>JAFFJZ010000004.1:0-10000000 GCA_018340375.1 Gonatopus flavifemur
ACCAAACTAAACTAAACTAAACTAAACTAAACCAAACTAAACTAAACTAAACTAAACTAAATCAAACTAAACTAAACTAAACCAAACTAAACTAAACTAAACTAAACTAAACTAAACTAAACTAAACTAAACTAAACCAAACTAAACTAAACTAAACTAAACTAAACTAAACTAAACTAAACTAAACTAAACTAAACTAAACTAAACTAAACCAAACTAAACTAAACTAAACTAAATCTAAACTAAACTAAACTAAACTAAACTAAACTAAACTAAACTAAACCAAACTAAACTAAACTAAATCAAACCTAAACTAAACTAAACTAAACTAAACTAAACTAAACTAAACAAATCTAAACCAAACCAAACCAAACCAAACCAAACCAAACCAAACCAAACCAAACCAAACCAAACCAAACCAAACCAAACCAAACCAAACCAAACCAAACCGAACTTGTGCCGGATTTCATCATTTCAACTCTGTTTTTGCTATAACTCGAAAACAAGGGAATTATAGGGGTCCGGACCTGGTGGAACGTGTTTGGCGGCCGATTTCCTATAAGATCCACCCGGCCTGATCCCCATAACTAGTGCTTTAAGGACCTTCCGGAAACCGGAATTCCGGAAATGTTGTCCAATCGACTTCAACTATAGCTCGTTAGAAAGCTCTCGTCACCCCCTACATCATCCATATCACCCCCGCGTCCAATTTCATCATCGGAAATTTTTTCTGTCCGGAACTCGGACGGAAGGGAATTATAAGGGTTGACACCTATGGGAACGTGTCCGGCGGCCGATTTCCTATAAGATCCACCAGGTGTGATCCCCATAACTAGTGCTTTAAGGACCTTCCGGAAAACGGAATTCCGGAAATGTTGTCCAATCGACTTCAACTATAGCTCGTTGGAAAGCTCTCGTCACCCTCTACATCATCCATATCACCCCCGCGTCCAATTTCATCATCGGAAATTTTTTCTGTCCGGAACTCGGACGGAAGGGAATTATAAGGGTTGACACCTATGGGAACGTGTCCGGCGGCCGATTTCCTATAAGATCCACCAGGTGTGATCCCCATAACTAGTGCTTTAAGGACCTTCCGGAAAACGGAATTCCGGAAATGTTGTCCAATCGACTTCAACTATAGCTCGTTGGAAAGCTCTCGTCACCCCCTACATGATTCATATAACCCCCGCGTCCAATTTCATCATCGGCAATTTTTTCTGTCCGGAACTCGGACGGAAAGGAATTATAGGGGTCGACACCTAGTGGAACGTGTTCGGCGGCCGATTTCCTATAAGATCCACCAGGTCTGATCCCCATAACTAGTGCTTTAAGGGGACTTCTGGAATTCCGGAATGACTTTCCGGAAATGTTGTCCAATCGACTTCAACTATAGGTCGTTGGAAAGCTCTCGTTACCCCCTACACGATCCATATCACCCCTGCGTCCAATTTTATCATCGGAAATTTTTTTTTTCCGGAACTCGGACGGAAGGGAATTATAGGGGTCGCCACCTAGTGGAACGTGTTTGGCGGGCGATTTCCTATAAGATCCACCAGGTGTGATCCCCATAACTAGTGCTTTAAGGGGTCCAAAATTCGCTACAAAATTCTGGGGGGGGGCGAGAGGAGGGGGGATGGAAGGGGACTCGACGCCCAACAATTGCGGAGAAACAGTTTTCTGAATAAAGTCCTTGTTTAAAAATGAGAAGCAAAATAAAACTTTGAACGCGATTTCCGGAAAATCCGCCCGATAGATTTCCGAAATATTTCACCAAAAGATGCGTCCAAGTTCCCCGAACTTAACTCCAGAGCTACATCAAATTCTACCGGGTCGAGGTCCCCTAACCTAACGGAACCAAACCTAACGGAACCAAACCAAACCGAACCCAAACCTAACCGAACCCACCCCAGGGGACTGGATATTGTTTTCCCTATAAAACGCGTCCCAATGATGGGAGCGACCTGGGGGTTTGATTCCTCGACGTTTCAGGTAACTCCCAAAAATTACAGACGAAAAATTTTTTTTTTCAAATACTCCCCACACTGTCTCCGGACCAATTTTACACCTTCCTCAACTTCACAGGGGAGTCGGGACGGTCACCCTGTAACGCAACCACAGGAATTTTCCCACAAATTCTCTCTCACCGCAAGGAGGTAAACGCAAAGCGGAGAATCTTGTATTCTTTTTCTCATTTTTTAATTTTTCATTCATTTTTTTTCAGTATTTTTCAATCTTGTATTCAGTTCTTATTTTTTTATTCTTCTATTCATATTTATATGTTCTTCGATTTGTTATTCATGTTTCTGAATTTCGTACTCTCCATTCCCTTCGAATTCTCTGTTTCCCTCATACTATATATTATTCTACAGTCAAAGAACCAGTCTTACAGTTACAGTTGGAAACAGGAAATAAAATTTATTTTGTTCCATAAAGAGGATGAGGACACTTTTTCCAGAAATATTTGTTACAAGGTGTACAGGATGACATATTTCTTGTCCCATATTTTTCTTATGAGCAATATTGTTTGGATTGCGATTCATCGATTACATGGGACTCGAATCAACTCTCTGCAACTTTCCTTTGCAGGTATTTTCATGCAACTCTTATCGCGAGAGATGATTGAATCGATATGATAAAAGTACAAAACGTCCATTTTTCACTTCGCATTGACGTAAAAGCTCTGCTGCGATACTAATCGTGCACGTCGACCCACCCATATATTTGTTGCAAACCGAAAATGCTACCGGCCTTGGTGTGTGTCTAATTTCATTCTCCCTTCTTTCGAATACCGTTTCGAGCTTCTGATAAGAGTTGAATTCAATTAAAAACATAAGCACAATGGATTTCAAGTTTCACTTTTGAACCAAATAATTCAAGATTCCCATGTACTCTTACATAAAATTCATCGAGTGTTGCAATCCCATTGCAGACTGTCCTCTCTATAACGCGATAACAAAAACTACAGACATCAGAACCGACGACAACAAGTATTTCATATCTCTTCCATTAACCCATGACCTTGACGTTTCTTGACTTAGAATTCGGCACTGAGAATTCCTAAAGTGCTTGACGTTGCCTTCGGAATCCCTGGCGAGTATACAAAGCTCGTGCTTCGTAATCGACACCGGAAGAGCTTGAAATTTAAAGGATCTTGTGCTGTAGACAAGGTCTCTCTCGATTAGAGATTTACTACCACCGAATTCTCGGACCACCACGTAAAAATCTCCGATATCTTCTCGGGATGACACGTACCAAGTGACTTTCCAAGTATTATCCTCGTCGTTACTGAAAATGGAAAAAAAATCACAATCGGTATAACGGTCGAGTCATTTCCTTATTTTATACTCACAATTCGAGATCTCGATATTTTACGTCAGGTGTGATATCCAATTCGGAATTCTCATGTATCTCCCTTTCCCCACAACCCATGAGATCCTCGGTAACTTCATAGACCAGCTTTCGTGATACATGATTTGGACTTTCACAGGTTACATTTGACCATTCCTCTGGGAGTTCGGTGAAAGATCTTAACCATCGTACTAACGGGCGCACGTGACAGTCACAGTGCAGAGGATTGCCTATGAAATTTCATCGACTATTAACATTTTTTTCTTGCGTACAGCAACAAAAAACAAAACAAAAAGGGCAAATTTTATTCACCTGAATATCGTAACATCGTACGATTCTTCAAGACCTTGATCAAATTCTCATCGAAGGTGACAAATTCGTTACCTTCGATGTCTAAAAGTCCAAGATACTTTAAAGGAACAATCTTTTCCAGCGGTAGATAAGTCAAACGATTATTACTGAGGTACAAGTGACTTAGATTCCTTGGTGGATTGAATACATCTTCCCCAGAAAGTTCACTCAAATCGTTGTACGAAAGATCCAATGTTTCGAGCGATGTCAAGTTCCCAATGACATCTACAATTGAATAAATCTTGGCGTTGATACGAGAAAAGTATTATTCTAAAATTGAAAAAAAATCTCAACATAATTCACTATGTTGTTTCAGCGTTCAAACCCAAATAGCCTCCGAACATTGGATATCCCGCTAAAGATTACCGGTTAGATGGATTCCTCAAATTCCCACACGAACCCAGGTTCGGGCTTGACTCATCACCCTGGACCCACGAGACTTCTTCTTCGATTACTTTGGGACTACTAGTATCACACAACAAATAGTCTCTAATAACAGAACCTTCGGGAATTCCATCTGATCGGGTTCCAACTGCATCCAATTGGATCTCACGACTTTGTCTGGTCAAGTCTGGGCAAATCCGATAAAACATGGACGTTGTTCCACGAATATTTATCTCTTGGAATGAATATATGGACTCCCCCAAATGCGGTTAGATTTAATCGAATAGAATATGCAATTGGTTCCACATAATTTTATTCCTTGATATATATATATATATATATATATATATATATGATCAACCCTAGTTGGGTCTGACCAGATTCAATCAAATTTGATCAAATTCCAGCGAATCGAATCTCGTACGACATTGAAATTCAAAATAATGATTCAAAGTTTCCAATCTATTCAAAAACCCATACGGTACCAAAATTTCTGGAGATATCTTCAAGGATTCTTAATAACATTATGAATATCCATCGTCCATCGATTTCTGTAAAATCTTCCCATTGGTCATCATTTTTAAATCAATTACATAATTGGCCCATTCTGTTAGACTGCCTTGACCGTTGGCCCATTCGGTTAGTCTGCCTTGACCGTTGGCCAACCTGTCTATCAGATTAGATTCAATTGGATTCGGGCAGATACAAACACAATGCAGATCCGATCACATTTCCAATTATACATACAACGTTCGGGCGCTACTAGGGTAGTTTTTCAAATTTAGATTCTCACTCACGTCTTCTTAATTCATTGATATTATTGTGACTTAAATTCAGGTACTTGATTTTCTTGGCTCCTGCGATTAAATCAAAAGTCAAAACTGGCATCACGTTGTAAGAGAGATCGACTTCCTTCAGTCTATAAGGAATCCATGGATCGTTAGGTAAAGTTTTTCTAGCCACAAAAGCTATATTATTGTGACTCAGATTTAATTTCTCCAAAGACAAACAATCGTCCAGCAATCCGTGAGTCTTATTATCGAGTTTCTCCAATTTATTATGAGATAAATCGAGATTTCTCAAAGAAACCAAGCCTTGAAAAGCTCCATTGGGTATGTGAGAGATATTATTATTCGTCAAATTCAATGTCAACAATTGGAGTAGCCCTTCGAAAGCCCGATTACTGATATTATATATTTTATTGTTCGCTAGATTCATTTCAAATACTATAGGTAAACGTCCAAAAGCCGCTTTATCCAATCGCGTCAGTTCGTTGTCCTGGAATTGAAATTCATACAGAATAAATATTATAATATTCATTCTGGTTGTTCATTCGACTCACTTGTAAGTAAAGATATTGTAAGCTGGTCAAAGTGCTTAAAGCTTCCCACGGCGGTCGAGAGATCTTGTTACCTGTCAGATTCAGAGTTCTCAAGGTCAACAAGTTTTCGAAACTCCCGTGTCGAAGGTTATCGGCCAAACGATTTCTCGAGAGATCCAATGAGAGAAGGGCGTTCATCGTGGGCCAAACGTCGGTCGTTGGGATTTCTTCGACACGATTGTCCGAGAAATCCAAGTGACTCAACGATATCGGTAGTTGAAAGATTTTTGTCAATTGATTGTGTTTCACCGTCAGGCTCCTAATGAAAAACAAAAACAAAAAACAAAACAAACAAAAACATTTTTTACCATTTGCTCAATTTTTCAAAATTTCGTTTTCGTTGTTCAGAACTAAGAGCACAAATGAATTGACTGTCACAACGGAATCTGACTTCACTGGTAACCTTTTGCTGGAACAGCAAATATTTCATCTGTTACGGCTACAAATGCCGACGCCTCGGTAAAATTTGTTTGCTGGTCTATATACTTATTTCCTACTATATGAGCAAAAAATTCGCTATTCCAACAAAAAAGTGAAAATCACAGCCAAATCTCAATTATTCAAATCGAAAATCTATTGATATGATTTTTCATGACGCATTATTCTACCTGCAACTGGCTAATCGTGTTAGACTTCCTCTGGCTACATCGTTCAATCGATTGTAGCTCATATCCAATTCCAATAGAGTAGGTAATGGTCCGAACGTCGATGGTTTGATCTTCTCCAACGAGTTGTGTGACAAATCCAAAAATCGAAGACTAAAAAGAGTTTGGAACACAGCATTGTAAATCTCGGATAAATTGTTGTAAGACAAATCTATGGTGTGAAGTTCGTAAAGTTTTGGGAACGTATTACGTGGCACCGAATGAATCGAATTATGCGAAACATTGAGTACTTTCAATCCCGTCATATTGTGCAACGGTACCTGTAACCAATTATCATTATAATCTTTACGTTTCAACTCTCAACTTTTTTTATTCTGAGTATTCAATTTACCTGATTCAAAGATGTGAAAAGATTATAGTTGAGTTGCAAATCCATAGCGTACGTGGCAGCATCGAAAGAATACTTGGAGATATTTTCTAATTTGTTGTAACTCAGATCCAACAGGGTCATATTGACACAGTTTTCAAAAGCACCAGGTTCTATCTTTGAAATATGATTGTGCGATAAATTGATTTTAGCCTGGTAGATATCTTTGAAAGACAATTTTTCCACCACGGTGACAGAATTCTCCGATACATCTAGAAGCTTCAATTTCATTGCCAACAATTAAATTCACGCTCCTTTCATTCATTTCATTGACATTTTTTCTTCAAGTGTAGTATTATTCAAGTTGAAAACTCATAAGAGCGTTTTGACGCCGCTGGAGTAAGAGATTCCACAGCTTTTTTTCTTTTTTCCAACCAGCATTGACGCGCCGCCAAAACGCCCGCATGCGTTTCTACCTTCATGCAATGTAGATTTTTAATGTGTTGAAATTTTCGGTGTTGTAGCACCGCCACCGAACAAGTACGTTGTTGTCAGGTGGAATTCAGAGAGAAAATTTTCGAGATGACGTGAATCGTGATTCAGTGCAGACGCAACATGAAGGTCAACGTAGAAATCGCCGAGTATAGGTATGATATCAAAAGATCAACTTCTCACGGCATCAGTTACAGAAAGTGATCAACTTTTTTGGCCGATTTGTCACTCCAATTCCGCCCTTCGTGGCATTGGAAAACTTCTTTGACATGCTGAATCCGGCATACCAAAATTCCATCACGTACAAAGCCTTGCAGCAATTCTTCTGATTTTCGGCTCCCTTTTCAAAAACGCACACCATTGAAAACTTTTTCGCCGGCCCTGGTCCAGCCATGCCTCTTTTTCATAAGAAAAAGAGGACTCGGTCAGCATTTTGTTTCAAGCGCGGCGAGTGGCAAACTTTTGCTTCCAAGGCGGTGAAAAGAACTATATCATTTTCATTCTTTCAAGAGTGGACTTCTTATTTCATCACACTTTGTCGTAGAAGTGACCGCATGGAAATTGAGACCAAACTTTGCTACATTACCTCCACATTGTTTCCCCAGACGGCGCACAAAAATCTCAAATGAAATCTGACAGAAAAAAACTCTTGAAGAACTCTTTTAGAATACAAAGTGTTCCGAAAGAGTTTCAAAAGGATTCCATTCGTCAGACATTTGCAAATTCCGTTGAATATCTATCAGATTTCTTTGAGAATTTTAACGTTACTCGCAAATGTCTGACAAATCGAATTCTTTTCAAACTCTTTAAGAATATTTTGTATTCTGAAAAAACAGTTCTTCAAGAGTTCTTTTTTCAGAATTAATTTGCGATTCTTGTGTGCCGTCTGGCACAAGAATTCATCGAGTCATTCCCTCTCCTCCACTGGTTCACATCATTCACAAATTTTCCCCCTCAATTCTACGTGGAAGCGACGTACCAAATTGTTGGTGACGCTGGAGGGAGTAATTCAATGTTTTAGATATCTGAATCTTTCGTTCTTGTTCTTATATCCTTATTATTTCAAATTCATCACGATAATACAGTTCATTACATTCGACATCCCTCCATAAGGATGATTCTTGAGATTATATAACTTTTTACGAAACCTTTGAGTGGCTTACAAGGGACGGGCAAGATTTTCCAACCATTCGGGAACAACCTTAGTGGCACTCGAACGTTGCTTATACTACAAAAGTTTGTAAATCATCAGACACTTGCTCATTTTTTAATTTTTTTTCAGCTTCAGTGTCATAATTGTAGAGAAATAGGTCTATACATTCAGATAAAGGAGTTGAATGAACAAATTGAATAAGAAAATACGTGCTGGTAGTTTCGATTCGTCCCATGAGTGTAATAATTTGCTCACCTCTGTATACAAATCAAGATGCTACTTAGGAAAAAGCTATCCAGCTAAAAACTTTCGGGGGGGTCAAATGAAATGATCACTCCAATGAAACTTCAACGAGTAATATAAGATTCCGAGTGGGGGCCTCATTGAATAGCATGAAAAATCCTAGTAGAACGTAATATGGACGCGTGGGAACCAATGTGGGAACTAGATGAGCTGCATGGCAACGAAGACAGAACCGGGTATGGTAACATAGAAACCAGGGCAAAAGTGAATCATTTGTCTCATCTTATTTTCAATGTTTTCTTTTCTTCTTCTGAAAATGCTTCGGAAGTCGCCAGGACGTGAAATTTCGACATATTTGCAGAAAAACCATTCTCTATTCAGTATCAATTGGATCACTTTTTCTTAATAAACTGCGACCTTTTATCACAACATCATCATTTATCAATTTTCCACTCAACATTTCCGAGTGTTTTTGAGAGGACACAGGGATTTGCAAATTCGCATGTGCTTCAATTCCCACCCGTGCACCTGAGCGGGAATTTTGGTGGTTGGGTAATGGTATTCATTACAAGAAGAAGGCATGTTCACATGAAAATTTGAATCGATTTACCTCTGCAAATTGTAGTTGATTAAACATCTGATAATCCACTTTTCTGATGAGATTTCGAGAAAGATCGATTGTTCCGATCCTAGTGATCGTTCCGAACGTTCCTCGTCCAACGTCGTCGATTTGATTGTCGCTCAAATATAATCTTCGAAGAAAACGCATTCCGCGAAACGTATTGGAATCTAGTTTTCTAATTTTGTTGTGGCTCAGATTTAATACCTTTAGAACTGTATTCCTCGCGAAAGTACCTCTGCGTCAGGATCATATGTATATTAGTGCGCTTTCAAACTCAATAATTCCAAGAAAAATAGCATTCTCTTCTCTTACCTTTTCAAATCGGATATCGCGTTGTGGGATAAATTACACCATCCCATTTTAGTGAGATCAGCCAAGTGAGAACCATCCAATTTATCGATCAAGTTATACGATAGATCCAAGAATTCAGTTTCTCTCATTCCTTTGAATTGATTCCTCTTCAGATCTTTAATTTTATTACCATGGAGATCCAGAGTTTTCAACTTCCTCAGGGGTGAGAAAACGTCGATGGGTATGGACGAAAGACTACCTATCGAGCAATAGATTTGACAAAATTTTAGCTAATAAACCCACAAATAAAATAATGAAATCCATTTAAAATCATCTTACCAACAACTTACCATTACTAATTTCCAATGCTTCCAATTTCCCAGTCGCAGCATTGCCCGCAAAACTATTCCCTGGCAACGTAACAATGTAGTGTCCAGTGATGCTCAACAGACTGAGATTACCTAGAATCTGTAACGCCTCTGTAGGGAATTTTTCCAATTTACTATTGATCACACGTAATTCCTGAAGAGTTCTGTTGACACCAAGAAAACTATGCTCCTCGATCAGTCTCAATGGCGTATCGATAATCTTCAAAACTCGTACGTCCAACGGATACAATGCTGGCCCGTAAAATCTATCTGTCAGATATTCATATTATAAAAAAGTATTGTACATCCAAGAGAGGGCGGGATACACTTGATATCTCATACTAACTGATACTGCATTTGTAAAGGACTAATTCTTCGATCGGCGTGGCTTCGTTGCCAAGATTTATGAAAGCCAAACTGAGGCTGGCCAAATTTGTATTCTCACATCGAATGTATAATCCTGTGTCGCTACCTCGCAAGCAAATACAAGGAAATATGTATATAACTTCTTTCGGACATCGATATCTGGGTCCTGGTGGTACGTAACCTCCCCATGCTACAGATGCGATCAGAACCAATAGTGTCAAATGTGCAAGCGATTGATGTAACATCTCTGAAAGAAGAAAAACAAACCGTTCTAACGTTGTCATATTCAATTGTATGTTTTTTTATTTCTCTTGTATTTATTTTTGTCCTCTTGGTAAATTTGCGGATATTATGATCAGGTCGTGAAAAATGTATATCATCGATATCATCACAAGGTGATCAATCTTAGGACAGATCAAGTCAACGCTCCAACGCTGTGTATTATCGTTTAATTTCTATATATCTACGGCACCTCTTGTCTCGCATACTTTTTTTTTTCCATGTAACTCAATCTAGATCTACCTTTATCAATTTTATCCTTCATTTTTTATTCCAATATTGTTTTCAACCATCATGTCGTAACATGTGACCTATCATCAAGTGATACTAGCTCTGTACAACGCTTCTCTGATTCAAGTACAAGTGCTGTACAGAGCGATATTTCGCACTCAGAGAAATCTTCATAGTCACAGTAACTATTTGTATGTAACTACGTGAAAATTATTGTATTTATAACTGTGGCAACTAGTTACCACAACTACAAACTACTTACCCTGACTATTGAAAAATAGTTGTATATCGTATCAACTATTTTTTCAAAGTCACAAGGACTAAAAATGTATAGTTGCATTACCTATCAGAATATGATTCACGTACCTATTTAAAAATAGTATTAGTTTCAAGTTCACAATAGCTGTAATAACTATAATATTGTAGTGCCCCACTCCATAATTAGAGACATTATGAATCTATAGTTGACAAAATTACTATTGACAAGCTCATGTTAACTGCTTGTAAGCAGAAAACGCATAAAATATTTTTCTTTTGTCTTTTTTTTGATCGAGTTGATGGTTTGAATTGTTTATTGAAACGAAACGAACATTCAAACTCACAGAAAATTGATGAATCATCGTTATTTACCTTTGCGAATTAACTCCTTGGAACTGAAAACATCATTTGAAGAATGTATAGCAAGAGTTCAGGTCTTTCACAAGAAACGATTCAAACCTTTCAGCAACATTTTTTTCCAATGATTCAACAACAACAATGTAATTTGCTGCGTTCAGAATCATTTGTTTTTTCTAGCCGACTTGAATACTATCAGTATATCACGGTATCCCAACACTGTATGACAAGTGAAGAGTACGGAAATCATATGAAGCTGTGTTATTTATTTCTGTTTGCGAGAACCGCAAATTCATAGTCAGAAGTAAACACGAAATACACAACTATTTGTTCATAGTCAACATAACTACTGATAATATGTTTTCTTAAGCTTCTGGATTGCAGTTACACTATCATTCAATTATTACAACTCTTTCTCAATGATTAATGCAACTATCAACTCATGGTATCTGTAATTCCAGAGCGTTAGTTGATGCGATATATAACTATATATAGTATTCTCCAAGGATATACTAGCGGAGTGGCAGTAGCCAAATTGTTGATGACAAACTACGGGCAAAGGCTTCAATTTCTTCAAAATATCGCTCTGCACAGCGCTCTCTACTTGAATCAGACAAGTGCTGTACAGAGCGATATTTTTATCAAATTGAAGCGCTTGGCCATAGTTTGTCATAAACAAATTGGCCGCTGCCACGCCGCTGGTATCTCCTTCACGACATATTTCAAAAGATTTCTTCCCATATTTATCCCTCCAAGTACTTTGAAACATACATATATACCTATAATATTATCAGAATATTATACGAGAGCATTCCTCAAATATTACATGTCCGTCCTAACAGATATTACAGGAATATTATTTTTCTCATCAAATCGCTCGTTAAATAGCATAGGATCTTTCCCAGTACGCATGTAGTTCATGTGCTTGTGTTTCTCTCATCAATTGACTTTCCCATAGAATCATCTCCCACAATTCCATTATAAATTTTCCGAATGTATATTACACACAACGGCTTGAAAAAATTAACAAGTGTAATAACTGTCAAGTGATATTGCATCATCAACTCGGTAACGGTGTCCTATTATCACGTTAACGCATAATAATCTAGGATCAACAGAAATGAATCCAGGGATAACTACCACTGCAATATGTCCTTGACGATTTTATTTCAACTATTCCCCTTATATGTTTCCATTTTGTTTGTATTTTTGTCGCCTTCACTCACCTATACCACGCATGACGCGTGACTGTACTGTACAATGACCACGGATGATAACAATAATGCTTATGACGGAAAACCCTAATAGAAGAGGAGAATTCCAAGACCTTTTTTCAGAACTGTAATAGTCCTTCGAATTCTTACTAAGGGTACAGGAGAAAATCTGACACGAGTGACCAATGTTCCGCACATTCATCATCATTGTGTGAGAAAAAATAAAATTAAACACTACTGGCTAATGTGTGTACATCAGTCACCAATGATACGCACAATGGTCACCAATGCGCGGTCATTGATAATCCATTGATTTTTTTTTTTTTTATAACTGATAGGGACGAATTAGTACATTGTGTCACAATATACCACGTTACGCTCTATTGACAAGGACGAGCAATGAAATGAAAATATCCTTGAAGGATTAACGATTGTAAATCAATATGGATAGAATAATGGAACAATAATCAATATATTCTCGTATTCCTTCCCTATCCATTCCACCGTGGAATCCTATCTCTCTACAGATAGATCATTGTTGTTCAAAAAATTTTAGTGCGAAGGAATGTTTGTCATATATTTTCGATGATCCTCTTCTTTTCCTTCTTAACGTCGCAATATACAAAGACTAACCGACAATCCGATAATACTTTTGAAACTTCAATGTAGATCTGTATAGAAAGTAGAGCGTGGTATCATCGTACGTACGATCGCCTCCTCCTCATATTTTATTCTGTTCGTAGTCAAGAATAGGAATAGATTTCCCTCTGTTGCGTAGTCTGTTGTTTTTATTATGAAGCATAATATAATAAACCAAGTTGTTATATTTGCAAACTTTACGCACTCTTCATCAGTGAGAATCACACAATGGAATCAGTATAAGGGAGAACAAAGAAATATATTTGATTCACGATATTACATATTAAATAGCTTATTTAGTTATAACTTGTTCATGTCTTAAAAATAGTCCACCAAATTTGAGGAGGGGTAGGAACTTCTGGTGGTTATCATCGGATCCACAAATCATTGTCTTTCGGCCGAATGCAATTTCGGGCACTTGCTACCTTATCCAAAAAACCAGGGGAGATACAAGATACAAACTTCTTGATCTACTCAATTTTTTTATATACACATGATCTGGAATTAAGTTTAGCTGTTGCAATCCATATTTTCACGTCGATTTCTATGAAATAATGTTGAACGTATTGCGTGAAATTTCCTGTACACACTTTGCAACTCCCTTAGATATTTTGTATTTCCCTTGGTAGCTAATCAGTTGGCCAGAGAACATCCCTCGTGAAAAATACCCTTCAAATCACATTGGAAAAAAATTTGCTAAAAGGGAATAAGGTGTGCTCTTGTCAGTTACTCCATCATTTCGTATTACCTTTATCAAAATCAAAAGCTTGAAAATTAATAGGAAAATATGTGAAAGCTCATTGAATCCCATTAGTGTTTTCATCATTCAACCTCTTTCTATGAAATATGAATTTTGAGCATTTGATAATGAATAATTCATTCCAAGAAACGCTAATGTTAATGCTTGAGGATTTTCCATGGAAATAGAATGTGTATCCACACTGTTTGATTCTAATCTTTGGCTACATCGTGCAATAAAAATTCCCAAGTAATACTAAAAAGTAATAGTTGAGACGTTATTTTACTAATTTCCTTATATAATGGCGACTAATACTTTTTTTCAGTGCAATGATATCAAATGATTTCATCAAACAACAAAGGTCCGATTCCAAAATTCAGCACTGTGATAAGAACACATCATTTAAAATTAAGTGACTGATAGTCATTTGAGCCCTTTTATAATTCTTGGATTCATCATTTTCATTTAGAATCATGAATCATTAAAAATACCATCCCGTGAACTGCGGAATGATTTTTTCTTTGTTTTCATTCGTTTCCATAGGACCAAGTTTATCGAGGTTATGACCATTATGAAGAATTTTGATTATTCTCAAGAGTAACAGTACCATAAAAACGGATGAAAATAATCGACACCTCCTATCGATCACAAGATGTCACTTTTTTTTACAATGCATGCGTTGGAAAATAACTGATTTTAGGATTATAAAAGGGCCTGAGTATAGCTACTCATTCATTAATCATAAACGATGGGCTCTCACTGTAGTGTTGAATTGCAAAAGTGAACCTTTATGTTGCGGGGTGACACGAGATATTTGAAAATCGCTCCCAAGTCGCCATTGAATTGATTCAAAGTACAACGCTCTGCAAAACATATTAATGAAAAAATGATTTGAGTCTGAATGTAATGAGAATGGAATGTGCATTTCGCTTTTAATCTGTTTATGATTGATGTTTATTCTAAAGATCGAATGGTGAAAAGAATAGTGGGATTCGATCATCCCCCACATGTTTTCCTTTTGAATTCCAATTATTTTGGACTCCAAAAATTATAATAGGATTTAAGGAGTCCTTGTCACCAGGGATACTTTTCGAAAGAAATTTAGCGATTAAAAACAATAGATAGACTCTTCATTTATCAGAAAATTCGACAAATCGAAAACCCAACTCATTATAATGCATCGTACATAACAAAAATAACGAATTAATCATTTCTTGTAGGAAACAATTTACCAGGGGAAATACCGTAATTACCTAACCAACTATATTAACCTCGATTATACATCGGAGAAAAATAATCAATGAAGATCGCTGACCGATTTAATCAATGTTTATTGCCAACTTAACATTATTCCTCACTCTTTACAGGCGAATGGGAACTTTCGTGAAACATTCGATGATTATTTATGAATGTAACAATATGCCAGGGGATGATACATCACAATTGAGGGACATATTAATTAGAACTGAAAAAAAAACAAAATTACTTTCGAAAAATAGGTTGATAGTTTCCATCTTACAACACGATCATGTATTGACGAAAGACCATGTACACCGAGTATTGTAACGGTATGATCAGAATAGGGTCATATTTGTCACTGATTTCGTATGAAAAACGAGGAGAAGACACACTGTTAGAAAAATTTGTCTCAAACTTAACAATACTATTATGAAGTTTGTTACATAATATTATTGTTAAGTTTAAGACAGATTTCTCCAACAATGCAGGCCACAAGATATACATGTCTTGCACTTTATCCTAAATTTCAGAAACATCATTGAAATTTTCTCACTGAAACATTCTAGACAGGGTATGATTTATGCACGTAAAAATCATACACGTATTAATTTTACACGAAAAATAAAACCCAAAAGTATTTACACTGATAATTTTTGTCCAACACATAATATTTCATGCAATGATTATTTGTGCACGTTTAATTGATTGACATAGAAATTGTACACGAAATATTTTACAAGCTTCAAAAATGTAATCAACAAAAATTGTACACATATTGTTTATTCACGATCAGAAAATAAAATTAATCAATATATAATTATTGTACTCCTAATCTAATTCATAGTAATTATTCAATAAAACGAAAAAAATTTCTCATATGAATTTCATTAGGTGTGCAATCATTATACACTAATTAATTATATTTTTTGTTTCTACATCAATCAATTAAACGTGCACAAATAATCATTGCATGAAATATTATGTGTTAGACAAAAATTATTAGTGTAAATATACTTTTGGGTTTTATTTTTCGTGTACAATTAATATGTGTATGATTCTTACGTGTATAAATCATACCCTGTTACATGATATATCTCATATATTACAAAGTCATATATTACATTACCCCTTTTGGAACAACAAGATGTTCAAGTTTCAGTAATTTTTTCGCTGCCACAGAAATTACCTCTGAACATCAGGATCACCCGTAAATCATTGCGTCTTATTCTATTTTCAGCGGAATTCAAGTCTTAGATTCTTTACGTGAACGCTAAAATGTCAAACGTACACTTTTCAAGTATACCAATTTCGAATCCTCATGGTTCAACAGTGATTCGGTCCATTGCTTATCTTGGCATCGTATCAAACCAAGTGAAAGGCGTAATGATGTGTTGTTCTTTTTTCTTTCCGGTGGTTTGCTAGACTTAATTTTTCCAATTTGTTCTATTGAAATTATTGACTCGAATGAAACCACTTCTATCGTGGCTTTTTTGGTTTGTACCTTGAAAGCAATTTCCAACTGTCCGCTCAGTCAAACTCATAGAAAATATCTCATCCAATCATTTGAATTCTAATTTTATGGAATTTTTGGAGACTGTAGTGTAAACCTTTTTGAAAAATTTGTGTTTATACCTCCTTTACACAATTTGCGGGGTCAATAAATTTTTTCACTTCAGCAAAGAAATGAAATTGAAGATGTATTGGTAAAAACTTGAAATGAATTGACGGATTGTAATTGAAAGACTCAACTGAAATCAGATCAATACAATTTCTCTTTGATACATCCGATATCAGTGCATCATTAAATTTCTCTCGAGATCGTAGTATTAACGTACGCGACTTTTTATACATTGTTTTCGTGGGAGATAATCGTAATGACTGCATTGTGAATGAAATGAAAAGATATCCTCTTGAGCAGGATACGAATGAGTTTGTTAGGAATCTATATTAGGATCTCAAATTACTTATAGAGCTGGCCTTATATAACTTTATCTGATCACTTCAAGTTTTTCCAAAGAAGTAATTACCTTGTAAAAAGATTTATGAGTGTTATTGAGTTCATTCACTGATAAGATATTTAAAAATATTACAAAAAAAATTCATGCACTCCCTCTAAATACGTATACTTACCCCGCATTTGGGCGCACACGTAGGGGTTAAATATAAGCATTTTTAATTTTTTTAATTGCCTTCGTTTTTCTCAAAGTTTTTATGTATTATTATTCAATTTATTCAAGTACTTGAATAAGTACTTTCTCACATACGCTCTTTCATTTTCTTCTCATCCCTACCATTTAATTTTGGCATCTCTTTAAATGCTCAAGTGCACACACATGACTCGAATGGCTCTACGATATAAGAATCTATCGAGTTCGAATTCATGGGGGCCGTCAATTTGAGATTCAGAAACCGCATTGAAGCTGATGAGGAAACTTTTATCGTGTTCTCAGAGAATTTTCTGGCAGGGATTGAAACTGTGTTTGGTTCAAATAAAAATTCAGTCTAAATAAGTCATAAAGTGTAGTTGATAAAAAAAACAATTTTCTTCAATGAGACAACAAAGAGATGTTCCACAGTAGGGAAATACTAAAATAAAAATTCTTATGAGAAGACTTGAGGAAAATTCTGAGAGAAAATTTTCACATAAAGTCTCAATCGCCATCAGTTTACGGGGAAAATCTTGCAACTAGTTTTTGCAATGCAGTTGATTTCACTTGGTGGTAAGTTTGTGCATGACTATAGTAATAATCCATTTACAAACTCTTCTCCATTTATGAGCGGATCTTATCAATGATACTTCCATGAGGCTCTCAAAGTATATGATTGAATTATAATAATCAAATTAACGTCCTCTCCAATTTCTTAACCCATCTTACGCATCTTAATAGATAGTCTCGAGTTAATTATGTAGCTCGATAGATTCTTAAAAGTTTTGCAACGCATCTTCAGTAATTAATATCTTTCCCGGTCCCTTACTCGCTTCACCAATGCATGCACTGTGGTTTTGTACAATATAAAATATTGTATGTATGAATGATATTCGATATTGGTTGTCGTGTCGCGAATAGGAAAATCTTTCCTATTCGAGCATCGAAATCACTAAATTTCAGTCAGGAATTCAAATTTTCAAGATAAATGCACGTGCAGCATGAGTAACATAATCACTTTCTCAATGAAACGTGACGCATACAAGAACGTTTGACAGATGTTTGTCATTTGTATTATTTTTATTGGAATTCAAGGTACGTGATTTATGAAAATTCAATCAAATTTGTTGATGACATTGTTGTAAGAATGAGCAAAAAAGAAACAACTCACCGTGTACGTAGAACTGATTGTAGTAATCGATATTCGTAGATCATCAGATTGTTGATGATGATGATAATGAGTGTAGAGGAATCCTTGTTTCACAAATCACATCATTTTTGACATTCATTATTCAAATGGATACGATATCCTTCTAATTCGAGTCCTTTTTTCTTCAAGATCGCACAAAATGTGTACAAAACTTCCATAATCAGGACATTCTTCACAACAAATGTGGTGAGTGTACCTGAAAGAGATTGTCGAGAAAACTGAACTGTTGCTTCGAGGTGAAGAGAAAGGCGGCAACAGCGGCATAGCAATCTCTTTGCTAAGGCCCACCTCTAACTAGACGCGGGTCTTTATGGCACTGAGAGATAGTTATATCGGGCATCTTTCAAAAAGATGTGTTTCTATATATACATATATATACATGAATTGGTTTTTTACCTGCCATAATAATATTCACACCGTCCATTGATTGTTGTGTATACCAATATTTCTGAATATGAAAATCATAAAAAAATTTTAATAATCATGGAACCAAGTACTTGAATATTTTACAAAAAAATTACTTCGCAATCTATGAAATCCAATGAATTTCTGTAAATTTTACATTCACCCCTTTTTTACTAGAAGGTTACGGTAATTTTCAAAGTAAACTTCTGTAGGTGAGGATTAAATCAAATCATCAAATATTTTTCATTCAGTTCTTATTTTATAATATATTTTGTATGATGAAAATTCACTTTCGAATGAACTATATCAATAAGAAGTCAATTATCCGATCACTTATCGATGACTGGTAAAGGAAAGTTGTTTTTCTGGATCTCAATGGCATCTGTTGTGGAACCGGTGAATCTGATACCACCAGCATTCTCCGTTACCTTAAAAACTATTCACTTATATACTTTCATTATTGTTTTTGCTTTATAGAAATTCTTTTAGCGCCATCTTAGTGGTCCATTGTGAGTGATTTTAATGATATAAATCATTTTTGAATTTATTTCCTTGTGATGACACAAATCAATTCTGAAATTCTTCAAATAATAGCTATGAAGAGATAGGAATTTTATTTGCAAGTTTGAATCGTTTATAGAAACGAAACGAAAGTTCAAACTCACAAAATCTGATGAGCTGTCATGATTTGACACCTTGAATGAACTCCTTGGAACTGGAAATATTCGGTCTCTAACAGCTGAATATTATGTTGTTCGAGCTTCAATTTGTTCTAATAAGCGATCCAAACTTCACCAACGTAAGATAGAAATACTATTTTTTCTTGACTATCAGCAATAAACAGGTCCCTGTTGAGTGATCGACAAATGAAAATCTCTCTAGATAAATGATCGACTCATAAGAATCATAAGTTCGAGCTTCATTGTTCTCACTTTAGAGATCACTACTGTCGATTTCCAAATTGAATATTTGAGGGGTGTCGTAGCAAAACCAACAATGTCCATTTCTCGCAGTTTCCTATTTGATGAGTGATATTTCATCTGCAAGGTGAATTTTGTTTGATCTCAAATGAACATGATATATCTTATAAAACTATATTAACAATGATAATTATCATGCTATTACTAGATGAGTAAAGCATTGTTAACAATGCGGAACAGTTTTTTGTTGATACTAAATAGATTCTAACAATGGAGATTGTTGATTTTGCTTTGTATAACGAAAAGAAATTATGATTGATTTTGTAAAGTGTCCCAATTAATCTTTGTTCCACGAAATTCTTCTAAATAATATGCAGTCGTCACAACATTGATTATTTCATAAATATCCTAGCATTAGTGCACTAGGTATGTCATTGTCCATGAAATACTATTAACCTTTAAACCGTAACCCTGCTCAAAATCACGTCAACCGTAACCCCCGGTCTAACAGACCGCTATCACCTTCTTCTAGATATTCAAAGTTGTTAGAAGTGAAGAAAACATTTTTTAGATCATTAGAAATGTCTACGAGGTAGGATAGTGGGCTTATGTACAGAACTTAGTGAGCAATTATGTGCAGAGTAGGAATGAAATGTCAAACAATTTAACCAAAAAAGTTCAAATTACGAGCAAATACAATTTTGATAGCGGTCTGTGAGACCGGGGTTACGGTCTTCTTTTCAAAATCTTTGCAACCTTAAAATTGTTATAACCCTGTTAAACTAGAAGAGAACAATTTAACTGGCTAAAGTGGGGAGTAGAATGTTGTCTCTGTCTCTCTCTATCTCTCTCTCTCTCTCTCTCTCTCTCACTCATCGATTCTCTATCCTATGCAAATTTTATCATTGATAGATGTGTGAGGAAAATTACAAATACGGAATAAAATGACAAGTGGGGAGTTGAAATTTATTCATTTTCATGTTCCTGATGTTTCTTTGAATGCCGGTGTCAATGTTGATGTTTTCACACCATTTCTCCGGGAGGAAAAATCAAGGATGTCTCTTCTTGTTGTTTTTCAACGTCTTCCTCTTCCGTTCCATCTTCTCCCTGTTTTATCTCCACTTCTCCTCCGGTATCGCTTGATACCATTTGGTAATTTTCTGTGATATCAATTGCTTCTGGTAACTCATTCAAATAGTACCTGTACTTGAAACAAGAAATTTCTCTTATTTGGGTTTAGTTACAAGTTGACCGTTAAATGTATGTAACGAATTATTAATTTGTTGTACATGGAAAAGGATTCGCATCAGTTGAATCAACAAAATCAAGACAAGCGTATCATTCTAGTTGGAATAACCAAGGAATTAGTTCAATTAGTGCAATTCAAAAAAATGGTCGGAATAACTCAAAAAGCGGTTTCCGTGTCTCATAATCAACCTGATCAGTTGAAATGACTCACCCAGAAAAATGATTTACTTGAAAATGAATCTGCTAGACATCTTATTACATCAAGTAAATTTTTACTTGATTAAAGTAAATTTTTTAACGTAAAATGTTTTAACTGAAAATGATCCAACTAAAACTCTGGTAGGTTCATATTTGAATAGGAATTTAGTTAATTCAAACAAAATTTAGTCAATCCAAATGAATAAAAGAATAAAATTTCCTTGATGTGAAAGTTTTTCTGAGTGTAGTTACAAGAATGTACCGAAGAAAAATGGATTTAGATCTAATGTATTAGGTCGACATAGATTTAGAAGATGGGAAAATCGATGCTCTTCACATCGACTCAGATCAAAGCCTATATCGTAATTCAAAATCAATACATGATGATGAGAAAAAAATTTACGTTACCATTCGAGGCTTCTCGCACAGTCCACGTTTTCAGGAGTCGTACAAATTCGTCTTCTCTGATCGAAATACATTTCTATCGGGCAAACGATGGGAATACCATTTCCCGTTCCGTCACATGCGTGAAATACGCGACATTTGTAATCTGGATCTGCATAAAGTCCTGGCATCTTATCTTCACACGTGAATCGAAACTTGAGATTTTTGAATATATCAATGTCTTGTGTTGGATCGATCGTATCCTCGTAAGTCTCCAAACGACTCAAGTCCTGGCAAGTATATTTTGTATAATTTTTGATGGATAGATTAAGATAACAAGAAATTTCTGTCACTTCTGTTAATTCTATTCTGTTCTGATATACTGTAAGTTATCATCTCACACGCGTATTGGGAAAATTCTATGAAGAGCAAATGAATATCCATTTAAATTTGAAAGGACATTACGAAAACAAACCTAGAACGTGCCAATACAATGTTCAATGGGAACAGCGATGTCAATTTGATGGTATTTCGACTGAGTTGTTCCCATGAAGTGATGTTTTATTTTTCAAAATGTTATAGAAAAAAAATTTTTCGGTAAGCAGGCACAAATTTTGCTCAGAAATTCCGTTTGCCGCTTGACAGAACATATTCCATGTGATAAAAAAAAATGTTAAACAGCTTTCTATTGATTGAATAAATTTTATATGCACTGAAAAAATGGGTACATACTTTCAAGCGTTTAAGGAGTGACTGCACGATTTAAACACTCTAAATGTATTGGAATGAAACACTCGAATTTGCAGTGCATTCAAATTTTTGAGAATAAATCTTAAGAATTCATAGTTCAAGAATGAGATCTCTTGTAACATACTTCCCACACATCACGAATATCCCTGGAATAACTCAGAATATCGCTACGACCTTACAGAGACATTACAAAATTGCAGCAATATTCGGAGACATTACTGAGACGTTCTGAGCTGTATGGGTTGTCTCTTGTCTCAGAAAAATTCACATTAGGAAGTAAATCAAATAATTCTTACAGCGTGTCCTAAAGTTCTCAAAGAGCACAAACCACCAGATAAAACTGTAAAAGAAAAGAATTCCAACAAATTTCTGAAAGAAAAAACTTCAAAGAATATGTACCGTAAAATTTTCACTCACTTGATATAAATAGACAAAACAACGGTATTAATCCAAATCTACAACCCGAAATCGCCATATTTTTAGAAGCCACTGAAAAGTCAATGGTTAAGGTAATATAGATAACGAAATCATGAAATAGGTAGCTTCACGTTACTGCGGTCTAATTACGAACTGAATCATCCTATTGCTCGTTTAAAATTGTAACCTCTGAAGAGGATACTTGGTATGAGCTCTGATTACCGTGACATCTCTTGGAATATGAGCCATTATCTCGTATCGTCGTTCAAATGATCGTTAACAATCGTTTCCTGTTATCATCGTATTTGACAATAGAGATACTGTTTCATTGAAGGATTTTCACTATTTTTTAATGGTGAAACTGATGATGATGAACTGATGGATGATGATGATGATGATGATGATGATGGTATAAAGAATTTTTGTAAGGGACATACACGTGTATTATTCAACTCAAGAACATGGTTTTTCTGCCCGAGTGGAAAAATTTTCAAAATTGTATAAAATTTATATCAAATTATATCTGAATTATATATAAATTATATTGAATTATATAAAAATTATATATAATTTAAAAAATTTTTTCACTCGGGTGTTTTTCTCTGCGATCATGACTGCTACCCCTTTTAGTTCACTTGATTGCAAAAGAATGAAAGAGACAACAGAGATACAAGTTACGTGGGGAAGAAACATCCGGGACTAAAAAGAATCTGTGAATTTATGCTTTTGTTGTTGATTAGACCAAAATTCGATTGAGGATTTTACCGATTTCTGAATCAGTCTAGTATTTCTGTATTGGAAGAAGAGTTGCTCAAAGAAAAGAGTTTATTGTTTTTGTTTCAGGAATCATTCCTTGAAGCGATATAAGAGTGTTTTCTGGGATACTCTGTATATTTATGGGACGGATATTCTATGAAGTTGGGATGATGATTTCAATGGAATTTCATACATCTTTCGGAGATTCATTTGTAGATTCCAATGTGCATTTATTAGAGCTGTAAGTTCCGATGGTTCTGAATCTGGTTTCTTCGTGCATTCCTTAATTCCTTGATTAAAAGAAAATTCCCAAGTCTCGCACTTAATAACACACCCATTCAATTCGATTGGATGGTTCCTTCTAACCGCGATCACGACTTATTTAGTACAGAGCACGCCACGCGCCATGATTGCTACACTGGGAGAAAAAAAATAATGAAATAATAGTAATAGTTGAGGATGGACTCAACTATAAATAGTTGGCTGATTATTAGTTACATTAATTATTCCAACGTAAATGTAACTAATCCAAATAGCAATTTCCACAATCAATACTTTCATCTAGACTGTGAAGTAGTTAGACTTGCTGTCAAACGTTGTTGAATCCTGTTGCAACTATTCGAATGATTGTTGCGACTATGTTTTTTTCATCTACATATAAATACGTTCTTCGCAAACTCAAGTATTTCGATGTGACCTTACTATTTACACCCATCTAAATTGATCTCGGGAATTAACTCTTTTGGAGTGAAGATTCACGGTTTAGGCAGCCAGAAGGGAATCTATCTTTTCATTCGGGTGGAAATCTCCCTTTCTCATTTCAATTTTTTCGAATAATTCTAGTTTACGAATAAAATGGTAATCTTCCCAATTAAATTTTTCTCAGTGTAGAATTTCCCAAAATTACGGAGTACTTGAATGAATCTGAAAATTCGACAAAATTTCGCGAGCTGGATCTTCTGGATTTATCTAGATTTTCGCCGGGGTTCCCATAAGCCTTTCCAAAATGGTTCTGTATTCTCGGAGAATAGGAAAGTTGAGAAACTCAGGCATGCTGAGCCCTCAACAGGACTTGTACAAAATTTCTCAGAATTTCGGTTCGTTCTTGAAAATCTGAAAAGCCTTTCACAACAGTTCTCCTCGAAAATGCCTCGCCATTTCAGGTTTTTGGGAATCAATCGAAATGTTGGACCGTTCTGTAAACGGTCCATTCGTAACTACTGAAAATGACTCAATCCCATTGGAGTGCAATCGTCACCCATCGATTCTTTCAAGTAATTCTCATCCATTCAATGGGATTTGGTCATGACCAGTTGTTTCGTTTAACCAGGTTTATGCATGATTAATTATAAGAATGAGAAAAGATCCCATGTCAATCAAAATTGGATATTTTATTTTCAGTAATCACAAATGTTATTAATAATTAAATCCATATTCGACAGTCTCAATAGTCAAGTCTTAATCGTCACTTGGTAAATTATGTGATCGCTGATTATACGGAGATGATACAAAAGAAATGAACAATAGTTTATGCCATCACCACGAACCCGCACAAATGGAATAAATATTCTGCATGGAAGAAAATTAACGATATGTGTATTTGTTAGTGGATATGATTATATATTCTATCTTACTGATAAATTATTAATCGTTAATTCGAATAGAGAAAAATAGATGAACATACAGTCGGAACTTTCTACATCGAATTGCTCGGGACTGGATTATCTCTCTGCATCAGATTTCTTCCTCATTCCTATCAAGGGAAATAAAAGAGGAGGAACAGAGATAAGTGCATATAGAGAGGTTCGACTGTATATGTAAATGTATAAAGGAACTGAAGTATGATATTGAATATGATTTTAAATTCAAGAAAATTGTTTTGAGCATGTATGATCGAATGATATCCCTTTGATCATATTAGGAATCAGATATATATTATACATACAGAGTCGCAAGATCATAATTGGAATCTTATTTGACATGATATTCAATAACTTTGTATGTATATATACTATGTACGTGTATCATCAAATAGTTGTATTAAAGTATTAAAGCTAACCCAATCTTCAGAGTTTCAGCCCTCGATTCATGTAGCTGGTTTTTCAGCTACTATCATTAGTATCTCCTCACTGAAAGATCACTGCATATGTGCTATATGTGCTTTAAATGAACGTATGTAAGAAAATTCGACATCATATCTGGTCCGAAACTAGGAATGGAACTCCGCGGGAAGGAACTGTTTTTCTTTCATAGAAAATACATAGAAGTATAATACATTTTCTATATGAAGAAAAATAGTCATTGTCCGAATGAGAGAGTTTTAAAAATTATGTATAATTTGTATATAATTCAATAATATTATTATATAATTCATATATAATTATACATAAGTTATACATAAGTTTAAAAACTTTTCCATTCCTAGTGAAAAAAGGCTCATATGGGATGACTCATATAATAATTAGAGTTTATATAAGTGTTGTTGTAATTGATGTAAAGACTGATGTGGTTATATATATAGGGGTGTAAATGAAAAGTTGAATCATTATATATAATGAAAAATGTATATAATTTTCATCGTATATGATTATCAGAAATCTCATATACAGGGTGTTCCAGAAAACAGCCTCCCTCCTTTTACCAGCTTATTCCCACGAGAAGACTGAACAACTTCTCCACTTACCATTTTTCGATCAGAAGCTTAGTTGTCGCGTTATAAACCAAATAAGTTGACCATTCAAGGGCGAGTACATCGGCTACTTCAATGATCGAAGAGTATATGTATGTATCATCCATTGGATTGCTTGAAATCAGCTTTGAAACTGAGCTCCGATTCAAATAATGATGAATAGAAAAGTTGTTCAGTTTTCTCGTAGAAATACGCTGGTGAAAGGAGAGAGGTGTTTTCTGGGACACCCTGTATAACTATATATGTTCTCATATAAATTTCAATAACACTTATAGAAATTACAATCATTATATATATGGTATGTTTAATTCTTTCTTATTAGGGAAGGATTTGGGATGTCCCTTAGTAAAAATGGGTTATATATGCCCTATATATGATTATGGGATTTTATACAAGTATTATTGGAATTAATATACAGTCATATATAGTTATATATGGAGCTATATATACAATTGGAAGTGACTATATATAGTGAAAATAACTTTTCATGTATAGTCACAGATATAACCATATATGACTATATATGAATTCCAATGATACTTATATACAATCCAATAATTGTATATAGGGCATATATAATCTTTCCTTACTAAAGGCATTATCCCTACTCGAAACGTATATAATTGTAATTATATATAATTCCATCCAATTTCACATATGGCACTATATATAAATATATATGTCTTCTCATGAAGTTTATCCATTACATATAATTTTTGTCATACACATATAGCACATGTATGATGCTTTTCTGGTAAAGTATTATAAACTATTCATTGATATCATTGACTACATCAATATAACTACGACTATAATAATTAGAATCAAATTTATTTATTCTTACTTACAACGCTGTGTTTTCAAAACGTCTGATAATCAATCTAACACAAGAGCAACGATTTCGAATAAAATTTCAAAATCCCATCAGCGAAATCTTACGTCTTATAATGACTTGTAACGATCTTTGTAACGGTTAAACAAATTCCCACTGACCGAATAAGAAAGGTATTATTTCAAATACTGAATTGAATACTGACACTTAGGAGAGAATTGAAACATTCTCACTTTTCATTTGTTTCAATATCCGCTTTTTGCACTTTTGGATTTTCATCAGGGGTAACCGACTGACATCGTAGAATTCCTCAAATCACTACTAATTCGAAAAAGCGATTCATCATCAGACATTTTGATCATTATATATCGATTCCTAACCAAAAATAGGTCCATTATACGGAGCATTGTAGGGCCAAGTGATTCCAGGCCCTATTTTATCATTATCGTGAACGTATTTTATTTTAGCGTTATCGTTAGACGATCCAAACAAAGATTCACGAACCATACTGAACATGGCAGAACCGAGAGCCATATTGCTGAGCATACTCGCCACGGACGCTGCCGTACGCGCATGTGCCATGGCTATTTGAATAACGAACGATACGAGGTACCCAATTCCAGGCATCATTTGTAGTGTCCCGGTACTCATTTTCCTTCCAAGATGCGATAAAGCGTTGGTAGCTTTTCTGGGAACGACGACATCGTTCAACTTCGGTAATTTAATTATCAACTCCTTGGACTTGGAAATTTTGGAACTCGAACTCTTGCCTTCCACCTCATCGTTTTCATCATCGACGCTCAATCTCTCAACATTAGTGTCCTTCACATATTCATCCGAATAATCACTCATCAACGCTCCCAAGAAATTCTTAATTTCACCCCTTTTTCGATTATGCTGCGTCGTACGTTCGTTGTCGACATCGTACATTACTTTTTTAATAGAATCCTGTTCATTTGCAATAGGGCTTTCAAGAGGCACAATATCGATCAATTCTTCAATTTTCTTTTTTGTGACAAAAGATTCCCCAAGACTTTTCAGTCTGCTGGCCAATCTGTCGTTTAATCGCGAACCGAAGAGCACTTCAAAAGCTTTATAGGCGTCGTCAAGATTGAAATACTGTCTAACTTCGCTTTCCGAACTTTGCATACTCTGCTCAGTCGTGTTAGTCTTGATTTTTTCGATGAACATTGATATTATCTGCTCGTCGTTGATCGATCTTTCTTCCTCGAGTCTTAAAGATTGATAATCGTCGGTTTCCTCCATACTCCTTTCCTTCTTATCTTTCTTATCTTTTTTCACCTTATCTGGTTCTTTTTGCGGGAGAACTTCCTCCATGATGTCACTGATGATCGTCAATATGCTTGGTAAATTTTTGTTGTCTTTGATCTTGGCCCTGCCCTCCCGCGAGTATTCTGTAGAGAGGAAACTAATACCTACCCTGTTGTTGCCGTATCCTTTGATCTTGAACCCTCCGCCCATATTGGTCTCGAATTTGTCATTGGTCATCTTATGGTACCAATCGATCAAATTATTCTCAATGGCATTTTTTCGATTGAGCAGTTCTCTTTCGAATTCGTCACTCGGCATTCTAAAGAATTTCTTTACCTCTTCTTGCATGGTTCTTTGTCCGAAGGGAAGGGAGGGCAAGGAAGGCAGAGAGGGGAAAGAAGGCAAAGAAGGCAATGTCTGCAAGACGTTGTTGCTTATCACAGGCCAGACGAATATACCAACGCATCGGATGAAACTCAAACTTCGGATACACGCCAATACCTGTTGAAGAAACCCTCGACTCTCTTTTTCATCCGCTACGTCCTCCAAAATTCTCAAAATTGCCCTCTGATCGGCTGTCAGAGAATCTCTTATAGTCGAGTTTAGGGTGTCCACCAGGTATTTTTTGGAAGAATTATGAGCGATCGCAATGTTTCTTGATCTTGATAAGTTGACTAAGAATTGCAAGAAATCCGTTTCCGTGACATTGAAGAATTGGAATTCATCGGTGTCTCGTTTTTTCCGTTTCACGATTGATACTGTGGGAAGCGCGGACGAGGGGTTTTCTGAGGATGGTTTGTGCGAGCCATCGGCATCGTTCGCGGGGAGTTGAATTTCTTCTTGAGAAATATCTATGAGAACGTTGGTCGGTTGTCCGGGGAACTCGGGAATTGTGCCTTGGATAACTGAAAATTGAAAACAAGAAGTGAAATCTGTTGCCGAACCGAGATATCTCTACCTCCCTACCTGGCAATTCCCGGATGGATGAAACTCCTTAATTTGCATGCGGACTCAGATTCCCGCTCGGGACTATTCAAGTTCCCATTCAAAAGCAAGGTCACCCTTTAGGCTCTTGCTTAGGACCCTTCAAGTCCCGCTAGGAATCGCTCACGTTTCTGCCAGATAAGGACCTGAGTTCACATGCGAATTTGAGAATCTTGTCCATCCACGAATTTTCAGCTGGTTCAATTTTTTTTAATTAAAATGAATGATTTCAATATTTGAATCGAATTGGTCACTCAACTGTATAAACGAAATTGATGGATACATCGGACCGACTGAGTAAACATTTTCTCAGCAAGAATACCCTGAACTGAGTTCGTGAAGAAGTAGGAAATTTCAGGAATCAATCTCCAATTCTCTATCGCGATACATCACTCGAATTTTGAATTTCGAAGAAACATCTTTCTCTCAGCCAGTGAGACAAACTTTTTTTTCGAAATTTAGAATTCGGGCCATGCACCGCGATAGATAATGAATTGAAGATTGATTCCTGAAGATTTCACACTTTCTCATGAATTCAGTTCAGAGTATTCTTACCAAGAAAATGTTTACTCAGTCGGTATGCTTGTATGGCGGGTTGCGTTAGCGGGGATCGCTGGTATCACAATCGAATTGCAAATGAGATTGATTCATTCACAAATTCAAAGCTTGAATGATCACGTTGTTGGAATTTGAATCATTTATTGAAACAAATCCGTAATCGACTAGCAAAATACTCAGCAGTTACCCACACAGCACAAATTTCCTGGCGACGTACTCAGGAGATCCTATGGATATTTCAATGTCCCTAGGATATCCTGAGGATGTCTCCAGGAGATGTGCGCTATGTGGATAGAGATCCAAAATCTTGTAGTACATTCTTCGAACGATATTTCTGAGTCCGAGGAATGAAATTGAGAAAATAAATAATGATGATTCATCAGATTTTGTGAGTTTGAATTTTCGTTTCGTTCCTATAAACGATTCAACAACATGAATGATCCATATAGATACTACCCATACAGCACACTTGGATATGGCATCCATCAGATATTCAAATGCCCGGCCAATATCTATTTGACGTTCGTTAGATCTCCATTGGATATTTCAAATATCCTGTATATCCAATGGACATTTAATAAATATCTGTGTGATGTATGGGTAGGATGTTCCATTTTTCGGCGATATTTCTTCTTTCTCTGTCCTACCTGAAAATTTGATATTTTGTAGAGAAAAAGAACACATTCCCGTGGGAAAACATAATTCTAAGTGAATTGGAGAATTAGCTCATTCAAACATTCGATTTCCCATTTGAATAACACAGGAAAATGGTCAACTTTGGTTTTGGTGTTGAAAAAATTTTATCTGAAGAAATGAATATGATGATTTTGTAGGGCATGAAATTTGCTACAAAAACGTCCTCGTGTGATAAAGCTCTACGACCAATAGTTTCGAAATCACAGAGCTTGAAACGTGAACTTTAAAAAAAAACGATATAAAATCGCTTATTATTACATATTTATTGATCTTGCAGGGTCAAATTAACTTATAATATACAGTATGAGGTTCTAAAATGTTTAATTTGGAAAACTACTTATTTAAATACAGTGATTGAATGTAAATTTCAATATAAATTATGAGGGATTTGATGTCGATTTTTGTTAGAGTTCACTTCTCAAGCTTTGTAATTTTTAAATTGTTGATCGTACAATTTCATCCCATTGGAACGTTTTTATAGCAACTTTCATGCCCTACAGAAGCATGATATTCGTTTTTTCGAAAAAAGTTTTTCAACATCGGAAAATCGAGTTGAAACCAAAGTCGACCAGTTTCCTGTGTTGTTCAAATGGGAAATCGAATTTTCACATGAGCTAACCCTGATGGAATCAAATATACCCATTCAACACTGTGGTTTTCTGGCGTATTTGTTGATTTTTCATACCATAATTGACACCAGAACTACACCAAAAACCAATTTTACCCGTTTTACACCAAGCGATCACTCTGAATATTCTCAGTTCGGGTACAGTCACCCCGAATTTTTATCGGCGGAATACAAAAATACTACTGATTCTCCACTGGATTTGCACTGTCACTGAATCCACATCAAAAAACACGGTGTAAAATTTTCATTAGGGAAGCCTCAAATTCACTCGGAATTTTTTTTCCGACGGGAATATTTCCTTCCTCTATGAAATACAAAATTTTCAGGTAGGACAGAGAAAAAAATTAAACACCCCAATAGACATTAAACAATTTTTGATTCTGCAAAAAGTTCAATGCTGTAACTTTATAATGTTCGAATTAGAATTGATGAATCTCCGAGTCACAATATTTTGCAAATTACTGAAAATTACCTTCTTCCACTGAATATTATGTCTTCAAGGGGATTTATGGAAATCTAATTTGTACTTATTACTGAATCATTTTTCAAGAACGATGTGATAGGAATAATTTAAAAAAATCGTCTATGATATTCACGAAATACTAAAAATCATTAGAACAAGGAATTTGTTTCTACATATGGCTCACCAAATCTACTAAACTTGTCTATTTATAAGTGCACTCAACTCATCTGATATTTGTTTATGTAATAACAATCTTTTCACAAAATCACGTTTACTCTAAGAATGTCTCCCACAACAATGTAATATAAAATTTCACCACCTCATATTGACAACTGTACGCATCGAAATCAAATCGTCCGTATAGCTCAGGTCACTGAAGCATAGGTATGTCGTGAAATTACTGAGTTTGAATCCCGCAACATCAAGGATCGAGATCTAGTGAAATTTATAAGAGCGCGAGAACAGCAAAGAGGAGAGGAGAAGAAGGAAGAATTAGGGATCCGAATTTTCGTTTGTCAACAAATTCAAGATTCTTCCAATACGTTTTTATGAATCCTTCAAGGCATCTTTGAGAAATATTGAAAATCCTTTTGACAATTTTTGTAAGAGTTCTTCAAGATATCTGACGAATCCTTGTAGAAAACTTTTAGAATTTGATATGCGTTACATAAGAGACCTTTTAGAATTCAAGAAAACATATTTTAGACAATTCTTGAAGACTTCTTATATCTTTTGCAAGATAACTTTCGAAATTCTAAAAGAATACTTTGTGTTATCTGAGTAATTCAATCAATATTTCCCATCTCAGAATGGAAAAATAAATGATCACACAGGAACGTGGGGAATAACACAAGAGAAATGAAAACCCATGAATTTGAACCAAATTAGACCGCAATTTTGGAAAATGATATTTTTGTCATATCCGAGTTTTTCGTATACTTGTATGATTCAGTGACAGAAAAAACATAAAGCACATATTTCGAGTATAAGTTTTGGAAAATACTGATTCTATACTCCTTTTGAGTCATGTGTGCTATGTTCCAGCCACCATGTTTATTTTTTAACGGACACCATGTTAGGTTTTTTAGTTGAATCATTTTATGCACCAATAGCTGAGCTCAGTCGTTACTTCCTGCACTACACTGACATGGAGACGTGGATTAAAAAAAAAAAAGATTCAATTTTCGACATTTCCTTTGCTTTAAACCGCCATAATATAATTCGTATGTAAAACATGCCAAATACTGATTACAGATTCGAAATCAGCACAAGAAAAATACATTGAAAACCCCATGATTTGATACGAATTTTTTCAGCATCAGTGAATCAAATGAAAACTAAAATGAAGGAAAAGTCTTGCAGATTTGAGCATTAATAGATCAAATTCGAATCATAACACGAAGAAATTCTACTTTCTTTTGTTATTCTGAATGCAATTGATTCGTGAAGTGAAGTAAAATTTTCAAATTTAATTCCAATTAATTTGAATATATTTTTATGATTTTCCGTTGAAATTTCGATCAGTGCCGTGCCAATAATGGGAAGATTGTGAAAAATGAACAAGTCAAAATACCGTAACCGAAATCGTAGCAAGGAATAATATAAAATATCACAATTAAACGAACCATAAAAATAAATCTACCTACTGACGGTGAAGCAGTAGACAATTCGACAGGTTTTTTATCCTCCTCCTCTTCTTCCTTCTTCGGATCCTCGGTAGTGGTGGTCGATGATGGAAGTTTTATGGGTAATGGTTGTTCTCGTTTGTGATCCAATGAATCGAGTCCAGAATCCGTCCTTTCGATGGCTAATGGCGGTAACGATGGCGACATCTCACCACTCTGAACTGCTGAAAACTCAGGCAAAGATGGTTTGTATTGTTTCAAAGTCGGCCAACTGACCTTTCGACTACAGTCGATAAAATCATTGCCTCTAGTGCAATCAAGAATTTTGGTAATGTAATCACGTCTAAACGGATCTGGAATACCAGTTTCAACGAGTTTGATGATATTGACCTGTTGATCGGTGAGGTGTTGAGATACCAAATCAGTGACATCCAAACGGGACTGTTTACTACTACTGGCAGTGGATATTTCTTCTGCTAAAGCAGTTCTGAGAATGGATTCTATTGTCGCTTCACGCGAATCGATTTGTTGGAGTTGTTGAGCTGAGATTGAGGATTTTTGAATGTTAAGTTGACTTCCGAAGTCTGGGAAATTCGGTAGAGTTGTGAAATATCGAGCGAGCATGGGCCAAGCGGTGTCTCTGATGCAAATTAGGAATATATTTTCTTTCCAACAGTTCATCATTTTTTCATTGAAGGTGAGCCTTTCGGATTCTGGAAGCAAATTCTCTATAACGAAAGTGATGTTCTTCTGTCTGTCGCTCAAAGGTTTGAGGTATTGCGGTATCACTACGGGATACGGAATCTGATTGGGGGTAGACGTTGAGCGTAAGGCGTTGAGAATATTTAGAATCAGAGTTTCCGGATGATCATTGAAAATCGGCACGAATCTAGTATCGGTAATGGTGACTTTAGCACCCCCGTGCTTCCCTGTTTTTACGTTGGTTTCCGATAAAGGTGGATTCTCCGTACTAGGAGGCATAACGGGTATGTTCGGCGAAGAACCGTTAACTCTTTGGGTAATGAAATTCGGTAAATTGGGTAGTCTTTGAAAGTACTCGTTCAACGTCGGCCATAATACTTCTCGAGTGCAAGACGTAAAGTCGCTCCGGCGAACGCATTCGATCATTCGATTGACGAAAGGCGGCCGAACCGAATCGGGCAGGAGACTTTCCGTAATTCTTATGATAGTCTCCTGTTGATCAGTGAATAAATTATTCAGAAATTCTTGGTTCCTTGTTATCAGAGGAGTTTCTTGTTGACCGTGAACCGTGGGATGTGCATGTTGGATAGATTTGAGGATATTCAGTATAAATGTTTCCGGTTGTTCGCTGATGGGGACGAATCTGGTGTCCGTAGTGGTGACCATCGCTTCCCCATGTTGACCTACTTTAACTTTCGTTTCCAAGGTCGATATTGGGTCGATATTCGAACTACGTTGAATAGGGGATTGTGGAGCTGATTGTGGGAGGACTAAATTGTAGAAATTATTATACCTAGCGTGAAGAATCGGAGAAGCGTTATCGAAATTGTAAGATAAAACTCTATGGGGAAAACTTGGAATGTAAGGTAAAGATATTCGAGAATGATTCGGTATTACTTTTGTGCCAGAAATCCCATATAGAGGGAATTCGGACCAAATAGCAGGTCTCGTGGAATGCTGTCGATTTTGTTGAGACTGTTGTGACTGCTGCTTCGAGGGAATCATCAGTAATCGATCCGTAGGCTTGATTTCGGGTATGCCTTTTTTCAAATTCATTTCACTCACTGTTTTCAGGTCTGGAAATTCCGGTAAATCCGTAGCAAACATACCAATTGAAGGCCAAACGACGGTTTTCGTACAATTGAGAAAATCACTGCCCTCTTGAAGACATCTGAAAACCCTAGTCACAAGAAAAGCTCTTGCGGGAGAAGGCAATATACTTTCCGCTAATCTCAAAATCTTCATTTGATCTTCCGATATTGGAGTCAAAATCAATACATTCTTGTTCGAAAGGGGAGTTGAAAATTCCGGATTTGGCTTTGAGGAGTCACGAACTCTTTCCAAAATCTCAATGATTTTATTTTCCAATGTTTTAGATTTCTCTACAGACAAAGTTGGATATTGTCGCCAGATGAACAAGTAGGATGGATTTTCAATAGGAGTTTCAACAACAGGATCTGTTGGTTCAGGTTCCGTACCGGTAATCCAGCTAGTGAAATCACTGAAATCTGGCAATTCTGGCCCAATGCCAAAGAGTTCTTCGAAAGAGGGAATCGAGAACTCGGGAATCCAATTGCTAAACTCCGGAAATTCGGGCAGGCTTGGATTGAATTGTTTTACCAACGGCCAAGTTGAGTACTTGATACAAACGAGATAGTTGTACTCTTGAATACATCGTACGGTCTTTTGAACGTATTCCGATCGATATTGGATGGGTAAAAGTTGTTCTGCCATATGAATCGACATTAATTGATCTTGCGGTATGATCAACAACTCTTTATCTTTGAAACTGTCCAATAAAGAAGAAGTCAGAGGAGTTTTTGTATGAGATCTCAATAAATTCTCAAAAATACCAGCTATCACTGTTTCGGGTTTGGGTTTTCTCATCCTAGTAGCGTCGGCTTCTACCACTTCTGGCAGTTCGGCCCCTCCGTCGGAGAAACCGGGGAACGGAACGATAGGATATTCCGGGATCAAAGCGATCGTTGGATACAAGTTCTGATAATCCGGGAACGCTGGCAGAGCTGGGAAGTACTGCTTAATCATCGGCCAAGCGAAGAACTTTATGCAGCTGAAGTATTCGAATCTCCGAACGCAAGAGAACATTCTGTCGGAGTATTCTCTACGCGCGGTTTCCGGTAGGAATTTCTCGCCTATCTGTAGTATCTCCATTTGAATCGGAGTTAATAATTTCCTGAGAGTCTCATTTTTCGGATCTATGTATGTGGGCACGGCGGCATATCCGGGATTTAATTCCAAAGCACTCTTCAGGATACCCGATATCACACTGTCCGCTGTGAGGAGGAGTAAACTCTTGCCAGCCGTCTCCCTATTGCCCTGAAACAAATCTATCAAATTAATCTCTATCGGCAACAGATCCGCATTGTTGTTAATCATATCAGCCGCGTTATCGATCATAATTGGCCAAATATAAGCTCGCATACAATTCATAATGCTCAACCCCTGAGTAATGCATTGTCTGATGCCGTTGATGAAAGATTGTCTTCTTTGCTTGCCTTCCAACAATTGTTCCCCGCATCTGAGGATACTTAATTCGGTTTCATTTAAAGTGGTCATACTTAAATCTTTTACATACGATTCTTCGTCTTTGATATCAAATTCTTTGGACGAAACGATATTTCTCAAAGTATCTAATAATTCATTTTCATCAAATTTTGGTAAATCCGGAAGTACATTATCCTGTTCTCGCAATCTCTTAATTAGAGTTTTGTCTTGAATTTCTTCTTGAACACGTAACGCTTGTTCTTTCCATCTCTTAACTCTATCATTGATACTGCGCTCGACTTTTTTCGAGCCTCCGACCTCAACGAAATCATTGTTGGTGTTACCGTGAACCGCCGAACCCAAAGCGTCATCACGAATTGATATGAGTTTTTTAATTTGACCATCGACTATCGACTCTTGAATCCCAGCAGGAGTCTTTTCCTCCTCTGCGTTCAAAAAAACGGCGGAATTTTTGTGTTTCGACTTACCTTGTTCTTGACCGAGGTGCCTGTGTTCTCTGCTAGCAGCAGATACATTCTCTTTTCGTAAGTCATTGTGAACCTCTGGGGTGACTCCTGCCTCAATGTCTGAAACTTGATCTCCATGCCGTTTATTCTCTATCAATCTCTTTTGATGACCCAAAAGATCTTTCCCCTCCTCTTCCTGATCCTGAACTTGACCATCGAACCTCCTGATACCCTCAGAGTCCTTGGTTCCTAGGAAACTCGTTATGTTTTTCCTTTCACTCTCTTCAACTCCTTCGACTTGTTGAAGGGATTTACCAGAAAGCACATCGTTTCTCCGTCTTTTCTTGACCAGACTTCCATCTTCATCGTCCTCTTGCTGTCGTTGAATCGAAATATCTTCAATTTTCGTTTCTTCCACGCTTTCTAATTTCTTTTCAGCTGCACCACTAGCTATGATCTTATGCAATTGTTGCTCTTGATGTTGATGTTGCTGCTGCGATTGTTCTTGGGACACACTTCGGGCTTGAACACCATCGTTCACTGAATTCAATAAAAGAACGTACGAGAATAACAAAAGACCCGAAAAGTACGTTGACCGTGAACACGAACGTGAACGCAGACGTTGCGGATAGACGAGTAGTAGTCCTTTCATGGTCGCGGTCGAAAGGCGAGTGTCTCGGCCAACAGCTTCTTTGCCATCCTCCTCTTCTTCTATCGCCAGTCGATATCCAGAAGCGTATATCCAGATACACTTATACAAATTAAACTCGATGTATTCTAGTGTGGGTAGGTGTGTATGAGAAACTACATGCTATATCGAGGCAAGGCATTTCCATTTTTGCACCGCTGTAATACTGGTTGCTGGTTAGGGTTCGTCGTTGAGGAATCGGGTTCACGTTCTAACGGATAGCAATTGAACGACGAACCCGTGGTACCTTCTTCATGTCTCTCCCGATATTACTTCTTAAAAATGACTATTTGTCATATTCGCTGCTGTCATTAACCACCTTCCTGTTTTTCCTTTTTTTTTCCTTTTTCTTTTCCTTAATGAAACCTCGTTTGGTCTTTATACGAGAATCCCGAACGTTCACGCGTTGGATTCAGCCTCCAAACAGAGTGTGAACAAAAATAAGATTTGGGTTTAACTGTTAATTTTACCAGTCAATATATATTTTTCTAACACTGAAGAAATATCATGGGTTACTTGTTCTATCCCTTTTTCTGTAATTTAAAACCCCAAACACAGTTTTTTCTGTTAATTGTTCGGAATGATCAAACAAAAATGAAGAATCATAGACTGCAATTTTAGCTTTGGACGAGATGATTAAAATAAATATGAATCGGTATATCTGGATATGATAGGACATTTACCTGGGTTCGTTCAGTGAGTACGTCGGTTCTAGACACGCACTTGAACCGGATGTTAACGAGGCAATTAGCCTTGAGTCCTAGTACTTGGAAAATAACAGAGTAGAAGCGAGTGGTTCCAAGCAGCAAAAGAATTTTGAAACTAATGATATCCCTCGTCATGGACTTCCCCTGCTCTTTCTCCTATCTTTTTTTGCTCTTTGAAGATAAAATCAGAATAATTGAAATTTAAAGTCATGATTTTCATTGAAAATTCATTATTTCTATAAAAATGTTAACTTTTATCGTAAGAATAGTTGTATTTGAGATGTGCAACTACAAGAAAAACGCAGGTATTATTTCAAAGAGTGTAAGTAGCGAATCCGTAGGACTAAGCTCCAAGTCCACTTTTAATATGAGTAGGATTCTGTTTTTCTTTCCTCTCTTCTTGTCTCTGTATTCTTGCGAGTTAGAAGAGAATATCTCAAAGGGGGTTGAATTTTTAAGTCCTTGAAGAAATGGAGTCTCGAGAGAAGGTGGTAAAGAAGAGAAAGGAAGGGGCTGTGTATTTTTGCCACAGAGATCTTATTTTCCAAGATGGTTGTGTCCTCCTCCCTCTTCTTCTCCCTTTTCGCTTATCGTTACTGGATTCATCGAGAAGCAAAGGCCGGGGGGACAGGTAAACCTGTATCTCCTTTCTTACTTTATATCTCGTCCTGGCTGTTGCTTCTGGACCGTCCGCAACTGTTTTAAAGTGCGCGCACACACACGTACCCTGTTTTGCTTTGACCGAAGTAGAAGGAGAAGAAGATGAAGAAGAAGAAGAAGAAGAAGAAGAAGAAGACTTGACCGCATCCAAGGTCGTGAGAAAGTATTATATCCTACCGTTTAATAATACCAATGTCGTAGTTTTTAAACGAGTTATAATGAAATCTTGAACAATTCTCACTTCTCAACATTTTTTATATAGCAAAATAGTTCTCAAAGTTTTGGAATGTAAGATCCTTACTTATAGAGTTTAATTGAATCAATTGACTTTCATTAATTCCAAGGCAATAAACTGATTCAAACCCATTTAGAATCCCTTTTTAATCGGCTTGAATCAATTTTCTGTATCGGAACCAATGAGAATCAATCGGTTTGCTGTGATTTTTCAACTAGGCATGAGCTGAAGGGATATGACATTCAAACACATTTAAAAATTTAGTTTAATCCTATAAGAGCCTAATATCAGTTTATGGTGACAACAGTTTTTGTCATTCTCTAAGAACTATCAGAGACGATAGAAACATTTTTGAAGTATGGGATTTTGTGGACATGAAAATACTGGTCTTTGAGTACCAGAAACACAGTTTATTATGTTCCCACAATAAAAAATGGTGGCATATCAGCACACTCAAGGAAAGCATGTTGATCGACTAACACTACAAGTCACAATTATAAATTTAGAACAAAAACCAAAAAGTTCTTTGAAATATAATTCAAAATGAAGTGAATGTCACAGGATTTTTGCGAAAAATTAATTGGAAATTGGCGGTGATTTGAACTTTTTTTCAATTTTTTTTGTTAAATCGATCGAAAATCCCTCATAAAATGTGTAAAATTTAGCTTATCGAAAGAATCCTCGGATAATCACTTTATTTTGATTGATATTTCAAGAAAGTTATCGGTCTCTTGTTTTAGATTCATAATTGTGATCTGTAGTGGTACGCCCATGTAGATCAATAGACTCTTCTTAAAAGTGCTGATATGCCGCCATTATGTATGGTAAAAATATAATGAAATGTGTTTTGAGCACTCAAAGACTAGGACTTTCATATGCGCACAACCTCATATTTTGAAAATGCTTCCCATCATATATGGTAAGTCTTAGAAAATCACAAAAGGTTTTGTTACCAAAAGGTGATAACACTTCTTAATTTTAATATTTTTTACAAAAATTTAAATGATAAGTTGAGAATAGATTCTCTTCCAAATTATTCAGGTCATTGAAGAACATTTGATAGTTTCATGTCCCTGATTTTAATGTTATTGCAAAATTTCAAAAACATGCTTGTGAGGTCGGAGACTCATGTCGCGCGCGACATCATTAGAAGAAAAAAGATATCCGAGTTGAAAAGAGCCTTCCCCTCTTCTCCTCTAATAGCGTCGCGTGCGACTGTTGCTAGCATGAGCCTCCGACTTAACAAGCGTTTATTCTCGATCATAGGGGAGCTAGTAAGACATTTTAGCAATTTCTCAGGCTCATTCTGGTCCCAAAGAAACATCAATAATGATGTCTATCTCCAAAATTGTGTGAAATCAAAAGCTGCCTCCCGAGCCCTTGTGAAGCTCATCGAATCAATCAATTGATAATTCTTCACAGTTAAAGGTTCGGAATTAATATCAGTCAATCTAGTGATAGAAATCCACGATACAACCACATTCCGAACTTGAAATGAATTAATAGCTTGTTTTTCATCGTTAGAATGACACGTAAATATTTCATAAGAAACAAAGATTGGATTGAAAAAAAAGATAGAAACTTTCAGCATTAATTAATTTTGCCAATAGCAAAAAATAAATACATGATGAAATCTGTATTATAAATCATTTTTTAATAGCATATTGGCGAAAAAAATGAGTCCTATCATTTTTTTGACGTTTTAGAACTTCGGAAATCACAGTTTCAAAAGAGTACAGCTGTACGGTTGTAAAGGAAAAGGTCGAAGAACTTCGGACAATGTTAAAATGCGAGTCATTGAACATTCGTTCCACGACTTGTACACGTAACTTTCATCTCGCGTAACATTGAGATATTTTCACAGGATGATGTGATGAATTTCATCCGGCTTATCACATCGTATAGAAATATACAGAGGTATTCATGAACGTAAAGGAGACGGATTCGTTCCAACTATAACAATGTGGGTGACACAGTAGTCGTACTTTGTATGGTAAACAATTATGTGTGAAGCACGGCTAAAACGAAGTAATGAGAAGAAACATTACCACCTTACATAATTTCATACAATTGCGTATGTAAAATATAAATATACCCTCCAGAAAGTGTTCATAAACAACTCAATTGGAGAGCTCGAAGAATTCTTTTTGATGCAAATGCAGATTATGTGATATTCAATCATAAATCTGTTTCAGAATGTAGAAAAATGTTCCAAGATTATATAACTTATAGACATGCCATTGCTTTCAAAACCTCTGATTATTCCGAAAGAACATTGACAAGCTATCGACATCTATCAGAATTCATACGAACTTCCTTCTACAAACAATTCTTGTCGAGGAAGACCGTTCGAACGGTTCGTGTTCAAACTTTACATCGATCAAGCGTCGAAATATCGATAAAAACAGAGTTTGAAAGCTGAACTTAGCTCCATCGAAACAGGTGTTACGTTACAGCTGAATTTATCAGGGGATTTCTAAACAGAGCAATCAAATTGAATCAAATCCAACGCACAGGTGCACAAGATGATCAATTTTTTATTGACAGAAACCAATAGCTTCAATCATACCATCAAGGTTGCGGTCGTGCGCGAATGAGGATGATATTCATACCGTGACGTAGTGATGTGGAAAGTAGGACATCACGTAGCATCTTAAAAACAAAGTATGATGCCTCCCCAAACATTTACGTGGAACCTTCCGTGATACCGCCACAAATGGTACGATGAGCGTAATCGGTTCCTCGCAAGTGCCATCGATGATAAGAAGAACAACAACCGTGGTGTAGGTTAGAAAACGGTGTCCTCTCTAACCTGATACAATTTAAGCATAGCGTGAGACGAGACCCGTGCGCCTTGACCTATTAAATTATTGGTTCAATTTCAAAGTACGAATCTGCAGGTATGAAAGGATGAGCTTCGTTCACGGATCATTATCTGGGGTTTTGAAAACCTAAACAGTCTTTTCCACATAGTATAATGGTTCTAAAAGAGCTCATAATGAATACACTGTATTTATGAAAAACTCTTTCGAAATTCTTCTTGAATTTGATGCAAGTATGAAAAAAATAGATACATTTCCCCGATATTATTATTTCGAAAATTTGTTTCTGAATATTTAGAGAATGTACACTGTAAAAAGTATGATTCAAATTGGGTGCGTATCAATTTGAAAACTGACTGGAATTCAGTTTTGTCCATTTTGTCTGTGATTGTTTTTTGTGCTCACTTTACATAAAAAGTAGACTTCTTTTGACTGTGTTTTAATTTCAGTCATGAAACAAGCTGAATTCAAGACTTTCTTTTTATAGTGTCCTAGAGGTTTTTAGATGTTGAAAAATTTCATTGTTCTTCTGAAAAATCCAGTAATTTTTCAGTGACCCAGGTAGTCCAAGACTGATCTTCTACGAATCGGAATTAATTCCGTCGTAATGGCTGTAAACCAATCGGATTTACAATTTTTTTTAGAGCGATGTATGAAAAACGTATAAAAGGTTGATGCTAGGTTCAATTTTCATTCCGCCGGAACGTATTACGGTCCATGGGAGAGCAGCTTAAGCAGCGGAATTCAGGGTAATCTGTGGAGGCTTAACTTCACTACAGTAACTTCGTTAGAATTCAACATGAAATCAGTATTAAAAGGAGGATTGATGAACTTGTTCTTTGGTTTTGGACAAAAAAGTGTGCTGATTCTTCAACACTGCGATTTTTGAAAATGATTGGTAACTAACCGAAACGTAGTGGAACCTATGAAATGAATGAACGATTCTGAACTTTCTGCCCGAATACGGATGACTCCAATTTTCTGGCATTTCGCCCGGGATTGGGATAAGAATTCAGATTTAACAATTAAATATTCTTCAAATAAGTTTCAAAAAGTGTTCAGTAATTTGCTGAATTCAAAATCGTAATAAACTGTACTTTGTCTGAGGACTTGAAAACTCCCATATGCCTTCCCTAACAAATACAAATGATCAAACAACGTATTTTTCCGATGTATTTGTAAATTTTTCACACCATAATTGATACCAGAACGACATTCAAAGTCATTTTACTCGTTTCACATCACGTTTTGAATAACTCCAAATATCCTCAGTCGAAGCACAGTCACATCGAATATCTTCTGAATTCATTGTTTTACTGAAAATTCATCGAAAAAATTACCGTCAAGTATATGCCTCAAAATAAAACATGGCATATTTGATAATTGAGGAATTAAATCACTGTGACAGCCGTTTTTTCAGGGCAATTTTCAAGAATTAATTTACGAATGAATATTTATGAAACATCTAAGGTGCCCAGCTACGCGGCAACTAAAATTTAGTTTTCTCAGCTAAATTTTAGCTGGCGTGAATGAAAGTCTAGTTGTCTGAAATATTGATATAACAATTTATTCAAAGGAAAATAAAAGATGTGACGAATGAAATTTATTTATTGTAAAGTAAATACTACCAAGTCGCTCCGACTCCCACACAAATTAAGCTACATATGTCCGAAGAACGTAAGCTCACACCGTCCTGAAGAAGCTAACTGCAATGATGGCGAGTCGTCCACAATCAACCGGTACAAGATGCGGCTCCACTCTGGAAGCTAATAATTTGTATCTTCTTTAAAGGTGCGAAAAAAAAACTCAGCGGATTATCGTTTATCAACAACCAATCTTCAAAAATTCATCATCATATATCAAATATATTAATCATGTAACTGAATATTCTAGAATCGCTCCATCAGCACTCGAAATTCCAGAAATGAGGAACGGAGCTGGCTGATGCGAAATTCTCAATAATTGCGTGGTTTTTTTTTCAACTAATGTAATTTCAGAAGCTCAATTCAAAAACGCTCTCAAATTCATTGAACACCTCTGCAAAATGTATACAGTGAGCGATGCAATAGCTAATAAAATATTTGGACTCTTCACCAAAGTTTCATTCACAGTAGCTATATTGACGATACTCGTACTTGATTGACTATTAGCTAGCATTTTTCGTTCACTACTTAAGGGGAGGTTTACCTTTTTCTCGAACAAAAAAACAATTTTTTTTGTAGTAAATTAGGTGCAGAATACGTTACCAAAGACGTTTGGTCGAATATATTTTTTTTTTCAAAGTTATGGAACAAAAACTAGACCTATCTTCCGTCTCAAAAATTGAAATCGAACGGTAATTCGAGCGAAGTGTATTTTACATAAATATTTTTGAATTGCGCGCCTATATATCCGTACCATAGTGAGCAGAGGCATTGAGTCTTGGAATCATCATGGATCATCATTTGCAAGGGGTAGAATATTCTTAGAGAACATAAGGGATCGTTATCCACTATCACATATACAAATACAATATAGATTATATTCATATTCATATATATTATATGCTTTTCGAGTACTCGAAAATCTACCAGATGCTCGAAAAATTTTCGAGTACTCGGTGAAATTCGAGTACTCGACTCGACTCGATTATATATTTTAATTATATATATTTTATACATGCGCTATACATCCTCTACACCTGATTTCTCTACAGGAAGGATTTTTGTTGAAAGTTTTCGCAAAAAACACAATAGATTGATTGATCATTGAATTTCAATGTCGAGCCTTTCACTCTCTTAGATTTTCAACGGATGAGCTTTTACTTTCAACAATTCTCTCCCTTCTTGAGTGAATATATTACCGAACGTGCAAGTATTTGTACTCGACAGAGGTTCGAACTTGATTGATCCGTCATTCGTTGTGACAAGAGAGAAGGACGAAAGATTTCACTTCTGTAATACATTTATTTTCATGGCAGTCATGATCTCGATTCATGCACATGTTTCCCGTAGCATCCTGTGTGCTAGAATTATGATAGTGTAAGTAGAATTTAAATTGCGACCAAAAAATCGATGTCGAATGGAGGAAATTACCGTTGAAGTATGCATTAGTAAGAGCAATTAAAGTGATAAAATATTCTCCATCTAGTACTAATTATTCAACGGCTTTTTGAAGATTAATTCATGATAAATAGATAGTTTTGAGCCAATATAAAATTAATGAAAACTAACATGAAACATGAGCGTCTTTTTTCCAAATGTGAAATAAATGCAAATGAATTTGAAAACTATATTATTCAATGGATTACGGTGATAGATATTCACTGAAGAATGAACTTGTTTGAAGAGACAGTCGCCAGCAAAGTATAATACTTTTTCCAACAAGTTTCTAATCGTTACGTGAATCATATCACAGGTATCGACGTTAGCGTTTGTAGCAGCAACTTATCACGCTATTGAAATTAATGAATATTATTACACGATATTTGGAAATTGGATTTTCAAAGAATTTATCACATTCCCCCATAACTCTTACCAATAATGTGTTTATATTGCTTAGGTTGCTTACATTTCCTTCGACAACTCAGGACAGAAAAACAGAAGGAATGAATAAATCTTATGAATAAATCTTATGAAATTGTTAATGCAAGGTCAATCGGTGTGACTTCACCGACATATTGGTAACCATTCATAGATTTTACAATGAAACTTCCCTGATTGCAGTATAAACCCAATCACTACAAATTAATAAATATACACGATGAAAACAGTGAAAGTGAGTATCGATTAGTTTGTATGGCGGAAAATGCCACGTAAATTCGAATGAAAACCAGCAGATCCTGTAAAAAAAACCGAGCAGAGACGTCCTGATAAAAATTTCGGAAAGATTTGGAAGAAACCGAGATAAAAACCGCCCAAATATTTTATCAAAATATCTGGTTCACCAAACATGGGTTAATGCGCATGTGCGACCTTTTACGTGCATCGTCTGATAATGACACACAGTAATAGTACATTACGACACGAGTGCGGGATGACCTACGTGTGCACTCGTATCGTACACTATTTTTCCCAACAAGGTGCGCGAACTTCGGTTTTCCAAGCCTGTGTTGCGTGCGCAGAGTAAGTGATTCCTACACGGCAGTCGGACCAGTGCGGGAATCACTCACTTTGCGCACGCAACACAGGCTTGGAAAACCGAATTTTGCACACGCTGTTAGGAAAAAAATTTTTCGTCATTGTGTAAAGTGTTAAAAGTTGTGTGTAGAATATTTAACATTCTAGAGTGTTGATTCAACCCGATCGTGTTTTTTTTTGTTTGCGTTAACAACGATTGTGTTGAATCGACACTTTAGAATGTTAAATATTCTACACACAAAGTTTAACACTTTACACAATGACAAAAAATTTTTTACTGTGCAGTAATATTTTCACCTATTTTGCTAATTGAGTAGAAATCTAGTACTTTTTGAAACGTTCTTTCTCTCCGTAAATGTTTACAATTAAGAGATTAATAATTATTCATTGCTTTAAATTTAAGAGTCTACTCTTCAAATTTTTTATTATGAAAATGCTCCCTTAGAGACCAAAAATGCTGCGATTCCGATCACAGAAAACATCCCACTCCATAAGAGTAGATGTTCACTCTAAAAAATTTAGAAAGTTTAATCTCCTAATCCCGCAAGCTTCTTGAAAATCCCAATGTTGTAGCCTAGTTACCCAACCAACTCAGTTTGCTAACGCATCATAACTACAATATACCTCAAGATCACACGCAATATCATCTGTTTGTTACATGTAACGGACTGCGAACGTGTAATCATACACTAACCAAATGTTACTACAATGTAACCACAATATAGCGTATTTCATTTTAAAAAAAATTAAATCTCATGAGATCTGAGTAGATCGGAATTTTGGCTTAGAAGATCAGATTTGAATCTATTCAGATTTCAATAAATCTGACTAGATCTTGACAGATCTGGTCAGATCTGTGTAGATCTCGTTAAATCTGAATTAATCTTAATGAGCAATTTATTGTTCAATTACCACAAATTTTCTGATATTTTCCCATATTTGAATTCAAATTTGACCATGTGTGTTAGCAAACGTAAGAAGCTCAAATTGCAGTTTTTCAGATCTCAATAAATCTGTTCAGATCTGGTCAGATCTAATCTTTTCTCCCCGAGTAACCCAGTTTTTAGATCGAACAAAGACCGTGATCTCGAATCTCAGGTCAAAGAAGGTCATAATAATTGCACACAACAATCATGTAACCAACACAAAGAATGTTATGTTATAGTGGCGTTGAAACTACTTTTCATGAGCGTGAAATTATACGTTACCAGTCCATTGCATGCAACGAGCAGGTTACATTGTATGTGATCTTCCAGTGACGTGAAAATTACGTTACGGTGACCAACTGTGTTGGATGGATAATGTCTGAAATTCCAGTAGGGCATGCATGCACCGATGGAATTTCCATCGTTATGAATTCGTCGAATGGAAAGTGATCAAGAATTCGATCAACTAGCTTTCAGCGTTCCCGCGAATTTTGTGAACCACTCAAAGAGAAATGCTCAGTGCTCGTAGGGACGTGCAAGCCCTGTTCGTTTATTTCCTTCTTCTCTTCTCCCTCCTCCCCAAAGTGGAGGGACCAAGCACGAGTTGCGCAGAACAATCGAAATGCGATTGCGCACCGTGTCGAGAGGCCCCGTCTTTCGACTATATACGACCCACTCGGTTGCTTTGTATTACTATTATACAAGTTCAAAGTGTTGGTTCGATCGTCGGAATCATAAGGCACCTAACTTTTCGTGTCTCCTTTTAGTTCCATTGACATTGGCAACTATTCACCGAGGAGTTTGCCAGTCGTCGAATGAATCACATAGTGTTGAGTTTGAATATAAATAAATGAACAAGAGGCGCGAAGTTCAATTGTTATCAAGCTGTTGTTGAACATACAATTGTGGAAGAGGAGAAGGTGGAGAACTTTCGTTGTGTGGCATAATTATCTCATACGAGTCGTATATAAATAGCTAGATAGGTAGATACGATGATAGCGATTGCCTACCTGCTGTTGCTGATTAACGTGTTATTGCTACGGGCAAGCGTGTTTGCTGAAAATGTAACTACAACGTCTGGGATATCCTCGGGTATGAAACTGGTTCCCGAACGAGTCAATTCCTCGTCACCTGCGTCAGAGCAGAACGTTGATCCTTATGTCGCAGAAGTTAGGACTTTTATGAACGATATCTTGGATGTCGAAGGTGAGCGCCTTGAATATATTTTTATTTTGTTCTTCTTGGTAATGTTTGAATATTTGTTATTTTCATTGCTTTTAATGCAATACATTTTAAATCAAACTCAAGTTATAAGCGATTTACAAAGATTCATCTATAAAAATAAATCTGTGAGCAATGTACAAGTTGTTGAATTCATCATGGATCGTATGTCGATCACTTTGTCTTTCAGGAGAAAATGTGTGTCTATGGTACAAAATTACTAATCAATTCCAACATTCGTCTTTCCATGCACATTAAGAGTCCTTTTACATCAAAATGCCCATAGCAAGAGCCTCAACCAACTGACATGGTAATTCCATGTGACGAATTAAAAAATCCTAGCATGTATGTACTACCCATAGTACACTAGGTCAGCATAGGCCCCATTCTGCTTATATGGGGCCAAGACTGGGCTGAAGTGGGGCCAAAATGCATACACGCTGGGGAAGTTTTATTTATTTTTATTTCTTTCAGAATATTATTACATCAAATCGTTATTTCTCCTCCAAGTTTGTCTTGTAGGAATTTCAATGTGAAAAAGCTTTGAATGTATTCACTTTACCATGCACTGCTTAGATAGCACACTTGAACGACTTAATGAATATCATTGATGTGGAGATGTGGCATATTTATTATTTTGTTCATAGTCCTAAAGCAAATAGAAATGGATTGGCCTGAAGGTTAATAGGTTTCATCAAATGGAAGTTCAAGGTACATGTGGTCAGGGTTGTTATTGTTATTGTTTATATTCTCTTTCCAACTCGCGACACATGATATCAAATAGTTTCATAAACCGGTTTCAAATGTGCAAATGGGACCTAGAGTTTACAATTTTTGAAAAATTTATGAAGACCAAAGATAATACAGAGTTTGCCCAGAATTCAATTCTTGTATAAAATTTAAGACCTATTAGATTCAATTCAATCAAATTTTGCAAGATGATAGTTTTTCCATACTTTTAGACAAAATGAATTTTGAAACGCCTGTTTAAAACGCCGTGAGGGCCCCCCAAATCTCTTTTGAAAATTATGTAAAGAATATTGTAGCACTCCTTCATGATGTAGAACAAAATTAGAGGGTGGGCCGTACAGAAAACTTGTTTGTTGACAGCAAAAAAATCAAAAAACACTTCTATATATAAAATAAGAACCACCCTAATATGGGACCACTATCAGCTCGGGTTCCAACTGTGGTAAAAATTTCATGACGATCGGATAATAGGAACGGAAGATATGCGCGGTCGCAGAATAGTTCACATCCCCACAGACGCACAGACAAACAGACATGGAACGAGAATGACTCCCTGAGCTCTGAGGAACATTTTGGTCTAAGAGATTTTGAATTTCGAGACAAAAAAATTTTTGGTCCCTCGAAACGATCACAAAGCTGTCCTCTAACGAGGAAGCAAAATGTTTAAACAATTGACTATACAATTCAATCTCGATGACATGCAAAAGTATCAAGTATGTTTCTCTGAGAATTTTTCTTGTAGAATCGAATGGGGCTATCGGTTTCTATTTTAAATTACTTTCTTAATCAATTGTTCTAACAATGTTTTTACGAAGATTTTTTTTTTCTATACTCTTTTTTTACTGTGAATCTTTGCAAATGCTGAGGTGCTCCATCTGATAATCAGGGTCAGAGCCAAAGATTCCTCCGGTCCTCTACTGAGGCATAGGCTTGTGCCTGGGGGTGCACAGGCACTCCAAATTATTTCAAGTGTATATTTTTTCTCCTCCATTACTCGTAAATCGTACGATCAAACCGCGTTGCGACGGGAGTACTTACTGGTTGCTTATCCGTGTACTCCCATTATCAAACTTTATATATACATATATGGTATATGTATGTACCTCATATATACAGTTCATGTATAGTTTATACATCTATGAGGCCAGTGGCGAACTGAGAATGTCTCTGGCCTTCCTCAACTCGCGCGGAAAAGAGGATAAGAGGCGGGAGATCTCCCGCTTTTTGTTCTATATTTTGCGTATGTTGGAGAGAGATATAAAAGTTTTCAGTCCACCACTGTATGAGGCACCCCTGTTACTAAGTGGCTGGTTACATCTATGGACTGAGGAATAGTTGAATGACTAAATAAAAGTCTCTACTCTGAATTCCTTGCATCAGCATTTATCTTTGCCACCCTCTGGACTTGTTACTCCGGACGGCGACTGGATTGTCCTACTTTGAGGCCAGCGCTGCAATAGTTAGATTCTGATATCAATACGGATTTATCCTTGGAGTTCAATGGGTTAAGAAAGTTAATTTAAAAATACATTAAACTCAACAGTTAACTTCTAATGAGCATCGTATTTTCACATGGTTTTTACATGAGTTGTGTTATACATAAGATCTTGGACAACAAAATGATTTTAAAGATATTGTATAAGAATTGTATATGTTATCGGCAAAACCCGAAGACCAAGCATTTCGCGAATCACCTAAGATTTTGGGTAATACCCGCACATGCCTAGAGATTTATAGGCATTTCCCGCTGTGCCTAGTCATTTCGCGAATTGCCGAACGCGATTCAGGCGAATTGAGAAAATTGATTGAAAGATTCACTGTTTGTTGGTCATCAACATTGTTTGACTTTCAACAAATTTTACATTCATACTAATTCAATGTCATGTGTAACATATACAAAGATGAAAGTGTTTCTTTAAATCTAACGAAGTGTTATTTGGATAGGTCAAAATAAATATTTTCTTCATGTAAAAACATATATGCTTTGGAACAAGCAGCAAATAATAAGTTTGTTCAAACCAACAAAATATTGATTTCAGCCAAGCAATATTGATTTCGACCTATTCAAATAACAATTTTTGAAATTCAAAGAAATACTTTTTTCTGTGTATGAAAAAGAATTTATAGATAGAAAGATCCTTCTAACTTGCATGTGGTAGCAAGGAGAAGTTTTCAGTGATGCATGATATTTTATATAACGTAGGTGAGGGTAATAAGTAACAAAAATGCTATTTAAGATGATCGATATCTCAAGATCATACTCGTAGGTAGCTAACATTTGTGAATGATGCCTCCTTTATACGTATAAATAGTATTTATTTTACTTTAAAATCTTCCTTAGCTAGACTTCATTACTCCCACCTACTCTACAATACGTGGATAGTTTTTATCAATATTATGAAAGATTCAATATAAAATTGCAAAAGTTTCTATAGAAAATACCGATATCGTGAAGTATCGTGCATTACTACTTTGTTGGAACGAATCAATGATCCATACCATGGAATATATACGAAATAAATGAAATATTTGATACACATGAAATTTAATGCACTTCAATTTCGTTTCTTGCAACAAAAATGATTGAAGTCTCAATAATTACGGGGAAGAAAAAGAGACGATTACAATCGTATTCGATTCGTTGGTTGAAAACCTAGATCTATCTATCTTTACCGGAGATTCCACAGCAACTACTTTTCTTGTCCCGCATAACAATGATAATTTGATATAACGATGCCTCGAATACCGATTTGAAGAGATTGCAAATCAGTCAGTCAGTCACACGGCCTACCTGCGAGTATGCACAAGCATCGTGAGGTAAATTCTTGAGAGAATATTCTTCCTTTCTTTCGTATGACCTGTCTTAAAATATGGTTAGCATATAACCAACGTTAGGTGGATCTATTTCACACTAAGATTATATGGATATATATTCATTGCTTTTTCATGTTCAAACAGCAATTTGCGTATCATGGATTCTTACACTCTGCGTATCCTTGTAGCGGGAGGCGGTATATGACTGTTTCCATTCTTTTAATATAATTTTTATCAATATTTCTCATTGATATTTCATGAGATGCAGAAACAGCGGCCATCGTTCAACCCTTGCAATGAAAACAAAACGATGATTAGATGTGAATTTTACGTGTTCATTTCTGATGAAAAAATAATCGTATCTCTTACGAATTTTTTCGAATATTCCATGAGTTCAAAAATGAATTGTCCGATTTTTACTCTTAATTGGAACGTCAGTTGGTTAGTTGCCGGTAGATTCATTATGTGGATGACATAGTTAACCCATCCAGAGTACTTGGATTCATCTCCAGTTCGATCTGTATTACGAAAAACGTGAAATGAAAAAACTTACTGTATCACCGTTATTCGTATTTCCTTCATATGAGAACGTATAATTTGTATAGTATACATCAAATCAGAATAACATTTTCAGTTGGGACACATTTTCAGAACATAAATTTTGTTTTGACTTGAAATAAGTTTTCTATATACAGTCAAATCTGTTCATAAGTCTTACTTAGGGGCTGTAGGGGAAGGAAGTAGGGAGGAATTGATGTTCCCTCCACTATAAGTGTTAGAGAGATAAATTTTCACATAAATACGAACGAACGATTTCGATTGTATCAACATTTTATTAGTGAAACACATGAACTTCTCTTACAAAATGATTAAAAACACGGGGGAAAAAGTTTAGATCTAACCAGATTTGATTTTCGGCCAGATCTGAACAAATCTATTCAGATCTGAGAAACTGCTATTTTAGCTTGTATTTGTCAATACACAAGTTCAAATTTGAGTTCATACGTGGGAAAATATCAGGAAATTTTTGGTAATTGAATAATCAATTGCTCATCGAGATTAAATGTGATTTTCAATTCAGATCTAACGAAATCAACACAGATCTAACCATATCAGTCAATATCTAGTCAGATCTATTGAGATCTGAATCTGATCTTGTGAGCCAAAATTCGGATCTGATTAGATCTGATGAGATCTAAATAGATCTAAACTTTTTCCCCCGGGAATGAAAGAGAGGTATCTCAATTCCATTGCGCGAAAATCGGTGTATCTAGATCGCGTCTTCTTGAACAAAAACCAACGCGAGCTACTGGTACCTCTCGCTTCGTCCGACTTTCGGACACTATTACTTAGGTACAGCCAGTGTTGCCAGAGCACCTTGATCAAATATTACATGTAGATTAGAAAAAAGTTATATATCCAGTTTAAAAGTTACATGATATTTTGCGACAATATTCAGTCTTGCATTCTTGTGTTAAAATTTGACGTTTTAAACGTTAACGTTTAAAAAAATGTCACATCCATGTTATATGAAAGGGTCGAAAGTTACGCAAAATGTAACAAATGTCACCTTCTGGCAACACTGGGTACAGCAGTGATGCCAGGAAAGACGGTGTGGACCGAAAAATCAGCCCCTCTACCGTGCACACGATGAAACTTTCGTATACATGTGAGTCACACGTATACGAACGTGTCATTGTGTGAACGATGGATGGGCTGATTTTTCGGTTTACACCGTTTTTCCTGGCATAATTGAGCATACACCGTTCCTTCCCTCTCCATCGAGCCACACCCCTTTCCCCCACCATGCGAATCAAGTCGGGCGAGCGAGAGAAAAAATAACTCACTTTCTCTCTCGCTCGCCCCACTTGATTCTCATGGCGGGGGAAAGGAGAGGGAAGGAACGGTGTATGCCTCCAATCTGGCAACACTGCCTTCCTTCGCTCGGCGTCAATCAACGCCCTCTATCAAACATGGTGGATCAAAATTTCTAACATGAGTAAAAATTTCGTCTCACACTACTTCCTATGAGCTTTGCGCAGTTTATGTTTAAATATGCCACGTGTATCAAATTCCACTTCCAGCAAACGTGAATTGCAATGAAATTTATACCACGTGCTAATTATGATCCAATAGTGTTCCCGCAAGAGTTTTATCCTAATCAATTGAAAACTGTGAACACATTTTTTTGCGACCCAGATTATTTGACAATATCTCAGGGCATATTATAAGGGTCGGTTCTTACCAAAATTATATATAATAAATATATAATGGGTAACGAGTAACGTACCCGAGTGAAAAAATTTTTTAAATTAAATATAATTTTTATATAATTCAATATAATTTATATATAATTCAGATATAATTTGATATAAATTTTATACAATTTTGAAAATTTTTCCACTCGGGTACCCATCACTGTATATAACACATGAAAATAGTTGAATATGACACTTGTACTTTCCTGAGGAAAAACATGACGCTGAATTTCGAATCGTTTATTGAAACGAATTTGTAATCGGCTAACAAAATATGCAGCTGTGACAGACCCAAAATCTTATATATTTCTCAAACGATGTTTCGAAGAAGATGAATAATGTTAATTCATCAGATTTTGTGAATTTGAATTTTTGTTTCCTTTTTATAAACGATACAAATTCCAATAACATGAAGAAACTTACTAAAAATGGTATTATGTTGACAAATGATTTGTTGCAATATAATGTTCTATTTCATTATCTAGGGATGCACACGACATTCTCGTCGGGACTGAAAAGGACTAGGTTATTTAATTCCCACAATGTTTTAATGGAATATTCACCACATAGATTTCCGACTTCATACATAATGAAACGAAATAATCAATTATTTTGAATTTTTGGACAAACTAAATCAAGGTATGCTTCCAGTCTCATTTGTCAGTCTCGGTCTCATCTCGATACAACCCTTAATACATATTTGGATACATATCTGCATTAATTTAATTTACAAGATCCAAATTTGCCTCCAGTTTCTTTTGTTTGATGCGAAATTTTTATTGACTTTAACAAACCATGTCTTATAAAAGGTAAAAATGATGAATACAAATCATTTTCCAAGTTCTTGACGCGAGTTTCGCGTGCATTTATATAAAAATGCAAATCTGCAAGCAATATTTTACAGATTGATCCCTCAATTTATTGAATTACACAGTACCACGAGGAATTCATATTTCACTCGACTACATCACGACTATTCAACACATTAATCTCATCTCAATCATAAGTTATTATTCAGATCAATCTACAAGGATAATGATTTATGCGGTTTGTGACACATTTAATTATACAGACTCGGTTATTGAAGTTGAATATTCTCGATATTTGAAATTGTTTCATCACAACACAATCACACCTCATAATCTTAACAATAAACAAACGGAATTTATGAAAATTATATTAAATCCTTCACAAATAATTGCTCTCCTTGAAATTTCCATAGAAATATTTAATACAGTATGAATTTCCTTTTGATAGGTTCATCGATTGGAGAAGGTCGTACATTTGGTCACAAGAGGATACAGTTCATGTTGATGCCCCTGATGTACAAAATGGGAGTCATGATGACCCTCTTAACAATATTGACTGTCATTTCGTTGAAAGGTCTCTTCGTTGGTGAGTGTACGAAGGCAAATGAATTTCAACGGATTCTAGACTCTCGTGGTCAAACATTTTAACGGTATTGTCATAGCGTTCGCGGTATACTAACGATGCTCTAAAGGCACAAAATATAAGACGTGTGTTTTCAATTACAATATGAAAACAACCGGAATGGAACATGTGAGTTTCTTTTCTTTACAAACGCAATTCGAATAGTTCTAGATGAATTTTTATTTGTGAACAATTAAAAATGATATGAAAGAAAATGAACTTTCACAAATTCTTCTGAGTTTCGTCATATAAGAAGTGATGGTTATAAAGCTGGGAGGGAAGTGAAGATACGGATATGAATATTAAGATCACTATGTATTAATCTATAAATATTTTTCTAATCTTCTTCAACAAAAATATATTTCAAACTTTTCCAACGAAATTCCATAAATCATACCATATAATTCCTGTATGGAACTAAGTTTTTGTGGTCACTTTTTTTTATTTTATCAAATTATCTCAGAGCCATATAAACCTCAGGATCCCGTTGAGAAAAAAAACACAACAAAGGGAAAACCAAACGAAATTCAATCCAGATCAATAACAAATCCTTTTCCATTTCACATGCCTATGTGGAAAAAATGTCCAAAACTGTATACAATTGTATACGATTTGTATACAATTTGCGTACAATTGTGTACATTTTTGGACATTTTTTTCACATGGGTGTCAGCTACATTATTTGAATTACTCCATTGACTTGGGATTCGATTACTCCGTAATCAGCTTCGATGCTTTCCAATTAAAAGGTCTATTATTCCCTCATATCCTGTTTTTTGCGACTGAAATCTAATGAAGAATTTTTTTATCCAAGGTGTGATCTTGTTGGTATTGAAACTGAGTTCCTTCCTCGCTCAATTCTACGCTGGTTGGCATCATCAGCAACACCAGGCACCAGTCGCGTCCTGGCCTCAACCAGTTTACGTACATCTTCACAATGGCCATCCGTATGTTGCTCACAGTCAAGCCTACAGCGGTTGGGATCCAGCTACGGCCGGAGGAACGGGTCCATCGGCAGAAGAGGATCCGCAATATTACAAGGGATAAAGTTTATACCCAAAGATAACTGTCATTTTGAATTTCCTTTTATAATATTGCGAGGACTCTATTTGTTTGTGATCAACACTTCTGTTGATTATTCACTTATTTCAGATTCAAAAAAATTTTTTATGGGTGATAGGATATTTTGGTAAAATCTACCAAATTCTGAATGAACTCTAGAAAAATCGGTCTAATGGAATGGGAATGTTTGAAGAATTCATTTGCTGCGATCTGGAATACATGAGTAGTAATTTCAATCTCTTTCTTTCACATTGAAAATTCAAAAATCAGGTTGAAAAAAACCAATACCAGTTTTTTCATTAGTAATGCCACCCATGCACAAAATACGTAATGATTTATATTTCAATTGCACGGTTGAAAAAAACTGGAATTTTCCGGTACCTGGGAACTGGAAAATTTTTATTCATGATGAATTTTTCAGTTTAAATGCAAGAAAATTTCTGGTGCGCTGGAATCTTCCCGTAGTTCACATGAAATTTCATATTTTTCACTCCAATTTTCCAATGCATATACTGGAATTTCTATGATTTGAATGTAATTTTCCATCACAAATATACACATCAATTATTTCCAGTACAGTACTGGAAGTTTGCTGTAGATGTTTTCTACAGCATGGCTAAAAAAAAACTTTTTATGATATTGGCTCGGAAAGTAACATAAGGTTCTATTTAAAGTCCTTATACATTATGTTCAAGACAGGAATCTTACATAGTCAACATGGCAATTTAATTAACCATCATGTAAATGCGATGGGATTAAGTGGTCGAGACTCAATTGTATATCAAATTGCCATGTAAATGACTGTACAAGGTCTTTGTTGCAGATATTTTGATGTGAAAGAGTTTGAAAGGTAACTTCTGCGACACTTACTTTACCATGTACTGTTTGGGTTAACTCCGATATACTTCTTGTTCTTATTCTATGAACATCGTAGGAATATCCAAATGAAACTTTCTCGGATAAGTCATATTACACGTATTTGAAAAATGCGATTCTCAAATTCATCTGGAACAGTCCCATTGACATATTCCATGCATAATCATGAAATGACCAAAAAATGTTTCAGAAGAGTCTCGTGCTACTTTCGGTTTTTTGACATTTTTTAATTTCAAGGATCCATTTTCTCGCGAATGCTTTATTTATAAACCACTTCAACTTCAAACTTCCACAGACTATTTTCAAATTTTTTGGTTGGGTTTTAGTGTTGAGGTCTCAAGGAAGAGAAAATTGAGACAAAGAAGAAAAAAAGAAAGGAAGGGAAATGAAAATTAGTATGAATCATTATACATGTTGAAATTTTTTCTAACGGTGATTGTAGTAATTCGTAGCTCTCTTATTTCTCCACCTGGCGTTGACGTTCGATATGCGCTCTGAGGGAAATACTGTGTAGATGGAACCATCGTTAGAAGAATAACGATTTCTATGATAAAAGAATTGTGAATGTGAGTGCGATGTGAAAAACAAAATTATACTTGAATCATGAAACATTGATTCACTTCTAGTGGTAAATTGTGACAACGGTTAATGCGAATTGAGCAGTTAATCGATCAACTAGGATAAAATAGTCCAAGAAAATAACTATTATTTAGATAGATTTATAACTTTAACATTAATACATAGGTATATGTATGTACATATGTATAGTATATGCAATTCATAAGTAAGAAATGATTGTATTTTCATCTTGGATAATATCGTTAATCATGCCATAATATGATTTAGATAGGGAAATTTATTTATTTTGCAAAAGCCATAAATATACGTTGATACGTATCCTGAAATTTAGATTATAAGGCAAAAAGAAGACGAGGTAGAGGCACTGTGTAGCTTTGAATTATTGAGCTTAGACAGAGAAGCATATCCCGTGGTGGTATGAAAATGATTCATTCAATTTCAATCTCATTCCATCCATCGCGATTAGAGTACATTTAAAATATTTCTGAAGTTTGAACCGTTTATTGGAACGAATTAGTAAACTAATAACGAAATCCTCGGTTGTTAAACACCCAAAATCTTGTAGTTTATTTTTGAACGTTGTTTCCAATTTCATGAAGTTAATCGGAGAAGAAAATCATCGATAATTTCTTAAATTTGATGGGTTGGACTTTTCGTTTAGTTTCAATAAACGATCCAGACTTCCAAAATACATATCTCAATACATCACATAAAAATACGTCACAAAAGTCATCAAGTATACGATAAAACTCAATTCATCAATCATCGTAGATTTGTTTTTTTGATTTTATACTCGGCATTCAAGCGAAAATCCAATATACACTGCAAAAACAGTGAATATCACTGAATCAACTGATGAACTGATTGTGGCAATGAAACGTCGCTGATTCAATTAGTGAGAAGCATTTTCAACTGCACAATCGGTGACTATTCACTGATTATGCAATGAAATCTCACTTATGCCATTCGAAGGTCTATCAATCATCAACTGCAAAAGCAATGGGATTTGACTGGTTCAAATTTAGGGAGTGATGGAAATTTTGACGGCTATTGATTTGTGACGGATTTTTGTCAAAATTACATGAAAATAACGTTTTTTAGACTGATGTGTTCTACTTGGGGAACCATTTGAACCGAAGACAAACTGGAATCAGTTCGCGCAGCACAGAAAATCAAGAAGAATCCTTGATAATTCATATTGAATTTAACAAGGCCTATTTGAATTCTTTACGAACTCTTTCTGATCTGTTGTATGAGGAATATCCATATAGCAAATTGATAAAAAGGACCTTTTCTATGCGTGTATACATGTTGGCCCGACATTGATCCAATACCGGACCGTGATCGGGATGCTGGCGCAGTATCGGGCCGATGTCGGGTCAACCATGTTTACAAGCTTACAAAATCCCTACATAAAAGTTGTAGAAACCCCACACCGCGAGGTCGTCGATAACACGCCAAAAACAATCTGTTCCCAGGTACACTGGAAGAAGAGTTTGTTTGTGACAAAGGAAGCTTGTTGATCATAAACAAACTATCTCCGGGTCAAATAAGATTTGTGATTAGTTAAGAAACTTTATTCGATTGGAATAAATTTGGAATACTTTTTCCTCAGTGTACAAAAAAAATAAATCATATCAGGGGATATCTGGATGCGTATACAGATATTGTGGTGATTTTGTATCCGGTTCTATTTAATCCCAATTCAAATTTTGGAGCTGGATAATGTTCAGAATCCCGAATGAGTTCTGTCCGGATTTCATCCAAAATTTCAAACAATATCCATCTCCAAAATCCAAATAAAATCCAGATAACTCTTGGTAAAAAATCGTCGTAAGACCCGGATTTGCGCCCAGGTACCCCTGGATATGGTCTATCCGACTTTTATCCGGACCCTCATCCAGTTTTTCCACCAAGACTGGCAACTGCGACAAGCTTGTGGTGAAGTTTACATATTATCTGAGTGCCAAAGTCGAAGGAACTTCATCAGAACGTCCATGGCGCACACTTCCCCAGATGAAAAAGATATGTAAAATTGCATTTCAGGATTTGGCTCTATGCAAACTGTATGGAATTTCTATAGAACAACATAATTTATTGGCCGTTCTATAAAAATTCCATAAAGTTTGCACAGAGTCATGGAATTCCACAAAGTTTTTCCGCCCGAGTCATTTCTGTTCCCCTTCACTGAGACGTAATTTTGTAATGGTCTTAACAATTCTACTCAGAATATTAGATTATATAGAAATCTCGTATTAAATTCAAAGAATCAGGAATTTCAAAACACATATGAAAGATGAAGAGAAATTAATTTAATAGCATACGAAGTACTTTTCAATATTTTTTCCATTTGGTACAGTGGACCTTGATGCGCGTAACACGCACCAGAACAGAGTACAATCTATTCCGGAACGTTGATGAGGAAAATTCAAGTCATTGATGATCATGATCCGCACGAGATATTCGTGTAACTAATTAGGAGAACCATTTAAGAAACGCTTAAGCCAAAGGAATCCTATAACACTTATTTATGTTATTTGATTTTGATAAATGTAAAAATGTCTAACTAGAGGTAGAATTTATGATTAAGAAATGATGTATTATGCAGTACCAAACATGTTTACCAAAACAATCATGTAATTCTTATAACATACTTAATATATTTACGAATGGGAATGATAAAACGAAGCAGAAAATAAGAGAACCACACAATACCTCGTTTCAATACTAATTTTATAAACTTACTAATTCGTAATATTCATAGAAACGTGTAATCTCATTGAAAGAACAATAATATAATAAATAGTAACAATAAATGTAGAGATTTTTTTTTCTTTGACAAAGAGTTGCTTCCCAAGTTCAAATTTGCAGACACAATGGAAGTTACCACCAAGGCCGAATAATCTCATTCGTTTCACCTCACTTTATTTGCATCGTTGGCTTCCAGTTTCAGCTAAGTGAATCGTGTATCAACTGTTACTGTTCTAACAAAAACAACAACAACCACTACTACTACTATTACTACTATTACTGCTGCTGCTGCTGCTGCTGCTGCTGCTTCTGCTACTACTAGATCAACAGACCCAGTTTTCCCGACATAGAACATGGTATACGGAAATAAAATAATAAAAAAGAAATTGAACTCTTCGCTCGGCAGACCATGGAGCCAGAACAGTTGATGGTCAAAGCCGAGAACGACGGTTACCAAGTGTTCATTTTACGATCTTCAGAACAACTTTTCATCGGGGATAAGTGATATCGTTCCATTGTTTCGTGTTATAATATCGATTCTATTAATGTCTAATGTGTTGTGAAGATAAAGAAGTTTCATCAGGGAGATAGATTAGGTACGAAAATTGTTAAAAGGTAAAATCGAATACTCAATTTTACATCGCACACTTCAAATTTGACAATACATGGTCTTACACGGAGAAAAAAGATCTGCTAAAAAGTACCATACTTTATAGTGTTTGAGCATCAGTCTTGTCCAGATCAAATTATTTACATGTAAATATCTACAAATTTACCTACCTCTAAAAAATACATACTTTTAGAGGTATTTTCACGTAAATAATTTGATTTGGACAAGACTGATGCTCAAACACTATAAAGTATGGTACTTCTTAGCAGACCTTTTTTCTCCGTGTATATGTATTCATCATGCATATCCAAATATGTCGAACCAAGTACATTCTTCTCTCCGATTCTAACATACTTCTGACGTAGAAAGTAATTACCGGTTTTAAGTATGTTAGAATAAAATATGAATGTTTGTAAGGTATTGATTATGGGGGTCACTTGATATGGGAAGTAAAGGAAAAAATATGTACGCACGGTATATCATGAACTGAATGTATATAAAAACAATTTGTTTCTTCAAAACGGAGGAATTACGAGCCAAACAGCATTAAAAAATGAATATTGTAATTTGTTTGAGTTTTCACTTATAAAGCGCATAAATATATCATTGGATTTAATAGCTTGTGAAATGTGATAATAACGGCACTGATTTAGATTGCGAATTTGCTGACAGTTATTTGTTGCTGATGAATTATATTGAAAATACGCAATCACCGTCACTTAAAGTGTATGATCTCGCACATAAACAATACCGGGCGATTTCCTAGCGGCAAATGTTGCTGTTCATTATTTCTCATCATTTTCCTCAATTGCGGAAAACACTTTTTTCACGAACAATGGAGTTGGATGGTTAGACTTCAATTTTACAAAACAACCCAGAACATCTTGGAGATCATGGCAAGGTTCTATATGGATTCAAGTTGGGCACAACAAGATTTTCGTAACAAAAGGACACTTTGGTAATTCAACTACACTGTTGGAAATGTTTGTGAATTCGATAACCATTAATGTGAATTTGTACATTGAGTTCAATAACTGTATACGAAGCTAACTTCACTACTTTGATTGACAACGCAATCGATAATCAGATGTACAAACTCAATGTACAAATGTATATGAAAAACACTTCCAAATCTGATACATCAAATTGGCCACAGATAATTCCAACAGTGTAGACCCTACGAGGGTTGAATACAGATATGCTTAAATTGGGATCTTTCGAAGAATGCGGGAAGCCTAGCAAATCCTAACAGGACACTCCGTCGCATCTCCGTGATCTACACGGAGATAGGTGGTATCTACGTGGAGACCACGGAGATGCGAAGAAGTGTCCTGTTAGGGAAGCCCTGTGCGGGCTCCAGTTGGGTACACCCAACTCTTTATAACAGGAGGAAACATTGATAATGCTCTTCCGTCCTACATGGACTGTATATGGGTGACCTTGAGTTAAAAACCCATGAAAAAACATTGGGTGTGTAACCATGTTCAAACTACACTGGGAAAAGGTTTCCTTCTGACAGATCAACGCATTTGGTTGAGCATTTTCAAGAAGTACCATTTCATACAAATAAGATATATTGATCATAACCAAACATTGTGTTGAGCCAAGAAATTCATATTTATTAACTATAATCAAATCATTCATTTGATTCAAAGTGATTGAAGTTGATGTGAATGAATATGAATTCTTGTCAAATTCAGATCTATCGAATCATAATCGGTATGAAGTTGACTCAAAGAAATATATGGTGTATTTAACAACTATGTGATAAAATGAATATTAGTAAATATTTCTTTGCTCGTATCCAAATATATGATTTATTTACTGTAAAAAAATCTCATTTGAGTCAACGAATCCTTTTTCTCAGTGTACATCTGCGAAAATGACTCATTTGTGGATTCTCTTTTTGAATCAGTTATTTCAGCATATATAGTTTTTGTGAGCCAATTTCCACACTTATATTATGCCTAGTTTAAACATGGTTATATCTGATTTCTTTACATTGGGAAAATTAGAGAGAATATTAACAATCCGATTAGGTCCTTTGGGGACTAAGGCAAGACGAGTCTAAGTTAGAATGTCTAATATACGCCCATGCAGGGTCTATATTTAATTCAGAATGTCTGAAAAGAATTCCCACATGGGGGATGTCCCAGGAAGCTCTCTTGAAATTGGGGTTGATATTAGATAAAAAATATTGTTTCAATTGAAAAAATTGGGAATTCACATAGAAAACCTTTGGGCAACATTTTCATGCACTAAATCAACATTGAATCGATTCAATATCAATGTAGACCTCCAGTGAATCTCCGCAAACATTAATTTCTGATAGAAGTGCACGCAATTTTTCTCTGCGTACGATCATGTTTTTCAGGAATTATGTGATGAATTCGATATTGGAACAAAAATGCAGCTGATGCTGATGTAAAAAAGGCTGATCAATTAATACGTATATAGTTTGTGTTTGGATAGTTCAGCGAAGCACATTTATTAGCACAATATATTTAATGAAGTCTGGCCCACACAGCACAGGCATATCCCAAATGAACTCCCGTGATGTCAGTTTAGAAAGAATTCGTAAAGAAGTCTTGAAAATTCTTTTTGAATCCCGGGGATTCATAAAAAATTCATTCTGGACTGTCATAACGGGGACTCTTTAAGAATCCCACGATGAAGTCATAAAGAATTCTTTATGAATACATTGGGACCAGTGTGCTGTGTGGGCACAGTTTCCCGATGAACGATTCAAATTCTAATGAGACTATTTCTGAAATATTTCTTTCAAATGATTGAAATTCTTATTCCACGCAAATAAAAAAATGATTTATTCTTATAGAATAATTTATACTTATAGAAATTAAAATTCTAGAAACGATCGAAAATAGGAATTCTTGAATTAAGAAAGAAAAAATACGATGCTAACAAATACTTTATAATCGTCTTTAGTACTTCAATTATGACCCAGAGAGCACTATCAATTCACGAAGAATTCTCATAGAAAACATTTAGAAAACCTCAGCTTTTGGGAGAATTAAATTTGTATCTCCCGAATCATATATAAGTTCAAACCGAATACCTATCCAACCCAAAAGAATCCCTATTGAACGCCATTATGCATACATTCTGAACAGGCAAAATATCCAAAATATTTGAATAAATTTTGAGCGAATGATATTAATTTCTGATATATATTTCATATGAAAAAAAAATTATGTTGTGATTCATGCACTATCAACAATCACATTCGAATTATGAATTCTCCCAAGTTTACTTCCAAAAGATATACGACTAGATGCAAGACTTGGACGTACTAGATACGTTGGAATGCTTCAGCATCCGAGACTTATGTATATCCTATAAAATTTTTTTATTTGCATTTATTTTTTTTTACGCACATATTTTTTATATCTCATTATTATTCATTAATTATGCTCGAGTTGGAATGAAATTTTCAGTTAACATCGATTCAATTTAAATATTCCACGCTTTGAATATGATACTGTCTCTGATTTGAGTATAATTTTTTCAAGTATATACAATTCTCTTGATTTAGAATTCATTCGGATCCAATATTAGTTGTACTGAGAGAGTTCAACATGAGTTCTCAGCTATGAAAAGAGAAGTCTTAATGAATTTCTATAGGAATTCATTTCCACTCCCATGCGGAAAAATCAGACCAACTAGAGAACTAGGTCTAAGTTAGACATGAATTGTGTATGGAAATGGGCATGCGAAATCTATCAATGTTATTTGGGGAGAGGACCAATAGATTAATCATTTACACATGTAGTTTTCTATGCCAATTTCCATACACAATACATGTCTAGTTTTGACCAAGCTATGTCTAATTTTTTTACATGGTCGCATAATGAGCATTCGTTTAGAACTCCTAATGATCCCTTCATGGACGCTCTAGGAATTCTGAAATGACTACATCAAGACTTCTTATAGCACAGGATGTATTCTATCATAATTCTATCGTTTAGAATTCATAAATGAGAATTCTGTGAGTCTTCTTTAATCTGGATTCTTCGAGAAGTCCAAAGGAGCGAGTGTGCTGTCTGGGGATATTATTGGTAATAAAACGTCAAGTTTCACGATACGAATATCATATTCGAAAACAGACGAATTTCGACTATGAACGTGAAATTGTTTGTTCAAACATAAAATTTATTCGATTCACGTAGACAAAAAAACGAATGAATAATGTCAGGCATAAATGAAACGGTTAGGATATAAAAGTACTATCAAGTATATGTTAATTTCGTAACAGTTATACGAAGAAAGAAGGAAGCAGATTACTCGGTTCTACTTATTTGGGCTCCTCAAAACTTTCTTCTTTGCTATAAAATGTGTCTATGTGTGAGCGTGCACGGAAAAAGGTACGCACTACATTAGATAGGGCTGTCGACACCAGGAAACTAAGCGCGCGTTTGTTCTCCAAAGTAGCGTGCGTGCATAGCGTTTTAGGTAAGGTATCACAATCCCGCGAGCTGCAGAATACGCCCTTAAATATAATCTATTCGACTTGCGGCACCCTGTGTAGATCTCACAGCAATGAAAAATAGTAATATGGTTTTCGTATCTTTGTGAAGGTTTGCTTTTTTATCTTTTTTTTTTAGCTACACAGAGAATAGTTTATATTGAAGATTACTATATTTTTATGGTACTCGTGGGATATACTTTATTATGAGGCTCAGAATGATATTTATTTCAAATTATAACATATTTATCTTCATCCTCACGAGAGAGTATGGTGAATGCTCGTATACTTGTGGTTCAGAACGCCATAATCAAGTATATCCCAAAAGTACAATATAAATATGTTAATATGTAATATGAAATTTTTACCGTGTATCGACACGTACAGCAGTCCGTATAAGTTTTATTTAGACGTGAAAGCCATTTACGCGTACTCAATGACTTACCTCTTTTGATTGACTTGAATTACGCTGATGTTTTACTATCATTCAACGTTATAAATTCATTTTATAAGGTAATCAAAATCAAACCTCACTCACAAGGATAGGTTTATAAAATATTTAATTCATTATCACCCTAGTAAGGAGTGTAGGGAAAGCTGCAAGTAGTAGCACCAGCAGCGGTAGGTTATCTTTTATAACACATTAATTGATTCCTTTGACATAGAATTTGTGTACGAATTCTGATGTTTCTTCTGGCAAGAAGAATAATGAGGTTGAATTAATAATAAATATACAGCTTGAATAAAAATTCACGCATCCTATTCTACGAGCAAAGGTTGGAACAATCTTTTATTATAAATAAATTATTGTTCTTTCGATGGTCACATCACACCATACACGCAATATACCAAAATCAAGTTCAGGAATTGTTTTTATGCTTTTGTTTTTTCTCTCATGTTTCAGCAAAGGTGGCGATCCTATCACACCATTTATAAAAGAAATGAACAGGGTGAAATTGTTCGTCTACAAAATCATCTGTCTTGCGTTGGTTCCGAGCATAATAATGGACGTCGAGGGAAGAATAATGGCGATTGACACGAAAATACCAACGAAAAACGGGAGCAAATATGTAGTCAACTTATTCCCAGGTGTACAATTATTTTGTCAGAGTGAAAAAGTAGGAATTCATTTGAAATTGAGGATATTATTAGATGCAGGTAACTTGATTGTTGGATTACGAATTAATGAAATCATACCTTGGGACAATAACATTACATTCGCGACCGAAGCGTTTCAAGAAAGGAACAAAAAATGGGGTAGTACAATTGAGAATACAATTAAACAAAAATATACTTAGTTTGATATACTATTACGATTTTGAGTAATAATTATGCACTTCTTTTTATGTGTTTCACTGTCATGCATGTGAATGTGAAATCGTGAGGAGATTTCCTAAGGTAGCACAACTGCGAGGGCGGAAAATTTTATAAGACACAGAGAATAATTTGAAAAAGTCGGGAAAATAGTTGAGAATTTCCGGATGGGCGAAAAGGCGAAATTCGCATGCAGACTCAGATCCCCACTCTGGAACTGAGTGAACAGTCATCATCTCGCCCTGGATCACTCCGGTTCCAGATTGATCGGGACTCTACAGGTTAACGCGGATCCTGAGTGGGGACTACATCGGGAAAAGTGAAATGTGACCATTATCATACAAAAATGGTAGTTGAATGTCAAAATCGCTAGATTGATGATGACGACTACGTTATTTGGTATCCATCTTTATGTAAATGATAACTATTCCCATGTGCATAAAGCATCGTTGCGATTCTCCATATTATGTGTAACCTAAATCGCGAAGATGTTCCTCAATTATTATCTGTACATGGTAACCATTACATTCCCTTTCTCTCATTGTAGACTGGTCTTTGGTGGGAATCTGATTCTGAATGCGAATTTCGCCATCCTATCCACTTGAGAATTTTCTACTGGGTAGTACATTATCAATCTCCAGTGATAATTTTCGCGTGCTGTATCACATATTTTATTGAGACGATTACAAGCCAAATTAGCTTGAAAAGACATTTTGTTATAAATTACATTTAGTTCTATGAATAGAAATCTTATCCGCATGGACGGATTGTCCATCCTATTAAAAATATTCCATAGAATGTCATTGACTAATGGGAAATTGAATGGGCTCCAATAAAATTTATGAGTATTTGATCAGAACTTTGAACACTGTTCATGGAATTTTCGGGAATAATCCCACCAGAGCGTGCTTTTTCTTGTGCTTGTAGAATCACCCCATTTCTTCCAACCAACGACAAAATGAGGAAAAAGTCTCTCTCATTGTGATTTTCTTCCCCAACTCAATCGATCATCTTATCCTGTAATAATAAACATTCCTTGCATGCATGTCGGAGAAAATAACAAAAAATCTTTCTCTGAGATTCAGATGATTTTCATTATATATCACGACATAGGAACAATGGGAGAACGAGTCACAAAGGGAAGGAGTTATAAGACAGAAGAAGAAGAAGAAGAAGAAGAAGACAAAAAGAGACCATTCAAAAATGCTTTGAAAAGAGTTGGATCATTAGCGATGATGATTCCGATCGCTATGCAGGTGCGTAAAAAAATTTTTTAAACATTGAATCATAGTGGAGTTGCATTTTCATAGTTTTCCATAACAAAAACAAGTCATCAAATATAATTATAATCAGCCACCACATTCATACCAAGTATTGTGCATCCTGGTGAAAATATACGCTCGTAGTAAGCGTACTCGAGGCTGACAAGAAATCTTCCAATCTTCTCTTGCTGGGGTGTATAATAATTGCTAGTTGTAAAGTACTAAAATTAAACGTTTTCAATACGCTCTATATACGTTAAATGCCGTTTTGGGAAGAATATTTTTACGCTCCATGAAGCGTAATGCGAATCATTCCATACAGACTTTGAGTATCTGTTTTAAAGTATCAAGAATCATAGCATTCCATGGCTCAATAAGTACGACGCTGGATTGCAATGATAAAATTGATGGGTTCGAATCTCGCCAATTGGTTAAAATTTTTATCCTCTTATATTGTTCATTATCTTCACGGAGCGTTGATTTTTATAGGCTTCCTTTGCTCCAAAATTCGCTTCGAATACTCTTCGAATCCGCTCCGTTTACTTTTCTTTAACGTTTCTGTTACGCTCCGCCATACTCTTCGTTTTTGCTTCATTTCAGTTTTCGTTTCCACCAGGGCATTTTTTTTATTCTCTCATTTTGTGTCTATTTTTTATTTCATTGTTTTTTTATTTTCACCATTATTAATACAATAATAGAAAAACGACCTAGTTGTAATATTCGTGGTCGTAATAATAATTTAAAATCTGGTTCGATTAACCAGGAAATGTGATTGTGAATCCAACCAGATTTCCAATTCTTGCAACCACGAAAGTTCTAACCAAGACGTTCTTCTGTTAGTGTATTTTCTCATATATACATACATAATTATTCGTGATTGAAAGAAAATGGAAAGATGCATCAACCTGATTTGATGATGAGGCATCAAAAATTAAAAAAAAAAAATAAGTCATCCGCTAATTAATGGAGTGTCGAAAAACGCTGATCATGGCTTCATTTTCATTGAACTCCATCCTTAATTGGAATATCGAACAAATATAATCCAAAGAAGAAAGTTTTTGAACTCAATCTCATCCACACTCTTTAGACACACTTTTTTTCTTCTTCTCAATTTGTTCCATTGATTCGATGAACGGGTTCTTCATGAGTAAATCTGTATTATTTATCCAATATTCAGGCATTCATTCATTTATTGTTCCACATATGAAATATTCTTTCTTCATCGCCAAAATTACGAACGGGATGATATACTTAATAAAGACATTAATTTTGTTGTTTGCAGTTCTTGTGCTTACCAAGTGCTTTGGCTGAAATTAAATTTTCTCTCATGAGGAGCATATTCGTGGCAAAGTTGGCAATGATCATAATGATTTACAATTTGATCAGAAACATTTTACAATCTTCGAAACGTGAGGGAGTCATATTGATACAACCTCCGCCCGTTCATCATTATTATGAATACTTCCCACACGAGGACGAAGATGAAAACTGGGGGAAAAGATGAAGAAATTCAGACGTTATGCGAAGATTTTAATGGTTTATATCATTTGCTTATAAGAACTTTACGATTCAGGATTTAAACTTCGATTGCCCGTGTGAAAAATAAATTCCTCCAGGACAACAGTGGATTCCCCACATCCAGATATGATGGGTGTTCATTTTGTCTCAGATTTCATTCAACCGTCGCTCGAGAAAAGAATTTTGAAGGGTAGTCGTACAGTAAACGAGAACTCCTCGCTCCACAAGACGTTGTTCCGAATAATAATGTTCACTGTTACTCAGACCACTGATTAATGTTCCCACTATCGATTCGAAATAAATTCATGTGAAGTAGTGTTATTTATAATAAGAAGAAGTCATTGCCAGGGTACCCAAGCTCCAAATGGAGAAATTAGTTTGCAGTTAAAACCGCCCGAGATGTAGGTGGCGATAGTTCGCTCCTCCTAGCACAAACATGCAGTTACATCCATATACACGGATACTTATATGTGTGATCCTTAGCTCCGCCTAAGTTTCAGATGGCGCTACTGAATGTAGTATTTTTTCATTATATGGGACCTTGGGTACCCTGGTCATTGCTAGCAGAAATCATACACTGTTAAAAACTATATGACATTACTTATGTATATTTTGGTAAATAAAATTTCATACGCATGTACCTTACATTTTCAGTTACATGATTGGAAATTGCTTCTGTTACGTGTATTTGAACTTTTGTCAAGAAATTTTCAACAGTCTACACGGAAAAAATGTTTGATAGAATTTACCAACGAAAGTGGTAAAATACGGCACTATAAAAATTTCTGGTAATATGTACTAGAACTTGGCAAATCTAATCCTGCGATGATGATCCTAACTGCGATCATCGTAGATTCTACTAAAACTCTTACATATATCACGAGAAATTTAGATAGTCCCGTACTCTACTGAATGCGTTAGAAAATCTTATGAGAAAATTTTTTTCCGTGTATCATGTTAATATATTATTGACATACAATTCAAACACATGGCATTTCATGAGAAAAATATTTATTTGGCAAACCCTGGAAATAACAATTGAGCCGTTAATGTACCATCTCTGTTCTTCAATTGTTGCCAGTTAGCTGACAGACATCAAACGACCCTGGGTCTTGCGAATGGCCAAATCCGAATCAACTCCAGCAAACTCATGCAAGCACGGGAGAAAAGGAATACTTACAACAGCAGCCACTCATGTAGTCGATTTTCGACCATCTGCGAAAAGCAGTTACGGCAACTACTCAGTAGTTGAGATGAATACCAACTAGCGCAACTACTCTGTTAATTGTCTCAACTAACGTGGTATTTGCCCTAAGTGCTAAGTACCATAACTACTCGTCGTAGATGGTGGAAAATCGACTACGTGAGTACTTACTGCAAATGTTCTCTTGTTTCCGTGAAATCACACCAGGATTGAGCCAACGGTTGATATACATTCCAAACAGTAAACATCCCGAATGATTTTTGGCCCGAGTAATTCAATTTATCCAAATTCCCTACTTACAACGAGATTCTCAACCTTTGGACATCGTACAGAAAGAGAGAAGAATAGTTAAGCTTTGAATCCGGATCAATTTATGGGCAAAACAGTGACTTCTATTTAATTCTTCTCCAGATTTATTTTACATTCTATTTCCAATATGATTATCCGGAATGACATTTAAACTCTCTTTTGGACCATACCAACAGTGATTTGATTTATTTCTCTATTGTGTTGTCTGATCTATTAATTCAACCGATACTCAGTTGATAATGGAACCATTCTCGGATCAGATGAATCAGAACGACCGAGCCAGTAAAACTACCGCAGTTGTGCTATGACAGGCCCATATACATTGCCAGCACCGACAGTATTATGTCGCCAGTACTTGGCGTTATATAAAACGTTGTTATCATCCCGACTCCGGGTTTGTGCTGTCAAATTCAAATAGCCTCACTCACAGAAAAGATTTCTTGGAAGAAGAAAATTTTTCTTGTCGCTGGGACAAAACTCATTTTTTTCTTGAGCCTAGAAAATTTTACTTGAATTAGGAAAATTTCTTCTGAAATCAAAACGAACTCTTCTTGATTCAAGTAAAATTTTCTGGGCTCAAGAAAAAAATGAGTTGTGTCCGAGCGACAAGAAAAATTTTCTCATCACAAGAAATCCTTTCTGTGAGTGCTTGAACTGGTTGTCTATATTTTTCAGCACTCATAACTTCGGCAAGGTTACTGTGCCAGGTTTCCAGTTCAACACGAGAAATATCATTCCTACTATAGAAGTGTCGTGTTTATTTACACATATATTTATTTGAGTTTCATATGGAAATCATATAAAAACTCTGCTAAAATGCCAGGCGGAACCGGACAGGAAATTATTGTGAACCTTCAAACCGTTTCTTTCCCAGGTAATCCAGACAAAAAACTGACAAACTTTCTACCCGATTTGGTCCGCAATTACCAACTCAGAATGTGTAGAACTGACAGAAATTTTTTGGGACGGTTTTGTTCGGAATTCACAGATTGTGATGTCCAGTCAGAAATTGACGACAGAAAAACTTTCCGGACAGGTTTTGACAGGATGTTACAATTTAGCGATCCCGGACCAAATCGGGCAGAAAATTTGTCAGTTTTCGCCTGGATTACCTGGGAAAGAAACCATTCAAAACCTGATAACAATTTCCTGTCCGGCTCTGCGTGGCATTTTTAGCAAACTGAGAAAAATTATTTATTATAAATTACTAGACTCGCTGGTATATTGAGGATATACTTGCATTTTAAGGTTATATACCAAACGTTCTCTTCAAAAGTACCAGACTTTCTATTATAAAATGTTATTATTCTACCATGAACTCACAGAAAGTCTGGTACTTTGAAGAGAATATTTGGTATATAACTTCAAAGTGCAAGTATATCCTCGATATACTAGCGAGTCTAGTAATTTACAATATGATAAACAATTTTTCTCCGTGCAAGGAAGCCCGTGGAGACAAGAACAAATATTATACCGCTTCATCAATGACAATGACAGGGAGGATCGTGCTTGTCCATGCAAAGTTTTCTGGCACATGCTCTCTAAATTTGAAATAGTAAAATCTCACTGATAGCAGTGAAAAGTCGACCACCGTAAAATAGTGCACATACACTATAGAATCAGTGAATATCAACTAATTTTGGCAGTGAAATGTCACTGATTCAATTAGTGAAAAGTACTTTTAACTACACAATCAGTGACTATTCACTGGTTATACAGTGATTAACGATTAACTGCTAAAGCAATGAGATTTTACTGATTCAAATTTAGGAAGTGGGAACTCTCATGTAATAACGTAACGTATCTTGTATTCCAATATTCGAACACCTTGTTGATCACGAATCAAGTTTCCGAGAAGAAGGTCCAAGAAAAAGAAGAAGAGGCATATTCAATTCAAAGCCGATGGTGGATGTCCCATTTAAAGGCAGCGGGTAACGGCATTTCGGTCCAGATTCTATACACGCATACAAGGAGATAATGTTCCAAGTTTCATTCAATTTCTCTCTCGTTAAATTCAACATCGAAATCGAAATTATTAATCTTCTAAACCTTGGAGAAGTCATCGATTTCATGATAAAACCCTTATATTCTGAAAATATATACTCCTCTTTATGAACCAAAAAGAGTAAAAATGAATTTCCATTATGAGGGTGGAAACATTTATTTCACTACTTTCAAATCATAAGAATCTGTCATTTTAAATACACTGTCGTATGCCCGATTTGCGTTCAGGGCCGGCGGTTCACGTGGGTAGTATAGGTAGCACTACTCACTCGGAGATATCTGAGTGGGTAAATTACCCACTCGAAATTTTCAAGCATTATTCCTTCATATAAGTACATTGTGAAAGATGATTTGGCATTAACCCCCCCCCCCCCCTCCCCCCTCCAAACTCGCTACCTACTCTGAAAAAAAGTCTGACGCCGGCCCTGTTTGTATTAATTTGATTTACACATGCTTGAATCAAAATCTTATACAATTTGTATAATTCTATATTTGCCTAATATTTGTACGAATATGATATAGGTATGCGTATACATTATCATTCATAATTCTTAATTTGAGAGCCCATTTCAATGCTGTGGTCAGGGAATCTCCGTAAACTTCTTCGAGTTGAATTGACATTGGAATTGATTTTCCAGGAATAATGGATTCAATAAAAATAAATCATATTACAATTGCATGACACTATCGGAATGAATTTTTTTTCATCAATGATTTCCATTGTTCATAAAAGGACTTGAACCTTGAGCGCAAACTTAAGAATTTTTCATTGCTTAAAAATAGCTGGAGAAATCGAATTCACTTCAAATACGCGTTGATCATGAGATTCTCCGAAACGGAGGAAATGTTGATTGAATATTATTGAATATTGATTGGATACCAGAATTTTTACGAAATTAAACCTTCAACGGGATAAAAGAAGGATCAAAGGATTATCTATAAAATTCCGTAAAAATGTTTACACCCTCAAAATTTGTTCACTTGAGTAATTATTTCAATTTTATAGGAATTAATTAATTGTTTTATCAGGGCATTGATGACACTAGTACATTGTACTTTGAGTAATAACAGTACACTAGACTGTTCCGACTGAGAATGACGTTTACCGCTTTATGCTTCACCAGCCAATGCTTGTCAGACCGATGACCGCTCTTCTATTTATATCCCAATCCCCGAAGATACCATGAATATCTCAGAAAATTATAAAATCTCAAGTCTGTTTGCTTGATTGAAACTTCTTTGGGAAAAATTATCAAATCCAGAAGAAAGTTTTCGATAGAGAAAATTTCATGAATAATGTTTCACTATTTATTTGTCGGGGAAAAATTGTATCAGAGCGAAATAACTTACTTTTTCAGTTCATTTTTTTTAAGAATACTTTTGCAGAGCTTGCAAAAGACTCTTATCACTGTTGAGAGTTTAATCCGTAAGTACGCACGCGGGGTGTTTGAGACACCCCAGTGTTCCTCGTTAAGAATTATTTTCTCATGAAATAGCGAAATGTAATTTCCTTCTTTATTTTTCATTGTTAGCGTATTCGAATTTGATCAAATGCAATTAATAAATTTGAAGGAAGTTGAGTTAGAGTATAAGAGAGAATTTTAAACTGTTCAAAATTTTGCAGATTCCTATTCTTTCTGACCACACTGAGAAAAAGGTTTCCTTCTGACAGATCAACGCATTTGGTTGAGCATTTTCAAGAAGTACCATTTCATACAAATAAGATATATTGATCATAACCAAACATTGTGTTGAGCCAAGAAATTCATATTTATTAACTATAATCAAATCATTCATTTGATTCAAAGTGATTGAAGTTGATGTAAATGAATATGAATTCTTGTCAAATTCAGATCTATCGAATCATAATCGGTATGAAGTTGACTCAAAGAAATATATGGTGTATTTAACAACTATGTGATAAAATGAATATTAGTAAATATTCCTTTGCTCGTATCCACATATATGATTTATTTACTGTAAAAAAATCTCATTTGAGTCAACGAATCCTTTTTCTCAGTGCAATCATTTGTTGGGGTGTCTGTGACAACCCGTGCGCGTACTTGCGGGTTAAAGAGATATCAACGCTGGGATTCATGGGATTTCTCATTCTGTACTGTTTGTTGATTCAAGACCTCACGACTACATAAAACATTTATACAATCGTTATACAAATTGTTAAACCAACTATAAGTAAAGTCATATGCTCATAAAATATTTAGTTGTGACAAGAACAGAATATTCAGTTATGAGCATCAAGTGATAATGCTATAAATGTTCACACTGTCAGAAATTTTTACGGTGATTTTACCAAGGTTTCAGTGGCAACAGCATTCACCCTTACAGTATCGATAAAATTACATGGTATGTATGATGTAAAATTCAGATCCATATCAAGGGAAATTACTTACACTATCATTATGTAAAATTACCTTCACCACCTGTAAATTTACATGGACAAAATTGTGTTGCCACCTATTACAATACTCCCGTTTCCTTATATATAAAGAATATGGGAGTAAAATAGTTCGAGCTATCAGAATTTTAGTTGATTTCACCGCTGGGAATGCACGATTCCCACGATGCACATCTGCTGTTGTGAAATCACTCCGATACATTGAATTTAGGATTTGTTTCAAATAAAAATTCTGCAGAAACGTAATCAAGTTAATGATTTACAAGGATTCATTCAACATGTGCTGATAACGTTTTGTGAACATGAAAATAAAACAAACCTGGACATTTTCATGTTTCAAGAACATGCATGAGATCTCTTGAAAACCTTACAAAACGTTCCTGAAACATTTCGTTTGTAACGAAGTGTGTTTTATGAATATTTATACAAAATTCAAGTGCTGTATGGGTTGAGGCATAATACTTTATTGAGAACAATATTAGAAGGAAAAATAAATGGTGAAACTTGTAAAGGGAGATCTAGATTAAATTATATGAAAAAAATTGTACAAGGGCTGTTGTAGATAAGTAGAAATTAAGTCTTTGGCGGATAATAGATAGGATTGGAGAAGTTCATCAAACCAGTTATGAGAATGATTACTTCATGATGGTGATGAGTAGTTCCGAATGAAGGGTACGTTACTGGTTACTCGTTACTCTCAGTACATTTTGTATACACATGACACATTTATTATATACATTTTATACATAATGAGTAACAGTAACAAGTAACATACCCGTCACTGGTTGTCTCATATCCGTCCTGATCCATTTAAAAGAACATAATCAGCAAGGAAAATTTCAATCGAAAATTGTGATTTTTTTTTTAAATCCGAATCGGTATAAAGTACTGAGGCTTAGTGAATGTTATTGACGAATCAGTGTCAAGTCTTCCATTGATTTAACCAATGGACGACTTAGGACTCATACACTGTAAAAAATGCGGTGTCAAAGCAGTGTCAGAATTAACACAGAATTACCACCACACGGATTCTATACATGTCCAACCCAAAATCGGTGTCAAAACAACACCAAACGGTGTCAGAATAAAACTTTACGGTGTGAAAATGACACCGCGTGGCGTTAAAAGAACACTTGTTGGTGTGAACTTTTTCTAACACCACCAATTTTTTACAGTGTATCACCTTAGTAGTATTAGAATGTTTACATATACTACGCTCGTTCATAGTATATATGAAATGTTTGGATGCTACTTGGACAGAAACGAAGAAGCTTTGTGCCATTAAATTGGCAGAGTTTTTTATTAAAAAAAGTTGAAGCAAAATATTGTACATTTCAACAGATGCTAGAAGCACCATAAACAGAAGAAAGTAACTGTTTAGACATGGTTTTGCTTGATTTATTGTTGTTTGAGCGTACAATATACGAAAAATAATTCCAACAGTCCCATGGCATGTCATGGCTGAACAACAGTCAACGCGCCAACTCCCAATCGTGATTGTACGTCATGCGTGAGGGTTCGGTTCCCTAATATTTCGGTTACTTTTATCCACAGCGATAATTTCGTGCATGGAAAAATGGCAGTTGATGCGTCATCCGAAGTCACTTCGGAAAATTCCGCGACCCATAAAGAGACAGTGGTGTTGGTAAGTCACTGAGAATTTTTCCGAGAGAGAGAATGATCCTTTGATAGTCACAAATAGGAAACTATTATAATATGGACAATTGTTTTTTCAATCAAAGTGAGAATAAAACGTGGTGTATTCAAACAATCAAATGCAGCTATACGCATACAGTTGAAAATTAAGTTCGCTCCATTATAAATAAATGTCTAAATACACACATATTTTTGGTTACCACAATTCAAACAAATGTATTGTATGTCGTATTTCCCTTGAAATTTCGGTAAATTTCTCTATTATGGCAATTGACGATTTTTTCCGGCGTGGCTATTCGAAACATGATGAATTTATTTCTAGCACATACTTTTCTGGGTGAGTAAAAAGAAAATAAATAAAATTTAAGGAAAGAATTCAGTTATCTTATAAGAACATTAAAGAAGATTTAGAGGAGGATTGCACTGTACTCGGTTGCTTCAATAAAATCACCAGCACCACAAATGATCGAATTGAAATTGCAAACATTGAAGTATATGTACGTATGTGCATAACAATACGTATCGTCATGATTGTATTTTCCACTGTGGAATTTCGATATTCAACGTGCGTAAACGTGTCAGAAACCTACCTTCTTCTTTCTCCTTTTTCTCTTACACATGATTTTAGTATGCTGATACGATGTTTTCCTCTATCGACACCGACTTAATACAAATTGCATGAATTTTCTAAATAGACGACGACAGGATGCACTATGCACAATAAGTATCTCTGTCACGCATTAGTTCGTCGATGAATTAATTGTGGAATTGCTAATCGATTGGTTTCTTTTATATTTCATTTCACTTGAACAAACAACGATAAATTGAACTATTACCCGTGTTTCATAAATTATGTTGGGCTGACAGTCGAGGCTGGGCAATCTACGTAAATACAAGAATAGTTGACAATGGTATAAATCTTTTAGTAATATGGGGGGGGGGTGTCAATAAATCACCTTCGTTGATGCACCATTGATTATATGCTGCGCCACGCCTGGCCCATCCCTCAACCAATATTGCCTGGAAAAAAAACTGATTTCACATAAGGATTTTCAGCACATGGCGGGAGCCTGTCCCAAGCCTGGTTGACAGTGGATTTCCATGTTGCACTGAGCATGGGTGGTAGCTTGGCCCAACTTAGGCAATAGCTTGGTTCAGCTTGGGCAATGGTTTTGCCCAATTTGGGTGATAGCTTGACTCAACTCAAGCGAAGGTTTAGCTCGAGGTTAAACTTTCTTTTCAAGCGGAAATCGCAATAACTCTCACCAGGGTGTTGCTTGTTTCTTGCGAGTGGCAAACCAAGCATTTAACGAATATATAAGTCTTAAAATTCCATGACATAAAGGATTCTTCATCTCTTCTAGGACGCGTCTACTTCAATGCTATACGGAGAAAAATAAAGTTTTACAAATTACTACATTCCTACTGAATTGGCAGGATAAAAGAAAACATCACTGTTATTGATATAGAAGTGTAGTAAAAATGTGTAATTTACCATGCAGAAGTTTGCACGCTCGTACTAAAGAATATTTTGTTAATCATTCATTTTCACTAAACTGTCTATCAATAACAGTGGTGTTTTCTTATATCCTCCCAATTTGGTAGAAATGTAGTAATTTTCAAAAATTTCTTTTTCTGCGTGTAGGACCACCGTATTTGCATCACTCATCAGAAAAATTATTCGTTGACTCTCTCGGAATTCTTCGACATTTATTTCGTTCATATCAAAGTTACAGAATGAATGTCTTTTTTTTATTTTCAACTACAATAAAAAATAAAAGTCAACATTGGCGTGAGATGGGCGCAACACAAGATTGCGACAGCGTTGACTCTTCCAGGACAAACAGATTTTTCTATTGTTTGTCATTGATGGCAAATGCTATTATAACCCTACACGGAAAAAAATGTTCAGCTGAATCAGCTAGATTTTAACTATCATAGCTAGATATTTTGCTGCAGCAAGTAAAATTCAGCTGGTACAACTAAACATTTTTTCCCTGTGTATGCCCAGTGTTGGCTCTTGATTATAGAAACTATTGAGCTGAGGCCTAAATGATGTTTTCATTTGAGAGTTGCACCGTGCTTGGTAACCTAGGCTCAGCCCATCTCGGTGGGTCTCGCGCTAGCCTAACGCCTATGGTAAATTTCTACCTGGGCTATTATCAAAATTGGCGGAACATAGGAATTTCTACATGAGGAATTGAATATTTTCGTTTGTGACATCTGACAAATGTCTACAATATATGCCATCCAATAACATGTTTATTTGCAAAGTAACAGTTATCGGTGAATCTTCATCTATCGTACGCTGATAAAACGGTTCAACGGTCATAAATGATTTCATTGTGACAGATCATCGTGTTTTCATTTTTACCTAATCGTTTCGATATCGAAATTGAATTGTTAAGAATTCTTTCATCTCGCAAATGCGGTCAACTCAGGAAAAAACAAAGGGTATTATAATAACGGATCTTTTGTTTTATAATAACCGTAAATCAGGATGTCGTATAGTGACGATGAAATTTGAATTTGTATCGTTTCATTCGCACGTGGAAGTAAAAGTTTGATATTGGAGTATCATCTTGTCTATTGGAAGAAACAATGCGGTCTCATCTCTGTGTTCCAATTCTCAAATGGGAAGAGGCATCAAAGCTCACTCATTGCCCCGCTATGGAATTCAATAACAATCTGACGGTGGCAGTAAACATGTTCTAAGGCCGAAGGTCATCACGAAAATAATTGTGTTACTTGAAATATTGATCGAAGGTGTACATTGACACCCCCAATAATAGAAATTATTATTTAATTCTGAAATAATATTTAATATAACAATTAAACAATAAATATATGATGTTGAATCCATGAAAGCGGCAATTTGTCTATTCGAAAATTTACATGAACATTTTGCTCTTTCTCTTCTTTCAACGATATATGATGGCATCTTGTAGTTGTTCCAAGAGTGATTTTGCAACATTTTTTCACAGATGAAAGATTAAAAGCGCTTACAAAGTCGAATAAGAGAATATGAAGAGTTTGAAAAACTTATTTTGGTACTACAAAGCATGCATGAAGAGTGATCGAATCCGTAACTCGTAGAAAGTGTACACAAGGCGTTTTTACAGAAATATGGTAATTGAGTCTCAATTGAAGATTTCCATTAATGCTCCCCGCAGCTTCTGCCGCAAAGACTCAATGAGCGTGGGTCACGTTGTCTGAGGATTTTTCTTATTTCGATACATATTTTTCTCGTGCCTGAGAAAGATCATTTTTTCATGGATACCTTTGAAAATGACAATTCATTACACATCAATCACATATTTTCCATACACAAAATAAGTTTATATATTCTCTTCTATTAAAAAATGAATCACATATGCGCAAAACAAGTAGTTAGCAATATAAAATTCTCTGAAAAAATAAGTCGATACTAGGCAATGTAATTCAATGATTAACTACATTTCATATTAACCATGTGCGATAGAAATCATAAAAGACATTTACGCTTATTATATTGCCTCATGAATAAAATACATAGAAGACTCTCTCACCTCCTTTCATTTATTACCCATTACGTTTTTATAATTATCACGATTTTCCTCCTTCTTTTAAAAAAACTTTACGAATGAAGTCTCCCATTTATCTTTCGTTGGGATATTGTTTTGATGATGATTCATCAACGCAAAATACTTGGTCCAAAGCTAATAAATATAATCTATGTGAATATTATTCAAGAAAGAAAAGAGGATCGGAGTTCAAATTGAATCTTTTTCTATTTCTAAAAAGACGTGGAAAGGTTCTGTTATTCCGTACTGTTGATTGATTTATCGTCATTCCGTTATCGTGCGTGTTGATTTACATTATCCTCTGTTCCTCGTATGACCAGCAATATAGCATTTCAAACCATGGACATGGATTCAATCGATTTGGTCTTGAATCGTATAAATCATGTGCAGCGTAAAATATCCGTGAATATTTATTAATTTTAGAAGGGTTAGAATGCAAGATATTCGACCCTACTCGATTCACAAATGGTACAGGAATGAATTCGAATGTTGCACAAGTTGAGGTTATAATCAATACTGATAAAATATTGAGTGGCGAACAATATCCGATTCAAGTGTATGAAATTTTCCATAAATTAATTGAAAAATTGGAAAGTTTATACGATTTATATCCCCATGTGACAGTCAATTTCTGGACAAGTACAGAAATTCATAACGCATGTATATGTTAATTACACTGTAAAATAAGCGATGTCAAGATCAACACAAAATTAACACAACGCGGATTCTATAGAAGTCCATGCCAAAATCGGTGTAAAAATAACACCGCCCAAAATGCATCAGAATATACTATGAACGTCCTTCGAATATTCGAATTATGTTCTATACACATTCCAATGAGACTGTTTCATAGGTGCTATGCATATTCATCGAACGTATGTAATCGAATATACGACGGTACGTCGATCGAACGTCGATTGAATGAATATGGTACCGTTCTAAGTACATTTAAAACAGTCTCATTCGAATATCCTAGGAACGTTCATTATATGTTCTTCGTATCTCTTTTGTACATTCTACGAACGTTTCTATTTTGTATATACTTCGAAATTCTGTTGCTGCTTGGGCGAAAGGTGTTAGGATGACACCGTGAGGTATTAAGAAAACACTATTTGGTGTGAATTTTTGCCAACACCGCCAATTTTTCACAGTGTACTTCACATGAATTTATAGACACTTTCCCATAGAAAATTTTCACAGTCAAATGGAATAATACGCTGGCGAAACAAGTTAACTCTTTGCTGGTATGCCAAGAACGATCTCGGATTAAAAGAATTTCTAACGTTTCTTTATACAATTCCACGTGGCACTTGTTTCGTGACAAATAGATCACATAATCGTACATGACTATCTTCTGTTAAGAAATTGATGCGACACAGGAAATAAATTATTCAAGCATTTCATTGATCTCGATTTATCGTTTCTTATTCAGTCGTTTCGACGACGCTTACTTTCCCAGGAATCTCATATTACCCTATTCAAATACCTAGAACACTTTCTCAAAATTTTTCGTACTTCTTACTACTTTTTCTCATCTTCGCACAAAATTAGAATCATTCATTGAAAAGGGAATGTTTCCTCGGAACGAGAAGTTTGAAATGTGTGTTAACGGGATACCAGCGTACCATCGGAGTAAAGATTTTGTCTGCAAGATTTATCCGAACTGTATTCATGAAACAGTCTGAAATTTTCAGGGAATATTCTGTGATACTTTACAAATTGCGTTACATAGCCCGAATTCCAAATTTCAAAAAACGTTTTTTTGTCTCAGTCAGTAAAAGAGAAATTGTTTACGAAATTTGAAGTTCGGACTATGTACCGCAATTTGTAAAGTATTAAAGAATATTCCTTGAAAATTTCAGACTGTTTCATGAATTTAGTTTGGAGAAATCTTGCAGACAAAATCTTTACTCGGATGGTACGCTGGTATCCCGTTAATAAGGTGATGGACATAATTAGAATCTATTTTCACTTTGATTAAGATAATTCTGGAATCATTTTTGACAAATCTGATTGATTTCCATGAAAAAAGATGTAATTTTTATAATCTTTTTTGATACATGAGAGTTCAAATTGAATTGATCTGTTTTTGAATAATTCCCTGTTTTTTTTTTAATATAAAATTTTATATGATTTATTTTAGTCATAATTTGGTGATCGTACAAATTGTTTGAAGAATTGCTTTGAATAAAGAATTGAATCCTTTCTAAAAATTATTATAGCGGTTGTCTAGCCCCTCCAAGGCGCTTGCACTGAAGCTAATCACCAAAAAAGGCCTTGATATTAACTATAAGGAGGTTAGTAGAAACACTCCTGCTAGGGATGCAGGAGCAAGGCCAAGTAGTGATGGTTAAACATCGATAGTAAAAAAAATCGAACTTATTTATTGAGGTAAAAAATGTATCGAATTTTTTAAATGTTGTGTCAACATTTAAAGTTCATGTTTTTTGGTATTTCCGAAGCGGTGTTTACAATGTCCGATGGGTTTTAACTCCAATGAGGAAGTCCGATGTTTTGCACTGTCGATATTTAACCAACACCCCTAGTAGAAATGCTCTAGTAATTGACGAGTTTTCGTAGCGCTTAACTAGCCAGATACTAGACACTTGCAAGTACACTGTAGAAAATATTCGTGAATTTCCAAGCAGAAAAGTATGGTGAAAAACTTACAGATTGGTAAATTTTCAAATTATTTGGAAACTCACAAATTTTCTGTAAATTTCCAAACAATTTTTGTGATTTCCTAGAAAAGATTTGTCAATTGACAAAAATTGTTTGTAATTTCACCCACTATGTTTGTGAATTTACCAAAAAATGTTAAGTAAAAAACTTCCGAACCTTTTTTTGGAAGTTTTTTTACAGTGTACCCCGCCAGAACCCTACGAGGCACTTGCGAGTGTCTAGTTTTTGGCTAGCTGAGCATCACAAAACTCGTCAATAGCTAGAGCATTTCTACTTGGGACTAAGGCCAAGGTCTCATGAATGACCGTTATTCCACTTTGCAAATTAACTCTCTGGAACGGAATACTTAGTTCAAAAAGAATAATGCAAAATTTTGGGGCTTCAACAGTTGAGTATTTTGTTATTCATTTACTAACTTGTTTCAATTCACGATTCAAACTTTATCGGTTTATCAGCTGTTTTTGTTGTGCCGAATACGGCATATCAAAATTCCATCACCCTAGTAGAAATTCGATGAGGCGTTCCCTGTTTTTAATAAGGTCCTGCTCAGGTTAGAATCTGGAAACCATGAATAAGGAAAATCTTATGAGGCTCTTACAAGAGACTCATCCGATTTCCCTAATAGGATTCAAATAGGGTTGTAACGCAGGGATACAATAGGATCCGGATGAGATTTCCATAGAATCGAGCGAAATAGGGAAAACCGTAACAAAACCTGATGAGGATCCGATAAGAAATCAGACATGCCTCGTCAGGCCCTGGTATTTTCCCATCCAAAATTTCTACTAGGGCATGAACAATGCCTTGCAAAAATTTTTGTCCGATTAGCTTTGTTGTTTTTGCCTTCCCACCCTACCCCCTCCCTCCTCTCACCAGTACTCGCCACACCGCTAAAAACTGTTTCCCCGGTCCTGATTCTGTATATAACATAAAAATCCGTGTATGCATACAAAATGTATTCTAAATTTATTAAAATTGTTCATATTTTTGGTCGCATTAATGATACAATTTGTCCCCATGAATCAGCTTCAACATGTTATCCATTCATTCAAAGTCACAAAAATATTATTATGAATATTATTATTTAGATCAAATGAAATGATGCATCTTTTAAATAAAGTTTTTACACACTCCAAAACTATTAGGCGAAATTGAATGAGAAACTGATTTGGAGAAACTTTCGATTAGTGTTTCAGTCTCGTCTCGTCTCGCCGAGATTGATCCGGTTTCGATCTCGGTCTCGAGGCGAGATTATTCTCGGCCTAGAGTCGAGATTCTCGGTCGCGACTGTCGTCTCGTCTCGTATCGGTCTCGATCTCGTCCAAATCACTACTTTCGATCATTTTTTGAAAATAAAATAAAATCAAACAATGAACAAAACCGTGAAAAACAAAGTGAAAAACGAAAAAATGAAAGGACAAAGATGAAGAACAATGAATTGAAAAATAAGACATCAAGATCAATCGCTGCAATAAAATGGAATCAAAGAAATAAAAATCAGTATGAAGAACCAAACATTACTTTCATATCCTTGATATATTTTCAAGGGAAACCTGTAACAGGGTGTGACGGGATGTAAGGGATAAAATTACTGCTGTTCTATAGGTCGATGTTTTCAAATAACTTGAAATGGAAAACTTGTGGAGTTCAATTTATGTTTGTTATGTTATCAATTTATATTCATATTTGTGTTCGTTCTCGTTTTTTTTTTGGAGGATCAGGTTGGAACTTATACGGGATCACTATCGAAACTGCATACAACCGTGGTAAAAATTTAATAACGATGGCTGATAAGAACGGAAGATATCTGCTTAATCGCAGCATTTACGAAATTTCAAAATTTTCTTTCAAAGCTGGACGCTTACCCCTTTGTTCCCTCAATTTTGATTCACCTGAAACTTAAATCACACAATTAACATCTCATGAATTGATTATGCTCAGAGAACTATGGCTTTCCGATGACACAAACATAAGGAAAGCATGCTTTCGAAATATTATCAAATGATGTGCATCGCAGAAGATTTTTTTGTTATATGCTTCGCTCTTCATTCCACTCGTTCAAAATGCTTTTGATGCAACTAGAACGATGCGTATGTAATACATTGGGAGAAATTCATGATTAAAAATTGTTATGTCAAGTATATTCCCCGTTTAATGGAAAACCCAGTAATTTTAATCATGAATTTGTTCAATTGTATATTCAATAAAATATTGAAAAGCACAATTTCTCTTTTGGCATCGGGGACTCATCCCCACCAGGCCGCTGCAGTAATTCCTATGACATATTGACCCAAATTAACCTGACACCTAAATTCTTTGTTTTTCTTCATCTACACACTGAGTAATTCGTCCACCGTCTCGTCACACACGAGCTAATTATCAAGCTACCTTTTGACAGTGAGCTCGATACCGACGAGGACGATGATGTGGGTATTTCGATGAACCAGAGAATAGCGCCGAAGAAGAAGAAGAGGGAAAAAATGGAAAGTAGGGAAGATCAAAAAACAATATCACATGATACGTCATCGTTATTAGATATTAGGCGGTAAAGACAAAAAAATTAATATAATCAGATGATCTTGGAGAAAACGATAACTTAAGGAAGATGTTACACCTCACTTGAGCATGGTAAATAACAAGGCGATTGGAGGAATCGTTAGAGGAAAGAGAAAGAGCAAACCTTTTTTCATGATTATGCACTTTTCCACTTTTACCTAACAGTCTGATACACATTTGTACTCGTCACACTTGTTCCAAGCAATATATAAAAGAAGAGTGAAAAGTGTCAGATCGTATCATAACCCGTCTTCAACGATGATCGTATAACACCGATCAGAGTAGTGATAAGTCGTCAGTAGTGATAAATCGTGGCCGGTGGTATCTTGGATAAGTGGTTGTGTGTATTCATTTACTGGAAAACTAAGGCAATATTTATTCATTATAAAGATGTTGAAGATCAACGGGTTTTCCTTCGCATTGACGACGACCGCGACAACGATGTTGGGATTGATAATACTATTGTCCAGTCAATACGTTCATGCATCGATATCACCGTCTCAAGACAACCAAGTTGAAGAATTCAATATGATTCAGTGCGTCGCCAATGATTACATCGGTAATTGTTTGAAGAAAAGAGTGGCACGGGAGCTCGATCAGATCGAGAATCGGGTGATGGGTGATAAGAAGACTTCACCTTCCATGAGCGATGTTATTGAGCAAAGTGGAAACCTCATCGCCAACGCGGTTTACACGATTCAAAACTATCGACAATACGCAGGAAGGGATTTCAATGCGCGACAGCAACGTGGCTTGGGTACGGATTCTTTATCGATTTAATCTCACAATGTCTTTTTTTTCATTACATCGATCGTAAAACAAATTTATTTACTTCATCCTTATCCAGACAAGCATCAACATTGGACAAACATCGACCGAGCATGAACTTTGTTTTTCGTTTTCATTGAAAATAAGATATTCTCAAAAATTTTTCATAGTAATTTTACCAAATGTCAATGGCAACAGGATTTACCTACACAGTACCAGTAAAATTACATGATATATATCAATGTAAAATTACCAACTAAGCATACCAGTGAATTCACACATATACTGAGAGAAAAAACTAGCTGAAAACGAGCCTAAGTACATTTTTGTATTTATACCAGCTATATTTTCCATTGAAGTAGTTATGAGATTCGTTGTGATACTGAAAATATATCTACTGTGACTAAAAGCTATATTTGGGCTATTTTCAGCTACAGTTTTTTCTCTCAGCCCACCCAACATCCAAACCACTAAAGCCACCCAATCTTTGAGTAACATACACCCAAGGTAAATTTATACATATACGTTAACTGTATTTTTATACAAATTTCAAGTAATTTTACATTGGCATGTCAATGTAATTTAGAGTACTGGTAAAATTACCATCATAGTGTTCATGCGAATATATAGGTGTAAATTCTGGTAAACTCTAGTTTCCACTCCATATAGGCAGGATGGGGCGGATGTTGGTCCAACCATTGTTCGCACGATCACTCTACTACGTTCATTTCAATATTCTAAGAGGCGTGATGAGAAAATCCATAAACTTAACTCAAACATAAAATTAACTTTTCTCTGTTAATCTTCACTTGCATCTGCCAGGCACGGTGAATTAATCTCACTCAATTGTTAATCTCTTACCGCTGCTGAAAACTGAATAATAAATTGAAATTTTGAATTGTTTTTTGAAAACAAAATCAACCGAGTGCCAAGAAAATCATCAAAGAGCCAAGAATTAATCACTCAACTTTGCTTATTTTGCAGAAGAATCTCGTAAAACGAAAGGACATAAAAAGGAGATATTCAAACATATTAAGGAAGTATTTGATCTGGTGAAATCCAAAACAAGTTTAGTACTGGATATCTTTGGAACGGGCTTGCAAATTAAATTTTTCGTGATGGGATTGATTGGTCTGATCATCAATATCTTACAATTTTGGTTAAATTTCAAAAAGGAATATTATCCAACTGCCAAACCTCCTCCTCCTCCGCCAGCATACTACTCTTACGACGAGTCTCGCAATCAATGGTCCGGAAGATCGAGCAGCGGTAGCAGCATCGATAACGAATCTGTACATAATCTCGCCTATAAAGCTTACGCTCCACAACGATAGGGAAGGTCCTAACTATACAGTATCATACACGGTTGCTGATGCATTCAATCAAAAATAGTATGATAACTAGATTTTACATATTCAAGAATAATAATTTTATGCATCAGGATATTTATTTCAACGAACGAGGTGAACGATTCTCTTAATATTAGCAGTAAGATTCGCAATAGGAGTGCATGGTTGTGTATTTATTGACTGTTTGCGTATTTGATTATTTATTATATGTACATTTGTTTTATAATAGAAATAAAATATTGTAATGTTTTAAGTCAATCATATGTGATTTTCCAATTCATCTTCATTTGATGTTTATTAAAAGAAACAAATTGTCTTGTTTTTTTGGAACATTTTGGATCCCTGGAAAAAGAGAACGATAGAATCCGACTGGGGGTATGAAACTTTCATTTCGTCAATCACAAAAAATGATCTGCAGATTATGTTGAACGGTCCAACTTATTTCATGTTACGTTGGTTCAAAAAATTGTCATAAAGGATCATAATATATCTTACATTGGACCAAAACATCCATAGAATCTGACGAAATGAAATTTCATGGGATTTGGGCAGAACATTGTGCAAGATTCAATCAGAAACACATTAGAAAAATACACTCATTTGATTAAATCTCATTGGAAAAGGTTGAATAGGATTTGGCCAGAACATTGTGCAAAATTCAATGAGATTTGGGGAGAATCACTTGGTTTGTCTAACCAGGGTGGTCAAAAGTACTCATTTCTTAACCTTCGAGGTTGAGACCGCTTGCGCTGAATAATTTTTGGGTTTGAGGATGTAATTCACTTTTTTGACAAGAACAATTTTCTATTTGGTATTGAGAAAAACCATTTATGATTTGTATATTAACAAAAATCATTTATGATTCATGTATTGGTATGTTATTGACACATGGGAAAATTATCTTGCGTTGTGTCGTTCGTTTTATGAAGTTCCTAGTATTTAAGAAAACTAGATGAACATAATGAACTATATGAACAAATCTTGTTGTACAATTGAAGTGCACATATCTTACGTAAAATTCTGAACTTCCTAATCTGAGCGCAACTCAACCACAAGTTGTTAAAAAATCAGGATTCATCACAGTTCGAACTACATATGTAGCACAAATGCACGTCACATCTGTGTGTTGTCTTGTCGTCAAAACGAGATGCAAATGAAGTACAAATGAGCGTCATATGGCTATCTGGGCATAGCACTTTTTTGATAATATTATGGTCAATTGCATTTATTTTTCACTATCCTCTTAAATTTTCATCAACTTCCAACGAATAGTTCACAAGGAAATGGTTTTTCACTAAAAAGATATGGAAATTTTCAATTTCATTTTATAAATATAAACAAATTTAATTTTTTCCAAAATATTCATGGGGTAACTTACTACGACCCAGCAAATTCACTTCCGATGCTTTGTTTCAATTTTTTTCACAACCCCGAAAATCATGGGCTCACTTAAGAAATTTTCACCAAACGGTGAATAAAATAATTACGTCAAACTAAAGAACAAGATAAGGAGACACATCAATCAGTAAAGACCGATACAGAGTAGATCGATAATATGTATTCTTCCAATCGACTTCTTAAGGGAAAAGGATCGTCTAAAGAATCAACACTATTCGATTTAAATGAATTCTCATATGATTGACAAATTTTACCAAATTTTCAAGCTTAAGAACCGAATATAAAACATAAAAAAAGGTACCTATTATAAAAATTTTTAACTGCTTCAGTAAAGTTTAGAAATTTGCTATTGGAATTTATAGAAGTGTTTTAGAACACAAACCACAGACAACGTGGAAGTTCATAAACAATTCCGTATACCCATGATGAAACTTCAGTCAGAATGTTTCAATTTTTTAGGTGAAGAACAAGGACAAACCCTCACAATATTTTATACAATTACAATTCCTTGGCTTCTTCTCCACATGCTTGTATAATTTTCAAACTTATTCAAAAAATTTTCAAGATTTTCAATATTCAAAATGTGAAAATGATGCTCACAGCCTGAATAAATTAAAAGGGATGATCGTTCAAAATGGAAAACAATAGTTTTAACAATTAACAAACTAGTAGGATCGATAATGCCACAATACCGCAAGTTTATGTCCGTAATATCGCAGTTAGCCTTGATTATCGATAGACGTTTGGAAGTGTTTGCGCGACACTCGTTGTATTCCCGCAGAATAATTTGTGGTCAACTGAAGTTCATGAGGTTTTGAAATGACTGTGAGTTATCGAATTCGGTGTTCTGTATACATACGCATACACGGAAAAAAAGATGATGTTGGATTTACAACATTTCGTTCGATCACCATAGAAACCCCTAATATTTCTATGGTGATCGAACGAAACATTGTAAATCCAACATCATCTTTTTTTCCGTGTATATATCTCACATTAACCGTTTTCCTCCATTGGCCCTATGTATCCCTTATGTACGTTATTTATTTCAATTTCAATAAAGCAGTGAAACATTTTGAAAAATAAATTCTTGAATTTTCCTTTTATATCGTCTTTATATCGAGGGTGGAATACAATTTTTTAAACAAAAAAAAAGTTAAAATTGAAAATGCGTGTTTCGGAAATATTGTGTTAACGATGACAAGATTATTCACAGATATTGCTTATAGGTTTTCTTTTCATGGAACTTTTGTAACGAAGGGAAGATAATTTATGCATATAGAAATCAAAGATAGGATGTTGCGGTAATACGCGTTGAGTATACATATTCCAATGAGTCTTCACGTTATTGGCGTGTACAACAGTTGGGAAAAGGAAGGGGATGTTGCATTTTTTCTCAAATAAAATACATTATATATACAAGTACACCGAATAACAGTTCAAATGGTTTTTCGGACGTTTGACCGAAGGATATCTACTCAGTTCGTGACAATCGAATGAATATGATTTTTAAAATGCTTTTACCAACGATATCCGTCTTGATCTTGTTTGAATGTGTTCACGCAGCGACGAAGGTGGAACGAAATAATGCAGTAAACAGCCTATACGATATTCTCAATTGTGATGCGAACGAAAGCATCGGGAGTTGTTTGAAGAAAGGATTTCTACGAAACATTTATCAAGTTCAACATGGGATACGGCTTGATAAGAACATTCTACAAGCTAGAAGAGTCGAAGGAAGATCGACCGTGATTGATAAGGATTTGGAAAATGGAAGAAAGCAGGGAATAAGTGATGATATGGGTACAGTATGAACATTCTCTTTTTGTTTCAATCTTTGAACGTGAGTCGAAGATTACCCCACCAAGAAGCTTTGTCTCTTGAATCCTCGCGATATCTCTGACGTTTGATAGAAATTATATCCAATTTTCATCCATGTTTTATACAAATCTATGAAAACTAGAAACTTTCTCAATGAAGAAAAAAAAACAATCAATTCTGTTAAAGGATCCCTATCACTCGACTCAACTCCAACCCTGTAAATCGCGTTGATCACTTCCAATATGACGTCCATTGAATTTTATTGTACCGCATCAGAGATCAGTTTCGAATACTTGACTGAAAATTTCTGAATAAGTACACAAAGAAAAGTATCTGGGATTGATTATCATTCGCTCTAGTTCTTATCACGAACATAGGATAGGAATTGAGCGACGACTCGTGATTTGGTGATCGTTACGATGTTAACTTACTAGTAATGTTTCCATGACAACGTAAACAGTTTATCATATTCATTCCGATTTTGGATGATACTCAAATTTTCAAATATCTATCACCGAATTACTATTCTTCCTAGTAACCGTTACCGTATACTTTTCTTCGTATATCTGAGAAAAATTTAATGTGCATTTTTAACAGTGCCACGCTTAGAAAATGCCGAGCAAATACGGATAAAAACAAATACTTATCTTCAGAAAGCACAAACCTTAGGGAACGTTGGGTGTTTGTGAACGCTTGTGGAACATCTCTAAAGGCTTGTGTTCTCTTGGGGTATTCGCTTCTGCTCTATTTTTGTCACAGGATTTGCTGGTTTTCATCTGGATTTGCTCAATTTACTTGTGGTCTTTTGTACAGGCAAAAAAAAATGAAGTAAATTGGATGATAAATTTTTATTCTCTTATTTTCAATTATGAATTTCCGCTGAACCGATAAAAATGACTTGATTTATGATTTAAAATGTTGAACTCAGTGTTTTAAATCTTATCAGAGCCTCAATTTGAAAGTCTTGTTCTGCCATATTGAGCGAAAAGGTGGTTAACTCAAGGTTTTTTGAAAATCATCCCTTCATGTCATCCAATTCAGATGATCGAATAGTACAAGAATCTCATTTTAGATAAAAAAAATTGAGCTCACCACTTTTTTGCCTTGCACAGCAGTATTTTTTTTCCAAACCCTAATATGCAGAATTCAAATCAAAATGCTTTTACCCATCTCGTGACAGATCGTACATTTCCTGATCAGGCCGATAGTGATTTTAGAAATACCTCTTATAACGCTGAATATATGATTTAATATTGTTTCAGGAAATTCACTAGCAGGAGAAGAAGAATATAAGGATAAGCCAAATTTCTTCGGCTTGTTATACAAAGCTACCACTCTTCTCGACTCAAAGATCAGTTTAATGCTACAATCAGTATCCACGAAAATGATCATTAAAATCTTCACAGTTGGAGTGTTGAATTTGATCGTAGCAGTGATACAGTTATGGGTCAACTTTCAGAATTTAAAGAAATCAGAGAATCCCGAGGTCGTGTATTTCAATCGTTACAACAGTCCTGATCGTTGGATATATTGATGGAAGATAGGATTCGGACAGTGTTTTTGGGAATTGAATGATGTTTAAGTTGTTCCGCTCTTTATAGAATTTTCAATCTCTATTAATGTAAATTCATTGTTAGTCAGCCATACAAGCGCCATACAGCACATTTGAATATGAAATTCATCAGATACCTAAAATGGTATCCAATACTCATTTGACGTTCCACATATCTTCGAAATCCATCCATGTGAAAATTTCTTGCTTTCTTCAACGCTAACAAGAGAACATAGCTTAGTGAAAGGCTGACTGCCGAATATTAGCGATCTATGTAGAGGCAATGTTGTGCAAAACATGACGAAGTGCTGTACCATTGTAACGTGGTGGAAACACGTTCCAAAAGCCATCGCTTGCAGCTCCGAATGGGAGCCTACCGGCCAGAAAACGAGCCATTGCGGGTCCTGGACACACTCTAGTGTTAAGAATATATTATAATAATGTCGAATTACTTCCGAGGTAAACAAGGACACCGAAAGAATCACCCCGAATCCTTTTCCTGGCGACGGATCTTCTGTTGAAGGATGTCTTTGCTGATAACGGGAAGCTTATGGACTGGTCTACTGGAGGGTTCCGAGAAAGAAGATTCGAAGCTAATTCTATGAAGCTGATTACTAGATAGAATGAATTGAACATATCCAAATATTGTCCTAAAGATAGATGAAAAAAATTTCAAAACGGTCACGAATCTCATTCAACGATGTGGTCGAAAATTTTATGTTTAATGAATACATAGTAATTTTTTTTCGATAATAACTATTGTGAAACTTTATCTGTATGCTTTTCCGAAATGCACGAAACATATAGAAGGGGCGGTTTAGGAGTATATATGAACAATTCATAGTTTATTTATTTCTATTTCTGTTTGCGTATTATATGTCAGTCAAATGTTGGAAGAAGAGAAAAGAAATGAAATCGTAAGGAAATTTCATTTGCAAGAGCATAAGCATGAAAAGGACAGCGAACTCACATTTCTGTTCTTGAATCTGTTAATAAATGCTCAAACAATTCGCTCACGAAGAGCAGACGAGATCAACCAACAATGTGAAAAAAGGTTCTCAAATTTTGTATAGTGTAGTGATTACACTAAAAACAAAATTATCGTTCTTACTACGAATCTGTATACTATTCGCAGTGCACTGCCGAGCAGCGAAAGCATAGTGAATGTAATAATAAAATATAGACGAAGACGGGATTCGTATCGTTGTGGGACGGATACCAGGTCGTTCTATCAACTATATAACCGTTGCCACAGTGTTACCGTTCATTGTTTCTGTCGAATACTTATTCCAACGATACCGCGTTTTCGTTAGCACTTCGAGGCAGGGATCATCCAGATTGTACCTCGGGTGGTGTCTTCTTTGAAAAAAAAGCCTCTCGTAAGGCTAGGAAAAATACCTGACAATGTACCGCTGAATAACTATGGAAACTAATTACTTAACCAATAAGACTCTGATTTTTACCGTTGCAAGCACCATCAAATGTAAAAAAATGGGAACTACCTATGGGAAAACAAATGTGAAAAATGTTTTTTTTCGGTCAATTAGTGCGTTTTTTCTGGAGTCTGTTTTATTTTTTTTTGTAAAAATTCTTATTCTTTGGTTTTCAGTGAATCGTTCTTTTCGAATGTACGTCCAACAAAACTCAAACAAAAACCCAAACACATTGTCGTTATTGTTGACAGTTAAGGAGTTTCCCCACACCCTTCAAAAGTGTTCATCATATACCACACGGAAACAAAGGAATAGTTGCAGCGACGGCCCTCTATAAAATGTTTAGAGTAAGATTCCACTCTTCCGCCAGCCAAAAGTGAGCCTGTCAACATTTTGAGTGAAATTGCCACTCTTTTAGAGTGATATTCTAAGGTTTGAGGTTAGAAACTCACAGTCACCCAAATTCTAGAGTCAATTTTTCACTCTAAAAGAGTGAGAGTTCACTCGAAACGAGTGAAAATTCCACTCGAAGCGGACAAGCTCACTTCTGAGACTTGGTGGAGTGAAACACGTGATTTTTCACTCTTTCCCCAGATAGCAATTTAACCTTGCTGCAATGTTGTCAGGCAAGCTTGTGACAAGGTTGATATAAGCCTCCTAGTTGACACACGACAAGGGTACAAGCTTACAAAACCCTTGCAGCAGGGCTGTAGCGACCTTACACTGACAAGGTTGTCAATAACAAGCCAAAAACAATCGAATGACAAGTGTGACAGGGTTATGACAAGCCTACATGTTATCTGGGTCAGATTTAGAGAGCAATTGAATAGTCGAGTTTGAGTAGCCGCTGCGGGCCTTAGTAGTCAGGATAAGTCACACGTTAGCTGCCTCAACTGACTCAAAATATCTCAGGTATTCACGTTGGTGAGTGCAACTATCGAGTTAGTTGAGGCAGCTAACGTGTTACTCTTTGACCAACGACATTGAAAGTTTTTTACTATAACTGCTCGTGATTTTTCATCTCTTTCACACTGAGAGCAAAACATTTTAAACCAAGAGAATATTTTCTTGACAGGGACAAAATACTTTCTCAGTTTCGAGCTAACAGCGCAAATCTCGCATCTCGAACTCCCGTTATCGTGTTACCATATCTGATCCAAATTCAAACTTCAACAAAATCACATTACAATTTCATATCATAGAATTTGAAATCCAAATATTGGTAAATTTGAAATTGGAAAGAATTTGAGCAAAAGCGGATGTGCTTTGCATAATAAATGCTTGAATGAAAAGTACAAAGGAAGGAAAGAAGGAAAAGGAGGAAACAGAGGATGAAAGGTTCTCCAAGATCGAACGGCCCAGACGAAACTTTGAGGTACCTCGAGAGGTGGGAGCGGGAATACGATCTAACGCGTACACGGGTACGGCAAAGTAAGAAGACCCACATGATTGGTGGAACCGGCAGAAAGAAGGGGATCTTCACTTATGCTTATGCACCTTTTCTTATATACGCATGTGTACACATATATTCGAGACAGGAGTTTGAATCGTGCCCATGAAACTTGGTCCAAGGATATAAAAGAACGGTGAAAAACACAGGATCGTTCTGTAATACTCGTATATGTATAAATATTTATGTACATGCATACATATATATATATATATATATATATATATATATACATTTTTTAATACTACACATATGAAAAAAGACAACAAAATTTATGAATCAAGATAAAAGCGTAATTCAAAATCTTTTGTTATATCAGTTATATACTGTATCGGTGTGAACTTGATGAGTGAATTATTATTGAATTAAAATTATAACAAAACGCAAGGACAAAAAATGAGTATGCACGGATTTTCGGTACTCATGTTGAAATTGATGGTAGTGATGTTGTTAGGAGAATGTGTTTCAATGACAAAGATATCAAATGGTTCAGATATCAAGAAGAACAAGGGTGAAGAAGAATCATTATCGACTGGAATTCTTGAATGTGCGGTGGAAGATAATATAGGGGCTTGTTTGAGGACGAGGTTGGCACGAGAAATTGATCGAATTGAAAACGAAGTGTCGGGTGATAATAAAACCGAACCTCCCATGACTTTTGTTATCGAAGAAATTGGAAGTTTCATCAGCGATACCATCAACGAGGAGGTACTCGACAATCAAAATGATACCACGAACGGCGTGCAAAAGGATCAGGGTCAACGTGAAAGTCGAGCTCTTGGTATGTATTTCTTTTTTTACTGCAGATTCTTGGGACTATGGAAAATATAAACCCATACAAGAAATCAATTGGGGCTTGAAAAATCAAATATGGATCCCTGAGAATTCTTTTTGAATTTCTGCGCTGTGTGAGAATGGAAGAAAATTCTCATTCAGAAATAGAGCTTCCATTTGGAGAAATAATTTATTTATTGATTGAACGAATGTTTTGCGGAAAATATAGGATAGACCGAGGCGAATCGGATCAAAATGAGCATATTCGCTGTTGATCATTTTTATTGTCAATTACGCTCTTTGAACGTGTAAGTGCTTACATAATCTCACCAACCACTGAGAAAAAAGGGTAACATGACCATAACGCGCATCGTTTAGTTCTGGGCAATAATATAAGTTGTAGCATCGTATGCATAGAGAAAATTTTATCGCTAATGTAAAAACGCTATCGCGATTCTTGAAATTTTCATTGACAAGGTACGTTGAAAATCATGCCAATCCAATTCATATGTATAGTTCGTGATGTACTGAATTAGATAAGTAAATTATGCAGTACACTGTGAAAAATTTTGATAGCGAACTTCCAAAGCAAAGTTTGGAACTTTTTTTTTCAAACATTTTTTAGTAAATTGACAAACAATTTGTGTAAACGGACAAACCTTATTTGGAAAATCGCTGAAATTCTTTAAAAATTCACTAAAATTCTTTGTAAATCTACTAAAAAATATTTGAAAAAAAGATTTCCAAACTTTGCTTTGGAAGTTTCCTATCAAAATTTTTCACAGTGTATTATCACGTCCTTCATGAGCAGATTAATGTTTACTCCCAAATAGTATATGGGGTGATTCGGATCACGATTTGGATCATCAGTTTTTTTTTAGTCGTATGAGACTTAGAGGCAACAATTACGCATCAACAGACTGGTACTGGTATCTTTTGCTCTGGAAAATTCGTCCATCCACCCAGCGAAGACTGGATTCAGGACAGTGGATGTGAAGAGTAGTCTTGTAAAAAATGTGCTGGCAAGAAGAGTCACGTAGAACCGTTGATTTGCCACAAATGCGTGGAATGAAATTCTTTCGTTTATTAAATGTATTTAGGGTTCAAAAAAGAGTCTTGAAATGTAAATTCGTTTTTCATCAATATACGTGCCATTTTTATTAATGATCCTCTTCGCCCCCGATTTTGGGGTGAATCGGATATTTGCCATTTCATGCTAACTTTGTTGTAAAACAAAGAACTGTGTATTTGAATATTCTTTTTTTGCATAAATCTCAAGCCAGAGATGTATACAATTAAAATTTATCCACAGACTCACAAAAGAAACTCTCCTCCTGATCATTTTTATTTACTAAAAAAAAAGTGATCCGATTCGCCTCGGTTTACCCTTAGTGCCCTACACTGTAAAAAATTTTATGGGAAAATTCCTATATATTTATGTGAAGTAATTAACACATACATGCGTTAGGAATTTTCCTAACTTGCCCAGAAATTTACTGTGAAATGTTGGAAATAATCCCATGAAGCTTGGAATTTTCAGATAAATGTACGGGAAATTCCATATAAATATACCGGAAATTGATTTCCTAATCAGTGATTGGAATTTTCCGGTTGATGTACACAGGAAAATTCCGATTATTTTTTACAGTGTAGCGTGTATAAGTGTTGAGTTCATTTCAACCCCGTTATTTGTTAGAATGGAGTACTATCCTATGCTTGAACGGTAGTTATTCATTGTATTATGTAATCATTAATACATCAATATGTTGAATAATATCATTACCTTTCAATGATGCGTAAGAAAACCCGCGCGGAAATTCAGAGTCTCGCAACAGTCTCGCAAATAGTCTCGCGTTGTCTTCCAAGTGTCTCGCTTATGAAACAAACCAATACCTTAGCGAGATCTCGCTAATAATCTCGCTCAAAGTTTTGCATAGTATTGCTTTAATTCTTTGAAAAGAATAGTACAACCGTAATTACATCACTTCAAATTTTAACCTTTTTTTTTTAACGTGCGAAATATTTTATTCTCTCATCGAATTTTTCATCTCTGACTAATCGATCGTGCATTTCCGCTATAGAAAAGACATTTCCTTCAAAATTCATTTCCATTTATAAATATTACGATAAATGCTTGAGAAGGATCATTTTTGCACTACTCTGCGAATCAGCTCTTTATTTCTCTCTGTGAATAACTGATACCTTAGATTAATTAATAACCACTATTTTCAAATCAATTTATGAATATTTATTTGAAATTAATAATTAAACACAAATGATACAAAAATGAAGTGATGCTGAGAGTGCCAAAGCTTTTGCGATAATAAAAAAAGAAGAGAATCATTATCGCACATTCCTGCGGACTCGTGTGGAGTTAGAATATCCATATAGCTAGCTACACGTGCAAAAACGACTTGGAAATCTCTTTAAGATCAAGAGACATCCGTTGTGATGCAATGTCACTCCATGGTGCAAGTGTCCCCACTCTCCCTTAAACGTCTCTGCTGTATGAATGAATAAATATGGTAAAGCGGAGTAACATGACACAGAGGGAGAGATGACACATGCAGTCAAAATTCAAGAAGAATGTACAGTAAGCCGTTGCAAATATCCAGTTGCACAGAAACTCGACTACTGTTCAATTCACGCACAATGTATTTTTCATTATACATTTTTGTTGAATTTTGACTGCATGTGTCATTTTACCCCGCTTTACTATCTATATGAATGAAGGAAAATGGTGCAAACTTGGCGTTAAGTGTACATAAAAAACTTGAACTCTACACGGGAAAAGAATGTTAACTGTATCAGTTATATTTTAGCTATTATAGCTAATAGTTGAAGGGTCAGTAAAATGAATAGACCAATTTAATCGAATCAAACAGTCTTATAACTAGTTTTTACAGTATTCAGTTCAATTTCCCTAAAAAATATTCCTGAAAATCAAATCCGAAATTAATAACTTCAAATTATAATGATGGCTGAAAGAATTAAAAAATCAATAGCATATCAAACAATTTCATTTTTGTGAATTGGAAATCATATATCTGAGAAGAAGTGAAATTGATTCGTCAATTCTTTGACCTCCCTTGACACGACTAGTTGATATTAAATTCAAACACGTCGGTCGCTTTCTTCAATAGGTGTCCCTGTTCGATCAGGATCTCTTCTCATTGAAGGAAAAAGTCGGTTAACTTTTACTGGCCTCAAATTTATTCCCCGGGGTATCGAGAAGGAATTTGAATTGTAAGAAAGTTTGAATATCGGACTGCGGGCGTCATATACATTTGATGTGTTCTGTTTTTTTTCACTATCTGTCTTTGATTAGAGTTTCATTTCCGGTAAGCATTGATCTTTGAAGTCACTTATATATTCATACACACCTTAATATATGTATACGATAGTACGATAGTTATTATTATTATTATCGAATAACACACCATTCATTTCCGTTATGTAATAATGTTCTAATGCCATCGTGGCTGATCTTTCCAAGAAAGAGGTTTGATTTGTTTAACTGCACACGGTGAAAGCATCCTCTTTTGTCATTCTTTGTGTAAATGATGATGCAAATTTTTTGCAACACATCCTTTTATAAGTCAGCATAATAATTTCATTGATCGATTACTTCAATTATCAATTAATACCCTGAGAAATACAGAATTTCATTGGAATGATTATCCTTTTCATATTCAATTTTTTTTCTCTAGGTTCGATTTTCAGCATAATTATTAATTATGATTGTTATAAAATGAGTGGAGGTATCACAGGTAACTCAATAAGATTGTTCTGAAACTCAGAATAAAGATGATAACAAAATGAAAAAATAAAAAAGTCGATAATTTAATATTTAAATATTGATTCACTCGACTATAACGTCGATGTCTCTACTTGGTTGATAAAGATTGTAACTTCCAAACGTTTTTCTCTCAGCGTACCTGATTGATAGATTACTTTGAAATTTTTGAAGAATTCAAGACACCATGGATGTCTAATGATAATGTTGAAAGGTTTCAAAAGCAAATGAAGAACTAATGACCGAGAAAGAATTTTGAATTGATCAATTCAGAATAAGCGAAATTCATGCCATACAAACTACTACTGGTTTCATTCAATCAAATTTTCTCAGACAATTAATGCCTCTCATTACTCAGCGTCTGTATAGCGTACACCCGATTCATCTGTTACCACTCTGCATACAAAGGAGCTGAAAAGGATATTCCTTAATTGAAAATCAACATGATTCTTTATTATTCAACAACACCGAGAACGTTCTACTCGTTCAAACTGTCTCTCTTTTCTGTAAGTTGATAGAAATGAAAAGATTATACACATCAAATAAGTACACTCACACAAAGGTTTTCTTCTAACAAGAACAAAACGTACTTTTATCCCGCTGGCAAAAACAAATTTTCTTGATTCAAGTAAAATTTGTTAGTCTTGAGAAAATTTCACTTGAATCAAGGAAATTTTGTCTTGTCAGCTGGAGAAAACTACGTTTTGTTCTTGTCGGAAGAAGACCTTTCTGTGAGTGCATATATTATTATGCAATTATCTTCCCAATTAAAATCCAAACTTCAAGAACTAAAGAAAACCAAGTTCTTTCACTCTTTAATCTCACGAGAATCTAAAGAATAACGGTGAGGGTTGCAACAGGATTCTGTCCCGCATACTCGATTTCCCTTCCGAACTTGTTTACCTGTGACTTCGTTTCGAGGACGCATGCTTCAAGTTATCCCTCCATGTCTTCTGAAAGTATTTTCTACAATTCTACAAGAAATATTCTTTCACATATTTCAATATCAGAAAAAGAAAACGCTTTCGTTCGAACCCTTGAATGTCACGACATACTCCACATATGTTCAAAAAGACGCGGCAGTGATTGCACCAAATTTAACAAGTTCCGAATAATAATGATATTTAAATTGACGATACAGGTTTTTTTCATTCCAGTCCGTTGATTTACGCATAAAAAACAAATATCTCCTCAAGGAAGGTGGAGTGTTCGAAAGAAGATGTATATAGGATATTGTAAACCAAATTCGCTCGAAGAAGAATAAGAAACACGCGAATCCCTGTACATTAAAGAGGATCATTGCACTCGACTCGGTCAGAAATAAATTCAGTCCCCATAATACCGGTTGTCCCAGAATTCATTGTTCGCATTTCTATGGCATATTCTGCAGTCAAAATTGAATAATCTACTGTTTGGAAAAATTTTTTTGGAAACTCAGTTTTTGAGTTATGAGCATTTAAAAAGTTTGTCTTCAAATCCAAATTACTCGAAAGTATTATTTGCTACATACTTAAGCTTGGCGCCATCCGCTACACTGAGAGAAGTGGAATGTAATGATTACCATGTACAAATAGTAATTGGGTGACAACTTCGCGAATTTGGTTTCGGGTACTATAGAGAATCGTAGCAATGTTCATGCACATGGGAATGGTTCCCACATAGCACAAATGTCTCAGTAATATTTCCAGAATATTCTGGAGACATTGTAATATTGTCAGAATATTCTGGAGATATTACTGAGACATTTGTGCTATATGGGTTACCATTTACATGAAGATGGATACCAAATAACCTGATTCTGTCATTCAACTACTATTTTCGCATGGTAATGTTTACAGTTCACTTTTCTCAGTGTAGGTTGGAAAACGGTGGATTTCTAGAAAAAAATTGAAATACCCTATCATTTTTCAATTCGAAGTTATGGCGATGTGAAGTGTTAAAGGCACTATCCAATTAGCATTCAGGAACTCCAAATGATCGTAGCTCTGAAACAAACAATCATGGAATGGTTAGATTTTTTCCAGAGATCCGCCATTTTCTAACTGAGCAAATGGCATCAAGTTCATGTATCACACAATCCTTTTGAGTGATTTGGATTTGAAAAAAAAAGTTAAAAATGTTCATAGAGTAAAGCATGGTGCGATGACGCACCTTTTCGCTTCTCTACAGCATGAAAACCTCATTTATCGAAGCAAGATTCAAAAATTGTAATTTAATATTTATATTTTTCTTCAGTGAACGACGTTTTATGTATTAATTTATGCTTTAAATGAGCGAGAAAGTGCGTAATCCCAGCCCATTTTATATTATCTCAAAAACTAGACTTCGAAAAAATTCTTTTCAAATAGGAAATTATTGCATTTTGGCTGCAGAATATGCTGTAGAAATGTGAATGATGAATTCTGGGACACCCGGTATAATTACTTCACGTTTGACACGGATGTAGGTCAGGTTTTAATTCCCTTTTCCTTTTCCTGCACTAAGTTTTGCTCTCAGTATTGACATCAGTTCACGAACAAAGCATACACTGTAAATTATCACAAATTTTTCGAATAGAGCGGAAGAACTTTCTATATTTAAGTAACTACATTTGTTGAAATGATATTCTTGTGGCAAGACACAAATAATCATAGTAGATATTATATTCCTTCTCCTTGATAAATTATGTAGTTGTATTTTTTTTTGTTTTCTGTGTCGATTGGCGCATAAACATTCTTCCCCATAAAAATGGAAGAGCCATGAAAAGTGAGGAAGAAAGTATGGATCGATAATATATGTGGTTAACGGTATGATATGTACAATACACCTGTGTATAACTTTTGCACTTGGTAGCAGATGTTCTTTGCATTGCATTGGAACCTATTAAAACGAATTCACCTAAGTGCCTGTCCCTCCCTCTCTCTCTCTCTCTCTCTCTCTCTGTCTCTCTCTCTCTCTCTGTCTCTCTCTCTCTCTCTGTCTCTCTGTCTCTCTCTCCTCCTCCTCCTTTAGTTGGTAATTAGGTATCAGTTATCATATTAATTCCAGACGCCAACTACTGTTGAAGATACAAACCTAGAACATATGAAAAATGTATCAAATTATCGATAACGAGAAAATTGGAATATTTGAAGAGAATATCATAGAGTATGAATAAAAAAATTCTCTAAATTATTCCTATGATTTTAAACTTCTCCTTCACTTGGACTTGCTTCTTTTAATAAGTAGTACATTCGTGATACATTGTACTTGCAGTTGAGTTTACACATTAAAAGACATATATAACATTTAACCTTGCATTACATGTTTTGAGGCATTGATTGACGGAGAATTTGTGCACATGAAAAAGGTGAAGCATTTACGAGAGTTCACAGTAAATGTTAATATTTATCCATACATATATTCTGTGATCGTGATTACACATCACCGATACTTTGAGCAGCTTTCTCTGTTGGGATTTTTATCTAATCAATTATCGTGTCCCCAATTATTTATGTCAAAAAAAGTTAAAGCGATAAAGTCAGTTGAACCTTATTTCCATTCCACTGTCCATCAAAAACTCTTATGAATTTTTATGTCATTGAAGTTTGAATCGTTTATAAAAACCAATATATCGTCGGTATCGTCTTGATTATTTGGTATTTGATTCCAAACACATTTTGGTAAATGATTCAAACTTCAACGATACATCAAGTTTAAAAAATCATCATGCACATAAATATACGTAATCTTTCAACACTATGTGCATATAATTATTCATTACTCTTTTCTTTCATTCCAGAGGAAGCGCGGAAGAAGAAATTTGGTAAAAAAAAGAAACGTATGTTGGAGAAGTTGTATTACATCGGTATGCTGTTGAAAGCGAAGATTAGTTTGATCTTGCAACTGATATCGACGCATCTGCAATTCAAATTCTTGATCATAGGAATTTTAAGTTTGATTTTCACCGCTGGTCGGTTTTGGCTGGATTTGAAGAAAGTCCATCAACCAGCTAAAATTATTTACTACGAGCACGCTCAACATCAGCACCATTACGATCACGAGGAAGATATTGGGGGATACTGGGGTAGATCTATCCAAGATTCACCACAAAGTTTAGCTTACAACGCGTATGCACCTGATGAATCACTGTAATACTTGGTTTGAATTGAGTTCTCGATACAAGAATTCACCAACGTTGTGGCACACTTTGGAAGTAAACATGTATTTTAGTATGTGATGCGCTTTGAACATCCACATGCATATGTAGAATTTTCTCGCATATGAAAATGTTCTATGCATGTTCAATATACGTAGATTATTTTAAACCGCATTGTTTTCCCAGACAGAACAGAATCCAAGTAGAACGCACTAGTGAAAAAAAACATCATTTTGACAAAAATCCGTCACAAATCAGTCACGGTCAAAATTTTCGTCAGAAATGCTTAAATTTTTTCGCGTCCAATTTTTTGGTCTAAAAAATACGCAAATATCAACGGCAAATAAACATTGCATACAACCATGTGAAAAGAATGTTTAAAAACGAGTTGACGTTCCATTGAAATGATGATTTTTCGACATGATTTTTATATTTTTATATTTGGGATATAATAATAATTATCATATTTTAGGATAAAAATAAGGTCCCAAATGAATTCACATGGAATGACGTCACAATTCAGGACTTGTAGTGGGTGTACCATTCTTACCTTTTTTGATGATTCCAAAATTACGTGAAAATTACATTTTCTTTGACTTATCTGTTCTACTTGAAAAAGTTCTCTGAGGGTTTTATAAGCATAATCTTGATTCTGCGCGTCTACACAGTAAAGAATGAAGTTGACCGAAAAATCCTTTTCGGATGGTGAAATGATCGAGGGTTGAACTTAACACTGCTGAGGATATTTTTCAACACTCAGCTGTATTCAGAACGTTTGCCACACTGTTAGAAAAATCTACCTGAAACTTCATAAGAATATTATGAAGTTTTTTACATGAACATTTTATTAAATTTCATAATGAAATTCAATAATATAATTCTTAATGTTAAGAATTTTTTTCTCAATGTTGACAACTTTGTTCTTAATTTGAATAAAATATTTGTGGAATTTAATAAACAATTGTTACATTTCAAGAAGAAATTTTGGAATTCCATCATCTATATTATATTTAAGAACTATCATTGAATTCAATATGAAAATATGGTGTTTCATAAAGAATTTCGTATTAAATTTAAGAATTTTTCTAACAGTGTAGAAATTTCACTTTTCTCAGTGTTGAATTTTCCTCGCCCCAATGTGGAATAATTTAAGGTGGCATTAGCGGCGTGGCAGCAGCCAAACTGTTCATAACAAACTACGGGCGAACACGTCATATGAATTAAAATATCGCTCTGCACAGCAGTTCTACTTGGATCAGCGAAGTGCTGTACAGAGCGATATTTTGATTAACATGAAGCACTTGGCCGTGGTTTGTCACGAACGATTTGGCTGCTGCCACGCCGCTAGTATCTCCTTAAGGACATGAGAAAACATGAACACTCGCAAGAGTGTGAACAGCGTTGCCAGCCTTCTACCTTTTTCCCACTAATCAGCATGTCACGCACAGTTGTTGAATGAAACGTCGAATGATGGAAGTCGAAAAAAATAGGAGACTGGTAATGCTGAGTGTGAAATAAATTCGCCGTCCATGGTAGAAAAAAAATCACTCCCGCGTGTCTACCTTTACAAGCCACTTAGAGTGTTACTCGAGTGTTACTCGAGTGTTACTCGAGTGTTAAATTTCACGCTCAATTTTTCACTGTGTACATCTAAAAGGAGAGCGTTTCCGAATGTTTAGAGGACCTTTGATGCATCTAAACATGTTTGAAACACGCTCTTTTCATCTATTTTGGAACGTTCTTATCAGATCTTTTAAGGGGTTACATGGGTTTCAGAGGCAAAAAAACGACGCTCATCTTCTCGATTTTTTTTTACATATAAGGAACGCAAGTTGTTACTCGATTTTTTGAGTACATATACAGTAACATTTGACTTATATTTTGCCAAATTTGAAAGTTAAAATTCTGAGAATTGAGCCAGTTATAAGCATTTCTCGGAGGCATTTCGGAAAAAGAGTTGTCAAGATTTCTCGAGAACTACTCGACCGATCTTGATGAAATTTCACACAGATCTTCGTGATCCAATTCACAAGGACTTGGACGAAGGGTTTCTTTTTATGTCAATTAAAACTATTTTTTTCTCTTGAAAATGTAGTGCAAATTTGACCCAAATTTTCATTTTTTTGTAAATACGTCTGCCAAAAATCTAATTTTCACTTGTTCTTTTTTTCCTTCGTCCAAGTTCTAATTTATGGCCTTAATTAAAACACGGATTCTAGTTTTTTCATTTTGGATGATCCTGTCATGAGGTCTGCTGTCAACGCGGACGCACCTCTTTTCCGAGGGGTCATCGGAAATAACGTCGCAATCGCAGAGTTTTGAATATTTTTCTACGAAAATTTCAGAAATTCTTTGTCAAATATATATCTTTGAGACAGTGGAAAGTTTGAATGAAATATTTCATTTTTCCTATGGAAAAAAATTGTTGAAAATAGGCCGTTTTTCACCGAGGAAACCCATGTAACCCCTTAACCATGCTTCCATGAAAACTAGCCTTTACGCACACATCGCTGCATGGTAGACATACATAGAACTAAACGGGACATTTGTATGTACCTGAAACATACATACGACGTTCTGAGAACATCTTGAGACGTTACTTACACGTGCTCTGTGTCACCAAAAACATTTCTTGAACGTTGAAAAACCCTCCCACAAAAGGCAACCACTGACCGGGGTCCGTTGCTTCCACGTAAAACTTAGATGGAGAATCGGTGAATGCGGTAGGTCGATGGAGGAACGGTTGCTCGATAAAGAAGTGACGCGGAGGCAACAGAAAAGTGTACGCATGAAAGTCAAGGTCGGATATTTCTCCATTGCCTCCTATATGGCTTCTCAACTGAGCAACCGATGTTTCATCGATTTACCTTATCCACCGATTCTCTACTTAAGTTCCACGTGAAGACAATGGACTCTACCGGGGGTTGTCTTGCACGGGCTCTCAATACTGTATAGGTTATAACGGTATTTATGATATTTCCAAAATCGAGATTGTTCATTCAAACCAATTCTCAATTGAATATGAGGATATCAAGGGATGAATATCTGTAGTTTTTCCAACAAATTCTTTGGTGAAAAAAACCGGGTGAGAAACCGGTTGAATTCCAAATGGACCGAGCGTATCCAAACTCGAATATGAATTTTACGACCCCAAGAGAACATGAAGGTTCAAGGAATGTTCAATAGAGGTCTATTCAACGCCCGAACATTTGAAGGTCCATTGAACGTTCCATGAACGTGAATTCACGTACAATGCACGTAAATTTAACCTAGAAGGTTTGTGTTCTCTTGGGGAGTGATACTGTAAATGATCCTATCGGGATTTAATCCAAGTTTCGAGACTAGATATTGTTCAAAATCTCGGATGAACCCTAAAAATTATTTAGTCTCAAAACCTAGATAGGATTCAGACGGAAGCGGGTAAAGAACCGCCGCAGAACCCGCAAACAAACTGAGAGAAGTGTCTTCATATTACATATTATTTCATATTAAAAAAATTTCATATTACATATTACCATATTTGTATTGTACTTTTGGGATATACTTGATTATGTCGTTCTGAAACACTAGTATACGAGCATTCACCATACTCTCTCGTGAGGATGAAGATAAATATGTTATAATTTGAAATAAATATCATTCTGAGCCTCATAATAAAGTATATCCCACGAGTACCATAAAAATATAGTAATCTTTAATATAAACTATTCTCTGCGTACTGTAACTAAAAGATCTCAACTGAACATTCTCAATGAGGGCCATTACAAACTTGATTGATTCAGCCAAGAAAGTATGATTGACTAATTGCTTAGTTGTATCAACTCATTGTTGAATCGATCAAATTTCTAGTAGTTTTCACCGAGAATATTTGATTGAAACACTTTAGTTACACTAACCATAGAAATTTCTCTCAGTGCGGCCAAATGCGATTTATCCGGGATTCATGTGGATTCTCATTTGGATTTTTTTTACCAGGGTTGTTTAATTGTTCTTTTTCATCCACAGAAATTCATTTTCAAACATTGTTGATAATTTTGACCCATAATTCGTTCATATAAAATTCCAAGATCGTTTCAATAAATTTTAAACGTCAGTAATACTATTTACATTTACGAATTGCTTATGAGATCTTTAGAAAATACATTTACCACAAATTAATGGAGTTGTAAAATCAATGAATTTTATATAAATTCTCCAGTTTTTCATTTGATGGAATTAATATATTTGTTGATCTCGATGCAAATTATGTATATACATATTCTTTTGTGAATCATCGATTGAATTGAAAATTGAAAAAGTTATTGTTCATTTTTTTCACAGTGCACATCCATTCAACTAGTCTTAAGATTACACGCTGGTATGTCCAATGGACAACTAAAACGGTTACTTCATCAAATCAAATGTATAAAAAACAACTTTATTTGATTTTCAGAGTTAATTTCCATTCGAATAATTTAGCAATGATAACTTAGAAACCAATTTTATGTAGATTATTTATTATTGATTTATTTATTTCATTTATGTTATAAATTATTAACTAATTTAAGTTGTATAGTTCTATAAATTATTCTGTTTAGAATGTATAAAACTTTTGTTTCCATCCTATTGTTTTGTTGTTTTCCTTTCATTCACTTCCCCACGAATATGTCAACTATACACGGAAAAAAATGAGATTTCGAATATTGCAACATTTTGTACTAAAGTAGCAGAATAAGTGAGATAGTATAATTTTTCACAATACAGTGTAGTAAAAATTCATGCTCAATAATGTGAAGTGGCTCCGAATTGAAAGATTCTTCAAATCATTACGCATGAATTTTTACTACACTGTGTTGTAAAAAATTATACTATTTCACTTACCCTGCTACTTTAGTACAAAATCTAGTAATATTTAAAAACATTATTTTTCATATGTATATTGAACTGCATATAGTTATATATATATTAAACTATATATACTATAATATATATGTTGAATTGGATTATTGAACGTCATATAACATTTTTAAATTATACGTAAAAGAAAACTCATCTGAACATTCAAGATTTTAATTCCAATTTATTGTTCAATTCATATCTGAGATGATATGAAAGTTGGGGAAAAATGATCCCTGGTTAAAAGAAACGATTGACTATGACCAAATCGTTTCTTTTGCCATTTATTCTGAAATGATCGCTTCAAAAGTTTCATCTCTCCTGTTGTTTCACTCAAGCTGAATTATATTTCTATTCTTACACACCTCTATTACGGTTCATAATCATCTTTGTTCCTAGATAACTCTGTTTTCGAATTCCAGATAACACGGAATTCGTGAAGAAGTCAATAAACATTTAGAGCCGAAAAGATATCTTTCAAGATTATCTACCATTGAAACATCCTTCAGATCATTTTGGAATACATTTTGTCGACGTATTTTTTTTTTATTGGGAATCCTTTAAAATTTCTATTTGAAGTTCTGAAGTTATTGAAGAATTCTTTAAGAATTCGTCAATGAACTCAGTGCCATCTGGAAAATCATCAATATTACATACCTTTATTCCCACGTATTCTCATTCTTACACATCTTTATTTGTAAATGAATATCGAAAAAGAAGAAAAATCTTTCTCAACAGCATATTTTTCTTATCCTATCAATATATGTTTGAGAATAAGCGTCTGTGATAGTGGAAATATGTGACAATAGATATTCACCATGGGTTATATTTGAGAGAATAATTATCTGCAAATTGAGAGAATTCCCTGGTCAAACAAACCCATCGATTCTCGCCACATCTCATTGAATCTTGCACAATGTTCTGACCAAATCCCATTAAATTTCAGAACTCTTGAAATGTCGTGATATGCTACCCGGAACTATCGATTCACCATGATTGGCTGGTCAGAACGATCGATTTTCCATGATATACTGGTCAGAACTAACGATTCACCATGATTTGCTGGTCAGGACTATCGGTTTTCCATGTTACGCTTGTCAGAACTCTCGAATTTTTAGGATACGCTACACGGAATCATCGATTTTCCGTGATATGCCAGTCAGAATCATTGGAGTTTCGTGATATGCTACACGGAATGATCGATTTAACATCCCTGTCTGAAAAGTCCAATAGATTCCCATAAATCTCCATAGATGCTGTGACACTAGCCACTATTGAAACTGATAGGATGTTTTATTCCTATCAGTGTTTATCAGGTTTTGCTGATCATACCGATAGAAATCCATAGAAGATCGGATTCCAAGGGTTGTCATAATTGTTGATTTTGAAACCGTGGTCCAAATTTCAACTACCAGCTTCAAGATGTCAGGAAATAAAAGGAAACAAAGACAATGATAACATTTCACTGTATTATAAGATAATATTGTAAAAACAATATTTCCAAGTAATTTTATTTGCATTATCCTCTCGTATCTGAGAAATCTGATTAAAAATGTGCTATCATAATTTCTCATTATTGAAAGCATGTTTATTCAAATTGACAATCGATGACCGGCTGATATTCGCATTTATTAAACAATTATTCATTCTTAACTCATTCACAATATTTGTATGTACTTAATGTTTGTTTAAATCAGCATTTTTCCAAATGAACATTTCACAGAATAACACCAATACCCTCAATGATTGGAATATTCAATGACACATTTAAAATTCTTGATAAACAAGAAACTAACCTGAATTGACCGATACAACTCACATTCACCTTATCCGGTTTTCTTTGATTATATCGATTTCAATGAAGCCATGATAGACACCTCGGTCTCACCTCAACTTCTTTTGTCAACCGAAAAGCTATAGATCAAAAAATTCTAAATCCACGCAACCGAACAAGACATCCCACTTTGAATGGTGAGGATTCATTCAAATTTGGCGATACGGTACACGCGATCACGCCAATCAAAGAGACCTTCTTCTTCCAGTACTGCGGTGTGCTGCTATACGTCTAGCTAGGATGGACCGCTTTGCCGCACGACATTTTGTATTCCTGGGATACACATCAAAAGAAAATGCCTTTCGAATCCTCAAAGAGCGCGGCAATTCTTTCAGGCTGTTCACTTTGCTACAACGACAGAATGATTTCATCGTGCGATAAATAATTCGAGATTATTATCGTTTCTAATCGAAAAGGAATACGGTCTTCGTTCCGTTTCCTGAACTATCAATAGAATCCATTAGAATCGGATGCTTTGAATATTACAATTTCAGAAAAAAAAATAAAACCTGCACTGACAGAAAAACGACCTTGTTGAAACATTCATGGTCGCAATAACTTGAAATCTGGTTCGATTCACCAGGAAATGTGATTGTGATGTCCAGAAAAAGTGGTTGAAGAAAAAGATACCCATATAACAATTTTGAGGAATTCTTCCGGAACATTCTAAAAGATATCTTAAAGAATTCTAAAAGATGTCTTATGAAACACCTAAAGACATCTTTGAGATATCTTACGGAAGATATATTTGAGAAGTCTAAAAGATACCTTCAGAAAACTTCAAGAAATCTCGCATGAAGACTTCCAAAAGATATCTTTTGGTGTTTCATAAGACATCTTTTCGAATCCTTTAAGATATCTTTCAGAATGATCCAAAAGAGTGATCCAAAATTGTTATGTGGGTAACTACATTTTTCAGGTTAGGAAAACCAGATTCTTTTCTTGGCGTGATAACCAGAATATGTAATTAATTTTGGCTTCAACCAGTTTTTCTGGACATTACAATCACATTTCCTGGCGAATCGAACCAGATTTCAAGTTATTGCGATCACGAATGTTTCAACTAGGTTGTTTTTCTGTCAGTATGATTCAAAAGATTGGTTTAATAAATAAGAAGTTCTTGAATGGCCGTCAAACCCGTAGAAAAGTTTTCCATGTTTTACTGAAAAAATTAGCAAAACATAAGAAAATTTTGCAAGAACGAGAAAAACTTCCCCAAGAGAAGTTCATTGATCAAGGGAATCATTAATTAATTAAGGGAATCATTAATCAATTCCTTGGTTTTTATCTTGTCTTCTACTTTTGTTCTCACAAATTGGAATTCATCAAAATTGAACATTCTCTCCGCATATCTCAACGTCGAACAGAATACTATGAGCAATTCAAGTTTTCTTTGAATATCACAATTTGAAACTTTGTTGGATGTAAAAATCGATAGATTCAAATAAAATCCATTTTTCAACAAAGTTTGAAGGCTTGCTGAAGTCCAGCTTCCGTTAAATAGGATACCCTGTAGAATATCTCCTATTCAAGTAATGAAATACATATTCCAAAGAATATCTTCATTTCGAAGAAGTGAGTACTCGGCACTAACGAAAAATTATTTGAAGAAAGTCCTGCAACGTGAATATAGTTTCAATGATTGTGATGATGACGGTGATCGGATGGAAGTGTGCCATTATAAGCATCAATACATGATACAATGATACTATAGAAGAAAGAGAAGGTAAATTTAAAAATTTGACCCTGTGAATCTTTTCATATTATAGGTCTCCTGATAGATTGATGCCCGCGTAATACACGTGATTGACGTGACGATGATGATATCATTCGACCGGATTGGCCAACGTCCAATCGGAATCTCAAAAAAAGGAAAGAATACTTTGATGACCGTCGAAATTTCGAGGCTCGTCTCATCTCTGTTAAGGTCGCGCAACATGCATAAAGCATTCATTTCTTCGGGATGTGAATACTTAAATTCAAGCAACGGCGGCCGCGACCAAGTACAGAGAATCGGGGATGACAATCATGAAAATTTGCTTGAACACTAGCTATCTCTCATAGCAGAGGCGGATCCAGAGAGAGACATCACGAGGGTCGTGACAACCCCTCCCCCCTCCACAAAAAAACTCAGGAAAAAGTCAATTATTATAATTGAATCTCAGAATAATCCAAGTCCGACCTAACAAAAAGGCCACCAGATCGCAAAAATATGCTCATGACCTACGTCCTCCCAAAAATTCAATCCTGGATCCGCCCCTGTCTCATTACTTTCTTGCATTTATTACATATTCAAATGAAAGTTCCTACATTGTTTTCAATTAAAAAGTTTAATTTGTTGAAATTCTCAAGTTTGATTCATCGGAGAGTAATAAAAGATATGCAATAGATAAAAGAGGTGAATTGTTCAAATTCAAAGGAATTTCTTACTTCTTGACATTGAAAATTCATGGAATCAATTTATTGTCGAACTTGTACCAGAATTGATTACCGGCAACTATATAGAATCCTTTGATACCATACGGAATATGAATGGAAGGATTGACGAATTGATTAAAGTTTAAACCTTTAACATCATCAACATGACAGTCATCAGTCAAGAAAAAAGAGGAGGAATGAACAGAAGAAGAGGTCGGATTTGCATCAGGCCTTCGAGGATATTAGTAGACGCCGTCTGGGGATGGTCATTGGCAGACCAAACGTGATGAAATTACTGATTCTACAGTTACCAAGAATTGGCCATTCATACAATATGCAAGATCCTTTGCAAGCAGTTAGCTATATAACACCCTTCTGCAGTCCCCGGCATCAGTTCGTTCAGGATCTTCTACCGTATAAAATATAATTTAACGATTGTTATACTAGTAGAAATATTATCATTATTATTGTCATTATCATTATGATCCGGGAGAAATTTTTGCGTGCCAAAACGATCGCGCTGTTGTTCGCGGGGATTTCGATGGTTTCCACGTTCCCTCCTTCTCTTTCTCCGCCTACCCCAAACCTCAAATTCAAAAGGCCTATTCCCGTTTTGAAGGTGAGCATAACTTCACATTTTTAGTTAGTTTGTTATCAGAATGGTTTGATGTTGGGAATACGATATATACAGAGTTAAAACAGGAGAGAAATAAAATGATCAGCATGAACGTGTTCACGCAATTGAGCGATCGAAAATACTAAATATATTAATATATATTTTTAAGCACATGATACATCAACGTACAGATGGCGTTAGTGCACTCAACACCCGCACTCATTAAGATATTGAATAAATCAAAAATGCTGTTACATCGTTCACTTAATGAAAGGAAAAAACCAATAGAATATCAGATCACAATATTCAATTTTCAATGCTCACAGCGTTTAAGGGGATACCCGCGATCCCCGCTGATGCAACCCGCCATACAAGCGTACCGACTGAGTAAACATTTTCTCGGCAAGAATACTCTGAACTGAGTTCATGAAGGAGTATGAAATTTTCAGGAATCAATCTTCAATCCTTTATCCACTGCTGTACATCGCCCGAATTTTGAATTGCGGGAAAAAAAGTTTGTGTTACCGACTGAGAAAAAAATATTTTTTCGAAATTTGAAATTCAGGTGATGTACAGCGGTAGATGAAGGATTGAAGGTTAATTCTTGAAATTGAAAACATCGTTTGAAGAACGCGCTACAAGATTTTGAGTCTTCAACTGAGGTTGGATTCTAGTATTTCGTGATTCGATTATTAATCCGTTTCAATAAACGATTCAAACTTCAGCAACATCCGATAAAGGAGCTGAAGTGATTACGTCGAATGGTAGCGCAATAAACCGGGTGGGTGAGACAAACCGGGTACCTCAATGTCTCCCTGATTAGTGCTTCTTTCTGACAGCAAACGCTTGACTATAGTAGCAGTAGATATTCCGAGCAGTTGGAAAGAACAACAGCATCGATGCAACGCTCTTTCTCACTTGAAACGTTGTTTAAAGTTTTATGAGAAAAAATGGTCAAAGTTCTTGCATTTGCGTAGTGAGTTTCAAGTGCCTCACCACTCTCTCAAGGAAGAGGCATATGTACATACTTCAATTGAGCATGTTTTCCTGCGTATTTTCATTTTTTAATAATTCGCCTAGAGCAACGCATAATCTATTTAAGCCATATTGACCTCAAAAAGTTACCGTGCGGTCAAACTGGGTACTTGAGATTTCATCTTTCAATTTATGAAATTGACCAAAATTTGTATTTTTATTCTAAAATAGTCATCAAAACATGTTCATTCTTGAAGATCCCTTTGTGCGTGCTTGCGACTTTTGTTCTCAACTGAGTTGGCTGCAAAAAAATTCTTTCTCCGAACAATTTTTTTTAGTTGGTCAAAATATATTAATTTTCAAACATGACTCATGTCTGTTTTCGGAATTTTTATCGAATTCAAGAGTTGGTGCTAAAAATTTCACAATTCAGAAGTGTTTTACATTGATTTAAACGAGTACCCGGTTCCACCCTGCCCATGGAGTGGAACCGGGTTTTTGTACCTTTCGACTAGAACGAATATAAGAAGAATTGTATTAATTTTATCGCAATATACGAATAGTATGTTGTTAATGAATGAATGAGGAAACTGAAAAGCTTTGGTTGGTTAATCTATTGCTAATAAGAACTTCTCTATGACCGATTGAAGTTATGGTACCCGGTTTTATCCGACCTTACCCCACCATCTGTACATGAAAGCCATTAACCTTCTCATATTTCGAACATAACGATATTTCATTTTAATTGTCACTTTCAACTCGAGAGGCATAAAATTACACCGATTAATAATAATCATTCTATCACTCGTTGTATAATATTCCAAATGATAATCTCTCCAACTAGAAATCCCTGGGTTTGCAGTTACCGGACAACGCAACTCTCATACGAGAAAATATAATCGACAATTTCTCGTGTCAAGAGAGAATCTACGGGTACTATGCGGATATTGAGAACGAGTGTCAAATTTTCCACATTTGCATGCCCCAGGCCCGAGGTGCTATGAGATGGAGCTTCATTTGTCCGACTGAAACGGTTTTCAATCAAGTGAGAGAAAGTTAAAATAGTAATTCAATAATTGAAAATTAATTTCTCGTGAATGTACCATCCACGCAATAAACGAGTCACCACCTCTCTCATCCTTGTATTATTACCTCCCCTATTGAAATTCCAACGCGTTCTACTTCTTTACATTGCCTTCCGATTTATTGATTTATCACTCTCATGATTCTAATGTAAAATAATTACACCACTTATTCACAGGCTACTTTCGTGTGCACACGAACGGAAAATTCCATACCGTGCGAAGATTCGGAGAGATATTACATTTTGAATGAAGAATTCGGAAGAGCCGAGGAAGAAGAAGAAGAAGAGGAGGAAATCGAGGAAAGAAAATCGAGAGGAGGATTGAAGGATCTCAAAGAGGAAGTCGTTAGCGTTACCGCGAAACCGATTACACAGACCGCAGAGATTATTAATCGTGAGAGATACATTAAAATGCACCGGTAAAGTCACAATGATCGCTGGTTGAAAACAAAGTGATAACATGTCTCTAAAACCGCTTTTCATAAACATAGTGTGAATATATATAGCAAAAGAAAGATATGATTTTTTATGTAAAATGAGGCATATTATTTCATTGCTATCTTTTTTAGGCACTGACCAATGTACATAACCACCCATTCAAACCCATTGAATTCCCATTGGAACTCATTAATCTCCCCCAGGAGGACATGAACTTCAAAAATCGTGCGGCAAATTTGGAATCAATCTATGGATATTTGGAGGTTCATTGAACGTTCGTTAAATATTAATTCATTTCAAATCAACTTACACGGAAAAAAAGAATTTGCTGTGATAGCGAAACTTAATTTTGCTGGAGCACCAAATTTTCTGCTATCACAGCAATTTTGTTGGCTACAATAGCGATGTTTTATCTGTGGCAGCAGAGAATGTTTGCTCAGCCAGCAAAATTTGGTCGATATTCTGTGTATAATACTAAAAATTCTGCTAGTCCAACGAAAAATTCGCTACTTTGGCCCGAGTGGAAAATCGGTCACATTTGAGCGGGTCAACTCGATGGAATTTCTCGTCGGGAGTTAATCATGTTGCTCTCTCAGCAATCCAGGTAGCTGTGGCAGCAAATTTTTAGTTAGATTGGCAAAAAGGTTTGCTATTCTATACATAATACCTCCTCCTCGTGGGATGATTGCGGGTCCTCCGGGGGGATATCTATGATACCTGTCCTTGATATCCTCTTTATCCATCCTTGGTAATATTTGCTTCCTTTACATGGCAGGGAGGATAAGTGTCTCAGAATATTTCGGGTGGAATGAACCATTTAAGAGGGAGGATACAAACTAAGAGAAACGAAATTATTCCAACGCCAGGAAAATCGGCGAAAAAAAAGAGGAAAAGCAAGGAGAAACTACCTTCCTTGACATTTTTCAATCTTCCCGAGAGAATTCAATTTTTTTCAAAACCTAGAATTTTTAATCTATAAAAAAAAAGAACAACAACAATATTATGGCGTTTTCTCGAGTAAAATATTCCAGAGGTAAAATGATCTCCCGTTCAGATCTCCGGGTGGAGTCTGCTTGAGAGAGCTTCATCAAACAAGATAAAAAACCAAAGAAGATAAGGAAGAAAGATAACATTCTTCGAGTCGGAGCGTCGAATGTTAGATCACTGAGACAAGCAGGGAAACTAGAAATGAATGGGTTAAATATCCATGTAATGGTAATTAGCGGAATGAGATGACCGCAAGGAAAGAATTTCTGGAATGGAAATTATAGAATAATTCACACAGGATCAAAGAATGGTCAAGCAGGTGTAGGAATAGAATAGAAAATTATTTGCGTAATGGTCAGAATTAGAACCAAACCGGTAGACACTGTCATAGTTCAAGTATACATGCCCACATCTGCGTACTCAGAGGAAGATATAGAAAAAACGTACGACGAAATGGAAGAAGTGATAGAATACGTGAAGGGGGAAGAGACTTCGATGATCATAGGCAACTGGAATCTGGTAGTGGGACAAGGAAAAGAGGGCAACATAATAGGAGATTTTGCGTTGGAGAAAACAAATGAAAGAGGACATCGTTTAATCGAATTCTGTGAAAATCACAAAATAGTTATTACCAACTCATGTGACAAAATGGAATATATATAGATTATGTATAGAAATATATTCCAAATCTATATATAATCTATATGTCATTCTTTCACATGGGAACACATTATTTGAGTCATGCAAGAAGAATCTTTCCTTGGAAAATGCCACGAGATACAGCAAGATACCAAATTGATTACATATTTGTTTATAATTATTCGTTAAGCAAACTTTACCAAATCAATTCCTGCTACTTCGGACACCAAGTATATGGAAAATTACCTAATTTAGGGCTACCCAGTTCGCGGTACTAATGATTCCCTAAATTCTAATTTGTCCCTCGACCACCTGATTAGCGATAAACCATCACCGATGCAAAAAGCAGATCACGTTAACACTCACGTGATCGATCTCGTGCATCAATGATACGTTGAAGAAGAAGAGGAACCGTATCCCTTTCAAACACCTTCACTGTGTAACGAGTTTTGATCGAAGGCGTGATAAATCCATCCGTGCTGATCGCATATTCAGTTTCTGTTATGTCGGGTCTGCGAATTCCATGATTCGTGTATTGAATAATTAATCAACGGTTAATTATTAGTATCTACGCGTGTGCAATGGTTGCCTCATTATTACTCTTTATTACATTATTAATTGCACCTTCTTTACGCGCCTTCTTTATTCGACACTCCTTCAAACCTACATGGATTCTAGACTTCGGCTCCCCGGTGGTTCACATCTATAGTTCAGACGGTTTTGAAATGTTCGAACTCATAATCGTTTCATCGCGTATTTGAATGTATGTGGTTTAATCGAAGAAACGTATACAATATTAGTAAAACAAAGATTTAGAAATCAAATGAAAAGCTGTAAAACTTATCCAGGTTCAAATATAGATAGTGATCACAATATGTTCTCTGAAATTCAAAGCTCTGAAGAAAAAAAGGAAAATGCAAAAAGGATAGAATTTGGAGAATCTCAAACAAAAACAAACACATGAAGCATTCAAAGTGATGTTGGATGAAAAATTGGAGGGTCAATGAGAGAAAGACTTGGAAATAGATGGACAAACATAAAGGGGAACATAGAAGAATGTGCAAATAAAATTTTGAAGAACGATGGAGTAGAAGCTGAGAAACTATCGGATAACGGTAGGAATTCTTTATTTAATTAATGAAAGGAGAAAATACAAGAATAATAGTAGCGAACATGGCCAGCAGAGATACAAATTACTGAGGAATGAAATAATAAGGGGATCAAGGAAAGCAAAAGAACAATGGTTAGAAGAAAAATGTCAGGATATAGAAGTAAGATTGAAGTACGTAGCGAAAAGTACGCACAATTTAAACGTGGGCGCCGCCACATACGGTCATACGACTTCGTTCCGCACACATTTAAACCGTACTACGGTGCGCCGTTGGAGCGGCCCAAGGGCTGTCAAAATTACCGTTAAAAATCAAAGTAATCCCGTTCAATTATATATTATTTGGATATGATCGTATGTGACAATTCCACACGGCACTCGTTGTCTGAAAGATATCTTCAGAAATAATGAAGAACAGTGCAAGAAGTCTTATGCAACATGAATAGACATCCTTTAGAAGTCTTGAACTGTTCTTACTTCTAAAAAGTATCTTCAAGAACGTTTTCAGAAGTAAGAACAGTCTGAGACTTCTAAAAAATGTCTATTCACATTGCATAAGACTTCTTGCATTGTTCTCAATCATTTTTGAAGATATCTTTTAGACAACGAGTGCTGCGTGGGAATGTGAGGAACCAAATATAATCATATATATGATGTCTTTCATGCATGATCGTATGCAGCAAAAATTAATACGTGCTCATATATGGATCATATATCGCTATATATGGACCATATATTATTCATATATGCTCATGTACAATCGCACATGAATTAATTTTCTTCGAGTTGCAGAAATCAACAAAACGGATTTGTGTAATATAGAACGTCAAATGTTTCAATGTCGATTCTTACCCAATCTTTCAGCATTAATTTTCTTTCAGACACATCTAGAATACTTGAAGTATTATGCAAAATGAATCTCTGAATTCCTTGGAGTGAAAAAATTCACTCTCAAAGAGTGAAAACACTGCAGGTCCAGGAAGAGTGAAATTCCGCTGTCAAAGAGTGACTTTTCACTCCATAAGAGTGAATTCTCAACACAACACAGTGAAGTTTTAACTCGGTTTGAAGAATGAAATCCTCACTCCAATAGAGTGAAAATTCACTATTGCCCAGGTGAAAAAAATTTCGAAAAATGTATACAATTGTATAAGATTGGTATACAATTGTATAAGATTTGTATACAATTGTATAAGATTTGTATACAATTTGTGTACAATTGTATATATTTTTGGACATTTTTTCCATATGGGTATGGAGTGAAAATTCACTCTTTAGGAGTGAAACCTCACTCTTGTTGGCCTTGCAGTATTTCAACCATTTGAGAGTGGATTTTCACTCCAAGAAGTTTGGAAAGTAAAGCAAACATGACTACCATTTCAAATTTTTCTCTGACGAAATAAAATCGATCAAAAATCTGGCTCCTTTCTATCGTATAATCCCACAAAGAGTGGACATTTCAAAACCTTCGGAATCAATTTCTGGTGCACAAAAACCAAGGAAGCCTACTCATGTGAAGGAATTTTCAATTTCATATACATATATGTTTATATATAAATTTCTACATTTTTCACATGGGTACACGCATCACATATTTTTCAATCCATCAGCAAATAACTGATAGTATCCTTTTATACCATAATTACGAGTAACATCATCCAGCTTTATTCCAAAAAAGAAGGAAATCAAATATACAATTGTTTTTATAATTGGTTTTATATTTTGTAATCTATAATTCGAGTTGTTAGAATGATATTACGAACGCGTTAACAAAAACCTGTGTTACGAGGGTGCCTTTTCTCTCCTTAAACTTAAGTACAAGTCCTTCTGAATATAATAAACATCTAAAATACTGATGATGGAAAAAGAAAAATAAGCCAGTCACAGGTGAAAGAATTGTATCGGTGAAGTTATATATATATATATATATATATATATCATACATGCATACACACATACACACACGCACATACATGTTTATGTAAGAATAAAATCAAAGTTACACGAATGTCCCAAGCCTGAGAAAGAGAAAATTGAAATACTGAGGTTGCAAAAGAAAAAAGAAAAAAAAGAAAAATGCAAAAAAACACCTGATAGGCAAAACATGAGAAAAGAACTAACTTAGCGGCTAATCGTTAGAGTTAATTACAATAGCTATAATTATAAAAAAATTCTGAATAATACAATAGCATCCACCGTGATACGTTTCATGTATCGATGATCCAAGTATCACATTTTAAGGTCACTATTTATGCGATAAAAAGAAAAATCACTGATATGTGTCGATATTGGTTTTGTAACTTAAGAAACTAAATAGACTGTAAATGGATGAAAAAAAACATTGTTATGTATACAGTAAAACCCTGCAATAAGGAACCTCGCAATAAGAAACTTTTCCAGTTTCTCGCTCGCGAGTCTTTCCCCATTCCGACTACCGATTTCGAGTTCAAATTTCTTCTGCGCGCAACCCCGCAATAAGAACATCGAGTCCGAGGAAGTTTGGGGGGTCATTTTGGAACGAAACCTTAGTGCTATTTAATTATCATTTCATTTGTTTTCATCCGTAATGGAATGAATATTATATGAATATTGAACAAGAGTTCAAGTTACCCTTAGAAATAATTAACATAGGATTTAAAAGAACTTGAAATACATTTATTTAAAGACCTTCATATAGAACATAGTAATTGGGAGAAATTCTGAATCTTATTGAGAATTGTTCTCAAGTGTAATAGGATGGAACTGATCTTGCTAAAGGCTGCATTCATCCGGAGAAATAGTATATTCATTGGGAGTACCTCAGTTGACTTTTGGAAATCAATGAGAACTCTCAGACTCCTCGACCCCCTCTGTAATGAGCAAATTGAGATTAATTTGTTCTTTCACTTTCATCTTGTAAATAAGCGTTAATGAATAAGCATGAACACATAAGCGCATGTAAATAAACATTAAAACAAATGACGGGTGATCATATCTCAAACGGCTGGAGTAAAGTTTCTTAATACGAGGTCGTCGCCGAAAATGCGAGAGAAAAACAAAAAGAGCGAGGAGTATTGACAATGTCGAAATAGTGAGGGAACGCTGTTTCGCGGAAAAACTCTTCCCCTTGGGGCCTTTAGTTTCTTATTGCGGGGTCTTACTGTAGTACAGTTTGTTCATGATCTTCCGTTATTCTTTACTACACTTCGGTGTGGTTAAAAAATCTCACGAGGGCTGGATTTAAGGCGGTGCTCTAGGGTCCGCGCTCCGGGGCCATCATAATCTTGAACGCCTCAATTTTTCTGTATAGTCCTCATGTAAATTATATATAATACTCGAGAAGCTGATTCAGTGATAAAATTCTCCGCCCCAGGGCCACCACAATCCTATATCCGGCCCAGAATATTATACAAATAATACAATAACGTGTAAAAACTGCAATACGCACACGCAAAGTGGCTAGAAAACAAACCAAATGAGTCCTCTAATTCGTCAGAGAAAGTAAAATAAAACAGGAGTGAAGAGGATTTACAGTTCGAAATTGCAAGATCAGAAATAGATCGATTTTCTTACAATTTCCTTGAATTTTGTTTCCATAAAATCTTCTATAAAATCGGTATCTTTGGATAACTAGCCATCATGTTCAGGATGAAATGTGTAGGTTTTCTACTATAAGCATCCTTTCTTTCTCTCTTTCTCTTTGCACACGCATCAGTGCTAATAACAAATAACTGAATGAAGAATAATTGAAGAATGGATGGATACATTGTTTTTCGTTACTCCTCGTATACTGGCCAAGGGGTTCCTGTGAGTATAGTATAGGGATATTTTTATATAATGAATTCTAATATCTATATATTTATACAGTGCTTTTTACAGTAACAAATATATAAATTTTTTTCTTTCTCAACACGTAAACAACGAGTATATACATATATCTATGTATATAGGATGTTTTAGAAATTTTTGGAATCATCTAAGATGATAATAAGTTTCAAACTCCTCATTAATTTACCAATATAAATATTACATAAATACTATTATTGTTCAATAGACTAGTAGATGAGATGGACATCTTCATTTTCTTTTTATCAACCAATCCTTAATACTATTTCGCGCGTAAATGTGAGGTATTCGCGTAAAAATCGAGCCCCCGCATCGCTAGAAAAGTCACAACTGTAAACAGAACTACCATGCGCGGAGAAAAAAATTTGCCGACCCAGCAAATTGAGGTACTATATGTAGAATGACAAATTTTTTTGCTAACCCAGCTAAAACCTCGCTGCCACGGCTAACTTTCTCGTTGAGAGAACAACATGATTACCTAAAGTAGGAAAAGTTTTTAATCATTATATAGCAAATGGATTGTATATATGTAGATGAATAGCAAGTGCAGTGATAGCAAATAGATTGCTGTGACAACAAAAAATCTCCTGTCACAATGAAAAGTACCCAGCATAATCAAATTTTGCTGTCACAGCGAATTTTTTTCTCCGGGTATGTTGTTGAAAAACACCATATTTTCTAAAGAACAGAGCTGGATAATTATTTGAAATAAAATTATCCTAAATTAATGTGGAAATAAAGATCAAAGCTATATATCTCAGATTTGGAATATATTCCCTATAATATTGCATATTTGAAATGCTTCCTCCAAAATCTTGTGTATCTCATACTTCGAATATATGAGAACTGATAAAACAACTACGAAAATCAATTTGAAATAGAATTTTCCAAATATCTTGAGAAAGATGTTTCAAATCTGTGTATTTTAATTATAATATAAAAAATGCTTTGAAAAAAATGCCTGGCATACGAAATACTAAAGGAAATGTCTTTCAAATTCGAGATATAAAGGACCGATTTTATGTCCAATGCATATTTAGAATAATTACAATAATTTTATTTCAAATGATTACTCAGTTCTGATGGAAATTGGTCTGATCCGGGTCATATTATTCACATTGAAAATCTTGTAGAGAAATATAGTTCCTCCCTGATACAAGGGCCAAGTGATTTGTTAACGTGAATCTGAATCTCCATAAAATATGATATTTTCTAACGTGTATGTTTTCTCTGTGATTCGAAATACTGGTGGACTGGGTTGCATGAATTTATGGGTTCTCTGAAGACCGAGCTTTACGCGCGAAGCATGTTATCTGGGATGAAATTACCGGAAACTTCCTGCGCTTTGCAGTAGGAATATCAAATTTCATATTTATATTCCTTATTATCCGTGTCTACAACCCCAGTTGCAAACTACGAATATGACCATCCATTTGTCGAGGAGTTTTCAACGAGCAGTATGGAAAACGTCATTTAAAACAACGTACACCCAGAAAAATGGTATACCTGAATTTATTTGATTCAACGAAAATTTGTTTGAATCAACTAAAATTTATTTGACTCAACTACAATGTCTATGTATATATGAACCTACTAGTGTTTTAGTTGGATCAAATAAACAATTTATTTCATCCGAATAAATTCTTATTCATTTCAAATAAAATTTACTTAAATCAAATAAAATTTTATTGGATACAATTAAATCTCGAGTAGGTTCATATTCAAGTAAACCATTTCTCTGGGTGTACGTGTACAAAAAAATCCAAAACTTTCCTACTATTTCTTTATCAAACTATCCGGGGCTTTTCATAGTCCACTCGTTTCTTCTACACTGTTGAAAAATTTTTTGCATTTTATACACAAAATTTAGAAGCAATTAACTCATACTTTTGTGTATGACATTCACCACAGATTTTATGAGAGTCAAACCAATTTTGGTATGTAAACCATTTTAAGATAATATTGTGTTTGAATTTCGATAAAAGTGGGGGGGGGGGGGGGAGATTCAATACAAAAATGTGTGTTAATTGCTTCCAAACTGTTGTAATAAAATTAATACTCTAGTAAAAACGATTCATATAAGACCACATATAAACCATATATGGTCATTGGGGTTTCATATATGAACACCTGGAATTCAGATTTAATCCACATTGAATGCATATACGGCGCATATAAGGGCATATACGGCCCGTATGTGCCAACCGTTATGCATATATGGGCCGTAAATGCATCAAATATGAATGGTTCGTGAATTATACGTAGTCATATATGAAACCTCTAACCATATATGACCGTGTATGGTTTATATGTGGTCTTATATGAATCATTTTTATTAGGGTGAAAATATTTTTTCATAGTGTATACTTTAATAGCAATAAAACGTTTATTTCCTGCACATCCTATATTCATATATATAATATATATATATTATATATATTTATATGATATCTTATAAAAAACAGTTCGGCGCTTGATTAGAAACAGTATCACTTAGGATATGTAGATGAAATTCAAGCTTCTGAATCTAAAGTCAGATCCGCCTCAATTTCCTCGGGACTCCTCAAATCGATGGCGAATCTCGTTTTATTATTGTTACCCGTAAGTTCGATTAATTTGTCGCGAGCTTTGACAGTCCTCGAATAAATTTCAAAGGCTGTGGCGAGGGCGAAAGTGAGTTGCCTCGCGTGATATTTAGATTCGCAAACGAAGCCGTGACATTCGAAAGGTGAATTCTTACGAGAATTATCAGTTTCTCGGACAACGATCATCGAAAACACTCGAGTGTATACCAGATCTTGCACGCCGTAGGATATAGTTTCGATAGGATACATCTTAACCGCGTCCACGGGTAACGTTCGTTTTTTCTCGATTGGCAGAAGGGCGACACCCTCTTGAGATACCGCCAACCTGATCAACGGTAACATCCCGTTCGTAGGTAAACTTTTGGCAGTGGCGACCATATTGTCCACCGGCCTTCGGGTATGTTTAATTCCCCACAGACCTCTCGCATCGTGGGATCCCAGATATTTCACCTGAAAAAATGAGGTTTATCAATTTTTTCTTTGTTCAACAAACAATTGAAATTTCAATCTGAAAACCAAATTGAAGGTTTATTATTTACATTTCAACATATCATTTTTCGTATAGTTATCCTTCGTATCGTTCTTTCGTGGAAATAATTAATGTAAATAAGCAGCTGTCTCATCCCATACACGATGAAATATATACACCCTTTCTTGTATCAAATGAGAACATTGTGAGTGAAAGAAGTAAAACTGTCTGCTTTCTCGAAATAGACGGCTCTCAAAGAAGGAGAACCAGAAGAAAAGCGTATAGAGCACTTGAACGTGAATACAATTACATAAATGTTAAATGACAGGTTACTTTCAACCCTTGAACGCTCGCGCGTATCTGTCAGATACGGTATGAAGGGATTTCAAAAATGAATATGTTGAAAAATTATTTTATTGTAATTTGATTTTTCAATATTTCACCATTGAAAATTTATGTCCAATGATCAGCGTGTATAAAAACATGCGAAAATGATTCTTCAATAAAGAAATAGGTTAACAAATCTAATACAGGTACGCGTGACCATTCATGCACCATTTACAGGCACGAGCGTTCGAGGGTTAATAGACTCTACAGTACTTATTTTTGTTGCACGATGTATAAGTCATAGCAACGCGATAAACGCATCTGTTCTCCGAGTTGGAGATTCCTATATATGATGAACCTTTTGAAAAAGTATGTTTACATGTATATATATATATATATATATATACATATATAATGGTATATACCTGGAACACCTGTGGTAACTCGGTTGAACCCTCGAATACGTTGTTGTCGATAGATAACCGTGATAATTTTGTCACCAGCTCTTTCTTTTTCTCAATCGAGTGCGTCGATGGACTTTTCTCCTTTTTCATTTCTTCTATGTTCTCGTATTTCTGTAATAATAATTTTTTAAAAGATTTTCCCTTAGCTCAATCTAGTGATTCAAATGTAATGTTAATCTATACTACTACTACTACTACTACTACTACTACTACTACTACTACTACTACTAATAATAATAATAATAATTATTATTATTATTATCATCATTATCATCGTAAAATACAACAATATGAAATGGTAAAACCGGTTTAATCCTCATGGAGAAATAAATTTGCTGTGGTAGCGAAATCTGATTTTGCTGGGTAATTTTGGCTGGAGAAGCAAAATTTTGGTGTGACATCAACGTATTTACTATCAGAGCACTCTTACCCGCTACAGCAGCAATCTTTCAGCTGTGGCAAAAAAAATGTCTGCTCCTTCAGCAAAATTGGTTTACAATTATGTATCTAATATTGAGAATCTTGCTAGCCCAGCGAAAAATTTGCAGTTTTAGGAATTTATCTTGCTTCCTCAGCAATCCATTTAGTTGTAACAGCGAATTTTTAGTTCAGCTCAGCAAAAAGATTCGCTATTTTATACATAATACCTCAATTTGCTGCGTTATCAAATGTTTTTCTCCTTGCCTTCACTTGTACAACATGCATTGAAAAAACAAAATGATATTTGTTTCAAACCATAACCATAACCACTCCCAAACCGTAGAATCAAATTCGCATTGAAGTGAAAACGATCTTCATATTTCGAGTCGCTACACACAAAAATCTTGTGAAAGCAAATGATCAATCTCAAGATTATAGACAAAAGCGATAGCAGCAATAACGCGACGAAGGGAACTAGTTGAAATTGTACACGCGTTCACGTTATATATCATTTCGCTTTATTAATGTAATTTCTTGAATTATTCATAGACTTGATTCTTGAATTTTGTGGTTGCGTTGTATCGAAACTAAAGTGTTGAATTACTGTAGCTGTATATAACCGTTGTCGTAAAGAAGAAGAAGAAGAAGAAGAGGGAGAGGAAGAAGAAGAAGAAGTTGAAATTGGATCATCGTTGGAAATTTAATTTGGCAGATCTCTTCAAGAACGCGATTTCAATACAATGTTTCATGAAAGGCCATACGAAAGTTTCGTAATTCTCAAAGTATTCCTTTTCACGAACTAACGCACTACAGGTATTCGATGAACGTTCATCGGAGAATTTACTACTTCCTGTGAAATTTCTTGTGGAATCTGTTTGAATTTTATAACTCTTGCTTTGCTATTTGATCTGAAAAGAGAATACGCGTTCGTGCGATAGTTGAATAAATCTAATACATTCCATAAATACGAATTTCTTGTGATTTTGATATAATTTTTGTATCAAAATTTTGTCTATTATTCCAAGCGAATGATAACACTGAAAGAGCACATTCATTCATTAATATCACCTTACCCTTACCTTATTCGACTTTAATTCTGGCCCCTAGATTTTGCAAAATTTAATGAATAAAATATGAAACAGCGAGAACAACGTTTTCGTGAACTTTGAGAAAATGTGTGTGGTCGTTATGTTCCAATGAATGGGTGTCTTTTGTGTACAAATCATCGATAAAAAAAAACAAATGAAAAATATCAATGCATAACAATTAACCCTCCAAGTACACACATCTTTTCACACCTTTGGAGTACACACAGGTGCAAATTCGCACTACGTAACTTTATTTACGAATATCTCTCTACGATTTTGAACAAATGAAAATTCTTTCAACACAAAGACATCCTCTCAAATAGAGAAGAATACTTCTAATACTTTGAATAATTAAAGAATAGAGAAATATATAAAATAATAAAATTAAAATAACACCCCGAATGAAGAAATTTTTTAAATTATATATAATTTTTATATAATTCAATATAATTTATATATAATTCAGATATAATTCGATATAAATTTTATACAATTTTGAAAATTCTTCCACTCGGGACTATATTGAGAAAATACATTCAAAAAAAGTAATCTGGAAATGAGAGGAAAATTTCTTCTTAATCAGACAAGATATTTCACTCTTGTCTTCTTCTTTAATTGAGAATATCTCTCTACGTTTGCTTTGATACCTGATTCGAAAACTGTAAGTATTGAAATGTGGTTTCAAATTCAAAATTCATTACAAACCAAAGTAAAAGGAAAATCATACATAAATAATCTTTTTATTATCCTTAAACTGGTTTTTTTTGTATAAAAATATATGTATAGAAAACATACTGAGTTTTCATAGATTTCGATAAAATCTCAATAAAAATTCTATCCAACATTTTCTATAAAAAAAGAATAGGAACTATTCTCGAAGCCCCATCCCCATCATTTATATAATTATTTCAATCAAAAGAGCTTTAATATTTCAGAACATATCAGTTCACGTAAAAATACGTTATACATATTCACACATTAATCTCAAAGATTGTATTATAAATGTTCTGCTTTCCTGTTACCCAAACTACATGTATAATTATCTTAATTATACATGCATGTTGTATGCTTACATGCACAATACCGATAATTTCACAATTACTATTTGATTATAAAATTCTTCTCATTCTTGTTATTATTGAACATACGAAAGAATCACTTTTCACATCTCATACTTGAAATGAAATAGAGACTGAAAGAAGAGCATGAAAATTGTTTCAGAACTCACTGATTCTTTCTGTTGCCGGTACAGCGGCGGAAAAGAGTTGATGCTGGTAGGCGACGATCTAGGTTGCACTTTCAGGTGATATTCGACCACATTCGGTATGTCTGGCGTGCTAGAAACGACTGATGCAGCAACAGCGGTGGTAGCGGCGGCAGACCGGCGCCGAGCATCATCACTTCCGGTGGCAACCGCACTGTTTGGCGGGGGCACCACCGCCAACGTCGGGGCGCTGTTATTTCCTTCTTCTTCTTCTTCTTCTTCTTCTTCTCCCTTCTGGTCTTTTGTTCCTTTTCCTCCTACGTTTAAAACCTTCTTGAGAACTTTCTCATCTCTTTTCGTAAAACCAAATTCATCGTCTTCTAACGACATCATCGTCCTTGTTTTTTTATATATGATCTACAATGTCAATTGGCTCTTCATCACTTTCTTGGAGATGGAACAGTCTTTTTCTTTCGTTGTCGCATACTGGAATCTTCTGGAAATGCAATTTCAAACGGTTGATATACATGGGAAATACATAAACTGCAACATCGTTCATGTAATACTGATACGTTATGTACATCGGTTAAATTATGTGATTATTACATGCGGATCGTGTAGTTGATGTGAACCATTGTTCTTCGGTAAATCTCATTGAATCACAACATGGAGAGTACCAGCCCAAAAAAACCCAAAATATTGCTTGATTCAAGAGAATGCTAATTAGGGGCAAATGGGCTTATTCCTACGTGGGTCATCCAAATCTAATCCTGGTTAGGACCTCAGCAAGTATACTTTATTTCGGATGGCCTTGTTAGGTCCTCATCATATGTCGGGTTAACCCAATGATCATTTCTGGTCGGGCCGAGGAGATATAGATAGATATGGAAATGGGCCCATTCAAAGTCCCGTTCAGATTCAAGTTGGAGTGGTCTAAGCCTAGGTAATTGGGTGAATTTTTCACCAGAAAAAAGAAATTAAAAGGGAATTTTAACTGAGGAAGTATCTCTGTTGAAAAAATTAAGTCTCGTGTTTTCATGGGGGAAATTCAGAATTCCAAGATTTTCAACGTAAGCTTTCACCTGGTTTTTCAAATGGGAAATTCTTTTCATGGGTTCTCTGAAATTTGAATTAGATTTTCAGGCCTTTTATAGGAAAAAATCGTGACTGTTCCGATTTTAAGGGATATGTCCTGGTACAAGAATTCCTCAAGTCAAATTTAAAATGCCATGAGCTTGAAAGAAATTTATCCACCAGTCAGGATCAAACTAACTTGTCTACCGTCCAACGACCCCCCTTCGCTTGAATAAGACTGTTCCGATTTTTACCATTAAAGAAATTATCACCCTACCTATAGGGACGAAACGGGTTCGATATCTGCAAAAACAATGGATTTCTGGTAATAATATTTAGGGTATTCCAGAACCAAGTAGGCGTCGGTGTTTTGTTTGGCTGTGAGTAAACATTCCCTACACTGAGAAAAGGATTTAGTTATAGTTACCAGCATTTGGTAATAGTTACCAAATCTCATAGTTGAATATGGCGAAATAAATATTTAGTTATAATTACCGACATACAGATTGACAACTAATGCCTTTGGTTATAGTTACCAAACTTGAGTCATTATTAACAAATCCTGGTAATAGTTACCAAATCTTGGTAATAATGAACCAATCACATATTTGAGGAAATCAAATCAATTTGGTAACTATAACTAGGTTCTTTTCTCAGTGTAATAGCCCATAATATATCTATGATATTATCAAAATATCATACCAGAACATTCCTAGAATATTATATGTCTGGCTGATTAAATATTATGAAAAGATTTTTATAATATTTGAATTATACTTTTCCTTGTAAAATCACATATTTTTTTATATAATTCGAGTTGTATCAGAAATAAAACTATACTGCCCTCAATTTTCGATCAAATGAACGATTCAATAAAGAGGAAGAATATTTCTATAATATTTATTAGGCAAACATATACCCAGACAGCACAGAAAGGTCTGTGAACGTTTTGAAAACATGCACTTGGTTCTGCGTGTTTTGGTCTTCGGGAAGTAGGTTCTCCAAACGTTTAGAGTACCTGCATTTTGGATGCCCCTGAATACGTTTTTAACACATTCTTTCCATCCACTACGCGCCGTTCTCATAATGTTTTCTCAACGTAATTTCATGGAAACTAACCTTTAAAAACATGTGTGCAGAAAATTTGCCAACGCAGCAATCTTTTTTGCTGACCCAGCTAAAAATTCGCTGCCACAGCTAACTGGATTGCTGAGAGAACAATGTGAATGACTATAGCAGCAAATTTATTGCTGCATTTGCAAAACTTTTAGTATTATATATAGAATAGAAAATGAATTTTGCTGACGAAACCAATAAGTTTTGCTGCCACAGCTGAAAAATTGTTATCCTAGTTAACAAGATTGCTATGATAGCATATAATTGGCTGTCGCGGTAAAGAATTTGCTGCTCCAGCAAAACGAACGCAGCAAATTTAGATTTCGCTGTCACAGCGAATTTCTTTTTGTTCGTGTATTATTGTTAAGTTATGTGCATTCCCATCTCCCTCTCTCTCTCTCTATTTACATTATGTAAGTAGGCGCATAAGTGGTGCCATCTTGTATGTGTCGATGACTATCGCGAGCATGCGTTAGTTTAGTTTGTTATTGCTAAGCCTGATTGTAAGGAAGCTGCGTGTGTCGTAAAAAAGGACTATGACAGTTGAAATGATAAAACACCCATTTGTTGAACTCTGTTAAAAAATAAAAATAATTAATAAACATCTTCTTAATGACAAGTGATTGATATCAATAATTATATACATTTTTCAAAGCTTTTATTTCGTATTCATGAAGTATAAGAGGCCATTCTTTTTGTGTTTTGACCTTTCATCCGGATATGATGATGTACTTGTATGATAAAGAACTGGTATTTTAGTTTTTGACCCGGGTTATCACTTAAGAAACACCTTCCACAGAAATAACCTGGGCTATTCAGTCAGTCTCATTCTATTCATAAATTTTCCTAAAAATCTTCCTCAACGAAAAAATTCCCCCTAGGAAGAACCTTCAAATATTCCCTGCCAAGTTATCTCCGTAAAGAGACGGAATTTCCCTAGATTGAGAGAGAAAATCCCTAATTTGGCAACACTGCATTATGAACTCACATTAAGCGTTATCCTCGTTTTATCGTAAAGCACTTAATGGATGGAAATACAATATGGAAAGAAGAAAAACACTCCCAAGTTTCCATATGGTCTAAAATGTAATTTTCCTTCTAATTATGAAACGATCAATTGCGAAAAAAACACATTTATACATATTTTCGATATAAAATAATCATAGTATTAGAATGATACTTCATCATGAATTTTCACTACATACTTACATTTATTTCCAACTCGACGTCAACGCATGATCAATTCGATTTTCACTCACCTGGAATAACAAATATCAAATAAACAATTCCTCGCAACAAATCAAGGTTTTATAAAAATTCATACAAATCAATTGTCCCTCAGGTTACACATACCAATTGTATTCTCGTGATGTTATTTTTGCTTTATGATTTTTACATCAAGTGAGAATATAATGTTCACTGCGGTCTTTAGTTCAAGCAGAGAAGTATCACTTGTTATTTTCCGATGAATTGAATCATAAACCTGAGCAAACACGGTGGTTTTGATGGAAAAAAAATCAGACAGTATACGAATGGAATTGAATGATGATTATCTGAACCATCATCTACCGTCATATGATAATTCAATGAACAATTTTCTTAGTATTATTTTCATGCAGAGTAGAGTTGAGAATCTTTGGGAGAAACAAAGCGAGATGATTTGATGTGATATGGTGTTCAATATTAATGTGTTCTTTCATATTAATCGTATTTGATTCCACGATTCTTCAAGCGATACAGTATAGTAAACTCATGGAGTTGAATTTCAACATCTGATAAAAGATTCCTCTATTTGTGTTCTTCGTGCTTATGTCAATAATTTCCTTCTTCTCCTCTCAAAGAGGCCGAGTTTGAAACAAATTTCACTCGGTTTTTCTATATTATATATTATTCCACCCTTCCACTCTTTTAAAGCTAACACTTCATGTAACACTTCATAATTGTAAAAAGCTATCCAAAATAACTCATCTCTCCCAAGGAACTGGCTACAATGAGATGAGGGTGCCCAGTCCAAGCACGGAGAAAAAGAAATTTGCTGTGACAGCGAAATCTAAATTTGCTGCGTTCTTTTTGCTGGAGCAGCACACTTTTTGCAATGGCAGCAAACTATTTGCAATCTGGTTGGCAATTTTTCAGCTGTGGCAGCGAAAAATGTTTGCTCCTCCAGCAAAACTTCTTTGCTATCCTATATATAATACCAAAGAATTTGTTGCTCCAGTTAATCACATTTCTCTCTCAGCAATCCAGTTAGCTGTGGCAGCGAATTTTTTGCCAACTTAGTAAAGAGATTGACTATTCTGTATATAATATTTCGATTTGCTGCGTCAGCAAATTTTTTACTCCGTGAAGAGAACAAAAACGTTCAACAAACCTCAATTGAAGGTGAAATGAAGCTATGGACATTTAAAGTTGTACTGAACGTTCATTAACTGTAAATTTCTCTAACCAAATCTAAAATTGACTTATTCAACTCGTGTTCCCTTGGTGCGGTTAATAGGAAAATTATTCCATAAAAATCAGGATTTCTGAGTTTTGATTATTCTAGCAAACACAACTGCAAGCTTTTCAAAGGACCAGGGACGGCTCTTTACCGTTATTGCAGCGACATCAACGGGCTATTTGAAACGTCAGTATTTGTTGTTTGACCCTTCAAGGCTCATGTCGTATTCCTTTAATAAGATATTTGTGAGATATAAGCTCACAATTTTTCAAGACATTCAAAGGATCAAAAAGCATAATCATTAGCGCAAAAACAGCTTTTTGTATCTTTCCCTATTCTGATCCCATGAATGACCTAAAACCTTTTTTTCATGTTCAAAGATGAAAACTAATAAGTAGATGTACGTACTTGATGATTTGCAGAAGTTATATGTTTAGAAAATCTTTCATCAAAATGGAATAATCGAAAAAAACGATACGTGTATCAAAATGAAGACCGGGCCTTGAAAGGTTGACTCTCAGCCTACAAACAGGGTCAGCGTAACCCAAGTGAGTGTTTGGAACATACGGACATTCAAAAAGCATGAATTTCAACGGTGCCATCTTTGAATAGGGAGACTTGAGTATGAACTGATGGATTAGTATCACTTTATTAATAAATGAAAAAATGCAAGTTTATGTTAAATTTTGTATCCGAAAAAATAGGTATAAATTTGAAGTTTGTTGGCTGAGGGTTAATGCCCCATACAGCACCGGGAGGTACTATCAACATCCTTGGAACGTCTTCTGAAACATTGGAATGTTCTAAAAATGTTTCGGGACGTTTAGAAAACAACGCATGTATACCCTCGTGGAAATATATCTACGTCAAAGTACGCCAAGAACTACACCATTTTATGCCAAAACCTACGACAAATTACGCCCAAAACTACTCCTAAGTCCGCCGTTTCGAACACATCTGTAGATTGGCATAGTAAATTACGGTGCTTCGATATTAGTTAGAAAATTACAACTTTCCCCGCTCGAATACTTCAAATTATTCAGAACTACCACAATTTATGCCTTTCCAAGTTATAGTTTTAAGAATGGATGGAAATTTTTACCTCTTACAACAATCTACGCCAAAAGTAAAAAATGCAAAATTACGAAAAACTACGCCTTTTCAAGTACAAGTACTTCACATCGATAAGAAGTACTACTTTCCACGTTGATCTACGACAAATGTAGAATATACCCAACTACGAAAAACTACGCATTTCCTTAGTTCTTCGTAGAAATTCGTAGTTTCCACGCAATTGGTTGCATATTCGCGTTCCATCGTGAAAAGTTCTCAAAGTCCCCACTGGGTCGTAAGAATCCTTGGAAATGCGTAGAAAATAGAATTTTCTAAGAAAATCTACGGATAAGTACGTCAGTGCAGTGGGATGAACGAACACTCATGCCGATGATGATCTTAGTTTCTCGTAGAAATCCGTAGTTTCCAACCAATTGGTTCCATGTTCGCGTCCCGCCGTGGGAAGTTCTCAAAGTCCCGACACAGTCGTAGAAATTCTTGGAAATGCGTATAAAATGGAAATTATCAAAAGAAAGTTCTAAAAAAATCTATGAAACACTATGTCTCCGCAACGGGACGAACGAAAAATCTCAGTATCAAAAATCTTGGTTGTTCGTAGGAATTCGTAGTCCCCAATCAATCTGCTTCTTGTTCACGTTTTCGTGGTGAAGAGTTTTCAAAGTTTCTGCACGACTGTAAAAATTCGTAAGAAGTTGTAAAAACCCGAGCTTTCTACTAAATTCTACGCATAAGTCCATCCCTCAGTGAAATTGGTGTCATCGTATTCTTGAATATTCTTATATTCTTTATACTCGTACTCAAACACATGCTCATCTTTTGTCGGTTATACTCCTGACTAATCCAAAATTACGCTCTTCCAGCCCCGTGTCGTAGTCTGGCGTACTTCTGCCTTAAACCACGTATATTTTTCTACGTTATTTTACAACTTTTCATGCCATGCAGGTAAGCCTAATTCCACGTAATTATTCGTACTTTTTGGCGTAATTTGGCGTAGATATATTTCCACGAGGGTGTCTCAGAGATGTACGAATGTCCGGTATAGTCTTATTTAGGTTTCCATGGAACGTTTATGAAACATTGAAAATGTGAATTTGTTAATGATCAAATTTGTGCCAAATCCTTCAATTCTCTTCATTTTGGGGAGATGCAAATGAACTGCAGTGGAGCCTGTATCGATGAATTTGATAAATTACATTTGCATCTCTTTAATACATTACATGTAGTGAAATTTTGTTTCGCGTCAATTTTGAGGTTATGTGAATCTTAATGTATTGACTGAAGTCTTGATAATTTACATTCTGCCAATAGTTTTGGACTTCTGGAATGGAATATTTTTAAATATTCAATACGTTAATTAAGCGTCTAGCGGATAATAGACAGGGTTGGAGGACCAGTCATCAGACCAGTCATGAGACTGATTCCCAGATAAAATGTAGGCTTGTCATAACCCTGTCACACTTGTCATTCGATTGTTTTTGGCTTGTTATTGACAACCTTGTCAGTGTAAGGTTGCTACAGCCCTGCTGCAAGAGTTTTGTAAGCTTGTACCCTTGTCGTGTGTCAACTAGGAGGCTTATATCAACCTTATCACAAGCTTGCCTGACAACATTGCAGCAAGGTTAAATTGCTATCCGGGTTACTTCATGATAATGATTCAATACTAAACATATTTTTATGGGTATTTGGTACTTTTTTCCCTAGTAAAACTATGAATATACATTTGCATAGGTTAGAGACGGAATACTTGGTTTTCATATAAAGTTTCGAGAACGTTCTGAAAATGTACTATAACGATAGCATGTGTAAACAACGTCCCCAAAACGTGTTCCCCAGCACATTGAATGAATGTTCTCAAGACGTTTGGAAAACGTGCTTTTGGAAACCAACATCTGTGGGAGTAAGGACACGTTTTTATAACGTTTTGAGAACTTTCGGTGCTGTTTGGCTAAGTAGCACAAAAAATTTGGAATATTCCATGGATGGGTAAAGAATCTTATCTTATGAACATGCATAAAATATTTTCGCACGTAAAAATATTCATAGCGGTTGGCTGTTGGTAAGGTAGCAAGTGCCCAAAATTGCATTTAGCCAAAGGCAATGATTTGTCAATCTGAGGATAATTACTAGAAGTTCCTAGCCTTCCTCAAATAGCCACAAACTTCACCGCGTTCGGGTAAATGCCTTTCGGGCGTATGCTACCTTACCTAGCTGTTAGCTTCCCAGACAGTCTAACAGTTCAGGATGAGTTCATGATGAATACTATAAGAAACATGAGGATTCATCAAGAATTTTTCATGAATACATCAGGGACTTTTATGCTGTTTGGGTTTATTATCAATCAACAAATCCATTGTCACTTCTTATAGAAATCTTATATATCTTGACAGACTCATCCTTCAAAGCAATCATCATGAACATTATTAATCTTATTATCAACATTATGATGATTATGATTGTTATCATTATATGAATGTGCATCGAGCCACGAAATTAAAAAGCGAATTCAACGTCTCACGTTAAGCCGAGAAACAGCTGTCGAAGGAAGCACGTGCTGCACCTTGCTTTCGACCAGTATACGTGTTCGAGTCTTGTACTTTCCTTTATGATTCCTTTTTTTTACGTTGCCATTTGCATGCTGTCCGTGAAAAACTGAATTACACTGTTTATTCTAAATTTGGAGGTAGAGAGGAAAGTACAAAAAAACTGCATACGCATGAATAAGACACATAAAGGTGCTTTATTCGAAATATTCTTAAATATAAACCCACTTGTTTGCCAACGTATATAGGACAGTCGCCGATGGAATTACGTTGCGTCTCCGTAGAATTGAAGGGGGAGAAAGGGATCGGTGGATATAACGTGGCACAATGGAGAAGCGGCGTTGAGACGCTAGAGAAATGTCCGAGCTGTTTTTTCAGGCAGACATTTCTCCGTTCCCTGTACGCTGTTTTTCCGTCATACCACACTGTTTCTACAGATCCCTTTTTCCCCCTGAACTCCGCGGAAAAGCGACATAGGTATTTTGTGTGAGAATTTAAATGGACTTGAATAACAAGTTTTATATTCTGATACATAATTTTCCATTACCCACAACAAATTTCCCATCAACGACTTTTGACTTTCAGTTATATAATTTTATTTTCGTTGACGGTTACAACCTTCTGTGTCAGATTGCCATACTCCTATTCTACGTACCACGGGAACGTATCACACACCTTCACTTCGACATTGTGAACGCATCCGTAACCGCGACTTTATACGTATTCGTATATACATATATATATACCTGTACGTACACGCAAAACGACACCTGTAACCGACTGAATACATTAATGAATCCTTCCTCACCTGACGATCGGTCACCTGACTCATTTCCTGCAGGTTCAAAAGCCCCCCTGCATGTTTCGAATCATTCAACCGTGTTTATATAATAGGGAACATCATGTTCAATGCAGTATTATTACTCACGATGGTACCAAAATTGAATAAATTATTATTTTTCTTCTTCCCAAATAATATTTTCCATTAATTGAATCGACTGACGTTATACAACGTTACAGTACTACACCGGTTTATCAAGTAGATTAAAATCTTCACTGGAATTCTTCCATATTATCAATGCATAATGTGTTACCATTGTAAATATTTAGAGATAAAACTGCTGACGCTTTGATCGCGGGGAATGGTTTTAAAAAGGATATTAATTGAATTTCAGAGAGTAATTTTGGAAAATTCGATAAAAAAACTATTTAATAAGTAATTTATCCATAATTTATCTTCGTATAAAATCTTAATCATATTTTCAGGTACTATCAACATCCTTCCCTAATGAAATGAAATGAACTGATTCAACACCGCGGTTTTCTGGTGTATTTATGAATTTTTCACACTATAATTGACACCAGAATTACACTAAACCGATTACAAATTCAATCGGGTTAACCTGATCAAATGTGCTTGAATTTCCAGTAGGGGAAAGCCAATTTCACACATTTTGCACCGAGTGTTTTACACCTTGAACGTTCTCATTTGGAGTACAGTTATACCAAATTTTCACCGAATCCACATGAAATTTTTACTGAAGAGAAACCAAAAGATATTGGTGTAAAAAATTCACAAGTACACCGTGTTTTCATGGTGAAATACCTATTTTTCAAAGGAAAACTTATTGAACCTTGGCAAATCTTATTGAAACCTGGACAATATTTTTGCCGAATCCTATTCGGTTTAATTTGAGTGGATTTCATGGATTTTGTCGACCAGGGCGTATTTCACCAGCTTTGGGGTTGCAGGAACTAATGATTTTTGGCTCATTGTTCTAGGTCAATCCTGGACTGAGTTATGCCTTCCACCGTACGACCATAAATTTCCGCGCAGTTCAATTGCCTGTCAAGCTGCAGCTTTTTCAAAACAAAATTACTTCGTATCGCAACATAGTAGTATAACACCTCACTGTAATTTAATTTGAATAGAAACTTTTTAATTTTTCAGAAAAAGTCTCGAAAAACGTAATTTCCGAAGGGATCAGATGAGTAGTACCCCTCAAATAAACACTACCCATATAAAAATTTTTGGGTTCCGCCAATACTGACAATAGAATATAGCTTGGCGAAATGTTGACAGTCAAGGCTTGGCAATCTATAAATATTCAATATTGATGAGCAACAATTATAATGTTGCACCGATATCGGTTTTAAACGAATTAAGGTTGTCAGCCTACCATTGGTACACAATTCCGCCAGGCTTGGCACTTGCTAGGCTCATCCTTGGTCCAACATTGACCGAACGATAGATTATATTGGAAGTGAGGATCTTTTGGAACGTGGTTGAACTTTGCCAGACACTTTGGTCTAGTCTGGATGAAAATTAGTTTTCAATGTAGCGCCGATCATTGGTAATAGCATGGCTCAATATTGGCATGGTCCTTAATTTTAACTTTTGATGACTGAATTGCTAGCGAAGTTACCGATCGAGTGTATCTCGCCAGTAGTGAGAAATGTATACAAGCAATATATAGGGTTCAAATAATTCTCTGGAAGAACAGTCAATCGTTCTTTGTTACGGGTTACATCAGAGGGCTTCTACTGCTGATTCATAGTCTAGCGTGTATGCACTCTGGCTCACTGTGGCCCAGTCTTGGGCCCATATCGGCATGATGAGGCCCATGCTGGGCCGGGGTGAGCCCCATGGTACATACATGCTAGGATATTTTGTATATTTCTCATGACAAAATTTAGCGACAAAAAAACACCGAGTTGTATTGCAGATAAATGAGGAAGACGCAATAAGATCCTAAATAACATATATTGGGAACTGTGAAATGCGCATACTTTATATATATTTTTTGGTTAATTATTTTTTACAGTTTTATCATTGACGCAACATTGATGAACGAATTTTTCTTTGTTTGCCAATGATGATCTATTTCACTGCCATTTCTGCAACAATGATGAGGCTCAATTTGACAAACACATTGATAACTCATGAAATGATGTTATAATTTCAGTATTGCGCCATGCTTGGTTGACGAGCCTCGGCCATACATTATCTACGTTGTGCCATGCTAGTGCCGATGGTAAATTTCTGTACGGTTAATCATTCAACTAAATGAAAAGCGAATATATGTTTTTGCGAAGGATGAAAACACATGGAATTGAAAAAAGCTTACAGGATGCTCAGTAACGGTAATGATATCAAATGATGAAATAGACCGGTAGCGGCACAAGAGAACAGAATTCCAGATACGCGTTATTACGGTCTATCAAGATTTCCGTTATATTTCTCGATTAAAATATTTGATTCACCGTTCGAGGGCGAAGAATCAAATTCAATACATACGAAGTTTGAAGTTTGAATCGTTTATTGGAACAAAACGAAAATTCAAACGCGTCACATTTGGAAAATCATCGATATTCATCTTCTGCAATTAACTCCTTGGCACTGGGAACGTCATCTGAAAATGTACTGCAGGATTTTGGGTCTTCGACAGTTGAGGATTTTGTTATCAGTTTACCAGTTCGTTTCAATAAACGATTCAAACTTCATTAACATCGAATGAATTATGTTCTAAATCCGTTCCGGAGTGACATTCCACTCGTTGTAGTTATCTTGATTTACATCGATGATAGTGAAACGAAAGTGTATATAGAAAATGAACATGAATAACGATGGATCCACGAACCATAGCGAACCACTGTAGTGAATTCGATATTAGCCAAGTAGCTGCACTGCACTGGCCCGTACACGTTGTATACATACGGTCGGTATGATTTATATACAGTGCAGTGTCATGAAAACGAACGAGCAATTCACTTTTTATTTTTCATTTCGTGATCTCGATGCGCCCAACGGAGGGTCGCTTTCAAACGACCGGAAGAGTTGTTGGACGACCAACCGGAAATCATTATGACCATGTCACGAACGAGCTCTAACGATGCGTGCCTCACATCCGTCCGAATATGGACAGAAGTTTCCACGATACTACACCTTACAGTTGAAACCTTGTTATTTTTTCTTCTTTACACTGAGAAAAATAAATGTTGTGAACATTACCTTTTAATATGGTAACGCACTTCACGATCAAATATACATTATTTTCGTGGTTGTCATGATAACTGAGGTTGTAAATACCATTCGATTTTTCAATAAAACCCAAAGATAAGGTAAGAAATAGGTTAACCGTAGGTTAATATATTAACCTATAAGTTAGCCCTGACTGTATAAGGGAGTATTTCCCCCCTTTGTAAGGCTGCCTCGGTTTTTCATCATTTTGCAGATGAAAAATGTATGAAATAATGAAGTTTTGTTCTTTTGTGCTTTTCTTAGTTGGAATGAGACTTTCTGAAAACATCTCGTGAAACTAAATTTCGAATCAGACAAATCAATAGTTCGTATAATTTCATATTTAAGGGTAATTGCTTCCTCGTGAGAGGGAAGCTTTGTGATCGTTTCAGGGGACCGACAATTTTCTTCTCTCAAAACTCAAAATCTCCTAGGCAGAAACGTTTCTCCAAACTCGGGGAACAATTTAGGTTTCGTGTCTGCCTGTCTGTCTGCCTGTCTGTACGTACGTGCGTATGTGTGTGCAGATTTTGCGATCGGGGATATCTTTCGTTTCTTTCATCCGATCGTCATGAGATTTTAACCACGGTTAGATGTAGTGTTGATAGTGGTCCCATATAAGTTTCAATCTGATTCTAACAGAAGAACGGGAGGGGTGGGGAGAAATGTCATTAAAAAATGGGGATTTTGCGACCGCGCATATCCCCGGGTCCTATTATACGATGGCAATGAAAGTTATACATCGGTTTGGTTATCACTCGATAGTGGTCCCATATGAGTTTCATCCCAATCGGTTGAAAATTGTGGAAAATTGTTTTTGCGATCTGTGTTTTTTGGCAATGTTTTGAAAGCACGCCTTCCCTACGGTCGTATCATCCGAATGCCTTGGAACTTGGAGCATATTCATTTCACGAGGTGTTAGTTGTACGTCTTAAATTCCAAGCAAGTCGGAATTGAGAGGAGAAAATGGTAAGCACTAAGCCTCGAAACAAAATTTGAAAATCTCGAACATGCCATTATCATGGGGATAACTTTCGTTTCTATCATCCGATTGTTACGAAATTTTTTTATATATACCTTTTCATCATTGAGCAGAGTTTTTGGGTAGAAATACGTTTGCGTGTTACTTGGACAGAAACGAGGAAGCTTTGTGCCTATCAATTGGCAGAATTTTTTCTATTGTGATGAAATTGAGCCCAAGGAGTGCATAACCGACAATCCGCTCGAACACGTTTCAGAATTGATCCAAGCGACCAGAAGAACGAGGAAAAAAATTGGTGAACATTAAAAGTGAACAGTATACCGATTCAGAACTCATCAAAACACATTTCTTTTATGAAACTTTTTTTCTGCTCTGAATAGTTTCTGAGATGAAAATTACAACGTGAAAATTCTAATTTCTTCAAAATCCATACAATTCCAATTGTATTTTGCGATCACTCAGGGAGCTTTCATTGGAATGACTTGGAATTAAGTATACAGCTTTATCAAAGATCTCCGAAGGCAACTGGTAATTTGAATTTGTCAACAATCGTCATAATCGTCAATTTGTGAATCTCATCGTTCAATGAACATTTAATAATAAGCAAATGCTGTTGAGAACACGTGCTTGCGAGTTTCCACGGAAAAAAGTATCGAAGGAATTTTCGATTGGGAAAAACACAAGGCGACAAAGTTGTTCGTCAATTGACATTAATGTTCGAAGAAGTTTTCCTGGAATTTTCAGATCAAGGTATTGAACAATTTTTACGATAACCTGGCTTGTTTATGATTCATCCAATGTATTCAAAAATAATCAGTCCCCTGGTGTAATTCCCCAAGCAGCAACAAAAGTTCAAAGTATATAAGAAATAGAAACGTTCGTAGAATGTACGAATGAGATGCGAAGAACATATCATGAACGTTCATAGAATATTTGAATGAGTTATCATGATAACCATGAAAATAATGTACATTCTACCGCGAAGTGCATCACTGTATTGCAAGATAATTTCCACAGCATCTATTTTTCTCAACGTAAGTTATTCAAAAAAAAACACAAATACAAATTGTTCATGTCATCCGAACAAATCTAAGTTATTGATTGCTTCATCATTTGCTCCAGAAATCATTTCTTACATCTTTTCCCTAACCCAAGAGGACACAGATCTCCTAGATGGAATTTAGGTTCATTGTACGTACTTTCTCGTCCAGGGAACGTTCAATGGACCATAAAATGTTCGGGTGTTCAATTCACCTCCATTGAACATTCTTTAGATCTTCGTGTTCTCTTAGGGTACTTATGGAGGGAACATCTTTCATTTATGATCACTCAGCTAAAACGTAAGAATCATTACATAGAAAGTTCATTGATCGTTATCAGGGTTGCTACAACCGGAAAATCCTAATGGAATCTACCAATCATATATCTACATTAGATACAATGGCCAATACCCGTCTAGAAATTCAATCGGGTTATCCCGACGTTTGATTAGTACCTGGCCGGGTCCCAATCAAAGGCCGGGTTAACCCGAGCAGATGTGACTGAATTTCCATTCTTATAAGAATGGAAGAAAATTCCCTGTGTAGCAACCATGATTATCCAACTCTCTCACGGTGGCGCATATAATCCTCCAAGTTCATCGGACGAACGAACGAAGAAACGAGTTTGAGTAACAGGAGTAGCCAACAAGTGTCGATTCTTTTGTAACAAAAGCTTGGAAATGGATTCATCCATTTTGCCATTCTTTCCTTTCCAATTCTTATCCAATTCCAATCCCTTAGTTTGAATATTCAAAGCATGTTTCCGATGTATGAATTTCCCGTAATGAAGTGAATAATAGAATTTTGAACAAAAAATTAGATTTACAAAATAAACCTACAAAAAAAGAATTTCTCAATCAAACAACGGAAAAAAATTAGAGAGCAATTTAAGCATACTTAGTTTCATGTCGAATATTAAATATATGTTACGTCATGGAAAGTTTCATGTCAAATTGTTATGTTTACTCAATACATTCAGATGGGTTCATATCCGATTTCTAAAGGCAAATCATGATGAAGTAAGAAAATTATGACTACCGTTTGGCAATATAATTCAATTCATTTTCTGTACAATAAAATGATCGACTTTGCGGAAAAGAATCAGAAAAAAACAACATATTTCATTTCTTAGTTTTTCAGATTGATCTATATGATCATTAATAAGTATAAAGATATAGAGCATTATCTCTCCCTCTATATAACGATAAGATAAAATGCATTACCGGCAACCGTCTAATGTTCGTTGATTCGTATCATATGATGAAATTTTGAATGAAAAAAAAAAAAAACACGAAGAAACCTTACTTTTTGCGGATCAGTCGTTTGATAACCGACAGCGATACTCGTTGGTAATTGTTAACAATTTAAACGGTTTGCGTAACACGCAAGGATGCGTGGAATTGCGTAAAGTATTCTTTCACGCAAAATATCCCAATGTGATTATAATATTCTCTTCAGAATTACGCGTAGACAACATAAAGCATACCTGTACGATACCTAGACGATAGCAGCACAATTATGACACAAGAACAATAATGATTCTATTTGCGACAAAATTACATAACGCTGATACTAAACTAAACATGTTATCGACAACTTTAGTCGAGATATAATCGGATAACTGAGGTTGTTCTTCAGCTTCTGGCGCACCTGTTGAATCGCAACGTTGACTGAGAATTCAACGTTTCCGCAAACATTATCTGCAAAGAGAAGGTAAGTACCTTCTTCAAGGTCGAACATGAGGACGAATCATCTACCGCGAGTCGTTGAAGTTCTCGTGTGTCTGTGCTTAAGGCAGTGTTGTGGGGACCAAAAAAAGTGATTTCATGATATTATGCTTGGGCTTTTCAGATTGTGTAGGAACTTCAAAAATACGTGCTGTCCACAACCTCGACCAACTGTCGCAGCCTGAGGATTTACATAAATTTACATTCGTTAACGATACACGGATGGGTGTAACAATGTATAAGGGGTAAATGAGGAAGTTTAAGAAAACAGGTGAATATTGATTTGATCTCACGATTTGGAAGATATCTCATCACTTTACACAAGTTTATTCTTTCTGTGTTTTTTGTTTTCTTCATCCGCAAGAAATATTATCTTGATGGATTGAATCTTGATTATTATTACTCAGGTCATACACGTTCAAGAGGATCAAATGTACTTGGTGCAGAATTTTGTAATGCCAGGCAAGTGATTTTTCGTTGACCAGTACGTCATTTTTGGATGGAGCGCAAATTTGAAAAAAAAAATTCATACACGGGATTTCAATAATTCGTTGAATTTGTCCATTCCCTAGCATGTATGTACCATGGGGCCCACCCCGGCCCTGCATGAGCCCCATCCTGTCAATATGGGCCCAAGACTGGGACAGAGTGAGGCCAGAATACGTACACGCTGGGGTTGTTTCATCAATGGAATTCACTTTTCATTTTGATCGTCGAAATAATGGGTACAGTTAACGAATTGTTGAAATCCAATATACGAATTCTTTTCGAATTTGTGTTCCGTCTCAAATTGACATAGTGTCAGAGCGCCAGTGACGGAATGAACGCCAGCCATAGAATCCTATTTGTATTGTTGCAATAATTAACGTGAGCAAACAGTGGGATATATCGTCGATACGCAGAAAATTCTATGATTCAATTTTATCGACAGAGGATTTTTCGCCGTAGAAGTTACAATGTTATATTCCGCTAAAATAAGGGTTGTCGGAAAGAGTACATTGATTTTGTCACCTGCAGTCAATATATGTCATGAAAATAAGCGTATTTACGTTCTGATTTATCAATTAGTGATTCCTCTGGAACGATTTCATCACTGAACACTAGGATGAGCCAAAAAGAACTAACCTATCGAATTTATGGGTTTAAATGGATCCATATATCGAGGAAAAAATTCCCCCGTTTGGTAGAATGTTTAGCTCAATTTTAAAAGGTTGTCGGTGGGCATTTGTAATTTCCCATTTAAATAAAATCTGCTGTACAATCAGTGAGGGTAAAATAAAGATTCTCATTCAAATATCCGAATAGAGGAACATTTCACAATAATTTTCTGCATTGTAGATGCGCATCGATACGAATGTTGAAATGTTAATTAAAACAATCAATGCGCAGTTACCGCATCTTCAATCTACCCAACACAATAGGAGTCTGCATATATAGACGTTAGGATGTCATGAACAACAGCTACGTAAATAAATCACGATACAAATCAGGATAAAAAAGAAGAGCTGCCGTTGGATCGTTGTTTGCGTTGAGATAATGTAATTGAGGATATTATAATAAAAATCCAGACTATCGTTCTATGAATTTCAAATTCAGATTTTATTTTACTTTGGAGAAACACCTCACAGAATTCCAAGATCGTTATCTGTTATGGTGTCGAGTATCACTGTTGAAAAGGAATATCATTGTCACATCTCGGTTACCGATGTGGAAATTAATTATCGATGGCGTCCTTATTTTATTTAAGGGCCTATGTGAGGTGCCCTCATAGGCTCTAGACAGGATTGTCACGCGCTCATCTTCAGGGCCTGCACTGTATTTCTAGTTTGACCCTATATAAGACGATTAGTCCCACGATGGGACTAATGCAAGCTCTGAAACTAAAACCTTTGGAAGCTGGATCAATTTTCGCGACAATTATTCATTTGAATGAATATTGAATAAGATTATAAGAATAATACAAATTAAGTAAAAAAATGTGATTTTTTCTCATTTTTCTTTTGTGAACAATGTTGAAAGGAATACGAACAGTTGGAGACCATGCCCAGAGTGGGACGACATTTTGTTCAGAAGTTATGAACAAAAGAGTGACGTCGTCGAAGGCTATGAACTTACAACCATCTCCACGCACCTGTTTCGCACGCATTTTATTTGTGTTTCATGGCGATGTAATTGTTAACTAACAAAGAAAAAACAAAATTAATGTAAATTTCTGATGTAATGACCCATATATATCGTAGGTCACATGATGAAAGGGGATAAGTCTGCTCTGTCTTCAGATGTTCTTTATGACAAAAAGTCACAAGTTTTTGAATCTTGAAAAAAGATAAACTCAAGCAAAAGCGAAAATGGATTGGTTATAGAAAATAAAATAAAATGCTTATGACAAGTTTTGGAGAACAAATTTTGTTGTTTTTCCGTCAGGAAATGAAAAAGAATAGGTAAATAGGTGAAATTAACCCAAAACGCTACGCAAAAAAAACAACAGAGATGGAATGTAACAAGTCTTTGATTTGTGATGTTTGAGCTAAAATTCGATCCTGCCTTACGCGAATTCAAATTGAAGCACAGCAGGTTCCATGCATTTCAGACTTGTTCCCAGAGCTGGATAATCATTTGGAATAAAATTATTCTGAATTCGTATGGAAATGAAAACCAACGTTATATATTTCAGATTTGGAATATATCCTCCATGAAATGTCATATTTGTAATATATTCTCTATGAAATGTCATATTTGGAATGCTTTCTTCAAAATCTTGTGTATCTCATTCTCCAAATATATAAGAACTGGTCAAAAAAACTCAACATATCTATTTTTGAAACACTAATATATATTGACAAAATATTTTGAAAAATATGTTTCAAATCTGTAAGTTTTTATTTTGAAATACAGAATGCACTGGGAAAAAAAGCGAGTGATGTACTATTGGTTATGAAATGCATCACTTTTTTTAACCAATATAGTGTCACCAAGAGTATATCGCTATTGGTAGAAATTATAAAATACTCTTGATGACCAATAGAATGTTTCAATAGTAAATGAATATTAGCAGGAATAGTGAAATGTACGTGTTCAGTATTTTTTACTAACAGTCATTCGCTCTTTAAACACTCTACTGATTGTCAACAGTACTTCACAATTTCTACACCGAGAAAAAAAGCATGTTCCAAATGCAAAGGAGCCCTTCACACTTCTAACGCTGTTGCTATAACGTGCTTTCAACGCATGGTAACATGCTTAGAAGGCATGGGAACTCATGCACAAAAAGCATGGGCTCGTGCGTCGAAAGCATGGGCTCGTGCATTTAACGCACGTTATAACAAATGCGTGAGAAGCGTGAAGTGTTCCCTTGCATTTAGAGCATGCTTTTTCTCTCGGTGTACCTCACAGACTTCTATATAATACACTAGACTGCGAATTGAGCATTCCAAAAGTGAGGCCAAAGTGGGTAGGAGTAGGGATGGCGGCCATATGTCAATCGGTACGGATTTTGTGAATAGAATCTCAAAAAGTAATGTCGGTGTGTACCTAATGACATATGGCGTCTACTAACACACGATAAAATTACTTATCCGTGTGGCTAACACATGTTCACGCGTATATCGGTGTGTTGGCCTCACTTTGAGACGACACAAACTATAGCATGTTCGCAGTCTATAGATAATATATTGAAGTCTGTGGTGTACCCATAGCGATATACTCTTGGTGAGGTTATATTAGTGAATAATAGTGATCTGTTTTCCAACCAATAGTGCGCCATTTGTTCTTTTCTCCCAGTGTGGTTTCAAAAACATGACTGATATACAAAATACCATAAGAAATATATATCTTAAATTCAAATGATAAAGTTGATTAAAATTATTTTCTCAAAAGTCTCAAGAATTTGGAATAAAAAACTCAAATAAAAATTCTTCAAAACAAGGTCTTTGTGTTAAGCGGAAGTTAAGGAGAAGGTGAAGTAAAAGTTTTCTGTTCTTTAGCAAAAATCTATTCAATCTCCATGGTTTATCTTGTTAATGCAACATCAAGTCGGATTATTCAATTAAAAATTTATATTGTTGTTGTTAATTAAAGATTGAATCTCTTCGGGGAAAATTCCAGGTTCAGAGCTCAAACCTCCTTGGTTGAAGGAATTTGTTAATTTGATTGAGTTTCATCAAATTTTGTTAAATGTGGCTAAATTTCATTGAACTCCGTGTTGAATTTTACTCACAAATTGGACTCTGTTTTCATGAAAAATCAACAAGAAAATACGAATTTCAACAAATTTCGATGAAATTAAATCAAATTCATCAAACCTTGCCAATTTTCTTTGATTTTTTGTGAAGATTCGTGGATCTTTTCAATTTTCAATAAAAGAGTGTCCAAATTGAGATTGAAATTCAACAAAAGTTTTTTCACCAGGACTGTTAAAACCTGAAATGTTTCGACCAACATTTTTTTTCCCAGTAAGTTGTCTGAGTTTCGTACACACAGAAGAATAACCTTCTTCCACTTGAATTGTTCAATCATCTCATGGTTTGGAACAAAAATGAATGTCTGGAGGATTTCAATCCCTGCAAACTCACAGAAGAGTTTCTCCATTGAATAATCAAATCCCAAATTCACAAATTAATTTTGTTCAAAGAAACAAGATTTCACGGTATGGAAATAGGCTTTGAAGAATACAAAAATTTTGTATTTTCATTCGCCCGTGGTAACTTCGTTCCACAGTTCAATATTTAGACATATAACACCCAATTTCTCTATTATCCAACAGCCAATAATCTATTGAGAATGACATGAAAATTACTCTGGTATCGCTACCGATAACACGATCGTAAAATCAATATGAAAAAAAATATTGCACAATAAGCATGATAAAGATCCAACAATTCCATTTTTTAGTCATTCGACCATAAACGTATGAACAAACTTTCAATTCAACTTTCTTTCTTCATTCATTTATTCAGGAATTTCTACGTACAGCTGAATATGCATATCGAATATACATATTCATAAACGGCGTTAAAACAGAACTAAGTCATTGCGATCATCATTACAATTATCGTTTCGATTCTAAATGTATAGGTAAGAATGGAAAAAAAGAAAAAAAAGAGACGGTATTATAAATACCTCTCCGAGTTTTCAAGGCAACCGAAGGGTCAATTTATCAGACTCAGAGAAAGATCCATACCTCGCGGATCATCCGTAGCATTGGCGGCAAGTAATCGACACACTAGAGAGTCACCTGCGGTATGCAAACTGTCGTTTACGACTGAGAAAATCTGGGACACATCGAGTAGCGCCGTTCGTTCATTCGACTCACTCAGACTGATAAAGGCAAAACGACTCGTTCCATACCCACACTCCATTCGCATCTACTACGAGTAGACTTGATTCATACGTGTTTCAAATACGTACAGGGAATACCGTGTACATACACGTTCAATTTGCGCAACACTTGTGAACGTGATGATTGTGTGCACGTGCAGCAGCGGCGACAACAACAACCGCAGGAACAGTAAACCTGAATATACCAAGATTAACACACGAAGATTGGACGCAGTGCTATGATAAGGAGGTGACAATTTTTATTACCCTGCGCTAAAGAGATTTCTTTGTTTTTGTTTCATAGTCACAATGGTTTCAAAAACTCGAGTCTCCCTTAGTGGGTCGATTCAATCTTTGCCCTTAGGGGCGGTTTCAGGAATTCGAAATATCGAGAGTTGAATCTGAATTAGAAATTCGTAAGTTCAAGGAAGCAAAATTGAAACATTCAAATTTTGCAAGAACTTTTCAGTCTTTGCATGAGATTTCATACCTTTTATAGAAGTTCAAGTTCAATTTTAAAGGATTTACGTTGAAGTTTTCTTACAGTGTATTTATCGAAAATTTAGTTGCTCATTGTAGTGCTTTTGTTCGTTTAGTACACTAAAAGGCCTTGACAATACTTGCGCTTGAACATCGAAAACAATAATCGAAAAAAATCAAATGCATGCCATACAGTATTGCGTTTCGTGTTATCCATTGCTGTCCGGCTAATGTCAAACTGCATTTTCATTTGTTTTTCCCAATCGATTGATATCATTTGCAGGTCCCCCTAGTGGAAATTCTGTAGCGATTCATTGGTTTTGTAACACTTATCCCAACGAAAAACTAGAAAACTGGCCAGTAATTTGCAAGTTACTAGCAAATGTCTGCCCAGTGAACAATATGTTATCATCCGGAGCTCTTAAAGATCTCCTAAATATGTGTAAGAGGTCACAAGACCTTTCAGAAGGTTAACATAAAGATATCAGAATGTTATCAGATGCGTCGATTTCTGAGGAAAATAAGAGATTGCTAGAATGTTATCCAAACGAACTCTTTAAGAGGATTTTTTTCTGAGATCTCAGAAAAATAATACCATTCAGATATCAATATGATAACATTGACAGAGCTCTTTCAAAAGGCCTCTTAAAAATCTTTTTCTCTTAAGGCGATTTACCACAAGCCAAGTTACTAGATTTCTCCCCCCCAGTTTTCTCAGTAATCAATGAATAGAATCAATTTTAATGAGCAGGTGCATCTTCTTAGGCTATTGAAAAAAATTCAGCTACTCATTATTTTTCATTTTATGTGTTCGTTTCTGAGAAAACTGGGAGGAGAAATTCGGAATCTAGTCATTTTTGCAGGGAGTAATGAATCCCCTTAAGAGTGTTCGCTGGGTGGTTATTCCGTGGGACAGGTGTTACAAAACCAATGAATCGCTAGAGCATTTCTACTAGGTCCCGTGCTGGTGTATTTTTTCCCTGTGGGAACAAAAAATAAACGAATCTAGCAAACAGTCCGATTGAATCTCCCTTCATATCCGCACGTCCGATCATATCATAACTTAGTACATTTTTATTCGTGATGAAGGTTAGAAGAGAAAGTGTACCCTCGCGGTACAATATTACCTTGAATATCGTATTCAGATTTGCAGCGCCGGCGTTTGATCCAATTGACATAGCTGCTCGTAACAGAAACGATAGGTAACCTGACGTATTTCTCGTTGCACTCTTGTTTAAACCTCACCAGCCTCTCGACCCGCTTGACCACATTGCAGCACATATGTATATTGAAATCTGAGACTTGCACCGATCAAGTGAGAAATTATTTTTAATAATAAACGCAGGAAAAGATATTTCAAAAATTCCCATAATTTATTGAGGATTAGCGCCAGTCTGTGACGAATGAAATTATTTACCTGAATATAGCTTCAAAAGTACCATAATTCCTTGTAGAAATACGTCTAATTATAGGACTTTTTAAAAGTAAATTCAAGTGAAAACTTTATGTGTCAGAGACTGGCGCTGATCCTCAATAAATTATGGGACTTTTCAACACATCTGTTTTCTGCGTGTAAGAAGGAAATCAAAAGAATTACATTAAACGTATTGTAGAATACAGGAATCCTCCACGCGGTTATAGTCATTTCATTTAATTCTTCGGTTCGATAAACGTTGTTAATTTGCATGATAGTAATAATTATTGTTCGCGCTAAAATGAGGGCACAATTATATCATCCGATGAACCTTTCAAAATTTTGAAAGTTCGACGTAATTTCAGAACATTGTCTGCTCTCTAAATATGGAAGAGTGAGGATTTCACTTGAACGGAAATATAGATTCTCTTCCGGCTGCACGGAGAAAATTTTGTAGTAAAAATTAATATATTTATATCGTAGATATGGGATATACTTGATTGTGGCGGAAAGAACCATGAGTATGCGACAGATTACCACAACTCTTCCTGAAGTCAGTATGCGGAATAATAAGAAACTACAAAGTGATAGTTCCTATCGTCATAATCGATATATATCCCACGGGTACGATACTGTGTCTAATAATCTTTAATATAGACTTTTTGCTTTGTGCCTCATGGTCTGTCTACACAATGTATGCGAATGTGAAAACGCAATGCTCAGACACTGTGTACGAGATCTGCGCATTGCATTCCTGCGTTTGCGTAAACTGTGTAGACAGACCTTAAAAAGTGAAATTTCACTCTGTCGGGTTGAGAATTCACTCTTTAGGCAGCCAAAAGGGAACCTATCTTCCCGTACAATTGCTTTATGAACTTTCGAAAAACGTCAAAACTCTAGGCCTCTCGAATCAATTACATTTATAGAATTATATATGAAAAAACGCTTATTAGCGTTCACTTTGACCGCTACCGTCGTTCTAGGGTTAATAATGATTTTCCTGAGAATCTTTTGTTGTTTTCCATCAACGCGATTGTCAAAGAACAGCGTTTCCTGCTGAAAAAGGAAGCGTGCAACTAAAAAGTGCAAGAAATAAATCGCTTGCACACTGAGAAAAAAGCGACATAGTCACAGGAACCATCCTTGGATGTTTAAGGACTTTTGGTTGCGACGACCTGAAATCTGGTTATGATAACCAGGAAAACAAAACAAAATCACGTAAATCTGGCTGTGGCAACCAGACAGAATGGTCAAAGACAAAATCAATTACGTCGCCTGGTTATGAGAACCACATTTTTCTCTGAGTGCAAAGTCAATTAAGAGAGTATGAAAAGTTTGGAAAGCATAATTTGGCGCTTCAAAGTGTGTGATTGACGTGCAGAAAACGTGTTTGGATTTCATATGAACGCCAATCCCACAATCGCCGGAGAAAAGTCAATCTCCACCAGGGGTTTATTGTTGAATAAATGTATCGAATGAAATCTGGCGAAGTGCAACAATTTCTGATCAACACAGGTTTACGAAATGTTCAGAATTCAATATCTAGTGATAAACTTTTAAGCCTAACACTCAGGTGCAATTCACAACAAACAATGTACTAAAAATATTACAGCGTTAATACACATTATACACTTTCCTCACATAATTCGACTATTTTCTCCATTTGCCGCTTTACGATCGAATGCATTTAATCACCGTCAGCGTGAGTAGCTCTTTCCTGAGAAGAAAAAAGAGAACATTTGTGGTCGCCAATTGTTCTCAGTTACATAATTCAAAGCGTAATTCAACGTGTGTGACATTATTTCAATTATGTAACTTGATTCGCCATTGCTCGGATCACGCACGCGTTTTAACGAATCTTTCCTGAATCCTGACGATGTATCATAAAATTACTTCATGTTTCTGAAACAGAAAGGGTAAGAGAAAATCAGAAGATAATAAGTTGCCTGACAGGATTTGACAAAACTTGTGGTTCGTATTTCATAATTTTGTTGGAATTTTTTTTCAAGTTTCATATGATTCAATATAATTCATCTTTTTGACATAAAAACATCCTTGATCCAACATTTTTCCCTTTGAGTATCGTATATTCAGGCTAAGATTTACATAGGGGCAATCGGGGCTACTCCCCGGGGCGGCAAATTCACACTGCAGCGACAAATTTAGAAAGGAGAATTAAGATCTTGTGAAATTTTACTTCGATGAGAATCATGGGTTACGTAAATTTATTCAAAATCGTATATTATATAATGAATAATAGGGATGTGGAAGAACCCGAATAATTGAAGCTTCCAATTCGAGAATGAATCCAATTTTCAGTTTTTCGAATTTTCAAGAATCCAATTTGATTCGGGTTTCCGACATCTTGCGATTTGATTTGAGATTCTTAATAGCTGCAATGAATGCATGAATGATCAAAGGGATTAAGTTTGAGACTAAGATTCTCGATTACCAATTTGATAATTGCATTGACATGGTCATAGAAATCATCCTCGCGTGGTTAAGAGCTTATGGTTGTAGTGACCTGAATCTGGTTATGATAACTAGGAAAACAAAACGAAATTATGTCAATCTGGCTGAGGTAACTAGACGAAATGGTCAAAGTCAAATTTAACCACGTCGCCTGATGATGAGAACCAGATTTTTTTCAATGAGTGTCCCTGATGAAAACGCGGATAGGTTCGGATGAAAATTTGCAGATGGATACAAAAATAGGATTGAAACGGATAAAAATACAATCCACTTTTATTCGTTTCAATCCTATTTTTGTATCTATCGGCAAATTTTCATCCGAATCTATCCGCGTTTTTACCAGGGGTATACGAAGAAAATACTTACTGACGAAAGATTACCCAAAGTTTAGTGGAACGGATAAATTTTTCTAACCAAATTACTCAAACATCATTTAGAGAGAAAAATCTACTAACGGTAGAGTCTACGGGATGAACAGATGTGAAATACCATAGAATTCAGCGATATCAAATCTATACGAATAGTAGAAATCTGCGAACGCATCAGTTCTTGGTAAAACAATTGACGCTAGATAACAGGTGGATCGGTAATTTAGGAATTCAAGAATGAAGTTAACGGGATCGTTAAGTTAAGTTATCGATCGAGTAAAACAGCCAACATGGTAACGAAGATGTGGGTTTGTTCTTTGCAGCAAAACATTTACCTGAATAAAATTCTAATGGCATAATCCCACCAAACACAGTTTGTCACTATATCATAATTATAACGTAACTTCAAAATCACATGCAATGTAACCTGCTTGTTACATGCAATGGACAGGTAACGTGTAATTTCACACTCACGAAGAGTAGTTGCAACGTCACTGTAACACAACATTTTTTGTGTTGGTTACATTGTGGTTACATGCAATTGTTATGACCTTTTTATTTTGGAAATATGCATCGCAGACACTTTTTGAACTTAGATTCAAGGTCTCGCGCATATATATTATTATATATATATATATATATATATATATATATCTGGTTTAATAGTATCACTTATGACAGATGGATAAAACCACGATGCTGCTGAAATGAAACATGTCATATTGTGGTTACATTGTAACAATTTTTCATAAGTGTGAAATTACAAGTTACCAGTCCATCGCATGCAACGAACAACCCACACACCACTCGTTGTCTAAAAGATATCTCCAGAAATAATGATGAGAAACGCAAGAATTCTTATGCAACGTGAATAGACATCTTTTAGAAGTCCTAAACTGTTCTTACTTCCAAAATATATCTTCAGGAACGTTTTCTCAAACTATTTAGAATTTTCTCAAAGATATCTTTCAGAAACTTCTCAAAGGTTTCTGAAAACGTTCTTGAAGATATCATTTAGAAGTAAGAACAGTTCAAGACTTTCAAAGGATGTCTATTCATGTTGCATAAGACTTCTTACGTTTCTCATAATTATTTCTGAAGATATCTTTTAGGCTGTGTGGGAAGTGATATTGCGTGTGATCTCAAGTTACATTGTAGTTATAATGTGGTAACAAACTATGTTTGGTGGGATTCTTCGTGGAATCAGTGTACATGGAGAAAAATGCGGATCGAGAATATAGTAATATTTTATAGAAAATTGGAGAATATTTCTCAAACTCTGAGAATATTTTTAAAAGTTTGAGAATACTTCTTAAATTTGTAATGGAGATGGAACGGTTCATATTTCTGTTGAATTTTACTTGAAAAAGAATGGAAAATTATCAATACTTAACAAACAATACACAAAAAATATCCACTTTCCAATAGTCGCGCATGCAATTTTACAAAGTGAATCATAAGATTTAGAAACTTTGTTATTCACTTCGTAGAATTTCATGCGCAATTCTTGGAAAATTCATACTTCTCCCTATTGTTTGTCGAGTTTTTCAAGTAAGATTCAACAGAAATGTGACCCGCTTTGTCTTTATCACGAATTTAAGAAATATTCTCAAATCTTAAGAAATATTCACAGATTTTAAGAAATATTCTGCAATTCTTTATCAAAGATTACTATATTCCCGATCTGCATTTTTCTCCGTGTATTTGATAATATACTATATAGTATGGGTCATTTCACATCAAGATTTACATTGAGTTCCTGAATATTTTTGTGATAATATATTTTCGAATACTTTGTTGATAAATGAGAGACACGTGTCATTAATTTTTTTTTCCTTATTGTGATTTCCGATGTATACATTGGGGTCGGAGTTTTCAATTTCAACAAATCCTCTTTTTTTTCAAATGATTGTATTTGGAACAGCTTTCGACATACAAAATTATTCCCAAGACATAAAAGTTGAGATTTTTTCTAAACTTTTGAAAAATTTGAGTGAAATTTTTTTTCCAATTTGCGTCTCGTCATAATTCGACGATGAAAGTAAAAAAGGCATTTCATTGGAATTCGAACATTTTGAAGGTTCAAATTTTAAAAACTCGGTCGATCTGTGGAGCATAACGATATTGATAACTGAAAATTATATTCCACGACATTTAAAAGATATAAAAAAAACAAGCCAAAAATATGACTCAATGATTTGATTCGATCTCCAATGAAATTTCTCCCTCCAATAGAGTGAGGAAGACACTATTCAGCACTATTGAGAGGATTTATTGTGGTCGAATCGACCTGCTCGAGCATCGTAAAGTGCAGGTAAGTGTTAAGGGGTTATATACAGTTAAGAGGTGCAAAAAAAGCGATTTTTCAAGAATTTTTTCTGAAAAGTCAGTTGAATTGATAATTGTAAAAATTTGTACACATATTGAGTTAACTTTTAACTGTACTTTAAGATTTTTTATTTGTAAGAATAATAATTTTGAGAGCCGTTATAGTTGATCTCCAGAAACTCCTCTAAAGAAAACCGCTTTGCGGTGACCACGATATCTCGGGACTGAATCTTTCAAAATGAAAAAACCAAACGGATTTCGTCAAAGTAATGTATAATCTAGTAATCAATCGAAGGAATAAGCAAAATTAAATTTTTTGACAAAATGGTGACTTCTAAAAGAAAAAAATCGATTTTGCAGCAAAATTTTAGCCTTGAATTGTTCATTAAAAAAAAACATTCATCGGTGAGAAGAAACCTTCGATTAATTACTGAAAAATATAGTCAACAAGCTTGTGTTAAAATTTGAGACCGATCGGTCCAGCCGTTTTCGAGAAATCTTGGTCACCGACTTTGAAAACACAGTTTGAAGAAAAACGCATTCATAGTTTCAAAAGCACTTGACATAGAGTGAAAAATTTTTACAAATATGCGTGTAAGTTGAACAATAATCGCCGAATTGACTTGAAATTGTACTTAAATGTTGTACTTAAATGTATGTACATTATGAAAATGAAATAAAAAAAAATCGATTTTTTGAAAATTTTAACTGTATATAACCCCTTAAATGGCCCTTTCGAAAACAGCTTGAGAAAGGTTCCCTATTAATTTCAATCACTTTGGTCCAATTAGTCTAAAGTAGGCCCGATAACAGACAGACGGACAACCCCACATCCCAACTGTTAATATTAATCATTGTTAAATGGAATGCAAAACTACACGGGAAAAAAGATTACTTAAAACAATTCTATTCAACACTGCAAAAACTGATGTCTTATTTTAAAATATTTTTCTAGTGACTTTTCAAACATTTTAAAATCTTACTACAGTACACTCTCGCAAATGGGCCCCTTCTTCTCTTCCTCCAATGCAAAGCGAAAACCGTTCGAGTAAGAAAGATGATGAGCGTCCCATTTGCGAGAGTGTGCTGTATAATCGTATTCAATACACAAAAATACGTTTTGGTTGAATACATGAAGTGTTTGATTAGCGAATGACTCTTTTGAAAGGTTTCTAATATTTTTCATGGATTCTTCCAGCATCTTCGTTGAAAGAGTCCATTGAATCCGAAAAATGAAATTTCATGAAATTTGGTCAGAACATTGTCCGAGATTCGATGAGATTTAGCGAGATTCAATCAGATTCATATTGAAGGAATTCATGTTGTTGAAGTTTGAATCGTTTATTGAAACGAATTAGTGCTCGAACCACACAATATTTAAGTGTTAAAGACCAAAAATCTTGCAATACATTCTTTAAACGATGTTTTTAGTTCCAAGGAGTTAATTTAAAATGAAAAATAACGATAGTTCATCAGATTTTGTGAGTTTGAAATTTCGGTTCGTTTTTTTCTCCGGGAGAGTAAAATCCTGATTCAAAATTTTAGATCATTGACTACAGACTTATACATTCACGTTTAATACACGCTATCATGAATTATTTCCCAATCTTTTGTTTCATTCCCAAATCAAATCACATTCCTCTTCACCAGATGCTGTTTTATATCACGATAATTTTGCACGTTAAGAGGACGATAAATGTGATATGAGATACCTTTAAGATCGAATTGGTGAATCCAATGATATATTTATGAAAAATCAAACATGCAGATAGAATGAAGAAGCTAAAATGACGATTAGAGATTTGTCAGGAAGATGCCACAGGAATAGGAATACCAATAATAATAAGATAAAAAGAAGAAAATAATATTCAGAAACGCGCCATTTCGCACGAGTGATTGCGTTGCCTGCCTCATCGCATTGCTTCTATTTCGTATATCCTGTGCTATTGTTGTTGCGTTCGAGTGGCATAAGATTTTCAACAAAAAGAAAAACATATTCGAGAGACCACGTTAATTTATTTGCTCGTTAATTATATATCGAGGCGAATTTCAAAACTCTCTTCTCATTCGTGAGAAGGTCTGCGGAAAAAAACGAACAGAAGGAATTGAGGACGGGTACAGCATAAGTTCACAGAAATTCAACCGATGCGATGATTCATTATTGATGACGAGGAGACGAGTGCCTCTATCTCCAGAGATTAAATAACAGGGGAAAGAATGAGTATTTTATCTCTTTTTTCGTGTTATACTCGCCTGGAAAATGAGATTTCAAATTTCATCTGTATCGAGATCGATTGAGGAATTGATAATGAAACACCACGGCGCGTTTCATACGGCGCAAATGTTTTCACGGTTCTGGGAGTTTGAACTTGCATAAGAAGAAATCATTCTTAGCTAACATTTATCTAAGGTGATATACACGCGTATGCAAAGGAGAATAAGAATTCCTTAACCACCAGGGATATCGTACAGCAGAAAAACTATTACGTGGGATGCTTCCTGAGACTCTGAATAGACAATAAATAGTCCCACAGTTTCGTACTGTGCATGACGAACGATATCGTTTCTATCTTTCAACAAATAATCGAATCTCAACTGATCTGCACGCAACCGGCACTCTGATTAGTTTTTCTCTTACGGTATATTATACATAGAAAAAAAAACTGTAAAAGCTTTTATGGGAAGCTTTTATGAAATTCTTTTATGCTAATAGCACGGAGGTGTTGCTACACGGAAAGAACGGGTCCATCAATATTTAGAAAAATGACTGTCAAGTTTGGGAAAAAGAGGATCGCTGAAAAATATTCGTAGTCAAAATATTAACAGTTGATAGTTTCATTGGTATTTTTCATAGTGAAATTATCAATTGTTAATACATCGACTAAGAATTTTTAGTAGACTCACTACGAATATTTTTTAGCGATCCTCGTTTTCCCTAAATTGACAGTCATTTTTCTAAATATTAATAGACCCGGTCTTTCCGAGTATGTTATAGTTTGCATTATATACATGATATGGTAGTATGTAGTGCTAAAATCCTGGGAAAACTACTACGTTGCTACTGTAGCACTTCTAGTAGGATAACCGCAAATTTAGGAGCGCTTTGCGGCCGGGCATATCACCGCTAGATCACTATTTACCAGTTCCTCACCTTTCTCCAAATATGTCATCGAAGAAAGATAGATAATTTGAAAAGAGTGAATTGACGGCCATGCATGCTCCACGCACGCTGTGATTTTCACCAGGGTGGGAGCATCGGTATTTTATTTCGCAACTCGGACATCTAAATGTATAATTGTTTTCAAATAAGATGTCAGAAGTGTGATTCTTCATTAAATTTGAAAAGATGGATCATGTTTATGATGTCTAATCTTATGGTTGATTAAAATCTCACTTCGTTCTGATTCAAAATGGCACAATATACATTTTAAATATATATTTCTTGTTCTTCACTTTGACATTGATGTGTTCAAGGTAATGTTTCTGCGTACAATTTTTAAACATTGCTGTGTGCTAATTAAACACGTTATGTCTTGAATCAAAACGTATTTTTGTGTTTTGAATATAATTATAATAACATTTCAAAATGTTTGAAAAGTTTTTGAGACAGACATTTTTTTCTTCAACATTTCAAATATTCATTATTTTTTCTAAATGAAAGTTAGTTATCAGATTCTTGTCTTGATGGACTGCATTGGGAACAATTTTTTGTTTAGATTTGCACGTAGAATTCAACAAGTAGTTTTCAATAGATCCAAACAGATTCGTTAATTAATCAAATTGAATACAAACTTCGCAACGGTGAATGACCATTCAAACCTATCGAGTTCCCATTGAATCTTATTAATTCAACCAACTCGAGTAGGTTTCAACGGGTTTGAATAAGTGAGAATAAATGTTGACCATTGCCAAGTTTGTATTAAATCTCATTGATTGATGGAATTGAACAGACTTTTTAAACTAGGGCATTTCGTTACTTCCAAATGAATTACAATACGTAGATGAATCAAAAAACTTTAGTTCGATATCCCCAGATGAATTTCATTGGAAGAAAATTTTAATTTGTACTTCTACATAGAAATCATTCAAACATGGCATATCAGATAGTTAACGGGAAAATACCAATAGATTCCAATATATTTCGATACACTTCTTACTCTCAGAAAAATACAATGTCAAAATGACCGTTATTTCGTATATTTTTCACCCTCAAAATAATGAAAAATGAAGCCAGTCTTACACAGGTGAGAAATAATTTTTCATACGAGTGAGGGCTGTAACCTATTAACCTATGGTTGACTTATTTTTAACCTCTCATTTGGTTTTATTGAACAATCGAATGTTATGTATTCCCTCAGTTATCATGACAACCATGGAAATAATGTATTTTCTACCGTAAAGTGCGTTACTATATTGAAAGGTAATTCCCACAACATTTATTCTTCTCAATGTATACTGTGGAATATTCAACTTCTATTGCAATCCATGTGGAATCGATGTGACAAATACACACCATTTTCCGATAAAAAAAAACCGTGTCGTATCAATATCCATCCAAATGCATTGGTCATTTCCAACAGGGACGATACGGCTAATAACTATCAATTTTAAAATCAAAACTACCACCCATCAGAAAACGACACACGAAGATGAATAAGAGAATAACATGATTTTAAGACCTGGAATGTTCAAGTACATGAGTTACGGTTGTATTTTCACGGGTTTGAGAGCATGGGAGATATTTTGTAACAAAGAAGGAATCTGTACCTTACTCCTTACACATTACATATGTGCACACACACACACACATCCATATATATATATATGTATATATATATATATATATATATAAAGCCGTATCTTCTTCCATAATACCACCTTTCCCCTCATAACTTCCCTATTCAGATATCTCTTCAGATACCTCTTTCCTTCGTATCAAAGAATCGTAGAGATCCACATACACTTACAAACCCTCACATGCAAAAGTATCTGCTGTGGGAGCCCCTCTTCTTCGGGGCTCTCAGCCAGAGGATCCACCCCCTCTTATGTACTTCATCGCATCTCGAAAGCCCATACATATATATACCACCACCTCCGATGGTACATATCCTCGAGAAACAACTTTGAAGGTAGACCGTCGTTGCCTCGTTATTTTTGTTGTTCTTTGTTTTACTTAGTCCTTGTTTAGTGCAAAGGTGGAAAACTCATCCACCGAATCGTGATTTAAAGTGAACAGATTATTCGATTATTCCGGGAGAGAATAAATGAACCCCATGTGGAAGGACACCGCGGATTAAGGGGATTGGATAATTTGTCTTGTCCTTAAATCGAGAGGTCGAAGGTCTGTAGTGTAAAATAATATGTATATGTAACCAAATCGTACTTCACGTGAGTTCATAATTTATTTTCTTTCGTTTACCTACCCACAGATGATTTCGAGGTATCAATTACTATGCGCCCTTCTTTTCCTCGGAGTTATGTTATTATATCAGAGATCACAGGCGGTGAGTAAACAGATATACATATTATTGACGTAGATGATGTAGATTATGAAATTCAATCAATTGTGTAATACGAGAAGAAGATTCCTTTCACAAAGCTCATTATATTCCGGACTTGAAGTGCAAAATCATGATTGTTATTACCATTATTTTTATTCCATCTTCTCACGACGGAGTAACGTAACAATGACAGCCTAGGGAAACTGCATCTGTACGCTTTATTTTCCTTTGGGTATTATTAAGTAATCAATTAATTAACCGACTCTTACACAAAGTAGTTCCGATGCTTTCTCCCAAACGCTCTGCATCCCCGCAGGATTGTACCCCCTCTCGTACATATAGTACCTTTGATACATTGCACATAACAATGGGATAGTTGGGTATTGAAACGCGGTTATACAAAACGTAATACCATTCTGTGAAAATATTAAATTTTTTTATTGCTGGCGTAATCGCGCAGTTCTCTCTCTCTCTCTCTCTCTCTCTCTCTCTCTCTCTCTCTCTCTTTATCTCTATCTCTTATCAGAGTTACAGAACTAGTATTCACATCGAGAAGAATTTCATGGCACAAAGTCATATTTCCCTTTGGAAACATTGAAAAATTACTGATGATCTTCACCATTGACGGCGATAGAAATGGTGCACTGAAAGAAATACACGGAAAAAATGAGTAGTCCAAATTTTCGTTGACTGGTATACCAATTTTGGACGGAGCGCAAGTTTGAAAAGAATTTGTATACTGGATTTTGATAATTCGTTGACTGTGTTCACTATTCGAACAATGGAATCCACTTTTTATTTCCATCATCGAAATAATGGAAAGAGTCGACGAATTATTGAAATCCAGTGTACGAATTCTTCTCCAAATTGTGCTTCGTCCAAAAGTGACATACTAGTCAACGAAAATTTGGATCACTGATTTTTTCCGTGTAAAATTAGTTAATTTCAACAAAGGAACCAACAATTATTTCATGGCTCTTGGTACTAAAAATATAAGTATATGTAACCCAATTCATAACTATAATTTTTTGTCATCGTTAACAATGGAACTTGCTAACACAAAGCTTTCAGAACTATTAAAAATTGATACAGTTGAATATATTCATTGGTGATGATAATTAATGAGGAATAGCGATTATCAACTTCCAACATTGATTAGGTACATTTACATAGTGATTCTAACATTGTATTAGCAATCTCTGCGATTCATCCCTGGTTATACATTCTGAATCAGTGATTAGTGAATGATGTGAAATATTTTACAGGAATAATTATGAGAATCATCATTCTAGTTGGGTTGAAATTTCTCCCTTGAAATAAACATTCATCGATACGATATGTGTATATATGAAGTCTCTGCAAATCAAATATTCATAGATGTGAAAGCATTTGAAATGGTTTTCAGCGAAAATTTGATATTGCCAACAAATTTTCTTATTTTTTCCCCATTTCTGCACATTTGCTGTTTGTTTTTGTAGTTTTATTCTTCAAAAAATTTCTTCGAAGATATTTTTGTATGGAAAATATGAGATCTTATACAAGGTGTAACGACCGTATCGACCCTGATGGAATTGAAATTTTCGATACATCTTCCTGGATCGTACCCTGATCAATTCGTATGCATTTAATGAAACCAAAACCGATAACCAGACAAGAACCGAATGATTTCTGGTAGTGTCCCACAGGCTCCATTATTTCGTAATTTCGGTCATTCATTCCTGGATGAATCCCGCATAAACCCTAATAAAGTTTCATTTTATATTGTACGCCGCTTATAGAGACTAAATAAATCCGACTGCATTTTTAAATTTCACAAACGTTTCTGAATTGAGTCCTTACCAACACGGATGACGTTCCGTTTTCACATGAGTTCTCCCGAACAGTGCTCTGTTCAAGCCGCACACTTTTGTGGACACACAAATCGTGATCGAATAATAACCGATTGTATCAGAAATCATTTCTTTCGTACACGCAGAAAAATATATTTCACAAATGTCCCATAATTCATCGAGCATCAGCGCCAGTCTGTGACAGATGAAATTCTTCACCTGAATATAGCGTCAAAAGTGCTCCCCATGTAGAAATGTTCTATTAAATCCTATTACGAATGGTGGAATTTCTGATCAAATATCAATGAATTTCATGGGAACCTATTCATTTTTCCATTCGTAAATAAGGTTTTATAGATTATTTAGAACAGGGTATAACTTCTGGTAGAAATACAACTAATTATGATACTTTTAGAAGTAAATTTAAGTAAAAAACTCTATCCGTCATAGACTGGCGCTGCACCTCAATAAATTATGGGACTTTCCAATACATTTGTTTTCTCCACACGGAAAAAATTTCACATTCGGACTTACAGCAGCATTGCCATCATTTCGATAGCCACTCTGCTGTTGAATCCATAGCAATGACTGCTGTTAAAACTACCACAGTGAATTCGTCACGTAACCTACTACATTATCGTTTGAATTTTATCATCGATGTGATGATGATAATGGCCAAGTTTGAAGGAGAACGTATAGGAAGTGAATAGCGAATAGTTGTTCAATTGAAGTATTGTGTCAAGTACTGAAAAACAGATCTTTATGGTTGATTCCATTGCATCGACAGAACAGTTTGTCAATTTAGTATGATCATTTTCAGTTTAAATGTCTTGTACATCACAAATGGAAGGAGAAATTGAGTTCAAAATGTATGAAAACTTGTGAAATTCATGTGAAACAACAATTCCTAAAGAAAAACAATCGTATGTAGCCGAGATCTATGCATAAAAGGATATATGGTTACACCTGAAGATACATATTCAAACATGGACTTTCTGTCACCAAATTTGAAGGAATACTGTTATGTATTTATTGAGGTTAAATAAATGATCATCAACTGATATCACCTTTCAAATACATTGTTTCTCGCGTTTTTGTGTGGTAGGAATCTCTGCATTTTCCTAATGATATTTTCACGTGAAAACATACACCGTACATTTAGATTTTTAATTCCATGATCATGCATTTTGGTGAGCCCCATTTCATATATTCAACCATCTATTGACAGACTGCTGTCCGCGCGTTCGCAAAATGTGTGCACACACAGACAGACAGACACGAAACCAAAAATTTTCCTCGAGTTTGAGGAACATTTTGGCCTAAGAGATTTTGAGTTTGGCGACCAACAAATTTTCGGTCCCCGAAAACGATCACAAAGCTTCCCCCTAACGAGAGAGCAATGGTATATTTCAAGTGTATAATAGCTATTTGTGTATTTAAGGAGGTTAGTGGGCAATTTCCGACGGGTGTGAGATATGCTGCACCCGCCGACAGCAAGTGCCAGCAATCACACGAGTGGAATATTGTCAGGGAATATTGCGAGGGGAGTTCAATTTCCCGTATATGGTAAAACATTAAAGCACATATCGAAGGTATGAGTATATGAGATGGCAAAATCACATTATACAGGTATGTAGTGAAGATAAAGATGGAAGGGAAAGTGAAATGAGGTATAGTAAAATAATGATGTAATGAAAGATGAAGGAAATAAAATGATAATGTGGCAAACTACGCACTGAAAATACAATATAATTAGGGTACATTATTTTTTTCACTTTCAAATACACCCTGCTCATTTCGAGATCCCCACATACCATAGGAAAAGATAATGGAACAATCTATTTTTAAAAAACCAAAGGATTGCAACAGATCCAAGGTAAACCGAGAGAGAATTCTAAGATTTAGCGCCGAAGATCAATAACGATTTCTGGTACGTGTTTGTATGGTGCTGAGGTATTCTTAACATTTTTTTTATATATACCTTTAACATATTCAATTATACACCTCGAAGCTCAATGATTTCATTTTTTCCCTTACTCTGTAAAGTGAAAACAGTGAAATGTCACTAATTGCGAGGAAAAGTCGACCACTACAAATCAGTTCATATGCAGTGCGAAATCAGTGAATATTCACTAATCCCTGCAGGGAAATGTCACTGATTTACTCCGTGAGGAGGAACTCCAACTGCATAACCAGTGACTATTCACTGCTATATCACTGATTTCATATAGTGGTCGACTCTTAACGGCAGAAATATTGAGATTTCACTGATTTGAATTTGGAGAGTATGAAAAAATCACGAAGAAACGCTATTTCAGAACCTTTTCTAATTCAGGTCATCCCCTTAATGAAAATTAAATAGAATCTAGTTAATTGAAGCACAAAGGTCCTCCATAAATTTGAATCAATTCGGTTGACCTCATCCAGAAATTTCCCGAGACATCATCAATCAAAATAGAATGGAATGGAAAAATACCCAACTCTTCATTAGGAATTCCATTGAATTAATCGAATATTTCAGAGAGTATCTCCAGATATTAAGACGGTGAGTGCACCAGACACTCCGTATTTGTTACATCTCTATATAAATCGTTAAGCACCTGAAAAGTAATTGAAGAAGTTGTCAATTCCTTTCTCACACATGTGCTCTCAGCAGAAAATAATTGTTTAGTGCTATAAAATCGGTTTGAAAAATGTATACCCACACAAAACCACAGTCCTAGAAGAATTCATAAAGAATTCTCATTGAAATGATTGTGTTCTTTATGAAGTCTTTAAGAATTCTTCTGGGACTGTGGTGCTGTGAGGATATTTTTAATGAATAATCGAATTTTCCGCATCATAATCACTCATTACGGTCCTAATGGTTCATAATCCTTCGAGAAATAACAAATTGAATGTTTAAACTTGATGCTGATGATAGATGAATTGAATAACGATGGATTATAACAATTCAGAAACCAGGAAGTAGAATAATGTGCAGTACAAAATTCCAAATCGTGTGCTCTTTTCTCGATTTTGATCGATTCTCCGGTTCGTCACCGTCGTCGGTCGACGTTTCCGGTGAAAACGAACGCTCAGTGTAGCCATTTTTTGATTGCGCGATAAATTCGCCGACACGACCTTCGCACTTGAGGAATTTAATTGTCGGACTTACTTTTATCATTCGGCATATCCTGCTGTCACATTTTTAACACATTACCGAATCTATTCGAAATCCAAATTCATGAATACGCTGTGGAATAAATTATTTTCTTATAAATCTTTCCAGGTCCCCTGATATTCTCCTACCTGTTCCATGATGGTGATATCGTTCAGACCAGAACAGTTTTTTTGCTGATCTTTTTTATCGAAATTGAAAACTCATTCGAATTTTGATGTCTGAATCTGGAAAGAAGGAAATTAAATTACTGGCCATGTTGAATATCTCTGTTTATCGGAGGAGCGTTTCATCGATTTAGGATGAAAAAGTCGTTGAAACATTTAGGCAGTTTAAACAGAGTGACCGCAAAAAAGAGTATTTGTTTGCGTATTTTTTGGAACCGCAAGTATCAGATTAAAATCCATCTTAAAAAATACTCTGTGCCGATAGTTCGCAAGGTAATACCATTTCCTGATTAACATAACACTAGTTTTTAAGACGAAATGGTATCTAATTTCGATCAAGATTTTATAATAGTCAATAATCCTCGATAATTTTTTTCATAGAAAAGAATCGATTCTGTCAAGATCAACCATTTCTATTTTATCTCCAAAACCAGTGGTATGCTTCCCGGGAAATCGTATTCTTTCCCAAATAATCGTCATAGGTTATTTTCCAGAATAAATTTCAACCTGGATCTTACAGTCTTGAAAAAACATGCAATTTTTGCGGTCATTCTTCACCTTACATCGATACTCATGTGGACAAAAATCTCATAATTAACATATATATAATTTATAAAGAATACATAATTATATAAAAATTTAATTTAAAAGACTGTGTATTGAATTATATATAAACTATATACAATTTCAAAACTTTTCCAAGAACAGTCGAAAAATGAAATTTCAATCCTTGAAAAATGCAGAACCTGGAAAAGGAAATTATCATCCCAGCAAACACAACTGCTGGCGTTTCAAAGGGCCAGTGACGGCTCTTCAACGGCATTGCTGAACCATCAGCGGCCCATTGAAACGCCAGTAATCATTGTTTGAAGGGATTTTTTATTCATATAAACTCACCGACCATAAATGAATCACATGTATCATACAACTGGGGCTATAATCATATTGAATCACGTCATAGCCCCAGTCCTAATGTATCAACTATCAGTATGAATATGTAGTACAATCTTGATACCGTGATAGGCGGTTCTTCGTTTTTCTCTTCATCCATTAAACTCGTTAACAATTCTCGTTCGTTTAATGGCGATGATACCAAAGATGATTGAGAAAAAGATGTATTCTCGCAAACACATACGCAATCGTGTACAAATCTGACTCCGATCAATGAATAAAACGAAAGAAGAAAAAACAAAGACACGGAGAAGAGATTTGAAATACAAAGAGGCAGAGATGTGCATCCGCTTACGAGAAAACAATGTAGTATGGTTTCCGGTCAGACATTGAAACGCATAAATACAATCAGAAAATCACGTACGCGAAAGGTTGCTATGATGGTTTCATTTCTTTTTGTTTGTTCTCTTCCAACGTTGGAGATCATTCAAAAGGATGAATTCCGTGAAAAGTAGTTAAAGAAAGGATACTTACCGAGATATGGTGACGAATATGTGTAAATCCTAGATTTGATAGCTGCAAAGAGAGATTAAACAATTTTCATTCATGACTACAACTACGAACTACGGCCACGATTAGGAAGATGATGATGATGAGAAATTATGAATAGCAGAAAAGAAAGAAAAAGCGGGTTTTATATCCTTTCGTGAAATTTGTTCCTCTTTTTGTGCTCATTTTACTGAAGTAGATGAATTATGTAGTGAAAAAAATCGCGTGACATAAGCATGGGTAATAAATAGACAATGATTCAAACGTATTCTGAACTTTAGAAATTTTCGATCGAAAGATATCATAATGTTCCTGAATCCCTATGTTTCCTTCAGTTTCTTAGTCTATTGAAAATCGGCACGATCAAGTTCTTTAGAAATCTTCAAAATATCTTGAAGAATCTTCCAATTGAAAATATAATGTGAAGAACGTACAGAATAAATTATATATGATGTATATATTCGATAAAGTTTACAACAACAAAATTTTGTTTATTTTTCATTTTTATTTCATTTATGATCCATGTAAATTCACGAGTTGCGTTTTTATTTTAGCAAGTGGATGGTTACACACCTGGCGTTGATTATCCAATCTACAATACGGTACCATTCGGTCTTACATTTACCTGCCGAGGTAAATTAGCTGGATACTATGCAGATCCTGAAGCCAGATGTCAGGTATATACAATTTACACTTTTTATTTCTCTCTCTCTCTCTCTTTCAAATTGCTTCGTTTTTTCATTGACCGTTGAATATTGCGTGAACGTATAGACAATAACTTTTACATTTTAATTTTTAATTTTACGAAGAATAAGATTCTGAATTTGAGAACGACTTTGATATTATATCATTAGTGTGATGTGAAATGTGATTCTTTGTAAGGTGTGGCACTGGTGTTTACCAAATGGGAGACAATTCAGTTTTCTCTGTCCAAATGGTACCGTTTTTAGTCAAATGAATCGCGTCTGTGATTGGTGGTTCAAGGTAAATCGATTTGAAAAATGTACTATGTAATACTCTCTTCTGTTCTTTATTCACTTGATTGATGATTCTTTTTGTTTTACCCAGGTCGATTGTAATGATTCTCCAAGGCTCTACGGTATAAATGACGACCTCTACAGAGACGCCAATGGAAATCGGATATAAAAATTCGAAAACTCTATTTATAATTTTAGTGGTAACCAAAATCTCGTTTTCATACCTTATAAAGTTCGAACGATAGCCGTGAATAAATTCATGTGTATATTTGAAAACTCTGGTACAATCATTTCATTCCAATCGTTGGTAACACACAATGCTTACCTTCCATCGGTAAGGCTTCCATTTTTATTCTGCTCATTCGCATTTTATTGCATTCAAATCACCATGGTTGGAGATTCCAATGCAAATAAATCATATTTCTGAATACTTTTCGGGTAGTATTTTCTCTTTCTTCAGCGAACAGTAATCTTGATAGGAACATTACGAGTTTTTTCCAATCATCCATGAGACGCTAGCAGAGGAAAAATTAGTTGGAAGAAACAGCAGAGTTACCAGCGAATACTTCGTGACTCAAGCAGCACCAGAATATACTATGAACGTTCTTCGAATATCCGAAATGTGTTCTATTCCAATGAGACCGTTTCATAGGTGCTATGCATATTCATCGAACGTATGTAATCGAATATACGACGGCGAATATACGATTATATAATCGATATAAGTATATTCAAAACAGTCTCTTTCGAATATTCTATGGATGTTCATACTTCGTATCTCATTCGTACATTCTACGAATGTTTCTATTTCGTATATACTTTGAACTTTTGTTGCTGCTTGGGCAGTTGTCCTCTCGGAGATCTGCTGATGTGATGGAGGCTTTGTCTCCCACTCAGAGAACCCATCAGGTTCAAATCTCGCTAAAGAGATTCCAATGGACTGCATTCTGAAATAATTGTATCCTTGAATATCTGTATTCTCCAAGAACTGTATTCTGATATCTTGATTCAGACAGATGACGATTCAGAAGTTGTTAATTGTTGCCATTGAACTATAAAATCATTGTTGCAATAAGCGATCTTTATTATCAAGAAGACGTCCTCAATTGGCTTTTGCCTTGATATAAGTATTGAGAAGTATTGAGTTCTTCAGGGAGACAGTTCTTGGGTAATACAGATAATTAAGAGAGTTTTTTGAGAATGAAGATATTTAACAATAACGTTATTTGAGAATACAGCTCCTCGAGAGAACGGTTCTTCGAGAAAACAGATATTTAAGGATACAATCCTTCACGGTAAAAAGTCCGACTGAATGTGGTTGCATCTTACTTGAAAACGTGATTAACATTCAGTCTTTTCAATTGTGTCGGAATTTATTTTTGGCGCTGACTTTCATTGAATCAGACCTAGTTTTGGCTCACGGAGAAAAAGGAATTTGCTGTGGCAGTGAAATCTACTTTTGCTGGGTTCCTTTTGCCAGAGCAGCAAATTTTTTGCTGTGACAGCAAACTATTTGCTGTTCCAGCAATCTTGTTAGCTGCGACAGCGAATTTTTAGCTGTGGCAGCAAAAAATGTTTGCTGTCCCAGCAAAATTTGTTTGCTATTCTATATATAATACTGAAAATTTGCTGGCGGTGCAAACACTTTTTGCTGCCACAGCTAAAAAATTGCTGTCGTAGCTAACACGATTGCTGTTATAGCAAATTTTTAGCTAGGTCAGCAAAAAATTTTGCTATTCTATATATAATACCTCGATTTGCTGCGTCAGCAAATTTTTTCTCTCCGTGCTGCATCTTTAAATCAGCTCATTTTCAGGATGGAAGTAAGTTATACTTTTCAACATTTGTACGGCCACAGGAACAAAGAATATAGTTCTTCTTCTGCCGTTTTTCCCACCAGTAGTGAGTTAATGAGTTAGAACGTTACATTCCCCACTAGGCACTTGTGAATTTTCCTCCCTAGTCTTTCACAGGTAAACCGGGCAAACCCGTAAGTACTTCATGATTCACTACAGGAAATTACTACTAAGAAAAGAACGAATGAAGAACTCTTCAGGGTACTCTTCGAAAAGTCGAAAAAATGGTCATAATATAACTTTTCTCCATCTTCTTACATAAATTACATTATAAAATTTATTATTACGTTACGTTCGTATCACATTTGGTCATCGGATGATCATATCTGATATTACACGAATTTGATGGATGTATATATCATTCCTTCTGTGATACATCTCCAAGGATTTAGTCACCTCAGTGAGGTATATATAAATTATACTTCTGTGATGAGCATATGTTTATAAAAATAACCAAACATCGACTATTTCTTGACACGATTGGGCAATAGAAAGTGAGCGGTTTCGTCGTACCTGACCAGCTAATTTCCCTCCTCTTTCACGTCGTCCTCCTCCTACTGATACTACTTTTATAACAACTTGTTATGCCCCTACCACTACCACTGCTACGATTTTTTAATGCTCTATCAATACTCTGCATGTGCGCATGATAAATCCGTCTGGAGTCATATAGGTATTTTTAGTGACATAGATGCTTGAGCTAGAAGTTTTTTTCGTTGTTTCATCTAACATTATATTTCTACACATTACAGATATGAAATGATATACGTCCGATGTTCTATGGATATTTTGAATTGTATTAATTCCCGCAAATTCAACTAGTGTAATCATACTTTCACGACTACCTTTCACACGGACAGTCGGTAAAAGATCTTCCATCGTACCCGACGGTATATATTTGAATGATTCTTCAACAGTGTATCCTCCAATGTATTGCTCCAATGATAATCGTTATACTTATTTTTCCATATCTTATATTTGATAACATATAATTTTTCATTGGTCAGCGGAAATGAAGTAGAATATTGATTGAGTTATCAAAAACCCTAGCGGATTTGAATTTACCAAAAAATGTCCAAAAAGTGTTTGAGGAAATCACCAAGAGAACGGCCATAATAAAAGTGGGTATGTGAATAAATTTTCTGGTCATATTCCGGTAATGTTTTGATACGGATCAAATCATGACTGTTGGAATCAAACATAATTTTGGTACAACTTTCAGATGTTCTAAATCGTGGAGGAACTGTGGAATGGAGAGAAAATACAGAATAAAGTGGTGGGAGAGCAGGGTGTATTTCCACGTTTTTGTGATAATTTTGATTCTGGGTGATAATTTGAATTTCATGGAGAACGAATCACCCGTTTATTGAATAATTGTACTTTTTGTGTCTGGGATGTTTCCTGTCTTCCGCAGTTCTTTCACGAGTTAGTGTATCTGCAAACATTAAATATCCTACACCAAGAGAAAAAGCAAGCTTTAGACGCATGGGAGCTTCACGCTTTTAACGCTGTTGTTATTACGTGCTTTCAACGCATGGCAACATGCTTAGAAGCCACGGGACTCATACTCAAAAAGCATGGATTCATGCGTTCAAAGCGTGGGCTCATGCGTTGGACACACGTTATAACAAATGGATTAGAAGCGTGAAGTGCTACTATGCGTTTAGAGTTTGTTTTTTCTTTCGGTGTATAAAGTAATATTTTAGGTGAGGCTCGTCCTGAATCGGATGCAAATGGGACAATTATCGACCAATCAAACAGATCCTAGTTCACGCGATAGCCACTTCAACAAGGAATAATTTGCCATTTTTTTCAGATCATCCGGTCACCCAAAATCACTGCCACCGTCATTTTTTAGTGTTTTTTGTTGTTTAAATTAGTATAACGCACAATAAATTTGTTTAAATCTGAAAAACTTTTTTTTTGTAACATTCAAGGTCTAAAAAACATACCTACATATTTTCAAAACGATATCTCAATTCTTTCTATGAAAAAAAATCTTTGAGAACAAATTTTTCTTGAAAATCTCAACCAAAAAGACGCCTTAACGAGTTCTTTGAGAATACCGGAAATATTTGTTTAATACTGTCAAAGAACGTGTTCGTTGTCCGAAACATTGAACTTCTCCAGAGCTCTATATGAATTCATCAGTTCGGAAGGAGTTCTTGGAGAATTCTATTCTTGTTCTTGAAAAAGAATTCTTGGTGTGTTATCTGAGTAGTTGTGTCGACGAAAGCTTTATTTCAACTCCGATCAACCACCGATTTTTGAGTTGGAGCATGTTCTATTGATACTGTTAGAATATCGTATTTTCTTGTACTTCAAAGTACATTCAACTCTGATTCACTACTGGCGTAGTCTCACCTGGCCAGATCAGCTATGTTACTTTGAAGTTGGGTAGAACAACAATTCACCACCGATTCCGTGATGGGACAATGATCGTTCCCGGGTGAAATCCCAGGTCTATCCGGATTCTCTAAGAATCCCTTCTGAAGCCTATCTCGCATTTTTTATATCGAGGACTGATATCCGGGTAGATTTCGGGTCAAACCGGATGAAGCCCGGACACAAAACCTATGTTGTTTCTCGGATAGAATGAGACAAAATTCTAAATCTATCCAGATTCTATCTGGCTCTCATCATTCGGTCCTTGAAGCATGGATAAATCCTTATTAAAGTTGTTACCACTATGGTATGTTACTTGACACCAATAATCATCATTGATGGTTTGTCGTAAATTAATGTTAGTTTGTGTTGAGTCTAAATTCAATGATTACATCGAATACTTCCAAAGAATTTCAGGATCCCTCAAATCCTCTTCTAGATTCAAAGTGAAGTATAAGTTTTTCAGCATTGAGTGAGAAGGAGCTAGGTCGAGATTTAAAAAGTCGTAGCAAGAGAACAAAGCTGCCAAGATACGTCGAGGTCATACGTTCATACGCTGCCAATTTCATGAAATGATAGGAGTGCGACGGCCATAGTTAGTGCTCAATCAACTGGGAATTATTGATCATCGTAATCATGTTCGAACACCTAAAGAATATTACCGTTCGAACAACAATTTCAAAACAACAAAGTCATTATATCATATCCCAACATCCTTTGTAATCGTATGATTTTGAGTTTCCAACACCCTCACAAAATTTGTATTTCCGTGGTTCGAATCTAATTCCGAATCTTCAAAGCTATCAACATGTAATTTTTTGTAACTTATTTTCCTACACTCTCATGACTTTCAACATAAATTACTAATGAAATTCCAATATTTATTCATACAATAATACAAAATTTGTGGGTAAATGTGTACAGCTTTTCACCCACAACTAGAAAAATTGATATAAATTGTCCGAAATTTAGAAATTTATTTCGAATGACATTTTCATCCAATCGTGTATTAGAATTCATGCAAGACTACCTTACCCTAGTGGAAATTCCCTAGTTCAGCGTTACATGATTTGTCAATGCCTAGAGCATTCTTGTCAAGGTACGTGGAAGCGAGAGCAAAATGAAGAGAGTTTTCAAACGAACATCACCAAAAAAATTATTATTGAAAACCGGTGATTACGTGTCCAAGATGGGTCTCTTCTTACACAAGCGCATCACGAACAATTCAACCGTTGAACGATCATTCTCTGCGATCAATTAAGATCATTAAAGTATCAGCAAACTAAAGAACCGAGCTCGTTCCATTGTAACGATGTGACATTGAACACACTTGGTCGTTGAAGATATGATATTATAGACGTAAGAAAGAATGTCTATGGGAAGATCTATCGAGAAAACAAAGTGAAAGTGGCACGCGTGACATGAGTCGTCTTCTGACAAAAGGACTTCTCCTCGTTCAAAGTGCATAATCGTATAACGTGTGACATCTTCGAACTCGTCGTAATCATTTTATCTCTGCTCATATTTATTCCTATTTTTCAACTCAAATTAATTGATTTATCCCGTTTTGGCACTCGCTTGCCGCTCAGTTACTCAGTCGCGGGACGAGTTCCATCTTATTTCGTAACGTTGAAATTTAGAAATTGAAGTTTTCAAGTTTATATACGCATAATTTTCCATTAAATTCAAAATTCCTGAGCGATAGACCAACTCGTTTGGTTGTTTGTGTCGGCGATAAGTTCAATGTCTCCGTTCCACCTTTAAGGACAACGAGTCCTTGTTTTTCACAGATCTCGTCCCCGCAAGGCCATCACTCTCATACCGATATTTTTTTCTAAAAGAGAGTTCGAAAGAGAGCGAGCGATGTTGAGATATGCTTTGAAGGTGAGATTTATATTTATCGATTTTTTGACACCTATAACATATATAATCCAGATCCTTGCCGCTAACCGAAATCTCAATGCCTCAAATTAAGGAATAATAATCGATATGCACTTTAAGTACAATAATGAGGAGACGGTACTCGAAGACAACAATATAACGACAAGAAAATTCTTGTCGTTATAATCAATCTTAATGCCAGATCATTGCTCCCTCCCAATGGCACGCCTTTGATATTTGAAAATGGATCGTTTGGAATTTCACTAGAAGGCGTCGATATTACCGAGATGATATTTTCCTTTCGTACGCAATACTAACGCATTGTCCCGTTATAACATTTAGAACGTTAATTTATTGAGGAATCGTATATCTGCCTTTCGCTGGGAAGAAAAAGAAGATATGCGATTACATCGATTATTATAGTATAGCAAGTTTTGTTCTCGTCGCATAGATGTTATCTGTTACTCGTTCACAATCGACGTCTATCAACTTCGGAAATGCGTGAAGGAAAAAGAATGTTCCCAGATTTTATGATCGGAAGTGTTCGATAAATTGGTGTCAATTAGGGGACACCTCGTCAACTGCACAGAGGAAACAGGACAGCCCAATAAAGTAGGATTTATGTACAATTTTCACATAATTTCTAAAGAATCAGCGCTCCTCCTTGTGTCTTTAGAAAAATACCAAACATTGTGGGAAAAGTTTTTCTACAGCATAATGCGCAAAACTTCATGCTGTATGTTCCAATAATCTATCAGTATTACACCAAGGTGATGCAAGAAGTTTTGCATCCATTGATATCCAAAGTTTTTGAAAGATTAGTGTTGGATTAATGCTAGTGAATATAGGACTTTTTTCAACCTAAGGTTGTTGAAATTCAACAAAATAAAAACTCAACTGTTTGTTTTTTCTTTTTCTGTCTTCCACCACTCCCCACACTGGGGAAAATGATATGCTGAATCAACTTGTGCCTATCATGTAGTCAACTTCATGTTAATTTAACTTGGAAGCGTATTGTTTCTGCATTTTTTACAAGTGAAAACAACTGGAACGCCTGAATGTGTTTTCCTTGTCACTTGAACTTGGCATCGAGATTATACTGAAAATAAAATTCTGGAACGTTCAGACATCAATGGCTGATGTCTGTGGAAAATAAAATTTTGAGATCTGCTATTACTTACCGATACATGGCTGGTTAATTAGTTGCGCATCAACAGTTGATATGAATGAAATGAGCCAGTAATGTTCCCATGGTTGCTGATTTCATTTTTTCACGGACATCAACTATTGATATCCAAACGTTAACCGTTCCAGAATTTTATTTTCAGTGTAGATCAAGTTTTCTCCAAGTCGATTTCACATGGTCATTTTCCCAGTGCAAACTCTCGAAATCCTACTTCATCTACCCCCCCCCCCATTTAGCTGCTGAAATGAATATTTTTGCAAGGACAACAAATTTCTTTGTAAGCGCTACACTGAGAAAAAAGCGACATGGTCACAGTAGCTATTCTTGCATGGTTAAGGACTTTTGGTTGTGGTGACCTGAAATCTGGTTATGATAACTAGGAAAACAAAAGAAAATCACGTAAATCTGGTTGTGACAACCAGACGGAATGGTCACAGACAAAATCACACAGTAAAAATTTCATATGAGACATTACCATATTTATATTGTACTTTTGGGATATACTTGATTATGTCCCTATGAACCATAAGTATACGAGCATTTACCATACTCTCTCGTGAGGATAAAGATAAATATGTTATAATTTTAAATAAATATAGTTCTGAGCCTCATAATAAAGTATATCCCACGAGTACCATAAAAATATAGTAATCTTTAATATAAACTTTTCTCTGTGCAACCACGTCGCCTGGTTATGAGAACCAGATTTTTCTCTGAGTGTATAGTAGCAAACCATTTTTTCTCCGTGAGAGAGTCCTATAGATAGCGGATTATCGACAGTGGAATTCATTGCCAACTCGTTCAAAACATTATATTCTAATAAGTTTGAAAAGGGGTGTACAGTAATGCCAGAATGGAGGGCGAGGGCCGTCGAGGCTACCCTCTCTCCATTACATTTCCTCTACGGTCTTTTTCTGGCACGCACGCCTAAGGCTTACACCTCACTAAATGTAGGTTCAATTCTGTGAAAACAAAGAATCTGTCATGGGGAACATTTACTATTTTTATAGTATGTTTTCCTGTGATGCATTCTTCGTTCTCATGGAATTGAACCTACATTCAGTTAGGTGTACACTCAGAGAAAAATCTGGCCGGCACAGCCACTGCACGTCGTTGATTTTTGCCTTGACCATCTTATGTAGTTGCTACAACTACATTCATGTGATTTTGTCTTGTTTTTCTCGTCATCATAACCAAATTTCACGTCACTGCAACCGTGAATCTTTGACCATGCGAACATAGTTCCTGTGACCACGTTCCTTTTTTCACAGTGTAAAGAGTATTCTCAAGTGATTGACAATGATGAAACTTTTTACAGTAAAATTTTTCTCAACGTAATATCTCGATTTGCTGAATCAACGAATTTTTTTTCTCCGCGTATGAAATGCAATACAAATGAACACGCTACAGGAAACATCGAAACACACCTTAAGGAATTTTCATGAGCCATTTCATATACACGTATAGAAAATATTGCTTCACAAATTGGTGTTGCGTATGAATGAAACTGTGATTTTGGAAAATTTTCACGTTAATTTTCTAATATATGAACTTGAGGATGAAATTCGAATTTCAAATAGATGAGTCTCGATTATCATCAAAGAAAATTCAATTAGACGAAACAATTCAACAGTCGATTGGTAATTAATTCATCGTCTTTATCAATCAATAAATCAACTGTACATCTCTACCACGAACTGATTATTTTTCGAATTCGCTCTCGATACAATCGCTTTTTACGAAAGTCATTATGATCTATGTAATAACTGATGATCGTCATTAGAGAATGCTTTCACTCTGTCATTATATGGTCGATCAACTTGAATTTGTTTATTGATTGATTGCGCTTATTGCAGTTTAAATAGATGAACATTCATTTGTAATTTTTCGCTCAAACATTTCCAAAGAATCTTTAAAAATCTTATTTTTTTTTTTTTCTCAAAAACATAATTTGCTTAACGAATGTTCACGGGAAAATCTCTCCAGTAAGGGCTGATTGCATAGATCGAAATAGATGATAATCCGAAGGCGCAATGTCTGGGGAATACGGCGGGTGGGGCAAGATTTTCCAATTCACTCCTTCCAAATATTTTTTAACAGATTGAGCAGCATGTGTCCCAGCATTATTATGCAGCAAGATAAGTTTATCATGTCTACCGTCCCATTCCGGTCGTTTTTCTTGTAGAGCTCGATTCGAACGTATTAGCAGTAGTCTGTAACGATCACCAGTGATTGTTTCTGACGGTTTAAGAAGTTCATAATAAATCACACCTTTCTGATCCCACCAGATGCACAACATAATCTTTGAAGCGTGGATATTTGTTTTCGGTGTCGATGGACCTGGTACACCTGAGAGCCCCCGACTTTTTCGGCACTTAGAATTATCGTAATAGATCTATTTTTCATCGCCAATGACAGAGTACGATGCAGAAAACTTTGTCTCTTCTGCCGTTCAAGAAGCATCTCGCACGTTACCAAACGTCTCTCGATATCTCTCTCCTTTAGTCGATGCGGCACCCAATTACCTGCTTTTTGGACCATTCCCATCTTGTGCAAGCGTTTACCGAAGGTCAACCTGTCAACACCCAACTCTTCAGACAACTCATCTAGGGTTCGACATGCATCTTCATTCAATAATTGTTCCAGTTCTATATCTTCCAATTTTTTCGGTGCCCCTCCGCGTTCTTTATCACTCACGACAGAATCGCCACTTTGGAATCGTCGGAACCACTCTTTACAAGTTGTATTAGACGAAGCGTGATGACCGTAAATATTGCACAGTACACGATACGTTTCAGCGGCACTTTTCTTCGAAATAAAATAATGAAGCATCACTTCCCGCAAATGCTGTTTTGTCGGGACAAACGTTGTCATTTTTGACACCAGATAAAAAATGATGTTTACGCTTGTAACAAATCTCAACTACCGCAATCAAAACCTTACATATACACTTCCAAATTACAAGTATAGCACTTGAGTGAACTCAAAGATAGTATCAGTAGCAACACTTTTTCCAAGAGGGCGGAAACTTATTCCCATACCCAATATAAAAAAGACAAAACACCGAATAGTTTAATGAAACTTTCAAATCGATTCACTTACACGGAGAAAATAATATACTCCTGCTTCTTATTTTGCTTGCTAAACCAGAAACAGGAAGGTTTGTAAAATGGATTTTTACATAAAAATACGGGAGATCATGGATAAATAACTGAATTTTACTATACGCTTCATAAAATCTAACGTCCACCGTTTAAACTTTCAATCCTACCTATTACTTTTCCCACGATATTTGTAATCTTTCGTATTTTTATGTGAGAATTCATTTCATAAACATTCTTGTTTTCAGTTCACTCAGAAAAATGACAAAAATTCCTATATTTTCGAGCAGCATTTTGCTGCGTGTATCAGGAATCAATCAGGATCGATATGCTGCTTATCGTCTTTACGAATCCCGTTACGTAAAAAAATAATGCCATCACATTCTGATAATTCATTCCACTCCTGTTCTCTATATTTGGTTCGTTGTCGGATTCAAGCATCGTTCTCCATACCCGATGGTATCTTAAAATTCATTTGACAAGTCCAAATGACATACTTCTATTGTAATACCGAATGAACAGTTGCTTTAATCAAACTGAATGCATCTCAAAAAGAATAAACCTTCATAAAAGGTATGATTTCATGTGAAAACGTGTGGTAAGATATTTAAGATGATTGAGGTTACCAATTTCATAAATTTAAAAATTTAAAAAGAAAAAGAGCTGATAGCTCTTATTTACTTGCTGTTCATTCGTGAATAGTTGCGATATAGGTATTGTTTCTTATCCTATCACGAAAGTAACAAGTGTAATCGTGACCATTATTCAGCCCCTTTATTTGGAAAAAACGGAGCACGAACGAGAACATAGAGCAAAATGGTTTATCACAATAGCACCGAACAGAAAATTCTTCGTCCTTATAAAAATGTTCACTCGATCAGCTAAGACGTTAGTTATGTTAACAAATTTTCTTCATACTAATGAAAAAATTTAGTTGCATTATTAATCTTTCTTGCTCCCTCAGCAATTTGGTTTTGTGGGCACTACAGTAACAAACTAGTTTGTTATGGCTACAATATTTTCTCCATCAAGACAACCCAATAGGTGAATCGGTCACTGTACCAGAAAAGAAATGGATTGATTAAATTATATGATGAAATGCATACCAAGTGTTTATGAAATAAAACAGATGGACAGACAGGCAGATATCGGTATCACGACGCCAATGCGAAGGTGGACCACCTGAGCCAAGAGAGACGCCATTGGGGTATCAAAGTCCCCTCTACTCGACCTTATCTCCCTGGTCCGTAGAAAGCTCACCGCTCAGACAGTCAAGACACAAGAGACGAAGAGGACTAACCAAGACATACAACGGACACGAGTTGTTCACTATATTCTTATGTGTTACCAATGGTTATTGGTGTGTGATTGTGTATTGCTCGCTACCACTCTTTTTCCACTACTTACTGTTGCTGGTGTACAACCGCAGTGCAGCCACAGTCTCTTAACCGGACCGGACTGTCAGAGTTGTCTGCTCTGAATACAATCTAATCGTCAATCTAATTCTAATCACTTTCGTTAACGCGTGCGTGTGTTGAAACGAAAATCAATTATAAGAATTTCTTTCATTATTATATATAACATACATGCAAAGTGCCAAAACCAAGTGGTTCATCGTATTATTATATTGAAATTCACTATAATAAAGTGATAGCAAAAGTGTTGAAGGTGCGTGAACATCGTATTGTGATTTCATGAAGGATTATTCGTGAAAATAAAAGAGAAGAAGAAGAGGAGCCGAGTCTCTCAGGTTGGTAAACAAAATATAACCACTAGATCTAAGAAAGAAGAAGATTAAGGAGGTTTCACTCGATTTTTCGCTTCAAGGAGGAGGAGGAGGAGGAGGAGGGGAGGAGAAGAAATATAATGGTGAGAAGACGGTGAAACTCGTACACACTTTGAGTGCGTTGAATATGTTGTTTCGGTGATATCAATGAACACCTCAAAACTCTACCATCTTATTATACTCTTTGTATTCTTTTTGTGGGATTTTAATGAACGTTAAATGTTTCTTCGATTACTCAAGCCTTTTAGAGATTTAATGATAGTGTTTCAAGTAAATTTCAGATGAATTGTTTTTCTCCTGCTCCCTCTCCTCCTCCTTTTCACGGTATTCATCTGCTGCCGTTGGATGTTTGCAATTTATTCTTTAATACCTGAATGTCTCGGGGGTTGCATCGCAAGGACCTCCTCGTTCTTATTCTCGTATCGTCTCATTTGATTTTATCGAGAGAGATCGTTGATGTCTCTCGAGAGATCATTTAACGTTAATATCGTCAATCAATCAGTCGTTTACATACCGTTAAATCAAGATATTTAACTCGAATGCTGCACTTGAATGTTGTTATTAATTGAAATTCTCAAATTCAAGCTTTCTAATTTCAAATTGATCATAATTTCAAGACTGAAGAACGAATTTCTATTTCAACGATCGAAAAGAATCACATCGAGTCAAGGAGAGTTTCGTTATATGAAATATGACGCTAGTCGATTGACACGCGGCTAGAAAGACGACACACTCTTGTTTTCTCTCTTTCTTCACAAGGATTCGAACTTTCGTCTTCGAATAGTCGATTTCTAGTGTTTTCATGTTTCTTTTGCTTTTGAATCTTTTAAATGAATAAATGAATAAACAGTTTTATCGTCGCTAAGTTGACCAGCAAAATTTTGGACTGAGAAATATATAGGAAATATTTTTATAAAGGCTACAAAGTGAACGCCAAGCTATTCCATTTCAACTTTTCATTACGGTTATGTAATCTATAGATATTACTTGTCCCGTTAAAACTTGTACACTTGCCGACGAGGGTATTTCTTTCTTCGAGGAGTGAGACGCTATCCGTGATTTATTGGACTGGCTCGCTTTTTTCAATAAACTTGTGCATGTTGAATGATACACACCCTGTAATTTCTGAATCAATTCCCGGCCTTTTGGCTGGGGATGGCAGTATACCACTTTTTTCACTCCTGGAGAAAAAAACTCTGCCAATTGATACACGGCTACCTCGTTTGTGTTGGAAAAAATATGCAGAACTCTGGAAGAATTCTCCGTACATTCTATGCGTTCATAAAAAAGCCCAAAAGAATTCGAAAAACATGCCCGATCGCAAAATCAAAATGTTCCCTGTGCCGTTTTCTTGTGAGGATCAGGTTGAGACTTATATGGAATCACTCTCGGCACTACATAAAACTGTGGTGAAAATTTCATGAAGATCGGATGACAGCAACGAAAGATTCCTAAAAATGGCCAAAAAACGCAAATCACAAAAAAAATTTTCCACAGTTTCCAACCGATTGCTATCCAACTCATATAGGACCACTAGTGGATCATACTCATAACGTGGTATAAGTTTCATCACAATCGGATAATAGGCGTTCGTAAAATCACAATTTTCTTTCTTCTGTAACAATCAGGTTGAAACTTATATGGGACCACTATCAATACTACATATAACCGTGGTTCACATTTCAAGACGATCGAATAATAGGAACGGAAAATATGCGCGTTCGTAAAATGTGCGCACACACAGACAGACAGACAGACAGACCGAGTTTGGAGAACAAAATATTTTCGGTCACCGAAAATAATCACAAAGCTTCCCTTTAACGAGGAAGCAAAAATTCGCTGACGCAGCAAATCGAGGTATCATATATAGAATAGCAAATATTTTTGCTGAACCAGCTGAAAATTCGCTCCCACAGCTAACTGAACTGCTGAGAAAGCAACGTGATTGACTAAAACAACCAATTTTTCGCTGGACTAGCAAAAATTTTAGTATTATATACTGAATAGCAAACACATTTGGCTGGAGGAGCAAAAGTTTTTCTCTGCCACAGCTAATGAATCGTTGTCGTAACTAATATACTTGGATTGCTGTCACAGCAAAAACTTTGCTGCTCCAGCAAAAGGGACCCAGCAAAATCAGGCTTCGCTGTCACAGCGAATTATTTTTTCCCCATCTTCTGGTTACACAGAGAAAGAGACTGATGACGCAGCAAATAGAGGTATTTCATATATAATAGCAAATCTCTTTGCTAACTCAGCCGAAAATTCGCTATCACAGCTCACTGGTTCGCTGGGATGCTTTCTGAGCATCGTAAGCAACACGATTAACTGAAACCGTCAATTTTTTGCTGAACTAGCAAAATGTTTAGTATTATATACATGGAATAGCAAACAAATTTTGCTGGAGGAATCGAAATTTTTTGTAGCCTCAGCTAACAAATTGCTACCGTAAGTGGTAAGATTGCTGTGTTAGCAAGTAGATTGCAGCCATAGCAAAAAATGTGTGACTCTAGCAAAACCAGGTGTCGCTATCACGGGGACTTTTTTTTTTACTTGCAAAAACATCCCCATCCCTCATCGTATGTGATTTTTTAAGAGGATTCCGAAGTCCGAAGAAATCCCAAATCTCTCCCCCAACTTTTCTCGAAAATCACTGAATAAATCGAAAAATGATGAATTGAAATTTCTTGGGACTTCGGAATCCCCTCAAACAAAATTACAAAATTTTCCATCATAAGAAACACTCCATGAGAACGAAGGTAATATCTTTGCAAAAATATCCACTTCAGCGACTAATCAGTTAATTTTGTTGACAAATTCTATTTATACCAACTGAAAAATTCAATCGTGTGACTCACTCGTCTTCCTCTTGTAGTAATTTTTTTTGTATAGGCGCTATAGTAACAGACCAGTTTGTTAGGCCAGCAATACTTTTTTCTCCGTGTAGGTATTCAAATCTGAAGGAAAAACCTGAATATTGTCTTCAGTGATCGGTATTGCAAGGGCGTTGTCGTTACACGGGCTAATGACTTATCAACGCGTTTTAAAAAACATAATTTATCAAGACTTGAAATTTATATTCCCAAGGACTTTCTGATAGGTCTTTATCATCGATCCCACAAGTGTCAAAATTTGAATATAATTCAGAGGAGATCTACGTAAAATGTTTTCAAATAAAATCGAGTAAGCGGTGGATTTATGCGCATGGAATGACCACATAGATGAGGAAAAAAAATCGAAAAAAACATCTCATCGAGAAGTTGAATTACAACATAATTCTGGTCAGTGAGCGTAATACCAACAGCTTTCTCCTATCGCGTTGACACACGATGTCCAAACCCGAAACTAGCAACAATCGATCGATCTGTCGTATGCTCAAGGGTTTTGAGAATTTGCACATCAATAAGATCGGTATGATGTACACATTTCTTACAGAATTTTCCGATAGTAAGAATAGTCTTCTTTCTTCTTCCTACCTTACATAGAAGTTGTCGTCTTCTTCTTCTCTCGCGTGTCTGATTGTTGTTGAATGATCACGGGAAGATTTTTCAACGTGTATAATTAATAATTAACAGAATTAATGTGTCGTAAAATCAAGCCTGCCACTGCTACTCCTTAAGCTCGATAACTCTCGGTCTCACCAGTTTGCACGAAACATCGGCATTATTTTTCACGAGAGCATGACTGCTTGCGATGCAGAGCCATACGTTTACCACAGGAGAAATATCTTGCTGCTTCCTTCTGTTCCGTAAAGTATGCGGACCGTGTTATTCACGGGTACTCTTACCATACTCTTGTATTACGGTGTTTCACGGTGGAAAGATAGACCAAACCGTGTAATCGGAATACATATCATTCACCTGAGGCAGTAACGAAATGAAGTAGAGAAATCATTCTGAGGATATATTTAGTTCGGTATTTTTTCCTTTTTTTTCATCAGAAATTCTTTTTTACATAGTGGATTTCTTTCTCGACAGAATTTTGTGAACCTAAGGTTGATAATTCCATCTCTATTTTGGGGGAATTCAAATATAAACGTTGTTCTTCAATACGGGAGAGATGATTAAACAGTTCGATAGGTTCTTTGTATTTTTCAGTATGCGGCTGAAACCAGTGGCGACGAGCTAGCGGCGGATTGATGTAACTTTTGGTAAAATTATTTTTTTCACTATCTGAGTAGTCAATCAATTTTTGGTATGAAAAATATTTGAATCGAGTGCACAGGCCCGGCGAATAATGTGGGTTCAGTGGGGAGCACCCCCCACACGGAAAATGGTTGAGTGGGTAATTACCCACACGGAATATTGAATAGTTTATTTTTTAATGATCGGGACTATGCCGCAGTCTGAAGGCCAGTCTGATTGAATTTCGTTGGGGCAAGTATTTCTCATGCCCCCCCCCGTCTCATACTCACTCGGGCTGAGAACGTTTCGCCGGGCCTGCAAATGCAATCAAAAGTTACATCAGGCCACCGCTAGCTTCAGCTTCATTTGTTTAGTTGACGTACGTAACTTACCACTTGTTTCCCGAAAAAACATTCCCTTCTTATCGATTATTCGAATACTTTTTCAAATGAAGTTTTACCAGAACTTCAATTTCGAAATAAGGACCCATAGAAAAATTTCTTGCTTTCGCGAACACTTGCCAATTTGCATAGAGTCAATGTTGAATGATATATGCAGAGTTGTCCCCACACTCTAACAATCAGTTCAATTAGAATTACCAATCAGAAAACGAGAGATTCCCAACATCAGCAACACTGGATACATGGCACAATTATCCCATTATTGGTAATTACTGAATTGGTTTCGTCAAGTTACGATTATCTCAGCATTCATTACAGCCTAGGGCTAGTTGTCACCAATCCTCGCCCACCCTGTACAAAATATGAAGTGAAAACGACACCCAAAATTTTCCTCAGGAGTCTAATCTGCGTTGTGGTGTTGAAATAATTCCATATCGAGTTGAATTGACACAATTCGCTATTGAATTCGACACCATTGGGGTTGGGCTCCATTTCACATCGCTGATTTTCTTCAATGTAACATAAACTGTATAAAATTAAAATATTTTCAGCCAAAATTGAGTCTAACTATTTTGAATGGTCAGTACAACTTTTATTTATTTTATTAACTCTCACGTAAGACATCTTACACTTATTTACAAGATATTGCAAGATTATCTGCAAGAAATGTTTATTGGGCAGCTTTTACTCAAACTTGATCCACTGCGTTGCCAAGGTTGGTTTTATGTTGAAAAAAAGGTTTGGTATAGACTGAACTGATGTTATCAATTCACCGTTGCACCATCCGGATACCAAAAATCGCCTAATCTTGACATACGTTGTACTATCCTAAAGCCCATGATCGGCTGTTCTTTTTCTTTTTTCTCTCATTTCTACCCTGGCAAAAATGAAGTTGTCACAAAGCCACGGATTGTTGCGATACTTATAGACGCATGTACACAGAGAGTCATTTCACGCTTTTTGAGCCCACGTGTGTTGGAAATGCCGTTGAGTGTCGTATCGATGTTTCGTGACTATCGAAACCATACCATTGAACATTATAATATACTGGATTGTGCACTTTCTCAATTTTCTATTGTATGGTCCGGTCAGAAAACAATTTGAAACAGAGTGAGAGATCCGAAAAATTGGGATAGGATATCTCTTTTTAATACATACTGTTTAAAGAGAGAAAGGAGAAAAATTGGGTGAGTTTCACTTCCTCTTGCTTGAGCAAGATCGAGATTGCTTGCGCGGTCAGAGTGGTATAATTGATCGCATGATCATGCAATCAACTATACCACTCTGACCGCGCGGATCTAAGAAGTACTCATTCCAGTATGTTATAGAGCACCGTGTTCACTGCACCATATATATATTGCCCTAACAGCACACCCACCGATGTCCACGTCACATCTCCGTGGAAGCGAGGTGGATGAAAGGGAGACGTGGATACAAGGTGGATGAACGGAGAAGCGATGTAGAGGCGACGGACAAATTTCCGGGAATCACTGGTTGTGCTGTACGGGTGACCAAGCATATATTTCATAGATAATCGATTGCGAACATCAAAATGATATAAATGTCGTGAAATATAAGTGAGGTTCAAATGGGATTCTGAAACCGTGGAAATAATATCACGTTTGTTATTTTCATGGTTCCCAAATTCCATCTGAACCTCACTTAATATTTCACGACATTATATCGCTTCGATCATGGAAAATATAGGAAAGGAGTACGATCGCAAACTTTCAAAGTGCCCCCGAAAATGTATCCTAGATTGGCCTCGAAAGTGGCGCTGTTGTACATGTTTACCAGTATCAGCCCTATCCGACTCCCTGACCAAACTATAGAAGACTTGGTATTCTTAGTGTAGCCAAAAACATTAAACCGATAGATTGCGCCACTTTTGTTGGTGGGCTATTCCTTTTAATTTGATTGGACGACTGAATAATAGGTATATTTTATGCAGCCCACCAAGACCATCAGCGTGATATGCAGATTAGTTCCATTTGGCGATAGTAAGGAACACAAAGAGTGGAGGAGTTAGAAAGGGCTGACCAGTATGTACTACTAAGTAACCATGGAAATCAAGTGCTTAACCAATAAGACTCCGGTCTTTGCTGTTGCAAGCGCCATCAAATGTGAAAAATCGGAAGCACCCGGACGCCAATTTTTGGCCACTTTCCATCGGAGAAAATCAACCTCGATCGTACTCCTTGCCTTTATTCTCCATGGTGTTATCATTTTCGATATTTTTTCGATAGGCACGAACAGTGTTGCGAGAAGGTCACATTTGTTACATTTTAAGTAACTTTCGACCCTCTCATGTAACATGGATGTAACATTTTGTTCAACGCTAACGTTTAAAAACGTCAAACTATAACGCAAGAATGCAAGGCTGAATATTGCCGCAAAATATCAGGTAACTTTTAAACTGGAAATGTAACTTTTTTCTAATCTACATGTAATATTTGATCAAGGTGCTCTGGCAACACTGGTTACGAAACATCGATTCGACATTCTAACGGCATTTGTAACATACGTGGGAGTGTGAAAATGCGCAAATTACACTGTATAATTCTGCCGTCCAAAGCAAGAAGACCGTAAGTTGCATTTTGGACGAAAATGAGGTTTTCATATCATTTTAATCGTGAAAAAATTCTGCGTTCGACAGTGTTTTTCATTTTGAAAAAAAAATTATTACTTCTTTAATAACAGCGTTTCGAAATACGAAGAGATTGATCAAATTTGGAACGTTTATAGAAAAAAACCGTAACCAACACAAAAATGAGAAGTCTATAATACTTCAATGGTCTATAGACTTAAATGGCCCTATATATGGCCTTATATTATACCCTAGAAATGGGTTTTCATTGAAAAATGGTTTGCTCTAGTGATTTTAAGAGAAAATAGTTTTTCTTGATTTTCTCGAATTCAAGTCAAATACACTTACGGTCTTCTTGCTCTGGGCCTCAGAATTCTCATCAGGGTGCTTTTTATTTATTCTTATGTCTACTTCTGTTTTTTTATTTTTATTTTTTCAAAAGTGAACTATAAAGACAATGTATTTGAAATCTTCGGTTTCAGAGCGTCCAACTATCATTTTCCTTATTGATTTGATCATGCATGGAATTGCACACTCGAAATGAATCGAATACGTCAAATTCTTCAAGGGGTATAGATACTACTATATCAACTCAAAATCAAGGGTCATTTTCAACAATCCATTTGAAAAAAGCGAGACAATATTTTTCAAATGCTATTTGCTGGTTATGTTGCCATGTGTTTTGAAGCACAGGAAAAAAATTTGTCAAAGCATTTCAAACTAAAATGGCGGTGCAGTAGCTGATGGTAAATAACGCCTTATTCGTCAAGAAATCTATTTGTTATTTTTTGGCCCAAATCTGACGTATTTTAAAAGAGATCCTTCTAAAACTGTACAGGGACATGATTATCGAATATCAATGATTAAGATATTACATAAAAATTCAATTGAACTAAAATACATGAAAATTGCATCAGAATCACAACTTAAAAGCGAGCAGAGATTCATCAAACCATGAACACGAGTAACGAGAAATTACTAATAAATAGGAACAAAAAAATCATCTTGTATGAAAGAAGAACTACGCATCCTTTATCACATCATCAAACAATTTTTTCATCGTAGAAACCTGTTTGAACTTCCACGGCGCGTAGAATTTCACACCTGAAAAATTCTCAAGGTGTGATTCTCACACTCTTGTATGATATGAAATCATATATCGATATTACACTAAAATATTCATCTCCAGTCGGTGACATAACATAAAATTTTTATCCATAATTATACTCGGTTATCCGCTCGCCTTTGGAATTTTGAATTCAAGAAACATCAAACAAACCACCAAGTGTGGAAGAGATTATAATTTCTTATTCGTTGTAACGGAAAAAGCAGTCTCTCACTTCGCGCTCGAATAAATTTTATTCTCAACTGAGAGTGAAATCATTCGATTCGATCAATTCAGGCTGGTTTCCTCCATGTCGAAAAGACAAGCCGAACAATTTCTTTGTGAATTCTTTCTGTATTCAAATGAGTATACTCGATGCTGCTGGTTTTCCTCTTACCGCTGCTACCACTGACACTCGGTATCGATGAATTTGAATAAATAAATTTCGACTTGTTGCAACGTAATAAATACTTCGTATCTGTAATTGTAGGGGAAGTGTTACCTGGCGTATGAAACTTGGTAATAAACAACAACAAAATCAGTTTCGTAACATAAATCCGTATTCTTTCTCAAAGGAGAATCAATGAAATCTGTTGGGAAATTTTCTTAACGTGGTTCGTACGAACAGATTTGATCGAATTAAGTCTTAGATTTTTATGGAAATATACATTTTTTCTGTTTAATGAGTGAAAGTATCGAGTAATAACTGCTAGGCTATTTCCAATAATCACGTATATCCATTTTGCGATACTTCGAATTACAAAATTTCGTTAATTTTAATGGAATTTGCGATTTTTTTAAAATTTGTAGAAATTAGCAAGTGTGGTGATAAATTGCTGTGAAACATGAATAAATAGTAATGTATTTACCGAGAAAAGTAATATCATCATTTCACTCTTGAAACTTCGTCACAATCTTGACATTTTATGAGATTTTTCAAAAGTTAATATTAATTTTCTTTCCTCCTTAATTTTTATCATTAATATCACACATTGATTGAAATCCAAGCTCTTCTAGGAAGTGCGTTTTCTTTAAGAAAATGAGCATACAAGTTATCACAGAATTTGCGGATCGTATTCCACAGGTATGTTCTGCAGCTAAAATACAATCATTTCCCGTTTGTCAAAACTTTTTTCAGCATTTTTAGATTTGTTTTAAAATTCACGTAACTCAAAAGTATTATGTGCTTCAAACATCACCTTGGCACCATCAGCTAATTTGGGAAACGGCGAAGTTTTTGAAGAAAATTGAACTATGCTGCTTTCTAAAACTGAATCAGTTGAATTCCACTGGATTGTAGTGATAAGTATACCACTGCGAACCACTGCAAATACAATCAGTGAGATTCCTCTGATTCAGATTTAGAGAGTGTCATTCATTGTTTCGGAGCGAAGATAATTTAAAGTTGTTGAATTCTGATTGGTTGAAGGTCTAAGCATTTCAAATCGCTATATGGCTTCGAATTGTGAAATGGTAGGATAGTTCAATTTTTTCCCTAAAGATCTGTCAATTTGCAGAGATTGCAAAATCAATTTATTAGGGCTTCGCACGAGACTCGCGTCAAAGAGAGATAAAATAGTTGCCAATATAATTAATCCAATCTCTTGTCATATCAAGATGATCAAGATAATTTAAGAGCATAAATGGGATCAACGGAATGAGATGAAACCTTGATCATTCAAACATAAGCAGCAGAGATATATATCGAAATATGCAACGAGACTTGCACCGAGACCGATACCGAGACTAGTTCCGAGACTGAGAGGCTCTCTTAGTTATCCTCTTCGATGAAATCGGAATTCTATGTGATTTTGTTACACCTCAGGTAGAAGCTTTATTCCGTTGAAAATTTTCATGTTTTGAATTTTTAGAACGAGAAATATAGATCGTTTTTCAATTTATGACGAGAGTCTCGTGCAAAGCCCTACAATTTATTTACAAAATTTACAAAACAAATTGGTTAAATGGAAGAGAATTATTCTATATATCTCGTCATAAGCTCATACAAAATACAAATTCTTGTTATGAGAAAATTTCTTCCAAATCAAAGGGCTTTTTACATATCAGTGTTTGAAAAATGTCCGATGTTTTCAACTTCAAAAATTTCAAAAAATCGTATCTCGGAAATAAAACATATCGCATTGAAATAAAAAAATACGTATCGATTATTTCCCTCTTTAGGATGCGAGAAAACATATTGGTTGAAATAAAAATTTTAGTTGTCAACCTGATATGGAATGACCCACACGCAGAAAAATATATTTGAAAAATTCCCATAATTTATTGAGGATCAGCGCCAGTCTGTGAGGAATAAAATTATTTACCTGAATATAGCTTCAAAAGTACCATAATTTCTTGTAGAAATACGTCTCATTATGGGACGTTTTAAAAGTAAATTCAAGTGAAAACTCTATCTGTCAGAGACTGGCGCTGATCCTCAATAAATTATGGGACTTTTCAACACATCTGTTTTCTGCGTGCACCTGTAAAATCCACTCCGCGAATTCTCTGTATATCCAAACGGGTATAAAAATATGAATTATTACTTTTTTTTCGTCGTTTAAGCAATTGTTGAGCTTTTGAATTCATGAAAATCCCTAGCCAAATCTTACACCCCACACAGGACACCTACGTCGCCTCTCCGTGGAATTCAGGGAGAAAAAGGGGATCGGTGGATACAGCGTGATACGACGGAGAAGCAGCGTAGAGGCAACGAAGAAATGTCCGCCCGAAAAAACGGGCCGGACATTTCTCCGTCGCCTCTACGTTGCTTCTCTATCGTACTACATCATATCCACCGCTCCCTTTCTTCTCCCTTAATCATGCGGAGATGCGACGTAATTCTTCGGTGACTGTCCTGTGTGGGACGAGAACTGTTGGATATAGTTCCGACGCTAATTATTCATTTTCAAGCACGAAACCACCACCCTGTGATATGAAATATACAATACTAAGATAAAACACAAATCATGCAAAGTGTTTTATCCTGAACATGATAATTCTAAGCCGCGCCAAGACCTATTTTAGCATTAAAGCAGCATTTAGATTAATTTCTAATAGAGATGAATTATATACTTATTTGATATTCGATGATAAAGTAGAGCAAATATTTATTAAATAAAAGTGTGAGAGGTAGATTTATAATTAATTTGATCTATCATTCGCCACAAGAACTTAATACAAGGAGAATTTTCAATCGGATGGCATGAATTTTGCGTAATATCGAACCGATCGTTCTTGTTTCTCAGCTTCTACATCTACCACGCCCCTCTCACCCTATCACTCCTTCTAATGCATTCTAAGTCGTTCACGTTCACTCTCGATTAGCAGATTCCGGCGCACCAAGCGCGTTCGAAAGTGAATTTATTTGCGAGCAATACATACCGTATACACGCCCAACGAAAATTGATACTAAACACTGATAAATTCATGATTGGGGACCGAATGAACGAACAATGGAAAAAAAGTATTTTATGCAGGTATAAAATTCCGTGATCGATTCTGAAAAATGTATCTGAGAGAATGTGATTAAATTTTGAAAAATGGAATCCCAGACAATATAAATTCTTGTGAAATTGAGGAATGTTTCCCTCCCTATCTCGCATTTTAAATAAGATGTTTTTCTTGAATTTAATTCCTCAGAAATATTAAAGAGATGTCAGACAATTGAGACGAAAGAAAGAGCAGTTAAAATGTTGAAACTTCATGTATTGATTAATTAAAGGATTAGTAAGAATTCAATTTCAAATCCCTTTTTTGTCACAATATTGTCTGGTATATAATCTTTCGTCTCTTTTGTTTCACACGCTTTTCTCGTTCCCCTATTTGCACGATTGTCTTTACTTCACCTTCACTTTTATTCTTATGCTATCTGTATATCCACGTCTGGCGGCGTTGAACTAGATATTATAGGATTCCAGATCTTGACTCTGAGTTTTCGCATTTTTTGCCAACGCGTTGGGCTTTTCCGACGTATGTTAGAAGCAGAATTTGATTGCGAAATATGAAACCTACCCCCTTCGAATATTAATTAATGTATTAACATAACCTTGCAATGCCAGCACTAAAAGCAACGAATCTCCGAGTCACAATATTTTCCGAATTATTCATATATTTATTATATATATCATTGAACTTCTCACGCTGAATTTTATGTACAGCCCTGGCGGATCTGGGTGAACCGACAAGCGAGCAAAAGTTTTGGTCACATGTTGGTGGAAAATCTTGGTTTTGGTAACTTTTCGGTTGTTTAGGACATTTTTTTCAACAAAAATTCAACCAATCTCAACTTAGTGATTTTTCGGTTATTTTGTGGTGATTTTCTGGGTTTTTACCTCAAAAATACCAAAAAGATTCCAAAAATGGACCACATTTTTTGGTGACCTTTTGGTGACAGATTTATTCAAAGCAACCGTTAGTTTTCGGTCACAAATATATTATTATATGGTGAAAACCATCTGGGTAACCATTTTCGGACCAAATCTTTACCAAACCAAAGAATAACCGAAAGTGGACCAAAAAAATTGGTCACATTGGAATCGCTAGGGAGCCTTCAAATGAATTTGTAAAATTGTAATTCCCATTACATCAATTACTTTTCATTAACAATGAGATAAAAATAATTTCAGAAGAATATATTATGTTCATGAGACACTACGGACCACTGGATCATGAAATCCATTCTCCAATATATTTCATTAAATTCATTAAATTTTCCAATTTCCACAGTGAACTTATTTGTGTATGTAATAACACTTTATTCAAGAGATCACTTTTGATCTGAGAATATACACCACCGACATTATATTTCACTATGTCATATTGACAATTATGTGCACCATCATCAAATTGTCTGTATGGCTCAGGTCAATGAAGCGTACGTACGTCGTGAAATGCCCGGGTTCGAATCCCGCAACCCCAAGGATCCTAAACTCAAGTAAGGTACACGGGAGTGGTGGAAGAGGGATACAAGAAAAAAGGAAAGGAAGAAGGGAGCAAGAAGGGAGGATTTTTTCTATACATGCATTCAAGATTTTTCTGAGATATTTTTATGAACTATTCAAGAAATTTTGAAGACTTGATCGAATACTTCTAAGACATATCCTCCGCAAGACCTTGTTGAGATATTTTTAACTTGTCGAAATCTGTCGCGTGAAACGTCTTTTAGATTTCTCAAAGACATATTCAAGACTTTCAAACAAGACATCTTCCAAAATTGCGAAACATCTTTTAGATATCTGGAAGATGTCTTTTCGCTCGATCGGGGATTTCTTGAAATCATGTTTTTTGACCTGGCAGACAGCATAATTCAATCAAATTTTGTCCGATCGACTTGCTTCGAATTGCACTGAGAGAAATCGCTTAGTTGCATCATGTCGGTATTTATTTTTGATGCTTACCTTTAGTTGTAAAAAGGTTAGTTTTGGCAGCACCTTAAAATCCCCTAATATTCAGGAGGAAAGTGAGTTTCACTTCCTACAGTGCACTTTTTATATACTTGCATTTTAAGGTTATATACCAAATATTTCCTTCAACAGCATTAAACTTTCTGTGATGTAATAATGAAATAATAGCATTTTATAATAGGAAGTCGGGTACTTTTGTGGAAAATTTTTTGCGAATAACCTGGAAGTGCAAATATAGCCTCAATATACCCCCTAATGAAAATGTCACACCCCAGACAGCATGAAGAGTTCTCTGAACGTTTTGAAAACATGCACTTGGTTCTGCATGTTTTAGTCTCCGGGAAGTCAGTTCTCCAAATGTTTGGAGTACCTGCATTTTGGATGCCCCGGAAATACGTTTTTAACACATTCTTTTCATCTACTACGCGCCGTTCTTATAATGTTTTCCCAACGTACTTTCATGGAAACCAACCTTGGAAAACTCGTGTGTAGCTTCGCACAGCGTTATGGAAACCTTTATTGAACACGTTTCCAGAACGTCGCACGGTGCACATGAATAGAATTAATCGGGTCATTTGCACATACCTGGGACATAAATTTGACATTCTTAGAACATCCTGGGACGTTATTTGCACGTTATCTGTGTAACCAAGCACGTTATCTGAACGTTCAAAAGATCTCCCGATGCTTCATGGGACCCTGTTTTTTTTAGTGTAAATTTAATATCAGTGCAAATCCAGTAGAAAATTAGTAGCATTTTGGTATTCCACCATGAAGATACGGTATGTTTGTGAATTTTTCACACCAATATCTTTTGATTTCTTTTCAGTAGAAAATGAGTGTAGATTCGTTAGAAATTCAGTGTAACTGTACTCCAACTGAAAACATTCAGAGTGATCGCTTGGTGTAAAACTGGTAAAATTGGTTTTTGGTGTAGTTCTCGTGTCAGTTATGGTGTAAAAACTTTACAAATACACCAGAAAACCACGGTGTTGGGTCGGAGCATTTGATCCCTTCAGGGCCAGCAGATTAAATAATCTAGAATAGAAGATTTTTCTCCATGCAGATATATTTCTGTGGACATTCTTCAATGAAAGAATATATTCAGTGTTTTTTGAAAGCTCATCGCTCATTCAAGCCTCTTTTGCAATACCCGAATAATGTATTCTCCATAGTTGAATTTATTGTACAAACAAATGATATGGAATTTGATGTTATCATAAAATTCATGAATCCGTTACGCGATATTCTACGTGATCGTTTGCTTCATCTCTTAATGGATTCTTTTCTTTATGAGAGTAGAGATGTTTCTACTATGTGTATTCTTCTTATCTTTGAACAAAAGACATTAACGTTTCACGAATATCGTTTCAGATAAAGTACCTAACAGCCCAGAAACAATATGATTTCAAAATTTCCATTCAAAAATATTCATCCCTTCTGTTTTTCTTGAAATTCCAATAATTTTTCTACTCGGAAACACGTTTCACAGAAATGCAGAATAAATTTTATATTTTGTTCGGTAAAATAAGGGGGGAAAAATTGTGCAGAAAATAGATCCTTTATCGCGCACAACGTTTGAAATTTCCCAGAACAGAAGATTATATTTTTCCCTAATTACACGTCGTCATAGTGCAACAATTATTGTTACATAAGCAAGCTCTATCGAGCCTAACGCAAACGATTTGATCGATTGGGATAGAAGAGGTAATACAGCGACTGTAAGTGACCAATTGATACAATGATTCAAGGAAAAGAGCAATACGCCGCGACATACGAGTAATCAAATAAATATACCATGGTTAGAAATATCTTCATTATTATCATCATTCTCCTTCACGGGATATGAAATTTCCATTTGTTGTTCGTATCATAGTTATTACCTTCCTGTTGTACCTTCTCATTGCATCAATTCTGAAATTATATTAAGAAATTCATGTCTCAATTATCTACGTTTCAGAATAAATCGAATTCTCGATCGAGTCGAGTTCAACAACTCAACTTGTGAGTTAAACGTACTATTCTCTCAGTTTATATAACGCTATATCAATTTTCCTCATTTCTTCTTTTTCTTCTTCTCTTTAGTCTTCTTCTTGTTCTTGTTCTTCTTTCTGACCAAGATGTAATTCATCTTTGTTCACAAATACGAGAAAAAAAATAAAACAAAAATAACACACTGAATTGGGTTCACTCGGATCAACTCGCACTGAAACGGTTCAACACGAGCAAAACTTTGAACTTTGAAATTTTCTAATTAGAGAAATCGTTAGTGTGCACGATACCTTCCGGTTTCCGCAATCGCGAGACCCAAGGTACATTATGTTGGCAGGTCTACGCGTTGTGTTTTCGCGCGAAACGATAAAGAGACGAAGGAATAGTTACAGTAGCAGTAATAGTAGAAGTAGTTTTCAATCTCGCCTGTCTGTTCAAGATATAACAATTATTGTTACGGCATGTCGGCGCGTTGTCACTACAATATAATTTTTTGTTGTTGTTGTTGTTGAGTTTTTACATTTATACACCTGCGTTTATGTACTGATACTGTCGCAGTTCACCCGGATAATTCTGGATACCTTGACACGGAAAACCATCTAGCATTAAACCCCTTCGTGCCATCGCAACGAGACACTCAACTTTTCTTAAGACCATACGAAGGTGATCTGAAAATTGTAGAGAATTTTTGTTTATTTCGAATATCTTGTGTTCAAAAAGCGTTACCTTGTTCTACAAAAATAATTCCCCAGATAACATGTAGGCTTGTCATAACCCTGTCACACTTGTCATTCGATTGTTTTTGGCTTGTTATTGACAACCTTGTCAGTGTAAGGTTGCTACAGCCCTGCTGCAAGGATTTTGTAAGCTTGTACCCTTGTCGTGTGTCAACTAGGAGGCTTATATCAACCTTGTCACAAGCTCGCCTGATAACATTGCAGCAGGATTAAATTGCTATCTGGGTCCACATAATTTCTATAGATGTGATTTGACAATTATATATAAATTCTACGACATAAATTTTATATTATTTATATAAATGTGCGCGTGAAAGTTTGGTGATCGACAACACAATTGAAATGGAATGCAATGATCGCTACACTGAAAAAAAAAAAATTGTAACCAAAAAAAAAGTTGATTATCCCTCTTTCCATAACTTATTTCTCGGGATCAATGGAATATTTAATCAAATCAAATACTGGAATGCCAATCTCAAATAAATTGGTATGCTAAATGAATAATTTTTTCGTCACAAGTAATCAATTTTTGCATCCAATTGAACAAACGGGGAGGACAAATAAACATTTTTTTCAGTGTATGAAATTCAGTTCTTTGACAACTATTTTATTCCACTTCTATCAATATGATTTGTTGGAAACTGTAGAAAATTATATCAATAATCTTCAATTATTGTATTACAATACATAAACGTGGAGTACAAAGAAAAGAAGCGCGTTCGAAGTAGGACGACACACATTTATCACACATACATAAACACATGTCTAAAATGTAATTTCAGACTTTCACACAATGATGTATCCATCGCGATACTAAACTGAGTCACTTTTTCTTCAAGAAAAAATATAGATTTTTGTATAATTTCCATACCATTTTATCATTTCTCATTCCATCGGTTGAATCTTCAGGATCTTCTCGAATGCAAGAATTTCTAGTTATTTAGAAGATAGCAATCACGAATTTTAATTATGTTTACTTCTTCTACATGAGATAACACATACCACACCAACAGCCTTTGTATAAAAATTACCAACGAGCGTAGTTGCATAGAAGAGAATGAATATAAACAACAACGCACACCACAGTATACGTTACTTAACCTACACGGAAAGACCGGGTCCATTAATATTTAGAAAGAGTTTATCAACGTTTGGAAAAATGACTGTCAATTTAGGGAAAAAGAGAATCGTTGAAAAATATTTGTAGTGAGTCTATCAAAAATTCGTAGTCAAAATATTAACAGTTGATAGTTTCATTGGTATTTCTCACAGTGAAACTATCAATTGTTAATACATCGACTACGAATTCTTAGTAGACTCACTACGAATATTTTTCAGCAATCCCCGTTTTCCCTAAATTGACAGTCATTTTTCTAAATAATAATAAACCCGGTCTTTCCCTGTAAGTTAACGATATAAACCTACAGTAGATTGAGTCGGCAATATCCAGACGGAAGTTAGACAACGATCAATTAATGTACCTTCAAAATATTGGAGTGATGGTGTTTTGAATTTCCATTTATTACGATCCGAGTCTTAGGTCGGGCGTATGAATCGTGACATGTTGATACGGCAATGTATATCACATATTAAGGGGTAACATCATTCTAGCGATCTAAAACAATTACATCGAGTCAGAAAAAGGCTACGTGTTTCGATAGAGAATGTAATTATGAAGCTGCTGTCGAAATTTGTGTTCCAGTGATCTGTCTTTCTACATTGACAAAAGAACGACCTTGTTGAAACATTCGTGGTCGCAATAAATTGAAATCTGATGTGATTCACCAGGAAATGTGCTTGTGACATCCAGAACGAATAGTTGAAGCTAAAATTAACTACACATTCTGGTGATTACATTAAGGAAAAAATTCGCTGTTTCTGACCTGAAAAGTGTAGTGAATTTGGACTTCAACCACTTTTTGTGAACCTTATAATCATATTTTCTGGTGAATAGCACCAAATTCCAAGTTATTGCGACCACGAATATCGCAACTAAGTCGCTTTTCTGTCAATGTAGTTTGAGAAACTGCAAGCCAGAGGAAATACAAAATATCTAAGGGAGATACAAAGTGTCTACAAAAGATTTCACGCAATACGTTCAATATTATTTCATACAAATCGACGTCAAACTATGGATTTTTAAATGATTCCTATGAATAGCTAAACTTGATTGCAGATTATGTCCACACCGGAAAAATTGGGTAGATCAGGAAGTTTGTACCTTGTATCTCCCCTGGTCCAAATATTTCCCCTGGCCTCTTGTAAAGTCATCAAAAATGAATAAATTGGTTGGCCATCTTCTGGACATGGATAAGTTGTTACCACTCAACAAACTAATCAGTATTCCAGAAAAAAATGCCAAAAAAGTTTAGGAACTGTTCTGAAAACATTTTTTTAGTAAATTTCCAAACAATCCTTGTGAATTCCCAAATAATGTTTATCAGTTGACAAACGTTGCCAAGTAGAAATTTAGTGTGATAAGCGTGGGGGGTTTGTGAGACAAGCCTTTTTCAACATAAGGCATTCACGTTTGCCCAACCAAACTGTTACTCAGGTTGTTCAGGGACTAACTGAAATTGTTTTCATACAATTCATGAACTGTCATATAATTGCACCGAAAGTTAATTTAAACTCTCTAACATGTAAACCATGAACGCTGGAAATTGCAAAAAAGTGCTTGTTCCTTTATATTCTCCAAGAATCTCCCATTGGATGTCAAACTATTCAAGAGGACTTGATACATCACAATCTCGACACCATAATACTACCTGGGCGATGTCCTCCAACAAATATTACAATTTCAACTTATTACAAGAATCATATCCACACATTGACCAAATAAACAGGGATAGTCTTGGAATAGTCAAAAGAGAGTCGGTAGATGTTCAGCTCTTGCTTTCCGGATAGATCCTAACGTGTTGCCAAACAGTCGCATAATAAATTTGAAATAGTCACTTAGTAGTCTCAGAACAGTCCTCAAGAGATATCCAGTGCATTTGCAATAAAGGAAAAAGACAGTGTGCCAGGGATGCTGCATGATGCCCGAAGATTCTCAGATAAGCTCTGAACAATTTCCAGACGGTCTTCGAATATAAAGGGATGTTTCTGGTTAAGATTTTCAAGACAAATTTTTTTTAAACATTTCTTTCTCATATAATAAAAATTGAGATATTGTTTAGAGAATTTTTAGGTATATTGATGAAACATTAAATATTATAGAAAAAAAATTTGGTCCAGATTCCAACAAATTTTTTTTTTCGTTATACCAATTTAAACAAAACAAAACACCAAAAAATGACGGTGGGAGTGATTTAGGGCGACCGGATGATCTAAAAAATAAGAAAAAATGGCAAGCCATTCCCTGTCGAAGTCCCTATCGCATGAACTGGGATATTTTTTTTCCATCAAAAAATAACAAAATGGCGGCCATTTTTCGAAAAAATCGATATTTGAGGATGTAAAATCAGATGCAAATCGGACAATTTTTCACCAATCAAAAAGATCCTACCCAGGCAAGTCGTACCAAGACTGACAATTGGACCATGACTGGCGTCAAGTTTGGTATGCCAATTCTCGTTAGCCTAGCCTTGGCCAATGCTTGGCCCACCGTAGCTGACTGAGCGTTGATACAGCCTCAGATACCAATGATAGGACCTAGCATATTTTGCCCTGTTGGATTCAATTTTCGTTAACCAAGTATCGACTGATGCTTGGCCGGTCACAGCTCACCAACCCTTAATAGCACTTCAGACATCAATGCTAGGATTAAGCATATTTCGCTGCGTTTGATTCGTTTTTCGTCAACCAAACTTTAATCGACGCTTGGCTCACCGTAAGCGTAGATATAGCCACATGACGTGAACTTGGAATTTATTCGCATTTCAGAAACTTGAAAGATTGTACGCCTGAATGTACGTCAGTCGTAATACGGGTATTCTTTCAACGTCTTCCCAGATAGCACAATAGTTCTAAAAGAGTTCTTTATGAATCCATTCCATCAATTCTGAACTCTGTTAGAACTCTTGTGCTATCTAGACTAAAGTGGCTGTGTCGGAATCCAATATTCCGAAATTTCATGTATCGGAATATATTATATTCATTCAAGCTTGGATGCCAATGAGAAAACTATCCTATTCGTTGAGGTTGATTGTATATCAATCAAATACCCCGACTAGAAATTCAATCGGGTTAACCCGATCAAATCTGGCTGAATTTCCGGTCGGGACTCAACAGTTGAAGATTCGAATTCTTGCGTACAATTTTTCAATAATATTTCCAGTTCCAAGGCATTGATTCGAAAACATAAATACTGTTGATTTTTCAGATTTTTCAAGATTTTGTGACATTTGAATTTTTATTTCGTTTCAATAAATGATCCAAACTTCAAAAATATGTTTTCTCTCCACACGAAAGACAGAAATCAACAATATCGAGCCACAACCAATAATCGAATACGCTACTCAGTTCTCGTGAGAAACTCAGACCACTTACCTTCGTCAAACAAATTATTAAAATTAGATCTTCAATGGGAGAATGGAACACCCAACTCCTCATAGCCAGATAACTTCCGGAATCAGGGAAAAGTTGAGCACTACGTCACATAGACCCCAGCTGCCTTCCCGTCTCCGCGCCCGCGTCTTCGATTATTATCAGACAACCTTCGCTCTGCATACGGTTGCCTGCACAATCAAAAACTTTCTACTCACAAGGTAGCAGTAAAATCCTCTTGGTCGACAACGACAGTCCAATATTGGATAAAAAACAAATGCCTCTCGGTCTTATCATTTTTACATAGCGTCCACTGAGAGAAATAAAATTAGTTAATTTCACCAAAGGACCTAAAAATTAATTCATAATTATTGGTACTGAAAATATAAGTATATGTAACCAAATTCATAACTATAATTCTTTGTCATCGTTAACAATGGAGCTTGCTAATACAAAGCTTTCAGGATGATTACAAATTAATAAAGTTAAATATGTTTATTGGTGATGATAATTGATGATGAATGGTGATCATCAACTTCCAAAATTGATGAGTTGATTAGATGTAAACCATGGTCCAACTTATGATTGATGGTATCACGTTTTCTGTTTATTCTTTCATGCTGATTGGCTCAGAATGGAAAATTCAACCAACCACATGATTTTCTTCAAAAGAAAAAAAACGTAATATGGATCATGATTCGAACATTGCGTTAGTAATCTCTGCAATTCATCTTCGTTCATACATTCCAAATCAGTAATGAATGAATGATGTGAGATACTTTACAGGAATACTGGTAAGGATCATCATTCTGGTTGAAATAAAATTTCTCCCTTGAAATAAACATTTATCGATACGATATGTGTATATGAAGCTCCGAAATTCTTCTGGACCATTGAAATTCGTGCATTTCAATTCCTGTTATATCCTAACCTCTTTTACGACTCAATGGGAATTTCTTTCCATATCCCACAATTTCTATGCGATTTATTGAAACATTTATATCACTTGGCATGTGAATTACTAAATCTCTTGATTCCCCCGAATTCGAAGACCTCTCAAATTACATTTTCAGTTGTAATAGCTAATTTCAAAAATTAATTTGTATTTGTATTCCTCCAGAGGTATTTAGAAATTATATTCGTTCTCATTAAAATTCCCAATTTCCTTGAATGGATGATTTTTTTACAGGGCTCATGAGAAAAATAAAAGGTTTGTTGATCCTGAATTCATATTTGGGTATGATTACTAAGAATGATTAGTTGTTTTCTATATTAATAATTATTTTTCTCAGGTATCGATGATTAATACTTTCTCTCAGTGCATTAATTGAAAATTATCATAAAAACAATCGGATTCCCACAATATTTTTCCAGGGACTGACACAAATGACTCTGATTCCATTTTTTTTCTTTCCACTGCCATGTTCCTTACACAAAAAAAAAAATCATTATAAAAATAAGAGTATCCCTCTTATTTTGATGCAACTTATCCTCTAATATATGGTATCAAAAGTATTCCTCTCCATTTGAGAGGATCAGTCTTTGTGTGGAGAAGAATTTTCATTCGTTCAAAATCGTAGAGGGATATTCTCAATTGAAGAAGAAAGAAAAAGTGAAATATATTTTCTGATTGAGAGGGATTTGTCCTCTCATTTCCAAATTACTTTCTTTTTTTTGGTGTATATATGAGGAAACGGAAGTACTGTGATACGGTCAGAAATTCATTATGCAGAAGAAGATATTTCACCCTTGCCAAACACTTCGGAACGTCGAAAAAACGCGATCCCCAAAAATGTCTGTGTGTCTGTGTGTGCGTGCGTGTCCTTGTTTTTTTTTGGTTCACGATAACCCCTCGAGGGAGGCACCGATTCGAACGAATGTTTTTGCAATTCGTTCGTCTTATTGAGGACTCGAGGCCTATTGATTTTCGGACGGATCGGATAACCCGTTTCAGAAATATTGTTTGAAATATTGTGATTTAGTGACCCCGCATATCTTCGCTTCCTATTATCCGATTGCTATGAATCTTAAGCCATGTTCCAGTTACGCGCCGATAGTGGTCTCGTGTAAGTTTTATCCGGATCGCTTGGAAATTGTGGAGAATTTGTTCTTTGCAATCAGCATCATTGCAATCAGCAGCGTATTTGACAATATTTTGAAAGCGTGCCTTCCTTATGCCCGTATCATACGAATGTCACGGAATTTCGAGCATATTCAATCCACGAGGCGTTGGTTGGACGGTATCAATTTTAAGCAAATGGGAAGTCAGGGAAGAAAATAGTAACCACTAAGAGCTTCGAAACAAAATGTGAAAATTTCATGAAAACCGTTATCGAGGAGAAATATTTCGTTCTTACCATTCGATCGTTATGAAATTTCTACTACAGTTTTATTCAGTGTCGTTATTGGTCTCATACAATTTTCAACTGGATCCTTACAGAAGAACGGGTGGAGAAAAGGGAACACGTTCTCGGTAATTGTGATTTTGCGATTGTGTATGACTTTACTTCCTGTCATCCAACTGCAATCAAATTTTTCCCATAGTTTAGTTACAATCTCATTGTAGCCCTTTATGAGTTTTATCCCAATTAATTCAGATATGTGGAACCAGAGTGTTTAGCAATCTGCATTACTTGACAATATTTTCAAAGCATGCTTTCCCCGTGCCTGTATCGTTTGAATTCTTATATGAAATCATGATAGAACCATTATTAAACCATGGTATGAGTGTCATCATAAATTTTTGCGATTCGCATTCTTTGACAATGTTTTGTAAGTATCCCTTCTTCATGCTCGCATCATTCGAATGCCAAGGAATTTTGAGTATATTAAATTCAATGGGTGTTAGCTGTACAATGTAAATTTCAGGCAAATCCAAATTGAGGGAAAAAAGGATAAGCACGTAGTTTCGAAACAAATTTTGAAAATTTAGTACGTACCGTTTTTATGTGGATATCTTTCATTCCTATTAATCAATCGCTATGAAATTTTCATCACGGTTATAAACGGAAAAAATATTATTTTATAAATTACGATGTGAGAATCGTAGCGAAGGACTATATCTGCGAAATTAATCCATTCAAAATGTAACATCATGAATTGTGCCGTTTTTTAGTTCAATCACATTGAATATTACGATGTTAACTCCTACAAAAAAAAGGTTATAACAGCAATATCTGTCTCTAATATCTGACAATTCCTGCTTTTTCAAATATGGTCCTGTGCTAAGATTCCAACATCGTAATTTCTAAAATAATATTTTGTCCGTGTATGTGGCGTTGGGAGTGGTCACAATCCATAATATTTGACAATATTTGAATCCTCAAAAGTTTTAGGATTCATTTCTTATGTAAATATGAGGAACATGGAAGTAATGTATGGTTCTCCATACCGATTTTTTCTTGGATTCATTGAAGTTCTAGATGACGAAAGAAACAAATTAATATTTGAAATATCCTCTTTGTCCATAAACGTGAGGGAATATACAAGAAGGAGAGAGGAAAAATAAACGTCGTTTCTCGTTTCTCAACGTTCGTGCTTTGGATTCGTAACTATCGTCGTGGTTGCATCTTCCCGCTCGATTGGACTCCGTGATCAATGGTGAAAGATAAAGAAGTGTCTGGTGCATTTATATTCAGTCGATGCATGCAATGACCATTGGTACATTTCAATGTGACGATACATTCGCTCTATCCGAGATCCTAATGTCTGACTCTATACCAGGCTTCATCCACTTCATCCATATAGCACTATAGTTGACTGTGTTGATGAATTTTTTTTCTCGGGGTCCAGGTTCTTGTCAAGATTTTTCTGTGCCTCCAAGCGAAACCAGAACTGCTGCCCCCCTTTTTTAAATATTACACGGGGAAAAAGATTCCCCGTCACAGTGAAATCTAATTCCACAGTACATTTTGCTGGGACAGTAAAGTTTTTGCTGTGGCAACAAATTTATTTGCTTTTACAGCAATCTTGTTATCTATGGAAGAGACTTTTCAGCTGTGACATTTGTCATAATTCACATCATTTTCCTATTCGAGCGAATTTTGTTCTCCCCGTATAAATGTTTCTTTGAAATATGATGTAATGTATAAAAAAATATGTTCTTCTAAAAATGAAAAATCAGTTTTGATTCCAGGATCAATATCACTTGCCAATTCAGCGCAAATTAATAAATCCCATTGAAGATACATAAAAATCAAATTGAATCCTAAGTTTTTCAACCCGAAACGCAATTAAAAAATAGTTCTGTGTTTCAGGAAATAAACTTCATAAGCACTATTGAAAAGTATAAAAAAACATTTTTGAGTAAAATTCGTAATCATTAAATATTTTCATATTATTTTCTTCTTCATACCAATTTTTATCCAATCCGAGTGCGTTGTATTTATATAACATTCAACGATCAATTACCGTTAACATAGAAATGAAATGTTTTTGTAATTGATGATATAACACGTATCTCGAAAGATCAAAGTTTGTAACGTTAAATACAAAGACAACACAACAAGAAGGTTGTAATAAACATGAACGGATAATGAGTTAATTCGTGAAACGTAACTGTTCAAATTCTTTCATATTGAATACGTGTTTTAATAGATGTTTCTCTTTCATTTTCTTATCGTATGGAAATGCAAAGATTTGTGGTGCAGGCGTAATAGTAGTAGATTTTTTACCAATCAGATCAAAATACACCATAATTTCAAGGAAAATCCCTTACACTGTGAAGAATAAGTGTAAGATTGCATGTAACAAGTTTACCTAGCCTGTTGATGTGAAGTGCATTTCTACTAACAATCGGCAATCCTGATAAACCTATATTCACTTGTTGATTCACATGAACACTAGGATGGTAATTTTTTAAGTACCAAGTACTGACGAAATAAAATTGCAGTGCACTTTCCAAATAGTGCCAGGGACCTCTTTCTCGCTGGAACACCTATCCTTTCCATGTTAAGAAATTTTCAAATTTATATAAAATATATATTTAAATTATATTTAGATTATATATAAATTTGGAAATTTTTTTCACATAGGCTGATGGCTTGAGGAAGACACCATTTGATGTGCTGTACATCCGCGTGCCAATGTGAAATTGTTACACGATAATAGTAATTTTACAAATATTAAGAACTGGTAAAATGGAATTCCATGCACATCTCAATCTGGAATTAATTGTAAAATTAATTGTAAAAATACTGTGGACATGTGTGTGTGTGTAAATTTACCGTGGTTGTATGCATGGATTCAGTAGTGTACTTAGTTGGTAATTTTATATTAACATGTATCATGTGATTTTTCCAATCCTGTATTGGTAAATCCTATGTCCATTGACATTTGGTCAAATTACTACCGAAATGTTTTAGAGTGTACGTATTTCATGAAATTCATAATGTCGATCGAAACTCTACATAGTAATCGTTTTTTTCCTCGATTCATAGCATTTCTTGATCATTGTAGTCAATCTAGTACTTACCTTCTTTTTCCTTCATTTTTTCGTCTCCTTTTTCTCCTAACTATACGAGAAACAAAGGTAGAAGTAGAGGCAGCAGCAGGGTGGCGTACAGTTGGCTCGATAACGTTAAGAAACAGGTATTCGAATAGTCACGGCGGTACGAGGAAATGAAAGCTCGACGGTGCTATGGCATGCTCTGCTTTTGAAGGCTATCGGGTTTTGTAACCCCGCCCTCTTTGATATGCACGCATATATACATCAATACATCTACATGTACACATTGTGAATAGGAAAAATTCAAATCCTGTTATTCAAGAAAAAAATATGAAAAGTCAACTGGTGTTGTGCTGTGACACGGTATTTAGATTCAATACAATACCATAAGATAATTTTCTTGAAATTTAATTGCGTTGTATTCGAAAATTGTAAAACAAAACAACAATTAATTGTGAAGAAAAACAAGTTTCTTCAATATGAACTTATTAAAGTTATATTCAATAAAAATATATATAAATTTTACATAAAATCCGATGAACAATTCATACATATGTTTCTTTTTAAATACAGAAGATTAAACAAGAAAGAGATGATAGACATTGAGAAGACGCCGTAATTGAAGAGTTACATCACTGTTTTGGGTATTCATGAGATGAAACAGGTTTTAACATCTTCTATTACCTAAGATAGATATCTAAAGAGTATCATCGATGGTTGTATAAGATTGAGCTCTGTCATATGTCATCAACTTCATTGCAAATATCTTACATTTAGCATGTTTCCAAAATGCCACGACTAAGCCGATCATATTGGCGACCAACAGCTGTCTTCTGATTGTGAGTGCACGGAAAAAGGTATATGGGACTGGTCACCATTCACCCCAGTCCTCATTGGGACTTTAGAATGGGAAGTGAGTAATGACTCGCGATTTCGTGATCATTACGATGTTAACCTATCGTTTCCATGGTAACGTAAGCAGTTTATCGTACTCACTCCGATTTTGAATGGGACTTATTACAATTTTGAAATACCTGTCACCAAATTACTATTCTCCATAGTAACTGTTACCATATACTTTTATCCGTGTGAGTACTAGACTGATTGAATCCAATGTCATAGTCGGTACCGCCTTGATGATTAAACTTACCGTCGTTTCTCACCAATGGGGAATCAAAAATGGCACAATTTCATTGAAAACGCGTTGGCCTCCAACCGTAAGTAGGTACCGAAACAACGTGAACAATACGTTTTGAGAGAAAATTTCATTGATTTTTGAAATTTTTCATACCTGTTGGACTGAACAATCTGGGTGGATAATATCGTCTGATATGCGATTGAATTCAGTATAATATTACAAACTAAATATTGGCAATAGAGAAATTCCTATGTTCCATCAATTTTGACAGTACAGAATCCAACTTGGGACAAAGCTCGGCAGCCAAGGCTTATAAAAATAATATTAAACCAATACTGCACTGTATAAAAATTTGTATAGGAAACCTCGCTTACATTTATGCGAAGTAATCAAACCATACATGGATAGGAAATTTCCCATAAATATTCGGAAAAATTCTATAAACTTACAGTAAAAATCCCATTAAAAAAGTACATTTTCATGTATTTTCATGTGAAAATTCATTTATTATTCCATTTTCCCATACAAATGTGGAAATTTTCTTCTCACGGGTTTGGGAAAATTCAGAATCTTTTTCACAGTGAGTTAGACGACCCCGTTCATGACCGTGACCCCTTTAATTAACATTTTGGTTTTTGATTTATAGTTCCTTTCATTCAGTGCATCAATCTCATCCAAGCATGCCTGACTAGACACTAAATGAATCACTAGTATGTAAATAAATCCATGATAATAGGTCATAGGGAAAATATAATAAATAAACAATTGTTCGCTGATGGGAGCTAAGGGGTTCACAAAAGGAGGCGTTTACCTTATTTTCAACAATTAAAAACGAATTGTTATTAGCGAAAGATTTTTTTGAACCATGATCAATCGAAGATCGTGCTACGTCTGTGTCATTCTTATTCAAGGTCGAACCAAAACAGAACTGTTCTTATTTTCAAGTTGCATCAACCCTGAATCTACATTCGGTAAAGTTTTCTACCAAATGCAGACCATCCTTATATCAAGTTCACGCCATGTTGGAACCAATTGCTGTAGATTATTTTAACATTACTACAAAAGGTAACTAACAATCTTCCATACGCTTTTCGTTACGATATCACCACAGAGAAATTCCTACAGTTATTGATTACTGGAAGGTCTCAACTGAACATTCTTAATCAAAGCTACTAAAAAATTGATTGATTCAACCAAGAAAGTACAGTTGATTGATTGCTTAATTGTAACAACTATACTTTGTTGGTTGAAGTTATCACATTTCTAGTAGCTTTTACTAAGAATATTTGATTGAGACGTTTTAGGTACAGTAACGTACGGTCATTTCTCTCAGTGGATGAGTTTATGAACCTCCATTGATTCATAAAGCAGCGAGGACTCAAAAAAAATAAAAATTCAATGTCAGCCTTGCTTCTATCATTCCTCAATCTTGAAACAGCACCGGATTTTAGTACTGAATTAGGGTTAGTTGTCAACGGTTAGTGACCCGTACTGTTTCGGACTCGATACGAGTCGTATACGAACGTCGATTGAATAAATATCATACATTTCGAATGTACTATGTACGTTCCAAGTATATTCAAAACAGTTTCATTTGAATATTCTATGAAACATACACGGAGAAAAATAATACAATAAAAATTAAATTTTCTAGTGAATTAATACTATTAGGTCTCATATCTTGAGGAGTACTCCTAAAATATGGAATAAAATGTTGAAACTGCAACAATTTTCACTACATCCGGTAAGAAAGCCTCTGAGACCGGCAGGCAATTGTGACGACATTTGACAAAATAGTCCTATTTTACTATATTACTTTTCTCCGTGTACAGTCGGTGTAACATGTCCGTTGAATTCTAACGGAAATATCTTTATATAATATGCGTTATTGCTGTTATCTGAGAATTTCCAATCCATCTGAATGATAGAAGGAACATATATGAAGGTGTGCAATCGAAGAAAAATATTAAAAATTTCATTAATAACAACGTAATCAAAGTTATTTGCGTTAGAACTGTAAACGGACTTGTTACACCAACTGTACGGGAATTGAGCCCTACCAGTCACTTCATGTTTTGTTTTATATATTTTGTACCCCATGACCTTCTGATAGTACAATCAGCGTCTCTGATAGACAAATTGGGAAATAACGAGCGATGACAAATCCTTATGAATAGTTTTTTGTTTTCGAGCTGCCCTCCCCCCCTCCCCTCTGCACGTTCCTGAAGTTTGAATCGTTTATAAAGACGAGACAAAAATTGAAATTCTCTCAATCTGAGGAATCATCGGTGTTTATTTTCTAGAATCAACTCTTTGAAACTGAAAACATCATTTAAAAAAATGTACTGCAAGGCTTTGGGTGTTTACCCAAGCAGCACCAGAATATACTATGAACGTTCTTCGAATATTCGAAATATGTTCTATGCACATTCGAATGAGACCGTTTTATAGGTGCTATGCATATTTATCGAACGTATGTCACCGAATATACGACAGGACGTTGATTGAACGTCGATTGAATGTATATCGTAGATTTCGAATGTACTGCGTACGTTCTAAGTATATTTAAAACAGTCTCATTCGAACATTCTATGAACATTCATTATATGTTCTTCGTATCTCATCCGTGCATTCTACGAACGTTTTTACTTCGTATATACTTTGAGATTCTGTTGCTGCTTGGGTAACAGCTGATTCAAGCCGCAAGTCTCAGATGTGATATGAACCCTTTGGAAAATCATCCATTCAAGGGAATTGAGAATTCCAATGAGAACGAATGCGATTTCTGAATAACTCTGGAGGAATACAATTACAAATTAATTTTCGAAATTAGCTATTTCAACTGAGAATGTAATTTGAGGGGTCTTCGCATCCGGGCGAATCAAGAGGTTTAGTCATTTACATTCCAAATGATACAAATGTTCCAATTAAATCGCATAGAAATTGTGTGATACAGAATAAAATTCCCATTGAGTCGTAAAAGAGGTTAGGATATGACAGGAACTGGAATGCACGAATTTCAATGACTTGGAAGAATTTCGGAGGAATTTATTATTGAGAGCAAAGTCACAAACGAAAATTTGAATCTTTGAGGAGGCATTGGAAAACATTAGAATTGGAAGGTATTCACATCGAATATTTTCAATCATCAAATATACAAAAATTGTATTCATACGCGCGATTCTCAATTCCTTTCAACGAACTATTTTTTACAGTCCATGTTTAGAACCTCCAAATGAGACTATTCTGAATGATAACCTTCTATGCATGTCCATAAGATACTGTATGCATCATAATTCCTCTTGGTGCTGCTTGAGGGGTATTTCGTGATTCGATTACCAATTTATTTCAATAAACAATTCAAACTTCGACAACATGGAAATGACGGCAGCATCACAACCGGTCAACGATTATTTTCGATTCGTCCAATTTTATTACCAAGTTGATGATTTATCGTTCAAGGAAGTTACGTACTGATACTTAATATCTCAGCTATACCAAGACATTACGACAATTGAGTGGTTCTCATAGCACGTCTTGAGAACTACTACAAGAGAAAGATATTTTTTCTCCTCTTTTGAACTCTACTTTGCGACGCAAAACAGAACAATAACAATTATTATTACGAAAAAAATACATATATCCTGAAGAAATTATTGCAGAACAGATAGATATCTTTGAAGCTATGCCTGCGAACTGGAGCGCGATACGACGCATAAATAATAAGAGAATGCGAAAATAAAAGTTTATACCCGTGCGTATGTTGTATGTTGTATGCAGTTAACCATCCACACAAAAGTGTTCTACATTTTTCTACGGAAAGTGGATAGGAACGATACGTTCTTGTTCGAAATCGTGCACGGCATACCGTGAATTATTCAAATGGACGTTTCATTTCGTGCTGGTTCTGTTTTTTGTTGGAAGGGTAAAATTGTTTACTCGGTATTAACTTTTTAATTCTCATCAAAATCAACTGAGGCAAACTTACACTGTCAGAAATATCTGGAAGGTTTTTTTAATTACGTACATGAAATCAGGTTCATATACATTCTGCATTAAATTTAATGTACAAAAGCATGAAAAAACTATAGATTATGCTATAGTTTACATTAAATTTCATGTAAAATTTGCATGAAACTGAATTCATGTACGTACTTGAAAAAAACTTCCAGTAAAAACATGAAAATTAATGCAGAAATTTTTAACAGTGTATCCAAATGCAAGTGATAGTTTCAAAAGGATCTTTTGAAACAAAATTGATAATATAACTGTAGCAATCCCGAGTCAAGAAGTGAAACCTGATTTAGCTCTGATTCGTTGTGTTTTACGGAGTGAATAAGGTTCGATTTCATGTTTCATCCTGATCTCACTTTGTTCTCAACCTGATCCTGCTTTCAAAATTCTCATTCGAGCTGATGTTAACCATTTTCTGATTGAACTCTGCACTGTAAAAAATATTCGGGATTCTCCCATACCTATGTAGAGGAAATTTCCTATACTTGTACGGGAAAAGCGAATTCCCGTACACGTATAGGAATTTTCACATAAAAATATATTAAAATTGCTGTTTTTATGGGATTTTTACTGTAAATTTATAGGATTTTTCCCAAAATTTACGAGAAATTTCCTATCCATGTATGTGTTAATTACTTCACATACATGTATGTGAAATTTCCCATAAAAATTTTTTACAGTGTGGATCGTTGCGTATTACGGAGTTGATCAGACTTTAAAAAGTATTAGAATTTCTAGATTCGGTAATTTATGTCGTTTTCGTTTATATTGATTGGTGTAGCTTTTCATCATGGTCATTTGATTGACGTGTTTATGTTATTCGCGCTCTAAAAAATAATTGTGGGATTTTGCACCAAAAATGGTAGCAGTAAATGGTAAAGTTCCTCCATGGATAGAGAATTTTTCACCATAATTTGGTGGACTTTTTCTTCATTTGTAGAGAATTCAATACCCAAAAAACAAAATAGTTCCTCAAAGTGGTATAAAAGTCCCTCATTTTTATGAAAAAACAATTCCCCTGCGATGAGGTTATGAAATCCAGCAACAGTATGAAGAAAAACCCTCCACATTTTTTGCAGTGCTGATTCTGATTGGTGTATTATCTTAGTCGCGCTTTGATTACACAGAGAGAAGTTTATATTAAAGATTACTATATTTTTATGGTACTCGTGGGATATACTTTATTATGAGGCTTAGAACTATATTTATTTCAAATTATGACATATTTATCTTCATCCTCACGAGAGAGTATGGTGAATGCTCGTATATTTGTGGTTCATAACGACATAATCAAGTATATCCCAAAAGTACAATATAAATATGCTAATATCTAATATAAAATTTTTACTGTGTAATGTTTGAATTAACGACTTTGCGCATTTGCTTATATATTTAGCTGCGTTCAGTTTTTCTGGAAGTTTGATTAACTGCACATAATTCCAAACCTTGAATCTAAAATATCGTATGTTATTCATAAGATATGCTTGCTTAATTGTGCTGAATTACCGGACCACTCTTATTATGCAACTTTTCACCTATGATAAATTTCTATAATAAACAGAAATAGAAATCAGGACGTTAGTTTCTTTTCAAAATTTGCCAGCTTTCAATTTGATTTTCCGAATTGATCTTGGTTATACCCTGGAAAGAATTTTCTAATAATCCTTTCCCCGAAAAATATACTCTACCCCAGATTCATCCAGGGTAAAGGGGCCCGCGCTACATCTCTCGCCTAGGGGTCCGCACACTTCAAATTCGGCCCTGGATCGACGTTTCATCAAAATCCATTCAGTCCAATCGTTTTCTTCAACTGGGGACACTTGTAATTTCACGTCTGTTGTTCGTAATTTTACACATCTGAGTATCCAGTAATTATCACCTGAACATATTTGTCAATTCACCTTCGTGACAAGTAAATTTACTGATACTTCTAATTAATAATTTCACATCATACATACCATCCCCTACAGCACAAAAGTCTCCGCAAAGAGCTCCCGTTATGACAGTAAACATGAATTCATTATGAATAGTTTGAATTTAAAATGAACTCTTGATGAATAACTTAATCTTCAGAGAGAATTGATATCACGAATTCATAAAGAACTATATTCCCTTTATATATAACTATACACGGAAAAAAAGATGATGTTGGATTTACAACATTCCGTTCGATAACCATAGAAACCCCTAATATTTCTATGGTGATCGAACGAAACATTGTAAATCCAGCATCATCTTTTTTTCCGTGTATAAGCCCGCCACATATGAGTGACCGTGATATCCTATGGGATGTGGAACATGAACATACGAAGAAAAAAAATTTGCTACCGCAGCAAATCGAGGCATTATACCAACCAACCAATTCTATATATAAAATAGCAAATCTTTTTGCTAACTCAGCTGAAAGTTTGCTGCCACAGCTAATTGCATTGCCGAGAGGGCAAGATGATTAATTAAAGTAGCAAATTTTTCACTGGACTAGCAAAATTTTTAGTATTATATACAGAATAGCAAACAATTTTTCCTGGAGGACCAAAAATTTTTTGCTGTCACAGCGAAAAAATCACTGCCGTAGCTTACAAAGTTTAGTTGTAGCTTACAGAATTGAATCTGATTCAACAATGAGTCGCGAATGTATATCAGCCTCAATTCAAAAATCACATTGATTCCGTTCAAATGCGCAGAATTCCAATTGAAACCGGTCAATATTCATCGGATTCAAATCGGAATTGCGCACGTCCAGTGGAAATTGATCCAAATCAATGGGATTTTTCAATCGTAACTTATTCTGATTTTCAAGTTTTCGAATGTATCGTGAAAATTCCAATGGAAAAGAAATGAGTACGACAAATGAAACAAAAGTTATGTGCGCAATTGCGTTAGACTAGTTTGAAGAATGAAAAATAAAATTATAGTCGTAAAAATTCGAAGCGTATAGTTGCCAAACGGAAAGGTTACGACCGCATCGTCCCAAACCCTTACGATCGAGTTACGTGCATAATTTCTGGATCTTCGAGTCAAAGCGGACGCTTAGAGAATTGTAATTATAAGAATCGGAAAGGTCAGATATAATAACATATGTGTCGACGTAATGATTTTACAACACACGTTACGATCATTAGAAATTCATACCGAAAGAAGATCCGATACGAATTGTTTTGTTACGAGAAGAGAAAGAGAGAGTTACGAATCGATAACGCACGCACGGAAGAAAGATGGTTCTTGCGAAACTGTACTGAAATTAGTCTTTGTGTCGGTGATCGTTACACCTGATCGACATCCAAAGACCACTTTCACCGGATGACTCTCCTCGTTTTCCTCGTCCAGGGACGCGATGACAAGACGATGATCGAAATACCTCTAAGTCATCAAAGTTCAAGTTGGGAGATTCAAGGTCGTAGCCTTATATTGAAATCGAGTACGTGATTATTTGCGGTGATTTTTCTCGATATGTAGAAATTGTTAAACGTGCGCTGTGCGCTGTCGTATACGTTATCATCTTATGTACCAAGGGTATTACGCGGTGCACATGATCAGATTTACATGAATTATATGAGATCTTTGTATATGCATTTTAGATCAAGCTCGTTGTCAGATGAAAAAAAAGTGTGTATATATACGCATAACAAACAAGTGATTCGAAGAAGCTCCAAGCGATACGAGGACAAAGTCACACCCGGTATTACGTGAACGTGCATTTATATAACACCCACGTTAATACCTGCATTATATGGTTAGAAGTCAGTATGGTGACAGCACAGAGAAAGTTCCTCTCCTCTCTCTCTCTTTCTCTCTACCATCATCTATTCCTATGTGCTCTCGTAGTGGGATTTTACCTTCAGGTGTCCAATACTACCACATTTATATATGCACAAGATTAATGCGCAACTGAATAAAACGTAACTGCTTCAACAATCTCCGCTCCAATAATATTCGTGTATCTTAAACTTGTGACGAAGAAGATTGGAATTGACTGATTTTGAAATTTGACGTGTCTATTTTTGTGAATAATGAAATCAAATTTTCTACGAGGAAGTTCATTAGAACTGTTCAAGTGTATATGAATATTCAAATGATCACATTGATTATTCTCTCGCATGGATGAGAGTCGAATCTATAAATAAATATGTATCTCACAACGTTCTCACATCAAATGACATTTAATGATCATCATCCAGAAAGCTGGTTTGATGCAGGAATGAGCATCTTTGTAATCCTGGAGTATTTTCAGTAAGGTTTACTTCTTGTTGACCCCATACGGAGGTATATTTTACAAAAGACAAAAATTAATTCCCCTAATAGCACATAATATTGTAAAATATGCTCAAATTATGATAGAGATATTATGATATTCCTATCATATGCTTAGCATATTTTATGATATTATGTGCTATTAGGGTTCCAGTGAAAGTACTCCGGAGGTACAAAAGTACTACCGCCAGGGACTGCCCATCCCTGATCCAATGAAAATCACTTTACTTATGGAGATCAGGTTTGGAATATCCGCATCTGTTGGAAGAAAAGTGGAAAGAGAAAGGTTCCACGTAACATCACGAGCAATCTTTTTAAAAAACAATAAAACTGATAGGAAAGATCGTGAAAAGGTTATTTGCTGAGGTATAAGATAAAACCAAAAGCATTGAATTTTTAATCCGCTTTACAGTTCCTGACTTATTGCCCTTTTTAAAAGCATATATTGAATCTGACAAATGAAATTTCATGAGATTTGGTCGGAACATTGTCCGAGATTCAATGATATTTGGCGAGATTCAATCTGATTCACATTGAAGGAATTTACTCATCTCACCAAATCTCATTAAAAAGCAATCAAGAAATTGCCGGATGAGATTCAATCAGAACATTGTCCGAGATTCGATGAGATTTGGCGAGAATCAATGGATTCTTTTAACCAGGGAGTATGAGCACGGAACATTGTCAAAATGTTACATTTGGAATGTGTAATATTCTAGAAAACGTCTCAGAAACATTATCAGATTCCAAATTTTGAGGTTTCTGGATGAAGCCAGATTTTTCCAATCAGGTCATAGCAGCATCGACATTCGCGATGTCAGACATCGATATCCGTTTATCGGATGACACATCGATGTACCATCGATGTTTAGTGAACACTAGTCTTAGCTGACATAGTTATATTTGTCTCGGAATGGAATTTTTCTAATTTGCTGCCATTCTAACACGCAAAACAATAACCCGATTGACTTGGAATTTTAACTGGACGTTCTCGAATATATTTACTCTACGATGGACGATGACCTAGGATATTTTTGATTGGATGATAAATGTCATTTAGCATCGGAAAGACAAGTATTTTTCGGGCAAGAAATATAGCCTTCTTTCAAATCCCTGCCATTTTGTTAGATTTCCATATTTTTCAAGCATCCTAGTCCATCGTACGGAGAGTACCTTCATTCTAGTTTAACGCCTCTTTTGGTGTTTTTCTTTATGTTAGCGACTCAAGCGACCGGAATTATGGCAGCAGTAGAGGAACTTTTTTTCACGCCTCAGAAGGCAGCGTAGAAGGCACTCGCATTTTGATATTTGTGTAAAAAAAATTATATAACATAGTTCGGTCATAGACTCATATGTTCTGAAACTTTCAAAACATTTGATGGAATACTTTTCTTCTGAAAAATTCCAAAATAATTACTTGAATATTGAGTACTCACACTGGTATAGGTTCTTAATTCAAAAAAATCTCGTGTAAAAGCTCATACTTGTCTTATGTAATAGAAAATGATTTTCACGTTCCAACTATCATTCAATTCCGCGATACTTATTTGTTTGTATCTTGTACTGTACTATAATAATGAAAGCTGTAGGACTTTTGCTATACACCTTTTATCACCTTGATGTAAGAATCCATAAAATCTCATTAGTGAATCGGATTCAATGGTATTCTTGTTAAATTTTATTTAATCCTGTTCAACGTTCTGATTTTATGAATTAAAACTAATCCACTAATGGGGTTTTATCAATTTTTTACATCAGGGCAGCTTCCATGTACTTCTGACATTGATCGATTCTACGGCACCATACTAAAATACAATTCAACCGCATAAAAATATCAGACATGAATTGATTTCAAGTACATCACTGAAGTAGAACATCATTTCATTTTACAGAATCTGATTTTAAACTATAAAATTAAAAACAAGATTGAAATCAAGTTCAAGGCGAGCATGCAAAGAAGGTACTTTCTTCGAGAAAGAAAGAACCTTCGGGAGATACTCATGCTCCAATAATAACATCATAATGACAGACGAGTAATAAGCGGTTAGTGGTCGAAAAAACCGCAAATAAATATGTGCGGATAAGACAAAACTTTCCCACTCGGTACGTGTCAGAACGATCAATATAAAGCAAAGTAATTGATTCTAATCATGCAGTCTCAATAACGTATCGAATTATAATAATGAGAAAAATATATAATTTTGTTTCAGCAGTGCCAACAATATGCGGGAGAGAAGATGGATTCTGCTCGCTGTATACGGTAATTACACAGGGAAAAATAAAATCTGTTTTCAACTTGAATATCAGCTTATTTTAAGGGGTTAGACCACTATAAATTTCTGGAAAAATATTTTTTTCATTGGCTCAGAGAATTCTTTGAAACTCTAGAATAAGAGACAAAAGATCTTATACTGCTTGTTCATTAAAATTTTGAGCTACTAACCCAGAATGACACTAATAAACTGAAGACAAAAATGTAGCTGAAGTCTAGTCCCTGTAACTATAATTTCACTATCACAGCTATTGTCGTAGCTACTTCGATCAGTAAAATAGTTACAATAAATACAAATGTGGCGATGGGCTCGATTTCAACTATATTCTCCTTCTAAGTGTACCAAAATTTTGAACGTGTTTTTTTAAGAACTATGTCCTACGGAATGGCGTAGACGATATCTTGATTCAACGAACAGGGATGGGCGAGTCAAAATATATTTGTACTCATGAATTCTTTTTGTGATGAATTTTTTTTTTTTATTCCATCAAAATCCCCAATTCTGCAGGTGGGTGTTAGTTGTGTGACCTTCAATAGATTAATAATCACTATAACGCAATTAATTCCGGAGAAAAAGTAGAAATACTCAAGTGGCAAGTATTAATGAGTAAAAATGTATTCAGATTTGTCCATCCCTGTTAACGAATCGACTTGAAATTTGGTACACTCATTCTAAAGACTATCATTCCAGTGTCTTTTGTGTGACGGATAATTTTGTCGATATCATATTTCGTTTTATAATTATTCATAAAAATAACATGTAATTTGGGCCCAAAAATTACACTCAAAATTCCGGAAATTTCTCTCATCGTCATAATTTAAAGAAAACAAAACGCTCCGTCACACGATAACCCTAATACGCAAAGTGGTGTAACTCAGATGTTGCTGAAGTTTGAATTTATTGAAACGAATTAGTAATCGAATAATGAAATATTCAACTATTCAAGACCCAAAATTTTGTGGTACTTGTTTGAGCGTTGTTTTCAGTTTCAAAGAGTCAATTTGAGAAGGTGAATAATGATCATTCATGAGATTTTATGGGTTTGAATTTTCGTTTCGTTTCTATAAACAATTCAAACTTCAGCAATATGTAAATCAGCGAGTTTATAAGTTTTTTCGGAAAGAAAATTTTTACTCGTTTTTTTCAATGTGGATAAAACATAATAACGAAGAAATGATTGATGTTTCATAAATATTAACTCAAAAAATTAATAATTCCTGAAAATTGTTCTGAAAAAACGCCCGCCACTCAACTTGACTCCTCAAGATGCGGTCAAAACTAGCTCTATTTTAGTGAAAATTAAGCACCGGAAACAAATTCATAGAAAAAACTAAATTTCAGTAAAGTTTTAAAGTAAGACACAACCAAATTCAGTCGAACTTTTTACTGAAAAATACATCATCGTTAAACACATACAGCGAACATTCGAACAAATAAAATTCGAGAGAGAATTTCAAGTTCCTCCTCTTTTCCTCTCTTCTCTTCTCTTCTCTTCTCTTCGTATTCTTCTCTCTGTATTTTTGGACCAATGTCCGTCCATATTGGGAAAGGAATGTCGAAAAGATAGTGGATGACCTTCCGCACGGGACTTTCGCATTATCATCGTCATCAACGAGAGAGGATTATTTTCGTCACTAATATATTTTTTCAACTTCGTGTCTCAAATATCGAAATTGTGTTTTCGCAAGAAAAATTGAGTGTTTGATATTCAAAGCGCGAACGATGAAAATGTTCAGCGAAGTAAAGGTTATTATGATGAGCCCTGTTGAATACCGAAACAATTTTTTAACGATATACGTTGTACGTATTTTGTGGTTCTTCATTTGTGTACAATATATGAAATTGATGAGGTATTAAATAATGCAAAATATCTCATTCAGTTTCACAATGGCGTACACGCATATATAATATTAATGAGAAGATCCATCATGTTTTCTCGAGTCTCACGAGCTGAAACTAATCACGAGAACTATTCTTCTTGTGTGAATTGATATATGACTCTAGAATAAATCATTTGTTCTCGAGTGTGAATGAGAATTCCCGTTTATATTAGCATGGCTGATTGGGAATGATGGAGAAAAAAAATAGGTCTTATTGTAGTTGGCACCGCGTTCATTCCAGAATATTATTCCTGTGTCGAGCCCTGACCTATTTCTCACGAGGTGTGAGATTTATTTCGTAACACACATAGGTGTTATACATCCACTAAATACGCTAAATATTCCCGACTGAAAATTCAGTCACATTTGATCGGGTTAACCTGGTGTTGGATGAGGACCCGATCAGGACCTGGTCGGGTCCTAATCAAACGCCGGGTTAACCCGATTGAATTTCTAGTCGGGTTCTTTCAAACTGGATCGGTTTGATCAATGTTCTCAAATCATTCCAATTACTCTTTATATTTTCAGTCTTAACTGTTATAATTCAAATTGTGAGGTCATCTTGCGATATCGGCTGAGCCCAACCTAAAAAAATAAAATACAATAAATAAATAAATGAAGAAGTAAAATATTCCAATTGCAATTGGATATGAAAACAAATTCAAAAACGTAAGAAAGTAAACCAGAGGGCTCCGCTTCACTTCGCTCAGCAGTCCGACCTCCTTCAAAATTCGCTTCGCTCATTTTGAATCAATCGTAACCCACATATGCTCGCTTCGCTCGTATCTTGAACAATTCAGATGTCTGGGGATATATGAAAAGGCACTCATCAGTTTTTCATTCGACTGGAAAAATTTATAAATGTCATATCCAGAAAGCCTGAAACTAATTGCCTACCATTTTTTATACCATCTTCGAATGATTCAGAAACATGTTTTTGAACAACTGCAGAATTCGGACAACTGCCCCGGTGAAAATGAAGCCTGGGAGCGCGACAAAAGTCTAAGCTGAGGGGCATATAAAAGTAACGACGAGTCGTTTAAGCGTGTTGAAGAGTCATCTAGGCGTAATTTAGGAGTGAATTGGAACATCTTCGCGCTTCATTGGTTTCAATAACTGCATTCTAAACTTTTGGATTCCCACTAGTGCGCAGTTGTTGAAACATCAACCAGCTTCTGAAGAGTGTTCGGATGCGAAAAAGCTTACACGGGAAGATCAAAATCCGTTTTTTTTTTAACATTTGATCCCAGATTTTGATTCAGCACCTCCTGGAAACCTACAGAACGCATGTTTCATATACATCTGTCCAAAAATGTGAAGATGACCGAATTCACGTCTGCCATATTGGTTCCGCCATCTTGGATGAGTTTTCTGACTCCGGATTTGGATTCAGCACCCTGTAAAACACTCATAACTCATGTTCCATATAAATCTATCGATAAATACGAACACGATTGAATTCACGTCCGCTCTGTGGGATTCGCCATCTTGAAATATGGGTTCCAGGGATTTTCGAGAATGCGGAATCCAAATCTGACATTAAAAAAGAAATTCATGACAATCTGTCTATGAATCCCGAAATGACTAAATTCACGTTCGGAATATTGGATTCCACATTGCGAATTTGTTTTTTGACGTCAGATTTGGACTGCTCTCCCTTGAAAACCCCTGGAACCCGTGTTTCATAAAAATCCGTCCATGAATGCCAAAACCACTCAATTCACGTCCGCCACATTGGATCCGCTATCTTGAATTCATTTTTTAACGTCAGATTCGGATTCAGCACCCTCGAAAAACTCTAAGACTCGTGTTCCATAAAAATCCGTCCATAAACCAAAAAGGGACTATATTCACGTCCGCCATATTGTATCCGCATCTTGAATTGATTTCTCGACGTCAGATTCGGATTCAGCACCCTCGAAAACCCTTGGGACCCATGTTTCATAAAAATCCGTCCATGCAAGCCAGAATAACAAACATGTAAACATCGCGGAAAAACCCAGTTATATATATATATATATATATATATACAGCGGAAAAAAATTTCTCCGAGATCACTTGTTTTTGAAGAAAAAATTATTGCATGAAATGACAAACTATCCAACTCCCGATGGAATTATTCAATTATTTCAAAAGATACTCACGCAGACCAGGAGAGCGGGTGCATAAGGCACGTCGTGCTCAATATACTACGTATACTGCTGAGTGCCTAAGAAGTGAAATAAGGAGAAAGAAGAGATAGACATTATAAAATTAGTGAACAATTGAGAAACGAAATAAAAATAGCATAATTGAAATTGAAAATTTAAAAAATTGAATGAAAATAGAAGAATAAAAAATAAAAGCGAAAACATTTCAAAATAAACATTAAAAAACCACTCATAATAGCTTTTGAATGATTCTTTGAAGCTTTTGAACAAAAGGACAATGACAATTCCCTTCAGCTCTGATCTCTTGCTTGTCCTCTTTGAGCGTTCTTCTGATATTCCCTTCCACAACTTCGAGTTTGCAGATTTTTTGCAAATATATAATTTACGATCTCTTCCATAAATCATTTGGAATATATATAAATTTCAATATTCCGAAATCACTGCAAAAGAGTCTAATATAAGAAACAAAAAATTCAATTAAGTTCATCACTCAATTACTTCTAATCAAACTGCAATTAAATTGTATAACATAGAAGGAGAAGAGGAAGAAGAAGAAGGAGAAGAAGACGAAGAAGAAGAAGAAGAAGAAAAAGAAGAATAATGTTTGAACATTCAATTCGTAATATATTCTTCTTAAGAGATTCGTAGGGATTAGAGATTGTATCGAAAGAACCTCTTGTTGTTCAGATATGTATAATTACTCCTCTCATTCCCTATTAATGGAATAGGATTATAGTACTACAACAACATGGAAGAAGCGATCGGTGGTAATCGTGGAATGTAGTTACTTGATCGAAAAAAGGAAAAAAATGATGGTACTTTAAAAGAGACCGCGCACCGTATCAGCTATGATTGCGAAAATTGCGAAGAAGCGTTGGCGTTGCAAAATGCTGAGAGACTTGCTGCAGCGAGAAATTACAAAGTGAGACATAAGATGTTGCAATTTTCTCGGGGGCATGTGAGCGCATTTGATTGGGCAATTGTTTACAATCGGATCAAGGATCCCCCTACTGATCGGAGTACGAGCATATGTTCGAATGTTTCAGTCATATCTTCCATTGTTAACCGTTCATTGATCGGCTCTGATGATCGGCACTCCATTGTCGTTTGAACCCCTTAGGACCCAGTGTAACTTTAAAATCACATAACGTATTCACGATTATTTCATTTGAATGAAATATTTTGTGAACATAAAATTTTTTTAAATCATTAGGTACAGTGGGTGTAATAAATCCGTTGCCACCCATCTTCGATGAGTTATGGGAAACTACGTCATAATTTACAAATTCTTGATAAAAATTGAAATTCAACCACCTTAATGTTTGAGAAACGATCCACGTTGATCGATGATATGATTTAAAAGTTTTTCAATCGAATATTATGATTACAATTGAAATTCATTTGTGAGTGTTCAACTTTCATCTGTGAACAAATCAAAAAGCTTTTAGATCATCCATGGGATCGAAATGGGGAAAAATATGGAAAGTTGGGGTTACCCCTTGAGTCTCAACCGGTTAAACATAAGGTGGCAATGGATAATGTTTATTTTTATTAATTTTATAACTGATTTTTTCTGAACAACCATGATATATCAAAAACCTCTTGAAATCTTCAAAAGAAGATACTGTGTTTTATACAATATTTTAATGCGTAATACGAAGAATTGAATTGTTTGTTCTCAACACAAAATTACCTAGATATTTGATAAAAGCTCACAGGCAACAATAATATGTTATTAAAAATTAATTACTCACAATTCACGATAAAGCGTACTTCTCAAAAGGTCAGCCACTACTCGGTACTTCATCTCATTGCCTTTCCTATGAGTAATCAATTTTATCTTATTTCCTATAATCAAGAGAAAACGTGCACCAAATTTCGTATTTGGAATCTCACAAGCGTAGATACCAATTATAATTTATATAGAGAAAAAAGAACAAATTACGATGATACGTTTGACTTTCTTCGACAGGCTATCGTTATACATCAGATCGTCTCAACATGATAAACCCAATATAAGTTCTCTGGGTGGGTTTCTCTCAAGGTTATTTTGATATCACCATTCACTGACGAGAAAACAGAGACTTTTTTTTACTGAAAAAAAGATCAATACAAAAGGAAATGAAAAATAATGGATAATTTAACTTTCTACGTCGGTATATTGAGTTCTACATCGAATGAAATCGTTATTTTTAACTCTCATTGTAACGATTAATGGCTTCGAAAGCTTCCTTCGTCAGAACTGCTACAATTTTGGTTCTGGTAAAACTGGTGAAGCTCCTTGATTTCAATAATAATTTTTTTGTTAATAAATGTAAATTACCAGAAAAATGAAAACAGAAGAGGGAAAATAAGAATTATTATTTATTTACTGTGAGATATAAATTTAATGGATTCATGTTCGAAAATTGTATTTATATAAAGTCTCCTTCCGTACATGACATTGCTCAAAATTCCAATTTAAATTAGATAAGATAATATAGATAAAATTATAGGTAATTTTTGCCGACTTCCATAACGGTATTTTGTACAATTCGAGGATCGATGACAAGTGACTCGCGTATGAAGAAAAAAACAATAAATAAATTATGAGAACGCGCTCGCATTCCGTCTGCGAAGAACGTATATAAGTGTGTGTATCAGTACGTTCGAGCATTGGGCGTGTCTTGTATGTATTTTATATACGCGTGATAGACAGATCTATCTACATAAAAGTTACAAAACATTAAGCTGCAGAAAACCGTTTTAGTGACGAAATAAACGACTTGCTACTCTGTACATAAATACAGTGTATTACTGTACTATACACATACGAGAACAAATTGCAACACATCCAATTGTGTATCGAATACTGTAATGGTACAGATATGAATCTCTTTGAATGGGAATGACGTGATATTTTCATCAAGGGCGTGTCGATGTTACTTCATTCTTTCCTTCATAATATTTTATTATATCCTGTAAGGAAATCTCTCACGATTAGAAGAGTTGTGTTGGAATGGAAGCGATAAAATAGATTATGAATTTTCATCATGAAAATTACTGCGGTGCAGCTATCTAAGTCTCAACGTTGAGGGATAATTCATGAGATCCAGTCTGGTACGATGATGTTGATGACTCGATCATGAGAAGAATAAACGAAATGAACAAACTGATCAGTTTGATGAAGGCATCTTCGATGATGGTGAATGAATTCAAGCAAGACCGTTTTAAACCTCTTCAAGGGCCTCTGCACATTTCCATATTGCATCTAAGGTCTAGGTTTACAAAAATTTCAACATTGTATATAATTTTTATATAATGCAATATAATTTATGTATAAGTTGCATAAATACATACAAATGCGTATACCGACAGGTATATACTTATAGACCCATACGGCACACGATTTCCCGCACAGAATTCCCGTTATGCTAATCAATATGTATTCATTATGAATATTCTGAATTCAAAATGAACTCTTAATGAACAACTTAACGTTCAGAAGGAACTCATATCGAGATTCCATAATGAATTGTCCGGGAATGCAATACTACGTACGTACATTAATACTTAGTACGTTTTCATTTTTGAATTCATTGAATTGTCATTGAATTCATTATTGGTCTCATAACGGGGACTATCCAAGAAATCTTTGAGAAGGGTTTATGAATTCGAATGGATCTTTTGTACTGGCTAGGAAGAAATAAGAAAACGGGGTGAGTCGTGTTTCACGATGATCACCTGAGATCGAACTTCCCAAATGTACAGCGCAACGAAGGGGCAGCTGATAACCCGGGAAAAAATGATCAGATCTGACCAGATCTAAATTTTGGTCAGATCTGAACAGATCTATTAAGATCTGAAAATCTGCGATTTTGACTTGTGTTTGTCACAATATATGTGCAAAATCAAATTCATATACAGACAGATATCACAAAATTTCTGACAATTGAACCACCAATTGCTCATTAAGATTTAATCTAATATTCAATTCAGATCTAACGAGATCTACTCAGATCTAACCAGATGTGCCAAGATCTGATCAGATCTACTGAGATCTGAACAGATCTAATCTGATCTTTTGAACCAGATCTGACCAAAAATCAGATCTACTCAGATCTAAATAGATCTGAATAGATCTAATGATTTTTTCCTGGGAAGGACGTACGATATTAGAACGGTCACATATATAAGTAATACGGTGCTACACTGGTCAGGCACTTTCCGAATTACCTATTGTAGGTTGTTGGTCTGGTCGAATACAACACAAAACCATGTTTGAAAAATTTTTTACACCTTCAAATTTTCAAGTTGTGGTCAAAAAACTGATTTTTGGTGATTTTGTACATTTGAAAATTTCTAACTGGGCCATTTTTTGACCAATTTCAAAATTCCAAACGGGTTCTGAAAGAGGAATGTTGGCACCTTCGAGACGTATATATGGTTTTGAGTATTAAATAGAACTTAGTGGAAATTTTTCCTCAAGAATTTGAAATTTTCACCTGTTTTTTTCATTTTTTCTATTTCAAAAGCATTTTTTTCGCAACTATACTTCAAGAACCAATGGTTTATTATATATAGTATTGAAGCGTGTTCAATTCTGTGTGAAATGAGTCGTTGTTCATTGAAATCGATCAAGAATTGTCGGAGTTATACAATTTTTTCCAGAAAAGTAAATTTCGGTTTTGTACGAAAATTGATGTGGAGTTCAATTATTAATATTCTATGCATCATATGAACTCCACATCAATTTTCGTACAAAACCGAAATTTCCTTTTCTGGAAAAAATTGTATAACTCTGACAATTCTTGAACGATCTTTTTTCCTTTCGAATATAAACTTTTGATTGTAAATTGGTGGCAATACCACACATTGTTAAATAAATTCAATTTTGCTGAATATATTACCCTATCAAATCCAAGCGTATATCCATTATCTCGCTCAATCACATTTATTTTCTAATTTTGTATACATCCAATTTCAGCGTTGTAATGTGCCCTATGAGAGAAATTCCTACCCAAACAGCATATAATTTCCAGATGTATTCTTGGAATACATCTCTCTGGATGTTGGAGTCGGATTTCGATTCAGAATGAAATATATATTTTTTTTTTTTCATTCAGAGATGTAATTCCTTGATTTTGGTTAAAAATCTCAAAATTTTCAATAATTTTGTAAGATGATCAGCGAGACTGTCAAGGAGGCTATTGGCGAGATCTCATTCATATCTCGGATTGTTTTATAACCGAGACTATTTGCAAGATCATTTCCAAGACTATCCGAAATTCTTTGCGGGACTATCCGCGATCGTGTACGAGATACTGAATTTCCGCGCGGATGAGATAAATACCACACTAGTGAGTGTGACTACTCTGTTAGTTGTCTCAACTAACATGGTATTTGCCTTCAAACTAAGTAGTTGCCATGACTACTTATCGTAGATGGTCGAAAATTAACTACGTGAGTAGCTGCTGCAAGTGATCTTTTTTTTCCATGGAGCCAAATAATTTAGCTGTGAAATTTTTACTGCGGCAGCTACATTTCTTTCCATCGCCAGTAACTGAGTATCTGTGGCGGATAAAAAGTAGCTCTCGCAGCTAATATTTAGCTATCCAAATAATAGTTGATTAATTTTTCACGTGTAAGGTCAATCAACATGAGTAACATGAAGCCAAGTCACAGTATTTAAGCGCAGTTCATGAATTGACCACTAAATGAGAATGAACATGAAAATTTAATATTCATAAGTTTATGAAAGTTTATAGGAGTCATCAAGAAGTTTGAATAGTCAGAGGGAATTCAACAGAGCACTCAACAATTATACGGAAATGATCGTGGACGCTGTCACCCCGAGCCTCTAAACAAAGCACTTTACCGGTTTCCTGCTTAAGAAATTAAATGGCGCTTCATTCGTCGTGACATAAACGTGCAATCTTTATTACGGCTGTGTTCGCGACTATTGGTTTTTATTTCCCATTGCTGTTCGCGCCAGCAAGTTGAAATTTTTATCTTGCATTAAAACAAATAAAAACAGAACTGATGCAGAACTTGAATAGAGCAAAACGTATATATGAAAAGTGTTTTATTGTTTGATTCTTGTTTAACGTAGTTCAATTAATTGAGTATAAATTACAGATCTACCCGCATCACTTCAATTTCTTATAATTCAATCATACAGTATTATTATGAAATCACTCTCAAATTAATTTTAAACGGGTTATATCGATGCTTATAGGAATCCTTTTGATAAACGCTGTCTCGGGCGCTCTCAAAGCAACAAGGCCAAAATTCAAAATAGCGACAACCCCAACGACAACGACAACTACAACAGCGTCATCCAGTACTGATGAGGATCACGCCGGAGATAATGAGAATGAAGATTTGGAGGTATACATTTCTAATATCAAATTTATATGGCCACTCACAAACTATCCTGGATTTAGAAAGAAAAATTCGTTGCAAAACCATTTGCCAACAGGATTTGTTTCACTAATCGTATATAGTCAGAAAAAGGATATTTCATGGAAATAGAATAAGTGTTACCGGTGAACAGATAATTTTGTTATATCATTATCCACAAAAATTTCGAATTCAAATTTCATATTACGTTTGCTAGATAGAATGAAATAGAATTTAACGTTGAAAGAAAATCGATTTCGAATCTAGAATCATCTTCGCATATGGCAATCAACGTGATGTACACCACAGGTTCACCTTCGAGTATAAATGAGAACGTGACATCATCAAATTATGTTTAATCTCTTGGCAGTCGAGTTACAATACCTATTCACAGTCACAGTAGTAAGAACAGTAGCACTGCAACTTTTCCTTCAAAATTTATTCATCTTTGATTTCTGTGTTCCAAGACTACGACCATTTCTTCGGCGGAGGGAAACGGGACGACCGGTCACGTATTGACTGGAATACCTCAGATCGACTATATCTGGGACCCTAATTTACCGCGTGAACTGAACGGTTATAATCTGAGCGAATATCCGTTCTACAACAGCATACCTGAGGACATTGACTTCAAATGCGACGGTCTACACGACGGATTCTACGCGAGCGTACCTCACAAGTGTCAGGTGAGTGCCAGTGAACGAAGAGTGAGAAGGATGGAATAAAAAAAGAAAAGGAATGAACCGAGTAGAAGCGAATAGTGATTGTAATTTTACCAGCACGTAATGCGCCTACGAATAATCACTTGGCGATGCAACGCAATGTGTGAAGAAACGATAAGATCGAAGTATATATACTGGTATATAAGTGGAAAATCGTTAGCATCTTGAGATTTTTTTTTTTTTACGTTAGTAGCTGCGAGGAGCCTGAACAGGTTGTACATTCACTATATCCCGCACTGAGAAAAGAGCGATTTGGAGGTCCGGTGAATAGTAATATGCTTGTTCGATAAATCTAAATAATACTGAACTTTCAGCGATGTTTCATGAAATTTCAAGAAGGATTACTGAAATTTTGCTTTACATTACTCAGTGTTCTTCAATCGTTATCATATAATACAATATTGATGACCAAATTCGCTGAGTGTCACTCAATTACTAAACGTTTAGGAATTCAGTGACACTCAGCGAATTTGGTCATGAATATGCTATCGAAAATTGTAATTTCGCGACCGCTCGTATTTGCGTTTCTGGTTCTCCGATTGCAATCAAATGTATACCATTAATGGAATGATGCGAATGATGACGCACATGAAAATTTTGTAAATATACACAGATGGATGAAAAAATGAGTTATTTAAAATTCCGATTAAACATATAATTCCCCATGGATTTTCGTTTGGTGGTTAAATATGAGGAACATGGAAGTAATGTATGGTTCTCCATATCGATTTTTTCATTACATTGAAAGAAAATTGAGGGAGTATTTTGAGATAAAATTCCGGAAGAATCGATCTTTTTCAAATGTTACAATATATAATATACAGTTATTGTAATCGATCTTTTTCTTTTTACATATTTTCAAAGTTGAGTTTTTTAAGAATATGTTCTTAAAAAAATTTTCATAAGAAAGTGGAGTTATAACACACCATCATATGATTTATATCGCTCCATCTTGCATAAACAATTGATTCATTGATTGCTCTAGTTCACAAAATTAAAAACATCTCTTGCCCACCACATCTGTGTATCATTTTCGTATGTATTTTGGCCCACTGAAGACGAAAATCGCACTTAAAATTTTTTTTATAAAAGAGTTTTCCAGATATCAACGGCCGAAATTTTTTTTTCAATTTTCAAAGTTCTTCCGACGCGTGTGAGTATATTTTGCGTTCTGATTGACTGATATGCCTAAATGACCGCTCAAATTGAAGAAAATGGAGTCCTCTATAACTTTCCACCATGAAGTTTTTAGATCCGTCCAGTAATTCAGATGCTACACAGAGAAAAATTTGGTGTAAAATTTACCTTACGTCCGATAAATATAGGGATGACATTAAATTGCTGTAATTTATACCGCAATATCTATTAGATTTATCGCAATTTATGTCACTTCAGCAAATTTTCATTTTTATCGGAGACTTTGGTTGATTGAACAGGTATTTCGGTATATTTTACAACGTACAATTCAATGCTGTCCCTATAATTAAAGCAATTTTCTCTCTGTGCAGCAATTTTAATAAGTTGAAATAGTTGGATTTTTTAACAAAAATCAAAGGCGCAAGTCCATATATCGTCCTGCGCAAAATAGAAATCGCAAATATTACTCCAGTTGTAATCCTTTCATATGATGCAGATACTTTAACAAAAAAATAAGTCATTACTGATCATAATCCATGGATAAATGACAGAGTTATGAATTTTTTCAGTGGAAGGCAGAAATTCCGATTTTTCACGTTTTTTATTCCTTTTATTCTTTCAGTTGAAGTTAAACACGTAAAAAGTTAGTATTTCGTTGCTAAACAAATGAATTTGAAAAAAATTCTTCGAAAATTTTCGCACAATTTTTGGGTCCGCCATAAATTTCCTACACACATTGCAGACCTAAAGATCCATTGAAGACCCAAACTCTGGCAGTAAATTCTTCAAACGATGTTTGTAGTTGCAAAGAGTCGATTCGATAAGATAAACACCGATGATTCATCTGATTTTGTGTATTTGAACTTTTCTTTCGTTTCTATAAACGATTCAAATTTCAGGAACATCTATAACGGAGCATTCGAGAGATGCTCTCGAGTTGTTTGTTGTAGATTCAAATACCTACGATTTGTGACAGTTCTTCAGTTACTGCTATGTTTATGAAATAGAATATTTTTCCGCACCTTTTCTAAAATATGACGTTCAATGAACGGTGAGGAATACCAAATAGGTATGAAAGAAAATATTTGCATGACTCCAAGGTTCATAACCGTAAATTGCGTTGAGATATAAATTCAAAGCATTTGAAACCAAGTGAACATTTTTCTTCTCAACATATCAAACATTCTTCATGTTCTCTAAATGATATCGGGAAATTGTCGAATGCGTCGATTTCGGAAATCTCGCTAGTGAGCATAACCATCGGTCTAATGCTGGCCCGAGCCTGCCCCAGATTTGACAGGCTCGGTCCAAGCGTGTCACGATAGGTTTACACACAGGAGCTTTTGGATGCGAAACCAAGAAGATTTCCGATATCGATGCATTCGAGAACTTCCTGATATCATTTAGAGAACATAATGAATGCTTGAGACGTTGTGAGGGGAAAATGTTCACTAGGCATCCATTCTTGGACTATTGAAAAAAATTAAAACCGAATTGATGGACTCATACACACACCGAGATTGTATAGAGATTATACCCAAATTGGTGTTAATTTGCAAAATACAACACAGAACTACCCTGTAAAAAATGATTGTGGAATTTTCCGTCAGAACATTGTGGTGGCAAAGTTCCTCCATAGATGGGTAATTTTTCACCATAATTTGCTGGACTGTTCCTTTATTTGTAAAGGTTTCAACACCCAAAAAACAAAATAATTCCTCAAAGTGATGGAAAAATCCCTCATTTTTTATGGAAAAACAGTTCCCCAGTTTGCAGAAAAACCCCCACATTTTTTACAGTGTATGTGAAGTCAACACGAATTGGAAATGGAATTTTGATACAGAATTGATGGACGCGTATACACATGAAAAAGTGATGATGTGAGGTCGAATTTTTAACAGTGTAAAGATTTATCGATAAACAGCGAAATATTCCATATAAACTCGATTTGATCATTTTGTTATCTTCCTCGTGATTAATACACTCAAATACACGGAGAAGAAAAAATGCGGTGACCGCAAAACTTGATTTTTCTGGGTAAATTTTGCTGGGGCAGAAAATTTTTTGCAGTCACAGCAAAAACTATTTGCTATCACGGAAATCTTCTCAGCTACAGCAGTACTTATTTTTCCTGTGGCAACAAAAAATGTCGAGCCCTCCAGCAAAATTTGTTTGCTATTGTGTACACGGAGAAAAAGGTATCTTAAAAAGTACCATAATTTATGGATTTTCCGCGCTGGTCTGACCGAGTCTAAATATTTATCTGAAAAAACCTCTAAAAGTAACATAATGTCTTGGACTTTTATACGGAAGGTACCATACTTATTTCAAAAAGTCCAAGAAATTATGGTACTCTTAGAGATTCATGCAAGTGAATATTCCGACTCGGGTCAGACCAGCGCTGAAAAACCATAAATTATGGTATTTTTCAAGATATCTGTTTTCTCAGTGTATATAATACTAATATACAGGGTATCTCAAATCTCACATCACGCATTTCTATGGCATATTCTGCAAAAAAAATGCAATGATTTCCTGTTTGAAAACATTTTTTTTGAGGTTTAGGTGTTGAGATATGAGCATGTTTAGATGTTTTGCCAAATCCACATCATTTAAAAGCATTATGAGCCACATATCTGAGCTTGACATCATTCGTCAAGTTATTAAACGGCGGATCTCTGGAAAAAACATTGAACTCACCAGTTATTTTTCAACTCAAAGTGATAGGATTTTGAAATTTTTGGGCTTCCAGCCAATCGGAATTCAGCAACTTCAAATCATTACCCGCGTAGAAATAATTCGGGCATTTCCCAGTCATTTTCAGCGCCTGGTCAGGACCTGATCGGATCTCCATGTAACCAACAGAGCAAATTTTTATGAATAAAAAAACAATACTCTCTAAGAATTCTTATGATTTGATATTTGATTATACTCTTGAATAATATTTACCGCGTGTAATGAGTGGTTACGTCAATATCCCTATTACTCCCTCCTATCAAACTCCTATTTCTAATGTCAACTGGATGGAAAATCGATGGCTCGTAAGCTGTACTAATGACCAAACGCTGCTTGATAATACGCTTCCGACTATACTCTGCTACTCATACAGCATTGAAATAATAAGAAAATTGATACATGTTCTTCGATGTATCATGAAAGAAAGCGAAATCTCTACGACACGGGAAAAACGATCAAATGCAACTGAAAGCAATCGGCATTCCGTTCGTTATGATCAATAATTCGTATCACTGTATTTCAGTTCGATAGGAAATTTTTTCTTTCTTTTTTTCTTTCCTTTTCTCAATCAAGTGTCTCGAAAGTGTAAAGAAACTCAATTGCGTCTCGTGTGCATCGACCAATCTCATCAAAAAGTAATAGATGAGAAGTAACAGGAGAGAGAGACTTTCGTGGTCCGCTACACTTCCCGGCCCTGACCGTTTCGTTCCGCGTGTATCCTGGGATTGTGAAAGCAATTGCGATGTCTGTGATGTATTCAACACCCTCGTTTCATCTTTCTCCCCTGTCTATGAAAATGGAGATGATTCTCTATATAGATTGTCTGGTTAAGTCGGATAAACGGGAAGTAGAGAACGAACGAATGGATCGTTGTCATGCAAATATCATCTTTTAAAATATTTCTGCTTCGTTGGCGTTCTTCCTCGATCTGAATGAATGTCCGCACATACATTCTCTTATTTGATTAAATTCCATAGATTCCGATTCAACACTTTTTATTTCTAATTCCCAGGTCTCAAATATAGAAAGTTCGATATTTTGTTACTTTAATTTGTTAGTTTTGCGCTGAGAAAAATTTGCAACAAAGATCCCCATAATAATAGCAGTTTTGGGACACATGAGCGTCTATGAACATTTCTCCTCTTCCAATTTGTGACAATTTTTTTAAAAATTTATAGTCATATGTGTCAGATGCAAAGTTATTCTCATCGAAAGAAGGTATGGATGATCATAAGTTGAAGGAGAAGTGCGAATAAATGCCCATGTGACCCAAAACTGTCATTATTGTGGTAAACTAAAGATGCCGATTTTTTTATACAGGATATATCAAATTTTTATCGATATTTTATACAAATTTACGAAAACTAAATACTTTTTCTATAAAAAAACATCAATTCTGTTCAAGAATCCGCATTACTATGGTAAACCGTGTGACAGTGTGTGATTATTTTCACAAGTATATAATCAAAATGGAAGATGTTCGCATAATAACGGCATTCACGAAATGTTCAAATTTTGTTCAAAAGCTTAGTGCTCAGTGCTCAGTTATGAGTTCGGAAGAACAGTTTGGTTTGAGAAATTTTTAATTTGGGGAGAAAAAAGTTTTTGGTCCCTTGAAACGAGCATAAAGCTTCCGTCTAAGTAGAAAGCAATATCACCACATCGATTCAGCCTATTTCTGATCCTTCGAACCGATTTGCCTCAAATTCACATGGAACATTTATCTTTTCGCTACACATTTGAGCGAAGGTATATGATATTTGGATCATTACAACATGGGGAAGGGCTCTTCTCAAAAACATTTCTAAAAATATCGATTCCGACAGGAAAATTTTTTCCTCCTCTTTATTGATTCAACGGAAACTTATGCAACTACTATAAGATCAATACTGAAACATATTATAAGTTTCATGAGAATCAGAAAAGTGGGAGATGAGATACGCGTATTCGCTAAATTTGAAACTTTGATCACTTTCGTCCTCCCCCATTCAATTGCTCTGAACGACTTAGACTGAAACTTATACGAGACCGCAATTGCATCGATCTACGACCATGGTATAAATTTCATACCGATCGGATAAGTGAAACAGAAGATATTTGCGGTCGAAATTCATTGATAGATCGACAGAGATGACAGATAGATAGACAGACAGACACGAATCAAAAAATTTTTCCTCGAGCTCGAAGGAACACTTTGGTGTAAAAAATTTCATTTTGGACCCAATTGACAGTGTCTCGAGGCGATCACAAAGCTTCCCTCTAAAGGAGTAAGCACACACTTTACGCAAGCATAAACATAAGCATAAGTGGAATGCGCAGAGACGATATGGTAGGTCCTGCGCATTGTGCTTATGCTCACGCTTATGCTTATTCCGTCTTAGTACACTCGTGTGCTTACTCCTCAAACGAGGAAGCAAAATATTGACATATCCAGCCTAACTCTGATTCTCCGCACCGATTCCCAATTTTCCTGAAATTCATGTGGAACACTTTCATCACATTTGTCCTCCCCAACCGAATGCTCTGGATCAATTAGACTGGAACTCATATGGGACCACTATCGTCTCAATCTACGACTGGAATATAAATTTTATCGGAATCGGTTAAGTGGTACAAAAGATATGCGCGTTCGCAGTCTGTTGTTTCGATTCTCGAAACGTTTTATGAAAACCAAGTTTTTTTTTATTTCTAACCTACCCTAGTGAAAATCGGAGCGTAAGAAGGCCGTATAAAGCGACGTCGAAGAGGAAACAAAACAGTATCCAAGCGCGGAAAAAGCGGAAATTGAAACATTTTACGCTTCATTTGTTTCAATCTCCGCTTCCAGCGAGCGGAAATTTTCACCAGGGTATCATTTGTATACAAATGTGTATTCGTAGTTTTACTGGGGGAAAAAGTACCAAATAACCATAAAAATATGTTTTGTACTGAATATTTGAAAATATTTCATCCCAAAAGTTTAAAATTATTGGCAGAATGTAAATTATCAAGAAGTAAGTCAATATATTAACATTCGCATAACCTCAAAATTGACGCAAAACAAAATTTCACTACATGCAATGTATCAAAGAGATACAAACGTGATTCATTAAGTCTATCGATATAGATTCCACGAATTTGACGTATTTTTGTGGTCTCGGCCTATCGAACTCCTGGATCGAATTCAGAACGAGTTCCAGCGTTCAGCGAGTTTTAGCATCTGGGGCTTCAATTATAAATGAGTCAATTACAAAAACCCAAAAAGTTCCTTGAAATATAATTGATGTGTAAATATTGTGAACGTCCTAGGATTTTTTTGTTAAATTAAATTTTCCATATTTTATGAACAATTTTCGATCGGTTCAACAAAAAACATTGAAAAAAATTCAAATCCACGCCATTTTTTTCCAATCCATTCTTTGCACATACAACCTCATTGGTTTAATGTCAGAAAGATTTAGTACGAACCCATTGCTCTAATATCAGCAAAATACAATACAAACTTATCAATTCAATTCGATGTCATGGATTTTCATTCCACATTTATATCCGCCAAAACCAATATATTCGCATAGAAAACAGCGGTTATAGAGTAGATTGTTCCAATTCCAACTGGTTGGATGACCCGGACAGCACAAGAGTCCTCGCAAAGAACTTCCAATATGTGACGAATAATGAATTGAATATGAATTCAATTAATTCAGAATAAAGTCTTAATGAACAACTTGATGTTCAGAGAGAACTCATATCGAGACTTCAGAATGAATTCTTCGGGCATTGAATACGTTTTCATTTTGAATTCATTGTTAGTCGCAAAACGAAGACTGTAGTCCTCGTTTATATATTCAAGAGGTCTTGGAGAAGCCATCCTAAATCCAAATTTATCATTTCTTCTGGCTGGGGATTTATTCCCATAGAAAATCCTGAAAAGAAATTTCTGATTGAATTTTTCTTCAATGGAAATGAATAGAAATTATTGAGCAGGGATATGAAAGTAGGTTTTTCTTTTTACCATAATCGAACAAATAGAACAGGGTAGGATAAAATACTCGTATTATACATGACATAAAAGCGGAAGATATCGAATAAAATTTCACATCGCTGTACATGCAAGAATTAACTACTGCATACATGCATTTATTATCACCTTATACGTAATTAATTGAATTCCCGTAAATTGCTAAATAAATATGAGTGAAAAATATTATGAAGAGTATGTCAAGGTGTACCAAAACTGACATACGAAAGAAGTCTATGAAATCTATTTTAAACATATATGAAAGAAAATATAGAATTAAAAAAAAATAATTCATCTTTTTTTGATAAATAGGATTGTATAATGTAATCTCTTTGATAAAAATTTTGGGGATCATTCTGGATTTGAAACTCGATTTCAAATAGTATTAGATTGCGAATAAATAAAATCGTTGTAAATTCAAATTCCGAAATTCATACTATATAGGTTAAAATCCAGTGACCACCGAACGAAGTCATTATTCCTGAAATGATAGGAGAGTTCATTGACAAGAGAAAGTGAACCATCCACATATTTGTCACAATATTTTGATTGCAATTGTGGAATCGTGAGTGAAGAAAGCTATAGAGAAGAAATCATGAATCACATTGTCATTTAGAATTGATGAATTTATGCAATATATTTTTATAACAGGGTATCCTTTCACAACTTACGCAACGCATTATTACAGTTCTATGTCTATACGTATATATACATATTTTTGTTCAATGGCGTTGTGATTTCATATTCATCGTATTATTGTTTTAGTTATTCATCGTATTATTGTTTTAGTTATTCATCGAACATACGAATCCGTACGAATAGTTTTAACACACTTTTCACTGTTTATAGACACGACATGTCCGTACGATACCGTCACAGCTTTCACACCGTTGCAATGTGTACGAGCATGGTAATTGTTTGAGACCGTACACCACAAATACATCAAACACCTAGAATGATCGTTACATTGTGTATACATAATAAATTTTAGATAGAAGCTCGAGAGAAATATGTATTTGCATGATTACTGCCACGTTGTCACACAGATACTTGGAATTATATCTTTTGGAATCATCTGGCCTTATTCAGAGCACATCGTCTCTCTAATCCAATGCATTATTTCGAAGCATATTTTATATACTTTGAAAAAAAAAGAACCGATAATTAGAGTGTCGTGATATCTCGCGGATACACTTTTCCGCTCAACGTGTCAAATATACTTCATGCTTTTTTCTGAAAGATTTTTCTAGAAGATGCATTATTGGAGAACTTTTGGATAGATTTTTACAGACGATGATAAATGGTTGGAATGTTGAGGGGCAAATGTTCCGTAAATGCTTGAATGAGCAGTGTGGAAATAATATTCATCATCGAAAATGATATGGAAATTAGATCCCTTATGAAAAAACCCGATATCGGAATTTCATCGTTAAATCATCAGTTGCATTAATACTATCCGGAATTTATCGTGTTGTTTCATTATCGTACAAGTCTGATAAAAATACGATATCTACGATAATTATCCATTGTAAACCTAATATAGAAATCTATCGGGGAATCATCGGCTAGCTGGTTGGTTTTGTATCGGATAATTATCGTAGATATCGCATTTTTATCGGACTTGTCTGATAATGAAGCAACACGATAGATTTCGGATAGTATTAATACAACTAATGATTTAATGATGAAATTCCAATATCGGGTTTGTTCATAAGAGATAATGACGATTGCGGTGTGTATGTATATATATATATATATATATATATATCAGGGATGTTGTAGCAAAACCAACAATCTCCATTCTTCATCGATTTTCATTTTATGAGTAATGTTTCACCTTCAGGGTTAGTTTGATTTGATTTTAAATAAAACTGAAATATTCCATAGGACTATATTCTCAATTATCGTGCATTCACTGGATGGATCAAGGATTATTACCAATATGGAACAGTTCTTGGTTGATACTGACGGATTTGTAGAGATGGTGATTGTTGATTCTGTTACGATACCCCTCATATATGAGACGATTAAAACATATTGTATAGAAACAACAAAACGCGCAAGTGGAAACACGCGTTTTGCGGTTACCAAAACGATAATTTCAAGAATTCCTATAAGGCAAGGTCGTCTTCTGACTCTATCTTAAAGATAGATACAATAATTCCAAAAATGTTTATACAAGTTTGTAAAAATCGATCAAGTGAACTACCGTTTTGCCGAAACTTATATCATTTCTCTTTCTTTGTCAAACAAAAAGGTTTACCATCATTGTTTGTATGGGACAAGATATGACTTCCTATGTGCCAATTTCACGGCCTTCGATCAGAAGACCTTCATTTGTCATTTCGTATCCGAGGTTGATTGTAATAACTCGAAAAAGTACTGGCACAGAAACGATGCCCTCTACAAAGCTACGACTTCATCGACAACCTCAACGACTTCTACGACGAGTACCACGACGACAACGACCTTGCCTCCGGTGACCTTAGGGAGTCCAGGTCGAGCCCATCACGATCGAGGTAGCAGCGCGTGGGATAATCCCCCGAGGAGAAGACGTCCACCGCCAAGAAGAAGGCCTGTCTACGATTATTACGATGAGTACTACGATGACGAGTACGATCGACCTAGAATATTGCACGATAGGAGACCAGATGATTATGAATACGACGACAGAATATACAGAAGGGAAAGGGAGAGAGATCGAGATTACAGGGATCGGGATTTACCCCCAAGAACGAGAGACGATAGAGATCGAGATCCGGATTTGGTGAGAGACAGGTATCCAGCTAGGGGAAGCAGAAGGGAACCCATAAGACCCACGAAGGAGCCAATCGATGACGACGTTAGATTGCTCAGAAATCGAGATCCAGACGAGATGGAAACGAGAATCAGAGAGACCGATGATCGTCGATACTCCGATAATAAGAGGTGAGAGTATATATATATATTTATCACATACAGTCTTTTACGAATCACAATTCAACGCCTATACGATGAAAGGAATACCTGTCGACTTTGACATTTGCGGTCTTTTAAGAAATCTATGTTACATTACCGCTAACAATAAGAATTTTTCTCTGTAGACGCGATCACGTTTCAACTCAATGATAAATGTCTTTGGAGAATGGATGGATTGTGAAAAGAACAAAACGTTACGTAATGTTGGAAAATATGATTTTCATTTTTTTTTATCATCCTAAGTTAGGAATTTTTGCTTTGAATATTTCATCAATATGAGTGATTGTAAATCGTAGTAGACATGATATGAGTTCAATTAAAGTAATTAGAACACAAACACGCAACTTTCAAGTGAATAAGACGTAAGTATTCAAAGACAATCGTTTCTCTTATTAATGTTTTTTCATCTTGGACACGTCAAGGCTGGATGAACTCGGAATTGATCGCAGGAAAGTGATAAATAGAAATCTTTCATTTTCATCGAATTTCGGTGACTTACAACAATGATTTCCATTCAGAACGATGGCACGAGGAAAAGATTCCTTAAGAAATTGATTGAAAAGATAATCCCATATTTTTCTTGAAAATCTGTAATTTGATAAATTTACTTGTGACCAAAATTAATTAGTGAAAAAAGGGTTCCTATTTGAAGTACTCCATCCGAATTCAGCATTATTATGAACGCTTCTGGATTTCCTGCTCAAGAGATTCGATTTTAACCTGTTAAATTCGTTATTCGCGTTGAATATTTCTGCTTCTTGTTCATTTCCACTGAAAACTAACGAATTGCAACGGAATGATCATATTCCCCGCATTCTTTTCCGTTCGTTCATATGTTTTGTTGAAGTCGGTTACATTTAGACATGATTTTATTAAACAGAAGACTCGTACACAAATGCTTCAATTTATTTGATGACATTTTATTTCAGATGGAAAGATGATTACGAAGATAAAGAACCTAGTGCACCAGCAGCCCCCACAGGGCCAGGAAATTCGGAACTTTTGGTTAAATCTTCATCTCCTAACTTGTCTGTTTACTCCAGACCAAGAACTCCGCCGAAAATTAGAAGACCAGTTCCTTTGGCGGAACAAGAAAAGTACGCTTATAAAGCCACTTCCACACAACCCACTGTCATAGGTAATTTTCTTATCTACGTAATTCGAACAGGTCTGAATCAAGGGGGAAGGGATCTATATACGGAGAAGAAAGATCATGGAATGATCGCTAGAAAAGACAGTAAACCGGTGACAATCACGAATTTCTGTTAGCAACTGTGCACAGAAATTCGTAGTTGTCACCAGTTTACTATCTTTCCTAGCGATCATTCCATGATCTTTTTTCTCCGTGTAGGAGGGCTATAGCCTCCGATCTCATTTGAGGAGACTGCATTGATGGAAAAAGCTCTAAAGAACATTCCTTTCCCCGCTTTTTACCTTCAGGGGGCCTCGAATTATGTTATATTCCCGGTCTGCAACTGCAACACTCCTTAACCCGGTCTTGAAATCGGACCCCCTCATACACGTGAATAATCACACGATACTGATATGAATTTTTAGGAGAATCTCGGAGAAAACCGAGCAGCGACGTCATAGAGGACGATTACTACGAGGATGAATTCGAGGACATTCGACCTCGAAGGCCAATGAGGAGAAGACCGGCGGTACCCCGAGATTTTTACGACTCCAGGGATCGGGAAAGAGATCGACCCTTGAGGTAAGGTAACGTAAATCAAGAAGAACAGCTCGACGTGAAATCAATCCGAATATTATTCATCACTTGCTACAGACATCTGTCGCTTGATTTGCCAAAAACGATAAAAAAGCTATTAACTACCCACATAACAATTCATGTCTTGCGATGTCTTTTAGATAAGTTTAAGATGTCTTGCGCAACACGTTTAGATGTCTTTTAGATGTCTAAAACTCTTCTTTGGTCTAAAAGATATCTAAAAGACCGCTAAAAGAGGTCTTCGAAGACAGCTTCGAAGATATCTTTGATAATCAACCAGCCGAGAAAAACCGTGAGTCTTGAAGACATCTAGAAGATATCTTTTCGATATATCGAAAGGTTATCTTTTAGATATCTAAACGACGTCACATGGAAGATATTTTCAAGATATATCAAAATTATATCTCTTAGACATCTCCAAGAAATGCCAGATACATGTCTTTAAGGTATATCTGAAAAACATCTTTCAGATGTCGAATCAGCATAGTCTCAAAGACATCTTGAAAGACTTTTTGAATGATATCTGTTACACATCTTAAAAATTGTCTAAATAGGAAGAGCAAAAGTCACGCCATATTCCTTCTTCAGAACTCATTAGTGATCCTTTTGTGCTGTCTGGGATGTCTCAGTGATTTCAAAGAGACATATCCAAGACATCTAAAACATATCTTGGAAATATTTAAAACGTATCTTGAAAGAATCATAGACATATTTTGGAATCATCTAAAAGATGTCTTCCACATATCTGAAAAACACATCTTTGTCAGCGTGTCTAAAACATATCTTTTGCGAGAGCTTTTTGAGATATCTAAAACTTGGTGAAATTTGTTGCATCTTTCAGATGTCGAAAAGATATCTTTACGAGAGTCTTTCAAGACATCTTCCGTGGTTTTAAGACATCTTTTGGATCCGAATAGATATCTTTTTGTTTGTTGGGCATTAACAGGTCTAACACATACACATAATAACGTATAACGTAATAGATCGAACACAGTGAGAACCTGATGTTCGGAAAATACTTCACATTCAATCATTTTACTCAATTTTACTTCGAAGAAAATATGTTTTTTTCTTTTTTTTTATTACAGTCAATAAATATCCGCGGATCTTAATACAAACGAGCAGAACGGGGCATATTATACTCGAGAAGAGCTAAACAATTCAAAAAGAAAGAAAGGATCTCAAAATTAATCCTGTAGTCAATGATGATATGAAAATTATAAATGTAAATAAATTGTCTCTGAATAAAAATGGAAATTTACAAAGGTATAAATTTGGTTGTACAAATGAAAGTTCTACACAGGGCCGGATTCAGGATTGTGGAAGCCCTGAGGCGAAGAGTTGTGGTGGCCCATTATCCATGGTGAATCGAATTTCATAGTTGAATCAAGGTTCCAAGTATCATAAATAACTTATATGAAAACTATATCAAAAAATCAAGGAGTTCCAAATTATGGAGGCCCCGGAGCGCAAACCCCTAAAGCCCCGACCTAAATCCGGTCCTGGTTTTACGTGATGTTTGTTGATATTCAATTTCCAAATGAAAATGAATAAAATTCAATCTCTGTAACATCACCGTAGTACAATATGGTGGGAATTTATTTTCTGTTCAACGAAACATTTGAAAAAATTTTGTTAGATAAATTCCTATTTTTAGTGATACATTTATTCATTGATGCAGCTTGACTTAAAGATCTTCAATCTGTAAAAATAGGAATTCACACGATAAAATATAAGTCACTTCCTAGACTATTTGTTATTTTACGTTGTTCCATTCGATTATTCGATAGACGTAATCTGCGATCGAATGATGAATGAAAGAACGCAAAAAAAACCCAAAAGAAAGCACAAAAGCTGAATATTGTTTCCAGATCCCGATATCGTGACGACGAAGATGACGTACGACCAAGGAAATATTCGAGAGATCGTTACTACGAAAGGGACAGAGATCGAATAATGGACCGTGGCAGAGATCGTTCGCTCGAGCGTGGAAAACCGATAGATCGGGATCGAGGAAGATCGCAAGATTCTGATAGAGTTAAACGACCATATATGAATCGAGACAAGCTTCCCGAGGTGGTCGATAGACCGCGATCGCCACTGAGATCGAGTAATTCATCGGACGCCGGTGAATCGTCAGCTCCGGGAAGATCCAGTGGTATTTATGATCGACCGCCCACAAGCGAAAGATCCACTACCTGTAAATCCGAAGAATTTATGATGAGGGCAAGAGCAGAAGTTTCTGAAGATCATTCGGAGAAGCTGAAAAATCATTCGAATCGTCCCACTAGACCGCCTCCCCTTCCATCATCCTTGCAACGTTCTGAGTTCTCTAACAACCAAGATAAAGAAATCGAGGAAAAATATAAATCGTCCAGTCCGGTATCGAGTCAACAAGAGACTTACTTGGATGAATATTCTTCAGAATATTACGATGAACCGGAAGAACCAATTCCCCCACCTAGACCCACGGTTCGGGTAGTTAAGCGACCTTTTGTATCATCCAGAGGTGGTATCTCTAATCCAAGAGGTTTATCACCGGTTGGTTCAAAAGCCCCCAAGAGAGACGAAACTGTTAGCGCCAATAAACCTACAGGACTTCAAGAACACCATAAAGGGTACTATGTTCAGGAGGAACCTGAAGAGAATTCCAAAGAATCAAACGAAAGAGGACATTTCAATTCAAAAATTGAAGAAATAAACAATAATAAGCAACCTTACGACGCTTATAAATTCATACAGAGTGATCTCCAACAAAAACAAAGACCAGAAAATTACGATACATCCATCTCCCGGCCATCTTTACGTCGCCCTGTTGATCAATCGAGGGACGAAGAACCGATAAAATATTCGGAAGGAATAGGAAGAGGTCTGCAACAACCAGAAACTGAATCTCGTTCCTCTTTGCCACTATCGAAATGGAACCGAGCAGAACAATTTTCTGAGGATAAAACTGACAAAAACGGTAATAGTTCTCCAACCGAAACGACAGATCTTTACAGCTCGACTTATAAAAATGATGAGATCTCAAGTAACAATAACAATCAAGATCAATCGAATGGACCTGCGAATTTCAGAAACAAACAGAAAATCAATGAAGTCACGCATAGACTTCAAGATATTCCTGAAAGTGAATACGACGTTACTTTGAACGATGCTCTAACACCAACTTTGAATCAAGATTCTAATTTGCCTAGTGGATTCGTTTTACCCATCCACCGACAATACAATAGGGATTCGCTTATACAGCCCTCTGAGAATAATTATAAACTGACAAGGCCTGTAAGTGATCAACAACAACAACTACAACAGCAAAATCTACAGCAGCAACAGCAGCACAAACCTTTTATACCCAGTCCACAATTCATTCCATCATCGAATATCAACAATAATAACGATAGAAATAGAAACATATACTTCAGAACACCAGAAGCTATTCAAATTAGTGGCTCACAATATAGACAACAGAGAGGACCTTGGCAGGATTACACGGGGTATTGATGATTATATTTCAAACGTATGCTTAGCCTCAATAATGCTGTATACATTTGCTTTAATTTCTGTGAATCAGATATTGAACTCAAATATCAAGTTGAGGCTATTCATTCTGTGATTTTTATCATGAAAATGTTAGAATGACGGTACTTCTAGCGAAGAACTTACAATCTCTGCAAAAATATAAACAAATATTTCATGTTATCAAAGTTATAAGCTCTTTAATAGGTATCTTGCAAAACAGGAATGCACAAAACATACTATAGTTAGATCCGAAAAATTTTAAAGTTCCTCTCTAGGACTACCATTCCAGAATTCTTTTCTTCTATTCACATAAATTGTCGATTATCGAAGTATCATGTGATCAATCGTACATAACCACACAGCACAACAGTTCAGAATGAGTTCTCAATGCATTCATTTTGAATCCTTATAGTTCCAAATAATCTCATTATGAATTCTTCCTGAACTAACGTGCTGTGTGGGTAATATTGTGAAGAAACAAAAATAATAACTCGTGAAGAGGACCAACTAACAATAAAAATCATACGCAAACATGAAAATTCAAGCAAGGAAAAAAGAGTGGAAGCATCTCGTAAGTTCCATAAATTCTTAATGAGTGATCATTAATGAATGATTTGTAGTATATTTTTTTAATCATAAATTATCAATATACAATTACTAATTATTCCCGTCTCAAATCCTCAATCATCTGTAATTATTTCATCTGGAATACCATTAAACGTACATAATCTAGATGAATTTGTTGTAATGTGTGAACCATCTTCTTATATTATTCGACGATACGATTTTCTCATCTATTTTCACTCAGCAACCATCGGGCTCATAGCCCCGTATTGGGTCCTCGATGAATGCCAACGATAGCTTTGATGGCCCGGCACCTATCTTCCTCACCGGCCAGTATTCAGCCACATAACATTCAACCAACACCGTACACCTTTATTGCGAACTTTATTTACTGGTCGAATATCAATATGGAGCCATGGATTCACTGTGGATTCAATACCAAGATGAATCTATCGGCGAGTAGGAAATGAGAAAAAAACTGCCAGCCCTTCGTTCTCCCTCAAGTACTAATTAGTATTTTAGGAGATTAAATCATTGAAAAGATATCTGATTGCAGATGTACGATCCTTGAAACCATACATTTATTCATTATTACTTGTAGACTAAATTATGAAGTTTGAAAAAATATCTTCATGACCAACAAGCTTTTGTCGAGTGAACAAGTCTATACTTCTCCAAGTTTGATAAAATGTGCTCATGTTATTAAAATTGTTATTAAAATAGTAAATCACATGACCTAATCACCTTGTTCATTCAAAACCCCACAAAATATTCTAATGAGGTAGAATTTATACACTTTACTCGATGCACAATATTAGTTGTGATATTATCTTTAATCTGTAAGATATATAAATTTGTCTTACTAAGGAGACTCGAGCATGGAGAGAAGGGAAAGGAAAAGGGTCGATTTTTGCGCCAATTTTTCTCAGAAGGTACGTAATTGATACAAATTTAAAGTGAACAATGATAAACTACATACGTGGGATTGCGCATTGCGGCAAATTTTTCATTTCCCAATGATCTCTGAAGACTAAAAAATAAAATTAAAAAATTTTAACCTGTAAATCGTGTGATTGTCTCCCCCGCCTCCGATTCGGGAAACACTCGTCGGAAAGTTCTCACTCCCCCCCTCCTTGGTGAACAATATACTATTTTCTTCGTCGGTAAAAGAAAATTTTCGTTCGAAATTTCAAATTTAGGCTCTGTACAGCAATGGATGAAGGATCGAAGATTATTTCCGAAAAATTTCAGAAAGGTTCATGAGTTCAATTCGGAAAAATCTTGCACACAAAATCTCCACTTGGATGGTACGCTGGTTTCCCCTTGTGTGATGGAATACTGATGGGATTCAATGAGCTTCCACAAATTTTCCTATTCAATTCTAAATTTTTAATTTTGACGGAAGAATAGAAAATAATGGGGTAACATACGAAAGCACACCTCATTTCCTTTCACCTAATTTTTTTCTAACAGGATTGAAGAGGTCTTTTCTCACCAGCTTTTGACCAGTGTTTCTCATCTTACCTGGCAAAAATTGTAGAAATAACAAAATCTCGAATCATTCCATCAAATGTACCCTGGGAAAAAGACCATGTTGAATCGATTTGGAAACAAGTTGATCTAACATTGATGCCAAGTTCAAGTAACAGGAAAAACATATATAGGCTTCCATGTTGTTTTCACTTTTAAGACATGCAGAAACCGGTTGTTTCCGAGTTGAATTAACGTGATATTGGTTACTTACTGTGTTCAAGTTGATTCAACACATCATGTTTCTAAATGTAGTTTCAAAATGGGATGAGAATACTTCAGAACATGGTTACATATCAATATTGGAAATATTTAATTCCGCAATCGCATAAAATTGACATGTTCACATGTTTCCCAATCATCCCTGCTCGTTGGAAGTTAATAACCGTGGTGAAAAAGAGCCCTTATCCCCCCCAAATCTCCATTATGCATATCAATTATTTGCAACCGTACTCTATTTTGTTGTTGCTTATTTTTTTTACAAATTATTTCAATAAGTGCATACTAGAAATACATTTGAATATACCCCAGTGTATACATATGTTTTTCACTCAACAAGTCTCTCCCAATTGCATGCAACTTATTGCGCGCGAAATTTTCACGTAAATTCAAATCATTTCACTCAAGTTTTGCGCGCAGGCAATGCTTTCTGGGATATCTTGTTCAAGTCTTCCAAGAAGATATCTTTCAAACGCTCCTAAAAGATATCTTTGATATATCTTGCATGGTTGTCTTGGACATGTCCTGAATCAAGATATCTTTTGGAATCTTTTACAAGATGTCTTTCCAACAGTTCTGAAAGATATTTTTAAGAACTTTTCAAGAACGTTTTTGAAGATCTATGGATTGAGTATTCTTTTAGATATCTTCAAGAACTGCGTGCTGTGTGGGAATTGTTGTTGAGATGCATTCAGATTAGGACGTTTAGAATTTTATGTAACACATATTTGCTTCAATTGTACAACAAGATTTGTTGTACAATACGTGATGTAGGAAATCATGCATGCTTGTGTTCACCTTCATGCGAACTAAAAATAAAAATAGCGGCCTGGTAAAGTGACCTAAGCTCAACATTATTCTGGTTTTAAAACATCAACAATATTTCAACATCAAATTTTGAATATGATGGAATTACAAAGCCAAATTATATATTAACATATATAATTTGTTTTTCGAATTATTGTTCACACGGTATTTTTCAATTACTGTTGATGTTCCAAATTCCAAATTGATCAGCATTATTTTGGAGGTGACCTCGATTCAATACAATCGAAGCGCCACCACCTTAGTTGACTTGCACCTGATGAAAATGTGGTTCGTGGTTATCCTATAGAGTTGAAGCCCTTTGACGACATGGTCCATATATCCCTGCTAAAAATGCCGGGCAGAAAATTGTTATCAGGCTTTGGACGGTTTCTTTGTCAAGTAACCCAGGCAAAAACTGACAAACTCTTCACCCGATTTGGTCCGGAATTACGGAATATCCTATCAAAACTGAGAGCAACTTTTTGGGAGGGCTCCCTTGAATTTTCTTCCAATTAAGTGGCAACAAAAATCCACCACGTGGGGGAAATGAATTTTCCCTATATTTTGAGGCAATTTTTCTTCATTCGGAGAGAGATTCCCTTCAAATAGAAAGAATTCCCTCCCAAGTGGAGGAGAATCCCTGCAAAATATAGGGGACCCATGTGGAATGACCCATATAGCACTGAAAGTTCTCTAAACGTTGTCAGAACCTTTAGAGAACTTTAAACGTTTTAGAAACGTTCTCAGAATGTTCTCAAAACTTTCATGCTATGTGGGGAATGCCCAAAACTGTATACAATTGCACACAATTTGTATACGATTTGTCAACAATTTGTGTATAATTGTATACATTTTTGGACATTTTTGTAACTGAATTTCCACCACGTGGGGGATTTTTCCTGCCACTAAATTTGGGGGAAACTTCACATCCACTTTATACAACGCAGTCAAAAACTGAAGAAAATTTTCCTGCCAGGTCTTGGTAGGGTGTCACAGTTCAGTGATTCCGAACCAAATCGAGCAGAAAGTTTGTCAGTTTTTGCCTGAATTACCTGGGAAAGAAACCATTCAAAGCTTGAAAAAGTTTTCTGTCCGGTTCTGTCTAGCATTTTAAGCAGGGATGTTTCATATATGGATCATATATGATCCATTCCCACTAGGGATATCTTACGTACCGAAATATGAACACCAATCTCAGGTAAGAATTTTTTAAAACCTTTTATTTCATGTTACAAATATATAATATATATTTATATATATAATAATAATAAATTATACAACGAAACTTCTGACGTCTTTCTCTATATTAAAAATATTCACCACAAACATTGCGATGTTCCGCATCTCATTTGTAAAGAGAAGGAAAAACTGAATTCGATGCGACTGAATGAAAATGTTTGTGTCTCTTCCCTATCTCACATCGTATAAACCGATATATCTTACACATGTATAATATATTCATATAATGTATAAGAAAATTTATCGAAATTATTTTTGGTGAGAATGCTAACAAAATCTAAAACATACAATATTTGCACGTATGGTATGGTGGTTCGCCATCTTCTGGTGTAAAGAAAAAAAAAAAGAACAAATGCAACTATTCAGTCGATAATATAATTGTTTAAAGATAAAATAATATACATCACAGAGTTGTAACTTATGTTTATTGTACAGCCACAATCGCACAAAAACTGCTGATTTTGTATATTGCGTAGGAATACGGACATTTATTTTGCGAAAATGGAGTTAGTGAAAAAGTGACTGCTGGTAAATAGGATATAGTAAATATACGGTATGTATCGATAGTATGCTTGATAGTAGATAATAGTATCCGTGACATTCAGGCAATGTTTTAGGAAAAGAATTTTGGAAATCAAAAGTTCATTCGCCAGAGTACCACACAAAAATCTTTCCAATTTGTACTCGGGAATTATAAAAATATGAAATCTTATTTACGTACGACGATAATATCTAGGCACGTTTACCGTGATTCAGACAACAATAACGTTCCGAGAATTAAGACAACTATGATTAATTCCTCGAACGAAGTTCTTCTGTACAAAAAACTATAGAGTACAAGAATAGTTGACATGTATTTCTGCTTCCGACATTCGTGCAAATTTTGCAAACTCAATAAAAAGAAGAACGATACAAATATTGACATTTGCACAATTTACAAAATTTTCACGAATGTCGGGAACGCCCTTTTCCGGTATGTAGTGTATTATTCATATAAAATTTCTTTCAAATATAAATCTGGCAAATATTTCACACCATCATAATCATTTTTCTCGTTCTTCGTAGCTTTGTTCCATTTCCTTGTCCATACAAGATACCTACGTTGCCTTTCTGTGGAATTCAGGGAGAAAGAAGGGCTCGATGAATACAGCGCGGTACGAGGCGGTATAGCAGCGTAGAGGCAACGGAGCAATGTTCGCCCGAAAATATGGCTCGGACATTGCTCCGTCGCCTCTGCGCTGCAGCGCGCTGCTTCTTCGTTGTGCCGCGTTATATCCATCGCTCCCTTTCCTCTCCCTTAATTCTACGGAGACGCGACGTAATTGCATCCGCGACTGTCCTGTATGGGTGATTCGTAATTAAACTTTTTTTCAATATCAAGAGACTTTTGAATTCACGGCAAGATTATGCATTCGCATTATACTTATTGAATATTTACAAATTTTTATAACTATATTATCATTATATTACAGGCAAACGGTTTGAAGCACATAGCATAATTCGATATTGTTTTTGGTATTAACGTGTAATCGGAATGTCTTTCAGTTTCAAAATTTAATCCTCAAACATTCCTCAAATTCTGATCAAAAGTTAGTCTGTGTTGTTTTAAATAGTGGAACAAAAAGACATTCTGTCGAGAAAGAAAAATTATGAACGTTGAAACACCGACTATGTGAAAAACGAACAAATAAATTGTGTTTTCAAGAGCATATTTCCTCATCCTGCGACCATTTCGTACTTTTCAAAGCCCTTAGTGAAACATTCGATTTGGAAAAACAAAACTCACAATAATATGACGCTATGTGAAGGAGATTTCAACTTTCTCCTTTGTTACGTACAAACACAAAAAATATACATCCCTGGTAAGAAAACCGGATGACGATTCGGCTTAAACCCGGATAGATTTAGGACTGTATCCGAGTGCAAATATGGGTTTACTGCGATTCTATATCCGGATCCCATTCGAGTTTTGATACTAAGTATCGGGCGGAATCCCCCATACGAGTATTGACAAGACTAAGAAAAATCCAAGCTTGTCCCAGGATTGGTGAATGTGTCAAGAACAATTGGACCAATATTGCTCCATGATTGTCCTGTTATTTCCAATGAATAGTCAGTCATAGTACATTTGTTCACATTTTTGGGATGGCCATTGAATTTTCCAACTTGAAAAAACCTCGAGGGATCCCTCATATATTTTTAGAGGAACAATTCTGGAAACCTGTATGGGTTTCCACATGGAGATTTTTAAAATCTTCAGAAGAATCCTTCATAACACGCGATCCCAGATGGATTTCAATATTATATATCATGAGAGTTTAAGATGAATTGTTTGGAAGGAATCTTTCCAGGAATATCTGTGGAGTATTCAAAGAAGTATCTATCCAATATGTGGGACGGTTTCTCAAATGAATTTCCGAAAGAATTTTGAAGTATGTAGAAAGCAAAAAATAATGTTTTTAAGCTTATCAAAGCGAATCAATTAATCTTCAATTAAATTCCATCTGGGGTGTTTTGAAGGATGCCTTCCAAGATATTTGAAATCCTCATGTGGGAACCAATCAAGGTTCCCAGATGGCCCAGCTAACAAAATTAAAGCAGCGCTTCCAGCAGCAATGCTATTATTCACTTATACATTCAACAGTTACTTGTACATATATGCTTTAATTGATGTGTAGAAATGGAAGCGACTTGGTAGTATTTTATCAGGAGCACCGCTTTCCTGGTGAAAATTTCCGTTCGCCGGACCAGCGAACTTTGAAAGAAATGAAGCGTAAAATGTTTCGATTTCCGCTTCTTGCGCGCTTAAATACTGTTTCATTTACTCTCCCGCGTCGCTTTATACCTTTCTTACGCTCCCATTTTCACTAGGGTTGGTAGGGCTCCCTGATAATGCAAGTAGCACTGAGGCAGTGCTACGTTAGAAATTAAAACATGTATGTGATATAGTAGCATGCAGTCTCAAGGCAATGGAAAAGCTACGATGTTGCTACCGCTAGCACTACTAGTAGCGAAAACGTAAACTTGCTGGCATGGGAGTTTCTCTTGAAAATTTGTGTAAGAAATAGCTACCCAGCTAACCAAAGCTGATAAATAACTGGTCAATTATTACCCAATGAGATTGGGTGGGATTGATCAATACTTGTCCATTTTTGTGTCCGCATTTGCGGCCGATAATTGATCAATTTTAGTGGGCCATTGGATTTCCCAATCGTAGGGCAATCTTAGGTCAATGGCATGGGCAGGTGCTGCCATCAGCAGTGAAATAATGTGACTCATAATTTGGCAATGATTGTACAATCATTTTGGTTTGAGAATGATCGAAAATTGACCAATATCTCGTTATTCATTGATATATACCGTGAAACTTTGGATCACTTCAAGATACTAATATAATAACTTCAGTGTAAAAGAATTTTGTTCAAACTTGTTTTTAACTTTTCCATTTCAAAACTGTCATGACGGCACTGTGAAACTGAATCCGTTCATTCAACATTATAATATATCTATGATTATCTGCAATTTGCGTATTCCTAATTCAAATAGAAATTATAACCCCAAACCACACTTTTTGATTGGAATTGAGTTCAATCGGTTCACTTGGTTATAATAATAATAGGAATTTGCATCCATGCTCCGAAATTGAGGCTATGGATAACCTTAATTCATCGCGACAATTTTACCGCGCCACGAATAATATAAAATTCGAATAAGTTGCGATCACTGATACGACGGAGATGAATGAATCGATAGACCACAACAATTTTTTGTAATGAACAATACATAATAAATAATTCTAACGGAAATATCTTTATATAATATGTGTTATTGCTGTTATCTGAGAATTTCTAATCCATCCGAATGATAGAAGGAACATTTATGAAGGTTTAAAATCGAAGAAAAATATCAAAAATTCATTAATAACAACGTATTCAAAGATATTTCCGTTAGAACTGTAAACGGACGTGTTACACCGACTTTACGGTACCCTGGCGAAAATTTTTGTCATAATTTCTCATAATTTCTCATTATCCCAATTCATAGAGAAAATATGTGAAATTCTATTGTCCTATCTCATATTTTCTCCATGAATTGGGACAATGAGAAATTATGAAAAAAATTTTTGTCAGGGTATTCCGAGGTAGAAAGTCAAGCTGGGATATGGATCAAATTGCTCTTTTCTTCAATATCTATGGTGAAAGAAGCATTGATTGATGCTTGGCGAATCAATTGGATTAGGCTAGAAAAACCATTGGCCCAAGCTTGCCCTGACCTTATCATTCCCAAGCCTGAGCCGAATTTGGTGAATCCTTTGTGGCAGGCACGTACACACGTCCCTTACAACATTCAAATTTCGCACATCCTATGTACTTGCAATGTATATAAATTTAACATTGAACATGAAATTTATATACATTGCACCTGCATTGAATGTGCAGAATTTGAAAATGTTATAAGGGGTGCATATATCAAAGCCAGATAAAAAAAAACACATGATACAGTAAAACCTTGTTTATTTGAACTCTCGTTCATTTCAACGCCAAACTTTCCCTCTTTCCTTCACATTTGAACGGTCCCAAGATGCGTTTACAGTAACGATCAGTGTCACCCAATTAAGAGACGGTTATGTGGACCTGTCTTGAGCTTTATGCTGATGGTGGGAGCCCCCCCCCCCCTCGTGGCTTGAAATAAACGAGACTGTCACATTTTCGAGAGTTGAAAGAAACGAGGTTTTACCGTACCTGGATAGACTACTTTATTCCAAATGTTGGTAATATTCGGAAAGAAACCAGGGCGAAAGCCTTCGTGAAATGGAAAACAACAACCGTTTCTCTCCGTTTTGTGACTATCGTTATTTCACTTCCTCCCAAACCTTTCTGACATTCTTAGTAACGCTATCTACGAAACCCATTTTCAAAAATTTACCTGGACACATGTTATTTCTCCTCTTCATAGTCCAGAAAAAGCTTTTCCGTATAAAACCCTGATGGACCCGGATACCATTCCGTTCAGGTTCGTGACCGGTTTTTATCCAGCTTTTATCCGAATCCCACCAAATTTTTTCACCAGGAATGTCAGTCAAATATGAATAGTTCATTGAAACAAATTTCAATTAGAACATGACAAAATCTGATTCGAAATACCTAATTATGTTGAAAATGAAATTCTCGTTAATAAAAAATACTAGTTGAACAGTAGAGTGGAGGGAAATTCCTAACAATTCTAAAATCGAAAAGTAATAGCGCGGAAAAGTTGCTACATATCAAAACCATCAGAATGGAGTTACGAAAAGGAAATCGGACATTATCTTCAGGTCGCGCATTGCGTCCAAAGTCCCTAAAAATTGCTCTACAACAAGACACCACACTTGTGAAGTAAATATATCAGTGATTCAGTTCGAGCCACCACAATTTTAGTTGATTTTACAATAGCAAATGTGAAACATATCATAATTGATAAGACATATACCACCGCTGATGTACATCTTACATTCCCAACAATCAACTGTTGTTGATTGTACAATCAACTGAAATTATGGTAGCTCGAACTATATGTTAAATTGGTCATATATATTCACTTGACGAAATGTAAATCTCATAACTTTTCCTGGGTATACTCTGAGCGTTTTTTAGAATGTTTACACGATATTCGAAAATGCTCGAATTTACCAGAAATTAGGTTCATGGCACTCTTCAAGACTAAACTATCGATGAAAAAAAATTTTAGTGCGGGTTGCAAGCCTTTCGGGAAGAGAGAGTGGTCAATTTTTAATGGAAGTGACTGAAATCTGAGAAAGCCCCACGGCAAGAAGTATTGAGGGGATGTCTCGAGGACCAATCAAATATATACCTCATGATCTCAGAATTCCCCCTAACTCGTTTTTAACGCTCCCGTTTAACCCTATAGTTTACTGACCCTCCCTCTTTCGTCCTAGAGGTGGACGGGAGGAGTATTTTGTGCAACCCTCTACTTGCTCTCACCAGCTCTCACTTCGAAAGTAACTTTGGACTCACTGCGTGAAAGTGAATGCACTTCGAGTTCCATCCACGCACTATTATGATATTCATCGAGCTGGGAAATCGCAGCTTGGTCATGTAAATACGTTTCGCACAAACACATGTGACTGCTCTTATGGGTGAACTGCTCACCGACAGGAGTACATACATGTGCTTGTGCAAAACGTAGTCACGTGACCAAGCTGCAATTTCCTAGCCCGATGAATATCACAACACTGCATCCACGCCCTACCTAACAAATGAGGTTATATTGAAGTCACTTGCAAATCACTTTTTGTTACAAACTGTTACATAATCGAGCGAGATCGGAGAGCAGTTCTGAGATACCTTTATTTGGGTTCAAATCTACACAATTATGTTGCTTCCTCTGTAACAATCTCAACCTTGCGTTCAAGAGCTTGAGTATCACACGAAAAACTTTCAATTTCTGCAATTCGCACAATGCCTGGAGATAGTGCACTCAGAAAAGTATCGTCTAATAATGGAAAGGGACTGCGTAATCATGGGACAATCCCGTCGTCCTGACAGACGATTTCTTCTGTCAATGAAACGGAACTCGTCTGATGATGAGACAGGCTTTCTTCTAATGATAAAGCGGGAAACAATACTCAGATTTACTTATTTGGGAGCAGATCAGACATTTTTTTTGCGAGAATCGGTGGTTCGGAAAATTTTCGCCCAACGCAATGATTATAAACGAAAAGTATGAACAATTCCGAACCCTTCATAAATGACCAATCCTCCATGACAAATAATGATTGTTTGAACAAATTGTAAAGAAAACTTTTTTCTGCGGATGATCATCCCCCAATTGAATATCCTATCTGGACCAATTAATTTTTTCTGTGAGCGAAGCAGTTTCGTTTGTGGCATTAATGGGTTATTACAGTACATGAAATCCCATAAATTCTCATTGGTACAAAATACAATGTCATTCAAATAAAAGAAGTTATAGAAAACCTACTCTTAACAAGCGTCATTTTTTGCCAGGATATATATTGAATATTAATTTTAATATATTTTTTCAAATGCATCTTAGCATATTTAATGCAAGTTTGCATTATTAATTTTATTGTTCTGTCGTACTTTGTTTCATAATTCTTTACAAACGTTGAAAATAGAAGTTGTTTTCTTGAAAATTTTTTCCCAATTGATCTTTGTCAAATCAAATATGAACCTTCATTACCTTTTTATGTCTATATTGTTTGTTGTGAATTTAATAATCCTATTCAAACGATTAATTCCGTGAGGTTCCGATTTTTCAACAGCAAGCTGTTAGTTTTGAGCGAAATTCTGCATCGGAATCGATTAGATTAAAAAGATTTTCTAACAGAAGTAACGTCAAATAATGTGGGAATTTCGAAGTCATAAACATAACAGAATATAATACAAGGAACCACAGTGAGGCCTAAGAATAAGAGTAGAGAGTTAGTGTAGTCAGAATCTTCACTTGCTACAACACGTTTAAGGGTCAGGTGAACTAACAACAATTTCTAAACTGTGGAATTCGATCCCTGACAGCAAAATATGTTTCTGGGACATGTTCTGAACGTTTAGGAAACGCCCGTACGTTCTATAAACCTTTCATAAACGTTCCAGTAGCATGTTGTGTTGTCAGCGATGTATTAATTTTGTTACTTAGAGTGAATGGCCCCTCGATCGAAGTTAATGGTTTGAATTTCGACAGATTGTACTGATCTTCCTTGGTGCGTAGAGCCATATTCACGCCTAGGCTGCCGAGACTGGAGCATCGGGCGACCCACAGGTATTATGCGACATTGAGACATGGACAACTATACTTATCCGTTGATATCAATTGTCGAATTTCATGACTCCTGGTTCAATATTTGTTTGGAGCGTCAGGGACGGCACCTTATGTTTCAGCCTCGGCCGACTCTTCTAAATTCAGCCCTGGTTGTGTGTTTAAACTATTCTTGAAACATGTTTTCACGCGAGTTTCCTAATATGCTGCCTCTCATCTGTGACCGTTGTAAAGAAATTTTCGGGGTGGCTGAAAAATAAATTTGTTTGAATCGCTTTATCACTTTAACAACTTGTTTCAATCATCTGGCAAGTCCCATGAATCTTTAATGGCTTGAAAGAGATGTTTGAGACCCTCAACGAAAAATGAATTCACTTTGAAGAAAAATCAAAAAGGTCCATCCACTCTGTGAACGCATTTCTCAGAGCGGATGAAATTGCAAAACCTGAAGATATTGTTCAATTTCATTTTGTTCTATGTCATTTGGAAGATCTTGATTTGTAGCAACTTCTCCGCACTATTACTTTTCGATTCTGAAACACTTTGAAATTTTACTCCGTCCTTCTGAACATGGTTCAGAAAAATTGAAGGTGTTTGTACAAATTTATTCCCATAAACGATTCAAACTCCAACGAAATGAAGAATATTAAACACGATGAGGGATAATTGATTTATGAATCCAAACGAGATAGCATTTCTTAACGGGGATGAGCCAATAATGCATTCTGAACAAATTCTAAACGCGTAATTCATACAAAAATTCGAAATCCTCTTTTACTGACCCGTAGAATATAAAAAATGTAGTATCGAAAATTCTTAATTTCATTACAAAAAACGTAGTCCTCTTCCTCTATTACTTACATGATATCTTGCAACAATTGTACGATTCAAATTGAGTCCCTAAGAGGTTCCAATTCACATTCGCGCAAACTTAACTTTACATTTGGCCTCTTTTCCTTTGTGATACATTCGCTTCGATAGCTATAGAGCAAAATCTGTACAAGATTAATTAAGAATGTATAATTTATAAAACAAAAGGATCATCACGAAATTTTGTGCTTCTCTTTAATTAAGCTAATCTTATCAAATCTTTAAGATGTCAGTGGTGTTTTATCATTATCAATTATTACTGATCATCATCAACGAACGATACCACACCGCAATGCGAATATGCGAACCACGCAAACGCATGGCAACTCGCTACAACGACGTATTGTCATTGTTCTCGTATTCTAACTATTATTAATGGTTCTTTGTTCTCTCGGATTTTCCCTCAAGCTATCGGCGGATCATCGTCGTCGTCGTCGTCTCTCGTAACTAAGACGTTTCCATAACGATTTTGACGATACTGCCGGATTCGTTGCAATAATTTATATCGCCTCGCTGCAAAATATGTTACAACGCCGCTTATCGTGAGGAACGTCCAAAAGAGTAACATCATAGCTATCGAACTTCCTACAAAATTGAATAAAATGTTAATGAAGAGCGATGGAAAAAAAATATGGATATATTGAATATACCTTCCGTTTTGGAGTTCATCTCTGGCTTGACTCTAGGAGGATCAACGGACGATGGAGTTGTAATTTGAACACATTCGTTGCCATTGCTGGTGCGGACAAATTCGTAACCTTTGAGGCATTGGCATATGGGAACGCCATGTTGCATTGATTGCACGCACCTTTCGTAATTCTTACAATTTGTTGAGGCATTGGTTATATCGCATTGTCTGATATCGCCAGAAGTATCGTTTCCTGCAGAAAGAAAAATAACAAGTTAACATTTTCTTATAATTTTAGAATTTCGCACTCCAAGTGCGTCAGTAGTTATATCCTTTTGCAACCCAACCAAACGTTTCACAAGATAAAAGATAAAAGTGATTGATATATCATGTTAATAGTGACACACGAACTTGATCACGTTTTTAAGTTAATCATCACTTATCGTGAACACTATCCAGGATTGAACATCCGTTTTCCATGAACTCTCAATGATTGCGAAAAATCAAGTTGAATTTCTAAAGAGACTTTAGAAATGACGAAGCGGATAGATTTATTTTTCAAATAAATAGATTTGGCATACCCGATCGAATTAAACGAACAATTTATATCTGTTTTAATCAAAAGTAATTTCCTTAATTTCCTTGACTCAGCCTCACCCTTTGAGTTCTGCCTCGTAAAACGAATTCGTCTCAATTAACTGATTCAGCCAATCTTGAATATCCGCGTTGTGGCGATATAACGGGATTATATGCAAATAATGTTTCTTTTTCTCCTTGGATTTCGATAATACATTTATCGTTGAAACATATCGAACGTATTTTATGAACAATAGCTCTTGTTTGCAAACGCATAAAGTGGGTGTGCGCACATGTGTGCATTCATAAAGATAGCGCAACAGAGATATACAAACAGATTTATTTCATCAGTTTCATTACTACGAGATTAATAGGCAATAACGATCAACTTTGAGTTTGACTTCACTCATTGCCTCGTTTGTCAGTAATATTCTGAAACAATGATTGATAAATCTAGACGAGTTTTGAAATACGAATGATCGATACTTTGCACTGCGATTCGAGTCACATTGAGGCATTAACTGTTACAACTCTTTAAATGAACGAGTGTGTTTGCTTTCAATTGAAATCTCCTAGTGTTGAATAGAAGTGCACAACGCACTCGGTAGGGTTATAGAATATTATCTTGGATGATGAGTTACATACCGAGGCTTATGTACATGTTACGCATGTGTTAGTGCAAGTGGCGCTCACGTACGCGCGCGCGCGCGCGTGTGTGTGTGTGTGTGTGTGTGTCTCGGGTGTTTCTGAATTCATCATTCGCATTTCTGTGGCATATTTTGTAGTCAAAATGCAATAATTTCCCGTTTGGAAAAATTGAGACATTTGAGGCCGTCCATAAACTACGTTGTCCTGTTTTGCCACTCTTTTACCCCTTCCCCTCCCCCCATGTAGCTCTACACCTCTCCCCCTTCTACATGGGGATGTAGTTTCTCACGTTCAACCGAATTGAACCCAATCAAATGAATCTTCATTCGAATATGATCCTAGTAAAATTTTAATTAACTGAAATGAGAGATTTACTGCATTGAAAGAAAATTTCTCTCATTTCGAATAAAATTTGGTTGAATCAAGTGGAATCTTATTTGATCTGATCAAATATATTTTTTTTTTTTAGAATTTTCTCCCAAGTACATGATAAATAAGAAACCACGTGACTTGGAACCAAACCCTCCCCCCCCTCCATGTGACCCAGCGTAGGATTTCATCTTACCCCCACCCCTCTCCCCATATATCGGCCACGTAGTTTGTGGACGTCCCCTCTCCACGTTATATTTGTTCCAATTCCCGCTTCCTAGAGTTTCAATTTCCACCGAAGCATTCACGACGGTGGCAACTCGTTATCGCTCAAAAAGATGTTTATTATTACGTAATGAAATTGTTTGTGATATATGGAAAGAGAATGAAATTACATTTGAACATAAGAACGTGGTTGAATTCATTACGATAACGGGAAGAAACCAACGTGTGGTAAATAAATGTTTTAACGTGTGATTGAAGGAGAAAGAGAGAAGCAATGCAGGAAGAACAGATCCTCTTACGTCTATGCGATGGGAACGAAAGTTTTACTGATATCCAAGCATAAAGACTGTCTCATGCTTTTCTTGAAATACATGTAAATACAGTATCAAGGAAAAATGATATGAAACACTGCTGGGTAACGTGCGTACATCGATAACCAATGATTTGCACAATGATTACCAATGCGCGGTCATTGACAATTGATGGACGCACATCAGCCGGTAATGTTTGAACATAAATTTTTCTTAGACATTGATACGAAGTGAGCAGGCATTTGCCGGTCGTGTCAGTTTTCCTCCGTGTACACATACATGGAAGAATTTCTAATTGTCAGGGCATATTATAAGGGTCGGTTCTTATCAAAAAGTTAGTTCCAAAAGAAAACGATCAGTTCTAAAACGTAAAAACGGTGAGTTCCTAAGAAATTTCCCAATTTTTAGTGAAATGGTTCCCTCTTTCTTTCTCGTATTTTAAATCGAGTACCCAATATTGCAGAATGAGCCTTTCCACTCATATCAAGGGGTATAGTGAGTTCAGGAATGATAGCCATCCTGAAAAAAAATAAGACTTCAGCCAAAAGTAAAATTAATAAAGTATCAAATGATTCAAGAAATACTTGTAACAAAAATGTTCTCCTTTTTTTTTTTAGGAATCGAGTTTCCATCGTTTCGGGTCATTCTGATATTTCCTGAGAATATACCTTACGAATTGAAACTCCTCAATTTCAAATGTTCCTTGAAAAGTATCGAATAATAAATTCAAGATTATCAATACACAAAAGACATAATTCCTCAAAAATTTAATTGGCATGAGAATGATTTGTTAACAACAATCAAATGATTTGAGAGTGCAGATTCGATGGAGAATAGAGAATAAACGCGGGGAGTGCAATGGAAAACAGAAGAATTATTCATTTCACCTCAAGACGAACGGTGAACGAGAATGCAAAATTATTACAAGGTGAGTCATGCGGTTTTACGCAATTCATTATCATGCAATAACACCCTATTCGGCCCATTCATCAATCAATTCAATAGATGAAAATGAAAAATGAAGATCACTGGTGAACGAACTTCTTCGAGAGAGGTTCGCGATTTAGAAAAAAATGTTGCGGACGTTTGCAATCGGCAGGATTGATATTTGATTGTCGATATTCGATTACAAACATATGAAGAGAGAACCCTATTGAAAAATTCCAATAGAAACCGATAGGTTTAATTTCATCGGAATCAATGGGTTCCCATCGACCTTCCGTTTGATTTTGTCACAACCGGTATAAGTTACTCGAGGCAACTCATCGTGTACTTCAAACAGCAATCGATGTACCTCAACTTTCTCCAAATTGTAGTAAACCAGAAGTTCCCGCAAATGACGCTTATCCGGCTGAAAACTCGATGTTTTCGCGCATAAAATAATATACCACATTAGAAATTTCTGATTGAATTTTCAATTACATGTAATGGAAGCAATTTCCACTCACGTAAATGAAAAATAATGTACAGTAGTATTGAAAATCCAATAACCAGTTCTTTGAATTTCATGCACATGTTCTTGATTGTTGAGAGAAATCATGATTGAAAATTCAATAACAAGTTCTTTAAATTTCATGCACATGTTCATGATCGTTGAAAAAAAAAATCACCTCCACAAGATGTGAACGCGGGACGTCGAAGTCGGACGCCAAAGCTCTGTCACTCAAGCCACTGCCATTTATGTGGAAGGGAGTATTTTTCTGCTCATATGACCTTGCATTCATTCTTCAAACTTGTGAATCAAGATGTACTTGTAATGTAGAAACACTGAACAAACCGTGTGATCTAACTAGTACATAGTTGAAGTGGATACGCGGATGACTTCGTCAAAGCGTTAGTATACAGGGTGACCCATAGTGAGAAAAATTGTATTTCAAGGGCGTATTCTGCAGCCATAATGCAAGAATTTCTCGTTTTTTTGAAGGTTAGTTTTTGAGATATGAGCATTTTTAGATTTTTTTTCAAATCCAAACACACTTGGATCATTTTTGTTATTTTCAGTTGGATGCCATTAGAGCCATGATTTGATTATAATTATAATGATATTATTATGTTATTATACTGGATTAAATTTTTCTAAGTTTTTTCAATCACCTGTACATTAATTTCAATTTTCATGCACGATAACTTGAAAATTCAATAACATGTATTCGGACTCCTATTTCACTTCACAAAAATTGAATTTTCATTCACATATGTACATGAAAAGTACATGAAATTTCAAGCAATTTTTGACAGTGCACTCATAAGAAAAAGTTACCAATATTTTAAAGTTATGTTGCTGACGAATGACCCAACAAACATCGAAGACCTTGAAGACATCTACAAGATATCTTCAGAAAGACATCTTTTAGATATCTAAACTGTGCCACGGAAGAGATATCCGGAAGATATCATTTAGACATTAGAAATTATATCATTTGGACATCTTCAAGAAATGCCAGAAACATGTCTTCAAGGTATTTCTGAAAGACATCTTTTGGATGTCGTATCAACATGGTCTGGAAAGACATCTTGAGAGAGTTTCTGAATGATATCTGTTACACATCTTAAAAATTGTCCAAGTGAGAAGGGCAAAAGTCACGCCATGTTCTTTCTCAAAACTCATCAGTGTTCCTTTAGTGCTGTCTAGGATGTCTTGATGATTTCAAAAAGACATCTTAAAGACATATAAAACATATCTCGAAGATATTTGAAACGTATCTTGGAAAAATCTAAAACGTATCTCCAAACAATCAAAAACATAGAAACCATCTAAAAGATGTCTTCCACATATCTAAAACGTATCTTTTGCAAGACCTTTTTGAGATATCTAAAACGTGTAGAAATTTGATATCTTCACGAAAATCTTCCCAGACATCTGTTACATACTAATATATATCTTTTAGTTTGTTAGGGACCAACCTTGCGATAATGACGTTTTGCATCTGACAATTCTAACCATTACTTCTTGATGTTGCCGCCTTTTGTCAAACTGCGGGGACTTATCTCCCTGGTAGAAGTGTCATAAATTCTTTCTCATGACTGATGAGGCACTAAAGAGGAAAATTAATTGGGCAAACCTAGCGAGGCGCTAGTAAGTAACTGATGAGTTTGATCCAATTAGCGTTGGTTAGATAAAACTAGTGAGTTACTCATCACTACTCAATAAGTTGGACTGATTAGCGTTGCTTGAGCAAAACTAGTGAGTTACTCATCATTATTTAATAGGTAAGTTGAACTAATTAGTAATCATAGGATAAAACTGTTTCATAACTGCAACTCTTCATTGCGCGTATACAGGAAATGAAGAGAGATGAACTTTTTCACCTTGATGAAATGCAAAAAATATTATCCACACTCGTTGGCAGTATTGTTGCTAGATTCACTTTGAAATTGGAAGCAAATCTGAACGGGACCTTGTGAAAAATGTTCATCCCTTAATCATTCCATGGATGCAAAGGACTCTTAAGATCACAAGTCATGAAAAATAGAAGAAATACGTGGAAAATTTTTTGTGTTGAGAAATTCTTGATGAATTCAATTTCAGTAGAAGTCTGGTCAGTTTACTAGTTTGCTGTGTTATTTCAATCTTTGATGTGAAATAATATAAGGACTACGTTATATTATATGAAGTACATACATTTGATTTGATTCATACTTGATTCTGTATAAATTTTATTTAATGCATACTCGATTATGATGGAAAAAATGTTGTAACCCTTCATCTTTTCAATCAACTCCTAAAAACAGCGGATATTTGAACAGTTTCAAATAAATTTCTTCGTTGATTCAACAATGGACTACAGGTAAATGTATTCTTATTCATCCACATATTTTTTTTATATGTTCATAATCTTACACAAAGTAATTAGCGATTCTAAATACTGATATTCTTTTGAATTCGTACTTTTCATATGGACGCGATGATAATTATTACACTGGGAGAAAGAATTTTCAGGAACAATAAAATATTTGATTGAATAGTCACAATGGAACAATTAGTTAATTTCAATGAAACTTCATTGAATCAATTAATTATCTATTTTTATTAACAAAATATTTTATAGACTATTGCAGATTTGATTGAAACAATACATAGTTGATTCAACAAAACTTTATTCAAATCAACTAAGTATTTTATTGCTACCATTCAATTAAATATTTTATTGTTTCAGTAAATTTTTCTCTCAGTGTAACAAATTTTCCGTCAGTTACTACTCAGTGCCTTATGAATTATATTAATAAACGCCCTATGAGTTACTGGGAAGTACCTGATCAGTTACTCGCTTAGTTTTCCTGATTATTCCCTTGTTGATCAGAGCATTACATCCCTCACCAAATACTGTCAAGTTTTCCCGATTAGTGCCTCACCAGTAAAAAGGATGAACTAATTGATGCCTCATAGTTTACTAGTGGTAAATCCTACCAGGGCTGTACACCTGATAAATATTAGTTACATTTTCCGATCTTTCCATCACAGTCGAGATCATTCGTAATTATTATGAAGAAAGCAGTTGAAAATATGGAGAATCAGCAATCTAGGGTTGCCAGCAAAAACCGCTCATTCCATGTTGATTAGTGATTTTATTTAAAATGATTAGCCACTCACATGAGAAATAACCAATCACTAAAGTTGGCGGATTTTGCTAACAAACCTGCAGCAGTCTGCCAACATCAACAAGTACAGAGTACTGTTTTCTTCCAAACTGCAACTAAGAAATAAGTTTCCTTGGGTTCAACGCCTATTCCGGTCATTATATTCTGTTTTTGGAGGGAAAAACCTATCGGAAAGCATGAAAAATATTCAATCACCGCGTGACTGTGAAAACCGGTATTTCGCATCCCCTCCTTTTACTCAATATAATACTATATCTACCACTGATTACTCAAGACGAAGAAAATAAATCAATTCCAATAAAAGTTCAAATGATCGCATTCTTTAATGATTATTACGTCACAGTTTTGGAATGTCAAGGTCGTATTCCGGACGATTAGTATGCGGCCAATCAAGGGGTCATGATGAACGTGATATGATGTTCGTTGAAGTCAAATTTTCAACTCACATAAACTTTTACCAACTGTTCATGTTTATATTATAATGTAAATTTGAAATAAAAGTTCAGCAATGCATGAAATCTAATGAACAATCTACTTTTGATCAGAGAAGCAATGATGGATAATTACCTCTTCTGTAATGAACCAGATGAGTCGATGCGATAATGTTTCGCTTGTATTCTTGTATCATCTTTTTTTTTCGCTGAGCAATGAGAATTCGAGGTTTTGTTGGTTCTGTTTCGAATTGTACAAGAAGGCAAATGAAGAAATGAAAAGGAAAAAGAATGAAAGGAATGTATAAGAAAATGGTGATTTTCCTTTCCTGCGTTTAAAATGAAGTAATCTTCGTATAAACACATCTGTTGAACGTGGATTCATGAATCAAGCGGGCGATCCATTTAGTTATCATTGAATATTAATTCGATGCAAGAATGTATTCCGTTCAAATAAGCAGTATGTAAGAATAGAGATACATATTTGGGATTAGTCGTATTTCGGAAGACTTATTTAAGAATAGAGATATTTAGGAATAGAGTTATTTGAGAATAGAGTTTTTGTTCTGCTTCAGCTTTTTGTCAGCGGCTTTCTTAACTGAATTTCAGAATATAAGGAGGGAACGTTTCATTTTCTACGAAACTATGCCTATACGTATGAAGTATAAATACGCGAAAAGCCACACTGTTCATTTGCAAGTTAATTCACTTCGTTATCAGAGAAAATTTTATATTACGTCATCTATTCTAGAGGGAGTGCATTCGAAGAAAATACAAATATTCAAGTGGAACAATAAGTTTTATTTTATTGCTATTGTTATTGTTGAGTATTGGATAAAGCTTTCGATGTTGCGAGGAAAATTGTAACAAAATTAATCCATTTAGGTAGTAGTAATTGAGCCCCTGAATATTCAATAAAAAATTGATTTTGTTTATTTATAAAATGAAATTGAAAATTTTCAGATTGTTTTTATTAAAGAATCACACAGAGAAAAGTTTATATTAAAGATTACTATATTTTTATGGTACTCGTGGGATATACTTTATTATGAGGCTCAGAACTATATTCATCTCAAATTAGCACATATTTATCTTCATTCTTACGAGAGAGTATGGTGAATGCTCGTATACTTGTGGTTCTTAACGACATAATCAAGTATATCCCAAAAGTACAATATGAATATGCTAATATCTAATATACAATTTTTACTGTGCATTTGCTCGTAAACTATTCGTTGAAAGTTGATGGAAATTATAGAGGATAGTGAGAAAGCAATTCAATTCACGATAACCTTGTCAAAAAAGTGCTAATCATTGATTATCCCTGATTTTTTATTAGTTTTTGATAAACAAATGCGAATTCGATCCTGTTCTGGATAGGTACAATAATGGAGAATAATGGATCTTTGGAAAAAAAAAATTTTTTTCGAAATTCATAATTCGGGCTCTGTACAGACCTAGATGAAGTCTGAAAGAAGTGATCCCTGAAAATTTCAGACTTTTTTATTAATTCAGTTTCAAGTATTTTAGTGCAATGAAACTGGAACGTGCTCCGATGGTAACTCTGGTATCCTCTTGAAGGGTACATGCGCGTAAAAATGAATGAATGAAAATTAAGAATTGAAGAAGTTTTGACCAGTGGATCATTCTTTGTAGGTCTGTATCATCCAAATTGTAATATTCCCTCCGGAAACCATCAAAGTTCCAATTTTCCGAAAAATCAACGAACTTATCCGTCATCTCGGTTGAATCGGGAGCACAAAATTATACCGCGAACTTTATAACCCTAAGTATCGTCGTTCCCAAAAAGATTGTGTCAGGTCCGTTGGAATCTGGCACAGCTTTTTTTTCTCATCAATAACTTAATTTTCTAAATTCAGCTTAGTACAGTCAATCAGCACAAAAAGAGCAAAAAATAATGCCACAACCCCAATTCTCTGGGTGATGTCGTTTAGGATATCGTGCTTGCTTGATCGGATTCTGACACAGCCTTCTTTTTCTCGTCAACGACTGGAGCACAAAAATCGCGAATAGGGTGATAAATTAGCACAAAAAGAACACATAGGTTGTTTTTCAATAAATGTTATCCCATTGTATTGATATGGCAGTGCCAGCTTCCGGTTGTGGACTAATGATTCGTAGAATATTTCAATGAAGTTAACATAGCGGTGGAAAATGTATATTCCAGAAATATAAATAAAGTTCTTGACAAGTACAAGATAATTCATTGACTCATCCCTCAACTTTATCACAACAGTGATATTTTAAATATGGTAAAAAAATGGTATACTAAATTTTTCACATACACACATCTGCCCGCTAATCAATTAATTCTCGCCATAAATACCGACGAAAAATTCCGATTTTTTGTTTTTCGTTCTTATTGTTTTCTTTGAGCGTGGATTGTGGCGTTATTGAAATACACGGCTTCGTAATGACAATGTAAGCATACTTTCATCTACTTGGAGGGGAACAAAAGATTCAACGCTCGGTGAAGTGGAACTGGAGAGAAGGAGCAGATGTACTTTTCATGTTTCAGTAAGTTGAGTGTATTCATCGGTGCTACAGTGATAATTGTAATTCGTAAGTAATTAGATCAACGAACAATTATTTCAAAGGAATTCGATAAGAATTCCATCTACTTATATGCAGAATTGAGTGGTCTTGAAAAAAATCAACTTGGAATGGAGGGGATACTAGTAACGCCAGCCAGTTCATTGAAAAATTATTGTATAAGTTTGATCAAGCTGAAGATTCCTGGAGATCCTGTGAGCCATAAACAATCTTTCTAAAACTTAGTTTGTACGAATTCATACAGTGATTCTTGGATCAACTGGCAAATATGCAATAGCCAACATCCCGGCACTAATATGCCCTGAAAAATTTTATGTGTTCAGCGTTTCGGCGGCTTTTCATCTTCGCAAACCCCGTTATTTCCCGTCTGTTTTTCTTTCTCATTCTCTGTTTACAGATAAAAAATTTTCCAACTTTCAAAAAGAGAAGAGGATTAAACCTCGCACAAGTGGGTACAAGAGGTTCTAAACCTCTCTTTCTGTCACATAGGCGTATCTTCTTCCAACCAACGTGCTCGTATCCTCTCAAAAACGTCCCCCCCATTATTATAAAATTGAAAAATTCTGTCGACCGAAATGTTTTATTTGGGAAAGGCATGTTCCATCTGCCTCCCATTATTCAGAGAATTTTCACACTTCAAAGACATTTTATTCTTCACGTGCCTTTCCTTAAAACGCATTTATAACCATTTTCTTACCTGTTATTGCTTACTCGGAATAACAGGTAAGAGATTTCTCATTCATGAAAGACACATTTCACAGGCGCGTACATGATGTTACCACTGATAATGATATTATATCATCGATTCTATTCTGAAGTTAATCACGCCATACAAAAGAAAGAAGATAAAAAAATAAAAAGGACATTTAAAGTCGGTATGGTCCGACATCATAAACTGGTACTGAGCCAAAAAAACGCTCACCTGTGCGTTTCCTCGTACAATTCATAGAGAAACCCTGCTATCGATAATTATTGAGCATCCATATAATCAACGAGGAAAAAAGTTCTTCGGTGTTGATATACTTAACTTTGATAACTTTCAAGTATTTGAGAAATAGCTGAATTCGAATGATTCTCGAAAATCCCGCTAAAACGAACGGCATGCGTAGAGAACATGGAGAATAGAACGGTGAAGTAGAATCTTGTTTAAGGAGGAAAAGCCTTTATCCAATAAAACTCCATTGTAAAATCCTTTGAATTGATTCAGAGGATAAAATAGAGAGAACGGAAGAAGATGATTGTGAACGAGTTAGGGTAACTCTAATGGTAGATGTCCAATTGACTTTATGTTCCAATAGGAAGATAAAGATTTCTGAGAGAGAGAAAGAGAAGAGAAATGCGTTTGATCTGTCGATCGGTCTACTGCTGAATAAGAATTTCACTTACCTGCACGCGTGAATGTGGTGGATGACAAAAAGATGACTGCCAGGATGAGGCAGTAGAAAACAGAATCACTTCTTCCAAAACTTCTCATTTTCTTCATTATCTTCCCTTCCGATTGCGTTATTGTCCGTTTGATAAACACATAATAATGAACGTTGTGCTTTACATGCACATATTTTATTTTACACACTCACACACCAAATATGCCAATCGAAAAATTGTAAATATTGAAGAGTCGTTGTCTGTTTTGGTGTTCCTCGCTGATGATGACGATAATGATGTGTTTATATTATTTTTCTGAGGATATTTTGGTCTTACAATTTAAAAAGAAATCAGTACAAGAGGTTGGGAACGATTCACTGAACGGTAAAAAAATACACGTTTAGCCGGCGCATCGCCAATCGGCCGGCCAGCACCACTTTTGACAGATAAATGCTACACCGCGCACCGCGAAACGCGTTCCATCATCTGTTATTGGGGCGACCATTTGCAATTATCAAAGTCTATTGACTTGAGGAAATCACGCTAGATCGCACCACTCGCAAGGCCGTCTACCCGTCTTCTGCCTTCTTCCACTTTTTCTTCTCTTTCTTCTCTTTCTTCTCTTTCTTTTTCATCTTCTTCTTCTTCTTCTTCTTCTTCTCCTCTTCTTCTCCTCCTCCTTCTCCTTTTTCTTCTATTTCTTCTCTTTCAATGGTAAGCGCCACCTCTATGACGAGTGACGAGTTCGAAAGGTTTTTATGTAACAAGACACGACGTCAAGTCGACAACGTCTTTCCCTCTCTGCGCTTCTTTCTTTCTCAACGAATTTCAAAGTCTTGAAGAAAAAAAACTCAAAATAGTGGCCTTAGTAGAAATAAATCATATATGTGTGCACATACCAATATGTGACCCAACATGTTACATAGGTAATCAAATTCATATATGAACCATATATGGCCATGTATATCCCGTATACGGCGTTGCATACCCTAAATGTGGGTTACGTTCGGTCCTTATGTGAATGGAATGATCATATATGACTTTTATACAGTCATATATGCATTATATATCATTTATATATGAACCTATATGATTGTTCCAAATTACACCCCTAGTGCAAAAAGGTTATATATACCCTATATATAATTATCGGACCTTATATAAGTATCAATGGAATTCATATATAGTCATATATAATTATATATGTCGCTATATATAAAATTCGAAGTGACAATATATAGTATATAGGCAAGCTTGTGACAAGGTTCACATAACCCTTTCTGACCTGAATTATCTTGAGCGATGGAATATTTACTTTGAGGTCGCATTTTGTCATATTCTGTTACGTATATGAAGTTTCATACGTGAATATACTGAGTATGAACAATTTACAAGCCGGTGTGAATACCCCTACTGTGAACATAGTACTTTTGCAAGTTTAAATGCATTTCTCCTATGCTGAACGCAATGTTTTCACAAAACATTTGTAATTTTCAATCCTTGTACCAAGACATAATTTAAGGGCTAGTTCTAACCAAAAAGTTAGGTCTACAAGGAAACAGTTATTTCTAGAACGTCAAACGGTTAGTAAAATTATATGTTTCCAATACAATTAGTATATAAATTATATATAATTATATATGAATTATCATTTGAAAAATCTTACCACTCGGGATTTTCTTTGCCTTGTCAAAATTGAGGATCAAATGTTCCGGTTAATTCTAGATTTTACTTGGATTATGCTTTGTCCTACATGAAAAATTTACAGAAAATTTTTTTTACAGCGTAGTCAATGGTTTTGTCGAAAATACATGTATAAAAGAATATATATAATGTCATGTTATGCTATATGAGTGATAGGATTCTTATATTTCACAATTGGCAAAGAAAGATCGTTGAATTCTGCGGTCGATTATACAAAAAACCTCTGTTGGGAATGGGAACAAGGATTTCTTGTCTTCTACCCGATTTCAGTGAGGAATTCATACGAACAAAAACTCGAAGTTTTATTTTTAAAATACCGTTGAGAGGGCAATGAATCCTCATTTACATGATGTAATAACACATACTTACATAGAAATACGTTCCACGTTAATTATTTTCATACATTGATAAATCGAATAAATTTGAAAAATTGCCATAAAGATTTTATGGTGAATGAAAAAAAATCAAATTGTTGATTTTACTTTGTATATTAATTTTTCAGCTATTGAAGAAAATCAAAAGAAAGTTTTTTTCAATATTAAAATTATTATTATTTACTTGCATTAAAAAAAATATATGATAGTAATAACAATAGGCAGAGATGAATTGCAGACATTGCTACACTGTGAAAAATGAGAAATACGATCCCCAGTTTGCCAAATTACAATTGAACAATCCGATACTTCTGACAAGCTGAACGTGAAAACATCAAGCGTTCTAATTCGGAAATTTCAATTCGTGCGGTAAATATATCTTTCTAAGCATAGGCATATTTCCGTAATCCGGGAACACTGCTTGTTAGTAGTATGAAAATTATTACTCCATTATCCTGTTGGAAATGCAAGGCAGATCCATACAGAAAATAGTTGTCAGGCTTTGAACAGTCTTGGTTCCAGGAAGCCCGGTCAAAAACTGACAAAATTTTCATCTGGTTTTGTCCGAAATTACTGAACATGGGACATGCTGTCGAAAACTGACAAATTTTTTCCGTCAGTGCTGGACAGGATATTCCTTGGGCAGTAATTCCGGCCGAGACCAGGTAGAAATTTTGTCTTGACCGAATTTCTTGGAACAAAAACTGTCTGTGGATAAAACAATAACTCCCCCATGCTAATATTTTCCTTTCGAATTTTCCAATATCAGATGACGATAAAAAAAAAGGTAAACAAAAAAGCAAACAGCAATGTTGGTAAAACAAAAATCATCAACACCGACTTCATAAATCCATACACGCGGAAGCAAGCTACTGTCCATGTGTAAATAATAACACACATTTCCCTTCTCTCTTCCCTTATTCTGAAAATTTAGCTTAACTCTTTATTTCGTGCAATAATGTACAATGGTACATCGATGCAAGGCGTTTGAATGCAGCCAATACAATCGCAGTTTCACGCTTCCTAAGAAATTTTATCCTCGACTTTTTCATTGCGCACGCGTCAAGTGAAGTACAATCAAAGGCGCGGTAACTTATAAGATAATTTCAATACGAAAATTGATTATCAGCGAGTAAACGAACATCTCAAATAATTTGAAATACTTTTTCTAAAAAAAACCCGCTGATTCTAACCGGAATATACATTCTAATGATAACCAAAGATTTCTGGCTTCATCATCGGTGAGGCAGCAAGATCAATAATTATTCTCAAAACTTCAATTTTGTCGAAGTTTTCGAAAACACAAAAATACTCTCTCATAGAGGGTTTTCATCAACATCAGTCCGATTAATTACGGTGAATAACGATTTACTTCAGGAGAAGAAAGATCCTGAAAGAACAAAGTAAAGAAGTTTTTCTATTTATAAAATTTGTTACTGACGTAGTTATTTTGGAAGTGACAACACGTGTCATGGCGAGCGGCAGTATTGTCGCGAGTAGTGAAAATTGAGTCCCAAAAATCCAACACCGAAAATTCAAGAAAGTTGACAGAAAGATTGAAAATGCGTGAAGAAACGGTACTGAGTTTGAAGTGGCACAGTTTTCCATCACATTTGGCGGTTTCCCTCGACACTTGTTACGAAAAACAACAATTTGTTGATCTTTCGTTGGTATGTAAAGATGGAACTATTCTAAAATGTCATAAAATGGTTCTAGCGAATTCGAGTTCATTTTTCCGTCGTTTACTCGTTGCGAACGATCATCCGCATCCGATGATTATTTTACACGACGTTGAGGCTGACGATCTCAAAACCATCATCAATTTCATGTACTGCGGGGAGATACAAGTTATACAAAGTGAGGTTAGGAGACTCCTAAAATTAGCTGAGATCCTGGAAGTCACCGGATTGAGACATATTCAAACTTCCGTATTGGAATCGACTAATCCCACGAATGACGGTATTAAAAAATCAGCTACGGTATCCCGATTGAGAATCGAAGATAGAAATGTGCCAACCAAAAGCGAGCCTGACCATGATCACTGCACTAGATCTTCAACCAACAGATCCAACAATGCTTCTCAACAGTCCTCCAAATTTGGACCTTCTCCGATCTCTCAAAAACTCGTTTCAAAAAATCCATCCCAGGAAAGTTTGTTGAAAAAGAGTGAAGAGGGTAACGTTAATGTACTGAGTCAGAGACTCGAAACTGGAAAATCTGGTATCAGTATTGTAGATATTAACAGTCTTCAGGCGAGTACTAGTAGAGGTCCTCCTGTACCTCTCAAAGAGAATCCAGGATCTTTAAAAAGGAAAGATACTTCTGATCCGATTATTACCTGGCCACAAGTATTATCAGCCATATCTAAAGATAAGCAATTGCCATTGAAGAGATTGTGTATAATGGATGAAGTAGAAATCACTCCAGGGAAGCCATTGATTTCAGATACCAATATCAATATTGCCAGTCCTGAACAGCCTTTGGACAGAAGAAGAGTTAAGGAAAGTTCGGAAAGGGAGTTTAAACCCATGAAATGTGCTGTATTCATCAAAGATGAAATAGATATATCTTCCGACGTGGAAGAAGATACCGATATGGATCCACTCGAGGTAGAAGAGATTGACACAGAAAATTCTGAGAGTGTAGTTGCGTCAACTCAATTCTATCCCTACAGAGGGATGAGCCATGCCTCTTTCAATCCTGGCACACCTCCGGAGTATCCCAAGAGAAAAAGTTCTAACGGATAATAGATTGATACAGACTAGGAAGACATTTAAAATAAGTCAATAATTTATACGACAAAATAAATATGACTGTGAATCTGTGTTTAGCACAACATAATTTATTTATACTTGAAATTCAATACTAGCAATTTTCATAATTCATTGTATCATTTGTTCATTCATTTGTGACACGCTTTTCCTGTCCGCTTTTCGTTTTGTAATGACCCTACTCCAATTGTGATATATTTGTTACTATTTGTAAAAAGTAATTCAATTTTCATTGTAATACATGTATGTAATCTTAGAGAAAATTTTATAATAAATAATGAACAAGTGTAATGTTAATTTGCGTTGAGTTTATGTTTTATTGGATTCTCCCAGACAGCACAGCAGTTCCTTATGTATTCATAAACACCTCTTTATGAATTCTCACAGTCTCAAAGATATTCATTATGAACTCATCCTGAATTGTCGTGCTGTCTGGGCTATATGCAGCAACACAAATTGATTTTGCTTGAATTGTTTCTCTGTTTGAAATCAAGGGTCAAATGTTATCAAGAATTTCAGTATTTTATTCACATAAATCTATATTTTTCTTCAAATCTAAGGAAGAATGATTATTGATTTGAATTGTTTACCTCCATGGAAACAGTTTCCATGCACGGGAAGCATCGAAAAAAAAAAAAAAGTAGATAATAGATAGAAAAGCTCAAGTAAATAAAGCTACAAAAATGGATAAAAATACTACAGAACAAGAATTCGCAAATTTTATGCAACGGGTTACCGAAATTGGTAAGAATTCTCTGAACAGGTTTGTATGTAACTCATAAAACATTGATAGTGTTGCTTAATTCTATATTATAAAGGTAACATTGTGAGCAAGTTGACATCGGACGACCCTGAAGAACAGTATTATGGGAAAGCTTTAGCCGATGAAATACTCGAACCAAAAAATACAGAAAAATTATTGAATTTGGATGAAGAACTGGAAATTAAAGAAGATCGTACTATAATTAACAAGTATTTGAAAGAAGATGATTCTTCGAATAACGAATCTGCAGGTAATACTTTTACAGCTTCTTTTTGTGCTCTCTCAATAACATCGATTTGTCGATAGAAATTTTCATGAGGAACGTGCAGAAAGATGCAGAAAAACGTGCAGAAGATCGAAAAATTAGAAATGAACGAGCCGAAACGTGGAAAAGAATTGGAAATGGAGCTTTCAAAGGGAGAGAATACGAAAAAGCGATTACTTATTATAGTAAAGCATTGGAACAACGAAAAGATTCTTCCCTGCTCTGGAACAATAGGGGTCTATCATACATGCAATTGAAATTATACGAAAAAGCATTACTCGATTTTGAATGGGCTCTGAAAATAAATGAAGCCAATTTGAAAGCTCTTTTGAACACTGTTAAATGCTACAAATTTCTTGGAAAAGAAAGCAAATGTCACGAGTTTATTGATAAAGCCAAAGAGCGAAATCCACACTTTTTGAAATTCATTGAAGGTATAACAATTTTTAATATAAATTCTTTGTACATACACTTTTTATACACAGTTTATGGATTTTTCAGATTTTGTTAATAATCTGAACAAATCGACTGAAGGTGAAACAAATGAATTGTAATTCAATATTATGCAATGAATATTTTATATTTATAATCATTCTATAGATTTCGCGTGCCTTTCTTTAATCTCCGAAAGAGATCTAGGTTCATGTAAGAATACTGTACATTCAATTCCCTGAAATAAATTAAACAATTGAAAAATTAGAATTTCACAAAGCAGTGATTTGTATGAATAATATATATTATACCTGCATTCGCGCAGCTCTTACAAATCCTTCATTTGCGGACACAGTCATGCTCTTTATGAACTCTCCTGTTGCAAAAACCTGTCTCGATCTGTCTTTAATCTTCCCTCCAAGATTGAGTGTTTCCATAATTCGACCTGTCAGTATGTTATCAATGATCTTAATTCGTTGTAACAGATCGTGAGTTCTCTGTGTTTCTTTTGGACCACCAATTACTTTGATGATATTCATAAAATTTTCATAAGCAGTTTTACATATAACCAATTCTTTCCCTTTGAATAAATTATCTAAAATTGGTTTTACCGGATAAAGTCTCTCCATTTTGGCTTGTTGTGTCAATAATGGTTCTAAGTAAACAAAATTTGCATAGCCATTAGTCATGTTGGTGACGTAAGCCAGAAGAGTCGATACATCTAAGTTCAGAATGTTTATTTCCCTGGAGTAGTTCAAATTATTCACACTGCGCCTGATGTCGTATGATGCTGTATAAGATGACATTTGAGTATTATCAATTATACATTCAATAAAATACATTTTGCAACATTTACCATTATTCCAATACCTTCATTCATATATTTGTCTTCATCCTTGGAATCTATTTTCTCTCCTTCTACAAGTAAACCCATGCATTCCAAACGTTTAGCCAAAGGGATTTCTATACCACACGCAAAATAAAATATCACCTCGGGTTGTCTGTACATATATGGATGACATTTAGCGCACTCCAGGTAAGACTTGGCTTGATCTAGAACAGATTTTTGCCCATACTCTCCATTGCCAAGAGAAATTAGAGTGAGTGCTCTTGCGTTTCTAGCGATAACCTTTATCCAAGATGCACCATTGTTACACACTATATCCACCTCTAATCTTGAATTTTGATATTTCAAAGGTTTCATCACATGGATCGGGTCTTGGGATGCGAATAGTCGGGTCACCATCGCGTTCAGATGAATTAAATTCGTACTCATTAGGTATTCTTTTTTTATTTCTTTATTCAATTTTACCTTCAACACAGAGAACGGCATTGTAAATAAAATAAATAAATCATACTTTCAAAAATTAACATAGATGAATATATGATACCTTTTCTAAGAATTTAATTTCTTGTACAATTTTTCGAATTAATTTATCAACACCATCAACTTTTTCCATCGATCGAAGTCTTTCGATCATTCCTTTCCCGCAATGAATTTTTTCTTCTAGACATTTCATCAATTCCACATTATCCACATTATCTTCCATAGTCAACTGCAGTCGAAAGTTCTTAGAAATCAATAGGACATAGAAGAATATCAAATGTCTTTATAGAGCAAGAATACTCCCTACATCTGATTAATAATTACACAAGTACACGACAAACGTAGTAGCAAATTTCTGGTATTCAGCCATCTTGAATATCTTGAATATCTTGAATCATAGGAAGAGCAGAGCTTATCAAACATCATCAAACACATCTCTTATAACCTCAAAAATAAAAAAAAAATAAATTAAATTCTCCGTGAATTTGTAAAAAGAAAAAGTTGAATATACCTTGCATGATTATAATCGAAGAAATTACAAAGCAGTGTTTATAAATGTTCATTCTTTGTACCAAATTAGGTACTCTATTAAAATCATTTTACATATTTACATACAATATGTATCTCTTTATATATGTATAACGAATCGTGACGTTGTTTTTATTGAAAAAAAGAAGTGAGAATCTGTGAAAATAAATAAATAGTGAGAGTCCACATTTGTCGTAATATTTTTATAAGTCAGGAAACAATGTCAAGCACAAAAGTTATAGAAAATCCTGAAGTTCCAGGTGAGCTTTCTTACTTGTGATACGCAAAATTGAACAGGTTTTCTTCATAATTTATTCATAAATTTGAATGTTTGATTACGATTTACCATGAATATTTGGATACTTCATTATGAAACTTCAAATTGTAATGAATGCATATTTTAGGATTGGAATGTTTCTTGCCGCCACCTCCACCACCACCACCACCTATCATATCAGAAAATGCAAAGAAAGAACAAGAAAAATCGGAATCTAAGGTACAGGAAGCAAAACCTAAAGAAAATGAAAATTCAGAACCTTCTATCATGGTTCCACCGCCGATATCCAATTTTCAAACAGCGCAACTGACTCCACCTGGATCTTACATGATGCAATCTCCTCTACAACCTTCTGCACAGTTAGTAGATCCAAATACCCCTTGGTGGATACCAACCGAAGCAGATACCACAGATGCCTATGCCCAATGGTTTCAAGCAAGTTACAAAGCAACGATAGATAACATACCTCCACCGCCACCAAAAATGATACAGATGCCTCCTACTCCAATTAAATCCAAAACCAAGTTCTTTAAGCCCAAAAGCGAGTGTATAGATCCTGCTCAAGATGCTGGTAATTATGATGCATAAAATATTCTGGTCCCAATAAGATCAATATTTAATCCTTTTATATCTCTTTTAGAAAGAGTCGCGGCAGCTCAAAAGGAATTAGCAAACTTGATGAAACCATTACAATGTGACTTATGCAATGCAGTGGTAAAGATCGGTTGTTAATTTATTTGTTTGGCAAACTATCAATCTTGTAGAACACACATCACCACAGTCATTGCAGAGGATTTGTTTTTTATGTGCGTTAAAATTGAATGTTCAATCTGAATGGAAACGAAAGAATGAATTGTTTTATAATCTGCACAATAAAACTTCATTTTAGTTTCTCTTTGGATTGCCTCGAAGTTTGATCTGTGGTCATGTATTTTCAGATGAACTCCACTCTGCAAGCTAAGTTACATTACGATGGGAAACCACATCAGAAAAAAGTCTCAATGTTCTTAAACCAAAGTATTAAAAAGAAGGCTGATGACGGTCAGGTCTCGAGTACGAGCGATTGGCAGAATTATTGTGAAGTAAGAGATAGTTTTTTTCATTTTAGATTCATATTTCCATCACTTGTGTCTGAAAATCAATTTCCAAGAAGGAGTCTTTTGCATGTATGTCATCAAAGAGGGAAAGAACATTTCTTCAATCTTTGTTCTCTTTTTATCCGACGGGGTTTATCCGAAAAAAAGCAACAGAAATGATGATAAGCGTATTATTTTAATCGTATGAATAAATAAAAATCGTAGTGGATTCAAGTGACTCTACAAATCAATTGTAGTGTTCATGAAAATATCCTATAGCAGTAATCCTGTTAAATAGAATCTTATACGAGTTACTGTTTATTAATCATTTTTGAACGAGGTTAAAACTCAATATTGTGATAAAGATATTGCTTGTACCTGGTATCAAGATGCTACTGTATTCTTTGTTACTTTACATTACATTTTTAGTCATGATAATCAAAGAACACAGTACTACGATACTTAGGAAGGAAAAAATAGTGTAGTATAGAACCAATCAACAAATGAATATAGTAACTTATACAAAAGGACTCAAAATTGAGATTCAAATTTAATCAAGCAATCGGGAAACTGAAACATCGTCAGACGTGAAATGTATTATCCTAATCAGAGGTGTACGATATCCATTTGGATTTTGAATGTTTGAGAAAATTCAATTGAAAAAATAAAAGAACAATAGGAACTGAAACGGAATAAAGTAAAGAAAGACTTGTGACATGTTTTTCTCTACCTCTTTGATCTTACACACTTTTGCTGAAATGGAAACAGGATTTTTCATGAAATTGTTTTAGGAAATGAATTTTTGGTATAGGAGCTAAAATTTTCTTTTATTCCGGGAGAAAAACATCCTTCGATAAATGAAAAATAGCAAAGATTGTGAGTTTTTAAAAATTATAAAAACCATTTTCTCTAGAAAAATGTATGATGATAATTCGAGTATTTCTGTAATGAATTACTTACCAACTTGTTGATACAGATAGTGTATCAAGAAGATCATCAGAGGGCACTGAATACTTGTACATAGTACATGAAGTGTTTAAACATGATGGCAGTTTTAAATGTAAAAATGTAATAAAGAATGAAAATGAATGAATGATCTGAAAATATAAATTTGTGATAGTATTTATACTGACACAAAATACTTATGATTACTCAAATTTTCAGAAATAGAATGAATCTTGTTTTTACTACAGAGCAAATATTTCAGAATCAAGCACGGTTTGAAGTACTTTACACTTTTATTCAAATTTTGTAAGGATAAGGATGGATTGTGAAAATAGAAATAGAAAACATTTATCAATTTGTCTGATCAAATAATTCGCGTCAGTTTTGTGTGCATTTTTTTTCTTCAAGATTTGTAAAACATGGTTCACATCTCAAACGGATGCTACCCAGCACTATGAAGGGAAAAAACATCGTAGAGCGGCCACTGGAGGACCTCGTTCAAGGTACGATTAGTGGAGAAATTATATCAATCTGTCAAAGAATTAATTCAATTTACTTGCATTATTTGAGAATGTTGAACATTTCAGACCATCTAAAAAAGCACAAACCGCAAATCAATATCCAATAGATCAAACTGGTCGATTTGGAATTGGAATAGCATTCCAGGATCCATCTACTGTGCCTGCGCCATTACCGGTTCCACCACCAGTCATGACTGAATCCGGTATATTGATATCAGAAGTTCCAGCAGCACCTCTTTACACACCACCTCCTTATCCTACGCCATTGCGTTGTGATTTATGTGGGGTGTCTGCGAATCGACAGGATCAACTGGAAACCCACAAACGAGGAGCTAAACACTTGAAAATGCTTCGTTTAAATGGACTACCCATACCTGAAACTGGTAAAATTATGAGATCTCTGACACACATGTTGAATAAAATATTTAAATGGTGAAAGTATAATGAAAGCTCAATAAATTTGTTCTCCTCGTGAAAACATTGTTACATCCGTAACAATGAGTCATCATTTAAAAATACATTGAAATTTTATATGTTATATGCTTGAGATCACTGTTCATGACATCCAAGACTTGTGTGTAAAAGAGAATTGTATTTTTCAGTTACAGAAAATGATACCGCTACGATACAACCGGGACCAATAGATTACTCAATTTATCGGACTCCGTCAGGTATAAATTTTCTGAAATATTGAATCGTATATCAATTGAAGAATCGATACTGAAATGTTTCTTTTGTATTATTACAGGTCAGTATTATTGTGCGCCGTGTAATATATCTGTAAATTCTGAAACCATGTTCGCACAACACGTGGACAGTAAGAAACACAAAAATCAGTGCAATCCGAAATCCCCAACGAGCAATCCAAATGCGGGGGTTGTTGCTACGAAGAAAGCAAAATTGAAGAAGAAATAAATTAAATTTGATGATATTATGTAATAACTTAATGTTACAATTTTGTGCATGTAATTGCATTGTTTTATTGCATTCACCAGTGTGTTATCTTTGTTGAATTTGTTTTCCTTAAAACACTACTCACGTATGTATGTGATTTCGCATTCAAAGAGAAAAAAAGTTGTAATGATTGGGAGAAAATAGGAAAAAAATTATGAAATAATACAATGAATTCAAGTTTTGTTTTCTTCCACCTGACACTGATGAGTCAATTAAGTCTGATCGATCACGTCGATGATGAGAGACATGAATATATTACGTTATTTAAATTAAATACCGATTAACTGTGAATTAAATTCCAAGTAAATCGAGCGAGGGTTATTTAGAGTGGGTAACTCTCGTTAAACCTCTGTTTCCTCCCTTCCTCCCTCTCTTTCCGTCTGAGACTAAACGACTGGGACTAATCCTCGACATTTATTCAATTACGAAACTATTAACTTGAACACACGAAATCGCGGGGTTCAATTCGCGAAATCGTAAACGCGAGTACCGCTATCGTACCGCTTAATACAAAATTTATGAGGCACGTTCACTCTCTCTCTTCCGATCTTCCACATCCAGTTAATTTATACGGTCGAATATTATACGAAAAAGTCAAGCCGAAGTCTTTTCTATTAATCAAAATGTATACATAGAAATGGGAATCAAGTAACTGTCAATGATTGTCATACGAGAGATCTGGCCGCGCAACAACTCACATATTCACAAGGATTAAAACTACAAGGTCTTTGTGTGACGACTGTAAATATAAAAGTGAATATAAAAGAGAAAGTGTGGAATTGGTGATAATTTATTGTCTCGTGTGCGACGATCATTCTACGAAGAACTTGGAACCTTTCGTAAAAAATTTTAATGCGTTCCCTAAAAAGTCCATTAAAATAATGAATCTACGCATCGTGCATTCCAATGATTTCCTGATCGAATAAAAATGTCAAACACCGGAGGGAAGAAATCAACGCTAGGAGCAGGGAGAACAAGCCATTTACGATAACGAAAAGTTATTAGATCAACGAGTTTAGAAAGAAAAGACTTTTCTCTGACCGAATAAAAATGTCGGGAGCTGTGTGGGCTACAAATTTGTGACACCCAAAAATGGCATCAGAGAAACGACAAGCAGCGGCCTTCGAACAGAGAAGAAAGTCTGGAATTGGTAATTTAGATGATAACTTTTAGATGACGGGTGTAAAAAAGGAGAAAGGAAACAATACGGATTATGTTTCACGCAGTAAAACAAACTTGTGTAAGTTATTTTCCCGATAAACAAGAACGATAAAATTTGAATGGCGCGGTGAATAAAATCCTTGTTCTCGACATGTCCTCTGGTATCTTTTGTTTCACCAAACTTGCGCGTTTTGCTAATTTGCTGACACAGGGAGTTTATGTCTGAACGTCGTCATATATATTCGCAATCACGAGATGAAGAAGAGTGGAAAACAAGCAGGATTAAGTATCAAATTTGTAACTGTTTGGCTGGGTATTAATTATTTAGTTCAATATAAAGCGAGGCATGAAACGCTTGAGCATTGAAGTCTCCTGTTCGAAGCGTTGTGGTTCATTCGATATGGTTTTATATATGAATTTCATTCTTCCTGTTTTCTCCTCGAAACTCGCACTCTGCAGCAATTCACTACTAGGGCTATGGGTAGGCAATAAATATCCATAATCCAAATTTGATATATTGAACCTGTATGGAAATATTTCGTTGAAAAATTTCTTTAAATCTCTGTAAAACCTCTGAAAAATTCTGATTTACCTCTGCAAAAGTCTGAGGAACTCTGAGATTTCGATGAAAAATCTCATATTTTTGGGACATCGTTTTCAGAGTTTATCAGAGATTTTTCATTGAAATTTCAAATAGATGATTATGAATTAATTCCTGATGAAACTTTGAAAAAAGTATAATAAATGTCTGAGTTTCCTCCGAAAGCTGTAAAAAAACCATGAAATATGAGTGACATTTGACGTAATTGAATACAGACCCTGCTAAAAATTCCCCATAGAATCCGATAGAAAAATTTTTCTATCGTTTTTTATGTGGTGTCTGAAACTGCAGTTCCATGGAATTCTCGATATTCCATAGGTCATTCACGATAAGATAACTGTACGGCTGTTTATGGGGTTTTATCGTATTTTCACGATAGCAATCGCCACTAAAAATTTCCCATAGAATCCGATAGAAAAATTTTTCCATCGGTTTTTTGTATGTGGTTTCTGAAACTGGAATTCCCGTTGTTCCATAGGTCATTCACGATAGAAGAATTGTACTCCTGTTTATAGGGTTCTATCGTAGTTTCACGATAACAGTTGCTACTAAAAAATTAGTAGAGATTTTTTCCTATTACTTGCTACGTGATTTCTGAATCTGGAATTTCCGTGGTTTTGTAGATCATTCACGATCTAACTGTGGATGACCGTGGAAAATTTTTTTATGGACTCACAGAAAAATTGCTAGTTTCTTTTTACACAACTTTTAGGATCGTACACGATCTTGATTGATCATTTCTCATAGAATTTTGAATGTGATTGTTTGCTCTATAAGAATTGCCCAATCAACCTTGTGTACGATTCTAGGAGTTCCCAACTCCGGGCTCACGAACATTCGGACGTATAACCTTTCGAGTTGATGGGTGCTTCCGATCGTCTCAGGACCCAGGTACCACCCCATACAGCACTGGGAGGTACTATCAACGTCCTTGGAACGTCTTCTGAAACATTGGAATGTTCTAAAAATGTTTCGGGATGTTCACAAAATATCGCATGTATATACCAGGGGTGTACAAATGTCCGGCATCGTCTTATATAGGTTTACATGGAACGTTTATGAAACATGTAAAATGAGAAGTTGTTAATGATCAAACTTGTGGCAAATCTTTTAATATTCTCCATTTTGAGGAAATGCGAACGAACTGCGGTGAAGCCTGTATCGATAGATTTGATAAATTACACTTCATTCTTAGAATGTTGACATGCTACACGGAGAAAAAGGTATCTTAAAAAGTACCATAATTTATGGATTTTCTTCGCTGGTCTGACCGAGTCTAAATATTTACCTGAAAAAATCTCTAAAAGTACCATAATGTCTTGGACTTTTATACGGAAGGTACCATACTTATTTCAAAAAGTCAAAGAAATTATGGTACTTTTAGAGATTCATGCAAGTGAATATTCCGACTCGGGTCAGACCAGCGCTGAAAATCCATAAATTATGGTATTTTTCAAGATATCTGTTTTCTCAGTGTATTTGACATTTTCGGCCCTATTTGGACCCATCAGAGCTACCAGATGGGCTCCATCGTTGAGGGAAACAGTACCCCCACTATCATAACATGTATACACCCACACAGCACATCCACCGATGTCCACGTCGCATCTCCGTGGAGGCGAGGTGGAAGAAAGGGAGACGTGGATACAAGGTGGAAAGAACGGAGAGGCGACGTGGAGGCGACGGAGAAATGTCCGCGTTCTGTACGGGCAAGGTGTAAAATAATTCGCGAACCGAATTTCACAGGTGTATTCTGCAGCCAAAATGCAATAATCTCCCATTTGGAAAATTTTTTTGGATGCTTAGTTTCGGAGATATGAGCATTCTCAAATTGATTTTGAAATTCAAATCATTCGAAAGCACTATGTGCTACATATGTTACTTGAGCTTGATACCATTCGCTGGGTTGAAAAATGGGAGATCTCTGAAAGAAAATTGAATTATATTATCATTCCCACACAGCACCACTATTTGACCATTGGTTAGCACCACTAACCATTAAGATTTGAGCCGGTTATTCCATATGAAATCCAATGTTCTTTTACATAATTATCCATTTCGGAACAACATGTTCGAACCTCTTGGATTTCAATATGGAATTCCATATTTTTGTGTGATATTGATATTTCCAATATGGAATTTTGTGTAAAAATCATATCAATTCCGTCGCATTCGCGGTCTTCAGATCCGTTTTGAATCGGATTGAGTTCAGCGTCTCCTAACGGCAGATTGCAACCATGAAAATTCGAATCGGTCATTCCATATTAAATTCGGTGTTCTTGTACATAATTATTCATCTCGAAATATCACGTTCGAACCTCTTGCATTTCAATATGGAAATCCAGTTAAATTCGAGTCCCTAACAGCACATCTACCGACTTCCACGTCGCATCCCCGTGGACTCCACGTGGATAAATGGTGGACGTGGACGAACGGAGATTCCACGCGGAGGCATCGTAGAGGCAACGTAGAAATGTCCGGTGCTGTACGGGAGTGACACCCACTTTGTGTAACAACCATGTTAATCCTACCACATTCTCAATCTGCAGATTCGCTTTGAATCGGATTGAATTTAGTGTCTCCCAACGGAAGATTGAAACCATCAAGATCCAATCGATCATTCCATTTCAAATCCGGTGTTCTTTTACGTAATTGTTTATGTTGGAATACCGGTTTCGAACCTTTTGGATTTCAATACAGAAGTCCAGTGAGATCCGAGTGACTTTCACTTTTTGAGAAAACCTTATTCATTCCCTAAGATTCTTATTCTGCCTTTACCTATCAAATCCAATTCAAGTGACTCTCGTGCATATCCACTTTGAAACCATCACATTTCCAACCCCCAATGTCGGATAGAAACCATTCGATTTCTCAAAATGGCATATCCATATAGAAATCATCCAACTTTGATATTGTAAATCCGGGTTTGTTCCGTCTATTTGGAAATCCGAATATATTTGTATTCATTTCTGATATGTCACAGATTCATTTTGGAAATTGCAGATAGAACCATAGAAATACCCATCAAAATTCAACCGGAATCCAATGGTCATCCGAAGCAGGGCTATGAATACATTTGAATTACATAATAAACCCTGAGATGCAATGATTGTTGAAAAATTGGTCGAAGAGTTTTGAAGAAAGATGATCAAGTAATCGATGATGTATTATAGGAAATAAAAAATTGTTCAATCAAAATACGTTTTGATGAGTCAATATCTTACGATGTATTCGATCTTACGAGATTTACTTCGACTATGCGCAATGCTGTATTACAGCAACATTCCTCATCACAATCGAATATTGACTCAAGTCGAATGTGGACGAGAGCAGAAATGAGCATTCGAATCGATGTTTCTTTTAATCAAAAGTTGCCGTAATCATAGCGGGAAAAATCTACTATGTAATGTAATTAGAAAATCCACACAGTTCGATCGATAAGAGTTAATGCTTCTTGATACGTGATACAATAATATCATGAAATTTGTCTTCGTGTATATTGAAGAACGAAACATCTCTGTTCTCACAAATTATTTCTATTTTTTCATGATTTTCCCATTACTAGTACAATACAATCGCGCGCAGTAATGTTTCAAGTTTCATTTGAATTTTCAAATATCAGATACTAGATTCGCTAGATGGAAATTTTCGAAAAATTTTGTGTTCTGAATTTTTTTCCCCAATTCTACCGCAAAGGTATCATCTTTCAGTCACGATCAGAAGTGATCATGACAGTTAAAGATCACACAAGGAATATTTATATGGATTAAAACACTCCTTTCTCGGGTAGAAATGCGAATCGGCATATTTCTGGCCCCGGTTAGGTAGGTCTGGGCCTGGATAGGGCCCAGACAGGGCCACTTTTCAATCGAGGAAATTTCTACTTGGAGTTTTATAAAATAGCGGCGAGAATGGAGAAAATTCTATAACAATCTTAACTCATCGTTTTCTCGAAAACTATGGGCTTTAGAGAGGAATTGCTTGGGACAAAAATGTCTTAGAATTAATCAAGGAGCACTCTCAAATTTTCCCAGAATTTTCGGACACAATTTTTGATTTTCTGAAAAATCCGGGAAATCCAATTTCCCGAAAATCTTTCAAAGAATTCTGAAAAAATTTGAGAGCGCTCCTTGACCAATTCTAAGACATTTTTTCCTCAAGTCCATAGGGTTCGAGAAAAAAATTTGTTTACCCTTTCATTCGGCAAAAAGCACAAAAAAATGGTCATTCTTATGTATGTATGTATCTCTTTATTTGTTTTTCTTCAGCGCCCGCTTACGGGCGCCGCCCCCTTTTACATTTCTCCCTTCTCAATCTACTCCTTAAATCTACTCATTCTACTTTAATCTCATCTGATCTAAACCCTATTATCTACACGGAGATAATTTTGTAGTAAGAATTAATATATTTATATCGCTGGCCGTAGGATATACTTTATTGTGGCGGAAAGAACCATGAGTATGCGACAGATTACTACAACTCTTCTTGAATCCAATATGCGGAGTAATAAGAAAATACAAAGTTATAGACCCTATCGTCATAATCGAGTATATCCCATGGGTACGATACTGTGTCTAATAATCTTCAATATAAACTTTTCTCTGTGTACCACATCCATTCCGTATCCTAGCAAGAGAGAGAGAGAGAGAGAGAGAGAGAGAGAGAAAGAGAAACAGAGAGAGAGATCTCATTCATCCTTTCATTCATCTTCTCTCACACCCCCGTCCCACCGCCCCCTTTCCTTCTTCCATCTCCTCATCCTTCTCCATCCTTTTCTTTTCCAACTCCCTCAACCACCCTTCTCCACTTCCATCCTTCTTCAATATTTCTCTAACCTTGTCCGCTATTCCCCCCGCCCCTCCTCCTGTACATCTTTCCAGAGTATGTTCCCAATCTTCTATTTCCCACCCGCACATCCTGCATAGCCTTTTGTCCTCCTCCTCCCAATATCTTCCCCCTCTCATCTCGTTCCCTAACCTAAACCGTCATTCTTATGTATACAAGCAATTATACCTCCGGACATGCGTCTTTCTCTGTTCTCTCTCTCTCTCTCTCTCTCTTTCTCTCTCTTTCTCTTCCTCCATACATGTATATACGATTATGTGTAAATGCATATACATTGTTTTTTGTACTCTCAGCGTCACCCAGAGACAACGGCACGGACGTGGTAGAAATTTGTCTTATTTGGGGTGCGTTTTTCCTGTGGATCTCCTTGCCTTTCACATTCTGAGATGCTTTTTTTCACGTGAGCCCCCTTGCCTCTCACGTTTTGGGCTGCTCTTCGGGGAGGCATGCGGACTCACGGGAGAAAAGCACCCTGAAACGTGAGTGGCAAGGGGACTCACGGGGGAAAAAGCACCCCAGAGTGAGAGGCAAGGAGATTGATAGGAAAAAAGCACCCCAAAGAAGACAAATTTCTACCACGTTCGCGCCGTTGTCTCTGGGTGACGTTGAGAATAGAAATAAAGGATAGAAATGGAAGAGCAAACAAATTTTTTTCTCGAACCCCATGGACTTGAGGAAGAAATGTCTTAGAATCAGGCAAAGAGCACTCTCAAATTTTCTTGGAATTCTTTGAAACATTTTCGGAAAATTGGATTTCCCGAATGTTTAAGAAAATCAAAAGTTGTGTCCAAAAATTCTGGCAAAATTTGAGAGTGCTCCTTGATTAATTCTAAAACATTTTTGTCTCAAGCAATTCCTCTCTAAAGTCCATAGTTTTCGAGAAAACGATGAATTGAGATTGTTATAGAATTTTTCCATTCTCGCCGCTATTTTGTAATAAAGGAGTGATTTAATCCATATAAAAATTCCTTGTGTGATTTTCAACTGTTATGATCACTTCTAATCGTGATTGAAAGATGATACCTTTTTGGTATCATTGTGAAAAAAAATTCAGGACAAAAAATTTCTGACAATTTCCACGTTTTTTATGTCTAAATCAGCCATATTTTGCTTCCTCGTTCAGAGGGAAGCTTTTTGATCGTTTCGAAGAGCCGAAAATTTTTTTGTCTCGAAATTAAAAATCTCCTAGACCAAAATGTTCCTCAGAATTCGGGGAACAATTTTGTTACAGTGTCTGTTTGTCTGTCTGTGTGGCTGTAGCCCCCCTTAAGTTTCGTACGCGCATATCTCCCGTTCTGCTTATCCGGTCGTTCCGAAATTTTTATCACAGTTGTGGACTAGGGTGATAGTGGTCCCATATAAGTTTCAACCTGATTCATTCAGAAGATTTGGGTGGATGAGAAGAATTCTCACAAAAAATGAACATTTTGCGTACGCGTGTATCTTTGCTCCCTATTATCCGAATCCGATCAAACTTTAACCACGTTTTAGTGTTAACCACTCGATAGTGGTCCCATATAAGTTTTATCCAAATCAGTTGAAAACTGTGGAAAAGTTTTCTTTGGAATCTGTATTTTTTTTAAACATGCCTTCCCCATGTCCATATTATCCGAATGTCTTGGAACTCTGAGTATATTCGATTTACGAGATATTAGTTATATGATATAAATTTCAGGCACATTGGAATTGGGGGGAGTAAAAAAAAGCAAATCAGGTTCCTTTTTGTCTGTTTATTTGTCTGTGTGTATGTAACAAATCCGCGAACGTGTATATTTTTTGTTCGTATTATTCGATCGTGATGAAATTTTCACCAGAGTCATGTGCAGTGTTGATAGTGGTTCCATATAAGTTTCAACCTCATTGTTACCTTAGCAGAAATCACTCTAGTAATTCTCTAGGCCTTACGAGGCCTCGCCAGGCCCTTGTGAGGGACTTGCAAGGCCTTGTAAGGCCTTGTAATCGCCTAGAGAATGACTAGAGTGATTTCTCCTAGGGTATAGAAGAACGGGAGGGGTGAGGAGAATTTTTTCGAAAAATCGTGATCTTGCGAACGCGCGTTTCTTTGCTTCCTATTATCCGATTGCAATCAAACTTATACCACGTTCTGGTGATGATCCCCAGATAGTGGCCCCATATGAGTTTCATTCTAATCGATTGAAAACTGTGGAAAATGTTTGTTTCGCGATTCACATTATTTGACAATATTTTGAAAGCATGCCTTCCCCATGTCGGTATCATCCAAATGCCATGAAACTTGTAAATCAGTTTACGGGGGGTTAGTTATATGGTGTGAATTTCAAACAAATCGGAATTGAAGGAAGAAAGTGGTAAGCACTGAGCTTCGAAACAAAATTTGGAAATTTCGTAAACATCGTCAACATGCGGATGACTTCCGTTTCTATCATCCAATTGTCATGAAATTTCCATCACAGCTTTATGCAGTATTGATCGCAGTCCTATATAAATTTCAACCTGATTCTCTAAGAAAAACGAGGGAGAGAAAGAAAACATGTATTTTGTTTTCAACACAAACGAGGAAGCCATGTGCCAATTGGCAGAGTTTTTTTCCCTTGAGATCAAATCGCCATTTTGACCACGCATTCTGAAAAAGCATGAAATTTTACGTCGGAATAGAGTATGTGCAGTTTTTTTAGAGCGATGGCATAAGAAAAAAAACTCGGTCAAAACTTACTAAAAATTCAGCCCGTTTGGGCGTTAATGGGTTAAAAGATTGCAATCCAATCTCTATTGAAATATCTCACATTGAATTGAATACTTCATTTATCTGAATTGACTAGCAATAGAATGATAGAAAAAGAGAGAGGAGTGCTGTGACAACCTTCGCTCATCGGTTAGCCACAGAACTCTTGTATCGCTCTATCATTTATCCAATATCATTTTTCCACTCACAGATTGTGCCGGACTTCCCGCCTTTCATGTTATATAATCTGTGTTTTATAAACGTATATACATATGAAAACAGAAAGAAGGGATATTTAAATGCCATGAATTTATATTTGTTAAACCAATTATTAAGAATTTTTCAGAATTTAAATTCAGCGAATAAGCAATTGAACGCACCATAAAAGTGATAAATAATAATACAATCGATTGTGAAATAGTCTCCCCATGATATCTTCACCTAATTTCAAAGAATGCATAAAAGAACCATTAAACAATTATCAGAATACACAATGATTCCAAAGGAGAATGATTAATCAAAGTAATCCAATTATCACTCAGCGTATCGCACGATTTCCACGCTTTATAAAATACAGCATCAAACGATGCAATATATTTTATCTTCCTCCAACACGGAGGAATGGATCTTTGAAAATTCATTTGAAGTCCGTATACTGCCGTGTATGCATTGTTTTTCAACAAGTTTGAAACTTCCAACGTCTGCTTTTAGACACTCTTTTAGATACTCTTTTAGGCCCTTTTTTAGGCACTTGGCTATACCCGCAATATATCCAAGTGTAAAGCACGCAAAGCCTATATATATGTATATATCTTGTTCTCTTTTCTTGTTGTGCAAGTTGCATAGTTTCACGCTTTTCGATGCTGAATGAGAATCCGAGATACATACCGAATTGATTGAGAACATTAAAATTTCACTTCATTGTGTCCCACGTACTTTGGTTTTCCAACAGAACACAAGCCTTGCCACAGACTCTTCTCTACTGTATAGAAGAGTCAAAGAATAACACGATTTATGCGTTCGTTTTGAAAGATACAACCACTTTTCCCATTAGAAGAAGATTCCAACACGTCTTTCTCGAGTATTATCTGGTTTATGAGGGACGATAGAACTATTTCAAAGGCAATTTTGGAATGTTTCTAAACCAACTGAGATAACCTTTTTTTCGTTTCCAAACGTAACGAAAGAATAAATGATTTGTTTTATTGAGATAATGGTGACAATTATTACTCATCTTATCTTACAACACCGTTTAAATATTACTATAATTCAAAAGGAAATAACATAATGTTCCGTAATGATAAATATTTATCAACTTTTTCTTGAAACGAAAAGTCAGGAAAACAAACTTTGTTTCATAATATCGACTATTTTCTAATGAATTATTCTTCGAATTGATAGAAAAGCCTTTAACGATACTTTTCGATCGTTAAAAGGATATTTTTCATTCGTATACAGCAATGAGCATACCGTTACGTATCGTTATAAATTTGAGCAATTCAGATCGAGTGATACAAGAAGACATTTGATTCCATTTAAATTATGGATTATATTAAGATGAAAGGGTATGATAAATTTGAAGCTCTTCGGTGAACTGGTTCTTGAGTTATGGTGGTTAACATATGCCGATACTCATCATCATCTCTCTGAAGTTCAATGTTTCAAGAGTGAAGTGGTAGGAGGATCAAAGTTTTATTTCATTTTAACTGTAGATATCAGAGATTCAGATACAAAGGGTATATCAAGCTCAGTTAACTTTTGCTTCCCCGACAGAGGGAGCTTAATGATCATGCGGGAGGTCAACAAAGGTTTTAGAGTCAGAAATAAAAATTTCTCATACCAAACGACTCCTCAAAACTCAGAGAACAAATTTGGTTCCGTGTCCGTCTGTCCGTCGTTCTGTCTGTCTGTCTGTCTGTCTGTCTGTATGTCTGTATGTCTGCCTGTCTGCCTGTCTGTCTACTGTCTGTCAACATTTGTACGAACGCGAATATCTTTCGTTGGGATTATCCGATCATAATGAAATTCTCATCACCCTGATAATGGTTCCATATAACTTTCAGCTTGATTCATTCGGAAGAACTGGAGAAGCGAAATGTGACCAAAAATGAACATTCTTGCGAACGCACATATCTCCTTTCCTGCTTATTCGATTACGGTGAAACTTATATTAGGCCTCAGTAATAGTCTCATGATGGTCCTGTATAAGTTTCATTCAAATCAGCTGAGAGATCAAGCGTAGATGGAAAGAAATTTTTTTGGAATTGGTGACAGTCGGCACTATTCTGAAAGCATGCCTCCCTTGTCTTCGAATAATCCAGATGACAAAATTCTGATCACAGTCAATTCATGAAGCGACGATTGTTTCACATAAATTTCACGCCAATAGAAATAAAAGAATAGAGAAAATAAGCACTGCACTTTGTATATCTTCCCCAACAAATTGCGAGAGCAGATTTTTCCTGTTCTGATCATTGTACAATTTTCATTGCAGTTGTGGATCAAGGCGATAGTGATCCCACATGAGTTTGAACTCGATTCGTTCAGAAGAACTGGATTGGTGAGGGAGGATGTAACCAAAAAGTGTTGCTGAAGTTTGAATCGTTTATTGAAACGAATTAATAACCGAATAACGAAGTATTCAGCTGTTGAAGCCCCAAAATCTTACCGTACACCTGCAAACGATGTTTCCATATTAAAGGAGTTAATTCGAGAAGATGAGCGTCGTTGATTTACCAGATTTTTATCATTTGAACACGCCTTATTAATGAACCTACAATAGTCTCATATGAGTTCCATTCAAATCGGTTGGGAAACCAAGCGTAGGTTGACAAAAAATTTTCACTATCTATAATATTTGGCAATATTTTTTGGAAGCAAGCCAAATTGCTTCCAAATGGAATCATATAAATTTCACGCCAGTGGAAATAGAGGAATGGAAAGGGTAAGCATTGACCACCGAGAGAAAATTTTAGGATTTCTTAACACTTCTATTGTGATCGGGTGAAAGTGTGGACACATAGTAAACTGAGGTGATGCCATGCTCACATAGATTTTTGGCTTGATTCAATCAGAGACACTGGATACTGAATTAGGAAAGAAAAACATATGAACAAAATGGTCATTTTTGTGAACACGGGTATCTCATTTTCTAATTAACCAATCATGATGAAACTCGTACCATGCTTCATCAAAAGCCCTATAATGATTTCATATAAATTTAATAGGATCGATGGGAAGGTGAATTATTAGTAAAGAAAACCTTCTCTTCGAAATTGGCATTGTCCTATAATTCAGTGAAGCCAGTCGAGGAAGACATGTGCCTACCTACCGACAGAGTATTTTTCAAGTTTTCCTCCGATATTCATGAACGATCTAACACACGAAGAGAAACTTGTGCAATAGAAATCAACTACCTGTATATATTATATTGCACGAGAATCGATGACCGATCTCGCACACATGTTTTGTACATACTGGACTTTTTGTTTCGAATAAATACTCCGCGAACGCAAGTTACTCAGTTAGTATTATCGGAAACAATGAATTATTCGCGTAAATGTGAATGGAAGAAAGAAAATTATATCCCATGTTTATAGTGAGGTATACTCATTCTTCGAAGTGATGAACTGGAAATAGTTGTAATTAAACGAACCTTTAATTAGACTGCGGAGAATAATGTATTTAAATTCCAGTCTTATTAACCTCAGTCTGTTTTTCATTTATATCTTATATATAAATCAGAAGACGAGACCTACGATCGGTGATTTCATTGTACTTTATCATTTTCGCGGTCTGTGAAAGTGTGAATGAATTCAATTCGAATTGGAATTAACAAAGGAAATGAGCTAAGCTACAATCCCGAAGAGAACATGGAACTTCGACAAACGTTTAGAATACATCAACATAGATCAGCCTGAAGCTTCGTTGGAGCCAACTTTCAGGTTCGTCAACGTTTTACGAAGTTTACACTGAGAGAAATAATGATTAATATCAAGAATTTTAATTCATGAATACTGCCAAGAATAAAAATTCTTGATTACAGTCAATATGTTATTGGCCCAAAAGAAATTTTCTTAAATCAAGGAAATATTTCTCGATTCAACGAAATTTCTTTTGGGCCAATAACATATTAGCTATAATCAAGAATTTGTATTCTTGGCAGTATTCATGAATTTAAATTCTCGATATTAATCATTATTTCTCTCAGTGTAGATGAACATTGGAACATCCACTTGAAAATGGTTTCAAGAAAGGTGCATAGAACGTTTATTGAAGGTTCTCCGAAGATTCATTCAAGTTTCGATTGAGCATGTTTTAGAAGTAATCATAATTTAATTATAATTCCCTCTATCGTTTATTTTTTCGTGAAAAAAACATAATTGAAAAAAAACTTACATTAAAAAATTGAAACTCCAGCGAATCTTCGGCAAATCTTCAATGAACGTTCTGTGAACATTCCTTGAAATTATTCTCGAGCGGACATTGCAATGTTCATCAAACCTTCGTCGAATGTTGATGAACCTAACCTAGCGTGTTTCAACTCTGGCCCACTTTGGTCCCACTCTGGCCCAGTCTTGGGCCCATATTGACAGGATGGGGCCCATGCTGGGTTGGTGTGGGCCCCATGGTTCATACATGCTAGGGTAAACTTGAGCTCCAACGGAGCTTTAGTCTGATCTATGTTGATCTATTCTAAACTTTCGTTGGAGTTTCATGTCTTCTTCGGGATCACACCATAATTATCGTCATCCTATTATAGAGTTCATTAAATATGTTCAACGAGTTGTCCCCAAGTACGTAGGTATATAATTGTATACAGCTGCGCAGATGCACATTATTGCAACCAGATTGCAATGATACATCTTTTAATGACGTGCATGCATAATTAGAGAGACTGGAAGATGGAAGGGGAAAACAAACACAGACCTTCGAGAGGGTAACTTACGGGAGGTCCGAAAACCAAGAGAGCCGTGTTCTGGCGAAACACTTGGCTGAATTTTAGCGTGATCTTATCATCTCACGTTCACTCTAGAATCGGTTGAAGGTTACTCTTTGCACGCGAATCATCATAATACGTTGTACAAATCCTTGATCATTGGGTCGTAAGATCTCTTATTTTTTTTTTTAGCCTGAAGAAGGAAAAGCTGTTGCTTTGAGAATGGAAAAGTCACGGACAGGATGTAAGAATCTGTACATATATGAGGATACAACATTGTCTGTTGCGTCCTGTATTGGATATTTAATTATATCGGACCCTTTTGAGCATAGCGAAGAGAGGTAATCGCTCGAGCGATCTCGAATTCCCCCTCCTTCCACCTTGTCTCATCTTCCTCTATGCAGCGACGAAGCAACGACGATGTCGGCGGCTGCTATTTCCGCATGACATCACACCGCCCGCATTTAGGAGAACGCACCACGCGATTTTCTATTTTCTTGTCTTAGTCGGTCTACATTGGTGGCCCCTTTAGTTGAACAGAGAACAAGATCAAACGAGAAAAAGACGAAGAGAAAAAGAGCTGCAAGGTCAGCTTCACCAAGGAGACCGCAAGAGAGATCAGTTTTTATTCCCACCCGTTGTTCTTGTTTTTTTTCAGCTCCTTATACTTCTCTCCTCCACCCTCCGTCCCCTCGTACTCCCTCAAACTCCCGGTCAAAGTGCCGACCTGCTGGTGCTGCTCGCTCATCCTCTCTCCTCTCTTTGGATCCTCGCTTATTACTCGCAAAAAAAGCTTTATTATTGATTCCAGAATTGTTCAAAGCTCTTCCGTAATTAGATAGTGGCGTATGATGAACTACGATTATACATAGTGGGACAATTTTAAACGAGCACACGCGTTTAACTCCACGTATTGCGTGTATAGCTCGTTTATACCAAGTACTACAACTTGTGTGAAAGAATTTTTAAAGTTTACCACCGGCTATCTACCCTAATCGAGAAATAATTGTATGAATTCGCGTCGAGGACAACGACGAAGCCAATGATGACGACGACGACGACGACGACGAAACGAAGACGTGCTCACCCACCTCGTTCTTGTATACTCTTTTCCTTCTTTTTCAGTATTTAACATTTTATAATGCCTATAGATATGCACATTTACGCGTATACGTATATATAAGCGCTTGACGGGTGGCCGAACAATGGAGAACCAAGTCTAAAAAGACAAAGGAACCGCTACAGACTTTTCGCTCCCGATTCTCTCTCAGGGCTTCTCTCTGGTACCGTTTCTGCTCGCTAACTTGATTAGCCGTTCGTTAGCAAAATTAGAAATGGATACGTGTTTGTCTGAGAAATAGAGAGAAAAAAAGAACCCTTGAAGCGTGAAGTGAAGAGAAGGGTGAAGCCACCAACGAATGACCGATTAAGGTTGACACATATATATCTATATATACATATGTGAGCGTTGAAAAAACCTCTAATCTGGTTATAAAAAAAACTGTCCAATTCTTCAACTCTATCTTCGAAATTAAATACTTAACGTGCTGATACTTCATTACATAGTTCTCTCAAACATTTTAATCTCGCTCTACGAAAGTTCACTGAGGAAACCTATTATAGCAACAAATTGTGATATCTTCGGTCGAACAAAATATTCATAAAACATTCTGAGAATGTTTATAGCGTATTAAATATTCTATGGACATCTGTATGTTTTCCGTAGATTGGTATCACTTGGGATGACGGTTGTCGCGTAGTACTCACAATCATCAATATACACTGAGAGCCCAATTTCTGAGACTGTAAGAAAATTTTCTTTGCCCTCATTTTGATGAATCTTTTTCTCAATGGGAAAAATTTCAGTTGAATGGAAGAAGTTTTCATCAGATTGAAACGAAAAATTCCCAAATTGAAATAGGAATATGTTCCTTTTTAAACTCGAAGAATGTGATTTCAATTTAATGAAAAATGTTTCCATAGAAATGAAGTATTTTTTCCATCGGAAACGAGGCTTATAAGAATGATGGCAGAGAAATTTTCCTCGATTCTAGGGAATTGGGTTCTCAGTGTAATAATATCATGTTTCGTTGTATTCGATCATTATCCTTATCGATATAATTACTCTTCAGTTTGTGAAGTTATTCATACGTTCCTAATTGTTTTTTTCTCACACCCATCGGATAATTGTGATATTGTAGTGAACGCGTATCTTAGAAATGAGTTCGATCGTTCATTGGATGTTGGGAAATTGAATCCAGTACAGGTGTAAATTATGTATCTATAATCCCAACGCTCCTCACGTTCTTCGCTTCAAAAGTTCTCAGAAATTCTTTCAAGTCATCAAGAACCATGTTCCACCTGAAATTTGAAGCGAAAGAACCACGATTAATGGGTTTTTTTGCGCACGTTACCATCAACCGCGTGACAGATTGATTTTTTCTTCTATCATCCGTTAGAATTGTCTCATCACAGTTTTCTCTTTTGTTGAACCTTTCTTTTGTTTTTTCTCAATTGATTTTTATTTGGTGAAAAGATATAAAAATGGATTATGATTTTAACATTGCATTACACGGAGAAAAATGCAGGGAAAAAATATTGTAATCTTTAATAAAAATTTGAGAATATTTCTTGAAATCTGAGAGTATTCCTTAAATTTGTAATAAGAATAAAACGGTTCACATTTTGCCGGAATTTTATTTGAAAAAAACTAAAGAGAAATATCAATACTTGACAAACAGTAGAAGAGAATATGAACTTTCCCAAAGTTGCATATAAAATTCTACAAAGTGGAAAATAAAATTTCGAAATCTTGTTCTCCACTTTGGAAAATTTTATGTGCAACTTCTGGAAAGTCCACATAGCACAAATGCCTCGGTAATATCTCCGGGATGTTCTGACAATATATTACAATGTCTCCAGAGTGTTGCGGAATATTCTGAAAATATTACTTGAAAATATTATAATAATATTTGTGCTATGTGGGTTAGATCTATGGAGATCTAATTATTTTTTTCCAAAAACATCCAATTCTTGAAAAAAATTCAAAAGTGAAGGGAATAGGCAGTTAATGCACGCAAATCGCAATGAATTAACGTAAAATTTTTGTTGATTCAGATCTACATAGATCTAAATAATTTTTTCCCGGGTGTGTACTTTTGCTCATAATTTATAGAGAATCCATACCATTTCAAAGAACAGGTTTCTTTTAGCTCTGTCATCGGAACCTCCTTGACGTGAGTTTTATTGAAGAATCAAAGATTCGAGTTGATGCCGAGGATTCTCTATAAAATTTGCTTCTGCAGGATGTGACTGTACAATGTCGTTCTATCAGGTAAGGTGAAATTTAGTATTCACTTCCCTCTTTTCTCAAGATTTCAATCTGAATTGAACACAATAGTTGTTACGTTTTCTCACGAATCACATGGCGCGTCTCTTTAAAAGTACCATCAGAACACGAGATGGAATGATAGGATAAGATAAATATGTTCTACCGTCCTAAAAGACAGAAATCACGCTGTGATTTGAAAATTGAGCATTCAGAGGTTAAAGATAGGTTGATTTGATAATTCATTTGGAAGACTTGATAATGATGGTCCTGGAAGTTGTTGTAAGAGATGTAATGAGAGTTAGCACAGGGGGTTGTTGTATTCGTATGGAAATATCCGAATTTCTCATTTGATTCATTTTGAGTGTTCTGCCCTACTAAAAATGCTAGGCAGAACCGAACAGAAAATTGTTGTCAGGCTTTGAACGGTTTCTTTCCCAGTTAATCCAGGCAAAAGCTGACAAACTTCCTATCCGATTTGGTCTGGAATTACCAAATCGGGATATCCGGTTAAAAACTGTCAAAAAATTTTTCCGGACTGTTCTGTTTGGAACTCAGACTGTGATATCCGCTCAAAAACTGATGGAAATTTTCTTGCCAGGTTTTAACAGGATGTCAAAATCTAGCGATTCCGGACAAAATCGGATAGAAAGTTTGTCAGTTTTTGCCTGGATTACCTGGGAAAGAAACCGTTCAAAGACCGACAACAATTTTCTGTCCGGTTCTGCCTAGCATTTTCAGCACGGTACATCCTCTCAAATAGATTTGGAGAAATTTCTGGATCCCAACTCTAACACTACTATCCCATACAGCGCCGGGAGGCACCATTAACATCCTCGAAACATCTCCTTAAACATTGCAATGTTTTAAAAATGTTTCGGGATGTTCAGAAAACATCACATGTATGTATCAGGGATGTGCAAATGTCCGGTGTAATCTTATTGAGGTTTTCATGGAATGTTTATGAGACATTAAAAATCAGAATTTCTCAATGACCAAACTGGCACTGTGAGAACGGTAATATAGTTGGTAGTACAATCTACAGAATAGTCTGAAGATTCGTAGTAAGAACAATAATTTTTGTTCAGTGTACGCATTCATCGTGCTTTCGTTGACACTTCATTTTCACCAGGCTAATTTTGAGAATGTTCTCTCAATTCTGAGAATTTTGTTCTTAGTTTTAACAACATATTTGTGAACCCTGGTGGAAAAATGTCGCTGAAAATCACTGAAATTTCCAGAGATTTCCAGTGAACAGTTTTTCAGGCGATTTCAGAGGTATTCATAGTTTCTCAGGGAGTCTCAGTGATTTTCCGAAAAATTCAGAGTTTTTTAGAGGTATCCATAAATATTCAGAGAATTCTTCAGTGGACAAACGTGCCCGACAAGTGAGAGTTTTCCAGAGTTTTTCAGAGTTTTTCAGTGGGATTCCGAGACATTTTCAGAGATTTTCAGGGAAACTTCTTTCACCAGGGAAGTATAATAAGTAATTGTCACATTTCAGAAAGAAATTTTGAAAATTCATTAAACATATAAAATTGAAGAATCATTACCAAACTCGATATAAAAATATGATATTTCACAAAGAATTTCGTATAAAAATATTGTATAAAACGTTGTAATTTTTATTTTATTATTTTTCCTTGTGTATATCTCAGGCCAAAGATGTATAACAATCAGAATTTTTCAAGGGACCTACTGAAGAAACTCTCCTTCTGATCATTTTTATTCATTGAAAAAAAGTAATCCGATTCGCCTCGGTGTACCCTATCTGCTGTGTGGAAGCTTTATACAACTATTGCACACGTAATGAAGTTTATCAAAATACCTCATACACTTTTCAATACACCGCGAGAGATGGATGTTCTCAAAATTATGATGCAAATTACGTAAAATGATAACATAATCCTCTTCGAACTGGTATTGATGAATATTATTGATGGTCAATTTGAATTATCCAATGCCTTGATAATTTATTCATTGTTCCTCGCTATAATCCAATCATTCTTCTGTGAATTGATAATATCATCAAATTTAATCCTCAATATTCTCATTGTTTTGAATTATCCCATATGTGCATGAATGTGGGGCCAATTTCTGTTAATTCTTGCCCCAAGTCAGCCAATCTTGGATCAATAATGGACCCACGTTTATGCACATATGGGATATGACATACTCCAGCAGCAGAAATTAGCTTTTAGAATACAAACGAAGAAGCGAAGATAAAAAATATTTGAGTTACAAGACTGTCTTTCATTTGAGTTGTGGTGGAGGTATGATCAAGTTTTTACTCAACAAATAGCATACTATCATAATCGATAATAATGGACCCATGAATTCACAGTTCATCTTATATTCTATGAATACAAAATTATCTTGAAAATATAGTCGAGAATATATCGATTGGGAATTTTATTTCAAAAAAATTCGACGACTCTGCTCATAGGAATCTCATCACATTAACTCTAATGTTTCTTTTGAATGCCTTATCGAAGTTTATGACGGTCAGTTCGTGAGGAGTGTAAGGTTTTCCTTGAACGAACGATTCATCGATTTCGTCAAAAGGGAAGAGAATCCAAGGAACGATCTCATGATACCAAGAGAATATGATAAATTTGGAATTTAGCTTGCAGCTACACAGCAAAAAAAATTGTCTCAATTCTACACCCATTGTCTCATATATAACGAAAACAATATCTTCCTTCTTTCAAATCAACTTGCTTTGAATTGAGAGGATATTGTTCCAGTTCAAGAGAAATTCCAAGCCTGAATTTGGACCAAAATAATATTTTCCGGATTCAAAGTAATTGTATTTTGGTAAAAAAGAATCTTATTTCCATTATATGTGGAACAATAGATATGGAATGGATATGGAATGGAACTTTTTTTTTGTGTAAGGATCCTTCATTTTTATCCTGTTTTTGAACTAATTGAATGCAATCGTATAATAGTTTCATCCACTCTTTCCGTTCAGTTGGATTGTAATTTATTTTCGTAGTTAGACAACCTTAGTAACGCGAAACGTTCAATGGACGTCTCAGTTACCCATTGGATTTTCTTGTACTTATGAAGAATTGGACTTTTCAATTTGTACGGTCAACTCTCACTTGACTCGGCACTCTCCGTCAATTGATCGTAGTAAAGTTCATCATTAAAAGTTTGAAGAAATAAAATTCCATCAGTTCTTCCTAGAGAATTCAAATTTTTTTAATCCAAAAAACCTATTGCGAAATTCTGAATTCAACGTGCGCACAGTACATAACAACGCTTTTTTCGCTTATGAGTCTGAATAAAACATACATTATAACGAGGTACACAATTGATTTCATTGAAACAAATGAGAAAACGGTTAGGAAATAATTTCCCGTGAAAAAATCCAACCTGAAGTTCAAAACCACGATATGAAGAGAAATTGAAGATTTTTCGAAAGAAGATCTTAAATATGTCGCTTTATGGATGATTACCCGGACAGCAGAATTTCTTCGGAAGAATTTTATTTGATCTCTTTATAATATCATAACCTCTTTCTGACATCAAAACGAAGAGCCCTTTTTTAGAGAAATAATGTCTGAGGATGGAATGAATTTTTTTACTAGCACATGCTTTGAAACATCACGTTATAATGCAGTATAACTTTTATAATGATGATGTATGTTATATTACTATGACACACGAGAGTATGGAATTACCGTTAAGCAAAGAAAGAGAAGAGAACAAGAGGGAATTTCGCGTAATATTCTACATTATATTATCCCTCCCTCTACCCTTCCAAGTAGCATTTTACGGCTTAAATTGCGAAGTTTTGTGTAAGTACATTTTACATGGATGGTATAACGCAAAATAATTACTCGCCTGTTTTTCCACATTTGAATTTGCCAAGTCAAATAAGTCTCGCGTGAAATTCTTATTCGAGTTAAGAGCTATAGTGAAAAAAATTAATAGAAAGAATTCATTTGCATATGTGCGAGTTAAAAAGTTTGCAAGCGGATGATGTGCCCGCATTTGCAGTCCATAATTTGATAAATCCAAGTGACCTGATCTTACGTGTTGCTCCTCAAAGGATAGCCTGAAAAACATGCACTAAGAAAACAGATATCCTGAAAATTACCATAATTTATGGATTTTCAGCGCTGGTCTGACCCGAGTCGGAATATTTACTTGCACGAATATCTAAAAGTACCATAATTTCTTGGACTTTTCAGAATAAGTATGGTACCTTCCTCATAAAAGTCCCAGATATTATGGTACTTTTGGAGGTTTGTTCAGGTAAATACTGAGACTCGGGTCAGACCAGCGCTAAAAATCCATAAATTATGGTACTTTTTAAGATACCTTTTTCTCCGTGTGGGTAGGGTAGGCCGAGGTGAATCGGATCGAAATAAGCATATCCCATGTGGAAATTTTTCCGCGCGTCCTGTATTGAATATAGACCCCGTATGAGCTTATTAGCATCAGCCACTAAGAGGCCTAGTCGGGTTGCTCATATTCTGCCTGAATTTTCTAACTCAAGGTCGTCCATACAAGGCCCATGTGGGGCCAAGCTGCATCACCAACGTTTTCCCATGTTTCGAAAATCTGAGTGCACCCAACTACAGCCCAATTATAACGTTAATGTGCGGCAGTATACATTGCATGTCAGTGTGAATACACGTATGACAATATATGTTATAAGAAACTGTTTCTTCAACGCAAAGTGTTAAAATGCAGAGCCATCGATTCTTCACGTTAAATGCACACACAAAAATATTCCATTAATGATTACTGTGTTCACATTATCAGTGAACTATATGTCAAAAAATCGAAAAAACATAACTGTATGATTAATAATATTCGCAAAAATTTATTATCCCTTTAACGGTCCTAGTTTTAGGATCTGCATTGGCCCCATCACAGGTGTCATACATATGCGCAGTTCAAGATGATTGTGCAGGCCCTGAAGATGGGTGCTCGATAATTCGGTCTCGGCACTTTAAGGGTGAACAAAACAGGGCCTAAGATGAAATAAGGACGCCTAGTTTGGCCCAAACTGCTGCCAAGAATTGATTTACACATGGGATTGGCTGTTTACGGTCATTTTTATTGTTAATCACACTCTTTCAACATGTTGCTGAAGTTTGATTTGTTTATTGAAACGACTTGGGGATCGAATCACGAAATAAACAGATATTAAAGACCGAAAAAATTGCAGTACCTTCTTCAAACGATGTTGTGAGTTCCATACAGTTAATTGGAGGAGATAAACGCTGATGATTTATCAAATTTTGCGAGTTTCGATTTTCGTTTCGTTCTTATAAACGATTCAAACTTCAAGAAAATCTTTTAACGTGTAAATTGCTTACATAACTTGACCATCTACCGGAAAACAAAGACAACACGAGCTGTAGCATCCTGCGTTTAGGAGATCTATATGATATCTGAACCTGTTGCATCAGACATCTTCTAAGATTTAAAGATATCTACTCTTTGTAAAGATATCTTAAGAAACGGAATGTTTATTGGGGACTCTCTCAATTCAAGAAAAAATCTAAGAAAACTTTTATTTTATTGTAAAGATTTTCATTTTTCGATAGATAGATCCATGGAAAGTATTTGTTGAATGCAAGGGTCATGAGATGAAGATATTATTAGGGAACTTTCTGAATAGCAACGTAAAAGAAAAAAGTTTTATCGAATGATAATATCTCGCCACGGTTCCAATCTAGATTCTCTTCCAAATTATAAATGTCGTTTATAATTGCCAACCAAACGTATTCAATGAAATAAATCGAAAAATAATACGTTGACCCAGTCTTTCATCAGTTCTTCTCCCTGTTCATGTATGATCAGATAATCCTTCTCATACGTTTTATGAATAAGTGATTCTTCATTTATTCGTGAATAAATCTCTATGCCGATTCACCGGCTTGTTCGGATCAATTACCAGTCATTTGATTGAGAGGAGATTTCATTAGCAGTCTGTGACAGTCGATCGCAGACAGTAGCAGACTACTAATGAAATCTTGACGAATATTTGCTTTCGTTGACGACGCTTTCCACCATTTTTGTCCGGTATATGCCAATCAAATGAATAAATATTGGTACAGCAAGGTTGAAAGAAAAGAGATTGATTCGGTAAGTATTAAAAAGAGAAGATATTTTGTTTTATATCGCTGTTCGTATTGTTTTTATATTTCAAAGTATGAAGACGCGATTTCATACAGTAACATGATCGCAATACAGTCCATTATTCTTTGACGTAACTCACAAATGTCGTTTCTTCAGCTGTCACTTGAAATGTTCGACGAAGGAAATCACACCTGGATCCTTTAATAGACATAAGATAATGTATTCGATTCCTAAATCTACCCCAATGAAACTTCATTTATTACAAAAAACATTCTCAGCATTGCATTCTAAGCTCTTGGGAGTGAATAATAGAAGTTTGAATCGCTTAACGCAACGAAATCTGAACTGAGAATGGGCAAATATGTGGCGATGTGCAAGCTATTATCATAGAATTTATTTTCCTGCATCAACTGTGTTATTTAGACACGTTATCAATATCTGTATTTATAGATTTGACAATATTCAGTTATCGATTCGTTTCAATGAATGGTACAAGCTCCAACAGTATGTTGGGAATTTATTTTCTTGGAATTTGACGAGTCTGATTTCGAGCAATAAAATGTTATCGAAAAAATCGATACCTGTGTAATTTTTGTATCCTAAATATAGTCTTATTTTATTATATTATTCCAACTGAATTCATGAGTACTTTTTCCCATAGAAAAGTTTTCTCTATATTTCAGGCACTCATCGGTATACGTAATATACCCGTAATCCAATTGGGAGTTTGATAGTTTTTCATTTATGCCATACTAATTGATAATCTTTAATTCTTCCCACTTTGTTACGACTTACTTCATCAATTTAATGGAAATTGACAGGCAATATGTACATATTTTAGAACATATTCAAATTCAATAATTCGATAATTTTACTTTCAAATCCAGTGCCATATTCTTTTTACAAATTTTATCCAAATTTGATGATAATGTAATCCAATTGAAACTTCATTTATAACCTATATTTTGATCTGAATTCAATTTTTTTTTTGAATTTATGAAATCAATTTTTCAGATTTATCCTATTAAACGACAATACGTAGAATTATAAAATAAGTTTGATTCATCGTGGACCATCAATTATTCATCAAATTCTTCTAATGAATCAAAATACCGCCGAATTGTTTCATTTTAATAAGCATTCAATAGAATTTAAATAAAAATACTAGGGTACTTCATCCTATTTTACGAATAATTATTTTTTCGAATAAAGTTAGATGAAACTTTTTTCATTCAAAATCATTTCACTAAATTTTAAAATTAAAAAATTTTCATTATTTACAATTAATTATTTCATCAATGGATATATTCAAATCAATTCATCCATATTACGTAACCGCAATTGCTGGCACAATTTAAATTTACATTATAATTATCACCAAATCTCAGTTTCTTCATTCCTTAATATTATAAATTTCATCTCAGATTATTTAATAGTATTATCAAACAATGATTTATCCAATAAAATTAAAATTAATTTACTCAACGCAAATCAAATTGTTCAACCCAAATTGAACTACAATTTACAAAAAATGGTTTCTCGGAAATCAAATATATATATATATATATATATATATATATTATTATATTTTTTTGAAAAACAATAAACAATATATATCAATTCATGTCAGTTATTGACCACAGCAAGAACTCAACATTAAATCAACAGTGAATACTAAAATTAGTATTTTTAATAATATTTATTCTCATAATCACGAATCATTTACTAATATATGAATAAATGATATTCATTATTAAATAAATATATATAATAATATAGCATTTATTAATATATGAATTTCCACAGGAATTCATTTCCGCTCGCATAACAGGCGTTCGTTTGGAACTTCAAATGATTCCTTCATGGACACTCGAAGGATACTGAAATTAGTACTCCAAGACCTCTTATGGTATAGTATGTAGAGCTGGGGCTATAATGTGATTTTATATAGAATTTGTATCAAGTTTTTATACATTGAACATCCGTTCGAAAACTTCATAATGTTATCTGAAAACTGCCGAAATGATCTTCAATGCATCGATTTCTACCATCTTTTTGATGTCTTTCTCAAGAGTTCTAAATTCTATCTGAAAGATATCACGGATAATCTTCAGATAGCATTTAGAACTCTCGAGAAGATACTAAAAAGGTGTAAGAAACCGACGCATTAGAGAGCATTTCGACAACTTTCAGATAACATTATGATAGTTTTCAACGTTGGCCAAAAAATTGTTTACTGAGAAGAGATCTACATAGATCTCGTTAGATCTAATATGTTACCCTCAGGAATGATATTCGGTGTTCAATTGTTATCAGTTGAATATTTGAGGGCGATTTTCTAGAGTTACTCTCTGCACAACATTCTTCCCAGTAATATACATTTAATGTTGAATATATTATATTGGTTAGTTGTTTCAGAATCATACACACAGTGCATCGATATAATGCGTTTATTTTATAACATGATTAATATTCAACGTATATTTGACATCAGCGTTCCATGCTTCTCCGCCCCAATTATATAGACGTCAAGTCCAATGTTCACTGAATTGTATATGAACTTCGTACAATTCATATAGATCCAAGACCACGTTAGAACCCATCGCATTTACAATCCGCTCAAGAGAGCGCATATAACATTCCGTGTAAGGATCTGTTAATAAATATTTGATACACATACAGCATTGTGCAGGATGAGCATTGATCAGGTGTGTACATATGTTGTATAGTGCATACCGAAAACATTTAGCAGCAGCAGCAGCAGCAGCAGCAACAACAACAGCAACAGCAATAGCAATAGGAATAGCAATAGCAATAGCAGCAGAGGGGTTAGTCACTCGAATCTTCAGCGCCGATGTCGCCCCTTATGTGTCTCCCTACGAGACATCCCTGGAACAACCTCAGCGCTACTCACACGGTTCGGCTCCGTCTCGGTCTTTGACGCTTCAGTTCGTGTCCTCTCGTAACAGGAGACGGACGTATACGGGGTGTTCTCGGTTGTGCTTTACGTCGTCGTATTGGGGTACAAAAAGAAATAACGAACACGAAAAGAGAACTGTTTCCTAACTCTTCTTCTCTGTATTCTACAGTACACACAGAAATCACAGTGCAAATGAGTGATTAAAACATACGAAATAACAGAAACCTGTGTTCCATTCAATCCAACGGAACAGTGGGAAAGTAATGAATGACAAAAAAAAACAAAACAAAAGTCATTCAAAGTTTTGACCGGCCCGCGACGTTTGGCATTGTGTTGTTATGTATCGTGAATCTTGTTGTGAAAAAGTAGTGAACTAAATGTTAGTGACCCGCGACGGCTTGTAATAACACGTTAACAACAGTAGAGAGTTATGATAACAATAATACGACCAAGTTTTCATGTTTTCGTTAATGAATTGTGAAGAGAGAGAGAGAGAGAGAGAGAAAGAGGATACATATATACTGGAAACATATTGGATTTAGGTGATCCAAACCAACATATATATATATATATACACACACACACACCTTACATTCCTCCCTTGCACCCTCTCTCCCTCTGTAGTTGTAAAACGTCGCCGTCTCTTACCTTCGCGTTGCCGCGAGTGCACGGGATAAAATGGCGCTTGCAGTCGTCCAAGCACCTCTATCGACCGTAACAAACAATTCGATGAAATCGTGTTGGTCCTTCCTCATTTTTTGAACTCCACACTCTTCTGTGAGTCCCCTCCCCCATCTTCGTTCGATCTCTTTCCTCACCACTTCTGTCTCTATTTTTGTCTGCAAATTCCTATCAGATCTACATTATACATACATATATATATAATATATGTATATAAATATATATATATATATATAACGATTTGTGTTTATGTTCCATTGCTTCTTGTGAATAGAAAATTTATTCAGTGTAAAAAGAAGAAAACGAATGAACGACAAGTGCAAGGACATCGGGAGAAGACTTGAATTCCGACAACCCTGCTTGAGAAAGTTTATTATTTTCGCGGAGAATCGTGTTCTGCGCTGAGTGAGTAACTAAAAGTTTTTTATAGGTTATAAATGGGATGATGTTTACTTTGAATTCCTTGGCAATTTCCAAAAATTTATATACGACGATTTACGATATTAATGATGTTGTGAAATTCAGAGGAACAAGAGACAATCGGTTTCTCTTCTAAATGGGGATTGAAAATTCGTGCAGAACTACAATAATCACGCTCTCGTTTGATTAGAAACTAATAGTGTATTGAATAATCGGATTCTATGGAAATTGTATATGCATTGTATAAAATCTTGCGGGGAAACATCGCGAGTTAACAAATTTTCAAAATCATATATCAGTTCTATATAAACTACATTGAAATATACATAAATTATAGAAAACCTTGAAAATTTTTTCATTCAGGATGCCTCTCTTCACATTCTATACAATTTATATACAATTTCTATATAATTTCTATATAATTTCTATATAATTTTGATACAGAAAGTATTTGATCTGGATTATTGTAGCAGGAAATTAATGTTGAAACATGTGATTCAGTTATTCCTCGTCTCATGTTCTTAAAACAAAACAATCGTAAATTTTCATAATTAGATATCAGTTTCATGTTGCTGAAGTTTGAATCGTCTATTGGAACGAAGTATTAATCGAATAACGAAATACTCGAATTGAATTTCAGTTAAAGAACCAAAATTTCGCAGCACATTCTTTCAACGATGTTTTCAATTTCGAGAAGTCAATTCAGGGAGATGAAAAACGACCATTCATCATATTTTGTGAGTTTGAATTTTCGTTTCGTTTTTATTAATGATTCACACTTTCACAACATTCAGTTCTACACAAACCACATAGAAATATATGTATATAAATTATATATAACTTTGAAAATTTCCCATTCGAGATGTTTCTTTGCATATTGTATAAAAATTGTATATAATTTTTGTATAATTCATATAGATTCCATAGAACATTGTATGAAACTCACTTGAACCAGATTATTGTAGCAGAAAATTAATGTTAGAACATGTAATTTAGTTATTCCTCATTCAATGTTTCTATGACAAAACAATCGTACCTTCTGTTTCCCCTTCATCGCCTGACCTCTTATATTTCATTTTACGTCTTTGGAATCGATCATTCTCTTTCTCCTGAGTTTTGATGTTGCTGACGTGTGGATCGTTTATAGAAACGAAATGAAGATTCAAACTCACAAACTCTGATAAATCATCGTTATTCATCTCCTCGAATTAACTTTTCGCAACTGGAAACATCTTCCAGAGAATGCACTGCAAGATTTTAGATCTTGCAAAAGCTGAACATTTTCTTATTCATTTACTAATTCGTTTCAATAAACGATTCAAACTTTAGCGAGATAAGTTTTTCCTTTCCACTCGTTTTTTTGTACCAAGAGAAAGTGTAAATGCTCTAACTAAATCTTTGTCCTATTATCATTTCTAAATGATCAACATCAGCAGGGGTGTGCAGCCTCAATTACTTTTTATACTTGAAGCACTTTTTTCTGTCAAGTACTTTTCTGTTTTCAAAGAACACAGGTTTTGAATGTCAAATCAGAAGGTACTTGACAAGATAAAGTATTCTAAGTACAAAAAGCAATTGAGGCTGCTAGGGGTGTGCGGGTAACACTTTTTATCGGGTCGGGTTCGGGTATTTATATTTCTTTTCGGGTCGGGTCGGGTACCCGATTAAATCGGGTTTCCAAGTCGGGTACCCGAATATAATAAAATCGCTTGAATTTAATATTTTCAACTTCTATTCGAAGTTGCCATTGCCGTTGATATTTTAAGGACAAATTGTCTTGAGCGATTGTAGGAATAAGGGGATTTCATATGAATTCAATTCTAATATGAAGAATGACATATTCACTACAAGTCTATTAGGGTTGTTACTCCATGTAATTGATTATGCAGCGCATTAAGAAATCTCCAAATTGCTTCATGGAATGTTTATATTTATTTTTTAATTCAATTAAAAAATATAATCACATTTATATCTCATAAATGATGTATTATCTATTTTCGTATTTAGTAACCACAATATAGAATCTTGAACCTCAATGAAAATAAATATTCTTCTTATAAATATCATTCTTTTTTCATATTTTGAAATGTGAATGGAGGAAGCACAACTCTTCCACATGTTTTGTCAGCAATCTTGATCGAGTTGCTGTCACAATATTTCCTGCTGAGGAAAACGTTGGCCATATTTGAATTACCCGAATGTAATCGGGTACCCGAAAAACTCGGGTAATTGAAAAACCCGACCCGACGGGTACCCGACCCGACCCAATAAAAACCCGATGACTCGGGTACCCGCACACCCCTAGAGGCTGCCCATTCCTGGACATCAGTTCCTTAGTGTTTCGTGAATCCCATAATGAGTTTTCCGTATACACGAAACAAATGAACTGTCAATTTTACCGGAGCTCTGGCAAGGAACATCGTTGACCAAGTTTTTTTGGTAAATTTAACAAGGATTCCGGTAAAAGTGACAGATATCGCTTTCTGTCTGTCTGGACCCCCGTTATGCGTCTCTGCTGTCTACATAGTACCCGGGGCTCCGGTAAAATTGACAGTACATTTCTTCTGTGTAATTATTCTCATCACAGGATTTTATAAACATTTTATAATGAAATTTTGTACTGACATTTCATTTCGTACAATTTTCGTACGATTTGTACATGGGGTGAATATAAAATCTGTAAAAAAAAATTCTGTAGTGATGAAACTCAAGTTTTCTCATTCCTTTGTCAAATCCACTATTCGCATAATTTTCCAGCTTCAAGCGACGTGAACATGTTAAACGTGAAGCTTCATTTTGAACAAATCGACTGAGTTCAAAAACATTTTAGAACTTAGTTACCTGTATATCTCCCTCTGTTATTATGAAAATGATGAAAATATGAGAAACATTGTTTTATTTTCTCCTTTTCGAATCATTGAAATAATGGAAGATTAAGATGTTTGAGAATGATTGAACGCAATGATATTACTCACGCATTGTGCACGGAGAAAACTTTGTAGTAAAGATTAATATATTTATATCGTCACCGTGGGATATACTTTAGTGTGGCGGAAAGACCCATGAGTATGCGACAGATTACCATAACTCCTCTTGAAGTTAATATGCGGAGTAATAAGGGAATACAGAGTTATAGTTCCTATCGTCATAATCGAGTATATCTCACGAGTACGATACTGTGTTTAATAATCTTTAATATAAACTTTTCTTGTGTATGACACAAGTTCTGCACACTTTGCGCGCTCGCTCAAAGGAAAAGTTCGTCGAAACGAATTGCCGTTGTTTTGCGTTAATTTGCGTGGTTTCCGCGTTAATGTATTTCCACCAGGCTAAATTCCATAAAGCTGAAATTGGCAACAAGAATTTTGCAGCCATTTTTGGACGTAACTTTTGATAGAATCGTTTCATTAAGCATTTAAGTAGACAAACTGCGTAGTTGAAAGTGACTCAATTATTTCCTGATATGGGAGATATTCGAACTAAGTTCACTCAAAAGTTACAACAATCGGCTGCTAACTTTTGACCGCTAGTTTCAGCTGTATGTAAGTTTCCCGAATTTCTGTTAAAATTAAATTCACCAAATCTCAAATCGTTGATTCAATATTCGTTGATTCTAATCATGTCTTTACATTTGACTTGAATCCAGACCCTAAGGTCATTCCAAAACTCATCCATTCCATCAAAACTGTCTCTATTGTATACCAAAATTGTATCCAAGTTAACGGCGTTACAATTTTCCTTCCGTCATAGTGGTTCCAATCCCAGCCAAAATTCAATTTTAATTAAAGGTTGGAAATTGTAATTTTCTCTAAATTCTCCTCAAAATTCTCTGTGCTATCACCGAAATTCCATCAAAGTTCGCTGTATCTACGTTGCATCTTACTCACTTTCAACATTCTCCCATAAAACCCCCTTCAACTTCAGACCCTGGAGATGTTGAATTCAGCGGGCGAAATTTACCTTCTAATAGTGGAAACTTTGATAAGATGGATATTAGAATGTACAACAGCATACAAAATCGCTGTACTAAACACGTAAGAATATACAGTACAAGAATTTCATCCATTGATACAACTTGTCACACTCTTACTTACCTCGAGAGAGTTGAAGAATCCACTTGAATGCTGAAGATTTTATGTTAGAACGAATGATGGAAGTCAGATCATAACTCTGCACTTCAAATCTGAAATTTTTATCACAAGCTCGAATTTCAGCTCGAACCTTGAATTGAAAACTAAACGTGAACAGGAGTGAATTATTTCTCTATCAAAAGAATTCGAGAATTCTAACTGTGCTTCACTTTACTTTACGCCACTTCAAATGCTTCACTTTCATCTAAATCTAATACTTTTTCCCGTCTTAACAGGATCTTATCTCGAGTATGCTAGAGATGTTCTTTTCTTATGAAGGGAAACACTTTCATTGAAGTTCCATTGGATTTCTAAATCTTGTGCAAAACTTCTTCGGTTTATCTTGGAAAAATTTCCGTGATCCAATCAATTCGAGTACTTGAGAATTACAAATGTCAGATCACTTCGAATGGGGAGATATTTGTAAATGGAACTCAAAGTTCAGTTTTCATGGAGTATTTATTTTCGCATTCAAATCTGGAATGCAGTGGATTTCTACTATTCGTTCGTTAGGAATTCTAAGTTAATTGAAGCCATGTCGAAGTTTTGTTGAGTTTATTTTGTTGTGCGTTAGAAAATTGGAAAATGTAAATGAGATCTCGTTAACTGGTCGTTGGATAGATTGTTGTTGAATTTCGAATCAACTTGAACTGTCTGGAAAGTTCAACTCGAGCTCGAGTTATTTTTATTTACAATTTTATGAAGGATACGCGAAGAAATATGCAAATAAAAAACATAGTAATCTTTGATAAAAAATCGAGGATTATTTCTTAAAATCTCAGAGGATTTCTTATATTTCCTTTAAGAAACAATGGAAAATTTACATCGTTTAACAAACAATAGCAAAAAATATGAACCTTCCGGAAGCCACGCAAGAAATTTGACAAAGTGAATAAGATTTCGGAATTATATGAAATTGTAAAAGAATGTACGATATTTATTTTGAATATCAGAATGAGGGTGAGGCAAAAAAACTAACCCATCAAATTTATGGGTTGAAATGAATCCATATACCGAGAAAAAATTCCCCCATTTGGCAGAATTTTGAGCTCAATTTTCAAAGGTGTCGGTGGTGGAAATCTGAAATTTCTCCTTTGAATAACACATGGAGATATTTTTTGCATGAAAAATGCTATCACTTTTGAACTGGTTGAGATAACAATTGTGTCTAGTCAAATTTTTGTAGAGCACAAAATTCTCTAACAAATCATCTCAGAATCGATTTTTCGAAATAAAAAATTTGTATATTCACGGGCCATGAAAGTAAAAAAAAGCGCAGACTTTCATGGCTCGTATATAGACAAATTTTTCATTCAAAAGAATCAACTCAGAGATGATTTTTTAGAAAATATAATGTGCTCCAAGAATCTGCCTGGAAAAAATTTTTATCTCGAATGGTTCAAAAGTTATAGCATTTTCAATGGGAAACAATTAGTGCACGTGTTATTTAAATGGGAAATTTCAAATGCTTACCGAAACCTTTTAAAATTCAGCTAAAAATGTTGCCTGACGGGGGAATTTTTTTTCTTGATATATAGATCTATTTCAAGCCATAAATTCAATAGATTAGTTGTTTTGGCTCACCCTAATCAGGATATATTCAATAAATTTGAATTTCACTCTTCTGAGCTAAATAAACAGTTTAAATGCATTTCCATTCATTCATGAAATCCATTCGTCGGAAACCCTTGAAGAATTTTATAGAATTGCAATTTTCACATTTTTGCAGCACATGTTGTTCGTGATGTGAGAAAAAAAACAACATACAAATGCCTGAAATTTTTCTATCTTTTTGAATGTTTCAAAAATATTTTTTCCCCTTTTTAGTGATGCCGCCAGGAACGAGAAAGTTGAGACGAGACGTGAATGATTTGACGATAAACAAAAATTCAGTTTGAAGGAGTGGAAAATGATATTGCTGAAAAAATATCGAGAAGTCGAGACGTATTTCATCCCGGTCATACACATAAGGCAGAATATGAATAAATTATGGAGAAAAACTATGAATATTTGACAACGTACACGCGTCATTACTTTCTGTAATCAACTTTCAACATCATTATTATATATACACATCATTAGGGTATAGAATTATTGAAAATTGTTTTTCCCGTTTCACATCACCCAGTCAACAATCATAGATAGTCGAGAGAGATCCCAAAGGACCCTCTTTTCACCTTACTCAAAGCTATCTAAAGGTATATCTATTTAACATTGAGGAATTCTTTCGCGTGGGTGTTTCTTTGCAGACTTGAAACTACATACAGAATTTATTTCATACAAAAGGAAGATACGTCGAATCGCGATGTTTAACGATACATCAAACGTAATAAATTGAAATTCTAACGTCTCCCGTTCTTTTCTTTTGTTTTCGTTCGGTGGTTTGTTTGTTCCTCTGCGCGGTGGAATGCAGATTTTTTATAGCTATGCAAATGAAATTTTCTGACCATTCGAAAGAGAGAAGTGAAACGTTTTAGTTAAAATTACCGTGTATGTAGATTGTTGCATCATTGTGTGTATGCACACGGTAAAAACACGAGGATATACATTCGTTACAAGTTTTTACACAACACAACCTCAGAAATGGAGAGTGTGCATAATGAATGCTTGTCCAACATCAAAGTGCATTTTGCATATATTTGCACGGAATCTGAAAATTTCAATAGCGAGTTGAATATTTCATATATGCTAATGTAATTATATACATATACACAGGTGTATATATATATATATATATATATATACATATATACGTGTCGAAAATTTTAATAAATAACTTATATAGTTTGAAAATGATACATAATAAAAAGTAAATTGTTCTACGTGCCATTGCTTTTGATTGCAATTATCATTGTGGAAAACCAAATCATGAAGATAATTTTATGAATTCATTTCAACAACTCATTCAAGTATGTTTCTGATAAATCAGAAAACAGTTATAACGAACTATAAGGAAATGTGAGTACAAAATTCTCTGGATGATGAATTTATAGACACTGTCAATTTGTGTGGATTCATGGCTGCACTGTTCTGACTGCTGTATGTATAAGTAGGAAATTAACTGTACACTACTCTTGGATATGAATTAAAATCAATCGCAGCTTTGTATAAATTACTAATATATACAATGGAACAATATTTTAAAGTATACAGTATATGTGTATATATATAATACACGTAAAATTTTCATGTTTTCCTTCTGAGACGAGACATTATTATCGGAACTTTTGACCTTCAAGAGCGTTGTGAAGTAATGCAGAAAGAACATTATTATTCGAACCAATTTTCACGTTTTGTAACAGTTGAACGAGCCGACACTACCATTAAAGATTTCTAATTTCCGCTTGATTACCTGCATAAAAAGAAGAAAGTAACGATCTTAGATGTGGCAGTGGCACGCCAGCGCGTTTGGGTACACAAGAAGATGAATCTTTAATTGTTCAAATGACACCCTTGATTTTTATGTCTGCATGTATAAATATAACGCATCTTCTGTTTTCATAGTTGAAATGTGTGTATGCACAATCGTTCCAAGGGTACACGCACTTTCGCACGTGCCTAAACGTGCCAAACCTTAACACACGCATACCCTCGCACACCTTTTATCGTTCCTCCGATGTGTAATCCTACTAGTCGTGTGTATGTGTTCATGACGCGTGTACTACTCGGAAAATGACAGCGGACATTGTGTTTGAGCTCAACTTCTCGTGCAAATATTTTACTCAGGTAAACATACTTGCCATGACGGATTATTCTCTCCAACATGATATAGGAACCTAAGAAGGACAGGAAGTTTCATTCCAAATTCCTTATTATTATTATATCATTATGGAAAATCATAGGATTGATGGTATGATTTTAACATGATGATCCTTCTCATGTTCTTGAAGTTTGAATCGTTTATAGAAATTAAACGAAAATTTGAACCAAAGAAATCTATTGAATCAAAGTTATTAATCTCTTCGAATTAATACCTCCCTGATGGAAATATTTCTCTGAAAATTTCTAAGAATTTTTGGAAAACTCAAAATTCGAACATTCTCTATAAATCTCTGCGAGTCTCTAAAAAATTCAGCATAATTCTGAAAATCTCCGAAAATATTCTGAGTATTTCTGAAAAACTCTCAAAATTTGAATTTCCGCCAGGGTTGGAACTGACAACATTGTTTAAAGAATGTACTGCATGATTTTGGTTTCTTAACACCTAAATATTTTGTTGTCTGATTACCAATTCGTTCCCATAAACGATTCAAACTTCAACAAGATTGCTTTTCGCCGTAGAATATATACGCTGTTATTCTTCCTTCGCTAGATTCTGAACATGTCCCAAGAAAACTTGAGGGAAGTTAGTTTTGGGTTCAATCTGATTCCAGGTAAAAATTCGTTAGAGAATGCAGCGGTGGTCGTATATCAACATTCCATGTCGACTAGACTCATACGGCAGGTCAAGTCAGAATTTGGAAGAGATGAATGGGGATAGACTCCTAGGATCTTGTATACTCGTTCCATTTTACTTCGATGTTCTTCATAAAGAAATGGAAGCATTGTGATAGGGTCAAAAATTCATTATGCACACTTGGAAAAATTTGCTAAAGTCTACTATACTTCCGATAAATATAGGGATAACATTGAATTGCTGTAATTTATATTGAAATATCCATTAGATTTATCGTATTTTATGTGACCAAATTTTAATTTTTATCAAATACCCTGGTTGATTGAACAAGAATTTCCGCATATATTGCAGCAATTTAATGCTGTCTCTATAATTACAGCAATTTTTCCTCTGTGCAGAAGAGGGTTACTGTCTTTGTCAAACGCTTCACAATGTCGAGAAAATGTGATTTCTAAAGATATATGTGGATGTGTGGATGTGTGTGAATTAAATTTCTTTGGTTCAGGATAGCTTTTGTTAGGATGCACGAATTTGGATTATCCTTTTTTCCAATGTTGGGCTTGGCGAGGAGACGAAAACGTCCTGTTTTGGTATCGATCAGGGCAGCTGTTGCGAAAATATGGGAGGAGATCGGTTTTTGTCAATATTTAATTCTAATAGTTTATCTTAGGATATATGGAGTTATAATGTATAGTTCGATATGATTAAGATTGAAAAATGTTCGTCTTCTGAAGGAGGAATAATCACGTCGATATTGATGACATCGACTTTCTGCTTCCACGATAGAGAAAACTTGGTGATCATGCGGAAAGTCACAAAATTTTTGTACGTCAGGAATCAAAATTTTCTTAGAGATGTCAGAGCCTGAAGAAAAAATTTGATTCTGTGTTCATCCGCCTGTCTCTTTGTTTATCTGTCCAGCTGGCTGGCTGGATGACTGGTGTCTGTCAGCATTTATACGAACGATGTTGCTGAAGTTCTTCAAACGATGTTTTCAGTTCCAGGGAGTTGTGAAAGTTTTCAAAGTGAAAAATAACGATAGTTCATCAGATTTTGTGAGTTAGAAATTTCGGTTCGTTTTTATAAACGATTCAAACTTCAAGGGCATGTACGAACGCGGATATCTTCTGTTGTAAATATCCGATCGTTTCACTGTAAAAAAATTTCTATGGGAAACTTCACGTAAATGTTCGGAAGTAATTAACAAATACCTGCGTGAGGAAATTCACTGGAAAGAGATAGTGAGAATCTCATAAAGTGTGGAATTTTCCGTTGAATGTATGATAAATTTCATATACGTGTATTGGAAATTGATTTCCTATCCCATGATCGGAATATTCTGGTTGCTGCGTATAGAAAAATTCCGATTATTCTCTATAGTGTATGGAATTCTTATCACAAGTGTAGACTGAGGTGATGGTTATCACATTTTATTCGATTGCATTGAAATTTATGCTTTGTGTGGTAGTGGTCCCGTTATGGTCTTATACACGGAGAGAATAGAATGGTAAAGAATTCTATTAGCATGGTAAATATTACCATTCTCTTTTCTTCGTGTACCAATTTCATCCAAATCAACTGAGAAATCAAGCGTAGGTTGGAGAACATTTTTCTGCACGGAGAAAAATGTTCAGCTATACCAGCTAAATTCTAGCTGCTGCAGCGGAATATCTATCTATGATAGCTAAAATCTAGCTGATACAGCGAAACATTTTTTTCCGTGTGAATTGGTCACATTTGACAATATTTTGTAGACATGCCTTCCTAGGGTTTAAATGATCCAAATGACGTGGAACTCTGAGCACAGTTGATTCATGTGTCAATGATCATATATTACATAAATTTCACACAAATGGAAGCAGATGTAATAAAAGGGTAAACACTACATTTTCGAAGACAATACCGGTTACAAAACGATTGGTTCAACGCTAAAATGTCCACGATAAAATGTCCTACGACTGAAACGTCCCGAGTTGAAACATCTGACGAAATAATATCCACCAGACCTAATGATCAATCAAGAATGTTCGAAGCTAAAAGATCCAGCACTAAACCCGAGCATCAGTATCAGAAATCGAAACATTACATCAGTGATTGATAACAAAACACATTACGTTATTCAATATTTAGGAAGAAAACGTGATAGATACGATAAGAAACGATAGAATTCATATTGTTTGATCATGATACACAACATCGGAAATTCATGATTAAAAAATTTCACAAAAACCGATTGAAATGATCAATCGGTTTCTAAAGTGACATTCTATATGGATCGTTGTATTCACAAAGTCCTTCCAGCATAAGTATGGTATTTCACAAGATTTTCGCTGGAACTTTAAACATGTCACGACGGATGAATTCTTGATAAATTTTAAATCTATCTGCCATATACATAGGAGGAACATGGAAGTAATGTATGATTTTTTATACTACTTTTTTACATTACAACGGAAATGACATTAGTGTTCTTTCATTTCCTTGACGTCTAATAAAAAAAAAAAAGTCGAAACAAATACATATATATATATACATATATTGAATAACTGAAATAATGGAAGTCATTATAGGAGAATTAATAAATACTCCTCCATCAGGGAGAGGTTGTATGATTGCTATGTGCACCACTGACAGTACACAGTCATAGTAATATGCACATCAAATTGCAGTACCTGCCACCAGCCTCGCATTTTCTTATGTATCACACACGTCCCAGTTGGGATAATGTATATTATGCAAAATTGGAGTGGCCGCTACCATGATGACGGGAGAATAGAGTAAAAAATTGTTCGGCCACTATGAGGTAACTTGGTTTTTCAAGAGACAATTTGAAATTGGGTGTGAGCTTGGGTGGCACTATATTTTCCAAAACCATTGCGAAATCGAGTAATGAAGTGCCGTAAATTCATTAACACTTGCTCACCCATTTTCATGTTGATCGGTTTTTATTTGAGAGGAAAGTAAAATTACAGAACATCATTACCCGCATGGAATTTTGAAAAACAACTTTATGTTCCGGAATCCATTATATTTTTCTCAGGTGACAAACCCACCAATGGATTAGTAAATTATCAATTAAGAGATCAATAACATTAGAAATAAATTTCTACTTTATTCTTAATGGTTACAATCGAAATCTTTGAATCAGCTATAGCTATAGTAATATACTATTAGTCTATTGGAAGCAAAAAAATTTATCTCAAAGGATATTCGAAAATGCGATTTTTAAAGCGTGTTACACAGGCTACCTTTAATGTACAATTATAAATTCCTTTTTCCTTTGCGCGAAGTTGGAAGGAAATAACGGTCCACGCTCCATTTCAATGTTGATATAACATCAAAGACGTATTCTATTATCATTTTACATCTTTGAATGGAAACAAAGAGAGCTGGAGCGACATTTTTCATCTTCAAAAGTAAATTGAAATGTGGAGTTGGAACCAAACTATTATACCATTCGTTTCGAATTTGTGTTGCTCGCAATTGTCTTTTTTTCAAAAGGAGTTTCATATTGAACAAATTATCACAATCGCTTGGAGGAAGCTAAGAATTGATTCTACAATGTGATGGTATCTAGCGGAGGCTTTCAATATTTTTGGAAAGCACTTTACCTGGATAAGGAAGGGAGGTTCTAACAACCAAATCCAAATAAAGCAAGGACTTGGGTTTATGAAAATTTTTATGGGGACAATGTTGAGTGTTGAGAGATTTTTTTTTAATTTTTGCTTATTTTCAGAATTGATTCAGATAATGACCTTAACAACAATCTATTATCCAATCATGGTAATTGCTTACAATTGTTTATTCAACAGTAAAAGAATTAAGATGGCGAATTTTAAAGTTTTCTTCTATTGGGACTGGTCAAATATTTCTTCATAATTTTTCAAAATGCATGCTCATGGAAGATAATGATCCTCACAAAGATTTACGATCGAATCCGAAAGTTGTAGCGATTGTTATTAGTAATTTCAGATTTAGGATACAAAGGGTTTCCACTAAGAACACCCATCAATGTCCACGTTGCATTTCCATGGAGGCGAGTTGCATACAAGGTGGAAGAACAGAAAAGCGACTGAGAAATATTCGAGGATTGATTTGTACGGATTGGGACGGCAAAATTCTAACCTTTCGTTCATGAAGACTGCTCATTCATTGTATTGAACTTTTTTTAATATTGAAGATAATCTGTCTGCCAACATATCAACAAGTACAGAGTATGGTTTTCTTCCAAACTGGGAATAGAGAATTTCAAGCATGGTTTTGGCTTGTAAAAGATGTTCCTTGGGTTTAACATTATTTTGATCATTATGTTCGATTTCTATCGGAAACCATACACTGAGGAAACGTTTTTTCCAGCAAAATAAAATTTTGGTTGAAATGAGCGCAAAGAAAATTTTTGGTTGGCTGAAATAACATGTGTTTGGAATGAACCAAATTTGGTCTACAATAATCAAAAGTTTCTTACAGACAAATAAATTTTCTTTCAACCAACCAAAAAGTTCTTTTGCATTCATTTTAACCAACATTTTGTTCCGCTGGAACAAACTGTTTCCAGCGTAGAAAGTATTCAATCCCCAAGTGATTGTGGAAATCGCTATTTTGTATATCCTCCTTTGAAAAAACTTTCCAAGCTGGAAATAAAAAAACACCGCAAAGTATATAAAAAAAAGGAACAAATTATGAGTTTACAGTCAATATCATGTTCATAATATATCTGCATATAAATCTTGAGAAGGCGCATTGGAAGTATTGGAAAAATACTTTTATTACCGAGAAGGAGAAGAAGAAAAAGATGAAGAAAAATGAGAAGCAATAAACTTTTATTTCTATGAAGAAGTATTTTACCTGTTTTGAGATTCAGTTTGCATCAGACAGATAATTTTCATGAAGAAAAAAAAGAAGGTTTCTTTCTTTTTTTCTCCTTCCGCATCATATAGTTAGTTATCTGACAGTTGAGGGTTATATGAATTTTCGTGACCGTATTTTCAAGAATGGCGGTCACTGGATGGAGGGCGATCGCTATCGTGGTTGACAGTTGGTGGTGTCCCCCATGAACGATCATCAGGTAAAAGGTGGCTGGCTAACTTTATGACGGAGATCCTGTTGTCGTTGTTGTGTAGTTGTTGAATACAAAAAGGAGATAAACGAGCCAAAGAATAGAGAAAAACAGTAATGCAACCAGAGTAACAATCTTTCTTCCTCACTGTTTTTCTACCTGTTGTCTCTTCCTTGCGACTGTATTTGTGCGTCGTGTTACGCTTCTGCTTCTTCTTCCTCCACCTTCTACCGAGCTTGGATCCAGGTAGCCGATCGAGGGTTTTTATCCGCTCACGAAAGTTTACTTGAATCCAGGTTTACTGAGCACATCACGTTTCCGGACGTGACGAAATTATGGAATTTCTGCTTTTCTTGAAATCTTACACGACGTATCCCAAGCGAAATATGTGATTTTAAACAAGTTATTGTCAAATTTTTATCTCGAAACAATTTATTTTTTCGTGTTCTAATCTATATATAAACATGATGGGATGAAAATGCAATAGAATATGAAAAAAAATATATATATATATATATATATATATATATATATATATATATATATATATATATATATATATATATATAAATAAATCGTAGGCAGAGAGGATTCCGATTGGAAATTTGGTTGAACGCGATGGCTAGTCGGGGCTTAGCCTATTGCTAGATCCATTCGAAAATTTGTACATCACGCGATCCGTAAAGGATGTAATTTTGTTAGTTAGTAATTTGTCCATCATTCCTCTTCGTCATGTCGTTGAAGATAGCACGCATACACGGGAACCCTTCTCACAGCCAAGGATATACAACAATCACTCAATTAATTCACAATATAACATTTTTGAATTCTTTAATTAGTCGTATAAAACTCTACCGTACGTGTCGTCTCTCATGTATTCCTCTTTTTCCTTTGGTGCGATACCTCGACCGCCTATTCTATAAGATGATGTGACATCGAAAAATACAAAGAAGACAAGAAGAAGAATAATCCATCTCTCCTCCGACTCGTTGTATGTATTTGTACAGATCAGCTTGATAATCGTAGGACCGTTAGACAAAAATGATCCCAAGCTATGTACGCACAAACTTGTATCATTTGAAAAAAAAATTTTACCAAGGATTGTAATGATTAATTATCTGATTGCTGGTTTCGTACGATTCAGCGATACCATTGTCGATGCACAAAGTATCAAGTGTCTTCCTCTAACTGCGAACTCTTTGATTATCGATGAGTAAGCATGAGTGAATCGATGAGCCCTATTATACTTGGCCTCAACTCCTCTGAAACAACACTGCTATGCATAATTATGTATGTACAAAGATCAATCACGAAAGTGTTACAAATAATGGTGTATAAAAGTAATACCTACATGTCCGATGTAAACGTCCGTCGCGCATATCGCTGGATTTGATATCAGTGAAAACACGTCGCTCGATTGATCCCCAACGGACCTTACCTGTAGAAATAGTGAAAGTAGTGCAGTGGCAACCAACAGCAGCCACCTGGCTCGTCCTTTGAAGACCACTTATGTGTATACGAGAATGTGTGTAGTATTACACACTACTATCTGTATACACGCTCAGCGCACACATACCTCACCGTATCTCTTTACCTTCTTGTCCTGGTTCGGCTTGGCTTGTTTGGCGTGCGCCAATTCCTCGACAAGAGAATGTGCACGAGTTACTTTGTGCGTGCCTGAGCAAAGGATTGAACTGCAGAGAGTTCTAAGAAGCGTGCCTTTCCTTCAGGCACGAGTTTCATCTTTTTTATCATTTCTTGCGTTTTTGTTCTTTATGGAAATATTACCCGTTGATTCGTCTTGAATTATATCTTCATGGTATAAACTACGTGGGGACCCTTGAGAAATTGCTGTTACGGACAAATCGAATAAACAGAAAATACTCAAAATCACTCCAAGAAGAATACTAATCTTCTAGATTAAATTTACGTCCATTGTACGTGAATTCACGTTCATGGAATGTTCGATGAGCCTTCAAATGTCCGGACGTTGAATAGACGTCTATTGAACGTTCCTTGGACCTTCATATTCTCTTGGGGCATATTTTGCATATCGGAAGAAACACTTTCCGCTTTGACTTCGTGGGTTTTATAAATCAAAGTGGACAGGTAGTCTCATATTTCATCACCGTCGTTGCTGGGGATGTGTGAAACAATGAGACATAATTTCATGCTTCAACTAATGTTTCGTATATCTCTTCTTGCCACATGAACGAGTGAATGCCAGATATAAAGAAAGGAAAGAACAAAAAAAAAGGAAACCCATTTGTGGTCTGTTATTGTGTGAACTACGAAACTACTTCGAGAATAAAACCGTGACGTTTCATAATGCGTGTGTTTTTAGCTGTTATCTGTGCAACATGGAGATTAAATACTTCATGAATAATTTTATAAAAGTCGTATACTATCATTATATTGAATTCCGCTTTATTTCCTTACGTCAAGCTTTCCTTCAACACCTAACGACATTCCTTGAACTTTATATATTTGCTTTCGACGAACATCGTCCTCCAACGATGGATTTCGTCGACATTGATGGTGGTGGTAATTTCAAGTGATCTTCGGAAGAACATGTAACCAACGGGTCCACTTCATGAGAAAAAATACAAGGGGGTGTGGAAAAAATAATATATACATAATTGACAACTTATTGCCAATAATACCATCAAGCTAACAGCTTTTATAATGGCGATTAGTAGTTTCAGTAATATAAATAGTAGTTTTAGTAATTTCAGTAGTAGTAGTACTCACAAGTTACCAGTTTATTTATTCAACCATCACAATTCTTGTATATATAATTCAATTTTACAGCTTATAATCAGGCAAATGCCTTCAAACTAGAAGCTTTTTAAAGGGAAATAAACAGCCAAATACATGAATATAAGCGGGAGACACAAAAGAATGTGGAAAAATATAATACTTATCAAAATAAATACTCAATAGTAATAGTAAGTACTATTAGCAATAGTGGTCGGATCTCAGAGAATAAAATGTATCAAAGATGTCGAATACGTCGATTTATGGAGCTGTTGTTATGTTCTTCTTTATTCGACGTCATATTACTTTTCTACACGTTCATAAAATGACGAAAATTATCTTTCTTCTTATTGCTATTGTATTCTGATCGTTACTTCATTTAACATTAAACAGGTGAAGCGAAGCCGACGTGAATTGACAAATTGTTCCGTATGTGCACCTTACGAATTTTCTGACTATCCGATAATCCCCCCTTTGATAATTCGCATGATACCATTGAAAGGATATTGAACGGAAAAGACAACGTTTAGATCTGTTTTCATATACTCACAGTTGAGTCATGAAGGAATGTTTCCATCTTCCCAACCTTTAAAGGGTTGGATGACGTTACAGCTTTCATGTATCCGCTCATGTTCCCTTTTGCGCACTGCGCTTGAGATTTTCATGAGTCATTGCACTTGAAGATTTTTATGGTCATTTGATATGAATATGATGATAGAGTTTTATGGAATGCAAATAATCAGTGGGAATTCAAAAATTTATCGAATTCACTTGAAACTTCTAATTCTTCCGGTGGTTGAAAATATCCAGTATCAGACCGGAAATTCAATACAGCTGAACTACGCCCGAAAATTAGGCAATTTTACTCATATAATCATTGTACATCACTACACTATGAAAGATTGTCTACCGAATTTTCAAAACCTCCATTGAGAATTTCTTAACGATTTGATAATTACACCGACTGATCTACCCTGGTAGAAATTTGTCTAGTAATTCACGAGTTGTAACACTTTCCCTCGTGAAAAACTAGAGACCTCATATGTATGTGTATTTATTATATATTTTATGTTATCAGATATACATAATATGTATATATATATTATAATTCATAATGTGATATTTATATATATTATATATATAAGAAGCCTTATAAGTTGGTGATTGAACTGAAAAGTTACTGAATTGGAACTCTAGTTTTTCGTGAGGGCAAGTGTTACAACTAGCGAATTACTAGAGGAATTTCTACCAGGGTACGTCTTCATGAAAATGTTGACAAAGGCCCAGCCACCTGAATGGCAGACAGAAATATGGACAGATAGACGGATGGACGTGAAATCAGATTTATTCTTTAAGTTCTGATGATTGTTTTGACGTAAAAAATTTCGATTCCTCACATAAAAAAATGTTCGCCCTCTCGCATGATTATCACTCACACAGCGAAAAGAATTCAGGAAGAATTCTCTGGGAATCCCAGAAGGATTCTTAAAGAACACCATAACTCGTCCAAAAGAACACCATAACTCGTCCAAAAGAGTTCCAAAAGAATTCTACAAGAATCTCCAAGATGTCAGTTCAGAATGAATTCCAGAGGCAAGTCTGTTTTTTGTCCGAAATAAATTTTAAAGAATCCCAAAATAGTTTGCGAAGGAATCCGAAACAGCTCATCAAGAATCCTAAGAGAGTTCATAAAAAAATTTTAAAAGTGTTGATAAATAATCCTAAAAGATGTCTCGAAAAATTCTTTAAGAGGTATGTTCTTGAAGTTGGAATCATTGATGAGAACGAATCGAAAATTCAAACTCCCAAAGTCTGACGGATCATTGTTTTCCATCCTTTCGAATTAATCTCTTGACACTAGAAACGTCATTCAAAAAATGTCCTGCAAACTTTTTGATCTTCAAAAGCTAAGTATTTCGTTATTCGATTATTAATTCGTCTCGATAAATGATTCAAACTTCCTCAGCATGTAACGGGTCTCAAAGAATGCTACATAAGGTTGTAAATAATCTTGGAAATTTTTTTTAAAAATCCATTGAGACACTCCAGAAACTCTTCAGCTCACCCGAGAACCCCAAAAAGATTCTAGAAAAGATGAAAGAATTTGTTGCGAATTCATTGAAAAATTCAAAGTGAGTAATTCGAATCGAACTTAAGAGGATCCGATATAAATCCATAAAAATATCGAAAGATATTACAAAACAAAGATTCGGATACTTCCGTATGCACATTTCCAGTCAACTGATCGAACTTGCAGCGAATGCAAAATATTTAACGTTCATTTTGATATTCGCGGCTCCATAAGATTTTTTCACATAATTCCGAAATACTCCTCCAACAATGCTCTTGAAATTTCTCATGATCTGCTTGAAATTGTCCCAGAAGATTTTTGAGACTATTTTGGTTTTTATAGCAATTAGCCATGCATCAAGGCAAGCAAGGTTCTTAGGCGAGCTGGATTAAATAGTTAAATCGGAAAATATTCTAAGAGTTCTCTAAAAATTCTTTTCAGATAATTGATCATTCAACCATCCAACTAACTATTTTTAACTATTAACTTTCAATTATCTATCAACTATTTTTTGATATGTTTTTATTATTCATTTATTTTTCATTTTCAGGCGTTTTTGATTTAATTTCACGATGCAATCAATGTCTCCCTGGAGGAAATGTTCAGCAAATTCGTATGCCGCATACACAAAAACGCAGAACAAATAAAGAGAAGAACAAAAAGTTTTGTTAATCTGATTCTCTTTCTCCTCGTATCATTCTTTTGGAATCCCAAATCACATTTCAATTCCTGAACACAAATGTATATTCTGGAACACCTCGAGGTATAAATAATTCCCCCAACAAGTTTGAAATGAAAAGGAAAATGAAAAATTCATAGCACATCGTTCCCACCGTCATTACATTGACGGAATAACTCGGATCTAATCTTTATATTTCCCGACGTGAGGACGACAGATCTTCTTTCCACTCCTACGTTAATCTTTACTATCCATCTAGGATCTAAAGTTATCTCGTTTTTGAACTGTTTACTCTATCTCTATACGATTCCACTTCACAAAGAACTTATTTAAAAATCCACAATCCTTTCTCGAATAATTATTCCTCCCCTCGAGAGGGAGGAAAACAGTGTTTTGGTATTTAGCACGTTGTATTATGCATATTGCACCCAGCTTTATATCGTTAAAATCACGTCTCGGATTAATTTTTAGAATGATCAACGACTGCTGCCACCGGTGTTACTCCTTCAGAATTCTTTAGTACGAGTATCGATCGATAGAATTTTAATTAAAAATCTTGCTCTCCTCTCTTTCTTTCAAATATCAAAGAGGATTTGTTTAGTTTCCTCTTCGTTTGCTCTTATGAGAAAGTTGTCCTGGTACTTTTTTTTTTTATCCGTTAAGATTTCGGTATCGAAATCGATAATCGACGATAGTAACGATTTCATGTTTTTTTAATGCATTATGCGCGGGAAGAAAGATACTGCCACTACCCAGAGTACTACTACAATACCGATAATCTGGTCACTGACACTGAGCGAGTTGCGAGAAGAAAAAACGCGGAGGGGATTGATGCGCGTGCTTGACGTTAAGCCGGTATTCACAGTCACGTGGACACAATGAATATACATTTATATTGAATTTCGATATATTCGTCTGTTAATAGTTTTATACGGAATCCCAAAAGGATTTTATCGAGATAAAAGAAAAAAATCAGCACCGTTTTTATTTATGACACGGAGACAAACCACTCTCTTTCGTACGATGTTCGTGGGAAAAGTCGATATCACGATTTATTTTTTTCCTTTTCTCCACGATAAAAAATAAAATTAACTTCCATCCTGAATACAAGGTAATGTTAAGATGCTGCCAAAACTAGCTTTCGAAAAAAGGAAGCACCGGAAACAAATGCCGACACAGTCTGACTGAGTTTCAGTCAATTTTTCAAGTAAGATGCGGTCATATTCAGTCAGCCTTTTTACAGTGTCTCTCCCGTTCTTTCTGTCTTTCTTTCTCTCTTTTCTTCTTTCCTTCTTTCCCCATCGAAGGATGATTGGAAGTTTTGCATTATTGAGTCTTAGCGGCAACGGATAGTAGGATGACTCTTACCATTCTGTATATCGAATGTGTTCTTCTTCTCCTCTCGGGGCACAATCAAAGTTCCAAGCAGAGCTATCAGGAATGGAAGGACGACGTGCCGCACTGCTCCTGCTCCTGCTATTTCGTCCACAATCGGAGACTACTCTACTACAACCGTTTGTCCACGAAGACGCGAAAGGGTAGTTTATAAATTGAGAGACAGACGATTGAGCGACGTACCTGCGCAACCGAGTCCCTACGTGAGAGCACCGCATAATTTAAGTCTCGCGGTATTGATGACTGACGCGGTTTGATCCACGCCACTTTGATTCGGCCGCAAGAAGTGTTACTTGAACCTGATTGGAATCATGAATTACTCTTTCAGAGATGTATAATACATATATACGTGGTAGAAAATATAATGAAGGTATCGAACAACACGGTGATGTCAAAATTGCTTTTGGAATAACACGTATAATAAGCAAAGAGAAGAAAAACAAATGTTGTATAAATTTTATCATACAATGGGGACACATAATGGAGACATTCGACTCAGCGGGAACTGCAATTAATCAAATCGATAATAATTATTCGCATTTATCTCCCATAACGGATGGTAAGAGATCAATGTAAATGTGAACAAACTGGGTCAAGAGGCAACAACACACGTTTCACATGAGACAACTTTTGTAACGAACGGATTACGATATAACAACAATAATAATTATAATCATGTCACAGGTGTTTCTAGTTTATGCTGGATCACCGTTGTTGTCCAATACTTACTCTTACGGCTAAGAGAATCGATCGCCATTCCACACTCAAGGCGAATTGAACTACTTACTTCTCAACACGGTGAGAGGAAACAGATACTATAAATGTGATTCTTCATGTACATGGTATGGTGCTCTTATGTTATACGGCAATACAAGGTACAAAATCGGAAAATATAATTTCCTTTCTGAAATATCAAATGAATATGCTCTAATACAACAACGATATACCCCTATTATTGAGATAAAACAAAATTGCCCCCTTCCTCCCTCTGATATCAATCATGAATTATCGAAAGCCTCCAGGCTATCAGAAGTTTGTTAAATTATAATATATACGAGGATAAATCTAACGAGAATAGAAATTTATAAACAAAAGATAGTAATTTTATTATCATTTACAATTTCAGACAGCTCATTATGTTACCACGGTTAATATATAGAGAATTGAAGTATAGGAAGTCCAAGTGTTTGTCATTATCATATGATTGATGGTTTTGTGGAATAAGATTGAATTGTAGTTGCGTGTGGACGTAATAACCGTTTGATTATTCAGATCGGAAATTTCCGGTTTAATGTACCGTCGTAATATTGAAATCTTGTGAAATAATGATTTACCCGTTCGTTCTGTTGTATAATCCACATTTATTCTTTCAATTTCATTGAACGAGAAAAGATAACAATGCCTCTTCATAAAGCAAAGATGTTTTGGAATGACATTCAAGTATTCTCGGGAAAATGAAAGTGTGTATTGGAGAAAAAAGAAGTCACAAAAGATCTTCAACTGTCTAGAAATTTTGAGTGCAATGAATTGGCTCTGATAAGGGATAGACAATACCCACATAACACTTTATATCTTGAAGATATCGCAAGATAAGTTTGTCTTCCGGGTAGATATGTTTTGGATGTATTTTGGATATCTTTTAGAAGTGAGAACTGTTTTAGATATCTATCTCTTTGGTGTTGCATAATACATCTTGAATTTGTCTTGAGATATCTTCAAGACATGGATTGTTATGTAGGTAACCGTCAATAAAAAATAATGGTTGTTTGTAATCAGTTTTTGATGATAATCATCATTCTTTCATATACTTGCTAATTAAATTAATGGGAAATTGATCTCGCATAGAATTGAAACATCCTCGAACTGAAAATTATTTTGAAAATCCGGATGCAATTATATTAGTTTTGACATTCGTTCCCTTGATTTTACGATAAAACGTGCATGTAAAGTGTTTGATTTTGTATTTCAGTAGGGCGAGAAAACTATCAAATTTCTTCTCTCGCAGTGCACGAGAAATTTATAATAAATTGGTTGTGGATTCATTTGTAAGAGATATAACTCTAATGGAAGAGAGCAACGAACCGATGATACTTTGTGTATGGGTACAACATGAACTCGATGAGGAAATCATTAATTTACTCGTGTCGAAGCAGCTAAATCAAAACCACCGTGCTCTCTCTCTCTCTCTCTCTCTCTCTCTCTCTCTCTTTATTTCCTCAACATATATACGTATGTACACGTATATATCCATCAAACCAAAAAGAAGAAGGGTGTCTCTCTTATAATACGAATCCTCTCTTTCTCATTCTCTTTGATCGTGCACGTTCAAAAGAAAAAATTCTGTCCCTTTTGTCTCGAGTCACAATATCCAAGCGCGAGACAGCGTGGTGTTCTTTTCAAAAACTCAAACTGCCCTCCTTCCTGCCATCTCCCTCCACTAGGAACACGAGTCTAACCTGTACTTTACGCTTTAAAATTGGCCCAATACAATGGCTATTAGCCACCAACACAGCACCACGGTCCTAAAAGGATTCATAAAGAATTCTTGTTGAACTAATTGTGTTCTTCATGAATTCTTCAAGAATTCTTCCGGGACTGTAATGCTGCGAGAGCGTTGAGTTGTATCAGAAGTGATTAGAGCATGCTCGATTAATTGCATCTGGAATCGGTGAAAAGGAAAGTTATCAAACGATGGAAATGATAATAATAATAAAAATACCAATATGAGACAGTTGATAATCCAACAACAATTTGCATGATCACTCTACACATACATAATGCAGTTTTGTTCGTACAGGAAATCAATCGAGCATACAGGCGTGTACCGAGATTATATGCAACACATTAGAGGAACGCGTGCGCTTGAGGTACACGAAGGTACCAATACTTGGTGAAATTCTATATAACGTATACCCAAAACGGAGAAGACAGGACGGAATACAATGGTCCGAAAACCGGAAAGAGGTACGCCCACTTCCCAAAAGAAGCAGAGAAAAGGGAAGAAGGAGAAGTAAAAAAAAATTGGCCCTTACCTTGCTTCACCTTACATCCCACCAACCACCCCAACGAATGAAAACGAAAAAACGCAGCCATATGCACATCGAGTGTAGTACAGTGCTGCACGTTGCAACACAGAAGGTGGTTTGTATATACACGTATATATGTAAAGAACGGGGTGAGAAGATGGGAAAGAAGAAGAAGAAGAAGAAGAAGGAGAAGAAGAAGAAGAAGAAGAAGAAGAAGAAGAAGAAGAAGAAGAAGAAGAAGAAGAAGAAGAAGAGGAAGAAGAAGAAGAAGCAGAAGAAGAAGAAGTAGAAGAGACAGGAGAATAAGGAGTGCGGCACGGTCATTGGCCAGATTCCCATGAAACTCGAGGAGCGAATAAGAAGGCGAATCCCCCATACCATTCAGGGACGACCAAAGAACGAGCTCGTGAGCGAGAAATTAAAACCTGAATCCATCAGAGTCCTGTACTATACGGTTGTATACACACATCCGTGTGTGTCCCTTCATGCGTGCAAATATATATATATATATATATATATATATATTCGGTCATAGAAATCTTGGCAATTACTTGAACATTGTTCTTTGCGATCAAAAATTACCCATTTTTTTACTCTCCGACAAATATCGTGCTATTTGAAGAGTAGTGCTATTCTGTATTCGATCAATTACATTTCAGCTAATTTTTATTTCATAAAAATACGTCCTGTTTCCTTAATCGATTCATCGATCGTTCACTTAACAGAATTTCATTTGCACATAAAAACAATTCTTTATAAAATTCGTTGTTCGTGTAGCATGACCGAATGATGGTTTAACAACCTGGAAAAGAAGAAACATAACTGAAATCTCCAAACTTTCAAAGATATATGAAAATTTATTGGAAAAAATAAATCATTGAACGTATATATATACATATATATATATATTTATCTTAAACGAACACTTTACCACATCTCCTAACATTAATTCAAGGTTCGACGAGTTTCAATTGATGAAATCCATCATAGATCCAGGAACATTTCTCAATATTTCTCGATGGATGTATACTATAATTTATCAAAGTAGCCATAATAGATGAGCGTTCGGGAAGGAAAGGATACCTTTTACGCTTTATTTTCTTGTTTCAATTCATAAAGCGGGAGAACCAAGGGAAAAGACTGTGGGATAAAATAAACGGTAAACCATATTAACCATTATGACTCGGTTCTTTATTATTTGCGATGCCTTGTTCACTTCGAATTGAGGAATGACAGGGAACGACTGTAGGCCGGCTGTGAGCTACTCTCTTACATACACATTCACTTTGTACATGTGCACATTTTCTTCAAGAAATTCTTGTAGAAACGTGGTTGCGATATATGTGTGTATATATATATATATATATATACACGTAAGATTCAGGCGACGAAGAAACAGAAAAAGAAACCGTTAGAACTGGGCTTCCTTTGGATCTTTCTTATAGCAGTGAGAGAAGAAGTCGACGTTTATCTCGAGCAAAGAATCAAAAGATTCGGGTCGAGGTTAATCTTCCGCCTCCTCTCGATGTCCAGACACCTGCGATTAATTTTGTACTCTTCCGTATCATATTATATTCTACTGTTTTCGCGGTACTTGTTCCTTAAAGTTGGGTGACAGTTCACGATACTCCACAATCGGCGGTTTCCTTCTGTGCTCTAGTTTTCTAATTAACGCGCTTCGATACGATTTGTGCGAATCTCCAATGGAGATTCGCACAAATCGTATCGAAGCTTTAAATGTCTTCCACCTTTTTTGCCCCTTTTTCCTCTCTTGTTTCCTTTGGTTCCAAGAAATGTTTATCGATAAATCGATCGACGTAACGTCTCTCTGGTACCGGTACTTGTATTTCTTCTTACAGCTCCTTCTTCCTTCTCTCCTCTCCTTTATTCTTTTTTTGTTCTGTAGGCCCGAGCATCGAGAGAGTGCAGATCAGGTATCAGATTTGAACTTCAATTTTTCAAATTAGTAATTACATTGGTAAATATCCACATCCATGTTTCTCCTTTACGATCCTCCTACTCTTTTACTTTACCAGGGAAAAAAAGAGAAATATTTTTTCCTCGATGATCAGATCCTATTACTCATATGTATATATATATTTGTATATATTACACACAGAAAAGTTTATATTGAAGATTCTTAGACGCAGTCATACCCGTGGGATATACCCGATTATGACGATAGGAACTATAACTTTGTATTTTCTTATTAGTCCGCATAGTGACTTCAAGAAGATTTGTGGTAATCTGTCGCATACTCATGGTTCTTTTCTCCACAATAAAGTATATCTCACGGCTACGATGTAAATATATTAATTTTCACTACAAAATTTTCTCCGTGTACGTACAGGATGCTTGTACGCATGTATATATTCTTTTGTTCCTTTCATTTTCTTCAAAACATCTCTTGGGGATTGCATTTTGTTTCGATGAAAAGAGAACAAAAAATATAAGCTGATACTCTGTCTTACTTCTAAATACTCATAAACCGCCTACATTTATAATCAATAAATGTTTCTTTTTGAAAATTATATATTTTGTTGGAATTCTTTGTAGTTTTTGTTTCATTTATTGAATCACCAAAATTTGACGGAGTATTCTAGTCATAGACATCTTGTGTCCATTGAAATGGACATATCAGTAACTTCTAATACACGTTACTAAAAATTCTGAAAAATTCAGAGTTAGGAGCTATAGAAACTAGTGGCTATTGAGAAAAATTTTTATCATTACCAAAATTATGTGAGGACAGAAAGGGTCAATGTTTGTGTCTATTTTACACACTTTCTGCTGTTGGGCAATCAAAGAGCGTTTCTGCGCTAAAGTAAGGTGAATTATCCAGTAGATGAACGATTCATGAGAGGAGTGATTGTTAAAAATCGGTGTGGAGAACCATACATTACTTCCATGTTCATCATATTCAATCACCGAACGAAAATCTATCGGAAATTATATGTTTAATCGAAATTTTAAAAAACTAATTTTTTCATCCATCTGTGTGTCTACAAAATTTCCATCTGTATCATCATTCGCATCATTCGATTGATAGTATAAATTTGATTGCAATCGGAGAACCAGAAACGCAAAAATTACAATTTTCGATAACATGTTCCCTTTCGCCCTTCCGGTTTTTTGAGAGAGTCAGGCTGAAACTTTTACGAAACCATTATAGAAATTGTATATGCCTGTGGTAAAAATTGAATAAGGATCGGATAATGAAAACGGAAGATGTCCGCATAATGACGGCATTTACGAAATTTCGAAATTTTTTTCAAGTTTGGTGCTCACCCTCTCCTTCCCTTACTTGCAATTTGCTTGAAACTTACATCACGTAACCAACACCCCGTGACTTGACTATGCTCAGAGTTTCATGGCATTCGGATGATACAAACACATGGAAGACATGTTTTCAAAATTTTGTAACAAGATATCTTTAGAAATAATTAAGAACAATGGAAGAATTCTTGTGCAACACGAAAAGATATCTTTTGTAGAAGTCTTAAAGTTTTCTCACTTCTAAAAGATGTCTCCAAGAGAGTTTTGAGAAATCTTTTAGAATTTTCTAACAGATATCTTTCGGAAACTTTCAAAAGGTTTCTGAAAACGTTTTGGAAGATATTGTTTAGAATAAACAAAATTTTGAAAATTTCAAAACATATCTTTTCGTGTTGCATGAGACTTCTTGCATTATTCTCGATCATTTCGAAAATATCTTTTAGAAGAAAAGCGTGCTAAGTTGGTTCTTCCACTAGAGCTTGTTCACAACCCGTGAGAGGTACCTTGTATATAAATTTGAACTGGTTCTTGAAACCGAATCCTTGCTACTTTCATTGATTTCATCTTTTTCCCTTCTTCTCTATTATGTAGAACCGAAATCTATAAGTCATCGAAGCATTGTATAAAACCAAGTTTAGAAATTCACGGATCAAGACGGTTTTTATCGAAGCTCAAACTTCAAAGTAGTGCAGCGATGTATGGTGAAATAGGAGGAAAGTGACGGAGAAGAAGAAAAAGAAGAAGAAGAAGAAGAAGAAGAAGAAGAAGAAGAAGAAGAAGAAGAAGAGGCAGAAGGAGGAGAAGGAGAAGAAGAAAAAGGAGCACACAGCTTATATTTACCGAGAATATATATAGGTTTATTCGTTTCACTCCTTTCTAAGATGGGATAAAGGATCTTCTCCTTTTTAGATCAGTTTGTTTTCTCTTATTTAACATTGCGCGCACACATCGTTTGATCATCGTCGGTGAGCAATAGAAAGGGCAATAGAAGCGCTTTTCCTTCTCCGCTAGTCTAGCAACCACTGGACTCCCTTTTTCCATTGATCAACGAAAGAGAGAAATCCTTGGAACAAATATTTGCCGTCCGATGAGCTACGCAGCTGGCTTTTAATACACGGATTGGTAATCCAAATGTTACCAACAGATACTTTTCTCTTCACATTCTCATGTTACAGAATTCTCTGCAAACCGACGAATACCAGGTGTAGATTCAATTAATTTAATTATATCGCGATAATGATCCACGGTAGTAGCTAATTAACCAATCTAGATGAGTATTTATCATTAAATACAGATGAAGTGTGCTCGAATCATTTGAATTAGAAATTTAATGTCATTACGTGTATAATGGTGTCGTATGAGTCATGAGTGATTCCCTCTGTTTTCTCTTTTGTTTTATATATATATATATATATATTCAATTAGGGAAGTCAGGTCGGTAGGTAGGCAACAGGCACTCATTTAAATGAAAATTCCTGGTCTGTGAGTTTTATGGGTGTCTGGTTGGTCTTTGGTACTAAAATATTCATTGTTTGTAGCGCTGAATGCTTTTTTTTAGATGTGCTCTGAGATATATATTCTCACGAATTCGTTCTATGTTGAATTTTTTTCTTATCCGAGTGATCCAAATCTTGTGAAATAATTGTGATAAAAACTCGTATTACAGTATTTGATTCTCTTATTTATTCATTATATGAATCTCAATCAATGGTATGTAATCATTTATTATGAGAATAAATTCCTGTTCACCCAGGTTCAGAGAGTATGAAATAATGATGAATTATATACCACGATCATCAAAACGATTGAGAAAGCTTAGTGACCCTGAAATGAATGATCAACCCCCGAATCCAATACCACGATCAATTCAGTCACAGGATGTGGATTTTACGAGGGAAAATGAAAAAAGAGAAAACAGTGTATAAAGTGAACGCTCGATTTAGTTCAATTTCATGGCGTTTAACGAATCATATACTCGGCCATAATGGCTCATCAGATAAAATAAGCCACCGAGGTGTGAGAAAATATCAAAGAGATCCCAGAAGTGTGCGTGCCTTGGCAAACACGCGATATACTAGGCTTTTGTGAAAATTTTCTTTCAAATCACAGCAGTTCAAAATTCGTCCCTTCAATACGAATGATTTCTCTTCAATAGCTTTGACCTTTTTCACCTAGGTGTTTGCCGATGTGTTGAATTTTTGGTGAAACTCTTTTGTGTATAATGGATAATCGAAGGGACACCTGGGATCCGCTACTACTACTACTACTACTACTACTATTACTACTACTAATATTACTACTTCTAAGATTTGAATGTAGAGTATTTGCCGTCTAACGTCTGACATGTATTTCTTCGCGACTTTTCTTTTTTTTTGCTTTCGCATAAGGCATGTATTTGGTGTCTACAACTATCATTTGCAATATATCTTTTTATGGTTTTTTCTTTGCTGGTTTTCTCTTTATTCTACACTGAGAGAAATAATGATTAATATCAAAAATTTAAATTCATGAATACTGCCAAGAATACAAATTCTTGATTATAGCTAATATGTTATTGGCCGAAAAGAAATTTCCTTGAATCGAGAAATATTTCCTCGATTTAAGAAAATTTCTTTTGGGCCAATAACATATTAACTGTAATCAAGAATTTTTATTCTTGGCAGGATTCATGAATTAAAATTCTTGATATTAATCATCATTTCTCTCAGTGTATAAGGTTATCTTTTGTAAACTATGCATAATTTCATATGTTTACATGGCATTGTATTTTCGCATCTTCAAGAAGCTTTCTTAGCTTACTACTACTACCAATGTCATTATATTTCCTCTCTCTTATAGGAATATGTCATGTTGAGATGTTTTTCTTTTTACATTGTTTTTGATTTTTATTTCCGTTTATATATTATTTGATTTTTGCATTGATAATTCCATTATACTTTTGTAATACTTCAATACTTGTACTTATGCAATTCTTCTTTTCTTTGTCCTCTGAATTTTTGCTAAAAATTCATGTATTTATTTTCTCTTTCTTTTCCGGATACTTCGGAAGGTTTATAATTTTGTGCATATCTATTTGTGGAATTGGTATTGTGCAGATTTTCCTACGAATAATTGAGAATACACTGCGATTTCTCTGAAGAGGAATGTGTTTATCAGTTGTGCGATTCATACGATTCACGTTCAATCATCGTGTTTTAATCGATTAGCAGAAATCGAGCGGCAGGAACAAAGATTACGAGGAGATAAAAAAACTCCGTTGCAAAAGAGTATTACATACAAAGAGATATGAAAAGATGTAAAGCTCGTTATCTCGTGCTCTTTCAACGATTATCGACGGAATTAGAATTGGAATCAGAATTAGAATTGGGAGAAAAGGTGAGGCCTGACTGAACTCAAATCGACCGAGTTAATGACTTCAAGCTTGGATGATTCGTTGAATAGAAGAAGAAGAAGGAAGGTGAAACAACAACACCTTCATTCCAAGTATACACCTACTACCTTGTTATTATCTCATCTTTGCTTTTCAAAATGAATGAGATTCAGAAAAAAAGAAATAGAGAGGAGAGAGAAGAAACGAACAAAAATCGCGCGTGCGATGTGCGATGCAGAGAATTACAAGGTATTTCTTCCCCCTGTACTATTAGAGATGAATATAGCGCATATATTTATAGACAGAGTTGAGTTTACAGAGGCGTAAAGCTTATTATTTATGTATGTGGTGTACCGAGAGATATGCACAGATACGTATACGTATATTGGTACGCCGTACCTACGCACGCATTGAACTTATCGCCTAACGGTACCCACGGTAGAAAGAGAAAGAAAACGTATACATAGATGAAGAGAAGGGTCGTTTTATTTTGTACATCATTATTCTAGAATGACTTTTGCAGTGAAGAAACATACGTCTAGCATGATTTATAACTTATTCCTTAATCGGATTATTTGCTACAGAAGTTTGTTGGAGAAATTCTTCTGTAATGTATCCTTTCTAAATTATTCTTTTTTCATAAAGATCAAATACGATCGTTAGAGGGTTGCAGATGAGAACTGGACAAATTCTGGTACTAATGAAGAGTGAGAAACCCTTTCCACCGAGTGTACGATGCACGGAGAAACTGAGATTTTCAAAGAAAAAGAACATCGCTGAAGATTATTCGTAGTACGTTTACCAAAATTTCGTCGTGAAAATAGTAAAAGTTGATAGTCTTATTGTTATTTCCTACAAAGAAACAATCAATCAATGATAAATTCACTACGGACATTCTTCAGTGATGCTCTTTTTCTCTGGATTGACAGTAATTTTTTTTGAATATTAATCATTTCGGTCTCTTCGTATGCTGATCTTTCTCTAATGCTAAAAACAGCATGAACGAGGATATGCGGGCTAACTGTTAAATTGGATGTTAGGGAAGAAATATTATCTCCAATGAATTACCAGATACAAGGGTGATGTTTTATTTCATCGAAATTTTCAACAAATTCTTGAGTACACGAAGCGTGAATTTCAACAATTATCCGGTACATCTTCTGCCTACCTACAACCAGCACTGTATAATCAGATTTTACAGGGTTTTTTTTTCCACTGCTTTACTAAGGTAATAAATTCTAAAATGTATTTTGAAGCCGTTTCACGAGCACGTGAGTAAAATTCCTTGATCAGGGAAATTATTCATAATGTCTTTTGAATTAATAAATAATAGCGATACGAATATACGATTCTTTCAAGTTTCGTGTGTTATACTGAAGTGGGATATGACGTATCTTAACAGACCGCAAAGTAACATAATGTTCAAGTATGTGTATATATTGTAGTATAATCCGTATTAAAGAAATATCGATCAATCTCTTCACTATGTATTCATCAAATCCTCATTTTTTCACAATTAACGCGCGGTAACAAGAAATGAATTGGATGCTGCTATCAATCTTTTGCCGCTCATCTTCTTCCATATGCTGCTGCTTCATTACCACGGTTTATTTCAATGCATCCAAGTGCAAGATATGTGTGTATATACACACACATATATATATATATATATTTTTTTTTTTCTATGTAAAATTACTTTTGACTTAGTTGTTGTTACCAACGTGTGGAGAAAAAAAATATTTTATTACAATATTCTCGAGCAAATTGAGGATACACTTGAATCGAATCGTAGAATCATTTATCCAGATATTCTCGAAATTGATGTACAATTTTATAGGGAGATGTAAAATTATAATGTGAAAGATGTAAAAGTAAATTGGGAGGGAAATGCCGATGGATGAAATAACTGCAATTTTCTTATATAATGAAATTTATTACGTTAAAAGGGGCTCATACGTACTACGCACATTTCTTTTATTTCAAGGTTTTTTGTCTCCTGAACTGATCAAGTAGAGTTTCTTTCTTATTTGTTACGAAATCCGAACAATCGTTAATTTTGAAATTTCAGTGTTTCATTTGTAGATAGGTTTTTGATTCTTATTGTTTTGTACAACGCAATCTATCCTTTTTGGGTTAATTTTTCATTCTCTGGAAGTTCTAAAGCGAGATGGGTGGTGGAATTGAAATTTAAACATTTCACTTCAAAAGGGTGAAATTTTACTCCAAATCCATAGGAGTTCTATCAAAAGTTTGATAATCCCCGCTTTTCACAGCTTTTAGAATATTTCTGTGATCATAAAGGCCGTAGAAAAGTCACTGTTGACTTGGCACCTCAAGTTTATGAAAAAATCGGTATGAAGAACTATACGTTACTTCCATATTCTTCATATTTGTCCAACCAACAAAAATCCATTGAAAATAATATGTTGAATCGAAATTTTGAAAAACCCATGCTTTCATCTATCTGCCTATCGACATCATTCAATTCATGATATAAATTTGATTGCAATCGGATAACCAGAAACCGAAATACGAGTGGTCGCAGAATCATAATTTTCGATAAGATGGTTCTTTTTCTAATGAGATCTAAGTAGATCTCATCAAATCCAAGTTTTGGCAAAAATCTCTACAAATCTGTTCATATTTACTTACATCTGAAGATCTCAACTGGTGCAACAATCTTTGGAGTTTTCTGATATAGTAAGACCCCGCAATAAGAACACGCACCCTCTTCTTCATTGAACCGGTTGTTGCCTTGCATTGAATAAAGAAGATGAGTGTTCTTATTACGGGATCTTACTGTATCCACTCACTCCCAAAGATTTCAATTTCGCAAGGAATCCACAAAAATATACACGGAGAAAATTGTAGGTCGAAAATATAGTATTCTTCAATAAACATTTGAGAATATTTCTTAAAATCTGAGAGTTTTTCTTGAATGCATAATAAAGATAACACGGTCCACTTTTTTGTGGAATTGTATTCGGAAAAAAATGAAAAATTATCAACACCTAATAAAAAAATAGAAAAACATATGAACTTTCCAAAAGTCGCGTATGAAATTTCACAAAGTGAATAGTATAATATGGAAATTTTGTGACTGTCTTTGTCAAATTTCATGCGCGACTTTTGGAAAGTTCATATGTTTCTCTATTTTTTATCAAGTATTGATAATTTTTCATTGTTTTTCGAATACAATTCCATAACAATATGAAGCGTATTGTCTTTTTCATGCATTTAAGAAATACTCTTAGATTTTAGGAAATATTCTCCAATTTTTATCAAAGATTACTATATTTTCGACCTGCATTTTTCTCCGTGTAGGAGAATTCAAAAATATTTCTGGAGATCTCTGTGGATCTCCGTGGATCTTTTTTCGCCAAAGTTTAGATCTAAAGAGATCTACCTAGATCTCAGTAGATCTAATCTTTTTGTTCTCGAGTTTCCATTTGGAAACAAATATTTTTTTCAGTTTATCAACGGAACTATTTCTGGAAGTTGTCGAGAACTATAAAACTATGATAAAGGAACACAGAACCCCTGTTCAAAATCCCTGCGCATAAATAAAAGGCGCCAACTTCACAGAGACCATGAAAACTGTATCAAGGACTGATTTCAACCCGACAATAGGCCGTCCATTTTCCCTTTTGACTCTCCGAGTTTTAAATGATCCAAGATGAAGAGTGTATTTCATTTATTCACACTTGATTGTTTGAGCCCCAATGTTGGACAACTCGTCGTAACCACGCTCCTAAGAGTTTATTTTCATGCATAATATTGTGTACACTCGGGTTGCGATACACGACCCTAGCATGTATGTACCATGGGGCCCATCCCAGCCCGGCATGGGCCCCATCTTGCCAATGTGGGCCCAAGACTGGGCCAGAGTTCATACACACTAGGGGAGTATCACCACCATACGCGTTATTTTCACCCCTTTTCCAAATATTTTCCTTTCTTTTCGCCTAGTGTAATTATTATCATACATTATCCTAAAACATTCAAACGTTGCACACACAGTTTCTTTCGTACACCTCACGAAATTTGAAAAAAAGAAAATGAAGTATTTCTCCAACCTACTCAACCTAAAACCGTTTGAAGTTTCATATTCCGCCGACAAAATTTACAACCTGTCTCCAAAAAAACGTGCATTAAAGTATGAAGAGAAGGTTGAACTCAACCTATTTTCAGTCTTCCCAATTTGTATAGCTTGTTTCCATGCTACTTTCACGAACTGAAGAAAAATTTTCTTTGAGACAGGCAAATATTGTCTTGCACATTGATATAATATACTTATTCGTTTCTTCGAATAAATATTTATTTCATAAACAAAGAGAAAAGTGTAGTGTTGTGATTTTTCTTTTTTCTTCTTCCCACACCGGTCTTAGTCGGTGTCTTAAGGAACTTGCAGACTCGATGGAATTTTTGGTATGAATTAAAATATGATTTATATATGTAGGATTTGATAAAAGGGTTCTATCTAAAGTGTATACAAACCATGTTTACTTGCTCTTTTCTCCCATTCAAGAGAGTAGAATTAATGCGTTGGGTGAAATGAACTACTAAAAGCAAAGAGGAATTAGCGTTTCAAGCGTGGGTAAGCTGTGAATATCAACAAACGTGAGGTGAGCTTCTCGCGTAACAGTTTTAGGGAATAAATCATCATCATATCTATCTAAAAAGTTACATTGAATAAATTAGGTCAAATTGTATCGAATCCAGCCCCGTGAGTCCGGAATCGATCGTTAGAGTAGAGACGATAAGCGAACAACTAGCAAACAAACGAACAAACAAACGACCGCACCCACCCCAACCAAAAGTGCAGATATTATTTTATGTGTAAATACAGCGAGCATACAATACGGCAGGTAGAAATTCGTCCAACATTTTCCTCATTGTTGGAAAGGAGAGGGACAAGGAGGAATAGAGACGGAACGAGGAGAATGTTTGGAGGCAGATGGATGGTTTGTCGTGTAAATAAATAATTGTGCAAACAAGCGTCCAATGTAAACGTCATTCACATTAACGAGCACGCTCATTCCTCCTCTCTCCACCTTTTTACTTATACAAACCCGGACGTGCATTCCCACACACGTTAAGTTATATTATATAAAACTCTCACGTACACACAGTGTAACTAGGATTTTCTAGCGACAATCGACATTTATGAATTTCCTTTTTTCTTTATTTACCTCTAATCTCTTCCCGCATCAGTGCAGGGTTCTTGTCTTTTCATTCTTTTCACACTCGAAAATTTCCAATTATTTATATTCTTGTATGGTCGTGTACAAAGCAGACATTTGTTTAATGACTTTCGCGTAAGAACATCGCGTACAAGAAGACTACGAGACCCAAGATCATGTTTCATTTATTCCTCTCAAGTAATTTCTTTCCCTTATCTACAATGTTTTTCCCCCTGTCATACGAATCTCTCCGGTGAGATTCATTAATATCGCAGCTGTTCAATCGTAAGTGACGATTCTTCCGTTTTAATAGATACCTTTCGTTGGAATAGGTATCGAGAGATAACATTATAATCATCGAGTAGAGTCTTTACGACGTCGCTCGTTAAGCACAGGCCCGGTCCCCTTATAAATACCGGAACGCATACGGTGTGTGTGGTGAAAAAATAGCAAGCTAAGGGATGACGATCGTATGGGAGAAGAAACTAAATAAATGGAAGAAAGCTTGGGGCCTACTTCACGAGGCCCTCCGCACTTGAGGCATCGAGTTCTCCGAGGAGCTCTGGACAAGTGGGTTGTAATATGCATCTCTCTGTTGTTGTTCGCCTCGAGGCCAAGAGAGGAAGAGGGTTTGGGAGAGTAGCAACTGCGAGGACACTCGATACAATGGGCTGCTTTACATATGAAATTACAGTTCAAAGCGTGACACGTGCATATATATATATATATATATGTATATGTATATATATAAAAGTGAGAAAAGATAGTAGGTATACACATTTGCACTCAACGTTCCTCTATGCCCCGGCATGGGTGATTATTATTTATTAAGTACGAACCATAGGTATATATGCGTTTTCCGGACAAGTAGGAGGAGAAAAAGAAAAAGAAGAAGAAGAAGAAGACTCTCGATAACCCAAAATGCTCCACTTGCCACAAACTATAAACAGAAAGGAAACGAGATTCCTGTATCTATGAATTTTTTATGATCAAGAAGAACCAGTCGTGTCATGCGTGCCTTGTATCGTCGATCTATGCTTAAATAAGTTGTTTCGATGAAAGTTTCAAGTATATAATAATTTCGAATACCCGTTCTCTTGTTTCCTCGAGACGAGGGACAACTTGCGTACGTACTATTTATACAACTGCGGTGTATATCTCTACTGGCATTGGCAAGATTGAAAATATCTAGAATCACTCCACAGTATCTACAAAGGCTAATGTAACCGCCGCGATAAGAAACATGTGTATACATACACATATACATATGCGTATAGGAAGGTGGAAGAAAGTGGTCTACCTTTTCGCATGCACACGCTTCTAATTTCTCAATTTCGAACGACGAAGATACGCAACCGACTTTCGTGCAAACCAACTTTTTATCTTTCAAGAAGATATTCTTTTCCCTCTCGTCTTCTTTACAAGGTCATATGACGTTTTTATGACTACTTCGAATCGGTTTTTTTAGCTTTAAAATTCATTGAACTTATCCCAAGCATGTTCTGAAACATCCGTGTACCTCTTGGGACATGCGGATTCAACTGGAGATTATAAGAATATACATGTACAAGATCAAGAAATCGCTCGGCGTAAAAATAAGTAATTCATCTATTCGAATCGATTTCCAACGAAAAAGAAGAGAAGAGCATCTGGTAAAAAGGTCAATGCAAATCGTTTATCATAATTTTAAACCTCTAATGACCTTACCAGAACTCCACGGTAAGAGAATATAAGGTGCGTCTTTCGATCGAAGGCTATAGAAATGAAAATTTCATATCTATAATCGATGGATCGTTTGATCGAATGGAAAAAGGTTATCCACGCAAAATATAAACGCACCCAAACAAATGGTACTGGAAGGAAGAATTTTGAGTATCATCAAGATGATGAATTTATTATTTTCTTTTCTATTAAAAGTCGGCGACTATGTTCAGGTACGACTAAAATCGTCTAGAAGGAAGAAAAAGAAGAAAGAGCTGGAGCGGCAAAGGGTTCTGCTACTCTCGGCGGCGGTGACGGCAGCAACGAATGGAGGACAGAGAACGACAAAAAAGAAAAAAAAATACACTGACTCTCTCATACACAAACACGGATATGCGAAGAGAAAGAAGAATCCAAAAAAGCAACTGCTCGATCGAGCTGCTCCGACTCAGCGACTCTCATATTTAATGATAATAATGCTACGCGTCGTGTCTGTGCAGAGTCCCGCTAATGGGCGGACACTGTATACAATATGCAATCTCTATCCGTATTATCTATATACATATTTTCTACAAATGTTTTTTCAACTACTCGCAACAGCCAGCAGCATGCGAATGCCAATGTTTCACATAATTCTATGACAATAATACGGCAATAATCTGAATCTGTTCCAGAGATGATCATCATAATATCGGTAGAATTGAATCAATATTTTCAACATAATATAATACAAAGTCTTTTATTACAAAAAAAACCGAATATTCTCGAGGAAAATATGACGAGAGGTGTTAAAGGTCTTTTCAATCAAATCTCTTATTTATTCTTCGTCGCTTTGCCTCTCTCCTAAAACGTCCCTAGAGTGTAAAAGAGACGGAACTCTCCTACAGTCTATGGGCTGCGTAATGGGCTCCACGAATGAACGATCTTGAGGTACAGTTCGACAATGAAAGACATTCCCGAGGCGATAATTGATCGAAACCTTGGAAACGTACCCGTCCACCCGCCGATCCTGACAGAAGGGAGTGTTCGGATTTTTGTTAATTATCGGAAAAAATGAGAATATATTTTTTTAGATCCTTCTTTTCGATACTCCCAATTAAAATTACTTTTGTTCGTCTGCCTACTGCAAGGAGCTCTCGTCTGCTCTATGTAGAACAGAAGGAAAAAATGCAGAAGAGAATGACAAATCCAAGCTTTTAAAATCCTACCGACATAATTAACTCAGTCTTCCAACACGATACTGCATTGAACGTGAGGGAATATATAATTTCTAAAAGTGTGGTCTTTTTGATTAGGAATTACAATGTTCTCATTTGAATTTTATGAGAGAAGAAAAGAAGGAGAGTGAGTAGAAGGCCAAAGCAACATCAGCACAGACAACAACGAATAAGGTAAAAGGGAAACAATTTAATTGAGCGTTCCCTTTTCTCGATTCCCACATCTTCTTAAAGGGACACGAAAATGCACTCGAAAGATACAGTTACATGAATTAACGGATGAAAATGACTCACATAATTATATAATCATAGAGGACACCGTATCTAATCGCATCTAATCATACTACACCATGTGTTCCAATTGTCGTCGTAAGTTCCGCAATTTCATTTCCTGTTTTCAAGACTGAAGTTCGCGCGAAGTTTGTCACAGTTTATTTGATTTTTCTTTTTCGAATAAAAATAAGATAGGGGAAAGAATTCAATTTTCAAGAGGAGAAGAGTTGGTAGAAAATATCAAATGGCAGGGATCGTAATTACAATCAATCTTGTTACAGGCGCTTTTCTCGTCGAGTCATAATTTCAACAACTTCATTACCTCATTATAAGTTATTATAAGTTATAAAACCCCAATCATAGATAGTTATTACATAATATGAGAAATCTCTCTTCTTGAAGGAAAATAGAAACAGACAGGGTTGGTCAAAACCTTTGTTTTTCGAAAAATTGTAAAAAGGAAAAAACTCTGTTTCACGATGCATCGTATTATACGCCTTTGACGCTGAATTTTTACGAGTTTTACAGAAGAAAAGACTTTTATGAATTTGTTAGACCCCTCGATTTTTTTTCCAGCCTTGACGCATGTCGGCGTTTGTTTTGGTTGTGAACCATCGTTCCCAACTAGCCTGCTGCCTTTTACTCTTGAAATCTTGACACATATGTGTATTTTCTGTGCAACTAGACGCAACGCATGCTGTACGGAAACACATCCGTAGGGAAATCAACTGAATCTTAGAGGTTTTTGTTTATTTATATAACACATTTACGGGTGTTTAAATGTATAACGTAATCGCATACAACTCTAAACGGTGTAATACATGTTTGTCTAATAAACGAGATGAGATTTTATTGCTTTCTCTAATAATAAGCGAGGAATGAAGTCTTCCCTTCTCATCTTCTTTTCGATGTTGATTTTATTCTCATTTGGGATGACGGAAGCTGCAGGCGTTAACCCTAGAACTCCACTCTGGGATGTAGCATATTCCGGATGATTTTGATATTTCAATTAATATGAGTACATATTAGTTTTTTGAGAATTCTTACTCATACTTTCAGAGAAAACAGATGTCCCAACGGTGAAAATTACGAGAATAACGGTGGTTCCAACAATGGGGTATGTGGGACAAAGTGTGACGTTTTTCTTTCACTGAGATAAAGTGGAATTTTATAGGGTTAAAAACGTGAATGTTTTGAAAAATTCATGACTTCAAGGAGACTTGTGGTAATCTGTCGCATACTCATGGTTCCTTTCGCCACAATAAAGTATATCCCACGGCTACGATATGAATATATTAATTTTTATTACAAAATTTTCTCCCCGTGATTTTTTACGATATCTTCAAGAATATTCGGACACACAATTTTGTAAAGTTCTTCCTTCAAAAAAATCAAAAGAAATTGAGTCTTATAGAATCTAAATTCAATAGAACGGAAAATTGATAGAATGATTCGATGGAGTGAAAAAGGGAAAACTTGAAGTACCAGAAGCGCTGATATTATCCTCTTTTTGATACAGAAATTATTGAAAAGAAAAATGAAATAAAAATTAGTATCCATCACGTGTATGCATGTAATAAAATATTATTCCAGTAGAATTTGAAGAAGCAATAATTATACAAATTATGGAAGAAAGTTATTGAAGTGAAACGCGGTTACAGTAACTTCATACCATACTATGTAATTTTCAAGAGGTGCAAAAACCATTTGCTTGAGCACATATGTATAATTACTCTCATAGCGTTTCATATGTGTATTTAATTTGGAATGTTTTGTTCCTCCAAATTTTTTGCCTCTTTTAATTTATGTACACCAGTGTACTTTTTACAGACCAATTAAATTGTTGGTTTATTGAAATTATACTTCGATGCGGTGTACGAGCAAGCAAGGTGGTAGGAAACAACATCAACGGGAGTTTTAGATACGCTCGATATACGAGTTTTGAAATATTCCAATTAAATGATTTATTAGGAATTGAACGAAGGATTAAAATTAACGATCAATATTTGGATCCCTTCGATTGAAATTGAAAAAACAAGAAGAATAATAATACTTTATAGATAACGTTCTTAGGGACTGAATAACGGTCTGAAGGAATATTCAATTGAAATAAATCAATGAGTAAGTGTTTGATTATCATGAATAATATAGGGCTCATGTTGAAAATCAGACATTAAAATAACATTATTACATTATATTCAGAAATATCTTTATCTTTGATACGAATCATAATTCATTTTTTAGTTTTTTTATTCTTTCATGTTTCCCTCGCGTTCTCCTTCCCGTACATCCAATGAAACTTCGTCACTGAGTCTGATAGGTAGCAATGGAATGCAATGATGTTGTTGTAGGTTATAGGAAAGTGTGATGCAACGTGGAGGTATATTGTGAGGCGTGATTGGGTGTGATCAGATATTGTGTGACTATAACGTTCCAAAGAGTATTTAACTAACTTCGATACGTGATATTATGTGGGTACATCCGGAGGAAAAATCAGATATAATCAGATATAATTAGATGGAATCAGATCTAACTCAGATGAAATTAGATATATTTCAGATAAAAGTTGATCTGATCAGATATAAATGAAAATAAATGGATCCTGATCATATTTTAGCTGATATCCAGTTAGATCTAATTAAACCCAACATCACATATAATCGTATCTAGTCAGATCAAACTAAATCTCATTGGATCAGACTAGCTCTGGTTGTAGAGCTATTCATATATAATCGGATCGCCTGAGATCAAACACCAGATCAGGTTATGTTTCATAGGACTATACTTTAAATTTAGTTATATCACACCAGATCAAAACAGATTCAGATTGAATCGTCACCAACAATAAAAAAAAAACAAATTCCTGCTTTTCCGTTATTAAATTTCGAAAATTAGTATGAGATTTTATTTAAAAAAATACATTCAAACGTTATCATGGATTTCTTGTTGTAACTAGTAGTCATTGTAGTAAATGAGATCACGCAAGAGCAAAGATGTTGAATAAATTCGTCAATTGCTCAAATCATAAAAGTAGTGAATAGAAAGCATTTATCCTTCCTATTAATTACATAAGCAGTTATAACTTCATTCAACATCTTTTCTGGGAAATCCTATTCATCCCAAAACCATCTCATTCACACGGAAAAAAACTCTGCCAATTGATAGGCACAAAGCTTCCTCGTTTCTGTCCAAGTAGCATCCGAATATTTTATGTATAACGTTAACGGGCGTTGTATATATGCCATTACTATCCTAATAGTACGAGGGTGATTGTGTTTTTTTATTTTGGATTTCGCAAATTCTTTTTCCCAAGCAACATTAGCTAGAAAACTTGGCACTGATTCTCCAGTTAAATACACTGATTTTTGGTACTCTCTACTGATTCGAATTTAGAGAGCAAGAATAATCATTTTCTATCACAATTCTCTTTGCTGATTTCATCCCTCCTAATGAATCAGGGCGAAAATCATATTGGGACCACTATATGAATCCCACATTTAACCGTGGTAAAAATTCCTTCATATAGATCGGATAATAAGAACGATCAGATCGTTCTATCAACTATATTACCTTTGTCACAGCGCTACCGTTCATTATTCCTTTTAGATACGTGTCCCAACCATATCGCGTCTTCGTGAGGACGAAACTTTCTTTTCAGTGTACCGCAATTGCAAGACCGTAACTGGTTTCAAATTTTGAAACTGAATTTTTTTTAAATTTGCAAATGTCACGCGCCTTACTCTCCTCTGGGCCTCTTTCTCTCTTGCCTTTTCTTGTTTATCATTTTGACTTATTGTGACATATGAATGGCAGTCTCAAAGACAATCATCACAAAACATTCTTTTGAATGTCCTATATTTTGTACTTCTGGAGAATTTGTACCAAATATACTCCTTACAACTGATGGGCAGCCTCAATTACTTCTTGTACTTGAAGTACTTTTCTATTTCCATGGAATAGAAATTTTGAACGTCGAATTAGAAAGTACTTGACAAGAAAAAGTACTTCAAGTAACAAAAAGTAGGGGAGAGTTGCCTTGATTGGACCATCGCCTTGAATGAATCAGAATATCAGATTCCAAAGCCCTCCAAAAGAACCCAAAAACATAAAATTATCAAACTCATGGACGTAAAAATAATCGATTTTTTTTTACAGCCCTCTTACCAACGATGTCAATTTTCTCATGCGTCGTAAACAATATGATACATTCCGTTCATCATTTTCGTAACACAAGTAATTTTTTTTTGTTCGCTTCGAGAATCCCCCTGACTCGTTCCTGGGTATAAAATCATAAATACAACGCGGGACACAAAAAATTCAACGAAACGACGTTGTATCCATTCGGAAGAAGAGAAAGAAGGCGATGAAGTATATTTTGAAATTGTTGTACAGTGTGACGAGATCGCGACGATATCAGAAATCCCCGGTACGCGAATCCTATACTCTCAAGAAACTTACGAGGTAACAAACTCATCCAATAATAACAATGTTTTTGTTTTTCAAAACAGAATCATTTTAGATCTCATTCTCTTTCTGTTTCTATTTCGGACGCTGAGTGATTGAATGGAAAGAATTATATTTTATGTATAATATATCACATTTCAATTTCTCCAAAACGTAAAGGATCGCGAGAAGTTCTCTTCGCCTTTTATTGCCTTTAAATCGATGTCAACGGAATCGTACTTGAACCTGCAACGTCGTACATTTGTGACCATGTTGAACAGTAATTGGCGTAACGTATGTTTCTGTTCTATTTTACTTTCAGTTTACCCCAACGATATTGAATATATTTTTTATGCCCAGACAGCAAAATGCTGCAACTGTTGTTCGGACATTGCTGGGAGGTTGCATCGCCAAATGCGCAGCAACATGCAACAAACTCCAAAGTTGCTGTCATGATGAAGCGAAGATTTTTGGATACATGAAGCTACGATACGTGAGATCAAACAATTGCGAGGGTGTATTCATCAAAATGACTACGTACAGTCGTCGAGTACACAGAATGAAATGAAACAATCTAACAAACCTATCCAATTTATTGAATGAGGAGACGAAAACGACGACAACTTCCTTTAGTTGTTGAACTTTTTCTTTTTCTCGTATTTCCCTTCAATGATGATGATAATGATCGTCGTTCAGTTCCAACGCTTGACTCAAATGAATTTAATTTAACGTGAAATAAAGTAATTTCTCGATTGAACGAACCTTCACCGAGGATTGACAGTTATTTTATTACTTATTCAAGTTCAATCAATTCATTAAGATCAACCAAATAGCATCCAACTTTTTCATTACCTATTATTTCTGATTGAGGTTATAGTTGCGGGTATATATTGTGGTTGCATTTGCTTTTTGTAATCATTCTCTATGGAAAGTGTATGAAAGGTTAGTTATAAATGTCATATTTTTTCTTTGTGTTACAGCGGATACATGGATAACGAGATTGCAGAGGGAATTCAACTCCGACAAAGGTGAGAGAAAAGAATTTTCTTCATTTCTTTTGTGTTACAAAAATTTCCGAGTGCCATAATCTTTTCTGCATGTGTTTAAAGAATCATTGTGACAATTCAGTGAACAAAAAAAAATCAAGTGGCCCATGGGGGGATCGAACCCACGACCTTCGCGTTATTAGCACGACGCTCTAACCAACTGAGCTAATGGGCCGTTGATGTCGTGACGAGGTGGAACGATCACTTTTCTACTTCTCACGCCGCGTTTGTGAACCATACACGAACGAGTGTTCGAAATATATAAAGAGATCTTCATGATGTAATTAAAATCGACTTCAACAACGGGAAACCTATCCTTGTCATCAAATTTTTTTGTGGTATCCATCCCTAGTCGAAAAGTGAAGACAAACGAAAAACATCCGGAAGTAAACTGTAAAATAATGGAAACTTTTGGAAACCATTTCCTTCGAATGTTTACCGTTTATTTTCATTTTTCTGAGGATTGTTTCTACTGGAGCAGCAGCAGCATCACTCTTTCTGCAAATGATTGTAGAAAGAGATAATTTATTTCTTCTTTTCTTTGGAGATATCGAAGAGAATATAAAATCGTGTCCAGAAAGAAAATAGTCATTCAGTCAGTCATTGAGTCCCTCTCACATCGTCGGGCGTGGTTTGTCCACTTATAATTTATTCCCAGAGTTTATTCTCTTTCTCCTTCCTCCGTTTCGTTTCCCTTTTCTCCTTTTCCTTACTCCCAGTGACTGGTGATGCAATGCAACGAGCAGCAGCAACGGTGCAGAGTGCATCTATCGAGGAATTTCCAATAATCGTGTGATTGTTCTTCAACATCTCCTCCTCGAACTTTTTCTTTTTCACTCCAATTTTTTTGGCTCCTCGAATACGACAACGACTACGACAACGAGGAGACCGACGACTTCGACTACGACGACAACGAATGGAGAAAATATCAACGATCGATAGCTCATCTCGTCTCGTCTCGTTTCGTTTCGTTTCGTTTCGTTTCGTTTCGTTGTCGTTCGACATTATTTAAACGGCTTTGCCACCGAGTTTTATACCAAGTGACGAGAAAAGGTGGGAAAGAAAATTCGTCATGTAGAAATGTATTGGAGTGTGTAAAATTCCTCACACAGGCAACCATTCTTCTTCTCTTCTCTCTTCCATTACACTATTTTCTTCATTCTTTTCTTTCCATTTCGTCTTCCCTCTTTTGTTTTATATAACCACTACGAACTACAGCGTACCGTATATGCATGTCGTGCACACAGTAGATGCTTTTTTTTCTCAACTCTTCTTTTCCTCCTCCTCCTCCTTTTTCTCCTCGTCGTGCTCCTCTCTTCTTTCACGCTCGCAGAACGCAAATCGATCTGAATCGGAGGAAGGAAAGAAAAAAAGAATCATCGGACGCCTCGCTAAATCCCAGAAAACCTTCAAGTCCCCAGGAGAGAGTGTCAATGTATATATACGTGTTCTTTCTTCTTTTTACTCTCTTGTGTTTTTTTTCTTCTTTCTTTCCATCATCATACTAGCATTTCCTGTCTGTTCTATACCTATATTTCTATACCTCGCGTGTTGCTCACGACTTCGTCGTCGTCGTCGTCGTCGTCGTCGTCGTAGTCGTCGTAGTCGTCGTAGTCGTCGTAGTCGTTCTTCTTCGTCATTGCGAATTATGAGGTCTGTGTGCAGTAGCAACCAACAGTGAAATAGCAGCACACCACTGAAAATACGAATATCCTTAGGGGTACGTAAACACAGTATACACGTGTGTCGTATAAGTATACTACCCTGGTATATAACATTTACATGTGACATATGTGATGTTTGTAATGTTTGTATACGTCGCGCTATCTATTTCATTTTATATTTGGTATCATCATAGTATACCATCAAAGCGAACTCGTTCTTTCTCGTTATTTGCTCCCTCTTCAATTTGTGCCACACACGAATTGAAGAGGGAGCAAAAAGGAAAGGAGAACAACAAGCGTTTAGTTTAGATTAAAATGACTCTCTTTTCTCTCTTTCTTCTCTTTGTTAATTAACATACGGTATTGTTCCACGCTCATCACCCTCGTTAAAATTTTGCGAAAAAAAGAGAGAAACAAATTTACGATAAGAGAAATGAATAAACAATTCTCCCCTTGATGTATCTAACGATTCTCGAGTGATTCAATTACATATACTTTTCGATAACAATCAGCTCCTTCAAGCAGAAAAATTCTCTCAACCCTTCACTTTTAACAGTAAAACTTTTTGCTCTGTCTTTTCCGAAAAAAAAAATCAGAAAAATATATGTATGATTACTTCCTACAATTATAAAGAGTTATATCAGAAGAAGGAGGTTTATGAAAACCCCATCAAGATGGTATCTCTTTCCTCAAGGTGTACATACCATAACCCAGTCGTTGCTTTACAATCTCGGTATAGATTGAAAGTACCGGAAGAGAGATTACGGTTCATTTCAGATCTCGGCGGCATTGAGGCACAGGCGGTGCCCTTTTTTCCCTATCTATCTTTGGTAATAGCCGCAGCGCACCACCCCGATATGCAACCCCTTAAACCACTATTTACGGTTCTTTAGGCTCAAATGATCCCACTTAAGTGCCTAATGAAGATTGACAGGGTTCTCACGCAATACGCGAGAAGAACGATCCTTGACGTACAAGTATACATATAGAAGGCGTGAAAGAATATTTTCATATAGTACATGTGTGAAGAGTCTTCTTCTACGAGGATGTTGTTGACGTTGGCTGTTGTGTAGTGGGAAACAAAAAATAGATGGAGTTTCATGCAGTACACGAGCAGGAGCCTCGTCGTTTTTATTCATCTACGCTAAAAAAAATTACTTCTCGCCAAATAAATAGTTTATTTGTCCACGGCATATTTCTGGGGATTAATGAAATATCCAATCCAATCAACTAATGGAATGCTTGCTCAATATAAATTCATTTTTATTCAGTTCATTATTTAATTTCTACAAATAAATATTTTATAGAGAGAGGACAAATAAACATTTTTTACTTCCATGTTCCTTAGATATAAGGAAAGGGAAGTATTTTGATTAGGTCAAAAATCCATGATGCAGAAGGGGCTATTTCGCCTTCGCCAAACGCATCAGAATTTCGAGAAGATTTCCAAAAATGTGTGTGTGCACAACTGATTCTTTATCATCCGATCGTTATGAAATTTTCACGACAGTTATAAGTAGTATTCTATACAAGTTTCAACTTAATTCTTACAGAAAAGTAAGGGGGAGGGGGGGGGGGACATGTTATCGGAAATTGTGATTTTGCGACCGCTGGTTTTTCTACTTCTGGTTATTCGATTGCAATGAAACCTATACCACGTTCTAATAATGCCTCCGCAGTAGTTCCATACGCGAGTTTGATTCCAATTGGTGGATAAATGTGAGGAAAAATTTGGTATTCAATTAATTGGAAATGAGCCGGGTTTTCATTTGTTCTATATGATTGTTAGAGCAAGTAACGGAGAGCTATTGGAGATTTCAAATTCATTAGCCATTGCGCGAATCAAATGATGCGAATGATTATGCGGAATTAAATTTTTTCAGATACACAGATGGATGGGAAAATAAGTTTTCCCAAATTTAAAATAAAAATATCATTTCCGATGGATTTTTGTTCGGTGGGAAAATATGAGGAATATGGAAGTAGAGTATGGGTCTTCATACCGATTTTTCCGGTGTGTTTCAACCAAACAGAACCATGGATGAACAGAAAGTTTGCTTCAAACTCCTTCATAATTTTTAATACACCGTCAGGGTTGGAATGATCATTACTCGCGATTCGAAATGTGTCATTTTTAGATACATATTTCATAATCGTGGCTGTTCAATTCACATAGGTATATGTAACAACAATATTAATATCGATCCAATTGACTCCGCTAAACCGTATTTCGAATATCATTCTAGTTACCATTCGCTGTCAAACATCAAAGTTCCATGTAAGTTTTCTATGATTTATGTCCCAAGTTCTTCATTCTTCAACGTCTGATTTGCGTTGTTTATTTTTCTTTTCTCAACACCGCATTTTACACTTTGTATTCCATTTAGAAACATGATATATTTTACTTTATTTATGAATTCAGTGTTAGACAACGATATGTTAATTGAGATTTGATATTGTCTTGAACGTACAACTCATTGTGCAACTCGTAAATTAGCATAACATTTTGTTGGATAATTTATTGCGCTTCCAAAGATTATTCACTGTCATGAACGAGTGTGTGGACAATGCTCTGATAGGAAACGAATAAACCTCTTTCATACAGAAAGGCATTACATACGTAAAAAACGGAAAAACATCACCCTTTATCACGTTTATCTTTTTCTTTCTTAGTGCTGCGCTTCACTTATTCCAAGAGGAATTCCTGCACGCAGGAAGCCTGTAACATATTACATGGCCTAACTTTTCGTGAATTTTTATCTCGCAATTGACGTGAAACAAAATCAAGCGATTGATAATTTCTTATCGCCAAACTGCTTGGTTTTTGGATCTCCAACTTCACGATGAAAGAATGAAAGAACATCACCAAGATTTGAGATTCATGTTCTCCGATGTTGTGATGTTTTTTCACGCAATCAAGATAAAAAATCATCTAATCGTGACATATACTATACTAAATGTTACATGTGATCAAATAATGTAATAACGAAATAATGTATATGTGCCAATAAAACAACTTTCATTCATTCGTCATCTAATCGTGAGATGAAAAATCAGGGAGGTTAGGTGATGTAATATCTCGCGAGTTCTCTGCGTGTGCACAGTTTTTTTTTATCATTCAAATATTATGGAGCTGTCAAAAGTTCCTTGATTTCCTGCAATTGTTCTTCGATATGCAACCGGTCTCTCGGTACCACGTAATTTCACTTCAAATGTTTATGGCTGTCAGAAATCAGTAATGAAGCGCATAAATAATTCCACTCTCCGTGTAATTATATTGTAGAATGAAGCCTAATGATTTCACAGTAAGTGATTTGATTATCAGATTTTGAGATGCTCTTCAAAAAGTGTTGAATCGAATACCCAAGTAGAAATACTCTAGTTATTGACGAGTTTTGTAACGCTCAACTAGGCAAATACTAGACACTCGCAAGTACCTCACCAAAACCCTACGAGGTACTTGCAAGCGTCTAGTTTCTGGCTAGTTAAGCGTTACAAAACTCGTCAATTACTAGAGCATTTCTACTAGGGTATTGAATGATTATATATCTTAGTAAAGTGCCAAGTGAGGTAAAGGTAACAGGTTTATTTTACGAAACAATAGAATATCCGATGCTGTTACGAGATTGAAAACTTGAACATCATCCGGGGAATTGAAATTTCGCCTGAAACACAGATGGACTGGACGATATTGAGACTCTCATGGGAGAAGAAAAGTTTTGATAAAATAAAATACTGTCTGCATTTCACGACAGTTGAAAATTTTCTCCCAATGTACGACACCAAGTTGACAAGGTCAGAAACCGTAACGTGTTCTTTTAGTTTTAGGATTACATTGAACAGGAGTTGATAACGGCCCAAATCACAACTCTCGATCTTTCAAAATCACTCAAAAGTATGGTTGCGGTGAGCTCGTCCTTAAGCGAGATGTCGTTCCGTCTTCTATTCTATGTATGTGCGAGAGCACGTGTTGCTCGTTCTTTTTGGATAATATTTGGACCAAGTCAGCCTCTTTGGCCTTTATCTGTCAAATACTTTGGTTGGAATAGATAGATAGGTGAAGAACACAAGTACATAGATTTTCGTGAAAAAGAGAGCGAGAAACAAGAACATTTCTGAATAAAGAAATGCGTCAGCTGTTGCTTCTCTTCTTTTCATCTTTTTCTTTCAACATATTGTGTAGAAGAAAAAGAGGAAGGAGAAGAAGAAATGGCGATGGGTCATTAAGAATCCATTAGAAGTTTTCCAAACTTGGAAAACCAAATATAAACTCGAGTCTGGCTGTAGGGAGGAGGAAACTCGAGAAGAAGAGAAGGCAGGTGGTGTGGAACTGCAAGCTTGAATGTCCTAAAGAAAAATAAGAAAAGATAAAGACGGGGAAAAAGAAGGAGAAGAACAGGCAGCAAACGAAAGGGAGCAAGCGAACAGTGTATACTTGCCGTGGGGCCAGCAGCCATCGCTGATGCTCAAGTGATGGAAGGATTGTAATTCAAAGCGCATCATGTATATTGGAGGACCATCGTACGTGATGTCTTCTTCTTCTTTTCCTCCTCTTCCTTCTTCTTCTTTTTCTTCTCCTCCTCCTCCTCCTCCTCCTCCTCCTCCTCCTCCTCTTCCTCCTCTTTCATTCTCATCTGATTTTTCTTGAACACTGTTCACCACCACTGCTCTCAGGGTGACGAGAGAAAGTATTACTACCGCCGGCAACTTCTCATGGCTCTGATATCAACGTGTTTCTACCTGTAGATGATGAAGTCGTAAGAGAAAAAAAATTACCAAGAGAAACTGAACTTATGCACATATACGCATACTTGTACATATCCATGTAATCCCTTTACCCACGCTACAATGGAAATGTTGTAAAATGGTAAGACACAATTTGTTAGGAAGTACTTATTAGTACGCTTGTACTTACGTATATATTTCCGCATCGCATCGGAAGGTTTTCTGAACGTTCAAATGATATCCCAGGGCGTTCTAAAAACGTTGCATGGATTTTCCAGGGACATACAACTGTTTCGTGAAGTTGTATTCATCTCCACCATGTGACGTTCTGGAGTGGTGTTCAATAAAGGTAAATGATGTTTTGCGATGCTACGCATATGTTTGTGAAGGTTAGTTTCAATTAAAGTACGTTTAGAAAAATTAATAAGAAGATTCTGTAGTAGATGAAAAGAATAGACTGGACACGTATTCAGGTGCATCAAGAATGAAGGTTTTCTGAGTTTGTCGAAACCTACCCCTCCGAGACCATAACAGGTAGAATTGACGTTATGTTTCTGAAACGTCTAGAGGACTTTCGATGCTGTCTCGGTCGTCCAATTCAAAGATCGAGAAGAAAAGATCTTGACAATTTTCACCATTTCCTATCGTTCCTTTCAAACTCCCTCCTCATCCTCCATCACCGCCACCACCACCACCTCCTCCTCGTCTCTTCTTCTTTCGTCTTACAGATAAAAATATACGCGCTCCATTGTACTTCCAAGATCCACGATTTTGAATTACAGAAAAGAGTACTTGCCATACGTATTTGACTTATTTTACCCATTCATTTGTTACGAAGAAAAGTTCTTTCTCATTCTTTTCTTCTTATTCTCTCTTCTTCTTTGTCTCACTTCAACAATCAGAAGTGACGGAAAGGTTGTAATTCAAGGCTCGTCATGAATATTGTAAAATCCTGATATCTCACGGCTGCAACCGCCTTCACCTCAATCTTTTTCTTCTGCTCCTCTCAGTGAAATAACTGTCTTCCTTTAGAGGCATCTTCTCTTTTTCAATTTATAAGTAAAACTCCCTCAGTCGATTGATTAATTCTTCTGTGAACAGAGTATTGTTTTTTCTTTGGAAGTCAAAAGTATAAAGAGAAAGTGGATTATGTCGTCGTATATGATGATGATTGTAACGAAGAAGTTGTGGCTTATCTTTTATTCTTGAACGGTAAAAGTAGACTAGGGTTAATTGAAAATCATCTGAGGAAATTGATCTACCTACATATATCTACCTCTGGTTTAGGTTTATGCGCCCTGATTGAAAAAATCAATTGAATCTAATCAAATTCTATTAATTAAAGAAGTAATCGGATTCGACTACATGGTAAAAAAAGAACACTACTGGTTACTGTGAAGGACCACGATCGGTTGGAAAACAAATAAAAACACGCTTGGATAATGAGGATTAGCGCGATCACAGTGTTGGGTATTGTAATGAAATTCGTCAATGCTGGCTGGACAGTAATGAGGACTGGGAAATGCAGTACCGCATAGAATGAATTTGAGTTTCAATGTATTTTTGTGATTCACAGTAACCATAGCTATTTTATTCTTTCCACGTAGAACATTGTACAGGTATTATAGCGATTCAATCCAATGGGATAACAATGCGTCTATGCCCGGCTCATGAGTGGTAAATTGTAACCAGATCCCCGATATAATTCGTGCAGAGGAATGAATTAATTAGGAATAAGGAATATCGTATTCGATAGGATCTGACAAGGGATGGTGACGGTGCTCTCTGAGAAAACGTAGGTGTTTTAAAAAACAATTCGGTCGAACTGAATGGACTATTAGGCGATTGGATTTAATGGTATATGTTTGGGGATTTTGACAGCGTTCGAGCAAGGGATCGTGCGGGCATGAAGCCATGGTTTTTCATCGGATTCAATGAGTATTTCGACCAACTGACCCACCCCAATGATACATTCGTGGGATCGAAGAATTTCCAACGTTCCAACAAACGTTGGGCCAACACGCCAACAATGTAGGCGTTCCAACAAACAATCCTGTTTGATTAAATGGGCTATTAAACGATTAGATTCAATGGGGATTGCTGGGCATTCTGACAGTCATTTGAGCAAGGGATCGTGCGAGCATGAAGCCATGGTTTTTCATCTGATTCAATGAGTATTCTAATCAACTTACCCACCCCAATGATACAAGCGTGGGATCATTGTCAGCTCATAAGAATCGTCGACCCTGCGAACATCGAATTGAGCTGAAAATTGTGACACCTTGAAATCTTGGTCAGACACAATGAGTACTCTAGTAATTCAATCTGTTTGTGTACTTCGAAAAATGTGGGAGTTAACTCAAACTGAGTGAAACTCTCACCCGAAGCGGATAAGCTGACTTCTGAGACCTAGTGAAGTGTAACGTGTGTTTCTTCACTCTTTCAGATTTTGAGACAGATCTAGACAAATTCAGCAAAAAATTTGGAATCTGAATGAATGGATGAAATTTCGAAGGGCTCAGGGATATTTAGTCAGGTGCAGGAGAATTCTGAGAGATTCACACCAAGCTTTAAACTTGAAATCAATGGAGTCCTGAATTATTTAGAGAGATATAGGAAGATCCTAAAGAATGTGCAAATCTTTATCAGCAAAGTTTATAGAGATTCAAAGGACATTGAAGAGATTTCGAATGCAGCACTTTTTCTGAATGACTTTGAAATTGCACTGGATTTCTCAGAAAAATATCCCAAAACATGAAGACATTCAGCAAGATTACAGAGTGGTGATTCACAGAGATTTTCTTACCAGGGCCAGGTTTCTTAGAATATTGCAATCATTCACGTGGAGAGGCAGGAAGAGAATTAGTTTCATTTGAATATCATATACGTGAACACAGTAAAAAGTAAAACTTACTTTCAACCTTAATATCAGCTCATTTTGAGATGCAGCCAAAACTAGCCCTATTTCAGCTGAAAGTAAGCATCGAAAACAAATGCCGACACAATGAAAAAGACTGAATTTCAGTCAAGTTTTCAAATAAGATGCAGCCACTTTCAGTCAGACCTTTTACAGTGAAATGTTTCACCTGTATCGTGATTGTGAGGCTATCTTCAATGTTGTGACGAGTACTGCATACAGTTCTTCCCACATCCAAGTCTCAGTTCGGTATTTCTGATAGGGCTGGAATCAGCAGAAGATTCAAATCATTCAGAAATTTATCGTTGAGCTGGAATGCAGATAATAAAATTAATAAATCTCATCTAACTTAGAATATTTGTGTCCTATCCCAAGTAGCACGAGAATGTTTGGAATATTCTATGAACATGCACAGAATATATTGATATGTTTTGAATGTCCTATGAACATATAAGATAGAATTCCATCTTAATTTCCAAAGTAAGATGGAATTGACTGAAATTCAGTCTTTTTCGTTGCTTACTTTCAGTTGGAATAGGCGCTACTTTTGGCTGCATTTTTAAGCTGATATTCGGGATCACTTTTCAAGTTTTACTTTTTACTGTGAAATTTTTAATCAGTCTAGTACTCATGAGAACTTGTAAGATCTAATATACTGTCACAATGGTTGAAGTAACTCTTGACGTCAAAAACCTCATCACGACTGTCAGGTGTCTCATTGGTACATTTCTTAATAAATCTTAATGACAAAATCTGATCTAGACGATCTTATAGATTCAAATTTAATCCCATAAAAGTTCAATCGTCCGTTCTCAATGTGCCCAAAGACATTCCAATGTTTCTATAAGATTTGGTTAAACTCAATGGATTTTTCCAACGAGGGTGAACTTGGGATGTGTGAGCTTATAACAACGTTATATTAGAGATGCACGTGTTGGATGATTAATCGGTGATTTTTTCCTGCGTTTCGAGTTTCATGCTTTTGTGTAATGGTACACTCACGATTCTGTTCGAGTATTTCTTTTTACCTTTTGGTTCTAGCGGAGCTCTGGAACAGAGTGAGTGTAGTGCTCTAGTCTCGATAGAAACTCGCTACTTGCGCTTAATTGGACTGCAGCCGCTTGGAGAGGCTGGAGAGATTGTTCTTAAAACATCACTTCGATCATCTGACGATGATCAATTAAATGTAGGTTACACTGACAGAAAAACGACCTGGTTGAAACATTCGTGGTCGCAATAACTTGAAATCTGGTTCGATTCACCAGGAAATGTAATTGTGATATCCAGAAAAAGTGGTTGAAGCAAAAATTCAGTTAATTCTGGTTCCAATCACTTCTTCTGGATATCACCATCACATTTCTTGGTGAATCGAACCAGATTTCAATTTACTGCGACCACGAATGTTTCAACTAGGTCGTTTTTCTGTCAGTGCACAAGGTATAGCTGTGTTTTTATTTTTATTTTTATAGAGACCAATAGACACTCTTGAAATTCATTGACATACAATTACCAACTTCAATTATGTCATTTTTATATGAGTTATTATGAAAATCAAGGTCATATTGTAACACGATGTAACAAATGGCTGTTGCTCGGATATCAGACACCAAAACAGTGAGTGTATATGAGGTAATGAAGGTATTTAAAAAAAATCTCACTTGTATCGAAAAATCGAGCATTGCACGAGTCACGCGTTAAGTGCATCGCTTTTTCAATCTAAATTCAGGTAGAAGTGATTACGCTTAAACGTACAATAGCGCGAAAATGTGACGGATCGCAAAACGCTATTCATCTACGTTAAACGAATCAGTATAGAATACAAACGAGTAGACTCGATTAAAAATTTGTCTCAATCCGTTGTGCAAGCGTAGCTCGGCATCGTCGAACAATAAAAATCAACGCACACAAACAACGAATAAAATTCCCATTGAAACCGACCGAGCATCGGCGGACAACGTGTTATTCCGAATGAAGAACCAATAATAAGCCTGTTATTTATTTTTTGTTGTTCGCTGTATGTTCCCTATCAGTCGTTTGTGCAACGACAAAAGAGGAGAACGAAGAGGACGGAGAGCGAACGGTTGATATACGCGTGTTGATATGAAGGGGGTTGGGGAAACGAGAAAAGCGGATCATCTGCTCTCTCTCATTCCGCATATCAATTTGACTACGTAGAGTGTAATATATACATATATATATATATATATATATATATATATATATATACACACACACATACACACACACACGTACTGTAACGTCAAATGCGTCCCAGAGGAAGCAAAGACAGCATGGGGTTTCCGTCCGTAACCCTATCTCGCAAATACACCGCACGCATGCACGCACAAACACACACACGCACACACGCGCATACGCACATGCACACAGAAGAACATTGTGACTAACTCTGGCTGGGATGATCTCAATGGGAGAATAGAAAGGAGGGGGATCTGCAGAGCCCCATTAACAAGTAACCGTTCATTAGACGCACTTCTCTCGCGGGGGCATTAATGACTCGTCGAGGTCAAGTTGGGGTCCACAACAACAACGCGTATCATCCACCCACAAAGGGTATTTACTACGTTTTTTCATTTTTCCTCTCTCTTTAGCCGCTTACACACACCTCAGCTCACCTGTACCAATTGCCTCACGTACCACCGTTGTCATTTCAATTCAACCAACCGTGTGCATGACTATGTCAACGATATTGTCTCGATAATGCGTCCTCCGACGCTCTTTGCTTTTCCTCCTCGTTAACCTCGGCCTACTCTCTTCAAGAAGATAACGACTACGACTACGACTACGACTATGACTTTGATGAAGATGGTATGCATAATAATAGTGATTAACGGTAGGAAAGGTGAGGAATACGAACCCTGGTAGACATTTGATCAGGGATTCTCTATTTTCAATAAGGTCCTGATCAAGTTAGAATCCGGAAACCGTAAATAAGGAAAATCTTATTAGGCCCTTCCAAGGGCCTTACCTGATTTTCCTAATAGGAATCAAATAGGGCTGTAACGCAAGGGTACAATAGGGTTCGCATAAGATTTCCATAAAATCGAGCAAAAAAGGGAAAACTTGGACAAAACTTGATGAGGACCTAATAGAAAATCGGACATGCCTTATCAGGCCCTCGTATTCTCCTGTCCAAAATTTCTACTAGGGAATGAGTTATACCTATAGGGTGACTCAAAGGCAAACATTTTCAGCGAGTAATGCGCACATAAATCATATCAGATCACTTGTGTACAATGGGTTCAATGAATTATTTTCCTTTTTCCCGACAGATACTGGTTGCCAATTCATTGTTGATTAACTCGGAACATTTTCAAGGGAAGAAATACGTGAGGTATAATGTTCTGAACTTGCAAAACTGATCATAAATGTTTTCAATTAAATAACAAAAAATTGCCGACAAGGTTCTATTGGGAAGAAGGAAACCGAAAGACGGTCCCCTAGCAGATTCGAGTATACCGAATTCAGATCCTTTAATGAAAAACCCGATACTTGCGACTTGTCAGAATTTCATTGTGAAATCGTCAAGTATATTGTATTTAAATCGGACCTGTCCAATAATGAAACAAATCGATACACTGATAGAAATTTCTGCATATTAATTTTAATGTTTTTGCTGAAACGTGGTTTCAAATGCAGTGTGACCTCTCCTTGACAGCACACCATCATACGCCGAATAATGACTCAAATTGCAAAAAGTCTACACGTGTGTATATCGATTTAATATTGATTGAAAAGCATACTTTTAGATTTTTTGCAATCTGAGCCATGTATCGGCATATGATGGACTGTACGAAAGTGCCCCATCTTCACTTACTGTACAAAGCTGAAAACTGGATTTTTTTTCATAACTGTAACACTATAATGTTTAATCTCATCACGCCTGCATAATGAACAGCAGTTCTGAGTTATCAGCTTATCATATAGTGCAGAATATTTTTTTCATGCTTGGGAACATAATGAAACGCTGAAAATTAAAAAAATACGATTACAGATTTTGAAAATCTGACGGAAAATTTGAATTATTAAGCTTGTGTTCTATCAATTTTATGTAGCAGAAGCAGGATGAAATGATTCGAACCAATTCGATTCAATTTCTTTGAAGTACTTCAAAGTTTGGTTAAGACATATATCCAAAATAGCTGTACTTTCTCAATCGAAATATGCCACTTCAATAACAATCAATATGTTCTTCGAACAAAATTATTTTTATTATTATTGCCGCCATGAATGTTCCTTGTGAATAAAGGCAATAACTTGTTAGAATTTAATCAGTCTTATATAAATTTTGATAATCATATTAGGCAAATCAGTTTGATTAATTTTTCCTCATCAGTGCCTCATTAGTAATAGGTAAAATTGATTATACTTTCACTAGGTACTGACAAATGTATAAACAGAATATTCCATTTCATAACCAAAATTTTTGAAAGATTTTATTCACATGCGACCAAATTTTATCTTATTTTGTCAATATACTTTGAAAAAAAAATTCCATCCATCTTTTTATTTATGAATTAGTGTAATGTCGGCTCATTGATTCTCAGTATTTTCCACTAGCAAATCAGCGGGATTCACTGTATCGTCATTGATGGAAGAAGTGACTGATTCATACAGTGGTTTTTTCAGAGGTTCGGATTTAGAGAGTGTTTCAGTTGAATTTTAGCCATTACAACTAAATATCTTAGAACTGACAGGAGAGCTAATTTCTCAGCAGCAGTAGCCAAACTTTCGCTGATAAGACTGAAAATCTCGCTGCCGCAGCAGAAAATCAGTTACAGCCACTAAGAAATGGCTTTCCTTTTCGTAATTGATTTATTTTTGTCCGTGTGGGGCCATTAAAAAAACACGGGAGTTGGGTGGGATAAAATAATTTTTAACATAAAAAAAATACGTTTTACATGATGAAAAAAGATGAGTAAAAAATAATAATAGGTCTCAATATCATGGACGAGTTTAATTCCACTTTGTTAGAATGATGATGTTCCACTGTGTACCAATGTCGGACGGCGTACCTCAAGAATCAATTATCCGATCAACTTGAAATTTTACAATTACGCGTACAAATAGGTTTAACGTACGCAACACGTTAAAAACCTTTCGAGAAGAGTTGCGGAGGAGTAGGGTTGGACGTCGATAGTTGTTAAAAACAAAATCCCCCCATATGTTTTCGGTAGCAGATATCTCTCGAATTGTATACAATCGAATCCACGTAACTCGTTGAGACGTATCCGTCGAGTGGTTACGAATTGTGATCCCTACGAGTGATTATTTATTTAACCCTCAGCCTACAAACAGGACTAGCATAACCCAATGAGTATTTGAAGAATGCGGAATTTGAAAAAAGTATGAGTTTTAACGTCGCTATCTTTGAGTGAGGCAACTTGAGTATGAACTGATGGATTAGCATCACTTCATTGATAAGTGACAAAATGCAAGTTGATGTTGAATTTTGTGTGCCAGAAAATAAGTCAATTTAAAGTTCGCAGGCTGAAGTTTAAAATTTTGTAGACTTTTCGCGATTAAGAAAATTGAGTTTTGATAAAAAATATTCTTAGTTTCATTCGAATGTGTAAAATTTGGAAGATTAATATGACCATTCCTACGCAATTACCACAGATGATAATACAAAACAAAAAAAATGAAAAAATTTAATAATTCATTATCCTTTTCCACCTCGTGTTCGAATTCTCAGAATATCTTCTTCTTCTCCTCTCATTTCAATCAAACTCGCGTATATAAATATCATGAGGCATCGTTATTACATTCTCCTGGAGAATACCTGACGTTATCCGCCCCCATTTCTCTGATTCCTAATAGAAAGAGATCCTGTGCATAAGTATAGAAGAGCCATATGGCTTTCGTTCCCTTTTGTTCGATCTTTTCTTTCCATTGGTACTCCTCTCCAATATCGGTAGCACAGCCTCTCAACGATACAGACACTTTTGCTCCATATTTTGAGGTTTACTTTTGTTCTTCCTTGAATTCAGCTCACCATAAAATGAGCATGTGCCACAGGAATTCCTTCTTCTCTCGAGGTCTTCATCTTTACCTCCTTTTCTTCGATTCAATCATATTCAAACTGACATTCATAAATCATAACTCGTTCTTGGTCCAATGTTAAAAATTTTCACGATGATTCCACCAAAATGTCAGTGGCAACGCCATTTATCCTAACAGTATCGATAAAGTTACATGGTATGTATGATGTAAAATTATTGATTGGAGGTATCTGTAATTTACTTGTCACGTAGGTAACTTTACAAACATGTTCAGGTGACAATTACTGGATACTCAGATGTGTAAAATTACCAACCAAAAATGTAAAATTACGCATATACATTCAATTTAAAATGACAGATCTATGTCACATAAAATTACTTGGACGATCATTATGTAAAATTGCCTTCACTACCTGTGAATTACATAGACTGCATTGCTGAATTGTGTTGCCATTGACATGTTTGGGTAAAATTTGATGAAAAATTACCCAGACTGTATGTACTCGTGGGTATTTGATCCATTCATAATTTATTGTCTCGCATTAATAAGACTTTTTCAAACAATCTATATGTGAAGAGGAGAAAAATTTTGTTTGAAATTTGAAACAAAATTATTGTCAAATTGAATTGATAGTTTATTTCATCAATGTCTGAGAAGATGGAAGTCAACTGACATATATTTTGGTATTAAATGTCAAACATTCCTCCAACGGGTGTTGAACACCTGTTAGACAGTTAGACCTGTTACCTATATACTATTCTTAACCTACCCAATCTATCCCTTGAAGGTCGCAGCTGAACCGACGACGCTGATGATTTGTTTGAAAAAGGTTTACATATGTTTGTACTCATTTCGATCGTGTGTATTCATAGCACGTGTGCAGCGCACGGTGGTATATGTAATAGTGATATGGGGATTTTTAGAAGAATCGATCTTTTTAATAGAAAATATATCGAATTTTTATCGATGTTTTATACAAATCTATAAAAACTAGATACATTTTCTATGAAAAATAATCTATTCTTTTAAACATTCCCATCGCTAATATATAAGTTCACATTTTCATGTAACAGGAATTTCACTTTTTATCTAAACATTCATGTCACTCACTGAGAAAACTCTTTTATTATGCCTACCAAAAAAAATTTGTTATTATATGCCCAACTAAGACTTTTTGTTCGCATAACTAAAAACATTCAGCGGGTCTTACCAAAATTTGGGTGCACCGAGCAAATCATTTTACCAAATCACGTTTGATTCTTTGAATTAAAAGTCATTTGGTAAAATTTTTTCGGTTGGCATAACCAAATTCTGGTTGAACCCATCAAATTTTTGGTTACGCCAATAAAAAATTTTGGTTGGGCTTATATCACAACCAAATCTCTTTTCTCAGTCTATTGTAATTTCATAGATGAGAAAGGTCAAATCAACATCAGAATTGCATGAATTGTAAATTCACTAATAATGGAGGGTAATGAGCATTTACTCTATTATCATTGTAATTTTACCGATATGACAGGTGAAATTAAGATTACACTGTATACCTAAAATGACCAATCGGGGAGGGTAATCAGCATTTACCTTTACACTGTTGCAGTAATTGCACAGAGAAAAGTTTATATTAAAGATGACTATATTTTTATGGTACTCGTGGGATATACTTTATTATGAGGCTCAGAACTACATTTATTTCAAATGATAACATATTTATCTTCATCCTCACGAGAGAGTATGGTGAATGCTCGTATACTTGTGGTTCATAACGACATAATCAAGTATATCCCAAAAGTACAATATAAATATGGTAATGTCTAATATGAAATTTTTACTGTGTGCGAGTTACCGTTATATTTTGGTGTTATCACTCTTATATGATATTAGTAAATTCAAATCTATTTTTTACAGTGAGGTTTCAACTCTCCGTGGATCACCCTCAAAACAAATGAGGTTTATTACGCACAAGACTGCAAGTTCCAAATGCTGGAGGTGCAGGAATGACAATTTGTTTAAGAAAAAAGTCATGTCCCTTTTTTGCTCTGGTGACCGACCGAGGATAAAATGTTAATACGTGTATAACATGTTACATTATTATTATTCCACTTTTCTTGGTTTAGACGACCATGTTAGTTCAACTTCCTTCCACTATCTATCTCTAGATCTTCTATATACCTTTGAATTATCTATGATATACAACAAGTTGATATTACGTCAATAGGAATATTAAAACAAAGACACGTCATTTTTATGAAATATTAATGATATCAACAATATTAACTCTCAGATGGTAACTATGGGTCATTTGTGTCCAAACCAAAATGAAAAAGTGCTCCAAATTGTTTGGGTAATTTCAAGGTTCAAATTTCATAATTTTGCATTTTAATGTCATAATTACGTATAAGCACTTATTGTGTTATTTTTTTATTGTATTGTTTCGGGATTAACGTACGGAAATTGAAGTAGGGGGAAGTGGGGATGAGGTGATACACTTTCTAACGTCTGTGCAGCATAAAATGATACATCAAACCTGGTTTACCGAAGGAAGATATAAAGCTTCAAGTACAATCTTAAAATCTCCCTTGAGTAAATGAGATTTGATGTATTATTCCATGCTGTAGTGAAGCGGGAAGGTGCGTCATCTTACCCTGATTCACTCTATCCAAAGTCAAGTTTGGAAAATATCATATTATCCCCAGTTGAAATTTGACACTTTTTCTCCCAGTGACAGTAATGTGGTTTTTTCCGGAAAAAACGATATCTTTCTTCCAAGAACCATCATTCGTTTTTCCCGAAAATTTTCAGGTGCTTAAAAATTCATAGAAAGAACGCTCTTTTCGTTCTGTTGCATATATGTTGAAAAATACATGTTCGAACAATATCTCTTGGCAATTTAAATTGTAGACTCTCAAAATAGACTGCTTGAACAACATTCATGAATTTTTTGCAAATTCTTTTAAGTATATTGAAATAGTTTGAGACCCATGGTTCCTATCAACGGGCGCTAAAAAAACGTTGCCATTTGAGAGTTAATTCGAGAACTGGAAAATCCTGGCGCTTAATGCCTGAACTCGTTGTGCTTTGCACAAAAGTTTAATGAGGTTTCACTTCACAATAATAAATGGCATCACATCGGTAAGGAACAGAATGAAAGATGAAAATATTCCTATCTCATGAAAGAGGGAGGAGAAGGTCTGTCCTAAGGGAACGTGGCATAGGTTACGATATCGTGACTCGGTCGGCAGGGAAATATCGGAAAGATATCCCGGGGGATCGCGTGAAACAAGGTACTATGGGATTCTCCATATGTTGCGATAGGATATGGAAAAATGAGCTGTAGTAGTACCCTAATATCGGAATATGTCGACATGTATCCGATCTCAGCATTCGGTACCCTGTAGGGCGATGTACATTGCTTTCCGCTTCCTTTTTTTTCTTTTCATTCCCATGTTTGTTGACCATGGAAATACTGAATGAGGGAGTTGTGTGTTGGGTGGGGAATTCATACCTGAATTGTACCGAATATACATTTAAGCCGGAAGCATCATCCAGTGTTAGAAAAACATTGGGGAGGGTTGTAAGGTAAGGTAGATATGTATTTCTTTTATGCACGATATTCTTCTCCTCCTCTTTTCCTTCTTTGTACTTCTCTTTAACTTTTCTCGAACGATAAAGGAAAGTGACGAAAAAGACGGAAGAAGAGCAAAGAGGACGGATGAAGTTTATCGTTCCCTTGAAAGGAAGAATAATTTCGAACGGACATGGGTATGCGGAGTCTCTGATAATACAATAAGAGAGAGCGTGCGTTAGAGAAATACATTCATAAACTCGAGGTAAAGTCCTTTGAGGCATATAAATTGCATCTTGGTATTCGAAACACAAAAGCTCTTTAGTTTTCTTACTCTCCGCCAAATTATCGAATAACGTATGTCGTGTAGTATGCTGTAACTTTTCTTGGTAATTAATTTATTTCTGTATATGTTTTACTATCGATTTGCCTTACACTGTAAAAAATATACTTCCTAAACTTCCAAAGAAGTTTGGCAGTTTTTTACACAAACTTTTTTTGTAAATTACCAAACAAAAGTTTGTGAACATTCAAAAAATTTTGTGATTTCACGAAGATTGTTGAGAATTCACAAACTTTTGTTCGGCAATTTACAAAAAAGGTTCGGAAATTATTTTTCCAAACCAAGTTTGTAAATTTCCAAGCATTTTTGTTTGGAATTCAACAAATTTTTTTTACAGTGTACTAAAACTTCCATGGTGTAATATTGATTTATGATTTGAAGCTGGAATTTATGAATGATCTTAACAAATTTAGATTTAATAAGGATTTACATGGATTTCCAAGGCTACAAAACGCATATTTCTACGAATTTTTTTCTAATATATTAAATGAAATATTTCATTCAAACAATTGAGCATATAAAATTCCCAGTTTTTGATTAAATTCCGAACCACATATTGCCTTATGAAATTAGTTGTCATAAGAAGAAGAAAATCCTTCGTTTAAGTACGAGTTATACAGATCTACTAACAGAAAGGATTTGGTTTTTATGTTGCTGAAGTTTGAATCGTTCATTGAAACGAATTAGCAAGGGAGCAATGGAATCCTCAACTGTTGAAGACACCAAATTTTCCAGTACTTTTTTTAAGCGATGTTTCCAGGTCCAAAGAGTTGATTTGAAAGGTTGAATACCGATCATTCATCACGTTTCGAATTCAAGTTAATAATATTCCTATCGTTACTATAAACGATTCAAACTTCAGCAAACGTTGGTCTTCTGATGTTAGATGAATCAGTCATGACAGTCTGACAACACGTTTTTCGGAGGGGTCAAGGGAAATGAGGCCCCAATGGCTGAATTCTCAAAATCTTTAGATGGTCATTACACAAAGTACTTGTCAAGTGTGTATCTTTGATGTGCTCAATTATTTGAATGAAATATTTCATTTGATATATCAGAAAAGAATTCGTACAAATATACTTTTTTTGGCCTTTGAAACTCATATAGCCTCTTAAATTGAATGGTTGACAGGGTTTGAAAACTTTCTCAAGTGACTGACGCTAAGCAGATCCCAGTGCCATCTTCGGGGGGAGGGGGGACTTGGGGGGTCTATAGCCCCGGGCCCCGTCAGCAGGGGCCCTTTTTCCTCATTTCATTATCCAAACTAATTTGAATTTGAATTTTTTGATTCTGTAAAAGGGCCTCCGGTGAAATTTAGTCCCAAGCCTCTTTCTCCTAAAAGCCAGCACTGGTGGATTTCAAAGTTCCTCAAATTCCAGTCGATTATACAAGTCGAGGAAATGAAATGTTACCGAGAATAGAGAAAAAATTAATTCATATTACGTGAAAATTTACTGTCGTAATTTCGAATTCGTTAACTTGAGTATCTTGAATTGAAGAAAAAAATCATCAGTCCGCCAATCGATAAATGAAAAAAAAAAAATGAAAACAGCGCATTGGAAGTACCTAATTCGTTTCCATACGGCCCCTATCCTTATACCTCGATCCAGAGAGAAGGTCATTAATTATTTATGACCTTATTGTGAGTTATATGATTACACACCACTGGTATCCAGCAGCTGTGGGTATCATGCAGCGTGGAGGTTCACCGCTGAAATCGTTGAAAATGAATAACAGAAAATTTGGTATTCCATCGTAAGTAAGGAATAATTGAATTCCATACTCTCGATAAAAACATTCGTGAAAACTGGCATTTCATTCGAAATTATTCTCCGCAAGACGATGAGAGGAAGAGAATTTCACTTTCAAAAGGTAATTTATATTTCAGCGAGTAAATGTGTCATGTCCATGCTGTTAATTGTGGAAGTTAAAATCTTTGAGTTGGTAAGGCTAATAATTATAGAGAGGGGACCTAATTACACTTCTCAACGGTTCTTCATCGGGATTCTAATTATTCCTGAAATTCAAAAATAATTGTATTATAAAAAGAATCATTCTTCAAAGTAAGATGGTCGCGCGCAACATGTAAGACAGTAGAGTTTCTCTAATAATCCCAATGAGAAATTGATACTCAAGGGTCATAAGACCAAACGTAATTGCCTACGGATTCTTAAAATGACTCTTCGGATCCTAAAATACACTCCCTCGTATAGTGTAATAGTTCGGGATATAAACGGATAATCGTAGGTTTAGAATACATTTTATATCTCGTATTTGGAATTTACTGGTGCGAAGAGCAGGGACAAGGAAGAAAAGTCTTATCTCGAAGATCAGGAAAACGTATAAATTATTTGCGTTAGCAGTTCAAAGAAGTGAGTATAATTTAGTTACAGTATACCACCGGATCGGGGTGCCATATCCTATGTAACACACAGTAACTTTTCTCAAAGGAACCGATATAGTACCCTAACCCGGTAGTAGACTATGATATTTAATGACATATTCTCCTCGTGTATGGGTCTAGATTATCTAGTTTTCTGAAAAATCACTAATGGATATAAAAACACATTTTTAAGATATTTCTTACAAGTGACACATGAAAATGATCGTTAAAAGTTGTTATCTTACCTGAGGATTGTAGGGTAGAGATACAGGGCAGGGTTATATGTGTGGAGTTTTGATCACCTGAAGCTAGGAAAAAGAAAGAGAAAATGATGAAGATAGAGAGAGTGTGTGTGTGAGAGAGAGAGGGAGAGAGAGAGAGAGGAAGAGAGAGAGGGAGCGTGCTTTGGATCGCGTGACTGATTGCTGATGGGCTCTATGGAGGCGGAGAGGCCACCATTAGCTTTATCATCGGCCGTGCAGGTCGCATGCTCCTGGCCGTAACCCGATAAGAGGCGCACGACTACTGACTCCTCTACCACTTCCTTTCCTCTTTTCTCTTCTCATGTTGGTGCCATGCTGTGAATAGCGTACTGCTGCTGCTGTTGCTCTCCTTCTCCTCTCTCACGAAGTGCGTGTTATTCCTTTGCCGCAGAAAAGACCAAAGAGAATCATTTCTGCTGTTGCACAGTTCCGTATATGTGCCGTTTCTCTTATGCACCTTTACTGTTCAGGAGAAGCAGCACCTGTAGCTGATTCTTTCTAGGAATCGATCCGAGGCCAGGTCAAGGCTATAAGAGAACGAGAAGAAAGGAAGAGAGAAAAAGAGATGAAGCGAAATATCGCTCAAACCGTTTACGGAAAAAATCGCGAGTTCGGTATTTGTCAAAGGATGCAAAATATATATCTTTGTACGAAGAACAGAAGGAGAAGATCCTAGAGAAATCACTTGATTTCTCCAGAAGAAGAGAAAAAAATGTGTTTCTATACCCTGGCAAAAAGACTCCTTAAATCCTATTAGGGACAAAAAAAAACCCATGTGAAAAATTTTCAAATTTATATATAATTTATATATAATTAATATATACAACTAAAAATACAAATTATATACAAATTTGACATTTGTTTACAATCAAACGAATAGGAAAAAGGTGGTGCGCAATAGAAAATTCATAGGAGATCATTGAATCGTATCAACCAATAAACATGATGTCTAAAAGTGTCGCATAAGACATCTTTTAGATATCTATTAGATGTTTTTTAGAGCATATATCTAGAAGATGTCTAGGGAAAAATTTTTTGTCACGGTTGTCCACGAATTGGGACGAAACTCGTATGAAACTCCTATGGGATTCTGAATAAAACGCACTGATATATATATATATACCCTGGATCCTTGGATACGGGATCACCTTGAAATTCAAATATCCAACGAATAGATTCAAAGTACGAGGCTCTTCATTCAATATATTGGTGAAAAAGTTATTCAAGAACGTCAATATAATGAGACTTGAGTGCATTTCACTTTCAATGTGTTGATTAATAATTTTACTTCCATGCTCCTTATATATAAGGAAAGGGTAGTATCCCGACTAGAAATTTGGCGAGGGCCTTATAAGGTAACATAAGGCCTTGAGGTTTGCCCGACCAAATTTCTAGTCGGGATTGCGATCGTGTGAAAAATGTATGATGCAGAAGGGGGTATTTTGCCTTTGCCAAACGCATCAGAAGGCCAAAAAAAAATGTGCATGTTTGCGTGTGTGTATATGTGTGCAAACCTGATTCTCTGGTGCATGACAACTTCCTTCAGAATGCACCAATTGAGATAATTTTTTTCCCTTATGTTCGTTTCAGAGAGAACTCTAGGTCTATTGATTTTTGTATCGATCGGATAACCCCCGCATCGATCGATAGTGTTCCTCCGTGAATCCTGTCCCAATCGGTGGAGAAATGGAAACATTTTTTTTTTGCTGTCCGCATTATTTGCCGATATTTTGGAAGCATGCCTCCCCTGTGCTTGTGTCGTCTAAATACCGTAGAACTCTGAGCATAGTCTACTCATGAGATGTTGATTGTGTGATATAAGTTTCAGGCAAATCGAAATTGAGGGAACGAATGGGTGAGTATTCAGCTTTGAAAGAGAATTTTTTGATTCCGGAAATGCCGAGATTAAGAGGATATCTTCCGTTCTTAACTCCCGATCGTTATAGAATTTTTACCACGGTTGTATGCCATTTCGATAGTAGTTCCATATAAGGTTCAACCTGATCCTTCCAAAAACATGAAAAGAAAAAAGGGAACATGTTATCGCAAATTGTAATTTTGCGACCGCTCGTATTTCTGGTTATCCGATTGCAATGAAACTTATACCACGTTTTATTCACAATCCCATAGTAGTTCCATACGACTGTCATCCCAATTAGTGGACAAAAATTTTCCCTAGTGTGAAGAAAAAAGTTTTCGTTACTTCTATGTGACTGTTTGATTGCAACTAAACAGATATAAATTGAACGTAACAAGTTTTCTTTTTGAAGTTATTTTAAAACATCGATATATCGAACAGCAGTAATTCCATCCCTGATATCATGTTACACCCTTATACATCTATTCCTTATAAATATATCAAAAACATGGAAGTAATGTATGGTTCTCCATACCGATTTTTTAATTCCATAATAGGATTTGCGCACTTTTTTTCATCAGAGTATCCATACGACACATAATCTCGAGATACAAGATTATCACCTTCGTTCTTTCCTTTCAATAGGACAGGAAAAGTTACCGTGAAAGTATGGTTATTATACTATATGAATATCTTATACCGTATTCTCGTATCAGTAGAATTAATCGAATGAATCCAGTTTATTTGAGTTAGTTCTCCATCCGCATGAAATATTGCTCGAAATGATCGAAACAAATACTGACCCTTTATTCATAAAGAAGAAACGGGAAGAAAATTATTCATAGATTAATTCAAACTTCACCTGAATCTCGCATCATATCAACGTCTTCGTCGTAGATTATTATTGAATCAAGGGATTCGAAAAGAGAGACAGTCCAGAATTATGCCTCTTGAGTTTTTTTTCCTCTCGGCGGGAGTGTACATTATACACGGGTAGCTATAAATTATCAATCTAAGAGGCTCAATCTTTGTGTTCGGGGTATAAGCAAATTATCGAAGGGAAATGAATGTTACGTGATTTCTGCGCACTTTATAATTCACGTACTCACGATTTTTTTAAATTCAATCCATTCGTATATGTTTTTATGCAGTCGTCACTTTTCTAATCATATTTTGTGTTTTTTTTCTTCGATTCAAGAAAAAATACGGCTCTACCGATTCCTATAAATATTAATTATGAGAAGTTGAAGAATTCATACGATAAATTACAAAATCATTGCCGACCTTGTGATTTGAAAAATCATGATTTTGAAAATTGAGAAATAATAAGTGATATAAGTGTTATGACTAGGAGAAATTTTTTAACTCTTAATTCATTAATTTATTGCGGTGTCATTATTGCTGCAATATTTTTTTTGTAATCCTGAAGCTGGTGAGTAGAATTTAGTCGATTGCATAATTTAATGTTTAAAAAGATCTCGAAAGGTTCGTATGAAACGTGAATATATTTTTCATGTGTTCAAAACACATTTGATTGGGGGAAAAACCAACAATCAATGAAATTTCATGGATAATCGATTTGTGATCGCCCAATCAGATTCTTTTTGTTTTTAGAAATACCCTTCCCGTTGATATTAATGAAACATTTTCAACATAATTTCCCTCGTTTAATTCCCTTCGTTGAAACCATAATTATGACATGTCACTATTCAATGTATTTTCAACTTTTCTTGAATCATTTTTATGATGTTATTAGTTCGTATCAACGGACCGTGGTAGAAATCATATGAGGCAGTTCACTGGCTCATATCAAAACCACGGGAACGCCCAGCCTGCCTCGATAGCACCATGCTTCTTAGAAATATGACTCTGGCATCTCAGACCCTGCCTTGGGCCAAGTTGGCGCGATTTAGGCTAGGTTAGGGTTTTGCTAATCCAATTTGGAGCAAGGGCATTCTTAGCTTGGATGTAAAGCGAGTTAATTAACTCGTGGAAACTCATCAAAGGATGCATTTTGCCGAAGGGATTGGCAGCCGCGAGTACTTTCGATTCAGCATCTCAAAATCTCTAAGAATACCTTAATTTCATATATGTTTTTTTATCAAATTGTCGAAAAAATAATGCCACGCGCTAGGCGTCGTTCGCTAGCTCGAGCTTTGTAAGGTGAAAGCATAGTAATATCAATAATATAATATTCCTTGGAATACGTTTAGCCGGGAGAGTACCGAAAAATCCAATGATTCCATAGATCAATTTCAATATAATTAAACACTCACAGGATGTGATGTTTCTATCAACTTTTATATTTCACCATAATATGCTAGTAACGTTCTCTTGAAGACATGTTCAACAAAAACTCACATTCCGTACGAGGAATGATAAAATAAGGGAATTATGAAATGAGGAAAAACATAAGTTCATTGTTATTCTCGCCATAATAATTTCCCTTCTTTTTCTAAAGAATATTTTCTATTCATGAATCATCTCGTACGATGTATATTATAAAGTATACATTTTTTGAAATAAAAAATACATCTTCGTAATAAACCCTTGCATCTTAATACCATTTTATTCTACCCAAAGATACAGGTTGAATAATCATTTTATTGCAATGTGCACGTATAATTTCTCGAAAGCCGGAGCAAGATATTTTTCTTTTCAGCTTTTGGTATCTCATTTCGCAATTCACATCTCTTTTCGCTTGTTCATTCCCAATCCCTCTCGAAGATAGGCGTAGATAGGACGAATAATAGAATTTTTTTCTTCTTCCTCTGAACGAGATATACATATATACATATATATGCATATATATATATATATATATATCGAGATCTCTCGATATACGATTCTTTTCAATTGGCTTTCTTCTTTTTCTTTCAGAAGGTGTAATTAAAAATAATAATAAATGTTGACGTAAAATGCTCCTTGCATACTCGTTAAAACTCATGCAAGTATATTGTACATGTCTTTCTTATTATTCTCTTCTCTTTTCTTCTTTTCTCTTCTCTTCAACGTCGCCGTACGTATGTATACCAGTGTATGTATCACATATAGGTATACATCACCTATATCGCATGCGTGAAGAATATCAAGTCAGTGAATATAACGTACTTATCGTCTCGATTGCGGATTTCGCAACGACCGAGGCTATCGTTTTCGCCGGTGAAAGTAAGTTGAGTTACACGAACTCTTATAATAGTGTGCTGCTGTTGCTGCTGCTGCTGCTGTCGGTGCTGTTGCACCAGCAACATCAACACCACCAGTAAAGAGATACCTATAGATATATAAGAACTATATAGCCTGGAGCCTTTTATGAAGTATAGTAGATCGATTTTCCCCGCTGGGAATCGATTGATTAACGCCGTATTCAACTTCGCGGCCGTTTGTATCAAGTGTCATAACGGATATAAAAGTACATCCCTGCAAACGCTCTCTCCCTCCCTTTTGAACACTTAACTTGATTTCTCGAATGCGATCAATCAACTCGTGGAGAAAAGTAAATTCGCTCGATGTTGGAAAATAATATTATATTTGTGATATCGTATCCGTGTAATTACGAGCTAATGAAAACATCATCTTTCTATCGCACGATTGATTCTTCTTTGACTTTTCTGCTTACTCACTAAAAAAGTCAACTAAATTGCAAAATGAGAGAAATGCTGCAGATATTGACGATATTTCAAATTCAAAGACACAACTATACGACGACGAAGACGACAATTTAGAACGTGGATCTACCAAGCGCACAGAGTATCTTTTGGATTTATATATATCTACGTCTCCATAAATGAACGATGATGAAAGAAGAATTGAGAATTCAATTGATTCATCGTTATCGTCCCATACGCCGGAGTGAGATGAAAATATCCTACGATTAAATGATTTGAAAATTACATTTCAATTTCAAATGAGAAACTACTTATTTTCCCTGTAGGGGAGTCGTCGTTTGTAATTATGTATGTCAACCAAATATAAATAAATCTTTTCTTCTTCTCTTTCGTTTGTATGAAAACTTTGTCGCGTTCTATTTTTCGCTTTCTTCACCAAAAGAGATAAATAATTACCTTCATGTCGAGAATTTGAACCTTCTTACACAGTTATTCTAGAAATCCTGAAATGAAGATCTCCAAAAATTTCTTCTCTACACAAGCAGAGAACTCGCGAGATATTACATCGGAGAACATGAATCTTGAATCTCGGTGATATTATTTCACCGTGAAGTTGTAGATTGAAAAACCAAGCAGTTTGGTGACAAAAAATCATCAATCGGTTGATTTTGTTACACGTCAATTGCAAGATGAAAATTCACAAAAAGTTAAGTGATATAACATCTTGCGGGCTCCCTGCGTGCAAGAAGAAGAAGAAGAAGAAGAAGAAGAAGAAGAGATCAAGATTGATTGATTCGAAGGATATCGCACAATAATATTGTCTTCTTGTATAAGACACTTTTTTCGAAAGCGAGAAATAAAAACAGCGTACAAACACATAAATAAAACGAAAAACCAGAGGGAAGAGAAGTGAGCATCGAGGGTATATAATAATTTCGAGAAATCCTCTTTTCTTTTTTATCGTCAGTTTCCAATCCCCTCGTCCGCATCATAAGGATATCTATCTGTCTTTTCTTTTGTTACATTTACGAGCCTCGTTGAATGAAGGAGAATCCCTTACCACCCTCTTTTTTTCCTCCCTGCCTTTCTCTCTCTCTCTCTCTCTCTCTTCACGACGGTGAAATAAATCCATATATTCCAGAGGGTCTTAAATTCAACCGGAAATAGAATTTGTCCCGAGGCGGTCACGGGCGCCCATAGCACAGAAGAAGAGGAGGAAGAGGAAGAAAAAGGTGAAGGAGAGGAGGAGAAGAAGCGAAACAGCGTTTGAGAAATATATAGAGTAAAAAGATAGAGGTGAAGGAAATAATAAAACGCTGGCGTTGCTGTTGCTGCTACTGCTGCTGCTGCTGCTGCTGATGCTGCTGCTGCTACAGCTACACCGCTAAGAAAATCCGTATCTTTTGACATGAGCCTGCCAAAAGAGAAGGAAAGATAAATTGTGAAAGGGAAAAAGAAGAGCTACGCTTTCACGTGGCTTTTCCCCTTCGTCTTTAAGGATCTTCTTCCTTCTCCTTACCCTCCTCTCCTCCTCGGTGTTTTATTACCAAGCGAGAAGAAACAGCAGTGGAAAAGATAACAATTTAATTTTCCCTCAGATAAAACATAAATAAACCCCTGAGACACCGATTGTGATTGAAGTATCAAAATATTTATCTTGAATCAACTTTCCTCTCCTTGAAAATCAATGTTGTATTTGGACTCGAACGAGTTATTCCTCTTCAATTATTTATTGGATTTTCTATCTGCTGCTGGCACTACAAATAGAACTACAGAGTTTCCGCTGCGATCATACTTTAGGATACTTTGTGGATGTATATAGTGGATGTACAAAGAACAAAAAAAAACAATAACAACAATAATAATACAACGGCGAGGAGAATACTACACAGGTCACCGCTACCGCTCCTACCACTTTATGCAGCTACATCGCTAACGCTGTACACTCAGGAGGTGGTTGGCCACCTTCTTCAGCGTGTAAAGGCCTCTTCCTCCTGCTTTTTTCCTTGCCTCGTCTTTGCCTTTCTTCCGGGCTAGACCTCCTTTTCAGCATGGATCCGACCAAATTGCAGATTTCGGCAAGCCAAAGTAAGAGTAGAGGAGAAGAAAAAGATGACGATGATGGGGCAGAAGAAAAAGGAAAAGAGAGAGGACCCGAGCTGGGTTAGGTTGAGCTTACTCGAGTGGCTCGTGAAAATTTTAAGCCGTCCGCGCAATATATAACAGGTATAGGAGGAGGAAGAGAAGGAGGTAGAGGTGGTTGCTGTGTACTACATAGACACGAACAAACCAGATGCACCAAGTGGAGGAAGGAAGAGAGAAAGAGAATGTATCCCTTTGACTTTATGTTCGTTGAAACCCTCCTCGGGGTTGTAGACTTTTCGAACGATCTTCAAGTAGGTACCTTCCAAGTTCTTTTTCGTAGCAGTCACGAAATATTCCCTCTAATAGTGTGCCGCCTTCTTCGCTCTGCTCGTTGTAAGACTACACATTCTTTTTTCCTCTTTCCTCTTTTTTTTTCCTTTTATTCCTCCTTCACTTGTTTTTATCTTTAAAAGGGAAAAATAATGGAATGGAAAATAATGCTGTAGCAGTGATTCGTCTTTTTTCTTCTCTCTCCCCCTGTGAGAAAACATACTGTTCAGAGGTGTACGTGAATAAAATATATCTTTGTTTTCCTTTTTCGAATTCCGTGCGCTTTAGTCTTTGAAATACTTTTTCTAAATTTTCTGTTCTAGTTTTGTGCAGAATTCCTCTCATTTTACGACAATTTGATTGTTCAAAGTCGTTGAAATGGAAGGAAAAACATCTAAGCACGAGAAAATGAAGGAGAAATTTTGGTACGGTTTCCCAGGTACACTGGAAAGAAAGTCTAGTGCTTACGAAGACGCGGTATGGTTTAGACAAGTATTCGAAAGAAACAATGAACGGTAGCGCTGTGACAACTGTAATATAGTTGGTAGAATGATCTGGTATCCGTCCTACAACGATAAGCATCTTTTCTTTATCCACACGGCTCGTTGTATTAAATATGCTCTTCGCTGCCACAGCAATGCGTTGCGAATAGCATACAGCTTCGTAGTAAGAACGATAATTTTTTTTCAGTGTAGAAACAGTGTATGAGATATATAAACATTAGCTTATTTCGAAGAACATATTTTCTTGGTCTGACAATATAAATGTTTCTCTTATTCAAAGATGATACGTACTTAGTGTAAGAAAATTTTCTCCATATCATGTTGTATAGCTTCGAACTGAGTAAATGTTTTCTTCGTTTATAGAAAGTTTTCTTGATTCAAGAAAATATCGGATTGCACTGGGTCTATCCAATATTTTGTTGGTTCAAGACTTTTTTCTCTCCGTGTAATATTTGGATTATGAATGAGCAACGTATAAATCATATATATATACTATTCCTGCCTGGGTTTTAAGCGAGGGGTTCGAAATTCTTCTTAAAAATATACGTTCCATGTTGCTGTTGATGAGAAGAACTGACTGGTTTTTTTGAAAAAATATGGAGGAGAAATCTAATTTTGTCGATTTGTAATTCTTCAAAGCCTCGGATATAATAAAAACATGGATGTGGTGGATAGTTCTCCATACACATTTCTCACAGAGGCTGTACGGTAAAAAATTTTCGGAAAATTGAAAATGGGAACATGAGGTCAAGTTAAAAAATTAAAAATAAAACAATGAATGGAAGGTTAAAAATTAAAAAAAATCTTCTATCAAAAATTTGAATATTCAAAACTCTTTCGAGTTACGTCATTCGAAATTAGCAGATTATGAGTAGAATATTCCAAACACACTTCATTTGAATGAACAACGAGCCTTCATTCGCTGTTTATCCCTCGGGCAGGAAAAATAATCCATCAAGACAATCATAATGAATGGTTAAAAAAGTTCTTATTCCGAGAGACACGATAACGGTGACAATACCCCAGTTATTCCAGGAAATATTTCAAATTTGCAAGGAAGTTGAATAAAATTCTGAAAATATTTATCGGGGAATTCGCCATTTTTCTCGTACAAACTTGTAGGTTCGAACTATAATTCGTTCAGAGTTTATCAAGTTCCTGAGAGAAAAGATATTCATTCTTCTCGCGGGATAAACATTTCACAAGACTCAAAGTTTTTAGAATTTATTCTAGGGAATAGATATATACTTAGCAGTTTTCCAAGTACACGTATAGTCACTTAAACCCAATTTGACAAATGCTCCTTGAGAAACACGATAAAGATTATACTCTTTTTCTTCTCTATCCTTCCCTCTGTGTTCTGGGAAATATCTTTACTGTAAAATGATATTCCTCCTCGTGTTACAAATTTTGAGTACATACATTTCAGCAATGAATACACCCATTCCTGAGATATTTATCACAGCTGCAGAGCGTGATTTTTATTCATTGTTATCGAGGTTCTGGCGATAGACCGCGAATAGATGACAATTCCCATATAAAAATTGTCAAGTTCCGGCAATGCTGACAATAGAATATAGCTGGGCGGAATGTTGACAGCCAAGGCTTGGCAATCTATGAATATTCAATGTTGAATAACAACAATTATAACGTTGCACCGATATTGGTGTTCAACGAATTCAGGTTGTCAGCCTACCATTAATTCACAATTCCACCAGGCTTGGCGGTTTCTAGGCTCATCCTTGGTCCAACATTGACCGAACGATAGATTCTATTAGAAGTGAGGATCTTTTGGAACGTGGTTGAATATTGCCACAAACTTTGGTCTAGTCTGGATAAAAATTAGTTTTCAATGTAGCGCCGATCATTGGTAATAGCATGGCTCGATGTTGGCATGCTCCTTAATTTCAACTTTTGATGGCTGAATTGCTAGCTAAGTTACCGATCGAATATTTCTCGCGAGTAGGGAGAGATGTATACAAGGAATATTTAAGGCTCAAATAATTCTCTGGAAGAACAGTCAATGGTTCTTTGTCACAGGTTACACCAGAGGGCTCCTACTGCTCATCAATATTGTGTACACTCCTCATAGCAAACTTTAGCAACAAAAAACGCCGAGCCATTTACAGATAAATAAGGAAAACACAATACTGTCCCAAATAACATATATTGAAAATTGTGGAACGTGCATAATTTTCATATATTTTTGGGTTAATGATTTTTTACAGTTTCATCATTGGCGCAACATTGATGAACAAATTTTTCTATTGTCTGCCAATGATGGTCTATTTCATTGCCATTGATGCACCAATGATGGGGTTTCATTGGAAAAACACATCGGTCAATCATACACGGAAAAAAAGATGATGTTGGATTTACAACATTTCGTTCGATCACCATAGAAACCCCTAATATTTCTATGGTGATCGAACGAAACATTGTAAATCCAACATCATCTTTTTTTCCGTGTAAAACGATGTTATCATTTCAGTTTTGCGCCATGCTAGCGCCAATGGTGAATTCCTATATGGGACGGAATACTTACAATATATTAAAGCACACAGAAACAGAAAAGAAGAAGGAAACCTATTTCCTCTGGAGCCAATGACTCGATGATCAAAGCTTCTCTTTCGAGATATATATTTATGACCTGCTCTACGAAAAGGGGGCTTAGGTGTGAAAACAAGTTTTCGAGAAAACAGATGTTAAAGATAAAAAAGTCATTTTATCAGTTTCGCTTTAGTTGTTCGCTTCTAATGTTCTAATTGTAAATTTGTGAATTTTTATGTAAAACGACGTGGTTTTGCCTTGAAATAAATTTTTTTAACATATGAAATGATGTCTATTATTTTATAATTTAATCTCCAAATTTTTTTTATTCTCAATAATTTCTGCTCTTCTTTTTGTACATTTTTAGCGAACTTCCCCGCCATTCAGAAACTTCTGGTTTGCGCCATTTGAAAGAGCATATTTTACTGCATCTAAATCGCCAAAAAAGTGAAAAATGATTGTTTCACACCTAAGCTCCCTTTTCGTAGGCCAGGTCACATATATATGTGTATATAAAAAAAGACGTTCTATATATTATCACATTTTTTACTAAAGTAGCAGCATAAGTGACATAGTATAATTTTTACAACACAGAGTAGTAAAAATTGAATTTGGCGCAACTTTACATCATCAAGCATGAATTTCGCTTTGTGATCGTTTTCGGGGACCTAAAATTTTCTTGTCCCCAAACTAAAAATTTCTTAGGCCAAAACGTTCCTCCAAAGGTGGGGAGAATCTTTGCTTTCGCGTGCGTGCGCGCTCGCGCGCATTTTGCGATCGGGGATATTTTTCATTCCTATTATTCGACCGTCATGTAATTTTTACCACGGTTATATGTAGTATTGATAATGGTCCCATATAATTTCCAACCTGATTGTTACAGAAGACCCGGAGAGGAACCCGGTGAGGAAAAATGTAAGAAAAAATCGTGATTTTGCGACGGCGCATATCTCCGCTTTCTATTATCCGATTATGATTAAACCTATACCACGTTTTTTTACTACACTGTGTTGTCAAAATCATACCATATCACTTATGCTGCTCTTTTAGTACGGAATGTAGTAATATTTAAAACTAAATTTCTCTCCGTGTATGTATACAAAATACCATACGACTTTGATACAGGACATACACTGGTGGGAATTTTTGCATTAATTCTGATCTTTTTGCCAAAGTTGGGAGACAGCATGTTTGTTTTCGTTTAAAACTATTATTTCTGTTCAAAACATGTTTAAAACACTTTGTTTTAAACAGGGTGTCTTAAATATACCAATCGTGTACTTACAACATACACGTGTAGTTTTCTCTGTACAGAGAAAAAAGATCATGGAATGATCACTAGCAAAGATAATGAACTGATGACAACTACGAATTTCTGTGCACAGTCGCTAACGGAGACGAGTAATGTTTCCTATTTTGATATACTATATTGTATTTGTATCTATCAAAATAGGAACCATTACTCGTCTTTGTTAGCGACTGTGAACAGAAATTCGTAGTTGTCACCAGTTTATCATCTTTGCTAGTGATCATTCCATGATCCTTTCTCTCCGTGTAATATAAAGAAACATTAGAACGTTTTGAAAATGGTTTCTGTTATAAACACTTTGTTTTAAATATACCAACCCTGGTTTTGGCTGGAAGTTGTTTTCAAGTACTCGCATAAATTCAGTTTCATACACATTTGACATGATATTTGATGTGAACTGTAGCATTACCTATAGTTGTTTCATATTTTTGTACATTAAATGTAATGTAGAATGTGTATGAATGAGTATGTGTATGTGTAATGTGAATGTTACTTCATTTACGCGATTCAAAAAACTTCCAGATATTTCTGACAGTGTTGAGTGAAACTTATTCTGCTGAAATCGTGACTTTTTCCCTTTTTTAAAACAGTGAAATCCATGATAACATATTATTAGCAATGCACCGAGAGTGGGCAATATATATAACAATATATATACATATGTGATATATACTTATAGCGTATTTGTGATAGCATGGAGGGGGAAATCTCGTTGCATTCCTAGTAATCTGGCATCAGTAGGTAGAATGTCATAGAAGTGGTTTATTATGCTTTGACTATATTTTAACAACCCTACGGAAAAAGTTTACGAGAGATGCAAGAAGGTTGGAAATCCCGATTTATCAAAGAGAAAAGAGAATAGCCTCTCTGTATCTCTTCTTTTGGTGAAACTGTTTTTGGCAATTGAAACGAACCGGTACCAAGCATCAGCGACAGTAGTGGGTCTTGTCAAAAAGTTGAAAGGAACCAGTAGTACCGTACCGGCGTTGTTAGTTGGTAGTAGTAGTGATGAAAAGAGGCTGTGCTGCTAGCTCGTCTGAGGATGGCCAAAGGAAGAGGATGAGGAGAGAGGACATCTTAAATTTTTTACGAAGCCACTCGTTACAATGGCAACGGCACAGCCTAGGAGCAGGGCATAATAGTAGCAACAGCAGCATCACCACCACCACTACCAACATTTCACTGAAGTCTGCAATTTCGTGGATGCATCTTGGCTTGTGGAGGCCTAACAAGAGTAACAAAGAGAGAAAGGAAGAGAAGAAAAAGAGAGGAAAGGTCTTTGGCCGCTTTAGAAGAACTCCTAAAGCTTGCCTTCCTCTTTCCACCCCCTTTTCTCTAAACCCTTTCCACCACCACTGTCGCTCCTCCTCCTCCTCGTTTTCCCCCCCTCTCGCTGTTCTTGCGTTCTCTCTGCCTTACTGCCTATATTTTGGCACTCTAGAATTTCGTGCTTGTTCGCTTGCTTCCTCTCTCTCCCTCTCTCTTTCTCTCTCTCTCTCTCTCTCTCTCTCCCTCCCTCCCTCCCTACCTCCCTCCCTGTTTATCCCTTCTTTTGTTTCTTACATTTTCAGAAAAGAATAGCCAGACATACCCTGTAAACGTAAGAAAGAAACAACGAGTCGTAGGGTAAGCCGAATGTGTAAAAATGTGTGTAGGACCTAAAAAAGAAGAGAAGAAAGGTGTATATGCATGCATGTATTTACGTATCTATGTATGTACGCAAAGAGAAGTCTCTCTTATACAAGTTACATACACATGTTGTGTGTATATGTATATAGAGAAAGGGAGAGAGAAAAGCATACTAGAAGAAGTGAGCTGAAGAGTAGAACGTGGTATTGATCCTGAAATCCCCTTTCCTCTCTTTACTCCTACCACACTAGCAAGCACCCTTCCATCCAACAACCCACAGCGCCGCTGTAAACCCCAAACCAACCTTCGACTTCTCCTCTCTCTTTCTGTCTTCCTCTTTTCACCGCTAGCTCGACTAGACGACGACGAGGACTACGACGACGACTGGTTAGACGACTATCGCGAATTTCAACTCTTTGCAGTGCTCAGAGAGTAGAAGACCCAGGCACAAACCCTTCCTCTTCTTCCCCTATCTCTGTTTCTCATATTCGTTCATGTATGCTATGCCAGCTAGATGACCTTGTCCTTGAAAACGAACCAATCACCATCCATGCACTATATAATATTTCTCATCAACCCACGGTGTCTTATTAAACTTTTTTTCTCTCTTCTTCTGTTCTACTCTCCTCTCTCGCGATGAAAACAAAACTCCGATTCCCAAGAGAATATTATATATTAGACAAGAATTATATGCCTTACGCTTTTGGACGCTGAATAGAAATTAGAGATGGATAATTTCATGTATGGATAATGAGTAAATCATAGTCATTTATTCTCCTTTTTTTGGCTTTCCCTCGTTTTTCAAGGGGTACCAGGGTGGCGATAACAATTGAATTAAAGTTCGTGTACACTTTTTAAGTCAACCTTTGAAGAGGGAACCTCAACTATATGTATATACTTATACTTCAAGTGTGATCACATTTGAGCTGAACTTCAACTTAGATTTCACTCGCAATCAAAAGCTACTGCAGTACAGTGGCCCCGAATCCAAAAAAGCTAGCCAAAAGTCGGAAAATGAAGTTTTTCCCCAGAGATTTGTGCTAAGATTTGAGATTTGTTTATTGGAGAAGGGTTTAGTCTATTTGTTTCCAAAATTGGGAATATCTGAACCTTGCCGATTGTCTCAAAAACTCAGTTCAGAGCGGACCCGAAACAGTAACGTTATTCGCGCTCGAGATTGAAGAAAATTGTGTTCAATTGACATTTGAATTAAAAATCGAAATGTCCATTGAGTTCAGTCTTCGGAGATGAGTCCGACTTCTGAAGGTATGTCGGATACAATATTATTTTTTGCAATTTGAAAAGAATGTGCGTGTGTTTTTTTTTAATCTGTGACAAAGTTTGTGCAAATATACAGAAAATTCAAGAAAAGAATCATTTCGATGTACAGTAGAAGTGAAGTGTAGGAGTGCAATTTTTATCCGGAATTTTTCAATATCCGGATAAGCTGCTACTCCGATTTGCTTTCATAATTTTCATCAATTTATCATCAATCGCGGAAATCAATGAATTGCTATTGCTTCTCTATCAAGTGGGTACATTATTTTTATTCCGATATCCGGATATATATTGACACCTGGATATTCTGATATCTGGATATTCGGATTCACGAATATCTGGATAATGTATCCAAGTATCTGGATGTTTGGACCATATCAACACATCCGGTTAATGAACTGAATATCCGATCATCCGGATAGACGGATAATCTTGGTACTAGTGAATTGTTCGACATTGGGAAGAATTTGTACACTAAAAAAAACATTTATTCCAGTCAAATAAATATTTATATGTCCTGTACCAAAGAAATATTCGTTAGAATTAACAAAATATTCTTTGAAACCAAAATAATTTATTGGAGGCAAATAAACGATTAAAACCATCTATTTAATTCAAATAAATTATTTTGGTTCCAAAGAATATTTTGTTGATTCTAATAAATATTTCTTTGGTACAGGACAAATAAATATTTATTTGACTGGAATACATTTTTTTTTTTTCAATGTATGACGTTGAAATGCATATGTTTACGGAAAAATTGGAGCAGAAAGCAACTGTGGATGGCTCTAGATAGAGATTTCATCGAAGTTTTAGTTGAAATATCGTCGAAATCAAGTGCTGTTGATATGTAAATAGATGATCGGAATATCCAACGATTTCAAACCTCAGAAATAAGTATTACCTCTGAAGGTATGTCAGATTCAGCGATATCTATCAAAACTTGGAATAAATATGCATCAGTATTTTTTCCTTACGTGCGATTGAGTTCAAGATTGATCTGCGGAGCGTTTCAAAGTCGCAGATTACGAATCCGAACTTAGCATTCACGACTTCAGAATGGCGGACGAGAATAAGAAAATGCGGAAAATGCCTCGATTGTGATGAGAATTAGTACTGATTAGAAGTCTGAACTCCTATTCCAGGATTTCAAAATGGTAGATCCAAATGGCGAACCCAAGTAGCATGATCCGTATTTCCGTCATTACCAATTGAGACGCAATATGTTTTATATTATATCAAGGACGTTTTGACAAAAAAACGTGAATGCCAAAAAATATCGAATTGAGATGCATATATCAATCGAAAGCTCTTAAAAAGAGCTTTTGAGTCATATATATCAGTCAATTTTATAATTTTTTGCAATTACGCCCTTTTGTCAAAACGTCCCCCATAGGTTATGAGAACTTTCCACTCTATCTGATTCTTTCTGCTAATAACTGCGTCGCTGAGTCAGTTGCCAGCATTGCCCCAATATTGCTGAAGTTTGAATCGTTTATAGAAACGAACCGAAAATTCAAACTCACAAAATCTGATGAAAGATCGTTATTAAAATTTTCAAATCAACTCTTTGGAATTGAGAACATTGCTTGGAAAAGTACTGCAGAATTTTGGGTCTCCAACAGTTAAGCATTTCATAATTCGATTACTAATTCGTTTCAATAAACGATTCAAATTTCATCGCCCCGATATTGGTAACCAACCCACATAGCGCCACAGTCCCAGAAGAATTCTTGGAGAATTCATAAAAAAACATAATCAGTTCAATAAGAATTCTTTATGAATTCTTCTGGGACTGTGATGCTCGGGCTTAACAATATTTTCATTTATAACAATATTATTGTTTTATTGGGTTTAAAAATATTATTGTTGGATTCAACAATAAATTGATTTATATACGATCGTTATTTTACGTCGGACCAATCTTGGACCAATTGGAGGCAACGACGGTTGGTTGTCGCCTACATACGAAGAAAAAGGAATAGTGATGAGCGAAATAGTAAAACATGAACGGACCAAACTGCACGATCATAAGAACTAAATCAATCAATCAAAATTACGATACGCTTAGTTGAGCTAACGATACATTCAGTTGAAATACCGATGCGATTGACCGTAGTGACCTGCAAATATTTGGTTTGCCTATATTTTACTATGCCAATTTTCTCAGTGCAGATTAGTACTACACTGAAAGGAATATTATAACCTCAATTTGAATTTGACAGCAATTCTATGGTTATTACCACCACATATTTTTTTCAGTGTATCCCAATTGTTCAAACGAATCATGTGTCAGCATTCAACTGGAATTTCTATATGAAAACTAACAGTCTCAACCTTACTTTTAGTCAGGGCCGAATTTACCATAGAGGCGGACTAGGCGCCGCCTAGGGGCCCCCACGGTTGGGGGGCCCCCACTTATCGATCAGGTTTTGCAGAAATCGGAATTTCAATTTCTTAACCCTCATGAAAAAAATAATCTTACTCACATACTTACTGCGGAAACAGTTTTGAAAATCAAAGGAATCCAACACTTTCCAGTAAACAAAATGTATTTAAAAGTATTGGAATATAATACTTCTGAATACACTCAGAAAATGCTATGTTTGACATGAAGTCAGTGATTCTTTCTGTAGCTACCAACAACCCAAACCTGGCGTTCTCTCAATGTGAAGAACTCTAGATTTGTTTGAAAAACTATGAATACCTCTGAAATCCTCTTGAAAACTCTTCTGTGAAAAATCCGTGAAATGTTCAGAGATTTTCAGTGAAATTTTCTCATCAGGGTAACGTTCTCTGGGCGTGTTACTTTTGCAATGAGTATTTGAATTGGCTTGATCAATATTATTTCTTTCATTAAGAAAAATAACACTTATGATGAAAAAAATAGTATCAGCTCTAGTACTTATAGTGAAAATAGTATTGAGAAGAATTGAATTTCAATACTTTTTTAATATCAGTAAGTTTTTTCATTTTTCGGAATTTCATTCCACATCACTTAATTTCTATGGAATTGATTGAGAAAGTTACACTGTTCTTATTTCAAAGAACCTCAATGTTTGGAAATCGGTCGCCTTACATGGGCCCGCCACGAAATTCCGCCTAGGGGCCCCACCATGGGTAAATCCGGCACTGCTTTTAGTGCTTTTCGGCAAAAATTTTCGGTCGATCTCTAATGGCTGCTGTTTGCTAGTGGTGAACTACCATAAAACGGGATTACTTCGATTTTGAGGGTAACTTTGACAGTCCTTGGGATCATTTCAACAGAGCGCTACGATACAATTGGAACGTGTGCAGAACGAATTAATGCGATCTTGTGTGATGGCGCACACGTTTAAACCGTACTTGGACGCTTCCTCAAAGTGGCCTCAAGGACTGTCAAAGTAACCCCGGTCTACAGTATGTTTTTCCTGCCATTTGCATAAATAAGGTCCTCTGCTGGCAGACGAGACAGGCCAGGGGTAAATATAAATAGCCGATTTACGAATATTTTGAATGTCAATTTCCTGTCACTGGCTGCGGTATGGCGTATTCAAATGTTTTTATTGCATCTCAAACCTCTAATTCGTCGTTCGCATAATTCTATATTTGGAATCGTAAAAATATCGAAATCACAAATCTTTTTTGCGAAAACATCAATTTTCGATTTTGTAACAATTTAAATGTCAGATTTCCTTCAAGAAAGCAACCGAGCGTTTCGAGCAACCCCATTATTCATCGCCGTTACTTGACTTAGGTTTTCGGAGCCTTTTCAAGTAGCTGATCTAGGTGATCGGGTCGGCTTCTCAACCAATCAAAAAGGTTGAAAATTGATCCGGATTACTTAGATCAGCTACTTCGGAAGAGTCCAACATTCAGTGACTAGGGGAAGTGCGCTTAATTTGCACTGTTGCTTAAATTGCACCACTGGCGTATCGATAAAGCAGAAACACGCACAATCACCTACACGGGTGAAACATGAACTCCCATTCCAATCTAATCACGTCATTGATTTTTGATTAGTATGTGCCTTATACATTAGTTACAACAAATCCTATGAACACGTGTCATTTTTTATTCATTTTTTGTGTCGATAAAACGTTGAATGTATATTGCTTATGCGGTAAATAGAACTGACCCCCGTGAACTTAGCTGGCGACTTGCAGAAAAAAAATGTTCCTTCATGCCAAATTGTAGTTCATCGTTTCTACCCCAATGTAAGTTCACGGGGGTAAGTTGACGGGGGTAAATATAAAATCCTCAAGTGGTAAATCTTAGCAACAGGATGCCCTATCGTTTGTTTGGGCACATTCCCCTTATCCCCAAATAACCTAAAGGGGTAGACAAATATTTTAAATGTACATGATGCAATTTGAGCGAACAAAGTGCAATTTAGAAAAAGTTCTCTATTATTTATTTACTCAACATCAACAAGTGCACAAGTGAAGTGTTTTCATTTTTTCCCAATCTCACCATGAAGATATCATTGTATAAGTTAAGAGCAATTTTGTGTGTACAAGATTTTTAATTCATCAATTTTCTACACTAAGAAATGGAGGCAAGGTCTTAAATGGTGCAATACTGGCACACTTACCCTAATCATTGATTGGCCATCAAAGGGCTCCATTACCGTGTGATTGAAACCATCTATGTCCAGTAATATGCCATGATTGAGCCGATCAGTGGACCCTGTTTGAGAAAAATGATGAACCAAGCTTGCCCCAGCGCTAGCTGTCTTTCGTATCAGGCGTCAGAATTGAGGCTAGGTGATAGCTAGAACGATGTTATCATTCTCAGTCTCTGTCAAGCCTCCTCCCGAAGCTCAGCCTATGTTCACGTTCAGCCGGTGGTACATTTTATATATGGATAACAGAATCACTCACGTTTATTGGTAAAATAATTTACTTTTTAACGAACAATAATAATCAATTAGAAAATGAAAATTTTTTATAAATTTCATCGAATACGTCTAAACTCTTTTACATGCCGAAAAAAGGGAAAAATTGATCCTCCGTCAGAAGAAACAAGAAAATGATGATGATGATGATGATGATGATGATACTTTGACCGTCATTATTCCGCAATCAAAATTCTTCCTCCATTAAAGAACAACTCTTCTCTCTGGCATGTAGAAAAAAGTATGTGAGACAAAGGTTTCAGATCATCAGCTCCAACCAACTAATTGTATATGCTAAATATAGCCTTGTGAACTTCGCGTGTTTTTAAACTGCATTTTGGAAACATTATGATGCTCCGCTTTAAACGAGCAATTTGAGGGGAGGATAGATATTTTCCATACTCAACGAAATCTTCCTATTACCGGAGTTTGTAGAAAAAAAGAGCAAAATGATGATAGAGCTTTGTATTAAATTTATAAAACCGACGTTTGGATTATAAAATCTCGATTGGATTATTCTAGGGTTTGGATAAAAATCAAGCGGTTTCGAGGTTGAAATGAAATATCGGGATGATTTTCGAAAAATTCAATATTCCGATTCTCGTTGAAGAATATCAATTCATCGATTGGTGGTTGGTATCAGCTGGTAACGATAAGTGCACGTTAAAGTACAACAATTAAAGTACGCTTAATCGTATTTAATTGCGATGCATATCGAAAATTATACGAATATGTGTCCATGTACTTTCATTTATTAGGCTGTAATTCGATGTTTATTCGGGATATGTAATTGACTTGTGCGTCGGAAATTTTATAAAATACATTCAAGAGTACATAGATCGATGCTTTAGTGTATCATGAAATATATGCGCACGGAATAAAATAATTGGTTGCGGTAACCAATTCGTTGGGTAAATACGGTTCGGCCAACTAATTGGATGCCACGGTCATTTATTGCGCCGAAAAAAACAGGTTATCTCCCGCGAATCAAAAGGGACATCAGCAATTACTTTCGGTTATTGGTATAGCGTAGCGGGTTACTTCCTTGCGTGAAAGGTGTTACAATTGCTGCGATCGCAAACTCGTTAGCCGCATGGATTTGATGAATAAATCGTTGTAAGTGTATAGAGGATTTTAGGAATATTTGTGTTGTCAGTCAAACGTTGTCGTGAAATTCTGTTGCGAAGAAGAATACCGATACATAAAACAAAGCGACAAAAGTCCTCAAAACCGAAGAAGATTGTTCGATGCGATAGAGGGAAAAAGAGAGAAATATAGGTGGAAAGAAAGAAAGAAAGAAAGAAAGAATCGTCGTAGTAGTTACAGGTCTACGTCGAGTCCTGCCGCTGGAGGCAGGAAAAGAGATCGACTTCTCTTCTGTTTCTTCTCTTGATTGATTCTTCTTCTCCTTCTTCCTTCATCCATCTACCTTCCACCGCAGTGCATTTGGCACGCTACGGTAGAAGAACATCAGGAGGGAAAACAATGATCCCTGCAGAGTCATCGGCCGTAACAGTCCACAGGTGCCAAATGAGAGAGAGAGAGAGAGAGAGAGAGAGAGAGAAAAAGAGAGAGAGGAGAGAAAAGAGAAACGGATAGAAGCGTTTCGCTCGCAATTGACTGTTGACTATATTCTTTCGCAAAAGTCCAAGTCAATTTCCTGAAACCACCAAAGACCACCTTCTTCTCTTCTACACGCACACACGTATATATACGTATACCCTATATCCCTCTATGTATCCTGCGTTTTACAGAAAAGTTTCTTATTCGGGATTGTCCTTTACAAAGAGCCTCGTTTCCACTCAATGAACTCGGAATACGTGTGTTCGTTCGTGCGATTGACTCTCTTGCCAGTCACCAGGAGAATTTATTCGAAAGGAAATCAGTCTTCATCTTCTACTACTTCTTTTCCTCCTTCTTCTTTCTCAAACTTCTCAACTTCCGGTACAAAAGTTTTCTTTCAGAGATTTTACTGCGGTACGAAAGTTCAATTCTACGTATGTTATTATCATTTAGATGATATGAGAATTCATCTTGAATGTATAAAGTATCCAAGATTACTATCCGGTTGTTCCAAACTTTCTTACGCCTCATCGAAATTGTTGGTAGCAGTGTTTGAATGTTGAAGGGTATGTGGGAATCTCTTGGAATTTATACGTGAGGTATTCACGTATGGAATTCTAGAATTCAACACACCATGACGTACCAAGTATCGGATTTACCTTACGTCTTTCAACTTGATCAATAATATTGGAAATTTCATTACATATTCGTAGATAACTTAAAACTCATTCTGCATCACATTTGTCACTGTGAAGCTTGTCGAATGTTGACATGCGATAAATGAGCACCAGTTCTAGTGACATTCACTTTAGTTCTACAGTTTTTTACAAGTCAAGACGATAGTTTCGTGCAAACCAGTAAAAATAAATTCTTCTTCGATAAGATAGAATCGCAGGGGAAAGTTATAGAAATGGAATATAGAATATCTTAGAGTTCTCGTCACGATTGGCATCTAAGGACGATTGAAAACAAGAGTTCCAGTCTTCTGAAGAGGCTTATGGTTCAATTACTTTTTCCAACACAATCCGTGTGATCCAAAAAGCATTGGTTCATGCTTGATTAATCAATTGGACCAAGTTAAGCCTGATCTTATCGTTCCCGAGCTTTGGCCAAACTTGTTAATAACGAATCTCGGCACGTCTTGTGTCTGGCTTGTTCCACGATCGGACCAGTTCCATAATTATTGAATGGTCCGCTATGAATGAATATCCACTAGATCATGGAGGTTCTAATCACTGAGAGTTAATTATTTTCTATTTGTAATGGTTCTCTTGTAGAGCATTCGCTCGTATCCAGTGATATACTTCGATGTTGTATCGCACATATAATTCAGAATCCAATGTTGAATAGTGGATGGAAGAAAAGAATACGATAACAACAGAAAAGAGTGTGGTAAAATTCTTGTTCTCTTTAAAAGTCTCCGATCCGTTTGCTACAACAGTGCCCAACGATTCGTACAATGACAGAGGAACAGATTGTTTCAGTTGAGAAAATGATTCCACCCTTTTCTCTTCTTTTCCTTTTCTTCTTCTGATATAGTAATTGATACCATTAGAGATTTTCATTGTTATTATCAGCATAATGATGGGAAGAAGAAGAAAAAAAAGAAACAAGAATCACTCTTCTAAAATACCTATTTTATTTCACCCCTTACCCCATAGACATTTATCAGTCGTGCGAATCGTTGCAACGAGTTTTCTTCTCCCGACTTGTAATTTTACAGGCTCGTCAATCATCGTAGAGCGAATTGAATGAATTGAACAAATGTGTGAAATTGCGTCATCAATTGTTCATAGTTTCGCGTCTATGATATCATCATTCTTTTGAACTAGAATCTTTCTTATAGCGAGGAAAAGTTGGTACTAGAAAAGAGGACTTGGTCGCCGTGCCCTTTCAGAGATACCATTACAAGAGAAACGAACGTCGGGAAAATAAACAGGCTCGAGGTGGTCTTGGGTGAGATCTTTAGCTGAGAAACCACCGTGAGCGCAACAGCAGCAAGTCTTCTTCCATGTATATATGAACTATAACTTCCTTTCGTATAATGTATAACGTACGGTCAAAGCATTTTTATTTTGATGTATTCCTCTAGAAAAGTATATTTTCCAGATTTTAATTAATGCGATTCATCTTTGTTTCTTTCAGGCGTAGCAGCCAGCCGCCAATTGAAATAGTCTGTCGGAGTTGTGGCACAAGAGGACGGTAAAGACCCTGGAGAAGAAAAAGAGAGGGGAAAAATAAAAATAATCAAAAGGAGGAAAAAAGAAGAGGAGAAGGAAGAAGAAAGACTGGAAACGCAGCAACACAGCTACCACCACTACCATCACCATCATCACCATCACCATCAGCATCAGCAGGCAACCGTGTCGTCTTCGTCCTCTTCGTCTTCGTCTTCGTCGTCGTCGTCGTCGTCGTCGTCGCCGTCGTCGTCGTCGTCGTCGTCGTCGTGACAGGAGAACGGAGGGAGAAAAAGAGACAAGCAATGGGACGAGTTTCAGCACCTCGTCATTAAGAGAGCTCAACGAGATAAATAAAAAAAGGACTATAATAATAACAACAACAATAATAATAATCACAATAACAGCAATGATAAAGTCTCTTACCAAGCAAAGTAAAGCGAATTGAACTAAGAACTTGAAGAGTTTTCATGACGGAGAGTGTGATACACTTACATTGTATATACATGGATATTGTTTTTATTGGATGAACTCTATTCGCAATTCAAAGTGAGAGACCTAATATATACGTATATATATATATATATATATATATATATATATAGATATAGATATATAAGAGAGAAAATATTTGAGGGTAAGCTTCCTCGAGTGGGAAGTTGATCTTAGTCATTGGTACCGACCTGGATCGGAAAGTGAAAAAAAAAGGTGGTGGTGGCGAAGGAGAAGACGAGGGAGCGGAAGAGGAAGGTGAAGAGAAAAAAAGAAATCCTTTCGGTGAGTGTCGAGTAAAAGAGGTGGAGGTGGTGGCGGAGGAAGGGAAGGAGGAGGAGGAAGAAGGAGGGGAAAAAGAAGAAGAAACAATTCACGGACCCGAGGGTAAAGAAAAAAAAGAGACGCGAATCAGTCAGCAGGTCAACGCCTGCTGCTGGGTGAAGAGAAAAAATGAGGAAAATAGAGTGACAAAGCTGCCGTGAAGCAGCGATAAGTCTTCTTAAGGATACAGTGCGGTAGGATAGTGATAGAACTGGTGCAAAAAAAGAAAGAATAGTGGAAGTTATAGATAGTGTTGTGTTAGTGCGGTCCCTTCGTACAAGGGCCGCAATAAAGATAAGAGATAAGGAATGGCCACCACCAATATGGCGGCCGTAGCAGGCCTACTCGCCACCTGTGCTACACATCTCCTGCCCTTCCTGGTGTTGCTTGTTCTATGCCCACCAGCATGCCCCGCGGAACAAGGTAAGATATGTATACATACGTACATTTTTTATTCTCCTTGTAATTTTATTATTAGAAATAAAATGAATAAACCATGAAAATCCTATTAAAATTATTCCTCGGTGTATAATAACAATAATAATAATGATGATAATACCATCATCATCATCTTTCATGGAACATTAATAGTAAAACGTACGGTACATATACGAAGTTGAACGGATGGACGAGCGAAGGGACACTTAGCTCGCTTCGGGTCTTTCTTTGCTTTTCTTACTCTCGGTGGATGTAATTTTGCGGCCGGCATGATTTATCGCAGAGAGATGCCAAGGGAGACAGATAACGACGACGACGACAACTAACAGCTTATGGAAAGAAAGAGAGGAAAGAAGGTAGACCAAATTGCCGCGGCGCTAATTGCGGACTCGTTGCTGTTGTACTTATATACGCACGGCCAAGTGTGTGCGTACGTGCGTGCGAGTGAGCGTAATATACAGCGCGAGCAGAGCTGCCAGATGGGCATTGCCATTGAGGGGAAGTGTACCCCCACTATTGTCCAATGTATATAAGTTACATGTGTATAGGTTTCGTGTGAAGGTGACAGTATGTATATGAACAATGATGGGGGCACTATTCCCCTCAACGGTACTGCCCATCTGGCAGCTCTGGGCACGAGTATACATGCTATTATTTTATGTATCTGACTACCAGTCCCAACATTGGATTTTGCCCGACTGCCTAATCTCCAACGTGCTTCATAACGGGCCGCGATCTTAGGGAACATGCGAGAAGGAGAAGAGAAGACTATCCTATACGTTTACTCTTATATATAAAGAGCGAAGTAGAAGTAAAAGCTCATCCGTTCCTGGAATGTTTTCCATATTTCAGTGGAAAAAGGTATCTCTCTCTCTCTCTCTCTCTCTCTCTCTCTCTCTCTCTCTTTCTCTGTCTTTCTTCCTTTCTTTTCTTTATTCTCCACCCTGTTTCGCATCCCTTTTGGGAAGGAAGAATAACGATAATTTAGTAACGCACGTAACGGCCAATCTTTGGAATTGGGAATACAGGGGATGATCCCCTCTCTCTCTCTCTCTCTCTGCTGCTCTGCATCTCTTCTTCCGCAATACGCAAGACTGTGGGAATGAAACGCAAGAGGGTCTTTCTACATCGAGAATAGATAAGTTGTAAAATTTATATCTTGCGAAATCAATATTTGTAGGGTTTCAAATAATAGTTAAGGCTACCACAATTTTAGTTGATTTCACAGTGGAGGATGTAATAAGATTAACATGAGCTGTAGTATACCTCACACTCGCTGTTGTAAAATTAACTTGAATTGTGGTAACTGGAACTGAAATATTAACTTCGGAACTTGTTTTTCTCAGTGTTTTTGGAAACACCTAATAAAATGTCGTAGTAAACTCGGGGTCGGGGTAGTGCAAAAAAATAAGTTTCAACGGGCTTACATTCTAACGGTTTATATCCGCTTGCAAAGTCCATGAAACTGGAACGGCCGCAGAACGAAATCGAAAAAAGAACTATAGGAGAATTAGCTATTACACAGTAAAAAGTGAAACTTAAAGTGATCCCGAATATCAGCTTAAAAATGCAGCCAAAAGTAGCGCCTATTCCAACTGAAAGTAAGCAATGAAGAAGACTGAATTTCAGTCAATTCCATCTTACTTTGGAAATTAAGATGGAATTCTATTATTTGACGAAATAATACCAAATAATACTATTTTCCTACAGTATTTTTATCCGTGTACCCTTACAGAAAACACATGATGATCAGCACGTTGTGACTACACTAACCCCGAAGGCAACATATGAAAATCATGTGAGGTTTGAAACTGCCACCTTAGTGAACCAGAAATGGTGGGCATTTCAAAAGTTACATGCTTTAAGAGACACCCTGTACATTGAGAACTTTAGCATCGTTTGGAATGAGATTCTTTGTATTTGACATAATGTGTGTAGAAAAGATGAAAAAACACCTGCACTTACTGCAAAAATGTAAGAGCAGATCAATAATCCCACATTTCGAGACGAAATCTGATTTCACGTTATAATTGTCACAATTACACTGTTGGAAAAATTCCTAAATTCAATAGAAAATTCCTTGTGGAATTTGATATTCCAATATAAAATCCAATGAAGTTCTTCCCTAGCAGAAATAACTCTACACATTCTTTAGACGTTGCGAGGCCTGGCAAGGCCTTGTACCTGCCTAGAGAATGACTAGAATGATTTTTACTAGGGTTCAATTTAATATAAATTATGAAATTCTAGAATCTCCAATTAGAATGTGAGACAATCATTATTAAATTTACAAATAACTCGTTAAAATTAAGAAGAAAATTCTTAAAGTTAGGGATTGAATCATTGAGATCAATATCATATTATGAAATTCAACAGATTGTGTTACACAAAAAGTCCCATAATATCTTTAGGAAACTCAAGGCAGATTTTTTTACCGTGTATTTTTGAGGAGATATCCTTATTTAGAATATGTCCACATGGGTAGAGCAATTGGTTGGGCAAAGGTGGAGTTCAAATTGTAACTACCCCTTCGTGGTGAGTTCGGGGAATCATTTTTGCTTATGGAATGACTCATAATATCATGAAAATGCACCACATCCCACAAAAGTGGCAAAGATTCAATAATCATGTCGATTGTCTTGAATCGATTTCCGTGGTTCAAAAACATTTATCTCATCATATTAGCACCCAATTCAGCAATTTTGAATGTATTGAGGCATATTTGAAGAATCTAAGCCTGAATATCTGAAAATTATTGGAAAAATTGTGGACCACAGACATGAAATCTCGGAAAATCATGAGCTTTCAGGTATTTTTGAAATTTGAGAATTTCCAAGTACTTGCGCACTACGTAAACAATAATGAAATCAGCTCATCTTGTGTACACGTCCTTTTTACGTGCTATAATAACTTTTTCAAGGTATTGCTAAATGAAATTCCGAATTCCGGTTTTCTCGGCCCACCCTAGCGATCAATCATCCCTCTTTCTATCTCATTGCAGCAATCTTTTTCGTTCACGTTTCTGTGGAAGAACTCTCTTTTAAAAAACAGAGAAAAATAGTCAGGAAAAACAAAGGAGAATTTTTGAAATTTCGTACAAAAGATATAAAAAAGCAAATGAAGAAGAAGAAGAAGAAGAAGAAGAAGAAGCGTCTTGACCTCACGTCGTAGTATTCTCGTGTTGTACTATCGAACCGTTCCCGGGAACAAGAAGAGTTTCTCCAAGGTGGTCCTTCGGGAACCCCTCTGTCCATCTATTCCATCCATCCGTCCATCCTCTCGACTGTGAGGTACGTAACGCGTTTAATGGAACTTACCAAGGATCCGCCGCTCCCAACGGACCGTGTCTGTGCAACAGCATTGCCGACGCAAAAGACGATGATGGCCAACTTCGTTTGTCTTTTCTCCCTCTCTCTCTCTCTTCACCCTTATAACTCTGGCGCACGAAACTTGAGATCATCCTTTTCTTACCGTCTCTACTTCTTCTCTTCTTGTTCTTCTACTTCTTTCTCCCCTCTTTCTGCACTTTCTGGCGGTACTTATCCTCGTTCTTGATTCTTAACTCGCCAAGTACTACATACGTATCTTCATATATATATATATATATATATGTGTGTGTTTGCGTGAAGCCATCAGTCGTCCTTGGACGTACTCGAGAGAATACTCTTCTTTATAGCAATTAATATGTACAACTGAGATTGGTAGGTGTAATTTGTGATTTTGTTTACATCTCTTCATTCAGAATCATATTCTTAGACCGAATCGTTATCGTTATATTTGAATGAAACTATTCGATGTACATGTATTTTACGATTAATAATTCAATACAGTATTCTAGTTTGAATTCATTTTCGTAATACATATTCATTCAAATGAACACGCATACGAGCACAAACGAATCTGAAATCAAGTGAAGTGACTTCATTCAGTCCCACGTTAATCGTTTATGGATAATATGTTATCTTTATCATCATAATTTTATAGCAAAACATAATATTCCTGTTTAATTCTTTTCCAGTTCGATAATTTCAGCAGTTGAGTGGGGAGTTCAATTATATAAGAGTTTATATAAGATGAAGGGAGAAAAGCTTGTTTTTTCTATTACGTTTTGGATGAACTTGGAGATACAGATGTTCGAAAGAAGTGAATTTCATTTAATAGAGCACACAAACGTCACACCACATTCAATGTTACTCACAATGAATACATGTACTATATAGTTGCTTGCGTCCATTCGCCTTGTAGTCGACCACCAGGGAGTGGCCTTTTTTATGAAAACAACCCCTCCTTTCGATGATTTCATTCTTGTTTGTTGGTTGGATTCTGCTGGTACGAAGTCTCCAGAGAGAAAAGATGTAGAGAAACGCATTATACTGCATTCAACTGTAATTTGTATTGTTTCATATTCAAACTCTATATCCTCCCTCATTTTCGTTATCCGTTATCATTATTTTTGTTCGACGCTCTTACGTTTGATCCATCCAATTCTCAGCACAATTATTCACGTTCAATTAATTCTATGATCCAGCTTACGTCATTATTGTCAAAATCTCTCATTCAACACCGTCAAAAAGTTGGGAAAAATTTTTAAGAGAGCGAGTTTTTTGATCGATGGAATGCAAATTTCAACAATTCACGCATATAATTGCGATCTGCACGTCTCGTGGAAACTATGATCTCGAGCGAATTCCACGCAGAAAGATTTGCAAAACAACGTGCGGATATCTCTGATGTTGAAATTTTTTTCATTCTCTTAGACTTACGGTAACATGAGAAGGCCGAAGAAAATTCTGTGTAAGTACCAAAAATGGTAAAGATGAAGTCCCATATGAAATATGGATAAACGTATCAAGAGTTTTTAGATGCTTGTCGTAAGGAGACTGAATTTTAATGGTGAACAGTGCCTATCCACACGGCTCACGATTCTCTCGAGACCGATGCCTCAATGTGATGAGGTACATCACATGTGATATCTTTTTCAAATACTGAAAGCAATTCTAATACCAGCGTTGTGTTTTATCAAGAAAAATTGGTTTCAAATATTATGATGGAACAAACAAACAAAAAATGACAGTTGAAAATTCGGAATGAATATCTAATGACTTCGTAATTGAATTTGAATATTCAATTCGATGTAATAATGTTGAGATGAATGAAATATCAAATCCATAGATTCGTATTTGAATCACTCATTTCTCAGAGCGTATGAAATGTATAACGGGTGGTAATGAATAATTCATGGTTTTTAAATGGCACGATGATTTGTAAAGAAACAACAAGTCGAATGATCATTTGATTTTAGTACATCTATCATTGTCATGATCGAAATGAGGATTTGAAGGTGAAAAATGTAATTTCAATTGTAGGAATGAATGGATGTTGGGATGAATTGAGTACCTTTTTGTTTTGTCAGTCATTATTGATGCTATTCTCTGAAGAAATTTGTTTCGAGGATTTTCTACGCTCGTGTCAGGCTGTATCCGTGTGATTGGAAATTCCTGAAAATCATACTGTAATCTTGAATGATTGAAATATTCAACTGAGTATTCAAAATTCTTGATGGACGAGGAAGTATCCTTAAGTGGTCGATACAACCCACAGTTACCTTAAATGAAAATTTTCACTTTCCCATTTTTATCTCGCAAACTATTGATGGTAGAGAAAAATTTCTCATAAGGAAAATGTGTGTCTTGATGAATTCCAACAGGCTATATTAATAACTTTCCATTCTGACTAATCCTCCCCCCCCCCCTCTTCTGTTCTCTCAGATCGGATCTGAAACGTGTGCATGTCGAGTTATTGCATGTAACCTTTCAATTTATCATTATTTCGTCGTGTAAAGATCGCAAAAGGCAGATGTATGTTTTTTAATATGGAATTTATTATTAAAAAATTCACCAACGTGTGATGTAAAGAAGGTGTCATTTATTATCATACATTCGACAATTTAATTTCCGCATTTGTGAAAGAACGAAGGTATAACAATTATCTGTGATACGAAAAATTAGCCCACGTAGAAATTGACGGATGGTCCAGTACCGGCTAGATACAGGCTGTCAGTATGCAACCGTTGGCGGCCGGTGTCGGTCGGACTACGGAATGATAACGCTAAATAACTCTGATCCGGTACCGGTTACCAACATCAATTTAGTACTGGAAATCAGTGTGGTTCCGACATTGAGAACTAATCCTACTAGTATTGATCGCTATCCAAGTACCGACGACTGTTACTCAACCGTTATCTGCGCTGTTGTAACTTTGGAAGGTTTTGAATGCATTATCAAAATTTCTGCACTAGGGGGAATTTAGAGTGAAATTTACTATTCATAGGATGACCGCCAACGGTCGCAAACTGGCAGCCTGTATCAAGCCGGTACTGGACCATTCGTCAATTTCTACGTGGCCAATCAAGTCTTCTCTCAAAGTACACGAGATATTTATTCACATTGGTTCGGTACCGAATCAACGTTGGAGGTCAACGCTTGCGTACTAAAATTGTGCCGTTGTTAATCCAACATTGGTGGAAAGATGGTCAATAACAGTTGGTTTAAATATCGAACCATTACCGACACGAACTTGAAATGAAGTCGGTTACGTACCGATCCGCAATCGGCAGACAACCGTTGGTGGCCCATACCTTTTCAGTGCCGACCCGTTCGTCACCATCGGCTCAGTACCGGAATTTCTACGTGGGAGTGTATACAAAGGCACAAAAATCGAATCAATCCGGCACCAATGTCGGAGAAAGAAACTTCACCTTGAGAAAATTTTATTATCATCGATTCTCCTGCTCAATCTTTTCAGGCACGTTCTGCGGCTTCCAAAGAACGGGGGGGGGGGGATCATTTTAATCGCTCCTCTTGCACCTCTCCTCCTTTTGCAATCCAACTTGATAATGGTCGATTCTCGCGAATGGAAGATAAGGGTCAAAAAGAAAAGGATAGGGAAAAAAATTCAATTTTCACCAGGAATTATCAAGGAAGGATGATACCGACAATCCCCAGTAGGAACGCTCTAGGGATTCAAGAGTTTTGTAACACTTAACAAGCCAAAAACTAGACACTTGCAAGTCCTTTGCCTGAAACTCACGAGGGATGGAGCCGAAATTAGGAGCCAAAATTTGGCAGCCAATGGACGTAACTTTTGATAAAATCGTTTCATCAACCATTTAAGTAGCCAAAATGCGTAATTGAAGGTCCCTCAATTAATTCCTGATATGGAAGATATTCGAACTATATTCACTCAAAAGTTAAAACAATCGGCTGCTAACTTTTGGCCACTAGTTTCAGCTTTATTCACGAGGCCCTAGCAAGTGTCCAGTCTTTAGGTAGTCAAGCGTTACAAAACTCATGAAACACTAGAGCATTTTTCTACTTGGGATGCTTTTCGTTCTATTAGCTATCACTATCTAGAAACAAAACCTGGTTACGTAAGATCCAAAATTCATCTACAACAGCGAACAAACTCGATTGCTTGCTTCTCTATACGACAACGACGACGAGGACGAGGACGACAAACAAGTAAGCAGGCAGGCAAGCAAGCAGAAAGACTCGTTTAAGCTTCTCCTTGCTTTGCCTTGCCTTGCTTTACTTCATCCTTCTTCTCCTCTTCCTACTTCTTCTTCGTCTACTTCTTCTCGTGCTTCTTCTCCTTATTCTTTCTGAGACCCGGCAACGCCGCAGGAATGCTCTCGATCAGCCCACCGCGTGCTGCATACCTGTACACAACCTACTACTCGTTCCTCCGTTCGGTCCAGCCGAGCTTTTATATGTTAAAAGATCAACTAGAATGTATGCGTACAAGCATGTGAGAAAGAAAGAGATTGAGAGACAGAGAGGCTGCGCGTGTGTGTGAGTTTGCGTGTGTCGGACCAGCCAGCCAGCCAGGCTAGGAGCAGCATCAGCATCCTATAGTAGGAATATATTGAATCGACAAGGACGGGATTACTCCCTGCCGTCCGAGAAACGAAAAGAGATGGACGCACACATGTCCACACACCGGCACTCACGTGTGTGGGTTTTGAACCGGGTCTCCACTCCGTATACATACATATTACACTAGTTCGTGCTTTCCGTTCTCTGTGTCAGTGTACATAACACACAATCTTGGTGTATTCTCTCTCTTCTCGTACAACAGAAGAGAAGTATTCGTGAGGTGAAGATGACACGAACGAATGTAGGCTACACTCTCATTGACCGAACTCCACCTTTCTTCTCTCTCAACATTATCATCTTCTTCTGCTTCTTCTTCTCCTTCTCTTTCTTTTTCTTCTTCTTCTTCTTCTTCTTTTTCTTCTTCTTCTTCGTCCTCTTCTCTCTAGTTCCTTTTAAAACATACAATCAAATGATCGAAAATCATTGTTTTTTCAATTCTCATCGTCGTCAGCGTTATCAGTTTTGATTCCATATGAAAAAAATTAAACGATTAGTGTTTGTAATTTACCACGTGATTCAAGATCTGATGTACTGTAAAAATGGATAAATAATGACCGAAGACCGTCGGTGAACTGTTTGCGCGTCTATTTATGTTTCTCGCAATCAATTCTACGCCACAGCGGCTGTGGATCTATTCAGTGTTGTATGAAATTTTCCCTTTCCTTCTTTCCTCTGGTTGAGTAGAATTTTCCCTTAATTTGTGGAGGATCCAACACTCAAAAAGCAGAATAGTTCCTCAAAATGGAGAGAAAAATTTCCCATATTTTTGACGGTGCATTTTATATATTTGCCACAACTAGATTCACGTGATTCCTAATCAAATTCCAAATTACTGTAACCAAGAATCCTTGACTACAGTTTCCGTTACCATGTGACTTTTTCTGACTGTAGTCATTCGTCCGTATATGAGAAAACAATGAAATTTAAAAATGGGACAGAAACATTGAGCTACGAACTCTCAATTTCTTCTAGATTAAGATTCAACGCAACAATACGGAAATACTTTGTATAAAGCGCGATGATGAATTTATCTCTCATCACAGAGATGGATTCTGATTTTACTCCCGTCTCTTCAAATTGAATTCAAATGTGAAACTAAATCACCCATTGCGTTTGATTATTGATTCTAAACGATGGATTCAAGAATAAATCACAATTGGAAAAAGAAATGAAAAAAAAAAAAAAAAAAATGAATTCAGACTCTCCGAAACATCGGTTTGCCAAGTAACTTGCCAGAGGATAGAAACAAGGGCTAATCATTGGAACACGCCGAGGAGCCTGAGGAACAACTGTCTAGTGCGAGTGAGAAGATAACTTTTTTACTTGCTACCCCACATGTGACCAAACACGTATTATTGTTCAGCGCAATCGGTTGACAATTTTCTGGAACAGTAGCAAACGGTTTCTTCCGCTTTTCAACTCATCACTCAAAGTAATGAGTCGCTCCCGATCAGAATCTCTTGTAACTATCTGCTGATCCTTAACGGACAGTGATTCGAATTCTCCTGTGAATTTTCACTATTGAAACTCTAACAATTGAAGCGAATGCAAAAAATAATACTTCATGAAACATAGAAGCTATAAAAATAATACCCCTTGACGATTAAAATTTATGCTCACTTTGAATGCCTCGGTGTACCCTTCTCAATGCTTGCGCATATCGCGTTTCGTCTCGCGTGATGCTCGTTTTGCGCCAGGTTTACTCACACACAATATAAACGCATAAAATCCTTATGCATCCACACACACATACATTTCCAGAACCGCGCACGCGCATCCTTTTAAACGTGTACTCACGCGTGTACATACATTTGTACGCTCTGTGTAGTACTGTGTAGTGTACGAGAGCTTATGGATGCAATGTACAATGCTCTCTCTATGTTTTCCCCTCCCCTTTTCTCCTCTCTCTGGTTTTGACAAGTTTATTTGTCTCCCGGTAGATAGGAGAGAGAAGAACCAAAGGGGTACAGAGAGGAGAGCAACTACTCCTACAAGTTTTACTATGATACCGACGTGAAAAGAGAGAAGGAATATGTTATTACAAAGAGACCACCCAATGATGACGACTGCCGTGTTTCTTCTTCCCCGGAAGCGAAATAACTCTGATGTGGTTCAGTACAGTGTATGTAACATAATACTCACAGTATCATGTGAGTAGAGGCAAAGGAAAGAAACAGCCATGTGTAACTTTGATAACCACATCGATTGGTCCAATGTTGGCATTTAATAGGGCTTTCATCGGAAATAACGAGTTCGATTACCACGGGTATTTGTTCGGTACCAAGGTATAAACTATATATCGTTCAGGAAAGCTAAAAGGATATTGAAAAAATATACAGATACTTTTTCTAATGACTTACCGGGGTTTTATAATCTTTCTTTCGTTTCCCATAGCAATTGCACTCAGAATTTTGCATGGAAATGGGAAAGGATTTTCCTTTATCCGAGTTGTCAGTGTCGTTTTCGTCGTCAGGGATCAATTCATTTGGATAATTCTACCTATTGTAAAACTCGGGGGAGAAAATCTAATATTTTTCCTGTACGATGGAAATGGTATGCTCGCTGACCATAAATCTCTCTTCCTTTCCAGAATTCTCGAAGTCATAAGCCATTCATAGTGGCTCGGTACTAATTGCGAGTAATATATCACGTTTGAGAACTTGGATTTATTTTTACGGTGTTGCAAAGTAAAGGAATGAAGATAAAATGACGATGATGATGATGATGATTTTATCAGATATCTTGAGGGGTTTTTTTTTGTTTATTAAAACATAGCGAGATGAAAAAATGTCTGCACATTTATTTGGTTTGATTTACAAATCAATAAAAAGATAATGTTATATTTCCAATTGATAACTGCTTGGAACATAATTGATTGATGACTGCTTACAAATATTATTGTTTACAGCTGAGATCTCGTGAATCCGAGCGAAATTTTCTTGAATCAAAAAAATATTCATTCAATTCACTCTCTAAATCTGAATCAGTGAAAGCTCACTGATTCCGCAGTTAGAAGTATACCACCAATTTCAATCAGTTGCATTTCACTGCATAATCAATGGATAGTCACTGATTCTGCAGTTGAATGTTATTTCCACTGATTACAATTAATCATATTTCACTATGAAAATCAGTCAATATTCACTGAGTCACAGTGTACATGCACTGGTTCGCAGTGGTATACTTATCACAATCTAGTGGAATTCCACTGATTCGGTTTTAGAGAGCAAGAAATGCTCTCTTGGTTCTCGAAAAATTTTCTGGCATCAAGAATACATATTCTTGGAGGAATGGATTTCTCGGAACAAGAAAATATGTTGTCAATGATAGTAATTATTTCTTTAGTGTATTTTCCTCTGCACCAAGTTCTAGTGGTAATGAATGATCTCAAAAGCATAAAGGGAATTGCATAGGTTTATGTTAATATCTGAAAAAAACGGTTACCAATGGAAATCTCATTTAAAATGACTTCACATTATATCTCTTAGTTTCTCCGTTATCATTGAACCTCAATTTCAACGTAATCCTTTATAAGTGAAGGCTACCAAACAAATCTGCATATATATAGGTTTTTAAGGAATTCAACAAACCGATTCAAAACACAGATAGGTAGTATAATAATTTCGAATCACACCATCATGTCCTAAATATATTAAATTCCCGATCAAAACCGCTACCCGCAATGATGAAATTACAATGTTACAGTTTCTGCAACTGAAAATACCGTTTTAGTGAAAGTAGGCCATAACAACCTGCATTCACGATTACAGATATTTATGATATCTTAGTTATACCCTTTAGCAGATGAATATAACGCGTTAGAGATCATTGCATTTTTTCTTTGTTTCCGATCTTAATATCAATAGTAGATCATAATATCAATAATATCAATAATAGAATTATTTTTTGCCGATTCATTCCCTATAATAGAATTATTCATTCCCTAAGGTTGGTGGGCAGGCTTTTGAAAGTTTGACGTTTGTGAGATTATTCAAGGAAAAATCAAATCTTCAGTACTAAATTCTGCATTTGATAATATGAAGAAGATTTCAGTGTATACGTGCACATACACTGAGAAAAATGTATGGGGTTGATTACCATTCGCTCTAGTTCTTATCGCGACTTTAGGATAAGAATTGAGTGCTGACTCGCGATTTGGTGATCATTACGATGTTAACCTATCGTTCCCATGGTAACGTAAACATTTTATCGCGCTCACTTCGATTTTGAATAGTACTTATTACAATTTTGGAATATCTGTCACCTAATTCCTATTCTTCCTAGTAATGGTTACCGTATACTTCTCTCCGTGTATATTGATATGATTAATACTGTTATATTGACAAGAGATAATTTATTTGAATATGTAACTTTTTGATGAACTTCATACAAATATATTCGTCAGTACCACCCCATGTGAAAAAATGATATATAGATTATATATAGATTTGGAATATATGGAGTATATATATATATATTTCTATATACAATCTATCTATCATTTTTTTCACATGGGTGGTGAACTGGCAGCAATTGTTAATGAAACAACTTTCCTTTCACTGTAAAAAAATACTCGGATTATTCCTATACACATTCCAGTGAACATTCTTCCCCTCAATATAGAGGAAAAAGAAAGTTGCTGTGACAGCGAAATCTAATTTCGCTGGGGTCCTCTTGCTGTCACAGCAAAATTTTTGCTGTGACAGCAAACTATTGGTTATCATCGTAATCTTGTTAGCTGAGACGATGATTTTTGAGCTGTAGTAGCAAACAATGTTTGCTCCTCAAACATATTTTGCTCCAAAAAATTAGTAAAATTAGACAAATTCTGCTTAGTAAAAATTCTTCAAAGAATTACTGTGCAGCCTGTAAAGATGAGTGGATTTTCAAACAGTTGAAAGTGATTCCTCGATCATTGAAATTTCACGGTAATTTTTCCAAATACAATTTTTCCAGTGCAGTGATGCGTTGCGAATAGCATACAATTTCAGAATAAAAACGATCATCTTTTTTTCAGTGTATAAATCTTGCCCCCCCCCACTGTACAATCAACTAAAATAATTACATGATCGAGTAATTATTTTGAATGAATATTTCAAAGAAATTCTGAAAAATTCTGCTGGGAATCCAAGTACACTCAGAGAAATGTATAGTCATGGCAACTATATGAGAGGATAACTGTTGAGTTATAATTTTTCCAACTCTTTTTATAGTTAATGCAACTACATAAATAGTTTTCATTACTATCAACAACTCACCATACTTATTCATATAGTTGTGAATACTGAATTTGAATGGTTGTCCTCAAATAGTTGATGTAACTATTCAAATTTCTCTCAGTGTCGTTCGAAAGAAATCGGAAGAATCATTCAATCGGAGAAATGTTTCACTTTGATATGAGATTCGGCAGAATGTCAAAGAAAAATTCTGAGAAAATTGGAAAAATATTCCCACCAGGAATTAGAATCATATAAATGTAAGCTGCAAATGAAAGTACAACATGTATACCTTAAAAGAAACATAACGTATCCATGGAGAATGAATACGCTGCCCGTCTATGGTTTTATTATCACCAAGAGGAATCAATATGAAATGAAAGGAATAGGGGAGCAAAATGCAGTTGATTCCTGAATAGCGGGGTCCTGTGTAGAGAGAGAGAGAGAGAGAGAGAGAGAGAGAGAGAGAGAGAGAGACAGAGTTCCAACAACTGGACAGATATCTTTCCAGTGAGCAGGAGCAATAATAGCAACGGCAATACTGAACCGTTTTACGCGATTCTCTCGTTTCATCGTTTCCTTGATTTGCCCCTTCTTCTTTTTCTTCTTCTTCTTCTTCCTCCTCGTTTCATGTCCCGCACGAGCTTATAAACTCGGTATAACAGCGGGGCCTCATGCCCCGTTCGTACCGTTCGTTACTATATTTACATACTATCTACGTAGGTAGGAATGCTTTTACTTTTACCGTTTTTCAAGTAATTCACACGCCAGTCAGCTAGCCGGTTATTCTGCACTTGAATTTACTTACTCTGCTTGCACGTATACTATACATCTTATCTTTTTTCACTGTCCTTTTACGTAATATCATACGCAATACACATACAGAAATAAATACACGTATTCGTGTATCCTACTAATTATTATCTACAAATAGTAATTAGTATCGGCAATGCTACAAGCAGTGGATTAAAAGATTGTACTTTCTCTTTCCGCATTTTCCTTGGAGTTTTCCCCCTTTCCGTCCGTATCATCCTACAAAGTCACTCGAGGCGTCGCGACGACGAGGGCAGACTTTGTAGGATGATGCGTGTGTGTAAGTTACCTAGTAGTACTCGTCGTAGTCGTTGTCGTCGCCGCCGTCGGCTCTTACACCCACGTTTTACATACAAAGACACCTCGCGTAAGAAAGAGCCACACATCGGTTGCATTTTCTCCCCTTTTTACCACCCCTCATGATGCACACCGCTGCATTATATCCTTTTTGCCGTGCGGAAAAGAGAAAGAGAAAGAGAAAAGAGTAGAGATGGGTGTCTCGTTGCATATTAATGAAAAAATTTGTGACTCCCCTTCGTTCTCCCGAACGCCTAATGTGCACAATACAGAGAGACAGGCAGAAGCAGCAGCGACGGCTGCAAAAGAAAAACGGAGAGAAGCGGCAGAGACACAGGTTACAGCCGCTGCTTTTTTCTTCTCTTCTCCTCACCACCGCGAGAAAATGAAGATCTCATCGGACTCTCCTCATCGTCAGTGCCTCGTCAGTCAGTCTATCACACCTGTGTAGTATAGTATCTTTTTCTTTTTATCATATTCCGTCTTTGAAAATGAAGTTCTGTCAGTCGTATTTCAATCGTTCTTCGTCTCCTTTAGGTAGTAGTAGTAGTAGTAGTAGTAGTAGTAGTAGTAGTAATAGTATAGTAGTAGTAGTACTTCACTGGAGTTGATGATACAACGAAATGAGGTGCGATTGCAATAATTGAAGTATCGCAATGAATTTAATTATATAGATGGATATTTTTAACATTATTATGCCTGTTACCGATGATGATTCTCTCTTCTTTTTATTGTTCCTCTCTCTTTCTCTCTCCCCCTCAATTTCAATGGGTCGGTAAACATAGGAAGGACACAAAAATTGATGCGAGTATAACAATAACATGAATTGTATGATATGGATACCACTGAATTTTCGAACCATTTTTTCATACCTACAAAATGTGTATAAAATCGTCATTATTTTTCGTTTAAACTCCAACTTTTAATTGGATATGATCTTTTTGTTCAACGTTAAAATATGCAACAATAATGTCAAGTTTTATTTATTCATTCATTATTTTTTCCTAAATATTTCATAATGAAAGTTTGTAGAACGAGAATCTCTATATACGTGAAAGTGTATCAGAGCAGCGAAATTCTTTAATTATCAACAATAATTATCCCTTTGTCCATTTCATTTTACAATACTGACAGGTTTCAGATAATGTCTTTTTTTCAACGATTCTCAATTATTATGAATAATAATCATTTTCATGCTATATAAATGTAGTTAAATGTTATTAAAAATTCATATTATCAGTTTGTAAGTATTCTGAAATAGATAGAAAGTTGGAACGTAGCTTTATGCAGAATATCACTAATTGTTAATCGAATAGTGTTCGAAGATTAAAATGAAATCGAATGAATTATCAATTATTTGAATCCGCATAGTTCTGATGATTATATTTACACTGTAAAGCATTTCTATGGGAAACTTCACATAAATGTTCTGAAGTAATTAACGCATACGCGCGTTGAGAATTGCCCGTATTTTACCGCAAATTTACTGGAAAATGATAGTAAAAATCCTATAAAGTTTGGGAAATTGATTTCCTCTCCGATGATCGGAATTTTCTGGTTGCTGTGTATAGGGAAATCCCGATAATTCTTTACAGTGTACACCAGGCTCTCGCATCTTCTATATCAACCATGCCCTTTTAAACGACTACACGGAGAAAATCCTACACTAGGGAGTACTGTCGTCTACACGACTGGCTCGTGTTATGCAAAAAAGTCCTTTCAACGCTATACGGAGAGAAGTATACGGTAACGGCTACTATGAAGAATAGTAATTTGGTGACAGTTAATTCAAAATTGTAATAAGTCCCATGTGAAATCGAATTCAATACGATAAATTGTGTATGTTGTCATGGAAATGATAGGTTAACATCGTAATGATCACCAAATCGCGAATCATCACTTACTTCCTATTCTAAAGTCGCGATGAGAATTAAGGGTATTGGTAATCAATGCCATATACTCTTCTCCGTGTACTAGTCACTGTAGTAATTAGAATCAGTCGAATATCACGTCACGGTAGTATCACGAATAATGATATTTGTTAGAAAGCCATTATTAATCCTATCAAACGGAGTGGAAATTCTCCAGAATTTGGTAAGTGTATCGTATTTGTGTATAAAATTACCAGAAACTCGGTAATTTTTCCGAATTTTTATTCGACTTAATTGTTGCCGGATTTCAAAAAGTCGAATTTTTTCACGACGCCCTCGTGATTCATTTCTCTCTAAATTCATAAGATGACGAGTTTAACATTGTATAACGGATCCTTCCGATTCAAAGCAACCCCGTGAAATACCTGCAACAGTATCGTAGATGTTGCTACAAGTCACTGCGCGATTCACAATAAACTGCAATCAATGGATTGTACCCGGTTCAAACGTTACGTGTTTGACTTTGAATTGCGTTACACTCAACTTTTGTACAGCAAGCCCACATCCTGAAGATTTATTGTTGTCGCGTTTATATGTGTATTCACATGTAATAAATATCCGTTTTTTTTTCCCAACAAAATAATTTATCGACCTTGAATTCATGCTTTCATGTATTGTATAATTTTGACCAAGCTACCTAATCTATGTTCAACTGTGTTTTTTTTGTTCTTTTCACAAATATAGAGTCAAATTTTTCGCAAAATGAAGAGACTTTCACCGTATTGTTGGAGTTTCGAATCGATACACAAAAGAAACAATTAGCGAGAGCGGAAAATAAAACTCGAGAACAAAAGAAAAATTCAAATTTGGTAAATTAGAAACAAAGGAGACATTTTCTCTTTGTAAAATGCAGAAAGAGAATCGATAGAATTTCACGAGGCGAGATAATACAAAGGTTGTTTTTCGTAGCATGGTGCCCTGAGGCCACCATTAATAATACAGGCAGTGGTAGTCTGGTGATAATATGGCAGACGCGCACAAGAGGTGAGGGCCCTAAATTTTCCCTTCGGATAAAGTAAACCCTGCGTTGTCTGTCTCTCCCTCTTTTTCCATTCCAATACGTTTGTATCCCTGCTGTCTTCCTCCCTTCCTTCTTTTTCTTCTTGTCTAAGGACTTCGTGGTCAGATGGGTCTCTCTATTAGCTCTGCTGGTGGCTTTTACGGCCATCATACTGTGACCACCACCGTTAAACCACCATTTCCGTCCACAAGATTTCAGGAGAGAACAAAATTGCAATATTCATTCATTGATTACCCATCGCACAACCGTAACCTTCATAAACCGCCGGAGAAAGAGCCGTTTTCTTGTTCTTCTTTTCTCAATGTTCCGATTCGTTCATCCATCCATCCATCCATCCATCCATCCCTCTAACGTACAACATCCCGGAAACTTTCTTCTGTAAAGATGTATGTATATAATTTTCACCTCGAAATCATAAATCTAATCTGATATCTACAGTTACTTCCACCACGAAAAATAATAAATGTCATAGTGAATCATGAAAGCATATTGTTCGTACCATTGCACATTGTTATTAACGTACGTAAAAGAGAGGGCAGAGAAAAAAAAATGAAATATTTATAAGTGGTGACACCTTTCACTTCTTCCTCTCTCTACTACGTCTCCATCCATCTATCCATCGATAATTTAACTTATCAATTTGTCAATCTTTGCGAGTATACGTGTACCGGGTGTTCTATTCTGAAACTATATTGTTTATTATCGATGTATTGAACAATTTTCACGATAAACTGAGAGAGGTGCAAAAAACAAATGGTTGTACTACTACTCTGTTTGAGAATATCGACGAATGAGCACTTGGAAATCTAATTTCCCCCGTTTGCCTAAAACTTGTCGTTAGACAAAAAAATATGGACTGGGTATACGACGAGAAGCTACAGGAGTACCGTCCAGGAAGTACGAGTGGAGTGAAATCGACATTAAGTTAAATTCGTGAAATAAATAAGATAGTCGAGCGAAACTGAATGTGTATGGGCGGTTTATGCACTGAGGCAAGTTTAATCACGTCCTGAGTACAATGGTGGTGCCAGGTGAGCATAAATACTTTCGCGTAAATGCACATTTAGCGTGTGGGTGTGCGTATTACGTACGAGTACAGCTGGATGTGTCAGTGGACACAGTCCACAACCGTTTCAAAATGAATCTGTAACAGGTCTACTTACTTAGTTACACATTTCGATGGTTCGTTGGTTACAAAATATGTATATAGATGTATATTTATTTTCCGCGCATGCTGACGGTAATGCTTTCTTCAATTTTTTTTCTTTCCTTTCAACTAGAGTAATTGTCGTTCAATAGTCGTGATGGAGATGTACCTTCTTCTCGTAACAAGAAACGTTGAAGAAAATGGTAATTGCGGGTTGTTGAGATCTCGACGCGTCTGCTTTTGATTAAAGTACCTTATTGGTCATTGTTACAACAAGTTTTAATAATTATAAATGTCACTAGTTATATGGGCTATTCTACCGAAAGCTGTCATTATTCTAGAACTATAATTATTTTTTTTGCATATAATAGTATTTTCTCTTTCTTTGTGTATTACACTAAGAGAAAAGAAGTTGTAAAATTACATCCTGCGGAGTCAATATTTGAACGATTTCAAAATCAGTTTGTACTACTACAATTTGAGTTGATTTTACAACAGCGAATGTGAGATATACCTCAGCTGATGTGAATCCTACATTCCCAGCTGTAAAGTCAACTAAAACTGTGGTAGCTCGAACTATTTTCTACTAGTCCAAATATCGACGTCACAAGGTGTAAATTTTACTTTTTTTTTCTGGGTGTACATTCTCATCGGGGCCAATTATTTACTTACTTACTTAGTGTGGCCATCAATGTTTGGTAAGTAAAACGTGCTTCTCAGAACAATGAATGAACGTTCTTAAGACATATGGAAAACGTAATATTGAAAATTAAAATCTGCGGAACCATTGGCATGTTTTTAAAACGTTTTGAGAACTTCCGGTGCTGTTTGGGAATTTCAAACAACTTCCCACCACCGAGGCAGAGAGAGAGAGAGAGAGAGAGAAGGAAGACAATAAGGAGGAGAATAATAACTCGAACCAAAACAACAGTAATAATCATCATAAAGTTAATCCTGACAATCAAATTCATACAACATGATCGCGACAACCGGATCACAAATTACGAGTCTTCTTCTCAATTCATGTTGACGACAACGGCGAGCATCGACCCACGGGTCACAAAAGTGAATCTTAAAAGTAATTCACGTGCGTTGGAAGAATAATGTATGCGCGCGGGATGAGTCAGTCAGGTTTCTCGTTATTTCGAATCGAGTCGTAAAATCACGGGTCTTATAATCCCTGTTGAAGCATCGCATTGAGTTTTCAGGCAGTATATATACACACACATATATATTTATATGTATGTATAGAAGTTATATGCGTGTCCCCCCAACTAACAACGAGCAAAGCTGAGAGGGCAGAAAAAAGAAATATATTCTCGTCGACGACCAACGAAATAGGTAAAGGCTTTCGCTAATGAACCCTCTCATCTCATTTCTTTTTCGCCTTTGATTAACGAACTCATTCATCGGTTTCATATTCAAACGATACCGAAAACCTAAGTTCGATATCGGCGAGGATTATTATTATACGCATACACGTAAACTCTTTCAAATATATAGATTTTTCGTCCAATATTCCGGTCAAGGATTTCCGTTTTTGTGTAAACTCATTAAAAACGAAGGTACAACGAAGTTGTTATATGTGTTATATATATATATATATATCGAAAAGTACTTGAAAATTTCATACATAATTCTTGTTCTTTACGATAGTTCATTTGGTAAGAAAATTATATTTGGAAATTAAGTAATCGTGAGTAGAAAGTGAATATACCAAGTGCCCAATTAGAATGAATTTCTTTCAGAAAATAATTATTATTGGACGGTAAGTGGTTGTTTGGTGGATTTTCTTCTTCTCTTTCAAGGTTTTGTTTCTACCTATATAACTCACTCAGTCGTTCGAAAAGAACAACAAACAAAACAAAACAATTCCTCGACTTCAAAGAAATTTAAAAATCGTGAAGAATGAAGATGACAAGATTCTATAATACGAGAGTGAAATAATCTCACTGGATTTGTATAAATTGATAAGAGAATAGCGTTAACGTTGAATTACGAAGTACCGGAAATCCAAACGGTAAGACAGAATCACAATAATCATAATAATAAACAGCAAGTTTGACGTACTGGCATGCGCTGCGCGCCAGGTCGTACAAATTAACATAATTGAAAAATATAATCCATGCGATCCTCATCGTTCTTGGTATTACTAATGCATCCAAGAAATCGGTCCCACCCCTTACCACGTATGATGTGATTTCGGTTACATATCATACAATTCAAATAATATATATACACGTATACATAAAGATATGAATCCTTTTGAATGTAAAAGGTGAGCCAATAACTATTACCACCTTGAATCACATCTTTTTCTTTCCTTTTTTGTTTTCTCCCTCTCTTTTTTCCTCATGAATTTTGCAACGGAATAGTGGTTCAGATATAATTATATTCCGTTGTTTCCTCCACTTATACTCAGATAAATGTGGGAATGTATAATCATATGAAACTGAGAGGTCAAATGATCATCACCACCTTTCCTCCCTTCTTTCCTCTTTCTCCTTAATGATAACTGGTGATATATTGATGTGTAAATTGGAGATTTCCATCGTGGGATTATTATTCCTTTTTATCGCTCGGAATAATCGAAGTGCGATGTGATAAAATGTTTGAAACGAAATGGTTACATTTTCTGAAATTTCCATGGATCAATTGTCATTCGAATAATGAATCATTTTAACGCTAAGATAAGTCCGTCAAGTACGTATTTGCGATAATTATACCTTCACATGAAGAAAATAAAGGATTTATGACTTCATTTTTCCGCTAACGATTGCATCATATCTTCTTCATTTAATTCCATAGCGGTTGAAAAAAATGTAATAATTCGATGAGAGAGTTCTCAGAAAATCTCTCTCTCGTTTTGTGAATTACGATACTACTCTATGCATGGATTTCTCACGATTATTATTGAGGTTTATGGGGACATCAGTTTGATTAATTGATAAACATGTCCATTCCATATGATTTGAATTTTTCTTTGTTTCAGGTACGTGTTCTAATGTTCAGAATCTAATATTACTTTGTAAACACGTTAGTGAAACAATATATTCAATTACAAATTCATAAGGGATTAGTGTAGTAAATCCTGCACCGAACAAATAATTTCAGTTAATGCTCGATTCTTGACTTGAAACTGAAATCGTAGATCTTAAAGCCTGGTTCGCGGTATATAGCTGGACTTAGAGCTCGGTTTAAATAATGATAACCCAATCACGTTCAATTCCAGTTCATGACAAATCATGGAGAAATTTAAACTATGAATAATTATTTGCATTCCGTGATTGACCCACAATTTAACTGGAATCATCGAGAATCCCTACCCTGAAGAAATCTTCGTTGAATAGATGAATTTTAGATTGATCCTGAGTTGATCTCCATGAGTTAGTGAGATGGTCTCACTTTTTGGATTGAAATGAAGAAACTAAGAGTGGAGTGGAGATAAAACTTGACCTTGAGGTTTGAAGAAGACTGTCCCGTATGTTTCTTATTTCCAATATTCTGAAATCATATAAACATATCGTGATGTATAGAATTTTAGAATAATTGAACGTTAGTTGTTTTCATGCTGAAAAATGAATATTGGGAAATTCTAATTGTTTATGTGAAATATAGGAATGATCGTGTAAAACCTACTTGCATTTTTTTGGTCAACTTTGTTTAATTAACATAAACATACCATGATATATCAAAAGTCTTTCAAATTTGTCTCCAAAATTCCTTTCCGGAGATAGTCGTAACCATCAGGGTGAGTATGTGCACAAAGATATAATGGATGATCCAGAGTGGAGAAGAAAAAGTACAAAGATGTAACATCAAGAAAAAGAGAAGAGACAGGAACAGAGGCAATCTAACATCTCAGGTGGACACACACTCCTAAGGATCTCTGCATCTCTTTTTAACACATTATTCGTTCATCTTGTTCTCCTCATTCACCTCTGTTCCTTTTATTTTTCCTTCTTTCTTCCCCTGCACTCTGCTTGCTTTCTTGGGATCTATATTGTTTAAATAATTGATTTAACACGTGTACATACATTATGCACAAACATAATAACGCTGTGTAAATGGTAATTTCTCCCATGCTGCATGCCGCGCGCGGTTCATCTTGGCGTGGGCCGTGCCAAGAATCGCTTCCCTTTCCACGTCCTCATCCCATTCTCAATGGACCAAAAGAGCATGTGTAAATAGAAAGTCTGTATGGGATCCCGTAGAGAAGGGATACCGGGGTTAAGTTTCCGAGCACCTCATATTTTTTCTCCTCTCTCTTCTCCTCTTACAGACACTTTTCTTCTTCTTTTTCTTTTTCTTCTTCTTTTTCTTTTTCTTCTTCTTTCTCTTCTTCTTCCTCTTTATCCTTCGACTTGAGAAGTCGATCTTATGCAGTCTTTTGGAATTCTTTTCTCGTATCAATATATAAACATACAATACGATACGATACGATACGCGTCGGAATGAGAAATTAGTTCTCGATGCGATGATGGGTGGTATCGGTCCCTCTTGCTTGCTTCGATATCAAATTGCTTGATTTGAAAATTACATGGACATTATATTTTTATACAGCTTTGGGCCTCGACGAGGATGGTAATAAACTGCTCAACTCCTTTCCTATATAATCGAAAAATATTGCAGGAGTAAATGCTGTATCAACGTGACTAACATAATGATTGTCTTCTTTCGACTAACTTGGAGTCCTTAACTGGACTAGAAAAAGGACTATTATGAAATTATCAAATTATGCCAATAGATCGATTTAGCAGCTAGTACACTGAGACAAGAAAAACAGTACACCGTTTACTACGAGAAACAGCAACCGATGAGAACAGAAACGGAAATACAACGGAATAATAGGGATCATTTTGATTACAATTATGAGTATTGAAAAGCAGTTTGTCGCTGCTGGCAGGACAGTGATGAGTATTACGAAATGCAACACTGCACGGCACACATTTATTTTTCTAGTGAATTATGATGATTCACAGTAGCCACGGAGGAAAAAAGAGATCTTCGAAGAATAGTGAAGGTCGTTAACATACGTTAACGCTCACATGCGCTTAGCATACCGCTATTATGCGGATATCTTCCATTCCTATCTAATAATGTTCCGGTGGTATACCTCCGGATATATCCGGTCGGATATTCAAATGATAGTATCCGGTATTTAACCGGATAATACAATTATCCGGTACCGGATACCGAATAATGTAAATTTATGATTTTCTTTAGAATATTTCCAGTCGTTTAATTTTCTTCTAAACATAGAGTTCAGATTCAAAATTTCGCCAATATTGTTCCATTGTAGTCGAGCCGAAATCTGCACATGAAGATAGAAATGTAAAGTCACTGAAACAAATAGTTCGATAGTTCAATGTATATCCTTTGTGGATAATACGAAAAAATTACCACGATAAATTAATGTGTTATCAATTGATTTAATGATAAATATTCCAATAAATGAGTATAGTACTAGAAAGAAATTGATTGCAATTTTCCGAAAAATTTTCAATATTGAAGTATTATTCGAGCATTGATTGTATTATGTGGAAATATCTACACCCAAAACTGTTCAAATAGTGACTAAATGTAATATTGCACTATTTTTTTTCGCAAGATCTTATTGAAATCTAATTATTCATCAAGATCACAAATCCAGAAGTTCCCTAAGCCCCACAAAACAGCCGTCCTCTTAAATAATGACATAAGTCGACTTAGGCCGTTTCCAAAACCGCACATATCATGGAGTTTATGAACATCTGCTGAATGAAATATCATCGTATTTGATACGTGAACAACAGATTTCAAGTAATCAATCGAAGTTTGAAGTAGGTGCCTCCAGCAGGAAGGCACAATCAAGTACCGGAATCTGATACCGAAAGTCGATAACATCTCTTCTAGGATATTTACAAATCATTCTGTCATCTCTCGAGCAATTGGTACGAACTCTGTATGGACCCACTATGATATCGTAACTAAAACGTTACATGAGTTCCGTTGCAATCAGACCAGGAACATAGATATAAACGGTGACAAAATCACACTTTTCGATCAAATATTTCCTGTCCCTTTCCTGTTCTTCTGTGAGCATGGAGTTAAAACTAATATGGAATCGCTATTGATACTTCGTATAACTGGAGTAAAAATTTCATAAGGTTCGAATGATAGGAACAGAAGATATTCGCATAATAGTGGCATTTTCACTTTTTCTCTAGAAGTTTATTGCTCACTGTTTTTTTTTTCTCAATTTTAATTTGCCTGAAATTTATATTGTACAATTAACACCTCGTGAAGTGAATATGCTCAAAGTTCCATGGGATTCGGTTGATACGGACATAGAAAAGGCATACTTTCAAAATATTGGTAAATAATGCGAATCGCAGAAAAAAATTTTCCAATTCCGTGGACATTTTTTTGGTTGTTTTTGAAGTTATTGCATACAGCCATCCAAATTATAGTACAATGTAAGAAAAATATAACGTGGTATGTGAAAGCCATCAATAAAGATTATGTAATTCTGATAGTGAGAATTGTCGTCGTTAGATATGCTTGTCATTTAATACTTTGTCTTTTTACATCTTAGCCGTTGGGTGTTTTCTCCATTGGATATCTGTTTTTGTCTTTACATTAGATATTTTTGACTAATGCCCTGATAGATATGCGAAAACATATAGGAAAACATGAGTTTTATTTTATTTTGAAGTCCCATTAACAACCCCCCCCCTTGCCCCAAACAAGGTATATATAGTCCTGATTTTTACTGTCAAAAATGTGGTCGCCGTGGGCATACTCTAAGGATCACCTGCGCGTTTCTTTATAAGTGATTGGGAAAATTTCTAATCGAAGTAAATGATAATTTCATGTTCCTGAGGGTAAGAAGATAATGATAAGAAAAATACGCGAATAGCGAATAATTGGCGCATGATTGTCATGAGTGAAAAAATATTTCCTTCATACGGTTGTTTGTCATCACGCAATGAGTTTGGCCTATTTCCTTACAAAATACAATGATCCGGAGGTGCAAAAATTCCATCAGATTGAAAAAAAATCCGCACACCTCTAACGAGAACTAGATTCGAATTGGACTGCCTCTTCGTTTGAAAAATCTGAAAACCTGTTATCACTAAATTTTTTGCGAGGTACTTGAAAATTCAACGACAAGCTGAGTACAAATTACGACGGCCCAGCAAACTCTGTTTTCGAGCAAATTTTATCATCGCTTATAAAACATATTAGAACGTACCGCGATAATGAATACAGACTTCATTTTTTTTCCAGCATTAATTATAATAAATTGTCATCATGAACTCGATGGTAACGATCGATACACAAAGTATCATTAAGATTCAACTGTACATTCAACCGTGAAGAATGCGACCGAAGGTAAAACAGAAAATGAAAGAAAAAAAAGCAAATCCTTGATTTCTGGGAGTAAAAGGGGCAAAAGGGGATTGAGAGTATGGTAAAACTACTAATCGTAATCGAGGCGCGTCGATAAAATGGAGAATAATGAGTGACCCGCTAATAAAATAATTATAATATTGGGAGTCCGGTAATAGATTCTCGGAACGCATTAACCGGTCGAGATAAATCGGTGCGATCCTTGGGTATAGGTTGCCATTGCTGTTCTTGTTCCTCTTCTTGCTTGAAAAGAAGAGGAACAAGAACAAGAAGAAGAAGAAGAAGAAGAAGAAGAAGAAGAAGGAGAAGAAGAAGAAGGAAGAGAAGAGAGGAAGAAAGTGTGTTATACAGTACAAAAAAACACACGTATGACTGTATAGATGTATGTGTCGACGTCTAATATACTTAGTATGTGAAATTACCTAGCTGCATAAATTGCCAATCGGGCAGGTGGTCGACAAATGGTGTTGAAGAAGGTGGCAATAAAACACATAGCATGCAAGAATCGAGGAATTTTTTCCACTCTTTCTCTACCTATGTATATATAAATAAACTCATTCGATCTGTAATTAACTCTCTCTTTCTCATAAGCTTATATAAGCGACGAGTAATGACAAGTGCATAGAGAGAAATACCAAGAAAGGACGAAAATGTCTGGTTACAATATTGGTATATCGAATTACTGACCCGCATAAATTTCCAATAAAAGGTTCCTCCTCCTTCCGTATGTAATTTCTCTTTTTGTATCCGAAAGGAAGAGAGGGGTCGCTCTTTCACTTGCCAATTTTCCAGTGATTTTCGTTGATCGCTTCCCGGAATCGATAGACCGATCACTACTACCACCACTACTACTACTACTACTACTACTACTACTACTACTACTGCTGCTGCTGCTGCGGCTGCTGCTGCTGCTGCTGCTGCTGCTACCACCACCGTTGCCGCTACTACCTGTCTGTCGTACCTCGGCAAACGAGAGAATAAATAATGAAAAAGCAAAAAAAAGGAGTTGAAAAAAACAACAGAAAATGAGAACGAGAACGACGAGAGCGGCTATACGTAAAAATAGATATAAAGTCTGAAGAGAAATGAGGTGTTGGTTCTCTTTTCTTGTTTTTCTCTTTTTAATTCTATTTACCGCCTTCGCACGAATATAAATTCGTTAATCCTGTTGTCGTTCTTTCATCATTTATATGTATTTATTTTGCCTTGTTCCGGAGAATTAGATAGTAAAACCTGTAATATCGTGTAAATCTTTTCTTTACTTTTTCCATCAATCTTAATATCAATCTTAATAGCGGTTATTTACAATGGCGAGTAACAAGAGGCAGTTGTTACTTGTATACATAAATATTGAAAGTAAAGAAAATACGGGAAGGGACTACTTTGGAGCCATTCACAACGTACGGGAACAAATAAATATTTTGATGACTTGGCTCTGTACCAATGTAGCGTCATTCGCAACAGCAACCACCAGGGATGATTGATATATCTTTCTCCTCTCTTTCATCTCCTTTATTTTTACAGGGATGTTTTTTCTCTACCTGTCTATACATCTATCCACCCATCTATCCATCCATCCATCCATCCAGCTCTTTTCTCGCTTCTGTTGAAATGAGAGATGAACGAAAGAGAAAGAATGTATATGTATGTATGTATGTATATATATATATATATATATATATATATATATATATACATATTGAAAGAGAAAGAATAAAAGAAAAGGTGAGGATAAAAGTAGAGATGAAGAGGGAAATGGAAAGGAGAGGGAATGATCGCACTTGAAAAGCACAATTGAAATTCAAGATCCATATGCAAAGAGCTCGGTCGAGTGTCGACGGAGAAAAGAAGGTAAAAAGGAGAGAGTTGTGAGAACAAAAAAAATCGAAAGGATCGGTAGTCGAGACAATTTATCATTATGAGTTTCGTGTGGCTCAAAGATACTGTTATCATTTCATATGCAAAATAATCGATACATCTTAAATTACCTAATCAATGATTTTTTCTTACGCTTCGTTTGAGAACTGAAGAATCAAATTCGATTGGGGTTCGATTCAAGACAGAGCACTCGAGTAAAAATTTTGATTTTGGGTTCGCCAAACGGATCTGGTGCGGTTGCGGTTGCTGACGTGATGCGCCCGCCCTACTCCTGCAACAGTACCGTATAATGACGCAACACGTCCGCCCCAAGCCCATTTGACAAACCGAAGTGAAAATTTTTACTAAGGCAGCAAAATAAACCTATTCAAATTCTCAAACAGTCGATTTTTAGTCACCTTGTTTTATCTTTTCACGTGAAATTGAAAAATTTCTCCGAAACTTGTTGCAGTTAAATTTATTCTGGAAATTTGTCGCCGTAAATTCGAAAACTCGGCACTCAATCAATCCTGTAGAGGAAAGTCACCGAATATGGAACAAGGCACCCAGTATGGAATGGTGCCATCATTCAACTATCGCACAAGCACATCATGTCACTCGTCTTTAACCTGTCTCACTCACTCACTCGCTCACTATAGTGTTACACACGCCACAACTCTGACTCCAGCCGATGACGTGGCAAGAATGTTTTGTTTTTGAGGCTCAAAGGTGAATGAATTGTTCAGAATAAATGTCAACTTCTTGTATTCATCTGATCCCAATTTTACGGTTCATATTCTTGCATATAGTTTCACTTATGAATAAACTATGAGATTTTTCACACAACATCACACTCTAATAATAAATTCTTTGAAAAGAAAGCGAGACTATCCTAGAGCGTGTACACACGTTGACCCGACATCGGTCTGATACCGGGCCGTGGTCGGGATGCTCGATACATCAATCGCTGTGAAAAGTGTGACTTAAATTGGCTGCGTCTTAATCTGAAAACTGACTGAAATTCAGCCTTTTCCATTGTGTCGGCGATTGGTTTTTGTGCTTACTTTACACTCGAAATAGGCTTCTTTTGGCTGCGTTTTAAATTCAGTCAAAATACAATTTGAATTCGGTAATTTCTTTTTAAAGTGGTCCATCTGTTCAAAAATATTATAAATCAAATTAAGGATTCTAAAATATTTTTGAAATCTCTTTTGAGAATAGATATGGTATAAGAATCATAACACGTGACAAGCATTAGAAAACCAATTTCTGAACTAATTTTGTACGAATTTTTCCGCATGGGTTAATTAATTCATCAATTAATAATTGGGATTAATAATCCTCGTGATTATTAATTCGGTATTCATTCTATCAAAAGATTTGGGCATTAAATCTCTATAACGGGAAAAAAGCATGTTGTGCTTTGTATTTTAGCGTTAAAAAGATGAACGTATCCTGATGAAGAGAGCAACCACAGCAGCGCCAGCACCAGCACGTGTCTGTATGAAATATGATGCATTCGTGTTCTTATTTATGAACAAATATAAATACGACATGTTTGAGTTGCTTGATCCAAAACAATCTCGTCGTACATTATCATCTTTCTCTTTTACAGATTTCATAAAGAAAGATTCATCGCTTGGCTTTTCTCTTTTCCTTTCTTCTCTTTTTTTCCCCCAAACAGGAATACGTTGTAAGGTCGGTGGGGCAACATTGGCGTAACCGTAATTAATTCATAATTCATCCATCTTGAAAGAGATTTCGTCCGTCGAAGTTGATCTCAATTTGTATATCATATTCACACTAACAAAAAAAATAAGCAAGAGAATTATAATTCTTACACAGGAAAATTCATAAATGGAATAAATCCTCCTAAACTTCCTAATTTTCATCGTAAAAGTGTGTGGGATCACTAACGAATACTAGTCGCGTAAATCGGAATGCGGAGAGATCAAGCATACGTCCCGAGAAAATCGGCACAGTACCGATTTTAAGGGGCATCCCCTGGCATTACGAATATCAATGAAACTATCTCAATTTTCAAGTTTGAGAAAATTAATAATAATAATAATAATAATCTGATAAATATGCGTAATCAAACGGAAACATATATTTTATCTTGTTTTGAAGGCCCATTAATAACCCTCCTTCCCCCCTCCCCCAAACAAGGCGGTCCCGATTTTTACTGTCAAAAATATGGTAACCATAAATACACGTACTCTCCCAGGAAGGATCAGTGAAGCAATATACGTGTACGATTTTAACTTTTGTATATTCGAAATATATGGGAGAGAAGGGGATGTACATAGGATTTTTCATCAGCCGGAAAAGTAAATCGCAAAAAAAAGGAGGAAGAGAACAATTTCCAACTCTTCATATCTCTACATTCCCGTTTGAGAAGAGAAAAAGAGGAAGATTCTTTGAACGGGGTTGTAATTAAACCGCACACTCATCATCCGTCCCTTTCAACACTCCGCTTCATTCGTCAAAATTCACCTCTCCTCTCTATTCCTTCCCCCTCTTTCTTCCTCACCTTTGGTGAGAATTGCCGGCAATAAAATAGACAAACGATGCCCCGGGAGTGAAAAAAGGAAGAAAGAACGGAAGAGAGTTGGTTGGCGAATTCGGCAATCCTATGATATAACTTAACGTACGAATATATAAGTATGCAAGACATACGCAGGTATGGGTCAATGACATTCTGTCATTGCTCTCTCTCCTCATGAACAACTACGACGACGAAGACGACGATGATGATAATGATGATGATGATGATGATGATGATGATGATGATGATGATGATGATGATGATGATGATGATGATTTCAAATCAAGAAGAACAGAGAGAAAAACAGCGGTGAACAGCGGCAGCAACGGCAACAGCAGCAGCATGAAAAGGAGAAGTTCTAAGAGACAAGAAGGAAGCGAATCATTGACAAATTGGAAGGCCGTTAAGTTTAAAGGCTCGGAAAGGAGAAAAACACTGTAAAATGTCCGACTGAATGTGGCTGCATCTTACTTGAAAACGTGACTGACATTCAGTCTTTTCCATTTTGTCGGCATTTGTTTACGGCGCTTACTTTCATTGAAACAGGGCTAGTTTTGGCTGCATCTTGAAATGAGCTAATTTTCAGGATAAAAGTAAGTTTCACTTTATACCGTGAAGGAGAACATGAACGTTTACGTTGCATCACGTTACGTTGCGTTACCCATATGTATTGTATGGTGGATGTGAAGAAGACCTTCGGACGAAAGACACGTTTGTGTCTTTGACTCGTCCTTTACCTTACCTCTCCTCGTCTCATCTCATCCCCCAGTTCGCACAGTGATGGCATTTTTAGTGCCGAAATAAAGTCGGAAACGTATACCGTGGATATCTGGATGCCATGAAGGAACGTAGGTGGTCTTCTCTTGTATTTTCCCTTCCACTTCTTCCTCCTTCTTTTTCTTCTTTCATTTCTGTCTTTAGAATCTGATCGGTTACCGTGAAATTCACGATCGGGGCACACGCTGCACTTTGGATTACTCGGCTCCTTTTTTAACTTGTTTGTTTCCTGACGACAAACGGACTGAGAATTAAATAAGTATATATATTTAAATTTTTATCCAACAAAAATAAGAAAAAATTAATTTATCGAGTATTTATTATTGGGAAAACGAGGTACCATATCTCGTAATGAGCTTACAAATATTTTTATGTATTCAATAATCATGCCGAGTTAAACGTTGGGACGGAATAGAATTTATAAAATGTTAAATGAGATTTTGTTTGATACTCCGGGCAACTGATGAGGAGGAAGATTTATCAATCATCATAGCTTCACAAATCGATGATTGAATGGAGAAATTATTGATTTTATTCAATTAGGAATACGCTGTGCGAAGAGAAAAAATATAATCAAATTATTGACCATACTATGTATAATATGTCATTCAATCTACGAGTTAAATTTCACCTACTAGTATAACTAGAGACCGGATTATATGCATAATCAATCATTTCTGCATGGATTTTTTCTGTTTCTATTGGGCCAAATCAGTTTTATCAATGATTCACGACAAGATTACATGAAAATAATTTTGTACATCCAATTGCAACTGAATCGGTTTAATGAAAATGAAAAAAAAAGTGCATATAAAAATATTCATGATGCATATAATCCGATCTTTATATGTAACCACCCCACACAAGTCAGAGAACAAGTGTAGAAAATTCCATAAAGAGCACATTGTTTTGGTTCTGGTACCAGAAAGTTTGATGAAAAAGATTTCTAACAGCGTTGAGAATCGAATTCTGGCGTATTTCAGGAACAAATATTTTATGCCAATGAAAAAACTTCAGTATGTCATGTTTCACAGTCGGAATGAACTGTACGTATATAATGAGTTTGTAATGCATTACGAACATATACTAAAAGAGAGTTCAAAAGTTCATCTATAAACTGTCAAATCGTAATATCCCATCATTATTGCCTTTCGAGCCCTCATTTTTATTCATTGATTCTCCATTATTATAGCGAAAAGGAATCCTGCCTCAGATTTGACTTAAAACAAAGTTCAAAACAATGATCCAGTAGAACTTTTCATACATCTTTAGAATTTCTGTGCTTGCAGAGAAAGCATTATCAGCAAAACACAGGAGAAGTCCAGGCGAAGCAGATGAACGAACGTTGATTCCACATTTAGCCTTATTTATGAACTTTCACTACTTTCCTCAGTTAGTCTTCCGTATTTCGATCGATTCGGAGTTTCGGATGAACGGGACCCGGATAATAATTGTAACTCTCCCATGTTATTGAAATATTTCATATTTTAACAAGGATCCTGGGAAGAGGGTAGCATAATACCTGGCCTAGAACTTTTTGTGTTCAAGATATCTTCTTTATATAATTATAAATCAACACAGTGAAGAGTAAAACTGACTTCCAACCTTAATATTGGCTTATTTTAAGATGCAGCCAAAACTAGCCCTATTTCAGTTGAAAGTAACATCCAAACCAAATGCCGACACAATGGAAAAGACTGAATTTCAGTCAAGTTTTCAAGTGAGATGCAGCCACTTTCAGTCAGACTTTTTACGGTGAAGTAATAACACAATAAATATTCTGTGTGATTTTCGTGATCCAATATCCCTCTATTTTCCAACATTCCCTTTTTATTTGATGTATATAATACTCTCGTGGATCATCCTCATGGCTATGTCTATACATATCTATCTATATTTTATTCAACTATCTACCCATCCATCGATTCATCCATCCATCCATTCGACACTCTACACGTATAGAAAGAAAGAAAGAAAGAAAGAAAGGCAAGAAGGAAGGAAGAATAAAGTTGTTATACGCCGCCAAGCACGATTCCAGATTTTTCATATTATTCAAATGAGAGAAAACTGTGTGTGTGCGTGTGCGCGTGTGTATGCATATGAGTATATAAACGTGACTATACACATATAGACACATACATAGGTTCAGTACGATGGGAAAATAAAGGACTGAAAAGGAGAAGGAGAAGAATAAAAATCAAATGCATCGAATATTCGGCAATGGAAGAATATATAGGTACGCTTGCATGTACATCGAGGGGAGTTTGATTGAAAAATTCAAAAATCCACCGCTCGTCGACGAGGAAATTGTTTGAAATGAAAACACGAAATATATCACAGGAATCAATTGCTTTTATTTTTGTCTGTTCCTTCGGAATTATAGGGTGGATGATAAAATAATAACGGTTTGAATGAACACCGACTCCGTTCACTATTATCATACGTTTTTGTGAACGTTTGTTCGAAACAATCGGCTTTTTGGTTTTCCTTCTACCTTCAAATGATGAAAATATAGAAGAGCATCCCCTTGTGTTTGCCGCCTTCAATCCCCCCTCGTATTATCATCATGATATTCGAAAAAAAAGATAAGATATAATATATTCTTCCATCATTAGGATGATGAATGTCACTCATCTTGGAGCATCGATAAACGATACTCGGTACAAAAGAGAGCTAACAAATTTTGTTGACGTGATAGTACGTACAAGCATAAACACACATTCATATATACATACATCACGAGTCAGTGGTAAGTACCAGAATGTATATGCGTATGTGATGTTTAACTTGACGAAGCGGGGGAGGAAGTCGGTTAAACGAGGGAGTAGAGGAGATGAAATCGTAATCTTAATCACGCGTACTTTCTTTTCTTCTGTCATACCATGGCATGGGTTATATTCATTTTCAACTACAGGCAACAGGTTCCAACACCACTTCACGATTGAATCGTGTCTTTGGATATATACGGGTCGACCTTACGATCATTCGGTAAGAACAGGATCGTTACGTCACTCATCCATCTCCTGCTCCTCCTTCTTCCTTCTTTTTCTTCTTCTTCTTTTTCCTCCTCTTCTTGTTCTGCTACATCGTTTGCCGGCCCTTTATTGATTTATCGTCTTTGCATAGGCGTATTGTATATCTCATGGCGCGTACAATACATTATGCTGAGGGGCCTTCGAATTAGGCATTGTATCGTCGGGATTGAATAAAAATGACTTAGCGCCTCGACTTTGCTGGACTTTACGTGCATCGTTCAATTACTGATAATAATAGTAGTACATTTTGGACTGCACGATTTATTCCCGTGAAAAAATGAACGGAAACAAGGTTAGCATCTTTCTTTTACGTAATATAACAATAGCGATTATTAATAAAAACACTACCGTATGAGAAGAGGAGACAAAATTTTTTATTTTATTGAGTTGATGTTCCCAATCATTCTTGAACAATTCGCTTGTGATTTGTTGATTTTCGTTTTTTTTTCATTTCGTGTAGTAGATGACATGTATGTTAAAAACTTTCCCTAAATGTTTATCGACGCTCGAGCGTAAGGCGTCGATATTGGCTCCATTTTGGCCTAGTCTTGAGCCAACTGCGTTGGTGAACAATTGAAAAATTTTGTTTGTCGTTGTTGCACCAATGATGATACTGTAAAAAATAATCAACCCAAAAATATATGAAAAGTATGCACATTTCAGAATTTTCCGATCTCATACTTTTTTTCCCTCATTCATCATATCAGCAGTGGGAGCCTTCGATTGTAACATAACCTGTAACGAATAAGAACGATTGGCTGTTCTTCCACAGAATGATTTGAGCCTTATATATTCCTTGTATATGCCTCTCTCTACTCTCACACTCGATTATCAACTTAGCAAACATATTATATACGGCGGTATAGAATGAGAAAAACTGTACTCGTGTAAAGAATTCAAAATTTCAGGCATTTGAGAATATTATAAACACGTTTATGATATTAATTCGTATTTCATTCTGAAGGTTTTATAAATTCTGTGCAGAACTTTTGAAGAATTCTTCACGCATTCTGTGTGTTCATGAAGAAGTTGAAGAGAATTCGAAAAAAATAGTCCATTCAGAATATTCCTTGAAAACTATTTTCGAACATATGTGCTGTGTGGGTAATTTAAAAAAAATCACAGCTGCATCAACACTGGACTTACTTCTTGCTCAGGTCGTCAGGCCCTGAATTCCCATCAGGGAATGCCGGGAATCATTCCTAGTCGGGAATATAGATGTTTTTCAGTAGAATATATAATATACATACATTCGAAATTTAATTGCTACTTACCGTGTTACGATATACTTGAATTTGACCAGACGTATATTCTCGAATTCACTGATTCTAACGAATTCCCGCATTTCATGTTTTTTAAATACTTGGAATAATTAAAGTCCATGAGTCTCGAAATCGATCTATGGTATTGATAAAAAGGGGACGGATTCTAATAGGCCAGAAAAGGAAGTCTGAAGAAGAAAATGTATGATCGAAAGATAACAATAGCATAATAGTAGTATTTTATCCAACGACTAGGGTACAACATTCTTCCCTCCTACGGAAACCAATCAATCGGCCATAAATATATTATGTATCTACATGTGTACGGTCACAGATGATGATTGTTTTTCCCCGCTCGCGGGATGATCGTTTGGCTGGGCGAGGTATCATTTATCGGAATTCGAAGGGGGAGGAGACAAAGAAAAAGAAAAAAAAAGACGAGTTCTTCGTTCAAAGAATGACGATATTCAAGCTTGAGCATTCGCGCAATGGTTCAAGTGATACACACACGCGCACGGATGTACACACATATATAGAAGAGGCGAAGCAAGCTCTTAACACATTCATGGATAAAAGAAGAAGAATAAGAAGAAAAACAAGAAGAAGAAGAAGAGCCGACGGTAGTTCGAACTGAATTAAGTGACTATATCAATCGCCTTATCTCAAATACCTTTATATCTCCTTCTGAATTTACACGTGTACACTGTGTGTATATATATTCTCCTCTCGAATGTTTCGACATTTCGGAGCAGTTTGTTTCTCCTTCTCTTCTCTCTCCACATTTTATATTCATTGGAAACTCTCGTCAATTGTGATAAAGCTATGTAATCACACATTATGTATATATATATATATATATATATACACGCAACGAGTTTATAGAGGAAGTTGGTGACGGTACTGGCAGTAGAAGCATTATCGCGAAGCAGCAGGAGCAGGGCGTACGTATAAAATCAAGGTGTTATTTACTGCTGCAACCGGGTGCAAAGATCATGGAATTTAAAAGGTTGACAAACAATATTAATGATCGAGCATTCTCCAGTGTACAGAAGTATTTTTATATACAGAGGAAAAACCAGTTAATTTAATTACCGTTTCTTTCCTATAAAACTTGAGATTGCGAGTTTGTTCACAATCTTTTTATGCATCATTCCAATAATTAATGTGCAAGCTTGATAAGCGGATGAAGACGATGGATGATTTATTAAACGATTCATTATGATAGGGTGGACGAGAATTGATATACTGAACGTTAATAGAGGAATATCAATGTTATATGAATACGATATGAATATCATCGCTGATGTGATTTTTCGATACGCATACGACAAATTTCTAATAAATTGTGCAATATTCATTGAATTCCGTAATTTTATATGGAATTCATTTCCTTGGGTGAAGTTGTACGATGGATCAACCAAAATATTATTTCTTCAGATGAAATCTCATGTGAGACATTTATATACGATTTCTTCATGAATTTGAATAATTTACTGCAACTGTACACCGTGGAAATTATAGGAAGCTTCTCTTCGCTGTTGGATGTCTTTCCCTAATCATCAGGCAATTGTCTTCCGTTCTGTCTTCCACCTGTTGAATTGCCCAAAATATCAGGGAAAAGTACACACGTTTGTATACCTGTGCATGAAGGAACTCATTGGTAAAACAATGTACAGTTATTTTTCACACTGTGAACTGTACAAAATATTCTGAATTTTTCCTCACCTATGTAAAGGAAATTTCCCATAATTGTACGGGAAAAGCGAATTTCCATCGACGCAAAGTAGGTGCCACCCAAAAATATATGAAAATTATTGTTCCTATGGGATTTTCACTGTACATTTATAGGATTTTTTCGAATATTCATAGGACATTCCCTCCTGTTCCTGTATGTAAATCTCCCCATGAAAATGTTTTACAGTGTATCCAAAAGGAAAATTTATCTATTTTCACATATAAAAAGCATGATCCACCTTGATGCGAATTAATCAGTCTTCTCTGTAATATATTTTTCATCCTCAACACCAATCCAGCGCGCGCATCCCCTTTGAGAATAGAGATATACTTCTTCGAAGATCTATTTCACAATTAGAAGATGAACTTTTAGATGTGTATCAAAGCGACAGCTGCCGCAAATGGCCTGCTCGCGTTGAAGTATATATGTAATCTTTCGAAATTCTGGTAAATGAGTCAGAAACTTATTTACAGCCCCCACCAAAGAAAACATTCAAACAGAAGATAGACAGGGAATTAAAATTCAAAAGACAGCCAAAAAAGAAAAGCACTTTGAAGAATTTTTGAATTAAAATTCTCCTGGCGATTTGATTTTATTGGTGTCAGGGAAAAATCAACGGAAAATGTTTTCACCGCGATGAAGAAGTAGGTCGGTTCGTTCGTTGGTTCCTCGATCCGTCGGTCGGTAGATGAATGGATAGCTGCTCGATCATGACTCGAATATAACATCGAATTAGTGGAATGTACGATGGCCGAAGGAAAGAGAGAAAAGGACGTTTAGCGATAGTCATTCATTTAAATCACTTGGAATTTCATGATTAAATACTATCATTTTTTCTCCAAAAGATATCTTCTATCTTCTTTCGATCCCTTTATAAATGTCAAAATTCGTATCAAAGAAAGGATTGTATCGATCGGTACATTACTCTGTACATACATAACGCTTCGCGGAACTTTTATGCATACATTTCCATACATGAAATTCAAAATTCAAAATTACCTTTATCCAAATATTCAGAATATTCGTACTATAATTTACATATATAACGTCTATATTCTGCCGGCTTCAAGCATCGCGTCAAACCACAATAATCATCTTGGACATAATAACAGAAATTGAAGCACGATTTTCATGTTCCATATGGTAGCGAGAATCCTTAGTGAATTTGATTAAGCAAATGACAATTCGAACGATTTATATTCTTAAAACAATTGTTTACAATTCTTTAGGACAATTTGATAGAAAAATTCAAGTACTCCCCTATGCTGAGGACGGGTACGGGCTGGAGCCAGTTACGCTGGCCAAGCATAGAGAAGTTATATCGAGCGAATATTGATTGACAACAAAGGTTGTATTATCATGTTTGGCAATAGAAAGATAAATTGTGAGACAGCATTGGCACGAGTCAAACCAACATGGGTATTATAACTCAAGTTTGGTATCGGACGATCATTGCCCAAAGCGACAGAATTAAGGCTCTTCAATTGTTGAAAACTATCCCCAGCATGTATGTACGACGGGGCCTATACCAGTCCAGCATAGGCCTAATCCTGCCTATACGAGGCTGGGGATTTTTTTATTTCAATGTTCGTCAATGTTCGTCTGGGCTAGTTCAGCTTTGCGGCACTGGTAAATTTCCACATAGAATTGTATTGTGTTCATAGTTTCTCTTTTTCCGTATTTCTCATTTCAGAAGAGAGATTGTACAACACTTTTCAAATCAAAATTCTTTCCACTTTAAGGAACTTTCAATCAAATTCTAATGGATTGTTTGAAGCGCATAATTATTCAGATTCATTAATCCACAGGGATGAGGAATTTATTCGGAAATAAAAAGAATGCCATCAGATATCACCTGTCCAACCAGTTTTCTCGCAAATCGAAAAAAATATTTGAAATTCCAACAGATCGATGTCTGAGAACAATTATAATTATCGTGATTTCAAAAATTCCCATCGATGTTCAAGGTGAAGAGCAAAAGGAAAAGAGAAGAAGAGGAAGAAGGCGAAAAAGAGGAGGTAGAGACTGAACTAAACGTACGAGTAATGAGCGAAACAACTTGAGAAAAGGTGGAATACGATTCGACGTGATGCTTCATTGTCGAAAGTTTCTACTAGAAGGGTAAAGGGAATAGACGCGGGATATAGTCGGATAGCAAGACCCGTTTCGAATTACTATTCCCGAGTGTGTTTACCGAAGAACTTACCGGCCTAGGTTCGTCGCCGTCCATGACTACTGCGTAGACGACGACGACGACAACGTTTGTTGTCGTTTTCCTTGTAAAAACGACGGTATTACCGGCATGATATTTTTCGTACTTTCCTCGTATCTACCACCCCCTTTCAGCGTATACGGGATCGTATCTTTGTGTGAATTTACGTGTACGCATGTTTAGGTGTGGGTATGTCCCTGGTGCACTACGCCGTCCTGGGAGAGACGTACCAAATTTAAATTTAAAATTTGGAGCGTGTCGCCGGGTGTGACGGTATGCATAGCATTCGACCGCCGCCGGCCCTAACTCAATCCACCCGATCGTTCATCTCTCCTCATCTTCTTTTTTCTTCTTTCTTTTCCCATCCATCTATCCATCTCCCCATCTACCCTGCCTCTTCCTTTCTTCTTTCTTCTCTTTTTATCTTGAACTTGAACAGGGGATATTGAACGCACTGAATGTGGTAAGTCTAGATTCTTTCATATCATTCAAATCAGGTGCAACCAACTTTTGGATATTACACGCGCGTGATTGAAAAGCGTATGAATCTTATTCGATAACATCCCCAAATGACTAGTATTTTATCAAAATCGACACTTATATAACACGCACGTGTCTTCTCGAAATAAAAATTAAAACTCAAGGGAGAAAGCTGACTTATTTTATTCAAAATTGATCTTCCTCGAAAAATATCGAAAAAATTGACTCATAAATCCAATTCCCAAGTCAATGTTCCTACATTTTTCTTAAACTTCCACCCTGTTTGTCCTCTCATCTTCATTTCTCACTCTCTACCTACTACCCTTCGTATCTTTTCCACTTCCCACCCTCTAAAATACTCTTTCCTTTCTTCCTTTTTCCCTCTCACCATCTCCCTCTTTTTAGGTGACGTCCACCGTCGCCGCCACCGCCATGAAGTGCGTCATCACCGTCTTCCACCTCCCTAACAACCCAACTTCAAACTCTCTCTCTCTCCTTTTCTCTTTAACTTGCACCAAGCCGGAAGCCCCTCGAGATCCTTGAATTCCTAGACCAAAGAGCTTGACAGCTTTGGCTTGTGCACCGTGCACTGTACAGCCAGGCAGTATGGGCAACAGGGGCTCAAGAGAGAGGTTGGTGATGTTGGTTTTAACAGCACTAGCAGTCATCGGATGATGTAATCATCTCAAAGGTGAAAACTATGCGTTGCAAAATCCATCCGCTCCTTTTACTCCCTACGCTCCGCCCCCAGCCACCCTTCGACGACACACACGCGAAGCTTTCTCTCTTTCTCCCTGCTCCACAGTGGTTCTCACCCAGGTATTTTGGGTTTCAAACGTGTATTCCAATTTCTGCGACACACATTATACACTGTTAGAAATTTTTGATTGAACTTTCAATTACATATAATGATAGCGAAAGTTATTCACGTAACTGAAAAATTCATTAAAATTTCAGTTACGAAAATATATATTGATGTATGATATAATGTACAGGGTGAACAGACCTGGAATTTTGTCATCTCCTCATTAGTTATTATTTTCAAATCAAATACGCAATTGGCTCATTCCGTTAGACTTCTTTGACCGGTGGACACCTTGAATATAGCAACAATTTCAAAAGCAAGACCTGAAATGCCGAAGAGTCACATTTCTAGCTGGACAACGAAATGTGACTCCGCTGATCCAGAGAATTTTGTTTCCTCCGTGTATATTGCTGAAGACAAGATGAATTGGGACCGAACGCCGGAAAGTTGGGAAAAAACTATGAGAAGTTTTCAAATTTCCTTGAAACTCGGTAGTCGTGGGTTTTTGGGATCGTTGATTGCAAATCTATCGTAACAATCTCAGAATTCAAAGTGGCGGTTCTAATATGACAGACAAACAGCCGAAAACTCATCTGATTTCTTTCAAATTCGGTACCCAGAGGTTATTGGAGTCGCTGATTACGAATCCCTTGTTGAAATTTCAAGATTCAAAATGGTGGATCCATTGAGGAAGATTGAAATTTGGAAAATTGAGAAGAATTTTTATTTGAATCACTTTTAAAGAAACGGGATACCGAGTTCGAAGGGAATCCGATCAAGTTTCGGATTTTTGTCCTCCGACTCCGAAAACCTCTTGGGACCGGGTTTCAAGCGAATTTGAGAATCCTTCATAATTCCTTCCAATTTTTGCTTGCACACAGGAAATTTGTTAGTCAAAATTAATATATGTATATCGCAGCCGTGAGATATACTTGATTGTGGCGGAAAGAACTATGAGTACACGGCAGATTACCACAACTCTTTTTGAAGTTTAACTATCTTCACTCGCTTTGGTCGTAGATGATAATAGAATAACAGTTTAATTTGCCGTGTTTAACAGTACATCTTGTAGTTCTCAGGTTATATCCTAAATTTACCAGCAATGATGGGAAATTGTACAAGAAAATGTTTCTCAGTGTAGAAATTTGTTTGGGATTCCCATTTACCATCCACGTACTAGATGGAACCCACGTGGGGGCAACTGGATAACATATTTCAGCCAATTTGACTTTAGTGCCCAAACATTTAGTTGGTTTATGTAGATTTTTCATGCGCCAACTGATCGTACAGTAACATTGACAGTCCATCAACACGATCAGAAGAACGAAAAAAAGCCCCAACGGTTCAATTTGTCACTCGGGATTATTTTATGGAAATAAATTCAAAAGAAACGTTCTTGACTGGAGATTACATGTCAAAATACATTGTTACCTTATTCATGGATGTAATTTTATAGAAAACACATGATTTCACATTTCTAATTACCAATTGGAACAACATTCTAGCAATTCCCTGGGACTTCTGGATGGGCACAGGCTAGAAAGTGTGTTACAAAACTAGCTAGACACCAACTTAACATCTGGGAAAAGTAGCTGGGGCCCATCTAATTCCAATCATAATTTCTACTAAGGCATTATATTATAAAATCACAAAAACCCTAGTAGAAATAATCAGGTATTAACAAGGTATCTAACGATGAACTGAAGAAAAATCAAATGACTTGCAAGATCCTATTGGGGCACTTGCCAGCTGTCTAGTTATTCTCTAGTTCAGCGTTACATGCCTTGCCTATGCCCAGAGCATTTCTGCTAAGGAATATTATCAAGTTTTCTACACTGTCAAAAAAATGACGGTGTTAGAAAGAGTTCACCACGAATGTTATGGTTCCAACACTTTACGGTGTTATTTTGACACAGCTTGGTGTCATTCCAACACCATTCGAATTCATTATAACATCGAATTTCGGGTGCACTTTTATAGAATCCACGCGGCGTTAATTCCGCCATTGCTGTTCTTACAGTGTACAATGTCGAACATACCAGGGAGTATTCTCACATCAAATATACCTTCCTGTATATATATTTTCTAATGAAAATTGAACGATCAAAGTAATAATGTACGAACGCAAACCTTTGATCAGTTTCTCCGTGTATATATAGATATATACGTACATTATAATTTAACAAAACCTTTTGAAAACTACGAGTAATAAATTATAACATATTCTTCAAGATAAATAACATGATTGAACATATATGTGGAAATACGTTTCAACTAGTCATTATCTTATTATTATTACGTATGAATTGGTTTAGAAGATAAACTACGGCACCTGTATGTGTAAAGGTCGTGCGAGAATACACCACGCGTAACGTATATGATGTTAGGTGAATGTACAGCTCACAATTTGAGTTTTCTTCCCCGTAAATTTGATTAACATAAAATTTTTCACTTCCATCATGTTTTTACAATTAAATTTTTTCACAGCTATTCCTAAAATTCTCGAATTGAACAAAAAATCATTCAACGTGTTCTCAGAAAAAATTAAAGAGACTCTATGTTTCCATCAGCATCGCCATCAGCGACATCAAGTTTGTATACAAATGAAATTAGGTTCGAATCAATGATCTCTTCCGCTTTCTCTCTCTCTCTCTCTCTCTCTTTCCTTATTCGGTCCTTAAGATTCCCATAAAACTTCCAATGCCATTCTTACGTAGCTCTGATTTATACATCGATTCACTCCTCGCGTGTAACAATAAACAACTCTCGTGTGTATCTCATTTCTCAATCGTTTTCTCAACTCCAGTAAGAAACTCAACTCCGGCTGGTAATGCAAGGCATTTAAATTCAATCACAAACAAGAAAGAGGGAGAGAGGGGCGGGGGAGCAAAAGAATATTTGAAATATCGTGTGACACGTATCATGCCACGCTTGATGTCAAGTATCTTCAGACTTCAGCTTGATGTTAAGTGTCTTCCATATAGTTGAAAGGATTTGACGGTTGGATATATAATCACTTTCTCTTCAAGAGTATTATATGTAAACGTTGAATGATGAGGTCCCACGCTTAACTAGAAAGTACACACAAAACGCACTTGCTGTTTGCTTGCCGTTGCATAGCGTTGACTACAGCAGACGTTATATTATTGCTTATCTCGACTCGATCGCAATCCGACACAGGAATATGTGTGAGTGTGTCCGTGTGTTTTCATTGTGACATATATATGATTCGATAGTTCAACTCTCAAGTCATGTTGAATTATCGAGGCAACTCAAGTTAAATGATTATTTCTACTTAGGTTAAATATAATGATACCCGGTTGGATAAGCATCAAGCACCACCCTGAGGCTTATCAAGGATAAGGAAGTTCAAATGGTAACAGCAACAGCAGCAGCAGTAGTAGCGGTAGCGGCAGTAGCAGCGCATGGTGCATATAGCAATAATCTCAAGATATCCATCCGTCAAGGACTTGAATAAAATTGAAGTTTCCAACTCCCTGCTCTCTCTCGAAGAGAGGAGATACCTGCGGTTAAGTTCGCTCTATTCTCTTTGAGAACTCGTGCAAGCGGTTTCCATCGTTTTGAAATTAAGTATACATGTATTATATCTATATACGTATATACATACACATATATATAAGTCGAATAATATATTGTTGTATGCATTGAAGGGTGGGTATTTTTTGAATATTTTACGCATATTTAATTGTCGGCGAAAGAAATGAAGAATCTTTCTTCCTCGAACCTTTAAAAAATCATACCTCTCTCTGGAGAATTAGTATTCTCTCTCCTCGCGAATCAACCCATTGTAAACGCGTAATGGGCTTCGCTCAAGCGTTCCACGACCTCAACTCGAGTGACCCTCTCGAGGAGTAGTAGATACTCACCGTAGGGAATAGGAAAGCGAGATACAACGTGATTCTGAGGATAGATCCTCAGATCCTACTACAGGGGAGAAGCTAACTGTCAGCACTTAAACGTTCGTGGTACAACTAGAGCTAAGCTTGATAAGGTTTAGAGAAGTCGAGTACATCCAATCTGATACCAATTTGACCCGTTTTCAACCCAATTCCAATAGATTGAGAGATATTAAAGTTGATTCGACTGTCAAAATTCTTGAAAAACATACCGTGATAACAACAAATTTCCAAAGTACAATAAGAAAATTATAAAAGTCGTCCCACAAAATTTTTTTCTCAAACCAAGGAAAAAATGAAATTCCCTCTTTGCGTAGCGATGACGATGATACATCACAATCTAAATTTCACGAGATAACGCCAGAATTCCACGCGTTTCTCGTATTTCCCTTAGGGTATTCCGTAGTTCACAATTATCCACTAGATATTCACCCTCGGCTTTATGCAAACATCCATTGATAAAATCATCCAACTTACCCCTCTTGTCAAACGAACAAGACATAAGGGACAAAAGTTATTATCAAGCTTTTATTGAGTCACCCGCCATCTATGAACAGTCAAAAGCGAAAAGAGAATTTTGAAGTTGGCGTTTGGTCGATCGTTTGGAAATTTTTTTTCTAAGTTTAATTACAATTTCAACACAAAGTACAATTCTCTATTATTTCAGTATTTATCCAGTTCAGTGGCGGGGTGAGAGCTTGTCTGTCTTTCTTCAACTGACACGAAACAAAGGATAAGAGGCGGGAAAATCCCGCCTCTTATCCTTGTTTTCCCGCGAATTGAAAGAGGATAGAAATGTTCTCACCACGCTACTGATCCAGCTAACATTCAGAAATCTTCAAGATGTCTTGCTAAGATTTCATAAAGATAACCGAATGTCAGTTGGGTATACTTCGATGATAAGGAAACCTTATCTTTTCAGCAGAATTTTATTACGATATGCAGGGAATTGAAAAATTCTCAAACACTTTGTAGATGGTTACACTTTTGATTTGAAGAACAAATTTCGCGATACGACTCTTGTGATGTATATTCGAAAGAAAAAGGGTTGTAAAGGGTTGCGATAGAGGCAATGGTAGTGAAAGTAGCAGTAGCAGCGGCAGCAGCGACAGCAGCCGAGATACGCTGGTCGATACGCGTCGTCGTAGTCTGCAAAACGATGCACAACCTGACGACGCTATGTTGCGTGTATTGCAACAAATTCATGCACGTATATAAATACACCAACACTTCCTCTCTCTTCTGTTTCCCCTGTTGCACCCTACACTACACCCCTGTTCCCCATCTCTTCATTTTGCGCTTTCCTATAGAACGGGAGACCCAGTGTAACAGAGGGAACACCGCGCAAAGGTGTTTTAGTGCGCTCGGTCTCGAGGAGATCCGCCATTTTGAGAGGGAACCGAACCTCGTACTTCTTTTCCTCTACCTCCATTTGTTCGTTGCCGTTGGTTGTACTTGGTCTCTCTCTCTCTCTCTCTCTATCTCCCTCTTCTTTTACCGAGGGAAAAAGCATTTCCGGATTTTTTTCGGTTGCGGCACAGAGAGGTCTCGACACAGTTCGATTACAGTCGCTGATGGATTACGCGCGAGGAAAAACATTTTAACGGAAATATGAGTGATCCATTAAAATGAATATAAAAGAAGGAAAAAGAAGGAAACACATGTAATTCTTCGTCAGAATGATTACAAAGCGATTCCGGAATATCCACATTTAATTTTGTACCATCGCATTCGATGGATCGATTCATTGATTTTAACCTGCTTGTATTTTCTGCTTACAGTGGTTCTTTTGGACACCACGACGGAGGCTCAACTCGAGTGGACGAGATATCCTTACGGACCTCAAGCCAGCACTCCTGGCGTGAGTATATTTTTTATGTTTTTTTGTTATTGTATAATTTCGATTGTTCTTCCGTTTGTCAAAAATTTTTCTCGTTAAAATCTTGAATTTTATGAGAAATTTGATGATAATCCCCTTCTCGATGCTGACAGCTTCAAGAATTAGTATTATTACTGAAAAATCTTTTACGGAAATAAGGGAAAACGATATTTCCATATTTTTTCAGGCTCAGTAAAATAAAATGGGGTGAAGAAAGGACGAATATAGGAGACAGGAAGACAATAAAATGTAAAAAAACGAACACGAACACGCGTTTTCCCCTTCGGAAGAGAATTTGAGAAGTAAAAAGTGGAGAGGGAAAAATATTTACTACTGCGTATACGGTTTACCACAAGAGAGAATGTAAGTTCAGGGATTACGAAGTCACATCTAAAGAATGTCATTCCCGCACAGCAGACATGGCACATTTTTTTGGGCAAAATTACAAGTTAGATTCCAACAATTGGTGACGCTGCAAACGGTAGTCATGGTAACGTCACTTCTCTGTCTAGCCCTTAAGGATCCTTCAATAAGGGATAAGACAACGATCGCTATTATGTGCATACTATTGGTTGCCATGTTTTTTTTCTACCAAATTACTCGAAACTGAATTCATGAAAATTTCAGATTTTCTCATCAATTCAGTTTCAAATAATTCAGTAAAAAAACTCGTGCTCGGTCGGTGCGCTGGTATCCTCTTAATGGGATGATAAAAAAATAGATACTCAATTTGAACGTCATCCAATGAATAAAACTGGATAATCAATTGAAACTATAATGTAAATCTCACTCCTTCGTTATATTTCAAATGAATTATTCAGTTGTATTCGTTGAATGACGCTTGAATTAACCCCCATCTCATTATTGGCGGCAAGTTAAGAGATTGTTGGCTTATTCCTCGTTAAAGGATCCGTATAGTCATATACAAAAATGCGGGTTCAATTAGGCAATTTTGTATCAAGAAGTGAAAATAAATTGAGATTTGATGTTTTTATGAAATTCTCCCTAGTAGAAATCAACACCGGATCAACGTTGTTCCGAGGCATCTAAGCTCGAAACAACGTTGATTCGGTGTTAATTTCTGCTAGGGCTCGTACATGATTACTGTTTACCCCACCACTAGTTGTGCAGTGCCGGTTTTAGAAATTTTGTTTCCCTCTTCAATCAACGTGTAACAATGGATAAACACTAGGCTGCCGCCTATCACTCATCCTTTGTTTCACGTGCGTTGAGAAGGGAAACGGAATTTCAAAATCCGGCCATACAGTGATGGAATTTGACTTATAATGGTACCCAAAAAATATGTACCACTTTCAAAATCTGACGCCATAACTCTAGTAGAAATGCTTTAGTTATTGACGAATTTCTTGACGCTCAACTAGCCAATACCTAGACCCTTGAAAGTGCTTCGTAAGGTTGTGGTGAGATACCGTAAACTTCAAGTTTACTTTGACCCTTAAGGGTAACTTTGACAGCCCTTGTACCGCTTTACGGCGCACCAAAGTACGGTTTAAACGTGTGCGTCGCCACATAAGATCACGCGATTTCGTTATGTACATGTTTAAACCGCACTTTGATGCGCCGTTAAGACGGCCCAAGAGCTGTCAGAATTACCCTCAAAAGTCAAAGTAACTCCGTTTTACGAGACTTTTCAGTGTCTAGTTCCCGGCTAGTTTAGCGTTACAAAACTCGTCAATGACACAGAAACAGATGACCCTCCTTAGATCTCACTTCGTGGCAGAGATGACAATATCTGGTAGGATTTTTTCCTAATACTAATCAGACAAAATTGGATTCAGAAAACGTTCTAGAATGAATGTTCAAAGGTTTTTGGTACAAAACTTCAATAAAAGTCTCTAAATCTATCAAATTTCGTATAAATTTCTCTTTGAACAAAGGAAGCCATCTATGTGTACGTATTCTTCTAAATGCTGATAAAGAGGTGATCAAAATACTTGCTTTACAATCAATTGATTTTCAGTTTTATCGAACGAGTTACACATTTCGATCAGAGGGAATAAATTCTCTTCAATAAATAAACAATAAATTCAATGTAATCCTTGATAATTCGTTCTTAAAAACCTCTCGGATCAAATGGAAGAGAATTCGCAAGAACGTTGAACAAGTTCATCGAATCTGAATATGAATCAAAATAATAGAATACAAAATTTTCACTATCTATCGAGAATTCTTTTTCAAACAGACACAAAAATATCTATTAGAATTCTAAAATATATCTTCCAAAAGTACAAGAAGTCTTGAAGAATTTTCTGAAAGATATCATTTCGTATTCGAAAAGATATCTTATGCAACATGGATCAAGACTTGTATGCAAATGTATCAAGACATATTCAAGATTTCTTAAAAATATCTTGAAGAATTCATAAAAATGTCTTGGATATACCGGAGAACCAATTGAAAATTATGAAATGGTACTCAGCACATCCGTAAGCAGATTCTATTTGTTAAGGAACTCATTTGAATAAATATTTTAAGTTGGCTTGTTATCACAAATAAATTACTTACGCTACTATTAGCTCAACTTTTTCATTTAAGATGGATAGACGTGGAATTATTGTTTTCCGTAACGTAAGCAAATTTTTATTCGCATCAAATAAAGATTTTTTTCAAACGAACTAAAAGATTATCAACTAAAGTATTTTTGCTCACGCAACCAAGCGATTTCTCTCAGTCAAGGCCGTCCTTGAAGATATCTCAATCAAGTATTCCTTTAGATGTCTATAAGAACTGCGTGCTATGTGAGTTTCTACTACCCCCACATAGCGCAACAACTTCTAAAAGATATCTTGCTAATAGGCATTCTCGAAGATATCTCACAGTATTCTTAAAGATGTTTTATGCAACACAATCAGAACAGTTTGAGAATTTCGTTATTTTTAAAAAACAACGGGGTTCTTGGACCTTTTTGATTGTATTGCATAAGACATCTTTTAGAATTCTACAAGATACCTTTTAGACTGCTTAACATTTAATGCTTTTAGAACATTAGTGTTATCTGGGTTTCTTTCATTTTTATTTCATTACACATTTTACCTCATACATTCCACAAACTAACCACATTAGGAGAAGAGTTTATTTGCATTTAATAAAGCTTGTTTTGGATACACCGAGAAAAAAAGTTGTAAATTTTATCTCTTGTTAAGTAAATATATGGATAATTTAGAACTGTAGTACGAGCTACTACAATTTTAGCTAATTCCACTGCAGGGAAAGTAAGATGCACTTCGGCTATGATATATTTCACATCAGCTGTGGTATATTTCACATGCGTTGTTGTAAAATCAACTAAAATTGTGGTCGCTTGCACTAAATTCTAAATCATCCATATATTTACTCAATAACATGTAAATTTTACAAGTTTTTTCTCTCAGTGTACGGGGAAATAAATGTGTATTACATACAAACAATCAATAAAATTTATTCATAGGTGATGAGCCAGGCTCATGTGGAAAAAATGTCCATTTTGTTGTATTCAAAATAAACTTCATAAAATACAAATAAACTCTCCTCTCGGTGCAAAGACAAACAACGAAATCGTGGTCATGATCGTGATCATCGCTGATTAAATTAATTGATACAATCGAGCTGCGAATACTGGAATGAAACGAAATTCTTATAAAACAATAACGATCATTTGACCGGAGGATGAACATTCTTCTCCCTGTTTCTTTTTTTTCCCTTGGACCGAGAGGATGCTAGGGCTTTATTGGTAAGGAATTCCTGAAGAACAGGTGTGCACGGACACCAGTGCCCCTTAGTTGTTGTTGTTGTTGTCGTCTTCGGTAATGGTGATAGCGATCGTAGTTGGTAGTAGTGATGATAGTAGTAGTAGTAGTAGTCGTAGTAGTAGTAGTAGTAGTAGTCTTCTTCGTAATAGAAGATCGTCACAGCAGCGGTGGCAACAGCAATAACAGCAGAGTACAACCAACCACCAATGCAAGAGGTCGTCGATCCTGATCTCTTCTTCGTTATGAAGAATATTTATACATATAAATGCATTTGTATATGCAAATAGTACGTCAAGAGTTTGGTCATGCGCTTTCAAAACGAGCAGAAATGAAAACAGACTAAAAAAGGTCAGGGGATCAAATTGTCTTAGAAAAGTGAAATTACTCAACGTATGCGTTCGTTGCTCGCCAACGAACATCACGTTTTCCACCCGGTAACCCTGCACTGAGAGAAGTGGAATGCAATGTTACCCTGTACAAATAGTAATTGGAGGACAGCTTCGCGAATTAGGTTTCGGATACTATGGAGAATCGTAGCAATGTTCATGCACATGGGAATAGTTACCATTTACATGGAGATAGATACCAAATAACGTAGCCGCCATCATCAACTTAGAGATTCTGTCATTCAAGTACCATTTTCGTATGGTAATGGTTACAGTTCACTTTTCTCAGGGTGGAATGAGGAGCAAAAAAATAAATTAGGGGTGTTTTTGCTTATTTTTCGTCTCTTTTGGTTTAATTATTATGGTTGGAGGAATTTCTACGTGGTGAAGTAATCAATGTCACATGCATAATTGAGTGGATATCTAGATTCTTGTTGTGTATGTAATTTAATTTCGGAATAGGAAACTACAACTATATTGAATAAGAATTCTTTATAATCCAGCTCTCCATATTGAACCAACTCTAATCAACAAAACATAGTCTAATAGAATTCAGTGGGTGAATAAGAGATTCCATAGATCAAGTACAAGAATCTATGAACAGTAATTTTTGTATGTTGAATTTGAAAAAAAAGCCCTGAATCGATACCTTTCGAAACATGTTTCTCTCCATTTTCGTTTGAACGTGCATGCACGAAGGGTCAATCTCTGGGATATTTTATTTAATAATAATGGCAAAACTTTCCTATTTGCATGGTCCGTTTTTTTCTGCTCTCTCTTCTTTCGTTCCACTCTTTCGAGACCATTGGTCAATTGTTAGTATTGTGGCGCTAATCGAACACCGGTAAAGTGTCTTGTTTGCAGAAGCCTCTTTGAGAAACGATGCCGTTGAATTTTTTCCTTCCTCCCTTTTCCCTCGCTCCGTGCTTTCTCGCTTTTGACGGTAAACGATTTTCGTTTCATTTCTCGATTTCTCTCCCCGCATTGACTAGGGATTCAAAGGATTTGTAAACACAAGAATTCCAAATCGTTCGCAGGATTTTGTGGATTTTCACACTTGTGTTGCTTTTGATGTACCATCGATCTCGCACCACCACCGACTCTCTGTTGGCACTTTGGCGTTAATTTATTTTTTCCATAATACAATTTTTTTTCATCAACTTTATTTGTGCAAAATTCCGCAAACGCCTCAAAAGATTTTAATTTGTTCAGAAAGAATATTTTTCAAATGAAATCTCGAACATCCAACAATATAATACGTTTCATTACAAGGTAAATTCAAGACAATTCTTCCCTTTCCCTGATGGAACCGTTTCCCTACCGACGGAAAAGACTTTCAGAAAAGACGATGTGGAAATACCAGATGGCATACACATACGAATATATGTATATACACGCTTAAATACAATGGTTTGCGGTAAATGTGTAAGTCGGTGCGTAGACGGTGAAATCCCAGAATCCCTTTATAGAAGTTTTGAGCGGTACCCAGTGCAGGCAGTCGTGGTATCTTTCACCACCGCTATCATCATCAAAGTAAAGTTGTTCCATCTCTATTGCTATCATCCTTCCTGGCCACCCTTCCTTATACCATCCCATCTCTTCCTCTTCATCATCAGATTGCTCAAATACTCCCGAGCTAATTCTGTTTGGCTTGTTTGTTCTCTGACGCCGTTTTGCCCTCAGGGCCTGTATATTAATAATCCCGCAAACGGCGCACCGGTTACCTTTCTGCTCTTTCTCTCTCCTCCACTTGTTTTCCTAATATTCCTCTTGCTCGATCCGTTCTCTCGTTTCTATAAAGACTTATTGCGTTAGAGAACGTTAATAGACCAGGAGAAAAGTGATTACAGGATTGATGTATATGTATGCTCGTATAGATACCCTCTTCCTCGCGTAAAACTTTCAAAACTTTTGCGAGGGAGAGATGGATTATTACGTTAAATAATTCTTGAACAAAAGATCGCTCGGGAAGGTTTTCATCTTCGGATCTAATTCTTTTCATGTACACTTCTTTTTAATTCTAAGTCTTTCTCTTTTTCTTCTCTTGATTCGTCATCAATCATTTAGCTTACCGTGACTAACTCTATAAATTTCTTGGATTAGCATTTCCTGTTACGCGTGTATGTGTTCCTTTTTCTCAAACTTTTCACGTGATATTATAATTATTTATACACTGAGAAACATTCGTAACAGGAATCCCCATAATAATAGCAGTTATAAGACACATGAGCATTTATGAACATTTTTTCTCTGATTCATGAGAATTTTTTGAAAGTTTATAGGGATAAGTGTCAGATGGGAAGTTATTTTCACTCAAAGGAGGTATAGATTGTTAAAGGAGAAGTGCACATAAATGCTCATGTGCCCCAAAACTCCCATTATTATGGTAAACGGGACACCACGTTTCCCATGCGGTTTTTCTCAGTTCAAAGAATAACGTTGGTTTATAACAAATTTGAATGATACTTTTTATTTTGTATCATTTCGGATGAAATTTTGGAATGCAGGATCGAACATGATAATTCGATCATTGGTTTTACAATTGTTTAAATTCTGAATTTGGAAAGTTTTATGAAAATCAACCGTAAGCGTGTATATGCGCTTTCGAAATATGCGAGAGAATGGAAATATATATTCAAATACATTCTTACCGATAATTATCGAGAAGTAACGAGAATAAAAAATAAGGAACGAATTACGATATTCCCGAACATGAAAGATAATTAAAAAACACCGAAAAATTGTTACCGTTACATCACATAAATCCCCCCAAAATGCAGACCAAATTTATAACGACTGGAAGCAAAGTTCATAATAATAGCTGGAGGAGGTTGTGTGGAGAACATGGCCCTCGTAACCCTCATTTTAATCGATTCGCGATTAAAGTATCCTTTGATAATAAATTCTTAACGTTACATGCAACACCCACGTAGATGGTGCGTTAAAGGTCAACGACGACGACGACGATTCGGAGGAGAGATATGTAAAAATAGGGGCGGGAGGAGGAGAAGGAGAAGGAGAGGGAGGGGGAGAAATCCTCAGGAGCGGTGGTGCCCTACAACGCGACATCCTACGATGTTAAATAAACGCATCCTCTCTTCGGTCACTTCAATTCTCCTCTTCCCATTATCGAAAACGAAGGGAAAGGAGGAGGAGGACAAGAGAAAGGGAGGAAAAGAGACAGGGAGAGAAAGAGAGAGAGAGTTGGCGGTCGTCTCTCTAATTTGTCCGTTCAAACAAAAAGCAATTTGTTATCCAGCGGGTTCTCTTTCTCTTTCTTACTTTATTACCGACGCGAGGGGAGAGGAAGAGATAGGTAGAGAGGCTGATTTAAACCTGTCTGGTGGCCCGCTGCGCGCATAACAACTGAAAAACAAACATGGCGCCCAACCCGGTACCGAAAGAGAAAGAGAAGCAAAGAGAAGGAAGGAAAAAAGGATAGACACATACACTGGTCAGCGGGAGCCCACGTGTGCGCTCTCATGTTGCACCGAAGAGACCATAAAGTGCTTCTGGTACCTCTTTTCTTTCTGCGAATTCTTCTCTTTCTTCCTCTGCGGTGTCCACAACGCCTCAACGAAGTAAGGAAAGGAAGAGGAATCGCTGGTGGTGGTGGCAGTGGTGATACCGATGGTGTTGTGGCTGTAGGGTGTCTTTTCCTGCGTTTCGAATATGAAATAAAAAGTCAGGCGTCAAGAAGATGACGAAGCGACTGGGGCAAGTTTCGTCTCGAGAAGTTTCGTCTTTAAAAAATGAAATGATTTGTATCCTCTTTTTTTTTCTTCTCTTGGTTTGATTCTCTTTGTTCAATTAGATTCATAATTTCTAGGAGAGAAACCAGAAAGACGAGAAAGGAAGTTGAGGAAGGCTGACGAAGTTTATTCCAGTACGTAGAAGAATGGAATTCGAGGAATGATAGAAAAAATTTATCTCGTGGAAAGAAGATCTTTTCCTCAAGATTCTTTCAGCTTTGAATCATTATTGTCCATCGTTAAGTTCGTTTGAATATGACGAATGAATTTATAATGCGCAAAGAGAAGAATACCAAGACGATAAAAGTTCAAGCAGAAATAGTGGAAAAAATTTTATATCGTTATTATCGTCCTTATCGAGGTTGATCTTTAATAGGATGTTTCAAAAAGTGTACCTTGGCATTTTGTATCCCTTTCAAAATTTCAATGTCTCTGAAATATTCCCTTGAAGATTTCAATTGCCGGTGGGAACGGAAAGCCCGAATATCGCTCCAAATTTTTGATTACTCGTGTCATAGAGAATCTATAAAATGTACAAAAAATGAGTACCCTTTCAAGTGATCTTCGTTTACTTTCGTGTAGTTTCAAACTCTCTGGCATAATCTTGCATAACAATTAGTCACTGTTGAATTAGCGTCTGAGGTATACGAATCGTATTTCTTCACCTGTGAATCAATTGAAATCCAATTCCCCCGCCATATTCTCGATTTCGAATCGAATCGAATCGATACAAATAGAATTAAACTCAAGTCTGTATTGCCAGAATATGACTTTTGATTTTGATTGGTTGGTTAGTCATGCTATTGAATGAAAACGTATGATTGGTCGATTCCGTTGGTACGCGTAACTTTCTAGCAACACAGACTCGAGTACATTCAACAAAAACGGTTTCGAATATGAATAGGTGAAAAAAACGGAGAAAAATTCTGCTGACATACGGCTTTTTGGCTTAAGAGGGCAGTGTAGCATTATCCCAAAGAAATACAAAAATCCCTAATTATGAAATGTCAACTTGACAATGACCACACTTCAAAACCTCCGACTCAATGTGGCTGCATTATGCTTGAAGAATTGACTGAAATTCAGTATTTTCTATTGTTTTAGCATTTGTTTTCGGCGCTCACCAGGGTGGCCAGCGGCCAGGGAAGTCTAACGGAATCGGTCAATTGCACATTTGCGGTTTTGAAAAGAATAATCAATATGGGTAGATGACAAAATTCCAGGTCTGGCCAACCTGGTGCTGGCTTTAAGTTGAAATAGGGCTAGTTTTAGCTGCATCTCAAAATAAACTGATATTTGTGAATGAATGTAAGTTTTACTTTTCACTGTGAATAACTTGAAAATTAATATAAATATTCATCCATGTTTTCGCTTGAACTGAAAATACACAACTCATAAATCCTTCTTTTGAAAAGAATCGGTATTTCGTTTGGAAAAATTGGGAATAAATTGTAAAAATCGTAGAAAGTATCTACATATTTATCAAGATCCTCTAATCGATTCTTGAATACATACACATATTATGTGGTAGACACCCACGTACGATGTGACGTTAGAGATTTCCATCGTAGATCACTGATCCGACGGCAACGCCGAAGATGAGAACGACGACTGTGATGATTGTAGAAGATAAGGGATTTAGGTAAAACATTATACCGATTAAAAGTGATCAAAATAAAATATTCACACCTAAAAGAATCTTTATATTAGCACATTGAGGAACGTTTGTTCAACCATAAATTATTGAGAAAACATCAAAAGTTTCATGTTTCAAGTCGTAAGAATTCATTTTGTGGTTTCTACGCTTCTTTTTTCCTTTCCAAGTAATAAATCTATTGTAACTTTAGGTGATATAAATTAGAATACCGAAAATACATGCAAATTTACATAATGTTTTCAAAAGATTTAAAGGAAGAAACAATTATAAATTCGTGGATCCAATTATTATTATTCGTGGATCTAATTTATTTGTTTCTTGGCGAATCGGTATGCGGGCAGCAAATAATATAAGTTGTAGCCTAGATGACGTGAAGCTAACTGACACGTTTCTTCCGTCATTATGATGCACTCGCTTCTTTTATACCACATTAAAATACCTCAGAGTGATGCAATACTAAAAGCTCGATCCACGCTGAGCCCTCTTTTCATAATACTCTACTTTACTCTATGCGTTACTGTTGTTGTTTGCCTATAACGAATCGATTCGGATGAGGTAAGAACGGTAACAATCCCGAACGCTAAGGAAACAGAAAAAAAAGATATATCCAAAGGAGTGGAGAAAATTTTCATTGACAGTGATCGACATTGTGGTTGCGAATGGTGGCAACGGCCCTAGCTGGGGAGCTAGCTTATAACGTCATACACGTGCGACTAGCTCTCGCATATGGGATTCACGTATGAATATCTTTATTTATTGACAGCTCAATGATGAGATTTCACGTTTTTGTTTCTATAACATTTTTGGTCTCAAAGAAGAATTCATTTCCTTCTCCTCGCACGTGGCACTCGAGTTTCTAATCTGACCGTTTCATCTTTTTCCTCTTCTTTCCATTCTTCCCTCATCTCCATCCTCAACCTCGTCCTTTTGCCCCGCATAACAGTTACGTTCTCCTTCTTGTCGTCCTTTTTTTACTTTCTTATTTACCGTTTCCGGTGGGCGGTTTGGAGTCTGCATCTAAATGCATCCTTCATTCTAAATGCTTCACGAACTTTCGAGGACGTTGAGAGAGTAACTTGAGGTCTCATCACGTCATTCTTGAAAATCTAAAAATAACCCTCATAGCTATTTGAAATAGATTCGCGATTCTGAATTTGGTTTGAATTCGTTTTTGTTTTCTTCTTTTATAGACGCGATAATTTTTTCTTTTCTTCTTCTCCTTCTTCTTCTTCTTCTCCTTGTTCTCTTTAGGCACTCATCGGTATACGTAGTACACTGAAAACCCAATTTCTTAGATTGAAAGAAAATTTTCTTTGCCCTCATTCTAACAAATCTTTCTCTCAATCGACGAAAATTCAGTTCCATGGAGAACAGTTTCATCAAACTAAAACCAAGAATTTTCAAATTGAAACAAAAATATATTCTTTCCTAAATTCGAAGAATATGATTTCAATTCAATGGAAAATTTTTCCATTCCAGTCTGTCTGTCTGTCTGTCTGTCTGTCTGTCTGTCTGTCTGTCTGTCTGTCTGTCTGTCTGTCGGCAGTCTGTTTGTAGTCGGGATAACTCTGGACTGGACCAAGTTGACCAAATGGATTGACATTTATAGGGGACCTTCTTCAAACCCTTCAACGCCCAAGAGACGTTCAATTTTTATTGAAATCAGTCAAGTCCTCCTATTTTTTCTTTCAAATTTTTTGCTCAAAAAATAGGTGATCTCGGACAAAATTTTCTCCGCTGTGTACATATGTATATGTATATATAGTCTTTGAATATTCGTTACGTTGGCTTGAATCGATGGATTATTGTGAGACATGGGTTCTGGGGGTTTTCGAGGATGCTGAATCTGAATCTGTAGTTAGAAAACGAATCCAATATGAATCTAGGACGTGAATCTAGTCATTTTCGCATTTGTGGACAAATTCATATGAAACACATGGGTTCTAGGAGTTTTCGAGGATGCCGCATCCAAATCTTGAATCAGAAAACGATTCATGATGCATCATGGCATCTACCATGGTGGATCCAATACGGCGGACGTGAATATAGTCATTTTGGCATTCATGGATAAATTCATATGAAACACACGTCCTAGGGGTCTGTAGGGTGCTGCATCAAAATTTGAGGTCAAAAAACAATTCATGATAGTGGATCCAATATGACGAACGTGAGAAAAGTCTCCCTAGCACTTATGAACAAATTCATATAAAACACAGATTCTAGGAGTTTTCGAGGGTACTGCATCCAAATCTGAGGCCAAACAAGGATCCTCAAAAATTCTGATTACCAGAACAAACCCGGTTTTCAATTTCAATTTCTCCTGCTCACCCCCGTACGTACGTCCGCTCACTGCTTTGTTTTGACCAAGAAGAGGGCTGATAGGGACTGCATCTCTACACTAAAAGAAGAATATCTAACTGCAGCAACTAAACTCAATGTCAAACTGTTACCATGAATAACAGTGTAGTTATCGGAAATATGAATTGAACAATTCAGAATGATTAAATTTCATAGTTGTCTGGTATTCGACGAACCTTTTTCCCCAGTCAATCACGTGAGCTATCTTAAGACCAATCCACCTTCAATGGTCCATTATAATGTTCAGTTGATCCTGTTGACTACTAGAATTGCTAATATGAAATTTCCCAACCTTCTCTTGAAAGTAGCTACTAACTTTTGGCAAATTTTTCATGAATTTCCATCACCAATTACCTCTTGTCCCAAATTAACAGCCATTTTTCTGAACATTTATGAAGTGTTTAAAAAAATGAGAAGTTTGAGGTTTGCGTGTGTAATCATTGTCGGATCCGAACGCTCTTTGGAAACTGGTAGACATTATGACAGCTGTGTCTAAATCATTTGAAGGTTGTATAAAAAATGGTAGACAATTAATTTCAGATTATCAGAATATTATATCAGAAATTTTTCTATTCAACTAATAAACCGATGGGTGCTTTTTCATATATCCTTGAATATCTGAATCGTATAATAATTTCGAAGTACAGCATTCTGAAATGCGAGCGAAGCGAGCATATCTGAGTTACAATTTGTCCAAAATGAACGAAATGAATTTTAAAGGGGGTCGGACTGCTGAGCGAAGCGACGTAGTCAAGGGGCTGAGCCCTCTGGTTGTTACTCATGATTTTATTCAGGTTCTCGACCATGGATGCCTATGCATCTAAATGCGTATTCTCGGATGCAAAATTCTGAGGACGTCAACCGGTGATATAAGACCATAGTCTAAACCTTTGGCGCCTTTGGAAGTTTCTTTCATTTTTTTCTCTCGCTCCTCCTCCTCCTCCATCTTCTTCTCCTCCATCTCGTCACAGGCATTAGCTTCTCAGAATGCGAAAGACATCTAGGATACCGCTAAGGAAAAAATTTCTGTGCCTCAAATCTTCCATCCAGTTGGATTTGTACCCACACATCCCTGCATGCTCTACCCCTCTGTCTCTCTAATCTAGAGAAAGTAACGTGGAATGAACAATAATTGAAGTATTCAAATTTGAAGAATTTTCACAAAAGTAACGATACCAATCAAAGGTTATACATATGCTTACCTTTACACGATGAGAGAACGTAATTCTTTAAATTTTGAATTTATAATTTAATAATTTATAGAAGAATTCTTTTTAATGACGTTTGGTCTCGCGCCAATAATGACATAATACATCACGATCTCTCTATTGTCCATGCTCTATCTATCATTCATTCTCAACGAAATTTGTCTTCCTCACTTTTTCTTCTTCTTCTTCTTCTTCTCCTCCTTCTTTCCATCAGGACGTTGTTTATTCGTGTTTCATGTAATTGAAAACAAATCGATTCAGATTCGTTAGATGGATAAGGCTTTTTAAAACCGCAGACGTAAGCACAATGTATATAGATGTATTCATATACATACGATTAAGTGGAGGTAAATTATTGATCATGTAGGTACAACTCGTTAGACATACTCCACATCTTCCTCTCCTTTCCACGATAGAATCATAGGTTTTTTCTTCGCATTCTCTCAATATAACCGTACGATATAATAATAAGAACGAGAAGGTGAGGCTTAGAGAAGGAGCAGAAAGAGGAGAAGGAGAAGAATAATGATACGCGATCAGTGTCTCGAAACAAACGGTATCCTCCTGCGTGTACCTTCGCACGTAGAAATATTATGTTTTATAACCTTCGCACGAAGCACTTGACGTCGATCTTATGAGCATAGAAGATATGTGAATTACACCAATAACGCAAAGAATATCAACGATTTATCATTCTCAAATATGATAAAGAACTTGAAATATCTTAGTCACTTAAAATATGATTCGTAACATTTGACCTCTCTGATCTTCCTGAAAGGTGGAGGGTATTCTGCGTTGCGCTCGGCCTGCAGCACCTTTTCACCCTAATTTCATTTACGTAACCCCCAAAGGGAAAAACGTAGTACGCACGTGTGACCGATTAGTAACATGATGGATCACCGGTACCATATATATCGGGTATATTGGCTATACAACTGAATATTACGTATTGTATTCACGTTAGGAACTAATATAATATAATCGTGCGTAAATTCCTGCGGCGCGTGACTGGTTAGCCACGTGTCAAGTTCCTTGGAAATTGGCAACGCCACGGAATACATGTGTGAATTGAATACACCGTTTCGCAGTAAAAGAGAACTTATTCATTTTTCGATTACACTCAATTATTCACATTTCACGTACGTTTCGTTTGTACGCGTTATTCGGTTACCGATTGAAAAAAAAAAAAACTACATTTTTCATCACCGAATAGCTACTTTTTCTCTACCAGAATTCTCTCTCTCTTCCATCTGCTTGATTTACCAAAGGAGAATAAAATAAAATAAAAAAATAAAACATCCAACTCATAAGCTTCGACCGTTGTTAAAAGTTTAGATATGTATTCCTTAACTTCTTTCTTGCACTTGTACTTGTACGCAGCGTGAAGTGTTGTACTTCTCCCGGCGGCTGTTCGAGGTAGAGGAGAAGAAGAAGAAGATGATGATGATACTTTTCGATGTAAATTTCTGGAGTGGAAGGAAAACTTTTCCTCTCTCGAAATAACTGTAACTTGTAGAGAAAGGAAAAAGAAAAAGGAGAAGACGCAACGAAGGGGGAAAACATCTCTTTAGAATAGCGTTTGGCACGATTATCGTACATCTCTCGATCATGTACATCTCTCTCTCTCTCTCTCCCTCTCTCTTTGGATGATTTCGTCAAAGAATACGACTTTATGCAGTTACGAGTTGACGGGGACTTTGATTCAATAATGATCTTGCTTATCTCGAAACTGAGCTCTTGTAGATGATCTTGATGATTGTATTTCATTCTTTCTTTGATGAATCCTTTGTACAACTGGTGTACTCACGAGCTCCAAGTTTAGGGGGCTTGCGGGGCCTGGCCTCCACAATCGATAGGTTAGAGAGGCTAAGCCTCCTCAAATTTTAAGAGAGGCAATGGACCAATTCTATTCTTCCTGTAGAAATTCGAAAAGTTTTGGCTTACACCGGAAAATAATTCTTCGAGAATGAAGAATTGTATAATGCATATTCGGATAACTATCCATGTGGTAATGGGAGGTCACTCTCTTAATTTGAATTAGGAGAAAATCGCTGTTCAGCAGTCGATAGTCACGAATTCAACCAGTTATAAGTATACCACTGCAAATAAGCGAAGCTCACTGATTCAATTATTGGAAACAAATTCACTAATTCTGTCAGTTGATCAACACTGGCCTCCTCAGTAGAAATCACTTAACTCATTTTCTAGGCCTTGCGAGGCCTCAGTAGGCCCTTATGAGGGACTTGCAGGACCCGATAAGGCTTGATTTCTACCAGCGCCAATTAGTGACTTGAAGAAATCCATGAAAAACATCTGAAATCTTCAGAGATATTTCTTTGACACTTTATCTACGTGAGAGTGTAGCACGAATTTTAAATTTTGAGAAATTTTTTTGAAATAATTGAAACTCTGAAGTTCAAAAATTGAGCTTTGCATAAGTGTAGATAAAGTCTCGAAGGATCATTCCTAAAACTTTCAGATGCACAGTAAAAAATAAAACTCACTCTCAACCTGAATAACAGCTTACTTCAAGATAGAGCCAGAACTAACCATATTTTAGCTGGGAGTAAGCACCAAACACAAATGCCGACACAATAGAAAAAACTGAATCTCAGTAAGATGATTTCAAGTAAGATGCAGCCACATTCACAGTAAAATGTCGGACTGAATGTGCCTGCATTTTACTTGGTAACTTGACTGAAATTCAGTATTTTTCATTGTGTCGGCATTTTTCTAGTGCTTACTTCCAGTGGGAACAGGATTAGTTTTGGCTGCATTTTGAAATAAGCTGATATTCGGGATGGGAGTACGTTTTACTTTTTACTGTGTTCAGTCGGACTTTTTACAGTGTGTTTTTATGAATTCACTTTCAAAACTCGTACTTTGGTGGTGACTCTCGTATCCTCTTTAGGATTGCTAAAGATCCTAGATGAAAATAGATTTCGAAATTTTGTATTATCATCCGCCAATCACACGCATAATAAAAATTCAGAAATCGAAGTCTTGAGTTTCTTCATTAATTGTCATCTTTTCCCAGATTTTTATAAGGTGGTTCATTTTTTGCGCTCTTCATCATCATAGATTTGATTCAAAACATGCGATTCTTTACGATATGTACTTTTTTAACATGCTCTCTGAAACAGTCAGAGTGTAGAAACAATGGTGAATATCAATGATGGTTCGGAACAATAATTTTTTACAATAGTTTTCTAAGTAAAATTTCGAACACTTCACTTAAAAGCATTGATACAAATGGAAAATTCAGGTTAGGTTCTGTACAGGTGTGGAGCACAATACAGCCGCCATCGTTTGCGATCACTTGATAATCTCTGCGCAGATGCACAGTTAAAATCATATCTCGTCGACAACTCACTAATTCGTCACTGAAACTCACGAACGAATCAGTGAAAATATTTTTTTCTTTCTGATTGGAACAGTGATATTTTCACTCATTCACATGTGCAGAATAGTTGAATATTGACATTGCTGCTCTACAGATTCTCAGATAACAGCCGAATATCAGGTGTTGGAGACGAAACAGAGAATTTTTAAGTGTATTTTAAGAAATTTTCCAACGTGAAAATGATTTGCCCATTGACTGCCCTTGATGTGAGTCATGTGATCTTTTCAGCTCCACGGGTTTCTCACTTGGAACTGACTACTCTGCCTGAGAAATGAAATTAAAATCTCAGAATATTTTTTTCGAAAAACGCTATATCTGGGAATTAACTGCTTGTTTGTTGACTGCTAACGATGCAAACCAGTCCCATGTTTTCTCCATTTTTCGCCTCCATACGCATTTTCGAGTGGGAGGCGAATATAAGATGAAATGAAAGATTTAGAAGTGTATTTCCGGTCGACCCTCTGAACAGTTATTAGGTGCAAAATCATTGTTTCGGTTCATCGGTTTCCCCTTCGGGAGCGAATATCATGGGTGAGAGGTAGAATAAAGAATTCTCGAAGGTATTTTAAGAAAATTTCTCCCACAGGAATTAGCTGATAATTTTACTCGCACTTCGAGTCATCCTCGATTTTGCTCCCTGGATAGAGACCATATTTGACAAAAATTTTGAATTTGATGAAACCAATCGAGGAAGCCATGTGCCTATCCATTGGCAGCGTTTTCCTGATATATGGGTTTTCAGGTTAGCGGTGGATGTCAATGCACTGAGAAAAAAGAAATTGTAAAATTTACATCTTGCAAAATCAATATTTGAACGATTTCAAAAATAGTTCGAGCTACCACAATTCAAGTTCATTTTACAACAGCGAATGTGAGATTTACCACAGCTGATGTTAATTTTACATTCCTCGCTATGAAATCAACTAAAATGTTGATAGCTCAAACTAGTTCTTGAAATCGTCCAAATATTGACTTCAAAAGATGTAAATTTCACAACTTTTTCTCTCGGTGTGGTTAGAGCTCGAATGGAGAATTTTGAAATGTACTTTTGGAAAATTCGCTCGCGATATGGGTTATCCACGATTTGTCTTCAGCACAGGTTTCTGGGCTGGAGGCAAATATTTTGAACAAAGGAAATGATATGGCGCCTCGATCCGATGATACAATATAATATTTGGTGAAATATTTTCTCCGCGTAGCAGCTGATTCCCCTGTAGAGCCCTTTTCAATAGCACGTTTCGTACTCTTATCTTGAAATTGGAACCAGCCCAATTATTCCAGAAATTCGTAGAGTAAGGAAAGGGCAATTTGGTAGAAGATTTAGCTGTCGAATAGCAGTTAATTCTTCCATAATCCCCTTTCCGATCTAGAATTGGAGCACTCACAACTTCATGGACCTGCGTGACGTGGAACCCAATTGCTCATTTCCGGATGAATATTATCGTTCTTTGATTTACAAAAGTTCAATATAATCGGAATTGATATCATCTAGTCAGCTCTGTTGAACTTAAGGCGAACTATAAAAATTGTTTCAAATTACGATGAAACTTCAATAGAAGTTTTTGTATATTCTTCGCGTACGGGCAACGTACATCCAACATATAAATATTTCCGGCAGGAAATTTTTCAAATTCCATTTCTACTTAGGTCGACAGCGCACATAAAGAAAGAGGGTAGAAGGTAATAAAGACAGGCTACGTTATTGCTGCTGCTGCTAGTACTGCTACTACCACTACTATTACCACTACTTCTGATCCGACCCAGGGCTTGAAATGAAATTAATGCTGATCCCCCTCCCGGAATTAATCCCCCGTACCGAATGAGAAGATAAAGGTGGATTATAATCCAAGACACGCCATCGGTCACGCCAAGAAGAAGACGAAGAATAAGAAAAAGGAGAAAAAGGAAAAGAAAAAGTAGAGGAGGTACAAGCCGCTTCACACCGTTTCCCTTGGATTAATATCCCCTGTTTCTCTTTCTTTCTTTCCAAATGGAAAAAAATCTGAAGACAAGCGATTGTCATATATTAACTAATACTGTCTAATTTATAGTAGAACGAAAAAGAGTTATGGAATATGTCACTACTACGTTTTACCCCCTTTCATAAATTCAAACCTGATTTATGTCGGGATTGTTGTTAGATGGAATTAAAAACTGTGACTGGGACTAAGACTATGAGAAAAACAGGAAGGAAAAGAATTCTATAATAATGATAAAATTTATAATCTGTCTTGCAAAAATGTTTGTTGTGTTTACCAACCGTCGATTCTTTTCTTGATTCCAGCTTTTTTATATACACGAACGGTAGATGTTATATGCTATGTATATATGTGTTCTACAAATATGTTGTTGGTTCGATGGTGATCGCAACCAGTACTATAGCACCACTATACTGGTCAGACTTACCTGACCTGCAACGGATATATGTACATGGAATACGAATGCATATTTATTTACGTGGGAAGGGGGTTGCTTCGAGGGTGATCGTGAAAAGTTTGAGGAGCGCGCTTACGCATCTGTTCGCTGATTTGTGTCTCGACTGTCGCATCGTTACGCCATGATTTTTATCGCGTAAGTCCAGGCTATCCGATGATTGCGTCGTTAAGGGCCATTTCGTGGTAGCGAAAAAGAAGAAGAAGAAGAAGAAGAAGAAGAAGAAGAAGAAGAAGAAGAAACTTTTCTTCTCCTTTTTTATTTTTATTATACATACAGAGACCTCCAAGTTGAACAAGCTTTGATCATATGACTTTCAAAATAACGATCTGTTATTTATTAAATGTTTTCTCTCAACAGATAAATGCAGAGAAATAAAATGGAAACTAGAAAATTTGATTTATCGTATTAACGAGCATGCTGTTTGGTTTTTTTCAATCTCTAGCAATATCGATAAGAGTCGATGATTTGAAATAAATTATACAACAACGTAGCAGGAGTCGCCCATTCGATAAACGTAGGAAGAGACAATACATCATTGTGATGCGGTTAAATTGTATTCATATTATTGTTCTCAACGAGTCGAGAAGAAATCTTGATTCCACCTGGGGAAGAGGAAGATGAAACGAGTACGGTGAATATCTTAAAATTTCAATTCGAAAATTTCTAATAACATAATGATCGGTCGAACGTACCGTTACTTTCACTTATTCTTCTCCAACCATGTTGTACTCCTCTTTAAGATCAGATAATTATTTCATGAATATCAATGAAAGAATTCTTCGAAAAATGAAATTGAATGCGATATTAAGAGATGATTTTCATCACAACGATACACAATGAATGGATACTTGAAAAGATTCCTATTTCATTTTCGGGGATTCTTGGAAAAGATATGTACGTCGCAATTGCAATCCCAGTGCATACCCTGATTCATTGAAAAATCGATCGAATAATCTTTCAACGTGCTGTAAATTGCGAGAAACGTGTAGAAACGAACCGTTTGTATGATTTGATCTGGCGATTTTTTCAATAAGCTGATCAGCACGAGGTGCCCAACGTTATTGTTCCGGTCTTGATACCGCCCGAAGGAATGTATTCTACTCGATATTGCCGGGAGATGAAATTTTCGTATATAAAGTTATAAGGAACTTTGTTCAAATGTTTGCACATTTTAATTACGTGGGTACAATAAGTTAGTACAAACATAGATATCTCATCTCATACTTTTCTAAAGTAGGTATAATCATAAAGCTCATGTTTGAAACGAAAAATCATATTCTATGCACGGTAAATTTTACCTACGCGAAACGCAACAGGCAACTCTCGCGTGGGGTTATAATTTCAATTGTGTACACAGGTACACTGCATCGTACATTGATTTTAAAAGGCAAGCAAAGAAATCATTGATAATTGGTTTACGCTACAATAATCTTTATAGCTACCTTCACATCGATCTGCATGAATAACGTAAAATACAATACAAAACCCTACACCCCAAATCGATAATTCAATTATATCCAATAACTGCACGAATGATGATGATGATGATGATGATGATGATGATGATGATGATGATGATGATGATTGTCCTAGGGTGATAAGGGGGGGGGGGGGTAAATTCTGAAAATTGAGTATAGTCGCACGGTGATCTACAAAACATCCTCCACACCCATCTGTTCGTTCATGGTTGTTCAAACTTGCATCACCCACGCGCTCTTCCACCTCTAAATATCGCATTTCTCTCTCTCCTTCTCTGTCGTTTTCTCTCCTTCATGATTTCTCTTCCTTGAAATGAATCGTGAAATTGCGATGGATGCTCGATTAAAATTATTCTCCTCTTCTTCCCATTGATTTCAAAACATTTGAATGCCGGTGTTGCTCTCCTAACAATAAAATTTATCATATGAAATTCATCGAATTCGACGATGAATTCGTCGATGAATCGGATTCTTCTTGAAATCCCCGTGTATTCCTGGTATTTTTCCTTCTCATTCGAGAAGAAGCAGGAGAAAGAAGAGGCAACAGCAACAGTTAGATTTGAAAGTAAGATCGAATTTGAGGCGAGCCAAAGGTATAAACGAATAAACGAACGACTTATGATACGGTCGATCATGAGTTATAGGACTCAGTTCTTATACAGTAAGTTGAGGCCACGAGTGTAATTCGAATAGGTTACTTATCGATTGAGAGTCGCGATTTGTTTCTGAACGTCACTGCGTTCATTCTCTCTCTTCTTTATCTCTTCAATGAAAAATCAGTAATCGATACTTCTCGTTCGCCGAATGCGTACAATATGATTGTTGTTTTAAGTAACTTGGTACAGTGAGTTGAAAAAGGCCGTGTCGGTTCCAACGGAAAGATTTTTGATATCCTTGTCGTTATTTATGAATTGCTGATATCTCGCTCCCATTCATTGAGTAGATAACGAGTTTCAATGTTTCGATTATGTATCAAAAGGATCATAATATTACAAACTATAACAAAATCCTACAAATTTCCCGTTAGAACCGACACGCACCTTTTTTTACTCGCTGTACGATTCTACTCGTAACTTGTAAAACATTGGAACGTTGAGTGTTGTAGGAATGAGCAAATTTGTATAAAATACCGTGAATATGACCAGGGAGGTTGGAAATGAAAAAGATGAAATGAGGAGGATCGTTTTTGTATTAGGTAACGATACTTCGAGGTGAATAACTCGTAGGAAACAACACCGATCAACCTTTCTTTTCCAAAAGTTTCTGTTACATTATGATATTTAAATGATATAATGCAACGAATTGTAATTATAATTGCAACAGTTCAGATGATTTATTTTTGTCGTGATGATGAATTCAATCTTTCAAGAATGACATCGAATTCAATGGAATATGCCAAGAACGATTGTTAGATTCAGCGACTAGTGTTTCATATAAGCGACAATCGAATCATCAAAAGCACTTATACATAGGTTAATGTATTCAATTACCCAACGAAGATATTCGTTGGGATGAAGTTTCATCAATACCCTTGTCCATACTCTCTTGGAATTTGAAACTTATCAAAAGATGTTACTTGTTAAAGATTGGTTCAATAGTCGCATACAGTTATCATCGATAGCTTGCTCCTATCGGGAACGATTTTCTTCACGTACGATCATACAATACATATATATCGCTTCTAAATGTTATTAAATAAATAAACTTATCGATTTCGCCAACGAGAGCATCACGAGTATGTATTCTTGGTAACGAAATCGAGTTTCCGCTTCTTCCGAGTACACATGAGTCAGCCAATTCCATTCTGTGCCGTTCCATTGCTTTTTCACCTCGATTTATCATCTTCCATCACCCTTCTTCGGCTTGTGAACAAAATAAATACAAATACACCACTAAAATGTGCAATCAGCTAATCTTGTATTTTATCTCTGGAGTAGTTGAATCGGAAAAAGAATAATAAACATTTTCTTTATCGAGTGAAAAAAGAGAGTAGAACATATCAAAGAAGTCGTTAGAATATCTGAAGAAGTTCAAGAAAATTTTTGGGGTAGTTATCCAATGGGATTCAAAATCAAATTTGAAAAATTATTGTCAAGGAGGCCACATTAGCCCCCCCCCCCCCTTGCAAAGGAACCGTTTTTTTTCGAAGGAGATTCGAATTTCGTTGAGAACTGAGAAATGTGTTCCGAAATTCTGCTGACCCAATTTACGGCGGTGCTTCACCTAAAAATATCAATCACAATAGCTACGCACTTTTTCCCCTGCTCTAGCTAAAATGCTCTAGTTACAGCTATAGCTAATTATTTGCTGCTAAGGCGAGAGTTTGCAGTTATGACAGCACAAATTCAATGATTGATATTTGGATAATGGAACGATTTAGTCGTAATATTTTTACTCAGACATCTACATCTCTCGATTGGTTGTTTCAACGGTGGTTCGATTAGTAGTTTTTCACGACTTTCGAGAAGATACAGATTTTGAGTGTTTGGATTAGAGCCGCGTCTTGTATCGATTGGTTGCCAACGTTTCGCCAGAATTGCAGCTGGCTTCTTTAGGGCGGAATGAAGATAATGAAACGTCATAAAGCTGAAACTAGCGGCGAATGGATGTAATTTTTCATAGAATTGTTTTATTAAATATTCAAACAGCACAATCGCATAATTGAGAACCACCCAATCAATTTTTGGTATAAAAATAATATTCGAATCAAGTTCGGTTAAAGGTTACATCAATCTCCCGTTAGCTCGTCGCCTTGTCGGCAACCAGTTGAAACCCAGACGTGGCTCCACTCTAGAAGCTCCAAATCTGTAGCTATATATCCCGTTGTTACAGCCAAAAGAAGAGTTGTAATACTCAAAGGATGGTTCCAGTAGCTAATTTTCAACGATCAAAATATCAACAAATTATCTTGAAAAATAAAACTGGAGATGTATGTATATAATTTTCCACTGCTTTCCATGATCAATCTTGGAACAAATTGAACGTTTTGTAAATTGAGAAGGGAGAGAAAAACATTCACATATATTCAAAATGAATTAAAACCCCCGGCGAATTAAATAAAAGTTAATAATCGCCGTTCTCCGGTGATCAAATGTTTTTCCATCGTTGGAAGATATATACGATCTCGCGGCATATGACTTTTGCATATTGAAATCACGATTTTGTCTGCACTCCCTGCTGATACACGCGGTTGTAGCACATGGTATCGGCGGTGAAACGAACATTGACAGCAGCACGGTATTTGCACTCCTTACTATTCTTTATATTTTTTTTTTCCTGAGATTTCGCGCTACGCTCGTTCCCCGTTAATTATTCGAAGTAATTTTGTGTGTACATGTACGTATATAATCCCTCGCACGGCTCATAGTATAATAACGCACAGTGTGCCTTCTCTCAGTGATGATGCAGCGATTTATTATATTACCCCGCCTGGAGAATCGGTGATTCGGTGAAGACTATATACATTATAGCCATAAATTCGAATGCAATTCGCGGTTGGCTCAAAAATGCAGAGGAAGAGAGAAAAGAGAGAAGAAGAAGAGCAAGAATAAGAACAAGGAAAAGAAAAAGAAAAGGAAAAAAAACAAGAAGAAGACCCTTCCTTATGAAAGGAGGATACCTTTTAACTTAATATGTAATAATTTATTAATAACAAGTCGCTCCTTTTTTTCTCATCGTTAATGCACATAATTATCAAAAATCGACTCTCTCTCGATCCGCTCACTCGGACTTTTGCATATTACAACAACCGCATATTACCTGTTCTTTTCTAATATCCTTCCTTCCTCCTCTGCTCTTTATGCATCCCGATTAATTATTCGACACTGAGAAATGTGCTAGTCGCGCTTTCTCTCGATGCTTCGATTCATCGGAGCCAGAATTAAAATAGCCCTTCTCTTTTATCCAACTTACGACTCCCATTCGGTGATAATAATTTATCTACAAATCATCATAGGATAATAATTGCATCAACGTGTATCCCAACGTTAATGTATCGTAGTGAGATCGGAAAGTTGGATAATGTAGTGGAGGGAATCGAACCGTTCCGTATTTGCATTCATTCAGGATCGACGGGAGAGAGAGGAAGAGAAGCGTCGCAGAATATACGATTCATTGTGGGACCAACCACACTTTATACCATATAAACAAGAGTCACTCCGAAGAGAGATTGTTCCGTTCCACGTTCCCATTCGATTCACATTCACGTGTATGCTCAGTGAACATTTTCCCACTCAACATTTCAAACATTCATTATGTTCTTTAAATGATATCAGAAAGTTCTCTAATGCGTCGATTCCTGATATCATAAGAAAGGCATCAAAATGTTTTCAGGAAACCAACCAGTGCATTAGAGAACTTCCTGATATCATTTAGTTTTCTAAACATAATGAATGTGTGAAATGTTGAGGGGCAAAATGTTCACTGGGTGTGCATGAAAGACGCGAAGAGGATCAACAGAGTTCTATTGCCTCAAAAATATGTTAAAAATTGTGTGGGGTGTAACGTATTCAAAACTCATCCACAGGTGACAGTTTCCAAATTATTGATCGAATCTAGCTACCGACAGGACTTCGGTATCCCAATTTGGGTGGAAAAAAATTCATTTAACCACTGATAGGATTCAAAACTGTTCAACTGAAACGAGATGAGTTGTATATTCGTTTTACTAAGAATCAATCATCGGCGACGTGTCTAAACGATTTCTCTTAACGAACTATGTATCTTCTCATTCTTTTTTTTTCATTATTCAATTAAACGAAAGCAAATCACATCGTTTATAATCATTCCGTATCAATTAAACTCGGTGATTTGTCTCTTACTCCCTTCAGAGAGTATCATTATTTCAAATACTCGGTCTGCACTTGTACACATGTGTCACGTATATACCAGCGTCTCATCTTTTATTGAAAAACGACAGTGTATACGATTCTCCTCTTCTTATTCTTCATCTCCTTTCAAGAGTGGTAAATTTCTGATATGTTTGCGATCTGGACATCTGGATCGTTCATAACACTCCCATACCCATATTGTATACTTTACAATGACGTGCTGCTACGGTTTGAAAATTGATGATGATGATGATGATGATGATGATGATGATGATGACGACGACGACGACGACGACGATGACAACGATGATGATGAAAAAAGAAAACTAAAAAACCTCAGTAGCCATTCTTTCTCGTTTACTTCGGAGCAGGAGCAAAAAGAACGAAACAAACGAATGATCGTTTATTAGAACTGATAGCGTTTTAACTGGCTGAGATATTTTAGTTGAACGTTCGAAGAAAAAGGAGAATCTTTAGAAGAAGAAGAAAGAGGAGAAAGAGAGCTACTAAACGATCTATGGCTTATCCGGAGCAATCCAATCGCGTATTTACCGCCGCATGGAGTATTCTCGCGTGCAATTGTGAGTTACGCGTGGGCCGAATTCCATCTGATTAAGATTTAATTTTTAAATCACAGTCAACCCAGCTCGGTAGAAATTTATAGAGCGATATATATCGACTTAACGACACGTGCCCCGCAGTAAATCTCGCGTCGCTTCTCTTTGACTTGTATATTTTTCTTTCTATCCACTTTCCTCTTTCCACCCCGATATACAGAAAAAATATACAAATGTAGTACTCTCTTCGCACGAGAAAAGAAAAAAGAAGAAAAGAAAGAAGAAAAAGTCGAAGATTAGACGAGGAACTCTTCTCCCTCGCGTTTCGTCGATACTATGTGTTCCTGCCCACACAAAGGAATATTTATAACCATGCTACGATGAAACATGCGTCGTAACGTGATGTGATGTGCGTTACGCGTACAATAATCTTCATTTTTATTTATTTAAATAGAATTCCTCTCTACTTTTTCAAAAGATCTATATTCTCATTCTTATTATTATTATGATTATCATCATTTATTTGGTGTCGTTGGTACAAGTTTTTCTGACAATTTTTACAAGTGTCGAATATACGCGGCAGGGTTATTTATTGGACGAGGCGACTGACACACCACATCTTTATTTGTCTCGGCGTGACGGGAATTGTTTGAATATTTTACGTATTTCGGTACGCTAATAATCCTCTCGGATAATCGATCGAGTATTCAAATAAATAAATCTTATGAAAATTCAATTCCAGTGTCTTAAATTGATATATGGATTTTTTAAAGATTACATATTAAAAATAATGAATTAATGAAAAGAGAAGATCATGCAGAATTTTTTTCTCGCGTTCCGTTACGTTCATCGAACGAAAGAATTATCACGTTGGTATAATGTAATAATTGACGTTGAAGAGTGAAGGAAGAAAATGATGATCGATGGGGAACCCGAATGGAACTATTAGAGATTGAAGAACGGTAATAGACTCTTAATCTCACTCGATCATTCATGCGCTTGAAAAATAAATCGAGGAAAACAAATTTCGACGCCCCTCTTATTCAACTTGTACTCCAGAGGGAAGGGAAAAAGAAGGAAAAAGAAGAGGTAGGAGAGAGCAAGAGGGGGAACAAGATGGATCGAGCCTCGTGTAACGTATTTTAAATCTATGATAGAACACGGATGCATTGGAATCACATGGAAAGACCGATTTATAAGAACTTGGAGAACAATTTGGTGAAATTTATCGTTGCGTGAATGTCGCTGTTGAGTTGGCACCTCACGTTCACGAACGAACAATTTTTAAATGAAGTTCTTTAGCTTTCTATCACTCTCATAAATAGTCCAACAGGGTGGTTCAACAAAAATGAAAGTTTGATTTTTCACCGGGCTTACATCATCAAAGTTTCTACCCTTTAAAGAAATAACATAGCTCCAAGCTGGAGCCGCTTGGACAATATTTAGGGGTCGCTACCAAGCCCTAACTTCAAAATTCGGTATATTTTTTAGCATTCTTTTCTCGATGAACTTACCATAAGATGCATATTTTACAGAAATCTCTTGTACAAATACCAGCTGTGATTTTTCGTGTATTTTTCACTGCTCTCTACGATCGAGTTATCTAGAATGGTATACGACTGTTTATTCCCGAGATATAAGCAATCCAAGTTGGACAAACTTCAACTTTATATTTTAAAATATTGATGATTGACTCTTTCGTGAAAAATACACATTAATATGGCAATAATACAAGATTTTAGAAATGCAAAAATGATATTGTATGGTTGAAAATGATAAATATCTGAATTTCTAAGTTCAAATCCCCGTCCTGTTTGGAAATCACAACATTATGGAACAATGTTTCATATGAAAAGAATTGATTCCTTTCAATTCATTAATTTTATCGTTTATATCAAAAACGTTTGCATAGAAAAATCACATAGTTGCTGTAACTAAATGCACAACAGCAAAATAATTTATTCATACATCAGACAGCTGGACTTTTATCCAAATCAATGCATTTCGTTTAGTTAATTGAATTTAGTTGAAATGAGTAAAACTTGTAAAATTATAAAATGGTAGTCAGCACATGCGTAATCAGATTCTATTTGTCAAGGAACTCATTTGAATAAATATTCCAATTTGCTTTGATGAGACAATTTATTCAACGCGCATAAATTGTCAGTTGCCACAAATCAATTACACTGAGGGAAATTTAGAATTGAATTTACTATGGAATTATAGGAATGGGGAAACAGACTGACTTTTAATGAAATTTACTATGAAACATTGTAAATTTTATCAGATTTCTATCATTATGTCATAGTAAATTTCATTATATTATAGTGAATTTCATTGGGGAGTCAGTATGTTCTTCTCGATTCGAAAAAATTTGAACGGTTTTTGTCCTCATATTTCATTTTCAGACTAATTTTGTCCTGATCGTTAAATAATGCGGACAAAAACAGTACTTTTCCATGATTTTAATCTGAATTTCTCCTTAATCACTTTCATTCGTTGAAGGAGAAATTCAGATTAAAATCATAGAAAAGTACTTTTTTAGTCCGCATTATTCAACGATCAGGACAAAATTAGTCTAAAAACGAAATACGAGGACAAAAACAGTTCAAATTTTTTCGACTCGGGCTCCATTCCTATAATTCCATAGTAATTTTAACTCTAGATTTTTCTCAGTGTACTTATGCTACTTTTAACTCAACTTTTTTTATGTAAAATGCATAAACGTCAAATTATTTTTTTCGCTAACACCAACAAATTTTTCTTTCCATCAAATAAATATTCATTCAAACGAACTAAAAGATCATCAACTAAATTATCTTTGCTCGCGCAACTAAGCGATTTCTCTGAGTGCAACAGTATCGATAGAACATTGCTCCACCTCGGAATCGTTGGTTGATCGGAGTTAAAATGAACTTCTTGGCAACACAACTGTTCCGATGTGACAAGACTGTCCCTGTAAACAACCAGACGTCATAAAAAGATAGAATGTCTCAATATCGATTGAATCTTGTTTGACTTCGGACTCGGTAGTAGATACTTGGCAGTACTTCAATGGAATCCTCACAATAAATAACAATTCGAGTCATGCATCGTTAACTCAGAGATTGGCTGATGTAATACAAACATTATGCGCGACGTGTGTAGTGTTTGTGCATTTTCAGGGGCAAAAGAGTTACTATTATCTCCTCGTTTGCTGTTCAAAGTGGCAGAGATTTCCTGATCTTCCATACGTAGGTGGAAAGGAGAAATCGCTTTTCGACTCAGGTTTTCTTATATTTGGATAGTAGAGTAATAAATCCCATTCCACTGAAATTTTCGCCAACTCGCGCAACCATGATCGCAAAGCAGAACAGAACAGAAGTTCGAGGAAACAAAAATATCTATTTCATACTCCAAGGTTATAGTTTCGCAAGAGAAATATTAGAATCTATTAACATGACTCTAGATTTTCTGTTTCTCTTTATCTTTCACACGGTGAGAAAATTGATGAATCGTCTTCAATCCCGACCTACCTCAATCGGAACGAGTCAAGGTACATGAAAAGAAGACGATGACGTTTCGATAACAAGCTTCAGGGCTCGTTACAGCTTATGGGGAACCCTTTTGTGGATATACTCGAATGTGTATACCTTCTATACGTACATATATTCCTGTACCCGTGTGTATTTCATTATATCTATACTTGTGTATAATACGTCGATCGTGGACTATTGTGTCGTATATCGTCTGTTTTCACGAGGATTAATAAAAGCGGTCGACTGGTTGGTTGGCTAGCTGGCGGCCGGCGCCTCGAGTCTGTGAACCATTCCATCCGTTTGCTCTTGAACAAATATTCACAACCAGTCACTATTAGTCACCGATTTCTATTAGTACTTATTCCCCATGGTGCGATGTACCCTCTCCCACCGGTACCCAATGAGACAAACTGATGTACAAATTACCAATTGATACTGATGGATAAAAAGAATTTTTCACCACAGGCTGTGCATGTGCATTAAGTTTCATGGAGTTTTTATCCTTTTGGGAAGTTAAATTCAATATCCGAACGTGCGAGTGATTCCATATGGAGCCACCTCAAAGGCTTCAAAGGGTCAACTGTCGCTGGAGGGTAGTTGAATTACATACTAAATAAACACACACATAACAGATATTGATTACTCCTATATACTTGGGTGGATGTATTTAAAAAATATACGTAAAAGTAAATTCTACTCGAAACAGAATGAATCCGCTTGGAATCAATAGGATCAAATTATTATTAGAATCGATTGATCAAACTCGTTGCAAGGGGACATCGTTGCACCTTTTTCTTTTCATTTCTCGTCCTCTTCCACCCGTTTGAAATCTCTGGATACATTTTTTCCTGCGATATTCAGAAAACTTTGGAAATTTAATGTTACGAATGATTGAATATGCTCCATCATGAATTCACAATTATTGAAAAATTCATCTCGACGTGCACGGTGCAGCAGTCTCCCCTGGACATAATTGTTACGATGCGGTACGCGTTTTATATTTGCATCAAATCCTCATTACGGCTTAATATCCGGACCAACAATGACATTACCCTCCATCATCATCGTCATCGCTATAATCATATCCCGAACAATTTGTTGTTCATTTAAAATTTATTGAGCAGTAGAACGAGTACGTGTTTCGTAACCTTATTATCGCTCATATAAAACCAATTTACAAATCAGCATAGCCTGCCAATCAAAAAACATCATTATAATCTGGTTATTTCGTTTTTTTCCCCTGCTTTCATTTACCTCAAATGACCTGTCAACTTTCAACCTTCAAGTTGCTAAGAAAATATCATAACGTCGTGGATCTTGAAACGAGAATGAAAAGGGGAAAAGAAATTGTGCACTCTCACGCTCTGATTTGACCCTGAACATTGGATTTCGCGTTAGATATGTGTATGGAGGAATGGAAAGAGGTTTTCTTCCCTCGTCTTTGTATATCTTACACGTCGGATTAGACGTGACGTCGAGACGCTCTATCCTGTCACTTCGACACGACGTGTCGTCGTTGTCGTCTCACTTAGACTCGGTAGTTTTCCTCACGATATTACATAGCCGATCTCCCTTTCCTTTATCACATGTGTATTAGGATTCCTGTCGAGTTTCCGTGTTCGATCGATCCACCACCTCCTTTCCTCCCTCTGTCTCCTTCTCTTCTTCGGTTCTCCAAGCTTTGGAACTACGTATTACACTTGAAAACTCTAATTAAACATCTAAGATTCAATTTCTACAAGTGGAAATTCTATACGATATTCCTCATTAATTCACTGAGGTAATCCTGTTAGGTGTTCCGTTTAATTTATGCTCGTTAAATGGAATCTATAATGGAAATTCAAATATCGACGAGTTATTATTAATGTTCGATTGTCAAGAATACAGTTGATATTTAATTCATCACTAACGGTTAAGGGATCGTGACTGACTAAAATAGCGAACAGAATTCTAAAAGATAATTTTCAAGCGATCAAGAGAGAAATATGTGAGCTTTCCTGTGCCTTGATATCACCAACTCTACCCACATAAAAATTAACCATTGGTGCTAGCATGGCGTAACATAGATAAAGTATGGGAGAGGCTTGACAATCGAGCATGGCGCAAACCGGAAATCATCATTATCATTTTATGATTTATCAATGTGTTCCTTCATTGGAGTCCCATTATTAAAGAAAAAATCTGTATAGAAAACCATACACCACTTCAATGTTCCTCATATATGCATGTGGATGAAATTCTGAAGTTTTCAAAAATTCGTCCGCCATACCACCTAATGAATGAACAATCAAAGAATCAACTCGTGTATTATTGGAACAACCGCCTATATGTAATAGCTGAACGTAACCAAAACGTGGTAGAAATTTCATTGTAATCGAATGACAACAAAAAAAACGAAAATACGCGAGTGATCGCAAAATAAAAATTTCCTATGACACGTCTCATTCCCCCCTCCCGTTCTTCTGTAAAGATCACTTTCCAAATTCAAATCAGTGAAATGTCATTATTTCTTCAATTAAAAGTCGAGCACTCGATGAAATCACTGAAATATCAGTGATTAGTCACTAGTTATGCAGTTCGAAGTATTACTGATTAATTGAAACCCTAGGAGAAATGTTCTAGTAATTTACGAGTTTTGTAACGCTTAACTAGGCAAAGACAAGACGCTTGCCAGTGCCTCGTAGGGTTCTGGGGAGGTACTTGCAAGTGTCTAGTATCTGGCTAGGTAAGCGTTAAAAAACTCGTAAATTACTAGAACATTTCTATTTGGGAAGACTGACGACCGAAATCCGTTGGACACACCGACATCGTTGCAACATTTTATTTGTGGTTGATCAACATTGATTATTTTTAGTTTGTTAGCCTTGCTTGTGACCTGGCAATCCCGATCTCACTCCTCTTTGATCATTAAGAAAACTCAATTCGATTCAGGGTCGCATATTCGATGTTGTCGTTCGTCGTTTGGAAATATAAAAAGGGAAACAGACGTGTATTTTTTGAACTCATCTCTTGGTTGCATCTCTTTCTTCCCTGCGATGCCCATCAGGATTCGAGACGCGTGGTCCAGAACAAGCTATGAGGCAACCTAACGAAATCGAGACCGTAGTACCTGTACGTGTGCCTGGATGTTAGAAAGAGAGACAGCCATAGGAGTTAGAGGGTGAATTACCATCTCGATTCTGGCTCAGGCGGTTCGGCAGGAGTGATTTTGGGTTTCCATGGCGACCAGAACGTGACCGCGTTGCCCATGAGGGAAAGGGAATCGTTCTTGCTGTTGCTACTACCACCACTCAATGCCAGTATAGTTAAACTTAGTTTTGATATCTCTCTTTCTCCCTCTTCTTTTCTGTTTCCTTTCCATGCCAAAGTCTTACTACGAAAGTAGTATAAGGGGTTTTCGCAATATCAGCCTGTCCCACGATAAATGGATACACGAAGCAACGGCAAATACAAGTGAGAGTGGTTTAAGCAACCATGAGGATACACCATAGCAGGGAAAAGAGATCTTCGCTCTTTTTCTTTCTCGCCTCGTCACTGGAGACCGAATTATACGTATGATCAATAATTTCTGCATGGATTTTTTCCTGTTTCTGTCGGACCACATCAGTTTTATCGATGACTGAGGACTAGGTTACATCAAAATAAGTATGTACATTCAATTGCAATCAAATCGGTTCAATGAAAATGAATGGAAACAAAAAATACGTATAATTCGGTCTCTACTCATCACTATTGCCAGGAGATCTCCAAATTTCAGGTTTCACGCATTGCTGTTTAAAAGACGTTCTCCGCGAGATTCAAGTTTTATTCTAAAGAACCTCTGACGCGCATAATTTTTATTCATGTGTACTCACAGGTTTTTCATGTAAATGATCCAACAACGAGTTAGACTTTTCGGTACGATTCGTCTCGCGGCAAAATTTGAAACTCTCCCCAGAATATAAAAGAGAATCTCTCGAATATATACGTCTTTTTCGCTAAATTTAAGAACGCGGCTTCCGACGTACCGCCATTACATAGTAGTATTCTTCTCTTATGCCGCCACAGGAGAGAGTCGCTCAGGTTTTGTTATATTTTTGGAATTATTTGATTCCCTTGTTGGTCAGTTTGAGACATGAAGAGGAACCAACGGATCGTTCCGCTAGCAGAAAGATTTAGCCAAACATAAGACCTCTAGGAATTAAAATCATAAAGTCAAAGAGGACCGCACAGACGGAATACAAATTTTTTTTCTCATCTTCCCTGTCTCATAAAACAAAATCATACGGCTCTTTTATCTTTCATAAAATCATTAGCGATCGTAGAGGATGATCGTATTAGTGGAATAATACAGAAATAAAATGCAATCATTTTTCTCTGAGTATACGTATCTATGCTTACAGTTATACGTACAGATTTCGAGCACCATAAATCCTTCCCTCCATACGATATCCGTCTCTCTTTCTCCCTTGTCAATCTTGGATCTTGGATTCAGGTTGGATGAATTAATAAGATCGCGAGCGGAATACGTCCGTGTGTTACGAGTAAGGATGCGGTGCTCTGTCTTCCTCTCGCTCTCCCGGCGATCATCGGTAAAAAGATCATTGAATGTGCAGAACGGACTATAAAGAAACTCATCGCTCTCTTGGTCTGCTATAGCGTGGTTAGCGTTCGCTGTCGGCCTTTATGATGTCACCGGTGAACGTGAGCCAGGTCGTTCTCTCTTTCCTGTGTTAAGATATACAGTACAGTGGCCGTCAGCTTGTATGCTCTACGCTCTCCTACATATATACTAACTCAATGAATATAGGTATGTACTATATAAAACGATGGTTTACGTGATGTATACCACTAGAAACCAAAGATAAAAGAAAAGAATTATCTATACGATCGAAATCTCAATTTCAGTGATCTTATTCTTCACTGAGAAAACGTTTGTTTCAGCCAAACAAAATTTTAGCTGAAATAAACGCAAAGAAACTTTTTGGGATGAACAAAATTTGGTCCACAATAATTAACAGTTTCTTACAGACAAATAAATTTTATTTCAGCCAACCAAAAAAATTTCTCCGCGTTCATTTCAACTAAAATTTAGTTCCGCTGGAACAAACTGTGGTTTCAGTGTTTGTCAAAAATATTCTCGCAGTGAGAGGATTTTTCAATTTCAACAAAAGTTGATGAAAAAATCTAATACATCATTATCTCATAAGAAGTTTTGTTGAACATTAGAACAGACAGCTAGAAAACTTAGCCCCTCTGAATACAAATTTAGTTAAACCAAATAGATCCTAACCGTCATAGCTAAATTTTGTATTTCTATTACATCAACTATTTCATTAAAATTTACCTGGGACAACTAAATTTTGGCTGTAGCAGCTTTCTCTTAGTGCACATTTCAACTTTCCACGAATCTGAATATTCATGAAAATTTATGAATTTCCTAAAAATCTTTTTTTCCCCGTCTTCATAAATATTCCGTCCATAATCTAACTCACTTTGCTGCGTAGAATATTCATTGGAAGGGGAGATTTTCTCTCCAGAGCTGAATTTCAAGTTGAATTTGAAAAAAAAAATGATTTATTAAGATTTTTTTTCAAGGTATCGAATTCCTCTTTACATGCTGCTTTTTCATCTTTCTCCTTCTCTTACCAACACACATTTCGTGTTTTTTTTTTATGTATAACGGCGTAGGGTTGAGAACTCCGACGACATCGAAAGTAAGATAGTCGAACGCACTCTCAAGTACTTTTGCGATACACGATGCGGTTCTCTTTAAAGGATAGGAGGAGAGGATTGCCAATTTGTCGAGGGGTTCAACGATGGCGATGGCGGTACGTTATATAGAGTTTTCAACCCCTCTCAAAGGATCCCGAAGAGAGGGACCCAACCAACCAGTCAGTCAGTTCGGCTATCCAGTGTCGGAATACACTAGTATAGACCTCTTTACACTTAATACATATGTATACATAGATATATATGCATGGTTAGTTCCCTTCGTATGCTTTGCATTATATGGAGATCGATGATTTTGTTGAGAATTACATCCGTACATGCGTATAAAACTAAATGAGAAATTTGTACATGTCCCAAGATAAATTATTTATCAGGATGGATAGCGGTTCTGGAATTCTCGAAATTCTGAGATTTAGGTTATCATTATAAATGTTGAATTTTCATTTTCAATCCTGAAATTCTTGAAAAAATTGTAAAAAATCCCATTAATCACAATATTGATTCTTAATACTGATCACGGGTTCTAAAAATAACAGAAGCAGGGTGAATTTCTCTCGTACTCTGAAAGATACTAGTGCTAGTCAAATTTTTCGTGTAAGATTCTTCAAAAAAATTTTACTATTTTACCGATATATCCTGTACATTTCTATGGAACAATTCAATGAGCATGCATTGAACAAGTTAAAGCAAATGTCGGACCGTAGGGAACGTTTCATTTTATTTTACACTATAGAAAGAAGAACATGAATCCCACACACTTTGATATCCCTCTTTTCGAATAACTTCATACTGAGGAAAAAGCGACGTAGTCACAGAAACCATCCTTGCATGGTTAAGGACTTACCCAGGTAACGAATCTGCTTAAAAGATCCCATAGAAACCGATTCAAATTGAATGGGTTTGAATGAGACCCACAAGAATTACTCCGGTGCCCATTCAAAATGAATAAGACTGAATGGGAAATATTGTGTTAATAGGATGCAATTGGTAATAGCCCGTTGGAAATGTGAGGAGTTTTATCGGTTTTGATGATTGCACGGTAGGGAATAAAAAGCTATAGGAACTCTCACATATGGTTCCTATAAGAATGAATGGGGGAATTCCACTAAATGAACCTTGAATGGGATTAAATGAGGAAGTCCCTCTTGAATCTATTGCAGCCCCTCAGACCAATTCCGAATGGGTTTCAATGGGAGATTTCTGAAATCGAATTCTGTGGGCGGTAATAGGATGTTTCTGAACTGTAAATAATGAATAAGTTCCTTTGGGAGATGCCCAACTGAAATTACTGCTGATTGTCAGAGAATGTTCAATGAGTGGTCGTGGAAAGTTTCCCATATGCGCTTCTATGAGGATAAATAGGGAAATTCCACAAGATGAGCTTTGAATGAGTTTGTATAGGAAATTTCCATTCGAATCTAATGTATTCTCTCAAACTGATTCTGAATAGGATTCAAAGGAAAATTTCTAAAACTAAATTTCATGAGCAGGAATAGGTTGTTCCTGGAATGTACGTGATGAACAAGTTCCTTTAGGGAATAATCAATTAGATTGCCTATTCATCCCGAATGAACGTTTTAATGGGATGTCAATGGGAAGTTTCCCACATCTATTCCTATGAAACGAAGTTGGAAAATTGTAGAAGACGAACATCAAATCAGATCAAATTGGAAATTTCCAGGACAAAAATCTGATTTGACCCAATTGATGAATCGCATAGGTTTAAATGGGATCTTTCCTGTAAGAAACAGAGATGAGAAAACCTCATCGATTGTTTTCGACAGACACTTGTTCGTCACTTATATTCTAGGAACAAACCATTTCTACCTACGAAATTCGATTTCAGAAATTTCCTATTGAAACCTATTCAGAATCCGTGTGTAAGGCTATACGGTCGATTCGAATGGAATGAATCCATACGAACCCATTCAATGTGTATCTTGTGGAATTTTCCCATTTAATTTGATAGGATCCAATCCCTGGTTAAAAGAATCCATTCCATCTGACAAATGAAATGTAATGAAATTTGGCCAGAATGCGGCGCTTCAATTGCGGTTTTGTTGTATCGCCATAAGCGCCTCAAAAATACATTGAATATAGCACCGCTTCATGCACCTTCACTGAAAAACAGAGCACATAAACCTGCAAACTTCAGCGTATTTCTCAGGCGCTTATGAGAATGTACAATAAATGCTGCCTGGGTATAATTGTAGTGAACTGAAATCTGATTATGCGAACCAGATTTTTCTCTTAGCGTATGTGCATTGAGGAGAGAGACATTAAATTGCGTGAAATTCACACTCTTGTTTTTGCAATGTATTCACATAATAATTTTGATCATGAATAGTCTGGAAAATTCTTGGATTTGGGAAAAGGGATTCCCTGCCCACCCTGAATTATGTGCATTTTTCCAAGAAACATTGATCCAAAATACATCGAGATGATCAATCCGAATGTTATTTATTTATTGAATTCGCATGTCTGAAGAAATGAAATTTTGTCAAATCTAGAAACAAATCTATGTTCAATTTCCCGTGCCCACAAAAATGAATAAAGATACCAAGATAGAACAAATGATTCATTGGTGTCATTAGCCATTGTTCTTATAAAATGAGGAAGACCTTGAGAAAAGGTAGAAATACATGGTAAAGTATCGTAAGCCCTCAGTTTCATAAGCCTTAAAAATCATACGCCCGAAAAGCTCCATGCCCGAATGTCCGTAAGCCCGAAGTTGCATAACCCCGAATAAAAAATTATGAATTTTAGTATAAATCAATTATTAGATACTTTTATATGATTTGAAGCATCGATAAACCATCAACAGAAACATATTTCACTCTTAAATTGTATAAAAGTATCTAATCATTCATTTATACTAAAATTCATAATTTTTTTTCGGGCTTACGGACATTCGGGTATATAGCCTTTCGGGTTTCTGAAATTCGGGCGTATGATTTTTAGGGCTTACGATACTCTACCAAATATATGTATATACCACGAATCGAACGTCAGGAGTTGTGACCCTTTTGTTGTGTGACCTTTTGCCTTCAACGCGAGACACGCATAACAAGCGTCGTTTCAACGGACTTTTTCTATTTACGATTTAAGTGAACGAATGACTGTGGTATTCCATCGTCGAAAGTCGATTCGCTTCGAGTTGAATCTCAGAGAAAAGAAGAAGAAAAAGTAAAGGAAAAAGGAGTATAGGGTTGGTTGTGAGGAACGCAATCAATGGCACTCGCGAAACTGACATCTTCCACGTTCGTGTAGGGCCGAAAGACCTCGAACAACCCTCGCTGAACGCTCTCCCTCCTCTTTCACCATTCGAAAAGGGCGTTGATAATGGCACCGTTGATTCCCTTCTATCACTTTAGCGGTCACTCTTTTGCCATACAAAATGCAGGTTCACATCTCGAACAAATAAAGTGCTGGCAAAAAAGGGAAAAAAAATATCAAAAAATCCTTGATCACAGAAGATAACACATTCCCCGCATACACATCGATTTTTAATGAGATGTTAATCCTCTCGTTCACCATGCCACGCGACCGAAACGACGTTTGACGCAAAGTGGATTTCTGTTTAATTGAAATCAACGTAGAGAGAGGACGTATAATTAGAAATGAATTGCGTCACAACAGGAGGAGGACCTATCAAAAGTGGGTTTCCAACTTGATTTGATCTTCCTCTAGCTGTCTGATTAACCGAAGGCGATTCGATCGTATCAAATACGCGGGTACACGGTGAGTATATGAGACCAATCAACTCAAGACATTAACGATAGCGTCGCTGGTGTATATAGTATTTTCTTCCTTTTTCCTCACTCCTTTTTCAATTTTCTTTTATCGGGTCGAGCGCGCGTTAAAGCAGACAGAAGTCATTAAAACGGTTATTTACCTAAAGCTCGTAAACTCTTATTACAAGACCGATAATTAATTTTGCCCGAGAAAAACGCGCATAATTAAATAGATTGAGATTTTACTAGCGCGCGTGACCGAGCATTGAATAAGATTATTACGGTTTCACAATTATTACAACGTACTCTCTAAATTTCTTGGAATGAAAAATTCACTCGTAAAGAGTGAAAATACTGCAAGTCTAAGAAGAGTGAGTTTGAAGACGTCTGAAGAATGAGTTTTCACTCCATAAAAGTGAATTTTCACTCTGTCAAAGTGAAGTTCCAAGGGGGGGGGGGGGGGTGAACCACTGTAGAAGCCGAAAATAAAACACAATTTTGGGATTTTCTTCAAAAAAACTGAATACCATATCGAAATTTGGTAAGAATTTATTTATTATATAATTGTAGACGTGTGTTATAAAATTTTGTCGGATCTGTAAACAACAAAATGGCGGCTGGACATTTTTTTTCGTGACTGAACACATAACTTTGGCAAATTTGAACATATGATTATTACCCAGACAGCATAACAAGGTCTCAAACAGTTCTTAAAAAATACCATTCAAATGTCATATTTTTCAAGAGAATTATTTAAGAGTACGCACAATCAAAGGTATCCCCGCGTTATCAGTAGGAATGAAAACATATAGAAGTCTAGAAAAAATACCTACTTTGCCCAAAAGAATCTATAATGTATTCACATCTGAATTCATTAATGTCTATGAAACTCGGATGAGAAAAATTAATGGGACATGATATTACGATATTCTCTCTCTCTCTCTCTCTCTCTCTGTTTCTTCATGTGGAAACAATTATTCCCACTGTTCTAATTCCAATATTCAGGACTACTTACACTGAGGAAAAAAAGGAAATTAATAGTAATAGTTGGGAAACGACTCGACTATGAACAGTTACCTGATTGATGATTGTACTAACTGTTTCATTCCAAACGTAACTAACCCAAATGATGTCTTACGCGAGGAATATTGTGATTTGAAAATACGTAAATCACATTAATATAAGAAATTTGAGACATATAAATTGTAAATCTGGTATCAGAGTACAGAGCTACTGCTGCTGCTGCTGCTGCTGCTGCTATTACTGCTGCTATTACTGCTGCGGTATATCTCATCACAATCCGGAGAACTTCATTCGAAGTGATTTAACTGATGAAATTGAAGAAAAACAATACACCGTTGCATTCATAAATTCTCTCACTCGTTGGTGTGTTTCTTCTTCCCGACGTATCACAAGGAAACGATCAAACTTTAATTACCACTCCCAATTCAATATTCTCAATTATCTCGAACAAGTGAAATCAACTTTTCTTTTCTCTTCATACTTCAGCTTAACTCGCAAAAAGAAAATTGAAGAAATATCAAGAAAATTTTTTCCGTTGGAAAACTCTTTTGGAATCTTTCGATTTATAAGCTTAACGTAAGTGAGAGGAAATTCTTGGAAAATCTTAAACAATAAGGGAAATAAAAATGAAGAAAGTTTAAGTAGTGGTAAAAGCAATAGCAACTGAGATTATTTCATGATTCTTCAGACAATATTCACCTTTTTTCTTTCTTGTTAATGGAGAAACTCCGATCGCTGATTTGGAATTGAATTTTGGATTGGCTATAAATTTATAGGAATATTATCTCTATCTCAATGTCACTGTAAACAGCGTACGTGGATGTACACGCACGACCTCCGATACGAATGATATATTTTCGGCATTTAAAATTGAGTCGTGTTTAAATCACATCTTTCAATTCTCATGAAACTTCGTTTGAAATCACATGTACGTTCGGGAGCCTGAATTTAAACTGTTCATTATCTATGAAGGCTTGAATTTAGATTAAAGTGAATTTATATTAGAACGAACGAAGATGGTGGTATGCAGGAGTATGAAAAATGGAGCACATGTTATTAAAGGTGGAGTGAAATGATATATCCTTATTACAATTTGCTTAAACGTAACATTTTAGTACTGATTAATACAATGAAATTACCAACACCTCTCAAATTATTTGAAATAGACAAAAAAGCAATAACCACCTTTAAGACTGCAACAAATCATTTATGAAATTCGATGTTCTTTTTCTCAGATGTATAATTTCGAAAGGAATAAATATTTGCATCCAGCGTTTTACCACATTCACGAGGAACATAAGAGAACGAACGTAAGAGAGAAAAGTAATTACATATGCAGGAAGATATAAACGTATGGTTAGCAGACAAATAGTTGTTCAAGCTCCACACAGTTTTTCTAGTTCACCATTGTAGGTTCTCCATTCTTCCCTTCCTTCCTCTTTTATCTTCCTTGACTTTCCTCTCCCCACGCCAACTCTCAACCTTCCTGGCGAGGGCCCGGAATATTAATGTACCTCATATTTTATAGAACCACTCCAGGCACGCGGTGTGCGTGCACAACACAGTTTATAAACCACCACCTCCTTCTCCTCCTTCTCGCTGTACATGGAAAATAGAAATGCGTACTGTATAAAGGGTGGAGGGGGGGGGGGAGTGATAGACAGACGGACATCCACAAAAAAGGTTCTTATCCGAGGAGACAATAATAAAACTTGATAGCGCAAACCTCCGTCCGGAAAAGAAGTTAATTTACTTATTCCGGGAATGTACTCTACTTCCTTCTGTTCTTTCTTGATGAGTTTGATTTAAAAATTAAATCGATCTTTTTTGCCTCGCCGAACAGCTGAGTACTTAATTATAATTCTTCTACGAAAACGGAGGTAGGACATGAATATTTCTTTACTAAACATACGCGTGGTGTGCGCCGACATTCCCGCGATGATCGTGATTGGAAAACACCAACAGCCAGGACGACGGAGGGCTCAATCGTTTGGTCAAACCGAGATTGTATCTTCGAAGTATCGATCATGCATCGACCGCCAGCAGCATAGGCAGCAGCGGCGGCAACGGCGGCTGTAGCAGTAACAGCAGCAGCCAGCTCGAGAACTAATGGAAGGACTGGTATTCATGTGAACAGCCTTCGGCCTGTTCTTCTTCAGTCGATGCCTGCGATTTGCTCTATCTTTCGCTTCCTTCCTTCCTTCCTTCTTTCCTCCCTCAATTTCTCTAGTTTTTTCGATTTTCCTCTCGCGTGTTATTACGTCTCCGGATAAATCAAACTATCTAAATTTGAAAGGCTGAGAATTTAACTCAAACGGAAAGATAAGTTCCCTTTTGGTTGCCTAAAGAATGAAATTCCACCCTGTTCGAGTGAAAACTTTCACTCTTCCATGTTTGGAGAGAAGATATTGTGTTATGAATTATTAAAACTCATAATGCCATATATCGTTCCATCTCACAATCATCGAACATCTGGATATCTTTTTCATTAAGTAATGCGATTTTTTTGCAATAAATTGCGCGAGGGATAAAAAAAATTATATTAACAATGTCTATCTATAACTTCACGGTAAGCTTATTCTTAAGAATGATATTTTTAAAACAATACTCTTCAGAAAGAACCCCTTTTTATCTTCAACTTCTGTCTCTCGATCTTAATCGTTCCCCTCCTTCCTTGCCATTCTATTTTTAATTATTTCGAACTTTTACCTCGGTCCCCTTGGTTCCCGAAAGATTTTTATTCAAACTCTCTTAAATAATCCTCCCTGTGTCTTATGAGAATCGATTAATCTTTTTCCCTCCATACCTTTCTTCCTCTTTATCTTCTTCTCTCTAATTCTGTTTATCTTCATCAGTCGGTCTCTTTCGCTTCTTCTTCTTCTTCTTCTTCTTCTTCTTCTTCTTCTTCTTCTTCTTCTTCTTCTTCTTCTTCCCAGCATCCAGATCTCTTCGTATATATCTGTCATCTGGGCAGCGTTGTTAGACGAGCAGGAGAGGAGGGAGGAAGGGAAGGCTGCTCTCTGTTTATTGACACGAGTCTTCGAGAGAGTGGCGAATGGATCTTCTTCCCTTGCAATATATCGTTTGTGTAGTCGTGATGTACGCATACACGTGTGCAGCGTACGTATGTGCGAGGAAGCTTGAATGCGCCTCTCCGCGAAATCTCAGCGTTGCCACGCGCGTCTTTCCACGAGAATTTCGCATACTACTCTCTCTGTGCCGAGCTATTCCAACCACTGCTTTGCTGCTTGTGCAGCGAGTGGATCAGAGATAATGGACTCAGAGGGTCGACAAACGTCGAAGTATCTAAACGTGTAGAGGCACGGCAAGGCACCAAGACACGTAATCTATGTATTCTAGTTAGATTTGTATCTCTTTGTTAGATAACGAATCCTCTATCTCTCCTTATTTCGGGTTTATGGGTTTAATGGAGAAACCTTCGATTAGAGAATCGCTATTTCAACGACAATATTAACCGTGTGAAACGTCCGCTGGTTGGAATTTAATCGTTCCGCGCATAGATTTCAATCTCTCAATGATACTCTATGCTTTATAGTTCTGAAACAGAATTAACTTATTTAGAATTACCGAATTTCTTTGATTCTGGAATATTTGGTAATTCTGAAGTATGGTTCTGTATATTTTTGAAACCAAACAAATTATGTATTTGAATGAATTTGTTGATTGAAAGTAAATTTGAAAACACGAACCAGCAGAACCGTTAATTTCAGCATGAATAATCATAGGAAAATGGAAACGAAAACATAAATTATCATGAAAAGGATTCCTATGTCCTATCCTTTGAATATCCGGTTAAAGAGGATGAGATGAAGATACGCTGACTAATTGCATCAGCAAGGCAATTGCACATCAATCACTTTGGTGAGTAAATACTTAATCACCATCGCTTTGTGTGAAACGAAGTGAATTTATTAGGAACAATCCAAGAGTAGTGTATGTAATGAATCTGTTTTCAGTACCTATGCAATTGATAAAACATAACATCGGGTATATCTTTTCAAGTGAATTCGTACAAAACTCAGAATCCAAGTACAGTTTCATTTTATATGCACTTTGCTGTTATGATTTGTATTGACTTTCTGTGAAATTATTTCGGAAATTGTATTTGCACGACGCAAGGTTAAATTTTAACCAATGTAGACGAGCACGAGGTATGATGGATCGGAAAAAAATTGCTTTTTTAACTTGGAAACCAGGTGGCCCAAAAATTTCTTTGGGGCCTTGATCTACGACTGTCTACCACTGTAGTGTAAGTTTCATCAAAGTTGGTCGAGTGGACTGAACGTGGCTGCATCTTACTTGAAAACTTGACTGAAATTCAGTCTTTTCAATTGTGTCGGCATTTGTTTTCAGTGCTTACTTTCAATTGGAACAGGGCTAGTTCTGGCTGCATCTTGAAGTCAGCTAATGATCAGACTGGTAGTAAGCTTCACTTTTTTCAGTGTGGAACTGATGATTTGCGCGTTCGCAGTTTTTTAACAGGCAGATCGTTCGCGCGACAAACAGCCAGACATGGAACCAACATTTTTCCCCGAGCTCAGCGGAACATTTGTGTGAGAGATTTTCATTTGAGAGAAAAAAATTGTCCGGTCTCCGGAAATGATTACAAAGTTTCCCTCAAGTGAGGAAGCAACAATCCATTTTTGGTACATGCCTTTTGGTACCCTAAGATCGACTTAGGTTCGGTGCAAAGTGCGGTTCTTGGAAGAAGAATTGCACAGTCGTAGGGCAATGCTCAATTCATCAAGTTCCATAAAAGTATTTCAAAAATTTTCAACTATGTACAAGTTATTCTCATTTGTTAACTAATATTGTTCGAGCAGGGTAGTTTTAAAACCCCTTGAGGTCCTTTGCACTTTTCCTATCCGAAGCTCCTTATAATTACAAAAATTTCAACATTATACAGAGTCTTCCGTTTCAATTGACCACCCCAGATATGTTCTTATTTTTGAGTTAAGAAAAAATGGTTCAAACATGCCGGGTATGTTTTCGAGGGAGTTATAAGATGACATCATTGGTATGACCTTGAAGACTTATTTGAAACTCACGTGAAGGTGAACTCAATTTTTTTCAAATGGAACCCCTCAATTTTCCATCACATATTTTTGTAGCTAACCTTAGGAGTTTTCCAGAATAGTATCATCATATGTTTGTTGGTGGAATACTTCCCAAGTTATGGAGCTCTAAATTTCCAAAATTGTGATAAAGATATAACATATTTTGTAAGACATTCATTTTCCAATAGTCCTATCTCATATAATTCAGCGAGTCAAGGAAAAATTAGAGCATGAACTAGCCAGGCAAGGCGAGATTCTGTATTGCTTAATAATCGATAAAATACTATATAACAATTTTGAAATTACAATTAAGAGTCCCCCACGCAATAATAACCAACAAAGTATAGGTTATCAAGCCTTGACTGCCAATCTTATCCCAAACTATAGTCTATCGTCATAATTGGCGGCACGTAGAAATTTCTGCATAGGATATTGAAAGTACACATTGCGTATGGGAAAACCAGAACAACACTGTATCTCACAGCGAAGGTAGATCCTAGATTCACGGCGTATTCTATTCAATAATTACCTCCAATCTGATTCATTCATCGCATCTCTTATTTCCAAATAAGTTGAAGAAGCGGCAGAACCAAGACTCTTTTAAGATTCCCAACGCCAACGCATAAGCAAGATCCATCACGAATTCCAATGGGATATTACAATCATTAGTATTTTATGGTAAATCAACATTTTGTCTGACAAAATTGTCCTCTCTTCATCTGACAACAATACAACACACACATATGCGGTAACCGTGTTTAGAAATCTAACAAAAATTGAACAACGATGAAATCGCGGATTGAGGTTTCAAGAGGAAGAAAAGATACGAAAAAGAAGAGGCATCATTGGAGTTAAACCGCAACAACAGTAACATGACTACTACCATCATCATCATCATCTTCGTTCAAACCACGATTATTTTGATAATTCTTAACCGACCTCTTTTTACAGGCTTCCTTTTACAGATTCTAATGAGATTTTGTGACGATACATATAGATATATTCACATAATACACAAATGCCTCATCATCGCACCTCCGTACAAATTCATAGTTTAAAGTTGTTGTCGTATCCTCCTCAATAGAAATGAAATCTGTTTTTACCTTTTGATGAAAGGAGCAAATTAACTCGTGAATTGAGAGAACGTGGATTAACTTCACACTCGGAGAGAATGAAGTTACTCGGTTCGAATGGAACCTAAATTGGACGGCTGGAAGAGTTAGTTCTCGTTGTTAGATTTTTTGAAATGTCCTCGTCCTCGTCGTCGTCATCCTCCTCCTCCCCCTGCTTCTCTTCTTCTTTTTTCTTGGCATAAATTGTGTCACAACCAAAGTTACCTTGATCGTAACAAGGATGAAAAAAGGAAACCTGTCTACGGAGAAACAGAGCAATCACTGCGAGGCTGCAGAAGGCGTTAGCGACTGCTGCACTGCCGGGGAACGCTAAGCCGAAAAAACACATAGAAAGGTCCGAAGGGGACAAAGGGCAGAGGATTATCCGAAGGATTAAATTTTTTCTCAAGAGAGAAGGGAGAAGGTCGTGCCCTTTGTTCCATGGGAAACTGTACATGTGGGGATTTTATATATATATATAGTTTTACACGGTAGTCGCGCTCCCTCTCTTGCCATTCTGCTGGATTTTATCATCTTGTTTGATCGACCTCGTGTCGTCGACTTGCCTACATTCATGATAAGTCGTGTACCACGATATTCACTTGCGTTTATTTATATGTACGTACAACATCACAGTCAACATTGGACTGATGGCCCCATATTGGGTCCTCAATAAATGCCAGTAACAGCTTTGACGGCTCTCTATTGGTATCCTTTGATGGCCCAGCGCATAAATGTCACACCGGCCAGCATTCGGCCACGTAACATTCAACCAACACGTATGCCTTCATTGAGTCGTCAAACTTGATTCCCTGGTTGAATATCAATGTGAAGGCTGGAATTCTTTGTGCAATCAATATGATCGTGAACATGAAACAAAGAATAAATTTAAACTGTGGATTTAATTATAAGAATCGCAATTCTGCATCATGTATTGGCATCAAAACCAAACGTGATACCGTGATACCGGTATCAGAGCAGAAGATATCTGGGCCTGACCAGGTCCATGTAGGTAAAAGCCTATCAGGGATTCCAGATACGGCACGGATGAGGGTCACCAGACGATAGTCCTAATAGTAGGAGTGTGCGAGTAGTGATTTTTTCGAGTCGAGTCGAGTCAAGTAATCGAAGTTTCGAGTCGAGGCGAGCCGAGTACTCGAAATTCACCGAGTACTCGAAAATTTTTCGAGTATCCGGTAGATTTTCGAGTACTCGAAAAGTATATAATATATATGAATGTGAATACAATCAATATGTGATAGTGGATAACGATCCCTTATGTTCTCTGAGAACATTCTACCCTTTGCAAATGATGATTCATGATAATTCTAAGAAAATCGACAAATTACTCGAAGATTATCGAGTAGCTCGAAAATTTCGAATAGTACAGAATACTCGACTCGACTCGAAAATACTCGAAAATTTCGAGTACTCGCACACACCTACCTAATAGGGTTGACCCTTTAAAAATATATTCGGCCCTGATCCGTTTTTTTGATAATCACGGGGATATGGATAAACCAATTAGGACCACGTCAAGTGACCTGCTTAAAGTAGGATAATCAGAAACGTGAAGACAAACTTATCAGGCCCGAATCTAGTCGCTGGATTCGGCTCGGGTCAGGTTACCAGATCCGGCCAGGATGAAATCAAGCGTTACACATTACATCCGGGCCCAATCCGATTACCTATATCCATACCGGTTTTGACTCAAGGCGCATCGGATCGGTACCCGATTCGCACTTCTGCTCGGGTATTGACCCTTTAATGGAGAACAATATACCGATTGTTATTACAGTTGTTAATCTAAACTCTTAGAGTATATATTTCAACTCAAATACTTGCCTATTTGTATCACGCACTCATAAGCTGAGTTAGGCAGAATATTTTCTCATCGAAACTTTGTGGGAAAAGTATTCTATGAAATTCAAAATGTAGACTCTGTGCGTCACAATAGGTGAAATAACTGGGAATAATTATTCCTTAGAGATTCCAGGCTTTTTCATGAATTCAGTTATTATTCAGTAACTAGAGTATTTCTACTTAGTAATTGGGCAATTGGGAATTTTTTGTGGTTCGGAATGGTGTAGTGATAGAATGTGTTGTTCAAACATTGTGTGCTAGGAGAATTGCCCCGCGATACACACGTGTTGTACCTGCAATTCGAATTATATATAGTTCAGATTAGTGTAATTCGATTTGTCAAGTGAAGAATTGTGGAATAGCGCTATAATGTACCGAATTTCCTTGAAATTTCTGAAATAATATTGAAGTACATCGATGAATTTTAACGAAAGTAATTGACGGTTGCGAATTGAGAAATGTTGGAATATGAAATGGAACATTTTTTAGCACGATCGACGAACTTTGATGAATAAGGCGGATTGACGGATTGGTATTCAAAATGTGGGATGGCGTTCAATTTTAATAAACCTCGTTGAAGTCGTATGAAATTTGTAGGAAATCTTTGAAAACTATGAAGAATTTTGATGAATATCATGGTGTCAGTTGACTTGGTTTGTCTAAAATTGATACTTTCTTTTTTAACGCAATGTCAGTGCAATTCTTATGGAATTCATATAAAGTTGAAGGTGCATGGGATTTCACAAGCTTCTAGTTTGGAAATCTTCTACAACTCTTCAACTATGCAGCGTAACACCAAAAGATTTAATCCAATCGTTCAATTAATTGAAATAAAAAAACTCTGAATCAATAGACAAAACAAAGTATTGTGATGCAAAAATACCAGATTCTAACGTTTTCAACATAAAAAACTAACCATGATTGACGATATCTTCGAAGTAAAAGTTTCAATTCGATTGAAATATAGCAATGAATAGATGGATACCAATAAATTTCATATTTTCGAGAAAAGTTGGTAAAGTGCAAAACAAACATCAGGTAACCGTGTAATAACATTGAATGTTACTGGAATTGGAAGAACCACTTTCAAAGATTTCAGCTCGAAAGTCACAGCGAAAGAAAATCTTCATGAAAGTTGGATTTGAAGACGAGCGAGTAAGCAAGCGAGCAAAGAAGAAGTTTGCTGAAATGAAACTTGAAAAGTGGATATTTTCAATTGATTTTCAAGAAAACGCCCTACCAGTGCAAATTCAAACCTTAGGATTCATATCAGTTGTTTTAAAGAGACCAAACTTATCATCATGAGCGTATCATCATGGTCATCGAAAACAGCTAAGGAAGTTTATAATACATTCGATAATATAATTTAGCAAATTGGACGATCTTAGACGTTCTTATCTGTTCTTCCGATCAAAATCATATTCTTATGTAGAACATAGCCATATCATTATAATACAAAACACGTCCAGATGGTACGCGGTGAACCGGATCTTCACCTGCTCGGCAAAACTCAGTGTATTGTTTGCAATTGATCTTTGACCTGAGACATCGTCTGCATTCTAGAAAGAAGGAGACATAACTAAAATTTACATCAATCCTCGAATTAGTCGAATCGAGAAACTTTCTAATCTCGTACAAATAAAACGGTTTCGCAATAAATTTTGCAAGTTGATTTATCATTCTTTAGACATCTCCCTTTGACAATGAAATCATGAAATTCAGATCTTCTGTTGTTATTTCCTGTAACAGGAGAATTCCAGCTATCGCTCAGTTTAATTTCCTAAGAAAAGATTGGATAAAAAGTACAGTTCCACGCGTATCCAAGAATTTCGATATCGCACCACTCTTCTTCTTTTCTCTATTCGATTTTTTTTCCACCGTCAAGTTTTATTCGACTTTTCCCAACTCTTCGAACAACAATGGTGGCTGGATTTATAAATCTTTTTTCTTGTCTCTCTCTCCCTCTCTCTTCTTCCCCTTCGTTTAGAAATTGCGTTACACACTCACACACACACACACACACACACACACATATATATATATATATGAAAGTCGTAAAAGAAAGGGCAAAGCACTGGGGGAAACATGCAAGAAAGTGGAGAAGAAAAGAAAGAAAAAGGTGGATAAGAAGAAGAAGAAGAAGAAGAAGGAGAAGAAGGAGAATAAAGAGAAAAAAAGGAGTCACGGAATTGGCCATCCTTTTTGCCGACGTAGAAATTGAGTTTCCGAGTTGGTTTTCCCTTGGGTTCAGCAGGAAAGAGGGGTTGCGGTGAGAAGAATGAACGAGAGAAGACTTCAGGGACGATTCTACCAGAGAGAGAGAGAGGAAGAGAAAGCCTTTATCGTGGTAATGAAACTGTGTTTATGATAATCTAAAAATGATACGACATTGAAGATGTATATACATGAATATATACGTATACATACGTAAAGACTAGTAACCCAAGGAAAGAATTAAATAATACACATTGCGATGTGAACATGCCGCTGATTGGGTTGCTATCACCAGTGTTGCCATAAAGGTACGAGTTCCAACGGAATCAATCATACGTTTTCACTAAATAGCATGACCAATCATTAAAAATCAAAAGGTACGATCTGGAAACATTGGCTATCACAAACATTCGTATTAAACGTAGGCATCACTTGTTTTCGAGATAATCAGCATTGTGGAACATTGCGATCGTTACGATGTTATTTCCCTTTGAAATTTTCACCTAGGAATCATGATTATTTTCTTTCCTTCCGTGTAGAAACGTGGAAAACGTAACACTTTTACTTCAAAATCAAAGGAGATAGGAGGTAAGAAAAAGGGACAAAAGAAGACAAATGTAGAGAACGATGGGATGGAGAAATGAGATGGTGGAGAGGCAGTCTTCTCTTTCGAGTTTCGCGCTTGCCTCGAATCTTAATTAGGAATTTCACCAGAAGGGCTCGAGTTACACCGTTACAAGTAATGTGAGGTGAGAGAAGACTGATATATATATATATATATATATATATTAAAGAGAATGGAATACGAAGAGGAAGAAAAATTATATCATGGGACGTCTGAATTTCGGATTATTAATCGAAAGTAATCTGAAGTCTCCGCTGTAGAGGTGAGTTGGAGAGACTGTTCACAGCCTTCGCCACAAAGACAATCAAAAGAAAATTTTTAACTAACTCACGAGTGAAAATGAAAAGGAGAGGAACATATTAGAATTGTAATCCAACTTGAAAATAGTTACTTGCTCACTAAAAGTGTTCGTTTCTTCTGATAATACCATGAAAGAAAATATTAATGCAACGTAAGGAATACGGTGATTTTACCCATTTGAAATTACTCACAAGTTTAATAAAAAATGATGTACGTATTTTTCATGAACAAACTTATTGTAAGTTTACACCTTATACTCTGAGAAAAGTTTATAGTTGAATTTACTATGGGATGTGAGGAATAGAGGAACATAAGGGGGAGAGTCGGCACCCTTGGGCCACTTGTATTTGTCCAAAAAGTATCAATAGAATTTTTTACAGGAAGTGCAAAAAGTGATTTTGGCAATATTTATCCAAGTTTGGTCGAAAAAATTGGATTCCCCTTCGTTTAATAAGAACATATCTTATTTCTGAAAGAGGAAAGTAAATTTTTTGTTCCAAATTCTTCTTCATTATAAGTAGTGAAACTGAATTTTGATTTCTCAAGAATGGATCAGGGCATTAAAGAAACCATCAGAGGATATATTTCAATGAATTTAAGGGGATACCAGTGATCCCCGCAGATGCAACCTGCCATACAAGAGTACCGACTGAGTAAACATTTTCTCGGCAAGAACACTCTGAATCGAATTCACGGAGGAGTGTGAAATCTTCAGGAATCAATCTTCAATCCTTCATCCATCACGGCACACCGCCCGAATTCTAAATTTCAAAGAAGCATCTTTTTATCAGTCGGTAACACAAGCTTTTTCTCCGAAATTCAAAATTCGGGCGATGCCGCGATATATAAAGGATTGAAGATTGATTCCCAAAAATTTCATACTTCTCAATGAATTTGGTTCAGAATATTCTTGCCGAGAAAATGCTTACTCAGTCGGTTCGCTTGTATGGCGGGTTGCATCTGCAGGGATCGCTGGTATCCCCTTAAGGGGCCTCGAGCACGGTGATGGTTTGAATATGTGGGTACACATGGACACAATAAATATATAAAAATTTCAAGCGAGAAAAACTTTGCATCAAACTTTTATTCAAGATAGCAATTAATATAAAATTTAAAAAATATTATACCATAGTGCTTACCTGGGATTGCGCCGTGAATACAACTTTGGTGATGAAATCACTGTTCATTCTCTGTAAAAAAAATTCATAAACACACGGAACGATTTGACATTTTACCGCCGCCATGTTTATTCTGAAAATATCGTAAGATGCAGCAGCTAAACGTTGCGTTTTGAAGTGAACCTTTCTTTTTTTCAAATTTTCATTTCATGTTCAAAATACCAACGTTCTTGAAATGATTGATAAAATTCCTCGATATTATATATGATTCCGATGTAAAATCACGTTATGGAGCTGAAGAGTTATACTTGATTGCTACTATAGTTATTTCATGATTTTTCATTGCGTACTAGCCGAAAAAAAAAGAAAATAAAGAATGGCCCGAGGCTGTCGACTCTCCTGTACTGACTTCCCAATGAAATTTACTATGATATGACAATAGCAACCTGATCAAATTTACAATAGTTTACAGTAAATTCCATTAAAAGTCAGGATGTTATTAACAACATTGGAATATTCTTGGTAGGTTAGGAAAAAAACTTATTTAACCACATATTTAACGGATCGATCTGAATTGTCTTCAGTCTTTGTCCATATCGCGATTCCCACACTAGTTATCACTGATGAATCAGGACGACAATAACTTCATACATGCATATGTTGTTTGTTAATGAAAAGGAAAACTTCCACGAAGAATGGTCTAAATTATAATTATTGATAGAAGTAGCAGTATATTTATGGTCACTTCAATTATTTCAATCGTAAGAGGTTTCAAAATAAGAACTTTTTCTTTATATTCCATCAGTTTTTTGAGATTTTAGACCAGTGTGTAGTCGCCAAGATATTTGGAAAATTGCAAAAATTATTATATTCCACAAATTTCAACAAAATTTTCCCATTAGGGAAGTTCGCCCGGAAGAAAAATTCTCCTAAAATAAGGGGAAAAAAGAAGTAAATGTTATATAGATGATGAAGAAGAATTTGGCCCCTCGGAATGAGGGAAAAAATTACTTTTCCGGACTTCACAGTGGAGTAGTTAGCGATTGTAGCACGTGTGTCTAATATGAGGGGCGAGCGAATACATGGGGTGCATGGCACGTCACGTTATTATACATATATACACACGTACGCACATATACCAGCAACCCAACCGCCTCCAATATCATCCCCTTAGAGACAATCGTACCAATAGGGATGGTGGTGTCTCGCACGTTCGAATCGAAAACTATGTAGTCGTTGATTCGGCACCCTCGTGCACGATCTCGGTACACACGTTATATTTGTGGATACGTGTGTGTCGAGAAGATGGGTCGGATGCCATTTAAAGGGCATTTCCACGGTTCTGGGGCGTTAACTGAGATTTTCCTTGGTACACGCACGTGTGCACATGCGCGTGTGAAAGGTGTGTGCTACATACGTCGAATGTTAGAAAAAGATAGAGAGAATAAAAGGATAGAATCGGCTGAGAATTTATTTCAGGATTATTTCTTCTTTAAAGAGAATGAAAAGGGCGGACGAATGATAGTTGAACAGATGGATACAATACATACATACATAACAACATTCGAATTCATACTACAAAATTTTCTCATTTCATAATTAACTGCTTTATTCTTCTGATATTTTCCGAATCGATTATCATTCTACCTTCATGTAGGCCTCTCCTGAATGAACACTCCAATGTCTGTAGAGTGCACTCCAACAAATTACAATCCCCCTCGCCCCGCCTCTCTCTCTCTCTCTCTCTCTCTCTCTCTCGCTCGCTCGCACTCTCTTCTGAGTGATTGGTTTTAAAATGAAAACGCTGTTTTCATATTTTTTGAAACAAAAGAAACAAGCCGCGGAAGAATAATATACAGTTTCAATACAGCATTGGCTATGAATATCGATGTTTCAAGAGGTGTACGCGAGAAAGATAAAAGTTAACGCTCGTAGTGGTGAGATTATGAAACACAATTGTGTGCACGTATACGTTTCTTTTATATTAATTCTCATTTCGAGCAGCTGAAATTTTCGATTATGGAATTTCAAAAGAGCCATCGACATTCGCCATCGATATTCGCCATTACTTCGAACTGTTCCTTCAATTGAGAGAAATATTAATCTTCATTGATAGGATCCATTCGAGAGGATATCTCGCGATGTCATTAAAACAAAATAATTCCTCAGAATTGTCGTCTTCCTTTTTCATTTGATCGCAGCCCACATTCCACATTCCCCACATCGAAGTTGAATTCTTCAACCCGACGGTGATGAGGAAGAAAAAAAAAAGAAAAATCCATCAATGTTTCTCCCATTAAATCGGTCGATCAATTTCCATCAAATTCCTTCTTTTTACCATATTTCTCTCTCCTCCTCTCTCTATCTCTCTCTCTCTCTCTCTCTCTCTCTCTCTCTCTCTCTCTTCATTGCCATTTATTTTTATGATCGATTCAATTCAAAGTTATTTTCTGTTTTTACATCAAAGTCAGAATATATTGGGTGTAATAAAATGCAATAAAAATTCCCTTCGCTCACATCAATCGGATCATCAAACGGCTTGATGACGTGTTTCCCGATGGTGAAGGATGAAGAGGAGAGACAGAGGTGCGCGTACACAGGGATATATACGGGTTATATTCAATATGAGTTTGATTTCTGACACGCGACTCAACGTCAACGACGCTTACCTTGTAACTTTGAAATATTATTCGACGATGGTTGATGCCAGCCTCATTATAAATGGATGAATTCCATCCTTGGGATGTACCAGCGGAAAGGTAGATGTTATCGATCGATAAGTTGGAAAGAATAAGAAGAAGAAGATATTAGGAATCGATTATTATCACTATTATTATTATTAGATATCGCGTATTGACACGGAACGATCTAATAAAGGTACATTACCTCTCTGTTTTATCAAATTAAGATACCTATATGCAAAAGAGATTCGTCTTTCAATTTAGAGATCATGTCAATTTTGAATTCGATTACTTTTGAATTCAAAGAAGCGGTGACAGTAATAGGAGCATCCCAAGTGGAAAGTTGTGTTTGAAATTTGTGTGATATCGGCTCGAGGACAAGATTAAGATTTTAATTAGCGAGGTAAGAGAGATTATTCCTATATTCACGGTTGGTCAAGCGTCCAACGGTTGGCGCAGTTGTCTTAATTTCAATCGTGGGAAGTCGGTAGGCGGCTACTCACACAGGTTCAAATCTTTACCCCGTCATATCGATTTTTTATCTTGTTCGTTATTCGAACGTTATCTTTCACAACCTGTGTGACCTAATTCATGTGATACATGCGCATACATTCAGAATAAATAAATTGAATAAGGGTATTGGATTATAATCCTGTATATCGTATAACGATAAAACGTTAGTTTATAATTCTTTATGTTTCGCCAAGAGGTGAAGAGAGCAAAGCAAAAAAGATAGCAAGTTAAATCGTTTTCAAAAGATATATAGATTCCACTTACTTTCTGCTGCGAGAGAAAAATTATTTGCGAAGAAGATATCCCAAAGAAATGAAAGAAAAAAGGAATGAACTTTTATATATCCATGCATCCACTCGATAACATTAATGATTTATGAAGAAAGAGGAGAAGGGGATGAAAGAGAAAAAAAGCATATACGAGCAGCAGGTTCCCATTTTTTATCACTCAAGCGCGTTCCAATTTTTCAAATTGTGCCGTTGAAACCGTTGAATAAAATTATTGATACACCCCAAGACACACACACACACACACATATGTTTATATCGGCTGCACCACCGACCGACCACAACGCAAAATTTTAACGCAGCAATCGTTTCAACAGGCCATCGTCTGAGAGGAATCACATAATTCGAACCGCATAATCCCTTCACTCAGACCCGATTCACTCGTGCATTGCTATTACGCGTCCGTGTATCGTAACGCTACGAATATATATGCATAAATTTTATATAAGCGCGGGGATGTGTGCAAGTGTGTATTACACTATATGGACATGGACAGAAGTGCATTGAAGAAGAGGGCGGCGCGAGACGAAATCGAGAGAGAGAGAGAGAGAGAGAGAGAGAGAGAGAGAGAGAGAGAGAGAAAGGAGAAGTGCACGGGTGCGTGCGGTTCCCTATCACGAGGAGTAATTGACTATATAATGGATTCCCGCGACTGCGATACGTCAAACTGACAGGTCCAGGGGCGTGCGTCGAGTGGCAACCTTTAGGGTTCTTTCGCTTAATTCTCAAATGGAACAAGGAACGAGGAAAGAAAAGTAATACACGCGGCATCACAATAAAACAGGACAGCAGATTTTATTTTGGTCCATGATATCCAATCATGTTTCCTACGCGAAACGATCGGGCGACATGAAATTGTGTTATATATATGGAAAATATGTATTGGCGAAAAATTACCCAAAGTTGAGTCCAACGGAGACATGGTGGCATTCCAGCGAATTTTAAAATCCGATTGACTTAATTTTATTTGACTACAGAGGGAAATCAATTTGAAGACATCCGACCAATATATTCAATGCCAGAATGTCCAATGAAAACATCCAATCATTTGATATGTTTGTCATTGAATGTTTTTGACATTGGATATTTTTGTCCTTGGATATTTTGCCCTTGGATATCTTGGCCATTGGATATTTTTGACTACACGGGAAAAAAATTTTTAGCTGTTTCGGCTAAGATTTAGCTGATGAAGCTAAAAATTTTGCTGTAGCAGTTGAATTTAGCTCTTGGAGCTAAAAAAATGGCTGTCCATCTCACAGATAATTACTTTTCTCTATGTAGTGTCCAGCGTGTGTTCTTATTCCACCATGAGTGCCGGTTGTTCTGTTGGGGAATTTGGACCGAACGTAAGGGTAAATCGATACGCGGACACTTCATCGAGTCTGTCCATGTTCGTACGATGCGTAAATGAAGTCCGCACCCCCTCCGTTTCATGAAGTGTTGGTAATTTAGATTAGTTTTCTGTAAAAAGGCGTAAAAAATGTTGGACAATGATATGATATATGATATGTCTAACATATCTAACAGTTGATCGAACAAAACCAAGGGCGTATCCGGGAGGGTCTTGACAGTCCCCAAACTCAACATTCTTCTCTATTCTTATATACATATATATATAGAATTCATATATACAACGAAACTTTGAGCTCTTTGTGGCATGTGTTGACATAGTTCAATCGAACTGAGTTTCTACGTCCTTCATTTTTGTATAATCGAAACTTCTTTAGGGGGTGAGACAAAAAGAATTAACAAATTCCCAAAATAAGGGCCACCCTAATGTGTATAATGCTTATTATGAGGATAATCACACACACTCATTGCAAGAAGAATTATACTAGATTCAGAGATAAAATATATTATTCATTCGAGCGTACATTATGCTCATATTGAGGTGTTCTTATGCTTGAATCAAGTATATTCTATGTTTGAATCAAGTGTAATTATTCTCGCAAAAAGTATAATTATCCTCATAATAAACATATTACACATGTACCAAACAGAATAATACTTGAAATAGCTGTAGTGATATTTGGGGCTATAGTAAGAATCACTTGTTTATTTCAAACATACTGTTTGCTGGGTGGATGATCCTTATGAATATGGGAATCTTGATAGATTTGAAGACCTATGATAAAACATTCCCAGGGATTATTTGATCAGTATACCGATAGGTATTGAAGTGTTGTCTATGAGAACCTGTGTTATTCGAAATTCAAATCTTTTGAGAATGACTGAGAAATTCTCGACGTCTGAAGTTTACGGTACTTTATGAGAATTTTTAATTGAATTTAATTGAAAAATAACTCCTGATTTGTTCTTCATTTGTAATTTCAATGATCCCAAAGAATCCTCCGATAAGGTCATAATTCGTTCCAATATTATTGAAAGATAACATCAAGAATGGTGCATTGGTTGATTATAGCAGACCCATACAGCACCTAGAGAGGCCTCACATGAGTTTTATCTGATTCTTAGAGAAAAATGAGAGGAGTGAGGAAAAACGTTATAAAACATTGTGATGTTCCGATCGCGCATGTATTCATTTCCTATTGTCCGATTACAATGATGACTTATGACGCTGAAGTTTGAATCGTTTATTGAAAAAACCTGATCAAAAATTAGAAATTCTTTCATATTATCCCAGATGGTGTGACGATGAACAACCAAACACACACATCTCTTTCCAATATTATTCCCTTTGGTTGGGTTGAAACTTATCCCTTCGTCTTTTCTCCCTGCTTCCATGATAACATAGCCACCATAATCGTAATTCCGATGGTGTAGCTGTTGCCTTTCAATCCCCCTTTCTCCCTACTTTTCCTTCTCACCCTTGGTGGTTCTGACTCTCATCTACCATCACCGTCACAGCCACCTTTTCCCTACACACAGACATACGCGAAGAGTGAAGAGACTACCACACGAGGGTTTTAGGAGCGGTCTTCCGTTCACGTGAACGCGTGCGTGCTTGTGTCGGTATACGTTGGAGGTGGACGAACTTTCAGTCTACCACCGAGGGGTTGCGGCGGTAGCGGCAGCCACGGCAGTGTGGATCTTAATATATATTGAGCTCTTCTGCCTCACCTACCTACCTTCTTTCATATTCCACCACTACCACCACCCCCCATCTCTTTTCCTCGTGGGGTAGCAAAAGAAGAAGAAGAAGAAGAAGGAGAAGAAGGAGGAGGAGGAGAAGAAGAAGAAGAAGAAGAAGAAGAAGAAGAACAAGAAGAACAAGAACAAGAACAAGAACAAGAACAAGAACAAGAAGAAAAAGAAGAAGAAGAAGAAGAAGAAGAAGAAGAAGTAGTAGAAGGATAAGAGAATCAGGGGTTCCGGGTGGCACGTAGTACAAGCCTCTCCACCCTCCTCTACACTCGTAATACGTGCATGGTACTACTTCTGCGGGAACGTCTCAGGAAATCAGGTACTTTATGCACATGTAAAAGAAAAATATCGATTCGATTCGAATTTCATTGAATCAACAAGAAAATTAAATAGAACCAAGAGGAAATTACTTGGGTTATATCAATATTGGAATCCAAAGTTTCTCGCAAGATAAGCTTTTTCGTTTCTACTATTTCAATGACGTGAAGTACGTACTAGCTCCCCGCGTTTCTCCTCACTCCTTCCACTTCTTTATCGTCTTGATGGATTTTTATCACGCGGATCGGTTTTACCAAGATACCATCTCAATGAATTGAAAATCAGATTTTATTAACTTTTCAAATTCTATCTATCTTCTTTCTACACCGAGAGAAAGGTTTATTTATAGTTAACAATGGTATATTTGCTTATGGGAAAATAAATATTCGTTTGAATCAAATATATTCTGTTAATGATAACCAAGTAATATTGAGTAGACATAAACGTTCGTTAATAGTTAATAAATCATATTTGACAGGATGATAATAGATTTGCGTGAAATCGATATTTATTTCCCCATAAGCAAATATAGGTTTTTTAACTATAAATGAATCTTTTTCTCAGTGTATTCTACCTTATTAATTTGTCTTGGAAGATGTACCAAATCTAGTGACGTTATGTGACAGGTAACATCGCACGGAGAAAAATAGATATTCATGAGTATAAGAAATCTAATACTGGGTACTATCTTTTTTATTAAATAATATCAGGATAAGCATCTGAATTATATCCCTTAACATGTAAATACTAGTCTTTAATAACTTTCAACATTTTTCATTACCCATTATAATCTGATTTAATAGTCCTTGACAAATGAATATTAGAGACTAGGATACAATTTGTATAATCCATTCTCCTGTGTGCGGTCCCTGGCTGCTGTCAATCGAATGGACGTCGACGGAATGTCGTATGAGGTAGGGACAACGAGGATCAGAACGATGACGATGGTCGTGCTGCACGGTTGTCACGTCACACTTGTTGTAACTAAAAGAGGGATGACGACTGCCACTACTACTACTACTGCAGCTGCTGCCGCTGCTAGTACGGCAATGACGGCGATGATAATGATAATGATGATGATGTAGCGCAGGGGGTCCATGAGACGCGCCTGCGTGCTTCCGTGCCTTCGTGCTTCCACCAGCCGAAGGGCGAAGAAAAATATATTGCCATTCGCCTACTGCATACCAGATGCAATTTCTTCTCTCCCTTCGTCTCATTTTCACGAGAAACAATCTTTCAAAAGGGGACAAAAAGAAGAAGCTTGTCACCCTGGCATTCCTGTCAGGCATTGTCGTGTGCCTAATAGGAAAGAGACTTTATGCTAATTCTCTTTATGTATGCAGAGTCCCTTTCTCTCCCATGACACTTTCGCAAAAGGAACGAACGCTCGCTTCGAATGATAATCAACTAAGAAAAAGAGTACCTTCGTTGACTTATATCTTAATTTTTACGAATCTTCAATTTCTAAGAACTTTAGTTCCGCGGAATTTTTCAGGAGATCAAAGCAACGAGGAAAAAAAATTCTATGAATGGAGCCCTATTAAAAACTCGATCATTCGTTTTAAGCGGAAACAATGAGAGAGTCAGCAGAGTACTTTCTGACGATTTCATCCAACGACCTTTTATTTTGTCAATGTGTTCCGTGGCTGTCTTTTTTCCCTCCAGCTGGTTGGAGGAAACCGTCGCCACCACCACCGCCACTGCCTCGATATAATAATGGCAAAGGAGAAGAGAAAGAAACTTCAGCAACGACGACGATGAGATCCTTCTCCTTCTTTGCTCGGTCTGAACGTTTTTGCGGTCCCTCGCGGGACTAGAGAGAAAAGAGGAGAATGAAAGAAATGAGAATGAGGGAAAAAGAAGGGAAGAGAGCAATAAAACTAATGGTAACGCGCGCCGGTAATTCCTTGCGGTTTGTTTGTCGCAAGTCGACGACCTGGACTGCGTCGTCTAACTAAAGGAATAAGAAGGCATATTCCTTTCGATCGAACTCGAGAACCCCGAGAGAGGTCGGTCGATCATTCGGATTGCTATCATTGGATCAGGTGGATGAAGACACTCTTGAAATCACTGCTGGCTCGTTATTGTTCTACTTGAGATGCAACTCAATTCCAATTCTTTTAGTCTCCTAGTGAGACGTTTGTCGTTAACTAAAAAGTATCACGAATTTATTCCCTTGGTTCATGAAATTCGTGGAAATTATCAGCCAAAATTCTACGAATATCGTGGTGTATACGCAACAACCGGAACTGAAATAATAAATGAGCAACCGTAGTATAATAATAATGATCAAAAATTTTATCTCTACGTGAGATACGAACAAAGTAGTAGTGGTAGTTGTAGTAGTTATAACGTCGTGCATTGGCGCTGTGTTGCACACGGAGAAAAAGAAATAGTTGCAGTAACTACTTCGATTTTCGACTATTTCAGTAGTTGCTACAACTATTCCTTTTTCTCGATGCAGCACGCGTATGATAAAGAGAAGAGAGAGAGAGACAGAGAGAAAGAGATTGATTTGTTCATTAACCTAAGGTTTAGAATACCCTCCAAGGTCAAATAGTGAGAGATAAGACATAGAAAATATTAATTGAAAAAGTAATAATATCAAAATATATATATATATATATATATATATATATATATATATATATCGACAGAATAAGAATAACAATGAAAGTAAAAGTGCGAATGAAAATAAATATGGAGAGAGAAGAAGAGAGAGAGAGAGAGAGAGAGAGTGTGAGTGAGTGGGTGAGGAAGAGGCGTTGTTATTTCGACGCCTCTAGCCAGCCCAGAAGTTTATCCGTTGCGGGAAATTTCATTAGGACGATAAAATTCGTCCCGCCTTCTTTCCACAAGCAAGCTTCGACCCTTTTCGCTAACTTTTGTTTCACTCTCTACTTTTTTTTCTCTCTTTTTTTCTCCATTTTATACAAGAGAACCCCCTTTTCACAGCTTGAAAACATGTAGAAGCAGGAAAGGAGGAGAAGGATAAGCGAGAGGTGTGATAATAACGAGTTGGTTGAGTTTAATTGGTTCAGATTGGCTTGATTGATTGATCTTTTTGCATCCTTTTCCAGTATTCAAACTGATGCACAATACGCTGTACAATTGTTTTGTGCAAATTAAACGACTAACCATTTGGAATTGTCTTAGGCTTACAGGCTTGTCAAAACAGTGAATTCCCGCAAAGTGATTCTTAAACGAACGAAGGAAAATAAAGCAATGAGAAATGTTGGATCATCAGAGCACATTAGTTTCACTTAATAAGAACATGTTATCTCAACGTACCTAGGATCGATTTCGAGTTAAATCGTTCATCTTCGAGGTACAAGCATCAACTCCACCAACATCTGCCAGTTAGATATATATATATATATATATATATGCACATATACATGCATACGCGTATACGCACTTCGTATCGATTTTACTCTTACGCGTGGTCGATCGTGTCGTGGTTAAGTATATAATACGATCGCATACACGGACGGCAGTCAGGTAGGTAAGACCACCTTTACACCACCGTCGCCGCTAGTCTGGTCAGGTTGTTATTCGAATCGAGTCTAGGCCTTTATTCGTATGATCTCTCGACATTTTCTATTTCTTTGGCGATAGGATGAGTCGAGCCTACAAGTAAATAGAATTACGAACACTGTTGGGCGTTCAAGAAATAAAGCCAATAAGCGCTGGATATAAGGAAGAAGAGAAAATGAAGGGAAACTGGAAGAATTCTCTCACCTTTTTCTTCTATCGCTACCGTCGCTTATTCTTTCTCTTCTTGCTCCAATAATCCTTCTGCGTCCTCCTATCAGCAGAAATGAGTCAAGGAAAATTATCAACTCTCTCGCGAGTTTTAAAGCATAAAAGATTGTTTTCTTTTCTCTCGTTGATTCTTGTAAAAAAAGAACGAGGAAAGAAATCACCAGCATCGACGGGGTGTACTTTAATAATCCATTTATTACGGACATTAACATACAAGCTGTTTTATCTGTAATCTAGATTTTGATATATTGGCAATGATAGTCGAGGGACTAATCAAGATCTTATTTCGCGATACGACCTCGGGGAATGTGGAAAATAATACGCATCCAATATTTTATAATATTAATAGAACGGAGGATGAACATTCCTGCTGAAATGCGCTGTGGGATAATATGCGCACTTTGAATAATAAAATTCGAAACAGAATTCTGTTATTTCTCGATTCGTCTCGCCTTGTGTTTGATTCATTGATGGCAGTCAGATGTGTCGAATTAAATCAAAATGATTATTCTTTATTCCTTATAACGCGACTCTTTAAGGCTGAAGATTTGGAATAATTGACGGTACGGATGGGTGTTGAAGTTGATCAAATCGAAAAATAATTTAACTGTGACATCGATTTGAAATATGAATTTGAATGCAAATGAGCGTTCGAATTCGTTTGTATGACGATGATACGACGAACAAATAAATCGCCTGCATAATGAAACAATAATGGATTCTCTTTGATTGTTACAGTGGGTGGAAGAATCGTTCACGAATTTCGACAAGGGCATTAATTGGCGGAGTTACGTCGTTTGCGATGTGGCACACAATAACGTCAATAATTGGCTGTGGACGCCGTTCATCGAAAGGGGTCCAGCGAATCGCATGTACATAGAAATTAAATTCACAACCCGCGATTGTTCCCTCTTTCCCGGTAACGCGCTTAGCTGTAAGGAGACATTCAGTTTGCTTTATTATGAATTCGATGCCGCGACCAAAGAACCGCCACCCTGGGAACCGGATAGTTATAAATTAATTGGTAAGTCATCAAATTGTTTTGTTAATATTTTTTTCTTTCTCTCTTTCTTTCTCTCGTCGATAAATGAAAATTAACAGCCGTATCTAATTTTTAGAGCCAATTATGAAAAATGAAAGCCATTTGCAACAAGAAGATTGCAGGTCTCAGAACTCAGTACAGACAAATGTTTTTATTCTACCATCTAATACTGAAATGTTTTCAATAAAATTTCACTGTGAATTACAGTGTCTTTTGTCTTCGCAATATAATTGGTTCTTAGAGGTTCCCGTCGGCTTTATTGTTTACGTCTACGTTCATTGCGTTCATTTAGAGGACGGGAATTCGAAAAAATTTTACGACGCGATGAAAATTTGTTGGAGCTTTTAGCACGGCTTCGTATGAATGTACAGTCGGTGTAATAAATCCGAAGCCACCCTATTTCATCAATTTGAGAACAGCCACAAATAAATTTCGATTGTACTCAATATTCAACTTGAAAACTTACAACCTATATGGTGGTTGAATTTCAATTCTTATCAGAAATTTGTAAATTATGACTGTTTTGGATTTGTTTTTCAATTTCAACGCGTACTCAACTCCAAATAGATAAATCACGTTTTTCTGTATCAATGAAATAGCACCATGAATTTGAATGGATAATGTTTAGATGGATTTTACCACGACCGTACAGAAGAACGGTTATGACCAACCCATCTGTTCTCATTGAGTTATTTCAAAATTCCACACATGTATTTTTCCACAAAGAAATTGTTAATTAATCCTACCAATGATCAAAAGTATGAATTTCTGAACTTCTGAAATTTGAAAATCCAATCGAATAGAATCCAATCTACAATTGGAATTATAGGATATAACGACCAGTCTAGCAATAATAATAATCGATTTCCTTCTACGATAGCACTGAGTTGCCCTAATAACAAAAAAATGAAATCAAACTACACGAAACAGCAAATTATCGAGTGTAAGTACGATGAAGCGATTCCAAGCGGTAAACGTATATCAGAAAACATAAAAGTGCGAGTGAAGCGTGCACAAAGCTGGGATCAATGTCTCTGTGAGTATACAAAGGCAGCAACGGCAGAGAACGATTGTACACGCGACCGGAATCATATGCAAAGAATCATCGTACAAAGCGAACGAAATGAGATTCGTCGATAAAAAATAATAAAAATCAAAGAAAGAAGAAAAAAGCCACAACTATATATCTACGGTTATAATTTTCCAGGTCGAATCGCCGCTGGGGAGGGTAGATTCAATACCAATACCGAGTCTGTGATCAATACCGAGGTCAAATCTATTCCAGTTACGAAGAAAGGAGTTTATTTCGCGTTTCGAGATCAAGGTGCCTGTATCTCGATTCTAGCCATCAAAGTCTACTATATCAGCTGTCCGGAGGTGTCGGTTAACTTTGCCCATTTCCCGGCAACGCCCACGGGCCGCGAAGTAGCTTTAATCGAGCAAAGCATCGGCACGTGTGTTGCCAACGCGGTTGAGATCGAACAACCGACATTCCTATGCAAGGGCGACGGAAAATGGTATCTCCCGTCGGGTGGATGTCACTGCAAACCCGGATACCAGGCAGATGTCGAGAAACAGGAGTGTACTGAGTGTCCGATCGGCAGGTTCAAACACGAGGCTGGTTCGCATACTTGCGAACTCTGTCCAGCTCATAGCAAAGCGTCGGATTACGGATTCACGGAGTGCCGCTGCGATGCCGGTTACTACAGGGGACCCAAAGATCCCAAAAAGATGCCTTGTACACGTCAGTATTATTAATTTTCCTTTTGATTCGACGAGTAATAATGATAACCATCAATAGTAACCATTGCGAAACCTTGAATTTTTTATAATATTTTCGAACAAATTTTCATACTGAAACCTTATTGAGAATCGTCTATGCCGTTCAGGTTGGGAAGGAACGTAGTTCTACACTGTAAAAAGTATACTTCCTAAACTGCCAAAGAAGTTTGGCAGTTTTTTACAAAAACTTTTTTTGTAAATTACCAAACAAAAGTTTGTAAACATTCAAAAAATTTTGTGATTTCACGAAGATTTTTGAGAATTCACAAACTTTTGTTCGGCAATTTACAAAAAAGGTTCGGAAATTATTTTTCCAAACGAAGTTTGTAAATTTCCAAGCATTTTTGTTTGGAATTCAACAAATTTTTTTTACAGTGTATTTAAAACTCTTCTACAACTCCCAGGAGAGCTCTATCAAATATTCATTTCCATTGAACCTTTTTCGAGTATTCTACGAAGCTTGATCACAAGTTTATGCCTTTACGGACCTGCTTGGGGTTTTTGCCATCAAGATTTCGTGAAATACATTGTACAAGAATTCACAATTGTATACAAATTATATATTCACAAATTTTATAACCACGATACGAGTAACCTTTGACAGCGAAAAGAAAAGAAAACGATTTGAAAATTTACCAGTTACATTATTCGACCATTAGTGTAAAATTTAGATACATTCACCTAACTCAAAGTGTAAAGGGTATATAAAGTGAGTATACACGTACGGTTTGGAATCTTACGAATGCTGACTTTTCCTTTCTCACAGAGCCACCCTCGGCGCCGCAGAACCTGACCGTCAACTTCGTCGACCAGTCGACGGTGATTCTCTCGTGGAACACGCCTCACATGCAAGGCGGCAGAACCGACACGACCTACAGAGTTGTATGCGACGCCTGTAGCACGGGTGTCAAGTACATTCCTAATACGGTAAGAGAATCAACTGGTAATACGTCGTCGTTAACGTCTCTCGTAGAACGCACGTGCAACACCACACATGATTTCAGGAAATCTTTAATGACACGAAAATCACGATAACCGGTCTCAATGCCGTAACCACCTACCGATTTCAAGTCTTTGCGGAAAACGGAGTATCACCTTTAGCTGGAAAATCCGAATACGTGGATATAACTGTAACCACGGAAGCGAGCGTTCCCAGCTTGGTGAGCAATGTACGAATCACGAGTGTGAAGAGTACGGAATTGAGCATCAGTTGGGACGCGCCTATTACAGAAATTGGCGGAGACAGCGATCTTGTGGAAAGATACGAAGGTAACGTGAGATACATAAAGATCGTACATTGTTTTTCAAACATTTATTAATCATCGAATTGATTTACAAACAGTGAGATGTTATCCGCGATTCGACGACTCGACTAACGCCACGGTCGTTCAAACTTCCGATCTCTCCGCGACGTTCAAAGGTCTAAGACCTGCCACGGATTACGCCATTCAAGTTCGAGCGAAAACGACTAGAGGCTGGGGAGAGTACACCCCAGTAGTTTACAAGAAAACTCCACACGCCATGGGTCTAGGTAAAAAAAAAAAAAGAAGAAAACTTCCTTCTTTCCAGAATAATGATGTATGTAATTTCAATGTTGAGGAGTATCATAAATATTTTATGAGATACGATCTCTATATCTCACTCGCTCTGTTGTAATTGGTACATAATGGTATAAGTATATAATTATAATATAACTCGTTGTTTATAGAAACGAGTTGATTTATTGTTCGAAATTACTAGTCTTGCCTTCACCCCCCCCCCCCCCCTCTGGACGCGAAATTGTTATTAACTCGAGGCTTTTTGTTTCTAACGTCTTTATGCAGACTACGTTGGCGAGGACGACAATATGCAAGTGAGGATCATCGCTGGAGCAATCGTAGCCGTCGTCGTTCTTCTCGTGATTATCATCATAATGACCGTTCTATTTCTCAGAAGGTATAGACTAAACGCTTCCCTATCAAGTTTTTGTACTTTCCTACTCGACGCGGTTGTTATACGTGATGATCAAAGTTGAAAAAGCATATGTACAAATATTTTTTTCTTTAATTTTTCGTCGAGTGTGGTTTCAAATCGATTACTTGAACCTTCTTTTCGAGTTCGTGAAAAAAGACCCCCCAAGTTGAACTCAAGTTGATAAATCATCATATTTGAACTCGCACCCAGATAGTACAGAAAGTTCTCTGAACGTTTTAGAAACATAGCCTTGGTTCTGCGGGAGTTTTGATCCCCAAGGAGTACATTTTTCAAATGTTCAAAGCACTTTCACTATCAATATGCAGCTGAATACGTTCTGAACACGTTTTTTTCATCTACTACGTACCCTGCTGAAAATGCCAAACAGATCCTAGCAGGTCCTGGGACAAAAACCGACAGAACCAGGCAGGTTCAGGCAGGAACCTGTCTGGATCTGCCCGGTTCTGCTGGGTCTTTGTCCCAGGAACTGCTTAGATTCATCCGAATTTGCTTGGCATTTTCTACAGGATACTTTCATGGAAACTAAGCTTTGAAAACATGTGCACAGCTCCGCACGTTATGAAAACCTTGATTAATCCTTAACACACACACCTCTTTTTTCGAACATAACATGCACACCAGGGTCACGATAACCCTGTTGATTCCACATTGTTTCTAGCTTTGGAAAAATGAACGATAAAAATATGAAAAAAATTCGAAGCGTAGTAGAAACATCGAAATAGAGAACTAAATAATAATTGAAACTGAATTTTTTCGTTATCAACATTGCAAAAAAATTTTTTAAGTAATTTTATTCCCCAAAAAATGATGTTTTTGGTTATAAACTCACAACTTTTTGAATTTTAAGCATTAAGGCTCAATATTATACATGTGGTATCCTGAGATGTATAACTTTAGAAAAAAGATATTAAAAACGTGAATCCTCAAAAAAGTATATTCTTTCTGATGATTCAACAAGTGGTCTTTTCTTATGCAAACCCACATGTCAACATTCAACGACTGTTGTTAGGCAAAGATTGAGCAGTTCATTCGAACAATCTATGGTTCCTGTGGTCACTGAATACTCGAATTCGATTTTAGATGACATTACTTATACAATTTTCAAACAACAACACGTATTGTTTGACGCTCTGATTCCTTTACAAGGTCACTGTGATCCTGGTGTGCATGTTGAGGGTTGAATACGTTCTCAGAACGTCGCACGTTGCACATGAATAGACCTAAACGGGACATTTGCGTGTACCTGAGACATATATACGACGTTCTTAGAACATCCTGAAATATTATTCGCGCGTTCTCTGGGTAACCAAGCACGTTTTCTGAATGTTCAGAAGACCTCCCTGTACTGTATGAGTGAACTCATGTCTATATAATTGAATTTTGCTGCAGCAGAGCCTCGGACGAATGCAACAAGAAGCAACCGAGCGACTGCGATACCTTGGAATACAGAAACGGCGAAGGTACGTTGAATAATTTATTGCATCCGTCTCACTCCTCTCTGTATTTATATATTATCATTATTATTATTATTATTATTATCGCTATTCTACCCACCCCTGAACCCTATTTTATCACTCTCATATATAGTTGTTTCACTAAGCCCTCCTCGTGTCTTGTGTCTAATATACATTTATATATTATTTGGATATATCACTGACCCCATCAAAACCCCCTTACTATGACCCAGCAAGTACTGTATACTCTTACACGATATTATATATTATTTATCGAAACACTCAGTAATACTTCTTATATGTCATAAAGTAGAAGTTGACCTTTTAGTATTGTGATTGAGATCTTCAACAGTAAAGAGTGAATTGTGTGATTTTGATGCTAACGAAAGAAAGTTGTCGAAATCGTATTACAATCGTCAAATCTTCTCTTCGGGAAACGTACTGATGATACAGGGTTCAGACAGAACAAGAATTCAGGGAAATTTCAGAAAACAACAGTGTCAACAATAAGTCCCCAGCGGTTCTTGAGTTCTAACAGAATTCATCAATCAAACGTTTCTGTTGGGTAGCAGAACCGATAAGGAAAAGGAAGGAATTCAAGGACTTGGAAGAACCCTCCTTGGGCTCCGCCCAGGATTCAGAATTCTCATAGAAACTTTGCCAGTTGCAAATTCCCGGATGGACGGGGAATCGCATGCGAACTTGTATCCCCGCCCGCGACCTGCCAGGTTCCACTTGGACCACTCGAGTTCCCACCTGGGAGGTTCAGGGCGGGAACCTGACAAGTCCTGGGTGGGGACCTGAGGGATTCCAGGCAGGACTTGGATCCAAGTCCGCATGCGAATTTGGGAATCCCTTCCCAACTCCGGAAATTTGCAACTGGGAGGAATCTACCTGATTTTCTATCTAGTTTTTAACCCTTCCAATCGGTTTATATCGTTTCTTTTTACCAGAGCTAATATAATTGATCTCATTTTATCGTACATTGTAAAAAATTTTATCGGAAAATTCCTATATATTTATTTGAAGTACTTAACACATACATGGGTTAGGAATTTTCTCAACTTGTCCGGAAATTTACTGTGAAACGGTAGGAAAAATCCCATAAAGTTTGGAATTTTCAGATGAATGTATGGGAAATTTCATATAAATGTACCGGAAATTGATTTCCTAATCAGTGATTGGAATTTTCCGGTTGATGCACACAGGAAAATGCAAATTATTTTGTACAGTGTATCCTCGCAGCAAACAAGACGAACTCTTAGAAAATTAAAGTGTCTAAAGATGCTCCAGGTTAACTAATCCCTACAAATGCGCTTCGTGTAGCTGGAATCGTCACAGCACTGTATCGGAACGGAAAATGTGGGGAAATCAGGGGCTACAACATTGTTTTTGTTTTAATTTATTTTGATATTTTAATCGACTATTAGTTTTCTACTACATCGCAAATATTTATGTTGTACAAATTCCTGTAGGATCTATGGCGATTCCAACTACCACAAGTGTATGGGATATGCTTTTGAGGAGCTTTCTACCGAGAATTAGGGTCTACAATTGTACATCTCATATTGGACGTATACAGCAACCGGTATCTGTCAGATACCACGCGACTAATGCAGGGTTGACCCCGAAAGTTGTAAGAATTGGAAGTACCTCAAATCCACTTCTCGTACTCTTGTAGCGGTTCCAGGTTATCGTGAAGTTAGAGCCACCACAATTTCTTCATAACTTCGCTCAGCGAAAAATCCACAATGTGGTAAAAAGTCAGCAATCAAATAGCAGGTGATTCTGGGAAACTTATGAAAACTTATTCAAACTCTGAAAATTCTACTCTGAATCTCTTTGGCGCATTTTACCACTGAAAATTTTTCTGAATGTCTATGAATATGTCGGAAAAACCATAAACATCGTTCAAATCCTCTAAAAAGACTGTTCACTGAAAATCTCTGGAATTTTGAATAATTTAAAGCGAAATTTTTCCATCAGGATGTTTTCTACCTCAGGAAAATTGATTTGACAAAACTTGTCTGAACTCTGTAATAGTATTTTTTTCGAAGTGAAGCGTTTGTTAAAAACTAAACCGACCTTGTATTTGAACGAAGGGAAATGAGCAATCAAAATGATTCCAAATGACAAAAACAATCATTTTGAAAAAAAAAAGAGTACAAAATTATGTTTCTAACCAAATACTTTCGATTCTTTCTTTTCATGTGCGATTCCCCTAATCTATCGAACCTGCCTCCAATATGAAACAATCCAAAAACAATGTACACAATCGCCTGCTACTACAGGACTAGTTGTGACCTACAGTAAGTCTTCTCCAAACACCTCAAGTTTTTATTTTCCTAGCAACTTGATTTGCATAGATTTATGAATTAATTGATTGATTGTTTAATTGTCTGATTGATCGAGTGATGAGGTTTCCATTTTTACTCTTCATGCACCACCTTCTATATAATGTACATAGTACAATTGATAAATTTGATGATGTTTAGCTGGCATGCACGCGAACACGATATACTTTTTCATTTATTCGATTACTCACCTCTTACTTCTCCCCCCCCCCTCTCTCTCTCTCTCTCTCATTCTTTTGCTCTATTCATAAATTCATAAAAATAATCCAAAATTTATATAATTGACCTGAAGGATATTATCGGATAATGTCTTCTCTAAACCTTCATTAGAATAAAAGATCAAGGTGATCGACATGTGATGCTGGATTTTGGAATTGAATCGATTGCATAGTCAATTTGAATTTATGAATAAACTCCTCTCTGAATTCCCTGGAGTGAAAAATCCACTCTGAAAGAGTGAAAATACTGCAAGTTCAGGATGAGTGAGATTTCAATCCTAAAGAGAGATTTTTTACTCCATAAGAGTAACATCCTCACTCCAACAGAGCTACGGTTCAACTCGGTTTAAAGAATGAAATTTCATCATTTCATAAGAGTGGCATTCTCACTTCAACAGAGTGAAAATTCACTCTCATGGGGTGAAAACTTACTCTTTAGGAGTGGAGGCTTACTCTTGTCGGACTTGCAGTATTCTCACTCTTTGAGAGTGGATTTTCACTTCCAGAAATTTCAAATAGATTCAAAGATATAATTGTATTGAACAATACCGGAAGCACCCATTAATTTATCATGTATTCTTTTGATAATTAACTTCAAACTAAAGTAACGAAGAATCTTGGGTGTGAGGGATCATAACCCCAGATCAGGCCCATGACAATCCCGTGTTACATCTGTCCAAAACTTATCCTGGGGGCGTTGGCTGTGTCGACACCAATTCTGACAGGGAATTTTCAATACATCCAATGAACGCTTCTTACGTAAGCGTATGAAATTGCGTACGAGTTCGATGGAGTATCTGCGCATTCATTAATTTTTACGTTCGTTTCATAATTTGACAACATGCCATCCAGCGCTCCTAGCGGATAGAGGACATTTAACGGACATAAATCTAGTGAAAAATCATTGAAGTATCGGGGGCCTGCCCCGGATTAGTGTGTACATTTCATGAGAAAATAAACATAAAGAAACATGGAGAAAAAGAACAAAATGAATAAAATCAAGTGTCGCGTGTTCGCTAGTTTGACTTCTTGCATTTGTTGCATGATAATTGTTATATGCGTTATTGTGTATGCTTCTTACTTGATTCTTCTGATTTAATTGTATGTTTTTTCTTTATTCTTGAATATATTTTTGTTTGCGCGAAGCACGTGTTCTCACAAAATGAGAGGACAGAAAATTAATGAGATAAGGGAAGATAGCGACTTTACATGAATTTACTTCACGTACATAATCATATAATCTTCATTCTCTAATTCTTCATTCGATGTGAAATCTTTCATCAACGGGCAATTTTCATTTGCTTAATTAATTTCATTTTAATAATAGGTGTAATATACACTGGAAAAAATTGGCGGTGTTGGCAAAAATTCACACCAAATAGTGTTGTTTTAACACCACACGGTGTTATTCTCACACCGTTTGGTGTTATTTTGACACCGATTTTGGAGTGGACTTCTATAGAATCCGCGTGGTGTTGATTCTGTGTTAATTCTGACACCGTTTCGACACCGCTTTCTTTACAGTCTACAATATTATATATACATCCATCATCAAATACATTTTTAATTTCATACTCCTCCGCTTGACTTCTGTTTTATCTGTTTTGAATTTTTTTCTTTTTTATTTGCCGTTTGGTCAATCAGTGTGTTGGTTGTTGTGTTGTTCACAGTGCACTGCAAAATGGACAGTTCACCGATTGTGACAACCCACACCAACGACAAGAGCAAGTCCTCGCGTAAGTTCTTCCTAATCAAAGTCAACTCGGAAAAACAGTTTCGTTATTTCCCTCCTTATCCGAATTATTCTTTCAAACTATAGTCTCTTACATAATTTCTTTTGACTCGGCCACTGTTTTGTATGATTTTTTTTCTAAACGTACAGATTTGTCGCTTCAAATGAAATTCAATATTTAAGGACACTCGAGCACTAGGAGAAGCGGATAAAATTTTGCGCCAACTTTTTTCATAAATTCCTTGATAAATTTGAATGTGAAATCGATAACAATCGAGTGGAAACTTTGGATTTGGACTCTAAATACAAATTTGGGTGTTTTCATGATTTGCAGATATTGAGAAATAAAATTACAAAGAATTTTCGACAGTTGGAGGTTATTACCTTTAAAATCTCCTTATACTCGCCAAGAAATCAGTAAAAGATTGAAACTTATATTAAGAGTCTAATCCTAGTCGTGAACGCAGAGAAACATCTTGCTAAAAAAGCGATTCCGAAAAAATCTGTTGTGCTAAATTAGTCAAACGGTTGCTGTTACAGCAACAGTATTGCTATTTTAGCAAGATATTTTCTAATTCAGCAGAATTTTCTAGCCGTCTGTATATCTACAATTCCGGATTGCTGAACGGCAAGCGCTGGTGAAAGAGCAAGATTTTTGCTGTAATAGCAAATTCTTTGCCAATTCGGCAACAAGTTTCGTCATATCAGCAAAGCAAATTTTCGAGGTTTGCTGTTTCAGCAATTTTTTTTCTCTGAGTATGGATTTTATTATTCTTCACTAAAAACTTCTGTTCAACGCATAATTTATGAAAAAAGTTGGCGCAAAATTTGACTCGTTTTTTTTTGTGCTTGAGTGCTCTTAAGACTTTTTCATATCGTACAAATTTACGCGCTCTCTCTCTCTCTGACTCTCTCCCTACACCAATTGATTCAACTATTTTTAAACTCAATCATTAGACTTTCTTTCTCAACTGGAAGACAAAGCTAGAATTTGTTTTATAATCAGGCTACCGAATAGGAGGAGAGAATAGAAAGAAAAAATATTATGAAATTACTAAACCACAGAAAATAGGTAAAACAATATAAAAGTAGGTACAACAAAATAATTATTTATATAAGAGCATGCGTTGTTGCATCGTGTTCCGATTAAATTACATAATATACATATTTGCATCGTGTTGATTAAAAATATAATATATATAAACTATACTACTGTTCCTCTATGCTGTTCCTTCATATCGTTCCTCCGATGACGGCTATAAAACCTATCACTAGTCCCGTAGCGGCAAATGCTTCTTTCTCCTTCAATCGACGTGGAACAAAGGACAGACAAGGGCCAGCTGCCCTTCGAAGAAGGAAGAAAAATTTGTCGCTACGGCACTACTGCCTATCACAATCCCTCTACTATACTTCCCTCTGGAAAAACTTTGACGAACAAGGATTTCATAAACATTCGTTCTTTTTTTTTTCCAATAATAATAACGATCAAATCGAGTGATTTTTTCGGGTTGAAGTTTTATTTGCAGAATAATTCAGAATGAATATTAAAAAAAAGACTGTAAAATTTTTTCAATTCCGTCAAAACGAAATCCCGTCAAAATTCTTCTCACCGACCCTCGTGTTAATATAATGAACTCTGTTTTCGTGACGTTGCAGTGACCACGCCGCTGTTCACACCTGCAGTGGGTGTTGCTGGTGCCGGTGCTGGGGGCACTAGCGGTGCCAGTGCGAGGAGCTACGTCGATCCACACACCTACGAGGATCCTAATCAAGCTGTGAGAGAATTTGCGCGGGAAATCGACGCGGGATACATCACGATAGAAGCTATTATCGGTAAGAAATACTGTATAACAATTTATATAATTCATCATTACAAAATAATCTATATTAAATTATTACATGATTTCAGGTGGTGGGGAATTTGGCGACGTGTGTCGTGGCAAATTAAAGTTACCGCCCGACGGAAGGACAGAAATCGATGTGGCGATAAAAACCCTGAAACCTGGATCGGCGGATAAGGCTCGAAACGACTTCCTCACGGAAGCCTCCATAATGGGTCAATTTGAACATCCAAATGTGATATTCCTTCAGGGTGTGGTTACCAAAAGCAATCCGGTGATGATAATCACCGAATTCATGGAAAATGGCAGCTTGGACACTTTCCTTCGCGCCAACGATGGCAAGTTTCAGGTTTTACAGTTGGTCGGTATGCTACGTGGGATTGCGAGTGGCATGCAGTATCTCGCCGAAATGAATTACGTACATCGCGATCTTGCCGCGAGAAACGTACTCGTCAATGCCGCGCTGGTCTGTAAGATCGCTGATTTTGGTCTTAGTAGGGAAATCGAGAGTGCCACGGAGGGAGCGTACACTACCAGGGTAAGTTAACGACAGTCTCTTTTCGACGGAAGAGCTCGAGTCCATAAGCTTGTTACCTATTCACTTTGAAATAACGACAAACACAGCACCACAGTCCCAGAAGAATTCTCGAAGAAATCATAAAGAACACAAACAGGTCAATGAGAATTCTTTATCAATTCTTTTGAGATTTTCGTGCTGTGTGGTAATTTAATATATCATGGCAATAAGTTCATGAGAATATCTTGACAACGAAATCTCAGTTTCTTGGTTTTGTTTTCGGTTATATCGATATAATGATTTTTATCCTTCTTTTCCTTCCTTCCTTCCTTCCTTCCTTCCTTCCTTCTCTCATCATTTTCCTGTCATTTAGTATTACAAGTTGGCAAAGAAAAAGGAATTGACATACCGATACGCTTTCCCTTTTCATCATCAAAAAATCAGCAACCATCGTCGAAGAAATACGAGAAACCGAGAATATTCAATAACAAAGTACACACTTAAAGATCGTGGCATTGAGCATGAACTTTCATTACATCCCCATCGGTCTGTACATATTCTATCCTCGATATCTCGTAGTATATCATCGTATATCTTTCCACACTCCTTTAAGCTTAAACCCTTTTTTCCCTATTCCCTTTTCTCATAATCAATGCAATTAACTTGTCTTTTAACCTCTTCAATATTTGTTCTCCCGTAAAGATCTCGTCGAGTTGTTTTTCAATTGCCTCGTATCTCTCTTCCCGTCTCTTACTTCATCCCTACTTTATAGTTTTTTTTCTTCTCTCCATATCGGTTTCTTTCACCTCACCTCTTCATCATTTTCTTCATATGAATTCATTCATCGTATGCAATTCAATCAAAACATATTCTTCTACATTATCAGTTTCTCCTTTCTATTGTTTTTTCATACTCGTGGTATCCCTGGTGAAAATATTTCTCCGAATCTTTACTCCTCAAACGATAACGTTTTTTCCTGAATTATCCTTGGTGGAAATGTTCGAATGTTGAATTTCTCATGAAAATATTCGAATTTTTTCGAAATCGGTCAGATTTTCAGCAGAAATTCTCAGAATTTTATCTGAAATCACTTCGAATTTTGCACCGAAGTGGAACATTTTTTCAAATAATTCATGGAAATTTATTCGAAATAAATTTCTATGGTCTCTAAATTTTCCCTCCGACGGTTGTGACACTCTCCGAATGCATGCATTCCACAATCAACTCTACCAAGTCCATGATAGAAAAATTAGAGGGCTCGGCCTCCTGACTGCTTCGCTTCGCTCAGCACCGTTATTTCGTATATTTTTCACCCGTAAAATTATGAAAATTAAAGCCAGCCGTACACAGGTGAAAAATGAGATTTTTGTGAAAAATCGGAAATACGTGGAGATTCCTTTCAATTGTTTCCTTCAACTTTTTCTTGAATTTTGAAAAACTGAACGATCTCGAGAAAATTTTTTATCAGCGATGTCTTCGCCCATCTATTCAGGGAACACATTTTTGCCCATCTACCCACAGTAGAAAGGCTTGTTGAAATTGAAATTATCAGTACATTATTCTGTGAATACTTTTCACTATTCAATAAAGCAATTGAATCCGCATTATTACTTTACGTGTTCTTTCTTTTTTCTTCGCTTTGGGATAGTAATGGATGATCGAAACGACAAACGACTATGAAAAATGTGCAATACAGTGGAAAACCCATGTTAACGTTTATGACATTAAAATGTCATTACAACTGCCTTTTTGTGAAATGTAAAAATATCTTGTTCATATTTATGATGCCTTTCACCTCGTCAAAGAAATCCTTGACTATCGTAACTCTAGTCATTCATAGTCATTTGAAATTCAATATTTCAGAATCATGTGACAATCGAAATATGTAGATTCAAATCGAAACACCCTGGAATACAAAATTTCAAGTTCCATGGTGTTCATTTCCTTACGAAAATCGTAAATTTGTTTGAGAACATCAAGAACGAGGGATATCCAAATACAAAAGAGTCTCGTTTGAAGTTTTGAAAAGTAGCTTATCGTGAGGCATCCTCATAAACCAGTGCAAATATCACGACGACCCCACCATTGTTGATATTTCTATTCATGTGTTGCAGGGAGGAAAGATTCCGGTACGGTGGACAGCTCCTGAGGCGATAGCCTTCCGAAAATTTACCAGCGCCTCCGACGTTTGGAGTATGGGTATCGTGTGCTGGGAAGTAATGTCGTACGGCGAGAGGCCATATTGGAACTGGTCGAACCAGGATGTGATAAAGTCCATTGAAAAGGGCTATAGGCTTCCAGCGCCGATGGATTGTCCAGAAGCGATATACCAGCTCATGCTCGATTGTTGGCAGAAGGAACGAACCCATCGGCCCACATTCGCCAATCTCACGCAGACTCTCGACAAACTCATAAGAAGTCCCGATACTTTAAGGAAAATCGCGCAGAACAGGTAAAGTCGTATTCTTTTCATTTCTCTCATTGTTTGTTTTCCGTTTCTTTTATTTTCAATGATTTCTGGTATTTCTTATTATCATTCTGGAAAAGAATGGAGGAGAATCGAATATATAACTGATGAAATCACTGAATACTTTATTCTCCTTCATTCGATTTTATTATATATTATTATTATTATGATTATTATTGATCTCATTATTATTATTGTTATTATTATTATCATCATCGTTGTTGTTGTTGTTATTATTATTTCTTGATGACGCGTATTATGAAAAATCAATCGAATCATTTATTCAGATTACAAGCATCCAGTAATCGGAACAGTATCGGAAAATCAATATGTTTCATATCTATGGACTAACGTAGTACGAACGATGCAAGCTTCATATTATAACATATGATATTATCATATATTATATAAATAGGATATCATCGCTTTCATCGTTAACGATCCAACGGAACATAAAATTTCTTCAATTTGGATATTATAAAGACATTCCGTTGTTACAGAGTTGAATTTTGGTTGCACTATTTTTCGTGTATCTAGAATTAGGTTGATATACGAGTAGTCGCGATTGATCGTTGTTGGGGAGAAATTGAGAATTGATTGGGGGAGATGGAGGATGCTCGAAAAATTCATATTCAAGATTTTTATTCAAATTTCTTTGCAAATTCTCCAAGAGTAGGGGATGAGTTGATCCATCATTCGATACCTCCCGTTTCGTATCAATCGTATCGTAATGAAATGATTCTTCGTTTTTGAAAATCGAAAAAGAATGTACTTTTTTTCGTATTCTATTATCGCAAAAACAAACTCCAAGATGCTATCACGTAAATGATAAAATAATAATGAAGTACGGTGCGATAAAATATTAATGCAATAGGGAATCGATGAATCGAATGCTGTGAAATTCCTACCATTCCCTCGCCAATCGCAAAGAAATGAAATTTTCCTTATTTAGAATGAGAACGATGAAACAAACGAGCAAAACAAAAGGAAATGATTTGAAGAGTCTTTTTCCCCCTTCGTTACAACGGAATGTCTTCAATCGTAACTAATTATGTTGCAATATATCTGAAAATTGACGTCAGGGATGATCATATATCAAGGAACTTCCGTCGGGTCGTTATCCATCATTTCTCTTTAACATATGAATCATGCCGCATGCCACGCGAGCCACACTTTCGTGTCCATAAATTAATTTCTCTCGACAAGTAAAAATCGTATTCCGTTTTTTCTTGCTATAATATGTTCTTCGTCATATATTACATTTATATATATACAAAACTCACACGCTCTGTGCTCTCCGCCTAGCCTATTTGAATAACTGGCCAGTTCTTAGTTCTCGTTTTATCAATATTTTGCGAAAAAGAAAGAAAGAAAGAAAGAAAGAAAGAAAGAAAGAAAGAAATGAAAGAAGATTGACCGTTTGGTGTAAATCCAGAACTGTCCATGTAAGAAATAGGTTTTGGCTCTTCACATATATGCTGTTTAGAATCTGGGCTTTGATGTTGCGCTCATTAATATACTTATATACATGGTATACGTATATAATTTATAATTACACCGTCGCGCACAAACGACAAGTGTGCTGTTGCTGCTGCTGCCTGAAAGAAATATCAATGAGAAATCGATTCTATACATTATATCTCTCTGTGCTCGAGGCGTCGTGATACCTCAACCTGATTGGCATTACTGGAAACGGGCACGTATATCTTCTACTGGACTGTTGTTGTATAATATCACCTTTTTTTATGTATTTTTTTTTCTTTTTCCAACTTTCTTGATTGCGATCCTTTCGTGGAAAAACTATGATGTTTTGTAAAATAATTGTAAAGTAATTTTTTATGGTTTTTTTTAATGCATTTTTTCACGCAAACGAAATACTAAATTTCTCTCCTATCTTACTTTAGAAACATGGCAGTAGTGTATGCATATAACAAATAATAAATTGTAGCCCAGTAACAATCAAAAGAAATAACATGTACGATGTTGATTTTGATTAACAACCGCTGTTAGCGTTGCTTTCACTAGCATTGATACAGCATTTGAAACACGCTTTTTTTATAATAAAAAAACACAATAATTATATTATATATTCATCCGCATATATGCACAAAAAAAGAACTAAATCAAATCTTTTTCATTTTTTTTGTTTTTTGCAATTTTGGTATGACGATTTTTATTTGCAGCATATCGCAAGAAATGAAACAATCTATGGAATAAACGTGTTCGTATTACACGAAAAATTTTTCAGTTTACGAATCTTTAATTGGAGGAAAATTAATTTATGGATGCAAGTCGTCTACGTTTATCACTTTTTTTTTATTTTCCCTTGCGGGATTTGCAATTGATTTTTGTTTTCAATCTCTTTTTGTTTAACATTGTTGTTATTTTTTACTCCACTGTAATCATGCGTTTTTTTTATATACATATATATATATATATATATATATATATATATATGCATTTCTATTTTTGTGGACAAATTGAAATGAAGGAAAAAAAATAACAACAGGGAAGGGAAAAAAATTTGCGCGTCGTACTGCGGTGGCTTTGAAAGAGCTTTTATATATCATGAATATCGCTTTTAGCACTCATAATTATTATTATCATCATTATTTATAGTTGTCGTTGTTGTTATTATTATTATTTTTATTATTATTGATGAAAAATTAAACTTATCACAAACTTACGAACCTAATTTTTTTTTCTGGATCTTCAAGTGAATCACTATCATTAGCTTCTTCGGGATGAAAAGAGAATAGGGATATTTTTGATATAAATATATATGTATGTGTACATATTCTTTCCTCTTTCCTTTTATTTATATTACTGTAATAAAGATGCTTTTAATTATTTTCAAGATTTCTTTGTCGGGTTATGTTTGATATATTCGAAAGAAGGCATAAAATTCCTTTCAGCCTTTTTATTACTGCAAGACCTTCTCGTTGCGAGACGACGACGTAATTGCGTTACAACCGGTTCTCCTCTGCGGTTGACATTAACTTGCAAAATTTTTATATAGTTTTATAAAATCGATTGCTATAAAGTCTCTCCCTCCCACCCTCTGTTCCCTCCCTCGTATACCGATGGCCTTGCGTCGAATAATGTCCGGTTGTAACTGCAATCATAACGTCACGAGTGCACCATTTATTAGCCAAATTGCATATACTTTGACTTTAATGGGGCACGCAACGATCATCCCTTCGCTCTCTCCTTCCAAAGTCACCCACAATTATATCTCATCTTGAATTATTTTCAAACGAACAAGAGAAGGGGAGAGTAAATATCTCATCCTAATAAATTATAATTTACAAGGTATAAATTAATTTCGCATAACGAATGCTTTTTTCCTGCATATGGGTTTATATGTTGTTTATAATAATATGACATCATAATATAATACAAATATAGTATACATATAATGGTGGGTTCCTATTCCTCAATCCTCTTTTTCTATTCTTCAATGTTTTTTTCAAACTTTTTTTTATGTTTTTTCCCTGGGCTAATTCTTTGTGGTTTTGGTTTTGTGGTGTCTTTGGTACCTGACTACGTGCAATTCAACGTACTGCGACTACTACTACTGCTACTACTACTACCACTACTACTACTACTACTACTACTACTACTACCACTACTACTACCGCTACTACTACTGCTACTGCTACTACTACCGCTATTACTACTACAGCGTGAGGCCGCCTGCACACAATCCGTACTATGTCACGAGCCACGCGGCCGTAGCCGCCCAGGCCGTGGCTGCAGTGACTGCAATACCAGGCGCAGCCACGGGCGGTCCATTCGTAGAAGTAGTGGGCCATCAGACCCAATCGACGATTGCCGTTCCAGTAATGCCACCAGGAGCCGGCCGTAGTCTACACTATCACACACACGCAGCAACACATGCACTGCCACATCAACCACCCTTAACCTATCCCAATTGGGTCCCCTTTAGTCATTTTGGTTAAAGCATTTTAGGATTTTCCCTTGAAAATATATAGAGATATGTTTATATAGGTATTTATGAAACTTTTCGGGTCCGGTAGAAGATTGATGATATTATTCATGTTTTTCAATCGATATTCATTTTTGTTCATCTCTTTAAAAGACAGTTGTTGCGAACCGAGGGGTTTTTCAGAATCAAACTTCATGTAAGTTAAAAAATGTTATTCCTCGGCCATGATTTGAATCCAGTTTCAGTGTTTTATCATAGCTTTTGGAGGTTCTTTTCCCTAGCGGTATGCTTGCAGAATTGCCAATGACGGGTAAACTGACAAATTGAATCCAAGCGTTTGCGAGGTTTTATCACTCTGGATTTTGAGGCTTGATTATATATATATATATATATATCTGAAGTGATTATTTGGTACAATCATCAATCAAAATATTTGTATATCATTCTGCAATGATGAAAACAACTTATTCATCGGTTTGATAAGACATTGAAAATGAAAACGTTTTTTTAATATTCGAAATTCAATCAACGCAAACGTACAAATTTTGAAAATGTACGTTCGCTGTAATCGCAGATGAAAGGAATGTTAATAATTTTGCAAAGCCACGAGATATCTATCGATGAAAAATCAACGTCAACTCACCTCGCCGTGGAGAGATATGAATTTTCGAATGAAAGAAATATATATATATATATATTCGTGGATATAAATACTGATGACGCGAGGACCGAAATTTGTTTTCACACGTACTAACCGTTCGTCAGGAACGATAATAAATAAAATCCTCTCGACAGGTCAGCAATATAGTAATAATAATCACATCACTGCCAAAAGAGTCGTAAATTTAAAACCCTAACAATATCGATCATATGAAATTACATTAAAATTCAATAAACACCGTCATAAAATGTAAAATGATAAATGAACAAACCAAAAACAATCAAGCGCAATTACAACACATTCATCGTTTATATTATATACATGAAAATTGAAATCAATCTCCAAGATGCGATCATACATTTTCGATATAGAACAACTGATTCTAGAATTTTATCCCCTTTCTCTTCCTTTAATAATCAATACGGTTGATTTTCCTCTGGTCCCACGTTTGTTTTCTAACCGACGAAAGATAACCATTCTTCAAAGTCTCGAATTAACCGCCTGGATGAAATAATTGCGAATTAACTCAAAGTCGGAGAGAAATTACCTCTTTTCGTCATTAGATCTCATTAAACTTCATTACCAAATTACCAATTACATTCCCTTACTACGTCAGTCACTTACATCGCTCGTTTACTTTATATATATATATATATATATATATATATATCTATCCCAATTTTGAAACATTCATGCGAGATAAATCATGATCCTTTTTTTCATTGCCATTACAAAAATGCATCATCCTTTACTCGAGAATGCGAACTCGAATAATCAATGATTCTTTTGGAACGAATGTATAATATACAAGAGATCCGAACCTCCAGGTGGAAACCGTGAATTGGTAATATGTGTTATTATAAAAACCATTTCCATAAAAAACTTGATCTTGAAGGAGACCGAGGAAAACGATAAAAGGATTGTATGCTATACCTCTCGATTATACTGTCTTATAAAAATACATTGTGAACGATAAACAAAAAATGAATTTCGATTCCCGAAATGTGTTTTATACAATCATTTGAATAGTTGGTTGATCTATCGGTACTTTTATTAATTCCTCTTTTTAAATAAATTTTTCGAACATCGGTATACGACAGGACCAATGATAAAATTATACGATATATATGTATATATAGATATATATATTTTCGAGTATATATCGAAATATATAAATCATTGACAATTAAAATATTGTGTCAAGTATACGTAAAATTAAATTTTTATAAGGTATCTACGGTTCTTCCCATTTTCTATCAACGAAAATGGCATTTATAATATTTGAATCAAGAAAAGGCACCTCTTCTTTATGTCAAAAAAATATTTCAATATAATATCATTTTATCTTCTTCACATTTTTGCGTCTAAATTGAGACTGTCAATTAATTTAAAGAACCTCTATTTTCATTCTATATGTATATTCATTATGTTTCTTTCTCAACATGGGGAATAACGCAGATTGTTTAACAGTGTGAAACAAACATTACGGTGCTTAGAATTTCAAATATTTTATTTAAACGAGAATAGTTTAATACTATATAATATAATGATTATAAGAAACAGTTGTGTCGCGAGAGACAGGGTGACTAAACAATCCAATAGATCTATGTATGTGTATATGAATTATTAATGTGAACCGTGTCTATGATTATCATTATTATTATCATTATTATTATTGTTATTGTTATTATTATTATTTCTATTATTATCATTATGATCATCATCATCATCATCATCATCATTATTATTATCATCATCCATCATCATCATACATATATTAATGAAACATATATATGTGTATATGTTGAAGTCACTGTAGGTAAGAAAGAACAAAGAGAGGAGACATTTTCATGCTAAATATTTAGAGGCTTTATGTGCGCAGAGTTTGTGGGGAAATTTCATTCTCCAGAATCAATGTTACAGTGAAAAATTATTGAAAATGTGAGATAAAATGAGCGAAATCGATCGCTATAGCGGGACACGGAGAGAAAAGTATAATTAAAATTACTGTGGAGTTGTTCACTATCCGTGGACTAGATTGGAATGGACAAAAAAGTTTGGGGATTTCCAATATTCGATTCTAGAAAAAACCGCAGGAATTCATAATGATTTCTAGGATAACGTTTACAAAATGAGAAATTTTAACAGTATGACTTTTCAAGACAACTTTTTTATAAATTCGTATTGAAAATTTATTTTCTAGTACAGGGGGTTTTCATCGATATGTCAAAGCTTGATACATTCTTGAAATTTCAAGAAGATTGTTCCTATATTTTTACTGTGTAGCCCTTGGCTTTGTAGTTTGTTAGCAAAGTTTTACTGCCGGAACTCATTTCCTAGCCTGTGAACTGTATGTCAATACCGCCCATTCACATTCTGTGATTGAATTTAAATAAATTGATTGAATTGGAACTCATTCTCCACCATCACGATTGATTGAATTTTACATATCGAATCTCGGGTAATTTACTTGAAATATCGAATCCCTGCTGTTTTTATACCACTAACATACTTGCTATTTATCAAACATAATTCACATATGGCATAAAATCCTTCCAGTGAAATCTGGATCGGAGCAAGATTGAAATTTCTCCAACGCGAACCGCACAGAATTTTTAGGGGAAAAAAAAATGAAATACAAAAGAAAAATTTTAACCTAAAGTCACAGGACTTTTTTCTTGAATTCAAATTATATGAAGTAGTGGAAAACGTATTATATGTGTATTATATAACTATACAAATATACATATAACGAATTATAGACTGATTTAAGAGTTTAAAAGTAAATATAAAACTTAAAGAACGAGAACGAAAAAGAAGGAAAAGTCAAATATAAAAAATATTTATGTATGTACCTTCATTAGAAAACGATAAACGATTTCAAAAATAAAACAAAACTCGATATCACAAGAACGATAACGGGGACAACAATCCCATAACAATTTTAACGAATAGCAATATATAGAATTTACAAAAAAGAAATAACGTTGATAATGAGATGGTCTTTCAAAGATTTTTCTCATTCTATTACTAAATACATATATATTCATGTACACTCCGACACTTTTCGATGCCTCGGCACGGCATATATATGTATATACATACATGCATACATACATACATACCCCTAACAGCACATCCACCGATTTCTACGTCGCATCTCCGTGGACTCTACGTGGATAAAACGTGGATGAACGAAGATTCTACGTGAAGGCAACGTAGAAATGTCCGGTGCTGTACGGGACGTACATACATGCATACATGCATACATACATACGGGTAAATATGTATATATGTACTTCAAAAAAATATATACATACATATTGCACATATTTATTGATATCATTGTTAACAACTTTATATATTGAATGAAAACCAAAAAGATTATAAGAGCGAAAGGGAAATAAAAAAGGAAAGTGAGGAAACAAAAGAATTTTTTAGCTCATTCGTTTTTCGATTCGAACATTTAGATTAGTATTTTTATACTCAAAAGTAAATTGAACGCGAGTGATTCAAACGTGCAATTTTATTCATATCCGATATATCAAAGATTTTTCGTTTTCTCAAATCTGTTTCTTTACTAGCAAAAGAAGAAAACAAAAGCGCGCAGGAAAATCATTGAAGTTTGATAATTACTCCAACGATACTATATGACATCGCGACACACCTTTGGGAAAGAAAGTTATAGATTTCAAACAACGAATAACGTTGCCAGGTTATTATGTGATTATATCATTCCTGTTTTTTTTGGTTTTTCCTCTTTCATTTTGTCAGCAATCCTCCCCTAACTTTGCATACATCACACAAAGACACCAAAGAATTACAAGAGAAAAAGAGCAATGAGCGATATATATACACATACATACACATACCATACACTTTATATATATATATATATACACACACATACAATTAATAGTGCTGTCTCCACCTGCACTAACGAATGCTAATAACGATTGTCAGAATCAGAGAAAGGGGTGCTCCACCCCCACCTCCACCCGCCTCGTCGGCGTCTTCCAACCCGCATTTGAGGAAAAGGTAAAAATACAAGCAAAATGGGCACACAGCCGAAATGTATTATATATATTATATATATTCTTTCAAGAATAAGAAGAGAATAATAATTCAACGCACTTGAACATTTGATGTTCATGCGATATTCCAAGCATCGCTCTCAAAGATCAAAAGAATAGAATCAAAGATAAAAGAATAAGTTATATATTCGTATAAATAAAGTCGACGTAAAGGAAGTGGAAGGCAATAAAGTGCACCCTTTTGTTTGAAGAGAAGTTCTAATTAAGCGGAACAGTTTCTACTATTCCTGCTACTTTATCGAAGAGAGACTTTATTCATACGTATATAACAATCTGTAGATATATATGTATATGCAGATACATAGAGATAGGTGCAGAACTTTTACTGCCTCGAGTGAGCTGATGTAACGAATGTAACGAGTGCTATAGATATAAGACGGCATTCGAGTATTTTGCTCTGCTTTTTGTGTTATTATCACCCTTTTAGTTTGTATCTCGCACTGCTTGCTTTTGTAACGCACCATCTTGTATCCATTATCATCACCATTCTCACGTACACACGTTCTAAATTCCATTTAGCTCAATTATTCTGTAATCAGCTTCAACTTGAATTCGTATAGTATGTATATATATACATATATATAATAAATGTATATTTTTTATTTAAATATATATAGAAATGTATATTTTTTCGATTTAAGTTCATTTTATTCGCAATTACTTTCAGTGTGTTGTGTACATATTTATATATTTTTATACAATTATGATTTTGAAGAAAAATAACAACTCATAGAAAAATGTCTGCATTTTGCGAAGGAAAATAATAATACTCTATAAATACAGGTTGAAATTTTCCAATACTATACTAGAAAATGTAGAATTTGTTAAGAAAAAAAAATTAACACAAAATGTTCAGACGCATTTATATTATTCCTACTAGCGTGTGTTTTGATATATTTTTCCTCTTGTAAATATATATGATGATTCATTTTGAATATAACATTGAAATGCAAAATACATATCTGAATATATTATTATTTGAAGTAAAATTGATATCAATATCATAGTTATCCATTTTTCAAAACTACTATTAGCACCTCTCTTTACATTTACATCCCTTTTTTTCAGTGTAATATAATCTAATGTAAAGTATTTGGACTGAGCCCTCCCTTGAACCCTCCCCTCGATAGAACGATAGAATTCCATGGAGCAATGCCGAAGGTGACCTGTTCCTGAAAACCCTTTTGAAGATTTTTCACTCTCCCCTTGGAACTGCGAAGGATGTACCAAATATGAGTATATTTCTTTGGAAACTAAAGGATAACACCACTATAAACACTAAAAAAGAGCGCTTTTTCATAGGGCGAAAGAGAAGATAATCAGATAAAACAACGATTCAAGGAAGTTATTAGGTATTGAAGTATATGAGGAAAAGTTTTCATTCAAAAATATTCAGAAAAGGAGACGCTAAAGCTAATCTGGTGAAACATTTTGAATTTGAGGGACACGCAGTATAACTGATACATGCTGGGGGGGGGGGGGTATGAGCAGCGTGGCGCTAGCCAATTTTGTCGAGACAAACTACGTAAGAGATGCGTGCATTAGTTCAAAATTTTAACGTCTAAATTTCAACAAATTTTACAATTGTTATTTAGCCTTCAGAAATCATTTGAAAATTAAAAGTGCGCGGCAGTGCACGATCCCGAGTATGTAAATCATTATCATTCAGTTGAAATATGTGATAATTACGTATCTTATGAAAAAAGCTCGCGTAAAATTGAACTTTTCCCCTCCCCCACTTCCCCATGCTCTAGTTCCCTTAATCCGCCATTCCAAGACCATAGAGCTGCTCTCGGATGTTGGCGGATTCTCGCTCACTTGATCCCTTCGACCGCTTTTACGTCGAACCGTGCCTCTTTTGCTGCATCAATCAAAGTTAGCTCGGCGTGCTTAAACCGCTTGGCATCGGCTTCAGGAAAAAAATTGTACGATTTGATGCCAATATCCGCTATATTCAAGACTTTTTTGTCACTTGAATATAGTACTTTTGTAACGTTTGATATTTTGTTTTAGAAATACTTGTAACTGAACCTACACAATTTTCAACGACATGAATTGTGTATTAAATCGGACGCAGATAGAAAAGCGCGAGATTTTAAGGAAACAATTTTTTTCGACAAAAACAGTTTCACTCCATATCTCAAAAGTTCAAAGTGATTTTTAAGCTATTGGAAGAAAAGTTGATTTTTCTTAAATATATAGTGGCGTTACTCTTCCAAAACTGTTCAATTTTCATGATTTGGATTCGCAAAACGGGAATTTTCAGAACTACTGCATTGGCGCCGCTATCTAAACGGAATCTTCCAAAATACTTGACAATTCTGTCTCTAGTATAATACTTCACTCTTCATACCTACGAAGAGTTGTATAACAACAATAGACCCCTATTTAATTTCGATTTACGCGTCCTAGATGTATCAGAGTTCGCGTAAATCCCTCAAGTATAAAAGCAAGACTCAAAGATACATTCTTCGCTGTTCCAATGTCCAGGTCTTATCAAGAACAGTGATGCGAGATCTGACGGGACAACGTGACTGCACACCGTTGCATCTATACGAGTATCGTTTTCACGTCAAATCTAGCAACACTTACCAAGAACCTGTTTTATACAAATTTGATACAAATTTGATACGAATTTGATACGAATTTGATCAACAATTTCAGCAATACTAGCTTCAATCGCATCGAAAACAAAAACAGTTTCTTGATTGCTATTTTTAATCAATACAATTATAGATTCCATGCACAAGAGGATATCCCTTAACTCTTAAATTGAATTTCTTCTTTATATCTTCATGCTAAAACAACAATATCCCCGCCACCTCTCTCTCTTTTTCTCTGTCTATCTCTTACTCTTCCTCCTCCTTTTCCTCAAGAAAAATATTTCAATTCTAATTGACTGTTTTATGATACGCACAGGGGTACCAATCCATTGGCGCCGGACGCGGTGGATTTGACACAGTTGACGTCGGTTAACGAATGGCTGGCATCGATAAAAATGTCGAGATACGCCGAAAGTTTCGAGAGAGCCGGCGTGACGACCCTAGAGGCCGCGGCACGCGTTACGGTGCAAGAACTCACGGCCCTAGGTATAACCCTTGTCGGACATCAGAAGAAAATCATGAATAGCGTAACGGCGTTAAGAGCCCAAATGTCGGCCACGTCGCAAGGTTTTCTTGTTTAAAATGATCGTGCAACGTGATCCACGTCTTCTTATGTTAATAAACGCACGGTGATCTCAGTTAAAAGGAGAACCACCCACAAAAATTCATCATTCCCGGGTTCGAACGCGGGCAGAAACGATGAAAGAAGAGAAAGAACCTTGTACAGAAGGGGATGACGGAACAAATGTGCCGAAAACATTCCACTAAAGACACAAAAAATGATTGTGAAAGTTGATTTTCAAAAACCTCTCTGATGGACGTCCTGAATGTAATTTCATGTTTGTACAATATCTACAACGACTTGATGTTTACATTCTCACAGACATGTTTTATCCGTGTGTCATCGCAAGGAAGAAGGAGGAACGACCGCATCTACAAGTTTCTAATCCAAAATGATTCTACAATAGCTAGCTGAAAAATCTCAAATTCAGAATTCAAGTCTTGAAGATTGTCTTTCGCTTTCTTCCTTATTTATATATAATAGTAATAATAATAATAATAATAATAATGTCTACTTAGACAGAGCAGACTGACTAACTGCAACAAAAAGCACATTATTCGATCACTGCCGTAATAGAGTTTAACAGTATATATTTTGATTGATTTTATCATAAACATTTCTCATATCTTTCAATCTTCGTTGAAGGAAGATTAAAATTTTCCAAATCATTCTCGGGAAATCAGGGTTAAATTCCTTTTTCCGAATAAACAAACAAACATATATCAGAACAAAATTTCGACGCTATTGCACATCAATCCAAGGCCAATTATTTACCCAGTAAACACTGTGACGTAAATGTTACGTAAACTTTACGTAACGGAATGTCACAAGTTACGTAAAATGAATAACATAAGTGACCCCTCTGTGACTTACCCCGTTACGTAAGTCAGAGTTACCCTGAGTCGATACGTGACTTCTACATGATCCTCATATGACTCCGATAATCGTATTTCATATAGAAAACTCGCTCCAAAAGGATACGAAAAGATTTCTCAAGCACTCTTGAACCTCTTTTCGAATGCTTTCAGAGTCAGTCTGCTATTGAAAATATGACCTCTAAATAATTCATATATGGGTCACTGTCCACATGTGCCTTCAAACTTCGTGAAATTGTTTCCTATAGGGTAAAGCGGAGTGAGATGATACGCTCTCTCGGTCCTCTACAGCATAAATTGATACATCAAATCTCGTTCACTCATGAGGAATATGAAGATTTCATTACAATCCTCAGATGTTTCTCGAATAAATGAGGTTTTATGTATCATTTTATGCTATAGAGGAGCGGGAAAGTGCGTCATTTTACCCTGATTTACTCTGTATGCAATCTCTTGAATTTAAATCTCAATAAATCTTATAGACTACATCTTCGGCTCTGCTGAATTCAGGATTTATAAACCTATTTGTAGAAAAATTCACAATTCAATCCCTTTCTTCCTTTCAATCTCCTTCACGATTGGCATAAGTTTATAAATTCAGAATGTGAAACGGTGAAGTGGAGTAGAGGTCATCCAGAATCACCATTACGATCATAATCTGACTTTTTAACCCTGTGAACATTTTTCCTCTCAACATTTCAAACATTCATTATGTTCTCTAAATGATATCAAAAACTTCTCTAATGCGTTGATTTCGGAAATCTTTTAGATGACTTTATTATCAGCTTTAAAACTTATCCGAGTCAACTTTCTGATAACTTCCAGATCTCGCGAAAAAGGTTTCCGAAATCGACGCGTTAGAGAACTTTCTGATATCATTTAGAGAACATAATGAATGTTTGAAATTTTGAGGGGAAAAATGTTCGGTGGGATGCAATTTCATCATGATGAGCACTTTTTCGTGATATTCTGCATCGCTATCTGTATATTTGAAAAATAGAGATTAAAAATTAGGGTAACGATGTTATATGTACGTGCCGTATAACGGAGAAGTGAACAATACTATGTCACATCAAAGGAAGATGGAGATGAATTTGTTATATCACATGAAAGGCACATTGATGTAACGGAAATTATGTAACTTGTGACCCCTGTGTTATGGAACATGAACATTCAGTGTTTACCGGTAACTTACAACTGCCGAATAAAATTGCTCAATTTATTCACTTTCATTACCATCTCTTTTTCAACAAGAACAACATGGCCTAACACATGGAATGAAGAAACTAACTTTCAAACAATAGTCCTAAACCTCAATCACAAGCAACAAGGATAAAGCGTTTTAGTGAACGGTCCGTAAATGTCTGTTGAAATATAATTCAATAAATAAATGAATGACAATGTGCCAACGCGAAACGTGAAAGAGAAAACGAGAGGAAGTGTGCATGCATGCATGTATGAACGTGCGAAAGAGAAAGAAAGAACTCAAGTACGAATGAGATGAAAGAGAAAAAAAAAATTTTGAATTATCGACAACAATAATATCTAAGAAAAGGGGAAACAGTGTGGCGAATGTGTTGCTTCTCGACCGCCACACGCTCTCGCATGCTGTAAATGAACGCGTAATCGTCAGTATCACATTTCTCAATATAAATATACATATATAAATATTAAAGACAAGAAAAAATAGATTATATTATTATATACATAAAAAATGCATCATACGTAAGAAAAATTATATGACGCAGAGTGCGAAGAACCGAAAAAAAAATAAGAGAAAGAAAGATAAACAAAACTCTCCGCAAACGAATGAAAGAAATGAACCATATTATGTTGGCCAAAGGAAAATGAGAGAAAAAGGACTATTACTGAACAAATATTATCAATAATATTATAACGAATAGTGCAAATTTTTTTCGAGAAAATTTAAGAAAAACTCGTGGCAATGCGAACATATCACAACTCGAAGCGGGTGCACGAATGTTATGAAATGATTTTCTAAATTTTCTCTATACGAATAACGAGACTTCAATAATTTTCAAAAGAAAAAGAAAAGAAAAGAATCGCACTCGCTGACTATAACAAAGACTGCTTCCCAGGCATCGCAAATGCCTTTTTTTCTTTTTAGATATATTATATATAAATATATTATTGTTTGCAAAGAAATTAGAGAAATGCGATTTATTATTATCGAGAAGGATAATCACGTCGAAATATGTTGTTCGATGACATAGCACAGTTGCTAGGAAAATTTTTATCATCACTCCATGGGGGAATGTTCATATTTTAAAGGAGTAAACGGTGACACAGTTCAATCGAATTATTACTTTGATTCGTATGAAAATCTGTTTAAATCTTCTTTTGAATTGTCACGCCAGTCAGTTGGAATGATGAGAAATAGTATATCCTTCACCAAAGGGGGAAGTGTAAAAGATGTTTCATTTCCCCTCGAGGTGAATATACTATTTTTTCTTAGAAAAAAAGTATAAGAAAAAAATGAATTGTCTCTACACTTTTACTTTAAATACACTGTGAAATATATTTGGGATTCTCTCATACCTATGTAAAGGAAATTTTCTATACTTGTACGGGAAAAGCGAATTCCCGTACACGTATGGGAATTTTCACATAAAAATATATTAAAATTGCTGTTTTTATGGGATTTTTACTGTGAATTTCCCAAAATGTACGGGAAATTTTCTACCCATGTATGTGTTAATTACTTCACATAAGTTTATGTGAAATTTCCCATAAAAATTTTTTACAGTGTATTCAACAAATGGTTTACCCTCCATGTACATGTTTCAGACGCGAAAAGAAAGTTGATATTTTTCCCCCGCTCTTAGCCAGCGAGGGAAAAGTGAGTATTTTTTCTAAGATTCAGCACTCTATCTCCTCAAAATAGGACTGAAAGGGAATACTGTCTGGGCAGGTGGGCAAAATAGTAGATTGTGCGACAAGAGTGAAACATTCAGACGGGTCCCGATGCTTCTATCGTATGTGATCTCTACTACCCAGACAGGCAAAAATTTGTCATTGTTCAAAAGATTAGCACTGGATATCTCGAAGATGTCTTATGCAACAGTTTCCACTGCCTTTAAAACATCTTTGGTAAGTAAGTCATCCAAAAGACGTCTAAAAGAGATCTGAAGACATCTTTTAGATTCCTCAACCGAACATAACTTAAAGACAGTGAAAATTATTGCATAAGACATCTTTAAGACATCGAGTGGAAATCTTTGAGACAATGAAAAATGTGTGCTGTCTGGGTACACATACCGGCTCAGGACCCACCAGGTCCTGCCTAGAACCACATGTAGCAAGAAGAATATGCCTAGGACATGAAATCACGTGAGTGGCACATTCGCGGTCGTTTTCATCTCCCTGCCACATTCTTGCTGCGTGAAAATATTTTTGAATATGCCAGGCAGGCGAAAACCACGTTCCTTCGCTATATGTGCTATACGGGTCAGGTTCTCACCCAGGATTTACTATGTTCCCGCTCGAGACCTGCCAGGTGAGAACCCGAGCGATCAGAGTGGAACCTGGCAGGTCCCAGGCCACATACGAATTTTGAAATCCCGTCTATCCGGGAATTTGCAGCTGACAATTCGGGACGAGAATTGGGGACTGCGTCTCGTGTGGCTGCTGCACTCACGATAACCACCCATACGGCAAAAATGCTGCTTTGTCTAAAAAATTTCTATTGGATATCTAAAAGATTTCTGATATGCAGCAGTTTTCCCTGTCTTGAAGATGTATTCGTTTAAGAAATCTAAAAGATATCTTTAGATCTCTTTGAGATGTCTTTTAGATTCCTAAAACGGAGACATCTTCAAGGCAGTGAAAACTGTTGCATAAGAAATCTTTTAGATATCCAACAGAAATTTTTTAGACAAAGGAAAATTCTGGCTATATGGCAGTTCTCAGATCGCTCAACCTTTATCACTAGTCATTCTTTTTAATAAAACACTGGGATCGATTAATCTGTCGGAAAAAGTGCATAAATTATACATAGTTTACTCGCTACGCTCGTGTAGCAAGCTTCACCATCGTCCCACAATCTACTATTTTCACATTGATTTTCAATGTGCTAAAGTTCATACTACATGACATGGCATTGGTGCATTCTGTACACTCAAAATCAATGCCAAAAACAGGCTGTTTTCTTGCAAACTGATTATCAATCGGCGTACAAGTTCTAACCATCTGCGTAACGGTCGCTTGATATAGTGAATTCATAAACCTTCATAACAGAATTGAATACCCAACTGAAAGCCCAAATGGAATTGGTCAAATTCATTTCATCAATCGAGGGGAGAAACCACATTGGAACACTTATTTTTGTGAATTAATTTAACCTGCGAGGTCATTTTATTCATATATTTTAAACTGCATCTCAGATTTATTTCAAGTATTTTTCATCGAAAATTCCAAAGTTATAGTTTAGGCAGCTTATGCTGCTGTTTATAGAGTTCCATCGTCAGTTTACTTTTCACTTACTGTATGCAAATCGCAAATTTCACCTCAAAGCAACGGGAAAGAAACCCCAAGCAAACGTATGCAAAAAGATAAAATTCGAATGTATTTCTCATTGCCAGTTTCAACAGGATTATTTCAACAAATATGAAAGGTATTTATTTCAAACAAAGAGATGAAAAAAGATATGGTGGATTATGATTTCATAAACAAAAGAATAATTCAATTGAATGACGCGCCGAATGCTAATTATTTTTACCCTCCTTACATAAATTTTACATATACAGTCCAATCTTGTTATAAGCCTCGCTCAGGGGCTGTAGGGGAAGAAAGCAGGAAGAAATCGACGTACCCTCCACTACAAGTAAAAATTTTGTCTCGTTCTGCTTACAAGCCTCGCCCAATTCATGTTGAAACATACCACATGTATCAAATTCTCTAAGTTGAAAATTGAACATATTTTCATTTTCAACTTCCAGGGAACGTTGGTTGGACATTTTTGTGCTTATTGAATATCAAAATAAATTTAACATTTTCCATGGTCTCCGATTGACCAATTTCTCAGGCTAAAAATCGTACTTGCCGGAGAGGCTTAAAGCAAGAATTATGAACCAAACCTGCAAGTGGTCTTGGACTGGAGGAACATACGTGCTCAGTGGAGCGAAACAAACATGAGCGAGGCTTATAACCATAGTCGACTGTACGACATCGAAGCAAATTACAATTTCTCAATCACATAAAAATCATTATTTTAATATTTACACGTGTGGTGGTTTCAAAAGTTCTACTATACAGAACTTTTTTGCTCTCTGTATTATTATATATTGAAAATCCACTTCAGAATGCTTCGAAATTTCTTAAATATAAAATTCATTTTTGCAACCTAGAATACGGAGTGTATTTTACGAGTGAGATTTTTATTTTCCATATTTGCCACGCATAATGGAAACAGAGAAAAAGAAAGAGAGGATGAAGAGGGAAAGAAATAAAAAAATAAAGGGAGGGAGAGAGAGAAAGAGAGATGAGCGAGGGAGAAAATGCTATTTCATAGGGGATCGATTAAAGAAGCAATAAATGAATACATGCAAATGCAGATTTTTATATAAAGAATGTTAACAAATTTCAAAAGATATTAATTATCGATAGCGCTATCTTCCTAAATGTTCGTATTAAAACAAAACATAATAAGTTAAATAAGTAATAAGGAAAAAAAGCTCTTTCTCTTTTTCAGAGAAAAGATTTGTCATATGAGGAGTCCCATCCGAAGATGAAAATTGTCATTGTCATTGTGTGGTACGTCGAATTATGTGAATATTTCAAATATTATTCTTCGGCTGAGATTGCAATTGAGAGAAATAGAAAAAAGTGAGGAGAGGGAGATGAAATTGTCTGTCATCCGATAACGATGGATCAAATCGATCAAAGAGAAATAAAACAAAAAACAAGAGCTAAATGCATAACTATATATTTATGTCTAGAGAGTCTGGCAAAAACCTGCGAGTGCGACCTGAAGTTTTGAGAGTTTCGAGAAAGTCGATATAAATGTCCCATGTATTTATCACATTATCGTTATTATCATTATCGTCATCTTGATTATCATTATTATTATTATTATTCGATTTTATATATCTCTAACCGAATATTAGAATTGTAGAAAATTGAGAAGATAAATTCTTGATAGCTCTCTGAATGTGATAATAATATGAATTTTTCTCATAAGTTTTCTAACTTGAAAAGGATAGAGGGAGCCTGTTATTATTCTTACTGCGCTGTTACACTTTCAAAGCTTTTGATCGTACTTCACTCATGTGTCACACATATTTTTTCCCCTTTATCATTACGACTTGTATACGTGTAAAGCCTTTTTAAGAATGAATCGAAGGAGAAGAATTGTAAAATATGATTGTAACTTAACAAATCAAAATTCAAAACACGACTGAATTTTCGTTTGTTCTTTATTATTGCATATATATATATATATATATATATATATATATATATATATATATATATTCGGTCTTAATACTTAACACCTTAAAGGCAAAAACGCAAAAGTTGATTACTATTATTATTATTATTGATTATTGATATCTGTTTCTTCTAGCTATTTATTAAAGAATTTTCTTATTTATTGTTTAAAGATCTGACTAAAAAAAAGTTGTAATTATTCATAGGATTATTTTATTTAGATTATTATTATTATTATGATCATCCTCATACAGATCTTCAAAGAGATTCCCTTTTTCTTTTTCCCAGAGTTTTCGAAAAACTCTGCTCCATGTAAAGTTATATATAATAACTAGAATTATATAACGAAGGGGTTAAAAGAAAATACAGTATGGAACAAGAAAAACACGATTAAGCAACAACTATTGTTCAATTATACGTCTAGAATGAAGACCATAGCACAGACTCGGTCGTAGTGTTATAGGACTGAGACCCCGTACAGCACAACCACCGATTCTCCACCCAGGACTTCGGTGGACTGGAGGTGGAGAATCAGGGGAGAAATGAGAGCCGTGGAAATAAGGGAGAAATAAGGGAGAGTCTCCGTTGAGGCAACGGAGAGGCGACGTGGATTTGTCCGCCCCCTTTATTTTCAATAAAATTTATGTTAGTGGATTCACTCATTGAAATTTGGTTGTGTAAATCGACAGATATGAATTTTATTGAAAATAAAGGGGGCGGACAAATCCACGTCGCCTCTCCGTTGTCTCAACGGAGACTCTCCCTTATTTCTCCCTTATTTCCACGGCTCTCTTTTTTCCACCTCCAGTCCACCGAAGTCCTGGGTGGAGAATCGGTGGTTGTGCTGTACGGGACGTAATCAACGCACAACGATAATCGTGAAAGTCTTACGACTTTACAACTTCTGCAAGACTTCCCCGATCGAAGTGTCATTCGACTGAATCGTAATCAACGCACAGGAACAGTCGTAAAAGTCTTACGACTTGGTCATATTACGCTACGAGCACTCTCGTGCTTCGGTCTTTACTCAGCATTGCTCATTCTGTTCAAGAAGCCTGATAAGTCCAGACAAATTTTCGGACAAAAACCGTACAAAGTCCGACAGAACCGAATAGAATCATGTCATATTTTTGTACGGTTTTGTCTGGATTTGTCCGGCTTTTTCAGCAGGACATCCCTGGTTAAAAGAATCCATTACTTCTGACAAATGAAATTAAATGAGATTTGGCCAGAACATTGTCCGAGAATCAATGAGATTTGGTCAGATTCAGTGAGATTTGGCGAGAATCGACTGTTCTTTCTGACCAAATCTCATTGACATTGGCTGGATGAGATTCGGCCAGAACATTGTCCAAGTTCAACTGTAATTTAGTGAGATTTGGCGAGAATCAATGGTTTTTTTAAACCAGGGATGGACATTCGAATCATTAGATACTCAATCCGGAGATGCCATCCACCAATTTTTTCAGTGTCTATCATTGGATGTTCCATTTAACAAGGGTAAACGATACGCTGTCCGTGAGAAAAAGTTGGTAGATTTGGCAACTCTGACTCAACTTTTTTTTTCTTCCTCAAAATTTTCTTTCAATTCTTTCTTTAGCTTCTCTCGTTTGTTTCTTCCTTTTTCGTTTTTGTTTATTGTTTTCTTTCATCTCGTAGGCAGGAAATTCGAGTCGACAAGTCAAAGTACCTGCTCTAAAAGAAAGGAAAAGGAATAAACAATGATGATAATAAAGAGCGGAAAGAGAGGAAGAAGATTTAGAAGCGAATGACAAAAGTTAAAAAACATTCAGGCACCGTCCCATATAATTAGTATAATGTGTAGCTTGTTGCATTACACACATTTGTTCGTAAAATTGAATTATTAAGTGTTTCCGTATACGATTATCATGTTTTTTTTTTTTTTTTTTCATTTTTCTTATCGAACGTGAATAAATTTTGCCTCCGTGTGTCTTCAATCAACTGTATCATAAAAAATGACGAAGGGCAGAACGAGAACGAAAATGAGAAGAATGAACAAACAAAAGCATTAAGCAGAGAATTACTGTTGACAAATATTGGAATATGTCTAAAACATTTTTCCTATGGTGTTGTCAAGACGATGTTGAATGTACATAAGATATAATGAATAATATACCTTATACGATGTAAATAGTTTGTGTCTGTTATTCACTCGCCGAAACCTTTTCATATTATAGCCCTGCTGAAAATGCCAAGCAAATCCGGACGAAAAATATTTGTCAGAATTTGATTGGTTTTTGTCCAAGGAAATCCGGTCAAAAACTGACAGAAATTTTTCTGCCAGGTTTTGACGGGATGTTACAATTTGGTGATTCCGGACAAAACCAGGTAGAAATTCCAAAAGTTGCGGGGTAGTATGCAATAAGCCCAACTGGTAATAAACCCGACTGGCGTTAGCCCGACTGCATTTAACCCGAATGACAGTTGACCCGACTAATTATAAAAATATAATTAAATAAAATGGGAAATTAATCGAAATCAAAGCGTGATTAACCTTTAATCTATACATCTTTACAGTAAAAGCTTGAATAAGCTTTGATTTCGGTTAATTTTACATTTTATTTGATTATATTTTTATAACTAGTCGGGTTATAATCCGGTCGGGCTTAAGTGCCATTCGGGCTTATTACCAGTCGGGCTTATCGCATACTACCAAATTGCGGATGTAAATTTTCTCCTTCTCCTTTTATTCCGATAAATGACCCAGATAGCACTATAGTTCTAAAAGAACTCATAATGAATTCAATGTATTCATAAAGAACTCTGTTAGAACTCTTGTGCTATCCGGGACGTGAGGCTGGCCTCTCATCAGAGTTGCCAGTTTAGGGGAATTTCTAAGGGAATCTACCAATGAATTGGCTCCATTGAATGGAATGACCAATGAAGAGACCCTAGTCCGCTAACCTAACCCGGCAACAGTGCCTCTCATAGACCGGAATACCGTCAGGAGGGTGCAAGTTCATTTATGATGCTACCCACCGACTGTACAGTAGGTGTAATAAATCCGTGACGATAGAGGATTTTTGGTCGAATGGACATCATTTGGCAATCGCTAGTCATTCTCTAAAAGCGATAGATCTCGATTGTCCCGAAATTTCCTGATTCCTTGAAAACTAGTACTTTTTATGGAAATTGTTAAAAAGTACTAGTTTCCAACGAATCAGAAAATTTCGGGACAGTAGCGGTCTACCTCTAAAACCGACTAGCGATTATCAAATTATGTCAATTCGGCCGAAAGACTTTCTAATACCATTCGTAGCTACCAGTAGCGTGGTGAGAACATTTCTATCCTCTTTCAATTCGCGTGAAAACAAGTTTGTTTCGTGTCAGTTGAAGAAAGACAGACAAGCTCTCACCCCGCCACTGGTAGCTACCCATCTTTGATGAGTTATGGATAACTGTTCCATATTTTATAAATTCTTGATAAACATTGAAATTCAATTCCCTAATTATTTGAGGAACGATCCACGTTCATGGATGATATGGTTTAAAAGTTTCTAAATTGAATATTATGATTACAATCGAAATATGTATTTGTGGGTGTTCTTAAAATGATTAAATATCCTGATAACATACGTAGAATTCTTTTTCAAAAACAAGAACAGAATTCTTCAAGAGCTCTTTTCGAACTAACGAATTCATAAAGAGCTCTGAAGGAGTTCTATGTTTGGGACATTAACGAGTTCTGTGAGAATGCTGAAAGTATTGTTTTAGTACTCTCAAAAAATTCGTCAATGTCCCAAACATTGAACTCTTTCAGAGCTCTTTATGAATTCATTAGTTCGAAAAGAGTTCTTGAAGAATTCTATTCTTGTTTTTGAAAAAGAATTCTTTGTGTGTTATCTGGGTAGGGTGACTGCAGATTTCTTACATCGACTGTACATTGTACAATACTGTACATGAATGTACATAAAACGACGACGGCCGTGGAAGTGACATTTTACATTGTCACCATAACCTCAAACATGAAACCACAAATCATTGACCCAAAACCTAATCCTAGTTCGTCAGGAGAAGCGGATGAATGTCTATTTGAATATTTACATGCAGAAATAGTGAATTACGTTTTATCTAAATCTGTTAATAAAAAAGTAAGTGCAATATCAACGAGTCGTAACATGTTACTCCATTCTTTATAACCTATAAATCGAAGCCCACTGAAAAATGAAGGCAGAACATGGACTCTAATTCTCATTTCTGTATTTCCAAATATTTCCATTGTCAAATAATTCTATTCCAAAATGAATCTATTGTGGTTCTTCTCTATCGCAAAATCTGAGAAATGCGAAATATCTCTATCCTGTCTCATCTCTATTGTCTGTAATGCATTCTAGACACATCAGAATTATGAAATTCCTCAGTTTCCAAACTTCTCCTGTCTCAAATACTTCAATGTTTTATTATCCCTGATTCGGAATATCTCTATGGTTCGATATATCTGTTTGAAGATATCCCTGTTGTAAAATATGTATATTTCAAAATATGTTTGTTTATGAATATCTCTATACAAAAATAAGAGGGCAGAAGAGAGACTTTAAATTGCATTTCTCTATTTCCAAATACCTCCACTACTAAATAATTCTATCTTATAACACACTCGCAATATCCTGACAATGTTGAAAAACCTGCTCGGATGTTCCCCGGATGCCCTCCGAACTAAGACAAATCCAGGGAGGTTTGGGGAGTCGTTTGATTTAAGAAATTTCAAGTTCTGACCCCAATGTATTTTTGTACTTTCAGTATGATCGCTAAGCCCCCCTCAATCGAGGAAGCAAAACATCCAATTTTCAATCTATAGTCATAAATCAATACCGTATTATCTGCTGATGATATTTTAGCAATTATCAAACCTTAAACATATAAAATTAAAATAACCAAACATACCAATGAAAATAATTTTCCAATATTTGCAGCCCGAAGAGGAAGAGCTCTCTCGATTGGAATGGATCGGTTTCAACGTCGGGTACAGAATAATCGAACGATTAACGAGAGATTGTACTCGTTTTAAAGACGAATTGGACATGATCAAGTTCATTTGTACAGATTTTTGGTCCAATTTGTATCACAGACAAATCGATAATTTAAGAACGAATCATCACGGAGTCTACGTTCTGCAAGATAACGAGTTTCGTTTATTAAAAAAAGTAGCGGTCAATACAAACAGTAAACAGTATTTAAAAGAGAGTCCACGCTTACTGGCGTTCACTTGCGGTCTCCTAAGGGGTAGTTTAGCAAATCTTGGAATCATTAGCACCGTTACCGCGGAAATATCTATGTTACCTGGCTGTAAATTTAATGTTAAAGTTCAAAGAGTTTGAACTCCATTATCGATATCAACTGTTTTTCGTTTGCCTTCCTTCATTTTTGTACGAGATCGATTAGAATCGATGAGAGTAAAATTTCATATTTATAAAGTGTAGAAATATTTTAATTTAAAAAAGAAAATCATAATTCATAATCATATATATATATATATATGGATATCATGTACAGAAAATTTCTTTCAAAGATATGCACAACGGCTATTACTGTAAGAAAATTAGTATAGAATATTAAAAAGTTTTATTTCCAATAAAAATAAATGCAAATTTTCCATCATCATCGTCTCAAGTGCTTCCATTTGTTTGGGAAACATTGCCTTTGCTGACAAACACAAATAGATCAGATTGAGTTATCGTACCAGCTACAGCATTGTCATTCGTATCATCCAAAACAACAACGTAAGGTTCTTTTTCCAGAATATGCGATATTTTACCGAGAGGGGTCCATGTCGTTACTTTTGGGTACTGTTTGATCAATGCTTTCTCCGCAAAATCCGATTCTTTGACTTCACCGGATATCAATTTTGTTAACATCGAATTCATCGTTACGAGTCCTTTTATATGTTTTTGATCCTCCTTTACCACTAAATGATCTTTAGATTCATGCTTCAAAATCTTCACAGCCTCGGCGCAAGTTGTACTTCCGATCAAAATTGATGATTTGTTTAAAGGTAAGGTTGAAACTGGAAGATTCCACCACCATTTGTTAAATTCGATCGGCTCGGGAAGGTCCTACGTGTATAAAAATTATCTCATTATTATATATACAAATATAAATATCTATGCAGAGATCCGGAGATATATTAATTACCATATATCCTCTGGTAATCATCCAATGATCCGATACAAATTTTGTCATGTAATTACGGATTCCATCCGGTAATAGAACTACCATGCGTTTGTCGGCCGACAAATTTTTGGCGATTTGAAGAGCCGCGGCAAGGGCTGCACCGCTGCTACCTCCGCACAACAGTCCCTCTTCTCGTATTAACATTCGAGCAGCGATTAGGGATTCTTTGTCGTTACTTTTGATCCACTGATCGATTACATTCCGATCCAATACTGTCGGTACGAAATCATACCTGGAAATAGAAACCGCATTTCTCGCTCAATTCTATAACATTCTCGTAATAACGATAGCAAAGTCAAACGAAAAAACCAACCCTATTCCTTCTACTTCGTAAAAGGTGATATCACTCTTATTTAATTCGTCCGGTTGAGCCAAGATACTACCTTCCGGATCGACAGCAATAATTTTCGTACTTGGAGATAATTCTTTGAGTTTTCGACCGATACCGCTAACCGTTCCACCCGTACCAGCACCGGCTATCACATAGTCTACTTTTCCATTACATTGTTGCCAAATTTCAGTTCCCGTTCGATCATAATGAGCTAGCGGATTTCCAGAATGGGTATACTGGAAAACGTAATAATAAAACATTTACCCAATCCATCTGTTCTTTTTCATACGTGAATTTGATGTTGAAAGCAATGTTATTGGGTCAACTGATAAGAAAATGTATCGCATAGATTACATCTATATCTTGGTTGCTAATTTGATCACTTTCATTCCTTTGGTAATAATATAATATCCAATTTTGTTTCAATTCTTTCATAAAAACTGAGGCATTTTTTGCAAGAAGCGAAGATTATCTACACACACACACACACACACACACAACTTTACGAGATAAATAGCATGACTCTCGAATTTCACAAGATAGATTAGAGTAGATTCTCTATTTTACTTGAATATCTTGTCAAATAATAATGGTATTCTTATCAGAATTTGACTTTTCTACTGAGTTTTATGCGATAAAATTATCAAAACCGAGGGATTTTATCACATATGTGCTATCGATGAATGTTTTGTTTTTCAACATTCTATGCGAGAATCGTGTAGAAGAGACAAAAGAAATCTTGTTACAAAAAAAAGAGCCATCGTTGTTCAACCCTAGTCTTGATCTAAAAACAAGACAAAAAAAAAGCAATGCCATGAGAGATTAAAGAATTTATGAAATGTGTCAATACCTGATCAAGAATAATACTGTTGGGTATTTCTTTTTGTAACTTTTGAGCAACACTGATATGACTTTGAGGATCGTCCCAAGCCGCTTCGGTAGGTGTTCGAATAATTTTAGCTCCTAACGCGTGTAAGGTATACAATTTTTCATTGGACATTTTTTCTGGCATTACTATAATACATTTGTACCCTTTGACCGCAGCTGCCATAGCTAATCCAATTCCAGTATTGCCACTGGTTGGCTCGATGATAGTGTATCCAGGTTTCAATAATCCTCTACTTTCGGCATCCAAAATCATTCTGTGACCAATTCTATCTTTCACCGATCCCCCAGGATTCAAAAACTCACATTTGACAACTGCAACCAAAGAATTTTCTATCATTATTCTTTAATTCCAATCAATACTCATTACACATAAATCAATTATTCTTCTTTTATACTAACACATTTCGCATTTCACATTATAGATTAGAGGGATATTATTCAAGCGCACCATAGGAGTTTGTCCGATGACATTCAATATATTCGGTATTATTTTGTTTCTATCGTAACATCTGAAAAAACATTATATTAGAATTTCATTTCAAATTTCCCATTATTGGGATAATTTTTAATCTAACTTACTCGGTTCTTTGAGTATGTGGTGTATTCGGCGCATTTGGTTCCCAGGTACAACGAGATGATCTGTCAGGACGTTTGAATTCCATGATAGAAAATAATTATAAGTCAATAATATGTCTATGATCATTCAAATAAATCTTCAAATTTGATTTTGTAACATATATATATATAAATAAATAAATAAATAGATGAACAGTTTTTTGATTATGGTTGGAAGAATCTTTCACGTTGTTGTTATCGCACGATCGCACGTTGCGCGCAACCAACAGGACTTAATGTGAATATGTAATCCCGCATTCCAGCACAGTGATGCCAGATTCCACCAGATTCGAGACCGCTCTTACCCTCTCCATCGACCGCTTCCCCTTTCTCCCACCATGCGGAATAAGTTGGGTGAGCGAGAGAGTGATAGTCACTCTTTCTCTGTCGTTCACCCGTCTTATTTCGCATGGTGGGAGAAAGGGGACCGGTCAATCGGGTGAGTAAAAACGGTCTCGGTCTCGAATCTGGCATCACTGTTCCAGCACAGTGATGCCAGCATTTGGTCGACCGAGTCAATTTTCCCTCTCCATCACATCTGTCTGTATAGAAATGTCACACACACAATGAAACCTCCGACAAAAGAAATTTCATTGTATACAGCGTGATGGAGGGGGAAAATCGACTCGATCGACCAAATGCTGGCATCACTGTTCCAGCATTCGGTGGGCCGACCCGACCAGCTTTACTCTCTCCATCACACCCATCTGTATAGAAATCTCACACACACAATGAAACCTCCGACAAAAGAAATTTGACTGTATAGAGCGTGATGGAGGGGGTAAAACTCGTCGGTCGGCCAACCAGTTTTACCCCCTCCATCACGCTCTATACAGTTAAATTTCTTTTGTCGGAGGTTTCATTGTGTGTGTGAGATTTCTATACAGATGGGTGTGATGGAGAGGGTAAATCGAGTCGGTCGACCAAATGTTGGCATCCTTGCCAACGGGTTTCGGGTTTAGTACAATTTTCCGATGTATCAACCTATGGCAAACAATATTTAATCGGAATTGCCAATGACGATTTTAGGGATTGTATTAGAAAAGAAAGGATAATAGATCATCGATTCCCTAGTAGCACAACATTCGCATAATATGCTCAGAATATTCATAGCACATGCATAGGACATTGAATATGCTCAGAAGGTTCGCAGAACATACTATGAACATTCGTGTGTTACTTGGGTTGATGAAGAGGATAAGCAATTCAATGAAAAGAAACCACAACTCGTTTAGCCTCAATCTCTCCTCTGATTTAATACACAAGCATCATAGTAATACACTTTCTACACAGCACTTATGTACGTCAATGCAAAATATCATAAAATATCCGGTTTCTTTTTTGTTAAGTTTTGCATTATTTATTCGTGTACCAATGTAATACTCATGTAAGAACATATATGTAAACACATACATTTACGTATATGTGCACATAAAAAATGTATGTGTGTTTATGTGTACATGAATGAATATATATATATATATATATATATATATGTATATATGTATATACACATACACACAAACATACACACATACCAAGTATTTTTTACAATTACACGACATGAACTTGCAGTTATTCGGTGCAGATAGCTGTGTCATGTCGCATAATATTAGAAAATAATACCCAGTAATAAATATATTTATTTTGTATGACTAATACGTTTTATAAAACAGACAATGTGAAATAAAAGATATGTGTATACATGAAGTAATAACGAATGTAATCGAATTCGTCAAGTATCGACGAATATGGCAACTGAACAATTGAAGTAGTGATGGAAAATTTACCTTTGCAGCCATTTATTTATGAAATTAATTTTTTGTGAATCCAGGACGTGTGTAATAAACGCGATAATATAATGTTTTACTTCTCCATAAGGAATAAGAATTATCAAATTTTAAAAGATATACTCCCTGAAATAGAACAATATTCAATTATGAATTTGGTAAGATTGGTACTGGATATTCGCTTATATTACCTGACCAGGATACTTGTGACTTCCAGCGTAGATCTCTTCTTGCGAATCCCTCCTAAATACCTGTGGAGAATGATAGAAAATCAATATTGATTTATGAAAACAAGATGAAATGCTCATAATACTCACAGGTACTATCACGCTGATAGGAGGAGTACTCGGTTTATAATCCGACGAGGAACTACCATTCACCGCCCCAGTTTCTAAATCCTCTTTAGCTTCGTAATCTTCTTCTTCTTCATCGTCGTCTTCCGAATCGCTGATGTGTACGGAAACCTGATTCGTTTCTGGCTTAGACCATTCAAAGTAGACTCCAAATCCAATATCGTAACCGTCAGTTGCAAATTCCCAGAACAAACACGAGCCGTCTGCATGGGTAGGAACTCTGACGGTTATAGTTTCTCCATGTCCTACCTTGATAACTGTATCACCCGCTTCCTTCCTAATACTTTCTTTGAATTCTTCGACTCCTTTCTTCGTCCACATTTCTGGGGGCGCGATAGGTGGCCAATCGACATTCTCACCATCGGAGTCATTTTCGTTTAAAGGAGTTGTTTCGTTGGGAATAAAAATATCTTTGTCTTCATTTCTATTACTATCAGGAGTTTCCGTGATCTCTTCATTCTTCTCCGATTTTTGATTTTCAGTTATCAATTGATTTTGATGCAACTGTTGCATGTATTGGTGATAATGCTGTTCTTGTAATTGTCTAATCAAAACTCCCTGTTGTTCTGGATTGCCAGGATACTGTTGTTCGGCGTAAGCTTTGAACTGATAATAAGTTTGTTGATTCAAAGCGTCTTGTATTTGTCTTCTCTGCAACTCTTGCTTCAATCTCTCCTCTTCTTCTTTTCGTCTCAACTCTTCCATTTCTCTGATTCTGTTTTGCTCTTCTATCATTTTCATCTCTTCTTCCTTTTTTAATCGATATTTCTCCTCTATGTCTCTCTTTTGCGCTTCGACAAAAGTTTTGAACAATGGACATAACTTATCTAATAAAACTATAAATCCTTCCATCGCTTGCTCTTTGGAAATACTGCCTAAATTTTGCCATGCTATTCGCCTGTCCCTTCCAATTACATCTAACACTCCTAGAGGTGGGGCATTCTCCGGGGTACATCTTCCGTGTGAAATTTGTTGCGTGAAAGCTACTAATTTGAGCTTGTCTTCGTACGATAAATGCACCGCTTTACCTTCTTTTTCTGTGAATGTAATACTTATATTTATACGTTTACATAAAGGGTGTTAATACTACAGCAAAAGGTGAAGAATTGCGACACTTGGAAAAGAAAACCCAATTTTGAGTTTAAATTCCATGAAATGATGGGTTAGAGAGAGAATATGAATTATTGAAATATGAAGGGTTGAACTGTCAATTTAATAATTCTATTACCTTTGTAAAAATTTAGGGCGATTTTATAGAGTTCCTTGGTTTCAAAACCCCATAAGTGGGGTTCGAACACTTTGGCATTTTGTTCATTATTTTCTATTCTCGGCAATTCAGTCGCATTTATATCGATTCTTTCAATTTTTTGTTCCACCGTAGAAATATTGTCATTTTCGGCCGCCATTTGCGATTATCTTACTACTACTTACTACATGGCATAATTAATCATAGATAGTGGGGATAGTGGTCGTAGACACGTATACAAAAAGATACAAGTTTTTAGAAGAATTCATTCGTCGATTTGAAAGGGGACATCAGAAAGAACCAATGAAATGAAAGAATTTCGAAACCACGATCAGCAACGCGTCGCAAACTGTGTTACCAGCAGTGAACTCTAAACATACTAGAGTGCGCACTTTCCAGATAGCACGCAAGAATCCCGAATGAAATCTGAAAAAGGACTCTTTGAGAGCTCTTTTAAAATTAAAAGAGTTCTTAAAGAATTTCAAAGAGAATTCGATTCGTCAGACATTTACGAGTTTCCTTAAAATTCTATAAGAGTTTTCAGAGAATTCCAACGGAACTCGTGAATGTCTGACGAAACGAAGTCTTTTTGAAACTCTTCAAGAACTCTTTGTATTCCAAAAGAGCTCTTGAATAGTCCTTTTTCTAGAATTCATTTGGAATTCTTGTGTACTATCTGGGATCCTAAATTTTCTGTAGTATAGTCCGGTCAAAGAGAGAGAGAGAGAGGGAGATCCAATGTGCTTAGATGTCTTTTTCCATTACACATATTTTAGAGAGAGAAAAAAATAAGCCGGACTTTGTTATCTCTTCCTCTCTTATGCGATAAACTGTATTTCGTGATCACGCTGTTCTAGGGAGTGCTCATTCTAGTATTTTATAGGAGCCTTCCGAAGTACCTGATCTAGGTGATGTGTAAACATAGCATGTATAAACAATGTCCCAAAAACGTGTTCTCCAACACATTGAATGAATGGTCCTAAGACGTTTGGACCCTAACAGCACACTCCTTCGCATCTCCGTGGTCTCCACGTAGATACCACCTATCTCCGTGGAGACCACGGAGATGCGACGAAGTGTGCTGTTAGGGGAAAACGTGCTTTTGGAAACCAACATCTGTGGGACTTTGGACACGTTTTTAAATCGTTTTGAGAATTGGCCGTGCTGCTTGGGAGGACGTAGATTGACGTGATATTTCGTAGTTTTTGGCGTAATTTGGCGTAGAAATATTTTTCCAAGGGCAAGCACGTTGTCTGCATGTTGAAAAAACCTCGCTGTGCTGGGTGGGTATGAAGAGGTAGAAGGCTTAAATAATGTTAAGACATAGTCGGAATTAAGATTGAGGTTTAATGTTTTCTTATTGGAAAACAAAAGAACTTTTCTAAATTATATTGTCAACAAATTGAACATTCTTACAGTAAAACACAATGAAGTTGAATAATTATATACTTTGCTCCCAGACAGCACAGAAAGTTCTCTGGATGTTCTATAAACATAATCTTGGTTCCGCGTGTGTTGCCCAGCCAACAAAATCAAGGCAGCGCTTCTGGTAGTGGTGCTACCATTCACTTATACAGTTAAAAATCTTCTTTATATATATGACTTCATTTATGTATGGAAATAGGAGCGACTTGGTAGTATTTTTACTAGGAGCACTACTTAGTAGCGCTTCCTGATAATACTGGTATAGCGCTGAGGTAGTGCTACGTTATAAATTGAATCATATATATGTTATGGTAGCATGCAGTCTCACGGTAATGGAAAAGCTACTACGTTGCTACCACTAGCACTGCTAGTAGCAGAAACGTGAATTTGGAAGCACTTTGCTGGCTGGGTGGTGCCCAAGGCACATATTTTCCAAATGACGGATGAATGAATGAATTCATTCAATGTGCACGGAAAAAAAGGATATGGCTGTGGCAGCTACTCATTTTTTCAGCACCCTCTTTTCACCGCTGTAGCTAAAATAATTGCAGCTGTAGCTATTTCTTAACTACCGCGGTAGAAAATCGTTTCTTGCTACAGCTACATTTCTTGCTGCTACCGCCAAGTGAGTAGCTGTGACAGCTAAAAAATATAACTCCTGTAGCTAACTTTTAGCTATCCAAATAATAGCTAATTATTTCTTTCCGTGTGAATCTGATTAAATCTCGCCAAATCTCGTTAAATCTCGAACGATGTTCTGACCAAATCTCATGAAATTTCATTGTCAGATTCAATGTGTTCTTTTGACCAAGGAAGATATAAAAGCCCGACTGAAAAAAAAGTCTGAGAATACGGCGGTTCATGTGGAATTTTCCACATTCTCTACGTCGCCAGTCCACCCTTGTCCCCAAACTGAGGATTAAAGTTCAAAGTTTCGAACACAAACGGAAATCTTTCTAAAAGCACATAGTGCCCAATTCTTTCGTTTCTTCCTTTCTCTTAAAACATGGCAAACATAGGAAAAGAACAACCACGAGAAAAACAATAGGGAAAACTTCTCTGTAGGTTGAAACTTGAAAAACAGGGTAAAACACAGCGAAATATGAACCCCAAAACATTTGCGTATCATTAAAATGATAGATCGCAATAAAAAAAATAACAGGGAATCCATCGTAGATAGTTGCGTTTTATAAACCTTGAGGATTAATTCATTGATCCACGTTAAAACTGAGACACGAGCATGCGCAATTACAGTATTCGTAAACCCTCTTCAACGTGACGAAATGTTTTACAGAACATTGTGCATAATATTGAATTTAGCTGTAATAATTCAGTTCTCAGCCTGTGAAAATTTATTACAAAAAAATGAGAAGCACTTTGGAAGTAACTTCCAAATGTGTCTCGACAGTTTCGACGTTCACACCGACAAAATTATAAAAACTATAGATTCTCGTGAACTGGGTGCCAAGTTTTTGAGAGAAACAGATGTAGAATCCAGACACGAGTGTTTGAAATTTTGCTGTGATACGGATGGATGTGATGTCTTTATTTTCGAAGAAAAGGTACCGATCGTATAATAATTCAACAAGGATATGATATTCAGTTACTCGGCCCTGGAATGTATTAACACTAGAAGAAAAGTTCTTCTCATTTTGATAAAATAGTTTATTTGTTCTCATTCCATAGCATATATCTTAAGGATTAACGATATATTGAACCAAATCAAATGATGGAATACTTGACCCAAATAAATAGGTCGGGCTTCTAAATAAATAGTTTATACGCCGCAAGTAATCAATTCAAGTTTTATTCAATTGAATATTCAATTTTTATAAATAAATATTATTTTCAATGAAGATTTTTAATACCTATCAGTTTAATATTCATATTTTTTCTCTTCCTTTTTTCTGTTTTATAGAAACCAGGGAGTTGTTATCTCTTCCAGTGTGGACCACTGCACGATTTCAAATGCAAATTCACAAGCCACGCGAATTACAGCAGCGCAGTACGCACTAATTATAATGTACCAAATCCTGCTCAGCTAGAGCAAGAGATTCGAATTTCGCAACAGGAACATGAACTGAAATCTCTAAGGTTTGTTTCAACGGTCAGTTTGTTTCATGTGCGCGCGTTAGTCGGAAATATAATGTTCATGATTTTGATTATAGAAAGCAAGCTGATTTCCCTGTTGAATACGTGGTTACGGAACCTTCTATCAAGACAGTAGTCAGTCAAACGCCTAAATTGTCGACAACTCCAATTGTCAATAAACATGGTATGTAAATTATTAGTATTAAGGAAACCAAACTATTTTCATCCAGTAGTATATGCGTCTTTGCTCTCTACATCTAAAAGATTGAGAATTCAATTCGAACAAAAAGATAAGTTCCCTTCTGGCTGTCGAACCCTGGTAAAAATCCAAAAGTGAAGGAAGCGGGTATTGAAACAAATGAAGCGTGAAAATGTTCAAATTCCATCCTAGATGACGCCTGGATACTAGGACTCATCCTAGAGCTGAACTCGAGACTCTCGAGTAAAACCAACAAAACTCAATTTTACCAGTTCTGATGAAAAAAAGATCGTTGGGTCAATGTACAAATATTTAAAGAATAAAATAGGAGGAAATTTTTGAAATTTTTTTTTCAATTTTCAGACGTATTATTTCCAACTAAGACATACCCACACTTGACCTGATGTAGAAATTTGTCTTCGAAGATCGTAAAATTGAATGATATTTACTATTTTTGAATTTTGTTCAAAAGTCTCGAGTCCACCTCTATGGATGACTTCTCCTTTCGCTTCAATGCTTCATTTTCACCGGGGAAGATCGGATTCCCACTCAAACAGGGTAGAATTTCACTCTTTAGACAGCCAGAATGGAATCTGTCTTTCCGTTAGAGTGAAATTTCCACTCTCAGAGAGTGATTTTGAACACCCCACATAACATTGAAACTTTCATAAAGCGTATAAAAAAAAATTTTGATTTGTCTAAAAAATTTATAAGGGATGTTTTAAAGATATCTTACACAGCGGCTTTCACTATTCTTAAGGGGATAACAAAGGCTTCTGTCGATGCAACCCGAGCCAAATCTTTCCTGACAAATTATACGAAAATAAAGCAATAAAAGAAAAATCTCTGTATACAGACAATTTTCATTGATTGGAAAAGGTCTGTACAGAGCGATATTTCGATCTTCGAATAATTTGTCAGAATAATTTTGGTGGTGACCTTTTCTAACCAATGGGTCTGGTGTCTGGTTGCATCTTCGGGAGTCGCTGGGATCGCCTTAAATATGTCAGTACACACTCGTTGGCCCGAACCACCGTTGGTCTGAACTTCAAAATTCGTTGATAAAGTTGAAACTTATCTTATAATGTAGTGTTTGAAAACTGTCTGCGAAATATGACTAATAAAATGTCGTTATGTTCAAGCACAGTTTGTAGTCGTAACCAATACGAGTGCCGTTCTTCCGGAGAATGTATAGCGATTTACAACGTGTGCGATGGTATACCACAATGCAATGACGGCTCGGACGAGGCAGCGGATCTTGTTTGTCCTACCGAAAAACCCACTTTACTTCCTCCGTTGATGATGCAAAGACCTTTCATTCCACCCGATGTGATGAAATATCAACAAATGATCGATCAGCGTAACAAGCAAATTCCCCCTGTTTACGTGCATGGATCGGAAAGCAATCTCGGGAGGGGTTGGGATTCGCATCCACCTCATCAAGCGATTCCACCTCAACCCAACATCCTGTATCCCGTACAAATGGAAATACCTCAACTGCATAAAAATGTGGGTTCTCCGTATAGGTGGGATTATCAACCATTGTACGAGCAGAACAAGGACAACTATAATGTTGCAAATCTTGGGCGCGAGCAGAATCCCGCCATAAATCCTTATGAAGGTGAGTAAGATTGATGATCTATGAGAAACTGGCATTGATTATGTGGGATCATATCTTTATTTGTCAATAAATGTTTAGTAAGGGTTGAACTCTTCACATTTTATCAAAAATTATACACAGAAGTAAAAGAATTATGATATGGAAAATTCCATTGAGGGAATTTGAGGGAAAAATACCAGTGCTTCTTGCTCAACCCAGACAAAAATTCCCGGGTGGGTGGGATTCCCAAATTCGCATGTGGACTCAGGTTCTGCCCAGGACGAGCCAGGTCCTGCCTGGAACCCCTCTGGTTCCCGCTCGAGGCCGGTTAGGTTCCCGCCCGAAACCAGCCAGGTGGTGACTCGAGCGGGAACCGACAGGTCCCGAGCAGGAACCAGAGAGTTTCCAGGCAGGACTTGGCGGGTCCCGGCCAGGAACCTGAGTCCACATGCGAATTTGGGAATCCCGCCCACCCGGGAATTTTTGTCTGGAAAGGCTGACTCGCTCATATAGGCAAATTATGAACTTATTCGTGACAAAACTCTGAAAAAAATGTGATAAATCCTTGTTTTCCGAGACGAGTAAGTAAAAATTATCAAACGATTGTTCTGACTTGATATTAAATTACGTCAAATGTCACTCTTGTCTCATGGTTTCTTTATAGGTCTCAGAGGAAACACGGACATTGATCATACTTTTTTCAGAGTTTCATCAGGAATAAATTCATCTTCATCGATCTTAAATTTCGATGAAAAATCTCTGTCAAACTCGGAAAAAGATCCGAGAACATTCTGACAATTACTTATATTTTATGATTTTTTTAAAACTCTCGGAGAAAACACGGCGTTTATCATATTGTTTTCAAAGTTTTATCAGAAATCAATTCATGATCATTCATCTGAAATTTGAATGGAAAATCTCTGATAAACTCAGAAAAAACTCTAAGAACGGTGTCCGAAAAATATTAGATTTTTCATCGAAATCAGATGAAATTCTTAGATTTTATGAAACTTTTGCAGAAGAAAATTTGAATTTTTTGAGAGATTTTCAGAAATTTTCCAACGAAATATTTCCCTACGGGATCGTATTAGAGAAATATAATGAAGAAACTTTAAATTTCAGCGGAACCTCCACGTATCTTTGATCATAAAGGGACAAACATTATAGAAGAAAACGAACCAAACAGGTACGAATCTATAAATATGGGACAACTATGGCAAATTTTTTGAAATAATTTAACGTTTCAGAAATTCTTATATGGATGAAAAACATCCTTATCCCCCACAATTTCCATCTCCGAATCAAAACAACTGGAAAAAAGGTGGTCCACCTCAACCATCTGATACAGTGATTCCGAACAATGAACCTATGTTCATTAAGGAAGTCGTCAAACCTCAGACTTATAATAATAAAAACCCTGTGGTGCCTTGCAACGTAAGTATATCATCAAATTTATTACAATCAATTATCTTCGAGAAACTCTTTGATATTTTTCCAAAATAATTTACTTGTATATTAAGAATACCACGGAAAGTGGACACAGTGTTCAAACGAAGAATCCAGAAAATCATAAAAAATCTGGCGAAGAACCAGAGAAGCATGAAGATACCAAATCCAATGATAGGCCGGAAGAAAAAACGGTTATAATAAAGAATGACGCTCCCAACTACGATCATCGACAATCAAACAAATCTCAACAAGGTATTTTCAAGAACAGTTTTTCGATACTTGAATTTTTATTGAATTTTATATCGTATCACTGTTTTAGAGCATATAGCAAAGCAAACGATTTTAGAAAATCATATAAAAGAGCACTCGCACGTTAATAACAACGTCATAGTAGAACGTCTTCAACAAACAATGGAGGATGAGGTTTTGAAACCTAAAGGAGCAGTTATATCTTTGGCTTTGGGATTAACCGTTACAGCGATTACCGCAGCTTTGATAGCGTGTCGTTTGAGGGTAGTGAGAAGACGTGGAAGAAGAGGACATGGACCTTACGCTCACGATGCTGATTATCTGGTCAATGGAATGTACCTTTAAACTTATTACAGTTTCTTGTCAAATTCGTTTCTTCGATTAGCATAAATTTTTGTAAATAATCATTCTAATAATCACAACGATGTGTTTCCAAGATTACATTGTATAATGTTACAATAATCATTATCATGAAATGAAATTTTTGAGAAAATTTATGTAATATATCGAATCTGAGAAAGAATACTTTAAATAATAAATTAAGTATTCATGTTGAATTATTTACATTTCGTATTAGATTACGCTGATCTTAAGAGATTATAAAATAATTGTTATACCTTTCAACGAGAAATTGTAACAAAATTATATTTATGTAATATTGTAATACTATTACATAAGTGAATTTCCATAATTTTTATTTTAATAAAAGAATTTTTGAATTCAATAAATTCGATGATTCCTTAAAAAAATTTATAATAGCGAACAACCGTGGTACAAAGGCTGTCGGTCGATTCATTCAAGAGATTTTATTTGAAAAAATCATAAATAACAATGATATATTAAAAAATAATTTCACAATACTTGTATAAATCGTATGATTATTAAATTCATCCCAGTTATTCATCTTATCATTACAAGTATAAAATCGATATGACGAAGACTTTTGTATCATCAATTTGAGCCATGTGTAGTTTTATTTACAAGTGTTATTAAAATTCAATATTTTCATTAAATTCTATATCCTACAAATAGAATTAACAATTATGAACAACCACAATCTTAATTAACAACCATTGAAATGTTGACTGTTATTTTTTTCCAGGGAAATGATTTTTTTTTTCATTTTTCATCAAAATATTTATCCATTCATTCAATTTATTGAGAGACATATCTCAAGCTGCGTATTTCAGTCCCCGTCTTATGACAGTATTATGCAATCAAGTATATCTTTAAATAATTAAGGACTGATACAGTTTAATCAGAAAAATATATTTCTCATGGTTCTGTACGAGAAATCGTAAGATCCACGACGTGCTTTGAGTATGAACGTGATGGAAGAGTATACTTCATTAATTGATAAAGAAATTAAAATAAATTAAATCTCTTTCAACATTGCGGTACTCAAAACTCGATATTCGTTCGAGTTAAGTTACACGAATGTGCGAAGTTTACTGTAAAAAAAAAAAAGTTGACGTTAATGCGATGGACGTGGAGTTTGAGCAGAGTTCTGCTGTGCACGCATAAATTCCGTATAATCGATGAATCCATCTTTGTTTGAATCATCCATGGCTAGAATTGGATCAATTAGCTCTGCCAATTCATTGTCTTTGAATTGTTTTTGCTCGACAGATGCGCCAGGTTCTTTGTTACCTTGTTCTGGGCAATAGAAATTTCATAAAGCTTCAAATTGCATTACAGATGATAATTGAGATTTAGGAGTACTTACCGTGCCAATGAATAAGAGATTTTATCAACTCACAACCATCGAGTTTGTTATTATTGTCTGCATCGTGCATTTTGAAGTAGTGAAATTGTAACTCCTGTTCCGTCATCTTGCTAGTATCCATAGGTATTTCCATGTGTTCTTGGATATGACTGACAGATAAATAAGAATATAAAATATCATTATAAATCTCTTAATCGATCTCCTCGTCGATTTCAACTATATTTACTCTTTTTCCTCGGCGATATTAGCAGCATTGAGAATTTGTTGAGACCCATGATGATTATGATGATGACCACCTGCTTGTTGCATTGGTACATTCTGCTGCTGCATGGGTGGTGAGGGATTCTGTGCTGGAACTTGTTGAAAGTTTTGTTGATGCATATGCGGTTGCTGGAACTGCTGTTGTTGTTGAGGCTGCTGCTGCTGCGGCTGCTGCTGGAACTGTTGCTGTTGTTGGAACTAACAAATAAATGAATTCAATATAATTCTAAAGGTATCCAAAAGTATGTATTTGCTGTGACATTGTTACCTGTGGCTGTTGAAACTGCTGACCATGCTGCGGCACTTGATGATGCATTTGCTGAATATGCAAAATTTGGTATCATTTTATATGAGCGATAATCATTGCATCAATAATGGAAAAAACTTATATCGTTGTATGAAAATCTCAAGAAAAAGAATGAATAGATGTATTTGTTCAAACATATGTTTTAGATTCCACATTTTTTCAAACTGTAATTCCTAACTTACTTGTTGATAATTCTGAGGTGGAACACCTGGTGGAACCCTTTGACCCTGAACGTAAGTATATTTACAACTCCAACATCCGATTATAAACACAAAAAGAGTCCAATGCATTTTGAAATCTTGTTTGTTTCTGAATTGGAAACTATTGAAAAGAAAAAGAAATTAGAATTTTAAATATAACCTAAAGCGGTTGTCGAGGATACAAAGGAACATGAAATGAATTTATCAACTTGTTATTACATTCGAGAAGATGCGAATACTTTTCTTCGTATGTTAAGCAGAGTTAAAAATCACTATTATCCGAACGAACGACCGACACATCAACAAAAATACCGGGATATTTTCGAGGTTATACAAGTTCATCGCCATGCACATCTGACGTGGAGGGTGGAGAACAGTGATGCCAGCAATCCAGCATTCGGTCGGCCGACCAGTTTTACCCTCTCCATCACACCTATCCGTATAGAAATCTCACACACACAATGAAACCTCCAACAAGAGACATTTGATTGTATAGAGCGTGATGGAGAGGGTAGAACTGGTTGGCCGACCGAACGCTGGATTGCTGGCATCATTGGACTGGAGGATACTCAAACAGAAGTGTGAATTAAGCCGGGTACTCATGCTAGCGATAGTCGGTAGCATGAGTATCCGGGATAAGAGTTTGGTTGTAAGTTGTGACACCAATTGATTCACTTTAAAAAAAAAAACAGAAGACACCAATTCATTCACTCGATAAATGATTATGAATGATTATTCATTCATCAAATTTTGATATAACTATATACAAAGCGATGTTTGTGTTGTGGTTGATTTTTCTTTTGTAACTTTGATTTATTCGTACGTACAAATTTCTTTAAAAAGTACATATGTTCGTATGAACTCTAATGCTACTTATTTATCTTTAAAAGTTTAAGGTTTGTATAATTAATATCATTCATCCATTAATTTTACACAACAAAACAGTTTCAAACCACTTATATTATATAATCATTTCTAGATTTACTTGACAGGTTTCAAGATTGATGCATATGTAAAGTGAAATGCCGAGTGGATCAAAATGTAGTGTATCCAATTGCAAAAACATTTACAAAAATACTAGAAAGGATAAGTCTTTGAAGTATCATTCGTTACCAAAAGATGATAAAATTCGACAAGTTTGGATAAAGAGTTGTCGTCGTGGAAGCAATTGGAATCCTCAGATGTGTTTTATATGCTCCAAACATTTCAGAGAGGAAGACTTTGTGAGAGATTTGAAAGCAGAATTATTAGGTCTACCTCCTAAGAGACATTTGAAACCTATGGGTTGAGTATATTTCTTTACGTTAGTGATGTTAGCTAATATTTTTCTCGTTTCTTCTTTTTGTAATTGGTTTTGGAATAAGGAAGAGCATGGTACATTTTTCTCACTCAAACGTGAATTTCAGAAAGGAAATATAATTCCTAGATAATCAATTGTTCCACTCAAATTTAATTTCATGAAATACAAGCAAAAACAGTGACCGAACATTCAAAAATCTTACTAAAACTGTGGATTTGATACAATTAAATGGATTTTAAAAAATCTGGAAACCATTCGATTCATTAATTAATGAAAACACAGGAGAATTGATAAAATTAAGGGCCTGTCCGGAGACATGCTAATCCGTCTTCAACTTTTAAGATTCGAGACACGTGAGATTTTCAAATTTTCGTGAATATAGTGAATCCTTATGTTGCTGAAATATGAATCGTTTATTGAAACGAATAATTGAATAACGAAATACATCCGACCCAGTTGAAGACTCAAAATCTTGCAGCACATTCTTCAAACGATATTTTAAATTTCAAGGAGTTAATTCGAGAAGATAAATAACGATGATTTATCAAATTTTGTGAGTTTGAATTTTCGTTTCATTCTTACAAACGATTCAAATTTCTACAACATGAATCCTTGGGGATTTTCTACAGATGAGCGAAATTTCCCGTGCCTCGAATTTTTTGAGACCGTGACAGGCAAAAGTTTTCAGCTGGAAACACCAGAAGTTTTATGTGTCTGTAGAAAGTTCCTTAAGCATTTACTATCACTATGAGAACTCGAAAATTTAACGTGTCTCGAATTTTGAAATCAAAAGCAGGCTAGGGTGTTTAGGCGTAGCTTAAAATTACTTATTTGAGAGTTTAGTACAACAAGTTGCAAGAGTCATTTGTAATTTATCAGAGAAAATGGAATACAAAATTACAAGCGTGTTGGGATAAAAATGATAGTACACGAAGTTTATTTGTCAATCCTGATATACGATGTGATATCATTGGTTAGTATATGAGAATTGACCAATAAACGTCGTGTATTATAATTTTTATCCCAACACTGATTACAAGGAGGGTTGGGCAGCCTCATTTACTTTTTCCATATACAGTAGTTTTCAATTTGACAATGGAAATTTCTATTTTAGGAAAATAGAAAGTACTTGGAGCACAAAAAGTAACTAAGGTTGTGCATTCCTGGTGACAAGACTTGTGGCATGAATGAGACTGGAATGAGCATTTGATATACTATTTCATTTATCATTGTACGATGCATGGCTTTAAATGGAAAAAGTGTTGCTGAAATTCAATATTTTAATTTGATTGAAATTCCAAGCACTTTTGATCTCTAAAAACACGTTGGATCTTTTCTTCGGTCAATTATTTTCAACAAATCCAATCCTTAACATTCACACCAGGGTCGTGATGACCCTGTTGATTTTTAATTTTTTTCGTTATTAACATTGCAAAAAAAATGGTTCAAATTTCAAGTTTTCAAAAAATTTAATTTTTTCATAATTCCCAGGGACCATTGTGGACTAATACAATTCAGTAATGTTTATCCAATGAACTATCATCCTTTCATATGAAAAGAAATTCCATTAGATATTTGCTCGAAAATGAATAAACCATTAACCAAATATCGTTTTTCATACAGCGGTACCATCCCTCCATTTACCAACAGACGACACGCGAGACATGGAAGAGATGAAAGATGACGATCATCAAGAGGAATCGGATCTTCTATCAGAATCCTTGAACCCTTCTGGCAAAGATCGTGCAAATGTATTTACGCAAACTGAGTTTTATAAAGAAAATTACGATGAATTACTACTTCGAATATCAAACTTAGAGTCTATAATAGAACACTATACAGAAATCGTGGACAAATTTAGAGTAGAGAACGAAATGTTAGAAGCTAGTCTAAAGGAAATGGCCTCTATAAAAGACAAACCAGTATCCAAACAGCAAGTCAATAATACGAAAAAAAGAACTCGAGAAATGGTAATACAAAACGAGGATGAATCTAAAAGAAAGAAGTTACTGTGGAATACCAATAAGATGGATAAAGTCGCTCGATTGAAGTATTTGTGCAAGGGGTGCTATATAATAACTTCTTAATAAATTATTATTATTATTATTATATATTATTATATGAAATATAAAATCAACATAATTTAAAAATCTTCTGCTTCACACTTTTTGAAAATGATATTTTGTACTGCAGCAGGAATGAAGGCTTTTGTATTCATATTAATATCTAAGTTTTATAATCATTCAAATTTTCTATATAAGCGAGAGCATGAAGGGATCAAAGGACTCTTGCCCTCTAAAAATTAGCGTATGGAATTATATTCACGAAATTGAACAAATATTTTTTCCATTTAGCAATTGAATATAAATTTCTTGTCATTCTCTCATTTACAGGAATTTGAATGAGAGTTATTTGGTTGGAACTCATTCCCTAGGAGCATCGTCAAATTGTAAACGGTGCCAAATATTACCCGAACAGCACACAAGAATCCCAAATGAATTCTGAAAAGAAGAACTTCTGAAGAACTCTCTCAGAATACAAAGTGTTCTTAAAGAGTTTGATAAGAATTCGATTCGTCGGACATTTGCGAGTTCCGTCAGAATTCTCAAAGAAGCGTCATAGAATTCGTAGAGAACTCGTGAATGCCTCATGAATCGAATTCTTTCTGAGAACTCTTTGGGAACCCTTATTTATATTCTAAATGAGTTCGTTTTTCAGAATTCATTTGATATTCTTGTGTGTCGTCTGGGTACAATAGCACCCACACAGCATCAAAGTCCCAGAAGAATTCTTTATGAATTCATCGTGGGATTTTTTAGTAGTCCCCGCTATGCCAGTTCAGAATGAGTTATTCATGAATCTCTGGTATTCAAAAAGAATTCTCAAGGATCCTTTCCCTGGTAGGAATAAATATCGTATCAACGTTGTTCCAAACCATCTCAGCTTGGAATAACGTTGATCCGGTGTTAAGGGGTCACTAGTGGTTACCATCCGAGCACATTGGTTAGAAAAGGACACGCCCATACGGTTGACAGAGAAGTTCGATACCGTCGCTAGTATTCCTTTAATGTCTATTAGGGTTATGAATTCTTTCGCAACTGACATAACGGGAGTTCATTTGGGACATGTCCGTACTGTATGGGTTTGGAATCACCTGTAGGTCTTTGATAATTTCAACATCCACGCTTATGAAGATATTTGGGACAATTTTCTGAATAAACACCACTCCGGCTTCAATAAGTATGTTAATGCAACGTAAGAATTTTTTTTTACTTACTTGTCACTTTGGGTTCATCCAATAAATATTTTTGTGGAATTCTTCCGGAATGTTCCCAAATATATCTAAAAGATTATTCATCGTTATCATATCCTTATCATATCGGATGCCATTATCAATAAAGCAGATAAAGGTAACCAAACAGTCAATTCAAACGAGAGTGATTAAAAAAATCCCAACCAGTACAAATGATCAATTTGAATTTGTAAAGACTTCCCAAAAACCTCTTGAACGGTCCCCGTTATGCGACCAGGAATGAATTCAATCAATTCAGAATGAAAACATATCGAATTCCAGGAGAATTCGTTATGAAATCTCGACTCGATATGAGCTCTTTCTAAACATTAAGTTATTCATCAAGAGTTCATTTTGAATTAAAAATATTCATAATGAATACATATTGATTAGCATAACGGGAACTCTGCTGGAACTCGCTTGCTGTATGGGAGTTTATGCCATCGCCACTTCACAAGGAATAATTACTCGTTTTTCTTTCAAGATCATTCAGTCGCCCGAATCACGCCCGCCATCGATTTTTAGTGCTGTTTGCAAACAATCAGCAAACGAAGCAAGTCTAAAACAGATCGTTAACGCCTGTATATTGATCATCAACGTGCAAGGAAAAAATATATTTCTGCACTGAGAGAAGAACGATTTGGAAGTTCGATAAATATATTTTGATATATATGGAATATTGTCTTATATAAGACAATATTCATGGCCAAAGTCGCTATGTGCCACTCAATTACTAAACATTTAGGAACGAACTCTTCGAAAGAAGTTCTTTGAGAATTCTTTAGGAACTGTGGTGCTGTGTGGGTAGCCGACACCCGCACATTCCCAGATAGCACACAAGAATTGCAAATGAATTCTGAGAAAACAATTTTTTAAGAGTATACCTTCAGAATACCAAAATTTTCTAAAGAGTTTCAAGAAGGATTCGATTCGTCAGACATTTCCAAGTTCTATCAAAATTCTTAAAGAAGTCTCATAGAATTTCAACAGAACTCGCAAATGTCTGACGAATCGAATTCTTTTTCAAACCCTTTAAGAACTCTGAAAGAGTTTTTCTTCAGAATTCATTTGGGATTCTTGTGTGATATCTGGGTTGATGGTCAATGTGAACTAAAAAAGCATATTTTGTACGTTGATTCTCAGAGTGAAATACACCGATGGTTGATCTGTGAACATTGAACACTTACATTGGCGCATTGGAAATTAATACGGGAAAAACACTTTTTCGTTCCACATTGGCCATCAATCTGGAGGAGCATTTCCCCGTGATATGAATGTCTCTGAAAAATTCTTGTTTTTAGACATGTGTTTCCTCTGAATATCTGTGAACCTTTTTTTGACCATGTACAGACCCAGTTACCAATGAAAATCCTGTTCCATACGTTAAACAAAAAATTCAACATGATTTGAATTCATTTTACCATAATTGAGTACAGAAATGTCCGCTTGTCGAGTTCTTGCAAGGTTCATCGTCAATTTTCTCCCAACATTTATTATCCAAAAAATTGAGAGAAGAAAATAATAATCTTCCAATGATCTTTATCATTTCCACGTCCAATGCCGAAATCGAATTTCTTATTTTAAATCTCCAACGAGAGAGGAAAGAGCATGAAAAAGAAAGAAAGAGCATGGATGGACTGAATGGATTCACGAATTCTTTCTTATTTCGTCCTAATTCAAGAAAACGACCGCCGTAAAACGAATCAGAGAGGGATCATGCCTTGAAATTTCTTCCCTCGATTACCCTCCGGACGGTCGTTTTTACTCCTCTTGGAACATTCGAGAAACGAAAAAGGGATAATCTCGAAGAAAACTCTGTATTCCAGCGTAATATACCCCTCGTACCCGATTGCTTTCATCCCCTCTTTACCCTCGCCTTTCTTCCTCGCTTCCTCTCTTTTTCCATTCAACTTTTATCGAGTCACATCGATACACGCAAATCCAATGGATTCCATCAATCTTTCAAACTTATCTTACTACACATCATTTTTCTCGATCGATTTCATCAATTCTCAAATGATTCATCTTCCCGTATAACGGTCCGGTCCACCGTTGAAAACTGTTCATTTTCAACAGTTTTGATCAATTTGTCGGTTTGTTCATGAAATTTTAATTGAAGTATGTTTGTTTTGTAAGAAAATTGAATTCTTACCCTCATCCCAGTCAGCACGGATGATCAATTTGGAATCATAAAAACTTCTCAAAGATTTCCTAAATAGTCCCTTTTATGCGACTAACAATGAATTCAATATAAATTCAATGAATTCAAAATGAAAACGTATTGAATGCTCAAAGTTATTCATAACGAATACATATTGATTAGCCCAACGAGCGCTCTTTGCAGGAACCCCGTTGGAAATTCCCATTTATTCCCATTGAAAAAATTCAATGGGAATGAATCAGATTTCTGCATCGGAAATTTCTTATCGAATTGAGTTGATTTCCCATCAATGGGCATTGACACACAAATGACAATCGGCATTGTCCAATATAGTTGGGGAAATAAAATTCAAAATGGGTTGGATGCGAACCCATTTAATAAAATTGAATTGATAGGTTTTTATTTGATTTTTCTTATATTAGAGCAACGGGTGTGTATTGCAATGGCTTCTACTTCAAATCAATGGATTTTTGTTAAATTTTTCTAAAAAAAAAATAGTTGTGATTTTTCTCACCGTTTTTTTCCATTCATTCTCATTCATTTTGAATCGAAGCTTGAGGTTGTCCCATTCATCCCATTGAAATCCATTACATTTCATTCGGAAATCTATCGGTTTATATAGGATTCAATGTAATTTTTTAACCAGACCTTTAAATTAGCGATGGCCGATCTTGAAAGAATCGATTCTTTTCTATAAAAGATTTATCAAGTTTTCATTGGTTTTTATATAATTTCGATCAAAATTTTATAAAACAGAATCGTTTCTTTCAAGATTGGCCATCACTATTCCAAATACGTATCAGTTACATCATATCCCAGACGGCAAAAATATTAATCTGCTTGAATTCTTGGAAGACTTCTGAAAGAATTGTTGAACACTCCCCATGATGATAGTGAAAATGAATCCAATATGAATTCATGTTAAATGCCCTCTGACTCAATCCAACGCTTCTTGCCTACGTTGAAGGGAGAGAATGAGCGTTCTTATTGAGAGGTCACACTGTAATTCATGATGAACTCGCAATATGAATTCTTCCTGAACGCTAAGTTATTCATCAAGAATCCAATTTGAATTCAAAATATTCATAATGAATTCATGTTTACTGTCCTTTGTACTTGCAAAATTACCATCATAGTATTGACGTGAACTTACAGGTGATATGCAAGGTACAAAAATTTGCCAAGTGCTAGTGGAAATGCAGTTTACGGGAACAGGTTGAGTAAACTTGTTGTATGTAATGTTGCAATAATTTTTTTGTACAGTGTATGGAAACATATCAAGTTCAAATATGCAGAATTAAAAAATATCAGTGATTTGAATTGAAGAATAAAACTTGAATGGAATTACATTCCATTCGTAGAACAATGAAATTATGGTATAGTCAACAAAATTCAAGTATAGTTACTCAGGATTGATGATGCATTTAACTACACATCATGTAACATCAAATATATCTACACTGTAAAAAATGTGCAGAGTTTTTCTTCACACTGTTGGTGGATTTCGTTCCCTCATCGCGGGGAAATGGTTTTTCCATCAAAAATGAGGGATTTTTCCACCACTTTGAGGAATTATTTTGTTTTTTGGGTGCTGAATCCTCTACAATTGGAGGGAAAGTCCACTAGATCATGGTGAAAAATTCCCCATCTATGGAGGAACTCTGCTGCCACCATTTTTTGGGGGAAAATTCCACAATCATTTTTTACAGTGTATCTATCTACCTCGGGATGAAATACACGATTAATCATTTCTCACACTGACCCTATATTACGAGGGATGAACCAGCTACATTATTGATGATCATAGTCTTAAGTCGGATTACTCAATAGAATTCACAGGTGCGTTCAACATATGTCGATTAACAATCCTGAAGAGAAATGATGATAACGCGCGAAAATGATAATGATAGAAGAATGAAAAATAAAATAATATCGAGAATTAGCTGACAAATTGTTCTGTGACCGTCCTTGTAAAATCTCACTCCGCACGCAGAGGATAAATCCTTTTCAAGACAGGATCATCGGAACATCATATATTTATCTAGTGCATATGGAACAATGAATTTCATCATTTGTAGATCCCTCTCATTCGCAACACTTGTCGAATCAGAAATGGGGATGTGTAATCCATGCCTGATGTTCACGTATAAATACAGACGTGGATGAAGGAGTTAAAAGGGGTAGGTAGAGTCCATGAAATTAATCGAGCGGAAAATCTGAATGTGAATCTCTCTTCGAGGTAATATACTTTTGATATCATATGGATATTTTATTTTATATATGATAAACAGTATACAGTGCTCGAATCTCATTTCATCAAATTGATTTCCCTTCCAGCCGAAATGAATATACATCTTAAATTATTAATTGTATTGTAAAAAAATAATTGGAATTTCCCAGTATATATGGCCACCGGAAAATTCCAATCATTGGATTGGAAATCAATTTCTGATATTTGTGTATGAAACTTTTATCCCCATTTTGCAATGAATTTTCGGATAAGTACGGAGAATTGCTAAATTTATAGGAATTTTTCCATAGAAATTTTTTACAATGGCAGTATGAGAAATTTCACTCGAGTGAATTTTTCTTTCTTAAAATTGCAAGGTATATAATTGCAAATCTTTGGAATAAAATCTTTATTCAGAGAAATTTCAAGAGTTCCAATAAAAATAATAGAATTTGATACTTGGACAAATTTCAATTACCAAAAAGAGACTCAATCATCAGAATATATTCGTATGAATGAGAGGGGAAAAACAAGCGTATCACCGCGATTTGAGCAGTAAGGGGATTAACATATCAACGAGGAGGGTTACGAGTCGGTACTCATCATATCATAAAAAAGATTACTCGACACATATTTATGTTTTACAATTTTCCCCTCGGGACAGCGGCAGGATCATCAAATTCCAATGACAAAACGTCAAGACGTAGCTCCCCTCTGTGTATATATAGAGGAGACAAAAAATACAACACATATGGTTCTGTCGCCTCTATCTTTCTCTTCGCTTTTTCTATCTTTTTTTTCTGAAAGGGTAGATTTCATAGATTCGGGAAAAAATTCAAACGCCCTTCTGTTTTTGTTTTCCTTTTTATTGGATATTAATTGCGATGGGGTGAATACTTTACGTCACATATATTTTTTTCATTTGCCACGTGCGATGTGGAATAAACCTGATGAGTTGTCCAAGTTGGTTAAGAGATAATTAAAATTGATGAATTAGCGACATCATTGTGTGGCATCTCGTTTTATTCTATGACGTTGTTTTCTCGTCATAAACTGTTGAAAAAAATTTGTGAATTACACACACAAAATTTGGGAGCAATTGACACATACTTTTGTGTATTGAATTCACTACAGATTTTATGGGATTCAAACAAATTTTTGTATGAAAACCATTTCAATAAAAGTGTAGCAGATTCAATGCAAAAATATGCGTCTTAAATGCTTCCAAACTTTTGTATTGAAATAAATACAAATATTTTTTTACATGACATTAAAAGTCTTCAAAGTTCCGATTGAATACCATTAAATTCCATTGAAACCCATTCAATTTCCCATTCGTCAATGATATTTTATGGGGCATTTTCGACAGGAGAGTAATTTCACACTCGAGTATGTAACAGGTTACATTACAGCTGTTATATCATTATAATATTGCGTCTACATTGGTGATATAGTCATAATAGAATATCAATGTAATAGATGTAATGTAACCTGTCGTATACTTGAGTGTGAGATTATTCGTAGCCAGCTTGCTGCAGCAATGTTCTCCTTACGAAGACTGTAATGTGTTAGGTGGGTTAACATTATCACTAGAATTCGTGGATGTTGAACACACGGCAGAAAGTACTACCAAGTAGCGCTTCTAGTAACCCAGATAACATTTTGAAGCTCCTCCTAGTTTTGCGTACAGAAGCTTATCCATGTGCATCGCTTCGTGAGAGCATGTTATCTGGGAAAGTACCACCAAGTCGCTTTCATTTCCATACATGAATGAAGTACTGTATGTACAAAACACTGCTGAATGTATAAGTGTATGGTAGCGACGCCGCTAGAAGCGCTGCCTTGATTTGGCTGGCTGGGAACCCTTTGCGTCAGCAGCAAAAGTTGAAATGACTGAAGATATTCAATTCGATTCAGCAACTATTTTACTATCTCGAGAATCACAATCAGAAATTTTACCGCATTGGTTTAATTTTTTACTGTAACAGGTAAAAATTTACTGTTCCAGCAAAATCAGATTCCATTGCCTAAATGAATTTTTTCCTTCGTGCAAATCTAATTTACCGGATATGTATTCAAATTATTCTTGTGTGATCACAGAATTCATTAATATCACATATATATATATCATAAATAATCTGTTTATACATTCGCGAATGAGCAGATGAGTACGTGGAACGGCCTCATAAATTACGATGTAACAAAACAAGAAGTTACGAGTTCCCGATAAAGCGAAGAGGAGAAAAAAATAAGCGGAACAAAAATGACGAAACAAGGAGGAAGTTGGATCTGAGAAGGGCGAAAACAACCCAAAAGTGCTAGCGAAGCCGACCGATGAGAGTTGAGCGTTGGCGAGAGGGTTACCCGAGGGATGCGAAGGAAACGAGTTTCTCGCATGAATGTGCGGTAAAAGGGGGTGAAAAGGCGCCTCATGAGATGTCATCATCAAGCATTCATAAGATGCAGAGCTACGTGAATTTATCACAGAGAAGGAACTCTTTAAACCGGAAGATTTTCAGGTAAAATATTCATTTCGTTATACTACACGAGCTTATGAATGATAAAATCTTATCAACATTTCATGAAACTTATAGTTAATAACGAACGCAGTGAAATGAATTGTTCTGAAGATAATGCCAAAATCATATATTTCGTTCTTATCATTCGATCGTCATGAAATTTCTACTACAGTTTTATTCAGTGTTGGTTGTAGTCCTATATAAGTTTCAATCTGATCCTTACAGAAGAACGGGAGGGGGAAAGAAAACATGTTCTCGGGAATTGTGATTTTGCGATTGTGTACGACTTCGCTTCCTGTCATCCGATTGCATTGACATTTATTTTATTCATTTAATGAATTACAGTCTCATTGTGGTCCCTTGAAAAAAAGGGGCGTAAAAAGATTTGCTCTTACTTTCATAAACATATTACGAAACTTCTTATGTAACACAATCTATGAAATCTCATAATATGCTATTAATTTCAATAATACTCAAGGTGATACCAGCGACCCCTGCAGATGCAACCGGAAGCATTGGTGAGAAAAGGACATGACAAAAACTAATCTCACAAATTACTCGAAAACGAAGGAATGAAATGAAAATATCGCTCCGTACAGATCTTTTCCAATCAATAAAGATACTCTGTACCGAGCGATACTTTCCTTTTATTGCTTTTTTATTCCGAATAATTTGTCAGAAAATATTTGGCTCGGGTTGCATCGTCAGGGGCCACTGGTATCCCCTCAATTTTAAGAATTTTTGTTTCCTTAATTTTAATAAGATATTTGAAAATCTCATAATTCATATCAAATCCAAGAACTTTATTAAATTTAATATGGGAATATTAAATTTCACGAGAAATTCATAATCAAATTCAAGAATTTTTCCAACAGTGTGGGAATTAGCTGTGGTAGCTACTTTGTGTATTTGATAGTTAGATAGTCAAACATATTGCTGCAAAACTGGGCCACGTGGAGAATGTGGAAAATTCCACATGGGTCGTCCTATTTCCAGATTTTGGGCCGCTGAGTTGTCATCTTTAGGCAGCTTTTTTTAATTTGTTAAAGGCCGGACATCCAAAAGATATCATTCGGTATTGTATGAGATATCTTCAACTTGTCTTAGATGTTCTCAAAATATAATTTCATGTATTACATGAGGTTAAGGAGATCCCAAGATACGTTACACGTAAACAAAACAATTTTTATTAGAACAACAATCGCTGTACTAGCTTACGTTCTTTCAATAAAAATCGCCACTCTCGTAACGGATTCTTTATTGCGAGAAAGAATTCTGCTGCAGTAACAAAGAGTTTGCTGAATGAGCAATGTATCTGTTGAAAGAAGAAACAATCGCTTTTTTAAGCTATCGTTATCGTTTTTATACCAGCAGTTTTTATCAACATTCTACCCGTTTGATCGGCTCGGTACATCGTTTTCTGCGCAAAACGATGTTTATTTCATTAAGATTTTTCCCTAGTGTATACCTTCGCTATTTTCATCCCTCGTTAATTCAGAGAAGAAAGAAATGTTGATACATTGTCCCTTCTACACATATTTTGCATTTCAAATGAAAATCTGTACTTTGATCGATTCGAAACTTCATCATTTTTTTCACCCACTTCTCTGACTCTCTCCATCCCGGCTCGTTCGTTCGTTCGTTCCTACAAAATCCTTGGTGTTAAACTCTTCTTATTTTCCTTTCATCTTGCCCCTCGTAGCTCACAGTGATTTCAATATCTCCCTTCTACATTTCTCGCCCTTCCACTCTATTTTCGCCAATCAGCGCGACGGCAGGTGCCACCCCAAAAGCCCGCCGTAGGGATGGAAAGGGATACACAAACGTGTATATCCCCTCTCCTTATACCCAGAAACTTTCAACTCTGAGGAGTCTCGGCGCACCGAAGTATTGACCCGATATCTCTCAGTTTTCTCTATCCGCTTCGAGTTCCTTCTCTCGTCTCTCGCGTTGATAAGCGAGAGGCTACCCCTCGATTCATCATGGCTGCCACCACCGAAACGTATCTTCTTCCACAATTTGTTGTACTGTTTCTTCTTCGACCTCCGTTTGGTAAACCCAAGGGAAAAAATCCCCTTGTTCCGAATTTTTTTACCGTTCAACGTTGCTTATAATGGAAGGAGATGATAAGGCGCTCAGAGAGAAAGGATTTTATTTTTTCCAGTATCGTATGTCTAGATTATCGTCTTTGATTCGAAATTCAACTATTAGAATATGAAACAATGACTCTTATCGAACATGGTAATTTATTTAGATTGTTTAGAAAAAGGGTTGCTGTTTACAATCTCGAACTTTTGAGAACTGCTTGAACGGGAAGTGACGAACGAGAAACGTATTGTCGCAACTCCTTTATGAAGATTAAAAATGTATCCACTTCACCGAGGATGAAAACAATTTTCAGTTCCGAATCTATGTAATTTATATATATCGCCTTTACGCGAATCATACAATATTATGTTGACTCGGGGTGCTGATTCGATTATACAGTCAGAAATATCTGCAAATTTTTTCCACTGGCGTAATCTCTAAATTTGAAACAGTGAAATCTCATTCAACATTACATGCAATGTACAAAAACATGAAACAAGTATAGACAATGCTATAGTTTACATTGAATTTAATGTAAAATGTGCATGAAACTGAATTCACGCACGTACTTGAAAACAAATTCTACTCCCCAAATTCGAATTAGCGAAATCTCACTGTTTCTGCAATTAAAAGTTAACTACTGAATGGAATCAGTGAGATATCAACTAAATAATCACTGGTTACGCATTCGGATGTATTCCTGACAAATTGAATCAGTAACATTCCACTGCAAAGATCAGTTACCTAATACACTGAGAACCCGATTTCTTAGATTTAAAGGAAATTTCTTTACCCTCATTCTGATAAATATTTATTAGAATGCGGACAAAGAAAATTTTCTTTTAATCTGAGAAATTGGGTTCTCAGTGTATGAACTGATTGCGCACTGGATATGGACTGATCCGCAGTGGACGACTTTCTACTGCAATCAGGGAAATTTCACTGTTTTAAATTTGGGAAGCAGCAAAAACATTAAGGCTTCCATGAAGTTTGCACGCCCATTTTTGCAACTCACAGCATTCTTTCTCGTAACTTCACAATGAAGACTCGTTTAACGATGAAGTAATCCATCATACACCAGTGTCTGCAAAATGGCTTACTCCGCATTCACACACGTTCACTGGTAGAATAAAATTCATGCTCATATACGTGCGCGTTATATTTGCAACAAATACAGTGAAACGCACGGGGATACGAGTTGAGATTGCTTTCATACATGTGGTTTCCTTACTTTACTCAATGTCATGTATTATTGCAAAATGGTAGAAAAATAATGAAACTCGTATACTCCACAATGCTTGGGAAAGTAATATATCATCGTATCCATTTCAAAATGTACACATTGGCTTGTTCTAAGATTTCATATTTTCTTTTCGTGAAAAAGAAGCATTATTCAAAAAATGGATAGTTCTGTTTCTTTCCTTTTTTCTTTATCAATTGTGAGATTGAGATTTGATTTTCGTAACGAACGATTCTGGGAATCATACTGCAAAATTCGTTCCAATTTTCTGAAATGCAAATTTGAATCGTTTATAGAAACGAAACGAAAATTCAAACTCAAAAAATCTATTGAATCATCGTTATTCATCGTCTCGGATGAACTCTTTGGGATTGCACACATTTTGAACTTATCCCTGGTACAAAGAAACGATGGGACTCGATTGAAAGAACCAATGCCGCATAGAAGGTCAATCTTTTCTTATCCGCTCCTATCTGTTTTTATGTGGTTTCCGAGCCTTCCAATCACTTTCTATCAATTTTTTTCCAGGGATTGTTTAATCGAGAAAATATTGGAACTCCAGTTCGAGTTTAGACTCACATTTGGACTCGTCCTTGAATTGACGGGGACGGTACAATATGCTATCCTATATATAATACCAAAATTTGCTGGAGGAGCAAAGATTTTTAACTGCCACAGTTAAAAAAATCGCTGTTGTAGTTAACAAGAGTGCTGTAATAACAAATACTTTGCTGTCACAGCAAAAAAATGGCTGCTCCGACAAAAGGGACCCAGCACAATTACATTTTGTTGTTACAGCAATTTTTTTTTACTCCGTCTATTTTTTCACCATTGAGACATTCCGTCCGATTTACGTTTACAATGTAAAGAATCTTGTGAATTATTTTAAATATTCTTTCGATGAGGGAATAATATAACTTTAACGGTTCTTTATATATATTCGCGTGCGATATCTTCGATATAACGAGAGGAAATATGGAAAATGATCTCTCCCTTTGATAGTTGAACAGAAATATTTTACATACTTGAAAAAGAGCAAAGTTTCTAGACTTTTCATGCATATATACAGCAGCCTATAGTAATCGCCGTAGAGTAGCAGCGGTATACAAAGAAAATCGTATATTCGGCAAATCACGGATCGTAACGGCGCGGTATCAAGCACCTTATTGCCACCTTCTTTACTTCCGTCCTATCTTCCACCTACTACCACTACTGATAAACTAAATATAACTTCCTCAACCCATTGGAAGGATCGTTCACCTGTGTATGCAATATACGAACACATCGATGCGTATACATAGTATATAATATATAAAATACGTATGTATATATCACATATGTACGTCCAAAATCATGACCGATAGATGCTAGTTGAACGTTCTCTCGTTTGTGTGCGTCTGCGTGATATTAGATTTGCACATAAACCATCATCCTACGGAAACACCATGCTTTGTACATACCATGTACGTATATGCATTATATAATACACATACAAAATGTATAAACGTGTGTACTAGAGCTCTGCTTATGTAAGGTACACCACTGGATCTCTACGAACAGTTTCGTGTACGTTCACCGTCTACGAGAAAATGTTGCCCTCTAAGTCAAGATTAGTACCAGGGACGCGCCTACGCATAGATTTTTCATCTACATATGAAAAGTACTGTGTCTTTTTTTTTGTAAAACTAAATTATTGCTCGATAATTGCAATATCCACTGTGAAGAATATTCTGAATTTTTCCACATCTATGTAAAGAAAATTTCCCGTACTTGTACGGGAAAAGCAAATTGACCAGCCACGTATGGGAATTTTAACATAAAAATATATGAAAATTACTGTTTTTTGGGATTTTCACTGGAGATCTATAGGAATTTCCCTAATATTTACGGGAAACTTTGTACAGTGTAATTGTATTTGCTCTTTTATAAATGTTTGTTATCACGGTAAGTGGCTTCGCAAAAACAATTGTTGACCCCGGTAAAAAATGTGTATTGGTTCCCACTGATCAACGAGATTCGATATAAACTTTGCAATGGCGAATGACCATTTCAACCTATTGAATTCTCCTTGAATCTCTGATCTTAATCGGTTCCAATGGTGTTCAACGGTTTTGAATAACTTTCAACTGTTATTTAACGTTGCAAAGTTTCTATTCAATCTAATTAATCAATCGGATTCAATAGACTTTTCAAACCATGGGGTATTATCAAATACTTATGATCATTTAAACGATGCCAATAAAGATTTATCGATGACTCTTGCAAACACCTGCAGTTGTGTTTGCTGGATCACCACAGCCAGATTTATTTAGCGAAGTTCATGGGCCCGAAGACACTAAATTTACTTACATCCCACTCATATGGGATCAGGGGAGAGAGGGGACACTTGCATCACTTTTTTTACATTGTTTTATAACTTTCATGGTTAAGTTCATTCGATACATTATTTATAAGATTTTTACGAAGCAAAGATTCCTCTTTGATTGCAAAGTCAAATCCGACGTTCTATCAATGATACGAGTGTTCTCCAGAAAAATTGCGATTGGCGCAAGTCTCCCGTTATGTGGGGATCACCCTGCGAATTGGCTCTTTATCTCTCTTCATGAGTAACCGATAACCTAATTTGAAGGTTAACCACTATTTTTGAATCAATTCATGAATACTTATTTGAAATTAATAACCAAACACAAATGATGAAAAAATGAAGCGATTTTGAGAGCGCCAAAGCTTTTGCTGTGAATAAAAAAAAAAAAGAGAATCATTTCACATTCCTGTGGACTCTTGTGTTTTAGTTTTAGCGAAACGTGCAAAAACAACTTGACAATCTCTGTAAGATCAAGAGATATCCGCTGTGGTGCAAGTTCCTCCACTCTCCCCTATTTTGCCGAAAAATGTCTGCAAAACCATGAATAACCTTTGAAAAACATCGCATTTCCTCTGGAAAAATCTGTAGGACTCTGATAAACTCTAAGAATTACTAAAATTTTCATGAGAAATCTATTAAATTCGAGACACTCTGTACAGAATTTTGTCAGAGTTTTTCCGAGTCTTTTAATCGTTTTTTTCAGACCAGGGGGAATGAAATTGCGCTCTGAAAACATTCTGACGAAACTCTAATAAATTGTAAATATCTCTCTGATTGTTGAAAAATTTTGAAATCCTATGAATTCATCTGTTATATTCAAATATTATATGTGAAAAAATTCTTGAAAATTTTCCCTTTTTTTTTCAGCATTCAAGAAAATGGTAATAATACATCATAGCTTCGTTAGCATCTTTTCAAAGCGTCATTCCGTTCCTATTCATCTGGCAAAAAAACAAATGAAAAAAATCGGAAAAACTCTAAAAAAATTCTGGGAGACTTTGACAAAAGTCTGTAGAAAATGTCCCAAATTCAATAGATTCTTCAGAAATTCTTAGAGAATGTCAGAGTTGTTCAGATTTTTGCAGAGAAAAAGCGATGTTTTTCAAAGATTATTGATAGCTTCATAGAAATCTTTCAGCAAAATATCTCCCAACGGGCGGAAACAATCGTTCGAATGATACAGATGAATATATCTTTATTTTTTTCAACAAAGAATGATCATGTGTTTCAAAACTACGAAGACAAACATAGTTCCTTCAAAATTACCATTAGGTGGGTATTGAAAGAATTTTCCCTCCAAAATGTGACAGTTTTGAATTTCTCCCCAGTTCCAAAAACGGATGAATCTGCGACTTCCCAGCATTAAAATTCTCATGATCAGGATCTACATACAAAGTTTATCAAGAAAATTGTTGATCTACCGTTCTAAAATGATTTTTCAAAGTTTGCGTCCGTTCCTGCATGCGAATGTATAGTATCCTTTCCACGAGAAGCTGCAGCCATGTTATATCCCTGAAGGTACGGTAGAGCCCCGCCGACTAATAAGTTTCATCCCCCGCGTAGTGAGCACCAATTATGAACTTGCTCGGGCAATAATTAAAAAATGTAATTTCGCCGCCAGACCTCCTCCATCTTCCGTGTTAACGATCCACGTTATGCGCTCGTGAGAGAAGAAGACCAGGGAAACCAAGGAAACATTTCACTCCCAATCCATTTTCCATTACACTTAATATCTAATGATGCCTCCGCGTGTGAGAAGAGAAATTGAAAAGAAATACACGGTGGTTTCGAATGATGCGAAAATGTGAATGTAAACGTTTTCAAAACGAATTCTTATCATAGGAATTCCGAATTTTCATGTGAAACAAAGTTTCAGTGTATGAAATTTGTATATAATTTACATGGAATTGTTGGAAATAAAAGAAATCTATGAAGCGGATGGAGTCAGAACCGGATTGAAGCTTATATCCCTATGAAAATTCCTGGCTTCCGTCAACGCTGAGAATAAAATATAGCTCATTGGTATAAAGCTGACTGCCAATCCTTGCAGAGTCAATGTTGATTAGAGCTGGGGCTATAATCTGATTCAATGTGATTCTATATAAGATTTGTATGAAGTATTTATACAACTTTAAAGAAACTTGATACAAATTTTATATAAAATCATATTGAATCAGATTATAGCCCCACCCCCTAATGTTGATCAAAACATCACAAAATAATGCACTGTTATTGGTAATCAGTGCATTCGCTCTATCAATCTACGATTGTTTCAGCATTCATTTGAGCCCAGAGCCAAATAAATCTATCGCCTATTCTCGGCCCAAAATAGACTGTATAAAATAATTGTACCAATCATTCACAATAGCTAGTTTCAATCTTTGTTATGACCCTCAGTTTCGACCCAAAGTAGGTCCGCTATTTTATCAATGTTGGTTCTGCGAGTAGTTGTAGCATTGAGAATTCATCACCATTGAATATAACTTGACATTGAATCATATCAAAAATAATCCTTCAGTGAAATTGATTTTTTTTTGTTAGACCAATGATGAAGTAATAATGTACAGAGCTTGGCTCAATCTCGCGTCAAAGTTTAATCAAGCATGGCCTGAACTTCAATAATTTTTTTACCGACTAAGGGAAGTATTTCTTTGTTTTTGTTTCGAAATTTGATTTTTAAGCTTTTTACAGCAACAGGTAGAGGACCAAAGATTATTCCCTGAAAATTTTAGACTTTGTTATGCGTTTAGTTTCGAGTAATTCGGTCGAAAAAAATGTCACCAGATAGAGCCACCTGTGCGCTCGTATCCACTCGAGGATACATTTCTCTCAGTTTAGATCCGACCCATTTAGTGGAATGTATATTCATACCAACGGATGAACCCATAATGCACAGAAGTTGAAAAAGAATTCTTAATGACTCATAATGAATTCTTTGAACCCCAATTGAATTCTTTATGAACTCTTTCTGAACTGTATCGGAATATTTCTGGAACTAAACCCATATCCCATCAGTGTGCCCAGATCTAATCGGATAAAGCGGCGAATCTAATCGGATCTGAGCTGAGATACAATTGGATTCAATCACATACAATCACTTTTTTTCGGATACGAAAAACCTTTGCGGAACGTTATGAACCCTGTTTGCGCCTCATATGAGAGTTTTACTCTCCTATCGAAGGAAATCTTCCTTTGAATTTTCCAAAGCACGTTGGGATACCTGTTTCATAGAAGAAAAACATTATACTTTGGCCAATTTCTTTGATCTTGAATGCGAAGTAAAAGACGTAGCAGACCTTTGAAAATGATTTTAGTGTCATATACAGTGAGGTGCAATATATACATAAAACCATTAAAAGTACCGTCATATCGTTAAGTATCCTGGCTAGCTACACAATGAGTTGCCTACGAAATTTGGGTAATTCATAATGTTCTCTCGGAAGGTTTCAAGATTTTATGGTGGCATACGGATGATTTCAAACAAGTAGTATACATTCTTCGTATACTTATTTAATTTTTTTTTACGATACCAATGATAATATAATCCACCATAAGGTTTACAAGCAAACCCACTCAAATTAGATATATTGCGATTTTCTTAGCATATGTGTAAAGAAGAATGGAACCGAATTGCAGTTACTACGATTTTCACCCTGCACGGACGAAATAATTTAGCTGCTGCGGCTAAATTATTTTTTCCCTGTGTTATTTTGATAAGTGAATGTATTTGAGACCAGCTCGATTCGTTCAGTGATTGGAGAAATTTTTCCGAATTCTCGGAAAACAATTCTCAGAATCAGTGTAGAAACAGGCACAAACAAATTGCAGTCGACTGTTAACTCATGAGTCGGCTGCGCAATTGGGCCAGTACTGGTCCAAGATTGGACCGACGTAAAATAATGATCAGATGAGTAACAATCCATTGTTGAACTTAAACGACTGAAATTGAACAGGACCCATGTCGACCCGATACACGGATTCATGATGTCCACTGATAAACAGAACCGGAGCTCTTTGAGGGGACTCTTGTGCTTTACCGTATGCTTAATCGTATTTTGTCGAAATCTTGTCATATCTAGAGTGCGGTTCAAGCCAATTTCTGCCAATTCAGTTATGACCCAGATAGCACCCTACACCTTCAAGAGCATTTGAATAAAGTTCTCGAGGAACAATTTTGGAAATGATGAACATTATGGGAATAACAATTGGTCCAGAAGCCCATGCGTTTGCCATTGGATGTGACAACACCCGTAATAAGCGCTCTGAATTACGAGCTTCTGATGCTGCTAACGAAGCTAAAACTGCTCGTTTGGCAGAAAGGACCGCAGGAAATTCCTTTTTTTGAACCGGAAGGAGGCCAATTGTATGAAGCAGGAATCGCTGATTGAGAACATTTAAGTATAACGTGACATTATGTGATTTGAATTGCCTGGAATTGTGCTTGAATTTTCAAACGCGTTTTTCTCAAAACTACTCCTTTCAACACGGTTGACACGATATCTCAAGTTCCAATGGACCGATATACTCGAAATTTGGTATGAACCTTCTCTGCGCATCCTTCTATCCTCCCTGCCAGATTCATGTCGAAATTTTGTTCTCTACTATTTTCAAAAATTTGGAAAAGTGAAAAGAACAGGTCAAAAATGGAATTTTTCTTTAAGCAACCGTCATTTTGCCAAAACAATTTTTTTTCTTCTCTGAGGTACGGACGGTAAACCAAAAACTTGGTAAGCTCAAGTTTGGGGTGACCCGAATACAACCATACAGGTGGTTAAATCAATCGTACAATTTTTTCCGTACATTATCATAAAAACGGGAGAAAATTTGTTAATGAGAATTTTAGTATATCCATTTTATGAACAGCTACATAAAAAGGAGAACTTTTGTTCATGAACTTGTCTTTGAAATATGAAATCACTTTTCATCATTTTTTAATACACTTCGCATACATGTTCATCCAAGCCGCTTAAAATAACGAGAATTAATGGTGATCCGTTCGAATGATGTCAAAGCTCATTGAATCTTAACGTTCGGATAAACGTTTAGACGAACACGTGGTGTATCGTTCATTTATATATATGATTTTGGTCCCAGTTTAAATGACGGAAGATACACTCGAAACCTCTCACCATACTTCTTCCGGCAGGTTCTTGATGTATTAAATAGAGAGCCCAATACTACCACGATACAGTACCTCTATACTCACGTTCCGATACAAACGGTGTAAATGTCGAAATTAGAACGAAATTAGCTTTACCACTTAAAATGCTTCGTAACGTACATCTTTGTTCCGATTGACGCCACTTAAAGGTACTTCTCTTTCGTTTCATGGATTCGTATATATGCTATACGCTTCCGGCTCTTCCACTTTTTTCTTCCCTTGCCACAAAAAAGCATTTTCTTTTTTTTTTCAAAATATATATCGTTTTTATCCCTCGTACCGAAATGTTGAACAAAAAAAAAAGATATCAAGGGAAACATTGGATAATGCTCAATGCTCTTCCGTTCTTCCCTGATTTGATCGTGCAGAAAATTTATAACAAGGCGATTCATACAATTCGCATCGGTGAGTATAATCTCGCAAGGCAGAACATTCAATGGAAAATTCAATAGAAAGACGTTCGTAGATACAGAGAGAGTTTAATGTCTCTAATTTTGTACGATCATCCCCTAATTTAATCAGAGCACTCAGACCTCTTTCCCTCGCTTTCCTCTTCTCTTTCTCTCTCTTTCTCTTCCTTCGTCGTTATGTACTATGACTTCTAGTCATAAAATTATAAGCCAGAGGAGAGAAAACAAGGTGGTAACCAATTTCGCTAACTTAATTATAAATAAATTCAGACTACGGATTAGGTGTCTGTTGATAAAAAAAAAAAAACACTCGCACGTGTTCTTTTTTTTCTTCGCGTCAATCTGGAATTATGGAGAAAAAAATTATCAAGGGATGTGATTTTACATTTGGGCCGTTCACTTGAAGTACTTAAAGTATACTGTACAAAACTGAAAACTAAATTCTTTTGTCATAACTTTGAAACGATCATTTCCAATCTCATTATATCTGCATAATCAGCAGCAATTCTATGCTATCAGCCTACCCTATACACAGTAAAAAAAATTCCGTCATTGTGTAAAAAAGAAGTACGTGTCAAAATTCAAGTGTTGAATATTTAACACTTTTGTGCGTTCATTTAACAAACTGATCAAATGCTGTTCGATCGATTCATTTTCAACACCTTAAAATGTTATTCGAGTTCAAATTAACACTTTATAAGTGTCACTCTGAAATCAACACACGTTGAGCGTGAAGAAAAATGGTTAACATTCGCTTGTGTGTTGAATTTGACGAAAAATTTGTTACTGTGTAGCGCGGAATATGTTTTTCATGCTTGCAAACATAATGATGCACTGAAAACTGAACTCCTGGCATCATTCAATGCATTTTCTAAGAGTTTCCATGAACGGGTTACAGAATTCTCACTCCAATGCAGTACTCTGTGTCTTTTGTAATTCAAAAGGTCTAAATATATGATAGAGTACAAACCCCAATTGTCAATTGAGAATATGAAGAATGGAAGAGTTCCAATTTTCACTCTTCTTTTATTGATAAATTTTTCCAAGTATCAGGAACATAAAATTTTTTTTAGGAAATTGTAGGAGTTATTTTCGGTTATTGTACAATTGATGATTTCAAAAATGCGTGATGATATACCATCCAAACTGCACCCGACGGTGGAGAAAATTAAATAAATGTGTATACGAAAGATTAAAAGATGAAATAAAAGTAAAATTATTCAAGTGAATATTTTATAGTACAAGATTTTTGATTGAGTGGTACAGTGAACGATAACAACAATAACAACAAAGAATGAATTGGTGCAAGAAATTCGAAGCACCCTTAACGACATCTCACTGGTATCATCAAGACGGTCACACAGTAGCCACTCTTGTCTGTTCCTTTCTTCCTGTCGGCACATCGTAAAGCTTTCGCCTTCAAGTAGTCCATATCGCATATATAAACTCCTCACTACTCGTTATGTGTATGCACACTTTAGTTTTAGATGCATTATCGTGTGTTTTTGTAGCGACAGCAATAAGAAGAATAACACGGATATCTCTTGCCAATATCTGGTTCTCATACACCAGATGCACACTTCTTCGTTTAACCGCATCTTGTTCACGTATTTTGCTTCGATAATTACCGTTCTTGACATTGTGAGAAGCTTTTCTCTACAATTCCAGCGCGGAATCAGAAGGGATATAAGTGTTTATTATGCGAATTTATTTCACCATTCTTGTATGGGCGAGTGTCAACTGAGGATGTATACGTGATTCGCGTCGAAGAACTTGAAAAATAATCGATATCCGTTATTTTTACCCTGTACAAGACATAGTTTGTTGAATTCAATTGAAGCTTCGCATTGAACGAAACAAACTGAAAAACAAAAAAAGAGATTAGTTGAAATAACCGTCCAACTTGTAAACGCATATGGACCCACGTTTTTTTCGTTAGAATAACAAATCAATTCATCGATCTAACCAATTGAAAATAATTTACTAAAAAGATTGGTTGAAACAACGAAAAAAATTGTCATTCTAACGAAACAGAGTGGATCCATATGCGCTCACAACTTAGATAGTTGTTTCAAATAATCTTTTTTTTCTTTTTCGCGTGCAAGTACATTCTTTAAATTAGACTCTAAATATAAGTCTGGTTTTTGTCATGGTCTGTAATTATAGGAAAACGATCGATGAAGAATTTTTTACATTTCAAATTCTCCTATACTTGCCAGAAATGAGGGAAAGACTGAAACTTATATTTAGAGTATAATTCGAATCAGGGATTTTATCATTATACATTGAAAATTTTCCAGTGAACATTGTCCATATTCACTTCCAACGAACGAACGAACGAACGAACGATAAGAAAAATATTTCCGATCTATTCAATTTTCGATTGGAAATATTGAGGTTTGCTTCAAATTCTGACTATAACAACATAAATAATGGTACTTTGCTGTCGCGTTCGAGTTTTCCTACTCTTTGAAAACCCCGAAAAGAAAGCTATGAGAATTTGAAAAGTATCCCGCTGATCACTTTTCACCCCGTCTAACAGGATTAAACACCCTCAATGATCATTCGACATTTAATGATCCTGAGCCTTTGCTTCATTATAGACTCGAGTCGTACGCGTACGTACCTGAACTTAGCAAAAACATTATTATCAACCTGCTCCGCCCAGAAAAAGTTTTGATTTTATAACTCTTTCCATGCATCGTTCGGAGACGGAGAAAGGTCTTCGTGGATATGACAAGACAAATTAACTTTAAATCATTTTCAAGAAATATTTTCATTCCCGATACAATTTGTCCCTTTGAATAAACTCGAACAATGGATTGACTTTTAATTGAATACTCTTACGACGCTCGCAACATTGACTCGAGTGCGACTCAAGTCGAAACAGGATGAAACGAAAACATTTTTTAACGGCGAATCGTAATTGACTTATGAATGAAATTCTGTTATTGATGAATCCTTACGAAACAGCACACAATGGCGATGATCGAGAAATCCTCCATCGATGTACCTGAACAATTTTGGGAGGGCCAATTTTATTGGCCTTCTACCTCTTTGTCTCTTGAAGAATGACCGAATTTTACGACCGTGGCCATGGAGAACGATTTTCAAGTAACGTGGTCAATGGAAAAGTCAACTACGCGTGATGATTTTATGGATAACACGGACATTGTTGTTGGTTACAATTCTAAAGGTGTGGATATGAATGCATCAAGATATACCATCATTGAACCATCGGCGAAAGAAAATTATATTATAGTGGGCTGGGTATTTAATTTTACACCCACTACCAAAGTTTACGAGATGTTCTTATTGTTCGTCTTGGAAGAGTCCTGTTCAATTTTCCAAACACACGAACCCGTTAATAAACTCGTTATTTCAACTTCGCACCGAGTTCAATTTTATCGGATTCTATGTATCATTTAAAAATTATCGTGAATAAAAAAAAGTCAATAATTTTCCTCTATTTGCTCTCCCATACAGTTCTTCTGAATTCGGGAATTTGTATTTGTTAAATCGACTCACAAACGCGTGACATTTAAAAAATGAACGAGAAACAATTGGATGTCATAAAGATTAATGGAATTTGCCCTTGATGGTACAGATTTTGCGTGAAACAATGTTGTTACATCGCATACGCAAGTAAATTAGGCGCTTAATCAAACCGTTTAATCAGCGGCATGATTGCAACCGCATCTGCACGAGCAATGTGTTCGCGCCAATTATCTCTTATATACCTGGTTCGCCGGTCATCGAGTGAGTAGTATACAGTGTTCAAACGTTAACACATTTTCCCAAACTAATTCAGAATGAAAAATCGTTACTTCGTTTCGGGATGGGAATTATATGATGTTGAATTTTTTTGCTTTATCTTTCGAACATTCGATAAACACCTACTCATCGAACCCCGTCGATGAAACATCTTTCTCTTTACCGTTACAAGTAATATAAACAAAAACCAAACAGTTTTTCAAACGATATTTTCGATCTAGCGATTCTTTCGTTGGAAGAGAAAGTTTCTTTCAAGTTTTTTGATGGTCGTAAAGAGACATCTTTGTGCGAGGGAAGGATATATTTTTACATAGCTAAGCAGATTAAAGTAGAAGTAAAATCGAAAGGGTGAAAAAGGGTTGAGAGGATTCTTTTCTCTGTTTATCAAGTGTTTTATAGCCTCATCAATTTTTATACAAAAGTAAAAATCTGTTTGCACCCAAAGAAAGAAGAAAAAGAGGAGAGTTAATGGTACTTTGAATGGCTATTCACCTTTCAAAAATCTCTAATTAACCCTTGTTTGAGCGGAATCTTTCCGTTCGAGAATTCAATTTTTATTACTTTTGCGGATAAGCAAGGTTCAATCCTTTCCCCTGTCTCTGATCGCGTATAATCGTTCGGAAGTATTCCTTTCTACTTTTTTGTATTATTAACCTTTTTTATTGTCGATTCAAACATTTTATTGTCGAGCATTCGAAATCCCTTCGATGAGAATGGGGTGTGAAACCAATTCGATATAAAATGCAGGTATATTTACCCAACTGTAGTAGAACTAGTCACTACTAGTGAAAATTCAAGAAACGCATAGGAAGTGCGTAAAGTCTTCGGAACGATGGGACGAGAAGTAGGGGAAATTTTAACATTACATATTACTCATTGCGAAGCGAGAATATGCAGCGACAATGACTCTCAATCTGCTCCATTTTAAAGTCAAAGCTCAAAACAAAATGAAAAAACAAGGAAAAAAATGTTCTAGTTTCAAGTTTATTTTACAGCCATCCAATTCAAACGTCTATAAATCGCATATAGTTGTAAAAATTCATTTTCCCTCAGAGTCAAAGGTAAAATAATAGGAACAGAACTCTCCGTAGAAAAAAACACGAAAAAATTGAAAGTCGAAGAAAAAGATCAATACCGTTTTGCGGGACCCTGCACCAATAAAAATCAGTAAATTCGTTGACTTCTCGAAAACATAAATTACGACCTATCTGTATACCGTTGCTCTGGTTTTGGTTTACAGTAAAATCACCCTGCGTCGAGTTTTATGTCATTCACGTCGTTACACCATCAGGTATCTCTGAAAGCAAATTAACTTTTCGACCCTCACGCGTAAACGTTCTCTCCGCCATTGTAAAAACTCTCGGAGAGAATAATACAAACCTCATCCAGAAATTAATTTTCAGATTAAGACGCTAACGATTCCATTGTGATGAAATAATCGACCGTTGTATATACCTGCATCGAAGACCCCCGAACTCCGTCATATTGAATTTTATAACACTTGATTGATTACTCAACTTTGCTTCGAAGAAATGTTGTTGATTAAATTCTTACAGTTCGAAGCGTAACAACGAGGAGGACAAAAACGGAACGAAAAATTCGTTAAAATTTAACTTCAAGTGAAAAGAGATTCGATGAAGTAGTCGTCGCAGTCGTCGTAAACGTGGACCGACTATCGTCGAAGGTCGTGCAAAAATTATTAGCAATCTCTGATCCAATCTGATCCTCTCTACGTTGCACATTGCAGAAATTGACGCTGTGTCCCACAGAAAATTCTGATATTGATTTATCGAATTCTACTGTTCAGCGCCGACCATCGATCTTTGTCATTTTCGTGTCGTTCAACAATCCCGTGTCTGAATGATTGTTGATAACTAGATTCATTCTGTCACAAAAATCCACCCCCGATTAAATTGTTTCGCATTTTAAATTATAACGATGATATATGGGGAATAGTTTATTACGGTAATTGAAATTTGTTCTTTTTTTGTTTGTTTACGTTGAAGCGGGAATGAAAGTCATTCAGTAATTTTGAGCAGGGATATTTTCAGAATTTATGAGGTTTGCCGTTGTTCTTTTTTACGGTGACCAGGATCTTTTAATTTCTATTTAAAGTGGAGCAAATTTTTATAAGCGACCTTACACATTTTCTTCAGTGAAAAGAAGAGAAAACAGGGCGGCATGGTATTTGACTTCTTTTTTATGACAGCGTTCATTACGTCTACGAGCCGGGGATGACTCGAAGACAAATTTGTACGTCTTTGTTCAATATTTCTCGAAACGACGTTCAAGATTATTCGAATGCCGATAACTTGGTGTTATTCGAACACGTAATCTGAGAAGAGCTGTTTTTCAATCATTTTCCTTTTGACTAAGGCAAAATGAGTGTTGCTGATTTGTTACATCGTGAAATAAAATCTTGAAATTGACCGCCACAGGATTGTGGCAGCGGAAAACCTTCCATGAGGGGAGCTAAGGATGAAAAGTTAGAATCAATTTGATATATTTTGATGCCTTTGAATATTTAGTCATGAACGAATTGATTGGATAGTGGATCTGATTTAGAGAGAAGAATGAAATCACCATTATATTCATATAGCATTTATATGAAATTATATATAAAATACATTGAATTATACATAAATTATATTGAATTATGAAAATTGTTTCCCCTCGGGCCCTTTGAAGTCCCGAATGGATTTTTGAGGGTTTTGTCAACGCGTACTCACCCGAAAAAACCCACTGGGGTCAATTGTGTTGGGTCCACAAATCCCAAACCTGGTGTCGTCTTCTAACGTCGTCATTTTTATATGGTATATGAAGGTCCATCAACTCGATATTCCACCCAGAAATCGATGGGGATGTCTGAGTATTTGGGTTGTCATTCTTAATTAGAGGAATTTTTTGAAGTTCCAAGGAAAACCCATAGCACTGAAAAACGTTATTCCTCCAACACCCGCACGGAAGATGCGACTTCGGGCACCTTTTAGGAGGGAGAAAAATTTCCACACCAGTGAATGAAGTAACCATTTTTCTCACATAATCGATTGCGGAACTGATTATTTCAACCCTTTCATAATAGGAGCCCCCGAGAACGTATTTTCCTTTACGGTGTTTGAAGAAAATATGTTGCGGGAGTTTGAATCGTTTATTGAAACGAAATGTCAATCGAATAACCAAAAACTCGGCTGTTGAAAAACCAAAATCTTGTAGTACATTCTTTAAATGGTCTTTCCAAATCCAAGGAATTCATTCGAGAAGACAAACACCGATGATTTATTAGACCTTGTGAGTTCGAATTTTCATTTCGTTTCTATAAACGATTCAAACTTGAAAAGCATAAGAAAATCGTATGTGCATCTCGTGGGAGTCGAAAACTCTCAATTCGTGTGGTTACTGCACCCGCTATGCTTGTCGGGATTTGCGTTCTCTCCCTCTCGTTGTACAATGTACTATTGTTTTCCGAGTGGAAAGTGTTAGAAATTGTATAGGATTAATATTCAATTTGATATAGTTTATGTATAAGTCATACATACCCGAGTGGAAAAATTTCCAAAATTATATATAATTTTTATATAATTCAATATAATTTATATATAATTCAGATATAATTCGATATAAACTTTATACAATTTTGAAAAATTTTCCACTCGGGTAATTCTGAAAATTTTTCTACTCCTGTTGTCACAGCATTTCCATGAGAAATCCAATAAGAATTTCATTGTTCTTTCAGACGGGCCCACCAATTGAATCCAATGGAAAAACAAGCACTCTCAATTGGTTCATTCAAATGAAAATCATTTAAGCGAAGTATTGAATTCATCTTGTCAAGTCTATTTGATCGAAACATACAAAACCTGAGGGTAAAATGATTAGCACGTGTGGATCGGAATTACACGTAAAACCCATTACTCAGTTTCCTATGGATTATGATGTTTTTGAAGTTTGAATCGTTTATAGAAATGAACCAAAATTTTAAACTCACCAAATTTGACGAAGCATCGTTATTTTTCAATTCGAATTAACTCCTTGGAACTGAAAACATCCTTCAAAGAATGTACTGCAAGATTTTTGGTCTCTAACAGCTGAATATTGTGTTATTCGAGCACTTATTCGTTTCAATAAACGATTGAAACTCCAACAATGTAGATTATGATGGTTTCAAATACGATACGATGAAATACAAAAATTTATCGAATCCAATTCATTTTCCACAAAAATTAGAGACGAAAGATGTTTAAAAACATCGATGTGTTGATACGTAATTTTTATCGATATGTATACAATAACGATATAAACTAGATTTTTTTGTGTATAAAACACCGCTCATCCCTAATCAAAATATGCAAAATAAAACAAGATAGTGGAAATTATCAATAAGATACCTTCATTGCCATCCCAGATAACACCCGAAGAATTCTTTCTAAAACAAAAATAGAATTCTTCAAAAACTCTTCTCGAATTGATGAAGTCATGAAGAGCTCTGGAGGGGTTCAATGTTTGAGACATGAACGTGTTCTTTGAGAATGCCGAAAGGATTGTTTCAGTAATCTCAAAGCACATGTTAATGTGCCAAACATTGAACTCCTCCAGAGCTCTTTATGAATCCATTAGTCCGAAAAGAGTTCCTTGAAAATTGTATTCTTGTTTTTGAAAATGGATTCTTCGTGTGTTTTCAGAGATTCCAGTAACCAACGGAAAACTATAGGCTCACGTTAACTCTTGGGGGCAAAAATACAGGATTGCTTCGAATATTTTCAGAACTCCGATACGTTATTCAAGAAATTTTGCTACTTATTCTCGAGTACACATTTTGCATGTCATTATTTTCTGCTGTATAACGACTCATTGCAAAGTTTTTTTTTCATAAAAAATGTTGTTCAGTCAGTTGTGTACATTCAATTGTTCTTACATCACACACTTCAATTCTGAAAAATTTCAGAAATCTTTAATTTTGTCTAAACACGGTCACAGAATAAGGTTTTCCTTTGAAAATTTAGTTCATTCAGCATTTTCCGATAGAAAAAAAATCTCCAAAACCAGTAAAACCTTTGATAAGGATGCTATAAGAAGAAATATGATGGAGGCGATAACTCGATAAACTTTAAGTCAAAAAGAATTAAAGGAAGACGTTACTTCCCTCGATCAGAACAAAGAGAAAATGTTTCCCTAAAGGAGAAACAAATGCTGGTCGAATCATTTACAGCACTTGTCGAGAAAACGACTCCACCGAATGGACTTACGGACGCTTCAAGAAATCTTCCCTCAATGCTAATCCCGGATAATCTGATATTTACATCGTCAAATAAAGCTACTCATCAAGCTAATAGAATCCCACGTGAAGAAGTTCAATACAGTTATCGACGAGACTTAATTGATCGATACCTCTTAATCTTCTACTTTCTGTGGATCTTCGAACTAATATAATTTTTCTCAATTAATTTTATAATCAAGAACATCTGTTTTTGTCTACGGTCTCCCCGTTCGGGAGAAGGTATGGTTTCGAAATCATCGTTGAAATCTATTTGAAAAACAGATTGAAAGAAAACTCTGATTCTCTTGTCATCGTACTCGAAAGAATCTCGCAAGTGTATTATACTCCTACAGAACGCATCATGCAACAAAATTACACGAGATAATTGCGCGTTGGTTGAAAACGGTGGTCGTCCAGTCGAAGAATTGTTCAAATTGACCATAAGACAGTATACGTATATTCAAACACAAGCCAACAGATGATCATCACACCCTTGATGGTGAACGATGAAAACGAAAGTGGGCAGTGGCTAAACGTCGAGCGCGAACCAATGATGGAACAGCGCGCCACGGTTCGACCAATCGGCTAACGTTACAAAACTACCCTCGGGAACTCCGTATAAATTGTCTGTACAAGTCATTTGTACCTTCAGTCGCATGTTGTTGGCCACAGTCGTAGAAGATTTCCGGTGAAACATCATCGTCACCCAGTTACAAGTGATATAGAGAACGTTATTCAATATGGTGTACATGTATTTCGTTTCATGAAAATCACAATAACAAGCATTGAACTTTTATAATAAATTATATTATTTAAAAATCATCGTTGAAAGTGTGGTTATCGGTGCAAGTGTTTTTTCAAACTGTATCAACACGGATTTATTATATAATATATAACATATATACATATTGCATATAAAACACAATGATCAACGTGCACGGGTGCCATACGCCAAGAGATTTGGTGGAAGACATGAGGAGGGATGAGATGCCATTCGTGGTGGATGTTGAATCCCGAGGACCGTACCGGCTTAGCCCTCCTAGCAGTCCAGCTTCGCCGAAATCTATCAAAACTCCAGAGAAAGGTAATTTTCAGATACTTATTTTTGATTGATTTTTGTTCATAAAATGGTAAGATCGGTATTCGACAGAACAGGGGCTCTAATGTGATTTTTTATATAAAATTTCTATAGAAACTTTCATACAATATCATATTGAATCGGATCATAACCTCGGCCCGAGTGTTCGATTAACAACTAAATCACGGACGTTTGATATTGCTAATAATGATGATACGAAGATCAACAACCTCTTATAACCCGCACAAAGGGAATATTGTACCTGTATACATATTATTGTGTGTACACACACCCCAGTCAAATCTATCCTTCTCGGAAAACTGACCAATCTACCTACTTGCATTTTATTGCGGTAATTATTTTATGACAGGCTCTCGAATTCCTTGAATCTCTTATTATAGAAGGAGAAATCATTGAAATTCTTTCTCACAAAATGAAACGATAATATGGATTCACGATATCATTAGAATTCAATGCTTATATTCTGGAGAATATCCAATTCGCGATTCGAAATGACTTTCGAGGTTTACGAGTCGGAAACGACAAAGAGTTCTTCTGTAAAGGAATATATTGTCCTTTTTCCGTCGAAGACGATACCGTATTCACTGGTGGTCTTCTCTGATCTATCCTTTTTCCTTCCCGCGTACATGCCTCTAAATAGAATCACCCGCTGTTCTTTTAGTGCAGGATACAATATACGTAACCTTGTTTAGGAAACAAGGATTCAGTCTCCTTACGGTGCGAGAAATTTAACCGACAAAGAGGGAAATTTTCCTCTACATGCCGGGTTTGCACAAAGTAAAGTTTGTTCTCACAACCAAGTGTTATTTCTATTGTGAGAGTGACACCCTTTCACATCTGCCATTGTTTTTTCTTCCATTTCTAGAATAATTCTTTGATTGTCAATGTCGCTTATCGTTGTTGTTGTTAATTTTATGCACACAGATACTCCGCAAAAACCGTTGACCGTAGTGGATCCGAACATAAGGAGATACAGGACAGCCTTTACGAGAGAACAATTGTCTCGACTGGAGAAAGAATTCCGTCAAGAGAATTACGTTAGCAGACCAAGGAGATGTGAATTAGCGGCACAACTGCAACTCCCAGAATCTACGATAAAGGTAAAGTTCGATACAATGATATATCATGCTCAATCTCGTAAGAACAACGACGGCAAGTCGTTTCGAAAGTTGGATATTTCATAAGAATTCCACGAACGATAAAATTGTGTATTCAGCAGGCTATGATAATCCGAAAGAAGTTTATTTTTTCTTTTTTCCAAACGGAAGCTATTTTTTCGCCTTAATAATCATCAAGACAAACACTCGATCACCGAGAACAAACGCTACTACCTACGCGCGATTCTTTTGATCTTTCGGTGGTTCTTTATATATTCGCTTTTCTCATTTTATAACACGTCACGTGGTCGAATAAAAACAAATCTGACCGACACAGAGGTGTTAATCATCGTTGATTAACGCTACTGTACAACTTTAATAGATCTCTTGATGTTTTTCCAACCAGTTCCGCCGCTTCTCTCTTCATCATCATCGAGCGTTTATAAGAGATACATTCGTGATACCATCGAGGTGTTAAGTGATGCCAAGACTCGCACATCGTTGGCCCTCTTTTTTTCTTCTCCTTTAGAATCGAATTCCATTCCCCAATATTCGGAGATAAAAAGAAACTATAATTTCGATAGAGCTCTCGTGAAGAATTTTTGAAACTGGATTATTCGCTGATTAATCAATAGTATATGCATAGATCTTGTCTAGCGAATCTCAATGGTATACGAATTCAATATAGGTTTGAAAAATTAAATAACAATCAGCAGGTTGCATGATATCTTTTCTGAGATACTCATCGCCATGATATATCGTAAACGTTGAAGGTATTCTTCTTTGAATACGCGACATCGGATGTATCATTGTTTAATTCATGAGAAGTGGATTTTTTTATATAATTTATCAATCGATAGCCCAATCAATTCCATAAGGCGAAGGATTGTCTCAGAACTCTCGCCCTTAAAATTGTATTTTGATAATCGCAGAACTGCACGGTGAGTCTAGAATCTGTCTCTTCACTTTAAATTCAATGCAGATAATTTCTATATAATAATTTGAATCCTTCGCTTCTCAAGTTCAAATGAAATGATTAAAAATATTTTCGTTTCTACACGACTTTCTCTTCGTATCGGTTCCAATATAGAAAATCATACAGAATCTTGGCTCATAGATTTTCTATACGCAACACATATAAAATATACTGAATTATATAAAAACTCTTTATTAATATTGTCAAATAATTCTTATAATACTGTACCAACCGTATTTAATCTCCCCTATCGATTTCTCATATCAGAATATGCGCTTTAGGGAAAATCTCGAATGAATGACTCCCCATGTGGAAAAAATGTTCAGAATTGTATACATTTCTTCCACACGGGTCAGCTGATTATTACTCCTTGATATTTAATTCCTAATTCCTTCGAATAAACGATTTGAGTTTCATATTAACTACTATGAGTAACTGTTCTCCTCGCTACTTTCGTGATTCATATTTACATGATTATCTAGCTCCATCAGGACGCATTGGAATGTATATTAAGAATAAACCTATGAGGTTTACCGTTCGATCTATCAATCGACATTACGAATCTGTATATTCTTTCATGTTTTTGAAAATTCACACGAGAATATTATTACATGATTTGCAATCGAGTCGATATCGGTCCTATCGAATCATCATCCGTCGGGTTTAGCAATAAACAGTTACCCGTCTGATCTTTATTTCACGTTGGACCAGTACTGGCTAAATATTTCATCCGACTTTCGGCTCATCAATTTTCATAAGTTTCAAAACAGAATAGCAATGAATCAATGTGGAATATAATTTTTGTTTCAGGTATGGTTTCAAAACCGACGTATGAAAGATAAACGTCAGAGGCTGGCGGTCGCTTGGCCGTACGCGGCGATGTACACGAGTCCAGAGATAGCGGCTAGTATCATAGCGGCGGCGAGTCTGTCTCCGACTCCGTACGGGATTCCCGGTTTGCCTCCGGCGCATTTGGCTCCCGCGGCAGCATATCCCGCGGCCGCAGCTGCTGCTTATTACGCGGCAGCGAGGTACTCGCCGTATCCGACCGGTGGTCCAACTCATTTACACCGACCCCATCCGCAGAGCGCGGCTGCGGCCGTCGCGGCATCGTACCCGACGCATCCGCATCTTCTGCAGACGCACCCATCGATTCCACCTCTCCATCTCCCGAGTTTGGGCGTTCCTGGTGCCGGCGTTGGTAACGCAGCCGCCTTCCAAGTAAGCGGGAGTCCTCCCACGAGCGTCGCGGCGGCACCACCACCTCCACCACCACTACCAACGACCTACCGATCCACCATTTTACCCGAGCCAAGTCCCGTACAATCCGACACCTCGAGCGATTGCGACTGCGCGGGAAACAACAATAACCACCACCACCACAGTAACGGCAGCGGCGGTATCAGTAATCATCATATGACCAATCAGCAGCAACAGCAGCAGGTGCAACACGCGATTTCGAGGGAGAAAAATAATAATCCTCCGTCACCGGTGTCACAGATAAAACTTCCAATGGGACTTTCTCTAGGCAATTTACCCCAAACGCAATTACAAACGATTCAAAATGCTTTCGAAAGCAAGAACATCTACGCTACCGGTATATCCACCTCAACGGCCATGGCAGCGACGAAAATTGAACCACCGAAACTGTTTCAACCCTTCCTAACCACGCAACACAAAACTGATATACATGAACGCGCGTAGACCTAGATTTGTTTTGATGATGACTGTGATTCAAAGTCATCACGAGTCGACGAAATTCACAAAAAGTTATATCATTTTCGTTTTAAACGAAAAACTCTCTCAGTGCCGATTTTAGATTTGAAATAAAAAAAGATCTATTGCATGTGTGTAACCTTGCTACCATTCGAGTAGATCGTCACGCTTCTAAATTATTATTATTATTAATATCATTATCACTAATCAATAATAATGTACAGTCAATTCCTCTAACATTTGTAAATAGCGCCGGTGTAAATAATTTCCCAAAATTTGAGATCAATTGGAACTCGTTTCATCAAGAAATGTACAGTATGATTAGCAATGGAATTAATTTATTATTTAATGTATATATAGATATATATATATATATATATAAATTTATCAAAGCCCAACGGACGGGTATTGTTCTAAAAAATACTTTGTAAATTACAACGTGATATTTTGATTATTATGTATTGCCTTGGTTGTCTATTCCTATTGCCATCACTTATCATTAATGTTATGTATCTACGTGTCTGTAATGGAGAATAAGATGGAAAAAAGAATAAATATAATGTATAAATTGTAAAAATTTAAAAGAAAGATTGCGTTCTGTTATTTCATTTTCATATCACATAAACCTTGCCTCCTCGGATGTTTGTTTGAAGAAAGAATTAATTGAGAGTTGTGACATTCGAGTGACATCGTGGAAAAAATAGTTGAGATTTCTGAATTCAATTTTGACATGACCTTATGTATATGTTGCGTAGCATACGGATTCCCGTTGGAAATGAAATAAGATTATGGAGGGTGAATTTTATAAGGACAGATACGAATGGCTTGCACATGGATTCCTATCGAGCGAATATAAATAGCTCAAACTGCGACACGAGCCGATTTTGGGTATGGCTGTCTGTGTATATGGAGCAATTAACTCCTCGAGGGTGGTAACCACCCTCGAAAATGGTTAAACGGGAAAGAAGGGGCGAAGGGTGATGAAGTCGAGAGACGAGATAATTCCGCATGAACGACACAGGGCTTAACAATCTATTGAGGATCAACTGTGAATACATCCTTTTCGGGTACATTATTCTTCTCTGCTTCAATACTCCCTGTATTTTGTGTGCCAAAAACCACAGCTCGTGTAAACTTGTTCCTAATACCGCTGATAACGGCTGGTTTCTTTTCGTAATTTTACAGGGTCGATTCTTAATTACTCGTCATCGGAATTATATGAAATTTCTTTTGTTCTATTTATATATTCTCATTAGCCACTGAATGATATTAATTCATTATTTACTCAATGGTTTCTGAAACATGATGTCGAAGTGTGAATCGTTTATAGGAATTAAACTAAGATTCAAACTCACAAAAATTGATGAATCATCGTTATTCATCTCCTCGAATTAACTCCTTGGGAGTTGAGAACATCGTTTAAAGAATAAACCGCAAGGTTTTAGGTCTCCAACAGGTGAATATTTTGTTATTCAATTACTAATTCCCCATACTGCACAACAGATCAGAAAAGTTTATCAAGAATTTGATTTGAGTTTGAAGAATTGATTGAGTATCCTTGGGAACTTTTTTTTAACTTCGGGTGCTGGGTGGGTCGTTTTGTTAAACCATTCGAACTTCCGCAACGTTTTCAAAAGTACACTGAGAGAAATTCATTATTAAAAATTACCGATTTCCCTATTAGACGAGGAATATACTTGACATGGGATCACAAATTGATGAGAAAATCCAGTAATTTTTCACACCACGAATTTTTAATTCTAGAACCAGTGAAAATTCATGTTGAAAAACAGTAAATTCTTATCACACAATTTGGAAAATAGGAGCCCTGAACTAGCGAGATTGATATAAATTGAAAACCATGACATTTTCAAGAATGTTCCGTGGCTTCGGGAAAAGACGCAAACAATCATATCCGACACTGGTGACAATGAAAATTCCATTTTTTCGATTAAATTAACGTTATGAGAAATTACTGGTCTTTCCCATTAATTTGTAACCTCATGTCAAACATATATCCATCTCTCATTCGATGACGAAAACCAGTAATTTTGAATGATAAATTTCTCTCAGCGTAGTTATAAAAAAATGAGTATTTTCTGTATATATTTATGACAAAACATTGTTATTCATCGGATCTTTTAGTTGCCAATTAGATGTATTTTGGATATATTGACGTGGATGTTTATATGGTAAGGCATTCCTCATTAATTCCGTGTGGCACCGTGCGTCCATCTTCATGAATAGACGTGATTACAATAAGTTTCGATTATCAGATAACAATACAAATCAATATCATCCCATTTAGTTGGATAGTTTCATAGTTCGGTGTGCGTGTTAGAATGGACAATAATGCGGTCAGCTTAAACCATTGGAACTCCCTGCACGGGCGCGAACTACTGTACGCTTTATTGCCGTATTTGATTGACATTTCTGGATAATCCCGAGCTCAATCGTCAATTCTATTCGAAATCGTATCACGACCGCATTGCTATCCATTACAACGTACGGTAATACGTGTCACGAAGTCAATTCAGTTTTGTTTTGTGAATCCTCTATCGGTTTATGTCATGTGTAATATGAGGGATTTATAGATTACTAAAGATACCTCGACTGGAATGTATTTTTTTTAATATATGAATACAGGGGAAAATAATTTGGATCGCTTCTTTAGGAGATTTGTAGGAATCCTTACAAATCCCTGGTTATAGAATAATCCATTGGTTCTCACAAAATCTTATTGAATCACGGATAATGTTCCGATTGAATCTCATTTGGCGATTTTTCAATCAAAAACTTTCCAAATCAAAGCTTGGTCGATACTTGAAATGTGTCTTATTGTTCACAGAACAAAGTATTTTCTGATAACAATACATATGTTATTCCAATAGAATAAAATGAGGATTTTATTTCCTGTGAGACATGTGGTATTTAGTGGAAATAAAATTTCTTTGGTCCAAATAAATCTTCGTTTGTCCTGAATAAATATTAATTCCACCCTATTAAAATAATATATAATTATATATGACTTGCATATGAGTTATCTTGGTTCATACATAAATTATATATAATTTAGAAAATTCTTTGCTAGGACAGCTTTGTCAAATCTGAAATCATTCGTATACATACTCTGGAAGATGTAAAAAAAAAACTCCTGCCTTTAATACGTTTACGTCGTACATACAACGTCCATCGCCGTGACGGAAGCTTCCTAAACCATCAGGCCGACCATAAAATCATAAAGTTTCGTAAAAACATGAATTTTTCGAAGCGGTTGTTTTGTAAGATACGAAAAAAAAGGGAAGCAGAAAAAAATTCGCCGCTAATTTGCTGTTGTAAAAATAAAACTAGTTGTTTTGTCGTGACAATATAAAAAAATGATCGAAAAAGTGTTTCTTTCAGTAGCAGAGTAATATAACATAATATTCTCGATCCTCTCAGGAATTCAACCCGTACAAAAAATCGTAAAACATCTTGATCTTTCATTAACGAATGATATGGCATTGAAAATATTATTTCATCAGTTTCATCCCTAGTGAAAATGAATCGTACACGGTTGGAAATTTGGTGTTAAATTCAACACATTCCACATGTCCCAAACGGTTCACACAAACTTTTGTGTCGATTCAACATAATGTGTTTGTGTTGGTTGGTAACTGAAGCTTGATGCAAATAATATGACACAATAAGATACTGATGAAGTTTTGATTGGAATTTCTGATCGTGTAAAGTCAACACATAAGTACTGCCAAATGACATTCAAAATAAGTATACTGAATTACCAATTGAAAAGTGTAATTTATAGATTTTTTTACGTAAATTAAATGTGAAAATCGCACCTTTGTTTATGTTAAAACAATGCATGAGAATACATCTCGGCACCGCCGATCACTTGGATGGGAAGGTATTTTCTTTGCATACGTCAACTTGCACTCGGTCTTCAGATTTGCATATCTAGCAAAGTGAACCCCATTAGAATGGAAGCCGAAACCCAAATGAATGAAAATCAATGAATTAGCTTTTCCGACGAGTACCAAAGTTAAGCGTATATGGGTCTTTCTTAAAAAGTAGCTCCCACCACTGGCGATCTCCCTTTAGTAGTTGAGATTGACACAGTTTTTCATGTTAAATCTTGAGTTAAATAGAGTTTGTATCGTTGTGACACTTTTCTTTACTTGTTTGAATGATTCTACATTATAAATCAGTTGAGCGTCTATAGAAGTTGCACATGTTTGTGTTGAATATTCAACAGACAATTCATAACACACGGATTTTCTAACAGATTTACACAAAATTTCCAAATGTATATTTGGACCGTAAATAGACCATATACGGATTTTGTGAAAATTACACCAACGCAACACATCCTCATCAATTGAAAGTCAAAATGACATCACGTTGGCTGCAAATCAATCATTACGTAAGATGAACTACATTTGACTTCAATTTGATTTAACAATCGAACAACATAATATTCAGCTGTTGGAGACCAAAAATCTCACAGTACGTTCTTTGAACGATGTTTTCAGTCCCGAGGGCTTAATTCGAGGTTTACAATGACGATGGTACATCAGATTTTGTGAATTTGAAATTTCGTTTCGTTTCTATAAATGATTGAAACTTCAACAAAATCATGAAATCAAAGGCAATAAAAGCTTTGAACTCGAGCGACTCTATCGAAGTCGGGTAGCCCGATTGAATCAGGTACCCGACTCGACCCGTTAAAAAGTGTTACCCGCACACCCCTAATACTTACACATATATATTCTTCCGGGTTTAAACATACAATCCATTACACGAGTATTTACGTTCTGTCATGAGGATCACTAAAAACGGGAATACGTCAACCCCTCGAGATGTGAATCCGTGTTAAACTCTCCTCTTCCTCGAGTATATTCAGTGAGACCTAGAGTTTATGAAATATTAATATCCAATTTATACCCTTGATACAGGGATCATCCACTTTTGAGATCGACCCCTCGAAGAATTATTCAAACACCCTAAGCTACATCGGTGCCTCGAACGAAACCCCACCATTCGACACGATGTTTCCTTTCTCAGATCCGATCAGACAAAATCACAGAGCAATTGGGAAATAAAGAATTATCTTATCTATAAGAACATTAAATCTGACAATCTATTTTCGAAATTGCATCGAGACCTATTATACGTCATTCTTGTTTCTTTGTTTTCCTTCTTGGATCCATATATGGATTTTCGATTGATTCTTCTCTAATGAGATAGCCTGGTATGAAACATCAGAACCAAGCACTTTTGTGAATATTTGAAAAAAATACATTAATTATATATTTTTTGTTGTTTACATTTTGAAGAGATCAAATTAACTTTTCGATGCAATTGTATGGAAATTCAAGCGAGGTACTGCAATGAATATGAATATAGGTACAATATAATTCAAAAAATTCATTGATAAATCATAATGACTTTTTTTGAGAATTAAAGATGATTGAATTTGCTTGAATATATATATTTGAACTCAGCACGAAAAACGTTATCGCAAAAACGCTGTTGTAAATGCGAAAGTGTTAAAAATTTGTGCGTCAAACAACTTTTTTTCAAAGCGTTTTCCCCCTTTATCTACACTGTGAAAAATATTCGGGATTTCCCCGTACCTATGTGAAGGGAATTTCCTATACTTGTACGGGAAAAGCAGATTCCCGTACACGTATAGGAATCTACACATGAAAATATATTAAAATTGCTAATTTTATGGGATTTTCAGTGTTAATTATTTCACATACAATCGTACAACGAGGGCATCCAAATGTCCGCTTCAAACACGTACCAGTGACATTATATAGCTTCATACATAATTTCTATATCACAAGTATATCAAAAGTCATGTGAAGTAACTGCTGCCTGTTTGAAGCGGACATTTGGATGCTTTTGTTATATCATTGGTGAATAAAAGGCTCTGTTTCATCATTGGTATATTCGGTTCATATGAAGCACACGGAGGAATCAACGAAGCAGCATCTAAGCGCGAAAGAAGCGGATATTGAAACGTTTTTACGCTTCATTTGTTCCAACATTCGCTTTTCACGAGTGGAAATTTTAACCAGACTTCTCTGGAGAATCAATGTTGAACGAATTGATTTGAACTCTTTCATATGTAAACAGTTTGCGGAAATGTATATCGAATAGATGTTTCGAAAAGCAATCCACAAAAAGCATTCAATCTCTATTTCGAAACTATAGAGATCAGATTAGACTGCCACTAATCGATATATCGAACGTGAACGTTCAAGGGTATTGATGGCGGAAATACAATGAATTACACAGAAGAAAAATAAATAAAATAAGATCCGAATTTTAATCTAGCAGAGTAGTCGATTGTATTTCAATCTTTCACATATACACCGACGTTAAAGAAGAAAAAAAACAGAAAAATCGGACAATACGCATTTAAAGCGTGATGAAGTTTTTCACGTCAAGTGTAAAGAAATGTTGACAGCTTCTGGTCACGTCTCTATTGACCACCCATAGATTTTGAACAATTTCCCCGGTCTTCTCTCTTCGGAGGACGTATCCTTTGCGCATCGAATGTTCGATTTCACGCGCGCCATTGGTGTTTCAAAAAATCTTTGTACACAAACATTTTCGCAACTTCCTACAAGATGCGCTTGATTTGGCATTTTCAAAATATTTGCGTCGTAACAAATTTGTCACAGTTCAACATTTTGAAATATTTTGACCTAAACGAATGGAAATACTTCGAATATAGATTCTTTGATTCGGTTCGTTTTGAAGATATTTATCATCGATATCCGAGCATTTTTCTCTCTACTAGAACTCAAGTTTGTAGTCCTGTCTCATTATAATTCTAGCCTGCATAAACGGTGAACGATACTGCACCCATCGGCCCCACTCTACGCATTTTGGTCCAAAATTGGATCGAAGTGAGGACAATGCATATTTCATGTTTTGTAGAATAATGTTCAGGAAGTTTTTAACCAATTCTCGCCACAAAAATGATATTTTATGAATGTCTTTGTTTGATTATTCAAAAAATAAAAGTTTTTCATTTTAACGATGGAATTTTAATAAACATTCCGTTACTTAAGATATCTTTACGAAGAGTCTAAGATATCTGAGAGTGTTGCATCAAACACCTTAGACTCTTGGTAAAGATATCTTAAGAAACGGAATGTTTATTGGGATACAATTCTTTTATGCAAGGCGATGAAGAATGGGCATGAAAATTTCTACTGAAGAGTGAAATTATTTGAGTAACTATATAAAATTCGCCCGATGACGGGAAGAAATTGTACGGTGCCAAGATACGACTGCAGTACGTACAATAAATTAGTTAGCAACAGCGTATCGAAACAACGAAGGGCACAATATTTGGGTGAAGGCGAACCTGTGGCTAATTGAAAAGTCAAAACTGCCGCACCCCTATAGATCTGTGAAAGCGTGGAAAAGAGAAAATACCCCTGTGGCGACGGTAGGCAAACGTACCGAACTACCAACCAAAACTTCTCTCTTCGAGAAATCCAATTCGCCCACCTACAGCGTGAATTAAGGTAGCGATGAGGACGTAACAAATGGAGCGTGTCTTGCGTTCATGGACGATCAACGTCTTAGATTAGGTTCTATGAGTTGCAATCGTGCTGAAATTGGAAATATTTTCGGCTAGGCAAGTTGGAAGTTCTCAACCCGTCGAAAATGTATATCAACAAATATGTAAAGGTTTCTGAATTTGATAACCTTGACCCCTGTAATTTTTCAATTATTCTGAAATTCGTAAACTGAGAAGCGCTTGAAGGACAGGGAAGAGTATCTCATGATGTATAGTTTCTAAAATTTTTTGTTTTATAAGTTTAACCCTCAGAATCGCAAGCTAAAATCGTGACGTTAAATCGCAAGCCGGGCCTCCCAGGCCCGCTGAAATTCGATTTTCTTTTGTCAGTAAGAGTATACAAAATCGAAGAAGTTTGATCACGTTTATTTAGAGATTACAATTTTTTCAAAAAATATGAGCATATAAATGTAGGAAAGAAATGAACAAAATGTGGCAAAATTTTTTACATACATGGAAAACCAACTAAAAGTAATATTACACGATGAAGGGCCAGGAAAATCATGAGCGGTCTGTTTACTTTGATTCGTTCCATTTTGGATTTCTTGCTCAGTTCTGACATTTTATCATGTGCACCGAATGTTCGTTGCAAACATTTTTGTGATAAACACAACGGGTTTGCTGTATTGTCCTATCTTTTGATCATGAACATAGGGCGCATCGTTTCCTGCTTTTTTTGCCGATGGAGCACTCGTTCCCGTCTTTGAACTGTGCGATGATGATGGTATGTTGTTCTCATTGAGAATCAAATTTATATTCTGTTGATGGATAGCACTCAATCCAATCAGACTTCTCATCTTGATTTTTTCATCTACGAGTTGATCGGCTAAATTGATCAAGAAGCGTTTGTAAATGAAAAACCAGGTAATTTCTGCTAGAAAATACCCATAAGGGAGAGAATTCATTTTTCAAAACTGTTTCCTCATTGCAAACCTGAGGGATATGAATATTTTTTTCATCACGGTATTCATAGTTGATGTAAGAAATAGCGGGCCTCCGAAGCTCGGCTTGCGACTTTGAAGGTTGAAAAAATATGACACTTGAAGGTAAAATTTGAGGACAGTTTTAATTTTGGAGTAAAATTTTTAATCCAAAGGAATGAGGAGAAAATTCTCAAGAGTCGGTTGAACAATCGGTCCAGTACTGGTCCAAGATTGAATCGACGTAAAATGGCGATCGAATAAGTAAAAATTCATTATTAAGCCCAACGGATGGTGTTTCAATAGAGCCAATATAGCCCCATTTTCTACTAACATAATTCAGTAGAATGGAAACACATCTCTGACAAGATCTTCTCTTTTCCATTAAAGAAAGTCTGCGCAAAATTGTTCTATTGCATTGAACTGTGTGACGGTGTGTCGCCAATAACTGTTGCTACCCGCTAATATCGGCTTGAAAACAAGTCATCAGCCCAATCCGGAATTTACAACAGGCGCAGTATCGCACCATTACTCGCCAAGACTGCCAAGGTACTGGCATTTGTCTAGGATGATAACGCGTTTCTTCACTGGGGATTGAGTACTAATACTATTATTCGCAATCAGTGCAGTACCTGTACTGGATCGGTACATGGCCGACATTAAGCTCTCAGTACTGGTTTATCGGTACACTGTAAAAAGTCTGGCTGAAAGTGGCTGCATCTTACTTGAAAACTTGACTGAAATTCAGTCTTCTCCATTGTGTCGGCATTTGTTTTGGATGCTTACTTTCAGCTGAAATAGGGCTGGTTTTGGCTGCATCTGGAAATAAACCGATATCAAGGTTGGAAGTAAGTTTCACTTTTTACTGTGTACCGGCGCAGTACCGTATCCCTGTGTATTCAGTACTGCACCTGTTGTCAACATCGGCATAATTCGGATTTTTCTGATTGGGAGTATTAAAAAAATATCGATAACCGATGCCAAGAGTTGTCCACCGGTATTGGACTAGAGTTAAGTGGCGTTATCATTCCGACTCTGAACCAACAATCGTCTACCGTTGGTCGGAGCCAACAGCAAGCCGATCATCGATGTAAGGATCTACACATTCCTAAAGACTTGACAAATATTGATCCGTCAAAATAAAATAAGTAAAAAAGTCAAGCAGAAGAAAAGCGTGAAGGTCGTAAAATAATGAAGTTGTACCAAAACGTTCGGTAAACGGTTATCCCTCTAACGTGTATATATAACCACGTGTTGTGGGTGAAGAAAAACTCAGAAAGAACCACTAAACGCACTGATTGAGCTTTAGTGCTTTGTACATCATTTCCGTCTTCCTTTTCCTCTTCATTCTTCTTTTTTCCCTTGATCTCGGTAAGACTGGAAGGAATGGCTACGACCGTTCCTTCGGAACCGTGAATGCGTTCCGCACAAGGCGTAGATAATAAACCAAAATAAAACCATTCGAAGATTTACAAGCCGAAACGTAGTCGTTTCGTCAAACCTCTGTCGCTTCTACTTTGTTCTTCGAGGGTCAACAGTTCCTCTTCGCCAACCGCGATTTCGTCCGACGCGAATTTCTCCCCGCTCTGTTATGTATTTTTTTTCTGTCATCAGAACTCTCAGTTCTATAGAATTATTAATTGGCAATTTTTAAAAATAATACGAACCTTTGATGATTCGATGATCCTAATTTTTGTACAATATTCCGATTGGTATTCATCAATCATCATTACCACATTTCTTTTCCGATTACGTCTTTGCGAGGACAAAAGAACGCAGCTCTACAAAATCATCCGAAGATTTGATTCAAGAGGAATGAGATTCCAAAAATCCTAACATGGTTGTAGTTATATACCATAAATGTACATAAATACATAAACGCATAAACCCATCGTAAGACTTACGAAAAAATTTATGACCTCAGGATTAGTATACAACGCGTATTGTACACGGATAAATATTCTTCGGGTGTATTGGTATACGGTTGAGTTTTCTCTTAATTTTGGTTTTAATGTGCCCTTAAGGATACAAGGACGAACAGAGGTCTACCATTTTGGCCAATGCGGTAGACCAACTACCACGTTGGATCTCAAAACCGTTGGATGCAATTTTATTTATAACAGTTGCAAGGTTAAGTCTCAAGGTTATCTAACGTCATAGAACGATGATACGGTTGAGAATGTCGAAAACTTACTATGTGCGGTTCACATACAGTTGGGATAGATGAATTCAAACTAGCGGCAGATTTTTTCAATGTACATGGACTTTGATTTATAAAATTCATCATTGAAAATTATTCATTGAGTATATGGCGTTTATGGAAATACACTGAGAAGAATCAAAAGAAAATCCAACGCTACACTGTGACAAATTTTTATGGGAAATTTCACATACATGTGTGTGAAGTAATTAATACATACACGGATAGGAAATTCCCCGTAAATTTTGAGAGAAATCCTGTAAATTTACAATAAAAATTCCATAAAAACAGCAATTTCAATATATTCTTATGTGAAAATTCCTGTACGTAGGTATAGGAAAATCCCGTATATTTTTTACAGTGTACATCCCCAGTGGAAATACTTTGGGGATTCAAGAATTTGTAACATTTACGCTAGCAAAAAACTAGTCAACTCGCCAAATACTTAATTTATTGTTAGAGCAGGTCTTTCAAAACTCGTCAGTTACCGATAAGATACTCATCATTGGGAAACTAGTATGGAAAACTTGAGAGTAATTAACGAAGGTGTAACATTTCGACTGATTAGAAACTAACCGTGGGAACTTGTAGAATACTATCCAATAAACATTTCGTTTCTCGAACCATCTTTACGAAGAGTCCAAGATGTCTGATGCAACACTTTCAGATATCTTATAGATCTCTTGAACTCTTCATATAGGATAACTATAAGACCTCTTCTAAAATGTCTTTCAAGATTTTTGTCCTTGAAATTTGGATTCTATACGGCATTAGATGAAATACTGGATTCGTTACTTGAAAACTCCTAACTTTTCATGAATTAAATTTTGAGAAGTATCACACAAACGAGAATTCTGCCAACTGTATAACGTTATGACCATAAGTGATAATGAGCCACTACATACATTAGTGTGGCCAGGAACTGTGTCTAATTGTGCCCGTGCACCCCCCTTTAGTCTTTTATGAACCTATAGGTTGGAATGGGCGAGAGGAAGATTCTCAATTCCTGGTTACTGGCCACGCCAGTGACTTCATAACCATATGACGCGTTAGCTCAAGCTGTTAGAACCGGTCAATGAAGTACGTTATATGTTGAGTAGGCAGGTTCGAATCCATTCGAAAGAATAAAAATTTCTCAGACCGGACAAGCATACCTCAAATACTTCCCGACAGGGAGTACAGTCAAAATCTGGGGAGAATCTTTTCCTTATGTTAATCCAAAGTTATTATTTTTGCAGTAGGTGCTATTATTGACAACATTGTAAATATATCGTCAAAGGATCTACAACGAATCTTTGAGATATCTCAGAGATAACTTTAAAATATCGTAAATATATCTTGGACGTGACTTTGAGATAAGATTGAGGTATCTTGAAGATATTTCAAAGATATCTGAAGTGGGAGCTGTCTGTACGATGATCCTAATTCCATCTTGTGAAAGATTTTCAATAGATATCATCACCTTTTACGTATCTTTAAGATGACTTTACGGAAAAATTTTAATATATCTCATGATCTATTCAGATATTTTCAAGATATCGTTTTGTTCCCTGGGTTGCTGCTCAAAGTGATACAATATTCCTGATCTTCCATATGTAGGGGGAAAAGAGGAATCACTCTTCGACTTGGCTCCATCTACTTCTTTCCATGAAGGAGAAATTCGAGAAAATCGCCTCTTTTCGGAGTTCGTTTGATGAGAACCTCCCCTCAAATGAAATATATGAAATATTTGAGGAAATGCCAGCATGTCGAGTGAGTAAATATTTTCTTGTTGAGAATTCTTCGAACTAGATCCATAAAGGGATCTAAAATTTTCAGAATTTTTGGTACTTTTCCTACCACGGTACACAGTGCCAATTTCAAATTTCGAAAGATTTTCAAAAAATTTAAAAAAACAGAACCTTCTGTATTTTCCGATATCTTTTGAAACCAAATCAGGTCATGCAAGTGACATTTCGAAGACTGAACAAACCCAAGCTTGTCCCAAGGGTGGCGCATGTACCAGGAGCAAACTTGACAATATTGTTGACGATTGCATGGGCGCAAGCGTAAGAAGAAGCGTTGTTTATGGACAAAATTATGCCCAGATTGTACACGTATGTACATATTTGAAACTAAATAGATTTGAACTCATCACGGGTGGTTCTTGTCCGTCATGGTGTATAGTTTGAAAATATTTAAGTGGAAAACTACCTTCAATAAAGAGATGCTTAGACGCTGAGAGAGAAAAAAATCTCCTGGGGTTAAGAACACTGCACAGAAAAAATTAATTCTTTGGATCTATGGAATTGTTATTTGAATAGGTCCAAATAGATATTTTTTCTTAATTTAGGAAGGTTCCTTCAAATCACAAATTTCTTTGTATAAAAGAATATTTTTCTTCTTTGAAGAAATACTATTTCTCACACTATTCGTCTTTAACGAGGAAACAAAATTACCCGATTTACACAGATGTTTGTTCCAGTCCAATGAATTTCATTCAGATAAAATAAACATTCTTTTTATTTAAACCAAATAATGTTGCATTCACAATTCGAACAATCAAAATAAAATATCTTGAACAAATAATATTTGAGGAACCAACCCAATTGGTTCCCACAGTTATTCCATGCCCATACAGCAACCTCGTAATCTAGACAAAATCAATTCCCACAAGTCACAATGGGCATCGATAATTGTTTCGTACGACACGAATATCGAATTGTGATATTGAATATCGAGAGAGACACATCAAACCGATAATAATACCTCGGTGTAAACTCGTCGATTGGTCGCGCTTCTCTTTTCCGAAGCCTGTTACACGAGTACACAGCATAACACAACGACCTGCTGCAGTAGCAGTATTATTTATTGGCTTTCACTTTATTGCTACCCCTGGCCAAGGACTAATTCGCCATGCTCGACCCGTTTATGATGGAAATATTGTCCTACAACACGTATCAAACGGCCGATTAAAGTTCGGGGGATTCGTTCCTTCGTTCATTCGCCCGTGAAAATTGATTCGTCGAGTTTAGGGCAGTTTCTGATTATTTATGTATCTATGGTACGAAGTGCAAGAAAAAAAAAATAGTTTTTCACGAGGCGATGATTCGACAAAAGTCGTCACAATATTTACCCGAAATTTTCAAATATACGTAAAGATATGTCTACAGTTGTAACGTGTATAGCGTGTCCCTCTGACACTACAGAATCGTAAAAAGAAAGTAATAAGCTAAGCTTGAAGCAAAGAGTGCGAAGAAAGGGGTTTTCTCTGCGCGACCCACACCGGTACTTGTCCCTTTTTTTTCTAGGTCGAAAAACTGCTAGAAAAAACCGCTGCAAAAACTTAGATAAAAAAGTCGGCTTGTAGGAAAGTCAGTAGAAAAAAAACGGGTTTTCAGATAACTGGCTACGGTGAAAGGGTTGACTCTTTTCTACGTATTAACTGCGCGTTGGGTAAATATGTGTAAACAGGAGTCATCGTAAAACCATGGAAAGATAGCTGACAAAAAATTCGAGGAGACAAATTTTTCCGAGATTTTTTTGTCTATTTCACTACTTTGTCTACCTCTTTTTTTTCATTCGTCACATATTTTGTATACAAACATGTATCCAGTAATCGTTCGATCATCCGTTGGTAACGCGATAGATGATTTAATAATTATTTCTGGAAGAACAAACAGACCAGAGTTGAATTCATTCACCTCTTGCATCAGGTGAACAATAAATGTGCGTTAACGTAAACGTGAAATGGCGTATCTCATTAAGATATAACTTTCCTATAAAACACCGAAAGGGCTTCAGAAACAACACTTTCCGGCTGATAAAGGTTAGACGGAGATGGCGCACGCATGTACGTGTACCTTCTATAGGTAGGTTAATTCCATCAAGGAAGACCTGATTCATTATCCAATATCGGGTCTCGTAAATCCTGTCCAAGCCAAATAAATTATCGTCCTGGAACCGTCGTAGTAGTCGTCCTACGCCACAGCTTTATCGTCATTTTATTTCTGTACCCTATGGAAAGGATTCTAAGGATTTGATGTTTGTGAATCGTAATATTTTATAAAATAATTAATTACACTGAAGAAAAATAGATTACGGTGGATAAATGCGTTTATTGAACGATAATCCCTTGCTTTTGGTGAAATTTCTTGATATCATGGTTCATCACCGAGGAATCTTGTACAAATGTTTCACAGGTGATGAGAGGGTTTATTATTTGATTCATCAGCTCAGTAAAATTCTCTTCTTTCTAGTTTCTGTATCGTTATGTACAGCCTTGATAAATTAACCGCGCTGAAATGAGTTTGTTGCGCTAAAAGGTCTGCTGGATCATCCAATCCGTTCAACGGTCAATTTCAGCGCATTAGTTCCGTCCGTTATAAATAACACGAAACATTACCGCATCGTGCCCAGAAGAGGAGTAGAAACCTTACAGTTTATGATACAGTGTGCGAAACATTGCCGATACCTCATCCTTTTCCAGCAAAGTTCAATGTGGAAACGAATGAGTGGAACAGGACTATTTCCTGTATTCAATTTAGTGGACAACGTGGTGTATGTAACCATAGGTCGTGGTGTGTTAACGTCTTCTATATGAACAACTCTCTTCATTTCTCTACCCTGACAACCCTAATAGAGGGTTTATTATTTTATGAGGCTACCTTATGCTTTGTCTACATAACTCGTAGAGGTATTCGCTCGTCATTGTCGTGGGAGTTATAAATCATCTTCGAGAAAGAAAATTCAAACCGCGCTTCGCCGGTGTTATCCGCACCCTCTCCACTAGCGCTACTGTTTTTTCTTCCTTCAGCATTTTTTTATATATATTAAATTCAACATTTTTCGAAGGTTCGTTTTTTTTTTAAATTTCTCCATGGTAACTTCGAAATTTGGCACATCCACTATAGAATTGAATAGGAGGGTTTTAGGATCTTGAAAATAAATATGAAGAGAAGCTCGTAGCGCAATTCTCATAGACTGACAAATGATAAAGAATTATCATTGTTATACATTTTATTGAATGTTCAAAAGCCAATTGGCCATCTGGCCAATATGGCTGCATTATTTGCGCTTAGTGCACTCTGGCACTCAAAATATAAAATAACAAAGAAATATGTTTATGATTTGGTAAAATTCCATTATTCATTTGCAATCTCCCGTATTTTTCACATGAGAATTCATTTCACAAAACTTCCTGTTTCTGGTTTAGTGAGAAAAATAAGAAAAGGTCTTTTCTTTTTTTTTCCCCAGTGTACATTGGCGCAAACGAGGCGCAAACAAGATAATCTAGGCAATACCAAGACCCACCCTTTCGCCAAAGACACGCCAGGGATGATTTCTACTAAGGTTTCTTTGTAGGGTAAAGGAGGCCTGGACGGTGAGGAGTTTCGATTGTATTAAATTGTATCAGCAAAAAATGACGCGGGAACAATGATTGCTGCTATGTCGCTGTTATTTCTCTAAAGTCAGTGACCAGCGTTGGCCCAATTCCAGCAACCGATTAATTCAGAATAATTGATTGAATTCACTATTTAGTTATACTATGCGTACCCGAGTAGCAGAAGAGGTTAGAAATGCTAAGAGCGTGTTTTGGAAAATCCTACGAACATCATTCGATTTTGCTGTCGCAGCAAATCGAAGCATCATATATAAAATAGAACATCTTTTTGTTAATCTAGGTAAAAATCTGCTGCCACAGCTAACTGTATTGCTGAGAAAGTAAGATAATTAACTAAAGTAGGAATTTTTTCGTTGGACTAGCTAAATTTTTAGTATTATATACAGATTGGCAAACAAATTGTGCTGTGAAAATCTGCATTTTTTACTGCCACAATTCTATAATAGCAAATTCTTTTATCTTCGTGTACGTTGGTACAATGAATTATACTAACGAAATGTGATAATGGAGTCTTAAGACTGAGTTTATTGCATGGACAGAATTTTTGGGAAAATGAAAATTCATTCATGAAAAAAAATATGAAATAATAACTCCAAATCAATTGATTCCTCCGCATTCGATTCATTAACCGACGTTACGAATGTGGACTATGAAAAATAATTCAAATTTTCCTGCATACAGCAATCGGGAAATTCCGATTATGGGATAGAACATCAATTTCCGATCTACCCAAGTAGCACAAGAACTTCTCAAATATGCTATGGTGACTCTATGAATGTGAAAGGGATGTGCGAATGAGACTATTTTGGATAAATTCGTTAAGATATGCTATGGAGGTGCATAGCACATAATTATTCGAAACAGTCTCATTTGGAGGTTCTACGCATGGTCGTAGGATTTTCCAAACACGCTCTTAGCATTTCTAACCTTTTCTGCTACTTGGGTATGTGTATCAAATTTATCATAAATTTAACTGAAAAGTCCGAACTTGATGGGATTTTCACCATCATTTGATGGTAAATTTCCGGTGAAATACGAAAAGCTCCTAACGCATATATGTATTGATAATTTCATGACATTTATGTGAATGTGAATCACCGTTAGGTTTAATAGTTAGTTGTTATTTATCAGATCGTCATTTTAGGTTGATCTTATTATGAACCGGGTGGAGTAACGACAGTTATTTTCAGTCCTTTGTTTTTGGTGAAATGGTATATCAACAGATCTGATTTGATATATAACAACCCTTGCGCAAAAAAATAATTTGTCAGTAATAATCATATATTACTTGAATAAAATAAGGTTCCCGGATGGGAACGGGGAAAGAATATAGTTTGGTGAACCGAAAATGAAAGATTTGGTGAATAGTATACAGCGGCAACACTAAAGTCGGATTTTAGACAAAGTTTCTTAGAAGACAATGATTTAGGATCCGAATGACCCACTGCCATTATTTCTTTGTCCATTCTTAAGGATTTGTCATCCCTCGACGGTATTTCACGACCATCTTTGAAGTTCATGCAAGCACGTTGAACTCGACTTTCAGTTTTGCAGTAACACATTTTCTTGTATACGAGGAATCAAGTTCGTAATATCGCATGGACAGGATTTTGCAGTTGTAAATGTGGGTAAGGAACGAATTCCGGTGGAGTTCGATAGACTAAATCCAAATAAAGGAAACTTTCAAAACTATATATAATTTATATATACTGTTCACAGGCATTATTTTGTAACCAAAATGCAATAATTTCCGGTATTGGGAATTTTTTTGAGCCTCAGTTTTTGAGATATTTTTTTTTTATTTCTTCTTTTCTGATGCATTTTCAGTTTTTTCATTCAATAATGTGAGGAGAAGGGAAAATATGGTTTTCGTTGAAGACACGATCAGAATGCACCAAATTTTATTGTATGAATTTATATTTTCAGTCGTGAGCCATTGGCATTACGAGGTTCCGACTATGAATATCCTTGATTCCAACAAACTTTCATCATTTGTGATTATTTGTTGAATTGTTTGTGGTAGAATTTCTGATTTACCGATGAAAATAGAAATTCCCTCCATTAAAATTACCTTAGCGCGTTCTTTCTGTTGCTCTCGCAGAAAAATGGTGTTGAGATACAGGAATTCTGTTCACATCCCATGCAAGTATCGACAACACTGAAAAACCCCAAGCTTGTCCCTACTTCGCACATTTGATGCATCGTTTCAACATGATTCATCTACGCTATTCTGAGGGAGAAAATCAAGCTAGAATATGGATCGAATTAACCTTTCCATCGATATCTGTGACGAAGGAAGCTTTGGGTGATGTTTGGCGAATCATTTGGACCAGGCTTGAAAAAACCATGGACCCAAGCTTGTCCTGATCTCGTCTTTCCCAAGCCTGGGCCAAGTTTGGTGAACAAAATTTTAATAAGATAATTTGCGTTCGAATCGATGACACGCCGATGAGTCAATCGATACGCTCTGACCCTACTCTACCAAACAATAATGTCGCGAATTCGATGAATTACCAAACTCTAAGACAAATTAAGAATATCCATTTGAGTTTACTAACTTTCCCTTCAGGTACAACATCGAGACAAAGAATATATAAAGAAAAATCTACATGAGGTTTTTGTGGGAATCAAATTGTTGCAGAAGCCTGAAGAACCTGCCGACATAAATCTTCTTTGCAAGAGGGTGTGGGAGAGATGGCGAGATGAACGACTCTACAAGACTTTCGTTCGATATTTTGAAAATATTTAACAGACAACCCATGGTGCGGCACGCGCCAACTTTGTTCCTGACTGCATCTCCTAAGTATCTTTCATTCTCGAATCTCCTTCTATTGGAAAAGGGACTTGGTAGCATGGTGACTCTAATCTCATGGGGATGTATGCACTCGGCCTTGACCGAAAGCCGAAAAAGAAGAAAGTTTTATTGGTACATAAATACTTCGTCAATGACAATATGGAGAATCACAACCTTTACACGACCCTTTTTCTAATCTCTTTGTCACGCCGATACCTCCTAAGGAGCTTTGAACACTTTGCGAATCACTTATCGTTTCATTCACATTGTGAATAAGATTGAATCGTGTGGGGAAAAATATTCGATGGAAAATGCATGATTGTAATGTACGATGTATTGTGTTGCATAGGCACCTATCTCTGCAAGGATCGTAGTTCTATTGGGAATTTGAATCCTTGTGAAAGTCCTGGTTATACCACTGACCCAGTGAAAGGAGAAGGAAGAGGAAGGAAGTGTTATAAAAACGAAAGTGCTAAAGTTCACTGATTTACGAGTAGTCAGTGTTGATATATCCCCTCGATGTCTATTGTTCCTGGCAAGTCACTGATTATCGCTTCAACTTTGAACTTGTTTCTCAGTGAACTTTAGTCACTTTTTGTTTTCAATTTGGTTTTAGAAAGGGGGTAATTATTCGATCGTTTCTCCACGAAGAAAGTAAAATTAAATGTTGAAAATATTAAAAGCCAAATGTTATTTCGCTGTCTCACTTTCTTTTGAAACAGCAAATTTTTTGTTCCAGCAACAAATACTTTGTTACGTCAACTAATTATTGAGCTGTAGCTGCGAATTATACAGTAGCGAACAATGGAGCAAACAAATTCAGCTAGAAGAGTCAGCATTTTTACTGTAATAGCTGAAAAAATTCCCTAATAGCTACATTGAGAAACCTGTTCAGTTTGAGTTGCCTGAACTGAAATATTGTTCGTTTCAACAAAAATATAGATTTACAGAATTTTCAACTTGCTTTGCAAAGTGAATATTCCCTCTTATGGACTGGATTCTCACACGTATCGGACTTGCAGTATTTCCACTCTCCAATAGTGGATTTTCATTCTAAGAAATGTAGAGAGAACATGAGGAGTTGAGAATGCTACTAACATTTTTCAAAAGTATGTTGTTGATATTCGAATAGTAACAATACCCAGGTGAAAAAATAGTGAAAAAGAATTCTAGTGACGATTTGGTTCTATACAAATTCTACACCATGGACGTAACATAAAACATGATTGAGTGAGAATGGTTGTGTAGCACCAAATCCTGATGACAATGCTACAAAATGTTTTCATCTGAGCAGTTATCGCTAAAGTCCCTAAAATTTAACTGTTGTAGAAATATTTTTAGCTATCCAGATATCAAATGAACGAAATAATTACCACAGCTGATTCTTAGCTATTATAGTAAATCATTTTTACCCGTGCATGCACTTACCGCACATGCAGTAGAATTCACTAAAATTGAATGTCAAAGAAGATAAAATAGAATATGCAATTCCATTAGTGAAGAGAATAATTACGGAATAAATGAAACGAAGAAAGAAACATGTACTTTCCGAAAGAACAAAACGGAAGTGGAAAATGAAATTCAGAACAAGCACTCGTGTGTGAAAGCACCGATAAGTGTAAAGAGTGTGAGGATGTTTCGAATGAAGTGTACTTTCACCGTGACGAGGTTTTGACTATTCACACGTTACGGGTAGGAGGGAACCGGGAAAGGACCCCCCTCTGCGGAAAAAGGATCCTTATTATTTCGTTTTAAGCGGAACACGTCAAAATATTGTGTCAAGGACTTCGAAGCTGTTGTTTAAAATCTTCGCAGTTTCCACGGTCTTTGTGAAATTTCAAATCCAGAGAAAGTAAATTGTTTCGAGTTCCTCTTTGAATTCTCAATTGTTATCATTGCACAAAATAATGGTTAATAAACACTGAAAGAAGAGTTTATTTGTACCTAAAAAATGTTCAATTGGAGACCCATCGAACTCATAAGATTGCAGTTATATGTAACAAGGGAGTAATAATGTTATATTAAAAATTTTATGTGGGGTACAATTCTCCACTCAATGAGTTATAATTCTAAGAATCCTAGTCGAAATGGTGTAGTTATTCACGAGTTTGTAACGTCTGCACTAACGAAAAACTAGAGACTGGGGAGTGCCTCGTGAGTATTTCAGCGACTTAGCTAGTTTTTTGCTAGTGAAAGCGTTACGAACTAGTGAATAACTAAACTATTTTACTAGGGGAGATGCATGAAATTTGATCGATACCTACACTGTTGGATTCGTCATTTGTCTCTCTTCAAACGTTTTCAGACACAAAAAAAAACATTCTTAATCTGGTTCAAAAGTTAATATTATAAATACGAAAGTGTTTGAAGTTGCTTAACCTACCCCATAGGTGGGGTAAGGTCTCACAGATTCCAGTGGAAAGTCGACCACTATGAATTAGTGCTTACGCAGTGACCAATCGCTTACAAACCTCAATTGATCTTGGCAGTGAAATGTTACTAATTCAATCCGCAAGGAGGATTTCCAACTGCATAACCAGTCACTATTCACTGATTACGCGCCGAAATCTTACAAATTTCATTTAGTGGTCAACTAATAACTACACGGAGAAAAAAGATCTGCTAAAAGGTAACATACTTTATAGTGTTCGAGTACTATTCTTGTCCACATTGAATTATTTACGTGAAAATATCTACAGAAGTACTATACTTTTTCAGGAAAGTTCAAGCAAGCATGATACTTTTAGAATTATTTCCATGTGATTATTTTGATTGGGTAAGAGTCATGCTCGAACGCTATGAAGTATGGTACTTTTTAGCGGATCATTTTCTCCGTGTACAGAAGTAACACTCCAGAACTCTAAAAAGAAGAACTGTTTAAAACCGCTTCTTGAAAACGAAGAGTTCTGTGTGATCTGTTGAAAGTTGTTATATAAATGTTACATTGGTGTTATATGATTGTGCGAATTTTTTAGGGATTGGAATAAATTCCGCATAACCACAGCTCATTACCCTCAAGTGAGGCTCATTGACAGTCAATAATTGCAAATTTATTTCGAATTATTCGAATAAAGATTTTTATTAAATGCAAATAAACTCTGCTCTCAGGGAATATACATCTAGTCTTTGAAAATTAATTTTGAAAATTATCTTTAGAAAAGAGAACGGAGAACGGAAAACGAAAAGAGACAAATAATAAGAAAACATAATTTCGTTGAAAATAGATCGATACGACGAATCGTAACGCTCGGTCCTTGCGTGGGGATAGAATATCATTTTACGGGATTGCGCGTAATCGAGATCGTTTATGCCCTCATCCGTGAGAGATTATTTTCCAGAATGAATGCGCAACGAACAGATGAAGCCATTCCAAGTTATGATGCTTCGTTCTCTCTTATGGATAGAGGTAAAACGTGGAAAAACGATAAAACCACCCTGTATTCCACCTTCCTCCTTCAGCGAACCAACCCTCGTAACGTTCCTCTGAAACCTTTTTATCACCGTAGGAATTCTATCTTTCACCCTCTGGTGTTCTCTCAGGGATGTACCCAAGTATTTCGATTCATTTTTCGTGTTCACATCGATGAAGTAGTATACGAAATATCATTTCTTAAGTAAAAGATAGCTCCCTAAGGCACATGGAGCTGAAAAAGGGTGGAAAGTGCAACGCGGAATCCTCGATTGAAGAGAGGAGGGACTATTGGTTCCTCTATTTAACTGAGAATTCCGCGTTCCGCTCTTCGCTCTGATTAATCTCCATGTGACACGGGCCTTAGACTGAAGAACATTTTCCAGGATTTCCGCAAGGCTCGACAAGATGAGCGGAGCCTAGATCACCAACCATAGCATCATTCGGGCCTCAGCCGAATAGTTTTTACAATCACGACTCAACACTGGCGAAAGGGGGGGAATGATATATGCCATCAATGGCAAACCACACAGAAATTTGTCTGTCAGAGATAAACCAACGCTGTCGCAATCTTATAGCGGGATTGTGCCCATTTCATGTTGATGGTCACTTTTATTTTTTATTGTATTTGAAAATAAAAATAAAACCAAATCCGAGACGTTCGACACATAATTCTTCTGATCAGTTTAAATTGATGAATGAAGCATACCCTGTTTGTTATGGAATGTTCAGAGAAGACTTATATATTCATTGAATGCTTGATTCTCAACTTACAACAAATAAGCAGCACCCTGGTGGGAGTTATTGCAATTTGCCGCTTGAGAAAGGAGTTTCACTTTAGACGAAGCTATCGCTCCGGTTCGGTAAAACTACCGCTAAAGCTGAGCAAAACCATTTCCCAAGCTGAGCCAAGCTATTGCTTAAGCTTTTGTGCAACACGAGAATCCCTTGTCATCCAGGACAGTGTGTGATTAGAGTTTTCCTTTAGGGAATATTGGTTAGAGGATGGACCAGGCTTAGCCTATATGATCGATTGTTGCATCATTCAAACCATTGTTAACCACACACAGAAAAAAGTATCACTATTTCATCCAATACAGTTTTTTAACTATTAATAAATCTTATTTGATCCAAATGATGGTTCGTTTACAACTGATGAGCCTTCTTTGCACCCTTTGCTCCAGGTAGATTGCCCAGTCCATATTCTATCGTTAGCATTGGTGGAGCCTCAAGATTTTTATATAGGTCATCTTCCTCCATCGAATAGAATGCGTAAGAAAAACAGATTTCTAAAGTGGTACCATTCACTCACACCTGATCCGCCTCAATTCATTGCACTCTACTAACGTACAAATAATATTTAAAAAATATATTAACACATTTATAAACTCTAGTATTTTACGAGGAGGCTTCTTTCTGTATGTAAGATCTAGCAAAAGCACTCTCCAATTGAATCTCACAAAGTTCTATAAGCTCTTATGACTAGGATTCAAGCAATTCACATGAAGAATCTTGTATTTCAAATGAAACTAGTCTCATGAAATTTTAAAACACGAAATGATTGAAGGGGTGAAAATTATCAATAGATGAAAGAAATAGTTGAATGAAAAATAAAAAATTTGGAAAAAAAATATATTCCCCATCAGTGTGAACGATTGAAATGTGGGGCTGATATCTCAAAGGATACGCTCCTGTTTATCTCCTTATCTTTCGCTGAAATCCCTTGCAAACAAAATTTAGAAACAGATTCGTAAGCTCACGGGCTTGTAATAGGAAAGATGGCGAAGCGGTTCTCTTTCTTATCACTCAGACTTATCTCTCTGAACTAAAGACATCGTCGAGTCAACCCAATTGCGTTGGGTGGCAGCCAATACGATGGTTCTCGTCAGCGAGATATCATCGTCCTCCTACTTTGCAAGAATACGAACAACGCCGAGATCTTTCGCCGTGATTGATCTACCGCTATTTTATGCTGAGCGAAGCGTATTTGTCAAATTTATTAAACCGAATGATTAATAGCAAAAAGGGAAAAAAAAGAAATTTCATATTGGTGAATTTTTTATACAAAAAAAACAGTAAAATTTTTCAAATCGATATAATTTATTCTAAACAGAGTGGGAATAATAATTTCATATGTAACGTGATCAGAACGTGATCACGTGATAGATTTGGTTTTACATTTAATACAAAAATTGTTATTTTTGAATCAATTCTTTGATGGGGAACAGTTCGATCCCCATAAACTACAGCATATAGATGTGAGACTACTGAATCAAACTCAACAATAGTTTGGAATTCAATGGAAAAATGATATTGGGGCAGTACTGATCTAAGGTTGTCTCTCCAGAAGATTAGTAAAACGCATCTCAGTTCAAATCAACTAATCATTCGAGAAAACAACATTGCATATTTCAAGTGGAAATGACTCCCACAGGATTAACACTGAAATACATCTAAATCTAATCCCAATTCCACTCTATCTGTCTCATAATTTCACTAAGACCATACCATAATTATACCTTGACTTATATCGAAACTGACCAAAAATCAATTCCAAATTAACCTTGAATTACAGCATATATAAATTTTTCTTCAAACCGTAACAAGACTTAATCACCGCTTACATTCCACCTCATTTTACTAAACGTTTGGGAATTGAGTGACACACAGCGAATTTGGTCATGAATATCGTATTATATAATAACGATTGTATAACACTGAGTAATGTGAAGCAAAATTTCTTGAAATTTCAAGAAAACATCACTGAAAGTTCAATAATATTCAGATTTATCGATCAAATATAATACTATTTACCACCTCTCCAAATTGCTTCCCTCTCAGTACATAACATCTAAAACTTGTCTAAAAAATGTCTTACGCGGCACATTCAGACAAGTCTTAGATTCTACATTTATTAATTTGCGTCCTATTTCTGACATAATCTGATAAGATTTTCGATATTTGAATTTGAAAGGTTTTGTTGGATTTCGTCTATTGATGTACGAGTGTATCAATACTACACTGGAGAAAAAGACCATGTTGAATCAATTTGGAAACGAGTTGATCCGACATCGATGCCACATTCAAGTGACAGGGAAAACACATACAAGTGTTTCCATATTGTGTTCATTTGTGAACATGCAGAAGCAACTTGTTTCCAAATTCAATTGACACGATATTGGCTACTTGACGAACGGAAGTTGATTGGATCTGTCATTTTTCCCAGTGTAGATAGAATCGATCAATCGCGTGTTAAGATTTTGGACGAGTATTTTTGGCAGAGTATGGCGAAAAGCGGAAAACTCATTTATACATCGGTTGAACTTTTTTTATTCGAAACCTCATCTGAAATATTCATATGGCTGGAACTGGAAGGGACATGACATTCATGAAACTTGGTCAATTATATATCAAAGATACCTATCAAATTGATACGAATGCTGAACGCTCGGGGTGTAAAAGTAATGTCTCAAAGAAAGAAGGGATCCCTGGTAGGGACGGCAAGGGACATTGAGTCGCCATTTTCACTCGACGATCAAGTAACGTTCTTTCCCCTCACAAGGAGAGCGTATCTTCTAGCTGTTATCTTTCCTATTATCGATAGCTGGCCATGGACCAATATGGCTACGCCACGGTCGCCATGGTGACGCTCGATGTACACCGTACGAAGCAAGTCCGGAGAAGAGTAGCTCCCATCATCCATTCCATTATCATGCTTCGTCATAAATAAAGAGAAAGCGGTATCTCTTATCACTTCATATCGATGGTTATTCCCTATTTTCCGAAACGATCACCACCGTTTGCATAAATAAAATCGCACAAATTTATTCCCGCCTATACTAGCCGCCTGCCATTCTAGTACCATCCTATCGTTAATGCTAGTTTTCAACTCCGCTGGTAATATACGATATGATATGGCTTTTTCTTCTGCTCCCGAAATCGGAGAATATAAATATCTTACTGAAATGAATAATTGAACCATTTTGTCTTGAAGAATGTTATAACAATAGACAAAGACGATCGTACGGCCATTCTTCGTCTCTCGCCATTAAGGTGAGATAAATGCGAGTTAATTAAAGGCCCGGAAGCAATTACTTGCGAATAAATCGCTGCCGTTAATCCGTTATGGCGTAGACAAGTTAAACTTCTCTTCTCCTCTTCTTCCCTTTTCACAGGGTGTACGTATATGGGTGTGCGGTGGTTACAACGAGGGCCGATGCGAGAGAAAACGTAGAAGGGATGGAGAGGCCGGAGGGGTGGGTTGGGTTGGGGATTTGCGAGAGCGACGTCGACGACGGGGGCACGTTCGCATAATTGGCTTTGAGCGTCGCCACCTGCGACCTGGAGGGCTACAACCTTACTTACGTGTCCTCCGCCTCCTCTCTGCTGCGCTCTACTATGTGCTACGTGCGGTGGAACCCGTGCTTTCTTGTCATGGCATGTTGTATAAAAAATTCACTTTTAAATTACGTTGGGAATAACATGTGAAATCAAAGAAGAACAACGGTTATTATACTTTCCAGAGAGAATATATGTATGTTTGTGTGAAGCATGAGTGCAGTCCTTGGAATCATAGAAAATTCTAGAGCTTAAATGGATTATGAAGTAACAAATCATTTACACGTTTATATATCAGAGAATCGGAATTTATACTTCACCGATGAACTCTGGTTTTAAATTATTTCCTTCTTGTTATAAAAATAATCAACAATCTTTCTGAATGAAGTAATAACGTGCCTCTATTAAATTCAAGTCATGTACTCGAATTATCAATGAGCAATTTAATATATTATTCGGAAACTTTTGAAACATCGTCAAATTTACGAATAAAATTTCGATATAATATTATAAAATATATGTCTGAAGCTCTGAATTTTTCGAATGACAAATGAATTAGAATAAACAAGATATAGGAAAGTGAAAAGGGGACATTTCCCGATATAACTTTATAGCTATAATTAAATGATCATTGGTCAGTGAATAATATCCACGCACATATGTAGCTATTCGTGAGACGAGACACCACGAGTTGATGTATAGGGCTGCTGCAAGGCGATGTCCAGTAGTAGAAGCATTCACAAACTCAAATGTGCGGGTGGCAAATGGGGTGTCATCGTGTTAAATGGTCCCTGATGCTCGCGGATCTATTCAAGGCACGTCTCTTTCTCTATTCTTTCATCTCTATTGAAGACTCGGCAAGCCAATTCTTGTGGCTAATTTCTATCGTTTACACGTTTAATTGCGGCTACCAGCCACCTGGACTAGGGCTCACAAAATCCGATTTACTTTTATGGAAGTCTTGTTTATGGGGAAAGGGTATTAGAAATGATATATTATTTTTATTGGAGAATAGATTTATTCCTATATTTTATTTCTCTTTACTTTGAAAATTATATCATATAGCATGTTTCTTAGCGTAATAATGGTATTTGAAACAAAAACATGTCCAAAATCTGTTAATCGGAACATTATCTCTTTGCAACGTTTTAGAAATATCACAAGAGAAAATATTACAATAAAATACTTTATAAATAATTCCGAAATATTGTATGAGATATAACATTAGCGGACAGTACGATGTTTCTGAAGGAACTTCGAAATTTGAAACCTCAGTGGGACATACAGCAATGTCATAGAAATATTGCAGTTTCAAATGTTGGATTTCTACAGGAATTTCGTTGGAAAACTCTTGAATCCTATTATAAAAGAAAAAAAGTTGTAATTGCCGCGAGGAAAACTTCTCGAAATTATATATAATTTGTATACCTGTAATTATATATAAGTTATATATAATTTTAAAAGTTTTTCAATTGGAATTGTTTTTTGGTACATGAGAGAATTAAAGGGATATTTTTCGCCAGGGTGCAATTTTAATGAAATCTTTGGGAGTCGAGGCCCACGGTGGCTGTCCCTTCCGCCGGTACCTTAAAACTTGGGAGCGCGGCAATCTTAGATTGACTGACAATTCGAATGTGTAGTTACCGAAGTATAACGTACATGTCCGATATCAAGTATTACAAACAAATATTTCTTGCAACCTCATTTTACCATACAAAATTCGACCACTGAATTCGATTCCGATCCAGCATCAAAACTCACCTATTTTTAATGAAACATCCGTACGCCATTGGTCTTCTTCGTCGTTGTACGTCGTCGTTATCAACAATCCAGCAGCAGTACGTCTCCCTTTTTCTCTGATTTGACAGGTTATAAATCGTGAATCGAGTGTTCGGATGGAGGAAAAAATAAAAATTATGGCAAGAGGAGGTGAGATTTCGAGGAAGGGATATAAAAAGAGAGAAAGAGAGCCAAAGAGGTGTTAGATACGGTCAACTCGGTATATCGCAATCTCACCAGGAAAATGAACGCCATAAATAAGCCCGGCTGACCAATAATTCCGTCGGCGATCGAACGACGGGAGGTCTTTTTTTCCATCGGCAACGAGAACTGCGAAAAAAGCGAGAAAAAGCATGTGATCGCAGGACGAAACGCATACGGAAGCATGAGTCTTGTACAATATCATGTACATTCTGTACATATACCGAGTGTTACGTTTTAAAAATTCTGTATGAATCGCTTTCTTCGCTTATTTCAATACGAATTGGGATTCGATGGATTGACCATTTACGTTCTCAATATTACTCTTCCTACACGATCCGTTGAATTTCAAGTTTCTATGCCAGATAACATTGCCCGCGCGCAAAACTTCGGACCGTTATGCACGCGGAAATTTGCGTGCGAACCGCTCATGATCCATACTATCGCTCGGAAATCGCGCGCAAAGATGCATATCTTTCATAAGTTCTCCACGAATTCACGCTTGCAAAAGCCTGTGGATAGAGAGTGATTTTATGAGACTGCAATTATTGGACATTGCGGGAAGATTTTGTGCGTACGTTGTGTGCGGTTGGGAGGAATTTGTTGAGTGAAAAATATATGTACACGGACAGAAAAACGACCTGGTTGGCAAATGCGTGGTCGCAATAACTTGAAATCTGGTGCTATTTGCCAGAAAATATGATTTTCATGTTCAGGAAAAGTGGTTGAAGCTAAAATTACCTATATTTTTCAGGTTAAGGAAACCAATTCTTTTTCTTTCCTAGCAAAGGGAAAAAATTTCGGGTGTAGCAACCATGAACTTGATTGTAAAAAATTATCTGAAAATTCAGACCGTTTCTGTAATTTTCCACAGCAACAGGTCTGAAAATTGAGAACAATATGGATAAGTTTTGAGAATACATCTTCAAATTCAGAAAAAATTTCTGATAATTCAGATCTGTTGTTGAACAAAATTACAGGAACGGTCTGAATTTTCCGAAAATTTTTTGACAGTGTTGGGCCAACGTGGTTTTAGTTAGTGCGAGTTATAGGTGGACCATGATGGCTGATCCAACCTCTAATGTAAGCTTCGTTCGTCTTAACGTGTTCTAAGTTGCCCCAACCTGCACCAAACCAAACAATTCATTTCTATAACCGAAATTTGAAACAAACGGACCAACGGTCGCAACCTTGTCCAAAACAGCCCCGACAGATACACAGAATAATATAATTTGAGCTACCGCAGTGAAGTGGCTAGCACGGACACGGAAAGCCATCAAATCAGCCCCTACGACTACATTGTAGTTATGATAGTGAACAAATTTGCCTTTATAGCTAATTTATTGGCTGTATGTGTTCGTGCTAGCCACTTTGCTGCTACAGCTAAATTATTTTTTCCGTGCGAACCCCACTCACAGCGATGCTGCATGGAATTATCGTCAAATTGCCATCATTGTGAATCTATGTTCTCAAGACGCTAGGAAAGCATGCTTTCGCAAACCAAAATCTGTGGCACTATTGACACGTTTGTTACACGTTTTGCAAACTTTTGGTGCTGTCCAGTGAACAATTTTTTGGCCAACATTGGGAACTGTCGTAATCTCTAATGCGTTGATTTTTGCCATCTTTTTGATGTCTTTCTCAAGATATGAAGGTGTCGAATGGATGTTTACTGGGCGTTTTGGCGTTTGGGCACCACAATGAATACTTATTTTCTTTAGAGAAAAAAAAATCATAATATTCTTTACACGTATTTAATTTAAAGAATAAATAAAATCCCCCTCACTCGAGCTTTTTCATGACATTCTCATGGAAATCAAGTGCAACACGGGGTATAGGATAGACGCGTGAACATTCGATATCCCGTTGAAAGAGTCAATGCGGAAAAAAGAGGAAGAGGAATATCGGATAGAATGGGTGAAACGTTGTAATCAAATCTAAAATTCCCAAAGCGGAGGAAACCCGCGATGAAAGAGTAACCGAGTATGGACGGGAAAAATATCGAGTACTCGATGCAGTTGTTTTGCTATTTCTCGCATGACTACAAATAAGCGACCTAAAGCATCCGAACTTGAGTTTCAAGCAAAGTATCTGGTATATGGGTTGCTACTGTCCTCTTAGATTTCCCTCGAGACAATGAAATAAAACTCGTGAACACACGTCGTCTCTCATTCGACTTCCTATACGTTTCTTAACCCGCAAGGAAAAACGACACGAAAATCATCTTTCTAAATATTCTTTCACTCAAAGAGAAATGTCTGAAAGTTTCACAAATTCTCGAAATTATACGTTGTTTATATTGTTTGTTCTCATGATCGTAATCATATGACACCAGGTTTATCAAAGCATAGAGAGTAAATGAAATTCATCATCTTTAAATTGGATGGTTGAATCGATCTTTCCAGCTGACTATGACCGATACTCATTACTTACTGATAACATTCATTACTCGAACAAAAAATTCTATGAATTACTTGTCTGGAAATTTGACTCGCTTCTTTCGGTGTTTATCCTCGAGGCCCTTTAAAAAAAACCCTACACGCACTCACAGAAAGAATTTCTTGAAATGAGAAAATTCTTTCTATGAACGCGCATAGTATATATACAACATTCTGATGCTATTAGGGACGCACATCAAGGTGCTATAACAACTTTCTGACCAACTTTTTTATGTCCTCTTCTAATCAATGGGTCTGGTTGCATCTTCAGGGGTCGCTGGTATCACCTTAAATACTAACCGACAGGATGTACAATAAAATTTCGGGAAGAATTTTTTTCTCATGTGAATTGAAAATTATTATTCTTGCATTGTCATTGTTTACGGCATCTTGAATATATCGTAAATGGATCTTGAACGTTTGTTGCAGATAACTTTGAAATGTGTTGAAGATATCTTAAGGTGATACCAGTGACTCCTGAAGATGCAACCAGACTCATTGGTTAGAAAAGAACATAACCAAAACTATTCTGACAAAATACTCGAAAACCCCGTACAGCACAACCACCGATCCTCCACCTAGGACTTCGGTGGACTGGAGGTGGAGAATTGGTGGAGAAATGCGAGTCGTGGAAATAAGGGAGAGTCTCCGTTGAGGCAACGGAGAGGCGACGTGGATTTGTCCGCCCCCTTTATTTTCAATAAAATTCATATCTGTCGATTTACACAACCAAATTTCAATGAGTGAATCCACTAACATAAATTTTATTGAAAATAAAGGGGGCGGACAAATCCACGTCGCCTCTCCGTTGCCTCAACGGAGACTCCCTTAGTTCTCCCTTATTTCCACGGCTCCCATTTCTCCACCTCTGGTCCACCGAAGTCTTAGGTGGAGGATCGGTGGTTGTGCTGTACGGGACGAAGGAATGAAATAAAAATATCGTTCTCTACAGACCTTCTTCAATCAATAAAGATGGTCTGTACAGAGCGAAATTCTCCTTTTATTGCTTTATTTTTGGATAATTTGTCAGAAAAGACTAGGCGCGGGTTGCATCGTCAGGGGCTGCTGGTATCCTCATTAAGAGGATACCAGAGTTACCATCGGAGCACGTTTTCTTGCACTAAAATACTTGAAACTGAATTCATAAAAAAATCTGAAATTTTTAGGGATGAATCTTTGAAGGTTCAACTAGGTCTGTATAGAGCCGCAATTTTGAATTTCGAAAAAAAGCAAAAAAAAGTTTTAATCCAATTTCAATAATACTGAGAAATGTAGATAAAAGATTTTTCAATTTCTTCCGGTCTCTTTGTCCGCATTTACCACATAAATAAGAAGAATCAATCACATTGGTAACAAAATTAATTTATATATTTTTTCCAACATGAAGACACTGCGAATAATGACAAAGAACTTGAATTCTGCAAATACTGCTGCAAAACCCAACATTTTCCTTCACATTTTTAGGTATGAATTTTCATACAATCGCAGAAAGTACCGACATTACTACAACACTGGGGTATTTTCGTGCTCCACGCTTACTTCGCGTTGTCATCGGTCGTGATCAAAAGGCAAATTGACGCTTTTAATCAATTCTTTCCTTTTTTAGAACTCAACTGAATTATGGTCAGGATTCTGGGTCGATATGTAGCAATACCTCCTTCACTTACAACTTTCAAAACGCTTTGGGGTACAGAATTACCCCAGTGTTGTGTTCTAGGGTTACAGTCTATGTCGCTGAAGTTCGAATCGTTTATTGAAACAAATAAGTGATCGAATAACACAATACTCCACTGTTTGAGACGCAAAATCTCGCAATAATCTTCAGAGGATGTTTCCAGTCTCAGAAAGTTAATTCGGAAAGATAAATAACGATGGTCCATCAGATTCTGAAAGTTTGAATGTTCGTTTCGTTTTTATAAAGGATTAAAACTTCAAGAATATAAAATTCTTTGACGACTCTTCGGAAATCTTATCGGTAATGGCACAGGGATAATAATACAACATTCATCAGATGAAATATTCTTTTATTCATTCTTTTTTCTCTCTTTATTATCGAGAATCCCTCGATCATCGATTCTCTTCGATAGTGCAGCATCTTTCCTCATCGGGATAAGCTTTCACGAATCCTCAATTCAAATTTTTCTAATGAAAACAAAACAAGAAGAACACAATCGTTAATCATACTCATCCATCTTATCGCACTTTCGTAAATTGTTAATTAATAGAGATTATAATTGCACACACTCTTTCTTTCTCTCTTCCTTGGTATATTCGAAAAACAAAATTATTGCAAAAGAAAAAAACAAACAAACTCTCTGAACCTTCATTTCCAGAGTTTTTTCTTTCTCATTGAGGATTCTCAAAGCACATGCTACGTGTGAACACTGTGAACATTCCACCAAGTACAAACGTGCACGAGGTTGTTAATAACGATGATGATTATTTTCTTAGTTTTTTGTTTTTCTTAATTCTTTTCCAATCTCATTATCATTATCATCATCGTCATCATCATCGTCATCGTCATCGTCATCATCATCATCATTATAATCATCATCGTCAGTCCTCTCCTTGATTTCTTGAAGATTATTAATAGTTTATTACATAGATATATGTACACAATAGTGAACGCAACTTTATGAATTTATTCGTATTCAACTATAATAAAGTAGCCGTTCTCGCCGCGTTATCTACTCTCCTCTTTCAATATGATTGAAGAACAAAAAATCAAGCGACTATTGCTTCATTTATCCCGAGGAATTTTGTAGAATTCCCAAGAGAATCGAATAAACTTCAATAAAGCGGATTGCCAATTAGGTTTAGGCCTTCTTTGAATTTCTATACATTTATTTTTGTTGTCTCACAATTCATTGTAATATCGAGATGAAATTCAATCACCTTTTTCTTTTTCTTTTGCTTTCGACTTGAAGAAATTCAGAATTCCAAATAGAGAAGCATACAAACATAAGAGGCTACTTACAAATAAAAAAAAATAAAAAAGAAACAGGCTAAAAATCCGAAGGATCGTGTGAATGAGTTAAAAAACATATATTCAAATTCACACTGTTTCAAAATAATAATAATAATGATACACCTGGATTAAACTCGAATCTATCGACGAAATCTATCTCAGCTTTCTATTCGTTAAATGGATTTCGTATCAATAAAAATTAAGATCATTAAAAATAAATACGTCGGTTACAAAGAATCAATAATATAAGGGATAACGATAGACTTGAATTTGATTTTCATACGAAATTCATTGTGGGAGGGGGGTGGGCTTGGTATAGTAGTAAGAAAAGAAAAAAAAATTGTGATTTCATTTGAATTCCGCACGAGAATCAACTTTTCCCAAACTCCAATTAACGATTTCGAGCTTTCCACGAGCTTGGTATATTATTAATTCTGCAATTTTCTGCTTAGTATGTATAATCCCCATGTACATGTGTATGTGTTTTGTATTGGAGTGTGTGTGTGTGTGTGTGTGTCTCTTGCTATCAACATTTATATCATACGTTTGTGTATAGGAGTTTCCATCCATTTGGTTTATTTTGGCATACAAAATAATTTTATATACAGTCTGACAATATTAACCGCCTTTTTCATCCATAGTTCCTCTTTCCTTTCTCTTTATACTTAAAGTGTCAATAGTATGATAATCGAGATTATTTTCTTAATACTTATACTATTATGCGGTTTATAATAAGGTTAAAGGGCTATTTACATAACAATGTATTACAATTAATAAATACCTTGGACTTGGACGTGGACCAAGTTTTTTACTTTTCTCTCTCTTTCTCTTTTTTTTTCAATAATTTGTATCCAATATCATTTCGTTTTATCATACTTCATGCTCTTTTAAATAGGAAATAATTTTACAACCATGCATCGTATCATCACTGAGCTTTCTTTTGGATACTCGTTTCAGGAAGAAAATGGGAGGGGTGGAATGTTGTATCAACTTACATTGATGTACGCTTGTTATCGCATCGATAAGTGTTGAATTATTTTGCAAATGAATTAAATTAAATTAAATGCATACAAGGAAGTTCAGCAATAGAATAATTCAATTACTGTGAAATAGAACGAAACGATTCAGATACAAATATTTGTATTTTATTTTTAAGTGAAAAATGCGATAGAATGGGGTGTAAAAGAACCTTGAATTGCAAAAAATGTCGGATTTTATAAAAGAACACGCGTCCCAAGTAGATTTCAGCGCATTTTCGTGCTATATGATGTTTAATAAAATTGTGACGTTTGCTTGTTTAATTGTATAAATTAAATTCGATTTCCGGAGAAAGTTAATTGATTTTATATCATACGAACAAATTGTACTATACCTCTCACGTATTTACAATTTCATCGATACGGTATTCGTTTTTTTTTCAAAAGAAAACTTTTTTGAATTATTCTGAAAAATTCATTGATGTTTTATATGTATATATACAAAAGAGTGTTTGAAAAATTGATTTCATTTACGTAAAGAAAAAAAGAAACAACTGTATATATAATAAATAACTGTAGTATGTAGTACCACCTCTGTGTATAATTAAACGTCATGTCAACTTATTTTTTGTTTTTGTCTTTCGTTTATACCGCAAACGTCTCGAACGTTAAATAATAATAATTATTATTCTATCATTGATATATAAAAATAATTTTAAGAGAAATAACTGTTTTTCTCTTTCTTTCTTTCTTTCTTTCTTTCTTTCTTTCTTTCTTTCTCTCTCTCTCTCTCGAAGGAAAAAGAAAATAATGACAGATAAAAGACAGTAACGTTTCAACTTAGACGTTGCGTTTTTCAAATTAATTAATTAACCTGAGATGAAGAGCATTTTTTCGTTTTCTTGTCATTTTCTTACGTCCAAGGATTGAGATTTGACTAATGGCAAATTGAAGAAGCCAGTTTGCAGCTCCCGGCAGTCTGAAGACGATGACGACTTTACGCAGCTTTGTAAAGGAAAATAATCATCATCCATCGTAGAAAAGAGTGTGAGTTTGCTTGTCGAGGGTATCATTCTAATCGCCCTATCGATTCCTTCTCACACCGCTGTCCCGATACTACGTCGAGTGCGAGGAATGTAACACTTTACTGGAACTTCTATGATGACTCGATCCTCCGTGTCTTTCCTGAAAACAATCAAAACGAACCTTTGTTATTCATTATTTTTTTTCTCATCACCACTTAGTTTTGTGTCCTCGGAAGAGGTAAGATTGTATCTCTTGGTATCAAAGTTCTATGCTCTATGATCCTGAAATATAACGATTCGTCTTTCTCACTTTCGTCACAAAAACTGAGAAAGATAAAACTCTGTGCTCCAGAGTGAAAGGTATTGTAATGACCCAATTTCCTTCAAATATATTTTATCGGTATCGAGACTAGCTACTTGAAATGGGAACCTCTTACTGCCAACGTGGTTTTAATGCTGCTGGGTAAAAGCATTTAAAGGTAGGGATCTCAGTTTTCTACACCTTTGAAAAACTATCATTTCAGTTGTGCGAATATAACACGTGTATCGCACAATTTTGCGATAGTTTACACTTTCACGAGAAAATAAGAGAGGTCTTATTGATTGAAAGAAGGGCAAAGATAGTGAAAGCTGTGCGCGGTACGCACAGATCGCTGTAACGATACATCGGGTTATTACACAAAATTTCGTTACATTCGTATCGCTTCTAGAATACCATCACGAAAATTAAAAACCAAGTTTCTTTCGAATAGATATATACATATGTTCCTGTTACAGCATCGTTTGCGTAATTCATAAATTATAATAAACGGTGTTTATATATACGAATAATCAAAAATTCAGCAATCCTACTTTCTTCGCTCGGAAATAATTCATTAATAATAATTTTAAAAAAACTATGCAGTATTAGTTGTTTCGAATGTTGATGAATTAGAAACTATGCTGCAACTGACGTAACTTAAATTTTAACAGTCACAGTTCATCACGTGTAGGAAATAAACGGAATTTTTTAATGGAAATTCAATATGCGTATACTTATGTAAGTATTCTTTAAACTAAAATCTAAATTCAAGCGCAAAGTCTAAACAATATACATACGGGTGATGAACGGGCGATGATTGATGCGATCTTAATACGTATAGCTACATGTATGTACACAACACACGATTATCGAACAACAAATATATTACCAAGTGGTTATGAACATTTCCATCGACGAAAGCGATGAGAAATGATATTTCGATACAATTTTTCATTAAAATAAAATATTTTAAAAACAAACATCATGCAATGCGTAGAGAGAAGCAACGCGACAAAGCAATAACAATTCAATATTGGTAAGTACTTTTTCCTACGAGCAATCTGATATTTCATAAATATATAAATGGTTAGTACAGTTTGCGGCATTGTAATCGTTTATACATAAATAATGATATGCGTTAGAAAGATAGAGAGAAAGACAACAGAGAAGAAAACAGAGAAAAAGCAGCAGAGAGAAAGAATGTGAGAGAGACAAAATAATTACTAAGGTACGTTTCGTTTCCACAGAACGTTTATTTGTAATTTCTTTTTTTTTTTTTTTTCATCAATGTTGGTCGTGCCACGTACGATGCCTGATAGTTCTATGAAATGCTGTGGCTCCACAATACTTTTCAGTTTTGGAATAGAGAACAAACAAATGATGAGATAATAAAACAGGGAACCGTACGAGGCAAGATGGTTCATACATTTGAATACAGAATCACATTTTCTATTTTAAATCGGCTTGACAAAATGAATCGCCTTTAACATATATATGTAATATACATATGTTTGTTCTATATGTGTATGTGTTTACGTGTATATCCATATAAAGATTCTTAAAATCTTTCCCAAGTCGATATTAACTTACAAAGGCTATGTAGAAAGAGAGTTCTTGTCGTTCATCACCTTAGCAATTATTTTGTCTTTCTACTCTATGGAATATTTCGCTAGATTTGTTATTCTTCATTCGAGTTTGCGTTTGCTTCGCGAAATAAAACGGAAAATAAAATTAGAAAAAAAAAGAAACAACCTATTTGTGTAAATTTACATAATACAACGCATACACATGTGTTTATAATTTAACCGATCGGTCGATCAATCGAGCAAAACGTATGTATATTCAACGAAATATCTCTTCGCACGCAATTCTCTAAATTTTCTTCTACACGAATTACAAGAGAGGGCAGGCTAATCAGATTCGAAACATTCAATACCAAAATATATTTTCGCTAGTATTCTAATTTATACGTGTTTGTGTATATAAAATTTCTCTCACTTTGTCACAACATGCTTTTACGAATGTTTTACTTTTGAAATCAAAAATTCATATTAATTTTCGACGGAACCTCCGTTCACAGTTTGTCGGTTGAATTAATATCAGGTTGTTTTTCTTCACTACAATGCATCAACAATTTAAAAGTAATTCTGCATTTCATTTTCAAGTACGTGCAATACTCGAATAAGAAAATAATGATACGGAATATCAAATGAAATCAAGGGGAAAAAAAGAAAGAGTTGAATGAAAATCTCTGACAATGTACAACATACGAATAGATTTAAGTATTAAGTAACCGTAACAACAATATAGATAATAATGATGAAGATGAAAATAACTTTGACAATGGCAATCAAGTTCAAGCATATTAATTTAACTTCAAAACTTAAACTTGTTCATCTCCTTTCTCGATATAATAGGTATGCACTTTCCTGAGTTAAACATTTGTTCTATGGAGGTTCATAAACATCCATCATCGATAAAGGAAGAGATAATTATTTAGAACGAATGACGATATAACAAAAAAAAAATAATAATAAAACAAAAAGATTAACATTATGTCGTATAAATTACAAAGATGTAAAAAATAAATGTCTCTTTCCTATATTTTTTTTTCTTTTTCTCTCCCTGTAAAAGAAAACAGCCTTCCCAAATGGATCGAAGAAAAACTACTACTTCTTTTGTAGGAAAAAACTCTTCACCGATTATTCAAATACGAGTTTTGATACTAGAGTCTGTTTTCTTTTACAAAATACATATATATATATATATATTTGATATATTTATTTGTATGTATGCGTGTTCAATGTACATACAATGCGACCTCTCAATAAAAATGCTCACTTTCTTTTCTTAACATAAGGCAAACACCGTTCGAGAGAGAAAGAGGGTAAAGCGTTCTTATAGACAGGTCGCACTGTAATTCTATACTCTCCCCCCCTCCCGCCCCCCACACACAAACACATTAATATATTGACTTACGTCAATGTTCTTAACCTAATCGCTTGGCAAATAATAAATTTGTTGACAAAATCTCTGTTTCGCGAACTAAACGGTTTCTGAATCGCGATAAACAAGTTTGTTCCAACAGAAAAAAGTTGTGTACTTCTCAAAGCAACCGAATAGAATTCTTTGCTCCATTATCTGTATCTACATATATATTTTGTTAAACATTATATACAATCACTATATATATATATATATTTATAAATTCTTTTACGTAACGAATAATCTCAAAGATTGATTCGATTATTGAAAACGTCAACGCTTCTCACAATCATGTATTATGCGAAAAGAATGATAGGCTAAAATCATAGGATACCGATTTATATACAAATTAGAAAATAAATAATTGCGTTTAAATATATGCATCATTATAATCGAATTAAACGTTATTTGTTAACTGATTATCATTTTGACAAGTACATGATACATTGGACGATATCCAGCTGTCTCTGATCGCTGAATTGAATCATCGATCAGTTAATATCAATAATAATATCATGTCTGTTCAAGATTTGTCTATTGCAATTTCAGTTCTCAAGTAGTTTTACGTGTACATATATACACGAATGTGTGTGTATATATATATATAAATATATTTATTTACTTTACACTTCATTTCACTGTTATTCTTTCAATAAAATCCTTTGCCAGCAAAGGCCAAGCGTTGATTCGTTCCAAAGTTCGTTATCATCGTCATGTGTAGAAAAGTGAACAACTCTTTAGAAACAATGTCAACAATATTTCAAGCTATTGTTTTCAAGTACCCAGGCCTTTGATCGAATCAAATTATCCAACAACAATTTCAGCTTCTATCTTTGTATCTGTAAAGGACGAGAATCTTATTTCTATTACAATACGTAACAAAATATCATCTTTTATATCAATTGTACTTTCAACATTTCTCATAATCTCTAGACAGAAGCGACGAGTCGATTGAGCTTCTGCGAATGAACTACGAATGAATTAATGAGAATTGAATAAAAGTTTCATTGTATCTGCTGTCGATCCTTCCCTCCCCTAGGAAAAATATTGAGAAAACAAAAAAGTAATTGTTTTTTCTTCAGAGAAAGTTTCGAATTGGCTTGGTTTCATTCGTGACACGTGCTTGGTCGGAGAGTACGTTTTTACTATCTAAAGTGACAAGCTACAAGGTAGAAGATAGGAAGTCCAATTCAAGCAAGTCAGTTTACGATACCATGCTGCAACTTTTACCATTCACAGGAACTCCAAAAAGAAACAAGAGAGAAGAGAGAAAAAAACAGTGGATAAGATTGTAATAGTGATAATTAATAATCATTTAGTCCTAAGAGGTTCGGAACTCTCTCTCTCTCTCTCTCTTTCTCTTTCTAACTCTATCTATCTATCTCCCTTTCTCTCATCATTTACCAACAACGTAATTCCACGGTTCAATTCTGAACATTGTTGTTTTGAATTCTTTGCAACAGATCACGTTGGAATATCGTTGCTAAGAATCATGAAATTTGTAAATGGTAAATAATGAATTTTAAAACGAATTTAATCATGCAAAAAATTTCAAAATCATAATCGAAATCCATCGATTGTTGTTTCATCATCGGAGTACATCGAAGGATACATGTTGCTGAAGTTTCGTTTATTGGAACGAATTGATTATTGAATCACGAAATACTCAGCTGTTGGAGACTCAAAATTTGGATAAAGTTGAAACTGCCGGCCGATGGTCATAACTTTTTGCAGAAAACTTTGATCATGGATTTCAACATCTGAAACGTTGAGGGGAATGGCACTCAATCGATTCCTGATGCAAATCAAGTTTCAGCGACGTTTAATCGAAAGCTAGAACAATCGGTTGCTATGGTTACGGTTCACAGCTTCCACTTCATAAAATTTGGCAATATATTCTTCAAACAATCTTTCCAGTTTCAAGGAATCAATTCAGGAAAATAAATAATGAAGATTTGTCAGATTTTGTGAGTTTGAATGTCAATTTCGTTTCTATGAATAATTCAAACTTCAACAACATGGAGAACACGGAGAACACAAAGAACGAACACTTGCCATACAAATCATATATAGAGGAATTTTCAACTGTACGAGTAAAAAAAATGCTATCAAAATTGAGAATTTCATTCGAACAAGGTATAAAGATGGCAAATATTTCTCAATGTTCTCGTTCGATTTAATGAAAAAAAAAAAAATAATAATAATAATGAAAAATAAAAAAAAACAAAATGAACTCTGGCCTACGGATGCAGAACCAAAGAAACTAAAAAAAGAAACAAAAAACAAAAAGTTACTCAGGAGGAGGAGGAGGTGGAGGCGGGGAAGAGCCAGGTGGTGGTCCACTGGGTAAAGGTGGGGGAGAATTGGGTTTTCGCGTCGTAGGTTGTCGCATTGACGGAGGTGGTACCGAGGTGTCAATAATCAAATTAGTGGTAGCTGAATAAGCAGTGGCGGCAGCCCCGTATTGTTGTTGATACTGCTGGTAATAAGCAGCAGCAGCTGCAGGGTCGTACATATACCCGGCTGGATAAATATTTGGCGGGGGAAAATTAGTGAAAAAAAATGCGGAATCCGAGGGCATACTATTATTGCGAGCTGCCGTCGGGGGCGGCGCTCCACCACTTCTTCTGAAGGGCACATTACTATTACCGCTACTACCACCACCACCACCACCAACACCACCACCACCACCACCAGCACCAGCACCACCACCACCACCACCACCACCGTCGGATGGATGTGACAGGCGAGAAGGGGGATGCGAGGAACAACTACGAAGAGAATTGCCACTGTAATCCTGACGATAATTGTAGCCGTCTCGTTGTAGCTGTTGCTGCTGTTGTTGGCTGGTCGCGTAAGTTGTTGCCGAAGGCGGCGGTGGACAACCGCGGCCGGTTGAGAATTGCCGCCCACCTCCTCCTCTTCCAGCTCCACGTACCTTGTTATTGCTCCCTGAATAATGACGACCGTTCTGCCGTTCCCCGGATCGGTGCTGTTGTGGCTGCTGCGTTGCCTGTTTCTTAGCTGGCGTGGAAGAGTTATCTTGGACGTCACTGGAGGGGCGTTTTCGACCTTCGACGACGACTGGATGATGATCGGGATTCGTGGGAGGTAAAAGGCCACTTCTAGATATACTATCGGTTCGTATCTTGATCTTCAATGGTGCTTGTACCACGGTGGCGGCAGTGGCCGAAGGTATCGATGTCGATACCGCGATCGAAGACGCCACGGCCGCAGCTGTAGTTGCCGCCGCCGTTGTCGGTACCGGAGTCAACGACGTTGTTGTTATGACTGTCGCGGCCGCTGTCGTCGAGGACAAAGATAAATTCGACTCCGCTGTACCTTTGTGTCGTTCTTTCGAAAGTTTGATTTTACAACGCAACGCGGCCGTAGCTGAATCAGTGCTCAAGTTTAATTTATCTTTGGGAATAGTGATTTTAATTGGTATGGTGGGTATAGATTCCTCCGGGGGTTTAACATCTTTCTCCTTGTCGCGATGATGTTTATCTTTATCCTTGTCTTTATGTTTGTGCTTGTGTTTCTCTTTACTTTTATCTTTATCCTTTCGTTTGTGTTTGTCCTTTTTCTTCTTTTTTTCACTTTTGTGATGATGCTCACTACGTTTCTCCTCAGTTGCTGCCGTTACGACGATAGGAGGCACGATTGTGGTGGACGATACAGGAACTGAAGGAACGTTGTCTACGGCACTGTTGGTAGGGGGCACAGAAAGAACGCTCATATCTACCGTTGAGATTATCGTCGACTCATTTGAAATTTCCGTATGAGCCGAGTATTCGGGCGGTAACGACTGTTGTTGGATTGGTTGCTGCTGGATGTGTAATTTAGATTCCTCTTGATGATGCGGTTGAGCCTCCAACACGATGGAGGTTGTAGATTGTTGAAGTAACGATGGCATAATGGGAGCCAACGGTTCTTGCAGCAACGCGCTTATACTTTGAGCGGATTTCATGGGCGATAGATATTCAACTTTGATCGGTGGATGGTCCATTTTAATTGGTGTTTCTGGCCTTTGAACCACGACGTCGTTGACTTCCTGTTTAATCTGTAAAATGAAAAATTTATAATACACGTACTGAGAGTTTTGAAATCAATGTTGTTCGTTGACTTACAGATTGATCTTCAAGCTTGATAGATTCTTCAGGCTCCGATTTGATATCCAAACCATTGGTGAGAGTGATATCCGATGGTGGTTGTTGTTGTTGTTGCGAAAATCCAACGATCGGCTCAGGTTCGAAAGGTTTGATCAATTCCGGAGGTTTAAGATCATTCGCTACAGAAGTACCACGGCCGTTACTCGCGAGGGGATTATCTCTTATGGGTTGTATCAGTTCTGGAATTCTTCCAAGCATTTTCATGGCTTCCAAACTGCCACCCAAAGCAATATCTTCCACCTTCACCTTGACTTCCGGTAAATCATTGGGATTTATGGGTTTATGTTTTTTGTGCGCCGTCGAACTGTCACTGACCCGTTTAACCTCTTGATTTACAGGCGGAGGGGGACTCACGAAAGGGGGTACCAAATTCACATCGATTGAAGGAATTCGTTCCGGTTTGGGGGCTTTCACAGCCGAAGGTGGAGTTTTTTGTTTGGATTTGGAACGTTGCGAATGTGAAGTGCTTTTCTCTGGACTGAATAAGGATTTGTGTCTACTCGGTGGAGGTGTCGCATGTACGGAATTCTGTGACATTTCAAGCGCGACATCCTCGTGCCGAGGCCTCTTCTCGGCTTTTGGATCATCTAGATTGTTCAAAGATAAGGCCGATGATTGTGAACTACCGTTCTTTATCGTATCTTTGAGTATTTGAGGTACGCCTTGAATTGCTGAAGTTGAAAGGATCGGTTTTGATGGAACTTGCTGCGGTGGGAGTTGTTGCTGTTTCTGAGACGTCGACGGGGATTTATCGGAAACAAAAACATTCATTTTTAAATCACCGATAGCAGAGACCGGGGCAGCGTGTTTGTCCGATTGAGGATATTTGTTGTGATGCGACGATTGTTGTTGTTTTTGACTGTACGATGGTAGTTCTAAAGTCAATTTTGGTGGTGGATGAGGTTTTTCGATTAATAACTTTCTCACCTCTTCGCACCTTTGTTGTTCTAAGGATTCTACCGGGGGTTTACGTTGTCGATCCACTCTCGACAATTCTGGATATTTACTGTAAGATTTTTGATCCGCTTCTTTCCTATGCTCCGGAGGTTTATGACGCGGATCATAGCCTCGTTGCTGCTTATCGTGGGTTGAAGATACTAGTTTATTATCTACACTACCGAATCTGTGACTTCCGCTAGGTTTCTCTTGTGATTCTTGACTACTACCGACCGACTCCGTTCGATGAACTGAATCTACCGATTGCGGAGTTTCAAAATTCGCCTCTTTGGGTGGATGGGTCGTCGCTTGATGACCATGAGAAGAAGAGTGTATTGCCGTCCCAGTTGAATTATAGTCTCTAGGTAATCTTTGTCTCGTTGGATCTCTATTCGGATCTCTCTGTTGACTACTGCCGGAGGAGTGTCTTTGCTGTATCGATTGAGCAACCTGTAACAAACGTAGGAATCTTTCAATACTCCGGATTTTCATAATAAAACTGTTTTTTCAACATGGTTCGATGATGTTGGATAAAAAACTAAAGTTACGATACGTATAATTAATCTACGTAAGAAGATTTTATTCGACCTTCATTTCTGGCCTATGATGATGATTATGATGAAGTGCTTTTTGTCCGGACTGCAGGGGATGTTTAGTGACTGCGTTTCCAGCGGATATCGTTTTGTGATGGTGCGAATGGTGCTTTACGACATCCGTAGAATGATTTTGCGCGGTCGTAGAGGACGAAGAGGACGAAGAAGAAGAAGAAGAAGCGGCAGCGGCAGCGGCTACTTTTTCACGCTCCAATCTCTCGCGCTCTTTCTTTTCACGATATTCTCGATAATCGACTGGTGGTCGCGTTGATATCGTGGCAACATTTTTCTTTTCGTCCTGCTGCTTCTCGTTGTGGTTTTGACGATTAGAATGGAAAATTGGTCCTCCTTCGTTAACAGTGGCGGGGGATTGAATTTTACGTGGTTCGGTGTCCTGGGAAATAAATATTTCTTAGAATTTCTATTGCTTCCGTTGTAAATATTTCATACAAACTGTTTGAAAACTTACAAAAGGAGAGTTTGGTAGACTCGGATGACTCATGTTTGGACTCTGGTTCGCAGAAATACTTAGTATTTTTCTTTTCAACCTCGAAGGACATTTGTCAAATATATGAAGGAACTCAGCTGTCAACTGTTGAAGAAGTTCAGCTGTAACAGTTTTGTCAACGTACCAGAACCAATGTTTTCCCTCGCTACTTTGCGGTATCTATAAAATAGATAGTATTAACGAATAATTCGTTTAAATTATGATGTTATGAGATATGTTATATTTTACCTCCCAACTAGACCATTTGCAAGCAAGGTGTATGCAAAAACAAGCGACTACCGTCGGTTTGTACTGTAAGCACATGGTTGTCAAGTGTAAACTGAAAACAAAAAATGAGAATATGCAATTTCAGTACTCAATACTAACGTTTTTTGTCTTGTGCCTTCAATTTTAAACATGGTACATTTTGATGAAGGAAAGCTACTATAACCTACTATAATCGTGACAAAAGTTTTGTTTTTCAATTTCATTTGTTTATACATGAAAACACTCAAAATCAACTTTTCATAAAATCATGAAGGTCAAATCTTTCTCTTCACTGATCGCATTCAAAAAACATCAACAAAAAAAACAATTCTACTTCCAAAGAAACAAATAAAGAAGACACATAATTAAATCCTAACGTGTTTCGTTTCAATTCTACTTACTGTCATGACCAACATACAAACGTTTAATTCATTTCTTTGTCACCTAGAATGAAATCGGCGTTGGAAGTGCAATGAATTGTGATAAAAGTAATCGATGCCCTGACATCAGCATTCCTATCTATCGCACTAAGATAAATTTCATGAAGAACAAATCATCGATCACACGATAGAACGTAACGAAGCACGTTATTGAACAAACGTTATTTTTATGATAACCAGGTATGAAATTGTTCGTTTGAATCATAGTTATCCTCATGATTTATTTTCGACCGATTATTCCACTTCCACAATAATGAAAATTGAGAGAAAATGAAAGAATTACCAAGTGATTCGTTACGTTTTCTCATGTGACCGGCGAAATGAATGATAAACATAGAGAGAACGTATCGTCTTGTACCGTGAGTTCTCATCGAATCGTGTGCATGAAAGGAATGGCTACTTCCTCGGAGCATATACTACTGGAGCGAGCATTGCCTATGATTTCAATGAAAATAAGTGTGGTCAAATTATGAGAGAGAGAGAGAGAGAGAGAGAGAGAGAGAGAGAGAGAGAGAGAGAGAGAGAGATCCAACTTTGAGGGAGTGTGTCTCTCTTTTTATCCAATGAAATTTAAACAAAGGTAGCACTGCCTAAAACTCGGAACTCTCATTCTATCTTCAATTCAAACTGATCATACTTCGCCGTAGCCTTTGCTCACTCCAGTAGTATATGCTCCAAGGCTACCTCAATGGTGCACATGAAATTTTCAGTATTCCACCACGGAAACGAAGATTTGCAACTATCGGTGCAACTAATCGCAAACGTTCATACGCATCGTATATCGTTCATTTAATCTCCACATATATCCGCTGCGTTTAATTCTTCTCACGCGTCTCTGTAAAAAAAAATATCCCATCAATCGCCAATCAAGTAGAAATATTTGAACTTTTTCCATTGATTTTCTCTATCTTCGCTAAACGCGTTGGAAAAAATTCAGTGTCATGATTTGTATCTCCCAAAAGAATTAGGAAATGTTCCTACTCGATTGTCAATTCATAGAATTTTCTTTTACAGAAATTTTCAGTCTAAGAGAACATAAAAATGAAAGAAAATTAATAAGAATACGATCAGTCTTTAAAAGCATTCCAATTACCTTCCATCACGGTCAAGCAATCCTCATCGTGAATCATTTTAGAGTTTATCAAATAAACTTCATTTCATTTTGGCATACGTTCTCTTTTAGAATCAGACATTACCGCGACTGCAACGCAACATTCTTCCTGTATTTCCTTTTGCGTTCTCATGAATATGCGTATCAACGAAGCGTAAGGGGGGGGAAAAAAACGTAGGGAAGGCAAAGTAAACTTTGAAATCTATGAATAAAGTACTTTGAGAACATTTTAGTGACAATAAAATCGTTTGTGTGATGTATCAAAGAGAAAAAAGAAATGAGAAACTCATCGTTTACTTTGACTTATGAGAAAAACGTAGGAAGTCAGAATGTTGCGCCAGTGGCTATAGCCTGACAACAGTCTTAGCTCGGAAATATGCTCCAGATGGCATCTATATGACCGGAAGACTGCTAAGAGTAAGAGATACTAGGAAATAATGTGTAGCCACCTGTTAGATGCCATGAAGTATGAAGTCTGGGCTAAGTCCTTGCTCGCTGGAAAAAAAATACGTTTGATAGGTTGATAATTGAATTGAAGGAAGCTATAATAGGATACCGGAAAATTTATTGTGTACCTTTGACCAATTGACAACACCTGACAACGTGCGTGTGAGGATGATCAATGGCAACGTCAAACCCCAGGGTTTGAAGCAGGACATTTTCGTTGAACACCAAATCTTGAGCCTGCTCGAGGTATTGCTGCAACAGAAAAGATTCAAACTGTCATGTTCACGAATTTCAACGTGCATTCAACGAGGGGGTGAAATTTGATGTAGCTCATTACCTCAGACCTAGTGTCAGGGGGCGGTTGATCTCTGTGAAGGCACATATGTGCCATTTTGATAACATGTTCTAATTTGCGAGGTTGTTCCTCCACTTTGGCTGCTAAGAAAAGGGCAGCCGCCGCTATCGCATTCCTGTGGAAGTGTGACAGCGAATGAAACACGTAAAACCTGTGCATGTACACTATAGCTGTGTTGATACATAGTTGGGATCTAATGAAACATGTTGAGGAAAATACTTCGGTGATAGAATTAAAGCGAATAACATAAATCTTTCAAAGAAAATGGAAAGTATATTTCTGTTTTTTCTTCCTATTTTGAAATTAAAAAACGCCAAGGGTAACAGTTTATCGTTTATATATAATATTTATTCAATATATTAGAGTTAAAATGATCCTGATGAATTTTCAATGTTCCATATATGAAAACACGGAGTAAACAGTGACCGTTACTGTGAGCGATAGTACTGTTACACAATATTGCGTTTGGCAGTATTCGTTACTGTCCGGCCAATGACGACAAACTCCATTGCAGTACTTATGACGGTGATCGTGGTAATCTTTACTATTCAACTGTATCTTCATTTGTTTTTCAATGGATTACTGTAATTCACAGTAACGGTTACTGTTCACTTTTTTCCGTGTACACACAGAATTACAAATAAAAATTGAAAGATGATATACGTTTTCCATACTTCTCAATTGTTGTAAAATGAATATGTCGAATAAAACAGATTTTTCTTCATCAAAATGCATATGTCTATGGAAATCAATGCTATCACATTGGAGGAAAGTTCTGTGAAATCAATTATAAGAAAAAACGACAAAGTAAACACAAAATGAGACTGAAAAATTTCTCATGAAATATTCCAACAAAGTATCAATAGGTTTTCAAATCTTTGAGTTTCTTCATGTTTTCCAAATCAATCGAAAGTATTTCAATACTATAAAAAAGCTGGATTAGGAATATTTATTTAATTGAAATTATCATTAAAAACAATATTTTATAAAATAACTTTGTAGACCACATACCATCAAATTTGAAAAGCTGTCTCAAATAGTATAACCTCTCTTTCTGATTGTTCATAGACTTTATGATGACTCTGTTTGTTAAAATAGAAATCCATTCCATTTAATATACTCTGAATTAAAGGTGGATACATTCAGAGTTGAAAATAATTACATTTGACAAAAGGTAGGAATTTACATACTATAAATAAAATGAGAAATTAACTGGGTAGAATATGATCATAGCTTTGTTGCTAAAGATAGAGATCATCATCCGAAGTTGTTAACACAATGGATGTTAATTCCTAATATAAATTGAAATCAACGATCTTTGGTATTCTCTTAAGGTGAAACCAGCGACTCCTAAAGATGCGACCAGAAGAAAACTTGTTTAGAATTTGTTTAGAAGAGGACACAAAGAAAATTATTCTGACCAATTACTAGAGAACAAAAGAATGAAATCAAAATTTTGCTCTGTACAGGACTTCTTCGATCGGTAAAGATGATCTGTACAGAGCATATTTTCCTTTGACTGCTTCATTTTCAAATAATCTGTCAGAAAAGATTTGGCTCGGGTTGCATCGTCAGGGGCTGCTGGTGTCCCCTTGAGAGAAATCCATGAAACTCGAGTCTGTATTTTGATTGGATTGCTCAAAATGGTGAGAATAGGTATGTTTTTCTATGACGAGGAACTATAATTATTCTTAAAGAATGGCAATGTGGAGAGTTAGATGGAATTGTCGAAGGATATTCTAAAATTTGAATCGATCGATTAGAAGATGGCTTGAATATTACTTTTTTTTCGTATTGAGAAGGTCGGCAAGTTTGAGAATGATTTATCACTGATATTTATCGCAAATTAGAAACCATAAAACTAATTTTACGAAAATGCAATAATTTGTGTCTAAATAGCAAAAGCAAATATAAATACAATTAAGCATAATTTACTGAACCAAGCATTACGATAATTAATAAAGCTCGCATACAGCATGGTAGTTGGAACACTCGTTACTGGATGGAACATGAAAATGAATCTACATAAATGATAATAAATCTGAACTTAACAAAGATTTTTACAAAATATCATCCAACGAAATATTTGCGTTGGAGTAACGAATACAAAGCATTTGGTTGGCACCACTGTACATTTTTTGCCTTTCATTGCTATGACAAAAAAAACATTGAGCTTCGACCCTATTTCATGGCCCCATTAAAAGCTACGTTAGATTTCTTGAAATCTTGATTTCTCTTATATTCGGGAAGGAAACACGCGCGAACTCGTTCTTCTTTTACATGTTTGAATATGAAAAAAAAATGTAAAATCAGTGGAGAAACGCGCGAAAATCCAATATGGAGAATAAATAGACGCGAAACGCGTGACCTCCGTATACTCTCTTTCACACGTCACACGTGTTTACACACCACGTAACAACGTCAAAGATGATCGAAGATGAAAAACTTGAACAGCAGCAATTAGAGTAACACATTTTCGTGGAATCGAGAACATTGTTTTCGTTTTGAGAGAACGATAAGAAGAAACAAAAATTCCAAACTCGACACACACGCGCACAAGTACATTATTGTTATCGGAAATAAAAAGGATACACAACGAGTCGTTGTCCCATGTCCTGAATAAAATTAGCTGCTTGTTGCCTGTAGCTCAACTCCTTATCTGCATCTATACCGCATCTTCTGCTTGGTGTGTTTTTTAATTGTTCTTTCGTGAAGTACCATTTTTCGTCAGCCGCCATTTATTATGTACGACACCACAGCAGCAGCAGCACGGCACCACTGACACGAAGCACACTTCACGCTACACATCAAACGCTACTGCGTCTGCGCATCACACTTTTCCGAGAATTCGATTCGTGTCTCGAAAGACTGCGTTCGATCTGCAAAAGCTTCTTGAGGAGTGCGTTTTGTTGCACAGAATCTGAGAAGAAGAAAAGAAAAGAAAAGAAAAACGACGGTCAAAGTAAACCCCGATAGACTCGATGCACGATGAACCCGAAGCCGAGCGTCCCGAAAGTCAGTTAACCCAAAAATTGAAACCTCATGGTGCGTTTTAACACTCATAATCATATCGCTATCTTTGTTCATCTCTCAGCCGTAATAATATGTAAACACGGCATGAGGTTTCAATTTTCGGGTTAACTGACCTTCGGGACGTTCTTTTTTGGTTCCATCGTGCATCGAGCCAATTGTTTTTTGGGATTTTAGAATTTGTGCCAACGATGCTTCGGGCTAACAGTCCATCGAGCTAACAGGTGTTTACCATTCTCGTTAAGATTTTGCAGTGACTTCCCACATAGCACATAAGAATCCCCAATGAATTCTGACAGAAGAACCCCTCAAGACCTCTTCTAGAATTCATTTGGGATTTTTGTATGCCATCTGGGTTCCCGAAAGTTCACACAAGAGTCAAACCCCAGACAGCACACGAGAATCCCAAATGAATTCTGAAAAAACAACTCTTTCAGAATACAAATAGTTCTTAAGAGCTTTAACAAGAGGCTTTTCTCATTTGTCTTTATTGGGTTCGAGTCTACTGTTATTCAGGTCTATTGCAATTCGGGTTAATTATGGTTTACCATAAAGATCTCATTGAGAGGATTCATCCAGAGTTACCATCGGAGTAAGTTTGTTTGCAATCGAATAATTGAAACTAAATTCACGAAAAAATCTGAAATTTCCAAGAATGATTCTTTGAGCCTTCATCTACGTTTGTATAAAGCCCAAATTTTCAAAATTCGGGCTGTGTACAGACCTAGATGAAGTCTAGAAGAATCATTCCTGGAAATTTCAGATTTTTTTATGAATTCGGTTTTGAGTATTTTAGTGCAAGAAAATTTGTTCCGATGTAACTTTGGTATCCTCTTCATGAGGATTCATTTCGCTTTTTCATAATGATGATAAAAAAAAAACCTGTTCCCTTTCGTTGTAATTTCGCTAAAACAAAAGACAAGTGTCGATGCTTCGAGCACAGAGAAATGAAGAAAAAAAAATTTACGGTCGGTGAATTTAATCCGTTCTCTCCCGTCTTTGATGAGTTGTGGAAAACTATGTCATAATTCACAAATTTTTCATAGAAATCGGGATTCAACCACCTCAATACTTGAGAAATGATTCACATTGATCGATGATATGGTTAGGAAGTTTTTAATTGAATATTTTATAATCACAATCGAAATTCATACGTATGTGTTCTGAAATTGATAAATTAGGAAGGGAACGGATTAAATCCACCAACTGTATAAAGAATCTCAAAAACTCTCACTAGCGCCCCTACCGGCCGTAGTTGGCACGCGCCAGTCCTCAGTTTCAGGAAATGACGTAATCAGTTGGTAAGATAATATCGTGCGTGTAGGATCTCGTTGTTGGTTTTGTGATTATGTTCCACTATCGTCCTCCGGACGAGAGCTTCCACGGACATAAATAATCGTCATTTGTTTGGAGAGTATGTAGCAAATTGTCAGGGCACAATATTGCGTCAGACACTACTGTTTTTTCTGTTTTCTTTTTTTTTCTTTTGTTAAATGACACCAATTTACGTTATACATAAACTTTACCGATTATTAAGGACGCGTTTCTTTGTACTTGAGTACTCTGGTGCGCAGTGTGAAAAAGATTTCGTGGATTGTTGGCAGAGAGACTAGGAGAAACCAAACATAAATCACAGTGAGTTTTATTACGATGGAACCAAAATCAAACGAAAGAAACGCACGCCTCACTACTCTTTTCTTTTAGGGCCTTGCCGTCATAATTTACTTCATAATTATTTTTACGTTCACCCGCATTATTTCAACATTTTTGTTACGCATACGTAAATGATACGTAAAAAATGGCGATCCTGTACAGTAACCTTTCTTGAACTAGTCACGGTTGCCAACGGAGGATTCGCAAAACTATTAGGGTTCGTTTTCGTGAAAAATTGTCTTTGAATTTTCTTTGTTGGCAGAACTTGTAGATTTGAATTGTAGAGAATAGGGTTGGTAATTGACATGTCAATAAAGGCTTTTGACAGTAATTTACAGTTCAATATACTGTAAATTGCGCTCTGAAAAAAGTCTGATCATTTTAATGACTATTGAAAAGAAAATTTTTCATTTGCAAACACCTTTCTACACATTATATCTGAATAAAGGACGTGAATGTATTTATAGGATTTAAAAATTTTCCAATGGTCAGAAAAATGTTATAAATGTATCAGAGTTTCGTCAGAATTTTTTCAGAGCGCAATGTCGTTCTTATTTGGCTGAAAAAAATCTGTACAAAAGGTTCCAAATGCATTAGATTCTTCATCAAAATTGCAGACATTCTCAGAGTTTGTCAGAGTTTTTCCAGAAAAAATGGGATGTTTTTCAGAGATTATTCATGGTTCTTTTAGCAAAATATTTCCATACCCCGAAGAGAACATGAAGCTTCAGCGAACGTTCAGAATAGATCTGTATAGATTGGGCCGAAGGTTCATGAGAGCTGATTTTTAGATTCACAAACGTTTGACGAAGGTTCTACGAACGTTGAAACGTCCGCCTCGAAATACTTCCAGGAAACATAGGTGGAACGTTCGTTCAAGGTTCATCGAAGGTTTGATGAAGCTTCACAAAAATATCTATACTTATATTAATTTATGTATATTAATTAATCGATTGTTCATATAAATTGAAGGAAATTATATTGGCCTGATCTATACATATCTCATCTGAACGTTCGCTGAAGCTTCGTGTTCCCTTCGGGGCGGGATAAAATTCATATTATTTCCATTTATAAATGATTTTGTTTTAGGTGAGTTATGTTCCGAGTTCCAAAGACCACAATGCCAACAACTACTTCGATTGCGATGACAACTAAACCATTGAAACAAATGGAAAGTTGTATGCATGCTTCTTACGAGTGTTCCCAACCATGTGTGGATGGATATACTTACTGTCTCAAGCATATATTAGAAGACCCAAGTGCACCTTATAAACAATGTTCCTTTGTTTATAATACAAATGGAAGAAAGTGTCAAAATTCAGCCCCAAAATTGGATAGAAGAGATATATCGTAAGTCACCAAATCATCTTGATCTCATTAATTATAATATCACCACTCTGTTAAGAGGATACAGTCGAATATCTAGCATTGCCATTCAATAATTCAATGAATAGCCTCTATTTTGTCGTAGCAACTATGTTTGGACGATCTTCAAATTCTTTCGGTTTCGCCATCTAAAAAGATTCCAATTTTCGTCCATATCAAGTACATAGAATTTGATTTCAATAAAACGATGTTAACATGAGCCACAAAGTGTTCAAAGTTTCCAAATTCCAGAAGAAAGGGTCTTTTGGTTACAAATTGACAAAATTGACCTGAATTTTACTTTGAGACCTTTTAAAGCATTTACATACCAAATGTATAGACACTTAAGACTGTTTCAACGTGACTTAATTTTTGAATTTCTGATTTTCAAAAGGTACTGCGCTGAGCACACCCGAAAAGCACAGATTGCGCGGATCAAATCAACGTCCCGTCACTCTTTGCCACAAACTCCAGAGAAGTTATTGTTAAATTTAAGTCATTATGTGAAACCTCCCAACGATTCGAGTGCCGAAGACACGGAGGAAGAAGACAAATCAAAGCCTTTAGACCCATTCAGTGAGCATTATAAATAAACTAAAAAGGAAAATACCATTTTTACAAATTTTCCGTTCATTTCTAACAAACGAATTTTCTTTCCTAGCTGAAGTTGACGCTTACAGAGTGAACGCGAGTGGATGTAACATCTTAGACTATGCGAGTTCTTCGGACAGCGATGTCGAACCCGCAACCGTTAGCGATACCCTTAGAGGAACTTTTCTTGACGATAGCGATACCGAGAGCGTACAAAGCCCGCAAGATGATCCATTAAAGTATGCAAAAGATAAAAACGAATTTTTGTTATCTCATCAGTTATTGTTTTTTTGTTTTTTTAATTGTTGTGTAGAATCTTCGCTAGCATGCTTCGGCTTGTGCATTCAAATGCAATTTGAAAGATCTATAAATTGATTAAAAAAATTCATAGTGAAAATTTGTAGTTGCTTCATGCAGAGGTAAGACACTATCTACCTTCCGAGTAATTAGTATCAACTTTTTAAGGAACGCTGGGATTTTTACTGCTGAAGAAGTCATCTACATCACTCGTGAAAAACTTATCAGGTTACAATCCCTCTATATAGATCAGTTCAGAAGACTTCAGTACATCCTTAAAGCAAAGAGACGAAAGTATCTTCATGCTTTGAAAAAGGAAAAAGAAACTTTGTGTAAGAGTATGCTTTCATTCTTGACTTTTATCCTAAGTTTTAGTGGGAAATATGTCAAAGGTATAAGTGGATTTATTTTGTGAAATTCGTTTCTAATACAAATTATACAACATTTGTGCAAGTCTTTGAAACCTTGATGTAGCCTTCAAACAAATTATTCTCTCAACTTTTATAAATTTAAGAAATTCCGTTGGATAAAGCTACCGACGCGTTTGTATCTTCTCAAAACGTATCGAGTAAAAAGTAGTACAAGATATTAAAATCGAAAATCTTTTTTGTAGGCAGTGTACATGATCAACCCAAGGAATCCGCCAAGGAGAAGAAAATTTATGAAAAATTGAAAGCATTGAATAGATATCATAGACGGAGTGGCGAAGAGGCGATACTGTATAAAAAGTCGTTGGAAAGAAGAGCGCATGTAAGATCGAATCTGCAAATTCTCGTCTGTTCATAGCTTTTGTCAAATAATAAATGAGAATTGAATTTTAGGCAGCTGAAGGTTCAACGCAAAAACCACCAAATATTTCAAAATGCATCTTTACGGAAGGCGGAGTTAAATGTGGTGAACGAACTTTACCCGCGGCAAAACATTGCCGTAAACACATTCTCAAGGTACAAGTATATTCACGTTTCTTTTGATTTCCATAACATGGGAATAAGAAAGAAAGATTCATGAAAATTTCTTTGATTTAGGATCAACATCAAGTGTTGTTTAAAGCTTGCGGAGCAGTACGAGCGGATATTGAGTGTCATGAACCGGTACCCGTTATTTTCGATACCAACTGTGTATTTCATATGAATTTACCACCACCGTGCAAACTAGAACCAATGAAGGTAGGTTTTTATTTCATAAATAGGGGGTACCAGAAAACACTACACCCCTTTCAAGTGGTCATTCCTGGGACAAAAACAAGACACTCTTCTTTGCTAAAATTTTGGGAGATACTCAATTTTGGAGTTATAAATAAAATAAGTTCACAATTCAGATGGCAACCCTGTTGAAAATTCAGGATAGAAATGGATTAAAATGAAAAAAAAAAAAAAAAACAGAAATAGATAAGAATCTATGTAATTTGTAAGCAATTTTTTTCCCCATTCCAATCCGTTTCTATCTGGCATTTCCACCAGGGAAATACATCGGCTACTCTAATGATCGACGATTGCTTTTTTTTTGTTTTTGTTGAAAAGTGTCTTGCCTTTGCCTCACCTTAAGAGCATTCCGAAGTCCCATTTTTCTCGAAAAAGACTGAATAAATCGAAAAATAAGCAGTTCATGCATCTTCTTCGTAATTCACAGAAAATACATCAACTCGTCATTTTCGGAAAAAGTGGAGGGAAGATTTGGGATTTCTCGGGACTTCGGGATGCCCTTAACTCCTTGAGCAAGAAGCGACTAAGAGTATTTACACGTGACCTGAGAATGTGTGTGTGTACTTTACCTGCTGCGCGTAGAAATTGATTGTTGTGTGATGCGTGAATATATATACACGTACGTTACAGGTCACATACACATCTTTAGTGTCATTCGCAGACAACTTCAGTCACCAGTTGCTCTAAGAGTCAATAGAACACAAGCCTCATAGGTCGATTTTAGATTGGTTTTAAGGTTGTTAGAATTGATTTACTCACTTAATCCCCGTTCACTGAACGTTATTCAGAGCTTTATGTTCTCTTGAGATGGGAATCATCCCTTCAAAGAAGCGTGATGTTTTCTGGGACACCCTGTACATAGATTCAAACATCGTTTTCTCAGAAATGATTGGTCAGTTGAGTCAACACGCGTGTGTTCTCCATTAATTGTTATTGAAAGGTATTCTTTATTTTTTTTTCCTATTCATTCATGTAACATATAAAGCGTTTGGAATGCATCAGCGTGATTCTGAAGCTGGTTGAAGAATAACCTTGAAAAAAATTGACTTTATTTGTCGTTGGTGTGCTGTTATCTTGCTGATTGTCGTTCAAAAACATAATCTTCCAAGATTATTTCTTTCTCAACGTTTGGCATCATTTATTTTCTTCAGTTTATATTTCTCCTCACAATTCTGTGCTGCAATTTTCCCAAAAGTATACCCTGGTTGATGATTCAAATGAGGAGCTGAGATTTGCAATTTCGGAATCGGAGTTAGATATAAAAAAACCATTTTAAATTATCTCTTTACTTCCTGAATTTTCATGAGGAATTATACTATTATTAGTGACACGAATCAGGAACTAGCTCCATCAGATATTCGGGATTTGCAATTATAGAGTCGAAGTTGGAAAAACGATGACTGATAACACAGGAGAACAAAAAAAAATGCATCCCTCTGTTGCCCGAGATCTTGGAACTGATTTGGAGTTCTTTTGGTGTGTTGTATGCAAAACCAATATCACATTTCTCGAATTGGTCCAATTTTCATACATAATCTATATAATTGATAAATTTTATACGTACAAAATTATAAAAATGGAGCTGATCCAACAAATCTGATGTTATTTTCGTACTCAGTAGTCCAAAATAACTCCGAATCAGTTGCCAAACAACAGGCAACAGAATGGCTGTTGATCAGTGTAATTAAATGATTCAGTAAAAGGTAAAATTACTTGAGGTAATTTACTCAGCCCATAATGAGTACAATACTAGATAATTTACATATTCGGTTTGTTAGTTTGTTTACATCGGGGAAATCCAGTAAATCCACCAGAAATCACTAGTTTCACATCAATGATAGCTTTTTGACATAGCAGAAGTAATTTACCGTAATTTACTTGATTTATGACACTGGTCAAAAACCGGTAAAATACCAAAAAATAGTCTACGACAGATAATTTGGCATCACTGGTTCCAACGATACCCCAAAAGAATACAAACCTTCTAGGTTAAAGGCGAATTCTAGGCATGCTTTCTTTATTGCTCTTTCGTCAACTATTCAATGAGCAACGGAAAAAGCATGCTAGGTTACGCTTGCAACCATATCCACTCTCTTTTCACATGGACATGCTGCTTGCATTATGTGAGCAGCGTACGCGGTTTAGATATCCGACCACTGATCTGGGTGAAAAATTTGGGAAACAACCGGATAACGAATACAAGATCAGCAACAGCTGATTCTTATCCAACTCCTCGTATCTCGAAATTTCAAATCTGAAGTAATCCAAGTTTTTCAATCACATAACCGATGGTGAGACTTTTAAACCAAAATTGGAACAGAACAAATTCCTTTCCGATCCCAATCCAGAGAATACTAATCACAGTTGTGTGACAGTTCCAGATCCTCGAGTAGGTCATGGATCGCGGCATTCTTCTAAGAAGATTGCAGCACAAAATTCAAGATCCGGACTACTGTTCCAACTTCGAACTTACAATTTTCAATCCCAATTGTGTGGTGATCTCAGCTTCTCGATTATACGACCGATTGTGGGATACTTGGGGAAAAGTACAAGCAGGAAATATAGAGACATACACAGGTAGCGTAACTGTAGATATCTCAAACGAATTTAGTTGACCCTTTGAATTATACGTGTTTTCAACAACTTTATTATCCCCGAGATCATTGATTACGAAATAAAGTCAGAAACAGCCCTATTTGCCCCAAATTTTATGTTTTCTAGTGTCGCCGTTGAAACTCACCCAATCAAATGAGGAGAAATTTCCTACCAGAATCACTATGACTAGGCTATTGGTTTTGGCGACAAGCAGGATAGAAAGTAGTACAGTGACACTGAAGTTGTTAAGAAGTTTTAAGGGAGAACTCGATTTTTTTTTTAGTTTGAAGAACAAAAGTCACCCGCGGTACACGAAATGTCGGTAACCGATAACCAATCGATGGAAATCGACGTGGTTGGAGAGTGTCAAGAGATCGATCCCGATGACGACATGGCTGGTTTGATGAGAGAAATGAGTGACGTTACGACTAAAAAGCCAACCATTCTAAACGAGAGTCTCAACAGCGAGGCGAGCACGGATACAGCTTTTAGTTTAACAGCACAAATGAGTGACAGAGATGATCTGGTGTCTGTATGATAATAGATCTAACAACATAACCCTGTATAAATGAAAACTAGTCCTGGATAATGTTTGTTACATTCAGTCAGGCATTGTCAAACTGAAGGATGGCTCACACAACCATAATAGACTGCTTTTGTATATAGAAAAATGTTAGTTTTAATCACAAAAATTTAGTGTAAGGTAGATTACTTGGAATTCATTACTGACTTATTATTTTTAATAAATATTCGATAATTTATTGATATTATGATCTAATGAGAATAAATGAAGTTGTCATATTCTAATATCTTGCGGATTTCTTCATCCACTTAGAATTTGGGCACCCTTTCAGGAAGTTTGCGTCCGTCGCTTTTTGAGCGCAACACCTTATCCATGTACGTCGCTTTGTGAGAGCATGTTCGCACATCTGGGTACGTTTACACCGGAGGACCAAATTCACAATACATGATTTTCATGTAGTTTGTGTCACATGAATTATAGCAAATTTTTCTGATCCACGTACCAAACGGCGATTCTGTCCTCCGGTGTATCCTCGGGCCATTAAAACGAATCAGTAATCAAATGACGAAATACACAGCTGTTAGGGACTCGCAGTTTTGTAGTACATTCTTTGATCGTTGTTTCCGGTTGGAGAAAAAAATGACAAAAAACTTATTCGAGAAGGTAAATAACGATGATCTATCAAATTTTGTGAGTTTGAATTTTCGTTTCCTTTCTATAAACGATTCAAATTCCAAGAACATCCATCTGGCAACACCGCGTGCAGATTATCCGTAAACACAGAGCCAAATGATATCTGGGAAGTTCGTTTTCTTAGAATTGTAATAGTTATTCTCTTGTATCGTATTTACTTACAATTTCTTCCTGCAAATCAAGAAATCCGCGAATGCCAACATGAGCTTGATTTATTGATTCAGTCCAATTCGAAAGTGCGATACGTGAAGAGCTATGAATTAAGTTTTGTTATCGCGAAAGAAATTTTTTCTTTCTAAATATGAGTTCCTTAGAATGGAAACGTATGGTGGAGACTCTTCCGTTGCCACCAAAATGTTCGGTACAGGCTATCTCGTGCACAGAGTTATTCCAATGGATACAAAAAAAGCGTAGCAGAAATGCCATGCTGATAATCGACATAAGATCGAAAAATGCGTATGAAAAATCAAAGATCAAATTTGATAACGTTGTGAATCTATCGTCGAGTATCTTCCATCGTGGGTATGTAAAATGATTTTCTTCAACTCTTGTTTGAGGGTTTTGATCTGGCAAGAACCTGTACGATCTCGAGCCGAAACCAGAGGAAGGGTGTTCCAGGCGGAAGATTGAAGACCGTGGCTCACACGGATCCTACATAGCAATCTGATTGATCCTGCACCCAAAAAAATCAGTATCAAAATAAGGGTATCTTTCTCCATTTGACAGGATTAGTCTTTGTGATGAAAGAATTGTTTGTTTAAAATACTCTCAATCGTAGAGGCATACTTTCGATTGAAGGAGGAAAAGAAGGGAAATATCCTTTCCGATTGAGAGGAATTTTTCTTCTAATTTCCAGATTATTTTTTTTGTGTGTGGGCGGGAATCCCTGGTGAAAATATACGTTCATAGTGAGTGCACTTGGAACTGACAAGAAACGTAAAAAGGTTTCAATCTTCTCTTCCTGAAACGTATAATAATTGCTTACCGTAGAGTACTGAAAACGTACGTTTCTAATATATGCTGTATAAACGTTCGATGTCATTTTGGGGAGAGTACTGTTACGTTTCATAAAGCGTATTGCGAATCATTTCATTCGGACTTTAGGTATCGGTTTGAAACTATCAGGATCCATAGCATTCCATGGCTCACTTGGTATGACGGTGGACTGTAATGATGACATTGATGGGTTCGAATCCCGCTAAGTAGTCAAAGTCTTCATTCTCATATATTGGTTATACTCTTCATGGAGCGTTGATTTTTATAACCTTCTTTCGTTCCAAACATTGCTCCAAATACTTGTTCGGGTCTGCTTTATTCAGTCTTCGTTCACTTTTCAAGAACGTTTTTGTTACGCTCCACGATACTGTTCGTTTTCGCTTTATTTCAGTTCCCATTTTCACCAGAGATCTGTAACTGCATGCGAATTTCATGATCTCGTCCATCCAGGGAGTGCCATTGCTATGATTTCAGAATGTTGCCGTATCGCATATCCACGAACCTGGCGAAACAAGATAGAAAATCTCACCAGCTGTTCATAAAATTAAATAAGTTCGATAGAATCGTTTTAATAGATTCCAGTACTGGTGCTTTAACTGAATTGACGCCACAAAATCCTTTGAGTGTATTAATCGATCTTTTGAGCAATAAATATTTCAAATTAGCAGAAAAAAATCAAATTATAAGATTGTTGGAAGGTGGTTATAAAGCGTGGTGCTCCTCTTATCCGAATTGTACAGAAACCATATTGAATATCGATAAGGCATCAGAAGAAAATATTGCACCGTGTAGAACGTTCCATGAAAATTATGGTAAGTTTGAGTTTCGGAGGAGAGGTGTTGAATTTTATCCATAAATTCCCGTGAAAGAAAACCACGTTGAAAATCAAGTTGAAAACAGGGTTGAAAAGAGGTTTTCTGTTAATAACGTGGTTTCATCACGATTCGTTGAGAACGGTTATGGTAGAGGAGTCTATTGAAAAATGAATTTCCTGATACATTGCGAAAAATTAGAAACTGATATCATTTTCAACGTTGTTTTTTTTTCTTTTCCAAGGTACGACCATTCTACTATATTGAATAACCTTTTTTCAACCGAGTTTTCGAGGTTTTTCACAACGTTGGGAACAACTTGCTTTTTTCACCCAAGTCTACACGAATTTCCATCAAAAATGTCCAAAAGAATGCGATGAATCGCCCTGGTTGAAATATGAAGTCAATTTACGCGAGAAAGTTCTTTTTTATACTGAAAAAGCGCGAGAATCACTCTCAGTGTACATTTGCCCTCAATTTCTGCGACATTCCGTTGTATCGTTGAAAGTCCATTTTCCCCAAGGATATATACGTCGAAGGAATTTTCACACTGATTTTGACATTCGATGAAATTTTAAATACTCAGCTTCCAGCAGGGATCCTTCGATAGGGGTGAGAGGGATAAGACAATCAGCATTTTACTTGCTGCCATTGAGAGGATTCAAGCTTATGGACCGAGCACGATTATTTTCGTTCAATTTCGAGTAATGTGGTCAAAAAAAATCGGTCTCGGTACGTATGCTCGTATCCTCCTGATGAAATAGGAGTTAATTCATGCGTCATTCAAACCCGATACTCGGGTCCAATCGGGCATTCGACTTTTTCGAGTACTCGCGCACCCCTACTGTACGACACAGTAGTAAATTTCGTCATCGATTTGATTTATAAATCATTACCGATCGTAATCAAAATTGCTCTTCTTGTTCATTTAAAACAGATATTAGGTTTAGAAATGTGGAACAAATAAGATGCTACGATTTTGAGAAGATTCAAGGTTCTCCTATGAAGAAGATTCGAAGAATTTCCGATACAAGGTATATAATGTTAAAAAACAAAAAAACTGAAAATTTTTGTATCACCAGAAATTGAAAAACAATATGCGAATCGTTTCAGGGAGTACTCAAATCCAAGAGAATTTCAAAACGAAGATGCAATGATGATAACCATTTCACCTGTATTAAAACCGCTTCTGCTCGAAAAAGATATAAATTATTTGATTCATAAAAATGATGAAGCAACAACTGAAGATTCCAAATATGCGAAATACATGAATCTCAGTGTGTTCAATTGTGCTCGATCTAATTACATAGATCGTTTGATGAAGCAAGGAAATTTATCAAAATTACGAAGTCTGAAATGTCACTTTAAAATTATGCAAAAGGAATTGAGCAAAGATTTATACATTTTAGAAATGATAAAACCTGAATTTGATTCGGCAGACGAAGAAGTTCGAAATGAGTACATTGAATTGGCAGTTGAAACGTTGATCAAGTGGAGGAATGTGGTAAGCGTATACTTTCCGATATTCGTAATCATTAAGGCGATACCAGCGACTCCTGAAGATGCAACCAGAAACATCGATAAAGAAAAGACACGACAAATGCTATGCTGACAAAGTATTCGAAAATGAAGCAATAAAATCAAAATACCGCTCTGTACAGACCTTTCCCAATCAATAAAGATTGTCTTTACAAAGCGATATTTTGATTTTATTGCTTTCTTTGCAAATAATTTGTCAGGCAAGATGTGGTTCAGGTTGCATCGTCAGGGATCACTGGTATTCCCTTGACTCTACTGTAATTTGATACCATTTGTTCAAAAGCGAACAAATATCAAGAGAATAGAAAGAAACTGACTCTACAGAATGTAGAATATTAAAATTCGTTCTCTACTGAGATTTTGAAAATTTGATAATATTTGTTTCAGAATATCGAATTGAAAAGACAACGTCTCGCAATAAGACGGTGCGAACACCAACGATTGCCAAGTGCATAGAATAATTATACTACAGTAGGCGTTCGATTTTTTTCCGTCTGAAGTGTTTCTCTAACCGATGAAAAGGAAGAAAATTGAAAAGAGAGGTGAGACGGAAAAACATCCCACACAGCACAGGAGTTCGAAAAAAATTCTTGAGAATTCATATTGAATTCTTCAAGCACCGATCAAGTTCTTCATGAACTCTTTCCGAACTCGTGTGTCGCATTGGATAGAACGCCTGCTGTATAGCAAAGTATTATTACAAAAAACGAAAATATATTTTTCTTAAGATTTATTAGTTTTCAAAACTTCTCAAGTCACATTAATCGAATAATGTATATCGAGATCCGAACAGGGCAGATATCGATAGCTCTCGAGTGAAAATGGATTATGGCACCAATATTCCCTTTGATAACAAAAAAAAATACCTTCGAAGAGTTAATGATATGAATGATTGAAATCAGATTTCTTCTTTTGTTCGTAGTTCAAATTATTTTGTTTTATTTGAATCAATATTAACCATACCATACCTCTTCCGGTGGTCGTCTGCTATTACGGGATCATCATATCATTCATAATTCGAGACTAATATGGTTAGATGGCGAAAGTTTTTGAGAAACATGAATTCGTTTTCAGATCAGTAAAAATCAAGTGTTCGGAAACAATTGATTTCATATTTATTATCGTAGATTATCATTGTTTATGAATTCATATTCAAGATATGTACAAGAATACTTTTGATACGAATATTATTTTATAAAAAACAATTTCACATTCAAATTCCAATCAAATTCTTCAAAAAAGAATTGATCTTCCAAAGAATCAAATTCGTTTATCTAAACTATATACAACTGGCGTATAAAATAATCAACTATATTTCCGTATAACCTTGAAAACGATGATTTTCGAATTTGAATAAAGTGTAAAATAAACAAATATAAAAAACATTGATCGGCGCTATCATTTTTCCTCCAACTTCATTCCGATCGCTCGAAAGTCCTGAAAAACAAAAATATTTTATATTAATAAATTGAGAAAGTTTTTTCATTTTTGGAAGTAATGGAAATTCTCGAATATCGACAATTTTTTTTGGACTTTCAGTTAAGTTCATTTGCAATTCGTCAGATTTAAAACATTTTTTGCTCTTTTTACGTATGAATCGTCGAAAAAAATCTCATCAATGCACGACGCAAATTAGACACGTACGTGTGATTTTACGTGGCAGTATATATAATTTTCCATAAGATATGTAAGTATAATTTTACATAAAACCTGTAAGTGTAATTTCATCCTATGTACATCAAGGTATTATTGCCAATACAGATATATTTATCGCATTCAAATAATACTTACAGCATATACTACTGGAGCGAGCATTGTCAATGATTTCAATACAAATAAGTGTGGTCAACTATGAGAAACAGAGATCAGACTTCCAGGCAGGTGTCCCTTTTTTCATCCAAATGAGATTTAAACAGAGATAGCACTACCTAAAAGTCGGATCTCTTATTCCATCTTTCATTCTGAACTAACTACATTTCTTCGTAGCTTTTGCTCGCTCCAGTAGTATATGCTCCAAGAGTCGCATCAACCGTAATCTAGAGATTGAAAAATCTCCGGTATTTTTCATTGCACTCACAGAAAAAAAGAACATATCATGAAGTACCTGATATTGAACTTCCTTTATGTTCAGTTATCTTCGTCACAATATCAACTCCCACGTTATCGATGTAATGCACGAATCCAAACTTTATTTCTCTTCAGTTTTTTCAACGTTCTTCTTATCTTTAGTTTTTGTTTCCTTAGATACTTCCGATTTGGTACACTCACACCACGGAGTACTTGATTTATCACACATCAAAGATATATTGAGTATAGTCACAGGAGTGCCCATAATAGTCATGTTTACGGTATTCGAAAGCTTATAAGAGACATTATTCAATCCAGTTTGTCGATCTCGCTTTCTTGTGACCGCACGTTGATTGTAACATTTCGCCATATCTCTTTTACGATGATTTCTATCGTGAATATGCCTGAAAAGAGAACGCTTGACTGACAAATTCACATTATAAATTACATTGTCAAAGTTTGAATCGTTTATTGAAACAAAATCTGAACTAAGGTCGAAAGAACACGAGGTGTCATTTTTGGATATCCCTAAAAGGTATCTTAGATTATTTAGAAACACCTTGAGAACATTCCGGAAGAATTCTATGAAAATGGTTATTGTATACTGCGACAGAATATTTCTTTCAATAAGGTACTTACTTAAAAGTATTGTGCGTTCCTGTGGATATGTTTTGAGGACGTGTTATGGTTAAACCAGCTTCTTTTAATCTAACGTAGAATTCGTCATCTTCAAGACCCCATCCCCAGTATTTATTAGACATACCGTTAACTTGAATGAAATGTTCTCTAAAAAATAACATTACAATACATATCCCAGGCAGCACAAGAGTCCCCGCAGAGAGATCCCGTTATGCAACACATAATAAGTTCAATATAAATTTGAAATGAAGTCTTCATGAACAGCTTAATGTTCAAAAAGAATTCACATTGAGATTTCATGATCAGTGCTTCGGGCATTCAATACGTTTTGCTGGATGGGATTTGAACGCAATCCCAGAGAGTACAATAGTTCATTATGAGTTCGCAAAGGATACTGTGGGAACCATGAGAATTCATAAAGATTTCTGTTCGGAATATTTTGAATTATCGTTGAAAAAAAAAACAGAAATTAAACTTACTTTTTAATGAGTAATATACCACCCACAAAAGTAGAATAATGGTAACGCGGATGGATTTCTGGTGATGATATATGATAAGGGCCTTGCCTTGGATAGGAGTATATTAATTCGTTGTTCAATGGTAATAAATCTATGTCATGTATGGCTATGTAATCAAACTCCTTATACACGTGGAGAAATCCTACATTTATTAAGGACGCTCGATTAAATCTATATCTATCAACCTGCAATTGAAATGATTAATTGTTAATTTCACATGTTTTTTCTTGCTCAAAGATAACTGAATTTCATATATACAGCATTAAGGGGATACTGAAATCAAAATTAGATGAGAGTTTATACTTCATATATGAAGTGTGGTAATTTTTCACAGCGTAAAGGCGAAATAATTTCTCAGAAAATCACGGTATTGTAAATATTACCTGATTTAGGATGAATATGGAATAATCCACATCCTGTTTGTCTAAAAATTTGTGCATATGCGGGACGAAAATAAGCATTTCGTCAAAGCGATCTCTGAAAGGAACTAATATAGCTAGTCGATGTCTTGATTTTTTGAATGATCTAATTTCTTTACTCATTCGTTTCGAATTGACAATTTCGTTCCACGAATCTTCTACGCTACACCTACAGTCACCTGCAATCACAAAATACTTAATTATCTTTTTTAATCAATTTATTCACGCCTGCAAGGGAGAAATAAAATACATTAATGAGAATCATCTAAAGGATTATTTTCAACGGATTTCTTATCTTATGCCAATACCGTTTGCTCTTGAAATCAACAAGGAATCTTCTCTGCTCAAACAATTGAATAGAAATCGGACTGGGTCTTGAATGGAATGATATCCAGATCCATATAGGTTTTATATAGGGAAGGTCTGGTAATATCGGACAAGCGTTGCGTTGTTTCGATTGTCAGTTACACGCAGCAGTACCTGTGGCACTATTTGCCTGTTGAATAAAGTAGCAAGAAACATCTCCTATTATATTAGATCGAGCTTGTTGTTTTTCCTTTTTTTTTGTACAAGTTAGAGTCAAATTTTTATGGTTTTTGGCACATTTATCGGGGCAAAAAGATAACTTTTCGTTGGCATAGTTTTTGCGTTTGAGATAAATTTGTATATTTTACGAGTATTTCTAAAAAAAACAAATCTTTTAACCTTCGTCTCGTTATTTTTGTGAAGATGTTTTAAATTTGAATACTTCAGTTGATTTCACGGTACTATTTCCACCTTAAAGAGACAAAGACGTTCGAAATAAAGAGATGTATGGATTGAAAATGTCCTTGAATCCAGTTAGATGGAAGATTTGAGGCAGTGAAATTCGTTCCTTAACAGTATCACAGACTGCGATATCAATTAAGGGTTACGTTTGATCAGGCTAAATATTACTTAAGAAGTGCCCACTAAATTTACGTAGCACGTCATTTGGATTGTATTGGGCAGGATTAAATGTTGAAAACAATGAGTCCATAAATGAATCAGGTTCTGATATTGCCTCACGTGGCTGCTCTGTTGTGGTCTGATGTGGTCCCTATTTCAATTTCTGCTCAGGATTAGCGATGAGGATCCTTGGAAAAGATGGATCTTTTTTTACATAAAAAGTATCGAATTTGTATTGAAATTTATGAAAATTATATATTTTCAATATAAAAAAGGATCGATCCTTTTCAAAGATCGCCATCACTACTCGGGACGTTGAGGATATGTCACAAGTAGGAAGAAAATGATATAAGAGAAGCTAGAGAAACAATTCAATTTAATTGAATGACGCATAAGGGAGCAAGTGAAAGGTATTCTGTTTTTAAAAGTATGTTAGATAACAGTTTGAAAATTTTGTAAAAACATGAAGAGATAACGATGAAGCTAACTTCTAAAAAGTATTGAGTTCCTGAATGTCTGTGTGGGAAAATTAAGAAGTGTAATAGTGAAAAGTCACTGATAAAATACTGATAAGCCATACGTTGAGCAATTCCAAACTAACAAAATTGTATATTCAATGAATAAGTATTCAGTATAATCATGTTTTTTTAAAAAAATTTTAAAAAAAAATCAATATTAAACAATCGTACATTACCGATCTTTCGTAAAATCCTCTGTTTGACGGTTAAACAAATTTTTGAACCCCTAAATTCGCGTTTAATAATTCAAAGTACAAATATTTGGAGTTGACAAGTGATCAATTAACATGATTCAATTATCATGAATGTTTCTCACGCATTTAGTCAATCCTCCAACTACAGGAGCTGTACAGAATGTTATGCCCTTTTGATTGTTTTCTCGAAAATAATGTATTTGATGAATTTACAAAGCCTGCTTAAAAAACCAGATGAGATGCGAATAGAACCCGAATAGATCTGGCATTTTATCTGATTCCGTCCGGAAATCAATACGGATATTGCGTTCTGGTTTCATGTGGTTGCATTCGTAACCCATACGGGTATTAGTCCTCGATATTAAAGGGATACCAGCGTATTATCAGAGCGAACATTTTATCTGTAATATTTCTCCGAACCGAATCTATGAAACAGTCTGAAATTTTCAAGTAATAATCTTTGATACTTCATCTAGTGCAGGACAGAACACGAATTTCAAATATCAAAAAACAATTCTCTTCTATAGAATGGCAAACAAATTTTCTTTTCAAATTTGAAAATCAAGAATTACAAGCTGGATTTTGGTTGCAGATTGGAAACTGTAGCACCTGTTTCATCTGCTTTTAACAGTGACCAAAGAACGACATGATCACAAAATACTATGGACTTGAGTCCTGTGTTTTGAGAAATCAGGTGACAATACTCATTTTTTAGTTTTTCAGATATATCTCAAAAACTATGTAAAATTTAGCTATGCTATTATGAAACTCTTTTGTAGGGAATTGAATTTCCTATCAAAATGATTCATTTATAAATCAGAAATAAAAAAAACAGAAAAACATGAGTTCAAATCTTACCCATATTGATCGGTGCTAAACTTAACAAGCATGAAGTAATAAACGTCACAAAAATGCATAGGAATATACATTTTAACTTCAGAGTCCTCCAAACGATTTCCATCTCTAACAGTTAAATTTGGCTGGCAGAATGCAGATCGATCATTGATACTGCTGTTTCATAATGAATTTATCAACTCTTAACAATTTTTCATAACCAAACTCCATTTGGACACCTCGATATTCAACCAGATGTTCATTTTGTATCCTACGCAGCTCCATACCCTTTTCTGGATGAAATATTTCTTCTGTAATTTGTCATTTCATTTTATTGTATACGCCTCGATATACTTGGCGCTCGAATTTCATGCTCGAGAAAAGTGATGATCGATCAAATCCTTAGTGAAGTATGAAGGACATTGACGCGATGTCTCACTTATTTTTCATCTGAAAATAAAACTCACTGTGCATAATTGTGTTTGAAAGGAATACAAAAATTCTTATACCGTATAATTGATTGAAATGTTATTGTTCCATCGACATGTCATACGATATTAATAATAACAAACAACACTAGAAAATAGAACATAAATTCTAACCTGCGAATATTTTGGTCTTTAAAAAAATAACATATGATTCCCAGGTTGCCAGGTGGCAGCACAGAATTTTCTTTGAACGGAGGGGAATTCGAATATTCATTGTAACATTTGACACATTTGTCGATTTTTAATGACACTATAACAAAATTGAAATTCCAAACATTTTCTTTCGCATTGAAGCGAATGAATTTTTGAATATTCTTTTCAGTGTAAGTGTTGAAAGATCTATATTTTTTATATGTATATATATAATATATATAATATATATATATACACTTGAGTTACTCGTGCAACATGATCGCCTTGATGATAGGCCATAGAGCTCGCGGGACGTAACTTCCAATGAAATCTTGAATTTCACATTTTGGCGCAATGTGTGGCGCACGTCAACGGATACGCGGGAATTGAATAAAAACACATTATACATGAACTATCGATGAATTGATACTCAAAGTAATTTAAAAATTATATTTTCAATTATTTATCCTTATGAGAGTTGATAATCGAATAAATGAATTGATGAAAAGCGTGACGGAGAGTCGAAAGTACGATTTGGCGGCAAACAGTGTAGTCTCATTGGTCAACAGGAACACCCGCGTAAACTTGATGTTATTATATTTTCACAAGCTCGTACAAGTCACAATACCTGATTCACTTTGCAATATACGACTGGCGGTAGTCTTACACCGACGATCAGCAATTCTTTGGACATTACGTTTGCATCTTCAATAACAAAGAATTTAGTTGAAATCGTTTTATTGAATCATCAACAAAATGCCTTTACAATTATCCACCAAAGAAAATATCATCAATTCCTTGGAAAATGTGGATTTGAAAGATAAAGTGAGTACCAACCGATTCATTACATTATGTCTATTTTAATCAATCAATCAATTCCATTGAACCGTGCGTTCTAATTTACATGTTTGCACATTATTGCCTTAAATTTGACATGATCAATTGATATTTTTTGAGATTCACGATCAGAGTTTTTCAACAGTGTGGTTACTTTGAAGAATTATGAAAAAATTAGTAATCAATTGTAAATTTCAGTAATTAACTTGAAGTATTTTATCGTAATTTTCAATTAAAATTTTCAGTCATCAATATATGTGTCAATTTTGTCATTGTTATCAATGATTTCATGATACACCTGCTTTGTATACATCCTCTCATCATACAAATCTCCAGTCATTCGAATCTCGTTCATTCATATTTTCCTCGATTTTTCTATCACAATTTTCATTTAGGTTATGTTTGATTTTCCCTGCAGTATGGTTAGGTCATGTTTAACACATGTTTCTTATTGGATTCGCTGAAAAATTTTGATCCGAATGAACAAATATCTAGTAATTATCGTAGCAAGATTTTTCTTAACATGGTAATCACAAAAGATAAAAAACGATAAGATTATGTTTATGTTTATGTTTTTACAGGCATCTCCAAAAAAATTGTGTTCATCTCCTTCGAAGGCACAGGACAATGCTACCATAGCTAAAAATGAGGTGTGTTTTTAAAAGACATGCACTGTAAAAAATTGTTTTGCAAATTTCCCACTCTCAAAGTAGTAATGAATATTATCTACTTTCAAACTGATGTTTTTGCCATTTGATATAATATGAACCCACTACTATGAGTGTGAAATCCATATCGAAACGAATATGAATTCTCTTCATTTGGTGTGTTAATTTTATGAAAAATCTGTACTTTTATAACTGACTGTGAATATGTCACTTTCAGTATAGGGAACTTTATTACCTGCCCTGGAAATAAAGTTTTTACCAATTTCATGTTGAGTTTACAAATTTACTGTAATATGCCGATATTCGGAGTAGTATATTTACAAAATTTTTGTCAACATCTAACTACTGACTTTTCGTCCACATTCAAAATAGGGATATTACAAAATACTTCCAATTAGATTTACAATTAGGAATGAGAAATTTTTGATTTTTTACGGCACAGCATTGATCTCTGTTGTATTGTAAAAGCATACCTTATTAATTCAATCCATTATCGCAGGTCAATAACAAAGACAAGTCCATATCAAAAAATCTAATGAAAGAAAAGGAATTCGATCCAGAATTGGAGCCATTGCTCAGAAAGAATCCCCGCAGATTTGTAGTGTTTCCAATAGAATGGCCTGATATTTGGGAAATGTATAAAAAAGCTGAAGCCTCGTTCTGGACAGTGGAAGAAGTTGATCTTTCAAAGGTATAGTATATTAATTTCAACATAATTCAAAATATTTTAGCACAAAGTCATATGATATTTCTTTCAGGATTTGACAGATTGGAGAACTCGTTTGAACGACAGCGAACGTGAATTCATATCACACATTTTAGCATTTTTTGCAGCCTCGGACGGGATTGTCAACGAAAATTTAGTGGAAAGATTCAGTCAGGAGGTTCAGATCACCGAAGCTCGATGCTTTTACGGCTTCCAAGTAGCCATGGAAAATGTACATTCTGAGATGTACTCTTCTCTCATCGATACGTACATCATGGATCTGAACAAAAGGTAAACAATTTCATTCTCATCTGTTCTTTGAACTTGGAAAAAAAATAGATTTCAAACACAATGGAAAGTGCGAGACAACCAAAATTCGTTTCATTATTTCAAGAGAATACAAAACAAGGATTATTTTTATGACTTGAACTTGTAAATCCTTCTAGATTTGAATAGAAACAGAAAAAAAGCACTTCGTTCTAAAAAGAAGTAGTAGAAAAATGTTCAGAATGATAAATAATTTATATATAATTTATATATAAATGTAACTAATTATACATGAATTATATATAATTTTAAAAAAGTAACTGAGTGGGAGCCCTGTAAACGTTTCTCAAACGTGTCTTTAAAAATCTCTAATAACTTCTCACAATGAACGTTCAATGTAATATTTTTATCAGTGATCGCGAAATTTCTATCTTTGACAAAAGATTCATGCAATTTGCAAATGCACATGTATAATTTTAAACAGTGAAGGACAATTTTACAACTTCGAAAATGCAATTCTCTTATCCTCAGTGTGACGATATTATAGTAATTTTTTAATGATACGATTTTTCAATCTTTGAAGTGTAAAGCCTTGGAATACTGTTACACAATTTTTGGGATTCGTTTATTCCTAAGCAAAGAAGAATCGCTGGATATTTTCAAATACATATGATATAATAGACAATATTTTACAGGGAATTTCTGTTCAATGCAATTGAAAATCTCCCATGCGTCGCAAAAAAAGCAAATTGGGCGTTGAATTGGATCAATCACGAGACTGCAACATTCGCTGAACGCGTCATCGCATTCGCTGCGGTAGAAGGAATCTTCTTCAGCGGTAGTTTCGCGGCTATATTTTGGCTGAAAAAACGAGGACTCATGCCAGGACTTACCTTTAGCAACGAACTCATTTCGAGGGACGAGGTTTGTAATTATTATACAGCCCCTACTCCTCTTTTTTTCTCTTCTTCACATGAAAATCCTACTCTTTTTAATAAAATGTAGAACACTTTGTGAATTTGAGCTTTTTTCATTCATTTCAGGGCTTACATTGCGATTTTGCGTGTCTCATGTTCAAACACATTGTACAAAAACCATCGCAAGAGCGTGTGATCTCGATCATAAAAGAAGCAGTTGAAATAGAACAAGAATTCTTAACGGATGCCCTACCAGTTGCAATGTTAGGCATGAACTGTAAACTCATGAGCCAATATATTGAATTCGTAGCAGACAGATTACTCACGGAATTGAATTGCCCCAAGGTACGTAAAAGTGACAACTAAGATCACTCACAAAAGCATTTCAATCGGATAAAATCCTGAAATCTTAATTTCAAGCTCCAAAAGTCTTTTGTTATCAAATAATTAGTTTTAAATGAATTATCACTTGCAGATCTACAAGTCTGAAAATCCATTTGACTTTATGGAACACATATCTTTGGAGGGCAAAACAAATTTCTTTGAGAAAAAAGTTGGCGAATACCAGAAATGGGGAGTGATGCAAGGCGGAATAGGAAACAATTTCAGTTTGGATGCCGATTTTTGATCGTACGAATGTTTTCATAGATATTCAAAAGGACGAGAGTGAACAAATGAATACGAAACAAAGGATTCCTCCAGTTGATCACAAGGAACGAAAGAAATTTATGTGTCACTTGATTCGCGTGCAATTAAAGGAGAGACAGAAGATACGTGATTTGATTTTTTGTTTGACAAAATTCTGTCGTGGGCATGGAATTGAAACAAAAGACAGAACAATTCTTTTTATGTGAATATAAAATTTGTAAGAAATTGGAATTCACCAGGAACGTGGTGGAACAATGAAAATGTACATTTCTGATGATTGTAGATCAGTCACCTAACTAGGCAACACGAGAACATTTTGCGTTCCTATATACTTTTATTATCAAGTACGAGATATTGTAATTCAATATTATTACTCTTATATTTGTAATTAATTTACGATTAATTTTTGAACATAATCAATGATTCGATTGAAAAATTCCATTCTTCAATTTGGAAAACAACAATTTCAACCATAATTTTCAGTGTACGGTATGATAATGTTTTTGTAATTGTTTTTGTACAACAAAGTCTTATCCGTGTAAACGATATTTCATTCGACAGGGAATTTTTTCTCAATACTATTATAATTGTTTCACAATTATTGAAAATACTTTTTATGATATTGCGACGGTATTGATTTTCATATTGATTTGCACTATAATATCTCAACGTAAGATTTGTATCTAATTATAGATTGATAACAAATCAAAATAATATTATTTTTTAAGATCTCACGAATATATGCTAAATATATACGGAAATAAATCAGTATTTCGTTTGATATGAAAAATTTGTAAGTATGTATATGTAAATAATGTTGTATAATAAAAATGTAGCGCAAATTTTGTTTTTGATGTCATTGAAGTATTTGTGTATAATAATTTTCAATAAGGGTTGGGAAATACACCATTAAACTGAAAAATACCGAAGTCGAAACAGTAGAACAGCATGTAGAGTTTATATTAATCATTTGATCTTGGACGAAATTCAACGCAGAGTAATTGCTTGCAAGGATTCCATTAATATCATCCGTGGCTGTATAATTTTTTTCGTGTGTTACATTTCTAGTAATTTTACAACCAACTCCAACAGCTATGTTTGGCTATCTATTTTTACTTTCCCCTTACTTTTTTTTCAAGGTTTTCTTAGGGGGCATTCTTGGCAAACACCAATTAGCTAACTTGAATCCCCCATCCTTGTTCATAATAGTATCAAGATTTACTTTGTTGGAACGAATGCAATTCTCAGATGAATTCAGTGATCTTCGATGAAAAAGAAAAAAAAATACTTGGAAATTCCAGTAGAAAATTTTAATAACGAGAAATTCAATATTTTTATACAATCAATTCTTGTTAACGTTATTGGATACATTATGATTTCTATACGTCATTCATAACAATAAAATAAAATGACATACATACAACGATGAGAATAAAAGGAAAAAAACAAACAAACAAAAAAATGTAACAAAGCCAAAGATAGAAAAATTGTATACTTGGTAATGTAAAATGACTGGTCATAAAGAATTAAATTACATCATGGTAATAATGACCGTCATGTAAGTCACTGATTGTAAGATTTTTTATAGTTTGTGTAATATTTTTTATACTTTTATAAGTTAGAACAACATTTTTATAATTTTCAGATGCTGATTTAACTTTCAAAAATTATTCCGATTGATCAGCGTTACTTGACCGGAAAGTTTTCTTGTCAAGTGGCAGTCATGACCGTCATATTACCAGTCATTTGACGGGCTCACATCGCTGAGCATGCTATATAAAAACATGGGATTCAAGTTCGTGAATACTTATGGTTCGGTTTAAAAGATAAACAGTGTACCAGTATGTAATACTTTCACACATTTATAACCAGAATGGAATTAAATTTGAATATCGTTCGTCATACTTGAAATTCTTGATTCAAGCGTTCAAGATACTGTTTTCGACAATCCATATTATCAGCAGGTCTATTGTACGGAAGCCAAACTGGTTCTCCAATGAAATACCGTTTGGCTTTGATGTAATCCTATGATCATAATAAAATGAATGTTTAATTATTATAATTTTGAGGAAAAAACACAACAAAAACTTGCACCACTTACATTGATATCCAAAGTGAATCTATGATAAATTCCACTGGGAATGATGATTAAATCTCCAGCCTGTACTTTGATTCTGATCCATTGATCGTTTTTATCGCGTACATCGAAATATCCTGAACCATCCAAAACCAAACGAATCTCCTCATCTGTATGGAGATGTTCCGCGAAGAAGCTCTTCAACTGAATTGAGATAATTATTGATATTAATTGTATAATATAGATTCAATTTTTGTAAGTAGATTTAGCGTTGTTCAAACCTTTTCTTCGTAATTCGGTAAACAATCTTTGGAACAAGTGATTTCATCTTCGTACGTATATCCACGATCTGCTCTCAATTTTTTCAGGGTACTGTCGTCCTCATAGTTTTGATGGTCAATCTGAAATGAATTACATGAATCATACTTTATTATTTATTTATACAAATGTTTCAAAAAAATGTTACGGTACTCAAAATACTCAAAGAGACAACGGATTAGTCAGAGATGCCGACCCTGAAACAAATAATCTATCAAATCTCATTTTCAATGAAATTCAATGATATTCAATCAGAAATTTCACCATTCGTAATAGGATTTAATAGAATATTTCTACCTGGGCGTTTACAAACAGTATATGATGTTTTAGTACAGGATATTTTCTCCGGAATAATTTTGAGTATGGGAGATTTTGGTATAGGGATCAATTTGATAGGGATATTTTGTCCAAGATATTTTATCCGGGATATTTAGTCATGGAGCCGATAATTCATGGCAATAACAATATGACTTGAAGGACATTCAACCTGTTGGAGAACATCGACTTCTCTCATTTTTTTTTATTCTTGAATCCTCTGAAAAGCATTAAGTCAATCGCAGATTTGCGCAATCGTTGAAAAATATATATGTATATATAAATACTGCGTTATATACACGCGTGAAGGATGTTGTTTCTAACCTTAAAATACTCGACACCAGTCACTTTGAATAATTCTTCCAACGATAGATATTGTGGAGGATCTCTATGATGTTCCAGTCTTTGATCATTTTCGTTGTCGTCCATATACCACGCTTGAACCATCGTCGCTTGATAAATTAAAGATCAACGAAAAGTGACAGGAACCCACACTTGCCGCGACTCATTTGCGGAAAAATATAACCTCTAAATTGAATTCGGTCAAAGTGCACATTAATACGGCAGCATTAATCTTCTCATTACGTTAGTTGTAACATACATACCTGATAAATTATATGAAATATTACTGTGATAGAGAGTAATCTATCGTATCATTTCATATTCGTATGTGTCTTGGAAGTATATTCCAAATAGAGGAGATAATTCACTGACACGCTCGTTTCTGATTGTAAACAATGTATTGTTGAATCGTAAATCTTTAGGTATATTTATGAATGTTTATAATTTATTGACAAATCTAAGTATTGTTATTTTAAAGTAGTTAATTCTGATTTTCAGAGAATTGAGAAGAAAAATTCTTCAGAATGGATGATTTTCATAAGAAAATTCAAATGCTTTTGATGAGGAAGAATCAAGAGTATGGGGATTTGAAGTATTTGACATCTCGCGCGAGTGAAGAGAATTCCAAAGCAGTTCAAGATCTTTGCGATTCAGTTAAAGATCTTTGTCAAGCGTGTGATCTACTTGACAAACCTGGAATGCTAAAAACTAATAAAAGATGTGTCGAAGCTTTTAAATATTTAGTTCTGAATACAGATTTCACAACACAAAGCCTATTGACGGAAGACTTTGCGAATGGGCATTTAGTTGATATGTGTCCACCGCTATCTCCATATTTGTTGATACAAATTTTATGGAACCTCAATTATCAGGAAATTGTTGCCGATTCTTTACTTTATATACCTGTGGATTTATGTGTAGAAATTATTGAGATCTCTAACAGATGTATAAAGGATATAGACAAAGAACATGTCATTAATGCTCTTTTCAAATTTATATTGAATACTTACAAAGTATGTGTTCTTCTACGCGATTGTGGTTCTCCGGTAAAAAATTTGAATACAATAGCAAATCAATTGAGAGGCAATTTTCAAGATTCAGTGTCTCTAATATTGGATGAAAATCAAATAACGCAACCTTCATTGTCTTCGCAATTGGCAAAATATGAATACCATGGAGTGATTTTACAAAAAATCATATTAACCTGTCAAGATTGTTTCACAAGTTATACATCCGGAGTTGAGATTTCTCCAAATATCGATAAAATGTATAAGATTTGTTATAGTAGAGAACCATCCGTGAAGTATACAGAAGCAGATGAATTGTTGTTGTCTTTGAACCAAGAACTCATGAATCTTTTATTGAAAAAAATCAAAGAGATCGATTGTAATATTTATTTAGGTTGGGCAGAGATAGATGATTCGAATAACAGTGCTATCTCGTTACAACGTTCTATCGGTATCTACTGTTACTACTTGATACAATCGGCAAAAAATTATCCATGGTTAGCGCAAAACGAACATCTGATCGAATGTCTCTCGCAATTATCGTCCAAACCTGAATCTCAAACTTCTAATGCAGTTTTAACTTTACAAGAACTCTATCATAACGCTATTAACGGTAAAAAGGAATGTATAAAAGAATTAATGAGTCGATACAAAGAATGGGATTCCTCAACTTTGGAGTATTTTAAAAATTTAGAACCTGCAATTCTGGATAAGCAAGATTATCTGAACGCTTTGGAATATCTGACATTCGTATCGACACGTTCCGACGACAAAGAACTCAAACGCAACACTAATTCTGTCATCATGAGAAAGATTGCCGCTCTGAATATTCCACTAATTTACGAACTTGTCGTGGAATATATAATAAAACACGACGGTAGAAGTTATCTTCAATCCTCGAACAACGTTCAACTCTTTCACAATTTGATTATTCATCAAACGAATTTGAGGTATGCTGAATTTGATGATTAAAATAACGTAATGTACATGTATAAACAATTTTCAGGTCTGCAAAAACTTTACGAGCGATTCTATGTTTCCTACTGAGAAGTCCTAAAAATGTATTGACGACACTATTAAAAATCGCTATAGGATATCCTGAATATGTCAATATCATGATCCCAGCGAAGGAATTGGTCTCCTTGTCCGCGATAATGATGATAAAAGAGGAAAACAATCAAAGCTTTTTCGTCAACATACTGAAGAATATATGTTTCGAAGGCACCAAATGGAATCCAAAGAAATTCCTTGATTTTATGAACGTAACGTTAAACGCATCAATTCTCACTGTCAACGATCTATTCGATAATGTTTTCATACCATTTCTATTACAAGAAGAAGGCTATGATCGTTTTCATTCCTCTAACGTTCAGTGCATCCTAAGCATTATACGACAACGTCAAAATAATTACACCAACAAACAAAATCACAAAAACTTTTTCCTATGCCTAGCTAGAACATCCTCCTACTTGAGGAAAAATATTGGTATTTCCAAGTACTTATCAAGTGAAATGCTATCCAACATCTCAAGAATAATCAAGTACTGGACGGAGAGTGATCACAAAATACACATCCTCGATCTAAACGAACACGTCGAAGCGTTTTTAGAACCCGTGGATATTCCGTTATGGACTTCCGATCGGAACAAAGACGTTTTTGACATAATACAAGACTATGAGAGACGATACTTCTTCGTCTTAAATGTGATTCAAGTAAATTGGACAACCTTCCAGAAACTCTGCTCGTTCGAGGCCAGTTTATCCTACGAAGACTTTTTACGACATTTGATAATGAGATCGACCGAAGCTGAGTATCAACAACGAGGATTCGAAACGGTATTTTGTTCTTGGCCAAAATTCGGGTGGAAGAACGAGTTCGAGGCATGCAATAAATTCGTGCGCTGTACGATCGAGGTTTGCAACTTCGCTCTGGAGTACCCAAATGCGGTACAAAAAGATACTTTTGGATTTTTAATACGATGCCTGGCACGCTTTGTTCATACTTTTGTCAAAATGGATGATACAACGCAAGAAAGGGAAAAAAAATTTTGTCAGATAATATTAGAGAATCTACGATCTATTATTCCATTTTTTACCACGAGTTGTGTACCATTACCGAATGTTTTCGAATCTTGTTGTGATTTGCAAGATCTTTCGAGTCTTTCGAATTCGTTGTACAAACTAGCCGATGATTGTTCCCAGTTGAATGCATCGACTTTCGTACGCAAAGACGATGACGAGTCAACGAAGATTTCACGTGTCTACGTGGCGCACCATCTCGTTTGCGCGTCTATGCAAGTTGACTTTCCCATCGAAATTTACAAACATTTGTCAACGATCAACCGATTGTTTCAGTAGCTTTAAACTTCAAATTCACCAAGAGAAATAATTACTGATACCAACTCTCTTCAACATTTTTCTCCTCAACATTTCAAACATTCATTATGTTTGCTGAATGATTTCCAAAATCGACGCATTGGAGAACTTTCTGATATCATTTAGAGAACATAACAAATGTTTGGAATGTTGTGGAGAGAAATCTCCACTGGGAAGAAAATGTATTCTCATATATTTTTAAGTCAAAATATTCTTGATCTCAGCTGATATGTTGTAGGCTTAAGATGATACCAGCGACTCCTGAAGATGCAACTCGAGCCAAATCTTTTCTGACAAATTATTCGAAAACAAAGCAATCAAAATATCGCTCTGCACAGAGTCATAGTTTGATTTTATTGCTTCATTTACGCATAATTTGTCAGAATAGTTTTGACTCTGTCTTCTTCTGACCAATGGTTTTGGTTGTATCTTTAGGGGTCGCTGGTATCCTCTTAAGAAGAATTTTCTTGAATCTAGGACATTTCATGAAATCGATTCCTCAAAGCATGAAAATATGTTGTTGGTGATAGTTATTATGTCTCTCAGTGTTGGAGTGATAACAGTAATATTAAGGGTACTGTATTATACGTGACTGTAAAATATTTGAGTTATTTATAACAAGTACTAAGGGATGATCTAGAGGATGCTCTTGAATGCGATAATGGTCGTAGGATATTTTTTTTTAACGAGTAAAGAGATAGCAATGGCTTAGAATATACAAGAAAATTGATTTTTCTCGATATAAATTTAATAAATCGGTTTGTAGAAACTTCTGAGACCAAAATCTCGAAATCATAATCTAGAGCATTTCTCGAAAAATTCATCACTTCTTTTTTAATGTCACAGTATTATTTTTGAATAAATAAACATCCAGAAAAATCCAATCCGATCGAATCTCTGCATTTTACATGAATTAAGTTTAACTTTCTGCAAACTTGATAGGGTACTACTGATAGGAGAGGGTCGGGTATAGTGGGAATAAGTTTGCATTTGATTTCATACAAGATATCAAAGTTGAAATTAGAGATCGACCCGAAAGGCATTTTGGACGTTGAATAGACTTCTATTGAACGTTCCCTGAACCTATATATTCTCTTCGGCTAGGTTATCCTATTCCATGTCCGTAGGCTGAGGGTTAATACACAAAAAGTATGTGTCAATTGGTTCCAAATTTTGTCTACGAAATTCATTACTTTTTTCCTATTAGATTTGTTGCGCCTCTTCAACTTACTGACCTATCTTTCGAATAGATCCTCTATGTTTTCTTCTCGTGCAACTCAAAATGGATTCGCTTAAAAAAAAACCCCTCGAGTTCTACGCTACAAATCACCTGCGCCAAATACCTCGCCTGGCCATCCATAAATCTATAAATAATTGTAGTAGAATTTTTATCCCCACATATATCCAAGTACGTATTCATGAAATATTCATTATTCTAAAAACGAGTACGCGCGTACCGGTCGCCTCTCTGTCTAAGGAAGACATTCAAGAGTTTTTACAACCGATATATGGATGGTGTAACATCACCGTGTAAACACTGTCGTAATATTTCAAGACTCATAGCTATGTGAAACTATGCGAAAGAAAAATCATCGGTCATTACTCTTGGTATTAAGCGTTTCCCTGCCATACCAAAGAAGAAATCATTGCGCTCGCGCGAAACAGGATGATTCATTCGTCAAGGTGAATTAACGAGCGTAGCCTAATGAAAGCCGCGTTAAGAGGAGTACTTGAGCGTTCCTTAGGGATTATAAAACCGGCAATCACCGGCAAATTTACTAACTTTTTCAGGAAAAGGGCACAAATGAAAATCCATAATAATACCGAGTTTTACTAATTTCATTTCATCCTCGTGATCTCTCGTTGGGAAGAGAATGAAAAAAATTCTCAAGGAAGTCGAGAGAGGTAGCAAAAGTAGAAGCAGTAACAACAACGGTGGAGCTACGGCGAATGAAGAGAAGGCCTCCCGTGATGATCATCATTTCATTATTTTCCGCGCGTTTATAATTAGCAATAACTGACTAGAAGCGAGAGAAAGGGGGAAGGATACTACTTTAATGAGGATAGAATCGTAATGGAGGTCGTGATTTCCCGCGAAAGGGAATAGCAGACAGATTCCTTGACAGATTCTTTATATACGATTTATATACCTTTTCATCTATTATTAGCTGTTGTTTCGTTAATTATCATATCGTGCTTCATTAGAGCGATTATCGGGGAAGAAATAGTAGCATGCCGGCATGCTACCTATTATGGTGGACGGGTTTCCTGGCATTCAATCGCATCGCGGCTACAATCAAAATAAAGGAAAGTGAAACTTGAAAAATATCCTTATACACGGAGAGAAATGATGTTTCAAATATCACTACATTTTGTACTAAAGTAGTGCTACAAGTGCAATGGTATAATGTTTACAAATGAATGATTTTTTCAAATCATTATGCATGAACTTCTACTACATTTAGTTGTAAATATTATCCTATTCCACTGATAACACTACTTTTGTACAAAATGTAGTCATATTTAAACCATCATTTTCCTCCGTGTAAATGACTTGTCCTCTTCACTGCGATCATCAGTCATTGTTTCAATTGTCGTTGTAATTGTTATTACATACAGAAGGCAGTTTTTAGATATGTTTTTTGTATCCATGTACTTTGCTCCCTGAACCACGTTTCCTGTGTGTGAGGAGATTTTATAAAAAGATTGTTTCTTTTGAACTTGGTTCCCCGTTGACAGAGACTTGGAAGTAAAGCTGGATATGGGGCGGGGGAGATGAGTAAAGTAAAAAAACATAGTTATAAAGAAAGTGATAGTTTAATTCTTAAAAGATCAGCCTGAGGGCCTTAAAGTCCAGACGGGCGGATGTTGTCTGTCTGCCAAAGCCAAGTCCTCCTACTACTACCAATGCTGTCGCACCAATACTACTTTATAAGTGCGCTTAGGTCGCATCAAGGCTTCGTGAAATCTCGTTGAATCTCGTGCCGTTTCGTTTTATAGACTTCACCTTTCTTCGATATTATAAGCCATATATATATATATATGGGTTCTCCAGGTGAAAGTGTGCCGATTTCATAACTAGGCGTAGTATCTGATTTTCTTGCTTCATATCGTGGTCAATGGTTTGATAAAGAGATATCATCACGGTAAATGAACCTTTTTGTTTGACTTTAGCACGGTTCAACTACATTTCTCTATTTCTGAGACGCAAGATATTTGAATATATAGTATGCAATGGAATGAATCTGAATGTTTTTCATTTTATGAACAGTTTCTTATTTTTTCTTATTGATTCGTTTGCGCATACAGTATAGGCCCTCCGCTTTAGGCAACGATTCACAATGTCTATCCATTTGAGGCCCATCCTCCACGCTTTGTGGGACCAAAGACCCACGTTCTGAAGTTCGTTCGAACGCCTGCCCGTTACGGAAAGTCGAGAGAAGAGAACACGGTGAATGGTGAACAAAAGAATGAATATTTATACACCGGGGAAATTCAAATGACGATTATTTTAAATGATTTCATTCAAATATGCCAAAGTAAGGAGAAAATAAAAGAAGAAGAAGAAGAAGGAAAGATGAATCAAGATACAATCGATTCTGTGTTTTATACATCAATTAGCACGGGATTCTGTTTCTATTTCTAGACCACTAGAAGAGGGAAAAGTATATATAATAATACCATACTTGTACATGTAAATAAGTCACGTGGAGAAGCAAACTTAGACAAGAAGTGGAAGACGACGAGTGGCTGTTGTTGGTACAACGAGCAAACCATACAGCCACTTTCTCATACCTTGTACCTTTTGTTGGGCTCTCTGAACAATGGCGTAGCCCAAGTGGAACTTAAGTAGTATTATTATTATTCATATAACAATGCGAATTCGATAATTGGGGGTGAGTACAGGTCGGAAATTCGCTTGTAAATGAATTTCCTGTACGGTTTTTGGATGTAACCCTTATAAAATTTTTAAATTCTGCACATTCCGGATCCGGAATGTCGAATTTAGATATTCTGTTCCCTTTGCAATGCACGTATAAAAAAGGATAGATGATAGTAGGCCGCTTAGTAGCCGTAAATCCAGCAGACGCACTGTAAAAATTTTGGTAGTAATTTTACCAAATGTCAATGGCAACAGGATTTACCTATACACACATATAACAAGGTAAATCTACAGATACATGTTAACTGTAATTTCACTAGAATGCAAGTAATTTTACATTGACGTGTGGATATAATTTTATTTTACCAGTACTTAGTACTTGTAAAATTATCATCATAGTGTTTATGTGAGTTTATAGGTGACATACAGGGCGATGAACAGGCTAGGTAAGCTTATTGCATGTAATTTTAGATGTACTTCTTACAGTGCGATTGTTCTAACTTTATGTTAAATTACGTCAAATTTCATTCATGTTTCATGGAATTTTCCATAGTTCTCAATTCATAGTCATCTATCTGAAATTTTAATGAAAAAACTCTGATAAATTCCGAGAAAAGCCTGACAAATAATTCTGAAAAAACTCTGAGAATAATGTCCCAAAAATATTAGATTTTTCATCGGAATCTCAGGACTTCTCAGACTTTTGCAGAGGAAACTCAGAGTTTCTCAGAGATTCAAATTTCAAGAACATCAATTTTCACATCAACACTCATCACCTAAATAAACCATTCCTTTTACCACGTGGATCGTTGTGGAAGATTTATAAAAATAACGAAACCAGATAAACTAGTTATTTTCAAAAATAAAGGAGTGATTTATATCTAAGGAGAAGAGAAAAAGAGCTGTGCTTCAAACTATCCATAATAATTCTTACAATTTTCAGTTTTATGAGTTCATTAACCTAAGAGTATATGTTCGAGTGTATGTTCAAGTCAATTTACAGGGTACACATGTGCGTGTGGTACTGAGAATTCTTTGACAATGTTTTTTTTTCCCTTGTAGATCTAAAGGAGATTGGCTGATACATAGAAGAATATTGAAGACAATAACGCTAGATAAAATCGAAAGAAAGAATATAATGAAGAAAAGGTGTTGTTAACCTATGGCAAGTAGATTGTATTATACAGGATGTGAGGTATAGTGGTTACGAAGACACAAAGAGATTGAAAATGGCATAACGATTATAGAGTTTGCGATAGGAGCTTTGATCGATTCAAGAGAATTGAAGAATTATGTGAACAAATGTGTTTGAAAAGAATGGAGCCAAGCCTCCCCACCCCCGAGAAATTCTAATCTTCCGCCCTTCAATTGCATTTGACAACAGATTCCTGGAATATTTATGCTATGAAAAATGTCAGGGTACATAAAATCTTACGAAGGAGGATGGGAATTCCGTGATCAAAAGCATACTCAATGAATATAACATCTGAAACTTATCTAAAAGTGTCGCGTAAGACATGTTTTAAATATCTGTTAGACATCTTTTTTACAGCATCGTCTGAAAGATATCTAATACGCATCGAAAAGATGTCTTATGCGACAATTTTAGACAAGTTTTAGATTTTATGTTTACCGGGTAACCACTCAAACAGCATCGAAAGTTCTCAAAACGTTTTGAAAACTTCCCAGATAGAAAAGTTTATCAATAATGCCATTATGATAGTGATACGCATGCGAAGAAATGTTCGCGTAATGTTGTCAAATAGACCTCTTCATATCTTGCAATGATTTGTGCACAGCCGCGGATCAACTTAATTTAAATTACAAACTTTTGTACTGTTTTTCAAAATTGACATGTAAAATGAGCTTTTTCTTGTCCGACATAAAAATCTATTCTTCGACAAGCGGTAATGACCCCAAATGATATTCCATGCGGGAACATACTTTGTAAGTTTATTGCATTTTAAAAGGTACCAAACACGAACAGTGGGCTAGCAATACACTGGGATCCACCTCTGCGAGTACATGAGTGACAATATATACCTGCAAAATGTTATCTAGAATGTTGCCGTAATGTAAATTTGATAAAACAGTACGAAATTGAGAGAGTTTGAACCCTTCCATTGATAATTGAGGATGCACATGTCAATGAATTCTTCAGATCAAAAGATCTATTGTTTTCGTATACAGCATTGTTATTGGTGGCAAACCGAGGCGATGCCACCGTAGTGAACACATATCACGTTTACATTCTGAGCATTATAGCAAGTTGAACGAACTTCCTGGTAGTATGTTTACGGCACGTTATATTACAAAATGTTCAGAGCATGTTTTTATATCTGGGATCTCAATAATCCGTAGACTGGTAACGCTGTTCAAAGCGTCCATTGTACAATCAATTTCTTTTCTGCGGTGTTGGAGAGATGCAAATGTGATTCGTTAAATCTATCGATACAAGCTCCTGCGGTGTTCGTTTGCACCCATTCCAAATTAAGAATGTAAAAAGATTTGGCACAAGTTTGATCATCAACGAGTTCTCATCCCAGATGTCTTATAAACATTCCTGGTGAAAGGGAAACGTGTAAAGCCTGGCGGAAGACTACATAAGAAGTTTAGAGCACGTGTACTGAGCGTAAACTGAAAGATTTTAAGCATAGGATTGTTCTAGATCACGCTCTCTAAACGGTGTCATTCTCACCAGGGATTCCATGAGAACCCGAATTCTGAGCCTACACCGGACATGTGCACATCTCTGATAGTATGCAGGTGATGTTTTCTGAACATTCCAATATTTCAGAAGACGTTCCAAGGATGTTGATAGTACCTCCCGGTGCTATATGAGCAAGAGCATTGAGAGATTCCGGCTATAACTTGTATCATGTTAGAAGTTATATCGCTGATGGTGTCACATTTACTTCAAATGATCTTCAATAAAAAATGTTTACGTGGTCTTGAGATTTCGTGCGATTTTCATAACGGAGGGATCATTTGAAAACTGATCAGGAATAGTAGTAGAATTTGGGGCTGGGACTAGAATTCAATTGGATTGGATTCAATGTAGTTTTATATAAGATTTGTATCAAGTTTCTACATATTTGTATAAAAACTTGCGGACTTGATTTACCCCCTAGTGAAAATAAATCATATCTCTACTGAAAAAGGGTTATATACGCCCCATATATAGTTATCAGATTTTATATAAGTATTATTGAAATCCATGTATAGTCATATATAGTTATGTATGGAGCTATATATGAAATCGGAAGTGGCTATGTATGGTAAAAATAATTTTTCATATATAGTCACATATATAACTGTATATGACTGAATATGAATTCTAATAATACTTATATAAAATCCAATAATTAGATATAGGGCATATAGAACCCTTTTTCACTAGGAATATGATTTCACAGATTCATACATGACCCCTATATAATTCATATATGGGCCATATATGACCATACACATCCTAAGGGTGGGGTTTTCAGCCTACATATGGGTTATGTTGCGTCCTTATATGGATCGAGTGATCATATAAGAGTTTTATATGGTCATATACGTGCCATATATGAATTATATATGACCATATCTGATTTTTTGACCAGGGCCTCTTATGCACGTACAATATATTTGTATACGAAACGCAACAGATAAGAAATATCCTATACATGTTCGGAATGGTTTGTTACGCCATTGCAGTCCGACGGACCAATCGAGTCCCCCGGAACGTTCATTTCGAACTCTCCCGCCAGTTTGTACCAGCTCGACCGGTCCCAATCGTGGGCCTTCCATCAGTGTCTCTCGCGGCTTCGAACCGAGAGTATCTCTTCTATATCGTTGATTTCGTAGAGGATTCCTATCGTTCCTAAGTACAATTACATTACCATCTTAGCTCAGTGTTTACCAGAACATCACCAACAATTGAAATCGAAGTAACCCTCAACTAAACATAATATTATTGTGTTATAAAAACATCGTGCTTTATTGTACATTTGTGAAGATACATGTATACAATATATATGTAAAGAAGCCATCATAATCGTAGTGTTTGTAACATAGTTCAAATAATTCCACGTGAAACGAGGAATTTGAAAGACGATAGAGTCGTGGAAGAAAATACTTGAAAAAGCAGTTGAAGTTCAGACCAAAGAAAAGGCTTGGATGCGTCCAAGAGGAAAACCATCTTCGTCCTTGAAGGAGGACGTTGTTATTATCCAGTTATCGGGTTGAATGGATGCCTATTTTCAGAAAGGATAATACGTAAAGTGTTCTCCAGAATCCTTCTCCTTCTTCCTCTTCTTCTTTGAATCCTCTTCCTTCCTTTTCTCCTTTCCCTTGTCCCTTCTCCTCCTTCTCCTTTCTCTTTTCTTTTACTGTTCTGCTTTCATCTTCGACAAAGAAGCAGAAGAAGAAGAAGTAGAAGACGAAGAAGAGGGAGGGAAAAAGAAGAAAAGGCATTGGCCATGGCCGATCTTTGTCATATCTGGAGACTAGCCCTGTGCTGGATATGCATCGTTGCAATTGCATGCGCCAATGGTAAGTCAGAATAACACGCACACATGTATGTGTAGATATTGTCCTTCTTGTATGCGATATCTCTTGTGAGCGAGCATGGAGATTTGTCTGTGACTCATCCCTCTTCTCACGCCTCGTTAGAATATGAATTATCACTGCATCGTGGGTAGGAGAGTATGGAGATGCGACATCGGATAAAGAAAGAATTGTGAATATGTGTTGTTTGGATTACGGGAATAAAAAATGTATACATATAATATTTTTAATGATGATCCAATCGTCCCGATGTGCTTCTTGGTTCGATGTCAAGGGTCCCTTTTATGGAGTTTTCAAATTCGTATACAACGATGTTTATGTCGTTATCGTATGATATTTCAGATTGAGAAAGTTCGATTTGAAGTCTTCGACGGTTCAATTGTACAGAGATATCAAGAAATTGCTGTTACCAAACCTATTTCGGGATCGAAAATATTGAAAAGTTGTGGATTTGTATAATTAAAGGGATACCAGCGTCTATTCGAACCTCTCTTTCTATCGTATAGGCGTGTCCTTTTCTAACCAACGTGCTCTGATGGTAAGCTGGTACGCCCTTAACGCAGAGATAGCATTTTAAGGTTCACCGAATTTTACAATTTTATTTTTTAGCCTTCGGCTATCGTTTAGAAATTCAAAGTTCGCGACAATGCGCAATCCCAAATATGCAATTTATTATTATTCACTTCAAATTAGTGTTAATTACGTACACAGAAATAAAGGATTGCTTTGAATCTAAAAAATTGTTATTTGAATAGGTCCAAATAAATATTTCTTGAGCAAAAATGAATATTTTTTTGATACTAATAAATTTGTAAACAAATTTTGAACACCACATATTTTGAGATAATTCTTCAAAACGTCGAGAAAATGCAATTCCTCACTCGCTTATGAACTATCGAGCGTATAACGTTGGGTGTTGTATTTGAATAACACTATTGTGACGGTGAGCGAGACGAGCCATTGGAAGCAATGTTTTCACTCAATTGATCTGAAAATTTCAGGATAACTTCTTCGAACATTGGCGAACAACGAAATAAAAAATTCCCTCGATACTTTTTTTTGTAGAAACTCGGAAGTACGTGTTCTCAACGGTATTTGTTTATTATTAAATATTCATCGAAAGACGTTCATTGATAAAGCTATATACAGGGTTACTAGACGAAATTTTCCGCATGGAGGACAATCGTGATGTAAATGCAAGACATTTACACCAAAGTCAGGACAAAGGATTTTATCACGAAATATATATTGTAAAAAAATCGGTAATTTTACTGAGAAATTCTTCAAGAATCCAGACAGCAATTAATCCGAGAAAACTTCGGCAAAATAATCAAGATTTTGGGAATTATACCAAAAAATAACTCGTCACATTTATCGTAAACTAGGGTTACTTGGTGACATACGTCATAAATTCTGAATAGTTTTCTATGCGGTTCTGAGTCTTGTAATTGGTTCTCTATCGTTACCGTTTCCCAGGCAATATTCTTTTCGAACAATTACAAAATAAAATATATATGAATAAACGTGGGAAGTCATGCCACAAAGTAACCCTTGTAGTCCTGAATAACCCCAGTGTACAGTACGAAAAATTCAAAAATTGTTACCTACTGTGATCGGGTTAATGGCTTCCAGACTAGAAGAATTTTTCAAAATTATATATAATTTATATATAATTTAATATAGTTTATATACAATTTCTATATAATTATATTTTAAAAACTATATATAATCCTGAAAAATTTTCTACATGGATCCCGACAAATTTTGGTAAATGGGCTGAATTGTTTTTTTACAGTGATATGTGTTGAACTTATTCAGCAAAAGAGCCGGACATCTGTATTAGTTTTAGAAATGCTTAGAGGGCAGGAGGACGTTTTTGAAAAAGAAGAACAAAGTCTAATGAATTAAACTAAGTCAATCCAACATTTTCTTGGTTTAAGATTTTTTTCTCTCAGTGCATTTAGTCTCAGTCCCAAAATTTGAAAGATTTAATGTTTCAATGCGAAATAGCGAGTCGATAATTTTCTTGTCGAATATTAATGTGAACGAAAATTAATAGCTACGACTTGTTAAAGAGGAAAAGAAATTCTATATAGTAAACTATTATTTTAAAACTGTTTGGAGGGTTAATCTTAATTCGTAATAACTCACACATAGAGAGTTGTTTTTGAATAAACTCCCTCCATAAAAGAATCTTAGATGCACCGACAAAAGTTTATAGTGAAGATTATTAGACATAGTACCGTTCCCGTGGGATATACTCGATTTTGACGATAGGAACTATGAAAATTAGGGGCTCTGTACAGCAATTGATAGAGTATCAAGGAATATTCCTTGAAAATTTCAGACGGTTTCATAGATTCAGTTCGGAAAAAACTTGCAGACAAAATGTTGACTCGGATGGTACGCTGGTATCTCCTTAGGGACTAAATATATGAATGGTATGAACCATCGATGACTCAGGGTGCCAAAAACTTTACTCGACGTAACAGGTCTCATACGATATTTCATACTTTGTAGAATAGAATCTAGTACAATTGAATTAAACCCGACCGAATGAGTGAACGATCGAACGAAGGAATGAATGAACGAATGAATGGATGAATGAATTGTGAGAAAAATAGGTACGTGTTTATCAAGAAATATAACTCCATGGGAAAATGAATATCAATTAAAAGAACAGCGGGATTATAGAAAAGATGCTCAGGTATGTAATATGCGAGAAAAGTATGACGTGAGATATCGATATGTAGGGTCAATGGCGTTTCTACGACTGACATGTAAAAAACACACGTGTAGAGTAAATAACGGTTAGAAAACCGTACTGTAAAATCGAGACTTGCGTGTGAAAATGACTCGGAGAAAATTGTTATATGTAGATTTCATGAGTACGAAGAGAGATTAATCACGTGCTAAAAAAATATTCATATCTTTTGCAATGAAGCCGTTCTTTATGGTATATACGAGAGGATCGCAATTGTACGACGATCTTACCAAGGGCTACCTGTCACGTTACTGAAATTTACATTTAGATTTGTTTTTGTTACAAAAAACTTCATTACTTTTTTTTTTCTATCGCATAATGAATTTCCCTTTCCATAATTGGATATTTCGTGGATTGGCAGTGTAGAAAGAGCAGTGTACGAGAGGTGTCGTAAGTTATTTTCTTCTCAAACAATCCTGTCGGTAACCGGTTCCCTTCTCGAATCCACAAGTTTCAAAGATTATGTTTGAAATCTTCAAGCTATTAATGCCGTAAGTGTTAATGGAATATACATGGAATTCAATCCATAATTCATCAATTTGCCATGGGATTATTTTTAGTACTACACTGAACAAAAAGCAACCCACACAGCACTTTTGGTCTTCAATATATCTTGAGAAACTGTTGAGAAAAGTTTAAGAACTATTGCGCAACATGAAAAGATATCCTCAAGATGTCTAAAACAGTTCTTACTTCTAGAAGACATCTAAAAGATATCTTTCAAAAGATCCAAAACTTTTCTTCCGAGATTATATCTTTTAGACATCTTATAGAAATCTTTCACAAGTAAGAACTGTTTTAGATCTTTTCAAGATATTTTTTCATGTTGCATAAGACTTCTTAAATTTGGCTTGAGATATCTTTTAGAACTGAAATGCTGTGTGGGAATTGAAATTTGTTTATGACCGAGGAAAAGAATTGCATGAATTTTGTTATATGGTGGTTACATGAAAAGGTGATAGCCAAAGTAGATTTTGGTTATCAGTGTGTTGTTTCGTATGCACGGAGAGAATTTTATTGCCTGGATTTTTATAATTCCCTTGTTTTGACCAAAAGTTTTGGTTGAAATGTGATCAGCAATATCTTGTGGTTAAAACAGCAGAATCCATGTGTGCATAGGTATTGAGCCAGTTTCGGTCCATTCTTGGCCCAGGCCAGCCAATCTTGGACCAAAAATGGCCTACTTTTCGTACAGATATGGGAAATTTTATTATCAGAATAAAATATTTTAATGATAGTAATAAAATAATTTTTCAAATATTTTTCTAAAGCGCCTCAGAAAAGGGAGCCAATTGTTGAAGGGATGTTGAATTTTTTTTCAATCGATTGAATTTTACTTGATTCGAGTCAAAGTGATATTATTGTTAGGGTAAAGCAGGGTAAGATGACGCACTTTTCCGCTCCTCTATGATATATAATTAATAATACAACAAACCTTGTTCAACCAGGAAAAATAAAAAGATTCAATGACTAATAATTTTTTAAATTAATTCTCTATTTTTCATTTTTATTTTATTTTTGTTCATTTATTTTCAAATAAAATAAATTACTGGCGTCTCGACGGGACACTGATGTTTCAACAACGTTATTGATGAATACATTTTATAGAACAAGAGAATGACTAGAATGAGAAATCGGCTTTCATTTTTAAATATCGTTCGGTGGTTTACCTTGGTTTATATATAAACTTGAATCCCCCTTCTCCCTTTGAAAGAATGCGAAATAAAATGTTAGATAAAAAGTATTTTTATGATCACGCCTCGTAGTACTCGAATTCCAGCACGGTAATTTGCTGCACACTGTTAACCAAGGAACATGCTCTTGAATCTCATAGGTGAATCAGCCTTACGTTATTTATAGGGCACGGCGAAGCAGGTTGAGCCACTTTTCTCCCTTCTCTCTTAACTACAAGCTATTCAATGAGATATATTAGATTAATCAATAACGATTTGATAAGGGAGATGCGATCCTCTCATTCAGCAACCTTGCGGAGATGAAATCCTTTGAGGTTTATCAATATTCAAGAAAAGTTTTATCGTATACTTTGTAATGCCTTTGATTGTCTCGGATCAATGAGATTTTATTTTTTATTTCCAGTCTTACTCCTTTTTACACGCTTATTCTAAAAGTAAAAGTTCTAGGAGAATGATTATTCGGAAAAGAAATATATATACATGAATTTTCAAAATTGCTACTCCATCTCAAGTGGTTCACCATTCAAATGTTATTCATTTTATTTATTTATTCGTTTCAAATATAGCGCCTTTCCTGTATCTTAATTGATCAAGCCTTACATATGTTACGGGTTGAAGTTCTCGGTTCATTTATCGCTCATGATATGCTTCTGTTCACATTGTTTATGTGGAGTACCGGGAGGGATCCTCCCTGATTGAGATCTTCATTCTACACATTAATTTGCTACATGTCTATGCAGTCTAGATTATTCATCGCGTATGTTACTTTTCTCTACATAATATTAATTCCAACTTCGCGTATCATATTTGTTATCTCTTGGTTGCATTAATGATATACGACTCGAGTTATTTATGATCAAATTATCCTCAATAGTGATACACGGGAAAGAATTTTTAGCTGTATCAGATAAATTTTAGCTATTATAGCTAAACATTTCAACATCATCCTAGCAGAAATTATGATTGGGAATTAAATGGGCTCCAGCTAGTTTTCCGTAACGCACTTTCTAGCCTGTGCCTGAGATAAGAATGTATTTTGACGTGTAATGTCAAGTCAAGAACGTTGCTCTTGAATTTATTTCCGAGTGACAAGTTGAATCGTTTGGGCTTCCTTTTATTCCTCTGACCGTGTTCATGGACTATCAATGTCCCTGTACGATCAGTTGAAGCATGAAAAATCTACATAAACCAACTGTGAATGTTTGAGCACTACAGTCAAATTGGCTGAAATGTGTTATTCTGTTGTTCCCACATGGGCCCCATCCGCTACATGGATGGTAATTGGGACGCCCAGACGAATTTCCACCAGGGTCCACAAGACAGCTAATTCCTTACAAACATTGGCTAAAATTTAGCTATAAGAGCTAAACAAATGGCTGTCCATCTCACAAGAACGTGTTATTCTACCAAACTTTTCTAAATCCAACATGCTGTGCTTGTTTTGATACGTTCTCTCAGGCGTTGGAAGAGTCCTTTTAACAACGATATAAACGCGTAGAAAAATAATTATCGAAAGATGCGTATAATATTCTGTAGTCACTTTTATAATTACATCATCATCCGCCATGTGTTCATCGAAGTTGAGAATTCGAATACAATTCCCTTTTCATACTGACGAACAAGGGAGATATGTACAGAAACATAACGCACATATTACGTTTCTCCATATATGCGCCAAGGAATAAATCTAAGCTCACGCGGGGAGATAACATGTTTGGTGAAATATAAGAGAATACATACGTACACTTGCATATCGTAACGTGTTCATCAAAAAGTTTCTTCCGTCAGAATAATAATACGACAATTCGAATGCAACTTCCCTTTCGTTATTAGAATCGAATTCACTGTATCGTATATATTCGATGAAGATGATAATTAGGGAAGTACGATAAACGTTGAAAAGGGTAGACAAAAGGAAAAGTTTCAACATCGTTCAAGAATTTCGAAGAATGCCAAATTGAACGTTGAACGTAAGTTGAGTTCCCTGCGGTTTACTTGGCAATAAATATACACGGTTTGATGCACGAGAGAACGCCTTACAACCTTGACTTACGTTTCTTATATAGACAAGAATATACTCATACAGATATATATACATATATGTATAATTCGCGTGATACTTTTTCAGCATCATCGCTATAAATCTAGGACACGTACAACTTTTATAGGGTCTTCATCTGAATTCGAGTTTTTATTTTATATAAATATATATTTTTATAATTCATCCACCATCGTTTATTCGTATATTTCCTTTGATTGAATGATGATAATGTTTCATCATTTAGATAAGCTTGCGCTGTTGAATTTTTGGAAACTCAATGAATCGATTCTCTTATTTAGAACCAATATTATTTTGAGTCTTCAAATGTGATAAAACACGAACCGCACCGATGATGTTGGTGGAGTTGATGATGCTCATCATCATCATCATCATCATCATCATCATCATCATCATTTTGCGGTCAAGATGTATACAGGCTGCGTTTCCTAGGAGAAATATAAAACTGCACGTAAGTTTCAGTGACCATGAATGATAAATACGATTCTTATATCAAACACGCAAAGGACATTAATAATTCATTTAAAAAAATCGTGATTCTCGAAAAACGGTAGTGAAGAAATTATAATAATGATAATAATAATGTTGATGGTGGAAAAAATATCGAGTGTGATGATTATCGATATATTCAGAAATTCCTTTGAGAACGTTGAAGATAAAGATATATTTTATACAATCAATTTGATTTATAATATGAATAATTCCTCTACGACTTAACGTATATATTATTCATCGAATTTCACAAGATGTCAATTCATTTATAACATCTTCCCATAAACTTGTGGTATTTTTTTCCGTCATAATCAACATCTACGTGTTTTGTTTCGGAATAGACAAATGGATGATCATGGATTCTTCTTGTATGAAGTGTGGTTTGTAATTTATATTCTATACCACGGATCGCGTATTGCTACGCGAAAGAGACTCGATGGTTCTGTAATAAATGTTGAATGAGTGTGATGTAACAATTCGTTTCATCGAATTTATTCAATGACGAAATCGAAGAGGGATTTTAATACAGTGGCAGGAAATGAGAGATAGGGATTGATTTAATACCCATACAGGACAGTCGCCGATGAAATCACGTCGTGTCTCCGTAGAATTGAGGAAGGAGAAGAAAGGGAGCGGTGGATATATCGTGGCCCAACGAAGAAGCAACGTGGAGGCGACGGAGAAATGTCCGGGTCGTTTTTCCGGGCGGACATTTCTTCGATATCTGGAAGGAATCAAATTTGAAGATTTGAACGAAATCAATTTACGGACGGAAATACATCTTAAGCGCATGTTCGTTCCCATATCGAATCTTATATTTCCTCTCATTGTTCTATGAGAATCATATAGTGAATTCAATATCATTTCGCGTACTATATATCACACAAACGAGCTTGATTATATCAAGTCCTATTATTCGTTCACTGCGTGCGAAATCAGAAGGGTTATGAATGATGATGATAAATAATTTATGATTTCTTGTTATCACTGCGCTGATATTAAATATTTCATAACATTTACTGAACAAATATATCGGTTGAACGAGAAAAAACCCACATATAAGATCGTACAATATTCATTGCATAATGTTTATAATTCTCTTTTTTTCTTCATTTCATTACTATGTATTTCATTCTCACGGATTCTTTTGTCGTGGAAACGAGGTGTTCTAATATCTGGAAAAGTAATCATTATCATAAAATTGTATTTCTCCGCTCATTTGGTTTTGAAATTATATTGTTATGAAATGGATTGAGAAAAGGGAACAACAGCATTCGGATGAGTTCATTTCAATCGCTGGAAAATCATTGTTACAATGTATGATTAGAAATTCATACTCCAAACAACTTATGAATCAAAACAAGTGAAAAATAATAAAATTTTTTAAATGAAAAATTAGAAATAAAAAAATAAAAATATGAAAAATAAATATTCATCAAAACCTCGCGATCTGTCTCAATATCTATTCAAAATGTTGTGGATTTTTGATGCCTGAGTTTCAATTTTGAAAAACCAAGGAAGAACCCCTTGTTGGAATGAACATCTTTCAAAATTGCAATTTTCAATCTTTCCAATTCGAATCTTCAATTGAATGAACCAGGCCCCACCCTTTGACGTCAAATGAATTTTTCCGCAAAAAGTGCAGTCATTTCGGTAATAAATTCGTATAAATCTTGTAAAATTAGATTACATGACGCGAAGATGTGATGCGTGAGAACAACAAAAAACAAATATTTGTTCTTCATTTTTCATTCTAGTTACAGCTCTCAAAGCAAAGCATCGCAATGGGGTTGACAAGTATATTTGCATGAACAATTTCTCGAGACTTGAGCCTGAGTTGTAACAGGAAACGATGACAATACAAATTCATTTGACTTGTTCAACGTAATGCGAACAATCGTAACAAAACTCGCACAATGTAAAAGACTGTGTTACGTTATAATAATGTGTATCGTACAAGGAGATTGCAGATACTATAATCATTTATGAATATATTCCCTTTGTATAGATGGGAAATGTACTGACAATAAACCAGGCAACGTAAATCAACGTTACATGGTACCGCGATATTTCCATGTTTTCCTGGTAGCAAAATAAAATTCAAGAAAGTCCAACAAGTTTCTCCTTTTTGAATTTGGAACAGTGAAATTCCACTGATTGCAGTGGAAAATTCACCAATGTGAATCAGTACATATATAATGCACAATCCATGAATATTAACTGATCTTTGCAACTGTATAACCAGGGACTGTTCACTGATATTTCACTTATTCCATTCAGTGGTTGACTTTTAACTGCAGAAACAGGGAGATTTCACTGATTTGAATTTTGAGAGTAAGAAGCATGCAAACTTCCTTCTCGCACTTTAGCGCAATTTTTTTCTCAATACGTAATCGAATCAATGGTCCCTTTGACATTTGCCGCATGCCGTTCGCGTTGAATTTCTTTACATCTTCACTAGCCGATTATCAATCTTAGTCATACGTTGAACGATATAATTTAGCTGGTCAAGTGAAAAATGACATGGCAAACAATATTTAGCAAAATGTTTCATTATATTTCGCAATCGAGCGTTCATAAATCTTTCACTACATCAATCTATTTTATCCTGAAAAAGAGTTCTCTCCTGACTTGCTTTTTGACGGACGTATATAATACTGTAAACGTTGATTTCTAGAATTAATATATCTTTATATCCAGAGAGTATTTAGTTGAACAAACTTTTTGTAACTCGAACTGTTACCGTTACGTGCTCTTACGTGCTACCTACTACTTGTATTATGTGTTACCAACGTATCATATTTTTTTACGTGCATCTTTAGATATCGATTTTCGACTTGATTCTTTTTGGAAAGAGGAGAACTTTTAGTAAGTATGTCATACAAAACCGAGTTAGGACGCGTACAACACATCTTGAGCGTACTTACTAGAATATATTCATTTCTATTTTCATTCTCTTTTTCTTATCAGTCGCACACATACTTCTCCTTCCTCCACCAAAGTGTTTCGTAAAAATGTTAAGGCACCGAAGCAAACCATTGAAGCGATGGAACAATCTCGTAAACCATCTCGAATCTGTATGCGACTACCATTGTTTTTAAACACTTTCCATTATATCGTTGTATAAAATCTTCAATGGTATCGCATGATTCAAAGATGTATCACGATCATCGAGAGAAACGATCGAGATTACATTGCGATGCGTGCTTGACGTAACGGATCCACTTTTTCCCTTCGTAATCCATCTAGACACGCGATCGACACAAGAATTTTTTCTATTCGCGTCCCACCTGTTGAGAAAACAAAACTAGGTCTTCTTATTCCTGGAAGAATTCGACTTTGAATTGACGTGCATCGTTCATCGTTCGTCGTTTATCGCTCTTATCGCTGTACAGCTTTTTTTCTGTCTTACGATAATATTGTAACGGAATATCATAATAAAATTATTCCGATTAAACACAAAACATCATTGTACATGCGTAGATTGTTCTACACTGTAAAAAATAATCGGGATTTTCCTATACGCGGCAATCGGGAAATTGTGGTCATGGGATGGGAAATCAATTTCCGATACATGTATATGAAATTTCCAATAAATTTAACTGAAAATTCCAAACTTTATGGGATTTTTACTATCATTTTGCCGTAAATTTCCTAACGCTTGTAAGTGTTAACTACTTTCGAACATTTATGTGAAGTTTTCCAAAGAAATTTTCTACAGCGCATTGAATTTATTTCAGTTCTCATTTGAAATCATTTTTTTTCTGTATTTTTAGATTCTGAGAATTATATAAATTTTTTATCCCTTACTCGATGCTTCTCCAAGTTTCTTCGAGAAATCAAGAACTACACATTAGACACTCTACGATATATTGCAATCGGATTAGATTTCACCTTCTCTCTCCACACGATCATCATCAATTCCAGCTTTTTCATTAAATAACTTCCCACCAGCGCAAAACAAACGATCTACGTGTTTCCATACCCTCAAAGATCTTGTCCTCCTTTTTACGTATCTCGTAGTAAAGTAGCGCAAACTGCGCGGCACATCGAGGTAGTATTAAATGGCGTAAAGAGTGTAGGAAGAATAATTATCCATTCTCAAGTACTTAAGATTGTTTGAGAGCCTTGAATTCCATTCGCGAACATCACAGGTGAACGCAAATGTAATTTAATCGCGTGAAAAATTGTTGAATGATCTATTTTGTACCACCCCTCTTTATTCTCACATCGTTGTGAGTTTTATAGGAGAAACGAGGGGAATAACTATGTGAAGATGTTGCAAATTATTGAATAAAATTGAATAAAATGAGGAGAAGCGGAAATGGTATGCATCTTGGGAATTCCTGGAATTTCTTTTAATGTTTCATCTCTACGAAATCGGAATTCACGTGGAAGTTTTCGCGCATGGTAAAAACAGGAAAGGTTGCTGTATCCATTAATGCAGCAATGTTCGCTATTCTGCGAAAATTATATATGCAATCGCTTGCAGCGGCAGCAATAGCAGCAGCAGCAGCAACAGCAGTTACCGTTCTTGAATGAAAAACTTGAGACTATAGGTAGAAAATTGTTAACCCCGATCGTCGGCCTAATAGCGGAGAATGATCAATGTATGCGTTGAAACCACAGTCCTTTTTTCTTTCTTACCGTATCGAAAAAATTGGATAATCGATATTAGGTTTGGTTGGATGGGAAGTACAATGAAATGATAATAGATTTAGGGAACATAGATTTCCATTAAAATTCCTTTCGAAGTTCGATAATGCATCTGTATACAGAATGCTCCAGGAGCATTGTTTCGAGTCAATTGAAGAGATTCAACGCGAATCGCAGCCGTTCATTTGGCGTGCTTCGAGGTTTGGGAAAACGCTAGCGCAAAGTGTATGGTATCCGGGAGAGATTACTTTGAAGCTGATATTTTTCGAAAAAAAATAAAAATACAAATTGATCTTAGTTTTTGAATACACTAGTCGAATCAATATTCAGGAACTTTCATCGATATCAAATTCTTTGAAGATTTGTGAAATATATTCTCCCTGGATAAAAAATAAGGCATAAATATGAAATATTCTGCAGTTAAGAAATGAATATGCACTGTATCGTAAATGTTAGTATCTTAAGGGTACATGGAGAGTACATTTTAATAAATCATATAAATTGACCGATTGACGATTTTGAAAAAGGAATGAAAAATGAAGAACATCTAGGAAGTTCAAGGAAGTCAAGTTGAGTATAGACATTACAGGCGTGTAGTCATGATACGTCAATACCATACAGTGATGATCTAAACGATAGGCTGTAAAATGTAAAGGTCTATCCTGCGTAAGCTCTATCTTTATTACAACATGCTGAATCTGGTGGAGAGACCACCCAGATGGCATTCGATACACGCACAACAATCAACTCAACAGTACAAAACTACCCTGTATCCAATGCTCACCTTCCATAATTTTATGTACACCATATTTGAATGCCTTGAAGATATATAACTCACAGCGTCACGTCGAGTACAAAATATTCGTCGGCTGAACAGATCAATAACGTTGCTGACTTGAATTTGGAAAATGTTTTGAAAATGTGTAATCGCTTCCACTCTCTGACATCACGTCACATCATCATACAGATATATACAGGTTTCTCGATGATGAGTCGATCGAAGGTTTATCGTAACAACTTGTGAGAAAACGATCGATTGGATGCACGATCATCGCAGGATAGCCAGCCCTTGTAAGGAAATCTTAGATCGAGTTTCCGAGTGTTGGAATCCTGGTTCGATTTGTTTTCGTCTCCCCCTACAACCATTTCAATATCCCACTGGAGAACAATTTTGCTATAAGATACGATGCAAGAAAATTGATTGCGCTCCAAGTAGTACGGACAAAAAAAACATCAACTTCGATCTTATCTTATGGGATTATTTGATGTTGGCAAAGAAAGAAGTGCGGGATTGAGAGCAGTTATTATTGCTATTGCTACCGCTGCTACTGGTGCTCCTGGTGCTACAGTTTTTTTCTCTTACTCTCTTTTCTAGACTAATCAAAATTTATGATGTAAATAGTATCGTAACCGTAGTATTAATTTACTTTGGTATATAACCTTGATTTCTTTAATGAAGTTCATCAACTGATCGCCGGGGGATAATGGTCGAGCAGATCCTTGATGTGTAAAATTGCGATTAAAAGTGATATCTATCGTTAGTATTGTTTGTTTATGAGGGAAATAAGACTTCGGTTTTCAAAATGTTCCGGTCTATCTCCATTCCAATTCCCCGTGAAAAGGTTATTATTATTGCTGGTAAATATTTATCTGTATTCCTCTTTCGTAGTCCAAAGTTATATTAAACTCAATATATAATGATCATAAATCTATCACGCATCTATAGAAGATATTGTATATTTCTAAAAATTTTCATATCCCTAGAAACGATAGAACCGTAATTGAAGAGTCAAAAATCGCATCCCAGACAATTCGGAGTTTATCTGCAATTTTTGGCCCTCTTATCCGGTGTCGAAATTTCCCAGAATTATTTTTCAAAGCGTGTGTATCGAATCCTGAATCTCTATATATTCTGTTCGAAAGTACAGAAAAGAAATGTTCACGGTTCTAGAGGAATTCCAGATTTGAAAATCACGTTACTTATTCGAAACGGAAGAAGCAATCACCAGGGAGTAGTAATTTTTCTCGTTATGATATTTTTAGTATCTTCGTGGTGAAATTCAATCCAGATCTTTCTCACCGTGTAAAAGTGAGAACAAAAAAGTTCACAGTCTTTCCCCCTGAATCGAGTTCTTTGGGGAGATAAAAAAAAAGACAACTCAGAACCTGGATAATTATTTTTACTCGATCTTTTGAGAACCTTGTTACGATGTTCTTTTAACTCGTTTGTTATTCTCGAAGAGATCGGTAACCAACCCGATAACCGGTTTTCACTTATAGTCCGCGCAGTGAATACTTTTGCGACAATACCTATTTACTCCCACTCAAGCCTCTCCAACAGACACGCGGACGCGAGTCTGCGTACGTTCGATTGACAACCCAAACAGCACCAGCAAGGTTTGTTCATGTAGTCGAAGCGTTTGTCGAACCTTGCGAAATATCAAAAACACGTACGTATATGTGTACCTATTATCAAAAACTTTTAAGTCAAAAAACTGTCCACTTGAAATTTTTGTTAAAAAGCAACACAAAAAATTGAAAATTCCACAGATTTTCAATGTGAATTCAACGCTTTCGTGTAAATTTCACAAATTTTAAACACGAATCTTCAGAGGATCTTTTGGGACCTGAAAAAACCCAGAAAAAGCCGGGTGGGTCGGGTTCTCTTTAAAACACCCTGGGTTTTTGTAACCCTGGCGCGCGCGTGAACTCGCCCGTAAGCAAGTCCGCCCTGAAGCGGCAGCTTCTACTTTGGTCCGCTATAGGCACTATTGTTATCCTGTCGCGAATAATTATCATTTCAGGGAATAAGAAAAGGTAACGCAGTATGGTTTTGGCACATGGTTTTAATCAAAAATTTTATACATTCGACACAGTAAAAAACGAAGTTTTTGTGTGCATTGCAAAGCGGTATGGACTGAATGTTATTGTAAAATGTCTCTGAAGTCATCGAAATCAGATCTCACTATGAAACATTCATAACCACCAGCACCATTTTTTTTTTAACGGACCAAACAAAATCGGTGCTGTTGGGGAACGATCATTAGTTAGAACAACAATGAGGATTTAATTACGATTGACTCTGCGAAATACGACCCCTTACACGCTGTCATTCACCATTATTACTCATAATTACTCTCTCTCTGTTCGTCCTTTACGCCTGCTCTTCGCGTATGATACATTTACTCGCATGAACCATCTAGCCTTAGTATTTTATCATGTACGTGACTGTGCGTGTCAATGCTGTACAGTAATGTCACACGTTCGGTAATTAGATTTTCTCAACTCGCTATGATTTTTTCTCTCCTTTCATTTTATTCCTTCTGTTCTCTTTTTCTTTACCATTAATTTTCATTATTCGAGCTGTCGTTACATCGGGCACCAGTCCCGGTATAATCGTAATTAATAAATCTTTTCTAAATTAGACATCTTTCCGTCGTCATATCAATAGAGGAAGTGCGGCTTAATTGCACCATTGACGTATCGATAAAACGGAAACGTACACAATTCCCCACGCAGGTGAAACATAAATTTGAACTCCAATCCACTCGCGTCACTGAGTTTTGATTTGCTGTTGTGTCTTACAATCGTTATGGCGAATTCTGTGAATTTGTTTCATTTTTAGTTAATTTCTTGTGTCGATAAAACGTTGAGTTGACAGTCCTTTATACGGTAAGTAGAACTTTAAGTATGAAGTCTCAAAATGGTAAATCTGAGTAAAAGAATGTCCTATCGTTTGATTGGACACATTCCCCTTAATTCGGAATAACCTGAAGCAGGACACAGGCGTGTGAAGTGTACATGATGCAATTTGAGCACACAGCACAATTCAGGAGAACATTGTCCATTATTTATTCATTTATTCATTCAACTGTTTAATATCAAACACAATTTTTTATGTTCTCACAACCTCATAATAGGGATATCATTGTATAAGTCAAGAGGAGTTTGGTGGGCATAAGTTTTTTTTATTCAATCAATTTTCTATACGAAGGAATAGAGGCAAGTTCTTGAGTGGTGCAATATTTGCGCACTTACCTTGTACACGAAAGATTATTACACTCATAATTAAGTCTCATAGCGAAACTATCAACTTTTAGAAAACTCATTCTTTCAGTTCTTGCAATTCATTGTAGATGGAACCTAATAACAATTTCTTCAAGTAATATCGATGAATAAACCGTGTAAACATCATATTTCGTTCATCACGTTACCAGTAATTTCGAAGTTGAGCAGTAAAGTACTTCCTAAATTATTATTGTCACGATACGCATGTCCAGTACTCCGATATCGGATCAATCTGTGCAAAACTTGATCTCTGTGTACGACTTCCGGCATGTGGCTCTCCGCTTTTGTTATCCAGGCTCTGTTACCTCAACTCAAGGCAACATGGAATACATTTTCCGCAGGATACTCCGCAGGCCAGGGCTCTTATCTGATCAGAGGATTTAATTGTTTCCTCGAGTCCGTCCTTTTCCTCAAGAGATTCTCGGACAAACTTGAAACGGATTAAAGAAATCACGGACTCCCGTGATGATTATTCCTTCGAATCGTCCTTAGAATCGGAGAAAATTACTTGGATATGGATTCTTATCTTTCTTTCTATTCTCTCTTTTATTCAATCGGCAATGGAATTTGATTTTGATTTCTTAATTGACGGAAAAAGAAATGCATATATATATATATATATATATCGTCAACTTCCCGGCTGGAAATGATTTGTGGCATTCCCTAGGTTTTAGTAAGTTATGAGCCTTTTAGGCTCTGAAAAGAGCTAGGAACCGCCACTAATCTTATGTAGTCAGATCTGGTTCAGTACCACCGACACAGTCTCGATTCATTAAAACAACCGTGCTGCCATGAAGTTGATTTGACCTCTGCTCCTCCACCGATACCGTGATGAGACAATGTGGTATTAATACTGGGATAACGATCTGTTCTCTACCCAGTAAACATTTTTCCTCTCAATATATCGAACATTCGGTATGTTCTCAAAATGATATCAAAAAGTTCTCTAATGCATTGATTTCGGACATTTTTTTGATGCCTTCCTCATGAGGTCTTGAAGTCATCAGGAAGTTAACTCAGATCAACATATTTACACATTTTCAAGCGTTTACAAAGTGACTACACGATTTAAACACTCTGAGTGCATTGAAATACAAACACTTGAATTTGCAGTGTTGATATATAAAATTTTTTAAGATTGGGTTTCTACTAAACATTGGCCTAAGACTGTCTGAATATGGATACCAATACATCTTGAAATTTGCTGATCGATCAGGGGCGGTTGATAGATAGCGATCCCTTTAAATGAAAGCCGTTGTTTTTGCCGAACTAAGATAAACAAAACCTTGTCAGCATTGCGGCCTTTGACAACTCTGACAATTTCTACATTAATATACACATATAATTTTCCTCGTGACAGCTACGAGAGAGAGAGAGAGAGAGAGAGAGAGAGAGAGAGAGCAACGATCGTAATTGTTCTTAGGGTCACAGGATGTTATCACAATTACAATCCTAGCGTATACATCCTAGTGACTTTAATTACTCTTTCGCACCTACAAAATGATATACTCGGGGCAAATAAGCGGATAAGAGGAAAAAAGTTTGTTCTTAGGACTATATATTCCGTAATAGCGGTGAAGAGAAACGATAGTACGGGATACGACAACTGTGGTTGGTTTTACACGAGTATTATACAAGTAAGCTTGTCTACGGATTTATCGAGTATGTCTTTAATGAATTAAGGATGACTGGCGGGTTTAGAGGATTGTACACGAGCAAGTTGTTGCTGCTGGTATTGCTGTTGCTACCGTCACCGTTGTGACTTCTACTACTGTCTTTGGATGCGTCCCTTTGAAGAGAAAAAATCCATGATCGATAACCATCCGATTACATCTGTTTATAAATGAAAAACACGTAAATATAATTCTACCTGTATCACCCCTCCAATTTACAGAATACTTCTGAATTGTTCTTGTGTAATGAATTCGAAGAACGATGTATATACATTTCCTCATCACTTTCAAAAATTTCTGAACAAATAATGAAAAATACTAAACATTTGAAAATTCAATCACTTGTAAATGAATTTTGAATTAAAATACCAAGATTTTTGAAATTTCAGTTACCAATGTGATTGATAACCCAAAGATGGCGCTACGTACAATTATATGCAAAGACAAACATATCCCATTATGTAAAAGAAAAGAACAGTTAAAATCACTGTGGTACATCAGTATCCACGGACAAGATTGGAATTGACAAGTGAAATCACGGCATTTTCATCTAATTCTATAGAAGCCCACAGTAATTTATGATGCTTTCCAGCACAATATTTATTAAGTAATAAATTTTCCTAAAACTCCATGAATTCCTAAATTTGAATAGCAGGAATTTTTACTGTGAGAATCAGGAAACGTACATATGATTTCTCTTTCTTTCCCGAGATTATAATCTCTCGTTCTCTTAAAGAAACTATTTCACTGTGTGAAAATATAAATTTTCATGGAAATCCAAACTCGGTCCGGCTTTAATATGAAGCACAGTAAAAAAAATTGTATTTTACATGAAAAATCAATGGATTATTCTCTCCGTGTACGACCGAATATGTATGCCATGGAAGACATCTGCAATTTTACTATTATCGCTCAGGCATCATCGTTTGAGGAGGAATTAAGTCGGTTGTCACGTATTATTCATATCAGCAACATCGTATTCATTTTCAAGGTCTAAAAAATTATATAAAATAGTTGATTTTCAACTAGTACGATGCAGAGAAACGAAAGCGATAATCTTGATAAAACAAAACTCGCAACGGTAGAATGTCTTCTCTCCCAGTACAAGTCTATCATTAATTCTATATTACACGATTAAATCTTCTCTGTACTCGGTATTTATTAATCCGTTCCAAGGGAATCGACGAACGAACGTAGGTGTCGAATTGAAAATTCAATTCTGATAAAGACATTATAAATTCGAAATAATGAGAATAATTTTTGAGTTTTCTGGCACTAGGGTTGAAATCATTTTAGCCATAGCCCTGGTTTTTATTGAGGTTTTAACCAATTTTTGTCGGCCTGGATTTTCTCAAAACTTTTGGTAAAAATGGTCAATACTGGTCAAAAATATCCACGCAAAAAAATTGCATTCTGGAAGGTGCTATAATTTTTGAAAATTATAATTAATGCAAAAATACTCTGCTGATAATGAGCACACTGTTTCTTTGTTTCTAATTAAACAATTATCTCGAAGGTCATACCATGCTTCTATGATACTCCTATGATGGTTCAATAGAGAGGAAGTAAGTTTCGTTTTGATTTCAATGGCCACTCGATCAGTAAACATTTGTCTCCTCAACATTTCAAACATTGATGATCTTCTCTAAATGCTAAAAGAGAGTTCTCTAACGCGTCCATTTCGGAAATCTCTTAGAAACCTATCTCGCGAGGTCTAGAAGTTCTCAGAAAGTCGACTTGGATCACATTCTGATAATTTCCAGACCTCATAAGAAAGTCCTCTGGAAGATTTCCGAAATCGATGCATTGGAGGACTGTCTGTTAGCATTTAGAGAACATAATGAATATTTGAAATATTGGGTCGGAAAATATTTACCGGGCTGTGTAGCAAGCTCAGATTCTATAGAACGGATTTTCTTTGATCTGAGCTAAATACAAAATCAAACGCGGAATCACATTAATTGCTCATCATCGTGAAGATGAAGCTAAAAGAAAATGAGAATTTTCATGAATTTCGAGAATACCACGGTATTCTTGGGTTGTTTCAAGCAAAGAATAGTTGTTACCTGCCGCGTAATAAATTACATCCCTCGTTCACAAATGAAAACCATGTATTCTTGAGAGAAAATGAGGATGTCAAAAACAATTCTTCCAGTCGATAAATCAAATGGAATTATTAGTCGATAAGACGAAATGTGACAAAGTATCGAGAATTCGAGACGACAAAAGTGTCAAAAGTATATAAAATATTGGCTTTTTTCTGTTTTCTCTTGAAAAAATTTAACGCGCACGTAGAGGACCAGGAATTTACCCGTGGGTGCTGCTCCTGTCTCTCGACTCACACGTATAATGCGTATTACACGTATTTGCAATTTGAGTATATGTGCCCACGCACTCACATTCACGCGTGTCACGCGTGTGCAACCGAGGTTGCTCGTGAGGTGGTTCGACCGGTGTCCGCCATATTTGGTTGGAGAAGATGTACGGCGGAATCCTATTGTTTTTTCTCTTATTCCTTCTGCTTTTTCTTTTTCATCTTCCTTTTCTTCTTCTTCGGTAAACAAGAAAAACTACTTTCTTTGATTACTATGAGTACGGTGACAATAATTAATAATCTCTACCACTTCTAAACGTAATTACACCAAAGTAATTTATTTATAGGAAACGCGTAGAAGTTAATTTGAGTTAATTCACTTTCGTTCATAGGTTGGTGTATTGTGTATTCGTTCGTGTCATGAGTTTGGCGAACAAATGAATGCGTTTCTCTCGAGGTGTGTAATAACAACGGGTGAATACAATGGAGCGATTCCAGGGATACGTAGGAAGGCAAGTGAAACGAAAGTATTGATGCCTGCTATTAGGATTCTTTCTCAAGCATCCATGACGTCATGTGTAATATTATCTCGTGAGTCATACGTTGTCGCGAATCAAACCCAACCATTTTGAATGTACCTTCCTCAAAGTCGTCTTTCTACACCTTTTTTGTTCTCCAACGACACAGGAACATCACCCTGGCGATTCCAAAGCGACCAATTTTTATGTTTTACTTTCGGTTATTTTTTGGTTTGGTCAGAATTTGGTTAGAAAAACGGTTATCTATTTGTGACCAAAAACTAATGGTTGCTTAGAACAAATCTGCCACCAAAAGGGAATTCAAAAATGTGGTCCGTCTTTGGAATCTTCTTGGATAATGATTTTTCACCCTGGTGGAACCGATCTCTGAAAGCTCTTCCGAAGGAAGCTATCTTGCGGTAACTACCAGAGGGGCCCAAGGGTGCCAGGGTACCCACTAAATATCATGCGTTAAAGAGGAAAAAACTAATTGGAGAAACCTCGCGAGGTGATAGTTAGTAACTGATCAGTTTGATCCAATTAGCGTTGGTTGAGTAGAACCAGCGAGTTACTCATCACTATCCAATAAATTGAACTGATTAATTTTGGTTGGGCGAAATTAGTGAGTTACTTATCATTATTCAATCAATTGAACCAATTAGTAATAATAGGATGAAACTGTTGAATGATCGCAACTTTTCACTGAGTTTACAGATCTATTCAGATCTGGAAAACTGGGATTTCAGGAATGTGATTCCTTGATTTTAGGTCTGGATCTCAAAATTTTTCAACAATTTTGCGAGATGATAAATAATAAACGCTATATGAGGTACTGGTAAGTACCTCATCATTTACTCGCCAGTGCCTGCTTAGTTTTTCTGCTTAGTGCCTCGTTAATGAGAGCGTTACACCCTTACCGGTTACTGGTAAGTTTTCGCGATTAGTGTCTTACCAGTAAGGAGGATGAACTGGTTAGTGCCTCATAGTTTACTAGCAAGAATTTCTACAAGGCGAAGATATGGCAATCAGTCTTGTACCAAGCTATATCCTGCTGTCAACGTTGGCGAAAGCAAGAAATTTTTATATGGGCTGTGACAAACAGAGGAGAGGTGGATCTTTCTTCTTTTACTCTTCCGCAGTAACTTCCTTAAGCGGATACCAGCGACCCCTGACGATGCAACCCGAGCCAAATCTTTTCTGACAAATTATTCGAAGATCAAGCAATAAGAAGAAAATGAAAATTTTTATTTAATTCCTTTCTTCTCGAGTATTTTGTCAGAATAGTTTTGGTTATGTCCTTTTCCAACCAATGGATATGGTTGCATCTTCAGGGGCCGTTGGTATCACCTTAACTCATAAAGAATGAGAATATTATCCCCTGTACAATCAGTTGAGCGAGAATTCTAATCTCTGAATCTCAAATGATCGAAAGATGTGGATAAACCCTTTGAGTAAAGTGAATCTTGATTTGTATCTATTTGTATTACTTTTGAGCAAATGTCTCTTATTCGGGAGATATCAACAATGAGGCCAATGGCGTTGACGGCTGCGGCGACGGCTGCAACATTGTTTCAAGGTATATGATTTTCATCGAAGACCGTTAACCGTGATGAGGTATTCGAAGTGAAAAATCGTGGGATTAGAAAATTTAAGAAATCATCAATTGAAATTATAGATCAGATGATCCTGAATATGAAGTATTATTCCCCGTTAGACGTTCCAGTGTTTTAGAATCAATTTTCATTAAACTATTATCGTAGTTAGGTCAACGAAATTCATTGAGGACATGGTTGAAGGATAAATTATTCGTTTGTAGTCAGAATCCTTTGTCTCTTCTAACCAGTATCTGAAGTTTATGTAAATGTGTCCGTGACGTCCAAAAGGGTCCAAAAGGGTGCAAAATGAACATCATCCATATGTTCCACATTCTGAAAATTTTACCTTCGCTGCTATAAATGATTTGTGGCATGCCTCAAGTTTTATTGGAGCTTTGAAAAAAGCTAGGGCCGGCTAAGAATTATTTCTAGGCGGGTTATGTCCAACGGATGTCTTAAATCGCCTGCTAGGAAACTCATGTGAATTCCTGTATCGTATAAAAATTCGATAACACTTCTTTAAAATATATAACTCCTCAAAATTGATATAAAGTTCAGAAGATAAAACGAGAAATAATTAATTCAACTCTTTTTATTAACGAGATCCACAATTACAGTCGCATATTTCCTATATTTTATTAAGGAAAATAACACCCGACATTACCTTTTATTACCACGATCCTTCTTACGTTCAGTTTCACTAAACTTAGAATAAGAACCGGTTCAACGGTTTATCGATATTCTTCAACTAAGATTAGTCACACAGTACTAGCAGTTCATTTTATTAATTCCTTTTTGTTCTTTACGTTATATCGCATATAGATTTTCTCGATTATATATTTGAGCAATCAATTCTGTCCTTAACTTCCGCCGCATATACTTCCTAAAACAATTCTTTCTTTTTGATTTCTCTTTTTTTCAATAATGTTTCTGTAGTCTTAGTGTCATATTTTGGAATCCTTTCAAATTGCGTTACGAAAGACAGTTTCACTTTCGTTAATTCTTCGTCGTTACTCGACTGCTATACACGAATAGTTTCACATAATTTTCCTTTCACCAAAACATTCTTCCGTTCGACTTGAAGTCTAAAGAACTGTTTCAGTAAAGAAAACCATACAACGTTTCTTGTTCACCTAAAGAAAATCACTTGTCTTATTCACCACAATTTACTGTAATTCACCGCAATGCCTTTAAACCTACACAAATTTAGTTGAAATTGCCACAATAATTTCCTTTAAATAGTAATTGCCTCTGTCCCAGAATTCAGTACAAATTTGTTCAGTCTAATAATTCAGAAATGATCACAGTAACTTATTGGCATATCATTTCCCATCTCTGCATATAATTTATAATTTCCGATCAACCTTGCTTGATTCATCGACAGATCGAATTTTTGAAAAAAAAATTACACTCGCGTCGAGATTCGACTTTTATTTATAAAGATAAATTGTTTTATCATATAAGCGGATCGAAAGATGATGCAGCCGACTCCGAGAGGAGTGCTGGGTAATCGCAAAGATGGACTAAATCTTTGACCAAGATATCACCGATCGTAGGAAGAAAAACTGGTTCCCAATGATCGGAAATTAATCATTTTTTCGAAAATGATATCTCCTGAAAATCTGATGAAATATAAATAATGAATTGATCGATTTGCGATGATAGTAATTATAGAATAGCGTTTACAATACTGGTTCTTTTGCTCTCTGGCGACGAAGAGGAGGCAACTCGTACAAGGAATTCCGTTATCTTTCTATGGTACTTGGGATTAAAAAAAATTTCACAGAAACTCGATAGAATAATACAGTCACTCGATGCAAAAGATTAAAACCTCCAGTATGTGTAGCGCACAACCAAAAATTCACGAAATTTCTAAACAATGTGGAACCACACATATATTATTTGAATGCTTTTTGTTTCGTTTTCTAACGTCATTCGCTACACATGGGAATCTAATAATAATCGTACGCCCATTTCGCGATTAGTGGTAGGTTAAATATCACGTAGCATCGTTACTGATTATGGACGAGTTATGCTCGTGAAGTAACTGCTGTTCGTAATTCTTCGTGTCTTAGGTATACCCTTTTTTACGCACAACACTTATTGCAAGCGATGCGAGTAGAGACAAACCCCCAGGCTGCGTTTCAAAATCAAGATTTACTTAATCGAAATTAGTTGCAGCATCTTGTTCTTCTTCTATCTTTCCGAAGGAACAGCATCGAACCAGTTCCAACGAAACTCAGATTATCTTCATGCGGAACTGGAAATATTCTAAAATCACACTATCGTTCATAATTAATACCAGAATTTTTCTGAGGGAAGTAAATAGATAGTAAATCTGTAATTCGTGGTATGATTATCGATTTGCCCAATGACACTGATAGCACAATTTTATCCGTCTTCTGATGCTTCCCAGGTCCGTAATGCGAACCAAACAATCTTCACACAGACTGACAAACTTGAAAGAAATTCGAAACATCAATCTTGAACATATAAAAAAGTCTCACAGAAAATGGATTTTCTGAACTTTTGAAAAACTTGAGGATTTTTATGAACAGGCCTTGAATTTTAGAATAATTCCAGGAATTCGAGGATTGATGAGTCATTAATATGCAATTTGCGATAATTTAAAAAATACTATTCAACTTTTAATAGTTGAACTCTTTAATCTTGAACTAAATCCGAATAGTTTGAAATTAAAAATGATACTATTCTCGATTGTTTGTACTTCCCAAGTAAATCGCGGGAATTTATGTATGAATGACCACACGCATGTTTCAATGAAAAATCGACCCGACAGAATTACTGGGATGCTAAAAAATGGCTAAAGTGAGAAGGAAGATTGAGTAAGCTTACTAAGAGTGTTCGTATAGGGGATACAAGTTTATACGTGGCTCTATGATTCTATGCGTACGTTGCTGTCTGGTAAGTTTATGAAATAGGATCGAAAGTTCTTAATCAATGCAAAATCTAGCTCTGAACGTACATACACATAAGCAGTGATAAAAGAGTAACGTACACGAGGGACCAAGCGAGCACATATACCTGGACTCTTTGGTTAACGGTGATTTTATTCCAGTTGATTTTACACTCATTTCTCTTTTTATTCCTCCTCTTCTTTTTGTTTCCGTTTTCTCTTCGTATCCCTTCAAAGCGATACCTTGTGAGACTCTTCGATCGTTTAATTTTAAGAATCAATGATTTCTCAAGAAAAATCATCTTTTGTATATTTGTAAAAACAACAACGTAAAACAAGTACATTATCGGGAACATCCGAATAAGAGGTTGAAGAGCATCCGAAGAGGCAATTAATGATGCGTGTGAACGTTTTATGCGCGCAAGAACCGAGCCGTAACATTGTCCAAATAATTCTTAACCGCATATATACACGCGTTTGAAGAAAAGGCCGGAGTATTGGAAACAGTCCACGTATATATAATCTCTCTCATATATAAGGCTCCCATAATCGTTTCCAAATATTATATCCTACCAAAAACATTTCTGGGTAACGGTATTACGTGAGCATACAACCGCATACAACCGTAGCGATAATTGTCCAAGATACGACGATGCATTATTCATCCATCCCGTACTTTTGCAAGATTCTCATTTTCTTTGAGGAATTCAGGAAGAGCAATTGAGTGGATACGATTCGATATATATGTATATATATATAAAGAATATGAAAAAAATAGCACATGATCGAATAAATGATCGAGCTACCGTGACTCCATTTTTTTTCCTTTGCGCAAACCACTTCGATCGAAGGGGAAAAAATTAATAGCCGTTATCCTGTTATATGGGTGTTACTTTGATTAAATATTCATGAGCGAAGACAAGAAGTACGTATATGGAATGTGATAATATATTCATAATTTTTCGCGTTGAAGTTTGCGAGTGATTTCGAGAGAGGAATATTCCCTATTGTTTGAATAGATTTTCCTTCTACGTTGATATCTTTCGAAGGTTTCGCTGTACTTTTGCTGTATCCTTATAAGACAAATATCAAATCCAGGGTCGTCTTCAGCTCATCGGGGGCTCCTGGGCATGTGACTTCAAGGGGCCCTTCTCCCAGTGAAAATATAATGTACTCAAAAAGTAGAACTCTCTGGTCGATGCTTGGACTCTCTCGAAATAGTGCTTTCTCAACACTGTATAATATAGTAGAAACTCGTGTTAGTATACGGGCTTATGGGGGAAATGCTGATTTCGAATAATTTGAAACCGAGGATAGCACTAAAAATCTGAACTATACAAGAATTTTTCATATTTAGGGTCGTTGAAAAGATCGATAAGTAATTTGAATGCATAAACGTTCGAACATCCCGGGAAAAATTAATTCAGATCTAATGGATTACATCTACGGGGATCTAATTATTGTTTTTCCAAAAATCTCTGATAAATCATGACCTACTTTTATTCAACTGCAAAGATGAAGAATTTGTAATTCGACGATCTTGATACACCCAATAATTTATTATTTCTTGCTTTTCTTCTTATTATAATCTGTAACGGAAAAAAGCGCCAATTGATACAGGAGATACGATCGATTTGTCACGTTATCACCATATTACCTCGTGCACTAGAAACTGCTTGGAAGGATAATTCCATCGCACCATACTAAACGTTATCGCAAAGTCACCAACGTGTCCGATAGAGGTTTTTCTTCTCTCGTTCACGGTATACGCGTGGTTAATCGTGACACGATAGGATGAGATACTACCGAGTAATTCAACTCTTTTTTTTGTTTCCTCTTAAAATTTCATGCAACAAATGTACTACCACACACGTCCATAGATTGTCTCAACGTGGTCTGGTCGTTGAATACATCCGTTATTACAGTTATAGTTACCGCACACATGAAATCGCTGATTGAATATCAATCATATCCTGTTTTTCGATTAACTCATTATTATTTATCTCTGAAATTTTATATTCATCCTGCTTGCATGGCTGTATTCAAGAATTACATGTTTGTTCGTCTTACGGGATGTTATCCTGTGATTCTGACATTATTTGGGATAGTGACACACATTGCCCTATTTTTATTGTCCAGAGGAAAACACTGTTTTCATGTAACACCAATATTCTTCTTCAGCACAGGATGTATACATATATCTATCTTTCTCTATAGCGTATGAAATATTGTCGATTCTAGGTTTAATCTCATTCAATATTAAAGTGTAAGTGCAAAAAAGGAAAGGTCAGTGACCCGTTGTTGTGACACCAACTTGAGAATAGCTATCCGCAATGAAATGAATTATAGTAATTACTCTATCAATTTCTATTAACTGTACAAGTAGTTACCGAGATAGTTAATACAACGAGAATATACGAAGTGAATTTCAATCATGAATTTTAACGACACATTCTTCTTCTTCCTTTTCTCTTCTCTTACTTCTTATTTGATACATACAAATTCAATACAAATTTAAATTCGATTTGTGAGAATTAATTACTTGAAATTGTTATTCCCTCACAGGAAAGGATATATATATATGTATACATACACATAGATTTTATTGTGAAAATGTAACAAGATAGGATTTAATTAAACTCGCATTGATATTATGCTAATGTAAACACTCCACGCCTACAATACTCGTACACATTACGCCCACATTTATCTCAATGGGTCGTCAAATTGACGTACAGCCAAATCGGTGTAAAATTTAAAAGATAAGAAGATGCCACGTGTATACACTTGTAAGTGAAAACGGATCTCTCCCTAAGCCGTTAGATCAGATTAATTACAGTATTACACATTGTACCTCTGGTATATGTACCGTACCTTTCGTACGGATACCGATAGGACATATTGAATAGATACGATAATAATGAGATAAGGAAAACATCAATACTCGGTACCTGTACCGGTGTGGAATCCATCCCTTTCGATTCAGTTAGTTTTGTCCTGTTTGGTACATATATATGAATGTCCGTCTCGAAATACTTTCAGGAAACATAGATGGAACATTCGATGAACCTTCAACGTTCATTTCAACGTTCGTAGATTAACGATTTTCACTTTGAAAACTTCCCTGTAAATTAAGAAAACATTTTTGAATTCTCTTCTCATTCCGTAAGTACTCGAGGTGTAAGGCTGATATTGCTGCCAAAGACACCGTTATTGTTGGTTTAGCTGCGAGGGTGTTAGATCTTGAAAAGCCTAGGAATAAACTGAAGAATGAAATTAGATCTCTCCACGGGAAACAAAATGATTTCCTAATAATTATTTCCGGGTTGCCTAAGGTAACTAAGAAGCCCTTGCCAGCGCTATTTTTCAATACGTTCAAGACTCTGAGTGCTAGGCTTGATTCGCAACATATTGTGCACTCTAATAAAAGCGATGGAAACACAGATTCTACAGCAGTCCATCCCAAAATTCGGTGTCAGAATAACTCCAAATGATGTGAAAGTGTGAATTTTTCTAGCACAACCAATTCTCTTTGTGAGGGTGAGTAATCTGCTGATAAAGGACGTGATAATATTGTCTAAATAATTTACTCATCTAATCCAGTACATCATGAACTTTACATATGAATCGGATTGGCATGATTTTCAACATATCTTGTCAATGAAAATTTCAAGAATTTCGATAGCGTTTTTACATCAGCAATAAAATTCTTCTCTATGCACACGACGCTACAAGTTATATCATTTCCTAGAACTACACGATGTGCGTTACGGTCATTTTATCCTTTTTTTCCAGTAGTTGGTGAGATTATGTAAGCCCTTACACGTCCCTATTAAAAATGTCCGATAGATCCTGACAGATTCCGGTCAAAATTCTGTCTGGTTCCGTCGGAAATCATGCCTGGGACAAAAACCGACCAAATGCTGACAAAAAATTATCTGTCTGACATTTGGAATAGAGGTTGAAAAAGTGTAATTGACAATAAAAATGAGACATTGAATTATTGAGACATTTTTCTATCCGGGATATACGTATTCTAGAAAAAACTTGAATTTGACGTTAGTGTCGTGGCGATGTCATTTATTATATTGGCGGTACTGTAAGTTAAAAGAGAGATAAGATGCCCAGTTGTTTCTGTCGGTCCGTAATCGATAACATGAAAACGATCGATCGTGAGCCGTATACCGATGTGATCGACGCCAACCGAAGAGAAGGATCACAAACAACAACGTAAGAAGGAATAAAAGTACTCGCTCCAACACCCCTGTAGTGGTATTCCAGAAAAGTTCTTGGAAATATTATGCATTTCTTGCCTAAGAATCTTATACAACGGTTAGGGTTTCCTTTTGTTAGAGGAGACGTTCGAGAGAGAGTAACTTTTTCAAAGTCAATCTTTTCTCTGCTTCTTCTCCTCCAGAAAGAAAATTCTTCCCTGTTCTTCTGAGAATCTTTGAAAGTCGTTGAAAAATTTTCAACAACTCGGAATTTATTGAGAATCTTTAATACGTTTTGGCCGGGATGAGTAGCCTCAATTACTCGTTATCCTTGAACGGTCTTTGTTTTATGGAAATAGAAGAGTACTGCATCTCATGGTGCCAAATTTCATAACTGTGAAAATTCAAAAGCCCGTGCAACAAGTACATCTTGTCTCTTCGTAGTACTACATTATTCATTCGGAGACTGTAAATTGTTTGTGACCGATTATCGTTAGTTATGTTCCTTTTCACAGCTCACCAGGTAGAGTGAAGTATCTTAGAATATTTTTAACACTTTGAGTCATTCGAGTGATACTTCGAGACAAGCACACGGAAGACTAGCGTCACCATAATCTAGCAAACACCCATGAATCCAGTATTTTTATGGCGTGAAAGTATTAAATCACAGTTATGCCATCAAGGTTATGGATCTCATAACAAACTCATTTGTAACTGTGATTCTTTCGCCCCCCTGCTGCAGTATTGTTGTAGACAAAAAACGTATAATAAGATTGTCGTTGATAGGAAAAATAATGAAATAATTCACAAAAGTATGGATAATAACCAGATAAATCATCTCAAAACAATTAATTCTCATTTTCAATCCATTATAAAGGAAGATTACGTAGCATACGTAGTACTCGACTTCCTTGCTGCTTCTCTTCTTCTTTGCTCTTCTTCCTCTGCTTCTTCTTCTTCTTCTTCTTCTTCTTCTACGACTACTTCACTTTTCCTTTACTTTCACCTTATCTCGATCTCTTCAAATTCCTCTCTTCCACCTCTCAATCTAATTCAATCACTGGCATTCGTCACGTCATTCCCACAGGAAGTCTCGATGATAGATCGAGGTGTATACAATTTCAGAACGATCTCTATAATTCCTCGCATGAATTTAAAAACATCGGAACAATGAGCACTTTCAACTCGATCTCCTCGAGAACTTTATCCATTAGATGAAGATTTATCAACTGCACTTATTTCCCTCGTTGAAAAATATATTCCCACTCGTGGATTCTCGAGTACAGTAATAAAGGTGATTTCTGAAACTTACAAGTGTTTTTCACTCAACATCTGCATAGTGTATTCCGTCTTCAAGGAGTATGTACCCACTCCAGATAGCAGAATCTTTGCATATAATATGTTGTACACTTTATCATGCGTACGAAGAGCTACACGGAGAAAAGTAATTAGCAGTGAGATGGACACCCATACAGCACAAGAACTCCCGTCGTGCTAATCAATATGTATTCATTATGAATATTTTGAATTCAAAATGAACTCTTAATGAGTTTTGCCATTTTTTTAGCCATTTCTTTAGCTCCTATAGCTAAATTTTAGGTACTGCAGCAAAGTTTTTAGCTTTATCAGTTAAATTTTAACTACTGTCGCTGAGAAGTTAGCTGCCGCGTGGGTGCTAAAATATTTAGTTGATATAGCTAAAAACTTCTTCCCGTGTACAAAGCAGGGCCGGTTTCGAGCCGATTAGACCGATTGACTGCCCGAGTGGACCAATTTTCAAAATCATTTATAATTTAATACGGTTGATATATAATTTCTTTATAAATTATATGTAATTTTGAAAATTCTTCCTCTCGGGCGACTATTGTTCTTCTATACCTGATTTGTGAATATTACGTTTCTTTTTGCTTGTCCAAAAAAAGTTTGGAAGTTTTTTATCAAATATTTTTCTGTAAATTCACAAAAAATTGTGGACAACTTCTGTCATTTGACAAAAATTTCTGGGAAATTCACGAAAATTGTTTGGAAATTTAAAGAAAATTTGTGGATACCCAAATAATTTGGGAATTTACAATACCATAAATTTTTCACCATACTTTTCTGCTTGGAAATTCACAAATGCTTTTTGAAGTGTAGGGGCCCCGCAAAAATATTGCTCTGCTACAAAGTCAAGATAATTCCCTAGAGGATCTTGAAAACGTATCTATTCCATTAGAGATGTTGAGATAAAAAAATTTCAGAGGATCGTTTATCTTGCTGATGCAAATGAGGTGAGGTGAATCACGTGAATAATTTTCTTGCGAGTAATAATAATTGAAATTTCAATGTCGTACGTTGAATGTCGATTACTTTGAACGTACATTGTTGATACTTTAATATCTTTACTGTATGGAAATTTTTCTCAATGTACCGTGCGGTGGCACGCACGTGACGGTGATATCCCGTCGTTTAAATTTATAACTCGGAAGTTGTAAAGTCAAGTGCATTGATACACGATAGCTTCCGAACCATTGCACACGGGTGGATTTTCAATAGAGAAAATCGTTTCTCATACACAAGTTTTAAGGTATTCGATATACTCGTCTCTTCGAGATAAGTTTAATTTTTACCGTTACCTCTACTCTGTGGAGATTTTCATTGCTACGTGTCACGAATTCATTTGATTCCAGTCATAACACCATCGACGTCACGGTTGATGAAATTCGATGTGGAAATCTTCACTAAGGTAGCAAATCCCTGAGTTTAGGAGAGAAGAATTTTAGCATGTTGAAGAAAAGATCTCGCGATAACGATGTGTCGATCGAATGAACGCAACATTGGGATGTTCAACAAGTTCTTTGCAATGCATTTTCGATATTTTCATACGAAGAACAAGCAGAGTCGAGGAAGAATTTCCTCGGTTGAAAATTAGGCCATCGGAGGTCCTGTTTTGGCCGAAACTATTTCAATTGGGGCCCAAAGATTTTTTAGAGAATTCTTTGACCAACTCCCCACACAGCACCGAATTTTTCCGTAATTTATTAAAAACGTCTCAGTTATGGAAGCTATAATTGAAACGTTTTTGACACATTACTGAGGAATTTGGTGTTGTAAGGGTTGTGATATTGAAAGAAATCTGCGGTAAATGATTTGTGTATCGTCTCCCAGGATGCTTTTGATAAAACACAAGATCGTAAAAAAAATTATAACTCTTATCAAGTATACAACAAATATATAATTTTGAATCACTGGATATATATAATTTATTTGGTCGCTGAACGAACAGCACGAACTGACCTCGATGGGAAGCTTGTATTCGAGGTTAGATCCTTCAACACCCATTGAACTTTGTCATGAGAATTCAATTGAGTAATAGTTATTGAATCTCAATCACCTGAAAGAAGATTTAATTCTATAGAATTAACATTTAATTCGACTCATTTAACCGTACTTTATGGTCAATCGCGTATAACGGTGTAAAATGATTCTTTGATATAAAGGTGATGAAAAATCGTGTGAAAAGTGAAAAATCTCAGAATGAATGAGGGGAATTTTAAAAAAAACAAAGAAATATCTTGTAATCTTGTAGAAACTGTCACTCTTCTGCGCGTGTGAGAAATCATATTGTGAGCCAATGAATGAAATTTGTTGTTAACATGTGCACTCGACCTCCTCGGGTGTATGTCCAAGCACGTTCACACATGTCGCGCTTTAACCGCGGTTTAACGTGTAAATTACAAGATTACATAGAAAACCATCGTCGCCTTTAAATGAATCTACAACATTGCTAGAGATATTAACGTGTTTTCCCCTCTTTTAACAAACCCATTAACTGCTATGACTCGGTTTTACACTCTTCTGAAATATATGTGTTTGAAAATTCGAAAATTCGATAAGAGCAATGAGAGGGAGTAAAAAAACAAACGAAAAGACATTATTCTGAGGATTAAAAGAGGTCATTGACCAGGAAACTTTTATTTACGCTATTATACTTTTGTCTTGACCAAAGACAAGACTCCTCTTCCTGTATCATGTGCTGTATCGCTAGGTGTGTCTCATGTGAACCAGGACTCTATCCGTAGATCCGTGAGCATAAATTTTATATTTCCTGATGTCTCTTCCTTCTTTTCTTATTGTTCTGCTTGACGGAGCCATTTTTTCCCATGCTTCACTTTCATTTGTAAATAGCTTCTGAATTTATTTACTTATTCCCCGCTTTCTGATTCACTTTTGTTACACAACTACCATGACAATTATATATTATTATTATATAATATTTTTACATTACGTTACATGACGTTATATTACATTCGATTCTGGATTCTTAAAAGAACAGAGCGACGAGTAACGAGTCGTCTTTATTCTCTATTCACGTCTCGAAGAAAGTCCTTTGACCCTGAATTTCTTATTTTTCTTTTCCTTCATCCTTCTTCCGTCTTTTCTATCACTGCAGGTATGTATGTATGCACATATGCCGAACAACATACGTGACAATCGTGATAAGGTGGTTCGGTGACCGGTTTCACTGCCGATAACAGGACCTTTACGGGTAGATGATTCTCTTTTCATTCTAATCGGTTACAGGGATTCGCAATTGATACTTTTTTTCTTTTACGAATCATAGCGCATCATCGTCTTCCTGGTCCATTGATCTATCGACCCTTCGTCCACTTCCTTCTTTGATTGCCAACGAACCAGAGATGTGAGATATCGAATTTAAATGTAAAGTAATTGAGGTGTGGATTAATAATCGTGACTTGCGATCGAGAGACTTTCTTTAGTTCCCTCGATTCGAATTTTTTCAATCATCCTCTTAATTAGGTAACGTCCCGAATCACATTCTGCAATTTGTATTATTGTTAGTTTTTTTTGTGTAGGTGGACATGCATTTACGTACAGAGTGTGGAATCCGAAGGCTGTTGCATAAGGTCGCCCATACTCACTAAAACCACCCCGCTCTGGCGTCAATTTTCAACCGATTTGGATGAGTTGTTTTTAAATCAGGCCAAAGGTGATCGCGTATATAGAGACAATAGTCCGTTTATTAAAAACAGTTGAAGCGAGCACCAGTTCTCCTTTTCTCTACACATGATGTCGACCCTATCCAATTCTGATATGGGGCCGACGGAGGACACAAATCCTTCGTCTTCTCTCCGATTGTAATTTTCCTCGAAAAAGGACCGCATCGGTCCGCAACGTCGGGTTCATGATGAATCCACATTACTGGTCGTCTACAATGACCATTGTCTCCGTTTATTGAACAAAGGTGATCATATTCATCGATTATATTCGGAATGTAATAATTATTCCGTCGAATATCTGTTCTGAAACTCATTTCTTTTGGAAGGATTTCAAAATATCCTTTCATTTTGAACACCCTACACATACATATACACACAAAAATCGAAATTTGGCCTGGAGGGATCGATGGGAAAATCCTTCTAAACAATTTGAAAAAAAATCATTCAAATCGGTTGAAAATTGACGCCAGGAAATCAATTTGTCCACGCATAGGTCATTTCCCCCCACTGTGCATTATGATACATTTCGTTGTGAGTTCAGTCTGTTCCTTGGTTACAAACCACCATTGTGAATTGAACTTTTTATATGAATCGATACCTAGTATACGCTCATATACGATTTATATTCAATACAGGACGCTCGGTAAAATGTTCATATGGGGGTTGTTTGGAAGATTAGAGCAGTAAACCCTGTTTTTGCTAGAATTAAAAACTTTTCACTCAAGGCGTCAAGAATTGATTGATCATACCGGAGAAGGAGAACAATTGAAAAGGGAAGGGAGTTTGAAACTTCCCAGAAGAAGTTGAGAAAACCCCGCAAAAGGGCAAGAAAGATAGGTTTCGAATGTTGATGATGAATTTCCAAAGCCAATAACCGCTCCAAGAATGACAGGTTACGTAAACCAAGTACGAAGTCATAGAAAAACACAATCACCAATTTCTTTTTCATTGGTATTTAATCGTTTGACCGTTGAATATGTATGTAATATAAGATCAACAGCAAAAACAACTCTTCTGTGGCAGGCTGATCTACCGACGATTATTCAATACGCCATTGTGCACCAGGAAGAGCATCGAATGTTATCTTTTTCTCAGTGTATATACATGTACGTGTGTTGTGTAGTGGTAGGTGGATTGACGTTTAATTGCCAGGACCTTGCCTTTGCAGCTAACCTGCATGGCAGGTTTGTAGGAATCCTTAGCATTTATACGAAGGATATGGAGAAAGAGAGAAATAAAAGAGATGCCGTGAGTCTTGGATTTTATATGCCTTCCGTGCCGCCACCATACTCTATTCTACCAATACTATCATTATTACCAACACCATCATCGCCAACTATACCCTGGTAGTCATCGCTAATGCCGAAGATGGCGGAATGATTGTATAGATGATCTTTGATTCTCACCGCTAACCTTATTGTCACCTTATTGTTTTGGTACTCAAGTATTTCATCATGCTCCCTTCGTCCATATTTATATATAAAATGTATGTGTAGATTCTTGGACATTAGATTATTCTTTTCACGTACATCAAGTATATCGTTGGTAATTGTACCATCGCGATCAACCTTCATAAGTGTATAGGTGCTTTGTGCAAGTTCCTGCACGCTTATTCTAGACGACTATTGTACAGCAGCAACAGCAGCGGTGAAAGTATCCATCATCGAGGTTTCCCGCATAAAACAGAGATACAAAAGAGAACAAGAGAACAGCGCGCGGTCTCCCTACAGAGAGAAGAAAGAGCCTTATAGAATCGTGGAACATGTACCTATATCTACCCACTCGATTCCTCTTTCTCGATAGCTCGGCACTTTCAAGGTCGAAACGTTTACCACTTTTAATGGTGCAATTACCGTGGTATATTGCAAGTTCGCGGGAAAGAAGAATCTTCTTGTACATTTATATATTATCTATCCTGGATCGAAATTATCGTTTTTGAAAATAAATAATCCATGGCGAAGTGGATAGAATTATAGTGGGTGATTCGCTTTTCATTCTGGATTAATAGGACGATGCTGTTCCAAGCTTATCCGGCGAATGCATCTTACCGCAAATCGTATCTCTCCCTCTCCAATTGAATTCATATCCGAACATTTGAATACCTCAACTTTCTCAAATCATTTGAGACCAGTCTCATTAACCTCTGTGTTACGTGGCAAGAACGTTACGTGTAGTTACGTGAACTGACTAAACACTTACGGTGTTTGCCAAGCAAAGATGATGATAGATAACTTAAAATTATTATAGAGTTGAGGTGCTGAACGAAATATATAATTTTCGAACCTTCAAATGTTGGGGAAAAAATCAAGATTTAATGAAATGTTTACTAGAAAATTCTTGAAAAAGATCAAACAAAATTGAGGGTATTTTTTCTATTACAGTGCAAAGTAAAGTGAGGTGTTCGAAACAATCGATGGAAGTGGACATTGTGAGAAGTAGCCCACAGGCGAGGATATATCTGCAGCACTTGAAGGATTTTCCAGGTAATTCATTGCTTTTTATTGGATTTTAAATATCGATGCATAATACGTTTTTAGTTGAGAAGCTTTTCAATAAAGATTCAACGGAAATACGGCACTTTCGTGTAATTCTTATCTCTGATGGAAAATCAATGAATTATTCTCCGTGAGAAGTCATGAACATAGCTTTTATAGCTTTATTATCGTTCATTAAAAGATTCATTTTTTTTCTTTGTATCCGTTCAATTTCTTTGAAAATTTGTTAAGTTTTGCTATAGCATGTGAGAAAAATTATATACCTTCCTTTTTACTGTTACGGAAAAACATGTTTGTTCTGTCTGAATCAAATTCTTCCTGGAATAACTAAGAGTTCAAACTACAATGGTAGAAAAGGGAATTATAGAAGATATATAGATACTTATAAAAAACCACGAGGAATCTTCAATGTCTCTATCAAGTCTCCTTGTACTTTTTAATTGAATGGAGAAATGATTTAAAAATATCCTTGATAAATTTTTCTCGTGAGGCCGATTGTCTTAATTTGTGCAATGAACGTGTAAATCAAATTTATTATTTCAGACAAATTTGTCAAGACAATTTATATTGTAAATTTTTTTAGTATTTCTAATCTATTGCGTTGCCTAGAAACTTAGCTTGTGGAATCCACCTAAGCGTTGAATACGAGCCCTGAAACTAAAAAACATCTTCCAGCCTCCTAACTGTTCATGCCTCTTCGTACCATTCTTCATATCTCGGTTTTACTATTCTACTCCATCTTCCTATTATTCCCAATATGTATCTGCTTATGCTCATTGATCTCCTATAACGCTTTACTATTGGTACCCTGCTCATAACACGCTACGAATTTAACCGTATTATACGAAGCTCGTCGACCCTCACCATAAAATTTTCAACAACGGTCGTTCGTCCAATCCGATTCATATAATACCACCAACTTCATTTATTCGTCCATCAACTACCAATTATTGTATGTAAGATATCAATACGAATGACAACAACAAGAAAAATATTTTTCATTATTCTTCAATATTTTCCAGAAAAAGCCTGCAAACCACAACTCAACGATGGAGTAGCCACGTTTAAACTATCCCTCTTGGAGCAAGATATGTTACGATGTGGCATCACGAGAGTCGTTAGCGAAGTCACGGTGAGAGTTGCTTATGAATCGTCATAAAATACGCAGTAGTTCTCTTTTCCCAGGATCGTTTGCATTACTTATTCGTTTTCCTTATACTCACACAGCGAAGGGTTAATGAGAAATCGTGAAAAGTGCTCATACGAACCACAAAGATATTAGAAGATATCTGTGTGCCAAAAATTCAATTTACGCGAATTTTAAAATTGAAATTGAACATTCTAATTTGGGAAACACATTCTCAGGGTATAATAAACTATTAATTGCACAAGTTTTTCTTATAAATTCCCACCTTGTTCTCATACAGAAAATTCTTCAGTAAGATGTGTATGTCTATTTCGTTATAGAGCTAATTGAGAAAAGAAGTTGTAAAATTTACTGCTTGTGAAGTCAATATTTTAAATCGTCTAAGTACTGACTTTACAACATGTGAATTTTACAACCTTTTGTTTCCTCAGTGTACAAATTTATTATACATATGTATATATATATATATATGTATGAAATTTGAATGTACGAATTCGAGGTTAAAACATACATGAAAAGTGAATGGTAGAATTTTTATATTCCGATTACTTGAACCGTGGTTGAGGGATACGACAACTAAAACGTCAACCAAAGCGCGACTCACTTTCACGCTCAACGTCGTTCCGACAGAGTTAAGATTGTTGACCTTGATATTCGAAGTATTAAAAGTTCAATTAATTTATAGCTAATATATTACAGTTGTGCAAAATAATTTCAGAAAAATGCAAGAGGAAAAGAAATAACTGAATTTTATTTAGTAATGGTAATGCAAATGGTGTCGGTATAATTGAGAATTTCTTTTCAAACGATCTCAATTAAGATTCACCTAATCTCGAGGAAAGATCACTGTTGAATCGCTTAAATGCCATACGAAAATTGTATTCACCGCTAAACGATTAATTAACGCTCGAACGATGCGCGATGTTAGGGTCATGATAACTTCGTACACTTATTCGTGGCCCTCTTGGATCGTAATTCTCAATGCGCTTGTCTCATTGTTTCCATACTCCTCTACCTTACGTGTATATATTTATGCACGTACACATCTTTGTAAATAGTTACGTACATAAAGTACGTGTATGTACGTTTCCTTCACGGTTCCATGAACCGTGTCCCACTACTACGCCATGAGACCTAGGTTATACATTCGAACGAAATTACACCTGTATAATGATATACGCAGGGTCAGAAGGTGTACTATCATCGTATAATAGTGGAGGAGCCAGCGGATTCTAGCAAACACACTTTCACGGTGAAGTGTGTTATCACTGAAGTCATGGTACAGCCTGAACTCACGATCGCGACCAATCACACGATGGCCAAGAGGAGCGTCCTTCCGGCTGGATTTCAGGAACCTGAGTAAGTTTCATTTTCTCCCATGTTTTTACCTACAATCGCATCTAACGTACATGATACAAATGAGAAATCATTATTCATTGCTGGTTTTAATATTTCGTTGATTATCATTGCATCGCGCAATACCAACACTGAATCCATGGAAATTTACGATTATGATTCATTACCATTTAACAGGGAATGGGAATATCAAATTACCTTCTCTTATTATTAACCGTGGCGTATAGAGAAATATTTTTTACGAGTCTCAGCATTATCTGTTTTACAACCCCTGTTGATTATTAAATAATATTCTCGATGAAAAATGATGTGACTATATTTGGAACAAACGGACATTCACTAGACCAATTTTAGCCAAAGTGTGATTTATTGGAGACTTGCAATTCATTTGTATCTTTTTCCAATCCAGAAGCGTTGTGGATCCATTTTTGCTCATTCAAAGAATAGAAATATCATCCAGAGTGATCTGAACTACAACATCGGTTCGTTTGTGTCCAGCAGATGAATGAAATTCCCATCCAAACAAATCCCTTCGCATCGTAGAAATAAGAATCGGTTTGTGAATCCATTTTCATCGTTATGTATGATTGATCCAATTATTAATGAGACTTGGCCGGACAATGGATTTCTTGAACCAGGGATTTATGTATATGGAGAAACAGCCACGCAGATAATCAAAACCCGCACATTGTTGATCAATTTGTAACAAAAAAGCATCCCAGATAACAATTTAACCTTGCTGCAATGTTGACGGGCAAGTTTGTGACGAAACCCTTGCAGCAGAGTTGTAGCAACCTTCCACTGACAAGGTTTTGTCAATGACAAGTCAAAAAACAATCGAATGACAAGTCTGACAAGCTTATATGTTGTCTGGGATCCTTTTTACATTCACTCTCAGGGTGCAATACACTAATGGCTGAAGTATAAAACAAAAAAAACACTATGTTTTCTCACTGCAATACCTGCAAGACAATTTCTTCGTATATTGAACATTGACAAAAAGCAATTGAAAGCAATCAACATTCTTCAACTACTTCTTATTGTTCATTATAAGTCATTACAATAATTATCAGAACTGTGTCATCGAGATGACATTGAAATTCAAGCACTACTCGTTTCAAAGATTCCGAGGGATTCGAAAAATTTCATACACCTACCTTCACAGAATACTTGAGTCTTCAACATGAACTACAAATATACAGCACTAATGTGTTTCTTCATAATCTCTTCTCGTGTAATACACAACGTGTACACAATTGTTTTATCTTCATCTCATCCGCGAAATAGAAATAATCATTAGAAATATCCCGTTGAACAATGCTTGAAGTTAATTTACGAGCATCTAACTTTCGCATATTAGATAAAAATTTCAATCGTGCCAAAAGATGGTGCACGAGCGTCTCACAGTCTAAATCTGTGAACCAACAAAGTCGTCCTTCCTATCTCGCTTATGCATAGCGCGGAATAACGAATGAGAGGATCTAATTACCCGGAAGAAGGCATGAGTCGTGAGAAAAAAAGCTTTCCGCAGGAGAATGATGCACTTACGTGCACGCGCGAACGCTAAAGTAAACGCGAACGCGATATTACGCGTTTTGGTGTGAAGAAAGTTCGAATACCGGTCGTCGAGGACCAAGAAGAACATTCAAGTCTTGCAAAAATAAAACATTATGACTATTAGGATTGATCAATCAAGAAGATTCACCTGCTCTCATCGTTGCTGAGGCGCAATAAGACGTTTGATTCGACGTCTGAACATCGCACTCCCTATTACCTTCTCTAAATCTTTCAAATTGGAAATATCCGTCTGAACTACGAAAGAAAATGAGAATCTTTGAGTATAGCGTATCAATTACTATTGATGTACGATGCACGAAAATAGTTTTTACTTGGTTGAAGGAAGAGAAGAAAAAAGCGTAATGCATGTGAGTCTATTCCACCATCCATTTGAATTCAGAATTAATAAAGAAGAAGCAATGGAGAGTTACCATAATATTGAAAAGTATTCGAGGATTATGTTTTTTATTTTTCTTTGAAATTACTCAATCTTCATTCAAATTCATTCTGCTGAACATTGAATAAAGTACACAAAAACCGGATGCCGATAAGTCTATGATGATTGTTCCGTTTCTGTGCGTTTTCAACAGGGTAATTGATCATTTTTATTTTTTTTCTCACATATCTACTTTCAATATTGTTGTCCTCTCAAAATGAACGTAAAGTCCATGCAGTCCTCTTTGAATTCTGCAGTTTCAAATCATCTGTGTGTAATGTACATGTACAGTAAACTCAATGCTTTTTTCATAATCATTTGACCTTTAAAGAACAAGCCATTCCGGTCCATCTCTTAACATAAAAAATATAATCATACATGCAATAAAATGTGAAAAAGAATAATATCTAACTATACAAAGAGAAGCGAATTACAATCGAAAACAATAAAATAACTTCGTATGGAAACGCAGCAACCAAGACCATTTGATACTATAGCAGCACAATATACATAATAAGGGTGATACAAATATCTATAAAATTACAATTCAACCGATTGATCAGGAAATAACCATACATTATTGCCATTATTATTTTTATCCTTCAACCTGTACTCCATACAATTCTATACATACTTCTTAGCAATAACAAATGCTAGATTCCTTTCACGTAACATGAACCAACTACGGTAGGTAGGTAGACAGGTAATCGAAACACAAGTCGAATTAATGTACCGATCCACTCACTTACAAAGAAGAGAACTTGGATATTGTTACGCGGCAATACGATCATCATCTAATCTATGCAGATACGTTGTAATACATTTGTTATTTTTTTAGCTTGGAAAAATAGAAAAGAAAAGACAAAGGAAGAGATTCACGTATTGCCGGAGGTATTTGAGAATTCACGAATAAGATATAGTTAGAAGAAAAGACTTGGCATACGCGATCGCAAGAAAATGCGAAATATACAATTTGATATACTTATATATATATATATATATATATATCGTATGTGAACAACAGGAACGAAAAAGGATGTTGCAAAAACTGCTAAATATTTATATCATATCTGTACGAAAGTTGTATTTATTTATTCCTTAGTTTTCAATTCGTCTTCATTTTATCTTCAACCAGCTGAAGAGTAAACCATTAATCAAGCAAATATATAATGTTCGAGACATTAACCATTCATCAATGTTGATGCGTTTCTACGATTTTTTTAACTAGCTTTTTATTCATCAATCACCAATGGTGAAATCCAGCAACGTTTCGTTCTTCGCAAAGTTTGATTTTGCTTCTAAAGAGGTCAAAAGCGATAATATTTGATCTAAAAAATTTGTCTTGTATCTTTCTCTCGTCTAAAATGTAATTACATCCATAAATTTCTCTTCTCCATTGACATTTTCTACATAGTGCGCACATGTACATGTACACAGAACCGTGATAAGCCAAGCTCAATGGAGCTTGCCATAAAATCTTCATTGTAAAATATCTGAGAAAACTGCAGGTGGTAGTGGAAAGAGGTCGAAAGCCGTACATTTATTTTAGTCTGGCATCTCGAGTACGAAGCGCGACGCGAGGGTTGGCAAAATTCTTCCGCGATATAACTGTTTCTACTTATAAGAGAATTCAATGTGATGATAATCGCTTGCTAGGATGCTACAAAGTTCGTTTGTTCGTCTGATCCGAATTTATGACTTGGGAAAGTCAATAACTTTGCTTGCAAAGTCAGTCGAACTTGGTTAGAGGTCAAATCGATAACAACTCCCTAACATTTTTAGACAACTATGGAAAATTCGCCAGTTGGGGTTACCGTTGATGTTCGTTATGATGTCTTGAAAATCAGGTCGTTACCTACTTTTCTATTCTTTCGAAGACACTTGAGATGTCTCTGTGTGTTGTGTCCAAGTGTCTTATGCTTGAGGTCGTTATGCATCGAAGATTCACGCAACGAAGCGATACGGTCATTTATTTTCTTATTCTATAAGGGAAAAATATGTACAAGAAAGAATGGAAGTTACATCACACGAAAATAAAATTAACTACAAAAGGATTCGTTTAATTGATTTGAAACTGGAATATAGTTCAGTGAACATGCGTTAGATCGTTAACGTTAAATGGTTATCGTTACTAGATTCTCTTGGAAAAGAAAAAGATGAAGAAGGAATAGCGCATACTTAATTCGATTCATCTCTTTAAAGTATTTTTGCGTGTCCCGCGGCTGAGGTCGAGTGAATTGAATATCTCGGACGTTACAAGCAAAGAAAATCACTATGAATTATTTGATGAGAGAAGCAAGGTGAATGGTAAAAATGACAAATACGAGATAATGCGGTGTATACACACAATGATGATTTATCATTATTCGGATGACCCGCTATCCTCGATACGGGTGAAACGAAATGTAGACCAAGAGCTTATCCTCAACACTGAATATCCATCCATCCGACTGCAACTGTCTTTTTACTATATTTATCGATTATTTAAGCTAAGATGCCTCTGGAGGTCATCCAATCGGTTCTCGTCACCCGATTATAAATGCTTACTCAAACCTCATCCGTTCCCGCTTGATAATCTCTCGAGGAATAACTACCGTATAACTCCTGTACAGGATATTGACTTTACAGACACTTCCATCTAATGAGCATAATTATTCTACCTTCCAGTGTAATAGATATCAGGGGAGAAATTTCTGGCTCCGCTCCAGTTCCGATTTTGGGAGTAGGCGTCAGACAAGGTGGCACTTTGGTAACCGGAGAATTGAACGTCAGCCCTGGAACGCCGTTGCAAATGGAAATATTTTTGGATAACGATTCGTCTCCGATTTATGGTTTACTTGTAACATACATGCGAGTTACCGATACCAGAAGTCAAGAGGAAACCATCATTTTCAGCGGGTAAGAGTTCTCTATACAACGACCACAATATCATTCGAGAATGCAGTGTTTTTCAATCATTTTATATTGTTTCGTTTCTTCGCAGGTGTTCGGTAGATCCATACCTCTTTGAAAACTTTAATACAGTGGATGGGGATTTCCTCACCGCAAAGTTCCGGGCGTTCAAGTTTCCAGAAAGCACTTATGTTCAGTTTCACGGTACCGTTAATGTCTGCTTGGACAAATGCCAAGGGGTATGTCAATGTTCGCTGCTAACAGAATCACGTATTATGCATGCACGTTCTTCAACCGAAGTCCATTGATGATATATGTTCTTTACACTCAACTAAATGTGTATAATTCAATTATATTAACTTTTTTTTCTTGGGGGTGGGTTCACAGATCGAATGTAGCAACGGTCAAGTCGGTTTTGGTAGACGAAGGAGAGCAATTTCGATGTCCAGCCCCGATAAAAACAAAGTATTCGAAGTCACAATGTCCACGTTCATCAAAGTCGATTTCGAAGATGATGTCATGATCGATCAAGGCAAATATTAATAATAAATACATATATTTTTTTGAAAACTATTTTCAATAATGATAATAATAATAATTTTCTTCGCAACGACAGTGTTATCGGAATTCATTCGACGAGGTAAAAATAAAACGGAAGAAAAGTCGGTGATCGCGGAAGAGGTGAGAGAACAATTCAAATACAAAGTCAGTGAAACCGAAGTCAATGGGAGTTCCATCACCACCATGAGCACGTTTCTCTTAGCCATTCTTGTTTTACTCTACAAATTTTTGTAGAAAATGCTTCCTTTCATTGTTAGTTGAGAAAAATCTCATTACTCAAATATGTAAATAGAACGCAATATCACGAGGAACCCACGTGAAAATGGAACGAATGTCGTACCACATCAAACTACTGTATGTGATACTAAAAATAATAATAATGATAATAAAAAAAAAGAAAAAAAAAAGAAAATAATCCGCTTGCGTAGTAATCGTTAAGAGGCGACAATGATTATATAATAATTTTAGCGCTGAATATTATACTTTAAAAGTTTGATTTCTCCACTCAGCGACTGCTAGATTTTCTGTTTACCTTGTCCCTAGCTAACTATTTTATGAATACTCTATTGTACTATTGTACTCGATTGCCAGAAGAAAATTGGCCCTTGCGAGTGGAGAAAAAGAGAGATGAAAAAACAACCTAGTCGTGTGACGAGGTACGTGAAGTGTGACGCGTTAAATTACTGTATGTAATGCCTAATTAATTAAGTAATATCAATTAATTTCTCGTAATCTCACTATTATCGTCATGACAAAACTTAATATGTAAAATAATAATTGGCAAGAATAATTGATAATAAACAACATAAGAAACACACAACAGATTGCAATTATTGGAATCCATATTAAGTGCTTTACCTTGGATAATTTGGAATGTTTTGTATATTATTTACATACATACATAAAAAATAGCTCAATAGATAACATGTATATTGCACCGTATGAAAAATAATTATCTTTGGGTTTTCATCACTTTCATTGGTTTCATTTTGTACTTTCAATTAGTCTTCACATTCGGAAGATTCCAAATTTACTTTCAGGTATTGGAGCATTGAGCGCTGCAGCCAAGCTGAGACCCAATACAAGTCTGGTATCAACAGGGTCGATAACTCCGTCATCCCACAATCTGAATGGAATAAAATTTTTCACAAATACCATATACAAAATATATTAATAGTTGTAGCTTTATTTATGTATAATTTGTGTATCTCAAATTTGCGTTTGAATATTTTCATTTCCCTTAACCCTCAGTGCATATACTATACATGGGTCGGCATAAATCTGCGAGTACTTCAAATATGCGACATTTGAAAATAGTTTAGATTTTGACATTGATGACTTTTGAAGAGGAAAACTCGAGTCTGAATTTATGCATTATTACCACTTTGATGATAAGCGAAAAAGTGCAATTTGAAATATGTGCATTGAGGGTTAATCATGAATTAAAAAAAATTTTGATTTCAATTTAATAAATTCATTTTTGTGTTATTTATTTTTGACCACTGACATGAATTTCTTACCAATAACCTTGCACAATAGAAAAGTATGAAATAAACTTGTCGAATGATATTCAGTAGCTTGCAATGCGAGCTAATAATAAGTCGAATAGCACATCAGTTTAAAATTCTTAAAATTATTTATGATTCTTATTATAAAAGGCCACCCAGAAAATACATTCGGTTTTAGGGGGGTGGGGTGTTCCAAAGTGGGACAAATTGAACGAAAGGGAAGAAGGGGGAACGTCTGGTCCCACAAACTCAATACAAGACTGAAAAACTGTTAACAGCGCTCTAAGCGTGAGGTGGTGAAACCGTCAAGTTTCCAAACGAAGGGAGATAACTATAAGTTTTATAAGTTGTTACGACGGGGTGGGAGAGGGTTTAAAAACAGCCCATTTCTGCGAACGTACTGGAAGGGGCATATCTATGGAGGGGGATATTACACGAAAAGATATCAATAAAACATTAAATAATTATGGTTAATATAACAGTGCACTTGTTCAATTTAAATGTTATGTCTTGCACGTATATAAAAAAAAAATCATTCACTTCACGTGTTCGTTTGATTACAACAGTTTGAAAATTATATTATTATTCATCAATAATCACAATTCAATATTTCAACTTGTTCGTGTCAGGATGAGTACGTTGCGGTGTGATATATTAAATTTTCGCTATTCTTTATCCGACCACGTGTCGATTGCTTGAATAATAGCCACGCGGAACCTTGCCGGTATTATCACTGATAATCCTTATTTATTCGATTTAAACAAAAACATCATGTCGCTATTTTATATTATTTCCTTGATAAGTCGCGTTTCGTTTATTTAGCAATTCCGCTTTTGCACGCGAAGCGTTCGATTGTATGCTATAATTTTTCACTATCCTTCGTCGACGATTAAACACTTGATTACAGATCCCTAGACCAAAAAATTATATTCCCCACATCCACGAGCTCAACTATTTCACGAATTTTTCCTTCCATCATTTATTATCCGGTGCTTATTCGCGAGATCTATCCCGACGACATCTTTTCTATTTCGTTCTTTCCCCGAGAATGCTGCGAAGCTCTTCCGGCTTCTTTTTTTTTCTTCGCAAATCTCTCTACACGCCTGCGCTAATCGCGCTTTGTATAAATTGAAAGCTTAATCATACCGCACGCAACCTTACAGTACTTTCTGGATAGCCCTTAATCTGTAGAACACAATGAACTTACCTGGCACTGCCAAAATACGGATTTCCCTCTTTTTCGAACTGTTTTACGATAGGTGCTTTAATTTTATTTGCGTCTTCTGCAGTCCACTATAAAAATATACGGAATAGAGATATAAAGAAGATTGGATAACAATAAATCAGAAAACAATAATATCTCCGACTTTACCTTTTTTCCTTCTCTTATATATTGATCTTCAGTTATTTGAGCTATCACACTTGCAGCTTGTTCTCCTCCCATCACCGATATCCTGGAGTTCGGCCAGGAATAGAGGAATCTCGGCGAATACGCTCTTCCGCACATACCTGTATCATTCAAGGATAACGATACGAAGAATGATACAAAAAAATATATTTCGAATATAAATAATTTTCGAATCTTGATGATTCGAATCATTTGGATAAAAAAACGTTCACTTTCTATCGAATTTTATACAATTTTTATCGAAACTTGATGAATATTTTATACAAAAGATTCGATTCGTCAAGATTCGCGTATTAGTAATTTAGAAATCATTAGAAATACGTTTACCATAATTTCCAGCCCCGTACGATCCACCAATAATAACAGTGATTTTTGGTACTTGCGCGCAAGCCACCGCAGTCACCATTTTAGCCCCGTGTTTCGCAATACCTCCAGCTTCCGCCTCTTTGCCAACCATAAATCCTGTGGATAGATAAATGAAGTATTGAAACAATGATATAAACTTGGTGAGAAAATTTCTGAATATTTCAAAGATTGTCACTGAAGAATTTTTCAAGGATTATTCACAGATATTCAGGAAAATTTCATCGAAAAAATTTTCCCAATGAACAAGAGTTTTTCAGTAAAATTTAGATGAATTCTCAAAAGATTTTCAAATGATTCATAGCTCACCAGTAATATTCTGTAGAAAAATAAGGGGGATTTTTCTTTGTGCACATAACTGTACGAAATGAGCACCCTTCAAGGCTGATTCTGAAAAAAGAACACCATTGTTGGCAACTATTCCAACTGGGTAACCATACATCTTGGCAAATCCAGTCACCAAAGTCTCCCCGTACTGCGCTTTGAATTCCCGAAATTTGGATCCATCGACGATCCTAGCGATTACTTCTTTTACATTGTAGGGTCGTTTGAGATTGGTACCAACTATTCCATATAATTCATCAACTGGATGTACAGGAACTTGGATATCATTGTCAATTTTAACATCCATGCGTCCTTCACAATTCAATTCTTTCACGATCTGACGTGCCATGTATAAAGCGTGTTCGTCGTCAATAGCGTAATGATCAGTTACACCGGATTGTCTAAAATGAACAGCGAATGATGATGATTCATCCCTCAGCACTTAACAATTTGTGGAATAAATAAATCAACAATTTAAAACTTAATATTTCTAAGTGCCAAGTGATAAGATTTGCGAAGGATAATAGTACAATATTTTTATTTGATAAAAACTTCAGTTTCTCTATCATTATCCTGTCATAGTAAGCAGAGCAATGAAAGTGATTCAGAGCCTTACGTAAATTTCATTTTTCTTCAATGAGACCTCATTTGAAATACGCAGGATTTGACCTTGAGAAGGTTCAATATAGATTTCTACGCTTTGCAGTTTATCGAATTGGTTGTCCAATGAATCCGGATTTCCATGACTATGCTGGTGTCATGTACAAACTCAATATCTCATCACTCGAATCACGTAGATTATTCGATGATTCATTTTGTTTGTATAAGATTTTGAATGGAATTGTGAATAATGCTGAAGTTATCAATTTTAATGTTCCTAACAGATGTCTTGGATCTCATAAATTATTTAATACTATACGACTGTATAAGTCTGAGTTTGGCCACAGTGATTCGATCAATTGCATTTGTTTTTACATAAATACTCATCACCGAAAAGTGTGCTACCGTATTATAAGTATTTAATCTTATTCATTCTCTTGAGGAATATTTTGAAACTCCTCTTGTTTTCTGCTATGAGAAACAATAATTATTGTTGATTTTTGCTATGTAAATGTTGTGTATGACTTGACTATTGTTTTATTGTATTTTATGCACTAATGGGTTCAACTTGTAAACATGATTAAATGAAATATCTTCTCTCAATACTCACTGACAATGAAGTGCAGCACCACCCAAGTCTTCGGCAGACACTTGTTCTCCAGTCGCAGCTTTGACTAATGGGGGACCAGCTAAAAATATTGTACCCTGTTTACCAACTATAATGTTCTCATCAGCCATGGAAGGAACGTAAGCACCACCTACGTAAAATTGGATAAGTTTAACTATAAAAAGAGGATACACAAATTTATGAAAAAGAAAAAAGAAAACAACGAACCTGCTGTACAACTCCCCAATACGACAGCTATCTGTGCGATGCCTTGAGCACTCATATTTGCTTGATTGTAAAAAGTTCTTCCAAAATGCAGTTTATCGGCAAACAGATCGGCTTGTTTAGGTAAATTTGCTCCTCCGCTATCAACTAAGTAAATGCAAGGCAGTCTATTTTCTTCAGCAATTTCTTGGGCTCTCAACTGTTTTTTTACACTGATAGGGTAATAACTACCACCTTTGACGGTGGCATCATTTGCTACAATCAAACATTGAGTTCTGGAATAATCGTGGTGATAAAATAATCAAATCTCATGAGTTGAAATTAGAAGAATGTTCATAGAATTATTGGAATGTAACTTACCCTTCTACTCTTCCGATACCGGTAATAATTCCCCCTGCTGGTACTTCATCTGGATCGTACATGTTAAATCCTGCTAACTGGGAGAATTCTAAAAACGGTGATCCAGGATCAAGAAGTGAATTGACTCGATCTCTAGATAAAAGTTTTCCTTTACTAATGTGCCTCTCCCTGGCTTTTTTATTTCCACCTTCTATAATTTTTGCCGTTACATTTTTCAGTTCGTCCACAACTTGTTTCATTTGAATATAATTTTCCTGTAAAATAAGAATAATAATATAATGATATTTTTGTTTTCCTTCTCTTTACTTAGAATCTAAAATCAAAAGCTGCGAACATTTTTACTTGAATATTTTTATATTTCTTTATATGTCTACGCACTAATTCATTCATTCGTTCATTTGTATACGTAAGAACTTAACTTTTTTATTATCTTGCGATTAAGGGTATTCATATATATTTGAATCATTCAAACATTAACTTATCTACAATGACTTTAAGGTCATTCACGGAGTATGAAACCTTGATAAGATAATGCTGTAATATAAGTATGATGACACATCAATTGGATTGGAAAAGTGTTGGTGGATGTGATTTTTTTCTTACGAAAACAAAATCAACCTCTTTTGCTCTATGAAATTACAGTGACAGAATATAATTCTATGACATACATTTGTGATGAATAATGATGGCACATTATAATTGAGAACCGTATTAATGGATTAAACTTATTTACTACATAACACTTTCAAAACTTTGTATTCAATTTATTTTGTATCGAATTAGGTTTCGTTTATGAGCCCCAAGAGAACACGAACCTTCAGGAACATTTAATGAATATTCCAGAAGGTTTGCGTTCTCTTGGGGAACAAAGGATTCAAGCTTCAGCAACATTGCATTCACATTTTCCACGTGTCAATAATGCCATCGATACTGCATTAAATTTTTTTACATTCGATTCTTAATTCATTCTGATGAAGTATTCAAATTTGAATAATACTTTGTTCTTCATCTGCAGTTTCCTCTCAAAATTACCAAAAAATATTCCAACTTCTTAACTTGAAAGTGTGTTTATAAATTTTTGCAGGTTTTCCAACTTGAAATAGGTAATGCACGGTGGCATGGATGAGGTATCGCACATATTTTTCACACATCATAAGGATGAAATCATGTGTATGTGGTCTATATTAAGAAGATAATATACCGGGTGTTTTAGAATTCACTGAAAAAACGTTACAGGCGTTATCCTGCAATCAAAATGGCTCAAAAGCACTGTGTGCTACATACTTAAGCCTGGTACCATTCGCTAAAATAGAAAACGGCGGATCTCTGGAAAAAAATTGAAGTATCCTATCATTCTTGAATTGAAAGTTATAACGATTCAAAATTTTTGGGCTCTCAGCCAATCAGAATCCAGCAAATATAAATCATTATAGCTCCCAAACAAAGAATGCCAGAATAGTTCCAATTTTTTTCCAGAGATCCATGCTTTCTCAAATTAGTGAATGCAATTTTGATTTGAAAAAAAATCTAAAAATGCTCGTATCTCAAAAACTAAGCCTAAAAAAAAATTCTTCAATATGGGAAATTAACAGTAGTGTTCCTAATAGAAAAATGTTGAGAAAGCACATATAAATTTTTTGAAGGTACTGAGAAAATTGTATGGGTTTGCGAAACTTTTGATAGCATAGAGTAAGTAAATTCCATGCAACTTTGCATGGATTTGAGGAACAATATAAGAGCGATGGTTGCACAGCACCTTTGGTATCTGGTATCCTCTTAACGTCTATAACGAATGATCACCTTCAACCCATCCAAAATACATCCATGATTAAGCAGTTTTTATAACAGAAAAAGAAAATGATGAATTAAAATTTTCATGAAAATAAAGATATTCCTTCTTAAATAGTTCCTTGAAAAGATTGTAAATTTATCAATTCTATTATATTATACTAACCTTATAAATGGGAGAATTGTGATCCAAAGAACTCCCAATAATAGATACATCATCCTGAGTAGTTCTTGAAATATACCTAAGGCTTGATACTACACACCGCGTTCTTCGCAACATTGTTTTTTTTATCTTTAAATTACGCTCCAATTTGATAATAACAATTGAAATATTATTGTCGCATGGTGGTTCCAACAACAACAACCAATTGTTGCCCTCGAGGACACGTGTGTAACAGCATGTAACAGTGCACTAGAACTGGACTAAGACTAATATGAATGCAGAGTTACCGACTGATTCTCGGAAAAAACATCACGACAGCGCGTGTAAAGTAAATCACACTGAACGTTCGATAAAAGTACTTTATATTCTTGTTTCATAAACCAGGCACGTGATGTTTTATTTATTTTATAAGATCTCCACATACATCTTTCTAAATGAATTTCACTCACGGCAAACAAAAGACAAATGAGTTTCAACATATTCATGAGATTATAAAGCAAAAAATATATTCAAAACATCAATGACTTATGATACCTGAATACAATTAAAAAAATGTATTCCATTATGTTAATTATATAGTGTATGAAAGGAATGTTTGTAGGGTGGGAAAAGTGAGGTTAGGATTGTAATTTTGAATACAGTTTAATAAAATTGTGTCAGATGGCACTCAACACATGATCAGTAGATGGATACATATCATTTACGTTTACGTGGGTAGATAATAATACGCAGTACGTATTGCTACGCGCTCATCGCGCTTAGTTTCGTTATAAATTTCAGACCAAACTCAAAACGTTGTTCTGACAGTTACGAGTGATCAACAAATTGAGCAACAAACTTTAATCTTATCTCAAACGGGTGTTAATATTGGTTTTATATTCAAAATGCCGGATTTAACTGCTTTATCGCATTATCCTTTAAAGGTAATAATATAATTGATCAATTATAATTTACAACATACAGTAATAATAATAAAAAAAAAAAAAATGATAACTTTATTTCTTTTTATTTTCTTTCTCTGACAAAATTCAGTTTTCCTTCCTACAAAACATCAGTAGGTTTTATCAACAACAGTCTATAATCGATTGTAATTCAATATTAGTATTTTTTTTCTACAGATAGTTTAAACAGTCTATCCAATATTTACTCAAATACTTGAGTTTTGATTATTAAATATCAGTACATTTAATATTTGTTTTTAAATCCTCTTCTAGAATTGTCACATTTTATTTTTCATTAAATTCCTTTTTTTCTCATTACATAAGCTTGTGGTAATGTAATACGATTCCTACCTGTCTAACAAGTTCTTTGACAGTCCAACAAGGCAGAGTTTTGATGCTTTCTAACTACTACTGTTTTTAATTAATTATTATTAAGATCAAAGAATTACGATGATTCACTCGATGATACAAATATCAATATTACTTACAGCAATAAATACAATTTGCGGTAATTAATAAAATTTTTTGTTACAGTTGATTTTCACAATTCATTTTTTATTAGTAACATGGTAAGTGTTTTGAGAAAAGTATTTCATAAACAAATTTGACATAATTAAAATTCATATTTGATTATATTCTCATTAGGATACTTCAAGGACATTGGTTTCCAAATTCAATTATGTTTTACAACCTATTGTTCTTTATTTGTCTTTTGTGGGCAATTCACAGTACGGAATCGGATGAACCGCTCCAATTTGTAAGTATCAGTATCAATTTGATATTGATGTATCAGGTCTCCAACTCTAATCTATCTGTGTCATTACTCATTTCACAGGCACTGCTCATAAACGTTTTATCCATAATATTTGACGTCATAACTCTAACCTGCTTCTTTCCACGTCAATGTAAGTTGAAATACAAATTTTTTCCATACTTGATTGGAAAAAAATGTTTCTTAAATTGTTATTGTTAATATCCCATGTAGAGATGTATCTGTCTGATCGCATCGAACTTGTAGATGCCTCTGACATGTTCAGTGCAGCGATAATGATCATAAACACGATCCTGCGTGCTATGACAAGCATATACCTGCTACGATTGGGCCAGGCTAGAGGAGGAACTTTGGCCACTGTATTTCCGCCCAATCCCACAATGGGTCAGTAAAACACAATTGGATCTGTACTCTTTGTAGTCCTGTTCTCTGCTTCTTGGAGATTTTGCTTTAAGTATGTTTTCACACTTTGCATTCCGCATTTTTATTTTGAAATTTCAGTGCAGCTACATGCATCATTTTCTATTGATTCTGCATGTTTTGCTCAATTCATGGTTTTTCTGTCTGATTATTTATTGCAGTGGATTACGTTGTGCATCGGTATTTCAAACTTTCTGAGTTTTGTGTAAATGAAAATGAATCTTGAGAAAAAACCGCATGTTTTGATCTTGAACCTTAACGAAACGTTGGTGTATTTATCAATTGAGCTAATTGTTCTAATTAATGAAAAGGCAAGCAATTTTGATTTTGATTAAGTTCTTTTATTGTTGAAATGTAAGTAAAAGATTGGAATCGTATAGTATTTTTTCACAATATGGTTAGAAAAGTCAGATTAAATCCACAAATTGATTCACATTCATGGAATTTCACTTTCATATGAGCTAGAGAAGAGAAAAATTGTATTCCAATTCGGTAAGTTTTTGTTAAGCACAAGTGCGGCTTTTTGTCTTAAATTGAGTATGGATTATATTCAGAATTTTAGCCATTCTGTGACAAATTCTAATTCCAGAATAAGAATATACATCTAAAATTTTATTATATCATTTCTGCTTAACCCTAAACACGTAGATTTGTTTGCTTTTGAATGAGTAAAAGTAAGATTATACATATTGAATCTCGTATTTGAAATTCAATAGTTAATTAGTATGATGTTTCATTAGATTATTTCACAAAAATCTCACATCTATTATAATAATTTATTAAATAAATTGATATTATTACAAGATGAAGTCAAGTAATTCGAACAATTTCCATTCGCAGGATTTGGTCGACAAGATTACGAAGATATATCTCATCCCGTTCCTCAGAACTCCGATTTTGTTGGAATTTAAATGAATTTGATATTCATCCAGCAAGTTTTGTTGACAATGTTTTGTTCGATATCAATCGGAACATCAATGGAATCTATTCCTGTATTGTATTTGTAATATCGAAAATACAGAATTAATAACAATATTGTGGTAATACAAGGTGTTCATCGGTCAAGTGAAAACCACGTCATTTTTTCTGAGATTTTCTAAAGATATCAAGTTTGTGTGTACGGTAAAACCTCGATTGTCCGTCCTCCGACCAACCGAGGCTCTGCATTATCCAAGGTATCAGCCGTATCGTATTAACCAAATTGTATTCTCAGATAATGTGGATGAAAATATGCATATATCTACTGGTTTTATGTTGCATCATCAATGTATATTTTTATCAAAGATAGACACAGATCTAAGTTCTTTTCACATTTACACTTTAATGTTATTGGCATAAAAATGGAAGATGCAGTAAAAGAATTGTGGTAATTTTATTGCTAAGAATTGATTTTTTTTTTTTTCTTATAACAATCTAAAGATGTCTTGCTAACAATTGCTGCCAGTCGACCAATACTGGTTATCATATTTGTACTATATTTATTGTGGGTTGATATATGACAATAAGTTACTTATTGCCAATTTAACAATATTTATAATATCGATATATACGAAGGATATGTTGATACATATTTATCTTCGTATTGTACGATATATTCAAAAATATGAAGCAACACTTGCACAGCACGCTGGACCCGATATGGTCATGAAGAATCCTTTATGAATTCATCATGGGATCCCTTAAGAGTCCCCGTTATGACAGTTCAGAATGAACTCTTTATGAATCCCTGGTATTCAAAAGGAATTCTTCAAGAATTCATCATGAATTCTTTCTGAACTGACTCAACGGGAGTTCATTTGGGACATGTCTGTGCTGCGTGGGCAGTTTGTGGAAATTACTGACATTATTTGGATAACCGAGGTTTCACTGTATTGAATTAATAATTCTGACCGACAACCTTCACCACAATATATTCCTTTTGAAGAAAATTTATTCGAACACATGTTTTTTTTTGTCTGTTATGTCTGTGAAATGTCTGTTACTTGTGTTCCTTCACTTTTTTCTTCTTCGTCATTGGCATTATAAATTATGCACTAATATAAAACTGTTGTAACATTTTGACTGAATTAATAGATTAATTGAGTAAGAGTTTGTATGTTTTTTTTCTCATAGAATTATAATATATATGTACATAAAGGACAAATTATACCAACGTACTTTTTCAAGATGATGATGGAATAGAAAGTTTATGTTACTCAACACCACTAGGGGATTTAATTTTTGAATTCTTCTCAATTTTTCATTTTTTATTTGGCTACATTGTGAACAAATTTCATCAAAATGGGACCATAAAATGAGAACACAAAAATAAAAGCATCAATGTTAATTTTTATCCTGTATTTTCTGGTACGGATTATGCGCATGAGAATTGAACTTTGGGTTTATATTCAAGTTCTAAAAACTTCTTTAAATATGGAATGATCAAATAAGAATAGTGATTTTTTTCGTGATAAACTTGTGTTCTTTGGCATTAGTTGCGAGCAATAAACTTATTATCAATGATAATGTAACATTAAGAGTACTATACTTATGAATTTGTCGTTTATATGTAAACTCACGTGTGATCTAATAATTATATCTCTTGATTAATCAAAATGCGGCCATTTTATATGTTTGATACATACATTTAGATTTTAATTATTAATGATCTTATCTATGATTAAATTCGTGTGTATATATTATATGTATAACAATTTTTACTTCCAAGTTACGAATAAAACTGTTTCGAAAAGAAAGTGATCAAAATGTATGTCAAGTTATTTTTCAATGTATAATTTTATGAGAATAAATTTTCTACATTACTGTAAAGGCAAAGGAGGAGCAGATTAATATAACTAAACTGAACTACTGAATTTTACATTTCATTCTAAACCCAGCCAGCACAAATGATCAATTTGGATTTATAAGGACTTCCAAAAGACCTCCCGAATAGTTCCCGTTATGCTAATCAATATGTATTCATTATGAATATTTTGAATTCAGAATGAGAACGTATATGAATGCCCGCAGAGTTCATTATCAAATCTCGATATGAATTCTTTCTAAACATTAAGTTGTTCATTGAGAGATAATTTTGAATTCAAAATATTCATAAAGAATGAATATTGCCTAGCATAACGGGAGCTCTTTGTAGGAATTCTTGTGCTCTTGTGTTCTTCGAAAGTGGGAAGTACGAAGCTGGAATTTCAGGCTAGCCGTAAGTTCGCATACCTTACATTTCAAATACATATCAGGCACATATCAATATTATATTCAAATTATATTGAATTTAATTTCAGATTCAATATATTCAATATGTCAATCACGCCATGTAAAAATGGGCAATTTAAAAAGAATCGATTCCTTTTTATACAATTTGTTCCAGATTTCAATCGAAATTGTATACAATTTTTGGGGGTTTTATTGATTTTGATATAATTTCGATTGAAATTTGATAAAAATGGTATAAAAAAGAATCGATTCTTTTCAGTTCGCCCAATGCAATGTTATATGTTGTTAATCCACCTGTCATTTACGTAACAAATACATTTAAAATATTACAGTAACATCCCAAGAGTACGCTTTCTAATTTTTAGCACACAATATTGAAAAATGAAAAAATGATGAATTTCTTGTGAAAACAGTCGCTTTTCCATTTTTCTTTTTATACTCCATTCTTCTAGTGTACTTCAATTTGATTCTTGGCTCTATAACCAACAAGGTCCTCTAAAGTAAACTCTAAATAAGTTCTGAAAAAATTGACATTTAAAAATATTTAATAGTTCATTTGATATAACAATTATTATTCTCGCTGGGGTGAAAATCACCCCAGTGTGGCAAGTATGTGATTTCTGTGAAGTGTCATAGACGGGTTAAATTGAAGCGTTTGCCCGTAGTTTTTTATAAATTATTTGGCTGCTGCCACGCCGCTAGAATCCCTTTAACACTGGTGCTGGATTCTTTGATGAAACTAAAGCCTTTCGTCGTAGTCTTTTGTACCTGCCCAGATAATATTTTGAAACTCTCCCCTACACGTAGAATAAATGGTTTACTACTATAGCGCCTACAAAGAAATTGGTTGTCCTTGCAAAAATATTCACTCCAGCAGCTAAGACGTTAGTTCTGTTAACAAATTTGTTCATGTCAGCAAAAAAATGTAGTTGTGTCAATCATTTTTCTTGCTCTTCCAGCTAATTTTTTTTGTAAGCACTATAATAACAGACCTGCTTGTTATGCCAGCAATACTTTTTTCTCCGTGTAGCTTTGCTAGCAAATCGCGCGGAAATCCCTGTCCATGTGCGTCGCTTCGCGAGGGCACGTTATTTGGGTACACAGTTGGAAATTTTGTGTTAAATTCAACACATTACACACGGAAAGGAAATAATAGTTGCAGCAACTACTTGAATAGTCGATTTTTGACCATTTACTTAAGTAGTTGCTGCAGCTACTTAGTAATCAGGACAAGTAACACGTTAGCTGTCTCAACTACTTCAAAATACCTCAAGTATTTACGTTAGTTAGTGCAACTATTGAGTTACTTGTCCTGACTACTAAGTAGCTACAGCAACTACTTAAGTAGATGGGCGAAAATCGACTATTTAAATAGTTGCTGTAACTATTTCTTTCTTTCCGTGCACATATCCCAAACGGTCCACGCAAATTTTTGTCTTCATTCAACATAATGTGTTTGTGTTAGCTAGTAACTAACCCATTGAATTTATGGGTTGAAATGGATCTATATACCGAGAAAAAAATGTCCCCGTTTGGCAGAATTTTTAACTCAATTTTAGCAGTTGTCGGTGAGCATTTGAAATTTCCCATTTAATTAACACGTACAACAAGTGGTTTTCAAAAATTCGTGGTAAAATATATGGAGATTTTCCTTCACATCGTTGATGAATTTTGTCTCCTCGTAGCGTAAGAATTATTTTTCCATCAAAAATAAGGTATTTTCTCCTACTTTAAGAAACAAATGAGGAAAAAGTCCACAACTCCCATCGTAATCGGATGACAGGAAGATATACACGATCGCAAAATCACAATCTTTTAAACAGTGTTCTGGAAGATTTCCGAAACGCGTTATCCGATTGATACCAAAATCAGTAGGCCTCAAGTAGACCTCTCGAATAGTTCCCGTTATGTTAATCAATATGTATTCATTATGAATATTTTGAATTCAAAATGAAAATGTATTGAATGCCCGCGGAATTCATTATGAAATCTCGATATAAATTCTTTCTGAACATTAAGTTGTTCATTAAGAGTTCATTTTCAATTCAAAATATTCATAATGAATATATATCGATTGGCATAACGGGGACTATTCGAGAGGTCTTTGGGAAGTATTTACAAATTCAAATTGATTCTAGATGTCTTTAAGATGTCTTTTTGAAATTGATAAGACATCCCAGATAGCACGAAAGGATCACTAATTAGTTATAAAAAAGGAACTCGGCGTGACTCTTACCCTTCTTACTTGAACAATTTTCAAGATATATGACAGTTATCATTCAGAAACTCTTTCAAGATGTCTCTCAGAAATACCTTAAAGACATGTTTCTGACATTTTTTGAAGATGTCTGAAAGATATCATTTCGATATATCTTGAAAATATCTCTTTTGTGACGTCGTTTACATATCTCAAAGACGACCTTTTCGATGTATCTGAGAGATGCCTTGAAAAAAATATTGTGTAGATGTCTTTGAGACTTTCGGTGTTTGTTGGGAAGGTTAAAAATTTGATTCTTTTCATTATTGAATATTAATTATACATAGTCCGGAGGAAATGAAAACATGTGCGTGTTAATACTCAATTCAATTACAAATTCGTTTTAATAAACGATTCAAAGTTTAACAATATTAATACCATTTAATCCCTTTCTATACGTCAGCCCGAGTAAAAACATTTTCGAAATTATATATAATGTTTATATAATTCAATATAAATTATATATAATTTCGAAAATGTTTCCACTTGGGAGGATGCGGTCCTTCGACTCTCTTCTTTGTCCGATTCTCCCGAGTCGAAAAATGTACAGAATTATATATAATTTTTATAAGAATTATATATAAATGGAATCAAATCATGTATAAATTCCGAGTCTCCGAAATTTGTAACAGGGATTACCCGAGTAGAAAAATTTTCAAAATTGTATAAAATTTATATCGAATTATATCTGAATTAAATATAAATTATATTGAATTATATAAAAATTATATATAATTTTGAAAATTTTTCCACTTGAATACAAACGTACGTTATCCTTCAACATTGCTTCAAAGAAATCTTCAGAAGAGTTCTTCAAAGATTTCTGCAAACTGTTTCCGCATTTTCAAGCTTTTTGAAAGTTTTTGACAAATTCTTTGACGATCTCTTTGCTATTCTATAATCAATCTTTCAACGTGATATCTGCGATCAGATGAATTAACGAAAGCAATATACATAAAATGAATAAATATGAATAGATAATGAAAGTAAATCGAAAATACGTGATTTGAGTAAATCAAAGTGTTTCGCGGAAAGAAAGCATTTAGGTCGATGGTTTGAAATCGCAGGGTGGCAGCACGGTCGTACCTATAAGAGCCCCGTCCGTGAGTCTTTTCCTTCAGTTGTGTGCGTGACCGTACTGGGAGGAGGGTGGCTCCGCGCGCGGCCGCACCGCGAAACCGTGCCCACTCGAGTCAACCACGAAACGTCCACTCGTCCCCGTGAAACATGGCGGCTAGCGACGACGAGCCGATGCATCTCTACGAGGTCTTTCAGAACTGCTTCAACAAAATAGCCAACAAACAACCCGGTGAGTGTCGTGCGTGTTCATTAATACCGTTAAATTTACGGCGAGCTTCTACATTCCGTTGCTCAAGTGATTTCAACGACATGTCTATCTCGTGTGTGTACACATACGTGTTGTATTTATACACACACATCTACACAAAATATGAGTGTGTCCGTGACTTCTGTCTCCTTTCTCGCGAAACAGCGTGCGTCCAACTCGGAGAGCGCCGGCCACATTTTTTTCGACGAAACATCTTAGGGTTAACAGCCAAGTGCGTGAACGATGCATATCGAAACGTGAGACCAGGATTTTGTGCATAACCCCTGGAAAAGTTGTGTCGAGGGAGAGATCCTCTTCGACTCCCTTGGCAGGCCGTAGTCTCCCTCTTTCTCTTTCCTCTCGCTGTGTTTTGGTTCGCTTGTCAGTGCTCTGTACGGTGCTGCCCCTGGCTTCGAAATCCATGAAATAAGGGAAAAAAACATTGGAGGAAATTGTCATTCGAATTCGGTGCTTTTTCATAAATGAAAGAAACAAGTGCGTGGTTTAATGTTGTTTTCTTCGGTATCGTTCCATTCGATTCACGAGGTTATGGGTTGTAGTGAGTTTTGGCGAGTTTGAATCTTAATTTTCATATGAGTGACAACAGTACAGTTGTCTTGACAGTAGAGTCAAAAAGATTGGATGACAACTATTATGGTATTCCATAACAGTGAATCCCAAGTTCAATCATATGTTGTGTATTATCTGATATCGTTTGTTTGATATTTGACACCGGACTCGAAATTTTTGGTCAGCTGTTTACGCCTATTCACCTTTATAACGTTATCAAAAGTACCCCCATTAACAAAATAAATAGATTGTATTTTGGTGTCTTTCAATATACGTCATTCTTCCCACGTACGATATTTTTTTCTGTCGCATAACTATTTCGCATGATACATTGAACTCCACAACATAACCTATAAACTCGAGAACGAAATCCATCGACTCTTCTTCGCGCCTCTGCGCGTCAGTTGGTATTGATATCTCTTGTATGCGTTTTTTTGATTGATTGATTGATTGATTGATTGATACTAGTAATCTTTTCAATTTGTTCGAGAATATAAATCACGGTTTACGTGTGTATCCAAGTCGAGTGTATTCAATGTTTTGAGTTGAGAGTACTCTACAGACAGGAATCCTGATGGAATGATGGTACAATGTTGAGTGCATATTTAGCTCAGAATTCTAAAAAGAGTTACAATATGTTGTGAAAAACCGAGAGGATATCTTACAACACTGTTTGAGCAAACGATGTTCGAATTATGATTATTGTTAATGGAAGTTTTTCCAAAATTCCGTTAGAAACTACTAGTGGTGTTTTTGTTGAAATATCTTGTACGAATTGAAGAATAATTACTCAAATCATCAACCGAGGGTGCACAAAATAACTCAACTTTACGATAGAATTGTTCCCTCGACTCGACAAAGATCCAATCTTACTGAATTTACCATGAATTCACCAAAATAACCTGCGATGATGAAAATGTGGAGAAAATTGATAGAACATATGATCTTGTCCGTTCAATATCTTTCGATGGACATACGTGGGGATTCTTGAGGTCGCTGATTACGATTCCTTCGGCAGATTTTCAAAATTCAAGATGGTGGATCCAATGTGGCAGACGAAAATTCGAAAAAGCCTCGAAAACGAATGAAAATCGGTATGCTGGAGTTTTTGAGCTTGCCGATTGCAAATCCATCATCCGATTCTCAAAATTCAAGACGGCGAATCCAATATAGCGGAAAAAAACGTGGAGAAAGCTTCAAAATTGGATGAAAATCGGTATACCGGGATTGTTGAGGTCGCTGATTACAAATCCATCTAACCAGCGTCATCTGGATTCGAGATGGCCACTATTTCGTCTTTGTCCGATGACATTTCGGCTTCAGCTTCCGGGGAGATATTTTTTCTTGATCGTTTTTGATACATTTCGAAAATGGTGTATATACCTTGCGAGAAAGTACTTACAGAAAGAATAAATAATTCAATGAGACAATTTTGGAAACCACGAATCTATTTGTTACAAATGAAAATGCCTGAGCAGCAACAGGAGTTCAGCCTACATACGAATTAGAAATGTTCGTAGAATGTACGAAGGAGATACGAAGAACATATAATGAACATTCATACAATATTCGAATGAGACTGTACACTTGGAATGTACATACAATGCGCCCTCTGAATAGTGTCGCGGACCTCTGCCTCGCTCAAATGCAGGCCCCTCCGACTGTCTAGAACTTTATCAGAAAGTTATAGAGGGCTCCGCGTGTCAGTGGGGCTATCGACTCCGTAAAATGAATCATTTTTCGCGAAAATTTAAGATGAATAGTGAGAAAATGACCAATACTTACAGATAATACTATTAATATTATAAACTTTTAACCTACAAGGAACCAAACTCCGCAACGTTGATATTTTGTGCTTATGATGCAGCCAACTAGATGAAATCGTAAAACTAGATGTGATCTTTGAGTTACATTGAGAGTAGCATAATATTAAGATCAAAAATATAGTGATTGGATTTTTTCTTTCAAAATTCGGGTAGCGGATTTGCAGTAAGTGACTTCGAAAGCCACATTGCACCGATTTTTATCCAATTTCGAGGCTTTTTTGAATTTTTGTGGTCCGTCATATTAGATCCGTCAACTTGAATTTTGAGAATCGGATGATGAATTCGTAATTAGCAACCTCAGACACTTCAGTATATGGATTTTCATCCTCTTTCGAAGCTTTTTTCGAATTCTCATCCACCATACTGGATCGGCCATTTTGAATTCTGAAAATTGAATCATAGTTTTGCAATTAGTGACCTCAAAAACCTCGGTATACCGAGTATCATCCATTCTTGAAGGTGCCTTCAAATTTTTTTATTTATACAGTATACTCTTCTCCAGGGTTCGCCCGAAAAAACCCAGTGGGTTTTTTTTAATAAACCCCAATTGCAATCCCCCGAAAAAAATCAGAAATTTACAAACATATTCCTAATTATAAAATTCTTGAAGAAAAGAGTGCAAACAATTAGAAGAACCTGTAGAAAAATTGAAATATCATTTATGATACTCAAAACCAGAACAGGAATAGTCGCATGAGGTGTAAATTACACCCCAGTCAACTTAATAACTAATCGGAAAACATGTACGTATATATCAAGTTGTGGAATTGTTTTATAAGAGCGTTCTAGGAAGATACTGAAGATAGCAGCACTTCAATTTAATTTTCCGTCATTGTAGTAACCAAAAGAAAGTATCTCAGGAGTATTTTACACCCCACGCGACCGTCAAAGGGTTAACAAGATTCCAAGATTTAGTATCAATGCATATAAATTTTCGATCAATTCACACGGATGTTTCTCATTAATGGTTCTTGAATATTTCTTCCCGTGTAAAACAGTGTTTTGTTTCCTTCCGAGCCCCGAAAGTATATTGTTCAATGCGACACAATGAATATTCTAAATTGAATTTCATAGAGATTTCCAACGCGTTACGAGTTACGTAGTTTATGAGTATTTCCCGTATAATAATCTCGAATAATTTCGTCTCCTTTCAAACTTACAATTGTCAATCGACAGCAAACTACAATCCATTATTCAATCAAAAAATTGAATTATATATCGATTATATTATATCCCCAAATGAATTTTCGAAAATCAAACGACTTTCGACACAAAAGTTGCTGCAAAATACAAAACAGAGACAAATTTTTTTGATGAATTTTCTTGTGCAGTAGGTTTTCCTACGTTGGTTATTGTTCCTGATAGTTATCGACCTTTTCTTCTTTCTCTCTCTCCATATATATCTACTTAACCCTCAAGAGTTGTTCGAATCGTTGGAGGTTAATCGTTCGAACATAATGCAAGAGCCCATAAATCCATACCTCTCTTTTTCTCCTTCCTCTCGGCCCATTCTTTTCCCTCTCTGTCCCCCTTCAACAGTCACAGTCTTCGCGGATCCGCGAAGACGAAACTCGACATTCTCTTTTTTTCTTCATTACTTCTTTCCATACACCTGCCAGGGGATATATATATATGTATATATATATGCGGGTACAGAACGAACTTGAGAAAACTCAAAGTGTGCTGTGTAATATCCAGCTCTAACGATAAGACCGAAATGGATACTTGAAAAGAATGTTTTCGCGTTTAAACAAAACAAATGTCTGATTTGAACCATCATATTGAAGATTGTTATGCAGTCATTCGATCGGCATAAGATCAATGTTCATTAATATTTATACAATTTTTATTCAGTTTATTAGCTCGTGTATGTACTTTTGTATATAATGAACGGGATAACGATCTTTGAAAGCGACAATGCCGTAACATTATGATTCATTTAAGGTAATATCAGCGACCTCTGATGGTGCAACCAAAACCATTGGTTAGAAAAAGACACGACTAAAGCTATTCTGACAAATTATTCGAAAATGAAACAATAAAATCAAAATATCGCTCTGTACATATCTTTCCCACGGAATGAAGATGGTCTGTACAGGTAGAACGATATTTTGATTTTATTATTTTATTTTCGAATAATTTGTTAGAAAAGATTTGACTCTGGTTGCATCGGCAGGGATCGCTGGTATCCTTCTAACTGTTGTCAAAAATTCATAAATAGGAAGAATCTGTCTACATCTAACAGAGGAAAATTTCTAGAAGATATTTTCTTCGGTAAAGATTTTTCATGTTACTCAAATATCATCGGATAGGATGTTTCGTAGTATTGATTATTTTCAAAAGAAATGGATTTTGTGCCAAACGCGATTGTTTCTCACCCGAAATCCATCCGAAATGAAGCTGAAATTAGCAGCTGAGTAATGTAATTCTTCAAGAAAACATTTCATCAAAAATTTCGAGCAGTCAAAACTCATAATTTGGAACTAATGAAACGATTTTTGACATCAGAAACACGGGAACACAGCCTAAACCAAAGCCTTGGCAATTGACCGTTAGCTTTTGGCTGCTAGTTTCAGCTTCATGGAAATAAAGGGACATTTGTTCATATCAATTATGTCAACTTCATGAATACATTTATACGGTAATTTTTTTTCATATCGAGCACAATGCGGGTACTCGGTGAGAACTGATACCCCCTTCCCCCCTCCCCATTTCCCTCTGAGTTTAGTAATTTTAAATAGCAACAATCTTATCGGATATTTTATATTAGTTCGATATGATATACATAAAGATGCGTTATAGCTACTTGAACCAGATAAATAACGATCGAACTGATAAGTATTTAATCGTTGTACGATAGAATCTCATGAACTTGGTTAGACTTGTTCTCTCTCCCTTTAGCCTGTGTTAGGTTACGTAGGAAAGACGGGTTTGAGCATCTTCTCGGTAGGTGATTAAACTTACCACGAGGATGCGGTGGCAAAGTTATCGAATTTAAATTACCGTCTCAATCTAAAATTATAGTAATACCTCACAACCACTGCTTACTTGAGGGTGAATTGAGGAAGGGAATCGATCCACTTCATAGACTTCCATCTAATCATTCTCAACATTCAAATAAATTTTGTATTTTCAATACTATTCAAATTCGTCATTGAAAGCGAGGAGAAATAAATTGTTCCCCATTGAATGATGAAACAGAAAAATGTTCTTGTACAAAAGAAATTTCAATCAACAGTTGGCCGAGAGACTTTTGAAACGATGCCGTTACGTTACGCCCATGGGAATTAACCAAACAACCTTCATTCGATGTTCATTCAGCGTAGAAATGTAAAGAGAAGTGAGAAGAAAATGTTATTCCCAAGTGGAGTCGCACCACCAACAACAACAACAGCAGCAGCAACATCTTCGCACAAAAGTGCAAGGTGTGCGCGCGTGCGAACATGAAGCGGCGCATTGCCGTTGTTGCAGCAAAATGCATTTCTCGCGCGTGATACGTTATTTCGTATATACAAGCATCCCAGCATTGCACTAAAGATGAGGAAAAAAAGAGGGAAACAGTGAGATATCTCGTGGAGTGCCCATTTTCGAAACTCTTTGCTTGTACGAGCAAGTCAGCAAACAAGCAACGAAAAAGTTTAACTGAACGAGCGCCATAAACGAGCCCCAGACACAACACTCGTGACTTTGCTGCTCCCTCTTTCCTTCACCTTTCTCCTTCTGGAAGAGAAGTCCGTCTTTCTCTTATTTTCACTGGAGAATTATCGAGGGAGTGTCACCGTGATGCACCTGCCTCTTACTCTCTCTTTCTATCTTTTTTGCCCCCCTTCTTTTTACACGGACCGCATACGCAGAGGAATTATAATGGAATGATATCAAGAAAATCCACATATTTCCATGAAAACGAAAGACCCCCGTGTGGAAAATGATCTTTTACTCTCATTTTCTTCATCGATAAACGAGAAAAATTATATAAAACCTTTGAGTTCTCGTTGTGGTGCATCGGAATATAATACTTGGTCTCGTGGTTGCTTTTGCAGAGAGTGCGGGCAACGCATTCTTCAGCGTTGTGAATACAAAAGAATGAATATGCTTGCATGCGGTATTACGCAAAGGCTTCTTTAGATATTTGTTACGGGATTTTTCTACGATTTTAATTCGATATTTTTAATAATGGAAGAAGATAGTTCATTTCAGTGATACACATAATCCATTAAAATAATCCCTTACTGGTATCAACAGGTTATAAATATGATGCAATGATGTGTACCGTGTGTCATGAGGAGTGAAGGATATAAGTTTCATACGACATATGGTATATGTACCATAGGCTGCTTCAAAAAGCACTTTTTTTCTCAAATCCATGGCCTCCCCCCACAAAGTTTCCTTTTAGCGTGAAATGGAAGTTCCCAAAAACTGGGTCCAATGCAATGAAGTGGAGAGGTCCACTTCAAAGTCCCAATTTTCATGCCTCATCTGTACTTCTCCACCTGAAACTCAGTGAATTGTTCAAATTTCGATGTTTTTGATGTTTTCCTTCAATATTTTATCATACGCACTTTTTCAAATAAATGTGACGACATATACGGTTGCCTATATTATTTGAATACGAACATAAAAATCACTACTTTGAGAAACCATTATTTCCTAGTTTTTCATCGTCCATTATAGCCACATTTAACCCCTTGAAACCCATCGAAATTGGTTAAATTAATGAGATTCAATGTTGATTCAATAAGTTTGACTGGTTGTTTGCCGTCGCCAAGTTTTTTTTATTAAATTTCGTTATTTATCGAGTTTCAATAGACATTTCCCATCATATTATCTTGAGAAAGTCGGATAAAAAGTTTTAGAAAAGCGAGAAAATGAGTAGAGATTGCAAAATGTATTTGAAGCAGTTGAAGTTTGTCCATAGTTTATCATAGAGCCAACTACATTTGGAGAAAAAGAATCATTGAACAGTCGATTAATAATTACTAGGTAAATTTGAAATTTGCAACAATTGTATAATGGCGAACATGGAGTATCTTAGCAAAACGTAATGTTATTGGAGAGCATCTGGTATGTAGAATCCCGTTAAAACCGTGATTAACGGTGTATTACGCTATTAATATGAAAATTAAGAGGACAATCTGCTTTTCCGGATTACAATTGTTGAAAAGTCGATTATTCGATTGTATTAAAAGATTGTAGGAATAAATGAAATTGTTATAAAAAAGAATATCAGGAGTCGTGCCTAGTTATCGATATGAGGATTAAATTTTCTCATATAATCCATGTACATTTCAATTGATTGCGTTCAGCTGTTTACCAACTTTTCTCTATGGTACTTCGTTGAAATTACAAGAATCGATTAATCAATCGTGTAACCAGTTAATTGCATAATTGAATTACATGATTCGACGATATTTATTCAATTGAAAAATTGGTTTATGAATTCCATGGTTTCACGCAAATCTATAGGAGGAACCTCAGGTCACTCGCAGAGTCTAATGATCAAATTAGCATAATGGACTGACTTGTTATGTAATTTGTTTGAAATTGTTTTATGGTTCATCGTTGATGTGGAATTGCTTTAACGGTATTCCACAAGGCTTTTCCGAAGCCACAAACCGCATCCATATTGTAAAGTCGAACGATTTTGATAATTTCATGGTATAATTGACAAATAATATTACGAAATATTTCATATAAACTTTATTCTATCAAACTATTGTTTAATTATTCTGTACGGAGCAGTTTCCAGCGTGTTCTAACATAACATCGAAATAAAATGTAAGATTACCTAATAAATCAACGCGGTAACGTCGAAAAGGAAGGTAATTCTCATAATAAATTGTCTGTAATTGTATTCAGGAAATATGAGAAACTACGTTGTACAAAGAAATGTGGACATACAGAACTTTGCGTTGAATTCCATAATGTGTGGAGTGGTTGTAAAAGGTGTACGAGGAAAGTTTCTGATGGTCTCTTCTATTTTAATACCTACATTCTATTTTTCAATAATATTAAAAAGTTGAACAATTTCGAAACCGTTTTTTATCAGCATGGGAAACGTGTATTATTATAATTCCTCATTTTTGGATACAAAACAATAACCTATGTCGTTGAATTACATACCGTATGATGCATTTGAAAATTAATGATGGAACATCGAAAATTTTTTATATCACTTTTGTTGATGAACTTTGTTTTCTTTTTGTTTCAGGTAAGTTGTGTATTAGAATTCATGGACCACCCGTTGTTCTGGAATTGAGAATATAACTAAATTCAAGTAAGATTGATGATAGCAATCCTACCATCATTACCATCATATGTTTTTTTCAGCGTAGTGCATGTGAGAACATTTTTTTCCGTTATACCGTACAATTTGGGTCTGAAAAATTATTAAACAATGTCCCCAAAACGTGTTTCCTATAGCACAATGAATGAATGTTTTCAGTACGTTTGGATCTGTGGGACTATTGGCGAGTTTTAAAAACGTTTTGAGAACTTACGACGCTGTTTGAGAAGTGATTTTCATTTGCTCGAGCAAAAATCACACGAGGTAGAAATGAATCGTGGCATTCTCCAGCTCTGTTCAGGGCCTGATCAGGCGCTGAAAATGTCTGCGGAATGCTCGAATTATTTCTACCCAGGTCAGTTCCTTCCCGTGGAACATGCGATAATTTTTGTCCGTTTTTAGTAAAATAGTGAATGTCCTTATATATATATAATAAACTTCATGGTACCTTATGAGCGTCCATTACCCCCTCTATTCCCTCCCAAGGGAGTCTTAAAGACGTGCTACGCCAGCGCATTCGGCTACACGGAAAAAAAGGACTTAGTCATACCAGCTATTTTTACGTAGTTGTGATGATAAACAAAATCTGCCGGGAATGGTTGTTAGTGATCAAAAATGTTTTGAGTATTTGCTACAAGCAAATTATACCGTTGTGAAAAATTATTTCATCGAGTAAGAAAATAGCTACCCCATTTACTTTACTTACCCGAGTAGAGTTTTCAGTCACAGTAGCTGTATTTTCACTATCACGGCGATTCTCATAGCTACTTTAATGGAAAATATGGCTACTGTAACTACAAAAATGTACTCGGGCCTGTTTTCAGCTACAGTTTTTTTCTCAGTGTAGTTGGTCGAAAATCGTGTACATAAAGTAGTTGCAGCAGCTACTTATTAGTTGGGAGAGCTATTTTTTTCTCTCCGTGTACGCACGCGAACTCATCATTGGTTAGGAATAAATCGCGCTCGCATCATACGCATGAAATACGACTATTTCAGCGAAGTCGGGGAAAAAAAGAATATTCTTTGCAAGGTCTTCACCCGTTTTACTATGGTTCAACTGCTACTACTACTAATTACAATCATTTTACTTCGCCATCCATCAATGAGTAATTTAGTGTTCTTTCATGAAGCCGAAACTAGCAGTCGATTGTTGTAAGTTTCAATCGTTTTATCCCGAAAATTGATCGAGCAGCGCTTCACTAAACGTTTCAGATGCTTAAATCCTTAATAAAAAATGTTGTGTAAAAATTTATAACAATCAGCTGTTAGCTTTGCGGCTACCAGTTTCGGCTTCATCATTCTTTTCCAACCAGTTCTAGGTAGATTCCTTTTCAAATTACTTGATATGAAATTTGAATTCTTTCGAATTGATAATAAGAACGAAACTTCGAAGAGACACGACTCCGTGAAATATTTTTAACATAATCATAATATATTAGGGTTTTCTCTCAAAAAATTGATATTATTTGTTATTTTTTTGTCAGGGGATGAGCTTCATGTGTACACACTTTTCAATTCTTCTTCAGAAAAGTACGTACTTACTCTCGTACGCATAAAAATAGATGTTGGGAGAAAAAAGAGGGAGAAAGAATCTACATTTACAAGAAGAAGCGGTGGAGAGATTCGATGAGCATCTGCTTCCACACCCTCTACTCCGTAGCGCCTTCGTGTCCCCTTGCCCACCGTTCCCTTCTTTGCCCCATTCTCAATCCGTTTCTCTTTTGCCACCGCACATCCTCCCACTCACATATACATACATATGTTATATTTCCGTATTCTCAATCACAACGGAATCATTTGTTGGTCTCTCTTCGTTTTAGCTTCACATTCATTCTTACGGCATGCAATTGTCACGTTAGGATTTGGAGTGACCCGTATAAACAACATCCTTTCAAATCCTTTTGACTTTTCAAAATGTTTGACTCGATTCGAGATTCAAAAGTCTTTCATTGCTTTGTAGAATAGTATTATAGGATGGTATGAATGTTTTTTTTTATTTTTATTTTTTTTACTATCATTCTTCGCTGAAGATGAGAATACAGGGCGTTATTTGAAACTTTCGCGTCTCGTCGTTGAAAAACAAAAAAGCTTTTAAATTCGGCTATATAATCTGTCATGTGTACCGAAAGTTACGGAAAGATACATCAGTTTTTTTTATGACAAATTCGTGGCTAATGGAAGTTTGTCGTTATCAGTGTTTTCATATATATATATAAAAGAAGAAAATATTTTAATTTCATAATAACCGCGTTGAAAAATGTGAATACGAAAAGGGCGTATGGGCAAATGCTGTGATCGAGATGCTCACGTCATCTATATATTATCTTCTCCGTTTTGATGCGTGGCATCGAATAGCATCTTCGAAAGTAAGGGACGAACACCTATCGTTCGAAAGAATCGTGTATTTTACCAGGCTGACTGAAAGCACCACCCTACAAGAGAGGCACCGTATCCTGGTATCCCCTTGCTCCATTGGCGTAGCTTTCATATGGTTCTCAACCATTCTCATATTGAAACAAGACGTACCACTCTACAATTTATAACGGTACATCTGTGGTGTACAGGTTCCGCTCGGTATTTCATTGAATGTTTCAGCCTCTCCTACTCGAGATTATAAGATAACAATACGTTACGAATGTAATGAAATATTTCAAAGACATAACCGTCATTCGAGACCGCCAAGTTTATATAAAATCCGTGTTTCATTGCGCTCGATTTTAATTGCTCCAACTAACCGAAACTTGATAGTTTCATAAAGATATCGTAACAGTGTTGAAATGACCTTTAGAAATCATGCTCGGTCTCGTCGTAAAAGGTTTAACGTATAATTGTACGTCAATGTATAATTAATCCCGAAATGATGGAATGGGAAGATTATTACAATGCAAACGGAAATATTATTATTCATGGGTAGAGAAGGAGATGTGGGGGTGATCAACTTTTTCTTTCCATTAAATTTCGTTGTAGAGAAAAATTCACGAGTTTCGTAACGTCCTGTTGCTAAAGTACTTTGAATCATTTATTGAAACGAATTGGTAATCGAATAAGGGAATGTTCACCTGTTATGGGCCCAAAATCTTACAATACGTTCTTCATACGATGTTTCCAGTTCCAAACAATTAATCCGAGCAGATGAATACCGATGATTAATCAAATTTCGTTTCTATAAATGATTCAAACTTCAAGAACATCGTAAAGTCTACGTTAACGAAAAACTAGAGCCTCTTAAGTGCCTCGAAAGTACGTATTTGATGAGTTGGCTAGTTTTTCGCTGACCCGAATACCAAATACAAAATGCTTAGAGTATTTCTATACGAAGAAAAATCAAGAAGTATATTTTATTCCATGCAATTAGTTACATTTTGTGGTAGGTCCTACGGAATTTTCGGTATGGTTTATTCCTCGCGAAGTGGATCTTTCTCGAACATTGGTAGAAAATACTCCGATGGAGTAATTTTTACTTTGAAAATAGTAATCCATATATTGAGTGGGTGCTGTTTTAAGAGTTACTGCGATTGGAATCGCGGTTACTCCCTTTTTTTCTCCGTGTATGAAGAATTCCGAGAAAATACAGATTTGTTCATACAAAAATAGAGAACAAACGTCGAAATAAAAGCAGGCCTTTAATAAAACCCGTTGGCTCCCATTCACCGATGGAAAGTGTTAATCAAAATAAGAAGAAATTTTCTCATCTAAAATACTCCCCGTTTATAATAACAATAATCTGCTTTGATGAAATACATCCAAGTAATTGCTGTAATTGCTTATTCTTCAAAAAGCAGTACATTTCTATCTTTGAAATCTCAATGCACTCGCGTGTAAGAAAAAAGTGATGCTGTAATCGATGAATAATTTAAAAATCCGAACAATCGTATCGTTAATGTTCTCCAAGGAGAGTTAGGTTTAAAGACCATTCTCCGTAAAGTATATCTCATTTATGTACAGTAGAGCATGTTGGGAAAATCTCAAAGAAATTATTATAGTCGAAGAACAATGGTACATTCTATTATTGCATTTTATTTTCTTTCATTAATGTTATATTGTTTGAATTCACGAATAAGCTCAAGTGAATGAGTTTTGTTGTTTACTTTGTATATTATTTATAAAATGTATCCATAGATGGGATTTCGTGATTTTAAATAAAAATATAGGTTGAACACGTGGATTTTCTAAACCAATCGATCGTTAATCCGTTATCTCCGCGAATCAGGGGAATCATCGACAACTCAATGCAGCCATTATTCTGTAATTTATGCGTGAATCCGTTAATTACATAATTCGCGTGTTCGTGTTATCTCGGAATAATTGTGATAATTATATTTTGTATTTTATTAACAAATATTCGTATTTGAAATTATATATTGACGTTTCTCAAGTTTTTAAAATTGAATTTCAATTGAATTTTGGTTGATAAAGTAATGGAGAAGAACGAAGGGAAATGAGTTCTTGGGGAAAAAAAACGAATGAATCATCGAATAAATAACAATAATTAATTCACATGAAAAAATAATACATTACTTTCCGTTCGAATAACCATTTTCCTGTTCAAGAAGAACAAAAATTTCGCGCAAAATCATGACATTGTATGCGTTTTGATATTACAAGAAGAAGGATAAGAAGAAGCAAAGAACTTCCGGCCTCGATAATCAATCGGAACAATCGAGTGGACTCAGTTCAGGGAGAGATAAAAATCATGCCACTCAGAGATAATGTATCATCTTTACACGCATATGTGCGGAATAGAATTGACCATCTTGTGGAAGTGTGTGCGTACTGCGTGTGCGTGTATGGCATGCGGAACACGCATACAAACGTTCTAAACATTGTGCTCGCGTGCTACGAATATCTTACGTGGTGGCACGTGATGAGTATCCTTACAGCACCGACCTGCACCAAATAGACATCTGGCCAGATTTCGTCAAGTCTGGCCCGCATGCATGCGCACCTATGTATGTATATACATACGTGCGTGGTAAGTGAGTATGAGTCCATATGTGACACAAGATCGAACAAATGGGCGCTGACTCTACCTCACTGCTGTTGTACAACACATGTATAAAGTGGCGCCATTATCCGAAAAAAAGGGGACCTGTCTTCTGATTTTTTAACAGGTGTCATTGCTGTAAGGATAGCAGTTGAACGCAAAGTGTCTTCATATGCGAACTGAAATTTTTATATAACTCGTTCACTTATCAAAATCATTTCATGAAGCTGGAGGTAAATTTTGAATTGTGGAGGTATTGGGACGTACAGAGTGTCCAGCTTGGCAGCTGCTGCATATCGGAATGTCAGTTGACATCCATTTGAATATAGGTCAAATTTTAGGGTTTAGAAAACCTAATTAGTCTACTTTCATTCGAGTGCGGCACCTGATTTACTGAATCTCTTTCTCATAGTCGTACTCAAATTCGATTCGATCAAGTGTAAATTCATAATATTTAATTTGTATTTTTATGAACTGTTCAGTTGAACATTTGGAAATTATGATCTGAAAATTCTCTTTATGAGCCGAATTTTCAGTAGATTAGATTCGTTAGATTAACAAATCACGTTCGGAATCCTGTTCTATAAAACATTGCAGACTAGTAAGTGGAATAGTTGATTCTGAATTCTCTATTCTTCTTTACGTATAAACGGACCTAATGGTGACGAAATGAATTCAATAAAAAGATACATAGCACAAAGGTTTCAAGTACAATGAAGCATAGAAATGAAAAATATGACAAAATAATAATGAGATTGTGTTAAAAAGAGTAGCAAATATGAGAGTGTGTACACATAAGCGCGTGTCATGTTTGGCACGTGGCTCACACGTGCTTGAGAGTTTCTATCTATGCCTTTCTCTTTTTCTTCCCCGTCTTCTCTTTCTCTGTTCCCCCTTATCCCACCTCTGATGACGACAGTTTTGACACACGTTTTCATTCATGAATTGGTGTTGCCGCTGTGGTTGTTGTTATTTTTCTCTTTCAACATTCAAAACCCACTCACAAAAGAAAGAAATCGTGTACGATTGATGTTCTAAAAAAGGAAAGAATGGATTATATATTTTCAGGAAATTGATTATCCTCGTTCTAATTGGATATTCTGTGGGTTGATTTTTCATTCAACAATGTCGAAATTGATACAACGAAGTTTGCCGGATTTTACTCTCGTTTCACTCTTGAATAAGTTTGGGGGAGCTAGAAGAGTATCGATTTCGTGTAATTTTCAGTAATAATTGAATTAATTGTGAAGCGATGGCGATTTCAACACTGGAAGGAAAGGAAGAATGATGACTAGTTTCATAATGAAATTCAATAGATACGCGATCAAGTATCAAATGGCTTGGGACAATACTTGGAATTCAAAGAAATGGCTCAGTAGTAACTACCAAAGTGTGGATATATACTTTTGGGGGACACGTAGATTCTGAAATGAATAAAATCCATTTCGGATAGAATCTGAATCAAAATTTGAAACACTGTGGATATTCCAACTAAATGTGGCTGCATCTTACTTGAAAACTTGACTGAAATTCAGTCGTTTCCATTGTGTCGGTATTTGTTTCTGATGCTTACTCCAAGTTGAAACAGGACTAGTTTTGGCTGCAGCTTCAAATAATTCTGATATTCAGGATGCAAATAAGTTCCACTTCTGACTATGTACATGATCAAATACTACGTTGAGAATCTGAAAGATGAAGTCAAATGTTGATTTTGATGTTCTCACAAAATTGTCGAGTGATATTCCACTCTTCAACCGAGCTGAATTGAGTGTGTTAATTTTTTTAGTAAAATTTTCTTTCTCTCAGAGTGAAGTCTAAACTTTGTTTTGAAATTCTTGAATTCCTGGAATTGTTCTGAAATTCAAATTGTCCTTATAAAAATCCATTTTGTATTAGGACTTCTAATGTGTTTAATTTGTTCACTTCGTGCTCGTGTTCTCGTTGAGTATTCGAGGCCCATTGATCTGGGTGCGGATTATGGAATGTCGGGTTGGGAAAATATAACAGTTTTTGATGAATCAAACGTTCACCGGAAATTTTCAATACAGAATGATAAAATTCATAACCAGAATTATACTCTAAATATGAATGTCAGTCTTATGAATGTCATACATTCATCATATTCCCCAGTAGAATAGTCTAGTCATTTACGAGTTTGTAGCGCTTGCATTAGTGAAAAATTAGCCAACTCACGTAAATACTTACGGGGCACTCACCAGGGTTTAGTTTTTCGTTGGTGCAGGCGTTACAAACTCGTGAATGACTTGACCATTCCTACTAGGGCTTTTGTTCCTCAATATCTACAAATCATAAAGAAATCTGAATCTATGCTTGGATTTAAATCTGAATTTCTGAAAACCTGTGATTTTTATAGAAGAAACACTTTTTGTGGGGGTACTGACTTCATGTGCAGCTAGAACATCCCCACCGTTTAGAACTTGATTCGATGATTCATTATTATATTGAGAATCGTAGGCAAATTATGTGCTATTTATGTATAAATAATAAATAGTACATGTACTTCACTCCTGATTTTTGTGCTCGATGAATGGCATAAGTGGAGTCGTGATTTTCCTTGCGCGATGTAAATCCAGCTGCCTGATATCCTAAAATCAGCGGGCAAGATTGTTGAATTAATTCAAAATGATGACATAATTATGCGCCATTTATGTGCTCCACCCTCGACTTATGTGCTTGATATATATTACAAGCAAAGTCGGGAGTTTTCTAACTTAATTGATTCAAAGACCTACCTTGCTCCCTTCAAAATAGTGAGGGTGCCAGACGCACATTGAGTGAGAAATATCCCGGCTGCAATGACCTCTTGGTCGATCATCGTTTTTTTCCTTTTGTTTTCACATCACTATACTGTATATCAGAAATTTCTGCATGAAATTGGACTTGAATTGTTTGCACCTCAATTTGAAATTGACAGAATTTCAGTTTCCTGTGCTTATTTTTTTGGCGTTGAGGAGTCAGTCATGAAACCATCTGAATTCAAGACTTTCTTTTTAACGTGTTAAATGGAATTCATGTACGTTATTTAACATGAAGCTCAAACTGGCAGTTGATTCTTATAACTTCGTACACAAAATTTTTATTCAGGATTTAAGCACACGAAACGTTTAGTGAAACGCTGCTCAATCGATTTCTGGTATAAAAAAGCTTCAACAAGGTTCAATCAAAAGTTACAACAATCGACTGCTAGTTTTAGCTTTATTTATTAAACAGAACTTCCTGACTTTATTCGCAATGTACCATGGGTTGCTACAAGATCGACTCAAAAGTCGACAAACGACTGTATTCAATTCGCTTTTTGAATTACTAGTAACATTGCTGGATGATATTGATATATGAGGAACCATTATTAATACAAATTTTCAATTGATGAAATTTCCATATGGGTTATGGCTTCCAACAATTCCAGTGCATTTATTGGACAATTTTATACCGTTTACAAAACATTTTTGTATACTCGAGGGAATACGATTGTTCAAACCCTTTAGTTCAAAAACGGAAAACAATCATCATGTGCACTGCAAAGTCTGATTTTTCTGCAATACTTCGGAACAGTATCTTGTAGTCATTCGTACAACATGTTGCTGTTATTGAATCACTCTCTTTGTAGTCTTTCGCATTTTTAAAAATGAATTTTATCGAATAGAATAATTTTAGTATTTTTAATCATTTTTCCAATTTATACAAGGGAAAATCATTCTATAAAAGTGAAGATTTCATCTTTGAACATTGACACATGACTCAATACGTATCATACCGATTGGTTCAAATTTACCGGGAAGAGAAAGTGGGAGACAGATTTGTTACCAGTACGAGTTGTGGTTATTGATTGCACCTTTTGCAATGAGATACAGGTATCTTAGGTAGTTGAAGATAAATGACATGTAATTATACGTGTACAGGTTGGAATACAGAAATGTTTGTGATCGTATATCTACATATACACGGGACTCAGTTTAATTATTAAATAGACGTGTTAATGCCTACTCATTACCGTTAACGAACTAATTTTTTTCGTGATAAGAAGGAAACAAATGACGTATCGTCACGATGCCCCATCATATCCGTTATGAATATTCTTCTTTTACGTTTTTCTGCGATTGTTTGCTTGAAGATCGTGATTCACAGCTCTACACATTTTTCGGTAGGTCCTACGGTATTTTCAGTATGACTTATTCCTTACGAAGTGAACCTTTTTTGAACATTGGTACAGAGTCCGCGATGGAGTAATTTTTACTCTGAAAATAGTCATCCATATATTGATTTGGTGCCGGAGTAAGAGCTACTGCGATTGGAATAGCGGTTACTCCTGATTTGCGTATCTAACGTTACGTATCGAATCCACTATGGATGATTCTTTTACTTTCGTTGAAACTTATAACATTTTACGAAAAACATTTCCTAGAAAATGAAAGAGGAGAATTTATAGCGACAGGTAGAATTGAAAAAGTGAGGCTGGGTATAGGTTGAGTATCCCTGGGGCCCCCGTGGGCTGCGCCACTGTTCTCCGGTGGGCCCCTTCTAGGGTAACACGAAGGGGGGCACCGGCAGCGACAGCTGCTGCTGCTACTCCTGCTGCACTTCGTCCTGTCCCTCTCTACCTCTCACCTTCGCCCCTTCTTTTATCGTCGATCCACAAACCCCCGCTCGGTCCCGCGGGGCCTTCGGTGAGACCACGATCCCCACCATAGGGCCCCATGGTCGCGTGGCAGGCAGCCTTCTCAACGTACTCTCTTCTTTCCTTCTCACAATACACACCTTCCCCTTTCCCTTTCCATTTGCTCCTCAACGTTTCCCTCGTTGTTCTCCTCAACGTTCCAACGGACGATCTTCCCCTCATACCTATACTTGTTTTTCTCGTTATCTCTTCTTTTTTTCCCTCTTTCAGTTTCTTATTCTTTCTTTATTCAACGACGACAACGATGTGCCCTGATCGAGATTGGCAAACGTGTGCCGAGTTCCGCACTGAGGAAAAGAATTATATTATCGATGATAAAATATATTTATGTAACGAAATTTCATGACGGTATTAAAAAAGAGAACGAAAATCCCTGGTATACGTCGTTATTGCGGTTTTCAAAAAACTTCAAACTCGTCGAGAATCTTGCTTACGTTTATAATTATAACCCTGGAAAAAATCTTTTACGCAGTCTTTACATGAATGTTCGATGCTTCACACACTGTATCATATTGAAAATTTTTGTGCTGAGTTTTTGTGAAAACAGTTGAATGTCGTTGAGTAAATTGTTCTTCAAAAAATTTTTTTATCCGGTTAATCACGATATATGATATTCTACAGAATTTTTATGATTCTAATTGAATTTCTGGCACATAAACCGGGTGAAGATAAGAAAGAAAAGAGTACGGACAAAGAGAAGAGATAATAAGATCACAGATAAAGAAGATACGTTCGAGGAAGTTCTTGTCGTCGGGATCGAGTAAGAACATTTGTGGCCTCGGAGTCCAGTCCCAAGAGATGCAGCAGCGACTTTCCATGCCCCTGGCTCCGTGGCTTCTCTGCTTCGAAGCCCGCTTTGTCATCTTTTACCTGAGACCCGTTGTCGGTTCTCTTTGCTCTCCTACTGAGTCCTGGGCGGCGGTACACGCGACTCTCCAGTCTTACTCTCACATGCCATGATGATCTTTCACGGTGGGGACGAACGAAGCGTGGCTCATTGGTTTTTTATTTTTACTCGTTTTTTTGTTCTTTTCTCGAATACCGATAACCACTTTTCTCCTTCGATGCATGTCGTGTCGTAATTTTTGATCGTACAGACCGTCGTGTACGTGCAGAGTAAATTTAAATACCGTTTATTTCATTTCGCTGTGAATTTCACATGTTTTTTATATCTTTTTTGTCTTCTTTCAGCGCAAAAATGGAAGGAATTTGCAGAGTGGTTGAGAACCGTTGCTTACCTGAGCCCCTTTCAAAATTCTGTTTTTTTTCTTCCTTTCCTCTATTCTTTTTCTCTTGTATAGTCGGGGTCGTAGGCCCCGGGGGTGACGTGTTTCCACCACCACCGCCAACACCAGACGCAGAGTTCGTTCGACCGTACATTGTATTTTTTTTCATTCTTCTTTCTCAAACTTCACCCTTCGAATATTCTTCTCTTTATTGAGCTTTACCTGTGAGGGCTCTCGTTTCAACGAAAGGAACACCCTTTGAGTCGCGTGGCACGGTGCACTGGCCCAACTCACACGCAAATTCCCTCGTAGAAAATCTATAAAGAGGTTGCGATAAAGCACATACGTACCCGGTACATACACACATACATCCTGACCCGGTATTCAGTCGTATGCCTTTTACGCATCGGTTATTCTCGATTTCTGGTAAAAGATATTTCTTAATTCTTCTACCCATAAGAGATTTTGCTCGGTAAATATCTTTGACCTGCATCACGCGTTATTTGTATGCGTACGTATGTATGTAGTAGCAGGTGTTTTTGGTACGAAGCAATGGCAAGACCCAGCGCGAATTCGATTCACTTTTTCTCTCGAAGTGATTTTCTTGCACTTATTATTATATTCCTTCTGTTACTTCGATGGAAAAAATTTTTTTCAGAAACTCATATGAGAAGCCTCGACCTATTATCGTCGTTTTTAAAAAAAAAACTTTAACGTGACTTCTTTGAAATGTATTGGATTTGGTTTTTATGCAAAAGATTTTTTAAGAGTTGCATTGAAAAATGATTGACAAACAAAGAGAAGAAATTTAGCTACCAGAACCTCTTCTTTGACAGTTAATCTCGTAGTTGATATTCGGAATGAAAAATATCGAGTAAAAAGTCAAAACAGAAACGTATTTGCATCCAGAACTCGAAACATAATGCGAAGGAGTAAAAAATCGAAATAACTTCTCATTAATTCACACGAAGTTAAAGCAAGTCCCTTCGTTTCCCAATCGTTTTTTGTGTCTTCGTTCTTTTACAGTATCTCAAATAACACGTATTATAAATGAGAAAAAGTAAAAAAATGTTCTTCCCATCTTTACACCGTAGATTTATACTCTTTGTCAAAAGTGTAAGGATTTCACAAGGTGCAAGATTTCATCTCAGAATTTGAGGTCAAAGTCCAGACACGATCGGTCATTCAATCCAGAAGCGTATATGCATTAAGTACAATCGATCGAGCATGTAATTGGTGGTCCTTCGACTACCTTTTATCTTGGGTCAAGGTGGGCGGGCGCGTCCAGCGAATTTTCAAAATTCACAGACTGACCATACTGGAAGCGCTTTGGACAAAAGCTGTTGCTGCTGTTCTCATTCGGTCTGCATTCTTGGTCGCATGGTTGAAAATCCGAGTTGTAAAAAATGTGTCAAAGCGCGAGAGTCGGTATTAAATATGACACCCATTTTCTGGTACAAAATTATAATGCAACAAGGTTGTACATATTACTTTACCTTCCGTGAGTGATTTTTTTATTGCCCGTTGGGTTCTGAAAGCATACGTCGATTATTATTTTTTTTTTTACTCTCCCACATATAAACGCATCAAGGTAAAAACGTGCAGTAGCGCAGTGGTGAAAATGCGGTGTCCAGGGATATGTCGGCCAATTCGCGAGGTGTAATGCCGAATTGATGTTGACTGAAAATCCATGTAGATGGTATCTCTCGAACGCCGTTAAACGGTCGCTTAATCCCCCTGTCAACGAGTTATATCGTTTTGCTCTTCATCCGTGCATTGTTGCCTATCAGTTATATTTATTTTATCCATATATGCGTATAGTATATGCGCCTGTGTATCACGATACGTGTCTTAGGTTCTCCGTATATATGCGAAGATGAGTTATAGATGCATGAATGATAGGATTACCAATGTCCGGCAACGACACCGTCCTTGTCGACGGATGGTATCGTGTACCCATTACCATTGCCCACTTCGGGAGAGATAACTATGAATCCTAACATAACAGTTTCGGTTTTGCTCGTGACATGTTCGCCGAAGCGTCGTCGACCGACTCTGCAATATCATGCATCAAAGGACAAGCTAAACCCATGGACCACGGTGTCATCCTCAGCAGCGGCTCAGAGAATTCACTCGACCGTTATGACGTAGTGTTGAGTCGTGTCCGGACTCTCTCCTCTTCATATATCTCTCTCTATCTTTCTCTCTATGTGCACGTACATGTATATATAAATTCACATAGTTCGTCTTTCGTGCCAATCTGGCGACGTCATCGAGCTTGTCGTTCCTAATCACCAGTTCTCCCAGAATTGTAAATTTATATTCAACTTATTACAGTGTCTGTAGCTGAAATTTGATTCCGTAATTAGTATCGAGGACAGTGAATGCATATTTGAATTGCGTAACTAGTCTTCACAGTAGGAAACTAACTCGGTATCTAATTATCAGTCACATCGTCTGAAATATTATATATTTTCAAATATATGAAAATCTTCATTGATTTGAGTTGCAAAATCAAATATTGTTTTTTGCGATGAATAACTGTTTCCTTCATACATCATTTTTTTCACATAATTTCCTCAATATTAGTTTCATATTCATATTTGAAGGAAAGGGAGAACGATAAATAAAAATAAACGGGGAAATGAGTATGCAGATTCGTAGATTTTGGAAGATAAAAAAAAGCTGTTCGAATCGGAGAGTTCTCGTGTGACGATGATGTATGAATTATGTATGAGCGACGCGTCATTTGAAGTAAATACTTTGCAACGTTATCTGAAAGTGACGTTTCATATTTTTTTTTGTCCTTATTTGGAATTATTAGTTCAGATCTTCGGTAGGTGACAAGTCGATTTTATAATTATACATCTTATATCATGTGAAATAGCTAAATTTGTAAATACTGCCGTTAGCATGAAAAAAGAAAGGAAAATCTTTTCATAAATAGATGTGGTTGTATACCGTATTCTTTGTCAAGTTTGAAAAGCATGTACATGACCATCATGATCATCTGAAACCATTAGAGAAATGTGTGGCAAAGACTAAGACTAGACTAATTGGCATATTCGATCGGAGAGAAGAAGTTAGAAAACTTCTCTTGACGTGAATTTTTATTCAAAACCCCGAATGCAATAATAAGAGATGGGGTAAAACTGTTTATTGCAAATTTCCTCTCATGGTTCGATTTCCTACTGTAATTGGAAGACAAAAGAATTAAGAAGGTTCATAGACCATAATTATTACTAGTGAAAATTAATTGAATTTTTGACAAACCTTCGCCAATGTGTACAAGAAGAATAAAATTCAAAAATGAAACGAAAATCTGGCGGAAGGTTTGATTTTTATCACACACAGAAGAATGAACCGAACCCAGACGATTCTTAAGAATCCTCTATAACATCTTCTTTTACGGGCTGAATATAAGAGAAACGTAATATCGAGAAAGATAGGAACCCATGAGAATACCATTAGGTTCCACTATCTATAACCCGAACGATATGTAACCGATGATAACATAAGAAATGCAATATCAAGAATCTTCCAGGAAAGAATTCAATAGTAGTAAGTTCGGACATCTATATCCGTAGAGTTTATAATAAAGAAAGGAACATATCCACGAATAGGAACAAAGAATACTACTGTAGTGATAAATCTTTCACTATATATACCTCTTTTCCCTTCTTTCCCCTTCTCCCAGCGTTTGCCAATTCTTTTGTCCTTTTTCTTCCTTTTTTCCGTCTTTTTCCCGTCTTTTTCCCTCTTTTTTTCTCTTTTCTTAGGTAGTAGCTGTAGCGCAACGTCTTTCGATATGTCCTCTCTTTCTCTCTCCTTTTTTTCTTTTTTTTTTTCGAGACGTAAATCCAGCTGATCCACATAAATTCCTTGCAAGGGTCGTCGTCGACGCGTTCGTACTACGTACGTACCCTATACATGTATATGTAGAGAGAAAAGGAGTTTTTCACAACGTATAATACGACATACGACGTACAGGGTGAGCATTAATAACGGATGAGGCCCCGACTGCGGTGGCAAACCTTCGTTATGTTTATCTCGTTGTTTATTCCACGTGCGTGCACCCAACTCTACCCGGATCGCGAAAAACGCGAATATACCTATATACGTATGCGTACATATTTGTCGATATATCTTGCAAATTCTTACCGCGATCCATTGCTGTTGGTTTTGATTTATAGAGACGCATAGGAAATTTATGCTTGGCATTAATTTTGCATCGATTCGCGGCGTAACGCTTCTTTTTTATCTTTTCCAACATGCGGTGTACTACCACTGCATGAGAGAAAACAAACGTGATTTCCTTGTTTCCATTACTTTTTCGTTTGTATGAATATTTGATGCTTCATGTTTGAGAAACACATTCTCCTTCGATTTATTTTAAAATATTTCTCATTGTACAATAGAATAATCGTCACATCGTTTCTAAAATTAAGCACACGTTAGTCGGTAGGTTTTTAGAATCGAGGGATCGATTTTTTCCAATTGATTGCAATGATTGCAGATCTGAGAATGCGGAAAATACTTGCGATAGGAAAAAACGAAAGAACTGTTCGAAAAACACACTTTATTATATATATTATACAAGTACGATCGATTTTGCAGATGAATAGAGTTCAGTCAATTAATCGACCGTCATATCTCAGCCACAATATACTCTTCTTATCTAACTATATTTATGTATTCATACTTATTCTCCGTTTCGCCCGAAACTACATATTTCTATACGCGATACGCTATAATACTAGATTTAAGAGTATAAAATTAAAAGAATTTCTCGATCATAAATTCCGTTTTCTCATTTTACAGAAAAGCCAGGCTTCCAGTCGCCGTATGGCCCCACGATGGATAATGGAATGGTGAGTAAAAGTTTTTTATGCGTTATAAACATATCCTTCTTCTACTTTCCTCCCGTCCTTCTTTTTTCTTCTCATTTTACGAAGGATTGATTATTTTTTATGATCTCGAAAAAAGTATGGATTTTTCTTCATCCTCGATCAAAGTTGTTATACGCAAAAACTTGTATTTTAATTAGAATTGGAGGGAAGAGCAAGAGAGAGAGAGAGAGAGAGAGAGAGAGAGAGAGAGAGAGACAGAGGTTCACCGAACAATTAAATATAAAAACAATCCAATAGGCTTGCTACGATGGAGGGAGAAGAAACTTGAAAACATTTCGCCGTTTTTTTTTCTTTTGTTCGAGTTTGAGGAGCTTGAATCTTAAAACGGAGCAGGATTACAAAAAGAAATAGGAGTGTAATAATTATTACGAGAGTAAAAGCAAATTTATCTGAGAAAAAGTTACTTACATTTCCCGACCGCCGCTGTTCTCGTTTCACTCCAGCACCCCTCGATATAATCCAAAAACTTTACCGCACACAGACGATATTTTTGGTAAGTGGTTCTCATATTTGAACAACGAGGAGAATCCACAAGATTTTGGGTATTCTACTCATCGGTGATTGATTTATCATTTTTTGTTGTTACAACAGTCTGGTGAGTGAGCTCGGTTTTTAGTTATCGATATGTTGGAAAGTGAATCCATGAAATCTATTTTCGATTCTCGTCCTTTCAATTATCGGGAAAGTAATACAAATTTTATATCTTAAATTGTATATCAAGTCTGTTTTTCAGTTGAGATTCACGATTATGTTATTCATACATTTTTCGGCATACAAAGTTAATCAAGTATATAATAATATAATGAACCACTGATAAACATTGAAAATCATCGAGGAATTCGGGAACTCGATATTTTCATACCTTTTGTACGTGAGAATATTAACACAAAGGATTTCGTGATGGTTGAGCATCGTCAACCACCAACTTTAATATCACTTACGCCCTCCCTCATCCGTAGCAATGTATCTATAAGCTTTATGTGTATACATAAGGTCTATGTACATTTTATACATATATATGTATATACTTGCGAGTTTTACATATAAAGGTGTATGTATATATATAACAAAGCAGCCACCATCTCAGATGATAGTGGTATAGGGAATTTAACCGGCATGAAAAGTTATCTTGTACGGCAGCATAAGGATAAAGCTCTCTTACTATATCTTCTTCTTCTTCCTCTACTTTTTGGTAGAGGTTTTTGTTATCCATACCGTTCTGGTTTTATAAGCTGTACTGACTTCTTTTTATACTTATGAATTGAACTTTCAATTTTTTTAGAGATTATTATACATATATATATATATATAACCTTTCCCTCATATACATAATTGATTCTCAGACGATAGGAGAATAGCTTGGAAAAATTATCATGTTTGTTTTTTTCATTAATTGATGAAAGGAAGAACCCGCTCTAGCACCTGACATTCCCTTGTCATGTTCCAAACGCCTCAGGAATGATATAAATCAAGATGAACTACAGTTCAACCTGAAAGGATGCGGCCATCCTCTTTCCTTTTTCTCACTTCAGAATTAACTAGATTCCGAAGAAACTTGGTGAAAAGTTCAAGTTCAATTGTTTAGAATTTTAATAAGCGGATGTATTTATGTGGAAATATTGTGATTTATGAGGATACTGGTAATCATTATTCGAAAGACAAAATAAGTGACAGAGAAATAGGGTATAAATGACATAGAAAATTATGTTATGTGTGTCTGTTTTTGTTTTAGGCGTACGGCGGCGGTACTTACGGTCCCCCGGCAGGTGGTCCGGGTGGAGGGCCGGGAGGAGGGGGTGGACCGGGTGGAGGGGGTGGTGCTGGCCCTGGAAGTGGAGGTGGCAGTGTTGAAAACACCACATTTCCACCTGACTCCCCGTTTTTTCCGTTCGGAGCCAGGGCGGTCCCAGCTACCGTAAGCACCCCGAGTCCTGTCGCTAATCCCGCGGCAGCCCCTACAGGCCCCAACGGCGCTCGGTTACCTAATCCCACGGCCGGTGAGCATGAATATAATGCATTTTTTTAGTGATTGAATTTTGAATGAGAAGTCATTTTATTCAAATTTTGAAATCTGTCGAAGCTTTTAATCTTCTTCTCAAGGAAGTAAACCATCCGCTGGAGGCCGAAAAAAAAGAAAATTTCAGGAATTTTTTTTTTCAAACAAACTAAACAATATATCGGAAAGTTATTTAATATATAACTATTCAAGTGTGTTTTCAAATTTTTTCGAAGCTGTAAATAACGTAATGGCAGCTCTTCTGTGTATTTCCCTGGACAGTTTTTTTTTTCGCCGCCGGACAAATAAATTCTGCTAATTTGAAGATACAATCATAAGTCAAGAAAATTTCGATTCAATATGATATCAGCTGTAGCAGTATGTAGAATTTTTCTCCTGTACTGCATAGTTCAATTTTCATTAACGATTTTTGTTTCCCGTTTTTTTTTAATTCCTTTAAAACACATGCCATTTCGGCAAAAATCAATTAAAAAAAAAAATTCTACGTACTGCTGTATCTAATATCATATCAAGTCAAAATTTCCTTGGTTTATGATCGGATCTTCGAATTCGCCGGATTTATTTGTCTGGCCACGAAAAAAGAAATGTCCAGCGAAAAATATTGAAGAGTGGCCATTTTGCTGCTTGCAGCTTCGAAAAAATTTGAAAACACACTTCAAGGGTTACGTAATGAAGAACTTTTGATTCGATGTATTGTTTATTGGTTTTTTTTTTAAAGGATTCTCGAAATTTTCCGGTCTGTAGAGAGTCAATTTACCCCCTTAATTAAGTCAGACCGTTGCTAAAAAAAATGAGTAATCAAACATGAAATGGTTTTGGCTTTTTGTTCTCAGGTGCAGCAGCCGTGAAAAGGAAGAAGGATGTGAGTAATACATTATTCTATTGATTTGTTTATTTGAGATGACAAATAGGGCACATAATGATAGGTCAAATACTGGAATTCAGGAAAAAATTTAAGATATTCATGCAGGAATTTTTCCAATTGAATAGTAAAAAAATATTTTCACTGTTTCGACCCAAAATTTTATAAACAAAACCACCGGCATCTAGAATTAGGCAAACCCTGACAGTTAATGACAACGCAACTTTTCAAGTCAGAAGTTGATTTTATTCTTCACGGCAATAGGTGTTGCTGAAATTAGCCTTGTCTTGATTTGAAAAGTGACTGAAATTTAGGTTTTTTCATTGTGTACATGGAGAAAAATAAAGAAGAATATTTGATCTTTTACAATTAGTTATATTTTTCCGTAGCTCCTACGGGATTTTCTGTATGGCTTATGCCTTACGAAGTGAATCTTTCTTGAAAATTAGTATAGAGTACTCCAATGAACTAATTTCGTGCTTGAAAATAGTCATCCATACATTGAAACAAGCTGAAATTCGGAATAAAGACAAGTTTTACTCATCGCTGAAAATTTCCATTAAATAGAGGCCCAATGATAATGTGCGTTTTCGGGCTGTAGATTTTCGTTGCAATGATTCCTACTCCTTCCACCGTTATGTTCTCCTCTTTTACTCCTTAGTCCCAACTCCTGAAATGAACCAGAAGGTTCGTTCCAGGCTACACGTGCAGCCCTGAAGAAAATCTTTGCAATATTTACGAAACTTCATCGACAGATGCATTCTCAAAGCGGAAGCTCAAGCTATTATATGATTATAAATAATCATTTACAATAATAGCGATGAAGAATCACGATGTACTCCTTCTGCTTTAAAAAACAAAAAAACAGAATCAAAATAAAAAAATATCTCTACAATATAAATATTTTCTCACACATCGTCAGATAACGTTTTCAAAAGATAACATTGTTTTAGTAAGTAAATGAGTAATTTGAAGGTGATTTTTTTCTTCATTTTTATATCCATACCATTCCAACGAATCCAAAAAGAAATGGTATTCATCAATATCAACTTATCTTTTAATATAAATCGACGCTGTCGATGTTGGATGTTGGCACATGCTTTGTGTCAAAAAATTTGAGTTTTTTGTTTCTTTGAAGTTTTATTCCTTTCAGAAGATACTTTATTGGAAAAGGTCTTTTTTTTCTCTCGAATGTATCAACTTTCCAATCTTGAAAGAGAAGAAACAACTTATGGGAGGGACAAGAAAAGCGAGGTCCGTAATGACATGAATTTGGGTGATATTTCTTATATGTTAAAAAAAAAGACCAAAAAAAGGATAATGACAAACACTTGCAATCAAAGAGTATAAAATAAGGTATTATTATGAAAATCTTACGGAAGCAGCTCGTAAATAACAAATATTGAACTTAGATCTGCATATTCGTTGGATGAAATTATGTATGCAGAAAAAAACAATTCGAAATCTGTCTATTATTTTGAACTTATTAGATGCGGAGGATGATCGAAATTGTTCCCTTTTTATATATTGAGTTAATCAATGATTTGAAAAATATTATTTATCACTCTCAATGATGATCGGGAATAGATATTGCGTACATCCTTCTGCTTTGGAGGTTCTGGTTTCGCCAAATATTATGACCATTCTCGTTGCTATACATATATAATTGAGAATGTATCAAATTCAATTATTGATTGTGAAATCGTAGATTGATCGCATCGGAGTACATGTTTGGTATTGAAATTAGAGAGTATGTTATTGAAAATTCCTGTTTTCTGTCCATACATTGGCAGTAGTTGAAATTGTTTTTGTAAGTCATGAATTCACAAATGAACAATACCTTTGACTTCAGTTGAAAAATTTCGAACTGATACAGTATGACTTGGAAAATACTGTTTCGAGTGGAAGTTTATAATCCGTCGAGTCTCATTAACGTTGATTCGAGTTATCACTGAATCACCATGCTTTCATTTGATATGTATAAATGAAATATACAATGAGATTTCTCAATTGAATTCATTTTCAAATTCATGTTATTCTTTTTAATTTCTGTTCCGACGACAATCTATTGTTTTCATAGTCATCAGATTCTAAAAGAATCAAAATCACCATTTAATAATACATGTATTGAGAGAAAAACTTGTCTATATCGAGAATCGAATGATCCATTTAATAATCTTTATTTTTTATTTTTTTTGTACAGACCCTTGATACAGCGGACGGTGAAGTAGTTACTACGCAGCATTGGGTGAGTTTTTATTTCTTCTAATTTTTCATTTTCGAAACTATCACTAGTATAGAATTCAAAGTCTGATATATGGAAAATTTCCTTCTAACGAAAAGTGAAATTTCACTCTTTAAGCAATCAAAAGAAAATCTATTCTTCCATTCGAATGGAATTCTCTTCCTTTCAGATTCACCCTTCAAATCAGAGTGAAATCCAATGTGATGAGAAAATCTGTGTCTTATATTAGGTTTTCTTGAACACACCACAAAAAAAAACACGACAATTCGTGCAAGTTGCCAATCTAGTAGTGATGTTGATCTTTTGAATAAAATTATTCAAATTGTGTCTTTTAAATCCATCACAATTGAAATAATTCATAGATTCCCTGTGTCTTGAATATCATGAAAATGTTAACAAAAATACTAATGATTTTACCATGCGAACGCGTGAACGAACGGATCCCTCAAGCACCATCATCTCAGAATTATACTCAAAGAGAGCTGGAGAAGTATATGAGAAGAAAACTTCCTCATGACCGGAAAACCAAGCTCTCTTTCCTGATCCCTTCTGAATACGATCTGTTTCGTTTTGCCTTTCTCATCTAGTGTTAATCCCAGGACCCATTTCACTTGTCTCTGATTTTTCTTAGTCCCTTTTCAAATACCAATTCGAACAGACATAAGAAAAATACTTTTGATACGAAGTATAGAAACAAACCCCCACAATAATTGACTTTTCATCAACAAAAAAAAGGCACATTTTCTCATTGTTCCTTTGTAATAAGAAAAAAAAACCGACACCCGTTACATCGTGAAGCGCATACGATTACACACGAGCACGACAGTTTGTAATTCAATGTGTCTCTCACATAGTGGAGTGGCATACAAGGAGCTTGACGAAATTAAACAACGAACGAGTTCAAATTTGTTGTTCAAAGTCTCCTGTGTCCCGTGTGAGGAGAGACGAGACACAGGTGTAAACATTTTGATGTTTGTATTCATTGAAGTGCGATTGTTAGTTCTCGTTTTCCCCCTTTCTCGTTCTCTTTTTCTAAACGAGATATTATATATACGTATGTAAATGTGTACCAGAAAGAGGAGTATGATGTGTATATATTTATGTTTTCCAAGTTGGCGTTGTGGGATGGGAAAATAGAATTTTAAACGGTCGTTTTGTATATTCGAATCTTGTGACTCGTCTTTTCAGGACTAAAATGTTATCGGAACATGTTTTACTTTGTGTTGTTCGATTTTGACAAAAGCGAAATTTCTGGAAATTATGATTTTCCATTTGGCAGCTTTATTTGGATGAGTTTTCTCATCACATACAATTTTTAATCAAAATCGCATGATGGTTTATCTCTCGTGAATATTCAGTTTTCACATCTTACAGGCTACTGTCTCGACAAAATGAACATTTCAAGAAAAAATTAGAAGGTATCTTTTTGAATCTTTGATTCTCAATGCCAATCATATGTATACATCCAAATCTGCACAAGCAACCTCGTGTTTTGTAACATTGTTTCCGTGAAGAACACACGAGATTGTTGGGCAAACAGAGTAAATATCAAACAAGGGTCATGACGAGTGGTATAGTTGTCTACACTCATGTTTCGAGCACCCTCATCTCCATCAAATACACGGAGAAAATCTTATATTAGTGATTACTGTAGTCCACACGACTGACTCGTGTGATGCAGAAGAATCATTTCAATGCTACTGGTTAATGTAGTACCACTAATCAGTTGTGTCTCCACACGGAGAAAATATTTCATTGAATATTACATTGTAACGGCAGATTCAATAAGATATTTTTTTTCCGTGTGGAGACACGACTGATTCGTGTTACTACAGTAACCAGTAGCGTTGAAATGATTTTTTTGCATAATACAAGCCAGTCGTGTGAGCTGCATTAATCACTAGTGCAGGATTTTTTCCGTGTACAATTACTTTGACTCATCGGAAGATGCTTTCTTTACAATCTGTATCTGTAACTTTGAATTTGGAGATTCGTAGATACTGATAATTATTGCGAATGATCATCGCGCTTGAGTTCAACACTTTTGAGAGCCACTGGAGAATTCAGGGACATCGTTCGTTTTACGTTTCAACGAATACGATAAGGAATTCGAATAATAACACAAAGAGGGAGATGATGAGAGAGAAAAAATGATTGCATCAATTATTTTTCTCTCGAGAGGGAGAAGAAACTTTACAACGTACAACCTCGTACAAGCGCGTTAATTAAATATGATATTCTTAAGCTTTTATTTATTTATCGAATCGAATCGAAGTTCATCCCGTCTTCCAGTGTAATGTATTCTTTTTTTCTCACTTTTCTTTCACTCGATTGAACGATTCATCGAATAATACGTTTTTCAAATAGCGGAAAGTTTTTATCGATTTTTTCTTCCTTTGGGATTTGAGCATTCGAAAAAATGTTATTCATGACTGTGGAGAAATATCTATCAGTGGCATTGTTAATAAAAATCTCCCTAATCCATTGATATATAGACGTATACAGTTCAACGAGACGGAGAAAGTGTATGTGATTACATTTCTATTACGTTTGGACAGTACTCCCGTATCGTCGAGGGTGTAGTTAAACTGGTCCCTCCCGTGCAAGAGAATACGCTCTAATGTCTCTCATGAGAATTTCACTTATCGTTAGTACAGTCGTTCTTATATATAGGGTTTTAGCGCTGTTAGGTTAGGAAAAAAATTCTACTCGAATATCTTTCTGGCTGATCGGTTATCGTTGTTCTTGTTGATGTTGATTTCTTTGGTTTGGTTTTAAATAGCAAGGACGGTGGTGTGCCTCGGGGGCGACAGTGCATCGCCTCGTCGGTGTGCGGTTAAGATCTCTCACGCTATACGGATACGTTCCATTGTATACCTACGTCAACGTACATATATTCATCCATTTAAGTAAATGTAAGGGGGTCGTCGTTGTCGTGGGTATCAGGAGACCATATGGTGTCGCGTGCTGCGGTCGACAGAGACCGACACGCAGCAGTCGCCCCACATAGTCCACATTACGATCCATGTTTCCACTAACACATTTGTAAATATATAATACAGAAAAGGACACTTATACGCCCGGTTTATAAGCTCTTGTACTTTTCTCACACCAATTTCGTGCCTGAAGGAATTCCCCCTTTTCGATAATAATCAGACGCGATTGAGAAGAAAGTATATCCATTAATAAATCTTGAAAATTGAGGAAGTTAATGGATTCCCTGTGAAACTTTTGAAATTCGATTCAAGGGGATACTAGCGACGTGGCAGCAGCAGCGTTAGTCATGGTAGCTATTTCGTGTATTTGATATTTGGATAGTGAAGAAAAATTTCTACAAAAGCTAGGTTTTAGCTCCTGCAACAATAATTTTTAACTATCCAAATGGTGTTACGCCTGATTGTCCAATAGCAAAATGTCCGGGACAGTATGGTATGTGACAAAATGGCCATGTGGTGTAATGTCCGAAGGCAAGATGCTGAAGGATAATGTAACGTTGGCTATTTTGTTGTCGTACATTAGGTCGCGGACATTTTGTGGTGGACATTGTGCCATGTGACCATCCAAATCTCAACCAAATGTTGGCGGCTCAAAATTCAATTCATTCGGTCTAACCCTAGAATACGAAAGCGAAAAAACAGAACATTTCAAGTGACTGTAACTCATTTGAAACTGAATAGGTTTTGATTTATTATGGGTGGTTTTTATCCATCAGAGTGTACAATTTGAAAATATTTCGGTTAAAGAATATCTTCAATAAAAAGACCTTCAGATGCTGTCTGAAAGACCCCTGTGCGTATTCTAGGGTTAATAATAATAACGATGAATTGTTTCAACAGATTTCTCACTCAAGAAGGAAGAAATTATGTTGCGTTTACGATTGCGTACAGTGATGATAAAATAGACGACGTATCTGATGAAGAGTAGAGGATGCACATAATCTGACTCTCAAAGGCAAACTACAACGAGATCTTCTTTCAGATACGTAAGAGATGATGAACTGTGGCGCATGTCCTGGTATGAAGTTTGAAAATCGCAGAGAAAAATTCATTTCAACGAATAAGATGGGAGATTTGGTTGTAAATTTATATCATTTCAAATTCATCTCGTTCTCTATATACGAATAGTATGCCGTTTCATTTAAAAATGATGTTTTGAATGTCAGTGAGGATTATATTCATCAAGAAGTTGAAATTCCCTTCACATACCCATGTGATTCAGCATTGCCGAGTACTTTTATACATGCAATAACAGCTCTTTGAACATTATTCAAACGTGTTTTTCATATAATACACATTTCTAATATAAAATTCACGACGTCCAAGAAAACTTCGAAATTGAAAACGTATTTGCAGTTGAGGGATTCATTTTGGAATTCTTCAACAACGGATTTTTGAAGATCGACCAATTGAATTAAGGTGATACCAGCGACCCCTAAAGATGCAACCAGACCGACTGGTTGGAAACCCCACGACCAAAACTATTCTGACAAATTATTCGAAAACAAATCAATGAAATCAAAATATCGCTCTGTACAGACCTTTTTCAATCAATAAAAACGGTCTTTACAGAGCAATAGTTTCCTTTCATTGCTTCATGTTCGAATAATTGGTGAGAAAAGATTTGGCTTGGGTTGCATCGTCAGGGGTCGCGGATATCCCCTGCAAAACGAACATTATATACGCATATAGAACACAAACTTTAGGAAGAAGAAAACTTATTATTCATTTCATAACCCGATTATAATTCTGTGTCACATTGCTTTCGACACGCGAAAAATCCATCAATTTCCGAACAATAAGAAATATATATCGATATTGGTATCTAAATCGTCCTGGCTTTCCTTCTCCCTCCTTTTCTTTCACGAAAGAATGAAGAAACGCGTTCGAACTACCGTTCAATTTTTTTCTTACTTTATTATATTCCCCCACATTGTTTCAGAGTCTCGTAGAGAGTTATGGAGTGTAATTAGACTGTCAGGTAGTATAGAATGTCTCTCTCTCTCTCTCTCTCTCTCTCTCTCTCTTCCTCCTTGTCCTATGAAAGACGAATCAATTTTTAGAATCGCGTGCTATGCGAAATCGAGGAGGAGAGAGCAGAGAAGAGACAGAAAAAGGCGAGCGATGAATGAAATGGTGGAGGCGAAAAGAGAGGGCCTTTGCTAGAGACGTTATATGCTGTTTGACGGGCACCTGTTGCTGGTAGTACACGAAAAGCCTTCTTCTTCTTCTTCCTCTTCTTCTTCTTCTTCTTCTTTTTCTTCTTCTACTTCTTGTTCTTCTTTTCTGTTGTGCGCGATACGTTTAGATTTGTACATTATTTTCACAAAACTGAATTTCCTCTTACCATCAATTCTTAAGTACTGTAATGCGCAATCACGTACTACGCAACAATTTCAACAATTCGATCTACAATTCCCTTTGGTTACGCCACGAACTTTGGTTATATTATTATAACTTTCCAGCGGTTGTCTTCGAGTAGAGTAAGTATAAAGGAGTTACTAATGGTCTTTGTAAAATCGTAAAATAACGTGTCCAATAATCAACGGATAATACTTGTAAGAGAAGCAAAGGAACACAGAGAGTTTGAACGCAATATACTCGATTGTTTGTCCTTTACTGTACGTTTGTAGTAGGTGGTCGACGTTGACAAAGCGCGCGGTGCTGCTCGCCTGGTATTGTTGTGCCGTGTTGTTTCCTATTCTGGATTTTCTCTTTTCCTTCAGCATTACTTCTTCTCGTGCAAACTAAACTGAACGTGCACGCAAAGTACAACGAACGTAGTACGTACACGTTGGTCGATGGTTGACTTGTCATTTGGTTGCTGTCATGAAGTAGTAAGTTGTCGACTTACACCGCCCTGTGTAAACTGTCCACCAACGTTTCGTATGTACTCGGATCAATTTCACACGCTATAGTTATATCAAGTTTTCTCACTATGGGACGATTATCGCGGATTATTCTAATCGTAATTACATATTCACGCAGTATTATACAGTTTGAAACATTATTTCGGACCACGCGGCTCATCGGAAATGCACGGCTGAACGATAGTTTACGGTCATTGTGGGATTAACGTGGTAAATTATTGTGCGTGAATCGCAACTGCGCCTATCGGTAAACGTCGATGCCGATAATTGGGTCGTCGAGATTATTATTATTACTGTTGTTGCCATTCCCCCATTATTATCATTATTCGATGTTACATGATGTTAAAAATATTCAATACGTTCGTAAATTTGATTTCGCACGCGTGAGGAGAGGGAGAGATTTTTAGAAATTGTTTTTCAAGTAAAATCACGATGATAGGGGAGTAATATAATTACAAAACAGCCGACATATTTTACGAGATATACTATCGTTGGAAGTATACAGGCACAGTGGGGGAGCAAGATAATAAACAAAAGAAAGGGTTACCACTTTTGGTCCATACGGCAAATCCCATGGACGGTTGAATTTTCCATCACATTGGATTCATTATTTAACCATCTTCTCTGTCCCTCCATTCTCATTGGTCGTTGCCGTTGTTCAGCGACCCCAAACTCATATGATTAATCTATTACTTTCAACTGGCTTGAAATTTCGAGTGCTCTTGAGCATTATTTTTTTCCGTGCATAGAAGTATAATACTAAATATGACTACACGCAGTATTATTGTACACACGTACACCCCGAAAGCCATACCAACTTTCTTCTCCGCCACCAACACCATGGTCTCATCGGATCACGTGTGTGGCCTATAGGGGGGTTTCTACTTCATTGAATATACTTCAGTTTCTCCATGAGTTGCTTTTGGTACCCTATACCATCTTCCTCCGCTTCATCCTGCGCGTTTATTAAACTGAGATCGCTTTTCATGGGGGATTAACGACCACGGTGAGAACTCTTCAACCAATTAACATATCAATGCAGTTAAAAGAATTCCCACAATCTTCCGTTCTTTTAACACTCGAAATGAGTGCGAAGAGCAACAAATAGAGGCAATATCGGATGAGCAAATCATCGGGATTGTTGAACGTTCTGTACAGATATAATCTATTTCTCATCGGGAACACAGTATATTAAGGAAAATGCACGGTGTGTCTGTGGCATACCTTGTATCTCTCGTGTAACGTTATACGTTTACAGGGCTAGAGATTCACCCTCCACCCCCATTAACTATGGCAATAGTTCTCCAAGTGAATTCACGAATCCAACTAAGAGGGGACCACCAAACCGACGGTAATAATACGTAGGTAGCGTATACACGAAGCGCGATGCCCTCTGTACCAAATGCTTCTCTCTCCTCGTTCATCTTCGACCACACGTGTATTTGTATGTTTGTTCTGCATGCGTGGCAGTATTTGCACGATCGGAGAGAGGGAGGAAGTATATAGCGGGATGATACGAGCTAAATCGAGCACCATCCAAGTGTGCTTCATTTGTGGCGTAGCGGCCTGTGAAATTTGTACCGTATACATCTCTCTCCCATCGATCTTCCATTCTCTTTTCATCCCCCTCGGACGATTTGTCGGCCGACTGATCCGATATGTGTGCTCGAATTTGACGAGTATCTTCCTCGGTTATGTCATGTTCTCCTCTCCCTTATGTGTAACTGTGTGCGAGATGAAGCAAAGTACCACGCGAACAAGTTAACTGCACGCTCTGAACATGCGAAAAGAAGATGAAATTGATTCAATGGAACATCCTGTTTTCTCTGTTTTTATTTCATCACGTAAGGTTTCACGTAAAATAGGAATTCACGTCATTGGCTTGATGTCACTTAACATTATTTCATTATTCTCGCATAGAGCGGTGCAACTGACAGGTATTGTATTTCTATGTGCATTGAATAACCATGAAGATACATTATGTAAGATTGCACAAGATAATCCTTAATTTTTTTTTTGGTGTGTTAGGAGTTTATTATCGTTGCGAAAGGGATTTCATTCAATTCATATACGAGGAAACTTGCGGAAAGGTTTTGTTATGGGGTGTAAGTAGGCCAATACTGCGTCACTTGAGAACTTGCCTCCATTTCTTGATATAGAAAATTGATGAAATAAGAATCCCATGCCCACAGAATTCCTCTGCCCTGATACAATGATACCTCCATACTCAGATTGGGAGAACATAGAAAAAGTGCACTTGATGTTACATAAATGAATAATGGAAGATAGTTTCCTACATTGCATTTTGTTTACTTGAATTGCACCAAGTACATTCCACACGCCACCAGATTATTTTCGGTTGATGGGAATGTGTCCAATCGAACAATGGGACATTTCATCGGGACCGTAGCGTGTATGGATTTTGGCCCCACTTCGGCTCAGTCTTGGCTCTATGTATGAGCCCCATTCCGTACATTCCATCGTACAGTCAAGGAAAGGTTACATTTGGGATCTATGATAAAATTCAAACGAGTCAGGTCAGAACTGGAATGAAAATTGACTTTGCGACAAAGTCATTTGCGTTCATTCGTTTAGCATTCGTATGAATAACATTGGCATTCCGTTATCGAGTGTATTCATTTACTTCAACTTCGAATATCAAAAGAACATGAAATCATAATCCAAAACAATCACTCCTTTTATCTTGTGGTATCTCCCGATGCCTGAGAGTCTTCTTTATTTGAAAATGCGACGGAAGTTGCTTCTGAAGTCAAGAGAGGGAGAAAGAAACCAAGCACTCGAAGGCAATAATCTAATTCTTCAACAACGTGTAACCAGTGCAACAGCGGGATACCTCGACGATTTATTTTATTTTCACACTTTCCTGCTTCTACTATCTTATCTTTTTCTCCTTCAAAATCTCATTTCATTTGCAGAATGTTCAATTAAACGCAGAGAAAAGCTCATAAAACGTTAGGAGTTTTTAAACGAGGATCAAAAGAGCGTATACGTGGAAAATATCCAGAATTGAATTTGAATGCGATATATTTATTCGGCGATACGACTCTCTCTCTCTCTCTCTCTCTCTTTCTTCGGGTCGTAATTGAACATACGTACGTGACGTTATCCATCTTCCGTTACGTTTGAACGTGGATCCACTTGGCTGTTATCTTTTCCAGCATGGGGTACTTTGGGCGCATTATCCGTATTCAGTAAGGTACAGGTACTTCTTCTCTCTACCCACTTCCCGAAATTTCTATTAGTACAAAAGTGAGTAGCATGGCAGCAGGAAGGAGGCACTTCGCGAAATGATGCCATAAACTTGCCGAGGGAGAAACTACGAAGAAGAAGAAGAAAAAATTCTCCAGCTACGTTCCAAATTGCGGCCCCTACTACCATGTCACTACCCTGATCAAAGGTCACTGATACCCAACAGCGACAACAACGACGGGGACAAAATTTATCGTTTTATCGTTACAAATTTTATGAGATGATTCTAGGTAGTTGGAGCATCATTGGAAGAGTGTATCGAAAGAACTCGACGACCAAAAAATTGTTGTTCCATTGAAAAAAGAACCCAGTTGTAACTGTCGAATTGATTTTTGGTTGCTTCAAAAGTGTGATTATTAACATTCGGTCACTGTAATAGAAGGGCTTAGCTGGAAATCTGTCATGTTTCCCATTCGTTTTTTGTCGCAGCGTAGGAAAGCTTTGAGGGGGAAAAAATTAAAAATATGAAAATAAAATCTTGAAACTTTGTGTACGAATGTGAGTTGAGAAATCTTTCCTGAACTTTCTATTCTTATACAAACACCACTACGTTTCCACTGTCCGAACCCAGAGTGGAACTTATATTCACGATATTCGCGTGGATGTTTGTTCAAAGTCCTTCCTTTCCTTCGACCATGGTGGCACCGACGACGATAGTAGTAGTGGTGGTGGTAGTAATAGTAGTAGTAGTAGTAGTAGTAGTAGTAGTATTTGTTGTTTCAACGGAGTTCCGACCTAGTGGGATAAAAGATAAAAAGACAAACCTCGGGTGGATACCGTTCGTATAGCGTTGGAGCTAAGGGTCGTAGAAGAAATGCCATCCAAAATGAAGGTTCTTTGGCCTAAAGTGAGGGGAAGTCGAGTAAATTCGAGAGATGTCGACTCGGCGGCCTCTTTCATCGGCGAAAACTTCAAAAGCCGTATAGAGCGACAACGAAGATGACGAAGAGACGAAGAAGACTGCCACTCTACACGAATCGCACCATATGCCACCCTTCAAAGTGTTTCCCTCTTTTCCCATATTTTTTTTTATCTTCCCTTCTTCTGATAATAAAATTCTAATCAGATTTAGTCTTTTTTTTGTTCTCCACTTGTTAAAATATTTAAATATAAATTACATAAAATTAATTAATTCAATAAAGAAGTAATCAAGTGGATAAAAAGAAAGTAGGAAGAATAGCTGGGATATCAAGAACCCTTGAGTACACGTTGAAACAGATAATGTAAGCTTGACTACGGTGTGTATGGATTGTTTGCTTTAGGGACTATTTGCAGACACGATCGCGGCTTTCCGGCTATCTCCCTTTTCTTCTACATTATGTACATATACATTTTCGTTCGTGGGTGGACGGCTTCATTGCAAAGTCCATTTATGGGGTCGCATTCGATTTTCCCCTACGATCTTCTCTTATACCTTTCTGTACCAGGCTCTCTTTCTGTTTCGTATCTCTTCTCGTCGGTTTTACGCCTCAGAGAAGCTGCCATTTTACATTCTCGACGGTAAACAGTACAGAAAAACAGAGTAGGATAGTATATAACAAGACGATAATCATTCGTTTGAAGGAACGGAATTGTTTTCTCTCTTCGATCGAAGGTATTGTGAGATTTATACACAATGGTAAATATCCATCACGAGTGAGAATAATTCCCGATTGTTTTACCAATTTCAATGAATTATTCATCCTTTTGTCAGGTCACACCCCGTTGAAAATTTCTCCTTCTGCAACCACTTTTTAGAATTTTGTTTCTGATTTTTAATCGTATTTTCGAAATTAACATCGAACTCCTATCGATCCGTTAAAAAAGTTCTCCACAACGACCACGACAACAACGACACTCTCAGAGTGAAATTAGTCAAACGAATGGGCCATCGAAGAACCGTAGAATGAAAAAAAAATTCTCGAGGGGGGTGTGGCTGAAGTTTGAAAATTAAGCGAAAGTGATTTAATTTCCCCTCGCGGTGCAACTCGTTCGTACAACTTGGAAATATTATACATATAGAAACGGAACAGATGAAAAGAGGGGATAACCGAATGGCAAAAAGGTAATAGTTAATAACAGCGCAGCTGGAAAGGAGGGTACTTTGGTAATCCGCGTCTAATTTCTAAAACAAAGAGAATAGGTTGAAACGAGAGGAAAAGCTGCGCGGGTTGAAATGAGAACGGAGGGAGAAAGACACGAGCGGCAGCAAACCCGAAGAGAGGTTTTAGGTGGGCTGGGTTTTCAACTCGAAGAAAGAGGAGAGTGAATTTCGAGGGGTCAGAGGCGGAGTTCCACCCTGGAGCACATTAACTGCAGGACGACGAGATATATATGTGTATATGTACTCACATACATATACGTTATACGGTCGCGTAAAGGGAGGAGGAGGGTGGAAAGTAGGCACGCCACTAGCGTAAGCCGAATGGAAAACGGAATTACTACGCCGCGGTGGTAACGTTCTATGGAAAATGGCTTAATCTGCCTCTCCAGTGTTGAGAGAAGCTTCAAGATGTATACTTAAGTATCACCTTGTGTGCGCCTTTCCCTCCTCTGCCTCTTTCTTCCCTTTGAAGATAACCAACCGACGGAGCAAGTCGATAATAAACGGTTGGTATAAGATGTACTCGAAATGTCGTTATTTACCGTTTGTCCGTTCCTTCGGTTTATTACGTTCAAATATCATCGACGAATTTCATTTCTGTATCTCCTAACTTTGCTCTCAACGAAATAAAGAAATGTTGCAGTTGGGGTTCTTGGAAAAAATCTTTTTTGAATATGGCGAATTCGTTTCCCCGTGCGAACGATACAAAATTGAATTTATGAAAAGTTTTGAAATATTTGAAAAATCGCTCATAAAAATATTCTGAGTGTCTCAAGATTTTTTTTCAATTGCAAATTTCTGTGTAATTTGGGATGAAACTGAAACTATGAAACTGTAATGAATGAAATAGTTCACAAATCTACACAGATCTCCATACCTGATATTTTATGTAGATTTTTCATCTTAGATAAGTAGTCGAAACAACTACTCGAGTTGATATCCCCACAATCTAACTCATCCAGCACGGAACTTCAAAAAGAATTCTTCAGAATCCATAATGAATTCTCCGAATTCCAATTAAAATCTCCATGAACCCTTTTTGAACTGGTGTGGTGTATAATATGGGAACGCATACCTACCAAAATTAACTGTCACAACTGATTTCGCAGCTGGTCAAAAATCGTCTGCGTGAAGTAGTTGGGGCAGATGTTCTTGAAGTTTGAATCGTTTACAAAAACGAAACGAAAACTCAAACTCACAAAATTTAATAAATCATTAATGTTCATCTTTTTGAATTAATTCTTTCGATATGGAAACTCCGTTTAGGGAATGTACTGCAAGATTTGGGTCTTTAACAGTTACCAATTCGTTTTGATAAACGATTCAAATTTTAGTAACATTGGAATAACTCCTTATTAGTTGGGAGAACCATCCTTCTACTCCGTAAACAGAATGTTTTCTTGCCTGTAATACAATGGCGAAACAATTTTCTTCTTTATACACTTGAAGCATATAATTTCCTCACACGCGCGCGCGCTTGTATGTGTGTGTGTGTGTGTATCGTGGAAGGCCCGAAATAGACATCCAGCGGAGGTACTAAATCTCACCCTAAAGCATCCCTGCACTGAGAACCATCCTTAACTATGCTACTAGTGCTACTACCACGCCATTCTATCACCCCTTGTAGTCTAGTATTGTCTCCCATTGGCGTGGATTTTGATATTTCCTCCTCGATACAGCACTTCTCTCTCAATTCATCCTCGTTCGAAAGGAAAGAAACCAAGTAGCAAAAAAATTGAATAAATAAAATTCTAGTGTTTATTTTATCTATGAGACCCACATGTGCAGGATCTCGCATCATGGAATCCCTATGTGCTGTGCTCTTGTCTTGTTGAGAGGAGAAAGAATAACCATCGATCACACGAACGAGAAGTAAAGTGTTCAAAAAATAATGATCCCACGGAATAACGAAATGACGTGGATCTCGAATAGGCCTTGAAAGAGATTTCCGCTCGATATCTGTACATCTTTGTTCAATGAAATGTAATTCCATATTTGATTTTCTCATATGTAGTGTCAATATGTTGGAAATTTAATAGAAATCTTGGATTTGAGTCTTCCATCAGCTAAAATTCTGTAATCAACGAAAAAAGGTAACCTGAGAAAAATTTTTTCCAGATTCCATGTGTCCCCTTCGTGGATTCTGTGAAATCATTTTATGATGAAAGAGCATGTTTGGTTTATCAAAATATCTGAACAATTCGGAACCCCACTTCTAAGTAGCACATGATCCTGAAAATGGCTTTTTTGGAGAATTCGCACGCTGGATTTTAATAATTCGTTGACTTTGTCCATTGTTTCGACAAGAGAATTTACTTCTCATTTCCATCGTTGAAATAATTGAAAGAGTCAACGAATTATTAAAATCCAGTGCACGAATTCTTCTCGAATTTGCACTCCGTCCAAAAGTGACACATTAGTCAACGGAAATTTGGATTAGCGTAAAGTGGTGTAAAATGGCGTACTTTCTCACTTCAGCACAGCTTGAAATAATACATAAAATCTTCATATCTCCTTCGAGTGAACGAGGATTTATCCATTATTCCATGCTGTAGTAAAGCGAGAAAGTGCGTCATCTTATCCTGCATTGAGAGAAAGCGCCTAGTTAAACCTTCGATAGCCAGGAAATTTATACACTGTAAATAAAAATTCAGTTGCGCCAGCTGAATTTTATTCGTCACAGCTACATTTTTTATTCCCGTTGAATAAACCATTTTATTCATATTTCAAATAACTAGACTTTTATTTACCTCAAGTAGAGTCTAGCTAACGTAAATAAAAATCTAGCTGCGGCAACTAACATTTAGTTGTCCCAACTAGGTACCTTTCTCACAGCGTGATTCCCTCTACTCATTTTTTCCGTGTACACTTTACAGTAAAGTGGGGACAAAATCACGTTGTGGGGTTATTTAATATGTTTTGCTATCAAAATTACATTACTTCTTAGCGAAGAGTAACCGAATTCTGTGATTTATTGATAAGAAGTATAGTAATTTTAATGACAATAATATATAATACGTAATCTCATAATTTGATTTCGTCTGTAACTTTACTGTAAGATGTAGTAATTTTTAAGTTAATTTTTTTCTGCGTGTATGGGAAATGGTGGGTGGATAGTAAACGATTTTGCTTTTGTAGGATTTTCTTTCATTCTAGAAAATCCTACGTTGAATAAAAGGATCGATAAGCGATGCGGTAGTTTCGACGATGGTGAGGTATGATGAAGAGAAAGGAAATCATTCGGTTTCTTTTTTTTCCACCTTTAAAGCAAGCTTCTTCCTCAGAAGGAGTAAGGAGTTATACTCAAAGTACCAAGTCGAGATGTATTTCTCTAGATATGGGGCTTGCGGTTCATCTCCTTTTTAGGATCCTCGAGATATATCTGTATGTATGAGTGGAACTTGTGTGGTCCTGCGTCGTTCCTCCTCCTATTTCTTCTTCCGTTCTTGTCTTTGGTCAATCGTATATTTGTTATGCTTAGCTTAAGCACAATCGAGAAATCTCTAGTTAGCGTGGAACGACAACCCACTGAATTCGCATCTCGTATTTGCAATTCCAAAGCGATCGAGATTCGTTAGAACGATCTATATTTGGACGAATCGAATGAGGATGAATAGATAATAGGACTATTGTACCGTTAACGTATCGTATAGTCTCGATTAAGGCTAATCGAGATTAATCTTCTTGTTTCGCATCCTTCTTTTTCCCTACTCCAGTTATATTATATTTGTTTCATTATTCCATCAATGTAAATAAGATCTATTTGTATCCTGTACATGATTCCTATTCATCGTTCTGTGTTCTTCTGGAGGAAAGGGATATTTGGCTCTTCGAAGTAACAAGTCATAAATTTTGAACTCATGCTGTATGTATCAAACGAAAATCGGTATTCAAATAATTTTCCTGTGCAGATAATTTTTCTAAAAAAGACAGAATCAAACTGTAAGTGTAAACCTTTGGAGAAGAACAAGTGAATACAATTAAGAAGTTGAAGGGAAACACGATATATCGTGTGAATAAAAGAAATGTATGTTTTGTGATATTGAACGACGGCTCCAAAGGATTCGTAATTTCATGTAAACATTAAAAGAAAGAAATTTTATTCGGGAACAAGGAAAAAGATCGAAAGGAGCAAACTGTTGACTGAAACGGTAAACATACGGCAGGGTTCGATGACTTCGCTGTCATCATTTCAATTGTTTCCATCGATTCTTTTCAATCTTTCTCAATATTTTCCAATGTTATTCCGTTCTTACCTGAACTTTCTGGTTTTTTTCTTCCCCGAAAAATACCGTTACTGAAAATGCCTTAGAAAGAGAAAAAACTTAACATAACTTTAGGAGGAAAAAGAAAAACAAGAATCATTCTCAAATGAATATGAGAACCGAAGATATAGAGAAGAAGAGTCAATGAATAGCAGGGAAAGGAGAAGGAGAAGAGGGAGGAGAAGAAGGTGAAGTTTACACAGTTGGTCGAGCGAGGTTACCTAATTATTTGTTGGTCGTCCAATGACGAAACGTTTCGAAGCAATGTTACGTAGTGACAACGTAGTTTCGATCTTCTATTTTTTTTCTTACTAGTTTTCATAGGTTTTCTTATTCCCGTGAACTCTCTTTGTCTTGGGGAGAATTTTTTGAGAATAGAAATAGAGTATTTGGATGTATATTTTCTTCTGGAGGTTCAAGTGAAGTTAGTGCTAAAAGGTAGGGTGAATTTTCATTTAAGATATATTGCAAAAACGGCAAAAGTGACAGAGATATAAGATCAAGAATGGCACACGGGGAATAGGCTCTCCACCAAAAGAAACAATTATTATGCTCAGAGGATATTAGCTTGAGAGTAAGGAAGAAAAATTTCTCTCTAAATCTGAAAGAGTGGAAAATCACGTGTTTCACTCCATTAAGTCTCAGGAGTGAGCCAGTCCGTTTCGAGTACACTCTTTCAGAGTGAATTTTCCACTCTAGAATTGGAGTTACCGTAAGTTTCTAACCTCAAACCTTGAAATATCACTGTAAAAGAGTGGAAATTTCACTTGAAATTTTCAAAAGCTAACTTGTTGGCTTGTCAAAGAGTTGGACAATAGGAAAAACTGACCAACGAAGACTTGAAGCTTTTGAAATGTGGTGTTATAGAAGGATGCCCAAATTAAATAATGTAAAAAAATGGAAATTTATTGAAAATGATAGTGAAAGGAAAAATGGTAAGACTTGTAAAGATAGACCTAGATTCAGTCATATGAAACAAATTGTGTAGGACAAGGGCTGTTGTAGATGTGTAATAATTAGACGTTTGGAGAATAATAGACAGAATTGGAGGATTTCGTCAAACCAGTCTTAAGGCTGATGATATGATGATGATATGATGATGATGATGACGATGATGATGATTGTGGTATATTGCGATTACTTCTAGAAGGAAAAACTGCTATTTGATCCAACCTAGTTCAGTTGGAATTAACACGATTCGTTTGAAATAAGAATGAAAATTGTTCCTGTTCCAGAATTTATCGCAAATTCGTTCTTCGTGAAACAAAACATAACTGCCCCTGAGTATAGAACTATCGGAGAGAGCATGGGCCTAATCTACAAACTCTGGTGCAGGTTCGGGCTAGTACTAGGCTGATGATTATCCTCCCTAAGATGGAATCATACTCTTTAAAAATCGGTTTCAAAATAACACCGTGCGGTGTTGAAAAAGATTATTTAGTATGAATGTCTTCCAACACCTTAATAATTTATAGTGTAATCTACAGTCAGAAAAGTTTGAAATTTCCTTCGGCAGGATCTAATATCAGCATTTTCTTATCAAAAATCGAGAGATTCGTCTCAAAAATATATTAATTACCTGCAGAGTTACTAACCTCAACAGCAAACCCACCGATTTCCACGTTGCATCTCCGTGGACTCGGTATGGGTAGATGATGGATATGGATACAAGGTGGATGAACGAAGATTCTACGTAGAGGCGACGTAGAAATGTCTGGCGATGTACGGGAAAGTTTTTAATTTGTATTATTCATCCGTACTTGAGAAAATTGAGGGAAGAGATTTGTGATCCAGTAATTTTTTGAGGGAATGATGAATATCGTTAAGAATTAACGGGAATCTTTATGATTTAGAATTTCCCTAAAAACAGTATGTAATAAAAGCATAACAGAATCTATCGTCAATTAAATTTGTATATTTTGAATCCGCTAATAACAAAATCGGTTGACAACAACAGGAAGAACGAGAAGATCTTTTTTCTTTCCTTTATAAGGAGAGTACCGTAAAGGATCTTATAGCAAACAATACATTTGGTCTGGTCACAGAGAGAATTCTGCTGCTTTTGCTGCACTGGTTCGGTGCACATCATTTCCCATAGTTTCTTACTTTTCTCTTACCAACTACGTACGTATAAGTGAATACAGTGAGAGAAGGGGTCAGGTATAAGAACTTGCCCTTAACTGTATGTTGCTGGTGCCCCATTGTAATTTCTTATTTTCCATACATGGTTTACATCGGGGTCTATACTTCGATGTTTCAACTCGATTCTTTAATGATTTTACAACATTTCGGCTTATTTTCTACAAATTCTCTCAACACACCTGATCGAGGAAGAAGAATGAAGAGAAAATTTCGTTTACAACGGCTGAAGTATCATTTATTTTGACTTTGTACCACCACTTTTATTTCATCCTTATTTTCTTTCTTTTCTTTTCTTTTCATTTTTATGGTATCCGGGGACGTGACGATGAGTTTTTTCTATAAATCCGCCGAGAAATGTTGCGATATTTGCTATCGATACATCAGGACATGTGAAGAATAAAGTATGTTTGCTTACGTTTGATGAATATTAATACTAGATTCTCAGTTGTGTAGATTGTATATAGTTTAAATTGAAACGGGATCAAGTATCTTCAATGAAGCGGTCGTGAGCAATTGATGTCAACTAGTTTCCACATAGTTTGTTCCAGCTACTCTTTGAACGGACAAAGATTATGCAATGAGGACTTTTGCTTTCGCTTATACCATCGCAATTGGTAATTGACTACATGGATCATAACTCACGTGTAAAGATACATGTGCACAACTTTTTTCTTCTCTTCTTTTTTAATTACACTGTGAGAAATAATCGGAATTTTTCTATACGCAGCAATATGAAGTTTCCCATAAATGGAACTAAAAATTCCAAACTTCATGGGATTTTTACTATCATTTTCCAGTGGAATACGGAAAACTTCTAATGCACGTATGTGTTCGTTACTTCCGAAGATTTATGAGAAACTTCCCATAGAAATTTTTCACAGTATATTGCATTGAATCCGACTAGTTTTTTTTTTTATCTTATTTACAGCCTGGTATGTTTCAACTTTTTATTTTGAATCTTTGTGAGACTTTTGAACTGCTTAGAGAATTCTCTATTCTATTTTGAATTCTTGAAAATTTTCGTATCCATATGAACCCTGATGAGAGAATATTTAATGTCGAATTTGTCATGGATATATCTCGTTCAGGGCTATATTTCGAAAAGTAGAAACCCTGTTCCAAGAGGTTATCAGAGCTATTTAATGAGCTCTTTGAAAAATTCACGAAATTTTGAGATTGAACACGCAAGATAGATAAGAGACAGACAACAGGAAATTAATGAATATTATATTCCGTTAGTTTTGAGATCAACTTTCTTTGAACTTCTATGAATTTGATAGCATCGATTCAAAGTAAGAACATTCCCAACAATGTCAAAATTCATAATTCATCGATACCAACAATCTTCCGTATTTTAATCATAATTCAAAGTTGAGACGAAGTTGAATGAACTATTGGAAAACTTATCTTGTTATTTCACAATTTCTTCGAGTCTTGAACTTTATTTCTCTCTTTTTCTCTTCCAAACATCTCCCCTCCTACTTCTCGTCCCACCATGAACGTGTTCATAATTCGATTCGACTCTCACGCGAAAATTTTATATCACTTCACGTACGGAAGAAAACTTGAAAATTTCAGATAGAATGAATACATTGATTCTTTTTTAATGAATTCATTAAAAGAGAAGTTCAAATATTATTTCGGAACAATAAAATCCCTGGATCACTGAACGTTTGCGAATCTTTAATCCTCCTATTGCTTTAGCGCATTTGGTCTTGAACTGGAATCAGAAAAATAAAGTGTAAAGATATCTATGACTTCGCTGTAAACGATTGTTCGCTAGTGGCCCCTTTGTTAACATTACAAATTGCTTTTATTGGCTTATACTCGAACAGAATCTTGAGTTCGCTCCACTCAACACCTCGAGCTCTTTCAAAATTCACGAAACTTTTATCAAGGATTTAAGCATCCGAAACGCCTAGTGGAATGCGACTTGATTGGTTTTTGGTGTGAAAAAGGCTCCAACAACGTTTGCTCCAAAGTTACAACAACTAGCTGCTACTAGTTTCAATTTCATCGCCAACTTGGCTTGAGGGAGGGCCTGAGATGCGAAACAGTCACATTGTTACCTGGGTTCATCCTGTCGATACAGAAAGTTTACAGATTCCATGTATGTTTAATAAATTTTTTATGAACATTCTAAATACAGTATATAAAATTTGTGACTGACGCGAAAAAACACCTGTTTGTCAGACGTCGATTTTGAAACTGAATGTTGTGTCAAATGAAAAATACGAATACCATTTTATGTCGATTATACGTTTGGATTTGTAGATGCGGACCGTTAAAGTGGAATGAATGAATATATTTATGTATGGAATACATGAAAAAAGAATCACAATCAATTTACCTCAAAGTTGGAATACTGATATTCATGAGTTAACAATTTCTGGAAATTAGAATTTCATTTGGGGCAATCACAGGAAAATTGATTGAACAAAACTTGTGTGAACCTTATTATCACGAAAGTGATATTCTCTGGCTAAACGTGCCATTCAAAAATCATATCAGAGGACAAGAATTATTCATGTTCTCAAATTCGCTTCAATAAACGATTCACCCTAAAATATACGGAATCGTTTCCCTTCTTCATTCATCTCATTCTGAAAGAACTATGGGAATAAACCAAGAATTTTTTCAAAAGCGTAGTCAAAGGAGTACCTGTCCATATTAGGATTGTTTTGAAAGAACTAAAACTTTCGTGGCTTGCCAAGTGGGTTAGATCGGGTCGGGTCGGGTGAGGTTAAGTAATTATAAACCTTGACGGGTCCCAGTCGTGTGGGTAGGTACACACACTAAAATTACTCACGAATTTCCAACTAACGAGATACCTTTGGCGCCATCGGACCGAGATATTCCGTCGTCGTTTGTCTCCCGGGACAGATTTCCCGAATCTCTAGTTATTACGAGAAAGAGAGATTGCTCTCGCCTATTATATACAACACGTTAACTAGTTGCGTGTCCCGTTTATTACGATCATATACTCACACGTACATCATGAAATTTAGATAATTTTGTTCATAGTTTTCCAACGACTGTATATATCGGTATCACAGCCGTTCCTTATCGAAACCGTTCATATTTCATGGAATATCGAGTGAGTATCAAATGAGAAAGAAGAAAAACAAATTACGGAACGTGGAAAGAAAGAATGATATATATTTACACACTTGGTGGATACTTTTTCATTTTAGAAATTCGAGGTTTTAAAACAAATCCACTTTTCGACCCTCTCGCCCAACTTCTACTGTTCTTTTTTTCAACATATACACACATGTGCATGCATACAAGTAGCATGAACGCTACTTCATGGTGTTCAAGTGTGCATGCATACATAACTATATATATAAATACATACATACACACATGCACACGTACTTATTCTCTCTCTCGGTCACGTCTTATCTCGTCTCGTTTCGACTCAACAAGTGGACCGATGTTTTTGAGGCTGTACGTAGAACAAGAGAGTCAGCGAGCCACCCACCCATGTACGCACACACCCACAGCGATGTATAAAAATGTCACACACGTTGACAAGTATGGGATGATGGCGGTGTGGTGGTGGTGGTGGTATTCGCTTACTTACTGCTCTCTTCTTTCCATACTCGAGCAAAAACCGGCAACGTCTCTTCAGGGGTTGCTTCCTGTATGAGGCGAATGAAAGTGAGAAAAAGAGAGGGGAAATACGACGTTGACAAAGCGAAGACGAGAACCGTGAAAATAGGGAGAGAGACGAGATAGGATGAACAAGATCCGTGAGGAATAATAAATATGTAATATTTGTCTGAGGTGGTAGTGGCGACATTTCTTCGTAGACTTCAAGTTTGGAATCATACTTTTTTCTCTGTGAAAATACATAAAGCTCAATTGTTTCCTCTATATTCGTGAGACGGAAGAACAACACTTTGACGATAGTTTATGCATTTTTCAACGGGAACCTATATTATATTTGAAAATCTTCAAAGAAATTCAGCTGACTGTTCGATCATCGTTCCTTTATGTTTCAAACATTTGAAATTTATAGACATATTATCCAAAATTCTGAAGTTTAGACCCTTTCCTCTAAACAGTAGACAATTTGATTCTTCCCAAGGGGGGTTTCCGGGTAGTCACAGAGATGAAATCAATTTATAAAATTCAAATTAACATTCAAGGATATATATTTAGGGATGTGCGAGTGCTCGATCGACTTGAATGTGGAGTTATTCACGAATCGGGTTTCGATGATCACTCGACTTTCTCAGGTTACCCGGTCCAGTCGAGTTACTCGATTCTTTCAAGTTACCCGTTGCTCTGTTTTTGCAGTACGCGGAATGGACTGTTGGTCATGTTTTTGACCAAGAAAATCTGTAAAACTGAGGCCTATGATCTAACGCTAGTCTTGGGTATAGTTTAGGGAAGTTCAGTCATTGCAAAAGTCCACCGCTAATTCCATTGTCATTGATTTTTGTTTGATCGATTTGTTTTTTTTTCCTTTTGTAAGTGTAATATCGCTGCTTTCTCCGGAATAGTGCATGAAACGTAAGTGCTGCTGCTGTCTCCCAACCGACTTGACTCGGTATATAAATGAATTTATTCAACCAAACTGCCAACGGATGTTTCTCAAATAACCATGGATGCATCTAAAACATTTTCAACCAATCCTTCCTGATCATTAAATTAGATTTCACACTCTTGGCTCCTGCCTGGTTCCATCAAGAGAGAATCGTGCTAGAGCTACACACTCAAAACGAAAATACTGGAGCCAAACCCTTACAGACTTGAGGCAAATCTAGTCTTTTCTCAGTGTATTGAAAACATTCCAGATGAAGTAAGGTATCCACTCTCAGCTTTTCATGAGGATTTGTTAATGAACGCGTGAAATAAGTATCCGATTGAGTAATCAAAACCTGTATTACTCCCAATATACATTATCAATCCTCTGAAATATGAATCCACTCGATCGTCCATATACACCCATGTGGAAAAAATGTCTAAAACTGTATACAATTTGTGTACAATTGTATACATTTTTGGAGATTTTTTCCACATGGACACATGGACGTATGTATATCACGTGCCGCGTTATCTTGAACGATCGAAGGAACCCAGTACACTTTGATTTCAGATCTCTTTTCATCACTGTTACTCCATGCATAAACGTGTGCATACATTGGGTATAAATCTTTATATCGAACAAATGGTTTCATAATCCGTACTGAAAATTGTCAACTGTTCCCTGTAAATTTCATTCTGACTACGTCCTTCATATTGATGCTGATGGATGATTAATACTTTTGTCGTTTCAAATTCGTAAATGTAATTATTCTAACATGAAGCTAAAACTAGCGGTGAATTGGTGTAATTTTTGGTAGGATTGTTTTTTAAAATATTTGAATGGCTAAATCGCATATTCGAAAGCCCCTCAATCAATTTTTAATAACGGAAAACTTTCTAGTATATAATAAGGCTTGGAGGTTGGAAAGTTTTTCCAAGGTCTTGAAATATAGATACGTGATTGAAAATTCGAATGGAAGTCGAAACTTGGATCGAGAATTCAGCTGTCGCGAAAGTCCAATTAACCGAAGCTGACCTTCGCTTTGGTCCTTGGCAATTTTTGAAATCGACTGAAGTCGTTCAGGAATAGAGATGAATTTTTGATAGAAGAAACATCGATGTGTGTTCTCAAACCTCTCCATGTGGAACAAAATTCTAAGGTGTTATATATAATTTATATCCAATTAAATATAATTTATATATAATTTTTATATAATTTATATCCAATTCAATATATTTTATATATAATTTATGTATAATTTATATTGAAGTGGATATAAATTATACATAAGTCTGGCAACATAATTTTGTAATAATGAAAATAATCAAACGAAAGTTAATTATAACATTTTGTGGAGATATTGTTTGATCCTCAACTGAAGCACATCCCAGTTGTCTTTTCAATCTGAATTTACCAGTGAAATTTAAAAGCAAGAGATCCAGAATGGATCTTGAAACAGGGAAAATGAGAAGAGGAATAAAACCACCGTGAACTTCTTTCTCTTTTCGTGAACGGTATAGAGAAAAAAAAAGAAAAAGAAAAAAGAGGGAAGAAAGAAGGAGCCAGTCAAGGAAGAAGTAGTAGTCGTAGTAGTGGTAGGAGAAGGATAAGAGAAGCATCGGTCGAGGGTAAGAAAGAGAAAGACGATGGAGGGTAGGTAACGTATCGAGTAGGGATAGTTGAGGGGAATTGAAGGGGAACGAGGCGGTTGCCTCCCCTCTGACGAAGCGTCAGTCTTCTCGCGTACATTGAGTAGATAGGAGCTGTTACTCTGTTCTTCGCTACATGGATAAATAGTTTTCTTTCGGTTTTTCCAAAATTTTCATTTTTCCGTTCGCTTCATTCCTTATCGTTTAAATAAACCAATCGATCGATCAATTGAATTCCACATGAAAGTATTTAACAACTCCCGTTGCTATCATTTTTCTTTAATATCATATACACACACCATACAACTCATTTTGAATCATTGTGCGTGAGTGTGTTCATACATACATATATATATATATACACACAATAGAAAGAAAAAATCAGTGACAAGACAGCTGTGTGTGAATTATAAAAATAGACGTGTGTGAGTGCATATGTGCATGTGCTTCTTCGTGGAGGTAGAAATGTTGTGTAGTGCCTTATATCGAAATCTATTATATTGAAATTTATGGGTATGTTGCATACATGATAAGAGAAGATTCTTCATCTTTGTTGGGGTTGTGAATTAGAGTGAAAAACATACGGTAACTGTAGGGAAGAAAAGATTAGATAGAGAAGAGAAGATTTACAAATTCTAACCTCAAAAATGCAAGCGGTAGCGGCGGTGGTGGTGGCGACGGCGCAGTCACGCGCTTTATTCGCTTTATCCTGATGTCAAGTCAAATTCTAAATTTCGAATTGATCGTTTAAAAAAAGATGAATATTGGTTACAATACTACTATCAGCTAATACTATTTCAAGGCGGAGAAGAAAAGCTTTTGAGCAAGGATTTTAATTTTGAAATGGTGGGGGTTTATCGTGCATACACGCCACGCGTAACGTCCGAAGTTATGATGCTAAAGAGGATTCTAATGTAGGAATTTGAATAATCAAGCAGTCAGATCGAATAGTAGGAAACAACATGATGATAATCGACGTACTCGTTACAAGGACTCGAAAACCTTTGATGATTGTTACCAATCTTCAGGGGAGAAAGTGATGATAACGATAAAATTAATGAAGATGATGGTAATGATAATGATGATGATGATGATCATTAAACTACCGTGTCACGAAGCATTTGTGATTACATTCCCTTTACATCGACATTAGAAGTGGTGTTTTTTGTTTGTTGTATATTCTTATTTTTGTGAGTGTGCGTTCTAACTTCTATCTGTATCACATCAAAGGAAGAACAAGTTTTTCTCACCGTTTTATGAAATAAAATAATGCAATCAAATACTATATTGCGAGACGTTGCTAATACTGAAAAACTCATGGGCAATAATAACAATCTAAACAACAATGGATCGCCCGGAGCGGACATAATGTTCCATATGGAGGACGAAGGCCTCACTCAGTTGGGAAGCGTTTTTCAATCTGCCTACCAGTCCATCGTGGGTGGTGGTCCTCAGGTAATAAATTAATATACACACATATATACAGTTTTGTAATTTTCAATAATATACATGCCCAGCGATGGACAGTAATAACAAAACAATCATCTTGTAGATTCCCGAATGTTGAATATCGAAGAAGAAAATTTATTGTAAAGTTGCGGTTATATAACTATAGATGTAACGCTGAAGGGACAAATATGAATTGATGTAATAAATTATGAATGCTGTATCAAAACGATGCAAACCTCATGAAAATCAAAATTAAGAATTTTAGGATCGTTGGAGAGCCACAAACTCTTTCAGAACAATGTGGGAGGATCATTGGAACACGTTTTTCAAAGGTTTTCATTAATTCAATTGCAGTTGCACGTGTAAATATTGCTTTTGCTATGAGAAATCGTGATATAAATTCCAATGCATAAATAATCCAGTTATTGAATGAAAGTATTGAAACGTACAAAGGATTGAATCTTTTTCAAATTATTTATGCGCACCCAAGTGAACGGTTACTACCCGTGAGGAAAAATATTCGAAATTATATATAATTCTATATAATTTATATGCAAGTCATGTATATAATTATTTAATCTTTATAAAAAAAACTTCCAATGTTCATACTGCAACTTTTTAAACTTGCTGTACAGCAGTTAGAACAAATATTTCCTGCGATACGCATATATTTTTTCCTCGAACAGGAATATTTCCGAAATTATATATAATTTATATATAATTCAATTAAGCTTCCAACGGGAACATCTTTTTTAACATCCATTGATGGTAACCATGGGTCATTCATGTCCTGCGTATTCTAAACTGTTTCTGTATACAGTGTGATCTCTCGATAAGAACGCTTGCCCGCTTTCTCATTCGAATGGTTCTTGCCTCGCGTCGAAGGGAGACGGTGAGCGTTCTTATTGAGAGTTCGCACTGTATTCAACAAAATTTGTTCATACGTTGATTTTGTTTGAGGGGAGAGGACACAAAAAATGACAGGATAGACGCTACTATATGATTATATTACATCAAAATGCAATATTATGAACTCTGAACCTTGAAATCAACCAATCCATTTGAACCATCATTTTATTTTGGCCTGGACACGAATGACTCATGGTTACCGTTTAACGGTTGGGATTATAATTTCATGTAAATTATACATACTTTTGACAATTTTTCCACTCGGGATATTCATTCATTTCAATTTTAACCGGCTGTATTTCAAAAGCCAATCGTATGTTCCAGATAAAATGATATTCTGTATTTTTTCTCATCATAAGCAAAGAGGAAAGGAACACAAGGAAGGAGTACTTCCTCAGTACTGTTGCCAATATTGGCAAATGTAAAAGAACCATAGCTATTGAATAATTAAATGAGGTATCGTTCAGCCTATAGGATGAAATGAATGAATCGTCAGAGTCCAGCGGCGGCAGAATGTATATTATTTTCAACTTAGGTTGACGTTTCGAGCCACCTATTACAGCTCATTTTCAAAACCTCAGTATTCAAAAATGAAAATTGTGCACTGTTATAGCAATATATCCAATACAAAAAAATATAAAAAAGTTTTTACCTAGGATTTGCTTGAAATCAAAACTTAGAACTGTAGAGGCAAAGAATGCATCACAAAGCCTCTAACCTTAAAACGACCAATGTTATGTTAGGGCAATTGATAATTGATTAATTAATACTTATTGAAACTGATGGAGAGTCGGAATGAAAACATTTCATATGATGGCAATTTCCATTCAAACTCTTGCCAAATCCTTTCAGATTGAATGAGAGTTTTTGATTAAAGATAAATCATATTTTTAGTAAATAATTGATATTTCGGTGGACTAAATAAATTTTAGAATCATATAAAATCACAACACAGCAACATATTCTGAGGTATCATAATTCTAGGCTTATGCTCAGAATCTGCAAAGAGAGTTAGTTTAAGGTTCAAAGTTCACAATGAGAACCACGTTTACCAGTCCATAAGCTAAAGAAGAGGATATATCTCGCGACTGTATGTGTTGACTGTAGTGAAATAATGTACAGTGCCATACAAAATGGCAATGCAGAGTGAGAACGGCAGAGCGAGAACACCATAACTTTCCATCCTCCTCCGTCCTTCTTCCCTTTCAGATTTCAAATTCTCTCTTTTCCCCCATTTCTCGCACTCCCGTCAGGGTAACAATGGTGTGCAAAGGAGATTAACAAACGGAATAAGCTAACGCATAATCGCATTATTTCTAGTTAAGCCGCATTTAAATTAGATAGAAATTCCATTTAACGAAACAATGCTGGGATGATGGCAATGACGATGAATATGATGATGATGATGGCGATGATTCATCGCTGTTGGTAATAGGTTTTTAAGATTCGGTATGATTATTATTATTCCGTTTTTCTGTTTTCCCTGTCTCTGATTGTGAGTCCGTTAATCATTACATGCGTAGAATTAATAAAAATTCGACTTGAATTGAATTCTTCACACCCCGAAAAAAGGGTGCAAAATTTACCCTTTGTGAAGCCAATATTTGGACGATTTGGAATAATTTGAGCTACCACAATTTTAGTTGATTTTACAACTGGGGGGTGTAAGATCTACATCAGCTTTGGTATATCAAACTTTTGCCGTTGTAAAATCAATTTAAATTGTGGCAGCTCGAATTATTTTGTGAATTGTCCGAATATTGACTTTACAAGATGTGAATTTCACATTTTCTTTTTCTTTAAAAAAATTATATCATCCAGTTTCTTTTCATCACACGGTGAACAGTTTCGGATCGGAGCAGACAGGGTTCACTTCCAAATTCTTTCAAAACAACAAATTATGTTTCATGAAAAAATAAGGCACTGTTTGATTTGAAGCCATTAAATATCGACTCATGTAAAAATTAATTTAGTCAATGTTACGGCTGTGCGGGTAGCGATTTAGTCGAGTCGAGTACTCGAATGTTGCCGAGTATCCGATAGATTTTCGAGTACTCGAAAGATGAATATAAGAATGATTTATACGTGAATATGATCCATATATGCGACAATGGATAACAACACCTTGTGTTTTCTGAGAATATTCTACTCTTTACAGATGATGATTTATGACCATTCTAAAAACGTCGACAAATTACTCGAAGACTTTCGAGTAGCTGAGAAATTTCTAATAGTAAAAAATACTCCACTCGTCTCGAGAAAACTAGAAAATATGAGTACTCGAACTAAAACTAAGAGTGATTTGATAGGATCTTGTTGATTGACAAAACCTATCTGTGGTTGAATCCACTCAATTTTTAGTTAGCCCAATAAAAATTTTGGTTGGGCATATATCAACCGAATCTTTTCTCTCAGTGACACCTTTTCTTTTTAAAATTTTTCTGTTGAAACAATCGCTAGTAAGATTTCGCGTTTCGTATTGTATTCCATTGCATCGTGCATTATCGGGAATTAATTCACGGGAGTAACCAATTCAATAGCGAAACAAGTATCTCACTTCAATCCGTCGAGATTATCACTTCATCCGGATGGCATTTTCGCTCGGTAACAGAAGCGAAGATCCCATTCGAGATCTAATATAGAGGATTTGTAGAGTTACGGATATAGGAATCGAGGTCGATTTCATTCTCTCAGCGAAATGATGAAAATGATTTGAAAAATGAGTAAGAAATGAAATGAAATGAAAAACTTATATTACTGAATGAAGAGTGCATTACTTGGAGAACAAAAACAATTCAAAATGATTTGGGATATTTTTGGAAGAAGGGGAGAGATTCGAGAATTTGAATCGAGGGGAGAAGATGGATAAAGTATATGTACATGTATAAATATATATATATATATATTTATATATTTATATAAGGTAGAGAAGAAGTAGTAGAAGAAAAAGAAGAAGAGCAAGCGAACGAACGACTACGTGCCCGCCCACGTGATGGCAGCCATGTTTGTGACGTAATTGTGACCTCACTGTGTGTGCTTCGTACACGCTTCTCCTTTTCGTAGTATACCAAGGGAAGAAAGAGAGCAAAATGAACTCGTAACCGTGCCGCCCCTATTTTCCACGGATGCCCGCGATCGACCACTGTATACCACTTTCAGGCGAAGGGAAACGCATTTCTGTTGTTCCCGAGGAAAAATATACATATAAATTTTACTGTAAATTTCTTATATTGATTCCAAATCATCTCAATCTCAAGTTTCATCGATTTTTTTGGAGATTTCCATGAGTGAAATGCGACTTGTCTCTTGGAAAATTTCCATTAGCGTTTGCCCATTAGCGTTTTCGAAATCGAAAGCCTACAATTCTAAGACAAAAGTTCAATGAAACAACATATATATATATAATTCTTAAATTCCAAATTATTCGAAAATTGAATTGAACAATAATTTTGGGGATGATAAGATTTTTATCTGCTCCAATTGGTGTACTTTTTACAAGTTTTAGAATCTCAATTCCATAAATTCTTGAAGTTTTAATGTTTTTCAGTCTATATTTGTGATTAACATCACATAGATTGCAATATATTCGATAATTAGGCAAATTTGAAGATATTATTATTGTATTATCGAGCCAAATGAGTTAGGTTACGTTTTACGCTCAAGGTAAATTGTGTATTTGGTTGTGCTTTAACTTATTCCTATTATCAAATTTTTCAATCATTTGGAGTCCCATGTCGTTGAATTAACTAAAGTAACAGCGAATGAACTTTTTTGATTTTACGAGGACGACGGGGATGACAACAATGACGAAGGAGCTGTTCAAAGCATGAACATAATCATCATTCACGATAACTCGATCTAACTTTTCGTATCTAAGCCACTCTTGTTTCAACTTATTAGATTAATAGGCTACGGAATGAATAATTTCAACAAATTTCTCACGGTGCATGATCACAATAACGTCAGAGAAACGTGAGATATGTTGTACCACTGAGAAGAACATTGGACGGAGTTTCGTGCATTTGAATTATTTCGAAGCTGCTGCTTTATAATGGTGCTGACTAACTTGGTGGTGGTTCGTGGAGTAATTTGTTTTCGAAATCAACTGCTCTAATACCGTAATCGTTCGCGTGAAAATTTCATTAACGTTTTGAATGACGCTTGTGTTTTTGTATCAGTTTGCTCGAGAATGTTTTTAGTGGATTCATGTAGACGTTTAAATGGATTTTGGGTTCTTTCTTTGAAATTCACTCTCCAAATATAGAATAGGGGGAATTTTCTACTCGGAAGGGAAGTTAGGTTCACTGTGTTGGAGTGAGAATTCACTCTCCACGCACCCAGAATGAGGAAACCTATCTTTCCGTTCGAATAGAAATTTCACTCCTCCCAATTTAGAGCGTGGTTAAACTCATACTCTCTGAGGAAATAGAATTCCTACGGTAGTACAGCGAATAACGGAATATAAATATTCTTGTATGGAAATACTATATGAAACACATGAATTTCGACTATGCGTTTATGGAGAATATAACACAAGTAACATAAGAACATTTCAAACATTATGCATTGATTCTGAGATCATGCATAGAATGTGCAGGTGAGACTGTTTTGGATAAATTCGAAAAATGCATTCCAAGAATAATGTACAGAATATACTTATCCGAAACAGTTCCATTCGGAGATTTTAAGAATGTTCATAGAATATACACAGAACTTTAAAGAACTTCCTTAGCATTTCTCACCTGTTGTGCTACTTGGGGTTGTATCAAATGACAAAATCACTTCATTTCGCCCCATGCGTTTGAACGTCTCAGACTCTTTAACGCCACCGTGTTTACCGAGTTTAATACTTTGAATCAAATCCTTCCTCATCATAACCACCTTTGAGAGATGATGGAAAAGAGAGAAAGAGATTCTTCCTTTTTCTTTCGTAAGTTCGACCTGCACGAACTTATTAACGCGCTAACGGTACAAAAGCGCCCGGTAATTACGACCCCTCTTCACGTATTACCCAGCAAAACAGAAAAGACTAATGTAATGACGTGAAACAACAGCAACTGATCGTATACACTCATTACACGTGGATCTTGAATATCCAACTCGTGTGTACTGGTTGGTGGCGGTGCATTATTAAACGATCGTATACATGTATACGTGTTGCCATCTGGTTGGCCATTATTCGCGAAACTTCGACAATAGAATTTCATTAAATTATTGATAAAGCACACTAAAAGACATGACTATAAAGCCCATCTTACTTAACTCTGCGACATCATCGATGTACGAATCGATCCCCTCACGCGATTGCGGATTGACGTCTGGTTTTTGTAATTCTTACCTTCGATGTTGAAACTACAATATGTCAGTGCTTTGACCATTCTTTTTTTTCTTGACGAATATCGCGTGGAACGATGAGTAATGAGTGGGATAATTGGAAGAGAATGTTTAAAAAAGAAATTAACAAATGTATTCTGAAGACAGCGAAGAAATCGAATATAACATACATACAGAGTTATATCGTTCCATCGCATTCAGTTGTCCTTTCTTCACTCTCGTTCCGTCACCGAAAGTATCAAAACCAGTTTTTGGATCACTCCTCCAGTAAGGGTAACTGTTTCCGGTTCACTCTTTTTCCATGGTTACCACACATCTGGTTAGGGGAGTTGTTGCAACACTTTTGAATCTCCTCCTTACACCTGAGCCGATTAATTAAATTTCATTTAAGAGATTTGAGAATTTTTATTAAAAACGATGTGCGTGAATTATGCGGTGTTATTAAATCTATTAGGAATAGATTCTTCAAAATTTAGGACAAATCATACTTCTCTCCGACGATTCTTTAATGTGGTATTACAATTTTTTTCTGAAACAACCCTAGTAAAAATGATTATAGCGGTTGTTTAGCACCTTTCAAGGCACTTGCAATGAAGCTTGTCCCCAGAAAGGCATTTAACATTAACTATAAGGTATCTAGAATTCTTTCTGCTAGGGAAGGTCATATTCAATCAACTCGAATACGTGAATATTTTCAATAGTTTGCAAGAAACAATGTTTTTATTTCTTAAATTTTTTCTCCTCCACACGCATCATCACGCGTTTCTCTCGTTAACGTCTTCTTTTTATCAAGCAAATACATTAACTTATTCCAGAAAGGAAAAAAATAACAGATGAGAAAACGAAAGTGGCTTTGAATGGTCTGGAGGATAGTCTTCTTCTTCTTGTTTTTCTTGTGTTGCCTCTTCTTCTCGATAACGTTTTTAATGATGAAAATCAATGTTAAGAAAAAACCTAGACTCGAGGAAGATCGTGAGAGCCGGACGCACGATTTGTCCGGTAATCTATGGCTGGGATTAGCGTTAGTGTCCTCGTAGCGACATCCATACGCATGTTTGTTCAGTGTACACATTTATATATATATATATATATATATATATACGTGGGGAGAGGTTATCCAGTGCAAAATTTGTATGTATACACAGGAACACGGGAGAACATTTACAATGGATAGTATGTGTTCGCTCATGGGACACCTATGGCATAATTAGACGTACATAGACGTATATAGATGTCTACAGAGTGTCTTAGTGGCTCGGTATCTAGGTGTGATACGAAGCTAGTACTAGCAACGTTGGAATCCTAGAGGATCCTAACGCACGGGGAAGGTGGATGCTGATATATCCATTGCTCGTAGAACCATTATATTCTGGGGTCTGTTTACTCACGGATACGTGGTTACATATGTACGTCTTCCTAGAGGTGTTCACATATGTAAGTGTATAGAGTAAAGTACATAGATACATTATATACAGGTTTACGGAAGGAAGGGTATATGTAAGCTCGATTATTAGTGTGTCACACATGCTTGATTTGGTAGCGGTAACAACGGGGGCTTATAATACTCCGCACCAACCTCCGCGTTCTGCCCTGGATTATAGGTGGAAATCTAGGGAGGAGATATGAGGCGCCAGCTGGATATGTTTCGGAACACACGTATTTGGAGTCAATGGTTATAACAAGTCTTGAAACATCTCTGTCGTCATATCGTTGGAGAGAACTCGACTGCCGCGTTCCAATAATTTCAATTGCCTTGGGAAATTGTTGTTTGAAATCGTTCAAGTCGGCGCATTATTGTATTGTACACTGAGAGAATAATTTAGAATTATGAAAACGTTGAAAAACCACCCAAAGAGCCAACAAATCAAACAGTCAATTCATACCATAATTTATGATTCATAATTCGGAATTCTGCAACTTCAGGCTTCCGGATATTTGAGCAAATGATGACTCAGGCATGTAGCAATTTGAAATAGCGGGCTTTCGAGTCTATTTGGCTCTCCAACTTTCGAGGTTTTTTAATTTCGCCTTTCGAATCAATCAATTGATCAATGAAACTAATCAAATAATGAAATTTTGATAAGGCTTGAAGAGATTCAACGTGTGTGTGCATCACCAGTGTGGAGAAATGATATGAATAAACAAGCGAAATTTGAATATGAAAGTCAGTCCTCAATGAAAGTCAATCAAATTTCCAAGAAGAAGAAAGCAAGGAAAAATTTATGGATTCATGAATTTCCGAAGTTTTTGGAAATTTACAGATTTTCCTTCAAATTTTCAAAGAATTTCAGGGACAATGAGGACCTTTTAAATAGTTAGACAAATGTTAAGAATTCATCAGAATTTCTTTAGAATATATTCAAAGCGCAATTCCGTTCCTATTTGTCTGAAAATGAATAAATAAAAATAAAAACTCCTTAAGAATATCAAAAACTCTGAGTATTTCGAATTTATTAGAGTTTTGCAGAAATATTTTTGCAAAACTTTTTCCATATAGGATTTAATCAAGAACAATTTATTCAAGTGGTATTTAATTTGCAAATAATTGAAATACAAATCTTAATAGCGGTGTGCAAAGTTTCGAGTAATTGAATGGTACAATAGGGATTGAAGATCGCCTCGAGTTAACTGCATCATTTATTTTCTACCTTGATATTCGATGAAAATAACTATTCAAAATTAAGATCAAGAAAAGTGATAATACATCAGCGCCCAGTGCCGGTAGTACATACATCTTCGGTAACCCATATTCCATTCCATGTAACATGGTAAATTATATCTAAAGTTTCAAGAGATGCTATCTCTTTACGTGTACGAAGTTCTGTATTTGAGATTGATTACAATATCCACATGCCTTGCCGTATACATGGAGAATTTTCAATTACTATTTTGACGTTCGTGAACTAATCTACCTCATTTTGTTTTATCCTTTTCCGTTTCTTTCCTTTAAACTCATTGCCAAATATCTTGAAAGTACGTTTTCAGTTTTTGGATTTTAAAATTGAATTCATAACATATCACTGTTGGTTACTGTGTTGACACCGACTTTAGTAGAAATCACTTCAGCTAGTCTCCAAACCAATACAAAGGCTTCCTAGGCATTTGTGAGGGACTGGCAAGGCCTACTGACGGCCTGGAGAATAACTAGAGAATAACTTATTTCGGTTTTCTCTAGAACAGCGTTACAAGACTCATAAGTCACGGATAGAGCGGCTTCCACTAGAGAACACTTTTTGCATTCCTAATTTCTTAAGAAGTTTTTAATAAATTTTTTGACGAATTCTTTATTAGCCGAGGAGACAACTCTTCTCCGCTTTAGATTTTAACAAGTCCTTTCTATTTATGTGGAATTTCCTTGGATTCCACAGTCCAGGTAAAAATTGACGACTGTCGCTCAAATGACGTAGCGTTGACAAAGATTGGCTGAGCCTTGGCCACCTAACATTTCCACAAGTTTGAAATGATAACGTCGGTACAGGTTTCATTGATGTATTCTCTTTCAATCACGGACCTACGTTGGTACGATTATGACAGAAGAATCTGTCATCATCGGTAAACCATGGAAAAATTTGTCGCTCGATCTAAATTCAATATTAGATTGAACTCATACTTGGCGCAAACCAAGACTGATGGACCAACTTTGTACGCTCAAAAAAATTATATTCTAAACATGAGATTCTTCTCTATAATAGGCGCCAAAAATATCTTCTTTTCAACGTGAGTGGAAATTCTTCTAATATTCAGTTGAAGATCTGTACAAAAATTTTTTTAAACTTCTAAAAATGAATGTTCATGAAGGATAATGAATCTTACAAGAATTCAGAACCGATTCCATGACGGATTTACGACTTGCATCGATTCCTAATTTTTTAAAAACATATGTAAAAAAAATCAATACATCAGTTCGATCAGTTACACGGAGAGTAAGTCATCCTCTCACACGTATACGTATCTCATCGTGATACATAATTCAAATTTATAACAATCATCGATAATAACAATAACAATAAATGTATCATATGTGAGAGGAGGGCGTTGCCTTGTCCGTTGCTGTACGGAATAGTTCAATAGTTCGATAGTCTATTATACTCAGACGCATATATGTACTGGCGCAGTATGTGCATTGATGTTGATCGTCGTCGTAGTTACATGGATATGTAAACTTCTCCAAACTACACATGTACTCGGTATTACACATATACATCTGTATATATAATATGCACGTAACCTGCGCGGCATCGTCTAATTACGTAGGTCATACATATAGATGATGTTCTGATAAAATTCCAAGATTCCCTTTGGTGGTAATAATAACGGTTTTGTTCTTTCTATTTATGTTTCAGGTGAGTTGAAACTAACATATGCATGTACACATTATCATTCATCTTGTCAATTAAGGATCAACCAAGTCCACTGTTCGAGGAATATTCCAAGGGAAGAAGAACGGTGAGAGAACTTTCCATGACATTTAATCGAGCTTAGGAATCGATCGATTCGAGGATATAAGCACAGACAGGGAGGAATCACGTATAAATAGAAGTAACTCTCTCTCTGTCGAAGGTGAAAAGAAATCAGAAATTCATTGTTCGAGTGTAAGTGATAAATATTGAAGGAAAGAAACTCGAAGTCAAGTGTGTACTTTCGTATTGGCCCCGAAGGAAGTACCAGTATTATACCATTGTTTCGAGTTTTTCAAAGGGAAAACTGTCGCGATTGTATATCCTTTCTTTCTTTCATGCATTATTAAAAGCTTCGATGAGACAATTTGATTGAACAATCGAGTCATATTTAATGTTTTTATTTCTAAAATTCATTAGAATACTTTTGAACTAATGCGAGAACTGGAAATGCGAAGCAGCTATGCAAGTCCCACACAAGATGAATTTGTAATTAAAATCTGTCACTCTTGTGCCTAATTTTGTTAACTTTAATAGCAGTGCTTATAGTATACAGTCTCATCGTATCTGCCGCGTCCAGATTGTTGTTCCATATCCGCATCTATTGCCCCTGACATGATATATCCATAAACAGTTTCTAAAAGGTGGGAAGAGTGGAAGTTGATCAACTTTGCATGACATAGTTGGGGAAGATTGTGCGACCTATGCGGAACAAAAAATTTTTAGAAAGTTCAATCATTATTATCCATCGCTATATCTGAGTGTTTTGAAATGAGATAAGAAAAAGACGCAGCTAAGATCCGACGCTTCTAACAAAGTTTGATTAGGCTTCTGTTTGTAAAGGGAAGGAAACAGAAAAAGGTTATATGGGAGAAGGATGGGGCGGTGGAGGAGAAGAATGAGAAATGAGAAGCACGAATTATATACATAGACACTCGTACAAACACACGTGTAAAATACGAACCAGTGGTTTAGGTCGTTCCAACGACCATGCGAGAGTTTTACGGTGTTCGAGTATCCGTAAACGCCATATGGCCCGAAACTCTCGCCATGTTTCCTTCTATTCGTTTTCTCTTTTTCTCGGTTAGTTCTCTCAAGCCCCCGAAAAGAAACGGGCCCTCCACAATTTTTCTTCTATCCTCCCTCCTACTCTTCATTCTTCTTCGTGATGTCTCTTCGTTAATAAGAGAATTCAACCGAGGGTCCCTTTTCTCCGTTTTGCTCTCTCATTTTCCATATTATCCTAATGATTTTTTCCCTTATTCTCTCCTGTATCTAATTTTCTCAGGAATTCTTCTCTGAATTGTATCTTCTACTTTCGTAGATAATTCACGTATATTATATTATTACATTGTAAGTGCCGATGATGCAGCAGGATTAATTTCTATTGCACAATTGCGAAGCGACAAATTGCTTGAAATTGATAGGACCACAGTTGCTTGAATTCCATTAGTTCTCAAGTTAGACAGAGTGCGATTGATGATGATGATGATGATGATGATGATGAAAGTTCCATTGAAGATGCACTTGGTCTTTGAAAGACTTCGGACAATTGAACATTTGAGAGATTGAGGTCTCAGTTTTTGGGTTTCAATCTAAATGATTGCATAACGTGTTAAGATTGGAGATTCACTATCAGTTTGAACTACACTTTATTTCTTGTTTTTCAAAACTCCGTTTTCTAGATATTCCATCGTAAACCACGTTTATTATCCATACGTATACACGTATACAGGTCGTTTGTTCTACCGTCTTCTGCTTCTTGCCATCAAAACGTGGCTCTACCTTCGACCCAAGGGATCGATCTGCATATATGCAAGCGATGGTAGTGGTGTTTCGCATAATAATCGTGCAAAACGCGGTTCACATACACTAGCATCCATGGATCATATGTACGTGTAAGTCGATGACGACGTCGTATTTGCCCATTTATTCGTACGTGTACGTGTGTCGCTTACGACGCGTAGCCTCGTATAATGCTTACTATTCTAGTCAATGTGTATATACATATATATACATGTATATATATGCACATATCTATATATATTCCCGGAAAGGGAGGGTTAGGTGCGCACACACAACGGAGTTAGTTTGGGAGAGACTTTGGCCGTTGCAGGTTGGTTTCGTGTCTGTATTTGTACGGCTTATGGTACGGTTGGTTATATGTACGTACTTTATTCTCCAGAACTCAACGAGCTTTCTACGCGTAGCTCAGTGGTAGTTCCGATTTCTAGATCCTTCGTACAGATCGTGCCTACCTCGGTGCCTACCTACCCAATTACCAACCATTCGGTAGTCATTCATGTAACTTTCAACACCAAAAAATTACACATCCCTCGACTATCGGTGTCAACATTGTTTCATGTTTGTAAAAAAAAGCAATCATTGAAAATACCATAATAATATTTGCACTGTGATTTAAATTCAGAACAATTTTATAGTATACGAGTTCCGAAATACGATCCAAAAATCACGAGAAGAGGCGAGAGAGAAGGTAGTCCCATACGGGACGGGAGAGTTCCGGGAGCAGCTAAAAAGTAATATGAGATCTCGTATGTTCCGTTTTTACATGCATATACAAACAAATATACACACGCACACACGTAGATTCTAAAGAGTCCAGTCAAGGGAATTATGGTTTCTCTCTTGCCGTTCAGAATTATGGTTTTGCCTTTATACCGTATAGTCGCGCATATGTATATGTATGTAAGTCATTTCCTGAGCTGAGCGAGTTTCGACTCGATCCTCTCTCTCTTTTTCTCATATATTTATTTTTTTCCCTCCCATTCTTCTCCTCCTCTTTGTCCCTCTTTTTTTTATCTCGCAGAGAGGGAAAGAGAGAACGGAGGGGAACACCCCGAGTTTGTTAGTGGTACCTCTGGAAAAGAAAATTACAGACGTGAACAAAAAAGAAGGAAAAGGAGAAGAAGAAGCAAAGCTAGCTGGCTAGCTAACTCGTAGAGGGAAAAAAAATGTGGTCTACCGAGGTTGAAATGAAAACGCGCCTGACTTTATTTTTTATTCTTTTATTTTTCAACTACACTCAGGGCTATTCTCTTACCGCGGATGGAGGGCGAATGAGTGGGATTGATAATTAATTTAGTATAAAATTCATAATTCGTTATTTTTTCATATATTGCATTCTTTCCTGTGGGAGTTTATTGTCAAAAGCAATTTAATAGATTTGAAGATTCGGATATTTCCGGATTAATTTGTCACGTACGACGTGGTGGTGAGCGCAAGAGGTGAACGTGTTCTATGAGCTGGAATGATTTCTATATTAATTCAAATACGTGGTGGAAAAATTACTGAGTAGATTTGTGTTATTACCTCAGTTTTACATGAATAATAATAAATCCTGAATAATAGTAAATCCTTCAACCTATATTTTCAGTTCCAAAGACTCAATTCAAGAAGGTAAATAATGACAATGCATCAGATTTTTCGAATTTGAATTTTCGTTTCGTTGATACGAAAGATTCGAACTTCAAGAACAATAAGTATATGGAATTCATGACCACCCGCTCCAGTCCTCATCGTGACTTTAGGACAGGAATTGGGTGATGATTCGCAATTTGGTGATTATAATATAAACAGTTGATCGTACTCATTCCGATTCTAAATGATACTTATTACAATTTTGAAATATCTCTCATCAAATCACTATTATTCCCAATAACCGTTACCGTATACTTTTCTAAGTGTACATATCCAACAGACAAGAATTCGCTCCTTGGGCGAATACAAGAGATGGGAATCTATTCTTTTGTTCAAATGAAATTATTACTTCTTCGGATTTAGACAAAAATATCAACAGCAGTATTCACGAATGTATGTACGATGTATGAAAATGAACTGAAAAATATATCTACGATATATTCCCACGATAAATCTACTGTATACACAAGAAAAAAGGAAATGATCTGTGGAACCACATGGCTTTTTCGAATTCGGGGGAAAAAAGTGGCATTCTTCCTTCCTTTTAACCGTGAAAGGGTGAAATTTTTGCGAAGGTGGCTGAAGAGTGAGAAGAGGTTGAAGGGTACAGAGAGAAAGAAAAAAAAGAATTTTCAATTCAAATATCCAATACAATGGAAGGTTCGATGGCAGACAGGTTATATATACTTATATATATCTGTGTCTCTGGTTGCCCTGCAGGAGAAAGGGCTCAGGTAAAATAAGACTCACGTCAGGGACGCCACGGAAAAGGTTGAGCACCCCCCTGGTCAAAGGAACATCCCTGATTGGTCGGCGGTGCCACGCACCTGGCGGGCAGCTGCTGCTACGAGATCCAAGCACACGCATGCGTGCACGCTTCTCACTCGCTCGTGCACACATATTTTATCGTCATCATGGCCATATACACGCTACACGCGTTTCTAGATATTTTTCTGTCAATGTAGTTCGTGAAAGAGAATATATTCGGATATACAAATTACAAGTATAATATAAAGTAATTAATTCCACAAGGACGTGGACAAGTGATGGTAGTAGTAGTTGGTGCGGTGTTCCAAAGAGATTCTTTGTTACGCTGGAAGAATGAAGATCTTTTACAAGTACATCCTCATTCGCATATCTTTATTAGGTTGAAAAATTTTATTCTGAAATTCATACTCTTTCGATTTATTGATAATCGAATTTTTCACTTCTAATTCGAGATCTTTTATGATAGAACCAAGGCAATAGTCAGAAGAACCCTGTAGCTAAGATAATTGAAGATCGATATCAGAATCGGTGGAGTTTATCTTCAAGAAAAAATGGAATTCCTTTCAATTCTTCCCCGAAATGAATTTTTCACTTATGAGGAGTGAAAAGATGACTCGACACAAGAAGAGTTCTCTTGTTTCTTTCCGAATTGGGATCAAATGAGGTGTGGAATACTTCATAACAATCGATATTTGAAAACATATTTTCCGTAAAAATCATCACAGTACAGATTTTTTTCCATCCCTGATGGTAAAAATGATAAAAATTCGAGGGCAAATCTTCTGGTTTACGAAGGAAAAGGAGACTCTATACGATGATATTTAGTTTGGGGTAACACTCATTCTTCCTAGATCAGAATTCACAATTACGCGCCAGGTGAAACGAAAATTTTCCCAGTTTCAGCAACAATGCGAGTGTAACTTTGAAATGATGATGTCAACGAACCAACATTGGTGAAAGGATTGCGGTGAAGTATACTGTCTTACACAGCACACTAGTTCATAAAGAGTTCATAAAGGAATCAGTTGGGGTTCAGGGAGTCCATTACGTATTTTTGAGAATTCATTTCGAACTTCTGTGATGCGTGGGATCATTGTTGAACCATAACAAAGATAATTTGTTCGGTAGTATAAGCAAAAAGATTGGAACATAAAAAAGGATAAAGATTTGTATTATTACAAATGAATATTTTGTTGAATATGGCGAGACAAATATTTCCTTTACTTAACTATAGTTCATCGCTCTCAAATCAATGTTTCTTAACAGTCAAATCCATATTTGAGAAAAACATATCATAGTTCTTTTCAATAAATTGCTGACAGAATATTGAACAACCAATATTTGTGTGACACAATGAAACCTTTTCGTTAGTGTAGTTTAAATAAAAACCCATGAAAGAATCTTCAGATCGTTAACAAATGGTAACCTTGAGACGCTCTCAATACACAGACAAAAAAGATCAGTTGGAATAACTATTCAACTTGTAAGCACATATAGACCCATTTTGTTTCGTTAAAAAAACAATTTTCTTCATTGATTCAACTATTTTTTAAAAATTATTAAAAATTGGTTGAATCAATTGATAAAATGGTTATTTTTACGAAAAAAATGGCTTCATATGCACTTCCGTGTACTGTTGATGGTTATGAAAAAAGAATTTGTTTAACTGCAATTGATATTGTTACATCTCAAAAGCACTGTATCTTCCACACGTCAATTAACGTTGCACTGATATTGGATCATGGCCAGTGGCGTACTGGAGAATTTGGGGACGCCCCGCAAGTGCTAGAGATGGGGCCCTTCTGATCCAAAAAAATTATGCATATAATTCATGGGATTTCGTTGATACTGCTTGGGGACCCCCCTCCCGCAATGCGGTGAATCTCCTCGAATACGGTGAATCTCGCCGTTCAGTTGACTCAATCCCGCGGCGAGATTCGCTGTATTCAAACGCTTATGGGATTGGCTTCACTATTTTCTTCTCAGTGTAGACAATTATACGAAATTTTTAGAATACGAAGTTTATGAGTTCAGATAAAAGTTGTCTATACACAATGCAGAATCGAGATACGGGGTCCTGTGATAGTAATGAAAAGATCTGCAAAAAATTATTGTGTCGCCTGTGAAAATGAATGGATCCTCAAATAGTTTGAAGAAATATTCCTTACAACTCTCACAGAATGCATAGTTTCGAAGAATTCCCTCGATTGAAGGAATTTCACGATAAATTTTGAATTAAAGCTCTTTCAAAATATAAATCTTCAGAACATGATCTACCAAATTTTTGCAGTTCCAAGGATTCAAGTAATCAGAAAATTGTCTCTTTAAAAAGGAATTTAGAATGTAAAATCATTCATGAGTGTTTCAAAACTGTTTTACATTTCAAAAATTGAAATCCTGAATTATAAAAAATTAACAAAATTATCATTCGTTCTCAATAATTCGTATTATCGATGTTGGAGGACGTGTAAGGAAAGACGGGGAGGTGGAGGTGTAAGAAGAACTATGCCAGAAAGATAATTTTTGAAAGATATTTCAAACTCCTAGTCTCTGGTCTCTTTACACAGGTGCTCCCTAATCTCTGGAGATTATTGTGCAATCGTTTACTATGCGTGAAAAAGAACAACACAACAACAAAACAGAGAATTCCAAAGGAAAAAGATAATGTAATAACAAGAAAATTTTTACGTCATAGTATGAAACACAAAAAGTCTTCAATATTTCGATCATGTTTTGAATTCATCTGTATTCACACTTCAAAGGATTCTACTTCCTGGTGTCCGAATTACAGTGGCTAAAAGTGAAAAAAAGTATCTAAAGTGGTCGGAAGGTTAATGGAACTTGAGAAAAAAAAATGCTGAAAATTTGGTAGAAGATGCGTATCTGTAATCAATTCTTTTCAGTTTTCCACCATCTGGACAATCCTGACCCAAAGACAATATCGGGAACAGGTAGAAAGAAAGAGGAGATGAAGAAGGAAAAAGGTTTTTGAACAAGGTGGCAAGGCACCAGTAACAGTAACAACGTGGAAACAATGTGAGATCTTCTTGCCAGGTCCCAGCAGGTCCTTTGCCCACGTTCCTTGTACCGACCAACCCTTAGGATTATGGGTTTTAAAAGGAAACTGCAGAAAACGAGCGGTTGCTCGCTTGCTTGGTTGGTCGTTTAGTACTTTCTTTGGTTTTTCGAAGATCTAATCTCATTGTTTTACGCACGGACCGGCAATAACGATAGGCGGTTGTGTAAGGAGAGAAGAAACTGACGAAGAGGGATTAAAGAGCAGTAGTAGTTCTTATCCTGTCTCTAGAATCTCTAATAGAATGGCGGAGCGTTGAAATTCTAAGAACACTAACATACAGAACAAATTATGTGTATCTTCTCAACTGGTGAAGACCTTGGTCGACTTCAAAAAGATATCGACATCTGGAATACCACAGGAATATTATATTCTCCTTCGATTGGATATCTTTCGATATTTCCAAAAGTTCGTTTTGCAATATGACCCTTCGCGTCAATGGAATTCCGATGCCGGGTGATTTTCTTGAAATATCAAAGCATATTATCACAGTTGAATATGTTTCAAAAGGAGTTACAATTATAATTTCTCCTATCGCTCATTTTTTTTTGTCAACAAAAAACATAACTAAAAAAACTTATATCGGAAAATTGAGAGTCGAGTGAATCTTTGGTGAATTTTTAATGAATATTTTGTGAACCTTCCATGAAATTATTCTCAAGCGCCAAGACCTGAAATCTGGTTATGATAACTAGGAAAACAAGACAAAATCACGTGGATCTGGTTGTGGCAACTAGATGGAATGGTTGAAGCTAAAAATAACTACGTCACGTGTTTATGCGAACCAAATCCTCTCTGAGTGCAGTACTGATACGGCCGTAAATGTTATATACAGATCCTTATGTAAAATGATGTCATCATGCTGATTTCTTGCCAATGTTGATAGCTTTGGTAACTTTTGATTTGTCAGTACTGGCAACTCTGGCAGCAGTACTGAGCCAGTGTTCCCCTTTCCCCATGGGCAAGTAGGTGAAAGATGAAAATTTCATTTTCAACTTATTCAAGAAATGATCATATCCCGTGGAATGCTCATATTACACAATTTCGATAATGACATTCAGATCAATTGCGTAATGATATCGCAGCAAGGCGTAGAGGTATCTCTTTCCCCCTAACGTGTCTCTAATCAAAACGCATATGTTTTGCTAGCGGCTGGTTTGGTCCAACATATACAAACATGCGTGGAGTAGGGAGTGGAGTAGAGAGTATCATCATTCTCATCATCATCATCATCATCATGATTGTCGAGGGAAGAAGTATACACCCATACATATACATAGATACAGAAACCGTGATCATTCGCTTTGACGAAACAACGATGCTTGGAAGCAATTATTAATTACGACGTATTACATTGCGTCTGCAGGACAGAAAGGTTGTTTGGTATCCGACTCCATTACCATCACACTAATACACAATCACAATTCGCTCTTTCTCTTTCATCTTTTTATCTGTTGGCCCATACAACATCTATTCTTCGTTACGTTGAATACACGTTGTTGGATGAACAGCGTTCAATCGTTAACAGTTATAGCCTTAATGCACCAGGAAATGGACTTGTGTGTGCATTCCCTGGCCTCTCTCCTCCCGTCAGCTGTATAATTCACCTATCTCAACGTACCACGAGCAACGCGCCGTATCAATAATATATGAAAATCACTCGTTTACGTAATTATTCCCCATATATATTTCTTTATAAATTTTCTTCCAATTTCATGATCGCGGAGGAAAAAAAGAACAAAAATTACATTCCCTCTCTGCAATCGGGTTTGATTATTCAATTTGTTCTATTGATTTTCACGTTATGGTAATTGATGATCGATATCGCGGAACAAAGAAACCATTTCCATATCTGAACGGGACGAATGGGGAGATTATTTACAAGTTTGATTGTGGTTCCATATCGATTTCTGATATGCATATATGTATGTACTTGTTCGTGTGTACGCTTGTGTGATCGCGTCTATGTATATTCAAGTCCCTCCTGAATTATGGAATTGGAGATTCGATTCGCACCACCGGACTCGACGAATTATTCATCGAGCCGGGGCACTTAATTGGCCTCTTAATTAGCCTCCAATAATTTTATCGACGTGGTTCATCTCTCTCTCTCTCTCTCTTCGTTTTGTCCAGACAGCAGCGTCAACCAGTAGTTGCAGCAACACCAGTAGAGGTAATGAATTATTTATCATCCCCCGGTAGATGGGTCAAGGGTATTCTTTTCATTCTCTGTACTTTTTCTGAGGGAATATTTTGCTTTCAAATTTTTGTGTTGTTTTTTTTGCATCATGTTGTAAAGAATTTTAAAGTTGAGGAGTGATATCGCATTATCCGAACAAAATACTGAAAGAAGAATCTGATGATAGTTACGAAATAAATTTGGTTTATCCATACTTCCTGATTTAGTAATCACAACTAACTGTTTATATCCCTATATCTAACTATGTGATTCGGTAACTGTAACTGAATCATTCCCCCAGTGAAGGTATAACACATGTTGTACGCCACGTAATAAGACTTCTCGCAATGCAACGTTTACATACATTCGAGAAATACGTAATAAACCTCATTTTTCTCTTCCCTCGAGTTCTCACCCGCAGCATTTGCATTTTCTCAAACCGAAGAAGCAAACGGGGAAACTGAAATATCATTTCCTGATTCTTTTCCTCCGAAAGAGTGTGAGAGGAAGAATGTAAGAAGAGAGTGAGAACGGTTCTCTCGTGTTTTCTACTCCCCAAAGGTAGGTTCGCCATTAATCCTAAGACTTGTATTGTGTCTTGCCTAAACTCGGACTAACGTTGCACGTGCATGCCATGAAATGCATACACTGACGACATTTTCACTGCGTTTCCGTCACAAATCAGTTCGCGGATCTTTGTACATAGGACAAATACATGTAGGTGTCTCAAAGGGGACCCGACTTTGTTTTCCCTAAACGGTTAAGCCGTTCCCCTCTGACTTGATATAACTTAACTTTTTCCTCTACCTTTTAATGTAATACAATGCTTTAAAGCGTGTATCATGTGTATTCAAATAAATTCATACGTGTTTCTTTCAAAGTACCGTGGTTGTTGTTCGTTCCACCCCAAGAAGAGAATGCGCGACAAACACTTTTACGTTATTCAACTCGTTGTTGTTTTTGTTCAAGTCGTCACCGTTTAATCGTCGTGAACAACAATTCGCCTCGGATAAGTACGAGTCAAGTTAGTCAGCCAACTGAAACGTTTCAACGATTCAAACTAGGTTCAATGAATTGATTTAACGGGAAGGGTTTCGTTTCCGTAAACCGTTTCGTAATATTGTTCATGCGTATTTGAAACGCATATACAAGTAAATTGGAATCCATAGATCTTAAGTTGCCGTATTGAGAATTTTGTTTGCAAAAGTCCATCGGATGTCAATCCCAACTTTGTCTCCAATATCTTATAGTAGAAATTTCAGCTGCGACAGCAAAAAATGTTTGCTCCTTCAGTGAATTTTGTCACTATATATAGCCTAACAAACAAAGTTTGTTGGAGAAGTCAACATTGTTTGCTGCCACAACTAAAAATTCGTTGTCATAGCTGACAAGATTGTTGTCATAGCAAAAAATTTGCTACCGCGGCAAAAAGTACTCAGCAAAATCAGATTTCACTGTCACAGCGGATTTTTTTCTCCGTGTATGTGTATGTATCTGGTATACGCAGCTCTCAGGTCTTTACGATCGGCCCAATAGTGGCTAATGGCTGGGCCATAGCTGGAATCAATCGCACGGTAATGGCACACCAATTTGATAGGCCAATGGCATCCGTCAATGGTTGACTGCTGGATGACAACTTTGGCCCAGCCATGGCGAAAAATAAATGGCCGATGATAAAATTGACAACTGGCCATAATCGATGGGTAGAAATGGTTTTCAAATTATTTCAAGTTTGGAAATATAGGGAATATTGTTTAGAGTTCGACACTTCCTTAGCCAAAAAAAGAACTGCAAACTCGATTATTTTGTTTTCAATGATGGTCCATTATTTACGCAACAATAAAAAATAAAGAATGATCTAGATGTTGAAAACACAAAGAGAATCATCCGATATTTGAAACCCAATAGAATATTTTTAGATCCGATATTGAAACCTGCGGATAATTGTCTACGGACAAGAATGTTGAATAGACATGTAACATAGACATCGATGATCGGAAAATTTATCATATATCGGAGTTAATTCACAAGATTTTCTATGAAGTTGGTTTTCATTGTTCCCTTATCGTCGACAATGGATTGAAAGGATTCCGATGGTTTCATTCAATTACGAAGTTAAAGAAATGGAAATTCACGTTCTAGTTAACTATCACCCTCGCATGAAGTTAACATTTACTTGAACCGATGCAGGAAGATAGAGAAAAGGGTATAACGATATCGATTCAGAACTTGAAATTATACGTTGAGTATCGATTTGAAAAATATCTGCTCGTCGTATGTTTCCATTCTTCTACCGTATACGGGAATACGTAATTCCTAAAATATGAAATTATATTTCTCCGAAAATGATAATCTTCTTTTATGTTATTGATCGAATAATTTGTCGGGATACAGGATGGGTAAGAGAAGGAGAAAAGGAAGGATAAATTGATTCACTCGGTGAAACCTTGAGAACAATTTCTTTCCCTCTCGAAGTTCGTGGAGAAAGAGGGAATCGTTTGTATCCAAACCAAGGGAAAAATACCATCAATTTACAGGATTGAATTCGAAAAATCATTATCTCGTGTCTTGTGACATGAAAGTCGATCCGAAGAGTATCGCTTAATAATGTCCTCCATCTCTTTAAGATACGCCCTCTGGAGAAGGAAGAGGTCAGAATCGATAAGAACGTCCTGCTGGCTCCTCTATCTCTTTCTTTCCCCTCTGTTCTTCTCTTTTCAGTATCCTATCAGGATTTTAGTTCGGCGTGTGTTCCATATAACCGGTGTCCCATGAGTACCACGGCGCGCCCGAATACAGGAACGAAAACGAGCTTGAAAGCTTGGAAGTATAACCCCAAGGGGGTTGGCAGTGACTACTTGACTGACAACCAATTATACGATCCGGTTGGTAAGGCAGGCCACCGTCTCCTTTCGTACCGACTGGCTCAGCCTCCTTCCTCTCTTTCCTTTTTCCTGGCTAATCCCATCTCCGGGGTTAGAGAAAACGACTTAAGAAGGATTACGGGTCGATTTGAAGAAGGACATCCAGTATAGGGAAGAGACTCGCGTCAGTCAGTATAAAGCGGAGTAAAGCGTCTACAAAGAGAGAAGAGCAATATATATATATATATAAAGACGAAAAGAAGAAAAAAGTTTTTTTGCTCTTTATATAATATACTTGATGAGATTTTCTTTTCCTATTATACCAGCTTTTTCTTCTTTCTCTTCGATCTCTGATGAAATTCGATTCGATCTTTTATTTTCTGAATATATCTACAGCCCACTCAATACCAATCATTTATCTCGTATAGTACGCGCACCCAACAGTGAAAAATTCTAATGATAACCCCGAGGTCATTGTGAAGGAAGATATGAAAACCCCGCGGCGTCTTTCCACATTATCGTCATGATTATTTTTATTTTATTAACGAAATGCATGTAAGCAAAGATAGCCGCGGGTCACCGAGGAGCGCCATATTGTCTGCTTGCTCTCTTATCGGTCCCCCATTGCTCACCACGATTGACGTGCGCACGTTGTGTGGTGATGGACGTGAAGATGACGGCGAATAATTCTCTGCCAGATGAACTAGAAAATATTTACACGATCACGAATGCATCGCATGATTTATGATCATTCAATTCAATTATTATTCCAATATAATTCTTATATTTTTGTCCTTCCCGTTTGCGAGAATAATCATCATTTCAATATTCTCCCTGCCGTTCTTCTCGCGAATAAATGCGAGATTTTGTGTATTGAAATGAAAAAAAAAAAAAAAAGAAAAAAACAAAACAAACAATAAAAAAAGAGAACACACGGTGAACGAATACGCATCGCAATTGGATGTATTTCGAAACGAACGTTTGGATGGGAGGGTGGAAAAAAATATGTATGTATTTTAAATCCCGGTCATGGTATAGTGTTCATGGTGGTGGTAGCGGCGGTGGTCAGGAAAGCAGGCAGGCCGACAGGAAGGCAATAGCCTCAGGCCGGTAAAAGGGTGATGAAGTTTCGTGTGTCGATGTGAAAAGCCATTATCGTTTTATAACTGACATATACCTCTACGCGAATCGAATTTTGAATCGATACTCTTCTATATATTCTATTTTTTGAATATATAGACGTATTACAATGATTTCACAAATGCATATGCATGTATACAATTCTTATATTACAGTACTTAATGTGTAATGTGTTTCTTTTTATTATAAAATGGAACTTGTTTCTTCGTAATATGAAATGCAATGTTGTTTACTATCTCGCATTTCTCCAAGTACATACTTTTCGTTGTTCAAATTGATTGTATGCGATTTAGATTACGCACGCGTATATTAGAAGTGAAATCTCACACGATTTAAATCTTTTCGAATGGTTTTACGTAATGCGACGCGGAATGAGGAATCGTTTAGTTTGAATAATGAGGGATTTTAATGGCAATAGCAAGATCGAGATTTCCTACCCAGCGTGCGTGTTATCTTGTACTCATGTGTGTATATATCAATGGCCCAATCATGGACCGTGCCTGGCACAAGACGTGCCGAGACTCCGTCTTGAAGAATTCACCAAACTGGGCCCAGGCTTGGGCAGTGGCGTATCGGAGTGATTTAGCGCTCGGGTAACAGTTTCCTCAAAAGAAAGATTTTCACGATTATATACAATTTATCTATAATTCAATACAGTTTATATATATATTTTATATATGTCATTGATACATAATTGTGTCAATTTTACTACTCGGGTCGCACTTCCCGCCCCCGGTCGATACATAAACATTTTTTATTTGTTTATTCTGGTGTCCCCCTATCTATGCGTCCGGGACGATCGCCTCCTTCGCACTTCCCTAGCTACGCTACTGGGCTTGAGAATAATGAGATCAGGACAAGTTTCGGCCAATGGTTTTCTCGAGCCTGGCTTGAGTCTCAGCTTGACTCCCTCCCTCGAAATACCGTACATGAATCATGTTAAAACGATGGATCGAACATGCCGGAACAGCAGTTCTCGAGAGCATTTTTCAGACTTGTGCGGTGGTTTTCAGCTTACCTTGAAGCTGAAACCGCCGCAATGTTCTGGGGAATTCAAAGAGCAGAAAAATCCGAATTATGGTGGATAATGAGCAGTTGAATAGAAGCTGAATAGCAGCTCATTCCCCGATAGTTCTGTGACGGTTTCAGCTTCATGGATCAGGCAATATGTAATCCCAAGTAGGTAGGTAATTCATTATCATTCGCTTGAAATTTGTAATCATTAGGTATCTTTTGAGAAGAGCTCGTGCAAAATTTAATTCTTTTCCTCCTCCACCTCCCCATGCTTGGGCCCCCCTAAATATACCCAATGAAGCTTTAGCTTCACATATCGGCAAAATGACCTTTTGTGTAAGAACCTGCGAAATCCAAAGGATCGTTTTGTACTCTCAATTTAACACTAAGAGTCATTGAAGAGTTGATTGAAAAATCATTTCCTCGGATAAAATTGAAACAAAAAAAAATCACAATGATGAGGAACAATGCCTTTATTGAGCACATTTTTTATGAAAATCAACTGCTCGATATCGCCACCTTGTATATAACGTATGAACGCACACAAACTGTACATGCGTATATAAATACATATATACGTATACAGCAAAATGCCAGAGAGACCGATGATCAATGGCTCGTGCAGGCTCTGCTTCTATGAAAAGTTACACTCGTCCCTTTCCTCTTTGATATCAGTATGCGCGTTTACGTATCCGAGATACTCACACAAAAAGCACTTGGTTCGTATTTGTGCGTCTGCCATCGTTGCGTGGAACAGAACGTATGCGCGTGTGTTCGTGTGGGCAGTTGATTTTTCAAAAGCACATAATAACGGAAAGTCAACTCCACGATGCTACTATAACGGCTAACTGGTAATGGAGCCATTCGTCGAAAACGGGCGAAACATTATTATCGGTCAAACGCACGCCGAAATATGTAAATCGCGCTCCGCTCTGCTCCGCTTGTTCGTTCATTCGTTTTATGAAATAGAAAGAGGAAAGGTAGGTACGTAGATAGGTGGTACGATAGAAGTTGGGTTGGTTGAATTCAGGGGGGAGGGGAGATCCTGTGGATGCTGCTGCTGCTTGTTGCAATGCCGCGGACACCAGAGGTGGAAAAACCAGCAGGCTATATAATAGATAAAAAATTCAACACTGGGATTTTTGAAACAAAAAATAAAGATGAAAAATCATCGATACAATATTACCCTTGAGGGGATGGAAATGTGCTTTATTAACCATTATGAGGAGCCGTAGAGTAATGAGACTGGTTTTAGCTTTCTGACGATTTCTTCTTCCACATTTGGCATGAGTTATATCCAAATTTCTCTCGAGATTCCGAACAATCTTCTTCTGATTTTTTCACCAAGGGCGGGCTTGTGTTCTTACAAATTTTATTGCGATAGAATTTAGTCATGTGAATTTTCTAAAAGAATCTGAAAAAAAAAAAAGGAATATGACTTGTTTGTTTTCACGTAATTTCATTCAAAGGTTGGAGCCGAAGCGTTCAATTTTATTTTTGGCCATTCTATTTATATTTTCATTTTATGCAAAAGCTCAAGTTAGAGGATCCTGCCCATTCCGAAGGCCTCCGGGCCGCTAAGGCTAAGAACTAACGTATAGGGATTCAATTTCCAAACTCTAGGGACTATGAATGCCCACAGTTGAAAGCATCTGGCGTCGGTTCAGTTCCATTTTTGTTCATTGGTCGAGTTTTTAAATTTTTTAATGAATACGTGTTCTTTGAATATGATGAATTGCTAGTGTTTTCCTTCGTGTTTTGTAATATCCTTCAACGATATCGCCATTGAATTCTGAAATGGCGAAACGTAGAAAGTTGATCAACCCAAAAATTTTTCAACCCATCACTTTTTGCTTTTTTTCGAACCTTTGAAAGTGCTGGCATTCCTGCGTAATCGAGTGTTCAAACATTGCAAAGAGTTTAGTACGAACGGAATGAAAATAGATGAAATTTCACTGAATGAATAAATTATTCTTCAATCTCGAAACATCTAATTTCCTCTAAAGGCACAAACGAAACCGTACTTTATTCAATCATCTGAATGCTTACACATTAACATCTTTCAAATACCGCAATCATATAGTATACGAAGGTATATCATAGATTTTCCGTTGGCTTTAACGGTGTAATTTACAACAAGCAACGCTTACCCTTGAGGTATCCACCTCTTCTCTTCTCCTCAATTTCCTCTTCTTCTTGGCAAGGAGAGAGAAAACGATCCACTTGAAATTGCCGTAAGAGATTTGACTTAACCGAGTCTCCTTCTCTCACGTATTTTTCTCTTTCCTTTTCCTCTTCTTTGTCGACGAGGCGACTCGATGGAGCGAACCATTTATCGCCAAGCATGAAAGCGATGTAAATGGTTAATAATGGAAACTAGTAGAGGAAAGAGAGAATCCGAGTGGCAATGCGATGCCAAAGATGATAAGGGGATAATGACGATGATCACGGTATGGGAACCTGTACTTTGTGCAACGAGACGATACGACGAAGTAAGCGATAGGGACGATGATGATAATAATGATAATAGTAATAATAATAATTATTACTATTATTATTATCATTAGGTACGTCGTTGGCGGCACACCTTTGACGTAACGACTTCGCGTCACCTGAAAATGATGAATAATGAAAGAAAATGTACTTAACTTCCTTTTCGAAGTTATTTTCGATGAAGAGTAAATTGGGATGAAGGAAGAATATCGTTTATATCGTTTATATCGTTCTCTCACAACGACGTCGACAACGAGAGCGAATATCATTCGCTTGTGTGTGCGAATGTAAAATGGGAAGGAGAAAGGTCGAGAAAGCTCTATCTACTTTGGTTAAATATTTAAGTAACAGGACAATTCACTTCTGAGAGTACGTTGTCAGGAGCCAAAAGTGGTATGAGAACCAGCTAAGGGCATCCTCCGCTTGTCTTTATCCCATAGAAATATTTCGCGAGAAGAGAACAGAGCGAGAAGAAGTAGATGAAGAAAACGGAGATAGCCAATCCGAGGAAAGTCCAATCGCGGTTTTATCTTTCTTCTTTTTCTCGTCGCTTTTTCTTCTCTGCCCCAGACGATGTTCTTAAGTACATTTCTATGTCCCGCGGAAATTCTTGAGGCGAGAAAATACCTTTCGAAAATTCCAAGTAAAGTCTATCTATCCTCAACTCCATCTTCAATGTTGTTACTTTTATTTTACCTTTCGTTTCACCTTTAATTATTCTCCTTTGCTCCCGAATGAGAGATCGAGTAGATTTATTCTGAAATTAATTTTTCACAATTATAACATGTATAGTATTTTCATTAAGTGTATCGAGAGTTGTCGAGAGGGAACGTAGTACGCGTGACAAAGAGATCTCTATGAATAATTGAAAAAGGGAAAAAAATTGGCGAGTGCACTTAACTGTGCACCCTGACATCCGTCGACCGAACAAATCTCACTATCATCACCCTCGTTGGATTTTAATTCCACTCATCGCCCATTGATATCTCGAAACCTCTTTCGTTTTCAACGGGACCGATCTTCGACTAGTTTCACTGTTCTTTCTGTTTTTTTTTCTTTCTACGTACCGTACGACGTGTCATCATTGAAATCTTCATTCTTCATCAGGATATGCTAATTTATTTATGATATACCACTTCGATCTCTGTTGTTCATTAAGAAGAAGAACAGAGAAGACGTTTCTCATTAGTATATCTTGTTGCTGCTGTATGGACAGAGATGAGAGAAAAAAAAATGTCAACAAAAATAAGAACATCGGAAAAACGAAATAATAACTTGCCAGCTGTGTGCAATTAATTATGTATCCAGTATGCTAATTGCATCGTTCAAGTCGTTCATTGAGCCGACATCATCATCATCTTTTGTCTCGCCTAAAATTACAAGGGCTCGACGGAGCTGCTGTTTCTCCACTGTTTGTGACGTTTTCTTTCATCTAGATGATGTTGTGGGTATTTTTCTGCCTTATTTTTCCCTGTGCTTTTTTTTTTGGTAGGAATTTTAATTGCTTGTATTTTGTCACTGGGAAAGTGTAATGAAATTATTGTGTTTCCACGTATATGGATGAATATACTACACAAATTGTGCGACGAATTTGTTTTTTAAAAATATAAAAATCTTCCATGTTGAATTCGAAAAAAGAATGTATTATCATATATGATATACATACATATTTTTGAATATATGATGTTTTTTATTTATTTTCTTTTATCATTTTGTACATTTTAATTTTTACGTGAAAGTTCTTTATTGTCTCTGAAATGTAACAAAAATATTCATAAGAACTGAACTTCAAAACGATTAGTATTTATCTTTCCAAATTTGAAAATGAATTTCTCTGGAAGGTATGTGAAAGAATAAAAAATATGAGTGAAATTTGTATTCCATCCGATGAAACAATAAAAATTCAACAACGTTCCATTTAGAAACCGCCCCATCCATGCGATGAATTTCTGACTTATACGCTTCTTGACATTTTCAGATATTCAATTACCGCCACATACACACAACGAGATATTGCGCTTCCAACGCTCGAGTCGGCCACAAAAACGCAATAAATCGCTCTCCACTGTGATATATGTTGTACAGTATCAACTCATATTTCTACCTAGGGATTGTAAAAGATCATCATAATATTATGCTAGATGAAAATATGATTTGGAATCAATCAATTTTATATGAGTCATTGGAATTCGAACTAATTCCATGTAGAGAATATAAAAGGATTTTATGAAAAAAAAAATCCTCTGAAGATTGTATTGAAAAGATTTTGATAGAAGAATGGGGGAAGAATGAGTACCGGGGAAACGTTTGGGATTTTGAAATATTTGGTAGCACGTAAGGTAACACGCTACGGAGTTGATCGGCAAGAATCACGTCGTCATTGTGAGACTTGAATTCAAATACACGGATGAATCCAGTTCGGGAAAGCTGGATTCAAAAGCAACCAGTCGACGATCGATACACTATAAAAATTGAAATTCCCAAACTGACACCGATCACCACCATCCCCGTGGATTTCAATATATACGCGTGGTATTGGTGTTCCTCTCCTCGACTTCTCTTTCCTCTTCTTCTTTTTTTTTTTTTTTGAAAATATATTAACATCGATTGTGGTCATAAATTGTGAACGTGAGGTTTTTCGTAAGACGAGATTGTTTCATATTTTCTGAATATCCGATGTACTTTGTTTTCTGTTAGTGTAATTCTGTTTTTTTATGTTCTCCAATGATATATTGTGAGCAATGATTGAAATTTTAATAGATTCTGTTGAGAAATTGCAGATAGATTTCATATTATAAGATCAACAGTCTTATGATTTGTTGTGAAGTACTACAACAGTTAATGATATATTTTTCCTAGATATGAACAAAAATGATCATTTCAAGTAATCAAAGAATTCAAATTACACTCGTAGGGCAATAATACGTAACGAATCAGACGATGCTCTAAATAAAAACATCTGGAAAAACAAATTTCCTCCAATTTCTGGCAATAATAATATTAATTGAATCATACGTTCCACGAGGTATCCGTTCGCCCTTCCATTCTCTCTTTCTTTTCCCTTGAAGCCAACAGCGTTGGTGCATGCGTTATGAGAGATCGATTTCGCATGACCCCTGGCACAAAACCGAATAAATGAATAAATAACACTCAACTGAGCTAAAACGTACGATTAATTGAATGATAACAAATAATAATAACAATAATAATTATCATTATTGTTACAATGATGTGCGAGAATTCGTAACAGCACCTGGCAGCTATCGCTATTTCCTTTCGGTACCATGATTTCCCTTTGACATCCATGGTGGTTTTCAACAGATTTTAAGATTACACATTTAAAAAGCAACTGTCATTTTATATTTATTTCTCTCTTTCTGTCTTTGCACTTGAACATCGTTGTTGTGAACTCGGTGAACTTTCATCGCTATCATTGTCATCGTCGTGGTCGTCATCATCCCCTCGTTTCGGACATTTTCAAAACAGAGATATTTGGAGTATACTTGTTATGTATAAATGTTTCATGAAATGTATACAAACAACGCACACGTAAATATCCTCCTCAATTGTACACTCTTCTCTTTCGTCGCATCGTGCGCTCCGATGTAAATTCATAAAACACACCTGTAAATAAATTCTGCGAGGTTCTCTTCCTTTATTTATTCGTTGTTTGTTTATTTGTCAATTTTGTGTGTGATGTTGTGAAGTATCCGTGAGTTCATTCTTGACACGCACATTCATATTCAGAGTATGATGCATTGTGATTATACTTTTTTCAATCAAATCTAACTTCTTGACATGAATTTGTTTCGAACTGGGCTTTGTTTTTCTTTTCATTTATATTATTTCGCAGGATTATTTCAATTCACTCGCGTTTCGCGAAAACTCAATTCCCCATCTTTGTACACTTGTACACTCCTTGGTTCTTTTGATCATTTATGCAATGAAAATTATATAGTGTAATTTTTGAATTGAAGTAGATTACTCCATTCATGAACGCAACCCCTTCAAAGAACATTTTGGTTCTTGATTTATAGTTCTTTTCATTTGGTGCTTCAATCTCATACAAGCATCACTGACCAGAGACTAAATAAACCACTGGTTTGCAAATAAATCCAGAATAATATGTCATGGGGGAAATATAATAAATAAAAGATTATTCGTTAATGGGGGTGAGGGGGTTCGCAAATGGGGGCGTTCACCGTATTCGAATTTTAAAAGAAGAGCAAACCCGAAAAGAAAAATGAAGGGGAACAGAATTTATAATCGTTGACGATGTACAGAAAGAGATAAAAGAAGAGAAGAGAAGAAAAAGAATGAGACGCACGGGGAAGCTTCTCTAAATATCTGTAGAACGTATGATTGGTTCCATTGATCATTTTAATACACGAGAGCGGCAGCGTATTTTTGCTTTCACATGTACGGGTAGTCCCACAAATCATACTTGGATCGTTGATCTTCGATCGAGTGTCGGGTGATGTATGTTCTCTCTTCTTCACGAGAATCAGAAATTGTCGACAATAAATAACACAACGAGGTGAAAGAAGAGGATGAGCGAAAGAGAAAAGCGTTTAATCTGAGGTAACGGTGCTTATAATCTTCTATTTTCGTTCTTCCCACTCATTTTTTTGTTTTTTTTTTTTTTTTTTTTCAATTGGGACATGCTCTCGTGTGATAGCGCTAGCTGTCTGATTGTAGCATGTACCATAATCGAATTGTTCATGTAGCATTCGGGCTCTGTACTATCTAAAATTTTTAGAGTGAGATTTCACACTTTAGCCAGCTGAAAGTCAGCTCATCGAAATTTCGAGTAAAATTCTCACTCTCTTAGAGTGACGGTCTGAGGTTTGAGGTTAGAACCTCACAACCACTCCAATTCTAGAGTGAATTTTTCGCTCTAAAAGAGCGGGAGTGGGAATGCCACTACTCCAAAACGGACTGGCTCATTGTTAGTGAAACGCATGATTTTTCACTCTTTCAGATTTACAGAATAGTATTGAATTTCTGTAGGATTCAACAATTCGAGATACCAAACTGAGAGAAGAATCCGGTGCTCCCCGAGCACATTATGACTTCCAGCGAACACATACATGCAGGAAAAGAATCACCTTAAATATTACTACATTTTATAGCAATTCAGGGACAAACCTATACGGTGAAGTTATGTTCCATACTGTACCATAAAAATTCCTGCGTAGAAAAAATTAGTATTACAAGGATCACAGAAATATCTGACTAAAAGTCTGGTAGCAAGTTTGCGGAAGTAAACCGCTCCAATACTCCCGCAAGCTTGCTACCAGACTTTTAGCCAGATGTTTCTGAGATCCTTGTAATACTAACTTCTTCTACGCGGGTTACTACTACTCCCTAGTGTTCTAATAACAGGATTCTGTTACCGATTGATAGAAAGTATGGTGATTCCTACAATTTTTTTGAGCCAACGTATAACAAAATCCATACACATACGCACGTATAACCCTTCATCATTCATTTTGAATAACCGAGTGAGAATCTGTGCGGAAAATATATAAATATAATGCCACTATTTCATCGGTTGGGGCTCGATAGAGAGAGAGGAGATAAATTGACCACGTGTGAACGCACCACCTATCCCATGTAGTTGAATTTTTTCGTTGCACCTCATGTTTTCCGCAAGGTATATAAAGTGTGTATTATATATTATGTACTCTGCGCTTTTTTGCTTCTCTTCCTCCTTCTTCTTTCAACCACACACTACACTTGCTATAAGGCTTATGATGCGTGGCTTGGAAAAACACTTGGAACTGAGGAGTGAGGGTATACGAGTAGTATGTGTATACTGGGTGTTGCCGGTTTCGCAAGGGATAAGGGGTCAAAAGATAGCAATACATATATACACACACACATACGCATAGTGAAGATATAGACTTCGTACAACACACGCTCATATAATACAGCGGTTGGTTGGTTGCGAGGTAGGTAGTAGGTAGGTAAAGTCTGTACCACCGAGCCGTAAGATATTTATCTCGAACTCGCACGCGCCTCGTAAATTCGCACGCCGCTGAACTTTTATACTTCATCCTTAATACACTTTGTGCACCGTGGCGGGGCGCGATAGCTGACTGATGGTGGCGGCAGCGTCGGCGCCGAGGTTGAAACCGTGTTGTTCGTCGTTGCACACCTTGCTCCCTTCTTGCTCCACACATTTCGCTTTTGTTCTCTTCTGTTCTTTCCTCTCCGTCGGTTTCTTGTCTGGCTATATTCATTGCCACTACCTTGTTCCAAATAATCTTTCACGTTATACTTGAAAAATACAAATGAATGAATTCTCAAAGAAATCACATTCTCGTCTCTTAGTGTCGTTGTTCCTTCGCCAATGAAGGCAGACGAATCTCCGAGTTATGAGAGAGAATATATATATCTTTCCCTATACGTTTGATATATCCATATATATTGGAACAGCGGCGTTGAAACAGCCGTTAATTAGAGTACAGAGATCTCTTCTAATTAGCTCGAAAAACCAGATTTTGCACCCATCTCCTTCTTCTCTGCCTCCTCCTCTTCGTCTACTCCTTATTTTCACTTTTCCGTGAACTCCCTGATTTATGAATGAACGAGCTCAAACTAACGAGCTGAAAAATAAAGAAAAAGAAGAATGGAGAGCTGTAAAAATATTAAAAAGAGAAAAAGGAAGAGATATTGAAAGCACGTAAATGGCGTACGTACACGTACGTACGTATGGTGATATTTTAACACGCGTTTTGTTTTATTATCTTTCCTCTCTTCGTCATTCGGATCTCGATATTCATATACGCACGGAACTTGAATTAAAAATGGATTAAAATGGTATATCTGTTCACGTTCATTAAATTACACCTCGTTTCACGAATTTGAATTTGATGTACATATTTGATTCTAGATAAATACTTATTATTTTTCCGATCGATCAAAAGTCCTTGAGAGATCACAGTCTTTTGATGATGATCGAACCAAGAATGCGTAAGAAAAAGTGAAAATTCTGAAGGGTAGAACTTCGAAATATTGAGAGCGGGGAATCAAAAAGGGATATCACTATCACGTACCACGCAATTTTGAGTAGGGTAATTTTCAACACCGTATATAATCTTCGCTACGGGGGTGCAATACCTTGTGATCGGATTTGGATGTCCCCCCTCCGATCCTGCGTTCGCTCTCTCCCTCTCTCTCTCTCTGCCTCCCTTTTGCCCGGGTAGGACCGACGACTTTTGTTCTCTTCTCTTCTTATGCCAATATAAATCCGCTTCGACGCGTATAATTCTATCGGGCGATCAAATAATTGAAACGGTTTAATGCTCGGGGTATAATCTCTTCTGCTTGTATTTGAAGGCGATAATAATTTGAAAAATTTTTCTCTGATCTTTTTTATTAGATTATTCTAATACAAAAGTGAACAAAATTCGAATTACATATTGATATTATAAATTTTAAAAAACGCTGCCGCGATTTTCCCTTGAAATTGGTAGTGGCAAAGTTCTATCACGAATAGAAAACTTTTTTCACTCTCATTTTTTCGTCACTTTTTGGAGAATTCAACATCCAGTAGACAGTTTTCAGGCACAGTGGCTGTGTTTTCACTATTATAGCGATTCTCATGGCTACTTCGATAGAAAATATGGCTAATATAACTGCAAAAATGTACTTGGGCTCGTTTTTGGCTACAGTGTTTTTTTTTTTTATTGTAGAGTCCACCATTACACTAAAGTAAGGGAACACTCTTCATACTTTTTACAGTTTAACATACCACTCGATAACTCTTGGATCTAAATAATAAAATGAGAATTCTCGGGCAAAAGTGTAGTTTCAACGCTTGTCTAACAATTCGATGCTGACTCGAAGCTTGCAGCAACACTACCTGCACTATTTTCCCTAAATAATCAAGATTTTTGAACGTTCAAATGTCTGTGCTTCTGTTAAACGTTTATCAAACGTTTGGCGTTCATCTTGTTCTCTTTAGGTTTGTTTATTTCAGTCTTCAAATAGATTTTGCGATTGAAAACTAAAGTCTCGTAAATTTATTCCTACTTCTGATCATGAAACAAGTTTTTGCAAAAATATAGGTATTTACACTTGGAAACCATATATTCGTCAGAATATTTTCAAAGTGAGAGTATAAAGAAGCCCCATGACCTTCAACCGATTGTCAAAGTTTCTTTCGATTACAGTTATTTACACCCTCCAAGAGCAACCCCATCGTTACAACGATGAAAGTAATGGGGAAAGCTTATGATTAGTCTTATAATTCAATAACTTACAACCATGAAAGTCTGCTTCAACTATATTTTCATTATTGTGTAAAATTCGTTTTCGTCAGGAATCATTGATATAAATCTCCAGCGATTCTATTCCAATATGCAGAAAAAATACTGAATAATCTTTCGACATTGTGTAAAGATAATCGAAATTATAAGTTTCCCAAAAACTGCCAAGGCCTCACAGATTTCTATCACTAATTTCATTGAATTATTAAATAATAACGCCGAACAAAACACGACAGGTTATCCAATACTTGAATCGATAAAAGCTACTTTCCAACTAGTTTGGGGTACTGTAAGAATACTCCAAAAAGAAAATGGCAACAAAGGAAGAGAATAACAGTCATTACCAAACAAAAAGACGAAAGAAATGTAATAAATAGAGAGGAGGAAGATATATATATATATATAAAGAATGAGAGTTAACTGCAGGGGGTAGGATACGTGTACATGAATTCTAACACAAGTCTTCTACTTTTTCGTTGTTACAGAAGCGATTTTCAAGGGTGAAGAACCACCCCTGCTTTCTCTCTATCCCTCGTTTAGCCTCCCTGTTTCTCTTCTGCACTTTTCGTTTATATATACATATATATATACACATACATACATCCCTATATATAAAAGTACACACACACACACACGATGTATGTAATGTCCCACTGTCAGACGACCCTTCTACGATACATGCTTACGCATACACATATACGTCCTATATACCTACACTTATGGAAACTTGTGTTGGGAACAGCAGTCTACGGTATAGTTGCAACCCAAGAGAAGGGGGAGGACGACAAGTGAGAGTGAAAGAGAGAGAAAGGAAATCCTGTCCTATGATTTGTAGCGGCCCTATAATACCTCAACTGGGTAGTTGTTACCCAGTACTCTGAGTTACCTTCTCTGCTCCCTGAAACCCCTCTGAAATATACTCTATCTACCGTTCTTTACCCCAGCTCATACCCCTACCACCTTTCCACTCAAACTGAAATATTTACAATACTTATTTTTAAGAAGATTCATTCAATTTGATGGAATCCAACACATTATTTGGAATTCTTTCCGCTCTTGATTCCAAATTACTATGAATTGATATTCATTTGCATAATAATGTTCTTCTTGTAATCATTATTCTTCCTTTTTATGTTCCAGGTATGTATTCTGGCCTTGACGATACTTGAAATCGAAATTCAAAACGAGATCTGTGAGTACATTACTAACGCTGTGCTCTTCTTTTTTCTTTTCTCTTTTTTCAAGAAATAAAGCGGGAACATCAATTAAGAACGTACTGCTTCAATTATAAGATGTGCTTATGAGGCTAACTAACTAAATAGCTGAAATTCATTCACTTTAAACTCACTGAAAATAGAGTATAACTTGATGCAAGTCAATGGTGTTTGATATACATGATAAATTGTTCTACCATTGTTGATAATTGTCTCTGCCTTCATTCAAAGTCTGGAGCCAGCTATCGCCAATTCTTGATTCCATATGGATTAGATAAAATAGATAAGTGTTGCGCCGAGTAGTTGCAAGAGCTGAGCTCAATTTCGGCCGCGACTGTCAGTCTTAGCCCATACGCGGAGAAGAAAATTTGCGGTCGAAGCAAATCGAGGTAGTATACATAAAATAGCGAATCTTTTCGCTAACCTGGCAAAGAATCTGCTACCCTAACTATCTGGATTGCTGAGCGAGCAACATGATCAACTAAAGTAACAAATTTTTTGCTGCACTAGCAAAATTGTTAGTATTATATACGGAATAGCAACCAAATTTTGCTGGAGGGGCTGACATTTTTTGCTGCCACAGCTAAAAAAATCATCGTCATAGCTAACAAGATTGCTGTCGTTGCAAAAAATGACATCAAGAAGTGGTTACGTGATGTCAAATTTCTAACAGTGTAAGTATTAGGCAGCCGTAACTTTCAGGGTCAGAATAAAAGATTAGAATAGAGTAGATCAGGTTGAGATGAGGCACTTTCTCGCTTCGCGACATCATGAAATAATAGAAAAAGTCTCGTTCACCCAAGGAAGACCTGCAGATTTCAAGTGAATCTTGATATTTTCCTTGAATGAATAAGATTTCATGTATTATTTCAAGCTGTGCTGGAGCGAGAAAGTGCGCCATCTCAACCCACTTTGATCTATCCTGAAACAAAAACATACGAATTGATAAGGGTTGTAAAACAAATCCAAGTCTCTTTCTGCGATATTTTGTCCGTGCTCAACAGTTTTTCGGTAAAAAATGCAAATATAACAACTAAAAATGTTCATGTTTTAAACATCGATGTTTCGTAACATCAAACTTGCTTCAATTCTCGAATCAGACATTAACAAAATCATCGAAATAATAACTTGAAATTAATTCCAATGATTCCAACTTCATCTATTTTCTAACTATACATATAACACATCATTATCCTATACATGACATGCCACTATACACCTCATCAATCTTTCTCATTATTACACGCCGTTCAGAGAATCGATACACGCAGACCGTGGAATTGAATATTATTCCCTCTCCCACATATTATGTGTATACGCAAATACGAATTTCAGGGATGAAATTTATATAACGAATTCGACAATTTCAAGTAAATGAAAACTTTATCGCACGTTTATTCGGAACATATATATATATGCATAAATTTTACACATACGAATGCAAAGAGGAAAAGAGTAGAGTAATAATGAATTCGAGTAAAATTAACGCTCCTCCGTTTTAATAATTCTCTCTTTTTGGACCCATTACACGATTTCGTTCGTTAACTGAATATTATCTGTATGTACCTATATGTATATGTGTACGCGCACGATAGAGAGAGGGCGAGAGATTTGACATTGACATGTGCACAGCATGTGCATCGCATAAATTTATGGGTTCGCCAGGGATAACCGTATCCTAACGACATGACTACGATCCAAATGCATTACTACAATAATAACAATAATAATAACATTAATAACTGTGATAACGACCACTTGTCTAAAGAGATAATTCAGTCAAGGGATGGTTTCTCATTGAACGGATAACGTTATTCGATCATGTATAAGTGTAACGTATTGTGTTAATATAATCGTAACTTTTATTCCCTCATCTTTCATGAGTTTGAGTTATAAATGGAATTCAAATGTTTATTCAAAACCCTGACTGTCGGATATTGACCCGCGGCGAGAAAATGATTTTCGCGGTATTGAAACGACGAAACATTCCCCTTTACTTTTTTCTTCTCCTTCTTCTTCTCCTTCTTTTTCTTTTTCTTTGTCTTTTTCTCTTTGTACGAGGTTTTAGTTTATTGGTGTATACAACATTCTGAACGTACGGAGCCCTAAAACTCAAAGATCAACAAGGAGACGAATTTATGACCGTTTCGTTCTTGCACGAATGTGGTCTTCCAGAAAACAGGGAATGAGAGTATGTTTCGAGAAGGAAGAGAGAAAAAGAAGAAAAGAATTCAGTTTTTCAGGGGTCTCGAGCTATGTATCTTTCACCTCTTTCTTGTCCAATGATGAGAGATTATACGCGATACATTGGAGAAAGACAGACGGCATCGGTGCTTGAGCTCTTTTTGGAGAAAATTCGTTTTTGAATAACACGAATCATTTGGTTCAAAGACATGAAACCAGTAATTTATACTTATAAATGTCGTTATTCATTCAATGCTCGATTTGTAATACTTTATTTCAAATTTGATGAGGTTTTCATTCATTTTTCCTCATCGAAAACAATTAATTCGAAATGTTCTTTGATTACCTGTTCCTCGGAGGTTAATATAAAATTCTTCTGAGTGTATTCAAAATATTATTTTATTGTTTCGCAAAGCCCGGAAGGGGACGTTTTAATTAAATTATTCAATCACATCGATATCTTCCATAATTATACGAAAAGGAGCAGAAGATGACACTTATCGAGTGAATCAGTCGAAATCAATACTAATTCGAGACCACCATCGGTTCTGCTGATGATTTTATATCTATCATGTTTCTTCTTCTGTATCCTCTTACCTCGTTCTGCTTAACTCTTCGCAACGATCGAAGCAACTTGTAAGAGCAACCTTTTGATCTTGAAGATTCTTTCAACTGTTTCCACTAGAATTGAGGATCAATTTGATGATACTACCAAATTGAGTGCACTGAGGCGGTAGGGATTCAGGATGAAAAAAAAAAGAAAAGACAATACCTTGGAAGCGATCAAAGTTTATTGACAGAATAGCGATGTTTTGAAAATCACCGTTGTTTTCATCTCGAGTACATCATATTCAAAGAAAACTTGCACATGAAAATTACCGATAGAAATCTCTTTTATTTTAATCGGGCGTCCAAAAAAGTACTTGAGCCAGGAATATCGGGACGATTAATGACATCACTTTACGCAATCGTACGGCGAATATATTTCACACGACCGAGATTCTAGTCACCCGGTATAACTTGGTCGCTCGAATTGGCGTCAGTGTCTCAGAATAGATATAGTAGAGGAGAGAAAAGATCAATTTGACAATCTCATTTCGTCGGGATAGCGCGAAAAGTACGACAGATTATATTTTTCCAATAAATTGTAAAATACGTGAAATCAAAACATTCGGCATGACTTTATGTTTTACCCAATTTTCGCCTTCAGATTTGCAATTTTTAGCATCCCGATTTCCTATTCTTTACCTCTCACTTTAACAAGGTATCACGTTGCCAACGGCGACAGGCGGTCTGAGCCAATTCGCTTCTACGCGGTGATTAACCCTTTGCTCAACATACACAGTATTTGTATCGTGTATTGTACGGTCGGCGAGGTATCGGTATGCCAAAGTCGTATACAGATACTACAACCCATTGTATTATTGTATTATACGGAGATCTGCACTCGAAGAAAATACTGGTAAAATCTCAACCAGATAAGTAACAATTATTTTAGCCTAGTTCTCTCAATTATCTGTGTTTGTAGTTGAATTCAACCATATTATCCAATCCTTTGGACAATATGAAATTCATGGTTCCTTGATGCATAGTTGTGTCACTAATGAAACTCTCTAAATCTCTTGAAGAATGAAAATACTGCAAGGCAGTTGTGAAAATTAGGTTGCCAATTGTCATTTATTGAATTATTCTAGAAAAACGACTCTAGGCTCTCACGAGTTTTGTAACGACACCGCACTCAAGAAAATCTACAGCGGGGGTATCGGATCTAGTTTCTGCCTAGTACATGCTGCTGGAGAACTATGAAGCACCCAATATAGAAAGATAATTTCTCATGTACCATAAAATCAAAAATCTTTGCAGAAATACAATATTCACTTATTGGCCTATAATTATTAACTTCGGTAACATCTCCACTTTCAAACAGGGGAGAGACAAAAGACCTTCCAAATACGAGGGAAAACCGCACACCTAAAAGATTTAATCAACAATATTCCGAACAATGGCACAGAGGTAAATTTACAATTTTTAACTAGAAAAGGGTGAATCCGATTGGGACCTTCACAGGTCTTGAAGTTCATCTCACCAAAGGCTTTCAAAATATCCCCATCATTGATAACCAGGCTCCCAAACGAGTCAGACTACTTCGCTCCCAAGAACTGGCAAATTCGACAAATTGCCGAAATAAACGCAACCAAACTTCTCTCCAAGTAAGTTGGCTATATCACACGGAGCACTAGTCTCCACACCATTCAAATGAAAACAAGAAGTTGACCTCCTCTCAGCACAAAAGCCGTTAATATACTAGAAGAAGACATCCTTGTCGCAATGAGTTTGCGACGACAACTCCTGTCCCGTTTTACAAGACTCAACACACGCGATCGGTGAAGTTCGAACAAACTGTAACAGTAGCAAGAACCCATTTTTTTAAATTCCCTATGAAACTTCTTTTTTAACTTAATAAAATCCTTCAGGTCCTTACGGAACCATTTGGGATAAGAAGATTCTCGAATGGAGCGTTTAGGAACAAAGTCTCTAACCAATTCGTAAATAGTAGGGTTATTTTCATTATTGTCGTTGAACTTCTCAACGCCGATTGTTTCAAATTATCTACCTCTTTTTCTTCCCAAATAAATCAATCGATACTTCGTACGAGTGCAAAAATAATAGATTTCGATACTATATGGTCTCGTTCGATGGATAAACTGTTATGTAACTATTCCACCAACCAACGGAAAGAACGAAGTGAACGAACAGGACGAGTTATTAAATTTTTAATGTGTCTAAGTTGGTACGTCGGTCTAACTCTCCTCGGTTTCTACCCCTCTCTGTATCAATGTGTGTGTGTGTGTATCTCACTCCCGAGCCACTCCACCGAAACTCGATTCGACCCCTCGAATAAACTAGTGCTACTGCTACTATTTTCTCTCTCTCTCTCTCTCTCTCTCTCTCTCTCTCTTTATCTCTCTGTTTTTCTCCCGTTGGAGGTGGATCCAAGGGTGAGTTCGGGGGAGCGGTCGAGGGAGGACGGGACCAAAAAACGACGAGGGGATGGCAAGCGCGTGAAATATAAAAGGAGAAACAGAGGCCGAATCTCGTGAGAGTGGTGGTGTGGCGTTGTCTGTTGTCGCAATAAATTTATGAATTGTTTCCAATTACACGCAGAATTTCGGGATCGATCGTATCAATGGATTGCGCGGTGCCTATGTTCTGCCATGCTCTTTCGGCTTTTCAATGGATACGACGACGCTTATCGTTAATCGCCTTTCTCCCCCTCCCCTCCTTCTCTCTATCTCTCTCTTGCTCCATTCGAGCACGGAAGTTACATAATCTCTGTGAAAGCCCCGATTTCAATCGGAAGCTGGGCAAATTTTTGTTTTCTTTTGTTTTGTTCCCATTTTCTCCTTTGTACTCCTGCGAACTTTACAAAAAAGATTTTTCTCTGTGTTTATTGGGGTTCGGGATTTATTTTGAATTCATCAACAGATATCGGCATATCATCGAACATTCATTGTGGAAATTTTTTATCTTCATTTTAATTTATGAGATATCGATGGCAGTAAATATGTTTTCAATAAGCAATTTTCAATGATTATCGTCTCAATCCTAACAGGGTTTCACCATCGGCCCAATAATGGTTCATGCCTGGGCCATAGTTGGAATTGATCGTACGGTAATAGCGCCCATCAATGTTGGACTGCTGGATGATAACTTGGGCCCAGCAATGGCGAAAAATAAACGGCCAATGATAGAATTGATGACTGGCCTGGTGATGGACCGTATCTCGGCTAGCAACGGGGAACTAATCATTGGCCATTCAACACGAGCTTTATACCGGCCGGTTATCGATTATGTTTCATGACTGGGCTTCCTGTATGGGAATAGAAGTCTCATCGGCTTTCTGAATTTTTCGGTAGTAAAAGTGTCGGACTGCGCTGTCTTTTCAATTAAACTGATCAAAAGAAGATGGAGCTAAAATTTTGTGATGGTACAATGCTCTGATATTGTAGTTAAAATATATCTGTTTTTTTTTCACGAATGGAACATTATAATCCCTCTCTGTCCAGGTTTTCACGGACATTCCAAGATTTCGCCTGGGCAGGACTGCTAGATCACCTTTAGCGATGAATTGAGGAAAACGAATGTGGCATTTTTCAGAAGATAAAATCAGTTAGGATTTCCGATTTTGGTTCCCTTGCTAGAAACATTACACGTAAGATCGAGCAATCTCACATTAGTTCACGCGAAAAATTGGTTCACCATTGATTTATGATTTTACTGATAATGGCTGTTTATGCGAAGGATTTGAAAAGTTGAAAAATAGGTCAACTTGTAATTAATTAAAATATATATATATATAATAATTCGATGACATCATCCAACATTCCCCATCGCCCATTGAAAATTATCAGTGAGTAACATAGGACGTGGCAGAACAGATAATCGACGAGGGAACCAGATAGTCATTTGATGACAGCGAGTTCTGTTGAACCACTTGACTCGACGGATCGCGTTACTTTTCTTCGACAACCATCGCGCGTATCACGCGAGAAGAGCTGCTGATCGTTCAACATTGTTGGCACGTCATATCATCTACTGAGAAATCTTTGGCACAACTTGTTACTACTGTTGAGCGCATAGTCTAAACATCTTTCGTATCACATATTCAAAGTGATGGAAAAAATATATCAGTATAACGTTTGGTAAAAATATTTGACAAATTGCCGGAAAATTCGGTTGAAATGTAAAGTCGAGGTCGATAATTTAACGCTACCCAGTCGTAAACAATCGTATCTCGATAGGCTATCCACGACACATAGAGGTCCATAATTATTATTGCTCAGTATGGTAGCGTTTGTTAAGCATTTATATGACGGTACACAGAGCGACCGTGGCGACAGTTAAATTGCCCTCGTTAAATGTTATAGTCTTTGTCTTTCTCCCTCTTATAAAACAAAACCCATTGAATCAACGGTTCGTGTGTTTGTTATCGATGCATTTCAACCCCGATCCCTTCCCATTCTTCCACGCTGATCTCATTTTATTCCCTTATCAATATCTTGCTTGCATACTTTCACGCCTCGTCCTTCTCCTCTTTCTCCTACTCCTTCTCTTTTATCCCTAGTCGCGTGGGAGATGACAAGACCTCTTCCGGTATCCAACTTTTCTAGAACAACTTTTGTAATTTCGCTGATAATATGTATTGTTATTGTTGTTATTGTTTCGTACGGGTTATTTGAAATTCAGTATTCAAATCGAATTCTACTTGACGTGTAGAAAATTAATACGATAATGATACGGGAGGATCGGACATTCGGTAATAATGGAGAAAAAATGGATAGCGATAAGTGACGAGGAATTTGATTTTCACGCTTGTTTGTTTTATCAATTTTTAGGAGGAGAGTTTGAATTTTCATTCGCATATTTAGAGTTCTTTTAATTTGACATCAATACGATCGAACAGTCGAATCCTTTTTTCTCCTCTAAATGAAATATTCATTTCCAGTTGAGCGAAAGATTCTTTTCTCGGTATATAGATCCATTTGAACTCATAAATTCGATAGGTTAGTTTTCTTGGCTCACCCTAGTGCGTATCGAATGCATCAATCCTAATAAAACAAAAGCAAATTACAAAACAAATAGAATTTCTTTTGTTTCCAACCACAATCATCAGAATCTAATGAGAAATTCTCTCATCTCAAGTATTTCCTTATAAATCTATTTTATTCTTTACCTCCTTGATGAATTTTTCAATCTTGTTCCGTGAATTCCATATCTGTATAGGAGATCTCTCGATAATAAAAATGGATACAGTTTTTCACCCGTTTAGGAAAAACTGACCATCAGACGGCGACCGTCAGCTCTTGCAACCAACGCAATAGAGCAATACGATAAAAGTTGGAATCGAGTTAGATGACTCGCTTTGTAATTTTCTTATAATTCTCGGATTATACATTAAAGTCGAACTTCCTTGTAAAATAACGTGCTTGTGGATAAGAACATTTTACATTGAACAAACGTAAAATGAACGTAGACGGTATACAAAATGTCCTTGGATCGCCAAGAGAATAATAGGGGGAGGAAACAATCGTGACAAACAACGGTGATTCTTCTCTTACCTCGATTCTTTATTTTCTCGTTATCCATTGAGGGACACTATATAAATTCTTCTCTTTTTCTTTCTCCTTCTCTCTGATTGAGAATCCACGATTGCGCGTACTCGAATTATTACCATGGAATAAATCTCGAGGGGGCGGCACGCCGAACTTTAAACGATCCTGTACCAGAGAGTCCGGAGACGTTCATCGATGATGAAAGAAGAGAAATAATAACCATAAAGGAGGCGAAAGTTTTTCTATGAATCTATCAGATTGTTCTAATGCAAACTGATTACATTATTGGTCATCAGTTTTATTACAAATTTTGTTTCTAGTGAGAGGAGACAAGATCTCTAACGTCTCAAGACTTCTTATGTGACGACGGTGATTCGAATTTCTCGCTACACGCATCGTCTGATGATTATTACATCCATTCTAATCGCAGTTATGCGGAGTTTATTTTCTTTTCCGTTATACGCTATCATCACAGGTGATTGACGAACTAAGAGAAATTCAAACTATGATTATATATTTGTATATTATCTACGAGGGGCACGATTTCTTGGACTTCTATGGAAATTAATCACGTTGCGTGCCATGTAAGAGTGACTTGGTTTGTATACAACATATAAAAAGACGTACATAAGTATTTAATTATCGGCTAATACGTTTTAGAATATATATGCATATGTTCGCAAGACTACGCGCGTACAAGAATAGTACGTGCAAATTATAATACTCGTTCAATGGGCGCGGTTCGTTAGAAAGTTCCAATGGATTTAAGATGTTTCGAGTGTTTCGAGTGTGATTTTCATTGTAATGAAAGTAGATATAGAGAAAGATGGTGAAAATCGTTTGAATTGGGAATTGTTATGCGTTTCGAGCGACAAGTATTTTGTCATCGTTCCGCGGCTATCGGTTCTTCTTTCTTCTCCTTGGTCTTTTATACGCACGCTCTTTACACCTACGTGGACTCCGAGTCAGGCGGCGGCAGGCAGTCTGGACAGTTTAATCTTCGGTGGTTAGTTCACCTCCGCCCTTCTCTTTCTTTTTCTCCATCGTTTCTTCTTTCCTCCTCTGTTTTCCGTATGTGTCCATGGAGGATGATGGTGTAGGTTTATACGTGGTATCACACACCATCGTCGTCAGGTATTTCTATCTATTCAGCATCCATGCGTCCTGGTACACATGCGCGCACATTATCATAACTATACCTTATATGTTTTCAGTCGTGTACTCTCAGGAACCCTGGAAGTGGTACTGCCAGTGAATATTTCTTCCTCTCAATCCTGGTCCTGTTTTTGTTGTCCAACTCATATATGCACATGATAAGTTAACCCTTTGAAACCGGTATCGAGAACTGGAGAACTGGTGTCCGGAATATACAAAGAGCTTGCATCCAAGTTCACGCCCTTATTCGCGTTCGTTTCATTATTTAGCGACGCAAGTGGTTTAGATACACTAGAATTTCTCAAGTATATGGATTCCCTTTCTCCCGGAAAATCCTAATAATATCGTGTTATGTGCCTTTGAGGTAAGAGAGGATTTTCTATCTCGAGTCGCTCGTTGGTTGCCTTGACCCGAAGATACCTGTCAACGGTAAATCACGTATCAATTTCCAATATCTCAAATCCAAGTTTTCAAGGGAATTAATTGAATAAGTTGTATATACCTTAATTGTCACAGTATGTATGTGATTAAAAGATTGAAATGGCCTCATTTTTTCGTACCCCTCCTCTTCTTCTTATTATTTCATAATATGCAATTATATTTCTTCTGCGAATTTCGTAATTCATTTGAGAGCGCGCTGTGTCTTCCAAGGCCGATGATCCGTTGACACGAACGGGAGTCTTTCTCTGCCTTTATCGAGAGCATAGGTATGTATGTATGTATTCATTTCGTTTAAAGTGAACGTCGTTCTCCCGTTCGCGACGTGTAACGTGTAATACATAGAATTTTCTCTATTCTACTCCTTTACTCAATAAAATTCTGACGTTTCGTCTCAGTATTCGATCATTTTTTTAAATATTTATGATGAATATCAAAGTTCAAACGTTCAATGAATGTATTGGGTCACCCAAAAAGTCATTGGGTCTTTTCTCTGTGAATGGAAGGCAACTTTTTTGATGAAAAACAAAATATTATCTGCTCTGTATGATTATATTTTGCCATCTTTTAATTTAATGCACGATTTCACACTCAAAAAAGTTCTTATCTCTTTCGACAAATAACATTTTCAAAAACGACCTGATATTCTCATCAGCAGGAAAGGTTCTACCACCCAAGGTGTTTTGCAAAGAACAAAACAAATGATAGTCGAATGGTGCTAGGTCTGGCGAATATAGTGGATATGATAACACATCCCATCCAAGCTGCAACAATTTCTGACAAGTGACCGAACTTGTTTGTGGTTCAGCATCATTTTGGTGAAACACAACACCTTTGCGATTCACCAATTTTGGACACTTTTGTTTGATTGCATCATTCAATTCATTGAGATGAAGACAGTGCACGTCCAAATTAGGGGTTTGGTTCCTAGGGAACAATTGAAAATATACAATCACATTGGAATTCCATCACTTTTCAGTTGACAGCAGTTAGTTACATTCCAAGACACGTGAATCCAGATATTAGAAACAAAGGACGCAATTGCTATTTGGTGAACTCGATAGTACGTTTTTCAAAGCAAATTTTTGAGCACAAAACAGAGAAAAATCGATGGATGAATGCGTCAAAGGGGAAGGGTTGTTATTCGTGAATAGCGAATCGATATGCCTATACTTGTCTATTGATTGTTGTGCGAATGTCGAATCGATAATGCACACTACATTTATCCGAAGGTGTATCAGGGAGTTAATCATATATTCTCTTGAGGCGGAATACACATATATATATATATATATATATATATATATTCTGGATCTCTTCTCGATTAGTGAAAGACTGTAGACTTTGGTGTACGATGACGTAAATACTGTGGCACGTACGTACTTCCTACAGCAACAGGTAGGAGAAATATGGCGGATAAGCGAAAAAAAGAGGAAGAAGAAATAATGAAGATGGACATGATAAAGAATAATTTTATGTATATATAGATATATATTTAGTTGAAATTGCTCGACAAACATTTCAATTTCACAAACAGTCCAACTCAGCAAACACCTGAGAGCTATTTATCGATTATTTGTTGTTGCTAAAGAAAATGTTGACTTTGTAACGTGCATAGGTACACGCGGACCAACATTACCGCTCATTATTTGATTTTAAAAGTAGCACAAATCAATTTGTTGTGACGGATAATAATGAGATACTCGACGCGAATGAAATATACAGGGAATAAAATTGATTTGTGCCACTTTTACGATCGAGAAAAGATTTTCCATTTGAAGCAATGATTGTATTATTTCGATGAATATGTAAGTCATACTAGTTAGTTATTTTATATTAGTCGAGGTTACTCAACAAAATCGTCAAAATGATAGTGTACCGTATCATGCGTAATTCCCTAAAACAACTATTCCATTATTGGAAACAGAATAATTTGTGATTGTAAGATCTCTAAATTTTGGAATCAATCGGTAAATTTACTGAGAAATTCTTCGGTAACTCAGGTTGCACGAAGATCAATTAACTCAAGATCTGACTAGGATTTTAGTAATTATATTGGAAAATTTGGCAAATATACAAATTTTAGGGAATTTTAGCTCCTACTCTGACGCAAACGAGGCATTTTAGGACAATGAAAGCTGGACATGCAGCTGAAGCTAGCGACGGACTAATAACTTCTGATTGTACTGATTACAAATATTTCTCATACCAAAAATTGATTGTTTGGATAGCTTTCAAAAAACAATTCTATCAAAAGTTACCACAAACCACTCCTACCTCGTCGCTCCTAGTTTCAGTTTCATGCCAAAGACATGACGACTTTGTAACACTACATCGGATGCAAAGTGGACCCAAGCACAAGCGCCTCACCAAATAATTACGAGCAACTTGTGAGCGTCTAGTTTTAGTGTTGAATTCTCCAATAAGTAAAGTTAAAGTTACCTACCAAAGTGTCACATTCCTAATTCAAAGACGTATCGCTATTTTAAATGAAATATTTTGTACTTTAACAGACTGCGATCTGAAGATAATAAGAAATTGAAATGAGGCTTGAACTGAATGTAGCCCAAAACTCTGACCACCCTTTGATCAACATTTGAAATTCTGAAACGCAGAGAAAGAAAAAAGACTCTCCCTTATTTTGATTTTGACTTAATTCCACAGTTCCTTCTCCTTTTTCTTCCTCTGTTCCTAATCCGTACAAAGCGGTTCACACGTCGTCGCCACGAAGTCGAAGTTTACTTTCCGTGCTCAAACATAACTCTTGCCTTTCGGTGGTCGAGCGAGCTCGTGGAGCGAAGAGGAGGGTCGTAGATGCAATGGAGGGGGTTAAGTACACATGATTCACCGTTTTCCACTGTAACTCATGTAACTGTAGGAAACGTATTTTCCGTCTACATGTCCTTATGTGCTTTCGTTACTTTTACTCTGGATTTGTTTTTTTTGTTTCTTTTTTTTTTTCAAATTCTCCTTCTAAATCATTTTCATTCTTCCTCCGCTTTCTTCCCTCTCTGAATCTTCTCCAACGACGATTCATGAACGATATGAACTATTTCCGTACTCTTGACGTTGGCTTCGGAGCGACAAAATTGTGTACAACACATGGATTTATTCTTTTGATTCACCGATCTTCGTGACTTTTGAATGAATATTCTTCGCGCTATCTCGTATTCTGGTATTTTTGAAAAAAAAAAGAACCTCGTCAACGAAAATCTCAGAGTGCAAGAGTATAAACATTTTTCAGACTTTATGGGTGTCGAAACACATACTGAGAGAAATTTATAATTACAAAAGACTGGTTTTCCCATTGGGTGGGGGATGTACTTGGCATAAAAATGTTATATGCTTCACATGAGATCATAAATTGTTAAATTTTTCATAACACGAAATTTGAAAATTCAAACCAGTGGGAATTCATGTTCAAAAATAGTAGTTTCTTTCAACAAAATTTGGAAAACAGAAGGTCTCAATTGGTGAGATTGATATGATCTTCTCATGTTGGATGTTGGTGACGATAACAATTTTTTTGGGGTTAAAATAACTGATATTTTCCATTCCTTTGTAACCTCATGTCAAGTATATTCCCCATTTCATGACAAAAACCATTGACTTTTGATGATAACGAATGAATCTCTCTCAGTGTAGTTCAACACATATTTGAAATACAAGATATTCATCACATGAATTTAAAATCCCCTCGAAGAGTGGTATTGAAATTCATATATAAATACATAAATTCACAGGTGAGTTCAAATCAAATATGTTATACCTGGTAGAAACAGTTGCGTTATACAGTACGGTAAAACCACAGTCACACAAAAGTCCTTTCCCCTGTACCCGAGTTTATCAGAAGTTCATATATAAGTGCATGTAGCGATAGTGGTGCGCGACTGTATATCGCATGTACACATACATGTATGTCCGTGTGTGAACTGGACCCCACATCTTCCTCTTCTCTATTTCTCCATCTCTCTCTCTCTCTCTCTCTCTCTCTCTCTCTCTCTATCCCTCTATCTCTCTCTCCTTCCCAAAGCGTAAGTAGACGCATCGAGGAATTCAACAAAACCAGTCGTCTCTTAACTGGTCAACCAGCTGGTGGATAGTTGAATGAGATCCGCGGAATCTTTTCATCAGTCCTGTTGAATAGAGTTGTGTTTCATTACAGAGTGCATACAAGTCTTGATTCTATCGTAGATTTTCATTTGTTTTATTCGCGAGTATTTCTAACAAACAAGTTATGATCATTGTTGAAAAAGAAAAGGAACAAGGAATTGGATGCGATTAGACGAAAATTCACGTTGACGTGCTGTACGGATTTAGACTCAAGACTTTGGAGATTTTGGATACGATTCAAAACTCGAGTTCACCTCGCGAGATAATAAGCAAATCTAGAGAAAACTCAATTGACTCTCTCTTTCACGTAATACACGGATAATCCGCGGATTGGGAAACCCTTGGCAAATTTTCTACGAATTCAATCGACATCGAAGTAGGAAGAAAGATGTCAAGGTAACACACGCGGAAAGTTCAATTCAAAATTTGTTTCTTATTATTATTCTTCGTCAAACAACGGGAATACACTTTGATCAATCTCTATGCTCAATTGGTTCGTTATCGCTCGAACGCTCGAACATAATGATTAAAATTCGTTGGTGTCCTAATTAGAAATCGACTTGATCAAACAGTACAGCAAAAGAACATAAAAAGAACGAAAAGAAGAAGACGAAGAAGAAAAACAGTTTGCACAACCTCGTTTTGATCGAATAAAAAAATAAATCGATGTAATGGGGAAATAAATATATACTTTGTGCGGTTGTAATAATAATCATAGGGATAATAAGGAGGATACGATTAAGTGTAAAATGTCTACTGTAAAGAGTGGTTGTTGTAATGATAACGATACCGATGATCGCGGTTATGAGCAAAACGCTAGGGATGCGAAGTATTTAGAAATAGACAATTATTATGGAACCTGTTGCGGTTGGAGCTCGCAACAAGTTGGTCGACAAAATGGTTTAACGATTAATAGAAGCTACCAAGAACAACATCGAGTGCCCGCAAGACCCAATACTGCTACCAGGGAACAACCAAGGTTCAATCAACAGATGCGGAGTAGCACGACGAGTGGGAATGGTTTGATTTCCTCACGCGCTAATCATCGGAAACGATATGAAGGTGGTAGCGGAGGTGGGAGTCAAGAGAGTGGGGTAAATGATAAAAATAATACTTACTCGACCAAAAGTTTAGCTTCCCCTGTCCGGTAAAGTACTTGCTCTTAAGTTCATTTTGCTAGAACATCTGTGTCAGAAGAATCCGTCAAACTTCAGTTCAACTTGAAATATGTAACATCGTATATATTCTTGAATACAAGCTAACTGGATACAAACTGCATGAAAATATTCAAATGAATTTGAAAATTTCTGAATCCAATTTTTGTAATAATAAAGATCGATCGTCATCATTCGGTTGTTCATCATAATCGCCATTCCAATTGTTCCATCATTTGAACTCTACTGGCACGATAATGCAGGCTGCTTTTCAATATAGATGTCGTTAAAAAACGATTCACGTGTTTCGTATCAGCCGCTAATTGTTGATTATGCAGTCGTTTGTCTTGGCTCGCTATACATACTCGTTACCATATACACTCTGACACGATGCCTGATAAATAATGTAGACTTTGTATCGTATACGCTCTATGTATGTTTTATACGTTTGGAGAATGTGTCCTATACGCGGATCTGATCTTCTCCACGTACAATGCGAGTTAGACACTCATTTGGAATTATATATGCACACCTGCGACAATGCGCTCGCGCGAAAACCTTTCTCTCACACACGTGTGAATGTGACGTACGTGTGAAAGACATACCATGTCTATGTATGTGTGTACACCCATGGAAACCCATAAACGTATGTTGGTAACGTTGTAAACCGACGACGACCACTACCGGATATCTTCCATCCCCCATTCGTGTGAACGGCCTTAAGCCTCTTACGTCACTATTTCCACGGATGGTTCCCGGTTACCGGTTGATAATTACTAATTAACAGGGAACAAGACCATCACTCGGAAGATGGTAGCGTGATGTCTCGTCGAGTCACCTATTGTCGAATTAAATTCCTTAATTTATTTTCAGTTTACAATTTTTATAGTCAACAAATTCATATATCCCAGGTGGGAAATGTCAATACCGACAACTGGTGGTCCAATATGAAATATACAAATAGACTTGTTCTAAAACAGATGAAGAATTCTTTATGTTATAAAATTTTCAGAGGAAATATATATTCATTGAATGCTGGGTTTGCCACTCGCATTATTGCACTTTACCACTTGAAAGAGGAGTTTTTCACCGTAGACCAATCTATCGCTCAAGTTGAGTAAAACTATTGCCCAAGCTCAGCCAAGCTATCCCCTAAGCTGGGCCAAGCTACCACCCATGCCTCATGCAACCTGAAAACCCACTGTCATTCTTGGTGTGTGACCTTTGTGCGCAATCAGTTTTTATTGTTCAGGTAATATTGGGTGGAAGTTGGGCCAGGCTTGGCATAGCCCAAGTTATCATCCAACAGTCAGCCATCGGAGGTCCATTAATAAGTGCTATTACCGTACGATTAATTCTAGCTATCCCCCAGTCATGGACCATTATTGGGCCGGTCGTAAAACCCTATTGAAGCTCCAGCTTCTCTTTGTTTCAATAGCCACAGTCATTGGAATACAGTTTGGACCGTTTAGTTGAATTAATCAATCCCATGTTTCTAAATATAAGGACATCATAAATTCAAAATCAAATTCTAAACCCGAGGTACATGCACGTGTGTGTAAATGTACATGGCTGTGTATCCAAAGGATAGCGAAATAATTCACCGTATGCTTTCGTTATTCAATGCACGACAGACGAATTGGAAAGAAAAACAAAATGGAGTGACAGAAAAAAAGAATAGAAGTAGAAGAGGGGAAAGTTTCTGCAACGTGTGTGACAACGAAAAATCATCTGTGTTGAGATCTCCCTGGTGACTTTGTACTCGAACGTGTTTCTCTATCTCCTTCGCACACACATCATTTTATGCAGACAAAAATAAAGAGTAGACATTTCTTCTTTTCTTTCTCTCAAACTTCTTATTTTATTCGTGTTTTGATTCTTCCCTTCCTTCCTTTTGTTCTCTGTTCTTATAGAGTGCAAAAAAGAGGAATTCTCTCGTATTCTAATTAATCCTCACTCAACTCACGGAGGTCTAAAGGGAACAAAAGGTTTTCGAAAATCTGATCTTCTGATCCGAACCAGAACGAAGATCAAGTTCAAAAACCATAGTCAGCCTTTCATTATGGAAAAGCTGTTATTTAGTTGATTGCAAAGCCCAACGAAAGGTTAACGAAAACATGCGAAAATACTGGGGTAACTGAGGGCTAACTGAAATCTATACAGGCAGCCCAGTCATGGAATACAGCCGATAACCCGCAATGAAGCTTGATTGACAAATTCAGAACTTGCACGAGGAAAGAAAAGAACGATAAAACCTTTTATAATTTTATTACGAAACGATTTTCCAATGGATTCACATTCCAACGGAATACCTCCGTGGGTGTAAAGAGACTGAAGGCGTGTGTGTATGGTATATGGTTGTGACACTACTCGTGTAAGACGTATAAAGAATGAAAAGAGAATAGTAAAACAAGAAGAAACAAATCTTGATTTTATCGATAAAAGAGTAATAAAATTTCCCCTGCAACACCGCCATTTCTACATAATATTGGATCGAATGCGCTGATTCTATGGTATGTATATACGTATATGAATAAGACCACGATTATGGTCTCGGGTAATAGTCCACGACCGCGCGTTGATTATAGTTATCGCGGATAGTATATAGAATCGTTCGTGATCGTCGTACTTGTCGGCAGCGTTTACTTTGGAACTCATGCCTTAAAAGACACCGGCGTTTAATGTGAATGAGGCTCCCTTAAGGCAAGCCAAAAGCGACACTCGATAGACCGCACACCTAGAGACAGAGAGAAAGCTTAATAACGAACAGGAACTCCTGCGAGAGATTCAAAGTTTATCGGTGAACCGACCATTAATAAAACGCTGCAGTTTATCCGTCTACCGGTCACTTTATGGATTTCTATGCATCTATCCATCTATCTATTCATTCGTCTATCTATCCGTCTCTAAAAAATCTTATTCCATAGGAATAAAATTTGATTGACTTTGTTTGTGAGAATAAGTACCCAAATCATCGCTGGCCCCAACACTTTTTTCGAATATCAAAGAAAAATAAAAATAAATGTGCAATTTGCGTATTTGCTTTTCGATTGAAAAGCGTAAGAGAGATTCAAAAAAGTATATCAGCAAGAATTATGTAGATTTTACGGAATACTATTCCCGAGGGAAGAAGAAAGCCGGTTGGAGGGATCGTAGTTCCAGGATTGCTTTTTCGTATGCAACTGTGACCACTGTTTCATACCCGATATGCCACGACACATACTAATTAGCTCCCCTCGAGGTACACGCACGGTGAATACACGACTCCTCCTATTCCTATGGTTATAAGACCATGGCATACCGTGGGTGGGATTGGTACAAGTACGAGGATTTGATGCGAGAGAATTTTACCTACGAAAAATATCTAGTTCACAATAATTAAATATTTCAAATCATCTTCTCATCTGATTCTTAAGAATATATCATGAATTCTTCGAATCTCGATTGGACTCTTTGCGAAGCCTTTCTGAACTGGTCTGCCATATGGGACCGCTAGGAAAATTTCGGAGGTTTTCTCTAGCAAAATTGGCAAATTTCAAGGGCATTTCTACTATGAATACTTTTCTTTTTATACACAGAGAGAAATCTGCATGGAAAAAAATATCGTGGTTGATATTTGGATAGCTAAAAGTCAGCTGTTGTAGCTATTTTTTAGCTGTGACAACAAAATTTATCGCTGCAGGAGCTAAAATCTAGAGAAACTGGAGAAACAGTCAAACTAAACAGCTACGAGTTTTAAAATATCCCACTTATCAATCAAATCGAACATATGATAATATAATTTTATTGTGAAACGAAAAAAATGTTCCGCAATGTAACACAAGTCAATCAAATCTTTTGTCGACGGTTTGAAATATGAAATAGTATTTGCAAAAAGGGCAATTTCAGAAAGGAAGACAAAGTAAAGCAAGTGCGTTAATCGCATACGGAGCACGAGTTGCAAGTGAAATGAGTGGAAAATAGTGGAATTACTGTACACACATAATACTATGGACGAGGCAATAAAATATTCAAACACGCTCAAAGTCACGTACGAAGTACTATAAACCAGTCCCGGGGGTATCGTCCGGGACTAATCGTCCGGTCTCTTGCGGTTTCTTGCCTATTTCTTCCCACTTCCTATCCTTCTCCGATTCCAAGAGGATTCTTTTCAATAGATGCCGAGTATATACACATCCGATAACAGGTACGTCCTTACGAGCCATGCTGGGATGCACACTCGATCATAAATACGTTCGCCACCTAAGTCTATACCTGTACCTGTGTCGCGCGTTCTTTATGCAAAAGGTAATAAGAAAAATATGATACCGCACCTTTCTAACGAACATATTGGTCGTTTTCTTTCTTTCAATAATCCATACAAGGTGTTTTAGAATCTTTTAAATCTTGGAATATTAAGTTCTCGATCATTTTTTTTGTGAGAAATTGCACAGATTTGAAGATCAAGGAAAAAAGTTGGACAAAATTTTCTCATTTCAATAACTGATTTTTGAATTGAATGCTCCGTGAACATTCAGAAGTATTCTGTATATATATATATATATATATATATATATATATTTAGGATCAGGTACTGAATTGAACACCGTAAAAGATTTACGAGTAGGAAATTCCGTAGGGTGCATAAAGGATTCACTCTTTCTCTGGCGATAACTATTGATATTTCACTATACAATCGAGTTTTACAAAATTTGGAAGAAGGATAATATTGAAAGTTTATAGAGTCATTTGTAGAAACGAAACGAAAATTCAAACTCACAAAATCTGATGAACCATCGTTATTTTACATCTCGAATTAACTCCTTGGAGCTGAAAATGTCGTTTACAGAACGTAGTGCAAGATTTCCGGTCTCTGACAGCTAAATATTTTGTTGTTCCAATAGCAGGGTTGCAATCCAATCCCTGATTTTTTACATTTGATCCTGATGATTAGAATCTTTGATATCCCAACAATCCCAATAAATATTTGTAATTAATAATAACTCAGAATGAAAAAGTTACGATTTTCTCGATCAAAAGATGATTGTCTTTTGAATTTTATAAAATTATAATCAACAATTTCAAAAATACAGCTGTTCCGATAATGAGCTGTGGTTACCATCCAGGGTGTCCTCGAGGATCAAAAAAGTAAGTCTTTATACACAAAGTTTTGAACTTTGGCACCCTCCAGCTTCAATTTCTCCTCCACGTACCACTCTCAAATTCCAGTAGTAGTATCCTGCTTGGACGTGAAAGTCGAATTACGAGCAATAACCCTTCAACCGAGTATGTCCGTATATTTTTACCTTTACATCGACCGCGTTGAAGTTTGTGAAAGATAAAACACTGCAACCATTACTACAACAAACCTTTGGTTTCCTCTGTTTCTCGCGTAAAATGAAATAAGAGAAGAGAAGGAGAAGTACGAGGAAGAAGAAGAAGAACAAGAAGAGCAAGAAAAAGAACAACAACGAAAAAGAAGAGGATTCGAAACGACTCAGCGTAAATTATACTTACGACGTCGTCTTTGAGCTGCTGTGTTTAGTCATCCGACAATTACGCGCTCGTAAACTTGTAGGAACGTAAAAATATGTTTTCGCTTCAACGACGATGAAAGGGAAAGGAAATTATTTCGTTGTTTTGAGCGGAAAAAATAATCATCACGCTATTACCGATCGTTTATATCGTTTGTTTGTGGGTTTTTTCCTACGTCTTTGGTTGTCATTTTTTCATCATGAATATCACGATATTTGGACTTTTGCTACGCTTTTGTCTTTTACGATATCGATCAGAAGTTTTTAATATTTAAACATACACAAAATTATACGTAATAATGTATAAACTTTGTATCCTTTATTTTATTTTCGCCTGACTCGTGGAAAAATTGTCCCTCTTCCTTTCTGTCTTTCACGCAAGTCGCGCAGACAATAATTCAAATTTTATTTCCTCCCTTCGTTTCCGTGGTTATGTCTGCAGGTACACCGTCGTATCCGGGTTAGCCAAGAGGGCAAGAGAGATACGCAATAATAAAAATGTCCATCCCCACACGTACAAGTACATGCGCGCGGATATTGCGAAAAAGCAAAAGCATGGTTCAGAAATCTTAATATGTCCAGGTTGGTGGTGAAAAGAGGAGGTATGGAGTCAGCAATTTTGTACCAATATAAATGTCCTACATTGATTTACTTCTTTCTTTTTGTCTTTTCCTCATGCTTTTCTTGCTGCTGCGTCTCTTTCCGTGCTCTCTTCTCCGCCCGTGTATGTGTGGATTCGGAAAGAGATGAGATAGATCTCGAACCACCACCATCCCTCAAATAGAAACGTCTCTCTCAGGGAAATTAGCTTTCGAAGGTTTGGAAATAGGACAGAAGGGTCTCATCTCCTCCGACTGGGAAACCAGCCTTTCGTGGCCAGAAGCATGTTACGTGACGTCTATAGCAAATGTGCAAACACGTGACACCCCGTATCACGTTTTACTCTATGTTTCTTTATATATTTTTTTTATCTGTAAAAACAAAATTATATCAGAGACAAAATTCTTTTGTGCGAGAATGTTTTTGTTTTTTTTGGAATAAATTGCTCAGTTCAACCGGAAATCGTCTCGTGTCGGAACATGTCTATTCCATCTACGGGTATTTCCTTTACGACCGTTGTGATGATCGTCGTCTCTTGGATTCATGGGAACCCATCGTACCCCTATTGCGTTCCAACGTACATAAATTCAAATTATTCGCTTTAAACTATTCATTCTCATACAATCATTTTTTTTTGTTCGTAAGATGGATAGAAATTCGATAGCATTAATTATATATCTTCTACTTGCGCGTGACGCGTACAATTTGTATATCGAATCAAGATATAATATATGTACATATACGCTGCCCGTACACCACACGATTATGCGTGGAAACGCTTTTATGAGGTTGTTAAGAAATTATCGGACCTTCATCTACGGCACGACGCGTATCATGACACAAGCTTTACTCTTTCGCATAAGAATAACGTGCAAAGTGATGTGTAAAGTAACTCTCTTTAAAGACCGTTGCGTTTAAGTTCTTATCCAAAATACAAATGACCCTTCATTAACCCTATTATGCGCTTAGAACGGACAGTGAGAAAATAAATACGCCCACAAGTGTGTCGGAGAAATCGACTGATAAACTGATAAAGTTCTATCGATTCGTGTTAGTCGACGGGTAGTACAAGTTATTACGAAGAATTAAAATTTTTCTTTATGCCTCAAATTTCTTTCACAAAAAAATTTAAGGAGGATTCAAAGGGTTCAATTCGTTTATTCGCAAACGATGAAAATTAAACTGCAATTTGCTTAGAACTGTATCAAGGGAATAATTAAAACGACACTTAGTAGGGCATGCAGATTCGCTAATAATTGAACCGATGTATTATATTATCATTATTATCATTGTTATGAAACATTTGCGTGCGAATATTCCACCGTTGTTTACCCCTTTCTCTCCCTTTCTCTATCTCATCACAGACATGACCTGTCAAATGCATACGCACGTTGCGACATTTATTAGCTCATCTCCATCTATATTTTCAGGTAATATCGTATTGTAACGGTTGTGCATTCCTGTATCGCCGCATAATCTCGATTGGTTTATTTCATTGATGATTATATCATATATTATTCATAAATTCAATATCGGGTAACGATTCGTTTAATGTTTGTATAGCTACCGTCTGTGCTCCTGCCGTTGTTTCTATACTTTTCTCGCTCATTCGTTCACGTAATCCAATTAAGAAATAAATGTTAGTTGATGAAAAAAAAACCATAAATTCAAATTCTTCCTAGTTGATTTGTTTCTAAATGTTAGTACATATTTGAATCGGATCGAATGTTCATCGATTGACAGCAATTGGTTAACATTGAGATATTCGAATATAAGAATAAGACGAGAAAAGAGGCAAATAATTCCCTATCATTTTCAATGACAGATACGGAGAAGGGTAAATCGTAACCTATTTTCAAACAGAGTTTTTCTATTCGCGAATCGATAATCGAACCGACCAACGGTTCGTAGAAAAATGCTTTCGCAATTATAATTGCTCCTCCGAGGCACTTTGACGAGATACTTAGACGTATGCTACTCTCAAGTTTGAAACAGTGAAACATCTATTCAATTACACGATATCAGTTTCATTGCTCACTATTTAGAGAGCATTAGCGTGATTGTAATAGTAATAAATTTTCATTTACGCCACAGCTGTTGAAGTTTTGAAATGAAAGAAGATGAAACAATCTGAAAAGTTTTTAGAAATTTTCAAAAAGATCTATCTATCTGTGGCAAAATGGAAAAAGATGTACTCTGTTACATGGAAGTTGATAAACGAAATTCTGCACCTTATCTTCACACCGAGTTTTGATTGACACGAAGTAGTAACGATCGTACGTTTAAAACTCATATTAATTCTTCATCAGCATAACATCCGATCGCATGTCGGAATACAGACGTCAGAATATAAGTTTAATGTTTTGCAAAGCACAGTCATTCGTTTCGTGTACCGTGTAATTCGAGTATCGAGTATCACTTTATTATATAAATTATCATCGATCGAAGTACTTGAACAAAAGAATTTTTTTAATTAAAATCTTCGTTCGGAGCGGGCAAGACTAGAAAAATTCTCACGATCGAAAGACACCTGACCGAAGATTATAAACTAGAAGAGAAGAACACCTTTGCAGTATTGTATAATATCTTTCATACGTTGTCGGGTCATCATTATTATCGTCATCATCGATATACACGTATTCTCCCTTTCTTTCGTATTTTCTCTTTCAGTATAGCAGTAATTAATAAGGAGATAATCGTCGATCCATTATCCCTTGAAATAGTGACCCCTGCTAATGCATTTCACTTTTATTTCGTCTTTTAGCCTCTCTGCCTTTCTCCTTTATCTCTCCCCTTTTCCTTCGTCTCTTCTCGACCCTTAAACTCATTTCCGCCCACGTGTATAGTCAATAACCGGCCGAAGGGAGAAACGAAGTATATTCGATGAATGTGGGTCGATCTGTTGGAATAATTTTTTTCTCTTTTCTTCTCTTCATTCTTGTTGCTTTACGTATTTTTCGAGCCTCTATCGGTTAATTCGTCTTGAGAAATATACCTGCTACGCCTGAATGATATCATTTGATACAGTTTCTGTGAGAATGTTGATTCATATTGTAGTATTGTAAATAATCAGAAAATTCGCATGTAAGGGGAGAATTTCATATATCTTGTACTTTAAGAGTACTGCATGAAAAATCCTCATAATTGAAAAAAAAAAACAAAGTCTGAATACTTTATTATCCTCTTATTTTATTTTAAGACTCCTTTCACGTTCATAACGGGAAAGAATTCAAGAGAGAAAACAAAAGGAAAAACGCTTAAATAATGTATAAGTGTATCTTTAGAGTTTCGTAGCAGACATAACCTACCAACGTTAAAAGAATACACAGAATCACACATATAATTATAGCCCCCGTAGAAAAGTGGATATACACCATTCATGCATTATTCATACACAATCCGTACAAATAGGGTGTTCCATAAAAATTCATCCGACATTTATTTTCTAAGAAGCAAGTTGGTCAGTTTCAATGACAGATGTTCCGTTCAAACACTCACACCTGACGAAAAAAATTCTTACATTTTAGTTTGAATATTCAGGGGGTTTAATATTTTTTATTGTATTTGATTTACAATTTCGTAAAGAGGAATTACCGTGTTGTGTGCTCATTCCCCCTGTACGAATCTTCCGATGGGATCTAAATATGTTCAATAATTAATATAACAGGAAGGAAATTGGAGCTAGACGATAGCGTTGGAGGAGGCTGTGTTTGATCAAACTCCCTCGCGTCTGAGCATCCGAGTATCTCGGTCCGAAGTATTATCCCCTGTTAATTAACTCCAGCATAAAAATCTTTAGTGCACCTCTCGCTCGCCAGCCTCGCAAGACGTGTAGTCATCTTGGCAAGTTCTTCCGGTTGGATACAAGGTTGTTGCTTGCTCGCAAAATGCTGAAACGTGGAAGAGGGTCGTAAGTCTCTACGTACGAATCTTATTAGTTTCATTTTTTTTGTTCACAAGATAATGCCGTAGTCTTCGTTTTCACAATTGACATCGGTCTCCCTTATTTTGGAGTCATCGAAAATGTCTACCAAAGGTTCCGAAAAAATTTCTCACGTTTGAATCGTAATCTTTAAGTGATTGACAAGGTACCCAGGTACCTTTTTCCCCCATTGAAGTGCCTCACCTCAGACTTTTAAATATTCACTGTAAAAAAATGAGGTAAATTTACTGAGAAATTTCTTGGTAATTCAGGCAGCAATTAACCCGAAGAACTGTGCCCACTGTGATCGGGTTAATTGCTTCCCGACGAATTTCGGTAAATTTACCGAAATTTATTTTACAGTATTTGCCTAAAAATGGCCCTTCAAATTCTATCAGGAATTTCCCGATGGAATTCGCGAATTTGTATTCAGTAGCTTATGCGTTTCAATAAGTCACCCTAATAATTCAGGGAAATTTCACTGAAAATTGACGTTTCAGTAACCCACGATATATATGAATAGATATAGTGTCAATAGATCATTAATCAGGGATCCGATTGTTCCAACCGAGGAGTTAGTAACACACGATATTTCACGATCTTGATATTTTACATGCAATATAGGTCTCATGTTTATAGGTCTTATCAATACTTCATAAAATTGAAAAAAAAACTCAACAAATTTTCTATAAAAATATCATTGTCGTGAGATATCGTGCATCACTATGAGAAGTCAGTTTATTGATCATTGTATTGTCATTAACTCATAAGATGGCGATGAATCATACGTAGGTGTCGTACTTGAATTCTTTACTTGAATGCTTACTCTGTGCTCTAGGAACGAAAGTGTTCACTTTCTGGCTGAATATGGATTTCATCCGGGAAAGACTTTTTGTTTCGAGCTTATCCAGGTGTTTTTTCGGGACCGTAAATTCATACGGATTAAATTTTCAAAATTATATATACATTATGTACAAACGATGCTGAATTATATATAAACTATATATAATTTTGAAAACTTTTCCATATGCCTCTATAAATTCATAAACAGACGTATGAGAAATGTAAGTAAACTTACAAATACAAGTAATATAACTGAATAGTTGTTATTCTGAGAAATAGCTCTTTTTCCATGGAATTATATGTACATATCTGATGGTTTTTATCATGAATATCACTCTGTGCGAGGACTGTGAGTGAGCGAAGTGGTACTATAATATTTATTTATCATTTTTTAGCTCACTCATGTAATTAATATCATGGAAAGTCTTCAAAACGAAAAGGTCTAAAAAACTATCTGTGTTTCGTTTGGATAAAAATTCTCTTTCTCTCTCTCTCTCTCTCTCTCACTCTCTCTGAGTGCATATTAATTATTATTTGAAAAATGATTCTTCCTTCTTTTCCAATGTAAAACTTTAATGTGTTTGATTGTCACTGGGAGATTTATACAAAAAATTCCAATGAATTGGAGTTCTCCAAGTCAAATTTCCAATGCATCCCATTTTTCAAGCTTCACAATTGGATTTGAATGAATTTTATGAAGTCATCTAATCACAGTTCATATACATATATGATTACGCTGTGACAATAATTAGAATTATCAATCTTCATACATTGCAGCTCAATCGTAAATTTTATACGCTCGACTACTTACTCTCAAATAGATTAGAATGTTCAATAAAGTTTCCCCATTTGAACAAATTAAAATCCATTCAAGAAACCATAAATAACGAGGACAAGTGAATTAAATCGAGTTGATACAGAGAACTAATTCGTTCGATCGTTGGTCATGGAAATGTTGTGTATATTTTGTCCCTGTACTACCACTAATGCAAATCTGAAAGGTGGAGCAATTTTCAGATATTCGTGTACTATACATGTTTACTACGTAGGTATTCGACCTACATTCATACGTCTCTTAACAGATCTGTGGGTGATGAAATTTGTTCATTTTTTTTATATTATTCTTTTGATGGAGAATTCTTTGACCCTGTCATTTCTCGAACGAAAAAGCCAACACGATTTTCGCACAAACTCAATACAAAATCAAACCAATAAATTATATTCAATATTTTCTTATCTAAACGAGTTAATTGTAAACCGCGCGTAACCAATCATTCTTTCAAGACGAGTCAATCTTTTACTCTCGGTTTCAATCTACCATACAAATCAAATCGATTTATCAAGAATCGTGATGAGTCTTCCACGGAATGTAGGAAAAGTATATGGTACTAGAAAGTTCACTCCCCAGAATTTCCGAGGAGAAATAATGAGATAGAGTAAAAATCGACAATTGAATTTTCTAATACCATCGCGTTTGAATTGCGCGGAAAATAAAATCGCGGAGAGATAACGATTGCATAAATCAACTTCCTTGAATTCATTAGCAGCTCTGATACATGCCGCTGCTGTTGCATAGTACATTTGATTTCGAGGAAACGACTATAACTCTTACAACGAAAAAATGAGGAGAAATCTTATCATCGCTTCGCTCTCGGATAACATTCGGCCTCTCAACCAAGTGCGTGTGAGAGATGAGATCCTTTTCTTCCTTCGAAGAATCTGAAGAATCGTTGAAAGTTGAATCAGTCGAACAATGTACATGCAAAATAATTACTTGTCATATTCACCACAATTTGGAATAAGATTTGGGACAGGAACAATTTTCGAGTATAATTCACTGCAACTGCCATTGAATCTACTCCAATCCAGTTAGGATTACCACAATTTGTTTCAAATAATAATAGAAATTGTACCTATCCCAGATTTCAGTGCAAATTTATTCTGTGTGATTCTTATAGACCTGACGGTTACCGGTGACTCCCATGGCATTCAACGTAGAATTGCACGATATTTTATAAAATTCAATATAAACTCGATAAATTTTCTATAAAAAATGTCGATACTATAAAATATCGCGCACCTCTTATTCAACGTAGTCATTCCAATAAATTAATCTGACATTTGTCTAGTTTTGATGATACTCGATATCGTACTTTTATAATGTACTTCTTCAACGCAGTGAAAAAATTTTCAACCCGAGTAGAAACATTTTCGAAATTATATATAATGTTTATATAATTCAATATAATTTATATATAATTCAGATATAATTTGATGTAAATTATATATAATTTTGAAAATGTTCCCACTCGGGAAGGAAATTTTTTCTGTATGATGTAGGAATTTGATCAATGTGAAGAAAGTGTGGAAGAATCAACAGAAAAAATTCTTTACAAAATATTCCTGCGGGTGTAAGAAAGTTTCGGTGGATTCGTCATCGCGTTATCATTATTAGCTGTTTAAATATGAAATTTCAAAGCATTAATCAAAATACAAAAGCCGTTCTAACGACTATACCGCATTCGTGTGTACAGTAAATTCCAGTTACAATGAAACCATCAGTAACTCGCGTATCAAATAGAATAAAAGGGGAAAAAAAAGGAAAAGATATGTGGCTCATTGTTCGTACTACACCCTCCAGTTCTTTCTTGACATCACTTACCATTGGTCGGGGAAATTCTCCCACTACTCCCTAGGCCAATCGACGCGGTGGACGCGCTGCAATCATCACAAAGCTGCTAGTAGCGTGTCGTCTCTCTTACCGTTGGGATCGTTGTCGAATTATATATTTCCTTCCCCCTCTATTTGTGTTTTTTGAAATATATTGTGTGCAGCAGTTTATCTCTGGTTGTAAAGCGTGAAACAGTGATATCAAATCCAAGTACAATTATAAACAAAAATATAGAATAAGAGGATAGTTCCAAATATGATGGAGTAAAGTGGAACGATGGAGAAGGGAAAGATAAGATTACTATGAAATGGTGAACGAAACTTCGTATTAGCGCTTACTCGTAATAGTGGTGGTAGTATTAGTTTCAATAGTACTAGTGGTGGTAGTAGCAGCGGTAGTGGTGGTGGTGGTAGTAGTAGCAGCAGCAGTAGCACCGGCAGAACTCTTCTTATTGTCAAGAGGGAGGAAGTTTCAAAGTTGGCTGACTGACTTGCTCGGCTGGCTGGCTGGCTGGCTGGCAGAGCTTTAACAGTAGAGAGAAGTTGTACGATTCTTTCATGGCACCTGGAGAGGCGTTAAATTTCGGCCTGACGCCATAGTCTTCGCGTTAGCAGACGACGACAACGACAAAAGTTTATCCTCTATTTCTCTCCTGTGCTCTTTTTCCCTATACCGTATCTTCGCTGTCACGCGCCACTTTTCGACGTTGAAACAGTGTAGAAAGGAAGAGGAAGAAGTAAAAGAAGAAGAAGGTGTATAAGTGGGTGGTGGCGAGTTGGTGGCGGTGGTAGAAGTGGTGGTAGGGGGGAGATATGGTGGGAGCAGTACTTGGTTGGTGGTGCAAAAGTTTTCTCCGAAAAGTGGTGGAACCTAAGCAGCAGGGGTGAACCGATAAGGGAGAGAAGGGGAGGTTAGCTGACAACGTGGAATATCTTTACATTTCATTCACGTGCCTGTATAAGTGCGCGGAGTATAGTTGATAGATAAACACGTGCCATTTGTGTGGTTATGTGTCTTGTGTTGTTTCGATACATGTGACAAGATTTTCAAAGTCAAAATGTTTGTTTGTCCCACGGATTACAACAGCTATAAAACGGTAAATAAATTTTTTTTCTTATCTTCTTTTAAGTATCTACAATAGGATCTCGCTTGACCTTGACCAGGCTCTGAAAAGAACTGAGGAACGCCAGGAATCATTCCTACCCAAGATCTTGAAACATAAAATGTTTATTCGATAAGACTAGGGCACAAAATCAAAATGATTATGAATAATGTCAATTAAATTCCCTTTTATGACATGATTACACTGTTAAAAAACATGATGAAATTTCCACCCAAATTTGGTGGCAAATTCATTTCCCCATATTGGAAGAAAGAATTCCTCCAAAATATAAGGGAGATGAATTTTCTCCATGTGAAGGAGATTCGCTGCCGGGGGAAAATTCCACTCACTTTTTACAGTGTACATAAATTACACCAAGTGAATTAAGAAGTGCAATGAAGTGTAACAGAATAGAGCAGGGCGAAACTAATGTAACTAAGCGATCGTCGTTTATTGCGAGCACTCGACTAAGTTGTGAAAAATCTATTTCATCGATGCGATACTATAAACTCCGATGTCAAACTGTCGTCGTAAGGAGGAACATAAATTGTGGCGAAACAATACTTCAGCAATGGAATCGATGGCACGTTCTTAGTGTTAGTTGTGTTTTCAGTCTGTTTGAATTGGAGAGAGTGGAGAAAAATCAATTTTTCTTATTTTCAATCAACTTATCATAGTCTTTTGTCTCTAATCGTCTACAGGAGGTTCCCCTCTAGAAGGCGATCGAAGAACTCGAGTCGTTGTTGGGAGAATTTCTCCAAATAATATCATACACAAATCAAATTTGAGGTCTTCAGAGGATACTACAAATCAAAAATCCCGTCAATCGAACTAACAATAGCTCATTGGTTGGTGCCTACACTATTATAATATCATCAAAAGTGCATTGCAATTTTGTAAATAGCAAAATGCTAGAAGCTATGTAATAAAGGAGCTTCAGTGTCGAGCTGGAAGCAATTAAAGGATGTAAGCAAATAAAAAGGTTTTGAGATAAAGTATCAGCTGTTCGTTTCACACTTTGCCTACAGGATTAAATACATATAATTGTGAAATGTTTCTTCCAAACGTAACAACAGCGAAGTCCCTTCACGAATACAGGGAGAACTCAGCTTTTACAACTCTTCGATGGACTCTTCTCTGGTCTTTCTCAAGATTGAACATTCAAAAGACATAATAGGTCCTTGGAGTGAGGAGGAATTCCTCATTTTTCCATCATGGCACAACATTCGTGATCACATAAAAATATACGCCATAAACGCGGCTTCATAGCTGACTGGTTAACATACCAATTTCCAGACAAAGATGCCCGACAAATTTCTGGGGGCTCGAATCACTGACTCCAGTTCTGCTTTTCTCCCTAACGATAAAAGGGAATTACTTGATATTACGTCAACCTGTGTTGCCAGAAACAAAGAAACAAGAGCTCCTAGACCGGAATATATTGAGCATTTCAATTAACAGAAGTATCTGAGTGGATGTAGGCCCTTGGATCTCAAAATTTCTGGCATCATGGCCGTCAACCGAAGTTAATTCCAAAAGTGGATATCATAACGTAGGAGTGGGAGGGGGGAGCGGTTGGTAAGTCAGGGAATTTTATTTCAGCCGAGTAAGTTAGGTTGAAGGTTCTGCTTCCTCCGGTCCAGTTAACTTAAATAAATGGGGTCAAGATGGCCGGCTTGATGAAAATTCAATGAAGGAGAAAAATATATGCTATACACAATATTCTACACATTGTACAATCCATGTGTTTCGAATGTACTCTTATGTAATCTTACACTATATCGTTGTGCACTATATCATTTTTTGCATTATTTATTCATTTTTTCCAATTTTCCCTATATTTTTCAAATGTTCATGAGTTGTCTCAAATTTCTGTCCCGAGGTTTTCATATATATCGTGATTTCGATTTTCTTTCATGCTTCTGTAGTTCCAAACATGACTCAGAAATTTTTCCCTGTGGTTGTATGAAAAATATGATATAATCGTGAAAGATAAATCCTATCGACTCGAACCGTAATCCTCCAGATTTTCCAATCATAAAGATCATGTGAAGTTCCGTAAGTTTCCACTGTTTCGTAACATTTTTCCAATTCTGAGGGCCTTCAATTCATTGGAGACGTCTGTAAACTACGTAGCCTTGTTTTTGTGACTTTTTGACTCTTCCCCCTCCCTCCTCTGCCCCCATGTAGCTCTACGGTGACTCTTCTTTGAACATCTCTGGCTCACCTTACGTGGGAACGTAGTTTTTCACGTTCAACTAAATTAATTTCAATCAAATGAATTCTCATTAAAATATGACCCTAATAAAATCGTAATTGACTGAAATGGAAGATTCATTTTATTGAAATAAAATTTCTCTTCAATCAAGAAGAATCTTATTTGATCCAATTTAACATCTATCCGAGTTATATTCGAATGGATTATTTTTCTGGATATTTATATAGAATTTTCTTCCAAGTACAAGATAAATCAAAAACCACGTAGCTTGGAACCGACCTCCCCTCCCTTCATGTAGCTCAGCGTAGCATTTCATCTTCCCTCCTTCTTCCCCTTTATCGGCCACGTAGTTTATGGACGACCTCATTCGGATGAATTTTCACATCGTGTGTTGGAATTGATCCCAGAGTACAAAATACCGATGACTCGGAGTCATGTGCAGTACGAGGCACTCGAATTTTTTAACTTTTTTTGTGTTGTGTAATTATAGATCTTATACGTGAAACTCATAGAAAGATAAAGATTTATATAGAAATCTTCATTCCCGATAAATTTACAATTTAGATAATTCAAAAGTGAAGTTATTGAACTCTCCGGGTCAGTCTATATCCGATAAATCAATTGAATAGCAGCAGCCACGAGAACCACAACAACATGTAATTACAAAAGAAATTTCCTCAAGTGTAGTTGAGCACATTGTATTTCAAGATGAACCATCTAGCAATCCTATAGAGATATATTCATTGGTCGTGATTATAGAGCTTTGCAAAGCTTGAATTTTATAATTGCATTTGGTATGTGAAGATATCGATATTCTACATACCACACCTCCCTCTTTTTTGTTGTAAAAAGTTTCTCCTCAGTACTGATCTTCAGTTATTTATATCAATCTATAAATTGTAAAAATATTTTGGTATTCGATTTGGGTTGCAACTATGGAGACTCACCCGTGGATATATTGACAATCGATTCGTTGTGTGAACGAACCAAGCTTCAAAAGACTAGCGAAAGACTGATAATTATAACAAATCCGTTCGTAAACACGGCGAATTGTCATCATCGGATTATTCAATCCACTTATCGAAGATGGATTCGTTGGAGTAGCGAAATCTTTTTTCTCCGTGTAGCGGATGGCAGCGGTTGTTGGTCACTCCAATTTTACGTCAACACAGTTCAATGCAATTGAAAAATTTTGTGCAGACTTTCCTACTCCAATATTCCCGAATGATTTATGGAAATTGTGATTATAAACAAATCGACGAATTCCTACGTAGGTCATCCACATCTGATCCTTTTAATGAAAATCCATCAGAAGAATCTTTGCTCAACAGCAATGTGCAATGAATTGTGTCTTACTTAAACGTCATTTTCTGTCGGATTCGACTGGAATTTTCACCTGAGAAATTTATACGATTTCATACAAACAAGAGCGTGAACGTTGATTCGACATGAAACTTCGTTCAATGCAAATTATAATTCAAAAACGAATGATGAAACTTTTACCTCTTGATATTCTACTGTACTTTGAAATAGCTATCCCAAAATTTGAAGACTTCTTTCAACCAGCATTATAAATCATACACCGTGATAGTGTTGTATGAAAATGATCATCCGCTGTCAGTAATGTCAGTACGACAGTGCGGGCGACCCTCGTCATCGAAGGTACACCACAATTGTATCCTTACACTGACGATGGAGAACACATTTTTTATGTTTCATGGTACGACAAACGATGCACTTCGAAGGATAACCTGAAAAGAAAAAAAAAGACTTTAAAATAACAATTCACATGATAAAATAAAGTGTTATCTTTATCAGCAATTTATATATTTCTCTTAGGGTCTCTTCATACTATTAACTCCGGATTGAGTGGTTTAATTGTATCGAGGAAGAAAGTCTAAGGTTCTCAGGGTACTTTTATTGTACTAGGTTGGTTGTTGTTGCGCAAGAACGACTATGGCAACCGTTTAATGACTTTGTCTCAACTCGTTTCTGCCCCCCCCCTCTCTCTCTCTCTCTCTCTCTCTGTTTTATTCATCTCCCTTTCTTCTTTTCCTTGTCCTTGTATCTATCGGAGAGACTTGCTTTCGTCTCTATATCGCTGAATTAATGACCATTCTTGTTATATCTTTGCTATATCTAATTTTGTAATAATTAACAATATACCGCGAGAGACGATGCTGAAATGAGCCCGGGAAAGTAGCCCGATTTTTGTATCAATAACCAGGATTTTTGAATTTATATTTCTACGTCCTGTCGTGGCCCTGTACTCGGGCTAATCTCAGCCTCGTCGCGAGAGACGGGGTGTTCGCTACGGCGTTGTAACCCCAAAGCACAATTTTAGATTGTTTGTAATCGTGTTTCTCACCCACCAAGCTGCTCTTTACAGTAATGTTATTGTATTTCATATATCATTCATGTTTTTATGGGATTCGTTTTATATCTTATTCTTATTTTTTTGTTACAGTATGGATCGGATGAATTTGGACAGGATTCGCCGAGATATACGTCGCCCAAAGCTGCAGCCCTTTACGCAGATCCCTATTATATTGGTAAGTCATTCATATTTGGTTTATAGTAGTTTTTAATCATCCTATACAAGGATGTTGAGAAGTCCTTCATAATATTCCCGAATATTGAAAGCATTTATTACGTTATTATTAACGTAAATAGTGCATAATTCTCATGAGAAGGAAACCTTTGGTTGTCTTGACATAGTTTCGTGGTATATCCTAAGGAATTAATAGTTAACATGGAAAATGAACTGTATTTTACAATGTAACGTATATATTCAGGTTGATCTAGACATATTCTAAATCTATCAGGAGGCGATTTCTGAGATATCATCAAGACGCTTTTTCCTTTGTTGAAATATTTGAAAATCCTTGGTTCTGAAGTTATAAATAAAACGAGTTGACTATTTGATAAGTCGAGTAATTCATTCATGGTTTTGATCACAGTTATATGAACTTCTAACTATATTAAAATTCTCAAATATTTGACTAAGATAATTCTGAAGAAATCGAAGCTTTCGAATAAAAATTTTAAAAACCTGAAGAAAATTCTTACGAGTCTGCATTTATTAAAAAATAAAAAAATAAAAAATTGATGATACTGTCAATCAAAACAGTGGATCGTATGAGAAGCAAATATTTCTTCATACATTCTGGATATTATTCTTATCTTCAAGTATCGACTCGTATTTGATTTCGTCTCCAAGTATCGACTCGCTTTTGAAAAGTTTTCGAAATTTCATCAAAATAATATCATACACATGATTTTTTTTCGATTCGAAGCTATTGTTTTTTTTTTTCAAGATTTTAGTTACGCAATGCAAACGTGATACGAATTGTTTTTCAAATTCTCTTCGATCCTTGTAGGAGAAAGCGATAAAGCAAACTAGAATATTATATTGTGCGCTTATCCCAGGCGTTGTTCATTCTCGATACACGAACATAGCAATGTTATATTTTCCTAGAACATTGTTGTGAACCAAAAGAATTCAGTTTCTCAAGAAAAGGTATCATCTCCGGTATCTTGGTTGGTATGTAAAAGACTCTCAAACCCCAACAGTTCTTATTGTATTCAAATACACTAGTATGAATCGTAAAAACGTAGGGAGAGAAGAGAAAGCAGATGAAAGAAAAAAAAAAAAAGAAAAGAACTTAGAAACTCATACGAAAATATTTACATATTCAATGATTTTATATGCATGGAATGTGTACGGGAACGAGATTACAAACTGTAATAACGTTTCGATGAATGAGAAGATATTTTTTCATGCGAAAGACAATATTTATGCGTATCCCGAGCCAATGAAAATGAGAAGAACGATACTTTCTTTGTTTTCACAAGTGTTTTCATTTTTACAAGGGATTTCCAAAATTCGGAAAACACGAGTGTGATGTATACTCAAGGTATCTTCATATTCCTTCATTCTCACTCTTGTCTGTGTATGATTTTTTTCTGTTTCTCTTTCTTCCCTTTACCCAGGAGCAAACGTTTTATAATATGTCGTCGGGAAGCTGGATTGCCTTCCAGTATGTGGGACTCGCCGGAACATCGGCATACCCATTGAAACCCCTTTTTGCTTCTCACATCTAGCTTGGAGCTGTTTTTCACGTTACTTCAAGTTGGGTTTTTTCTTTACGGCCGAGGAAGAACCACGATGATTCGTTTTTATCACGTTATCACTGTGAGCGTCGCCCATGTGAGAAGAATGTCGAAAAATGTATTTAATTGCACATAATTTGTATACAAATTGGAAATGTGCCGAGGAGTACAGGACTTTCCCGTCCTGTTGTTCCGTCTACTCTCGGACCAGGGGGATGGACCTCGCAGTTCATTGTTCTCTAGTCTTTTCCTGCCAGGAGACCTGTTTACACCCAGGTAGAAATGAGAATCGACCCATTCGAGGTTTCGTTCCGATCCAGCTTGGAGTTGCTTGGGTCTAGGTTCTGGGTGGCTTCATTTTTAATTGGGGAAATCTAAACCATTCAGTGGCAAAAATTTGTTTCCTGGCCAGATATCATTACTATGAATCCCGGAGTGATATCTTCTTCTAGGATACCAGCGTTAGTCAACATTTTTCTTATCAACGTATAGCCGTGTCTTTTCTGCATCTCAGAAACTGCTGGTAGCATCTTAAAATAAAAATCTTCACCAAAACCATTGAAAAGGATCTGTAAAATATCGTAAAAGGTTCACAGGAAGAGTTGAGAAAAAAACGATCATTTGGGAAAATTATCTTTTCAACGACACGGGAACTGGAAAAAACAGAGGAAAAAGGAAAAACAAAATAAAAAAAATCGATATCTTATATCGCCAAATAAATTACTAGAATAAACTCCGGTAATTGATATGAAATCTCTCCAATACGGTATCTATCATCCGTTCTCTTGCTCGCTCCTTTTCTTCGTTTCTCTTTCCCCATCTATCGTTACAAAAAGCAACTAACTCATACAGAAGGTAACCACGAAAGACGGGAACGAATGAACGAAAAAGTTTTATCAGACATCGAAAATGCTGCTGTTATTACCACTACCACTACTCCCTCTACGACCACCACCACCATATTTCCTAGTAATAATGGTGGTAGGTTTAGCGATAGTAGTGGTAGTTCACAAAACGACCAGGTAGTTTAGGTTTGTTTCCTTCCCATCTTCTTTTTTCTCTCTCTCTTTTGCTCCTTCCCCTCTTGTCAGTAGTAGAAACGTACGCTGTGGATTCATAGAATTATATCAGGCAAAGTATCAAGAAATACATTCCTGAAGTTTATTGCTGTTGTTTTCAACTGAAATGATAGCGTTTCCTCTCTCCTGTTCTCTTCATACTCTGGAAAATAGAAAATAGAAAAAAAAAGTAGAAAATAATCTAATAACCCGATACTCGATTTAGAGTTCCGACTTGAAATTTTACAAAACGATGTTATCGATGGTTTTGATTTCTCTTTATCGCATTTAATCAAAAAACGATACACGATCATTCGAAATTACCAGCAATTACAACATTCAACTTGTCATCATCAGTGAAAATTATATCCGATGAACGTTGGTGGCGTTAAATACGTTTTAATTCGATTTAGTTGGTCATTATACACGGTCTTACGCGCATAGATAAACGTGCAAACACGTGCGTTCCATGGTCAACCGAACGCCACGTGCTGCTATTGCTACTGCTGCTGCTCATGCCGCCGTCGCCTCTGCTTCTCTTTACAAACGTTCATTGACTTCTTCTTTCGTATTCGAATGAGATTATTGTTACGCATCTTGTTTTTTAATGTAGTGAAATTTGTTTTGGTCGTTAAATGGTCCGTTTGAACAGTAATAATCTCATTTTGTCTGTAATATCGAATATGTATCTGTTAAATTGGGATACGCAGTGAACAATGCGATAGGAATGTATAATAATTCTTAAGAGAATCTGGGAATGAACAAATTTTTGTTGCACCTCACTCATTAATTTATAAACACGATGTGAAATTTTTTACTGCAATTTGGAAACATTCATCAATTTTTTCAATTTTATCAGTGAATCTTGAATGCCTAAAGTTTGTTGATATGAGATTATGAAAATTCTATATATACAACAAAAGGGAGGGAGGGATTAAATTATTCATAGAGGAATATGAATTATAAAATTAAAAGGTTCATATATATATACTCAATATTGAGCACAAAAAAAAAAAGCAGAAAAGTCAAGGGGAAGAGATTTATTCTATTTTCACACTCGTTTATCTATTTTCATTCGCATCTTGGACGTTTGAAATTGCTTTATCCCATCAATCTGCCTCTACAAAGTTTGCAACGTTTTTTTCTCTCCTCTTTTCATGAGGAGAGTATGAGATGAGGGGGGAGGAGGAGGAGGAGGAGGATGGCAAGGACTACGAATACTACCACTACCATTACCACTACTCCGACAATGAGAGCTCCTCGTCAGTTTTCCCAACAAAGTTTTCCCAATTTCATAAACTCTTTCAATTTGCCTCTATATTCGTCGGTTCTCTCTAATTCGCGCACGCAATAAACTACATAAGTTCACAAGTTTAGAACTTATAAGTAAAGAGAAGTGGGAAGACAAAAAATATATATGTATAATGTATATGGGCATGGAGTTACTTATGTATAATGGACGAGACAAATCCCTCAAAATTCTCCTCCAAGTGAAAATAAATTGCTTCGAGTTGGTGCATGGAGAACGAAATCGCAGGGCGATAACGAATAACGGAAATATATGAAAGGTATGAATGTGATATCATTTACCACATATTTTTCAGTATTTTTTTTTCTAAAGACAAATGGTTCCCACAAAAGATTTAAGGGGATACTAGCGTCAGGACTCTAGCCAAATCTTACACCAAAGATTTGACTAGCTTCTCGGCGCTAGTATCTCCTTAATTTTGGAAGTTCTTTTTTGTGCTAACGGATGAATTTGTCTTTTCGAATCAGGTCAACTCAAATCTATAAATACTAAACCATCGGCGCTAAGCCTCCGTAGTTTTTTATGTGAATAGGCCGAATCCAGCATATCGGGCATAGCGTAACTCTGAAATGATAACATCATTTGAGCCGCAACCCTGAAGTTTTTACGACCAAGATCCAACATAGAGGAATTGGCGGAACCTGGAGATTTTCACATGGGGTGTTCTTTAACAAAGCTCTGTTATTTTGTTTGGAAGTATCGATGAGTCAATGTAATTTCTTTTTTTATATCTTTATTCTATCAGAAATATCGAAAAACGTGTATCAAAGATCTGGAATCTCCGTTTGTTTAGGTCGCACTCCTCGTTCCATCGCTTTTGATGTCCGATAGTATTGTTTTAGTTTCAATCTCATCCAAGTAAATCAAATATTGCTAAAGACCGTATCTCTCAGTCACGTACAAACAGAAACCCTGTCATCTGAGGCAAATGTCCGACACTCAAATAAATTTATCTGAAAATCTATAATTGAATTAGGGATTGTTCGTGATTTACACGATGCTTTTCCCTAGACATGTTTATCCAGTTCGCTCCATATAACACTACCTTTTCATCCCCCCAGACAATGATTTTTCATTCTTCCTTCTTCCTCAGTTTTCTCGTAAATCAGTGAACTGAATCTAAGAAGACTAATCAATTGATACAAGGAAAAAAAGAACAGTTGTAGCAACTGCTCGACTCGTAATCGATTTTTGATCATCTATGAAAAGTAAGTTACGGCAACTACTCAGCACTTGGCAAAGGTACCACGTTAGTTGAGGTCCCTAACACGATAGTTTTGCTAACTCACTCATGTGATATTCGATCCAATCAATCGACTTCGTTAGTAATTGCTGAAGGTAGTCTTTCTTTTCCGTGTAATAAGAATGTAACGGCTGTTTCGGAAGAACTAGAGAAAATGGAATTTTGAGGAACTTGAAGCTGTTTTACGGTCTCCAAAATACTTCAAAAGTGTGCAGCATCGTTGAAGTTTGATTTGTTTATCGATGGAAAAATATGTTGACGCGGAGAAAAAATGATTGCTGAGATAACAAATTCGTCTCGTAATATAGCGCCTATGAAAAAATATTGTTCAAGGGATTTTTTCTAACGTCTCAGCTGCTGGAGTGAACATTTCTACGAGAACAACAAATTGTTTTGTAGAGACTAATCATTTTTACAAGAGTTTTAATACGGCATCGAAAATAAATTGTCTCCGAACAAATGTGACATATATAATAAGATGATTTTTGTTTCTTGTTTCAGATGGGAATGCTGCGGGTACGGGTCCCGGCGACCCATGGACGGGAGGTGGAGGTGGAGGCGGTGTACAGCCACCCTACAGTGGGTACGCGCCACCTCATCTAGCCCAACCAGCATACCCCATGCACCTACCCCATGATCCCATGGTAAGCGACTATCATTGTCATCGTCATCATCATCTTTCTTTCTTTCCTTATTTCTTCTCTCCCTGATTACTTTGTCCCCTTTGTTCGATACAACCTCTCTCCTTCTCTCCTCCCGTTTATCCATCATTCTTTTCGATTACGGTAAAACGATCAATCACTGGTGACTTTGTTCCCTTTCTCATTCTCATACAGTTATGTACAGCAGTAGTGGCAGGAGGATTATTGTGTATTGTTGTTGGAAGCATCCGAAACTCTCTGAAGAAACTTTGTTATGGAATCAGATCATAGTATTCTATAGTAGCTGAAGGAGAGTTAGGGAAACAAATGATTTTCGCATGGAAAAGATAAGAAAAGTTAGTCCAAGTTTTTTGATTAGTTCCGATTTGATTCGATGGATTGATATTGGATATCAAAGTATGTAATTCAAAGAACAAGTTGGCAATATCCATCGTGTCGGATGATAATTTCGAATTGTACATTTTATGGGAAAAACAGAAATAATTTCGATTCTACTGAAGCTTGAAACGATAAATTTTTACGTTCTGCTATGAAGTTTTACCATTTTTTTTTCTTTCAATCGGAGGGATGTTATAGACAATCGACAGTATAACAATAAACAGCGATCAAAATGAGAAGTTTCATATAAGAACAAAACAAAATAGAATATACGCGTCAATGAAAAATTGTTCATAGCAGTTTGCCCAAAAAGAATTGGAATGTGAGATGCCTGAACAATAATAGGTGATCAACGTCGCTCCCGGTAGAAACGAATCGTGGCATTCTCCAGCTCTGTTCAGGCGCTGAAAATAACTGGGAAATTCCCGAATTATTTCTACCCGGGCGCATTCATAGTGTTCTTTCCGATCAATTTTTGTTCTCTATCTTTCGAATTCTACTTGAAAAAAAAAAAACACACGCACATACACGTATATGACAGTTTCTGTCTCAGCTAGAGTCCCCGGAAACGACTGCTATGCCGCAGAGAACCTACTAAATTTTGCTTCAAAGATTGATAACAACACTATTTTGTGAATTCCAAATTCGCAAATAATCCCGAAGAATTTGAATTTGATAGAATATTCTTCGAGAAGGAGCTTTGAATTATTCATATTTTTCAAGACCGAATGAATTCTGTTATTAGAGGGATGCAAAGCAGATATTAAAATTGAACTCCGCTTTCTCAAATTCGAAGCAATACTATTCAACCTAATTTCCTTCACAATGATTTTTCACATTCAAATAACAATAATGGAGTAATCGGTGATGAAAAGTCCCAACTCATCACGTTTATAATTATATTTTGGCCCTTCAGGTTTTTCATCCCTCTCGTTTGTATCAATGAGAGCCAATCGAGGCCTATTTTGTGAAAAATACTTACTTTCGAAGCAAAAAATGGCGATAAAAGTATATTAAAATACAACTGTATCGTGTATCAGCTCTTCTTTTGAAGGTTGAGAGACACTGTTGACAGTGTACCCAACAGCGTACGTCAAATGACTCACCGACTGCTCTATATATAGAACGACCCTCCCGCGCGCTACTTCGTGTTTCTAGTCAAGTGCAGCCTTCGTTTGATTTACGCTGTTCATGGTTACCACGAAATCCTCCTCCTCTTCTCCTCCTGCTCTTCGTGGGGCACCCTGAAATCCGTTTCTTCTATTCCATATACACACACCCCTTTCCTTCGCGTCTTTTAACAGCGAGAAATACAAGGGATGTTGCGTCCCAACGACCATAATCAAAACTACCCTTTCTCTATCGTAACGTGCCTTTTTGCTCCCCCTCTTTTATTTCATTCGTAATATCTTCTTTCCATAGTTGATATTATTTTTGGTTAAGAATCAATCGTTGATTCACAAGATGAATTTTCCAAGCGATGCACAATGAAATGTTCATATGCATGTATGAGAAAGAAGAAATAGCACGCTTTTACGGTAAAGATGATGATAATAGGTTGAAGAATTATAAGGAAAAACGGTAGAGGAAGGCCAAAGTTAGAGTTTAGTACATTACAAGAATTATATTACGCGATTGGAGATCTGGATGTCAAGTATATCATGTTACATTTTTGTTGCATATTTTTTCACTTCTAACTGAAGAATAAGATTTTCATTTCTAAGGTTTCGAAACTTTCAAAATGGTTCGTACCAAGCGGCGCGAATCGATTGAAGAGAATGAAAAATTATTTAAACAATGTTGAAACGTATTGAAAAAATATCATCCCGTATTCGTATAGTATAATAATACGAGAGTTTCGAGACCAGCGTTGGAGAAATCGAATGAATCGCATTTCTTTTTTCATTGTGTATTCATCAATTCTCCAACGAGGAGAAGTGGTATATTCGTATATTTCATTTACGAACGTGTGGAATTTACGATAACTCACAGACATATTCTAAATATTTATGTGCAATATTTTAATACGCAAGAGAGACAAGTTATTCGCAATGAACTCAATTGCGGGTTAGTCACCTCTCTGAACCTGAACCCCCCATTGTTACATAATATATCGATAACGAATTATTTTATGTCACGTTTTTTCCTCTTTACGATGGATGCACTTTCCGTTTTCTTCTCCATTCGTTGATTTGCGCTTCATCCGATGGCGCTTTAAAATTAGATGTTTTACGAGTCCCGGTTTGAGTTGGTAAAAGGAAAAACGTAATTTCGCTAAATCGTATCGTATCGGATATCAAAGAGTTGGACGTTGTATATCATACATTTTATGTATTGCTTCGAAGTATTTGCTGTTTGGGAATCCAACGTGAACAGGATATTATAAGAATAAGGATAACACTTAGCGAAAATTTGTACAAACTATGAATCTGCTGTATATAATTTATTCCTGAAGATTTTACCCTCAAGATCATCAATATTCATTTGGATTTGAAAACTCGAAATATTCGAAGAATTCTGTTTCAAAAGGCAGAAGAATGACGCGGAAAATGCTTGTTTTTGAAATTAGAGAATAAAGTGATAACCGATGTTATGAATTTTCAGACGTATTCGGCAATGTCGCCGAACGGAGAACCGGCTGCGCCGATCCTAGGTTCTGCGGTGACCAGTGCAGCATCTTTGCCACCCATGTCCACATTCCGGGGTAGCGCCGCGGTCGCGGCGAATAGTACAGGCGCACCCTCACCTGCATCCCTGCAATATACCCACAGTCCTGGGGCGCCGACGAATGCCCCCGCGGCAACCAATCCTGCCCCGACGAACAGTCAACCACCAACGACGGGGGACACTCTCGGCAAAGCACTCGCATCCGTAGTAAGCACCCGAGTACGTGTCCGTTTGGTCACGAGACTTTTGTGTTTATATTTCAATGTATAGATTATTACAAGAATATATTCTAATAAATCGATCAACTTCTCATTTAATTTGAAACTAAAATAATTATTACTCATTTTTCCATTATCAAAAGATTGGAGTTGAGTATTTTATTTTATGTTTGTTGAATTAAATTTCTTCGCGACTCAGGTGAAGTTGAAAACGAAAAAATCGATATTGTTAAGCTGATTGAATTTTCGTTTGCTACTGAAGCAGGGTGTAGATATATGTTCTCAAAAATGATTATATTAGCTTAAAAAAGAAAGGTAAGAAGCGAACAACTTGTTATTTCAAACAAAACATATGATCACGCAGAGCGAGATGCATAATTTTCAAATTGATCAATGCAAAAGATTCAATTCGAGGTGACGGTCTCTCTATAATTAATAAAATATTTTTGTTTGTGAATATATATACAAAAATATCTATAAAGAATCGTGTAAAGGTTTGGCATGTGATTATTCTTTTTGAAAAATCAGTATATTCAAAGCGCATTTCAATCATTTCAAAGATGAACGAACACGAGATTATTTCACATGGCTAAAATTTTACACCGATTTGACTCTCTAAATTTCTTTCCGGAAGGGAAGAAATTGAGAGAGCATGAATTAATTTTTGTTAAACATTTGCAAACTAAAATATTTTATTGATTGTAGGAAGCAGCACCTGGACGCTCGTATCCTCCCTTTAAGGCTAATAAACGCCTAGTAGAAGCTATCAGACACCCCAAGGAGGTATGACGAAGATACAACTTTGTTCCTATGGTTTTAAGAGGGATAGAGAGTTAACGGAATGTTTTTCTTTGATTTTCTTCATCACAGATATATCCAACGGACCAATCAGTATCCAGTTATAGCAGTAACCCATCGACTCCCGTAAGTTCGCCCCCACCGTTGACCGGTTCAGCGCCAGGTTGGGCTCCTGGCGGAGCCGCTCCGGTATCACCACATTTCACAGCGGATCCCAATCGTGGAACCATTCACATGGTATGCATCGATGCTTTTGTTTTCCTTTGATCTATCTACTCTCTGTTGGGATAAAATGATAAAGTTTCGACTAACCACCTGAGTGAACCACTTACCACGAGATCAATTTATTCTATTCGTCGGAGTTTTGGGGAAGACAAGAAACTTGAGGTTTTATATTGTAATTGTTAAATCAATCTCATGGAATAAAAAGAAAACAGACAAAATAATCGAAGGATAGAATAAATGGGTCTCTCTGTAAATGTTGTGCTGTTGTTGTGCAGTTCTAAATCATCATACGGATAGAACTGTTTCAACCAACTCGCGATTCACCGCTTTTGCTTGGACAAGAAAGAGTTACGCAATTATAAGGATAAACAGAGGATTGAGAAAACATCATGAGATCATTGGAAATCGCATTGTCGTTATAATATTATCATTCGTTTCATTGCGATATCATTCTTTCTATTTGTTCGTCGTTGAAAGAAAATTCAGAGAAAAAAGAAGTAAAATATTTTTGATCCTTCTGAAGTTTAGTATGCACAATGAAAAATCCTTCAAAGGTGTGTTGTCCACTTCTACGATATTTCGATACACTTTGGACACCTTTGAACGCGATGGAGAGTAACGCGTTATAATCAATGGCCTTACAGTATAAAGTGTTATATTCTTCAGTAACTTGTAACGGTGACGCGTTATAAATTTCCAGTAATTTTTGACAAATTTACCGTTCAAGTTCTTTCTGAGATGATTCGATAAGTTTAACAAGTCAAAGAATTGGTGAATTATGTTACCACCCTAGGGGAAATACTCTCTCCAAATTGGGAACAGTGAAATTTCCACTCAAACGGATAGATAGGCTCCCTAATAGAAATTAACATCGGATCAACGTTGTTCCGATATTAATTTCTCACTTAGATAGAGTAAAATTTTACTCTTTGGGCAGCTGAAAAGGAACCAGTCTTTTTTCATTCCAGTGGAATTCTCGGTTTTCCGTATTCACAGAGGTTTTCTGAGAATTTCTGATAATCTCTGAAAAACTCTGTAAATTTCAGAATAATTCCGGAAATCCTTGTGAAAAGGACTCCAAGCCAAGTTACTTCGATCTATGTCATATTCATTCAGAAAATATTTTAATAAATATTACAGTGTACCACCGGATTAGGGCGCTGTATGATATATTTTCTTCCTGTAGATCTTTACCCAAAATACTCAAAGATGACTGAATAAAATGAAAAAAATTAACTAGTTTGACCTCATTCCATACCAATGGAAGGTCCGGCTGCTTGTTTGATTCCATGTCTTTGAATATTATGGGTAAACTAAGAGAAGAGTTTATTTGTATTCAATGAAGCTTATTTTATATACGGCGAAATAAATATTTTTTTCCACATAAACTTGCCTCATTATCTGTAAATGAAGTTTATTAACTGTTGAAAAACTGGTATCTGAGGATAATGAGCCATCTTTGTATGTAATAAATATTTATTTTGCTGTATCCAAAACAAGCTTTATAAAATACAAATAAACTCTCCTTTCTTGGTGTGAAGTTCTGGTATCTTGAGTCCTACGGGTGGTTATCCTTGACGGCAGTACGGAGTTTTCTTGTTACTATATATATATATATATATATATCTCTTAGCTTTTTCTTATCACAAAAACATGAAATTCATTCAAATGAATTGTTGGGAAAGGGAAGGAATAGGAAAGGTTTGAGAGTTGAAAAATTTGCTAGGGACTTTATTTGGAGTTTTACATTCCGCGTTTGTATTCATCGCTAAAGATGAAATATTTTACTTCTTTATTTCGAATATTAATAGAAGAAAAATGTATCAAGACTTATATTATATCAGCTTGAAACTCTTGCATCGATGAACGTAATTCACACCATCACTCTAGCGCATCACTATCACCATAATAATATACCACCCCCAATCGCGCATCCTCCCCTCGTGAACTTGGTCCATTTGAAACATTTTTACCCCTCAGTCCCATCCTTTTCTCTTCTCTTTTGTTCTTGGATTTTTTCTGTTTCTTCACTCTTCTTTTATTTTCTCTCCCTCCTTTTGTTCTTTTGTTTTTTACCATTTTTACACTTTGTTTGTTGTGGACGTTGTGTTGACTTGGTTGTTTCTCTTTTTTTTTTGGTTTTGTTGTTGCGTTGGTGTTGTGTGTGAAGCCGGCGCCTGAGCAACAGAGGCTAGACGATGCCATCGGCTTCCTTCGCGACCATGCCGAGGTGAGGATTGCCGATTTTCAATTTTTGTTTCCCCTTTTCCATCTCACTCAGTCGTATCGTTTCTTTTTATGTATGTGTATAAATATATATATTTATATTCGTATATAATATTACACAATCATAATATAACACAATTTTTTTTAACAATAATAACTATATAAAATAGAAACGAAGTATTCTTTTTTTCCTATATATGCATGCTATACATATAATATACATATACATATTGTTGATGTTAAAAATAAGAAGGGAGAAAAAAAAATAGAAACCGAAAGCCAATGTCCATATACTCTTGTTTTGTACATTATTATCATCATCCTCGAAACAAGCGAAACTGAAGTTTTCTGTTTTTTGTTGGGAAAATCACGGATCCTGGTTACCATTTTGTTCATTCGATTAACGATTATTATATCCATTTTGTCGGCATGTTGAATATCGTTATACACACATTTGTTTTCTTTACTAACAACCGAACATGAAGAAAGTTCTCTACGATTTGCTTTCTTTTCTTTGTCGTTGATATTTGACATTTAATAAATTTTGAGGATAAGTTTTATGCTATATAAAAAGATTCAGGAGGTGATTTGTGATCTTGATATGCCAGGGAAATCTTGTCTTTGATGTGACTCTCATGTGTAATCGGGTGGTGTTTTGGATATTCTGTTGGTACAGGGTACGCGGATGGAGGAAAGATTAGACGATGCCATCAACGTGCTGAGAAACCACGCGGAAAGTCAGTTGGGGCTTCATCTGGGTCCCGTCGGTCCACACGGTCCCATCTACTCCCACACGTCACCTCCGCAATTGGATCACTTGGTAAGTTATTCGATAGGAAACATAAACATTTCGAGGAAAACATCTATATTCATTGTTTTTTCCAGGCGAGTCCACATCCTGCGGTCACGGTAGCTCAACCTCAAGCCTCTTATCCCGGTCTCACACCTACACCCGACACAGATGGTTCAATAAAAATTGAAAGGCTACCTGTCACGAATGCCAGTAAGTTCCTGGATTGTATTTTGGAAGTGTTGAAAGTGAACAAAAAAACAGTGTTATTGGCTTTATTCGCAATCAGTTTGGATTTATTCTTGTGTATTCATTAAAAATTATCGAGTGAATTTTTCTAAGAAATACCACTGGTCTTTTGTTTCATACAACAAAATTAATTTATTACAACTCGGATATGTTGAAATGTATTGAAGTTTATGGAAAAAATCACGGAAAACGAACTAAAATAAAAAAAATTGTATGTCGAATCTGTTCCCGTGTATCGTGTGTCATCGAGCAATTATTATTTCTCAAGACAGTTGCGAAATATTGAAGGAGCAACAGTATCCGCACTAGAACAGAGAAAAAACCCGACACAAGAAGTTTCCAGGTATTCTATGCGATCGAGTCGCAGCCTGATAAGGGAATATTAGATAAATCACGTGAACTTGTCGTTGCTGTTCGGTACATCGTTGTACTGGCGTCATTATAATTCCTGTCTTTCATTGATTCTTATTTATCTTTTTCTCCTTCTAATACTCGACTATCCATATTTATGCTTTTGGTATTCGATATTATATGTCTTTAGAAATCCTCGTACAAATTAGGAAGGAAAACCATTGCGCAAAGATCGGTGGGATGCTTGAGACTTTTGTAACGATGTTTCAATTTTCTTAATAAATTTTCCATCATCGTTGTTAGACGTCTCCCTCAAGTCTTTGCCTTTGTTGCTATTCAATATGCCACGTTCCATGAACTTCGAAAATTAGAATTAAGAAAAGAATTTTTCACGAGATTGTATCAATAATGAATAGAATACGTCTCTTTAGAAAAGAGAAAAGAACCTCCGGACAGTAGCGCGGGAGATACGAAACCGTCGAGCAGCGAACTAGCAGCAGCTGGAGTGATTGGAGCAGCCACAGTCAATTCGACGTCTCAGGGAAAAGGAACTAAGAGGTCGCGTAGATAGTAAGCATCCATTTTATGTTTTTTAAATTAAATTTTTCAACCGAGAGTAAACCGAGAGAAATTTATATTGTTGAAATGATAATAATAGTATAAAATTCATTCGAAGCGCGTTGATGTTTCTTCCCATTAAATGAATTCAAATAGAATGTTCTGAACTAACTTGTTATTTGTCTTTGAACAACTGTTGTTCGAGCGCCGATGAAGACTGTGACGATCCAGGCACCAAAGCGGTGCGCGAAAAAGAACGTCGTCAAGCCAACAACGTCCGCGAAAGGTTAGTGAACACACGCAGTATGCGATACGCACTTCAAAAATCATATTACATATAATACATCCAAAATTTCCTTCAATGAGTTCCTCGCACCTTCACCTTAAGGTCCGCATTCAGGCGTTAAATGAAAATTAAAATGTTGCTGGTTATGGACAGAGATAATACGAGATACATTAATTAAAGAATCATTTTTTAATCAAGAGCTCTCGTGCGTACCTCCTAAAAATCAGTTTCATTTTAATTCGATTGCGATGATCTAGTTTGATTGCGATGATCTCCCTCTTAGGCATGTTTTATAGTTTTTTTTTCGTATCTTTTAATTTCTCTTTCTTTTCTTTTTTCTTTATTTTTCTCTCATTTAAAATTTACACTTATTATATTATTATCATATTGTTATACACATGATTCTCGCTTCCATTTTGTGACAAGGAATTATTGTTTTTCATCATCTCTTATGATTACAGTAGGAATGTCGTACAATGAATTTTATATATTTTCTGTATATCAATTTTCTAGGTGAGGAAAATAAGAAAAAAGAATGAAAATATGTTCATCAAATTGTTCCGTGCAAAGAATACGGGCCTTCGAAGTGTTTTCTCTGTCCTTAACCATTTCAATTTTAATTATCATCACTGAGAATAAGTGTATTATTCGAATCTGCGTGTGTTCCCCTCGCTGATGACATGTTTATGAGATTTCTCAAGTAAAATGTTGTATGAATTCCATAAAGTCGTTCGCTCGAACAGCAAAACGTCTTTACGAATCTTTTGATAGATTTTTAATCGAATCATACGTTTACGCATATGTCTACGTAATAATTGAGGTCAGGTGATTAATTGAGTATTGTTATTGCGCAACTGTTGTTCGAGCGCCGAGGATGAAGACGATGATCCCGACGTGAAGGCTCAGAGGGAGAAAGAAAGGCGTCAGGCGAATAATGCTAGGGAAAGGTAAGGAATCATTGATAAAGAAAAAACAAAGAGGAAAATCTGGCCCGTATTCTATGTATTTGCGACACAACGATGGTATTCATAAGTTGAATGTAAAGTTTCGAATCTTCATGCGAAGACTCATGTGGTTTTGTTTGTTTCTTTTCTTTGTCTCTCGGTGGATTCTGTAGGATACGTATCAGGGATATCAACGAGGCCTTAAAGGAACTCGGAAGGATGTGTATGACGCATCTGAAAACGGATAAGCCACAAACTAAACTCGGTATTCTCAATATGGCTGTTGAAGTTATTATGACGCTTGAACAACAAGTTAGAGGTACGTATTAATGTTTCGAAGTACTCTTTTTCTAAGCGAAGAATACTATTTTACGAGTTTGTATTATTTTACAGAACGAAATTTGAATCCGAAGGCAGCGTGCTTAAAAAGGAGAGAAGAGGAGAAGGCGGAGGATGGACCTAAATTACCTGGTCATCTCACAGCACATATAGCTCATCCACATCCCCATCCACATTCGCATTCTCAACCACCTTTCCCCGCGATGCCTGTAAGTAATAAGAATGACCGAATTCAGCATTTGTAAATCACAACACATGAGAAAAAGCTTGATAACAATTCAGCTTTTTCTCGTGTGAATGATTTCAACCTTATTCTAGGGAACAAAAAATTTGGTTCCATTTCGAATCGTTGGTCAGGGTTCAACCGGCCGCGAGCCGTAAAACAAGCTTTGACGAGCCTGTCGAAAAATTGTTTCAATCCTTAGTTGGACGGTCCTGTGGTGTGGTTCGAAAGTTCATATTAACACATAGTTCCGTGGATTTGAATTTTCAACCGATTCATGCAAAAAACAGCATAGATCCAGTTCGAAATATCGATTGGAAACTGGCTTGAGTACAGACTGATATAAAACTCGTTTCCATGAAGATATATTCCAATTTGAACCCTCGAATTGAGTTAAGGATCTATCAGATTGAATTTCAAACCAATTTGGTTGATCGAAGAGGAGTTTACTTTCAATTCAGAAAATCTAGAATCGAAAAATTGTGACGGCTCATTTTGCAACTCGCGGCAACACTAGTCAGGGTGGAATCTAGCTTAGAGCGTCTAAGAGTCAGACTAACAATTCAATATCAATACCAATGTCTTTAGCGTTTGTCCCAAGTCCCTATACCAAACCGCCCATGTACTGAACAATTGTTACTTTTATCAGATGAAATTTTCATATTGTTCAAGATGGATATCAAATTGATGAAATTCAGAGCAGTCATTGTTGACTCACGACTTATTGAATGCTAGAAATATGTGAATTAAATTTGAGAACTAAAAATCGAATTCAGAACTTTTATAGTGAAACTTGTAGTAAATTTTTTAGCAATAATTTTATCAACCAAAAGGTACAGATTAACGATCTAATTTCACAATGAACTACTGTGTGCTCAATATCAACTGTAAAAACGTTTCTAATTCTGTCTATATATTATTTTCGAATTGTTTTTTCCAAAATCATCATTTCACGGAGCTGTATAAAATTCTTCCTTTAAAACCGCAATATTGAAATCCTACATCCGTAGCAAATTATGTGCCATTTTACAGTTTACTTTTAAATAGCGGTCCCATAAAATTTCATGAAACTTCATGAATTTTGTGAATCAATTTTTATATATTAATTTCCAAATAATTTCTGTAAATTTACAAAATTCATTCCTCAGTTTTTGGTGTCGCGAATGTTGTTGAAATTACAAGTGGATAATTGAAATCCTTTTTTCTTTGATCAGGGTCCGCCACCTCCACTCCAGCACAATCCATCGCAACCGCAGTAGCACCGGCTTTGTAACAGCCGTGGCAGGAGCAGCAGCAACAACCCTGTTATCCTGTGTTAAGGGGTAGATACGCCTTAAAATTAACTAGTTTGTAAATACGATTTGCGTACATATGAGATAATTTTATTTCCTGTTCAATGCGTTGCGCGAGTAAAAAAAAACCACAGAAAAAGAAATAGTAGGGAAGGGACAAAGGAGAAAATCAAAGACTCATCATTATTATACGACTTCGAAGAATGAGTTTTCTTCCTTTCATGGACGTGAATATTTTCATTTTTCCTTTCCTCAAAACCGTAAATATCAATTTTTTTTTGTCGTGGTATTGTGTGATCGACGAAGAACGGAAATTCGTACAGCGTGCATTCATTCGTTCAATATTCATTTGTTCGAACATGACGAAGAAAAAGAAGAGAAGTTTGTACAATAATGATATTGATTTTCAATGAACTATGAAAATTGCTATGTTCGACGCAAGTACTGTTTATAAGAACGAATAGTTTTTAAGAGGCACTTCTACTCCTTCAAGGCGGATCCAAATTATTTTTATAAATAGCGAGAAGATGATAAAAGAGAAGATAAAAAAATGGGATAAAGAAGAAGATGAAAGGAATATGGTTCCTCTCCCCTCTTATCGAGAAAAACAAATATTAAATTCTCGTGTATTATGCAATCGAAGTTTTAATAATAATAATAATAATAATAATAATAATAGTAATAACAATAATAACAACAATAATAATAGTAATAATAATAATAATAACAATAATAATAATAAAAAAGGACGACGACGAATACTTTCTCCTTGAGCTCACATTCGAATTGGCCACTCCACTCCATTTCCTCATTTTTTCTCCATGACAAAATGAATGGTTCAACGCGAGTACCTTATCTTCAATGAATTATCGAATAATATTCGTGTGAGGTACTTGAATTGATAGAAAAAAAAAAAAAAATATCTTTTACGAACTCCCTTCCAAGCCGGTTGTTGGGGAGAAAATAAGCGTCCTGATTTTTCACTTGTCCCAATGGAGTGAGTGCAGTGTATGGAATAGAAGAACGAGCCACGATGTAAATGTAAATAAGATTAATTAGTAAATTGATTCGATTATCGAATTCGAGCTCGCTTCGATGGTCGTTCCAGAAGAAGGCGGAAAATTGAATGATAATAATTTTGAAAGAAAAGAAAAAAAAATTGACTTGTATATATATATAATTCATATCGTAAGGATATAAAATTCTTTTTATTCGATGAGAGAAACGTTCGTCAAGAGTGTGATGAAACGGTTCGTTCATACTCCTATTGTATCATGGTTATCATTATTTATTATTCATTATTATTATTATTAGTATTATTATTATTATTATTATTGTTATCATCATCATCATCAACATCCATCATTGTCGTCGTCATCATTATCACTTTCATCGTCATCATCATCGTCATCATGATCATCCTTATCATTATTATTATTATTATTATTATTATTATTATTATTATTATTGTCATCATTATCACTCCTATTATTATCATCAAAAGTACCAGGATCCCAATCATATTCCGCGATGCCACGAGATATCAACGAGATTCCGAATTTCCGACTCGCAGTTTTATTTCTACATACACAATTCTTTTTTCTTGTTTGTATATTTTTTTCTCGAGAGAGAGAGAGAGAGAGTGAGAGAGAGAGAAGGGGGCCGGGAGGGGTGGGAAGAAGTAAAACTGCAGAGTTTACGAAAATTCGTTCGAGTCTTGTGGCATCGCGTTATTTTTACGAAATACTCTATTCCACAAAAGGATTTCTGAAAAGATTAGTAGAAACACTTGTCCCCTGTTCTAAAGTTATGTTTAATAAAGAAAAAAAAAGGGACTTGCAATAAGTTCTCGATTCGACTGCTTCGTAATATATTGTGTGATATAAAAACGTATATATAGATATATATACATATATATGTATTATATATAATAATACACGCTGCAAGACACACAGTGTAAAAAAGTTTATGTGTGAGGAAAATATCTTACACTACAGTGCAAACAAAGAAAAAAAAAAGCAAACAACAAGTGCCATCCTAAGGAAAATATCCTAGAGAAAAATGATGAAATTTTTCCGATTTTCAACCACGGCATTTCAAAAGGATCTGGCATTTCTTTTTTCTTTACGTATTAGAGTCTACTCTTTTTCTTTTTTTTTTTTTTTTGTACGTTCAAAACTCTGTGGAATATGTTTCTTTTTTACCCAGAGTCTTTCTTATTATCATTATTAATAATTATTATTAGTTATATTATTATTATTATTATTTTTCTTTGAAAAGTTGCTTTACTCAAAGATCGTACATATTATAGAAGTTTTTACTTCAATCGATAACGAGAGAAAAAGAAATTTTATAATGTAATAATGATACAACATGGGTTATGAGATATAAACTATTTAGGTTTGAACTTCGTAGCGATACGATGTAATTATATTTAGAGAGATGCGAATTAGAACAAAGAGATTTATAAACTCTAGTGTGAACGATCCGGACGCGAAATATAATGTTTTTCGAATCTTTGTGCAGCTATTTTATGTTTTTCTATTAAGAGGATAGATACAAAACCGTTCTTTTCCTCTTCTTTCAGATCATTGATAAATATCGAGGAAAAAAATGTGTGTGTACAGAGAATTGTAGATTTTAGTGCGGGGAGTCATATTCGTTGAGGGACATCGGGATGTCGAGATTTAATTTCTCGCTAAGTTAGGATTTATCGAAGTATTGTAACCGAAGATCAATGTCGTACGATATACGTGATCTTTTTTATTTTCTTTCTTTCATTATCCATAAACATATAGTATTTTAATATCGTAATTTTGATGCTTTCGAAATGAAAATAGAAACAATTTATGATCATTGTATTCTAATAGCACATACAATTTTTAGTTTTTAAAACTTCGCTTTCTTCTCTTTTTTTATGAGTTGAAAAGAAAAAAAAGAACGGACCAACTATGAAGTCAGAAAAATTCAACGCTGAGGAAAAACCTCCAGTGTATTTTTTCATATCAACTGAGATTCAATATTTGCAACGGGCAGTGACAGCAATTGAGAGTAATTTACACGATTAAATTCAAGTGATCATTCAACGGTGTAAACTTTGTATCGAATCTCGATATCAGGGGATTTTTGTAACCAGGGAAATTTATGAAAGATCTCCCATTGACGCTCAACGAATTCTTCCAAAATCTGTGTTGTTTTGTTTCTTAACTGATGATTTTCAAGAGTGATCATTACGACACAGATCGGAAAAAATGAAAAATAGATAGAGCGAAAACAAAGGGAAATGGCAATAAAATGTCGAGCGAGGAAAAGTGAAGAAAGGTGTTAGAGAAAATAAAATCCCATCGACCACGACGTTCAAACAAGTTCAAACATATCTCACGCATAATTGTATATATATACAGCAGTGACATATACATAATCATTTTATCTTTAATTATTATTATTATTATTATTATTATTATTATCATTATCATCATTATCTTCATGATCATCATCCTCATCATCATCATCATCATCTTCATTATGATTATCAATGATTATTAATTATTTTTATCGTTTAACAATTAATGTCGTCCTAAGAGTCGGTCGTCATTGTGTCGTGTCGTAATGACATAATATCTTATCATGTCATGTTTCATATAAATTTTGAGAGACGGAAAAAGGAAAAAGAGTAAGGAGAGAAGATTTTTGTTTTTGAACAAAAATATAGCTCAACGATTTTAATGTGTACCCAGTTGCCATGTATTTTAATTTATTTAGATTCTTAAATAAATTTTATTGAGAAATAAACGAAAACTGATAATTAAAAAAAAAGTTGAAGAAAATGACATGGTGTTATGTTATTTTTTCGTCTTAATTTTTTTCCGTACGGTCGCTCCGGCTTTTTCTTTTCGTTCTTTTCCATTCTTCTCCGTTCTCCTCTAATGGTCTCTCAACATTCCTTTCCTGACGTAAGAAAAGTGTTCAGCTTTCAGACAAGGGTTTTTTTTTCGAAATTGAATCCCTTTTTTTCGTTTTTCTCAACCGAATTATGTACAGGAAATAATGAATTCGGAACAAGAAATCGTTGAATACTTTTCTTATGTGTCCTCGAGTAGCTATATTTTTCTTCAAAAACCATCGTGTTCTTAGGATTGAATCACAAGTGAGGATAGAATTTAGAATATTTCAAGTGATCCGTAGAAAATGGATGTAAAAGATGTGGTAACTATGCTTCTTAATTGAAAATCTGTCCGTTTCTGGTTAGCAAATCTGTCATGGTTCTGCCGGTTTGTTTTGTTAATGTTAAGAGCATTCCTGCAGTTCCTACGGTAACTACATTTCTCTGAACGTGAAAAAGACGTCGGGAAAAATCGGAATAAAAGAACAAATTTTATTGTCCAACAAATTGAAAAACAAAACAGAATACTAGTATGTGTCAATTTTACAAAAATTCGGTAATATTTCATAAATCCATTTTCTTTGTGCATGTATAGCAAAAAAAAATCCGAATTGAATGTATTTTACTCATTTGAGATCAAGTGAAACAAATCCAATTGAATTGCAGAATTCTTTGAGAGCTCATTGAACAGGAGAACAAAAACCCAGTTTTGGGAAGTAATTCGGAGTGGTTTCGGTGTGCTGAATACGAAAACAATGTCAGATCTCTCGCATTGGTTCAATTTTTATAATTATTCACATATAAATCGGAGTTGATTTTCGTATGCTGCACGAATCAGTGTTCAAACCCTGAGAGCTCTCAAAAAAGATTTTTTTTCACAATTGTGGGAACCCAGGTCTTTGTCGACTGGTTTTTTGGGGACAAAGTGTTCAATTCCAGACAAATGTATCAAACTTATCCGTAATAATGTAGGCGGCAGATTGAAAATTTCTGTTTCGCTTCGCAGAGACGTACAGTGGGAAATTCCTATGCATTTATGGAAAAAAATCGATCTACCACTCAATTTATATGAATCTACCGGACTTTTCGGAGAGGGATCACAGGAAATCTGCTGAAAAACCGACAAACTTGGAACATCCAGTCGAAAACTGACGGAAAAAGTCTTTTCACTTTTTGATTGGATATTTGGATTCTCGATGAAACTGAGTCGAAAGTTTGTTAGTCTTTGATTGGATTTCATGGAAGCAAACCGTTCCAAGCCTTCCTAACAGCACTCGAAGGTTTTCTACACATTTTTAGAACGTAACGAAAATATTCTCGAAACGTTTTTTTAAAAACGCTCCCGAAACTGCGTTGTTGGGACTGTAAACAATTTTTTGCTCCATTCTCCCTGGTAGATTCAGCAAGGTACGAAATCCTAGTAACTGTGGGGATTAGAGTATGCTCTTGAGAGAAGTTAAGTTGGTTAGAAAGACATGCCTATGTGATGAAAAAAGAGGACCCTAGGTGAGTTTTGGATGGATTTCAAATTGATCCTTGATTCAACTTGTCTGAACATTTTTCAAAGCTTCTTCGTGTCTTTGTGAAGTCCCCAAGGAAAAATGATTGAATCTGCACGGGTCTAATTAGATCCTTCCGCTCATCCGATCAGACTTGGTTCCGCAAATATTCATCTATCGATACGCAAAGATTCCACTACATGTGGCTAGATCCAGTTGGATCCTAATCGGTCTCTGAATCCCGGAAGACTCTCGTGCAGTGCCACGGGATTTATAATTACAAAACCTATTGAGATTTTATCAAGTCTCATGAGTATTAAAATTATGGGGGAAACACTCCCCTGGTGAAAATCAGAATTCTAGAAAGCGGTAATTGGAACGAATCAAGTTTGAAAATGTCACTACGGATTCACCCTTTCGACAAGTTGATGAATAATTTTTTGATAAACTGCTATCTGGGATTCAATGAACCCTTGCCATACAAGTGAAAACGTTCGTATCTTCATTTCAAGAACCGTTCTAAGATTATGTAGCTGAAATTGGAATCGTTTATTCAAACAAACTAGTAATCGAATAATGAAATACTCACCTGTTGAAGACCCAAAATCTTGCCGTACATTTTTCAAATCATATTTCCAATTCAAAATTGTAATTCATTTAATTCAATCAATTAGAGGAGGTAGTTGATGATGGTACATCAGATTTTATGAGTTTGAATATTCGCTCCGTTTCTATAAACGATTCAAACTTCAAGAACATTCATGATTTTATCATCCATGAATACTTTCGATGAATCAAAATAATTGCTCCCTCTGAACGAACAAAATATATTTTTCATATTTTTTAGAAGCGTGAAGTTTCAGGTTCTTGAATAATTGAGACAATATTATCCGTAAATGATAAGACGTTGGTTTTTCTTGTTTGTATGGCAGTATTCTGTTGCTAGACTAACGATCGTACACTGATTATATTCAGGTTTCATCGAATGAAGCAACTATGGAACGAGAAAAGAATTTCATCCAAATAACGGTATGTACCCAGATAGAAAACCATGCCCTAAATATTTTGTAACATAATGTGCCGTAAACATACTATCATAAACTTCGCTCAGATTGCAATGATGCATAAAATGTAAACATTATGTCTTCATCATCGTACCATCACCTCGTTTTGCTACCAATAACAATGCTTTATGCGGAAACACCTTGGTACCATGATGCAAACATTTCTTGGCGTGCATGTCACCATTATGATGGCATTATTGGGACATTTTTCTATCTGGGTCTTCTGATACAGGGTTGACGGAAAATTATACCTCAACTTTTATAACTTGATTATATTAATCGCCTCCTCGATTTTTAAAAATCAATGTCACCATTCTCTCATCTTTCTTCACTTTATAACTCCCTTCTCCGAAAATCTTTAACCTTCGGACAACAATTGGAAGGTTGAATTTTCTTGTAAAGTATTATTTTTGAATCATAAGAATGGCAAAGGAATTCACGTTTGTTCATGCACTTTCTTATCATTATCATCTATACATCATTATTATTATTATTATTACTACTACTGTTGTTATTATTATTGTCATTATTCTTATTATTATCATTATTATTATTATTATTATTATCAAAAGGACTAGAGTACCGATATCGTCTGCCCTATTCCAACGTAGTGCGTTTATCTTGCCGTTGAATGAAATTAGAAAAAGGTGAAAAATGTACCGTTCGAGGCCCTTCAACGAAGGAGGAATAGAAAGAAAGAACTACGGAAGAAATTATGCGTGTCTATGATTTATCAACACTCCCATACTTGAGGACAAAGAAATAAGAAAAAGGTAATCATGATCGTCACCGTGTAAAATAATAACGACAATAAATAGCTCTTAAGCCAGTCTAAGTTAGGCGGCCTGTCGATAGTCTTTAAAAAAAATATAGATAGTTAACAAATCAAAATCAAGAATTGAAAGTGCACACTAGGTCGAGGTTGAGGTCAAGGAAAAGTATTGATATTTATCGAATATCGCCTTCTCTCTCTCTCTCTCCTCCTCTCTCTATTCCTCTTCTCCCTTTGTTAATCAGTTGAGTATGATTGATGTTTCCGAGTTTTTATTTTATACCGTTAAAATTTGATTTAAACTAATAAAAAAATATCATTTATTAATGCAACCCGAAGGTGAATATGAGAATAATCATAGTGAAAATGTTATAAATATATTATGATTACGCCAGAAGGAGAAACAATAGGTATATATATATATCATAATATGATTGAGTGAAAGAAGCGGAAAAAAGAGGAAAAACACGTGTCCTGCATATCAAGAATTTAGAAAAAGCAAGTAGATATCAGTTGATCGCGATCGAAGATCTCTTACATTGCGGATCGGCCTCTTTGACCTCGTATGCACATTTCACAAGATGCGATTATTATTATTAACGAAGCACGGAATGAATATTATGCATATAAACTGAGAGGAATCAAGGAAGAGAAAAAATCGAAAAGGAAATTGTATGTACATGTATGTGAGAGTATAGGAGATGATAGAGAGTGAATGATTATCAGAGTGAATATATCAAATGGAGAAATATGAATATGAAAATAAGGAAAAATTAAAAAAAAATACAAGTGTTCCGATCGAAGGAGAATGATGATAGGTAATGCAGAAAAAATGTATAATTATCATTAGTATTACTATTATCACTAATAATAATATAATAAATGTGCCATTTTTTCCATAACGTTTGGCGTTGTATGATTTTTTCATATCCTTACCGTTCAAAGGGAAACATTACATTTGACAGTTGAAAGAATCGATGTTTTTTTAATTCAATCGTTAACGTAACTATCAAAAATGTGCTCGAGAATTTTCAAAATGAAATTCGAAGTCCTCCCTTGTATCGTCACTCGTTACAAAGAAAAGAGGATTTCTTTGAATCTAAGAATTTGAGAGAAGGATCAAATGATAAAATTATTTTCCTCGAAGAAATATTTGTTTGCATCTGTTGAACCAATAATCTCTTAGACTCAAAGAAATAATTTTGTCCGTGTGAGAATTCGAATACTCAAATCTCATTGATGTGATTTATTAATTAACGAATAAATTAATGCATATTTTGATAATTGCCTAAATTCCTTATCATATAGATATAGCACGACCCGACACGAGGGCTGGCACATAAGATAATCGAGAACCTGTACATGCTCTGTTTTTAGGAACGGACAACATGGAAAATCTTTGATTGTGGACTTTGTCCCGGAGTCGTCTGAGTTTTTTCGATACACAAGAACATTTGAAAGTCATACGAGCTTTCCTGAAACATAGAAATGCATACTTTGCTGCCACAAAGAATATTGTTCATGCTATCGTTTGATAAATAAAAAGATATCTTGAAGATATGTTTAAGATATCTGAATGGATTTTTTCGTAAATTCATCATCATTACTTAAAGTTGTCTCAAAGATATCTTTACGATACATTTTGACGAGATCTTTGTGAAGATATGGATCTTTCAGGTACTCATCTGGCGAAAGATATCTCAATTCCATAACTTTAAGATATTTGAGATCAAGACTTAAAGAGTTCTCTCACGATGAATTCGTAAAGAATTCTTTATGACCACATCGGGATCAGCTCGCCGTGAGGGGATAAAACTAACAGTGCAGCCACATTCGTGGTCTTGGAGTTAGAGACAATCGGTTGGAGGAATGATAGGACAAAACCTAATTTGAAACTAGATTTATCCAAATCACAGTTTCCTCATAAATGTTCAAGCAGCCAGAAGAAATTCTCAATGTAATGGAATTCATTTGAGTTCTATAGAATGGGTTGGACTACCCTGCCTAGCTCATTATTCGAGTTCGATAAGGAAAAAATCACAAAGGAAATACTCGCGATTTTAAAAACACATTAATGGTACAATATCCCAGTCATCGCCTCATTACAATACAAACGAAGTGTGATTTGTATTTCATTTTTTATTTTCCACTTATTCAGCAAATATCGTCCAAACTTTGTTCCTTCTATCGCTTGCGGTAATAGCAAAAAACTATATGAAATGATACATAAAGTTTCAGAATAAATTGGAATAAATCACGACTTTGAATTGACAATTACGTTCCCTTGTCCCACTTTATAATCCTTTGAGAGAAAAACGTAACTGTTAACAGGAATAGAACAATTGACCCCTGATGAAAATGGCAATGGAAGAAAAGAGAGAAAGATATTGACTTTGATGATGGTGTACTTTGCGTCAGGCAAGGTTACGCGTACGGACGATGATGACGGTAGTGCAATGAACGCGTAATGTTGACGATCGAGTTCGTAGGTCAGCCACGTTCGTTTTATAGAATCGGCGATACGATACGATCATTCCTTTTAATAGCCGACAAAATTCTACCTATCTTGTGTACAGTTTGATGTTCTGCACTTGTACGTAAACGTCATCCACTTATTTATGAAAATTTATCTTCATATTCAGATATAAAATTGTGTGCACATTCCAGGAATATAAGTTCCACTCTCGGAAAAAAATTTCGAGATATCATATGTAGAAATAGTAAGATTCTTTCTACTCAGCTTTTCAAAAATTCGCTGCCAAAGCTAACTGAATTGCTGAATTGAAACTGCTGTGATTGCTGTTATATTGCTGTCACAACGAATTTTCTTCTTCGGGTGAATTATATCTTCAAAAGGATTTTGGAGGGATTTCATTAAAATGTTCATTGGATATTACAAATTTGAGGAGGTTTCATTCTTCGGGACAACAGGGCAAATACGGATGGATCGTTCAATACGTACTGTATAAATATTTTATTGCAAAAGAGATTCTTATACTTATTTTGACCAATCAATTGCTGAAAAGTCTTTCGTGATATGAATAATAATATATCCCTCCCCCCCCTCACTAATTTCATATAGAAACAACATCGATCTCTGTTTTGATCAGAGATAATTCACAGGGACGTTAGGGTTACCTCCTCAGAGCATATATACAGGATATACTTGCACATTATTTTGAAAAATTACGTTTACAAAATGGGATGTCATGTTATCCATCGGTACGTCATGGATCGCAAACTTTGCCGTTCTTCAAAACCGAAATTTTCTGTATAACAGGATATAAACGTGGCGTTACCCAAGCGCATCTGCTCCCGAGGTCCCAATCGGTCAATTTTTACTATCATAAAGCTTACATTTTTTTCATACACACGCATACAATTTGATACAAATATTCACATAAATTCGTTCACTCGCATGTAACAATATAACAATTCGATGAAGTTGTTAATTTAGAATTTAATACAATGCCTCTGGATGTGTGCAAGAGCACATTCTTCCCTGACACAACGCAAGATATGTACGATTTTTGATTATCCTATTATTTTTGTTTCTTTTCAGTAAAAATCGTTAAGTAACTCAGTTGCCCTCGTTGATGAAAAGATTCAAGTACTGGAGAGTTTTCTTTTCAGAGTACAGTAAGCGACGACCCTCAAGATAACGAAATTCACACAGAGCACTGTAACGTCGGTCCAATAGGTATCCTCGACCATATCCAATTCCTCGAGGATGACCGTGGGTATCCTGTAATGGCAGTACGTTCTGTCCCTTGGACATGGCAATTTCTCTCGACCGTAGCCGTAAATCGATATTACCAGACCGTTTAAGGCGTATTTCAAGTAACTCAGATAACTAACGTAGAAGAGAGCTCTAGGCATATGATGTAGAAGTAACAAAAAGCCGGCAAATACGAGCATGGCACAGGTTAATATAGCTCCTAGGAAGGTGCCGTTAACAGGATTCACGGTGGTACCCAGTACCAAACCGAGACTTTCGGCTATGACCGTGGTTAGAATGGACATTAAAGAGAACATGAGAAATCTGTTCACATCCAGAGGTTGGCTACTCATGAAATAAGCTACGGCGGAGTAAACTATCGCGAAAATACATTGAATCGGTAGGTTGGTCACGAGAAAAGCGGCGTAGTAAGTTTTTAATTGATACCAATTGTTGAATTTTTCTTTCTTAAGAACAGGTAATTCCGAAGGAAATTTTAATACGGCGGGCATCATGCTGGTGTAACACAAATACACCACGCTGGCCATGAGGAAACCGATATTGCTGATAGTTTTGCTACCGTCGCTACCCGCGTCGACGAACAATAAACCGAAAAATATGCCTACCAAAAAATGTAGAATGAGTTTCAAATGCGTGACAGTCCAATCTCTGTACAATTGCAACCAACTACGGTTCATCAGAATCCAAAACCTGTACAATTCGCTCGGTGGGTTGATGAGAATAGTTGCTTTGGGTTGTTCTTTTAACGGGATTTTACCGTTCGCGTCGTTGTAAGTTACTTCTGGGCTTTTGATCGATGCGATGACGCGCCAGCAATCCGTAGACGCCATCATCATCAACTGATCGTTGAAGTTACCGTATTCCTTGCTCACCACCTCGATCATGTAATCCGCTGGATTGTGATATTTAGGACACTGTAGACCGAGTCTAGCGAAATAGGATATTGTGTTCTTTGGAGCGCCCTGGTAAATGCATTTACCATCCGCCAGGAGATAGACGTAGTCGAACATCTCGAATATCACGGCACTCGGTTGATGTATCGTGCAAACTATGGTTCGACCTCCTCTCGCTAGATTCCTTAGCATGGTGACGCATTGAAGGGACGAGGAAGAGTCCAAACCAGTCGTTGGCTCGTCCAAAAACATTACTGGAGGATTGTCCAATAATTCTAAAGCTATGCTCAGTCGCTTTTTCTGACCACCGCTCAATCGATCGCAACGCGTTTCTTTGGTCATTGAGAGATCCAAAGTATCCAACACGTCATCGATCAACATTTGTTTCGATTTATGATTCAGACTGTTGCCTAGCTTCAAATCGCTAGCCATCTTCATGATCTCATCTACCGTGAACAAAGGATATAACTGATCGTCTTGTTGGATGTAACACGAATCTTTCCTGTATTCGCTCCGTTTTTGTTTACCGTCGACTCCAATGTAGTCGATCTGGCCTTTTATATTTGTATTGTGAAAACCTGAATGATACGTTTAATCAAAAATTAGTGGTTAATAGAAAATTTTTCACGAAAAATTCAATCTTCCGTGGATATTCACCTGTGAGAATATTCAAAAGAGAAGACTTTCCAGCTCCCGAAGGTCCCATTATCGCGGTCAGTTCACCAGATTTGAAATTACCGCTCACTTCTTTGAGAATTTGCTTTTTCGGGCCTCGAAAGCCATCCGTCACGTCGTAAATTAAGTTCGAGAACTCGATATCGATGGTTTGAGTTCTCGGCATACCCAACGTTACCGCTCTTTGACACATTTTGTATGATCGTTTGACTTTTTGGCGGCGTAAAAGAATTAATGAATGTTACGATTGTTGAAACACAGGGAAATTCCGGGGGAAGATTTCTATCGGTTCTGTTGGCTTATGTTTTTTTCTCTTTCTCCCAAACGGCTGTCCGACTGTGTCATTTAAAAACAATTGTCGTTTCATCCATCTGAAACCGAATTTGAAACATTGTATCAACATATTTGAACATTATTTTTTGTTTTAATATTAATAATCATATTTATACAAATCTCGCAAATTTGATTTGATGATTTTCTCTAAATTGACGCCAATGCACTTATCCCGATAAGATCTCTGATGTAAAATTCTCATGAAACCGCATAGATCGACTTTTGATTCAGTAATATTCACTTTTATAAAGTTATTATATAAAACGAGATAATCTTCATACTGAAAATAATGGAGTCGATCTCGAGGATTCAATAACGCTGGTTTACAGCCATTTTATACATTCGACGCCACTATCGTTCGGTCAATGTTGGACCAAGGATGAGCCTAGCGAGCGCCAAGCTTGGCGGAATTGTGAATCAATGGTAGCTCGAGAACCGAAATTCGTTGAGTACCGATATCGGTGCGACGTTATATTCGTTGTTGGTCAAGATTAAATATTCATAGATTGCCAAGCCTTGCCTGTCAACATCGCGCCAAACTATATTTTATCGTCAGCATCGGTGGAACCTTAAAATTTTTGTATGGGTAGGATTGTCAATTTTATTTTAGTTTTATGAAATTCATGAAACTTTTCTGTGATTGAAATTCTCAATTCCGATTTATAATTCATCAATTCCTCCAATGATTGAAATTGACACCTTCCATTTTTGTAGAATAATACAAGACCTGCAGATGTGCGTACACAGACCATTTTTTCCCCTTTCTCAATTGTTGCATGACGATAATCACTAATGACTAACATTAATGTCGCTGAGAATCGAGATAAGAATAACGTCAATCATAATTTTCTGTTCATTTGTTCAGTGCGTGCGTTTCAAATTATACGCTCTTTCTTTTTCACATGCTCATGAAGCTAAGTAGTACTCAATGTCATTGCAAATTACTTGAATGATTTGTGATTGTAATCAGCGGAAAAAAAGTGCGCACGAACGAAACAATTGTTATTTTTTCAAATCGTTTTCAATATTTCAGTCAATGATCCTTGTTTGTAATTTTTACCTCAAATTCAATTTGAGTACTTTTGTGGAACAATATACAATACTGAACTGAATAAACATTTCCCACGGTATAACTAAATTTTTAGGTGGCAGAAATAACAATTGTTTCTAGTTTTGAAATTTTTCTCAACGTACCGTCTGTGACTCATCCTATAATTTCATAAAATGTTTATTTATCGTATCGTGTATGCGTTTCAACTGAATTTCATAATAATCCGGGGGAAAATCATTGGATCTGATCAGTTCCAGTCCCCAAGAGAACGTGACGGTTCAAGGAACATTCGATAGAGGTCTATTCAACATCCGGACATTTGAAGGTCTATTGAACATTCCGTGAACGTGAATTTAACCCATTGAACTCAATATTATACTGGAATGAGCACTCTCCGCTTTTTCTATAGTACCGGCCGGTCAGAGGGAGAGATCATTATGTTGGGAGATGGTATCTGCTTCTAATATATGTATTTTAAAGAGAGAAAGGAAATATGTTGGGGGCGTCTCATTCTTTCTTGCTCATGCGACCAACTATACCAGTCTGACCGCTTAGAACTAGGGAGCACGCATTCCAGTATGTATAGAGTTCAATGATTTAACCTAGGAGATTTGTGTTCTCTTGGAGATTAGATTGAATTAATGGATTCTATTCATAATTTCAGAACAATTCTTGAACATATCCCTAAGAAGTGCTGTGTGGGTCTTGGGATGGATCTAACTGTCTGAATAACTACTTTAAATTTCTGGAATTTGATCGGATCTGATTGAATCTGATCAGACCTACTGTCAACTGGATTTATTCAGATCTAGCGGCATATATTCATATCAATCGAAAGATGAAAATTTGTATAACTAATTCCATGTTCTATCAAATCTAACCAGATCTTATCGGATAAAGTGCAATCACTTTTTCCTGCAAAGTTACTTATCAAGAGATTCAAATTTATAATTTACCGTTATTGACGCTGTTCCATAAATAATGCCATTGAAGGAACCATAAACGTAAAGTGTCCAAATTTCCAATTGTTCCAAGTTCCAACCCGTTCGTCCGTACGGTCTTTTGAAAATGATGCACTCAAACGATAATCTGAAATCAATTTGAAACAAGTTTTATGAAAACCAACTTTCTCACGAAGTTGATTGAAATATAAGTGTTGAATCATTCTTCTCGTATTTCCTCCATTATTTTGAAATAAAGGTTGTAATGAAAAAAAAAAAAAAAAACAAGAACAGCACATAATTTATGTTTACTTTAATAATGAGGTAACATAATTTTGGCATCCTTCGAGTATCCTACTACTGCGAACGCTTCTATGCGTGTCGCGTAGGATTCATAGACATCAAGAAGACAGCGGAGCATCGTTTGACATTATTCTTCGCGGTTAGATCGAGTGATAAAGAGAGCCTACTTTTCATATTCGAGCTTTTAATATTCTTAACAGCGAAGACAATAATTGTAGTGAGTCTATGTGAACGCGGTTAAGAAACAGTACAGGATGGATGACTCTCATGTTATTCTGCAAATTCTATTTTATGGACCTTGACGTTTCCTTGATAGGCTTCGTTCGATTTTCGTATCTAGGAGACGAATATGTAAATGAGTTGGAAAATTAAAAAACATCATGAAAAGGAGAACAACTCATGTGTGAATGCCCCAATGTCCCAATAATCATCAAGGCCTGTATCGAACCAGTACTGGACCATTCGTTAATTTCTACGTGAATGAGCTCGCTCGGAACTTGCATTGCATTTCACTTTGGTTTCCTACGCTTATTTGTTTATTCTCACATTTATACGATTAATCAATTTCGTACAACAAATACGCAGATGGCGAAATGGAATTCGAAAAGTCCCTGAAAAGTGGGAAAAAGTAGTACCCAGCGATAGACAATATTTTGAATAATCTATTCATCCATTGTTTTCTGGAATCCATGCACTTTGCGCTACTAAGAAACAGAGTAAACATGGGATTAGATCCGATTGGATCCAATGAGATCCAATGATTTTTCCCAAGATTGATTTTGCCTCACAAATGACCTCGGTAGAAATGCTCTAAGCATTGGCGAGGCATGTAACGCTGGAGTAGAGCGTTTGAGACATTTTCTGAAATACTCTGTACGCAGTGAGTCAATTTTGCGTTACAATATCTATATTCTGAATCTTGCATCGCGAACATGACGGTGTAAAATCAAAATGATGATGATGATGATGATGATGCATAAGTCTTCGGTATTGATTATGTAACATTCTTATCGGGAACATTTCAATGTAGAATTATTCTCATTCTGGACATTTTATTTGTTCTTGTTCTTCTTCTTCTTTTGGGAAGATTTTGTATTCCAATACTTTAATGACAAAAATTGATTGATTATTAATTTCAGATTACAATTTTAGACTGTCACACATTTTTCATGATAAAAAATGTATCCTAAGAGATTAGGATTACATTTAGGAAGAATAGATGAGGCATATAGGTTTGTTAAGAGGTTTTTTGGACAAATGAAATCTACTCTCTAAAATCTTCGGAGTGAGATTTCACTCTTTAGCCAGTCGAATTTTCGAGTGAAATTTCCACTCTTTTAGAGTGATATTCCAAGGTTTGAGGTTAGAAACTCACAACCACTCCGATGTTAGAGTCAATTTTTCACTCTAAAAGAGTGAAAGGTCACTCGAGACGAGTGAAAATTCCACTCGAAGCGGACAGGCTCACTTCTGAGACTTAGTGGAGTGAAACGTGCGATTTTTCATTCTTCCAGATTTAGAGAGTAGCAGCAATAATAACGGAAGAAAAGATAGAGGAATTGGGAGATTCGATTTTGAGATCGGAATGCGAAAGGGATATAAGAGCAAGAACAGAACAAAAAACAGGCATTCCACCAAAAGGAACAGTTATTATAACAGTTCAAAGAATATTAGCTTAGCAGTCAGGAAGAAATTCTTGAAGAGTTACGTTTGGAGCACAGCATTATATGGTTGCAAAACTTGGATAATCGGAAAAGCGGACCAACGGAGACTTGAAGCTTTTGGAATGTGGTGTTATAGAAAGATAGAGAGAGAGTAAAGAATAAAGAAGTCCTTGGAGAAGGTAGATGAAAAAAGAAGTCTTTTGAAACATGTCGTTAAAAGAAGGAGTAATCTAAGACCTAGATTCAATTATATGAAGCAAATTCTACAAGATAAGGGCTGTCGTAGGTATGTAGAAATTGAGCGTTTAGCGGATAATAAACAGGGTTGAAGGATTTCATACAACCAGTCATAAGACTGATTGCTTCGTGACGATGATGACACATTTATAATTTTTCCTCTCACTAATGAGTCGATAAACCTTGATACATTGAATTCATTCTCTAATATCATATCAATTAAAATCCTCCTGCAATTAAAAACGACAAAAAAAGAGTCAATTTGAATAATTTATGTATATTATGCCACAATTAAGATTTCCATGCAGCTGCGATAAGAAATCGACAGAAGTTGATGTTAAAACTGATCACTATTCCCAAGAGGAAGCGAATATCGATGGGTTTGTAAAAATGGCTTAGCAAATGTGCTGTGTCTCGTCGTTACCGAATCAAATTCTACAAAATAAAAACATCATAGTAATTCTTTCTATGACAGTTCTTCGTTGTCACTTGAATAATGAGAGGTTTTTCACTCTCGTGTTTCGAATGATTCGAGAATTACGTATGTATCGCTGTGTCAATACATATTCATTCATATATATTTTTTGCGAAAGATCCAAATATAATTCATCACTTTTTGTGTTGTATATAAATTATTGAAATTTTTTTCTTCTTTTAAATTATATAAGAAACAGTTTCTTTAGAAGTGCTTTTTGCGTTGTTTTTTCTGTAAAAACTGTTGATTTCTGAAACTTGATAATTATCACGTTGATAGCGATTTAATTAGAAATATTCGCCATTTTGAAGTGCATTTACTACAAGGTTGAGAAAATTACTGTAGTGTGAGTCTAATAATACACCACACAGCGTTTCTCTCTATTTTCCCACATATTCGATGTGACAACTCAGTAACGTGAATAGGTAGTACAACATTGGTAAATAAATAGAATTCTTTTGTAACCATAAAATTATCATTACGTTACTCAATAATAATAATTACAGCTGTGTGAACTTTCTGGAGATTAGCATTTCAAAACTTTTCTCATCCAATCGCGATCGACACGTTCGAAGGGAATCGGTAGCGGCGAGAGATGAATCAGATGTGTGCGTTTTTGCTTCACGTTTCTCTATGTGGATGATGTATTCCGAGAGGTTGAAGAACATTACAAGGACTTATTCACGTGGAATTAGGGTCTTTTCTCAGATAAACGGACGTTTTGAAATCGTCATCAAGAATGAAGTTCCATTGAATGAGAAGACAAATGAACTGTAGAGAGGGAATTACCAGATATTAACTTTTGTTCTATAAGATATTTTATTAATGAAAACGGATATCCAATTGATTCAATAAAACCTCATTCGAATCAATTGAGTACTTTATGGCAAGTATCCCACTAAATTTTGCGATAAAAAAGCATTGCTCGGGATCAGGATGTTCACTCTGGTATTACACTAAATATTTCATTGTTCCCGGAAATGTTTTCTCTCAGTGTAGTTGTTCATATTTCCGAGCGCTGGTAACTCCGGCAACGGAACTGCCCCAGTATGGGGCCAGGTTTGAATTTGTACATGGAACACTCCTTGCCTTTTAATAATTCATTCTTTTCTTCTCCTGAAATATTTCGAGAAGTCTACACAAACGGAGTGTCATAAGAATCCATTGTAAAGCCTGCAAGAACAATGAAGTGCAATGACGAAACAGGAAAGTCGATTTCGAATATATTTCTACGCATTGTACGATCGGCATTCATTCATCATAGTCACAATGATAATGGTGAGCTACACAATAGTTTGCAGTGACATCCGTGATAATCCGAAGATACGGTCAATAAATGGAGAAGTATCTTCTTCAAGGTCGATGTCGAATTTGAATGCAACGATATGTAAATACTTCTAATCCGAGGTTGTTGAAATTTGAATTGTTCATTGGAACGCGTTAATAATGAAATACCGAAATACTCAGCTGTTAAAGATCGAAAACCTTGCAGTAAATTCTATGATCGATGTTTTCAATTGCAAAGAATTGATTCAGGAAGAGAAATAACGATGATTCATCAGATTTTGTGAGTTTCAATTTTCGTTTGTTTCAAACTTCAATAGCATTCTAATCCGTTCATTATGACACGTTTGACCAAAATCGATTACATAAATTTATATATTTGAAAATATTAAAAATTATTCTTAACAACTAAGTGATCCTGATTAAATTTTGTCTTCCCAATTTAATCATTCGATATGTACTTTAAAATACACCCAAAATATCATATTCTGAAAATTAGAATCTAATCTATAATATGAGTCTAGTACATCTTTCTCTTAATATTAATAGTAATTCTTCTAAAGTTCAGAGGAACTCCCAATCAATGCTTCAAAACTCAGAGGAATATGTACTAGCCTCATATTTTAGAGGAATATTCTCCATTCTAGTATACGATTTTTTCAGTGTATTTTCCATGGACTGCAGCATGTGGATTTAATGTGCAAGGTCAAGATTGAGCTCTAATGTACGGGTTGTGCCTCGATGCGTATCGATACATAATAAACACACACCGGCATCCGCGTTTTAAGGAATGGAAGTGAACGAATCGAGGAACTCGTTGTCCTTGAGAAAGAAGAAGAAGAAGAAGTTCTTCCAGCATCATTACCATTACCATCCTGGAGGGATATCAACAACGTAGTCCGACCAAGGGATAATATTGCAACGACTTTTTCCCTTTCTAGATTCTTCTGCGCCTCAAACGTTATATTCATTTTGCTTATTTTAAGATAAAAGTGCTGAACCTGCAGTTCAACTCAGGGATCGTATGTGATACGTTTCACGTTCCAATACATATTCTAACAGCAAAGTGCTAAGCAAATATGTGGCAAATTGTTGAAAACACTCAGAGTTGAAGAGTTATGAATTTGTATTATTATTTTCCTACTGTGATGAAAGGTTTACAACAACAACAACAACAACAATTTGGAGTAATTTGCAGGGAGCCATTCAAGGCCATGTCCGGTCCCAGATCTCTCCAACTTTATTCTACTCGAGAATCTGCTGTGAACTTGAAATTTCATTTCCAGTTCTTGTCATGTTCCTGGGCAGCTGCTTGGGTTCATAAAACTCTCATAAACAGTATCTCTTTCAACTAAAAATTACTCATGATTTTATTACCAAAAGCTTTTTGTTGTTTGGGAGCTTTTTAGATTCTATATCAGAGCCCATCAACTCAATAGAAACCTCTGTCTGAGTGTTTGCAGTGCTTCAAGCGTTACTTTATAAGACTCTTGAAATAAGGCAGTGGCCAGGAATATAACAAGCACGCAAAACTTGATTTCCCAATTTGTGCGTTCTCTCTTCACACTTTTCACCCTTCCCTTCGCTGAGTCTGGATTTCCCCTCCATGGCCCTATTCATAGTTTAGGGTAATAATACTACTTTATGGGATAATGGTAGTCAAATCTTTTGTATAAGATTTCTCCAGAATATTTTGATATTTCCGAAGTATTGCTCTATATAGCAATTTTCTAATGCCCATAGAAATGCCGTATAGCGCAATATATTTCGAACACATGGAAGTTTTTCGGAGAAATCTTACACGCAACATTTGGCTAACGTCCCGGCGATAGTATCCGTTCACAAGCTTTTTCCTCAGTCTACATGGAAAGCTGGTATGAATCTCACAACCAAACATTTGAATAATCATTGCAACTAAACGTTAGGTTACGACGATCACAGGTTTGATTACACCCCGGAATGTCTGATTGTAACAGCCACACGGGTTTTCAGTGTAGCGATTTGATAGTTTCGACACCTCTCGCTTGAAAAAGCACCTGGAAAAAGTTTTGGAAAATTATAAAAAACTTTGAGTGCCTTCATACAGGAAATGAATAATCGATTCTTGGCACTTCCTTCTTCCCCGTTAAATCGATTTCAGTAAAAGCGATGACATTATCAGCTTATTTCGAATATCAGCATCAACGATCCAAATGCGTCTTGTCTTATCATAATTGAAGAATGCATCAATATTATTTCATCGTAATAATCAAATGTCATCGGCCTTTGTCAAGTGCAAGAACAAAGTGCAGGAATATGATTCTCCGTAATTTATGAATGTTGCGTCAGTTTTGATTATTAAGGAGCGAAACATGATCTTTAGTCGTAATATAAGATCCCTCCACCCGTCTACAATTGAAAACCTTCTGTAGATTGTACAAAAAATCGGCAAATCGTCGGTGACATGACGAAACGTAACAAGTCATAGACAAGTTTATGACTTCCTACGTTTTATCACTGTTGTTCTTTTTTAGCGTTTTGGTTCATTTCATCTATTCACTCATCACTGTTCACCTACATTGGAAGAATTTTTTGTAAAATTACCGGGAAATTTCAGTAATCAAAGGGCAAGTAAAAATTCTTCAAAAAATTACTGTTCACCTCGTAAAAATGAGTGAAATTCAAAACAGTTGAGAATGATAATTTCTACAAGTTTTAAAGAGTTTGACAGTAATATTTTGAAAAATTCCTACTTGTCCTTCGATTACTGAAATTTCACGCACTGAGAAAACAGATATCTTGAAAAATACCATAATTTATGGATTTTCAGCGCTGGTCTGACCCGAGTCGGAATATTCACTTGCATGAATCTCTAAAAGTACCATAATTTCTTGGACTTTTTGAAATAAGTATGGTACCTTCCGTATAAAAGTCCAAGACATTATGGTACTTTTAGAGGTTTTTTCAGGTAAATATTTAGACTCGGTCAGACCAGCGCAGAAAATCCATAAATTATGGTACTTTTTAAGATACCTTTTTCTCCGTGCGGTAATTTTGATTTTCCACTAAATTGCTGGGAAAATGCGGGAAATTCCTAACGCGCGTAGGTGTTGATTACTTCCGAACATTTGAGTGAAGTTTCTAACAGAAATTTTTTACAGTGCAGTTGTTTGAATTTTCATCATGTGATTGAGGTTTTGTACACTCCAGCAACATCCCAGCAGGGCGATACTTCCACGTTATATCCACTTAGAGTCCACGGAGATGAGACGTAGAAATCGGTGGCTCGCACTTCACGACGCAATGTTCCTGTAAGTTTGTTAGGATAGTTGGCTGCGCTGGATTTTACGAACCACGAATGTATTCTACGATTTTCACGAGGTCGAATGATTTGGAAGTAACGATGCAGTATTATAAAAATAACAATACAATCCATTGCTGGAAGAGCGATGTGAATGACCCGGGCAATCTACACGATCTATGTATATTCGCAACGCACGTATGTTACTCAATTACAAATTCCACTCGAATTCTTTTGTGACTTTCCTGAAGATTGTGTTTTTCGTTTTTTATCATTTCCTCGTTGGAAAGGTTATTTTTCTCATGAATTAATTATCAGCAAATTGATACTCGATGAAATTTGTTCAAATTCACAGAATTAATCAATTTTGCTGAATGAACCTCAATAATTTTGTTATTTTAAAGCCTCACGCGTTCAAGATAAAACACGAAGACACAGCCAAGATAATCATATCGAATTCAAAACTCAATTTTTTTTCAGTATGCAACGATTTGAGTTTTGGTGCAATGTTGAAGTGGATACCATTATCATTGCGCAACTGAATCATAATCGCTTTCGTGGTCGTTATTCTTGTCGCCCACGTGTTGTGAACCGACATCGTCCAAAGATCGTATTTCAGTATTTCATGTATTTTCATTCTCAATGTTCTTTTTTCTTCATTCAATCTAAACGGAAAGATATTTTTAATGAAATTCATTAGCGAATTCAATCAGGCTGGTGTATTTCCGATTATAAAAAAATGATTTATAAGAATGGTTATTTTTTCACGCTTTGTTAACTCAATTCGTGATTTGATTGAATTATGAGGAAATTAATCATTTAAACCAAACGATATCCTGAGATTTTTTCTTTGTCTTTCGAGATATCTTTTGAGAATCTCTTGTAAGATGGAATCAAGATCATCGTACAGACTCTCACTTCACATAACTTGGAGATATCTTTAATCCTCAAACCACACACCTCAAATTCACCCCTTTTTTGCACAAGAAATTTTCTCCGTTTATGCGCTGGCACAGCAGATTGGTCTGTCATTCGAAGAGTAAGATTTTATCAAGAGATTTTGTTGAGATAGCAAAAGGGATTGCTGTTATAATAAACATGTTTCGCTGGTATGAAAAGACGTGCTGATACAGCAAACCCAAGTTTCCCTCTTTACTTTTTATGCAATTCAAAGTTTTGCGAATCATATTCGAAGATAAGAGGTGTAGGCTGAAGAGAGAAGAGAAGAAGATCATTCAAGAAGTAAAAAAAATTACCGGTTATCGGACTGTCTGGGCTTAATATGTCAGAAGATGAAAGATTAATGTATCACTGTTGAGAATGAATCGCGATATTCTAGTTCCTTTTTCATATTTCAACCATACGAATTATCGTTACGTGAATCTCATTGTCACATAACAATTCTTTTTATCCAATTCCATGTAATTATTCGATTAATTGGACAGTAATTACTTCGAGGACAATGTAATGATTACGATAATTGTGTAGTTCGTATCTAACCCCATATCAGTGGATTCAAACCCCTTTAAGCGGGTAATGTTTTTTCTTTATTTATTAATTCTTAACCTATTTCCCTGCATTATTCTGAGAAATTTTCGTGATATCTCTCTCATACCAGTCGCACAATCTTTATTGATTTTAAAATTAATGAATTTCGAGAAAAAGCAATCAGAAATATATCAAATATACAATTCTTCATAGAAACTATATAGAAAGATTTGAGAATTTTGAAAATGCAAGAAAGAGATGCTGAAAGAATGGAGTCACGAAAAATGTATACAGAAACGTTTTCATATTATTCTCAGTTGAAGTAGTCAATTTATTTTTAGATTGCGAACATTTTATTATAATTCTCGCTACAAATTTTCCTCCTACTGAGTTTTATATATTACCGTATTATCACTTATGATACACTCATTTGCTGAATCTCGTACCAAATTCAAATTGCAATACAATCAGTGGTCAAACACGTGTCAACGTCAACGAAAAGAAGAGATAAAAAATGAGAATAAAAGGAAAAAGAGAGAATGATCGATAATTGCTCTCGTCTTTGATTTCTGCCCCTTGAGTTGTTTCTTTCTTTTTTTCTCAACTCCATCATTACCTCAATAACGTATTGGATCGCAATTATCATTTGACAAATGCTTCTTGACGATACTCAAAGTTCTCGCTTGTCAATTCATTCACACATTTTTCATTCACCTCTCCCGATTACGCGATGGTTTTCATTATTGCAGATTCGCAATCTAATCAATTTGCGCGTTGCACTTTGTTCCTTTCTAATTTTCTTTGTTCGAGGATTCTTGTCTCTTCGTCAAATTCTATACGTTTGTTGTATATTCATTTGTTTATTCGTTCGTCGAGTGACGAATTTGTGATATGCGCACAAAAATGGAACTAGGTATTCCGTAAAAAAGGTTTGCAATCTTGAAAACGTTTTATTCAAAAAAATTAGAATAAAAAAGGGCTGCGCATTTGTTACGTAGGAGCATTCGAAATTTATCAATTTCGGCAAATGTAAATTTTGAGTGTCTCTAAACAAAGAAATATGAGAAATTAAAATGGGAATAGAAACAAAAGAATAATTTCTTTTCATTTCGTTAATAAAATCGAACAAAATTTCAACTCTATATGATACATAAGGGAATGACTTTGATTAATCGAATAAAGAAATGAGTAGTCTCCATTTTTACGGATTATCCCCTAATGGGTTGGTTGAATCAGGGTGTTTCGAAGTTGGGATATCCACTGGAATGGGCCCATCAGAAATTGAAATTGAACGGAACAGCAAATAAAAAAGCGAGGAGTTCCCGGATTAGATACCCCATTGGTTATATGCATGGAGGGAAAAAATGGTTAAACCTACCCTGCACTTAATAGTACCGAGATTATCCATATATCTGGATATCTGAAGTAAAAATAATGTATCCACTTGATGAAGAAGCGATGGTAATTCATTCATTTTCGCGATTGATAATAAATTCATGAAAATTACGCAATTAAATCGGATCATCAGCTTATCCGAATAGAAATCTCACCCCTAGCACTTGGCGAGTATTTGGTAAAAGCATACCAGTTGGGATGGATTCCATAAGTGGATTTGTATAATGTTTATTGGGGTTATTGTTATTACCGTCCTCAAAAAATTTCTGAGATTTAGACAGGGATTTAGGAAGGAAAATGTTTTCGACGAAATAGGGGAGACTGAATTTCGTGCGAGACTGAGAAATAACATTGCGTTACTGTTTGTTCTTCTTTCTCTCACATTGACGTACGTGTATCGTTAACGTTTAAATTCAGTTTCCTGTTTTACCAGATTGATAATTAAAAACCGGAATGATAGTTGTACTTACGACGACGACTTCCTCATTGCCCTGAAAAGTGTTCATGCGCAACGCATACGGGCATTGACAATCAAGATAACAAATCAAACCATGCTCACAACTCGCGGTAGGAAAAGTGGTCAAATGTTATAACTCGTTTTCATTATCATGACATAAATGTTTCAATGATAACATTGAATCGAACAAACACCGATCTGACATTGAAGATGGAGCGACGGAATGGATAATGCTTCTCTTCGATTCGAACGGACTTCGTTATATCTTTGAAATTTAGTTTTCATTCGTTTGTTCGTTCATTGAATTATACACGTTATGTAACAGAGGAAACATGATGCTGGGTTTATTTCTCGATCATTACATTCGATAGTTTGTCGAGTTTACTGATAAGATTTGCCTCGACTTTACATTATCGTAAAAATTTCAAATTATTTTGATTCTATTTTTGTTTTTCCTTATTCGTTCGTAAATTGTTATCCTTTTACATAAATTATTCCAATATTCATCAATACCCAATAAAGATAAGAATCTTGAAGATACATCTAGATAGATATCTTCAAAATGTGTCATCAAGATATCTTACAAATAGTTTCAATAAATGAAATTAGGACGTCGAATTTGAGATGGATATAAGATGGCTTGGAAATATCTCAATTGAAATTTCGTTGGGATGCACCTCCAAGATCCCTTTCACCAGATATTCACCAGAAGGGAATTTTAGAGAAAATTCTTTCTTGAAATTCAGGTTCTGTACGGCATTAGATTCAAATATTGGATTCACTCCTCGAGAATGAATTAAATATATCGTGAAGGGATCTCAAAAGTATGGTTGAGGTATTTTAGAGATAATTCTGAGATATCTTGAAGATATTTGAAGTGGGAGCCTGTCCCATGGATCTTAATTTCATCTTGCAAAAGATTCTAAAAAAATATTCCGAAAGACATCTTCAAATTATCCGATTATGTCGCGTATAGATAATTGTACGAAGAAATCTTATGATATCTCGAAATCCATATCTTCAAGATATCTCTTTTTTTGGTTGGGGTATTGCCTTTATATCAATTTACAACCAAACGAAGAAAAAGAAGATATTCTTACCTCTCGTGTTGATAGTTTCAAATGATCAAATTTCAGCATCCCATCGAAGCTATAATCAGCTGACATTCGCCTGAAGGTTATTTCTCTTCTCTCTGCAACAGTTTGGCCAAAGAAGTGCAATGAACTCCTGACGATTTTCAGTTACAACATACGGGTGCTGATTCTGTTGACATCTGTAACATATTTCGAATATCTTTAAATTATCTCATGAAATTAAATATTCATGTAAATTCATTTACGTAATGAGACCTCGTATTCTGACAACACGAATGAAAGAAGTGAACTCATAGAAATGACTTTTTCAAGGTTCCACGTAGCATCGAAAGCTAGGGAACACACAGTACATTGTCTATATTTACTTAGGGAAACAAATCTCTTGAAATGAGAGTTGCCAAATGTATACCGGTTTCAATTTAACTTGTTCTCTTTTCTTTACGTTCGCATTGAAGGAACTTCTTTTTCGTACGATTTCATAAATTTCGCAATTGCTTACTTGATCAATTTACTAGCAATTTACCGTCCAAGAGTGTATTATTCGTGATGTGTGTGTGTGGAAATAAAAAGATTGAATCATTGTATACCTTACCTATTGTGAGTGCTCTTTATTCTAAAGTTATATGCTCAATACGTAAACGAAAAAATATGTGGAATGGAACATATAAAATCATAGAGCAAAATGAATTATGAAGATAAATCTTCAATGACATTTTCTTCCATGCCCTGAATCGTAATGAAGAGATTCTCAAAATTCTCTTAGTTCTCCAACGGAGATAAATTCCATACATAGTTCTTGATACATGATTGATCAATGTCTCGTTTTTATTACTGATTTATTTATAATAACCAATATAAAATTGCATTGCGAGACTTTCTCAAACTCACAAGATCAAAATAATTTGTTAGAATTTTCATGTTTGGTTTGGCCAGCTGAAGATTTCGTATAAGTTTGTTGTACCTTCACCTTGCGGTGTTCTAAGAACTACGGAAAGATAGGGGGATTTCATTTTCTTTGAATTATGAAACACGTTTTCTTGATATTGAGATTAACTTCCGCGAACTCAACCGGCAAAATGACGGAGGACATTTTTTCTTGATGTTGATTGCGAGACCTTCGTTCGTGTCTGTTTGTGCCGCGAAGGGTCAAAAGTTCTGGGGTGGAGGGGGAGGGGAGGAATAAAAAATTATCAGCCGGCAACTTTGTTCAATTTGAATAATCTCAACATGCTCAGGTGATTGTGTCATAAGATATGTTCGCCCTCGACTGGAAGGCTAAAAGCTGGAGACCATAACTTCGATAGATTGTAAGATACAAAACTTATTTGAGACTGTTATCGATTGAGAATCACCTGATGTACATTTTGTCTGATCATAAATAAGGATGAGTCGACGGATGAGGATTGTACGGGCACAAACTTTTGATAATCAGAGACAGAAACTAATAGAAATCGTCCCATCATGCAATACTTTTTGGAAGATTTTCAATGTTATGTTTTTTGGGAATGAATGTCGCAAGGTGGAGTCTGAACCGCTGGAGATTGAGCAATGCGAATTTTGTCCCAACAATCAAAAGAGATATGTTATGCAACAAATGTCAACAAGTTTTAGATATCTCAAAAAGGTCTTACAAAAGATATGTTTCTGATATTTGAGAGATATCTTTTAGATAGTTCTAAGATATGTTTTCGATTCTTTCAAAATACGTTCTAGATATCTTCGAGATATATTTGAGATGTCTTGAGAATGTCTTTTTGAAATCATTAAGGCATCTCAGACAGCATGAAAGGATCACTAATGGGTTCTGAAAAAGGAACACGGCCTGATTTTTGCTCTCCTTACTTGGATAATTTTTGAAATGTGCAACAGATTTCTGAAAGATGTCTTCCACACATACCTTGAAGACATGTTTCTGACATTTCTTGAAGATGTCTCAAAGATATCATTCCGATATATCTTGAAGATACCTGTTTTGTGACTCCGTTTAGATATCTAAAAGACATCTTTTCGATGTATCTAAAAGATGCTTTCTCAAAGATATCTTGTAGATGTCTTCAAGACCTTCGGTGTTTGTTGGGTTTATTCCGAGAAAACACATCGGATGGTACCGAGTTGAGAATTTCTGAATCCTAAACTACTCAATTCGCTCCTCTATGAATTTTACTGAATTCCTCTGAATTCTTTTGAGAAATTCAACGCAAGTGCGAGTTCTGTGCCTAAAATTTTCAGGAGAATTCAGAGAAAATCCACTGTGACTAAAAACTGAACTTGGCCTCATTTTTCAGCTACAGTTTTCTTCTCTCGGTGTAAGTCTGCGTCCAGAAATTGTTGTAACTTTTAAACTGAGCTAAATATTCTGACCTACAAATTCTGAATATTCAAAAATTCGTCCGTTAAATCGACAAGGACTTTGGTTACTCGCTGTACAGGTTGCTCTCTAGAAATATATGAATTCCTACTACGAAGCAGGCGCAAAAAAATATTTTTATCGATCTTTAAACGTTCCTGATATTAATTTTTTTCTCTGTGAGCTCAATTCTTTTTTTCTTTTTGTTATTCACATTGATATGACATAAGTCCTCTCACGGTTCGCAAATGAATACGTTCAGGCTGTTGTTGATTTTCGCAAGAGAATTCACAAATGATGCAGTCGTCGTAATAACGGACGATTGAACGAAAGAAACGAACGACTAGTCATTATAATGAACATGCATTTATGTCAATAATATGGTGTTTAATGGAATGATTTTCATTTCATTGCAATATTTTGTATCAACTTATTGAAAAATGTCACACAAGATCTCAAATGATTAACTGACACAAAGCTTCGTAAGGTACTTATGAGATATTGATAAAAACACAGACTGTGGTGATACATTCTTCTAATCACGGAATTAATGTCAAGAATATTAATGAATTCTTCAAAGTATCTTCATCTAATATTATAATCATTTTTGTTACATAATTGTAGCAATAAAACATTTATCGTAAGGAAATTTGTGAGTAATTTGTAGCACGTAAAACATAGTACGTAGCGAATTATGTAATGATTTGTAACAAAGTTTTATAGAAGTCGAATATGAGTTATTTTGAAACTCCATTCAGGTGATGACCCTATTCTCCGAGATTTACAGTGAAATTTTGTATCTTGACCGGCGAAATTTTAGCTATCAAAATCAAATATCTTAACCTCTTCGGAACAGGCAATTGAAAACCAGGAAATTTCTCTGTTGGATTTATAACACCCATATATACGATACTTGTTACTTTTTACTCAACAAGGAAGTTAAGCGGCTTTTTGATGTCATTGTTGTTCGAATTCCCTGATGAAAATGAAGCGTATGAGGTGGTTTGGAATCATAACCAAAAAAGCATCCAAGCCCAATTTAGGAGGGCATTGAAACATTCTCACTCCATTTGTTCCAATTCCCGCTTTCTTGAGTTTCGATTTTCACCTGGGTCGTTTATCGAATCAAATCGATTACTGTCCGAATAAAAATTGATCATTAGAATGGCACAACTGTGAAATTTCAACATTATTTCCCGGTGCGATGAGTGTTTCTTCAAGCACAGAACCCAACATTAGCAAAAGAGTAGATGAAGCTTGGGCCAAGACTTGAGCCTGGATCGTCAATGCCCACCCGAGGCATTTTATGGCACTTTTGAGATAGTTCGAACAACATAAAATCAAGCTATATTGTATTGTCATTGTTGGCAAATTGACCTTGTAAATTGATTAGTGTATTTGAAACCAGTAAAAAATAATTAATTGAACCGCTGTTGACATAGATTTTCCAATATTCGTCCAAACAGCACAACAGTCCTCAATATGAAACAAAATAATAAATTCATGACTCATAAAGTGAAGATAATGACTCATCAAAAATTTTCCATGAATTTCAATCAACGTTGCCAGTGCACGAAGTTTTTTTCCAAGGATTGGCGAATCGGAAGGCGGAGCGTTGAACGAAACTTTCCATAAGAAAGCTTGAGTAGTTCGTACAATGCCCTGTTGCAGTTAATCTATAGAATCTGATTGACGAATGGGAAAGCGAATAGGTTTCAATGAAATTTAATGATATTTGATAAGAAATTTCACCATTCGTCACAGGATTCGATAGAATTTTGCTACACTGATCTAAAAAAATTAATAAAAAATGAGAAAATAATGAATAAAAAGTAAAAAACAAACATTCATTGTAAACTATAAGCTCATCCTGAATTGTTGCGCTATCCGAGCGGTTATGACTTTGTCTCGATAAACGATCTCAGCTTTTACACCATGTTTCATAATCAAAGTTAGTTGAAAATTTGAGTTATATCGACGCATAAAATATCATGTAAGGTCTTTTTTCTCAATTTTTCTTTCAACCTCGATATATTAATGTATATCCATATATGCATATTCAAATGTACCCTTTTGGAATCAATACGCATATCATGTTCCCTGAAAGAATAGGAAGGTAAATATTTATGAGGCACGAGTGTGTATAATGATGATCCTTTAGTTAGTCATCAAAACAACAAGTTTCCTAATTCCCTCGATAAGATTATCTCCGTCGTGATTTTTATGAAGGATCCAACTGTATCGCGCTACCAATCGTTGAATCATTATACATTCCACTGAACGCAAAAAATGCGATTTGGGGAATCGAATTGAAAGAATTCCACTCGTTCAGTGAGGTCGGTTCCTCGTTTGGATCTTCATATCGAGCGATGAAAATACTAATGGGCTATGATTTTAGAATTTGGTCTATAAAACAAATCCGATGAGAAAAATGATTAGAAGGATAAAAGAATTCCTGTGACACCTCCGCCACTCTAAATTTTTCAAATTTTTTCCGTGCGTATCGCTGTATTTGAAGCGCGATCACAAAATTGATTCAAGAATTCATGAGAATTGCAGCCACGCGCGGAGCAAATCAAATAGATTTGATTTGGTTGCGTTAACAATCGAGGTGCTTGAGAGATACGATGCTCACCACGAGTTATCAATTACAATTTCCGTAGAGAAGATCGTGGCGTACGATGACGTACGATACGCGTTACGCTCATTATGTGATTGGGGATACTTTTTTCCACAAACTCTTTGTTAGCAAAATCACCAATTACAGATGAACTTTCCACATCTCACGACGTAGGTTTTCCCAGTTGAGTTTTTCTTTTCCTTTGTGAATAATAATGTTTAAACAAATCGTTCATAATTTTTTCCAAATTGATGAATCAGCACCTTCAACGCTCCTTAAAAATCTTACACAAATTATTACCAGTTTCATATTGTTGCTGTTGTGGGAAAAAATGTCTCCTCGTTTAGCACCGATTTGTGTTTCTCAAGTGGAAGAATGCAATCATGCTGAATCGATGATACGATTATCATCGGAAATCCTCTTTATCTTTTTATGAGTTGTTGCAAAATTCAACACGTGATCCTAACCACCAACAAGCCAACATTCAGCACGTACGATCATTAAGAGGTACATTCGCGCGTTCGAGCTTGTAGAGTTGAAACGATGGACGAAAAATAGAATATTATTGTGCATTTTAGAAGTGAATAATTATTCTAATTCAATCGCGTTTGGATGTCTTTGTTTTTGTTTTTTCATATACTATTCGAATTTAAAAGTCACCATTCACGGGAGGAGCGTATTTTTCATATTTGAATATTATAATTATCGTTGTGATGATACAAATTCTATGATGCAGATCTTATATCCTATATAGAAATGATTCGTGGTGATCCCGAGCTTTTGTCAGGGCCTGACGAGGCCTGATTAGATCTTGAGCACACGGAGAAAAAGGAATTCGCTGTGGCAGCGAAATGTACTTTTGCTGGGTTCCTTTTGCCAGAGCAGCAAATTTTTTGCTGTGACAGCAAACTATTTGCTGTTCCAGCAACCTTGTTAGCTGCGACAGCGAATTTTTAGCTGTGACAGCAAAAAATGTTCGCTATCCCAGCAAAATTTGTTTGCTATTCTGTATATAATACTGAAAATTTGCTGGCGGAGCAAACATTTTTTGCTGTCAAAGCTAAAAAATTGCTGTCGTAGCTAACACGATTGCTGTTATAGCAAATCTTTAGCTAGGTCAGCAAAAAATTTTGCTATTCTATATATAATACCTCGATTTGCTGCGCCAGCAAATTTTTTCTCTCCGTGCAGACCCTGCCGAGTCCTAGAAAATCTTACCAATTATTTACAAGTTACAATTTTATTGCATTCATCATTTCTTTAACAAAACTTGTGATGTAATATCCGAGTAGAAATTTTCCTGATTAAAAATTGGGCCCTGTCTTGGACCATATCACTCCAACTTGGTCCTGAACGGGACCTTGAATGGACAAATTTTCATTTCTACCCGAAACATAGGGACAATTGCTAAAATGATATAACACATGATTTCTACGTTCGATCGAGTAAGAAAAAAATAGAAGATAAAAATTAAAAGAATAAAACAGATGATCGTTCGGTTGAATTTAATGCTGGGTGCTTATGCATGCTGAATTATTGGGTGCGGGGCATAATTTAAGGGTGAGTTCTAATCACAAAATTAGCTCTCCAAGAAAATGGTTAGTCAAATGACTTATACATAAATTATATAGAATTATTATATGTAAATGATATATAATTTTAAAGATGTTTCCACACGGGTTTTTTCTTTCTTTTTTCAATCGAGTATTCAATGTTTCCGTCGATTCTGGTGATGAGAAACCTTAAAAAAAATCGATCCAATTTTTCATAAAAAGTATCGAATTTTTATTGAAATCTATAAAAATTATATATATTCTTTATATAAAAAAGGTTCGATCTTTTTTCCAGATCCCCATCGATAGTTATAAATTTTACTTATATTATGAATGAAAATCATCATCGAAAATGGGAGCATTCCCTGACATCGAGTTGAAAAGGGATGAGTAGATATTGAGTTTCCAAAGGCTCGAATCGTTCGATCCTCTTTCTCTCACATAATTCGATTATAATGGTACCGTCCATCGTATTTGCATCGACAAGCAAAAAAAAAAGAAGTACATTGTGTTGTTCACTTCTTGTTGCAAAATATAATTCAACTTTCATTTCTGTTCAAAGGAGAATGTATTAGCTTAGATATGCATTTTTTCAAGTAAAAATTATATATGATTTTCGTGAAAGAAATTTAATATTTCCACGTATCCAATTAGAGCCATTATATACTCCAACCGAAAACGATCAAACTGGTATCTATCACAGAGTTCTTAACCCTATGATTAATTCTAATCTTCGTCGGACCCGTTAACGAAGAGGAGTCAACTTTTTTGACCTGCCTTTCTCAAATTCTACGTATATCGATAAAACTTACCGCTCGCTGGACTTTCAAATATCTGCATCAAAATATCGAATCCTCAGTTAAAATGATATCACATCGACCGAACACTCGTTGCAAAATCATTATTCCACTGATAAAACGATTGCGAATGAACAATAATATTTTGATTGAAGAAAAAAATCACTGGATTTGAAAATCCGCTTCCGTTAGCGTTGTCTTGAAAATTTTGATAAGGAAATGAAATTTTGAAAAATTCGCGAAATTTTTGGGCACTTCACATAGAATGATCGGTACCGATCACACTACTGCAAGTAATAACGAACGAACGAACCAATGAACTAACCAACGAACGAACGGATGACTGATGCCACTTGTTGGAAGCTAAAGAAGTTGCTTCGGTTCCCTTCTCCCTCTCTCTACTCTTTTCCTTCTCTTTCCTTTTCTCTTTCAATTCGGCGCTGTATGTGATATTATTTCGATGCGTGACATCGATGGTTGGCATAGATGACATATTGTATACACACACACCCACACATACACACATTAATAAGTTTTTTCATTAATTTTCTAACGATAACACGGAAGGTCTAATCGTTTAAACTCGCGCGCAAGGTCAAGATTTCATGCAAATCGATTTTCCTAAGAGGGATTTAAGGTTGTATAGTTTTTTCACAATTCGTTTGTTGGATTCGATTATGCTTTGAATTTTCATACAAATTCTCATATTCTCGAGTATCATCGATATTTATGAAATTTATAATATTGAAATATGATTTTGAAGTATAAAAATTATTCCTAAAAACATTGTAATTCGTAAATCATGGTCCGATCCACGTGATGCTGGGTATTTTTTTCTCAAATTTCTTGAGAATTACTTCATTGTAATTTTTTTTTTTTTTATCATAACGATTTCTATTCACCGTATATTACGCTCATTTCAGAATTGAAGAAGGACAATGGAGAAAAGTTGTCTGTCCACACCGAGGTTTCATGCATAAAGATTGTAGACGTCTTTTTCATTTATTCTTAAATGTCAAAATATGCTACATTGCGACACCATACTCATAGCCCCGTCAAGAAATACTATACATCGGGAAACTGTGATGACACTTCGAACACTCATCGTCACTTGGTATCTTTGAAATTCAAAGTATCTTGCACCACGGACTAATACGAGTATACTGATCACGCATGGTTTTCGGTTTTGAACAATCCATTAGAGAGATCATGGAAAGAACGTTTTGAGGTTTTATACCAAATATTCTCTGCAAACGTACTAAACCATTATTCTACCATTAAGTCACAGAAAGTCTGGTACTTCACTAGAGAATGTTCGGTATATAACCTTGAAATGCAAGTATATCCTCAATATACCAGCGAATCTCGTAGATTTTAATAGGAAATTCGTCTTTGTGTAATTGATAAGATTCAATAACACCGCCTCGTAAATGATGTCACAATCTTGGTTCTGAAGTTCAGGGTTGATTTTTCTCTGATAATGTACAACCAGCGCTGTAACTAGCGCAAGGTCAACGGGGCCTATGCCAGAAGCGCAAGCCGTGAGGTGGCACAAAATCAGAGAATTAAGTTTTTTGTTTCAATATCCAGATAGTTTTTGGAGAACACTTTGACGAATCCATTGCTGTCTGGATACTGTCCCACCCAGCACATGCAATATTCCTACACGGAGAGAAAAAATTTGCTGACGCAGCAAATCGAGGTATTATATATAGAATAGCAAAACTTTTTGCTGACCTAGCTAAAAATTTGCTATAACAGCAATCGTGTTAGCTACGACAGCAATTTCTCAGCTGTGGCAGCAAAAAATGTTTCCACCAGCAAATTTTCAGTATTATATACAGAATAGCAAACAAATTTTGCTGGGATAGTAAACATTTTTTGCTGCCACAGCTAAAAATTCGCTGTAGCAGCTAACAAGATTGCTGGAACAGCAAATAGTTTGCTGTCACAGCAAAAGGAACCCAGCAAAAGTAGATTTCGCTGCCACAGCGAATTCCTTTTTCTCCGTGTACGATATTTGTGCTGAGTGAGATGATATACATACATATAGGGGTGCAAAAATTTCAAGCTACGGCTCTGTGTACAATACAATTATTCTATTCGATTATATTATGTTTTTGTGCAATAAACAATCGTATGTGCACGTGACGTTTTCATTTGTTCAAATGAGTAAGAATCGCCTTATTATAATATGAATAAACGAATGTTCATTCTTACATATTTTTCCTATTAATCGCATAAAATATACGCCACATTACGTATCGACACTTGAACTATAAGTAACGCAAATAAGTATGTTCATTGTGATTATTCATCATAAAAAAAATTATACATACTTCCATGTTGTCATGTTGGTTTTAGTCTGAAGCAATACAAAGTACGATTTTGCATTTTTTTCATCATCATAGTAATGAAGAGACTCAGGCTGAAAAACACTACTGGCAAAATATTTATAACCTTGTTTATTCAGTATTATTTCAATGATGGAAAGCAACTATTGGTTTTCCTTAATAAGCTAGGCTACGATATAGATTCATCTGCATCATTGGAAAATACCTGGAATTTTTTATTGGATAGTATAATAATATCATCCACAGTTAGGTCATTTCGTTTTGTACATTTAACCTAAATGTGACGATGATCTTATAATACTTGATTTATATATTGACTGACAAATTTTCTCAGGGTTCGCCTATGGTGGTATATTTTATATACTGTCACCCCTTAACTCATCTTGTTTCGTTATTGAAAATGACGTTGAAAATAAAGTTGCGGTATCGCTGTTGCCAAAGCTCAGCCAATCTTTGTCTGGATTGCCCCATGCACCTGACGCCAATGATAAATTTTTATCTGGGGAGTTTGTATATTTCGATAAATGACGGAGGAAATTGTCATGCACGGCAATAACGAGATGAGAAATTTATCGCGATCATAAAAATGCGAAGAACACATTTTTTTTAGTTGATAATTGTCTTTTCATAATCATCGAGTCATCGATCACATCGCTACGCGAGCTCGTGGATAACCATGCAATAATTGCACCGACCTTTCAAGATTCAAACGAATACCTCCTCAATTGTGAATTGGATTCTTTGTGTCTCTACCCGTACGTATCGAAGGAATACGGTAACCTTGTTCACATCGTTTTTGTATCCTCTGTTCCACGACGATCGTCCCTGAAACAACATCGCGCGGAGTTCAATTCACCTGAAAGGGAATACTGCGAAGAAATATCAAAAAACTGATTATTATATTCTGGTAATTATCTTGTCATTATTATTTGCGGGCATACTAAATGTAAATTTAAACTACGAATAATTTATGATTGATGGACATCTACTCGGAACGCTTTTGAATCCGCTATAAATCGAATAAATGCTTTACACTGTAAAAAAAATGCTTCCAAAACTGCTCAAGAAAGTTTGGCAATTTTTTACACAAACTTTCTTTGAAAATTATCGTAAAAAAGTTTGTAAATATCCAAAAAGTTTTTTGATTTTTTGAAACTCCTCAAACTTTTGTTTGTCAATTCACAAAGAAAGTTCGAAAATTATTTTTCCAAAACAAGATTGTGAATTCCCAAGCATTTTTGTTTGGAATTCGACAAATTTTTTTTACAGTGCAGCCAAATGATATTCCTATTTTCTAAAATTGGAAAATTTGTGATGAAGAAAATTAATAACACTCGTAGCACTAATATTTACAACTGAATCGTAGATTCCATTATCATAAAATCGTAATCGTGGAGTTATTCCATGGAATACGAAAGTTGTTTCTCGTTTAGAATAATTCACCAAGGTTAGCGAGATACCTTCCAACGGTAATGACGAATTAACATTGATCTTGAACGGACGTTGTCTAATGGACTCGATTCCAACTTTGAGAGCGGCTAATTGGATCTCTCTTTGGATGGGCTCAGGATGTTTTCTTCTCCATTCTCAATTTTCAACAGCAGGCTTGGAAACAAATGATATCACAAAATGAGCAACACAATTTTGCCACCAACGATCATTGGATACATTTTTGGCAATCGTTATTGATACAATTTTATACCATTGGAGACTATGCGCTGGTAAAAAATGTCTATTGGATCCGATTGGTCAATGAGATTCAATACAACCTTTGCAATGGTATTAGGTGTGCAAGTTGAAACTCGGCTTCAAGTTGATTGCATGAAACAAAATATTTGAACGCATCCAATTCGTCCGCCATTTTGGATCTATGTAGCGTGGACATTGCAGTTCTTTCTTACGCAACGCTTGAGAGCAACGTGATTAACTAAAACAGCAGATTCCTCGCTGGACTAGCGATTTTTTTTTAGTATTAAATACAGAATAGTAAATGAATTTTACTGAAGGAGTCAACATTTTTTGCTGTCCATTTCCCGTATGTGGCGTGAACTGAGTATTTATCTTGTTTGGTTCCTTCTTTCTTCGTTGACTTCGCATGTCAGATTCTAATGACATACCTCTACCCCCGACCATCAGTTCGTATAATTAATTATTATACAAAGCCTTATCCCAGGAAACTCATCAAATTTCAACATGCTGATAACAAGAATAAAATACATTTTGAATTGTTTTGATAATGTGTTTTTTGAGTAATAGTAAATTCATATGATTGGCATTTTTATCGATATTATTGTTAGTTGAGGATTTATAATTTGCGATTTATCAAGTCAAATAATTATCCACCAAGGAGAAAAAAGATGTTATTTTTTTACACAAGGTTCTTATTCAAAAGCATCTTTTTGCGATGGATTTTATCCATCGATTTCAATGTTGAATGAAGGTTGAGGAACAGGATGTGTAAAATTAGATATCGGGTGAGTATAATTTGAATATATCTGAGAATCCAAATCGATGGTTCTGTTTTCATGTTGTGAAATGTTTGAATAATATATTTGATCACCTTGACGAAAAAAGTTGGTGAAAAAATACGGCAAATGTACCGGAGGAACTGGAATCAAATGATCCATCAAATAAATCATGAGATACAATGTTATTGTTGAATCCTAGCAATAATGATAATGCAAGCTCCTTAGCTTCGACTTGAGTTGTATTCCTCTATTTCCGGCCAGAATTTGATTTCTGAAAAACAACATCTTATGTTACGTTTTTAATTTGATGTATTGTTAAAAAGAAATGGGAAATCAGCTTAGAAGTAATCCAACTGGAAATTTCTGGATGAATAGCTTGTTGAGAATGTTAGAAAGTTTCTGAAAGAAGTGCCCTAGCAGCAACTATTCTAACCACCTTATAGTTAATATCAAGACTCATATGACAACCGCCATAATCATTTTTACTGGGCTGGGGAAACTCGGCATGAAACGGACCACGCTGAAAAAATCTCATAGGTGGTCAAATACCGCTATAGAATCCTATATATTCTCATGGAATTTTATCAGGTTTTTATCAGGTGGTATTTGGACATCCACCCTATCAGATTTTATAAGACGCATAAATTTCTATGATATTTTTCCCAGTAGGGAAACAAACTGTTGGTTCTCCCCAAGATTCTCAAAAGGGTAGAATTCTGAATTTCACATTAACGGAAAAAAGTGTGGTCCGAAGTTAACTCAGAAGTGATAGCTGTACTGCCAATACTGCATCGTTGTGGTAACGAGATAGGTGGCTATATAAACATTTGTATCGTTCCTCGAAGAATCTGTTCCATCATGGCAACGATACTGATATTGCTACACACATAAGAATGCAGGCTCGAGAATATAAAACTGTTTCTCATTTTTTTTTTCAGTAAGCCAGAAACGGGGAGGTTTGTAACATGGAATTTCACAAGAAAATACGGAAGATCACGAGATGGCTTACAATCCCGATATTTGTATGTCGGAGTACAGTTAACTACGTTGAGTCATCAAAAGCAAATTGTTACAACCCATGTTTGTATGGACCAAGCCTTGCACAAGATCTGCCAAGACTTGTTTTGAAGAATTCACCAAATTTGGCTCAGGATTGGGAATGATAAGATCAGGATAAGCTTGGGCCAGTGGTTTCTCCAAGCCTGGTCCAAATGGTTCACCAAACGAAGAGTGATTTGATACATATTGAAATCCTGCAAAGAGTTTTTCAAAATCAGTTGATTTCTGTGTATGATTACATTCAAAAGTAGCCTATTACCATTGAGTCAAGTTTTATTTTGATTGAAATCAACTATATTTATCTTAGTATGTGAAACTAGGGTGTGGGGTTAATCATGGGGAGAAGATTGGGGCAGTTTTGGCCCACAGGTCATGCACAAGTCTTTGGCCATTGTGAACTCGGAATTCGGTCACTGATTGAAAACATTCTGCCACTCATGTAGATAACATTGGCTTGATTGTTCTTAACGAACGCTTGTTTTCTACGCTTGTGCCAAGCCTTTACCAAGTACAATGGTCATTCCGAAGATATGAACAAATGTACCATGAGTGACTACCCATCCGAAACAGTGGAACAATCACGGAACAATGTTGGTTCAATTGATCTTAAAGGAGGTTTGTTCCTGACCCATGTGCCAATCCTGGGACAAGCTTGAGTTTTTTCCAACCTTGTCAATACTTGCATGAGAATCTATGAAGACTCGAAGTATTTTGTGGTATAGATACAATGTTTTAGTCATGGAATCATTTATTCCAGCACTAAGTCTATTCTATATATCCAGATCTCGACAATATTTATATCTAGCATTCAACTTTGTACTATAAATGAGCTTATTTCCTTTTGCCACTTATCGTATTTTTCATAACATATCAACATACGATTCTTCGAACAAATAGGTGCATTTCCATACATAAAACACAAGTGCACACGCGATCCACTGGCGTCGAGTCGATTTGCAAACCACAGCATTTCCGGTTTTGTACTTGAATCCTGCCCCCCTCTTTGTGTCTCAAGGCCTCGTAACTTTTGACAAACTATATATCTCATGTATTGAGAGTGAAATTGATCAAAGAAGGGAAAAAAGTAGACGTTAAAAAGTGAGATAAGTGATGAAACAACTGTGAACGATGTATACATTCGATAGATAACTTTGCAACATTTTATGCGAATAACGATGCGTTTCTCGTGTCTGGTAATAAATGAGCGATTCGAATTATTGAGCGTAAAGTGCTGAATGCGAATGAGGTACGAAGTGATTCAAGCTCGTGGTGTGTGGTGACAACATCCTCGTACACGGGAACTTTTGACTTCGAAAAAATTCTTGTAAAACAGCGATATAAATTTTGAAACAGATTCGATTCTATTGTATAGAAAAAGTATCTATTTCTTATTGATTCCGATAAAATTTCGATAAAAATTCGATTTAGTTTATATGAAAAGTGTAAAAAAAATTTTTGTGCATTCGAAATTTTTAAATAATTGAAAAACTTATGATTTTTTTGGGTAGAATTAACGCAAAATCGATATAATTATCAGAATTCCGGTAAGTTTTCAGAGTTTTTTCTTCAGGTTAATTGCTATCTAAATTACCGAAGGATTCATCGATTGTGTTTGAGTGGAAAATTATGCGAGTTGTTTAAAATTGATTACATAATGTGGAAAGAAAATTTCTTGATGGGATGACAAATCGATGAGAAGTGATGTAGACTAATTCGAAGGAAAATAATGAGAAAAGGAATGCAGATTTTCATAGTACAGAGGTCTACAAGTTTTGCAACAGTTCCTTGTCGGTTGTAGGGAGACGAAGATCACCTTGAAATCGAAAGGATATATTGGATAAGTGTTGTTTACCTCTAACAATGCGTGTACATAAATCAACAAGGATTTCTCTTACGCATTCACTCATGAACAATGACAGAAAATTATAACGCGAAATGTACGTCGTATTCTTTGCGAATTGATTTCATTCAATTCTACCCCCTATCTTGAACCGGTTGACATTTATTTTTCGCTACGAACAAGGAAACAGAAAAAAACAACACGAGCCTGTTTCCGAATAATGATTTAATTAAAGTTTTTGGGTTCCGACAAGACAGAATGATTGATTGGAGCAACATTGTTATGTTACTATTCTTACAATTCTTAAGAATGAAGCAGGTTTATATGAAATGAAGATTTATTGGAAGATTTATTCATTCTTCTCTTTTAACCACAATGGAAATATACATTGTGAAAAGTTTGGGCTATTTTTCTCCACACTGTTTGTACATATCATCCCCTCATCGTGGGGGAATTGTTTGTCCATAAAAAATGAGGAATTTTTCTATCACTTTGAAGAATTATTTTGTTTTTTAGGTGTTGAATCCTCTACAAATGAAGGAAAAGTCCACCAAATTATGGTGAACAATTCTTCATCTGTGGAGGAACTTTGCTACCACCATTTTTTGGGGAAAAATTCCACAATGATTTTTTACAGTGTACATGGACATGCGTGGTTTTTTTTGCATTTTAATTAGTTCTTTCTCTTAAAGGCGTGTCCTCGAATTTTCTATATTTGGTTTTTCGAAAAATGCACCATTCCAAGGGATCGTCTTGGGATCGCGAAGGCTGAGCGCTTGCGATATCAGGGCGCTGTTCATTGGAAACCGGATGTTGAACTTTCTAACATCATACAGTATATGTATATCTCAGTGATTTCCTTTCGCTGTTGAGAAGCATATAATTTGTGCAAAAGCATAATACATATGTAGGATTCGATATGAAAGAAATCAAGCCGTAATAAATCTTTTTTTATCGTAAAATTTATGTTATTTTTTTTTCCCCTATCCACTTTTTCCTAATGAATCAGGCTGAAACTCACGTAGAAACTCACGCCCGAAATAAAATCTATCAGCTAAATTATTAAGATAATAAGATCGCAAGGCCGAATATTTATGCACTGAGACGACTAAGTTCTCTGCGATTGCAAAGTGTGATTTCGCTGTCTACTTTTCACCGGAATAGCGAATTTTTTGCTAACGTAACATGTAGCGGAACAAGAACTGTATTCTTTATTTCTGTATTCCTAAAGAATTGTGTTTTTAATACCTCTATTCAAGCGAATGACTACTGAGGAAGTCAGTGTTGTTAATAAGATGAAAATCGATTGTAAGGATTCTGAATGTAGGTATGAAGGATACAATTCTTTAGCAAGACAGTTTTTGTAGAATACAAGACGCGACTCCACTCCGGGAGCTCAAAATTGATTTAATTTGGCAAGCCGCGGAAGACCGTACAGCGAATCTTCGCTGAAGCATCTATACTTCTTCAAGAGGGCAGTTCTTTGAGAAGATGAATTCTTCAAGAATATAGTTTTTTGATAAGATAGATCTTGAGAAATATAGAAATGAAGAATACAGTTTCTTGTTCTGCCAATTTGCTAATTCAATCAGGGTTGATAGTGGTCCTCGAGACCTAACAGAATTGGCCAATCACACATTTCTGTAACTACCAACCCTATCAACTAACTATTTAGCTTCAGCTGCAAATTATTTGCTGAGATAGCTCAATTTTGAGTACTATATATGGAATAGCTAACAAAATTGGCTGGAGGGGTTGGCATTTTTTGTTGTGACATATGAAAAAATCTTCCCTTGCAATGTGATACAAGAGATACGGAATACAGAGGAACGAAGAATCAATTTCTTCCCTTGAACCCAATGTTGATGTTCCATCCTGCGTTCGCTTGGAACTCTCAAACGTATCTTAGGGCAAAGAATGTTGATTTTGGATAATAAAATCTGTTTAATCTTTCGTCAGATCGCGAAGCTCCTACTTGGAGGGAGCAAAATGTTTTCTTATTAAATTGAGAGATAAAAATAAAATATTCCTATTTTCATTCAACTTGGAAAAGTGTTTTCTCAATGTACCACGACGAACTATGCAAATGACGACACCTTTACTGAACTGTGCAATATTTGTACATGTCGTTGAGAAACTTGGATCGTATGCGGGCGTGCGTGCACGCGTATGTGAACAAGTGTAAACATAAATTAAGCGTGGAATGAAATGACGGTTTAGTCATTCCGTCTTATCGCCAGATTTCTATTATTCCGTTATATTAGCAAAGCACGTGACGTACGGAACATTAATATTTATCATTACTACTGCTGTTACAAAAGCTTTTTGAACGCGTGTTGTATGAAACAAAGGGCTCCCTACAATATTTTGTTTTTATAATTTCCCCTGGGCACTCCGTAAATAATTTTTGCCTTCGCAATTTAATCCTCATAATCGAGGCGTTAAATATCAACTTGGGTAATTTTCCATTACTCAGCAGAATTAATGAAAAAGCAGACGAACAAAAAAGAATTAATCAATTCTTCGCAATAAATATCAGAAGAGATTTATCTTTCTTTTCTTAATATCCCCACTTTGCTGGGAGTTCTCGAACAAATTAAAATTAAACAAACTTCAATTTAATTTGAACGTTAAATTACGGTAATCGGAACACAAGACTTTGACCGATAAGAATACCAATTTAAAATGCATGCATACGTCAATTTGAATTATAATAAGTTGTGAGAAACGATGATAAGAAATTTTTTACGTTTTTCGGTCTTTTATGTATTTATACTGTGGTGGAATGAAAATTTATTCAATTTTGGCAGGAATTTTGGCAGTGCCTACTTTTGATAATTATGAATCCTTCGGGACCTTGAATTGATGTTCAGAATCTTCGAACAGCTCTTGAATTTGAAATCTACGAGAATGATTCATACTAACTGAAAGAGTTTATAGAAACGGAAGAATTTGAGATGAAATTCAAAAAGTAGAGATCATACATGCAACGGAGTGTTGTAAGAATATTCAAGATAACTCTAATAAATTGTTTGAAAAAATCCTTAAAAACAATTCTAGATGCGTTCAAAGAAATCATCACCGATAAAACTGAAAATGATTTCTCTTCCCTAATATTATAAGCTTTTTCTCATATGTAGAACATTCCTGGCGCGCAAAATGAATAATCCAAAAGATTTGAAGCTGTACGATTCCGTTTTATCAGCAATCGATGTCTCGATAGACCCCAATGATGATATGTACACCCGTCAAAGGCCAATGTCAAGTTTAAGTCTATGACGCAACGTTCGAGTAGCATTGACCTTAAGAGGCCATCAATCTAGATTTGAAGTATTATTTGACCACCGCTAACACTAATACTCCTACCACTACTAGTATTATTGTTGATGTTATGATGAAATTAAAAAAAAAACACGCTCTTGTGATTCTTTTTCTCTGTAGAAAGAGAGATGAGATGTTTATCGGGTGAATTATATCGAAATAAATGGTTTAATACGGAATTGGCGATATTTATGCTGATTCGATAATTCGTGTGAAAAACCGTTCCGTCTAGTTCTGTTTGGGATAAGAGAAAGCATGAAGGGGAGCTCCTTAAGAAAAATTCATCTCATTTTGACCCCAAAACTTCATCTTTTTTTCTTGGAAAATTGGAGAAAAATTCAGGCTTTCCGGCTAAATTGAATTAATTTCTTTTTTTCAGGGTGGAATGAAAACAGCCAAATTCAAAAATACTATTCGTCCTATAAGAATAATCTTCCATCATTTCATTGTTTATTCAATTTAGCAAAATCTATCAAAGCCAAGTCTGAATGTGAAATATGTGCACATATGAGAATATCTTAGTTTTTCATGTTTCAAGAGTCCTCTCTGAATATCAGCCCGAAAAACAATTTTTTACGAGTCGCTCAAGATTTTAAAAAATTCTAAAAATAGTCAAAATTCAGTTCTTTTGATTTTTCAATTTTTTTCTCGTCGCGGTGTAATTTATTGCTTGGAAGAATAGTGACTGCCTAACAGTTACAGATCAAAATACTTATTTTTAAAGGTCGCTCAGAATTTATGAACATTTTTCAATTGATCGCTATTGATGTTTCCGAGCCACCTTTGAAAATTCATATTAACATTTTTGATTTGCACCTTGACGGATGAAAATACACCCGGAGATGAGAAAGAAATTCAATACATCAGAAGAATATAAATTTTTCTAATAAATAAATTAGAATAATTGAAAAACATTGAATCAATTGAATTGATTGATTAGATTACTTAGTTAATTTTATAAAGTTTGAGGATTTAATTTTTTCCCCATAATTTACAAGTGTTTGCTCGAAAATATCGGAAGCAATGAGTTGAGAGATGTTCATAGAGTCCAAGCGACCTTTGAAAATGAATATTTCGAGCTGTAACTTCCAAGAAGGTAGGCACTATTCTTTTAGTTATTCAATTTTACCGTAACGAGAAAGAAAAGGAAAAAGAATCGATGTTCACTACTTTTAGAATTTAAAAAGTCTTGAATGATCTTCAAAAAATCGTTCTTCGAGCTGGTATTTAGAGAGGAGTCTTGCAGGGGCTGGTGCAGAAGTGTTGCATTTTTTTGCGGTAGTGTTGCGGGCATCATGCGCCCGCACTACATCTGCAACGGTACCGCACGAAAATGCAAAACATCTGCACCGGTCCTGTTTGGCGAACCGAAAGCAAAATTTTTACTCGGGGTAACACACCATTTCAGGAAGAGTTCCTTGCGATTCCTCAACAGGTTGTTTCGAACTCTGAAAACTTCATATAATTCTTTTCCACGCCAGCATAGGTGAATTAACCAAAAAAAATTCTGCACTCATCGCACGACCTATTTCTCTCAATATTTATGAAATATTCCTTCTCCGCTTCATACATCCCCAGTAGCCGATCTGGGTTAAGTTTGAGGTTATCTTTGTACTCCCCCGATACGTGTACATTAAAATGTGACCGACGCATCGCGTTCACGACCAAAGCACACTTGCGTTGTGCGAATGGAGATTGTGAAAATATGTACTTTACACGCCGATGATGATGATCGATCGACTTTCGATGTAACCCCTTTCCGTAGTAGTACAGTGGTAGCAGGAAAAAATCGTATACTCTTATCATCGACGTGAAAGACTTGTGACGATACATGTAACTGAGACAGGGGAAAAGTTCGATAAAGAGAAAAATGGATTGAGACATAAATCGTTACATAGCTCGGTCAAGGAGAAAATATTGTAATATCGCTGAAAGATACGAAAGTTTCATTCGCGTAACGTGTATTTGATTCGTTTCAATTACCCCTGCTCAAAATTTTATACAGAAAACTATGATTCACTAGAAAATAAATTTTACAATTACCCTGTTGAAAATGAAGCATTGAAGCGTGACAAAAGCGTAAGAAGCGTAAGCTTAGAGTCATCTAGTCGTAATTTAGGAGGAGATTGGAACATTTTCACGTCTCATTTCTTTCAATACCCGCTTTCTGCACTTCTGCATCTCCATCAGGGTAATGATTGATTATTAATAGTTATGATTAATTATTGATTATAAATTATGAGAAGATAACAATAATCAATGATGAATAATTGACAATGATAATAATGATGATAAATAATTATTTCACAATCATTCTCAACCACCACCGCAAAGTTACCGCAGTGATATACGCTGTAAAAAATGATTGTGGAATTTCCTCCCAAAAAATGGTGGGAGCAAAGTTCCTTCATAGATGGGAGGTTCTTCTCTGTATAATTTTGTAGAGGATCCAACACCCAAAAAACAAAATAATTCCTCAAATTGGTGGAAAAATCCTTCATTTTTTATGGAAAATCAATCCCTCCACAACGAAGGGACAAAATCCACCGACAGGGTGGAGAAAAATTCCCCACGGATTTTTTACAGGGCAAGTGGCTTCCACCGCCGAAATCTCTTCGGCGTTGTCAGAACTCGAGGAGCCTGGTTGATTACGGAATAATCACAAAAATCAAAATAATGATTAAAGAATACTTCTTCCGTTGAAAGGAGAATTAATACACAACGTTGATAAAACACCCCAGAAATCCCCATATAGTATTTCCTTATGAAAGCAGTCATTTCATCAGCTCTAGTTTGAGACTTGAATCAATTTCGAAAATTCTAGCACATTGTTGTTCAATTTGAAGAAAAATCTCCACAGCAGTTCATCGGGCAACCGATGCGTAATACAAATAACACGAATATCTTTCGGGTTCACTGATATAATAGGATTTGAACTAGTACTTTACTACGTGATCCATCAATCGAACAATGTGTTTTCATATTTACGTATAAGAGAAAGAAACAAACGGATTACAAGCCTCTTAACACCATTAACGAGTATAAAATTACCATTCTAGGATTTGTAATATCGTCGACATAACGAAAGTATTTCGTTATCGTTGCACGGTCTGATAATTCCGTACGCATTGTACGTCGTAAAAAAGTAATTAGGAAGAGCCACACGGCTATCACAATTATCTCGATGTCAAGAATTCCTTCTTTTTCTATTGTTGTGATTTATCTTGTGAATGATATTAATGATAATGATAATTCTACATTGCGAGTGACAATCTTATTAATAAAATTGACGGTTGAAATCATAAAATACGTGACTCGAGAAAAGGGGAGATTAGATCACAGCTTTATTTTCATCTGAGATTATTGAGAATGTTATTTCAAATGTTCCATGAGAACTACATTATGTAACCTTCTTTTTTCTCTATTCTAATTTTGTATTATGTTATCGATGACGTCGTGATAAAATCAGACATCAATGGACATTGAAATAGCGTGGCTAGTGAAACGGGAAAAATTTTGAATCAAGGATATGTATTTCTTGACATTGAATCAAACGTATCGAACGTATACCGTGAACCATCAGGAAGAAATACGATCTAGTTAAGGGGATACCAGCGGTGTGGCAGCAGCCAAATTGTTTATGACAAACTACGGGCAAACGCTTCAATCCTACCAAAATATCGCTCTGTACAGCACTTCTATTTGAATCAGAGGAGTGCTGTACAGGGCGATATTTTCAATAAATTAAAGCGATTTGGCTGCTACCACCCGCTAGTATCCCCTTAAGAGGAGGGTCTGTAGTAAATAAACTAGTAAACCTCTCCGCTGGACTAGCAAAATTTTTAGTATTAAATACAGAATAACGAACAAATTTGGCTGGGGGGAGCAAACATTTTTTGCGATCACAGCTAAAAAATCGCTGTCATGGCAATAGGTATCCGGTAAAATCAGGTCTCGCTGCCATAGCGCATTTTTTTTCCTCTTTGAAGTAATGGTAGATTTTATACAAAAGTACTGAAAATTTCCATCCAGCAATCAGAATTCATCGATCATTGCACTCGAAAAATCATATTCTGAAACAACACAAGGAGGAGGAAATTTGATTTCGCTGGCTACCTTCTGCTGGAGTAGCAAATTTTTTTGCTGTGGCAGTATACTATTTGCTATCACAGCAATCCTGTCGGCTATGACAGTGAATTTCCAGCTGTGGAAACAAAAAATGTTGACTTATCGGGCAAAATTCACTTATTGTTCTATATATACCACCAAAATTAGCAAAGGGAAGCAAACAGTTTTTGCTGTAACAGCTAAAAATCTCCTGTCACAGCTAATAATATTGTTTTGATAACGAGAAGTGTACTGTCGCAGCAAAACGGACCCAGCAAAATTAGGTTTTACTGTCACAGGAAATTTCTTTTTTCTCCGTGTATCTTCCTTTTCTTCAGAAGATACCAGCGTTTACCATCCGGGCACGTTGGTTAGGAAAAGACAAACCTATAAATTCTTCCAATATTGGGATGAAGGACTGAATATTAGAATATCTTCCACTTGTGTCGAGAAGAAAATATTCTTGGATCTTATTATACAGGTGATTGTCATTTTTAGAATATGATTTTTTCAATGTGTATGCAGGGAAATCCCGATCATTATCCACAGGGCATGTAATTTGTGTTCCGACCTATGATGCTATTGAACGTGACACAGATAATTCACAATCTCCCAACAAGACAGAATAGTATTTTTGTTTTACGAATTCAGAGTTCACAATTTGCATGCAACAAGATTCTGTGACCGGTTTTATCGAGAATTATATACTTTAAGGCTGCAAAAACGTAATTTTGTTCTTGCCATTTTGATTAATAAATTACGTATGCATTACAATAATCCACACTACATCGATAACTCTTGTCGACGGAAATCAGACATGACTTGATTCGACAGGTTTAGTCAACTTTGTAAAAACATTTTTTTTCTGAAGATATTCCAACACAAATTGTTCAATATCCCCTCAAATTCTACATTGAAAAGTAGAACAGTTTATCCGCACATGGTAACGATGTACCTTTTTGCCCTTCGATATGATCCCATAGAACAAACTTGTTCTGATTTTCACGGTAACCAGAGTGGTCGACCTTTCGGTAACGCATTTTGTATCGATTCAGGGGTTGCAGTACGTACATTGATAATCAGATGGTGTTACTTTGTCCATTGAATTGATATTGTTTGCTTCAAGTTCAAAATTCAAGAGTTACAATCAAGCGAAAAGAAACATGATGGTATCTGTGATATGGAATAGAAATACAATTTTCGCTGCATTGAAATATTGCGATTTTGGTAAAAGAATTTTTGAATCTATGAAAATCGGACAAGGTCGTCTTCCGCGATTATTTCGCAACTTCACGTGCGGTACGATACTTTTTTTTTGTATAACACAAGTCCTCTTGCTTGTTATTACGTGTTGAGATAATCATTTTCATGTCTACAAAAAAAAAACATTTGTATAACCATTACATATTTTATAAAGTATAAAATTGATCTTTCCTCTTGTGAATTAATTGTTTGTTTATTTATTTATTTATGCATATTACACATTTCCACAAAGTTACCTGTCGTGCACTGTAAAAAGTGAAACTTACTTCCATCTTGAATATTAGCTGAATTTAAGATGCTGTCAAAACTATAGGCAATAGAAAAGATTAAAATTCATTTCAGGCAAGTTTTCAAGTAAGATGCAGTCACATTCAGTCCAACTTTTCACAGTGTAAGAAGAGAGAATCATGTCAATGACCATTGGAGTAATAAGTGAATAATTATACCAAATAGTTGAAAGTTCAGTTATAGCATCGTACATACACCAAGAGTTTGTGTATTTACTTATTATGATGATAATGATCATCATCATTATCATCATCATCATGAATAGATACATAAAAATAGTGTGTACGTGATCGTGTGCCCCAAGCACGTTTGACCGGTATGTAAATCCATTTGATCAACTCTAAGCGCTCAAAGGGAGTAAGAAAAGATCGAAGAGGCTCCAGTTCACTGGAATCTTTACCTTACCTTAGGGCGAACCTTGAGGTTGAATTTGCTGATGAAATAGCAGATGTTTCGTGATGATTTTTCGATACAATGTTCCTTCGATTAATGCGTTTTTTTCAAGTAGGAAATTCTGAAAATTCTTATCGGTCAAATGCATTGTGTTGTGTACTTTAATTTCTACCACACACGGAGCAGTTTCATTATCGGTTACTCATGAACCTTGGAAAAATTTTCTGAAATGAATTTTGATCGTATGGATTGTCCAGAATAGAATTAATGGACACACGAAAAGAGGTTGTGGGTGAAAATAGATATAAATGAATTATATCTATGTTATATACAAAAAAAAATTCTACACGATTTATATATAATTCTATATATAATTCCAATTAAATAGAGAAATTCAGAGCTTCCACAGTACTCGGAGAAGTTTCTCCTTCTTAGTAATTTATGTTTCATTAGTAGAAGCAGTGCTTTTAATCTTCATAATAAATAAACAACGATTATAGCAAACATTTTGTCCACGAATATATGATTTTTCAACTAAAAACCGTTTCACATAGAAGAACAAAACCATCTTCCTTTCCAAAGAACTTCCGTATATTTATTCTTATTTTGCATTTCAGTTCATCCACTAGTAAGACCACCACCATCTCTCCATCCCTTCTTCTTTTTCTTTCTAAAGAATATATATAACACATATACTTTTGTCTTTAATCGCCGGTGCATGTCGAGCGAGCTGCTGCGAAGGATATAGTCGGTTAAAAGGAAGAGAGGAAGAATAAAAAGGGGGTGAAAAATGAACGAGAATGGGATGAGAGTGGATGGAAAAGCAAATGAGAGAGGATCGAGGTAAAGGGTTTGGCGGAAAGCAGGTAAATGTAAAAGGTATGTAAGGAATCGTACCCGAGTCCCTTTTGTTCCTTCCTTTTCTTCCTTTCTTTTCTGTTTCTTCTTCTTTTCCTCTTGCGGCCTCCGCATAATCCTCGGTCCTATCGGTTTGAAAGAGTACGGAAAAGGATATGTTTATTTATGTAAAGGAAAGAAAAACGAACAACACGACGTTTGAACCAACTCGTTCTGGAATTTCTTCCTCTCTACTATTTCTATTACGAATGAATTTTCCGACCTTTATTTTCCAAGATGTTATTCAAAGTAGCGGAAATTCGTATTTGAAATTCTCTTTTATTCTGTGAAATTACGTGAAAATGTTCTATTAAATCATTCCCTTTATATATACTTACTTTTATGTATGCAATATACATTTCTCTGAATGATCGTATTTCAAATATTTTCCTGAAATTCGATCTTTGACGAAATGACAGAAAATTTCATGAGTTTGATCAATTAAATTCACAACGAGAGTCTCCTATCAAAGTACGTGAGATTAATAACATTCCGAATCATCATCGTATGATAAATCCCGTTAATCGTTTCGATACTAAGACACGTTATGGTGTATCGCGCGGGCATCACGTATCAATTTCATCACCAAATTCAAGTGCTTCTTAAATAATTCTCCTTTGTTCAGGTGTACTAAATGATGATCGACGTTGTCGTATTTTACCAAATGGAATCTGAGAAGCTCATTTATTATGATAGTGATTTCAAAATGCAACTGAGAAACATTCTACGAGGGAAAGAATTGATGAAAATTCATTACCTACCAAATATTGTATTAACAACTATTTTAATGTCAAATACACCGGGTCGGAGGATAGATCAGTTTAGAATATAATAGCGACCTAAATAAATAGCACAAGTACAATGTAATAACTTGACACTGAATTCCTGTGTGTTCAACAACAGGAAATTTTGTTCGAATTCAAGCGAGATTAAATCAGCTTCCAAGTTAAACTGTATGTAACCAGATATAATATTTGAAACTTGAATAGAGTGCTGCTGATTCATTAGGGATGTCGTTTTGAAGCTAATTTAGAAAGAAATTCAGGAAAGTTACATTGATACTGAAAGGATTTTACTTGAAAAATGACCGTGAAATTTCAGTAATCGCAGGACAAGTGGGAATTCCTTGAAATTTATGGGAAATATCTCTCCAAATTGTTCAAGAATTCACATATTTTTCAAATTACTGGAATTTCCCGGTAATTCTTGAGAGAAAATTCTTTCAGGATGTATTCCCTGATGCCATTCACATATTTCATCAATTGTTTAGCCCTGAATTTTATTTTTCTGCGGCAGGGATTACTTGAAATACGTGAAATTCGTGTACCGGGTATTCGAAAAAGGGGTTAGCTGATAAGACGAAAATTCATCTTTCAACACAACGGTAAATACAAATTCCATTCAATGATTCACGATAATGGAATCATTGGTCAATCGCTGAATTTTTCCAACGTCCCCGAACGTACTTTGATTTTTCAAATGTCAACGAACTCCATGATAACGGTTTACTTGACTTCCAAATCAACGAGCTGGTAATACCATTCCTCGAGAAATTTTTGAGATAAAATGTTTATTTTGTATCATGAGGTAAACCAAGTGACAAGAACCGAACGATAAACACACGCGCTGGCGTGGATTTTTTCACCCAGTTTTTTTATACGGATTACAACCAGTCTATCTTCTTATTTTAACCTTACGATATCGTTAGAATGTGAAAAATAAGTTTATAGCTTGTCGTTAAGGATCCTTCTCAAGGTATAAACATGGATTATGTAAACCTGCGGAAATCCTACTACGTTTATGGATATTATGGAAGCGAAATCAAGCAGCATTTTCTTCAACTGACAACAAGTTTTTATAAACGGTTGTGGCGATTTTTTTCACATCCACGGGGCTACAGCTGCAGGATGGGGAATTATATTTCATTTGTCTTTGAATCGCTTTGTGCATACGGACATTCCAACGCAAATATACTTCCAAACTGAGCGTAAACGGCACTTTGAGATTACGTAGTCAGCACTTTTGTTGTTCATCAATAAATAAATCGATACCCTGGTAAAAATATGGTGTACGTTCGCGTAAGGGAGGGTAATTTTACATCCCGAAATGCGCACATTCGCATTCAATTTTCGTAAAGCTTCGTCGCATCGTTGACATTTCATTTTTACCAGGGTATGGAGAAGCAAAGGTTATCGTACGAACATCCGAAACGATAAACGGATTATCTAATACTACTGTTGAGAATTCACAGTTGGTACTCCCGTGTGATCGGGTTAGGCCCATGCGGAACTATGTGGCCTCTGTACCGGTCCCACTCGGGGAATGGATGACTACTCGTGTTTCCGAACCTACGCCCATCTTATGTCACTGGTAATTTGTATTTTTGTATCGTATAGTTGAAAAAAAAAAACATTCATATAATAATGTCGATATCAACAGGACAAATTTTGGGAAATCCCGTGTAGTCTGATAGATTATTTTTCTGATCAGTTCAAACTCATGCATGACACAAATTTGGTGGTCCTAGTGTCGAAGTAGACTCATTCTGCAACATATAAACAATTCTTCAAAAAACAAACAGCACCCTGAGAAGCGTTATCGCAATTTGCCGCTTGAGAAGGAAGTTTTACCCTGGCCCCTGGGCTAAGCTATTGTTCAAGTTGAGTGAATAATACCATGGAGCCGTGCAAAACAGTTGCCCAAGCTGAATCAAGCTTTTAGCTATGCTGGGCCTAGCTCCAATCTATGTCATCCACAGTGGCCTATGAGCTTGGGGCAGAATCCCGCCATGCACTGATGCCTCGCGTGTAGAATCATTTTTTTTTCAGGCAATATTGGTTGAAGGATAGGCCAAGCGTGACACGGCCTATACACTCAAGGAAATAATTAACATATTTCCAGGTTCCGAGATATCCATCTCTTGAAAAATATGTATCCTCGATACAAGAAAGTTTTTCTAGAATTCAGGGTGTAGCTTTCGAATTGAGAAAAGATTCTCTTGATTCACACGGAGAGAAAAAAGAATTCGCTGTGACAGCGGAATTTCATTTTGCTGAGGCAGCAATTTATTTGCTATCACAGCAATCTTGTTAGCTAAGACAGCTATTTTTTAGCTGTGGCAACAAAAAACATTTACTTTTTTAGCAGAATTTGTTTATTTTTTCAAATATAATGCTGAAATTTGCTGGGGAAGCAAACCTTTTTTCTGCCACAGCTTACAAATCGCTGTCGTGACTAACAATATTATTGTTATAATGAATAGTTTGCTGTCACAGCAAACTTCTTATTTCTCTGTGTAAGAAAATGCCTCTTGGACCTACAACATGTTAGCTGCAATTAAGAATATATATTCTCAGAAAAATTCAAGCAAAACATTTCCATTCCTCGTAGTACATGATCAACGATCAATCAACGAAGTTCTCTGTGTACATTTTTGAGCAGATGCAGACAAAAATGACAAGGTCACATCAGGAATTCACGAAGAACCGAATTTTGTCAAAATTTTAACAACATTAAAGAAGAGAAAAAGTTGATTTTCCTCGAATGTGACTTTCCGATCACATAGTACTTTATGAATCAAAAACATGAAAGTCAAAATGAATTTGAAAGAGAGTTGAAAGTAGAATTTTATGTGGGATTTTAATAATCAAAAAAGATTGGTTTTTCTTTTCTCGAAACGAACAATAGTAGTAATCTTGAGCGAATAACGTCAACCGGATAAGTTATGAAGTCATAAGGCAAGAGGGGAGAAACGAGAAGAGATTCCTTCTCGACGAAATAATAAAGGCGACTTTTTGATTGTACCATAAATTTAAGAGCCTTTGTTTTTACCGTCGTCGCGCGTATAACGTTCCAAGCTGCTCGGACAAACTTCAACTCCGAGTGTTGTGCTGGGGCTGTGTTGTACCGTGGTGGCCACGTTCAGTAACAGCAGTAGTTTTTCCATAAGCTTCTTAATTGAATTCTATAGCTTGAAACTGTAATGGTAGTAATATCATAAAAATAGTGATACCAACAACAATAAAAAAAACGTGAGGAAAAGAAAAAGAAGCCTAAAAAAATGAAAAAAAGGCCACATTGTGTTGTATTTTATAAATAATCTATAGACCCATTTATCGTATTCTTTTGACGTAGATATAGACGTTCACGACATATAATCTCTTTCATTCGAGGTTAGTAGGGCAAAAGAGGGTTGAGATTCTGTCCCTCTCTTTCTCTCAGTTACGGAAAGTACCGTCAAATACCATCAAAGGAAAGAAGAAATTGATATTCCGAGAGCGAACATAACATTATTGGTTTATATTTTGTAGTAAGTTGTGATGAGATATTGGAAATAGACGAGAGAGGCAATGAATCATACGCTCAAGATCTTTTGCAACTGAAAAATTATATAACCTCTCGTCGTTGAAATATCAAGGTCGATAGCGGATAAGGACAATGACGATGGACTTTCAACTTGTAAGAGAAAACTATCGTATTTTATTATTACAATAATTGCAAGAAATCACATGAGTGAGAATGAAGAGAGTTGAAAATTATTAACTTGATGTTACTTTTTTCTAATTTATACGTTACACTGGGATCCATCTTGAGAATTTCCATGGATGGATCGGAATTATCTTCTCTTTTTCTACGCCCTTTTTTCTTATTCCCCTCAGAGAAATACGGAATATAATAATAAAAAGCTGAAGCGTAAACACGCAAAGTAGTACGAGTGGGTGGGTCGTTCGGGCATTGGTGGTATTAAAAGTCCGAGGTTGGGAAGTTTGCGAGAGAGAGAGAGAGAGAGATTTTTAACAGTCTCTGATCTCACCACCCTTACCGCAATCAGCCATTATTGCCGCCCGCGTATACTACTGCTCTGTATCACGCGTCGAGTATCGAGTCAACCTTTTTATGATCGGACTAAATAACTCTTACTTCACTCTTCTCTACGATCCCGAGAGATCGAGCAACGTCGTTGCTTTACGAGACTTCACGAAAACCATCCCTTCAACTTGGTTTCGTTCACGAATGAGAAGAGGAAAAAGAAAAGAGGACGGGGTTTTGTGGTTAGCAGCGACTTTTTATCGTCTTTCCAGAATCATGTAAGAAGATGCATCTATTTGTGAAGAAACGAAACTCAAGAATTTTTTGGTGAAAGAGTAAGATAAACACTTGTGTTGTGGTGGGTAATTTGATGCAACGTTTTGATTTTATTTCAAAAGCTAACTCGTTATCACACCCCTTGTGGGAATTTTTCCGGGTGTTATGTATTAGATATAGGCTTTGTATGTGTATGGGCGTGTATTAGGTCCCCAAACTTAGAATTGCCTATAGCTTCAGCTACCAAGGGGCATAATGGGGTTGCTTACATTTGCCGGGTTTTTCCTAACTCAGAATCATCCATATACGGCCCATGTGGGGCCAACCAGCAACACCAATGTTTCTCCTTGTTCTTTTAAATCTAGGTGTACCAAATTACAGCCCACATACGGCTTCTCCAGGCTTCCCATATTCTCCCCAAGATCCCAAACTAAGCATACCTGTATGAAACTCACGTGGGACCTAGTTGGTTTACTAACGTGTCTTTTTATTGTCCAAGTTCCCCAAAAGTTCCAATTTAGACATCCCCATACAAAACCTGTATGCAGTCAATTGAAATTACTAATATTTTCTTCCAACATTGGAACCTACTCTGATAAAAAATGTCTCTTGAATCTCATTGAATAATGAGATTCGATAAAAACTTTGCAACGGTAAATCATCATTCCAACGTATTGAATTTGCATTGAATCTCGTTAATTTAATCGGTTTCAATGGATTTCAACGGGTTTTAACAAGTGTGAGTGATTATTTACCGTTGCTAAGTTTGTAATTGATCTCTTCAATCAACGGGATTCAATAAACTTTTTAAACCAGGGTAGGCATCCCAGGCGAACATTGCGCTAAATGGAAATAGTTGTAGTACCATGAACGTACATGAAAATAAAAAATCAGTAGCCGTCAAATTATAATTTGTGTTGTTTCGACTGAGCACAGAAATGAAGTTCAATGAATTTTCCACCGATACGGTCCAATAATGGGTGAACAAAGTAACATATTGTTAGGTGGAATATTTTTTGCTCGCAATACTTATTAAATTCAATCATCTTGGCGACAGTTTGTTAGGCTCTCAAAGATCGTAGTTTCAGAGCCTGCAGTGATCCCATCGAGGGTGTCTTGAAAGGCCTAAGTTAGAAATACATTGCGGGCCCTGAAAATGAATGTGTGACTATTTTGTCTGAGGCCTATAAGGCCAACTAAACCAGGGCCTCAAATAAACCCTATGGATCCTCTCGTTGCAAACACGTATCAGGTACATTTTAGTTACGTATCTGTGACGAATTAGTTGCGAACCCGTGATTGGAACTTACCTAATACGCGTTGGCAACGAGAACGCCTAGTTTGACCCTAATTGCCGCCAAGAATTAATTCCCACACGAGTGAGTGAACTTGTTGAAACTTCTGGTCGTGGTTTGAAATTCGTTCTGAATTTTTCAAATGACGTAAGAATAAGAATATTATGAAGATCTTCACAAGAACAGTTTATTAAATTTTGTAACGAAATATTGAATTCAATAATATAATTGTTAATGTTAGGAATTTTTCAATTAAATTTAAGAGCTATTATTAGATTCAATATGGAAATATGTTATTTCCTAAAGAATTTCGTATTAAATTGAAGAGTTTTTCCAACAGTGTCAGATTGTATGAAAATCGATCTTTTTCTTGATTGTTCTGTTAATGTTTCAAGGATATTCATGAATTCTTCGAACGTATCGGGTTTACGACTAGTGGATTCATGAGATTAATTAAATTGAATATTTATAATTTTATCGTAGGACGATGACATATATGTTGCTGTTGATATATTAACATCTATTGGGATTTCTTATCTCAAATTTACAATAAATATGCATAATGTAAAACAGTCGACTATGCTTGAAATGTTCTTATTTCCAAAACAAAGCTTATAATAATAATAAAAATAATAATAAAATAGCATCATCGTCCTTGGCATCAATCGATTCACAATGTTACAACAAGTATTAGAATTTTTAGGCATTTATAAATATATGAGAAAGTATTGCGTTGTTGGATTCTTTTTCTTCTCCAACAAAAAACTGTCTCAATCAAAGAAATTAAGTTGATCCTCGATCGTAGGAATATTTTGATTCATTCAAAATAACAAAAGTTTTGTAATTCGCGATGCAAACAAGACTATCAATTATGAATCATATTAATCTTTAGTCAAAAATAGCGGGACAGCAAAAAATCATGATACAAGGATTTCATTATACAAGTCAAGCAATATGAAAGGAAAAAGAGATTGTATCCGAGAAAAGATGCTTATCGGTGTCCCTATTTGGAGTATTTCAAGCAAGCTGAAAGATAACGGAGTTGTCAGAAGGGTGATGTTTGTTACACGAAATCGGTTACACGAGAATACAGGGATAGAAGGAGCGAAGAGAACTGGGGAAAGGTAGAAAGATTAAATATAAAAACCAAGAGTTCCTCTCAGTATTTTGTTTTATTTTTTTTTGTACAACGACTTCAATCTTTTTTCTGTGTTTTTTTTTTATTTTATCAAAAGCAATAATCGAATTCGAATGGATGCGTTGCTGAAATAATGAATTTCATGAAAAACTGGATTCTGAAAAACAAAATATCATACTTTATGGGAATGGAATACAAATAAATTGAACAGAAGAAATCAACTTTTATTTTGTCTTCTTGTCCTTTCGTGCGACACACGAAGTTAGCTGAGCTTAATAAAGGCGAACGCCTGTCTACCTTCCTGCTGGCCTGGGATGAATTTCCTAATTAAAACTCTCGCCAAACTATTTAAAACTTAAAAAGGAACGTGGCTAGATCCAGAGTCAAAGGTCCATTATCACCTTCTTCGTTCCTTTAACTCTTCGTTCGCAAATTATAAATTTCATCGATTCTTCTTTATTTTTCAGCCCTGTATTTTCTTGTTTCATTATTGAAAAACGTTCGTAGACGGTTTGGTAATTGGGTGACACATAGAGAGTTTGATAATGAATATCTGGAGATGGAGTGACGGTTGAAGAACACCAAATAACTTGGAGTAAAATTTTAGCAATGCTTTACAAAAGTGATGGAACTTTTGTCATTTCCAGATTAATCAAATAAATACAGTATTATTGTGCACTGAATTTTCATAGTGAACTTCTCTCTCTTTCTCTCTCCCTCTCTTTTTCTTTATCGTGAGAATCCTCAACAATCCCATATGAAATTTGTTATTTTCTCGATGAACCTTTATGTAATAACTTGAAATATGTTTCCTGAATTCTTAAATGAACGTTATACATATACGTCCTGTAAAAAATTTCTATGAGAAAATTCCTATAAATTTACTTGTCTGGCAATTTACTGTACGACGGTGGTAAAAATTCCATAAAGTTTGGGATTCTCAGTTTCAGGAATTGATTCCCCATCCGATGATTGAAATTGTCCGGTTGCTGTATACAGAAGAATTCCGATTATTTTATTGATTGAGATGGAAGTGAATCTTTTCCATACAACTTTTATAGTTAAGTGGTTTATATGAATACTGAAAAAGAAAAACATTTCACTAGAAATTGGGTAATTTTTCAAGAACTAACTAACTTTTTGGTGAGTACTGACCCCTATAATATGCCTTGATGATTATATTTTATTCAGTATTGTGTGAAGTCGTTAATCAAGTTCTATGGATTTGCAACTTGAAAATATATGTGAAATATGCGCAGGACTCAATTAACGACCTAATAATGTACTACGATATATGAGCAAACAATAATACTATATAGTATTACTATGCGTAACTCTCCTCGTCGTTATTCCGATAATTCATATTTATCCCATTATCCAGTTTCCTCACGAAGTATCGGAATTTATATTGTAAATAAATCTATAAGGCGATCAATCAACGTCTCAACAATACAGTTATGCAATAAATTATATTAACTGAATGTTACAATGAAGTTGTAGCACTCAGTTTATTGCGTGGGTTGAATTGTTAGAGAATGAACGTTTATTCATAAAAAATGAAAATAGAAACTTCAAGCTAATTGATTTTTTTTTTACATTTGATTTATCAATCGACATTACGACTCTGTATATTCATTGATCTTTTTGAAAATTCATAAAAGAATACATACAAATACATACATTTTACAATCGATCGAGTGGACGTTGGTTCTGTTTAATCACCGTCCGAGGGGTTCAACCATGAATTGTTATTTATTCGATCGTTATTTTCACGTCAGTCCAATCTTGGACCGGTCGGAGCAACGACGATTGTTCGCAGCACCGGACTAAAATTCCTGCATAATTTAAAAATAGCAACTGAAAAACATTGCGAAACGAATAATTCAAATTTCTTCCTCCAACTTTTTCAAAATCGGCAAAGATGATTTTCTTTTTTCAAAGTATTTTCTTTCGAAGATGTTTGTTCCCATGCATGATTCTCATTCGAACGCATGTGAGATAAATTCTATTTTGCACCAAACAATACATTATTTCAAGGTATATTCTAAGACGAGATCAGTATTTTACACACACACAAGAGTTACAAATCATGTTACGTGTTCTCCGGATGAATATATATTCTGTTCCGCTTTTGAATCCGGTCCTCCTTGTGTATTTTCAACACCGCAATTTGAATAGATTGGAACGGAATTCTGTGTTAGCTATCAAATTTCAAGACCATTATGCGTGTAATACAATTCCAAATGTAAACATCTTTTGTTTATTCTTTAACAGATTCAAACCGAATTTATGGTAATGTTATTGTCGTGAAAAGCAGAGTGCACTTATCGACTATCTCGTATTTCCTTGGAGAAGCTCATTCTTTATCCTCAACATGCGTCTTCTGTTTTTTATTTCAATAGAGAGGAAGTGTTTCCAGGGGCGAGAGTTTACTTTAATGACCCCAGAGACGTAGGTGGCTCGCAACGCGAGCAATTAGGAATACCACCTTTAAGCTGGGCAATAGATTTTTCCACGTAGCTCTCTACAACCCTGCTTAAAGAAAGGAAATTTAAGGGCAGTTTAGAGACAGCTTTATACCCTCCTTTAGTCGATATTTCGTGTTCTAATTTTGTAAATTCCATTCTTTTTCTTCCTTTTTCTACTCGTTTAAAAACAGCAAAATTTCGATTCATATCAATCTGTGATTTGAATGGGATGAAGAAGAAGAAAGGGGGAAAGAATATTTGGATTTTGCACCAATTTTACAAGATTGTGAATTCCTGCAATATCGACGCGAGGGAAAAGGTAATCAACTCCATCTGTGATTATATTCTCGGAACTTGGTTTGGAATGATACACCTACTTGTTGATAAGAGACTCCATCTCTCCAGATAAAAGCAGTCTTATAGTGGATTCTTAAATGATATAAATGACAACCCAGGTAGAAGTATTCTATTGAATCCTATTACGAATGGTGAAATTTCTGATTGAATATTATTGAATTTCATTCAAGCCTAATAATTTTCCCATTCGTCAATGAGGTTTTATAGATTATTAGTAATAGAGAATCAATTTGGAGGAATTCTTTCCTGGTGAAAATCCAAAAGTGAAGGAAAAGGGTATTGGAACAAATGGAACATGAAAATGTTTCAATTTTCTCCTAAATTACGCTTAGGTGACTCTTTGTTACTCTTAGATGACTCTCCGCTTGCGCTTTCGTCACGCTTCAACGCTTCATTTTCACCAGGGCTTTTCACTTATTGAAAACTGCCCTGTAATAAAATTCTTACCGAAAATTCAAAAAATGTGACTGCAATTTTTAACAGCCACTTTCTTTTCAATTTTCTGAGAAATTTGTTAAATTTTAAAACACTCGTCTGAAAATTCAGTGAAAATCGTCTGAAAATTTAGGGAATAGTTGCTGCAAAAATGTACAGTCACTTGTCCTGAATTTTCCTGAAGTTTTTAAAGAGTGTTTGTATCAACATTAAACGACATAAAATTCTGTTAATATCGAAGTGTGTGGACGATATGTAATCCTTCAAATCAGATTTGAGATACCAGAATTGTTTACCTCAAGCAAGTGAACTATACATGCGGTCCTTGTGAACCAATGATCATGAAACAAAATGAAAGAATGAAACTTGCACCTCGACGTTGTTGAGGCATCGAAAAAGAGAAAAAGCGAGCGATAAGGGAAACACAGACAGAGAGGAGTTTGGAGTGTTGGAATGTGAATTCGGACATCGGGAAGCAGGGGAGAATACGGAGGGTGAATTTGGTGGGAGGTGTTTGGAGAAAGGAGAGAAAGAAAGAAAGGGAAAGAGAGAGAGGAACAGAGTGACCGGCTGGATTCGTCCCGCAAATTTCGACGACCACCGCCGAGATTTCGCATGTCCTGTCCATATAATCACCGTGCTCCGAATTCCGGCACGGGATAGTTAGGGTACTTGCGGTATAGACTGAGAGATCTCTCTTCCTCTTTCTCCACATCCCTCTTCGTTCGCTCGTTTGCTCGTTCGTTCATTCGTTCGTTCGTTCGTTCGATATTGAGCTTTTTCCTCTCGATTCTTTGAGTTTCTTTTCAAATGTTGATTGTATGTCGCACCTCTCCCCTACCTGACCGACGTTCAACTGCATTCTAACCGGTACATAACGCACACTCAATTCCGTGACACTTTGCATTCCCCACATATCGCGAATACACGTGTTCGCTTGTGTGTTTTAATTATCGTCCCTCGATATTCGGAATTCCCATTTGTCCCTTTCACAATTCGAGTGAGCGAGAATTCGATGCATCCTGCGGTTCCAAAAAAGTCTCTTCTCTCATATTTTCGAATATACCGCTTCATAGACATCATATTTAGAGACAAAAAAATTCATGAAACAATTGAAATCAGAATGAAAATGTACCGATCTCGTGAAAATATTTTCAGATGTCATTTGGGCGATAGTGCGCGTCTTAGGACTTCCTGAAATGTCTCACTACATTCTCTGTAGCCCTAAAACAGAGGTTATAAATCCTCTTCAGTTCCCTGTTCCTATCATAAAGAATACAGTTTGCGTAAAATAAGGGTCCAGATATGCATCTTCAAATGCAAAATGATCCCTTCGTAAGAAGGAAAATATCCAGAACTGATAAAATGGCGTTTCTTCATTACTCCTTTCATTGGAGTTCAATTGAGATATGTACTTCAATCGGATAATAATTTCATCGCCAGAATTATGCAATCTCAACTAATCTGTAATAGAGCATATCGTATGGAAAATCCAAGCTGCTATATACACAGACCTACACGGAAGAAATAAATCCTTCTCACATTTCTAACTCATACGTATATATATGAAATACATCCACATATTTCCATTCAACCAATTCCTCTCCATAATGTTACAAGCCGGTACTAATATTTCCTTTTGGTCACTGGTAATATAGCGAATGTTTTCAGCCGTTTAATTGGATCCGGTAGGGTCGAGCGTCGTCTACCTCGAAGGACCCCGTACTGCACTTTCCAAGGTTCTCTAAAAGTAGAAGAGAGAGTAAAACGGTGGCTAATACTTTAAACGAAGCCCCACAGGACGACGAGGCTTAGGCTCGTGGAAAATGCGGGATTTCAATTTGCTGAAGTTTCGAGACGACGACGATGACGACGATGAAGATTTTGTTAGTTGTGAACAGGAACAGGGGCGCCATAGTTCGCTGACCCCACCCCTCGGTAGATACATAGAAACAAGAGAGGGTTGTGAATGATATAGAGGAGTGGCAACGCCATTTTGAATTAGCTCTGCTTAGAGATTGAGAAAGACGAAGATAGAACTAGCGAAAGGGTAATGGACAGAAATGAAGAGTGAAATTTTTGTTATGGAGATGACGAAGCATGACCATGGTTTGCACTTTTCATATCAAATTTCAAAAGAAATATGAAAATGTATTTATTTTTGCGTCCGGAGAAAGAGATTTTGGTTTTTGCGAACCGAAGTTAGAATCAAGATCACAAATTTTAGATTCAACATCTGTCAATAAAGACAGGTGGGCCTCCCAAATAAACATAAATGTTTAAAAGATGCATTCCAGATGTCTTTACGAAGATATCTTCAGGATGTGTCATAAAAATATCTTGAAGATAATTTTAAGAAATGAAATTAGGGTGACGCATTTCAAATAGATACATATATCTTGAAAGCATATGAATTGAGATATCCTTGGGATACATCTCAAAGGTCTTTTTCAAATATTTTGAAGTTATGAAAATTTCATCTTCTGGAAAATACCGAAAAGATGCAACGGTTCCATATCTGAACAAAAATATCTTCAAGATGTATCCCAAAGTTATGACAGGGTTGATAGTCCTCGAATTTCTTTTTTTCTCATTGGTTATTCTATTCCACAGAAATGTGTGATTGGTTGATTCTGTTGGGACTCAAGGACCGCTATCAACCCTGTTTGAGATTGACATATTTCGTGCAAGATACTTGAAAGATACAATAGTCCCATATCTTCAAAAAGATATCTTCAAGATGTCATCAGAACATTCTACCAATTGTATGGCCATAAGTGATAATAAGTCAACACATAAGCATACGGCGCGTGAGCTCAAGCTGTTAGGACCGGTTATTTGGTAAGTGATAGGTTAAGTAGGTAGGTTCGATTCCGTTCAAGGAATAACAATTTCTGTGACGAGAAAAGCATACCTCAAATAGTTACCGACAGGAAGCACAGCAAAGGGGAGAATCTTTTGTGTATGTTAATCAAAAATTATTATTTCTGCATTATTATTATGTATAGCATATCTTGAAGATATCGAAAAAGATATCTAAAAGATGTCTGAAGTCAGAGTCTGTAGGGTGATTTTAATTTCATCTTATGAAAGGTTCTCAAAATATATCTCTAAGGTGTTCGATTGTGTTGCATAAGACATATTTTTTGTATCTTTGAGATAACTTTACGAAAAAATCTCAAGATCCCTCAAGATCCATTCAGATATCTCGAAGATGTCTTTGAGATATCTTTTTGTTTATTGGGTCTCGGTTTTATTTTTACGAAGATCGTTGGAGATCAAATTTGTATCCAAGGAGTACAAGAGGTAGAAAATGTCAAGAATGTTCTTGGAAGTTTCCCTCACTGCTTCTTTTAACGACACAATACAAAATTTTCCTCTGTCTATTTCGAACATTTTCATCACAACGAGGGAAAAAAACGTTTACCGAGCAGGGTCAATTAATCGATGGAATCAATGATCAAATAAAAATCAAATGATGATGATATAAACAAAACTTCAGTTCACCCGCTATAGACTTTGTGAATATCATTCTTAAAGAATTATTACTAAAATTTGAGAAGAAGAAATAAATAAATAACACTCGAGTTCGGATATAAGAATACCGAAAAATCAGAGAAGATAATTTCGGAAAGTTGAAAAAAATAAGACAACCCACAACTGTCTCGGTTCTCAGTTACAAATCCCGCGTGAGTTGATGAAACAATACACGTTACAAACGACGACGGTTTTTAATTGACACGTGTATTACGGTACAACGACTAGATTAATTTCGTCATACCTTCTGTCTCGAAATTCCAATGAACGGGCTCGACAATCATTTCATTGCCGTGATTTATTCGACGTACCATAATCCTCGCATCACGAGAGAATCGTGTCTGTCATGTTAATTATAAACTTTATTAACATAACTCGCCTCTGTCACCGTACAATTCGAAATTCTATTTTTGTTAAACGGATAGCAGATAATATATTGGCGAATGTTCAAGATTTATTAGATCAAATTCAATCGTATGAGATATTAGGAAATTTTTTAAAAGTCTAAAAATTTCCGTTCGAAACGATCGAACTGGTTTTTTTAAAATTTCTTTTCATCAAAGCTTTTTTTTTAAACTCCATTGAATCTGATTCAATGTTCCGATTCATTGATAAGAATCAATGGATTTTTTATATCAGGGTTGGGATACCTTTCACCGAATTACCGGATGGATCGCTCATGAGAATAACAGTAGCAGCAGGTTTCCATGTATGATAAATATTATATACTGCTTCAATCAGTGCCACAGTTTGTAAGTAAAATGTGGTTTGTCGGATTGGGAGAATTTAATTGTTCTCCATACTTTTCATAGACTCAGAGCTGTAATTAAATGATTGATGATTATTTGAGGTCGAAATGATTCGTGTCGATCTCTGGTTCTCGTCAGCACTGCTGGAAAAATCTGCCTGAAACTTTATAAGAATATTATGAAGTTTTTTTTCACTGTGAAAATTTTGTAGTAAAAATTAATTTTACACTGACAAAAAGAAATGCTGTGGAAATTACCTTTTAATATAGTAACGCACTTTACGGTGGAATGATCATTATTTTCCATGGTTGTCATGTTAAGTCTGGTGAAAATATAGTGTACGCTTGCGAAAGGGAGTGTAATTTTACACTCTAAAATGCGTGAATCTCCTTTTGGCTTACATTTGCATTCAATTTTTATGAAACTTCGTGGCATCGTTGACACTTTATTTTTACCAGAGACCTGAGGGAATAAATCCCATTCGATTATTCAATAAAACCGAAAGATAAGTGAAGAATAGATTAATCATAGTTTAATAGGTTAGCCCTCACCCTATTAAAAAGTATTTTTCACTTGTGTAAGACTGGATTAATTTTTCATCATTTTAATGATGAAAAATATACGCAATAACGGTCACTTTCACATTTCATTTTTCTCAATGTAATAACATATTCTTGAAATTCTATGAAGAATTTAGTGTTACATTTCGAAAAGGAATTTTGAAATTCCATCATTAATACCCTGTTACAAATAACCTATAAAATCTCATTGACGAATGAAAAAATGAATGCTTCCATGTGGTTATTGAATTTAAGAACTATTATTAAACTTAATATGGAAATATGATATTTCATAAAGAATTTCGTATTAAATTTGAGAGTTTTTTCAACAGTGAGGGCCCAATTAAGTCCTGATCAGGCTTTTACAAGACCCAAGAAATACTACGGATTATTTGTACAGCTACAGAAAGTATAGTGTTTGGATTGATTTTTATATCTCGAATTTCCTGGAATTTTTCACATTTTTTGACACCCTTAGGTGAGTTTTGTGGACATCAGGGACATTCAATTTCCCTTTACCCTCTGAAACATGAAATTTTTTATTGCTAATACGTATTGGACGAGTGATGTGAGAATTACCGAACTGTATCATTTTGCGTTTCTAAAAATTCCCGCTCAGGTATCCGGATGCCCAAGAGTCGAGGTGGAAATTAAGTCACATGCTGATTTGGAAATTTTATCCCGGGTGGAGGGTCTGGTGGGGTATTTTTCCTTGGGTTCGAAGTCTTTTGAGGGCCCTAATCTTCGCTGCCAGTTTTCTCTAGACAGAAGTTTGGAAATTATATTTTTGGGGGCCTGTAAGTTGATTTCCCTTCCACGGCTCTGTCCCGGGTGGGCCATTACCCTGAGGAAAAGAAACATTATCAGCGTCCGAACAGCAATGATCTGTATGCAAAAGAAATTTTAAATTAGCCATCTCCAAATGCTCGCCATACATCAATCCTTTACGTGCAAGGCATTACTGAGTACGTTCTGGATGCAAATAATTGATGTCTCGCGAGCACCTAGTGATGGCTAATTTGAAATTTCTTTTGGAAATGAATCATCGCTGTCTGGATGCTGTACAGTAATGTTTCTTTTTCCCCATGTAGAACACAAGTGGGGCACGAAAATACGGGAGAAAAAGGAGTATTGATAATCGCTAAGTGAATAGTAAAATATGGACAGCCCAAACTGTGCAATCATAAGAACTAAACGACCAAATCCACATTACGATACTTTCAGTTAGAATAACGATGCGAACGATTGTAGTGACCAAATACCTCGTCCGTCCATATTTTACTATACTAATTTTTTGCGTGTGCATTGTACATACGCACTTACTTCATCAAGAATGATTATAGCGGTTGTCCAGCACTTTTGAAAGTCCTTGAAATGGAGTTAGTCCCTAAAAAGAGGCTCGACGTAGACCGGAGGTTGATGAGAATCAGTTCTGCTAGGAATATGCATACATGTATTGGCAATTTTTTGTCTTCCCTCTGCTACACAGGATCTGGATTAAAGTTATGCGAGATCACTGACAAATCATACTCTCGCTGCACAATTTAAATTTCACATTGATCGGGGTATTAGAATCGACGATGTGCGCGTTGTCATGAATGATCTTCTTCCGTCACATTCCTCCTCTCCCAGCTAGTCTCTCTGGTTAAATCGACCTGGAACTGATATGGGACCATTATCAACTCTGCAGATTAGTGTTCGTTAGACATCGATAGTGCAAAATATCGAACTTACTCATCCAAGTTGAAAACTATCGGATATTATCAAACTTACTACAGAAACACGAAGCAACATAAATTGTAAACATTTTCATAACATTCAGAGAATTCAATATATTTTTCACCTAGATGAATGAGTTGGGTGTTTAAGGAATACTACTGCATACAACTATGATAAAGACCTCATGACGATTTGATACTTGGAACAAAAGATACGCGCGTTCGTAGAAACGTTGACAGGGAAACAAGTGGCCAGATATAGACGGAATCAAATTGATTTTTTGAGCACTCAAAGGTGTTTTGGCGTGAAGAAATTTTGATTGCGATTATTGCAAAGCGTGCTCTTATAAGGTCAGTACCTTGTGATACTGAGTCACGTGTATAAATAGCATGTCAACATACCAAAAATCTCCTTCTCTTCATGCTCCGATTTCATTCCTCCAATTATATGACTTCCATGTTTCTCATTAGAGAAACTAAATCTTCGTCACATAGAGTCAAAAATCATAAATTGGCTCATGAATTCACAAAGGAGTCATTTATTGGAATGGAAATTGATAAAAGAATAGTACACGGAATTAGTCCATGATGAATTTGAATGTCTTATTGACGATTCCACCTGAAATACAGACAAAAACACTCGCGATACTTCACATGTATGTACATATTTACCCGAATTTTTCCGCGGTGCGGGAACAACTGACCTCGCCCTTATTTTTCAGCTTTGTTCAGTCTCTCGGTTGAATGTTCTCCCTACCTCTTTATATGTATTTCTCCCTTATTCGTGGGCTTCTATGCGTGCCGAGAGAGGATTTTTACGATTCTGCGCGTGGAAAAATCTTCTTTTTATCAACCACAAAGGGAAGAGATTGTGCGCAACGTTGCAATTGCTTCTTTTTTTCACTTGCGTTTCCTGTTCTGTGAAAGCGATTCAGTTATGGTTATCAGCATTTAGTATAATTTCCCTGTGTGTATGGATTAATGGCTCAATCATGGACCAAGCCTGGCAGAAGATTTGCCGAGACTTGTCTTGAAGAATTCCTCCAACTTGGCCCAAGGTTGAGAATGATAAGATTAGAAAAAGCTTAGGCTGATGGTTTTTCCAAGCCTGGTCCAAATAATTCGCCAAGCCTCAACCAATGCTTCTTCCATCACAGTTATCGATAGAAAGAGCGATTTGATTCATATTTCAGATTGACTTTCTCTCTTAGAATACCGTACATAAATCATGTTAAAACGATGGAATCAATGGGCCAAGACTGGGGCGAGCTTGGGTTTTGTTTTTAGTCTTATCAATATCTGCATGGAAAAGACGTATTGGAATCCTATTTCCGTGTATCATCACATTTAAAAGTAGACTATTACCATTGAGCTAAGTTTTATTCTCACTTAGATCAACTATGTCTATCTTAATGTGTGAAACTAGGGTGTGGGGCTAATGCTGGGGAGAAGATTGGGCCAGTCTTGGCCCGATGGTTATGCACAAGTCTTCCCGCATTGTGAACTCAGATTTTGCTCATTGATTGAAAACATTGTGGCACTCATGTGAACAATATCGGCTTGTTTGTTTTCAAGGAACGCTTGTTTTTCAAGCTTGTGCCTAGCTTGGACCAAGTACAATGGCCATTCCAAACATCTGAACGAATCTAACATGACTAACTATCCATTGGAAATAGAGGGACAATCATGAAACCAATCATCATGGGTCCAATTATTTTTAACGGAGGTTTGTTCCTGACACATGTGCCAATCCTGGGTCAAGCTTGGGTTTTTTTCAGTCTTGTCAATGTTTGTTTGGGATGTCATTTCTCGATACATCGTCGATAACTTTTCTATTATATTTTATGAATGTGTGATTGATTTGACAAATTGCGGATTCATTTGATCAAGCGAATCTTTATCATTCGTTTAAGTTTGACTTTCCAATGAAATGTCAATTAATTTCATAATTTTTGTATTCAATTGTGATAGTAACAGCACGTATATGAATATTGTATTACATGCATACATTTATATAATGGTTATGCATTATATCAACCGAATAATCTATTGCTGCAAAAGCAATAAAATATTCCATCAATAAATCATCTTGTTTCATCAAGGTGTCTGTATAAAGTACGTGATTTGTAACAAATTATATTCAAGTTCGTCCCGAACCGAGAGATAAATGATAGAAATTTCCTCTTAAAGTCTAAGACGACTTCCATGGTTGATGATAGTAATAGTAGTGGTACGACGGTGAGGGAGAAAGAGGAATAGGTAACTGAACGCTTGAAGGATTCCCAAAAGGGATGCTACTCACCCCTTTCGTACGAAGGAGGGGATTCAAAGGAGACTACCTGTGGGATCTGCGTAGATAGAAAAGGGTAGAAGAGTGGTTTTCAGACCATTCCCCTTGAGAGAGGCCATAAATTTGCCCATCGTTTCCAAATTCTCTTCTCCTTTCCTTTAAATATATATGTATACGGGTATATGTAGAGACGCACATTGATCCTTAAATACACAGGGTGTCCTTCACTTTATGTAAAATCCCAAGTTTTATAGCTGATTCGAAATTGGGATCTTTTCAACTTTTTTCTTCCTATTGCCAATCTTTTCTTCCATGGAACTTTAAGACGTTTTTTTATTATTTAACTTCCTATCAAATATGCAGAATTTCAATTATGATTGATGGGTATAATAATTGCTTTCAATTGGAATTCTGTATGTTCGGGAGAAAACACAGAACTTTATAACAGGCGCAGTACTGCAACAGTACAGTGCCAAGATTGGCAGATCACTGGCATTGGTCTAGAATGTTAATACTTCTCTTCAATGATGCCCGACAAAATTTCCACACGGGTATTAAAATTTAGTTCAATAAGAACTGTTTTCGAATTTGTGCTCCGTCCAAAAGTGACATGGTAGTTTACGAAAATTTGCACGACTAATTTTTTTCATGCGAAGAATCGACTAGCACTAGATGAAAAATTTCTGATTTTGTTGAGCTTTCCAGATGATTTTATAGTTCTCAGTTGATTTCAAAGAAATTCAAGAGAATTTGCAGAGATTCCCAAAGACATTTTTCACACCAAGGATATTTTTAAAATTATATTCGCAAAACCATTTTATTCGTGCAGATAGATTGATAAAATACTTTGTGATTTACTGAAATTTCAATGATATTCGTTCGTCTGGCATTTAGCTTTCGTGTAGTACGGTTTGTAGGATCCCATAATTTAAATTCCTGTGCTCCATGCGAGGCGTTTTTCGTATTTCATTATTCTAATCAACTCAGCCATGTATTTCATTATGATTTTGGATGGACAAAATTTAATGTAATGAAAATCAATTTGAGTAAGAAATATTAAATTGTCCTTGATTGATACCCCAGCAACGCCATTCATGGATCTCTCTGGGCCCTCACGAGAATCTAGCCAAGGGCCTAGCAAGAGGCTAGTGGCTAGCGGAAACCTTGTAAGGGTCTAGCGACTGCTGATATAACGCTTGCTCGGGGAAGTATTTCTTTTCCAATAAGTAAATGATTGAGGAAAAAGTGCAACATCTCACACGATAGAACATCGGAATACTGAGTAGTTTACTGAGTATGTTATCTCTCCTCTATACGGTAATCTACATAATTATTTAACCCAATTTCACGAGTTGAAATGCCATTGGAACGCTCGTTTCACATGAAATGATTATACACGGTAACAAAATACGGGAACAGCAATTAACAGATTCGCAAAGCTGATTGAGTTTAATATTTACGATATGTGTTTTCTCATAGTTTACATCATATCAATTACTTTTCTTCATTTCTCCTTCAAAAATAGATATGTAAACGATAAAACTTCGATCCTCAACTTTCAGATAAGTTTTAATGAATTTCAAGAAACTTCAACTAAATTTCGGAGCGTATTCTGAAAATTCAGTCAATTGTCCCAAAATTCACAAGAAAATGGCTGTAAAAGATTCCAGTCACATTTTCTAGATTTTTAGAAGGAGTTTCTCTACAGTGTTGACCGAATCTCTAGTTCCGCTAAATTGATTTGGATGTAGCGTGTATGATGAATTTTCATTGGGCATAGATTTGACAGACCTCCACATACACTCATGGTATATCGAAGATACTAAAATATACGCCCTACGTATAAATTCAAGCCGAGAAGTTACAGGAGAAATCTCCCGAGAAGATACTTACGTGTACATACACCCATATATATATATATATATATATATATATATATACATGCGCCAATAAGGAACAGAGGGAAGTTCTAAGCATATCGTGTTCTGAGCATAGTAAGGTAGAGATTCGTACGCGGCGGCGGTTGGTTCTGTCACATATCTTCATTAAGAGGGTGGCAACTGGTAGGACAGGAGAGGGTAGGGTACTTAGTTCGCGGCGTGGTATAGTCAGAAAGAGAGTCGGTCGCGGGGGTGGAAGATGAAGCTGGAGGGTTGAAAAGGGGTGAGAGGTGAGTAGCAGCAGTAACCACTGGAGAGAACCAGCTTCGCAGTTTCTCCAAGTTTGTTGTGTGAGAAAACAGGGACTGATTTGAATTTATATTACTTGGCGCGCGCGCTTTCCCTCCCCCTGCCCCTTTTCTCTTTGCTTCTGAATACGATGCCGGTTCTAAGGAAATTTCCATATATCTGAGAAAGCCCCAACGACGACAACGACGCGAAATGAATGTCTCTCTGGCGTGCGCGTCTACCTCTAAATTCGAATTCGAGAAGAAGAACAACAGGGACAACGATAGCGGTAACAGCTAATAGACTATTCTTGCATTCTTGCGTCGTATAATCTTATATTATAATGATAATTTATTATACTAATAAATAACGTATGATAAAAGAGCGTGGATTCAAAGGCTTGTTTAATTAATTATCGATTTCGAAGGTTCTATTCTATTCCGAAGGAATGTGTGTTAGAGAGAAGTTCGAAGGGGTTCCCTTGAACGCGTTAATACTATAGTATAACCGCGATTTCCATAATCTTGGAAGGTACTCTTACACACCGTCCCCTTACCCTCATTTCCCTTATAATATAATAATAAACGCCAGACAAGGCGCGCTTATGAACGTTAGAGGACCTTGCAAAATGGCCGACCACGTTAATGCCCCCCTTAATATTTAGGGATCTTATACGTTTAGCTTGGTCCGCGTCGAACCTGCCGCTACGTCGAGCCTGGAAGCTGAGGCAGCATTGAGACACTCTAGCGATAACAGTCCTGTTGGCGGTGGAGGGGGTGGTGTTAGGGCGAGCACCATCCTTGCCTAAGCCGCCTCTTAAAATCCACTTTACCTATTCCCATTAAGTTGAAATATTTTAACGAGCAGCTAACTTTCTCTCCCTCGACTATGGTAGAATCTACATGTTCATATATATATATATATATATGCATACACACACACACACACATATACATATGATTTTTATATTAAAATCCGAATATGTTAAAGAAGAGTATTTTCTTGGAAAACGTTGTCGTTCTTCCATATTAATTTCTTGAAAACTATTTTAGGCGCGGCACCGCCTTCTCTGTTAGGGAAAATGTCTAGTAGGTGGTAGTTCTGTGCTACGACAACGTAGGGGTTGGTGGTAGTTTGAAAAGGGGGACGAGCTCAAGCAAGCAACCCCCTTCACCACCCACAGACAACCCAGGGAGTAGTCCCTCGGAATACGAAAGGAAGGGTTGGTGAAGGAAGAAGAGAGCAAAGGCTGGTTAGAGAGGGAATCTAAGGTAGATTATATTATTTCTCCGCCCCTGCTCTGCCGGGGGCTCACCCGCCATTTTGTGAATGTTAAATCATTTATTGATCCAAGAAGGTGGTGTGGCACCCTTCGCCTCGCAACTACCCTTACCTATCTGCTCTTCTACACCTACTCTGCTTCTCTGACATCGTCGTCGTCGTCGTCGTCGTCGTCGTCGTCGTCGTAGTCGTCGTCGTAGTAGTGCAGTCAACTCTCTTTCTACCACCCTCTACCCAGCGACGCCGACGCCGCTGTCGTCTGAAATGGAGAGAGAGATCCTCCTTATCCTACCAAGTAAATTCATATAGTCAAACTTACCTCTCTTCACAGATAAGAATATTCGCGTGTTTATATAGGGTGTAGCATAATTTCTCACGTTTCGATTTTAATCCTTGTTATCTTTCGCATAATTCGCATGATTCACAGAATTATTCTTATGAGCTGCATCCATGGAAATGTTTACAATCAAAATTTGATATGATTTTCAAAGGAATGAAAGATAAACTGAAACTGAATTATATTTTGAATCAACGTTAATTGTCGACACTCGCGAAGATTTTTAATTCGTCTTGATGTATTTTCATATTACTAGTGCAAGTGCGGAAAAAACGTTCTTCATCCATGCTAAGGCTGTTCTAAAATTTTTTTTCTCATCACATCGACACGAATAATGATGATTTTAATTTGATGGGGCTGATCATATCGCTTTCATTCTACTGATTTCTCTGTTGACGTATGTTTACCCTGCTGGCATCCGCTTTATACGATTCAAAACGCACGTGATGTGTTATTGTAATTAAAAAATTGAAAGTTCATTGTCAGGATGGTTGTATCTCGTATAACTTGGATGTCGAGTAGATTTATAAGGCACTTGCTTTGAACACGATGCTTGGTGAGAACTGTTTCGAGTTTCATCCTTACGTATATAATAGTGAACCCCTGTCAGATGTATCGCGGTTATATTCCTTATAAGGAAAAAAAAGAAATTTGTTATGACAGCGAAATCCAATTTTGCTGGGTCTCTTTTGCAAATTTTTTGCTGTGACAGTCAACGATTTGTGATCATAGCAATCTTGGTGGCTACGACAGCGATGTTTTAGTTGGGGCAGCAAAAAATGTTTACTGTCACAGCTGAGAAGATTGCTGTGATAGCAAATGGATTGCTACCACTGGGAAAAATTTGCCACCCCAACAAAAGGTACCCTGCGAAATCAGACTTTGCTGTCGTAGCGGTGGACTATACTGTTTTTTGGTTGAATCATGTTGAAAAGATATTACCGTGGAATTGAAATTTTGGGAAGAAATGATGAAATTAGATCCAGCAGGATACAATGGGATCTGTTCAGATTTGAGTGAATTCGTCACTGTGTCCGATGAGATTTGGACAGATCTGGAAAGACCTGGATCTGTTTTGCTGGTATGATGAATAGATTCCACTGAATGTGGTCAGATCTAGCCGGGATTCAATGGATCCACACTGAGAAAAATTTTCAGAAAATGTGATCAATCATATTTTGTTATGATAACCAAATTTTTGTAGATCGAATAGAATTTTTGTTCCTTTAGCCAAAGAATTATAAGAACTTTTCGAACTTTTTGATAAAGTCTTGAAGACTCACTCAGTACAAAACTTCTTGGTGATATCTTCGAGAATTCTTCAAAAATTATGAATATAACCCAGTAATTTAAATCTGATGGAATTTAACTCAATCCGATTCAATTGGTTTCATGCCTTCATAGCAAAATGTCTCTGTGGGACGTTTTCCAAACGTTCAGAAAACCTCCTCTCTATTCTGTAAACCTTCTATAAGCATCAGTGCCGGATTAATGTATGGGCCTACATGGGCCTCGGCCAGGGGCCTCAAATTTTTCGAAATTGAAAAAAAAAGAGAATACCCAAAAAAATTTCCTTACAAGGGGCCTCATATGCTCAAGCGCCCAGGGGCCTCGATAACCATTAATCCGGCACTGATAAGCATGGTTGCTACACAGGGGATTTGTTGTTATTCCTATCCTAGTAGAAATTTGGTCAGGCATCCCCTATTTTCAATAAGGTCCTGATCAGATAAGAATCCGGAGACAGTAAATAAGGAAAGTCTCATGATGCCCTTGCGAGGACCTTACCTGATTTCGCTATTAGGATTTAAATAGGGTTGTAACGCGAGGGTACTATAGGGTTCGAATAAGATTTCCATTAAATCGAGCAAAAAAGGGGAAACCGAAACGAAACCTGATGAAGACCTGAAAAGGAATCAGGCATGCCTCATCAAGCTCTCGTATTTTCCCGTTCAAAATTTCTACTAGGGTATTGACCATTCTATCTAATGTGGTTACACGATTGGTAGATTCCGTTGGAACTTCCTGATTGTGGTAAACCTGATAAACGTTCCAGCGGCACGTTGTGTTGCCTGGGTGCAGATATGAGTAAAATTCGATCCGATTCAGATTCAGGTAAATAACAGCTCAGTCAAATTCAGTAATTTAGTCATTATTCCGATATGATCCGATCCGATACAATCATTTTTCCCTGAAATGTGCGTAAAAATCTACAGATTTTCAGGAATTCTATTTTAATTTCGAATTAGAGAAATGGTAAAAAGAATTAAAATTGAAGGAATCATGTTGTGTGTTTCTTATTTCCAATTTTAATCTTGAATGTAATTTTTCATTTTATTTTCAATTTGAATTTATGAATTTTTCCATAACCCTAGTAGTAGAAATCATTCTGGCTCTCACTCTGGCGCAAACAAGGCGAAACGATCTAGGCAGTACCGAGGCTGACTCTCTACTTCTACTACAGATTTCTACTAGGAAAACTGTAAGATTGTCGAATACTATTATTATTGTTAATTATACGCCATAGTTACGCTACGAAGAAAAGGAAAAGAAGCAGTAGGAGAAGATGAAGAAGAAAAACCCCGACATATACACTCGAATATAAAGTGACGGACAAAGGTGTGGGAGGCTCATTTAATTCATTGAGCACGATCCTCCTCGCGTGTCGGTGCTTAATTCTCGCTTAACCTTCCCGGTTTTTACGCTAAATTTTCGTCGGTCTCACCCTCGTTACCGCAGCAACGTTGTATACGTGCGTGTGGGATACTCCCGTCCGGCTTAAGCACTTTTTAAACGCTTCGTATATATTCATACCATGCGCCGTTTTCTCTTCCATATCCACCATTCAACGCACCACACTCACACGCAAAAACAGAAACGAAACAATTAAAACGTCGAAACTCGAGGGTCCGTTCCTACTGCGTTGCCTGCCGTGCTTTCGGTCGCGTAAAACGTGTGTTTTTCACACCGTCACACAAAATCTCACTCTCATATTTCAGCTATATATATATATATATATATATATATATTCATTCAGGCGTTTGTACAATCCTTATATAAGAAATGTTTAGAGAAGAAACTGTATGTTTCTTCAAGTAGAAACAAAATCAAACTGCGAGACTTCAATCTGATTTCCAGATAATTTGGGCTTGCTTGAAAATCTTAAGGAGAAAGAGAGGAAAGAAAACCTGTTATTGGGTCAAAAGGTAAAAGTCGTCGAATGACCGGAATTACGAGAACAGACATTGTCCGAATCATCGGTTTCACTTTCAGTGGAGTATGTTGTACGTATAAAGGACACGGGGAATCAGAGATTGCCTTGAGATTCCCACGGGTAATCTGGTTCTACTACTTATATCTACACACTGTTTCTAATCATTCATGTTCAGTTATTTCTACCCACTTGCGTCTATGGATTTCTGTTTCTTATGTTGATGTATTCCTTTAAAAATCGTAAATGATATTATAATTAAATATCGCATACACGATCATATATGAACATAAAAACACCCTAGTAACACAGTATTCGCACAGCATGCTGAAAATATTCATAACACATGTATGGAACGAATCATACCCAAGTAACAACATAACGCAACGGCACTGGTTTCCAACCACTCTTCTCAACCCGTCCATTTTATATTTTGAGAAAAATTCATCGCACGTGTTTGGATTTAATGAACAAGGGTGAGTAGATAAACATCTAGGCTGCACATGGCAAGTAAATTTGATTCATTTGCATAAGTATTCGAATAATTATTCGGAAAAGTATCAGGTGGTCGGAAACTGGTGACTTTGCGTTATATCCCGTACAGCAGTTCAAGAACATGGGTCCCAGTCCCACAATTCAGTCCCAGCTAGAAATTGCTCTTCCTCCAAATTGGACCATCAAAGACCCTAACTTGGCCCAAGGCAGGGTCTGAGATGCCAGTAAATCACGACTTTTGATTGCGCCTTATATTTAGTCATGACATGATCTGAATTGGAGATTTCATTTTAACAGTATGGAATGACAACATTTTTTCACATTACAACAATACTTTTTTTCCACATAGAACCAGCATTGGCGGAACATTGGACCAAGTTGGAACAAACATTGACGGTTACAGCCAAAATTAAGTCCAGCTATTGTCAATGCTCGGCACAACACTCATTTATTCCATCCAGTCTACATTGGGCTGAGCATTGACAAAATCAATTCAACAATTACCATTAATAGTACAGCATTTTATTATGTTTTGATCAACATCCACTCCGTATAAATTGCCAAGGCTTGGCAATCAGCCTCGCAGCAGGCCGTGTTCTATTTTCAGCGTTCGTGATAGCTAGAAATTTTTATGTGGCCTCATCCAGTCCGTATGAGTCCAATATTGCATGAGAATATATGATTTCGTATGGACGATTAATTCTCATGTATGATTACGTATATGTGGCTTAGCATTCAAAGGCGGTGTATATAATAATTCCCACAAGGATCAGATTTAATTCATTATGTTGAGCAAAGATAATGATTAAAATAGAAGAGTTAATTATTTAAACAGAATAAAACATTCATCTCCTTTCCTCGAAGAGTTTTTAAAATAGATATGGGACTCTAATTCTACTTCCTGTTCGTAATAATAGTTACCAAGGTACGGTATTATCGAAGGTATGGTATGTTTATTCTTTTGTGATTCCCTAATTCCCGACGTGGCCTAATTTTTCCGAAGTAGAAAAACCTGTTGGTCAGTCAATGACGATTGACCAGTTACGGGTAGTCACGTGAGAGAATCACGGAAAGTGAATACATTGTCAGAAACAAATAAACTCACTTTCCTTGTTGCGGGATGTAGAGAACGTGGTAGAGGATACACATATGTATATAAAGAGAGAGAGATTCCCACAGGAACTGGTCCTCCCAACCTGCTGCTCCTACTACTTGCTTTCAGAGCGCGAACAGATACTGACCAGTCACTGACCGGTCGTGTGGTGGTCACTCGACGAGATTCCTCGGAATTACTGTATAAATAAGTACCACTATAGTCCCACCATGAATATAATATCTCTCACCAAACAGGAAATCATTCAAATAGGGAATATCGGGGTTTCGTACGGCGTGGGAATAACAAGACTCCTGATGGGTTATTGATTTTGAGGAAGGCTTTGTAACATTATTTCATAAAGTTTTCTGGACACGGTTGAACGCAGTATTTTGTATACGACTTCGATTTGGATTGACTGAACTTTGTTTAAATCAACTATATTTCTATTCAAATGTGAACCTATATTGTTGGAAAAATTCTTAAATTTAATACGAAATTCTTTATGAAATATCATATTTGCATATTTAATTTAATAATAATTTTTGAATTTAATATTGGTGATGAAATTTCAAAATTTCTTTCTAAATTGCAATAATTGTTTATTAAATTCCACAAATATGTTATTAAAATTCAGGAAAAGGTTTTCAACATTGGGAAAAAAATTCTTAAGAATTATATTATTGAATTATATATTTTATCATGGAATTTAATAAATTGTTTATGTGAAAAACTTCATAATATTCTCATGAAGTTTTAGGAAGATTTGTCCAACAGTGTACTGAAGGTTTAGTTGGATCAAATAAAAAATTTATTTCATTTAAATGAATTTTTATTCATTCCAAATAAAATGTCTACGAGGTTCATATTGAAGTAAACCATTTTTCCGAGGGTTCTTTTTAAGGAGAAGACTTAGTTTCGAGGATGAAGTGTTGTTTTAAGAATTTATAATATTCAACAATAATTTTTTTTTACAGTATTTTTTACAGATTGATATTTGACTGCCTGAGTTTGAAAATATTCTAAGGTCGTATCAAATATTTAGAAAATGTAGTTGCAAAGTATCAACAACAATACAATATCTTGGCAAAGTATCAACAACAAGTAAACAATATCTTTGAATTTTGGTGGAAAAACATCAACGCAGAAACCACGCAAATTAATGCTGAAATCATGTAGAACGTATACGTCAAACTACACGAAACATTGCGGAACAGCAATAATTAATTGGCTTAAGGAAAATGTTCAGAAATTCGAGAACATGAAGTGATATCAAAATTGTTTTCCTGAAATGAAGAAATATTTACTATCCTTCAAACACGTCTACGGTTTCAACTTGGAAACAAAGAGATCTTTTCTCATTTCCTTTTGTCCTCAACAAGTAATGTTTGCAAAAACATCGGGCCGTTTTCAATAAACTACTGGTCTAATTCTCATACATAAGACCAAGATGAATCTGATATCGATCCGATATCCCATAGAACTCTTTACAGCCTCATAAACTATGAAAATGAGTTTAACCCTTAGAAGAATACGAACACGGAGAAGAAGGAATTTGCTGTGACAGCGGAATCTAAATTTGCTGCGTTCGTTTTGTTGGAGCAGCAATTTTTCTGCAATCAAAGCAAACTATTTGCTGTAACAGCAATCTTGTTGGCTAGGACAGCGATTTTCTTAGGTGTGGCAGCGAAAAATATTTGCTTCTCCAGCAAACTTAGTTTGCTATCCTATACATAATACTTGAAAAATTTTACTAATGCAGCAACAAATTTTCTGCTATAGTCAATCACATCGCTCTCTTAGCAATTCAGTTACCTGTGGCAACGAATTTTTAGCTAGTAGACTTGTTGCATCGGCAAATTTTTTTTCACCGTGAAAGTTCGACGAATGTTCAAGAAAGGTCCATTGAACAGTTCATGAACGTGAATTCACGTACAATTACCTTAAACTTGATGCAAAAGGTATATGTTTTCACGGGGGACGTTAAATTCGCACGTTTCATACGAATTCATGGGTACGTTATTCAAGCAATCATCCTACAAATTGTTTCTCTGGGGTAAATTAATGCAGAATTTCTACGCCAAACTACGACGAATTTCATTTAGGCTAATTAATATGGTTTTGTGTTTTTTCGTGGAGTTTTAAATTTTGCGTAGTTTTTACGGTCATTGGCAAATTTCGCGTGAAATTATTTCCACCAGAGCCAAAATCCAGAATTTTGAACTTTTTCATTTAGATTGATATGCAAAGAAATTTTATAAAATTTGAACAAACTGTCCTTCATTTCCTTCTTGCATCAATATGAAAAAAAAGAAAATTAACAGATGGTTTTATGAAGAGCAGAACGAAATGAATCCTTCCTCCTCACGTCTGTCATCTTCTTCTTCTTCTTCTTCTTCTTCTTCTCCTTCCTTTTCTCCTTCCCGTGATTGACATTATTCAAATCCTGTTCACAGCCCTGCGGATACTGAAACGTCCACAACGGACAACGACAATGCGCATTGTTGTATCCCGGTGAATAAACTTAAGTTCTCAAAGGCGACAAGTGTATACAATTAAGTCGTTAGTCGTACTTCCGGAAACTTGGACTGTACTGCAAGTTTTCGCAGGAGAATGGACCTAAGCGGCCGTTAAACGGTTTGCGAATTGTTAGTTCCTATCGTACATTCATGTAAACGACATGCGAGGACGACATCCCGCTTCTCTTCCGTTCGGTCAAAGGTAAAAATCGAGAGTTCTTAATACATCGACTTTTACTATTCTTTTCGTTGAATTCCCCATTATTGAAACTATTCATTCATTTTTGTGTTTTTCGTAACAATGGAGAATATTTCCGCATCCTCATATCATTATTCGCATTGAATATTCGATTGTAGAAATATTTCCCGAAGAGGGTTCTAAAGTGAGTCAAAATCACGTTGGTATACGAACACACAAAAAGATCGCAGAATCAGTTAAAGCACCGAGTTTGCTATATTTTTGCGTCATCTACTTTATCTTGTCTATTATCGAATACAGACATCTCTGTACTGATGTATGTTTCTACATAAATAGATACGTAATACAAATAGAAGCGTCATCAAAGAGAAAAGCATAGAAGAGATCGTTCGAGAGAAAAGGCAATGAGTTCGTTTTCGATTCAATATTCATCTGGAAATTCGATTCAATTTCCCTCTGGTATATAACATCGGTCGTACGCTGTGAATCGGTGGCACATTCATGACCACCATCATCCTGCCTCCTTTTCCCTCGGTTCCTTGTTCCTTCTACCATCGTCACGCGAAAGATAAAACAACTTGCCGATGCTGTCCTAGCCGCATCCCCCGATCTTCCTTCGTTCTATTCACTCGCGTTCCTTCATTCATGACTTGGCTTGCGATATTGAAAGATATATTTTTTTTCTACTGATTCTATTTGAACTTTTTCAATGCTCCCATGATTTTTTCACCACAGTTCTGTGGATGCTTTTGAGTCGTGTGTGTAATCTTTAGGCATTCTGCGACTATACACATCGGAAGAAAAAAAAAGCGTCTTTTTGTTTTATATAATAGCGCTGAAAGTTTATCGCAGACAAATGATTTCACGATTTTCGAGAATTTTTGGAACAAGTCGTTTGATAGATTTCTACATAAATATATCGAAAAAAAGCTGCCATTGAAAAATATATGTTTACACATTTCCTGAACCGTTACCAACCAGTATTTATCCCATAAAATTTTGAATTTTCAGTTAAATTTATGGGGAGTTCCATATACAATTATTTGAGAATTGTTTTCCCATCCCATAATCGGAATTCTCCGGTTACTGCATATACGAAAATTTCGATTATTTTTGACGGAGTTGGATGTGTCAATCAAATTCGCTTCCAACATCAAATTGTACGCGAACTAATCAGTTTTTACTGAAAGATTATAATATAATTTTGTAATAATCTGATCCCGTTGTGAAAAGTTACCTGGAAAACTACTGGTGCCTTGTATTCTCTTTAAGGGCATGTCTAATTCTCAAATTCTCAACAATTTGTGGATCAATATAAAATATTAAGACTAATGAAGTCATCAGGAATATCATTCGAATTGTAGTGAGATTATTCAAAATATCTATTTTATCAATGGTGAATAAGTGCTAAAAATACCCTATGTGTCAACTATAAAATATCTATACTATAAAAGGCATCAGGGAGAACATCTTGGAATCTTGAAATCAGTTGATCTTCATGTATCATCATATTCGACTGTACAATATTGCAGTTGGGCCAAGCTTTTTCCTTGTCTGAACCAAGATTGGCACAATCGTACAACCAAGCGTTGGTTATGAATAATTGTTTACGCTTTGGAATCAGATTTTTGTGAAAACGTTTTGTACACGTTTTCCCTGTGTCACAGATTTGATTACCCTTTTTGTATGCTTCAAAGCACTCGATTACGCTTTCGAAACTTTTTGTATTCTTTTAATTGACTTTACAAGCGCTTTTCCGGCACTCTCATTTTAATAAGAAATTTCTACATTAAAATATGGATAGCATAATGATTATTATGCAATGGAGTAGGTTTACTGACAAATACAATTGATCCTACTAGATTCTTTTCTAACAATATTAGTAAGTTTTGAATTATATCTATACGCTGTACTCGTTTGGATAAAAATCAACTTAATTCTTTGCTTATTTCAGAATTGTGAACTTGGTGTCTATGTATCTTTAAAATTTGAGTATCCGCATGATTGCTTTTTGGAACATCACAATTCTGATATTTTTGCTTTCGTTCTTTCATACTTCATTACCTCAATTTTATTTTTATCAAAGATGTTAGAACTTGTTCTAAGTTTATATCAGTGAGTTCCATGAAAAAGAAAAGTTCAAATCGTCAACGTGATACCAGCGCTATATAAAAATGCACGCAATAATTCAAAATATCCCTCTGTACAGCACTTCTTCAGCAGTTCAAGAAATGCTGTACAGAGAGATATTTTGAATTATTGTACGTATTTTTATGTAGTTCGTCCCGGAAAAATTTCTAAAAGCCCAGCCGCTGGTATCCCCTTAAGCGACGGATGCAAGTACCGTCGGAAAATGGTACTTCATCGTTGCAGGAATCCATAGTGTGATAATTTTTTAGGGAAAAAAGAAACGTTAATGATAATATATAAATTTGTTGTAAGACAGAAGAATTATATGATAAAATTTATATGATAATTAAGGACTAATTTATGACAGGGAGAATTTCGAAGACGTTAGAAAACGTTTTGGACTGATTCAAATATCTGTCATTTCGAGATAAACGATGTGAATTTATGTGAGATTTGTAAAGAAAATATTCTAGGAAAAATCTGAAAATTCTGACTTCTATTGATACTCTTCCAGAATACCCGAGGGTCGGTTGAAACGGAATATGTAAAATAAAAGATATCGCGAGTTTTGACAGATTCTCAATCAAAGATTCGAAGGAAAAAACATGACGGTAAGAATTTCTAGTTGGATTCATTGAATAATTTCAGAAAGATTTATAAGAGTGTGTAAAGATGTATTTAATATTTTTACAAATTGAATACAAAAATTGTCAATCGAATGCAGTCCAATTAGATTCAAATGGACGAAAAAAAAACTGAACGTAGAGGATTCTTGAAGGTTTAGAAAAATTTTAAGAAATTAAATTTGAAAAGGAATTTGTTTGTACACGATTCAATAAGAATCCAAGAACACTCGGAGTGAGAAATTTTATTATCAAAAGCAAATATTCAATCAGTCTTTTGATTTTTAATTCGAAAGAGAAGTTTAATTATGTTGTATTTGAGATTATTCAGAATGAATTTCATTTTAATTTCTCCTACAATTTAATTCCATGCACATTCAATTCTGGAGAAGCATAAAATAGTATGATAGAATGCTTAGAATGTCTGAAGTGAAGAAACAAAATCTCTTGAAAAAAAATGCACACGTTTCAGTTCCATACCGTAATAGTCTTCACCTAAACAAACAGTCCCCAAAATGAAGATCAACATATAATGAAAAACAATGTAATAAGGAACAATGTTGAAAACGATTTGATAATAGTGGAAAAATCACAATAAAAATTAAAACTTAAAGTGATTCCGAATATCAGCTTAAGAATGCAGCTAAAAGTAGCGCCTATTCCAACTGAAATGCAGTCTTTTTCACTGCTTACTTTCAGTTGGAATAGGCGCTACTTTTGGCTGCATTTTTCAGCTGATATTCGGGATCACTTCAAGTTGCACTTTTTACTGTGATTACCGGGGATGAGCAAACGGCCCAGTACGAGGAGGGATTTATTCTCCACATTCTGGCGAAAACAATTTGACCATTATTCCACCATTTCTGTTTTTCAATTTGTGCTATTTGTCTGATGGATATCAAATAATACTACTTGCTGAAGACCTTCTGTCCCTTACAAGGATCTGTTGTGGTTCGCTAGCACGAACGTTGACAGCCATTTATCTGCTGCAGCTAAATTACTTTTCCCGTGTGTGAGGCCTTGAAAATAACTGGAGTAGTATTTATACTAGGGCTGGGCTTGAAAAATCGCTAGAGTTGTCATACAAAAACAGAATTTGTCTTTGGGATGTCTCCAGAACGTTCCGAAAGCTTTGGTTTTCAAACATTTCATGAACTTTTCAGTCGCATATTGCGCTGTCTAGGCGTTAACCTAGCGAACTTGAGACAACATTTCTTTATAGTCTTTATACTAGGGGTTTTAAAACTTCACTTGCATCGAAATGATAACATTATTTTGTGATTATGTTGATGGAGTGACCGAATAACAAAATACTGAGCTGTAAAGGATCCAAAATCTTACAGTACATTCGTTAAACTATGTTTTTAGTTCCAAGTAGTTAATTTGAGAACATAAATAATGGTGGTGCAACAGATTTTGTGAGTTTGAATTTCCGTTTCATTTCTATAAACAATTTAAACATGAAGAACTTTGATACTTGATTACTGCATTTTTGAAATGAAGTGTCATTATTGAGGAAAAAATGGCAATAGAGTGGATCATCATTGATGTATACATCCGGAAAATTTGTCTATCGTCTTAGGCCGAAACGTAAATTATCACCATAGTTAAAGGAAACCTGTCCATGAAATTTCATGAGATTTGGTCAGAACATTGCCCGAGATTCAATAAGATTTGACAAGATTCAATCAGATTCGAATTCAAGAAATTCATTCATCTGACCAAATCTCATCGACAATGAATCACCAACAGAAATTCAATCGGAATATTATTCGAGAATCAATGGATTCTTTTAATCAGGGCATTCTTTAAATCATTACTATGAAATAAGGATATTACACATCTTTTCTATCCATCAGCCAATTGAGGAATAATCGTAGCTATTCTTGACTGATGATGATTGAAAAACTTAAGGAATCGGTTCAATCGGTTTGGAGCCGACCTTACTTTTTCTCTTCTTTTTAATGACATGGTATAGCTTTTGGAACATAAATGTTTCCCTGTCCATTGACTCAGTTTGCAGACTGAGTTATGTAATAAATTTCCAACACATGTGGTTGTGAATTCTCGCTGGTTATTATCATGATTATCATTATTTTCTTGTATGTTTTTTGAATTTTATGAATAGTGAGCTGTATTCTATTCTTCATATATTTATGACAGATTTATTTTTTTTTCAGAATATTTTCAATTTAAAGCGGATTTACTTGTTCGAAGATGAATGTATGAAGACTTGGAAAGTTATTATTGTTGTTTGGATTGTGATAACTGTATACTTCCCATACGGGACACCAGATTATAAAAAAATGAGGAAAACTTCAATCGAGGCTCAAAAAATTCAATATGAATTCTCTAAAATTCTTGTTGAACTTCTGTGTATAATGATTCAAAACGCATGAAAAAGGAGTTATGATCTATGTAATCGGTATGACTATAGTTTCAGAAAAATCATTTATTAATCAGCTTCATAAAATCTAAGCTCATTAATGGATGAGAAACATCGAAGTATTCGTGTATGAGAAATTTCTCGTTTCCTCCCTTTCACCTTTTGAAACCCTTTCAGTTACGCTTACCTTCGATGGCACACAGCATACATGTCGTTTGGAGAAACTCCCTTAGACATATAACAAGGAAGAACCGGTAAAGGAGAGCATGGAGGAAGGGAAAACTGTTTTCCATCCAGTCTTAACGTACCCATCGTACTACCCAACCTACACGTCGTATCATTAATTATCTAAATTGTAGCTGCCATCGTGTCCCGAGGTGTCTTACGTTGAGATTCTCAAAGGAGCTCTACTACTACCACTCTTGTCTTCTCTAACAATTTACCTCTCTCTCTTCCTTCCTCTATCTTTCTACGTCTCAAGGAAAATGGTGGATGCCCCCAAGCAGAAACTAATATAAGGAAATCCCTACCTATCTCCTCTTCGTTCTCCATCATCGTCATCAAGATCAAGCGGAAAAATTATTGTTTGTGAGTGTCTGACCGTTTATTTTCAGAATCGATCGGTTAATTCAGAGTTACATGACGCGCTTATCCGCTTCCCCGCAGTATGAAGTGATACAATAAATCTCATTCACTCGTGAAAGATTTGAAGATTCTAATTGAAACTTTATATTTTTCTTGAGTACACGAGGTTTGATGTGTTATTTCATGCTGTGAAGGAGCGGGAAAATCCGCCATCTCATCCCGCTTCACCATACATCATAAATCAACTGGTTCAAATCGTTTCAATTGGATTATTTTTCACCTCTTTTTTTCATGAATTTTTGTAATTAAAAATTATGTTCGGAGCATTGAAACTTGATGCATCGCTTATCATAATTTTCGAGTAAATTTCTGGTCAAATACGGGAAATTCGGAAACGCATGCATGTCAGAATTACTTCATAATATTGATACTAAATTTTCCATAAGAATTTCCTTTTACAGGGTGGATTATGACTTTCCAAAGCGTCAGAAGTTTTGTTGAATTTATTATTTTTCAAGACTTTTCAGTTATTCGAAACCTGGTCACAATCAAGTATCTTCCAAAGAGGATGAAGATTTTGGATCGAGGTTTCCGGTTCAAATGAATGAATAATATAAAATTTACAATAAACTTTGATCAACATAATTTTCTACATTTTTTTCATTCGCAACATCAGTTGGATATGAAATTGACGGATACCATGTCAATACCTATGTCCATTATAAATATCTATCAAAAGAATATGAACATTATATGATTTTCTTAAATAAATTCTGCCTCTCATATCGACGTATTTTAGGCGTTTTCCCCGGGATCGTCTTGCCTCTATGTAAACCCTAGACGTAGAGAGGAGGGAAGGCAAGTTGTGTACGTGTTCCCGCCGTAGATGCGCACAAATTCTCCCTCTTTCAACCTTCTGCGTTGAGTTTCTATCTGTTCCTTCTCCACCACCTTTCCTTCGCATACACACACGTATACGTGCACACATAAATATATAAACTCTCAAGCCTCGACTTCCTCTCCGCGACTAGTGAGTAACGATTTTCCTCCATCTTACCCCGATTCTAGTACACACCCTTAACAGCGACAGCGAACACCCCCCCTACTACCAGTACTACAAGGATCGTTCCTGCTCGTCGTACCACCGCCACCACCTCTCTTCCACCATCCATCCTTCAGCCACCCCTATTTTGACTTATGCCGGCATTATTGCTTCTCTTCCCTCTCTCATTTTTGAAGAAAAGATACCGGGAAGGAATTTCCTTTCAACCAATAATGTTATCGCTGCCAATTTTTTTTTTTCACTGGTTCCTCATTTCTTATAAGTTCATTTGTAGGATCGATTGAATTCAATTTTCAATTATGTATCGATGTGGGGGAATAGAATGATGACTCATTGTATTCAAAATTTCAAAATTTTGAAATCATTCAAGGAGCAAATCAGAATTTTATTAAATTCACCTGTGTTGAATTTGTTAGTGAAAATTCGGATAGTTGTGGATCTGTTGTTAATAAATCACGAAGGTGTAACAGAGAAATCATAAAAAGAATGGATTTTCAACACGATAAATATATATTGATCTGAAGTTTCTATAAAAGTAAGCCGCAGGATTTTACATCAGGAGTTGATAAAATCAAATTCTGTGGAATTGAATTGAAGGAATATTCAACATTTGATATTTTTTCACTGCAAACTCTAGCAGAACTTAATACTTGAAAAGCAAAACAAAACTCCTTCATAATCCGGAGATGGAACCAATCACCGAAGTGAGGAAGAACTTCTCATGTTTTTTACAGTGTAATCACAACGGTATCTTAAGACTAACCCGATAGAACCGATCTGCAACTCACGCATGCAGGTGAATTTCAAATTAGTTGCAAATACATTGTTCGTGTACTCAGATAGTTTATACTGTGAAGAATGATTGTGGAATTTTCTCCCAAAAAATGGCGACACAGCAAAGTTCCTTCATAGATGGAGAATTCTTCCCCATAATTTGAGCAACTTGTCCTTCATTTGTAAAAGATTCAACACCAAAAAAACAAAATAACTCCTCAGAGTGGTAGAAAACTTCCTCATTTTTCATGAAAAAATAATTTCCTCCCGATGAGGGGATGAAATCCACCAATAATGTGGAGAAAAACTCCCCATAATATTCACAGTGTATTGTAGGGATTATTATTCCAATTTTGATAATAAAATAGTAAATTTGAGATGAGGATTGAGGAATTCAATCAATTCTACAACAAATCTCAAAATAGTGTGAATTTATCACATTCTGAAATAATAGAGTGATTATTCTTGGTAACAGAGTTATTTCTCATGTATAAGTTAATCAAGATGAAATTTTATTTGCAATTCACAGTCTCAGTTTTCTGTATCAAACTATGAATGTTCAAACATTAATCACCGCAATAGAATATTTGAAAACAGAGGAACGAGATATCTATTATAAAAATTAATGGATTGAATGAAATGATTCAAAAATATACGCACAAATAAAATCGTTAAAATTAATTCTCAGAAATACGAATAAATGTTCATTTGGAATAGCGTTGGTGAATTTCAATTAGAACTTTACGGTGGTACAACGACCCAGCTATTTGAATTTTAATTTCTCTCCATGTTTCGCTGCCACCTCTTTCTTCTCCTCTTCCTCCTCTTTCTCCTCCACGGATGGGACGTAACATTTTCGAGGGTGGAAAAGTCGTCGGAACCAAGAAGAGTGGAAGAAAAAAAAAGGAAAAAACAACGGGGATTCGTCCAAGGGAAAATGAAAAGTCACACCCACCAACTGTGGAGACATCGATGCGGGGTGCAAGAATATTCCTCTTTTGTGCATTGTATTTCAAATTGATGTTTTCTTCTTTCATTCAAATGAGAACAGGATATTCGATGATTTGAGCTGAGAAAATTGTTTAGTCTTCGTGACTGAAGATTTACTGGAATGCGACAGCAAATAAAAAATTTGGTTGTCACAACAAAATACCAGTTTCTTCGACTGAAAATTTTGGTTGGAACAAACAATATTTCAATTCAGGCAACACAAATGTTTTCCAAATGACAGTTGATTATTTCCAGGTAGAAATTGAATATTATTGAATTGCGTTGGAACCTATTCATTTCCCCATTCGTCAATGAGATTTGATAGATTATTTGTCACAGAGTGGGGTTAGGGTGGCGTAACAGAGCCCAAGATTAGGCGATTTTTGATGTTAGGAGGATATACCTGTAAAGTAAGAACATCATTTCACGCTTCGGCAATTCTTCGTTCAGCATGGAACCGACATTAGCAAAACAGTGAATCAAGTTTGGGCCAAGGACTATTAGCGATATGGCAAAAGTACAAGGGTGCGCTTTGAGGCTTCAAATTGGAAATTACACAATTCCATTGTCCCTCCTGGAGCATATATTACATTGAAAGTGGAATGAGTGAGAAAAATTGAGTTTCCGAACATGATTTCACCTCTGTGTGCACATTGAGCTCATTTTAGGCCATTGTTGGCCCATTAATAGCAACATTGCACCAGAAAAGAGCTGAAGTTGGCCCAATATTTATGCATATATGGGCAATAGTTTTGTTATATTACATTGAAAATACAGTTTGGTCCAGCGGATCAAAATTTTGGCTGGAATGAACGAGAAAAAACTTTTTGGTTGGCTAAAATGAAATTTGTTTCGGACAAATAAAATTTATTTGTCTAAGAAATTGTTGATTACCGTGAACCAAATTTTGTCCATCACAAATTTTATTTTTGCCAACCAAAAGTTTGTTTGCCTGGAATGAACAACATTACACTACATTCTGTGGATTTCTCGATTTAGAAGTCCAAAGCGTTTCACTGTCGCCCTATACAGTCAATTTCTACTATTTTTTGTCCACTGATCCGGTTCCCGCATCCGGGCCCTCAATTGTAGAAAAAAACTGAGATAACTGTTTTTTTTTGTCCAGTGAATCATTTTGTTATTATATGCCCAACTAGAATTTTTTGTTGGCATAACCAAAAACTTTGGTCGCACCAAGCAAATCATCTTACCGAATCACGTTTGATTCCCTGAACTGAAAGTGTTTTGGTAAAATCTTATTGGTGAGCATAAGCAAACTTTGGTTGTAGTTACTAAATTTCTAGTTCCGCCAACAAAAAATTTTGGTTGGGTATACAGCAACCGAATCTTTTTTCCTCAGTGAATGTTCTTCATGAGAATCAAAATCTTTCATTTTTTTTACTGAGAGTTCAAGAAATTCCTGCTCTATGAATCGAATCAAGATTGTCCCCCTTTTCTTCACTTTCTCCCCAAACCATGGAAAAACATATGGGAATTTTGAAACTCTTCATTATTAAAATTTTGCCATGGATTTGATGAACAATTGAAACTCCAGCGATATAACTTTTTCATCCAACTTCATCATATTTATTAGGTCTTTATCCGCGTACACGTGACTCGTCTGATCGAAATACCGACGACATCTTCGAAGATTATGATCTCTTTGGAGAATACAGATAATTTCGTCTCCAAGAAACCATTTCTCTGAGATGAAGAGAAGACCTTATTGCTTCAGAGATACGTTAGTACGCTCGACAAGCGACGTTAATGTATGTATGAGATCCAAGAGTCTAAGTTCCCACCCTTTCTCTGACGTTTCATCTTCCCTTTTCAGATAGCAGAAGAGAGGAGGGTGTATCTGGGAGTTCGTTCCCAACCAACCACCCACCCATCCATCCATCTATCCATCCACCCATCCATCTATCCATTCAGCCATCTGGCATGTAGGTTATACGACGTGAGCCGCCTTTGGGTTTCCAAGGGAGGCTCTTCTCTTCGCACAATGAAATGAGAATCACGAGAGAGGAACCAAGGCAAGGCAAACTAAGACTCAGACGACGACTACGAATGCGACCTATCTTCGTTTAACATTTCCCTCGTCTTCTTGTTAAGACGAAATGTGTACCCCCGTCTTCCAAGTTCTCCCAAGGAAGCCTCAAGATTCTCTTACTCGGGTGGAAGTATAACACCACCCACCAGGCTCGTCTCGTGTAATCAGCAAAGACGCGTCTGCTTTTCTAAGGGTGATATGCTTCCTGATACCCTGCAACGACTGAATTTATCTTGGCTGCTGCTGTTGCTCATCTCCCGACATCGCTGACTCCTTTGATGATTACTCTTTCGTCTCCCTATCCCCATCCTATACGTGTACAGGGAAATTCACATCGATACAAAATTTTATAAGAAAAAAAAACTGATCGAGTAAAATAATATTCTCCGACTATATTACAATGTTTATTTGATTGTTTCGAACTCAACTTCAACAAGCGTTAACGAATTCATCAAAGGGATGAAAAGGGTTGTTTATAAAGAGGTAACACCAATTCGTTGAGGGAGGTTGAGCCCACCGTCATGCGCTCGACTCTTCCATTCTTTTGGCGCAATTGTGTATCGTAAATCTTCACAAACCAAGGATGAGATCATTCCGGATTCGTGTTTTGCTTGTATCTGTTTGAATCCAATCAGATTCAAATCAATAGATCATATTCATAATTTCAGCAGAATTGTGTAAGAAATCAAGTTTGAAAGACTATATTGAATTTCAATACCAATTGAGATTTGATTCACTGAAGTTCCATCAGATTTAATTAAATCGAATCAGATCCAACTAGATCTAATTAGATCTGGCGGCCTTGATCAGATGTGATCCGATGGTAAGGCTAAGGATGAGTGTGAATAAAAGTGAATATATTATGCAAATAATTTTTATTAAAATTATATCAGAATCAATACACATTAATTTTCAAATTTCTGTAACAAAGATCAAATCTCATGAGTTCAATTTGAAGAAAAAATAGCTTTTCTTCAAGTACTAATTTTTCCCATCTTGCCCCAGCTGGCATATTTTGTATATAAAAATGCGGTATTTTTCAGAGCCAGCACAGGCTTCATGTGTTCAAAGATTGCATATTTAGCAAGCCTGATTCAGGTTTTCAAAAATCTCGAATGTTGACTGAGCAGGACACATATTTATCGTAATTTTCCAGAACACTGTCTTGGTTTGCTCCTTTTCTGTGCTCCGAATGCTGATTATTTCGCTCTCAACTCTGTTTTCTTTGGTTCAGTGTTCCTTGCTTTAATCATACTGTGTCTCATCTTGCCCTAGCTTTCGAAGAAATCTGGAATCTTGACAAACTGGCATCATGACGAAGTTTACCTAAAGTTAGATTATTATCGATGCGAAATCATTTCAACATGCTGTAATTTGTGCTAGATGTATTTCCAATAACCGTTAGTTTATTCTAAGCGCACTACATTCACTTCGTCTTATCCCGTGGGCCCATCTTGCCCCCACTTCCCCTACAAGCGGATACAACCTTTTTTTCTCGAGAAGTTATTGTAATCATGAATGTTTGGCTTTGCGATTATAATTCTTCTAACAATCCTGTTTTGTTCTTCTCATTTGAGTTTTTAGTTCCATTGATAATATATTCAATACAAATAACGATGACCGTTCATTTGAATAGAGGATAGAAAAAGGAGAGAAACTCTCGTAGTGTAATTTATCAGAGAACAAAGAAGGAACAGTGGAATAGAATCGATACCCTTAATGCACTGGTATAGATTTAATCGTATAAAATGTTCAATCGCATGCAAATGGAATTCCGGTACGTTGGGCTCGGTGATGTCTATTTTCGTGAAAATGAAACACACCGAGCCTCGAGACTCGCGTGGGATGAAGGGTTGGGTTTAACGATGACAACGCTGAAGACGACGAAGACGAGGCCAGGCGGTGGTGAATTCTCCTCCTCCCAAAGGGGTAAGGGGTGGTTGGGGGACATTGGTATCTTAAGTCTTACCACTGGGTACGGTAGTACGCCTGACAAGCGACGTTAATATATGTATGAGATCCAAGAGCCTAGGTAGTATCTCTAACCCTTTACCAGACGTTTCATCTTCCCTTTTCAAATGAGAGAAGAAGCTTATGTATCTCTCAACCAACCCCCGTCGTTCTATTCATACAAAATGAGAGAAACATTCTCCATTTGTAAGGGAGATTAGGAAATCCTGAAATTATTTGGAACCTAGGAACTAAAACCTCATGAAAGAGAAAGAGATCCCGAGGGAGGAAATTATAATTTTCATCCGACGCTTTATAATCCATCACTTCATCTACGAATCTCATCTGCTGCTCGATATTAATATCGAGCGTAATGATAATGATGAATGAAATGAGGTAAACTATGAAGGCAGAGTCAAATGATTTATCATTCGTTGTAATGATAGATGTAACAATAGAATATTCAAAGTTCTCAAACCACGTATATACTGTACATTCCATATATAGTATCTTTAAGACATATCCACCTTACGCCAAGTCATAATTCCCCATTCCAGCAATTTCAAGTTCTGAATAGCCTGAATCACATAAATCTTCCTCGCTAATAGAAAATGTTTCTCTCTCTCGTATTCTATCCACCTCCTTTGGGTTCTCTACCCGGTTCTCCTACCCTCATGTTTTGGAGAACGTTGAATTTCTGGAAAGCAGATTCTGAAGAAAGGTCGCCTTGGTCGCGAGGAAGGGAAAGGAAAAGGGGTTGTAGAGTTTAGTCGGGTGACTCGAAGATGGAGCGGAAGCGGCGGTTACGGCAACGAAGAAGAGTTTTGCTGCACGTAGGTGGAACAGAACCCTAGTAGACGACGCGTACTATAAGGGTAGTTTGTGCGCCGTCGAGGTAGTCGAGCGAGATAAAGAGGGAACGAGCTTCACCTTTCCTAGTGTGCTTGCAACCCCCCCGCTTCTTCTCCCTAAGACGTTCGTGCCGAGCCTCCGATTGGTCGACATTATTCAAAATGGCGTCTTTACCGCATAAGATCCGTTTTATTAGCATATACCCAGAAAGGAGAGACACCTCGTCGCGGTTCTCCTACTGACTCGCGAAAAATTCTCCCTCAAACATCAACTTCCTCAAATTTGCCATCTTTTCTAAAGATTTTCAAGAGAATCTCCGAACTGAGGTTGACGGTATTTCAAAGAAAGATTGACTGTATTTGAAAAACCAAGAGTCCAAGATATTTTGGGCTTTTCCACAGAAAATCTCATGGACAAAACTTTCTAGACTGCGAATAAGAAGACTGAGGAGAAGAAGCAGAAGAAGAACAAGAACAAGAAGAGGGAGAAGGAGAAGTGGGAGGAAACAGGGGATCTATCGGTAGGGTAGATTTAAGCCGATGCCAACATCGCCTCCTACTTCTCCGTCGGCACCGCATCTACGAATAGTAGGAGCAGTGGTAGGATCATAATGTTGGATCCCAGGAGGCTTGGATATACCGAGAGAAACTTTCATTACTACGTAGTCGTAGACTCGTATATTCATCGTCATATAACGGCTCGTTCGTGAGCTGTTTCTCTCCTTCTCCTGTTCTTTACTTCGACGTTGCGGCGGTAACGTAAATCCGCAATGTTGAAATTCCTAAGGCACTTTGAAGATGCTGCTCTTATCGCTACTCAAAATATTCTCCTTCGTCGACCATAATCATACTTCCTGAGTTTTCATTTATAAATGGTTTATAAATATCGATTACGTTTCAAAAATATAATTACCGGCATTATTTTTCGTTCAGCCCAGAATATTCTTTGAAGAAGATCACTCAAAATTTATGAACATTTTCTGAGCCATTGCCTTTGATGTTTTCGAGCGACCTTTGAAAATTCATATTAACATTCGATATGAACTATCACTTTTGATTGGCACCTAGATGGATAAGATTAAAATTGAGATTAAATTGATTAATCAAATTCATCACTTAATTTTATCAATTTTAGGAAACATCGAAAGCAGGGAATCAAAACATCTTTAGATATAAATTGTGAGTGACCTCTGAAAATGAATATTTTGAGCCGCAACTTTTAGGAAGTTCCTATTTTTGTATGTACTCAATTTTATCGCAAGGAAAAAACATCAAAACATAAACAAAGTGAATCTTGAATATTTTTGGGATTTTTCATAATCTTGAGCGATCTCTAAAACACTTTTTCTCGAGCTGATCTCGAGAGGAGGACTCCGAAAATATGAAAAACCAACATATTTTCATACGAGACTCAAAAATTAAAGCAATCCGGTTTTTTTTTGCGCCACACTGCAAAAAATGTATGGTTCTATTAACCATCTGAAGTATGGCCAGGGAAGATAGCTACAGTGGCGACACTCATATCGTTCTAGAACAATACAGATTGATATTGTAGCAATCTGTGTGGCTCGTAGATCCATCCGTTTGGCTGTGGTGGCAATACCGATGTTCCTATACTTCAGATAGATGGGCAGTAAACAGGATTGTTATGAGACCAATAGTTTTTTCTCAGTGCACTCTATTAAACATCCATTCCCACTTTCAGAATGTTTCATATCGAATTCACCATTTCTTAGATTAAACCCAAGCATGTATTGCCTTTAATGACAATGGGCCCCAGGCTGGGTCCATCCTCTTTAATCCAATCTTGGGGAATGACGATGGGGCCCATGTTGGTTCAATCTTGGCCCTATTATGTTTTCCCATACAATTATGGTTGATAGAGAATGGAAATAATGAATCTTATTGCGGGCACATTTGAACTGGGTCCCAATTTGGCCCAGCGTTTGGCCAAGATTGGGGTGAATTTATATCCCGAGCATATGTGTACAATCCTCAGCGTGTATGAATTTTGGCCCCACATGGGCAGGATGGGGCTCAACGTTGGGTAGAATTCAAAGCAATTTTCCAATTTCAACAAAAAAAAGGATGGGCAGTATTGATTGCCTAGTCTGGGTTCATGCTGGGCCCATGGTGTTACCAATTCTCGGGCAAAGCAATACGGGCAAGCTGGGAACGATGTTGTCATCCCAGGGTTGGCCCTATTTGTCTGCCCAGCTTGGTCCCACGTTGGGTAGCATGGGCTCCCACCCCGGGCGTAGATGCGGCCCGTCGTTAATACACACTTGGGAATGAATACACGGAGAAAAAAGTATTGCTGGCATAACAAGCAGGTCTGTTACCATAACCCTTACAAAAAAAATTAACTGAAAGAGCAAGGAAAATGATTGACACAACTGTATTTTTTTGCTGACATAAGCCAATTTGTTGAGAGAACTAACGCCTCAGCTGCTGGAGTGAATATTTTTGCAAGAACAACAAATTTCTCTGTGCACTGAGAAAAATGTGTTTCGTAGAACTAGCAATAACAGCATTGCTGACATTTTATTGTTGAATATACAATAATTCTTGTCCTTATAGCAATATATAGTTGTCTTATTAACAATAAAATTGTCAATTCAGCAATTTTATTGCTGGTTGATATGTGACAATTCAGCATTGTCATATATCAACCTACAATGAAAATTGTAAAAATATGACCGTTAACATTGCTGAATTGACAATTCTATTGTTAAGAAGACAACATGTATTGCTATAAGAACAAAAATTATTGTATTTCCAACAATAAAATGCTAACAATTCTGTGATTGCTAGTTCTACGAAACACATTTTTCTCAGTGTGGGTGCTATGGCAGCAAACTATTTTTTCTCCGTGTATTTATTCGATTCAATAAAATGTATTCAAATCACTTAAGTAGTTCGTTACGACTCTTCAATTAAATACTCTAATGTTCCCGAGAACTCCCGTTCTCAGTGTGATTCAGATGGATTGGTAATTGAAGATTTTTTATGGAGATACTCCGATACGTATATGGATTCAACATGCGATTCAAATGAAATCGACCTGTAACACAGAGGATTTGGTTTTTTGTTCACATTTTTCCATTCATTGTAAAATTCATGTGTCTCAGAGTGGGTAGCAAGATTGACTCTTTAGTTTTCAGTCGAAAAAGTTTAATTCTTCTCATATTTCCAAGGATATTTTTTTCACAAGAAATATGGTAGAAATCCACTCGTTTAGCCTGTCGATTGAGAAAAAACGCGAATACGAATGCGAATGTGATTGCCGTTCCAAATGAGTGCCCGGAAAGGATTCAAAATGAATCCAATTCGTCCTTTGATATTTGAGAAATTTCACTCTGAATAAATCTGTTCTTTATTGAATTTCTTAATCTCACCATGGTAAGAAAAATATATTATTCCCACAGTGAATCCAAGTTGACCATACTAAAAATTTCCCAAGGGGAGGTACATTCAATATAGATATTCTCACGATCCAAAGAAAGAGAGAAAGAAGGAAAGAACAAGAAAAAAGAGCCAAATCTAGTTTGTGTCTTTTTAATATATAATTCCAGCTCATCGTTCTTCTTTGATGGCTATCGTCTCTTGATATTCTTGTTTCCATCAAGGTTAAAACCTGTTGAGGTTCGAAATCCTGCAACGTGACTCTATCGTCAGTTTTGTCTCTGGAATCGCAAAGGAAAACGCAGTGAACTGGTTTTATGCTTTCACCAGTGTCTATCGACTAAAAGGTCTTCATTTGTATCGTTCTTACGATGTATAATAAATCCTTAGCACTTGTTCTTGTACCAGAAATACCACTTTTGGAAACAACCATTTCATTTTTTTTCCTTTGAGAAGAATAGGAATATAAATGATATCCAAGTTGTATACGATTAGGTTATTATTTCTCACTTTTGTATTTCACATCATGTTATTGAACGTTTTTTTCTTATCGAATACATCAAAATCGATTAATTTGAAAAAAAAACAATTGAACCCAGCAAAAAAATTATTTAATGAAATTTCTAATGGGATTAAAATGAATTTATTGATTTGATACAAAATCTTGCACAGTAAAAAATGAATGAGTATGAAATATAACACTCATGTAACACTCTGAGTGATTCGTACAGATCCACACGCGGGAGGGCTTTTATTCTACTATGGACGGTGAGTGTATTCTATACACTCTCCCGTGTGTTGATGTTTTCGTATGTCTTTAAATTATTTCACACTGGGGTGAGTGAAATTCAACACTCAGGAAAGTGAAATTTTTACCAAACTTTCTAAATTCAGCAATGTACATTCCAACACTCGGTTATTTCACCATCCGAAAAGGGTCTTTCATCCGACTTCATTCTTTACTATGTGTACACCTTATATCCATAAGAAAGAAGATGTTCATTCAAATTGCTTGGAATTCTGTTCAAATGGCAGAATTTTTACATCAAGGTTCACTTCGAAAGCCTGGTTTGGATTGTTTGGACACTACTAATAGAATTCTTCTGTTAAGATTATAAATGCATTCCGATGTCTCTCCAAAGTTCTTCGAGTAGGTATACATAATGATATAACATGAAATCATTTCCATCGCAAATTCTCCTCAACGTCGTTGAGTATATTCTCAGTCGAATAACTGTACCACCCTCGTCACACCCACAGCTATTACTCTATTACTCTAGCTAGGTACTATAATTATGGTACCAAAAGACTATGGATGTATAATACATCTTAGCTTGCAACCTTGCTTGCTCGTTCGTACTCCTTCTGTAACTACCTTCGGCACCAACTTCCCCGGGTCTAGGGATAGGTTCTTTCGAGAGTCGACGACGATCAACACCGCGTCAGGAACGGGTATATATGTAAATGTACGTACGTGTATGAAGATGAGATGCAAAGATGTGAGAGAAAGGTAGTTTGAGGAGCAGGTGGATGCTTTCGGGGCACATTAACGTCAATTTCCATCCGGGCGCCCTCAAGAAACTTACTTCCAGTTCAAGTTCCTCCTAAGCAGCTAAAGCGCCTTGAACGTTGGTGTCTGCAGGAGGAAGAGGAGGAAGAGAAGGTGGCGGTGGTGGGTGTTCCTCTCCACCCCTTTCTCTCTTCTCGCATTATTAATGTTACGAGACACGTGAATACGCGCGATATGAAGGCACCTACCTACCTACCTATGTACCCAGGAACAGCAAGGGAGGAAGGAAGGAAGGCTGGATAAGGAACGAGTACCAACCAGAGAAGAGAGTTTCCTCGAACGAAACCCAACGGCAGCCCTTCAACCGCACGGCTTCGCTAGTCCTTTAGTTCCACTAATTGTCTCGGAGACGTCGTTGTTCCTCTAATACTCATCGTCTCCGGATGTGCAGGTTTTCCTGCACACGATGCGAGACGAGGTAACAACGTAAGCAAGGCAACTCCTCTGGTTAACTGAAAAATCCGATTTACCGAGTTACGGGGGCAAATCTAATTACCGTAATTAGAGTTTCTTGTTGTTACGCGTACAGATGCAAATTCACTTTAACGTACACGTATGCATTAAATATATATATACATACGTGTGCGCATCTCTATCACTTTCATTTCAATGCGCACGCGTTTCTCCAAGTTTCCTAATGTCCGAATGAGATTCTGGTCCACGACAGCTCCTTTCGTCTCATGTACGTTGACCACCGAAGGAAATTAACACACAAGAGACTGATGTCTCGTATTTACGTATGGTACAGCCTCACTTCGTCAAGCTAAAATTGAACAGGTTGGGTCTTATGTTGCTGCCTCAAGTTGTTCACCGCCAACTCTTTTCTATGCTGCTTCTTCTCCTCATATTTCCTCGCTCTCTCTTGTTGTTTCCCTCCCCTAATTGATGTGAGAAAAATAAAAAAGAAATAGTAAAAGTATATATAAAATTGAGGGAACGTATACTGAGCGTGAAATGGGGACATTTTAAGCGTAGAATTGTTCTAAATTACACTCCCTACACGGTATAACATTTTCACCAGGGTTGTTTATTCTACGCTGTAAGAAAATTGCCGGTGTTAGAAAAAGTCCACCCTGAATGATGTTGTTTTGATACCGCATTGTGTCATCCCAACACCATTTGGAATGATCGTAACACCGAATTTCGGGGTGGAATACCATAGAATCCGCGTGGTATGAATTCTAATACCGCTTATTTCACAATGAAAGTTGATGTTATCGTGAAATAATTTTTAAATAACTCCCAATAATTTCTTCAGCACATTTATTGATTTTTAATAACGGCCCCTCTCCGAAAAGTGCATACGATTTGTGAGGAATCAGAGAAGAAGGGAATGGAGGAAAGGAAAATCCGGCGAGCGGTGGATAGGTGGGTGAAGATATAATCGTCGCAGTAGAAGGAACACTCGAATCGAGAACAGACGGAGGAAGGAAAATCTGGAAAGACAGGCGCGCGTAGCTGCGACGATGTTGTCGGCGGGGGTAAAAGAGGGAAAGTTTGAAACGAGGAGCGACGGAGAAAGGAAGAAAATCCAGGACCAACGACCCAAGGGAGAGTAGAGTAGAGGAGGGAATCGCGAAACGAACGAGCGAGGAAACCCTGTTTTCCCGGGGCTCCTCGAGGGGCGGCGTCAAGACGCTGACGATCTAACCAATGGGAGCTCTCAACGCCGTTTTTGCGATCTCGCGATTCGTCGACATAGTTGGCCTCGTGTCGTCGCGTTCCCGTTGTACTTCCTTAAAGTTGATGTGGCGCGGAAAAGTCTGGTTCACGTCCACGTACGTGCATAGGAAAAAGGAAGAAAGGAAAGAAAGGTAAAATGAAATACAGAGAAAAAAAGAACTTAGCCGTTACAGGGCGCAGCCGCTATTGGTCGAATACTTTTCTTCCCCCCAATTTCGTAAACTTTCCGAAGAGCCAATGGGAAAACGTCTTGTAGAAAAAATCGATCGGTCCACGCGCGAGTGGTATGCTTATTTTTCTGTTCTCCTTTGGTTTTCGAACCAATTGATTCATTATTGAGTTGTATCACTGGGAATTTATTCCTCTTTCGAATTTTGATGAATTTCTTTCGATGGTTCAGCCAAACGTCGATTCGATTACGGTTTTAATTGGGTGAATAAATTATTGAGAATATCAAGTACTATACCCGTACAATACTGGATTGAAAATTCTATCCAAAGAATCAACTTATTTGCCCAGCAAAATTTACTTTCTTTGATCTTGAATATTCTATAAAAGACATCTGAAGGAGCTGTGCAAATAATATGATCAAATAAAGGTGACATGTTCATTCGGAGTTCTTCATTATTCATCCAATAATCCAATCTTTGAGGGTTTCATTTCAACAGACAAATGTTACATCGAGGTCAGTATTATCAACATTTAGTGACTCCTCTCATTATGTTTTCAATTATTTGTCTTATTCGATTGTTCCGTATTGAATAAATTTCGATCCATTGCAGTAAATTTAGACACATGGGAACGGTGAGGTAGATCTAACGTCTCTCAACCCTTCGCGTATGGCAACCAGTTTGTTTTCCCTGCATAAAATCTATCAACAGGCGCAGATGGTTCTATTGAGCGAAAGAACTCATTTCAAAAAGCTAGGTATAATGAATTTACGTTTTCAAAACTTGAATTCTTCGTGGAAACATTTTCGGTTCTACTCTCATCGCAATGATATTAATGAAGTTTGAATCGTTTATTGAAACAACGAATTAGTAACCGGATAACACAATATTCCATTATTGAACATAAAAAATCTTGCAGTATTTTCTTTCAACGATGTTTCCAGTTCCAAGGAGATGATTCAAAAACATAAATAACGAAGAGTCATCATATTTCGTGCGTTTGAACGTTTGTTTGGGTTTCATATATAAACGATTCAAACTTCAGGAATATTTGCAATGTTCGTTGTATTTTTAGCTGGGACAGCAATGTTTTAACTGTAGCAGCGAAAAATTTGTTTGCTATTCCATATATGATACTGAACATTTCGCTAGTGTATCACAAAATTTGCTGCCTCAGCTAATCACATTGCTATTTCAATAATCCAGTCAGCTGTGGCAACGAATTTTTAGCTAGGTTACTGGAAACTAATTTTCCGGTGCATGTTTCCTTAACGCGTGACTTCAACGTCGAGTCTGCTTTCATTTATCCACTCATTCTCCACCCATGATCCATCGAATTTGAAAATGGAGGAGCGGTAGTTGTCTTTTGCGAATAATCATATCGCATAACGGTTTCTGTAAGTTTTGACCCTGAATTTCGATTTCATAGGGTACAGCAAAATGTACTCGGACTGTAAGAAATTCAGAGAGTAATAATGATTCCTCAACTCTTTCTGAGATTTAAATATAAAGTCAATTATGTTTTTCTATTCCACTTGTCCATAAAGTTTATGTACTTCAATGTGTCGTTCAATGTTCAAATAAGTTTCTCCCCGGCCAGTGCGAATGATCAATTTAAATTCATAAAGAATTCTCAAAGACCACGTGAACAATCCCCATTGTGCGACCAATGATGAATTCAAAATGAAAACGCATTGAATTCCCGCAGAATTAATCATGAAATTGCGATATGAGTTCTTTCTGAACTTTAAGTTGTTCATCAAGAGTTCATTTTGAATTCAAGGAATTCGTAATTAATAAATATTGATTAGCATAAAGGGAGCTCTTTGCAGAAACTCTTGTGCTTTAAGGGTCCTAACCAATCAACTAATCAAGAAATCATCGTTTTTTGAATTAAAAACAAAATACACCTTATAAAGTTTAGAAATTTATTGGACCGTGTTTGATTTTTAAATATTCCAGACTTTCAAATCCTATCAATCATTTTTTCAACACATCAAGTACTTCCACCATTTCAAAAATTCATGAGAAAATCTTATTTGTGAAAAAACTATTGATTCACGAGCACAGCGTGTATCTTGTTCTCCATCCCACCTGTCCACCCTTTCGAACTTGATGTGCTGCTGTCCATCGGTAATTCAATCTTTCATTTCCCCTTTGTTTTGTCGAAATTCTCATATTACCTATTCGAGTATTATCTCATCTCTCTTGCAATTTTCTCTTCTTCGTCTTTTCCTTTTTCTCCCGGTTCTTCATCTTGCTAACTTCCCAGATTCCAGTTTACCATCCGTGCCTAGGTTTCCGACCGGAGACCACCACTACCACCACCACTACCACCACCTCCTCCCTCATACAGTAATAGTCAACAGGAATGAAAGCGAGGAGCCGGAGGAATAAAAGGGGGAGGAGGAACAGTAGTTGGAAACGGTTCACAACTCGTACCCAGAATCCACGAAGCCACTTCCTCAGATATTAGATTTTCGCAAGGAGCGTGCTGGGATTTTCGAGGGGTCACGGTAAGGTAAAAGAGAAGCAAGAGGCAGTCGGGAGTTTGGTTGGTACCGACGCCGAGGGTGGGATAAATATTAATTACGTTCCTAAGGGCTGCCTGTGGCTACAGAATCGTTATACTTGGCCGTGTGCTGCTGTTGATCCCCCTCCCCACCCTCTGCCCATCAGCCTAACTCTTCTTCCTTCGGCTGACAAAGTTCCTGAATTCTGCGCACTTCGGCTAATTTCTCATCAGAGTTTCATTGATCATGGCACCCCTGCTCTATCGTTAATCGTCTATCTCTCTCTCTCTCTCTCTTCACGAGAAATTTCTTGTTTCTATTTTAGGTACATGGGTGGTAAGATGTGTAAAATATGGAATTATGATGCATATATTTCTATGTTTGTCGATGTTATGGTATGAAGTTTTTCATTCGATGCATAAAATTTGATATGGATGCATTTGATACACGTGTCTCATAGCCACATTCTTCAAAGAAAAATCAAAAAATAGCATGCAAAACTGCAGAAATCTGAGAAGAGTTCTGAAATCCAAAAATGAACCATAGATCTCCCTGCTCAGAAAAATAACGTTCACCAAGCGTACGAAAAATGTTTATTGAAGGAGAGAAAACGTTTAGGTAACGCGATCCGTGCCAATTGTCTCTCTCCCGCAGAAAGGGCAATGAACGTTCATAAAAGGTTCGGGCACGGATTCAATCTCTACCTGGAAAAAAACCTAAAACGCGTTGCTTGAAACCTTCCAATGCAAATTTTCAAAAAGTGTATTGTCATATAATTCTCATCATGAGGAAAAAATCTATCTTTATTCTATGATCTGTGTTATTTGACAATATATTTTGGGAAATTTTCCATTTGAGGTTTGAACGGACCTGATCACAGTGGGTAAAAATTCTTAAACATTGGGTAAATTTATCGGTATAAAAATCAGTATATTGACTATATTTAGTGCACATAATTCCAAAACTGGCGGTAATTTTCTCGAGTTTTTCTTCGGGTTAATTGCTGCCTAATTACCGATGAATTTCTCGATAAATTTACCGCTTCTTTTTTTACAGTGCAGGCAGATCCGCATTGTAAAAAATGTGGGGAGTTTACCTTCACACTGTTGGTGGATTTGATCCCCTCATCGCGGGAAAATTGTTTTTTTCATCAAAAATGAGGGATTTTTCCACCATTCTGAGGAATTATTTTGTTTTTTAGGTGTTGAATCCTCTACAAATGAAGGAAAACCCCACCAAATTATGGTGAAAAATTCCCCACCTTTTTACAGTGCGGACAAAAAATAGTTGTTAGGCTTTGAACGGGTTTTGTTCGGACCTGCCTTGCATTTTTAGCAGGAAATCGCAGGTCAAATATGTTTCACACGGTAAACAAAGTGGTGTGAAAATGATCAGGGCGTAGGTTCTATGAGAGTTCAGCCCGAAGTTCGATGTTATAAAAACCCTAATGGCGTTAGGATAAATTGAAGCACTCGGACTGAACTTCATCCGTACACTGAGAAAAAAATTAGCTTATTCCTAAGAACATATTTTCTTGGTCTGAGAATATACATTTTCCTCTTATCTGAAGAAGATACGTACTTGGGATGACAAAATTTCCTCCATATCATATTGCAAAGCTTCAAACTGAGTCAATGTTTTTTTCATGTGAAGAAAGATTTTTTTCTCTCAGGGTACCATCAATTTTTTCACAGTATAAATGTCCAACAATGACATTTTTGTAATTTTCGTGATACTCGCTGTCTCTACACGGAAAAAAAGATTAGTTGAAATAACTATCCAACTTGTAAGCGCATTTGAACCGATTTTATTTCCATGTTTCTTAAGGAAATGATAGTATTAAAAATAGGGTTAAAAAACCATTATGCAGAAGAGGATATCACATTTGGAAATGTCGAGAAAATGCGAGTTTCAAAAATGTGTGTAATAAAATAGAAACCTTGATATTGCAGCCGATCGTCTGCCTGTGCTTGTGCTCGGGTGTTGTATGCTATTTTTTTGTTGGATTCCATTGCTATTCCACACATCGTATCATCAGAATGGAATTTTGGCCTTGCCAAGTGGTGGTTTTACATGGGGTAGTTTGAGAGAATGCTTGAATCGATCGAGGTGTTTGTTCAAAGGAAATTTTGATTCTCGCGAATTGATAGTATCAATGGCTGAAGCATTGTCGACTACTGGTGCCTTTAGATTGACACATTTGTGTTTTGAAATTTCGACATCTGTGAAAACATGGGGGTTCGAGTTGAGGCCACTGTTGGCGGTTCGAGTTGGTACACAGCATTTCTTTTAGTTTTGAATCGAATATCTCAAAACTTACAAAATCAATCGCCGAAATTTATATATCCTCAGAGAGAGTGATGAACACTGATCTGAAAATATTCACTACTTCACCCGAATGGATAATCAAAAACACAGTTTTAACGAATTTCTCGAAGATACAAAATTTTTCACAGCAATGCTCATTATTCGTCTTTATTTTATTTTTTAATAATTTTTATATTCGGTTAATTGTTTTTATTCTTTCCAGTGAATTATTTTTAATCCAATCAACGGAAAAAATCGTTATTCTACACGGAAAGACCGGGTCCATTAATATTTAGAAAGAGTTTATCAACGTTTGGAAAAATGACTGTGTATTTAGGGAAAACGAGGATCGCTGAAAAATATTATTCGTAGTGAGTCTACCAAAAATTCGTAGTAAAAATATTGAAACTATCAATTGTTAAGGCATCGACTACGAATTTTTAGTAGACTCACTACGAATATTCTTCAGCAATCCTCGTTTTCCCTAAATTGACAGTCATTCTCGTAAATATTTTAAAAGATCCGGTCTCTCTGTGTAACGAAAAAAATTGGTCCATATGCGCTTGCAAGTTAAATAGTTATTTTAACTAATCTTTTCTCTCTGTGTACACTTTTCCTGCGGCTAATGCGTCTGAAGAATGAAATTCCACTTTCGAAATAAAAAAATTCACTTGAAGATATTCTATTTTCTCCAGATTTGTGGAACTTGGAACGATCTCTATGGAAAGGAAAACCCCCCTTGTAGTAAATATGAAATATCCACCAAAAAATGTTGATTTGAATATTTGTGATTCCACCTCGATATATAAATATCAAATCTCTATATCACATGCAGTATTTTTGAGCCATCCAAACGAGTTATAAATCATGCCAGAAATTAAAACCTGCACTGAGAAAGTTTTTTATAATTTACAAGAGTATAAAAATAGTTGGATATTTTATTATATCAAATTTTCTCAATCAATCCCCGAATCTGAAAGGACACCGTTCTTTAGAAGAACGAATTTCTAAAAAACGATTCTCTTAGCGTGAAAAAAAAGTCAGTGAAGTGGTTTTTATTGATGAATCGCCGATGGCAAATTGGAAGAAGAGGAAGAAGGGTCACGTCGATTTGGATATCAAAGTATCGAATTCACGAGTGATTGGACACGGGAATGAGGTGTCCAGGATACCTGAAGCGTGTGCATGCACACTGATATAGGTATATATACAGTGTACTCGACTATCCAACGAGTGATAATCAGCGGCTCCGAGGGTAACGAACCGGACGACGAAAGTGCCTTCGGGGAAAAGCAGGAGGACTTTGGTTTGCAGCTGAGCTACCGTCGGTGGTTGGTGCTGCCACCCAGCGGAGGGTTGGGGAACGAAAAATTTGAAGGGTTGATGAACTCGTTTGTTACGAGAATGTCATCAATTTCGATTAGACTCCAATGACCATCAAATTGTACGCGTTAGGAAGATGATGTACGATAACGTATACTAATATTGACATTCTGATGGATGTTTATGAAGATCGTTCCGGAAATTGGATTTGTAATAAATTGAAATATCGAATGCGTTTCCATGCCATGTTTCGTTACTATCGTCTTGTGAATTTGGGCATCCTTTACCGATTCATTGATTTCCCAAAATCATTTTTAGGAGATGGGTATTTTTTTATTGTCAAAAATATTGAAATTCCAATTTTTCCGCTTTGTGGGTTTGTGTTGCATTGCTTGGAAAATCATTGGAAAATTTTATGTCATTTTGAACATTGGTGATGAATTTTTTTTACTCTGACAATTTCAGAATGACCAATTTTCATGGTTTACTTCTTGGTAAGCTATGAACTCGGTGAGAAAATGGTTACTGTATAAAGATCGGAAATGACAGTTCGTTTGTGGGGCTATCTCATCAGAAAGTAATCAAAAGTCGTAGTTCATGTTTGAAGTCTTGTTGATATTTTGTAGGTTGAAATGAGAAAGAAAATTATGATGTAATAAGCAAAAAATCACCAAAATAAGATTGGTTTAATGCTGATACATTTTTTCTGATGAAAAAAAGGGATCTGGCAAAATTGGGGTTATAATTATATAATTTATAAAATTTTATTAGTACGATCCATGGAAAATATGAATTCTTCACGTTGATTGCATGCATAAAAAATACCATCAATATAAATTCTACGAGAATCCAAATCGTTGAAAATATGGATTCTTTTGTGAGTGAATATGGCATTCTTGAAGAAGATTGCTATGAATGGTTTTAGGCGAATATGAAGGGTACTTCTTTGATATGCTATTCGGAGATTTTATGAATACATGTGATATTCTTAAAGACGGTTTCTTCTAAAATAAAGTTTTCAAGATGAATTCTTTAGGAATTCATTGTTGCACTCTCTGAGGTCCTAGTTACGACCTTTAAAAATGATATCTTTATGAATCTGAGGTATTTCAGCAGAATTCTTTAAGAAATGACGTAACGGAAGTTAATTCCAAACATGCATGTATCGTGTGGATTAGCTTGAATTCGATTTCAGATCCATTCCCACTCTGCGAATGTTCATAGTTTCATATTAGGATCAATGAAACATTTGTCGAATGTTTCTGTTTTCCTGGGAAAATGTGACACTTTTCAAATTCGTTTGCTCGTATTTTCTGTTGTTGCACCGTGATGGGGAAAATTAAATAAGAGATGATTATAATCGTGATATTGTGAGCCAAAGAAACAGATAATACTCTCTCTCCCTTGAGAAAGAGAACTTGCCCAACCGAATGGATCACACTCTTGTCCGAAGGAATACGACATTGACGTTAGATCAAATCACCGAATACGCTTCACCGCTTAAGTGCGTCATTTGTGGCTAATGGTAGAGCGTAGTCACCGCTAATGCTCTATTTTGTCGGGTTCTCCCTCAGCATTCTCTGTCCCTTACTCTCTTCGACCTATCTTGTCTCGACGACGTAGAGTATCAACGTATACCTATTCAGGATCAAGCATACAGGTATACCAGTAAATTGAACTGAAATGAAACTCGAGAGTGATTTATTCTTGAGACAGTTTATCATCTGAACTACAATTCTTAGAGAGGGAATTATCGCTACAAAGCCCTTATCACATAATAATGAGAGAAATAACTGACTTCCATCAATTCTTCGTGTATTTTCGTATACTCAGCAAAAACGACATCACACGCGTGTACTCGTTACGGGGCAAAATTATATTTACTTCGTCCAACTCCTTCAAACCTTCGATCCAACTTATAAACAATACTATTAAGCTGCACGGAGAAAAAAGTATTGCTGGCATAACAAGCAGGTTTGTTAATATAGCGCCCACAAAAAAAATTAGCTGAAAAAGCAAGAAAAATGATTGACACATCTACATTTTTTTGCTGACATAAACAAATTTGTTAACAGAACTGATGCCTTAGCTGCTGGAGTGAATATTTGTGCAAGGACAACAGATTTCTTTGTAGGCGCTATAGTAGCAAATCATTTTTTCTCTGTTTGTGCAAAATACGGAAAGTTTTCTCCACACCAATGAAGGATTCGGTCTCCTGGTTTTGGAGGAATTGTTTTTTTTTATCCAAAATCAGGGATTTTCCCTTCATTTTGAGGAAAGATTTTTAATCCTCTATCAAATCATGATGAAGAGTTCTCTATCCATTGACGAACTTCGCTGCCACCATTCTTTGGAAGAAAAGTCCACAATTATTCTTCATAGTGTAATTCACGTGAATTGAATGTGTTTCCATTGTACAATGCGTCAAAAATATGGGCAATTTTTCTTTACACCGGTTATCCATTCCGTCCTCTGGCCTTGGAGGAATTGTTGTTCCACTTAAAAGTAAGGAATTTCCCACCTCCCCACACTTTGGGGATCCATTCAGCCTTCTGAAACTTACATTTTATAAAAATAAAGCAAAAGTTTAACAAATCATGGGGAAAAGTTCCTCCTCATCTCTAGAGGACCTTCCCTGTCATAATTTTTTGTGGAAAATAAATGCTAGAGTTATTTTTCAAAGGAAAATAGTTACAACAAGGGAGTAAATACAAGTAATAAACAGCGGTTGTAAAACCTAGTGGTCTTAGTAATTCGATTAGCTATTTATCGTTAAACGAGTAGGTATTATATACTCTAACTCAGTGAACATTTTGTGTCTTTTGATATCTTTTAGAAAGGTTTTAGATACAATGGAAACAATAAATCAAAATCGTGTCAATATTTTTGCCCAAGTGATCATTTTTATGACAAAATGTTCAAAAATTGGTGAGAAAAAATATGGGCCAGGTGAGGCCTCATTTTTCATGATTCCTCAAAACCGGGCCTTATCTGGTCCATTTTTCATTTCGAAGGTTTCTGAAAATTTTGTCAAAAAACTGTTCATGTTGGCAACAATTCTGAAGTGATTTCGACCTATTTCTCCTGTTGGGTCTTGTCTAAAACTTATATAAAAGGGATTTCCAAAGGGATATCCAAGAATCCCTGACGACGCAACCCGAGTCAATTCTTTTCTGTTCCATACAGACCACCTTCATTGATTGAAAAAGGTCTGTATAGAGCGATATTGTGATTTTATTGCTCCATTTTATGTTGTAAGGGTTCGAATCGTTTGTAAAACTAGAAAGGAAATTCAAATTCACAAAATATCATGAATCATCGTCATTTATTGCCTCAAGATGACTCCTTCAAATTGAAAATATCGTTCAAAGAATGTTTTGTAAGATTCGAGGTCTTCAATTGAAGTTGTGTCTGAGTATTTCGTTATTCGATTATTAATTCGTTCCAATAAACGATTCAGACTTCAGCAACATTTCATTTTCGTATAATTTGTCAGAATAGTTTTGGTTGTATCTTCAGGGATCACTCATATCGCTTCAACATGTGTTGTATCTAAAACTTGTCTTTAAGACATATTTTAGACGAGTTTTAGACAAGAATTGGTCTGAAACTGATCCAAAAGTATTGTGCAAGACACCTTGTCTTGAAGTTATCGCAAGACACAAAAGGTTTACTGGAAAGGAAACAGGAAACAGGTGATTATTATTAACTAAGTGAACAGTTATCTTCTCTCGTCTACTTAAGATTTCTATAATTTCTTCCTGTACGCGGTGTTAATCTCTGAATCAAGAGTTTTTAGAACAACGTGAGATGTGTTTTTTCTTTAGAGTACTTTTGAGAAAAAAAAACAAAAAAAATGAAGATAAGAAACTACAATACTCGATCGAAAGACCCTCACATTACAGTCATCGAATAGTTTGTGACAATTCCAAGTGAGATCGTGTATGTATAACCCTTGTTCTATGTTCATGATTGTTTGAACGGCTCTCAGGGATACAGGAATAGCGCAGACGGTCAGTAGAAGTCGCCCGACCAATTGACCGAGTTTCGATCCTTGATCTGAACCTTGAGCACTTCTGGTCGTAGTAGTTGTCTTCACCGTCGATCACCTGTTGTCTTGATCGCCACTTCCTTCCTCGTGCCACGATAACAGACGTAATATGTATATTAAGAATTCTCCTGGAAAGAATTTTGTTATCCTCGTAGAAAACTAGATTTGGAATTCAAACAAGCCTAGATTAAGAGTTTTAAGACCCCCTCATGGTGAAAAACAGTGCCCTTCGGAGCTTTGCATATTGAAAATGCGACTTGAAATTATAATCCCCCCCCCCCCCGCCCCCCTAGCCGTGGATTTTGGCAATGAATTATTATCACGAATCCGTACCAGAGATAGGCTACAGCGATAATTAGTCTGCACTGCTGATTCTACAAAGTAATTAGCAACTAGATGTTTGATTTGTACCAGGATTTTGTGCGAATGAAATAGGTCTGTGTGAATCTGTGGAGGCCTAAAATGATACATGTATATTTCAGATCTCTTGGTTCTCGAAGGAAAGAACAGCCCCGAGGGTCTTTCACTCGGAGAAAATGATGAGACGACGACGAGCAAGTCGAGTACGATGAAGGCAAGGCGAAACAAGAAGACAGGAAATCGCGTGATGAGTCGTCGTTGAGAGACGAGAGATATCAGAGACTCGGCTTTAGATAAGAAATACACCACCGTCATTTCAAGTTATTCTCAAAATAGAAATAGAAAAATTCACTACCAAAGGGATATTAATTCTCTATTGTTTGAGCTGAATGTTGATAATGATACGTAATTCAATATTTGCTTTTAATCACTCGTTAAGATTATTCGCGTACTCTTTTCGGCTTTGTATGCATCTGCGTGTGTGTGTATATATATATTTACACGCAGACATACGTGCACGGGTCGAGAGAGTAGCGTGAAGAGGATGGAAAAGCAAAAGGAAAGGAAAGTGCTAGGGTGCTCTGGGGGTGGCGTGGGAGGGAGAAGATGTAAGACGAAGGAGGCGTGGCCTCGGCATTGATCCAGAACCCCCACCAGAATTTCTGCTTAAAAGTACGGTCCTGGCTGCTTGCTTCGTATGCTCTGCACTCACACCCGCGAGCAATTTTCTCTCCCTCTTTCTCTCTTCCTCGACCTCCTGTAAGAAACCAGCAAGAAATGAATATTCATGAGCCACCGTCTTCACCGCATTTTACCCTTCTCCTGCTTCTCCCACTTCTCCTTTCGCAATCATCATCCTTCTGGTTGTGTTGTATGCAAAAATTCAATTTTATTCACAATTCTATATAAAATCTCATTAGACAAAAACTGTGATTCAAGGAGAAAATATCAGAAATTGTATGCGTCACGCTGAGTCATTTTCAAGGAAGGAAAAAATTAGACGAAGCGAAAGAACCTTAAAATTCCTGAGAAAAATACATTTTTTTGGTAATTTTACAAGCTATTCAGAAATGTTTAGGGATCTCAAGAATAAGGACAGTGATCTCTACTGGGGGATTTGAATGCCCTTCAATATCTGATTTTTGAAAAAGGAAGAGGGGATCGGGGGAGCCGATTAAAATGAAATTCTAAGTTTTATGCACGATGATTCAAGGAATCGTTGTCTCCAGAATATAATCGATTTTGTGAATCATTCGTAATATGAACGTGTTCTGATGATTTTTATGAGAAAATAAAACATTTACTCGAAGGAAACAAACTTCCCCTTGAACAGCAAAATGTCATTTCGCTGTCTTACATTTTGTTGGAATAACGAATTTTCTGCTCACATATAGCAAATATGCTGATTATTTGACAGCAGCACAATCTTCGGGTATTATACGCAAGAATACCAAAAAATTTAGCTGCTGGAGGCAACTTTTCTTGCTATCACAGCTAAAAAATTGCTGCTATGGCTAAATAACTTGCTATTCCAACAGGAGGTACCCAGCGACTTATGATGACTTATGATTAATATTAGTACTTAAAATTTCAATAACTTTGATAAAATCTTTTGAAATCTTCTAAGACACCCATTCCAACAGAAACTAACAGGCCGTGTAAAGAATGATAAGCGTTATAAAAATTTTACATGATCAGTTGAGTTTTGATACTTTGGACCATCTTTGAACAGTCTCCCGTAGAAGAATTGTTTCTGTCCATTTCCACAAACTTGGACAATTTCCGTATCATATCCAACGTTTTGAGGAAAAAATTGGAAAAAGAAGTAGGAAATTTTGCAATGAACAAGGAAAACTTTCGTGAGGGCTTTTTCAACTCGTTAAAGGTTCCGATTCAGGAGCCTTAGATTCCCCACCGGCACTTCACAAATTCCAGCTCCATAAAAGTATCAGAAAATTTGAGGGATCCCATTTGACAAATTTCAGGTTCCTTCCGTATCGCAGCAGCAGCACCTACGACAAAGATATTGTCATCTTTGGACTCCCTCTACAAATTCTACAAATCTATGTTGACTAATTTTTCTTTATCTCTTCTGGATCCCAAGTTATTCACCTGGAGGACTTGGGATTGAATTCCCTGTATATGCAAGGTGTCCTAGAAAACATTACATAATTTTTACGGACTGATTCTTAGGGTTAAAGCAAGACAGTTGTCCTTTCGGGAACAAGCTGTAGAATGCTTAGTTCCGGAATTGACTTCAACCAATCAAGGAGAAAAATCTGGTTCGTGTAATCACGCGATGTAATTATTTTTGTCTTCAAACATTCCATCTAGTTGCCACAACCAGATTCACGTGATTTCGTTTTGTTTTCCTGATTATCATAACCAGATTCCAGGTCACTGCAACCATAAGTCCTCAACTATGCGATGGTTTCTGCGACTACATCGCTTTTTTCTGACTTGCTACCTATTTGGTCAACTCTTCGCCAAAGCAAAAAGTATCCTGTGTGAGACCCTGAAAACATCGGTCGGAATCTATCGGTTAACTGTTGTAATTTTTCATTGAATTTTGTTGGAATCAGTTGAAATCAACTGTTCATTTTACTCGCTCAAATTTTTTATAAACGCTTCATACAAACAGATTACATACTAATTATGTGATATAGAGTATTACAAAGTGCAGTCCCACGTAGTATTTTTGTGAATCACTATGAAGATTAGCAATTCCTGTAACTTTCATCACTGAATTTGAATTTGATGTGCCTACAAATCAAAATGTGACGTGATATAAATTTACTATGTCACATACCGGGGGTGGATTGTGCTAGGTATGTCAGCGAACTTTGCTATTTTTTTGAGATCTTTTTTCTCCGTGTGGGTACTTTGACATCCAGTGACAGTCCATATCTTGGCCACCAATAAGGAGTCAGTCGTAGACCATATATTCGCGGAGTATCGGCTGTATTTTCATGACCGGGCATCCTGTGTACGATTTCAATGTTCTCATCTTTTGTAATTCACAAGTGTGAGTGTTTGACAGAATACGACTTCTGATAGCCGAAATTTACAACATTCCAACAACCAGCACACACATTTTCAATTAACAGTATTGAAAATTGAGAAATTGTGATTTTCTTTTCATAAATGATTAGAGAAACCGGTTTTTTTCGAAAACAAATGAGCAATGAATTGGATAAAAGTGCTCAAAGAATGTGATAAAATGTTAGGGACATCAGGCATTTTATTAGGTCGGAGATCAATCATTCGAAATGAGAATCAATTCACAATACATTTACAACCGATCAATAAAATTCAGCTCACGTGCAGGGAGGAATACTCAAAACTTTTGGATAAGAAATATGTTGAACAGATATTTTTTTAGACACGGAGTGTTTATTGAGAAGTATTTAGTTTAGCATGGCAATCTAAACGAGTTGAACAACAAAGGTCAATCAAATCTCACTATATCTAGTAGCTATTTATGTATCATACAATATTCCGCAAACATGTGATAGATGTTTAGAGTTAGATTTCACTTTTCATCCTGACAAAAGTGAGCTTTTATCATATATATAAGTGTTTAACTTCAATCTGAAATGTATACATTTGCTCAGCTGTTTTCCATGATCACTAATGAAAATTCCTAAATTATTCACGAGGTTAGTAACGCTGTGCTAGAAAAGAACTCGGAATGAATCGGTTTTGAACCAGCTATATGTAAAATTTTTCTTCAGAACAGTGTTATAAGTCTCTTAAATTACTAGAAAATTTTTACTGGGGATCCTGAAGTGAAATCCCACTTCAACGAAACAAACTTACTTCCAACTCTAAACAGGATGAAACTATTCATTTTTCCCCCTCAAAATATAGAGAATTGTGTTGAGCAAAAAAAGAATCAAAGATGAATTACGTGTGATGTACAATTCAGAAGTTTTTGAATTTCAAAATCCATTCCCCAAATTATTCATTTCGTGGAGACGTCGATGATGATGATAATAATAATTATAATAATAATCCTCGAGACCAAAAGCTTCTCTTGGCAAAGTAAAATATTTAAAGGAGTGGTCTAGAGAGGTACCGGGATAGAGTAAGCGCCGGAGACGCGGAGAAGAGACGACGACGACGACGACGGCGATGATATTAGAAGCGGCAAGAAGGGGAGGAAACGTTGGTAGCGTTGGAAGGACTCATCCAAGTTGGCAACTTTTGGTCGTATTAGCTTTTGTATATATATTACCTCATTTGCAAGAGGAAAGCTTATACTTCTACTCTGTATATATACGCGTGTGTGTGTGTGTGTGTGTGCACAAACACCCACTTCACCCAGCTCAGCCCACTCCAGAAACCACCTACTTCAGTAAGATATACCTACCGGTGGTGCACGTGCTTTGACTATACTCTCAAGTTCGTGAGGCGACACATCATTCGAGAACATGAAATCACAAAAAGTTAAGTTCTCTTTGGGGTTGATTTGAATACCACTTATTAATACTAATATTACCATCTCCAGTTCTACAGCTCTCGATATTACTCACTTCCACTCTTTCTGAAGTTGTTTGATGTCAATTTTTTGAAAATACAATTCGCCAACTAGTTTAGGTGTTCCGTAAAATACTGAAACAATGCTGGAATTCTGTTTCGCATAGGAATGAACAGTTTTTATATCAATGGTAAGAATTGGGAACGTTAGGAAGCTTTATTTTAAATCAGACTCTGATGTGGAATGTAACGCAGCGTTGCGTGTAGCTCGAAAGAACCTCATGTAACAATCACACCATGATAGGGCATGCCAAATGACTTGCCTTTCAAAACCAAATCTCCGGGGTGTCAAATTATGACCTCGCAAGGCCTAGCTCTGGGGAACCAAAATAACATGTATACCCTATCACAGCCCGATCGGGCTCATACACGGAAAGAAGAAAATAGAGAAATCTACCGTGTGGAAGGACAACGCATAGCTTCGAGTCTTTAAATGAGAATTTTTACAAAATATATTGTCAAATAATTCACATCATAAGAAAGAAATCTATTTTTGTCTTATAATGTGAATTATTCGACAATATATTTTGCAAAAATTCCCATTTGAAGATTTAAAATTGAAATTATTCCAGTTTCCACGTATTGAACATGAGGCTGGCCATAAAATCATTTAGCTGTGGCAGTTATTCACTTTTTTTGTTTTATTGCTGCAGCTAATTGCAGTTAAAACTGTGTATTAGTTGCCACACATCATTCGACATTTGGATACCAAACAAATCTGGCTGTCGTATTTTTGTGCTGCACTGAAAGAAAAGTAGAGCAGCCAACCTCATGGCTAGTTCAAATACGGAGAATCTCGCCGCGAAGTTGGGTAAGCTGCATATCAATTGGAGGAAATGTTTATTTGGTCAATTCAATCGATATTCAGTTAACCGAACTTCACGGCGAGATTCACCGTATTCAAACTCGCGCCGAGGTTGGCTCTACTAATTTTTTTTTCAAGTGTGAGGCAGCTATATTTCACGTTGTTATACCCAAAGGAGTAGCTCTGATAGCTAAAAAATAGTTTCCGTAGCTAATTTTTAGCTTCTCAAATATTAGCGAGATACACGCAGAGAATTCGCGAGATATTACATCACCTAACCTTCCTGATTTTTCATCTCGCGATGAGATGATTTTCTACCTCGACTGCGTGAGAGAACATTACAATATCGGAAAACATAAATCTGGAATTTCGGTGATATTATTCCACCGCGAAGTTTGAGATCCAAAAACCAAGCAGTCTGATGATGGAAGATCATCAATTGGTTGATTTAGTTTCACGTCAATTGTGAGATAAAGATTCACGAAAGGTTAGGTGATTTGGTCTCTCACGGGTTTCCTGCGTGCACTATCGTTTATTACATATATTTTTGTTACTTTTCTGAGGTGTGAATTTAATGGATTAGTTTAGTAAACGTGCATAAAATGTGAAAAACTTGAAGCACATCAACTGGAATGCTTGAGAAATCTTTTACACAGAGTATATTCATCTGCGTAAATCTCACTGTAAAAGAATCAATAGAAACTAAGCTCGGTAAAGTTTTTTTCCATAATCAAAGCGATGTGTTGTTGAACTCGAGCGTAGAGACCGTTATAGAGATTATACAAACAGAGGAGAGAGGAGCAATCGGTAGGGCAAAACGTGAGAGACTCCGGCCGAAATGAAGGAGAGAATACGATGAATATAATCCACCGTGTTTGAGGAGAAGGAGTCTGTACCACCAACTGTAAGTTAGAACAAACTCTATTGCTGCTAGTGTACTTTGAAAACGTCGTAGTATCCCAGAAACTGATCCACCCTTTCGATCCTTCTCAAGCCCCATGCTCTATTCGATTTATGCATAATTTTTTCATCTCTTATCTTCATTCAACTGACGTGACGAATATATTTAATCCATTCGAAAAAATCACTACGGAAGGAAAAGCAGATTTCGTTGGATACCTTTGGCTCGAATAGCAAGTTTTTTGTGGTGATAGCAACAAAAAATTTCAACTTCTCCATCTGAATTTGTTTTTTATTCTATATTTGGTACTGAAAATTCAAGCGTTTCAGTAAACGAATCGCTTCTATGTTTGAATAATTAGCTGAGGTAGCAAATCATTTGTTACCTCAGCAAAAAATTCGCCATTGTTGTTAAACTTTATTCAAACAGGAAATTGTACGGTACACGACAAAGAGACGGCAAAAAAAGGCATAGCATCACGCAGCGCAAAAAAGTCACTAACAAACCAACACTGTAAAAAATTTCTATGAGAAACTTCACTTGAATGTTCGAAAGTAATTAACACACACATGTGTTACGAATTTTTCGTTTTTCACCGGAAATTTACTGGAAAACAATAGTAATAATCCTACGAAGTCTAGGATTTTCAGTTAAATTTATGGAGAATTTCATATACATTTATTGGAAATTGATTTCCTATCGCATGATTTGAATTTTCCGGTTGCTGAGTATAGAAAAATTACGATCATTTTTTACAGTGAATAAGTACGCGGTGAGTGCCATTTGAGGAATATAACGCAACCATGGTTAAACAAGCCTATTGATTCTCGCCAAATCTCATTGAATCTCCCACGATGTTCTCACCAAATCCTATTTGACCATTTCCAATGAGATTTAATCGGATTAATGTATTTTTCAATGTGATTTTGATTGAATCTTGCATAATATTCCGACCAAATCCCATTCGAAAGATTCTATGGATTGTTTTAACCAGAGAAGAAATTCCCAGCAAAGAGTGAGACAGTCAAATCACATTTGGCTGTTCCAGCGAATCTCGTTTCCTCCATGCATTTGCGTTAGAAATGAAACGACTAATCAGAATATGGACTGAAAAACTTGAGCTACTTCAGTTCTCTGCTACATTGAATACACAAGAAAAAGAATCACTACATCAGCGAAAGAATCATCTGCGTTTTCAACGTTTCATTTCCTTTGAAACAAGTTGTGTTTCGATTGAAAGAGATTATCATTATCAGCGCCGCAAACTAACGCTGTTGTAGCAAATTTTTGTGGTTTCGCCAGATAGGCATTTTGTTTTGCAATATGAATGGATCAGAGGAGAGAGAATAATTTAATACAATCTATTATGGTGTTGATAGTGATGGCTCAATTATATCATAAGCCTTCGCTTATTTTGATACGCGTTGAGCAACCCTATCTTTGACTCATCTCTCCCTGTCTCGATGATAACTGTATACGGATGAGGTAATATCCTGCGATAATAAATAGAAACAGAGAGGTTATAATAGATCTCCTGTAAACGGATTCATTCACACCCACTATGGTTCCTTGATTCCCTTAGTTGGTCTCGTTACTTGATAATTGACATTTTTGTTGCAGTGTGACTCGAACAAGCATTGTTAAGATCGAATGTAATCTGAGAATTCCCTGGTGAAAAAATAACGTTCACCACGCGGAAGGGAAATTTTTATCAAGGTAAAGAACTGTTTCTGGCTGGAAGTGTGGTAAAGGTTCGTGAAAAGTTCAAGCAAGATTTGATATCTACGTGGAGAACAAAAATTTTCTGTCGCGGCAAATCGAGGTGCTAAACTGGGACAGAATAGCAAATATTTCAGCTAACCAAGCAGAAAATTTGCTGCCACGGTTCACTGGATTGTTGAAAGAGCAACATGATCAATTAAAGTAGCAACTTTTCGGCTGCACTAGCAAAATTTGTAGTATCATTTACAGAATAGCGAACAAATTTTGATTCAACATTTTCTCCTGCCACAACTAAAAAATCGCTGTCGCAGTTAACAAAATTGTTATGATAGCAAAAAGATTGCTGTCGTAGCCAAAAATTTGTTGCTCCAGCAAAACCAAGTTCCGCTGTCCTAGCGAATTCTATTTTCTCCGTGCACGCTTTGTCAATGTTGTTGAAATTCAATAGGATTCACATTTTGGTGGAAATGTTTTGCAAGAGCTTCGATCATCCTTGATGCACGCTACAGAATGCAATTCACGTTTCCCAAACTTTTTATATTCTCTTGAGAGAAGGTTCTCCTCAAGCGCCTCCAGAATAAGGTGGTTTCCTGGAATTTTTTTTTCATAAAAGGAAGAAAAAAAGAACCGAGTTTTCTGACACTTATATAATGAGTGTTGAAGTATTATATAAAAAAATCGTCTCAATAAAAAGCAGTTAAACACTTATAAAAATGATCAGAAATCAAAGACCAAAAACTTCTCAAGAAATTTATTTGTTGAACATTGTACCGATAAAACCAATAGAACGTTAAAAATGGTGGACTTGGCAACTTGCAGTAGCTTTTTTTGCTTTTCAGAGAGCTAGGGAGAACAGCAAATATCATCTTTTAGATTCATTCTCCATAAAAATTTGATCTACTTTGAAATGAAGGAAAGAAGAAAGGCAATTTATTCAGTAGTTTTTGAGATATCGTGTAGAGAAACTTAAAATACATGGTTTTGAGGAAAAACGCCTTTGAAGTATCGATGCACGAATTTTTTGTTTGAAATAAAAAAGTTTTGGTATGTTATAAGACTTTATTGAATCTAAGAATTGAGTTATACACCAAATATTTTGACACGGTTTGGCACGGCCACTTGTGCACCAAACCAAAATTGGTTGGTAACGCTTTTTAATCTATTTGTCACAGCACATTATAATTTTGTAATCTTCAATTTTAGAATATGAAAATAATATTGAAGGCAAACGATTGCAGTATTCAGAATTTGCACTACTTATAGATACCTATGAATAAATATTTTCAAATATTTGATTAGCAAACCTCTCATAGTTCCCAAATGATAGATCATCAATTCTTCAACGTTATTCACTGAAATAGCAAAATCTTCAGGATGAAATTCACACAAATATAATGTAATTGTTTTATTGGCATTGAGAAAGAGAAGGAGGAATTCATCGAGAAACCGCAGGATTCCTTTTGTATATAAATGAAACGTTAAATGGAATCAAATTCCAATCGTGGTGTGTCAAATCGATAATACCGAATAAGGCTAACCGCATTATCAGGAGAGGAAAGGGTCTTGTTCACCTTGCGTAATATTAAGAGATGGTTTGAGAAATATTATTCCTATATCGATTCGATTCTTGATTTATCGATGATGTGGTTGAAGTTTGAATCGCTTATCGAACAAAACTCATTTTTAATTTATTTAATATGATGAAAATATTAAATTACACTCGACTCCATTTTTTTGGGATCATTCGCAACTGGTATTTTTTATTGAAGAAAATTGGATTTTTAACATCGTGAATGTGGCTTTGAATTATTCTTCTTCTTAATATTACATGAGTAAATTTTATGTAATTTTCGTCCTTATTTTGTTTTCATTATAAACAACAATGAGAATGTAATATATGAATTCATTTCTGAATATTGTTTTGGAGACAATACGAAACGAGGGAGTAAAATATTAAGATTGGCGAAAAATGAGGAGGGAATATATTTCCCAATCCATGGAGATACAAGAACTTTGCCTCCTGATTTCGGACAAATATTACCCCACTGTCAAATCTTTGTAAGGAAAAGTAAAGGATAGAAGGTGGTATATAGAGCGAGAGGATAGGTCGAAATATAGTTTAAGCTAGACGAATGGGTTGGATGGTTGGTTGGTCTGAAGGCAGAAGAGTGAGCCGAGGGGGGTGGTAGAGTAGTAGTTTTGCCTGGGTACTCACTCTACCCCTTATTCCCAAACTCACCCTTCTTCTTCTTCTTCTTCTTCTGCTTCTTCCTCCTCCGCTAACCCCCAACTGCCTAGCCACCCCCTGGTTCCACCGGTGGATGTTGCTTTTCCTACCGTCGCTACTCCGCCTTCTCCACCTTCTCGACGACGCCATACCCTCGTTCATAATATCCTGCACGTCAGACTTTGAAAACTCCAACAATTTCCTCCGCCGCCTGGTACGAGAGAGTCGTGGGGGCAGAAGGATGAAGGGAGGGAGGGTGGTTGCTGCTGCTGCTGCTGCTGCCACTAATACTACTGCTGCTAGTGCTGTTGGTTTGATTCTCTTCTCTTCTTCCTTGCTTCTGCTTTTCTCCTTCCACTTTAACTCGAGATGGTTTCAAGCTGCTGATGCCGATACTCCGGTGTTGGTGTCGGTTGGTGGAGGATACGAGTTTCGAGTTTATATAAAGTTTGGGCCGCATCAATAATTATAAGTACTAAGAGGGAAAGAGGGAGGAAGGATGAAGGGAATAAGGTTGAGGGAGAAAGTAGAGAGGCAAGATGGCGCCGAATGGCCCCATCCCTCTTCCGTCTTCTTCTTGTTCTTCTTCATTCCGTCGGGTCATTATTCAAGACATCTTTGCTATCGTATCCTCAACATCGTGATTGCTCACCCTTGTTCCTGTTCTGTTCGTTTTCTTCCTCTTTCTGAAATGCAAAGCGATACAATCATTAATTCGGAAGCATAAGTTTTATATTCCTCCTGGTTAGTACTTCACAACTGAACTTCAAATGTTTTTGATGATTCCTCTTGTCGCGAGGAATATATTCGATCTTTGTCATCCCTTCATTAGTTATTCCCAAGGATCTAGGAATGCGAATATGACAAACCCTTGTAAAATACCGGGTCTAAGAAAAGTGAGAATGGGGTGGTAATTTTCACTGAAGACGACAGTCCTTGATTAATGTAAGGGGTTCAATGTTCTTTACTCTCTACGATGATATGGTTATACCAAATGCATGGCAAAGTGCTTGTCGTGGAAAACGAGTTTGTAAAAGTTGTTCGAGCAAAGTCCGAATTGGGACACGCTCGGTGTCACCGGTGTGGACCAGGTGTGGGGGAGGAGAATGGGGTAAAGAGGATGACGTAGAGATCGGTTTGAATCTGTCCCTAACGTAGTTTTCAGTTGAAACGCAGATTCGATGTTGGCCTAACTCGGCTGGTAAACTACTACTACTACTACTTCAACTACTACCACTGAAATTGCTGCTGAAATCTAATGCCGCGGAAGAGAAAGAGAGAGGAAGGGAGAGAGAAACAGTGGGGATACAGAAAACACAGCGACTTCGACGAAGATGGCGCGTTAGCGGTGGTGGAAAGGTAACCTGTGGTACACACATATTAACTTTTCCTCTACTCCAGGATTAGTGCCGCGAGTGCACGCGTGTACTCACTCGACACGCAAACTTTGCTCTAATTCATTCGTCCATTAATTTTACTCTTCTCCCTATGTCGTTGATCCTTTTCTATTTCATCTTATTTATCTCATGCCATTTGTATTTTCGTAAGAGATTCGGCTTTTCCTGTTTGTACAAACGATTGTTCAGGAACAAGGTATAGTTTTGAATTGAACTCATTGGTTGTATGGTGTTTTTGTATTCATTTGATGAGGTATTTCATCAAGACTCTTATTCCCTCCGAATTAATGAATGAATTCATAATGGACAAAATAATTAACACGTGAATAACAAACATTCATATCATCTTGATAAAGGACTAAACACTTGTTAAAGGACTATTGTATACGAAGGAATTCCGTGAAACTGTTTCTGATTCTCGAAACAAACACCAACGGCAACGTTATTCCTAAGGATGACATCTTACCAATTTATGGACACATCTTGTTATCCGGGATTATTCTTGGATTTCCTCACGTTCGTACAATAAAATTCTGAATTGGGTAATATTCTGACATCCACAGTTGATGTACTTGAAGAAATGAAATTTTTTAATCATATCACTCAAATATAATCAAATAGAGATTTGAGATGAAAAAAGGTCAATTGGATAAGAACGATCCCCGGCGAGATAAAATCACTCTTTCGAATTCATTATCACGTTCAGTTGAAGTTTTCTTTTTATTCTTTTCCCGAATTCAAATGAATACGTTGAATCAATCCAAAATGACGTGGAAATCACCTGACACGTGTGGAGAATTGTATGCACAGGATTCAGAAATTAGCTCTTTATCACAGAGAAAAAGAAGCAAAAAACCAGAGAATAAAAAAGAACAATCAAAAGAGGAGAAGAGGAAAAAGAGAACAGGAAAAGAGAGGTCGCACGCTCAATTTGCCTGCCGGTCGTGGAGAAAAAAAGCACCACGGGCAACGGGAAACAGCTTAACGGAGTTAAAACCACCCCAGGCCGCAGAAATCGAGGAAAAAGACGAGTAGGAAGAGAGGAAGGTAAAAAAGCTAAGCGCCGTTTTATAGACCTAACAAGCGGTTCGCTTACACACAACCGTAACGGTTGCGTCACATATATCCACACGAGAGTTCATGTACTCCACTTGGTGTTTCTACCCCGTTTTTACACCCTCGTTGGAAATTAGAGGCTTTTTGTGCTAAATATACCGCACGCTACCAGTGTATCTCATATTAATTTCACCTGAAATTTCCAGCTAAATAAGTTTTGCAGAGGAGTTAGTCGGTACATAAATGCGATTACGGATATTTTTTTGCTTCCACGATTTTTCACAAATCCTCTTTTACATAGATTATATCAAATCTATAAAAACTAGATACTTTTGATAGAGAGAAAGAGCGATTCTTTCCACTGCTTACGAACATGGAAAGGCGTTATGAATTTTTAAATTCATCCACCCTGCTTGGTGGTTCAATATTTTGCTTAGCATGTTCATTTCCGATGAAACATGGGATGAGTTTGCAAATAACAAATCGTTGTACATTGGTCCAATGTTGGGTCCTCCTGCAGGATTGCGTTATTTGATATATTGACCAGTTGTCATGTCAGCATTCTCTATGAGACATTCCCAGCGTGTATGAATTTCAACCACACTTTGGTCCAGTCTTGGGCCCATTGTACGTACATGCTAGGGATGAGACGGTTCCTCAAGTACCCAACGGTTGTATATTTAATCAACATCGGATCGTCATGTTTGACTGTCGAACCCACTGAACAAAATGAAGCGAAACGTTTTTCTGTGACATTTCAAATACTGCTGATGTTCTATCATCGCGACGCCAGCATGTATGTGCAATGTTGTGCCTACATTAGTCCAGCATCGGCCTCATCCTACTTATATAGGCCCAATACTGGCCCAAAGTGGGGCCAAAATTCATACCCACTAGGGGACTTTTCGATGGAACATAGAACAAAAATCATGTGTGGATTCTGCATTGATTGTTGCTATTTTGACCTCGCTGCTCACGTGAATGCGAATGAAGGAAAAATTTACATTGGAACTAATGTTATGTTCACATTGCCACTGGAGTAAACGGCAATAGGGTTGCGATGGTAACCAGAATAACAATGTAAACTCAACAAGACTCTATGGTAATCGTAACCTCACTTTTCATAATAATTCTTCACGTGGTCATGTTTTTTCCGTGGATTTCCCAAAAAGACATCTCTGTAACGTTGCTGGAGCATGAAAAATTCCTACGACATTTCAGAGATGTTATTTTGAAGCGTTTCATTCGAAACGTTGAGGTTAACATTATTCTAGCGGGCTGGAGAAAAGCCTGACTTTGATAATCCATTTCGGGAGTATGCAGAGGTGAATCATCGCGTAGGCTAACCGGGTGACTGTCCAGGGCCCCACCTCATAGGGAACCCCCTATTGGTGATTGAATAAAACATGAGCTCAGTCGATTTTCTGAATTCTATTGTTTCAATAACGCGGGAAGGGGCTAATGCTCACCCTAAAGCCCCAAACAGCCTCTTAATCCGCACCTGGGAGTGGGAATGAAGTCTTTGAGAAATGGGGTGGCTAATGAAAGGGATGAAATTTGTTTGAGGGGGTTCTTTGAAAAATCCTGGGAAAAAAAATCGAATACAGCCTCACAGCAAAATGTGTCTGTGGGATTTTCCCTGAATATTGAGAACTTCTTCTACGTTGTATAAACATTCCATAAAGGTTTCATTTTTGATCCTGAATTTCAACTTTATCGACGACTGGCTATTTTGACATATTCAAATTGAATAAATTCCTTTTTTCTTCGTGTAAATATTACGAAATTTCGTATCGTGTCAACAATTTCGGCCGCATTTTTTAATATCATTGTTACAAACTTTGGAAGTATTTTTGATTTGAGATTCCGTATCACAGCTCGTGATGAAATCCGATATCATTTTTGATATGAAATTTTGTATTATTTTTCACAGTGTAATATCCTCTTGTGAGACTATGGAAAATTTCACATCCCCGCGAGTTTTATTACCTTTCAAGTTCAATCAAATAGTTAAGAAATAGTTAAGTTAAAAGTGCAGCAGACATTTCAATACAATATCGTGCAACCCAAGCACCATATTAGTACAGAATTGAATAGGTTTTGAAAATCATATCACAAATGATAATGACAATACTTTTGGGAATTTCCTGTACTCCGTGGGGGTAATAAGATTCTATTGCCGAGCTTCATTCGGGTCAATCGTTATGGTATCGTTGGTGGTTGTTACCGTTATTATCGAAAGGAGCGATCAAACCGAAATCGAATCGCACGTACCAATATACACAAACCGTTTTGTAGAAATATATAATTTGTGTGGCACGATACCTTACAGTTTGGTACCTCTAACGACGCCAAAGCGAAACGTTTCTCGCTTTCGAATAGGAAGTCTTCGACGATTCCCAGGAGTTTGTCTCCTGGTTTGGTAACGACCATTCTCACGAAGCACTCTTGTCGTTCGATTCCTCCGTACGAAGTCATGAATTTTCGGTTACGCTAGATTTCCGCTCTCCAGTTAAGAGAAAGAGGGAGAAATATGATATGATTTATCTATTTCAGAGCATAAATCTGCTCGGCACGTTGATACGCCGAGGAAAATGATTTCACTCACAAAACGTGTATACGATTCAAAATCAAGCGTAAGTTGGAGAAAATAATCCCACGATTGAGTACTTGATGAAATTCGTAACCTCAGGACAATGACGAAGATGGAATCGAAGATGAGAAAGAGCAGGAGGAGGAGGTGGTGATACGCGAATTTACACCCTCGGAGGGAGTATCTCGACTTGTACCGTACAAAGCCGCAACGTGACCAATCTCGTATCTGCGTACTCTGAACTGCCATGCGGTTTCGGACAAAATGTTTTGCATCTCAACTCCTGCGGGCTAATTTATGTGGGAGAAATGCCACCCTCGTTTCGCACCCTCACGCACCGTTGGCCGAGCGTTTTATTTTCACTCAGCTGAAGCGTGGACTTGTAGCTTCCTCTCTTTTTTACCCTCTTTTTACTTCGAATCGTGGATTCTATTTCAATATGTTATCCTCGGATTTTAGGATTAGATTTATCGTTTCGTTCAATGTATAAAGAAATTGAAATATAAAGTGAAAGTGTTAGAATGGACTCAGTTTATTTGTGATCAGAGAAAAAAGGTGAAAGGGATATGGTTTTGAATTAAGCGCGGAAGAATGGCAAATAAGATATATATGAAATTTACAAAGTTTATATAACATCCAATCGATTTCTGCGTGCGAGGAAGCAAAACTTCTCTTGCTTTTGCCGTGACTCGATCGTACGTGGTGGTAGGCACCAAACGTCGTTGGGACTTATCGGACGGCGTCGAACGACATATCCGTTTTCCCCCAAGTAATCTCGCGGCCGCTCCGGGCGATTCTCAAACAATTCTATACATCTCGAGTTAGTGTACAGAGAAGAGACGAAGGGAATCTATGTATACGTTTATTCGTGGAGGATAGGATAGAAGTTGGGAGAGAGAGAGAGAGGAGCAGAGAGAAGTAGGTTGAGGAAAACAGACAATACACCTTCGCGGCTGGGTGGCTTATCTAAGAGTCCGTGGCGTGGCCTCGGGGGTGCAGTAATAACCGGGTGGTTGAGAAACACACAGAGAGAAAGAGAGGAGAGGGTGGTTTCGAGCGGGGGACCTTGATACCGGGGCTAAGAAATGATAACGGCTTGCGCTCGCAAGCCAGCCAGCCACCATTTTCGAGTTATATTGCCTCGAAAGCCACCGGCAGTTCCCAACGAGGGAAAGAGAGAGATAGAATTTATCTTTCTCCTTTGTCTCTCTTCTCTCCTAGCAGATAAAACGCTCTATATACGTATAGTCATACGGAATATGTATCTTCAAGGATATGCTTACACTCCGGCACACGTTGCCGCGCCTTACCTTTGGGTCCGCGAGCTCTCGTTTCCCGGAATTGGACGCTATCTTCGAAGAGGCGAACTCTTGTGTAGCATGGTAACATTAGCGACATCGGTGGAGCAACCTTCCTTCGTTCCTTGTTGCTTTACGGGTCCCTTGGGGGTGTGTCGTACAAGCGAGAGACGATTTCAGAATCTAAAGACTCCAGAATTCCTCTAAAGCACGTTCGAGTCTTATTGTCTCCTGTATCGCGATAAACAGAACGAATTGAGGAAATATACATACAAATATATACCTGTAATTACTCTATATCGTTACATAATATGTATCGCCTTGTTGTAATGTACAATTGTTTCGGTGATTTGTGGGTTTTCGTTTTCCTTTTCTTAAACTTTACGTAACTAATGTTTAATAATCGTATTAGAGACGCGGCAATGCGAGTGGATTTTGAAGAAAGAACAAGAATGAGATATGCATATATCTATGCTCGTGTTCAAAGAGAAACTTGCGTGTACGCGAGGAGAAGAAGACGAAGAACAAGAAGAACAAGAGGAAGAAGAAAGAGAAGAAGATAGACTGTCGACGTGGTATAGAAGCGAGGTTAGGGAGGCGCCCAGGAAATTTCTAGAAACTTCAGGTTTAGCAATTAACGTCAGAAATTAACGACGCTCGCCTGCCTCGAGCGGGTGCCCACCCGCCCCTCCGCGTTCATTCGCTCGCTCTTGCAAAACGCCAGAGAAATTAGTCTCGGAAATTCTCGTAAAATTTCTCGCTCGCTCGCTTGCTTTGCTCGCGGGTGCACCACCCCTACTACCCTCTCCATCGCCCCTACCTCCACCACCCCTTCACTTCCTCCGCCAGTAATGCAAAGCTCCAACTACTACCACTATTACTACTATTTCTACTACAACTACTACTCCACCAACGTCATCCGGGAGGCGAGCGGTAACTTTCCGGAAATTTTCATTAAGCTTGACAGTAATGACGTCATCAGTCAGTCGAGTCTAGTCGACCTCATAATTCGGACTCGAATTCGATGTCGTTTGAACGAAATATGACTTACTACGACCACCACGACCGAGCCTCGATATTTCGGATCGACGATTCAAATGTAAAACGTGGAGTTGAGATTTGATCTCCATCAAAAGCATGGAGAGTATCGAAGAAAAATGCTGGAAAATCTTCAAAATAGATCACGCATGTCTGCTGTTTTTATCGCAATGTCTGAATTTTTGGTATTGAACTAAGGGTGTGCGAGTAGTCATTTTTCTCGAACCGGAAACTTTTGAGTTCCCAATGATTTCTTAACTACTCTATGAATTTCCGAAAATGTTTATGATGTCTTATCTCTCTGATTTGTAAAGATTCTAAGAAAAATTGACAAACAACCCGAGAAATTTCGAGCAGCTCAGAAGTTCTGATTAGTGGGAGATACTGGACTCGGACACATGTGAAAAATTCGAGTCCTCGTATATTCCTATATTCGAAAAAAGCGCTGAAAAAAGTAAGGGATGAATCCAAGTCATAGGCATCCATGCTTTTTAGACACACTGTAAAAAATTTTCAGTGATTGAAATACAGGTCTGAATTATCGGAAAGTTCTTCTGAATGTTCAAATTTGTTCTGAAAATTGAGAACAATAATTATGGATAAGTTTTGAGAATACATTTGCAAATTCAGAACAACTTTCTAATTATTTAGATCTGTCAAAAATTACAGAAACGGTCTGAATTTTCTGAAATTTTTTTAGAAAATTACTTCTTTGTTGTCTGGATATAACATTTTCTTAACAAAGAGCAATCACTCCTCATTTTTTTCATAATCAAAACTACATTTTTCTCATTGTGAGCATCCATTACAGATTTGAAACAAACATTTGTTATTGGAGACAAAACATTTGTTATTACACTGAAAAAAAATGTATCCCAGTCAAATAAATATTTATTTGTCCTGCACCGAAGAAATATTTATTAGAATTAACAAAATATTCTTTGGAACCAAAATAATTTATTTGAATTAAATAGATGGTTTCAATCGTTTATTTGATTCCAATAAATTATTTTGGTTCCAAAGAATATTTTGCTAGTTCTAATAAATATTTCTTTGGTACAGGACAAATAAATATTCATTTGACTGGAATAAATTTTTTTCTCAGTGTAGAAACAACCTGAGGCATTCCATCGTTGAAATATTCAAGTATTTTCTGAAGAGCTGAAGGTTGTCTCGATTTTTTTTCTCCCATTCGATTCCTCAATTTCAAGAAATAAAATTTCTAAAAATTCTTGGGGTCAAAATCCACTCCCAAACAGTGAGAATATTGCAAGTTCAATGAGAGTCAGATTCCATCACTAAAGAGTGAGTTTTCACTCCACAAGAGTGAAATTTTACTCTTCGAACCGAGTTGAGCCTTTATTCTTTTGGAGTGAGAATTCACTCCTATGAAATTGAAAGTCACTCTTCAGGAATGGAAATCTTACTCTTCCTAGACTTGCAGTATTTTCACTCTTCCAGGGTGAATTTTTCACTCCAAGGAATTTAGAGAGGCCACATATTTTTCTACTCGTAGTACTTCAAACGCTTTGAAATTTTCTATTTGTGTAAAATACTGATAATGGAAAGACATTAGAATTGACGGGTTGAGAGATTCTGAAATGTTGATCCACGTGGATGGTTGAGGCAAAGAAAGGGAGGAAAGGGGTTTGAGTTGGGAGAGGCGGTGGCGGGGGTTGAGAGGTCAATTTCGTCGCAATAAAAGGCCGTGGGTTTCCTTCTCTCGTTTCGTATCGTTGTTTAGTTTTCCGCCATCTTTGTTCACGCTTAGGAAAGGAAAGCTCTCCACGCGTACGTGTGTGTGTGTGTGTGTGTGTGTGTGTATGTATATATATGTATGTATTTATCAGGGTGTTGCTCGAGGGTGGACGAAGAAAGAGCGAGGGAAAGGGGGTTAATAGCAGGCTCTAGCGGTTCTGTAACCTCCCTCCGCTCCTACCATCACCACCACCACCACCACCACCACCTTCTTCCCGTTCTTCTTCTTATTCTTCCTCTTCTACTCTCGTCGCTCGAGGAAGAGAGAAAGGAAAAGAAAGAGAATACACGTATAGAAGTTTAAAGGGTAGAGGAAGGGACTGAGGATGGCAGAGTAGAAGAGTTTGTTTTCGAGGGTAGGACAAGGACCGAAAAAGGGGAGAGCAATGAAGTGAGACGAGGGTATAAAAGAGGAATGAAAATCATCGTGGCGGGTGGGAGAGAAAGGAGAGACTTTACTTACTTACAACCCCACTCCGAGATCCCCGGATTCTAGGAAAGAGTGCAACGGTGAGAGGTGGAAGTTAAGAGTTGGAAAAGGATACCCAGAGATATTTCCGTAGCGCGCGCGCAAAAGGCACCGTAACGATTTTCTCTGCTCCTTCGAAGGAATATGAAAGGCGATATTTGCGCGAACCCAGAAACCCTGGAATAGGGTGCTTAGAGGTGGGTAGAGGTGCAACAACTCTTAGGCGGTGAGACGCGAGGGACGCCGCACACTCTCTGCACGAGAAATGCGAAAGTGGGTGGATGGGAGCTGCCCCGGCAAATACCACGCTCGGGTGGGATTTAAGGGATGAAAAGGGGCGCAGAGGAAACCTTCTTTGCCGCCTACGACGAGGCTCTCTCTTTGATGTCACCGGTACAAAGCTGACGGTCGCCTAATTTTCGTATTTTAGGGTGAAAGACGTTTTCTCCTCGTCGTTTCAATATCATAAAGCAAAAGGGAGCTATAACTCAGCCGTGATTTATCTTCTCAACTTGAAGGAAAAGAAAAATTCCACGTATATTTTGGTTTGTCGCTAGAGTTGTTTTTTAAGAACACACTATAGTCTACGACTATGAACTATGACGATATCGAAGAATTAATGATACGTAAAGAGATTGATTCAACCGTCACCCTCGATGTTGGGTGAGTCTTCTAGAAGACGTGTATCGTAATGAGCTTAAGCTAGCGATGTTACTTTCACTTTGATACTGTAACTTTCTTCAGCTGTTAGAATAATGGCAACGTAGGAGAATTGTGGAGATAGGAAAAGGATACACTTTTTTACAAAACAAGCATTAAAATACGATTTAGTGAAATGAAGATATTGAAGCAGAAAAAAGAGGACAAAAACTCTGGTGGCCAAGAATGAATTGAGAGGAGGAAAATTGCTGATGGCGGTGAAGAAGAGGTGTGCCAGGAATGAGAGAGGCTCCCTCGTTTCTAGCTAGAGAAGACTTAGAGTTGGTAATTAAATACAAGAAACCTCACTCCCTCTCTTCTTGTCTCTTCACGTCTTGTCTTGTCTCGAGTTACCCATCTTCCTCTCTTCTCTTTTCCTTCACTCTTCTTCTTATTCCCTTTCGGCGTGCCTCGAATGCAGGATTCTACACGGGTCTGTATTTAATTCGAGACTTCATTCGATTTACTTCAAGTCGCGGATTAGGTGCCTTCGAACTTTCAAAGTGAATCGAAACGATTGACGGCTGAGGTTGGGTGCAATCCCCTTGTTCTTCTTCCCATCTAACGATTCTCTCTGTACAAGATACTTCGAATCTTCGATCTCGAATTTCCTCTGCATTTCTTGAATTGGATTTTTATACATTTTTAAAAGCCTTACCCTGTCGATGATTGTTGAATGAGATCCCGTTTATGATGAAATCGATAAAGTATATCTTTCACACCTAGTCATACTTATAAAACCGATATTTGTTCTCAAAGAAACAATTACAATTGTATCAATCATTAGATTCGCTACGGAGAATAAATTTTTAGTCTAGAATTTGATCCGAGATATCTAACAGCGTTTCCTTATGTTGATTATTCGAAAGTCATTTTCTCGAAGCGATTTTTGAAAGAATTGAAACACGGAGATATATAAATTCCCAGGGTACTTTTCGCTGAAGTAGCAATTTTTTGCAGTGACAGTAATCCTGCTATCAAAGCAATCTTTTTACCTATGACAGCTAATTTCCCAGCTGTGGCAGCAAAACATTTCAGCTTCTTCAGCAAAATTTGTTTGCTATTTTATATATAATATCAAAATTTGTTGGAGCAACAAACGTTTTTTGCTGCCACAAATAAAAATAACAAATTCCAACTAACAAGATTGCCGTGATAACAAACAGTTTGCTGTCGCAGCAAAATATGTAGCAAAAGGGACTCAACTAAATTAGATTTCGCTGTCACAGTGAATTTTTTTTCCCCTGAAAGATTCATTGTCTCATGATTTTTGCTACATCGAAGTATAGGTCTTAAGGCACACAAAAATATTTTCAATTCTAATTATTTCTCTTTGATTCTTTGTTAATGGTAAAAAAATAGCGGCACTCCAGCCGTTGGAAAAAAATCCATATTTTACGTTGAACGTACATTTATAGATACACAATTGTAAACCTACGGGAAGCGTAAATAATGGATATATTTTAAACAATTACAGGGTCGTCAATTTTTTTGCTACTGTATCCAAAAACTAAGATCGGTGTTCATTTTCCTCACAAGACCTTTAGTCATTCTGGGGAATCGGTTTCATTGCCTTCACAGTGATTCCCTACCCCAGGATACCATACACTGATTCCAACGTTTCCTCCAGTCCTATGACAGCGAAATCTAATTTCACTGGAGCAGTAAATCTTCTGCTGTTATGGCAAACTATTCGTTGTCCCAACAATCTTGTCAGCTACGATACCGATTCTTCAGCTGTGACAGCCAAAAATGTTCGCTACTCCAGAAAATTTTTGCATTATATATAGAATAGTCAACAAATTTTGCTGGAGAACTCAACATTCTTCCCTGCCACAGCTGAAGAATCACTCTCATAGCTAACAAAGGTTGCTATGATAGCAGCTAGATTGCTGTCACAGCCAAAAATTTGCTATTCCAACAAAAGATACCTAACGAAATCAGATTTCGCTGGCACAGCGAATTTTTGTTCTCCGTGTGGTATGGCCTTCAAAGCCACCCGTGTACTTGCTTTCTAAACTGATAACGATCACGATTCAACCTCGTTGAAGAAATTGTGATGGAATAAAATTCGTGAAGAAGCCCAGAATATTCGGAAAATAATATGATTGAAATCTTCGTTGTTCTCCAATATACCTGAGGAGGAATAACGAGGAAGAGAAGTAAGGTGGGTAATAGTCAGCTTCCTCAAGTAATGAGGAATGAGGGTGTGTGTGTGTGTGGGTGGTGGTGGTGGGACACCTCCTTTGCGAAGCCATGAGCAAGTGCAGGTTTCAGGTTGCTTCGCGTGCACAATTACCGGGCACAGGATGGGCGAACGACAACGACGACGACGAAATAGGAAGGGAAGAGGAAGGAAATGAAATTTTGTCTTCTGCAGCAAGAGCAGCGAGCAAAGTGTGTGCATCCTCCATCTATCCTTCTATCTGTGTGTGTATATCTATCTATCTATCATCTATCTATCTATCTATCTACCTATCTATCTATATTTCTATTTATCTACCTATCTAGTCTTCTCTCTGTTGTGCTCCGTCAAGGGAATTGAGTTTTGTTGCGAGAGAATGGAAGGGAGAGAGAAAGGGAAAGGCACATACGAAAACAGAGAGAGGAATTCCTGAAGGGGAGAAGGAAGAGACAAGAGACTCTGCGTCTTTGAATGGGTTGATGTAACACTGTTATTGCTTATAATGGCACCGCTATGTGAGCCTCTGTGTCTCATAGATCGATCATGAAATTGATTCATGGAAGGAACAGGGAAAAAGGCTTTTGAGTTTTCATAGAAAAATTAAAGCTGCTCGAATCATTTATGATCTGTATGATGTCAGAATACATTGTTCAATGTGTATCGTGTGTTGAGTTAGTCATTCAAAACGTCGCCCATAAAAGCGAATTACTAACAATAGTTAGTTTTGTAAGTTTCCGATTATAGAATCCAGAACAATCTAGACGCAACCTGGCTGATGTCATCTCGAATACACATATCATCAAACAATATCAATCGTTGGATTTGATAACTCTATGGATCCCATCTGTTGTGATGGAATTCGATGAGACGAGTCAGATAAAATCCTATAGACCCTCATAAAATGTTGCAGATGCTGTTTTAAATACTCTTATGAAATCTCATGACAACTGATGAGGAAACAAAATTGAAATCCTCGAACTCAATCCATCCAGTCTCATGGGAATCTTGCGACAGAGATTTGATGTTAGTATCTTCTCATGTCGAATTTGCACTGGGAGAATTCAATACTCATCGCAAAACATGTATGCTCTTCTGCTGAGAACATGCGTGACTGGAAATTTCCTTACGCTTTCCCATTCTTCACTTGCGTAGTCGACATCAAAAGGTAAGGTTTTATATAATACGATCAATCAAATTCACATTTCTACTGATCACATCCACACATATCTGATCAGATCCAATAATCTCTTTTCGATAATACATGGCCAAGTACATGCTTTTTCTGCGAAAATGGCAAAAGTCTTCATCCTCTCTATTTCTTTCCATTTTATGTCAAGAAATATCGTTATTTTCGTAATGTTTGTGAAAAATTCTTCAATCTCAAAGAAATCCAGACAGCGCGAACTTTTTGGAGCATTCCGGAAGAGCTGTTTGAGAAGTCTAGACTGCAAAATGAATGTTGGGCTGCATCAAAACGCTTTTACGAGAATTTCAACCTTCCACCTTCCGAAGAATTTCGGGAATGATTCGATTAGTCTTCGTCGCGGGGGTGATATTCAGTTGTGAGATATCAAAGACAAAGGAGTACCAAATATCGATCGGAACTGAACAATTCTCAAGTTTGCTCAAGAACTTTCGATTACAAAGTGAATTTTATGAGATGGGTAAAGCCTTGTAGTTCATCGATACACTGTCAAAAATATGGAGAATTCTTCTTGATAATAGTGGTGGATTTTGCCTCGTAATCGTAGGAAAACTAATGTTGTTTTTTCCCAAAAGTAAGGCATTTTTCCTTCACTTCGAGGAACTTGGAGGAATTTTTACCTTTAGGGTGTTGAACCCTTCACAAATGAGCAGAAAGTTAACATGGTGAAGGAAATCCCCCATCTATTGAGGAACTCCGCTGTCACTATTTTCTGGAGAAAAATTCCGCAATGATTTTCTAATACGAACAAAGCTGTTTCCAAACAACACCAACCATCGTTGATAGTGAGAATGATCAAGCGTCAAGAGTATTTAGAGTTGGAATATTCCCATCTGTTTGAGTTACGAACAAAAGAAGTGACTTTCCAGGTGTGCATAAACATCGAGCCAATCTTAGTCTATTTCTTGCACGGAGATGAGCAATTGGATAATCTTCAGTAAAAGGACATCCTTTGCAGGGTGTTATCTATGGAAAGAAATTTTTGATTGTTGGTAATGATATCATAGTATCGTCATTTCATCATCGGTCCCATTGTGTCAGACGAAAAGTTTCCTTTCTTTTCCTTTCCAGAACAGTCCTCTCAAATAAAATCCTATTATGATCTGGATAGGAATGATTCGTGGCGACCCTCAGCTTTTTTCAGAACCTGACGAGATCTGACTAGGTCTTGACCAGAGTTTAACAAGATCTAAGAAATATCGCGAATCATTCACCCGGTTCATGGAATCTGCTAATCCTCAATGAGCACAGTTTGATTAAACTTACATCAAAATTACATCAATACGTTGACAGCGATAAATGTCATCAGCGACCGTAAGGACCGCAAGAATTACGCTGTTAAGAAATTGTTGGGGCAGCCAACGTGTTAAAATGATATTATTCTGACTGGAAATTTGTCAATGTGATATACTTTTGACTGAACTTTTCCCAAAGAATAGTTACCTCCGTGTGCATAATTATCGGAGCACGCTTAGCCTATACTCAGATAAATACTGTCAATGTCTGAATGAGCTCGGGCCAGCACTGGGCCAATTGTCTCTATTTTATTCTACACAAAACTTAAATTTCACTCTGATTGGAATTCTCAGGCTGACGTCGTAATTCTTCATGCAGTTTTATGTTTATTGATGGCTGATGCCTAAGAGGAAATTTTTCGGTTTGAATTCTTTAAGAACATGCTGATCAAGATGTCTTGTTCACAATTGATCGATCGACAACCTCATTAACTAACGATCCAATATGAACGAGACACGAATGTTTCCTCAATTGATATTTGATTTTGCTTTTGAAACTGCATATCTTGAAGTGTATGCAATCGTACAGTGTTGAACCGTTGCTTGACAACACGGATAGCAATTTGTAGATAGACTTGATTTATCAAATTGCTGTAGAGAATGTCTCCAAATGAATAGCAAGGTCGTTATAAATTTCTTGAACATGTTTCCGAGATGCTGTTTGAACGAATGAAAGGTATCAAAGTTCCTTTGGAATTAAAAATATTCTTACAAGAATTTAGTTCAATTTTTTTGTTTCGGGACAAATTAAATCCTCTTCCTTTATAATTCTGTGATAAAAGTTTTCACACGATCTTCATAATAAAACAGTCTTCGAATCTGAGATAAAACCTTTAAGAGAAATTACCCTGGGGGAGTTAGTTGATAGGAAACTTGCGTTAAACCAATTTTATCTTCAGTTTTTTTTTCTAGAATAGTATTACAAGTATCGTAAATTCTCAGAGTGAATTTCGTCCTCTAGGGAAGTGATCGCGGTTTCGAATTTTTTATCTACATTGCAACGAACACAGTCACCTGCGTGAAGATCTACATGAATGTACAGAAAGGAAATAATATCTCAATCGTAAAACCTCAACCTCTCCCCCCGAAGGAACCAGTATTGTTGGTTGGCGAACTGAGATTCACGGAAGGTGATGTAGGGGGTGGATGGGTGCGTGGAGAGTACTAGAAGAGAGAAAGGCAACAACCACCACTACCATCACCACCATCATAGCAGTCACCGACACGCTCTTTCCACAACGTGGCATAAATTGGTGGCTCGGCTCCTTCGCGTGAGTGTCGAATCACCCACCTCCCCCTCGACCGTCTTTATTCCACGCAGTAATTTCGAACAGTCCCGCCTAATCTCGTTCTAAAATCTAATTCCGCCAACAATTTCTAAGCCGGTCCATTAAAATTCTAAGCACAGTGCCACGGGGCCAGGAGGAGGATGAGGGGGAGGAAGGTCGAGAAAGAGGAGTAAACTTTCTCCTAGAGAGAGAGAGAGAGAGAAAGTAGTAGAGTGGTACAACACGTAGCGGAAGAGTAGTTTGGGTAGGTGAAAGGGTGTGAGTCGAGGGAAAGGGTGGTTGAAACAATAAGAACCTTGTGGAAGCAGTAGCGGTAGCGACGGCAGCAGTAGCAGCAGCCCCCGGCTTTCTGTTCTCTTTCTCCCCTCTTTTCCCTTCGACCCTCTGCCTCACCACGTGGCGTAAGAACACCGTAAAAGCTCGCCTCGTGTGCTCTCATTGGCTGAGCCGGTGCCCCAACGAGCGAGATATCGTGCAAATAGCGACGACGGAACGACCGGAGAAAGAGAGAACAGAAAATGACTGGAGAGAACGAATAGAACGAAGGAAAGATAGAACGAACCAACGACATATATAAGCATTCGCACAGTGCAGCCGCAGTAAAGGACGCTTTTCATTGAGCCATCTTATTGTGTCCTCTTCTCCTCTCAAGTTCTCCCTTTCCTTCTCGAAACCTGAAACGATGTTGCATGCGTGCAACTTCGTTATACGTTTTTCAACTGTTTCAGATTCATATTACATTTTTGTGGTTTGCTTTTTCTCTCGAAGGAGAAACAAAAATCATTGGGTAAAGAGAAATGTTTATTTTCGATAGAATTTTACAATAATTTTTCCGGTTCTTCATTCATACAAGGAACATTTGGAAATGATCTTGCAATATGAGCCATATTATTGCAAGATTCTATCAGAATATCGTAGCAGTGGAGCAATATTATTACTCAGTCGATCGAGACATGTTGAGAGAGGGTTCAATTTCTTGTAAAGAATACACTAAGAGGAAAGTACACAGCTAGGACTACTAAACTTATCCAGGTGGCCAATTTATAGCTATTCAAATATCAACGTATAATTCGTTTTTCGTTATGTGAAGTGTCCTGAAAATCTTTCAGGGAATTCTTCTTTTACCATTTAACAGGTATCACACACCACGATTGTACTGATCGATATTTGAATAGCGAAATAATTTATTTGGGATATTTTTGTTGTAATACACGGAGAAAAAAAATTTGCTGACGCAGCAAATCGAGGTATTATATATAGAATAGCAAAATTTTTTGCTGACCTAGCTAAAAATTTGCTATAACAGCAATCGTGTTAGCTACGACAGCAATTTTTTAGCTGTGGCAGCAAAAAATGTTTGCTCCGCCAGCAAATTTTCAGTATTATATATAGAATAGCAAAAAAATTTTGCTGGGATAGTAAACATTTTTTGCCGCCATAGCTAAAAATTCGCTGTCGCAGCTAACAAGATTGCTGGAATAGCAAATAGTTTGCTGTCACAGCAAAAAATTTGCTGCTCTGGCAAAAGGAACCCAGCAAAAGTAGATTCCGCTGCCACAGCGAATTCCTTTTTCTCCGTGTAGCGATATTCCTTGCGGTTACAGCTAAAAAAATAATTGTGACATCTAAAAAACAGGTTTCCCAGCTAATTCTTAGCTATCGAAATTCAAGCGAATCTTTTTTGTTTCCGTGTATCCCGTATGTACGTACGTTAGAATGTTTATTGCCGATTGGGATATCTGGGTGAAAAAAAAACTCATCATCCATTTTCACATTTGTCTACGTATATTTTGTATTTAAAAATCATTCAAAAATAATCTCCCCTGGGATAAAGGAACGATAGAAGCCGATTGGACGAGTCAAATCGCACAGAAAACGATTCAACGTTCATGACATGTGTCAGAAAGCAACCCCATTTTGAGGTATTTTGATAATTGATCTTCGATTTGCTATTCGTCATCTTGAATGTCTCATTTCAAATTCATCAACTCTGAATCTATACAGGTTGTTTTTGTTCATCGAATCCTCGAATTTCTGTGGCATATTCTTCATTGAAATACAAGAACTTGTTCCTTGAATTGGATTGCATTAAAGCTTGATTTTGAAGATACAAAGAGATCGGAATTGTAATAATGAAGGCAACATAACTGTTCAGGGAGAAAAATGCCTCTCGAAAATATCGGGCTTGTTCTCAATCTTTTAGTCAACCAGAAACATAAAGGTTTGGAAAATTCACTTTATATGTGAAAATATGGAAGATGAAAAATACTGTAAACACAGTAATGGATATGGCTGTAAACTTCATCCTCTGATCATGAGAGAATTACTTTTTCATAAAAAATACAGAAGTTTTCCTTCATTCTGAGGAACTATTCCATCTTTTGGGTGTTAAATCCTTCAAAAAGTGAGGGGAAACACCACCAAGTCAGTGTGCAAAGTTTCCTATTCGTGGAACTTTGCTACCACCAAATGTTTTTATGGTGTGGTCAAATTTTAATTTACTAATCTTATTCATAACTCCCTCGTTGGTATCTGTATTCTACCATATTTTGTAAAGATCCATTTTTCGAACCTTCCTGTTTCTGGTTGATCGAAACCCTGAGAAAATGATACAAATTTCCCAGTGGTATTTCTTTTTCTTGTTCGATAGAAAGATCGAAAATGTTTGGTTGAAACCACCAAAACATTGGGTTACTTCAACCAAGTCTTTGTCCCTCCAACAAGATTATTTTGGTACTAAATTTTCAACAAAAATATTTTGTATTCACTACCAATTTTTTTTGATACTCCAACGAAATATTTTCGCTAAAAATTCAATAGCGGAATGATTCTGTTGGAACATCGAAGACTTGGTTGAAGTAACAAAACGTTTTGGTTGTTCACATATCAAGCAACATATTCAGTTGTTTCGACAGAACATTTTTTTCAGTGCAATCAAACGTAAAGTTGTAGGAATTCAAATGTGGAAATTTCAAATTGCCCCCATTTGAAATCTAGAAATACTTAAACGATCTTCAAAAAACTAATACTCCTCTTAATTCACTGTACACAAAAACAGTATTCTTTGAATCTAAGAAATTTCCATTTGAATAGGGCCAGCTAAATATTTTTTTAACAAAAATTAATATTTTTTCAATGCAAAGAAATTTGTTATTTGAATGATGGACCAAATACATGCTTTCACATGAACAACATATTTATTCCTATCAAAAAAATATCTATTTGAACCTTTTAGAATAATAATTTTTCAGATTCAAAGGAATATTTTTTTCTTTGTACGATGTCATTATCAAAGCTACATAACGTCATTCTTTGGAAGCTGCGGCATTTCCAGAAAACACTGAAATTCCTGATATTTCAAGAATTAGGTATCAGATGAAGTTCCCATTAACCCATTATAGCCAATGTGCAGACCAGCCATAATTACGGGGAAGTCAATATTGTTTGCAGGAAAAAATCATGTTCTCCAATTGTTGAAAAAAATGGTTATTCGTACAATTTGTTTAAAAAAGCATGAGACGTCAAAACTCACAGCGCCATTCGATTCTACGAGAAAAACTATTCGGCAAACAATACTTGGGAAATTTGTTCCAGCACTCAATTCGTTATCAAGAAAAGAATAAAAAATTACGCATATTGAATCCTACTCCTGTCGATAACCAAACCAAAGAGAATGGTGCGAGGATTAATTTGGGGATGAAGACAGGGGTGGAATACTATATGAACCTTTGGTTTGGCAATGAACTGCGGTAGGGTTCGATACACGCAATTGTTTATTTATTTTTTTATAATAAATTGAGTGCTGGAATAAACTTTCAAATTATCGTTTTGTGAGTAGTTTTCCTCGCAGAATCAAATGAGGTGGTTGGTTTTTACGTATCATGCTTCTTGAAACAAGTTGTTTAAACAATTTTGAAACGTGATTGTTTCATGAAAAATCATCTTGCCCACTATTGTTATTCCAGTATTGACTTCCTCGTAATTACTGCTGGTCGGTTCATGGGCTATAATGAGTTGAGAAGGTTCTCTCGTTTTGCAGATAAAAATACGATACATCAACAATCCAACATGCTGAATGCACATTGTAGAATATATTCCGAATTTCCCCATATCTGTGTAAAAGAAATTTTCCATATATGGAGGAATTGATTTCCCATACTTGTACGGAAATTTCCACATATAAATACATGAAAATTATTCTTCTTATGGGAACTCTACTACTAAATCATAGGATTTCCTCTGAAAAAATTACTGACGGGAATTCATACAAGAATCCAGATGGTGTCCCATGTTTTTCTGTTGGAAATTCGAATGGTTTTCTTTGGATTTGCTTGAATCCCGTGGTTTTCCATGTGAATTCCTACTTGGTTTCTCAGATAAGAAATTTTTGTCATGGTTTCCCATGAATTCCAATGGATTTTCAAGCTTCCTATGGGAATTTCGGATGGGCACTTGAACTCCCACTTGGATTTTTGCAATAGGGTTTTTCAGAATATTTATGCGAAATTTGTTTGTATAAGTTCAAGTCTGTGAAGTAGTTGGTCCTTATTCCAAATTCGAAATTCTCAACTTCAAATGAAGTGAATGTCATTTGAAAGCGCTCTAATGGTTTGAATTCTCGCAATTTTGTTCTGCTATCTGCAATTTGTTAAATATAATACATTTCAACTACGTCTTCAAATTTGTATTCTGCACTTTCGAAACTCTACGGAGAACAAGTTTGTGTGATGTAAAGTGAGCAATGAACGTACACTAAAGGAACAAAAATTAGATCTTAGGGAAGGAGCACTTGAAAGATAATTCACATCCCAATGCTAGATTTTCCAACATGAATTTGCGATGAAAGTGGTTGAATTTTGATGCATCATCTTACATTCATTTAATCCAAAGTTCCGAAGTCTTGAGGTGAAATTATGTGCATTTCATAAGCATGCGATAGATTTTTAATACGTTGCTTACACTGTAAAAAATTTGGGGAGTTCTTCTTCATTGTTTTTCCATCAGAAATGCAGAATTTTTCCACCACTTTGAGAAATTATTTTGCTCTTTAGGTGTTCAATCATCTACGAATGAAGAAAAAGTCCTCTAAATTCTGATGAAGAATTCCCCAAATATGGAGGAACTTTGCTCCCACCATTTTGCGGGGAAAAAGTTCTTCAAGGGAATATAACATATTATGCAAACATACTTATAAAAACCAGACTATTGCCCAGAGAATTCATAACTGAAAATGTGTTTTATGAATTTGATAGGAGTCCTAAGAACAAGGAAAAAAACTCAACTCAATTTCTCATTCCACGTAACTCATAACGTCCCCTTCATCCTCCGTTCAGTCATTCTCAACGATCCCTCCTTGTGCAAGGGGAGGAGGAGGAGGAGGAGGGAGGAGGGAGGAGGGGAGAAGAGAGAAATGCGAAGAAGGAGAAACTAACCGCCTTTCTGAATACCATCGACCTTTGGCCCGCTAATTCTTGACGTAGGTCTCCCACACTTTCTCCTTGTCCCTTTTTGTCCCTTTTTAGGGAGCGGCGTAAAGGCACGAGGGTACTTAAGCCCTGGTATTTCGTGTCGTCGACGACGTTGCCGGAGACGTTGTTAGAAAGCAAAGTAAGAGTGTACACGTAGCACGCACTTGAACGTGGTGTGCGTACGAGTCGTTACACGACTTCTCGAGGGTGGCTGCCTGCCCTATTCTTGAGACTTCCTCTCACCCTTTTCTCTGCGTCTCTTCTTCTTCTTAAATAAATGAAACTTCTAGTACACCGCGCAAGAACAGGCGGCACCGGCATATAAATTCTCTCGCTTCGTAATTTCAAACTCAAACATCATGGCGGAGAAAAGCAGAAGTACGACTAACACCAACATCAGAGCGTTTCCATTTAACATTTCTGACTCCCCACTCTCCCACCCCCTATTCACCCTTTAGGGAAATTTGTATGCCTTCGTTCATTCGTTCACTCGAATGCTCGTAAGTATATCACCATAGCTCTTGGTGATTCCAAGTAAATTGGACGACTGAGATTATATTGCTGTGGCGCGCTTGTTCATAATGTAATGTATCGAATAGGATTTCGGAAACTTTGTGCTTCGATGGGGTTGGAAACTGAACAAGACGATATCGGGGACCGATCTTTGTACTATCCTCCCTTTCAGACACTTTTTGCTCATCAAAGGGTCCAAGAGAATATTTTATTTGAATTTCATATTGCAAAGAAGAGAATCTACGTCGAACAAAGAGGAACACATCCTTGGAGAAGATATACATTTTGGCAAAGAGGCAAAGTAGAAATCGAAGGCAGTTCCATGGTATTATCCTGTAGGAAAATACGACAGGATTTCACACAGCCATTGCTAGTAGTCCAGAATACTTACGACACCCGCTCTTTCCTGCATACGCAAACCGATATACATCCTTATACATTCACATAGAACTCCTCTCTATAGCTTTTCTATACCTATCCCCTCATAACGTTCCCTCGACACCGCTTCTCCTTCCTCTTCCTCTTCTTCATTTTCTTCTTCATCTTCTTCTTTCCGCTTATTCCCTCGTTTTCTCTTTCTCTCTCATCGTCGTCGTAGTCGTCGCAGTTGTTGTCGTCGCCGTCGTCATCATCGTTGGCTTTTGTCTACCGCTTGTGCATTGATTTCTGGAACCAACTTTGCTTCGTTGCCGGCGTCGTTAAATTATAATCGCGAGACACCCGAGTGAAGTTGCGGACAAAGTCACGAAGGACGGTATAACCTCGATATAACGATAGGACCCCGGCTCTTCTCTCCGTATATACCTTTATAATATTCAGCTTGAATGAAAGTGGAATGGGGGAGAAGGAAAAGTGGGATTCTATCTTGTACAACTTTGAGATGCACACCCTACCAATATTAAGGAAAGACGTCAAAGTGACTTGAACGACGCTTCATTTTACTCTTTATACATAAAGCACTGTATACATAGATATTTACTGAAAAAGAGCGGACGATGATACTATAAAAATTGTAAAGAACATCAGAATATAACGAGAACACTCACACCGCATCGCTATCGCTGTTACAAACGCCAAGCATTTGCGGCTGGGTATTAAGAAATCTCTGTGGACATTTGGCGGTTGGCCAGCATTCCCTCCGAATTAAAATACCGTGCCGAACGTGTCCGTGTAATAGCGGACCAGGCCTTCCCCTCCCACATCTGCTTTTCTGCCCGTTTCTCGGGATTTCCTTTTCGCATTGCCGAGGTTTTCCCTTGGTACCGCAAAAGTACCGAACACTTTATCTGTTCTTTCATTTTCTGTGGAACAATTTCGTTAGAGCCAGATAAAACGAGGGGAGTGGGAACATTTTAACGGAAATTTAAAGTCAGTTTAGAAATTGTGAAAGAAGGAACGAAATCTCATATTTCAAAGAATGCTTGATTTAAAAAAAGTTCAGAAAAGAGGTGAGGAAAGATTCATTCAGGAATAAAGGTGGACTTGGTCTTGGACTTCTCAAATTATATTCTGTGTGAATCGAAGAATCTCTTGAACAATTCCTCGGGAATCCGAACAAACGTCGATGGGGAGGAACGAAGGTTGTTTCTTATCAACCTTTCTCTTTCAAAACTTTGTTCCCGTACGACATCGTATGTTCGCAAAGACGGTGATATTTCTCCATAGAAGCTTCACCTCTCCCTGTGAATGAGAGAAGGAGTGAATGCTCCTTAATTTCCTTTGAGCCGTTTGGTTCGGAGTAAAACCCACCCTCATCCTCCTCCTCCTCCTCCTCATCTTCTTCTCTTCACTTTCTGTATATATTTCTCTCTTTGTTAACTCCTCGACAGTCCCTAGCCTTACGACGAGTTGCTGCGCTCCAACTATGTATAACCTATCCTCACCTCAATTCATACCCTTCTTCCCCGTACCTTCCTATAGTTCCTATCCTGCGAGCTTTCTGTTTCTCTCACATCATCTCTCAATTTCTAGATCTCTCTAGACCTTATTCTGTAATTTCGTTTACAAATGAAAGGGCCGCGAGCTACGACTTTGTACACCGTGTGCGTCTGCACGAGAGCAGCGTGTTCCAGTCCGTGGCTTCGGTCCCGTTATACCAGCGATTCCTTGAAAAGCGAAATAGACGTCGATGTGTGAGTATATGTTTGCCTGTATATACGTGTACTCCTTCTCAAACCTCCCCATTAAGTCTACGTAGTTCCTTATGATATTGTCGACTCTATTCGATTGCCGCCGCTGCTGTTCCTCCTGCTCTCCTTTATCGTTCTCCATTAGGGACAATTATTCAACGACAATTTATACCATTATTGTCAAACGAATTCATTCAATTTTCAATAAACTTCGAATCAGAAATATATTATATTTGATCCTTTAAGAGATAATGAGAAAAGCTTCCGACCGTCGACTGTTTTTCATCCCTTATTTTGCAAGGAGAAACAGAACGGAGAGTGGGAAACGAAGAGAAAGAGAGGAGGCTTGGTGTAAGACGGGGGTGGCAGTATGGCCGCTTTACCCAGGACTCCGCCCTCGAGTGAATTCTCTTTTAAGCTGGAAGGAGATACAAAGTTCTCCTTCTAGCTTCAAAAGGAGACAGAGAAAGAGAAAACTTGGAAAACCTGAGGATCCTATTACCCGGAATACAACGCGGTATACGGAGAGAATATATACGCTTTCACACGTGCACCCCTTCGTTACAAGAAAAAGATGAAGCAAGGAAGTGGAAGAAGAAGAACAACAACAACCGAGTAGAGTAGAGCGGAGATAGAGAATAAGATGAACCGTGTTCTGACGTCGTTGCTTCTAATTGGAGGTTTTTAACTTTCTGTAATTGAATTTCAGAGAACCGGGGGAAATTCATTATTTCGCTGTTTCTCATTCCCAACTCGGATTAATTTATGCGGTTGGGAAAATCGTATAATCAAAAGTTTGAACAACTGTGTGGTATGGAATTGTTATCATTATTATTATCAATATTATTACTACATAGATATTAAGTTTTGTTTTTTATATCTCATCTTCAATTTATATTCAAAAAATAAAGAGACTAAAAATGTTACCTGTCCATTTGAAATATTTGTTTATAATATACACCGATGTTGAGGTAACACTTCACTTTCGATCACGAGACGAAATCACCAACTGACCAAAGTCCAGAAGAATCATCCCTGGGAACTGGTCATCGAATCGTACCCCACTCTTTGCGTATGACTACGTTGTCTCCCCTTGAATGACCTAGTATACCGTAGCCACCTTCTTTCCCCACAGTTATATCATACATGGGAAAGGAAACCAGTTTTCAAAAGGACAGCCTGTTTTGGAGAAAGGAAAAGAAGAAGAATAAGCGGAAGAATGAGAGTAAGAAAATTGACAATTGCACGAGGTCAAACACTTGGTTCGAATAAGAATCAGGAAGAAGCGCAACGAAGAGCAGATAGGTCGAAACCTGTTTTCAGTCAATTCGAGGGACCGGCTGACCCACTGAAGGGTTTGATGATGAAAAAAAATCTTTGTATATATTTTCTGCTTGACCATTCGAGAATTCTCTGCTCCGCGACAGCTAGACCCCGAGTCAAATCGATACAAAAAATGAAAAATAATTATAGCACGGTGGGAAAATTGGAGACAAAATACCCGAATCGAAATTTCGATAATTGAAATCTGGTTTATCTATACTTTACTTCTACTGAGACTGAAATATAAGAAGGGTACTTATCATTTCTTCCGTGATTTCTGGATAATAATTTCTTGGTTAATTGAAAATTTCTGAACGAAATTTAGAAAAAAAAATACGACTACATGAAGCTAATTTTGTGCTGGCAATGCGAAAAAGTCGCTCGCATGCACTCGAATTGGGGAAGAAGAAGAGAATAAGGGTGTCTGTTATCAGTAACCATGAAAAAAGTGCAATTCCATCTTATAAAACCGAATAAGCTTCCCTACTACTCCAAAAATTCAGGTTCTTGCTCATGAAATTTTTTACATAGAGAAGGGTGACCCAAGACACCCACCAAAGACTGTGCCCTAAGCCAAATGACAACTAATTTACAAGTTGAATTCAAAAACACAAATTTTTCGAAAACTCAAACGGAAAAGAATTTCTTAATGAAGCTAAAGAGTTATACTTTGATTGTACTACATGTATTTTTCGATTCTTCCTTGTTTACTAACGAACAAAAAATAGGAAATGAAAAATAGCCCAAGATTGTTGACTCCTCTCTATGGCTTTTTTGGAACATGACAATATGTTGTTGGTGATAGTAACTATTTCTCTCAGTGCAGCCTAGAACAGAAAATTTCAAATTGGTTGGTTGACTCTAAGGTTAAAAGTTCATGATTTTGCATTTCAATGAAAGAATTATGTAGAAGCATTGATTGTATATTTGGAATTGATTATTTTTTCCCATTTGATAGTAGCATAGAATTTTGTCTTTTCTGAGAACCCTCTTTTTCCTTCAGAAAACCATAATTCATTTGATTTTTCTCCAAGTTTGTCGAGTGCTTAGAAATCCCTACAGGGAAAATTTTTGTTTTGTTTTGTTGCATAAATTTCAAGAAATAAATGTTGAAACAATGTTTCTTGGCAATTCAAATTGTACACTGCTTAAGCTATCGTCAAGAATTTGTACAGATTTCTTTGAGTATATTGAAGTATTGACTGGTGGTTATCATTAACGGGTGCTAAAATACACGTTAGCAGCTGAGGGGGTTGATTTGAAAACTAATTAATTCCTAATCAGGATTTATGAATTTGTATTTATTTAGTTTAGATTCAATTAAATCCAATTACTGAACTTGTCGAATTTTCGAGTGAAATTTTCACTGTTTTAGAGTGTTAATCTGCACTTTGAGTTTAGAAATTCACCACCACTTCGATTCCGGAGTAAAGTTTTCTCTCCAAGAGAGTGAAGATACCACTCGAAGCGAACAAGTCCACTGTCTGTAACTCGAATGTAGGGAAACGAGTGATTTTCCAGATGTCGAGAGTATGTTTCTTCGATTGGAGAAAAGAATTGAAAAAATTCCTTTTCAGGGAGATTAATGTTATAGGAACCCAGACAGCACAAAGCTCTTAAAGATAACATATATCTTTGTGCTGTGTGTGAAAAAATTCAGGTTTTTACAAAGTTTCAATTTTTACGACATCCAAGAATCAAAGGAATTGATGTTTTTAAAAAAAACAAAGTGAATTTTCAGTATCAGTACAAAGTACAAGTCCGGAACGATGATTCGCGTGTGCCGCTCGTCCGTTTGTCATCCATCCCTAAACCAGCTCAACCGGATTCGCGAACACGCAACTGCTGCTCACGCCAACTGTCTGTACTTCTTCTTCTCCTACTACTAATTCTGCTTCTTCCCGGTTACATATCACCAAATCGGTTTTGTAAACCACGTCCAGTTAGACCAGTTTTCAAATATTTCTGAGACAGGACAATGTCCACTACGAGCAGATGCGTGAATCCCCTCTCTCCCTTTATATATATATATTATACGGAAAGGCAAAAAGAAACATATCCGTTTGCCGCACCCGATGAAATTTATTTTTTAATTCAAATGTCTGGCAACGAGAAGGATTTATACGTAGGTGACGGAAATTTTTCTTCCATATCTCAACATATTTATCGAAACAATTCAAAGAGATATATTCACTTAGCTTCGTTTTCAAATCAGGTGTAGGTTTTGAAATATCTTGTATTATAGATAACGGAGGCTAGTTACTCACTTTTTGTGTAATATTTTTATTAGCTTACATATATAAGCGAAAAAATTTTGATTCAAAGTGATGTGATATTTAGGTTTATGTTCTCAGGTGATGGAAAACCATGTGACGGATAGTGTATACTATGAGTGAAAAGACCCATTGAATCTCGCCAAATCTCATAAAAATGCAAAAAAGTTCTGATCGGACCTCATCCGATCTTGTATGAAAGAAATTTGGTTCAGTTTATAAAATTTTTCATGAAATTCAATACCCAGCGAATAAATCTAAAAGCATCTTAGGGGACCAATGAAGAATCTCCACCGGTATTGTAGGATCATTAGCGGTACATCGGGACGCTAGTAATCATCCTCTGTTCAGTAGCATCCACTGATTGATGTAAATTTTGAAAACAATATTTTTTGATGCATCTAGAGTGCAAGAGCCACATATTCACTCAATTCTGGAGTAAAAATATCATAAGACAACAAGAAACATTTTTTTCTCTAGTACCCGAGATTTGGGAACTGTGATTCGAAGTGGTGTTAGACTGTTGAACAGGAGACCAATGTCTGCTTCCTTGAATTAGCTCAATTCTTGTTATCTTTTCTACACAATTTTCATATATATTCTGTATATTTGATAAATTTTATGTATCAAAAGTTGTAAAAATAGAACCGAGCCGACAAACCCAATGTTTTCTTCGTATTTCCAAAACTCAGGCACCAAATAAACATCAAATCAAACTATTCCTACCCAGGTAGGAAATGCGTATCCTGACAATGGGTGCAAACTTGCCAAAATATTGGGCTGTCAAGTATCATGAACCAATATTGGTTCAATATATACAACCGTTGATTATTTCAGAGCCCATCCGGGTATCATAGAAAATCCCAAAATGGCAATGGGTGTGAGCTTGGCAAGATATGAAGCTGCCAAGCATCGTGAAAAAAATTGCTGTCGCATCAAAATCTAATTTTCCTGGGTCCTTTTTGCTGGACCAGCAAATTTCTCGGTGTGACAACAAACTATTTGTTATCACCGCAATCTTGTTAGCTACGACAGCCATTCTTTAGCAGTGATAGCAAAGAATGTTTACTGCTCCAACAAAGTTCGGTATCATATATAAGAATAACAAAGAAATTTTGCTGGAGGAGTCAACATTTTCCCCTGCCACAGCAAAACAGTCGCTGTCATAGTTAACGATATTGCAGTTACAGCAGAAGATTTGTTACTCAAGCAAAAGGTACCCATCAAAATCAGATTGCTCTGTTACAGGGATTTTTTGTCTCCATGCAGTAGCTGTTTCTGTTGAATTCTCTTGAATTGGTTCATCAATTACAAAGGTCTAGGTCATATCAAGTCACGCAGCTCAGGTGGTTATAAACCCTTATCCGCCTTTTATGAATTCTTGATTTGAATTTAAAAATACTGGGTGATGTTTAGATTTGGTTTTGAGCATACGATTTTTTGAGGTAAAAACTTTGGAGTTTCCACCTTTTTGGGGTACTTCTAGCATCCTTTAGAAGCGATGTAATTTTAACTTCAAATTGATGAACATATCACCCTAGCAGAAATGCTCTAGACATCGACAAAGCATGCAAACTAGAGAAAAACTAGACGACTTGCAAATGGCTTGCAAGGGCCTAGTCGATGCCTAAAGCATTCCTACCAGGATATTGTTTGAGGTTCACGTTCACAATTTTTCAACAGATTATACAGATAAACTGACGCACATGGAATCGGAAGAACTTTGTTTTGAGAAATCCTTCGGTTTCCAAAAACGATCATGAAGCTTTGTGTAGGGGAACTGGATGTTGAATCCAGATGATTTATTTTCTTCGTGTACAATGTGAGTCTGATATTTTTGTAAAGAGTACTGAGACTACATAACTTACCGTGTTGAAATTATTTCTTGGTACTTCTTAGGGCCTAGACAGGATTGTCACGCATTTATCTTGAGGACCTGTATAATATTCATAACTTGGGCTTCCGTAGGACAGCCATGACGGTGCCAACGCAGGTACTGAAAGTAGAACCTTTCAAAGGATAATAAATTGTTCCGAATATTATTGATTTAAATATTGCGAGAAGAGAATCCCAGGTGGAAATTTTCCCGATTGAGAATTCGGCTATACAAAGCTTCATCTGTGCTCAGACCACTTCAACTTTGGGCCAGAACAGAGCCTGGGATGGGCCGATTTCCATTTTTATCCAGGTATTCCACCCAATATTCCACTCTGTTCACTCATTATCGGACTATATATCGAAAAGCAGAAGAGCATCATTATGTCTCGCAATTGATCATGCAGCCATGTTTTTGCGATTTTTTTACTGAGTTAGAAAGATCAGGCTGAATGTCAGCGACCCGACTAGGCCCCTTAGTGGCTGAGGCTAGGCAATCCTGAGTTAAGGAGCCTATATTCGATACAGAAGATGATACAGATGCAAATCGATTTCCTCAGCGAGTTCAACACTTCGTTATGATGTACAACGTATAACGAACTGTTCGAACAGTTGTAAATTCTTTGATTTTCACTACAAGGTATCAAATATCCAGATGTATATTCATTCTCATGTGACGATTTATTGAAAGCATAAGGTTCATCACCAGGGATCTCGAATGAAAGTGAGGAAAGGGCGTGAAATAACAATGAGAAGAAAGAAAAAAAAGAAAAAAGAAAGAAGAACGCTCTTGTTGAAGTGACCACTGGTCAGCGCGTGAAGCCTTTCTTCTTCAAACCCCGTTGAGTACAATGAGATTCAATGCAATGGAATCTCTCTTGCGTGCGGTCAGTTGGTCATTAATAAGCAATTATTTGACGCCTCATTAGACCGCACGTAGAAAATTCATGAACTCAACAAAGCCAAGCATCCGAGTGAGATGGTTGAATCAATAACTTCCTCTCTCCTTCCTATCCATAGGTGTGAGGATGATGAGGAGAATACATTTACATCGCAGCACGTACATCGAACCGAGTTCAACGTGCCTTTCTATTTAGACCCCGAGGCATCGGCTACCCTGCGTGAAGTGACCAGAGTCTACTACCACTATTACTGCCACTACTACTACTACTACTCTACGATTACTATTACTATTATACGAATGCTGCTCCCTATCCTCCCTCCCTCTCCTCAAAGAACACATCGGAGAAGAATAAAACCTTACTTCAATCTTAATACATCAAAGTCGTAAATTCGCGTAAGTACGAATGCGGACTACTACGATGTATTTCTAACACGATGAAATCTACTTTCTAAAGTATGACGAACGAGAAACGACGCGCAGAAAGGAGATTGGGTGGTAGCAGGAGGTAAGAATAAAGGGGCTGAGAGGTAGAAGGGGGCAGAAGCAGCAACAGCAGCAACAGTACAGAAATGAAACAAGTTGAAAGGATGAGACTGTGGGAGAAGGTATTGCACAGAGGGCGCGCATGCGAGGATGGTAGTCGCGGGAGCATATATAAGTGAAGTTTGTTCGCAACTTATAATAGGGACGCCCCCAACCCCTTCGACCGATCCTTTCTCCCCCTACTATCCCTTGAACGTGCATACCCGTGTACGTATATAAATATATACTCACGTGTTCACACTAAAACGCATTCTCTTTACTCCTTTTCTCCGTGTAACATCGGCTAGAGAAGTAAAGAGAACGAGGTAGACGCTGAGGTTCTCGAAGCTAGGTTACCTCTACTACACAACCCTGTATCCTAGACGAACTTATACGGTAATAGGGAATACAAAGACTTGTACAGGTGCAATCTACCCAGTATCGAGCAAATTGCAAAGAGAGCCAACGACCGCCAGTGTCTTCCCGTCGCCGTCGTAGTCGTCGTCTTCTTGGCCTTTGTACTAAAATCAACTACTACTACCACCAATACCGCCGTACCATGAATTTCCTATCCTTATTAAACATACGAATTTAAAACTACGTCATAGAGCGTAGCAGTTCCTTTTTCTCCATATAACAAACAGCTAACAATTTTGAACAAAAGATGTTAATGTATTGTTTCCTTTGATTTTTCTCTTTCCTCCGAATGTACATGCGTATATGTATGTGTCGTGTAACGAGGAAGGCAATCTAACGATCGTTTAGGGTTTATAACACCTGTATATGAGGTAAGCTTGAGATAAGACACGGTACGATGTTTCTCAGAACAATGCTTTGTAGGAGAATATCGATTACGCGCACAGCGTATCCGTATGGAGTTGTCCCTTGAGCAATGATGTTGTGGCCCTTTATCGTTTAGCTAGGGGCTTATCCCCCTGACTAAGATGATGTATCATTGTTGATACATTTTACTAACCATGCTTTCATCTATCAAAACTACCCAAATTTTTCTTCTGTTATTTTATTTTTCAATAAGATTGTCTCAACGAATATCGAAGGAAACTCATTGAAATTGAAGAACTGATTTCAATTTTCAGGAATCGATTTATCCAGCATTATGTAACGTGACGTACAACGAGGTGACGAATGTAAAGGTCCGACCACATTGTTGGTGATAATCCTCCGATAACTAATCTCAGGTACAGGGAAAACCTCACTTGAGATGAACTTTGTCAGTCACTGGTGTACCACCTGCGAGATATTATTGAATTTATATGAAATGTAAGTCAGTTACTTACGACGCGTCGTCTGATGAGCATGGACGAGTATATCTCTCCGTTGTAGCGTAAAGTGTATCCTGTTGTTTGAATTTGATCGGATAGTGCTGAAATGATATCAAGATTAGCAGGTTTCAACGTGATTTCTATGTCTAAAATTGAAGTTGATAGATTATCAAGTGAACTCGTTTAAGAATTCTGAGAAGCATGATAATGGATCGAAATGAGGAATTTCAATTTTCTATAAATTATAACAAGTATCGAACTGTAGAGAGTGATTAAATTCTGATTTACGTGTGATGCAAATTGATATGCCTTTATAGATGTTTAACTCAAGAATTTTCATCTTGCAGCGTGAGTTGCTTTTTTAATTATTTTCAATCAACTGTGGAGCATCAATTGTTTTGTTTTGTTATATGGACGAATTTTCAGGAACTGGTTGTATCGAATAGAACGAAGTAATAAAAACGAACAATTTTTATAGTTCTTAAAGATTCCTCTACCGAATTCTCTAAGAGGAAGCATTTCAGCCCCTCTCCTAGAAGGAAAGTGCTGAAGCATGCAACTATGAGGGCAGGAAAAGTGCTTGCAAAGTTAATTAAAGCTCAGTTAACTCACGTATTTTTGCATGTTTTTGTTAATCTTTCATTGTTCGTTGCAATCAACTGAACGAAGCTTTTTCCATGATCAAAAATGTACTATGGTTCTAAAACTTGAGCCTTGTTCTGGTTTCAAATCTGACCTCTTCACCCCTATGCACGGGAAATCAGATTTTCGAAAATCTCTTGTTATTCTCTTTATAGACCCTCGTAGAGTAACTGACGATTAAGAAAATATAAAAAGTTTGGGGAGCGTAATTTGGTGTTTCGAAGCGTGCATCAAGGGTGAATGAATAGGTAGAGTGCAAGAAGCGTGCATACAAAATTCTTATAAAGCGTAGGAATTACAGCGTGCTCGGACATTTTATGAACGCTTATTGCACTTTCCGCAGAAAGGGTTGGCGCATCTTTGTGCAATATTTTTTGGACAAATTAAAAATGTCTTAAAACACACTCAAGGTCTTGAAAAACCTCTTTTAGACGTGAAAAAAATTCAAGTCATTTGAAGGTGGGGCCAAAGATATCTCGAAGTTTCACTCATTACTTCGTTCAAGTGAAATTTTCATTCTTCACTTTGTAAAATTTCATGCGCGACTCTAGAAAATTCATACTTCTTTTTAGTGTTTATTAAGTATTGATAATTTCTCATTCTTCTTCAAGTAAAATTCATCAGCAATGTGAACCGTTTCATCTTCATTTCAATGTAAGAATTATTCTCAGATCTTAAGGAATATTTTTTAATTTTCTATTAAATTTTAATATTTAAATAACAACAATATTCAATGGATGAAGATATGAATAGACTTCACGTTACTATATATTTACGTTTATATATCCTGTCAAATCAAATGTTGTAAGAACAAAGGAGAACCATCCTAGAAGCTGATGGCCCCATTAATCTCGAAGACGGTCCTGCGTTTAACTCTATTCTTAATTCAATGACTCCCATATTCGTCACATTTGTTTCTCTGGAGTTCAACGTTTGGGGCAGAATCTGTTGTTATTAAGCCCCGCCTAAGATCTTCTTTCGCCCCGGCCTTTCGTAACCCTCTGAAAGGGTACTGCCGCCTTAAATACAATGAAAGGCGTCACCCTTTATTCGCTCGAGATAATTTCCAGATATTCATCTACGTTATTCCACATCGTTCATTTTGTACGATGGAATATAATTTTCCCCTGTGATATAGAGTTCTCTTATGTATGATATTTGAAAATTCTATACACTTTTTTGTTCATACAAATTATCTTTTTAATAAGAATCTTCTTCGCGCGTTTTTCAAATCTCGCGAGAATTCATCATATAATTCTTCATGATTATTCGATCCTTTAAATGAGGGTGAATAATTCACGCATTCAATGATTCTCTTAACAAAATTAATTGAATATGGAGATATTTCATTGATACGAGCTATCGTTGATGTAATAATATTCTGACGAATTCACAAGTATTCGAAGAAAAAATGTAGAATGAAATACAGATATTCGAAATGAACGAAAGAGAAGAAGGAGATGAATTTAATCGTGTTGATCAATCACATTTGTAAAATGTTACTCACCCGGATAAGCTGATACAGGAACTTAGTGCAGTGCAATTCAAAATCAATGTGAATCAATCATCCAAGATAGCGAGGAAAATCATGCATTTTTCTGGGAACTGGACATGGAAATTCTAAGAACACTTTGCTTCATGATCCCTTAAGTGGGTTCAGAAGTTTTTCTTGTACGGAATTGAAAGGATAATGCCTCATGCGTCAAATTTAACTCCCCTCATCTGTCTTGCCTCTTTTCGCCATTATTTTTACTTCCTTATCCGAGAAGAAAGATTATGCATGTTCATATATGAGCATGTTTGGTCCATACATATAATAGAATAGAGAAGAACAGAATACGTTGTTATAATATCATGGACAAAAGCAGAATAGATTGCGAAGTGGATTTTTCTGATCAAGTACCCAGTAAATGTTGGAATTTTTGATATTTTTTGTTTTATTGATAAAAGAAAAGTGGCTCGATAGATTCACATAAAACCTTGACCACATCTTTAACAAAGTTAGAATTACAACAATGAGAAAAAAAGTTTCTAAATTTTCGTGAAATTTTTCATAGAATGACTGCTTCATGCTATACGTACACCTTAGCTCTGAATAATCCATTTTGAATCACGTCAATCGAACAAAAATTGTCTCATTTATACTGTCAACTTAGTTCAAAAAAGTGATTTCGAGTAGACGACGTTTAAGATTCTAGAAGAGGTAGAACGCGTGTAATTAAATGAATAATACTAGAGAGAATAATACTTGAAGTATGAATTTTCACTTGCAAACTTAGATAAAAATACTACACTGGAAGAAAAAAATTCCGGGAACAATAAAATATTTAGTCGAATAGTTGCGATAAAATAATCAATTCAAATAAACTTTCATTGAGTCAATTGAACAAGTATTTAATATGCTATAAAGTATTTTATCAATGAATGCGGATATTCAATTGATTCAATACAACTTCATTCAAATGAATGAAATATTTTATAGCGACTATTCAACTGAATATTTTATTATTTCCGGAAACTTTCTCTCTCAGTATATTTCCTCTTCCTTAAGAATTTTCAATTCTGCTATTTCAGATGTTAGTACTTTCTTTTTAATTTTCCACAATTTTTTATTTCTCGAAATTTTGATTTTTCATTCCCTTCAAGTTTTGATTGGACAGATATTTTTCACCTAATCATCCATCAAAATAAAAGCCGTTCCATGAACTTTGCATCTCCATATCTGAATGCAAAAATTTTAAAAATTATGTACGCATAATTCATATACAATTCAATAAAATTTATATATAATTATATACAGATTATATTTCATCCTCATTCTGAAAATCTGTACACTCGGGTGGATGAATGAATCAAAAATTTGTTGAAATATTCAATGATGTAAATTCACAACAGCCTTGGTACTCGATTAATTTTGTGTTTTAGGATATGGGAGATTCGAATGAATTTACGGAAATTTTTAAGAGCACTCGCTTTAGTGAGCAAAACCATCAGTCCGGTGTTGACCAGAGCCTGCCCCGAAGTGATTGCCCCGAAGGTGCGTACAGAGGCGTGATGAAAAATTATTAAGTACATCAAATTATCGAAATGAGATTGCACCCTGAATTATCGATGGGACGCTTCACTCTCTATTCATGTGGAAAAATCTTCAAAATCATAATCAATTTATACCTAAATCGATATAGTTCACATACAAGTTTTAATATGAAAATTCTGTGTGATCATGTATCAATTATATACAATTCTGGATATTCTCCCACATAAAAAGTGATATCGGAATTCTATACGTATTAAACTTTCATTCCCTCAGGTTGTTTTTCTTGATATCTTCTCAAGAAATTCAGATACGCTTTATTAGACTCGATTAGAAACATTCAATAAATTCCTTTGCATAGGGTAGAGGTGCACGATAATTCACGGTATCGAAGTTTTATATACAATTTTTATAAAGTTTTTATCGATATTTTATAAAATTCAATATCAAATTGACAAAGTTTCTATACAAAATCTAGCATAGAGATCAGAGGATTCAATTCAACAGAGTGAAAGTTCGCTTTGTGCATCAATTCTTATAGCTTGAGTGAAAAACTGTTCAGAATGATGTACGATTTGTATGCATATAATTTGATGTAGTTTAAATATAAGTTTGTTAAATTTCTATGCAAATTATGAATAATTTTGAAATTTTTTTTCAAATTCACAGAATTTGATAAATTATCGGGGTTTATCTTTCTGAATCAACTCTTCAATAACATGTACATTTTTACTATGTGAAGTCCATCTATCACAAAGCTCCCCCCGTTCTTCTTATGATATCGCGACAGTCGCTCCCATGAGTTCTTGGTCTACTCAGCGTACATAAATATCGTCTGGAAGAGAGAAAAGAGAGATATCCGAATTGAAGCATTCTACAAATGATATATAATTATATATAACTCATATATAATCTAAGTATATAGAATTATTTATGAATTATATATAATTTTGACAATCTTTCCACTTCCTCTTTGGGTAGTTGCTCTTCAGTAGAAGATGGAATAATGTTTTGGATTCCACTGATTCTAAAAATTATGTTCTCTTCCTTATTTTTCATTCATCCCGTCCCGACCCATTTGTTTTTTTCCTATCTCAAAGACTGACATCGCTTATGTCAGCGTCAATATCTCTTAGGTACCTCACAGCATTTCCGAATAGCGAAATTTTTGAAATTATATGAAATTTATATCGAATCATGAATAAATTATACATAATTTCAAAAATTTCTTCATCAGGTTTGTGGCAACATTCTGAAATATTACCGAGACATTCTGTACTGTACCTCAAGTGGTACTAGGACATCATTGATCTAGTGCTGGCTCGAGTTTGCCCCAAGGTTGGCAAAATTATCCCAGGCATGATCCAAACTTGCCCAGATAGATCGTCACCCAGTGGATATATAAACATACGCCACTGTCATTACATTTTCCTCATTGTTTCCATTCTGTAGTTTTTGCCCATACAGCACCGAACATTCTGAGTTGCCTCTACGTTGCGTCCACGTGGAATCTTCGTTCATCCACGTTCACCACTTATCCACGTACAGTCCACGAAGATGCGACGTAGAAATCGGTGGATGTACTGTTAGGGTCATAAGAAACCACCCATATAGAAATTTACAATTGGCGCTAGCATGGTGGAACGTAGATAAAGTATGGCCGAGGCTTGGTAACCAAGCATGGCGCAAACCTGGAATGATAACATCATTTTATGATTTACCTACGTGTTCTTCCAATGAAGTCCCATCATCGATGAAACAATGGCAATTAAATATACCATCATTGGCAAACAATTGGAAATTTTGTTTGTCAATGCTGCGCCAATGATCAAAGTAAAAAATATTCAACCCAGAAATATATTAAAAGTATGCGCATTTCGCAATTTCTGACATATGTTGTTTGAAGTCTTATTGTTTTCCCCTCATTTTTTTGTGAACAACTCGGCGTCTTTTGTCGGTAAATTTTGCCACGAGAAGTAGACACAATGTATGTTGGCTTAGCGGTAGGAGCCCTCTGGTGTGACTCATAGTAAAGAGCGATTGACTGTTCTTCCAAAGACTTACTTAAGCTTTATATATTCTTCGTATACGCGTTTCACCACTCGCAAGAAACACTTGATGAGTAACGTAGCAAAAATATTATATGCTATTATAGCTATTACCAATGATCGGCGCTACATTGAAAGCCAATTTCTACCGGAATTAGGCCAAAGTTTGGGGCAATATTGAACCACATTTTAAATAATCCTGGTGTTAAATGGAATCTATCGTTCAGTCAATGTTGGGCCAAGGATGAGGCAAGCAAGAGCCAAACTTGGCGCAATTGTGCCACAATAACAGGCTGACAAACGAAATCCGTCGAACACCGACATCGGTGCAACATTTTATTTATTGTTAATCAACATTGAAGATTCATAGATTGCCAAGCCTTGCCTGTTAACATTGCGCCAAGCTATATTTTGTTGTCAGCATTGGCAAAACCCAAAAATTTTTGTATAGGCAATCGTCAGGTGAAAAGCAATTCCCGCCTATACAGAAAAGTTGGATTTTGATTGTTTTCTGGTGGTAAACAATCCAAAATCAACAATGAATTCACTAAAATCGTCAATGTATCAAAGTGTAACTAAAAGCGAACGGGTGTTTTGGTCGAATTTTGGGTAGATCGAATTTCTCAGGATTACAAAACAAAATTCAACAACTCACATAATAAATGTTACATTTTGAATAATTTCATCAAATTTTCTGGAAATTTGAAATGATATCTGTTCTCTTCTATAAACCCAGACCGCACACAAGAATCCCAAATGAATCCCGAAAAAAGAATTCTTTAAGAACCCTTTCAGAATACAAGAAGTTCTTGGAGAGTTTGAAAAGCATACGATTCGTCCGATATTCGCGAGTTCTGTTCAAATTCTCAAAGAAGTCTTATAGAGTTTTAACGGCACTCGCAAATGTCTGACGAATCAAATTATTTTGAAACTCTTTTGGAGCACTTTGTATTCTAAAAGAGTTCTCCAAGAGTTCTTCTTTCAGAATTCACTTGAGATTGTTGTTTGATGTCTGGGATAATATATACCCACGCAGCATCACAGTCCCAGAAGAATTCATAAAGAATTCTTATCGAACTGGTTGTGTTCTTTGTGAATTCTTTGAGAATCCTTTATGGACTGTGGTGCTGTGAGGGTATATATATAATGCTATAACTTTGAAATCACTATAATCGACTTCCATCTAATCTGTATATATTTTATTTTCCTCGAAAATCAATAATCCTCCTTGTACGTCAGAACACAAGAAAAGGAAATGTAGAAAAACTATACGATGGTAAAAAGCCGTGATATTTTAAAAAGTTCACTGTAGATGACGGTACAATATAATTCTGGTCGGTAAACGAAGAGCGTGGCAAAGGTTACCGAGGGAACTCAGAGATGTCCCTTCGATCGGTATAATGAAAAAAATGACTCTCAAGGGTGAGGTGAATAGTGAAATGGATCGAGTATTAAGGGTGATGAGAGAGGCCGTTTTTTGCCGTCCATCGTAAAGAATTTTACCCTCACGACTTAATCTCCACGCCGTTCTCAAAAAAATGATATATGTTCTCAACCTTCATTTCGTACTTTTAATGACAGACAATTTTTATATAATCTTTTTAGTACTACAATATTTTATATAATCGAATCATATTATGTTTTTCACAAATTTTTGATACACAATATAGTAATTTATTACATTGAGCGTGTGAAAAATTTGTTTAGTGGTTTTTATGAATTTCAAAGGGTGTAATTATTCGTCTGCTTTTTCCAAGTTTCAAAAAGTTCATCAGTTGAACGCTGTGAAATATAAATTTATGTAAAGCAATTAACACATAAATGTTGTAATAATTTTCGAAATGGTTTCTGAGTTTTCATATGACATTAGATTTGATTACAAGTTAAAAAATTTTCATATTCAACTGATAAAGGAAATTTTAGACTATTTTCTATAGTTTATTTATGGAGCAGTAAAAAAATCCTCGATTTGGCTTGTCTTAAGAATACTAAAAAAAATTTCAAGTACCCACATACCCCTAAGAACGATGTATTCGTTCTTATAATAAGTTTACAATAAAAAAATGTCAAGCAGAAGACCGTGTAAACATTTTTTATGCTTGTAAATGAACTGCAAAAATTGATTTGTAACAAGTGTTGGAAGTGCTGACAAGGTTTATAGAATATGCTATAAATAATCGTGTGTTACTTGGAAAGGTGTTATGTTGTTAGGGGAGATATATGAATTGAGTTGAATTATTAAACTATTCCCTTTTTGTCTTTCGCTAAAAGACCTATCAAAATTTTGATGAATTATGAATTCTCTTTCTTTTAATTTACATGAAGTTTCCTAAAACCAGATCTTTAACATTGTACAAGTTTAAGGGATGTGAATATGATCAAATTTTCAATAATTAATACTCTTTCTCCCTAGAAAAATGTATCGTGAGTTGCAATTCATTCATTCGACTACCTATTAAATTCAAACGTTTTATATAGTTCACACTCCTCAACAAAACTACATGTTATTGATCTTTTTTTAGCATTTCTCTGTAATTTTTTTTGTATCCACACTGCATGGGAAAAACGGTATTTGAAACAACTAATTGAATAGGTGCACGTGCGCTGACAAGTTAAATATTTATTTCAACTAAATAATTGAAACAACCAACTAGTTAGTTGGGAAGAGTATTTAATTTGTAATTTAACTAAATATCATATATTGTAACCTTTTTTTCCGCGTGAGAGAGAAATCTTGTTCTATTAATCGAAACATGTACTTGATTTTGGCTTTGAGCGTTTAACGTAGTCATAACAACTAAATGCAGACAAATTTGTGCTTACTCGAAAACAAAATGACCAAAAATAATTGATTTGTACGTTTGTGCCATGAAATTACGTTGAAATCATGGAAATTGTTGTATGCATACAGAAAAAAATGAAATTCTAAGTCAAAAATTCATGACAAATCAACATTTCGCAGTGTAAAGGCACTGTCAAAGGAGTGTTTTTTTTCAACAGCGTTGTTTCTCTGAGTGATCATGATTGAATTTTGAGTCACTGCAACTATGAATCCTCGATCATGCGAGTTTAGTTTCCACGAACAAAGCTATATCTGATGAACGTTCTTGGGATAAAGGGCGTAAAACACATTAACTCTCACATCGCGGCAATAATTATTTGCTGCAACCCTAGGGAAGCTTTCCGGAATCCTCCCGTCCACCGTCCACTTTCCCTCGCGCGGAATTATTAAAATCCAGATTGAGACGAAGCGATCATCTCCACCAAAATTCTCGCTCGCGGGCACAAAACGAAACGCCATCCCTCCAATTCCCTCTTCTTTTCTCTTTTCAATCCTCTTTCTTCACTCGACTAATCCTCGTCGTCTACTTAAGATCGACCATCTCTCCAATTTAGCCTCTACCGGCAACGATAACAACAACAAAGAATCTTGACGGATCACAGGACTTTCTCACTTTCAACCGATAACTGGAATCTAAAAATATATAATTAAATTCTACGTAAGTCTGGGTGATGATAATATAATTGGTGTGTACAACAATATTAAGAATTCCTTTATATTGAGTTCTAGGAGAATCGAATTGGCAAGAAAAAATCATGCATCTGAAATGCCTTCTGTGCATTTTCGAAAATTTTGTCATGAAAATTCGAAGAAAATTGTGTATTTTTCATATATTGAAATGTAATGAAATTTACCTGGGTAACAATTGACTATGAACGTTAGGCTGCCGCAAAGCTCACTAAAATGTGTCGAAGCTAGATCATAAACTCTGGAAGGATAACATCTTTTGAGCCCAATAGTTTTCACGATCAAAACCCAACACTGGAAAAAGCAGGGTTATAATGGCGTATGGCATCATTGGCAAACCATTGATCTGAAACAGAAAGTCCAAGAAGTTTCTTGATCTATGTTGCCACCCCTATCGTCCGTACCTCAACTATTTTATTTCACCAAAAATTAACAAATTGGCCCCGGCTCTTGCAAAAGTGTAAGGAAAAAACACACCTTTTTTGCGTCATGAATCAGGTGAAATTATAAATTCAAATTAAAATATCAACAAGTTAAAGATCCGGATGATAGCAATGATAGGAATGAATACTGTGTTAGAATTTGAAGTAGATACGATAGGTCTTTTATGAAATCACCCCCACCAGGTAATCTATAAAACTGTTCCAAAACTCGAGCGTGCGCCGTTTGGGCCTCTTTTTTGAAGCGTTGCAATAAGACATAAAACACCTCAACCGAACGTAGGACATCAATTTTATGGCTAAGAACTATCGAAAAATGCTAAAAAAAGATTAGAATTCTCCGACCCATCACATGAAATGTCCTCAAGTGGGAAAAGTAATTGAGGCTGCCTATCCCTAAACCAGCAGCACCCTAGGGATAGTTATTGCAATTTGCTGCTTGAGAAGGGAGTTTCACCTTGGTCCAAAATATCCCTCAAGTTGAGTCAAGCTACCGCCCTGAGCTGAGAAAAACTATTGCCCATTCTGAGCCGAATTACGGTCTAATTTGAACCAAACTGCCATCCAGGCTTAGAGCAACATGAGAACTCACTGGCAGCCAAGGTTGCCTAATGCTTGGAGCAGGCTTCTGTCATGCCCTAGAAACCCTCACATGGAATAATCTCCTCCCTTGCAGCCTACGATCAATAATAAATAAACAAAGTTGATTTATTGACTGCCCATATTGATATAATATTTAAACCATTGTCAATCACCCTTGCCTCCACACGGCATTCTATTCTATCCTCAAAATTGGCGTGGCCTGAGGATTTTTAAATGGGTGATAGTTCATTGACGTATGATCAAACTCTGGTGCAGGATTGCCAGGTAGCGAATTTTTCCACCTCTCTCATTGGCAGTTCCAATCAAACGAGACACGTGCTTGTTGAATGCATGAGACGTATTATCGTAACCGAAATTTCATTTAGATTGCATTGAAGGGTAAACGACTTTTGCTTCAATTACATGTGATTGGAAATTCAATCAGAAATTACCACCAATGTACATACACTTTCCTCAATGGATTGAATATCGATTGTGTCATCCGCCTTGGTATGCGCGGAAAAATCATACTTTTTTCGAATACCTCTTCCATTCTGCATCAAGTTTTATATCCTATTCTCGTAAAACGCTTGTTACTGACGTTCTGGCGTTCGGGAAATGTTTAATAATTACAATGGTCGAAGAGCAAGGTGCCAAGTAAAGAAGAGAAGTGGTACGTGGGAGATTGGGCGTCAAAGAGGGGGTGGGTGTGGACAGAGAGAAAAGAGAAAAAGAGGGCAAGAAGAAAAGATGGGAGAAGACGGTGAGAAGAAAGTGGCGGTGGTACTGTATACCGGCTATACCGTGAGGAGGGGAAAAAACAAGAAGTACTGAGATTGTGTAGGTGTGTATATCTATGAGAGGAAGAACCACTCTTCTCTTTCTTCTTAGGTTCTCTCTGAGAATCTCTCTTCTGTAGGAAAGGAAAGGAAAAAGGGGGAAAATAAATTGAAAGCAAAATTGTACTCGCGCAAGAAAATGGAATTATTCCTTGGTGCTGTTCCTTCCAGGTGTGTATGTGTGTATGTATATACATGTCTGTGTCTCTTATACACACGAGAGGAGAAAAAGAGATGAAGAAAGATAGGGAAAAGAGAGGGTAGGTAAGGTTGTCCGAGATGGATTCGGGCTCTATTGTGTTCACAGTGAGGTAGAGAAGAGAATGGGGGTGGAAGAAAGGAAAAAGAAAGAAAAAGGTGGACCAACGATGGAGGAAAAGTGGTAATGGTAGAGGAGTGGTAGTACTGCTGCTGGCGCTGCTTGAAAAAAAACGGGAGGAAAAAAAGCAACTCTGCAGATCTGATCTTTAATTGTTGTTACCACTACTACTGCTACCCTACTCCTACTATCGCAATTATAAAGGAATATTTTATTTTATTATTCACACATAATCATATACGGGTCTTTCATTATTGTACTTCTTCACTTTCATTACTGTGCTTTGATTATCATCACGACTTTGGATCAGGTGCGTCAATTAAAGAACGTCAATTAAAGGCGATCCTCCTTATTCTCTATTAAAGATGCGAGTGATAATTGATTGTTGAAGAATCACGAGATGTAAAATGTTGAAAACATGGAATGTGTGCATTCGTGGAGTACAGAGTAATTAGAGCAGTGTCCCCCCTACATCCACTGCTATCATCTTTCCAATAAATGGTTACACGATAGATAGATGTATCTAGAGACACGTTCCAACGTAGAGAAGAGAAGATACTACTGTATCACGTACATGTATTCATACATATACAGAGAGAGGGAGAGAGAAGGAGAGCAGTTGTATTCGGAAGACCAAGAGCACCGGTGAGTCCTTATTGGGTGGGTGGAAATAGATAAATGGGTTGTGCCAGCACAACCATGGTAGGCCTTGTTGCACTTAAATAGAGAATCTCTCTACCTGCACATATTTTGGTTATAACGGTATCGTACGACTATTCCTGTGTCTACGTATACGTTTGGTACGTACTGGGAATATTATTACCTTCTCAGTCGTGTGTTTCCGCTAATTGCCATTATCGGCGCGAAACTTGGTTAGACTGGTGCCTGTTCTTGTGACAAAAGTGAACGTCGTAGAGGACACGCGTTGTTGGATACCAAAGAAGAATAACGTACTTCAGGCGTAACGAATTTGTTCTGTCAAAAGAATCGATACTCAATTATTGTACCGTAGCAAGTTTAAGGCCGATTCTGTAGGAATTTGGTTTGATAAAAATATTAAAAAATTGTTTATGCGAGGATGATTCCAGCGAAATTCTAGTATTTCGTGAATTGACTGAATAACAACTTGTAAACCAGAATAAACCCAACAAAATGCCATTGCATCGAGCGGAATACTATCCTTGCTCTCACGAGTGATCCGGCTTCGATCTAATCCACAGGAATCTTCAAGAGATCTCCGCCCGGGAAAAAATGATTGGGAAAAGGGAAACACGGGGACCGATACTGGCAAATCCAAAGCTACCGAAGCTATCAAAACTGGCAAGAAATCTGCATCATTTTACGTAAGGGTCTGTTCATCCTGGCATTTGAACCTTGTTCAAACGGTGCCGATTGATTACTGGCCCAAGACTGTCTGTCCACTCAAATCAATACCGTTTGAAATTCATCGAATAAGTCGTGCCAATTGAAAAATAATGAGTCTGGATAGGAACAATTGTTCTCATCAAAGTTTGGCAAATATAACCTTGTCAGTACCAAGCTAATTGTCGATTTCAGGAATTTCCACATCGGTATTCAACCGTCCACATCAATAGATTCCTCTGAATGCGGTAAGATCTGATCAGATCCAAATGAATCTAACCAGGTTTGATTAGATCTGATGAGATCTAATTGGGTCTGGTCAGATTTGATCAAATTCCAGCGAATCGAATCTCGTATGATATTGAAATTTGAAGTAGTTATTTATTTAGACTTCCTGATCTATTTGAAGACTCGCACAGAACAAACACTTCTGGGAGATATTTCCAAGACTTCTTTTGGCATTATGAACATGAGCCAATGATTCAAATTCGATTGGATCCAATGATTTTCTCTTGGGTTTTTTTTGAAGAAAATTCGTGAAATCATAGCAAAACAAAGTACTCTTTATGAAATTCTATAGAATTTTTTGTTTTGCGTGGAAATAGTCTTAAGTATAAATAGAAGAATATTATACTGGGAATAGTAAGTTATTAGTTCCGGTATTTAAACAAACGTAAAAAGTTTTTGATGGCTCTGTCGACTCTGTTGTAAAGATTAATCTTCTCTGGAGGTAGAAAAAAATCGATGAACCGAAAGGGACTGAAATTGAGCCTCCTCTCAGATTGAGATATACGAACATGGGAGAATATATATATAAAAAGCTGGTAAAAAGATGAAGAAAAGAAAGAAGAATGGGGCAAGGGTGGAAAGAGATCAAGAAGAAGAGGCTGCGCTGCTTTTCCAGGAACTCAGCCCACAGTACTAGTACCCACTTCGCTTCATTAATTTCTTGCAAAGACAGTGTCAGAGTCACGGGGTTTCCGGCTGCTTCTCTCACTCACTTTGGTCTGGTATTTGAATTCAAAAACGAGAACGAGGTAAAAGTGTATGTATGTATCTGTGTATCCTAATGTTTTTCTCTCGTTCTCTTCTTCCGATGCGCTGATCTCTTTCCAGCAGCTACCAGTCGTTGTCAGCTACCACCACAATTACAAGCAGCAGGAGCAGCCTAACACAAGGAACGTTTTACCAACGCTGCTGCTCCACGAAGGCTCAGTCAATAAAGTATTCTAAAAAGCCCGCGCGAATAAGAGCCGTCTTACTCCACACCCTCTCCTGACCTGCCAGCCACCCAACAGCAGCACGGCATGGCACAGCACAGAATAGCGCCAACCGACCGAACGAACGAACGAACGAACGAACGACCGACCAACCGACCCTCAACCTACGCGAATAACCAACCAAACCCCTGCCTCCTTTCCTCACTCACCCCCTCGCTGCTTATCTTCTTTTCCTTTTTCTTCTTTTACTCCTTCTTCATCTTCTTCTACTTCTTCAGTTCACCCCAATCCCTTCGCTCTGTGACTCTCTCTTTTCCTCTGCGAGGTGGGCTGTCGAGGGTGGTTGGAAAAATAGGGGTGGCAAAAAACGTCAATAATATCGGCAAGATGGAAGCTGCACGAATGTTTTAAGGGACTTTCCTCTCTTCATCTTTTCTTTCTTTCTTTCTCTTGTGGTTTTCCTGCTCCGTGGCATCATCTCTCTTTCACTCTTTTTGCCAGAAGAAGATGTTGATGCCTTTTTACATCGTTCCTGACAAATACCTTATGGCGCAGCGACGGTAGAACGTTATTCTTATCATTTTGTTTTTTTTGTTCTTGTTCTTGTTCTTCTTCTTCTTCTTCTTTCACTCGATGTTGCGTTTCAATTGCTTTTTACTTCACGATCTTTTTCATCAGCCGAAATTGCTTCTGAAATGAAAAACCAGTTTTCATTCGATATGAACATCTACAAGGGGGCAGAGCAAAAACCAGTCTTGAAACATATTCTGATCGAAAATATGAATTATCAACGATACGATGCGTGGTAGAAGAAAAAACGATATTATTTGCGAAGAGGGTGAAAAAGTCTACTTTGTTATTATGGTACTTTGTACGATATATTACCTATCAGTAAAGTGTGCTTTCAATTTTCTCTTCCTTCTATATTCCTCCTTTGTATGTATCTCTCCACTCGACGAAGTACGGGTTAAAGTGATTAACCTTGGACATCGATGAAAGTAAAGCCAATTAATGGTTTCCCCTTATAATTGAATAGCATTATAAGTGAATGTTGAGAGACATATATCTTTGAGTGATTCATGGACACTTCGTTTTTCCTTCATAGATGAAAAAAAAATCACGTTTTATTTATTTGAATTTGATTTGATTGGAACCATGAAATGAGATTCAAGGCAGATGCTCAAACAGAAAAAAAGAGCTTTTTTTCTACGATCAACGATTAAAGTTGGCTCTGATGGGAATCAAGTATCGTGGAAGAGTCGGTCTAAATTAGTTGACGCATCGATGAAAATGTTAAAATTATTTTCAATTAATTCCAACAAGGATTCGAGACATTCGGATGACGCGAGACTATGCCAAGCGTACGAAAAATCGAATGGAAAGTTTTCTCATTTATTTATTTTTTCATTTTATTTCTCATTCTTTCTTCAACTTCATTAATCTTTGATTCCATCAGAATTCCAAGCGAATAAAAACAAAATCAGTGGTCGTTGTTTTTTCAATCCATCATCCTGATGGAACAGATGCAGACGGAAAATCAAGAATGGATACTTGATATAATTAAACTAAAGTTGGAGTAGATGCGATGGATCAATTGAGCTGTGTCATGCTTGCAATCATTTCAGTGAGGAAAAAATCGGTAACTCTTTGCGTTTTTTATAAACTCATACAACGTGTCTGGTATTGCTGCATTTGTCATTTACAATGTTATCCATGCGATCAATTTAGCTGTAGAGAAAAAAAATAAAATGAAATTCCTCTTAAAATTGTTAGACGAATTAGTTTATGATTCAATTACACGCAGAAGTACACGAGGAATGTCAGCGTCATCGTGAAGTTCTTTGTAAAACGCAGCAAACCTTTGATAAAATTGAACCGACTTCTTTCAAGGAAATGCGACACCGTTATCATTTGTGTCTTTCGAAAATTGACAAAATGTTGAAAAATGGTTTTTCAAAATGAGATGAAAATAGTAAATGTGTGCCACTCACTGCGTTAGATGCTCCACTTTACGGAGCAGATTATTCAACTCTAAATAAAAAATTTGTACGAAATGCGACTTTTTCTCCTCCTCCACTTTTTGATCTTTAAGATCCCTGGGAAAATGATTTTATTCACACGGAGAAAAAAATTTGCTGTCGCAGCAAATTAAGGTATTAAACATAGAATAGCAAATCTTTTTACTAACCCAGCTGAAAATTCGCTGCCACAGCTAACTGGAATGTTTGGAGAGGAAGATGATTACCTAAAGTACCAAATTTTTTGCTGGCCTAGCAAAATTTCTCAATATTATATATAGAATCGCTGATGAATTTTGCTGGAGGAACAAACATTTTCTGCTGTCACAGCTCAAAAATCGCTGTCGTAGCTGACAAAATTGATATGATAGCGAAGAGGTTACGGTTATAGTAAAAAATTTGCTGCTATAGCGAAAGGGACCCAAGAAACTTAGATCTCGTTGTGTTTACCACGTTTGAGGTGAATGTGGATCAAAGTAAGAAAAACGCCGAGACAGCGTGATCTATAAATACTCTCTAAAATTAGTAGAATCCCAAATGGCAATTTAACCTTGCTGCAATGTTGTCAGTCAAGTTTGTGGCAAGGTTGACATAAGCCTCCTAGTTGACATACGACAGTGGCACGAAGTTACAAAACCCTTGCAGCAGAGTTGTAGCAGCCTTATACTGACAAGATTGTTAATAACAAGTCAAAAACAATCGAATTACAAATCGGGCAAGCTTATGACAAGCTTACATGTTATCTGGGGTGAGATTTCACTCTTTAGCCAGTCATACGTCAGCTTGTCGGAATATCGGGTGAAATTTCCACTCTTTTAGAATGATAATCTGAGGATTGAGGCTAGAAACTCACACTCACTCGAATTCTAGGGTAATTCCTCACTCTGAACGAGCGTGAGTTCACTCGAGTGGAATGGAACGCGTGATTTTCCACACTCAAGATTCAAAGAATAAGAACCAAAAATCAAAAGGTCAATTCAACGTCAATTAGATCTCTGTTAAACATCCCTACACGGAGAAAACAAACTTCGCTATGACAGCGAAACCTGATTTTGCTGAGTACCTTTTGCTGGGACAGCAAATTTTTTGTTATGACAGCAATTAACTACAATAGCGATTCTTCAGCTGTAGCAGCAAACAATTTTTGCTTACCCATCGAAGTTTGTTTGCTATTCTGTAAATAATACTAAAAATATTGCTAGTCCAGCGAAAAATTTGCTACACGAGTTAATCACGTTGCTCTTTCAGCAATCCAGTCAGCTGTGGCAGCGAATCCTCTGCTAGGGTGGCAGAAAAATTTGGTATTCTATGTGAAATACCCCGATTTGCTGTGACAGCAAATTTTTTTCGACGTGTACGGATATTAAACGGCATCGTGTGCCTCATGCACTGAGAAAAACAAATTTGCTTTGCTAATATGACAAATCCTTTCGCTGAATTGGCAAACATTTTGGTATTATACACTGACAAAAAAGATAGTAGACTCAACTACGCACGACAGTTGGATGCGTTCAACCACAATCCAACTGTCTTGCGTTGTTGGCTCCATTATTCCTTTTTCTTAGTACAGCAAAAATCTTGCGCTTTTAGCAAGCGCTTGTTGATCCTGCAATTATTGTAGGTATACAGACTGCTAGGAAAGTTGATTAATTGATAAATATTTTTCTAGAACAGCAAAATTTTTGCTGTGACAACAAATATTTTGCTTATTCAGCGAAGCAGATTAAAAAAAAATTCCATTGCACACGGTAAAAATTTTATATTAGATATTAGCATATTTATATTGTATTTTTGGGATATATTTCATTATGTCGCTATGAACCAAAAGTATACGAGCATTCACCATACTGTCTCGTGAGGATGAAGATAAATATAATTCTGAGCCTCATTATAAAGTAATATAAACTTTTCTCTGTGCAGCCTCTTCTACGTTTTTTAAACATCCTACGAACGTTCCAGCGTCGTGTTGTGCTTTCTGGGTATTCTCAGGAATCTACCCAGGAAAAACCATAGGGTTTGATCCGATCTTATTAGATTTAAACTGATAAATTATATTCATAATTTTAGAAGAGTTTTTTGAATACATCTCCAAGAAGTTCTGTGCTGTGTGAATGTTCGAATAGACCAAGAAGTCTGAATGACCATTTCAAATTCCGATGTGATATGAGATTTCATACTTTCTTGAAAAGCCCTGAATCATCGCACACGCTATTCCACTAAAATTTCGTCTGAATATCTATGAATATCTCTAGAAAAAAAACTTTTGATTTCTTTGAAAATCACTGAAGCTCTCTGGGGACCTATGAAAACCTTCGAAATTCTCTGAGCATCTCTTCACTGAAAATATCTAAGAATTTCAGGGGTTTGCAGAGGAATGTTTCCCGCAAAAACATGTTGAAAATTCTATACACCTCCATGTTTTCTTGAAAAATTTCTGTGATTAATTTCCAATAATATATTCCATACACAGCCCAAGTAACGGAACAATGACCTACTATTACGAATTCGGTGAAATTTCCTTAACAACGTGAAAATTTGTAATAAAATTGATATCATGTTTTTCTGGTATTGAATGCCTAGGATAAAATGACAATCCTTCGAATGTTCTGATGTTCGAAGTTGTGGAACTCATCCTGTAGGTTTATTGAGACGGAAGGAAAGAGAATCGCCGCGAGCCATATGAACCTTCTTAATTCTGATCCTTTGAGAGGTTAAGATCAACAAGGGGATATAAATTTCACAAACATATTCGCAAGTAATAGGTTGATCAGAAAAGTAATGCTAAAATCTTTCTGAATTTTGAAGCACTACGTGCAGCCCTGTCTGCCGTCAATAATTAATTTTTCCTCAGGTAATAATACATTCATGTGCGAGAAACCTTATATTTGAAATATTTTTCTATCATTTGTGGTAGGTCTTGGAAAATGATCCCAAACTTCGTGAATACAAAGTGATATTATTCCCTCAATCCTACCCCAATTCATCAGATGTTATATATTTATTGGAGTATGAATCCACATTAAAACAACTTACATGCGTTTTCTGAACTTCATGAAAGCAACTTGCACAAGGTGCTATAAGGTGTGCTTTTAATTAATTCAATATTGTCTGAAATTATGGAATTCATTCATACAAAACATTATGAATGATAATTTCCCTCGGTGTTTTCATCAGAATTAGAAAGGAAATGTTGCCCAAATAGGACACCGACTCTAACAGCATTTAAAAGACTTCTTTAGCAGCAAGTATGCTACATGGGTAACAATATTCGAAATTTTTCTCCACTAAACTATGCTGTAAACAAAGCACACGTTCTTTCCACGTATTCTCTTAGATTAATTTTTTCCCCAAGCGTTCAGTTATTGAAAATTGAAAAAAACATTATACCTTATTTCCGCAAAGGGAGAGATTTCTTCTTCTTCCTCTTCACAAAGCTTAAGAGTCAAGGGTCGGAGGAGGAAAGGGCGTGTTTAAGAATCGTCGAAAATCAAGGAAAAGGGGGATTGAATTCGTGTGTATCGTAATTACTTGAACAGGGTCAGGACTTGATGCCATATGTTGTTTTTTGTAATGACCCTCTAGACTGACTGACCCTCCATTTCGTACAGTCTCAAACATAATTTTCAAATTCACTTTTCACCCTGAAATTTCCTCACGATAATAAATTATAAATGAGTTTTCACATGAAAATCCTAATTCGTTTCGCATTAAAGAGGGAATATATACAAAGAGAAGAGGAGAAGAGGAGGAGAGAATTCATCATCTCCGCTGTTATACACGTACATATATACAAGATCGGGCATCGAAGGAGATTTATTAAGAGACTGAAGTGGGTCCGATCGGAAACGATGATGAATTCCGGTTTGGTATGAAAGAGGGTTGAAGAAGATCGAAGTCGATTTTGACTTTCATCCCTCCTATTCTTATTCAATCCTAAAATAACGAAAGAAAGAAAGACGCGTGCGCGCGCGTGCGATTCTCACTCCCTGAAGGCTTCAAGTGGAAAACTTTCTAATCGAAAATTATAAAAGTTATTTGCAATGCAGGGGTGGAACGGAAAGAGGATAAGATTGTGTAATGTGTATTATATCTGTAGGAGTTATATATGTGTATACTCCGATGAGGGTGTAATGAGGAGGTTGAAGGAAAAAGGACAAAAAGAATGCCCGAAGCAAATCTGTAATTTCGTTCTGCGCGTGCGGCTATGATATTTCTTCTCTAACCATTTCGTTTTCTGCCTTCTATCTTTTTTTCTCCTCCCACCACCGTTACCACTTCTACTTCTTCTTCTGCACCGTCTTCTTTTCGTTCATCTCTGGGGAGAGAAAGTAGCTGGAAACTCTGTATTCCTCTTTTTCTCTTTTTATCTTCTCGCTCTCTTTCCTCTCGTGAACAAGAGGGGGTGGGTTGGGGATTCTAGAAAAGACAAGGGCTGCTGGGCGGATGGGTGGATAGCGAAGCCTGTAAGAGGGGTTCCTCGATGCTATGGGAAGAGGTAAGAGCAAGGGGGGATGCAAATTAAAATCCTCGCCATTTCCCCGTTTCTTATTTTCCACGGTGGTTCTCAACTCTTTCTTTGAATCATCCAAATACCGACGAGCACGAAGAAGACACCGGTGATGATGAAAGTTGGGTTCAATGGATATGAACAATGAATGAGAAGGATAATGTTCACTCTCACGCATTCCTCTCTTTCGCCCTTTCAATTTCGATACCATTTCACTTCGAATTGGATTTTATTAAATGTACCTATATTTAAAAAATTCGATTCATCGAACAGAAAATTTGACGATTCAAAATTGTGTATAGAAACGCGTGCCTCGTCGTAAGATCTTTTACATCCACTAGAATTAATAAAAGAAAATCTTAACGACCCTAGAACATCACAATGCTCTGTACTTTTTGAACAACTTAGGATGCTGTGAATTCAAGTGTTGTATTTTTATACCTCCAAATAACTCACATCATACAGTTACTTTTCAAACGCTTGAAAGTTTGTACGAATTGAAAATTACTATATTCCTAGCACGTCCTGGACAGATTTGTTTTATAATATCATTTATTCAGATACTTTCTAAATAATATCTTAACTCCGGTTAAAAGAATCCATTGAATCTGAAAAATTGAATTTCATAAGATTTCTTCAGAATATTGTTTGAGATTCAATGAGATTTGGTGGGATTCAATCAGATTCACATTGAAAAAATGTTTTCTTCTAACCAAATCTCATTAAAAAATTGCCCGATGGGATTCAATCAGACTATTGTCCAACATTCAATGAGATTTGGCTAGAATCAATGAATTCTTTTCCCCAGGGAAAGCAAATTGGTCTCGTACGAGTTCAAAATATCGCAAGACATGAATTGTTATGCAGGATAGTAATTTATAATAACGTTTTCCTCCATGGATTATGAATATATTTATAGAATTGATGAAAATTATGCTGAAAAAGCGATCACATGATTCCAACATTCTCAATATATTAAAATAATCAAAGTAATGGAAACAGTGTGATCTGCGCCAATTGACTTGTTACGGCAGAAAAAGTCCAAGCACACTCCATTTCCTACGCTTTGTAAATATTCTACGAACTCAATCAGATTCCTATGTTCGTGAAAACGTTTTGAGTACATTCTCTGCACATGGATATTTTTTTCAAACGGACAAAAGGTAGACGTTTCAAACGTGAGAAGGTAACGAAATTTTCTTCAAACAAAGCGTACATCTTCTCGCGATATAAAAGAGAAATATTGTTTCTCAGATAATGAAAATATTTTTTCCAGAAAAATCAATTTTCCTCTCAGTGTAGGCATTCAAATTGTTACTGTGTTCACTCGTGATACATAATTCTTCGAATGCTATATCAAAATGCTGAGAAGAGACTGGTATTCAAAACTTATCGACCCAGCATTCATAACTCTTGATTAAACTTTTAATGAAGTCAAAACTTTGAAAACAAAAGTTTCAATTGAACATTGTAATCCAAAGTTTCGTGAAATAAAAGCATTGCTTTTTTTTTCTCACCGAATATACTATCGAAATCTTCATGACACCGAGAGAAAAGGTATCTGTTGAACAATGATGATGACTTTCGGTTTCAGTTCCAAATTCTCCAAGGGGAGCATAAAAATGCTGAAAGAAGCATCGAAGAAGAGCTCCTTTCAGAAACAAAATATGAGTAAGCGAAATACTTGTGAAGATCAAATGAACGGAATATAAGGAAATGGTAATGTGCTGGACTTGGAAGAAAGTAGAGAAAAAAAGAATCAACTTAAAAAAGTAAAATCGATCAACTCATTAAAAATTCAAGATAATATCCGAGATCAGGGTGAGAGTGAGTGAATTTTAGATAAAATAGTGAAACAATGCACAACAAACGTTCCGAATGAATTCTTCAGAGTTGTTTAGAATTCACTACGGTGTTTCTACAGGGTTCTCATTATGAGAGTTCAGAATTTATTTCCTAAGAACTACACCCAAAAAAAATATTGCTAATATTTGGATAGCTGAAAATCAGCTACGGTAGTTATTTTCCAGCTGGAGCAACAAAATTGATTGCTCCAGTAATTAAAATTTAGCTGTTACAGCGATATTTTGTGCTTTACAAATATCAAATACACGAATTAACTACCACAGCTAATTCTTAGAAACCAAAGTTATTTTTCCCGTGTAGTATTCGATAAGAGTTTTTGCGTATAAACGCTTAAAAATCCATCATGCATTCGAGATACTCCCTTAGAGAAATTTACTTTATTCTGACCAAAACACTTCACTTTTCCGCTGAAAAATTGGAGGAACAATGAAGTGTTTTGGCCAAAATGGCGTAAATTTTCCTACGGGCTTTTTTAGTTCAGTCAAGCAGGGCCTGAGAGCCAAAGAGTTTCGTTCCTAACATCAGGACATCGCTTGATGGTAAATGCATATATCTGAAGAAATTATTCAAACAGCAGGAGACACTCCGACGAGAAAATCTACAAAATCTCTGTACTTATACAGGAAAAAAAGAATTCGTTATGACAGCGAACTCGTCGAGAAATTTTTTGCTATGACAGCAATCTCTTCGCTATACATAGCAATGTTGTTAGCTACGACAGTATAATTCCAGCTGAGACAGCAAAAAATGTTTGCTCCTGCAGCAACTCAGGGGCACTCATGCTAAGCCATCGTTGATTGGTAATACGAAGATAAATTGTGTTAGAACAGCATGGGCGAATGAGCGTAAGTATTCAATACAGGAAAGCATTATGATTCCAGACAAATGCCGGCCCCCCACCAATCTTAGCCTGTACTGGTGCAGTGTTGTGCCTGTTGTAGAATTCTGGTTGAGAAACGATGTTGGATTGGATGCTGAACCAATTTTGCGGCAATGATGAATTTGGACACGGTTATTTCACAGTACAGTACACTACTATTTTCAAGTATACTATTTTCTTTTACGTCTAAAAATTCTATCAGAAATTATTCTCTTCTCCTCCATTTCGTTGGAATTCAAAGACCGGAAAGAAGAAATATCATCTAACAAAGTTCTTTGAAACAAGTCGAAGAGAAGCGTCGGAGCGTCCGTCTTAGTGTCAGGACAGCACACAAGTTCCGGGCTTTGGGATCCTCTCTCTTTCCCTCTCACTCTCTCGTGAGAGAAAGAGAGATGAGATAGGAAGATGGGTTGAGAAGAAGTTGACACGTTATCGAATATTCTCCATGAGATGATATTATCCGGTAGCCACGCGATCAATTGAATATACCGAGGACGATTGAGATGAAATCAAACGAATTGACAATAATAATGATAATAAAAAGAGGTACATTCCAAGTGAAAACAAAATTCAATGAATAATCAAGACGTATTTCATTGTTGAAGAAAAAGAAGAAGGAGAAGAAGAAGCTGGGACGAGGGATTAAGAAGAAATCCGAAAATGGAGTTGCACTTGGCAGTCGTTTCTTTCTGGAAAGTAAGAGAAAAGAGAGAAATAAAAAGTGGAAGCCTTGAGCGGTCTCCCGTTCTTTTTAGGGGAGGGAAGTTGGGGGAAAAGGGGAATTATGGGGTGAGAGACGAGGAAAGGCAAGGGGGGCTTACTACTACAACTGCTACTTCTGCTACTACTACTATTACTACTGCTACTGCTGCTGCCGCTGCCGCCGCTGCTTGTTCTCTCCCGTGGGGTGGTTGAGAAGGTGAAGGAATGAAGAGGAGGGGCGGCATTAATTACGGTCCTTTATTATAAAAACTGAACTCCCTCCGGCCAGAAGAGAACGAAGAGAGCCAGATAAGGATGGAAAAAGCTTCCAACCGAACTGGCTACGCTATTCACCACCCAATCACCCACTTCCTCCAACCATCACCTCCCTTAGCTTCCACCATCATCCTTTTTCCTTTCAACTCTATCTTTCTTCTGCCCTTCTTCTTGCTCGCCAGCACCGCGGACCACCATCTCCCTCCGTTCAATTTAAAATACTTAATCTGTCTTAGTCTCGGTACCGCGCGAGGTTGTCAAATGCAACTGTCGTCCTCGTCCTCGTCCTCGTCCTCGTCCTCGTCTTCGTCCTCGTCTTCGTCTTCGTCCTCGACGTCTTCACAGTAGTAGTGGTAGTCGATTGCTTCCTCAAGGTGGAAAATGGTTGGATCGTCTTGGTCGCCCTCGGACAATGACACCGATTTCTTCGACCAGAAAACGAACATTTCACAGGGAGGTGTGAATATTTTTCTTCGAATTCATTTTTTCCTCCCCTCTTTATCTTCCTTTTACTCCTCAAAGGATTCATCAACTCGAGATCGTGCAAATTAAATGGAGGGGAGATGGTTAAGGGTAGATAATATGAATTGACTCTTCTCTTTTATAAATTTTTGATGATGAAGAATCTCGATTTATCTCAGTTCATTTGTAAATCCTTATCAGGAAATATATATGATCGAAATGATGCGGTGTTTTGTCTTGTTGACCTATATACAATATCCGTATGTATATGTAGATATATACGTACAACACGTGACTGATATTTTACTGGGATAATAGAAGGAACGGTTGTTACGTAGCCGTTGTTACCTAGTCTTTCGAACGCTAACGTCCGAAATACACGAAAGAATGAAAAAGGGTTGAGACGAAGAGGAGGAGAGGCGGGTAAACCGGTTCCGCGATTTTTATGGGGTCACTCGGATTGTACCATCAAAAGGGGAGGTCATCTCTCATTGAGGTCAGAAAAGAGAGAAGAGAAAAGATTCCTTCCACGATCTCCCCTTTCTTGCCAACGGACCCTTAACTATGGGCATCTGGTCATCAGGAATTAAAAAGTGCGAAAAAACTTACCTGACCAGTTCCAAACTTTCAATGGGTTTCTTTCTGTCTCGTTCTTCCCTTAACGGACCTGAAGCACACGTGGACGGCACAAGGGTTATGCTAATATATTACCGGTAGTACGTTCTATCTCTCTATGCATATAACCCTTTTTCCACAATTCTCCTTCTCCTCTTCTCTCCTCTGTCTCTAGTTTGATGTAAGCGGAGGGTCACTTTTGAGAAACGGGTTTCCGGATTTTTTCCCAGAGATCAAAAGAGCCGAACGCATCGTGCTATTTTCTCTCGGGTGGGGGAATGACCACCCGAAGAAAGAGGAGAAAAATATACCATGATAGACGGGAATGTGTGTAGTAGACTAGTAGGTCTGCTTAAAGTTGTTTTACCCCAGTCTACTCGGAGGAGTAAAGCGATAATCGAGAGTCTTGTTGTAAATTGCTCTTTACTTTTGATGCTCTTCCGGTGGGTGTTCGAAAATATTTCTTATTTCTCGTTGAGTACAAATTTCTTCATTTTGTGTGGTGCTGATGGTGAGTGATCAATGTGATGTCAAACGAGGCAAGAGGATCACGGATTTGCATGCATTTACAGTGAATTTCAATTAATCATTCAGATATTATTCTTCCTTCGCGCATTCTTGGGACCACTCCGTCGGACCTAATCACATGATTCTCTTGCAACTTCAGAACGAAGTAAGGATCTCGAGGTGACGAGTTACAATAAAGTTTTATTTAGATTTTGTGAAATAAGAAAGGACACTCGTATCACAGTTCTTCCATTCAATCATTTTCAACTGATAATTGCAGAGAAAGATGCAAAATCAATCAGACGAATCCAATTTTTGAAAATTTTAAGAATAAAAATATAAAGTTCAAATTCGAATTATGATATTTTGATCCTCAAATTTTTCCAATGAATTTCGTTGATTGATCTTTCCGCTTGTTACATTCAAACTTTTCAAATTCATGTGGAGAAATTATAAAAGAACGTTGATTTCTCATGTCCACGTGAAACTTTTGTTGTGATATTGTTCAAGATTCATGAGAATCATGTGATTTATATGACTGAAGATATTGTGAGCGATCTCTTGGGAACCCTAAATGAAATCTCGTGTAAAATATTCTACATACGTTCATACATTGAGAAGAAAGTGTTCCAAATTCATTTCAATCAAATAAGATTTGTTAAATATTAACAATTCTTATTTGACGCAGATAATGGTTTATTTACAATTAAGAATTGCTTTTTTGTTTGTTATCAACAAACTCTTCTGTAAGTGTATGAAGTAAAGAGAATGTGGGCGAATATTTTGCAGCCTTTTTCGGAAATTTTTAAGCAAAATTGCTGTGGAAATCTTATGATATTACAAATATTAATACCGCTGTGAGAATTAATGAGCGCAAAATTGGATTTTATCGGACTTTATAAGCCATAGTGGAAGATCTTATAAAGACGCATAAAATGAAAATTATCTATGACATTTTGATGTGCTTTTGTCCAGAAATTAACAGAATGTGTCAGCGCTTGTCAGACTTTTTCAATAGAGATGTATACGATTTTGATATATTGAGCGATTGAAAACATGTGAACACCTTTTTCAATTCTGATGTCTCCAATTCCTTCTCGAAGGTGCAAATTTCCGTTTGTGGAATTCTTCTTAATAACAAATTATTCCGAAATTCTTCTGAACCATTGCAACCTCTTTTACGACTCAACTGGAATTTTATTCCGTATCACACATGGATTGTAGTATTTACATTATTTGGAATAGAAATTCCTAAATCTCTTGATTCGCTCGAATGCGAAGAGATTTTAAATTGCATTTTCAATTGAAACAGTTAATTTCAAAAAACCATCTGTATTTCCATTCTTTCAGAGGTAATCAGGGATTGTATTCGTTCTCATTAACATTTCCAATCCCCCTTCGCATGGATGATTTTTTACAGAGCACCCACGTCCAATGCAATACCAGTAGAAACATAAAGCTGATCGATACTCTCAAGTACAAGCAAGGAGTATTAGAATAATACCGGTATACTGTTGTTCATTTGCCATATATATCGAACAATTTGATCTGTCTCAGTTGATTTTTGGTTCGTCAGGGTGGTGCACTCACAGCACAACTCACCACTAAAATGGTTATGAAATATTAGAAAGATGAAACAGTCCTAGCATGTATAAATTTTACCCCAGTCTTAAGGCAATTCAGGCAGGATTACGCCCATGTGAATGGATGCCAGACGAATGGTATCAAATGAGAAACGATAATAGGGTGCCAACGATACAGACATTTTTCCCAGATCCTGGCAAATATAGCCACCCCAGTACTGGACCCAGTACTGTTCACCCCCCGCAATTTTCACATGGGAACACTCGTCTTTTCCTGGAGGTATTTTGAATCAATGTGGATCTATATTTACTCATTTTTCTTTCAATCATTGTATGAATATGATTTTTCTTAATACTCTCAGTAAAAAAATTACTCAACTGTACATCGCATCACCATCATAATCAATTAACTGCTTTCAATAAATTTACAAAACCATGAATTCCAAGAGTGCATCAAAGTAATCATAAGCTGATCTCTGTTCCTATAGGTTCCAGCTCAAGTTTCCCTTTCTGAAATACAGAAAAATTAGAAAATCGAGCAAATTTGAAAATATAATTCAATTTTGAATACATTTAATATGACACTATGGAGAAACTATAACATTTAAAACGCATATGTCATCCCTCGAGTTGGAATAAATGACGCTTAACGGACTTGTATACGTTCATGACGGAGATGGTAGTTGAGGGTGAAGATGAGCAGGAGGATGAGGCAAGAATCCCAAAAGGAAACTTAAAGTGGCGCTATTGCGCGCTTGGCGGCGGTCTCTCTATTCAATGTGAAACTTTAAAGTCGATCGTACGTGGAACTTAGCTCGATGGATCCGTGAACTTGGCCCCTACTCTCAGATTTCAATGTATCATAATACTAGAACTGTGCTTGGATATATTATAAGTAGACTATGAGACAGACTAGTTTTATTGTACTGTTTAGTAGTATTTTTCATCTAGTCATATTTGAATCTTTTCAACTCTTTTCTTTTCGTGTATTTTAAATCAGGAATAATTTTTTTCTGAATTTCATTTTTATCTCATACACATATTATGTTGTTCTTATGTATAAACTGATGTTTCAAGATGGTTCTAAATAAATAATAGTCATGCATGAAATGTTGAGAAAAAACTCAGCTTGAAACTCGGAAAAGACCTCAGTAGACCTGGCAGTGATAGAGGATCAAGTATGATGTAATTATATTAATTTCGAGTAGTTGGTATTTCACATTGTTATGAATTTGACTTAAATCCAACGCAGATGAGAAGTATCATACTCTCAAAGTCCTCTTGTTCTGAATAGAAATTCACATTTAGTTCTCAGCTCTTAGCTTAGAATTTAGCTCTTGTACGATACTATCCCGTTACCCGATACTTCCCGATTTTCCTCAGTTGATGTGTCATTGTTTCACTATCCGAAGTGCGTTGCTATGTTCACAATAATTATTGTCGATTTGGCTAGATACTGAACTCTATTGATAGCTGGAACAGGTGTACACGATATAGCTGCGTAATAAATAGTGAAAATTTCGATTTCTTAGGCTATACTCTTTTTCCGATGCTCGTCAAACTTTGGATGAATTTGAAGCCTCTGAAAACTTCTCTGACACGAAAAAATTTCTGCCGAGGGAAGCCAAACATTGGAACGACTGTGAAGGAAAGAAAGATATTACCAACGGAACATTCATCATTTTTTATTTCTCAGATAACTACTTGATACTTCGGCAATGCCAACGACGCAACGAATATACAAATTATCGCAGTAGCTTTAACAACAAAAACAATGTTCTCTATTCCTTCAGAACAATGTCGACTCGAAACATTTGTCATCTGTAATGAATCGATCGTGTTGAAAGGGTGAAACAAACGTGATTCTAAGTTGTAACTTGTTTCGAAGGGAAGCGCTTCAACTTCAAAGAAGTTCACCGAGTCACGGGAGCGGGTTACAAATAGATTCCAATGGAATTTGCCAATACACACCGGCGATAATGTGGTTGAGGTGAGCTCGAACAACAATATTCGACTTTTTATGTCAATACTATGATTTTGTCTTTCTACAAGTGTGGAAGACACAATTCTTTGATTTGGAACGGAATCTATGAATTTTTTATATAAACACTTCAAAACGACGATGTAAAATCGAAATTTATATTGATTCTTATCACTCATTTGATATAAAAAAAAACTTTGAGGGCATTTGATTTCTGACGGCATTTTGATTATTGCAAAAAGTATACAAGAACAATCACCATGAATCAAAAACAAAAAATTCAATAAATACATGCTATGAATCGCATGAAAAAAGGAAAAACTGGTAAGAATCACCCCAAATGTACTGAGAATTTTCAAGATGTGACTCCAGATCCCTCCATATCCGTCTTTATACATAATTTTCGTGATGACTTATCGTCTCTTTCGTCATAATTTTCCCTTGAAACTTGAACTCATGTTACGATACTTAAAGGGACTTTTGATATATGATAACTGAACCCAAGTTAGCCATTTATGTAATTGTATTAGGAAGATTATGCCCAACTGTTTTTCCAGCGTTATTTCATAAATCACACGTACCATTTGAGACTATGGGGGACTGTAATAATACTGGAACTGAACACGCCATATAAAATCCAGAACATCCAGCTGGTAGAGTGCGGTATATTTGTAGTGGAAATAAATAACACAACATTCACGTTCCACGTGAAACGTTTTTTCTATTACGAAGAGAAGAATATTTTTGAATACAAAATCACGAAGAGACAGCTATTTTATTTGATTTTGAACAAACATTTTCTTCTTTTTCTCTTGCAGAAGGGAAAGAAGAAAAAAAAAAGATGAAGAAAGAAATGGGCTGAAATGGCGGTGATGGTGGCAGGAACGGAAAATCAGAAACGGTACGAAGAGATGGGAGATGGAAGGGAGGTTTTTCTCCAACGTTACGGCAACAGACAGAGAAGAAAAATCCTTTCACCCTCCTTTCTCCTCCTCCACCCTTATTCACCCTCGATTTCGCGGGGGATGAAAGACGAATAAAATGGCCGATGGCTCGCCTAATGCCTAAAATATACAACCAGAAATGTATCGCTTGAGAGAGAAGAAAAGGAAAGAAATCCACCACGACATGTAAATCTTGACGTGAATTCAAAAAACAAACCCAAGAACTAATTAATTTTTCATAAAAATCACGTGCATTCGTAAAAATAAAAGATCGTCGAGCGCGTGCAAATTATTATTATTATTTTTTTTTAATGGAAGCGAATCATTCGCAGAATTTTATTCCTCTGAATGTAAAAAGAAACCCTTACGAAAGTACACTATAAAAGAAAAAGAGCAAATGAGAGAAAGAGAGATCCTTTAGAAAGAGCAATTTATGACTCAGGAAACTTTATTCTACCACGACTTTCAACTGCAGTTTATCTTGGTGAATGACCCGTGGAGATTGACTGTACTGTGTTTCCTTTTTTCACGGGATAAAGTTAAAAGTGTCACCTTGGGGGCCGAGCTCGGCCTTCTTCCTCTTCTTTCAGTAAACTGTAAACTGAGTGAAAACCGAATTTATCATCTTTTCTGCGGGCGTTAGAGGAAAGTTCGAAACCAAGTTTTCACATTGAGTTTCCATAGTCCCGTAGAGTAAAGGCAAAACAGAGGGGAAAGGAGAGACGATTTACAACACCGTTTCTCAAAATCTCGTCATATTATCGCTTAATAACGTTATCGCCTGATTTCCCGATGTTCTCGCATACTGTTGGGAAGATTATATTATATATATATATATCCGTGAGATACGTCCTGAATGGAAATTGATGTATAATGTTTCTATGAAAGCCATCGATCTTGGCATTGAATCGTCATTTCTCCCTCTATTGAAGATATCCTGATACGAAATGTTATTTTCGATATCAACGAGGGGAGGAACTTATACGATGTATCCGCTTTTCTTCAACTTTTATTTCCAGTGAACTCGTAATGTTGCAGTTATATCAAAAGGGAGTAACAATTTTATATTACAAATTTTGGAAGAAATCACAATTACATCACACTGATACAAAGATGCAACATTATAACTGCCAATATAATATTCTAATCTTGATAGAATAGATCAATTATTTCTGTTTTTCGACCAATATTGTGTATCACAGGTAATTATAATGATTGTGTATTGATAAATAATTGCAAACGCGCACAAAGAAAAAATATCATTGTTTCTCTGAAATGGTTTAATTAACTGAGGTGTAATTTTCACGCTTGAGACTTGTGTGGTTTAAAATAATTCATCAGTTCGAGGAACAAAGTTATTTCGCTCTTGGATAACAAATTTTAATATAATATTCGGAGGAATTGTTGTATAATGATAATATAACACATCGTTTCTCTGTTATATTGATTTTATGAAACAGTTATATTAAAATCAAGAGAGCTAGTATGGGGAAAAACATGAAACATTTCTTGATGCTTCATTTCAAGAATTTTCCACAGACCTGCTCGTCAATTATTCGAAGATTTTGCTATTTGAATGTCTAGTTAAAGAATTCTATTCATTACGATTAATGTTTAACAAACGTTCAGAATTTCGATACAAATTTACAATGACAGAAATGTATAGTCAATTTCTGATGAATTTCTGTTCAAAATGTATTAAAAGCCTTCAAAACAGTCCACACTTCCTCAAAAATTGATCCAGAACCTATTCAGATTCAAATTCTGCCCAAACTATCCAAAATTGGTGCGAAACAGCAAGCGTTGTTATCAAGAGGTCGTATTGTATGAAAATTCTGGTACTCGTTACTCGAATAATCGAAGAATTTATGTTGCGAAAGTTTGAATGGTTTATTGAAACAAATTAGTGCTGAAATAACGAAATTCTCAGCTGTTGAAGATCCAAAACCTTGCAATGCATTCTTTAATCTATGTTTTCAGTTGCAGAAAATTACAAAGATTTCATTCGAGAAGACGAATAACGATGATACATCAGATTTCTTGAGTATGAATCTTCGTTTCTATAAAAGATTCAAACTCCAAGAATATGAGAATTTCTTGATAAATTAAACGTTTTTTTACAATGTACAAAAGAGGTTTTATACGTGAATCCCCTTTATCATAGGAATAATACAGCACTTCAATCACCAACTACCTACGAGGACAACAAGAATCCAATACTCATTTACCTCATCTCAACCCAATCCAATATCTTTCAAATTAGATTGCAAAGAGACTTGATCACACAGTTGTAATATAAGACAAGAATTCAACGTGCCAAGGTGTCTCTTATGAGACCTCAAGTTTCAATTTTGCTGTACAATTGATTAACGACAGAAATTTCGTCCTAAATCTTCAGATAAAATCAATATCCTGAGACAATAGACGCAATAAGATGAAATTATAACTGTCGAGAATGTTTTGATGCGTCAACATTTTGTGATTTCAAACAAAGCAGATCGGTATAAAAGTTTCCCAACCTGAAAAGGTTGAATGAAAAAAAACTTTTTTAATATCTCAATGATTATATTTCAAGTGATAAAGTTACGATTTTACCTTGATTTTTCCCCATGTAATTTACATGAAGACGAATATGTGGAAATATTATAAATGTAAAGAAGAAAAATGACGGAATTATTTGAAACGAAAGTGCGTTGGACGCTCGATCAACTCAAATATTTCATCTACTTTTTCAACTGAAAATAAAGGCAATTAAGGCTCCCAAGACTTACCGGGTAGTTTTACTGGATGGTCGAGGAACCGAGGAAGGCAAGGGGAGAAAGAGGGAGAGCAGGGGTAAAACGAATCTCAGTCCTCGGAAGGGATGCTTTTTGTCACTTGAAATATGCCGAAGAGGAAAGGGGGTATATTCGTCTGCTGGTGCGGAGGCGAGGAATGATAAAATGGCGCTGCCAGAACAAAGAGCCGCGGGATTTTTACCCTCTTTCACTCCCACCTTCTTATTCCTCCTCTTCTTCTTCTTCTCGTGTTTCTTTCTTTCGCTTTGAAAGTCACCCTTTTGTTCCTAATGCCTTCAACCACCCCCTCGTTCCTACAGACAATGATAAAAATCCACGTTTGTATTGTATGTTGTAGATAACGAAAAGATCAATGAGTGAAGAATGATGAGCATTCGCACGATGCTTTGGTTCATCCAAGCGATAAAGGAAAGAAGAGGAAGAAAAAGGAGAAGGCCCTTCAGAGATCCAACGAGCAAAGAAACTATCGACAATGGAAATGACGATAAAACGACGCCGAGCGACCGTTTATGTCGACCGTTAAAACGCCAAATGCGTGAGCTCTCTAAACGAGAGCATTAAAGTATTCTCATCCTCGCACCTTTCGGTTCTTTCTGATGTTTTCCTACTTGTTCTTATTTCATATATTGATAACTAGTCTTCGTAATTTCTTATGTTGTTTTATACTGTTTACATACGAACTCCCGAAGATTTGAAATAACTGTTATCGATATACTGTATGAATTGAATACCGATGTGTCAACAAACATTGCCAAAATGAGGAAAAACAAACAAATTGTTTGGCGAATAATAATACATTATTACGATATCGAGTCTCGAAGATGCAGCACATCGTTTCTTCTTTTAGGGTGAGCTCAGGAAAAATCCATCCCCCGTCTCGATAAAACGGGCGAGATAGCCGAGGGTGAATCTTAAAATACAACCCCTTCGAAGACTGCCGACCCTGCCACCTCTTTGCCCTCCCTCCGAAGCCCCCTTGGTCCTGTTCCTTCGGCAACTCTCCTCTCATTTTCTCTTTCTTTACTCTTTTCTCCCCTTTTGCATCACCGCTACCACCACCATCGCCACCCTCTTTTCTGCCAACAGCAGCACTACCACCACCAACACCCCCCTCACCGAACGCCCCTACGATCTGGCAAATCATCCGGGCCGCGTTCTTTTGTTCCTTCTTCGTGCTACGAAAGATCTTCGCGTGCACACAGCAACGGCGGCAGCGGTAGCAGCACCGGCAGCAACAGCACCGAGTAGTATTCAAGTACTCGAAGAAGAAAAGCCTCGTGAAAGGTCGGCTAAAGCCATTCTTCTGAGAATCTACGAGGGAAAATAAAAAAAAAAGAAAAGAAAAGGGAGAAAGAATGAATTCTACGAACCAAACGAGGACCGGCAGAAAAATCGATTCGCGCAAAATATTTGTAAAATTTAAGAAGGGATGCTTGTTTCCCTGGTCTCTTGATTATATTAGTTAGTTTTAATGATAATACCAGGGGTTCGATGGTTTGAAATTACATGTTTCCAATACTTGAATGTATTTGTATGTAACGGTGGGTATATATATATATATTTACATTCGGTCAATATTGATTCATAATACATGGTGTATACACCGAGCTTGAACTTGTACGGTGATGATATAATTGTCAATTGTACATAAAATATATGGTAATGATATATCTAAATTGGAATTATTTCCTCCATGCTGTAACTCGAGTAGTTTTGAATCAAGGCGCTGATAATGCTAGTTAATTTTGAAACATTTATTCGAATTTCTGATTATAGGTTTCTCTTTGATGCTTTTTTTCGTATTTCTGTTATTTCAAGAACATGTGATACGGATTAATTATTCATGTTCTTTAACTTTGAAATATCATTGAAATAGTTGATCATTCCATTTTCCTTTGCATTCAGAAATTTTTCAAATTTTAAGAGAAAATTATGCTGTGGTTTATTTTTGTTCCGACTACTTAACATAGATTTATGTACCTTGAGGAGAACGTAATTCACTTTCGTACGCAGACAAGGAAGAACCTTAGTAGAAATCTTTATAGTCATTCTCTAGGCTTCCCAAGGCCAAGCCCAGTCTTTGCGAGAGACTCGCAAGGCCTGATAAGGATGAAATAATAAGATGAACAATTTTTAACAAAAGATTCGGGGTTTCCCCGATCTGAAAACTGCAAGAATATAATTTTTTTCCGTTTCGATGTCCATGTCCGATGACAATTCAAATGATGAAGATTTGTTGGTCTGGTACTTGATTTTTGGATTAATTCCACAGAGAAAACAGAATTGCTGGCATGACAAATTGATGTGAAGGAAAGAATTTTTAACAAAACTAACGTCTTAGCTGCTGTTGCGAACATTTTCGCACTAGTGTGACGAGAAGGAAAAGAAAAGAATCACATTATACAATAAAGTGTACCACCGTAAAGCCGTTGATCTGGAGAGTCCTCATCTCACCACGTATAGAGTTCAACGAAAAGACTAGATGATCGGAAAACAATGTTTAATAATCTCGTAATGATATAAGCTCCACAAAACCTCATTCGATGATCCTTCAAAGAATTCTATCGGTCCAGAGCAAAAAATAATTTGAAAGCAGTAAATATAAGTCTAAACTAAAACTTTGTATGAAAAAGCGAAAGACCGTCTGGAAGATAAAATCCCGAATAACCTTTCGTATTGAATGGAACACTAACTTTCAGCAGCAGGAGAAGAAGAAGAAGAAGAAGAAAAAGAAGGAGCAGAAGAACACTTTCGTATTTTTATTGATTTGCCCGGTGAGGGGTAGAATTAAGGGGCGCCAACCGCCAGTCTTACCCCTACCGTTGATAGCAATCCTGCGTCCCTCGGCTCGGTGATTCTCCTTCCTCCCCTTTATAGCCATCTTCTTTTCCTTTCAATCCCCCTTCTTCTCCAAGCCGCTTTTCCAAAGACCGTTACCCGTTGAAGAAAAGTACCGACGAAAAAGGAGGAGACTACCAACGCCGCCACTACCACCTACACCAACAAGTCGCCGTCCTTTTTCGTTGATGTCTTTCTTTTCTTTTTCACTCTTCTTTCTTATTATACGCAATTTCAACGTCGGCCAACGAATTGCCAGAAGCGAAAAGATTTCGAGGTCCAAGGAGATATCTCTTTACCGCTTGGCAACCAAACCCCACGCACCGTCCGCAAAAAGGAAAAGACACGAAGAAGGGGAAGAGGGAAGGAAAGTGAAAAGTTTTCTTTCATCTCACGCACTTCCTCTTGCTCCTCTTTCCTCCTACATCTCGCGAACAGCCAAAGAGTGAAAGATAAGAGAAGAACTTGGTATTTTAATACCCAGTTTAATGCGGGAAAAATGAATTCCATTTCAAAGGGAATAATTTTTCTTTTTCTTACGAATTATTACATGGAAGATTTTGTTTCTCGAGTTTACTTATTCTTTTTCCCATTTTTTCCTCAAAACATGACAAAAAATGTGGAGATTTTGCAAGTTTATGGAAATGGACATAGGAAATGCCAATACTGACAACTGGTCTAAGCTGAGCAAATTATTAGAATGCCAGGCTGATAATGACGAACTAATATTGGTTCAATATACAATTGTTGGTTGTTTGAAAACCACACCAGACTTCATCAGAACTTGCCCAAGCTTGGAAATAAAATACTAAGCTGTTGAGGTGATACTAGCGGTGTAGCAGCAGCCAAATCGTTTATAACAAACTACGGGCAAACACTTCATATTAATTAAAATATCGCTTTTTACAGCATTTCTACTTAGATCAAAGAAGTGCCGGACAGAGGGATATTTCAATTTGTATGAAGTGTTTGCCCGTAGTTTGTCATAAACGATTCAGCAAAACTTCCAAGTTCTCGTTCATGTTTCGAAAAAAAAATTCGATCGGAAATTCAGTCATATTTAATCAGGTTAACCCAGCGGTTAAATTTCTAGTCGGGAATAGGAATAAGAACAAAGAAATTTTGCAAGAACCAGAAAAACTTTCTTGAGGGGTTTAATACAGGACACTCCAAATTGAGCCCACCAAATACAAAACAAGAGTTTTATTCCATGAATATCTGGCTTAGCTGTAGATGCTGAAACATGACTTGGTGGTCCCCATAATTTCTTTCTTTTTGGATTATCAAAGTGGATTCATGTTTCATCATAACGAACTGTACGGTGCGGAAAACCCCTTTCTTTCATGCCTAGCAGGCAGCATTTCGTATGTGAAATATCGGTGTTCAACGTTTCTCGGCATCAGTTTATATGGAACCTAATTTCTTTGTTCTTGAATCATTCCCAATGTATTCACCCGATGAGAAATTGCATGTTGAGTATACATGGTGTAAGTGCGAATCCGCCTTGAGTTCAGCACGAATCTTGATCCAATAATGCTTTCGATTCCGCGTCTTTGTACACTTCTGGCCTTCCACTATGTTTTTCGTTTGGAACGTTCAATCCACCATTTTTAAATTTCTAAAATCACTCACGACAACTTCTCTCACTCAAGTCAGCCTCGCCATATGCGTTTACGAGCAATCTATACGCTTGAGCTACAGATTTCTTCAAATTGAAGGAATAAATCAAAAGTTCCCGCGTAAAACGCTCAATCCGGCTCAAAACTCAACATTTTCGCAGATAAAAGAATATATTATACCGATAATATAGCCTTGCGATTATTATGTTTTCCATCTGACAATTTACAACTTACCGGTGGATCATTAGCTTTCCATCATGCATTCTAGCCAAATTCAAGTCACATTTGAGACTAGGTCGAGTCAGAATCGACCCATTCGTTGGTTCCCATCTGGGATGTAAGAAATAGGTTTTTATAAACCTTTCTTCTGCTCAAAGTTTCATAGTTTCCTGAAGAATTGGTCGGAAGAGGTGAAGAGGAATGTCAAAAGCAAAAAACACAACAATCATAATTCTTCCATATATCATTGATGTATTCTAGTACATTTATCAATATCATACTTGAAACGCACATGACTTATATTTCATCCTCCATTCGCTCAACGAGTTTAACAACATAAATTAATTTTTATTTTCCCCTGAAAAAAAAAGAGGAGCGAAACGAGATGAGACAAATGATACAGTTTACAAAACTCGGCCCTTGGTAGTGGTTTATTTTATGACCTCTAATTAAGTGAAAAAGCGTTGCTCTGTGCCGACGAGAAGCTACAGAGTAATTCGTGTGAACATACACACACACACATTCACAGGGACAGAGGAATGAGGATGCTGATGCGAGGACGAAACGAGGGATAATGGGTGCACCTGTAGGAAAATGAGAAAAAAAAGAGGGAAAAAAAAGAAGGCAACACCAGAGCGGTGGTTGGAAAAAAATCCCTGTGCGGGCCACCACCTGTTAGAAAAAGCTTCTACCACCCCTTGCTTTGCTGCATTAACCATCGTGGTGAAGAGAGGAAAAAAATGCGAGAACGAGGTACACGTACACGTATGTATAAGAGAACCACTTCACTCTGTCAGAGATTTCTCTGGGTGGTGTTGAAGCGGTAGTATGGGGGTAGTAGTACTCTGGCTCTAGTGGTAGGGTTGGTGGTACTGATGGTTGCTAGGGGATGGTGGCACGTGCCAACGGTTCACAGGAATGTTCACAGACGAGTTACGTACATATATATAGGAAGGGAAGAGAAAAAAAGAAGGGTTGGAGGTTGCAAGTGGACCGTACGTGGTTTTTTCTACCTCTCGATACTCCACACGCTTTTTATTCTCTCTGTTTTCTTGCGTATATAATTCATGTACATGACCCTACTTTGTTTTTTCCTCTCTTTAATACGGGGTTCTCTTCACCGGTGCTATATTATCGTCGAATTGATTCCAGCGGGGATGTTTTGTTGCTTTCTTTTTTGTGATAATTGACAGGACATGTGGGACAGGTTCAATTCTTCGGTGGATCAGAGGTGAAATAGGGAAATTTTATATGAAATATTTTGACTGAAAAATGATGATGATGATGATGATGACACAGCGTGTGTCACTAATATGACATATTTATGACTTTGTCATAGAACTGACTTTCAATGAGATGGGATCGTTGGTTACAAATGTAAGGTAATTATTAAGTCGTGTGAATATTTGAGTCTTCATTAGAATGTTTGTAACACTTGAAGATTGTTTTGGTTATTAGCATGGTGGAGATGAAAAATTAGCAGTTTTAAGAGATAGCTCAACTAAGACCTAAAATGATACCATGGTTTCAGTGATTATCGAACTTCAATTTTAACGGCTAGGGCAACGGTGGTGGAAGGTTACCAACGTTAGCGTGAGCTTGATTCAATCGTACTGTAATAGTTGACAGATACGAAACTTCTGAATCAATACTGGCACAAACTTGTGCCAACGCTGTTCGAACACTTCTTATCTAAGTACTGTCAAAGCAGTCGCGATATCATCTCTGTTGTCAATCAACTTTAACTCAATATAAACTTCTTATGCTTGACTGCCAGGCCTGGTCCACACTGTTGCCCGTGATCGTTAAATTTTTATACGGATGTACACTTCATGTTATTGCAAATTTATATTTTGTGAATCTGTGACGGATAACCAGGATATGCGGTGATTTCTCTATTTGAAATAAACCAAAAATAATCCGTGCTCATAATTGTCAAACACAGGTCATTATTTTTATGAGTCAAGCTGAAACCTGAATCCAATTCTCCTTTTCATCGGTATCTGTGATGGAAAAAGCATTGGTTGATGCTTGGCGAATCATTTGGACCAAGCTCCTGCTGATCTTATCATTCCCAAGCCTGGACCAAGTTTGGTAAATTGTTCACGACAAGTTTCGGCAGGTCTTGTGCCAAGCTTGGACCATGATTGGGCCATTGGTCTATACACACATGGATTGTTATGGATGATTATGATTTATGTTAAAAATTATTGTCCGATATCTCCAAATACTTCTAGTTTGCGAATAAGATGATAACTCTTTTTGATTGAATTTCTCTCCATGTAGGTTGGAATTAGTGACGAATGCAGTCAACTGCATGCTACTCTAGCATGATTCATGTGCGTTCATGCTAAAATAATCTGTGTTGTCAGAAACAAAGGAACAAGAGCACCGAGACCGGAATACATTGGTTATTCCGATTAACAAAAAGTATTTGATTGGATGTAGGCTGTTGGATCTCAAAATGTCTGGCACCACTATGCTGAATCAACATCCTCACAATGCTCAACCAGCACGAAGTGGACTGCATTGGTTACCAATGTCAACTTGACTGAAAATTGATGCCAAGGCAACATTATTCGCAGGTTGGATGAACATTGTGCTGAAAAAAACGTAATGCTCATCTAACCTAAGAATAATGTTTCCTTGGCATCAATTTTGGCTGAGTTGGCATTGGTACCAACGTAGTGAACTTCTTGCTGGTTCAGCATCATACTAAGCATATTAACATATGCTGGTTCAGCATAGCGAAGCTAACGTAGATCTATTTTTCCCAGCACGGAGAAAAAGAATTCACTGCCGCAACAAATCGAGGTTTCGTATATAGAATAGTAAATCTTCTTACTAACCTAGCAGAAAATTCGCTGCGATCACTAACTGAATTGTTGAAAGAGCAACATAATTAACTAAAGCAGCAAATTTTTCGCTGGGCTTGCAAAATTTTTAGTATTATATACAGAATAGCAAACGAAATTTGCTGGAGGAGTAAATATCTTTTGCTGTCGTGGCTAACAAAATTGCTGTGACAGCAAAGAGATTGCTGTAAGAGCCAAAAATTTACTGCTCCGGCAAAAGGTACCCAGCGAAATCAGGTTTCGCTGTCACAGTGAAATCTTTTTTCTCCGTGAGTGTAAAAGAGAGGGCTTGAAAAAAAGAAGTAAGAATAAATTTGAGCACCAACTGGATAATAATCGACTAAATTCCCAGCTATAACGCGTAACAGTCTTTAAAACAGAAGTATTGCATGCAATATGCAGCTTACGATTAATTCCATACTAACCTATGTAACACGTTGCATTACATCTATCACACGTTTAAAATCGCAACCGAGTATATTGCATGCAACATTCTTCTCCCAAAGACTTCGTTATGTTCGGTGAACTATAATACAATACATTGAACGGCATTATCGATCCGTTAGCTTTTGATTCCCGATTCATTCGCAATGGAAAATCAAAATTGAATGGTGTTTCAAGTGGCAACCTTGTTCTTCTCACTATATAACAAAGTGATATAAGATTTTTTATAATTTGGTACATTTATTTCTCTTACAAAAACTTCAATGGTTGTTCATAGTATTCAGGAAATGAAAATAAAAGAAAAAGCAGGAGTGAAAAAAGTGTGAAATAATTGTGTTTTTTTTATTGAATATTAATGTTTTATTGAATTGAGATATATATAATTCAAACAAACTGTGAAAAATAATAAATATAAAATATAAAAAAATAATAATATGGAAATAATAAAATAATAAATGAAAACCTCACAATACAGGAGCCAATTCAGAGCTGAATTGAAGTATTACGAGAATAGTTTGATAGGAAGAGGGTGAAAATCAATGGGGAGGGAGGAAAGGAATTAGTTTGAACCAGAACCAGTCCTAGAATATAACTGGGACTGCCATCTGTGGATGTATTGGTGCACTAAATGGACGGAAAACGACTTCACGCGAGCAGCAGGGTTTCCTTCATTCGTTGAAAAATCTCAACGCGTACAAAATAAAACGAATTCTATTCGCAAATGGAAACTTAATAGGAAATTCGTGACTTTTGTCCATCCCTCTACGAGCAAAATTCTTTTATTTAATGGCGAATTCTTAGGAATTTCATAACAGAAATCAAATTTACAACGTGAAATGATATTAATATTGAAGGTTGAACTTGTTTCGAAGTAGTTCCAGTTCATTTTTTCAATAAAATTGTTTTTTTTCATGTTTTACAGAACAAATAAGAAGAATGAAAAAATACGAAAATTTTTTCAAGAGAACTGTTTATTGGATCGAATTTGTAATCAACTTCAGGAATACAGCAACTCGCGTGTCCTCTGTTACAAATATTCTATAAAATCTCATTGACGAATGGGAAAATGAATAGATTCCAATGAAATTCAATGATATTTAATTATGAATTTCACCATTCGTAATGGGATTCAATAGAATATTTCTACCAGGGTCTTCAATTTTCTTATACCTTGTTGAACCACTGTTTGTGATTCGGAAGAATTGATTGGTTAAAGATTTAGTATTCTATTTGAAATTCGTTTTTTATCAAATGATCCTAAGTAACACGACGAATTCTTTAAGAACTCTGTCAGAGCACTATGACTCGTCCAAAATAATGGAAAAAGACTTCTTGAACCGATCCTGTTATGTAATTTCAGAATGAATCACTGGGAAAATTCTTTTTTTGATGTAGAAAAGAAATCATGAAGAATAAATCCAAGAATTCTTGAAGACCTTGTTCTGCAATATCGAAAGGGGTCTTGAAGATTCATTCTAGAATAACAAAAGAGAGAAAAATTATGTCTTAGTGTGTGTCAGCTGAAGTTTGCAGGTTGTTATTTGAATAGCGAAACAATTCAACTGTCGTGTTTTCGCATTGACAGCTGAGAAAGTAGCTGTGATATCTGAAAAATAGCGTTGACAGCTAGTTTTTGGATATTTAGATATCCACGAATCATTGATTTTCCGTGCATATACATTACAATTAATTGCAAATACGGGGTTCTTTCATTGTGATTCCCAAGTAGAAATTTTCATTTCTGAACATTGGGCTATGTAGGCGCTTTATTTTCGCACGGGTAAAAAAATTCACTGCCGTTGCAAATCGGAGTATTATTTATAGAATAGCAAATCTTCTTTTCTAATCTAGCTAAAAATTCTCCGCCACGGCTAACTGGATTCTTGAGAGAGCAACATCAACTGAAACAGCCAATTTTCCGCTAGACCAGCAAAATTTTCAGTATTATATACAGAATAACAAACAAATTTTGCTGGAGGAGCAAACATTTTTCGCCATCACAGCTAAAAGAACACTGTTACAGCTAGAAAAATTGCTGTGATAACGGAAGGTACTCAGCAAAATCAGCTTTCGCTGTCACAGCGAATTCTTTCTTCTCCGTGCATCCAGACCACCCCTACTTGCGCCAGGTAGTGCCTCACATCAAGTAAGAATGATTCATTTATGACCCCTATATACACTCATATGTCCCGAAGAATTATATATGATCCAAAGAGTTCTATTGGAGTTGGAGTGACATTTTTGCCACAATTTTGAACAATGATAACTGATAGTGATCCCATATAAGTTTCAGTCTAATTTCTTTAGACAAATTGAAAATATAAGCGGAAATTATCATTTCTGCGAAAACATACATCCTTTTTTAATTATACAATCCAACGTATGCGGCAGAATGGAATGAAATGTACTAGGAATTGATAATGAGTCTTCAAATGCGTCAGAAATATTATTGAAATAAACCACATTTGCCGAACGTTGTACGCTCCAATTTCAATGTATTAAAATAAAACACTTAAGTTAGAGTAACGTATGATTTTTCCACAGACGTATATTTACGAAAGGGTGGATCGTACCTAAGCAGGAGCCCTTTTGGCCCGGAGATAAACAAAATGCGGTAGTGGTAAATCTTAATGGAAGTCTGGAAGACCGCGTTAATGTTCGGGTAACCATGTAAAACCGTACTTACTTATCTGTACGAAGTCAGCAGCCCTCGTCGCGGTGGGTGGTATAAGAAGGGTGGAGTGTTTTGAGTGAGGATATATAGCGTACAACGGGAACGACAACGGTAAAAGAAGAAGAAGGAGACCACCGACGGCAAGAGCGGCAAGTAGTACATTCGCGTTTGCAGGGTTTGGTTTTTAACGAAAATTAACGACTACGGTCCGAGATTCTGCAGATGCTCGGCGTAATCTAATAATATAGCAGCTCTGGAAAAGTTACCACCGGTAGCAGGAGAGAGGGCAGCCGGTGGCTTTTTCTAATTTATTATTTCACCATCCGCTTCGTCTTGTACAGCGTCATCCCTCTTTCACCACCACTATCATCGTCAAATTTTCTACCTACGTGGAAAGTTATTTTCACGTTATTACTTGGTTCCTGCGAAACGTGTATGTATGTATATATATATATTTGTACCATGAGTTTTCGTAGATCTCGTTCCCATTTGAGGTTATGTTTCAAGAATATAAATATCAATGTATACGTACGGGTAGGTATACACTTATAAATACCTTGTATCGGGGAGAGAGAACGAAAGGATACGTGAAAAAGGAGCAAGAGAAATTATCCGAGGATAATTGATGACGCAGCCGGCATTCAAGTTTTTCGCTGGCACCCGAGATCGAGAATGGAAAGAGGAGACACAAAGGAGAAGATTACGTGGCTCTTTTTAGGGATGGTGGTGTCTTCCGACCGCTATTCTGCAATAGCCCAAGCACCCTGACTAACCCCTGACTTCGGCTCTCTGTTTTTGCTGCACAACCGAAGAAGACAGTATGTTTTCACTTAAAAGGCGGTTTAGTCGCGATATATTCCCGGGACTCTCCGAGCAGAAGAGAATCCAGGGTAATTTTTCACTCGCCCGGACGTCGGTGACCACTTCATAAAATTACTTTATTACTCGTCCGGTGGTCTCTCCCTTTTTGTCGAGGTCATTTTTTACCGCGACATATGTCGCGTTCCTGGCCCCGAAACAACCGTGTGGGAGAATTTCGGATATCACTCGCCGGTGATATCCATGTTTTTCGATTCAAACGATTGGAAAATCGTCATTTTTTTCTCTGTATCTTCGAAAGGTTGCACAGCGAGCGTGGAGATGTGTAATCGACGAGTCGGGGATTGAGATAATCACGCATAGACGCGACAGTATCATCCCTTCACTCTTTCCAAGAGGAGCTATTGTTGTCGGAATTATCAACTGGCTACAGTATTTCGAGTGACTTGGCAAATGAACTGCATTATTCGATATCCTCATAGCCATTGGGATAGATAGCTCTCTTTGAAAATGCGAATCGATCCACAGACCGATGACTCGATGACAATATATACATGTATATGCATACAGCAAAGTGGAAGATCGATGGACTTTCTCGTATTCTAATTATAATCTCGATGGACTATAAATATCGATTTCTACGAGTTAGTACATCGTTGAAACAACGTTAAAGAAAAGGGGGAGGTTCGAATGGAGATACTCTCTACGTAATACCTATCATCGATTTGATAATCGTTTGTACTTTATTCATTTCATACTATGAGGTGCAAAAAAAAACACACATGTGATTTAAGAATCAAGATAAGAAAGTTTATTATATTTTCAATAAAATCTAATGAGGTGGATTCCAATACTTTGAAACTGATACGATCAAACTTTAGGGGTTCATTAGAAACCAAGCGGCATAGGGAGGTTTCAGATTTAATGCTTAATAGAACCTCTGAATGAAATTGTTTCTGATAATCATCTCGGCGGATACTCGGATACGCATCATAATTCTTGGGAATAATTCGTGGTTGATTCAATGATTCGTCAAATAACCTAGAGAAGTGTTACTCGCGTGATGAATTTTAAGGTACACAAAAATTCAGCGTTGTCGTTGGCATGCGTTGGCAAATATTTAATGTCAACGAAAAATAATTATCGGTGAAATTTGTATTCTATTCTCTATGTACGTCAATATTCTTGATACATTCATTAACTCACGCATCTGCATCTCATACGTTATTCATGCAACAATTTATCATATCCTAAATGACGGACGGGATCCTAGCCCAACCCAATTCTCGAGCTGGTGCGATATTTATCCCGTGTGATGTACACATTTTCTAATTAACTGTATGTGCTTGGTCGAACGAGTATCGCTTTCTAAATTTCTTTGAGTGGAAAATTGACTCCTAAAGAACAAGAGTGAGATTCCACTCCTCAAGAGTTAATTTTTCACACCATAATAGTGAATTTTCACTCTATCGGAGTGAAATTTCAACTCCAAGAGAGTGGAAATTCACTCTTATTGGAGTTGGAGTGTTTTCACTCCAAATAATTCAGAGAGCGCTCTTGTACCGTTGATATCTCCGAATCGTTCATTCTTTCAGCGATACTTTGTAAGATTTCTTTCGTATCCACACAGCATAAAAAGTGATGCATATAGAGTTCTTTATGCATTGAAAGAAATTATTAGTCCCTTTACTGAAAAAATATGGTCAAAAGCACCCACAAATTTTTTAAATTACCACTACTATTTTTCATTACAATTATAAAAATGCAATTAAATCCGTTTTATAGAATAAACTAAATTTATTTCTCTTGGTATGAAAATTGCCCAGTATAGAATCAACATTGGCAAAACAACGGAGCAATACTGTTGTTACTCGCAGTAAGAATTGCCTTTGGCCATTCTATCAGATCTACTGGGATCGAGGATTAGCGATAGCCCACCCCATCCTCAAATACATGCTGAGACAATCGTAGACCCACGAAACCAATTCATTACTCCATGTGTGTATGGACCAAGCCTGGGACAAGTTTTTGGCCATTGTGAACTCGGAAGTCGGTCACCAATTAAAAACATAGTGCAAGTCATGTGTACAACATTGGATTAATTCTTATTAACGCACGGTTCTTTTTTACGCTCGTACCAAGTGCAATGACTGACTATCCATTGAAAACAGCGGGACAATCACGTGGAGAGAAAAGTATTGCTGGCATAACAAGCAGATCTGTTATTATAGCGCCTGCAAAAAAAATTAGCTATAAGAGCAAGAAAAATGATTGACACAACTACATTTTTTTGCTGACATAAAAAAATTTGTTAAGAGAACTAACGTCTTAGCTGCTGTAGTGAATATTTTTGCAAGGACAACAAATTTCTTTGTAGGCGCTATAGTAGCAAACCATTTTTTCTGCGTGCATGGAACAATATTGCTCCAGTTATTCTTAACGGAGGTTTGTTCTTGATACATGTGTCAATCCTAGGACAAGCTTCAGTCTTTTTCAGTCTTGTCAATTGTTACATTAATAACTATAGTTATCAATAATATTACAGCATTTTGTCATGTTCAGATCAACATATACTCCACCACAGATTGCCAAGATTTCGCAATCAGCCTCGCAGTCAACTATATTCTATTGTCAAACACATTGTAAAACACTTTGAAGAGAGACTATCTCGTCTTGTTAATTGACGGCCCAAATCGATATCATGTAATAGTTTCAAAATTGTTAAATAAATGAGGCCTTACCGGCATCCGCTGAGTTTCCTCATATTTTATGTGAATCCGGCACCGGTCGAGAAAAGAAAAAAGATGAAAAAACCGAACACAAGGAGTGTGAAAAGAAAACACACAGAGTGCAGTGTCCATGTATATCTGTTAGCGGCTTGCGGTTACGTACAACAACCACTATCACTATCTTCTCCCTTTTTTTCATTTTCCTCTCTTCCTTCAACGGCTACGTAGCCCAACGCACGTAGAGTATAACCCAAGTTGGTAACATTAGCATCAGGTAAACGTTGTAGACTTGTTTGCGCGAGGGCGGCTTGTTGGCTCATTATTTTTATTTGGTAGCGCTTTCTTTCATCGACGAAAGGGTTGATGCAACAAACAGAGAAAAATACTCAACCATGGGGAGGAAAGAAAAAGAGGGTAAAAAAAATAAGCGGGCCAATTTCAATTATGTTTTTTTCCTCGAGAGATCCTCTCGGAAGGGAAAAATACAAGAGAGAAATAGATGATACGAGGTTTTCACACCCGAAGGTATCGTATGTGGTTTTTTTAACGCGGAAACGGTTTGATTTTCTCTCGTTATTCCGCGGTTACTGAGGTGAGAATTGAATCTTCCCATTAAACGAGTTTTACGCAAAGACAGTGTGAAGGAGATATACTAAAATTTTTTTTATGTCTGGGGGGGGAAGAAGGGTCAAGATATTTTTTTCATTTACCTACTGGATTTATCATCGAATTCATAAAATTGTTCTCTGAATGTAATTATTATTTCCCGGATGAATTCCAAAAGATTCCATTCAACTGAAAAATTAACTGGAATGAATTTATTCCAGAGTTATATCACGGTGTTTCATTCAATATAACAATGTGAATGATTGTACGTTGGATTGTTTCAATATTTTCATCCTCTTTGAATCATGGTAGTTATAGTTCTGTTAAAAATCATTCTCACCAAATTCTTTTTACACAAAAGAGAATTTCCTCCAATTGATAATCATATTAAAATCTCTCTCATCTTGTAAAGTACGCAAAACAATGGTGAAAAAAAAATTCGTCCCTTGTGCAATATGTCCTGTTATCTAGCGAATCCTCGTAACGCGAATTCCAATGATACAATTGTGACTTTATCGCACGAAAAAATACACACACCCCAATATGATTTCATACGAACCGATATTTTTTCCCACTGTTCATTCCTGATTGGATTTTGTCTGCGGTGCGTGCGTTCACGTCTATGCGTTCGTTTTTTTTACGTTTTCTTTTTTCATAACTCCCCTATTTCGTGTTTTCACTCGTAACTTTTTGTGCTCTCGTTCTTTTTCCGTTATTTTTTTTTTCTTTATTTGTTCGTTTACCGTGACGCGTGCCAGCCAGCATGTTTTCAGTTCGTTCATATTTACCATTGATTGCTAGAAAATTTTATTTATGAAATTGTGTATCGGTACAAAAGAAAGGGTATTATTATTTGAATGATGTTTGATAGAGAGGAAACAATAATGGGCACATGCCACGCGTAAGATTATTCACATTAATGATGATTTCTTTTTCGTTGTGTGAATTGGATCTATTGTGTTTCAATTTTTGTATATTTTGGAACGCGTTTAAAACGCTTTGGGACTTTGAATCGCTGTTTAGTGAAGCGGGGATTATGCGCAGAATTGAGTGTCTATTTATCTCGGATAGGAGTAAGAGAAAATGGCTCGAACAAAGGACAACTGATACTCAGATTTCCCCACAATGGCTCAACGTGGTTACCACTAATCGGGAATCCCAAGTGAAAATTTTTATTTCGGGTTCGCCAAACAGGATTGGTGCAGGTGTGTTGCATTTTTCTGCGGTACTGTTGCGGACGTGATGGGCCCGCACTGAATCTGCAACAGTACCGCACAAAAATGCAACACGTCTGCACCAGTCCCGTTTGGCGAACCGAAATTAATATTTTTACTCAGGATTCTAACGGAATTGATCAATGATGGGCTGTTTCGCGATAGAATGATCAAATAGAGATGAAGGAATTGCCGGCAGTCACCACCCTTTCTAAACTTGTTGAAGGCTGGAGATGATTACTTCGTATCGTGTTCGGCACCTAATATTGGGCCAAGATACAAAACTAAGTTCACCCTGTCAATGGTTAGAATGGTAATGTTGAGAATTCTATAATCTCCAATTATCCAGATCAAAATTCACCATGAGTATTAGGTTGCCGCCAGACTCACCAACATAGGCCGAACGTGCAACGTTGAAATGATAACATCATTTGAGCTCAATAGTTTCTACAATTTGTCATGGAATCTGCAGAAGAATGTTATATGTTCTATGAATGCTTGTTTCACCATTCGCAACAAACTAGTAGCACCCTGGAAAGAGATATGACAATTCGTTACTTGAGAAGGGAATCTCATCTGTGGCCAGGGTATTCCTGAAGTAGCGGAATAAATTTACATGCACAGGTCAACGCAAAAATTGTTGAAGTAGTATTAGCGTATCTACGAAAATCATTTCAATGGAGGTACCGTACGGCGGCGCTAAAATCCGTTTGAAAATTTGTCATTTGAGTTTATGCCCCCTGGGGTATCCCTCAAGTTGAGTCCAGCTACCAACCAAGTTAGACAAAATCATTGCTCAAGCTGATCCAAGCTCCTCAGTAGAATATTCTAATCATTCACGAATTTGTAACGCTCGCACTAGCAAAAAACTAACCAACTCGCTGAACCCTTACGAAGCACTTACCAGTCTTCAGTTTTTCTTTAGTGCAGGCTCAGTGCTTTAGTCCATTTCTACTAGGGATAGCACCCATTGTCAGTGCAACATGAGAATCCTCTGTCAGCCAGAGTAGCCTGATGTTTGGGGCAGGACCCCAATATGCACTACAGATCTTCGCGTAAAATCAATTTTTGTCCTTTAGTCAATATTGGTTGGAGAATGGTCCATACCTGGCTCAGTTCATGATCAATGATGGATCAACGAAGAAGATTCATTGACCCCCCCCCCCCCCCGACCCCCTTATTGATACAATATTTAGATCAGTGTGAACCACCCTTACCTCTACACAGATCGTAGTTCTTACACGAGCCTATGTGACAAAAAATATTCCTTCTTCCACGAATAAAAGTTGAATTCCAAATCAACGCAAACCTAAGCATTTTATTATCTTATTTGTACTTTGTGTACAACTATTTATCTGTAGATATAACGAACATATGTTGGTTTACGTAGATTCGATTGGAGAACGCTGAGATGAATCATATTTATTACCAATAACATACTTTTTGTGTTCTAAGCAATCAATTTCTTCAAGAATATGTGGTCTTGATACAAAAAACTTCTGGTGGCACCAAGAATGCAATTCTTGAATTGGGAAAATATTGTCTTGATTCAAGAAAATTTCTCCAGAGCTAACAACGTCTCAGCTGTCATCAAGAATACATTTTCTTGGCATTACACGGAGAGAAAAGAATTCACTATGACAGCGAAACCTGATTTTGTTGAGTACTTCTTCTTTGAGCAGCAAGCTTCTTGCTATTCTGTATATAGTACTCAAAATTTTGCTAGTTCAGTGGAGAATTTGTTGTTTGCTCTCTCAGCAATTCAGTCAACTGTGGTAGCGAATTTTTAGCTAGGTGAACAAAAAGATTTGCTATTCTATATATAATACCTCAATTTGCTTGCATCAGCAAATTTTTTTTCTCCGTGTAATAATTATTTTTCTCAGTGAATTCAAAAGAAAAATAAATAATTGCTTAGATATTAGAGTATGAGGCAAGAGCAAGGGATGACGTGGACTCCTACGTTTACTCCACTATCATTGTTGAAAGTGCGTGCTCGTTCACTGCTGGCGTGGATACAGCGGTAACGGCTAATCCTAGGAAGAGATTAAGATAACCCCGAAAAACGTTCAGCTAAGTCGCCAACTTCGTTTGCTCGGGAAACGTGAGAATTTCATCCCCTTGAGCTCCTTGAGGTGGTAAAGAGTTTCCTCTTGAATCCTTCTTCTTCTTCTTCTTCTTCTTAGACTTTAAGTTTCTCTCGAATCGAGTTCACGTAGAGGGACCTCATTTATGAAAATCGTTCGATATATATCTCTTACGGCTTTACAACATCCCATTCTCACGTTCTATTCTCCGTACTCGGATATTTATGGAAAACGTGGAATATTTCATTTCGTATAAATAATAACTTTCCATGTATCATCCATACACAACAATCTTGTATACTTGTTACTTTCCGTCGTAAATAATGTCTCATAAAATAATATCGTTAATTCCCATTTACATTCGTGAAGTTAATAAATACACAAATATAAATACGCAAATTACGCTGATTCGTTGTATTTGTTTCTGTTTTTGATTTTCAATAAATAATGTTTCATGAAACCTTTTGTCACTATTCAATGTTCTTGAAATTCGAATTGTTTATAGAAACGAAACGAAAATTTAAACTTACAAAATATGATGAATCATCGTTATTTATCTTCTCGAATGACTTCTTTGTAATTTTGTGCAATCGAAAAGATAGATCAGAGCTGAGGATTTTCTTATTTGATTATTAATTCGTTTCAATAAACGATTCAAACTTCAGCAACATCCAGTTAATCAAAATATTCTTTTTTCCAAATTGTGATTGACAAGTTACCGAGTATGCTTCTTCCTATTGAAATGCATACGATACTAACCCTCTCAGTCACATAAGGGTTGATTGGATCAAGAGCTGTTGAATAAGCATATCCAGAGAGGGAGGTGAGTTTTTCCTACATGTACATTATGATAACTGGAAGAGAAAACATGAATATCAGGCTTTTTATTTGGCCTCACTGGCCGCTAAACGGGACATTCCCCAGAAGAGCGTAGCATATTGCTCATTGAGTCTCGCCCTGTTTGAAAAGTCCACTGATTCCCATTGATTAATAAGACTCAATATAAACTTTGCAATGGTATATATCCATTCACACTCGTCCAAACCCGTTGGAACTCATTGGAACCATCACATTATTGGGATTCAATGAAAATTCAATAGGTTGGAATGGTCATTTGCCATTGCAAAGGTTGCATTGAATCTCATCGATCAATGGGATTGAATAGACACTAATAATAAATTCATATCTCTTTTATGAAGTACTCACTTCCAAACGCCATGTGTTGAAATTTGACCTCAATAGGACCATCATTTTCCAATTCACGGCTGTTTAAATGAAGTTCCTTGGCATGTCAAAAACCAGAATCAAATCTGATTACCCCTGATCTGGGATTCCCAATTATGGCCTGAACAGGGTCAGATTTGGTAGAATGAGGTGTAATCTATCGCTACCCGACCAGGCCCCAAAATTTCCCTGTTCGGGTAGCTGATCGGGCGGCTTTGGCTGATTCTTGTAACAGAATCTGCTTGTTTTCACCCGGATTTGCCTGGAATTCAACGCAGGAATATCAGTACCTTCAAAGAGACTTAGCGAGGGACCAGGTTTCACTTTTGTTCGAGGACTGAATTTCCTCTTTCATAGATTGTTTCCAGTTCTATCCGCGTGAATATAGAATTGCTATATTTCTCGTGAATGAGTGGCGTTTGCTGATGCGTCACAAGCTCATTATAGATACCGCAGTTTTAGATTTCATACCAACTCTGTGATGACAAGATGAGCTCGAGACTCTCGAAGCAGAACAACAAAAATTATTCCTAGCTTTGATAATGCGACATAAACTGAATCAATGAACGACTGCTTTAAGAAAGAAACCTAGAGAAATAAATATTTCCTCGCTCCCAAACGATGAGGTTCATTCAAAACGGTTGTAGTCTCGATCCTACTGAAAATACCAAGCAGATCCTAGCAGTTCCTGAGACAAAAACCGACAGAACCTGGCAAATCCGGGCAGAAACCTGTCTGGTTCTGCCCGGTTCTGCTCGGTTCTTGTCCCGAGAACTGCTAGGATTCATCGGGATTTGCCTGGCATTTCCAGCAGGGGAAATAAGTCTTGTCTCGTTTTGTCTCGTATCGACCTCGAATAAAACACATTGTTTTATTTTCATAACAAAATCAATATCATCATTTTTCACGTCGCATTTCAATTCATTCCACGTCTCGCTATGCCTTGATGTAATTATTTTTTTTGTGAACATCGGGAGCATGGATAATATTTGCCATTGTCGAATTTCGTTCGAGAATCTCGAGCTCACCTTTAGTCCTGTCCTTTGCATTCGATCGTCGACTTGGAATTTTCAGGTTCAACTCTTTGTTTGGTCTTCAATTGGTTCTCGCGTACCACGTTGATCCTGCAATTCTGCAAGTTCTTGGAGTGGTTGCTCTTGTCGACATTCCTACTGCTCGTTTTCTTCATTTGAATCCTTTGGAGTGTACTCCAAATTCATTGTTATTGATACCCTGTCTCGTACCAAGATATCCTCCTTTGATCTGGAATATTATTTTCTTCTACAAAAACGACGTCATGGTGTTTTCTTTTTCCATTCTGTTTTGGTGACCAATTACAATATCACTCGGCGCAATTGTCATATCTAAAAAAAAATTGCTTGCAGTGACTTGTGGATCTCGTTCAAATTTTTGTTCTGAACGCTCTCAGTTCAATTCCTTTTCTGGATTTGCTGTACCATAGCTCAAAGGGAGTACAATCTACAATGCTGGACGGCTCTTCCCATCTGAAAAGACTGATAAGTATTGATACATTCGGATGAATTTCTAAACAAAAATTTATCGGAATCTCATGGGGATTTTTCATTTCATAGAATCATTGATCTTGAGCACAAACAAATGCCTAGATTCTCCTGTTGATGATCTTTCCATTGTTTCTTGGTTTTTGTTCGCCATGCTACCCTGTCAGGTCCCACTTGAAATCCCACCTCATCTAATATTCAGCAAGGATGGTCTTCACTCGTCGCGATCATGGACCTATAATGAAATCGTTCAGTATAAATCTATTTGCTATAACAGCAATCTTATCAGCTGTGGCGTCAAAAGATGTTTGCTTCTCCAGCAAATCATGGTATTATATATAAAATAGCGAACAAATTTCGCTGAAAAAGTAAACATTCTTTGCTGCCACAGGTAAAAAGATTGCTGTGATGGCAAATAGATTGCTTTCACAGCGAAAAATTTGCCACTCCGACAGAAGGCACCAAGTAAAATAAAATTCCACTGTCACAGCGAATTTCTTTCTTCTCCACGACATATCTGCAACATTTCTAGAAATAAATTGAATCAAATTTAACTGAGATGAAAAAAAATGTATTCTCACTCAGATGAAGCAGGAAAATTTCACACGGGGTCTAATATTCTCAATACACGTGCTTTTTTCCCCGATATAAGGCAATATTATTGTATTGAAGTTTATTTAAAACAAAAGTATAAAAGTTGGAAGGGTAATTTGATTGGTGCTTTGGTAAGACGAGAGTTAATTTTGAGAGAACAACATGTGGAACGAAATGTATCGAGACATCGACTTGCGTCTCGTGTGCACATCACGTCTTAGCATAACGGAGAAATTTTACCACTTAGTCGCTTGACGAGAATGTAGATATACAAACAACCGCGTCGTACACGCGTGTCTCGGTATTATGCGGTCCTGATGTTACAAGGAGAGAAGACGATGTATACAACAGCGGTATTGGCAGCAGTAGCAGCAGAAAGCGGGAAACCTTGGTAACCAATTCTATCATATATAAGTACGCATATACCTATGTATATCGACACATTTCCATCAAATATAATACACGCACACACACGTGGATCGACAATATAACCAAGTGGTACCTTGAGACGTTGTGGAGATGCGGCGAGTAATTTCATTGCATCCAGTCCAATGATACACCATCACGATACGGGAATGGTATTAAGCGCGTGGCGACAGGCAGCTCGTACCATCGTGTGACATATTCCTCGCCTCTTTCTCTTCCTACTAGATCATTCTCACAAATGATTCATATCTCAGTTTTTAATTCTGCTTCTTCGCAAAACCTTTTCTACAGACCCTCTGAAAGCATTTGAAAGTTCACATCAGTTTATAACATTTTTAAAAATTATAGATGAAAACAGAAATGTGAAAAAGTTCACAAATTATCATTTCATTTCTATTTTACGTAACCAACAAGACGAGAGGAAGAAAAGAGAGGCCAGAGTAGTACAGGGCATTGAAAATCCCCGGAGCAGGGGTTGGTTCTGTTCGAGAGGGCAGAGGAGGGTTGAAGGGGGTAAGCACGAGTTGGAGATTTTGCGCGCAGAGTTATAGTGAAACTTTCAAGCATTTATTTCACGAATCTGCATACTACGTCCGCCAACGTCGTCGTCGTCGTCGTCGTCGTCGTCGTCGTCGTCGTCGTCGTGGCTGCCTTGCAAAAGAGGAGGGTAGGTACACGACCGGAGGGTGCAACGACGACAACTGCGACGTCCTCTCGTTACCACTCGTATATACCACTACCATACCCTCCATTTACGTTCTAAGTAAGTAGATAGAGATACATATACGAAGAAGGAAGGAATATTCCGTGTGTTTTGCCACTGCATGTCCAGAAAGGGACTTTCGTCGAGGGGAAAAAGAGAGACGACGACGGCGATGACGACGTCAAGCGCCTTCATGGCTCCAGTTCTCCACACGTCCAACAATGCATGTATGCAAGAAGGGAAGGAATAATAACGAGATATCACCAACGGCCAGATATAAAGTATGAAACTCGTAGGGGTAATTCTTGATGAATGGGCATGCGAAAAAATACATTTATTCATCCCTTCGTCTTCTGCGTTATCGATGTGCTGGAAGAGCGTAGTTTTCCGATGTCTTCCGAGTTAGTTGTAAGGAGATGTTCTAAGTTTATCGAGGGAAAATTATTGATAGAAGATTGCGGAGAGATATGTACGCCGATATAATGCTCGCCTGCGGTCTTCCCTCTTCTCTGATTCTTCTTCAGCTTCTTCTTCTTCTCGGTCTTAAAGTTTGCCAAAGAGAAAATTTACGGGCATTTCGAGAAGTACCTGAATGCTTGAACATTGTGAATTGTAAGAGAAATAATGAATTTCATTTCGTTTTGAATTGTATATTGAACCTTGAGGATTGCCCTCAACCTGAAAAATGAAGGGCCAAAAATACATTCAAACACCCGACGATAAAAGTTGAATTATAAATCACTATATTGCTAGCACGTACGGGGCACACTTGCTTTATGGTATCATTCACTCGGATACTAATAGTCATTCGTAATATAACATTTCCTTCCGTGTAAGTAACGCAGGGTTTTTTTCTTGATTGTCAAATCATGTCATTCATTAGAACTTTTTAACCACATGGAACTATTTTCGGAGTAGAACTAATGTCACAATGTTACTCTTGAAGATGATAACGCATTCTACAAATTTTATTTTCATGATCAGTTCAGAATTATATAATTCATAACTAGTAAAACAATAAACAATTGTCCATACGTCTGTATCATAATTCAAAGAAACAGTTATTCAATAAAACAGAGATACATGTACATAGAAATAAAGGTAGAAGGAAAACACAGTAGAAAATCGTCAAATATATATTCACGTTGTCGAGGAATATAGTTAGCTTGTCATTCATCTTTTTATGAGGCAATTAAAAGAGGGGTAACCATGGCAACGCCTGACGTTATCAGGGGGCAAATCGTAAAATCAACTAATGAGAAGATAAGAAAAGATGATTCTGTTCGATTCAATTTTGCGCACAACGCTTCAAAACTGGAATTTGGAATCAACGAGGAGAGATCACGATAGGATAGTGAAAAAAATACTAACATCTTTTTTCGAATTCACTCCAGCATTTGATTACGCTGTGAACGAAAGAATTCTCGGAAGCCTCGAGGTAGTTAGCGGAGTTGGGTACCAGGGGTGTAAAGTGGTTGGAGGTTCTGAAATGATAGTTGGAAGCAGAAGTTGAGGAACAGAAGCAGAAGAAGAAGAAGAGGAAGAGAGCAAAAATGGGTAAAGTTTCGTCCTAAGCGACCCACCCCCCAGACATCAGAAACCCGGGCGAGAGAATTTTCAGATAAACGAGAACATTCTCTTCGAAATTGTGCCCCACTCCGTTGGTGTCTCCTCCAAGTTCTTTAGCAAAAGAAGGAGGAGTAGGAGAAGAAAAAGAAGAAGTAGAAGGAGGTGGTGGTTATTATCCTCATTTCTCTTCCCCTATCTTTACTTTGACCCTTCTCTTTGCTTCCCTTCCACTCCCTAAGGAGATCAACCATTTTTCATGGGGTCGTTGTACGATGCTGCTATGCTGTGACAATCTTCTTCGCCTTCTCCCCAGGAGGGAAGAAATTGAATGTCGTTAAGAGGAAATTAAAAAAAAAAGAAGAGGTGAAGCGAGATCGATTTAATGAGAAGATATTTTTTTTGGTGAATCGACAGTTTCTGGTGAAACTGTTGGTTCGTTTACGATTTACCTGATGTTCTGTATGAGCACGAATGAATCGTCTTTTTTGACTGGAAATGTTCACATTACACACGAGTTACGAGAGGAACGGTTTAGGTTGGTAAAGTAACGTATACAACAATTCGCGTTGGAGGGTGTATTTGTGAAATTAGAGAAGAGCAAAGAAGAGACGAGGCTAAAGGATGAAGAAGGACGAAAGGGATGGAAAGGGTGGGTGTGTTGGGTGGTACAATACACCAAGTGGGGAGAGTGTTGTTGTGCCAGTGTTAGGAGAGGAGGTTGGGTTAAGAGGGTGTATCACTTGTTTACTACCCAGCCGCAAACCGCCGACAAAAACATTAATGTCGAACGTTAACGGCGATAATGCGGCACTCCCTTTAACCGGGAAGAAAGATGGTCTTGTTCGAACCAAAGAAACGGCCCATACGTCCTCGTGATGTCATATTTATGTCGGGATGAAATGTGATAGTCTTTCGCTTAAGATAACATGATGGTTTTTACAGCATTTTTAAAGAGGAAAAAGAATGATTCAATCGCGATTCACTTTAGGTCATGCAAACTCATTTTTCAATCGAGTTAGAATGTAGCATCAGCGTGTAATTTGATACACATTCGTTGGATGTTTGACAGACTTCCGTTGTACTGAAGTTTCTGTGCAATATAACAAGCTAATCACATTAAATATTCCATGAAGCGGTGGGTAAATCAATTGCATGTGTATTTCATAGAATGTTTAGCGGTTGTCTTGTACATTAGTACTGCATGATTTACAATTATGTTTTTGAATTGAATTTGCACGATAACTCCAATTTGTATCATGAAGAATACGTTATACGTTATTTCCTACAGTTAATTTCTCCTGTTCGAAGGATTTAGTACTTTTATATGTGAATTTACACAACCCAAGTCAAAATTGACCAAGGCTTACCAAGATTGGTGGAGCCTAGGTGACCAGGCATGGCGTAACTCTGGAATAATAACATCATTCGAGTGTCAGCCCGATGAAGACTGTAATAGCATATTACGTCAATGGCAAACTATCGAAAGATCTGTTTTTCAGAATTCCGGCTATCTCCTGCGAAGGGTTACTTTTATTTTTTATCGTGATTGAAATTAAATAAAACATGCATTCTATAATTTTGATATAAACGAAATCAATAATGGTGAATTGAAAACTGATTACTGACGGAAATGAAGTGTTCTAGGCGTTGAAGTAGGTGCATGTCGAGATAGATGGAGGATTCTTTTTCTCATGGAATCTTCAGAGGAAAGTCGTATATTCATTGAATACTTGGATCGCAACTTGCTTGAAACAAGCAGCACCCTGGGGAGAGTTATTGCAATTCGCCGCTTGAGGAGGGAAGTTGAACAAACCCATTATCTTACCTGAATCCTGCTATTGCCTAAAGTGGGCCCAAGTATCACCCCTGCTTAGTGGAACATAAGAATCCCCTATCATCCAAGGTTGCCTAACGCTTGGAACAGGACCTTCAAATCAAATCAGTTTCCTTTCTGCAGGCAATATCGATTTGTGGATGGGCCAGGCATCATCAATGATAGATCAATAAAGTCGATTTGTCGATCGCGTAATACAATACAATTTGATACAATATTCCACTCAGCTATATTCTATCGTCAGCATTGGTGGAGCCTGAAGGTTTTATATGAGAGACTTGTAATGGATAAGTGTGAGATAATCTTGATCCTGTCACAAGCGTCGTCGTATACAAATACGTCTGAGGTTGAAATTATACCACGTTTATTTCAGTTTACATCACAGCCATTGAGAGTCGATATTCATATTTCAGCTCGAAGCGACTGTTTCTAAGTAAAATCTCTATTGAGAAGAGAAATTCACAGTTCAAAAACATTGAGCGACGTTGAATTTATCGTCAAGAGATTGAGAAAATAATTATGCAGTATGATGAATGGAGTTTCCATAAGCGATTTCACTGACTTGAAACTTGTCAATCACGAATTAGAAATTGGGATTACTAAAATTCTCGACGACAGTTTCGAGGGAAGTTGTGAAAGTGCTCGTATAGAATAATTCATTGTTTCATCTCGAAGAAGTTGAATTATTTGAAAAATGAGAATCAATAAACCGAAAAGTATTCCCTCATCGAGGAACTTGATAACTTAAATTTTTCATTTCATTCTCGGAGGAGAATACGTTTAAAAGTTATTGTAAAACTTCTGTTACTTTTTTTTTCCTTCAGCGTATTTATAGAATTGAATAAATAATTCTGAGCTTCCGGGGTGGAGCCGCGTCTTGTATCGGTTGGTTACCGACCTTTCGAGATCACGCGGCTCCACTCCGGAAGCTCGAAATTTATTTTAATCGTGCAAGTCGCGAAAAAACCGCACGGCGAATCTTGGCTGAAACAACTCGGTATCTACAGGATGTTGAATTAAAATCCTCATTCCGTCTTTTAATACTTCAAAGCTATTTCCCTCGCAAGTAGTAATGGATTTCCATCACTCCGACGTATTTTATCTTTTCTGAAACTCTCCTCCCCGCTCATCATCATCATCTCGAAAGCCACAGGATTCATTTTCCTCGCAAGTATTCAAACTCATCTTTGGCAAAGTAACCTTGTCGTTCTCTCACCCCAACAAATGTTTATCTAAAGTACAAATGTGAAGAAGGATCGGTTTTTAGGCAGTTGAGGGAACGAGGAAGAGATGAAATTGATCGCGACGTCGCGCCCTGGAATGATGCCGCATGATTAAACCGACGTGTCGGAAATCTTCCGCGCGATCAAGCCCTCTTCTAAGCTATTTCTTGTTGATCGCCCGAACCATCCCCCTTTTTCACTCCACCTTGTGTTCGTTTCTTGAAGGCAGCCTCGCCAGCCACCCCTTTAACGCCGTCATCGTCACGGTTGCCTTGCCTCGGTACCGTGCCTTTATCCTACAGTATCTATCTTCATTTTCTTAATCGCTCCCGCTCCTACAGCTCCCGCGCACCACGAACCAACACCCTCGCCCCTCCACTCCCTCCCGCTTGAGTTCGCGTCCTCTCCCTTGGCCAAGATGGCGTCCGTTTGACGAAGACGTATTACCCGGACGATGAAACGACGTCAACTAAAAAGGGGATCGGTTGCGGGTTCCTAAGAGATTGGATACTTCTGGGAAGGTTATCAACGTGATGTGGTTGTTTCTTTCCGTACATCGATCCTTTAACCACGTAATCCAATGTTGCGGATAATCCTTAGCATTAATACATTATTCCAACGATGAGGATCATTTATCGTTTTTCTTTCTTATGCTTTTCCTTCAACAGCCTGAAAAAATAGTATAGAATTTATATTTCAGGTAGAATTAAATTGGAAGAAAAAACAAAGAATAATAAAGAAACGAATATAGGGAATTTTCCGTAACGCGGAAACTCTTGATCGGACGTGTGTCGGTTGCGGATGACGGGGGTGAGCATGTCCCACATTTGGTTCGTTTCACATCCTCGTTCTTCCGCCCGTAATATGCGTGTGTTAGTGTGAAACAGGCGCGTATATCCGTGCGTGCATGCGTTTACTCATCCACGGATTACCTCGAGCTAACTCGCACCTCGGCACGAACGCGTGGCGTACTACACGCTTATATGTACACACACGTACGCGTCTTCATGCATATTGGAGCATACGTGTGAGACGGTATACGCGTATAACCGCGTTTCATCCCAAGATTAATTAAAGCGATCGAATTATTATAACTGTATCGAGAACACGAGCGCACGTCACACCTGTCGCGTGTGGAAGATAGACGGATTTGTTTGAAGGAGACAAAGGAAATGTATATTCGTTCTTTTTTCCGTTGTTGCACATTCATCCCGTTGTTGTTTATATCGCATCCCGTTGATGTGGTTTACGTATATTTTACGTGATCAGAGGAATGAACTTTTTCTTCTCTCTATTTTAACTCAACATTAATATCACAACGTGATGAAAGTCTCCCCAGATATATACCTTCGTAAATGAATTTTGAAATAAATTACCATCTTTACTACAATGTACAACACATATATCTCATCTTCCCACTTTCGAGTCCAGACAACTTTCTCTCAAGGCACATCAAAGAAAAATAAGAAGAAGAGGAAGAAGCGGCAGCCTAACGACGAAAATGAAGATCAACATGAACAGCGGAACAGAACAGAACAGAACAGAATAGTGTAGAGCGATAACGACGAGAAGAAGAAAGCGGAGAAAGTAGAAGGAAAGGCAGAGGAAGAACGGACGAAGTTGTCGGTGAGAAAACGAGTTTCTGCCCGGAAAGTCTGGCTGGCTCGAGAGGTACCGTTTCCAACACCCTCTCCTCCCCAGTTTTCACGTGCGAAAGTATTTGTGCGTTATATATATATATATATATATATATGTATGTATATATTCCATCCGTGAGAGAAGAGCACAGAGGTGGTAGAGAGAGCTTTTCCTTAACTCGCGTTAGGGTGGGGGCGGCCATTTTCCCCGAGTTCTTAATATTTTCATGATGGCGGCCGGCGCTGGTGGAGCCGCTCGCAAATGGAATGGGGTGAGAGAGAAAGAGAGTTAGGTGAGGTGAGTGAGGGTGGGCAACCGGAACGTAGAGAGAACCAGAGGCGGGTCGAGCGAGAGGGGAGAAATTAGAAAAGGGGAGATTTAAATATCAACCCCCGAGGGGCGGACCGCTCTCTTTCCCTTCTTCTTCTTCTTCTTCCAGTTCTTCTTCTACTTATACTACCACTACTCTTATTTCTTCTTATTCTTGTTGTTGTTCGTCTTCTTCTGCCTCTCCCACTCGTTCCTCTTATACCTCACATTACCAGCCTGAGTCCTTCGCCGTTCTTCACACCAACTCTCAGTTTATACATTCAAACGTCTGAAAATGCATAGATACACGTACCACCAAACATATCTATCGATCCTTCTTTTGCCAGAGAAAAGACATTCTACCTTGAGCCGTTTGAAATTTTTTGTTGCGATGTAAAATACTTGATCGTAATAGAGGGTGCTCGATTGAACCCACGAATGAGGTTTCTCCGTCTCCTCGTTAGGGTTCTTGAATTGTATTCTGTCATCTTTGTATGTAAATCACATAAAAGTGGTTAAAACAACGTAACAATAATTGAAAAGGCAACGTGGATATGAGGTAGATTGAGGAAGATTCGACGTTGAGTGAACGGAGGTACAACGAAGGAATTTCGAGATTCACGGGTATATATTCGAAGGTTAGGCTTAGTCGGAAAATACACTACACTCTCAGATTTGTTACGTGGGTTTTGAAAAATCCACAGATATTTTTCCATCGTATATCGGTTGTCTGAACGTTTATTCTCTCTCCATTGACCCTGTCAATGTTATAGGAAGTTCTTCTTCACTTCAACTGTTTCGGTGACGGAATCCGTACCCACATAGCCAGCTCGCTCCAAAGGATTCGAAAAGATTTCTCAAGTGTGCTATCTGGATAGGTGGATTTACAATTTTTCATTAATCTATGAACTTCATAAATGAATCAAATTTTTGGATTTAGACAGAACATTGCAGGTGAATTCAAACCTGTGTTCGTGGAGCAATTATGTTCCCATCAGAAGCAGGGAATTTTTCGAGAAAGTGCATCGAATCATGGTGAAAATTTGCTCATCTATACACTGTTAAAGAAATTTGTGAATTGATTATACAAAATTTGGAAGCAATCAACACATATATTTGTGTTTGAAGTTCACTACAGATTTCATGAGGATTCAAATAAAATTTGCTATGAAAATCATTTTAAAGTAATATTGTGTTTGAATTTGAATAACAGTGTGGAAAATCTCATACAAAAATGCGTGTTATCAAGTATTTCCAAACTCTTGTATTAGAATTGACACAACTATTCTGAAATTTGTGGCGAAACTTTTTAACAGTGTATGGAAACATTTGGCTGCCACAATGTTTTGAAGAGTCACTGGTGAGAATAATTTCACACAAAATTCCGTGTTTCGTAGGGCCGATAATAGCATCTTCGTCGGCATCACAGGAAGATCAGCGACCGATTGAAATGTCAGTAATCATTGTTTGTACGGACTTGACTAAAATTTCTTCTCAGAGCAACTGGGTACAGTTGGAACACGAGAAAATGACGGACAATTGGCTGGTAATACAGCATGAATAATTGGCAAATAAGTTTCTACATGCGAAGAGCTTTCCATTCCTCGAGTGAGCGTTACATCGGCACTCGCCAACTCCTTCCAAACTCTCCTCTAACAGCTAGATTTACGCTAGCTCTTGACGAGGTTCCCATGAGGCCCTAGAAAGTTCCGTAAATTGCGCTGTTGGGGTCCCTTTAAACAGTCTGAACTATAAAAAGATATATGTTAGTTGTTCGCAACCAATCCACTGTTTCAATCGGCCCCGATCATGAAAATTCTAGATCAACTTATTACGGCCCATGGCTCAACCACCGAGGATGAAGAGAAAGTAACATAAGGATTCTTGGAATACAGAGAAAACTTATCGAATTTCCTTAAAAATCGAGACCCAATGGCTTTTGTTGCTGACTGATTACAAATCCGTTGTAAAAATTCAAAGATTCAAGATGACTTTGTGTGGAATAGGTGAGTGCGAGACAGAATCCGCATAATGTTATTTACTTTCGATATATTTATCGGAAGGGAGTTTACATATAATTTATATGATTATATATAAGACTATAAACAGGACAAATATAATTCAATTGGTAATGAATCAAAGAAAAATGATTACTCCCGTCTATGCGAGCACCAAGAGATCGACTAATTGTATTTTAAGTACATAAAGGCGAGAGTCGGGTAATATCAAAAACGAAAAGTCGTCCACCGTTCGATGATTCGAGGAAGACAGATACAAAGGTTTTGTCGAAGCGAATGAGACGGAAGAAAAGAGGGAAGAAGAAGGATGAGGAGAAGAAGAAGAAGAAGAAGAAGAAGAAGAAGAAGAAGAGTTGAAAACACGTAGAGAGAGGTCGTCGAAGAGAATAGAAGTTTGAGTAGCAGAAAAGGAAAGACGAGTCGAAAAGCCGGCAGAGAGAACGTCTCTGAATTCCAATTAAAATTTTCTTCTCTAAAAACAGAAGAGCCCGCGGAGAATGAATGGATGAAACGAAGTGGGTGGCAGTGGCGATGGTGGTGGTAACGGTGGTGTCGGGTACGCTCGAGGGTGAGTTTGGTTCGTCGTGGAGAGAGGGTCTTGGAGTCGAGGGTGTATGGAAGCGGCAGCAGAAGAAGAAGAAGAAGAAGAAGAAGAAAGAGAGACAGGGCACCTTCTGGAGTCGCGCTGCACGAGGGGCGGCTGAACGTAATTAAAGAAGGGGGCGGAACACAATTCCTCCCCGCACTTCCCCGCTTCATCTACCAACTTATTCCAGATACGGAAAATATAGGATGAAGCGGGGCATGAGGGGGTGTGATGGCAGTAGTTATACCTGCAAAAGAGAAAAGCTGGGAGGAGGAGGTGAGGGTGGCTCGCTGGAAGACTTCGTTGTTTCCAGGACATTTTACTCCGTTTCCTCCGGCTGGCGCCTGCTGTCGGCCTTTCAAAGGACGAATTCGAGTTCATGACTCTTTCTCTCCCTCCCATCATCATTTTCTTTCGCAACCCTTCCAACAACCACCCTCTTCCCTTCTCGTTCTCGAGTATTTTCCTTCCCAACTAAGATTTTCATGAGTTACCGTGAAAGACGACCCACAAGAGGGTTCTCCAAATGAATTTTTCCTCCCAAAGAGAATTATTTCTCTTCTGCAAAGAAAATTTACGAATGGAATGGAATACATTCAAAACCCTCTTGACGTCATTTATAAAGACAGATTCTCTTATAATTCGTTCAACAATTCTGGATTTTATTCCGTGTACCTACAAATGCACATAGAGATATGATAAGAAGAATAATAGAATCTCTGTCGTAATCACTTTTCATTCGTATTATATACATACATACAAGCGCGTTGTGGATCCGATTGATTGAAAATATAAGAAGAGAGAGAGAGAGAGAGAGAGAGAGAGAGAGAAAGGAAGCGGTCTTCGCTACCTCTTTGAAATCCAAACTTATATAACAGTCATTAAAATTTTGTTTCAACGTTCAGAGTGGCAGGGTGAAAACAATTTCCATATTATGAGTACTCTTCCCCGAATGTTCTTGAAAGTGGAGAAGAACGAAAGAGGAAATGAATAGGGGGAGGGTATGCAAGGCGGAGAAAGAGGAGGAGGTGGGTGAAAGAGATGAAGAGAAATGGAGAAGTTGAGTTATTTTCTCACTGATTGTAAAATGGATGAGAACAGATGACTAGCATTCGTGAAAAGATGGAGAAACGTCGATGACACGTAGTGATAAGTAGAATCGAGAAACGCGCATATGAAAACTATTTCGGGATGAAGCTCCGAATAAAGAATTACTTGAAGATAATTCTAAAATTTTACAGAGTGAGGGAAAGATGAAAACGAACGATCGAATGATGGGAATTAATTGTATGTACGGGAATAGATATGATAATAAAAATTAGAACCAACCGACCGTGTGGAACGTCGGGTAATCAAGCATCGTTTATTTCAGGAGCAAACAGAGTGCTTTGCCACGACGCGTATATATAGGGGTTTGTCGTAGGCTCTCGAGGGTGGCAGGACGAATGGTGACGAAGAATGGATGTAAAGGTTGAGAAACTGAAGGAGGAAGAGAGGTACGTACTCTCTCACGGACTCGTCTTGAATTAAGCACTTTCTACCCTCTAATTCCCGTTCGCGGATTTTTCAAGAAATTACAAATAATGAATTTAAAAATTCATCGACTTTTTTCAGAATATATGGACGGATTTCTGTATAAATTTTTGAATCTCAGGTGAATGAATTCTACGTCAGAAACATCTCCAATTATAACGTTAGTATGAATCAGTTGAACGCTAAATCTGGATTACTCTGTCAAAGTAAGAATCTCCTCAAGGATTGCAAAACTCACTTTCAATCGTGAGTGTTTGCTGAATTTTGTTTCTATTTTCTAAATCATCAATGCGCTACCACACGATATTCGAATTTCAGATTCGAACGGAACAGAATTGTTCTTACGTTGATGAACGAAATTTTCCTTTGTAGATGATTAAAGTGAGATTTTACATTGGTCAGAGTAGATTCGTTTGTTCACAGGTGTATGGAGGAGAAAAGAGGGAAGAGCGAAGGCTGAAGGAGACCGATAGCGTGCAGCGGTTATCGATAGTGGCAATGTAGAAAAGGGTGGGAAGTGTGAGGGAGCGAATCGAGAGTGAGAAGATGATGTGAAGTGAGGTATGCAACTGAAAGTGTGTTGGAGACAGTTGCCGCGGTGTTGCCGGATCAATTTCGGTGGACCGCAGACACAAATTGTTTTAGTGGACTCAATCGAGCGGTTCTCCATTGCAATATGTCGTGTTTCTCACATCGCCTCGATTTATCTTGGTATTTTTCTCTTCTCGTTCCTTCAGTTTTCTGTACAATATACTCAATTTTTATACATCTGTTCTCGCAGAAAAGTTCCGGTTTGGTGAGATTTCCCAATCAAAAATAAGAAAAGAATAAGAGATGATTTATGTTAGATTTAACTTTCCTTCCGATAGCCTTGAAACGCACGGTAAAACATGAACTCGCTGTGACAGTCACTCATTATTCTGGGAAAAGATATTGAAAATTTTGCCAGTCTGATGGAATGAAAGGGGAAGTATACTTCGCAATGGATTCATTTGTCAATTTTTATTGGTTGTAAATCAATCCCATTCGGTTTGATTTGAGTAGATATATACTGATCCACGTAAAAATTTACCAGAGGCGCAAGACTGAGGCAGTCCTGACAAGAATTGGCGAAGCCTTGCAAGAAAGCTTGACCAAAGACCGGAGCGATAAGATTGTTCCAAAAATTAATGATTCTCAGCTCTAAGATCTGGAGCAGTGGTGGTAAAAGTGCAGCGTGTATGGATTTTCGCTGCACTTCGACCCAGTTTTGTGCCCAGATTATCAAGATGGGACCCATGCTGGACCAGCTTCTGCCCCATTGTACATACATGCTAGGGAATGGTTCAATGCCATTGATGCCGAATCAATGCTGGCATAAACTTACGTTACTGATGTTGTAATACAATTCATTTTTGTATTCTCAACACATCCCTGATAATATCTCTGGGGTCAATCAAGGTGGGCTGAATATAAATCTTCTACGCGTGGCTGTAACGCAAGGTCGAAGTTTTCGCCCGTTGTCAGCATTGCCGCAATCGCTACAATTTTACATAACGAGATTCTAATACAACTTGTGATTAATTCATAATCAGACTGTTGACCACTTCTTTCGATTTCGAGTATTTTCCAATTGGATGGTATTACGCAACAACTTCTTAAGCAACAACAAAGAAAATTGTAATTCTAACGTTAATATACTTGAGTATCATTCCCTGGATACATTCATCGTGTTTGTTCATGAAGAATTCATTTATAAATGATTGAATTTTCAATTTTTACTGAGATTGTTTCAGTATCCAAATTGTATTCAGAAAGTTTCAGCAGTTGAAACATTTTTCTGTAATATTTGAGAATATCAGAAATTCGAAAGTGAAGCGGTAGATTTCAGTGATTCATCTCTATATGTCGTCAGCCCTATCAAACATTCGGAAGGTGTAGGTTTAGAGAACATAGGAAGCCTGAACATACTTCGACGTCCTCAGTTTTGAAGCGTTCGATAGAAAACTCAATTTCCAATAAACGTTTCAAATGAATATGTTGAATATGATCTCATTGCAGTTATTTATAACCACATTACTTAGGAAGGAATAAAATTTCCAAGACAGAACATTAGCGTGACAAGTGTGAAAAGAATTTTGCGTCCACCAAGAATAAATGATACAATACACGAAAGCAAGTGGATGTAAAGACACTTTATAATCGCATGGAGAAAAAAGAAATATACTGTGACGGGGGAATCAAATTTTGTTGAGTCCCTTTTGCTGTAGCAACAAATTTTTTTCTGTGACAGCAAATTATTCGCTATTACAGCAATCTGGTTAGCTACGACAGCGATTTTTCAGCTGTGGCAGCAAAAAATATTTGCTCCTCCTAGGGGTGCACACGAGACTCGCGTCAAGAACTTGGAAAACGATCTATATTCATCATTCTACTGTTTATAAGACATGGTTTACTAAACTCAATTGAAGCTTCGGATCAGGCGGAACAAATTCGTGACAAGTTTTGATCTTGCAAATGAAAATGATCAAGATCTATATCGAGATCTGCATTGAGCGTTGCACCGAGACGAGGCGAGACTGACAAACGATACCGGAAGCATATCTTGGTTGATCTTGTTTATGAAATCGGAATGATCGATTATTCCGTTTCATTAGATACGAAGTCGGAATTCTGTGCGGTGGATACCTCATTGGAACACGTTTAAATTAAGATGATCGATTCTTTTTCAGTCTCGACGAGAATATCGTGTGCACCCCTAGCTCCTTCAGCGAATTTTTGTATTATGTATAGAAGAGCAAACAAATTTTGCTGGAGAAGTCAACATTTTTTGATATCATAGCTAATAATATTGTTGTGATAGCAAATAGGTGGTCAATGTATGGTTCCTTTTTGACTAGCCAACTGCGGATGCCTTATCGTTGGCACCAGTATTGTCGATCACCAAAAATAAGTCGATGTACGACTTAAATTGACATCAACTCATTTTCTGTTACATGTTGCAATATGGGCCATTACTGGCTAGAATTCATTTTGGAGTGCAATATAAGTAATATATATTGTGTTGAGAAGAAATTTGTTTCGGCCGTTAATTCCGTTATCCTGAAAAGATAATTCACATTCATCAAATGGATTCCACATGATTTCAATGAATCTTTATTCATACAGAAAATCAATTGTTTCTTCACTCGTGAGGAAAAAAATCTCATTCGGTACAAGCACATCTTTCCGGAATTATACTGGCAATATTTCATAGAAAAAGAAGCAATAGAATTGAACTGGCCGTGAAGAAAATGCAGAGCGATGAAAAAAAACATAGTTATTGGTGGTTTATCTTTTATTTTATTTTTTCTAGAAAGAGATGCTTATATCAGAACCAAAAATCTGTGGCATGTACTTCGTATTCAATCAACAACTCACCGTATGCATGAACAATGATAAACTCTGGAATTTTTTCGTTTCAGTATTAAGAATTTCTACAATTTTTGGGAAAAAAATATAAAAAAGGCAGGAAGATTTCGATCCTGACGAGAAATATTTGGCCGCAACCATGGAAAATTGAATTAAAAATGATTCAAAAAATGAAAAATTAATTCAATTTTATAATTCATATATTGATGATATGCAATTAATATCATCAAGAATTTGAATTTCATTCCTATCCCACTTCATTTATTTAAATTTTTCATAGTTATAGTATTGGATTTATATTATTTTCATGTTATTTATTTTTATTCATCTTCATGTTTGGTTTATTTGATTTTGCTGATTCAATGGAAGAATGAAAATGATCTGAACGAGAAACGGAATGTGGCAGATGTTTGATTTTCCTTATTTTCAGTGCACATCGATTGATAAAAATCGATCGTTTGTGACGATTTATCGGGATTCTGACAAATCGATTCTTTCCTCCAAATCGCTCATCTCTACTCCGAATTCTCCATCATTCATTTGACTGATTTCTCGTGTTTCATAAGCATGCTGTGTTTTTTAAAAGATGTATGTTCAGAATTTTTTTCATTATAGTTCACAGCACATTTTATCTAAACATACAAAACCTCTCGATTCATTGAAACCAATTTTACTGAGGGTAATGAAACAACATATCTTCCCCCAGGAAGCAAACGAGCGTCTTGAGTCACATTTTACAACTCACGTAACCTAATATCAAGCCGATCATTTGATCTCATGCCGGATTTGTAGATTAGTTAATTGAAGCAAAACACAATTAACAATTGAATGTTTATTCTGAATTAAAATTTTTTTAACAATCAACTTCAATAACTGTTAATAGAAATGTTTCCAATTAATAATTCAACAAAAAAAAATCATTGATTGATTTTGAACCACTCGAATTAATTTGTTCATTGGAATAAATTTAAATTGTAAATTAACCGTCAATTCAATCGAGTGTTAATTAAATTACTTCAAAGCCTCGTCCCATTACTGTACTGAGAGTAGTGCAATTTGATATAAGTTTATTGTGAAGTACGTGTTCAACGAGATTGTCAATCATTACTGTTTTATCGAGTCATTTCCTAGCGCTTGAGAAAAGTTTTTTTTTAAATCCCAAATTCTACAATTATTAATACAGATATTCAAACAAATATCCCCAGTAGGAATCGGCCTTAGTACTGCCTAGAATGTCTCGCTTACGTCTTACGCGCGGCAGATTGGGAGCGAGAATGTTTTTTCACCAGGGATGTAGAAATCTTATTCAACGCCATTATACAACCAAAAACAAAAATCAAAGAATTGCGAATGAATACTCTATCAGTATCCGTTAAGCGTAGCAATAAGCATTCATCATATTCAAATATTATGCAATGAGGTATATCACACCCTCGATACACATTGCTCTTTCTCTTCTCAGTTTCTCATCTCCTCTATTGATCTGCAAACATACACCCCGCGAACTCTTCACAATAATATAAATAGGATGAGAGATATTTTCCCGATATGATCACTCAACTCGACGGATCATATGAAGGAAATATTCCTCATATAATCAGGGCAAGAGAAAAAGAGATATATATATATTTTTCAACGGCGAAGGAAAAAGAGGGAGCGCGAGAGGAAGAGAGAGAGCGAAGTTCGGTTTGCGAGGCAAGACGATGGATGGAGGTCGTAGGGGCCTGGCTCGGAGGAGATATGGAAGAAGAGGTGAAGGAGGAGGTGGTTGAAGGGGGTGAAGAGGTAGCAGTTCGCCGAGGTAGAGAAGAGGGTAGGAGAGAAATAAAGATGGCCGCTCCTGCCTCCAGGGCTGGCCCACCCACTCGCTCGTTCGCCTCTTACCCTCGGTGGTAATAAAAGGAAAAAGGGGAGAAAACTGAGAAGCTGAGCTGAAGGTGGTAGGTCGGTCTTCCTATGCGCGCGGGGGTGATGGGGGATGGGGATGTCTGCGGGGGAAACAGTTCTTATTGATTCAGAGGAGAGCCAGAGCAGCCACCCTCTGAAGCACGGAGGAGCTTGGTGGACCTGCTCTCTTGGACCTCTTTCTCCTCTTCTTTCTCTTCTCTCTCCCTCTTTTTCTCTCTGTCTTCCGCATTAGCTTGGCTTCTGCGAACAAGGGATTCAACTCTACACCACCGAGACTCGACTGCTCTCCCTCCTCTTCCTCTTCCTCTTTTCTTTATCCGTAAGCTACTCAAGTATACCTCTGGGAATTTCGACCCTGGTGACCGGTTGGGTACACCAATCTCATCGTTACCTTTATTCTTTTAACTTGAAATCCTATCCTTTCGTCGTACCGCTTTCATGATTTTTAAATCTTTTCATATTCATTTCAAATATAATACATTTGAAATAATGTTATTGTATTGAATTAGATGTGGTATTGCATCGAAAGTTCAATTGATAAAAATTTCACGTGGGGTTATGTTTACAATGTACTACTTTTAATATTCAATATCGCAATAGATTCCTATAGTTTCTAGTGACCTCCATGCCATGATATCATCGTCACAATGCGATAATTGAAATTTGGTTTATAATTTTTTTTTAATTTCAAATTTCAACTGAAAAATAAGGAATTTAACTGTATGTAACCAATGCAATTAATTTTTTTCGCTGTTAGATATTCAACTAAATCGATTTTCTTAGGTCAATATCGATATTTCTTTATATCATGTCATAACATGAATTGAGAAATACTTACAAAATCTTTCAAACTGCCGTAAAACTTCTCCCGTACTTTTTCAAATTCCACGGAATTTTGTTCTTCTTGTCTGGGATTAAAAATTTTTTTTCCACAGAATTATTCGATGAAAAAATATTAAAAAATCTACTAAAAATTCTTCATTCAAATTTTCAATGGTCCTTGCGTCCTCAGGAAAAAGAGCCTTATTGAGATATCACATGGCTAGGAAATTTAGCGAATCCAAATAAGGATTCAGTTGAATTAAATAAATCTTATTTTGCACAGTAGTCGTTTCATTCATATTTCAAACCACTAACCTTCAATTTACATCAATGAAAATTCAGCTGAGACCTCTTTTTTTCTTTCCTCACTTCAACAATGGATTCAACTCCCCCCGCTAACCATCGTTTATTTTTTTTTTAATTATTAATTCGTCAAAAATAGCGAAAAGTTCCCAATCGATGAAGAGACTTCATTCCATGGTTACTTTGTTGTTTCAAAGTTTCACAATTATTTTTCCAAGTCTAGTTTTTGAAATTCACTGTCATAATTTACAAGTTGAATTTGATACTGCGAAGTCTAAATCATCTCGCGAAGATTGAATCCAAGAGGTGTATAATAATGAGTTAAAAACACTCACCTTTCATTTCGTATGAAATGATTGATGAAAGTATATTATTATTATTATATTCGTGAAGTAAAGTCAAGTGAATTAATAATATCGATTCGCTGAAAAGAGCTCGCTCGAGAGTTGGCACGAACGCCAACGACGTACATGGGCGTTTGAAAAACTTTAGAGAATGATTTTCATCTCCCTAAACTCGAGAATGGAAGCTCTTATGTGTAACAGGAGCCGAGAAGTCAGAGTCAATTTGACCCTTGCCTTTCTTTGCTGTAGTTAACAACACGTGAGAAGAAAGGAAGGAAGGAAGGAAGGATCAGAAATCTAAGCATGTGTATACGTGAGAGACGATACTTCTCTTCTCACCAACGTACAGATTTTCTTCCTAACTTCAAAATACGTATGCTCTTTGGATGAAGATAAAAAGAGTGGAATTATTTTATCGTTGCGATTCAACGAAACGGTTGAATTGGAGAAAAAGTCGATGGAAAATCATCGGACAAAAGAGAACCGGTTTATCCTATTGAGAATGGTTTCGGTCTGTCGTGGTTGACGTTCAGACAGTACCTGGTGGATTATGTTGAATTCTACATCACATAAAATCAAATTAACCATTGGATTGAACCGCGGGGTGACTGGATTATTGGAAATACTACAACACAGCATTCGTTCTACTGGGTATTCGGAGTTATCAATCTCGCTTGCGTATTGATGCCAATTCTATAAATTCGAAACCTGGAATTATCGTGTACCGTGATCGTGATAGCAAGTCTCTTTTTCCCATTTTTGTTCTTGGAGATAAAAGGATGTTTGGGAATATTCTTTGATATTTCATAGGGTATTTTAAATCAGAAGAAAACAGTCTTGGAACATAAATTATCCCTTCAACAACGATAAAACGTCAGTTGAAAACCCAGGTCATCCTTGTTGAAAAATCCCGGACGAATGGGATTGCAAAATTCGCATGGGGACCTGGATCAATTCAGTTTCCGCTTGACACGGCCCTGAATGGTCCCGATTGGGCACTTGAAGAGCCCTAAACGCGACCCTGAATCATTCAAAACTTCGAAAAGATCAGAGAACATTTCTTACAAATTAATTTTTTCATTAAAGAACTCCTGAAACACGAATTACTGTGACGCTCGTCAAAGTGGTAAATTTAAAAAACTCATTTCAATCAAATATTGAATGATTTTTCGAAAATTTTCTGGATTTCTGAGAAACTGGTCAAATGGCTACAGTTTCTTCATCGAACAATTTTTTTGTTGAATTCTGAATTTGATTTTATTTCAATGTCAGAACGTTGATTTGATGAACCGAAACTTGAAATTTCAATCTATTCCACTCTAGTTCATTCTTCGTATTTCAAAAGATTATTTTTGACGAAATGATCGTGCATTCGCATAAACATTTGATCAAAGTTATATTACGTTATTTAATTGAGTTGTTTTAAATGTCTGTACATTTATGATCTCGGTAATCATCATCTTGCTCCCGTTCTTGTTCTTCTTTCCGTATGAATTAAGATTACGGTTAAATAATTGGAGTCATATACGAGTAATTCAAATTATCCTCGGTATTATATGTAACAACATATTCTCTAACACGCCACTGTAATAATCTGGTACATACAACAGCAGAGATTAGTCTAACACAATTAAAATGTACCTAAATAAATCGCAACCGAGTACATGAATATGAATGATTATAATATAACAAAACTATGAGGAACGAATATATCAATTTCCTTTTCGAGTCAATCAATTTGTCACCTCTCACCGTAATCGCATGAGATACCACAAAAATGCGTAGTATATTTTCTCAATTACTCAAGATTTTTCCCATAGAGTTTATCGAATAAATAAAATACTTGGATTTATTCTGAATTTGAAGAAAATGAAATTCCCGAATTGAGGGTCTTTCAGTACCATCACACGGTAAAAAAGTACAGCGCCTGCAAACACGAAATTAGCTGAAAGAGCAAGCAAAATGATCAACTAAATTATTTGCTGCTGTAAACAAATTTGTCAACAGAACTGATGTCTTAGCTGCTGGAGTGAGTATTTTTGCAAAGACAACAAATTTCTTTTTAGGCGCTATAGTAGCAAACCACTTTTTCTCCGCGCAGGCACAGTGAAACACATTGACATTGAGATAAAAATTACAAATAACCAACTAAATACAACAGGATTTTCCAGATTATCTGGCTATCACTGCTTGACAGAGTCCAGTAGTGAGTGTCAAGCTTTGCTATTTTATATATAAAATAGCGAGAGATTTCCTGTTTTAATTAATCATGTTGCTCTCTCAGCAATTCAGTTAGCCATGGCAGCGAATTTTCAGCTGGGTTAGCGAGAAGGTTTGCTATTCTATATATAATACCTCGATTTACTGCGTCAACAAATATTTTCTCTCCGTGCAAAGATACACATAATGTTATATCACGAGAAACTATTGATACAATTAATATTAGTGTCAGATACATATATTTCGTAAAGGGTTATTGGTTGGTTTGGTTTGGTTAGTTAGTTGTTCGGTTACTTCAAACCCACCTTGACTCAAACGATTGAAACATCAAAGATAATTGCCAAACACCCTATGATTGAGTTTCTATCAACGTACGTTAATGGAAAATCTACAGACTTATGTTTATTCGACACAGGAACTCTTATCAAACGATTTTTACAAATGAATTTCAAATCATCGAAGTTCGAAATTCCCAAATTATGATTTCCCTGAAATTTTCTTAATTCGAACAAGATGGTTCTTACAACGCGAGAGATAGCTGGAACCGTAGTAGTGACGGTAGCGACAGAAGCAACAGCAGCCATCCCAAAGTGCCCGTTGAATTATTTACACGGATGAAATAATGTTGAAGCGAGGATTGTCTGCAAATTTAATGCAGACAAGGGAAAGAAGCCCGAGAAGGCGAAGAAGAAAGACAAGGATGAATATGTTCTTCTTGTTCCATCGGTGTTGCTCTTCTTCTATTTTCATTGAAGTTACTTTGATGAACTTGGCAAGACGATCGAAAAATCACTTTCACGAGACAAAAGCATACCACGTACAAAACTGATTGATTAATTGATTGATCAATCGAATTTTCATCGAACAACCGAGGGTCACTTCAAAGAGAAACACTAAACAACTTTTATTCGTTACTTGCTCGAGTAAAAATTTCCGCCCTTTAGGGCACGACAATAAAGTGATTAGTGCGATCCAACGAATAGTATAAGTAATCGAATATACCAAGGTAGAAGAAATTTTCTTTCCAATTTTACCCTGATTTTCAGAAGAGGAGAAAAAAAAACAGAGAAGAAAGGGAGAAAAAGAAGTGGGAGTCGGCCTGTTGTGGTCGATACACCGGGGTTTCGTGGTCAGATGCACGGTGCCATTACGACACAAAGCGGAAGAGAAAAAGCGATCAAGTCGGAGAGCCGAGAAGCGAAAAGAAGAAGTAAAAGAGAAAGACGTAGGATTGAGAGAATCTGTAGAAATGCGGAAAGAGATGAATACACACCTGTACATTCGCTTACTAATGCACGGAAGAGAAGCTTTCTGCTTTCTGCGGGCCTCCGCATTAAAACGAGAGGCGAATTCGAGGCTGGGCAAAGTTTTAAATGATTTTCGTCGAAGTTGCCTCGCGAGTTGGTTTATTAGGAAAAGTCAATTTGCCCGGAGAGCCAGGCGAACGGATGTACGTACGTGTATGTATATACGTAGGAGGTACGGTTTTCCAAGAGAGAAAGAGAAAGATACGAGGGTGCTCTCGCGCGAGGATAGTTGAAGTGGGAGGGGAGTAACGCAAGAGCCACCGAGACTCTCTGCTCCATTTCCAGGTTGGAAAAGTCCTACGAAATTACGACGTTGCATTTCTCTTTTCTCCGTATTACAACGTCAACGTGAAAATCGTGTGCCCTGGCTCTTCTAATGACTCTCTCTCTCTCTCTCTCTCTCTCTCTCTCTCTCTCTCTTTCTTTCTCTGCCTCTATCTCCTCTCCTCTTCTCTTCTCCTGGCACTCCTCTTCTAAGCTTCAAAACAAACGTTAAGGAAATGTATGATCCCTTCGTATGAATTGAATCGATTATCGAATGAAGATATATATAATAGGATAATTCCATTCGAATCATAAAAAGATTTCGTTTCTTTCAATGTACATTTCATCTCACGCGATCAATAATTTGCACTCAATGTTTTCAACTTTACTCTTTCCTTTCATTTCAAAATCGTTTCTTACAACATTGGAATAGTTTTAACAGAAGAATGAAGCACGAGAAAAGCAACCAGGAATTAGGAAGATTTCGAAATTTTATTTCAAAAACCTACGATATGAATCTCATTCAAATTGAGATTCCATTTTTCTTTCGCAATGATTATGCGTACATTATTTGTTCATGCCGCAGCAGTTGAAATTGACCGCGTTGTTTGATTATAATGTTTCACGAGGACATCCATTGTCTAACTTCCAAACGTTGAATTTCAATCCCTGCGTGACTGATCGATGCTCAATTATTGTATAACCGGTTGAATGCTGCGTGTATTATGCGTCAATTACCAATGATATGTGACAGTTTATTGTCCAATATGAACGTGTGTATAAAATGCTAAATACGTTTTTGAATTAATTCTCGAATCAAATTTATAGTCATGGCAACTATGCGAGGGGACAACTATTCAATTATAATTTTGTTAACTTTTCCCAAAGTTTCAACATGGGGAGGGAACTTTTCGTTTTGATTTGGTGCACTTTTTCCTCAGATGAAAAAACAATTTCTGCACGATTAGGGGATGGAATCCACCAATGAAGTGAGGAAAGACTTCCTATCATGTTCACACTGCAGTCAGCTACAGTAAATATACAGACTATGATCAAATTAAAGATACTTGGTCCAAAACACACAATGGTCAAACAACATTTATCAATTGCTTCATGTGAGCTTCTCATAAGTTCGTTTGATTTGTCATTCGATTGCTTTTAGCTTGTTATTGACAACCTTGTGTTGGGGTAAGGTTGTTATAACTCTACTGCAAGGATTTCATAAGCTTCGGCTAGTAACCTTGCATCAAGCTTATCACAAGCTTGCCTGACAATATTCCAGTTAGGTTAATAATGGCACATTATTGAACAACAAGTAACTTAAATTGCACAACAATGGTGCCCTTCAATAGCTCATTCATGGTTGATTCCTGGATGATAACGTGGGCCCAATAATGATAGTGAAAGGACGATTCCGACACATACCTAGGAATTTTGAAATTGTCTTTACAGGTGAGCCATCCATGGTGGATCACTGGACTAAATAATGATTTATTATCCAGTGATGATTGTAACTGCGTTTCAGAATAATCGGCTTAATATTGGACCAGATGAGTTGTGAAGTGTAATTCAAACCTGTCGTTTCAATTGCCCCAAAATCACATAACAAATTTGTGTTTCCGATATCATCACGTTCTCAAATCTAGAATTATGCTAGCAAAAGTGCTTCCAATAAATGGGCAAGTTGCGTAAGGTTTGATGAAATTGATTTCCAGCTGCAATATAAAGATTTTGCAGATTAATCTGTTAGGAATACAGAATCATATGTTGCTGAAGTTTGAATCTTTGATCGAATAGCGAAATACTCAGCTGTTGAAAACCCAAAATCTTCCACCGTAGTCTTCAAACGACGCTGCTAGTTCCAAACAGTTAATTCGAGAAGATAAACACCGATAATTACTCAGACTTGTGAGTTTGAATTTTCGTTTCGTTTTTATCACCGATTCAAACTTCAACAATATTGTTTGTGTGTGTGTTACGCGTTGTAAAAAATATAGGGAATTTTACCCCCTTTGGATAATATTCGTATTGCTTTTTCATCAAAATTCGGGAAACTTTTTTTTCTGTATTTTGAAGAATTGTTCAGTTTTTTGGATGTTGAATTTTCCAAAAAGTGAGAGAAAAACTTGATCAAATCAAAATGAAAAATTCCCTATTTATGGTGGGATTTTGCTGCCACCAAACGTTGGGAGAAGATCGCAGCACCGTTTTTACAGTGTGACTTTTTCATTACACTAAGGAAAAAATTATCAAGTATCATTTCGAAAAGATTTACTTGTATTAAATTAAATTTCATTCCATTGAAAACGCAAAAAAATTCCATTTTCTATATGAATCAAACTTCATAGGAAGCATGTAAAGAACCTCAATTTGACCTTCTAGAATGAAAGTGCGTCTTGTATCGGTTGGTTGCCGACGTTGCAATACTACATACCACTTCGAGATTCGATACACCCGTCCAACTTAAATCGAAAATTGACTGTACGTTTTGAACACAGTGGTATACTCGAAAATATGTAATATCGATAGATGCGAAAGAATCGGGGTCTTCCAAGATCGAAGCTGAAATAACAATGATTTGATGAAAATGTCCTTCACTTGAGCTCGAAAACCTGTGACTCAGTGACTGCATCCACTTCGGATGTTTACAGTGATCATCCAAATTCGATGAAATTGTTTGGATTTTTTTTTTACATTTCGAATAGTCTTCATGAAGTTTATACATTATTTCTACCCAACGTAGATAATGATATTGAAAATCATAAGCAAGTTTCTCGAATACACTGAGAAAAAGGTTCATTTATAGTTAACGAACGTATATTTGCTTACGGGGGATTAAAGATTAAAGAAATAAAGTGATATTTAGTAGAAATCAACTTTTGTTAATAGTTGATGAATCATATTCGACAGACTCATGACGTAAATATCGATCTCCCCATAAGCAAATATACGTTCGTTAACTATAAATAAACTTTTTTCTCAGTATAGGGAAAATTTTGTGAATTTAATCGATCCAAGTGTACATTGATCGATCTTCTAAATACGTAGTACATACGCTGTGTACATGCTCTGTCGCCTTATGTTAATAGTTTTCAATGTCGAGATTAGACGATCGTGCACAGCATACAGTTCAAAATAGTTTGCGACTCTGCTTATATTTGATCTTTACTTCCACAGGTTATGTATGGGTTCGTGAAATTAGATCTTTACCCACACACGTTGATAGGAATACATTATTATTAACTTTAGTTTCTCTCTCCACTCGTACTCATCGACATAACAATGAAATAAGTAGAGAGTAGAAGTTTCTAAAACTTCTACTCTTCACTTATGAGAGCCGTTCATTCTGATTGTCATTTTTATCCACACTTTGTGAAAATGATTAAAAACATATGAGTCGGGAGTTTTGAGAAACGCACATTGTTTTCCAAGAACCATATACAATGTCACTTAGAAGGGACGGTAATAAAAATGACACGAAGCGTGAAATCGTTTGTGAGACTTGAGGAACAAAGACATAAGGGAAAGAACGGGCGTAAGAACACGAGGGGGTGGAAGAAAAATCCTCATCTTTGTGATGTAGTTTTTTGTACATTTTTCTCATTGATCGATAAGAGAATTCTTCGAGGCGTGGGTACACGTATACAGACGGTTGTTATATGTACAGGGTCGTCAAGGGAAGAAGAGTATAATAGAAAGAGATCCCTCCATTTTGCCATCCAGCCATCTTTCGTTCAGGGCCGTCTGTAACCCACCAACGTAGAGAGTAGTAGTGTACTCCTCGCAGTAACGGGTAGTAGTAGCTTCTCTTTTCTCTCCACCCACCCTCAACCCCCTCGTCGCGAGGCAAACCACCCTTTTGGATTTTCGTCTCGTCTCGTCTCATACAACACAGAGAGAGAAGGGAAAAGGAAAAAGCTACGGGAGTAGAAGAAGAACAAGAAGAAGAACAAGAAAGAGGGAAAGAGAATAAGGGCTTAAAAATTTCCCCATCAAGCGCTCCTCGCAGTCGCACTTTCTTCTTCTCCCCCGTCTAGCGGCTCAAACGCCTTCTCTCTTCCTGGCAACCCCCAAAAATCATTAAAACCATCCCTCGTCAAGGACTCCTTCGAAGCGTAAGGGAAGAGAATACCTTTTGTGTATATATATATATATATATATAAATATATATACTCGTACTACGTAACGATCCTCTGGAGAAAGTTCTTTCTCCCCTGTAGAGGAAAGTGCTCGTGTTAAATCGAGATATCGCTTGGTTACGTTATACTTTCCTACAACCAACAGAAATATTATCCTAAATGAGAATTTTATCTGTAGAGACGAGGAAGTTCAAGAATTCTCGGGAGAACGATTCAACCTCTTCCCGTAACGATTCTAACTTTTTCAGTGTTTTATTATTTATTGTGGATTCATATACAATTCGAGTAACATACGTCTTGATTCTCAAAGGTTACCGTTTAAATGTGCTTTATAACAGATAATGATTCCAATTCTTTTTTTACACGGAACATATCAAATTTTTATCGATATGATATACAAATCTATAGAATTCAGCTTTCTCTAAGTATTAATTTCAAAGATACTGAGAAACATCAACATTAGAAATTTAAAAATTGAAGGAAAGATTGAAAATATGGGATGAATGTTGTGCCCTGAGAAAAAAGCGACATGGTCGAGAGAGCCAATCTCGCAAGATTGAGAACTCCTGACTGCAGTGACTTCAGATTCGTTTATAAGACTCGTCAAACAATTTCATTTGAATCTTTGGGAAAATCCAATTTCTTCAAAAGTTTGGTAGAAATTTCGATAAAATTCAGTCATTTGTGAGAAGTAGCGATTCCTATAACCATATTTGTTACTATTTTCAGTTCGAATGCAAAGCATTTCAAAATTCACAATTCAATAGATCTTCTCCGGCACTCAATGTTCTCAAATTAACATTTCTCCCACGTCAATTACTGTTTAGCGTTGTTTTACGGAGAATTTTAGCGTAATTTTAATTTGCATGGTTCATGCGTTAACCTTTCGCGGACAGGACTGTTCCCAAAAGGGACCACGGGGGGAAACAACCTTTTTCATGTTTTTCAGGAGTTATTTGATGTTCTGAATAAGGGAACAATGGTAAAAAAATTGTCGAGGCTTCCCGTTCTCTAAAGGTTGATGTATTTCTATCAGGTTGAAAAAAAATAGTGAACTGATTAATTGTGACGCCTAATCTTCCATCATAGATGGGTGGTTGTATCCCAAGTATGAATTAGTTCTTCTACAACAACTATTTGTGCAGTAATTCTCATAATTTCATCATCTGAATGTTCGAAACGCATTTATGGCGAGTTGAAACCAGATGAAATGGGCGAGCGATTGTAAAACTGTGGGGAATTAACGTATTTTATATGAATTTTTCTGCTCAGAAAGTTATCATTGGATCTTTCGGGAAATTTGAACCAGTTTCATTGGTATATCAAGAGTTGGAAATTTGCAATTTATGATGAATTGAGTCATTCCTGTTTCCCATTTCCGCTCTTAAACGCAGGATTCATGAAAAACTCTGGCAGACAACCAAAATAAAAATGTATTTTCCGATCAGCATAATGAAGGATTTCATGAAAACAATTTTCAAAATTATATACAATTTATACATAATTGTATATGAATTATATATAAGTTTGAAAATTTTCTCACTCGGGTTGTGCGCACAAAAAAATCCCCGCGGAAAGTGATGTTCTGATTTGAATTCACTGAGAAAACACCAAGTTCGCGTTAACATCCCAAGATTTTTGATACTCTGTGAAAAATTGACACGAAATGAGCAAAAATTCCAATAGTGTTTTTTAACACCAAATGATGCAATTTTCACACCATAAAATGTCATTCTAACATCCTTCCAAACAAACAAAATTTCCGGAAACAATAAAATGTAGTTGAATAGTTGCAATTAAATACTTAATTGATTCGGATGGGATTTGATTGAACCAATTAAATATCCGTTAGCATATTGAATATTTATCTGCACAAATAAATATTCAATCGATTCAATGAGAGTTTATTCAAATCGAGTAAGTATTTTATGCCCACTATTCAACTAAATATTTCATTGTTCTCGGAAAATGTTGTCTGTCGCTGTATAGGATAGCAAAAAAATTTTGCTGGAGAAGTCAACATTTTTTGCTGCCACAGCTGAAAAATCTCTGTCGTAATGACCAGGATCACTATGATAGCAAATAAATTGCCGTCACAGCGAAAAATCTACTGCTTCGGCAAAAAGTCCTTAGTAAAATCAGATTTGACTGTTAAAGAGAATTTTTTGTCTTCGGTGCACCATTGAGGATGTTGAGTTCCCTAACAGTTCAATCAAGTCTTTTTACATCGTAAAAAACATGCACTGTAAAAAATTTTCTGAAAATTCAGACCGTTCCTGAATTTTTCGCTGCAACAGATCTCAATTATCAGAAAATTGTCCTCAATTTGCAGATGTACTCTCAAAACTTGATGAATGGTCTGAATTTTCCGAAAAGTTTTTACAGTGTGGGGAGTTGTTCTCCACCCCAATGGTAGATTTCGCGCCGGAACAAGGACCCTGTACTATCAGAGCCCTGATCATGGGAGAATTGTTTTTTCATGAGGAATAAGGAGCTTTCCCTCGACTGTGAGAAACTATTTTGCCTTCTGGGAGTTTAAGTCTTCACAAATTGAGAAAAACTCCACCAAGTTATAGCGAAGGATTCCCCATACATGGAAGGAGTCTGTCGCCACCATATTTGCGGGGAAATTCCACAAATATTCTTCACTATTAGATTCATCTCCTAACGATGAATTCTTTCTCCAGAGCTTCTCCAGAAATACAGAATCTCTTCAAGAAATCAATTATTTTGACTCAACAACACAGTTTGACAGCACAAAAACTCTTCTTCGTTCTACATATTTTGCGAGGATATTTCGAATTCTTTCCTATTTCAATAGTTTTCATTTTTCATCTTTCCTCCTCGCAAACGATGCGGAAAGCAGATATATGACGTTTTTCAGCCACCCGCAAGGAGCCCCATCACCCGCCCCGACGACGACAACTACAACACCGACGACGACTACATCAACGTTAACGAAACGACTATGCGATTTTCCTCTTCGCGAATTCTGGACGCGCGGGCTGGAGTGAAATGTAGGTTGTGCATGGAAGAGAAGAGGAACGGGGAGAGGATGGGAAAGTCGCCTTCATTAGTAAACTTTCGTTTAAAATTTTCAGCGTTTTCGCGGGACGCAAAAACAAACGCGAGAGAACGGGAGAGGTTCCCTCCGCGAAACTCGATTTCAACTTTAGAGGTATAATTAATTTTTCGAGACCATCGCTACGGAAACTACGTGCTCCCCGTTTCCTTTCATGCGTTTTAATTTTTCAGATATTTAATCTTGGATAAATGTAATTCGCTTCTCTCCCTTTTTCTCTTCCTCTGAGATAAGACATTGTATTTCGAGTTTCTGCCTGTAACGACCACTCGTGAAATAAACAGTAACGGAATCCTGTAGGAAACCAACAGCCGCACGACGTGAGAACCCATAAACCAAGAATAACAAGCCGAGAGACGAGAAACCAACGCTGGAGAAAATCTTGCCTTGTATACTCGATCCTTTATGAACGTTTCGAGGGAGTAAAATGCGAGCACGAAATGTATATGAGAAGAATTTTCCGCATTTTCGTTGTACTCGCAAATTCACGAAACAACATTCTTTTTTATTTATAAATGTCAGACGATTTGAATTCATAATATGCAATGAGGTTTTATCAAAGGGAAACCATAGGTTGCATAACGGTGGGTAATTGTATCCGAAAGACCCATAACTTTGTATCAAACGTACTATCTGGCGACGCCTCCTACCATGCTTAGCGCACACGACACGCACTTGGGAATACACAAAAATGTAGAAAGAGGAGAAGAAATAAGTGCGTTGGGGGTTATAACGTGTGCGCTTATGTATGTATGCATACATGTATGTATGTATGACGGTTGAGAGGGAGGTTCTTTTAGCTCCGTGAATGATGCAAGAGCCAGCCAGTAAGCAAAGTTACCACCCTTTTCTTGGCCTCGACCAAACCGAGGGAGTGAGTATTCTCTCTATCGTGACTTATTTATTGTGGGAGAGTGTACCGTCACATGCCATTTGTTATGTTTATGGCTATGGGGTGTAACCTGTGTATAAATACTGATGTGCATGCCTGCCTGTAATTCTTAAGTATGTAAGTAAAAAAAAATCTTAAATAAAGAGGAAAAGTATCGTCGATCCTCGAAGAATGAGGGTTCGAAAAATCTCAGACCTCAAACACATGTCGCGTCATGTGCATTTGTAGGACAAGAAAGAGGATGGAAAGTGGAAAGAAGAGAAAAAATGGTACAATCCCTGGTGTGTACCATCCGGTGTTTAACTTGTAACACCAAAGAAAGAGTGCACGACGGAAGGGAACGAAGGACGTTCTCGATACTTCTGACCTCGATTTCACGCACGGTATTACATTGTAGTTTCGGGGCGGAAATCGGTGCGCTATTGAACAAAATTTTCACTGAAAATAGAAAGAGATATTTTATTCCTCAAGCGAATGACAACAACAAGAACAACAATCCATCACAAAAGGAACTCTCATCGATTTCTCTATCGGGGAACAAACCAGTTCTCCTTTTATATATACATACATATTTCCGACTACCACTCTCAAATCGATTTCTTCGACATCTTCAATTTCCAACCTCCCTTTCATCCTATTCTCTTCTCATTCGTCTCGAGGTTGGGTACAATCCTTTGCCTTTCGTTCTCGTATCCGTTACTCCTTCCTCTCGATTTCCTTCCTTCCTTTCTATGCCGCACAACACACGCGAAGAGCCCCCGGTTATTCCAGGATTCCAGTTGTCTAACTGAGACGCCTACGTCGACCGCAGAGTAAAGTATTGGTGCCATACTTCACCTTTCGCCAAGAGCAAGAAGGTGGAGAAGGAAGAAGAAGAAGAAGAAGAAGAAGCACCACTACTACCGCCACACACTTTCAAGGCGATGTCTTCTAATGAAACTTTGAAAAATCACCAGAATTAACTGAATTTGAATTAAACTCAAGTATCCGAAACTCCCGCGGAACTTCTTGCAATGAGAAGAGCGATGTCCTTTGAAATAGACATATTATGTACCGAAAACAAAACTTCTGGAAATTCAATTTTTCCTCGTCTATGAGTTTATCGGGTGCTATACGTGAAATTGTTTGTTAAATAGTAAATGATTTGTTCGGTACAAACTTCAATTAAGATAGAAATGTGCGTGAACGTGCGTGTGGATATAAATTTTAAATATTTTGTACAGGAGCCATATAATATTCCAACTGAAGTTTATTTTGCAACGGCTTTGAAATTGCAACTCATTCTGAATTTGTTCGATGAAATATATGTTGTACTATCTTATTAAATTTGCTGCCAAATTTGAAGCCATCGAGTCTTCTTTTTTGAGGTGAAATCAAAGTATCGGAAGGACTATCAATTTTTTTTCTATTTCAATATACGTTGATGGTCCGATCAAGGAAACTATTCCCTTCAAAGTACAAGGTAAACGTTAAACTTGCTTTTATTCTGACCCGTACAGCTCACCACGTCAGAAAGAGTTCATAAAGAACTCGATTAGAGTTTGAAGGATTAAATATGAATTTTAAAGAATTCTCATCCAAAGGAATCAACTTTTCAAGTGAAATGCAGTCAAATTCAATCAGATGTTTTACAGTGTAAAACTCGACTCGTGGAATTCAAAAGTAAATGCTATTTGATGATCTGCTCAATGAGCAATGTGGTATGATTTCATGGAATCATGTATGAAAAAAAAGAAATTCCAAGAGAAGAAAATTGGATTTTGAGTTATAGAGGTTGAAGATGCCCCCAGGGCACCCAGCCCTATAATATAATTGGCTACAAATAATAAAAAATGAAAAAAAAACAAAAAATATTGAAAAATCCTCTTCGATTTGAGGATTATTAATTGCCTCGGTACCAATCAACATCACCACAATAATTTCTTCTACAAATCTGTATCAAGTAAAAATTTAATTATGAATTCTCAAGAAAGAAAAACTCCTCGAAGGAATGCACTTTCCACTAGAAACTGTTTTGTATAGAAAAATAACACGAGAAACGGAACTCTGAAAACTGAAGACTGTTTACTATTTTTTCCGAGGACCGGACGCGGCGAACTATTTTGCAACACTGAACGTGATCAGCACGTGGATTGTCCAGTATAAGCGAGTCTCGTATGTAGGGTACCAGTAGGAGCAATGGGTCAACCGACTGAATTCAGTGTCTCGAAAAATGACCAGCGAGCAACCAGTGGTAGCCTTCCCTTACAATACTCTGTTCTTTTGTTTAATTTCTTTTTTCATTTTCGGGGATCCCTATTTCTCTTTCTTTCTCACTTTGGGTCCAGTAGGAGGGCTTGATTCCGAGACCACGCGTGGAAATACCTACAAACGTACGTAGGTACGTATGTACGTCCACGTACGGAAGGAAACGAAAGGGGAAAAAAGAAGGAATAAAGAAAGGATACTAAATAGGACGAAGGAACCAAGAGCGCATTGTAATAAAAGGCGCAAAACTGGACAAACCAGTTTACCGTTTTCGAAATTAGGCTATCCCTTCTCTTTGGTCAACGTTGCCCGATGTCCAGTGGTTTCGCCACCCCTCCAAGGATACACGTTTCGAAGGGTACGAGGTTCAGTGGTGGACGTTGGCTACGGTAACGACTACGATCGTCATGATCGAGAGTTGGGAAGGACACGTGCTAGATTCATATGGTAGAATGGTTCAAATATTCATAATAAGTGATTAGAGTATTTTCTGTATCACCAAATATTTATTTGTATCGAAGGTTATGTTGATATCCGATCAAATATGCGATCCAATATCGGTAAGGTTTGAATTTGTTTTCTCATGATAATATTACCACCATAAGATATTCTCAAGTGAAAAATATTACTCAGAAACGGTATTGAGAAGTTGAGAAATCCTCACATACCATAAAATGTCTTGGTAATGTCTCGAAATATCGCTACGACATTACCGTAAAACGGGGTGAATAGGATCATTGAGGTGGATGGGATCACGAACGACAAGCATGTCAAACGAATTCGCAATCAATTGTTCAAATGATAAAAGTGATGAATGGCACGAATTTATCTTTCCAAATCATCACATCATTAGTTATAATTTCATTTAATATCTTTTCTGAATTCCGAAAGTTCAGAAAATGTGATTTTGAATTTTTACAGCCACTTCCTTTTGAATTTTCAGAAAATTTTTGAGAAATTTTATTGAGTTTTCAAAATACGGTTCGAATTTTAGTCAAATGCATTTGAACTTTAGAAAAAAGTAGTTCAGGAGAATTAAAGTCACATTTTTTTGATTTTCAAAAAGAATTACAGTACAGTTTTTTATAGTGTATCTATTGTGACCGGGTTCATTGCTTCCCGAAAATTTGCAGTGAATTTAGCGAAATTTTCTTTCCGATGTTCGGAAATTCTTTGTTAATGAAAAATATGAAGAATGAAATGTATGAAGGAATTCTAAAACATTGTCCCACACAGTACTCGTTGTCTGAGAGATGTCTAACAGGTTTCTGAAAACGTTCTTGAAGATATCTCTTAGAAGTAAGAACAATTTAAGATTTCTAAAAGATGTCCATTCATGTTGCATAAGACTTCTTGCAATGTTCCTAATTATTTCTGAAGATATCTCTGTGGGGCGTTTATCAGATATTCAGAGAAATTTCTTATGTTTTTCTCTACACTATTAACTATTCTTCATTATCAGCTGGGAACGTTTCGGGAAGATTCAGAGAAATTCGGGAAGAGCTGTGACTTGTATTATTGGTCCAGAAATTCGACGAGTTGGAGGAAAAATCCCTACTACTACAAATTTATTTGGATTTCTCTGTATAACAATAAAATTCGAAATTCTTGCTGGATTTCTACAAATCTCCTCCATACATTCCGTGCTCAATTAACCTTTTTAATTTGTATCATTATTTTTGTGATAATTTTTCAAATTCGAATACTCCAGTCCTTGTTTATTCTACAACACTATTTACACCTCAGGGAGACGGAGACGTACCAAATACACACGGAGAAAAAGGAATTCGCTGTGGCAGCGAAATCTACTTTTGCTGAGATCCTTTTGCCAGAGCAGCAAATTTTTTGCTGTGGCAGCAAAAAATGTTTGCTTTCCCAGCAAAATTTGTTTGCTATTCTATATATAATACTGAACATTGGCTGGCGGAGCAAACATTTTTTGCTGCCACAGCTAAAAAATTGCTGTTATAGCAAATTTTGAGCTAGGTCAGCAAAAAATTTTGCTATTCCATATATAGTACCTCGATTTGCTGCGTCAGCAAATTTTTTCTCTCCGTGCAGAGATGTATGGGGACACAATGTCTTCAAATTCAGATAAAGAGAAGATTTGAGGCATCGGAATTTTTTCCTTAGCGATATCACAGACCGCGACACCAATGGAAGGTTCACAGAGAAAAAAAGTTCAATGTAAGAACAAAATCTAATTTGGCTAAGCACCTTTTGCTGGAGCAGCAAATTTGTTAGCTATAGCAGCGACTTTGTAGCTGGAACAGCAAAAAGTGTTAACTTCTCCAGCAAAATTTGTTTGCTATTCTATATATAATCCAGAAATTTGCTGGAGAAGCGAACATTTTTTGCGGCTGAATCTGAAAAATCGCTGTCGTACCTAGCAAGATTCTTGTGATAGCAAATAGTTTGATGTACAAGCAAAATTGAATTTCACTACCACAATGAATTTCTTTTCCCGCTGTGTTGAAGGGAAATTTCGAACAAATTCAGAGGATTTTTCCCGTTGTTTTATGTGATACTAAAATCTAATGAAATTCGTAAAAAATTCGGAACGTCGTCCACTTTCTTTTGAAATAAGTCATAGTTTATTGAAATTTTGACCCAAACTAGCATACTCTCTCAATTTTGGAAGAGCAGACAATTTTTTGTTTTGACAGCAATCTATTCGATATTACAGCAATCTTGTTAGCTATGGCAGCAACAAATGTTAATTCTTCTAGCAAAATTTCATCGTTCATATATCATACCTCAATTTGCTACGTCATTGAATTTTTTTTCTGCATGAATCTTTTACGGATTTTTGAACAAAATGATGAAATTCACGAATTTCCCCAACTTCTCAAAATTTTGTGCAGCCCGTGTGCATCTACTGGAGGAAATTCCCGCGAAATTTGCAGAAATTTCTGCATTCTTCCATTTAAAGTTGAAATTCGATTGAGTTCACAAAATTAAGGGGTTCAAAAATCGACTGAAAGAGGTGTCATAGTAGGTATTCGAAATTCATGGTCTCAAATTGACGTATAAATCATGGAACTTATTTTGAAATTCCCTATTATTCAATCATTAAAGTGATCAATTCAAAATAAAATCATTTATGCATAATTCATACATCAATTATAAATACATCATTATGGTTATTAAAAATGATTCATCAATAGTTTACAATCATTTGATAAATATTAATCTGTGGTTCGTTTGTTTAATAAATGTTATTACCCGTAATCATTCAATGCTTGTTCATCAATACAGTGAAAATTCTTGTTTTACTATTGATTTGTGCAAGTAATCTTGGGAAGTTTGGTACCATTTTCTGAACACTGAAAATAAAATCAGCGACTATGATCCGGCTGAATGCTTTGAATCCGGTTGTCTGCTGTTGAATGAATGACCGAAACAATTTAAAAAAATTATTTTTTTGAAGGAACTAAATCATGTAGATGCATTTTTTTAGGTGTTGTATTCGTATTATTTTCACACGTTAACAAAATATTCAGCCGTTTCGTATTTATCAATAGAATTTGATTGTATCAACCACGTGCTTCTCCGATTGCACCCAATACCATGATACATTTCAATAAATAACTCTCCAAAATGTATGAATCTAGTCACAATAAGATGTCCTAATATCCTAACCGCTACATCATATCAGTAGACGACACCGTTGAGTTTACCAGGTGTACAAAATTTTGCAATCGTTCGTTGAACGTCGCAAACAGTCGTAAGAAGAGGCAAATTTGATACAATGAAATGTAAAGCAATGAAGAGCCTGTCGAGCAAAAAGAATAAAGAAGACAAGTCGTCTGGCAAAGTCTTTGCAAGACGACGCCGCCACTGTTGGATAAGCATCGTTTTGCATACGATCGCCATTTTGTGGGGGCATAATTTGAATTTGGTTCCATTGTTTTGTCGCTCTTGTAACCCCCTCCAATAAACGACCACCCACCCGTTCTGTTCTTGCTGTTCTTCTTCTGCTGCTTCTTCTTCTACTTCTTCTTCTTTCCCTCGAGTTTCGACTCAACACCCTCTTTTTCCCTCGTTTCACCATCACCGACACGCAACCCTTTGCTTTCCTTTCCTTTCCGTACGTCACCCCCTCCGTAATCTCCCTTTCCAACCGCTATCCTTTCCTTTCCTTTCCAGCCAGAGGGCGGCCATTTGCATGAAATTAGAATCAGAATTTTCTTGCCGGAAAATCGTAGCGGTGGCGGGCTGTTCCCTCCCCCATTTTCGTCTTGCACACCCGTTGTACGGTCTCTCACACGCGGCCGTAGACCTGGAAAATTTCAATTAATTAAATCTAGCTCCCGCTCGCTCAAACTCTTAAGCCCTCGCTCTTGTTCTCGCGTATCGCGAACTGTGAAAAATGGAATACGAGAGGCAGCAGGAAATTAAAAACCCGAAAGATCTATGATCGCTTATCTACGATATCAGCCAATCAAGCCAAGTCCAGTTAGTGCGAAGAACTTCGAATGAAATCCTTCAAATGTAATGATCAATTACAAGGGCCGAGTATCACCTTCCAATTATTATTACCGGCGTATACGTACCCTACCGGGCCTCATCGTATTAAATTCGGAGTACCAGCTCGTTATCTCTGTTGAAGTACGATGGCAGATTCACGGCAGCAGCTTGGTAGGTAACATTGTGTGGTGGCATTGGAGAGTTTCATATAACATTTTAGTCTTTACGGTGTTGCGCGGTTCTCTTTTGCAAAGAGAATAGAAAGATGAAGAAAGAGAGAGAGAGAGAGAGAGGAAGGAGAAGAACAAGAAGAAGAACAAGAAGAATGAGCTCTTTCCTCTCTCTCTCTCTCTCTCTCCCTCTCTTCCTTTCTCTTTCTCTTCCTGCTTTTCCTCCACGACTACTGCTAGCTACGAGCTTCGAGCGCTGGCTCCGAGCTTCGAAACAATGGACCGAAATAAATAGCCCGTCTTTCGTCTTTTGTTTCTTGGTGTACCATTGTTGCCGGCGTAGATAAGAAAACAAGAGAGACTCTCTGTCTTCGTGTTTACGAGAAGCCCCGGGTACTACCACGGTCGGGATCCAGCTCTTCTCCTGGATGCTACCGATTCCACCGCTGCTGATGCTTCTGCTACTGCTGTTACTGTTACAAAGTTCCGTATTTTACGTATACATCTATGTATAATACTGTGCCAGGGCTCGCTTAGTGTCCTCTTTTTGCATCGTTCAGCAGTGACATAAACGTATACGTAAACCAACACATAGATCGTATTTCTACCCAATATCCTTTTGTCGCGTCCACCTCGTCCTACTACACCTAATCCTCTTCGCGCCGCACGACGTTCTTTGGAATCCTTCCCTGACGTTTTCACGCTCTCCGTTACATTTGTCCGTCTGTCACTCTGATCTCCGCTCTTTTCTCCTCCATGTCCGAGGATGACGATGAAAAACTTAAGATACGATTCGCTCTAGACGAAATTTCATGATTTTAATTAAAATTCATCAATCCTTATGCCAGAAGTATGAATACAATTTCTTACATATCATCTCATACGCACGCGGAGGTGAACATTTGGTAGAAATGATTCCTCATAATTCAACGAGAACTGGCATTTGTGGGTACAGTATCATAGAGTATAGATTTTTTCTATAGAATTTTAACGAGGAGAAAAAGCGTTGGGAAGCTGTTGAGACTGAACAGTTTTCTGTCAGTTTTCTGTCCATACGGAAAAGTAACCCGTGCGCGCTCTTTATGATTTAATAAAACAGGATTCCACCTGACTCATTAGCATAAAGAACGAAATAATTCACATCAACGAATTCTGTACATATACACTAAACAATGTTCGCACTGACCCCGGGAGTGGGAGTTACTCAACATTTCCGGTAATTTTCAGAGCACCGAATGTACGTACGTACGTACGTACGAACGAACGAACGAACTAACGAACAAATGAACGAATGAACGAACGAACCCGCGGATTATTTACAATGGAAACGTTGGGAAAAGCGAATAAGAGAATAGGTTTTATAGCATCGAGCTGAAAACCTCGTCGCCAAAGAGTATTATGACGTTAATACGAGTATAAACGAGAAAATAGATTGTTGGAATAATAAGTATATAACTCACCTAGATGTTACGTTGCTGTTGTGTTTTAAAGTTAGTTATCCTTTGATTTCCAAAGGAACTTGATGTGAATGATATACAAAATACGTTGTTACTTTTATGAAGATGTATTGAATGTCCCAACACTGTTAATTTATTCGAAAAATATTAAACAATATAATCGACAGTACAGTTGAAATTTTATTCTTCGCATGCAGTGCATAAAAAATGACATACAGCTTTGATCTTACGTGCCGCGGAATTAAGAAGAACATACACAATACGTTCAATTTCTAGCAGGGGAGAGAAAAGATGATTGGGAATGACCTGAACCGGGGTGGTCAGGAAGTGACCACCTGGACGGACTCTGTGCTGACCGGTTGGACGAGTTGGCGATAAAAATTCTGTAGTGAAAGTATTTGAAAAAGATATATAATTGTATGTACAGATATCAAAAGCAAGAGAGCAGAAACCGGTTTCCAAAAGCGAAGTGGAAAAATGGGGGTTCGCTGACCGTTGATCGACCCCGAGAGGGTTGCTCGCGAGGGTTGTAGTATACGTATAATCCTCAGGTCACTCGATGAAGAATCGCAAAGTAAATTTCATACGATTTTCATTATTCATTTCTCCAAATAACATCATCTACTAATTTCTTTGATCCTACGTTTTCTAAATTGATGAACGTATTTGAAATGATGAGAAGAGCTTAAATTGGTAACTCCAGAAGATCAAGATGAAAAACGAGCTCAACTTCATCTTTTCCCCTCATCATCTCCTTCTACATCTCCTACTTCTTTCTTCTCCTTTCCACGGTAGTACTGGTATTAGAAGGTATGGAAGAGAAATGCCAACACCCATGGAGCTTCCCTGCTACCCTCTTTGAAGCAGCCTTTGCGAGGCTACACTACCGTTTTAATATTAATGAAAAGGTTGATGGGTGAAAGAGAAAGATACTCGAGAGGATGGGAAATATAAAACAAACTTATTGTCCAAATTATGTATTTGTGTGCAATCAATACTCCGTATAAATGAAGTCGCTATCGCGGAGACTCGAGAAATTGGGAGTAGGAGGAGGAATAATGTACGCTCGATCGAGAGAACAAATTTACACAGAAATATCTGGGAAGAGAAAATATTCGATAAAGTTGCCATAGAAATTCGAGCGTGAGAGTTGGAGAGTTTCTTCCCATGAATTTTAGATTCGTTCGAGTGAGGTTTGAGATCAATTTAACTTCACGAACGGGTTTTCGGAAAAATTGTTGAATAAAATGTAAATAGGGAATAAACTGGCGAAGATGATTTTGAAGATGATTCTCAGCTTCTACCTAACCTCAAGATGGAAGAAAAATCCCTTATTCTCGATAAAAGAACGATCCCCCACGATCAAAAGATGGAATCCGTTCCTAAAGTTAGGACGAGATTTCTATATTTTTCACAGTGCGTTCGTATACTGAATTCATTTGAGATTTATGCGAGAACTGGTACACAAAATTGATTGACAACAAATGAGAAATTTGTATAAAAATTACAATCGTTGTGTCGTCAGATTTTGAGCGGATGGAACTGGATAAATCGCTGCGAAACCTGAATACAAACGGATAGAGTTCCGTACCAAATTCCGAATAGGATCCAGATTGAACCGGATGATGACGAAACACCGCGAAACTAACAGCTGAAAATACTAGGCAAAATAATGCCAAAAATTTTTATCCGGTTTTGATCGTTTTTTTTTACGTGAAATTTGCTCGAAGACTGACAAACTTTTTATCCCGATCTTTTTGGAAATTACCAAATCAGAATATCTTATCAAAACCTGGTGGTATAGCGTCAGTTTTCAACAGGATGTTCCAATTTGGTAATTTCTGATAAAATAAAGTAGAAAGTTCACTGGATTTTTTACTGGATTTCTCGCGACAAAAACCGTTAAAAGCCTGACAACATTTTTGGCCCGTTCTTCCTGGAATTTTTAGCGAAGGAGTTATTCTTTTAATGATGTCACTTCCGATTCATTACATTCATGCTATTCATATTCCATAGTTTCTTGAGAAGAAAGTATTAGATCTAGTGAAATCCAATCGAATCTGAATTTATGGATTATATTCATAACTTTGGAAGAATTCTTGAAGATATCTCCGAGAAGTTTTGTGCTGTTGGAGGTCCTCAAAATCAATCAACAAAATGTTTGAATAAATACTTGGAATTTCAATGGATCCATTGGGATCCAATTGGTTCTAGCCACATTTACTGCCCTGCTGAAAATGCCAGGTGAATCCGGATGAATCCTAGCAGTTCCTGAGACAAAAGCCGAGCAGAACCGGACAGATCCGCACAAGTTCCTACCTGCATCTGCCTAGTTTCGCTCGGTTTTTGTCCCAAAAATTGTCAGGATCCATCCAGATTTTCCTGGCATTTCTAGCAGGGTGGAGTCTCTTCATACCAACAAATAAATTTTGGTGCAGCTCAGTCAATGTACAATCAGATCTGCCCAGATCTGAGCAAATTCCAGTTTTATCCAGTTGAATTCAATCAGACCCAATCATTTAATTTCCGAGTTTTTCATTTCCGTATAAAAATTTACTGAAAAAAAATTAGAACTCAAATAAAAAATGTCATTAAAATTGCCTTACATTTGAATTTTCAATCATCGCGTCGCATCCACTCATATCAGCATTCTTTATACTCATAGAAGCGTAATTTTGTCATTTGTTCACGTTGACTTCAAAGACTTCGGATTCACTTGTACGTTGGCTGCAATAATGTGGAATTTAATCAACGTTACGTCGGGAAATATGGATCAAGACGAAGAAGGAGAGCGAAGAGTAATATATAGGAAAATTCTTAACATGTTAGAGAAAAATATAATTCATCTTCTGCCTTTTTTCTGAAGCGAATGACAAGACACCGTACGACATTTGGTTGCCTCCTCGATGTTTTACATTAGCATTCGATAGCAACTCGCATAAAACGGAGATAGATAGGAAGTAGGTTGGATGAGGGGGTGGGTGGTGGGTGATGTTTTGCAAGATCTGCTCGAGAGACCATTCGTCTTAGTATCTGTCTTAGGAGGGGCGGTGAAATATAAGCTAGATCTACGAGAAAGATAAATGAATCCATCCTTCTGCCCCTCAAACCTTTACTACTCTCTACCTCTTCCTCCGCCGACCATTCAAGTTCTATCCTCTTACTTTCTTCCCTCACATCTTCTCGTACGTCGTTGTGGAAGAAATGGAGAAACCACCCACAACAAGAGACCGTATACGTGTACCGATATACAAAATATACGGATCGCTTTGGGAATACCTTTCATGTATCCTCCAAAAACAATAGTGAGACGTTTTCAAGTTTCTTTCCTGGTCATTTAAACAAAATAAACAAAATATCATGTCTATTTTACGTCAGTTGTTGTGGAAAAAAGTCATTTAGGTCTTACCGGACCTGGAAAATTCCTCAGAAGAGTTTGGTAAAGTCTTTATACGTGGTAACTAAATTTTTCAATGTTCTTAACGTAAAAAAAATGGGTCAATTCCAACACTTCTACCGAGTCAGGGGATTTGAATGATAAATTGATATCCATTCGCTTGGCGAGTGTTTGAATTTTATAAAACAGTCGATAGCAGAATTCATGAATCAAAAAAATTTGATTCCAACAAACAGTCATCGAAAGAAAATTCAAATATATTGCACAGCCCCGGTGAGCATAAATATTGGTCCAACTCCAATCCGATCGAGGCCCGAGATTCAAAACTTGGGCCAAAATCGGACAAAAATTGGTCCTAGGTTCATGCTCACATGGGAATCTTCAAGAATATGGATTGAATGTCGCTTCAAACCACAAGTGCATATTCAATTTTTCTTTTTTGAGCGAAATTTCAAAAAAAGTTCATTTCAACTTTGACTCTATAGTGTTTTTTCCGTAGTACCGGACACTGAGTACTGCTATGGAACACATTATACAGAATAAATTTCTCATTTATCTCATGGCAATAGACATCAAAATAAAATCGATGACGCGTTACCAAGGTGTTGCTATTTTCAATCAAAAGCAGAGCGTACTTGATTCTGAGTACTATGATAAGGAAGCGGAAAAAATATGAACAATTTTGTTTTTCGTACCTACAAGAACAAAAAACAGATTAAAAAAAAAATAAAATGATAATCGAAAATAAGAAGAGGAAAAATGAGAAGAAGGAGAAGTGGTCGTTGGACGGCTCTCGCGTCTCCAAGAGACCGGCGTTTCGTCGTCCTTTTATCTAGAGAATTGTGGGCCGTTCACTCTTTCTCTCTGTCTTTCTCTTGCGCCGGGCAAGCCGGGCGTCTTGGAGCGGGCGTCTCCTGGACGACGCCTCGGATCAATACCGACGCCCAGCGTCTCATTGGCCCCTTCTCTTAGGTGCCGTGGAAAATCGCCCCGGAGATGACGGCCAGGAAGCGGAGAAGGAGGAGTATAAGAGGATGAGAGAGAAAGAACTGTAGAGTGTTGGCGAGGGTGAAGATTGGAAAGAAAAAGAGAGGGTGAGACACAACTAAATCGAACGGACCTTCCTTCCTTCCTTCCTCAAACCTTCCACACAGCCTCCAGCTATTCTTTGCTACCACCGTTGCTCCTCTCTTCTCTTCCCTTCTCATCCCTCTCTTCTTTGGACGAAAGCAGAAGCAGAAGCAAGAGCAGCGGCAGCGGCAGTGGCAGCAACCTCCTCCTCTTGCTCTTATTTCTTTCTTTACCCATCTAGCGGCGACAGCGGCAACAGCAGCAGCAGGAGCGACAGGCTATTCTTTTTCATCTCCGTGTGTCTGCAGTGCCAATGAACGACATCACCACTTGCCGTGGTGTTCTTTGCAATCTCATTGCTCTTTCTTTTTTTTTTTGTATCATAAATGACACTGATCGAATTCCACCGATCAAAAGAAGGACTACATTTCTTCCACAAGTTCATTTTATAAAATTTTATCGATTATTACGAATCATCAGAATTTTTGTAACGAATTGAAACTACTTTCGTTCATGAGAGAGAAATGATTTTTGGTTTATTGAATACTATTGGAGCGGTAAAAATATTACCACTCAAAATTGTGGTCACTAAGTTCTCATAAATACAAACACATCGAACGTGGTTTATCCTTGTTTTTGGGCGACCTTTTATTTTACCATCAATTTTCATCAAACGAATATACTGTTCCATCCGATTTGAGAGCCCCTAATGTGCACCTGTTACCTCCTCTATCATCATTTATTTCATATTCCAATTCGACTCCGCTGCTATGGAAGTATAGGAGAGGGGAGAGTGGGTGAGAGTAGTTGTAGGGTGTAGTTTTAAAAAGCACCAGCTTTTACACCTCATTCATATTTCCGAGAGAATATTAGCTGTTCGATAAGATGGAAAAAAAATCAATCTCTTCAACTCTCCCATTCAGCAAAAAACAACTCACATTCTTTATGTTTTTTATTCTAATTGATTTCAAGATTTTATTGAAAGAAAATAAAACACTCGTAATATTTTTTCGCGTGAAAAAGAATTCACAGATCCTTAAGGATATCCTGGAATGCTTGTAATGTGTCTCAGAATATTCAAAGATGTACTCATTCCTTTGGAACTGCAATGAATCACGTTGAAACGCGATAAATATACAAGTCTGATTATCGCGCGAAATAATTTAGCGTCGTTGCACTTATTTACGATTCCAGGAAAGTTGTAGTGCGGTAGGGTTGTACTATTGTGCAAGAACACAAAGGAATGTCTACTTGAATGAACCTGCTTCCCATTGTAATACTAGAAATTTTGGTCAAGTTACCTTATACTTTCGTTGGAAATTCCGAATCAAGGAACTTGAGGGGAGTTGGAAAAAATTTGAAGATAAATCCTCGAATAAAAAATTGTATCTGATATGACGTCCAATTTTATTTCAACAACGGGGAACAAAGGCGAGGGGAGAGAGAGCGATATATATGTACACAAATATATATTTCATTTATCTCAAATCCTGCACACAAACGCAATCCTCTATACCACACAACTTCCCCGCCGATCCCAACAATGTTAACTTGCTGTTTGGAGGAAAAACAAAGTTATCTACCGTGAATGGAACGATTCGTAATTCCAAAGACAAAATTTGTTAAAAGTTTTGAAATTCGCCAATGTTCCCAGACGCCTGGTACAGATTTCATGTGTGTGTGTGTGGGTGTGTATGTATACATATATATAGTTTGCAAATTGAATAACACTGTGATGAGTTAACGAAGCGTAAATAGTGATCGTCGCCTGGATGCCTATCAGAATATCTACATATATCTGCACCTAGGTATTATATGTTCTCTCTTATTCCCTCAATCTTTCTTATCCTCCTCCACGTTTTCTTCGAAAGGAGTGAGCTACCATCCCTAACATAATATATAAGAGTCGACTTGTATCTCAACCAATGGCCTATTTGTCCCACTACATGTACCCCGTGGTACCTTCTTGTCCCTTTTTTTCCTCTTCCAACTCCTACGATGTTTATCGGTTATCTACGACGCTACTCCGACGCTGGACATTGAATATATACCATCATAGTATAAAATTGGCGTATAGGCTGTATAAGGCCTAAGCCATTCATAATCATAATTATATACAATCATATAAATGAACCCGAATTCCAAGGATTAAATCTTCATATTCTACAACAACGAAAAATTGAAATTGAATAAAAAATGAGAGTTGTCGTTTCTTTTTCCTCATTTCCTTCTCTCTGGTTCTTTAGTCGAAAATCGAAATGCTAATGTGTCCTGGGTACTTAAGCGAGCCTGGAGGACTCTTTAAATCTCTCGCACGTTTACCGGCTTGCCTCGGTTGTTTATTTTTTAATTAAAGTCTTCTGCGAATGCGAGGTACCTACCTATCTACCACTCTACGACATATACGTCTAAAAAGTGGTAGGATTAAAAAAGGTCCCCTGAAGTTATTAAGCTAATAACGTGTCCCGTGTGCGCCCTGATGTTTTGCCTGCCTCCCTGCTTGTCTTTCTGGCTGTGGAAGAACGGCAACAGAGCAAGAAATAGAAGGTGAAACTAGAGATGGAGGTAGGAAATTGTGGAGTGGAATGAAAGAGAGGAAGGAGATAGAGAATGAAGCGTCGGATGTGTGTACGCAAAAAATCACACTGGCACGCGTTCGTTGGTTCTTTTCTCGATTCATTCACCGAGAGAGATCGTACTAACCACAGATGGGGCTGTTATTTTTCTCTCTGCACTTTTTTTCATGATATACCTGTATTCGTCTCTCAATTATATGATGCCTCATACAAGGTGATCTGACACGTCGGTGTATTGTTATACGCATGAATTCCTTATGAAATTTGAAATGAATATGACAGATATTGATATGAGTCTTGAATTTTGAGACACAAGCATTCTTAAAATCACATTGGATCAGATTATAGCCCAAGCCCTAAAAATCACACGTATGGGGTAAAATTCTAGAATTTGGAAGATTGGATTTCTAGAATCCCAGTAAACACATGCACGTTTTAAAAACGTCAAAAACAGTCAATAACACGTTACGATTCAGTAATATTCTTGTGTTGATTCAACGTAAAAATGTCGCGGCAGATCACGTGTTTTTCAACCATAAAATAACCTCATATCAACGGTTTGAACATCGTTTAAAAGACGTCAAATATTGACGTGTCCTAATGATGGTTCTACACCAAGAGAAATTTATATTTGGATTTATTTAAATTGATTAAACTTTGTTTGAATCAATTAAATTTCTACTTAAATATGAACCTACTAGAGTTTTAGTTGAATCAAATAAAAAATGTATTCCATTCAAATAAACTTTTATTAATTTTAAATAAAATTTACTTGAATCGAGTAAAATTTCATTGAATGCAATGAAATGTGTAGTAGGTTTATATTCAAGTAAACTATTTTTCTGGGTAAACACAAGGTGTTATGAACACATTTTAAACGCGTGATTCAAACCCGTTCAAAACACGTTTATTGAGGACGTCGTTTGATGGTTATTTTTGAATATTAGTTTAAATTACACGTCATCAAAACGTAATCCCAGGTCGTCTATTTTCCTATCAAATTTCAACTGAAAATCAACGACTGACGTCCGTTTGACAGTCTCACGTTTTTTCAACGTTGAAATAACGTGTGTGTGTTTATTGGGATGGGATCGAATTCTATCTTGAAGTTTCAATTGAATAGTGACTGTGCTCTCTAAATCTGGAAGAGTGAAAAATCGCACGTTTCACTCCACTAAGTGTCAGAAGTGAGCCTGTCCGCTTCGAGTGGAATTTTCACTGGTTTCGAGTGACCTCTCACTCTTTTAGAGTGAAAAATTCACTCTAGCATCGGAGTGGTTGTGAGTTTCTAACCTCAAACCTTAGAATATCACTCTAAAAGAGTGGAGATTTCACGCGAAAATTCGACTGGCTCACTTCTGGCTGGCTAAAAAGTGAAATCTCACTCCAAAGATTTTAGAGAATGGGTATTCCCAGCGCAACCTGATTGTGTTTTATTTATAAAATAACCTAATTTTTGGATTTTCAATTCCAAGCACCACAGATAAAAATAAAACACAAAAGATAGAATTCTATTCTAATGATAAAAATGAATTTCAATTCTCATTAAATTAGAATCACAGCAGAATGGATATCATCAGCATTATCATAGAAGATTATGATACAATGTTGGCTCAGTGTTGTATTCATACACGATTGTGACGGGTGAACCCCTCCGTAATTTGGGAAAATCTCTTTGTCCCATTTTCAAATCTGAACGATTTTGAAGCTGAAGAATCAAGCTTTCGTTATATCAATGTCTGATAAAAGTCAGAAGAGTTGCATTGAACGGAAAATGCAAAAATACGTTCAAAACTTGAATTTCTATGTGAAATATTTTTTCAAGCTCCCATATGAAATTTTACATATATATACTACCGTACGGGATTTCAATCACCTCTTCTGGACCAGGACCCAGCTAAATAAAACTTCTGTGCGAATCCTTCCATCTAAACCATTCCTTCTAAACCAAGAACTCGGCTAGGTGAATTTCCCATACGGATACCCACATGAGACGCAACACGGCGTTCCTGTTATGAAAACGTTGCTGTAAACAATTTCCCACGCAGGGTCCCACATGGGATTTTCAACGGCTTTCTTGATATAGAAACCTTGCTGGGGAAATTTCCCAGATGGGCTGATGATTAAATTTCTGAAAGAGGTTGCCAGATGGGGAAATTTTGCTTACGAAACCCAGTCAAAGATTCCAACTACAGGAAAATTTCCCACATAGAACTGAACTGAGTCCCGAGTGGAAAATTTCCCTTGTGGGATCCAGCTGGATTTTTTTGACTTCGCTATCATGGTATATTCCGCACAATTATTAATATGATACGATCAAAATCTACAATGGAAATATGTATTTAATTGATTACATATCTGAGGAAATATTTCTCAATCATCATTGGATAGACCGTGTTACTATTCTCTATTCTTGTTTCACTATCCCTCTTCCACCTTCAGCCAGCATTCGCTTGGGAGTTGATTTGGAGATACGTTTATGGATGAGCTGTCATCATCTTCCTCTATACACATATATTATTCTACTTCATCTGCTTCTCGGTTTTATACAGGGAAATAATTAGGAGCATATGACTGTCTGAAAACTAGAAGTGGGCAGTCTTACTTACTTTTTGTACTTCACAAGTACTTTCACATTTTCTTATTCGACATCTCCACCTACAAGGGAAAAACAGTACTGGAGAGTAAAAACACTTATAGAGTACAAATAAGAACTGCTGTCAGTCCCTGCTGGAAATTCTTCAATCTCAATTATTTGGAAGTGAAGAAAAAGACCTCGAACTTCTTGTGCGGGCAGCATGAAAATTTGCAGAAAACTTCTTTTTGGAATTCTTATGCTATTTGAGAGTATATGTACCCTCAACTTGAAGGACACTTTCAACTCATTTTTATTTCTGTTCTTTTTCTTCTTCTTTTTCTTTTTTTCATAGACTAAAGATATCCCAATAAACAGAAACATCTTCAAGATATCTTGGAGATATCTTTTGAGAGACATAAAAAAAATATATAAAAAACATCTTCCCGACAAGTCTTGAAGATGTTTCTCAAAAGATGTCTTGAAGATATCTGCAAGACATTTTCAAGACTTGATCGCATACGTCTAGAACGTACCTTCCCTAAGACCTTTTCGAGATATCTTAAAATTGTCAAAATTTGTCGCGTAATACATCTTTTAGATTTCTAAAAAACATCTTCAAGTCCTTTTTCAAGACATCTTTCGAAATTGCGGAGTATCTTTCAGATATCTAAAAGATAACTTTTCGTTTGATTGGGATATTGAGATATTCAGATTTTCAACTGTTGGATCAAGTGATTCTCTCTTCGTATGAGCGAAAATGACAGGTCGAAGAAATAGATCTCGATACCAAGAAAAAAAAACAACTGTAAAAAAAACTGCAGAAAAAGTCTATCCCACTTGATGAATTTCACCCCACAGCCTGTACAAAAAATCCCCTGGGGGTTACCTACGAGGGGAGGTTACCTAACCCCTGAAATGATTACCCCATCATCATATCAGGTGCGTAAAAAACGTTGATGAGGGATGATCATGATCATCGTTCCTCTACATTCAACCCCAACCCTTTTTTTTTTCTCTTTCACCCTACAAGCGACGTGTACGTGCATCTGATATATCATTTACAAACAAAAAAAAAGAGGAATTTTGTTCTCCGAACTCAAATGAAATCATTGTTAACTCAAATCGGAAAACAAAACAAAAAAAAAACAGAGGAGACGAATGGGAGACAGGGAAAAAAATATATGTGTACGTTGATTGGGGGGATGGTGACGACAGGTCGATGTTTATACATGCATTTATGCATTTATACATTTCATATATGCACCCAACGAACTAGACGTGGATGGATGATTTATCTGCTGTTAACCCAACGTGCATTTGGATGGTTTGTACTGTCAGATAAATATAAATAAATAAACGAAAAACAAAAAAAATGACGGAAGAACAAATGGAATAAAATCGAATGTCTCTGACGATAACAGAAATAATAACGCAGAATCCAAGTCATCGATAGAACGTCAATCAAATGCAATGCCAAAGCATGCAATTATTGTGCGGAAAAAATTAAATTGCTTGTATTTTTTGTTGTTTCCTGTTTTTATGGAACAAGAGAGGGACAGGATGAGAAAAAGATAGAAGGGATGTAAAAATCATGCCCCGGTATTGCGTTTTGGAAAAAATAGGGAAATTTTGCTTTTATATTGTTCATATACATCCTAAAACATGAATTCTCCGCAAATTAGACAAGTTTTCAGTGAGAAGAATATTTAATGGAGAATGAGGATGTAATTCACTTTTATCTTTAGAAATTATTGAACCAAGGGGATGATAATGTGTTCAAGGGTAGAGTTTGAACCAGGAGACCTAAAACAGCGTTTTTTTCAAACTTGTTTGTGTGTTTTGGATCAAACAAACTTTTTGGGATATTTTCATGTATATTTCAAGTTTACAAGAAGAAATGTTTTTCAAAGTGAAATAATGATATGAAGCGTGTTATTTCCGGTTGTCATTTTCACAATTATTATAAACCGGTGGGCAAGAGTGCAAGAAAACTAGATTTCCAATATAAAGCAATCAGAGCTTGTGATCTTCAGCTCTGTATTTCTGTTGAATTGTCTGAATTTGCTGTATTATATGCTGGGTGATTCAAAATTGCCGTACACTTCTCTGAGAACAGATTCTTGATGAAATTCTGAAAAGATTTTGATCCGGAATATCCAGATCTGATCCTTAGATCCGGAGATATGAGCATTTTTTGATTTTTTGAAAAATCCAAATGCCTCGGAAGGACCATATTTCTGACTTTTGAATCTAACACCATCCTCTAAGTCAGATCCCAGGGTATCCCTGGAAAAAAATAAATCTAATTTAGCTTCCTTTGTTGTGGAGTTAGATCGGTTTGAAATTTTTTGCATTCCAGCCAATCAGAATTCAACAACTTCAAATCGCTATAACTACTCCACAACGAAGAAGCTAAATTAGATTAATTTTTTTCCAGAGATACCCCGTCAGAAAGTCAGAAATATATCTCCGGATCTAAGGATCAGATCTGAATATCCCGAATCAAAATTTGTTCAAAATTTCTTCAAGAATCTGCTCTTAGAAAAGTGTACGGCAGTTTTGAATCACCCAGTAGTTCAGAACGTCCTGATCAAAAATATCCAGAGACATAAATTCCAATAATGGATAGTTTCCGTTCAGTAAACGAGTAAATTCAACACTCTATATGGAAAGGAATTCAAAGGTTTTCGAAAATTTCCAGAGAATAACTAAAAATTATTCAAAATTTTTCAGATCAAAAAGGGGTGCGATATACAAGAATTTTTCAAAATTTTCAAGGACTTTCTCGGAGATATATCAAGTTGTTGTTCGTTTCGAAAGACATTCCAAGCTGTTCGAAGATATTAAAAATTTTCAATTGATGTTCCGAGATTTTTAGCGAATTTCGAAAAACTTTTTATGAGGGTAACAGAAGTTTTTTCTCTATCGTAATTGTCCTCAACAAATTAATGATGAAATTTGTAATGGAGCAAATGTTTCATCCCCAACTCAGTTGAATCTTCAAATTTAAAATACAAAAAGAAAACAGAAGAAAATTTCGCTCATTTCGGAAATAATATTATATTTCTCTTTCACATTGATACATAGTATGAAGTCGAACCTGAACCCTCGATAGCATCACGAGCTTTTTCTCGTCCGTCGATAACGATGGCGCCACAGTATTCTTGCAACAGATCCATAATTCGAGTCCCCGATAATATAGGAAACTTTCCAAGGTTCTAATCTGAACTAACCGAATAACGAAAACCCTCTCATCTCTTTCGATCAATTTTCCCCCTTCTCTTGGCCTTTTTCCTCTTATCTGGAAGAAAAAAATGGTGCTTCTGCCATCATTCGAATTGTGAGTTTAGTCTTTTGTCAAGAGACGTTACTGGCTTAAATAATCAGGGTGCATGAAAAAGATCTGAAACTTTAGTTAAGAACACAATACATTGTATACTTACTTTTCCCAGGTAAGATTTCGAGTGTTCTTCTTTTTTCATATACTGAATCATTGGATTTCATTGAAATAAATCGTAAACCATCCACTTCATCATACTCTTCTTATTTCTTCCACTTCCCGCGAGGATGCATGAAAGTAATTTAAAATGAGATCATATTTTTCCATCATCTTTGATAATAAATAAAAATCTCTGTACCCATCTCTTCTATAATCCTCACGACAAAAGGTACGCTTAATTCATGCTATTCTCATCAAGGTCGATGGACCGACTCTTTTTCTCTCCCTTCTCCACAGGTCTTTGCATTCTTCTTTTCTCCCTTCACAACGCTGTTGCGGTATTTTATCTCAACTCTTTCAGAAACGAGATCCAGGCGCGAATGAAATTATATTGCAATGATTAAATGCAATATTCATTCCAGTTATTTCTTCTTCCCTTTTCTTATTTCGTCGCCGCGCGGAGTCGTTATGGTTCGTGGAAATGTGTTTACCCAACGATATAACATCTTTCGACTTGTTCGTTCATATTTAAGATCTTGAAACGATGAAAGTTTATCGTTAAAACTGTATATTTTTACGATAAGAATTGTGAATTTCATTCACCGATAGGTTGAATTTCGAATTTTGGTTCGACAAAACAAGTGGACGAATGTATCCACAGCTTGATGCAGAATTGAGTGCAACTCGATGAGTAGAATTGATTTCTCATACGAAACGTATTAAAAGAGCCGGAAAGAAATCGGGACGATAACAGCTGTTTTTTCGCGATTTTTGTGGTAAATTATTTCCGAACCTCTCCGACATTCTTAACGAGTATCAAATAATACTTTTCAAATTGCGGAAAGAACAGTTTCCATATACTATTACGAACAATTATCACTGACAGTTCAACCCTAATGGAATCAAATACACCGATTCAACAATGTGGTTTTCTGGTGTATTGGCGAACTTCAGACCACGGAATTGACACCAGAACTATACCAAAAGCCAATTTTTCCCCTTTTTGCACCAAGCGAACGACGTGAATGTTCTCAGTTTGGACTGCGCACTGTTAGAAATTTCTGCATCATATGTGATGGAACCAATTTCCATTCTCGCGACTGAAAAATTTCTTGAAATTTCAATCACAAATGAATTAAAATTCAGTTACTGAATTATACCATCATGGGTAATATCGTATAGCAAACATTGAGAAGTCAATTACATGTGACTGAATTTTTAATTCAATCACCAAGAACTGAAAATTTCATTTACAAGTGTGCTTGAAAAATGAATGAAATTTCAAGGAACTTTCAACAGTGCGTTACACTGAATTTTGACCGAATCCGCACTTGGTTTCTATTGAAAAGAAACCAAAGAATATTCACAAGTACGCCGTGTTTCCATGGTGAAATACCAAAACACGACTGATTCTCTACTGACTTTCACTGATATCAAATTGACACAAAAAAAACACGGTTTAACATTTTTATTAGGAAATGGACCGTTGATGGTCCTGTAATGCCGGTGCAGAGCCGTTTCTATATAATCCTTTAAAACGCCTCCACTCTGAATTTTGGGGTATTCACCAACAATCTACACGGAAAAAAAATCATTCGCTATTATTAGCATAGCTAAGAACTCTGAGCGTTATTTTTTAGCTGTCACAACTGCACAAACATATCTGTAACAGGAAGAAACCCAATCAAACTCTCTTGTGTAAAAGATTCCTTCCAAACACGAAAGTTTTGTTGGGAAATGTAGCCAAATTGTTTCGCTATCCAAATATTTACAGAAATTTACTCCATTCTGACCAAAATGTTCCATTTCTCCGCCAATTCTTAGGGGAAAAAATGTTGCAGTCAAGATGGCGTAAATTTTCCTAAGGGTTAAACTGCAGCAGGATACAATGTTGGCAAAGAAAAATTAGGACCTGCAACAGGAATTGATTTTTTGTGTGAATATACAGTCTTCTCGTCGTGATCTATCGAGAATACACGAGGAAAACTAATGTGTTTGAAAGTTTGTGACGGAAAGGGGTGTTTACTTGAATTTAGTTCTGAAAGAATCATAATTAGACGTATTCCTACGAACAATTATGATCATTTTGACGCTAATTCAAGCGAATAATTTAATCCGTTCCCAAATGGTGCTGAATCTCAATAAATTATGAGACTTTTTGAAACATACTTTCCTGCGTGTACCATGGTAATAATGATGATAATAATATTTCCATGCATTCCCATGACAAAACGTGGGGTATCGTACTCATCAATCAAATTCACTCTCATCGAAAATTCAAAAGAGAGAATAAAACCCACACAGTTTTCCAATGTTTCATGCAACACCATACCATTGAATTCTTCTCTCGAATATTTCGATATAAAATCCTAAATACTCGAAGATTTTTCTCATCGCACAGTGAATTTTCCAATATCCTTTTTCGTACTTCAATCCGATAAATTACAACAGAATGTACGTCATTTATATTATCATGTCAACAAAATGCCATATTATACTCGAAGATGAATTCAATGCGCATACATCATCATCATTATTTTATAATCCTGAAATATGAAAATTCACTGCGGGAAATTCGATTGGAAATACTGAGGAAAATTCATCAGGCAGGAGCTCAGTTTAGTCCCATCACCTTCTAACCAGATCCTTCGAATTCTTAATATAATTCATCAATCAACTCGTCACACGTTCAATTGAACCCGTTGAGTTTCCGTCAGAAGTTCTAAGAACCTTTGGCAGGAATTGAAAATATATACACCATGTTCCTCTCTTTTTATTCTTCATATGAGATCATCCAACGTCATAGCTAATGACACAGTTGGTTGTATTAGTGGAATAATTGTGAAGTAGTTGTGGAGCATTGGCAAACTTGGTTCCGCCAATTTTAGACGCTTTGCCGTTTGCTACCACGTTCTTTTTCTCTTCCCTCTCTGCTTCTTTTTTTGTTTATTTCTCTCCCATTATTTCTTACTACTACTACTACCTCCTCCTCCTCTTCTTCTTCTTCTTCTGCTTCTTCTTCTGTTAATCACGCAGGCTACCACCATTTTATTTTTGCTAGTGCGCGGTCTCTATTTTTAGGCGTTCTAGAAAACCCGCCTCTCCTTTTTCCGGGTCTTGGCAACTGGCGAGAGTCGATCGCGCGAATCCGGTTCAATTTATTCTTACACGAAAAATATTAAGGCGGCTGTTGTAGGCTGCTGTCGTAGCCTACAACCGACGGATCCTCCCTGACGAATTTTTGACGGTCGTCGGTCGGTACCTCCTCCTCTCGTTGACGATGATGCTACTACTCTTCTAGACAAATTACACCCAACGGTCGAGGGAATTTGTTTCATTGCCAATCGATTGTTGTTTATCCGATTCGTCTGATGCTCTGCGGTAAACTACTTCGTGCTTTGGGCAACATGTCAGATGAAAAACGAGATGGAAGATTGAAAAGTATTCATTGTGTATTTATTAAGTATTATCTAGTATTTATGAGCCGTCATGTTCTTTACTCATCCGGATTCTTCTTCTCCTTCTTCTTCTTCTTCTTCCTCATCTTCAATCTTTTTAACGATAATGTACAAGTGCAAATCTCTGCACAAATAGTTGATGATAATCATCTCAATTTACGAATGAAAAAAAGTATAATAAAAAATTTTTGTATATTTTCGTTCTTTTTTTTTGGCATTTAGGATACATACCCTGTTCGAACAAACTGATCAAAGAGATGTATGGAAATTGAAATATATATACACATATATATATATATACGCAGAGGAATGATGTCGAATCTCATTAGAGTTGCGAGTATTGATCGTTTAACGGTAAATATGTATACAGTTTGCCGTAAACGCATCCTAGCGCGTTTCTAGCACCTATAAATAATGCTGATATCCACACCGTGGGTACACCATAGTACATTGTGTATCAGTGTGTGTGGGCGCATAGGGGAGGGAGAGGTACGTAAATGTGTGTGGTCTCCAAAAGTGAGCTTTTTCGTTTCCTTCCCTTGCATTGCGAATGAGGGGGAAACGTGAATATAGGAAGAGGAGGAAGAGAAGGAGGAGAGTCGTTGACCTCTCGGAAAATCGATCGACTGGAGATCAGAAAGGACGAGGTGCTATGTGTAAATGTGTACACACTATATATTTATACACATAACACAGTAAATTACCATGAATAATGAACCAATAAATAATTGGTTATAATTCTTTGTATCTGTTTTTTCATTCATATCATCGTCACAACATTTGAACCGCGAGGGTCGACTGTAGGTGCTATGGTTATCACACATTCGTATAGTCTCTGCTTTTTTCGTATCATTTCCTCTCATTCAATTACACCGATGAGAGATTGATTTAAAGCTTGAATTTTGAATGAAATTCTGAAATAATATATGAATTATTCGTTTAATCCAGACTCATTATAAATCACATCATACAAAATGGTAATGTTCCAAATTTCGAATGGATGTTATATTGGTTCTTATTATTTTCATACTTCGATATCGTTTATTTTTCCTCATCGAATCTCGAGTGAACAACAATTGATCTGGCGAAGATCCGCGAGGAACGGATTCTTCAACCAAACAGGAACAAGTCACACTCAAATATGGAATTGTTCTGTTCGAATAGAAGCATTCGTCGCCCAGTAATTTGACGGTGGTTTGTCGCCAGACCACATTATTTTTACCCTGGAGGATGGTATGTGTGCAGAATGAATGTTTTACATATCAGATGCATACATCAGACGTATAATATAAATCATGGATAATTCCACTGGTTCAGAGTGGCATGTGGGGTAGCTAGCTTATTGTAAAATTTTCATTCAAGTACTTAGATAAATATACTGATGAGATAATAATTTTCATATAAAATACAAGAATAGCGAACATCTTATGAAGTTCATGAAGAAAAAGAATATAATCAATGTCATAAATGCTGATGACAGGAAAAAGTTGGGCTCAAGACTGGGCCAACTAATATTGTCTGAAGAAAAAAACTGATTTCATACGCAGGATTGGGCAACCTTGGGTAACAGTGGATTCTCATGTTGCACCAAATATGGTTATCAACTTGACCCAGCTTGGGCCATAGTTTTGCTCAGCTTGAGCGATAGATGGGCCTGCGGTGGAATTCTCTTCTAAAGTGGCAAATTGCCATAACTCCTCTCAGGACGTCGCTTGTTTTTTGCAAGTGGCGAAGCGAGTATTCAACGAATATGCGTCTCCTCGAGAGATTCTGACAAGAAGAATCAATTATCTTGGACTTATCAGAGAATTATATGTCGAACTTCTCGCACTTATCCACACATTTATTCTCTTCATATCGAAGTCTTAGAATGCACGTTTTGTTTTGTTTTTAACTACAATAAAAGATTAGACATCGTTGGCTTATCCTTGACAAACAAATCTTCGTATGGTGTGCCATTGATGGGGTTTGCTGTTACAATCCTTTTCACGGTGCTGATGTTTAAATGATGTTATCATCCCACAGTTGCGCCATACTAGATAACCCAGAACATTATAGAGTATGGTACTCTTTGGCAGATATTTTTTCTCCGTGGCCCTAGTAGAAATTTTTGACGGAAAAATACGAGGGTTTGATGATTGCATGAGGGCATGGCTGATTTCTTATCAAGTGCTCATTAGGTTTCGTTACAGTTTTCCCTTTTTTGCTCGATTTTATGGAAATTTTGCGTTACAACCCTATTCGAATCCTATTAAGGAAACCAGGGAAAGCCCTTGTGAGGGCCTCATAAGATTTTCCTTATTCACGGCCTCCGGATTCTAACCTGGTCGACACCTCTTTGAAAATAGGGAATGCCTGATCAAATTTCTACTAGGGTTCATGGTCAATTTTCGCCTAGGCAGATTTAATTCAATCAGATCTTATCAAATCGAATTTCAAAGTGGTCATTCAGACTTCTTGATTCATTCCAAGACCCATACAACACACAGCTTCTTGGAGATATATTAGAGAATTCTTCTAAAATCATAAATGTGATATCCGATCAGATTTGAATATCGGTTCGGGAATGAATATTTGAGGAATCGATCGAATATATCATCTTGTCGTTAAAACTCAATGGCAGTTATACTCCGAAAGAAGTGTCGTTTCCAAAAGTGTTGCTTGATTATCGCCAAGTGGTACGAAAAAGAATAATCATAATAAGGAAAGAAACATTCCATTCTGAACTTGATTTTACAATTCTTACTCCAGCACACATCTACATATGGTAGAAATTACATATGTCGATTCCGCTATTGCATAATCATTACGGTTTCTCATAATCGATGTTCCTCCTCTGAATCGAACAGCGGAAAGAAGATTTACGTACCGTGCATGCTGATTATAAAATGTGTACATCAATCTTCAACAAGTACTCATTGAACGGTGGGCGTCTCATCAATCGTTTTACATTGGGAGGAAAACAAACAAGATGTATAATCAATTATTATCCGATATTTTGTTCACGTGATGGAGCCTGTAATCACTTCGATCTTAAAGAGAAAATTGCTGTTGTTGGAGTAGCCAAGGCAATATTTTGTCCACGAGTAATTGAAAAGTTCATTCTGGTAAGGTTTGTCATATACTTACATGTGTATATGTATTTATTACATAGAAGAATGTATTGAGAATGAGAAAAGATAACTGGAATGCGAGTTACTCACCTCTCTCGTTGAAATATCGGATGATACCAATTCTCCCTCAGTTTCACGAGTCTTGTAGAGTTCTTAAAATACTCTGTAAAATTATAATTTCATTATTATAAGTTTTGCTTATTGTTGTTCAATATTATTACTATGGATTCTCGTTACACCTTAGAATTACTTCCTAAATCTGAAAGATGAGTGAAAAATCAATGGTTCCACTGTGTGGGGTTGCAGAAATAAGACTTGAGTATTTTTCATCCGTTCAGAGTGAAATGTCACTTTCCGAGGTTGACAAATTTTTATATCTGAAATAGTGAAGCAGGTCTCTCAGGATCCATGGAAGATAATACACAAAATATACAAATCTATTTATACATCGATTGGAATCCAATAGTTAACTGATCGAAACAGCTAATCGACTCAACAATTAACTGCATTGCCATGACATTAATATCACCCACGATATTTTGTAACACCATTCCAAACCGCTTGCGAATGATCAGATTACGCGTACACGAAGAAAGAAAATGATCAATTCAATATATATTTTTTTTTACTCCATGATGCTAGGTTGGAGAAATGGATGAATGTTAGATCCCCTATTTCCATTATTTTGTCAAGGTTTGAATTTTAAGAAACTTCAACTGAATTCCGGAGTTTATTCTAAAAATCCAGAAAAAAGTGACTGTGAAGAATTACAATTACGTTTCATGAATTTTCAGAAGGAATTGTTTTGCAGTGTATACTTGTCATTCAACATTAAGTAATGAAACTTGAGGTGAAAATGCATTGTTTTTAGAACGGCTACGTATTTCAGTAGTTTTTGAGCTCTCAGATATTAATTACTTTTGGTTTTTGTTTTAGGTCAATCCTGGACTGAGTTATTGCTCTCACCGCACGACCATGAATTTTCCTAAACAGCATACCCACGTACATAGAAGATTCCTAGAATATTCCTATCGCATGCATTTGATACAGCTATTTACACAAAGTCACGAAATTGTAACATGTCTGAAAATTTATTTTGCCCATCAAATGAGGTTTCTGAGGGTTCAGGAAAGATTATCTGGACATTTGCATTTGGACAGCACGCAAGAAAAAAACTTGCTCCAGTAATTGCTCACCTTTTTTGCTGCCACAGCAAGAATTCGTAACTGTGACAGTCAAATTATTAGCTATGACACAGCTGAAGTCATAGATTGAGGAGTGTTGGAACAATTCGAAGACCCCCTCAAGGTGAAAAGCAGGAAGAAGGAATGTCCTTCAGAGCTTTTTACATTAATTTCCTTCCTCAAATGGGGCCTCCTGGTGAACGGAGCCCGGGGCTATACCCCCAACTCAGACCCCCTTGATCCAGGTCTGCTCATAACTCGTTTTTAACTCTCCAAGTATTAACGAATTTTGTTTTTCGTAAAAAACAACTAGCTGCAAAGATTACTGTAAGTTTTCCCCTGCATTCGCAACATGGTTCCACTCTGATTCATTGAATTGAAACATAAGTCTTTGATTCCTTAAAATATCGTGGTTTCTTAAAAACATAACATTAATCGACTATCACTTTTTCGGAATAAAACTGTTCGGCCTACATCAAAGAAAGAATGTTCAATTTACTCGAAGCAGGGTAACGATGAATGCAATAATAAATAAATAAATGAATGAAAAAGTTCAATAAAATACACTCAAGAACGATATAATCGCGTTAACGTGTGATTCGAAACTGGTTGAATACGCAGTCACGTGTTACTAATGTAATGGCTATAGTTTAATTATAAGGCACATTATTGGATATTACTGTAATAAGGTTGTCAAATAACTACCGACATCGTCATACGAATGCCCGCTGGTAGTCGAATCACGCGTATTCGTGCGAACAAAACTTGTTCGCCGTGGTAAAAATTTCCTTCCATTCGAGCTTGAATAACAATTTCTCATTACGAATCGATTTCATCTTTCTCTCATCTTCTTGAAAACTTCATTCCAATCATCGTTATTCGATAAAATAAAACGAATGCGTAATGTTACATAGAAAATCACTCTTCATAATGGACTTTTGAAACTGTTATATGTATTCTAAACAAAGGATATAGGGTATGAAAATTGATCAAGGAAGAATCCAAATTTGGATAGTAGGTGTGGTGCCATCCTTGATTCAACAACAATTTTCGCTACTATGTTGTTATGGTTCATGTACATTTGGAAAATACACCACGGTATACAGAAATCCGATTATCAACCTTGACCAAATACGTAGTTTATCAAAACTAAACCAGTTCATGTGATACTTCGCAAATACACGGGATGTTGAGTAAATTTTGTTATCAGCTGATCTCGCTTGCATAATGTACACAGCAAGTTGACACGGTGAAGTTTATCACTGCGAGTAGATGATTTGATTCGAAAGCGAAAGTCTTAATATGCTGATGAATTTTGTACCCCAAAAACTATCTTTGTCATTTTCATAAGGGTATCGTCAAAATTTTATCATTTTCCGTTGTGCTGCTTTCAGAATATCGAAATTTTCCGGTTCCCGCGTATAAGAATATTCGGATTATTTTTTACATTGGAGTTTCTGGAGTAAAAAACTCCAGGGAAAAAAGTGGATATCCACGGTTGTGGAGCGGAATAATCTCACTCTTGAAGAATGCGATCTTCACTCTGCTCTAAAGTTGCTATATTTCAACTTTTTCAAGAGCGAAAAGTCACTTTGAGCCTCCTAGAGAGCATAATAATTATCTAAAAGTTCATGGAATGATTTCTTATCTATCTTCAAGATAGAATCATTTCGATAATATTACACTCTTAAATGAATTTTCTATTCTCATTGAAAACTTCTATAATCTGGTAAGCATTGATCCTTTACACGCGGGTATACACACATACGTTCTCAAGCTTTTCAGAAACTTCAACGTTCATTTAACGAATGTCCGTTCATCGGATCGATTTTGCACTTCAGTAATGGTTTCGTGTTCAAGTAAACTAAATAGTTTCTGCTTTTGAAGGGAATATTATCAACTTCTATTATCACTCGATTCGATCTTTATTGTTTCACAAATTCCCAACAATCTTTTTGTCTTTCCACAGGTATTATTGTTATTTCTGTTTCTGATTCAATAAAAGTTTCAATTGAATGAGAAACACGGTGAGAATGGTGTCAAAATAAAGAAATAAAAGAAAAAAGGAAGAGGGAAAAAGTGACGAAGGCAACAAATCACATCTTCTTTCCCTCGTTTCACTTCATTAGTTCGAGTTTCAAAACAGATTCATTACCGTAGGTAAAATACCTCGGGGGAAAAAAAGAATTCTCTCTCTCTGGATTCAATTGAAAACCATCGTGGTGTACGAGCGGGTGAGTAAATGTATGTCTGTGCGTTGAGTCGACTGGTCCCGCGATGCCTTTTTCCTTTTTATCGGGGTTTTTTTCATTCTTTTTTGCATGTCTCTCTTACTATCCTTCATTGCCGTCCTTTATCTACCCCCTACCAGTACACTGTGTATGTAGTAAATGCTAGTATCCTCCTGCCTCCGGTAAATGCGAACGATGGGAGTGGAATGGTGTGCACGCGCGCTTCGCTCTGCGTATACCCCCGCTTTTGTTGTTTTCCTCTATTTTCCGGTTTTTCCGGGATAGGAGGGTCACCGCACCACCATCGTTACCGTACCACCGCTGGCCGGACATACGCGGTGGTGTGTGGCGCAACAAGTAGCAGATTATAAAAATCACTCGATACCCTGGGGGTGTGTATGTTTGAGAGAATAAAAAAGGAGGCAAGGAAGGAGGAAGAGAAAGAAAAAGAAAAGGAATGAAAAAAAAGTGCGTGGGTGTGAGGGCAGTATGATTCGTTTTATTCATTTACACACGCGTATGCATGCACGTGTACGTATACGTGCGATGTGGGTGGAAAAACGGGAGATACGAGGATTTGTACGAGCATCTATCTGCGCGTACATGTATTTGTGCGTTCTAGGTTGTCAGGCTGGCTGGCTGGCTGGCTGGTTCGCTGCCTGGCTGCCTGGCTGCCTGCCTGCCTGCTTGCCTGCGTGGCGATTTACATTAAACGCTGGTCCGTGTCCTCTTACTCCACAGGGAATGACAGAGGAAAACAGCGTACAAGGGAAAATTTTCTGAAAGTACGAATTATGTCGAGTAGGGACAAAGAGTTTGTGAAAAGTCAAATAATTGAAATGTTCAGATATTTGAATCACACTTTTATCGCCCATTTATAGAAATGTTGTTAAAAATTTGTATTAGCTTCAGGAAGAATAATATCGAATTTCGTGGTTATGATTCAGTTCTACTCTCAGAAAAAAACTGACACATTAATTCCTTTCCTTTTTTTACAACTTTGTTGTCCTTAGTTCTTGATTTTGCTGGGTACCTTGTGTCAGAGGAGTAAATTTTTTACTATCATAGCAATTTTGTTAGGTACGACAGCAACTTTCTAGCTGTGGCAGCAAAAAATCTTTTGCTATTCTGTGTGGAATACTCAAAATTTTGCTAGTCCAGCGAAAAATTGGCTGATGTAGTTAATCAAGTTGCTCTCTCTCTCAGCAATCAAGTTGACTGTGGCAGCAGATTTCCAGCTAGGTTGGCAAAAGGATTTGCTGTTCTATATGAATTACCTCGATCTCCTGCGAAAGCGAATTTCTTTCTCCGTGTTAAATAATAATGGAATCTTTTTCTGAAAACCGATAGAAAAATTCACTTCTCCTGAAAACATTCCTTTCTCTTCATCACAAATGACATCGCATCGGGAGGAATATGTTTCGAACATCACACACAATATACTTCACGAACTCTTTTTTGTAAAACCGAAGAAAAATACCATTGGCTCAATTGAAACTGTTGAATATACGAAAATACTTGTTGAATTAATAATTCATGTGTCCGAATATACCTTCGACGAATATAGCTTTTGCCTATAAATTTTTCACGTGTTACTCATCTAATAAGTGATTTCTCCCACACGTCTATTCCACTCTGTTATCTATCCTATATATTTCAATCGCTTACATTATCTCTTCCACAATGCAAGAAGCAAACGTTCTTTGCTTTTATTCTGATTTCATGTTTATTTTACATATGCATTCAAGATTTGCTTGGTCTTTGATTCCCTCCCTCGATGGAATACTTTCCCATTAGTTCATCGCAAAAATCGTACCCTTAAATTGAGAATATTACTCGAGAATATAAGAAGGAAATATACTCCCATTTGTATCGAGAAGATTACAAATTTTTAGAACATTATTTTTTCATGTGTCGATCGATTATTTGAAACAATTCATCGATCGATAAGAGCAAGGGGAGAACCAGAGGATGAAATTAATCGAAATTGTGTGTGCGATCTGGAAAAGCACTAAAATATCTTAACGTTCTCCCAAGCTAACTTCTTGCCGCGTGTGTTATAAAGCTAGGGAGTTCTCTCACACGAGTACCTCTAGATACAATATGCGTTTCGTGTATATTCACATATCGAGCACACAATCACGTGAGTGGCATGGTGCGATGCATCGTACCAAGACTTTATGCACGTGTACACACCATTTTCAATGTATAAGAACGCATGAGTATTTCTATATCGATGCACAGCCTATCCTGAAGCTCCGCGGCGCAACTTGGAAAGGGTTTCTCTTAGTATTTTTTCTTCTCCCCGTTTCCTCCTCCATGTAATGTGTTCTTGGTGCCTTTAGTACAGTGGGTGGAGAGACTTACCATCGCGTGGCCCCCCGCTAGGTACGATACTGTACGATTTTTCGACGACCGATGAAAGTTACTCGCAAGATATTCTATTTTAAACGTTCGTCCGACAGTCATGGTTGTACCTACTTTTCTCTGTAGCTCTCTTTCTTCTTCTCCTTCTTCTTCTTCTTCTTCTCTTTTTCTCTTGGTCTTGTATAGGCCTTCTCTCACGTGCACCCACCGTCGTCGTTTTCTCCTTTCTTTCAGTTTTCTTATTCTATCCTTCAACTTCATGCACGAAGGTAATTCTTAAACGAGGAAGAGAAGGAAAATAGAGGAACCATCTTGGTTCTGGATAGCTTCGTTTCTAGATACGTCCCGTTTCTTCTCCATCTATCATAACGTCTTCGTTAAACTTGGCAAGATTTAACCATTATCTCTGTACACTCGAGAAAGAGTAATGTATGTAAATATATGTGGACGGATTTATCGGGGATTCCATTGAGATCGGATCGCGATTGATCGAGGAATGGATTGATTTGTCTTTTTTTGGATTGATCTATCTTTTGAAAAGATATTTGTTATCGGAGAAGGAATGGAAAAAGTGCACAGAGAAGAATTGTCTATTATAAATTACTAGACTCGCTAGTAAATTAAGGATATACTTGCATTTTGAAGTTATATACCAAACATTCTCTTCAAAAGTACCAGACTTTCTATTATGAAATGTTATTATTCTACCATTAACTCACAGAAAGTCTGGTACTTTTGAAGAGAACGTTTGGTATATAACCTTAAAATGCAAGTATATCCTCAATATACTAGCGAGTCTAGTAATTTATAATAGATAATTTTTCTCAGTGTGTTTGATAGAATTTTGTGCAATGCGGAATTGTCCAAACAGCCGATCGCTAGAGGAATCAGAGCGAATTCCCAATAACTCCGAGCTACACTGTAAAAAATGGGCAATGTTAGAAAAATTTCACCCCAGAAAGTGTTCTTCCGACACCCCATGGTGTCAATTTCACACCGTAAAGTGTTATTCTAACACCGTTTGTTATCTTTTTTACAAGGATTTCGGGATGGACATGTATAGAATTCGTGTGGTGTTGATTCCGTGTTAATTCTGACACTGTTTTGACACCGCATTTTTTACAGTGTATGCTATGATCGTCGAAATCGTCATCGTGTTGTTGGGAAGTTGTTTGGATCCTTCAAGGTCGTAATCATGTATTTATCAAACTCCCAGCAATATTGTTAAAATTGGACAACGACTCTTGCTGTTTGGGTGGAGAACGCAATTGAGAAATTTTCAAACATCGGTCCCATACTGGGCCGTAATCGGGATGCCGGCGAGGTATCGGACCAACCACATGTACACGCTGTCTCCTGTACAGAAGACGGTTCATTGCAGTACCGTAACAGCGAAAAACACATGTATATTATATACGAAGTGACTCGTTCATTGCCAGCATCGTTGATCGCTCAGTGACGATGGCACCCATCATTACCTCATCACTGAATAATTACTCACCCTTAGAAAAGTTTTCCCCGTCCAGTTCCATGAACTTGCAAAATTTCCTCATTCTTTTCCATGTTTTGGGGAAAAAATGGCCACAACAATGAGGAAATCTTGCAAGCACATGGAGAACTTTTCTAAGGGCAATGATAACATGAGCCCAGTAATGGGGCGAAATAATTGCAATTCACGGCTAGAAATTTCGAAAACATATTCGAATGTGAGCCATCAACGGCAGATTATTGGACCGTATAATAATATCTATCGATTATCATTAATCCGTTTCACAATAATTGGCCAGATGAGGCCAATCAGATTGATTAAGCCAAAAGGTTCTAAAATGGCCCAAAAGGAGACGGAGCTTACGCAAAGCAAAATTCTTGCTGAATCAGCGATTTTTAAAAATCTGCTACTACAACAAAAATTGTACCGTTTTAGCAACGTATTTGCCAAACTTAACACGGAGAAAAAGGAATTCGCTGTGGCAGCGAAATCTACTTTTGCTGGGTTCCTTTTGCCAGAGCAGCAAAATTTGTTTGCTATTCTATATATAATACTGAAAATTTGCTGGCGGAGCAAAGATTTTTTGCTGCCACAGCTAAAAAATTGCTGTCGTAGCTAACACGATTGCTGTTATAGCAAATTTTTAGCTAGGTCAGCAAAAAATTTTGCTATTCTATATATAATACCTCGATTTGCTGCGTCAGCAAATTTTTTCTCTCCGTGAATGTATTCACAAGTTTTACCATTCACTTTTCTTTCTAATATTGTTTTCTATAAACTATCATGTCATAACGTGTGTCCTATCAGATTACTTCTCCTTTTAAATATTCTACCAAATTCAATACACTGTTCGTGCGAAAGATTTGCAATAAGACAGCTTATTATTCCATTTCACACGGAGAAGAAGAATTTGTTGTCGCAGTAAATCGAGGTAAAACCGGGCCAAAAATTCGCTGCCACAGTCGACTGGATTGCAACTTTTTCGATGAGCTAACAAAATGTTTATTATTATACCCAGAATAGCAAACAAATTTTGCTAGAAGAATAAAGATTTTTTGCAGCCACAGCTAAAGAGTTGCTGTCGTCGCTGACAAAATTGCTACGATAGCAAAAAATGTACTCCTCTGACACAAGGTACCCAGCAAAATCAGGTTTTGGTGTCATAGCGAATTCTTTTTTTTTCGTGTATTTCTCAAAATTGATGTCACAATATCTGTCACAATTACTTGAAATATGTAATGAATAATTATTCTCCTGAAAATTCAGTAATGCGCCAACTTTAATTACACTTGTCAATAAAATTCTCTATTTTTATCCATTAAATCGAGAAAGCATTGATAACCCAATCAAACACAAAGACGTCGAAAAGATCATCTAAAAGATATCTCGTAGAGCTCTTTCAGATATCTGAAAGATGTGTCTGGTGTAAAAAAATGGCGAAGAGATATCTTTTGGAATATGATTGAAAATATATATTGGGAAATGACTGAATTATTAATTCTTTGCTCTATTATATTGCATATTAATATATATTTTCATAATTGGAATTCCATTTATAAATTTTCCAACATTGTAACCAATCGCCAATGAATCAACGATCAATTATAAATTTCTTGAAGAGAACGAGTAGTGCTTTTTCTCATAACCCATTTCCTCAAACTTGGAAAATTTCTATATTTTTTTCCACGTTTTGAGGAAAATGTGGTTGATTTTGCAAGGATGAGGAAAAGTTTCCTAAGAAAAGGAGTACATAACTTCTACCTAGGTAAGCTGATAAATTCGGCAACAAGTTTCGTGTGGCATTGCTCATGTATCTTGCGGACCAGGCATTCCATGTAATTTTTCAATCTGAAATGATCTGTAAGAATTCAATTCAAGATGAACACCGAACATCTTTGTGAACAAAAAGACATCTCATAAATCATCAAACGTTGAATTCGAACATTTTGAATGTTTCAAAAACATTGAAGCATCAATTCATTACAAGACGACGATTAGAAAAAACGAAACCATATTTGCGGAATTGTATTCCTCCTTCTAAGCTGATAAAAAAAATATATATATGTGTATCGTTGTCTTTCCCACACACACGTCAAAGCCACTCATTACTCTCGAGTGAGTTGAGTCTCAGTGGGTACACAAAGAGTTGGAAAGAAACGATCTCCCTTCTCCTCTTCTCTTCTTCTTCAGAAGAAGAGAGCCTAGTAATAAGTATACAAACGTTACCGCACATACACAAATGTTTCTCGGTGCGCTCGATCGTTTGACTGTGCAGAGGGCGGCGCATGCGCGATAGATCCACAGCTCCGCTGACTCGATTCGCTCGCGCCAACTCGCTCCGCTAGCTAGCTAGCTAGCAACTTGGCTCTCGCCCTCCCCGCCAAGGTGCATGTATGCATTCTATGCAGCGTGCACCGCATTAGATGCATTTCTAAGTCGCGCCGTAATAAATCGCAGAAATATATATCGAGGGAAGAGAAGAAATCAGGGAAAGAGAGAAGACGGAAAGAAATAGGAAAAAAACTGAAAGGGAGAGAGAGAGAGGAAGAAAAAAGAGAGACTGAGAGAGAGAGAGAGAGAGAGAGAATTAAGAGGGAGGAAGAAACAAAGAAGGAGAGTAAAAAATTATATCGAGAAGGGGAAAGTGTACTTTGACGTTGTTATTATTATATACAATCAAACTCGAACGGTGCCTCAATGGGAATAGACAGATACGTAAAGGTTACAAGGAAAAATTGTTCATTTGCATAAATTATGAACATTGTCTTATTATCACTTAATACTTCCACTATTAACCCTGTTATCGCTATATTTTGTATCATCGTCGGTTATGTGGGTGCGTGTGCATGTGGTAATTTTTCTACGTGAATAGAACAATCAAATGTTGTTCTTATACATGAATATACTTATATGTTATATATATATAAATATATATATATAAATGTGTGTATGAACTTGATAAATGTATACATGAAATTTGTTCAATGATTTCATTGTGCAAGTGTGTATAAGTGCGCGGGTGCAATAGTGCACTACATGCACGTGGTGTGCGATAGTACCAGGATACCCTGTGTATGTAACATAACTTCTCCCCTTGTTTGTGACTCTTGCGGTAGGACATGGTCACGACATATGGCAACTACATTATACACATCTTCTCTTCTTCTTATTCACTTTCGAAATTGATTTATCGATCGAAAGGATTTGAACAGCCTCGGGAACCAACAAAATTTTTCATCTCATCGATCCTACGCCCCTGGGATCACGCATTTTCGCCGGCTATACTCGCGAAAAATCGTCTTCTTCTTCTTCCTCCTCCTCCTCCTCCTCCGCCCCTTCCTCCTCCTGTGACCGTCACTTAATCAGGAAACATCGTACGAGTGTGAAGAGTGTGCGCATTTTTCCGTTTTCTTTCATATAATCATCGCCGTCGGTGAAGTGTCAAGAAAATTGTTATAGTTATCTTTTGAATAGAAGAAAAAAAGGAAGATGAAAAATGTTTGGTTTATGGTGATGATCGTGCTGTTGTAGGAGTGTTATATGAGAGTGTTGGAAGACGAAGAAGGTGACGTTAACGTTCAAAGGGTCCTGTTTTTTGAGGATTTATTGTTAAAAGTATCGTCTTCGATAAGGTAATCATGATTTCCATTCAATTATTCACTTGCTGACAATTATTTCAACTTTACATTTAGCTCTGGATTCAATTGTGAATGTATCATTTGATATTTTTCTATGTTTTTTTTTTTTGGAAAATCAAGTCACAATCTCAATATCATGATCAGTTTCTATTTCATTTGGAAGATACAAGAGCGCTTGGATGAAGAAAATCCCCACGTGACTGCCGATTTCCAACCTCGGGAGGAAGTATTCGAATGTTTGATAAAGCATTAATTATTTTAATCATCGTCACTATCCTCTTGTAACATAAGAATTTTCCAAACATTCTGCGCTTTTCATGTGATCACACACACAATCCGTTATGGATGAATTTTGAAAAGACTTTTCAAGAATGTGCATAGCATGTACGGATCCAAAACATTGCTATTCGCAGATTCTAAGGACGTTCATAAAACATATTCAAAACTTCCAAGAATATTCTTAACATTTCTGTTAGTCATGTCAATTCAACATTTTATCAAAATTTATTAAAATGATCCTCTCTGTATACAGAGAAGCATCGATCTTCTAACATTTTTGCTCGAGGATTGACAAATGAAAATGAAAATAGTTACAGCCAACTTCATGGCAATAAAATACTTCGATAAAATAAGCTGTGCTGCCAATACTAGAAATTTTTCAATTTTTTTATTGGTCATTCTGATCAATGCAAGAGAGGGATTAGTCGAATTCGGGATCTTCCGGCAACCCTGGAAATGAGTTATATTTCATTTCTTTTTATTAAGACATGATTCAATAGGTTCTTAATTTCCAAATCCAGCTATTCCTCTGTATACCGGTTTCATTTAGTCTCTTCCGATCGAACAATGAATCATTTGGACGTATTCGTTATAAAAACTGACGAAGTTCCATTTCATCAGATGAGTTTCAAGAGAATTGAAACACAATGTAAGCAAAAAAGAATTCCTTTAAGAGGACCAAAAACAGTACATAAACAAAGAAAAATATCTGAGAAAATTTTAAGATAAATAGAATTCAAGTTCCTCATGCATTCCTACAATGAACTGGAATAGTTGGTATTTGTTCAATCCAGTCGTGCAAATTCGATATCCCGAAGCTACTTGCATTCAGGATACCGTGAAGACTATATATACAGGAGCAATAATCAGTCAAATCAGAGGAATAATCGAATACGAAAACGTTTTCCTAATAACATGTGTTTCCCATCAATGTAAAGTAACGAATATCCTTAATGAGAAGATGCAAAAGCAGCATAGATTCCAATTCCTAAACTTTAGTTCATCATCTATTACGGAGCGCAACACCCTCTGAATTATACTGTACATGTCGGCTATACCATCGATATAATAACCTAACCTTGGCTTACTTGAGTGCGCTGCTCTGATTCATGATTTATATACTCTACTCCGTAACGAGATCATTATTGAAAGAATCTTCGCAACGTGATATACGCTAAAAGAGAAATTTCTCTCCATTCAATCACGAGAGTGACTACAAAGAAAATCCATCCCTGGTGGAAATATTTCTGTGAGAATTTCTGAAAATCTCTGAAAAACTCTCAAAATTCGAACATTTTCCGTGAATTTCTGAAAGTCTCTATCAAATTCAGAATAATTCTGAAAATCTCTCAAAATGGGAATTTCCACACTGAGAGAAAGGGTCTATTCAAATATTCGAGAACTAGTAAATTTAGTCACTGTGAATTAAAATTTCATTCGTCGCAACTATATTTTCTATTCCCATTGAATAAATCATTTTATTCATATTTTAGACAGCTAGCCTTTGAGTTACCCCAACCAGAGTGTAGCTAGCGTAAAAAAAATCTAGCTGTGGTAACCAACATTTAGTTGTTCCAACTTGGTACCTTGCCCTCAGTGCACCAGGGATGCAACTTTTTCATTGAATTCTGCATATATTTGCTATACAATTCGGATATGAGTGTTGAAAAAAACTATCCACAGGGTACTGAAGATTCTTTGTATCGAAAACCTTGGCGGAGATGCGAGTCTATACTTCACGTGCTGTGTTTTTCAACTTCAGTTTGTGTTCCCTCAAAATAACCTATAAAAGCCGATCGAATATTATAATCAAAGTTTTTCCCTTTCTCTTTGCTCTCTTTTCCACGCTGTGTTACTATTTCCTCGGCTTATTTAACGACTATTAATATTCCTTGCTTGCAGAACTCCGTCGAGCTCACGCGCTTATAGCTGCAAAACTAACAAACCAAAAGTCCGCGGGAAGAGAAAGAAAATGGCATCCTGTGGTTAGAACACAAGTTGGACTATACGCGCATATATCAAGCAAGTTCCTTATTCTTTCTCCGGTCTGAAAAATCGGATTTCACACATTGTTTTCTTTCTCTTGGCACGCGCTCGAGGAAACTCGCTGCTGTCGCCGTTGCTACTGTTGCCTGTTGCTGTTATCGCTGTTGCTGCTCTCCCGCTAACACTCTACTTCAACTTCTTCGAAGAACGATGATGAAGTCCGTCAGCGATGTAACTTGAATGTTATCCCTGGTATCGACGGGATCAATCATGTGAAACACCCGTAAACAATTCATCTTCATGATTGGTTGGTATCTCATACGAAAATCTTCCAGTAAAAAAATAACTATGTCATCAAATATTTCAAATAAAAAATATTCATTTGCATCAAATAAAAGATTACTCACGGAGGAAGGAATTTGTTGACGCAAAAAATCAGGGTATTATATATGGAATCTTAAATCTTTTTGCCAACCTAACTCAAAATTTGCTACTACAGCTAACTGGATTGCTGAGAAAGCAACATAATTGACTAAAACAGCAAACTTTTCGCTGCCCTAGCAGAAATCAGCTGCCTTAGCACCGAATCAACGTTGTTTCGGGTTGAGATGCCTCGGAACAACGTTGATCCGGTGTTGATTTCTAGTAGGGTGGTCTAGCAACATTTTTCATGTTATATACAACAGAATAGCTAACAAATCTCGCGGGATTGATATTTTGTACTGCCACGGCTAAAAAATTGCTATTGTAGCTAACAAGTTGGCTGTGATAGCGAATAGATTGCTGGAGCAGTAAATTTTCTTCCTTCTGAATCTTTTCAAATTTAGAATTGTGACAATTCAACACTGAATAGAAGTTATTTCAACACCCCACCCAGATTAGACTTCTAAGAACATCCCTTAAAACAAGCCCAGTCAAGAAATATATAGGCCTTGGGTTGAATGGCTAATCATTGATTCCTTATTTGCTGGCCGGGATAGGACTCATCATTAGGCCAGATGGGCCATTGCTGGATCCAAGTTATAATCCAAGAGTCAACCATTGATGTCCAATGAAGGGCATTAACGGATGCCATGAAGATATGATTGATTCCGGCTGCCCAATAAACATTTTTGTGCAACTCTTCTGCAACCCTTGAAAAGATATCTTGAAAATGTATAAAAAATGACGTCTTAAAGTTATCTGAAGGTATCTTAAAGATGTAGAGATATCTGAAATTGTTGCATAAGACATCTTTTACATTTCTCTAAGATACTTTTCAGAGTGATCTCAAAGAGGAATCCAAAAATGTTTATAAGGTACTCCCCATGATGGGCCATTAATGGTCAGTTGTAAAAGTCTGTTGAGGATTTTCAAATTTGATTTCACTCTATATTTTTTTTATTGTGCCAAGAGAACACAAACCGTCTAGGTTAAATTTACGTTCATTGTACGTGCATTCACGTTCATGGAACGTTCAATGGACTTTTGAATGTCCGGGCATTGAATAGACCTTTATTAGACGTTTCTTGAATCTTGAATCCCCCTTCAAAATAGTGAGAGAAAATTCAGGAGTTTATGATAAAAAATTTTACATTCATGGCAGAACCACTTGGTCTATCACAATGTTGGAAGGGAAATATTCCACGCGTGTATGTGGAATGATTAATACCTAGATTCAATTGCTAATTCCCCATAAAAATCTGGACGACTCCTATGAACCGACCGAGGGAACCCAAAAAAAAACAGTATCATTCGCATATTTCATTGAAAAATTTGTGTACTCGCCTCGTTGAAAAAGTCCTATGAATTCGACTGAATTCCAGTTATTCCTAGGACAGAATCGTCATGAAATCCGCTTAACGACTAATTTTCACAGCACAACTTGCAGGAATATGACTTCCCTGGCATATATGTACCATGGGGTCCACCCTGGCCCAGCATGGACTGGGCCTATATTTTGCCCACGACTGGGCCCATATTTTTGAAAACATTTTTTGTGTCCACAAAAAAATGTTTGTAATATTCGATCTTCAATCAATCAAAAAGATTTTCCTTGAAAATCTCAACTCGTCGCGCTTTTGTTGAGTACAAAAACAGTGAACTCACCTTTTTTTGCACCGAGATGGATATTTTCAAACTACAATAGGAAAAAAACTTTGAAAAAATAATAAATAAAATTAAAAGCAGCCAACTAATTAATATTGTGAATCAATTTCCAACAATGAAATTGGGTCATGGAATTAATTTGTGAATGAATAGACCTCAATTATATGCTTCGAATAGTGAATAGAAATTTCAATTACTCTTCATGCTGTGTGAATCAGAAAAGAATATACGTTCCATTTTATGGCAAACGGTCTCTCTTGATACTGTTATCCAATTCCAATTGAATCACAAATGCAAGGATTCAAACAATTCAGCAGGCACGGAAAAAAAAGATTAGTTGAAATAACTATTTAACTTGTAATTCTTTCTCGTTAGGATCACAATTTTCTTCGTTGATTTAACTAGTTTTTTTAGTAAATTATCCTGAATTGGTTGAATGAATGAATAAATTTGTGATTGTGAAAAATTGTATTCATTTCGTCAATTTCGAAAATTCATCAAAGGATTTGTTATTACTTTTATGTTTTCTAATTTCCATAATTTTTCATTCATGAATTATTGATCAGGCTGTGCAATGCATATAAAAAAGTATAGATAAATCGTCATACCCCTTAATTTGATCTATCTAATTATACACAATAAAATGGATATCGATAAACATCGATCTTTGTTAATATCAAACGCAAGTGCAACGCTAAAAGATTTGATCAAAGTGCAACATTTTCATTCTCACAGCGTAATAAGAGATTCCATGAGATCCATCAATTTCCACACGGTCCGTACATGTAGCAAATAAATAGCAAATTTCTGTGAATAAAGAATAAGACTTGGAATAAATCATTTCAACCATTTGAAAGATAAAAAAAAATTGCATACAAAATAAATAAATCCTTTTCTTCCCCTCTTTTTCCTTGAAAAGAAAAAAAAGAATTCAGACGCGTCGGACCACACACGAGGATCACACAGTAACGAGTTTCGACTAAATAGAGTCTCTCACATCGGAATCACGTCGCAGTTTCTCGTGGGGCTAAGAGATCACCCTTTTATCCAAACCAACCCTTAAATTCAATTCCTCTTTTCCTTTCTCTCGCCCCAATCTCCATCACGTGCAGCACAGGTCCAACCTCTACCTGAACGTACATTACATAAACGTGCACATTACATGACACATCGCATACACGTAAACACGGAGAAGAAGAAGTAGAGGAAGAAAGAAGATTCCGGTAAGGTGAGAAAGTAACAACATCCCGATGACGAGGACGATAATAAAAATGTAAAGAATTTTGGAATACATCGACGACCTGTTGTGTAACATAAAGTATACGAACATCGGCCACCTCATCTCCCTTGTTCTGTTCTCAGTAGTTAGGGGCCCGGTCGATGGGGCCGATGATGCCCCTTCTCTCCCCGACAGCATCATCGTCCCCCCATTTTACAGGCGGCCAGCTGCGGGGTCAGTTTTCGACGGGCGCGCGGCGTATTAAGATGTTACGCACAAAATTATTTATCATCATTGATCGCGAAAAAGTATCATTGTGGTTATCGTTGATTACATAAACTTCTCGTTTTTTTTTTATTTTTCTTGTTGGCATTTTTTTCCTTGTTATCATAACCGATGGAGAAAAGGAACGACGAGAGTGACCGCGGAGGTGGAGAACGGGCGATGAAAACAACAAAGAGAAAGATGAGAAAAAATCACAACCCTCCCGCTGGATTGTCGTCCAGTACACCAGTAATGAACACGCGTGATGGATATTAAATGGACGCATGGTATGCATCGGCGAGTCTCGATTTAGTTTTAATAATTATGTACATGACACAAGGCGGGAGAGGGAGGAAAGAGAGGACCAGGGTATGATACAAATAAGCTAATTTCATGCAAATTGATGAGAGAATTATTTACATCAAAAACAGAGGTTCCCGTGTCGTAATATACAGTAAAAATAATAAAATATGCGTTCACGTGATTCGAAAATAATATTTTTTTGTTCAATATTATCTTGGAAATTTCTTTATATCTCACAATTCATTTGCTGAGAAAGATGTTAGTCATTCGCTTCATACGAATCCTTTATTCGTCAGAATATATCAGGATTCACATTTTATTTCCCGAAGATATCAATTTGCGTCAAACTACAAAACATCGCTTTGGAATGAGTCAAAATGTTTAGATTTGTATTCGTCGCGAAGGAATGATATGACAGATATGTGAAAAAATGTTGAAAAGTTTGGTAACCATAGAATGATTTTTGTTTCATACTCTTTGTATTCGATATTCAAAAATTTCCTTCATCTCTTCATTAATGAATGAATTTCTTGACACAACCATGTTACTGAAGTCTGAATCGTTTATTGAACTAACATCAGAACCCTTTGATTTGTCATTTGTGGGTCGGATATCCTATGGGAATAGAATTATTCCAGGCAAAGAAATTTTTATTCAAATGCGTATTTATTGGTTCAAAACTATGTTTTATCAATCCAACTGAATAATCATCGGAATTTTGTGATCGCATTTATGACCAAATAACGTTTTTTTCTATCATCTTTCACAATTTGTAAATGTTTTCAGAAGTGTGGGAACCTTGGGAATATTTTCTAATTATTTGCAATATTTCAATCACTTCCCATACAATCCAAACACTTTGTAAAATATGCTGCGTGGATCTCTCTCTGGGAGACACTGTCAGGTCTTTTTTATCGCTTGTTCTCCTAATTTTCGAAGAAAACTAGATAAAGTATTGAAAAGACAATCTAATGATTAGAAGAAAAATAAGGGATTTGATCCATTTATTGATTGAAGAATCCAACAAAAATCTTTACTGCAAGAGAATTACAAACTTTGAGGAGAAGTTATGAGAATTATTTGTGAAAAAAAAATTTATTACAATGTAATTTTATTCAAAATTTTCTTTGTAACTAGATAATTTTGGATATTTAGTTGCTGAGAAAATTCATGAATGAAATCCGCAATACTTCTACATAGTTGCTCATAAAATATTCCACATTTTTTATCAAAGAGAAGAGAATTTCAAAACATTCGATTATCGGTAGATATTTTCAATTACACTTTGTCTTAGATTTTTCAATGAGGCGAACCAAAATTTCTATTCCACCGAGAAAAATTGTCTTTGCTCTACTCAACGTTCAGTGACGAATTTTAATGGGAAAAGTGCAAAATTCAGCACAAATTGAATGTTACTAAAAAGAAAACATGTACCGATGCATGTATAATTTAATAAAATCTCTCACATGTGCAAAAAGATACAGAAAACTACGCGCGTATACTCTCTGTTTGCTCTCTCAGCAATAAAAACATTTTGATCAACATATATTTTCCAACATTCCACACATGATATATAAGTATCACATTCATATATGTTGATGTTCATTAATGACAAAATTTGTTTAGTAAATTGTCACGAAAAATGGATCCATATGCGCTTTTAAGTTGGATAGTTATTCCAATTAATCTTTTTTTTCCGTGTACCTACCATTTATATTATTATAAAAAATTATCGACCAATTAATTATAATTCACAAATAAATTAATTGAAAATAATCTCACGTGTCCTCCGATTCGTGCTGAGAAGTTCACGAATAATGAAGCAGAAAACAAAACGGTTATTGTTATCGTTACCTCCTTTTTCGTTTGCGTAACTCCGGGGCTCTGGGCTCTCAAAATCGCCAACGAGGGAAAAAGAATAAGAAGACGTACAGAGCACTCAGAAGACACCCTTCGTTGTAAGAATTCGTAAGGGGGTGTATCTATGTATATATACACACACACACACTACGTTTGGCGTTCCTGGCGCCCATTTAATTTCGCTAATTTCTTTTCTCCCGTTCGTTCCGTATTACTCGTGGCACAACGCCCTCCTGCAAACCTCCACCTCCTCATCCCTCTCCTCCTATACTTTTTCTTCTTACGCTTAGTTTGTCTGGCGTGCCTCGACATAAGGGTGAAGATTCTCCACTACCCCTTTTATATTTTCTTTCCATCGACTAATGAGAGAAAGAGATCCCAAGGAGAACGGAGACGAGGCGCGTAAACCGAGTACAAGGGTCGGCTGACACGAGGATGTTAAAAATCTCACGAGAAGGGTGCCAAGAAAGAGAAATAATAAAAAAGATTACGCGTCTCGAAGACGAGGGACCGGAAAAATAATTACGTCTCTTGGACTTATATATGTGCGATCGAGTGGCGATGATTTTCAAGGTTTCAAAAGTCAATACATAGAAGGATAAAACCAAATTTGCTGTGACAGCGATTTTTTTAACAATTTCAACTTCCTCAGCTAAATTTGTTCGCTATTCTATATGTAACATTGAAGATTAAACTGCACTAACAGGGTTTTATGATCGGACCAATAATGGCTCATGACTGGCTCATTGATGGGCCAATAGCAGATAACTTGGGTCCAGCAACGGCGAAAAATAAACGACCGATAATAGAATTGATGACTGACCCAGTGATGGGTCGATCATCGAGGGTTTTGAGGTTTGAATACCTTGTCAGCTATATTTTGGTCAGCAATGAGGACGCAATGAATGACCATTCAACACAAACCACATATTGGCCGGTTATCGGCTGTGTTCCATGACTGGGCTTCCTGTATAGATAACTCACCAAATAATTTGTAGCTACGGCTGAATATTCAGCTACCGTAGCAAACGTCAAGTATTTGCTACGTTCGAATTCAATGTCCCAGTGGATTTTGTTCCCTCCGTATACGTGGAAATGTCGAACTTTCAAACTGTGATGAATAATCATTATGTATTTTCACAAATTCACTTCTTCGAATTAAAAACATCATTTAAAGAATGTGCTACAAGATTTTGGATCTTCAACTGAAGTTGGATCTGAGTATTTCCTTATTCGATTATTAATTCGTTTCAATAAACGATTCAAACTTCAGCAACATGATTTTTATCGATTTTGATCGACGATCTGACGAAAAACATGGGCTGCATGGCTGCTGCAAAATTCGAAAACAATAATTCCGTGAAAATGATAGTCAAACAAACTTTGGATAAGTTCTATGAAGGTTTCACAAAGTATAAATATTCTCCAATAAATGATTTGAAAATTGAAAGATTCCGTTCATGTTGACCACGGACAAGGGAATTTGTATTGAGCCAACGCTGATTGCACGGAGAAAACAAAAAACAAAATGGTGTATTATTTGTTGAGGCAAAAAAGTTCAAGTATTGTACATTAAACAGCAAACAAATTGAGCGTATGGAGCCGATATTTTTTCTATGACAGCCAGAAAAAATTCGCCGCAAACACATTTTTAATGCGCGATTCAGGTACATTTAGCAAACTTTCTTTAAGAAGTGTTTTGACGGTTATTTCCAACTATTAGTTTGATCAACACGTTATTGGAACGTAATTTCTGAATATTTACTGACGTCCGATCGACGGGACAATGTTTTCCCAACGTTTCAATAACGTGGATTCTTTTATTGGATGTAAATTCATACTCCTTATCTCATACTACGCTTCATCAACACTTTTGTTACGCTCAAAAACATGCTTCGTTTCCTTTTCTCTTCTTATCAACCAAAAATGTACGTAAATCAAATCAAACATTTGAAGTGGATTTTATAAATTCATGGTATGTACACGATACTATAATTACGCTGTTAATATATCCCAAAAATGACTGAAATGAATATATATGTTCTATGTATGTGCATCGTACGTGCCGTGAATTTGTGAATGTGCTTAAAACATTTCAAACGTGCGAGGAATATTTCTCAACGGTATATGGATAAACAGTATATTGCCTTTGATAGTTCGATTCGCTACTTTGTACATTGGTACGAAAGATACATTCATTTTTTCCCTTTTTCCTTCAATTATCGTGAATTGATTTTAGTTTGGGTGAATAAAAACAGATTGAACGCAAAACTCTTAAAAAATTCTATTATCGTCACTTTACGCAAGGTCTGATGATTGAATCGGGGCCAATCATGGAGATGAGGAAATTGGCTCTTTTAATTCCTTACGAAAAAGAGTGAAAGAACAAAGAAACCGAGGAAGAAAACTCCATCTTCTTTGACCTTCTAGCCACGAAGTAGCTATGAAGGAGCTAATCAATAAAACTTGGAAGAATCGTTATCGTTAAGATAGTGAAAACTGCTTTCGTGATTTTTTTTTTCTTTTTTATTTCGTGCAGGGACTTTTTTTCTCTGAAGAAGTTTGAAACATTCTAAACGCGAAAAACAGTTAAAATAAAACATCACAAAGGCTATAGAAAGGGCAAAAAGAAAAATGCATATCAATATATCCATGCATCCATCGAAGACATGAATCTGGTGTTATTGATCAAAACAATCGAGGAGAAGCAGCGACCACCCCTAGAAGAGCAGAAAAAAAGAGGGTGAACTGGGACTGGCGAAAGATGGCGTAAAAATGGAGGGTGAAAAATGCGTGGTGGAATATTATGGGTGGGGTTCCGAAGTGCCAAAGGCCTGCCTCTAGCCTTCTTCCCTCGCAACTCAACATCAATGATGTGGACAAGAGTTTTTCGTTCCCGAGATCCTGTGGGAATACTACCAGAATAGCATGGAAAAGATCTCAAAATTTCCTTCTCCCCAGGGCTGTTTCTTCTCTTTTCTTCATAAAGATTTCAAGACGATTTACCCTTACCAGGAAAAAAAAAGAAAAGAAAAGAAATCCACGCGTATTTATCAATCGATTTTTTCGTGAAATTCAACTCGCTGTTTTACGATATGAATCGCTCTCGTGATCGTTATTATTATCATCATCCCTCTTCGGGGAAAAATTGATGCGAATAATGAAAACGTAATACCAATGATACTTTCGATAATAGAATTATGTCATATTACGTCGTTCGAGCATTGATTACAATTTCACGTGGAGTTTATTTTTCAATGAAAATGTGATCAATGAAAAAGAAAAAAAAACAGAGGAAAGAGAAAGTTCGTTCCATCAATCCATATTTCACGTCAATCTCTGGGAGAAACTGAATAATAAAAAGTGATTCGTCATATCCAGAGTTCAATTGAAGGAAGCATTTTTTTAAACTGTTCTAATTACGCGATAGAATTTTTATTGAAAATTAGATTATAGATTGTCTTTGAATTTAGCTGGTCTAAGGACGAGAGATCGCATTCTAATGCTGTGGAATTTTTGTTCTCTCTACGCAAACGAACGTGAAACGTTATCAGGTATTTCTGATATTCTAACTCTCGTCGTTCGAAGTTCGATCGGTAAACACAATAATATTTTCAATCCAAGAGACAAAATATTTCAAAGAACCTTCCAACCTTGATCCACTCTTCTCATCTAGCATTGACTTGATGAAAAATAAAAAAATGTAGGCCAAGATTGTACAACGACGGCCACACAGGTGACTGCGATGATGAATCTCCGTAGATATAAAATACAAAAGCGAGACTATTGCGTTAGACGGCGACCAAAACTCGCATTTAGCGAGCAGAGTTGCGTTGATCTGAAAAAAGTAAAACATACGAAGAACGATAAGAAGAAGAAGATGCAGAGAATCCACCATTTTCCGATGCTATTCTAGAGTGTTATGCAACCACTGGTTGTTAGCCGACCACCGTCGATGCATTTGGCCGGGACCGAAACTTTATGTTCGAAACTCGCACGCGCAAAAATGTTTGTTTTAACTTTAACGAATTCTTCTCTCTTTTTCTTTCCTTCTTTTCTCCTCCCTTGAAATATCTATCGGTGTGAACCAAACGAGAGAACTTCTTCTATAGATCTGCGTGTCGTAGTGCGCTAACCTTGAATCATTTGGAATCTGAGAAAATTCTTAAAATTAGATTTGCGTCTTTACTCCTCTTCTTCTTTCCTTTTACTTTTCATCTTAACTTCTGTTATCTATTTTTGTCGATAGCGGAAAACTCGGACAAAAAGGACGATTTATATTTTCAATTCGCGTGCGTAAATTGAGAAATTGAAAATATAACAGAGTGGCCAACGATGAACGATTCTAGAACGGATCGATCTTTGGAGTTCGAGTATTCGATTCGAGAAGGAAGTTGGAGCAATTAAAATTATTTATATTAAAACCCAAGACCAAGGCACCATCAAGACACTTTGCTTTCATCGAAATAAAAAGAAAGATGATGATAGACACGATTCTCAAGTTCCTCTGTACCGAACAACTACGAATGAAGAAGAGGTTAGCGCGCATCCGATTAAAATCTAATTTTTCACGGATACTCTCTTAATTAAAACATTAAATTGGTTGCGGCGTGAGGTTGGGGTCAGGGGGTGGGGGTGAGGAAGGGGCAGTATTCTTCTCTTCTTCAAGGCATCGCCTTGTGAGTGAGTGAACTGAGTGAGGCGAGGGTGAACTGATGAGAGATGAGTAGGAGGAACGGGAACCGTGCTAAAATAAATGAAAATGAAATCAATTATAAAACTGTTTGAGGAGCCTCCCGAGGAGCCAGCCAGTTCTCGATAGATTGGTAGACGGATAAATGGATGGATGGATGGATAGATAGATGGATAGATGGACACACAAACTGCAACGATCTGAGAATTTTCTTAATTAAAAATCCAGACTTTGCTTTGGATTAAATTTCTTCCCTGAATTATTTCATTTCATTTCGCAATATACATAATTTAATATCGTTTTATTTGCATTTATATAAGTGATTTCACCACACTATTGTTATTCAAAAAATGATTATTCCATCGATACGGTTTGGCGCTTGTGCACGTGCAGACGCTTATTCTATAAATAAAATTTCTTTTCCCCCTTCATAGTTGTGAATACAAACTGACCACTATACTCTACTGCAATATTTGTTCCAATATAACTTTGTTGTACGCGACGCATCAAGAAAATTGTCTCTAGGGAATAGTTGGCCGATGTCCAGCAACGATAATAATTCTTTCAAACTTGTGCATTATCGGACGAATTACAATAAATGACGACTTCAAAAATTCAAACGCGCACGCTTGTGTATGTATGAAGAAGTAATCATGAGTTTTTCTGTACCAACAAGAAAATAGTGGCAGTAGTAGTAGTAGTAATAGTAGTAGTAGTCGTCATAATAATAGTCTCGACAATTCTTATCTCAAACACAAAAAAGAAGTTTGAAAGACCGCGAGATGCCGCATGAACAACTTACTTTTCTGTGGTCTCTTCTCTTCTCATCTTTCTTATCATGGGCGCGTGAGAGCCACTTATAATGAAATTTTGCGGGACGGAGAAAGTTGTTAAAAGTGCAAAAGTGCGCCGCCGAGGGAAGACAAAAGAAGAAGAAGAAGGAGGAGACGAGATGTTGCAGAGAAAATCCAAAAGGGTGGTTGGGCGGGGGGAGAGGTAGAGATGCCTCGACAAGATTTAGGAGGATCATAAATCGAGACGACGTCTCGTACCGCGGGAATCTCGCGCGGAGATTAGAGACGTTCACTTCGCTCTTAGGTGTTAACAGAGAGGAGAGAAAACAAAAATCATTTATCTTTGATCGAAAACAAAAAAGGAAGAGCAAAAAACCCTCATTGACGGGCAACTCTTGAATTATATCAATCAGTCACGGTGGCACTGATCGAATAAACGTATGAGAGCTAACCGATGGATTAATGATACGAATAAAACATGGTCCAAAAACAATGAGAGCGGAAAAATAAATGAAACGTGATTGAAATAACGACAAACTTCAATCGATCCGTTATTGTATTTTATCCACAACATCTCACTTTTCAACCGATGACTGTGAAACTGAGTAAAGATGGATTAGACAAATTCTCATGACGTAGTACTGTGATAAGAAGATATCTTGTTTATAACGTTCTGAAACTTTGAACGATTCATAGACTTGCAACCCTGGTGAAAGAATCTCTCTGTACCTCCATGAAAATTTCATATTTCAAAAAGATTCAACTGTAACTTACCCTGAATATTTTAGAAAAATGTTCTAAAACGTCCGAGGAGATTGTTTTTACTGAAGAATGTACGAAAATTGGCAATATATTACACAATAATATTTCTACACAAAAAAAGAAAGTGTGCACAGTGCAAACCACTGCAGCTGTTCCTTTTCTCTCCTTCCTTCTCTCTCTGCTTCAATTGGTTTCCACCATACATGCTCGATGAGCGTGATTGCATCCAAGGATAATGAACATCTGGCTCATCGTCCTTCCTTTACTCAACAAACAATTCCTTCGAATATACACCAGATTGTCTTATTTCCTTCCCCATCCATTTCTTATCTTTTCTTAACCGACGAACGCTCGTCTTTCTTCCTTCATATTCATGATATACCACAATGCTCAACTGGAAAATCTCCAAACACTTTCAAACAATATCCGTTTTCTCTTATCAGAAATATATCGAATTCTTATCGAGGTTTTATAAAATTCTATGGAAACTAGTGACTTATTTTTATATAAATGAATATGAAGAGAAAAATTTCACTGTGAAAGAGAAATCTGATTTTTCTTGGAGCAGTGAAATTTTTGCTGTGACACAAATCTTGTGAGCTACGACAGCGACTCTCAGCAATCTAATTAACTATGGCAATGAATTTTCAGCTAGATCAACAAGAAGATTTCCTATTCCAACTGTATATAAAATTTGCTGGCCGAACAAATTTGCTCTCTCCGTGGAAGAAAAAACAAGACTTTCGTGGTTTGAAACTGGAAATTCGCAAGTTCAGCTTCATTGAAAGGCATTTCTTCTCTTTTCTAGTTCAGTAAACCATCGTTGATTTAGGTCCTGGTTGTCTCATTGTATTTTTCAAAGGAACAAATAAGCAGTTCTGATTTTTAGCCCTTTTCGACTACCACTCGAGCGAGGTTCATTTTATCTCCTCGAGGTCACCATAGGCTTTCGGTGTCATCCATTGTACGTTAGAATAGAACTTTTTATTCTTTTGTGAGCGCGTGTCTCGTCTGTTTTTGGAAAGTAACCGAACAAAAGAGTGACACTCTCCGCCACCGTACTTGTCGGAGCGAGAAAAAAAAAGACGGTGAAGAAAAAGAAAAGAGAAGAAGAACTGGATCCTATTGTTATACTTAAAGAATATTATCTGTTCTCTCTACAACGGAGAATGCGGCGAGACTCTCGTCTGGTTCTACTCTTCTCGCGAGGATCAATTATTTATTTGTTCGAGCTGCTCTAGTTTTCCTGCGATATACAAAAACATCGTAATTATGTCGAAAATGTTACATGTACTATAACACACATCTCAGTTTTATTGGAATTATTTATAACTTTGTTCAGCAGTTGGCAATTCCACTTTGGTATCCACAACGAAGTGTGAATAAGAAAAATTTCGATTGTCCCCCCGAAGGGAAGGGTGAATATAGCATGGAAGAACGTTCGAGGAGGGTCGTTGGTCCACAAGAGGACCGTGATTAAAAATTCTAGTAGTATCGTGTGGGACCCTTGCATTGTCCAGCCCTAGACGAATCCAAGTTCTAAAACCATCTGCAGCTGGCCCGACAAAAAATCAAGCCTCGATTGTTTTATCATTCACCCTATCCCAATGCACCGTTGGTCAACCGGTCTTTCTCTTTCCTGAATAATTATGATGATTATTCCTCAAGAAAGAGGGGAAGTTTCATCCCTGTCCGAAGGCTGCTACTACTGCTGCTGCTACCACTGTTGTTACTGCAATACACATTCTCAAAGATCAAGCTCGTTAAGAACTGAAACACCTTCCTCTTTTCAGTTGCTGCCTTAAGATAAAATCCAATTTTTTCTCCTTTCATACTTACCCGACAGACAAAGCGTATGAAAGAAAAGATAGATATGTCCTTGGATGCTGCCAGTCGGGCTGACTGACTGGCCATATGTAAATCATTCTCGGTCAGGTATTGTTACCTCTCTCCGGTGTTCATCATCCCTTCTCGCACATTCTATAGAAGCTCAACGCCACAAAAAGATCCAGGTCAAACTTTCGTTTCATTTAATTTCGCATTTTTATTTTCTCGATCGGAAGAGCGCGAAACAACAAAAGGGTCACATTGATGCTCGAGAAGGACGACAAAAAATGTATATATAATGTACGAGATTCATCTCTCGTCAAGGGTGTAACGGCTGTGGAGCTAGCAACACCCTAAGACAATCGATACAATTATGATGAAAGAAGAGGAGAGGTGTGGGCCTGGAGAGAAGAAATCATAGACGATAAAGATGAAGAAGAAGGAAAAGAAGAAAGAGATTCGAAGGCGTCCGTTGAAAGAAGAGATGCTCCACCACACCCCGAGAAAAGTAAGTGGAAGGGTGAGGTAGGAAAAATTCAAACTTAACCGCATTGGAGAACACTCTTCGTCGTAATCATTGTTATTCCGGTTAGAGATCGAGGAGAAAAAGAAAAAAAAAGCGGCATAAAAGGGAAGACGAAGGAGTAGTGCCACCATTCATTCGAGTCAATTTCTCTCCATTATACTTCTGTGTCAACATTCGGGTGATAGAAAATCGTAACTGGATTCTGTGAGATTTTTCCACCACGAGCCTTTGTTTTATTGTCTGGTTATGAAACTAGTTATGTAGATTAACTCCTCTTTCCCCACTTACACTCAGGTTATTTCAGGTTGACAAAAAAAGATTTCTATCTAATTTTTTCTTAAACTCCAGAACCCTTTACATCCGAACCAGATCAATTTGATCGTACCAGCACCACAAGTGAATAATAATCATACACAATGAACACAAAATTTAGGTAGAGGGAAATTAATTGGTTCACTGACCAGCATCGTTACATACACATATATACATTCCATAATAATATTACAATTTCAATTATGAAATTCAACATGGCATTTTTGAAATAAATCGATTCTTCTTTCTTAAATATTATCAATATAATATCATGAAATTCCATCGGGTATTGTTTCAGCGATTAATCCGATGAATATATTCTGAATTCAATATTAATTTTAAAAGCAGCATCAAAATGGATAAATGAAGAATTGATTGGTCTTCACGAGAAGAAATTTTCATGATGAAAGAAAGAGGAAGAGAAAAACAAAAGGACGAAAGTTTTACGCTTGAATCGACCGCAAATTGCTTTGAAAAAGGTAAAATTAAGTGGGATAACTTGCTCTGTGTTTTTCCTTCTCCACCTTCTTTCTCGGGGGTTGGCAATTTGGCTGGTTGGCCGACCTCGACCGAGAATTCAAGAATTTTTGTTTTCATTTGATTACGTCTCGATCGTACTTTCTTCTCCTTCTTACGCTAGAAGTAAAAGGCAAGAAAGAATAACTGAGGGATGTTAGGAATAAAAGTTAGGTTGATAAAAGAGGCGTGGAATAAGTTAGCAAGAATATCTGAACGCGGTTAGTTATTTTCTCGGTTTGAAATCGATAATAGGCAGCAGCACAACAGCAGCAGCAGTCGCAGAATAAAGCAGAGCAGAGCAGCAGTCTACGCAACACACATGTATGTATGTGCAAAGCGGGTGTTGTGATGAGGGTCGGTTGGGTCGTTCGGTTGGTTCGTTCGTTCGTTCGTTGAGTAAGGTTAGGTGCATTCTCACCCTGATAACGTGACGGTTAGTGGTGATCGTAGTTTTAGGAGCAGCAGGAGTTATCGTAGTAGTAGTTGTAGTAGTGATAGTAATTTAGCTGAATGATGCGTATATTAATGTTTTTGAACATTTATTTAATTTTATATTTCTACTAATTTGAAATCAACGATAACGCAGGTTGAATAACAATCTTGATAATAAATCCTACCGTTTGAGGTCCTTCGATTGTTATATTGTACGTAGGAATATTGTCTATAGATTCGCTGTATGCGATTAAATCTTGACATGATATATTATACAAAATAATATATAACAAATCTTTTCCACATGGGATAGCTCCCGTTCGCATTCATTCTCCACCCGATAATACCATCGTATGCACACGCCAACGCAATTAAATTCATACCGTTAAAAAATTTCAGGAAAAATAACAGGCTGTAAATTCTTTGGCAAATGAAATAAAAAATGTTTTAGTATTCACAAAGAGCAGACGTTATGTTACTCCGCCAAGAAAAACGAGCAAGCAGAAGAGAATCAATTGTCTTCTCTTTCTTTTTGTTTCAAAAGAAAGGATTATTTTCTCATTTAGATTTTATCAACTCCGTCTCTTCTACTTCAAGATTCGTCTCTCGAATCATTTTACCATTCCTTTCGTTCCTTCCTCATAGACAGATCCATTGTTTTTACTAATTACCTGGAACGTCAATTACTAATTGCAGGTACCCCTTTTATACTCATTTCTATGTTCGGTAAAAGTCGTTAGGCCATCAGCCAAGATAATGTCCAACCTTCTCTTTGGAATCATCAACTTTTGAGAAGAATTAATGAATTTTATGGTTTCCATGATTCGAAGAAAAATTCTCCATCGTATCCCTGTCAATCTACAGTTCGAACATTATTGGAACAGTAGAAAAATAAAAAAATAACATTGAACACTTGAAATGGATCTTTTTATAGAAAAATTTACATGATTTATAATTACTGTGAGAGAAGGAATATTCTTGAAATACAGAAACAATCAATACCAAGGGTTATTAACATTTTTCATTCACATGTTTGTTGAAGATACGTTCATTAATCTAATCTATGACGAAAGTAGAGACTGTAAATGGTTATTCATTGTTAATGATGGATTGATGTTTCTTCTGTGCTATTTGATCCAAGATTGAATTTCGATTCCGCAAATTGATTTTCCATCACCACTGTGTTCAGATGCAATGAAACTAATAGGCATCAGTTGGACGCGAGGTGGCTGCTAAAAGTTTTTATCTGAAATGAAGTGGAAAACACATTTGTTTTCAATTTATCCCTGAAACGTTTATGGATTTTAGGATGCTAAAATTGAAAGGGATATCTCATAATTTTGGAAGAAGAGCAAAACACGGAAAAACAGACAACGATTCATCAGATTCATCCAATTGAATCTCGATCAGACTTAGCCTTCTCATTTTCAATTCTTGTAACGCATTTCAGCACTCACCGTTGAGTCGCGTTTGCTTCTAGTATTGCTCCATTGCTTCACAACCGGAAATTTCAGGCTCAAGCATGAAAAATTAACTGTCTTGAGATAATTTTGACGACTCTTGCGACGAGCAAGAATGCACTTGATGTGATTTTATATAAAATTTTAATTAAATCTCTATAAATTTATACAAAATATCATATAAAATCACATTTAGTCTATGTTCGTTCAAGGACTGATCTGAAGTCAATGCTAAATCAAACGTTGTTGCGACCCGAATGGAAAAAATTTCGGAATTATATACAATTTATAAATATTTCAGTAAGATTGATATATAAGTTATATTATATATAATTTGAAAAATTCTTCTTTCTTCTGGAAAAGACTGGATATTTATCACTCACAAAGGAAAAACGTAAGCACATGCCCATAAACCTCCACCAAAACAAGGAAAGAACCACCACCAAAACAAATATTTTCTTTACACTGAAATTAGGATTTTTCCCATTCAAGAATGTAAAAGACATAAATCTCTCATGTAGGTGCATAGATTTCCGTTTGAATTAAATGGAACATGCCATCTTTTTGAGCCCCTTACGATAAATGTTTGAAAATTTTCTAGAATAGTACATTGTCCACGACGAAGTTACTTCCTCCGAGCCGAAAGCGAGGGAAAACAATCACATCAGTGGAACTGGTGCATTTCTCTTCGAGGTGAACATACTTATTCTTCCCACAATTGTAAGGGAATAATGAATTGTCTGTATACTTCTATGTAGAATGTACAACGAACGGTCAAGATTTCATGTGTATATTTCAAAGCGGAAGGAAAATTGATATTTCCCTCTCGCTGCACCGAGTGGAAACTAAGCACGTTCCTCTCGCTTTCAACTAGGAGGTGAAGTCAGCGAATGGAAAAACACTCAGCTAGAAGAAGAATATCAATATGATATCGTATTCATTCAGGCTGATGACAAATTACGCTCCTAAACTGTTCAATTTACGGAAAATCGTCCTTATTGTAGTAGTCAATTGCCCAAGGAAGTTGCCACGTTCGACTATTCAACTAGAAACAATGCAGTTGTCACTAGTATCCGTGGCTAGTAATAGACGCGAGGTTTGTTCAGTGTAAAGTTCATAGTTTGCGATATAAATTGAACACCATCACCCAGTTTTTATCCGTAAACGCCCACCACCTAGTTTTCACCCATAAATTTCCACCACCGAAGCGTTTAAATCTAATACAATCCTGATGAGATGGATGATGTTGAAACTACATGAATATTTTCTTTATAAGTCTGGATATTCTCAAAAATATGATTTTTTTACCCCTTCTACTCGAGAATAATTTGATAAAATGAAAAAAAATTCACTGAATCAATCTAATTATCTTTCTTTCGAGTAAAACGAGTAACTTTGGGGACTGCGAGATGTTTCTAATGGCAAAAAGGAGAAAAAGAAAAGAGAGTGGGATGAAGATTATAGAAATACGAGCAAAGCAAAGCCAGAAAAGCAGAAGAAATACGTTTGATGAATATTTTTTTAAACTGATCCTGTTTTTCGAGTAGTTGATCAAGGTTTCCACTTCATAGAGCAGATTAGGTGCCCTAAAGCTGCCGCGATCAGATTCAATAACGCTACCAGTAGGGTTTGAGGCCTCATTTTCGATTTTTATCTGAAATGGAAGGGAGAACGTTGATTATTATTATCTTATCTTCCATATGATTGAGGAATTTATGGATTTTTGAAGAAGAATCACGAAAGAACGAGAAAAAATCAGTGTGTTCTTCTATGAAAACATATCATGTCGTAGATATCTTAGATTCTATATATAATTTATGTCATAACTACAACTTTTTGTATCTTCAAAACTATTCGTATGATCAACGTGAATTTTCAGAGAAAGGGTTACTCACCATTACTGTAGATTTAAACAATATACAAGATCTTTATGAAAGAGATCTATTATTAAAAATATCACATTCAATTTATTTGAAAAAATCTACCTTCATGTCTCTGTATTGTCCAGTTTTCCCAAATAAGGATTCATATTCAGCGGAGTTTATCCCTGGAAATTTCCTGAAACATTCAAGAGCGCAGAATAATCACACAGAAAGAGTTCACTGACCTCTGCAGTTTATTCTTCACAAAAAAATCTGCTGGGAACAAATCCTTGGATCCGATCGAACCCAATCAGGTCTGATCAGATTTGAATGAATCAATCATATTACATATAACTTACAATATCCTATGAGATTTGATTCGCTGGAATTTGATCAGTTCTGATTCAATCTGATCAGACTCATCTGGATCTAAATTCATATCAAGAAATATAGGTTTACAGAACTCATTTCATTTTGTATGACTCAAGCATGTAGCACACAGGGGGTTTGAACTATTTGAGTTTGAAAAGAGAACTAAAAATGCTCATATCTTCGAAACTAAGTGGTAAAAAAATTTTTTCAATGCGGGAAATTATTGCATTTTGATTGCAGATAACGCCTGTGAAGTTTTTCCAATGAATTCGATGTTAAACGATGGAGCATATTTTCCCGAAAAAAGTCTTTTCTGCGAGATATTTAGATTTAGAGATTTTAGAAAATGCAATAAGTTAAATGAGGAAGAATATAAATTTTATTTGACAATAGTTCTCTGATCATAACGGTGCATAATTACCTTATCTTTTCTTCGATCGAGAAGCTTCCGAAGAAGTGTGTTATGCCTCGATTGAAATCTTGCGGTAGTATTTATACCAGCATACACGTTATCGTATATTTTTCAACAAACAACTATTATGTTTTCGTAGCATATCAGAGTCTCCTTGAACATAAAAAACACAGACAACATGTAGATTGTGTTTGAAACCTGTCAATACATTCATCTCCTCACAATATGTCTCATTACACTATTGTTATTATTTTTATCACTGCTTTCAATTATTTACTGCATTTATTATTATTTCATCACAATCATCATTATCATCATCGTCGTCGTGACATGTAATGAAAATATTTTCACGTCTCGAAAATGTCTACTGCAACTCGGAATGTTTATGTATCGCTCTTTACACGAGGTCAGGGATGTTCTTGGTTGAAGAATCCCATTAAAACTGATTGATTTCGTTGTAGAAACACAATACGAACCCATAAAAGGAATTGGGATTCCGTTAATGGGATTTTTTAACCAAAATATAGTTTTTCTGCACGTGGTTTCACAATTGATGCGAATTTGAGACACCCTACCGAATAAACAACTTGATGAGTGTACATATGTTTGGAAAGTATTCATATTTCCTTCTCCAATTCAGTGGTTTATTTGGAATTTTTTATATATTTCTTTAAAAATCTTTCGTGTCATACAGAATCTTCAACAAATTGATTATTGATCTGATTTTCATTTGAAATTGTAGCTCAAATGACGAGGGATTTTTCCGATCACTCATGGATAAGTTTCAAAAGTCTTCAAACATGATACACCTTAGAAAACACTCCTCCTGTGAATTCAGAAAATGTGGCTATAATTTTTTACAGCTACTTTCTTCTGAATTTTCAGAAAAAGTTTGTTGACTTTCAAGGAACTTCAACTAAATTTTGGAGCGCATCATGAAAATTCAGTCAAGTTTCTTAGGATTCATCAAAATTGTTCTCAAAATTCAGAAAAATTAACAGTCGCATTTTCTGAATTTTCCTGGAATCCTAATTATGTCCTTTAGGTATTGTACTAAGAATGCATGTTTTATAAATTGATACATTGGAAACCTGTAAATACATTCATAAATTCAACACGTCACGTAGTTTTACGTTGACAAGATGCTATAGGGAAACATGAATATATTGAGCAAATGTTGAAACAATGAAGAATACATCATCAGTTCTTTCCGAATGGAATTAAAATTTATGTCAATGTTCTTTTCCCAGTATCGAATATACAATACTTGGTTTGTTCGATTGGTAAGCCATTTGTGTATACATTTTCGACACGCGTAAATGTGGGAATCAATAATCCATACGATAAGTAAATGAATTTTCATCAATAAATTCAAAATACACTGGATGCATCATAATTCTTAAACATTTTCTTTCTATTTCTCCTACGATTGACATCATTTTTCGACAAGCACGCGATGTTTGAAATATATTTTGACTATGCAAATCTTTTTGCTGCCCCAGCTAAGAATTCACTGCCACAGTTCATTGTATGGCTGAGAAAACAACATGATCAGCGAATAAGACAGCAGGATTTTCGCTGGACCAGCAAAATTGTCAGATACTATATACAAAATAGCAAATAAATGTTTCTGGAAGAGTCAAAATCGCTATCTCTGTGATACTGAATAAGAAAATTTGCTGCTCCAGCAAAAGGTAACCAGTTAAATCAGGTCTCGCTTTCACAGCGAGTTTTTTTTTCCTTTCACAAAAAAAATGTTCACATATGATTTTCGTTGGATTGTTTCACGTCATTGAGATTAAATACAAACGTTGGCTGGTTTTCGAACAAAGCACGTGCAAATTCATTGAAAAAAATTAGGTAGAATAATTACAAAGATGATTCAAACGAATAATTATATTTTAAACCTCATAATTCATTCATATCTCAATAATTTCACACAGAAAATACACACGCATTTCAAATAAATTCGAACACATTATTAATGAATTAAGAAAACACAACTGGCAACACGAAAGGTCAATAAACTTTCAATATCTCTGAAAGCTGATTTTCTTCCATGTATTATATCTACGAATCACGTTAACATACTTCCTCCAGAAATTCACATAATGCATCTACATAAGTTAAAATTGAATTCTCATTAGACCCAATAACTTCACTCGTAACATGCACGTATTAATATTTTATTGTAACAAAAAAGCGTGAATGAAACACAAAAAAAAAAGAATTTTACAACAAGATGAAATTCAAGAGCGGAGCTATAATCAATCGCCAGCATATTAAACGAAACATTCTCAATACCTCGATGAATTGTGTTTGTTGTGAAGTACCGTGAGGATAGTGTTTGTTCGAGTCAAATAAATGCTTGTTTGAATGGAACAAAATCAATATTCATTTGGAAATTCGAATAAAAAAAAAAAGAGAAAGGGAGAGAGAGAGTATTCCAATGTTTCAAATATTAAGAGGAGAATATTTATTTCATTGTGAATAAATACACAGCTTCCGATGGGAATGAAAAAAAAATGAATATATATATATATAAAACGAATTGTTTCAGGGCATTAATTATATTGGATGATATATGACGGTGATACGATGGTGATATATAGGGTACTAGAAGATCAAAGTTCGAATTCACGTGAGAGGGATATCCTGGTAATGAAGATTACACTTCACATTGAATTTGATTATGAAACTCGCTTGCGTGAGATTCGTTTCGATTATTACCGGTGCATCGGAATTTCAGATTTTTTTTATCGTTTCTTTGATTTTATGAATATTCTTTTTTTCATTTGAACGACTGTACTTTTCATCACGGATCATGAACTTGAAATCATCAGCGTGGAATCAACATTCTAAAGAGTTCGAAAGGACAACATTTCCAGGGTGAACCTGAAAAGTATTGTTAGAGCTGCGAGAAATCAGTGCATGTTTTTGAACAAAAATTAACAAACATGTATCCATATTTACGTACAGGGCAATCCGAGTGGGATAAATAATATTTCAAGGTTATATTCATTGTTAAAATGAAACAAATTTGGCTTCTAAAAGAATTTTATTTGAATAGAATAATGAGTATAGAGCGGAAAATTGAATTTTCGTTATTTTCGAAAATCAACCATGAATCAAATTTCAGTTCAAATGAATTCACGAAGGAAGAACAAATGGGATTAGACTACTACTAGGAGCTTTTAATCACAAGAACTTTGAAGAATTGTTCACATTTTTCACAAAGTTCAAACATAATTGAACAGGTGCCCGTAAAAATTATTCATTCATAACTGTTTAAGCGAATTGGAAATTCTAATGAGAACGAATACGATTTTTGAATCCTTCTAGAAGAATATAAATAGAAATGAATTTTCAAAACTAGCTGTTACAGCTAAAAACGTAACTTGAGATGGATCGCATTCGGGCTAACCAAGAGATTCAATAATTCGAATTCCATGTAATATAAATTTTTCAATCAATCACATAGAAATTAGATGCACTGAAAAAACTGTTCAGTGCTCGTGACGAAAAATCTAGTAAAATACAATATCAAATAAAAAATTTAGTTAACGTAAAAGAATATTAGTTTTTCCAAGTGAAAATTTTTGTTGAAACAAACAATAGTTCAGCTCAGGCAACTTAAGTTTCTGGTCACTGCAACTAAACAGTTTTCTCAAGGTGATCTAACAGGAACTGAAGTACACAGATTTCAATGAAGGTGATTGAAAACAATTCACAAACGATCGTTCAAATCTTTAAAATGAAATTGCAAGAGATTAGAATTGAAACATATCTACATGGAATTATTTCGAAAATCAAATATACGTGTGATTGTCAATTCCTCCCAATGAAATATCTCTACAGGTTTTTTCTCTCCGTTCATTTATTCATTTACCCTGGTATTTATCAGTCTACAATCCATTTCTTTAATCCTGATCCGCATTAACTTCATCATCCTCAGCGTACATCGTTGTGTCATTTTTTGCTGCCTCTTGTTCTTTTTTTTTCCTCGGCACCTGATTTTTCTTTATGTTAATCTTTTTTTTTCTTTTCCCCTTTCTTTTTTGTCTTCTGTTCCATCTTGTGTTTATTCTCCCCTATTTTCTCCATCCACTCTTGTTGCGGCTGAATTTGTTTGAATCGACAGTAAAAAATCATATTAAAATGTCGCGTGGAAGAAAAATTATTTTAGGTTCACGCTTTCATTCTGAACAATAGAGTGAATCAGATTAATATTCATTGAATCCGATTGACATAATTGTCGCATCATCATTTAATTCTATCCCGCGTGAACTTAAACCTAGAACAAATTCTCCCATAGGAATCACTCTAAGTAGTTATTCTTCTTGGTAGGTCCTACTTGTGCAGGATTTCAAGGCCTAGTAATGGTCTGGAGGATAACTAGAGTGATTTTTACTTGGGTTTTTGTCCGATGTTGGCACAAGTTTTGAAGCTCGGGCCTCGATCGGACTGAAGTTGGACTAATATTCTCAACTGGGAATCTTCCACATTGCACTCAGCACTTAGTCGCGAGGTATACGAGGGGCTAGGTGAGAGATCAATTAGAATAAATTGGAACTGATAACACGTTTATAGAGTGACACCTTCTAAAATATGGGGTAGATTTACTCTTGCTTCGAGTGGTCTGGGCCCACACTGAAAGACAACTTTATTTGTGAGAGAAAAGAATTATAAAAAAACTATCTTTGGGTCGAATAAGATCTGTTAATAATTGAAAAACCTTATTTAACTGGAATGAATTTGGAAAACTTTTTTCTCAGTGCAGACAGGGAAAATTCCTATAAATTTATGTGAAGTACACATAACATACACATGCGTTAAGAATTTCCTTCACTTGTCCGGAAATTTACTATAAAATGATAGTAAAACTCACATAAAGTTTGGAATTTTCAGTGAAATTTATAGGAAATTTCATATGTATTGATCAGAGATTGATTTCCCATCCAGTGATTGGAATTTTTCGGTTGCCGTTTACAGGAAAAATTCCGATTACTTTTGACAGTGTGGCTTAATCTTCAATTGGGGGAATTTCTATTTAAATGATGTGAGAAGCCCATAGAATTAAAAAGGAAAAATTCAGACCGGTGTTCCATATCTTTTAGAACCTTACTGGACCTGGCAGAATTTCTGACAGATTTGTAAGAGAGCAATCCCCGTGACGGAAACTGGTGAAAAACTTATAGAAATCTTCCGACCGGATTGATCTTCTTCTGAATCTTCACTGAACGAATTTCCAAGAACTTCAACTTCTTAAATTCTTAAATTCAGTCGAATTGTTTGAAATTTAGCAGGAGTTTGATGAAAATTTTGAAGAAAGTGATTGTAAAAAATTACAATCACATCTCCTGAATTTGCAGAGAAATTTCCTTACACTGCACAAATTTCAATCTCCAAAATACTTGTGAGATATACTGGGAAATTTGATGTAGAATTTCAATAGTTACATCGATGATTGAATCTGAGAACGTATCAAACGTATAAACCCATTTGAATCCCTCATGGATGATAGTGATCCTTCATTCAACCTGTATACCAACTATTCAACTTCATTCACACAATTTCGTTGCAGTTCAATCATAGATTCGTAGGTTATCGATGTTCGTAACGGTTTCTCGTTGATTCAACCAGATTTGATCAGAATCAATAGTTTATTGCAATCAAGGGTATTTTTCTTGCATAAGCGATGTATGAATTCCCACGGTTGTTCACACGATAAATATAATGTTTTTCATATATATTTCAATTGAACTTTTACCGCTTTGTAAATTTAATTTCGGAATCAATCGATAAAGTTAAGGGCTGAGGAACGAGTCCCTGTTTTTTTTATAAAAGTAATATACATAAAGAGACTGGTATCTTTACACACGGTGGTACGTTTGTCAAACATTGCGGGGGTAAAAGCGCTCTCTGGCGCAGCCAATAACGATTCGTAGGCGTTGTCGCGGCTTCATACGCATCCCTTTGGTTCTGGCGTGACAGTAAGGTTAGCATGCCTCTGTAACGCCATAACACATACACACGCGCGAGAAGAGGACGGGGATCACGTTCGTCGTGTATTTCGAATTCTGGCGCTGACCGCAACTTGCTCCATCGTGCTTTATGGAATCCAGACGGCTGACTGGATCGGGAATCGAGTCGATATCGATTCTCTCTCTCTCTCTCTCTCTGTTTGTATCGAATTTGGATACTTTTTCCCATCCGGACAGTACCCTGTTTTTGTTCACCAGCGAATTTTATTGAAAAAACAACAACGAATCGATTTTTTCATGTTTTTGTAAATTTAGGAATCTACATGATATATTGAAAAAATTCAATTTTGTACGTAAACGCAATCATACGAATATCAGGAACGTTTATCGGGGAGAGCGTTATTCGATAATGTCTTATAATGAGAACGGTGAAGACCCCGTTGATTAAGTTTGATTCTCATTGCCAGTGGCGCCAAACATCGAAAATGATGTTTGCATCCGTTTTCGAATCATTGTAATCAATGTCCGTCATGAGGAGATGTGATTTCGTTTACAACATACACACACATTCACATGATTCGTTCGGTGACGCGTTACATATCGTTACCACGTTACAGATGAACGGAGGGTGGATTCGTTGATAATTGGAAATTACAGAAAGAGATGATTTCACTTGATGATCGGTAATGATGATAATATCACATTCCGAGAGCGTGAAATCGATGTGAAAAAGCATGCAGAGGACTATGTATGCATGATGTTATACTTGACATATATAATGCATATATGTGTTATTCGTGTATGATTTATATGTGGGTCATGTCACGAATATGACATTCACCGACATGCAAGTCTGAATGACACTATCCGGATGCGTATAATCTTCTTCCAACAATTAACATAGTTCTACAAGTGTCAGCTAGAGGGCTTGTAATCTCCCGCAAACCAAATTTATTCTCCTACAGTTTATATTTGCCAATCGTTCAAATCATGTACATAATGTGCTCCAGAAAAGATTCTAAAACTCACAGAGGATGTTTCCTAAAGTGAAATATGAACTCTTTTCCTTTGTTAGAATATTGTAAAATTCTTACTTTCAAGATTATAAACAAAATAAGTTGAATACTCGTTATATCAAATTATGAAGTATCCACTTCATTGGTTAAAGTCAGCTCTAAAATTCAGCATTTTCCAGGAGGAAAAGAGTGTTTTAGTTTTGTCTAAGGAATTATCAACGCTTCGCACGAAAATCTCGATTGAGATTGAGAAATGATCAACATTGAGTGTTCTAACAATTAGGATCCAACAGGATTATATAAAATTCTCCAACCAAAATATCCTTCCAATCTTATCACTTCTGATCAACCTGATATTATAAAACATGCGAATAATTCTTGACAATTCTTTCGTCTTTCCTCAGCGCAAATCTCTTGCAAAGCCCGAACTGAATCACCCCTGGAAGTTCGAAAAGATTTTCAACGATACCCTGCGAATAGATTCATAGAAAATTTGTACAACACAAGTCCCAAAGGATGATTTAATGTTCATGAAATGAAAAGAGAAGAACCAATTTTGAATACAGAAATTTATTCCTTGCGGGAGCTATAGATTGGAAGTGGGCATCGATTTGTACGTACTCGTCCTACCATAATCCGAATGATTTGTGGCGAATTGTAATAAGATCATAGAATCGCTACTAACCCGCACATACGAAAGGTTGGCTCGTGCTGGGGAATGCCGCTTGAGAATTTGCAGAGGCGAAACTATACGCCTTCCTGGGGTGGTTTTCCTTCCAACCCTCTCACAAGTTGAGCGAGTTGCGGTTGGCTCCAGGATTCGAAACACGATGTTGTACCTGTGCGTATGGATATATACCTATCGAGAGCTACGTTACATTTCGTAACTGTACACAGGGCACTGTAAATATTTATGATTCCTGATACTTCATGCATCGAAAGAGACTGAAGATGTTGCATGAACTCCTGTTCAACTATAACTTGGAAAAAGCTCCATTTTATGTCATTTCTGTGCAGAAATGGAAATCATACAATTTTTGGCCTCCATAATCGTGCAAAATGTGGGAAAAAAATTCATTTCCTAACCGCACGCGCGATGGGGATGATGAGAATGAGGAACTGATGAATCGAGAATACCAAAATCCCTTCCATTTAACTTGAAAGAATGTCAGAATTTCTTCACCGTTCAATTCTATTAGGTTGATGCGTTTTGTTCAATCGTCTTATGCCATCTTTCAAATAAATTCAACAGTACCATATGTATTCATAAAAAATTCTGTATGAATTCTCATAGTTCCCAAGCAATTCAATCAGAACCTATCCTAAACTGGTGTGCTGTGTGTGTACATCCCTGGTGGAAAAAATTTTGCAATTTGGTTAAATTTCACTCACAAATTTCCTTTGATTGTTGCGAAGACTCGTGAATTTTTGTCGATTTTTAATAGAAAAAAAGTATCTAAATTGAGAATGAAATCCAGCAAAAGCTTTTTTACCAGGGATTATTCCACGCTCATAGAAGTTTTTATCTTTTAAGGCAGAAAACAAAGTGAAAGAAGATTCGATATCCTCGTCAGCAGGGGAGTTTCTGCCATTCAAGGCAGCTACTAATTGTGAATCTTACAGTCCCCGCATAAATCACTCACCTACGAATCCGGTGCGAATTCTATGAAATTAAATTTTATACAATTTATATGAAATCCATTACAAAATCAAAATTCTCCAGGAGTCATGGTATGAGGAGTGAAACACCATCCGAGTACAATCAACACAAACCTTCAGGAACATTCATCGAACGTTTGTAAACGCCCAGGAATATTCAATGAACGTTCCTGGAGGTTGGTGTTCTCTTGGGGAAGGTCAAATTTATTGCAAATTTGACGTTCTGGACCTCTAATGGGAGGTCATTATCAGAAAAAACTGAAAATATAAATCTAGAATTCAGAATAAACGCAGATATAAACCAGTTGAGAATACAATGATGAAATGTGACCACTCACAAAACGAAAAGCACACTAAATGTCATACGATTATGCATCGGAAGGTGGTAATATAACATAGCATTCAAAAGATACTTTTCCTAAACCCGAAATTGCATCACCAAGTCCAGATAAGATAGTGATAAAGAAAAACGGATGAGCCTGGATGCAAAGGTCTGCAAAATTACAAATTTATAGAAACTTGATCAGATTATAGCCCCAGCCCTAATAACCGTTGAATATCGAAACGCTTGATGAGATTTCAAAAATGAAAATATACACAAACATCAACCCCAAGTGAAGCGAGGGAAAAAAGAAAACAACTTGTCTGTGCTAGAATGGTGTTTGACTCCTTATATCACAGTTTTTGGAGAATTATAAAAAATCCATTCAATTGATAAGATAAAATTGATTGATCCAGAGGAATTTTTTCAGAGATTGCATATGATTCGTTCACAACTGAGCGTGCACGAAAATCATGCTTGTACACCGGTATTTAAGAATTATTTCAGATTAAAACGAAATTCGAAGTCTGCTTTGGATTAAAACAGTACATTTCATAAAAAAACTCCTTGCTTTCCTCCTAATATTGAAATTCAATTCCAAACAAAGACCCTTGGCAACACTGAAACGACAACGGGAACAACAACAACAAGAATATTTTTCAAATATTTTATCAACGAGAGTACAAACGAACAAGCAAGAAATCATTAATAAACGTTCAAAAGGATTTTCATACGATATTGGAAATTCGAGTTCCAATATCCTTTTGGTTGTTGTCATTTCCGACATTGCGCGGTGCGTGACTGGAAAAATTCACGATACGACACATAGACGTAGGCGTATACGTATATATGTAGATGTATGTGAATATATGTCATAAAGAAGGGATCGTTGGTAATTTCGTGAGTGTGTGAACGTTTGGCAGCATCATTCACCCACCAACCCACCTCGCAACGTTCTCTCTTGCATTGGGTGAGAGAATCGAGTGTAAAGCTAGTTAGCGCAATGCAGCGCGAGCGCTTCAGCGCATCCAATGCACAGCACATGTCACATATACATGCGTGAGTACACGTACGTGGATATATACAATCCCAGAAAACAAGGTAGAGAGAGGGACGTCGAGAGTTTTCAGAGAAAAGGAAAGACAGAGACTGACATAGTGTAGGACTCTCTCGGACTACTACCAACACCAGCGGCATGTCCGAGAGAGGGTTGGTTTCGGGTTCGGGCTCATACAGAGAGAGACGGAGAGGGAACAGACAAGAGTGGCTGTATATAGTGAACGAGGTGAGGTGAGAGGTGAGGTGAAGTGGGGGTGCCCGGCACGGGGCCACGGCGCAGTTGCTACTCAGACACGGGGATGCTCGCAATGCCTCTATCAAAGGTTACGAAATAATCGCGATTATTTTAATTAATTTAAGGCCCGTTATGAGAAAAAAAAGAAAACGAAAGATCGCGAATGTTTAGATAATGTTATCCGGTTCGAAAAGTTCGCGAGGTGCTCTCTTGATCGCGTTATTTTAATCTTTATATAACAAAACAAAACTCGATCTGAATAATCGTTACTACGCGTCGTTGTAACATTCGTTGTCAAAATCTAACACGTCACATATATATATATATATATACATACATATATAAAATACATTTTTCGAGGGATCGAGAATCTTATTTCGCGCGTTTATTTATACCTATATTTTTTTCTCTTCTCTCTTCCTACGAGTGGGTGAAGCAAAATTCAAGGTGTCGGAATGGTATAAGTGCGACAAGATACTAGGACCAACCGCCCTCGAGTATGCCTGGCAAGCTTCTTCAGCGAGAATGAACTAAGAGCTAACGGAAGATACAACACGTGGGGCAGAAAAGAGTCTCTCCGCAGCAGTAGCAGCGGCAGCAGCCACAGCGGTAGCAGAGAAACCACGAGGAAAAGAGAGAAAACAGGGAGACACGCTTATAATAGAGAAGATGGAGGGAGACGGAAGAATGTGGAGGCGCACGTCTTACCACTGACGCGCAAGGAACGACGTCGCGCGCCTCCTAGAAGGGGAAGCTGAAGATATACCCGATGTCATAGGGAGGGGCGAATAAGGGACTGCTTTGGCTATTCCTTTGGGGAGTCGAATCACGTGGTCTTGCCTTCTTATAATTTACTTCACCCTTTTTATCTTCATAATATTCGATCCCTCGAAATCTTGTAATCTATACAAAAGATCAATTCTACATATGTATATATATATATATATATATATATAATTCTTTTAATCTCATAAACGTCCCTTAAACATAAGAAAACAAAAACCAAATTCAGTCAGATCGATCTAAAGTCTTTTTGATTTTCATGTTTCAGACGCGTCGCACTGTGTTGTTATGTGTTGTCATAGTTATTTCATTGAAAAATTAATTTCACCGTTTTCGAAACACCACTACCACTACTACTACTACTACTTACTACCGTTAACACCACCGATTTCCGTCTGTGAATATTCAAAATAGCAAAAGAAATAATAATCCGAACAACTCCGATATACCGAAAAGGAAAACCAAAATTATTGTATTGTTTCGATTTTGGCAACTCAACACACGTCCGATCATCGAAGTTATCACTTATTTGTTTCGTGAAAATCATTATTTCAAACGCACCTAGTTTCGAAATTATTACAAATTTTTTCAAGGAAAAAGGAAGAAAAACACGATAAGAAAACTAAAACAGCGAAGGAAAAAAAGAGATAAGAAAACGGAGACGAAGGAAGAAAAGGAAAAAGCATAGAATTTTGAATGAATTGCCTTAAAATTATTAAGAAGACGGAACAAAGCAGAAGCGACGAATAGAACAAATGAAACAAAGGGGGGGTTATTATTAAAATAAAAACAAAAAAAACAAATTTTAAATTAAAGTAATTACAAAAGCAAGTGAGTCATCGCGCGTTACGAGAGAAAGAGAGAGAAAGCGAGAGAGCAAGAGACAAGAGGAAAAGCGAAAAACTGATAGAAGAAAAAAGACAAATTACAATTTAGAGAAAAGAAAACAAAAAATCGCTACCTACGAAGTAAATTGTAAAGATATGACTAAAGTATATTTTTAACATGTTTTGAAAAAACTACATTTAGATTTTAAAAGTAAATTTTAAATGGAAACATAAGGAAACAAATAAAAAAAAAGAATCGAGATTAAGGAAATTCTTAATAATTAACAGAGTTAACGAGATAAATTTTAAAAATTAATAAGAAAAAATGTGATCTAAAAAGTCGTTGCTACCAAGAGAAGCCTTATGTCCTTGTTTCAATTAGTTCGGTTCTAAACGTGAGTATATTTATCTTTTTTATGTGATTTCTTGTATCGATTGATCGAAAGAGCAAGGAGAAGGCTTGTCAAGATTTTTAATAAATTTTTGCAGCATAAAGCAGCCAACTGTTTGCTCTTCCGATCGTTCTATAAAATAATCTTAACCAACGGATACACTGTGGGAAAAAAATCAATATTTCACGCGAGGATTTATGTTCACTTTTTTATAATTCAATAAAATGTGTCTCGCATATATTCTTCCACGGAGTCTTTTAAAAATTTGTTCTCACAGTGTATGCGCGGGAGTATTTGATTGATATATTTATGTACAATATAATGGCTTTCTTTAGAATAAGTCGACCATTCAGGCGGGGAGTACACCAGCTACTCCAATGAGGACAGATACTCGAGAAGTATGCTTATGTATCTCCTCCTTGATTGGTCGAAGTCAGCTTCGGAACTCAGAATTTCAGAGAATTTTGACCTGAGGGGAGAGTGAAATTTCTGATAATTTTGGAGGAAATTTTTCCTACGATGACATAAAACAATTCTTCACATTAGAATATTATGAATATTCTACATAGAATATTGGGCGGGACGGTACTACAAGTACTATGATTTTTATCAACACAAAATATATATCCGCACGGAAAAATTTACAGTTCTTTCAGATTGTTTGCATGTTTTGGCTCACCCCAGACTTATGACTTACTCAACCATAAATTGAATTGCGACAAGCGGAAAATGAACAGCATTAACCAACTTCTGGTTCGGACAGCCATAAGTTTGGAGTGAGTCAAATACAGCCATACAGTTGATTGGAACAACCATACAATTTTCTCTGTGTGCTATACGTATTTCTACTTTTTTTATGATTGACGATTGATTTCGCCGCAAATCGAGGTACGCTGAGAGAAATGTCCATAGTTACTTTAACTGAAACATCTCAACTAAACATTTTCGATGAGAGCTACTCAAAACCTAATTGATTCAACCAAGAAAATATAGTTGATTAATTGCTCGATTGTATCAACCATACTGTCTTGGTTAAATTAATCAAATTTCTAGTAGCTTCTACTGAGAATATTTGCTTGGGATGCTTTAGTTATAGTGACCAAAGAAATTTTTCTGAATGTTCTTGCTGACCTGGCTAAAAACTCGCTTCTACAGCTAAGTAGATTGCCGAGGGAGCAACAAATTTCTCAGTATGATACACACAAAATAGAACATAAGTTTTCTCGGAGGAGTGAACATTTTCTGCACAGTCACAGCTAAAAAATGGCGACGCCAGCAAAAAATACCTAACAAAATCACATTCCGCTGTTAATGCACTGTAAAAAATCTTCTGAAAATTCAGATAGTTTGTTTAATTTTTTACAGCAGCAGATCTGAGTTATCAGAAAGTTTTTCCAGAATAAATCTGAATATTCAGAAGAACTTTCTGATAACTCAGATCTGCTGCTGTAAAAAATTAAACAAACTATCTGAATTTTCAGAAGATTTTTTACAGTGCGAAGAAGTGAAAAATCGATGGTTCATTCAATCAAGTGTGAAAAGTGAGATTGTCCGGTTGGAGTGGTGTTTTCACCTATTTGGGATGAAATCCATTCCTTGAGCAGGAAAAATTCTCTGAAAAATTGAAATGTTTGGGAAATTCTGACCTGAACACTTGGATTTTTACTCTCAAGGACTGGAAATTTCACTAACAAATTACACAGGTTCATTCCGCGTTGACTGAACAGTGAAAACGGAACCAGACATAGAAAAGTGTTCGGAGAGTACTTTGAAACGTTTCTACGTCCGGTTTCACAACAAAGATATTCCCAAAGTACACCAGCCTCATTAAAAAGGAAGCACGGAGGGGAAAAAATCACTGAACGAACGAATTTTTTTAGTTGTGGCAAGAAAAATGTCGACTCTCTCAGCTGAATGTGTTATTAAACTGCAAATTTTGCCAGTCCAGCAGAAAGTTCAACAGCCAAATCACATTTTCCTGCCCCGGCGAATTTTGTTTTTTCCGCACAGAAAAAAATACGGCTGGAAAATGAATTAATTTTCAAGATGATCTAAGAATCTTTCGTCCTTTAATAAACACACATCGATTGAGATTTGGGTTGAATTTTACTGATTAAAAATGAAAATTCATCAATACGTAACAAAGATAGTGAAGAAATATAAATTTCCCGGAAGTCAAATATGAAATTTTAATATTCACTTTCTCGAATTCATGAATTTCTTCTAATGCATCAGTTTTGTCGAGGGAAATTCCACAAAAACGCGATCTGTTTGATCCAGGTTAAAAAAAATCAGAAATTCTTTCAGATGCTTCTGAAAATTGATTCATTTTTAAGCTGCATTTTGCTTCGTGCGTGCAGGAAGATTCAAAAAATCACTGAAACGAAAAAAATACTTTTCTCTATGTTTTGTGGCGATAAGTTTCCCAGTAGTTGTTCGAATTTTTCCAACGTTTTCAACATGGCGATGCTACATGGATTTTAATTTCTCCAACTAGCAACCCCAACAGAACCCGAACCTCCAGGAACATTCATTGAACATCTGCACACGTCCAGGAATATTCAATGAACGTTGCTGAAATTTTGCATTCTCTTAGGGAACAACGTGTTCCAATTTTCAAACAAACTTGGATCAAAAACCAAGTCAACGACCCCAAAGTTATGGTAGAACGCATAATGATAGTGCCCCCATACTGCAATTTGAGTCATCAATTAGAGTGTTTTAAAGAAAACCAAGTAAATTAATTCACTATGCAAGATGTGTGTTGAAAAATTTTTTAAATAGTTAAATAGCTATAAATATGAAGAAGTGTCAAGTTATTAGTTTGAATAGAAAGCAATGTGGAGTAATGTACTCTTACAAAATTCATAATAATGTTTTAGCGTCACCTGATTTTGTCAATGATTTGGGAGTGTTGGTTGATTGGTCACTTCCTTTTAAATATCATTTTTTCTCGATCGTATCTGGAGCGAATAGAGCTTTGGACTTTGTTATGAGGTCCTCTGCTGATTTCAGGGACCCTACTCCTGCCTTGAGACTTTATATGTCTCTTGTGAGGCCTATTCTTGAGTAAAATACTGTTGTGTGGACCCCATCTACACAGCAGTCCTTCTTTTTAATTGAAAAGGTACGGCACCGATTTTTGATGCGTAAGATTGGAATGCCAATGGCTAGGGATGACCGTGATTACAGTCTTGCATAGTCTTGAGAACTCGAAGCCGTATCCTTCACACAAATGTAGAGCGATTAGTGATGCTGTATTTCTTTTCAAACCAGTGAACATTCTGGTTGACGCGCCTGATTTCAATGTACCTCTGCGGGCTCTCAGACACACTAACTTGTTTCAGACTTCGAGATCTTTTACTTACTTCGGCAAACACTGCCCTATAACCTGACTGTATAGAATTGTAAACAATTTGAGTTCTTATAGTTTTGTTGACTTCTTCTCACAGCCATTTAGTGAATTTCTACGTTTAAACAGATTTTGTTCCTTGGTGATTAGCTTTGCTATGTTCTTCTTTTTTTGGGTACATATATTATATTCTGATATTTTTGTTTATTTTCTATGAAACTGCGCTATCCGTGTATTTATGGAATGTTTTTTTTTTCTTGTAAGAGCGAAGACTGTCATTTTTATTTTTATTTTTATTTCCATAATGAGATTATCAAGAATTCTTTTCATTTGTTCGTTACAATTGACTATTTGTACACTGGCCTCGTCCCGTCTTTCTCAATAAATAAATAAATAAATAATCTATGGTAAAAAACCAATACAATTTTATGCGGTTTCTATTAGATCCTATGTGGAATTCATTCGAATTTGAAATCTCAAGTCTCTCATGAAGCCCAAAATCATTTTTATTTGATCATGAAATGAAAAAACCAGCAGAAACAGTATTTAAAAATAAAAATCCCTCCGAATTGTTTCTTTCAATTAATGCCATCATTGAGTACCAAACTTTAAGTGTGATCCATTATTAAGTGGTATATAGGCAAATCAGGCACCACTTGGGAAATACCGCCATTAGCGTTTTTCCCTTTAATTGTCACCATTTGTTGATTAGACAGTCGTATTCCTATAAAAAATCGTGTTCCACAAAGAATTCTCATGGGATCAATTTATGAACCCGCATTCGATATCAGTATCGGAATTTTAAATTCGAGGACAATTTTGTTCTTGATAATGATATATGCATACTAGAAACAGAATTTTCAAAGATTGGAAAAAAACCGGTCTGTTGCGTGAGTTTTTCGAATGTTTTTCTGCTTTAAACGTAAATCGTTGAACCGAAGAAGGAGGGAAAACATTTTTTTGTGCCACAATAGGATTTTTCATCAGATTTAGTAAATATATGAAATAAATCTTCACAATAAAGTTTGAGAAAAGAAATTAAATCAAGAATTCATGGTGCAAAGCAGTTGCTTGAGATTAGGAGCACTAAAATCCAAGGTATTCGGAGAATAATTCACTCAAACTTTTCGGGCCTCCTCGAATCTTTTGTAAATGTTCCGAAATATTGATAAAATTTCTCTACTCCTCATCCTGAAGTTATTGTAAAAATTGTGTGGAGTTTTTCCTCACTTTAGGGGTGGATTTCGTTCCCAAATCACGAGGAAGTCATTTTTCAATCGAAAATGGAAGACTTTTTTGTCATTTTGAGGAATTATTGAATCTTTCAGATGGTTGAATTCTCCGAAAAATGAAGAAAAAGTCAAATCAATCAGGGTGAGAAGTTTCCTATTCATAGTGGAAATTTGCTGCTACCATTTTTGTTGGAATATTATAAACTTATTCTTAACAATGTATCTCACTCTACAAGCGTTAGCGAAAAGTTTCATGTGGTATTGAGAAATTGAATTATGATTGTTCCTGACAAAATTTCAAGATGGAGTGATCAGTTAAAAAATCCAGAAAATAAGAACAAGTGACAACGCATCACTGTAATTGCCAAACTTTTCCTAAAACTTCATTCCTTGCAATATTTCCATGTTCTGCAAACCGAATTTTGATATTGAAATTTTCATTCCGCCATTACTCTGAACTAGTCTCATCATCAAAATTTCTCAATTCATCTTCTCATACCGAAGTTCGATCCTTTTAGCTGATCATGAAATCAGCTTTTTCGCTCTTAGAAATTGCGTTTCCCGTGATTTAATTTTCGTAAAAAAATTTCTCAGTCCATAGAGGAACTTTACAATCACTATTTTTGGAAACCAATTTTTCAATTATTTTGTAAACTTCAAAACCAAAGCTTCTCAACTAGGTATTGTAGTGATATCGATTCTTTTATATGAAAAAAATATTCAATGAAAAGTTGACAAAAATTGGATGAATTCTCTTTAGAAAAAAGATCGACATCGATGTCTGCAACTGTGCCAAATTGAAAAACAAAAAATCCCTGTAAAAATGAAATTATTTGGCTTTGTACTGTTGATTCAAAATTGTGTACATCATAAAAATTAATGAATATTCCAGCATCAAAGATTGGGAGGAATATTAATTCGGATATCAAATGTACAAAATCGAACGAAATGCAATTGCAACGTTGCTGAGAATTTCTGTAGGCATCGAAAGACATCGTTATTATAATTATTATTCCTGGTACGACCGGCAACATTGCCTCGATGATGTTTTTCCTCCCTCTCTAGCTCTTCGTTCCCCTCTTCGTCCGTTTCCTCCTCGTTTCGTTTTTTCAATGATTTTCGAATGCAGAGGTATTAGGTAGGTGCATGTGCAACCCCTTTGGATGGATACATACACACCCCTGCACACACACAGCACACAGGGACGCTTATATATACGTGTGGAGTACGAGATATAAGTGGGAGAGTGCAATAGAGGGTGGAAAAGGAGGAGGAGGAGGACGGTGTCGGCATTGGAAAGGCGTTAGGGTGATATCGGTGTAGGAAAGTGGATGGCTACTGCTAGTGCAACTGCTACTGCTGCTGCTGCTGCTGCCGCTGCTGCTGTTGTTGTTGTTGCTGCTCCTGGTGCCCATGCACACACGCACACCAGGGTTATAGGCGCAAGGAAAGGGGATCGAGGCAAGGGGATTGCATAGAATTTTTTTCCGCACCCCGCATATTGATCCCGAAGTCATTCAAAATGGCGGCCAAGCCGAGTCAGCCAATGACTGCCTGAATCGATGACTGCAGCGAGCCACCCCCGGACCGGCCAATGGGAGGCCGCCAACGCCAACAGTTCTGCGGAACCACTACCACCACCATCATCACCACCACTACTGTTGCTGCTACCACTATCGCTATCATCACTCCAATGGAATACTCTCACTTGTACGTGTATGTACAAATGTGTATGGTGCGTGTGCGTGCCAGGCTCGTCGATGACCCGGGCTTCGAAACGTCGATGATTTTCATCGTGTTTCCATGGAACCATGGAAAATATCTGGATGACAGGGGAAAGAAAAAATATCCGACCGACCTTTTCGGTCTTTCGTTCCCCGGCTGCAGCAGCACCAAGCTCACCCGGCCCAGGCGGCACTAGCAGACAACACCCAATGATGCACACCCACACACACGTGCCACATACAAACATACCTCGCAATCATTCTTCTCGTTTATAGCAAAACGTTTCATCTCATCCCTCTTCTTTTGCTTCTCCCCTTCATTCGTCATTCCAATCACAAATGGTATTCCGAATTAAATTGAAAATAAAATCAATGTTCCGTCTCGTACTTGAACAATGATTTCGAATATTCGTTTAGGAATTCAACTACACTTTCTTGGGGGATGAAAATTATTCCTGGTCTTTCTTTTATTCAGATAAATTCAGTTTGGTTTCAGACCACACGATGATGTAGGGAATTCCGTGGCATACGGTATTTAACGTTACAAATTGTAATGTTATAAATAATATCAACGATTGATGAAATAATGATGGCATCTCTGAGAGAAATACTGTTCTACGGAAGAACTTGATCCTAGTAGAAATTTTGGACGGGAAAATATCCGGGCCTGAAGAGGCATGCCTGATTTCCTATCAGGCTTCTTTACGGTGTCTATGGAAATCCCATCCGAACCCTATTGTACCCCTGCGTTACACCCGTATATGAATCCTATTAGGGAAATCAGATAAGTCCCTTGTGAGGACCTCATAAGATTTCCGAATTCTGACTCGATCAGGACTTTATTAAAAATAGGGAATGCCTGATAAAACTTCTACTAGGGCAGAAACATTTTAAGTTTCTTAATATATGCCTTGCGAAAGATTGACAAGTTGATGATTCGTCCCAAGTTATTCCCTAGAACAACTTTCGCGGATATTATACCGCTATTGTATTCTAATCAAATGTATGCGAGGCACTTACGCCTTTTCCTGCCACAAAATGGACTGAAATCGGCCCAATGTTTACGCGTACATTTTGCCAACTTTTGGGAACAATACACGTAGATGCGAGTACAAAGGAAGTGCGAACGCACCTACAAGATTTCTTCTGAACGTTTTAAAATTGTATTGAAGACATATTGCGCTTTTAGGGAATGAGATTCGGACAACAGCGGTGGGATCATCAATTTTATAATGCATCCATGAACGCGTGAACATTTTTATTGCGTTCAATCATAATTTTTTCATAGAATTCCAAATTTTTTGCTGTGATTTTTACATAGAATAATGATAGTAGGATAAAAGCACCATATGTTCGTTACAGCACGCCGTTACGCTTCAGAGCAAATATTGTGTTACTATTGTGTATATCACGTTTTCGCAGCAAGGTATCGATCAGTGATTAATCAATTAACATGGTTCGATGGATGTGTGTAAACTAGGGAGAGAAGTGGAAGAAGATTTAATTAATGTAAGATGAGAAAGGTTATGGTGATTATGAGAATACGCGGAATTCAGCTATGAATGCAAAAACTTCGTACATCTCGTACTCCCACCTAAACTTGATCTTTTCTTGTAATGATCTTTGAATCAAATTCATTCAATTTGAAAAAGATCAACAGCTGCTGGATGGACAGTGAATTCCGATCATTTATAAATAATAGCAGTATTTGAGCGCAAAATGATATTCATTGTTTCGGAAAATCAAAATTAAACTACCCGAGCAGAATAATTTTATGCCCAACTCAATGTCCATTATAGGCCCGATCAGGCAGGAATGAGACCCTAATCTGGTCTTGGCTCACAGACTCGATCCATCAAATTTGTGAATTCTTTGTTTATATCATATTGTTTACTATTTTGAAATGATCCAATTCTCTGACTAATTTACCACTCCTCGGAATATCAGGCGGGAAAAATATGAGAAAAAACCATTTTTATAAAACTTGTAAAAAGATGTCAACCTCTCCACGTTGATCACCTTGATCCTAGATTTGTTATCTCGGTATCTTATCATTCACTTCAAACTCGACAGGCAAATCAAGATAAAAAGGAGAACATGAAAAAAACAAATTTTAACGTTTTTTTCTCTTTTTGTGCTGCTATGTTTGAATTTTGCCCACACATTGTTCTTCCTGTTTCGGTTTTCTCGCATACCTCACCGATTCTATACGAAATCATTGAGGCTCTTTGTGTATCGTCCAGAAATGCGGAAGAGAGGGGCAAAGAGAATGTCGAAACTGCAGTTCGCGCGGAGTTGAGATAGATAGGCACGAGACTCGATTGCATCATGGTCCCTCTCTGCCCCACCCTACGTCGTACGTTCATATACGTTGGAAATCACGTATGTGTATGGTCGTCGAGTATATATGTTGTGCATATGTACTTAGATTGGCTTCTATTGACATAGCCGTGTCGACAAAGTGGTGGGTACAGTCGGGAAAAATGCAAGCAAACGAATGAAAACGTTGTGTGCATTGAAGTAGAATTGCGTTGTCCCCCTTCTTCCTTTCGTCATCCTCATCATCGATTCGGTTTGAAATCATTTTAAGAAATCGATACGATTTCTAGGATTTATTATTATTATTCTCTTCTTTCGTTAATCACCAAATGTATTTTATATTCGCATTGATATTAATCACTATTTTCATCACAAATTAGATTGAAGGAATTTCGCTCAGAATTGATGTAGTCAAATCTCAGGATCGTTGAAATCTTAGGAATCTAATCTGGGTTTCATGTTGTTGAAGTTTGAATCGTTTATAAAATCGAAAAATAAATTCAAACTCTCAAAATCTAATGAATTATCGTTTCCTAATAGATCGTTGTACTGAGCCATCTAAGCTCGAAACAATGTTGATTCGGAGCTAATTTCTACCAGGATTATTTCTCATCGTTATATCTTTTCAAATCGACTTCTTCGACCTGAAAATATCATTTAAAGCATCTACTATGAGATTTCATGTCCATTACAGCTGAGTATTTTGTTATTCCATTACTAATTCGTTTCAATCAACGATTCAAACTTCGGCAACATCTGGAGGATTCTTCCAGGAATGATTGTTGAGCAGTACAGATCGAGATTGTTGGAAAATGTTTGTAGAAAAATTGCAATGAATTTTCAGAAATCATTTTGCAGCATCAGAATCTATGAAATTCATCTGGAAATGTGGTCTACCGATAATTTAATTCAATTATTAACATTCAAATTTTGAAGCCCATTAAACACTCGTTTATGCTATGATATAAAACAGAAGTAATTCACATTCCCCATATATCGCCATATTTCCAATGTACTCAAGAAGAATTCTTCATGCATTCAGTTTTTTTTATCCACTTCTTTCCCACCTTATCCTTTAAAGATATTCACCTCGAATAAAAGATACATGTTCTTTTCAAGATATAATTTGACGAAATCAGAGAAAATTCTACCCTCGCACTGTGATGTGTTTGCAGAAAGTGTTCATTCGAAAAGAAGAAATCAAACACAAATTGACCAATTCCCCATATCCACTTCGATTGAAATTGGTTGTTTAAATCGATATGTGAGGTAATAAGATAACGCGTTTGGTAATAAGGTGATTCTACGACCAAACAGTCGATCAATCATACCAAGGAAACAATGATGAGGATGATTATGATTATTATCATTACCATCATCATCATCATCATTACCATTCTCATGGAAGTGGTTGTACGGATGAAAGTTTTACCGATGACAGGCCTGACCTTGCTTTTTCAACTTTTCGACTGATTTTGAAATTAATGATCGCACTTTCTGATGCAGCTGTACAAAGTGCACCGTGCTCTCTGCAGACGTTTTTTCTAGCGCGAGCAGTTTTTCTATTAAGCTTCATTTGTTTCTTTCATTGCGTAATGTGCCGGACGCGTCGCTCATTTCATCCTACTACTACTACCACTATTATTACTATTACTACCACTGCTACTACTACTACTACTATTGCTACTAATACTACTACTACCACCGTTAGAGTTCTTAATCCCGGTTGTGGCAGTTTCAATACTTCGACTCGTTTATTCTTGTTTCTCTTTGTCATTTCTATTATCATCGTCATCCTCGGGTGGATTTTTTTCCTGCTGTTTTAGTTATGTGAATTAGCTACTGTCGTACATCGATTGAAGTCATAAATATGTGTGGGTGCGTGCATGTACAGGTAAAAAAATCAGTTTGGGTAGAATAGTGACATGAAAAGAGAAAATTGATTACAACGTTGTTGTGCTTTGACAGGTAGAAAAGAGTAAGAGTTCAATTATTTGTGATATATAATGTTCGAAGAAGAGGATAATTTGAGAAGTATAAAAGGGTTCTGTGAGTATCGGGTATCAAGAAAAGCGCACAGGATTGGTTCAATGAGGCCTCAAAGTAGGAGCAGTGATTACACCAGTCACCACGTGAGCAAAACACTTTTACTTCAATCGGTTGTTTGGAATATTAATATTGATCTCGCAAAAAGATGATATTTATGCCACAGTACACAACTGTTGCCTTTTGTCAGATTTTTCATAATCTGGCGAGATTTTATAGAATACTTGGATCCTGATAGGTAAACAAACAGTTCACGCGATTCAGGGAAAATATTATCGTTACAAAAATTGTATCTCAACCATTCATCATATTTCTGAGGAAATTTCCCCTGATTAGTGTATTATAGAATTTTGAATCGTTTGTAAAAACGAAACAAAAATTCAGACCTACAAAATCTGATAACTGATCGTTATTCATCTTCGCGAATTAACTCCTTGGAATGAAAAACATCGTTTGAAGAATTGACTGCAAGATTTTGGGTCTCCAACTGGGGTTGGGTCTGAATATTTCGTTATTCGATTTTCAATTCTTTCCAATAAACGATGTAAACTTCAGCAAAATTGATTGGTTTGTAAAATTGGCAAATTTATTTCAAACTAAGAAACGAATGTACACAAACTAAGTTTAAAAAGATTATTTACAGCCTCAAGAATCTTTATAAACTTAATGTTAACGAATTTATGCCATAGTTTTCAAATAAATTGGCGAAACATGGAATGGCTAGCATATCGGTACCAGTATTTTCTTAACAGATGGAAAAGTTTCGAGAAAATGTATTCTTCAGACTCCTGAAAAATAAATTCCTAAAAATCAGATACTCGAATAAAAAAACCCCTTTAATGATTAACTTTTTTCATGAGACAAATATCTGCTCAATATTTCTCATTGAATTTCGTTGAACAGGGAATCGTAATTCGTTCGTGAGTACTTCAGAATTGTCTATGTGAAATTTTAAATCAATTCATTTGTTGTGGAATTGACTTTTACTCCCAGAGTTAAAAAGAATTCTGCAAGGAAAATACCTTTGCAAATCCAAAATTCAGATTTTGTGTACTTGAGAAGTAAATAAAATATCCCCGAAAACTCCAAATATTGATTCTTTCAATTTTTTAATTTTCATATTTATTTCTGTTCTTTCAAACTCTTGATATTAATATCAGTTGCATATCATCAATAATTCAGTTATCAAATTGAATTCAATTAATTTTTTTATTTCCAATCCAATTTTCCGTAAGTTCAGAAAGATTATAGCAATTTTCTATTTTTGTTTTTTCATTTTTTTCCCGATCGAATTGAAAATCGAAAAATTGGAGGACACAAATCAGTACTGTGCAAATCGAATCGAAATGGCCCAGCTCCCAGGATGTGACTGTCCCAATCAATTTATAGATAAAAGTCAAATATATATGATCGAACAAATGGTCATTGAATTTTGAATTTTGAAGTTATGAATCTCGCTGTATCCAGAGACGTCAGAAAGGACGCGGGGATCCTCTTTCTAAGTATGAAGCATCATAAACTTCGGTTCATCCCGGTACGTCTGGTTCATTCTTGTTCCAAGATCGCACTAAATCAGAACTATTTTCAATAGAAGCTGGTACCGAGTGTAGACTGTTTTTATATTAAATTTACGCCATGCTTGATCAGACTCTGGTACAAAATGAAGTCAATATCTGCAGTACATTATTGGTTCATCAATGGGCCGACGAAAAAATTAACTTCATCAAACAATTTAGTTCAATATCAGTTGATTGATTTATCGATAGCATCGCTCATATTCCAACTCCAATCACATGGCCAGGCCAGAACCATGCCTCTTTTGCTAAATTGGAAGATGAAAAACAATGAAGTTACTCCATTGAGGTATACTTTTCACCAATTTTCAAGGAAGATTCACTTTGTAAACAGCAACCCATACTGAAAATATACTCCTTTATTTTTATCATATCGTGTTATCATGTTGATCCAGCCTCGAACGAAGTCTGTAGATAAATTTTCCAATGATTCTCCAATTTTGGGATATTCTAGGGGGATCAATTGAGGCACAGAAGGCACTGTATTCCCATACAGCAAAACTTTTGCTTTGTGCAAAAAATTTTTACTGGATGTGTGAAAGATTACTGATGCAACAGTTTTCACTGTCTTTAAGATATCTTCGTTTGAGAAATCTAAAAGACATCTTTTAAATTTCTCAAAATAAGACATGTTACAGACAGTGAAGACTGTTGCATCAGAAATCTTTTAGATATCCAGTAGAAATTTTTTAGACAAAGCAAAATTTTTGCTGTATGGGTTATTATTTCAAGGTTGCACCAAGTTTAGTTGCCAGCCTGTTAACGTGTGATCACTATAAACAACATACAATTCCACATATTTTTCCTTTTTTCATATTTTTTTTCTTATTCAATCAGAATTGGAACGAATTTTTAAGGAAAGAAATTTTAGCGCTATTTGTATATATTTCTAAATTTCATTTTTAATTTTTTGATAATAAAGTTTAGTCCTTGATATCTCAATAAACATTCCATGTTCAAAAGATATCTTTGCGACACATTCAGCGTCTGAAGGAAATCTTTTAGACACGAAATGTTTATTTTAAGGTGAACACGTATCATATACTCCCCTCAAATTTGGAGCCCATGATTCCATTGTTCTATAAATATTTTATTCCCCACAAATTAGGAGATTGTTATTTCAATTTTCAACCCAACAAATTTTCATTGAATCTACATAGCACAAATTAAACTTTCAACATCCTACGTATGTACTATATCAGTTTCAGACTCGAATGATGATGAATTTGATACGATTTGCATCCCTCCTTCAGGATTCAAAGTTTACGTAAACTTCTAATTGGACATATCTCCTCTTAATTGATGGTAATTTGAAATTTTCACGCTCGAACAATATTGAGATGCAGTCGACTTGAGATTTTTGTATAAAAATCTTTCCTTTCGCTTAACACACTCAGATACAAGAAATAAATCTCCAATTGAAAAATCAAAGTGTATGAATGATTGAAAAGGGTATTCAGCTCAGACATCAACCCTGAAATAAGATCATAACGGTAGTATACACCCTTTCCTAACCTCGTTCTCGAGTCGTCCGCCAGACGTCACCTCACCCCAGCCTAGAATATGATCGTCTTCCGAAAGGAAGGGTTGAAAGGAACAAGGCTGCGACTTCACGCGAGCAGTAAAAAATTTCCTCTTCATATCCAAGCTCTGAACTAAATTTTCTAAATAAAGTTGAGCGGTAGAAAAAATAGGAATTTGAATGAGTATAGGAAGGACGACACAGGTAAATGTAAACAGCCAAAAGAGACAAATGTCTTCCTATGCAAAGAATACATACCATAGAAGACGTACTTCGTTGTACTAGAAGGTAGACTGGTAGAGGTGTGTGCTGTTGGAGTATACATTTCGGTATCAGGGAAGTTGATCGGTACAAGAGTAACGGCAACAGCAACAACACAAAGGCACATGATCACGGTAAGAAGGAGAGGAGTATTTTTTTTTCAAAGAGTCCAGCTGTTGATCGAGGAACGATCAAAAGGAAAAGAAAGAATACAGAAAAGTACCTACTCTCATGTGCTTATATTTAGTACTTGACTCTTCTCCACCCACCCACTTTTTACCCTCGAGCGTATCTCGATTCTCACCTGTTTTTTCTTTCAATGCATATACGCGAGGGAACGCTCATTTGTAATTTAAAGTGCCCAAATATCCACGTCCTTCTCTCTCCTTTTCTACGTACGATGCAATTCTCTTGTGCAGCGGGGTTTACCTTTCACCCTCTCACGAAATACTTAATACAGGGAGAATCATTCGTTGGGGCAATATATATCGAAAGCAACCTGCTCGGGTACCGGAAATTCACCATCACGAGATCAGCTGGATATCTTCGGGTTCGAAAAGGTGACGGTTGAGGAAGACTCGTACATTCTTAAATTAACTGTATTTTATTTGAATAACATATTTTGCGTTTTTTTCCATCACATTGAATCGTTGCGTCAAAAATTTTTACATATTTCGTTTGGATATAACTTACGTTCGGACACTTTGGGTATTCGTTTTATTTTCTTTCTGCGGATGATATTCATTGGCCGTTATTTTTTTCTCTACGATCCACCCTTTTCGCAGGCGCGTTGTGAAGCGAAAGAAGAGAGTGGGAGAAGGGTGCAGAATTTTTCTTAACCGTTAGTAGTCATTGGGGTGGACCGTGGCCGGCCAACGGAAAGGAGAGAGGGAGAGAGAAAGATGAAGTAGTTAGCTGGCCACCACCGACGCCCCCGACGACTCCGGGGGGTTGGAAGAACGTGCGCGACGCGACATAGGGGTAGGAAAAAATTGCAGAGGGTTGCCCTGAGGATTCCCCTACCACCCGCTCGACTTACACACGTGGCGGACACGTGGAAAAAAAGATGGAACAAACAAAACGGTAGTCGTCGTTGAGCAGATCTGGTTTGTCACGTTTCTCAATATGGAGGTTTAATAGATGAATGGATCCTTGAATAGATGAATAGATTGAAAAGTTGTTCTCGTATCGTAGGAGGGATGACCACACCGTGTTCACAAGTGAAGGAAGTTGGAGTTGCGGAGGATTGGGAAGGTAGGGTGTGAAGGTGAACGATAATGATTTTGTATATGCACTTGTTCAGTTCATATACTAATCGTCCACATTACATGGAAAGCGAATGATTTATATCGCTTGAATATTATTTTTTCAGCATTCCCAAGTATCTTCAACGTAAAGAAAATAATTTCAAATCATTTCGAGTGATATTTTGTGGAACCCTAGAGCCTGGAGTGCTCAATATGTCGAAAATTTATGGCCCGATATTTTGATTCCCTCGACTTTCTAATTCGATATTGAGGAACCAAAATGATTCAGAGGTTTGAAGAGAATTCAGTCACATAAAAAAAGCATAGAATTCAGGACAGAAGAAATATTGTGAAAGATCATCAAATTTGAGAAGATTGTTTGGAATAGTAATATTTGTAGAATTCTTTTGTTTTGGTGTGCATCAACGCAAATATTTTGCAATGAATGAAATTTGAAATACCAACGCTGCTGTGCAAGACAAAAAAGTGATCAACTCGATTCTTTATCCAAAATGAGATTCTTGTGTCATTCGAGTTAGAAAATTTCCCTGAATCGGATGACATGGGAAAACAATGTTCGAAAAAAATTGAGTTCTAACCAATCAAGTGGATGCTACATAAGTATACTGTTCAATTATTGGAGTAACCGATGTATTTGCCACCTGAATGGCAACTTATTTTTTTATAGCTCAAAAACTCAGGTTCGGATCGAAGAATGTTGAATTCAAAAGTTGTTCAGTTTCGTCTCAGGAACCTACCCTGGAAAGGGGTGGAGTGTTTTTTGGCACGCACTGTATGTGATGAAAAAGATATATAATTTGAATTATATGTAATATATATATGTCCTTATATGAATTTCCATATAACTCATATGAACTCTCATAATTATGTATAGAGCATGTAATATCCCTTTCCACGAGGAAAGACCAGACCAGACTCATATATAGGATATACAATGCCATATATGGGATGTATATACAGCCATATAAGGTTTATGTATAAATTATATAGAGGTTATATATAGTTCATTTTTCATAGGGTCTGAATTCCACGCGTGTGAGAATAATTTCTTGTTTGAAAGATTATCAGAAAAAGAAAAGATATGTACAACATGAATACAAAATTCAACAATGACTTGAGAAAGGTCTCTGGAATAATCAATGCGATATGTTCAGACAGCAGCGAAGTGGCTGTCCATGTCCGGGATGGCCACTTGCCTTCTACTAAATTATTTATTCCGTGTCAAGAGAAAGTTTATACCGAATTTCATATGAATCGGTTGAGAAAAATTACATTTTCTCACAATAATCATAGAATGTGCAGGAAAAAAATCGATTCTTTCTAAAACCTAAACCAGAATACCTTCTCAAAAGTTCGGTGATACACGGGAAAAAATGATGGGGTTGATATTGAATAGCTGAAAATTCAAACACCACTAATTTCGTTGGAAAAAAATTACACTCCTCCCTCGCCACAAGTATGAAATATTTCAAGTAAAGAGATTTATTTCAACTTCTGCATTTATCGGAGGAAAAAATTCAATCGATCCAAGAAACATGAAATGGTGAACCCAAAACCAAGAATCCATCGACACTTTTGATACTCTCAAACACTTCTCAAATCCGAGCGATCCAATAATAGTAAGAAGAAAAAGGGTAGGAGGAGAGAAAAAAGAACAGAAAAGAAATCCCGCCTCTCCCTCGTAGCATGGTTAGTCACGCATGTGTTACCGTATACAAGGCACATCCATTAAACCTCGCATACATGTGAATATATATACACTTACACATGAAAATTCCATAGATGTGTAGACGGAAGGAAGGAGCCCTATTTTTATGCGTGAGGGCCCCTTCTTTTTATTCGTTATACGTTGTATACACCCCCTTATATCAGCCCACCCTCCCCCCAGAATTTTTAGATCAGTACGGGTTCCCGATTCGTGACGTACGCACGTATCAATCCGCGTGTGCCTTTCAACAGCAGAAAGAGAAGAATAAATATACATAGATGTATATAAATTCGTAATAAGTAGAGCTAGAAGCACCAAGAATCATCTCTAATGTCCAGCGTGTCGAGGAGGAAGAGAGAAACAGTGGCGGAAAGATAAAAGGTAGATGTACAGTGTCTCAACTGACCCCACTTTTTCTCTTTCTCCCGCCACTGTGTGTATATGTGTGTAGAGAATCTACCCCTAAGTGTATTAATTCGCTTCCCCTCTACCTGCGCGATCAACCACCGTTGCTTCAGGAGGTAGAAGAAGAAGAAGAAGAAGGAATAGGAGAAGGAGGAGAAGAAGAGCAAGAAGCAGTTGATGATGAACTAGAAGGAGTAGTAGAAGAAGAAGAAGAAGAAGAAGGGTTGCCGGTTAGGGGAAGTTGATGAGGGGATATCAGGGTAGGTGGTAGGGGTGTGTTGGAGAAAGACACGAGAAAACGGTGGGGAATAAAGGAAACGAGGGGTAGCTTGAAAACCCTGACCAGTCGGAGCACCCTTTTGATTTTTCGTTCTTATACGTAGGTAGATTTTCGTGGTAAAAGGACGCGTACGGTAGTCGGTCAAGTGAGGAAGAAGAATAATGATAAAATTGATGATTACGATAATGACGACGATACCGATATCTTTGTACGCGAATCATTATCGGGGTCGACGTCGAAACGGTGAACACAGCGTCGTAAGTCGTTTCTTGAGAAAATCGCAAAGAAAAGTTCGTACGACAACATATACGGTGTTTTCCTCCTCCTTCTGGCTCTGATAGAGGGTGAGTGGTAGTAGTAGTAGTAGTAGTAACAGTAGTAACAGAAACTCACCCCTTTTTAGACTGCCGGAGAGAAATTTCGCGACCGCGCACCACCTAAGACAACGCCCCTACCCTACCGAGGAACACGCGCGTTCTTTAAGGCACGGGGGGTGGCTTTTAGTCAGACGCACGCGGTCTGAGAAGCGCGCCACCACCGCACGTCGCACACCCGCACAGCCCCACGGAGAAGGACTTAGCGTTTCTCGCGAGCCGCAGACCTGAGCCGAGTCAGTTTCGGTTCCTCCTCCGTCAAGGACTCGAACTTGCGATCGCGAATTCGGAAAACAGAAGAAAATTATAAGAAAAGAGTAAAGTCGTCGTCCGTCGTCGTCGTCTTGAGTCTCCCCATATACATATATACACATATACATATACATAGATATGATGCATATACACACATATAAACCTAAACACAACATATGCATTCCTCTTTTAAAAAGAATCTGTTTAAACTAGTCTCCTTTTAAAATTTCGCGTCGGTCGTGATGTTTGGTGTTTTTAATAAATAATTTTAAAGTATAAGACAACCAACCGAGAAGAACACAAAAGCAAGAATAAGAACTGCTGAAACAAGAAGAATTCCTAAAGTGTCTACCGGTTCTTGATATCGCTACGACGAAGATTGTCTTGGCGAAGATATCAAAGAAAGGAATTTGGATTCATAACGCATATACCCTGTGTAAGGATATTTACTGCACAACGATAACGACAGCGCCAACAACTGTTTGGAATTTTGTTTGAGTGACCTAATAATGATAATAATAATGATAATAATAATGATACATTCAAATCAAGTGTCGACGAACCCTTGGCCGATTCCAAGGGGATGGTGGTGGTAGTGGCGGCGGCAATCAGGCTAGCCGCAACAGCCACTTCCGGTATTTCTTTTTCGCTTCTCAATCATTCCATTGTGATTTTCGATCATTCGGACAATTCTGGCCCTTTAATTTTATTCTTTTGGGATAGTTTGCTGCCCCTCTTTCGACTAACCACCACTGATTCAACCCCCTCCAGCCCCCTTCGGTCCGAACGAGAGCGAGACTCTGACATGCCCCGTAACGTACGTCATCGTCGCCAGTGTTCCGTCGCGATCTCGGACCGCTTGTTGATCCTTCTCGATCTGGGGATTCAAACAAAGTGCCTTTTATTATTTTTTCCTCATTTTTTCATTTCTTCGTCATTTGACGTTGTTGTCTGTCCCTTTGGCTGAGAATAGGAACATGATTCTTCGAGTCACAGGTGCTTCTCTTCTCTGTTTGATCCATTCAATCTATCTATCTCTTTCACGTGAAGAATTCCTCACTCCTCGTGAGTTGTTTTGTGGGCAATGATTCACCCACGTGGAAAAATTTCAGAATTATATAAAATCATATATAAAAAATGTGTATGAGATGTATTGAATTATATATCAATTATTATATATATGATTTTCAAAATTTTTCCACGAGCCCGGTGTACGAGTTTTAGGGATTCGAATTTCCTTTATTCGATTATTTATTATGATTAAAATTGTTGTTTTGAATTTCATACAAAGTAGAGAAGGATAAGTACACCTTACGCGTGTCGAATTCTTGACGCGCGACGGTGTGGAAACGGAAGGAGAATTTGTCTTCGAATCTTTAGAATATTTCTTTTATCTGACAATGAATAGGGTTTGGAACGAAAATATGATTTGAGTCAATTAAAGAGTTGGGAACATTTTTATACGTAAAGCCCTGTTAAATGATTACTATGACAATCTATCTAATTTCTATGTGAAATATCCTTACCGTATTGTAACAATAAATGTTTTAGGTCGTGTTTTCATCCCTACTAAAGTTCTTGATGATTATACAAAAATTCATATTCGATCATTGTGAAAAAAACGCAGTCTAAAAAGAATAGGTTTTGATAGTATTTAGGAAAATCTTCATCTTGCCGATAAAAGATTGAGTGAATTGTATTTGGAATATCATATGACATTTCCAGTAATAAATAATACTTTCCTTTCCCTATCCTGAAGAAATTAGAGAAGAAGTTGAGGGATGGGAAGAATTCGCTATCAAATAATTGGCTGTATTATAGTGAAAATATAGTATGATATTCATGATCTGATAAATAGATGAAAGTTTCGTGAGTTTTCTACCGAATCGAAAACATTTTTCCGAATGAATTAGGAGAATTATGAATTTCATAACAAAGATGAAAATGTGGACTCTTAAATCCCAAAAGAACACCTCTTTACTAGGAAAACAGTTGAGAAATATTTCTTATTCCAAGTGTCGTGGATCGGAATACGAATTTTCAAAGATTCAAAATGGACAGGTGGTTTTCGAGCATAACGTGGACAGGCTGTTAATCGCATAAATTTGTGCTCCATTGAATCTAAATAGTGTCTGTGTATGTATTGGAGTGTCGAAAAGTGTTCATCACAGAATTTTTCCGTGGACTGAGACATCGAGAATTTTAGAAAAATATCTTCCCAACGTGAAACAATTCGCAGAATTTTATATAATTTATATAAAAATTCTATATAAATTATATTAAACTCTAAAACAAATTATGTATGATTTTGAGAATTTTTTCATATGGGTTTTAGTTGAAACAAAATCACTTCTTTCTCTCCTCCTTATGAATCGGATTGATCACATGAAATTAATAAATTATCTCGCCACAGCGTCGATATTTTTTTCTAATAAAATTTGTATCAAGTTTCAGTCGATATTTCATAAGAATCCACAGAAAACGTGGACAATTTGCATGAAAAGATATCAACGCTGTCAAATACTGCTCATTACTATAGTGATCCTCGAATTTTGAAATATTATAATGAATTTTTATTTCATTCCCAAACCTGAAGAACGATCATTCCACGAACACCGTATGTTCATATAATCGTATCGTGAAAATTTTTATGTCCATTAAAAAACAAATGACAATACAGTGACTGTAAGAAAGTGTGAAAAATAATCAATTCATCGAAATTCTCGATAAGTGTTGAAAAAATGTTGATAAAAATAAGCCTCTGTGAAGTTGTGTATCTAAAATGTCAGTTAAAATGAAACATTATCAAATTTGTGAGTACAGGTAATTTTCAACAGTGCAACTGTTCAACGCTTGTTTATGTTCTTGAAACTTTTCTGCTGATTAGGGTAGCAAGTTCTGGATAGTTTCAGATTTTTTAGAACCGATGAAAATATGGGTACAAAACATATTACAAAATTCAGTTGAGGCGGAAATTAATATTTTATCTTGAGTTATATACAGATTATATGCAATTCTGAAAACAATGGAATTTCAAGTTTGAAAATATTTCAGTACGCCTTGTTGTTTGTCAGAATTGGTCAATATCAGTTCTGAATCAGGAGCTGGGAAAAAATTTCTCATAGCGCAGTTTTAATAGACATTGCAAATTAAAAAACAATAAATTTGAGGTTCTCTCTGAACTTTGCGTCTTTCAAACTTCATATCCCATGTGAGAAAATGTATAGAATTGCAAATGATTTGTATATAACTCAGGATAGTTCATATATGATTCCTATACAATTATATAAAATTTATATATAATGTGGAAAATTTTTCTACATAGAAGTACAAACGACTGGATAAAATATCAATCTTTGTCTCGTCTGGATTTCGTTTTGTGTTAACTAAACGCAATTTACTGCACTATCATGAACAAATATTTTCATCAGTTTTGAAAAATTTTCATTATAAATATTAAAAAATTTCCTATAAGGAATGTGTGCGTTTTGTTTTTTCTTATTTGATTCATGTTCAATTTAAACTGACGTATTATGATGTCATCGGATGATTTTGCTTCGTCGTCGCTTGGAAGACTTCATAATACAAAACAATTTCTCCGTATTCAGTTTTTTGAGAGACTGAATTTAAATTGTCAATTTTCAATCATTTTTCATCCAGACCGGAAAATTTTTCAACAATATAAATAATTCATATAAGTATATATGATGTATCATTTTGAAAACTTTTTCACTCGGGAAGTAGTGGATTCATTCCTTTTGGCATGTTTTCTCATTGTCACCGTTTTAATACCAGAAGATTTTCCAATCCTGACTTGTGCACGATCAAAAGTATCAGGAATATAACAAAATTGCTTCAAAGTGATAATAGTGTATGACAGATGAATGAATGTTCTGTGAACTGATACAGACAGTTTTGATCACCGATTCACACGGATATAAAACTGTTCTATTAACTCACATCTCGTTCAGGACTTTTACAAAATATTATATTTTTTATATCAAAAAGTTCACAAGAATTCACAAAAATTAACGTTTTTTCGATTCGGTATAAAATCTTCAACCGACTGTGCTTTACTTAAAACAAGATTTTGAGGTGTGAAATTACCTAAAGTTACTTGACACTGTAATTTATATAGAAAATTCCTACACGGTGAAAAATAATTTCCTAATATTTGGGGAGTTGAAGATGAGCTATATGACTTACGTTCCAAATGTGACAGCTAGTGTTTTAGCTGTATCAGTGAATAATGTAGTTATCCAAACATTCACTCCTCAATTTCTCCTCCGATAGCTAGTAAACAGCTATGGAATCAATTATTTTAGTTCTTGCAGTGTAAAAAATGAAGAGCACTGTCACAATTAATTCATTTCTTTTTGTGCATAAACCTGTCACGAACTTTCAACTATTCATTTGGCCAAGTCAAATCTTTTTCATGGTGAAATAGCGAATTTTCGATGTTTATATAGGAATATTTATTTGAAATCTGCTTGGAGGTATAAAAAAGCCGGCCCGTCTAAGGATGTTCACTCCAATGATATGTTGACAGTTGAGCAGTTAATGAGTGATAAATAAAACTATACTGTGTAATTCCATAACTCATATCATGTTTCAAATCGTTGGCAGTGTTTTAATTCGCTCAGATGAATTTTTTCAACTTTGAAAGACCTCTCCAAGCATTTATTTGAATTTGTAGTTGATCAGTATCCCGAGTGGAAAAAATCCTCAAATTAGACATGAATTATTGTATTCATTCATTTTACAAGGATTTTTCAGACTGGAGGGCTTATATTGTTAGAATTGATAGTTTTTGTCATTGACACGCTTATATATTCAAGAAGATCGTGATTAAGATTAACGATGTCAGGGAAATATCTAGTATTTAGAGATATTAGAAATATCGATCCTTTTCGACATCACTGATCGATAAAATACATGAAGAACAATTCCGATCAGATAAATTTTCAAAATCAGGTTTAATTTATACATAAGTTACATGTAATTATATGCAAATTATGTACAATTCTGAAAATTCCTCTGCTCGTGGTAGTGTTTTTAGATTAATTACCTGAGAAACTTCAATTTTTCACATTCAATTTCTCAGAATTTCAGATCATAAATTTTCCACAGAGCACTATATTGAAAATTTCACTCTCACATAATACGAATGCACATTGTGAAATACATTGTGAGATTTACAAAATCTAATATTTGCAATGTTATGAGAATTGAATCCCAATTGAAACAATGGAGAAATTGTGAACCAAGTATACATAAATGTAATGTAACATCCAAGTTTTTGAACTTTGCAGTTACTTCTTCAATTTGTCCAAAGGTAAATTAATGAAGCTGATAAGCAGAGGCAGTGACTGCAAAAATTTCCTGTCCCTCTCTAATTGTTCTACAATCATTTTTCTTTAGAAACAGCCGATAAGCGGTAGTTTACTGGAAAACGATGGATTCCTGGAACTTCCACTGTCAATGAATGCCTTGAATTCTAAAATAAACTCCTCAAAGTGGTTCAATTCAATATATTCAGTGAACTTTTGTATGGGCTAAATAGTGACTATTGATGTCAAACTCGCAAATGCACCACAATGATATTTTTTTTGCTTATAGTGTACAGCATTCATTCCAAATTGTCAGAAGAGAAACTCGTTTCGGAAAGTATTGTAGAAAACAGGATTTCAAGGGATTATACCTCCCAAACGCTCTAAAAGAGAAAAAGTCTTGTGTGGTTCATTTTTTTTAGCATCCCTGTATAATAATCATCAACAACCAATACACCAATCAATCAAGTAACTCTTCAGGAGTGAGAAAAAATTTTTCTGTTGAAAATTCATCGCAAAATGGCGGCTGTAGAAGCGTTCTTCTCGAAACTATATTTTGAAAACGGCGAGCAGCAGAACTCGAAGAGTTTTCATCCGATTCACTTGAAAATTCAACTGTGACTTCATCATGTAATCATCATCCAGTGAAGTACACAAAATTTTCCCGATTGGTCAACAGGATTTCTTTTTATGAACAATCAAAGTCGATATTTTTTTCGAAAATTCGAATGTTTGTCTAAAATTTGTGTTATGAGTCTGTCAGAATGGTTTGAGCGACACTTACGCTGCATCAAGCAGAAAAGAGGTACCCTTACATGAACAGTATCAACAGATTTTACATTTCGATTGTCATACATTTTTATTGAAGATTCCGGTGTGTGAAATCGCTATATCCAATAATTACGTTATTCTCTTCACTTATTTATGAAATAGAATTAGATCTATCCGAATGAAATCATCAGATTTATCTTTCATTTCTCTCTTATGTAAGGTTTGACTGAATTCTCTAAACGTGGAGAAGAATTATAATCACATATGCAGTCACATGCGAATCATCTCATTTCCTCCATCAACCCCTGCTCATAGGCCACATAAATGAAACAATGAATAGATTGGAAAACGTTAGGAAGACAATTTTTATGTTTAACTCATATGCAAATTGTGTATAAACTATATTTAATCAAAAATTATTATGAATTATCAATTTCATTCAATTTATATTGAGTTTTATGCCACGAAAAAATGTTTTGAATCATCAAATTCACACAAAACAACTTGGATTTCACTGGTTTTTGTGAACAAATATAATTTCAATGTTCAACAGACAAACTCTTTTTATCGCACACTGCGTTTCAAATTTTCATATAATTTATGTATAATTATTTATGAATTATACATGAATCATACATCATTCTGAAGATTTTTGCGCTTGAGAAGCATTCGAAAATACTGTATCGATTGATACAATAAATAGTATATTTGACTTCGAAGATTATACAAATAAAACATATTCTGTGATTGATTTTTCTTCAAAATGATGAAACTGGTCAACAACCATTCCTTCAAGTAATTTTGAAGTTACGAACACGAACAAAAATATCACATCTGTTGGATTGTCTCTATTTTTATAATGTTGTATGTATAAAGTTTATTGATTATGTAGTTTATACACAAAAGTTATGTACAGGAGATGATAAATATTCAAACAATCCAATCGTATTTTGTATGCAATCTGACATTGTTCCTGTATTCTGTAAGTCCAGTTCTGTTGAGTTTCCAAAAGAGAAAAAGTAACTTCATTCCTATCTTTCGTATTATGCCATAATCAAACCGGAAATAACTCAAATCAAGATACATTCAATCAGATTGAACCGAAATAAATATAAATGAATGAAGTATTATCAAGTGTCGAATGTTTGGAGATTTTTTATTTTTCATATTTTGAGGAAGTTTTGAAAATCATATATAATTATATATAATTTTATACATGAATTGTATCCAATTATATATAAATTATATGAAATTTTGAAAATTTTATCAAACTTCCAACATTTTCTACCGAAGCTTACATCAACCTTGACCGCCTCATACTTTTTGGCAATTTGATGATACTACCGTATGTTTCTTTACAATTGCTCGATTGTGCGCTACAGAAGCGGAAATGATATTCGAATTTGAATTTTCCGTGGACTATTGAATATGGAACATAGTATAGGGGGAACGGATATTTGAAAATTGTGCAATGAAGCGTTGGACATCTCAAGAACTCGATTAAAAAATAAAAATGTCTTCCCTTTTCAAGCAAAAATTCGAGTGAGCCAATGAAATGAATAATAATAATAATAATCGATTGATTTTCTGATTGCAGCTTCGAGCGGGAGACGCGTTGCAGCGAGAAATTCCCGCGCAGGAGAGGAAGACTGGACAAAGCGGAAGAAGCAGCAGCAGCAGAATAAGACGAAAGAACTGCAGGAGCAGAAGAAAAGAGGAATACGAGTGTGGAAATAAAGCGGGAAGTAATAATACAATGAGGAAGATATGAGAAGAAAAGGAAAGAAAGAAGAAAGAGTGTAGCAAAAAAGAAAGAAAGGAAAGGAAAGATCCCGCGCCGCAAAACATATATTTCAGTGTGTTCAAAAAACGAGTGTACCTAAGTGCAATATTAATTAAACGATAATAAGAAGCAACCACAATTTCACCATCGACGATCGGTAAACGACGCGGTTAATCGATAATCGATAAGAATTATTATCCTTTTAACGTGTTATTTAAAGAGATAAAAGTTAGAGTCGCATTTCGAGAAGGACTCATCGACGGACTTACAAAGATAACGCGAATAAGGTTTTTTCTCTGCTGAAACAGAAGCAGTCAAAGAAGAGGAAAAGAAAAACATCAACTAGAACAAGGAGAAAAGGATCTCATTCCATAATAGATTCAGCGTCTCTCAAGTGTCGGCGAATTCCTTTCTATTTGGAAGAGAAGCTTGCACGTTGTGTCGTTCCTAAGCTTACACACATACACGTATCATTCACACATATGCACACACACAAAACATAACGGGGCTATCAAACTCAGGGCAAAACGGAACGAGCATAATATAACACAATAATAATAATAAGAGGAATACCAACATCTTGCAGCTGAAAAGAGAGAAAGAGAGAGAGAGAGAGAGAGAGGAAAGAGAAAACCTTGGAACAAATAAATAATATCAAATTGAATACTATGTCCGCATGAATTATCCTTCTCGTTTACACCGTCCGGGCTGGGCAATCCTGAATTTAACCTGAATTTTAAGTGTACGCTAGACTTTAAGTTAGATAGAAGAAGAAATAAATCTGTCGCTCGCTTGCGTGCGGATAAAAAAATAGGAATAAGCACATATAATACACGTTACACACAGATCAAACGCTGACAAAGAAACGCCCTCAGATACACAAATAATCATAATCCGTGAAGTAGAAGAGGAAAAAGCGCACGCGTGATTGTCAAATAAAGACGAAAAAGAAGAAGAAATTACACGACCCGTGTTTTGAAAGAATAATTCCAAAACTAAAAAAAGAGGTAGTACCTAGAGAAGACAAGACAAAGTGGCACCATCAGCATCAACGAATAGCAAAATAACGTACGAGAGAGTGAATGAAAAAGAGAGGGAGTCCAAACCGATATAATATCAATAAAGGTAATAATAAGAATCATTCGAACAAGGTTAATCGTGAGTTTCATGAGCCAGGCAACGGCAGAAGTATCGAGTATAAACGTAGGGAAGAAGAAATCGCAGCAGGTGGCGTGTAACTGACGTTACCTGCCGCCCTCGCCTAAGCTCGAAGCAAGGATCGTTATCGATAGAACGATCCTGAATAAGTTTAGGGGGGAAGGGAAGGGCTGCGTCTAAAGCAACGACGAGGAAAGGAAGGTAGGCACGGCAGCAAGCGCAGAATTGTGCTTGCGCAGGCCGTCGAGCTGCTTAACGGAAGGGGTGAGAAAAAGCGGGCAAGCTGCGCCGGAAAGGGGTAGCCCGGGCTTCTCGCGAAGGCCTCAAAATTTCGGACGCGACGGCGGCCCTGGACCTACGCGCCCAGACGCAAGCCCAACCAGACTTCGGCTTGGAACATCATCCGCATCATCAATCGCATCATCACCACCAGCAGCAGCAACAACAGCAACAACAACAGCAACAACAACAGCAACCGCCACCACCGCAGCATCCTCATTTACATCATCATCAACAACAGCCGCAACAGCCTCAACCTCAGTTACAACAGCAGACGCAAAATCCAGAGTCGCGTTCTCACCATCACCTGCAGCAGCAGCATCTTCACCATCATCATCACCAGGGCAATCATCTTCACTCTGGAGATTCGGGGGGTGGGATAGGAGGTGGAGGTGGCGGTGGAGGAAGCGGCGGCGGTGGAGGTGGTGGAGAAGAAACAGCGTCGTTGGTGGTTCAAGGACTCGAGACAGAAAGATCAGGACCCACGGCAAGAGTCGTTCACGACGACGAAGAGGAAGATATTACCGAGAGGGAGGACGAGGAGGAGGACGAAGATCCTTGTAGTTCCCCCGAAGCCGATCTCGAAAACGAACCTGAACCCATGGAGGTTCAAACATCGGCCGTCACTGCGGCGGCCGCGAATTTACACGCTTTGAGACAGCACGTATTCAAAATGTCTGATTACTGGCAGCAACCGCAACGAGGTCCACCTCAGCATTCCCCAGGAATGCAAAGCAGTCCCATACAAAATTCTACTCAACAGCAACAAATACAACAACAAATCCATAGTCCATTAAGTCAACAACAGCAACAGCAACAGCAACAACAGCAGCAGCAACAGCAACAACAACAGCAGCAGCAAACGCAACCTACGAGCGTGTCGCAGGTATCTCAAAACGCTAATCCCCTAAGCAATTTGAGTCAAACACAAACAAGCCCTCAGCAACAATTACAACAGCAACAACAGCATGCTCTATCGATGAGTCAACAGCAACAACAGCAACAACAACAACAATCTCAATCGAACCCAGGTGCGCAGCATCAGTCTTCCCCGACACCTGCGACTCCCTCGCCGCAAGGTGATCATCAAGGGGCTATAACGTCTAGTATGGCTCAAAGCCTGCACAGTCTAGCGCAAGCCCAACAAACCATATCCCAAGCGTCTAGTCCATCCTTAGCTGTACAAGCGGTCCAAGCGGCCCAAGCGCTAAATCAAAACTTGGGTCAAGCTTTAACGCAAGCGCTCACCCAAAACATGCAACAAAACCTTGGCCAAACTCTACAGCACAATCTAGCCCAAAGCTTGACGCCGAGTTTGTCGCCGCAGCAACAGCAGCAATTACTCAATCAACCCCAAAATTTGAGTCAAGCCAGCCAAAATCTCCAACAAAATCTACAAACTCAAGCCCAAAATCTATCTCAAACCCTGCAACAGCAAGCGCAAAATCTCACCCAAAATCTTACTCAAAGTTTGAGCCAACAGCAAGCTCAGACTTTACAACAACAAGCGCAGAATTTAACGCAAAATCTCCAGCAGCAGGCGCTGAATATGGCCAGCAGTATCGGGCAGAATGGATTGGCTGGAATGAATATGACCGGCAATCAGCAGCAGAATTCGCAAAATTCCATGCTGAGTCCAGGTGCTGGGAGTCAAGATTCTCACGACGCTACGTTAACCGAGAAACTTGTCAACGAGTTACAGGTGAGAATATATAACTATCCGTATTTTTATTTCGTTTTTCATCTCAAAACTCATTTTATGTTTTCTTGATTCTTCTTGCTCTTCGTTCTGGAAACGAGAGGAGAAAATTAGATAAATAATAATTGGAACGAAGAGAGGACGTCGATAAAAGTACATTAATGTGCATCAAACGGCGAGATAAATGTAACGCATATCGTACATACGAGAGAAAGAGATACGTAGAGAGGAAAGAAAAAAAAATATAGAATCGAATGAGCGGTACATAAGAAGTGGGAAAAATCTATTGAAAATTTTTATCAGTAATCGACCCAATTTATTCTTTCCTGTGGAATGCACGACGACTTCGAGTCGTTTTTTTTTCGAATACACAACTCACGAATGAGAAAGTACCAATCCATGTCTGGTTGATGAATATTAATATAGTTCAAAGTCGGAAGCATTTCGAATGCATCTCATCAAAAATGATGAAGTTTTCCAGAGAATCCCATCAAAAGTATCCACCGAAGGATTTTTATTCACATGATGATTACTTAGTTGAATTGAATGCAACTGAAAGTTTCTTTATGCATTCTATAATGAAATTTTCTCCCCTTCCTCTCATATTTAATTTCGCGTGTACAATGGAGATCGGAATCTCAATAGATTCGATTTCCCCAATTTGGATGCATATTTCACAGACTATTTGAAACTAGGACTGTACCAAGAGAGCAAGATATATACGCCCGCGCTGACCACGTTGAACATGGTTCACGCACACCATCGGCGTACGTTGACTTCCACCGCGTCTCTGTTGACTTGAACGCGAAAGCGAGAGAAAAACAAGGACGTCAGACGAACCACTAGAGATGATTGAGAGAGAAAGAGAAAGCACGAGAGAATGTAAGCGAGCAAGCAATATGCGCGCACCAACGTGTATGCGCATATATGCGTTTATGTAACGTGCATATATATATATATATATATATATATATATATATATATATTTATATTACAAGTCAGAGCAGCCTACGCACACAAATACAAATTCAGTCGGGGATGCAGATACGTCTTCTCTCACTCTCTCACTCTGTTTCTAGGGTTCTTGACCCGCGCAACACAGATAATACTGCATACGTATACGTCATACAGCACGCGGAGGAGATGTTCTCTCAAAGAAGAAGCAAGAAAATATCGCAGAAAGTTTTACAATGCAAAAATCGCTACCATTCGAATGGATTAGTATTTGCACAAAACCACTGGGAATTTTTATTCTTCTGTCTCTCCGATTCTCGACGTATCTCTATTAATTTATAATTTTTATCCACGTAATAATATCAAATGGATTTGGTCCAATATTCTATTGCAATTGCAATTATTATCCATCGATTTGATGAAATAGTTTAGGAAACGTAGATTCATTATGTTTTCAGATTCTGATACTGAAATTTCGTACCTCACAGATGAAGATTTTTTAAATCGTGAATTTTGAAGTTCTAAAAATTCATTGAGCACCCAGGTTGGAAAATTTTTGAAATTATATATATGATGTATATATAATTGCGAAAGCTTTTCCACCCGAATAGTTGATAGTTTGGTACAAGTCAAAAATGTATCTTCTTTCTCGAATGTTTTTCAAAATTTTCTTAAAAATCGTATACAATACAATATAAAATTCATATGCAAATGATTGAAGAATATTGCCAAAGTGGAAGAATTTTCAATATTATATATAATTTATGTATAATTCAATATATTTTATACATAATCTATATATATTGTCGAAAATTTGTCCACTTGGGTTGTTTTGTGAAATATTTGTACAGAATTCATGCACAATTTTCAAAATTTTGTATCATATATAAATGCGATTTTATATAAAATTTGTATCAAGTTTTTATACACATTTTATGTAAAATCACATTTCATCAGATTATAACCCCAACCCTAATTTATATACGATGTTGCAAATTTGTATATAATGAGATTTCATGCAGAGGGAACATTTTTGACCTACCGCATTAGTCAACTGCTTCTGTAATTATGAAAATGTTACTATAAAACATTTTATCGATTATATCAGAGTAATAAGTCTAAGAATCATTGTTGTGTACACTTTACATATATACTTCCACGAGTACTGAAGTATAAATACGTACTTGATTTAAGAACTTGAAAGAGTAATTATCAACAAATTGATTCATTCACTACATTTTCCGGTATAATTACCAAATTCCAGGTAATGTTCCCGAGTTACTTTCTGAGCTATGATAATGAAAGTAACTAAAATTTAGCTGTTGCAGCAACATTTTTGGCTACCCAAATATCAAATACAGGGAGTATCGATCATAGCTAATTCTTAGCTACCATATCAAATTATTGCTTTGCGCGTGAAAAAAACTTTATTGAATTCAGTTTGAGATTCACATACGTGTCAACTCATGTTGTTTAGTTACCTAAATTCGGCAAAATTCATCAAAATATGTTGAAACTCGACATCATTCTAGTCATCTTCTGGTTAAATATTGATCAATCGTCAAATCCAATATTCAAAATCGAATCAAATTCGATAAGATTGCATAGCCATATATTTGATAAACAAATCCATTGAATCTGGTGAAATCTTATTAAAAACTACCTAAAACTATTTTGTATGACTCCATTCAATTTGATTTTAGAAATTCATTCAATCAAGTTTACCGGATTTTTTTTTTAATTTACTAGATTTGATGAAACTATTCGAAAGTATCGTTGCCAAGGACCAATATCTCTTCACGTTTTCGTTTCTTAGATCAAGTACGTACTCGATTCCTGAAAGAGACAGACTCGCACGTGACATTTTATCACATACAGAAATAATCATCGGTACCGTTTTATTCCGCAGATTTATAATTTACACATCAAAATGCATTGAAAATCCAACCTCCGAGGGTTTTTGTTAAGAAGTTGTTTTTCGTAAAATATTGAACTTCCACCGCTATCCTATGAAAAAAATTGAATAATTCCATAATACCATTCAATAAAATATATTAATCAATACTTCCGCGTACAGATGCATTAATTGGATTTACATGAATATTGAACGAGTTATATTGATATAAATTTTATTCCTCTACCGTTACCAGTGTTTGTATTCAAATACGTACATACAATTTATAATCGCCATCAGATAACACTTGATCAGCATCGAAACGACGGAAGGTTATTTACTTGAAACAATGTTCCATCATGTTACGTTATTCATCGATGTTTCATTTACACTAATTACCGTACCTGATATATATGACTCGCGATTACTATAAGCTGTCGATAAAAATCTGTAACATTCGTCAGTTCATGCACCTTCAACTCTCCCTTGAATGAATTTATGAATGATTTAAAAAGCAATGTAGTTATATATACATATACGTATCATTCAGAGGGTGGAATTGTAATATCGATTCAACAAATTGAAATGTAAAAAGAGAAGATGAACTATCCTACTTCGCGTATATCGTTTCCACATTTCTTTGATTCATGATTCTTGTATATTCACACAAACACTTTTTGTATAAACTATTCACCCTGTAGAGGAAAAAAAAATGAGGTTGTTCTTCAAATAACGCCAATTTAGAGGACTAATTTCTCTATCTCACCCAATAGTCTCGCGCTGTGGGACTCGGAGGTGCTGGTGGAGGATTGGGCAACATCAGCGAACGCACCCTCGAGGAATGCTGGTCCACCTTGCAGCGAGTGAGTTGAACACTCAGGCCTTGTTCAATCCCTCCATTTGTTACGCAATCCCTGCCATTTGTTTTTTTTTCTTTTTCATTTTCATTTCGTATTCATTTCCATGCTGCTTTTCATCCTGCACGTCGATCGACAGTACAACGAGATAGAAGCATCCCCCGATCACATCGTCGTCGTTTTTGTCTTTTCAATTGATTTTTATTTATTTTGTTCATCTTTTTTTTTCTTCCACGCAATGTTGTTCAACGGAACAAAATTCATGCAAAATTCCGGCATGCTAAATGTGATGCTCATATTTTTTTGCTTGTTATTATTGATGTTGTGATAGTGATTGTACCGTTAATACTACGATAAATCATGTTCTACGCTGTAAACGAAATGTGAATTTTTTGAATTGTGGAAATTTCGAATCCATGGGGATTCGAAGGGTGTACTCCGGTATGGAAACTGGACCAATTACACAAAGAAAACTGAATGTTTTAATTAAATTTCAAAGCAAGGTAGGAGAAATGCGAAAACTTCATCATCATCGTCCATGGCCGGACGTTTTTGCGATTTTCCTTGGAAAGTTTTGTCGTCGGCTTTTAAGACGAGAAAAGAGAGCGTAGGAAGGAAAGGAGTAAGAAGAGTTTTCTCCTTTTTGTATTATTTTTTTCTCTTTCTGTTTGACGCTGTTCACGGACTCGTTTTCCCGTCGTTGGTGAAAAAAATAAAAGAAGCCACAAAAAGAGATTACTTAACGAAACAAATTGTTGCTTCCTCTTGTCCGTGTCTTCCCACGACAACGAGAAAATTTAAAACTTTCAAAAGTGGGAAAAGACTTTGTCCTGCGAGAGAGGAAGGCTTTTCGCCTGCTATTTTTATTTCGTTTTTCTTATCTCTCTCTGTCCCTCCCTCTATCTTTCTATCTATCTTTTTGTATAATTTATTATTATTACACACTCGTTAGAGCCACTTTCTTTTCTCGTTCTTGTACGGAGTGCATAAGTGGGTTCTTGTTCTAGTATAAGTAAACGTATGCTCGTATTCGCCCTGCCCTAGTATTCATCATTTGTTCATTGGGTCTATGGTCGCATAATACACACTCTACCATTACTCTACACTAACACTGTTGTATTCTAGTACCGCTGTCACGAATAGAACTCCAGTAGAGTCATGCGTGAAATCATTTTTGTTGATGAACTGCAAATACGTTCAAGATCATTTGACCGTGAGCGATTCAACGTTTCATTATGACTCGCGTGTCGTAAGAGACGCTGCGATTGAACCTCCCTTTTGGCCACGCAAGAATATCATTTCATCGTGGATAAAATATCTTACACATAAAAAAACATGATCCCAATTGATTCGATGAAAGGGACTTTCTTGTACTGTGCAAAGCAGACCATACGATCACATAATGTTATCCAAACACCAGTGAAATGATGTTGGGAATGGTTCTCACATTCACGTGGTTCATGGACGAAAACAAGGGGAGAATGTAACGAACACGTCACACCCCCATTTTTTGTTCTACGACTTCGAAATTAAAATCCAATTATTTTGAACCCCTTCAATAATTCAAATGAATTTTTTTCCCCGTTCGCACGTATATATATTCGCACAAATACGATTTTTTCTCTTCTCTTGTTCTTTCTTTCTTTCTTTCTACTTCTCCTCCTTCCCCAAACCGGTCTTTCACTTAGCCGTCGGCAAAAGAGATCCTGATTCACTGCGGAGATCGATCCAGAAGTAGTTGAAGTCTGATCTCGGATCGGTGACAGCTGCGAGAAACCGGAACGGAACGCCACGCGGAACGTTAGATGCTGGTAAAGGTTAGCTTGAGAGATGATGATGCTGCTGTTGTTGATGTGATGAAGAAAAAGACAAGAAGAGAGAAAAGAAAGGAAAAGATTTTGTACCTAAGCTTTCGTCGGATGCAAATTATTTCCAATGGTGTTTCCATTGTCTCACAAACCCTCATCAAGGGACAGGAGATACATTTTGGAATGAATCTACATTTTCCCACGTTCTTATTTTCGTACTCGTTCCCTCATTACAAATTTCACAATCAGCCGGATAGAAGAATTTTTGTGCTAAATCGGATTCATTTCTCCCGAAAGGTTCGGTATTGGAACCATCTTCAACTTTTATCAGTTCCAACACGTGGCGGCTGTGTTTCATGAAGTTGATCGGCCTTCGAATAAATAATCGCGAACATTTAAAATGGTGACCGAAGGTTTTGTAAAGGAAAAATGTAACGCATTTGATGTGTGTTTTGTATTTTAATAATCTCATTCGAAATAACCATAAATTAAACCAACTTTTTCAATCAAGCGTTTGCAGATAAACTCGCAAAAATTTTGTTGGAGATAGGTGATGCGGAATGGTGAACATTATCGATATTTTTAAAGACGTTTTTTTCATTCCATCAATTCCAAGTCTTCATAGTCAATTTCAAACACTTGTCAATAAACGATTCAAACTTGAGCGATATATTTTTCAGTTTGATTGCAATCGAATTGAGTCAAATATGGTCTCGATTCCTTCGAACTCATTCAAGTTTTAATGCATCGTTTAAATAATTCGTCTAAATCGTAAATGCACAAGGATTGACAAGAAATAGCTCGTAGTTGTTCAAACCAGAATTTCCTTTCCACTCCATCGAGTTTTAGAAGTGAGTTTATCCACTTCGAGCGAATCTTCCCTCATCTCAGAGGGCAAGATTCTGAAAGAATGGAAATTTCGTCCAAAAATTGGACATACTAACCTCGGGCTGGCTAAGTCACTGATCAATTGGTTGGTATCATAAACCACACAGTTTAATTAACGTATTTTCAAAATGTATGATAGTTTCCTATCCTTTCAAATCGAAACTCATTGGAATAAATAAAAATGAATATTCACGATAAGCTCCATCCACAAAGGGATTACCAATTTCATTATGTTCATAATGATCGTTTTCTATTATTTTCTCCCCCTCCCATCACGTTCCACTTGCTTTTTGCAATTTACCCAGCATACTCATTCTCTATAGAATCGTGTGTTTCGTTCCACGATCGAAGGATTCGATTAAGTCGCGATCTTAAGTGCCTAGTGCCTAGTGCCAGAGCCAGACAGCCAAGTTAAAGTATATGAGAAATAAAGAGACAGAGAGAGAGAGAGCCGAGCGTTTCATTGTCTCCGATCATGCGATCTCAAAATCATAGAAAATTACTGAAAAGCCAAGAAGAAACTTCCGAACGCGAATGATTCAGAAGAGTCAATCCTCTTGCTTTTGAGACGTTGTAATTTTGTCTTTGCCATAACTGCTGGCCAACACGGAATATAATGTATATGAACTCATACACACGAGCGTCGCTGTTCCTTTTGCTTTTCTTTTAAACGAGAAAATTGAAACTGAAAGACAGTCCCTTTTCTCTCTTTCTCTTCCTCTTCCTCTTCACGTAACGCAAAAAGGGTTCTACACGCCAGAAGAAGAACGGTGAAACAATGGCACGCGTGCGAGAGGACCGTTATTTAAATACCGATAGGAGAGAGGAGAAGGATATTCCGGGGTTGAAGGGAAACGACGTGGAAGGAAAAAAATTAGGAGAAGAGGAATGAATGAAAATGAAAGAAAAAAAAAACAAAGAGCGAGTGTTCCTTCGAAAGGGGTCGGAAACGTGAGAAAAGGTTTTGGTGGGAGAAAAAGGAGAAAGTGTGAGATCCTCTTTTGTTGAACTCTCATTATTTTGATTCCATTAGAATTCCATATTATTCCACATGAATATAAAACAAAATAATTAGAGATACATAAACAATGCTTGATTTCGAGACAGCTGAAATTGGTGGTTTTCTTGCGGATAAAGCAACCGATGCTGAAAAAATTGAATAGTTTCTGAGGAACAAAAGTTGTTTAAATCGTGTTTTCTTACCATGAGAGAACATAAACACAAATTATTTATAAAGAGACTATACTCGGTCCCAACAAATGCAATCTTATCGTGGCACGTTGGCGCGGTTGGCCAACGGTTGAGCGTCGGAGTCAATGAACGATAAAAAAAAGCGCAGCCACACGCGCGACACAAAGAATAAACTGCGCTCTGCTGCACTCTCTTTTTTTTCTCTTGTCTGCTCTTTCCCTTTCTCTTTTCCTGCCTCTCTTTCTCACCACCGTTTGTTATTCGTTTCCCGTATAGTGCGTAGAAGAGAAAGAAGGATGAGAAGAAAGAGAAAGAGAGAGAAAGAAAGTCCATCCATCCGTTTGTAGAGTCGGTTGTCGGTTGGTAAGGCATGTGTGTGGGCGCTCTTGCTTCTCTCTTCTCCTTCTTTTGCATCTTCTTCTCCTTCCTCATTTCTTCTCTTTCTCCATCCTTATCGCGGTCTTATTCTTGGGGTAGGTCACGGCAAAACCGCGTGTACAGTGGATGGATAGATATATATTATATATACATGCACGTATATACACACATACCGTTGCATGAACACGCACGCAACTGAAAAACGATGAGAAAGACAAGAGGAGGAAAAAGAGGAACCAAAAGAAGAAGAAGAAGAAGAAATAGTGGTAGCAGTAGAAGTTTCAGTAGTGGTAGTAGAAGGGATAGAGGCAGAAGAACGAAACCGATACGTTACACACGCACATATTTGCCATATATCCGCGCGATATACTTACTCTCTATTATAAGCAAAAGACTTTGTAACATTTAGCATTACTTTTCCTCCTTTGCACTGCAATTACTCTTCTCCATCTTGCAAAGATCGTTATTCCTTTTGCACTTGTTTTCCTTTTAAGAAACAATTTTGACATGTTATTTGACACGGCAACGGGCAACGATATCAAACATTCGTATTCACATTCGCGTATCGCGGTTCGACTTTTCTATTTTGTCCTTTTCCTTTTCTACACGTCATTGGATTTCTCTTTGAGGCTTGCTTGCTTGCTTACTTGCTTGCCTGTGGTTTGCGGATGTTCTTCTCTATCCATTGAAAAGAATCACAGGCGAGTTAGTATATTTAGATTTGGGATTCCCTTTGAAACCAAACTTGGGACAGATTTTTCTCTATTCGGATATTATTTTCGTAATTACTTTTCCCACAATTTCAGCTTTCCGCGAATTGCGTTGAATACAATTTCTTATTATTCTGAACTCCAGAAGTTGGAACCAGAGTGAAAAATTGAAATAATGAAAAGTTATGTGTAAACAAATATATTTTCTGAAGATTATTGAACTCCGAATGCAACGAACTTCACCCATATAATGTGTACATTTTATCCACTTACTCCTCCAACATTACAAAGTAGAGAAGTTTGTTGATCTGTACTCGCTTCAGACAAGTCTAACAGGATCTTGAGTGTATACAATATACACGTTAACCGAACCAACACGAATGTGTTCGCTGAGGAAATAACACTATCCAGATATTTTTAATTTCTCGTGTATATGGATAATATACGAGTTTTGGTACAAAAATCGTTTGCTTCGATTTGTTGTTTGACAGAGAAGAATATTTATGAGAGTCAACTGAAAAAATAAGTAAATCGAGTTTTCAATGTATGAAACTCAACTCGCTTTGAAGAATTTTGATTTCAACATGTTTCATTTTGAATCCTTAATTCGACTGTTACTACTTCAGGAGAACAAAAAACGCTGAAGAATGTTGTTCAATGGATCCACGGAGAAAAATGGCACTCGGGAATATAATAATTTTCATAAAAATCTGAAACTTTTTGTTAGCTTTTCAATAGACTAGAAACGATGAGGTTCGGGAAACGGATTTTCATTCCAAAATATGAAAGATTATGAATACAAAATGAAGAGTAACAAACGCAATGGAAATTCAAAATGCCGAACGGCTAAATTTTACTATGCACATTATAAAACTCAACGTTCAGCATTTTAAATTTTAATGGTACTTGTTACTTTTTGTAGAGTATTTGTGATCTTATTCATGTAAAAGTTCATTTTCCAAACTTTATCGTTTCTAGTCTATTAAAAAACCAAGCGTTTAGTGGAAAATAGCTGTCTATTTCAGCAGGGTTGGAGGATTTCATCAAACCAATCATATAAGACTGATGATTACTCCATAATGATGATGATGATGATAATGATAAAAAACGTAAGAATCAAGTAGATTTGAAAACAGTCAATTCAAAAGGTTCTGCTAAATACGAGTATGTTGTATAACCCAAACAACGTCAGGTGAAAGTTCGATACGATTTAATCTAAATTCCTGGATTCTTATCATCTAAAAATTGAAACCTCAAGGAACTTGGAGATCTTTAAGAACACTGCTCAGTCCTGAAATTCAGGAAATTCCCAACAGTTTGGTAAATCCTGTACGAATTTGATTTCTACATGAAATTTCAATTGTTCCATTTGTTTTCAAGTATGATATTTCATATGCACTGAGAGAAAAGACTGAAGGTGAAAATGAGCGCAACTACAGTTTTTAGTGACAATAGCTATATTTTCATAATCATAGTGATTCTCATAGCTACTTCAATGGAAAATATAACTACTCCAACTATGAATATGTACTTGCGCTCGCTTTCAGCTACAGTTTTTTCCCAGGGTGGGAATTGGAACTCGGCCCCAGACTGTTAAAGTACCGTTGCCGGAGTTACCAGCGCTGTTGAATATAAACAAGCAGTCTATAGCCAGTTGATTTGACAATACACTCAGAAAACAGTGTAGCTGAAAATGAGCCCAATTACATTTTTTTAGTTACAGTAGCCATATTTTCTATTGAAGTAGCAACGAGGATCACTGTGATAATGGAAAGATAGCTACTGGGACTAAAAACCTGCTCGGATTCATTTTCAGCCCGGATCTGTTCGGTTTTTGTCCCAGGAACCACTAGGATTCATTTGGATTTCCCTGGCATCTCCAGCAGGGAACCACACTTCACATAAAGCTCAGTACTGAAGACGTGTATCTCCCCCCCCCCCCCCCTAATTTTTCTTGGAAGAACAAAATGGAAAAAAAATGAATGCATGCATCTTTCGTGTGATATACGAGAAAAGTGCGAATACTATAAACTCTCTTGATTTTATCCTTCCATTTTTTAGACAACCGGGGGAAAACTATAGTCATTTCGGAACTTCGGACCACCCTCAGAAAAACCGGTAGAAACATTCTCAAAATTATATTAAATTTTCTGAATAAACTCTATGGCATTCTTTAAAAAATTATACATGATCTGGGAAAGTTTCTCACTTTGGAGAACCATCTCGGATGATCACAGTTGAGAATGAATGTAAAATAAATCTAGACAAGAATTGTAATAAAAATTCTAACTATTCCTATCTGTTTCTATACGGTGTCCAAAAGTTAATAATTTTGTTGAAATTAGGAAATTTGGATAAATCGAATTACTCGACCCGAAAATCATTAGCGATCTTTATTATTCGAACTGTATATCAAGTGACGCAATTTAAAGTACAGTTTCTATGGCAAACTAGTGATTAGAATTTTTATAGAAATTATATCGAATTTTTGTCAATATTTTATACAAATCTATACAAACTAGATACATTTTATGTAAAAAATAATCGATTCTTTTGAAAATTACCATCACTAAGTTCAACTGTGAGGAACTTTAGTTGGATCAGCTACCCTCATTTTGCGTTCTTTCGCAAAGTTTGAAATTCTGCATCGATTTGTATAGTTTTTGCGTTAATCGGAAGAATTTCGCGCGACATTATTTCCACCAGGGAATCGATCAAAAGAAAAAGTGATAATATATTGAAACAGTGAATATTACCGCGATCCCAGGGGGATAAGTACTGAAATGAAAGTCGTACTGCACATCATGAATCTAATTTTTAATGTATCACTGTATACTTCCTTTTCCCGTCTCGCAAAATATAAAGAACTTCCTTATGCCAATTTATAAAACATTCCCCATTCAATATTCGTTCCGAAGACATCAAAGAATTCTATACCTCCTCATAAATCGTTGGATAGTTTTCTTCTTACGAATGATAAATATTTTTAATTCTCTTTGAGGGCAGCGACTGTATCATTTTTCTTCATCCCTCTCTCCGTCCGCTGAACTTTATAATTCACTATCAGACTGCTTGTAAATAAAATGATACACAGAGCTTATATTTATCCGCGAAATACTCGGAGGGTATACATATACAGAAACCAGTATACATGCGTGTACGTTGGAAGACGTATATGCACAAGTATAAGTGAATCTCTTTCCGTCGCCCTTCGGTTGTGCATGCATTATGGGGAACATCGAGGTCAGTCACCTCAAAGACGACGACAAACGAATGAACGAACAACGTTTCCTCGACTTGATTCGTTCGCGCTTTTAAGTTTCGATTCATAGCCTCGCATTAAGTCTTTCTTTCTCGTTACAATTATAAAAGGTTCGTTATATACGTACCTTTTATACAGTAGTCGTATAACCACTCATGCCTTATCGCATATAGTTCCATCTAAAACTTACCTTTCTTTCATCAAAGACGAGTCTATAAAATTTCACCACAACCTGAACATTTTTTTATCAATATTGTTTTCTGTTTTTTTTTCAATAATGTACGTACCGTGTATTTAGAGTCAAGATAGAAAACAAAGTAGCAAAAAGAGAGAGAGGGTGAAAGAAAGAGAGAATGAGATATCATAAGGAATCGATAGAAGGTTGCAATTTTTGCACGGAAGAAGAAATCTCAGCGCATATATATCCAAGATTCTCTTTCTGTCTTTTCTTCTCTTTTCTCTCAACACACACTCCCCAGAGTCGGCAAAAGATCGTTGCCCTTCTAAATATAAGTTTGCAAAATCGAAGAGCAAAACTGCTGAGTTTTGCCTCACCGCGATCTTTCTCTCTCTTTCTTTCCACTCTTCTCCCGATGTTTCTTCTTTATCCATACACACACGGATGCAAGCATACATATATAGATATACACTCACGTACGTGTATGTGTACCAAGAGACCCCTGTGTCCCCTCTTCTCTTCTCAATTCTTCTCTTTTCTCATTCCTCTCGTCCCTCCACCTCCACCTCTTCTTTATTTTTTTTCCTTTTCTTCTCACAGATCCTCCTCCGCCGCCTTATTTCTCTCTCCTCGTCCTCGACTGTTGCTGCCGCCACCACTACAACTACCACTACTACTACTACTACAACTATTACTACCACCATCTCTCTTCCCTCTTTTTCAAATAGCCTCTTGTTGGGATAAGTTAACAGCGATCCCTCCAAGAAGAAGGCTCGCAAAAGCTCGCGTTCTTTTCTCAGATCCTTCGAAATTCGAATGACCTGAAAGACGACCCACGACGACGACGACGACGACGACGACGACGACGACGACGACGAAGACGTAGTCGTAGGTCGGGATCTGATGCCGTTGTCGCTGGTTCGCTTGTTGGTTGGCTGCTTGGCCTGCTCACTCGCTGGCTACTTTTACTCCTTGGGCGCACCAGCGCATAAAGAAGAGGAGAGAAGAAAAAAGATTGGACAAACTTGCATTTATTTTTAATCTTTTCTCCGATCTTCTGTTTTTATTTTTCGATTCCTCGTTTTTTATGGAAGAAGAAGAGGACGAAGAAAATAAGATTCAGATAAAGTTGTAGAATAAATAATGAAGATGGAGGAGGGAAATAAACACACAGAGACGACGTATATACGCAGACAGATAGACGGTGGCAAGAGTTGAGAGAGAAAAAATAACCGATTCGGAATCTGGGTCACGGGGGAACGTGGCCGTGTTCTTACTGCATCTACCAATGCCACTTAACGAGGTGACAGGAAAAAAATAACCTTTATCCAGTTTCTTTTTTGTTCTTTTTTTCTTTTTCTTTTGTTTGAAAAGTTGTTATCGTCTCACGCGAAAGAACTGCGTTGAAGTGTATTTTATTCTTTCGTGAATACATTTATTCGATACATAAAATGTACATTGTCAACTGTGGTGTACGCCCAGATGAAAGTATTCTATTGAATCCTATTGAGAATGGTGAAATTTCTGATTATATATCCTTGAGTTCTATTGCATCCTATTCCCATTCGTTGATGAAATTTTATAGATTATTTGTAATAGGGTGTCTGACTTTCCATTCTTCCGATCCCACCCATACGCGATGTCAAAATGATAAGAAATCCAAGCATTTCAGAATAATGATGGTCAGTGTTTGAAAATATCCATGTTTTGTATAGAACAATTCTCGGAATCTCATGGATATTTTTAAAAATTCTATAAAAAATGAGTACTCAATAAAAACAATACAAATAATGATGATGATAACAACAACAACGACGGTTACAAACGTCGTTCATTCAATGTAATCTGAGCGCGTGAAGTGAACCAAGAAGCGTTGTTCTTTGCATTCAAGGGGATACCAGGATTACTATCAGAGCGCATTAGTTAGAAAAGAACACCCCTATACGGTAGAAAGAGAGGTTTGAAAACAAGCTGGTATCCCCTTAAGCGTATATAAATACGAGGTCTCTATAGGTAGGAAAATTTTGAAGATGGTATCTGTTTTTAATAAGCATTCCAGAAGATGTCGTAAACATCGACCTCTTTTTCCTCAGAATTACAAAATTCTACCAACTGTTTTTCTTAGTCCGCTTAACAAAGGAATGAATTCCAAATTTCTTGAGAAAAAAAACATGAATCACAACTTGAAGGCAGTTCCTGACATTGTCCCCTCTTTTCTGTTTCATTAATTTCAACTTTATAATAAGTTGGACATAAGTATTCTCAACTTATGTACCCAAGTGGAACTTGTCAGAGTTAATGACTTGGTACTGGCAAGATTGTATTTTCTATTCTTCGGTAAAAAATCATTGTTTCCCTTTGAGGTCATTACTGTTTTCCAACTGATACTGACCGTTTGACGGATTTCAAACAATATTGGTGTCCATGGACAGAGACAGTCTTGGGCCAGTATTGAATCCATACTGTTTCAACAAAGTTTGATTGCCAAAGTTCTGCCATAGTAATAAACGAACAGTATCACTTACTAACAGTTACAAGTTCTGACAACAGCACTGAATCACTGTCGGGTCAGAAAACGTTGCCCGTAAAATATTTGGAAATGATCGATTTTTAATTTATGAACAAAATAATTCAGTGATTCAGATGGCAACTGTGTCGCCTACTCCAATGATCGATGTACACCTTCATGTGGCTTTCACTCGGCTTTGAAAAACTAAGAATTTACCTCAAGAATCAACCCTTGAAAGCACATGTGAATAGAAAAATGTGCTCTAGATATTTTGTAACATATAATAACATCCCGTAAACATGCTATCATGAACTCCGCTGAGCTTGCGATGATGTATAGAATGTGGAAATTATGTTTTTAGTATAGTGCCATCACTTCGTTTTGCTACCAATGAAAATCCTTTATGCGCAAACAACTTTTCACCACAATGCAAACATTTCTTGTCGTGCATGTCACCATTATGATGATATTATTGATACATTTTGCCATCAGGGACAACAGTTGCACAATTATTTAGCACATATAATCCTTACGTTGATTATCAACAAAATCAAAGAACGCTGTCAAAGTTCCATTTCACGACGACGTATTATCCGAATATATAACGATGGACATCGAGATAGACATATTTTCGCCCAAAATATAGATAGTAGAAGAACTCAAGTGAAAGGAGAAACAGAGAGAAAGAAAGAGAGAAAAAGAGAGGGTGTTTCCTAATCGTCAAGTAGGAAGCGGGATAACCAATAGTGTTCGTCCATTCAAAATTCAAGGTACCGTTCTTTCCGTGGAAGGCCTTCTCCTACACACGACGTGGTCTCAAAGGAGTGGGATGGATGGGCCTATGATGTAGCTGCTAGGAAGATTAGGCCTTTCTTAAGCGAAAAGTAGGCTTTTCTTCAACGTACAAAAACTTGAAGTAGGAGAAGCAAGGAAGAAAAAAAAAGACTATGAACCAGTAATACTGGGCTCTTCCTCGTCTCGCTTCGAGTTCCTTTTCCCTCTATGGCTACTCCTCCTGATCCCTCGTCTCTCGGCAATCAGAGAGCGGTAAAGGCTGTTCACCCACGCATGTACATTGATGATGATGATGATGATGATGATGATGATAATAATGATCATCAGGACGATGATGATGCTGCTGCTGCATTATAGCAGCAGTATTATATTTATATACACGTTTCATACAAAGTTTCTTCTCATGTATTCTATTCAAGCATAATTTCTTATGTCAATTCAAAGTCAAATGTACTTTATTTGAACACACATACACACGTAGATTATGGTTTTGCTGTAACTTTTGCAAAATCTCGAAAAATTATAGATTTATAAAAATCCTCTGCCCATAGACAAGCACATATTGAATTGAAAAATAATACGGATCTCGAAAACAAAATTCCTTCATCGAGATCTCATCTCTGTATTGATTTATTTGAAACTCATATGAAACCACTGTAAGACCGATCGGTGATTACTCTGATTCAAAAATCCCGTTAATTCCAATTGATTCCTATTGAATATGCAGAATTTTGATTCAAATCTGATGGGTATTGTTCGGTTTTAATTGGAATTTTGCAGTGTATGCATCAAAATCGATTCTTTAGGGCTCAGATATGCTTGAAGCAGACCCATCTCATGATGGGATTCGTTAAGGAGTGACCATGAAATGCCGATCAAATTCACAATGTCTTCAAGAAAATTTTAATGGAAGAGCAGAAAATGTTCCACCATGACCTCTAAATTCCTCTTTATGTGGAAGTACTGTCATTTTATAATATTTATATGAAAATTTTCGCAGACAAATGCTTGAGCAAAATACTAGAAGATTTCTATTTCATGAAATTTGAGGCATAATTATCAACAATTCTGCACTGAGCAGTGCTCTTTCACTTCAACTTCCCCTACTTTGAACTTCTGCTTGAATCTCAGTCCAATTTGCATAATATGTTTACCAGCTGTGAAAGAAGGCTTGGACCTTTCTTTAGATTTTACGCCAAGAAATTTAGAATCAGTGATGAATTATTTTCCCTCGAATTATTATCATGCGAGTTATATATTCGTAATTCAATGTCTTTGACGAAATCTTATTCATGCCGTTTATCGCGTTGAAAATAAAGTGTTTTCCATTGCTCGACGTTACATGAAAAATAATAACGTTTTTACATGCGTGAACAGCTGAGCTTGAAACTAATGAACGACTGTCAAATAACTGACACTGGAAAAATGAGTCATTTTTCTTTCATTCGATCAGCGAGGGTTCTCTTTTATCGAGAAACGCAAATCCTTGAATTCATTTATTTATCTCTTCCTATCGAATCTGCATTCAATTGGAGCGTATCGAGTGTCGAATCTCTTCTGGAACAGAAACAAAGAATTTCTCGAATGGTGGAGTATTCTTTGGAACAAAAAGACCATGAAGATACTTTTTTAGAAGATATGTGATTAACGATTCTTACAATTAGTTGTCAACATTGAAAAAATCATGAAGAGTCTTTTCAGGGCTCTGCTAGGGTCTAACGACACCCGAAGAGGCATCGTCAAACCCTTACTTGGCCCTCATAAGATCTATTCAGCAAGAAATTGCCTTTTTGCCTAATTGGACCATGAAAGGCCTTAACTTGGGCCAAAGCAGGGTCTGGGATGTCAAAAAGTCGCATTTCTAGCCGGACATACCACCATCAGGGTAACAACGATTCGGGGCATTCCCAAACGTTTGTTCCTGTCCTGGACAGCTCCTGAAAAGGCATCGAGAATGCCACGAATCATTTTTATCCGAAATTGATAGAATCTTTTATACAATCCATTCAGAGATTTGTCTAATTCACTATTAGAGCAATACACGTCATTATTAGTGAATAAGCTCAAAACATTGTCGGAATAATTACCAATCTACAATTGGAGGGCTAACATATTTCATAGGAACTAACAAACGAATGAACTTGATAGCACAAATGTACCAATGAACTATCCACTCGATGGATTGTTTGTTTGCACACCGAAGTTGAATTCGAAATTTCATAAACATGCATAAGGAAAGCTCTAGAGAAATTTGGTCCTGACAACTGTAGATTTTCCAAAATTTCAACCAAGTTCTCCAACAAAATTGAGGCTATTGTTTGGAGATTTTCGTATACCATCTTCAGACCAATTGGTAACAATAATCGATGACGACTTCCAGGGGAAAATAGAAAAAGATAGAGAAAGAAAATCCCTACTACTATCATTACCATCACCATTACCGCTTGCCTGCCTCTCTTCCTTCCATCTGAATCTCTCTCATTTTTCCCTGCCTCTCATTCCCCTTCGTTTTTCTCTTTCTATTCTTTTGATCTTCCACGCTCCGTTGACTCTCTCCGAGGCTCTTGAATGCGCGAGTAGACACACAGGGAGAAAGAGCGTGTACCATATACTCTTACTACCTTCGGACCTTCGCGCCAGTGACCCCACTCCATCGGTACTGGCCAATGATCGTCGAGGACGCCGGCGTGAAGCCTACACGACGTCGGGCAGGCCGATTCTTGCCGGCGCCCCAACATTTTATACGGAAAAGACTCTTTAAACGAAGCACAAGGTGCGCACGCACGACCAACTTCACGCGACACCACGCGGCTGCGGCGGCGGAGGCGCACACGGGGAGGTAAGAGACACGCTAACGTGGAGAACGAAAACAACAATAACAACAACAGTAACAAACAAACAAACAAAAGTGATAATTAACACTAAGAGACAATTAAATCTTCAAGCACTACTCCCCAAAAGTAGGAACCATTATCAACAACAACAACAAAAATAACAACAATTAGTGAAAAAGATATATAAAAGTGTGGTTTTTATCGTTCTGGTGTTGTGGTATCCAAGTGCTATGCAAATGTTGCACCCCAATCCTCGAATTGTTGTGAATCGTACTAAAATTATCCTAGTACAAATCATACGTGTGGGTCGTTCTCTTTCATCCCAAAGTGCCATGATTACATGTTGATATTCTTGATAAAAAAAAATCCATATATCGTTATATAATATATGCAGTGTAACCGACGATGAACCCGGGCAACAGTGTGCCATACCATGTGATCTTCTCATCAAAACCATACGTGGACCATCGGCGGTACCATATAACTGTGATTAATCAGCGTCAACTCCGCCATCGCATATTGTGAGAATAGAAGAATCGGAGACAATCATACGAGACTCCCAACGACGAAGGTAAGAATAATTTCTCATACATTGCAAACAACACACTCTCGAGAAGAGAACAGCGACAGCAGAAGTCTGGTGTAAGAGTAAGAGCAAAACCAAGATCAGTGGCAGCAGGAACAGAACACAAATCTTCGACCTACTCCAACACGGAATACTGTGAGAGAGGTTCGCTCGAACCTCTCTTTCTCCACCTTCTCCTGCCGCTCCTCCTCCCTCTTTCTCCTTCTCCTCTCTTTCTTCTCTCCATCTGTCAAGGAGCCTCGGACGAACAGCGTCTCGAACGGTTTCGTATGTATCTTTGATCCGAAGACAGCCTGGCTGGCCGTTCGCGCTTATTTACCACTCACATCGGAATACCGTGTGAGTGGTTGTGAGTTACGGGTCCGATAATGGGTAATACTAATATTACCAATACCCTGACACCCTTGTGACTCATAGACAACAAGAACACCAACCATATCACTGCAAACAACAGCAATCATTCTTTCATGCATAACACCAGAATAGTAACAGAATAAGATCATAAGAGAAGCATTATTCAATCGAGTATCAACGTCACGTACAATAAAATATGGACACCATATTTTCAAGAGGAGGAGAAGAGAAAGAAAATTAAGATAAAGAAGAAGAAGAAGAAGGAAGAAGAAGAAGGAGAGGAGTTCGTTGACTTTGAGAAAGAAGGAAAAAAAATGTTTGAGATATGTCAAGAAGAGTGCAAAGATACAAAACGAAAAAGGGTTGAAGGAGGAAAGTATATATATCAAGACTGGAGAGATGCAAGAAAGAAAGAAAGAAAGAAAGAAACAGGGGACAGAGTAAGTGGCAACAGCGCAAATGCAGAGTACACGCTGACATAAAACATACATGTATGCAACATGCAGTGTGCGGCATCCGAGTCAGTCTCTCTTCCCTAAGCCTGATACGCCACAGAAGAACAGATTTATTGAAATAATTTTCCATTTGAGGAGAATAACGTTTACAATTATCCTCCCAACTATATCCCTTAACTATTTATGATATACAATACGACTTTTGCATAGGAAATATATAAATTCATGCAATTCTTCTCAAAAAATCAAACATACATGACCCATATATAATTCACAAAATGATCATATATAACTCATATATAATCACTATTTGATCCATACATGCCCTAGTAAAAAAGGATTATATATGGTCTATATATAATTATTGAAGTTTATATAAGTATTATTGAAATTTATATATGCACATATATAGTTATATATAGTGGTATATATGGAATTTCAGATAATCATATATGAAAAGAATTATTCAGATTCTTTACTATATATAAAAATTCAAGTTTTTATATATACCTCCATATATAACTATATATGTGCTTATATAAATCTTAATCATACTTATATAAACTTCAATAATTATATATAGACCATATATAATCCCTTTTTACTAGGGTATGTATATAATTTGACGTAATTCTATATAATAAAAGCTATATATGTTTTTCATTATATACAATAATTGAATTTTTCAGTCCCATATATCACCATATATATCCTTATCCCTAGTGAAAAAGGGTAATATATGCCCTATATATAACCATAGGATTTTATATATAGGACATATATAACCCTTTTTTCACTACGGGTGACAAAATTTTGCTACATAATTGCATTATATACAGGCCATATATAGGCTATATGTGGATTCAATATGAATTATATACGGATTATATATAGCAATATATGACCACCCAAGCAACACTTTCGTGGCAGTGGCATCGCAATGACATAACAGTGATATAGTGAGTCACAGTGATGTCAGTGTGACCAAGTGTGTTGCTGGAGCATATATGGATTATACATGGATCATATATGATTCATATAGGTTCTTATCTGATTCATTTTTACTGGGTTATGTATAAAGTCGAAGTGATGATCAACTGAAATTTTCATAATATCACACATAACTTGAATGTAACTTCCCGAGTGAAAAAATTTTTTAAATTGTATATAATTTTTATATAATTTAATATAATTTATATATAATTCAGATATAATTCGATATAAATTTTATACAATTTTGAAAATTTTTCCACTCGGGTTCTTCCCTGAAATATGGTATCGAAAGTATTCATCTCTATTTGAAAAGATTAATCTTTGTGATAAAATATATAATTGTATATTATATATAGAATAGCAAATCTTTTTGCTAACCTAGCTAAAAATTCGCTCCCATAGCTATGAATTTTGCTCGGGAAGCAAACATTTTCTGCCGCCACCGCTCAGAAATCGCTGTCATAGCTAATGAAATCCTGTGACAGCAAAGAGATTGCTGTCATAGCAAAAAATTTGTTGCTCCAGCAAAAGATACCCAGCAAAATCAGATTTCGCTAACATAGCGAATTCCTCTTCTCCGTATGATAATATACGCACCAAGGAGCACATTCCTGTTCTTCGATCGCTTATTAAATTCAACTCAAAATTGTTCTCAATGCATGAAACTTAAGAGCAATCTTCAACTTCTTTATAGAGCGTTCATCAATTCATTCCACTAAATTCACAGAATTTTTTTTTTTTCAATTTTACACACAAGTTAGAATCAAATATTCCAATCCCAGAATAAAATTCCTATGCCATGTTGATAACACGTTGCTGCACATCATCATATGAAATCGAATCGTACAGTTCATACATCATTATTCCACATCATATTTAACGTTATATTATCATATAATCTTTCCAATGCTCGTAAATTCTGAATTCAAAATCTAATGGGATACATCCTATACACATGATATTACTCCATAAGGATCGATGTTGCAGAAAAAATACGAGAGAAAGATGAGAAAAAAGAGAGCGAGTGCCGCTAGCCGACGTTGTTCGCTTTGATAATCTTTAATTTATTTTAATGACGCCAAAGCGTGACTCAGAATACGAGAAGAAGGAGAAGAAGAATAAGAAGAATAAAAAGAAGGAGAAGAAGGAGAAAAAGGAGGAGAAGAAGAAAGAGAGCTACTATGAAGCTCCGAGGGAATGTTGCTGCCGACGCCGTCACGTTGTCGGAGGTCAGGTTCACCAGCCGCGATGCATTCTCTCTTTCTTTCTTCCTTCTCTTCGTCTTTCTCTCGGTCTCCTTTTCACTTATGCCGAGGGCGAGAGCGCACTAGTGAAAGAATAATAAACATTATAAATCCTCCCTCCGTTAAGAAAGAAAAAATCAAAAACTAATATATGCAATAATTAAATATATATGCATTATATTATGCATTAATAAAATACTCTTCTTAAATACTCTTTTGCACATCTCAATTAGTGATGGGCGATATTTGAAAATATCGATATTTTTTATAGAAATTTTGTCGAGTTTATATTGAATTTTATAAAATATCGATAAAAACTTTATACAAATTTGAGATGAAATATCGATATCTTGAAACATCGCCCATCACTAATCTCAATAAATATTTTTTTATGCGAATGTTTGAAGTTTACGTATTTGAAATTCCAAAATTCAAAACTTGAAAAACAAGTTAATATGACATAATTTTCCAGTAAAAGGGGTAATATCATCGGTGAAACTACATACGAGATATCAATATCTCCATTCGGAAGCATAGACCTGTAATGATAGTAGAAGTAACAGATAATCATCGCACCATATTATCATAATCAGGTTCACGGTTGCAGACAAAAAGCAGTTCTTACGTTGTCCTTCGTGTCCACGCGTATAATCACATTCGTGTTCACGTACACCAAGTCCTTTTGTCTTATAAGTGCAATACGTTTTGCACTTCAGGGTCGTTTCCAGGGTCGAGGATTCAACAGTAACAGCAGCAGCAATAGCAGCGGGAACAGCAATCGGTCGTGCACTCGGTCAAGGTTGCGCGCCTATCGAGAGAGACACGTCGAGATCCCACCACCGACGACGACGACGACGACGACGACGACGACGAAGACGACGAAGACGACGAAGACGATGGAGGCGACTGCGATGACGAGGTTGCTTGTCTGTGAATATATGCAAGAGAGGACCCTAATCGAACGCTTTCTGGTTGTTGCCCTGGTGCCAAAACGCATTGTTCTCTGATGTCATTAACGTACATACAAGTGTTCATACCATTTGACGTACTTCATTCAATTCACATTCTCCTTTCAATTTTCTTTCACTCTTCCCAGTTGCTGACATAAAGTCGCAAACGCAGTCGACTGAAACCTCTGAGCGTTAAACATCAAGGCGAAAATTTATCGTTGTTTTTGAGGAAGTACGTTCGCCTCTTTGAGATAAAGTGATAATCTCGTATCGTTCAAACAGCGCACGATTATGAATTCTGTTGAAAGTTAGATATATAACTTGACAACTACCGATAGGTTGAGACACTTCTTTCAGCAATTTTTCAAATAGGAATTTAGTGAATTTAGGATCTTCTAGTTCCATTTATCAGTGATTTGGATTCTGAATCACTGATAATTGAATCTTCATATCACCCTCGATTCGATTTTCATTCAAATTCAAAAGATTTCGTCTGACAATCGATTTGTTAGGGACAAAATTCATCAATTCGAAAACCAAAATCGTGTCTTACTCTTTTTCGCATCAGGGACGTAAGGAGACCTTGGCTAACGTGATGAATTCATCCAAACTGTGACAATTTTCATAAATTCGGAATCGAAAAATCATTCTAACGTGTCTTATCGAGTCAAGGATCTCTTGAATTTCAAATATGCAAGGTGAAGTTGAAGATAAAGGATTTAATATTCAAGCGGGAACACAAACCTTGGAAACCTATAAAGGTTCTCGATAATTATAATCATTTTTCTCAACATGTACACTCTCAGAAAATTTGATATGGAATTTAATAACACTGTGAGAAAAATTGTTTAATTTAATGGAAAATTTCTTGTGAGATTCAATATTCCCATATTAAATTTAATCAAGGTTTTAAATTTAATATGAATTCTGAAATTTTAGAATTCCACATTAAAATAGAAGAAATTGAGAAATATTTTATTGAAATTAATATCATATTGTGAGATTTGATAGATTATGATATGTAAAAAGTGTCATAATATGTTTATGTAACTCAAGCCAGATTTTTTTTATAGTAAACATTCACATCATCACTCGAGCAGAAAAATTATTTGAATTATATGTATAACCTGTATATAATTCAATACAGTTTATATATAATTCATATACGAATAATATATGATTGTGAACATTTTTGTACTCGGGCATCATTGTGAGTTTGAAAAATCTATGTTATTTTGAATAGAAAATTGATGAATTTCAATAACAAATATTCAAATTCCACAATCATTTCTTCAATTTAGGTAACTACTTATGGAATTTCATATGAGGTTGTCTATTAAATTCAAGAATTTTTTCAACAGTGTAATTCAAAAATAGAATCCTCATGAAATTTATTTATTGTTTCCATTAATAAAATTCATATGAATTCTGCAGAACAGTTTATAAATTATTGTTCAATACGAACCCCTACGACGTTTTCATTATTGATGAATAATATTCGACATTTTTTTATTGCTTTTTCAATTTTTTAATTTCAATACATCACTAATTCTCATGATACTTCCCAGTTTCCCATAAATATAATAAAATTATACAATGAAGAAAAGAAATAGCGTATTCAACTATCAATCAATAATTGATTCAAGCCCACGTAGCTAAACCAACTAGGGAATCCAAAGGATTTAGTTATATGTACATATAATCAAATCCATACACCAAACTTCTACAAAATTCTTTCACATGTGGCCTCTCAAATTCTCAACGTATGTGACCTATCTGCGCGTACTATTTCTGTTCATAAATCCTACTTGGAAACCATTTTGACACTTGGGGCGGGTCTCGTGTCAGAATATTTCAAGTGGAACCGCCCATATTGCACGAATCTTTCACAAATACCTGTGAATCATTGTGTAGGCGGACTTTATATTGAATATTCCTCGATTCTGCATGGTTTCATTCAAGAATATTCTTGGGGAATTAATTCGAATGACCCTTCCAATGAATTCAAAATCATAATGTCTACACATATATCAGTATGGTATTGAATATCAACAGGAAGAGAAATAAATCGATTGAAGAATAGAATAATTCTAAAAATTAAATGATTTTTATATCGACATCCGTTTGATTCGTAGTTTGATTTCAAAAAGTTTGCTAGAATTTCATGAATCAACTCTGAACAGTACTTGATTGATAAAATAAAACATTGACTATTTACAGTTGGAAATTACAGGAAAAAAATTTCAGCAGAATTAATATATGTTGAACGTACCACATACACTGAGAGAAAAACAAATTTCCGAGAATATTGAAAGATTTAATTGAATAGTCAATACAAGTTACTTAATTTCGTTAAATAAATGTCAATTCAATCAATAAAGTATCCATATTTAACATATTATGGAACATTCCGTTGAAATAAATGGATATTCGATTGTGCCAATTGATATTGATTTTTAACCAAAGATTTAATGTGAATGTTCAATTGAGTGTTGAATATTGTACACTAAAAAGGCAATTTTTGTTATGTACATAGCAAAAATAGATTGCCTATAGATTACGCTGTAACAAATAATGAATTTTAAAAAATCGTAAAATAAAATACGACATAAAAAATATATACTGATAACAGAATCGAAGCATAAATAAGAAGGAATGAGTAATAAATAAAGCATGGCACATTGACATTCGATTTATAATTAAATAATTATTATTTATTTTTTATTAACGAAAATTGAGTTTGTGTAATTGTGTTCTCGCCAGAATTTGACAGATTTTTTCATCCATACAAGATTCAATACCCAAAAAGCAAAATATTTTTGGCGAAGAAACAATAACAATATATAATGAAAGGTGTTGAATATCTGGTTGGACTCATTGAATATATAATAAATTTAACTATATTATGAAATGTCAAAGTCATATGTATTATGATAACAATCTTCATAACACATCTCATAAATTACATGAAATAATCCATTGCTCTTTCTATTTTTATGATGCACTTCCTCTGTGTACGTGGAAATGTATAAGATTTATATACTTTGGACATATCATTTTCAAAGGATTGCATATTGATATGAAAATTTAGTCTTCAGATCGTAAATGTACAATCCATGTAATAATGATTATTATATTTTTCATAAGTTTCATTATTTAATTCATCTCTATCAATCTTCAAACCCTACTGAAGTTCACATCTCACCATCTTACATCTTTCGTTTTGCGTTTCTAATATTTCAAAGAGTTCAAAGCATTGAGAGTTTAAAAAAAAAATCACGCCCGCATAATGAGAAGTACCTTGCTATGATACACATCATCTCTAAAATCTGAGGACGATTTTTCACGAAGACTGTACCAGAGAAGGACTGACCACCGACAAACCCGTTCATATTGTCTTACCTTGCCACAATCGAGGTTGACTGTATGTATGCGCTCGTTTGCCGTGGCTCCGCGTCGGCGTGCCCAACTGTCAACATACGTTTCATATATATTGTGATAAAAAAAGAGAAACGGAACAAATACCATGACGCCAGAATCCAAGCAAGGTTACTGCCACAAGCATCCAACTTCCACGAGAAGAGAAAAAATTTAAGGAAAAAAATCTAAACTAATTACGTAATACGGAATTCAATTTTCAATATAAAAATTCATTTACCGTGGCATGGCCCTTACGATACAGTTGAGTTGCATATTCGATGTAAAAAGTGCACTGTAGTGATATTCATATGTATACATAGACGCACACATGGCGGTGAAAAGAGAAAGAAAAGAATATGAAATAAAGAAAAAAAAGAAGAAGAAGAAGAACACGTAATGCAACACGTACTTGAACGAATGCAGCTGAATTTTAAATCCAGTATTACTTACAACTACATATATTTCTTTCTTTTATTCTGATGCTGGCCGACAGTTAAAATCAGTATGTTCTCATTGTCGGACGAGACAAAGAAGTACTTCTTCAGTGCACTGTCACAGCAAACAATTTGCTGCTGCAGCAACATGTGATTTATGAAATAATAATAAAATATCGCGAATAATTTGCTATATCAGCTCATTATTCAGCCGTGGGTGCGAAATATTGACTAAGATAGCAAGATTTTTCTTATTATACGTAGAAAAGTCAACAAATTTATCTGGAGGTGTCGACATTTCCTGCCGTAACAACAATCCTTGCGATATTTTAGCTATTGCAGCCAACAATGTTGACTTCCTCGGCGTTTCCTGGTCTACATATGATACTAAAAATGTTTGCTGCCTCAGCAAAAAATTCACTCCCACGGGTGGATAATTAACTGACAAAACAAATTTTTCTTCTACATCGTTTTCTACATTTTTTCATTATTTATTATTCTTCAACTTAATTGTTTTTTATTATTTTCTTTTAGCTAGAAAATTCACTGTCCTAGCGATAAGTGAATGTACTTGTCATGCTCTCCAAATCTGGAAGAGTGAAAAATCACTCGTTTCACTCCACCAAGTCTCAGAAGTGAGCCAGTCCACTTCGAGTGGGATTTTCACTCGTTTCGAGTGGACTCCCACTCTTTTAGACTGAAAAATTCACTGTAGAATTAGAGTGGCTGTGAGTTTATAATCTCAAACCTCATATTATTCCTCTAGAAGAATGGAAATTACACTCGAAATTTTGAGAGGCTCACTTCTGGCTGGCTAAAGAGTGAAATACCACTCTAACAATTTTAGAGAGTGTATTTATCACTCGTTACTTCCCAGTATAGTGATAATTAATACGAATTTTGATTATCACAAACATTATTAATCCTTCAAAGATTTCATTCAGAACACCATCAGTTCAATAAGAATTCTTCATGAATTCTTGTGGTGTTATGTGCCTTTAATCCTAAGGAGGATCTATCAAAATCATTTTTTTTCATGCAGTTTTGCTTGGCTTGACTTGTCAAAACTAGTTTTTTTCCTGACACAAATAAAGAGAATGTACGGGGAACAGTGTCTGGAGTGAAATATCATTGATTTTAGTTCTCATCGTGACCTGATGAATTTTGGACCACACTGTGAAGAAAATTTCTTCCAGTAAAATAAATGTGTATTAGTCTGGTACCAAAGCAAATATTCATTAAAATTCACAAAGTATTCTTTGGTACAGGACAGATAAATATTCATTTGACTGAAAGACATTTTTTTCCGTGCACCTGTCACCAAAATACTATTCTTTCCAGTAATCATTGGGGTATACTTTGTGTGGAAATTTCTCCTGGGCTCAGACCTGGGCCAGGTTTAGAATTCCTACTTGAAAAGTGGCCCCAACCTGGAATGTTACGCTTTTCAATCTAGGCCCCGTAATGGTATCAAATATCCAGGCAACACAATGGTAGCCAACTCGGGGCCTATATGGACTGTGCTTAAGATAAACCTCTACGGGGCCGGAGCTTACCTTCCCGAGCAAGCGTTATATCAGCACTCGCTAGGCCCTTACAAGTTCCCCGCCAGCCACTAGACTCTTTTTAGCCCTTGGCTAGATTCTCGCGAGGCCCTAGACAGTTCCACGGATGACGTTTCTAGGGTTAGGATGCCCAGGATTAATTTCCACACGAGTTCTTACTTGAAAGATTCTTATTTCGGAACCTAAGGATAAACGAGCCACTCCTCCACCCATTATTTTTTTTTGTTACCCCGTAAAGACCCCCTTACAAGACAAATCATCAGAAAAAGTGCTGAAATATTTCAGTAAAAAGAATATTTTCATTGAATAATTCATCAGTAATTAAAAGAATCTATGTTTCGTGAACTTTTCCCTCCTCGCCATCAGAGTTTGCGTGAGTGCACGCGGTTCTCAATTAAATATGTATGAAAAAAAGGAAAGAAAAGAAAAAACATCGTACATGTATCACTCAACTTGAGGTAACTATCCGTCGTCTTTCCTTTCCTCCCTATCTCTCTTCTCGCCGGTAGGGATTCTCTCGGCCAATGGTATTCCTTAGTATATTATAGTGAAACGAACGTAACGACCAAGTGTCGTGCAACAACGTGCACGCGACACACCGAGAGTGTCGAACTTTGGCGTAAAGTGTAATCGCTTTGCATTGCCCACTACGGCACACGCATATATAACCTCATTATGCACAACGCGCGTAACGTTTCCGCATTCCCTTGGAATTATTAAACCGCGAGGGAATGATTACGATAATAATGTGCGCACGGTTTATCCGTTCGATGATCTTCGCGAACGGTCATTTGTATGTCAACTTCGATATTATCGTTTCATACCTCGAACGAGATTCAGATGTTTACCGTTTACGATTTTCTTTCGAGCAGGAACTGATATTAATATTCACAATTTTTTCTTCGTTCCAACTTTTTTAGTTCCATCATAGAAAATTACACAATTTTCACATCCTTATCGGTTAGAACAACACATTTAATAATTTTTTTAATTAATTCTTATTGATTTTTTCCATTTTAATTTATTTTTATTCATATAAGGTTTGAATGAACCGCGTGAAATACAAATATTCGATAGCAGTGCACAAAACTGAATAGAATAGGATGGGGAAGGAAAAAATATGATCCAACATGAAAAATTGTTCCTTTTGTAACATAATATTTGAAACATACGTTCTCAAAATCAGCATTCTCAATGGGAACAATAAGTCAAAATCATGTCAAAATTTTTGCCAATTTTTTGGATAAAACATTCGGAGATCGAAAGGAAAAATGGAGCAGGGAAGGCCCGATTTTGCATGATGCCCCAAAATTGGTCCTTATCTGGCCGATTTTTTATTTCAAAAATTTCTGAACATTTTGTCAAAAAAATGATGACTTTAGCAAAAATTTTTACATCACTTTGACTCATTGGTCCCGTTGGGGTTCGTTCTCTATTTGAAGAAATCTCTCGGAGAAGGCAAATAAAGACAAAGCCTACATGATATGAATTCAAATAAATTTTGCTGAATTTTAAGAAACACGGTGCAATTCTCTGAATACGCTTTGAAATTCAGTAAAACTTATCTGAAAATTTAAAGAAAAAGTGATTGTAAAAAATTAGAATCAAATTTTCTGAATTTTCAGAAGGAATATTTTTACAATGCTCCTCGCAATGACAAAACATCCATTAGAAATTCTCCTCCGAAATAGCGACAAAATATTCAAATCTCACTCCTCGCAATGACTGAGGTTCTGATTCCCGAGCAGGCTCTAAAATAAACTCGCAACTAAATTATTAGAAATTTCAATTCACAGCAGTAACAGCTACGACAGCAAACAGTTACAAAATATGACAAAAATTTATGACCAGGGGATATCATAACATTACCTCATAAAATCAATCCATCCGAAAATGATCGTCGAAACAATGTAAAAACTCTCCTTCTCGGATCAAAAATATCGTTTGATCAAATCAACTTAAGATCCCATCGTCGTCGTCATCCCGTACGCGACAAGAATTCTATTCGTTTGTTGTGGTTTTACGAGCGAGCATTCAACGAACGTGCCAACGTTTCGATCATAAACTAGGCCATCCAAAGGACGGAAGTCATCCGAACGCGTATCATGGTACATGAAATTACAGAAAATATGAGAATCAATCTGCAAGGCAGAATCGTTGATTTGCTCTCCCCAGACATCCTTCTCGATCGCATCCGCAACATTGTTTGTTATTTACAACGGAAGATCTCTCTCTCTGCGTCGATAATTTCCGTCATTAGTCGGTCATTTTCATCGCATAATGATACGAATTGGTACAAGTTGTAATAAAGTAAAGACAACACAGCGTGACAGCCTATATTATAACAATTCACAATGGTAACGAGGGAGGGAGAGCCATCCGAGATCCACTTGGTTAACACATGTGTCTCGTTATTGAAGATAATTCTTGTGATTATCGCTTGTATTAATACTTGCATTTTAGCAATGCTACACTGTAATCAATGCCATCCCTCGCTGCCGTTAATTACAGTGCCGCGTATGTACAGGATGTATCCTGTCAATTGTTAACAGCTGCGTTACCGCACAATTATTTCTTTTCCTCTTTCTTTTCTTTTTCTCTTTATTAGAAAATTATTTTTTCTTGTTATACCCAGTACCGCGACCTACCCCCTACCTTTTCTTCGATCTCGTTCGTCACTCAGTTCTTATTATTGTGCGTTTAAATTTATGCGAATGGTTGATCAGAATTTCAACGGTTACATATAAACCGCCCACCTTCATTTCTGTACGTCATGCATCGTTACTTATGCAACTGCAAACCTCTGTTCAACCCTCTTCTGATGATAATATATGTAATAAAAGAAGTATCGGGAATTCATGGGGATGGGCGATGAAGGTCGATTTTTCTTTGATTTTTGCAGGTTTTCCAATGTATGGGTTTATTCAAAGTTTGCACCTTGATAGAAATTACTCTTGAGATTTTTCGAAGTGTTAAGGGGCTGCGAAAAGCCTTCCGGGGTCGTCAGAATATCTTGGAAGATAAGGGATGGGATTGAGCAGGTTGGCTGATCAACGAAGTTCCAGGGGGGTTCAAGTCTGAGAGGTTCTCGAGACCTCGAAAATAGGGAAGAGGGTCCCTATTTCAGTCGCCAGCAATTGTGAGATTTTCCTGACTTTTAACTCCTCTGCTGTCTCAAATGATCTATAAAATACGAATTTTTTCCATTTGCCCTTATCTGCGCATTTTTCGTATATTATAGCATGCTTGATATGTTCACCAAAGTACCAAATCCAGATAATAAATAGGAAAAAATAAGTAGAATAAACGTGAATACTAGAATACACAAACGTAACCACGCAAGTATATTCGTTAAATGTTATGAGTTTGCCTACGTAAGTGTACGCATGTATGCTGCACTGTGCGTATGACTCATAAGAGGAAACACAAGCTTTCCAGTTTTCTCTGTCGCAAAGAAGTACATGGAATCATCATGTTTTTTTCCTATCACCCCTTTTTCTCCATCGAGATTGGTGTTGTCTTCTCGTTTAACGTCAGATGGGAGTGCTTTTGGGAATACGATGGAACTCGGGGTAGAAATTCACCCTCAACAATTGAGGCAAGCTACGTATCGTGAATGACCTATCTCTATTATTGAGATTCATACAGATTTATGAGTCTCACCCCTATGAAGAATAGCTTCTTAACTTCAGATTTTTAACTGCATTCCAAAATGAATTTTTCTGAAAATTCATGTTGATCCCATTTTCTGTCATTCAAACCCCATGGAGAGAAGCTAAATTGGTACTTAAATTTTCTTGATTCGTTGAAATACTTGTTTCAAATATTCCGCACAGTATTTTATACTCGAAAGCTAAATTGTTCTCATTATAACAATTATTATTAAATAAATTTCAGTTAAAAAAAAAATCTCAGGGAAAGTGAAAAAAATGAACACAGCGAGACTAAAATCCGACAAGACGGAATAAAAATAAAAAAAGTGAGGTATAATTTAAAGATTGCATACCACGATAAACAAATGAGACTTGGCAACGTGGCCCAACAAGACTGCAGCAAGCAACCAAGGCCTGTCGGAGTTTTATTTTTCTCCATCTTTTTTTCCTCTCCTCTCCTTTCTTTTTCTTCATCTCTGTGTGCAGTGTCCCTCGCACCCCCCGCGCGTTTCATCTTGTTCCTCCCCTCTTTACTTCCCACCCGGAGGATCTAAGAACTTAGAGAATTCAACGGAGAGAGGAAGACAGCGAAAGATGCATAACGATACATGAAAGAGAGAGGGCTTTATATTTGCTTCTTTGGTTATTCTCCTGATTTCCTCCTCCTCCGCTTCCGCCACCTCCGCCTTCTTCTTTCATTGCACCGCTCGTTTCTTTATTACTTTTTCTTCGTCTTGATCTTCTTCTCCTTCTCCTTCTTCTTTTTCTCCTTCTTCTTCTCCCAACAGCAACAGCAACAGCAACGACTTTTCAGCCCCTCGGAGTGCAGTTTATTTTCATTGCCCGATTCCCGCTCGGCTTTTTCTTCTCTTCTTTTCATTTTTCTTGACTCTCGTTGTCCGTGGTCAGTAACTTCTTTCTTACTTTCACTTTTTTCTCTCTTTATATAATTTATTACTTTCCAAGTACATGCATAGGGGTCGGGAAAAATTTGAAATGTATCACAGTTGGTATTCTTTGGTTGATAGAAAATTTATTTCGTTTTGATCGTTAAATATTGTCATAATGTCTCCTTGGAAATCCCAGACAAAGATAAATTCTTGGCTATCCCGTCAGCTGAAATTGTGCTGATTATGGTGAAAATTTCGCTGCAGCCGTTGAAAAATCATTGCCTTCCCAATTGGGCTTCTTAGCTGGGTCAAAAATCTTTCCAGAGCAAGAATTGTTGAGAAATCTTTAGCATTTTCTTCGAAGGGTTTTAATATAAAAAATTCCAAGTTGATGTTATTCTCATGTTGTATTGTATTCAAGATTTAATCAACATTCCACAAAATTCGATAGAAATTAAACATTGTTTAAATATGAACCCCTTCTGAAGCACATTTCTCAAGAAAAGTATTATTAAGTCGCTTTCCAATGTGTAATATAGTAAATCATATCAACAGGAAGGCGAAATTCACATGCGGAATCAGATTCCTTCTCTAAACCGGTCGAGTTTGAACATCCGCCATAGCATAAGAATATTTCTTGGGACCGATTTCAGTTGTTTCACGCTGATTGTCAATTGTACAATTTCAGCGTTAATTTGCATAATTTCTATGTTAATCTATTTCCACAAGTATCAGAATCAAAGACTCGAAAAACCCAGGCACAGAGCATAATAACGAGAACAGAAAAATGCCTCAAACTGTAGATTTTTTATATTCTTGAAGTTTCAATCGTTTACAGAAGCGAAACGAAAATTTAAATCGTTATTTTTCACCTTTATTCAACTGCTTAGAATTGAAAACATGGTTTAAAAAATGTACTCCAAGAATTTTTGTCTCCAACGAGCATTAATTCGTTTCAATAAACGATTGAAACTTCAGCAACATATTATTTTAAAATCAGATCAGAACGAACAAAGGTAGACAACAAGAAACATTTTATACCTCCAGAGTTTATTTTCACGAGAAGACTTTTTTCATCTTCGTTCTCCCTCTTTTTTTCTCCTCTTCCAATTCTCCAACAGCATTTTTCTGTCTCGTTGTCCGTGGTCAGTAATTTCAAGAAGGGGTGTCGACGAGAATGCGCATCTCGTCCTTCGCTGAGACTTGTTCTTTTTCTCTTCCTACACGTTCTTTCTCCCGTCTCTTCTCCTCCTTCTTCTCCCTCTTCTTTTTGCACATCTTTCACGCGTTTTTTACTTTTTCGTGCAACATTCTTATTTCACGTGCACACGTACATGTGCACATACATACCAGTTTCTGTGAAGCTCAAAGAATATAAAACGAGTTTTCGGGGGAAAAAAGACGACAATACACGCAAATGCGTGTCGAGCGCACAGCTACTTTATCTGCCTCATGTTGCAGACCGGTTAATAGGTTTTTTATATGCGTTTCACGTTTATGATTATCTCGTGATAATGTGCAGATAAAATTGTAAGCCGTTCCATATGAGATGAGATTTGTAATGTTTCTCTAAGGGTTTCGACCATTCATTCATTCCCTGATACCGTATCAAATGAGTTGAATATGTCGTGAATATTATGGTAGCCGAGATTAAATGTTAATTTATCAGAGATAGGTGGGAATTTATATTCGATTGAGTTGATTTTATTCGAACGAGTTACTTTAAATTTTATTCAAAGAAAATAATAATATGTCTGGGCTCTTATTTCTTTTCGAGGTGGATTCAGGCAAAACTGTGTTTTCCTAATCAAATGAGAAGCAGATAAACATGAAGAGATCATTGATAAAAGAGATTGAACCACAATGTCGAACAATAAACCTTTTATTCGTTCATCAATAATAACTTCGCTGTGGCAGCTGAGAAGAAATATACATAGTAATAATGATGATGATAATAATAATATCTCTCAGAGTGGAAGAAACAAAGTGTACAGCCGGAAAGATACAGAAGGAGAGAAGAGGAAAGAATTTTCATCATCGACGACACCCCTTATCGAAATTACTGACCATGCACAACGAGACGGTATTACAGTAGTAGAGAGCAAGGAAAAAGAGACTCCAAGGGGCTTTGATATCTCCGTAAAAGTAAACCGCGTTACCGGTTTACCGGAGATTTCTTTTCTTCTTATTCTCTTTTTGCATTATTACACTCTTTCTTTATCTCCAAGTTATAATGAATCAATATTATCATTCTTATTATTTGATCATCGATTAAAAAAAAATATGTACTCCATTTATTATAGAGACATGGTGTTTTTTACATCACACTGATTGAGTTTTAAACCATGAGATGAATTTCAATTTTTCTTTGCTCTTTCATTGAGATAAAATTATGATGATGATCAAGAAATGTTGGAAGCTTTCCAAATCGAGTTGAGCCTAGGCTATCAAGCATGGCGCAAGTGTTAGATGATAACATCATTTGAGCGGGAGCCCAGTAGTTCGTACGATCGAGACTGTACCCTGATGAAAGGATGGTATCAAACTATGGGGGTCCTCCAATATTACACAAATCTGAACTATATGCAAATGCATATGCAGCGAATAATTCAACTATACATTGACAGCTGTGGAGGATTGAGACATTGAATGGGGTCTCAACTTGCGGCAGCGTTGCGCTCATTTTATACCAATGGCCACTTTCGTTTTTCATTACAGTTGGAAATAAAATAAGAAATATATATCATGATTTCGATATGCATGAGCTTGATTACATACCTTTTTTGTTTGTTCTGAACTGATAGAATAATTTAGCCCACCTAGAAATTGGATCGTCATAGGGTCTCACTTGGCCCAAGACAGGGCAACATTCGGACCATTGTTAACCAAATGGCCCAGCCTGATCAGTATAATCGGATTCAAAAAATTCGTATATGGCATCATAAATAATTGTCTTTGGATTTTAACACCCTATAGAACAAAAATTACTGCCTCACTCGATCATAATCAAATTTATGGAAGTGCATTGACCATAAGTGGAATAGCTACTTTTGTGGCCGATGGGCAGTGCGGCCGATCGCATTGACTACTCGCAGCAGCTCCCAGAGAAAGTGTATCGAGAGATATCGGAATAAATGTAATGCGGGACAATCGAGATATACCGCATACAAAGTCCGCTCGTCACTGTTATAAGCGGCGGTATTAAAGGTCGCATAAAAATCATCTGTCGTTTTATTTCCTTCTGTCTTTATTTCTCTTTGAACACGCTTTAATCGCGATGCAATCGACGTTGGTCGTCGATGTACATGTCTCACTTATATGTATAAACCCATACGCAAAAGGACGCACGTTTCACAAGCTGCAACAAGAGTCGCTGGTAACGGGATGTATATGTGTATTATTAATCGGTACAAAAAGAAATGATACAGACGAGACAGATATAATTTGATAAAGGGATAAACTTTCAAGAATAATGCCAAAATTTCAGATGAAATCGCCAAATGAGATACATGAAAATATGTACACGCAAATACGTACTTGTATGTACGCATGTATTCTGTAACGTGATGGTTGGTTGTTAATTCTTATCATGACGTCATTGATAAAGCGGCCATGATGGATAGAAAACAGTGTTTTCTTCTTCTTCTTCTTCTTCTTTTTCTTTTCCTTCGCAAATCCAAGACTCCGCCCTGTTTTTTGCTTTTTCAAATAAACGCTGTCTACTTTTTCCCCAACGATTCTCATCTTTCTTTAACCAGACATTGGTACGACGATGTACACTTTTAGAACGTATGTTGAACGCCTGTACATACTTTTCTACTACGGTACTAACCTTCGACTTCGCGGCTCCACGCCCAAAATAAACCGACGTAACGACGGGGAGAAGAGAAAAAAACATGGTGGATACTTGGAAAACAAAGAATCCACGAATCAATTGGATATTCTTCCATTTCACAAGTCACAACGAATCATAGGATACTCCCTCTCTGAATTAGCTGAAGGTCAACTATATAATACCCCCTTACGCAGCAGGGGCAAAATGCCTCAAAATGGCACAAACCCCAAAGTTTAGGATAAAGATTCTTACAAGACAGTTGAACTCTGAGTTTATAATTTCATTTCCACAGATGTTATGAAAACTTGAATTCAATTCAGATAAAATCGTTAGATATACTTCCTGAATAGCGGAACTCTTTTCTTATCTCTCTTTCGCTCATTCCCTCGCTCTCATCGTTTTCTAAGCCAGTACTATCTACCGTGTGGGAGAGGGTAAAGAAGATGAGACGAAGCAGAAAGAGAAGTAACAGAGCATTAGAAGGGGAGTAAGAGGAAGAGAGTAGAGTAAAGTAGTTTGTAGGAAGGGAAATCAATTGGAGAAAGATAGGAAGATAAGGAATGAGGCGATTGGTCTCTTCCATCGTGTCTCGATGGTCAATTGGCCGATCAAAGAGAATCGATATCTAGATTTTTCAATACCTTATCAGTATCCGCCACCACCGATGCCTTCGATGTTGCTTTTTTCCCCCCGTTCTGGATACTTCTTTTTTATTATTTTCCCCAACACGCAGCCTGGTCAAGAAATCGCTATGTCCCCCCTTTTAACCGGTTAGTTCGCGATAGATGCCACACGTTGGTGCAAAGCGCTGTATGTGCACCGGAATAATAAATTATTTACGATTTTTTTATCGAGCAATTCTCACCCCTGTTAACTTTTCTTGAACCTTGTAACTCGATTACTTGATGAAAAAAAGGTGAAGAGTGTCGTCTAGTCAATCCTAGTCTTTTCTGGTACATATTCTCCTCCTCTTCTTTCTCTATCTTTGGCGTCCAATCCTCAGCGTCGAAAGAGAGAAAATAAGGAGAAAATTTATCTCCTAGATTCAGTGATTTTCTTGTTACAATTCTGCATTATAATAAGTTACGTGAAGTGTATATGTGCATGTGCGCGTCAAATGAAAAAGAATGATGGGACTTTGTGCGCGGATGAAGAAATAGTATTTTATCGCACTTATGCAATAATTTCGGTGATTCACCATATTTTTTTGGATTTACTTGGCACATAGTTTGTTCCAGCGCAATAAAATTTTCATTGAAATGAACACAAAGAAACTTCTTGGTTGGCTGAAATTCAATTTGTTTGCGACGAACAATATTTGGTTTACAATGTCCAAAGATCTTGTACACAAACAAATGTTACTTCTATTAACCAAAAAGTACTTTTGCATTCATTTCAACTAGAATTTTGTTTCTCCGGGACCCACTTTTTCTCAGGGCTTTCTCAATTCAGATTTCTTCAGATTGTTTTGTTCTTCGTTTTTGGTAGATCAACTAATATTTGTCATGGTACAACAGGAAGTTTCATCGTGTTAACTTGAACATGATGTTGAGAGTGAATCGATGAAATACCAAGTAGTGATGTTAGGGGTGATTTCTGCGAATGGTGATTTCTGCTGTTGTTGTGGAGACTATAAAGTGTAAGTGATGATGAATAGAAAAGGGGAATGAGAAGGATGATTTGGAGATCAAGGAGGACGGTTGTGAGGAGGGAGAGGTTGGCGAGGAAGGACTCTTCGGGTCACGTGCTCGGGATACTTCCTTGAAGATGTTTGGTACCAGTGAAAGCCACGGACCGAACCACGGTCCTTGGACATCACCACCACCTCCAACTCCTCAACCACCACCTCTGCCGTTGCCGCAAGTCCAACAACAACAGCAACATCAAAACCACCCCCGATCTCATTCCCACAACAATCCAAGCCACCACCATCATCCACCGTATGTACCACCACCGTATCAGCATCCTCATCACCACCATCATTTGCCACCCCAGGTAATTATTGACACGAACATCCCTTCCGGTTATAATCGAACAGGATTCTGTTGGGTAATGAGAGTTTCTTTGCTCGAATAATTGCGGCTCACGTTATAACGTGAGGAAATTCACATGAGACTCATCACGGGGGTATTCATTGTTTATCAAATTCATACAATTTTTCAGCTAGGTTGATCAATTGAAATCGATTTCAAATCTCATTTACTACCGATGACATCCAATCTCATACTGTACGGTAACTGAAAAGCGGATGTACATGCAAAACCATACAATACAATTAGTGCTGAGGCGCATAACCACTCAACTGGGGACAGGGAGGAATCAATTCATTCCGAGCATCTTTGTACGCTGCTGCTAGTTGAGTAGTCTGACCAAATTTGTCTGACTATTGTGTAGAGGATTCTGAAAATATAAATTTTCTTTTTCTACTCCCACAAAAATTCTAAGACAATTGAATGAAAAATAATCCTGGAGTGCCAAGGAGAATACTCGAAACGAACAAGGGTTGAATTTTGAATTACAAGTACTGCTTATCGAGTTGAAATAATTCTTCATCGCCCCAAAAATGTCACCTGGTTAAATCAATTACCCAGAGCAACATTGAACAATTTTTTTCTTGTTCTTGAGGTTTGGGAACACATTCTAAGGGGTTTTATTGTGATCCACTCCCTATTTCTTGAACCCTGTAATCAACGAGCGGAAGACATATAGAAGCTGTTCTTACAGCGGTGATTGAATATCGGCGACGCGTGAAATAGATCCAAAACGTCACAATCACGAAAAAATTGTCCATTACGAGAATCTTTCTATTTTCTGTTTGTTTTTCTCTGCTCGCCACTTCACTTTTAATTTATATACAAAATATTTTTGTTGAGTGAAATATGGTAGAACCTCTGAATTGAATTATTATCTAACTTGAGTCCAAATAGATATTTCTCTGACAGGAATGAATAGTCTGTTCACGTGAAAGGATTCATCATTTGGTCAGTCATTCAAATAACAAATTTGGTTGTATCAAAAAAGCTATTCATTTTTGTTAAAGAGAAAGTTATTCTGACCTATTCAAATACGCATTCCTTAGATTCAAAGAAATACTTTTTTCTGTGTAAATGAAAGAACGTTTTATGACCAAAAAGATACTAATTTGAGATATAATTGAGCAAAGTTGAGTGATTTATCAAACTTTCAATTGATTCATTAGAAAATACAAAGCTATTGATTTTTCAACCTTGGTATTCAAAGGTTTTCACAAATTAACACCGCTAAAAATCGCGAGCTGATGAGGAATTTTTCAAAATCCCTGCCTGAATTCCTTCCCTATGGAGAAAATATTCCTCCAAAAATGACTCCACAAATTGCCTGTTCTCCAGACCTCGTATTTTGAAAGAAACCATGTGCTAAATAATTATATTTGATGATCATAAACAGATATAGAAGACCATTCCACATCGAGGATGGAATTGATTTTAGGGGTGAGAGAAGTTAAAGTGGAATGAAAGAAGATGAACATTAAAGACCTATTGTATAACAATGAGCGAAAAAATCACTGATTTTAGGGTCGCTCTTTGCAATTTCATTGCGAAACTCTGAAAAAATCTTTCTGAAAAACTTGGAATAATCTCAGAGAATCTGAAAAACTCTGAAACAGTTTGAGACACTTTTATTCATTCACCAAAAATTGTGTTCTTACAAAATTTTTCTAAATATCCGAAAAATACTGAGATTTTTTGAATACCGAATGGACAAATTTTCAAAATTCTATACAATTTACGTATAAACTATATTGAATTATATATAAATAACATACAATTCTTAAACATGTTCCCCTGATTTGAACAATGTTTTTGAATACATTTGGTCGAATTTGATAGAGTAAAAATACTTGCCAAACAAATTCCAACGATCCTTCTATTCGCGATATTTTTCACGACAAGAGCAGCACAAATATGCACAAGAGATATAATTTCGGAACAAAATAGATGTAGGATGACTTTAACTAAAAGGATCCTTGCCACCAAAATATGGGAAATTGTAAAGAAATCGATATTATCGGGAGACGATATCAGAACGGTAGTTTGAAAGAAATTTTCCGGAGAAAAAAGAAGTTCTCCAACCACCGCATGAATATTGATGAAAATTGATATTCGGATAATCCACGCGAAAGATAAATATACTCTAGCAGTGAATGGTAATCTTTCTGGATCAAGGTTGTAACGCGGTATTGGACTCCGTTGGCTGCCACGATAAAGACAGACGCGGTTGAGCGTAAAGGAATAGCAGAGTATAGAAATAGAGCATATATATAAGGTCGTCTTTATAGTCATGGTTCAGTTGTTGTAGGCTCCGGTCAAACGCCAGCTAATAATGTCTTCGTTCGAGATATTACTCGATGGATATCTATTAGATCTATGCTCACAATTATACACAGAGAATCACGATGAAGTCTTTAGCTATTAACGAAATGTATATGTACGTATAGACATATCAAAGATATCAATACGATTGAATTAAATTAACCGAGTACTTATGTATAGAGAAGTGAAGACACTTGAAAATCGAATGAATAATAATATTATTTCCTTGATATCATTGATGTATGTATTTATGTATATCATATATTTTTGTTAGCTTTACGGAAAATGATTTAGCTGTATATGAGATGAGTTATTATTTTTAGGAAAATTGTATAGAACGAAAATTGAGCACAATTGAGTTGAATATTTCAAAACCTATGATGTAGCGTAACAACAAATTTATTGATTTCCGGATAAGGTGACTTTCTCCTACACGTTTGATTTGTTTCCCAATGGAAGAAGGTAATGGAAGCAGCATCGTGCATCGTGCGTCATTTGCATTTCAGAGAAGACCGAGGTCTAACCCTTTTTCTCTCTTTCCATCTTTCTTTCTCTCATTGTATAAAGTATAAAACGAACTCGAATCGAAGTAGGCTACTTTGTACTCAGAGAATGGAATACAAAGGAAAGGTAAGTCTCACCTGCTGGCCATATGCCTTCGTTGCCGCGATGTATAGTCTATATAAACTGCGTACACACGTATTCGTCCACCCACGCAAATATATAAACGCATTTACCTGTATCATGGCGGAAGGTAACAACCAGCGCCAACAGCAGCTCGGTCATCCATAGCACTTCACATATGTTCTCCTCTCTTATCCGACAATGTATGCCAGTTATTCACACACATGGTATCAACGGGGAGAGAACCAACCTGATCCAACCTAGCATGAAACCGCTCGCTCTCTCGCTCACCTATCATCTACCTATCTTGCGCCTAATGTAGGTGCTTAGATAGTCGTGGAATAAAGGAAAAGGAGACGAGGGGATCGGGACCCTTTGGCTCTGCTGCGCTTAGAACTTGGGCTTTGTAATTGTCGGCTTGAATCCTTTCGAATCGATGCACGCATTTGATGCCGATGTAGGGTGTCATTACATGCGTGTGAGCATGAGCTCTAGTCGCTTCCGGTTCATCAACGCAATAGTAGTTCAGCTGCGATCTCGTATCAGACCTAAATCCATAGAATTCGTCCATATCATCGCGATAATACAAACCTATCTATTAATCTCCTCGATGTTCTGCCTCTAGAATTATAGCAGTTTAGTTTTTTATCTCATTATAATCAAAGATTTCCAACAAATCGAATTGATTTGCGAACATAAACCCCAAATGTAGAATAAACGTTCCGAGGGAGGGAGAAAGAAGAAAGAAAAGAATCAAGGATGAGATATGCTCTTTAAGAAATACACTGCGTGTCGCTTGATATATTTTTCCATTATTAAGGACATTAAGCCGGCGGCCCGCAGGCAACCAACTCTTTCCGTTTTTACATCTTTCCTCTTTTCATTTCTCTTACGTCTCTTACGTTCTCTCCGTTTTACTAATACTCTCCACTCCCCCCTCTCTTTTTTTTTCTTTCTACTCAACAGCAAGCAGGCAGCAGGCGAACGGTGTTGGTGACGATAAATCAGAAAAAAAGATTCAAACCGCCGGGAGAGTATGGTAAAGCGTCGGGACGCAATTTTCCGTCTGCTGGGAGATAAAAATTTGATTAATGTTCCCTTAAATCTGAATTTTTCAAGATCTTTCTTTTCGGAAGTAAGAAAAATCATGGCACATATATTTCGATGATAATGATGATCACGGCGATAAGAGGAAGATGACAATAATTTCCTTATAAACTACTTGGAGGCGAAAACAAAAAAAAACAAAAAGAAAAAAGAACCGGAGTTTGATGCATCGAAAATGAGAATTGCTCGTCGAGTAGTAGTAATGAACTATTGTCGTGAAAGCTCGAACGTGACAAATGAAAGAAAATAAGAATTCCACTGCTACTTCTCACTCCTGCTCCTACTGCTCCTGCTGCTGCTGCTGCTGCTTTCCATTGAAACTTGTCAAATTTTCTTCAATAATAATAGATCCACTCGAGACGAAGAAAACAAGGATCATTAAAAATTCCTTATCTCTATTATTCTCCCACTCTGGTTTTAATTATAAGAATATTACGAAGAGAATGAAAAAAAACACATTTATTTAAAAATCTCTCCGTCGAAGAGTTACTTTCGTTCCTTGTTCTTATTCTTATTCTTCTTTTTCGTTTTCGTCGTCTTGAAGGAAGTGGTGGAAAAGAAGAGTGGTCCAGGTTCTCCCTCTCTCACGGGGATTAACAAGAGTCAGGGATGCCCAATGTCGATTTGCGATTCTTTCCTTCTCACTCCTTATATATATATATATATATGTATAATGAGAAAGAAAGGGTTGTAAGAAAACTCATAAAAACTCAAGAACCCCCTTCGTCCCCAATCCTGCCACACCTTGGAACTTGGTGACAATTTCAATTCCATCTTTTTCTCTCTTCTCCTCTATTTTATCCTTCCTATATTCAAGAAGGGAAGGAGAGGGTTACCTAAGATTCTCGAAACTTCTCACGAGATTTTTCGATTTTAATTACAGTTTTAACATATTTTAATAAAATCCATCCGCTTCGCGCACCCTTCTCTCCTTTATTCAGACTATAAAATATCTTGTAACCGACGGTGCATTGGCTTGAATGTTTTAACCCTTTGCTTGGTTTCGTACGAACGTTCAACTACCCAACAATGCACGTGCTGCTCTACACACCCACACCTGAAAGGAGAAAAAGAAGAGGGAAAAGGGCAACACCTGTTCTTCGCTAAACAAGTTGAACGAGTTCCTCCTCTTTATTCTCTCGAAGCCAATTCATCAGTTTCGATTTCTTCTCGTTGGGATTAGAGGTGCTCGTTTGTTGCCTATAATCGATGGACAAAAAATCGATACTGTTTCTCGCGGACTAGGTGAAGATGCATAATTGGCAAATATTGTCATGGGGTAAGGAACTTGAGAGTGGTTTTACAACTTTTTTTTCACTTTGAGATCTTCCTTCGATATTTATTTAGTTTCAGTTTGGCCTTGAGATTCTATTTTTGGGCTGCTCATTGGAATTTTGAATTGATTTCATATAGGATTGAATATAATTTCTAACAAATTAATGAATGTAATCAATCCAGCTATGATCATACTCTGATCCATGTGCAGTCAAAATTTCAGTCTCGCCAGTGAAAGCTGAGGAGCAAAAGCAAGATTTTTTATCAATTTCCGAAAGACCTTCGGAAAACTTACGATTAACTTTTGAAGAAATTTAAAGCATATCGCGAATCAGAGTGCACTATACGGAATCTTCTATAGATGTTTCAGGTATTTCTGATGGACTTTGATACTTGATTCCGTCATTTAGAATTGTATGAAAAATCCGAAACAAATCAAGCATAAAGAACTTCCGATAGACCTATGCGGAAGTTCTGAAAGACATTCCTCCCCCGCTTTTTACCTTGAGAGGAGGCCTCGAATGGTGTCATAGCCTCGGGGGCTTCAACACTCTTTAATTCGACTCTGAATCGGAATCATTAATACGTTATTCAAATACATAATGAATTCCAAATCTTCAAGAAAACGTCTTTTAATGTGGCAAAATATCTAAAAGACTTTCAATGCAACATTTGTTAGTTGAGTAACGACATTCTAAAATATCTGTGCATGTTTACATCATGTGATGCATGAGTATTGTTTGATCAATGTTACATTTGATGAAGAAAAATACACATTTGAAGTTATATGAAGGAGAATTATCTAATTTTTATGGCTTTGTAAACTTTGCAATCGGAAGCTTCAAACAAAATTCTTGAATGGCAATAAACTGCTTCCTACTCGCCAAACCAATGGCAAAGAAAACACAAATATGAAAAATCAGATTGTTCTCTTCAATGTATTATAGTAACATAAATGAAAATCGATAATCGTATAATTTCAACGATCGATCGATTGTATTGCCAATTGCGATCGCTCGGCGCAAAGTACAGCGTACCAACTAACCCCGGCAGTTCTTCTCGCAGATCTTCATGCACAAGAGCGCGATGCAGATGCACGCGAGGGAACTTGGCGCTGGTCCCCTCGGAGCGAGACCTGGAGGTGGTGTCCCCGGTGGATTGGCTGGTCTTGGGGTCGGTGTGGGTGTCGGCGTTGGAGTTGGACCTGGCGGTATGATCGGCGGTAACGAGGTCAAACCGCATCAATGCCAACAATGCCTCAAATCCTTCTCGAGCAATCATCAACTCGTTCAACACATCAGGGTCCATACAGGGGAAAAGCCTTACAAATGCAGCTACTGCGATCGCAGGTTCAAGCAGCTTAGTCATGTACAACAACACACTAGACTTCATACAGGTGGGTCTCATTTATTCTTTTAATCTTTTTTTTTTTCTATCAAAGTCAGTTCCCGATTCTGACACATTGCACTGAACTGAAATCAATGTACACGTAAAATCAATTTATATACTCTAAAAAAAATCCTTGTAGAGAGGAAGAATCAAAGCGATAACTCTATCGCACATTGGGGAAGAAAGAATTTCATTAAGGGATGAAAGTAGTCACTCGGAAGGTATTAGCCTTCGAGTGGAATCGGTCAGTGCGCAGCGCGTGCAGGAGTAGAGTAGAGTAGAGCTGGCGCTGCTCTATCTTATACCTTGACTATGTATGAGGCCTATATATAAGATCACCCTTGCAAAATTCTTTTCTCTTAAAGAGCTTTGTAATGGATGGATAGATCAAGAGAAAATGAGAAAAATAAAGGGAAGGGTATATAAGTGGTAAGAGGGAAAACAAATTTAACTCTACCGCGTATACAGCTTGCGTTGGTACGTCAACGGCTAGGTATTCGACCAAGTATTTAATGGAAACGTCAATACAGAATAATTTCGGTACCGAATCAAAACTTTCGTATTGTTCGATGATGGTCATTTACGTGGATTCTTTTCTTCTTCAAACATAGCGAAGAGAGAGGGCGGAGCGAGGGATTAAAACTCTTCGTCCTTCCAAAGGAAAACATATATTTGTCCACGGAAAGTGGAGGAAGAAGAGGCAGAAGGAAGATCGATACCCTTCTCTTTTCGTACTTGGAAAGAATAATTGAGTTAGTTTTTACAGAGTTTCAGGTAAACGATCGATGAATAATGTAAAAAAAAACTCGCTGTTCCACCAGTAAAATCACATTTTTGTTTTCTCCGTGTACTCGTCAGAATTTGATGTTTCTCTAGACTGAACCTGCTCTTTATTTCACATCCCTGTCTCAGTGAAATACACTTCCCCTGAGAATGTAAGAAAATTCAAAAAGCGAAGGGTAGCATAGTTTTGGGAACTGATTCGGAGTAATTTCACTGTACTGAATACGAAAAACATCTCTGATATGTAATTTACATCATTGATAAATTTGGTATGTACAAACAATTACATAAATAGAGCTATTTCAAAAATTCTGATATTATTTTCGTATTCAACACATCATAATCACTTCATCAATATATTGTTATAATATTATTAAAATGTCCGTCACCATTCAGATGTAAAATGAACCAAATTGATAAGCATATGTTAATGAATAACGAATTTCTTATAAAAGGAGAAGAAGTGTTTACAAGCATGATTGGATGACAGGGTGCTGGCGTTTATAGTGAGGGTTGTGTGCAAAGGGTTGACAGATTCTAGCAGCAACCTGAAAAATAGCCCGATAAAAATAGATGTATCAATTCTTTGCAACAGATTCGAGGAGCAATGATTTTTCATAACACACATGCAAAAATTAAGATTTTTGAAAGGATACAATAAAATTTTGACGGATGTAGATTACTATTCACCATTTTTTTGCTATTTTCACAATTTATATCCCAGTCACATGTTTTTTATAGAATAATTTTTGAAATCCACCTTGAATTTTCTGTATCCAAATCAATAAGAAGTCCCTGAGAATCAATGGGATTTCACTATAGTAATCAATTTTAAGTCTCCCACTGAATAAATTAGTGGAAGACTTGCCACTGTTGCCCAGTGGAATTTCACCGATTTTCAATACTATTCACTGATTCAAATTTTCAAAAAAAATGCGTAGAAAGGATTCTCATACACCCGGGTATATGAACCCTTCTCCTTTAACTTGAAGTGATTTCTTCAAAGCTCTTAGCAGTGCATGATGCGCCTTAAATCCAGCTCACTAAAATAAAGGCAGAGATTATTACAATTTGAAGAATACATACATGAATAGTATGTGTCCTGATACTCTTCACTGCACGGAGAAAAAAATAATTCGCTATGACAGCGAAATCTGATTTTGCTAGATACCTTTTGTGTTTGCTATAATACAATATAATACTAAAAATTTCGCCAGTCCAGCGAGAAATTTGCTACTTTGGTTAATTATGTCGCTCTCCCAGCAATCCAAGTTAGCTGTGGCAGCAGATTTTTCGCCAGATTAGCAAAAAGATTTGCTACTCTATATAGAATATCTTGATTTGCTGTAGAAGTCTTTTCTGTCAAGAATATGGGATGTCTCTTTCATTTTGAGAGACCTGTTTGCTTTGAGATTGTTGAAAACTGCACAAAATGAGGACCACTTCGGCAAATCATGATGAAAAATTGCTTATGGTGATACCATTATCTCAAAAATCAGCTGGCCCTATTGAAGATCACGGAAAAGTATATAATCTTTTTTTACTCCACTTGGACAGACTGGAATAGTTACATAGGGTTGCGTGGTGGGGACCACTGGCTTCTGCATTTTGGGATCACCTCAGTGGGTCTACCAAAATATCGTCATCGAACGATACACAATTTTCTTCCTCATGCATAAGTTACACAATTCTGTGAATTCGTGCACATGTTGGAAATGAAAAAGAAATGAAATAACTACTCGAATTAAAAATCAATTAAAAGTAAATCGATGGCAGAACATATTGTCCGTACAACGAAAGAGGGGAAATAGAAATGTCATTTCCAGTGAAATTATTTATTATCATACATCAAATGAAAAAATAGATCCGGTACATTATTGAAAATTTGACTTCCTATAAATACTTTTTGATGCTCGTGTGTATATGCGTCCATTGATTTTGTGTTAATTCTTTTTTACGAAGAAAAAATTTCACTGTCATGACAAAATCTGACTTCGCTGGGTGCAGCCATCTATTTGCTCCCACAGCAATTATGTTAGGCATGACACCGACTTTTTGACTGTTGAATCCTCCATCGTCCTAAAACGCAATTCTTCAAAAACTATTTAACCGATCTCATTTTGTACTCCTCTTCTAGATGGAATTGACTAGTCATTAATCGAAGGATTTATGATTTCATTGATTACAACTTATTTTATGAAAGGATAAGTGCCCTAGTAAAAATGATTATAGCGTTTGTCTAGCCCCTTTCAAGGCGCTCCTAGTAAAGCTAGTCCCTAGAAAGGGCTTTGAAATTAACTATAAAGAGGGCTAGAATCATTTCACCGAAAATTTGAGTTTCTTTTCTAACCTTTGCCAAAAATTCAAATTTATTGATTTTTTCAATTTCTTGGGCGAATCACGAGCTACAGTGATTGACCAACAGAATTTTCTTACTGCAAATAACCACGGGAACCTCACTTAAAAAATCTTTCTCCACGCCTGAAATCTTTTCGATAGTTAAAGAACTTTTCAAGCTAATGAAATAACTCGCTAGGTGTTATTCCTCCTGAACGGGATAGATAAATCAATGAATGGATGATTATTTTCGGAACTCACTTCGTAAAGATTAGACTGTACACTGAAGAATAAAATACCATTCTCTTAAGGATATTATTCAACCGCAATAGCTATCCAAAGTGTGGGTATATCGGTATTACCTCAATAACTAAACGAATCGTTCCAGGAACGATACAGGTTGTTATGATAAGAATCAATATAGTTCGTAGAACGATTCAGGATTACTATTATAACTATCTCTCTTTATCATACGCCAGATCGTCTCAGGGTTCTAAAAACGACATAAATGCTACCAAAAAATTTGGATCGATCGCATGTAGAAGATTTGAAAAATGTACATCCTGAACAGTGGTATGGAAAATTAATTTAACGAGAAGAATCGCAGAAGGGAACTATACTAATAAAAAGGAAAAAAGAAGAAAAAAACGAGGACAGCAGAGAGAGAAAAGAAATGTATTAACGTAGGCGTATCGTGATCCAAGCGTGCTCAGTAGTTATACACGTACTACGTATATTTAGACTTCTATTCAAATGAACCCTCGAGAAAAAAAATGCATGAACCGTATCGCGGGTAGAAGAAGATAGAGAGAAGGGTTAAAGAGAAGATAGGGAGAAAATTGGAATAGGGCTAACCCAGTACCAATGATTGCCTTCCTATATGCATATGCGGCATGACTACGTTAATTCTTCTTCCACATAGTATATAGCTTGCATATACATCTACGTACACCATACGGTGTTTTTCATTGATCACTCTCCTGGTCTTCTTCTTCTTCCATCATCACGTGACCCCTGACCAGTAACATAATCACTTAAACCATACCTCGTTATATCATCGTGATATGCGTGAAATTTTTCCAACACTTTACGTATTCAATTTTTCATTTCTTTCCTTTCTCTCCTCTCTTTTTTCTCGTTCATTGAAACAACGACAACTATGATGATCATTATTATGATCGTTATGATAATGTGAATGTAATTTTACACGCCGTTATATCTCATAAATATTAAATGTTGTTTTATACGAAAAGGTTTATTTTCCACACCGACGTCAATATTTAGGGACGACACCCGTGAAAATTGTTGGAACGAAAAGTATCGCTTGTGACACGTGTAGTTACAAGCCGCGTAGGTGTAGCGTACCGTTACTTCAGGAACATTCCCCTGTATCGAATTTTTAATTGATTTATCGTAGTTTTGAAACCACAGAATTTTTTGACTCAACAATTGATGGATGAAAAATAAATAGTACAAGTTTGAGCTACGATTTTTAAACGGTAGAGACGAGGTTTGCGTACGTGGTGACGAAGGAGAAGAAAGAGGAGAAATAGGATGGAGTATGGATAAAATCGATTAGGCCGAACACGTAGGGCCAAGCCGATCATTAGATTTTGGCCTGGAAATTGAGTTTTGCCTTTACCGGGTGAAGGGATAATCTTTGATAGCCCCCATAGCCTGTTGACTGCATACGTTCCCTCGCATTTATCGCACGTACCCAATGTGCACATACAACAACAACAACAACAACCCAAGATACAGGGATGAGAGGAGAAATAGGAAGCCAAGCGGGGGTTGTATGTATTTGCGCGAGCGCACTCGGTGGATTACGGGGCGCTATGTTTCGTAACTTCGCTCCCATTATTGAACGATCGGGAAATCGAAAAATTGGCGCGCTTTTTCCGCGTTGTCCGAGGCGTGGGGCGATCCGGTCGGTGATTGGCCAAAACTCCGGTTTGGTCACCCTCGTGTTTCTCTCACAGAAGAGGGGAGATGCATACATGCATCCTCTCTCTATTTCTCCCCAGGTATTTGTCTAGGCTACACTACATTTATTGACCGGATATCGATACCCAGAACATTATATAGACTATGTTTATATATATATATATATACACACACATACCATTCATTCTGTCCACTGATATATTTTGGTTGATGAATTATACATTACAGACTTTGTATACGCGAATATAATTAGCGTATATAATGTAGAAAATTTGATAGATAGCGAAATGTGTGAGTGGATACGTGGTGCACGTACTTGTGCATCGCCGCGCACGTTTAGAGAATTCGAAATGTAATGGGCCAATTGCGGAAATGCATGCGAGGATGCATCAAATTCACGTTTTTATCATTACCCTATGAACCGTATAAACCAATATGAGCTAATAGTACTGCTAGGTATTTCGAAACTAGAGATCAATACTATTTTGTGTGTATTCGTGTGAGGAAGCATCTGTATCGTCGAAACAAAAAGCGATAATGAAATAGGAGAGAGAACGGGTAGAGAATGGAGGAGGGCTAGATAGCAGCTAGGGAATTCTAAACAATTGCCCAAAATAAAGAGTAGGTCGGGATTAGATGTATGATTTATTATAAGTATTGTTATTGAATAAAATTGGAATTAATTCTCTCATCGATATAAGCATCGAATGAGTGTGTGGCCTTTAAGGGTCAATGGGTGAATTCGAGGTTCTATCAAAGTCGAACTTTTCAAGTCTGTGATTTTAATGAGATTCTCTCTTCGTTCTCTCGTTCTTTATTGCCTTCGAAATTCCAGAATAAAGTTTGCTTTGAGGGTGTTATTTTATATTCTATTGTTATTATCGATAATCACTCTTTTGATCGATTTCATTGAAAAGTACATAGTCGGTATATTCTACTGTGAAAGAACTTCTTTTCTCACATAAATAATTGAATAAGGAGAAATAGAATGTTTTCTGGAAATTTTAAAATGAACATTCAATTGTCAATGACTCAGATATCAACGAGGGAGCAAAACTTTTTAGAAGACCACATAAATGTCGAAAATTCGTCAACACATTTCAGCTCATATACTCATATACTCATATTTGTGACCAAGAATGTGAATAATCTTGTAAAAAACACAATAATTTGATTTTTTACTTGCATCGTTCAATTTCATAGTTGATTGTTAGATGCGCTTATCTATCGGTCAAGTATTTATCCGTACTGTTGTATGCTATCAATTGTCAGTCATTTATATACTATTTCGTCATTCAATCATAGACGTTGACATGTTTTATTTAGGGAGTGGGATTTCTCATATCATCTGAATGTGGATTGAATTCAAGTAATGTACATTCTATGCAAAAACAAAACGGAGGTTGGCAAAATTCAATGTCACGTTGAACATTTTTTCTCAACAAATCATAGAATGAATCAGTTACACGCAAACTCATCAAACGGATCACAGTAACGCTCCAAGTTGGAGGAGATAAAAGATTACGATAAGAAGAAATCATTATTGAAGTTGTTTTTTCCGTACTTTTTTCACTTATTTTCCCACTCAACGCGTATTGATACAGCACACAACATCTTCATTGACAGAACGCGATTAATGATATTACTATCGAGAATTTTTAAGCACTATAGTAGAAAGTACCTGCCTTTTTCACACATGGCGATTGAGGTAAGAGTGGTAGGGTCTTAGGGTGTTTTTGTTAAACACCTTGTACGACGTTACATTGGTCGATGAAACTAATTACCTAGGATGAGAGAACTATGAAAGGCGTGCTTGTGTAACGTAGCTAAACGAAGAAGAGCTATCTCCGCAACTCTAGCTCTTGTTCGTTTTTCCCAACGGTTAATTAAAATTTAATGGGATGGAAGACCACCGGAGCCTCAGAAAGCTGGACAAATCACGTGACTTGAATACTTTCCTCTCTCCCATACTCTCCCATAATGTGTATTCTCCAGAAGCTACAAAAAAGTAACTCTTCTCTTTCAACTCTATCTATCATATCTGCCATTATTTTATACCAGTTCTATTTCGCTCCGTGAAATAAAATTCTCATAACGCAATTTTTGCAATTCATTTCTGTATCAAAGCTCAAACAAACCGTGAGGAGAAGAAGAAACAAGTAAAGATTGTTGCCACGAGTGAAGTGCAGTCTTCTCTCTTCCTCTCTCTTTCTCTCTCTCTCTGTCTCTGCTTATCTTATCTTTCAGTTTCACTGATATAAAATAGCCCAAGATGCACTCGAGAGTTATAAAACGTTCCACAAACTATAATAAAAATGAAGGTCGTTGAAATATTTTCATACAATTTTTCTTCGCATGGATTGATTTATCAGAAACTTCACCCTTCGGGATTACCAGTTAGTGACTCATTTTCACAACCCTTTTCACGAGTTTTGCGGGACGATATCTCAGCTGCCGAACGACGAGAAAAAATCTTGAAGGGAAATAAAAAGATTCTTCTTTTTATTTTTTTTGTATGATCCCTGAGATGTTTCATTTCATTCGATTTGTCCCGATATCACATCATAGAAGGAAAAGTAATAATTTCATGACACATAAAAATGAGTACAAGATATCTTTTCGAGAAGACAATTTGAAATACGTCAGATTTTTTCTCCTCTCTCAAAGTATTTTCATTGGTAAGTTGTTTATTCCTCTTGTGTTTCCTTCGTATCGGGAAACAAAAGTAAAGAGCTTTTTCGTTTAATCTTTCATTTCGCGCCATTTGTGATGAAGGGTTGAGGGGTAAAAGGAGCAACGACGGCCACTACTGGTAACACAAGAGTTTTGCTCTTTTTCACGATGGTAGCGGCACAGTTCGAAACTCCGCTCGTTTCTGCCGCTTTGATTTTTCTCGAGACGTCTCGACGAGGAACATTCCGTCGTATGAATTCTTAAACGGACAAAATTAGCGAATTAAAAGTGCGAGCGCCAGAAGGATGAAAGAAGAAAGGGAAAAACAAGAGTGAAGAAAAAACGCTGGTGTTGTCGGATGTAAAACTGTTAAGGGGTCGGGAGCAATAATGTCCCGTCGAGACGTCAACTTGTTTCACTTTGAAAGAAAATCGTGTTATTGGATTCCGAATCAATTCTACATTTTTATACAGCGTTGAAATATGAATTCTGATACGGAGTTTATAATATTACACTTTCTTCAATTGATACGCTTTATACAATTCAATTAGTCGATTGGCCAGGGTGGACGTGAATACGGAATTTAGATGAACACGTATTTAAGATTTCTTTTCGGCGTAACAATTGGATATCCGCAAACCATTTCGGAACGCATAAAAATGGAATGAATTCATTTCGCTTGTTACGTTGTTGTGATTATATTTGAAATTCAAAATTCGTATAGTACCCATTCATGTCCATGTTTAACATTCATCGATGTAATTACAAAGTGACAAGCGAATGAACGAAATAAAGTATCCCACCCTCCCGTCGGCGTACACCCTCAACCCTTTCGACTCCGCTATCTCCCGTGCAACAGCGTTACACATAGACTGTAACTGCCACACCTACCATCACGAGTATAAAAGGATATATATGAAAACACGATTGAGAAAAGAATCACGTTTTCCGGACGAAATTGACCGGACATTTTTAAAGCCCGTTTAATACTACGAAAAATTACTGTTCCACCAATGCATGAATAAAAATTAACTCCCGTCTTCGATGGTTTCGATTTTATTTTGATTTTTATTATACAAATTTATTACATAAACTTTTCACGGTAAGTTAAGATATAATATCGAATCGAGAATTTCCCAACGTTGAATGAATATCAACCCAATAATTCAGAAAAAAATTCAAATTAGAACGGAAGAGAGAAAGAGAAACGAGTGGGCGATAAAAAAAAAATCATCTCTTTGAAAACCCTTCCCGCACATCTGTTCTTTTCATACACGAAATTCTTTTCTACGAACGATCGAAGAAGAGATTCCCCTAGTTAGTTATCACGCATAACTCTCATTCGAAATCCTTAATAAAAAGATGAAACGAACCGCACGGAACCGTACAAACTGAACAATCTGTCTGTCGATAACAGGTGTGTTATTGCGACTGTTTTCAACCCTTCTTAATTATTTAAATCATCGTATCGATGGCCCAATAACGTTTCCAATCATTTCCTTTGACTTTCTCTTTCATTTTCTTCATTGACCTATCTGCGGGTGTGTGTGTGTGTGTGTGTTTGTGTGCGTTAAACAAAAGAACAATTCGATTGATCTAATTCTCCAATTCTCTTCCCAGAGAAAGAGAATTATTGAATTCTGTGTACAGATTTTTCTTATGTAATGCGCTGATTTCTCCACAATAGAATAATTTTATGGATTTTCCATAGAAAATGAAATTTTCTATTCATCCATTTTCCATCTCTCTTTAAAAAGTTTTTGACCAAACATCTTCTAATGAATCCACAAACAATTTTGGTGAAATCTCAAACCAATTTTTCAGTTAACAAACATTGGAAAGACACGGAAACTGGTCTTCCCAAATCCGGTAATCTGGAAATTCACAATCATTTGTTACAGTGCTCTTGAAAATGTGGAATATTTATGTAAGGAATTTATATTCAATATTGGAAAAAGATTTTGGATTATTCTGTGCACATTCGAATATATTGATTAAAATAATTATACATGATGTTAATCTGTACGATGAATTGGGAAAACGTATATATATATATGATCATACGAAAACCGTATACAGAATCTATATGAATTATGTATTTCCATTATCCTGCACAAACATTATGTATAAATTTTGATGTTTGTACAGAAATATTTCCTTCTTTTTGCTCTTCTTCATTGTAACGTATACATAAAACGGACAAACAAACGAATGTACAACAGAATGATTCATTAACTCGACTGTGTTGCAATAATTTATATCGTGTACTAAAATTAATTGGGAAGCTTTCTATTTGGAAAATTTTATAACGACTCGATGAAAAATGCTTAGTACAATACTTAACCTGGGTTAATACGGTGAGCAACTCAAGATAGGTAGCGGGCCTGAGATCCTCAATTTTCATGTTCAATACTGATTCCGTCCTGATTGTTGATTATCCTAGACAAAATCATGTTTGTTGAAAGAGAAATTTAGGATTATAGTTGATTCAAGTCTCATTTCGTCCAAAAATTTGGTCAGCCGCATTTGAGAATGTCGATATTTTTCATAGACTTTGTATCAAATTTTGGTGCATATTTCATTAATTTATTTCACGGATACAAGTAGAATTTGTGATCATTATTAACATTGAATATAAATTAAATGAAGAAATCTTGCATACAAGTTTTATGTAAATTGTATCATATAATAAACCCCATATATAGTATCACAAGGAATTTTCCATCAGAAGATATGTATTTGACTCGATGTATGGAATGATCCACTTTCCTCGAGCCGTCCCACATAGAATATGAAAAATAAATATTCGTGATTAAATGTTCACCAAAGAAAAATAACACAACGATTCCAAAATCGCAAAAGGGGAATGAACTTTAGGTCAGTGACAAGATTTTTTCCTTAGCGTAAAGTTTTTAACAATTATTTTCATACATGAACAATTTCTCTCCTCATGTCTAGTGATTTTTCCTGATTCGCAATCTCTATTTGATCTGTATGAATCTATATACTCGATCTTCTGTGGAAATCATACATCTAAAATCAACCAATTCAGTCTTCGAATGAGAAACATCTATGAGATACTTTCAAATACATAGTTGGAAGAGATATATACGTATAATAAATATACACTCACTTTCAAACGCACACGTATTCGAAGTTCCGAAGTTTTTAGTGCTGTAAAACGATGACTACGAGCACGGTGAGTAGAGGACGATGACGGGAGCCAGGTCGAAGCGTACTCTCGTATGCCGTATGGCGTCCTGCTTCCCGATACTACACGTGTGCATGCACACACACACACACACACCCTACCCACCCACACATTACAGGGTAGAAAGTTTAGTAGATGGAAATCTATATCTTATTTTACGGCCAACCGTACTCAATATTCCTGACCAGGACAGAGACCAGGACTCGTATCAGAGCGTAAGAGAGTATGATACGAATTGTCTGCGTAAATCTTGCCTCGACTGGAACTTAATCGTCTTGAGAAAATTACTCTTTGCCAGTTTCTTAGGAAAATTTGTGACGAATAATTATCGTGTAAAAATAAAAGTATCGATGGCGTGAAGAAGTACTTTGTATATATATATATATCTCTTAATGTCTACGCGAAGGCGAGAAAACTTGTTCGTAAACACATTCGATTACAGTGTACGCGAGACTAATAATCGCCAATACATGTAATTGAAAGGAAAATGTTTGTTGTAACAGCGAACTTGATCGCAAGCCGTGGTAGTAACCACATTGGCATTTGTCAGCGCAAATTAATTGCATTCGAAGCTAAGGAGCATCAAGAAGTATCCTTAACCTACTGACCGCTTCTCTTCTGCTCCATCGATTTGAAACATGATCGACTATCATATTACCTAGAGATTTATTTTCTTCCTCTTTTAATTTTTGTTGATATATTTACAAATTCCACAATTTCGATCTATCGTACAAACTCACCAACTTTTCGCGTTCGAAACAAATTAGAGAAGAGAGAAATTAGAGGAGATAGAATATAGAGGATGTATATATACGTTCTCGTACCGCGAGTTCCAGAACGAACAATAAGATGCATAACGATCATCCTGTACAAGATTTCCAACCCTTTATCTTATTCTCACAACGACCGCGACGAGAAAGACGACAATGATTTTCATCACTTAACGGACATTTCGACGGGACTTTTATTCTGCTCTTCTACATTTTTTCTCTCCTCGCCAGTGAAAGCGCAGCAGTAGTAGAAGACAAGTCATTAGGCACTGTAGAGTCAAAAGGGGGGCAAAAATTAATGTCTCAGAACGAGTCAGAGACGTTGGCTCGTGAGAGCTTCTCTTTCTCCTGTTTTTCTTTGCCCTCCTTGTTCTTCTCCCAGCTCTTTACGATTTTTCATTTCGTTCCATTTATTCGAAACGATTTTATTCTATCGTGCACAGGGGGTCCTCCTCGATTCTAGCGTATATAAAGCTCAACGAACTTTGTTGTAATGTTCGAAAAACGAGTTTGATGGAGACGCAAATGTGAAACAACTCGTTGAACGGAGCGGAGGATTTGAACTTTATGTTTTGTATGAGAAAATCATAATAAAGTATGAATTTTATACTTTATATACTTCGAGTCAAAGATTCAGTTAATTATTGAGTTGGCAGAGGTAAATGAGAGGCAAATTATTGTTCATGGAAAACAAAAACCGTGTTGAACAATAATATAATATCTATTCTGTTCGATTACGTTTCGCCATCTTCCAGGGCTCTACATGATTCTAAAAAAGTTTTCATCTTTTTTATATTCTCATCAACGAGGGAGCTTCCGTCATTCAAGACGGTTTGCAAATAACAAAACAAATGGTAGATGAACGAATATGATGGATTCAAAATTCATAATTTCTTTGAATTTCAGCCTGACACTAGAGTTTTCCTTCACAGACGATCCATTTTTCATATGCATTTCAAAAATGAATCAGTTTCTTCACATTCCAAGGGTGAAATGAATATCGAGCTTTTCAACGTATCAAAGTTGTTGTTGTTTTGAATGTTTTTCAACGCTCGATCATCCGGATGTTTACAGATTCTCAACAATTTGGCGTTGAATGCCTCAAAATCTGATCCTGCCGTAGTTTCAAGACATCTTTACTGAGTTTGCGAAGCGCTTTTTCCTTTGCAAAACTAGCACAGCAACAAAATATCACGAAAATTCTCTCCTCGCTTCTACGTTCTCGCTATTTTGTTATGTAATGGATGAAATAAGAAATACTTATTGTTACGATGCAATCTTCGAAGTATGTTACCAATGGATAGTTATTGAAATTCAATTGATGAATTGAATCTTCTTCTCTCATCCGAATTTAAATACATTCCAATCTGACCAATCGCTCCATGAAATCCCATATTTCTGGAATTTTCTATCATATTTCAAAGAATACGTTAAACTTTCTTAGAGAATTGAAAATTTCACTCTTCTGAACATTTATCCTTTTTATTTTATGTATCATTAGGGACCAGCATTTTGAATGATAGAAGCGTATGAGTCAAATATGAATGATTGTAGTCAACATGCAGTCAAAATGAGCTAAATTTTATTCAAAATCTACTTAAATTAATACCTGTGAATCAGAATCGAAATGAATCTATTGATTTACGATCATACTAGAAGTTAAGTTTAACTTTACCATCATCAGTTGAAACTTGTCTCAGTTCAATACTCTGCTGCTGCGACTATTGCTACCAGTGCTCTCACAAAGTAAAAGAAGAACCCGTTTGCGATGCCAACGAACTTTAGGATGTATGTGGAACGTATGTGCGGGTGGGGTACCTACTATTCAGGCATATGGTATATCCTCCATCTCCTTTTTCTTCTGGCTTTTATCTTTCACTTTCTTCAAGGTCTCACCTGCTGTCTTTTTTATTTCATTTTCTCAACTGTTATTTTATTCCTCATTACCTTGTTGCGATTTTTTTTGGACTGTCCAAAGGTGAGGCAGATAACAACGACGTGAATGATCTTAATTCGAGGGTTATTAACCTAAGAGATCTTTAACCCCACCGCTTTCATTGTTCTCTCATTCATTTTAGTTCAATAATCTTTCAACGCATCATCATATCACACAAGAATCATTAGGAAACTATTCAACCCTGATATTTCATGAGATCCTTCGTGGCCTTTCATCTTTAACATCTTCTTGATGGAATATGAAGAGGAAAAGTTGAAACTGAGGGAACGAATTAGATCTGCAAATGAAATATAGAGTCATCTGATGTGATTTTGTGAATGATGAGATTGATAGAGGCTGTACTATACTTGGATTGAATTGAGTTTCTGAATTGCTGCTACTACTAATATCACTACTACCGCTGATGATGATTTTCCCTGATGTACCCTCCTCTTCCCTACATACACCGAGGATTCATACTTACACATTGGTGAAATTTCGCACGTACGCACGCTCCTGGCACATTCGCCCAGGGGGTAGAAATCATTAAATGGGCGTGGCGTACCCGTGGTTGCCCGGATGACGGTCACGTGAACCAAGATGGCCGACAAGCAAGAGAGGACTCCCCTCTTTACAACAGTCATTTGTTATCGGCCATTTTATTTTAATGATTTCCATGCATGCGTGAAACGCTCGGTTGCATCGGTTCTCGCCCGAGACTCGAGAAAGGGATGCTCATTCCCTTTCCTTATCTCGCTCGACCGTTGGCCAACATCGACTCGTTCTCTCGCTTCCTCCCAGCCTTCCCTCGTTTCTGGTAACACGGTACACTCTTAGTGCAATATGCAGCACTATTCGACTACCACTACACCAAACGTGGCGCTAACGCCGGTTTCATGGTAATTTCAAGTACTGTAAATTTCAACCAACGTTGCTGTCTCTGGATGATGACGATGACGATGTACTTTTCGTGCTTTTCACCAACACGAAACATATTATCCTTCCTCTCTACTATTTATCTTCTTCTCTCAAAATAAATTCAATGATTCAACGTAGGTACTTTCTATTCGGTAAAATTCAAAGTTCGGTTATTGGCCTCTCGAGTGTTTTATAGAATTCGATACATACTTGGGACCTAGAATTTTTGAAATATTCTAGAAACGTATCCTCGATCGGTTTCTAACCTATCCGGTTAGAACCTGGAATGTGTTATAAACATCCAGAATTGATACAAATGACTATGAAGTATAGAATGAATCGATTTTTCCGAAAGAAAAAGGAGGATTCGCTTTATTCCAGAAGACATTGAATCAATTCAAAATCCCTCGACGTGGCATTCGATTGCACTACTTTTGCTATTCGATCAAAGAGAGAATGCGACTAATCGAGAGACTCTATGGGGATATATCATTATATGAGTGTTTAGTTATTAATGACTCGTCCAGGTATAATTATTGAGCCCCAATGACGGGATCGTTTATACTGACCGTATAACGGTAGCAGGATTACGATCATAATTCTCTAACTCATTCAAATATTAACATACACGTATATACGTGTCCACGTTTTTAAATTCCTTGCACTGGCATTGAATCCAAAATTTTATCTTGTTTGCGAGCAATGAATTGGAGCGTGAATAAACAGACAATCGTTCTGTATTGTCAACAGTAATTCCGTTTAATTAGGAAATAATTTATTTGTTATCTTCTGGGGGACTTGTAAATTTATCTCCCACGAATTCAAAGAATTTCGAATTTACCTCTCAAAATTGTTGGATCTGGTCAGATCCAATTGGATCCACCACTTGATTCGAATGGACCTGAGCAGATCTGATAAGACATGGACTTAGTTCCACAAATATTAATCTGATGGTATGACCGGATGCCGTTATATCTGATCAGATACAGTTGAGTATGATCAGATTTGATCAAATTCCACCAAATCAAATCTCATATGACATCGAAGACGTACACCAGCACCAAAATTCTTGGAGATGTCTTCGAGAATTCTTCTGAAATTATAAACATGAAAATCACATCCGATCGGCTTCATGAATTGAGGCAGTTCCGATTGAATCAAAAATAGAAGGAACACCAAAACCCAGAGAGGTTTCCATTGTCATTCGATAACATTTTTCGATCCATTCTACGATTCTCTGAATATTCTTCTGAAAGTAGAAAACTCGTCAATGAGTTCCATTCAAATTTCATTATAATACGATGGTACGTCATTTTCTATCAGAAATTATTGAAATTACCATCTATAGACTCTCATATATAATGCTGCATACATTACGAATACATCTCAACGAGGGCAAATAATTACCGTAACGAGTCATTAAAATCATTACTGGAAAATTGAATTGATTAATTAATTCAATTACTCAGAATTATGCTGCGGTGGAAAAGGAATACAAATATATTCTAAAAAAGCCTCTATAGAATGAAAAAATTCTCAACAAGCTTGTTCCTTTTTCGATTGATTTGTGCAGTTGTAATCCTACAGAGTGGCCCCAAGAGATAGGTTGGGTGGCGGTAGCAACGGCTTCCGCCATTATTTATAACAACAAAAATATCTTTCCCGAATATGAAATCAATTAAAATCTCTTGCTTTCGAATTTCTCTCTGATACAATGGTGCGTATGTGTATAAGTATATATTTGTGTGTTCGTGTTATTTGTTCGAAAATTAAATCTACCACTGCGCCATCGGCTGTATCGTGGGGCGGAGGCGGGCGGTAGTGGGTGAGAGGATAAAGGAAAGGATAGTACGCTATATAGTATGCATTCACTACCGAGGGATGGTGAAGAGAAAAGAGGGAGACGAAAATCATCAACGTGGATGACCCTAGCCGGTTGTGTTGGTACGGCGCATGCATGCATGCATGCAAGCGATGCGGAGTTTAATGATTTTCAGACGCAATTTTGATGATGGCCGCTGCTCGAAAGGGAAATATGTATATAACGTTGTACGAGTACACTTTATAAAAATTATTCTCTCCGAGCAAATTTGGTTATTGTTTCAATTTCACGTACCCCGTACGAAATGTGTACGTACAAAAAGTTTTAATCAATGGTATAAAAATATATTCATCCTCATCGTGTGCGGAATTGACAGAATATTCTGTTCATCTTTGATGATTCAATCAAAATTAATACCGCAGAGGCCAATGGATTATTTCTTCGCTGTCTGAATAATCCTCAATTTTTGTCATGAATGTACCAGTTGAATTGCGTATACATGTACACAAACTACTCCAAGATTCATAATTGAAATCCCTATGATATATAGTTTCAATTGAAAGGCAACGAAACTTCTCCCAAAGCGATTTATAAGATATTCAAAATCTAAATTCATTGTGAGTGCTTGAAATCAGTACGTCGACAGTGAAAATTGTAACAATTGATTTTATAGTCCACAACGAAGCGCTTCAGGCCTTTGAATTGAAAATTTCGCAATAAACAATAACATGATATTGTTTGTAGAACAATAAACTACCAGATTCAGGTTTGGAACTGCAATTTTTCTCACTCAATTTACTCTCAGTGTAGCTATAATAAAGACAATGTACTTGGGAAACTTACAATTCAAAACCTCAAGGTTTGACATTATTATATTATGTAGAGGGAAATTATAAAATAATTTGGATGACTCTATCTGTTCGAAATATGATGTGAAAATAAAAATATTTTCAACACCTGCGAATTTTTACCCAGTAGAGAGAAGACTGCGCTTCCAGACCAGGCTTAAGAAACTAAAACAAACAAAATTTTTTCAAGATTTCCCTTAAAAGGCACCAAATCAACTGCAACGTTCAATTCAATACTTGCAAATCTAATTTCTGAGCAAAAACCCGCAGCGAAATGCCACCAAACTAGATAATCTCTCCAATCCATTGATTCAAGAACATTCAACGTCGGACAAAAGATTATTTATTTTCATCAGACCTTTCTTCTCTCGTTGAATTCTCAAACCTCGAACAACGACTAGAACGATCTTGTCGTCCACTCGTCAAAATCACTGCTGTGCTGCTAGTACATATAAAAGTACATAGGTAAAATCTGAAAGCTGACACACTACACCACACGACACGTCACAAAGGGGATGAAGGTGGTGGTCGTGGTAGTAGCGGTAGTGGTGGTACAATGGCTTGGTTGGCAGTGTTATACGAACGTGCTGGATACGAAACAGGGTTGAATATGGTGGTTCACCACCCTCTTCTCTTCTAGTTGCACACATGCATAGATGTAGAACCAACCACCAATACAGGCTGCATAGCGAAGAGAACACCTCCAACACAACACCCACTCCCATTCCATCGCTCTCGTTCGGTCGTTCGGCCGCCACCCAGGGCGGCCCTCCACGGCCCACTACACGTCCACAGCAGAAAATTAATGTCCCCTGCAATCCATGTATAATGCATTCGCATTTCGTTGAACGAACAAATGAACGCACCTCTAGAAAATTTACGTCCTCTCCTGGTACTCTCTCTCTTTCTCTTTCTCTCACAAGCGCTCTTCTCGCATCTCGTACCGGCAGGACAGGAGAGAGGGAGCAGGGAGCTAGGGAAAGAGAGATAGACATCGGTTTCTCTCTATACAATTCTCTTTCTCTTTTCATATGTACACATTCGGAGATGCAACTCGCGCGTGTGCAACAAACCCCTTGACACTCCCCAAGTGTGTGTGTGTTTGTGTGTGTGATCATCCCCCTCCCCTGTTTATATATATGTATATATGTATATCTATATATATTACTATCGAGCCGCCGTCATCGAAATTCTGGCTAAAAATCATTAAACTCAGCATCGCAAGAACGAGTGTATGCGCGTTATCGCTAACATAAACCCGGCTGGCCAGGGTCATATCTATGTTGATGATTTTCCACTTCTCATTTCGCATGGAGTATTTTCCAATTGTTCCTCACCCTTCTTGGGTGTTTTTTTATTCCTATATTCACGGAAAAGATGATATTGTTGCTATCTCGTCTGCATACGAACTAAAATATGTGATATACTAAAGCTAATGGAATAATGTATAGGAATAAACCTGTATAATTTTTAAAAACCAGAATAAAACTCTCTTTGTATTCCTTTTTGGCGTTGAATTTTGGACACTCACTGAAGCCAACACTAGAAAAAACTGAGAGAATTCGAGATGCAGTTTTATAGGAGAATGTTCAAAATGCCATGGACAACTTGGAAAACGGACAAAGAAGTTCTCCAAAAACTGAATAAAAACCTGGAAATGATGTACAGTAGACTCTCGATTTAAGCACCATCTTTGTCTTTTTCTCACATGAGATTGCATCCCAAGTAGAATAAGGACACGGATGGTGCTTAAATCGAGAGTCTACTGTACACGTAGCCAACATGAATATTTGTATCTTCAATTTATACGATAAGGGAAAGTCACAGAAAAAAGAACACCAACAGAAGAAGGGTTTGGCAAAACATTAGCAGAACTCTTTTAAGCTGCAAAATCAAGATCACAATTGTGATAGTCAATACTGAAACGTATAGAATGCTGAACAGAAAAGATGAGAGAAAAGAAAGAATTATGGTCACAGCCACGAAGCAAACACGTGAAGAATGGGACACCCGAGTGTCAAGGAAAGCCGAACGCAAATATCGAACCATGCCTCGGTTCGAAAAGAGTCGCTGCACAATTCAAGAAGAGGATGGTTTTTTAGCGAATGGGACCCGTGTAGCACCCACCCTTCATACAGTGTGCGTAAACGCATTCTCCCCTTCTCTCTAATCAATAACCAACTCTTCACTACTAATATTACTACCTACTACTACTACTGTTATTACTACTTAAATAGGATATATTTGACCAGAGATTATCTCTACATAGTTCTTTTTATGAACGATACAAAGTCAGATATATACATTAGTTCCCATGCATAGTCCATTAAATCCTTTTTTTTTCCACACATTGTACGAATGTACCAATCTTTGTTACCTTGAAAAACTTATTCTCGAACCATACCCTAATGCGAATGAGACCGAATTTCATCAGCAAATTTGTTTACAAAGGGAATAAAATATGTCCCTGAATATCCCTTTGTTATATTCCTGGTCGATTCGTTACAATTATATGTGAAATGAAATTCAAAGCAATGAGGATCATCATATCAAATTGAATTACAGATAGATAATATTTCATTCAACGATATCCATTTTACGAGATGAAAGCGCAGTCGTAGTTAATAATGATTGTATAATCAGATACGTATATGACAAATTTAATAATTATATACATATATGCTGGAATCATATTCCTGTGTCAGTCACTGCTAGTACAAGTAGAGCTGATTTTTGTTTCATTTTGCATTGAATCCAATTGACCTTCACTCCACTTCCATGTTCTTTTATAGAAAAATGGGAATGGTGTGACATCTTCGGGAACTGAGATTCAAAAAGAGGTGGTCGCCGTGAAAAGAATTTATCCAAAACTTCCGATTTGTTGCTCGACATTTTGTTGTATTTATACTGAAAAGTTGAACCCACCAGCTCAGTATCGGACCGAGTTTACTCCAAAATTGACAGATAGTAACTTTAAGATTACTTGACGAAGTAAATATTTCTTGAACGTTGGCAAAAAGTACTCCAATTGAGTAACTTCTATTCGATAAATTTAAGATAATGTCTTTCATACACTGTAAAAATAGTGGTGTCAAAATTAACAGAGAATTCACATCACGCGGGTTCTATAGAAGTTCCCGTCAAAATTGGTGTCAAATTAACATCAAACGATATTACGATGTTCAGAATTCCACTATGTGGTGTGAATTTTCACTGACACCGCCAATTTTTCACATTGTATATATATACTCACTGGGTACTGGAGTGAGAGCTACTGCAATTGAAATAGCAGTTACTTCTGATTTTCCTCCTTGTCGAATCAGTCGGATTCCACTGCATACCTCAGTGATTGACACTTCATTTTTGTCAAGGTAACCGGTGAACAGTTCCTAGTGATGAAGTTGAAAGTGCTTTTCGGTAATTGAATCAGTGATATTTCATTGCAAAGACTAGTCAACATTCAGTAATTTTGCAGGGTGACTGCACTGATGAGCAGTGGTTGACCTGTTTACTGCAGTCAGTGAGATTTCACTCCCTAGTAGCATCCGAACGCTTGGAGCGTACCATGAAAGTTCATGGAACATACTCGTATGTTTATTTATGCCATGCACATTCATAGCAGATTCGAAACTTTCTGGTACTTTCTGGTGCTGCTTGGGCTGTTTCCAATTTACCAAGAATTGCACCAATATTAATAGTTTGTACTCTCTAAATTCCTTGGAGTGAAAATTCACTCTTGCCGAGTGAAAATACTGCAACTCCGAAAGAGTGAAAAATTTCACTCTTAAAGAGTGAATTTTCACTCTATAAGAGTGGAAATCAACTCTGGTGTTTGGAGTGAAAAACTCACTCTTAGGAAAAAGAGTGAATATTGACTCTTAAAGAGTGAAATTTCACTCTTCAAGAGTTGAGCTCCCACTCCGTTCTAGAGTTGCAGTATTTTGACTCTTTGAAGAGTGAATATTCACTCCAAAGAATTTAGAGAGTAATTGGATGCTTTATAACTGATGAGAAAGAAAAATCATGCGTATTACGGTATGTGCTACCCAAGCGGGTTTAGGTGAATCGACAAGCGACCGAAATTTTCGGTTACATTTTGGTTAAAAATCTTGGTTCTGGTAACTTTTTGGTCGTTTAGGACATTTTTTTCAACAAAAATTCATGATTTTGTGGGTTTTTACCTCAAAAATACCAAAAAGATTCCCAAAACGGATCACATTTCTTAGTGACGTTTTGGTGACAGATTTATCCAAAGCAACCGTCAGTTTTCGGTCACAAATAGGTCAAATATTGCAAAGACCATCCGGGTAACCATTTTCTGACCAAATTTTTACCAAACCAAAAAATAACCGAAAGTAAACCAAAAAAATTAGTCACTTTGGAATCGCTAGGGTACTTCCAATATTACTATCGAAATGCTGTACGATTCTTCGTGCCGATTCCATTACAAAATTCAGAATATATGTTGAAAGAAGGTCTATCATGATCAGTCTTTTTACGTTACATTGTGCGACATTGTTGGTAGAACAGAATTGCATAAGATTTCGTCCGAATCTCAAAATTTGTACATTCTGATGTTCACTTGATGCATGATTGTATAAACTGGCACACGAGCATGTATATAATATATATATTTCTGTACATATACGAGTAGAGTGAATGTCTATAGACAAATATAGACTTGAATCAAACAACCGGGGTATCGGTACGGTATAATATTGCACCCAAACTGTTAATCATATAATATCCAGGAGGGAACGAGAAGTGGTAGTGAAATTAGTGTATACTGAATGATTTTCGGTAAATTCGAATTCCAACTGAAATTGTGAAGATCAAATTTTCCTCCGCCCGTATCCCAATCAGGAACGTGGAAATATAATACATCGATTTGGATACAAAACAGTTCACCATAACGTACTGGAATGAATGTTAAAAATTTTCCAATTAAATTCAAACTTCGTATTAAAACATTTGGAGTTTAAAAATTTTCAACATATTATTCCCTTTTATGCGAAAAAAGTTTACAACCTTTCGAAATAAAATCACCTCATGCGTTAGCAAAATTAATTTTTGTGTACATCTCTTTTTCAATTACAATTATTGATCTCAAAAATAACGTGGTACTCATATTCAGGCTAGAAATAATTTTTTGCATTCCCTAGGTCTCATCAGAGTTCGATAGAGGCTTTTCAGGTTTTATTAGGCACTTGACAAAAGCTAGAAAATGCCGCGAATAAATCTCCAATGAGTTGGCTGGAAAGTAATTGCATTTTCTTCTGTGGGAATGCAAGACAAATTTTCCATGAAAGAGAAGCATTTTTCAACTGTTGCATCGTTAGAGAAACAGCGCGAAAACAAATTGCGAAGTGCCATTTTTCAATTCATTAACACAGTTGTTTCGTTTGCTCCTCAAATAGATATATTCAAGGACAATTCAAACTGAAAAATGGAACAATGATTGAAGAAAATAAACTGAATTAAGCCAGCTTGAAATACGTACTCAATTTTGTGTCTGTCATTCTGCTATTTTTGGATGTCCGATTAAGAAAATATACGACCAATCGAAGCTTAGTCAATTATTGTCGAGATAAACTATGTACACAAAAATGTGGTTATTTATACAAAGTATCTCTTGAGGTGTTGGAGAAATGTTATACAAAAAAATCCAGAACCTTTTCCGAAAAGCATCATGTCATTAAAATTTCATTAGGAAAATCGTTATTACATTTGTTATCAATTTCACAAAACTGACGAATCGAAGAGGATATAGCAAAATTCGATAACTCGTCAATTCCAATTACAAGTGACGCGAGTGAGACCATGGTGCCCCCAAAGCGTACTTTTTTCCTTTCTCATTTTCTCTACCCTTTGTCCCTCGCATACGATCTGAACGCAACAGCAACAGCGGGAGTAACAACAGTAGTAACAATTGGTCGAACCTGTCAAATACTGTTTGTTACTAACAGCTAAAACCAGACACGTCACGTATTTCAATATGGAAATATGAGAAGGGTGTTGTCGCGCGCGTACATGGAAATACGAGGCGGTGTTGGGTCTCTTCGGCAAAATCACACATCGAATTTTCGAAGAAAATATTTCAAACGATCGATCCATTCTCGCGATTCGATCATGCAACAATGATTCCGTATATACGTCTGTCATGTATTTCACCTACCGTGTACAACATGTGAAATACATCACTCGTCCGACGCGATTAAAACAAGATATCGGCTTGATTAACGATTAATTTAATTTTCTCTGGGAAGGTTGGAGAACGATGTGCATTAATGAATAAATTAACGATATTTCGACGAAATATAAATATCAAAATTCTTTTAAAAATCATTCATAATCCTTGTCCCGAATGCAGAAAAGTGTCTCTTTGCAAAATGTTTTTGATATGTTTGAATCAGTTGAATGAGCCAAGTAATTTATTGTATTACAAAAGACAATGCCACGTAGTATCTTAGTGAATCATTACGAGGTTTGGAAATCTCTGTAATTTCCATCACTGAATTTGAATTCTATGTCCCTACAAATCCAAATGCAACGTAATATAAATTTACTATGTCACATACCGGGGGCGATTGTGTTACGTACGTCAGCGAACTTTGCTATTTTTTGAAGATCTCTTTTCTCCGTGCACCCTCGAATGAAGGACGAATAAAATAAAAGAGCGAGAGAAAAAAGCAAAGGGTTGATCTCTTCTTTTTTCTCTTTCTTATCCCCTTTTTCCTACTCTCTTTTCGCTACTATCTCCCTTCTTCCGCCCTTCCGGTTGGCACGCGAGATTTTAAATTTAATCATAATTCTTCGCAGTAGTTCCCGCACGAGAACGCTTCAATTATTAGATCCGGAGAGAAGGAAGCTATTATAAAACGAGAAATTATTTAATTTATCGAAAGAAAAGGAGAAGACGTGATTCTTCATATTCGATTGGTCTTTTCATTATATGTGTTCTTTATATTGGCTTTGTCTTTCAATGTATATCCGTTAATCTGTGAGAGAATATCAATAGAAAGATATTTCCCTAATTCAATTTTTATCGATTCTGCTAGAATTCTGATAATGCGCCAGCTCATCTTGGATTCTTTTCCAAAAATTCAACCAATATCGCTCCACAATCACCGTATTGAACTGATTTAGCACCGGATGCCTTCTGGATATTTTCTAAACTCAAAAGACTGCTCCAACGACAACGTTTTGAATTGATTAAAAAGATCCAACTGGTCTCAGCTTTTTGGACTCTTAGTTTTCGAACATTGAAACCCTGTACGTAAGCTATAAATTTCATAAAAGTTCATGTCCCACGTGAATAAGAGTCCCGACTAAGTACAATGAGTAGAACGAATGCGATTAGTTATTTATACCAAAGAGGAATAGCCTTCTTTCCCTTTGACATAAACTTTCATGCGTTTGATACTCTCATACAGAAATACGCAAAACCACATGTATAACATACGTGTATATAGTAAGAGAGAGACAACAGATAGAGAAAGAAAAAAGGGAAGAAAGGGGCATATGGATTTTCTTCTTCTATCTCTTTTCCCTTCCACATGAACGTATGTTTTCCTTCCCGGCGCAATTAAAATCAAATTAATATGCGATAAATATATATATATATATATACATAAAGGAAAGTGGGTGGGTAATTTCTTATTGTTGCCACTTAATTGTCGGTTGAAACATTAATTCGTGATACGAATATCTATATACGTGGAATACCCGTAATATTCATCAGTATTAATACTGTTTTGCTGACCGGAAATATAACAGTGAGTGCAACATTAATAAGGCAGTGGTCAATGAAGAATTACACGTTACAAAAATGTCGTTCATCCTTATTTTTGAACGATAATTATCACGTGTTTCGATAATATTTCTTCGGTATCGTGGATTATTCACAGAAGAAAATGATCTTCTTTGGATTTCTCAGTGGAGTTTTAATTAGTATTTCACGTGATGTTAATGACTTCCGGGTACAGTTGTTGCTGTTCGCAGAATCGCAAGATTTAATTATTCAGAGGGTAAAAACGAATAATTTTTTGTTTTTCTCTTTTCCTTCCTTTTATTCATTCCAATTTCAATCATTTTAAACAAATTGTTTATGAATATGATTATTATAATGCAAGAATTGGTGAGGCAATTTTTAAGACTCGACGGTTAATATGTGCTGGGTAGGAGGTATCTGTCTCTATCTAGCCTTATCAGTCGATGATGAATGGTTATTAAACAACGACTGTGAATATTACCACTCGAACAATATAATTGCATCTCGAACGGCAATTAATTCTCGCAAAAATGAGGATTAATTACGAGCCAAGCGGGTTCTTATATTTCTTTTCCCTTGCAATATCCTCGCACGTTTCGATGCGCCGCGATTTAGATTTATGTCACTTTTTTCCTACCCCCTCGTCGTCTTCGTTACGGATACACGTACATCGTGTGCTCTCTCATTCATAATTCATAAATGTGTTATCCTTAGACATAACTTTGTAGGAACTTCTGTACAGGGGGTGTGATTTTTTTTTCCATGTCTATATACATTTCTATTGACGTTATTAATCTATCAAACTATACTTTCAACTCCTTGATAGATGTTTTATACAATCCTTTGATCAATACTGTGGGTTTGAACGAGTAATGATGAATGATTGTGCTATTTCTTCCAAATATTATATAATAACCGCGTGCTATTACAATTACAATATAAAATAATAGTTTTACATACGCTTCCGAATTTACAAGGAGTGTTTCGAACTCAAAGGCGTAAAAGCGTCTCCTCTTGCTTGTTCAACAAATAAGTTACTCGGAAAAACTATTCTTTCATCATAATATTAATCGCGTTCATTCCTCGAACACTGTATTCTTTCTCGTTCTCTTTCTCCTCTCTCGTCTTGGCCTTTGAAAGAACATAAATTGGTACTTCTTGTTATAAAACGATCGTAAGAAACCTTACTTGGCCCACTCGAGTTATTTTTAATAAATTGAAGACGATGGAATTCTCCGATGAATCGCGCGTCTGAATAAAAGATGATTCTTGAAGGAGGAAAGATGAAAATAAGAAAGAAAGAGAGAGAATGATGACAGTGCCGGAGGTAAGAAGCTTCAAGAGAAGAATGCCGATATTAATAAAAGTTAAATTGAGCCAATCGTTTGTACAAATTAAAATGGAGTCCTCTCTTCGGATGAACGGACGAACGAGAGAAAAAAAACACAATGAAAAGAACGAGAAATACTAACATTTCAGAGAATACGTCATATTAATCTTCGATATTTCATGCAACCTTTGCGCAATGAGAAATCAAACCAAACAAAGTAATCAATGATAAGTGGTAATTGTTGAATTATCGATGAATAATTAAATTCACTTTATGTTTTTTTTCAATTGCAGGTGAACGACCGTACAAGTGCCATCTACCGGACTGTGGCCGGGCCTTCATTCAATTATCAAATCTACAGCAGCACCTGAGGAACCACGATGCCCAAGTGGAAAGGGCGAAAAACAGGCCTTTCCACTGCAACATCTGTGGAAAAGGGTTCGCCACGGAGTCCAGCCTCCGTACCCACACGTCGAAGGTCAGTCATGTATGTACCAAATCCGACGTCCAGCTCACAAATACACACAAAATATGCAAAAAAAATATTTATCACAACGTACGCGAAAGAGAAAGGATAAATAAAAAAAAAGAACAGGATATGTATTTTTATATTTTACGAACTTTTAAGTCATATCGAAAAAACTTTCTTTCTTTTCGCATTGCAGTAGATTCTTTCTTTAAGCACCACGTGTGTCGTTTTCTCACGTAAAATTAGATGTTGGGTGAAACAAGGACACGGTTTACTTTTGGTACTTAATGTTAAAGCGTCTACTGTATTCTTACTAAACTTTTTATGGTGGCGGGATATTTTCAATAAAACTGCAGAGCTAAAATAAGCAGTACTTAGCTTTGAAGCTACAGAATTCTGGACGATTGTGTAGTGTGAAAATTAATGATGAATCGTTGCTATCTTTCATTGTCGAATTTTGTCTAAAAACTTTAGCATCGTATAATTTATTTATATTCTATTTTCATTTTAACAAGATGAGAATGATGAAGATGGGGATGATAATGATGATGATGATGATGGTACTGATGGAGTGGAAAGAGCAGGAGAGAGCAAGAACAGAATTTTGGAAACTCAATATCACTCTATATTGACCTCATATACGTAAAATTTTACTCCATCCATCGATGGTAATAACTTCATTATTGATTATTAAATTCAATTCAAATGGATGATTCTGGAAATTTACAGTTGACTAAACAGCAACCTCCATTGAATATCATTATAATAATAATAATTATTATTATTATGAGGAGAAATTAGCTTTCTACAATTGAATGATAAATTAATGCACTGACGATGTGTCTGTCCTGTTATATTGTATAAATTTACGTGACTATTATACAGTATATATTTTAGTTGATTTTCTTGAACTGTTTAAAAGATTTATATTCTGTTCTTGATTTCAATTTTTTTTAGATTTTTAATTTATCTTCAACTTGAATTTCGTTATGGATTTTTAAGTGGAATTGAAATGATTTTAGATTCGAGGTTGATTTCGTGTATATTGGGAATTACATTACTAATACAATTGATATTGTTAAGCCAGGTAGGATGTGAAAAAATTATGCTGTATTAAAAATAGAATTCTATATAATATTGATGAAAGTTTTATATGAAAAGATCGTGACGTAATTGCCAGGACAAAATTATTAATATACTTTATATACAATTTTATATTGAATTGACAATTAAATAATTCGAGATTCCATTGATAAATTTTCTCACAAGAATTCATGATCACTTAGTAGTTGTGATTGAATTAAACCATCACTGAATTTTGTTGAGTTCAACAATCAAGCAATCGCAGATCAAAATAACTGCATCGGAGGAAACAAAATCCGTTTGATTGAGAGATACTTTTTCCTATGAAAGATTTCTTGCGAAATTCTCCTTTATAAAATGAGACACTGGAAATGTTTTCAAGATATATTTGAAATACTATACTTTCGCGATATTTCTGCAACTTCGGTTTGCTAGTACGAATAAAGAGTTATTTCTTTTTCTCTTCCTTCTTCTTCTTCTTAGTCTTCTATCTTATTCTCATTCAACTTCAAACGAACTTTTTCTTTTTTTGTTCTCCTACTTTTCTTCATGAAACTTCAAACAAAGCTATTTAAAGTCTTGATGAGGATATGGATTTCAATTTTCCTCTTCTGAATATTAACTTATTAATTTGAATTTGGATCACTGTTATCGTATACTATACGCTAAAAGGAATATAAGGTTTGCAGTTCATGGGGTAGTATCATGTATATTATATAAAACTTTATTCATATTATTCTGCTTAATATTAAAAAATCATCAAAATTTCAGTCTCAACCTGGTTGTCAGTAAACATCCATATCAATATAGCTTGGATAAAATAATTAATTGCTGTGTCCAGCATTGGCACGAATGCCTGAGCTCAAATTTAACTTCGTTAAAAATCAGAATTGACGGAACCTGAAATGAAGTTTTCTTTTCCTTAAAGTAGTTAAACATCACTCGATCCCAGTTTCCCAGTAGAAATGGATGAATATGGAACAAAAGAAAAATCAGTATCCAATTATTATCGAAATGATGCAATATTCGAATCAACTTCATGCTTTCATTTTTTTAGAAACCCAGGAGGAAGGGGAGAGAACTTTGAGAATTTGTAAAGTCGCAGAAAAAAAATTAACAAAAAGTTTAAAAAGATTGTTGTTTATGTAAATGACGTTTCCAATTTCTGTTCGTAAAGATAATATATTCACCGCTGATAAATCCATCATCATTTGTCGTCAAATTCTTCATCTCTGAATTAAGAAACCACATTATACTTTCTAAAACTTATACAGACAACAAAATTTGTCATTTTATCAACTATGACCCTGTCCTGATGCCGTATAGAGTTTTCTGAAATAACTAACTGTATCCATTTTCGTCTCATTCACCCAATGTACAACGAGCCATTATTCAAAATCATCCTATTTGCTTTCTGTTCATGTATCCTTGAAAAAACAATTTTTAATTACAAACTGTAAATTGATCCCACAAAAATTTTTGGAATATGCAATACTTTATGTGTGCCATAAGATTGAAATTCACAAGAAAAGTTTCTTTCGGTCAGTTTTTACATATGATGGAACTATTTTTAAAAAGAGCAAAGCAGCAAAATATTGATTACGGGCACGCGATAAAATATAAACGGAATGATATAATTCTCACCGTGTACAACCGGAACGTTCTTGGCAACCCCAAGAACCCTGAACTGACTACAAATTTTTATGCACGCAATGTTGAAAGGGGTATTATTATATAGCCGCAAAGAAAAAAGGGGAGAGGCAAAAAAACGGTGCGATTTAGGAAAAAGATCTACTGCCACTTCACTCACACTCTTAATCGAATTCACCCCTCGTGGTACAATCACGACTACTGTTACTACTCGTATAATAACGATTACTCGAAAAGAAGAAGAGAAAAGTCTTAGGTCTTTTCGTGGTATTGCTTTCTCTTTCCTCTCTCTTTGTTTTTTCGGCACCCTTTCCCTCGACGTCTTGGTTTGGTCGTTTCATTTCACCCTTTCCAAGGAGACAACAACTTTGAATTTCTTTCCCAACCCTTTCATATAGGTCGCGCCAGACACATGTCTCGACGAAAAAACGTGGGAAGGCATCTGTCGAGATGATGAACACGATGATCACGATGACGCTGTTATTGTTATTGTCTTGAGACAGTTTTTTGCTCTTCATTTCCTTTGGGCTTTTTATCAATCACCGTTTTCTCCTTCGATTCCTTCGATTGATATTTCAAATTCAGGCCTCTACATAATAAGTACTGAGAAAAAACAATCAAGAGAGAGAGAGAGAGAGAAGAATGTGAATGAGGTCAATCAAGAGATATCTGATGTAAATGATGATAGGAAATAAGACATGAGGATTTCTATGGAAAAGTTAGTGGAGGTTGAATAAATCGATTATCAATCGTCTCATACATCATCTGCTCTGATTGTTTGTTCGGGGATGTACAGCTTACAACACTCAACACAAAAGAAACTGGAATCAGGTGGTTACATAGATCGTTTAACGAAGCCTTAATCCGTTCACACGTCGGTTGTTTGGCAATAAATATGGCTCTTTTCACGGTTCGTAGATCGAGATCCTTTAATTGAAACCTAATCCACGTCCAAAGCTGTGAGGATGTTTCTTCTCTCGATAAATCTTTCGTGAAATCCTCTTTTGTGCTCTCATTCGAAAACATCGAAAAATAAAAAAGAGCGAGGAATAAAAAGTGAAAAAAGGAATAAATGCAAATACGAAAAGATGAGAGAAGAGGAGGAGAAGAAGGAGGGCAAACTGGGGGAGTAATTAAAAGCCACCTCGCTAAGACAGAAACATAGTCTCCGGACTCTCGTTCGCTCGGCAAGTCGTTCTCTAACGTTTTCAAACCGTTGCTTGGAAAATAAAACGAAACGAAACAAATGGAGAACTCGAGCCCATCTTCCGAGCGGCTAATCGAATTTTCGCCGGGGCAGATTTCTTGAAATTGTTTTCGCTATTCCTTTGGCGAAAGCTATCTTTATACATCTTTTCCATCTTCCTCTCCTCCTCTCACCTGGATAAATAATGGATCTGGGTAACAAGAAAAAAGTTTGTAAAAGAGCAACGTAAGAACAATAATCATAATAACGATAAGTATTGCGAAGAAGGTAAAAAAGAGTTGAGCTCTTTCACGGTCGATCCCTTGCCGATGAATAGCGTGTCCAAGGAACATTATCCACAAAGCGATATAAGACAATAGAGGCTAAAGCTTCGCGGAGAAAGGAGAGAAGAGAAGAGGAGTAGTATAATATTATAATAGTATGTGATCCGAGAAAGATGATGTACGACGAAGAATGAATTCTACAAGAATACTACTTTGATTAATCGAAATTCGTAACAAAATTTTCTCTTATTTTCAATTGGAATGTTATCCCACTTGTATGATACACATTTTTTCTTCAATTTCCTCGGATAATTGAAACCTGATGAAAGAGTTTGTGACTCTAGAGTCAAGGGACAACATGGAAAACGTGGATAACAGGGAAAAAACTGAGACGAAAACATAAGCGAGTAATTATCACGCGGTTTTCAGAAATATACTTGGGAATTTCTCGTGGATGGCCCGAGGAGAATAAATCTAATGGCTAACGAGTTTTTACCGCGTTCTGGCAATTATGAGGGAAGCGCGAAGGGAGGAAAACGTTGAGCGAGAGGTGAGTTAGAAGAAGCTCGAAGGTAGAAAAGAGAGTAGGTTAGTTAGAAGTAGAAGTCTTCTCTCCACCGTATCGTGTTGCACGACATTTACAACCCTTGTACCCCTAAATACTATGAATAAATATAAGCGGAAACGTATAAACCTTTTATAATTCTCATAGAATTTAGAAAGACGTGTGGAATTTTTATAAGCACGTAAATGTCATGAATGATGATTCCTGTGTAAAAGTTAAATGGCACGAGGGAATCAGGTAAATACAAAGAAATATATCTAAGGAGAGACGAGATTGATAATAAAAATTCTGAAAATCAATAGACGTTTTGAATACACGACAGATGTTCGATAGACAAGAGATAATTGAGAGTAATGAAAATTTGAACCATCGATGGAACGAGTTATGGTGTTTTGAAATTCATAGTACTCACAATCACGACGAGATAATATGTGCAATAGAGTGAGGAGAAAAAGACTCATTGACTCATATCCTCCGCGTCTTAATCAGAATATATCATCATAAAGATTGAATACTACTGTTATGTTGATGACTAATGATTTGCGATCGACAGCGTGTATCCTTCATGAGGTCAAACTAAAGGTCGTTTACCTCGGTCAGCGTTAATTATCGTCGCCTATCGAATGGATAATTCCGGGAATTAAAATTAATAGCGAATGAATAGAAACTTGAGTATGAAAATATGTAACTAAAAGTGAGGAAAAAGATGATGATTTATTTATGATGTTTTTATGACGACTTATGATTTTTCTAAACAAAAAATACGTAATTTCAGATTTATGAATTGTTCGATAAAATGTTCCAAACGTTCAATGCAGTTCTATCAAACATTCTCGGGTTATTTTTCGTCTTCTCTTGGGGATGAACTCTCTTTTTTAATAAATATAATAAAACAACAATCATACCAAGCTTCACAAAAGATATAAACAATGCTATTATTTTGATGTAACCTCTCTCCGAATTTGAAAGTACCAGATGATGTATTCATAATATAATTTCAATAATTCGAATAACAAAGTGCAAAGATGCTTTGTCACTCGATAAGAAGAACCATGTTAAGCAAAGATATACATACTTCCTAACACAAAGTCTCATTGTGTTTAGTTCTTACAAGTCATCCACTGTTTCAATCACCGCTTATCTCTTGCTTCATGCAACGAATGAACGCATAATTTAATATTGTAGAAATTTCGGTCGTTTATTGAACCGAATTTATAATAAAATACCGCAGAGAAAGATTTGTTCAAAAGAGTGAACCCTGAAGGGTTTTCAAAAATATCTGCGGATATAGAACCTCTTCGAAGTTTTTCGGAAGAGAATCATTTCATTTACTCCCTATTCGCTCTAAAAACAACCCAATCCCACGCCATTAATTTTTCTCCACCCTTTTGGGGGAAGACCAATGGCAATTTCTTCGAACGTCAATGCTCTCTTTGTTCACAACTCAATTTTAATCCACATTTCATTCATACGCATCCATTTTTTTCTTCTTCTTCTTCTTCTTTCATTCAATTCACAAATAATCGTCACACGTGTCAAATGATCGTCAAATTTTTCACAGGACGGAGAGGAGATGAAGTCTATCGTTAAAAATCTTTTCAAATTGTGCAATGTTGTGCCAATAGTTTTTTTCCTCGTGTGGCAAGTAGGAAAAAAATGGAGGAAGTCTGTTGAAAGGGTTGTTACACACACGCAAATATAAAAGTATTCTCCGCCTCTCTCTTTTACATGATTTCATTACTCTATATATTATTCACAGCACACCACGATGATGATAGACCAAATATACGAGTACGAATAATGTGTTCGAAAGAGATGGAAAATGAGAATGAAGGGAAGGGTGACTTTCACTAAACCAACTGTCTTTTACTAAGCCTTCAGTACTTACCCTCTTTTTAACGCGCCCAGCGTTACAGAGACGTTAAACTTCAACAGAGTTGAAATCGAAAAAAAATGGAAGAATGCACGAATGAATGGAAACAAAGAAAAACATAGGGAATTTTTGAATTATTTTTGAACATTGAACGCTCCAATGACGATCCGGAATGGATCATCGACATTAGTATACCGTTAACCTTCTCTCTTCTCTAATTCAGAGTTTGTCAGAAATTACAATTCATCTAACAGCAACAAATAAATAATTACTTCTACGCTCAGTTATTTCGAACGTATGCAATTTCATTCAATCGGTGTTGAGAATTCTTTATGCACATTCACACACATATGCTTGTTATTGATGTGGTAGGGGGTCTTTTGGCCGAATTGATATGATTTGATAATCGCTAGTCGCTTTAAGATAACACTACTCTCTAAAATTTTTAGAGTGAGATTTCACTCTTTAGGCAGCCAGAAGTGAGCTTGTGGAAATTTCGAGTGAAATTCCTATTCTTTCAGAGTGAAAGTCTAAGGTTTGAGGTTAGAAACTCACAGCCACTCCAATTTTAGAGTGAATTTTCCGCTCAAAAAGAGTGGGGCTTCACTCGAAGCGGACTGGCTCACTTCTGAGACTTGGTGGAGTGAAACGCGTGATTTTTCACACTCAGGAAAACACTGTATCGGCCAAGAGACCCCCTACCTACTGACGTCAGATTACTAATGGTGAATACATCGTGATATCTTAGCAGTGGTGATTCACTACCACGAGTGTCATTGATCACTGATGAAGAACTATTGCATTTTTACCGTGTATTCGCTAAAACTTTTTAGAATGATAATAAATGAAGATTATCATCTTATTCCTGTTCCCCATATCGTGAAAATGAAAATTATCGATTTCAATTGATCTGCATTACTTTTCTCAAGGTTCTCAAAAGTACTGATTCACAGAAGTTGTGGGTTAGTCAGAAAGATGAATTTCACGAGGACCACAGACAAATTATTCTATATTCCACAATAAAATGTCAACAATTCTGTTATTGCTAGTTCCACGACACACATTTTTTTCCGTGTGGAGGCTTCCGAAGTAGCTGATTTAAGCGTGAACAGGATGCAACTAATTTTTGGCCATGAATCAGAAATCATTATTCGAATACATTGGTGTATTCGAAAATTGGTTGCATCCCGTTTATGCCCTGGCGTTCAGATCAATTACTTCGGAAGCCTCTAGGGTGATGAACGAAGGGCAAAGAATCGCTGTCCCAGCAGATTCAGGTACGAAATGTAAAATACCGAATTATTTTCCTACTCCATCGGAAATTTTGCTGTTTTATCAAATTTCAAAATATCAAAGATAAGTCGTGTTTTTAAACCCCTGAAAAATCCCTCACTTTCAAGACTTGCTAGAGAAAATATGAAAAATTGTGATTCCATACAGAGCACAATCACAGCGTGCACCAAGGCGGAGCCAGCCAGCCAACCCGAGTAGTATCGTACGAAGGCTGTCTGCTGGCGAGTCTCGCGGCCTCGTCGTGGCTAAAAAAAGTATCGTGGAGAAGTAAAAGAACGACGGCGGGGGGGCCAGAGAAGAGAGAGAGAGAGATATGTCGGAAAGGAAAAAAAGAGGGGAAAAACGTTGGATAGGACAGAAAGAATTGCGTATCGAGAGACCGAGGAAACGAGAGAAAGAACGCGCGGGCGCGCGAAGAGATGGCCTTCAAGACTTTATCGTTGCGAGTTGCAAAGAAAAGAAATATCTCGAGAAGCTTCTTTCGATCATTCACATCGGTGTGAATACATGCGAATACTCGTATTTTTTAATCAAAAGTGAGGAATCAACCAACGTTGACTTTATCATCCCAAATGAACATTGACAGTTCATTCGAATACCGCGACACTTCTATCCAGAATTTCTTTGAGACAAAAAAAAACATTTCTATATTCTTGTACCTGGTATATTATGATTCCTCAATTCAAATCCATCCATAAGCGAGTATTCATGAGAATACATCTAGACATTTTTTTGTATAAATATTATTCCCTTCAATCTCTGGGGTTTTGATATCCGGAAAGATTTCCAGGATGTTTTAGACTTTGGATTACAACCTATTTCTCCAGGCCATAGAAGCGTTCATGGTTCCTCTTTCTTTCATTCTCTCTATCAGACTTGGTGAGCACAAAATGGCCACATAGAGCAACGACGTCACGCATCGATACGCGTGTGCTCACACCCACTTCCTTTTTATGCCACTCCCTGACCCGTAGAGGTAACTTCCAAGTGTACTCTTGGATAAACGATCTTTCGCTTCGTTGGAATCGTTTTGTTAGCTCTGTTCTTCTTCTTTTCTTTTACTTCGAAATTGATTCGTGACGAATCAGGGGATGATGATAAAATTTCTCTCCATTGGCAAAACTTTGACTAGTTTTCCATTCTTCTTCGTTTATTTTTTATTGAATTGAAGAATTCTTTGTACTTCTTTTGTATTGAAAAAAATGTATTTAATACTTTCATGGGCTGTGAACTTCCTGAAACAAATTTTGGATAAAAATACACAAAATTACTTCCTGTGTAATGTAATTATGAATACAAATTTGTACTGGTGTAATAATTGGTTCGTTCCATCTCCCCCCCCCCCCTCTCTCTCTTTCTCTCTGTGAATATCATCATATCGTTGAACATTAATTGATTGATTAATTAATTAATTATCGTAACTAGGAATTTGATTAAAACAATAGCAAGAAATTCCCTACAGGGCAAAATTTGGTTGATGAATCAATTACTGTACAAACTATCACATATACTGGAATTGAATGGATAAATTTCCTTTGAAATTTTACGTGGATTGGAAGTGAAATTCCATTTGGCCTTGTCCAAAAATTCAAAACGCGAATGTGTTGGTTCACACTTTCCTCAAAACACATACGAAAAACAAATTCCAGGAAAAGAATTGATTTTGTTCAAAAACTTGGGAAAAGTTTAGGAAAATGAATTTTGTACTCAACAATACTGAAACAACCGCAAATACGAAGATGTGATAGAAAATTAAAATTTGTTTGTATAAACATTTAGAACCTTAGCAGCATGAATTACTCTCAAAATTGTCAAACTTCATGCTGTAAAATTCATTAAGAAAATTTTGGAAAAGTCCACGATGTGGAATCACAGCGAAATAATTTAAAATGTTTCGTTCAAATATGCACAATTAAACCTCTGTTGTCACCTTTTTTACATCGTTTGAAAATTATACACGAGTGAAGAACCTCATCCATTCAATCATTCATATATCGATCGAATCCTCTCGTTACAAGAACCACAACGCTTTTTCTGAGAATTCCACTACCTTGAGCAGCATCAGCAGGGACAGCGGCAATAGCCACAGCAATGCAATGTAAGCAAGAAACTCCTCGACGCGTGCGGCTTTATATTTATCGACCCTATACTTATAAGGAAATTGAATAAAAAAAAATCTAAGAACAGTCTTTACGAATTCGTTTCGCAGCTGGATTCCTAATTGCGATATCTAATTACTCGATTATTGTACATCACATTCGTGTATTCTATGTTATCGCGAGAGGTATTGATAGCGCATTTCGTTTGCATAACATTCGATGCTGCGAAAAAATGAGAATTCTTGCAAGAAAACAACAAATTGTGAACTCAATGGTAATCTGACTGATGATAAACTATGAGTGATTATTTATTTGTTTTTGAAGATTTTTCATAATACGTGAAATTGAAAGGAAATTGGAGGCATGAGTAACATACACACACACACGAAGAATAAATGATCTTTCTTACGAAACGAACACTCTTAACTTTAAATTCTAAACTCCAATGGAACCGCAAGGGTAGTTTGAAAATACATCATATTCAAAACCCTAAGGAAATAGGAAGAGAATTCGGAATATAATAATGCGTTCACTGTAAGTACCATAAGTACTGACCACATATGTGTATATATATCAGTATAAGGAAACAGGGACATGAGAAGATGAATCTGGTCACGGAGATTCATAAAGTCCCTAAGGTATTCGCCTACGCTCTCTTACAAGAATCTTCTCAAGAAGAAGAAGAAGAAGAGGAAGAAAAAGAAGAATAAGAAGAAGAAGTCAGAGGAGTGGGAGGAAAGAAAGAAGAGTACACGAGAGAGCGTGGTACTATTCTCGCGGCGCAAAAAGCGAGGATGCGAGCGCAAAAAAGGAAAAGCAAAGGAAGAAACCGGTTTTTTCCAGTTGGACCAGGTCGGGGCGTCGAACCTTCGTTCGGACCGCAGCCTCCCTCCGAGAATAACTTGCATGCAGCAAAGTCTCCGTCGTTTCCGTCGTCGTCGTCGTCGTCGTCGTCGTCGTCGTCGTCGTCGTTGCCGTTGCAGCCGCCGCCGTCTTCTTCTCCTCCACCTCAACCTGCCCGAGGTTGCCCCAGGTCCGGTTGAAAAAGAAAGATGGGGGAAGAAGAAAAAGGCGCAAGAGCGGGTAAAAGAAAGGAGAAAAAAGGGAGAAGAGATCAGAGAGCGATGACTTCTATGAAGTACAAGGAAGATGCGTGGTAGCTGGTGTGGTATACGAAACGCTCGAAAAGAAAAATAAAAGCAACCTCCTTCGCGCGTATATCGCAGGGTTGACAATTGATAACGATGAGATTTTATCCAAGTTCTCTCGAACCAAAAAACTGAAAGAAACCAAGAAAAGAATAATCACATGCATTCTGAAACTTAAAGGTCATTGCCATTCAGTCCCGTTTTAGCAACTCTTCCGAACTCGATCTCCTTTTTCTTCTTCTTCTTCCTCCTTTTCTTATTCTACTACTGTTTTCTTCGTCACAATCTTTTCTTTTTTGTCCTAGGTCTGGGTAAAATTCACAGCAGCGTTCAAACAGATTTATTTAGGGACCGAAAATACGAAAAACTTAGTTTGGATACCGGAATCGTTTGGCAAAGAGAAATCTGATCAGAATTTTGAAAACATACATCCAATTCAATTGTGTCCAGAATTGCCATTTCTTACGGTAAATGGTTTCAAGTAAAGTAGGAACAAGTTACACAATAGCTAAAACTTATCATCCCCAAATTTAAACCAGTGGAATCTAATAATTTCTGACAGATGACAGATTTTACGATTCAACAGTTCATGGAATTAGTGCCCCAAAAAATCACGGAGCTCTAAAATGAACGTGGAATGAACTTTTATGCTCGTGTTCTATCAGAGCGGGATTTCTTGAAAGAAGAAAAGTTCATTCCATCGTAACAATCAATTATTTTATTCAGAATTTTTTCTGGGAACGAATGGTTTCCTTAAAAAAATAAATGTTTGTCTTTTGGAACATTCGATTCGGCGAACTAGTTTTTTCATGTATTTGTGTCCATATATGTTATGAATTGCTGATCAGCGAGGCTTTGTTGCATCGAATGACAATGAATGATAATCTCAGGAAGCACAGTGGGGCAATTTCAAAGGATGCGGTAGGATTTCCTATTGAAATTTTCTCTGTGAATCTGAATTAGTGAAATTTTACTGGCGATCAATACTAAGTCTTCCTCTGATTGAATCAGTTCCAACAGTTTTCGCAACACGTGGTAAAGCATTATTCTGTCAAAGAAATGATTTTGAGCGATTATTGGACATTTTTGCTCTTGTGCACGATGCAAATCAAGGATTGTTCATTTTGGACGTTGCGTCTAGGAGACCATTTCGTTAGTCGAAGACCTAAACCTACTCACCATTCTCCATCCTTCGTTACAATTTAATGGAGAAATCGCTTCTTCTTGCGAGAAAAAAGCAATCAGAGGCAAATGATTGAACAATTGTGAATTACCAGAGCAAATATTTTTTGACTTCGCATAAGAAATCTCAAACTTGTCTCAAGATAACTCCAAAACATAAAGTGTTGTGTGAGTATATTTGTTCACTTTGATTCTAATTTTTCCCTAATCGTTGGAAACGCCAAATAGATAATCTTAGGGAAGGCTTCATTCGTTCTAGATTCGTTAAAGTTGACTCTTGCCAAGGAAAAACCAACTAAATTCTTTGACTCAGGATTTCATCGCCACCACACCCATTTGCCATATTCTCTTTTTTTTCTCAGTCCTCTCTCTACTTTCGTCGTCGTTGTCCTCCTCCTCCTCCATCAAGATTATTCCTTCTTCCTTTCTTTCCAATTTGTTCCACAACTTGGGTCATTCGAGCAAGGTTACTTTCGAGCACCATGTTTTTACCCTTGCGAACTCTTATGCATTGCCATTTATATAGCCAGCTCATGTGCGCCGTGAGCCGTGTGCGTGTCCCGACCTTCGTCTCTCTACTGTTCCTTGCTGTAAGTCTCTCCGATCGAGAAAAAAAAAGAGAAAAGAGAGAAAAAAAGGAGAAAAACAATAAGAGACAAAAAAGAAATGCAAAAGAGAAAGAGGAGTGTATAAAAATAATGGCGACCGTGAAACCGTTTCTTGATACGAGGTCATGTCTGTAAATGAATGTGGCATGTAAGCTTTTCTTGAAGAAACGTAGAGAGATTGGAAGAACAATATTTTTTCATTTAGAAAGATTTAATTCGAGTTGGGAAGAAAGTTTTCAAGAGATTGCATATTCCAAAAACATTTTTGAATTTTCATTTCGAAGAGATGGAATTTTATTCTTTATAAGGGGATTTCTCTCCTTCCAAAGCATCAGTTTTATTGTGAATAATTTCAAAAGTACAAGAAAATCTCATCCATCGGTAACAATTATTCTTATTTTCAACTGTTGAATTATGACTTTAGTGATCGAGAATATATTCTGTTCTTCATTTCACGTTTTATGCAAAATCAAAAGCCAATTTGCTTTCACTACTGTCTTTTTTGATATTCAATTTTTATAAATATTTTAATGTTTGAGTGAAAAATTTTCATATAATTCACATACAATTTTACATAAATTATATCGAATTATACAATAAATTATGTATATTGCTGGAAAATTTCTCCACTCGGGATGTTGACGAGGATTGAACTGGATAGAATTTGTATTGAGTTTTCAAACACGAAATAGATAACGCTAACCGTCATATCAAATTTTGTTTATTTGGATTGAGACAATATAACTCCAACTATAGTAATTCATAGTGCTCAAAATATGGGATTGGATTGAGTTCATCTAATTTCAAACGCGAAATGAATCCCTAAAATGTAGAATATTTTATGACACAAAATATCTTCATCGCAATTTTATATAATTTTTTTTTAGGGAAATATCAACGAACTGTAGGAAATTTTCAATCTGGGATACGAATTATTCATTCAACCTTCGAATTTTCCGTCTGTAATAGGAATCATATATACATACACATCACGCGTTTACATTACGCATGGATTTTATTGGAAATTCATATCGTATATAAGTGATTCACATTCCTCGCATATTATTTCTATTACAGAAGGGAGGCGAAAATGAACCCGATGTGATTTTATATAAAACTTGTATCAAGTTTCAATCGATATTTTATACAAATTTATAGAAACTTGATATATATTTCATATAATATCACCTCAGTATCGAGTTTCAATCGATATTTTATACAAATTTATAGAAACTTGATATACATTTTATATAAAATCACGTTGAATGCACTTTCGCTCCAGCACTATCCTGTTAGGACTATTGTTTTAAAGAAATACCAGGACGAAATGTTACCTACGTGGACAAAGTTTCCAAACTGTATAAGATTTATATATTACAATTCCATAAAGATTATATGTAAAATCAATTTAATGAACAAATGTGTGCAAAACCGTATAGAAAAAAAAACAAAGTAGCCAAGAAAAGCTGGATAATTCTAAAAGTTAACAAATAAAAGACCTGAATCAAAATTTTGTATGAGACATGAAATCACACACAGGGAATCATAGCATTTGATCAGACTTACTGATGGCCCAGCAATCCCAGGGGAAATCTGTTCATCGCAGTTCAAAACCCTCAACACCCGCATGGAGAAATTCTCCAAATCATGAATAATTTATTTATAATTATAATAACTTATATATAATTTGAAAAATTCTTCCATTAACCGTGTTTGCTGGTTCACGAATCTACATTTCGTGAAATCGTATTCTAATAAAATTCACGTAAAATTGAACTTATAACAAATTAGATATTTCAATGGATAGATCCTTCACAATTTATGACCCAGGAAAAAAACACGCATGATCACGCGTGATTTTTTTTGACCGTGAAAGGTTCATGTATAACCAGAATTCATCAATTTTCGAAAAAAATTTAAGAATTTCTCTCTGAAAATGTTCGTGTAATTAAAGGAGCTACATTTGTGCTCACATTCTTCTGAGATGCATTATTTTCAATATAAACTGTGAAACGGGAAATATTGGACCCTAATCGGCTCATTCGCGATCAGTTATGCTCATTATCGCTGTAGTTTCTTATGTATTCATCTTAGAACAGTACTAGACCCGCGTCATTTGATTATATGAAATAAAACACATGAAAGAACAAAACCTGATAAAGGATATAAGTTATACTTTGTCTCATGATCGATTAACACATCAATTATTGTATGAGTGAATATTGCGACAGCAAGGACGTCGAATTTTGTTAATGATGCGACATATGATGAAATTTATTATACAATTTTTATTAGAATTTGAAAAATGAGAAATCGGTTTCAGGAGTTAACCATTCCATTTCAGCGTAACTTGCACAATGTCGTCGAATCTGGTTCAAATCTATTAATCTATTCACCTTTGAGTTCGACAAAGTTTATTTCAAAAATCCTTTGAAATTTTTATAATATAGCTTAGAGAAATGAAAAAATTGGTCCAAGAAACCCATTGAATGCGAATGAATCACAAAATGAAGAAATTCACAGAACTGATTAAATCTCATTGATGGCCCTAAGAGCACCGGCGCCTCCACGTTGCCCTGCGTGGATTTGAGGTGAATGAGCGAAATTGGAGTGATGGTAACGAAGAAATGTGCGTTCTACTTTGCTGATGTGTCTTGATTGCCTCTACGTCACACGTACATTGCATCCACATCTCGTCCATTTCACATCCATCCAAGTTGGCGCGGAAGCGCTATCGCATCGATGACCGATAGTGTACAGGAATTCACTTTGCCTAATTCCAATGAGATTTAGCGACATTCAATGGGTATCTGAAATCAGGTTGAAACATTTCAAAAAGCAAATACAATTTAAGAATTCTAATTCTACATTTACTATAATATAGAAATAGTTATGGTTAACTCTTTGATGATTTATGGTGTACGGAGAGAATATCGATATTTGAAATTGCTATGGAAACATCCCAACGAGGGAACAGACTTAGCACATGAAACGAAATCGTACAATTTTAGTTGAATTTATGATGCAAAATTTTGAAATGAGTAGGTATTTTATATCCTAACTTTGAGTTCATGTCATTACTTCATTTTAATGCAGTATGGTCCTTTGTTACAGTTTTTTCATGGTAATTTGTAATATAATATTTTCCCCGTGCAGTATAGAAATGTATATACACATACGATTATTCTTATACAAGAATCAAAATTTAATGCATTTCTTTCTTATTTTTATCATTTAAAAACAATGAACTGAATCAACTGATTGAATATATACCACGAGCACAGTAGTTGTGATCACAAGTATGAAAAAAAAGGAATCAAGCTTACACCAAGATCTGTTTCAATTAATACCATTTTTATTCACGATATCGAGAATTTTCTAAAAACAAAATCATTTGTACAGATTTATTATACTGCAGTTTTCTCATCAGAATTCAACACGATGTCATAAAAATAGAAAAAACTTTGAAATTTCAGAAAAACGAATGTTTGATCTTCATTATTCCAGCATTATTGGAAAAAATGTAAACATTTACACTTCAATCTGCGACAGGCGCATTTCAAATGATTAACCTATTTCATATTTTGTATTCTGTTGACGTCTTCAAAATAAACCCTTGTTCACTACACTGGGATAAAATCCCAGTGAAAAATAAAGAATGTAATACGAAAAGTGTATATAAGGTAATAATCCTGTCAAAAATATCGAACAAAACTGAGATAAAATCCGCATCAAAACAGATAAAAAGTAGCCTCAATCGCATTGAATTTCCATCCGGTTTGGTATGAAATTTTTGGCAAAGAATACTCCAGTATGGAAAATCACATTTGCCTTTTTACAAAACTACAAACGTTTTTTTGCAGTATACCCACACGAATGTACAGGATGAGATTACATCTATTCCCAGAGATCATTATAAAATTTCCTTCACGCGTCCTGAGAAAATTGATTCAACATGTACCATACATAATAACCTAACATCATATCAGTTACAATGATAATTTACATCAATGAAACAAACATTCTATTTCAAATGTCACGAACAGTTTATCTGACGACAAGCTCTAATGGGATGTTGAATTTTCATAATCCTTGTGATCATCATCCAGGAATACAGATCCTTAAGAGAAAAAAACAAGGAAAAACATAGGAAATAACGATACACGATATAACGTGTATCGTGATAGCATGGTGGAAATGGAGACGTTTGACGAATAACTCGTAAAATTAGATACGCAGATCCAATAGCCTGTGAATAATGGTTTCGAATGAACATAATGAATCAAGAGCATGCGAGGTCTGCACTCGCAGGATAAATACTTAGTAGAAAATTGACGTGTAAATGGAAAATCAAACGTGTACTGTAATAACTTGTAGAAAACTGCTAGTATATTATGTAGAAATCAATGAATACAAGGAAATATAAGTAGTAGACAGAATGATAATAAATCAAAATTTCTTCAGAATTTTCTGAAAGATGTTTTATGCGACACTAAAAAATATAAAAGAGATGTTTTTCGATATTCTCTGAGATATCTTGGAAATATCTTTTGGTGTTGCATGAGAGAAGCTTTTATAACTCTTTCCCAATGAACAATAAAATATCTCAAGGGATTCAAAAAGATATCTTGGCATGTCTTGACATGGCCTAAAATTCGCTCTTGAAGATATCGTAAAAGTGTCTTATAAGACACTTTTAGGGACCTCAAGGGCATCTAAAGATACCTCAAATCTGTGTTATTGAAATAACTTAAAGATATCTTCTAGAAATACCTTATAGATATCTTTCTTGCGATATCGTGAATATGTCTTTGAGAATTTCATGTTTAGGGTGTTTCAAGAGAGAGATCCATTCTTTCCTGAATGGACATTCTCTGTTTTGCTAAAATTTCCACCTCCTTTTTTGCATTTCGAAGAAGAATGTGGGAGTAATTGAATCAGTACAACAGATCTCGTGAAGGTGTAAACTTGGTATAAGAAAAAAGAGAGACATTGATGATGATTATCATCATCTTAATCATTATCATCACCACGATCATCATAATCATCCGGTGTACGGTATTTGTCTCAATCTCTCATTAGCCGGTATATCGTTCTGTTATATCTGTGCCCGCCTCTGTGTCTCCTGCGCTTCTGGTTCGAGTGGTGTATTCTCTGGGTTGTGGCTCTACTGCTATACTACTACCGCTACTACTACTACTTACTACTATTACTACCACCACTATTACCACTATTACCAAACTACCACCACTACTACTACTACTTACTACTACCACTACTACTACTATTACTGCTACTGCCTACCTACGTACTACTACTGCTACCACTACTGCCTACTGCCTACTACACTGCGTGCGGCGGTGTCGCGCGTGCCGCTTCCACGGGCGCTTCTTACCTCTCCCACGGACGCAAAAAGGAGTTGCAACAGCGTGTTGTGTTCCAGCAACACGCCGCCCTGATTGGCGGCCCAAATGCAACGAGCTGTCCCGTCTGCCACAAACTCTTCCTCGGTGGTGAAGCTCTAATGGAACACATGAAGCACACCCACAAGGACCCCAACGCTTCCGGAGTAGCCAGTAAGTATTTATCACAAAAGCGATTTACACGAACGATATCTCGATATCGTAAAATCCTCTTCGTCCCACGTAAGCTATTTTGTTATCACCACAAACATTATTATTGTCACTTGAGTTTTGGCAGAATCTTTTGTTCACCTTCTCTCCTTTACCTCATAGCATATAATGACAACATCTAACTCTCTCTACTAACGTGGATCGAAGAGAAAAGAGAATCGATTCGTCTTTTAATCGTTTATTCTAGTCGATAAGAGAGATATGGTATATGTGAAGAGAAAAATGAAGCCACTCTCGAGACATCTACATATACATATGCATATATATATATATTTAAGGTCTCCCGGTACTGCTTTGGCGCGGGCGATCATTGCAACATTGTTAATTCTGGGTGTAAAGGTTCATATTATTAACTACCAAAAACTTCATTCGGGTTACACAAGGTTATAATGGGTATACACGATTCTTCTGCTGTATATTGGGATTTCGTGAATGTCTCGCGTTTGACCTCTATATGCGTGTTTCTGCGTTTCAATGAGAAATATCACTTTAAGCCTTCTTCATTTCGACTGGTTGTCCTCGCTCTAGTGAAAGAGAACCGAGGTCCCAAGTTTTTACTCAAGGTCGAAACTTGGATGGACACCAACCTCCTCGCTAGCTTGGTCCTTGATCCTCAAGGTTGATACTATACCACATCAATCGTAGACAACTATGTGCACATTTTTCAATCAAACAACCTCTTCTCTCTTTCAATTCGATTTTCGAACATAACTTTTGTTAACCACAAGTAGATAGAATACCCGCTTTTTGTATAACGTAATAGACTATTCTCTTCGAAGAAGAAGAAACGAGAATCACAGTGATGTAGATTGTGAGTTTTTCTAATGTCATTCAAATATCATCATTCACTGTATTCTCGTGAAATTCTCTGAGTAGCTGCAACATTGAAATACAACTATTCGACTCTTCGAGATCTAATTCTGATTCCTTTTTCTGTCTTTATTCTGAGAAAATACATAGTTGTCACGATTGAGGAGATTATTTCAAGAAGACTTAAATTGATGAGAGAAAGAGAGATTATGAATGTTGAATGGAGGAAAGTGTGGGAGAAAATGTGAATATAGAAAAGATGGTACGAGGAGAGGCTTTCGTTCCTTGGGACGCTTCAACCTGCTTAGCATTGACCTTGAAATTGTCTCGCCCTATTGTTCCCTCCGCTGACTGCACAACCTCCGTTGCCGGGGTTTACCTAGCGAAGCGACGGACCGCCAACCATCCGTGCCCTGTGTGTGGAAAACATTACGTCAACGAGGGTAGCCTTAGAAAACACTTGGCCTGTCATCCGGAGACTAGTCAACTCAGTACGAGCCTAAGGATGTGGCCTTGTTCGGTGTGTCAAGCGGTCTTCACTCATGAAAGCGGTAAGTCATCGACAGGGTGTTCAGACTAGGAATTTTTTCATCTTCTTATCGGTTTCTTTTCCCGAACAAACTACGTCAGTAACCTATTCCGTTAGGATTCCCTAATCACTGCGCACCTTCGTTCGGTATAATTTATTCCTTCAATTTTCCAGGTCTATTGAGTCACATGGAACACATGAGGATGGATCCGAAACATCAGTTTGCCGCGCAGTACGTTCTGAGTCGTGCGGCCGCCGAACGACGAGAAAGGGAAATTCTCGCAAGCTCCAGTTTAGGTATCGATATCTCATTCATCTATCGTTATTCAATTATTATTTGATTTTATTTTAGAATGATTTTTGTGAAATCCGAATGATGACATGTTCCTTATCTATTTTACAAAAAACAAAAGGGAACATCAAAATGTTTCAAGGTGCTGGTCTAGGTGTTCTTGGGGGCCAAACGGGAGGACCCCAAAATTTGCAACAACCAACGATGTGTCCATCACCCTCAGCTCATTCGGATAGCAGCAGCGGAAATGGAAGACTATCGTCGGCTGGAAGTGAACCTGGTGAGTTCGGAATATCTATTTTCATGAGTTCTTTCCTTTGTCGGCTTTCACTGAGAATTGGGAAGGATCAATCGGTTTCTTGACCCAGGTTATATTCCCAAACAAAATGAAAAATCCGAATCTTTTGTTACTCATTTCACAACTTACACAACGAAGAACGAAAGACTGTTCTGAATGAAATTCGCCAGGATTAGTTTTCTGTAGATTATTATCATCTTGAACATCTCCGAATTATCGATTTTTTCCCCTGTGTATCGATTATTCTCTACAATGGGTATTCACGATCCGGAATTTAAGGGAGAGTGGGGGGCTATAACCCCGGGTCCTAACATTTCTAGATCCAACCTTGACCTTCAACAATCTAGCAATGTTTTTTAGTTAAAATCCGTTCATGGCCTTCAAAAAATACCTGCTATTGTGTTTTCCTGATTTCCTGAACATACTAATGAGAGTAGACTTTTGCACAGGCACTGGTCTGCTAAACAACAACAATAACAATAACAATAACAACATGGCATCGCCAGGACCAAGTGGTAACAAACTCAGCGAAATGTTGAGGGCGGGAAGTCAAGCGGGTGCAGCTCAACAATATCACGATGAAATGCAATCGCAGCAACAAAGAATGGCTGTCATGGCAGCAGCCGTATCCGCAGGTCAGTATTTGAAATTCTACACGCACTGGGAAAAAGGCTGCTCACGGTCATCAAATATATTCTTAAATATCTTACCATACAAATTTTATTTATAGGACTCCAAAACTCGGTATCGCCGAATCTTTCCCCCGTCGACATGGCGTCGTTAGCGGCAGCGATGAGGATGGGAAACAACGGTGACATGAGTGGAGGAGGTCAAGGATCTACAGGACCTCAACAACAGGGTGTACAAGCATCAGGACCTGAACAGGCTTTGAGAATGCATCAAGCTGAAGTATTGATTCGTTCTCAGGCAGAGGCTGCGCTGAGGCTGGCGGTAAGTTACATGAAGATATATACGATATTAAATTCTATGACAATATGTTTAAATGATATTCATGGATTGTAGGTATCGCAAGCAGCGGTGGCAGCTGCAAGTTCCGTAGGGGGTGATGTCAGGCATCATCTAGGACAGCACAACGGTGGTAGTACTTCCGGAATGCCAGGTCATCACACGAATCAACAAATGTCCCAACAGGATACTCTTTCACCAGACCTTGGTAAGCAATATCAACCTCACAATCCATTCTCCACATGTTTTGAATTTAGTAATAGTTATTTTCATTTTCTTGTCATAGTTGGAGTATTGAAAGACTGAAATCATTTCCTTGGTAGATACCGAATTGGAATAGTGCTTGATATTAAACTTATCATGTTTCAACTCAAAACATTTCTAATCAATTTTGTTCGGTTCATAGATGGATAAGAAAGAAGGCTTAAAAATCAATCAATCTCTCAATCATATTATGAATACAACGATTTGTATTGGTGATTCTGTTTACAATGAGTGAATGATATCATAAATATCGTTCTTCTGTTAACAGGGATAATATAACTTTACGCGGGGTGATTGTTTACAAACTCAACATCATTCAACTTTTAAACATTATTATTTCTCGGTCGAGAATTTCAAAATTGTCTTACAATTCGTAGTATTTTAATATTCATACCCTGAGTGGGAAGATGTTTCCACCAGGGACATTCTTACTCGAATGTCGAAAAAATGATGAACGAACATTCAAGAATTTATATATTTATTTCAACAGGTGAAGCGTTACGACTGCAAGAACAACGAATAGAACAAGCTCTGAGACTTCACAGCGACCCGCGTGCTCTGAGTTTCACTCTCCAGCATGTTGTCAATCAGCAGAATAATCAGCAACCATGAAAATTCAGTTACTACTGAGACGAGTGGACCCCTTGGGCACAATCGGATCAGATGTCCTTGCAACAGCAACTTCAACAGCAGCAGCAACAGCAAAATCTCGATAATAATCATCACCAGACTGCATCGGATCGTTCAGGAGGAGTAACTTTGAACGACCTACGGCAGCAGGTATCGGTTGCATTGAATCAACAGCAACAGCAGCAACAACAGCAACAGCAATTGCAGCAGCAGTTGGAGCGTGGCATCAAGAGAAAAGCCGAAGAAATGATTGGTAATGCAAACCCTAACGCATAAAAGGTACTTCTCTCTAGAGTTTTATCTAATAAAACGACAGTCCGCGCCAAGCGGTTTCGCGTCGTTTATATACATATATGTAACAAGCATAAACCAATCAACAGTGCCCAAAGAGCGGTCATTTATCGCATACGCTCAACGTCTCAGCAGTACGACACATGCATTAAATCTAATGAACAATCTAACAAACAATCTCATCCGAAGAGTTCAACTTTTTTTCTTCCGAGAGAGAGAAAGAGAGAGAAAAACGAAGGACTGTTTTCTGTCTTCGAGGAAAGAAGAAAGGTGTCTTCCAATGTCCTAATATAATAGAAAAAAAAAAAGAAACTTTCGCACGGCGCGGGGTCGAAGCACACACCTCGATATTCGATAATAAAAGGAGAGGAGAAAATTTCAAACCGCGTCGTTCCTACTCTTCCTGGATCTTCCTTCTTTTTATCACAATCTGGGAAGATCCATTGCGCGGTTGTTGGTTACTCGATTCAAAGACTCGAGGTCTGTTCTTCGTCCTCGCGCTTCTAAATCGTGCCATAAAAATATTGAAGCAAATAAAAAAAAAACAATATAGAGTGCTTGCGAGTCAATCAAACCAGCGACCAATCTCAATTATTGTTGTTGAAATATACCAACGAGAGTATTTTTTGAAAAATTTGAGATAAAAAAAACACTCTCGACGTTGATAAGAGGTACTACTACTAAGAACATCCTTTTTAATTTAATTTTCTATTTCTTTAAATATATGCATACGATAAGTACAAGAAAGGGAAACTCCGATGAGGACGATTCGAGAGAATATCTATAGATAGTGTCCGAATCCGAGTTGACTGAACTATAAATATTATAAATAAACGATTGAATCCTAAAATAATAAATAGAGTCAAGAGATAAGTGACAACTAAAATCACAATCATAGGAACAAAAACAACATGAACAAAAAAAGTAACAACTGTAAAATTACATTTAAAACAAAACAACATATTAAATAAGTTAGAAAAAATCTACACGTGATGGCAAGTGCATATGTGGATTCGTGTAATAATAAATTTCAATTACATATACGACGTGCGTAAAATAATGATAAAGCAACAATTAAAACAACAGTAAGAACAAAAAATCGTGAGCTGTCTTTTATACGTATTTAAAAGTATGATATAATGAAGAATGTGGGGCTCCTTTCCCTATTCCGTATCCCTCAACCCTAAAAGACACTTACTCTTACTGACACACCGGTAGGAGGGACGTACTCTACTTCTAAACGCGACACGAACACAAAACTACATTAAACTACATTACACTATACACATTGTCGTGCAAATTCTTAGAAGGGCACGAAAAACTATTAGCACGTAAGCGAACAAACAGAATACATAAATATATATAGTTATTTCACAGTTATATATATATATATATATATGTATATGTGTATATATACATATATATATACATACACATCATACAGAGTATGAAGAGGTAAAAGAATTGATGGATAAAAGTTAAAAAAGATTATACAAAACAGTGAAGCGAATGAGAAACATCATCCCGTGTATAATTAATGACCGTGCACATAATAATTAATTATAAACAAAAAATGTGAAAGAGAAAATGAGAGAATGAAAGAGAAAATGAGAGAAAAAGATACGCTATTATAAATATGAATATATATATATATATATATATATACATATATATATTATATAAATATTATAAATAAATAAATGATAAATCAATAAAATGAATAGGGGTCTATGAGACTAGGTTAGTTAGGCGAAAGAAAAGTAACGCGTGAATGGTTGTGGATAACGTATGAATGTTTGCATATGAACACATAAATATATATAATTATATGAATATATCATCCCTACGGCGTTTTCACGTTTGTCTTATATTGTATAATATTTTGAAGCAGAAAAAAAAATCATAACGATTCGATGGATATTAAAAATCGATAAAAACAAATTCTTGATTCTTTTTCTAATTTTTTTTATTCTAATGGATGCAAGAAAAGGAAGAAGAAAAACGTGAAATCGCCAAGGGTTATATAATACGTTTGCGACTTTGGTATGAATCGAGGCGAATGTGGATAAAATCGCGTGAATCATAAGAATGGCGTGCTTCAGATAATCTGAGGTCCTGTGATCGTTATAAGCGAAATATTTTTTTATTTCCGGGTATAATCTTAATGGATAAAACTAAAAAACAACGTGACAACAAATGATAAGATTTTAATGAATAAAAGAAGAAAATAAGAAATAAACAAAAGTAAAAGATTTTTCATATTTGTCATAATTTCAACTTTTTTATTGAATTGCAATATGTTAGTGAAAGAAAAAAACTATTACGTTCTCGCAATACTTAGATTTTTCAAAATAAATTCAATTAGGAACGGGAGAAAGGAGGAGAAATAGAAAGGGATTAATAATGATAAAAATTGATATTGAGAAAAATTCATAAAATGGTGGGCAATGATCGTTTGGTATTTTTGGTATAGGATGAACATATGAGGACCCCTATGGGAACAACTCAATCAAAATAGCGTCAAATTGACGTCCCTTAGACCGACTTTCAGTCGATATCACGTCAAAATAACATCATTTTCATGTCAATTTGATATCATTTTGACGAGCTGTTCTCATTGGGATGATAAGAAATTCAACTAAAAACGGGAAAAAAAAAGTAATGAAGAGGAAGGCAAAATGATAGACATCGTTTGGATGATACTCACTTTGGATTGGCAAACATCTAGAATCTAATTACAAAACAAAATAAAATAAAACAAACATAAATCCTCATCTTTTCTATCTCTCAAGTGAATAGATGGATTTTGAATACATTTTTCGTCATCGAGTTACAAGTTATTGAAGCTAAATAAAACATGAAAAGATTCATCGTCTAAATGGTAATTAACCGATTTGGGACTCGAGGAAGGTACGTTTGAAGATAAAGTACTTTCCTCGGTAATTATTCTATTGGTCAGTTCTTTGTCAAGAGAAAAAAGAAAATTTGATTTTGGTTTTCCAGGTTACAAGTTTTTACGTTACAGGGCGTTTTTTCCTCGGATTAAGTAGTCGTATGTATATACACATCCACGAGAGAGAAGTTTGCAAACGAATAAAACGAAAAAACCATAAGTAAACTTATTGATAAAAAAAAAGCAGTCTCATAACGCTAATAGAGTTAGTTTCTATGTAAATACCTAAAGCTTGAGCGAGTGCATACACCTCGTTCATGCAACCACAAACGATAATCGTTTAACTTATAGACCGGAGCTTTTGTTCGAAAGGTCCCTCGGTGAGAAATGTCATTACAATTTCTCACCGATCGATTTTCTTAATTTTCTTTTCTTTTTCTCGACACTGATGTATACAATTACCACCACGACCTCACACAAAGAACACACACCAATACCACACCAACACTGTTCTCGGATTGTTATAACAACAAGAACAATATAATTCAGAACACATTCTACCATTCCAATTATCTCACCTCGAGGTCCTTCATGACTCGACATACAATTGGATATGAACAAAGAGCCATGAAACGATTTTTGACCGGTGCATCCTGCCGTGCGCTGAGGGTTGCTTGAAAGAAAAAAAAAAAGAAACAAATCCTCTCCTCAATTCAGACCCCAAGGCGCCGGTCACGTGCCCCGCGAACGTGTACCATAATTCTTTTTGCTTTGAAAAAAAAAACAAAAGAATTGAAAAAAAAATATTTGTCATATACGAAATATTTTTAATAAGGAAGAAAAAATCAACAACCTCCATAATCGATAAATAAATAAAACTCACGCAAAGTACAATAGCTCTTATTAGTAGTATATGTTCTGTAATCGAAGAAACGTATTAAGCATGTAATAAAACATTGATAATTAAAAGTAAATATCACAAATAAAAAAAAAGCCTTGAATCGCCCACGCGTCGCGGAACAGAGAGCCCCGCGTGGTTGAGGAGAGAAAAAAAATACAAAAAAAAATACAATAAAGTAATAATATTAAAATTTACAAATATATTGATTTACATATGCCCGTAACTCTTAATAACTCGTAAATAAGGGAGGAAAGCCGGTGGCGCAGAGTTCGAATAATAGAACGAATAAATACGTAAGAAAAACTGCCAAACCCGCGGACCTCCCAACTTAATCTTAATCTCTTCATGTAAATTGCTAAATGTTTATTAATCTAAAAAAGTGCCATAGCCCGGAATGCGCTGGTGTATACTCCCAGCGCATACACACTCACAAGTACGACTCGACCTCGAACATACGAAAAATAAATCCACGATCTCTCAAGACTGAGGACCGTGGTCGAATTGGTAATTGAATCGCAATTATTTTGCGACTACAACAGATACAGATACAACAGAAACACATGAACAACACAAACAATCACATCACACGAAACAATATAATAATCATATAACAAACACAAATGAATAGCCCTGATTCATGAGCGTACAACCCCGCGCGCTCTACACAGTTCTCAATACACGAGGAGTCATCTCCTCTCCTATACATTCAACCTACACAAAATCATACACCATACAATTACACTTTATATACACTTAGCCCACACTATTCCACACACTACGGATATGTAAAGCCAATTGATTTTGTAAATGAATATATCAAAATTCAACAAAAACTTGATTTCTTTTTCAAAAATGATCATACATTCTCGAGATTTGGATCAAATTGCAAACCCTTTTTCAGATTTCATAAAATAATACTACGAAAAAAATAAAGAGGATAAAAAATAATTAGTAAAAAAAAAGAGCAAATGAAAATTTCGCGGCCTTTGGCATACGTTTGGATGCAAACTCCGATTGTGACGACTTTAAGACGCATGAAATATTTGCGTCGATTAACACACTTAAAGTAACAAATACCCTGAATTGACTTTTAAATACCGATTGAGACGAAAGAAGAACAAAACGGCGGAGATCGAATTGAAAAGGAACAAATTTTTCAAATAAATAATTAAATATAGTGATCTCCATGGGCCGTAAGAGAAAAGAGGATCGATGAAAATGTATGTAAGAAACGATCAAAGTTGAAGAACATTAGAAAATGACGGTACAAATCTGTCGATATGAGAGAAAAGTACCCTGAAAACCGTCAAGTAAGTTGATTTGCCGAACAGCAAACATAGCAAGCAGAAGAAGCAGAAGCAAAACCAAGCGAAAACAAAACCGTTGCTTTCTTTTCGAGCGGGTTTTAATTTTTTAATGAAATAATCTATTACAGAAAAACGTACACATTGGTTACACTCGCGTACCCATGGAAAATTTTCTCGTACGCGGTTGTAATGATTTGTGGCAGTTGTGTGTGTATTATCGTAAGTGCGCAGCCATAATGAAATAAATAATATAACAATACAAAACCGACAGTCTAGCAGTGCGAGCGCCTCGAGGGTGGCGGGCGGTACGCACCCCCTATGCGTATCCGAAACCACCTGCACCGAGCCTCCGTGATTTAAAACCGGAATAAGTTGTTTCAATGTCCATTTATATAAATATACAGTACAGAAAAAAAAAATATACAAAAATCGTAAAAAAAAAAGGAAGTTTTTTAAATTGTATAATAACTGTTAGGATGATGAATCCGAAGATATTGAAAAAAAGAACATCTTTGAAACGAGAGAGAGTAGCAAGCCACTATTTGGAGTCATCGATTTCTTAAATTTGATCGATTCATTCGGATTCATCGTAGATCAATTGATACGATACACCAATGAAAATATATACCCGTGTATATGTTATCATTGGTTTCAGTATCGGATCATCATTCATAAAGATACAAGTGAGAACAAGAAAACCAAGGTTCATGCGTATCCGAGGATATAATGATTTGTTCATAATTTCAACAATATTTATCGTGGAAAAAATTCTTAGTGAATGCCTTTGTCAGGGTTTTCCGTTACAGAATATAACTCGCAACTACATATAGATTATTTCAATATATCGGTAGATGAAAGATAATAATACACAATGTACCACAGTAAAAGATAAGTAATAAACCTTCAACCTGGAAGAGTTTTTTGAGAAAACACTTTGGATTTCTTTGATTTTTTTATTGTCAAATTCTCACAGTAAAGAAACTACAAATACGTACTATTTTACTGATGTGCAATATTCTTTCAAACGAGATTTCAATAAGAAGACAAGTCTCGAAATGGTCCAATATCGCATATTTTTGAAATGTATGTATTAAAAAAAAAATCACAAAAAAAATCATATGAAATACGTGAATCGAAATTTCGCATATCCATGTATGTGTACTCGATATATAAAATTCATTCTATCCAATTAACTATCATGATAAACTATGATAATAAGTGTAATAAGTGTTCGTAGACTTAGCAGAACTTAACACGCATTGCGCAAAAAGAATGAGGAGTGTGAAAAGGAACGAGGGGAAAGAAAAGATCACAAAGATACAACAAGTTAGAAAAAATAAGGGAGATTTGGATTGCACTCGGATGGAGTCATATTCGAATAATTATACCAATAGCATTAATCAATTAGTTAACTGACCATTGTCAAGCAGCAGACTTTATTATTCACCACCGTAACCATTAACTCTTTCACAAACGCAAACGTGTACACGATATAGTTACTATTATTATTATCTAATTATACGATCACGTTCATTATTAATGTAATCGACAAGTAAGACAGTAGCGACGATCATCCACTCACGGAGTCGTCCCATCCATATAATATTAAATAATGAATCAATCGCAAAGGCACTCACTGAGAGAAATTCGATCGTTATCAAATATACAAATGCATATATATGCATATGAATGCATGTACAAACTCGGATGCGGATCGAAGTTTGGTACCTGAATGCACAATTCGATTCCCTTCATCGACATCGATATTGAGAACGTGAAATGTTTTGAAAATAGCATCTGGAGAACAGAAATTACAGATTTGTAATGATGATTATGAAAAGATCGACAGTTTTCACGTGAAAAACATAAAATGGATATATTTTTTTTACAATGTTGCAAATTTAATGATGAATTATGATTTTCTTTCGTAGGATCAAGTACTAAAGAAGTAGTGAAATTATTGTTCAAACTAGGATTGACATTTTTTTTGATTAACAAATAAAAAACAAAACAAATCAATGAATCATTGATTGAACTAATTTTTCAATTGAGAAGAATTTCAATTGATTCAACTCAATTCAACTCCTAAATGAAAAATTTTTATTCTCGATTAGATTTCAATTCAATTGTGTTTGAAATAAATTACTTTCTTAAGAATATGAATTTTACGTCTGAAACCAAATACGAAATTCATCTGGAACGATAAATGTAAATGGAAAAATTTGTGAATAGTGAAAAAAACTTATTAGACAATTCTCCGAATTAAAAACATCAATATTCTGGAATAATCTATTGATTATTATGATATAGTCATTACGTGGTTTCGTAAATTTTTTTATAACAAAATTCTGCAGCATTGTAAAATATTTATATATCATAATGAACATTATTCTGGCATTCCTGAATCGAGATTTATGTTCACTAAACATTCGTCAACACACACCCATGCAATAAAATTCAAAGAATGTTTGTGACACGTTGCCGTCTGAGCCCTTCATTGCATTAAAAACAAAAAAGAATTGAATGCAACAAAATTTATATTTTATTATTTTCAATTTTGAAATTTGTTTTCATTTTCTCATAAATTGACAATAAAATTGTGAAACGGATATCGTTTGGCCATTCAAATTTCAAAAGAACTTGATATATAAATCGTATATAATTTGGAGAATTTTATCAGTCACATTGTTCCATGGCCTATTGGCACGAACACGTAATATCGATCAATAATGTACTGGATATCAATCATCATTAAACCAAATGAAGGAATTTGCAAAATTAGTTATAATTTCTATAGAATTGTAACATTAAATTAAATACAAAATATCTATAATTTTGAAAACTTTTCAACTTGGAAATATGCTAAGAAATAAAACGTTTAAAATTTATCGGAAAATTTTGCATGACACGTCTCTTAGATGTCTGAAAGACGTCATATGTAACATTTTCTGACAAGTTTCAGACATTTTGTTTGTTGAAATCCGAGAGAAGCGTGTATGGTGAAACCTGTGAATTTGCGGAAAAATGTTCAAAATTATATGTAATTTGTATGTGAGTATATACTAACTTCAATTATATACAATTGAAAGAATTTTTCTATTCTGGCAGTCACAACGTGGAGGATACGATACAAAGATGTTTGCACATCATTTAAAGACACTTGGTGCACAACTTTATTAGCAATCTGCTGATAAAGTTACACATATCAATCAGAACAGTCAGCGAGTCTTTCACTTTGTTGTTTCTACGAACAACAGTTATCAATGTTCAAGTGTTGTCTGTTCTGCAATTTTGCCGTCAATGTGAGATATTACAAAAACATTGTTAAATCATTTCATCAACCTATTCAATGAATGCACACTTCGGTGCTTCAGAACCCTTCACCTCGTCGTCTTTCACCATTGATTGATTATATAAATTTTAAAAAATATTACTCTGTCCAGATTTTATTCAATCAATCACGATGGTGTGTCCAGAGCGCTTTTTCAATTACATTCATTCAAATTTGAACAAGAATGCCAAATAGATCCGGACAAAGAAAAATTGTTATGCTTTGTGCGGTTTTTGTGCCAGGAAATCCGCTCAAAAACTGACAGAAAGAATATTGTCAGTTTGCGATAGGATATTCCATGTTTGATGATTCCGCACAAGACCGGGTAGAAATGTTGTCAGGTTTTGACTATATTTCTTGGGACAAAAACCGTCCAAAGCCTGACAATGATTTTTGTCCGGATCTGCCCGGCATATTTTTAGTAGGGCAGTCTTATCGCACGTTCGTCTAAAAGAAAAAAGACCTTAAAAACATCAGCTGCGAGCAATTGAAATATGTCAGAATGTTAAAAAACAAGAGAACATGAAATCTTCGATCAATATTTGATACGCCAAACTCGGAATACAATTCGGAATCGAATCGTGCAATCAGGTTCTCCTTCCCCCAAAACTTTAATTTTTCCCTTATAACTTACATAATCACACTCTTCAGTTACTTCACTTACGATTTTACTTTTTCAAACACAATACTACAAGAAACCTTGAAAAATAACTCCAAAATCATCTGACAAATCAGCACAAACGGAAACTCCCAACCCCTTCCCAATAATCCTCCTTCCCTAAAAATCCCTTCATAAAATTTTACACATATTTAACGCATTTTTTTCACAAGTTCGTACGCGGTACATGATTACATTTGGTCTGGGGTAATAAAAATGTCCTCTTATAAAACTGAAATTCGTACTCCCATTTCAAGACCTGATCTTAAAAACAAATCAAAAATCAAATCAGGTGTTCTCAGCCTCAGACCCGTGACCGTAGCGAACGTTGAGTTTCTGCTTTCAGACTTTTACATGCAGTTAGTTACCGAGTAATACAATAGCGCAGTTTATTATTAATTTTGTCGACGCGTGATCTTGTCGTTTGCCCATCGATGCATCACAGGTGTCGAGGATATTGTCCTCAACAAAGTAGAAAGATCTTCCGAAGAATCTTTCTATCTTCCACACATCCGACAAGATCACACGTGCAGGTTTAATGGTATCGATTGAGTTTGATCGAAGTCCCCTTTTGGGCCAACAAATAAATAACAAATAAACACACCGACGCACTTTCGGTCCCACGAAAAAACGTAATGACAACATTACCATCCTCGAGAGATGACTGAAAAAAGGAACTGGACAAAATATATTTGAAAATTCGATTCTAGTCAAAAAATGGTACAAATAATGGGAGAGATGGAAAGACAGAATTAGAGAGAGAGAGAGAGAGGAGGGAGAGAGAGAGAGAGAGAGAAAGAGAGAAGCCCAGTTTGTCAGGGCACCATTGGTAGTACTTACGATATCTAATCTAATTATTCAAAAATGAGTGTAGAAAGAAATCTCGAGAGGAGTTGACAATATCTCGCGGGACCTAATTACACAAGAAAAACAAAGATCCGCGTTGTTGACAGAGAAAGAATAGATAAAAAACGTGTATAGCCTCTTCTTTTCGTTGTGATCGATCCTCGTATTGAGCGACACTAATGAGTAAGGATTTCAGATAAACGAGAAACAAAAAGAAGGAGAAAAATCGCAAAAAGGTAACTCTTTCAAATTGAATGTACGTGCGGTGAGAATGAATGTCTACTCCAAGTTTACTTCGTAAACAAACAGCAATGTGAAAAAAAATGAAGTCGAACAAAAGGCCCTCCATATACCACAATTCCGTGGAGAATTTAATAAAGTCAAATTAAACAAAATAAACTCGCGTTTTTTAAATTAAAAAAAAAACTTAATCAAGTAATTCCAAATTTTTTAATCCCAATCTTTTTAACGCCACCGCAAATAATCTGCTCATGATCTGCGAATAACCTGCAAACAATTTTTAAACAGTTTATAGTTACATATTGTAATGATTTATTACAGTAGTTTTTCGATACCTGTTCTTAGACCTCTCTTTTCAATTTTCTTCTTTCTGATAGGAAAGAAGAGTTCCAAGGACAATTATCGGAGAGCTCGTGTATTAAGATTATTGATTATTAATATTATTAATATTATTATTATTATTATTATCATTATTATTATTATTATTATTATTATTGCTGCTATTACTGTCATTGCTTAAGGCAATTGGAGGCGTATTTTACAGAAGAAAGGGAAAAAAGAAAGAAAGGAAGAAAGAAAAACAAAAACAGAGCAAGAGGAAAAGGAACAATTTTTAAAGTACTAAGCGTTTTTGCTTTGTTCTTACACGTCATTGTTTTAGATATATTCTTGTGATAATTTTTCAAGCAAATTCACATATTTTCCTTCCTTTCTATTTCTTTTCTCGTTATTCAATTCATTATTAAATGAATGAATATTATAAATATGTTCACACATATACAGTTATTATTATCCATAGGTTAGTCGGTATTCAAGAAGTGTTGATAAATTCCCCGTGCTCCTCACAATTTTATCTATTCGTTTTTCAATCCAAATTTAGTTGAGAGTTGGATTTTCAGAGTTTTTGTCTAACGTTTCCCACCCTAGTTCTCAAGAAACGTTCACTATTATATATTATTAAAAAATTTTTTTAATTTGAATTTAATTTTTTTTCTATTTGATACCTTTCCTTCCTTTTTCGTTCCTCTTTTATTATTTGATTATGGCGTAAGAATATAGTTTAATAGTTTGAAATCGTTGTTAACGCTTTAGCGGTGTTTTCCTATATAAATATATATCCATATATATATATTTTTTTTCTTCATACGTGGTATCGCACGACGACTGAGAGGAAGCGACTTGTCATTAATTAAGCTTTAATCGTGTTATCCTTCTTCGTTCTTTTAGATATTACTATTATTATTATTATTATTACCATCACGATTATTTTATTAACAATTTTCCATGATTTCTTACTACGTATTAATATGCGTATGTATTTAGTAAGAAATTACGTTCCTCTTGCCGCAGTAGGTACAATTATTATATAATCTTTCCATGGATGCATCGTTTATAGTATTTTCAATTATCGTACACAAATTTTTTTGTTTATAGCAGCTCTTTTTGAGTGACGTTTTTTATGCTCAGTTTAGGTATATACACAAGAAAATTCAATCATCTTTGATTTGAAACAAAATTCATTATGATCCATCAAAAATTGTCTCAATCATACTGCACGCTGTGCGGGAACACAATTTTCAAAAACACTTTCATATTCATTGCAGTACCTTACTTAAACTTCCACACAATTGCACACGAAAAAATCAATTTCAACTCTTCAATGTATGAACACTAAATGTTGGAAATTGCAAAAATATATAATGAATATTTCTGAAAAAGGAACCCACAACAAGTATTTGATTTTGGTGTTCTGATGTTCTGTGTAATTCGATAATTCTGTGTAATTCTTATTTTACGATGATGGAAAATATAAATTCGATGCATTCGTTTGAATATTGATTCAACTGAGAAAAGTTTGAGGAAAGTTGATTTTCATATAAAAATCATAAACTGAGGATGACGTTGGACAAAATTTTCGAATAGATAACTTTTGGACCTTTAATTCATGAAATCTTGGCAACAATCGACACAATTAAAGAAAAAGCATCTATAAAACGTTTATTCCATTTGGAAAAATCTCTCATGTTTCTAAATTTGAGTTTATAATTCTTAATTTCAAATTCAACTCATTAAAAAGGAACATCATCGAGTTGCTCTTATTCCCGGATTCCAATACTTATATAAACTCTCATTTGATCTCAAATTTGGAAGTAATTGAAACCAAACGTATGATGTTTATAAAGACTTTTATGATTCTATTTTATTTGTGATTCCATCAGATTTCTAATGAATATTAGGAAAAGTTACAATATGTTCTGTTAAAATCTATTCAATTCAGTAAGGAGGTAAAACAACGACATTCTTCAATATTATATTATTTTAATTTTATTTATATTTTATTTCATTTTATTTATTTATTTTTTTGGTGAAAAGTCTTCAAGATACTTGCGGTCTTTCAAAATGTCAAAATCTTTTCCAGTTTTCCGCTCAAACTTTTCAATTTAGGCAAATATCCCCCGCACGAATACTCGTATCCAACAAATACGATTATAAATTATTTATAAAATCTCTCACTAGTTTTCCTTTTCTTACTCTCCTTCGTTGTCGCATTTCCGTTCAATGATTTTAATTTATCAGAAAAAAATATTGATTCAAATAAATCCAATCATTGTCAGTGTTTGTGATATTTCTGATTGAATCATTGAACGAATTCGTCAAATTACATTTGCTACTAGTCAGAATTGGTTTATTAGAAACAGAAAAAAAATAAGCGACGGATTGAATAATTGATTAAAGTAGTAAATATAAAAACAAATTATTTTCTCTTCGCGTGTAAAGAAAAACAAGTCGATCGAATATCCGCGGTTTTTTAGTTACTATTTTCCTACTAAGAATTTATTTTATTTATATATATATATTTTTTTTTCCTCATATATAAGTTCTCTCCCCTTTCGCTTAGTTTGGAATTTGATAACCCTTCCATCATTTTCAATCCACTATGAAATATATATGCACACTACTTAAGTATTTTAATTATTTCCCAAGTTCATTTCGTTTTTCAAAATATCTTTTATGAGAATTGGAGGAGCCTTATGAAACATCAAAATATATGTTTTGGATTCCTTGAATTGATCTTCCTTATAAAGAATTCGTTTAATGTATATCTGAAAGTATTCTCAAAAAATTTGTCCACAGCAATTTTTTAGATATTAATTGAGTTTTAATTGAATTACTTCGAATCCGTATTCAACGTTTGTGTTATAATAAATCCCTTGCAATTCTGGAATAAAAAAATTTGATAAATTATAATATTCAATTTCATATCAATGCTTGCGGAAACCCTAACAGCAAAATGTGTTTCTGGGAAGTTTCCTTGGCGTTCAAAAGACCTCCCTCATGTTCTAGAAGCCTTCCATGAACATTTCAGTGGCACGTTGTGCTGTCTGGGGATCAGTTGAATTATTTCAGGGATGCATTGTTTCGTTCGATCTCAAAAACCGAACTAAAGCAAAAACCTTCCAAAACTAAGCAATAAATTCCAAATTGAGTAATTCAAGAATAGAATATTTAATTTCTTTTAAAACCAACTTCCTTGACCGCTCGACATTCGAGTAAGAACAATTTTAGAAGTCTAAAAAATATTGTTTAATGTTTCATAAGATTAAACCGATCTAAAAGATATTTTTATAATTCAGAATAATTTGACCAATCAGCACATTTCCATCTGGAATTTAAAAAAATTTTTTAAATCAAGAAAAACCGAGGAGGTTTGTGAAGAAGGAAAAAAGATCGATGTGATAAATATCTAGTTCTAGTTCCGTCGACTTTTCTTTTTTTGTCCTGCGTTTGGTGGTTCCTCATATTATAAACATTCAATTAATTAATGAAATTCAAAAGAAAAATCCGTCTATAAAATACGCTGACGATTGTCAATAACGTTCACGAACAATTCTTTATTCGAAAGAAACGACTTGCATTTATTTAACGTTACCTACCTACATTATATTATTATTATTATTATCATCGATATCAGAGCATCGAAAAAGTTCCATTTCAAATGTGTAGGCATTTTCAGAAGCTAATGAATATTTTCGATGATCTGAAATTCGTGTTATTACTATTATTATTATTATTATTATTCATTTTATTATATCATATTATCAGTTAATGTCATTATTATTATCGCTATTAATATTGCTATTACAATTCATCTTATTATTGACTATTATTAGTTAATTTTTGCAATCTTACACATAGTTATAAATGAATGAATGAAAAACAATAATTGTCGATCTATTTGTCATCGAAAATATTAGAACAAGAATTGTTGTCCATCCCCTTCGTCTCTTTTGAAATTCACTGAAATGTTATCTAAATAATTTGAATTCGAAAGAAAGATCAAATTTATTCACAGTTTCAACCCAATCATTGATATATTTCGACCTCAAAATTTCTCAGACAATAATATAATCATATTTCAATCGAGACAGGGTATGGATTCTATCATCTATTGTAATTTATTCGAGTGAGAACTAATTGAAAGAGTTTTATGAAATTCGCCGAAGGAGAAGCGAAAAAAATAAAAATGTAAGCAACCAACATCTCTACGAACAATACGAAATGTTGATTGAACATCCAACATTTCATGTTCGGTTTTAGGAAAAATATATATATATGTACATTTATATATGTATCAACAATAACAAAAAATAGAAGAGCACAATTGATATGATCAAACCGCCTCTCGAAGAAGTGATGTACGAAGTGTTTTTACAATATAAAGAAATGATGGTACTGAGAATGAAAGAGGAGCAAAAACGACTTATTTCGACGTATTTTTCGACCATTTTCGAACACATGATATGAGAAAAATCATTGAAAATCGAACAAAAAAATGTTTGTTCCCACAAGAACAAAGAAAAGGACAAACAAATAACGAAGATAGAAACTTAATGTAATAAGATTTATAATTAAGGTGCCTCTCAACAGTTTTTATTCAAATCAATCATAATGTTAAATGAAGAAAAAGAAAACAATAGAATGTGTCATTAGGTTTTTTACGACTGGCTATTTTTCTTTTTCTTTTTTGCAATACTAACGATTCACAAATACAATATCTTTCGGTTACGAGAACAAGTTCCGCATTGTGTAGAATTTTTCTGAATATGATAATGATGATGACAAATGATATGAAGATGATGAAAATATGGTTACGAGATGAGTATATAGTTGAATATTTTATCATGAAAGAACTACATTAACAAAAAAAGAAAAACATCCACATGATATCAAGAAATGTATCAAGAGACGAGAATTTCGACATAAATTATTATATCACCGCGATAAATCGCGTGCCTTTTTGCGTATTTCATATTATTATTATTCTTAATATTATTATTGATATTATTATTATTATTTGCATATTTTTATACAATTTTCTTGAAGGTGATAAGAATATGCCTTTTATTTTCAGAGTTATAATCGAAGTTAGTGTTATTCGTTGTTATTTGTTGTTGATCTTAGGAAACAAATGAAAACGTACACAAAAAAAAATTAAAAAAAAAAAACAAAGCAATTCGAAATTTTGATCGTGTTTTACAAAATGGGATCTGCCTCCTTCTTTTGGATGGAAAAAAAAGGAAAGAGGAAACATCAAATCTCTCTAACATCAATGCATTACAATATCAAACTCTAATCCAAGATAGGGAAGCGTTTCTCTTTTCTTTCCGGCAGAGTCTTATTTTCGATAAAACATGCTCAAGTGACATGCTGTTATGTGCATATTGAGCAGTGTTCCGTGAGTTATAAAATTGAATTCAAAACATTCTTTCGACATCTCCACGAGAACAAGAGGGAACAACGTCTAAGAAAGGTTTTTCCAACGTCCAAACGTTGAATGAATGTTTGTTAAACGTTACTACATACTTTCCTTCTGTTGGGATCTTACTCCACTTCTCAATGAGTTTTCTGGAAATATAGCAATCACACGCGGTTATTCGCGACGAATATTGAATGGTGGGTGCATATTTTCAGATTTTATCAGACATTTCAATCTGTTGATTCCTTGCGGAAAATTTTCATGGTTCTTATTCTATCAGATTCAAAATTTCATCCACACTGGTGGATAGATGAGAGTTCAAACTTCATCCATCAATTGTTCATATTGAAAAATTGATTTTAGGAATTCAAATGTCAAATTTTTTATATCGTGAAAATATCGAGAGGAAATTCATGCAAAAAATCTATGAAAATTGAATAAATTGAATGATACGAAAATAATAAAGTAAAGAATAAAAACGTAAGAATGAAATTGATTTTTAGAGCTTCATGCGACACCTAGACGATATCGAGAAATCGAATTGAGACCGAAATATGATCAAACTTGGAATTGTGAGGTGGAATAATTGAAACCTGAGCTTATATTGAGCCTGGATGGAGCTTGAATACCGTTCACTATCTAGAATTGGATGCACTGTAGTTTTGAACAAAGAAAAAAAGATTACTCTCTACCCACACACGAAACAAAATTAACTCCAGCAATCAAGTAGCTAGAACGGATACGGAGCGAAATTTTAGCTGTCACGGTAAACTGATTGGCTGCAAATGTGAATTTTATTGCAGTAATAACTAAAATTTAGCAGCAGAAGTTTGGTTTAATATCTGTCCACCATGGTCGTACTAGACACTTGGTTGCTGCGAAAGAATCTCAAGAAAAATGTCTTTTAAAACTTGGAACAGAAGCTTGCAAATCAATATAAATGTGATAAAAGTAGACATATCAAAACAAATCGAAGTTATTTCCGGAACTCATTTAGAATATTAAAAAAAAGGATGATAAAATCTGATTTATCTACTGCGATATATTAAAAAAAAATACACACACACACTCAAAAGAGGAACAAACAGCATCACTTGAACAGTACGAATAAAATATATATCTATAAAGAAAGACAAGGGAAGGATCCGATAACATTGATATTGGAAGAAAATATTTTTAGACTTATTCGATGAAAATGTCCATCCAAAGATCTACAAAAGGAATCAATTTTATTTTGACACTTATAAATGCATATACATAAAAGAAAATATCTCTCCCTTTGTAAATGACTATTCGAATGATCCACCGATGTCGATATCGATGATATTTCATCCCCGTTGACGTTGTTACAAATTAATATTAAAAATGTAATTCGAAGGTATAGAGGACCTTCGAACGTCTGTGTAACCATTTTTTTCGTTCCTCTGTTCTTCCTTCAAATATGCGAGGTTCAACGATACATCGAAATATCATCGATATTCCACATCAATATATATATAATATATATTTATACATTGTCACCTTGATTTTCATTTTATTTTGTTGAATTGCGCAAAGGCAAACGTATTATTGCTGTGAAAAAAAAAACAGATTTTTATGAGAACACAAAAGAGAATATACGAGAGCACGTGTCGTAAGAATGTTATTCTAACGATTAAAAAAAAATTGAGAACATTGACATTTTATGTAAGTATGTATGTATGTATCTATGTACGAATGTATGACGTATGTATGCACGTATGCATATGTTTGAGTGTGAAATCATGCGAAATTGAAAGGAAAATAAATAAAATTTGTGTATAATTCAGAGTCATTACGGTGAAAATGATGAGATATAAAAAAATCATAAGCGGATGAAGATGTAGGAGAAAAAGAAGAAGAAGATGAAGAAATAAAAAGAACAATTTACTACCAAGTGGACTAGAATCGCAACCGATGGGCATTAAAAAAAACTATAAAATATAAATAAAATAAATATTGAATAAATGCGCGAAAATGAAATTTTCGGAACGTTTTTTCGACGAATAAGAAAAAAAAGCGTCCAAAATTGTACCTATTTTCATTTTATAAATTATATATATATATATATATATATATGTATATGTATAGATATATATACGACGGACTAAGCGATCATTAATTAATTAATTAATTGTGAAAAATTGTAATTGTGAGATTGTACACATGAATAGATGTATGCGAGCGTGTGTGCGTGCACGAGAGAGAACAGGGATAACGAGGGAGAAGGAAAAAAAATAGAGAAAAAATGAAATTATTGTATCTATATTCGAAGAAAATGAGAAAAGAAGTAATTATGATGTATTCTATTATGATTATTATTATTATTATTATCATTATTACGATTATTATTGCATATTATTGTGTATAGTTAAGACGAAAGTGGAATTTTAGAAACAAAATTATCAAACTTGAAATGTGAAAAAGTATAAAATAGGAAGAAAAAAGTCAAAGTTAGAAAGACAAAGAGAGAGCTTAGGGACAAAGTGTGCGTGAGAGTGTGCGTGAGGAAAATTTTTTAAGACTGAGAGAAAGGGAGAGAGAAAGAGAGAGAGAAAGAGAGAGAGAGAGAGAGAGAAACGATTGTGTGCGTACATTGACGAACAATATACAAATAGAAAAACAAGAGGATAAAAGTCCCCCTCCCTTCCAGACAAAACAATAGAAAAATCACTCACGGTTGAAACAAGAAGAGAAAATAATTCTATTTCGCGAATCAATTGAATCAAAATTTTTTACTTTTACGAGAGAATAGATATGTGTTCTCAAAGAGGCGGGCGATAAGAATCGGTTCCATGGGTCTTGAATATCCGAATTTCGTCCAATTGTTCTCTCAAAACTCGTTCCTGCTAAATTGATTAGCAAATGGCACTTTTAATGAAACATTTGAATAAAACATTTTTCCATTCGGATTATTGAGAGGGATGTCACTTCAAGGGTAATAATTTAAGCAACATTATTTATATATGATCTAATACGTTGTATCCCACTTTTCAAAAACTTTTTAGGAAACGGTGCCAACGGGTGCACAGGATGTCAATGTCATCATTCATGAAAAAAAATGAATTTCTCAAATTTGGTGGGATACGACGTATTAGAACGTGAATATCGATATGTATCTTTTATTCAAACTTTTCTGAATTGGATATAAATTATAAATAGATTTGAAAATTTTTGCATCATATTATAATTATCAAAAAACTTATCGAGGAATAATTCTATAAAATCTGTATAGAACTTATATACAATTTTTATATAAAATAGTATATTTGAATGGTATAGAAATTGCTAGTTAATTCTATAAAATTATTATATAATATGAAATTGTATTATAATTGTTTGATAATTCAAAAAAGAGTGTTGGATATCGATGAAGTAAAGAGCACATTATATATTTGTAACCCAATTTGAACGGCCAGAAATATCGGAAAAGAAGATAAAAGTATCAAGGAAAACTTGCCAAAATTACACAAGCAACCCGAATGGAAAAATTTTCAAAATTATATACAGTCTATATATGACCATATATGATTTTTCTAAAGTTTGAAATGTGAATTGAAGATGGTTTTGTACATGGGTCTTATAGTAACGCCATTAATGAGACACGTTGCGCTCAACTTACTTCCACGCAACGCGGCGGTCCGTCAAAAATCCAACGAACTATTCTTTCGTAATCAGAAAATAAGAGGAATCTGTTCAATTAGAGACGGAAAATTCAAGACCAAAGTTTTTTGACTTTGGTTTGGACGAAATTCGCCTAGGTCAATTTTCTATACATCATAATTTGGACCCCTCAAGACCCCATAATTTTTCTATTTCGTTTCTTTATTCGATATATATACACATTCCAAAATTTTCCGACGACACATATATCTATATAAACATATATATATATATGTATAAATAAATAGTACTTACAGTATCATAATAATAATGCATGACTGATTAATATGAATTTCTCAATCGCGACTGAAGTTTCGGCCTGACTTTGATGAACATAAAATGTGAAGTCGCGTTAAGAGAATGGCTTAGAGAGGAACAACGGTGAGAAAAACCAACTTACACACATCTAACGAGAGGCAGCACTTTCTCATTACCACATAAACTACAATAGATATTATTACCGCATACAACAAGCAATAGAAGCAAGCAGATCGATGGTTTTACGTTTTTATATCAAATATTATCGATACCGAATATAACAATATCTTGTTTTTTTGTTCATCCTCGCAATCTGTCAATCAGTTTGAGGTTTTTGGTGATAACAGCAACCTACACCTAACCAACACCCAATACATAACTGAAAACCGTCCTCTCGGTCGATGAACTTACCACTGAAATTTTTCATATTCATTCGAATTCACAAAACCATACAAAAGAAGAACAAATTGGGAATCAAAATTTTCAAATTTTCAAAACAAACAAATCATCATCGCCGATCGACGGGCCGAAAACAACGACAACAAAAAATAATAATCAACTATTCAGAGCCTTCTTTTTTCACCGCAGCAATCGCCTACTCCCCCAATCCCTCCCCAACAAAAACTTCCCAATCCTTAATGACCCTACATCAGTCCTAACCCCTCTACTACCGAACTGATTTATCAGTGCGAATGAGTGAATGCGATTGTAAAAAGAATCAGGAAGAGTTCGATCGGAAAACTGTATATTTGCACTCGTTTGTGTACAAAAATTATATTATATGGAAACGAGTGTAAATATCCAAGGAACGTAAGAGGGAGCGAGAATGCGCGCGTGTGTGTGTGCGTGTGTGCGTGTGTGTGTGTGTGTGAGAGAGAGAGAGAGGGAGGAGAGGAAGAATGAAAATGAGAGAAAGAGTAGAGAACAAGATGAGAACAATAAAACTATTAACAGCGAAATAACAGGCGGAAGTTTGTGAATTGAAGAATATAAGAGCAAAACTAAAAAAAAGAAAAAACAGGGAAAGAAGAAGTGGAATAAAAAAAGAAATAAAAGATAAAAACACAGAACACGCAAAATGTACGAACGAACATTGATACTGTCTTCGTTTTTTAAAGTCGTTTCTCCGTTCGACACACGCTACTATATATATATAAATATGAATAAATAAATACGGACATTGTCATTGGATTATTACCGACGATGATGATTATCATTATTAATTACGGAGCTATTGCTATATTATTACGATGACGATTATGATTATTAGTTATTATTATTAATTATTATTAAATCGTATTTGGAATTATTGTGAGTTATTATTAATTAATATTATGATTATTATTAATAACATTTTATTATTGTCATTATTATCATGTTTATTATTGCGATTATTATTACGGTCATGATTAATTATGATGATGATGATTATTATTATCATTATTATTATTATTATGATTATTATTATTATTACTACTATTATTACGTGGTACAATAAAAATTTAATAAGCATTTCAGTTTCCTGACTTATTCATGATATCCTTTCTTTGAATCGTTTGATCAGTAATGGCGATTGTGGATTACAATAATGATCCACAGAAATTCAAATTCATCGCAGGCAGTGCTGCGTTTCCTCAAACTCATCCCTGTAATTAGTGCCGAATTTACGTATAGGCGGACCAATACCGGGTGAAGACGCGGGAATCTCGCTTATCAAAAGACCCTCATCTAACGAAGAATTTTAGAATCACTGTATTTTATCGATTAGGGCCAACGATTACTATGTAGAAAAAAAGATTGAAGGGGAACACAACAAACCTTCTTTGAAGAGGTTTTTTTAGGATTCTATCGAGGGTCTCCATACGAATGAATCTGACACTGACTGTGATCGTCATTGATACGTATATATATATCCACTTAATAGAGTGCAGGGTTGGGCAAGTATGTGAAATACAATAATTCTAAATACGTACTGGAATGAAAACCAATGGTATATATTTCACATTTGGAATATATTTTCTTCAGCAGTTCATATTTGGAATGTGTTTTCTTCAAAACCTTCGGTATTTAATCCTTCAAATATGTGAGAATTAGTGAACCCTATAGCAAAAATCCAGGTACCCATCCGAAATCCCCATAGGAAGCTTGAAAATCCAGTTGGAACTCCTGGGAATCCATGATAAAAATTTCCCATGTGAGAAACCAGGGTGGAATTCACGTAGGAAACCATGGGATTCAAGCAAAACATCGGAATCCATCTGGATTCTTGTATGGATTCCCACCTGGATTTTTTCAATAGGGAAAATACTCAGAAAAATGTATTTGAAATACAAAATACAAAATACTTTGGGAAATCTGTTTTAAAACTATACTTTTCGATTGTAAAATATAAAATTCTTGGAAAAATACTGAAGGGAATTCAGTATTGTGGATTCAAAATACGAAGTACCGATTTCATTTCCAATACCTTTTTCGTATAATTGTGTTTCAAATACTTGCCCAGCCCTGATACAGTGTTACCCATATCCCTCATGCAAAATTTGTAAACTCAATTGAATACTCGAGAAGGTTGAGCGCCTGACCATACATCTACCAGTCAGCCACGTTCTCAGGAATAATGAATCAAGATTACTATGAAAATTATTTATCGAAAGATGTTATTACACTTTCAAGATGAAATTATGATAACGATAATGATTAGTTGCGAGAACAACCGTTTTTCAACTACTACAGCTAAATTTTTATTTTTACTTTGCCTTGCATTTCTCAATTTTATCAAATCTAGGAAACATGTTCCCGAATAGTTCAAATATTTTGCTAACGCGCAACTGAGACAAGAATAAATATAAATATAATCTGTCACTCCATAGAACTGTTATAAAACGTCCGAATTTATCAGTGAGAATGATATTCATTTGTCACATTCAATAGAATTACATTTGAGCAAGATGAAGTGTTCCGTTTTTTGTTTTTGTTAATCAATCTCGCAGCAAATTTCCTGATCATGTGATCCCTGGTAGAAAAAATCTCTCTGAATCTCTCTGAATTCCTCTGAATCTTTCCAAATTCTTCTGAATATTCCTGAACAGCTCTACCCACATATTTTCCCTAATTCACCTGTCTCTGTGAGTCTCTGACATTCCCTTAATACTTCTGAAATCCTGAACCAAAAATTTAGCTGAATTTATTCCTCTCTGAATTCCTCTGAATATTTCTGAAAAGTTCTACGCACAATCTTTCTGGATTCATCTATCTCTGAAAGCGTCTGGCACTCTTTGAACGCCTCTGAAATGCAGGACCAAGAATTTTACTGAATTTGTTCATCTCTGAATTTCCCAGACTTCCCCCGCATCTCTCTGAATTCCGCTGAATCTCTCTGAATCTTTCTGAAAAATCCCACGCACAATTTTTCCTAATTCACCTGTCTCTGCGAGTCTCTGATACTCCCTGAATACCTCTGGAATCCTAAACCAAAAATTTAGCTGAATTGATTCCTCTCTGAATTTCTCTGAATTCCTCTGAATATTTCTGAAAAGTTCTACGCACAATCTTTCTGGATTCATCTATCTCTGAAAGCGTCTGGCACTCCTTGAACACCTCTGAAATGCAGGACCAAGAATTTTACTGAATTTGTTCCTCTCTGAATTTCCCAGAATTTCCCTGCATCTCTCTGAGTTCCTCTGAATTTTTCTGAACCCTTCTGCAAAATTCTATGCCCAAGTTCTCTCAATCCCCTAGTGTCTGAAATCCTCTGAACCACGCTGAATTGCTCTGAATTTCTCTGATTCTTTCTGAATCTCTCTGAAACGTGAAATTAAAATTGAAACCATAAAGAATAAATCCTGAAGTAAGAATTTCTCAATTCGAAGATGACTGAATAAATTGTAAGGACGGAAGAGACAGTAGGAAAGCCACAAAAGTGACATGTTGATTCGCTAAAGGTTAAATAGAAATCTCTTCATCGATTTATCTTGGTCAATAAAAAAAAACCACTCGATAAGACTTTCATTGAATGCCCCGTGGAGTACGAAGCCACTCAAACCGCTCTACGTTTTAATCAGTATCAAAAAGAATGAATTGATTTACTCTGTATCTACATTACCCAATATGCGCAAACAAACAGAAACTGTTTTCTTTTCTTCTCCCACTCCGATGAAGAAATTCTCACATGACAAGAGGTCATCGTAAAATAAATCGCAAACGCAACTGCCAAGGGATATAATTCCTCGTACCGATGCTCATGAATGATTAGTCTGTACAAGAATTCCAGAGGACGAAGAATGTTCATATTCCGTTTCAACTTTCAAAGTATTGAAACGTCCGTTGAAATGTTTAGTAAGGAAGTCCAAAAATATTGCATTATTAAAAACAAACATTTGCAACCATTGTTCGTGAGAAGATATTCCGCGACAACAGCGACGAACGTCGAAGCCAAGAAAACGTGTCTTTATGACTTACACGTGAACAAACAAGGTGAAATATCAGTGGATTTTGCTCTGTATGTGCATCTTGGTAATCAAGTGTCTTAATTTGAAGATATAATTCGAACATTCCAATATATATTTGAAATACCGTGTTCATTTTTATGTCAGAACTGAGAAACAAGTAGTTGTCAGACTCTGAACAGTTCTTGTTTCTGGAAATCCAGTCAAAAATTGACTACTCATTTATTTAACATTGCAAAGTTCGCAAACATGTTTGCAATACAGTGGAACATCTTGTAGAAACATGGCAGGAAAATTTTCGTGAAATCTCGACTGGACATCACAGTTTATGAGTTTCAAACAAAACTTTCCTGCCAGCTTTTGATAGGATGTTTGAATTTGGTTATTCCAGATAAAATCGGGTAAACTTTTTGTCTCTGACAGACATTTTCAGTAGGGTGGATAGTTAATGAAAACAATGAGAATCACATCGTATCTCACGTTCAGCTTTTTTACCCTAATTTTCAAGATTTTACATTTTCTCGTGCGCCCACCGGATGCTTTTAAATGATAATAAAATATCTCATATCAAACACATCAATTCATTTTGAGGCAAAATTAATACAAATTTTGAATGCATTTAGGTAAAATAGTGAACTTTGCGGGTTGGCTTTTACCAGTACAGTACACAGAAGCTATAGCCGCGTCTCACCAGCACACAAGAAGTTACGCTTCACTTTTCGATGTTGGTCACATGTTACAAACTAAAGTAATCGGAAAACATGCCATAGAACTCTTGGAATCCCTAACCACGGCAGATCTTCAAAATTTAAATTGCGGTCATGCAACTTTAACAATCTTTACCAACGAGAATGGAGGTATTTTAGATGATCTTATAATAACGAAAGATCAAGAAGATCGATACTTCGTTGTTTCCAATGCTGGAAGACGTGACGAGGATTCTAAACTTCTTCTCGATAAATTAGTGAGTTCATAGAAAATAATTTAATAGTAAAATATAATACATGATGAATAGAAGAAGTAAGTGATGTATTATTTTTAGGAAGATTTCAGAAGACAAAACAAGGATGTGAAAATTGAGTTCTTGGATCCCTTGGAACAGGGTTTAATAGCTCTACAAGGGCCACGATCTAACGTTGCTCTTCAATCCCTCGTCAAAACGGATTTAAAGAAATTGAAATTCATGGACAGCATCACGGAGACTTGGCAGTCCAATAACCAAATAAGAATATCGCGTTGTGGATATACCGGGGAAGATGGATTCGAAATTTCCTTGCCACGGGAAAATATTGATAGATTTGTGGAGGGTCTTCTGGATAATCCTGAAGTGAAATTAGCTGGTCTTGGTGCCAGGGATAGCTTAAGGTAGGATGATGTCTTGTACGATGAGTCCGGGTATTCGTCCTCATCAGCGGTGACTGACGATGCTTCTTCTTCTTCTTCTTCATCGCCACTGATCTTCACCACCACTCAAAACCAATAATTTCCCTCCACAGACTGGAGGCCGGGCTTTGCCTCTACGGCCACGACATAGACGAAAACACCACTCCTGTCGAGGCTGGCCTTACATGGCTCGTGGGTCAGTAACATGAGTTTTCAATAAAGCTAATGAATCATTCAATGTTGATATACTCATCCTTGTGAAACTACATCTACAACAACGTTCTTTCCTTCCTGATGAGCCTAACGCCCATGGTCAATTTTTAACTGGATACCTATCCGGCTGTGTCCAGTTTTTTTTTCACAGGATCTGCTAGCATCCGCCTGCACTTGCCTGACATTTTCCATTGTATGTGAATTACTGTGAATTGGAAGGGATTAAATTATAATTCTGATTGATTTTCTGTAATCGCTCTTTTCTAGCAGGCTGAATGGTAAATTACATATTGAAAACACTCATTGAGCCCCACTCACTTTTTCAATAGTTTCTTATAAATCATTGGAATCAGGCAAAATTATTCTCACAATTTGAAAGTAGTACATGGTTTTAATAATAATAATTGTATTCTTAATTTTGCAGCCAAGAGACGAAGAAAAGAGGCGGATTTTCCGGGTGCGGAAATAATATTGTCACAAATCAAATTTGGAGCACCGAAGAAACGCGTAGGTTTAACTCTGGGGCAAGGACCACCTTGCAGAGAAGGTGCAAAAATTCTAACCCTCGAAGGTGAACACGTGGGAAAAATTACATCGGGTGGACCGAGTCCCACTTTGGGAAAACCAATAGCGATGGGGTATGTGCCAGCCGACCTGGCGCATTACGGGGGTGGAGTGTTGGTGGAAGTTCGCAACAAGACTTACAAAGCCGTCGTTACCAAAATGCCGTTCATCCCAACCCATTATTATACTGGAAAATGATATCAAAAAGAACGATTTGCAATTCATTTATCATTCATGAAATTAAAAAATTCCAAAATTTGCCTGTATTCGTAAGTTTATACAAATTGTTGTTTTTAAGATATTCCAACCGGACAAAAAGAACACTGTAAAAAATCAAACTGATTTTGGCTGCATCTCCCTGGAAAGACAGGGCTAGTTTCGGCTGTATCTTAAAATACTCAATAAACATTTCGTGTTTTGCGATGTCGCTTAAATAAATTCCCACCCAGGAACATCAGTTCAGGAGAGAAGTACACGATGAATTCGTTTGGAACTATAAGCATTTAAAATGAATGCAACAAGAACTCTGTTCAAACTGTTGTGCTGAATGGGTTCAAGATGTCTTAAGCAACACTTCTTCATAATCCGTATGAATCATATTTGCCCCATATCCCAGGGGATATAACATTTAGAACTTGTCTAAAAGCGTCATCAAGGGCGCAGCATCCTAACGCTACGAAGAGGTGCCCAAAAACATTTTACTATCGGTGTTTGGAAGTTTTTTGCTGTTAGATGAATTGAAACGTTAATCTTTGTTAGGTTAACCATCCGATGAGCAAAATTATATACAATTTATGTATAATTTAACATAACTCATATATGATTGTATATAAATTATGTATAATTTTGAAAATTTTTCCACTCGAGCATCACAATTGAAGGGATGCTCAGCATAATTGATTGAGTGCCCTGAAACCCTGGGACCTCCCGTTGTTGCGTCTCTGCACAAGACTTCTACACAAAAAACGAAGTAACACCGAGAACATTTTATACGTGCTAAGCATATTCATCGAATGTACTATTCCTGGTAGAGATGGGCGATCTGAAAAGAATCGATTCTTCCTTATACAATTTATATCGGATTATGATTATATAAAAATCAATAAAAGCCCAAAAATATTTATATAATTCCGATTGAAATTCGATAAAAATTGTATAAGAAGGGATAGATTCTTCTAAGATCCCCCACCTCCAACTCCTGGTGGGAATATTTCTCTGAGCAAGGGTGCAACAACCTAAGGTTGTGAATGGATACTCAACTTGTTTGGATGTTTTTTCTGTTTTGTGGGAAAATTTTCCAAATTCTATACAATTTATATATAATTATATATAAATTAAATATAATTCTGGAAACTTTCCCATTTGAGCGACATGATTGAGGGGGTGCCTTCCCAGGTGGAAATATTCTATTGAATCTTATTACGAATGGTGAGATTTCTGATTGAATTTCATTGAAACCTATTAATTTTCCCATTTGCCAATGAGATTTTATAGATCATTTGTAATAGGATTGACACCTTGGGCCTCCCGTTATCGCACCTCTGACTCTAAGAATCTCTCAGCACCCAGGTGGCACACAATAATTTCAAATGAATTCTAAGAAAAGAACTCTTCAAGAGCGCTTTCGGAGTACAAAGAATTCTCGAAGAGTTTCTTAAAACTCTATGGGACTTCTTTGAGAATTTCAACAAAACTCGCGAATGTCTAACAAATTCAAGTCCTTTTGAAACCCTTCAAAAACTCTTTGTATCCTAAAAGAGTTCTTGAAGAGGTCTTTTTTCAGAATCCATTTGGGATTCTTGTGTGCTATCTGGAAATTTTTGAAAGAATTTCTGAACTCGAACGTTCTCTGTAAATCTCTGTGAATCTCCGTGAACTTTAGAATAATTCTGCAAATCTCTTAAAATATTCTAAGCATTTCTGAAAAACTCTCAAAATTTGATTTAATAGACCCCTGTTGTCTCAAATGCATATTAGCCAGAAATTTTTGGATTGGTCAATAACTGGTATTTTTCAGTAATTTCCCTAAAAAGTACCAGTTTTTATCGAATCAGGAGATTTCGGGCTAGCAGGAATTCGGGACAACAAGGGTTTACCGTCGCATCCCAGATATTTCTGAATTCATCGAGGGATTCTTCAAGAGTCTCCATTACGACAATTTAGAATGGTAGATCTCTGTTGCCCCGAATGTCTGTCGTGGCGAAATTTGCTGATTCGTTAGAAACTAGTACTTTTTGAGGAAATTACTGAAAAGTACAAGTATTTGACCAATCAAGAAATTTCGGGTTGTCAGGCATTCGGAACAACAGGGACTGTATGGAATGATACTTCTGATTGGTCCGTTTTGTAGAATACAAAGCACCCAGAATGTTGGCAATTGCAGCAATGGTTGGCAGTACTGGTCGACAGTAATTCGTGCATTCGTGCTCATTGTTATGTATTATATTGTACGAATAAATCCTATCTAAGCATTATAATGATAGATAATAATATTTAAATCAATTGAAATCCTTCATTTATATCATACATAATAGTATTGAATAAAAGCAATTAATCATGGTACGAAGCAGCGACAAGTGAGTACAAAATCAATTTTCACATTTTTTCAAGGTTATGTTGTTATATATTCAATTATTCCAACATGTAGCGCAAAACATATGTACCAACAATAATGAAACCTTCAATGAAATTTCATTTATTCATAATTAATAGACACCATAGACGAAGATCTAGATCAAGATCTCGTTCGAGATCCCCAACTCCAGAGAAGAAACGTCGGAGATCGAGAAGTAGGGAACGCGAAAGGGATAGAGAAAAAACTCGGCACAGAGAACGAAGGAGCCGTTCTCGAGAAAGATCCGACAGGAGAGAACGATCTGAAAGGGACAGAGATCGTGAGAGAAAAGGGTATACTTCTGTTATCACCGCATGTTTGTTATACTTTATTCACCTCTTTACTCTGATAGCGAACGATAGCGACTTACACCAATTGGCGATCCCAATCCATTAACCACTTCTTCACGTACAATATTAAAAACATAACGAATACAGTATATGAATAGAAACATCAAAGTCTCATTAAACATCATATGATGCTAATCCTCAGTTAAACCAGCAGGGTCTAAAGGGCACAAGAGGTTTTTGAAAATCTGATCTTCTGTTCATAGGGGCAAAGAAGTACAATTTTAAACTAGAACAGGAATCAAGTTCGAGAACCACAGTGCATTTTTTATTATAAAAAAAGCTCCATTTAGTTGATTGCAGTGCACAATGAAAGGTTAACAAACACATGGGAAAATATGTGGGGCAACTGAAAATTAAGAATGTTTATATTGAAATTTCATTTCATTTCACTGCTTAGCCTTCGCATGAGATTCATTTCTGAATTCTCAAATGTTTGTGAAGCATTCAGGATCCGTTCCTCCGATCAGGATTGGTTCCTTCGTTGTAAGAATGGATTATGAAACAATATAACGTTACATGTGTCTGATTCGGTGAACGCATGGCAAAGAAGCAAATCAAAAATTGAATCCCTATGTCTCCGATGAAAAAATGCTTCATATTTACAGATCTTGCAACTATAGAATAGATTCTAAACCTCTCTCACATGATTTCACAATTAAAAAAACTATACTTTCAATATTTCTGATTCAGAGTACAGGTCTTGTAACATAAAGATCAAAAATCTATCCTTGAATTTTGTCTTCAACAAAATAAACAAGGATTTCGTTTTCTGATAAAGAAAACTTGAAACTTTTTAATTGAAATTCACAAAAAATCATTTATTAGAGAAAAAATAGTTCGCATAAGGCATTCATTAAAGCTGGTTACTTAACAATCATAGTTACAATTAAATAACACATGAATATTGATTGTTTTCGGTATACTAGTGGAGACAGTAAAGAAAAGCGTCTTACAGGCTCAAAGTCTTCGCGCTCTGGGAAAGAGCGATCAAATAGATCTCGATCGCGTGACAGGAAGGAGAAAGAGAAAGAAAAGGAAAAAGATGAGGATTTACCATTCGATCATACTAAATTGGATAAGGTAAAATCCCATTCCGTAATGAATTCTTCATTCTTTTTTTATCTGTATGATTCTTATGTTGATTCGTGATCAGGAAGAGGAACAAAAGAGACTGGAATTGGAGATGCAGAAGAGAAGAGAAAGAATAGAAAGATGGCGAGCCGAAAGGAAGAAGAAGGAATTGGAAGCAACCAAGAAAGATGGGAAAGCTTCTATTTTAGCGAACCTACAATTACCGATGAAAAAGTGGTCTCTCGAAGACGACAGCGACGAGGAAACTCCGTTGATTAAGGATACTAAGGAAGAAGGGGTCAAAGATGAATCTGATGAAACGAAGGTTGAGGTTAAAGAAGAGGAAGAAGAAGTGGATCCTCTGGATGCTTTTATGGCAGAGGTGAGGTTATATGTTTTCAATCTAGCGCTATACCACTGAATATTCCTTTAAATTGAAATTGAAGTCAAGTATAGATATATCATAATTCGAATGAAACAGGTACAAGAGGAAGTTCGTAAAGTTAATAAGTTAGATAACAAAACGCCAAAGCATACGAACAATGGCACAGCTACGGGAGGTGGAGCCCAAAGTGGAGGAGTAGTCATAGTTACGGGAGTTGCCAAAAAAAAGGTTCAAAAACAAAAAGGAGAACTCATAGAGCAGAATCAAGACGGTCTCGAATATTCTAGTGAAGAAGAAGGTGAAAATCTTCATGAAACAGCTGCTGGCATTGCAAATAAACAGAAACGTGAACTTGTCAAAGTGGATCACGCCACTACAGAATACCAACCATTCAGAAAAAGTTTTTACGTTGAAGTGCCAGAGATTGGTAAATCATTTCACTTTGATATTACACTAATCAAAATGTTGGTAGGATACAATAACATCTAAATTATTATAGATAATTTGAACACTTGAGTTAAACACGCATCAATTATTATATATATGCTCACTTCTCAAGAATCTTTTAGTTCATGTAATATTTTTTCCCCCGTAGCAAGAATGACACCGGAAGAGGTAGAAGCGTACAAGGAAGAATTGGAAGGTATTCGTGTGAAAGGTAAGGGTTGTCCAAAGCCCATCAAATCCTGGGCTCAGTGTGGAGTGACGAAAAAAGAATTGGAAGTACTGAAGAAACTTGGATATGAAAAGCCAACACCTATACAATGCCAGGCTATTCCAGCCATCATGTCGGGTCGGGATCTGATAGGAATCGCGAAAACTGGAAGTGGAAAAACGTTAGCCTTCTTGTTACCAATGTTTCGACATATACTGGATCAGTCTCCTCTAGCAGACGGAGATGGACCTATAGCGTTGATTATGACCCCCAGCAGAGAACTTTGTGTACAAATAGGACGAGATTCCAAAAAATTTACCAAATCCCTTGGATTGTCACATGTTTGTGTATATGGTGGTACGGGTATTTCCGAACAGATAGCTGAATTGAAAAGAGGAGCGGAAATAATTGTATGTACCCCTGGAAGAATGATCGACATGTTGGCAGCGAATAGCGGTAGAGTGACCAATTTACGTAGAGTAACGTACGTAGTTTTGGATGAAGCCGATAGAATGTTCGATATGGGATTCGAACCTCAGGTAATGAGAATTATGGAAAATGTGAGACCCGATCGACAGACTGTACTCTTCAGTGCTACTTTTCCAAGACAAATGGAAGCGCTCGCTAGAAGAATACTCACGAGGCCTGTTGAGGTACAAGTAGGTGGACGATCGGTAGTCTGTAAAGACGTTGAGCAACACGTTGTAGTTCTCGAAGAAGATCAAAAGTTTTATAAACTATTAGAAATACTTGGACATTATCAGGATAAAGGATCAACTATTGTTTTTGTCGATAAACAAGAAAATGCTGATACTCTTCTCAAAGATTTGATGAAGGCTTCATATTCGTGTATGTCTCTACATGGTGGTATAGATCAATGCGACAGAGATTCTACTATCATGGATTTCAAAGCCGGACGGACGAAATTACTAGTCGCGACTTCGGTCGCTGCTAGAGGACTCGACGTCAAACAGCTTGTACTCGTAGTAAACTACGATTGTCCTAATCATTATGAAGATTACGTTCACAGATGCGGGAGAACTGGCAGAGCGGGAAACAAAGGGTAAGTAACATTCAAAAATTAACCAATTGAAACTTGTGAAAGACAATACTTGATCTAATATTACTGTTTTCAGGTACGCTTATACTTTCATAACAGCTGAACAAGAACGTTATGCCGGAGACATCATTCGAGCTCACGAATTAGCGGGTGTACCAGTACCTGAACCTCTCCGTCAGTTATGGGAAGCTTACAAAGCGCGGCAAGCCGCTGATGGTAAAAAAGTACACACAGGGGGTGGATTTAGTGGCAAGGGATTCAAATTCGACGAATCCGAAGCGGCTTTGGCTAACGAAAAGAAGAAATTCCAAAAAGCGGCTCTTGGTTTACAAGATTCAGACGACGAAGATCTCGAAAATGATATTGACCAGCAAATCGAAAGTATGCTCGCGCCAAAACGAACGGTACGTGAAATCGCTAAACCATCTGCCGCCAATGTCACCATTCCCGGTCAACCAGTGGCTAGTGCTACCGACAAATTAGAATTGGCCAGGAGATTGGCTTCGAAAATCAACATCGCGAAGAATTTAGGCGCAGAAGCCAAAGGCGCCACGCAACAAGCTGCCGAAGCTATACTGAAAGGCGCTGGACCTACTAATCTAATTACGGTAATAATTCACAAACGATCAATTATTGTTACTTTCGATTATTGAAATTACTTGCATTTTTCTTTCCTACAGGCTAAAACAGTTGCGGAACAATTAGCCGCGAAACTCAATACAAAATTGAACTATCAACCGCGAGAAGAAGATCTGGTTGAGAGCGACGTGGAGGCTGGCGAACAGACGTTCCGTAAATACGAAGAAGAACTGGAAATCAACGATTTCCCGCAACAAGCAAGGTGGAGAGTCACGAGCAAAGAAGCTCTTGCTCAAATCTCGGAATATTCCGAAGCGGGTCTGACCGTTCGTGGAACTTATATCGCACCTGGCAAAGCCCCACCCGAAGGAGAAAGGAAATTATACTTAGCAATCGAGTCTACTAGCGAATTGGCGGTCAGTAAAGCCAAAGCTGAAGTGTCTCGTTTGATTAAGGAGGAACTTATCAAATTACAAGCTTCCGGCGCACATACCGCATCTCGGGGACGATACAAAGTTCTTTAAACACAATTGTATAAAATTATCGTAATAAAAAGTGGAAAAAAACGATGGACAAAAAGTAGAAGTTTTATCACATATATATATTTACATATATATGTATATAAATGGCAATACAAAGTATTTGTATTTAACAGTACAATAACAATGTATACTTAACAATTATATAAGAGGATTTTATCATCATTGATCATCATGCATTCTTTCCCAATTACTCTTACAAAATATTTGGTGTGCCAACGTTTCAACTTGGTAACTTGAGTTTTTTTTTTCAATTTTCACTTTTATTTACAAAATAATTTTAATTCAAGTATAATATTATTTATAAATTGCAATATAATGTACACAATCACCAGTGTCGATCAGTTGTTTATTAAATAATAATCCGGTAATTGTGCACATATTTACACATTTTTCATCCACTTTTCCCTTCCCTTCTCTTTGGCAATATGTTGTAAGTAATTACATTTTATTCTGCTGTATATTATGTAGGCACTAGAAAGATCACAGATATAAGATATTGGCGTGTAATAATGTTGTAAAAGAATATACGCGCGCCAATAGATAAAGAAAAATACATTTCGTTCTCAAATCTCAGAAGTTGAGAAGAATATTTCCTGCGGAAGGTTTTTCAATTATGAGATCGTATGAAGTAACGTGATCATGAAAATAATCATTGCGAACCAATACTGTTTATCTATGGCACCAGAAACATGTCCGTGAGCCACCTCAGCTCTTGTGAGAGAACCCAAAGGGACCTCTGCGGCAATTCTTGGACTTCTCTCCAATATCCTAGTGACAAGTTTTTCAATCTCCGTCACGCAAGCTCTGAGCTGCAACGCTGAGGGGTTTTTACTAATCGGCTGATTTACGATGAAAATATCACCCTCTGGAGTAACCATTCCACGTAAGGTACATTGCGTAACTTGAATTTGACGCCCGAGAGCAGTTAAAAGAGCGTCTAAAGTGACAAAATCTTTGTCCGATTCTTCATCCATCGTGTAATATATTCGATCAAGCTGTAATAAAATATCATAAGATGATAATGTTATGAGAGATTCGAAAATAAAATTGATAGTATACCTGTTTTTTTGAATAAAATAATCTCGCAGCACCACCGCAAACTGGACAACAAGCGCCTGGAGGAGTAACTCCGATGCAGTGAGGATCTGCTAGTGGTGGACATTCTACAGTGTCGGGGCATCGGGGTTCAGCTCGATCCCCGATCAATCCCACTGCGACGCAAGGACCTAAGTAATCTACGACAGTTCTCGCCGCCCAAGCCGCACACTCGTTGATGTAAACTTCTCCATTGATACCACAAACTGGTCTCCGAAGGCTACAACCGTTTAAACAAGGTCCTCTATAGGCTAGAACAGCACCCGTGCGTATCATAGCGCACAGGGAAGGATGCTGTCGATTGTCCCGATCGCAAACAGGTTCGCTGTCCCGACTTTTAACGTCGCAGTCCGTTGATACACATTCGTACTGACGACAAGGTTTATGAATGGGAGATAAACAAACACGTGATTTTCTAATGCATTTTTCGCCGTTCTCACAAGGATTTGAGGCACATGGATCACGGGACGAACAACTACCGAATTCCACTTCGTTGGCGGAGAGTCCGGCACACTTGGCAAGACAAGCGGACGCGAAGGTGGCTCCCAATCTACCGCATACCGGAACATAATGAGCAGGGCAATCGCAAGGTAGAGAGGGTGGTCTCGTCTCGCCGCAACCTTTCCTAGAACAAGTAACCTCGTTCTCGAAGCAGTGACAAGGATTGCATTCAAGGTAGAAATTCGATCTGTGAGCGACGAATCTATCTTGCACCCAGCAGTTGTTGAACATGAAACAATTCAAATCCCGACACTTCTCCAAACCTCGTCTCGTGCACTGACAGATTTTTAGACAGCCTGATTGTTGATCCGATCGAGGAATTTGCACCCACGTACCGACTGGTACCAATTGTTTCGACATTTCACCCAGGGAACAAGCGTGAGCACAACGGTATCCTTTAGTGGATAAGTCCGGTCGGGGGATGCATATCTGGCCTCGAGGGCAGGGATTACTTTTACAAGGTGTGGTGATGTCTTCCTCGGGTCGTAACACTGGATCATCGTCACGAGGATCATTCAAGAACGGTTTCAATGATACGCATGGAGCTTCCGGTCTACCCGGGGAAATTTTGGCGCACAAAGTGGTTGCTGTATGAGGTCCCGTGATGGCGGACCAATCCACGCAACTCGCCATTAATTCCAGACAATCTTCACGACATAATCTTGTCTCGTGAATCCGTGTCTCACAAGGTCGCAGTTTTAAGAGACAAGCTGCGGCGCGCAATGTCTCTACAGGACAAGAAGGTGATGCCCGGACCAGGACTCCCAAACCACGAATGACTCCCCCTCTCGACCAGTAATTCGCTTCCCATTTGGCGGATTCATCGGCGGTGGATGAGCAGGATCTACGAAACAAACATCATCATTCTGGTTGTGAAAATAAATTCTCAGAAACACAAAACAATACCTGAATAAAGTAGTAGGTCTATTGTTGAAACGAGCACAATAAGATAATCCAGAACATCCCATTTCGCAAGTATCATCAGCATCGTCCAAACATCTCCGCAATTCTCCTTCCAAACTTGAAGACAAACATTCCGAGTCCAGTTGGGGCCACGCGGATTCCCAATCCGCCTGAAAAGCTCCTCGACATAGATTTTGGCACGTCGATCTCACGGCTTTCGAACAGCACGTCAGCTTTCCGGCATCCAAAGGCAAACGTTGCGGTTTCGACGGTGAAGATTCCAAAAAGCATCTCCACATCGGTAACTGAGGCTGTACAGGATTGCATTCTTCCGCAAGAACATTCATGATTTCTGCATCGGTAATCGCGGTGTGTAGAGTTTTGCGACAAATTTCTAAACATGCCGGATTTGGTGCTTTTTCGCAACAATGTAAATCTGGAATATAATTGGGGACTTTGAATGTTGGGTCAACAACGAAGAAACCCACACATAGGACACTCACGTCACCTCTCTGTGAAATTGAGGCAAAAAAGAGGGATTGTGTGGATGGAGCGATGGATACGACGGAAAAGTAGGGTAAACTGCTAAACGTGAAACATTCGGGACATTTCTCCGTTGTGCTACGTTGTATCCACCGCTCCCTTTCTTCTCCCTCAATTCCACGAACGGGCGATGTGATTTCATCGACGATTCTCTTGTGTGGGAATATATATCAATCTTTGATCGATTGGATTTTGTCTTAAATGAATTTCCAACAAAAAAGCGATTTGTGTGCAAAGCGACGCTGGAAGGAACACAAAAAGTTATCTATTTGTGACTGGACATGCGGACAGAAAAGATAAAGATGTTTTATGCCATCCTTACCACATGCGAAGTTGATTCCGTTTCGAATCGAATTCGCGACAAGGAGAGTTAATTGCACTTTGATCCATTTATTAAAAGATTTGGAACAGATTTTTGTACTTTAAAAGTAGCTTAACAGACCGCTTCCCCGTAGGCACATTCTAAATCTGTTTTTCTGTTCTTTCCTTTTTCTTTTGATACGTTTTGCGGGCGGACAGATATCTCCACCGTCTTTGAACCTAGAACATAAAACAAGATAGCACATTAATTTAGATGTTTGGAGTTAGTCTAGTAGATCTAGCATGTAAGAATTCTAAAGATTCAAAGAAAACAAATTGTTGATTCTTTCTCAAATGATTCGCAATTATTCCAAAAACATATGTTCCGAAAAATGTTACCAACTAGACTAATTTCAAGCATCTAGATTTATGTGCTGTTTTGTTTTGTGTTGTGGGTTCGAAAGTGATAGACGTCGTATCCGACCTCTCGCGAACCGTGATAAAAAAACAATATATTGATCTTTTTCTGTGAAGTTCAAAATTATCATAGATCTGCGCCAGTTCGGGGATCAGGAGCCTGGATTATAAAATCTTAAAGGTATAACAGCTAAATGTGGGATTAATCTTGAGACACAATATGCTATATGGAAGCAGAAACGTTAAACAAGCTCATAAATTTATATTCCCCGCTGACATAAATATGAACATCACTCACACAAACAGTTGGTCAATATCGAAATGTTCAAATGAGACTATTTTTGATAAAGATATTCTATGAAGGTGCATAGCCCATGATTATTCGAAACATTCTCATTTGGAGAATCTAAGCATGTTTCTAGGATTTTCCAAACACGTTCTTAGCATTCTAAACTTCTTGTGTTACTTAGGTAACCAGGTGATCTACTGAAAGTTCATTCAACCAACATCAATCTGCAGAATTGTTCATTTTTATGAAATAAAAAAAAATACTCATTCAAAAAAGTATTCATGAACACAAATGCATTATAATTATGCCCGTTCTTGATGTGAAGATATTAAATACTTATCATCTCTCCGATGGATACACTTGAAGAAATATTTATTTGTCTTCTCTCCATAAAATATTTATTTGCAAAAATTAAATATTGGATTAGATGCGAAAACTGATGAGTTGTGGCGAATAAATTGTTTTTTTAGAAGACCAAATTATTGGGGGCAAGCATTCCATTATTTGTTTCGATTAAATATTCCATTAATCTTCCCTGGCTAAAAGAGTTGTCCAAGTTTAATCGTAATTTAATAAGATTTGGCCAGATTCAACGAGATTCACACGGAAGTTCTGACCAAATCTCATTGAAAAATCACCGGTGAGATTTGGTCGGAACATTGTCCACGTTTAATTGTAATTTAATGAGAATTGGTCAGAATGAATAGGTTCTTTTAACCAGGGTTAAGGAATATGTTATGGAGAGAAGACAAACAAACTATTTATTTGGTTGGAAGAAATTTTTTTTCCAGTGTAGAAAATGAAAGCATTCATACTTCACAGTGAAAAGAAAATGAATTTAAAGACATAACTAAGAAGATGAATATAAAAGAATTGAACTCACATTGTTTGGGATCCTCCGCGTATTTCACTTCGACGACACTTTTGAGGCATTTGGGTACTTGATGGAAGCATCCTTTACTCGTATAAAGCTTCAAATTCAACTGTTTCCCCGGTTTGTTGTATAGATCACGACACACTCCCCTACATGTTTCATTCGAAACGTTATTACAGCATCGTTCAGCATCCTCGCGTCTTTCGAGACAAGAAAAGAATTCAAGTTCGTCACTTGGACGACAGAATTCTTTGAGGTCACTCTTAGGACCCGCCAACGCACATGAGGCACGACATATGGGATTTTGGGCTAGACGACAACACACTCTACCCGCCCAGTTCTCATTCTTCTTAGCATCTGCATGAAAAAAAATATATATAATATATACATATATGTATTTGATAATTTTCACTGCGATTCCAGACAGCGCAGTATTCCGCTTGGAACGTTTATGAAAGGTTCAAAGAACGTAGGGGAGGTTTTCTGAAATTTTCTGTTAGGGATAGAGGCATTGCTTCTTCCGTGCTTGACTGATGCTGGCCCAAACAGCATAAAACCTCTTCAGATAGCATATATTGCTATCTTTAAGAGCTTTGTGCTATCTATTTTTCATTAGTTTTCAAATAAAATTCAACAAAAATGTGAACCGTTTTCTCAAAGAAAAACTCTCAGATTTAAAGAAATATGTTGAGATTTTCTATCAAAGATTACTATGTTCTCGACTTGCATTTTTCTCTGTGTAGTACTCACCTTTCAAGGTAGCGTTGACGCAGCTCCAAAAATCCACCTGAAAGAAAGAGAAATTGAAATATCGATGAGAAAGGAAAATCATTCATCGTCACAAAATAGAATAAGATTAGATATCAAACCATCCTGTCAACTCTACTCCAATCGCTATTCCACTATTGGAATGATATAAAAATGGTACGAAAGAAGATTTAGAAGAAGAGAAAGAGAGATCGCATTGCGTGTGTCCTGGGATCATTGCAACGCGTCTACTTTAACATGATTTTCGATTCATATCTTTATAGTGTCAATCGATGAAGAGAGTGGGAAATATATAAAAGCAGTACCTTACCAATTCAAAAGGGCAGAATTGTGAAAGACGTTCCGTTGCGTTTTCCCTCGCACTTGCCTCGGCGCCTAAATCGATCAAGGAAATCTGAAAAAAACACGAAAAGAATTGTTAGTGCCGTGTGATGTGATGTGACATAGGCAATCCCAGGTTCGTCCAATTTTATTGGAATGTCATTTTCATCTGAGTGATGATAGTGGCATGAACGTCAAGTTAAAAGTGCCAATAATCATTATGCATTGGCCAGTTTGTTGCAAAACTGTTAGATACAGGAAAAACTATAAATTCCCTAGTAGAAATTTTGGGACGAGAAAACACGAGGGCCTGATGAGGCATGCGTGATTTCATATCAGTTTCTCATGGAAATCTTATCCAAACCCTATTGTAGCCTTGCGTTACAACCCTATTTGAATCATATTAGGGAAATCAGGAAAGTAAGGCCTTTGTAAGGACCTTATTGAAAATAGGGAATGTCTGATCAAATTTCTACTAGGGTTGTCTACTATTTAGATAGTTGAAACGATTAGCTGTACGGAGAAAACTATTCCGTAAGGATTACCAGGAAGAATTCAATAATTCGATGATGAATATTTTAAAATTATAATGAGTACCAGAAAACATGAAAGATAATGTGATAAACTATTCACGTTATCATAGCAATACGTCTTTTGCATTTCCCAAGCATTTTTTTCAGTACAATGATGAGGGTGATGATACAGCTAATAATCTGTTGTTGAAGTTTGAATCGTTTATAGAAACGAGACGAAAATTGAAATTTACAAAATCTGATCAGTGGTTATTTTTCCAAATGAACTCCTTGGAATTGGAAACATGTACTGCAAGATTTTGGGTCTTCAATAGCTGAATATTTTGTTATTCGATTACTAATTCGTTTTAATGAACGATTCGAACTCCAGCAGCATGACGACAATAATAAAAATAATCATGATCATCATAATTTGAAATCATTGGTGATTCGACGTATATAAATGTGTATAAGAAACTCTAACCGTAGTTTCATTGGATCAACGATTCTTCGATGAATTGTCGTCCACAAAGACACATTCGGTATGTTCATCACGAGCACAAGTTACGATTGTTTATCAAACGCCTCACGAAACCTAACGACATGATACCGGTTACAGAAACCTCTCTGGCGTTTCAAAAGCCAAATCTTGATTAAACGTCCTAAAGTCATTATTTCACATCCAATGCCAAACTTTTTTTTTCTCGCTCGTAGAGAAAAAAATGAATAATTTTAGAACTGAAATTTACAGCAAATGAAATTTATACATCAGTCTAATTCGCATAATAATACAGTGAATAATTATGCTCTTCCCTTCTTCGTAATTGATTGTGGTAAATATGCAACTTGGCAGCGCAAGTGAGGACGATGAAACAAAACCAAGTACCACGTACCGCGTATATTTTCGTCTTAGCATATTCTGGGAGGTATGCGATGTTCCCTTCGAGCTTCACCATCTCCTCTCAAAGGAGTTGTATTTTTCTGTCGCGAATTTTCCACAATGAATACGCTACTTTGGAACAGCTGCTGCGGTATAAATATATGGTTTCGCTTTGAAGGGTGCGTTTAAATTTTATCTTGACGCGTTGATGCGGTGTTTTCTACATTTGACACGTGAAGGAGCTTTTGTTTCTTGTTCTTTTGAACAATGAAAAATTATGATTGGGAACTGACGATTGATGACGAAGAATTATCATCACAGGAATGCAGAATTTATTATTATTTTCTTCAATTCATTATTCTACGTGTATTCTTGTGAAATCAACGAAACAGACTATCTAAGCAATGAATTGTTTTTATTTCACTGTTATTATATTTCAAGCAGTTTATCCGTGTTGGTTCCTATTTTTATTCATGAATCAAAGATATTAAAGTATCTCGGTTCTATGAGAATTCCTAATGTCTTTTCCACTTTTGATCATCAGTAAAACAATCAAACTAACGAGAGTATATAAAGAGAAAAATTTATTGTTATCAATTGTTATAAATCTTATCGAATTCAGCATAGAAATATAGCCGTTCAGATGTGTTCGCTGAAAATGATTGTACACTGTTAAAAATTTCTTGACAAAACTTTAAATACACGTAGCGGAAACAATTTCCAATCACGACACTGAAAATTCAAGGTAATGTGTATAAAATTTCACTTTCGGAAATATAAATAGATAAATGTGTGATGTAATACAGTAAAAATTCGAAAATTCGATTGCTTGAAAATGAATTAGAAATTTCAGTTAAAAATGTCACTGAAAAAGTTATGGAATTTCCAATAATTTTCAACAGTGCACTCCTTTAGGAAAATTTCTCCTATTTCGGCAAAAATACTTCATTGTTTGCTCCATAAAATTGGAATCAGAACAGAGAAAATGAATGGGAATGGTAAAATGGTCAGAATTAAGTAAATTGTCCCAAGGTTGTTTAATGCAAGATTTCGTGTTATTTTTAAATAGTACATGTGAATGAATCTTGGACAGTACGAAAATGGCTTGGACTTCCATAAAGTAATGTAGGACATATATTTATTGTGAAAGTGCGAAATATTTTGAGAGGTTTCTTCGCGTAAATAATTTGACTCGGGTAAAACTGACGCCGAATCTCTATAAAATGTGGTATTTTTTGGCAAACCTGTTTTTGCTGCGTCGAAAAAAGAATCCCTTTGATTTTTCATACAACATCGTGATGAAATATTTGTATTGAAATCCTAGAAAATCTCTTAATAGAAACATTAGTAATAGAACACACAAACCAAGATCTCTTATCGACCAACCGTACTACACGAGACCGATTTATTTACGTTCAAACATCCGAAACACGTGTTCAGGCTAAAAGCTCTATGTCATTTCCCACACGTTTCATTAAACATGCAAAGTTCAAAGCCGCTGTAACGGACATACATACCCGCACACACACACACATACATCATTCTCTTCAGAACCGTGTGTGACTTTTTATTAGCTTTGCATAATAAAATAAATTTAATAACACACATTTTTCACTCTGAAAGAAAATAATGTACCCAACCTCGCGGCAGGGTTAAATACGGCCAATCCCGCCTTGTGCTCGGGTCAACTAAATATCAATCGGAATGAACGAAAACGGACTCACTTTGGTCGACATTCAGTCTACTCAACCATAGAAACACGCGATATTTGAACGCAGAAAAGTGCCGTCTTTGAAAATAGTACGCTTCGCCAGGTATGCAGCAATGAATGTTTTTAATATACGGAAAGACCGAGTTCATTAATGTTTGGAAAAAAGACTATTGATTTAAACCCCCCCCCCCCCCCTCCCCCTATGAGCGACTCACAACAGACAATTGGTGGACTTAAGACGAATGTCAAAAATCCCAAATAGATAGACATCGGAAAAAAAGTCCAAAGAATGTAGACCCTTGGGCCCTGGCTTTTAATTTAGGCCTGGATATTTAATAGCTGGAATTAGAGATGGGCGATATTAATAATGTCCATATATTTGTATACAATATGTATTTAATCGATAACGTAAATATTGCCCATTCCTAGTCGGAATATTGAGTCTCAGACCATCAAGAAGTAGGGGCATTGAACTTTCGCAACGTTGATTTTTGGACTACTTTAAAAATAGTTTAAATCAAAAATCCTATGAACGTTCACTACACATTCTTCATATCTTGTTCGTACATTCTACAAATGTTTTCTATTTCGTATATACTATTGACCGCGTGTCGCTACTTTGGGATATTGACAAATTCTATAATATAATTTTCCAATACTTAACACTCGAGTCTATTATCTAGAAATCTGTTACTTTCGAAGGAATTCATGAATATCCAATGAGTGGTGAGAGATATGAGAACGTGCATGCAAAACAGGAAGGATCATATAATGTACTTTTAATCTTAATTAAAGGATACTAAATTTTGAATGACGATGAACGTTCCATTCCCTAAACGGACAAAGCAAACCAAAAAATAACTTGAACGATAACGAAGAAAATTGTACCACTTATTCTTTCCATTCACAATCAAGAAAAATAATACACACGATCCAAAGGTGGGCGTGGGTACCTATCGTGATACTTGCACACGAATTACCTGCTGGTGCTGCTGGTGCCGTGGTTGGCAGCGACTTGGAAGGTACAGCGCGTCTATCTGACCAAGGAAGGAGGGACCCCTTATAGCGAAAGATAATATCGGAGACGTTGGGGGCCCGCTGAGAGATTTACGTGGAACCCCCTCGTGGGTAGACGGGACCAGACACGACTCATTCATACGCAAATATTACGAATCGATGGGATCTACACTCAAGATGGTCTCGAATACGGATACGTGTTCTCCCTCCAGGAGTAAGTCATTTACGATATTGCTTTCATCTTTCAAATAAATAGGAAATCCACAATTATTATCATTCATTTTGTACACATATCGTTGAAAATCAAATCATTTGTAGGAACCAACTGTCGCGATATGAACATTTATGTTTCTAAGAAAAACCTGTTGTTCAGACACAACATTTAGGAATCGTAAATTATTATCGGCTCGTGTCGATTCCAATCTCAATGATATATTTTCTACAAATTTTTTATTCCAAACACCTCGTAACTCCCGAAAATAATATTCATCAATTTATCCGTGTGTTAAAACACTCGGTTAACTTATTTGAAAGTCATTTGACGTCGTTCCTTCAATGCGAAACGCAACACGACTTCCAACAAAAGGTTTCAGAATCGTCATCTTAGTGGACTACTGATGAGCGCTGTCTATTCTCAAGCGCTTGTGAATCAAATAGCCGGAAATCATGGCGGAAGTTTGAATCATACGATGAATTAAGAAATATATCGCGTAAATACTTGCTGGACGCTGCTTACGGAACAAGTTTCTGGAGTCAAAGAACGGTGTATCTTATAACATCAAAGTTTGTTACGGATAAATAATTGAATAAAATTGCATTATTTAACATCTCGTGATACAACTCAGATACTTCAAATTTAGTATCAAGTCCGAAATGAAATTGAAAATGGTTCAGAGGGTAGTCCCCAAAGATTATGGTTAAGAGAAACCAAGCGAGACACGATAAAAAATCAGCGATGCAACAAGGTCTTATAGTTTAGATATAGCTGAAGTAAATACGATCCACAATTAATTATACCCGCCACTGGAATCTTTTGAATCCTCCCGGGAGAATTTCTTGAAGATGAGTCTGTAGGTGCCACTCGTTATGTACTCGTGTGTGTGTGTGTGTGCTTAAAAAGGAAAAAAGAAAGAAAGAAAGTTGTTGCAGGGGACGAGAAACGCAACGATATCGCGCCACTGATAAATATCTATGGCTCGACCCTGACCACGATAAAAGATACAAAATATGTCGTAGCTGTTGTACGATACATTAGAAAAGAAAACATGACAGAAAGAAAAATTTATAATGTATACTTTGTCCAATGGTATCCCTTTCGAACAGACAAATTGCGCAAGTTTGGCTTCCTCGAAGAACGAGCTTTCCGATCACGCGGAAGATCAACAAAATTTTTGATATCCAAAATTGAAATTTCTCAACCCCACGATACGTTCAAGATCCCAAAAAACAAATTCATTCCCGTGTTCTTTGACCCCAAATAACACAAGAATCCTCGGAGAATGTCTCATAGCAACTCATACAGAATACAATTTATATAAATTCTTATGCAGCATTTAACGCATAAATTTTGTGATCAAAATTCATGACATAGCAAATCCCAGATTATTCATTACAGTGTAACTCCCTGTGAATTAAATAATTATTGAAGTGAAAGTTAAAACAGTTGGGATATATAAAACTATAGCTCTCTACACATTATATCTGTTTTCCATTACTTAGAGAACTCAATTTACCTTGGAACAAATGCTTCGACAAGATCCTGCCGCCAAACCACAGCATGATATTTCTGTAACATTTCAAAACAAAGGAGAAAAAATAAGTCGAAAAATGTCCTTCAAATCATATGGAAACATCGGGCAAAGAGGGAAATATGAATGGGTGGGAGGGGGGTAGACAGACAGACACATACGGAAAAAGAAAAAATAACGGAATGAAGGAGCGTCGTGCTTTTCCAAAAAGGGGAGGACCTTTTCTCCGATTACATAGAACATGGAACAGACGTGCGTGCCTCGTATTACGTTAACTCAAAGAAAGATAAAGAAAACAAAGAGACAGGAAAAAAAGGAGCCAGATGAGGGAAAGAAACGTGTTCAATCTGTCAAAACTCAAAGAGAACCTTTGAAATTGACCTTACACATGGGTTATGTGATACAAAGTGTAACGTATTGTAACATTTGTTCTTTCCCCGATACTTCGTCATTTTTATCCCTGGTGGAGGAATTTTGCTGAAAATCACTGAAATTTCCACAGATTTTCAGTGGAGAGTTTTTCAGAGGATTTCAGAGGTGTTTATAGTTTTTCAAAGAGTCTCAGTGACGTTCAGAAAAATTTGTCACAGGAAAAACGTGCCCGATACGTGACAAGTATCCGCCTTACAACGATACGCATCTTTTCTCTATCTACACGGTTGCCAGAAAATTACCAGAAATTTACAACAGGCGCAGTACTGCACCAGTACAAGCCAAGACTGGCAGGGTCCTGGCATTTGTCTGGAATGATAACGCTTTTCAGTACTGGGGATTGAGTACTGATGCCATTATTCGCAATCAGTGCAGGGCCAGTACTGGGTTAGTACCTGGCCGGTATTAAGTTCTCAGTACTGGTTTATCAGTACAGGCATATTACTGTATTTTTATGCATCCAGTACTGATCCCGTACGTGTTGACCAAGTGTTGGAGATCCAATACTGGCACTGTACTGCATCTGTTGTCAACATTGGCATATTACGGATTTTTCTGATTGGGTGTGTGTTTCAAATATGCTCTTCGCTGCCATAGCAATGCGTTGCGAATGGCACACAGTTTCGTATTAAGAACAATAATTTTTTTTCATTGTATAGCAATAATATTCTTGGAACAATAAATTTTCTCATTTTCAGTCAACGATTTAAATTTCGATGATATGCATTCATGCACTGTAATTCTTTGCAGCAACAGACCTGAATTTGCAGATTTATTTTCAAAACTTATCCGAATATTCAGAAGAACTTGCTGATAATTCAGACCTGTTACAGTGTTGGTTCAATTCAATCATTTCAATCGATACACACGCCTTTTTCCATTGAATCTGCAATTTAATTTCTCACTTGCAATATAGATCCTCCAGTTCCTGTAACAATAATTTCTTTCTTTCTGACCGCACGATGACTAATGTAAAATTAAGAATGAGTGAGGGAAAACTGACAGGTCATTTACGGAGAATTCCCTTTTTCTCTCCTGTGTCGTTCCCTTATTCAATTATTGAACGCCAAGTCGGAAGACAGAATGTGGCATTCGTGTCACGAACCACGAGTCTTCGAGAATCGAATTCGACGATAAAATATTCATCTCGGATGGTTCATGGTCACACATGCATCAGGTGAATTCCGTATTCGTATCGAGGGGAAATATGTTGGGTATATTATGTGTATATTCCTTTTTACGAAACAATTGTTCGTCACTTAGATTTTGGAGATTTTCCTCGAAAAAATGTAAATTCCAGCCAACTTCCAGATATCTTGCAGATATTGAATTTTTCTTTTCAAAATTTTTGATATACCTCTTGATAATAGAAATCATTCTTCGTCCTATCGAGGCACACTAGGCGTATCGATGTTCCTTATAAGGGCCAGTGAATTGCCCAATATGATTTCCACGAGGGATATTATAAATTACAGAACAAAAGGATCAGTTGGTTAAATGAAATTTAGATTGATTCGACCTCGCTGCAGGTTTAAATACCATCCGCAGTAGAAACCACTCTAGTTATGCTTCAAACTATTACCAGGCCTTACAAGTCCATCACAAGTGCCTGGTGAGGCCTTATAATAGCCTGGAGGCTGACTAGAGTAATTTCTGCTAGGGATTGGACTTGACTGATTGATGGAATTTAATGCAAACTTTGCAATGTTGAATTATCACTCCAATCTATTGGATTCTCATTGAATCTCAGTAATTTATCAGATTCCAATGAGTTTCAACGGGTTCAAACAAGTCTCATAGTTCAATAAGATTCAATAGACTCTTCAAACTAGATTTAGATTTCATCTGGTGTCGATGAATTTGCTTTTTCAATACTCAGGAAAAGTTTTACTTTCGTGTATCACTGCAAACAAGTTTTTGTTTGCGATGATCGACATTTTATAGAATTCAATGATAACTTGATACAAATTTTCAATAAAAAAACATCGATACTTCCCAATTCTTGATCCACCAAGACCTTTTTTCAACTATGATTCGAATTTTTCTCAGGATAAGTTGTGTATTACAAAAATAGTACAGAACACATTTAACTGCAACTCTTTTTGAGGATTCAAACTGTGCGTTGTATATTCGATTATATACATATACAAGTTTGAAGATTCGTTGCTACTTGGGCTGGAATACCACAGGGAACTTGAAAGGATCTAAATCTAACTTTGCATAAAAACCCTTACGTTATTATCCTACCCGTCAACAATGTCGATAGTCAAGTTTTTCGATACCTCAATAATTTTTCAAGATTTATATTCGTGGAACGAACATTTCCAACTTAAATCACGTGGAATGTTGTAATCTTACAACGCGTGGGAGAATCGTGCGAGTTTTACGAGTGCGAGGATACATCGATGTGTCGTTGTCGAGAAACGCAGCTGCAGAAATACAGTGTTATTGCTCCTTGTTGCAATGTGCTTATGCGCGAACGACACACATTTGCACGAATGGTTACGAGAAGATACACAAAAATGTCGCGCAGTATACATGGAAGTTTTATAAATGTGTGTCACTAAGTCTCCATAAATGTGAGCATTCTCGTCAGTCATTTTGAGAATTGTGAATAGGATGAGGATGCACATTTGATGTATGCAACTCAAGATGAAGCTGTATTGGTGTAGTCTGGGATGAATCTAGGGAGAGGAAAAGGAGACAGAGAAAAAATCTAGCTGAAGACAACGGCTGAAGTCTATCAGCCACGTAGAATAACTTTTCATAAGAAGTTTTTATCCTCGATACGCATAAGAATCTGGCTATTTTCGAGACCAAGGGTTATTCGATGTCTGTCAGACAAATGACAGCAAATAAAAAACAGTGATAAGGGTCACCATTGCCCACCATTCTGATGAATCTTTTTTTTCAATGGAAAAATTCTTCCATGGGAAACAAAGTTTATCAGAATGAAGACAAAGAAAATTTCTTGAAGTCTGAGAAATTGTGTTCTCAATGTAGCAGATAAATCCCCATCGGTATTGGACCTCTTGTTCACTCACGGTCATTTTTACACGAGTTGCTTTTAATTCGGACTTGAGTTTTTGTTGGTATCACAGTATTTCCATTTTCTGATAAAACTGTCATCTTCAAAAATTATTTCACGGAAGAAAATAATTCGCTATGATAGCTGGATGGAACTAAATTTGGATAGCCAAAAATATTGCTGCAACAGCTCAATTTCAGCTATTTTGACAATAACTTCTGTTGCCAGTGCTAAACAGAATGTGTGTAAACAATGTGGATAGATAATCTCAAAATGCAAGTATATTTTCAATTTTTCTAATGGGTGTATCAGTTCGTTATGGGAAATTGATCTTCGTGTACCATTCGATTTAGAGTATACTAAATTCTCGACCTTTCCGACAGTGTCAAATTCGAGGCTGAAGGGCTCTGCAATTGGAGGGTATACAGCGTATAGCGTATAGCTATTTTAGTGCCGTTCGCAATAAAAGTCACAAAACGAAGTGGCTTCCAAAACACACGCGACGTGAACTCAAAAACCATTCGGTACCTCGACCACACGATTGTATGATCTTTATCTCTTTTTTCTCTCACGTTCTCAATTTATGTATGTGTTTGAACAAAAACTTTCATCCATTCCTGTATGAATTTCAATATAAGTCTTCACAGGGTCTTTGGTTTGATTCGATGGATGAGATATTTGAACAATATAAAATATACAACTCAATTTATTTTTCTTTTCATCATTGTGGATGAATTCTTCCAGATATTCTATGAAAAGAGCATAGCACATAATTATTCAAAACTGTCTCTTTTGGAGGTTCTAAACATGTTCATAACATTTTCCAAATATGTTCCAAGAATTTTCAACCTACAGGGAAAGACCGGGTCTATTAATATTTAGAAAGAATTTATCAACGTTTAGAAAAATGATTGTAAATTTAGGGAAAAAGAGGATCGCTGAAAAATATTCGTAGTCAAAATATTAACAGTTGATAGTCTCATTGATATTTTTCACAGTGGAACTATCAGTTGTTAATACATCGACTACGAATTTTCAGTAGACTCCCTACGAATGTTTTCCAGCGATCCTCGTTTTCCCTAAATCGACAGTCATTTTTTGAAATATTAATGAACCCGGTCTTTCCGTGTATTGTATCGCTTGAGATATACGAAGCTTTTCGAGACCAATAGAAATGAAATTATTTATCGCGAGATATATGACGGAATTAAGTATAAATATGGGATATAACTTAATTTCCCTTCATACAACTTCACCCGCATAACCCTTTCCCTCTCCGCTCTTCCCATAATTACACGTCGTGGCAAGAATTTTATCGATATAATAAATATATAAACATAAAGCAAATAAACCAATTTGACTTTATAATTAATATAAGATTTATAGTACACGTATACTTCATGAAATGCAAATGGGAGGGAGAGCAAGAGTGAGTATTAAACGTAATTAATACAGTCATCGAGCTGCCGTTGCCGTTGCCGTTGCTCTCAAATTGTACCGAGAGAGATCCCCAAGAGCCGGTGCATTTTATGAGGACTTGGTGTAGTAGGATCTATGTACACGTATAAATACAGCACATGAGTACATTCACAAAATGGAGAAGAGACAGAGAGAACGATGGAAGAAAGAAAGAAAGGAAGGAGTCAAGAAGGAAGAATCGAGATACGTGTCCCTCGACGTGTTTTTATCCGGCGTGAAGCTGTCACAAGGTTTTATGTGTTTATTTATCTCTCACTTCTTTTCTCTTTCCTTCTTTCACACACGCATGGAGATCGTGTTTAACCATCATCAATTGGAGAAAGAAATCGTTCTCTCGTGAATAATTTTTTCCCCATCAATCTCTATTTGTAACGATAAATAGGAAACGTCTTTGAAAGCGAAAATATTTTCTTCGATCGATGAATGCAGGGAGTACGAGTGAGTATGTGTGTGTCATTCCAGTTATTACCCGGCGTTGCTTCATTACTGGAAGCCGACCGTTGGTTCCCATCTTTGGAACAATACTGAATATTCGATGTTTCAATTATTACCCCAATCCTGACTTTCGGCTCACATCTTTTCGTTGAAGTGATAATGAAAAAATGTAAAACAATACATATGATTTCACACATAATGATTTTTTTTCACCAAGATAGCTTTCTCCTCGCAATATATTATGTTCCCAGTGCACGATGATAACATTCAAATGAGAAAATTACACTTATATCTTTGAGAGAATTCATTCAAAGCTATCAACTAATCCTACTCGATCTGTGATTGTATCAAAAAACTTGTTCCGATTGTTGAGACATTTTGAACACACATATGTTCGTAGAACAACTTTATTCACACATGGAATTGAGAAAATAAGAAAGCAACAGGAGATAAAAGGGAGTCTGTGTTACGCAAAACATTGAAAATCAAAAAAGTGGATAAGATAACGATTGAGGGGATATTAACGCCACGGTATAAGCCAAATTACGTGAGAATGCTTCAGTAAAATCGAATCATCGATATACCATAGGTTAATAGTTATAAGACCAGCATAAACTCGTTGAAGTTCTATTAAAAAAAACTCTAGCAGAAGAATTAATATTAGAATTGAAGAAATCAAAGTTAGATAATATATGAACTTATGTTGCCTGAAGGAAGAGAACGGATAGGGCATGGCGGGACCCTGCCCGAAGCATCAGACAACCCTACGTGACAGAGGATTCTTATGTTGGTAGCTTGGCCCAGCTTAGGCAACAACCTGGCTAAGGTTGGGAAATGGTGCTACCCAACTTGAGCAAGCGATAGATTGCGATAACTGTTCCTAGGGTGTTACTTGTTCCTTGAGAAAGGCGAACCAAGCCTTCAATGAATATATAAGTCTCCTCTGACGATTCCACGACAGAAAGAATTCTTCATCCGTTGCCTACTCCAACGCTAGGACCATCGGATTTGTGTAATTCATCAGTTTGAACTGATCAGGAAATTTATCTTCTCGAAATTCTTCAACATTTATTTTGTTCATATCGTAATTGAAGAATGGGTGTTTCATTTGATTTTTAATTACAATGAAAAAGAAAATGAAAATTAGTATGGGGTGGGTGCAACCCTGCCGCAAGATTGCGTTGGTTCATCCTTGATAAATAAATTTTTATATGGTTGCCATTGACAGCTCTTACAACCCTTTCCTCAATGTTGGGTCCAGAACCGGCCCTGGTTGGATCTTAATTGTAGAAACTATTGAACTGAGACGCAAATGATATTGTCATTTCAAAGTTTCTCCATGCCTAGTAACCTAAGCCTCGTGACAGCCTAACGCCCATGGTCAATTTTCACCTGGGTGTTGTTTTCAATATTTTTTCTACAAAAACAATGAGAGCATTTATTACATTGAATCAAAATCTTTTGTTTCTGTTTGTCGATCGAACAGATTTTTTTCTTGATTCCAGAGCGTTCATCATCGTGAAGATGAAAAACGATGAGTGACAAATAATGTTAATTCTTATTCAATCAATGCTTTGATCAATTCTGGTACTTTGCACATCATGGACCTAATGCTCCTCCTCCATCCTCCTTAATTTGAACAAAAAACTATAACATCAAACGTCATAGACATTGATCGCATTCGATGAATGAAAAACACTCAATGGAATTCAAAGGATGATGTATAGCGAATGATAGTTCATAGCAACGATTAATTAAAAGATCTCGATCTCCGATATTTAACAGTCTATGGTACCGGATGTCGCAATTACGTAAGCATGTTAAGATTGATGCGTGAAAAACGAGATACACCCGTGCGAAATAATTACATGGTTGTCGGGAAACCTACGTGGGTTAATATGTATCGTTTAACTATCTGCGTACAGAAAATGTACCTCACCTGTATGTGCGTACGTATGCATGTAATAATTATTTTGTACGTATTATGTACTGTACATACATCTACAAACAACGATCGATTTTCATATATTTCTATAAGCATTCAATGTGATAAAGTACTGGTAAAAACGAATGAAAAAAATAAATAAGAGCGAATGTATACACGTTATAAAAGCGACCACTTCTTTTTACGAATAATAAATTACACAAATCAAATAATAATGAATCAACTATAAATATTCAGGCACGATGGTATCTTTTACAAGAAAGTGGTGGTGACTTTGATATGAATTCATTAAGAAGAGAGATAGGAAAGATCTGAGGAAGTAATCAATAATTTTATAGAAAGCAGTGATTATTTCTCTTTCTATCAAAAAGAAGATAATGCGTCTTTAATGTCTGTAAACAGGGGCATTACACGATACGTATGTGCAGACATATGCGAGTTATTACGTCGTCTAATGGAGTTCCTTATCTCGTTACGAAGTTTTTTTTCTATCACTGTGCGTGAATGAAGTGTTCGTTCTAATTTCAGGAATCAAGCATTATCACGATACCTGTCGCACGTACCTACATTGTTATACACAAATTTCAAGGAACATTAAACAACAATTATTCTTCTTTTTTCTAAAACTCCAATATCGTTGTTGTTCAGTATTTTTCTTGTCTACTCATCTTGCTTTTTGGAATGTTTTAATTGCCTTTGATTAAAGTTGATTCCAGTTATTAGGGTCTGTTGAACGAAGTACTGCACGAGTGGTTGGAGATCTCCAAGATCGGAATGAGTTGAAAAATTTTGTATGAGTATTAATTTCGAGAGAAAACACATTGTGATGACACAAGGATGAACAATTCATCCCCCAGATTTTTAAGGGGATGAAAGAAATTCGATCATTATTTTGAGCTGATAGCGTTGATTAATTAATAATCGCAAGGTGTGGGACGGAGGTATGCGTTTTCATCTTATAAAACTGTTAACTTGCAAGAGTGACGAATAATTGATAATCCTCCTCTATTAAGGATCGAATCAGCCTTTGAACCAATAAGTGCCTCTGAACAGAGCAGGAGCAGATTTTCCAAACAATCAAAAAAATAAGAGAAAGATATTTTTATTTCATCGAAGCATGGCTAGATTCTTACCCTTAGTAGTATCATCATAAACAGGATAGAAATTAGACTTTTGATATCTTAATTTGATGGATTTTGAATACAAATGGGGAAAAAATGGAAGAAGTTCGTTTGAAGCCGTTGAAGAAAGGATAAATTTCAAATACCTCTACCCAAGAAAAAGTAGGAGACAAAAAATATACAGTGGGGTGACAAGATAAGACGATTTTTGCAATGCCGGTAAAAGCATAGGGTGTTACGAGAAAAGAACGAGAAAGAAAATGCAAACAAAGAACAGGCAAAAAAACACGAAGGAAAAAGGAAGAAAGACTTTTATACGAAGACAACCATGACGACGACGACACATATGGCGGGAAGTTGTGTCGTCGGTATCTTTTCTCTTCTTCTTCTTCTTCTTCCTTTTCTTACGAAGATGATGATAATGAACGTTATGAGAAAAAATTTCGATTGCGATTTCCCTAAAACATCAATGGTATGAAAATTGCATATCAATATTGTTCAACTGTTATTATGTCAGGAAATTCCATTGGAGAATCAGTATTTTTTTATCCTTTCCTATAGTCATGGAGTAAATAAAACTCTGAATTATTCTCCCTTCTGTCCAGGAGACATTTTTAATACACAATAGTGTATTAAAAAAAAGGAAAAATCCTGTGAAACCTCGGAACCTCTAGGTCTGGATAAAATTTCAACGTTCCTCGCTGCCTTGACTTTTCAGTTCCCTGAAAATGAAGAAAAGGCTAGACACGTTCCGCCTCCAGCGTTCTTTTGCCCAGCGAAAGAATTGTCTTAACCGGTCTGTTGTTTTGAAACACATTAAAAATTTTAAAAATCCTATGAAAGTTAACCTGGAAGTCCACATAAACAACCAGCATGCAAAATTGCCTTACGTATAATTTCATCTAATGAAGTCCGCAGGTGTTCTGGGGTAGTCCAGTTGTACATGCACAACAATATTTCCATGGATTGATCACTCTTCGATCACTCATGAGAAGCAGTGTGTCGTTATCAGAAAAATTCAACGTATTCCATTTTTATTCGAATAACCATTCCTAATGAATGGAGGCAAATGAAAATCCGTGATTAGAATTTTTGAAAAAGATCGATTCTTTTTTACATATAAGTTTCGAATTTTTGTTGTAATCTATAAAAATTATATATTTTTGATATGGAGAGATCGATCATTTTCAAAGATCGCCATCACTGATGAAAATAGGAAATATGTCCTCCCAAAATAAAAAATTTTACTGGGACAGGGGATCAACCCAGATCCACTCGAGGGTAGCGGCGAAAGGGACAGTTACCGTAGACCTCATCTGCGCTGGGGTTTTTTGATCTCTATTTCCCGAGCTACATATAATTCTCAATATTATATACGAGGGTGGATTGATAAGTTTCCGGCCTGACCAAGAGATGGCGCCACTAGGCCTACCTTGAGGTGGCGTTCTATAGTACCATCCTTAGATAGCTTGTAGCTATAGTTTCAGTCCGATCGCCATGTTAGTTTAGTTTTGAGAGCACGCTGACCAAGACGCCTCTGTGTTTTTCGTAAAAATGGAAAAGCTGGAAAATCGTGCTGTCATCAAATACTTTTATTTGAAGGGGTTAACGCCGAAGGAAATTAAAGAAGAGATGGACTCAACACTGGGGACATCCTCCCCATCATATTCAACCGTTAAGCAGTGGGTTTCCGAGTTTAAAAAGGGTCGTGTGAGCACCTCTGATGAGCCTCGCTCAGGACGCCCCATTGAGGTCACAACTCCAGATATGATCGAAACAATCCATCAAATAGTGCTGAAAGATCGCAGATTAAAAGTTCATGAGATAGCTGAGACCTGTGAGATGTCATATGAACGTGTACAAAATATTTTGCACCAACATTTGTATATGGAAAAGCTCTGTGCAAGATGGGTGCCGCGTTTGCTAACAGTCGACCAAAAATTGATTCGAAAGAATATTTCTACCGCCAATTTGGCGTTGTATAAGCGTAATCCAAGCGAATTTTTGCGTCGATTCGTAACCGTTGACGAAACTTGGGTCCACCACTACACTCCTGAAACCAAAGAACAGTCTAAACAGTGGATTGGACCAGGGGAACCAACTCCAAAGAAGGCAAAAACAATTTTTCCGGCGAACAAGGTTATGGCTACTGTTTTTTGGGATGCAAGAGGTATTATATACATTGATTACCTTGAAAAGGGTAAAACTATCACTGGTCAATACTACGCAGACTTATTGCAACGTTTGAGCCACGAAGTGAAAATTAAACGACCTCATCTGGCGAAGAAAAAAATCTTGTTTCATCACGATAACGCACCAGCGCACACGTCAATCGTTGCGATGGCTAAAATCAACGATCTGAAGTTTGAATTAATGCCGCACCCTCCCTACTCTCCAGACCTAGCCCCGAGTGACTATTATCTGTTTCCTAACCTCAAAAAATGGCTTGGCGGTAAGAGATTTGCGGACAATGAAGAAGTAATCGAAGCTGTGAATGGGTATTTTGAGGAGCTTGACGAATCAGTCTATAGAGATGGCATTACTAGACTAGAACACCGCTATGAGAAATGTATCAGCCTTGGAGGAGATTATGTTGAGAAATAAAAAAAAAAAAATTCTCAAAAACGTTGTTTTTCTTGGTCAGGCCGGAAACTTATCAATCCACCCTCGTACAACTTGTATATAAACTGTATTGAATTATATATAAATTATATATAATTTTAAAATTTTTATAATCCTAGGAGCTTCAGGTGGGAAATGTATCGAGGGCTTTAAGGAGTCTTCAAACGGCCCTGAACCTCTTGGAACAATTGGAATTAATTCACCCCACATAGTATTGAATTTTCATGTCAATCATCATTTAATGATTATTAATCGTCATGTAAATTTCTATATCAAATAACAAAATCATATCAATTTTTACTGTAATTCAACTCCAGAGCAGCAAAAATTTCTCTATCGATTTATCTAGAAATTGCTTCGAATTATGAATATCTGGATCTCCAGAGGGGTTTTATAGTATTCATGTTTTCGATATGTCGGGGATAGAGCGACACAATGATAGAATCTTTCGAGGTCAATGAATTCATTCTATGCAGAGGTAGTATTTTTGCGCCGAGAAGTGCGAGATGCGGTCTGATTATATATCTTTTAAAAATATCCTCCAAGAGTTCCGCAACGAGTTTTATGCAGGGAATGAAGAAGAAGCGCCAAAAGATGTCCGAATTTTCCTCTCCATAATTCCTTTATATTATTAAAATTGTTTTGAATCTTGATCATCCCTGAGATCTCACGTGACGAGTTTTGGAAAACCAAAATTAAACGAATAAGATTATAGACCCTCAGATATAGCTTCTATAATTGCTGAATAATCGTGACGTAATGCGATTCTTACAGTAGTTTTAATGTTACGCGTGAGATAATGAGATTCCAAATTTCTATACAGGAGAAGATCACACCCTGTGCTCAGAGCATTCTACTGTTTACAGACCAATCTAAACAAACTTCCACCTCATGTTCAAGCTCATTTTTTCCATGTGGAAAATTTTTCAAAATTTAATATAATTTGTACATAATTCAATATAGTTTATATAAAAATTCTATATAATTATATAAAAATTATGTATAATTCTGAGAATTTTTCAACGCGGGTTATTTCATTTACTCTATCATTCACGGTATTCTTATGTGATAAATAAATCAAACCGATATCGTGTTCCGATGTGAGTAAACTGATTTTTGTTATAAACTTGAATACAATAATTCATGATCAGGTATTAAATGTCACCATGTGATTAAATATCCATGCAAAATTAAATAATGTATTCTTCTCGATGTTGAATAAATGTCAATCGGACTGAACAACAGAAAAATGCACGATCAGAGAGAACATCACAGTCGATGTCATGAAATAGAGCGAAAAAGATCATTATACCAATTAACGTGTTATTAAAAAACACACCCTGAACTCATTAATAATTTTTTAATTCTTCGTATGTAAATAACATATTATGCGAAGAAACATCATATAAATATTCACCTTGAGCGACAACGAAGTAAGGATTGGCGAAGACGAGGGTCAGCATCATCATCGCAGTACCAATTACTCCCAGCACCATCATTCAAATCAAGTTGTTTGTCCTTGCGTATATATTAACATACGTATATACATATATATAATACAATATTTCAATTCGCTGTCGAATATCGAATTGAATATTTGAACATTCGAAATATCGAAATCATATTTCTACAAAAAAAAAGAGAAAAGTATGTACATACTTATACATATATATACATCTACATATACACGTAAAAATACACAAAAACACCGGTCTGTTATTTTGTAACACAAGTGTAGTTTCTCACATGTCGCGCGCGTGCATTAAAATCATCGGAAAGACTATATGAAAATTCAACCAGCACTTGACAAAAGCCGAAGTTCACTCAAGCGCAACCAACGAGCGACTGAGAGCTTTTCCACGATGGGATGGCACTTTACTTGAACTTAGGTATCGAGTGAGCTTTTTAGCCCTCCTCCATGTGACTAAAGTTGAGTGGGTGCGTGAGTATGCGTAGAAAGAATGAGCGAGTGCGTGCGTGGGAGGAAGAGAAAGAGGAGGTGAAGGAGAAGATGGAGGAAGAGGAGGGGGAGGGTGAAAGACGCGTGGCACCGTGTCACGCATATTGCAACTGGCTATTGTGTGTGACATCTTCGAAATGTATATTGGTATAATAATCGGATAAATGTGTACGCGATTCTTGGTATTTTCCTTTTGCCTATCTTTCTTTTTCTTTATCACTTCGTTACAGCCTTTATTCTTCTCAGTGTTATCTTCTATAATACACAAACGTATATGAGTGGATATACCCGGAATATAGGATAACTTGGATATCGTGAGAATGGCTTCATTGTCATATTTCATTTCATCCGCGACATGCAGCTGAACTAAGAGAGGCAGGATGAGATAGAGGGAGAAAATTGATTCTTTGTATCGATTCATACGTATGATTCGTCATTACTCTTGTACCAAAATTACATGATTTGATTGGTGCTTCAAGACATTCATATTCTTAAATTTTACTTTCGAATTTTCAGTTGAAAGTTATTCAATACTTATGAAATCACAGTAAGCGAAAGATAGTTTTCCATCCAGCGAATAATATTACACTGATATTACAGCGATACTTGTGCTAATTTCCTACTAAAGACAGTACCCAGCAAACACGACTGCTGGTGTTTCAAAGGGCCACTGACGGCTCTTCAACGGCATTGCCGGACCATCAACGGCCCATTGAAACGCCAGTAGTCATTGTTTGTAGCGTAATGTCGAGATTTCAGGACTTCCAAGACCAGGTTGTATTCGGGTCAGATACGGGTCTAATATTCAACTAAACCCTTCGTTTGAGGGTAGAGGAAAGCGACGTAGACCACAGCTTAGCATCAGTCTTGCAGGAAAGTCTTGTGAGACCACTGCAACACGTATGAAAGAAATGGAGCACGGATAAAGAAACGATCTGATTGACAGGATTTTACAGTAGTCTCACAGAAATAAGGGGGAGTCCTAAATCCCACACTTTATCCGAGATCTTCCCTATATCTCTGCTTTATTCTTTTATACGTGTTGCAATAGTCTTGCGAGACTTTTTCTGCAACACTGAGGCCAGAATATTTGTTTCCACACGGGTTCTTACAATCCCAGGCGCTTCAGGTACGAAATGCGCTGGGAACTTTCAGACCACTCTGTCTGAGGATACATCCATTTTAGTGATTGAATTTTGTAAGTTTTGAGATACTCGATTCATATATTTGTCATATTTGTGATGATGTCAAAATGCGAATGTGTTAATGTAGGAGCACAGTAATCGACAATGCTCCAGCCATTGATATTAAAATTCCCTTTGGAACAAATACTTGAATCGATTCAGGCATTCTCTCAAACTCCATCATGTAAAACCACCGCTTGAAGAAGCCAGAACTCCATACTGATTGAAGATGATACGATGTGTGAGATAGCAATGGAATTCAAAAACAGGCTCCATCCAAATCCTCTGAAAAATTGAAAAAGAGGTGTGCAATGGAAAGACAAAAATGTACAGCTACCGGAAATTAACCGAGCACAAGCACAGGCTGACGATCGGCTCGTACCAGTGTTCCTGTATTATATCCCCAGATAGAAAAATGTCTCAATAATGCCATCATAACGGTGACATGCACGCCAAGAAATGTTTGCATCATGGTACCAAGGTGTTTCCGCATAAAGCATTGTTATTGGTAGCAAACCGAGGTGATGGTACCATAATGAAGACGTAATGTTTACATTTTATGCAACATTGCAATCTAAGCGAAGTTTATGATAGTATGTTTACGGCATATTATGTTACAAAATATTTAGGGCATGGTTTTCTATCTGGGTCACGAATAATCGGACCTAGAATGATTTTTCTCGCCATTTCTTTCCTTTTGAATGTCAGTTTCTTCACTATTCTAAATAAAAATAACTTATATTATTTGTTGTACTGAGAAATGTAATCCAAATGTGCAGTAGAATTTGATTTTCTTCGTCATAAATTGCTTATTTTGAGAATTATCGAAAACGCAACACACCCATAGACTTTCGAAAGTTCGAAATTTGCAATGCAAAGTTAAAAAAATGGGCAATCCGATTTGGAACAGGGGGTGGTCCGAGTCGGAACCAATGTTTCCATTCAGATTGTTTATCACCGTTTTCGATTTTCAGCCATTAGGGAAACTTTGGGGAATTGAAGAGTCTTTCCAATGGCATATAATACATAGCGATCGGTCAACAGTGCAGAGTTTGATGCAATCAAAAGAAAAGCTGGTCCGACTAAGGCTACTCTCCTCTATTTGATTGTTCAGTTGTGAATGACATGTATACGCTAAGATATCACGAATCTAGGGTAACTGCATCCCACTGAGCATTTCCGTTAGAACCTCGTATTAATGTTGCAGCAATATTGATGCATTCTTGGAAGTACTTGTTTTTCAATTTACAATCGCAATATTACAAAAGTAACTCACAGAAACATCGTTGGAGTATCACTTGACAACGTAACATCGCTGTAATTTACTTGTCATTGAATTCTCATGACAGGTACTTTCAAGATCGCATCAATATCGCTGCAATATTAATGCAAGGTTCTAACAGAAATGCTCAGTGAGATATTACATCAAGTTTGTATTGAATGAGACAAACTTATCTTGCATCGTGCGTATATTGTGCATTGAACCCACACTGACATTCTTCCCTGCTCTATATATCCAGGAAACAGTCAGGTGGCGGTATTGAGAACAAAACAAAAAACAGACTGCCTATAGAGACTTATGAATGATTCCTTACGGTTTGTGAAATATCTTCAATCCGATGTAGTGGAAAATTATACATATTTAAAAACAATTTCATTTTCGTCTAGCACCCTATGTAGAGAAATTTTCAAAATTACATTTATAATTCATATTCAATTAATACAGTTTATATACCATTTATACATAATTTTAATAAGTTCCCTACATCCCAATACACACACATACGTTTAATAAACCATTCATTCGCCATGAGACCTTCTTATCATGTTTTTCTAACGTATTTTCATTCAACTAACCTTTACAAACATATGCGTAACATCGCAGAACCTCATCAGCAGGTCCCCAGAACGTCCCTGGTAGAAAAATTTCGTTCACCCCCAGCACATTCGATTTTCAACAAAACTCTGATAAAATTCAGTAACTTTTAGTGAAATTTTGGTGACTTGCATTGGAGTTCGTTCAATTTTCAGGATTTTTATTGAATTTTATTGAGATATTGCTGAACCACAAAAGAACAAAATTCAACAAAATTTTTCCGCCAGAGATTGCACGGTACAGATGAACAGAATTTCACGGAAAATTTGAATATCCCTAGGACACATATGCGACGTGCTTAGAACATCCTGGCACTTCATCCTGGAACGTTCTCCACGGAAAAAATAATTTAGCTGCAGCAGCTAAGTAGCTAGCACGGACACGGACAGCCATTAAATTAGCTCCTGCAGCTAAATTTTACCTGTTACCGCAAATAAATCAACTACAAATGCAAATTTTTTTGCTGTAACAGCTCAAATTTAGCTACAGGAGCTAATTTAATGGCTGTCCGTGTCCGTGCTAGCTACTGAGCTGCTGCAGCTAAATTATTTTTTCCCTGTCTGTGTGAGCAAGTACGTTTCATAAACTTTTGGAAAACCTTCTGTATATGCTATACGGGTATGTGTCCCCATTGCTATAATTCGATGGTAAGTTTAAGTTTAAAATCTTTCCCAAGTAAAGTTACAGGATCACTCTTTGCATAAAAAGCTCGAGAATAATTTCATAAAATTAAAAAAATCAATGAGACAAATCGTTTTCCATGTCCACGGCATGTTTAACTGATCGATTCGTTTTTCCATGTCATGAAATTATTTTCAAATAATTCTGAGTAGAGAGTTCTGTCAATTCTTGGGCCCATGGGACACCTTTGATAAAGAGATCTTTTGATACATGTCAAGCATAATTTATTACCCGAGGAATAGAGAGTATAGCGAGACTTGTATAATTCAAATTTTTTTGCATCCCTTTCCCCTGTGTCGAAGTCTTTTTATTGAATTTCATATTCGGAAGCGTGCTGCTACGTACGCCGCAGCGTCGAGGCGTCTTGCTGACAGTGACCGAACGAAGAAACTGGTTTTCCTCGGTGCTGTGTCGTATATCTCAAAAGATCAGTCCAAGAGAGGGTGAAGAAGGAGAGATTATCAAGATCTTCGGTATATATTAGAGCTCTAGATATATAGGAATTCTTGAGCCTGAGAATAGAGTGGGAGTAGTGAATAGATATAGGTCAATCCTGCTAAAACGGCCAAAAATAAATCTACTCAAAATTCTAATCGGTTTTATCTGGTACCCGCCAAACAAAATCCAACAAAACCTGTGGCAAAAATCGATCAAAATCCTACAGGACGTTTTCTCATCAACGTTTGCGTGGAATTTCAAATAAAGATGCTTTCATACACGAATTTTTCCCTTACTTCAGTATTAAATTCTGTCTAGTAGAAGATGTCTGTCTCCCTATGAAGAACTATTCTGCCTGTTGTGGGTAGATTCCTTCAAAAAGTAACAGAAGTCCATTAAACCCCGGTAAAAAATTCTCTGTGGCAGAACTTTGCTGCTATCATCCTGAGTGGGAAAATTTTGAAAAATTATAGTTCAATATCGTTTATATAGATTATATATAAATTTGTTAATTTTTCCACCATGGTCTGGACGTTTTATATCTAATTGTTACAACAACAAAATTGAGTAAGTGAACTTTTGGTACTTCATCACAATCGTCGTTGTCAATTCACTGCGAGGACAAAAGAAGTTTATCCCTCGCATAAATACCTGGCCCATCAAAGATAGAACTTTTTTGTCATGTAATCTACGTGGTGCATTACATGTTATCATGTATTCACATAAAAAAATAAATAACTGTCATATTTTCTATGTTGGAAAAGAAAAACAGCCACTAAACGAGAGATACGTTGAAGAGTGAAGAAGATAGAAAAAGAGAAGAGGAGTGAAAGACCGGTCGTCCACTGCCCACGTGCGGATTGAGAAGGCGATTTATTGGTGGAATAAATTAATACATTATGACCGCATTGAGAATCCATCGCGATCAGTCAATTATATGTCTCTCTCTCTCTCTCTATCTATCTTGTTACATGAGATTGACAATGAGAACGTGAAAATAAAGAAAGGAGGATGCGTAATTCATCTCATGCAAGAATTTTCGCTGAAGAGATGATCATTTATTACATAATTTAGATTTTTCTTTCATTGCCAGGCTTCTTGCGTCTATTTATATTCCACTTGAATATTGAAATTCCAAATTTCAATATTTCAAAACGCGTGAAAAGGCCATTGATTATAAATTCGAATAATAGGACTGCGGAGATAGTTAACCGGTGGATAAAGTAACTTTATATTGCATATAAAGTATATTTTTTTAGATCTGTTTAAAAGTCAAGTATATTCCATCATCTTATTACCGCTTATGATACCATTAGGGTTGTGCTCGAGTTGGTTCAACTCGCTTAAGTATTTGAAATGATTATTAATTGATTCGTGGAAGACATAACCGGATAGCACGGGAGTCGTTGTTTGTGTAACTGAACGTTTCATTTCTTTTTTTTTATTTCGTATTACAATTGGAATCACAAATAGTAGGGCCAACGAATTTGAATTAATTCAAATGACTCTATACCCAAATAAAACAACACGTGTGTGCATGAAAGAAAATACTGTAACACTTACTCGGTGGAAAAAAAAATAAGAAAAAGATTGAAAAAACAAAGCTAACCTTCCCTGAAACCGAGGTCACGCGATAGTACTTTACGTGCGTATCCTATAAAAGCGAATGTTTTTAAATATTTACCTCACGCACCCTTACTAGTCGAATGGAGAAGGTGAGAGGGAAACATAGAAGAAAACTAAGGATAGTGGAAGAGAAGAGAACAAATAGTTCGGTGAACGCTTGTATCCTCTGCAAATCGTCCGTTGCATATCAATGAGACATACAATACATATATACGCATCAACCAGACTCGACAGAATTCTTGAGAGAAATCGAATTCCTCGAAGAAATTGTCGCTCGATGTTCAATTTTCTGTCTATGGAAATATATGCATTTCGAACGATCAAAGAGATAAGCATTAAAATTCAACGTTCAAACTGCAATTTGGATATTATTCGCACACTTGGCATTTGCTCTCTTTCTCTCTCTTCTTCTGCCGACTTGTTATTATGGAAAATCTGAACACGACAGAAATGTGTTTGACAATAGAGAAAATCTCAATAAAAAAGCAAAGCGGAGAAGGTGATCTTATAATTATATCGAATATATACTCTTATAATTCATCTTATTATCGTATTATGACATTGTGGTATTGTTCACTTGTCGTTAGATCATTGAATACAATCCTCCAAATGACATTTTGTTTCGAACCTATTCGAGATTTTACTCTCGATGCATATAATTTAATTTGCAAATTATACAGATCAGTTTTCATTTTTCAGACGGAAAGAAAAGAACCAACAATCACATTCTATTCGTTGTAATGCAATATAAAATGAATTTATTGGAATAACGTTTCAAAACTTTGAATTACTTCAATATTTCAGTTTCTTTGAAACTTTCTAAACGTAAATGATAAATGTGAAAGTCAAAGAGTCTGATTTACGTATCTGAATTATCCATCGAATATTATATAAATATATGCGTACGTTTAACGAAAGTTCAATACAATGTATTTGACAGAAACCCACACATATAGATGACAAGTTGATTGATATCCCTCGGCTCGTATACGTGCGAAGAATTCAACATTCAAACACATGGGAATGGTTATTCTTTATCATCACAGTTGACTTTTTGTAATTTGAGCCTAACGTACCGTGATTGAAATAACAATGCACCTATAACACGTGTCCGGACGTATTGTTCTAACGGGGTGAATAGCGTGTGGGTAGGTATCAGCTTTACCCATTATTATATCATTAGATTTGTTTTGTACTGAGATAAAAGGTTATGTCTCTAGATGAACTACAAATATCTGTGGACGTGCTGTTGATATCCGTGAACTTTGTATCATGTGATTATAAAATATTCACACATTCGGAGAAGGGATTTTTTCAAAACATGTAGCATGGGTCACTGGAAATTACTGTGAATCGGTAACAACTGCGAATTTCTGTACTCGCAATCTCTAATACAGGGCTCAAATACAATTCAATATACCATAATGGGAACCATCATTCATCTCTGTTGACAACAGAGTAGAAAAATCTCGTGTGAACATTGTTCTGGGTGTCCTGTATCGAATATAGATCCTTTATGAGGGTGTATTACGAGTGGATACAATTTCAAAATTATATATAATTCAATATCATTTATAAGTCATGATACCAATCGTTTTGACGTTCTGAAACTAACCGTTTTCTTGTAGAATCAACTTTTTTTCTCCTTGCAATATTTATTCAATTTAACCTTCTCTGATCTGAATACTCACTTTGAGGTCACATTTTGTCACATTCTGTTACGCATATGAAGTCTCATGCTTGATAGCAATTCTGGAGAGGATCGATTGATTTTATAAAAAGTATATCGGAATTGTGTCGGAATAGACACAAACTAGATAAGTTTTGTATAGAGAAACATTTTCCCGATCAAAGATCAGCGTCATCAATATGTAAACAATGTTTAGCAACTGATAGAAAATTCATTCAACGTTTTACACATTCATTGAATCCAATATTTTGTGAACTACAAACGTTGGAAAGTTTTATATAAATGTCCATTGTAATGCACATTAAGGTCAGAAAATAAACATATTTTTCTGTATAAACATTGTCGAGTTTATATTGAATTTTATAAAATATCGATAAAAACTTGATAAAAATTGTATATAAAAATACTTCTCGATCATTCGTTATACTTTCGAGGTTCTAGTTTCCGAGCCTGCGTCGAGGGTGTCTTTATTGCATAGGCCCAAGCCTATAAGGACAAGGGCCTTAAATAAAATAAGGCTGCCCAGTTTGGCCTTAACTGCCAACAAGAATTATTACTACTAATTTAATTGTTATCATTTTTAATCATTATTCGTGGCATCTTCGTTCATCCACCTTGTAAATCGGTGGATGTGCTAGTAGGGCATGATCTTCTTCCTCAACGTACACGGAAGGAGATTATTACTTTCTTTACAGAGAAAAATTAGGAATGAATGCTATTGCAATTGTGATATCTCTTACCACATTGCCCAGAAAGTAAAGATGCCTATTCTCGGAGTAGAAGCTACTACATTTGAGTACCCTGTACCAATGTTTGAGGAAAATTAACTTTACGAGGCATAAGCCATGCCAAAAATGACATAGGCACTAATGAAAAATTGTCAATAATGATGTGAAGTAATATGTTCCCATGGATATGAGAAATGTTTTCAAATATGAATGGTCCGAGTCTCTTATTATTTAGTTAGAGGATATAGTAATACGTTTGGAAGAATTCTCTCAATGTCTCGAGACAAGAATAGACTTCTGGACTTGAGCTATTATTTCCTACTCAATCACAGTACCGTAAAACAGGGTGAATAGGATCATTGAGGTGAATGGGATCACACAACGGGAAAGATGTTGAATAAGTTCGTAGTTTATTTTTCGAATTATGAGAGTGTTATATAGTGAGCATTTTTTTTTTATTATTCCTATTGATTACACAATTTTTCCTGGGTAATCCTATTCACCCCGTTCAACAGCACCTATTCCCGTACAGCACAACCACCGATTCTCCACCCAGGACTTCGGTGGACTGGAAGTGGAGAATCAGTGGAGAAATGAGAGCCGTGAAAATAAGGGAGAACTAAGGGAGTCTCCGTTGAGGCAACGGAGAGGCGACGTGGATTTGTCCGCCCCCTTTATTTTCAATAAAATTTATGTTAGTGGATTCAATCATTGAAATTTGATTGTGTAAATCGACAGATATGAATTTTATTGAAAATAAAGGGGACGGACAAATCCACGTCGCCTCTCCGTTGCCTCAACGGGGACTCTCCCTCATTTCTCCACTGATTCTCCACCTCCAGTTCACCGAAGTCCTGGGTGGAGAATCGGTGGTTTTGCTGTACGGGATTGTAATTTATCGAATTTTGCAAACAAGAATTCTTCGAGATACTTTAGAGAACGTTCCAGACCTTGTGGTGTATTGAAAAGTATCTGAAACGAGGATACAAAGGATAAAAGATGTTATAAAAAATCGTCAGTTGTGAAACATTTCTACGCTTCCGCTACTTTTTACAATACGCTTCCGTTTTGTCATGTAGAAGAATTAATTCTTCGAAATCGTTATCTGAATTATGTACAAATGAAATCTCAGCGCTCTCTGTGCGCATTGAACACATTTACCGACGGAGAATTGCCACCCTTCCTATCAAAAACTGCATTTCCCTGTTTTTTTCTTCTTGCTTTCCCTTGGTCGAAGTCGATAAAGCAGACAAAGTAACCCTCGGGCGATACATACAAAGATACAAAGAATGTTTAAGGAAATGGTCGGTATGTGTCGTGGTCGCGGAATCGATCTGGCGACGGGGTTGGAGTTACATATTGTATGCCACAGGAAGAGTACGAATGTACTCGTGCGAGTGCACGACGACGGAACCTTTTCCTCGGAAGTATCAGACCGAATGGACAGCGCGCTACTGTCATCATATGGAGGCATAAAACCGGAAGGCGCCGTGTTAGGCAGTCGAGCCTTCACGGACGCCAGCTGTGACGTTTCGGAGAATAAACGAATGAATAAACGAAGAAATAATTATCAAAACCCAAGGAATAAGTGTATATTGGTTCAAGAAAACCCTAAAACGTGGGACCGCGAGAAAAGTGACATAACAACGTGCATTAAAACGACAGCGACAGTGGTAGCGGTAGCAGCAGCAGCAGTACCAGTAGATCGATCGTAGTGTTGTTGCAAACGAGGGAAAAAAAGAATTATGCACAAAGGGTGAAACGGCAAGGGAGAGAAAGAGAAAGAGAGAGAGAGAAGAGAGAGAAGAAAAACAGAAAAGTGTTAATTTGTCTGAGTCAAGTGTGCAGTGCGCGCAAGCGGTAACTATAATATGGGTCAACCCGACCCAGCAACCCGATATGCATCCGTGGTTTCTCGTTCAAGTCATTGGCTGGCCTAGTTTCTGGCTACGAGTGCGAGAGAAAAAAAGCACGACGACCCTGTGCCTCCTTTTTAACCCCCCCTGAACACCTTCCATCATACAAATCTTTTATACGTCCACTCTTTCTACCTAGTTACCGTGAATCCTCTTGACTCCAAGTATGGATTCCGCACATTTTTCCCTCTCTCTTTCCCTTTCTTCTCTTTAACCCTCATTGATTGATTTGTCGTCATCGTCGCTGCAGTAAAAAGCAACAAAGACGACCAACACTATAGAGAAAGTCTCCACTATACACAGAGTAAAAAGATACTACAAACATAGAGGAAGGTGAGAGGTCATGTTCACACATTTTCCTTTTATCCGCGACTACTCTCTGTTGGTTTCCCATTTTCATGGTCGCGATTCATGGAACTTCCTTTCTCTTACTCTCTCTCGATTAGAGAATGATTTCAAGGTCACGCGTGTAGGGTTCCTCAATTTCATCTCTCGGATTCAAAATTTCATACCGATAATTGAATACTGAAATTTATATGATTGGTCATTATCGCAGAAATCATGTTTCCGAAGGATGTGAAGTGTTTCGATGGAAAAAAAATGTAGGAAATATGAAAGGAAAAAAATAGAAAATTTTATTCTCACAGAATAGATGAGATACTGTACAGTTTGAAGATACCATTGAACACAGAGTGTAACCAATTCAATGATAGTCGTAGATTCAATTCGCTACAAATTCGATTATGAAAAAAAGAGGACATTAAGCGAAAACTTCGATAGATTGGATATCTGGATGATGGTATACAACTTTATAAGATTTATACTTCTATACGTACGTATTCGAATTAAAAACTTCCCTTAAAATCATATTTGAATACATTCTTTTATCTGTGCTCTGGTTGATTTTCATTGCTGCCCCGGCAAGTATGTATACGATGGGGCCTACACTGATCCAGCATGGATCACTGATTCAAGACTGGACCGAAGTGGGACAAAAATTTTATAAACGCAACCAGATATTCATTGGTTTTGATTTAATTTTCAGCTATTCAGCTATCTCAAACCCTCTATTCTCATATTCCTATGATTGGAATGAAAATTTTGTATTTTTTCGTGAAAAAAAAACCTTCCCGTTGAGGGTTGTTCAATCACTTTTTGTGATACAATTTAATTGAAAATTGAAAAAAAAAAACAAATAAAGTTTGAGTTGATCAATATAAATTTTTTAGAGGATTTTGAGTAAATCTAAGGAGATTCGAGCAGTTGAATGGAAAGAAATTGTCTAAGCAACAGCACTAGGCATACGGATATTTCGGATGTCATATGAACATGTTTAATAGAGTCTTCAGAAAATGATATTTTTTGGATATTTGGATAATAATCTTCGGAGTATTCCCTGCTGAAGATGCCAGATAGAACTGGGCAAAACATTGTTGTCAGACTTCGAACGGGTCTTGTCACATAAATTCCGATCAAAAACTAACAAGATTTCTACCCTACTCCATCTACAACTAATAAATTGAAGTACCCTGTCAAAACTAACAAAAATGTTGCTATCAGGTTTTAACAGGATGCTCGAACTTTGATAATTCCGGATAAAAACAGGGAAAAAGTTTGTCAGTTTTTGACCGGATTTCATGTAACAAAAATCGTTCAAAGTCTGACAAAAATTTTTTGCCCCGTTCTGTCTGGTATTTTTAGCAGAATATAAACAGTCCCTCGTTGAAGAAACCCCACAATTCTGGTCAAATCTCATTCCTTCGTAAGAAAAGTCTACTGAGAACCAATAATTAATAAAATTTAATACCAACTTTATTCAATGCAACGATAAATTACCATTCAAACTTATTGAATTTCCATTGAATCTGATTAATTTCATAGGTTCCAATGGGTCTCAATAGTTTTGAACAAGTTTGAATGGTTCATGTACCGTTGACAAACTTCGACCGATTCTCCATCTTGGACTTCGATGGAATGAAGGTGGAACAGCTTTGCCAGATTAGAAAGAACCAAACCCTTCGCATTGGTCTCTCTATTCAACACAATCATCAGATTTGTTGATTTCCTAAGAACCTTTTTGCTCAGCTGGCAACTTTGAGATGAAACATTGGTGGAGAAATAGAAATCGTAGAAATAAAGGAGAGTCTCCGTTGATTCAATCAAATTTAAATATGCAAATCCACCAGTAAAATTCTATTGCAATGTACCCCAAAAGAGAAATATCGCGAATGATCGTTGGTCGAAAATTCATGTCCCGAAAGGTGGTATCTTGAATGTTCATTGTGCCAAAAACTGCAGAATGGTGCATCTTTCGCAATCTATAAAAAATGAGACACGAATTTTCAGATCAACGATCATTCGGCATTTGTACCTTCCGGAATATCTGGAATTTTCCGTCGTAACTACTGAGCCTCTCCTTCCCAGAAAGCATGCCCTCGCAAAGCGACGCATCTGGATAAGGTGTTGAGAACAATCCCTGCTGAAAATTTCCAGTCAAAAGCGGGCAAAAAGTTGTTGTCAGGTTTGGAACTGTTTTTGTCACTGACAAAAATCCAGCTACCAGGATTCAATAGAATGTTCGAATTTGGTAATTCCGGATAAAACCAGGTCAAAAGTTTGTCAGTTTCCAACCGGATCTTACGTGACAAAAACCATTCGAAGCCTACTTAGAATTTCCTGCCCAGTTCTGCCTAGCATTTTCAGCAGGGGGGCCGCACATGGATCCGTTTCAGCATGCAAATTACACAGGAGCCTAGGGAAAGTGCTTTGAAATGCTCTCTGGGTTATCTTCATTCATTCATCTGGGTTATATTATTTGGGAAGAATGCAAAAACCTTCTATAATTTTGCCACCCTTGATTATACAACCTCAAGCCTCCCTCTAAAGACGTTCTTATGGTTAACCATACTTCATTCGTATTGAAATCATAAGATTTTTATGTATTGTGGTTAAAACTACAATAGAGTCAACAATTAAAATCATACGCAATGATCATTCGCTCTAATAGTATATACTGGTATATATGCTTTACGATTTACCATGATATTTACAACTGATTTCATTGCTAAAAGAACAATACATAACTTCAAAAAAATAAAATAAATAAAGGTTATGAAACAAAAATGATTGACAATTCTGTTACAGATATAAATAAAGAGACAAAATGGCTGCAAGCAAAGTCCCAGAAATGAATTATACCTGTGAGATCTGCGGTTTGGAAGGATTTAATGATGAGGAAATGAGATCTCATATGGTTCTCAATCATCTTCAAGGAGCCGCCAACTGTCCTTTCTGTGATCTAGGTGAAATCTCTCCAACAGAAATGCTGGTTCACGTCAACAGTGCTCATCTTGATTATCTAACCCCAAGGTATATCAATTGTGTAAAAAATCCACTTGAAACACTGTATACTCATTTCATCGGGAAAAAGGGATAAAATAGGATTGAAGATTATTTTCTATCAAGAAACTTCAGAAGAGAGTATAGAGTGGAGTGAGGGTAAAACGGAAATTGCATGAAGGTTCTTCCAACTGACAACTCCCTGATTGAATAATCCAATTCATTCCTATTGAACGTGTACAATTTCAATCGAAACCGATGATCACCAATTGAATTTGAATAAAAATTCTGCGCTTTTAATGGAAATCAATCGTAGTTGAAAGGCTTTTCTCACCAGGGCTGAAACCCCATAAAAAATAACTACATGAGCTGCTGTATTGGAGAATCGTTTCGTATGGACTGGTTTATCCCTCCTGCTTCCCAAGTTTTTTGCACGCTTTTGTTTCGAATATAATATTCCATTCATCTAGCTGAAAATTCCCGCCCGGGACCCCTTGGGTTCCCACCCAGACCCCGTGTAACCCTTCAAACTCTCGCCTGGGACCGCTCGGGTTCCCGTCCAACAAGAACCTAGTCGGTCCCGAGTAGAACCCTGAGTGGTTGCAGGCAGGAACCTAAGGGATCTCGGACGGGAGCCTGAAGGGTAACCCGGATCCTGGATGGAGATTCGACTGGTGCCAAGGGGGATTCCGAATTCGCATAGGAATTTCGTGATTCTTTCAATCCGGGAATTTTCAACTTTTTTCGAGTATTGTCCATAATTTATGTATTTACACAGGGCCGTTTTAAGACTCCTTCAGGCCCTCGGCACATTTCCCACTTGAGGCCGCTAAGATTCCAAAAATTTCCAAATTATGTGTACTTTATATATAATTTATATATATAGTTTATATATAAGTTGCATATAATTGTGCATGCCTCTTCCGTCGGTGCCTTAAAGCGATTTTGTATTGACACTTCAAAGGAAATACCAGCGGCCCCTGACGATGCAACCCGAGCCAAATCTTTTCTGATAAATTATTCGAAAATGAAGCAATAAAAGGGAAATGTCGCTCTGTACAGACCATCTTTATTGATTGAAGAAGGTCGGTACAGAACGATATTTTTATTTAATTCCTTCGTTTTCGAGTATTTTGTCAGAATAGTTTTGGTTATGTTCTTTTCTAAACAATGGGTCTGGTTGCATCTTCAGGGGTCGCTGTTTTAATTAGTTTTACAGTTGACATCCACGACACAAAATATATTCACATACCCATATTTTTTATGTGTTGTGTGGTTTGAATTCAATTCTATATTATACTAGAATGAGCCCTCACATGACCCAGTAAACACTCATTCGAAACCTTCATTCATAATGTGATCTAAATTTGGATAGTATTTAAAACTCTTGAAAAGATATCAAAAAGTTGGCAGAAATCATAACGACATCTTTCAGATAACATTATGACAGTTTCCAATGTTGATCGAAAAATTGTTTACTGTGAAGAAAAGTATTGGAGGGGTGAGTAACATGAGACAGTAAATCTCGAGAGTATGTATCTCATTGTATAATCAGTATACCGAACATGAGCCCTTCATGAGAATGTCCGGGGATGTGTATCTTTGTTCGATGAATGGAGCTGATTTCGTGCGAGCGCTCTTTGAATGAACCTCATTCCAGTTGAGTACAGAATTCAATGGTGGTTTATCACCCTCGGATGAATAATTCAAGTACGTTTGAAGTTGGATTTTCATTACATTGATCCCAATAAATTGATTCAAGTACGTTTATGCCAATGGATTCAAGTATAACCATACGAATGACCAGTGAAGAAATCACATTCTGAGTCATGAGTTTCCCGCGCTTTTTTTTGAAAGGTTATAATCTCATTCTCGTGTCAAGAAAACAATGTGCTATTTCAAAATAAATTTGCAAGTCATTAATGATATTTCATTGAATATTTTTCAATAAATACTTTTCTTCAATGTCATGGGAATATGCTGTGTTTTTAGTTGGATTAAAATCGTCATGACTCATATTGTAAAGAAGAGAAAACTATGGTATGAGTATATCGGTTCATTGATAGTTATAATTGGAATATTTGAAATACAAATTCGTTCTAATTATATTTTTAGTACTCCAAAAAACGACATGATGGCATTCATCGACGATGATGCTCCTTTGGAAGACCACAGGAACGACGAATGCAGAGATCCTTCCCCGTCGATGTCTCTCAGGCTACCTCACCTCCAGAACGGTTGGAGCAATCCTCCCAGTTCTCGTGTTCAACCACAATTACCTAAATCAAGAAAACAGGAACCTCAGCTTGCTAGTTCCAACGTTAATAATAATAATAACAATAACAATAGCAGCAATAGTAACAACGGTAATTGAATTTCATTTTTCATGAAGATGCTTTTATTTTTAAGAAAAAACTTGAAGAAGAAGTTGCAATAATTATGAATATTTTTGTAGCATTGGAAGGTGCAGCGGGCCACGGTTCTCCTCTGCGTTCTGGGTTGAATTTACAATTGCGTTCACACGCTTTGCCCAAACTTCCTGTTCAAGAATGTCCTATGTGTCCATATAGTTCCGATAGTCCAGCAAAACTTGAAGAACATATCAACAGGCAACATTTTGACTTAACTTCGCCGTCCTTTCCTTTGGAATCTCCTTCCTCGCAAGATGGAATATTTAACTGTCCTTTGTGCGTTACGTCCTTTCCAAATTCTTCCGATCTTGAACTTCATGTCAATATTGAACACAAAGATATCCTCAGGTGAGAAATTTAGATTTTATAAAAGTTGTTTGAAAGAATTCAAAATCAAGTTTGAGGTAAGAGTAGAAAAAGTAGTAGAGTTTATCACGTAGATAAAAAATGATCTCCATAATCATTTGTGTTCTTCGATCCATTCTAATGAAAAGTGAATAAATTTTTACTATTATTCCAGTCCTGCCAATGGTACAACTTCGCAGTCCGATCTGGGAAGCACGGGTAGCGATACCCCAGCTTGTCCGGTGTGCCTCAGTACATCCTTTAAGAATAATGACGAGCTCACTGCACATATAGAAGAACATTTTAGTAAAAAGTATACTCCATCTCCGATAACACCTGACAGTTCGACCGATAGGATGCTGGCAAAAGATATGGAAAGAAGAGAGAAAGAAGTCCGGAAATTACGAGAACAGAGAGAATTCGAAATGCTCAGAGCGCAATACGGTATGGACAATCAAGGTAATTTCAGAGAACAAAGTGTCACGAATATGCAGCGGGCTGTGTACGCCGGGGAAATGTCAGTTGCGGATTATTACGAACGACAAATTGAGCTCAGGGCTGCAGAGAGTAGTGGAATCGACGATGGAAGCTCTTGTACTCGGGGTAAAATTAATAATCCGATATTCTTGAACGAATAATATGGTATTGTTACTTTTACTGAATTCGTTTTACTAATTTCAGGTTTGGTGCCTAAAGTACGAGCAGTAAGCCAAGCTTGTATAAACGTGATAAGCACTTGGATGTGTTCAACCGTCGATCATTATGCCTCAACTTACGGAGATAAAGGCTGGGGATGCGGATATAGAAATATGCAAATGTTGATCTCGTCTCTCCTGCAACACACAGGATATAACGAACTAGTGTACAAAGCTTGGAGTTCGGGACTCGGCAGCAGTAGTTCCACGGATAATCCACTTCGCAGTTCCATGCCATCCATCTCAAGATTACAAAAAATGATAGAATGGGCTTGGGCTCAGGGTTTTGATATTCAAGGAGCTGAACAACTTGGTGGTAAATTAGTAAATACTAGAAAATGGATTGGCGCTACCGAAGTTGTCACTCTTTTATCCAGTTTGAGAATAAAGTAAGTCATGATCTGTATTTCTGTTTCTCAATCAAGAAAACAAAATTAATATTTTTGTTCTTTCATTCTATAGATGTCAACTAATAGATTTCCATAGACCGACTAGCGCCGACGGTGGACATGGGGAAATGTTTAATTGGGTGTTACATTATTTTCAAAAATGTGACGATTTCAAACCTCCGCTCTATTTACAACATCAAGGTGAGAATTGTAACATCAATTTGAAGAATGAAGTAATAATTGAAAAAATTTTTCTCCGCTCCAGGACATAGCAGAACGATAATGGGAGTAGAGCAATTGAGAGATGGTTCGATAACTATGTTGGTTTTGGATCCGAGCCACAGTCCAGAACAAATGTCTCATTTCAATAGTACAAGTAGCGCCCCTGGAGCGATGAGACTTGTAAGAAAATCCACCGCTGCTATGAAAGCTAGACAATACCAAGTGGTTGCAGTTACCGGTATCATGGAATCCGAAGCTCAATATCAAGTATGTATCATCGGCATAAGTTTCTCATGGTTTTTAAATCTCATACAATTTTTTCAATTCTAGCAAAGTAAAGTATTACGTTCAATGCGTGTACCTCAAGATAGGTGAGAGTTAGTCATTCTAAAAGCAAATGAAATTTGTAGGAAGACAAAGAATGACAATATATTTTTGTCTAATCTTCTCGAAGTAATGTGATGCTATTTATGGAATTATGAATCTCCATTGCTAACAATCCCGCTCCACTATGGTAAATTGTAAAAGAAAACTTATTGTTTCAATACTCTTACGTAATCATTTTACATATGGTTCATCCAAAATCGATCAATAATTCAAATAAGTGTAAATAATATAATGAACCAAACAAGAAAAAAAGGAAAAAAAATATTCCCCTTTGTTTTGAAGAAAAGAATTCATTAAAGATCAAGAAATGAAAGTTTTATTATTTATTGCAAAATAATTCTTAAAGGATATAAATATATTATAATCACTTTTCATCTCGAGTCAAACACTTGATAAATACGTCGCTATATGTCACTGTATATCACACGTGTTCTGTTTTTAATCGAAAAATTAGTGAATCGATTAATCATTTATTGAATTCATTCTAGATAAAAATCTTATTTTATAGCTATGATGCTGTGACCAATATGTCATCGAATCGATAATCATTAGAAAATGTTCTATAAATATGAAAAATTCGATTGTAACATTCATATCTATAACTTCTCAACTTTTTGAATACCTCACAATTAGATATCGAATTATAAGCAAAATCAATGTCTCTGTTTTTTGTGCATTTTTCCTGTTTCAATTGAATTAATTCAGTTTTATCGATTATCGAGGATCAGATTATACAATAATGAGTTTCATATTTAATTTGAACTAAATCGATTCAGTGAGAACGACGAAAATTCATATAAAAATATTTATCTTGCGTTAATTTGGTCTGCGCTCGTAATAGATATATTTACAATTTTTTTTAAGCATAAAGAGAAGAGAAATGATGATTTCGAATATTATCAAAGCAGAATTCACGCATCTAAGCACATACACGAAAATTTATTATCAATTATTATACTGTATTTTATTCACATAACGAATCACAACATATTCTGAAGTACAACCACTTTCATACCAATTATTGCTACAAATGCAATTCAATCGTACACCCGACTAATTCATTCGTAAGGCTAATCATGGTTCTAGTTGGTAAGTAATGCATCATTGTAAAGAATAGAGAATACTGTCCATTTACTTGTTATTTATGTACTGAATATTTAATAGTTATACGAATCGAGCTATTATTATTGAAGTTTTATTATATGTATATTTCACAAATTGTACTGATATATGTAATTAAGATCTATTTATTCTAGTTGAAATATTTGGTATCATTTTAGAAAATGTGAGTTTTTTTATTTTGAATGAAAGTATGAAAAACGTTGATGAAAACTATTGTTTCATAGCTTAGAAAGAAAATATATAAATTATTTATATTTATGACGCACTCGAATTATGTGTAAATATGTAAATTTGTCTTTCAGCCCAATAGGACCATATGCAATAACGATTGACTGGAAACAAATATTACATATGAAAGAAAATTAATATTAAATATTATCGATTGAAATGCCCTATAGAAAATGTTTGAAAAGAAATCAAAATGTTATGAGGGGAAAAAAAGGAAAGCTAAGGTTTTCATTTGTAAATGTATATATGCTTTGTTAGGATAATCAAAGTCAATTTTTATATTTTTCCTCAAAATCTGTTTTCAATATAGTCCTAATATATATATATATGCATTAATGCAACTAAATTCCAACTGAATTGAATTTTTCAGTTCCAAATTCATGTTGCAAAAGGACAGTATATTGATGTCATTGAAAAAATGAATATATATATATATATATATACATATAAGTGCCAGCATCAACATCCAAGTAATTGCGATATTATGTCATCATAACTAAGCCATGTTCTTTGAACAATGATTGTAAAAATTGGCAGCCCTCCGAGTGCTATTTTTTGAAGAGGTATAAACATTTGGAAGCTGTAGTCTTTAAAATGCAGAGCTTTGGGCAATTACTTACGTTAGTCACTCCTGAAACTGGCATTGAATACATATATAAATATATATATATATATATAAAGTTATTCGCGATAATCACAATGAGGTAAATTGAAAATGATCTTCCCTACATAAATAACATTTCTAATATCTATACTTGAAACAGAAATAAAGACAAATCATGTTTCTATTATGTACAGATTTATTTCATAACTTTTCTTCTTTCCTTTGAACAAATATAATTAAGTCTTAATTATACTAACCATGTTGATACATATTTATCATTACTGAGAAGCGTAAGAAAGCAAAGATCTTTCCTCTTAAACTTATCACGTTTATAATAATACTTCTAAATGAGGTATGACTTAGATGTTCGACTTCCTTCAAGGACTCAGTTATATATTAAATCCCATACTCCGCATACATGTTTTGTGAGCTTCTATGAGATCCCCACAATGTTCCTCACCTTTTTCGATAATACTGAAAATTATATGAGAAAAAAAATTCAAGGTTATTATTTTTCAACATAACCTCTATAAATTTTTCTTGTTTCTTTTCATTACGTACCATTGATCTCTCGCTCTTTTTGTTTCAGGACAAGCACAACATGGTTTCAATTTCTTTTCACCCTCTGGTTTTGCTTCCACTTTAGTCGCACTGTTACCCATTTTTTTTATATTCAAAAAAATGCACTTCTTTGGAAAATTGGTATATTCACGGGTTCATACAGGTTTGCATATGATAGTCAAATAACCGTAAAAATACAATGACGTAATCTACACATTCAGTAAGATCTTTTAAATCGATGAAAGAATTTCATTCTTATTTCACAAAATTTGTTCAGAATTGCAAGTTGTTGCAAATGAAACAACTCAGAATTGTGTGGTTTTACTAGCTGTTGCCAGGAATTTGAAGATTTGGTATTTCGGTAGTATGCAAGAAGCCCGACTCGACTACTATTGATTGATCGCTAGGAATGTTCAGTGAATTCACTAGAAATCACCAATTTTCAGTCAATGACGAGCAGTCGGGCTTCTTGGATACTACCGGTATTTCATGATGTAGAATCAATCATTCATATTGATTCATATTGCAGTCTTCAAAAGAATGAATCAATCAACGTTGTAAAGACAGAGTGTGGAGTGGTCCGAGCAAAAAAGCAAGAGCAGTTGTTATTGGATGCACTCATAATTTTATTGCCCGATTGGAATCAATTGGAATCAATTGAAACCCATTAAAACCATTGAAGTTGTTTTATGCACTGAAACTGAAACTGCTGTGTTTGTAAAAAGAAGTTCAAGTTTCGTAGACAATTTATTTTTCTCATAATTAAAAATATGTATAAACGTGGTGAGAAATCAGATTATGAGAATACAAAGAAAGTAAACAGAGGTCGTTACAAGGAGGAGGCAAAAAGTTCACGAAAAGCAGAGGATGATTATGACAGACATTCCAGTCATTCTAAATCATGGTATAAATCTTCAAAATCTTCTGATAAAAAGAAGAAATATAAAACTAAAGATTCTTCCAAACAAAAAGAACGTCGTAAAAAATTTTCTAAACACAGAAGCAGAAGAAGGTAAGGAGTTTGGAAAAGTTCATGAATTTTGATAATAACCTTCAGAAGCTATTTGACAACTGCAAATCTTCAATATATCATATATGGAATATAAAATGATTCATAGTTTCGAATCGTCAATTAACATTCATAATTTCTTATTAATATCAGTAATATTATCTCACTAAACAGAGGTAAATAACATTTTGAGGTTAGAAAATGACATTACGCTGTAAAACAATTTATAGAATATTACAATGCGAAAATCACCTACGCTCAACATGGGGTATTCCCTGCATTTAGAGTTGAATTTTTATCACAAAATTCTTCAAGATTATCATTTTACCAGTGCTTGTAATTTGATTATCCTCGGCATAGATAACTATTGTCTGTACCCTGAACGTGACATACTTTTTGGAATAATTTATATACTTCTGCATTGAAACTCATAATGTGCAGATTACACGTACATCTACTTGACCTTGTTCATTGAATAAAAACTCGTATACAATCAATTTTTCTTAGAATACAGTAGACTCTTGCTGTTTAAGCATCATTTGTATCTGTTTCTCACATAAGATTGGATACCGAACGGAACAAGGCCACAGATGGTGCTTATAGCAAGAGTCAACTATATAAAATGTTTGAATTTAGGAGAGCGCTCGGAAAGAGGTAACTGTTCGATGGATATAATTTTGTACATTTGGGCCCCATTAAATAGACCATATAAATTTTGTTCCATCCAAGATTTCAATTCGAAAATATCTCTGTTCTGAGAAATCTAAACTCATTTTCTTTGAATATTCATTTAGATTTCTCAAACAGAGACAGCTCGAACATAATGAAGATCGTTGCATACGATATCATGCAGGCATACAACAAAAATCTAGATTTCGTTAGCAATCTCAATTTTAAATATCGGAATGTTTTGATGTTACACAACTAAGAGTGTATTTCAAATACTCTGTCATTTGAAGCATATAATAGTCAATATTTCAATGAATCTGTTCAAATGTTGAAATATCCAATCAAAAATAAGAGAATACAAATATTTTCCAGATCGTCATCTTCATCCTCAACCTCATCTTCTTGCTCATCCAGTCGCGCTCGATCTTCAAGCTCAACTAGTTCGGCTTCATCTTCAAACTCCACAAAATTATTAGAGAAATTACAAAAACAGCGTCAAAAACAAATTGAACTGAGGAAACGAGATAAAGAATTAATGAAAGCAACTGAAACCCCCGAAGAGAAACGTATCAGACGTTTGAAGAAGAAAGAAGCCAAAGAACGTAAACGTAAAGAAAGAATGGGTTGGGACAATGATTATCTGCATTACACAAACACGGATAACCCCTTTGGCGATGGTAATCTACTTTCAACGTTCGTTTGGTCCAAGAAACTGGAAAAAGAGGGTCTCATTGGAGCGAGTAGAGAAGAACTTGAGATTAGAAACAGGCACAAGCAAGAGGAAAACAGAAGAGAATTGGAAAAAGTTAAAAAAAGAAGACAAGAAAGAGAATTGGAAAGACAACAAAGAGAGGAAGAAATGGCATTGTTGCAAAGAGGTAAAGAGGCAGCCCAACTTGAACAATGGGCTCGACAAGAGGATCAATTTCATCTGGAACAAGCGAGGCTGAGATCACGTATCAGGATTCAAGATGGAAGAGCAAAACCGATCGATCTTTTGGCTAAATACATCAGTGCCGAAGAAGAAGTCGATGCGGTAGAAATGCATGAACCGTACACTTATTTGCGTGGTTTACAAATTAAAGATTTAGAAGACTTGATAGAAGATATTAAGGTTTATAAAGAATTGGAACGTGGAAAAAATTTGGATTATTGGAACGACATCACTGTCATTGTCGAAGATGAACTTCATAAATTGAGAAAATTAGAAAGATCAGAATATGAAGTTGGTAAGTAGATGTTGTTATTACGGTTTTCATTGATTTCTTAATTAATCAAATTCTAATTCTAATTCACATCTTCTTTCTCATGCTTAGCTGTTGGTAGAAGAGAAGGGATTCATGAATCGGTTGCAAAAGATGTAACTGCTATTTTCAAAGGCAAAACAGCGGCACAATTGGAGGCTTTACAGTTACAAATTGAAGGGAAGATCACTGGCAAACCCGAAGGTGTTGATATTGGGTATTGGGAGAGTCTGTTATCGCAATTAAAAGGTTGGTGTTTTAATATACAATAGGTAATTTAATTCTTGATATATTCTATTCATCACATGTAAACGTCGAATCATTTTCTTTTCAGCACATATGGCTAGGGCTAGATTGAGAGATCGACATCAAGAAAATTTACGCAAGAAATTAGAAGTTTTGATGGCGGAGCAGGGTGTAGCTAGAACAGAAAGTGAAACAGAAGGCTCTGTGGTACCAAGTGAACATTCGACTAAACACGAAGATGCGGCACAGAGTGCTGCACCTGATAAAAGTGAAGATAGTCCATCCGAGTATGTATTGCTTGCAACTCTTTTCTTAATACCTTCGTATTTACCTTTGATGAGTGGAGATTTCATATCAAAATCTTTATTTCGTGTTTACAGTGAAGATCAAGAAGGAGCTGGGAAAGCAGCCGATGATCTTCTATCGGAATCATTTTGTGAATACGAAACAGGAGGTTATTCGCCAAAATACATATCATATTCCCAACTTGAGCCGGGAACTATAGTTACTTTGGAAGAAGATGACAATCAACGTTTGGAATATGCAAGAAATCAAGTCCTAAGCACCGGACGGAAAGTTCAAAATGTAATGACGGCGGAAGAACAAGCGATGCATAGAGAAGCACGTAAGAATATGGGATCCGATGAGGCGCAATTTAGTGTAGAATCTTCGTTGGAAGCACAAATTTATTTATGGTCAGACAAATACAGACCCAGAAAACCTAGATACTTCAATAGGGTTCATACAGGTTTTGAATGGAACAAATATAATCAAACTCATTACGATATGGATAATCCTCCGCCCAAAATTGTACAGGGTTACAAATTCAACATCTTTTATCCAGACCTGATAGATAAAAATACAACTCCAGAATATTTTTTGGTAAGATATAAATCATTCTAATGTAATTAATCATTCAATCGAGCACGAATGTTAAATTAAATGAATATTATATTATGTTCCAGACACCGTGCGCGGATAATAAAGATTTTGCCATTTTGAGATTTCATGCAGGGCCACCGTACGAAGATATTGCTTTCAAGATCGTTAACAGAGAGTGGGAATATTCGTATAAACGTGGTTTTAGATGTCAATTCCATAATAATATATTCCAATTGTGGTTTCATTTCAAAAGATATAGATATAGAAGATAGCTTTTTCGAATTCAATGTGTATATAATTTTTGTATAAATATTCATCTTTCGATACATTGTTAATATTTAATAATAAAAAGTGTTTTTAGGAGAAACAGAGTACTTGAACAGTGACATTTCAGTTTTTTATATTATTTCACCTGCACTTGGGTTTATTTGGCTCTCTTGTTGGGAACAAAAATTAAAATATTCTATGGGCTGTGGTAAACTAAAACGAATCTTTCCGGAAGAATAATATTGGATAATATAATCGCAGGTATGTATGCATTTATATATATATTGAAACCATGCTTTCAATTTGAATCAGTTTATTCAGGTTTAGATATCGCAACTACGACGTTCACTTACGGATCGAGGAATGCAACTATTGTGAATTTAGCTTTCGTGATCTCGATTGCTTATAATTCAGATTGATTGTTGGACAATAGAAAATAATGGATAACTTGACACAGGTCCAATTCTATTCAATCATTTGTCAATCAGGATGAATATGGTTTATATGGATATTTTGAAAGAAAAGCCTCTTAGATCTGATCATATCCCATTAAAAACGTCATTCAACAAGATTTCATAGCATTGTTTTTTTTATAAAAATAATCAAATTTTCACACAAACTTGAATTTGATTGAGAAAAAAGTGCACAGTGTGAATAAAGAAATAAAAAGAAATAAAAGACCTTTATAAAATCATTAATAGGGTGTGTGTGTGTGTGTGTGTGTGTGTGTGTTCTGTTTTTTTTAAGGGACGTACATACACAGTTTGTGTCCTGTTCGTGACCGCAAACGGCTTTCGTAATATCACATCAGGGTTCTATGTGCACGGTGATAACGCATATGATATAGAACATTCGTTGTTAAAGTAGTCATTTGTTGGTGTTGGTCAGATCGATTTTCTCAAACTAGTATGCCCTTTGTCGTGTATAAATATACCGGTATACATACTCGCCATCAATACAATGAGAAAAGGTAAAAGTGGTGAGAGTTTTATACAATATACCAACCAACAACAAGGTAAACTTAGGCTCAGTGCCCAACGCAATTCATACCCAAGAGGTTAATCCGACCTTTCAAAATATCTTTTTCAGTAAAAATTTGTTTAATTCAAACGATTTGAACCAGTGAGGGTTATTCTCTTCATGTCATAACGATTATTCTCTGCTCAGGATCCATCTTGATACAATTATTTATATCTACCATTATTCACTTTATTTTGAAAATGGAAAAGTAACAAACTTGGTCAATTCATTCATTATATATCATATTTTGATCGGATTTCCGAGTTTTTTTTCCTTACTCTCAACATTATTCAAATCATGTACGTTAGTAAATAACACTTTCACATTGAAAACAGCAGAAAGAATAATGTAATCGAAGAAAGATGTAAAAAATTGAAAAACTGATGAAGCTTTGAGCATTGATAAATAAGAAACAAAAAGAAAAATCTCCAACGAGTCTGTTCAAGTCGGAGAAAGATTACAGAAAAACGGTGATGGAAATTGAATACTGTGAATCTTTATAATTATGATAAACAAAGAATAACATGAAGTGGAAGAAAGGAGGAACGCAAGGATCTTCAGAGGATTTTTTGGAGAAAACATTCTCAATAATGAAAAGTAGTTCTTCAGTGCCAGGTGAGTTTTCCTTTCATTTAATATCACACTCAAAAATATTATTAATAATATGTATCACTATTCTGAATCTTGGGAAGATATCTTGGTTAAAAAATCTCATTCAAAATTCCAATTCAAGTCTAATTAGAGGGTATTGATCGATTTTCATTGGAATTTTACTGTTCGTGCAATCAAAATGTGTTGGAAGTAGGCCGGCAATGTCCGCATATTAATCATTAATATACAGCTAAAAAAATACTTCCGACTGCAAATGCCTGTATACCCAGTTGTAAAATTCTCACCAAACCGCATACGTGAAAATTGTAGATGCCCAGATAGCACAGAGTTCGTCGATGAATTCTTGAAGGACTTTTTTAGAACTCTAGAGTTCAAATGATGTTCTTGAAAAATTCTTCACGAACTCGAAGTTTTAGATGATGAATTGAGTTTGATAATTAAAAAAAGGGAGTTCAGAAAGAATTGAGAGGCAAACAGAATAAAGTTGTAGTGAGGTATAGAAAATTCATGGCGAACGGCAGTGAGAACTTGGGAAGAGTTGAAAGAGGATAAGGTAGTAGGGAAAGAATACCCTACTTACAAAACTGGACGGGACTCGGATAGAATCCATACATGTTTGGGGATTCTGGAAACCAATATGGATTTTGTGTCTGGGTTCTAATGAGGTCTTATCCGAGTTTTATTCGAAATTCATCGAATGAGTCGCAACTTATATTATATATGCTGGCAAAAAATTGTTCTTCAGAATCCGATTTCATAGGCATCACAGATGATGGTCCCCATTTTATTAGGAACGAAAACCATCTTATGATTGACTTGTTGAAAGTTTGCTAAACGAGAATCGAATCCGGGTTCTGCGAATAAGAGTCTAGACCGGTTATACGTCATTTATGAGCTTCACTGTAAGAAATAATCGCAATTTTCCTATACGCAACAACCGGAAAATTCCAAAGTTTATGAGATTTTTACTATCAATTTTCAGCAAATTTCCGGTAAAATACGGAAAATTCCTAGCGCATGTATGTCTTAATTACTTTCATGTGAAGTTTCCCATAGAAATTTTGTACAGTGTTTCCAGATCACATTTTGAAGCTCCCCATAGGTTCGTGTGCAAACTACTTGACTTTCCGAGATAGAACCCGGATAGACCAGGTATCGGTACCAATTATCAGAACGTATGTTCGTCTCATGCTTTGCAGTCCCCGGACAACACCCAGACAGACTCGTACACGAAACCATTTTTCCCAGATGGATAGTTGGTTTAAGGTACCAGCGGAAATGCAGTGAAACACCTGCTTTCAGAGTGTTTTGAAAGACTCTCGCAAAGATGTTTACTGGAAACTCATTATGAATTTATTTTTACCGACGAAGAAACTCAAAGTATTTACATTGATCGTTTGTACTATGTAGGGTTTGAATAAATTACTTTTAAATGTCTGTTCAATAGCGAATAAATGCATTCGAATAAAAAAATCGAAATCAAAATCTGCGGATTCCGGCACAGGAACTTGGCCTCCGAAAATTAAAAGAATTCCATCATTGGTGTACGAAGATTTAGAACGGCCAAAAACAGCGAATCTAGAAAAACCCAACATTTTGGATCCACGGCTTATGGATAAGCTCGATATGTCTCTTTTGAGTAAAGAACTGCTTTGCCACTCAATGATCGCGAGCTACCAACAGACGAAGGTGCTAGGCCACAGTGGGGGAACGTCGTTCTTGAAGCGTCGCCGCAATAACGAACGACAAAAGTATCAACGAACGAAACACCTTGAACGACAACAGTACGCAATTCACAACTGCAACGTTTACTAATATAAATCACCAACATCGTCTTAACGTTGTTGAATGTTAATATCAATGTTGGTCAATTTCTAGCTTCTCTCAACCCGACGTCTTCGTATTACCTATGGAGTCACTTAATATACAAAAACAATCCTTTCGACGTACCTCACCGCCCCTTTCTTCTATTCTATCTACCAGTTACAATGATGTTCCTACTCAAGTTTCCGATCGCAATAAAAAATTAGATAGCAACAATAACAGGTTCGTACATTTCGATTAATATGATATTGTAATTTTAAAAAACCTTTGAATCATTTTACAAATCACATTCCTGTGAATGATATTGTGAAATTGAGAAATTCGGATGCTTATAGAAGTAGCACGATCAACAGCAGTGTGCCTAAAATCTCTTCTTTGTCGTCGATTAAAAAGAAAATACCTAAAACAATAGTATCTTCGGACATCGAAGTATTCACCAATGTGGTACCGATAAAGAGTGTCCCTGAACCATGCAGAGCTTGCGGACGTCCAGACCAGCCTGAACGATTTCATAGTCATCCGAAAGAGACTGTCATCAAAATCAAGGATCACAATAAGAGCGCTTCTCAACCGGAACACAAGAATGCAACTTTGAAATCAATACAGAAACCAGTAGCTTTGAATTTTCGCAGTGATAAGAATAGGAATAAAATTAAAGAAACATCTTCAGTTAAACTTATGATGGAAGAGAAAGCACAAGTACCGACCGATTCGGCAAGGATGAAAACCAGACCTTCGTCCGCGCCAATGAAGAAAGGACCTAAAACAGTCACTTGTTATATATGCGGACGAGAATTTGGGACTGCAAGTTTTCCTATTCATGAGCCCAAATGCATGCAGGTATTACAATCTTATCATTTTATTCTATTTTGACGATACCAGACACATTCGGTGTCAACACGGATCAAAAGATTGAGATAAGCCAACAAATGTTCCACATGAAGATCATTGGATCTAATCGGATCTGATTCGTAATTTCAGAATATTTCTTGAAAATACCTTCCAGAAGTTTTGTGCTATGAAGATTTTTAAGCGGATCCAGAAGTCTAAATAATTCTTTTAAATTTCAGTGTCATGTGAGGTTCCCATTTGCTGAAATTTAATCAAACCCAAACAAAAAAATAAATCAGATCTGATTGGAATCTGTGTATAGCAACAAATAAATATTTATGATGCCAAATTGATGCCCTACCAGATCTGGGAAGATTCAATGATTTTTTCTCATTGATATCAAACCGAAGGGATGACGCCATCGCCTTTGCGAGCCTAAGCGGAGTTCGCGATATTATATTCAAAACACACTACAATACAAAGTATTCAGAGCACATTCTCCTATCTGGGAAGTTATGTCTATTAAAGGAACTATCGAACCGTGAATGATGTGCACTATGTATATGTAGATGTAAATCCTGATACTTCATTCGCGTGCACACAATACATAAACGTTATCGTACAGACATAGATTAATTTAATGTCATTATCTTTTGTTTATTTGTATCTCTAACCTTCTACATACGAACGTGGCCTTGACAATGAAGCGCACACACACCGGAATCGTCAACTTATTCTATACTACTTGTTCATCGCGTCAATAATTTCATTTATGGATTTACATCGAGTTATGTACGGTTTTTTTTATCTCTCGAGAACCTCGGTTGATATTGATTAAAACTTTCATTGTGAGTGGTATTAGGCAACTCTTATGCCAAGGTGAAAATTGAATAGAGGGGTGAAAAAGTACATGTTCCAAAAACTTGAAGACACTGTTTAATTCTCAAAACCTCAAAATGCTTGAAGAGTTGTGAAAAATTTGTACATAAAAATTACAAATTATTGATCATCAATTTTAATATGATTTTATATTAAGTTTCATAATGTATGGAGAAAAATGAGTGAAGTTCAAGATTTTTTATCATCATCACATCGAAAGCAGAGTACTGGAACTAACTGCAAACTTCAATTGATTCCACAGTTGATAATAAAAAATTCAAAGCCAATGAAACTCATTGAATGGGTTAGAATAATCGTTTACCGGTGTAAAGTTTGCATTACTCAATGAAATTTGATAACTCGTAAACTCGTGCCTGCAAACATTGTTCATCCCTAATGAGAGCCATGGAAATGAGGGATCAATAATGAAGAGTCTCCGTTGAGACAATTATTAAATTTAAGTAGAGATGAATTCTATTGAAATTAATTTATTGTGGATGGACAGTTCACTCACATCGAACATACTTGGTATATATAATTTTTTATTAGGATGTAAGAAGGATCCAACATTTTTCAGAAGTGGGAACGAGAAAATAATTCTCTACCGCCCTCGCTGAGACGTCCAGTTCCTACAAAGCCAGAAGTTGATGTTCATTCTCAAGATTGGAATGAAGCTGCCTGGGAGGAGAGTCAAGTATGATTTTTTTTTCACGGAATTCTTATCATATTTGAATAGATTTTGGAACAGGTTTTCATTTATCGTTGGGAACTCAAAGAATTCATGATGAAAAAACATCTCTAGGGGTATGTGGGTATCACCAGAGATTTGTATACACCCAGAAAACATTAGGGATTCCTACCGAAGTGATGATTGAAAGGAGAAATAGATCTCTACTTCGATACCCTCTCAGCACAACAGTTGAAGATAATTTCATAATGTCTTTTCACCTGTGAAAATTCATTACAGTTCTTGATATATACATCAGAGACTCTTGTGCTGTCTGGGTATGGTATGGCTTATCAGATAAAATTGTAAAATTGTCAGAAAGTCTGCATTCCAGTATGTGTATACCCATGTGGAAAAATTTTCAAAAATATATGTATAATTTGTATACAATTCAATATAGTTTAAATTTTTCTACATGGGTAGTTCATTGCGTATATTCTTCCTAAAATGGAGTATAATATTAAAATTAAAATTTTCATGATATCAGGCACAATTATTACCATGTTCAAATTGTTCGAGAACGTTCCGTCCGGATCGATTACCTATTCACGAAAAAAGTTGTAAGGCCGTACCGAAGGTTAGTAGATGTACTTGTTTTTCTCTTGAAAATGAAATAATTTGTCTCTAATTTTTTATTTGAAACTCGTAGAATACCAAAAGTACGGGAGTACAATTACCGAAGTCTAATGGACTTCCAACGGCTGCTTGTAAAATTTGTGGAAGAGTGTTTAGTACTCGAAGTATTAAGATACACGAGCCACAGTGCCTTAAACGATCGAAATTGGAAAACGGAACATCGTCTATACCGGTGTCGGCTAAACAGAAAAATGAATTATTTAGTTCGCAAAAATTATCACCACCCTCTGCTGCTTCTCAACCGAAGGCAATAGCTGTTAATCAGAATCCAGTAGCGGTGAGTATTTGGACATTACTGAACAATGCCCTGGTGAAAATGAAGCGTGCGACTAGTTGTGCAGGAGGAAAAGCACTTGCAAGGTCGATTAAGAGAATATCCAAAATTTGGAAAGCGTGCACAAAACTTATTCATAAAAATATGATTTCAATCGAGTTTCTAGAACGTTGAGAAGGCGTAGAAATCGAAGCGTGCTTGGATTTTTTATGACCGTCATTGTACTTTCTGCCGGAAAGAAACAATTGGCGCGGATCACGCTGTCTGTAAAACATTTTCCTCACGCTTGGTAAACGTTATTTTTTCACCAAGGTGTCTACAATCAATATTTCCTGTCAATGTTTGGCAATATTTCCCGTATACTCGCAACCCACCAAATACCGTTTTATTGCAATATCGTAACAACGGTGAGTCACCGGTGACAAGGCCTTGTCACATGCAGTATCATTTATCGAGACAAAGGATGTTTCCGATATTGTCTTTTGTAAGATGATTGGCAAATCAATATTTTCCGGCCAATAGCAGCAATAGTTACGAAAGACTGATTGATCAATTGATTTGGACAATATCGGAAACATCCGAACCCAACCAGAAATTTACAACAGGCGCAGTACTGCACCAGTACTAGCCAAGACTGGCAGGGTACTGGCATTTGTCTGGAATGATAACGCTTTTCAGTGCTGGGGATTGAGTACTGATACCATTATTCGCAATCAGTGCAGGGCCAGTACTGGGTTAGTACCTGGCCGGTATTAAGTTCTCAGTACTGGTTTATCAGTACAGGCATAGTACTGTATTTTTATGTATCCAGTACCGATCCCGTACGTCTTGACCAAGTGTTGGAGACCCAATACTGGCACTGTACTGCACCTGTTGTCAACATTGGCATATTACGGATTTTTCTGATTGGGAACCCTACAAACAATGAGTACTGGCGTTTCAATGGGCCGCTGATGGTCCGGCAATGCCGTTGAAGAGCCGTCACTGGCCCTTTGAAACGCCAGCAGTCGTGTTTGCTGGGAAGTTCATTGTTACTACTTATTTGTGGTGTGGAGCTGTGTTTTATTCTGTGTAAAATAATGCATCATCATGAAAAATGTTCATTTTAGGATATGCCACAGAGGAAATTGATTACTTGTTATATTTGTGGAAGAGACTTTGGATCTAGCAGTATTGGAATTCATGAACCTCAATGTTTAAAAAAATGGCATATCGAAAATGATAAACTTCCATTGAATCAAAGAAGAAAGGAACCGCAGAAATCAGACATTATTCATACAGGTATTTATGATTGGAACACATTTACGGATGATATTCAACACTGTCGCTCAGACTTCACTGAGATGTTTTGGAGCTTGGAAAACGTTCTTGATCACAAACAGAAAATTCTGAAATCTTGTTACGGACTTGATGAGAAATATTTCTATGACAAATTGCGTCAAAAACTGAGCCTAATTATGCCAAAATTTACGTTGAATTACACCAAAAACTATCCCCCAAGTCCGGCGTTTCGGAGATTCGTAAAAAATTGTGGAAAATTACGCCGAACTACGTTGATCGGAAAGGATGCACAGCGCGAATAGCGTAAGGAGACGTAGAAATACGTAGAATAGCATAAAACCCTGAAGTTTGTATAGTGAAATACAATCCAGCCAGTATCCCTCAAAGTAGCAGATCAATGCGTAACAGGGCGTAGAAGCGCATTGAAAGTATGTACTTTCACGAATAATTACGCTAAAACAAGAACGTGAACCGGCACTATCCGTAAAAATTCTTAACTTTTATGGAATTTTTCGTCATAAACTCATTATTATTTTTCTTTTTACACCAAATTACGTATTTTTACTTCCTCGTTGTGATTTTGCATAGTTTTGTTAAAACAATCCGTAATTTTATCTATGCCCAATTATATACTTTTATGTCCAGCTGTGTGACAATATTTTCTCAATATTTTTAAAGCGTGTGATAACTTTTCGAAATATATGAGAAAGACGTTTTTTATGTGCGAAGATATTTTATCCATTTTGCAAAGATATTCTAAATGTGCATATGAATCTTAATAATTCCAGATGATCATATGACGAAGTCCTCAGCTGTGAGCAACGTCATGACAGAAGCCAAGTGGGAATCTTACTTACAACAGCTAGTTCCTTGTAGAATTTGCGGAAGGACTTTCAATCCCCATCGTGTGAATATTCACGAAAGAAGTTGTAAAGGAACCTAAAAATCTCATTGGTATCGTTTCAACTTCACTCTTATAACACTTTTTGTAACATTCGAAACGTAATGTCATTACGAGTTACCACAATAAAATGAATAAATAACAAATTAATGATTTTCAAAGATATTTTCTTGCTACCAAATGATGCTTCTTCCTTTACCTCAAAGTGAAGCCCATACTTCCATAAGCTCCGCGCGGAGAATTTTGTTGAGGCTGATCCAGACTTAACGAACATTGGCGGAATCTTAGGAGGAAGCTTGATCAAATGCTAAAATAATACCAAGCTTCAATTCTAAGGCCTGGGATAACAATGATGGGAGATTGTCATAGCTTGTGTCAAAAATGGAAGTGGTGAGGAAGAGTAAACGAAGCGTATGTTGGAGAGTAACCGAAACGTTAATAAAAAGTATACGGAGCTTGAATGGGAGGGATATAAAGGGTACGTGAAGAGGGAATTGAAGCAAAGGAAGCGAATGAAATTCATGAAACCTAAATTAAAAAATTGCATCCCATAGCGAGAATCGAACCGACGGCAGACGAGGGTTTTATCCACTGAGTCATGAATCGTCGTTGTTATCAATCGCTCAAAGATATTATTTGAAGTCAGAATAGGTATGATTCGCACACGCCTAATGTAACTCGTTACTATTACTTTACATGAAGCGTGTGTGAAAGGGAATTGAGAACTTACGAAGCGCATATTTAACGCTTCAGGAAGAGGGAATTGAAAGATTTTACGCTTCGTATGCGTTTCCTTCGCGCTTCTTGTATACGTTTCATTTCCACCAGGGAACTCTGTTCTCACCCAATTTATTTTCGTATCAACAATACAAGCACGATGTATTATTAGTTATCAATCAAAGCTGGCTCAATATAAATCCCCTACCTGCTTTGGCTGCCATTCCTGACTCAAGGTCTCAAGCCTGTGCCTGACGTTCGCATTGGGGGAATCGCTGAATTAATTTTTACATGGATTTGATTTAGAAAGGAAAAAAAGCAACTAAACAACTCTGTATGCAATTTCAGTAATTTATTCACATAAAATATATCTCTTTAATTTTCATTCCTCCCATATATATTTGGCTATACATTCGAATAGATATCATTTTCCCTTCAACATTACAACATATTATTAAGTTATAATTTTTTACAATAGTCGTGATTGAAACATTGAGTTACACTTTGAAAAACTTGACGTTGGAAAACAGTTATGAGACGAGCCGAGACAATTGATGAGGGAAGTAGCTGAAATGACAAAACACCACGGTGATCAAATTGAATTTCACAATGTACAATATGTCGTATATTTTGCAAGTATCTAATGTCTTACCCAAACAAGGAGCCTTTACGACCGCACATGGACATTCCCTGGAAAATGCATAGTATCAAAACCAGCGTTTGACGTAAAATTTCAAAACTGACGGAAGAATATTCTTGGATTTTGAATAGGTTCAAAGAGTTATCGTTTTCGGGTTTTGTTATGTGTTGTAATCTTCCATTCAAAGTCGTCGTGAATTTGGTTCTTTGATTCTTGGCCGTGTTCTCAATGTTGATCCTTTGTTCTGTAGACGAAGTAGATCCGTCTTTGGAATTTGGAATGGTACGAATATTTACAGGTTTACTATTCAGTCTTGTATTTTTGTTTGTGTTGACAAATTCTTGACGTCTCTCCACGGATGCAGATCTGCGTTGTATCGAACTTATTCGAACATTAGATTCACGTACCGCATGACGGGTTTCAGGAACTATATCACGTTTTTCGATACGTCCTAGGAGTCTAGATACCCGGTCATTGACTCGAGATCGATTTTCAAGACCAATTCGTGCTCTCCTATCATCCATTTCATTCACTGATTTTCGATTTTCAGAAACACGGTTCAGAAGTCTGTCCGTAGATCGCGTTTTCCTTTCTCCAAGATCCAAGTGGTTGACACGAGATCGATTTTCCAGAGCAATTCGTCCTCTCCTCTCCGTTCCATCCACTGATCGTGTCCTCCTCTCTTCGATCCTTCGAGATCGATTCTCTAGAGCGATTCGTGCTCTCTTTTCCGTTTCAACTAGTGATCTTCGATCTTCAGGTGCACGGCTTAGAATCCTTCCCGTCGATTGTGTTCTTCTTCCTTCGAGATCTATTTGGTTGACTCGAGATCTGTTTTCCAAAGCGTTTCGTCCTCTTCGTTCTGTTTCATCCACTGTTCTGCGATTCTCACGTGCGCGAGTTTGAATCCTTTCCGTAGATCGTGTTCTCCTTGCTTTGAGATCCACGTGGTTGACGCGAGATCGATTTTCCAGAGCAATTCGTCCTCTCCTCACCGTTTCGTCTTCTGATTTTCGATTCTCAGATGCACGGCTTAGAATTCTTTCCATCGTTCGTGTCCTACTTTCTTCAAGTTTCATTCGGTTGGCGCGAGAACGACTTTCCAGGACAATACGTCCTCTCCTCTCCGTGTCATCCACCGATCTTCGATTTTCACTGACGCGACTCAAGACTTTTTGCGAAGAACCTGTCCTCCTTTCTTCAAGATTTATTTGGTTGATACGAGAGCGGCCTTCCAGGGCAACACGTGCGTTGCTTTCCGTTTGATGCTCTGTTCTGCGATTCTCAGGTACACGGTTCAGAATCGTCTCTGTAGATCGGGTCCTTCTTTCTTTGAGGTCCATTCGGTTGACTCGAGATCGACTTTCCAGAGCAACTCGTTCTCTTTTCTCCGTTACATCCATTGATCTTCGATTCTCAATAACGCGGGTTCGTGTTCTTGTTTCTTTGAGGTCCATTCGGTTGGTTCGAGATCGATTTTCCAAAGCAATTCGTGCTCGCCTCTCCGCTTCATCCGCTGATCTTCGATTTTCAGGACCGCGGGTTAGAATTCTTGCCGTGGATCGTATTCTCCTTTCTTCGAAATCTATTCGGTTGACTGGAGTTCGATTTTCCAGAGCGAACCGTCCTCTCCTCTCCGTTTCATCTACTAATCTTCGATTTTCAAGCACGCGAGTTGAAATTCCTTCCGTAGATCGTGTCCTTTTCTCTTTCAAATTCAATCGGTTGGCTCGAGATCGATTCTCCAGGGCGATTCGTTGTCTTCTCTCCGTTTCTTCTACTGATCTTCGATTTTCAGCTGCGAGATTTCGAATTCTTTCCATAGATCGTGTCCTTTCTTCTCTGGGATTCAATCGGTTGACTCGAGATCGATTCTCAAGGGCGATTCGTTCTCTTTTTCCCATTTCGTCTACTGATCTTCGATTCTCAGCTGCAAGATTTAAAATTCTTTCCGTAGATCGTGTCCTCCTCTCTTTGAGATCCATTCGGTTGATTCGAGATCTGTTTTTCAGGGCAATACGTTCTCTCCTCTCCGTACCATCTACTAATCTTCGATTTTCAAATTCGCGGTTTAGAATTCTTTCCGTAGATCGTGTCCTCCTTTCTTCTAGGTTTATCCGGTCAACTCCGGCTCGTTTTTCCAGAGCAATTTGTTCTTTTTTTGCGGTTTCATGTACCAATCTTCGATTCTCAGGTGTGTGGTTTTGCATTATTTCCGTAGATCGTACCCTCGTTTCTCCAAGATTCATTCGGTTGACTCGAGATCGGTTTTGTAGAGCGATTCGTCCTCTTCTTTCCATTTTATCGTCTGTTCTTCGATTCTCAGGAACGCGGTTTAGAATTCTTTCTATAGATCGTGTCCTCCTCTCTTTAAGATCCATTCGGTTGATTCGAGATTGTTCCTGAAGAGTAGTTCGTGCTTTTCTCTCTGTTTCATCTACCGATCGTTTATTCAAAATCCTTTCCATAGATCGTGTATTCCTTGCTGGGAAATCCACTCGATTGAGCCGGTTTTGATTTGTTAGATGGGCTCTTGCCCTTCTCTTCGCGTCGTCTACTGATTTTCGATTTCCAGGTACACCATTTACAATTCGTTCCGTAGATCGTATATTTCTTTCCAATAAATTCAGTTGATCGACTCCAGAATCTGCCATATTTCGATCCCCCATCATGAACTGTGTTCCCTTTTTTGTTGTATCTATTGATTTTCGATTACGTCGTGAGTTTCGTTCCACTTCATCAAGTCGAGAATTTACCAATCGCTCGTGTTCCGATGCCGATCGTGTTCGAATTTCTGATGCAGATCGAGTCTTCCTATTCAATCCCTCCAATCGGCGATTCATAATTCGTCCAACTCGAGCCTCCATCGATCTACGGTTCTCTAATACGGAAGCAATTCGGGAATCTAGTATTTTTCGGTTTCCAGCTACGCGATCGACGATTCGATTCACTGATCGAGTTCTTGATTCCAATAAATTCATTCGACTAATTTGGGAATCTACCAGACTTTGTCTTTCACTTACTCGACTGCCAATTCTATTCATCAGATTCAATCGGGACACATCATTTTTGTCATCTATTCGGTCTTCAGATCCACACTTCACAATTTGTTCCGTATCACGCGTTCCTGTTCCTCCTCGGACATGTATCGATCTTCGATTCTCCGGAACGTAGTTTCTTCGGTTGACTCTATCTCGTATTTGAGGCACAAAGTTTACGATTCGTTCCATGGATCCTATGCTTTTCCGCATCAATCTATCTTTCGAAATTTCAATACGTCTTTCACGTTGATCTGCGAGTAATTTTCTGATCCGATGACTCGTAAGCCGACGGTTATCGTTTAAGTGGACGGAGGGATCGCTTCCCAGATTTTGGATCGTATCGTGTTTTTCCGATCCATTATCTGTTGACTGAAAATCCTCTCGCTTCGGAGACTGAATGTTGGAATATTCAAAACGAACGATCTTTGGGTCCAGGAGAGTTTTTTGACCCATGGTATCAACGACGTTCAGGCTGGTAAATACTGGATTCAAGTTTGGACAGGCATCAACTCTACGGGGAGAAATAGATTCAATTTTGCTTCAGAGAACGTTTGAAGAAAACCTTGAAAATTGTTGTCAAATGAAAAGTAGATTATTTTGTTGAAGATTTCTATAAATTTAGGATCGGCTGAAATAAAATTGCTTTAATGCTCATTCCCTCCACCAACAAAATCATATTCCAAAAATGAGAAACTACTCTATAATCTTCCACTTATATTAAGAGAAAGATATTTTTGGCGCTCATCATAGAGGAGTTTTTCATTTTCAGAATATGATTTTTTGGGTGCACCATCCTAGAATTGTGGAATATTAGAATTTTTCTTCAACTCTATGCAGTTCTTGTACATTACACTTTCAGGGCACAGTATGTAGCAACTCTTGTAAGGATTAATCGGATTATGAGAAACAAAATATGCAGGTTAAAACATTCTTACTGAGAATTTTTATGACCGTTTTTATAATCTCGAAGATTCCACCTGGCACATGATACCCCCACAGCACCACGATCCCAGAAGAATTCATAAAGAATTATTACTGAACTGATTGTGTTCTTCATGAATTAATTCTTCTGGGACTGTGGTGCTGTGAGGGTATTGTCACAATATTGTAACATTACAGCAATGTTCAGGCTGAATGGGAAGTATCGGTCAAAAATATTAAAAACCACGAGCGAACTCTTGTACTCAGTGCACATCTCATGGATTTTCTCAGAACGATGCACGTTTTAAGCAGTACACTTTTCAAACCATCTAACGTTGTATACAATAATCCGATAGATCTTTCTCAATGTATTTTAATAATTATTGAGGAGAATATGGAAATATCCAGCGATGCAACAGCCAATTTGAATATTAGAAGGGCCACAGGATTATAAACATTACTGTTTCAATTGAGAATTCTTAATTAAATAAACAACACTTACTTGTGCGGGGCTTGATGTTCGAGTTCTGGCCCAGCTAAATTACCAGCGTGTCCTTCTCTGTCTCTGGACACTAGACCCAACGTCAAACAAGCTAGGGATACTACGAGTAACCCGATGTACTGCCATGATCTCACTGGCAATACCACGTGCCTTGTTCTTCTCATTCCGTATTTGAGACAATTTACTAAAAATCAGAACAAGCAGACTCGGGATTAATTTAAATCATTGAAAGATGTGTTTCCTTGTAAGCAATCAAAGTTTCCGACTAGAAATTTCTTCTTCTGAAAATTGGACTATTTTGAGGCTCTATTTTGGCCCAGACCACCCCAACTCCGCCCAAGGCAGGGCCTTGCATTCAAAGAGTTTCATTGCCAGCCGGGTTTGGTTATAAAAATGAAGTTATTTTTTATAAATATTCTATTATAAATAATCACATTCACTGAGAGGAAGGTACCTAGTTGGGACAACTGAATTTTAGTTGCCGCGGCTAGATTTTCATTTACGCTAGCTAGACTTTAGTCGGAGTAAATAAAAGTCTAGCTGGCACAACTAAATTTTTATTTACAGTGACTAAATTTCCTAGCTGTCGAATATTTAATAGACCCTTTCTCTTCAGTGTTCGTCCACGATTTTGATAAAAATTTTATAAAGATCGAATAATTGAAGTCATCCGCTCCCGCCATTTGCTACCAGGCCAACACACAACACAAGCACAGAATTAAAATTTTCCTCGAGTTCGGAGAAACAGTTGAATACCAGAAATTTGTTCGTCTTTATAATGAGAAAGCAATAATAAGTAGAATTTACACGAAACAAAATTAATATTCGAACAAAATCAAAAACCCGATAAGAGACACATTGATTGAAGTAGAGGACTTGTGGCACATTTTTGCTCAACTATTTGAGATCTGGGGAAAACTTTCTTGGTTGAATTTTGTGAATTCAGATGTATTTAGAATTGTTAGTACTTTTTCTGTTTGTCAAATCACTCTATGTTGGGAATGCGAGAAGAATTGTACCGGATGTATCTGAATTTTCAGTACAGATCATTTATTATTCCAATCCAAAGCGAAAAACCTAAAAAAGCACCCAGGTGAAAACTTAAAAACAATCAATGAAGTTTCCTACCTGAATCTTCTTTGAAGCACTGTTAGAAAAATGTCCACGGGTAGTAGACGAATTTTTCCACTTGGAGATGCGCGAGAAAAGAAGAAGAGGAGAGTTGTTTGTTGTAGGAGCACCAGAAACTGGCTGACAAAGGTACCATTCGAAAGCTCAGCTTTTATATGTTTAGTCCAAGGTGGAGAAGAAGTGGTCGTGATTCGATAGATGTGCAATTTTGTGCTTATCAGCACCGAACACATGGGACCTCGTTCACCCGTCATTGCGGATGCGTGAAAACTTTCTTCGCACTGCTATATGATGATGAAATGAAGAGCGATTGGAAAACTCCTTCGATATCGGCTAATCAATTGGAAAATTGCAATTGAAAAGAGATATATGTTGTATATTGTACCGTTCTTAGCTAGTAGCAAACACGTGGGCGCTTTTTGAAACGACTCTTTGCGATCAATTTTATAAAGAATGAAGGAAAAAGGGAAAACCCTTTTCTTCCACTCGTTGAATAAATCGAATTACTTGAAGCAAATTTTTATTTATGTGCTTGGCGAATAGGATTTTTAAACGAATTTTCAGTTCAGTAAATCCACTCGCATTCACATTACGTGATAAATATTAAATAAAGTTTTATCATCATCATTGAGAAACATTTGCCCTCTCTCTCTCTCCCTTTCCCGTCTTGAAAACGTGTCACGGGTTTCGTAGATCTTAGTGTTTTAAAAACATCCCATAGGTTTTCTGTATATTCTGAAACGTATTGTGCGGTTAGAGTCATTGTGAAAAAAAAACAATTAACGCGTTATGCAGAAATTTGGATCATATAAAATATTAACTCCCAAGCGAATGCTTTTTCAACCCTCTGGGTTTTGTAGCGACTCTTTTCGACGCGAAGTGGAACTTCAAAAAATTCAACCTGAATGTTTACGTACGTGATATTGTGTAAACTTTCGAATTTTGTCATCAAAACTTTATAAAAATGCAGGTTCGAAAGATTATGTTCATTCATTTAACAAGAAAAAAACATTTCTTCCATTGAAAAATATTTTCTTAACGAAATCTTAAAGAAATATTTGTAGCTGAGTGAAATTTTCGCGTTCATGAATCCTAAACATGAAAATTCATAAATTAGTTGTTGCGTCTTGAAGTTTTATTCCAAATAGTGATTCAAAATAGATTAGCGATGTTGAAACTATCGATACAGGCTTTGAATTCATAATTGTGATCAAATTTTCACTGCTGTTTTTTAATACAGATTCCTCGTTCTGCTTTCCCGAGGAAAATCTTACAATGCGATTTCCAAAACTGTACAGTGAAAACAGTTGCCTTGATTCCACACCCATTGTCCTATATATAACAAAAAAAATTGTCTCAAGTACATTTATTTCGAATCAAGAAAATATTATTTCGCTTCAAATTGAAGTTTTACATTTCTTTCTTTCAATTTTGTCTCTGTGTGCAGCGTATCAGATCATTAGCAATCCAATCATCCCTTTCCGAATTGCGTTCATTAGAGTAGATGTGACAACAGTTTCCAAAAAAATATCCAACTCATCGCCAATAATATACCACCCTACAAACAATGATTGCTGGCATTTCAATGGGTCCTGTTATGCCGGTGAAGAGCCATGACTGGCCCTTTGAAACACCTGCAGTCTTGTTGGCGGGGCAGTCATTACAATCAGTACTTTCTAAAATATATTCTTTCAACTCGCTAGAACAAAACAGCTCAAATAATCCAACTGACGACAAGTTTCGTGTGTAATTTTTTGTAACTTTTTTTAATTCTCCCGAATATCGCCCCAAGTTCGAAATAACATTCAGCCATAATGTCAAATTATTCGTATAAAATCAACGATGCTGAAGTTTGAATCGTTTATAGAAACGAAATGAAAGTTCGCACTTATACCAAAGTTTATAAATCATTGGTATTCATCTTCTTGAATTAATTCCTTGGAACTGGGAACATGGTTCAAAGAATGTACTGCAAGATTTTGCATCAACAACTGAGTATTTCATTATTTGGTCACCAATTCGTTTCGACAAACGATTCAAACTTCTAAAATATAAAATAAAACATCTTCTTTGTCCAAACAATATTGACGATGATGTATTGGTCAATATAAATGATTATTCCCAACATGATTCCCAAGCCAGCATTGCGCTTGGTTTTCTTCGTCAGATTGGCGGAACCGAGCAATTTTTACATATGTAGTTATCCTATGAGTGAACATTTTATATCCATATGATTTTCAATACCTTTATCAGGTATTTCTGTGATTTTCTACTCCTTGCCTGTAATCAATCACAGAAAACTACCAGAAAATTCTCCAGAGCGTTTCTCACTCAAGATGATATTTTAAAATTTGCAAAGCTTACTTCACTCACAAAAATCCTGAAGACAGTTCGATGACAGTTGAAATACCTCCGCGTATTTCTTACGTGTGCGCGCAACTCAATTCAGGCACAAGACTGGAATATAATGTTGGCAGACGTCTAAAAATAATTGTTCTTCTTTTTCTTTTTTTTGTATAAATCTATCAAGAATCAGACAGTTGAATGCTTCTACAAATGATTACACAAGAAACGTTTGTGTTTCAACGTTTTTCTTTCTGGAATATCTGGAAAACCCCCTCGTATTTTGAAAATGAATTTCTTCCAGTGCTCGAATATAAATTTCGCATAAATAATAAGAATTATGAGATAATTCTTACTACAGCATTCATCAGATTAAATAAATGTTTAAGCTTTACGTAAAACTCTGAACATTTTATTTCGCTTCGAAAGCTACTCTGTCTGGTGCTTCGAAGACTCGTATATTCCCCAACCGCCGATGTATTGTGTAACAATAAAGAGATCGCCTTATTCTTCCCTTGTATGGTATAACGTTTCAGCAACAGGAAGCAACTCGATACAGCGACTACTGAACGCGTGCGGACGTCCAAGCATGATGATATTTTTCAACTATCATCCGCAAGAGCTTTGATGTAGATATTTGTAATATCAATTCAACTACAAGAGCCACTTTGAACAAAATTAAAGATTTTTCATCTAATCAATGGAAATTCATTGATTTTTGTTGAAACAATTTCAAAATTTGTAACTGCAGATTCACGGTGATAGAATGCCTTTACGATGGAGTGAGTATCCAGACAGTACAACGTAACAGAATGAAAAAATATCTTTTTCATATTGAAGTGTTGCCTTGTTTTCAAAATCTAAAAATATCTTCTAAATATTTCGTACAGACTATGTCTTTATTTCTATTCTTGCAAACAAACACTCATAATTACATTAAATTCAATTGATTCTGAAATTCCTTCTACTATGCTTGTTAAGAGCCAAAATTTTGTTTTTTATTTTTTAATATGTTATTCTTTCTGGTCTGTCTTTCATACAACGGGAGATTTGGGCATGAAGAAGAATTACTATGGTGTTAGTGTTCAGGAAAGAAGGGAGGAAGATAACGGAAGGGTGCACAATCAACTGTAGCGACAGATGGAATCCCTTGGCACGCGTCTTTCGATAGTAGTTCTTACAGCTGTTTACTATTACGTCCTTCCGCTGAAGTTTTATAAATTCTGATATAACGTTCCCGGGCAAAAGTAGGTATTTGATTATATTATTAAAATTTTAATCGGTGAATATATATATAGAACTGTTTCATCTGGAAACATGCACTCTACGACAGTAATATTCATAACACACCATATTTTCCCACCTTCAGTTTAGATCATATTTTAATGAACGCTTTGAATAATAACGATATGTGCAATTGATAATGTGATTCGATTGTTTCATTTTTTGCTGCACTGAGAGAAATTTATATTGTTATGCCATAGTGAATTTCATTGGAAGTCAGTATGTTCCCCCATTCCTATAACTCCATAGTAAATTTGACCATAAATTTCTCTCTGTAAAGAACAGCGAAATTTTAGCGAGTGCAGTAAATAATTTGTTCGTCAGCTAATTATTTGCCGATGCAATAGAAAGTATAGAACAACAAACAAATTCAAGGAGGGAAGTCAACAACGAGTTGACGAGTTGAATGACGAGGGAATTAAGTCGACATTTTTTGCTGTCATAATTAACAAGATTGTTCCGATAGCAAATAGATTACTGTTAAAGTGGAGGATTTCCTCCGTGTGAAGAATTCTCTATCAATACATCATGAACAACTATGCTGTCTCTGGTGCTTGGGTATTTCCACGCTAAACGACACGCAAAGAATTGAAAATTATTCACCGGAACTGATCGATCAAAATATAACAAAGATAAGCTCATTTAGAATGAAAAGCACATTGCGTAAGTTCTTCTCACCGAGGACTTGACAATTTATTTTTTCTAGGCTCGGAGTTAAATTGTATAGAGATAAAAATAAAAAAAGAGAAAAAAACAATTGCAAGCATTTGTGCACAAAGACTTTGGTTTTCCCCAGATGAAATGATTCTCAGTTCCGTCTGGTAAGTAACCTGACGACGAATAATCTACGTCCATTGAATACCAATATGAAAACTCCTTGAATTTTATCTACTTTGAAGCGTATAGCAGTGGTTACCAACAAGCGAATCTCTGTTCCATTCTTTATGCTGGAAATATTAACGAAGCGATAAGAGTCTGTCACATAGTATTCATATCCCACAGAAAATCGGAGGCTTCGATCGTGCAGAAAACATTCTTCCAAGATTCCTTGAATGTTCATTAGTATAGCCACTTAGGGGCCATGATTGTGAATCATGAATAGAAAAATTCATTGAGGTCTCATATGCCTTTGAAATTTAAAAAGAATCAATTGTAAAGATCACGAACGAAGGTGAAATGGAAGACCAACTGAAAGTTTACATTGTGTCCATGGAATATTTTGCAAGAATTTTGCTCAATTCGTAAGTTTTCTTGAAATTTTTTGAGACCACCTAAGAATATAGTATAGTTTTATATCCTCAGATATACCAACTCTTAATTACCAATTCGTTTTAATAAACGTTTCGAGCCTCAACAATAATTTTGTTTCTATTTTTTAAACATTAGCGATGAGAATCCTTGCAAAAGATCGATCCTTATTTTATATAAAAAGTATCTAATTTTATTGAATTTAACTATCTAAAAAGTATATAATTATTATTCATCACTATTGAATATTAGACATTGAACAGAAATATACAGCAATGTTATTATTCGAAAGAACGTGCACACAAGTATAATGGTATTTTTTGATGAAGTTTTACACGTCCCCGCGGTACCACAAAAAGAAAAGCATATATCTTTATTTAATATACTGGCTTTATAATCGTTTAGACTTGTCACGACTTTGTACATGTTTATCGAAAGATATCAATAAATGGCGATTAATAAACCATAAATCGGATCATCGGCGGGTCAAGAAAGGAGAACCCTCTTGGCCGAATTAATTGGTTACTTGAAACCAGTTTGGCCGGAAGGCACGTTCATCTTGAATTTTTCGTACTTCTCTTTCTTGGCCTCAAAGTTTTCGCGATCGTTCTTGTTATATACGCCGACTGGTGCACCTCGACCGTTATATTCGTGTTTTTATTCCAACGTATGTTCTGTTCAAGCGAATATCTGACTTCTTCATTTTTCTTATTTTCATTCAATTTGATTGTTTTTTTTTTTCAATGTCTTTTTCAATATACTCTGTGATTTAGGAATTTCAGTCTATACTACATTGTAAAGCATTGATTAGAATTGACAAAACTGTGTCTGAGGCTTACGTTATAAACGAATTAGAAATGAAAATTCAAAAAGACTTTCTGTCATTTTCTTATAGAAACTTTTTTCTGAATTTTCTTAGTGTAATTTTTGATTTCTGAGCATTCTAGAATTTGAATATCAGGTGAATACGAAGAATTATTCCTCATAGAGGCGAATATAATTCTGTTGGAATTCCTTTTGAACTAATGATGAACGCATAAAGAGTTGTGAAAGAATTCTATTATACTGAGATTCACGAATTCTTTCGAAATGCTTTGCAGATTATTTTAATATTCTCACAAAATTCGTTATTCAATAAACCATAAGATATTTCAGGGATACCTAAAAAATGTCTCAATTTGCCTTGAGATCTTCGAAGATTTTCTCTCAAAGATGTTTTATATGCGACACTTTTGATTAAAAAAGAATTTAGCAAATGTCTACTGACATGGACACGAATAGCCAATAAATTATTAGAAAAATAAAAATTGAAACGAAATTCAAATTAATAAAAAATTATGATTAATTACTTGTTCTCGATCACTGTTATTATTAATAGCTCCTGCAGTCAAAATTTAGTTAGTACGTTTGTAGCCAATTCATTTGCTGTAATATCTTCTTTATGAATTTGCTAGTGGTCGACGGAATACCAAGAAGGACTGATTTCTTCATTATTCTCCTATCCTTTCATTCATAAAGATGAAAGTCCAAAAGTTTTACCGCCTCCCTATGGGAATATTTTCAATAAACTAGTAACTCGATTCTTTTTCATACAGAATATATCAGATTTTTATCAATATTTTATACAAATTCATGAAAACTAAATAATCTCTCTATAAAAGCAAATGAACCCCTGATGGGCCTTCAGTGACGGGAATGTGCCGTTCATGGGTCTATGAAACGCCTGTGGTCGTGTTTGTTAGAGACGGTTCGGGAAGGCAAACTATACATTTTCTTACAATTTTTTTCTTGTACGTGTGCACCCAGCAAACATTGTGATGCTACAAATCTTTGTATACATATCCGCATTTGAGGAAAGTCATCCTTCTCTTTGTCATTCCGTTTGAATTCAGATTTTACTCTTCGGCATGGCACAAAAGAGACATGAAAAGAAAAGGAAGTTTCTTCAAGAATTTGTCTACTTTGAACTACTGCTTCTTCTACTGCTGCCGATAAACACTTTGAAACCAAATTCGATCAGATCGAATCTCAGATCCGTTGGAATCCGACTAGATTGAACCACATTGAGTTTCAATTTTTACAAAACTTTTAAATGTTATTCTGAAAAATATGACGAGTTCTTTTGAAATTTTCTGAGAACAATACAATTACATTCGTACTATAAAAGAGCATTTGAACGTCCCAAGAAGTTAATAAAAAGTCATTCAATTAGAACTCGATCGAAGAATTCTATTCTTTTTGATTAGTTCACGATCTTCAGTGGCATCGGGTAACTGAGGCGTCGGTGCACCCATCATAGCTGCACCGGCAAAAAATGTTTATTAGTTTCCGTCACTAAAAATTTAGTTGTCTCGACAAATCTTGTTTCATTCAGCTGGACATTTTTTTGAAGCACACAATACTTCAGTTTGTGCAACTTGAAACTTCAATTTTCTGTCCTTTTTAGTTACTGCAACTAAACAGTTTTCACAGTGCACTTACAATCCAGAGTCCAATATCTGTTTTTTTCCATAACAATGTCATCCAGAAAACACAGTACAGCATAAAAAATGCTGACAAGTGAAAAAATTTTTGAAATTATATATAATTTATATACAAATTGTATACAATTTTAAAAAATTGTCATTCCAGCACCCTTAATTTGACAACCCCGGATACGCCTACACCAAAAATACCTCCTTTTTGTAACACAAACTCAACTGCAGACAGGAAAATAAATCAATTGATTCTCATATTAAATGTAATTTCGACTCGATAAAAAGTGTATATATCACGATACTTATAGCGCGTTGTATTTATTTTGGCTTTTACCATTCGCTTCAAAAAGTAATCAATCGAAAAATCAGTTCACATGGACCACTCACATGACCGTTAAAACGAATTTACTTCGAGACTTTGAAATGAGAATTGTGATTGCCTATTACTAAAGGCTGAAGCATTTAACAGCTTGAACGATCGGTAACGTACGACATGTTCAATTCTTTTTAGTTTCTTTTGTAGCATTCGCTGCCTCCGTTGCTGCCGCACGTGACGACGTTGTAGGGCAACGCGAAGCAGAACCTCAAAAGCAATTTGGTCAAAGTATAATAAGAGGGTTGAAGATTGCATTGAGGAAAAATTCAAGATCCACCAAAGCATTTTTCTCATTGGCGAAGGCTTAGACCCTTCCTTACGACGCACATAACTACGGTACATAACGGTCAAAACCCTTTTGCACCTTTTCGAGCGTTGAGGACAGGAACGAATAAATTCCAAGGTTCAATGTCTTTGATCGCAAATCCTTAGAAATAGCTGTTATAAAAAAACCTTGATAATTGGTGTACCCCAAAGATACGACAAGAGACAGGAGCTGTGGTGGAAATAAAATTCAGTCCATTCGGGAATATTATTATACCGTTCAATGATACGACAAGATTGAGATTTCGTACAAATTGAGAAAAGAAAGTGAGGGGAAAAAATGGTAGAACGAGGGAGAGCGTGTACGGCCCTGGGCGGGGCCCCAGGAAGAAGGGGACGGGGCAGGTAAGCCGCAGCTGCTAACATCTGCAGGGGAAACAGCAGAACGGATAGCCGCGTGTTTAAATTAGTCCCGGCACAACTGTCGTTCGTTCAACATGTACGAATACAAGAAAAAACGTGCGTCCTCGTAGTTCCGTAGTAACAGCAAGGAAAGTTGATTTTCAAAATATAATTTAACGAATAATTGTACAAGTTTTTTTTTCGATTACATGTGAACTTTGATTCAATTGATCTCGATTATTAAAGTGTGTGAAATACAGCGATGTGAAGTGATGTATAAAAAAAACAGAACATAACATAGTCCGAATGATTCGGTTGGAATAAAACAACGTTGAAACAAAACAAATCTGAAAAGAACCGTCAACACGTGGAAGATGTTGCTGTTCAAATTATCCCTGCTCTTGGCGGTCTGTTGGACCACGAGTTGCGATTTGTTAGATCTTTACGTCCAACACATGGACGAAACTATGAAAACAACATCCTATAAAAATATGAAACATCATCTTTATCATCCCCGAGATATCGGGTTGAGATCGAAAAGAAGTGTATCCGAAGAATCGTCTCATCGATTGAGGGTGGGTAATTTCAAAAAGCAAAGATTAGACATCGAGGAGGAGACTTGGCTGCAGTGGAAAACGAAGAAAAAGCCGATTATTCCGTACAAAAATGATGCCCTGGATTATCCAAATCGACGAGAAGAAAATCTAGAACCCAATCAACACGAATTATTGAACGATACCTCGATATTATTCAATACAGGCGACGTAGATTTGCTTCTCAAGATCGATGTGGTACCTGATGACGATAGAGAGGTTGCCGTTGAAAAAAAAATCCACGATAGTGAAAATATAGAGATATTGGAAGAAGAGGATAGTGGTATTACTACGATACCGGTCACAGAAATTCCTTTCGATCCCTCGGAATCTCAAGATCTCGAAGAAGATAAGTTTGAATTAGGTGATCCTCAGTTTGAAGTTATCGAAGACTCGTTTAGGCCATTCGATGAGATTTCTTTGAAAAGAATTCCCAAGAAAACTGGTAGCAGAGTGCCGAAGAAATACTCTCCCTCTATGGATAAAAACTCCAAGGATCATCAGGATATCAAAAGCCAGAATTTTAATCAAGCGAGATATAAAAGAGATGCGGAAGACATTCGATTCGTTAGAAGTGAAAAATTAGACAATGACGGTAATGTTGTACTCGAATGGGATCCTATGGGAGAAGAGACGGTCACGTTTAGGATCACCGCAAAGACTTTGGGATATGTTGGGATCGGTTTCAATGAAAAGAGTCACATGAAGGGAGCCGACATCCTTCTTGCTTGGGTCGATGATCACAATGGCGCCGTCAATCTTCTGGTAAATGCCCTTGAAATAGTATCTTCTTTCTTTCTATCTCTATTTTGATTGGAAGGTCGAGATAAGACCTGTTCCAGCATTGAAAAGTAATAGCCATGGTGGTAATGGTGGTTTCTGTCTTTTGTTTTTTTTTACTCAATCCATCAAATGTACGAACCAAAATTAAATAACGAAATCGCTTTTAAAAGTCATTAAGATACAAATAAATTAATCATATAAAATTATTTAAAATCTGATCAAATAGTTATACACGGAGAAAAAAAATTGCTGTTGCAGCAAATCAAGGTGGTACATACGGAATAGCAAATCTTTTTGCTAAACTAGCTGAAAAATCGCCACCTCAACTATCTGGATTGCTGAAAAAGCAATATGATTAACCAAGATAGCAAATTTTTAGTATTATATGATTCACTGAGAGCAAAAGTGACACTCAAATTGTTGTCAAGCTAAAACAGTACAGGAACTTCTGAGAGCGAGAATGGAACGTCGAAAGTTCCGAGCAAAACCGATACACCTGTAATTCGGAACAAAAGAGCAACCACAAAAATCCCCGGGCAAAAATGAAACACTGAAGAGTTTGAGCAAAAACGAACCAGCGCATAGATACAGAATCGGGTTGTGCGTTGATTCGTTTTTGCTCAAGCTCTTCAGTGTTTCATTTTTGCCCGGAGATTTTTGTGGTTGCTCTTTTGTTGCGAATTACAGGTGTATCGCTTTTGCTCGGAACTTTTGACGTTCCATTCTTGCTCCCGGAAGTTCCTTTCCTGTTTTGGCTTGACAAAAATTTGAGTGTCACTTTTGCTCTTAGCAAATCATATACAAAGTAACAGACAAATTTGGCTGAAGAAGCAAACATATTTGCTGCCCCAGCTAAAGAAAATTGCTGCTCCAGCAAAATCAGGTTCCACTGTCACAGCGAATTCTTTTTTTCTCCATACATGATTTTTAATTTGCATACTTCAGAACTTGTTCAAATTTGAAATTTGACAGATTTTCAAGGTATGAAATGTTTAATCTCTCTTCATCCAATTTCTACTCCGAGTAAGGAGTTGCGATGATAAGAGATATGGATCCGTACGTGTGGATTATCTTTATATTATTTGGATGTATCATATAGAGCGAATGTGTTACACGGAAGAGAATGATTAGCTATTTTTCAGCTATCACGGCTACACAGTCAGTGGTAAAAGCGAGAAATGTAGTGGCTTCAGTGAGAATTTAACAGCTAAATCATTTGACTACCCAAATAACAACCACAGAACCTGTGCTGTTACAGTTTCGATTTTCTACTGTGATAGCTAAAAAATAGCTACAGCTGTAATTGTTTTGATTATAGCAATGAAGGAAAGGTACACGGAGAAAAAAGAATTCACTGTGGCAGCGAAATCTACTTTTCCTGGGTTCCTTTTGCCAGAGCAGCAAGTTTTTTGTTGTGACAGCAAACTATTTGCTGTTCCAGCAATCTTGTTAGCTGCGACAGCGAATTTTTAGCTGTGGCAGCAAAAAATGTTTGCTATCCCAGCAAAGTTTGTTTGCTATTCTGTATATACTACTGAAAATTTGCTGCCACAGCTAAAAAATTGCTGTCGTAGCTAACACGATTGCTGTTATAGCAAATTTTTAGCTAGGTCAGCAAAAAACTTTGCTATTCTATATATAACACCTCGATTTGCCGCGTCAGCAAATTTTTTCTCTCCGTGTACTAAAAAAGTGATTAGCTGATACAGCTCATCTTCGAAACAGAGATATTTTGCATATTTTTCATCGACGCTATAGCAAACATATTGTTACGTGAATATACCGTAAAACGAATTCGGAAAATTTGACGAAAAATTTTCAAACATTTCGTTGGGGGCGCACACGAGACCCGTGTCAAGTACTTGAAGAAGAATCGATATTTATCATTTCTCCCCTTCATAATACACGCTTTGTTGAATTCAATCAGAGGTTCGCATGAGACGAAGTGAATTGGAGATCATTTCATTCTTGCAAATGAAACTAATGAAGATATCTATCGAAATATGAAACAAGCGTTAACCGAGACCGAGACTGACAAACGAGATCATATTTCATCACTCCATTTCATTGTATACGATATGGAGAATCCGTGCAGTGAACATTTCATTGGAACATGTGAGAATTACAATAATCGATTGTGTTTCAGTGCCGACGAGAATCTCGTATGCATCCCTATATTGATTAAAATCCCCAAAAAGCTGATGTATTCGCTTTATATTTTTTTTTGTATAATTGCCCAAATCCCGTTAACTTTTCACCTACAAGGAGAGAAAAAATTTGCTGACGCAGCAAATCGAGGTATTATATATAGAATAGCAAAATTTTTTGCTGACCTGGCTAAAAATTTGCTATAACAGCAATCGTGTTAGCTACGACAGCAATTTTTTAGCTGTGGCAGCAAAAAATGTTTGCTCCACCAGCAAATTTTCAGTATTATATATAGAATAGCAAACAAATTTTGCTGGGATAGCAAGCATTTTTTGCTGCCACAGCTAAAAATTCGCTGTCGCAGCTAACAAGATTGCTCGAACAGCAAATAGTTTGCTGTCACAGCAAAAAATTTGCTGCTCTGGCAAAAGGAACCCAGCAAAAGTAGATTTCGCTGCCACAGCGAATTCCTTTTTCTCCGTGTAGTTACTATAACTTCAACTTCAATCGAATTCAAGTTTTGTTCTGTGACAGCCATGACAGCGATTTTTTTAGCTGTGGGAGCAAAAATAGGTGGCTTCTCCAGCAAGTTTTGTTTGCTATTTTGAATATAATACTAAAAATTTTGCTAGTCCAGCAAAAAATTGGCTACTTCAGTTAACCATGCTGCTCCCTCAGCGACTCCGTCAGCTGTGGCAGCGGATTTTCACTTAGGTTGGTAACAAGATTTGCTATTCTATATATGATACCTCAATTTGCCGTGACAGCAAATTTTTTTCTCCGTATTCATGAATAAAATACAATCCAATCCAACAGGATGAGACAATAATAAAATCTTGAATTCCCGTTTGAAAATAATTGAAACTACAAAATAAAAATTCAGAGAATTTTATTTTGAAAATTCACAACTGTATATTTTTTTTCATCAAATAAAATATGCGAAATTGGAACAGCGTGAAAGACAGTCTTGGGCCGAATCTAGAAATAGTATAGCGGCAGGAGTAGTAGTAGTAGTAGTAGGGATTGATATTGTTGTTGTAGAAGAAAAAAGAACTGAAGATCAGAGAAAAAAAGGACAAAAACGAATACCAGCTAAGGCATTGAAAGGAGATTAAGAATAAGAGGAAACCGATTGAGGTTGAGAAAGATTGGATAGAAGATGGGAGAAAAAGAAGGAAGAAGAAATAAAAATAGAAGAGTCGATTGATACAAGAACCAACACTTGGGAAGAAGGTTTTGGTCTTTCTGTTCATCGAATCCCCCTTTTACTCGGACCTTTTGAATCTCACGGACCTCGGTTTACAGAGATTGATTCATGTTAATGAGCTTTTGTTAATTAAAGTTGGTTGATGAGTATCGTGGCGTCAATGGAGTTATTTCACAGGCGCCCTGGTAAAAATCAAACATGCTTGAAATACCGTCAAAGCGTGCAATAAAGTGACAGTGACTCTATGAAAAATTCGTACAAGTGTACTATCACTTTTCATTGAACGTCCAACGCACCGTTTTCTCCTGTCATTCTCTTTCAACTCTTCTTAAACTTTTTCCTGAGGCTGCCTAGTAGAAATGACGATTCTCTAGTCCTTGATGACTTTTGTAACGCTAAACTAGCTAAAACTAGAGGCTTCCAAGGGCTCCATAGGGTTCTGGTGAGGTACTTGCAGGTGTTTAGTTTCTGGCTAGTTAAGCGTTACAAAACTCGTCAATGAACAGAGCATTTCTACTTGGGTTCAGGTGTTTATAATGTTTTAATACTGTAGGGTCAGCAGCAGTTAAAACATGTTCTAACGCTTCTAATACGTTTCATTGACCTTTCGATTACTCTTACAGCACTCTAACAACTTTTCTGTACCTCTTCTCCACGCGCTTCATTTTCACCAGGATTAATTTGTCGGTTACATGACAAAACGTAACAAGTCACTTTATAAGTTCTTCATTTTTTCTCAATTTTTCCAATTTGAACTCTCTTAGGATTCTTGATGAGTTCTTTTGGATATCTTTGCGAACTGTTTTCGGACAAAAAAAAGGTTTTCCTCTGAAATTCATTCTAAACTGATATTTCCGGGATTCTTTGAGAATTCTTTTGGACGAGTTATTGTGTTTTTCCATTACAAACATAATAGTTCTGTTTAACACATATCTTACTCAGACGAGAACCCTGATAGAGAAATTTTTAGTATTATTCCTGTAGTTCCAAAAGTTGATCCCATTCGACTGATATTTTTCTAAACTCAGAATCTTATCTCACTTCTCAAAAATGGGGAGAATTTTATCCGCAAATCCTACAAATTTAAGACAATACGGGGAACTTTTTTCTATCAATGATCATGTGAATTGGTTAAAACTCAGTTCCTTCCCCAAGTTAAATGAATATAAGATGGACTTCTCGCACACAAGGTATTCGAAAAGGTTGGAATGGAATCTTTGGCACTTGGCGTTGTTCCCCAGCAGATTGCGACTCGAGTCGACTCGTTTGTTGTTGAACCAGGGAGAAAGAGAAAATGAAAAAAGAAATGGTTGGAAGAAATCGGTGTACCATGAGGACGGGGGAACCAAAAAGACGAGTTTTGAGAGGGGTTCACACACATAGGGGGAAATCGGGGGATGACTACAAGGTTCTCCCTTCCTCTCTTGGTTAAAATTAACGAACGTCGTTTCAGGCCGGGCGAGAGATAACGTCGCGATAAATTTACGTCCGGCCTAACCGACGACGACGAGGACGAAAGAAAGGGAACAAGAGAACGAATGAGAAGGTACTACATCCATGTGCGTTTCATCGTTGCAAAGGATCGATCTATCCCCCTTCGACGATTACAAATCTCTCTTTTCAAATGTCAGATCTGGCTGAAATATCTTGACGTAGTTCAATCAAGGTAAACGAATATTAGAGTATCATCATCAGCATATAATCCCTCACAGCACCACAGTCCCAGAAGAATTCCTAAAGAATTCATGAAGAACTATACATCAGTTCAATAATAATTCTTTATGAGTTCTTCTAGGACTGTGGTGCTGTGCGGGATATTATTCAATGCTAACATTTCATGTTTCTTTGCATCGTTTAACTAATAATAAAAGATAGTGATATCTTAACACATATAACAGAAATAACTTTCAACATTGAGTATCAGGTACTTGCTTTCAATAGATTGTTATGAGAATTGATTCCAGCGTAAGTTTATCAATCTTCAAGTGCGGTCCAATTTTAATCTAAGATGTACAGTCTGATGAGAGGAGAATTTTCACCGTAAATTCAGAGGAAATCTCTAAAAACCCCATGTGAAAATTTACCAGGAGCGCAGGAGCAAAGGAGTCTTGATAGACATTGGCAATGCTTGATCTTTGTTCATAAAGAGCTCAGATTTCAAATTTCGAATTTGGTTTCTTTTTTACATAAAATTCATGCCTGAATATTTTAGATGTGTTTGTGACTTCAATTTTGGGAAATTTGATAGGAAAAATGCTGCCAGATGGTGTCACCTGTGACCTTGATCCTATTAATATGTCCCAATTTATGGTACATTGGATTGGATGAAGGGTTATTCTAATGTCTGGTATGACGAACTCCTCACTGAACAGGAACATGGAACCGGTATATGTTATAACACTGATAATCATAATAACACCAGCATCTAAAATAACTCACAAGTAGCCTGAGGCTATGGTCGTGGTTCAACTGTCTTCCCTCCGCAATTTGAATTGAATGCATCTGAAATTACGTGCCTGACTATATTTATATCATTCTACTGAATTTCCGGTTAACACATATTTACCTTGCTGATAGCTAATTTTTATGATTTATCCCTCATGTGTTAGGCTCCCTTAAGGATGTTCTGTATATGTCCATTCATCAAATTTCGAATTTGCCAGGCATTGAAAGATTTTTTTGCAGTATGCACATCAGGAGTTTGAAAATAATGATTGTTGTTTTATTGATATTGTATGAAAATCTAGAATCTAGAAACTAGAAATTAAATTAATGCAGTTGTACTGAATCGGGCTGCATTTATCGGAATAGTTTGTTTAAAACATCGAATATTCAGGCTGGATAGGAATCGGGTTGGGGGTTCACATATATACACAGGAGGTATCTCGTTTCGGATATATATTTATGGATTCATTTGGGTGCAAGTATGGGAGCTGCGGAGTTCATTTAGGTCCTATCTAGAAAAACTTCCGTTCTGCCTCCACTGGCTACGCGGACCTAATGTTTTCCACTCACTCAATTTTTCAATTCATATATCAAATAAACTGGGAGCACCTTGAACTGCCTTGATCCTGACATTAGAGCCATAGTCACAGTTATGACGTGGACGTTGAATTTGTCAATCATTCAATTTCTGGGCTCCAAATGGGTGTGATTATTCGTAAAACTATTGTGACCTTGAAGTCTAAAATTGCAGGAACAACTACCACAAAAATCAAGTGACTATACGTAACATGTAAATGTATATGTATACGTAGAAGAAAAAGTGGCTTAAAGTGGAAAAAATAGTACCGAAGGGGTAGATGTCCATCAATCTATGTGATAGGAAGGGAGAGTTGCGATACTGGAGGTGGTATGAAACAGCGGATCCAAAGAGGTTCAGTCAAGGTCTCCAGACATCGACAGAGGACCTGACAGTGCGAATCTTTGCGAAGCAACACCTGAAGGAGAAAATGATTCATTCGGCCCGGTGAACGTTATTTCTGCCAATTCCACCGGTGCCGTTTTGCACGGACCCTGATGTGCGCTCTGCTGCACACGTGCTTCCACTCCGCCTCTACGGTAGTTTATCGTTCTGTATACCTACACGATTACGAGAACTCATGCTGCCTTCTTTTTAATCTCCTTGTTTCTCTTCTAGGTATTCATGTGAATTATTAGAAGTATGCGAATAGTTCGAAATCGAATTAAATATTTATTTACGAATTTATATACAAAGTATTCGAATCGATTTCGAATTGACAAAGGCGGTAGAGAATACCCAGTAAAAAATTTCCTTGAATTCCGTAGCAGGCCTCAAGATTTAATTAACTCTTATCAGATTTGTGGACTTTTATTGAAATTTGTTGGATTGTGTGAACCATTTACCTGGAAGTCTTGAGCTGTTCAAGAGGGTACGGGTCTTTTTCCAATCAAATTACACGGAACTGAATCCTTGAAAAAATGTGAAATTTTCAGGGATGATTCTTCAAGATTTTTTCTACATCTCTGCAGAGCCCAAATTCTGAATTTTGGAAAAAAATTTGTTCTCGGTTGGTAAAAAAATATAATCATAAATCAGAGTCATTTCAGAACATGTATATGTTTTTCAAACCTCGTGTTGAACCGACGTTCATCTGGCAACGTTGTTGTCACATCTCTGTATAATGAAGAATCTATGGGTGGCAGAGTAAGTCGATCTCTGAAAAGAATTCGATACAGTTCTTTTCTCGCTGCTACATCATGGTCACGTCTCTAAGACGATGCATTATTCTATACTCATGTGACATACTTCACTGATTTTCTCTTCTCAAATGTCGAATTTTAATTTTTATCTGGAATATTGAGAAACATATATTATAATACGAGTTAAATTTTCCATTCGATGATTCATTGATAAATTATAAACATTGAAAATATGAAGAAAATAAAAGGATGAAAGACAGAGAGTCGAAGAACTTGTGAGTTAAGATATGGAGATAAAAAGAAAGAGAAGAAGTAAACCTGTCGTGAGTTTGCTATCTTTCCTCCTCTGTATCTGCTTGTCTGTTTGTATGTATGTCTGTCTGCCGACCAGTCTGTCCATCTGGTCTTTTGCGTACACTTTGTCCCTTTGAAAGTGCAAGGATGGACACACGCATGGGTGGATCTCTTACAGATTACCTGGGTTTTGGATTCACTTCGCTCGACTGGAAAGAAATACTGCATTTTGCATATTCCCCTCTCAGCGTATAATAAATTACCAGGGTAATCGCGACTTCGTTCTCCTGTGTTTTTCCTACTGTAACCACTTTTTGGAGTGTATCTATCAATTTTGGGTCAATTTTGTTTAGCAGTCGGTGTATAATGAGATTCATTGACTGCTACCACGAGAAAAGTAGCAAAAACATTTTGCTCACGTAGCTTAATTGCCGCATGTCGGTATGAATTTATTTTTTCACATGCATACACGAACACAATTCACGTTGTTTTTTATTAATAATGTCACATCCCTTAACAGTCTTCTCCGTGACAGGCGTCAGTTTCCTCGAAATCCCTGGTATCCCTGGTTAGAAAAGTGTATTGAATTATTCCACTGAATAATGAGATTCAATACAAACTTTGCAACAGTAAATCCCTGAGTTGAAAATTTTTTTAATTATATATGATTTGTATACGATTCGATATAATTTATATAAAATCTACAATTCTATATAAATTATATATAATTTTGAAAAATTTTCTACTCGCGTAATTATTTAAAGCCACGAATAATAAGAATCGATGGATTTTCGATGGGTTGGATGAGTTTGAATAGTCATTCGCCATTGCAAACTTTGTATAAGATAATAAGATTCAATAGATGTTTTTTCAACAGGGATCTTCGCGATTTTTTTCTCTGTCTGATTTTCCAATTTTACACATTCAACTCAAGACTGATAAAAATTTATCAATCAGCATTTTCACTTCATTCGGATAGGTTTCATGGAAAAAAACTTCGTTTTGATACGAAACAATAAAAAAACAGATCAATTTTTAAATTATGTTTCACAGGAAAGGAACTGCATAGGTTCTAGCACAGTTTTTCTAATGAATCCTATCTGGGAATCGGAGCAGGTATACGGATACGCGTGTATCGAGTGTAGTATAGTTATATTTAAGGTGACGTCATTCTTTCATTCTTGTAATCCGATCCTCCCAGTGCCCACGGGAAATCCGGCAATAACTTAGACGAATCCTTGTAGACCTGTATGAAGGTATAGGCAGCAAATCCCATGAGACGCATTAAATTAATGATAAGCTAATGCGATTTCGGCTACCTCTCACCATCAAACTTGATTATAAACAACGATTCATCCTTTGAGAAAATATCAAGTTTTGTATGGAGCGAAAAATATCCATTTAAAGTCAAGATAAATCTGAAGAGATAGCCAAATGAGTAACGATTACTATCTCTGTCACCTTGGGATTTATTATGATAATACAATTTCGGTATCAACTTGTTTTCAATATAATAACATTTTCTTCAACAATCCGTGGTAGATGCTTCGCTCGATGGATAAAATTAATTCAACTTTATCACTGCTACATGCCTTTCAATTAATACAGAAAATGCGATAACGACGACAGAGAAAGGCTTCAGTGCTTTTGATAATTTATATATATCATTGTATTAATCGAATTAAATACCTTGGGGAAAATGAAATGAATAGACATTTAATTATAGAACCTTTCGCATGGGAATGAGAATTGTCCAAAAACTGAGATGAATTTTCATTTTTTGTTTCAAAATATCTTAGTCACTTTCGGTATGACCTTCAGAAGGTGCTGTGATTCACGTTGAATCGTTTGAATCGACTCAAGGTACAGTAGTCAGAAGAAATGGAGTACTGAATAATATAAATATGGTGGTTGTGGAGCGATATTAGTTGAATTTTTCGCCAAAAACTCACAAAGAACCAATGCAGGATGATATGGGACATTACCGTCCACGATATAAACTGAAACTGATTTACTGATTTGAACCTTTAGAAATACGATAACGGTTTAGGTTTTCATAAGGATATACTATACTATACCTACTATACTTTCTTATAAAAATCCAAGTCCACTTTTAGAGATTTGCTCACATAAATAATTTGACGCGGGCGAAATTCATACCGAGTCTTTATAAAATCTGGTATCTTTTAGCGCACTTATTTTCTCGTTACAGTTGGGAAAAAGCTCTAACCAAATTTTCATGATTCTTTTTTATCGAAGTATTCTTTTTGATTGTATTTCAAAATATGAATACGTGCAGTCTGATTCGAATAAAGTGAGAAAAAAGAAGGTTTAGCAACGTCGTTAAGCAAAACAGGAAAGGCTGCCAATTAATCCAAGGTAGTTCGTGGAGGATCCACCGGGGAAAAAAAAACACGAAACGCAACACAGGGAGTCGACTATCACGTGATTTTTGTTACCGGTGGACAGAGCAAACAGTATCGAACTCGATTTTTGTTGTTCCTCTCAGCCTCAATTTGAGAGGATCCTGTATATTTTCTGCCTCTCTTCCTTCTCCTCGACAGATTATGATTATCGATCGTCCAACTGCTCCTGTAGTTACTGCTGCTTTTTCGGTGGGCCTCCTCATTTGCCTCCGGGCAACGCAAAACGGAGCCCCGAATTAACGTCGTATTCTTCGACGCTATAACCCGACGTTCAACTATTTCCCAGAAGCTCTTTCGTGTTACACCAATGCACTCTGATGCAGGTTCTTCATTTTTTTCTTCTTTTTTTTTTCCTCACTTTGCATTTGGAATGGACAATGTTTTGAAACATCTATGTGTTTTTTTTTGCAGAAAAAATATCCCTCCTTTGCATCTTTGAAGAGTTAATTTTTTCACTCACAAAGGCTTGAACCTCAATACATTAAGAAATATGATAATTTATCGTGTTATCGAACTTTCAATCGTTCATCGAAACGAATGAACAGTAGTAGATCGATGCCAATGTTTCAAACTCAGTTCTTTTTAGTAATAAATACTGGTTGGACACCAAAAAATACTGCAAAGAGAGATGGAAATTTGGTCACAAATTTTCAGTGTGCTGCGATATTTTTATACATTCAATAAAAAATTTCTTTCGATGAAAGATTCGAACTTCAACGACATCAATTCATCTCGATCTTCTTTCCTCCTCCAACACTCGTAAAATACATTTTTCCCATGACGTGAGGAGATTGAAAAGGAATCAGATTTGAAAGACGTTTTCTTGATCCTACGATTCGGAACGCATCGTTTTTCGGGTCCCACGTTTTTCCATAGACCAAAGCAAGCAAGGAAGCGAGCGTCCGCATGAGAAAGATCCTTTGTGATTTCAACCAAGGACAATAACCAGAAAATCCCTCTCGTCTTTTCGCTGACAGTTCTCATCCAAACTACTCCTATTAAAATCTTCTGTGAACAAGATTTTTTTCAATTCTCTCGTCAAAATAATATACATAAACATTCCAAACGTCCTTCCAGAGTACCCCGATAGTTGGAATCCAACAGTACAATTTGAATAAAAAATTATGCAGATGATTCTCCCTTCTATGGAAAAAAGAGGGTAAACTATATCCCAACGGATGCGATGTCATGGTTCGATACTCTTAGCTTCCTGTGAGAGCCTTACTTTGTTTTTCCATCCACATGTAAGATATGTAACGAATCGCATGGAGGATTTTAATATCATCGCGTTGTAAAAAAAAGCGGTGTCAGAATCAACATCGCACGGATTCTAACGAATTTTTAATATTGTACACGATACAATATCACAAACGTGTTTCATTTCTATTCCTCAAATAATACTTGCATTCGATCGATGTAATGCAAAGGGAAAAAAGATTAGAAGAAGAAAAAGAAAAAATGTAGGGAAGGAAGAAAATCTTCAGGTTTTTTCCAATGCCTTTGTCGATGCTTTAAGATTTGAAGCGCGTTTCCCATGAGTTCAGAAGAAGAAGTCCACAGAAAATGAAAGGAAGGAATTTCTCTTATGAGGCGCCACTACGAGAACGAAGCTTGCCAGGTGTTTGGGAGGTAGTTCTCATCTACCTTTATACCATTTTATTCTTTTTCTCACTCTTTTGATCCCTCTTCTTTTCACCAGCTGGTAGAATGGCAGCTGAAAATTCAGAAATACGCAAGTACGTATGTATGTATGTACACAATGGTACAAGTCTTCTCAAGTGGTTGTACATTACGCTGAGAGAAGAATAACGTGCTTTGACATAATTTTACACGTGTATCTTTGTGTTATTGCGCACGAGATATGGAATAAAGGTTACACAACCTGGCCTCATAGCACATAATATGACAGAAATATTGCAGCGATATCATTTTTTTAATATTGTAACATTGTAAAGTATTATTTCTGCAATATTTCATGTCCGCAGTCTTCGATCACAATAATATTGTGGTGGTATCTGGTTGCATTTCTTAACCGCAACCCCTCAACCGCTTTGCTTTCTTAGCGGTTGACTTGAATTGCTGGGACAGCAAATGTTTTTCTCCGGCTATCGACAGTTATTTCCAATCCTATACTGTTAGGAAATTTTCCAAATCACATGTATTTTCCAATTGATTAATTAAAACACATTAATGTTTATTTCTGTAATGAAATTTCATTCGGATGTAACTGAAACGTGAATATTCGAATTTCTTCGCGATAGAACATCTCAAATGGAATCATCCAAATCATAAAGTTTGACACAAAAGAAAGAAGAGTTTTGTTACTAATAATTAGCCGTAGTAAATCTACATGTATAAGTAAATCAAATTATCGTCAATACACAAATAATAAGAATGTATGAGAGCGAACGCATCATCATGCATTACATAATTCAATTCGCTTGTATGCACCGTACATCGGATTATCGTCAGACAAGATCATGGAGAACAATGGATGGTTCTCGATATCAAGTGAATTGTGGAAGTTTCTTCAACTTCTTATGGGAGTGAAGTTCAAGTTTACGTTCTCACCAATTCAAAAAAAAAAAGACAACAGAAATGTTTCCGTGAGGCCGGATATTCTCATGATAATTAAAAACCGTTCAGTGATTAAACCATATGATGATGGAAGCCACCTTATCCAGTAAAAATTAATTACGAGACCTTTTTCTTTGTTTCTACATCATTTTGTATCACAGATCACAACAAAAATACTCGCTACGGTACAATTCTAATACTGCATTTTATTCATCGATGAATAACTTGAATTCTTTGTTCAAATGCGAATTGTGTCCTTGATTAATGTAAATTTATTTAAAAATTTTCATTTCTCAGGGTAAACTGTCAGAAATATCTGGAAGTTTTATTCAATTACGCACCTAATTTTAGGTCCATACACACGGAGAGAAAAAATTTGCTGACGCAGCAAATCGAGGTATTATATATAGAATAGCAAAATTTTTTGCTGACCCAGCTAAAAATTTGCTATAACAGCAATCGTGTGAGCTACGACAGCAATTTTTTAGCTGTGGCAGCAAAAAATGTTTGCTCCGCCAGCAAATTTTCAGTATTATATATAGAATAGCAAACAAATTTTGCTGGGATAGCAAACATTTTTTGCTGCCACAGCTAAAAATTCGTTGTCGCAGCTAACAAGATTGCTGGAACCGCAAATAGTTTGCTGTCACAGCAAAAAATTTGCTGCTCTGGCAAAAGGAACCCAGCAAAAGTAGATTTCGCTGCCACAGCGAATTCCTTTTTCTCCGTGCACATTCTACATTACATTTAATTTTCAAATCAATGAAACAACTATAGATAATACTATAGTTCACATTGAATTTAATGTAAAGGGTGTATGAAACTGAATTCATGCACGTACTTGAAAGCAACTTCCAGCAAAAACATTCGAATTGATGCAGAAATTTCTAACCATGTACGTTAACTAACTGCAACAACGAACTCCTCCCTGGTTTAACAAATAACTCGCTATCCTAACGAATTTTTCAACCGTTTCAACTATTCCTGTGTGAGAATTCATTTATGGCGGCACTTGAGGCCAAACCAGGTGGCCTCATTTTATTCAAGATCCTGCTTTGGTGTTCCTTATGAATTTTGCCGTCATGGCAGCTCTGGATCATGTCATTCTTTTTCGACATCTCGTCTCTCCCTCTCTTTCTCTATCTATCCTATCATAAGTCAATTTTAAATACAACCCTGGTAAAAAGCCGAATAAGAACCCGGACTGAACCCGGATAGGATTCTCGGGTCTTCATCCGGGTGCGTATACGGATTTTGCGGTGGTTCTTAATCCGGTTCTATCCGAATCCTATCCGAATTTCAGTACTGGATATTTTCGGAAATCCCCCATGAAATTTGGATAGAATTCATTCGGCTGTTTGTTCGAGTTTCATTTCGGATTTCGAAAGATATCTGTTCCAAAAACCCGGATAGAATCCGGATGGAACCGGATGAAGAATCACCGCAAAATCCGTATACGCACTCGGATACACCCGGATGGAATCCCAGAAGTTCCGTACGGGTTTTATCCGGGTCACCATCCGGTTTTTATTCGGATCATTATCCACATTTCATCCGGTTCTCTATCCGTTTTTTCTACCAGGGAAGAATCATACGAAATACTTGACTGTTATCCTGTCTACATAAAATTTCAATTGTTTGATTTAAATGTAAATTTGCGAAGATGAAAATTTGTATTTTTTTTGTTCACAGGACTCGCATGGTATCGAGGAGACAAACGCAGCCCCAGTTACAGATCAGTCTCAGGATGTACGGGTGATCGAAGGTTTCCAGAATGAAACACACACGAGTATCACCTTCTCCAGAAGTTGGGACACCTGCGATCCACAGGACCATCGACTTACTGTAAGTCGATTCAATTTTTTCCTCCAAGAACCACATCAAATTGAGCAAAAAACGTTCAATTGCATCAAAATTTATGCCCAAGTCCGGATATATTATCGAATTCGTCTTCGCTGAGTGCATTGAATGATCTAACGATGACGATTCGGTGTATTAACAGGGGCGCATCTAGAAATTCTCTAAATAGTGCTGCTGCCGGAGTGGGAAAATTGTCAAAATTATACGTAATTTATATAAAATTTAATGTAGTTTATTTTTGAGTTTTATATAAAATTTAATGTAGTTTATTTTTGAGTTTTATATAAATTATATCGTAACGTTGCCCCTCAGATCTGCCGCCTCTAGGTCACAGCCTAGGTTGCCCTGTGTGTTAACGAGCACTAATTCATTATAATTATCAGTCCGCTTAGTTCGCTGAAACAATCAATTGCCATTCATGTTAGCAAACTTGCTTGCTGTCCATATACAATAACAAGCGAATGTTGTTGAGCCAGCGAAATTTGTTTCTCCGTGTAGAAAACTACGCTGAGATACGTTGAATACGAATCACGTATTAACACTACGCCGAATCGGCCTTTTTTACGCACAATTACCGTTTATTATACGTTCATGTATAGTCATGTTAGGTTTTAGAACTACGCCGAATCACGTTTTTTGGATAACGTACTTTTTAATAGCAACAGATATTTGTTTACATTAGTATGGTACTAAATCAGAGGTGGGGATCAACGCTTGCTTGCTAAAATTGTGCCGTTGGTGGGAAATTGATGAATGATCATGGGTTTGATTATCGAGCCAGTAGGCAATACAGTTTATTCCTATTCGAAAAAATAACTATTAATTTAAGAAAAAGCCCAGTAATGAAAACACAACCGATGACTGGCTAATATGTAGCTCATGTTGAATGGCTAATGATTGATTCCGCATCGCTGGCCGGGATATGACACGTCCCTGGTTCACCAGGTACCCAGAAATAAAAACATCAAATAATCGGTGCATCAATCCATCAATCATCAATTATTCTTCTTCATTGCTGGACTCGAGTTATTATCCAGCAGTTGACCATTGATGAGGGTTAACGGCGGCCATTACCGTAGGATGAATTCCGATTATGGCCTATTCTTGGACTATTATGGGAAAGAGCATCGCTAAAGCATCTTTATAGTGGGTCTACCAAGAATTCGTAGGGAAAATACTGATGGTAAATTTACTACGAAAATTCCTTAGCGATGCTCTTAGTCCCTAAATTCACAGGGATTTTTTGAAAAATCAATTCGTTTGAATCTCGATCCTAAGTGCCGGCATTTCTACGTGAACTTGAAATGAAACTTCATTCCCAATATACTATACAGTACAGTAATGGTTTGAGTATCTTTATTTCTGTGTGCATAAATTACTAGGAAGATTTTAATAGCAAACTCAGCGTGTAATCTCTTCCATCGAAACTATATGTGAGGCCCAAAAGTGAAGGGTTGAAAGCGTGTGTGGGTATACAACACAGGCTGGTAAGACCGAAATACCACCGCGGGAATTCTTTCAGGTCTCAAGGGGCCCTTGGAAGCCACGGGGATCCTCATTCTTTTTTCTCTCCCTCTTCTGTATTATTGTGTGTTTCCATTGCCGCCATCTACATCCCGAACTTATCTTCTCGCGGATTTTGTTGCTGCTGCTGGTTCTGCTATTCCCACCTGTGCACGTTCATTGACTCTCCCTCGTATAGCGAATCTCACGAAAGTGCGGAGAAAAGGAGGGGAAGGCCCATGTTACGATGATTACGACTAAAACTGGAATAAGCTATGTCGAGCGTACTTTTTGTGTACCTTCATGCTCTTTCTTTCTTCATCAATATTTTCTTCTGCAACTCCTAAATATTATCACCAATTTATTGTGTATAATTTATATTTTGTTTCTAATCAAGGGGGACACGATCAGAGTACTTTGGGCTCTACATTCAGCCGATCCTGAACTGAATACCGCCGTTTGGCACGGAGAAAAACGTGGGGGAAGAGCATTACGACTGAAAGCGCCCGCACCTTATCCACCTCCGATGAACACCGAAAATGTGAGACATTGGGATATCAAACTCAATCAGGTGATTATGAAATTTTTTAATTATGGAAACATTTTTTTAATCTAGAGGAGACTCTCTCTCTCTATCTCTGATTGCAAAATTCCATTTATTCCGTTTAAATGAGCAGAATCCCAATTGAAACCGATTAATACTTACACTGAAGAAACGGTTTAGTTGTATTCACCAGCATTTGTTGAAGGTTACCAGACCTCATAGTTGGATATAGCGAAATAAATATTTAATTATAATTAACAACATAAAGATTCGCAAATAAGATTTTTGCTCATAGATTCAATTTCTAAGAATAGCATTTTGGTGTTCAAGTCGTTCCAACGCATTCACGCACGGAGAAAGCAAAATTTGATTCCACGGGGTACCTTTTGTCGTGACACCAATCTATTTACTATCACAGCAATCATGTTAGCTATGACAGCTAATTTTCAATTGTGACAGCAGAACAGGTCGAATTTCCCAGCTAAATCTGTTGGCTATTCTATATATAGTACTCACAACTTTTACTGCCTCAAGAAATGATCTGCGTCTACGGCTGAATAATTAGTTTACATAGTAAATTGTTGCCTACGTTAGCTAAAAATTCGCGGTTTCAGCAGGAAGTGAAACAACCGAATCGTATTTTGTTTTCCCCGAGTGGAACTCTCATACATTATGTTCATGAATCAATTTATCTACTCATTGAATAATACAAATGTAACAATCGAATTGAAACCTAATGGTAATGACATACAATTTTGTTTACCAAAATTTCAGTTTGCCGTTTCGGATAACATGGATACGGTTTATTGGTGCAAGATCTTCAAAGCGCCTCCCCTGAATAAGAAGCATCATATGATTGGGGTAAGAATTCTCATTTAACTCGTTGATTTTGTTATAATTTTAAGTATTGTAGTACACTAAACGAAACGTATTATGCGTTTTTCGATTCTCTGATAAAAATCGAAGTCTTAAGAAGCGGGAATTGGAACAAAAAAAAGCCTTAAAATGTTTCAATTCCCTTTCGAATGACGCTCGGATAACCGTTTGGTTACGCTTCTAAGTCGTTCTATACGCTTCATTCCCACCAGGGTTAATTTCAATTCAGTCGACGATATTTTTATTCCTTCGGTCAAAAACCCCCATAAATTAGTCATTTCATTGACGCGGATCCTGGAACTTTCTGTGCGTTCCACTGACAATACAAGTTCGTTGAATGTCGTTGTTCCTTCTTCAATCTCACGCATTTATGAAGTTCCAAGATTGCTACTGGAATGCAAAGGTGGGGCCTTATTTGTATGTATTTCACGAATTACGGTCATTTGTGCCGGACGTCGCTTACCGCGTGTTCGTTGTTGAGCGGGAGGATGTTATTAGAATAAAAGAGGGAGCCAAAATAATGTTATTCGCTGTCCGAAACGTTCACAGACTGCCAATGAAAATAAGTTTGAACTATTCTCAAGATTCCTTTGTTTTTGTTAAGATTGATCTCAAATTTATCATGAACGTTGAGTGAATCATTCACTTTATCACTTTACTGTTGTATCCTTTTCATTCCGTTATGAATAAATCAAGTTTGACTACTGTAGAAAAGAGCAAAATTTTATTACATCCACATATATACACACTGTACAAGAGGATTTTCCAGGATCTTTTCTCCTGAACAGAAAATGAAATGAATAGTTCATTTATCTTCTCTTTGATAAATATTTTGTTCTGTGGATCAATGTTCGTTTGAATTCAATAATATCATCTAACATAGATGAAAAGTTTGAATCAAATCGTGTATTTTATCCCGTAGAATTAGTACTTATTGCAGAGAGAATGAATAAACTATTTATTTGAGGCAGATTAATTTTTGTCTTTGCTGAGAATTGCAAAACAAATTCCAAATTTTCGATGTTGTATATAAATTATATTTGAACTGTATAAAATTTGATAAGAATTTTATATCATATATTGTGAATTTTTTCACTCGAGAATCCGCTTCAGGTTATTTTTCAAAGAATATAGAATATTTTGATTAATCTTTATTTGTTATATTTGTGATAGTATACCCCTTTGGTTGAGAGTGCGAACGAAGGATTAGTTCATCACATTATACTTTATGAATGTGCCTCAACATCACCAATCTTGGGACAACACGCTAGGATAGCGGGAGCACCTTGTTACAGTCCAACGATGCCTCGAGAATGGGACTCGTGCCTTCAACCTGTCCTCGCTTGGGCTCGCGGTAGCGAAGGTGAGTTGGTTGAGTGAAGTTGAAAATATCAAGAAACAAATTGAAAAAGGCGCAAGAAAGAGAAATTCCAACACGCAATCTTGAAAATTTTTGTTTTATCAAATTCTCTCTTATAACAGGCGACTGGTTGCCAGAACATGTTGGTATCCCTATAGCGGAGCACCTGGAGGGCTCCTATTATATGTTGGAAGTTCACTACAACAATCCTGGACTGAGGAAAGTAATCGACAGTAGTGGAGTTAGATTACATTTGACACCTCAGTTACGACCTCAAGAAGCAGGTATCCTCGTTGCTGGAGTGGCTGTCAGCCCCCTGCACATGGTACCACCGCATCAGAAAGAATACGCCACTGCAGGATACTGCAATCCCCATTGTACCAATAAGGTAAGAATCAATATCCTGTCAAATACCTGTGAGGAAATAATTTTTTGGTCGCTGTTAGGGTCAAACTAGGCGTCCTGATTTTATTCAAGGCCTTGTTTTGGTTACCCTCATAGAACCTAGCCAGGATTTTCATGCCCTCATTTCCTCAATGGGACTAATACCCAGGTTAAAACTATGACTATTCGTCGCGAAGATAATTAATCAAACTGAAAAAATATTGCGAGAAACCGCAGGGGAGAACTGCTGGATAAATTTTCAAAATTTCAGTGAATAGTCATTTACGCGGACATCACGCGCAGTTGTTAGTTCTAATACGTACAAAAGCTATCATGAATATCAGATAATCTATTCGACAGATGTTCCCGGAAGATGGCGTAAATGTGGTATCCGTGGTGCTGCATTCCCATTTAGCTGGTCGTCGCATGAGTTTGAAACATATTCGTCAAGGGAAGGAGCTCCCACGTATAGTGCAAGATGATCACTTTGATTTTGATTATCAACAATCGCACACTTTGAACAAAGAAGTGAAGGTTTTACCGGGGGATGAGTTGGTGGCTGAATGCGTGTACAGCACCCTCGACCGATCCAAGCCAACTTTGGGCGGTTACGCTGCTACTCAAGAAATGTGTCTGGCTTTCGTGGTTCATTATCCCAGAACTCCTTTGGCGGCATGTTACAGCATGACACCCGTCAAGGATCTCTTCAAGACTCTTGGGGTTTACAGTTTCAAGGGAGTCACCGTAGATCATTTGGAAAAACTCTTCCTTACTACTGGGTAAATATACAATCATGTGATTTGAGAAATTTTTTAATTTTCGAAGAAAAGTATATCATTATTGATTGCTGTTTTTAAAAGAACTGACACCGTGACTCTACCCTCGATGAATCAACAACGGCTCATGACTCATCCTGTTGCAAAATCGAGTGACGAAATTGACGAGGATCTTATAAGGGAAGCTGAGTCCGCTTTGAGAGCTATGAGAGATTATTCGGACGAGCGTGAAAATGATAATGTTTTTGATAGACTCGTCATAGAAGATCCTGAAGAATTTCGAGGTATACATGAAAGAAAAGGAATCTCATTTTAAATATCTTAAATAATTCTGATGAAAAATAAAATTGTTTTCATATATCATTTGACAGGTAGAACCTTAGCGGAACACATGTTGTCACTTCCATGGACGGAGGAACTCTTAGCCAGATCGATAGAGAGAAGCCTCTATCACGGCAGACATTTGACTTTTTGCAGAAAAAGAGACGATAAACTCGCCCTGGTATGTATCTACGTTGAAATTTGAACTTTGTTAAATTTAATCGGATCCAGATTTAAAATAACGGATAACCCAATTAGATCTGATCAGATCTAATGGCATCTATTCAGATGAAAATTTGTACAGTAGACTTCTTTTCTAAAACTCATCTATGTCTTTGTTCCACTCGGTACCCAGTCTTATGTGAGAAAAAGACGCAGATAGCTTATAGCGAGGCTTATAGCGAGAATCTGCTGTGGAACTAATTCTATATCTTATCAAATCTAATCAGATCTGATTGAATTGGGTATTGGATCCATCGGGAGCCGACTATAAATCTCATCACATTTAGTGGAATCTATTCATACCAACAAATCAATATTTGTGGAACTAAACCCATGTCATATCCAGGGGTGCGACAATTTGAGGCTATAAATCGGAGCCCAGAGCATCCAACTATCGTTGACTAACAAACACAAAACTAAAATGAACTTCAATACACTTAATTGGTTGCTATAGTGTAGTTTGCTTTGATGTTTTTTTGTTTTGGGGAACAATTTTCCAAATTATACATAATTTATATACAATTCAATATAGTGTACACAATATAACTTATACATAATTTTATATAAATTAATTTTGAACATCCCTATTGAAGAGCTGGATGGAATAATTGGTGGTTGCGCGCGTCACCTTTCGTCTATTGCGCCTGAAAGCCTGGCAACCACCGTTAATCCCGTCGGAGGTCTTTTATAACAAGAAAAATGAGAAATATTGAAGAAATTCCCAGCGGAAAAGTTGTTGCAAATATATTCAACAACATCTCGACAAATTTGGAGACAATTCCGTTCTGTAGGTTAGAAATGATCACAGACTAATGAAAAACGAATCGATTTAATCGATGCATATGTATGGTCTTTTTCCATTAAATCTGTGATCATTTTTAACTTATAGTACGGAATTGTCTCAAAATTTGTCAAAGTGTTTTGGAATATATTTGCAACAGCTATTCCGCTGGAAGTTTTTCTAGTATCACGAATATTTCACTTTCTTTTATCATAAAAGTCCTCCAACGGGATTAGCGGTGGTTGCCTGCTTTCAGGCGCAATAGACGAAAGGTCACGCACACAACCGATTATTCGATAAAAATCATAGCGACGCCAACTTCGCGGCAAGATCCGTCGTATCCAAAGTTTGGCAAAGGTTGGCTCTACTATTTTTGTTTCAATGATCTGAGCAGGTTCAATCAATTCTTCCCAGGTAGCTATTCTTGATTAATCAATTTCGTTAATTTTTTTCTCAGGCTGCGGACGTTCAAACATTTCCAAACTACACAGCGTTGCCGGAAATGAAAGAAACCAGTTGCAGTAAACGATTGAAAACCAGTACAACGTCCTCCAGTTCCTCTTCCAAAACACATTTTCTCGTAGTTTCCCTTTTCGTAGGTCTCCTCCTATGTGGGGTTTTATACTAGCGCGAAAAAGAACGTACTAAAATACTCGAAAAAGAACATTGTGAAAGACGAGTCTGTTGTATATTATATATTTACTCTTCCTCCACGTCTTTTCTTTCCTTTTTTTTATTCGTACCTTTCGATTGATTGTAAATTGAACGAAATTAATTTATTGGAATAATTTTAGAAATGTCGGTGAAGATCAATTACGAGGGTGGATTGATAAGTTTCCGGCCTGACCAAGAGATGGCGCCACTAGGCCTACCTTGAGGTGGCGTTCTATAGTACCATCCTTAGATAGCTTGTGGCTATAGTTTCAGTCCGATCGCCATGTTAGTTTAGTTTTGAGAGCACGCTGACCAAGACGCCTCTGTGTTGTTCGTAAAAATGGAAAAGCTGGAAAATCGTGCTGTCATCAAATACTTTTATTTGAAGGGGTTAACGCCGAAGGAAGTTAAAGAAGAGATGGACTCAACACTGGGGACATCCTCCCCATCATATTCAACCGTTAAGCAGTGGGTTTCCGAGTTTAAAAAGGGTCGTGTGAGCACCTCTGATGAGCCTCGCTCAGGACGCCCCATTGAGGTCACAACTCCAGATATGATCCATCAAATAGTGCTGAAAGATCGCAGATTAAAAGTTCGTGAGATAGCTGAGACCTGTAAGATGTCATATGAACGTGTACAAAATATTTTGCACCAACATTTGTATATGGAAAAGCTCTGTGCAAGATGGGTGCCGCGTTTGCTAACAGTCGACCAAAAATTGATTCGAAAGAACATTTCTACCGCCAATTTGGCATTGTATAAGCGTAATCCAAGCGAATTTTTGCGTCGATTCGTAACCGTTGACGAAACTTGGGTCCACCACTACACTCCTGAAACCAAAGAACAGTCTAAACAGTGGATTGGACCAGGGGAACCAACTCCAAAGAAGGCAAAAACAATTTTTTCGGCGAACAGGGTTATGGCTACTGTTTTTTGGGATGCAAGAGGTATTATATACATTAGCTAAGTTCGTTTACCGATGTCCCAAGTTACCCCAACTCGCTCCAAGTATTTTGGATTCGCTACTTCCAGTTTAAGCAACGAAATGATTGGTTTGGTACAAGTTGGAGCAACTCAGGGCACGTAGAACGAACGAACCTATTGATTACCTTGAAAAGGGTAAAACTATCACTGGTCAATACTACGCAGACTTATTGCAACGTTTGAGCCACGAAGTGAAAATTAAACGACCTCATCTGGCGAAGAAACAAATCTTGTTTCATCACGATAACGCACCAGCGCACACGTCAATCGTTGCGATGGCTAAAATCAACGATCTGAAGTTTGAATTAATGCCGCACCCTCCCTACTCTCCAGACCTAGCCCCGAGTGACTATTATCTGTTTCCTAACCTCAAAAAATGGCTTGGCGGTAAGAGATTTGCGGACAATGAAGAAGTAATCGAAGCTGTAAATGGGTATTTTGAGGAGCTTGACGAATCAGTCTATAGAGATGGCATTACTAGACTAGAACACCGCTATGAGAAATGTATCAGCCTTGGAGGAGATTATGTTGAGAAATAAAAGAAAAAAAATTCTTAAAAACGTTGTTTTTCTTGGTCAGGCCGGAAACTTATCAATCCACCCTCGTATAAAGTTTGGCCGAGTAATCGTCATGACGAAGAATTTATACAAAAATATGTGCTGGTGAAAGAAAAGCATGTACTGAAAAGTTGTAGAAACGTACGAATGTTTTGATAATTTTCAAATTACATTCCGCATAGTCTTCCTATTCCACACTGCGTAGTGAACCGAAAGCTATCCCTAAACAGTTCAATTAAGGTTTGAATCGACGCACCGAATCCTTTTTGATCATGTACCTGACACTGTCCAATACATGCCTCCCTCTCACCAAGATTATAGCGAAAGTTGACTGTATGTTGAGGGGAAAAAACAAAACTTTTTGAATATTTTTATGATCCAGAAACGCAAAAAAAAAAGTTTCGTACAGAAAGTTTTGAAATGTAAATGTTAAGTGTGATGACACAAATATAGATTTATAAAAAATGAATGCCCAGACAGTACAACAAACTCTGATACATTCATAGAGAATTCTTTATAATTGTTCAAATTTTTCAAAAGTATTCATTATGAATTCATCTTGAACTTTTGTGCTGTCTACATGTATATGTAAAATATAATACTAGTGTAAATATTCGTAATTTATAATGTTACGCGCGTTTATTGATACTTTATAATAGGATTTTTTGTACAAAAGTTGATGATATATAAAAAAGATTTGATACAAATATGAAGAGGATTTATGTTATTCTTTTGATTCCATCTTGTTTTTCTAGAAGGCTTTTTCTCATTCCATTTTTGTTGATGTGTAGAGGGTTCCCAAATAGCACCAAGCTATTCCATTTTGACCAAAACAGCTCTATTTCCTCGAATTTTTCAATTCAAAAATAAAGACCCGATCTTGCAGTTCAATACTGCGATGAGAGCTCATCCCCGCTGAAAATGCTAGGCAGATCCGGACAAAAAATAGTGGTCAGGCTTTGAACGGTCTTTGTCCCAGGAAATCCGGTCAAAAACTGATAAAGTTTCTACCTGGTTTTGTCCGGAATCACCACCATGGAATCCCTGCTTAAAGAATCTCATTGAATCGATTGAATTCTCATTGATTCCGATGCAGAAAACCGATTCAAACCCATTGAAAATCGATTCTCAATAGGTTTGAATCAGTTTTCTGCATCAGAATCAATGAGGATGTATCGGTTCAATAAGATTCTTTGAGCAGGGATATTCTATCAAAACCTAACAAAACTTTGCCTGACAGTTTTTCATAGAATATTCCAATTTGGTGATTCCGGACAAAACCAGGTAGAAATTTTGTCAGTTTCTGACCGGATTTCCTGAGACCAAGACCGTTCAAAGCCTGAAAATTATTTTTTGTCCGGATCTGCCTGGCATATTTCCAGCAGGGATCAGTTTTCAAGAATTTTTTTTCTCGACGGAAATTCGAACATCAAGGGGTGGACAAAGAAGTTGAATTTCGCGCCAACTTCTCTTCCCGTAGACATAATTGAGGGTGTCCCTTGGTCGATTTTTCCCCTAGAAAACTACTAGATGGTTTCAACCGTTTCATGTAATTAATATTCAATTGATTTTGTTGATATTAGGATGAAAAAATTCAGAATAAATCAGAGAAGCCGGCTCTGGTCTCAAAATAATTGTACACGGGTTATATTTCCCAGATAACACACGAAGAATTCTTTTTCAAGAGCAAGAATAGAACTCTTCAAGAACTCTTTTCGAACTAATGAATTCATATAGAGCTCTGGAGGAGTTCAATCTGTCGGACATTAACAAGTTCTTTGAGAGTACTCAAACAATACTTCTGATATTCTCAAAGAGCTTGTTAATGTGCGACAGATTGAACTCCTCCAGAGCTGTATATGAATTCATTAGTTCGAAAAGAATTCTTGAAGAGTCCTATTCTTGCTCTTGAAAAAGAATTCTCCGTTATCTGGGATTGTTATAATATAAAAAAAACTGAATAGAGATTTCTCATTCCCACATCCCTGGTAAAAACGAAGTGTAACAAAATACATTTGCGATGCATTCCACGGCGCGAAACACCACTCCGGGTACATTCGGATGAACCTCGCATTGCACTGTACCCTGGTGAAAGGGAAGCGTATAATAGAAAGTGTTAGGGACGTAGTTGGAAAATATTTGGAACGTGGATTTAAGCGTATACCGAGCGTCAAGTGGAACATTAAGAGTGGTTCGAACGTATATTTGAGGTGTGTGAAGCGTATCGGAAGTGACACCAATTCCATAGAAACCGGGCTTTACACTCGGAAGCGTAATCGAAGAGTGAATAGGAAGCATGTAAGAAGTATTAGAAACGTAATCTCAGACATTCTGACGCTTCCGTTACTCTTTATGACACGCTTCCCTTCCACCAGGGTAATTACAGTGTAACGCTTTATTTTCACCAGGGATAGCACGAATGTCTCAGTAATATTTCCAGAATATTCTGCAAAGTTCTGGAGACATTGAAATATCGCCAGGACATTCTGAACCCAGATAGAAAACCATGCCCTAAATATTTTGTAACATAATGTGCCGTTAACATACTGTCATAAACTTAGCTCAGCTTGCAATGATGCACAAAATGTGAACATTATGTCTTCATTATGGTACCATCACCTCGTTTTGCTACCAATAACAATGCTTTATGCGGAAACACCTTGGTACCATGATGCAAACATTTCTTGGCGTGCATGTCATCATTATGATGGCATTATTGAGACATTTTTCTATCTGGGGAAGATATTACTGAAACATTTGTGCTATGGGGGTTGGGTTGATTAAAGGTTTGATTGATTCAAAACCTTTTGATCTGAAGTTTGATTTCATTCATTGAATATTATCGACGTGAAACGGTTGAAAAGATCTACACATCCTGAATGGGATATTAGCGTCGGTCACTCGCATCATTGGTTAGAAAAAGACACCACCATAAAATAGGAAGAGAGGTTTTATATCGACGCTGACACCTTCTTAATCATTGACATTTCTTGGAATGAATTATCTATTACCAAATGCACATTTGATAGCCCCCAGTAAACCCGAGCTACATATGGCCCGAAAATTCGAAATTCAAGGTTAACTTTCAATAGGTTCCTTCGTTCTACGTGCTCTGGGTTGCTCTAACTTGTAACAAACCAATCATTTCGTTCCTATAATTGGAAATAACGAATCCAAAATACTTGGAGCAAATTGGGGTAACTTGGGACACCACTAAACGAACTTAGCCAATGCATCATTAGTGTAAGATGAATCAAGATGAACGGAGATCGTTTCTGAATTTTGGGCTGAGTGACCTTCGGGGGTAGGGGTCAATAGGCCCGAAAGTAAATAGTCCCGAAAGGCAATTGTCCATAATGAAATAGCCCCGAATAAAATTACGCCCGAAAAAACCCCACGTGTTTCCAGCCGTCCTCCAGTCACTGTAATAGTTACCAATTTGTTTTCGGGGCTAATTTCATTCGGGACTATTTCATTATGGACAATTGCCTTTCGGGACTATTTCTTTTCGGGTCTATTGACCTCTACCACCTTCGGGCCTTTTGTGTGTCGGGATTACTGGTGGCCGCTAAGTTTTGCAATACACTGCATTTCGGGATATCAGGGTTCTACCGCTCACTCTAGTAGGTTTCCTAGGAAAATCTGCCAAACATCGTTGATTGATCGTTTCTTATATAGCCAAACAATCATATTCTCGATTCTAAAAGCAATGACCAATCAACAAAGTTTGGTGGATTTTTTCTGGGAACCCTGTACTCCAGTATGTATTGAACTGAAGGACATGATCGTGTGATTGCGTAATGCCGTTGGAATGAAGTAGAGATTGGAAGGCCTGCGTTTGCGCAGTTGTTTGTACAGTTCACTGGAAGCAACCAATGAATTTGAAATCAAACAAAATCAAGTTTCAACTTGTTTCAACGGCTGACATTTGTTCAGGACTTTAGGACGTATACAGTTGATTTGTATTAATTCTTTTTGATTCCATTGTAGCTGTGTTTAATTCACGCGAAGTTGATTAATTAATATTCTTAATATTCGTATACACTAAATATTCTATTTTATTAGATATGTCTTGTTCATCCAGTTGTTTTATTTTCATTCTTTGTGGTTTCCTTGAATAGTTCAAATAATCAGTCTCAAAATCACCCTTTGAAACTTTAATATATCTATTTATCTGCGAAAGTGATGACTTCCAAACAAGACTGGCTTCAATTGCCTTCCAATGTACCTGAAGAATATAAACCGAGTGTTCAAAACACGTTGATTAAGATGAGAGATCATGTAATGCAACGGAAATCAAGGTGCGCTCATTTTATTTATTATTATAAAAGGTTTAACATGTAATATCATGTTGCTGAAGTTTGAATCGTTTATTGAAACAAATTAAGAATCGAATGCAACGGGACTTGCACTGTAAACAAAATCTGTTGTATTTTTACCAAGCTCAGCGTAGGTGATAAAATTACCTATGTTCAGCATAGGACATTCACTGGAAAAATGGTAAATTCCCTATGCTGAACGTAGGACTTTTACATCAAACATTTGTGATTTCACAAATTTCTGTAATATCTTCATGCTCAGAGTAGGTAACTTTATTACCAATGCTAAGCACGAACAATTTACAAGATTCTGTGATATTACAATGCTGAACGTAGGACTTTGACAATAGACCAAATATTTTCCCTACGCAGAGCACAGTATTTTCACGAAAGACTGTGATTTTCCCCATTTAGAGTGGGTAATTTACAATAATTATTTTCTACAGTGTGAGGTCTGTTCATTTTATTTATTATTGTACAAGATTTGACATGTAATGTCATGTTACTGAAGTTTGAATTGTTTATAGAAACGAATTAATAATTGAACAACGAAATACTCAGCCGTAGAGACCCAACATTTCTCAACAAAATGTTCCCAATTCCAAAGAGTTCATCAGAGCACATACAGCCCAAACAGCACAGACGTTCAAAAATAATTCTTGAAAATTGATATTGAATTCTTCATGAACTTTTTCCCATCGGGTGTGCTGTTTGGGTAAATAAATTATGATTTATTAGATTTCGTCGGTTTGAATTTTCGATTCGTTTCTATAATTGATTCAAACTCCAACAACATGTAATTTTTCTATCTCCTCGTCTGCCCCTTTGTACAGACATACATGGAATTTAGAGGACTTTGAAATTGGTGCACCTTTGGGTCGTGGGAAATTTGGTCGTGTATATTTGGCTAGAGAGAGAACGTCTCAGTTTATGGTAGCATTAAAAACACTATACAAGGTAGAATTGATCAAAGGACGCGTTGAAAAACAAATAATGCGTGAAATTGAAATCCAGTCGCATTTAAGGTATTTGCGTGTGAATTATTCGTATCTATGTTTTGGAATGTGAATGATGCATGAAATCCACACTTTGTTTTTTTCCAGGCATCCTCATATCTTACAGTTATTCACATATTTCCATGACCAAAAACGAATATATTTGGTACTAGAATTTGCAGCGAGAGGAGAATTGTACAAAGAATTGAAACGTCAACCCAAAGGACGATTCAATGAACATCTGTATGTATTCTCATAATTTCTCCTCGACCTTGCGTTCAAATCTATTATTTTTCAGATCTGCTAAATACACTTATCAAGTAGCGGATGCTCTAGAATATTGTCATTCGCGAAATGTCATTCATAGAGATATTAAGCCAGAGAATTTGTTGCTCACATACGACGGAGACATAAAATTAGCAGATTTTGGATGGTCTGTACACGCGCCTTCGTCAAAGTGAGTAGAACACATTTATAATGACTCTTTGAATGGAATTTCATGTGTTGATATTTGATACTTGTACCTTTTAAGGAGAAACACTTTGTGTGGCACACTCGATTATTTACCTCCAGAAATGATTATGGGTCAAACCTATGATATATACGTTGATCATTGGTGTTTAGGAATTCTTTGTTATGAATTTCTAGTGGGAAGACCACCATTTTTGAGTGATTCGCAACAAGAAACGTATACCAAAATTAAAACTTTGAACATGTTGTGGCCTGCAGTGATAACTCCTGGAGCTAAAGACCTAATATCCCAGGTAATTTTTATTGTAATTTGCAATTTTTAATATCGTGGGCATAATTTTTTTATTTATGTTCATTTTCAAGTGTGTGGAATTTGTATACTTGAATCCATTGCTCTATTATTTTTGCAACTTTTCTGATTTGTTGCTATTGAAAAAATACTAGCATTGCCGTAAAATTGTTCAAAATAGATTTTTAAATACTCCAAACATCGTTCTGCACGGTAATTTTGGAATACATACAAAGCGTTGCTTTGAAAATATTGAAGCATCACAGCATTGGTATTCTCTCATCCATTTTGGAGTTAGAAAAACAGAAAGTTGAGGAGTCTTGAATATTTGGAACGTCTGATTTACCAGAATTTTGTTTTTATTCATTTACAGTTGATCAAAAGAAAAGGTTCTGAAAGAATATCTTTGGCAGGTGTGAAAAAGCATTTCTGGATATTGCAGCACAAGGATCAAAAATAAGACTTCATTTTAATGTAATGTAATGTATCCGACTGAATTTTTTGATTAATTTATTTGATTGTTTATTCAAAATAACACAGGTAGAATTTTTATGTAAAGAAAACCTACCTCTGAATAAAATCATTTTCATTTTATTCATAGTTTTCAAATTTGAGTACATCATGGCCAAATTATATTAATACCAGTTACATCCAGAGCAATAATATCTACTTCAGTTCCTAAGAGATCACATAAATTTGGTTTAGTCCTTCCAAAATCACCATGAATGAATTCTTTGACGTACGTTCCTGCCTGTGTTTTAACGTCAATTACAAAAAGATTGTCATTTCCTTGTACGCGTTTTATGTTTTCTAATTCTTTTTCTTTCGCCCAACGAGCACGTATTTCATATATGTAACGCGTTCGAGGAGTCAACGGTCTTCTATGTAACACTCTTATGGGCGTTTTTTGTACAATTTTCAAGTTTTTCATTTGATTTAATTCATTAAAATTGAATGAATCTTTCGGTGTATCGCGACAAATACACAACGCTCTGTAGAATTTCGTTTTAAGATTCTCACCCTCTTTCAGTTTTTGCAAATCCAGTCTAACGGAAAAAAAAGAGTTATTATTGTATTTTTTTCTCTATGCGAGAAATATTGGAATATTATTTCGTCCTCACCTGGAGAGTACTTTCAAAGTAGACACAATTTGTACTTTGGAGGAAGAAGCATTAATCGTAGTTACCAAATTTGAAAGCATATCGTTGCTAATTCGAGTTATTTTTGGGTTAATCAATTCCACTGCAAAAGGTCGACCAGAATATATATTTCTCACATCCACATCTTCCCTTCCAGATGAAAGAAATTTGATTGCTAAAATATTGATGTTATATTTTTAAAGTGTATCAAATTATAAGATAAAATTCTTTCAACTTACAATCAGCTTTCACTAATTCAGCTATACTGTTACATAGTATATCTTGAACTGATGTTTCCATTTTCTTTTCTCCATTGATGAACCATGGCGTTTGACTTAATTCTCTAGAAAGTTTATTATAACGTCCTGAAACGGGTGATCGAAATCAGTACTCATGAGAAATAAATAATATTTTCAATATAACACGTCATACCTCCAATAAAAATGCTAGTATGCGAGCATACAATTTTTTCAATCACCACACGTGTTCCTAATTTTGTTGACGGAACTGTAAAACATTGTGAAAATTCTTCATCCGATATCTCCGCCATAAGCGAATCAATATTTTTTCTGCTAAATCTGCTGTTTTCGTGGAATCTTTTTTTTTGCTGTCCTGATTTATTCGCAGTCCTATTATGTTTATTCAATCTGTAAGTACAGACACAATTAATGATGAACAATCATGTGAAGAAATTAACGCATTGCGGGTCAACATGAAGCATATCGAATCGTTTGTGAAGCAAAGTTTGAAATAAATTTAAGCGAAAATGACGTAATTTTTGTTTGAATTTGATTCAAACTTGACGCCGTGAAGCGTATGTTTTTCACCAGGGTCATTAATTCCATTATAATTTCCGTTATAATAATCGTCACCCTGACCAGTCATTCAAATTGTCTTGGTATGATGGATCCAACAATGGAATATTGAATTACTTCTTACAATATACAGCTTTCTTGCTCGTCAGATACGTGGGTCAGAAAAATTTCAATAAGAAACGGGGATGGAGTCGTTATATCCATATTTTTTCCTGTGGATTTTTCAAGTTTGGGAACTGCTATCCATTTCCAAACGTCTTTAATGTTTTGGATTTTGAATTTCATGTCGTTCATCATAGCTTCCGGAAATTTCAATTCATTTTTCATGTATATATGCAAGGATCTCTCTCTAAGTCTTACAGTAATTGGTACAGTCAATGCACAGTTGAATGAGTTACAGTCATGATTTTTTTTCTCAACTTCGCTTATAATCTGCAATGATACGTGAATCAGTATAAATTAATATCAATTAAAATGATATATTACAGATATACAACTGTTTTTTTTTTCATTTCAAGCATAAAGGATGGTATTTACATTATTTATTGTCAAGTCCAGTATGTCATCCTGGAGGATTCCCAAGCAAACGATACATGATTCTTTCGAATTTGAATGTTCTTCTTCTGTTTCTATAAAACCTAGCTGTAAACAGAAATAAAAGATTGATGAATGATTTTGGGAAGTTATACGCGTTCAGTTGTCAACAATTTTTCGGTTACTAAACTTGTAAATAACCTTCAGACATCAAGAAATTGGGACTTGATATGATTTACAATTCAGTATTTCCATATGAAAGTTTAGAAGAAACCTGAAAAGGATGAGAATGAGAACCAAATATTGCTCTCAAGGAAATTTCTCTGTGTATCAAATAGTTGTTATAGATCCAGATATCCTTATTATATCATAACACTATTCTCATCTCTACAACTCTAACAATATGCTGAAAGTTCTTCTTTTTTATTATTTGTAAATATAATAGAATAAGTAACAATGATCTATGATCAATTTTATAAACTTAGTTCAGGTTTCACTCCAGTTTTAAAATATCAGGATTAAAAACCTTAAGCTTAGCTGTTATAAAGATCCATTGGATTAGAATGTTGCTGAAGTTTGAATTGTTTATCGAAACGAATTAGTAAACGAATAACAACACTCAGTTGTTAAGTACCCAAAATCAGTATGCAGTACGTTCTTCAAGTAATGTTTCCAATTCCAAGAAGTTAATTTGAGAAGATAAATAACGATCATCCATGAGATTTTAAATTTTCGTTTTGTTTCTGTCTCCAATTTCAAAATTTGAGACACGTCAAGTTCTCGAGTTCACGTGGATATAGTAAATACTTGAGGGATTATTTACAGGAACGCAAAATTTCCCGTGTATTATTGAGTTAAAAATTCGAGTCCGGCGAGAATTTTCGCATGTCTCGGATTCCAAAAACTTCGAAACATGGGAGATGTCGCTTGTCTGTTGAAAAGACCTAAAGGATTCACTATATCTACGAGAATTTGAAAATTTCACGTGTCTCGAATTTAAAACTTAGAGACAGGTTAGCGTGTTTCTTCACAGAGCCTGTGGAGATGTGTTGCCAGAAACAAAGGAACAAGAGCGCCGAGACCACAATACATTGGTCATTCCGATTAACAGGAGTATTTGATTGGATGTAGGCCGTTGGATCTCAAAATTTCTGGCATCACTGCCGGTGGAGACATAACCTCCACTCTATGAACTATCATATACGGCAGAGATATGATTCTTTGACTTATCACTCATTGTTTCCCTATATACGATATGGTATCTACGGTTGACTAACAGACTTTAGAAACGTGTTGGCAGTACCTTAAGACATGTAACTTAAATAAAAAGTTTATCACCTGTTTGGCATAAGTAACTGGATTCAAGTAACATTCTGTTGTGCGATTTCCAATAAAGCGGAAACAACATCTTAAACAGCATCCAGTTTGATTTAAAAATTTGTAACACTTAGCTTCTTCTTCTTCAGAAATAATTTCACTCATGACTTATAATGTAATGATACTAAATTTGAATGAATTACTCCAATGAACGGAATCAAATATAAACATAGAGATTGTATATGGAGTGGGTAAAGTCAGTAAAAATTGTGTGAGCGACATAAAAAGAGAGGGGTGCAGAGCAGTGATGCCAGAAATTTTGAGATCCAACGGTCGATGTCCAATCAAGTACTTCTATTAATTGGAATGACCAATTTATTCCGGTCTCGGCGCTCTCGTTCTGTCGTTTCTGGCAACACAGGTGCGAAGCAGCACCGTCTGACGAAAGTAATTTTCTTATAGATCGACCTATTGCATAAAACTGTTACGCGTGATGGCCAATGAGGAGAGTTCACTTTAACCCAACTTCCTGACACAAGTCAATTCTTTTGGGAAATTTTGTTCCCTTGGCGCTAGTGTCACAGTTGACACCTTTAGGTGCTAAATTTGAAATGATTGAATGTTAATTGTGATAAAATTGAAAAATTATTCGAAGCGTGTTAGACATATGGATGTGATCAAACCGTAGATAGTCAAATGAATAAAATAAGTATTGTAATGAACACAAATAATCATTTCATGATCTGATATAGAATCCATAGAATCTGATGAAATGAAATTTAATGGAATTTGGTTAAAACATTGTGCAAGATTCAATCAGAATCATATTGAAAAACTACACTCATCTGATTAAATCTTATTCTAAATGGTCGAATCGGATTTGGTCAGAACATTGTGCGAGATTCAATGAGATTTTGCAAGAATCAATGGGTTTTTTTAACGAGGGTTGGAACGCGTCAATGGCTACTCATACATGTATTGTGCGTACACAACGCTATATACATGTGAACGTGGATAACCTCTGCGTTTCAGTTTTGTGACCACTCCCTTATGAAAACTAACGCCATTCTGACCGAAACCCTTTATTTTTCCTCAGAAAAATTGGCGCAAAAATGAAGTGTTTTGGTCAGAATGGGGTAAATTTTCCTAAGGACTGTTGATTGCAAATTTGACAACTTCATTTGCAAAGGAACAATAATTTGATGGATACAAAAGGTTTTTATCTCAATAATGAAGTATCCATATCCCCTTGAAATGCCAGATCCATTCCCGAAGAGAACATGAAGCTTCAGCGAACGTTCAGATCAGATGTGTATACCCAAGCAGCAACAGAATTTCAAAGTATATACGAAGTAGAAACGTTCGTAGAATGTACGGATGAGATACGAAGAACACATAATGAATGTTCATAGAATGTTCGAATGAGACTGTTTTAAATATACTTAGAACGTACGCAGTACATTCGAAATCTACGATATACATTCAATCGACGTTCAATCAACGTGCTGTCGTATATCCGGTTACATACGTTCGATAAATATGCATAGCACCTATAGAACGGTCTCATTCGAATGTGCATAGAACATATTTCGAATATTCGAAGAACGCTCATAGTATATTCTGGTGCTGCTTGGGTAGATTAGGCCGAAGGTTCATTAGAGCTAATTTTTATATTCACAAACATTTGACAAAGGTTCTACGGATGTTGAAATGTCCACTTCGAAAGACGTTCAGGAAACGTAGATGGAACGTTCGCTGAAGGTTCATCGAAGGTTTGATGAAGCTTCACAAAAATATCTATACTTATTTTAATTTTGATCAATTTATAAAAGAAATAAATTAATCTAAGTATAGATATTTTTGTGAAGCTTCCTCAAACCTTCGATGAACCTTCGATGAACGTTCCATCTATGTTTCCTGAAAGTATTTTAAAGCAGACACTTCAACGTTCGTAGCACCTTTGACAAACGTTTGTGAATCTAAAAGTTAGCTTTCATAAACCTTCGATCCGATCTATACAGATTTAATCTGAACATTCGCTGAAGCTTCATGTTCTCTTCGGGTTGGATTGAAAGAATTTTGCGGGGATCTATGCGGTTTTTACGCTTCAAAAAATAATTCACAACTGTCCAATCTCAATAGCAATTTGAGAGCAGTAAAACGTTCTGAGAACGTCCGAATATGTTGAAAACATCCTCAAAACATTTTGAAAATGTCCCAGGAACTTGGCGTCGCGAGAGAATTCCCTAAAAGTTTCTATTTGATATTCCAAATCTGCATCTCCAAGTTGAGAGGGAGGAAGATTTTTCAATGTCCTCAATGCAGAGTCACGATCATGTTGGATAGAAAAAATCCATTCAAAAATTTTCTTTTCGTTTTGAATTGGAATTGAAATATCACATTAAAACTGTTGGAGAATCCTCCTCGAGAGTTCGTTTGGATAACATTCTCGCAATCTCTTATTTTCCTCAGAAATCGACGCATCTGATAACATTCTGAAATGTCTATCTGACCTCTTACACATATGCAGGAGATCTTTAAGAGCTCCGGGTGATAACATATTATTCACTGGGGTGTGCAATCGATGAATATGATAGAAAGAACAGTAATATAAAATAATATTGTCCATATTTTTATTGAAAACATCAGGGATGATGAAACCATCAATAAATCACACAGGATAACATCGATAATAACATTTTATTGTCACAATTTATTTATATTGTACATAATGATCGCTTACTACGACATAACATTCAATTGTTGGAATGATATCGAATGTTCTCATCCAGTATTCATTATATATAATTCATCATCTTCATTTCCGATTTTTCGGGCATCAATTTTACCAACTATTATTTTATATAAAAGATAAATCATATATCAAATATCAAACAACATTACATGTAGATATTATCTTTAATATTATTGCCATTTTGTAACATCATTGCTTGTAGTGACAATCGAATGATGCTTGATGTACGCATATTTAACATTATCTTAACCTTGGAAAAGTTATATTGGAATAATAATAACTATATGTAATAATATGAGTTCAGTGACTTCTATATTATTGTCGGGGATACAACATTATCGGGCATCAATTTATCTTCATTACATTATGACGCTGTCTTTTAAATTTCAAGTATGATAATTTACAGCATTCTCAAGTAACATAAAATATTCTTAAAATATCTGATATAATTCTCACTTACGTTGTATCGAATATTCTATAGAGTTTTATGCAAGATGCATAATAATCACCCATGAAATGTTCTCAGAGAATTTGAATAAGATTTCCGAATATTTTCAGAACATTCGTAAAATGTCTTTGTTCTTTTCGGAATGTCCGTTGAAATCTGTTGAAAATTTTTGTTTTCACTCTGCACTTTTTCAGTCTTTGTCTGGAAATCAAATCAAAATTCAATAGATTTTGTATCAGTATCTATGAGTGGTTTTCACTTCGATTTTAGATCCGGTTAGAATCTGTTGAAAAATATTTTTTCCGTCAGTATTTGATTGGATTGTCCACGCACAAAATATCAGGCTGACTCGGTTATAAAATATATGTTAGTTTCTAGAGGCTTTTTCCGAATTTGGAGTGGCAGACAGAAACAGACTCCCTAATTTCTGACCGCATTTCTCGCGACAAGAATCGGTCAAAATCAAACAAAAAATTTTTAACATATTTCAACATCTCAATTTGAATTATATTTCGTCACAAAATTCAACCGCGTCTGATTAGAGTCCTTAAAAGACATTCCAACAGGCGTTTTAGGCCAAGGAGTATCAAGAGGTAGTTGCCAACAAAATGGCTTGATAGGGCAACAATTGGCTTCCTCGTTGTTACTGAAATCAAGACAATGCAACATTTATTCTTTTAATAATAAATATCTTCTGAGCAAAAGCCCTGTTGAAAGTTCCTGTTTCAAGATGGTTTTTGTCTTGGTTCCTTTCCGACATTTTCAATAGGGAGGAAAACCCTTCAACTTTCGCATTGGTTGGAAATTTGCTTCTGTTTCACTCGGAACAGTCATTGGAATTAGTATTTATAATGAATGTCTCATGAATACATAATGTTACAATATTAACAATTATGAGGATGAATTTTGCGATCAAATTTATAGAGTCTTCTAGGAAAACTCAGAGAAAAAAACAGTGTCCACTCTGGTAGAAATATTCTATTAAATCCCATTGCGAATGGTGAAATTTCTGATTAAATACCATTGAATTCCAATAAAATCCATTGATTGTCTCATTCGTCCCACGAGATTTTATAGAACATTTGTAATTGAGTATGACTAATGATAAGTCTTACTACTTCACAGTCTAAATAACAATAATAATTGTAGAAATAATTATTTGGATTAGATGTGTTTACTGAGAAATAGTTAGTGTAATCGATTAATCAGCTAACTATTTTTTTTCTCTCTCAGTGAAGCTGTTGGATAGAATATCATAAAGCTCATCCTTCGTAAATAAATCATCTGAAAATATTTGAAAGATACTCATTTCAACGTTCTCGAAACATGCATAGAATGTAATCACATCGCATAAATTCCTTCTAGAATATTTGAATATCCACAACGTAAGTTCTCAGAATATCTTTTTGTCACTTGGAATTGTATCGTAAGATATAAGATAAGTATCGTAAATATGCTTCTTGTATTATTTGAAACTTAGTGCTTCAAATTATTTAATTTTTTATATTATCTCATTATTTTTTATAAAACGAAGAGAATATTCCTAAACAAGGCTAAAAAAATTGTTGGTCGAACTTGAACTGAACCAATATTCATCAATTTTCAGCGATATCCATCTATCACGATCATCATTAATAATTTCCTTCAATATTTCAGTCTGAGAAAAAACATTAACGCTTATATGTTCATGTTTAAAATAAGATATCAGTGATTCTTTCCTTTTCAACAATATTTATCAATATGTTGATCATAAGGATTATAGATCACTCACATAGGGATTTATGTCAGACAAGTTCGAGGTGGCGTAGGGCATAAATTGCCATGTGGGTGATTTTTTTTCAACGTTTTGCATAACTTGTATTCGTATTATTCATCATTTTTTAATGTTTCATAGAATCGATCATCGTGCATCATTTATTTACATCAACAAATTGTACAAAGTGTACATGATTGTATTTACACATGCAAAACATGGTCCTATATGATTCATAAATCTCGTTGTGTTTATTCAATAATCTGATCTTGTTTTAATGCCTTATGTGAATAAAAACCGTCCAATAAATTGGGAAATCGAGATCAACAAAACACTAATTTTGGTGAGTAAACTGTTTACCTCAATGGTAAGAATGGCACAGACTTTTCCAAGGAACTTGCCTCAGTCACAGTCATATCATAATTACATCTAGTACAGCACCGGCAACGATGGAGAACGTTACATCCATTTAAAATTTAGGTGGTGAATCGGCCTCGATTTTCATTTGGATCGTTTCAATCGAGCCATCGTCTTTCCACCGATCTACTCCCATTCATCAGGTTTCCACCAAAATCCCACGTGGAGGCAGCGTAGCCCATCATCGGTGGTGTTGTACTGGGATTACTTCATCAGGGATCACGATAATGTCAATATAATGTCATTATAATCTTACGATGGCTTGTTCCTTGGGTCAGGAAATATCTATGAACGTTCTCCAAATAAATCGTATTGTTGATAATCGAATTCCTCAAAACTGCATGCTTATCACCATCATTATCTATTCGAATATACAATTTGGTAATAACAGTGCAAAAAATACCAGTTATAATCGGACAAAAAGTTTTCTTTTTGGATTCTGATCGATTAAAATATCTCTCTATAAAACTGAACGAAATTCTATAAATCTTCTCTGGATAATTGTCAAAGTTATGAGAAGTAAAAATCGAGTCATTGAGAACTTTTTACGGATTGTTGTGCGGTATCGGTCACATGTTTCTTAAGCAAGAATGATGTCACCCACACAGCACAAGCATGACCCAAAAGAACTAGTTCCTTGAGAACTATTTTTGATACCAAAAATTCCTAAAACATTCTTTCTGAACTTCTCAAGAAGATATCGTTACAAAATTCCAAGGTGAATTCAGGAATTATTCTTTATGAATACTTTTGGACTATTCTGGACTAGGGTGTTGTATGGGCAGAAAACAAATCACTATTTGATTGAAAGATCTTTGTTTTTAGAGAATTTCAACTCTATTTTTTTTATCAACCCTTTCTTACTTTTACCAACTTTCAAACATTTTTTTCAAGAGCACTTACCCACGTGCAAAGTTCCTAGCCCCTTTTCTCAGTTTTCTCAAGCAGTAATGAATAGAATTGATTTTAATTCATCAGCGCATCACCTTGGGATATCAAAGAAGATGGGACTACTCATTTACTTCGTCTTTTTTAATTCATTTATTTTGACAAAAACCGGGGAGGGGGATTCGAGATCTAGTAACTTTGCTAGAAAAGTGGTGAATGCTCTTAAAGGAGTGCTGTGGTCGATTTTTCCAATAAGTTTAGATTAAATTTGGATTATTGAGCTGATTTCAAGTTTGATGCTAACTGACAATCCTCGGGTGGACCGGAATCCCCAGATTTGTATGCGAACTCAGATTCCCGCCCAGGACCATTCAGGTTTTCATCCAGGACCTGTGTTGTCCTTCAGGATCTTACTCGGGAGTCCTCAGAACCCTTCTTTGCACCTGGCAGAAATCTGATGGACCCCGGGCAAAAACTTGAAGGTCAACTCGAGTCCTGGGTGTCGACTCAAATGATCTTGCGTAAAAATTTGAATGATTGCAGGCGAAGATCTAGTCCGCATGCAGATGTGAGAATTTTTAGCTGGGATGTAAAAATTTACCAACGCACTCCATTGAGGGAATACCAGCATCGTGAGATCAACTGATTTCCTCTATAAAATATTATAATAACATTTCCACCTAATCACAAAATTTTGCATAGAAAATCAGTTAATCTAACTATCCTAGAATCTCCCGGATCAACAGTATTCAGTCCTTGAACTGGAAATCTTTCAAAATAACACACCTTTGAAATTGGAAAAACAGATTATGAGTTCAAAGAATTCAATTCAAGGGTTACAATTTCATAGGTACTTTTCGTTAAACCCTGTATATATATCCACCTAGTACAATACGTACAGCAGTGCTCGTAATATTCAGGAATTCATCGGATTTTGTTATCAGAACACTTTGTTGCTGTAAGATGACAAAAAATTACGAACAAAAATTCTACATGATTTCTACTTCAAACCATCATTGAAAAGTTCCAATTTTATATTTTCTTTCCACTCATTATATCCGTGATTCAGCTCTTTGATTTTCCAGCTTACTTATGAAAAATGCTTAAAATATGGTGGAAGACGAAATCTACGATCATCACTGACATCACGATTCAATATTCAAAGTTGTATATAAATAACACGTCCTTTCATGGACACGATACACGTCAAGTACATGATGTAGATATAGCTATTGCATAACTATATTCTCTTACGATTAAAATTATTTTTGATATTTGTTCTCTCGTATAATGAAATGTTTGTCGATTTACGATTTTGCTTACACTGAAAACAAAACATAAGAATATTTGTCAGTTTTTGGTCTTCAATAGTTATCAACGCTCGTTTATAATCATAATCCTCATTCATTATTTTCCCAGATAACATTCTGTGTACGCCAAACTTGAGTTTCAAGAACAAACTGCTGATTCTAACAAAAACTTTGTTCATGAAAAGTGACGTCGAATGCTATCCAGAATATTAAAATAAATTTATCCTTAGAGCGAGCAATTGGTCTTATGATTTTTTCTCAGTGTAAGCACACATAGATATTTGAATCATTATTATTTTATAGACATTTTACTAGAATTATGATTTAATAGATTCCTTGTATCATTTTTATTGTCATATAGTCGTGGTGAGCCGTTCCACATAGCATTTTGCCTCCAAAATATTTAGAAACGCCATCAAGAGAGATTGAAAAAGTTTCACATAACATGGAACATTATTTTTTAAGAGTTCAAAATAGTTAGAAAATCTTCAAACATTTCTTTTCAAAGTAAGAAGAAAATTATATGGTCATCGCAGCGAACAACAATACAGTTGGCTATGACAATCATACATTTTTTTATGTTTACATAAGGCATCTTAAAATTTTTTCGAATAATATATCAAGATATCTTCAAGATGCAAAATGCTATGTAAGATACAGATCGACTGAAGATCTATGCTTCTAACGATTACTCAGAGGGTTGAATAAAGGGAGAAAAATTTATTCCCGCGTGATTCTTTAAAATATTCTGTCGTTCCAAAAACAATCATTTCTACACACACGAAATAAATAAATTTTGAGCTTCCGGAGTGGAGTTGCGTCTTGTATCGGTTGGTTTCCGACGTTTCGCCATCATTGCAGCTGGCTTCTTCAGGGCGGTATGAACAAGACGTGGCTCCACTCCGGAAGCTCAAAATTTATTTAATTTTGCCACCCGCGAAAGACTGCACAGCGAATCTTCGCTGAAACAACCAAACCACGAAGTAAGACTACTAATTTTGAAATATTCTTCACTAGGGTAGTTGAACCATTGGAAAATTGAATACTAATGCTCAGTAATTTTTATTGATCCATATCTGCAAGAAATATTCTATCAATATTGAAAGTTTCTTTGATATTCTTTCACAATAAAAGTGAAAATCTAATGTCTCCACCAGCATGAACTTATTACAAGATATTTTCATCGTTACAACAAACTCTCTGACTTTGTCAATGCATAATAATGTTATGTATATTAATTCTCAAGGCATTTCAAGTGGTTTTGTCGAGCAGTCGCGGATGACCTTCTGAAAAACACTGATATCAAGTGAATATAAATTTTGAATTTTCATAACGCGAGGTTGAACGGTCAAATGAAAACATTGAAATGGCGAAGCGGGCCTTCGCGAGCTCTACGAGCTGGTATTTTTCAATTCTCATTCCATAAACGAAAGGGGAAGAAAATAAACACATCCTCTCTTAGACGTTTTTGATTTCGGAACTCTAGAATATTTCTCAGTACGATGAAGAGTAAGGATTCTTTATATTAGATATGTATGTATAATGCTTCAATATCCTCTGTGATTCAACACATTCTTTTCTCTGTTTTCATTATCCATAAATTGAACGATTTCTCATAATCGCCAATCATCGAAATCTTCAATATTGACACGTATGAAAATAATTATGCTGAATTGAAGTCTTATTTTTAGTAAAAATATCATACAAACACATGCATCCAAAAAATGTTTCTTAACATTTACAACAGCCTATATCCATATTTTATTTATTATCATTATTATTGGTTTTAAAAAAAGAGTCCTGAAAATATTTTTCCTCGACATATTTGATTTTAAAACGTTATTGTCATTGGAAATAAGAATAAACAAATTAGGTTCATAGTACTGAGTAAAAAGGATTGTTTGCAGCTGGCGGCGTTTATGATAACCCATGGAGGCGACAATGAGGGTAATAAGAATGGCTTTTCCGTTCGTTGACTCTCGTAGATTGTGCTACCTGCCACAACCTGAGTTGTGCCAACGTCCGCATTTGATCCATCGTTGTCGAAAGCATCCAAATCCTCGAGATTGTTGACATTATATATTCGTCGGTCCATATTACCTTTACTTTTCTTCCGACCGTTGATGGGTTTCTGATTTCGTATCTTTGGTTCGGTATTTTTCCCGATAGTGCTGAGCGTTGTTCGCGTTGATAAATGTAATTCTGAATGTATAAAATGAAAATGAATTGAAATAGAACAAGTTTAATTTTGCGTGGATGGAACGGAACATGACCAAAAAAAACACCCCTTCATCTCATCATTCAGAAAATTTCCTCCCTAAAAAGTTAATCAGGCATTATCTAGCTTTTTCAGTAAACAATTTTTTAATTTCAATATCTTTTAATAATGTTTTCCATTCGAGATCGATACGAGACGAGATTTATGTGACGAATTCATCAGTTTGCACCAGTTCTCAATGAACTGCATCGTTCAGAATCAGAGAAAAATGTTCCTTCATTTTTATTTTCGAAAGAGTTTATCTTTGATTGATTCGATTTTTGATTGTAAGAGGTGTAAATAATTTTTGTTGCTTTCGTTTAAGAGTTTCAAGTTTACCTTTATAAGAATAGACTTTTCTTTTGGTTGAGTTATTAATTGTGATTTACCTTGTAATCGTACAGTGCCATCCGCTTTTCCCAAGGCGTTCTCCGATGAACACACATATCCTCCAAAATCTTTCTTCTCCAATGATTTGATTGTGAAATTCATTTGCCACGAGTAATCACTGAGAGGATATTCCGACATCACATATTTGTCACCGTGTAACAGTTTTTCTCCTGTTTGGGTGTTACGTAGATAAAATTCAATTATTCATGATTCATGGTAATCATAAATAACAAATAATCATAACAAAACATTCGATTACATGGTCAATGAATATCAACTTTAATTGATATTTTATCAAAATACGCAAATGTTTATTTACTTCATAGAAACAGAATATTAATAAATTGAAATAGATCATCGTGGATACTGCGATGAAAACACATTGGATTGAGGGATCAATCCTACCTTCTGAGCACGAAATTGAAGGTAATTTTATCGTCTCTATTAAACAAAAGTCTCTGATGGGTTGTTGGACCAATTTTTAATACCCGAATCTTGTCTAAAACTGTAAATTCTTCGTTCAAAACGGTCTTTTTGTTTTTTAAAACGGATTTGTTTCAAATTTCGGACCAGCGGAAGTAAATCCGTTCATCACCTGTCCAATGGGTGTCCACAGATGTCCAAATTATCCCCTTTCGTCAGTACTCGGTCTGAAGTTGTCCAAACTTGTCCGGGGTAACAATACGGGATTTCCAAATGTGTTCCAAAGTTTTTCCCACATTTATCCTTGACAGGAATGATCTTTTCTTGGTCGTAATCGGTCCGAACTTGTCCAAATTGGTTCATATTCACGTTTTGGAATTTACCACAATCTTCCCACTGGAAGGAACAATCTTTTCTTTGTCCGTAGTCGGTCCAAAGTCGTCCAATTTCGTCCACAGTTATGATGTGAAAGTTTCAACTGTATCTCGGAGTTTTCTTCATGTTTTCATACACGAATGCACCCGAGGATACAACAGGACAAGATCTGGACCCATCACGATTCGGTTTGGACACAATTGGATCAGTTTTGGACACTTCCGGATGATTCCGGACATTCTTGGACTCCGCAGGACAGGATAGGATACACATGAATGTAACGCGGATCTGATCGTAAATTATCAGCGAACTCCACTGAACGATTCCAAAGTCTAACTTTCCTCGGTCGGACAACAGTGGACCTAGGTGAACTCTATCCCAATCTTGTCCAAAACACGTCCCTCCAGAACAATTCTCTCATGTTCAGAACTTGTCCAACGAACCCATCAGGGGTTTATACAATTATTCAGAAGATATTAGTATTTCAACTAAGTAAATATTTTCTAAAGTAGATGAAGAGGTTTTCATCAAGATTTTCAAAATATATCTCGAAATTCGAAATTTTGACTCACTACCGCAATAAATTGCCTACTAACACAAACAATTGAAGGGAAATTGCACAGCAACTTTTGCTGTCTGGGTAAAAATATCCAAAAGGATGTTGCACGATCGATTCATTTCTCGGTGAAATAAAGAATCAGGAATATTCTTTACCCTTTTCTCGATGCCAAGTATTCATTGCGTGCGGTGAAGCTTCGACGTGACACTGAAGAATAACATCACTGTTGATTGGCGCAGCGACTAGTTGATTTGTCACCTTGATCATAGGGGCAACTGAAATATGCAGAATGGTTAGAATAAGTTAACATAGCGTTTGATGGGAATGAATGAATGCTTTCTGTATATTTGAAAATGAACTAGTTTGCTGTTATATTGATAGAAACGCAAATTTATATGATGAGAAACGAAGAATTGCTAACATCTCAGTAAACATCTCATGTCTCGCGATATCTTTTAGGAACTCAGGAAGCATGAGCGTATGGGTCGCGGCCACCGAATACGAAAAATTGAAATGAAAAGACTCAAAAAGAGCTGTAAATGGAGTGTCTCATGCTTCATGTTCCTGATAATATCTATTCATTAGTAGCAATGCTAAACCCAGACAGCACAAATGATCATTTTGAATTCACAAAAACTTCTGGAAGAACTTCTTGAACAGTCCCCGTTATGACGGTAAAAATGAATTCAATATAAACTCAATGAATTCAAAATGTATACATGTTGAATGCCTAAATAGTTCTTTATGAATTCGTGATATGAATTCTTTCTGAAGATTAAGTTATTCGTCAATAGTTAATTTTGAATTCAAACTATTCGTAATGAATTCATGTTCACTGTCATAAGAGGAGCTCTTTGCGGGGATTTTTGTGTTGTATGGGAATTCAAGGTTTCTTCCAATTTCTCGTGGTTTTTTTTGTATCTGTCGGTAGTGCAAGTTTATAATCTAGTCACTGATCATTATATAATTGATAAATGATTTCAATTTACTCCGTATACCAAACAATTCAATAAAACCCTGAATGACCTGGATAATCTAACAAAGTAAAAAATCGATGGTTCTACTTTATTAAGTCTCAGAAGTGAGCTTATTTGTTTCGAGTTTTTGCTCTTCAGGAGTGAAAACTCCTCTACAAAATTGAGGGATTCGTGAAATTCTAATCTCGAATTTCAAACTTCCACTCTAAGAGAGTGAAAATCTTTCTCAAAAAATTGAAAGGCTCACTTCGGGCTGAATAAAAAGTAGACTCTCATTCTAAAAATTCTGAAAATTAAACAAGTTTAAAATGTTCTACGCAACACTTTTAGATATCTTTTTAATAGTTTATACATATGCACCGTATATATTATCAATTTTTACTGAGTCAGCATGTAAGTATAATCTAAGCGAGGAGAATAATGCGTCAAAAGTTTGTGCCAAGTATCAATTGATGTGACATTTCAAGAGTTTTATGGCGTTCACTGTAAAAAATGTACGGTCATTGTAAAGATCTAAATTATAATTTAGTGGTTTGATACCCACTACCCTTCTCCCATGCTTGGACCATAGGAGGTTGAAAGAAAACGTTGGATATCAAGCAATCGTACAGGAATGGATGAGGCTCGTAGATGAATGGAGGAATCATGGAAGGGTTTGTACCGAACTACCGAACTAAACGTTTCATACGTTTAATAATATGATGAGAATGATGTATCGGTATTCGATAGTTGCACGTACAATTATAACCAAAGTTCATTTTTTCAATGAATCTCTCTTTCGAAAGTAGGTCAGAATTTTGCTATGAAAATTTCATACAGGATCATAATAAAAGTGATCGATTTGAATTTAACCATTTTTACAAAGGTTCAGAATATTTTTTACATGCGATATAAATCTCAGATATTTTGGAATATGAGATAAAAAAATGTTTATCTCAGAACTTACGACATTTAACAAATCAACAGACGGGGACCCAATGTAAACTTTGTATTTTCGTATCTTTTCCAGAGAATTGAAAGTAATTACATCGTTGAATTTATATTTATGGCGCTGTATAGTATTATAGACATATGCTTAGAATGCGACATCATCCCGTACAGCACCGGACATTTCTACGTTGCCTCTACGTTGTCTCCACGTGGAATCATCGTTCATCCACGTTCTATCCACGTAGAGTCCACGGAGATGCGACGTAGAAATCGGTGGATGTGCTGTTAGGGATAAGATGGACAGAGAGGTTCGAGGTTTGAATATTAATTTCCCCTCTCCTTCCTTCTTATGGTATCGCGCGTAATAGGAGCTATAGGCGTGAGGCTGCGGCCTTGTACCTAGTATACTGTATGTTTATACAGTCACACATTTACAATTTCACTACCCTGTTTAAAAAATCTTAGCAATTCCGATTAACTCCTATCAAACCTGCAGAATTCCAATTCAAATCTAATAAATATTAATGAGTTTCAATTGGAATTTTGCATGTTTAATCGGAATGAATGTGTGTCTTTATATGATTTATATTTTATGCATGCAATATCAAACTTTGTTGTGAAAAATTTGGAATTGTATAAAAATAATGTCGCTCGTACAGTTTCATCAATTTCATTTCGATAAATTAAGACTTACAGTGTACATTGACGGTGTATCGTTTGCTAACCGTAGGCGGTACATTGTTGCTTGCAATGCAAAGATATGCACCCATTTCTTGCCGCGTTACACCCATCAACTCCAAGACTTCACCCTCGTAAGTCTTCCATGCTGTTAAGGTATAAATCACATAAGCTTAATTCTAACATTGTTCGATTATATCGAAATTTTATGAGATATGAAAAACATTTTTCTCACATTGTTTTTGTCCGTCTGGTCTGGAGACGATATTTCGACCATCTTCTCGTTTCCAGGTGACGGTGGGTTTTGGGGAACCAGTGGTAACACATTTCAGTCTAACATTCCCACCTTCTGCAGTCACTAATCCGTTCGCGGATTCATCGTTCATTATATCCGGTGGTATCACTACGTTCATATAACCCATCTGAAATGATGTATCCCATGTTATTGTCATTCGTGTCAATTCTTCATAAATACTTTGTCTTTGCTGCTATTGGTTGTATACGTGATGGAGAGAAAAGAACAATGTACTAGTATAATCACTAGCAATAAAACGTGATTACAATTATTCAAAGTATCGCTCAATTCGATTCAAAATGACTACGCTTTTTGTGAGCATAATTACGTTTGATTCTGAGAAAAAATATTTCAGTAAATCACTTCATAATACACTTCAAGCAAGGGTGTCTTATAATTGAATCAAGTGTAATTATCTCTAGAGGACCAAAATCTTCAAACGTTCGAGGAACGTTTCCATACGTTTGTCGAAGGTTCTGTATACGTCTATACGTTTGTCCAATGTTTGTTGAATGTTCATTTAGCGCTCATCTTCGAGTGTTCTCTTCGGGTATGCTTTCAATAAACATAGTTTGCTCGATTAAAACAGAACAGCACTTGAATCAACTGCCTTTATGCATTGAACTATTCCAAGGATACTGTTTTACGGGTGTAGAATGTACGAATGGGATTGTTCCGGATGAATTTTCATAGAATATTGTGTAACGTTGCCAAATAAGGAATTTGAGTCAATGATTAAGTTGACGATACAGAAATTGATTCATATCGATACGCTGTTCAAAGGAATCCTATATAGTATTGATACTCGATGATTGAATTCAGTTGATGGCATTTAGTCAGATTTACATGAACGAGATTGGATGAAAAAACTGATCAACTATCAAAATTCTTGACTCCTTGTTTCCTTTGTGAAAATCATCGAGCGTTACATAATATAATATTCCCATATATGAAGTTTTACTATTGTTCAATAGTAATTCTCAAACACTTCAACCACCACACTCTTTTTGGAACACCAGAAGATGTATTCGATCTTCTCCTCTCGCAAATAAACCATTTTGAGTACCAATCGAGAGGATATTGCATTTTACACATTTTTTAAATTTACAACATGAACGGGTGGATTTTCTGGAACCAATTTCATAACTGTCTTTTATGCAAATGAATAATTTATAAATTAGCATTCATTATGTGCACGCGCGTAATACGATTATTTTATTAATCCTTCGTCAAACGTGTTGTAGTAACACTGCACCATCACAAAATTAAAATAAATTCGCTTTTCATATAATTCGAAAATGTCAAACGAATTAATGATACATAGTGATATTTCTATATCTTTCATGCGGTTAAATACGATCGCATGATCATTTACCTGACTGCGCATTGGGTCTGTATTTACTTGGCACATATAGCTGCCAGAATCGTTCTTTTGGACGTTTGAAACGTGTAGTTTCCACGTATTATGTCCATTATGCGTCACCGATAAACGTGGATTATGCGCCACCATGTGAGTGTGTATCGCTAGAATTGCTCGGGAGTCGGATTTAATCCATGCTACCTGAAATTTGATTCATAAGGAAGTTTAATTTGCGGAAGGTGAGAGAGTTAAACACAAGCCATAGATAAAGGTATTGGATATCCGATAGGAAGTTGGCTATTGGATATTGGTTAATCGAATATTTGATTACTCATCATTATTTTCCTAGATATCTTGTTGAATTCCTAATTAATCTCTCTCTGTGCGCGAGATACAAAAGGACCAGAGAAAAATGTTGAGGGATTTGAACAATGTGGTTTACAGATTATGTGCGGGAAGAGAAGAAATATTACATACACATATAGAATCAATTTTCTTACTTTGTACGATTGGAGATGGTTAACGATGCAAGTAAAGAAAACGTCACGTCCTTGAATCACCGTGTGATTCTCCAGAGGGGCGAGGAATTCTGGTAAAACCTCTTGTGTCACTTGGCCTGGAACATGGAAAGATGTCTTTGAAGTTGTATTGAAACAAAGGGTATAGTTGGATAAGTGGAACGAATGGAGCATTATTTGTTACGTTCATGTAGCGTATAATTTGCGGACAAACTTTGAATCAAAATCTTTTTTTCCCTCTCCCTCACCTCATACTTTCTCCATTCAAAAATCGTAAAGCACCCTCAGCTAAACTATTTTCCCTTTCTCGCCCATGGTCTGAAAATAGTTCAATTAGCATAATCTAAGAACGAACTTGTGGAAGTCGAGTGAATCGTTTTCTTTCTCTCATCTACCGTTTTCCTTTTGTCTTTCATTAGCTTCTTTCCTTCAATCTGAAATACACTCTTATCTGACTTCTCTGCTTTTTGTCTATTTTTGCGGCGCATTTCGCTTACCTTCTCTCAACATCGGCCAATACCAGTATTTTTCCGATACATCTTGTTTAAGAGGAGAAAAGCCTCTTCGAGTGTACCATTCTCTGCTTTGGAAGGAAAGAATCCTTCCATAAAGTTCACGTTATTTAAGAGTATAACAGCTGTATTAAAACCGCTTCTTTCGAACTACTCACCTTACTCGTATCTTCCTCCCATTTGCTTTTCGCCTCATTTTCTCTCCGTTGCATTTTTCCCTCTTTCGCTATAGAAACCCCTCTAGGGATCTGTTCTCCCATATCTGATTTTTCAATCGTACGGGATTTAATGTGCTTCATTCCGCATCGAATGTTTCACATAACAAAATATCAAATTTGAATTTATTGTTGCAAGTTTTGTCAGAGGGAGCAAGATCGCATTTTCGATGATGATCAGAAGATGATTGGAGAATCAGAATCAAGTTCAACATTTATGATAATTATCATAGTATTTTATACTTGTTGATTTATGAGCTATGGCCAGAGCTGAAAATACATTCTTATGATTTTTATAATGTGATGATATGGACCAGAATTGTATTACAATCAAGAGAATACAAGTGCATAGGGGGTTCCATATAGAGGAGTTTATTTTTCTACTTCAAATTGAATTTACAAAAAGATCTAAAATCTTCAAGCACGATTCCCCACAATTTTATCTGTGCCTATAGAAGAAATATATTGAATTGAGAGTGATTTTTTTCTTCTAAATCGTGAAACGAATTTTTGATAGGTGTGTTTAGGTTTTTTATGTTTTCTTCTTCCAACTAGACACAACGTGTTAATTCCTCATTTCATGCTACGTGAAGCAACTGTGATTTTAATTAATCCTGTTCTTCGACGCTCCTTTTTTGGTTTCATTCGTAATTGATCAACCTTCTCGTTTTCGTTGATTTCGAATGGCTTTCCCCCCACGAGTTGTGTGAAAACAAGAAATCGAGCACTCCGACACAACCCACATAAATTTTGAAAAAAAGCTTTGCAAAATATTTGAAAAAATGTTCTCGTTAGATTGAATATATATCAGATTTCTCGAGAAATTAGTTTGTAACGTAAAATTGTATGTATCGTTGGAAACAGCAACAAAATTATTCGGTTTCAATTTTATACAAGGGTTGCGAAAGAAGCTATCTCTTCAGGACACTGAAGAATAAGTTGATTCTTAACCGACAAGAATCCTTTTCAAACTATTCTTAACTATCTGCCTTTACCGTTTTAGGAATTTTCTGTGTGAGAATGCCTTTCGTAAACTGTATTTGCCTCCTCACTCGAATTACAAAAGTTGAATACGAATATTGCAAAGATTTTTCGAATATTTTCTCAAACTTCTTGAGATTCGATTCAATTTGGACATACAAACAAACCAGTTTGTTTAATTCTTCATTTCTGGAGCTTTCAAAAAGGATTTTTATATAACAAATATTTTACAAATGAAATTAATGAGATTCAATGGTGATGAATTCTAGTCAACTAAATATTTTCATTCGTTTTCTTTCGCAGATCATGTAATTCAATGGTCGAAAATAATCCTTTGTTGAAATGAATTCTTTTGTAATATTATACGGAACTTGGCTCTATCTTGCGCCAAGATTTGGTCAAGCGAGACGTGAATTTGATATAAAAACAGCTGTGTGGACTTGTCCACACTTGGTTCGAGCTTTAACCAAGAGGCACTCGAGCTCGGTGCAATTTTCGGTCTATAATGTCTCATGAAAGTCTTCTACTATCAATTTTTAGAGATGGTACAACTTGTTCTCACTCGTTGAGTAATATTAGTTGAGTATAGCCTTGCTCGAAACTAAATTCTATCGGCAAAATTGACGGAGTGGGGTAAGATGTTTCCGAAACATTAGAGCTGAAATTGTCCCTCAAGTTATCGATTTACTAGAATAAACGTGTATATTCCTTGTTGAGTAGCACGAGAAATTTTCAAAGATTCTTCTGTGATGATGCATAGAATGTGCAGAAAAGACTGTTTTGGATAAATTCTCAAATTGTGCATAGAATACACTTATCCGAAACAGTATCATCCTAAGATTCCGAGGATGTTCATAGAACATTTTCAGAATTTACAAGAACCTTCTTCACTTTTCTGACCTATTGTGCTATACTTGGGTTGTTGTACGATAAAGGTCCAGTGATTTGAGTTCGTTCAGGAAAAAACACTACTCATTCACATTTCAAAAATTATGAGATGAATTTTGTCCTCAGATTGTGGGATAATGTTGTGAAAATTTTGTAATTGTTTTTTAGAAAGCGTATATCCATCGCCATCCATCGCCTCGCTGCAATGAATTATGATGGGATAGGGCTGTTGCAACTACCGCAACGATGAAGTTTGGCACATAACCCTGATTACCATAGAGCGTTGTAGATTCAACAGCAGGAAGCTATAGAAAATTTAAGGATCTATTATACGCATGCAGCTGCCGCATGCGACATTGTGAGAAGGAAAAAAAGATAAGAAAAATTCAATACGAGACTTTTATCCCATGTGGTTACTCAAACGTAAATGCAAGAGATGCAAAGATGTGCAGATTTTGCATACTATTTCTGTATATTACGTCATTTATGCCTTTCAAAGAATCACGTACATAGATGATTACGCCTTCCTTCCGTGTATGCAATTTTTGCATGATTGAAAGGGTCAAGTGTTTTTTTCTGGGACTTCTCTTGTTACCTACGCGTGTAATGTAACATTTCGTTACAATTTGTTCTACAGCTACACGGAGAGAAATTTGTAGTTAAATTGACTATGGGATCATTACAGACTGAATTTCTAATGGAATTTACTGTACAACATTGTAAATTTGATCAAGTTTCTATTGTCTCGTCATAATAAATTTCGTTGTAAGTTCAATTTGTTCCTCCGTTACGGAGTACCATAGTAAATTTAACTCCAAATTCATCTCTGTTTGCACGAAAAAAAGTAATTAGCTGTGAGATAAACAGCCTTGTTTTTTAGTTCCGATAGCCTAGCTAAAATACTGAACTACAATAGCCAAAATTCAGCTAATACAGCTAAAAATGTCTTCCCGTGTATAAACACTGCTGTTAAAAGGCTGTACCGCATTGATGGTATTTATTCAAACACGTTATTTTTTTCACGGAATTATCCATTCAAAATAGTGAAAAAAACCGAAGGTTTTCAAAATCATCTTTTTTTCCCTCAAATTTCGAAGGTATCAAAAAATTCAAAAAGTACTATAAAATCCTCACAATTTTCTTAAGATCGGTAATTTTTGACAGTAATAGAAAAAGTCTTTCGATTTGAAACTCATGCTGGAATTTTTTCCTCGCACTCTCCCACTAATTTACAGTAATTCCATCGATAATAACATTGATTATCATTATCTGTATTAAACGTTCAAAATAATTCTTCCACCCTTGAGTTAATAAGATCGATATCTCTTTAGAGAAATAATGAAATGAAAACGAAGGGAAAGCGAGAGGAACATTGGTGGTAAGGTGAAGGATGCGTTGAGATCTACAGGAAATTTATTGATGGAATCATATTATTAAATGCGACGCCGCTTTCTGGCGCTAGATAACTTTTTAACGATTCCTATCAGTCTGTGAAGCGGTGCTCGTTTATATATACTCTTAAGAGCACTGGATGGAAGGCGCTTTTTACGAAAGGCTTTTGGACTCGCATGCTCAACTAAATTACCGTGGATTTACGTGGATCCTATGAACCCTTTTTGGCCTCTGGCAATGTATTATCTTTGTAAGTCATAGCTGATACCAAGCTGTTATTCGTGTTGGAGATTCTTATAACACTTAGACCAACACTCATTTTCATACTAATATCTCGCGTTGTTTCTAAATCATTACTTCGAATTTTTCTTCCTATCTTTTTGAGGAGTAATTAAATCTTTTTAAATGTGGGTACTGATATTTTTTGGTATATTGAAGAATGTTTTAGGCATTGAGCGTTCAAAAAAAAAAGATAGGCTCTTACAATTGTCATTCGATTCATGCAAAATTCATTTTTGAGATCCTTACACGGAGATAAAAAATTTGCTGACGCAGCAAATCGAGGTATTATATATAGAAGAGCAAAATTTTTTGCTGACCTAGCTAAAAATTTGCTATAACAGCAATCGTGTTAGCTACGACAGCATTTTTTTTAGCTGTGGCAGCAAAAAATGTTTGCTCCGCCAGCAAATTTTCAGTATTATATACAGAATAGCGAACTAATTTGGCTGGGATAGCTAAAAATTCGCTGTCGCAGCTAACGAGATTGCTGGAACAGCAAATAGTTTGCTGTCACAGCGAAAAATTTGTTGCTCTGGCAAAAGGAACCCAGCAAAAGTAGATTTCGCTGCCACAGCGAATTCCTTTTTCTCCGTGTATAGCTGAATCAACGTATTATAAAAAACTCGCAAGAATGTTGTTCAGGTTTAAAATGGATTTGGCTAATTTATAGTTTTTCATTGGAATCAGTTGAATCTAACTAAATCTGATTGAAAGGTATCAGATTAGTTATCATTGGAAAATCCAAATGAAACACAATGAGTGCTGCGAAACGGAAGTGCAGTGATGAGTTTTTGTATTTCCACTCTCATTCCCTTCTGCACTCCACAATTTTTCTTCTATAGAAACGCTTAATATATGTCAAATGTAATTTCAAATATTTGAAAAACTAATTGTCGAAATATTTCATTATTCGAACTTCAAATTGAAAATACTTGAAATTCATGGAAGTTCGAGAGTGTTCTGTAATTTTTCATGTTCCACGAGAAACTTATTCCTCTCGTGCATACTTTCTTCGATGTACTTCGTTAAACCAGTATCAATGCAGAGTAAATATACTTAATATTTTTATATAAATTTGTTGAATCAAATTGATCAATATATTTAATTGTTATTATTATTTCTCATGTCTTTTTTTTATTCATTCATGTGTATGTCCTATGTTACTCGGTTTGCGGTCTTATCAAATAAAAAGCACGAAAGCCAGAATTTTCAACAACCAAATTCTTTTATCGCAAACAATTCGATCCCTCCGATGTAGTTTCGAGAAGTTCAATAGAAACATCAAATCATTTATGATTGGAAAGTTTCAGCCGTTGGAAAGTTCGGCTTTCAACCGAAGAGTGAAACAAGAGTTGACAAAAAAAAAGAACAAGCAAGAAAGAGGATAGAGAACGTATGAAATAAGTGAATTAAAAGTGAACTTCAGTAAATACAGAAGTTAATGCGTATAATATTTTCAACGTCGATAGAAATCTCAAAGAGTACACACAGTATTTTTCTCCATTATATCGCGCGGAAGGAATGTCACAAAAGATTTCAAAGAAATACGAATACGGTTACATTGACAACTGTATGAACTACTTGGACAAATCATTTCGATAAAATAAAAAGTACTGCTTTTTGTATAAAAACTTGTGAACAGAGGAATCTTTTGGGTTCATTGAAATATTTTTGAATCATCATTTTACACAATTGATCTCAAATGCCCAAAGTCCCGGGGCTAATGTTCTCTCGAGCCAACTTGCAGAAAATGTTTTGTTTTTTCCATATCGTGTGTATTTGACATCTTGAAAATTTTATGCTTAAGGGAAATAATATTCCTGAATCTCTTCCCTCACAGGTTTCTTTTTATTAACATACTTTTGTGCTTTTCGTTTACTTTAGCGTTCAGCAGCTATCCTACATACGCCTCACCGATCAAATTCTCTGAACATTGATTTAATCTGCTTGTACTCCTGTATAATGAAGAAACTTTTTGTTTCTTTTTGTGTTGAATGGAATAATCAAGGCGTTGGTAACCGACAAAGTAGATGTAAACCATTATGGAATCGAAAAACACTGGAAACTTCAGTCATCTTTAAATACATGGTTGAAGAAATGAAGATTGAGAATTTTTAATCGCATCTGCGTGATGATATACCGGGTGAATCAGGAATCAGATCGCCATATTTAAAAAATTTATTCCCATTCTTTTTTTTCTGAAGTGGATAGTTTCTAGAAAAAAAAAGTGCTTGGAATTCATTCAATTTTTTCAGAATTTTAAAAATTCTTCAAAATGTCACCAACAAAGTCTGAAAAAGTCTTAGCACAATTTTGAGAAGAACTTGACAACAATTTTCCGTTTGGTAAAGTATGAGTTCATCAATGGTCTTATGTCAACAATTCAAGCAATGATTCAACACAAATTCCTTTTGATACGAATAATATGAAAAATTACATTGCATGAAAATTTTCAAGCCTAAGCCAAATGAAAAATATATAAAATTCTATACAATTTATGTCTAGTTTATAATATATCTCCCAATTAATTTTCGTACATCATTTTTCCGTGGAATAGGGTGATACATAATGAAGATAATTGATGTTTCAAAATCTATTTTTCCAAATTATCGGGGATTTTATTGATTTTTTGCTTTCGTTTCCTTCATCTCATTCCACGAAAAGAAGAACTAAGCGTACAGAGAATTTCTCTAACGGTGATTCATAGTTTTGTCTATAAAAAGTGTAATATTCTTGCTCATTCAATTAGCGTTTCCAATGAGCGGAGAGAGAAAGCGTTAATTTCTAAGTTGGAAAATTAATGATCTTCCTCGGAGATCACGTAAAAAAAATAAGAAAAGTTTCAAACGTAAGCACATGCATGGAAATGGAAAGGGATTTTCATTGATGTTCCTGTTATTTGGGAATAAAAATTGTCGAACAATTCATATTATAATTACATATGCAAATTGAGACTAAGAATGTTTATGACTTACATGAGCAGAGTTGTAGAACCACGGCGAAGAAAGCTATGAATTCGCGTGCTGCCATGAGACTAAAGGGGATCTTTTGTGATACCCTTACGACAACTTCACCCACTGATCTGCAACAAATTATTCCATTCTTAGATTTAACAAGCTTCAATGGAAAAATCAAACAGTTTTTGAATCGTTCGCTTATTCCCTAATGTGGTTAGCAACTTCTCTATGAGAAAAATCCTTACAATGAATAGAAGTTTCATAAGTGATTGACAAAATGGTCACGAAATGTGAGAATTTGTTATTGAAGTTCATAAATTCATCATCAGAATTGAGAGATTTTTTATCCAAAATGGTAGCAAGCTATATGGATTCGACTCTGGTAACGATTCGGTGGCTCGATTAGCACGTGAATCGCTTACATTTGTGCGCAGAATGTTATTAGGGTGGCTCCCTAGTTTTGCCCAGCAATGCTAGTTTCATCCAAATCATTAATTACTGCCCAACGCCTCTTGAGTTTTTCTGAACCAATTTCCCCTTTTTAGCGCCTCATCGACGAAAGGGGAAAACTTGTGATATTTCTATCAGGGATACAGACGAACCAATAGACACGAAACCACAATTGTACCCAGAGTCTAAAAGCATTTTGGTCTGAGAAATTTTCTCTGAAAATTGGATTTTGATTTTGAATTCACTACATAATTCACCTTATCGAGTGTAATGGAATTTGGTGGATTCCATTTGAAATATCATTATGCATTCTGTTTTGTAAAATAATAATTATATCGCCGAGAGTGGTGTACACTGTCCGTGAGTACACTCATGCGTATGAAACAGGAATGAAGTAGCGGCTAGATGAAATCCTATGAAAATTGTTTCGAATTTCATTTGGAGCAAAAAATAATACATTCCATTAGAATATGAAGATAATCATATTACATATCAATTTAGCAATTTCACGAAGAGATGATAATATGAAAGAAATCTAATTATTGTATAATTACGTGTAAATGCATTCGTGTTCAGTAGGTCAAAAAAGATTCTGATGAATTGAGGAAATTTATGAACAACTGAACGATTCGCAAAAATACACCCTTTACTTCATTTTCATCCGATAGCGATGAATTTTCTCTTTGATCATTCACAAAGAGTTCTACTCCCATATATCATTGAAAGATTTCTATTTGCGGCGATCGACATTTCATGAAATTCAATAAAAATAAAAAAATATCAATATTGCCTAATATCATTTGTTATTACCCTGGTAAAAGAAATCTCTCTATATTTTCGGACATTTTTCAGAGAGATTCAGAGCAATTTTAGGGTAATTCAGAGAAAGGTAAATACATCCTGAATCTCTCTCAATTTTTTAATGGAAATCTAGGATTTTCTCAGGATCTTTCTAAATCTTTCCGAATTCTCCAGCATTTAATTTATTAACAATTCAAAGCTCATGCTGAATTCCTCTGGAACAGTCTAAGTTCCTCTGAATCTCTTTGAATGTGTCAGAATTTCATATATCTAGATTTCAAAGCTTACTCTAAATTTGCCTGAATCTTTCTGAATTCTCCTGAATTTTTCTGAATTCCCCCGAATCCCTCTGAATTCCTCTGAATCTCTTTGAATCTCTCCGAATTTCAAATATTGAAAATTCGAAGCTCACTCTGAATTTGTCTGAATCCTTCTGTGAAGTTCCATACCCAATTTTTGCTAAGTTTCGGGTTTCTGATTTTCCCTGCAACTCCCTGAATACCTCCGAATTCTTGAACCAAAAATTTCACTTCATTTATTTCTCTCTGAATTTCTCTGAATCCCTCTGAATCTCTCTGAATTTCTTTGAATCCTTCCGTAAAGTTCCGAGCTAAATTTTTCCTGATTTCCGTTCCTCTGATCTTCTCTGAATCTCCCTGAATGCCTCTGAAATCTAGCACAAAAAATTTCACTGAATGTATCTCTCTCTGAATTCCTCTGGATCTCTCTGACTGCTTCTGGAAAGTTCAACGCAAAATTTTTCTTATCTACCCGTCTCTGAATCCTTTTGAATTTCCCTGAATCACGATGAATTCCTCTGAATGTCCCTAAATCCGTCTGAATCTCTCTGAATTTCCCTGAATCCTTCTGTAGAGTGCTGTGCTCAATTTCTTCTAATTTTCGTGTCTCTGATTTTCCCTGAATCTCCCCGAATGCCTCTGAAATGTTGCACAAAGAATTCCACTGAATTTATTTCTCTCTGAATCCTTCTGGAAAGTTCCATGCTAAATTTTTCCCAATTCCCGTTCTTCTGAATCCCTCTGAAATCTCGCACCAAAAATTCCATTCAATGTATCTCTCTCTTCATTTCTCTGAATCTTTCTGACTCCTTTTGAAACGTTCACCGCACAATTTTTCCCACTCTACCCGTTCCTGAATCTCTCTGAATTCCTCTGAAACGTGAAATTTTCAGAGAGATTTTTGTACTCGGGTAATTAAGGGAAGTAATTTCCAAGCATTGAAAATTCCTGATCTTTGAATAGAATATAAAATTCCAGTTTTTGCATTACAATTTCACTATTATTGTTATGTAAAAAGAAATATATTTCATGACTTGACAAATCCAACTGGAATTCTTTCTCACTACTGGTGTTTCAAAATAAAATTCATGAACAACGGATGAAAATCGACTGGAAGATGGATTCTTGTTTGTAAATGCACAAAAATTTCCCTCTATGCGACTCATTGATAAAATCCATATAAAAATTGACGATCGGTCTGACGTCGGTTCGATGTCAGGATACTGTGACACAACCGTTGGTTCAGAGTCTGAATGATAACGCCAATTTACTCTAGTTCAGTACTGATAACCGCATCGACGAGCTGGTTAATAGCGTAGTTCCGACTTCTGTGACCAGTTCTCAGGATCAGTTACCAGCATTGTTTTGATACTGGCAACTGGCCTTTTAGTCGGCAGTAACTAGGGGGCGCCGGCAGCTATTGATCACGCACCGTTTAACGTTAACACAGTTCAATGCACTTGAAAAATTTTGTACAGACTTTCTTTGATGGAAAGGAAAGGTCTGTACAGAGAGATGTTTCCATTTTATTGAATTGTGTTAGCAGAAAATGGTGCGTGAACAATAACTGCTGCCGTGCCGCTGTTATCTCCCTAAAGTCAGTTACCAGCGTTCATCCAATTCCAGCAACCAATTAATTGAGAATAATTGATTACATCTCATTTCATTTCATTTCAATTTGTTTTTATTTGTCGTTGAATTACTATATTTTATTCAGTATTGTATCAGGTCGTTAATCGAATTCTACGGACTCTTAACGTCAAAAAATATATGTGGAAAATTCACAGCACCCATTCCACAATGTAATCATGTACTGTAATTTATGAGAAAACAATAATATCGTTTTTAAGATGTATCGAAATTGATATTTTAAATCAACCCATGAGGCGATCAATCAACAATTTAGCAACACAGTTATGGAATACATTATATAAACGAAATGTGACAATAAAGTTGTAGTAGCACTTAGTTTATTGCATGAATGACATTTTAGGAGAATAAACATTCATTCGTAAAAGAATAGAAAATGAAAACTTCAAGTTAATTGATTTATCAATCGAAAGTACACATTTATACATTCATTTATGTTACAAATATACGGAAACAACATTTTCATTCAAATTCCCACTTTGGGAACCAGAAACGATCCCAAAGCGTCTCCTACTGTTTCATAACGAGGATGTACCGTTATTCAGAATAAAAAAGAGTTGCCAAAAGAGTGAGATTTCGTTACAAAATAATACTTTTCCAGTGCATTCGGATCGATAACGGTGGTAGCAGTTCCCAGATAGCTTCAAAGGAGAGATCTCTAGAATTTTACATTTTTACTCCGAACTTACAATGAAATTGAACTTTCATTACATATGACTATCTAATTTTTTGCAAATTCTTAGGATATTTAAAATCTATAGTTTTCATCATAGATGAAATATTATCGAATAGCTTTTCACATAGAAATCTCTTCGCTTCGTGTATAGTTGACGTTTTCAATTCTTCTCGCACAATCATACGGTAGTAACAATGTACCTATGAAATATAATTTTGTGAAATAAGCAGGCTTTGCTTCTCATAACGTAGTCAGTGCAGATTGTAGCATGTCTGTGACTTCTTATCGCATACCTGCTTTCAATGCATAAAACATAAAGTTCAGATCTCATGCATACATTCATAGTCGCGGAAAAGTTGAAGGAAGGAACGGAAGTCATAACTTATGGTGTTCCACCCTTTACCGCTGCGAGTGGAGTATCGAATAACTACGGAATCACCGAAGGGTGACTGAGGCACGTATGACGACCCATTGCTTTTGATACGCCGTGGTGCGCAAACCGCTCAAAATTCCATTTCCTATGGGAATCCATCGGCTTTCCCCTCCTTCTTTTAGTCACACTGAAAAATAGGCCACTTATCACGCTCGGTGGCTTCGTTTTACCATAAATCAATGTACTTCCTTCCTTGGGCCAAATTTTTGTCTTCTCGCTATTTCATCTTACTCTCCTTTGCCCTTTTTTAACAGAATATTGAACGTACGCTTGATTCAATCGTACGCTATACCTGGGTGTACTTGATCTTCAGGATTTTTGTCTTGGGGTGAATATTTTTCACAACAGTGAGTAGAAACATTACTTCATTCTTCCTTGATATCAATAGATATGTTCGAATCATGTTTTCAAAATTCAACTGACTGGTAGATCATATTAACCGACCTGAGATTTGATGAGGATTTTCAACAACAAAGAATGGCCTACAGATTCTTATTCAAATGTTATTAAAAAAATGTACAAGTAGGTACTTAATTATTTTCATCTCCGCTAATACGATGTTCTTCTTACATTTACAGTGGAAGGTTAATTATTCAATGTGAATTTTTCAAGAATTAGTCTTCAAATCTCTGGATGATTTGCAAAAAAGCGGCAGGAAAATGATCATAAAAGTAGTTGAAAAATTGACTTATCATAATTCAAATTGTACCGTAATGGGATGATAATAATTCATTTCCATATGAGGCAAAATAAAATAGATAACACACCTCATATATGAAATATTTTTAACTTGAAATTTACCTCCTTTTTCACCTAGGTGAATACCATTTCCAAGCAAATAAAAACTTGTTGCATGTGATGAAGAATGTTTGAATATTATTATCTTCCTGTTTTTACGCAAGGTAATTTACTTGCAACAGGGTTGAACCTAATGCACGTTCAACTGCTTCGTGACTGTAAAATGCCTTGGTAAGTTAATTGAAATGTCAAGAAATGATCATTAATGTAATCTGAGATAACACTTTGAGTTGATTTGATCATTTTGAAAAATTTATCCAATATATTATGATGTTTTGTTTTAATTTGCATTAGGGCAAAAAAGCATGCATATGTCTGGCAGACAAACAAATCTATTCTTTTCATTGCGAATTTTTGGAGAAAAGTCTCCGGGAGGTTGAATTGGACAGGAACTGACCGGTGGCTGGAGAAACTGTTCACTTTGTCCCCCAGGGTAAAAGACGTTCGACGACACAAGGGTCTCAAGTTTACCAATTTTCAGACTACGTCAATGGCGTTTTCAATCAAAGTTGACGCACACAGAGCAAAAGAAACAATACTGTACTCCGATGTTACTTTTTCATATGTCTCCCTGTATACACAAAAAGAAGGTGTCTTGATCAGGGGTGGACAGAGTTGCCAGAAAAATTATCGTGTAATTTGCTCATTGAGAGAATATTATAAAGATCGTAATATGATTTGAGGATATTTTTGGAATGATCCAACGAACGGCAATCTCTGAGATGGGCGATGTTTGAAAATATCTACGCTTTATGTATAAAAAATATCCAGTTTTTTATCAATATTTTGTAAAATTCGATATGAAAACTAGATATAAAAATATCATTCTTTTCTTGTTTTAAATAAATTGAACAATAATGTCTCGAATTAATTTTGAATTTCTTTCGAACTAAAACAATATTTACTTAACTATGCAAATGGAATTTATTGAGAAGAAAAAGGTGTTTACATTATACATGCAACAATGGTGGTTGAACGGCTGTTGAGACGACTTTTTTTCCCCTGTAGTCAACAACCTAGCGAGTACTGCTTTATTTTCTCCATACAAGGGTCATATCGACCCTGAGCATACTCCGAGGGTTAAAAGAGCAAGCCATTATCAAACTGTGAGAAAAAAGGTATTTTTCATAAATTTTTTTCCTCAGAAAATTATTACCGGATCTTTCTGGAATTTTAAACAATTTTTGTTAATTATATGATAAGTTGGAATATCAGATTTCTGATCAATTTGGCCACCACTCTCTCTGTCTCTCTCTTGAAACATTTTGAGCATATTTTAATTTCAATACTGGGGGGTGAGAAGTGTACACAGGTTTATCTGAAGAATCCTGCAATGTAAATTATGCAAGAATTGAAAATTAATGAAAATCAAACACTCATAAGTTAAAACTCATGAGTTCTTCCATACCACCCATTATGTTCACCTGAAATAAAGAACTTTGACATAAGCGAGAAAGCGATGTGATTATTTACTCGCAGAGTATTTGTTGTGTTTCATTTTTCAATATATTTTCAAGCTGTGTGTTAGGTTTTTTTCTCATGTGAGGAAAAAGCGTATAAAAACATATTATCTATTTCATTCCTCGATGTCGTATGAAAGTTTGTGTTATACTGGCACGCAAAAGTGCTGGAAGTAGTTTTTTTTATGGATTTCATGCAAGGATTCGATATATATTTCGAGAATATCCCATTAGTGCGATAAAATATGAAAACGTTCGATCCAGTTTTTGTGACAGCATCAACTTTTTTCATACAAATATTTCTTCCTTTCATTTATATAATCGACATGGATATATGAGCTTATTGGCCAACGCCGTTGACATCCTCTAATGTTTTGATCAATTCATGGTGAATAAAGTACAATGTATTCAGAAGGAATCATCCATTATCATACTTATTATTTTTTGTCCCGTCTTCAGCAGTTGCTCTGTCCCTCTCTCTTTGCGTCTATCTGAACGTGCACGTTAGTGAAGGATCGAAACAGGGGTATCGTGCCCATGTTCCGATCCTTCGCTAACCTACACGTTCGAATGGACGAAGAGAGAGAAGAGAAATTGCTAAAAATACCACTGCCTCCATATCAAATAAGAATTCGCAACTATCCTATTCTATTGAAATCCAGTGTGTATAAAAATTCGAGTTCCAATTCTCCACACATCGAGAGAACAGTTCATTTATATTGAGACATACATTTCGTTGCATCTAAATTTCAAGATTGATCAAATACAAATCAATCCTTCTTCGCTGTATCGATTTTCGTCGTCTAATTGAAATCACACAAATAGCAATGAAAGAGATATTTGACAATCCAAATTACCAATGAAGCAACCTTTTTTTCTTGTTTGTTTTTCACTCAATGGATGGAGTTTGGATTTTTTATTTCCCCAATGGTAGAATGAAGGGAGAGGAAAGGATGCTGATACAACGACCTTTCTGTTCCTGACATTCTTGTGGCATATTTCGCGAGACTTTGTACAAGTCTCTCCAGCTGGTTCAAGCCACTACTCTAACTTCTACAGTTACTTTCATGTGGGAAGTACCACGTCTTGGAAAGTTTCTTCTTAGAACACAATAAAAACTGAATGATATTGCAACACTTATCCATCCTTATTTCCTTCTTTTAAGCTTTTATTCATTCATTTATTTGTTTCAAAAATGAAGTTCTTGCATACGTCACATACTCTACGTACTATTTTTCACAATAATCGTAACAAACGTCGGAATTTGAAAAAAAATTCTCTCAAAATAATGAAAATTCCATTGGATTATTTGAAAGAGAAAAAAAAATAAAAGAAGGTTTCATTGAAAGAATTTCAACGTATGATGGAAAATGTATTACATTCTCCTCGATGAATCAAGTATGCGCAAGGGTACTGCATTCTCTAGCTGCTTTGCTTCGTTCGGCAGCCCTACCGTCCTTGGAACTCGCTGTGAATGTTCCACACAGGAAGTTCATGAGCTTGTGCTCACTTCGTTCGCACTTGTGGGTGGTTGCCATATCCGAGGACATATTCAAAGGCACTCAATCACAATGCGAACTCAAACCTCTCAGGAAGCTTTATGGTATTTGTTTCGCTTGCATTATTGATATTACTTGGTATTCGAGGTTACGCTTGTATGGTAGAGATTTGGAATTTCATTGTGAAAAAGGATCTTCTTGGATTTCACTTTGACGACAATGCTCGTACCGAGAAGTAATTTCCTGATTTAGTTGGAGATGATAATGATGATGATGGGGGTATTGTGATTTTTATTATCTATCAACTATTTCCATCGTGTGTTTTGAATTTTGTTCATATTTCAGGGTAAAAATCATTGCATCAGAACCAAAATAACCAAATTTCTTCAAGTTGCATCTTACAAACATTGATATGCATTGAATCGACGAAAATTTCATCACATAAAATCCTATTTTCGTTCGTAAGCCAGATAAACTGTAAAATACTCTGTGGAAAAACTTCCACGTCATTTGTTTTTCTTCCAATCACCACCCTGCTTCAAAATATTCATTGGGTATCATTGAGTAATACAATTTCATCGAAGGTAAATTATACCTTCGTATTATTATATACCTTCGAACCTATGTATTGAATGGACTCTTGACTAGGAGGACTTAGAAAATCAAATACTTCATATGCATATCACTGTAAACAATGAATGTGGAATTTTCCCTCAAAAAATGGTGGCAGCAAAGTTCCTCCATAAATGGGGAATTTTTTTACCATAATTTGGTGGACTTTTCCTTCATTTTTAGAGGATTTAACACCTACAAGACAAAATAATTCCTCAAAGTGGTGGAAAAATCCCTCATTTTTGATGGAAAAACAATTCCCCCATGATGAGGGGACGAAATCCATCAACCGGGTGAAGGAAAACTCCCCACATTTTTTACAGCGTGACCACATCGAAGATAATTTTTGTATCATATCAAAAAGAGGGGTGCTTTACCTTGGATATAAATTCACCTAAATCGTTGAGTTTAGTATTATAATTTTCAGTTCATTATTATTTGATTCAATTCAAAATTCATTCTCGATCATAGATTCCCATAAATTGTTTCGTATTTTCAATCATCAGGATTTGTTGGGCTAACTGAGACAACTTGAATTCCATATTTAATACATTAAAAACTTGAGTTTCTTGAATACGTTAATTGAATTTCCTCCTCAGTATGGCTCGAATTGATACCCCAACTGGCGATACAACTGGCAGATACCAGCTTTTGCAGATGTCCTATGTGCGAAAGTATATAAAATGTATGGGGGGTAAATACAGATACATACACCCATCCACATGCCTGTTATATCTCAAGCCACATGCGTATGCCTATTGATGTGATACACTCCCTATTCACTTTTCCACTCCCTGCCTATTCTTGCTGGGTCTGTTTCTATCTCTCTAATGGTATGCGATACGTGTAGCAATGCGTTACTGCATCCACGTTGCCTGAATTTCCATCTGCTTAGCACCGAAATCCACTCTATATCATGACAAATACACAGAAAAATAAATTGACTCGATTCAAAATCCGTTGTTTTTATAAACTTGTTTTGAATTGAGAAAATATTATGGGTTTTAAATTTCTCTTGAACGAGAATAATATTTTCTCAAGTAAAAAAACAAGGGGTTCATTTTGTTTTCGTTATATATCAGCCTTGAGTTCCTCGTTACAGGGTTGCGGGAAGATTTAGAATCGTTTCTAAGAACCGAAAAATTTGACGAACGTTTGTCGAACTACTGCAAAAAGCTGACCTTTTCATGCAGAATTTTATGAAAGGGAACAGACCAAAGACCTAGGGTGTCTTTATCACGGAGGGTGATTTGATACTTCTACGTTTGAATTATCTAAAAAATTCTGGGTAGCAGCAGCGCGATGTGCAGTTACATTGTTGTAGTGTAGAAACCAGGAGGTGTAGCATGTAAATGCAATTGTTTTCAGTTTTTTGGATAACACTGTTTATTCAAGAATACACTGTGAAAAAAAAGGCTTAATCTGTTTGCATCTTAATTTCAGACAATGCTTTTTCAATTGTGTCGGTAATTGTTTTTTCGGCTTAATTTGTTTGCATCATAGATTCAGCCATGAAATGAGCTGAATTTATGACTTTCTTTTTACAGTGTATAACGATTATTCGCTTGTCAACTTTGTCTTGATTTTTCTGCGGAGACCCAAACTTTGCTCTGAGACTTCGTAGGGTACATCATAGCAGTACAACCACGTCTCATCACCTGTCATAATGAAATACACTTCCTCAGCAGTGTCAAGCTTGGAAGTTTTTAATATTTTTCTACACTATGTAACACGTTCCTGCCGTTGAACGTCTGCATGTAATTATTCTATTCATTCTGCTCGCTTTTTCAATAGCATCGAAATTTTCAGGAGTAGGGAAATCCTCAGGGTGCCACAAGTGAGCATCGTCATGTGAATTGAAAACGTTGCGACAAAATTATCAATATCAACGCTCCACAATTCTCATGGAAAGACATCTCTCATGTAGTCCTGTAATTATTTGTCCAAAACATATCTTCCTGTCTAAACTACGTGAAAAAGTGTAATGAATAATTGCACAAAGCTTAGAATCGCCATAACTCGAACTGTTGACTCAATATCGTACGTATGGTTTGTGTCTGTCCACACACGGATGCTACTACTTTCTCGATTTTTCCATCATCCCTCAGATCAATCATTTACCGCAATATTTTCAATTCCCGTTAATTATTTCTACAGTGTATATCAGTGCATATACGAATCATCATTCGAACAAATCATCCGTCTACAAATTTGGATCAATATCGAAGAAAAGTACGCTAAAGAAAATTCAAGTTCGTTAACAATGACTTTTGTCAATCCGAGAGAATGGATTTTTCTTTCCATTGATCATCGCGCATCATTCATATGGATAAATCAGTACACCTAGTTAAGGACAAAAATAATTAACGATCTTGGTATGGTCAACAATGGGTATTAATGAGGATGAAAAGACGCATAATATTGCATTGACAAACGAAGGAAGCGCTATGTATATGCGCCTGCCACCTCATTTTCAGTATGACTGAGTCAGTATGATGGTGGAATTAAGGGAGCAGAGGAAAAAGAAAAAAAAGCAGAAAAAAGATAAAAATAAAGGATCGACAGACTGGAACACTGACAGCCACGTTATTAAAACGTTTTGAAAGGCCCAGCCGATAAGACAATAGGCAACCACCGCCAGCTGCCGATTGTCAGCGTCGCGATGTTCACCGTCCCAACGTTTCTCTCGAATCTAATGCAGAAATGTGTGAGAAGAAGCTAGAAACTGAATGCCAACCAGCTAGTCAGTCATCAGTCAGCTAGGGATAGAACGAGACATTGTGCGGCGAAAAAGAGGGGGAACGATGCAGAGATACATCGCTGCAGGAAGCTCATTAAGCATCCCCTCGAGGTCTAGTGGCCCTTCTAGTGTCGTTTTCTTCTTCTTCGTTTATCCCACAAGCCGTCACTTTACTTCCTCTCATTTCATCTTGCGTGCGTGAGTGTATGCTGATACACACACAAACACGTATATATATATATATATATATATATATATATATAAATCTTACTGTTCATACATATTTTTATACACGATATCAAGTGGTTTCATATGGTGACCTAATTCGGCGCATCTTTCCTTTTCCCTTTGTGATGGTTTTCCCTTTATTTTCCAAGTACCGTTGTGGAGTTTAATATTATTTGAAAAATATAAATATATTCCACATTGCGAATACCAACCAACTCACGATGATATTTTTCATATTTAAGATCGAAGTCTGGAAAACTACTAATTGGCAAAAAATTGACACCTCCATTGAACGTTCAACACTTATTTTTCTGTTAAATTTGATATATCTGCAATTTATATATTATACAATTAATTTTTCCTTTTATATCTTTTGAAGAGCCACAAAGAAAGAGTTTGCCGAGCGATGTTGGTTTTGTTTCCCACAAAAAATCTCGTACTAACTTTTTTGATTATCCACGAAGAGGAATTATTTAAGAATCCTCATAAAAAATGAGAATAGTTTTAGAAAATGGAATTGAATTTTATCCTCAGGAAATGACATTTGATAAATTAATGTACATTTTCCATATTTTGGGCAAACAAATGAATTTTGCAACGACTCTTTCCATGAGCGTTGAAAGGAGGATATTTATAAAAGCTCATGGTATCTCAAAACTACTATTATTATAGGGATCCGTCATATACGGTTCTCATGTATTTTTCGCAGTTGAATGGTGTTTCTTTCTCCATTATGCAGCACTCGGATTTCTATGAAATGCTTTCTTTGTGCATTCAGTGAATTGTTTGCATTCTTTGCATCATTGAATTTTTAATTGTCTATTCCGGGTGCAGAGCGTCTGAGTATGCTGGAGCGTATTGCGAGTGAAATTTGAAAATAAATTCGTACTTGAAATACTCTCAAAAATTTTTAATCTCCCTTTAATTGTTATTTCACTCTCATGCGTGGTACTTCATTCTTGCTACGTACATCCTATATGAAAACGCCAGCACTGAATAGGGTGTTTTGATTTGAAATTGATTTTAACGCCGATTTCAGTTGAATATTCATCATTTTTATGTCTTTTCCAGTCAAAAGCGTGACGAATAAACATTAATGAGGTGAGGAATAATTTGGAATTTGATATCCCAACGGGTAGAGTGATGAAGAATCTTCTGAAAGTAACAACCGATACCAACCCTAGCAGCGCGATTCACGAAAATGTTTTTCGGCTCCAACGAGAATCTCACCAGGCGCTAGCTAGAGACTAGAACCGCTAGCGAGGAACTTGGAAGGACCTGACCGGTGTCGATGCCATACTTGCTCGGGAAGAAGGTCATGTATACTTGAAGGTGTGTGATTTCATCCACCTGAGTCAAGAAAATTGAAGAACTGGAGGTCTGAAATGTATTTTTGCAATTTATGGAATGATTAGGATGTGCTCGGAGCGGCGCCATCAATTAACGGAGGGACAATCTAATTAGCCGAGCAGTGCTTTTTTATTGCAGAAGCCAACGTTTCGCCCAGATACTGGGCATTTTCAAGGCAGTAATTACAAACGTAGAGATGAAGTGGATGACTCCATCGTTGAACCCACAAAAAATTGGATGGGCCCGCTCCGAGCACTAAACTACACACATCCTAATCATTGAATCACCCCATCCAATTTTTTGTGGGTTCAACTATGGAGTCTTCCACTTCATCACTACGTGCTTCATTTTTCTTGGGGAAATATAATGTCTGAAGCTGATTGCGAATTCACACGGAGAAAAAGGAATTCGCTGTGGCAGCGAAATCTACATTTGCTGGGTTCCTTTTGCCAGAGCAGCAAATTTTTTACTGTTCCAGCAATCTTGTTAGCTGCGACAGCGAATTTTCAGCTGTGGCAGCAAAAAATGTTTGATATCCCAGCAAAATTTGTTTGCTATTCTGTATATAATACTGAAAATTTGCTGGCGGAGCAAACATTTTTTGCTGCCACAGCTAAAAAATTGCTGTCGTAGCTAACACGATTGCTCTTATAGCAAATTTTTAGCTAGGTCAGCAAAAAATTTTGCTATTCTATATATAATACCTCGATTTGCTGGGTCAGCAAATTTTTTCTCTCCGTGGCATAAACGAAAACCTGTCAATTACTGAATTTCAAGTGTCAATAATCGAAATTGTTCGTCCCAAATGTAATTTTTGTAACCTCCTTTTCCGTCGCACGATTTTGATCACAAAATCATTGAAATTTCGTTGTTATTGTCAATAAACTAGCGTAAAATTGGTTTATTTCAAAAATCATCAAACACAATCAGAATCAAGTCCGATTACGACGAAGAACGGTTGATATCCAGAACGAACCAAGAAGGAATATTGATTTGAAACAAAAGTGATTCGTAATTTTCCAATTTTGAAGCATTCCGCTTTCGAATGTATCCTCAATTACATTGAAAATGTTTTTCCTCAATTTTGAATAGAGAACTCAATTATTATAAGATCCCTATAAAGAAAGAAAACCATCAAATCGAATCATACCGGAACTTAGATTTCAGAATATTCCAATCGATTGGCTCAAATGAAAAGGAATTGAGCCAGTTGAGCCAAGTCGTTTGTTAAATAGCGCCCGACAATGTCGAAGAATTCATGGCAGTCGGTAGTGAGATGCTACGAAGCGAAGTCTTTTCTTTTTTCCTTTCTCTTCTGATATACTAGAAACGAGTTCCTTGAAACGATGGAGAATCTTGGTTGAGAATTACTCCTTCGGATTTCGCGGATGTTCGTTAGGTAAAATTTTTTTTCCCCCCTTCTCATCTCTTTGACGTTGATATCCTCGATTCACTCGATTTATAACTAAGCGGGACGAACAATAGCGATAGAAAACAGTGACGTCCAGTTGATTTTTATTCATCATTTTTTTCTCTGTCTTTATTTCTTCCCCACAATTGATATATATATATATAGTATGTATATCAGATTTTACAAGACGAATTCAGCTTCATATTAAAATATTCATGAATCTCGAGAAGAGGAGAAGGAACAGAGGTAGCAAAAAAGGACGCAAAGAACACGTCTTTAATCACAATCTACAAGTCAAAAAGCATGACCGTCTCTTTTCAAGTCAAGTGGATAATTGAGTTTTGTCTCTCGTGCAAACAATTATACGAATGATAAGTGGAGAACGAGAAGCAATGGACCGCGTTTATTTGCGATTCTCGTTTTTTTCTTGTTCTGTTTTTTGAGAAATTCGATATTCATCTTTTTTTCTCATGGAAAAACTTGAACCATTTTTTAATATATCCACATGTATCTCAAAACTTGCTGCGGGCAAAAAACAACAACATGATGTACTGTGGGTACAGGATTATACGGATGAAACATCACATAAATATCTAGCTTTTCTCTTTGTTTCTTTTTGTTTCTTCCTTTCTTCTCTCTCTCTCTCTCTCTCTCTCGCTCACTCTGTCTCTCTCTCTCTCTCTCTCTCTTTCTCTCCCTGCTTCGTTTCTGGCTCATCTTAAAAATACCAACGTAGAGATATAGAAAGGATTGAAGTCACAAAGAATGTTCGCTAACACACGCACGTGAATCTTGAATGTATTTCAACGATGTTTGAGTGCACACTGCTGACACGTTCAAGTAGTATAAGTTCGAATTCTGTATTGTAGTATGTGTAAACCTATAGATGTGCTTGAACGATAGATGGAATGGAAGAACATATATCTTGCCAAAAGTATGTTTAATATCAAAAGGGAAGGAGCGGGGTGAAAAAACGAGGGAAGGAAAAACAAAAGAGAAAGGACTGAAAAATGCTGGCTATGCAATGAGAAGATTTATTCTCGTGGGAACAAATATGCGTGTGCCTTGGAGTCTGTATTCTTGGATAATCTTGGTATCCGGGTTAGCGGTGGGTCGGTCTTCCTTCGAAGTGCGTATCGAATCTCTCCTCTAATCTGAGTGGCAGGATAAGATGGAGGGTGGCGGTGGTGGCAGTGGTACGGTAGTGGCGCAGTTCAATGGCTTCGATAGCCTCGTTAGCCGAGGATTGACTTCCTCCAACTAGCTATCGAACTTTGAGGAGATACTGACTTTCGACCCACATCCTACCCACCTCCCCTCTGCTCCGCCACTCCAATACTTTATAACCTTACCTTATACGCCTCGAAATTCAACTGTTAGATTGAGATATATACATTTATATATATATATATATTTTATACTCGATGAAGGAGTAATGCAGACGTCTTAAAATACTAATTACTTCCGACTCTTAATTATGTTTGTACGAATGTTCTTTTCCTTTTCAGAACTTGAAAGTTTATCCGAGTTATGCTTGTGCACGTCGCCTCGCATGGAGAGTTTTTTTTAAAAATAAGTCAATCTCGATTCAAATGCCGGAGAAGAGTTGGAAGCGATAGTTGGAAAGATACTCGTGCGTGATCATTAAAATGTTGATGCAAATATTCTTTTAGAGAATTTCTATTAGCAGAATAAGGTTCGATAAGAGAGAAGTAACGCGGGAGTAGCTATTTCCTTTTAAGGAAAGTATGTATTGAAATGGTCTTTCAATCTCTTTTCAACCCTCCAATCATGCGGTAGAAAAAGAATACGCATGGTATCCTCACGATGATGGTATCCTAAGGCTTGCGACTTTCTATCTTCTAATCGAAAGCTCTCGAATCTTTTTTTCTTTTGAAAATGATCTCTTGGAAATGACTGTAGTGAGAAGTTTGAGGGGAAAGAATTTATTTATTTTTATGTTAAACATCATATCGAATAATTTTCTCGTTTCATTCCAAATCTTCTATTCCATTACCAACATAAAATCGAATCGAGAAATCTTTCTAACAATTGGTAATTTTCAATTCGCTAAGGATATCGGCTTTTTTGTTTTTGTATGTTCTCAATGATGAGTATAAAAATTATATTCTGCATTGCACAACAGTTTCTGCTACGCTGTAAAGAAGAATCGGAATTCTTCTACCCGCAGGAACTGGAAAATTTCCGATAAATGTGTATGAAATTTTTCATAAATTTAACTAAAACTTCTGAACTTTTTTCTGGATTTTTACTATCATTTCCGGTAGGATACGGAAAATTTCTAACGCACATATATATTAATTACTTTCGAACATTGATGTGAAGGTTCCCATAGAAATTTTCCACAGTGTATAACAAACCATGTGATGAAAGGTTTATGAGATCATTTGCGGAATGTTGATTGAATTACGTTCCATTGCGTGCGCATTAAAAATGGTCTTCATTCCAAATGATGCACGAGTGGATTTGGTCATGAATTTTAAACGTTATTTCGGGTTCTAAGTGACGAAATAGTCAACGTGCGCGATCGGAAATACTAATGATATAAAACTGTTCTGCGTATTCAGGTCAATTAGAAATGTAAACAATATATTTCATTATGTACACTGTTAAAAAAATTCTTTGAATGTTCTTAAATTTAATATTGATCATGAAATTTCAAAATTTCTTTCTGAAATGTAACAATTGTTTATTAACTTTCCTAAATATATTATTACAATTAAGAACAAAATTATCAGCATTGAGGAAAAAAATTCTTAACATTAAGAATTATATTATTGAATTCAATATTTTATTATAAAATTCTTCATAATATTATTGTTAAGTTTGAGACAGATTTTTCCAACAGTGTAGACAGAAAACCAGGATGAGAATTTCTGTTTCAACAAAATTTGAATTCAAATTTTCTATCAAGTTTGAAATTAGACATATAAAGTTTTGATAAAATATGTATAAACCCATAATATTTTCTCTATTGCCATGAAAACAATAATTCAACATTTAAAATCCATTCCCTTCACATTATGTTCGGAATATTTGTTCGCTTTTCCATCGGAAACAGCATTTATAAAGGCTCAACATTCTTCAGTTCACATACTCCACGTACTACGCCGTTGTAATTCTTTCGTTTCCCTTGGGCCATGTTTGTCCACTATTTATGGTTCTGGTACAACTATTTGATACACCGCTGTGGGTACATAGCGTGTACCTAGTCTTGGATCATTTCAGCCGAGGTTATCCAGAACGAAGAACGAAAAAGAAGGAAAAAAAGAAGCTATGAAAAATGACGTTGAGAAGATGAAGAGAATCTCATTAACTTCTATTAGGTAGCGTTTTCAAAAGTGTTGTTTGGTTTGAAAAGTAATTTGATCTGGGCTAACTTTCTAATCCAGGTTTCTAAAAGTTATCCTAGGCTTAAGCTCTGAATTCTCGCATCTTATGGGTTGATCCAAGGTTAAATCAGATTAAATCGAATTCACTGACCAAATAGGACAAGATAATGTCTTTGGACAGAAAAGAGATTTCAAAGATGTCCTTATAACTCGAAGTTTTATAGGAGAGAACTTTTATATATATATATATATATATATATATATATCTGTACATATGCACAGAAGTTTAAGAATATATATTCATATTCATCGAACATTCTTCATAGAGAATTCATAAGAGAAATTATCATTATTGATAGCACGCGAACAATTTCATCATCTTTTTTCTTATACACCATTTTGATACTCAAATCCAATCTGAATAACCCTTTTACGAAGTCATAATCAATTTATAGCAATAGTACTCGTAGTCGAATCTGATGAATAGTTCGAACGTACTAGAATTGTATTCGTGTCGAATATCCGTGCATACAAATACATGCACACTCTACGCACATACAATTTCACACAAGCGAAATATTTCTTCGGACAATGGTCGTCGAGGAAGGTATCGATTGGTACACCCGCTCGAATAGTTGGTGAATAATCGGCGCGCCTGACGCCGATATAATTATTTTCAGGTACTGGAAGTCGATGGAAGTTTCGCGTCAAGAGAGGAACTTCGTGGTAGGGTGAACTGCTTTCCTCGGGATAGAAAAATAAGAAAAATCCAAGAATCATTCGGAATGAGATATGCTGCTCTGCTCGTGCATTTTTATTCAGGAAAATACAACTATTAAAAAAACGAGAAGTTCCTCGTGACGATGAGAACTAATATAAATTCATCGAAAGTCTGTAAATCTTTCTCTCATTATCACATTATTAATATTATTTTGATTGCAGATGCGAATAACGACCAAGCAAATATGATTACATTCGTTGTTATAAAAGTTGATCATGTTAGGTTGACATTGTTTGTAACAGTTTAATACAAGATCTAGACGACTCAGAGGTGTATTTATGAGGTCGACCCGTATGTAATAGTTTCAGGGATATAGGATAGAACGTAACTCAGCATCAACCAACCGGAGTTAACCCCCCCGACAGCCTCGGTTCTTCCTCGCCAGTCCACTCCTACAGCTACCGTATACCCATAATCCCAAGCAACACGATCCTTGCACCCCACGATATCTCCTACACTCTCCGTAAATATCCAACAGAGACCGCTCTTGGTACATTACATTTTTCATGCTCGTTTCAAAGTAGTACGTATTTTGTTACATCATTATTGTTCACGCCCTATCCAATTTACATTTATCTCCTGTTTGTTGTTGCTCTTTTTTTTACCTCTCTGTTTACATCTTATACTTGTGTACCAGGACATGACGTTCCTTTAACATAAACGCCAACCGTATGTTCGTGAATACGGCACATCAATGAACAGGATAACAGTCGGAATGTATAATGTTGGGTTCTTGACAGTTTGAAGATGTGGGGTAAAATTTGACGATATATATCTTCTCCACGGATAAATCTTATTTTACTTTGATGTTCGTGATTTTTTCTCCATTCCTGAGTCAAGACAATGGAAAGTGAAAGGGAGAGAAGTCAAAGAGAAATATTTATGAAATTTGAGTTTGAAAATCAGGTGTAGTTTTGAAGGTTCTTTTACAAGGAGAAAAATGATCTTTGATAGAAAATCTCAGCAGATTTCTTAAAATCTAAGAGTTTTTCCTTGAATTTTTAATAAAGATTCATATCTTTGTACTTGACAAAAAATAGAAGAAACAAATTTGAACTCTCCAAAAGTGAATAATAAGATTTAGAAATTTTGTTATTGAATTTGTAAAATTTCATGCACGACTTTTGGAAAGTTCACATTTTTTTTCTATTTTTTGTCAAGTACAAAAATGTACTTGACTTTTATCTTTATTACAAATTTGAGAAAAACTCTCAGATTTTGAGAATTATACTGAGATTTTCTATGAAAGATGCCTAAGTTCGTTGGAAGGGAAAAATTTGAGAAAATACCATTTCTTCGAATGTTGTGGAAGTTGGAATCCTTTATAGAAATGAATAAAAAATTCAAATTTTCAAATTAACTCTTCGCAACTGAAAAAATCGCTTAAAGAAAGGATTGCAAAATTTTGGATCTTTAGAAATGGATTATTTCTTTATTCGATTTTCTAATCATTCGTTTCAATAAACGATCCGAACTTCAACAACATTTTTTCGAAAAATTGAGGCTTGAATTTGGGTGGATGTGATGGTCTTGGTCAAATTCTGGCTGTAGAATATGCAACAACCAATAGATTCGTCAAAAGGTTTTCCAAAAACTATCCAAATATATGAAAATGATAATAACAATTTGGTTTCTGATCTTTCGTCCTTGCCGCAGGCACCATGCGGCTCCACCCTAGTCGTTTCATACAATTGCAATTTTCTATGAAAATATTCTAATAAAATATCACGTTTGTTGATTTTCAATATAACCGATATTGTATTAAATTCGCAGAGAATCGCAGCTGTAGACATCTCAAGATTTTTTTTGTGTCGAATTGGGATCGTACTAAGAAACAAATTATGCAGAAAAGAACAATTTTACACCAGGGTGCAAAATCGGGCCTTTGTTAAATAATTCTATATTTAATCGAAGGCACATCTTTGTTTTCTTGCACATAAATATACAAACGTTGAAAATAATTCTTCTTGATGATGTTAGTAAAAAAATGGTTGGGAAAATTTATCTTCTTTTGATTCAATTTATTGGAGAGAGAATGAGGTGTGTTTTGATAAAAATACAGTGGATTGTCCTAGAGGGTGTTCGTTGCAACAAACGCTCAACTTGAAATGAAAAAACAAAAAAAAAACAATCGTCCTTTTTACAGACTTGTGATGTTTCGATTCAATATTCGATTGTTCATTCACTTTCATGAAAGATTTGCGAATCTGAATAACATGAGTGATAATAATAGAAGCGAAGTAAAAAGTGATTCAAAGACGTTCAAGATGCATTAAGATTATAAGAATGATACAAAATTGAAATGCGAGAGTCCATGCATGGATTGTAAAAAGCATGTGTAATATTTCATATACTTTGTTATTCAAAACAGCAGTTGGATGCACGTAATACAAAGATGGAAGATGCATTTTACATAAGAATTCGTATCGATTTCTCCATTCTCTAGTTCTCCATCAACTTAAGATTCATATTCGACTTTGAAGTTCCGTTTCATAAGCATAAAATATTCACCGAGGGAATATCGAAAGTATAGGAAATCACCAAAAACTCTGTAATTCGGGGGAATCGAAGATGGATCGAATTTGATCATTCTCAAATTTAATAAGCGAGTTCTGTCGGATCTAAGGGGTGGAATTTATTTATACCGGTTGAACTGCGATTAACGCGCACGAAAGTTCAGTTGTTTAAAATACACGGGAAAAAGTTTTGCTATTTTAGTAAGCATTGATTTTTACTACATTCGGTAAGAAAGTCTCTGGGACCGTCAGGCAATTATGCCAAAATTTGACAGAATAACACTATTTTAATACATTATTTTTCTCCGTGTCAGGGTGTTGAGCGGTCAGGGAAGTCCAACGGAATGAGCCAATTGCGTATTTGGTTTCAAAAGAATAACCAATGAGGAAATGACAAATCTCCAGGTCTCACCACCCTGCGTGTGCATCAGCGAAATTAGTGACTGCCTCTACAAATATTATTCTGATGTAATGAAAACACTATTCGGTAAATTTTGGCTCATGTTTGAGTCAAAAAATGCGACTGAATGTGGTTGCATTTTATTTATAAAACGTCCCTGACAATCAGGCATTTGCTGTCGGCGTTGACTTTCATTAAAATAGGACAAATTTTTGTTGCGTCTTCGAATCAGTTAATTTTCAGGATGGAAGTATAAGTTTGACTTCTTATCGTGTGTTGAAAAATGAGTTGTTCTGTGGGTGCTAATAGGGTGCAATTGAGTTGTGATAGTTGCTCACAGTCGATGAAAGACAACAACGCGATTCAGAGCGTTCTTCAAACAGAATTTGTGCGTCGATATTCGACAATGGATGAAACAGGAAATCAGCAGTCATCTGAGTGAAAGCCGTCCAGGTCGGCCAAAGACGTTGAAACATCAGCTGGCGAAGTTTTGACGCAAGGTATTTTGTTCGTCGATTACTTTGACCAAGGAAGGACCATCAATAGCAAATATTGCATAACAACATTGATGTGTTTGAAGGGAGTAATAGCCCCAAAACGACCACAAATGATGCAAAAAAAGTGCTCCTTTACCAAGACAATCCATCGTTTGACCAGTCGATCCCAACGATGGCAAAACTGCATGAATTGCACTTCGAATTGCTTTCACACCCACCGTATTCTCTAGATCTGACACCCAGTGACTACTGACTACGAGGGAAAGAGATTTAGCTCCAATAACGAAGTAATATCAGAAACTGAGGCATATTTTGAGGCTGAAAATAAATCATTTTACAAATAAAAAAGGCATTGAATTGTTAAAAAAGCTTTAGAACCAGGGTATCATCTTAGAAAGATATTATGTTGATGAATAATGTCTGGAATTTTGTTGCTTCATTACACGGAGAGGAAAAATTTGCTGACGCAGCAAATCGAGGTATTATATATAGAATAGGCAATTTTTTTGCTAACCTAGCTAAAAATTAGCTACCGCAGTTAACTGAATTGCTGAGAGAGCAGTATAATTGGTTGAAAGATCAAATTTTTCGTTGGACTAGCAAAATTTTTAGTATTATATACAGAATAGCAGACAAAATCTTGCTGGGGGAGCAAACATTTGTTGCTCCCACAGCTGAAGAATTTCTGTCATAGCTAACAAGGTTGCTGTGATAGCAAATAGATTGTTGTCACAGCAAGAACTTTGCTGATCCAGCAAAAGGTACCTAGCAAAATCAGGTTTCGCTGTCATGGCGAATTCTTTTTTCTCCGTGTAGTTGGTATTTATTATCGTTACTGAAAGTACATCCCTCATCGTGAAAAATTCTCACTTCTTGAAATTTCGATTTCAATTAATTTTAGATTTTATATTGATTTCGAGGTGGCCCGAATCATTCAGACCAGTAGATTTCCTTCCCTCAGATTTTGAATTATCTATTGTTGGGTTGAGAATTTTCTCTGGCTTCATCTAACTTATTTCCTATAAGTTTTCATTGCAGCACTCACCAAACATGTGGTGACTTTGCAAACGGCCGGTGAAATCGTTTTGTCACCTCCTAGCGTTGTTGTGTAATTCAAAATCTGAGCAATCATTCAAAAAATCAATCGAGGGGCTATTAATTTTTCAGCAAAATCAGATTAGATGACCTCTTCACCGTTGTGTTTTTACCCTTTCTCGATTCTTGTTGTCTCCCCTGCTTGAATAAAGGAATGCGGTAAGCGTGATTATTCTTCTCTCTCGTTGGAGTTGAAAAATAGTTAAATAGTAATAATATTAACAATGATATTCGAAATCATAATATTATTTGACAATCTTCCACTTTATTCCTAATGGAATTTCCAAATATGTGAGAGATATTGTCACATCCTATTTTGGACAGTTAGAGATTTTCCCATTATGTATCTTGTGAAAGCTCAAAATGAATACAGTGAGAATACTGTTGTCTCTCTATCTCTTGCAACCTATTCAGTAAGGGTATTTCCCTTCCCTTAGACAACCCACGTCTCTCCACATTTCACATTTCTACGCGACGTATTCATGTGTTTATTTGTATATACATGTTCGTACGATTTCATATAATCCTACATAGTTATATTACATACGAATATAATGTGAACCTATAATTCACGTATGCACGTTGTCTCCAAAACTTGCAGCAGATCGTATTCGAAGTATGACACATTTGAGATATTCCTGATAAAAAATTCGAAACATTCATCATTCAGTAATGTATCGCGTGGAATTCACTTACTTAAGACGGAAGTAATTGGAATTGATTAATCGCAGCTGCGTTCTTCTTCCGTGAGAAAACAAACTCTTGCATATCGCCATGAATATTATTATAAACTTAACAAACGAGAACGGATTTAGTTTATTTCAATTTCATTCGATTACCCCACAATTCTTACGAGACTATCAAAGTTAACGGATTATAAATCAGAAACAAATTTATTGTTTATCAATTCTTAACAGTTTCGTCTATCGATTAAAATTGTTAGACTTTCATCTATCGTGGGTCATAAAATTGATTAAGAATCTAGAATAGTTAAAGTTTCATTGTATATGTTTTATGAAATTTTTAAATATCAAAACCTCGGAATATATATATTTTTTGAATTCACGACGATTCCCTTCCTATCTTCGCAAAACTTCCTTCCTTCATTTTCTCCTTTGATTCGAAATCACCATTTCAATTTTCGGCTCTTATATTCTTGCGTTCAACCGTCATGCCGTGCCCACTAGTGGAAGTTACTGATGAAACAAGTAACTACTGGAAGCAAAAGTTCAACCATACCCCGTAAACGCGAGGTAAAATGAGGAATATACCAGTATAATTATATGAGCACTCTACTTTCAAACAACTGGAAATAATAAAAGAAGTTCGTTATTCAACGATTTACGGTTAGCAAAACCATTTGGAAGGAAACGCCATGAGATCATAACGATTTAATGAGTTGAACGTAATCATTTTCCAAAATTAATCTGTATCGGAGATGGAAATATATTTTCAGATTACGAAATAAAATCCACTTGATATTCATCATTGTCCGAATTTACCAAAATTCAAGGTTTTAGGATATTTTTCACAGTATACATCAATTTAAAAACCCAACCACCTTTGAGAAGAGAGTTACTATCGAGAATTCTTACCCGCAAAAAATTGGAGAAAAATATCTACAGCAGTTACCTCATAGATTGTGCACACCACATATAATTGATGTTTATTAAATATTCCATTTTTCACACCGATGGCAAATGAATTTCATCAGGAAAAATGGGTTGTTCATAACATTATTCCGAAGTTAATGGTTAAAATATTCACCGTAATCTACCTGTACATTCACGTAAGAGAATTCCAAACGAAAGATTGAGTAAGAGCATCGAAATTATGGGGCGAAGGAAATATATTCTGCAGGAGAATGGGAAGCTATTTCGTGAGGTTAGTTTCATCGAACTGTTATTGCGATCGTCCAAGTTTTCCGAATTGCAATGAGCAAGCTTCGTATATTCCATTGGATCATCCGCCGAAAACTTTGCGGCCTGCTAATGGTACTTTTGGGGCAAGCTAAAAGCTTTGGTACTTTTGCAACAAAGAAGCGTCTTCGATAAACTTTAAGAAACTCTATTAGTTTTATTATCCCATCGAATCTAATGCATTCTCTGTTTCATACAAAAACAAAAGTGAAAAAAAATGATCCTGATCCTTTGTCGGGATTCAGATAATTATGTGTGTATTGAAAAAGAATTCAGAAATCGATTTTTCTAGTCACGTAAACGTGAAGTAAATTCTACGTTTGGTTTGAACAGAAAAATATTCAAATGCGATTGCATGCGTATCAAAGTGAAAAATACAATAAGAAAAAGATATTTTCAGTGTCAACGAATGTTCATTTGGTTTCGTACGGATCTGAAAATTCATTTTTTGTGTTTTCTGAACTTAAATAGGAGTGATTTTTGATGGATTCGTTGGACAAGTTCTAGATTTGAGAAAATATGTCTGAAGGGACGTGTTTTGCACAAATTTGGAATCCAAAAAATTGGCATTGGTCATTTCTAAGACATTTTTGTTTGATGTCTGTCAGACAAATGGCACCAATTGGAGAACAGTGATGGTACAGTAACGGCTCAATTTGTTTTTGCCAGGACCTGGCAAATAAATCCCCCCAGTATTGAATTATTTATCCATGAGAATTATTTATCGTTGCAAAGTTTGTATCAAATTTCATTAATCAATGGCATAAATTCCTCTCTATAACCTTTTTTTTTTCTGCTTCCAAACAGGTATTACCGAAACGAACATTTTATTTGGGAAAATTCACATCTTCTCATGATCGAAACGCGAATATTTCTTCGACATCCCTCGTAAAATTCAGCAACATGTTACCGATGATTCGAAACAAATACGTGTAACACGGTATAAAACGAAAATCCGATGGAGAAAGGAGGAATGGAAGTACGAATGTCGCGTACGTGAATTAATCGATGTTTACTTGGATCAAAAACTAAATCTGTACACTAAGGAAACAAGTTATTGATATAGTTACCGGCATTTGATAATTGTTACTAAATCTCATTGTTTTTATAATTTCCAACATGCAGATTAGATACCAAAGGCTTTGGCCATGATTACCGAAATTCAAATATTCTCACCAAATCCTGGTAATAGGTTTACCTGTATCCTGGAATTCTGTTAATAATCAACAAATGACTTGTTTGAACCAATTCAATCAGTTCAGTAAACATAACTTGGTTCTCTTTCCAGCATTTTTAGCCTTATCCTACACAATTTATCGATCTGATTTAGTGCTGTTTGAATTGAAGTCAAAATCCACATGGAAAACAATTCAACACTGTTAGAAATGTTTGTAAATTTCATAATCATCCTCAAACATTCGTACATTAAATTTATTAATTATATATCAATCCAACTTCATGGTACATTTGTACATTGAACGACAAAGCAATCCACATATATACAAATGTATATGAAAAAAAACTTCCAAATCTGGTACATGAAATTTAACACAGATAATTCTAACAGTGAACGTTTATCTGTTTCTATGATATTTTTGATTCTACCAATCGGTTTCTATCATCTCCTTTTTCCAGGAAAGGACATCCCGTAAATCCTAGAGTTCCTAGATCTCCCTCCCCAAAATACTCTAAGATAATTTGATAAAATTGTCCCATACCGATACAAAATATAGCAGGTAATTTTATCTATTTTATCAAATCATCTCTGAAGATTTTGAATATAAAATGCTCCTAAAAATGCTCTGAATACAGTTTCAAAAATTTAATTATGGAAATCCGCATAAATAGGACGAATCGCTGAATTAGTACGAATGTACCCAGTCAGTTTTGAATCTGATTATCAGTTCCGAAAGGATATTTATATTTTGAGTCTGGTAAACACCGAAGTGATACATCGCGTACACACGAGGTGTGGTTTAAGAGTTCTTAAGTTTTATAGTTAACTTTCCTATCACAATACAGTTTAAAATTGGCCTATGTGGTACCATCGTCGGTAGAAGAGCCAAGCTACACCACTAACCTGAAGGTACCAGACGATAGTTTGTGTGACGAACTGCCGGATGTCCGACGTGTTACCACCCCTCATGCGCGTCCCCATTTCTCGCCCTTCTGTGCTTTCCCAACTTTCTGCTGCTTCTAGGACACGTACACTTGCCCACATATGAAAAGCATTCTCATACACCCATGCGTATCACTCGCGCGTATTCGCGTTCGTTTATTCGTTCGTTCATCCGTTCGTACGTGTACGTACCCGCATGATTATGAGTGTGCGAACGTATCGCTGAGCTTTCTTCTTTACATTTGTTCATTTTTCTGGTGAGCGGCTCTTCATTTTTTGCGCCCGTAACCAATTCTATGAAAAGACTATTACGTGAATAGATTTGTAAATAATTGTGTTATGTAGTACGTATACGCGAATGATAAATTCTATTCATTTCATATATTCAAGAATACCTAGGGGAAAAAAACCGCGTTGAAAACAAACTTAAAAACAACATGGGAAACTACCTTGAGAGCAATGTTGTTTACCATGGTCAAATGGTTTCTCCTTCGGAAAAGAAAGAAGCAACGTTGAAAACAATGTAGTTTTTAACGTTGTTTACCGCGTAGTTTTCCCACAATTTCTAAAAGGATTCTATTACAAAAAGCATTTCGTGGTACGTCGCATCAACGTTGAAATTCATTGTACTTCAACTTCTTGAAATTCTTATGAAATGATTAATCGAGAATCATTCCAATGTCGTTGGAGTTTCAAATTCTTCGCCGGAATGAATTTGTGATCGAGTATAAAAATACTGAAAAAAAAACGTCCTCACTTTTTATAAACCATGTTTAACCGATATTCGTTATTGAAAAACACCGAGTCTAAAACATCGTCATCAATTTCGACATAGATTTTGTTGTATACTTCGCTAAATTCGTTCCGGTAAACGATTCAAATTTCAACAACGGTAATTCCACACAAAAAAGTTGGAATTCGATAATGTTATTTTGTTCGTAATTTACAAAAAAAAAAGAATTCATGTGGAACAAAAAGATTAAATACGAATCGGCATGCCGTGATTTTGATGATGGTGAGATAATCGAAGTAATTGTATTAAAACAATGAGATTTTCGTAAACATTTGAATCACTTGTCAATATCAACAATTTTGTACTGTAACAGCGAAAAAATGTTTGCTCCCCCAGCAAATTTCTATATTATATATAAAATAGCAAACAAATTTTGCTGGAGAATTCAAAATTTTTTGCTGCGAGAGTTAAAAAATCCCTGTCATAGCTAAGAAGATTGCTGTGGTTGCAAATAGTCTGCTGTCACAACAAAAAATTTACTGCTCCAGCAAAATCAGATTTTACTGGAAAATTGTTATCATTCGTGTAAGGTCAGGGCAAAAATCGACATCGCTTCTCTGGAAAAAGATCCATTGATTTTAGTAACGCGCCATGTTTCCAAACATCGATATTTCTATGAATAATTTTTGCCGAATTTTATAAAATATCGATAGAAATTATATATTTTTTGTTCTATAAAAAACATCGATGTTTTCAAACGTCGCCCATCTCTAATTGACTTTCGACACACTGCGTATGTGCTGAATGTTTTTTATAAACAAAGTCACGCATTTATGAGAAATTTTTTGAAAAAAGAACTCAAATTTTTATGTTTAATTCTTAGCAGCCCGTACAGCACCGGACATTTTTACGTTGCCCCCATGTGGAATCTCCGTTCATCCACGTTCTATCTACGTAGAGTCCACAGAGATGCGACGTGGAAATAGAGAGGATCCGTTTATTTCTTCCCAAATTTTGATATTGCCCTTTCGCTGTGATGGTTTTATGCTAGAAATGAAACACTTCGAATCATAGGTCCTGCCTCGGGCCAAGCTAGGGTGGTTTCAACCAAAACAGAAGGTTAGATGGTTCAATTTTCAGAAAATCAAGTCCCCAAATGGATACTTAACACACAGTCAAAGAGGGAAAAACTTATGGATTTGTAAATTTACAGATTATTCAGGAATTCACAAACAGGGATGGGCAGCCTCAATTATTTTTTGTATTCGAAGTACTTTTTGTTGTCAAATACTTCTCTATTTCCGTAAAATAGAGATTTTGAACGTCAAATTAGACAGCATTTGACAAGAAAAAGGACTTAGAGTATAAAAAAGTAATTGAGGCTGTTCACAAATTGTCTACAAATTCTCGAGCAATTCTTGGAACTTTATAAAGAATGTTTGTCAAGTGACAAAAATTTTTTAAGAATTCACCAAAATAGTGAATTTATTGAGAAAATGTTTGGTCAAAAACACTAGAAGTATTTTGGACTTGTACACTGACAGAAAAACGACCTGGTTGAAACATTCGTGGTCGCAGTAACTTGAAATTTGGTTCGATTCATCAGAAAATGTGATTGTGATGTCCAGAAAAAGTGGTTGAAGCAAAAATTAACTACATATTCTGGTTATTACATCAAGAAAAGGATCTCCTTTTTCTAATCTAAAAAATGTAGTTAATTTTGACTTCAACCACTTTTTCTGAACATCACAATCACATTTCCTGGTGAATCGAACCAGATTTCAAGTTATTGCGGCCACGAAAGTTGCAACCAGGTCGTTTTTCTGTCAATGTATGTACGGAACGTGGTTTAACCAGTCACTAACAAGTGCAGACATCCAATGTCGCATCATTGAGAGCCGCTATTGAAGCGACATTCGTCGATATGCATCATATGTAATCATTTAAGCAGAAGACTTTCGCTAGCTCCTGGTGAGATTTTCGTAAGGACTTGGACAGTTCAGTGAATAGCCCTGCTGGGAGCGCTACTATTTTGACTCGAGGCTATAGAGATGAAAATTAAAATATTTTTGCATCCGTCCTAGTAGCACCAGAATGCTTCATTCAAAGCATAACGTATCCAGATATTCTAATGAATGGTCATAGCGTATATACAACATGCGGGTGCTACGCGGAGAAAATAAAATATCATATCTACTCGTGAGTTAGAGTCTTTCCATTCGGAACCATTGACGTAAACTATAAAATATCAGGTGGAAATGAAATAAAAAAAAAACATCTGTAAAGCACAACTGAAATCATGATCCATAAAGAGTATAGATATCAACCATGTGAGGATAATGTAAAATATCTTACGATCAGTGTGGCATATCATTCGAAACGATCAAGAAATTGAAATTTATGTGAACAACGATATTAATGAATCACAGTAAAATCGATGAAGAGATTTAATACTCGGAATGTGGCCGTATTTTATAGATTGTGACCGTAATTATATTGAAGAATATATTTAGGCTATAGTAATTTATAAAATGATAATTCTCTCAATTGTTTTACCCAAGTATGAAACGTAGGAAGTCTTCCTCGCTGGTGAATAAGAAGTCAACCCTCGCAAGCCTGCATTATAAATCTAACAAGAAAAAAAAAAGAGCTTCTCTATTCTTCATGCCACGATCTTGAATAATACGCAGAATAATAATGAGAATACGAAATTTGGGGAGTATCAAAATCTTCTTGACATGTAATGGTGACCCGTGAAGCGTAGATTCGTCCATTCATATTGATTTTTATTACACAAAGGTGAATGGTTCCGTCGTACGAGAACCATTCTCTTTTGTTTTGGTATGTGAATGGTTTTCGCTGTCTGATCAAATTTTTTGTCGTCACCACAAAATTTTGCATTGAATTCATCAAAAATCTGCTTGGCCTTGCTATTGAAACGACTATTTATATCGATGTTGATATTTTCGATTGAAAGAATGAAAATTTAGCTAATGAAATAAGTAGTTGCGTATTCAAATTTTAAGTCGTTTCACTGTTATTGTTGTTTGTATGATAAATAATTCTTTTCCGTGTTGAATTTCAGATATTCTGTGGGATTGTGGACAATGTCTAAACAATGGTTTCATTTTGAGTTTATCCAACAGTTCAAAAATAAATTGATCAATATAAAATTACTTTCATCCTAACACTCGTATTTTCCCTCAATTTAAAATTATTTAAAAATCATTTTCTCATGGAACTTTTACTTTGTACAACGTGTTGGAATTTTGAATTGATTCTCATCAATGTTCGAGTAATATATCACGATCAAAGTTGTTGAATTTATCTGAAACATCTTTTCAATTGCTACTTGAATTTTCTGGGAATGTTACATCGTCATTTCTTATCGCGTATTTATATTCTGCTTCACTTTTTCTTTCAACTCGCTTATTGCTTTCACTATGTACACATTAGAGATCAAAGGTGACGGATAGTATCCACAACTTCCTTCTTTCCGAATTACTGTTTTCCATGGTCCTTTAGTATCTCTTATATCATCATTTCTTTGATATACGACGTGATGGCGTTTTTTTAAAACTCATTTTCGAGTCAGCAAAAATTTGCGTCATCATTAACCAATAATTATTGAAAATATAATTGATCAACAAAATTAAATATGCAAAGAAGTTTTCCTGACTTCATTTTTTTTCTAATAAGAGGAGTTTCTCTTTTCAGGAGTTTTTTGTCACCAGAAAAATCAATTTCGATCAGTAGTATGTGAACTGAGAGATTACAAGAGGATTTATCAGACCATACCATACAACGGGTTATCTCTGACCACAGATTCACTCACGATTAACGTACGCCATTGTATTTCTGACAATCAAAGCATCCATTTGAAAAATAATTCCCGTAAACTGAACGGTCAAAGATGTAAACAGGTCATACTTATGGTATTCGAATAACGTGCTGCGAAGGGGTCTGCAAAATGAATCATTTCATTTCACGCAAGGACGCACACGTCGGTCACAGAAGCACGTAGATTCTTTTAAGTAGCTAAAAGAACGCCCATAGGATGTGAATCGAATCTAACGGTGGCTGCTGTTGTCGACCGATCGCGACTGACTTCTCCAACGTTCGGGTGGAACGTGCAAGCGTTTCCTGGATAAGCAGTCAAGAAGAAATTTCAACCGATGCTCTTGCCTCTTGTTCTTCCTTCTTATTCTCCTTTTCCCTTAGGTTCTAGCTTTACTGGCTCTGCTCTTAAGATTGTCTCTCGACTCCTCGCAGCTCCATATCGCTCAACGATCTTTGACTACAGGAAAAATCTACGGTGCATGAGAATTGTCGAAGAACGAGGTCGAGAGTTGGAGACGAAAGTATCTATACTACTGATACGGACTGCGTGTATATATATATTCATGTACATACTTGTGGATACTTGATATAAAACGACATATGCCTGGATAAATCATGAAGCATTGAAGTACAAAGTCTCTATATGGTTAAGTAATAGATGAGAATATATCCTTATGAATGTAACTTTATGTTTCGAATGCTACTTCGAATGCAATACAAACGTATTTTATCAACTTTCTATGAATATTCCGTGAAAGTCCTTTGAATACATGAATGAAACTAGTTGAGAAAGTCTATGCATCTCTATAGAATGTGTGCGGAAAAATATGTTCTGATATTCTGAATATATCTCGAACAGTTTCAGTCGGAAGTTCCAAGAAGGTACTCTGTAGATATTAATTTTATGACATCAGAAACCTATGAAAACTTTTATATTTCTAATATACTCACCTGATTTGAGTATATTTCTGGTACTCAGTGTGTGATGATATCCTACATCCGTTTTTAAAATGTTCAGAACTAACTAGTATCAAAAATGTGTTAAAAAAATGACGTGAATTACTTATATTCAAAATTCGCGGTTTCTATCAGGACTTATTATTTTTTTGTTCAATTGCTGGAGGGCTACACGTGGGTTTTTTTAACATACGAAGGTAAAATTGTCGATTTCCACTATGTCTGGTTTTTTTGAGCAAAGAAGTTGCATGGAATTTTGTTTGCGGAATGACCATTCTGTCGTGAAAACGTTGGGGATGTTACAGAAGGCCAAAAAGTGATGAGATCATGTTTCAAAAAATGTTTACAAGTGGTACAAAGACTTCAAAGAAGACTGGGGAAGCGTTGAAGACAGACAGCGTTCCGGACAAACATCAACGTCAACCGATAAACATCACGTTATTCTTTATTTCTGTATTCCTCAAAGAACTGTATCCTCCAATACATCTATTCTCAGAGTACTGTATTCTCTAAGAACTGTCCTCTTGGAGCACTGTATTTTGGAATATCTATATCCTCAAATACCTGCATTCTAAAATCCTTACAGCATTGTCTTCTTGGAGAGGTTTATTCTTGAATATCTCCATCATTAAATATCTGTATTCTCTAAGAACAGTATTCTTATAGAACTGTATTCCTAATACCTATATCAGGCGAATCAATGGTAAAGATCATTGCAACAATAATTATACAGTTAAATGGCAACAGTGAACAATTCCTCAAGAGTTATTGAGGTGGATGTCAATATTAAGAATACATTTCTAAGAGAATACAGATATTTAGGAATAGAGTTCTCCAAGAAGACAGTCTTCTGGAAATAAAATTCTTTGAGAATACAGGCATTCGAGGATACAGTTTCTTAGGAATACGGAAATAAAGAATACAGTTTCTGGTCCCAATCAAAGATCTTGTGCTCGAAAACCGTTGATTAACGATAGGAGATGATGATGCTGAGGAATTTCAAAAATTTTTGCTGATGATGTTGCTTGCTTGTTGGTTTTTGCCCCACGATGATCAGCCAGCTCCCCTTGCGATGGTTTTTGGTAAATTTTTGCCAAAAATTCAACTGAAATCACTCCGCAACCAGCGTATTCACCTGATTTAGCACCGAGGAACTTCTGGAGAAAGCCTTTTCAGACTATTTTTATAATTCGAAAGAACGTTAGCATAAGGGCATCGTATCGGATTGAGATTTCTTTGAAGTGGACAAAACTTGGTGCTTTGGAAAAATAAATGAAGATTTTTTTATTTTTCAACAAATTCATTCTATTTTTTGAACACAGCAGTACACTTCATATTTCCTTCTTCCATGATGCGGAACTTGTTTAATATTTTTTTTTGTTCTCATTTTCAGGTTCTTCATGGAAAAATTTGTATGGAAAATAATAGTGCAATAAGAACCAGTTCCTCCCTGATTTATGCTCCGATAAAAGAGAAAGAGACTTGAAAAAACGTTTAAGAGATGAGTGCTTATACACCTGTGAATGTTGTTTTCTTCAATTCCTGACTCTCTACATCAATTGAATGCTTAAGTTTGTTCTTAGCGATCGAAAATACATCAAAAATGATGTACACTGTATTGGAATTGAAAGAAAATCGCATTTAGTTGTCGATTCGTATTTATGTTCAGGGAATCATTTACCTGATACTGTGTTTACTCAACATAGTATTCGATTCATGCAATCAAAGGGGTGGAAAATAATGTACGGACACGGGAAGTAAACTAGACTCCTTTATAACGAAGATTTATCAAAGACATCCCACGATAGAGAGTTCTCAAGTACACTGTACTATAAAGATGATTTTGGAATTTTCCCCCCAAAAATGGTGAAGAATTTTCAGCATTCCTTCGATCATGAGTGGAGCATTCAACACCCAACAAAACAAAATGATTCCTCAAAGTTGTGGAAACATCGCTCATTTTTTAAGGAAAAACAATTCTCCCACGACGAGGGAACGAAATCCATCAACAGTGTGGAGAAAAACTCCTCACATTCTTTACTGCAGTGCATGTCTCGTATGTTTTGAAGAGGACAATTCAAGAATTTCGTCGTTGTTCAAAAGTAACAGAGTTCTCAAATCTTTCCTAATATGTTGCATAAGTTATCTCTTAGAAAGCTATAAGATATCTTCAAGACATCCTTCTCTGCAAGAACAATTGTACTTTGAGGAAACCCATAGTAATGTACCGATACAACAAAACCACTGATCCTCTACCTAGAACTTCGATTGAATGAAGCTGGAGAGTTATGTGAACAGTTGATGCAATGAAGAAGAGATGAGGAACTATCCGAGTGTCTTCAAAAGTATATGTCAGATAAGAAACTGAGTTTCCATTAAAATCTAAATATATACATTTTTTTCTGTTTTCTTTGTGTTTTTGGTAACATTCGCCATACGCAACTTTCCTTTATTTTGATGGTCCTGATCAAACTTCGAAGTTTGAATCGTTTATAAAAACAAAACAAAAGTTCAAACTCACAAAATTCGATAAGTCATCGGTGTTTACCTTCTCGAATGAACTTTTTGTAACTAAAGCCACGGTTTGAAGAACACTGTAAAAAAATTTCACCGGAAAATTCCAGTACATGTACTGGAAGTCATTAACCTGTACATGTACCGGAAAATTTCAGCACATTTGTACTGCAAAAATTCAGTGCAAACGTTATGGAATTTCCGCATCAAAACTGGAAATTTTCTGAGCCTCGGTACTGGAATTTTTCAGTACACGAGCTGGACTTTTCCAGGACATGTACTGGAAAATTAATGCTGAAAATATCCATGAAAATTGAAAAAAAATTGCTCACGCAAAGTGATTTTGCAGGGTCCTTGTGTTCCAAGATGATTGAGAAACTTTTGATCGTTCATTTGGATGGACAGAAACTCATGTCTACCTAACAGGATTTGAACCCACACTTTTCTACCTGCCTACCAACTGAAACCTAAGACCTAACCGATGAGCTATAGCGCGACATGTTGGAAGGCCAGCTTGGGTTACTACATATGCTTCATATCTAGAACACAAGAGGATAAGTCTTGGAAAGACCTCATATATCAATTTCATTGGCTACAATTACAATTATTATTCAAAATCTCAATCAGGAAATTTTTAATATAAAGACTTGAAATTTTTCCTGCCAGAAATGACGAAGTCCAATAGAAGTGGAAAATTTCAGTGCAACAGTGATTAAATTCCGTTGCATAGCAACTGGAAAATTCCATCACACGACCTGAAAATTGCAGTTCAAAACCTGTATAATTCAATTGCATAGTAACTGGAAAATTCCATCACAAAACCTGAGAATTGCAGTTAAAAACCTGTATAATTCCAGTATACCAACGATTAGGTTTTTTTTCTAAATTCCAAATTTTTTCTCAAGTCCTTTTTGAGGGAATATTTTTTTTTGGTGCACAAGAACTATAAAATTGTAGTACGAGCCGGTAAAATTTTCGCGAAATCATGGCAAAATTTCAGTACATCATCTCAAACTTGAAAATTCCAGTACAATGACTGAATTTTCAGTTATGCTTGGTAAATTTTCAGTAACGTAACAACAAAATCTCTGTACATGTACTGGAATATCCATATTCCAGTACTAGCACTGGAAATTTCCAGTCCAGTTGCACAGTAAATTTCCAGTTTTTTTTTACAGTGAATGTATTGCAAGAATTTGGGTCTTCGACGGATGAGTATTTCGTTAATTCGGTTACCAATTCGTTTCCATAAACGATTCAAACTTCAGCAACATTTATTTTCGAACGAAATAAAGACGATGACACGTGGAACAATGAAAACTTTTCAACAAATGTTTCATCACCGATCTTTCTTCATTTTATTCACATATTGAACATCTATCGACTACCATCATCACAATTCATGTTTTCATTACAAAATAAAATGAAATAGCTACATAACACAATTTGATACCACGTTCTTTCTTTCCTCGTTGGAAAATAGCGATTTTTATTTTATGAAAATATTCGCGCATAAATGAAAGATTCGTGGAGTGCCCGTTGGAATAACTGGATCACGGCACCATTTGCGAAGCAGATGAAAATACTAAATGATACGCCTGAGATTCTCGAGAAATTTACTCCTCGATTTTAGTTCTCCATTTTTCTCACGGTTACAAACAACTCTTGATAATCGCTGTATCAAAGAGTACCTAAAAATATACGCTTCGCGGTGAAATCTCTTTTGTTTCCGAACTGGATGTTCATAAACTTGATGCTCAACGCGCAATTCATTTATGATCGATACCAAAGATATCAGCTGTGTGAATGGGAATTAAATATTCCATGTACGTTTGATCATTCAGAACCTTTTAAACATGCATTCACCGTTTGCATACGCTGTAACACACATTACTCGAATCTCACTTAGTCTTCGCGGAATGCTTTCAATGGTATTGAATAACTGTCCCAATATTACATGTTCCCCCTGTATATCACAATTTTCATCCCTCTTTCTTATCCTCGTCAAGATTTATTGCACGAATTTTTATTTTCTATTGATGTTGTTTTTTTTTCTCTGTATTGAAAATCAGACACGTACGTTCAACTGAAAATAATGAATCTTCTTTCGAATAGGGAGAGGGAAAGCAAAACGGATTAAAAACTGTTATTTAGTAATGTACATACAAATTATGTTCAAAATTGTGTAAATTCCATCGTTCGCTCTAATTTAAAAATGCCTTATATGTTATACATATATGGTGAAAAGTTCTGTTCGAGATATTTAGTATGTAAAGTTCACTTGACTTACTCATGTTTTCATCAAACACACATGCGCTCGCAGTATGTATGCAAGTATAGATCTACGTACGCGGAGAAAAATATACGATAATCGTTATTAGGGAGGATAATAGCTTTCTGACAGGTATTCTGAAATTGTAATGAGGATCATCCAATATCGGAGAGAAAGCGATAAACTGTTCACGTTGCCATGGAAACGATAAGTTAGCACAGCAACGGTCACCAAATCGCGATGTCATCACTCAACTTCTATCCTAGAGTGCCGATGAGAGCAGTGTTGTCAGATTTAGAGGTATTTGCTTAGATTTGGGGAGCATCGATGCATGTAGAAATAGGTTTATAGAAACAATTTTTTACAGGTTTGTTTAGGGGAAATTTTCCAATTTAGCAGAATTTTCTGAAATTTTATTTCTGTCATGAAATTAAGTTACTGTAATTGATCACATCTCTGGTAACGAAAACCCGGGTAGGAGCCGAATTAAGGTATCAAATAGGAACTGGCCGGGCACTCGATCGGAATGAGATCCTGGTCCACATCCATTTATTTATTGCTATCTAAGATCGTACCGAATATGGTCCCACTTGAGTCGACTGGACCGATGGTACTAGCCTAAGTAGGGCCAACCTGGTACTATTAGAATAAAAAAAACAGGGCAGTTGTTTGGATCGTTTATAAAAATGAAGTGAAAATCTAATGAATGACCCTTACTCAACTTTTCAAATTAACATTTTGAAATTCGAAAAATCGCTCCAAAACAATACTGTAGAGTTTTGGGTTTGCAACAGTAGAGTATTCCGTTATTGAATGACTAATTCGGGTCATTAAACGATTCAAACTTTAGCAACATATTTCGACCAAGGTTAAAGTCCTGAATCCTGAATTTTATTTGATTAATTTTCAATTTTGACCTATGGTGCAAATTTTGAACCATCTTGGTGGGATTGGTCTTCAGATGTTCTGCGATCTTAGACTACCTTCCTAATGATAATTTAATCAATTCCTCCGTCAGAAAACTCTTACATCGTTGTTACAGCACTTATTAACTATGATGTAATTCCATTAAGCATTCAATGAAGATACCATCCCTGTTGATCGTCAACAATATAAATTTGTAGGGAATTTCCAGTGAATATAGGGAGATTCGAACAATCGAATTGTCCAAGCAACCTGGCAACGCTGGGTGACAGCCAGACCATATGGTAGTCAATCCCATACACTTTTCTCCACGTATTTCCAAAAGCTCACCCTTTTTGCACTCCATTGGGTTTATTACTTTGATTTATTCAAGTGCTTCTTTTCAAAAGTCCTTAGCTTTACATTTAAAAGATCAGTTTTACGCCTCTGAAATGTTTTCTGTTGCCGAATATTGATTTTCATGTGAAGTGTCTGCAATTCGCTTTTAGCTTTTCGTATACATATTTTATTGCCCAAATTGAAACTTTTGTCCCGATGTAGATGAAAATTCTTCTCAGAAAATGAAAATTATGTCAACCGAATGAAACGAATTCTAGAGAACAAAAACAGGGTTGACCTAGGATGTGGATTTTTGGAATACACAGATATTTACAGCTTTGCTCGAAAGGACATTTTTCAGAATAATTTCTTCCGCAAACGTACAGTGACTTGAAACGATCTGGTTGAAACATTCGTGGTCGCAACCAAACTTGAAATCTGGTTCGATTCACCAAAAGAAAAAATCTTGTTTTGCTAACCTAAAAAATACAGTCAATTTTGGTTTCAACCCCTTTTTTTGAATCATATTTCCTGCTGAATAGCATCAGATTTCAAGTTTGATTGCAACCACAAATGTTTCAACCACATAATTTTTCCGTCAGTGTAATTATTCTTCGACTATCAAATGACAACTTCCAATGTTGAATGATAAGAATTTTCTCAAATTCATCATTCGTGGCTCAAATCTTTAATGTATTTCAAAGCATACAAATTCATTTGGCTTCCTCAATTACTCTACAAAAAAGGTTTTATAAAGAAATAAAAAATCTTCAAGGACCTAACGAATCGAAAGTAGTTCTTAGAATCACAATGCTTTCCCCCCATTCGTTTATTCCTCGATTATTGTATGAAACAACAAACTTGAATCCACAAGAGGTTGCAACCTACAACTAAAACCATCAGGGTGAGAACTCAATTCTAAACGAACGTGAGATTGTACGTTATCCACGCCCCTTCGTCGTCTTTATCTCTTTGTTTCTCTTCACTCTCCGTGCTTTATGATTTTTCCTCTATGAAAATGGATGTAGGGTCAGTAAATATCATATGTACTCCTAGTGGATTCGGTCTTTTTCATTTTGTTCCGTTTCATCTAACTTTCCATTTGCGTTTTTCTTTTTTCAACATTTACGTGTAGCGGACGTGCAACAGACGTCTCAAGTACCCAACCGAAGAATATTCCGTGAAAGAGCATAAGTGGGGAAAGCGCATTTCAATAAAAGACACAACACGGCGGTGGCAGTGACGCCGACAGAGTGTATACTCCCCTATCTTCCCTTGCTGTGCATTTCGTAGGGAACGATATACATGGAGTGTTCTCGCATTTACATGTTCACATTTCACAAACCTATATACATTTTACACTAGAACTTTATCTCTCTTCCAAAGAAATATAGGTTTTATATTGTGAAGCGAAGAGGAAGATAATGCGAAAGAAACAGCATTGAATTACACAATCGCATAACCGGTACATACCGATCGCGTACCGTCGAAACTAAACGATATAAGTCGTATCAATTCATTACTCGAGAAGCGAATGGCCGAGCGAATGTATAAATTATGTAACATTTATCTTTGAGAGTGGACATATTAAAAATTCATTAAAAAATGATTCATAGCATCGAAAAAAGGAGATAGAAGAGCAGAAATGTATAAATATGTATATATGTATACACACATACGTGTGTGTACGCACCACGTATACCACGAGAAGTCTCTTGCCCAAATTTTTTCCTGTTATTCAGCATTATAAATTGTACCATATGTACTGCATTAGAGTTTAGCGCGGCGACAATGCAACCACGCACTGTATGAGATTCATATTTATTGCGATAGGTTTTCGGGCAAAATGCTGGCTTTTCAGATTTATCGTTTCGCGCACAAAAACCATTTCCTCTATATATCCTCCAGTTTCGCTCATTTTCTCTTGACTACACTCGAATTTTGCCTCTTTTCCCAGTGGTCGTTCACTTTTTGTCTTGTCGTTGTTGCTGCCGCTGCTGCACCAACTGAACGTGTCATCGTCCGTTATTTTTCTCTCGCTCAGAACGACTAGAATGTATTCGACATATACGTCATTCGAAAAAGAAATACATGAATGTTTGTCCATCTTTTTTCCTTGCTTCGGAAAATTCAGAGTCCCCTCGTTACAAATGTTCAGGATCGAACTTGTACATCGTTTCTAATCATTTTTTTGGGATTATAAGAGCCTGGGAGAATGTGTTTGAGTCGATAAAACCTTGGTATGAATTGTTTGAGAAGGAATTGTTGAAAGCTGTATAGATACCATGGAAGGTACCATCTATAGGTTTAATCGGTTATCTCCAATTCACCGGACCGGTGCTCCTGATCGAAGATCAGGAGCATCTCAACTATTTTCGTTATTCAAATACCTTTCGCCGCCTACGAGTATTATCGTCTACACTCACCGATGAAAACTCCTAAGTCAGGGATGTACATTCCCAAAAGCACCGTACGGCGGAGCAAAGTATCACAAAAGTTACATTTAAAGTTTTTTCACTTAAAAATGCTCGCAGTAAAGAAACCATATGTGGTCGACAGGACAATTTCGTGTAACAATTAAGTCTCGACCTCATAATTCTATTAAATTGACATAATTGTTATGTCAAATTCTCATGTCGACTGTGTGGATATTATAATAACGTGAAAGGACTTCTGTAATATTTGCTCAACTATGGTGTTGCTTAGATTCGATATCATACGCATTATCAAATTCAATATATTATTCATATAAATGTGGATTGAAAATTAATGATGTCATATGAAATAAATTGGATTTTCTGAACTTGAAAATAATAAAAACTTGACCCAGTGATTGAAATGGCTGATCACTCACGCGGCGCAGACGACCTGACAATGGTATCGTGTAATTAATGAGTACGTCGATAGGATTAAACGCGCATATGCGCAAGGCAGGAAAGCGAGGTAATTTATTGAGATTTGACAGAACGACAATCAAAACGCCCATAACTTCTTAACTAGCTTGGTATGTGTATGCGTGTGTGATATATGAGATGTGTATCGTATTCGGATTTCAGTTTTCGTTGAAATTTCGATTATTGAGGGTTCAAAATCATTAACGATGCCTTATATTTTATTTTTTCTTGGATAAAACCATCCAGTCACGATCTTTGAACCAGGGTTACTATCGAAACTTCAGAATTAATGGGGTTGATCAATCATGTACCCGTATTGATAAGAATAATCAATTAAGAGAGGTGAAAATGCGCTCGACGGTAACAGTTCTTTGAACATTCAAAATAAATTTTTGCTTTGTTCGGTTTGAGGAAGTTCATGCTCATTTCGAGACAAAAAATCTTCCCAGTGCATTATATTCATAGAGATCGAGGATTTTTAGATAATCTATTGTTATCCGCGTGGATACTTTCGATATGATCAACTCTTCTTTGCATCAACACATACGTTTGAAACCTTCAATTTCATCTCAATGAATTTTATTCAATCCTTATTCGTCTGTAAACTTGAGTCTTCTTATCTGTATGATATCTATTATCTTTGGTCCTTTTAAAACAAAGGGAAAGGGGAAGATCTGAATATTATTAGAATGAATTAATTTGTCATCATCTGTTGATGCCGCCTATCAAATTAGAGGCTGAAAAGATTCGTATGAATTTCTTCAAGTTTTTCTTCCAGTTCTACGAATATGATGAAAAATCTGTGTATGATAAACCATTCAGAATTTCCACATTCTCTGAGTATTCTCTATCTGAGAAAGAATTTTATGACAAAACACTGAGAGAAGAATTGTGAAAACAAGTACCATTGAACTCATGTAACATTTCCTAAACAACATCGGGAATGCAGAGACATTGGAGAAGATATGCAAGTGATTGCCACAGATTTCACAAAATGTGAGTATTACATAATCTTGAATTTTCTTCATTGATAGTAAAAAAATTTTTTCAATTCTCGATATTTTCTTACATACTGATGTTTCAAATGAGGGCTTCAATTTCCTATTTTACAAAGTATTGAATAATTTTAAAAAGTTGAGCATTCAGACGTTTGAGAAAGAATTCTTGATGCATTTAATTTGAATTCTTATAGTTTCCAAATGAATTCATTGTGAACTTCTTCTGAGCTGATCCGCTGTGTTGGAGTTCACACAGACAGTGGGAACCTCTCATATTTTATATGGGAGAAACTCAAATAACTACGTTATGCGCAGGCGCGCCGTGATCACGTGGCAGGAGCATAGAGAAAATAGTGGGGGATACGTATTGTGTTACAAAAATGGTTGGTAATTCCTCGATAAGCCAAAAGAATGGATTGCTGTTTTGGAAGCGTTTTTCAACCATAAAAATTCTAATAGATTTTCATTTGGAAGGAAGTTTTTGTGAATGGAAATTAATTCGAAAGGAAATAATTGTTGAATTGATTTTGAAATGTCAGTATTCAAAGGAGTGGATTGTGCGTTAGCACGGAACAACCACGCGCTCATGCTTAATCAAAAATACCAACAGTATTGAATTTTGGATGAGATCAACAGGGATTCCAGGAGGCCCTGCAGCTCCCCGACTCCAAATATCCCATAATAGCACATCCCTGTAGAAAATATTCCGTTGAAAGGAGTTAAGAATCGCACGTATGAACAGAGAGAAGATGAGAGCGCTCACGGGCACCTATGCGCTGCTAGTAAAAGTTCCAATGGCCTCCTGGTGGTTGGATCGTTGGATCATGAAAGTAGACCCACAGTGTTTTATTTTTTAATAACCAAAAATTCCGCATTTCTTTCGGAATCAAAATTCAATCACGTATCGATACTGAATGGATATGATTCTTTATTATCACGAATTAAAAGAAGAAAAAATGCGAGAGGGGGTCGGTGGATCTGTTTCACGTGATCCACTTACTAGCAATGGAATCCCGGCCGTGAGCACTCTCATCTTCTCTCTGATATGAATCTAATTGTTGTATATTTGACGATTGGAAACATTCAATATCAATACCTTTCAATTCTCATGTTTTCCAATTCCTTCTCGGAGGTTCAAATTTCCGTTTGTGAAATGGTCTCAATAATGAACTCCTCCGAGATTATTTTTTTTGAACCATTGAAATTTGTGCATTTCAATTCCCGCCAATTCCTAACCTTTTTACAACTTGATTGATTGAAATTTTCACTCCGTGTCACACAATTACTATATGCGATTGATTGAAACAGTTATATTATTCGGAATGTAAAGTACTGAATCTCTTGATTCGCCCAAATACAAAGAGTTCTCGAATTATATTTTTAGTTGAAACAGCTGATTTAAAAAATTAATTCATATTTGTGTTCCTCCAGAGGCAACCAGAAATCCTATTCATTCCCATTAAAATTCCCAATGCCCTTGAATGGATAACTTTTACAGGGATCTTTATAATATTATCAAAATATTATAAAGAAAAAAATATTCAATATAGTAGGAATATTCCTATACTATTTCCATCATTTTTTTCTCTATAACATCACGTATTTTATATATATATATAATTCGAATCGTATCAGAAATTAAAGTATACTGCTCTCAGTTTTCGATGAACCGGGCGATTTGATGAAAAAATCATCCTCTTATAATATTTATTAGGAATAACATGTGATATTTTAGAAATGTTCTGGTGATGATGAGATCATAGGAGTATTATGTGCTATTAGAGTGATCTTATTTGTTTTGAGAAGAAACGGGGATGAAATTTCGTTTTCGATGTACGGTGTCTGACCAGTTCCAGGGAATTACTACTTCAAGCGTGTGGTCTGATCATGATAGTTTGCACAGTGACTTTTTGTGGGGGAATTCTTTTTAAATACTGGTCCAAGTGATGATAATATTCCACCCTTATGTTCATAATTTTGCAGTTATATACTATCACGACACCTACGGTTGACCTTCAACCCCTTTCTATCTCCTGGTCGTTTTCCATTTTGCTGGGAGAATAGTTTTATCACGCCGATATTCAAATCTGGCAACAGTTCTGACATCTATTGAAAGCTTTATTCGAAAATTGTTGAAATTTTAATTGACTAATCACATAATTCCTCTGTTTTCCAGCATTATTTCGAAAAAACAACATGTTTCCGTGTCTGGTCTTGCTGCCAACACCAATTTAGCCATTTACTGTAACTATGTATCTAGAGTTCTACCAGATGATAACTGCCAAGTGGACACTATTTAATAGGAACAAGCTCTTGCGTTTTTTCACTTCTAAAAATCTTGCCCCCATAGCCGTGACTATATTGCAAGTTTTTTCATTCTTCTTTCGCTGTGAAATTTCAGTGTATCGTCTAGAATTCTTAGAGCACGACTACTAATCAATTTTATTTCGCGTATGTTGACTATGGTTAATATTTTGTGTAGATGAATTGTATTCTCTTTTCAGAATAGGTGTCAAACTTTCAAACTGTTGCTCTTAGGACATGTCAATGGTGCTTTGGAACACCTGCAGTCGTGGTTGCTGAGTAGTTTCTCCAGCAATCTGATTTTCAAGTATAATTATCTTTTGAGGTTATGATATTTACACCTTCAACGTATTCATATGGCACAAATCCATATGAAAATTTTGGATCGCGCTTTCAAATAGATATTTTGAAAAATTCTGTGAGTATGTTCATAATCCACATATTATGTATTCATTACGATGTTATTACCTCGGTTTGTCACAATACCTAATGTGAAACAACCTATCCACTCGGGTATTTTTTCCACGGATATTATCCCAGTGAATCGTCAAAACGGATATGCCGATCAATACGAAAACTTCCCATACCTCGAGTTCTCATTCAGATCAACATTTTGTAGAATATCATATCATTTGGATCAATGGATTTTCAGAAGAGTTATACCGAAACAGATCATAAACCGTCAATCGTAGTACTCTGATAATTATTCAGCACATCCCATACAGCACACACTAGTCCAAGAAAAAATCTCATAAAGGATTCAATTCGGGCTGAGAGAATTCGATATAAATCTTCATGAATTCATTTTGAACTTCTGTGTTCATGATTCGGCGTTTCAAGTATAAAATACAAATGTAGTATGGACTTATCCAGAGTTTCAATTAAATATTCCTTTCAAAAATAGTTTCGAGTTATTGGAAATTATTCCAAACGGCTAACAAATATAATTGCAGGTACTTCAAGCAAAAATCGATACACAGTCTAAATATATTTTATCCTTGATAATACTATAAAAAATCCTGAATGTTTTTTCTAATTAACAAATTTTGAATTCCATTGAAAAATAAAAAATAAAAGAATACAAAAGAATGGAATGAAATCAAAAAATAAACAAACGGTTTATTAGAAATCAAATTAGATGATAACCACATTTGCACATTAGATTTAGATTAGATTTGATATGACAAATGAAATGAAATTTGGCAAAACGCTTGCACAAGAGGACGTCTCATTGATCATTTAAAAAGAGTTATAGAGACACTTCCTTTCTACGTTATTTAACAATTCATTTTGAAATATTGCAATTTACAGATACATGGGAACAGAATACGAATTCGAATTCAATAACGCACTCCGATTACTATCGGATAACAAAAGTTGTTTAATTTTTCTTCTATTTCCCGAAGGAACCATCGATATTCGTCTGTTCATGAACGAATATCAATTTCATCAGAAAATATAAAAGGCAAGATTCCGGAATTCAAATATTGTTCACTAGAACTTTTTCCTCTGATTTGACGAATCAGGGCACAGGAAAAATAATCAAACAGCCATTATAGCGGGACAAACGTATTGCTGTGTAACGGTATAAGCTGATTTTTCTCTTTTTCCGGTACGACTCCCCCTTTTCCATTTTCATTTCGGAACTCTAGATTGTGGTTTAATAATAACGCGCTTTGACGGTTTTTCCGACAGATTTCGATGCTTTATTGCAAAAAAGGGACTGTCCAATGGACGGCAGATGTCACGTGCGTTTTTGCACGTGGTTTTCCCCCCGTACACGTTCTGCCACCAGCATATAATGAATTCAGCAGACTGCAATGTACCTTTATATGACTTGAAACGCATACGCGATATAGAACGATAGATCGCTAGATACATATACAGATAGATTCAAAGAGAACGAGAGAGAAAGAATAGAAAGAAAATACTTTTTATGATTTTCAAGCCATGCGTGTACAAATCGTGTTATCGATGAATGATGTATGATAAAAATAATAGCGAGTAAGAAGACATTCCATTGTCATTTGCTGATATTCATTTGGCGAATCTCAACCGCGAACCTCTTTCAAACTTTCATTGAAAATATCATATTTTATGCAAGATTTAAAACCCTTCATGTTGGTTTGTGATTGAGGAATGTTTTAGAAAATCTTTCCTTCGCATTTTTGAGATTTTTTCTTCGAGCGTGATTGTTGTAACTCGCGAAAAACTCAATAACGTCCATTTCTTTTGAATGATCATAAATCTTGTAGACAGTAACAGACGAATTATGATTGAAATCTTAGAGTAAAGAGTGAGATCACGTGAGCTGGAGATTCAAATGAATTTATGAAAGTGAGAATACGCTATATAGATATTGAAAAGTCAAAATAATATGTTCATAGTGTATTGAATGAGAAAGTTTTATCGCATCTCCTTGTCTTGAAGTCTAGAACAGTAGGCAGGTGATGAGAGATTGGAGAGAAGAAAGGAAAAGAGAGAGAGAGAGAGAGAGGGAGAGTTGGAGCGTAAAAAAAACAGAAGAGTATCGTCAACAGGTCGTGTAGATTCACTTCTGGAGCACGATTGGCAATATTCCAACAAGTTTATGCACCGATGCAAGGACATCGAGTCAATTCACAAATGTATAAAACGAACACCATTTAGATTGCCGAAAGCGAGTCAAACGCATTCGTATACAAAGAAGTGAAAATGTGAATGAGTAACTTAATCAAGTAGCTCTGCGGATACTGCCCCGCGTGCGTTGAAAACATTTTGGGAATCATCAATTGTATTTTCAATATCTGGTTTATGTGGGGAAGCTTTTCATTTTTCGACTGTACCGTTCTATTTCTATGCTTTTTAAATTTTATTTTCTTGCTGCTACCGCCCGACGCACATGCAATTGACACTTAATTTTTTTCAGGATAATTAATGATTGTGAATAAATGTGATGATGTATTATCTGTATTCTGTGTATCATGAATCATTTATACATTGAGAAATAAATATTCAATGGAATTATTATCATCATATCACCGTTATTGTTGTTGTTTCCATTACTACTGTTGTTTTTGTTCAGGAGATGATTCAAATATTCTTTTTTATTTCGAGAATTACTATTTTCGAGTTGTATTTTTACTCTTCAAGAGTGGAAAGTTCCCTGCAAAATCGAAGGGGGTATAAAATTCTAACCTCAAACCTCAGACTTTCACTCCAAGAGAGTGAAAATTTGACAACCTCACTTTTAACTGGCTGAAGAATGGATTACCACTGTCAAAATTTTAGAGAAGAACTTGACCTTCAGTTACCCCACGGGGGTCTAAAAGGAACAAGAGGTTTTAGAAAATCTGATGTTCTGTTTATAAGGGTGAAGAGGGATGATTTGAAACCGAAAAAGGGGTGAAGTTGAGGAACTGTAGTATTTTTTTGATAATGGAAAAAGCTCCATTTGGTTGATTGCAACGCATAACGAGAGGTTAACGAAAACATACAAAACCACGTGGGATAACTGAGGGTTAAGAATCGGGTGAAGATCGTGAAAACTTTTGATCTGAATTATCGATTTATTCCATAATCATGAAATATCGAAAAGTGATGCTTGCTATTCCACTAGATTTGTAATTCAAACGTATAAATGAACTCCCCAGTTACTAACAAGAATTCTATCAAATATGGAACGCAGATTGACATTGTGTAAATTCTGCCCTCAAGAAAATTTATGCCATTTTGACCGAGATACTCCATTTTTTTCTCCAAAATATTGGCGGAAAGAAAGAAGTAAAATTGCTTGAGGGTGGTTGATTATTCGTACACAATGTATTGGAACGAAAATGCTGTTTGAGATCGAATTACTATCTGCTCATCAACGCAGTCTCTTTTCCACCAAGCAGTTGTGTGGTCAAGTGCTCGATTTGAACTACGATACTCCATCGGTAGTTTTGGTTGAAATAGGAAAAATTAAACAATCCGAATGTGTAATGGGCCCAAGACTGGATGAAAGATTTGGATAATCAATTGTTCTTGTTTTCTTTTTTTGAGAAACATTGTTTTATAGGTGGAGTCAAGCAGAGATAAGAGTCATTTACATGGCTTGTAGGTTCCTGCTTAGTATAATTTTGAACAAAAATTACAACATGCATGTTGAACCTATGACTCATTCTAGTTTTCTACCTTGAAACCAAAATAATGCTAATACGCATTCTTCACAATCGATGTTAGATTATTTTCCTGTGCCGGAAATATCACTTTATCAAAAATTTTACAAGTATTATCAATTGAATTTACACATTTCCTTGAGATTAGGATTCAACAAATATGTCCACTAAAAAATCTTCAGAACTTCTTTTTTGATTTCAACAGGAACAACAGAAATAAAACGTTGTAACGTAAAAACAACCCATGCAGGTATTGCCAAGACTGAAAAAAAACCAAGCTTGTCCCAAGGTTGGCACATGTGTCAGGAACAAACCTCCGTGAAGAACAATTGGCTCAATATTGTTCTATGATTGTCCCGTTGTTCCCAATCGATAGTCAGTCATGGTACATTTGTTCATATTTTTGAAATAGTCACTATATTTGGTACAAGCTAGGCACAAGTGTAAAAATCGAGCATTCGTGGAGAACAATTGTGCCAATATTGCCCACATGAGTGGCACAATGTTTGTAAATATTGACTGAATTTTGATCAAAATTATAATTCAACAATAGAATCAAAAGAACGCAAATTTTCCAATGATCATACAAGCTTGTCCCAGTCTTGTCACACTTTTTCTATCGTTTCAAGATATTTTGAGGAAGAAAGTCATGAACTGAAATATGAATTAATTACTTTTTTCATCTATACCTGCGATCAAAGGAGCATTGGTTGATGCTTGGTAAATGAATTGGACCGGACCTGGCAAAACCACTGGCCCAAGCTTGTCCTGATCTTATCATTCCCAAGCCTGGACCAAGTTTGGTAAATTGTTCAAGACGAGTCTCGGCAGGTCTTGTGCCAGGCTTGGTCCATCATTGGGCCATTGGTCCATACACACATGGGAAATTATTGTTTTTATTATCTGAAGACTATTCACAGTTACCATGTGTGTCGACTTGCAAACATGACATTTGCTCTAAATTGAGAAACAAAAATGACCTGTCTATCTGAGTGTATCTCAAAAATAAAATATGATTTTCATTGTTTGCCAGTGTTAGGACACCGATTCCCCACTGATTTCTCAGTAAAGTGAAGTTATATCGATACTAGCACAGTGTTGTTTCACCAACATAGTTTTATCCCCACAAAATTGATTTGAACTCCAATTCACTACCGATTTCGTGTCAAGACAACGTTGTACCAATATCGATAAAGTATTGTTTTTTCATGAATTCTATAGTGTTATCGATTCTAGTATTACTAAAAAATAGATTTGAAATCTAGTCTACTACTGGCTTTGTAGCCAGACAAGATTGTAGTAATGCTGGTGGACCATTGTTTTTCATGTATTCCGGAACATAATCAACTCTGGTTCAGTACAGGCGAAGTTCTGTTTCACTGAAACAACTGTGTGCTATGAAGTTGTATTGGATCCTAACCCATCCCACTTTCTTGATCAAACAACGTGGTATCGATATTGTCACAAAATTATATGAATACTGGCTCGATATCATATTTTCATATTATTCTCTACAATGTAACCAGCAGTTCCACTTTCCTAAAACTTGGGTGTTTCGCTCAGAACCAGTACTAGCGCAAGATCGTCTGTCTACGGGAATACAATTGGTACCAGTTGTGAAATGGTAATAACCTTTTCTTTTTGCCAAATTATGGCAAGTAAAATCCTGCCCGGACTTCCACGTATCGTACAACTGCAGTCATTGTGGGACACGCCCTTGCTTTTCAATTAGCCGCTAAAAATTTGTTTGATCAATTTTGAGAATAGAATTGGAGTACTAATTTTCCGAAAAAACCAAATACCTTGGAAATGCAGGACCCGACATGTTTGAACTCAACATTATTCTCTAATTCGAAGGAGGGCAAATCTATAAACTGAGGGGAGCTTTCCGTCAGTGTGAGGAAACTTGGATTACTGGAATGATTTTTTTGTGTATACCTGAAATAATTAGTGTTCCGAACGATAATACCTAGATCAGGTATCGATCTTGATTTCGAGACAAAATCAATATCCCCATACTGATTCCTAGAGATTAATGCAACAGCCGGACGGAATTATGCGTTTCCAAACCAACACCTGGTCAGCTTCGGCGAGACGAGAGGAAAACAAAACCCTGCTTCAAACGTGATGTATGAAAATGTTATGTCAGTCTTCACTTGGAGGAATCATTCATTTCCCAACTTGAACGCTTTCTCAATAAAGTTTTCGAATTTGAATAAACGAAAAAACATGTCTATAAAACTTTTATCAGTCGTATGAGGAGTCAATTTTGATATGTTGCCATAACTTATCTCAACAGATGCATCATAAATCTTATTCTTATTTAAAAAGTTTCCAATACAAAGAGGTTGTGATACAACAAACTCTTCTTTTCATGATAGTGCTTCAGTATACTTTGATATATTTACACAAACTACAGTTATAATATTGATGAATGAATTAATAATATATTACAGAAAATTCCTATTACTTCAGCACTTCAAGAATTCAGCGCTACTTCAATTGTGTTGTGAAAAAAATTCTAATTTAAAGGGTGCCTCAACAAATACCCATCATGTGGAAATTCAAACCGGGTCAGTACTGGCCTAGATTTTTCAAGTCAGGGCCAGTACTGGCCCGATTTAAATTCCCACATGGGTATCATGAAATTGGAGACGGATTTGTTATACTTGAAATGCACTTTAAAACACATTGGGAAATGTGTTTATTCGCAATTGTGCAGAACCCGAAATAAAAGATCAGCATAATTTTGCTTAGAAGCCATAGCTGTCTCTTCAAACTTAAATTTCGAAGGTGTAAGATCAAGATTCAGAAATTGAGTCGAAATCACGGGAAGTTCGTGCACTGAGGAAAATAGTTTGAATTCAAATCCGTGAGTGTAACGTGGATTGATTCAACAACGCAATTAATTTCATCGTATCCAAATCCGTACCCTGATGGAAATAACTCTTGGCAATTCACGAATTCTGCAACCCTCCGGTAGAAAAAAAGAACTAGACTCTCACAAGTGCTTCGCCAAATACTTGCGAAGAACTCACAGGCGGCTAGTTTTTGTCTATCGCAGCAAACACAAAACTCGCGAATGCCTAGAGCATTTTTGCTGAGGTTCGAGATTGACGATGCCTCACGTTTTTCTGAATGTATTCAATTTATGTAAAAATACAATTCCCTACGCGAATTTCATACGAATTTAGAATCTCTCCGATCCGAAAGTTTCACAGAAAGAGTTTCCTATGATACAAAATTTTCTTCATCAATCTCCTCTGAATCCATCAGTGAGAAAAATTTCGTTTCCCCAACTTGATTTTCATCGCATATATGACCCAAACCACCCAGTCTAGATTCGTTCACCCCAACTAAATGGAATGTGGTCACTTAAAATTTTTTACGTTCAGGTTTTGCACCACACCCGTTTAGAGGGTTAGGATATGACGTGCAATTTCCGCGTGAACCTCAAATCCCATCCACGCGGGACATTGTAATGCTTTGTTTTTGTCTAGAATTTTCGAATCTTAAGTCTGTAATTGAAAATTCCGTGAATCAAAGAAAATATATTCTCTTTATAAGTCGATACAAAAGTTGTTGAATATTGTGCGGACAGGAGAAGCAAAAAATCCTGAAATCTGTTACAACGAATCGAGAGAATATGACATTTGTCGAAAAGAATCTATCGACCTATACAAATAAATCTGACTCGAGGATAAGCAAGCGAAGAGTATCTTTGCTTTTTCATGCCGGTATCCTTGTTTTACAGTTGGTATCGTGACAACTAAATCTCCATTAATCAACGCTGCATGGGTACTGTGGATTCGTCGTAACGCTGTAACTATAAAACACGGTATGAATGCATGAAAACGATAAAAAAAGAGCAACAGTAACACAATTTATACTGAAATTGTTTTCTCACAAAGATATCGTCTAATAGAATGCTTTTATCGCTTATTTATTGTAAGGAGAATAAAAAACCTTTTCATTCCAAAATCATTGGGGAGAATTTGTTTCGACACGCGTATTTGAGAACAAAATAATGTATACATTGAGCGATTCGGAAAAAGAGCGAATAACAATAAAACAAAAGTGACGAACAAATGAAAATATTTCAACGCTTGATTCTTTTGTACATTGGAATCGTGGGAATCGCTTGTGTATCTCATACATAGGTAACAACTATTCCTGTGTACAATGCAATTCCAGCACATGCTTAGATTTCTCAAAGTCTCTTCATCAAGCAACCAACATTCCCTGTAGAAAATTTGTCGAAAAGTTTCATCAAGGATTATTCAATGAATTTTCTCTTGGGCCTGCAATTACAAAAATATGTAAAATCATAGGTTTCAATGATAATCAATGACGAAAAAATTGCGTGGGTTTTGAATGAAACTATCGAATGCGAAAGCACATTGAATTCATTGAGCGAATCCAATAATTTTTGCATATCCAAGTACAAGTGTTGTGCATAAAATAAGAGTCTAGAGAATAATAACGAAGAGATTATCAACAGGTATTGGATATTGGATATTCATCCGAACAATGTTAATTCATCAAAATCTCACACCCCATGTAATTGAAGTTTCGCAGGAATAAACGCATCGACTAGAAATTACCAGACCGTGATAATAATAAAATGATCATGAGGTGGAAGAGAAACTCTTCCACATTCATATACTGGAAATGGATATGATGATAATCTATTTTTTCCATACGTTTACCGTTCAAAAATACTGCAATATGACGTTTCGAAAATCCACAAACGGCGCCGAGCCAGGCGCGTCTCGATGGAGAAGCGGCAATAACAACGACAATGATGATGACAACAACGAGAGTTTAATTCTTGGCCTTAAAAGCATAGCACTGTTACGTGAAACCTTTTCTTGGATAGCAAAGGGCAGAACGACCGCGCGCGGTTTCACTCGTGTCGACGTCGCGATGCGACTGTAGCGTAACACAATCGCTACCCTCTCATGCTTTTACAGCCTCTCTACCCCAACCGCTGCTGCTGCTTTCTACCCATTTCCCTTTCTCCCTCACCCACCTCTCTCTCAAACTTTCATCCTCCGCTATCCTATTCTCCCACCCCTACACGAACAAACTCCTGCCACTCCTGTGGCAACCGAGCTGTATCTTTTCAGAAAGCTCGACATTGCACTTCTATAAATACTGGATTTGTCTAAGGATGTTCAATCGACCGGTTGACTAACTGTATTGACTCGTTAGTAGACATTCAAGAATTTTTTGCCCTGTCCGTTTCAATATTTTCAATCATATCTTTCGGCCAAAATTGATTAACAATTTTTCCGTGACAGCCAATAATGCATTGTAATATATCACCGTTATTGGGGAAATCAATGACAATGATGATAATGGTGATGATGAAAATAATAATAATAATAACAATAATAATAATGATAATAATCATGATATTCAGAAATTGAATAATTAATGGGTTACCTTTGGCACGAAATTACTAATTATCCGCTTGTTTTGACGACTGCCGTCATTTTTTTCCATCTTTTTTTCGTCTCATTAGGAGGGGTGAATTTGAATTATTAAGGAAACAACGTGAAATGATAGGGGAAAGGATCGCTCGATCATTGCAAAAAATGATCTTCTATGGTCGAATAATAAGAAACGATACACTGAGAGAACAAAATAGTGGAATTTACTATTTTTTTTACTATGTTTTTGAGTTGTGATAGGACTCAACTATGGAAAATAGTAGAAGTGTAGTAGTTTCCACCAAGTATTGATTGTAAAATGAACTATTGAATCTCACGCATCGAGAAGGGAGAATTTTTTACTATTTTTTGGTAGTAAAATCAACTACTGCTTCAAATTACTCCGAATAGTAAGAGCACAAAAGATCCTTGCTATCAAACATTAGTCAGATTCCCTATTTTTTTTACTATTCAGTGTAGTTGAAAAAAATATCAGGATAAATGGGAAAATAGAATCGCTTCCATGAGAATTGAACACAGAACGCTTGAGTAGATGGATCTTCTTTGGTTATATCAACTCGCGTTCATTCTTCAAACTTGAATATCTCGAAAACTGGACCACACTAGGATAAAAGCCAAAGCACAGCTGCTCAAGATACACGTATAGCTTGATTCCATCAATAATTTCAATAGTCTCGGATTTTTCCTACGTAATTGAACTTTCTGTATCAGCTTACTCAAGTTTACTAATATCAAGTTAGTTGTTCTGCTCAATATATTTTTTACTAATCGAAATTGTAAAGCTTACTACAAGCATTCGTAAATTACCCTATAAATAGATGGTAAATATTATGCCAAATCTTATACTTTGGAAAGCAGTCATGTTGACTAAACGAATTTTTGTGTACTAATAAAAAATAAGTAATCTGAACTGTAAATAGGAATAGGTCCTTGGAGTTGATTTTACTATTCAAGGATAGTAGAAAGTTTTACTAAGAAATAAGTTCCAACTACCTTTATTTTCTTCACAAATTTTTGCAGTATCTCCAACAATTTTGAATGAGTTACTTTCACTTTATGATCATGCAAATATACTAATGCATCGATTAATGTGACTAATATCCGTTTTACTGATCAAAATAGTACAATTTACAATGGACTTTTCTCTCAGTGTAGACCAATTCTAATTAACGATAAAAGTGGGTGTAGGATCAATTATGCTCCAGCTCGTACAAACACGATGCTCACAAGAAAGAAATATTTTGTTCTTTATCGTGAAGTTGATACCCCATGCGAAAGAAAGATGCATAATTCACGCATAAATTGCATACGTACAATGACATTATTTGGGATTCGCATAGAATAGAATGAAAAAGAATTGAAGAATCCAGATGTATTGAATTTCAATGGAATGATTCAAACTGAATTGGAAATTTTGAAAACGAGATTAAAATAGTTGATAGTCGTTAATTGTCCAGGTAAGAAAATTGCCCTCACGTTGTGACTGCAAGCTAACGCGCATATGTGCGTGAATTTATGAAACATATGCACATACTGTAGATGGTGAGAAATCAGGTAGTGAACTACATATTTACCACGTATGTAGGTCTTCAGCTGATACATGCATGCGCATAAAAAACTTCAGAATCCACTGTTCATTTATATCACGACACTAAATATAAGGTGCATATGGAGTTTACTACCTAATTTGATCACAATATGATGTATAATACTTACTAACGCGTCTTCTAAAACAGTACAGTGAGTTCTCGAGATGTTTTGGAAAATCGGAAATTTGTCCGCGACCTTCGATTCAAAAATTTAAGTTTTCAAAACATTCTTCAAACGTACACCATTTTGAAGAGAACTTTAGGACCTTTTAGATAGAATTTAGGATCGTTGTGTGGACCCCAAAAGAAACAAGATGGCTGCTAAACATTCAATGAAGATTTTAATATTCAAGAAACATTCAACGAATGTACGTGAACCGTTCCACGAATATTTGGAGATTTTGGTTCTCTTGGATACATTCACATTTAGGGAACCTTCAATAGACCATCAAATATCCGGACGTTCAAAGCACTTCTTTTACCGAACATTGCTTGGACCTTCGTGTTCTTTTGGAGACATTGTACATGTTTATGATGAATGAAAATTCCCCATTTCTTTGCTAATCTCCCAAATTGAAAACATGATCAATTGGACAAATTATGGAAGACATATAGTGTTTTTGACAATTGAAGACCCAGAAGATAACCACGAATCATAGAAAGCAAGATGAAGGTATCAGAATGCAGAAGATCCACGCTCTAGGTAAAACTATAATATTTTCCATGAAATCTAGCTCTTCATAAGCTTATAATATAATCTCAATACAATTGGTTTAAGATCTGTTTCAAGTGAAAATACCTGCATAGATATTTTAGTAAAACAAACCGAGACATTCTCATGTTTTAAAAAACGCACTTAAGACCTTTTCAGACCCTCGCAAAACGTTTTAGAAATGTTTTGAAGTACATTTTGATCCAAAGTTATAGCTATCTGGTACTTTTGGGCTCCCAGCCAATCAGAATTTAGGAAATTTAAATTCTCATAGCTCACAAACAAAGAATGACTGGATAGTTCAATTTATTCCCAGAGGTCCGTGGTTTTCCTAAAAATTGAACCCTAAATAAAATTTTTCCAAACGAGAAATTATTGCACTTTGGCTGTAAAATTTGTTCCGCGACTGTTAAGACACCCTGTATATCAACTGTGCATCTTGCGTGTCTTCCACGAAGTTTTCGATTTTGTGGTATACCTTATACGTTGAAAAAAGAATCTGAATAGAAGAACTGAAAGTCGTTTCCTATTACGAACTTATTTTCTCCGTTAATCGAGCGTAAATACAAGTTGACTGATACGCGTGCATCAAAAAATTGACTATGAGATGGTTCTGATATCATTCGTTGAATCCATAACACGAGAAGTAACGAATAAATAGGATATGTAGGAATCAATAGTATGAATATGTATACACTGAAAGATTAAGAAAACTAAACAAAATCACGTGAATCTGATTGTGGCAACTAGATGGAATGGTTGAAGCCAAAAATAACTACTTGGCCTCGTGTAATGCGAACCAGATTTTTCTCTGAGTGCAGATATGACGAACTTTAGCGAATTCAGCGTGGAACTTTCAATCCTCGAGTAGAAATTTCAGTGGAATTTCGACACATGTGATCGCTGAACAATGAACAATTGAGGCAGTATTGGTCCGAAGACTGCGAACAATCGTCGTTGCTCCGACCGGTCCGATACTGGAAATGACAACTTTTTCTTAAAGAAGTTTGTACAAAATCTTTCAATCGCATTGAACTGTGCTGACGTAAAACACTGCATGATCATCAGTCCCTGGTTAAAAGAACCCATTGATTCCGACCAATTCTCATTAAATTACAATTAAACGTGGACAATGTTCTGACCAAATCTCATTGAATTTCATTTGCCATCCACTACTACTACCATATTCTAAAGGGCACTCACCGGTATCAGAACAATGTCTGTAACCGACACCGAGAATTGGTTACCAACGTCGGGACAATACTGATAGCCGACTCGACGAAGTTTGAATCATTTATGGACACGAATTCAGAAAAGAATATAATTGAATCTGAATTGAATTGATACTTAAATATATTTGGATTTGATTACAAACTTTCATTACAAGACTGTGAAGAATATCTATTCTTTCAATGAATAAAAATATAGTCTCAAGATTTACAATTCCAATAAATAAATTGGAAAACAAAAAAGTAAATCGAGGGTGTCGCAATATAATACGCGCCCTACATATAAATTTGCGTCTGTGTGCACTGCACTACAGGCAAACGCAGTATTTTTCTAGGTTGTATGTGCTTCATTGTGCGCATATTATAACGTCGGACTGGAACTGCGCCACGTGAATATACCGAACTCATCCGACTTTTGTCTTTTCGCGTGAAAGTTTAACTTACCCTACCGAGTAAATCATTTCCTTTTTCCACATAAGAATTTGTACACCAAAATGAGGTAGAATGCATAATGCGAGAGCGTTGTTAACTGGAAAGGAAACGGTCCGTGGAATACAAACGGCGTAGATAATAACAGCATCCATAATCATCTACGTGCTGTTTATCTTTTCAACACAACGCACGGTATCTTTTTTTCTGAAGAATCCCTGTCTACTGGATCGACGATAAACTTCAAACTCACGATCTATTCTATACGAGGAAAAGTACAATACGAGTGAAACAAGTTTCAACGTGTCAACTTGTTCGTATGTGCTGTAATTATACTTCATCTACCACCAATACCGAGGAAAATGTTTGTAAATGCCCTACATTTTTCAAATGCAAAAATTTCTTGGAACAAAGAGGGAAAAGTTACGCAGGTCGTGTGAAATAATAATTTAATGCGACTTCTCTGCTTTTGTTCTGTATTTTTTAAAATATAAATATTAATTCTTTTTGTATCTTCCATGCAGAAGTTGGAATGAATGATTCGGTACTGATATTCTCAGATGAAATCCACATTATGATAGAGCAAATGGAAATAATTTGAAATACTGAATTTGAATGGTAGTTCTTGAATAGTTGATGTGATTATTTAGATTTCTCTCAGTATAGAACACATACTTTCTAAAATTTGTAGAATGAGATTCCACTCTTTAGCCAGCCAAAAGTGAGCTCGTCGGAATTTCGAGTGAAATTTTCACTCTTTTAGAGTGACAGTCCAAGGTTTGAGGTGAGCAACTCACAGCCACTCCAATTCTAGAGTGACTCGAAACGAGTGGAAATCCCACTCAAAGCGGACTGGCTCACTTCTGAGACTTGGTGGAGTAAAACAAGTGATTTTTCACTCTCCCGAATTTAGAGAGTAGGTATTCAATACATGGGGTGCTACTTGGCGAACTCTCAAACCCTGATTTCGATACAGGATATCCCTAACAGCACATCCACCGATTTTTACGTCGCATCTCCGTGGACTCCACGTGGATAAATGGTGGACGTGGATGGAACGTGGAGGCAACGTAGAAATGTCCGGTGCTGTACGGGATTCGCCATGATTTTTATAAATCCCCTTTTCAATAGGTGAAAAGTTGATAAAAAATATGAAATCAACAATTTAATTTCTCCACCATATAATTTTTATTCATACATTCTCCAATTCGCTCAGTTTCCAGTGAGCGTAGAAGTACGAGAATCTTTAAAACACACCTCGTCTCTACACATTGTGCTTCCTTATTTTTTTATTGCACTTCTTTATTCCGAACAATTACAGTCAATCAAAAATACTAATAGTAGCTAATTCGTAGCAAGAATGATGGGGAATCTTTAGGGGAGTCAGAAGCGCCTCGAATTTGAATATTTTTCTGTTTGTTTTCAGGAACCAACTGGATTTTGAATAAAATAAGAAATACTGTTCTCGATTAATGATGTCTGACCACTTCCAGGGCGCTACTACTACTTGCAGTGTATGGTCTGATCAAAAATCGTTTGCATTGTATAGGTTTTGCGTGGATTTTTTTTCAAATGCGAAAATTATGTGGAAAAGTTCGAAGTTTGCGACAAAATGAAAAAATGGAGCCACAGTGTTGGCACGCTTCCGTCCTAGCTTTGTAGATTTACACGAGCGAATCGACGAGTACAGTCGAATGTGACTTCCAAATCACATTGTTGTGTTACGCAAATTGCTATTCGTACGAATATTTTTGTAAATTTTTCTTCATAGATATTATGAGACATCTTTTCAAAATTCCGGTGAACAACGATTCGTTTTGGATCTCTTTCGGATGAATTGTACGTAGCATTTTTTTTAAGGATTCCAATATTCATGTAACGTAATTATTTTGTAAGAGAATATTTTTCCATCTGGGCGTAGTCGAAGATTTTCTTTTTTTTTTTTCAATCCTGGTACTTCTGCGCTTGTGCTCAAGACAGTATCCTCTCTTTCCTTTTCTTTCCAACTCCTTTGTTTCGGTAGGATTTTCGAGGAAAGATCGTTCATCTCTTTCTTTTTCGCATTCTTCGTTCCTTCTTCTTTCTCTTCTATGTTGTCACAGCGACATTCTTTTTCCTGGATCGAGTGTCGATATTAGAAAATACCTCTTGCCAATTCCACGTTGTACAATGTGAGGTGTTCTTGAAGGGTGAGAGGGTAGCAAGGATCAATCGGAATTTTGAAAAACACTTTCGATCATACCCCGGTTTCAGCGTAGACATTGAAGAATTCTTTGTACGCTTTCTTCTCTTTTTTTCATTATGTTATTAAATTGTTTGTTATGCGAATTTTAGAAAAATTCTCCCTCCTTTTAATTGTCAGGAAACGAATGATATTCGAAAGAGGGAGTTAATTATAAATTCTTGAATAAGGATGATGGTAATAATAGTAAACTTTGATAATCACAAAATATGGCACATGGCACGATATTTGAAGTTTTGATGGATCATTAAGCTTTTATAGACATCATTTATTTGTATGTGGAAGATATAGTTATGGGAGGAGTACTAGTTCGCTTTGAAAATTCATGAGAAAAAAAATCAACGGAAAATTTTTCAGCTTGAAAAAACTGAATATCAATTTGATAATACCTTGTCGACCGAATAAGGTGATATTTTTTTTTTCTTTGACTCCAAGAGTTTTCAATGGATCAAGGCATTCGAGGAAATTGGATGAAAGGAGATGAATTTCAAATTTTTTGATCATTCTTGCTGTTTATTTCATCAATGATGTGGATAAAGTTGTAAGTTACTTGAAGCTTTCAATAAAAAAACCTTGGGAGAATTTATATCACTTCAATAGCGCGAAACAACGTTCGTTCGACGTCTTTAGAATGTTTGCAAGACGTTGCAATATTTGAGACAAGTTGAGAACTTCATAATTGAATAAATTGAATATAATATTTAAGAAATATCCTCATCAGGAATGAACGTGTTTAGTTCTTTTTAAAACGACCAATCAGCTGATTTGGAAAGTGAATATGCTATGCGGAATAAAAAATTTCATTCACTACATATTCCTTTTGTGGTATTGAATCATATTATGAATTATACACTGGAAATTCAATTTTCTCATTGTGATTATCATTTCACTTTTTTAATTTTATTTTCTATTTTCTATTCCCATCCACAATATATTGTGCAAACCTATCTTTTCTCTTGGTCTTGCTACTCCATAAGATCCTCTTCACTCGTTATTACTACCGTATCTATTCATTTTACCTTCAACATTCATCTATAATCTCACATTTCCAGCGCATCAAGAATCTTCTTACCGGCTACTCTCATTATTCAAATACACGCTCATACGTATGATAATATGTTTTAAGAATAATCTTATTGATACATATATATTTTCAAAATGCAATTTTCAAATTACCGAATATCATTTTCTACCGCAATTCAAAACCTGAATTGTTATAATTACTGAAAGATCACTTTTTCGAAGTCTGGAATTGTTTATAAAACCCATTTGTAAAAAAAAACATATCAATTGTTGTGTTTCATTTAAGAAAAATCAATACACGATGTCGTTACCAATTCTGATGTCGATTTATTCATATTCAACTGCGAGTTTGATTTAGAAAATAATTCAAACTTCAACGACAGAAAAAATTCCTGTTCATCTTGTTCGAATTTGACAAAAAAATTATCGGTATACAAGGATTTTTTATGCTTTGCATAAATTCTCGTGCTTTAATTCTTCTGCCAACGAATACTGATTTTTCATCGCGCGTACTCAAGTTTTTATGATTCTAATAATTCTTCTCCTTAGATGCACCAGTTAATTCACATGCGGCACAAATCCTCATAAAAGAAAAACGATTCTATATGCTTTATATAAGTATTGTTGGGATTGACAATCAGTACCAAGTCTTTTCCCGGTTGAATCAGATTTAGCAATGTTGTTCAGTGGAATTTAACTAATTCTAAGTACATTTTATCGATTCAAATTTATAAAAACTCTCTTAGGGTTTTTAAACGTTCCACGATTAGCGCAGTCGCATATCGTGCTGTCTAGGCGTCAACCCGATAAACGTACAACTATGCCAAAGTATTCAATTTCGGAAATTCACCCGCACGTAATCGAAATTTTTTTTCAACCATCATCACGCGCTTCGCTATAAAAAATGTCTCAAAGTTTAATGAAAGGTCACACGAGGTGTCAGTATACGGGCAGTATTGTAACTCCAGTACTCTAGGCCTTATCATTCTGATCCTGGGCTACAATTGTCCAAGCATTGGGAACCCCGGCAACGGTACTGCGCTAATATGAGGTCGGGTTTTGAATTCCGCATAAGGAATTTTGTGTGTTCCATTTTCTGCATTTTAAAGCATGTAGATTCGTAATAATTTTTTTACAGTTGTAGCATTGAAAAATCATTGCCATTGAACGCATCTTCATATTCAATCATATTATAAATAAATCTTTGATGGAGCTATGTTCCCTTTTGCCGGACTACCATGATGGGTGAATGATGCATAGAGCTCAATTCCGTATTACGCCAAGTTTCGATCAAGCATAGCATAAACTTGATGTAGAGACAATCCTTTTGTACAAGCTTCACCCAAGATAGACGGTGAGCCACGGTTCTGGCTTGGGGCGATCTTGGAACAATACGGGATCAGGTGCAGCGCAATCTTCGGTTAATGATGTTTCACAAAATTCTTTCAACAATTGTTGACCAATACTGATTAAGTGTAGCTTGCCCTAGACCATAAAAATTCCTACCTGAATATTTTGTTGAGACAATCAAATTTTCTATTCAATCTCATGTTTTACCGAAAGCAAAATATAATAATATCACTATATTATATAATTGATATTAATTTTCCCTGCATGTACAAAATTGTTCGTTCAAGAAATAGGAATTTTATAATGAAACACATAACGACGATAGTGGTAAAATTGGAAATACAAGAACAAGATTCCAGGTGGATAACGTTTGGAATTCATAATCGCAATCGCATTAATAAATTTGATTAATAATTATCATCCATTATATCTACAATTAATTCCATCGGATGCCATGTGGAAAATTGTTACAGCTCATTCATCGGTCTCGCCATGTTTTGTGATAGGACAACGGTGGAGAGAAAGAGAAAGAGAGAGGGAGAAATTAAAAAGACAGAGTAAGATAGGGATTGGACGAACGGACAGACGGGTATTAGAATTTATGCACATATATATCTATGATATACATGATCAACGATTATGTGTAGAGAATGACTCGGCGTGGGATGTACTTGACGTATTGCTGGAGGGATCGAATATCGATTAGGCTGCTGTCCGGTCATCCACACACAAACATACAAATGCGCACACGCACGGTTATCCACATTGACCGTAACTTGCACTCGAATGCCATTCCACTAATTACCAAGAATAACAGAGCTGTGGATGGCACTTTTGATGGCGAGCTTTGACCATTGCACGCATAATCGTCGTAAAAGGAAAAACCAGGAAGAATCGATGAACACATATTTCATTGCTGATGCTGATCATGCGTATTATTCCTAGAGAAACATCTTTGAGGAGCTTTTGCATTGGGTGTTCATTACCGTCTCCCTACCTACCTTTGTTCGGTTTTGTATTCCGAATATGATCATGAATGCTATAATATATGATGAAAACATGAACGCTTGGAAAGATGATGATTGTGGTTTATTATCATGATCACGATTCTCGTCGTTGCGAAGTAAAAATACGATTAATGGAACGTAATTTTTTATATGAAAAAGACGTCGGTTGAAAAATGCAGGACGCTTCTAGGAGAACACAAAAATCCAAGTTGTAGCGCAAACGTATAGAAATAAATAAGGAAAACATTTGATTTGGCATTCTTCACGATCAAATTTATTTTTCAGAGTCTTACCAAAGATACGTTGGATACCGTGAAGAAATCTTTTGTGACTATCGTGGTCAAAGGGAAGGCTATTAGATGCCAATAACGGAAGAGAAAAGTAGAAATTGAATCGTGAAAAATGATATCCTTGATCGAACGGTTGATCAAATACTTTTTCGTTATATATATATTTATACAAAGAAAACAGGAACAAAGCAGAATTATTGGTTGCTTTGACGAAAAACAAAACATTTCTCAGACAATTTGAAGAGAAATTTGAATATCGGAATGATTTCATAAGCTAATATATTGTGCTTTTTCAGAACTTGAAAAATCTACTTACACGGAAAAAAATTTCTGGTAAGTTCTGGAACAGGGACAATTTCTATTACCATTTAAAACAAATTGTGGTAATTCTAACTAAATTGAAGTAGATTCAATGGAAGTTGCAGTAAATTATACTCCAAAATTTGATTCCAAATTTTTTTGCTTGCATGTTTTCTGTAATATTCGGAGTGTTAGTTTTTCGAAAAATTTTATAAAAAAATAAGGAGATAACAATTCATAAGTCTATAAATGATGGGAATATGTTAAATCTTTCTGTGTTTTCGGAATAATCCAAATCACAAGTTGACTTTTAATCAAAGTTCCTTAACCTGGTCTAGAGTGTCTTGAAGCTTCCGAGTCTGATCAACCATTGATCAATTCCTTGTTGAGCTTTCGTGGAACAATGATTAATCATTCTCAAACTTCTAAATTTCAACCTTTGCTCAAGTATGATCTCTTAATAAGTTTGTAACACGATTTTGTAACAGCAAATTATTATAGAGTGGATAAATAAAACAAACTACACCAGATTCAATAATGATAACAATGAGAATGTAATGCTTGAAAACAAACAGTCAATTGATTTTTATTCATATTCATTATTATGATTAAAGATAGATATATTTTGAAATTTTCAGTCAACTTCGGAAACAAAGCTTCGCTAATTCTCATGATTGATAATTCGATAAGAAACTTTTAGTTCAAATGTAATATGGAATTTGTGTAAATGTATTTTTCCCAGCTTTCCTCGTGCAAAAACTGAATCCAGAAAATTGTTCAAGAAGCACGCCTGTCTCCCATGTTTTCTTGCGCAGTTTCATTGAATTGAGTATTGATAAGAGGAAAACTCATGCTGAATATAAATTATCTCTTCCGACGTATAGGTATAATATTCCACCAACCTTGAGAGAGCAGAATGCAAATCCTTAGCCTTCCAATGTTACAGAGGGAAATGCATAGGGAATATCAAAATCAGAACAAAGCATTGAAATTATTTGTAACAATATTTATCGAGTGTTTCATTCATTTGCGCTTTCGAAGTAGAAGTAGATTTTCGTAGAATTTATTTAATTTTAATCAACAATTCTTCATAAGCTTTTTAATTTTAAGTTTATGAGCCGATGCTCGATCTATTCATAAGCCAGCAAGGATTACCAAAGGAACAGAAATTCAATACCAACCTTCTTTAATTGAAAAATGTATTCTATTACATCTAATTCCATAGAATTCATGTCATTATCATCCCAGAATGTTAATGAGGGTGATTTTCTGATCTTGATATAATAGATTTCACATCATGATCTTTATATCAGGTAAATGCTAAAATAACCTAGTTCATGTAAAATTACACGAGAACGATCCTGGCGGCTCCAAATTTGCATAAACGTCAATCGGTTTTAACATAATAAATCCTTCTGATTTATAGTACTATATATATTCTAAAATCCGTACCAGTTATATTATTGAAATCTTTCTCGGAAATTTACTAATTGATAATAAATTTTGTACACATTCTTTATCATTTATTTTACGACACCGCACGCATTTATTATCCATGGTCAGTAGATTTATGAGTTTCTACATATTTTCCAATCAATAAAATGAAAATAATTAATGAAAATTTGGATACATCATTGAAAGTCCATCATCAAAGTGGTCACTGGACAAATAAAGATTCAATAGTATCATGGCTCAGCGAGTGATATCGGTGTCATCAGCTCTCAATATTGAATAAAACAACACCGATTGCTAGTACTGAATTGATATTAGTTGCCGACGATGGGCGACGGTTGGTGACCGCTGCGAGATCGAAGTCATTTGACGTTATCGTTCCGCAGTCCGACCGACGTCGGCTCCCATCGGTTGAGGTATTCATATTGTAGTATGAACAACGAAATACCCATTTTCAATCGACAGGCGTGCTCTGTATCGAAGAAAACTTGTTATCTACAGATGAATAAGTAATCTCTCGGATAATGAGCGTGCATTAACCATCGTTCGTATCGATTTGAAATTACATTAGCACTAGATTCAGATCACGAATTTTCGAGACATTACAAATGAATGCTGAAATAATGTCGTGAGTGACGTATTACACTCATGAACGTATATCATGAATTGTCATTACGACATTACGACTGAATTGATTTGAATTTCAATGAATTCAAAAAGGAATGTGTTGTAAATGACTTTTTATCGACTATGAATTTTACAATGAGTGTGAATCTAATGAACTTTTCAGCATATCAACGACTGTGCGGGCATGTTTATATTTTTGTGTCTTGGAATGGTGTTATAATTCTTCTAGCAGGGCCCCACAGAGGTTGCAGTTGTACTGTAAATTCCGAAGTTCGTTGGCGATGCTAATTCGAAGTTTGGCGCAGTTGCTGTAGAGCTGTAAAGCCAGCCAGTCGTGCAAGCGGCAAGGAGGAAAGGAGGGCAAGGGCTGAAGGAGTGTCTTTGAGCTGAGTTGAGTCGAAATCTTTGTATGCTACGTGCGCGTGTGGGTAAATACATCTACAGATATACACATATATCCACATACACACATGTCCATGCGTACTATATATTATATCTTTACTTGAATTGCAATTAGTTGGGAAAGTGATAACAATGAAACTGGCAAAATCTGTCATTATTCCTCCGTGATACTTTTTCATTGAAATTGATATTGTTTTTGTTAATAATATCATTCTTGATATTCCCTTAAAGGAATAAGAATGAAGAATATTTTCACAGAATTACAAACAAAATACTTGAAGATCAAAAGATTTGAAATGCAATTGAAACTTTGTCGATTCAAAATGAATTTGAATGTTCATTTCGCAGAATCAATCCAATGAGAGAAATTATTTACCGATTACAGAGAATTTTGTTGAGATACATAGACATTGATTGTAAAAAATGGTATTCAACGGAGCTTTGCGAAAATGATTGAAATTGGAAAAGGGCAATCATCTATTTGTGACCGAGTTGGTAATATTGAGAATTGTGTTCACGGTTGCTAAGGCACAAAGAAATAAGAGTGAGAGACGTTATGTTCCCATGTAGGAAGAGGTAGTGTGCTAAAGGCACCCTCTAAATTGGATCTATCAGCGCGTTTGGATGGTGCTATATCATGCTGGAAACAGCAACCAGAGAAGGAGCACTGCCATCTTTCAACGTCAACGCAGCCTAGTCCTATCCCTTTTCCTCAGATCTATCCTCTGCTTTCTCATTGCTTTCGCCAACATAGGGGCACAACATTGATCTATATTCCATTAAATAACATTATGAAATTACACGGATACTCTCAATATCTATCGAAGAAGATGAATCGAATGGAATGAAAAAATTTCACATCATCGTAGGTTTGTATTCAACTTCGAACGAGTAATTGATACGGTAAAGAAATGCATTGACGAGAGGAAATCACATTCGTCGAAGAGACGATGAATAATTCTAGTTCATAAGACATACCAGATTGACTATTTTGATGGGCCATTTCTATTGAGCTGTTTGGTACGCGACATCCTGACGGTGATATACATCGTAGTGGGTCCAGGCAAGAGGATACACAGAACGCTGTATACTGATTGGCCCCCAGCTGGAGCAGTAGTAAACATTCTCTCGCCTTCGCTACGGAAAAGCCGAAGGTTTCGCTCTCTCGCTCTCTGTATATTCCCTTCCTCATGGGCTAAGCCCGATTTAATGGGGTGGAAACGCGGCGGCTCGATCAAGTTGTATTCAATTATCCCTCCCACGCCAGTCGACCACCCCGCCCGACCTTCTACACAGTGTCCTGCAAGAAAATTCACCTTCTCCCTTGGTCTCGCTTTCTTTTGCTTCCACCAACTCTCTTTTATTCCCTCGAAATTGTCTGCCCCGGACACGTGAAACATATTGCCAATCCGGATAACTCAAGATCGCTGCCTGTCAACAATATTGATCTTCTATTGGATTAATAGTTGAATGAAGTTGATCGCGAGTACCACGGGGTATGTACAAATAAACAAATACATTGATATTATCGATATGGTTTCGTGTTATCCCTGAACTGTTTTGTAATCGATGACAAATCCCATTTCGTGGCACGACCGAAAAATGTCATTGATGGAATTGGGTACAATCTTGGAATTTCTTACGGTGAAAATTTATTTTCAAAGAGCACAAATACAGCACATCACTCTTATGGAATGGAATTTTCACTCTTATTCAAAAGTGGATTTTCACTCCAAAAAATTCACAGAGTCCATTATTTCCGAAAAAAAGTCTAGGAAATTGATTGAATTAACGAGAAGTTCAACTTTAATTCAATCAAATTGATTGATAATTCTTCAACTAATGATGAAATTTTATTCAAAACCACTCGTTGGAAATTTCACAAGAATTATTTTATATTTATGAGAGTTTCCCAAAGGCTTCAGAACTGAGGAATACGAGAAGAGTTCTGAATAAATTCTTTGAAAAAACCTTCTACTGGTTGAAAGTTTTGTGATTTTCAAGAAATATGATTCTCACGTGTATCCGATCATCCGTCTGCTCATTTATGTGTATCTGTCTGTCAACGTTCATACCAACGCTTATATCTTTCATTGGAATAATCCGATTACCATGAAATTTTCATCAAAGTTGAGTGCTAGGTGGATGACGGTTCTGTATGATTTTTAGTCACACTAGTTGGAAAAAGTTGGTAGGAGAGACAAAATATTTCATTTCTTGCGTTTACAAGAGAATTGGTTTATATTTCCCATTACAATGACCAAAAAGTTATGCTAATCGATATGGAACTTTTGGTCCCGTAAATGTTATAAAGTCATCCTCAAAGGTAAGGTAATCAAGGTGGATTCTCGTAAATCAATTTCGCAAGAACATTCATTCAGGTTTTCATAAGATTTAGCGAAATTCAATACGTCTTACGACAGATTTCTTTTATGCAAATAAATTACTTGTCATATTTACCACAATTTGGACTGAAATTTTCGAGTCTAATTTACTGCAAGTGCCATTAAATTTACTTCAATTCAGGTGGAATTACTACAATTTGTTTTGAATGTTAATAGACATCGTTCCTGTCTCAGAATTTACAACAAATGTTTTCCGTGTTCGAGTTTCGGGTATAGTTTTTTAGCTATCACGTCTGGCAGTTCAGAAAAATTATGCTAATTATGTACATTATTATTTGGTTTGGAAAAAAAATTGTTATACACTTTAAATATATCAAATAATATACTCTGAAGTTCAATAATGGAAACTCAACCGATACTCACCTGATATATGGCTCATGTTGAACAGCCAGCAATTGGTTCCCAGTGCTAGGCCAAGCATGGCCCAACACTAGGTGACAAGGCAGAGAAGAAACCGAAAATACAACATTCTTATCTTGAATTAAATCAAGATTAATTGATTATAAATTAATTTGACAGCATACTGAGCATATGACAACTGTCAAAACGTAGTTCTTCCCTGGCAATTCCGAAGTGATCAATTTTATGGTTTACTTTTGGTTATGTTTTGGTTTGGTAAAAATTTCGTACCCAGATGGTTTTTACCACATAATGACCTATTTGTCACCGAAATCTAATGGTTGCTCAGAACAAATCTGCCACTGAAAGATAATCAAGGAATGTGGGCCGTTTTTGTAATCTTTTTGGTATTTTTCAGGTAAAAATGCAGAAAATTACCACGAAATAACCAAAAAATCAATTTTGGTCAATTTTTGTTGAAAAAAATGTCCCACACGACCAACAAGTTACCAAAAACAAGATTTCTCACCAGAATGTAACTGAAATCTTTGGTCGCTCGTCGTTTCACCTGCAGATCCGCAAGAGTTATATTCAGTTTAATGAATCTGATTATCCAATGAAGTAAACATAACCTCTAAAAGCCGTCTAGAATTGTTACATAAGACATCTTTTGGATATCTATTAGATATCTTTTAGACCATTGTCTAAATGGGCCATTCAGGGCACTCAAGCACCAACACACGGAGAGAAAAAATTTGCTGACGCAGCAAATCGAGGTATTATATATAGAATAGCAAATTTTTTTGCTGACCTAGCTAAAAATTTGCTATAACAGCAATCGTCTTAGCTACGACAGCAATTTTTTAGCTGTGGCAGCAAAAAATGTTTGCTCCGCCAGCAAATTTTCGGTATTATGTACAGAATAGCAAACAAATTTTGCTGGGATAGCAAACATTTTTTGCTGCCACAGCTAAAAATTCGCTGTCGCAGCTAACAAGATCGCTGGAACAGTAAAAAGGGATTTCGCTGCCACAGCGAATTCATTTTTCTCCGTGCAGAAGAGAGTCAAATTTTGCGCCAACTATTTTCATAAATTATATTATGCATTCACCCAATAAACACACACACGTTATTTCAACGTTGGAAGAACGTTAGACTGTCAAACGAACATCAGTCGTTGATTTCATAACATCCATTTTTAGTTGAAATTTGATAGGGAAATAGACGATCAAGAATTACGTTTTGATGACGTGTAATTCAAACTAATATTCAAAAATAACCATCAAACGACGTCCTCAAAAAACGTGTTTTGAACGGGTTTGAATCACGCGTTTAAAATGTGTTTATAACACCTTGTGTTTGAACTTCATTTGAAGTTTTCAAAATAATTTGTTGGATTCAATTCACGTTTTAGAACCACCATTAGGACACTTCAATATTTGACGTCTTTTAAACGATGTTCAAACCGTTGATATTACGTTATTTTATGGTTGAAAAACACGTGATCTGCCGCGACACTTTTACGTTGAATCAACGTAAGAATATCATTAATTCACAACGTGTGGTTATCGACCGTTTTTGACGTTTTTAAAACGTGCGTGTGTTCACTGGGCAACGAACATTCTTAGTGAATAATAATAAAAAAATTCACGAATAGAATTAAACTCAAAATATAATTTTCAGTCTTTCACTGATTTTCTGGAGAGTACAAAAGGATTTTGAAGTAATAACCTCAAACCGTAGAAAAATGTTTTCATTCCATTTCCCAATATTTGCGAAACTGTAATTCATGAAACACAGTTGGGACCAAATTTTTGACGATGGTTTTGAGTTGATAATATTTTTGACTCAGTGATGTGTCATTATTGAGACAATCATTGATATTATTAATCGCCAGTTATTGAGTGTCTTTACAAGGCCCAAGTTATCATCCAGCGGTCAACTATTGATGGACCATCAAACGGGTACAAATTCTCGGCCGTTTAATTGCAGCAATGGTCCAATGATGGGCCATTACTACGCCGTTTGGGAAATCCTGTATGGGATGGGTTCTTTTGTGTTTTTTCTTCTGAAAAAAGATCACGAAAAAACGTCAGTATTGGTGCAAGTTCGAACTAGCACCAATTCAGGCTTAAACCAACATTAGTTTTATAGCAAAAGTTTTGTATCAGCGGAGCGTTGGCAATATTTGGCCACCTTATTGCCTCAAATGTCTAAATTGGAGCTCGTTGATTATTCAAACGATGTTATTATTTTAGACCTTGATTAAGCTTTCTCCCAGTGTTCCAGTGTTCTTCCAGGGCTGGATCAGTTTCGCGCCACTGATAAATTCATTCCTGTCTGGATATTGTGAAAAAATATTAATCAATTGTGTGATCTCAATGAATTTTGACAGGGTTCTTGAAGAATTCAGTGTCGAAGTTGAATAAGAACTCTTTTCGACGAAAAATTAAATCTTCCAGGGATTCATTTTGAAGTAATATATTTTGCAGCCTCGTTGAGAATACTGAATTAATTTTGTAATGTGCTTTTTGAATAATTTATAAAGAATTCAACACTGATTGAATGAGTTCTTGATGGACTTCCATAAAATTATTCACAATACCAAATAGAGCGCTGAATAGGTTTCCTAATCCTTTCAAAATCATTCTTCAAGAATTTCTTTCGTACTACAATGTTGGATTATAGAAAGAAAATGGACTTTACATTTCGTTAGACGAAAATCTATGAAATCCATAGAAATTGTCGTATCGTGTTCGATACCTTAGTGACCCTCAATTTTATGTACACGATGAATTTTATAAAAACAATTTCACAATATATATATTGTTTTTCATCATCTAATACGAATTTGCATTTCATTATTACATTCCGTAAAACTAATGTTAACTTATGAAATAAAAGTTGAAAAATCCTAGATTTTCCGTCGAGTTTTAGCACAATCGAGAATTCCATGAGCTCCTTATTATTTCGCTTTTAATGGATGCTTGAAAAACTTTTCGAGCAACGTCAAAGTTTGAATCCTACACAGGAAAAGAAATAGAAAAACAAAACTGTTATTGAAAAAATAAGATTATTATTCTACGAACTCCTTTACACTCATATTTCCATATTTCCCTGAAAAATCAATCGAAGAAAGCTCAACGAAATATTTAGTTTAAAATGCGAGTTTCGAATTAAAATTCACATCATTCATCGGATTGGAGAAAAAAAAAGAACAGGATAACATACTTGAAATATGCTCTTCGGGCTTTGAACAATTTGTCTTCCAATGTAGGAGATTGCAATATCTAATGACCTAGCAGATCTTGTGAGTGCATAGTTCTGAAATGTTGTTCACACGCTTCTTCTTAGTAGTATGGATCTGTATTGAATGAAGATTCAAGAACTTCTCCGAGTTCTCAGAATGTTTGTGGTTGAGGATGTGAACTTCATTAAAGATACTATGTAACGATCAGATTGAAATTCTATTTTGTGTGATGTTAAGCTTCTCTAAGTAAATTAATTAAGATAACATCCATTTCAAGATATATATTTAGAGGATAGAAAGGAACTCTGATCCCAACGATGCGCATTAACAACTAAAATGAGATTCGAATATGAATCTAGTGAAAATGTTCGTTCGAAATAATCATCCCTTTCACCTAGATTGTGTTTTTAATGATATTTTCTCTAAGGGAAGAAAAAATATACGTCAAAAAATTCTGAAATACCTATCTTTGATGAAACGCAATATTATTTTTAATATTTTTTTTTTTCATCGTAACAAAGTATAATTATATATATTCATTTTTCCACTTTGCTTCTCTCGACTATTCTCAATGTGAGACGAGAGAAAAATAAAATGAACACAAAGATAAGAAATCGAATGCTTCATTTCAGATTAATATTTCACCTTCCATTCAACAATAATAAATACCAAACCTTATTTCTTTTACAATTGTTATCCATCCGCGTGTATCCTTTTATACTTTTGGATCTTATGTTCCTTTGGTGAGATTTCAATCAATTAGTTCCATCACCGCATCGGGGGATAGATTTGAGAATTGATGATAAGCGTACAGGTAGGTTTTATCGCGAAATGCATTTACACTTGATATTGTGCGCGCAACTTTAACAAATATATCTCCGCTATACACTTGGTTGCTTGTATCACTATTAATGCGATAAAGTAAGTTGTGTTTCGCTAAAGATCTTATGTCACTGAATATTAACTCCGTATTACTCTTAATGTAACTGCCCTCGCTAAGGGGAAACGCTAGATCCTAAAATTGCTTTTGTTTAGAGTTTGAGAACGGTTTGATTCGACTGTGTGTGTTATTTCGTTTCGCATATATTATATGTGTGTATAAAATCCGGGTTAAATGATTGCCTGCGTATAGGGGTCGAACACTGAGACGCTAATACGCAGTTTGTGTGAGTGGCATTCGATGAACCGACAATACTTTTACCGTCTCCTCTGAGGTTCCTTCGCGTTCCCTCACCCCATCACACTTCATCTCGTACTTTACGAGACAAAACTTTTACTCCATATTATTGTTCGATCTTGTATTATTTTTGAGCTTTCCTCTTATCGATTGGAAATCCTATTGTTCCGTTTATTTACTACAGAATAAAAAAGCAAAAAAGATTTCTTCACTTGGTAACTTTAATTGCTGGAATTGATGAGTATACATAAAAACCACGTATTCCCATTAAAAGTCACTCTGGATGTATATCACGCAAACAAGATGTGTGATAAGTACGTCTGTACCCTTAGCGATCAAAGATGATGAAAACAGCTTGAGGGCACTTCAGAAACCCTTGGAAAGTTATTACATTCGAAATATCTCCCGCAAGTACAATTCATTCTTCTCCAATTCAAGACTGTTCTAATCTATCACACAGATTGATTGATAATCGAATACTCTGTTCAATTATATCAAACTGTATCCAATTCCACTATTTGTATTCCCAGTCAAAATGTTCTCTCAGGATATCTTTTAGATATCTCAAACATGTCTCTGATCAGATGTGTTTGAGATAGCAAAATTTGTTGCAAAACTTGTTGTTGTCGCTCCCTGTGCGAAAAATTTGCATTATGTTTTCATGCGTATCGTATGGGTTGTTTTCAAATGCGTTGACTACCATTTTGACCAAGATTCCAACTTTGCATTCAAAAAAACAAAACAAAAAACAAATAAATAATACAAGAATGGTGGTCAGTAGGGTCGCGTTCAACCGTTCGCGTGTGTATTGGTGTGGATGTCAAAGGGTGGAACACGCGAAGGAAAGAGAGAAATGTGGCAGAATATGAAGAATGAATAGAGGTATCGTGTTAACGTGCATGAGACATCTGATGATGTATAGTTGTTGTTGACATGGTGAAACGTCTGATTCACATGACCTCTCGAGTGCAGCAATTATGTGCAAAGCAGCCCATGAATGAGAGGACAATAACAGCTTCATAGTGAAATGTAATAATGATTGGTCAACTTTGATCTACTTGACTTATTTCGAATATTTTATGATATTATTACTGTCTCTTCCTCCGCTTAATTATGAAACATCATCCTATTTCGTGCATCGAAACATGATACCATTCACGTATGTTTGCTATAGTTGTCAATATTATATGAAACAAATGTTTTCATCATTCTTCATTCAAACTTGGTTCTTGAAATAGGAACACTTTTTCATGTTCTGAATATTTCGAAAATTCTGGGAGAGATGTTTTTTGATACTTAGTTGCAACAATTTGAAAATTCTGAAATTCCAGTCAACTGTAGAATTCAAAACAAGGGGTCTTTTTCACCAGGGTTAATTATCTTTGACAGAAATCAGTCTTCACTCGATTAAACCCTCGATTAAAATCCCAGTTCTTGTTGCAATTTTTGCAAACAGACATGTGGTATGTGGCGGTACTCAATAAATAACTATGAAATGTTGTCAATTTTTCAGTATTTGATTGTTATTCCGCGCTGAATTTGGACGAAAATTCAGTCTGCTCCTGAATTAAAAACTATCCCCTAATAGAAATCACTCTAGCCATCATTTAGGCTATGTAAGTCTCCACCTGATCCTTGTGAGAGACTTGCAAGGTCTAGTAAGGCTTTTGTACTAGTTCGGAGGATGTTCAAAGGGATTCGTACTGTATGAGGTTATAGGAAATTCCATGATAAATTTTCGCAGGAAAATTTTCTATCCAACACAAAAATTTCTGAAAGGTATGCATTTTGACTATCACAAATCACAAGAAACCTCACAAAGTCTCAATGATTCCTAGTTATAATATACTTATGTACATAGTTGCGCTGAAGATGAATTTCAAAAATAGTTTCGCACGAAAAAAATTAATCATTTCTTCTTTGAATGAATCATCAATGTCTCCGTTTATTCAGAACACCTATAATAATTATTGTAACAAATCCATTCAAAAGATTCAAGAATAACTCAGTGAATTATGAATTTGAGAGTCACATACTTAGAAACGAAGAACAAAGTTTGATACGGCTGAAGTACTTAAATTGAAAAAAAAACCCCACCTAGTTGTGGTAAAAATCATAATGGAGTCCTAAAAACTTATACAGGGCGTTTAGAAATTAAATTTGCACTACACGTAGATTGGAACATAATATTTCAATCCCGATGAAAATTTCCACGATGGGAAGATCGAATTATCCTTTCGTATACCGTCAGATTTAGTTGTCTCGCCAACCAAATAAATATCACAAGTCGCAGAATCTCGTTAATTTTTGTGTTAGGTCTTGTTTTTCTCATTTTTGTTTTTCATCATTTATAATGGAAAAGAATGCAACGTAAGATCTACTATCAGCACTGTCACTACTAACAGCAAGCAAGTTTATTTATTACTCGGGCCGATGAGTGTCATTTAAAATTTCGATATAAATTAATTTAAGAGGTAAAGGGGTTTTCAAGGGGCGTAGTGGGACGAGGCGTAATGGCTCGGAAAATGAAGTTCTTGTAGCTTGCCGAGAGAGAATCTCGCTCTTCTCTACCCGAAGCTCGCAGCAACCCTCTCTTTGCCCCGCCACTTTCATCTCTGCTGCCACCACTTTCCAGCAAGCAACCTTACGTATACACGTTCGACCCCGCTACTCCACCTCCTCCTCTCTCTTGAGCTCGCGCCCTACCTACCCACCTTCATTCTCTTCCGACTCCCCTTTCAACTGTTCTAAACCCCCCTTCAAGCCTGCAGTGACTCAACATTGCCTCGTGAAATATCCTTTGCCCTGCTTTCTCTCTCTCCCTCCCTTTTCTTCTCCAGTTTGCCGCTCTTCTCTTTATCCTCTCTCTCTCTCCCTCTCTCTCCTCTTCCTCTCTCGTTTCCTTTCTCTTTCCTCTTCACAGATTCTACCGCTATATCTTTACCACCACTCCATCCACGCCCAAGCACTCTGCTTCGCCATTATCTTAAGTAAACAGACTACCTGCGCGTTCGAGAATTCTAGGTAAAGTCGCATGTTATCAAAATCCTAATCTTCAAAGTCTCTAGCTTTGAATCCTTCTCACCTTCTCCCCTTGCGCTTGACTCGATTTCTCTCTTTCCCTAATTCGTTACGTCTCTGGTCGTCTTTTCAACTCTCTCTCACTCTCTCACTCTTTCTTTCTTTCTTTATTTCAACCCTTCATCCACGTCCCTTCTTGAGATGCCTATCACAAAAATACATGTTTGATATGATTTTCATCAGAAATAAATCCTGTTTTCTTTGATTCTTCCCTTACGAATGTATTTCCAATTCTAAAACTCAGATAGTTTGTTATCGTTCTCAATGACAGTTCAATTAGTCAACCTTTCGATATCTTTGATCAGTTCCAAACATAGGGTTTCATAAATCCAAAAGATATGTGTGAGAATAAATGAACATTCTTGTACAAAATCGTAAAGGAATTTCACTTGTAACTTGAATGATTTGTATTAGTTATGTTGATCCAGGATCAGGATTGATCCTCTTATGCAAAAGTGCCCAGTACAGAGCAACGTTATCATGTCACACGAATGCCAGTACCTCGCCAATCTTAAGTTGTGCTAATTCAGTACTCGTGCCATTATCGTGGCATTTCATTTAAACAACTGCATTGCCATGGAGTTGATTTGAACTCTGATCCATCACCGATTGTATTGATTGATGGGAAATTGTATTGATTCTGGCCTGTTATAGTATTGTCATTTTACCCTGCAATTTTTTTTACCACTGGTTCTGTACTGTACAATCCGCCTTTTTTTAAATTTGGGTTTTTGTTCAGCGGTAGAAATTCTGTACTCACCCCTGTTGAAAAAATTCAACTGGTCCCCAGCTCGGTTCGATCTAATCTGACCCTAGGACTAGAAGAAATTTGGTTATTGTTGAACCGTGTCAAGTAGGACCAGGATAGTCTCACCTAGGCTGTTGGTACCACCCCCAGCATTGTTCTACCTAGTTCGATACTCTGACAGAAATTTAAATAGCCTCATTAATTATTTAGGGACAACTATCCAAATTCAGGATTCACAATTATAAAAACACTCAGGGTAACTTGTTTACAGTAATGACAACTATTTATAGAGTTGAGAAAATTATAATTGAATAGTTGTCCTCTCACATAGCTACCATGACTATAAATTTCTCTGAGTGTACTATCTGTATAGTTCTGTGCAGCTCTGCCAACTTGGTACCAACCTAGGTCGGATCATGCCGAGTATAACCTTGAATAGCAATGAATGAATCTTTGAAATTCCAGTAGAGTTGAGTTTGTGCAAAATTTATCCAGAGTTTTGAAATTCTCAATACATTTTGCCACAGCTTCATATCACTTATCTTTCCAGATTTTTGTTTTTCTCTTATCACTGATTTCAAAACGATCATTCTTAGAAATTTTGCAATTAGGCGAATGCTTGATGATCAATGCACACTATATATGTGTCTAATTTCAGTCATTTATCTCATGAAACAAGTCAACATCTTCTTACATATATGTTTTTTTCCCATTTCATTCGTAGACTTGGACACAACGGAACGCAATCATGTAAATTTTCGAATACGAACGGGTTAAAAGTGGGTTGAAGTTGATTACACTCTGCTAAGAAAAAAAACACCATGGATAATCAGTTTTCATTATCACAGTCTTCATAGTTGACTTTGATAAATCAAAAAAAAAAGCCGAAGTTGTTGAAGTAGATGATGAATATAATACACGTACGACTCACCTTAGCCTCTGACTCTCTTTGCATGATAGTAGTCATTTTTGAAAATCTAAGACAATTTTTCCTTCGGCAAAGTCTGACTTGGGCGATAATTCAACCGTCATAATGGTTTAAAGTTCACTAACAGTACCCTCAAACCATCAGTCAACCAGCCAAGGCACTATGTTACGCAGAACACTGGTGATTTTGTGTGAAGGGCGTTTGGTCAGTCGACAGTAACATTGGAAGTAACAAAAACGAATCGAAAATACGTCACATGGAGTGGCACAATTTGGCCAAATAATGATTCATCCATATCGCTCTCATGAAAAGTATGTATTCCGTGAAATATGTTTATACTCTGTCTATGAATACGTTAAGAATTTTAAAAAGATATCGACTAATGATTGAACTACAGGTGATTAAAAATCCATCATAACACTATTAGAAATTTGTCCTCCTGTTTGTATTTCCGATTTGTGTTGAAAATTAACACCGATTGAAGTATAACATTAGATGTTCCATTCAATTTTATACTGAGGAATGTTGTGGAGAGGTGAAGAAACATTGTTCGTGACATGATATTTAGAACTAAATTGTAACGCATCATGAACAATGTGGTATCGTCAATTTGATGATATTGAATTACTTCATATAAAAATCATTTTTGATCTCATCTCCTGTTTTGGATTTTAATGTTACCTTGCAAGTTTATACCTTATTTTATATGTTCATAAGCATTCTCGAGATATCCAAGCTGCTACACGAAACCAAGAATCATAGGTATGTGATGCGCGTGTCCTAGTATGGCCTTTACAGTCACAGAAGCATGCGTCTTCTCCCTACATACTCTTCATTCACCTCCAACCTCGGCCACCCTCTCTCCAACCATATCCACATTGAAATTAAACCTTACGACAATGATGATAAGCGAATCCTTGGCACTTGAGTGATTTTTAAATCACATATTTCATGTACCAGTTCCCACTATTTTGTTTTTCTTCTACGAAAATGCAACTTTATATCAAACGAATATAGAAATTCGTTCCGTAAACTTTGCATTGATTACATTATTGAAAATGAATTTTTTATACCAAACATATATTTTAGATCATTTTTGTTTTAATGATCTCCGAAACTAAAGATGGATAAATATGGTCTCTTTGAATTACCCTATCATAGGATTGACATTTTCAAATAAAATTTTCAATCCATACTGAAGAATTATAGTGATGAGATATTTAATTCTACTTTTGGAAAGCATTTCATGGGAGATAAGATATGAACGCAAGATATCATAAGAATATTGTAATTTTCATGTCGTTCTTTTTGTCCGTGTGTAAATCTGATACAAGAATGTTCTCCCTTATTCGTTAGATGTAGATTAAGAACACAAATCACTGTATTTTTGTACCACACGATTCGCTTCTTGATCTAAGGGATTAGGGACACATAAATTTCTGGATACTCCGAGTGAGGAGGTTTATTGCAGTAGAGCTCAAGTTATATCCATCCGTTGTCCAATTCGAATTCAATTAGATAGACATTCAAACTTCTAGCTCATCCGATATGTCTCTTCAAGGATGCGTATCATGTATTTGATTTCAGTAGATTGAACAAACTGTTTCTTATCACAAGGAGGAATCAATTATTGCATTCACAAAACACAAATTTTCTTCCCTGTGTATTTAGGGGGATTCAGGTTTTTTCCTGCATTGTTAAGTGAAGATTCATATGAAATATTGGATTTCTGTCTCAAAGATAAGACGAATCAAATTGAAGTTCCATTATTTCCTCCTCTTTGAATGTGGTTCCTGAATCATGAATTCCCGTCTTTCTACTGTAATTCAACGATAGAACGTATCACGTTCTATGGGATTTATCACAGGCTATGTGGGATTTTATCGTCAACGTCCTATGGAAATTGTCACAATTATTCTGAAAAAATATGCATTTCTTTTCAGATATCTGTGACATTTTGAACACTGATACGTTACATCGTTTGATTACGACAGGGGGATGAAAATTCACGATTCAGAAACCACATTCAAAATGCTAGAGAAAATCCATCGTTTTCTTTTGAAAATTCATACACTAACAGGAACGACCTGGTTAAATGATTCGTGGTCGCAATAACTTGGAATCTGGTTCGATTTACCAGGAAATGTGATTGTGATGTCTAGAAAAAGTGGTTGAAGCAAAAATTAACCACATTTTTCAGGTTAGAAAAACCAGATTCTCTCCTTGGTGTGACAACCAAAACTTGGTTCAACCATTTTTTCTGGACATCACAATCACATTTCCTGACGAATCGAACCAGATTTCAAGTTATTGCGACCAAGAATGTTTCAACTAGGTCGTTTTTCTGTCAGGGTAGCAGAGCTCGTGAAAATGAATCGACAACAACGCCACGGATTGTTGCAGAAATTATGAACGAATGTACAAGCCTACATTGAGAGGCATTTCATGTTTTTTGAATGAAATAATGATATTCCTCTGCGCAAACTTACGCTACCTTTTCATCAGGGATGACATAAATATCGCGATGAGAATAAGAGCTGGAAAAGAGCAAAAACAAAACTTGCATTGCAAAATAAGAAAAGTGTTGATCGAAGGTAAGCGAAAGGTACACGAAATGGATACGAAGAGTATTTAAATATGAGCTCAAATCATAAGAAGCGTTTAGAACTGTATTTTCCTGCAAAAGTGTACAGAAAATCAAAGGAATAAATACAATAGAAAATTCAGTGTGGAATTCAATACTCGAGTAACAGCTTATGAGGTTCGTACAAGTCCATACACGGGGGTGCTGTTTTTCCACCAAACGTTCTGAATACAGCCGCACGGAAAAAAGTAATTTGGTTGATACTTGGATAGCTAAAAATTAACTGCTAAAAATTAGCTGCTAGCTGAAAAAAAGAGCTGAAATCTAGCTTTTGTAGCTATTTTTTTCGCTATCAAAATATCAAATCCCCGAAATAGCTACCACAGTTAATTTTTAGCTACCACAGTGAATTATTCCTTTTCATGCGAGTGTTGGAAAATACATTCACCAGTGTTAATTTTAACACTCGATCATTTTACCATCCAAAAAGAACCTCTCACCCGACTTCATTTTTTACTGTATACACATAAAAATTCGAAATTCAAGATTTTTATCACTATGCAAAAGATTGATCAATAATTCTTCCTAGGGTTGTACAAATGTCTAATTCCATTCGGTTTTTATCAAGCGGGTGGTCGGGTGAGATCGGTATTTTCTAATTACATTTACAAATAAACACCTTGGGTCAAATTTCATGGTCGCAATGACTTGGAATCCGATTCTGATTGATTGATCTGTGCATTCAAAAAGCGTGAAGTGACTTCTGGGGTATATTATTATTCATTTCCATGGGAACGAAGAAATTATAATCTCTGCAACATTCTCTTACAACGACAACGTTTAATTTTCGCCAGAGTTATTGAATTCCTAGTGTGCGAACTTTATTCCAGCCAATGTACTCACCCAGCACACTAGTCCCAATCTATGAATTCATAATAGGATTCTTCAAGAGTTCCCGTTGAGACAGTTCAGAATAAGTTCTGTGTGGATCTCCTGCAATCAGAAAGAATGATCGAAGAATTCTCCAGAATTCATAATGGATTCTCTCAAAACTCACAGAACGGGAGTTCAATTAGGATATATTTGTACCACGTGGGTGTACCCGTGTGGAAATTTTTCCGGGCTCAGACCTGGGTCAGGTTTATAATCCCTACTTATAATGTGGCCCCAACTTGGGGTGTTACGCTTTTTAATCTAGGCCCCGTCGTGGCTCCCAAACTTGGTCCACATCAAGAAGTCCACTTAGACCAACTCGGGGAGTTCATTTTAGCTCATATGAATTTTCAAATTCCATCCTGCGCTGGGCCCCAGGATATTTGGGTGATACTCCTCGGATGAAAGACAAATGAATTTGCTCCAGCAAAAAGAAGCAAATGTCATTGCCAATCGAATTTCAAAATTAAAAAATCCAAAATCATTGATGCTACTTTGTTTGTCAAAGAAGTATTTGTAAAGTTTTCAATCCACCTAACAACCAAAACTCCAAATAATGTGGTTCTCCTTAGAAATAGCTATGTAATGGAAATCGAAAAGATGTATGGTTCTGAAGCAATGGCATCCGCAATATCTATTTACGGGAAAATGTTAATATCGAAAAAGAGAATATATTGTTTCCCTGAAGCATCAAATATAGTCGGAGGATGGAAAATTGATCCAGAATCAGTTAAGAATGCAACTTTTCCTCTTAATTTTGTGGAAAGGAAATCAATCATGATGAAACTTAATATATCACAAAAAATATGTAAAATATTTGTTATGTCACTTTTACATCCATGAACGCTTATGGAGCACCTGGAAAAAGGTGTTCATTATTATTGTCAACAATTAATGTGCATTTGATTCATATGAACATTGGATGAACGTTTCTCACAACAAGTATAAAACATATAATTTATGTTGCCCAGGGCCTATATGGGCTGTGGGTGAGCATCTGTAGATTAAAATATCCGGGGAGTACACTAGCAACCCTAACTGGGGCCCACATGGGCCGTGGGTGGGACCCTTATATTGGATGCCTAAGTTTTCACTTACGGGGCCCGGACATACTTAATGATGCTCACGATTGATTTCCACGGGGGGAAACTACCAGTGAGAAGAAGATTCCTAGCTACGATAACTAAATTTTAGTTGTTACCAGGCCCTTATCACCTTCTTATCCGATGGAAGGGAGGCAGAAGTTTTTAAAGGTCCTTGAGGTGATACCATCGACTCCTGAAGATGCAACCAGACCCATTGGTCAGAAAAGGACACGACTAAAACTGTTCTGACAAATTACTCGAAAACAAAGAAATAGAATCAAAATATCGCTCTGTACAGACCTTCTTCGATCAATGAAGATGGTCTGTACAGAGTGATATTTTCGAATAATTCGTCAGAAAAGATTTGGCTCGGGTTGCATCTTCAGGGGCCGCAGGTATTTCCTCAAACACTGAAAAAATGTAGAGGGGAGGGAGAGGCAGTTGCCTCCCTTGCCACCTCGGTTGGTACGCCACTGTCTGTTACAGCTGAATTTTTTAAAATATGAATACAACAATTCTTTCTAGAGGAATAAAAAATTTGGGCGTGATAATTCAAATTCATTCAACTTGACTAAATTTCCCAGCTGTCTAATATTCAACTAAACCCTTTCTATCAGTGTATAAAACTTATTGATTGCTGAATTTTTCTCTTGGAATTATTCCAAACGGAATACTCTAAAGAGTAATTGTGGACTTTACCCCCCAAAAATGATGACAGCTACTTTTCAGAGAAATTGACACCCGAAAAGCGGAATAATCCTTCGGAATGGAAGAAAAATCTTATATTCTTCATGAAAGAAAAATTTTCCCACGATTAGGGGCATGAAATTCTCTAACGAAGTGAAGATTCCACAGAAACAGAAGTTGTTTTTTCTTCACTGGATTTTGATTTTTATAAGGAGGAATTTGCAGAGACCCCAAATGAATTTGAATTCAACCCCCAAAAAACAAAATAGTTCTTCAAAGTGAGAGGAAAGTTCTTGATTTTTTATGAGAAAACAATTCCTCCACGATTAAGGAATAAAATCCACTATTAGGGCAAAAGGAAAGCTCCCCTTCTTTCCAACAGTGTACAAGTCTCCACGCATTTGATAATTCTGGATTACTAAAAAAATAGTGACAAAAGTATTTCAAAAATGTAAATTTATTTCTTTTCATAATCAGAAATAATTGACAGAAAGTGGAATGATGTATAAAAATAAATCGAAAGTATTGATGAATTATGAGAGAACAAAGTGTGATATTGTGATTACTCAATTATAATTCAGGAATCTATCATGATAAGGTATTATAACCATTATAAATTCAATACGCGAGCAGCATGAGGACATTGATGACTACAGCGTACGGAATATAGATAGTGATTACGCCATAGAGAATTCCATTCTGTCACACTTCTTGATAGATCAAATGGCCTTCTCATCATTTTGCATTTCGAATTCAATGACTCATCAGTCAACCTATGAGATGTCTTTTTATCCTCGGATCCCCACCTCCTCTCCCTCCACTACACCACATAGATGTCATGAGGAGTGCCGGTTCAGCAAAAGTCCGGCTCAGTGTATGACTTCAGTCGTTATATCCCATTCATTCCAGTCACGATCTTCCTCGTGGAAAATATCAATTGTATTTTCCAAGTTGTTATTTTGTGTGTGTAGTTTTTGTTTTCAAAATCATTTCTATCCGCATATTTAATTTTTATTCTATCAAGTGTTGGTGATATAAGCGTAAAAGGTGAGCGTTGATTAACGGAAATTTCGTTACTCTCATACGTCTTAGCGGCACTCCTAATACCAGAAAGATAGACGCATGCACGATACTATACAAATATCTTCTCTTATATGTGTGGAATTATGGTCGCGGCTTGCCGACCACTCCCATTCTCTATCGCTTTTCAGTCTGAACTACTGGTAGGACGGTGAAGGGACATAACGGAATACGATTACCTGCAAATCCCGGCTTTTAAATATTCCACGTATATACAGTTTCGATATTCTGGTTTCATTGTCAATCTGGTAAATTTCGATACTTCATCGGTAAACATATGTGGATGCATGTAGTTGTATCGTTTGGATCATGTTTTTATCCTGTTCTTTACATTTCTGTTGAATAATCTTCCAATCGATCGTAGATCTGGCATCGATGCATCAACCAATGGGATGATGGATAATTTCATAATTCTTCGAAATGATCAATCTTTGAACAGTAATACGCAAATGGTGCATGAATCACTTGTAATATCATCTTCAAGGCTGATCTCTAAAATTATACACGTGACGATACGAAGGCACCCGCCAAACACAGTCTTCCGTAATTGTGTCAAGTTAAAGGGATACGTTCGATTGGTTGATTCAAATTCGTAGGGTCTAGTGGGTGGAATTGATTTTTTTTATTTTTATTTTGTTTGCGTAAGCTTTTGTAGAAATATTTCGATATAAAATTTAATAGAAAAGATAAGTAATAAGTTTTGTAAATTTACATTCGTTTGTTGAGTTACAACAGTGAGGAATGTCAGTTTATAAAGCCAAAAGAAAATTCTTTAGAAGATTGCATTCTACAAGGATTGCGAAAATTAAATATAATTTATATATAATTCTATAAAAATTATATATAATTTTGAAAATCTGTCTTTCGTTTTGTTACTGTTGAACATTCAATGAATTTAAGGTGATACCAGCGACCCCTGAAGATGCAACCAAACCCATTGGTTAGAAAAGGACACCACCAAAATTATTCTGACAAATTACTCGAAAACAAAAGAATGAAATCAAAATATCGCTCGGTACAGACCTTCTTCGATCAATAAAGGTGGTCTGTACAGAGCGATATTTCCCTTTCACTGCTTTATTTTTGAATAATTTGTCAGAAAAGATTTGGCTCGGGTTGCATCGTCAGGGGCCACTCGTATCCCTTTAAAACACCATTCTATTCAGTGATTCTAGATGTGCCAAAAAATTCGTCTACAGAGCGATACTTTGATGTTATCATAGCATTCTTCGAGGAAGAAAATTGTATAGAATTTATATATAATTTCGAAAATTTCCTACTCAAAAACATAGGAATTGGCAAAAACATGGGAAGATTATTTAAAATCCTACTTTGCGCGATATATGGCAGAAAAATAGTTGTGTAAACAGCACGCGGTGTTCCCAGGAGCATGCATTCAGATGTCATTGGAATGTGAATGAATTTTTACTTCCATTACATGTTATGGAAAATTCAGTTAGAAATTTTCAACAGTGTCCTTTTCAGAAAGTCAGACAACCCCCGATTCAAATGCAGCAAAAATAGACTCAATTTTATTTTTTTCTATAAAATTTGTACCAAATTTATAGAAACTCATATGAATTTTATAGAAAGAATCAAATTGAGTCTATTTTTGCTTCAACTTTTCGTTTTTATGCGCCTTTTTGCTCCTGTCAATCTGTTTCTATATGACATCGTAAACAGGGTATCCATATGAATCATATAAGATCATGCGTAATCATGCAAAATCATGTAAAACATAGAATTTAAATGATGGTTTATCAGGAATCATGCATAGTCATATATGACGCACATTTTGTGATGATTGATTTTTTCATGTTTATATATGTATCGTGAATGATCATTCATGAATCATGCATGCTTATACAAATTACTTTTTTCCTGGGAATTTCGAATAGTTGCACAAAGAACCGAACGGAGGGAAGGGTTTTTATAACACACAGCATATTAAAAAAAAATATATATATAGTGGGGCCGACTTCATGATAGTTAAAATGAGCTGATATCGGTTGAAGAAAGTCCGTATTCATTTATTTTAACCACGCGACCAGGGTCGCCAGATTGGGTTATTTTTCGAAAATCGGGTGGTTTACGGGAAAAAGGTTCGTGGTTGAAAAATAAAAAATACAGGTTTCTGCAAATTGGATGGTTGAGATAGAATGACACTAGTCAAAATAACATTCTTTCAAAAGAAAAATTAACTCGAATAACTTGACTTCTATCAATTTTGACTTTTTTTCATTTTTCAATTGATTAATTGATTCAATTGATTTATGATGTAAATAATTCACAAATTAATGAATTTATTCATTGTCGAGTAATCAATTGTATTCTCTTAAAAGTGAATACTAGCGGGCGTGACGCTAATTAAACTGTTTCTTCCAAATTATTTGAGAGAGACCTACCATGCGTTAGCGAATATCCCAGGTAGCTAAATGAAAAATAGTCACTTTCATTGTTCTAGTTTTGTACAATTCAAGATAAACGGTTGGACTGGAAACCTGTCATCAGTATCCCCTTGAGAGAATATTAGCGTGCGTGACACCAGCTGAGTTGTTTCTTTGACATAACATATCAATTTTTATATTAGAATATATGTCAGTTAGCTGAATGAAATTCCATTTCATTATATTTATGAGGTTCGAATCGTATATTGTAACCACTCAACATGTAAAAATCTAAATTATTTGTATTATTCCGCTGTTCACAATTGTTTCAAAGGATATAAGTACTTCACGGAAAGAATAATTTAGCTAGCTAAGTGGCTAGCACGGATATGAACAGACATTAAATTAGCTCCTGTAGCAAAATTTTAGCTGTTATAGCAAAAAGTTTGCATTTGTAGCTAATTCATTTGCGGTGGTAGCTAATTTAATGGCTGTCCGTGTGTGTGCTAGCCATTTAGCTGCTGCAGCTAAATTATTTTTTTCGTGTTGGCACTTATCAATATCGATTAAACAGGATGGAAAAAATCTCATTGCTCTGCTGTTTCGGGTGCTTTTTGGGATTCTTTCACAAAATCTATATGATTGATCAATCTTGTTTGTTGTAATAACTTATCAAAATACAGCCAATTCAATAAATTTGACATTATATTCAAATCCAGTACCCTCAAATAATTCCAAATCGATTTCTGAGCTGGATGCAACACCCTAGTCGGAAAATGGAAATAGACGGAAAATAGTTTGATTTGAATTATTTCCAGAAGTTTACGTTCGTAAAATAATGGAAACTTTTGAAAACAATTCACTTCCAAACACTTTTTCATTTTCTAACTAGGACAGAATTACTGTCGCCCAGAAGTTCAATATAATCGATATAATGGAATGATTTTTCAGGAAACGCGTTCAAAGATTTCATTAATCGTTGTTCGGAATAGATGTGGGTTACATCGCTATGTAAAATAAACTTTTCATACCATTTATTTCAGTCAAACCGTTTGGGGAACGTGTTCTACCTCTGATAAGGTATCAGACAAATAAAGAAAACCATTAATTCGTTGATCGCGCTCGATGATAATATCCCCTTGATCTCTGATATTTATTGACGAGCCATTCGAATTCTGCAAAGAACATATTTTTTGTCACCAATATCACGCGTGTGTCCATAAACATACAATAATTATTGTATTTTATTTACAGATAAGTTAAGATGGCATCACATCAATATTATCACGTTAAGGTAAATAAAATCTGTACTCACGATCCCTTTTTCACACAATAATCAAAACAATGAACGTGTAGACGTTGTTGCAATACGAATTACATAATCTTCCACGAATCCGAGTGATAGGAACAAAAAAATGGTTTCAGTGTACACCCACCATATATCCTGCGGATCCCTTCAATCCTGAAGAAGATGCAGCGTTATTACGAAAAGCCATGAAAGGCTTTGGTACGGACGAACAAGCTATTATAGATGTTTTAGCGCATCGTGGAATCGTTCAACGCTTGGAAATAGCTGACAAATTCAAGACCATGTATGGGAAAGATTTGATTTCGGAATTGAAATCCGAATTGGGTGGAAATTTTGAGAACGCAATTATGGCTCTGATGACACCATTACCTGAATTTTATGCAAAGCAATTGCACGATGCAATCTCTGGAATAGGTACTGATGAGGGTGCGATTATCGAAGTACTCGCCTCATTGAGTAATTATGGTATAAAAACGATTAACGCTGTCTACAAAGATCGTAAGTATTGTACTTAAGTGGTTGTTATTAACGATTCCACGAATTGAGATTGTAGATAAATTCCATGAATAGCAGTTCAAAAATAATTACAAGGATGTATTGCGCTTTGTAGTTTACGGCAATGATTTGGAAAGTGATTTGAAGAGCGATACTTCCGGGCATTTCAAACGATTGTTAGTCTCCCTTTGTTGCGTGAGTAAAAGATGAAATGCAATTTAGAAAAGAAAAATGAAAATCCACCGCATATATGATTTTCAATCTAATATTTGACCTTCGTATTATCAAAGGCTAGCAGAAACGAGGATCCTGAAGTGGATGAAGCTGGCGCTGTGCAGGACGCGGAGAGTCTGCTGGCAGCGGGTGAGGGGCAGTGGGGTACCGACGAGAGTACTTTTAATGCCATTCTCATTACCAAAAGCTTTCCCCAATTACGCAGAATTTTTTACGAATATGAAAGATTAGCTGGAAACAGCTTAGAAGATGCAATCAAGCGCGAATTCTCTGGTTCTCTCGAAGATGGATACTTAGCAGTCGGTGAGATGAATGAAAATATCTTTTGCGTATACGATACGAAACGTATTTCAAATAAATCAAAATAATAATCTCGATTATTCTATGTGAAACTTCATAATCATGACGAAAACAGTGGAAGTTGACAATTTTGTACATGAAATATGATTTAATCGGTACGATCCGTTTTCAGTCAAGTGTGCTCGAGATAAAACAGCGTATTTCGCTGAGAGATTGTATAAAGCTATGAAAGGAATGGGCACAGATGATTCTACGCTGATTCGCATAATCGTGGCTAGGTCGGAAATCGATTTGGGAGATATCAAAGATGCCTATGAACGTATTTATGGACAGTCCCTAGCTGGCGATATTGATGTGAGTACAATTCAATGGAATGTCATTGAACGATTCCTTTTATAGAATTTATTTGTTAGATTTTTACGCAACACCTGGAATCATCTTGAATGATCGATCAAAAGATCAGTACTGGCTATGCGAAAAAACTTCATTTTGAAAATTACCGTGAAATTCCAGGGACGAGGAGCCAAGTGGGTTAAACTTACCGATTGCACAGTGATTTTATAGAAAGCGTTTTGCCTCGTAGGTTCGAACACTCGCTGAATTTGACAAAATGTTTTTGAAACTACCCACTTTCCCCACGATCTTTACTGGAATTTCACAGTAATTTTGAGAGTAAAATTTTAAAACTGTGAATACAATCATGAAATCATCATCATTATTATTCTACCCCATCCTCCCTGGTGAAAAACATTTATTGAATCTCATCAACTAATACGAACTTTGCAACGGTCAATGACTATTCAAACTCATTCAACTAATTGAAAACCCAGTTTTCAATAGGTTTGAATAGTAATTGCTTGGCGCAAAGTTTGTTCTGAATTGTATTAATCAATGAGAATCAATAGACTTTTTGAACCGCAGCTAGACGTCTCAAAACGTACGTTCGATACTTCAATTTTACTCAAATTCTATAAAACACTTAGTTTTTGAATTGAGAGAAAAACAAATTGATCATCTCGCAGGGAAGATGAAAACGTTGTTCGACTCTACAGATGTTGTCATGCGCATGAAAATGATTGTGATCCGATTGTTTAAATTAGCTCTCATATTGAGAGTTTTAAAAAAATTATAAGTTCATTCTCATTTTTTGAATATAAAATTAATGTTTACATACCCTGCTGAAAATGCCAGGCAAATCCGGAGAGCCGATCAATAACTGACAAAATTTCTACCTGGTTTCGTCTGGAATGACCAAACTGGAATAAAACTGACAGAAATTGTTCTGCCATTTTTTTGACTGGATTTCCTGGGACAAAACCGATCAAATCCTGACAATTATTTTTTGTCTGGAACTGCCTGGCATTTTTAGCAGGCCACCCAGATAAAAATGCATGCTGTGAATATTTTGTAACATAATGTGCCCTGAAGATACTATCATGAACTCTGTTCAGCTTGAAATGATGCATAGAATGTGAACATAATGTCTTCATTATGGTACCATTACCTCGTTTTGCCCCCAATAACAATGTTTTATGCGGAAACACTTTGGAACCATGATGCGAACATTTCTTGGCGTGCATGTCAACATTATGATGATTTTTCTATCTGAGGTATCGAGCATCTGTTTTGAGACACTCTGCATATTCATACTTCAAAATTATGAAACAATTTGATTATTCGATTCAATTCTGGCTCTTGATTCTACATCACGGATAAATGTTTCCAAATTCACACAAAACAAGGTTCTCAGCGGTCTTTAAATTCTCACAGAATTCACCAATCACGTATTGCTATCGAATAGTAGGACCACCCAGATAGTATTTTGAAGCTTCCCCTGAGCTTGCGTGCAATTTGCGTGCAGATGCTTATCCATGTACGTCGCTTTATGATAGCAAGTTATCTGGGTAATAACAAGAAAAAGAATTTTAAGGAGTGAGAGACCTGTAAGACATAATTTCTTATGTGCGATAAATTTCTGTCACCATGAAAATCATTACGCGCTCATATTAAACGTCTTTACAATTATTTGAACAATGATACTAACATTATAACATGATACTTTCCTAATTCAGCTTCACTGAATAAACATAATACGTCCAAATCTGCATCGAATCCACATATCGAACCTCGCAAATAATTTTTGATCCGTCAAAAGCATGACAATAGAAGCCATTATTTGAATAGGGCCTCATCATTCAAGAAGGACGCCTGAATTGGGAGGATTGGGAGATTTGTGTAAATACCTTTTTAGGTGCGAAAAAAATAATTGAATCTAGTGAAGTTTTCAGAATATTTTAATATATGTTTAAAGTGGAGAACATTTTTTCGAACGTGCAATAATCAACTATCCTAGATTTATGGGAACAGCTGAAGAGCTCTTCGCAAATCAATGATCTCAAATTTGTGTGCAGTATGAAGTAGGGACCCTTCAATGAGGGATGAGACAATCGGCTTTTTACTTGTCGTCATTGATAGGATAGGGGTTAGTTTGCGCGTCATTCAATGGATAAAATTGAATTATTTATTAAAAACATGACGGCAAAGTGGGATTTATAGTATATTTCCGATTAATTACTCGGTTTTACTCATTGGATGACACATAAATTAAGTACTTATTTTTTGGTTATCCCATTCATGGCGACCGTTGTCTTATCTCTCACTGGAGGATCCCTAGGAACATAGAAACCAAGACAAATTCTAATTTCAATATATTATTTCTCTATTTGAATCAACAAAGAACAAAAGAAATTGTGAAATTCCAAATTTACTCGAGGTGTGAAGAAGCAATGTGATTTTTGGAGAAAAAAGTAGACTTGCTATAAAAATTGTTGAAGAATAATTTTCATAAAGTTCAAATAGCAGAGGACACAAAACTGAAAATAATAAGTTTCGATTCGTTTCAATTGTCTTTTTGAGTTTTTTGCAATCATGCACGCCAATTCATAATAATTGTGAAGATGGAAACTGGAGAGAACTCACTTTATCTCATTATTTCATGTTGTGAAAAATTTTTCATCAACTTTAAATAGACTTAGAAATATTCCAAAATGTTAGCTTCATTCAATTAGTTTTCCTGTACTTGGAGAAAGAAGCTTGCTTTCAGGCTCCCTCCCGCTCCTTCAAATTATAGCGGTTTTTTTTTTTCATTAAACATGTTTTATCCGCACGAAGTAGAATCAAAGGCATCGAGCTTCGTCACTAGTTTTTTGATAAATTATTCAAGAAGTTGGTTCATAAATTGAGTCACTATTTGTGAAATTTCTTTGCCTTGTTTAGAAGAAATTTGTTTTTTTGGGTTCGAAAATTCATTTCGACGGGACAAACTCAATTTTCAATAATTGTTTCATTTCCGACATATTGGTTTCCGAGTGTTTTGTCCTCCATTCGTTCCTTCTTTAGAATGTAGAAGGGGACCCTAGATCACTGCGAGAAGCCTGTGAAATTTCATAACTTTTCTCATAAATGCATTATGATACTTCGAATATTTGGGTTTGGACTCCGAAGGGGGGATCGAGATTGCTCTCGTTTTTTGTTTCTTGGTAACTTAGTTTGAACATGAGACGCCTACAAAACTCTTGCACCAGGCGACAATTTTTCACTTTCCGTTTTGGCTGATTCAATTTTCCAAATCTCGCCCTCTGGTCTTCGACTCTGTATATGAACGTGAGAGTAGTCTTGCGATGCCGGGACTTTCAGAAGGAACATTATATAAAATTTTAGCATTTTGAGATCTTCAGCGTTTGCTGTTCTCCCTTCTCTCTTCCAAACAGAAGAAAACAAAATTATAGCGTATAGGCGATACTGATTTTCACTTTTTGTATCATTTTTGAGAAAAGTTTTAGCCAATTGGCCCTTCTCTCAACGTTCAAGGGTCCTTTACAAAATCAAATTCACCCTGCAGAATATCTGTTAAATTGAAAGAAAAGCATTTTTTAAATTACCTTCTTGCATTAGTTGTATCCTTGATTCCATCAATTTCAGGACGACTGTTCAGGAGACTACAAGAGACTGTTGCTTGCCATACTCGGATGAACCCATTTTGTCTATTCGAAAATTCATGTAGTAACTTTGAACGTGTACCATTGCCTTCTAAATTATACATCACTGGTATATCTAATATTTCACTGGAATGTAATTAATTGCAAGTACTTTTCTTAATAACAATAGTACATCGAGGATATTATGGAATTAATAGATAAATATGAATACTAATAATTAATATTTTTGCTAGACATCTTGGAAATTCATATATTTGTTTACAGAATTTTAATGACAACTTTCATTTCTCGTATACGGAAAAAAAGGAAAATAATTGCACCAGATAGTTATTATTTTTCCGGCCTTTTCCGGGTGCTTTCAATAGAGCTATTCCTTTTCTCAGTGTAGAAAATGACTAATTCATCACAGAAAATTCCATCCATTCATTCATAAAAACAAGGGAATGTTAATGGAAAACGCTTAATTTACATCACTTGTGAGAGATAATATTTTTGCACTTTGTTCCACTGAATTAATATATTCAAAGAAAGTATATATATAGTATATATAAATGAATGAATCTCCAGGAGAGGGTTTCACACGCCCTGGCGATGATGATACTCAATAAATATAAGGGATTAAGATTGTGCCTGTTTGAAATTTATGGAAAAAATAAAAATGATCAAATCAAATATTTTGTCATTACTATTTTCACTAGATGCGAGAAAGTTGCTTATCTCCTTCGACACTTGCAGTATAAAAAATTTGTCTAATAAAAATCATTGCGAATGATTATCGATAGAATCTTTACACAAGTTTTTCACAGTCCCTTGTTGGGACTCGGAAACATTCGGAAAAACATGGGACCAAGACTGCCACCAAACGGAGAAAAACAGTCGTTTTGTTTCCCTTCTGTGTAGTGGTTTTTGTTTCGGTTTCTTTCTGAATTTTCCCGACATTTTCAATAGGGTGTAGAAGATCACAGCGATGATTTTACTGAATATGAGATTATCCATGAGTTGATGTAACCTCTGGAAACTGTTGAATATACAAAGGATGCGTATCCAGATTCATTCGGCCATCTTGTGGGAATTGATACACGAAATTGGATTATAATTTCCCGAAAAACATGGTGTATTATTTTATAACACCGTGTTATTATTTGTCCAACGCATTTGATAAAATAAACGCATTACACCGACAGATTTGATTTCAATACACGGTATTTATTCACAACCCAGATACCACGTAAGCTTTTCATAAACTTCCTTGATGGAAAAAATAGTTACCACGAAAATACGACTGAGAACTGTTGAGTTTCAATAAATCAAAGTACTTATGTGCAATAGGTTACATCATATTCTTCTCATTGGATGACTTTTGGCTTGTATTCGACAATCTTGTTGTCATCAGGTTGCAACAACTCTATTGCAAGGTTTCTGTAAGCTTTTGGAACTGTCCGTCAACTCTGCTACAAGCTGGCCTCATGTTTGATAACCTTTCAGCAAGGTTAACTTGCAATCTGGGAAAAACTCTATATAGATTTCTAAAAATCAGAACCGTGTTAGGAAGCTATTGCTATTTTAGTTTTCATACAACAGGCAGCAGGTATACAATACTAGATACAGCATTCCTGTAAGTTGCGTTGCCTGATGGCAGGGGCAATGGTCAGACATCCAAACCGTTTAGCATGCTCACACAACGCAAATGATATTTTCTATGTAAAGGGTGAGGAATAGAGGGCGGGATATAGTTACGCGCACTGGGCAGGAGCCAGAATTTTTACAAATTAGTGCTTATGACCACATCAGCAAGTCTGTCGCAAAAAGTGTTCTTCATATTGTTTTGGGACAAACTCCGCCACCGATAGCACTGGTTGTTGTTTTCTGCGGTATTCTTTGGTCTCAAAATCCTTTTAGCAACAACTACAGGCGTTTCGAAGGGTTCTTTACCGTCATTGCAGAACCATTAGCTGCCCTCTGAAACACCAGTGATCGTTGTTTGTAAGGAACCGGAGAGGAGCGCATAACACAACAATAGCCGACGCTCCCAATTACACACCCTTGGATTGCACTTTGGAAACATTTGATCATCATCCGTGAATTAGGAACACATAATCATAGCTAACACATATCGAATTTGAATATCCATTCTTCTACCAGAAATGATGTTTTCATTGCGATTAATAATAACACGACTAAAACTGAATAACACTATTTCTCAAACGAAATTAATTCTCTCGAATATACGTGTAAATAAAATTACTTCAAAACACAAATACCTTAACTCGCTTTTCCATTTGCAGAGCGACTGTGGTGAAGATTTCAAACGGCTTCTGGTCGCGCTTTTGAACTGAACTTCTCCAGAGAATTATTTGTCTTGTGAAATCAATCAGAACGTCTCTAACTTGAATGCGATTAATTCTCATCACGATATATCATTGTTATGTTGAATAAATATATATGTGTCAGTTGTACCCGAGCCCCCTGATGTTGCTCCGCTAAGGTACAAATACCATGTGTTTCTTTTGTTTTACAGAGCGATTGCGACGCGGAATGGAAAAAGCTACTAATCGCCATGCTGAATTGAAAATACTGTGGTACTCTGTACTTTTCTAGAATCCATAAAAATCACATTCTTTATGGAAAACTGCATTTAAGATAGAATCTCAACAAAAAAAAAGAAAGAGTATGATATCGGACGAAACAAGTGTGTTGTATAAATTATTTATTGACTTCTATTCAAATTTTTATTTGAAAGATTTTCTGTTGTTATTTTTTTTAAAGTATTATCATTTTGTAAGACATTATTTCTTTATGTATTCTCAGATGAGAACGAGAACATTGAAACAATACAAATTTAAACAAATTCGAGAAGTTGAAGAAATTTTTTGCAAGGTTGTTTGAAGAATGTCTTATACGTTATATGTTTCTTCACCAGGACAGTATACTTGAATTATAACTGACCTTCAAGTTCCAACATATGAATTCGAATGATAAATAATTTCTATCTTTTCCTCTTGCATCGAAAAATCAGGTGAAAAGTCGTTGATAAGAAAACACGTTGAAAATTTTGTTCCATTCTTCTCATTTTCACACAATCTGATATGAATCATGATATTGTTGATATTGCAATAGTGATGAGTTGGATGGACACCTCACAAACTTGTTCAAAGAAACCGATTGAATCTAATGAATTGAATTCAACCAGACCTTTGTGAAATTTCAATGAGGGATATGGCGAAATTCAATGGGTCTGTTAATAAAGTCTTAATTCAATTGAAATTAGAATCAAATTAATTATTATATACTCAAGAAATCATTTTGTGAGTTTCTTAGAGTTTGAAAACATTTATTAATCACTTTCGTCTTGATAATCATGATCTTCGTAACCATGATTGGAAGTGCTGTGGCGATGATTCAATTGTATGGCATTTTTTATAGAATTATCCAACGCTAATTCTTCTGCGGTATACCCGTCATTATTTTTCAACGTCGAATCTGTCCCAGCTTCCAATAACATGTTAACTATTTCCAGATGGGAATGATTTGCCGCAACATGCAATGGGGTATCTCCCATTTTGTTCTGAAATAACAATGAAAAATCATTCATCAAGTCAATTATTGGAACTGGAATTAATACACAGAAAACAATGAATTGTTGATTCAAACAGAGTTGTGATTGTTAGAGTAGAGTGGACTGAAATAACGCACTTTACTGATCTCTACTGTACACCGAATGGGGGATGCAGGACTTTGCAATCCACGAACCTCGTGTGGGATTGAACGTGGCAGAGCCTGATGAAACGATCGGTCCCCAGCGGTAAATTTGAACAGTACCAACATTTTTTCAACAAAATTTACATTAATTCTCCACTCAATTATCAAATTATTATTATTTTATATCATGTATATGAGCATGAGATCTTGCTTATGGTTGAATTTTTTCGAATTCGGTATAATACTGTTTCGTGCTAACTTTTTGCACTCATCAAAATATTCATGGAATATTCTGCGCTAGATGGATTTGTATTGAAAAGAGAATTCTTTCAAGTTATTTCAAATATGTTATTATGGAATCCTTACTTGGGCATTTATTGCATTATTTGGCAAACTTAGGAGTTCCCTGACACAGTCGACGTGGCCACTACGTGCCGCCCAATACAAAGGTGTATTTCCCGCAGCATCTAAGCCTGTTCCAGAAACACCTTGTGTCAAACATTCTTGTAAGAAAGAAAGATTCCCTCGTCTTGCAGCCTCGTGCAACGGTAACTCCACTTCCTCTGTTTGTTCTTGAACTGTATTTAACGAGGGGAAAATTATATCGCCCGACAATAATTACATGATCAAAATAGGATTTTACCATAATTAGCAGGAATGAGACCATCTTTGCGTCCACATTTCGCTCTCCACCAATTTGGTTCAACGTCTTTGTTGTAAACATAAAGCAACTCCCCTTCCTCAAAAGATAATTCATCCGGCTACCAATGAAAACTTTGGCAAATGAGTTATCACTGTTGTCATTAATAAACAGAAGGAGGGTATACTCACCCGCTGAGCAATATATTTGTACAACGCTCTTACTACTTTGACTTTACCTGAAGAATATATATATTTTATAATTATCAATTTCATTGGATGGAATATCTTCAATGCTTTTCTATCAAACTACAAGCTTATTTCAGTGAAGGATAATCAGAAATTTATTCTTGATCGGTTACCAGGTCTTTTAGGTGGTGCAGGTGGTTTTGGAGGTTTATCCATGTTAGTCCTCCCGGTAAAACAATGATTCAAGTATTACAATGTTGATGGAATAAACAAAATGTATGTTGTCTATTTCATGTTGGAAATTGTATTTTGATTTATCAAGATCCACCGTCTGGTGTTGTAGAGTAGATTATTATTTCGTACACTTCGATGCATGCAGTAACATTCGAGGATGAGAGATGATGCATGACTGCACTGTTTCAGTCATTGTTTTCCTTTCATCTCATGGCGATCCAACTCAATCTACGTTCTTTGTCATGATTTTGATGGGTGGAATGAACTGATATAATTAATATCCCGAAGTTGTTGAGACCATGTGCTCAAGTTCTCAGATCATGTCTCAATGGATACTAAATTTTTAGTTACATCTGGGGTTTGGTGCTCTGCTACAACAGAAGCTATAATTTCATAGGGAAATACTTGTGTAATTCAGTTGAGGATGGTTAATTCTGAATTAATAAATTCAGATTCAGTACCGACGGAGAAGTGGTTCCTGTAATAATAGTCAGTAAGAGCCAAGAGCTATGGTGGAACCATGCGCAGCACTCCAAGCGTGAGATAGTGAAAGTCTTTTATCCTCTTGTACTAAGACCGAAGAGCATTGGAGTTGTGAACTCACGGGTCATTTAAGGCGTTGAGCGTCGAGCGTCGAGCGTCCAACATCCAACTATCCTAGTACTTTCAGAAAACAAGGTCCACCTAATTCACGCTTCATTTTTGGGCTCCTGGCGCGGCTGCACCTGTCCCGGCGCCCTGGAACTGGCACTACCTGAAGATCTCCAGATTTTATTCAGTTAAATCCGCTTGTAATTTTCTATCCTATCCAATTCATGTTACATCCAAACGTATCCTCTGTTCTCCCGCAGGGTACAAGAATGTCTGAAAATTTCATGATTTTGATCGACGAGTATGCTGATGTACTATGCATCCGATTGATTGAAGCAATCTCTGAAACTAAGCATTTTACAGCGTTCCCTCAAAGAGAAAGGTATCTCGTTTTTGCCTGAGGAATCATCCCTCAGAAGGGGCGGAATGTTTTTTGGCCCATCCATTAAATAAATTTTCATTGATGATCAATTCTTTTTTATACAGAATATATATCAACATTTTATCGAACCCTATAAAAACTAGATACGTTTTTTTTCTATTGAAAAACCCATACACTCGATGGATCCTATCCCAGGATCCATTCTTTTTCTATAAAATTTGTATCGAATTTCGATTGAGATTTTATTAAAATGAATGAAAACTCGATAATGTTCGTATGAATGCATCACATATTGCTAATCATAATATAACAAAAATGCATCGCAATTTGATTGCACTTTGCCTCCTAAGGGGGTGAAATTCAATTTTAATGAAGAATTCGTGAAGCATAATTTTCCAAAACCCTTGACAAGTCCTTATTGAAAGAGAATTCTCTGAACCTCAATCGAACTCTCTATGAACTCGTTCCGATCTGGTGTACTGTATGAAAAATACATGATAAAAAACACTGTCAAAACTGAATTTACAAAGAATTTTGATGGGATTTCAAACAAGTTTTGTCAGTTGACAAACATGCTTTGAGAAATCACGAGAATTGTTTGAGTATGGTTCACCATACTTCTGTCCTTGGGAATTCACAAATATTTTTCACAGTGTATTGGATAGAGCAGTGGAGCTATACGGCTGCGTTTAGTACCTCACTATTGCTACAAATCTGTCGTTCCTACAAATGCTGAACACACACTGTCCATTGATGAAACATCACCTTTAGGGTTCTACTAAGTTTTTCCGTTCCATGAAAAAGCAACCGAATCTGCATGCATGTGCCAAATCAAAACAAATTGTAGGTAAATCAATTCGACGAAATATGAAACGATGAGTGACCAATTTGGCGTGACTATATTTTATAAGAACAATTGTGTTTACGAAGATTATAGCGGAAATAAGGATACACGTGATTTACATGCTTTATCCCAAAGGTTGCGAGACACGCAAGTCACAATCAATGACATCTTAACAACCATTGTTGCACAGGAAAAACATTCCAACAACGCAAAGAGTAAAATTCAACTTTGATACGACTTAGTACTTTTCAATTTATATCTGTTTTCATTCGCAAAATATCTAACAACTTTGTGTTCATATTGTTTAGATACAGTGAAAGAATCAGAAGAAATTTCGAGTGCTTCGGAAGATGAAACTAACCCCAAAAAATGCAAGTTGAATGTTGATCATGTATAAGTGACATATTCCAATAATATGTTCATCAAGTATACATCCGAAGTTTATAGACTTTGAGATTCATCTGATTTTAGGAGAAGATTTTTCTCAAATGGCAAGAATAATTACACGTATTGAAACTGATCTCGTCGTATAGACACCGGTGAATAAAGGACTGCTGAAATATACAATTTTGGATTTAATATACATATACATATATCATAAGCGGTAATGTTTTTATTTCAATTGTATAAAATAGTAGGATACACATTTTTTCTCTCCCGTAATTTACAATCTTCTCGAGTGAAAAGATTTTCAAAATTATATATAATTTATATAAATTTTATATATAAATTGTATATAATTTTGAAAATTTCTCAACTGCAGGTGTAACGATAAACAAAAAATTTCTATCCCATACAGCGATGATTGTTCTTTTAAATATATTTCAAAACATATGATTGAGTGAATTCCGTGGTAACAAAGAATCATTTATCAACTACATGCGTTTGATAAAACTCATATAAACTCGAATGGAGGAATTTCCAAAATTATATATGATTTATATACAATTACATGAAGATTATACATGAATTGTATTGAATTGTATAAATTTTATATGTAGTTTAACAAATTTGTCCATCTAGGGATATAAAAATAATATATCTATCTTATGAGTTTTTTATGTAGTTATGATTCTGTAAAAATATTGCTAATCTTTAGGATAATTAATGCATTTCATTTAAGACCACATATAGCTGTACATGGAGCCAACTCTGGCATATTTCCCGAGTGGAAAAATTTTCAAAATTGTATAAAATTTGTATCAAATTATATCTGAATTATATATAAATTATATTGAATGATATAAAAATTATATATAATTTTGGAAATTTTTCCACTCGGGTTGTAGCATCTTTTGTGCTGAATCACATCGTTTGATGGTTATCCCTTAAGAACGATGTCCTTAGCCCTTAAAACGATGTCAAAAATATTTTTGAAGATCGGAATTTACTATTTTTCTCTTCTGTCAGTAGAGCTGGAGCCAAAATGCACTGAAGTGACTTCATATAAAATGAATATCAATTTTCTGTCGATTCTGATTTGATTATTCTTATATAATTTAATATAGTTTTATATATAATTTATATATAATTTTTATATAATGATATTCAAATTATAAGAATGAGCCTCTGAGGATATTGATTGTTCTTTTTTATGTCATATTGAACTTTTATTGATATTCCCAGTTGATCTATATCAAAAAGAACAGTCAGTGTTCTCAAAGTTGTTAAATCCCCATTTGTACCGTATAATAATAAATTCTATGACCTTCCAATCGTTTTAAAAACCTGTAAAAACTGTGTTGATGGATATTGATAATTTTTAGAGACCTAGCGAAAATTTTGGCCGAAAACGAGTCAAATTTTAACTTGTGTTTCGAAGAAAACTCAGAACTGGAGGTTGGAAATGTAGACAAGTTCTCCAATAATGCAATTATCATCCTGATGTTCACATTTCAATGTAATGAATAAAATTATTCCCATTGACGACTCACAATTTCGTTAATTGCATTGAAATGTGAAGATGAGGATGATAATTGCATCATTAGGGAGCTTGTCTACACTACCCACCTCCAATTCCGAGTTCTTTTTTCAAAACCAGCAGCCACAAAATCTCAATTTCAGTCGTTTTCTGCAAAAATTGTCGGTCGGTCTCTGATAATTCTATTTGAAAAACTGTATTCTCATGATCTCTTCCACCCTTGTTGTTTCAAGACATGTCTACCGTATTATCCAATGAAGCTCAATTGCGCTATATCATAGAATGGTTCCAAGAATGGTCGGAAATGCAAAGGGGTGATTTTCTCGGAATACTATTGGACAGATGTGGGCCAACTGGATTAGTAAATGGATTAGTTTCAGGGATGGAAAATCTAGGCTGCAAAGAAGACTCTACTAGACCACCTAATTTATTTCAATGCCGCGTGAAACTTTTTCACGAATGGAGTCAAAACTGGTCCCAACAAGAAAAAGACAATTTAATATCATCCATCAAAAATATTGATGCCCAATTTGCAGAAAAATATGAACAACGAGTATCAGCATTAACGGGCTCAGATAATTAAATGTATGTATGTTTTTATACCTCATATTAAAACATTCTACAACAATATACTGTAAATGGATGATTTTATATCAACATCTCCCTTTGATGAGAAATGTATTGAAATTTGAGTTCACGGAATAATAATAGTTCATTTTTTTAGTAGCAGTACAACCTCTTACGATAATCGGTTACACTTTCATTCGTTATTCGATGTAAAAATTACGGATGAATCATATTGATGCCCCAGATCACTTTGTGGGGAAAAAATTCCAGCTTTTTACAGTCTACGAATCGTCTCACAAGGAATAATGTGCGAAAAATGCAACCAACAGATTCTGTGGAGAAATCCGAACAGAGCCGGACAAGTTTCTGTCTCCACGTGAGAAATTTTTTAAATTATGTATAATTCATATATGATTTCAAAAGCTTCTCTGCATGGACTCTGGCTCTGCTCGATTTTCATTCGGATCTGCCTGGTATTTTCCGGAAAGTCGAGTCAACTTGTCAATATAAATGTGTTAATTGTATTCCTTGAGTTACGAATCAAATCGAATTGAAAAGATGAAAATATTCAAGAGACAACACATGAACATACTTGGTATATTTAAAAAAGACGGTTTCAGATAATTCATTCTTATGAACGTGCATCAAAAATTCTGGAATATTTTATGGATAAACAACAACCATTTGGTTCCTGAAGTTTGAACACTGATTCGAAGTGTGTATGATGTGCTAAATATGAAAGTCAAGTCAGATTTCTTGAATTGGTTTGTTTCTTTATAATGTTCTATAGATTGAATTCATAAATTATATGTGAACAATTATAAAAATTGAACTAATCGGTGAAGAATAACTGAAGTTCGATAGGATTCAATGAGATCTTCAGCCAAGTTTTGCCGCATTTGTCAATTCAAAATCGCATCATTACGATTCGTAATCTCTGAATACTCCGGTATTTGAATTCCTGATGTTCGGTAACGAATGGAATCGAATCTTTGGGGATTCACATTGGATACACATAGGTTCCGCCTTTTTACCTCGATTAGTAAATCGTCTAAATCTATAGATATAAGGTGATTAAAAGAAGATAACGTATAAAGAAATCATTTTAATAATTCAAATATAGAAAAACACTGTTCAATTCTTTGACACAATTCATAGAGGTATGTTTTCGGAGATGAAATAGTTTTGATAAAAACTTGATAGATGAAATGAAGGTTTACATTTTTAATGTTTCTGACTTCTAACAACTTGTTGATATTATATAACTTGATGCAACAGAATTATAGGTGACTTATATACAATGATTGAAGTTTATATAAAATATTGTTGAGTTTTGCAGTTAGGAGCAAGAAAAGTTGAATTTAGAGTAGAAAAATTTTCAAAATTCGAATTTTATATAAATTATATTGAATTATCTATAAATTGTACACAATACTGTGCATTTTTCTACATGGATATGTACAATTCAATAATATTGATATGAACTTCAGTAACTTTATATAAGGCATTTATATTTCTATTTCACCAGGAGATCTGTATATATATATATATTTACATATAAACATTTTTTGCAATTACAAATATCACTGAACACTGCGTCGTGTTGTTCCCCATGATAATGACGTACCCAGACAGTACGAATAATTAAAAACAAATTCATTTTGAACACCGATAATTTTATAATTCCTCATGTGTGGAGAATAAATTCATATCAAGTGATAAAACTACCCCCATTGATTCTTTCCAACGTTAGTTCACGTAGAAAATTATTTACTCAAGAATTCAAAATATTATATAAACTGAAAATGCATCCCGGATGAATATATTTTGAGCTCGGGGCTTTGAATTGTACGTAAACCCATTGAACAGTTCCTGATGATTTGGAGGAACTCCCCACATAAAAATTTCGAAACACTCTGGAAGATATCTTCAAAGCATCTTCAGGTATTTCATAACTCATCTCTCAGAATTCGCTAAGATATCTTTCAGAATGTTCCAAAAGAATTCCTCAAGAGCTTTATCTGGGTTTTAACCTGGATTTTGATGAAGTCTGGGTACGTTTAGTTTATTCTACATTTACGAATTTTGTTGAGTTTGTTGTAGCCACTTCAAACATATAGCTTTGATAGCATGTTGTTCAAAACGATCAGATTCTTTCAAAATCTTCTTGATGTCTTGCACCCTCGAGTATTTTACAGCCAACAGGTAAGCTGCTTTCAATTGTTTGCTCTCGATGTACGCATTTATCTGAAAATCGAAAATTTTAATTGCCTGTAGGGTACTTACATACCTTGATTCGAATACTCACTTTCAGTTCTACGTCCGTAATGAGTCTGATCAGAACATCAACGTCATCTCTCGTCGTTGTTATTTCGGTTTCATCCGATGTATGATTGAGTAACAACTTTATACAATGCGCTAAGACAAAATCCGATGTAACCGAGGAATTCGGAGCTCCCGAACTGTGACAACATTTGATCAACTGTTCGATCGCCATAGTATTCCCTTTTAAAGCTAAAATATGACCGGCCAAGGAATAGATCTTTTGCGCTCGGAGATTGTAATCTGAAAAATGAAGGGAAGAAATGGCAATGCCCGACAGTGTAAACCATCAACAAATTCAGAGATGCAAGAAAAACATATATAAAAATAAGGGTTATTCTAATGCGATGTATTTTGATCTACAAAGACATCAATACAAAATGAACTATGATGTGTGCTTGGATCTGCGTGGATCTATTTATATTCATTCAGATCTGAGGGAATCTAAGTTATTCTATTTTTTTCTCGGACGTTGTTACTACGATAAAAAAATTGGAGAAGAATGAAACTATACCGTTTCACCCAGAATTGTTTTTTTTTATGAGATCACGTTGAAAAGGAAGCAAATATCAATAAAATGACAATATTAGATCTCATATGATAAAACGATATTTTTTGTTGTTGTTCCAAATGCGTATACGATTGAAATAATATCAAGAGAGACATATTGCATACTACATGTTAAAATAGCAAAAAATCAATCATACAACCTTGCATTATTCTAAACGCTATGCCGAATCCCTCTTCGACATCTCGTCCACATAATATCGCCAAAACTGCTAAATGTGTCTTTTGCTGCTGATTACCAAACAAAGTTGGTAATTCTTGACCCGGTCGAGTCTTGTAATCAAAATCTGGGAGAAGATTTAGAAATTCATAGGGTATTCGTCCTTCTTTTTCCCCATTGGCCAAAAATTTAGCGATTTCCATCTGTCTGCATATGGTGTTGATGTGCCGATCTATTTCCAAAGGTTCGATTTCCATCGTTAAAGATTCTTGACCGCTGTCAAAAGTTTCTGTGCTTTTTCTCCTATTTTTATGAAAAGTTTTGAATTTCAATTCACTCTCCAAATGCCTTTGCGCGTCATACAATAAATGCACTTTGGAACACAATTCAATGTAAGATACCGCATCATTGGTGTAGAAACGAATGCAAGTCATGGAAGCTCTCACATAATCCTTCATAAATAACTGTACTTGGTATAAAACGTTCATATACTGCTTTTTCTCTAAATTATGACAAATGTATGCTAAATATTTTTTCCATATAACTAAACTTTGATCTTTGAGTTTCATACTCTGGTGAAGCTGCTCTATAATGCCATTTTTCAAACAACGTAAATATACGGCTTCATAAAATACTTCTGGTTCTAGATTATTCTCGAGAACGTATCCCAAGCATTTGTTTAATTCATCGTGTTTGATGTAAAAGTCTAAAATTGAATGACAACTCCCGTACATGTATAAATAGTACAAAGTTTCTTGATAATATACATTGTGCTGGTTCGAAAAATTATTCCTAAGTCCAGTACTATGACTTTGATGTGGGAGTCTCAAATTATGTAGAGTGTTCAATATTTCTACCGCGCTGTTAGATTTCTGATACGAGTGATGCGAAGGACGTTCGTGTGTACCGAGATTATCCAATATCTGCAAGATTTCTGTTAACAATGGTGGATTTTTATTCGGACGACATTTCAAAGTTTCGTTCCTTCTCGATCGTACGAATTCATTCGATCGCTCACTTTGATGATGCCAAGACGTGGATAACAATTCGTCTTTTGACATGGGATCGCGGAAATTCTCCACTTGAGGATGTGACAATATCACCCAATCGTCCGGATCGTCGTTTAATATTTTATCCAGACAATGAATAAATTTTTCTCTGGCTTGTTCGAAATAACCAGCCTTCAGGCACGCTTTACCCCAAGCAGCCCAAACACCTTGCGTGTCCAATCCTGATTTCGTGCTGACGTCCAAAGCTAAAGTCCACTGTTCTTTTTCCATAAGGAGATCTCTCAGTCTTCTCAAAGTGTGTTCGTCTAAATCGTCGGATGGGATAAGAGCTAGACAATCCGATTGAACGAGTGTTGTGAGCAAATCTACTTGCGAAAGAAGTTGATCGCAATGAGCTAGACCAGTATTAAAGCCAAGTTTGGCGCATTTCACTTTAGCTGCGACCAACAGAGATCTTATCATTTTTATTATGAGACCATGATCTATTTCTGGATTCACTTTGCCACCGCAAACTGGTTGTAGAAGACGTTTCATTTCGTCGCAACGATCCAAAAGAAAGCTGTGAGAAATTTATCGATACTTGAAATTCAATTTACAGAGAAAAGTAAGCGAAAATGAGAATATTTGAAATTATTTGATCTGCATACCTTGTATATGTTTTATGATTGGAATGTAAATTGAGAATAGTTAAACACAGAGAAATATTGGGGGCGTGTTCGAATGAAAATTCTTCTCTTATGGTTTGATTCTGAGCATCGTCTCTTGTCAATTTCCACCAATCGAGTATTTCGCTGCTCACCGTCGAAGGTGATAAAGGTACTCCCTGAGTTTCAGACAACTTGGATGTGATTTGAGTTTTACAATCGTCACATACTCGTACCAATACCGAACTTGGATATCCAGAAATTTGCATACGGTGTTGCGAACAAACAGCGCAAACCACACGACCGCATCTACGACAATGATGTCGTCTGTTGAACATTGAAAAAATGACCACCTTGCAACAGCTGCATTTTCTGACCTGCCTCATAAAACATGAATTTTCAAAATATATCAAGGACAAATAATATGTTTATATTATGTCGGGATAGCGATGATTTTACCTTATCGTTGGGTACCCACTGTTCTTTCGTAGGTACAACCAAAGGCATAACAAATTCCGCGTCTTCTGTCTCCGAATTGGAAGTTGGCGTATCTTTGATTTTATTCTCAGTTTGATCACGTTGCAAACATACGCGAAAATCCAAAGATTTCCTGGCATAAAATCTCACAGTCTCGTCGAAATTGTTCAAAAATTCATTTTCTTCTTGATCATTCCTACAGATCGTAGTTAATATTTTTTGAATACTCTCAAATTTACAATTCATCAATAATTGTTCCATCATCAAAGACGGGTCTTTGATCAGATGAATATAATTTTTTCTCTCTTTGATTTCTAGATTTTTCAAAATTTCTATTCCCATCAGGGTGTTTTTATATTTAACAGCGTCCGAGGTTTTACTATGTTCCACTAGATAATTAGCGACGAATTTTAACGCCTCGATGCAATCAGACTTTTTGAGTACGAGTTTACACATTTTCATAGCCTGATTGAGTGGTAGAGCGTTAAGAAGCTATAACAGCAAAAAAAGAAGAATGGTATTATTATTAAAATGCAAAGATTTTTCGAAAACTTGTTCACGTGTATGTTCACCTTGGAAGCTTGTTTAAAGTCACGCGTTCCGTTCTTCAACAATCCGAGGAATAAATCTTGCGTCAAAGAAGATTCTAATTTCAATGAAAAATTCTGACACTCCAACCATTCTAAACATAGTTCAAATTTATCCGCATCGACTAGAGATTTAACGGTATAAGATGGATCCGTTTTGTCTGTACAATAAATAACATCGTACCACGAGGCATCGCTGTAACTTACGCAATACGGTAACATTTTCCGAAAAATTGTTACCCTAAATAAAAATTCTTGCATCTGAATTTTACAATGAAATGGCAATTTATTGTTATTGGTGTGATGTATCGCGTGCAACAAACCGTCTTCGCATACACTCAAAGGCCACTTATTTATATTCTGCAACACCGTCTGAACTAAAATATGAACATTTTTTATTTGATATATATATCGTGATATTCCATCGACACCATGTTCTCCATTCGACACTATGTGATTCAAAATTTTATCTTTGAAGAACTGCATTTCAATATTTTTCATCAAAAAGTCGTCCGTTAGACTGTTTATGATATTCAAACATTCTTGTCTTTCATCATTTTTCAATGCATTCTCAAAGTATGTCCATAACGCACCCATCGATACAATCTCCTGAATGGCAGCGAGTGCTTCATTATCATTGAAAAATCTTTTCAAAGCTTTGTTCCAAGGAGAATGAATAAGATTCGAAAAACAAGCGGTACGCTTGGAATCGCCATTATTGTTTTTCAACAATGCTGGCCGGTTTTTACACATTTTTTGCACAAGGTAGGAAAATATCCAACAACGACCTTCCAAATAGTGCAACAGAGTGGGTCTAATTTTATCCACCGATGAAAATTTCGCAAAAGAGTTTTCATGGACAGTGGTGTCAGATTGGATGGAACTCGTGGGGTATTTATTGTATTTTAATATTATTTCGTAGACGTAATGCAGGGAAAAGTACTCGATATCGATATTTCCTTCCCTCAACGTTTTCAAAAATCCTTCGATCGAAAACCAGGTTTCATCGTAACTCGCATCAAAAGCATTCCTTTTGAAATCTTCTGGAAAAAAGTCTTTATATTTCCGTACAATGTCGGGTAGGCGTATTTTTTCAACTTGTTCGAATTTTTGCGACGAATAATGAGCAAGATAATCTTCTAACGCTGCATTCAAATCTTTGTTCAAAGTTTTTGCATCATAAACCTATGAGGAATGAAAAACATAAATCGACGTTTATTCATTCGCCATTTTCAAAAAGTACTCACTCGAATCAAAGGTGATCCGTTGAACTCATTGGCCATAGCGAAGATAACTCTAGGATCTTGTACGAGATCTAAATCTTGCCAAGCGGGTTCATTGAGTTCTTCCATCTGGGGAAAGTATTCAAAATTCCACATACATTTGGGGAGTAATTTGGATCGAAGGGCGCAAAGTGTGACGAAGCCCAAATCTCCGATAACGTAACCGACTGTCATTGAAGAGATTTCGTGTCTTAAAACGTTGAAGGGTGGATCTCGTGCCCAAACAGCGATCATTGCGTGTAGGAACATAACGTTCCACGTATTCAAAAAGAATGCAAGTGTTTCTTCACCGACCGACAGTTCGCTGAGATCCAAACTCTTTAAATATATCGTTTTATTCAATATATTTTGTATGCATGGATGTTGAGCTACTGCTCGAATGCTTGAATAATCCATGACAAATTGTTTCCCATTCAAATCCCTAAGAGCTTGTAAAAGGTCACTTAATATTTCTGAAACACATTGATTTGGATTCTGACTGACCGGATTATCAAAACACTGCAAAGAGAAGTAATGGATCAATCATTGTATTTGAGAAAGAAAGTGGCAAAAGAAGTTCATGTGTTTTTCTTTTTTTTACCATTTGATCCATATTATCGTTCAGAATGGTGGTAAATTTGACATCGTCGTTGCAAGTTTCCGATTCTATACCAACATGGTATGCCAGTTTTGAACAAACATTTACAAAAATATTGTAGACTAAATTCACCCCCAATTTGTTGCTTATCAATTCTAATTCATAAGGCTCCTTCTCCAAAGTGAATATTTCATGTCCAAGGTATAAATGCAGAGGGCATTTCAGTAAATCTGACATCGAATGACAAGAAATACCTGAAAACATTGAAATGTATAAGATTCCGTTTTGACCCGATGTTGTGGCGATTCCAGCCCTATTTCAAATGTCTGACAAAACCGGACACATAATTTTTGGTCAGGATTTGGTTGTTTTTGTCCCTAGCCGGTTAGACGGTTTCCGACAATACCAGGCAAAATTTCGACCCTGACAGATTCTATTTGACTTTTAGTGTTAGACAAAATCTGTCAGATCCAGGTCAAAATGTTGTCCGGTTCTGTCAGACATTTTCCAACGAGCGTTCCATGTTTGACTCCCTGACTATAAAAATTTCTTTCTCAATATTTGTTTTTCATATTTATTGTTAATAAAAAACTGCATTATCGATAAGCAAGTCGTGTAGAGTGTTTTGAAAAGTGCATATCATATATTAGAAATAAGAAACAAATTTTATTCCTTACCATGAGAAATAGGAGTGATGGTTGACAAAACCTCTAAATGAGTTTTCATTTTCGTTAAATACGTTGTCACTATGCTGTGATTATTCAAGGCACTTATCAAGTTAATCAATTCAATAAGAGGATTCGTTGATACAGGTTCAACTTCAATGTTCACCTTCCCACATTTCAAAAATGTATCCATCAAATTGCACCAGAAACCCTTAATTTCCTTGAATTCTTTCTGACACAATGGGATTTTTGGATCAAGAAGTACAGTTGGCACAGATATTTCTTCATGTTCACGTAAAAGCTCACTGATCTTCATAAAGAAATGTTCGTGTTCTGTACCATTGAAAAATGGATATAATTTCAAATACTTTACTGCCACGTCACTCATAGTATGTGACAAGTGAGGCGTTTGACACACCGTTAGAGCTAAATCCAACACGCATAAAGTTATTATTTGATTGCTATCAATTTTTGTGGTATGCAACATTCGTAAACATGATTCCTGTGAAGCAAGGAATGTTTCAAGTTGGCCGGTATATTGTGATTTCTTTATACCTTCTTGAGCAGTCAATCTAATGTTCTGAAAAATCAATAAGAATACAGGTATATTTTGAAATAATTCCTTTAAACTGCGTATAAGGAGCGTGAATTGATTCATTCGATGGCTCCATACCTGTAACGTAGATTGCGTTGAATGTTTCTTTGATCTATCCGTTGATTCGATTTTAGATAAATGCTTCTCCATACTGTGTCTGAACAAGCGCAATGCGTTTGAAAATCGAACTTCGCCATCCAGATGCGTGTCTTTGATGTTAAATATCTGAATCGCAGAGAACACAAAAGACGAGCGATGCAAGAACAATATAACCAATATGTCATTTTATAAAATAGTGTCAAGTGTGCTATTTATGACAAGCGTAGGAGTACGTTGGGCACTTTTGGAAGAGGTTTATCGAGAATGATGAATACATATATGAAAATATATAGTGGCATGTCACTCCTTTGAATCGATTACTTTCATAACATCCAAACGTTTTGCATTTGATAGATCAATTTGCGAGATGTCAATGTATTCGAGATTTCCTCAGATGACATGGACTACGATAACAACAACGAGGATGAAGATGAAATGATTCGGTTGTCTATTCCACACCTTGAAATGTTATCACGAGAGCAGGACAGATATAAACCGTTGCACAGTTTTGTCGATGCCCATAATCGACTCGCAATCAGAAATCAAATGGAAGTTTCTAAAAAATTATTGAATTTGAAAACTCAAGCGCAAGATCATGCAAATTTGGTGCAAAAAGAAACACCGTTCATCGCTGGATTCAAACATGTACTGGATGAGGTAGGTAGTATACGTTTTTGGTTATCTTGTAGTTTGATCGTTGAAATAATGTTTGAAATGTCTCGTTCTTCTTCAGGAGACGAGTCAAGAGTCATCAAAAAAATCTCAAACTCCGATTTCTGGTAAAACAAAATATAATATTTTCTCTAATCATCCCTAGATTTATAAACAATCCAATATATGTAGGTAATAAAAGAAATCTCAGGAAGTTGAGAAGAAATATCCACGAAGAGGAAAAAAACTCTTACGGAATGAGTGAACGAAACGATGCAAAGTTTCTTCAAACTACAACGACGCAAAAAGGTGTGAATTCTAAAAACGAAATACATGCATTCAAATATTCTTATCGTACGAACGAATCAAAACCTGTCACATGTTAGTAACGCTAGAAGTTTGAGAAGGAAAATTCATTTAGAAATCGCTAAGATGTATAAATTTATACATTTCTAAATTTACAAAGTTTTAAAAGTAAATTTAATATACATATATATTATGTATTTTATTTTTTTAAATACAAAACAGTGGAACGACAGAGCTTCCATCGAGTCGCCTCGATGCAAAAACATTTCTTGTAAAATATGATTCTGCAATCTTTTTGAAACAAAAAAAAAAAAAAAATTGAATTCATTTATTGCCAGTACATTTTGGAAAAGCAATGGCTAAATATTTCAATTGAAATGAGAGCTAATACTATGGAGAAAAAATCGGATAATGAGTTTTGAAGTCTCATCACGCTCGCAACCTACGAAAATGCTGCTTTGAGGAGATCGCGTTTAAACTTCACCCAGAAGTTTTCTGGGTACACCCTTAGAAAAAATTGCCTCATCCATGCAAAATTTTCTTATTCTCAGCCTCATTTTTTTCTTCAAAACATTGAAAATACCATGGAAATTTGGCAAATTCATAAAAACTCTCCTACGGGTCCCAAAGATTTTGTTTCAAAACCGCTGTTCGATCGTTCCGTTTTGAAACGGAATACAAAGATACCATGTTCACCCGTCGTTTTGTAAAACGACGAAAAACAAGGAACACTCCAAATTGCGTTTCAAAACTTCCATTATCGCATTCTGAGAAAAAATTTCGATTTTTTCAAAGTTCTAAATGGATTCTCTTCCCTCGATAAAATTGAAATTTTTTTCGTTGAGTAAAACTTGAATTTAGAGGACCGAGTAGCCGGGGATAAATTTCTACCGCACGAAGATGATCGAGATGACGCTGAAACGACTGATGAAATTCCATCCTACGATTATCAAAGTTTAAAAATGGAGTATGATCAACAAATCGATTATGCTATGCGCAGCAGTGAATTGTTCAATTACAGTCACACTGCGGAAACTGAAGAGCCCGACCAAGGATCGTTTGAAAAAATCAGAAACTTCGAAGGAAAGGAAAATTGTACGAAAGAGGAGTTATCTCGTTTGGGAATTCAATCATTAGAATGTTTAATCTACGATTATCGGCATACAAGTTCCAAGGCTGGATTACGAAGACTCCTTTCTAGAATCTGGATGTTTCTACAAGTTTGGATTCTCATTTACATGTGTATTGCGATACCATGTTGGTGTCAAAAAGGTAATTTAAAGATCGGATATCGATGATACGGATTACCGATACTTTTGTTGTAGGATGGTGTTGTTGTTGCTTTCGATGTGGATTTTGCTTCCCACTGAAAAGGATCTCATTCGCGAAGAATTATTACGCGATGAATCCTCCTGGTGTGTTAATGGCGGGAAGTCGTAACCAAATGCATCATTACGAAACTAACGAGGTTGAATTGGAAACATATAGAAAATTAGAGTCGGCTCTGAGAAATTTGTGATTTGGTGAATATTTTAAAAACTTTTCTTCATAAATTCCAGGTAATTTAGGAAAATATGCGATCGGTGAAGATACAGTGTTTTGTACTAGTTCGATATGAAACATTCTATGCCTGATTGGAAATTCCTGGATGGTGGAATTCCCAAATTCTCCCATCCGGGCTCCTTTGAGTGTTCGTCTGGCAGGAGGGACTTGAGCGGTCCCGGGCCAAAACCTGAGGACTCCCAGGCTGGAGTCCATGTGCAAATTTGGAAAAACATCTGAAAAAGTCTCATCTGAGTCAGTTTCTTTTTCGCACTTTCTGACTTTTTAAGAACGAGGATTTCCCTCGTTTGGGAAAGATAGATTCTCTACCGACTGCCTAAAGGGTAAAGTTCTACTTCATTGGAGTGAGAATTCACTTTTTGGCCAGTCAAAAGAGAACCTATATATTTCTTCGAGTGGAATTGTCACTCTTTCAAGTTTGGAGCATATTCTGTGTTACATGGACCGTTAAATGCGTAATAAACGGGTGTTTCCGATCCTGCTTCAAGCAGTTATCGGAAACACCCTACGTATTACAATTCTGAACGGGTTGTGAATATCAAAAATAGCAAATTGATCTATCATGAGCTTTCAAGCGATGAGTGAAGGCTTAGACTGAGCATTGAAAAAAAGTAAACATCAGGTACATCAATTACCTGGAGCACCTTTTCAGCTTTGGAATAATCCTTCCTCCATAAACATTGTAGAATCAAACTTTCTGCGGTAGACAGCATGAAATTGAGAAGCGATAATCGTTTAGAATCCATCGAAACTGATGGATCTTTGGGATTTTTGTTTTTCAAAACTCCACGTGCCTTATTCACGCCGGAACTTTTTGTCGAAGTGCTTTCAAAATTCATGTTCATTCCATCCGAATTACCATTTTGTGTTTTATAAGAGTAAACATCCTTTTTCAAAAATGAGGAATTTTTCACCCCAATGTTCATCTCTGTCATATTGACAAGAATTTCATCACCGATCATCGGTAAAGCAACATTCTCAACAAAATGTAAATTAGTAAAAAGTTCTAATCGCCAATTAGCCTCATGTAATATTCCAACGATGAAGGAAATTCTCTTATTTATTTCGCTATTCTCTTTCTCAGAATTTTTGTATTCCTTCTCAACAAAGGCGATGCTTTGTTTCAAATAATGTAAAATGTCTCTCAAAGCATACATATTGCAAATAAAACCAGATTGAGCGTTTTTTCTTTTTCTCTTATGAAATTTGAATTTCTCATTCTGATGAGAACTGTCTTTACTTTTCGTTTTGTCTGTTTCCCTTTCTTTTCCCTCTTCTTTCTCCTCTTCTTCCACTTCCTCTTCTTCCTCTTCTTCATCTTCTTCTTCTCCTTCTTCTTTGGAATCATCGTTAACGATACGAAAATCTTCATATCGCAAAAAAAGTAGAGAAAAAATGTTTTCTATCACTTCCAGTCTGAGAGTCAGCGGATGCAACGATTTCAAGAGAAATTCCATATGAAAGAAATATTTGTTGATAATCTGATAATTAATATCATAACTGTCGCATAACAATATTGCTTTCAGAGCACTTGAAATACACCTGTATGCTTGAAAAACATTCTCGGATTCTGAACACTGATTGAGTAGATCTGTTATCTCGTCATATTCTATTTCATGGATATTCAACGTCAATTTCAGAACCAAAAGCACGTTAGAATTTTGCACGGACTGCAAAATTTGCTTAATCGAATGGATTCGTTGAAGCTGCGTCCATTGTGGAGTGCCAGCGTGGTTTTTTTGGTAATTCAGAATCCATTGGACGATTTTAAGATAACGATTTAAATGAAAGTGCATGGTATTCAAAGTCACATCGTTCGAAGTGTAGAAATCAGATTTTTGGAGGATAAGAAAAAGTAAATCAAACACAGAAACATTTTTCTCATGTTCTTGTGAATAACAGTTTTTGTCTTGTGGAAAATCATTCAATATTTTAATCAATAATATTGGCCCAAGATGTTTCAATGTGCAGCACGAGAGAAGCGGCGGGAGTTTGTCGTATGCATCGTATGATAATAACGTATAGCAAATTTCCTAAAATTAAACAGCAATATAATTCAAGTAATTCCCAGAAAATGTATTCGTTAATGATTCGTAGCGGTATTTCATGATTATTTATGCACGGAGAAAACTACACGATTACGATTATCAGGAAAAGTAGTGAGTTGCTGATAGACATACAGCAACATCGTCACGCGTACCATTAAATATCGAATCGAGTGTAATAAATTGTTGACGTCTTCATCGAATCAGCTCAACATTATCTATCTTTCAGTCCAATGATGCGCATGATGATGATTGTATGAATACCGCGATATATCGTATCCAATTCTATGATAAAAACAAGTCATTCATCTTGTTTTCGTGAATTCATTCTTTCCTTTATCGAATACCCAATGTACCCAAGTAGCAAAACCTTAATCAAAAATAACGTTCACCAAGCGTGAGAAAAATGTTTGTTGAAATGACTCTTTTCGGCAGAAAGTCCGATAAGCGTTCATAAAAAGTTCGAGCGTGCTTTAATCTTTATGCTCTGCAAACATGCTAGAAACTGTGAAAACGTTTCAAGCACGCTTCCTGCGCGTCACGAATTTGATCCCCCTTAATGCACGCCTTAAAGTGCCAAATTACCCTTTTCAAACTTTTCGTATTCTCTCGATTGACTTTGCAAGTGCTTTTCCTGCACTCTTAGTTGCACGTGTCGTTCTCATCAGGAGTAGTCGATTCGAAGGTTCTTGGAACTTCCGAACGTTTCATGAACTCTCATAGAACACTTGCCGTGCCAATTGGGTAGTTACTCGAATAGCATTTTATTCCTTTTTATTGAAAATAACAGATAACGTGAGACGCGAATGATAATTTCTTTAAAAACATATAGACAAATGACGAATATTCCATCGTGAAACTTTTGTCAAACTTTATTTAAAGAAAGAAAAGATGACATATTACCCCCTAAGAAAATTAATCATTACAAGCTCCCATCAAATGCCTAGAAACCAACTTATGATTCGATAAGAACTGCCTACTCAACGTTCGCTATTCGGGAAAATCATTTTCTATGTTCTAAGACCTTACACTCTCGTCATCCAGTATCAATATGTATTTTATTGCATGTACTATTGTATGATGATTTTCTCTTTAAACAGTCTTCAAGACTCACCAGAATATCATGAAGCCAATGTACTTTTCGTGTAAATATTCTCAGTAATAATTCTTTTTCATTCAAAAATAAAGAACCGCTATCGTCAGTGTTGAATATGATATTTGTAATATTGTAAGCCTTATCTAACATCACAGCTGGTTCAGATCTCTCATAAATTTCACACAGGGTTTTTTGCCACTCGTGAAAGAAATAAGTATCTCTTCTCGAATAAATAGCCATTTCTATTTCTTCCATCTCATGCAATTTGAGCATCTTCACGGAGACGATATACGGAGATAAATGCTCTAAAAGTTTAGAGAGCGATTCAAAAATGTCCATTTTCGATAATAAACACAGCATTATTCTTATATCATTCTTCAAACATGGCTCCTCGTCACTTGTCATTTCATGATCAATGTTTTCTTGACTAGCATTCAATGGCTTGTAGTATTTTGATAAAGAGTGTTCAAAGCATTCTATCAATAACAAGCTGTATAAATTTTGTAACGTTTCTTGTACGTTCGAGTTTGAATCGACTGCGACGCGTAACAGCTCATTGATTATCCAGCATATCAAAAATGGCTGACTGGTTATTGTTGTTTTCAAAAATTTAAGAGATTCTTTGGAAATTGTATCCTTGATATCATGAACACTCTTGTTATCACAGTTACGTAATTTCACCAGTTCCTGTAGATGAAAAAATGGGTAGTCAAACAAAGAAACTTTGTTGGAATGAGTCATGAAGTCGTATAATCACCTGTTGAATGGAATCTGGTAATTGTGAATTCGTTTGTTGTAAAGTATTTACAAAGTCGATGACGGAAAACTTGGTTTCCGTATCTTGTGTCGAGGAGTCATTGCCCTCAAGTTGAAATAATGATCCATGAGGGATCCACTCGTCCTCGATTTTAAAATTTCTGAAACAATGTACAGTTTCATTGAGATCACGGTTCAAATGATACCTACGGAATTGAGTGGTTAGCGGATAAAATGTCCGGAAAAAAAGTAATCGAATCTAACTGGATACAATTGAATCTGCTCAGATTAATATAAACTCCCCACACAGGAATAGTCCTTCCAGAATATCCCAAAATATGGGCCCTCGCGGAAAATTTACAGAAACTTATTTGGTTCTGCTTGGTTTTTGCTCCAGGATATGCTGGTTTTCATTCGGATTTCACTGGCTCTTCCGCAGGACCGAGATTGTAATATTGGGGCAATATTCTGAGACATTCCATGTTGAATGGGTTAGTTTCATAAATACACTGTATAAAATGATCGGAATTTTCCTATACAGCATTCGGTAAATTCCGGTCATGGGATGAGAAATCAATTTCCGATACATGTTACATACAAATTTAACTGAAAATTCCAAACTTCATGGGATTTTTACTATCATTGTGCAGTAAATTTCTGGTAAAATACGGAAAATTCCTAACGCATGTATGTGTTAATTACTTCCGAACATTTATGTGAAGTTTCCCATAGAAATTTTTTACAGTGTATCCTTCTATTGATATGAATAGACTTTACTGAATTTTAACATCATTTTGACGTTAATTGAACTGGGGAGCTTTCGTTCAAGATGTTTTGAAGATGTTACATAAAGTTGTTCTCAACAAGAGCTGCATAAGGTCTTTCTTTGAAGGGTTCTCGAGTGTTTTTCATAATGTTCACTGGGGTTTTAAAGCTCTAAAAACCCATTAGAATTCCATCAACTCTCATTTGATACGTCTGCACGAGATTTTTCACCCATAAGTAGATTCCCATGAATTCCCATAGATGCTGTGACACTAGCCACTATTGAAACTGATAGGATGTTTTATTCCTATCAGTATTTATCAGGTTTTGCTGATCATACCGATAGAAACCCATAGAACATCGGATTCCCCATAGAATCTTATAGAAACCCTCAAGTCCTGTGACACTAGCCACTATTGACACTGATAGGAAATCATGGATTCCAATAGGATCTGGCCTATCGGTTTCTATTGGTCTTTTCGCACAGGGATGAATTCTCATAACGGTTTTTCTAAAATCTCATAAATCTCCGGACAAATCCTCATATAGTTTTATAGTCTTTCAGATTTCACGTGTCAGTTTTCATCAGGTCTTCTCCATACCATAGATCTCTCAACATTCGATCATCAATTCGTTTCAATAAACGATTCAAACTTGAATGATATAATTCATAATCATACTCACAACAATCCATTGTTTGATAACTTGAATCGCATCAATGCTTCTAAATCTTTTTTCAACACTTGACTGATGTTTGTGTTTTTACGTGAAACGACGTAAGATGTATACCATAACCTAGACAAAATATATTTGTCCACGAAAAACACCTCCGACGGCTTAGACATTTTATTCTTTATGAAAGGATCCTACATGTATATGAATAAATTAATGAACTGTTGACAAATTGTGCATTTTCTATAATTTAAACGAACTGTCACAAGGCATAAATATGAAACAAAAAACGCGAACACTCGTTATGCATATAGTTGGATAGTTATGCTGTCAGAGGCGAGGATTATTTCTGATATACATATATATTTTGACCATTGAACTCTGCACATAATGAAACGCATTAGAAAACTCTTTGATATCTTTTAGAGAAGAGACTGAACGTTCGAAATGTTGAGAAGAAAAATGTTTACTGAGATACAACGAGGTAGTAGAGGTTTAGACACACAAGCTACGTAAACGTGAACGTATGAAGCGGAAGAAAGAGCTGCATAAATATCATACATGGTTTCTGTGCATCCGTTGCGGCTTACGTATCTTGTAAAGCCTTCGGATATGGACATCCCGATTGGTCCGGGTGTGGAACAATTGATTCCTATTGGCTGAAACCAAGTCTGAGCTAACAGATCGCGCTATGCTTTATGATTATGCGTTCGTGTGCCCATACCTTTATGGTCTGTCTACATAGACAGAAAAACGCAGGACGTAGACGTGAACGGCTGCGCTGATCTCGCATGCTGTATCTGCGCTTTCGTTTTACGTTTACGTGACTTGCGTGCGTAGGCCTCTAGAAAAATCTTAAGGTCTACCTACACAAGAATGTAAACACGAATGCGATAGACGATATGCTGCGCTGATACCGAACCTGAGTTTCCACAGCTTTTTGTTTTTTATATTTACGTTCACGTAACTTTATATCTAGACCATTCAAAGTCTTGAATTCTAGTTATACGAGTACGTGAACGTCAAAAACGGAAAGATGAGCACTACGTGCTTGAATCTCACTATATACGTATGCACAACCGTTTACGTTTATGTTCGTTTTTACAAAACTTGCGTGGTTAATCTCTCATATTGTGTGATATTACAACGCTAAGTTTAGGACTTTTACAAAAGAACATGCACATCTCCTACGTTGAGCACTTGGGACTTTTACAATAAAAATAAATTCTTTCTATGCTGAGTTTGGTGCTTCCACAAAAAAATGCTTTTAAAGTGTACAATAGAATCCAATTTAGAATAGATTTAAACAGTGTCCAACACGCAATTCTCTGCAAAATTGAACACTAAAAAAGTGAGTTACCCTCTCATCAATTATTCATCCCTGTCGTGTTTGTTCCCAAATGTAAGGGATGATTCGAACATAACATAGAGTTCAATGTTCGGAGACGATAATGAACAATCATAGATCTTCATATCCCCACAGGTGCAAATAAAATGTTTGAATATCAGTGAGGTTTAATACACAATTTGGAATTCAATAATTGAAATTATAAACCGGATTCTTCGCAAAGTTAAATCATATGAATAAAATTGATGATTCTTTACAATACAGATTTGACATGAAATTTACTTCAATGCGATCTCTTTTCAGGTGAAGAATCAGGAGATATGGAGAAATATGATGATTGATCATCGTATACCAGGAAGATAATTCAGATGATTATTCTCAAAAATATTACAGACTTTCGAGAAGGACAACAATAATGCTCGACGAAAGTGTTGAGGGGTTTTTATCTTTATATCATAGGAAATAATTTATTCCATTCGAGTGGATACGAGCATTAGAAGGGGGAGGGAAAGGGTTCGAATTGTCTCAGAAAGCACGTAATTAATACAAATTCGGAGTGAATAATAACAAAGACTGCAACCCATGTCTGGTGTGGAGATATTAAATTTCTTCATGATTTCTGAAGGTTGAAAAATTCAATCTTACGATTTCAACCTCCGGACGTTAAGAAATCTCATAATTTTACTTTTTAGCCTTCAAAAATCACGAGAAAAATTGAACAAAGTCCACGGAGGGCCGTCTTAGGACTCCTTAAGGCCATCGGTATATTTGCCATCTGAGGCTCCTAGGATTACAAGAGTGAAAAATTATATATAATTTATATATAAACTGCTCCTTTTGCCCGTACCTGACAACTGTTCCGAGTCTACGACAGGATGCAATCTCGGGTCTATAATTTATTATTATATACTTCAAATTTGCATTAATTACATACTTCACGAGTAAAGTCTGCACAAAATTCGAATTTTCCCTCTTTCTCTCTCTTCCTTGAAGCTCGAATCCCTCCAATGAAGGGATGAAATATCATGTTGTTTTAGCACTAAGTCAAGTCATTAGGAGTCAATGACAGTACCCAGTCTCTTTCCGAACCTCTCCAAACATTTCAGGCACTTTCAACAGAGGTTTCGATTATTATTTTGATTCCTACAATAACGCACTTCAGCTGACAATTTACCTCTCTTCGTATTGTTCAAAAAGACTGCGTTATGGATTAAAAATAGGCTTCGATAGCTTTACACATCTAGTGATGTATTTAGTGTCGTTTAGTAGTCCACTAGTATATTTTGATTCTGTAAATTTATCTATAAGTCAGAAATTTTTGTTTCAGCCACCAGTCTGTGCGACAAGTGATCAATTAATTTACATTCGTACTTGAAGTGGTATCAAAACTATTTTCAAAAAGTATTTTTCCATTTCCAATATTCCACCAGAAATCTGAAAAATAAAACGAAAATGAATTTCATGTTTTGTTTGTGAAAATTAAATTTTGATGAAAAATCTTCTTTTCAATTTATCGATTGAAATTTTCCAATAAACAATAGTTGATTGAGATAAAAAAAGTTTTTAAATAAAATTCACTTATTTAATTAAAAAAAAAATGATTCTGTTTTATCCATTATTCTCTCACCTCCCTTTCACCTTCATTAACAATCCTACAAGTACTGTATCATATCTATTTCTGAACTATACGAAAGATTGTATTCGTTATTCGATGAATTCATTTTCCCAGCCACAATGAGAATATTTGAAAAACTTTGGACATTATTTTTGGCTCATACTGAGTCCACATCAACATATTTGGTATTGAGAATTTATTGGAATTCACCGGGCATCTTGTGGATTGTCAGAAGCGCGACAACGAGTGGTCCAAGGGTGCCTGAGGGTATCCACTTAATTATGATGGACAACCTCTCAATTGTATGTTCAAATGAGGAACTTTTCAAAATTATATGTATACAAACTATACAGAATTGTATATAAATTGTATTGAATTCTATATAAATTATATATAATTTCGAAACTTTTTTCATCAAACAAAGTGCAATGGTGGTGCATGCTATTTCACGGTATTGATTGTTTTTTTATAAAAAATTTGTTGAGTTTGTGTAGAATTTCATAAAACATTGATAAAAAATATATACAAATTATATATAAAATATCGATAATACCGTGCAATCTCGTGGATCATTTATAGTCTCAAGTTGTTGCACCCCTGTTTATTCTAATTCCTTTCGTGAAAAATAGTACACTCCTCAATGAAAAATGAAAAATCCTGTTCAAAGCTCAGTTGTAGTAATATCGTGAGATTTTTTGGAAGATTTCTCACAGTTCCCACTCTTTTCCTTTCCAAGAATTTCCTTGAAGCCTAATGATAACTGGTATAGAAACTCCTCAAAAGTATGCTATGATCATTATATGGATGTGCATGAAATTATTTTGGATAGATTCGTTAAGATCTTCTAGGAAGATGCATAGCACATAATTATTCGAAGATTCTAAGCATGTTCATAGAATGTTCCAAACACGTTTTCAGCATTTCCAACCTCTTTAGTTGCTTGGAAGCCGGTCGTTAACTTCAAACAAATTTCGAGACACCTTGCGTATTCGATCCATTCAGTTAGATATGAATTGATTTGATCCGCATGTGGAACAAACAAAATACAATTTTCTGTATCCATAACGATCCAAATCCGTATCGCCTGAAAAAAAAACCAGAAAGAAACGAATCAAAATAAAATTGAACGCGCGCTTTCTCACAATTTCTTCGCCAGTATTCAAAATTGTACTCGAACACGAGCTTTACGGTACAGTTACAATATCGGAAGGATAAATAAAAAAGTTTTCAAAACGTCAAAGACAATAGTAAAAGTATATACACGGATGGAGATATATCTTTTCTATTTCGTTCAACTTTTCCCCCTGAGCGTGGTGTTATTCAAACTCCCTCCAAGCTTGAAATTTAGAACGGTACGAAGTGGTTGCGCCTGCGCGGTGAAGTTTTCCTAGTAGCCACCGTACGGTGTTCCAATCGGGTGAGAGGTAGGACGTCACCTCGGACCAATGAGAGCCTCGTCGGATGACGACACTGCTATTCTTAGCCATAGTGAGTCACGAGATATAAGGCAGTACTTTTAGTTGGGTGTTCACAAGTTGTTGAGACACCGTGCAGTGCGGGTTCCACTACTCTACTCACCTCGTGATTGAAACAGTTGTCTTTGAATCGAGAACCTAAAAACTCCTAGCTGCTCCACTCTCCATCGTTGTTTTCCCCTTTGCATATGGATGTATATATATAGACAGAGAAGAAAGAAATACGTGCAAAGGTGTGGGACACGCGCACGACTACCTACCTCTCTTCGCAACGTCCATTCACGTCACTGTGAATTCATACCAAAGTGTGGTAGTGACTGCTCGTGGTGTTTGTGAATATATGTTTATGTAACATGTACATGTGTTGACAATCGAATTATTCATCATTCTTCTACGTACTCGAAACCTCGTGTGCAACGTGATCATTTGTTTTTAAGGGAATCCAATTTGAAAAGTGTATCCAAAGCCGCCGATCAACGGTCGCACAAAATAATATACCTCGTGCCTCGGATTTGAAAGGAAAAAAGACGTGGTGTTTTTTGTTTTTCAATTGTGCGCGAAGACGGAGGGAAATCTAGAGGTTATGTAATTCCAGAAAAACGAACAATAAAGTGAAGAAACGATAGACGGAGAGAGATAACAGTTAGAGAAAAAATATAAAACGACAAACACTAGTGAATTTGTTTAGTAATCGCTGTTTTGTATTGTATATATACCGCGGGTATGGTTCGAAGCCTGACAATGGAACCCACGTTCTACGAGGAGCAGGCCATATACGGCACCATAAATCGCGATAACAATGTTGTCGGTCAACTGAAACGTAACTTGACGTTAGATTTGAACGTTGGATGTCAACGACAACAACAGCAACACATGCAAGGCGGTAATCCGGCAAAAAGGCCGAGATTGGGACCTTTGCCGCCGGTGTTGAACAACGTAACACCGATTTTGAATTCACCCGATCTCAACATGTTGAAATTAAGTTCGCCGGAGTTGGAAAAATTCATCATTTCTCAACAGGACGGTCTCGTGACGACAATGACAACGCCCACCACGCAAATCCTTTTTCCAAAAGCGGTGACCGAAGCACAAGAATTGTACGCTCGTGGTTTCGTGGACGCGTTAAACGAACTCCATCATTCCGACAGTTCACAAGAACCCGGAAGTATTCATGGTGCCACATACACGACCCTCGAACCACCTGGCAGCGTGCAAAGTACGGAATCTTCGATGAGTCAAGGTTTGATACAGATCAAGGACGAGCCCCAGACTGTACCGAGCGTATCAAGTTCGCCTCCTATGTCCCCGATCGACATGGAAAATCAAGAGAGAATCAAACTGGAGAGGAAACGTTTGAGGAATCGCGTGGCCGCGTCCAAGTGCCGTAGGCGCAAACTCGAACGAATTTCCAGGCTCGAGGACAAGGTCAAATTGCTCAAGGGCGAAAACTCGGAACTCAGCGCGGTCGTTCATAGGCTGAAAGAGCACGTGTGCAGGCTCAAGGAACAGGTCATGGATCACGTGCATTCTGGCTGTCAAATAATGGCTGTTAATAATGTGTCTGGACAGTTTTGAAAGAAACACAAATCTTTTTTTATTGAAATTACACGTGTATTATTTGATATTTTATTTTGGAACCTTTTGGTATTGTTGTATGTTACATAACAACACGCACTCGTGCAACACGTTCAATTGAATCGAGCGGTACCATTTTTTTTACAACCTCTCTCTTCGAGTTCTTCGAAACACTCGAGAATATTGTTATTGTATATTATTTGTGAGGAAGGTTGGAGATAAAAAGAATGAGATAGCAAGGAAAAGGACGGGAAGAATAAACGGAGAAGGAGAGAGTGAGTGCCTTGGTTTATTGTACAAAGAGACAAAGTTAGAACTTCGACTTCGAAAGTATTGGATTCGTGTTTTGTTTGTGTGCTACGAGCATCGCATTCGAGCTCAACCAAGTCAAAAGAGGCGGGAAAGAATCGAAATGGAGGAGGGACTTCTAAGTAGGAGGAGAAGGGAAAAACTATCTGCGAGACAGCAGCAAAACCAACACCACAGCAACCATTTTGGAGAACGAACAAGATGCTCAAAGGCGGGAGATTCGAATCTCTTGTTTTCATGGATTTACTCAATATCGAGGTTAAAAGGTTGACGTACAATCATCATTATCCGTTATGAATCTGTCGAAATTTTCCGATAATCATTCATGAGATTTCATACATCGTTTCAAGAATAATCGATACAGTATTAGACTTACGGGAATCAAAATTTGAATGAGATTTTTTATGAGAAGATAAGAGATCCAGAGGAGATTCAATTGTCTTCTATGGAAAATTATGTCTTTGAAGTTTGAATCATTTATTGAAACGAATTTATCATCGAATACAAAAGTACTGAAATATGGTATATGCCTTCGGGTTCTCTGGATCATATTCGACGAGTATTTGCTACTGAATTGGTTTGCGAACCTTGTTCCAATACCGCCCATTTGAATTCTGTAACAGATTTAAATCAGTTAAATTTCAAGATATTTTTCATATTCGTTCCGACAAGCGAGCCAAAAAATTCTGATATTTCCCATACTTCGATTAATATCAAATCATTATGATGATCAGGATAGATTTTGGAAGCTGAGAAAGCTTTGAGAGAACTGCCGCAAAGGGATTTTTGCCATGAGAAATTTTGTAGAATCCGTTTTGTATCAATCAAAGATTCAATTCGGAACGAAGAATTCAGAGAATCGAGTTTGAATGATCAAAAAGTGTTCACGGAATGGATCCCAAGAGAGATAAAGAAGGATCGTTGCAGGATACTAACGACAATGTTCGATGATGATATTAATATGGATTTGATTGGAAAATTGAATGAATTCATCGTTGTTGCACTCTGACTTGACCGGAAATTAATCGAGAAAACGAGTTGTTGCTAATTGAATGCTCGTGTAAAGCCTGTTTTGAGTTTAATTAGGATCATTCACAGTTTTATTATTACAATCTATGATAAAATCTTCAGTTTGATATCATTTTATCGCTACAAATTTGTAGGCACAAAATGAGCATAGAATAATTTGATTCCTCGATCACTTGGCTCTCTTTGTTGATTTAGAAAACAAATAACGAATACTACGAAGCGTCGGTAAAATTCTTCCTTGAAATTAAGTTTTCCATCGACGCCCTTCGTTTCTAATCAACAAGGTGGAAATTTAGATATCACAGAGTTTGAGTTTCGCCCACTTGGAAGAGATAAAACGATAAACGTCCCATTCTACGCCATTTTATCTCTAGCGAATTGAAGATTGTCTTTATATCCTCTCAGATAAGATTTTCGGAGTATTCTAAAAGGTTTCTACAAGATTATTATTTCAAGAATCTCCTTTCTAAATCCAAATCAGTAAAATGTTATTGAGAATTTTGAACTCTTGAACAGCACTCTTTCGGATATCCATTGGAGTACATGGTTGGAGATATTATCCCCTGAAATTCTCTTATTCGACAAATTAATGTTGTAGAAACTACGATCCACCCCTTTATTTTTCCAAATTTTGAATCCAACGAAGAGATGATGCAACAATGATGAAATACAATTCCCTCGCAAGAAAGAACAAAACTTAATCATTTCTGTTGAAAACAAAGAAATCGCATAAAAGGAGACTCGAATTTCCGAGCATAACGAGAAAAGATAATGGATTACAAAGAAGTACTACGGTGCTGTACTCTTTCGAACTACCTATCGCGCGTTCTTTGCATTCGATTGACCCCGTTTGTCATTCCTTTGGCTCCTTTTTTTTTGTACACTTAGAAATATTCTAATAATTGTTTTCTTGTTTTTTGTTTCGTCTCTTTTTCTTTTCTATTGGAAAAAACAATTGTTGATAGATCATTCGACGGTTACTCGAACGCAAAGACACGAGTATCCCGCTTTTAAGAGAACTACCATTGTTAAGGCTGTACAAATAATAGGATAATAATATTAATAATGACTAATAATAATCACATTAAATTGAAAATAATAATTTAGGACATTTATTACCATGTATTATGTTAAAACTTCATGTTTCGCGCCGTTCTAGAAATTATGGATCGGCGGAAAATCCGCTTTAATAACAATGACTAAAACAAAAGAAGGAAAACATCGTTTATAACGAAGCTGCAAAATCAAAAATTTACATACTTGTAATAATATAAAATTAAATTCTTTTCGGTTCTGTTTTTTTTTTATGTGCGATTGTGAATGAGAGATGTTATTATGGATAATATTATTATTGGCGTAATATTTAGAACTTGAATTTGTCATACGTGCTCATCTAGTCGTGTCCAGTATGCCCTTGTGAGCCTTCATTCGATGTATTATTTTATTATTTCGCATACTTGAATCGATCAATTCGAGGAATTCACTTCTTTTCGACTGCGCACAACTGTTTCATAAAAAGGCAAGTCAAGAGGGTAGTTACCAACGGAGTTTTAATACATAATAATATATACCATACTCTTTTTTTCCGAAGAATTGATGTTCTAGTTTTCGTTTTGATAACTCTCGTGATTTGTTGGAGACCCACGCGCCAGATTGGGCGCAAACTCTTCACGGTTTCACGTTTTTTCCATTCCCTGAATCAAATTTAATAACTTGAGAAAGAAAAAATTTATCAGAAGTTCGAAGTGATGCGCTAAAATGTATATGTATTATAACTCTATCGTGCATTTTTTCCTCGTGTATATGTATAATGTCATCAATTTATTGCTCTTTTCACAAATGTGACTTAAATTTTTGTTGTCTTATCTTTCATTCGTTCGAGACGATAGCGTACTTTTTCTTCTTTTTTCTTCGATAAACTCGATGAGCAATAAAAACAGCTTCGGTTGATGAAGGAAAAGAGCAATAAAAATAAAATTTACTCTTGTGCATTATTTTTCTAGAAAAATCATTGACAGGAAAAAAGAAAGGAAAATTGATTCAATAAAAAGGCTCTCCAAAAATCTATATTATTATTTTGATAACTACGTAAAAATGAAGAGTTGGAAAAACGAGTAAAGAGGTTCGAAAGATTCTAAAAAATTTATACTGTGCACCGATAAAGTGCCACAAATAGGATATAAGTTTTATTAGTCCGTAAGACGATCATCACAGGTGCCGAAATACCCGTGGCGTTGAAAACGATGATCGATTCTTAGAATTATATCGTGATAATGATGATGGCGATAATAATAATGATTATTATTGTTATCATCGTTGAACGAAACAAGAGCATTGAGTCAGAATTGAAATTCAGACGGGGAGAAAGAAATTTATATATTAATTCATATCGATAAAAGATTTTGTTATTTTATTCCTTCGAGTCATATAAACATATATTTTTTCACAATTATAGTACCATTTTTTTTTTTTTCAAAGAACAAATAGTTTCATGTAAGATCGTTATCAGCAAGCGACCAAATACTAACATTATATTTTGTGCTTCTGTTAAATTGCATAATTTTTCTTTTCGTATAATTTTTCCTTACTTTCTCCCATCGCAGCGCATCTCAAGTGCAATGTCGTAAATTAAGGGTTAATCAAATAGAAATCGAATTGAATTTAGTATTGAATCATTGTGCCTTCATCTCGTATTAGCAATAATTTGCGAGTTATTTTTTAACACTTTTTCTTTTGTTTATCATAAGAAATTTGTACTGTGAAATATTTCTTTTTGTTACTGCCTATTATCATTATCTCTCCCTGTTCTGTTCTCTGTATATAAATAAGTTTGTTATAAATCTCTGTTTTTTCTCTCTCCCCCTCATGTCTCATTTGTTATGCCTCATTTGCGAAAATATTTTTGATACGTGATATAAGATTGTAAAGTAAATATTTGACGAGTGTAATGCAGGAGATGAATGATTTTACGAGGAAGGAAAAATCTTGTTTCGATGAATATGGTTGCACAAAACTTGTGTTACGGGCGTATGAAAGTAAAAGAAAACCACATGTGATTTAGTCAGTAAGCGAGAAACTCCCCATTAGATTATACATATTTATATATACACACATACATACACGAACACAGACACCCAGACATACGAATGTAGATAAATACGGTGATTATGAAACCAACACTGTATTTTATATATAAATATAAATATATATGTATAAAATAGAGTTATATGTAATAACCGTATAAACAAGAGTAAATATTGCTATATATTATATTATATTATATTATATTATAATGTAATAATATTATTATGAAGAAAACACATAAACATATATATGTTATATATTGTCTACCAAGAGAGTGGAGAAATCTTTTTTTACGAATAATTTTATTTTTGAAAATGAAACGCAATCGAAAAATAAAATTTCATTATATAAAAATAAATATGCCACGGTTTTCTCATTTCAAAACACCCACCTTTCATTTTTCGATCAACGAAAAATTCACAGCAGAAACGATTCAGAATTTGTGAGCTCGGTGAATAATTTGATTCAGAAAATTTTCTAAGGAAGATATTATAAAATCTAGACCAAAGAAAATGACTACTCATTAAAGAAGTTTTTCAAAAAGGATTGCTCTCTTTACCTTGTCGATTCAATTTACTCCTCGAATAACTTCCACCCGGTTTTGATAAATCCATTTGTGAAATTTAAATTTATAATAACCCAATATAAATTGTCCCACTTTTTAAATTCGTCATGACGAATTGGAAAACGAAATTCTCGCATAAGCCAGACAATCAATTTCCTTAATGGGTATAAAATAATGATTTCGTTGCCTTTTTTATAAACTTATATAAAACATCCATAAAAATTTGATACATTTTCTATATAAAAGTATCGATTCTCTCAAGGATCCATATCATCAGGAATCGTTTACCATAATTCGGTAGATTTTTTCTTAATTCTTTTAGGAAGTTGAACACCCGAATGACGGGGATTATACCTCGAAAACGTGAGGGAAAATAACCCATAATTTTTATTGCACAATGTGGGATATTAAGACAAGAAATTGTAAATGTTTTTATCGATTCAACTTCTTGTATGGCTCGAGTTCAAATATTGAAAAGTACCAATCACTTGAGCATGGATATAATGACGTTGGTACAATGGTTCATAACCAACGCTTGTGCCAAGCTTGCGTCAATGGAGGGGTTGTTCTTGGAAAATCACATATGTACCATGACCGACTGATCATTTGAGATACTAATTGGCTCAATTATCTTCAGTCTGGGTTTGTTTCTGGTACATGTACCAACCCTGGGACAAGTTTGGGTCAGCTTGATCGCAAGATGAGTCTAATCAAGTCATTTGGATTATTCCAATTCATTCTCGTTGCTTTATCCTTGAAAAATTTCAATGAAATCTTGTTTAATCTTATCATCGCTCTTCAATTTATTTTTCAAAGCATATTGGATGATGCCAATTGATTTCCGAAGGGAATCTCACAAGATATCGATTTATCGAATAAGAGATCTCCCGGTACACGAGCTTTTTGTATGAAATCTTGTACCAAAGATTTGGAACGTATGTGATGCTGCAGATCTGAACTAAAATTCTGTTACCAATTCTCACGTGAATTTCACTTTCCCACTCCAGTCGCATAGGGAGTTTTTCAGAAGCGAATTTTATTTGTCGATTATTAGAATCGCTTTAGATACAGAATTCCAGAAAATACATAGTTTAGACTTTGCATGTATAGATAAGAGCTTATACCAGATATCAAAGCGTTATCATTAATATTATCGGCACTGCGTTATCGTAGTCGTTTTGCTCCACATCGTATCGAATGTAATTTATTACTGGAGAAAGAGCAAACAACAAACAGCGGACCGCTGGCGCGGTGTATCGGTGTATCGCCTATATCAACATTTTAGTTCAATGAAATTGAAGATAATGGAAAAATAAACTCATATAAATTTTTTTCCTTTGAGAATTGCTAGAAATATACTTTTCACACATTTGTTATCAACTGTCGGTCAAAACGTTCGGTATCAGTAACTAGATCAAGGACACATGCGCACAATGATAAAATAGACTCACACACACACACACACACACACATGTGTGTGTGTGTGTGTGTAATAAAGTGCAATGTCTCAACCAACTTATTAACTTTGTATTTTTTTTTCTCTTTTTAATATGAGACTGTTTTTAATGCGGAACACTGGATCTGTTCAGTCTATTTTCATTGACTGATTTCAATCTCAATTCCAACCCTTGAAACTCGAGATTTCTCTGAAAGAGTTTGAATAATTTTGTTTTCACGTGATTAGTAGAAATATTCTTTCATAGTTTAAATTCATCTGATACACCTCCCAGTACCGGGCATAAGGAATTTCATGTTCATGCAAGAATTCTATTCTCTCAAATTTTTAGAGTGAGATATCACTCTTCAGCCAGCCAAAAGTGAGCCCAGAGTGAATTTTTCACTCTAAAAGAATGACAGGTCACTAGAAACGAGTGAAAATTCCACTCGAAGCGGACTGGCTCACTTCTGAGACTTAGTGGAGTGAAACACGTGATTTTTCACTCTTTTAGATTTAGAGGGTAGAGTTGTTTTTCCATTTTTCTTTACGTGAGAATGTCACAAAGTATAAAATTTAACAAAAATTTTACAGAGATTGTAAAAAAAGCGGGTAAATTTCAATCAAACCAGAAATTCCACGGGGTCAATGATGACATCGCCATTGAATGAACAACGTACACCAATAGAGTCCACAAACTTCTTTGTCGAGTAAAATGCATTAGTCGATAATTGGATATCAAAGGCATACCTTTGATAGAAGGTTACAAGAAGTCTTTCTTTTTTTTATTCTCTCGTTTTCCGTGTTTTACAATTTCCTGCTTCCATTAAATCATTCATGGCCGTGAATTCATTTCCTGCATTAAATACCGTCGATCCGTTCAGTACAATGAAAAAAAACCATGTCATTATAATATTTTGATCCGTATTAAACTCATCTTTGTGTCACTTGAAGAGTCGCTCCGTCGTTCAATCTCTTTATGTTGTGAACACACGGAGAGAATATGAGATAGTGGAAGAACAAGGTGATGATGGCTTCCTGCATTATCTCTAATCCAGAGAATTTTCATTTCGATAAGATACTTCTTCAGTTTTGCATTCAATGTTTATCTGAAAACGGAATCAGATTCCCACAGTAGAATACAGATCGGGATATCGCAGATTGTTCGTTCAACGACAAACTTGTTGGTCCCAATTCGTATCTAATACCCGAAAGAAACGTAAGGACTGTCAAACTTTTCAAATATTCATAAACGTTTATGCTTGAGAAGCATTTCGATTTTGAAGCTTTACGAAATATTATATTTTCTTTGGGGCAAGAGGAAAAATTGAACTCTCGGTGATTGGAGGGGAAGACAAAGTGTGTTAAAGCGATTCACTTTCTTAGTAATTTTCTCATTTTCGAAGAATCGAGGAACAAATTCCTCCTGTGCGCATAACCGTCGGGGCAAGCTTGGGCCAATTACGCACGCAAAAAAATTCACGGTAAATTCTCGGATAGGTACAATTTTTATGACCATTTAAAACAAATTGTGATAATTCTAACTAAATTGGAGTAGATTTGATGGCAGTTGCAGTAAATTATACTCCAAAATTGTTCCTGTCCCAAATTTTATTCCAAATTGTGGTAAATGTGATAAGTAATTTCTCGGGATTCTATCTCAAAATAAAGGGATCGTTTCAACGTAATTTATTCCGTACACCCAAAACAATTAGGATTTGTCTTCGCGTGGAAGAATTTTCATTTGCTCAAAATTTTAGAAGGATATTCTCAATTGAAGAAGAAAACAAAAGTGAAATATCTCGTCTGATTGAGAAGGATTTTTCCTTCGATTTTCAAGATTACTTTTTTTTGGGTATAGCAACTTTTATAATTTTCTTTTCAGCCGTGAAACTCTTTTATATCCTGCCCTGGTAGAAATATTCTATTGAATCCCATTACGAATGGAGAAATTGCTGATTCGATATCATAGAATTTCATTGAAACCTATTCATTTTCCTATTCGTCAATGAGATTTTATAGAATATTTGTAACAGAGTGATTCGGATTTTAGTTCATATGATAATTAATTCAACTTTTATCAGAGTCGAAGATATGAATAGGAGTTTTAGTATTCAGATAACATTTTGTGAACAAATAAGAATCGTTTCGTATTCAATTGGGGTTCTAAAATTTTCAGGAGAGTCAAATACATGTACTTTAAGTTCAAGTTACCCAAGTGGACGACTGTTATATCAATTTCATTGAAAGTTTTTGCGAAGAAGAAGTATCGGACTAAAAAACGCAGTTCCTTTCTCGCCTCTAACAGCTACGTACGCGGATTAATGGAGATTCCAGAAATGTAATTAGAATGTAAACTCAACCATCGACGCTGATGCGTGACCATCTCAGGGATTTTTTTTTATTAAGCTTGAGTGGCAAAAACTGACATTGGAAATTGTTTTAGAAATGGCGTGCTGGTGGTTTCATGTCTTTCTCATGGGAATCGGAGTTGTACAAATTAACGTGGAATAAAATTTAGCTATGTGGAAATCCAGGTCAATAATTTCATGCATGCGTATTGCACGGACAGAAAAAAAACTGGGTATAACAGCAAAATCTTATCTCGTTGTATACCTTTTGTCGAAACAGTAAAAACTCGGATGCACATGCGGAGTATTTGCAAATACAAATGATTTCAGATGTTGCATGGAGAAAAAAGAATTCGCTATGACAGCGAAATACCTTTTGCTCGAGCAGCAAATCTTCCGCTATGACAGCGTTCGGTTCTCCAGCAAAATTTGTTCTGTATATAATAGTGCAAAATTTGCTATTTTAATTAATTATATTGCTTTTTGAATAACCCAATTAGCTGTGGTAGCGGATTTTTAGCTAGGTTAGTAAAAAAAATCTGCTATTCTGTATATAATATCTCGGTTTGCTGCTACAGCAAATTTTTTTCCTCCGTGCATATGTAAGATTGCAAACAAATGTAGCTGTAATTGTTGAATTTTTTCCGCTATAATAGCTAAAAAAAATTGATTGTCATAATTGATAAAATTGCAGGCACAAAAATGTTATGTGATGGTTTCAAGTAAGTTCATATCTGCGGTGCTTTGTGCGCGATTTATTCCAAATTCAATCTTACATCACGAACGCAAACGATTCCAAATTCAGAATTGAATACACGCACGGAAAAAATAATTTAGCTGCAGCAGCTAAGTAGCTAGCACGGACACGGACAGCCATTAAATTGGCTCCTGCAGCTAAATTTTAGCTGTCACAGCAAAAAAATTTGCATTTGTAGTGAATTTATTTGCGTTGATAGCTAAAATTTAGCTGCAGGAGCTAATTTAATGGCTGTACGTGTCTGTGCTAGCTACTTAGCTGCTGCAGCTCAATTATTTTTTCCGTGCAAAACGATGAAGAAGAAGAACTTGGAAATTCAACGATCAATTTCATAAATTTCCATCGAAATATTCACGAAAATGGTTGAAATAAATAGATTTATGTTCCAACAGCTTCGATTCTGGAAGGAAGATTGATTCTTACGATTCTCATTCTTTCACTGTTCACAGATAATAAGTATCGCTACGGAGAGAAAAATCTTTCCCCTGAGAATCATAAGATTTAGATTCAAGAACGTGGTTTGAAGTCTGCATTGAAAATAACACGGGTCGTTCTATTTTCTAATCTAAATTAAGCCTGTTTAGAGAATAAATAAATTAACCAACGCCAACCATTACAACTGAGCTCACATGGTTTTTGAGGAATGAACGTAGACGTGGGTTTCAATTTCTACACATTGCATCGATTCAAACAAATTATTTATATGAAGGTGTTCGTGAAATATTCTCGTATTTTCTGTGGTTTTTACATTGTCAATTGAAACTTTAATGGAAATGACGCAAAAATAGGATAAAATTGGATTGCATTTCTGTTCGCTTCGATCCTATTTTTCGATGCAATTTTTTTCTCCAAAGTTATCCAACTTTTCCCACTAGGAGCGAAAAAATCGATGTTATTTTTCAAACGTTTACAAAGTTTGAAATACTTTGCAACTAAGATAATGATGAGTATTTCAAAATTCACCATAGTTGTAGCTGTTGAAAGAGACCAGTGTCAAACAAGAAGCGATGAATCTGTACGTTTGTGCAGGAGAATGACTTTAAAGTCGTAGAAATTATATACAAACTTATCAAAACATTGTATTTATACTGCAGAATTGAGATGGAAAATATGATTATCAAGTATTCAATATGGGATACCCTGGTCAGCAATAAGGAATCAATCATTGGGCATTCAACAGGAGCCATATATTGATTGGTTATCGGCTATATTTTTGTGACATCGCTGTTTTTATGCATAACTGAATATTTAATGAAACAATTTTATCAAAAGTTATATTAACCCGCTCACTGTCGCTCCCCTATTCAAGGAATCTCATTGATTCCGATGCAGAAAACTGATCAATTTCAAATTAGAATGTATCGATTCAATGGAATTCTTCAACCAGGCTAGTTTCATAAATTTGAACGATACTTATCATCATTGTTCTTTCTCGAATAGAATTGTTTCGGATAATCCGATCAGGTTCTTACGAAATACCGCGCTACTCTTCCGATAGATTTCCATTCAGGGAGATACGAGACATCCAATTGGGTTCAGAATCGATGCAATCATTCTCCGCCCTACACCCTTTCTCCGAAACCTTTGACAAAATAACAACACGTGTACGTCGCATCGTGAGAATTCTCACGTTCACGTACAAAATTTTCCTTCATCAAGGTAAATCTATTACACAAATAATCCTGTACACGTGATACCTTGAGCAGAGGAAAAGTCGAATCCATTAGAAACCCAACTGCAACAAGAATGGCAACAACGGTGACAAAAAAATCACGGCAGCTGCATTTGATCTGATATTAAAATGGAAATTCCAGAAAGAGAGAAAAGATAAATATTCGCACGCATATATGGTATAAGCAACGTAAACTACTCTCCAGAGTATGAACCGAGTCTGAAGTTAAGGTATGCTAATAAATTCCAGTTATTTCGACATCGCGTTTCCGCGTGTAACTCGTCCCGTCCCGCGTAGCTTTTACATATTCAACTTGGCGTCAACCGAGAGAGCTTGTAACGATTCTGTGAAACGAAAGAAGAAAAGGAGTGTGCGTTGCAGGGGAAAAAAAGAGAATTCAGAAAAATAATGAGACTTTGTCTCCTCCTCCTCCTCCTCTTCTTCTTCTTATTCTTCTTCTTCCTCTTCAAAGAAAGCCATAATCAGAGAGAAAGGAAGAAAGAGAAAGAATACTATCGATATTGTCTACACGTGCATCTCAACCTTCAAGCGTATACGCTGTACGTACCTATATACACACGCTTAACGACGTATTTATCGACATCGAAACGCAGCGTTTATGAAACTTTTGTACATGTATAAGTTATAACTTGTTTTACCTACACTCCAAGAGTCTTGTTTCGTGATTATTATTCGTAATTTACACGTTGGGAATCCTCCGGAGTCCAAATTCGTCGATAAATTAATTTTAAAAGCGCATTTAAAGGTGTAGCGGGAACCTTAATATGGCCCCAAGGCCGTGATACATTGAAAATGAATTACGAGATCCTCTCAGTGGGTCGGTGTTATGTAATAACTTGTGCGTCGAGGAAAACATTTTTTTTCAACTATACTTTTGTGGATCTTTTATTGGTTTTCTTCCAACGCGGAAGGTTGCAGGACGAAGAGATGTTTCTTTTATTGGAATAAAAAAGGTTGAAGAATGAATGATGACTATTTAAGCGTGTGTGGGAAATTGAGGCGCGAGTCGATCGAAGGGAAATCTTTTCCCACGTTTCGTCGCAGTGACCTTGTTTTTCTTAAAATGATCAAGATATCTCTGGATCTACGGTCGATCGGTTTATTGCATAATACAACAAAATATTCATTTCTTCCTCGGAGAATCGAAGAATGCGTTGTCAAGTATGCGAAAAATGGCACAACAGAGTAGTGGTAAAAGCATCCTTTCAAGAAATGTTATTGACAAAAATTTCGATTTTATCACAGAGGAAACATTGTTTTTTCGCATCATTAGGTGTGAAAATATAAACACACTTTAAAGTATTCCAAAAATTGAGATTGATTCTAGCAATCTACTCCTTGTCACTTGTAAAAGTGATATTTTTTATTTTTTATAGAAATTTCATCGAGTTTATATTGAATTTTATAAAATATCGATACCTTGAAATATCGCAAAATATGTTAAAATTATGAAATATGATAGCAATAATTTCATTCACCTCCAAGAAATATGTACGTAACCTAGAGGTGGAAGAAATTCGACAGTACCAATATCTTTATGAAATTCAATATAAATTTGCCAAATTTTCTATAGAGAATATCAACACTTTCGAATATCAGTGGCTGTGAAGCTGGTATATCAAATATTGTATTGACATCGTAGAAAAAAAATACTAGTTCAGGGGCATCCAGTATAGCTTTACAGTTCTTGATAAGTATCTCAAAGAGAACTGATGATACTATTCAAAATACCATAGGGAATCCATAGTTCTAAGATACACATGGCATGGAAAATCGACTATTTCAACGAGTATCTCATGCGATTCCAACAACTCCGACTAAGACATCATGGAAACTCGGTACCCGCAAACTGCATATCATGGAAAATCGACTTGATTCAATCGATTCAACCGATTATTTTTTCCCCCAGCATCTTCTTGTGTGATGTCAATATTTGTTATACTCCAGCTCCACATTTATCAAATATCTTTCAAAGAGAATAAAAATTCTTGTTGGCATTGTTGAACTATTGTTTCAGTAGCTCATTGAAACAGCAAAGTCCAGTGCTCGTATGGAGCTTTGTTAAAGAAATTAAGTGAAAGATTGATTATCGCCACTCATAGACGGGATTCGATTTCCAGGGAATACTCAATCTCGTGTTCACGTTGGAAAAAATTGCGTCAGAAATCTCTCAGATATATAAAAGTGTTTAGAGAATATGTAAAGGATGTCTTAGGCGACACTTTTAGAAATGATGTTCACTGGATTTCTAAACTACTACCATACTGGAATCAGAAAATATCTTGAAACATTAGGTGGCATTAATAATAACATGCGATACGAGTGTGAGAAAAGAAAAATTATAGGTGGAGAAGAAATATCTTCTGATGTGAATTTGCGTGCGTGTAAGTGCAGCGGAACGGATAATTGGCATGTAGGTAGTGGGATATAGATATACAATATGATACCGATTACTTGTCCAAGGTGTGGGCGTGTTTGATTTTCCCTTTGATTACGAGGTATTACGATTTGTATTATCGATAATCGTAATAGAAGAAGAGAATAAATGAAAAAAATTCGCGTATTTTATCTCGAATAATGAACGGATCAAATATTTAATTGAATATATTACTGATAACGATATAATTTGAAACATAATGTATGTCTCGGTAAACAATTTATTATGCAAGATTTGTTTTCCAAGACCTTCAGGTTCAGTTTATATGAAACTTTTATGGAACATGTGTAAAAATTCTATATAATTTATATGGAATTCTTTTGACACATCTATCGAGGAGGAAGATCCTTTGATCAAAAAAAAATTTTCTTTGGGGTATGAATTCTTTGAAATTTGAAATGACGTTTATTTAAATAGTCTTTACATGGAGAAGAAAAAAAATTGTTGTGAGAGCAAAATGTAATTTGGCGGGTCCCTTTTGCTGTGCCAGGAAAAACTGTTTGTTATCATAGCGATCTTATTCCTCTTCCAGCAACTTTTGGTATTATATACACTGTAAAAAAATTTCACCGGAAAATTCCAGTACATGTACTGGAAGTCATTAACCTGTACATGTACCGGAAAATTTCAGCACATTTGTACTGCAAAAATTCAGTGCAAACGTTATGGAATTCCCGCATCAAAACTGGAAATTTTCTGAGCCTCGGTACTGGAATTTTTCAGTACACGAGCTGGACTTTTCCAGGACATGTACTGGAAAATTAATGCTGAAAATATCCATGAAAATTGAAAAAAAATTGCTCACGCAAAGTGATTTTGCAGGGTCCTTGTGTTCCAAGATGATTGAGAAACTTTTGATCGTTCATTTGGATGGACAGAAACTCATGTCTACCTAACAGGATTTGAACCCACACTTTTCTACCTGCCTACCAACTGAAACCTAAGACCTAACCGATGAGCTATAGCGCGACATGTTGGAAGGCCAGCTTGGGTTACTACATATGCTTCATATCTAGAACACAAGAGGATAAGTCTTGGAAAAACCTCATATATCAATTTCATTGGCTACAATTACAATTATTATTCAAAATCTCAATCAGGAAATTTTTAATATAAAGACTTGAAATTTTTCCTGCCAGAAATGACGAAGTCCAATAGAAGTGGGAAATTTCAGTGCAACAGTGATTAAATTCCGTTGCATAGCAACTGGAAAATTCCATCACACGACCTGAAAATTGCAGTTCAAAACCTGTTTAATTCAATTGCATAGTAACTGGAAAATTCCATCACAAAACCTGAGAATTGCAGTTAAAAACCTGTATAATTCCAGTATACCAACGATTAGGTTTTTTTTTCTAAATTCCAAATTTTTTCTCAAGTCCTTTTTGAGGGAATATTTTTTTTTGGTGCACAAGAACTATAAAATTGTAGTACGAGCCGGTAAAATTTTCGCGAAATCATGGCAAAATTTCAGTACATCATCTCAAACTTGAAAATTCCAGTACAATGACTGAATTTTCAGTTATGCTTGGTAAATTTTCAGTAACGTAACAACAAAATCTCTGTACATGTACTGGAATATCCATATTCCAGTACTAGCACTGGAAATTTCCAGTCCAGTTGCACAGTAAATTTCCAGTTTTTTTTTACAGTGATATAGAATAGCGAACAAATTTTCCCGGAGGGATGAACATTTTTTGCTGCGACAGGTAAAAAATCGCTGTCATAGCTAACAAAATTGCTGTGATAGCAAATAAATTCTCATAATAGATAGCATATAAACAATTGAATCTCACATTAGTTTTATGAGCTATCCGCAATCATACCCAAAATAATAAATTCATTGTCAAATGATTACACAATCGCAACTTGTCGAGACCACATCAACCGGCAGTGATAATTAAACGTTCGCATACGCGCGCAACCTAAATTACATATTCGATGGGTGCGTATCGCAGACCAATTACGAATTCTACGAAGAAGACAAAAAAAAGAGAGAAAATACCGTTGGCACCAACATCGAGGCATCGAAATTATTTGATGTTGATTTGTTTTGTCTTTACAGATTTTTCTTCTTTCATTAAATGCTCATCGCATATGCATTGCGAATTACATGTATGAGGATGCATTAAAAAAATATGTCCGCGAGGCAGTTACACTGAATGGTATGTATGTGCGTATGATTATATTCTGTCCTGCAAAGGACAAAGCACAAGAATGCCACCATTACGCGGAAAATCTATAAATATACGGTATACATATTCTGTTGCGAAAGCCATCTCTGTTCTTTACGGATATGCTGTAATCTACCGTGAAGAACATGTGTATTTTGATTAATCTGTAGTCGCATACCGTTCATTGTTGTTGAACAAAAAAGACGTGAAGAGAACAAAACAATGTTCAGCACATGGATGAATTTTATCGGTTTTGTTTCTGACGTGGACCATTACCATTCGTCAGCCCTCAAATTGCAGACGATTTCGTACAATTTCTGGACATTTGGGGACATTTGTTGGACAAATCATAAATAGATGTACCTACATTAGTCTAAAATTTGACACAAACGAACATTCACATACACGTTGGATCAATTTCCGTCAAAATAAAGACCGTTTTTGACATTTTTGAGAAAAATTGAATGTCCAAAGTTTGTTCAAAGCAACACCTGGGTTCGAATAAGCTCCGACATCAGAAAATCCTGCGCTTAGCGTCAAAGTGCGTGAAAGTGTGTATAAGTCTACGTCGAAATATGGATCATTTGGTAGGATACGATGGGGAGTCAGGATCGGTCCAAAGCTTCAAGGGCGGAAGATATTGGTCCACGCGGAGATAGATCAATCATTCAAGCCGATACGAAATCATCACTATTTGGTAAAACTTCAGTTAAATAAGCCAGTACTGAACAAGAATGGACCCACGGCTCGCTTAGGATTGTCAAACCTGAGCAAACAGGTGAGGCCAATCCTTGAATGATAACATGGCTTACAGTTCAACTTCATAGTCTTGCACGATTGCTGGTTATCTTACGATTATTTCATCATTATGAGTGTGTTCTTTAGCGCGTTAGAAACAAGCAACACTGGAGGATGTGAAGAATAATCCCCGACGGACTGATATCCTTTCAAGGATATCAACAAGACTGCTTTACTTTTTAACAGAGATAGTAGCAACTTCGACTCAAAGGACTCCTCCACGAACTCTATGCGAAACAGAAAAACAACAGATCTTTGTGCGATTTTGATACTTTATTGGACATGTTCAATGTTATTGACGTGTTCAAAATGATTGTTTAATGCAAATTAAGAACTCCATATAGTCCTGAATCTTGGAAAAATCAGTATTAAAAAACAGCACGAAATTGTCTAATGGAATGGAGGTATACAGTACGAAGCTGGAATGGGAAAATAGCCATAAGTTACGTTTGTAGACAGTGCTTGCGCGATAACTCAATCAAGTTCTTACACCGACTTGGAAGAAATTCTTTTCTTCAAGGTCCAGTATTTAAAAATTCTTGGAAATTCACATCAAATTTTGCATAACAATAAATTAATCCAAACCAAATTAACAAATCATCTCCGCATATTCGCATGTTTCTTGTTTTTTACAATCAATAAAAAACCATCATGTTGGCGAATATCGTGACCCTTTCGAATGACCCCGATTGATCATAATTGAATACTATTTAACGGCAAAAAAACATTCATTTTGAGCATTCTAGCTGATTCAATGTTTCTACCGCAACCTCGTTTATCTAATTGATTGGTAGGTAATGGATTTGTGATAAACGGTTAATCAATGACGGCAATGACGAATTGACGAATTATGTCCTTGAGGATCCTTGATTTTTGGCCGAGTAGGAGGATGCAAGCCAAGGCTGGAGGAGGAGAAGGAGGAGGAGGATAAAAGGGGAGAAGATGTAACGAAGTACGGGCCTTGGTGTCAGGTTGAGGACGACCGCTGATGTGCGTTGTTGTTGGAGAAACGACGTTTTGTTTCTCTTGTTTTTTTTTCTTCTTTTTCTTTCCATTTACCTTGGCTCCGCTGGAATGTAAAAGATAAGTGGTCGGACGATCGTTGGACAACGAAGAGCTCTACGCATATATGTACTCTCTATGCATATATGTGCGTATGTGCGTCGATGCGCGTCTACGATCATGTGTGTATCTCTTTACACACATATCAACTAATGACAAAACATACATAATCGCAGATCGCTATGGATATACTATACGTATAGACGCGTTTAAACAACCAGGTGTGCTTCTTCGATATAATAGGCTTGAAACGTATTTATGCCGTCTATATTTCTCATTGTGTTTTCTAGCCTTCGATCCTTGGGATTTATTTCCCCTTGATATTTGTGAATTATCATTTGAGCAGTGCTAAATATCAACTCTCTGAGAGAATACATAAATTATCTTGAATTTTATGAGAGAAAAGAGTGAAAATTTCAATCGAACGATTGATGCACTGGCGACGTTGAAACTTGAAATCTCGTATATAAGTTTACAGATGGTGTAGACAATATGGTGTTGAAATCAAAAATATTCATCACAGTCATCACGGTAGATTTTCGCATATTGCTGTTAAATACTTGACAGCGTTGGCAACGATAATTAAAATGGTTCGTCGGAGAAGTTCTCGACTGATCGTACGTTGGAAAAAAACAAGCATCGATCGATTACCGGATAAAACGCCGGTACGAAAAATCCACAATTTCGCAAAATGCGGGAAGAGCATGAAATGAAAATATTCAGCCACCGTAGCATATTTGTCAACAAAATATATGATTGTTCCATACATGACTCGTATACAACATTATTCTTTCATATAAATTCCAACGAAAACCCAGTAGAAATTTATACGTCAGTTATTCCAGTTGCAACAGCTGTGACAGCTAAATTCATTTTTTCGCTACAAACAAACAAAAAAAAAGCGAATTTCATTAGCCAAAACAAGACGAAATTTAATTCCTCGGATATATTGCATAATTATTTCGCATAATGAAAAGTCATTCCCTATACACGATGACAGGCCATTGGAAACGTTTAAAGCCCTTGAAGGAAAAGATAGAAAATAAAAGAAGGAGCGAGGAAGGCCTTATGCAATACCACTAACAGAACCTCGATTCATCGGTACCAAGTTTGCTTGCTCGCTTGCTTGTTCGCTCGTGCGAGTCCGGTTTCGTGTTGAAATACGAGGAGGCAAAAATAGCCCTATATTCTCGTATAACTTGTGTGTCTTCTTGACGATTGTGGCGTTAGCTCTGTGGTAGTGGAAGATCCATGGGGAGAAGAAAAATAATAACCGGCCTCTAAATTTTCACGGTGCCAACATGCAAGATCAAATAAATCATTCTCTTGATTACATCTCATATTTATCGAAACAACAGCGTGTTGTCAGAGAAAACGTGATTACCGTGAATTTTTCCACTCTGATATTGTTGCGAGAGCGTCGAGCTGAAAAAAGAAACTGAGAAAGATTTCCTCGATGATAATCGTTATCTTGTATACGGTATAGAAAATGCAGGGAAGAAATGTGCATGGCTTGATTTTATATAGTATATCCGGCTTGAAGGGTTTTTGTTATACAACAACTCTTGTTCGAACAATAGACAACTTTCGGCTCCAAATCTCAACGAATGACTATACTTCTGGGTTTTGAATGAGGAATAGATTGGAACTATTCCTTTATATTTCTCTCTTGAAAATGGAATATTCATAGGAGAACTAACAGTGTTATTAGATCAATGTCAGATGGAGAAAATTGATTGAATATTGTATTCAAGTTCATTGCGTGCCATTTGCTCAACTGAAATAAGTTCAAAATTACACTATTTGCATCGAAATGATACACTTCGTACAAAATTTTCACACAATGTTTCAACGTACAATTCTTTCGATGTCAAGATTGAAGGTCGAGCACGATATTGAAGGTGGTGCGGTTAGATTACCTTAACCGATTCAACAAATGTGTGCAACTCGGTTACACGCGTAAAAGGCGAAAAAATGCGAGGACGAGCATTGATATCCGTAAAATGCGGTTCTTGCTTAAAGAGTTTAATTATCAACTATGCGAGTGAATTTATTACACTGCATTTACCTCCAACGTATTATTTTGGATTCTATAAATAATCTACGATAACTGACGGAGTGGTATTTACTCGATGTCCTAATGCTTTCTTTCGGAGATAATTTCAACATAATGTGAAGGATATGATATTGTTATAATACTGTATGAAAGTAATAGCTTCAATGCTCCACATTTCACTTTCAGTTCCATCCCGTACAGCAACAATCACCTATCCTCCACCTTGGACGTCGGTGGAGAATTGGTGGAGAAATGAGAACCGTGAAAATAAGGGAGAAATCAAGGAGAATTTTCACATAACCAAATTTGAATGTACTAATCCACCAACATGAGTTTTATTGAAAATATATGAGGAAGTCGACTCCCATTTCTCCACCTCCAGTCCACCTGAGTCCTAGGTGGAAAACCGGTGGTTGTGGTGTACGGGATGTTCTAGGTTTCGCCGATTTTGACGGAAGAATTTAGTATCGGGTGAGGCTGGAGAACAGGGATTGATAAGCTATATCCAACCAATATTGGTGAACATTTTACATTTTTCGATAATCCACGTAAACTTATTTATTTGGAATTTCCCTTAATAGTGAATCATTCAATGTCCAGTACGGGATAATTTGAAAAAAAATCGGATCACCCAAAAATACCGGGTGACCGGAAAGAATCAAATAATTTGAATGTAACGTATAAATCGAGAAAATCGAGTGACTCGACAGAATTGGTTTTTGCGACTGATTGGACCGACTTCAACGTTCATAATCGAATCAAATCGAAACGGATTCGGGGTAATCAATTTATACGACTGAAAGCAAATCAAATAACACCTTTTCTTCTTACGAATTTCATGTTCCCAAATGACTTCTTCAATAGTAATTGACAAGACGACGAGCATAGCATTCAATCCTCTGTTCCCATTACAAACAAAGAATTACAATTCAGTGTACATTGTTTAATTAGACATTCTTTTCCAGAGATTCAAAATCATCTGCGATCAATTCCGTTCAAGCATTGACAAAATGCAAATTTTTCACTCACGGCATGAACACGCGATATAAAAAGAACATATTATCACAAAAACGAAAGTCTAAGTCTAAAACTCGTGAGCGTATAACAATAGCGTCGATCGTATCTCACGTCTCGAATAATAAAATATTATACATTGTTGTACCGTAATAACAATCTACAATATCTTTACAACAAGAGAACCGTAAAACTGGCATTTCACATTTTATCGAACCAAATCGAGATTTCACAGTTCCTCCACAAACGAAGCTCAAATTATAATTTGAAACGTGATTATGCGAGAGGAATTCTCCAAGCTAATCCCTTATTGATACGAATACTCGAAAGTTAAGCTCCGCAAAGGAACGTAGGATAAGTAGGCCACATAACTAACTAAGCGGCAGCGCTTTATGATGCAGATAACACTGTAACTCGGATATATTTAATGAGAACGTACAATTGTACATCGTTCAGGGAGTCTTCTGCCTCTTATATGCCGCTGATATGTTTCATATATATCTATGCATGTACGTATATGAACTTATATCCTTTTCCATGTACATACTACATGTACTACACACGTGCGTTTTAACCACACGTGTATCCCGAGAAGGCGCGACAAAAGAACGAAGGCATGCGCGAACCAGTAAACAAAGAAAGTATATTATAGAACAAAGAAAATTCTGCATAAAAAAAAAGAGGAAAAGAAAAAGTGAACTTTGTTGTAACAAGAAGACTTCGAACAATTCGAGAATAGGTCGAGAACAGGCGGTTTGTAATATATGAAGTTGCTCCATAATTCTTGATACGGTTAATAGGATATAATAAACTGACAGAGCTTGTTATGCGTAGAAGTATCGAAGTAATGTTTAGCATTCTCCATTGGTGTATGTCTTGCGTTATGTACGCAGGATAATGGTGAAAGTTTTGACCGATAAGAGTGTATAGACACCATGCTGAAGTCTGATATTTTATATAGGTGTGAAATTGTTCATTGACAGCCATCGAGCGGATTATATGTGTTTTCCGGTTTCAATAAACAAGGTAATTGATAATTTAAGATGAAATCGAATTCGAGTTGTAACGTAATACCATTTGGTGTATCAAGTTTTATTTATAATTCGATTCACGATTATTTCATGAATAATACGTTTACAATGTATCGTTTTATTGTCGAGTTTATTGTTTTCAGCCGATAGAGTTCTGCAATGAAATTTGATCTTCGAAATTTTGCATCGAGGGTGCTTCGAAATGCGGAGGAAATTCAATGATTCTCTCTGATGTTTCCATACTAAAATTAGCGAAGGCGATTGCCGAGACTGACAATTGCACCATGATCGGCGTCAAGCTTGGTATGCCAAATCTGGTTAGCCTAGCCTTGGCTGATGCGTGGCCCGCCATAGTTGACTGAACAGCGTTGATAGAGTTTTGGACATCAACGCTAGGATCAAGCATATTTTGCCGTGCTGGATTTCCGATATATATGAAAGCTGAATACTCACCAGAGAACGTTATTATCGTCCTAAACATTGACCTAGCTCGATAACATTGTTGGTAATTAGGCTACATCCGATGATAACTAGCAGTGATAACAGTTTGGCTTATTAGCTTGGTAACATTGTTGGCCATGACGCCAATGAAAAATCTATCCTACTTATTCAACTGAAATTAGTATTGTATATCAATAACCCCAGCAGAAATCACTCTAGTAATTCTCTAGGCCTTGCGAGGCCTCACCAGGCCTTGTAATCGCCTAGAGAATGGCTAGAGTGATTTCTACTAGGGAATAGCGACAATATTGATTGCAAGCTTGGATGCCAAGCATTGAACATTGTTATCATGTCAGACATTAATCTAGTTTGTTGCCAATGTTAGCAACCAAGCTAGGCCCGGTGTTGATTAACATTGACTCAAGCTTGGCATACCTGGGATCTTGTTAAATCTCATTTAAATTTTAGAAAATGCACTGCATCATCAGAGGCTCGCGAGTCTGCACGATTTTTTATCTAAACTTTTGAACTTTGCTATAAAGTTTCCGATTGAATCGCATCCCTGGTAGAAGATATTCTAGACAGTTTCATTCCTTCGCGAATTCGAAGCTAGGTATTTTCATATGGGAATCTATTCGAAACCCATGCGACGTGTATGTAATTTTCCATGTTATTCAAGCGATTTGGCACAGATCAACGCATTCCAAGTCACACAAATGTTCTCAGCTTGTCCTGCAATCGTTGTTGTCACATTGAACACCTAAGGCATTTGCTATGAATATTCTAAGTATATCGTGCGATTGCTGTGTTGTTAAGAACAAGCTGACCTGTGAATTCGCGTGAGAGTTCCAAAGACGTTCAGAACTTTCAAAAGTTTTGGAATTCCCAATATAAAATCCTCCAACGATCGAATACCTCAGAGGAATTTAAATATAAATCAAGAAAAACATTGTCAAAATGTATTCACGTCAAATGAATTGTTTACTTTGTATCCATGGAAATGTTATCCTATTTATATATTCTATAAAAACCGATATTTTCTATATTTCAAAAACAAAAAGAAGAAAGGAAACAAAACACAATGATATATAGTCAAGATTTTTTTTTCGTTTCCATTCCGTTGAACGCAAGCGTAACAATTTACCTCGTGTTATGAAGATATTTTGCACGTGTGGGATTTGAAAAACAAAAGAGAACTTGGACAAGGAATCAATTGGGAGACCCGTGCAGATAACGAATACGAATACCTGTTTGTATCGCTTTTCAATACTCGCGATCCACGTATAGCATATTTTTTTCCTCTCACTCCATTCTCAAGTTATAAAAATGATTGTCTGATACTTTTTCTTTTATACGAGAATACGAATAATAAAAAGCCGAACGATTAAAAGTCTGCTCTGCCGTGCATATTCCATGTATAGAATTACAGGCCAAGGTCAGACTTTTATATGCACACAGACACAGAAGCGCGCGTGTACACGTATACACGTGTATATTTATTTCATCTGTAAGTTCTCACAGTTGCTAATGGTCAACGTGCCCACTATTTTTTGTTTCAATTGTCTCCATCCGATACAGACGTGTGTGCGCTCCGAATAAAACCTCGTACGATTCCAGCGTGGGAGTTGGTGCCCTATATTTTCATCATCATCAAAGTAAATTTCGTTCTATTAGAAAGAATTCTCTGCGTAAATTCATTGATGTACAAAATTTCGTGAATAAAAATCAAACATAAATAACTTATCAAAATCGAACAAAGAAGAATTCAATTGATTCAAAGTGCTTTCAAAGAAGGAACGAAAAATGTTTGTCGAGTTGAAAACATATTCCGTGTATTCACAACGAAAACAATATTTTCTTGCTTCGAGGAAGAAAAAAGAAAAAGAGAAGAAATTTATTCGATCGTGCGAAAGTCGTATTCCGCGCAAAGGAAAGTGTCAAGACCCCGTTGAAGTTTCCAGTTGAAACGTGCAAATAAATGGATGTGGGGAGCGAGTGCGAGTGTCACGAATTAAGCACAGCTCCCGCAGGGACAAAAAAGCAACAAGAACAAAATTAGAGGAATAAAGATAGACCAATGCATTAAAGCGACCAAGAAGTAGAAGGGTGACAAGAAGTAAAGAGAGCAAATAGAAGAAAAAAGGAGACAAGTGACACAAGGTGGTTGACGGTGTGTACGTCTTTTCTTCGTGTACGTGTTGCACCCCAAAGATAAACTCAAAACAAAGCGCCGTGGGATAACGGCTGATGGTACATGCAACGCGAACTCCGATGTTGACTATAGGACACCAACACTTCTAAGGAAAATATATATAAAGAGAATAGTGGTAGGGGACAACGAACTTGCTCGTATAATATATACTTGCTGCGCATATAACGGCGATTCTGGGTTAAGCACCGCAATAAATGCAAACAAGAATATGTCACGCCCTGTATTTATGGCGCAGGAATTAACTATATATTCCACAGAGAGCAGACACGCGTACATCCATATATGCCCATAAAACTTTTTATTTGTTCGTTCGTATATCGTTGATAAGTTCCCTGCTCGATGATCTTCAGGATTATTGCGATCGCAAGTAAGATCTTTTTTTCTAGATTTGCCACTCTGGAGAATCCAGTGTTGTTCTTCGTAACCAGGTCCAACCGACTTTCTGACTTTATTTTTATCATCACCGAGAACATCAAACCAGTAGAATTTCCAGTAAAGTCTTCCTCGTGCATATAAAATTTCCTTATTCCCCATTTCTTTCTCACCGTTCGCGTGGGGTCGAGATACATCGCAGGGCAACGCGGGTCTACCAATTTAACCCTTGGTAAATGCCTTTAATTTGGGTTCCTACTGGTGGAGGCAGGTTCTTTCTAAACCCTACCTCGCTGAGCAGGTGAAACTCCCGAATTGTACAATGCACAGTCTAACCACCGGGGACCGGTGACACCAAAATCCCCTCGTTCAGTATGCGAACTGCAAATCACGTTGCCGAGTCACCGACCCAGGTCTCACGTGCTTTATTCATCCTGCAAAACAGATCTGCGATATGCTGTGGATTAGTTCATGTGGCGACATTGAGGAACACGAAAAGTGAGGGAGTCTAAGTAGAAAATCCGAGTTTGGAGAGTGTTCGAGTATCACATCACGCTCGGAGGCAGAGGACAAGTTTTGGTTCTGCAGAATAGAATGTGACATGGGGCGCAGAAGAGTTGGCAGACTCTATGACATTACGCATTTTACGCATCGAACGAAAACAGCCAAATTTTTCTACAAATTGTCCTTCAAGTATCCCTTTTTACAACTAAAATAAATATATGCACATTAAGAGTTAATTGAACGTCCATGGAATGTAAATCAATCATGAATCAAGTTAAGATTCATTCTATTGAGTCATGTCAGGCTCTGCCTTGGGTCAGGTTGGCGCGATCTAAGCCAAGTTAAGGCTTTTGATGGTTCAATTTTGAAAAAAGGCAATTTCTAGCTATGGTTCTAGGTGACTGCTATAGTTTAGCTTGTTTGGATGTTTCTTCCGTTTTATGGAAAAAATGTCAAATTTATATATAATTCTATATAAATTATATATAATTTGGAAATGTGTATTTAAGTGAACCCCCCGTTGTTGCATCTCTGTGGGTGATTATTGCCTTAGGATTAACAGAAATTTCATGGGCCTTTTGTCCCGCTGACCACGTGAAATTGTTCCTCACCCATGAAATATCGTCCAACTTTTCACTCTAAATACTTCCAATCAAATTCCTGTCATTCAAACGAAATTCCTACACGAAAGAAACCCTCTGATGGAGTGTATCAAATTTTCTGGATTTTTAAATATGATCCAGAAAAGCCAATTCATCCTTTCATTGTAAGATCATGTGAGTCTCGAGGAATGCCATTATTCGAATGCAAATGCGTGTCAGAAAGAGGCGCGCACAACAATGCTGTCTCCGAAGTCCCTTTTCGATCTTTTCGAGACACCTTATTTTTCTTTTTCTTTATTTCGACGAGCAAGGATATGAAAGTTGGCTCCCAATTTCCTTATGTTAATCCACGTGACCTCCATTCAGAAGAATTCTTTCTTGTACCTTCCTCGACCCCTTCTCAAACTCGTCACGCAGTTTGAAAATTCGACGATGCCTTCGTTGCACCACTGTATCGACCGATTCAAAATCATGCAACAAATTGAAAAACGTGTATGGAATGAAATTTCAATTTCACAGAGTGTATTGTATATTTTCAATTTTTCAAACAACAACATTTTCGTCCCTTCATCGTTCGACGGAAAAATCTGTTGCTATAAAAAACAACTCGACAGTTCGGTTGAGATATCGAGTACATCTGAAAATGTTAATTTTACATCGGCTATCGTTATTCAAATCGTCAATAATTCAATAAAAAGAATAATGATAATCAATCTCCGTTGCATCGTTTAAGGTAAACACATACATATTCGTTGCGTACATTCGAGAGTAGAGATTTTACAACGTCGATACAACGTATCTAGCTATGTATTTATGATGCAAACTATTTTTCCAATTTGAATTGCAATTGGTCATGATTTATGCAGTCATCTGAATGTGAATTTATTCTTCAAAAGTATGGCAGACTGGAACGCACGTGTACTAATCGTTTAATACGTTATTGTTCTGTACAACAATACATCACAATTAAGTCGCCGCTATCTTATCAGTGAATTTATATTTTTACTCTATGTAAGGAATTACGAAACAATGTTTTCCCTCGGAAATGAAGGATTATCGCTCGGCGAGTGTATTCAGTTACAACAGATCGTTTAATGAGATGGCATAGAAAATAAGGTTCTGCAACATTTTACGTCCATGAGTTTCTATTTGAGGGAAAAACTTTGATCGAGTATTTGAAATTGCCTTGCTTGGAAATCGTATCAAAAGAATAGTGATTGGAATTTTTCAAAGCGTAGTAGCCATTTTTTTTTTAGTTCAATTTGTCCTTATGAAAAAACTTGACATCGGAATTTCATTGTTAAATCATCAGTTGTATTAATACTATCCGAAATCTATCGTGTTGTTTCATTATCGTACAAGTCCGATAAAAATATGATATCTACGATAATGATCCAATGTAAACCCGATATAGATATCTATCGGGAAACTATCTGAAAATGTGTTTGAAAAGTTTGTACAATGCGGTTTTGCAAGGAATAAAACGATGGACAGGATACCAAAATCTACATGTGAACTCAAATCCCCACTTGGGACCAATCGAATCATCACCCAGGATCCGCGTTACCCCTCAGAATGCGGTCTGAGATCAGTCGGGTTCTCGTTTGGTCCCTCTCAGGGCCCTGTTAATTTGGAATCCGAGTGATCTCAAGCAGGACCCTGCACAAGGCTAATCCAGGCCTGACCGAGCATTGGTGGAGTTTTGGGAGGAACCTTGGTTAAGATCTGAAATGATGAAATCGTTTCAGAAATTGATGAGCCCAAATTCTGACATGTAAAGCAATGACATGTAAAGGGATGAAAAATTTGTCATCGCTGGCGTACATTTTGAGCTCTGTTGCCAATCAAATGAGTCCAATATAAATTCCCTATTCTTGGCTACCGTGCTTGATCCAAGCCATTGTCTATGATCAACGCTGGTGAAATTGTTAAACTTTTACATGAGTGGTTAATGTGAACCAAAATTCTTCAATTGAATATGCTCCAATTGGTTTATCTTACCAATTCATTTTAGATGAGATCCATTATGAAACAATAGCAGGGAGGAAACAGACTAACACACAAGATGATATAATATGTTCAGTATTTACTTGACTATGACAAATTGTGAAATGTACATTAACCTTCCAGTGTTAATAGAATTGATCACAATATTTTACAGTTTTTATCTTAGTGCTGCATGATCTGTTGTAACTTCCAACGCAATATCTTCTCTACGTATATCGAAACAAAACAAAAATCCGTGATTATTAAAAAATTCAGAAAACTATGAAATCAATTATTGAATAAATTCGATCATTTCTTTATCTTCAACCATTTTTCATAGGACATATGAATTCGAACGCCAACCGGAAAGACAGCGATGTGGCTGGATATAGAAATGGTATTAGCTTTGTCACTCTCTCAACGACAAAGAAAATCAAAGTTTACATTAGATAAGGGTCGTAATGCGTGCTCGCCGGCCAAACATAGATTCCGAACCGCTTTGTTTGGAATCGCTAACAAAGATTCAGATTATACTAGCTAGCTTGGTGCTATATAAAAGCGATAACAGAATAATTCCCGAAGGTCGTTGTGTTTTGTTGTGTCAACGTTCTTACCAAATTGAAAGAGAAAAAAAAGAAAAAAATCTTTGAAAATAACGAACAAAATATTCTTCTCGATTCTCACAAATATTCTTTGTTGAAACTCTGAGTGCCGTTTTATCCTGTTTTTTTCTTCACACTTTGTTGTGCTTGAAATACTTGACTTGAAAACACATCAACATTTACAATTCAAAAATTAATCGCATACCCATCAATTTCGTTATCACAACTGTATTTATCGGCAAGTTCATTGAACATACGGAGGAGGTGAAAAATATTTTTGTACGAAAGAGAAAAACGATAACGATGCACGTCAAAAGTGTAAAACTGTAAATACTAAATACACCTCTTCGGAAATTGGATGCACAAACTTCTAGAACATTCGTTATGTTCCCACCCACTTTAATAAATCATCAACGCATATAATATTGGTGGGGTCCGAGGTATAACCCCGAATTATAATCTCACAGCATCTCAGAGCATCTCAGAACTCGGAGTAATACATAACAGTTCCAAGGATGTAATAATAAATTTGAAAAGGAATGTCGACGTTCATAGAAGGGGATTCGGCACACTACGAGGAATCGAGCAAGGTCACCGAAACCCTTCTTCTCCTTCTTCTTTTTCTTCTTTTTCTTGTTTCCTTTTTTTTCTTGGCCCTGTGGGTTTTGGGCTTGTCAAGAATGCGCGATAAAAAAGCTAAAAAATCTCACCGCGCTGAATATCCTGAACAACAGCCACTTCCTCGTTCTCTCTAAAGTTCCAAAACAGCCAGAGTTGTAGGAAAGTAACATAACTTCTCTTTGTCATTTCGTTTTCTTCTTCTCTTTTTGTTTTCATTATTTTTTAAATGGAACGGAAAACGTCGACACAAATGGTATTGTCAATTTCTCTTCGAGTCAAAGCGGAGGAAATATATAGTTTGCTGTTGTAATATTTGCTTATCAGGGGAGTGTCGTACGTACGCCGACGCAATTGAGAATATACACCTATGTGTGTGTATCTTTGTCTCCTCGCGAGGGAATACAAAGGAAATGATACGCTGAATCAATATTTAATTAGTTCTTTCAATATTGGTATTCATGAAAATTCATTTTCTTTTTGGATCAATCGTATAATAAATCATTGGGCTCGATAAATTTTATATACAGAAAGGAGAAATAAATACTAAACGAGATGGAATAATGAACATTCAAATGATCGTATAATGTTGTGATTAGGTTACCTTGCTAAATTTCTCACGTTGCATGGTGATTGAGCGATAGAAATTTCATCGTCCCTTTCATCTCATATCTATCGTATTTTATGGGACTTTTGCGATAAAATCCTATAAAATACGATAGATGCGATAACGAAAGATATAGAAATCATGTATCATCTTCTACTGTTTTCGAAAGGGAACTTATTTCAGCAGAGAAATTTTACATCGGCAGATCACTTTTTTTCAAGATATACTCTACATATTGCGATTTGAAATTTATGTGAATTGAAAGCGGAATACATTGTATCCACATACATATTAAAATTTATGATGAGAAATAAAAGAGGAATGAAAAACAGTCTACACATCCGTTTACTTTAATCTAACGCTAAGTATGCCACGGATTTCAATCAGATTAAATGTGCGTATTTGCACTAATCGAGATAATAAAAAAATGTATCATTAAATTCTGTTTATCATGCATTCGCTGTATTAACTTTCGTAACGATCATCGTTTCCTCATTTATAGTTCATATATTCTATTAAGCCGGTGAAACGCTTTGTTCAACTTATCTGAGAAGATCTCGCGAATCTCTTATCCGACAGTGATGAAATAAATTCAACGATTCCACGTGAACACGATGTTATTGAAACAATATTTAGGGTACACTCGAGTTTCTCTAAATTCATTCATTCAAACTCCGAATGAATGTCTTCAAGTGGCATTGAAGTATGATCGATACGATGATATAACATGAGATCTGTGGGTAGTGAAATTCATTCATGCATTCGATCTTACAACTCAAAGGTTTTGCTTAAATAATTAAATGATGTGACATCTTTTAACTGATTTAATAAAATTTGATATATCAACGAAATTTACATAACAATCATGATATGAATTGTAAAGTGATGTTGAGATGAGTGTTTTCACCATTTATAGAATTATAATAAAAGTCTATGTTAGAATCAGAAAAAAAATAGTTGTCAGGCTTTGAACGATTTCTGTTTCTGGAAATCCCATTCACAACTGCGAACTTTCTACTCGGCATTGTTTGGAATTACCAGATTGGAAGATTCTGTCAAAATGTCGGGAGAAAGATTTCGTCAGTTTTTGACCAGACATCGTGAAGTTACGAATCCTAAACTGAACCGGTCTTCAAAATGGCTATCAGTTTTTAACAAGATGTTTCAGTTTGATAAACTCCGTCAATACTCAGCTGGAAACGTGACTCTTTGGCATTACAGGCCCCACCTTGGGCCAAGGTTAGAGTCTTTGATGGTCGAATTTGAAGAATTCCGCATTTATAAATAGACCACTAATTTCAATTATTTCCTTTCCACTGCACAATCAATGGATAATCACTGATTCTGCAGTATACTTATCACTACAATTCAGTGGAATTCAGTGATTCAGTTTTAGAGAGCAATTTGCAGCTGGGCATTGTTATGCAATAACGCTAGTCGCAAGCCCGGGGCTCCATCCGATAAGCGATGAGGAAGTGAGAAGTATCAACCAAATTGAAATACCCAGGGTTCAGCCAGTCCAACTGATAGAACTCTGTGAGAGTCCCGGTTTAGGGTTATAAATGAAAACCGGCCAACAGTCTCAAAAGTGAATGAGGAAGAAGTTCCCCACGGCGAAGGGGATGGAAAGAGCAGAAGCGCCCAGGGAGTTAACCTGAATGAAACCCAGGGCGAGCAAGGCTCCATGAACTGTAGTGGAAGCGGTCTACCCAAAAGGTGGAAACCAGCCTAACTTGATTGATTGGGTGTTGAACATTTTGCCATCTAAACCAAGAGCTAGGGGGGAAAAGATAATTCATGCTAGCGTCAGACCTCTGTTACTTCCATCGACATATTCTGAAGTAAAGGATGTTATACGGAAGCTGAAGAATAATAAAACAACAGAGATATATTTTTATAACGTGCATTTGGGAGCAAGGAAGGATGCCTGAAAAGTGGACAAAGGGAACAATATATCCCATTTCTAGAATGGCCAATAAAATGGTATGGGACAATTACAGGAGGATGAATTTATTCTGTATCTCATACAAGTTCTTCACAGCACTGTTCTTGGAGCGATTAGGGATATATATATATATATATTAGGTGTATAACTTTGCTTCCGCCGTTTTGCAATAGATGGCTGTAGCGGTAAGTGGTAGCTGAAATAAATAGATCAGCCATCGAAATATTAGTCGATTTGTGTCTGCATCATAAAGTTATTCTCGATTAAACATGTCAGCTTACGAGCAAAATTCTCGTCATTTGCGGGAGGTTTTAATTTTCTGCTTTAATATGAAGAAATCTGCGGCTGAGGCTCATCGAATGCTCTCAAATACCTATGGTGAGGCCGTTATTAGTGAAAGAACGTGCCGAGAGTGGTTTCAACGCTTCAAGAACGGTGATTTTAACGTCGAAGACCAGCATGGCGGTGGAAGAGAGAAGGTTCTCGAAGATGCAGAATTGGAGGCATTACTTGATCAAGACTCGTGTCAAACGCAACAAGAATTGGCAGGATCATTGGGAGTGATGCAACCAGCCATTTCGAAACGCCTGAAAGTCATGGGAATGATTCAGAAACAAGGAAGTTGGGTGCCGTACGAGTTGAAACCGAGAGATGTTGAACGGCGTTTTCGTGTTTGTGAACAGCTGCTTGCAAGGCAAAGACGGAAAGGATTTCTGCATCGCATTGTGACTGGGGACGAAAAATGGGTTCATTACGATAATCCCAAGCGCAGAAAATCATGGGGATATCCCGGCCGTGCTTCCACGTCGACGGCCAAACCGAATATTCACGGTTCCAAGGTTACCTCATCAGTATTTGGTGGGACCAGCTCGGCGTAGTGTATTATGAGTGAAACAACCACAGGCGATCGTTATCGAACGCAATTAATGCGTTTGAGCCGAGCATTGAAAGACAATCGGCCGCAATACCACCCGCCGTATTCTCCAGACGTTGCTCCCTCGGACTATCACTTGTTCCGATCAATGGCACACGGCCTAGCTGACCAGCACTTCCGGTTTTATGAAGAAGTAAAAAATTGGATCGATTCGTGGATCGCTTCAAAAGATGACCAGTTTTTTCAACGCGGGATTCGTATGCTACCCGAAAGATAGGAGAAAGTAGTGGCCAGCGATGGACAATACTTTGAATCATAAATGTATAACCATTTTTTTACAATAAAGCCTCGAATTTCGGAAAAAAAACGGTGGAAGCAAAGTTATACAAGCATTAATAGGGGATTAATGTGGGTGTAGGCAAGAAAAATATTGATCAACTTTTTGCAATGAGTATGATGAATGTTCATGGATTTCCGTCAAGCATTCAATAGCATCAGGGGAGATAGATTGATGAGACTTTTCGGGGAAAATAGAATCCCTACGAAGTTAACGGATCACACAATGCTCATCCTGCTTGGTATCACTTCTCAACTTGGAATCGGAACCAAAACGTTCTGTATTGCATCTCTGTTAAAGTCTTCAAGTAAATAAAGTGTAGTCCTCACAGCACCCTGTGTCTTTGAGACGTTTTGAGAACCTCATTTAGGGAACCTTCTATGCGTTCTTTAACGTTTCATAAACGTCTGAGTGACGTAGATTTCCTTGATTCATTGTTTCCACGTCCTAATCTGCACAACAGGGGCATTTCGAGAATGAAAAATACCTTGTGGAATTCTGATCCGATGAGAGATCCTATGAATTATCTAAAGGTTTCGAAATTAAAGTATGGTTTGTGGATACACATCGCATGAAAATATCGATGTCAATAATTCAAAATTCTTTTCCAATTAAATTGTCTTCTGAAATTTTCTTTTGAAATCCTTGTCCATTGAATATAATGTGAGCAATCTCATTGGATGCATTTCCAAAATCGTTACCCCTCACATCACTTTTACCCCCATTGTCACATATTAGATTTTCCAATAGAGACGTGGAACTGATAAATGAGATTTTAATGTACCTATATACACACACAAACCAGATGGAATATCGTTTCAATCCTAAGCCGGATCGCATTGCAAGTTGGTGGGATGTGTACATTTATACATACACAAATGAAACTACGAAACGGGACGTCTGAAACCTGCTTCGCACACTGTGTAGCCGTTGATGGTGTAGAGGCGCGACACTGTACGTGATCTGAGTATATATGATCCTCTTTGCCAGCCAATCCAAATCTTCCCTCCTCTATCTCTTACATTCAATATATACGTATATTTGTGTATATATATACATATATATACATACATATTCACTCACACATGCTATGTAATATCATTCGTAACGTTCAAGGTCAGGAAAAAGTTGACTCCAACTCTAAACGATGTTTTGATATCCTGAAACACAAATCTTTCCATAACATTCTTCGATTTGTCTGATAAATTGAATACTTCATCGATTTAGCTTGGTATTATTCGTCTTCGCGTTTCAATCTGGAATTCATTATTCATCTTCACACATTGTTGTCTAAAGAATTCCAATAAAAAATCTACATTGTGTGATTTTTAAGCTTGAAAAATCGAAGGTTTTCGTCACACTTGCAGTGTGTTTTAGGAGAAAAAGGAGTGCATGATTTGTTTATATGGAATTTTCACACTTCACGTGTGTGATACATCTTTCATGTATCTACGGAGAAGAAGCAAAGTAAGATATTATACATAGACAGGCAAATCTTTCTGCTAATCTAGCCAAAAATTCGCTGCTGCAGCTAAATGGAATGCCGAGAGAGCAACATGATTGACTGGAGTAGCAAATTTTTCGATGGAATAGCAAAATTTTGATTATATACACAGAATAGCAAACAAATTTGGCTGGAGGAACAAACATTTTGTGCTGCCATGGCTGAAAAATCACTGTGATAGCGAAGAGATTGTTGTCAAAACAGAAAAATTCGTTACTCCAGCAAAAGGTACCCAGCAAAACCAGGTTTCGTTGTCATCGCGAATTCTTCTTTCTCCGTGTCCAAAAAACGAACATAACATTCACGTGTATAAGATAAAAGGTGTCTCAAATGAAACTTCAACTGAGATTTTTTGGTAACAACGTTTTGATGCTCGAAGAAAAAAATTCACTGTAGCTCTGTGTAAAATCTGAAATGACTCGGTATCTTTTGCAGGGATAGCTAATGCTTTATTTTTATAGCACTTTATTCGCTATCTCAGTTCCCAAAGCAAAAATTATCTGCTCCTCCAGCTGAATTTATTCGTTATACCACCTATAACAACGAAAATTTACCTTCCTCGGCAAATGATTCGAAACCACGGCTGAATAATTAGCTGACATAGCAAAACATCCGCTATTCCAGCAAAATCACTTTTCACTGTCCCAGTGAATTTTTTGTTCTCATTTCATTTAATCCAATTTATTCTGAGCTGTTCCTAACCTGTACAACTCAATATAATACATAGTGAATATTCATTTCATGAAATGATAATTTATGTCTCTTGAAGAAGATTTATTAAGACCTAAAAAATATTGCGTGTGTGTGCAAATCTTGGATAATTGATCAATCCTTCTGGGAGGAAATAAATCATCATTTTATGAAGAGAATATTTGTTTTGCGGTGTCCAAATACACATTTATCAACTTTCGAGTTGATTGTTCTGCCTTCCGAGTCTACCTTGGTCAGAGTAACAAAATGTGATGAACGAAATTTCTATTAAAGCACACGCAGTGTTTTTAATGGGGAAGGAGAAGAATTTTTCATAATATCAAAGGAGCGGTGGAATTCGATAGGACTCTGTACTATAATACGATTGAAAAAAATTTATCATTCGCTACATGCATTTTAATATTTCTAATTTATAAGTTCTATGTGAATCCAACTTCATTGTACATTTTTACATTGAATGACAATGTAATTGAGAACCTCGAAATCCAGAAGTTAAAATTCAATGTACAAATGTATATGAAAAAAACTTCCTAATGGGGTACATGAAATTCACCACAGAGAATTCTAACAGGGTGAGGAAACAGCGATTCTGAAATGAATAGTAATTACTGCTCTCACTAGCTCTTTGTTGGGAAAAAATAATTAAACGATAATTCGAATGGAAAATAGGGAAAAAAATGAAAATTAATAACGTTTGTGGTGATATACGAATAATATATAATATGATATATAAAATACGCGAAAAAAAATTCGCTGTGACAGCGAAATCTGATTTTGCTGGCTACTTTTTTTCTTTTTTCTTCGTGTAATTATAAGTTCAACAATTCCCGATTGTCTGATACCCCGCTAGAACTCGAGACAGCGCCACAATTCAGAATGTTTTCATTATAAAATTCTTTGACAATATGAGAATATATATAGAATTCTTTATAAATACATAAGTAACCTCAGACATGAATCTTATATGATTTCGAATATTTTAGTTGTAAAATCACAGTATTTTATTTTCAATTCACATAGCACGAATATACATATCATCTTGGATTTCAGTATATTCATATAGATAAAGTACATCTACCGAACGAAGAAATTTCCAAGGGTTTTAAGAATAATTTGTAGAAGTCGACGTTGAAGTATAAAACCTTTCACAAAATATGATAAAACTATCTCGGAGGCCTCTCACAGATTACTAATGTGCACTTCTTAAAAGCACCAGACCACCGGACTTGAGTCGTTCATAGTTGTACATTCCTTTATTCATTTCTCAGCAGTTTGTTCGATTGCACGTGGAATTTGTTTCAAATTCTCAGAATTACAAAAATACACGCAACAATTTTGAACTGAGCTGCTTTTATAGTTTGTTTTTAGACAAATTTTATATCGAAATACAATAAATTAGATATAAAAGCATGAAAAAATCTATATATCTGTTGCTATTATTTATTAACTTGTCTCAACTTGATAACCTATACAGGACAGGGATAACTATTGAGTATCTATTAATAATCTAGTACATACTGAATATTCGATGGCGATCTAATGGACTCCAGATGAATATTAGATGGGCTTCTAGGCATTAATTAGATACCTTTTTTTAGTTTTGAATATTGGCCTTTGATTTCATTTTAATACACCATTCGAACTTAAACATTTAGGAATTCAATTATAATTTGATTTTTCTGATTTATTGCTGTTTTTAGGAATTAAGAAAAGTGTATGATTCGATTCTTTTCTATTCTATTTATTTATTTGAATCGAGGGCTTGGAGATTTTATATTCCGGCTAATTGAGAATCTAACGTTATGAATAAAATTTACCGATATCATACTTTCAGGTCGACAGTGGAAATTCTTTTATTCGTAATTTCTCCGAATGATTTCAATTTTCAAATCATAATAAAAATCTCACTCCTCTCTATTCTGTCTCATAGTGCTTGTTCTCTTCAAACCCTGCCTAAAAGACCCAATTTAGACCAATTTATTTCATTTATCGGCAGAAATTAACCTTCCGCCACAGAATTTTTGGAACAAGGAACAAATTTCCTATCATTCGATAATTGGTTGTGACTCTTCATTCCGTTCAGATTCTTCTCACAACTAAAACACATTAACGATTGATCTCAAGGGTAGTAGGAAAATTAATCGAAAATTTCACATACGAACCCATGTGATGTTCTAGAAATCTCTTCTGGTGGCATGTGAAATTTCTCACACCTTCCTAAAAGACATCTCGAGACACAGAATGCTGTATGGATTATTACTCAACTTGTATTTTCCAACACTTCTGTACATCCAAATATCTCACGGAGTCATTTTTCTCTGCGCTTATAAAAACCTTTTTGATGTTGCATAAAATCTTCTCAACTCCTCTTTATAATATTTCAAGATATTTCAAAGTCATAAATTTCCACAGTGAATGTGTATAGATCAATGAACAGGAAACGTGTCAATGCCAAAATCCAATTAATAATTAACACGCTATAACTCGTATTTATGATTTCAGAATATCCCAAACCATATATTTTCACCGTATTGCATCACAGATACTGTAACGAAGTCTCACTTTCGCGTGCTACGTTGTATGCGTGTGCTAGATAGCGATATGGCCTATGTTGCAAGAGTTGAAACATGTCCAGTGTGAATTAAAGAACATCGTTTGATAAGAAGATTGGATGATGAACTCGGTCATCCCCAACTTTGCAGCAAGACCATAGAAAATAATGCTATTTTATTCAACTTTGTACCCTGTAATATCCAGCTGATCATTACGTCACAATAAATTACGCGATGAGAATAGCACAAGTGCTTCAAATTCACAATAAAATTTATTAATTTCATCAAGGTATGTTATGCAACACGGAACTGTAAAATCTTTTATTATTCGTTGGAGAAAACAACTTTTACAATATAGCAAACTAGTTCACGAGACCGCGAAGACCATGTTTTCCGTATATGAAATCTGATTTGATCCACTGCAAGCGGGATTTATTTTGTGGTTCATTTCACCCTCGATGCCAGTAGCACTGATAGATAGATCCTTCAATTGCGAATCTATTCTTATTTGATACTCTACTCAAACTTTTGCACACCTTTATGGATTTTCGCCATGTGGAACTTCAAACCTGGCCCCATACCGGCACAGTACCGTTACCAGAGACTAGTTGATTTGACAGAGCTGACCCGGAGTCGGAATGATAACAATGTTTACATGAGGCCCAGTACTGGAAATAGAACTATCACTGCCGGTATTGACGATATCTATGGACCTACATTGCCCCACCTGCGGCATTTTTATTGGCCTAGGAATAATTCCACCACAGAATGAATATTGGTTGAATTCAGGACCCAGAAGACATAATACAGATAGGGTAAGATGGAGCACATTCGTACAACCCATCATACACCGAATAATTGAAAAGCTGGCGTGTAGATTTTTTGGAATTCGAGTCATTATTCAGCGCATGATGGACTGTACGAAAGTGTCCCATCTTCCCCTATAAATCGAATAACCGCTTTCATGGTCAAAATAAATCCAAATGGGGAGGTAATAGAAGTAGCTTTGTCGCCCTTCAATCAATCCAAATTCAAAGTCTATCTGTTTTTATCTGTTTCTATGCGATGTCCAAAGGTTAAGAATCTCATTGCAAGTATGAAATTTGTATGAATTGAGTTACTTGGACCAAGGACCATTCGGGATATTCATTGTTTGGAATGTATATCAACCGTTGGTTATATTGGCCTCATAGGTTTGTTAGATTGGATTCAGCACGGAACAAAATAATTCACTATGATAGCTAAGTGATGGCGGATCTGGAAAGGATCGATTCTTCTTCATAGAATTTTTGTAGAATTTGGAACGAAAGCTAAGAATTAGCTGTGGTAGCTATTTCGTACATTTGATATTTGAATAGTCAAAAAATTGCTACAGAAGCTAGATTTTAGCTCTCACAGCATTTCTAGCTATCCAAATACCTACCACATCATTTTTTTCCGTGACTATCACACCGAATCTTGATGTTTTTGAGACAACAAGTGAAAAACCTTGATGGTACAGTAACGACTCAATTATTGTTACCAAGGTTTGGCAAATAAATCGCTGCTAGTACTGGATGATACTCATAAGCTTCATCACTGAATGATAAAGTACGGATTGTTGTTAATTTCTTTCACCAATTGAGTGATTACTAATGTATTTGATTTTCATTGATTTTCATAGGTCGAATTATCTACATCAGTCCAGTTGTTGTCCTGGAAAAAGGAAACGATGAAAACAACTAACCACATAGAAAACTATCCATATTTGTTTCTATGCGTCTTTTGACCCTTCCAATCGGTTTTTATTGTTTCCTTTCCTCAGTTGATTATCAATGCCCTCAAGGGTTTCTCGTGAATCCAATGAGATTTCGTCAGAGTGAATGGGATCTCTTCAAACCAGAGCCCCGAGAGAATTCGAAATACTTCCTGAAGAAATCATTGACAATTTCCTGTTGAACTGTTATACAGTATAAGAAAGAATACTTCGTTTTGTTTGAAAGTATATTGAAAAGCCGCTAAATATGTACAACCTCGAACCCTTGTCAAGTTCTCATTCCACCGAGAAGCCTAAGAATTGATATTTCAAAACTTTTTTTCCACGTAAAAAAATGTCATTACTTCTCTCATACGCGAGCTCTCAGTCTCTACGCGAAGTAGCGAAAAAAATCTTGAAAAATCTAGATTTCTCCATTCGAATTCTCCTCGCGTTATCCATAATAACATCGATTATATATATTTATATACATATGAAATGTAGAAATTATGTACAGACCGAAGAATCAATTAATAGTCGCCTTTGTTCATAGTGCGCAATAAATACGTACCGCATGTTGTATACCTATAGCATAAACTGCGCAGTGTACTAATCTTGTGAAAAAAGAAAAAGAGAAGATAAGAGAGAATTCAGGCCTGAGAGAGTGAAGAAAGAAGAAGAGGAGTAGATAATCACCGAGAGAAAGAGGAAGCGAGAAGGAGTGGGAAGAAAAAAGGAATACGTGAAAAAAGAGGAGAAAGAAATATAAGAGTGAAGACGAACAAAGAGAGAAGAGACACGGAGAGCACGTGGCGATGCCTAGGTCAACCACAGACAACACACGCCCGAAACCGAGTTGAAACGGCTTGCAATCTTGGAGAGAAAAAGAAAAAGCAGAAGGAGAAAAAAAGCAAGAGAGAACGCAAGTGAAATACGTCGGGTAATTCCAAGCCGTAACGCATATGGAGTAGCTTCTTATAAGCGGACAAACACATGGAAAGTGGTCGCGTATAATATTATACGTACGTAAACTCATTTCCACACATACGTGATATGGTTTCACGTTTATCATCGCACTCCAAGAGAACATAGCCTTGGTATATCGTTAAAAAAAAAAGAGGTTTAGATCCAAGAAACTCAAGTCCAATCGAGTCGAAAGAAATTTTAATTACCCAAGTCTTCTTTCCTCTTCGAATTATGATAAATAAATAATGTTGAGTAATGCAACTTCTCTTTTTGGATACAAATATTTTAGGAGTTTAATATGTCAGGGTTCTCTTTTGTGGACGAATGCGAAATTTCCTTCTCAGTTTCTTGATTAACATTACGGGGATTTTACTTTATGGCATTTTTGACACGGTTCAGCGAAACACCTTCAGCGCAAGTTTTGTAAGACTTTTTCGAATCGAATTCGAGTTTTGAGAACATCAACTGTTCAAGTTTGAAACTTTTTCCGCCATAGAGTAGTTTCAAAACGCCATCTCAAGTTGAGATTTGTATATTCCGCTGATTTGGACGACAGATTTTAGTTTGGGATAAGGCTGGCAGTCAAGACTTGGTGAACTATACTCAACAAATATCGGTTAACAATTAAAAACAATAAGATGTGGTGTCTTCCTGCCATTGAGATCCAATCAAAATGCATACATAGAACCCTGGAACGTCAAAACGTTTGAACTTCAAATTGAAATTGGTAGAAGATATTTATGAAAGATCATAAATCAAAACTCACGCTATACCTAGCGATTCCAAAGAAACCAATTTTTTTGCTTTACTTTCGGTTATTTTTTGGTTTGGTAAGAATTTGCTCAGATGGTTTCTACCATATAATGACCTATTTGTGACCGAAAATTAACAAATCCACCACCAAAAAATGTGTTCCGTTTTTGGAATCTTCTGGTATTTTTGAGGTAAAAACCCAGAAAATCATCACAAAATAACCGAAAAACCACCAAATTGAGATTGAAAAAAATGTCCTAAACGACCAACAAGTTACCAAAACCAAGATTTTTCACCAAAATAAATTGTTGATCGCTTGTCGATCCATCCAGATCCGCTAGAGCAGATCGTACTCAAATTGAAGTTGCGCCAACTCTGAGTGAGTCCATCTTGGATGAAACTTGAAGCAAAACAAACCAATTGCACAGAAGATGTTCAAAAAGTTCGTCAACCATCGATGGTTAACACATCAGTTAATCAGTTCTTTGAGAATCCGGAAAGTATTGTTTTAGTACTCTCAAAGACCTCGTCAATACCCCAAACATTGAACTTCTCCAGAGCTCTTTATGAATTCATTAATTCGAAAAGAGTTCTTGAAGAATTCAATTCTTGTTTTTGAAAAACAATTCTCTGTGTATTATCTGGGTCTGCAGTATGTATTAAACTTCTTTCAAAAGTTCTAGTATTATGACCCATAAAGGCAACCAAAATAAATAAGGGCGTCAAATAAAAGAAGAATCAATTTTCACGCAGGTATCGGCCAACTCTCGTGATGTTTTGTGGAAAGTTTTTATGAAAGATTAAAACGGATAAGATGGCATTCGAAAGCTGTAACTAAGTATACTTGATCGATTTTTATAACAAAAAACAGAGTAAAACACTATAACAGAGTTTGATAAATAAAAACTCACAGTAGTCGTGGCCTGATAGATTTCGATTAATATTTTCAGAGTCATCGTAATTTTATGTAAATGATTGATACACTTTTTTGTTTCATCACTTCACCATGAATCTCAAAGAGTTTTTATTGAAACCGAAAAGAAAATATTTGTGTCACAGGAAGTGCGCAATTGTAAGGTTAAATTCTGAAACTCGATTAATTTGAACTCGTAACTGAATTGATTACGAACAGAGTTGATATGGTCAAACAGAATTCTCTTCGACCGATACTCCATCATCGTTCTTCGTGTGATTCAATATACTTATTTTTGCCGTTACAACACTGGTGAGTTGTATATTCATCTTGGCCTAACCATACACTTCATCGTCCAAAACAGTAAATATTTGGCAGAATATATTTGATGAGGAGGAATTATAATAACTTCACAATATTGATTTTTCACGAATTTCAATGGATCCTTAATGAATATTATATTTGTATGGTGAGAAAAAAATATTTCGAGGATTAAAGTGTTTCCTTGTTATTCTCTCAAAAGAGGTTGGTCCAAGCTTGGCAAAATGTTGGGCTGCCAAGCATCGCGAACCAATGTTTCGATATATAATCGTTTGTTATTTGACAACTCATACTAGATTCCATAGGGAATGGCAACCAATATCGGGCTAATGTACAAACATCTTCATGCATCTTCGTACATCAAAAATGACTAAGAGGTATGGAAAATCAGGTTGAAACTCGTCCAAAGTTAACGTACACAACTCGAACCAGGTCAGGTTTAGTTATATAAGCCAAGCTCTAAAGAAAAACTCATGCTTAGTATTGTATTCTGGCTCAAAACTGGGTACGCAGCCTAGCACGAGATTATCATCCCAAGCTTTTATCAAGTTTGGACCATTTGTTGTCATAGGCGCTGGCCCTATATGGGTCACATTAAGCCAAGGTTGGGCCATTTGGCAATTCTTATCTGAATAGTACTCCGTGTGCGGGTTTCATGTGAACTACGAATTCCATACAAGTACTATGGATTGTTGATGAGCTTTTGAATTTTTTTTCTTGTCGTAATGATGTTCTTTCTAGTCGATTATTGAATGAACAACGAAATTTAATACTTCCCCATGTAGTATGGAAATACGGACCAATACAGACTCTGACAATTCTTGACTCTTTGCCAACTTTTCCAGAGTTGGGTAATACGAAGTTATTATCGCAGGACCAGTTGGATTAAATTAGTTAGTTGGTCCTAAAGAGATTCACAATACTGATGTCCCACACAGAAAACAAGTCAAACTTTGGTAGTCAATAAATTAGCTTCTGCACTTGAATTTTAGGTGTTAAAATGAGAATAGATCAACCTGTAAAGAATTGCGGACTTTTTCTCGCCTTTTTCGAAATTGATTAGAACAAATGGGAATATTCTTCCACAGCAAATCTTGCGAAAGTGCAGAGATTTAGAACAGACGCTTGGCAGGACAATTCAAAGGTATTCCTTCGCGAAATTCCAAAACTTCCTGTGCCAAACTCTACGAAATTCAACAGTTATGCAAACAAATTTACATAATCTCACGCAAGGGCACAACCTACCTAACACGTGTCTCCCGAAGACACGTGTCTCCAGGATATTGGACTATTGCAGTATCCCCAGGATCTCCTGAGGAAATCACTATGAGATATATGCCTTGTGGGAACGTGTACATCGATTAATGAACCTTACGATGACTGAATTGTGATAAAAAAACTTCTCTAGATTCATAGAAATTTGTCAAACATCTTTTGTATTTTCCTATTCATTTAATCACCCTATGTATTCTGATGCTTTATCATAAGAATGTCCTGACAAGTGTTCCTTATAAATATAAAATTGAAATGGGGATAGGAAATATCTGTGTGCGTGAGGGTCGACAGAGCGGATTGAATGCAGTGACACGCAAAATTTCTTTCACATCCATTTAAGTCATCAATATTATATAAATTATTGAAGATAATTCGAATAATTTCAAGCGTCTTGGCGAAAAAAGCAATTTCAGATTTTTCTTCTCAATACATTCAATTATCTTCCATTTACATAATTTATCTTATCACAATATTCAAAGTAGAACATTTACAATTACGTTTTAGCAAAACATTTGAATCGCTCATCATCCTTGATATCCCGGGATAAACACTGTTTTAATTTTTATACCGTTTTAGCGTCAATTATTGTGAGTGATTTGAAAACTTTATTTTAGAACAACACCTTGTTCTAGTTGAAACGACAAATTTTTTATCTCTACTATACGTCTTCTTTATCAGTTATTTGTATTCTGTTGTTTTCCTCTAATTAAAATCACGGGTCTCGGCAGAAAAATGCATTATCAGCTGATATTATTGCAGGAAAAAGTATCTCGCAGAAATAATAAAATTTGTTCAAGTTTTGCGGATTCAGAAATTTGCGAATTACAGCATGAATAGCGAATTGTTTCTATGATTTTGAAATTGATTGTTAATCAAAATTGCAGAAATTTTTCACTTGTAAGATTTGAATTAATATCGAATTAATATCGAGCAGGACGACGATATTTTTATTTAGCATAATACATTTTTCTCTGTACAAACTTATTCTTCGGGGAAAAGCTGCTTGGTGCGAGGAAGAATAATTTCGTCTCATTAAAATTCCTCTCGTATAGAGCTTCAAGATGGTACGAGCATTCGGTGCGCGTTTTCTTTCGAATGCAGGCTGTTAAAACAAGATACAACACGTACAGTTTATATCCTCTTTCCTTCAACTTTTTTCTTCTCGCATGTACTGTTTATCTACATTGTAATTCAGCAAAGAGAAACCAAACATTGAAATATTTGCAATATTCTCACGGTAAAAAGTAAAACTTATTTCCATTCTGAAAATTCACTGATTATTTTAAGATGCAATCAAAACTAGCCCTGTTTTAATTAAATTCAGCGTCCAAAACAAATGCCGACACAATGAAAAATACTGAATGTCAGTAAGTTGCAACCACATTCAGTCGGTACTTTGTATCGTGTTCTTCTCACTTTTACTACGAAAATTCAGTTTTTATTTGACAAATCCTCAACTAATGCCTGAACAGGGAGGTTCGCGTCAAGCTCGACCCAAAAGCTACTCATTAAAATTTAAACTTGGGTTTGCTAAGGATCTGATAGAATTTAAACAGAGATATCATTAAAATTGCTTGATATTCGAACAAGGTTTGAGATCGAACGAGCATTTTCCGAATCGTGAAATTAAGAACGACTCGCGCGCTACTGCTTCATGACTCAGTAGGTGGTAGTTGATATGTATGTCAGGTACTTGTAAATCATTAACCATGTCATTAATCCTAAGACGAATCGCCACACGGATGAATAGCGGTTTGACGAGTAGACTTGATTCATCATTAGATGAATTTGTTACTTCGCTACTGTCACTACATCTGGTACTCTCTTCATCACGCTTGACTGCGGATCAGGCTGCTGGACGTGAGATAATTATTCTCCGCTTCCTAGTGTCACACGATTTCTTAAATTCAATCTTTCACGTGCGCTTGATTTTTTTTACTGCTATACTTTTCGTCGATGATGGATTTTATTTGGTTAATATTACGGGATTCCTTTTTCACGCTTGGTTAACCGCGTTCTTCATCATCCTCCTATATTACTTGTGAAACAAATGAGATATATCGTCTTCATCGTTCTGTCATCATGTTTTTATAAGTATCCTAATCACGTTCACGTACTTTTTAGCAATTCTCTTTTGAAGGAAATCGAGACACTTTGTACAATTGAAAGGGACTATGTTTCTGATGAGATTTTCCATACTGAAAACACAGTTTGTTCCAGCCAAACAACCGTTTTGTCAGTGCACGATACAACGATTTTGGTTTTGGCATAGAAGTGGACTCTTCCCACAATTTACGCCACATTAATTATCATATCATCCAGGTAAAAATCGACCATAGACGTTAAATTGCCGTAAGCCTCACAAGATGGTCCGAGCTTAGCTTTCAAATTATTTTTCCATCTCAATGGTGTCTCGAGCCGAAACAGGTTACCACCCTGGTTGAAAAACCTCAGTGAATCGATTAATTCCTATTGATTCCGGTGCAGAAACACAATTCAAACCTATTCATTCGATTTTTATTATGTGTTTGAATTGTTTTTCTGCATTGGAATCAATCGGTTCAATTCATGGCGCAATTTTCAAATGATAATACGTTTGAGCCTGCGTCCAATTATTTCTACAATCAAGACCCATCGGCCAATCTTTCGGACGGATTTTGTTCATTTTTTGTTGTTCTGCGCGATTTGACGTGGAGTTAAAGTCTGCTTGAATTTGCATTGTTTCTGTGTTAATTGGAGTAGTTGTGTGTTGAATTATTTCCCCCAGGAAACTTGAGAGGACTCGGATTTGTTCCATTGAAACCCATTGAACTTCAATGAAGAACATATCGGTTTCTATCGGATTCAATGAGATCTCTCAATTAAGTATAAAGCTGCAAACTTTCAGCGATGTGGCTTCGTTGCAATACTAATTCAGTACGATTTTATCCTAATGAATGAAAATTATGATTTCGCATAATTCTTCCAGTCACCTGTCTTTTGAAATGATCAAATCTTCAACATAATTATTAAAAATTTCTATACACACGCTCCCCTCATTAATATGAATCCATTCAAGTTCAGGTAACAAAAAAATGAGATAAAAAATGTGTGTTCTTCGAAAATTCAATTCCATAGTGAAAATTATCAAACAAATAGATGTCACCATACTCCTGATCTTCGAATCTTTTCCGATTTCACAAAAAATGCTTCGCCTGAAATGAATAATTCAGATCTCAAAAACATTCCAATACGCTCAAAAATAATTCTGAAATTCTCGCTAAAATTATAAAACTCGAATAAAATAAATAAACCGCATGATAAGGCTAAAATATTTGTCCACGTGTATTTCGTAACGCGAAGGAGAATACAAAATAAGATAATATCTTCGGGGAGAGAAACTATTTTTGAATATAAAATCCTCCAAGAGTCCACACCGAATGTTTCTGTGCCAGGAAGGCACGCAGTTGGGCACTCGCGAAAAGTGCATATGCAAAACGTAGTTTGTTGTTATGCCTCTGTCTTTCAAAGTAGTTGTCATTAATCACTGAAGATTCGTCAAGGATTCTCTCCTCCTTCGGACCACGGTAAAATTGCGCAAGTGAAAGAGATCCGCATAAGGTAACCTCTATGATGACCGTGAGTCGTAACGCACCGCAGCAACGATATAACAATTTCGAAATATCGACGTTTAAGATTTCCATGAATTTCTTCATGATGAATTGTATTTAAAATAATGAATAAAAAGACACGAAGCGCGGATTCAACTGTTTTTCCTTCTCTCTCGTTGTTCCTTCTTTCTTTTATCATTAATTTAAATTTACAATATACTTTTGGATGATGAATTTTTTATTCTTTATAGAACATGAAGTTGAAAGATAAGGTGAACTAGAGAAAAAAAAAGTGTTGAATTTAACTTCGTGTACGCATTCATCATACCATGATTATCACGATGGGCAATCTTGAAGATTTATTTATATTCGAGGAATGATTAATGATGAGATTGCAATAATAAGAGGAGTAGAGAAAAAGGATCTAATTCCTTTATTCGAATCGTCATTTTCGTGGATTCAGGGAAGAGAAAATTGAGTTTGTCGAATCTCAACTTGGAGATAATCCGCGGTTGGGGTATTGGTTTCGGTTGAGGAAGGATCAGGGATGGTTGAGGAACCTTATCGAGGCTCTTAGATCATCCAACTTGATTTTCGGAACCCAATTACATCAAAAATTTAACACAAGGTCAGATGCAGTGTTCACTCCACCCCAACAGAATGCAAAACTTTTACGTGGAATTTAGGTCGATTGTACGTACAGTCACGTTTAGGGAACGTTTAGTGGATCATTAAACGTCCGGATATTTCAACATCACTCTTCCGGAGTTTGGAGAACGCATCGTTAAATGGTACCACTTCGTCGTTTTTATCGTAATAACCAAGAATACAACCCTACTCTTATGTTTTATTTCCTCAACGAAGTAAGCTTATCACCCTGCATGTACCGTAAATCAAGGGAATCCATCAAGATAATATTTCTTGACATTTTTTGGGAGCCTGAGTTTATTGATGCTTGAGCAATGAATTCAACTTCAACCTGGTTACCAGAAACCAAATTGCAGGTGAACATATTATAATTTATCTGCTAAAGTTAATTCTCCACCATCATCATGGATACAAATTGGGAGAATATCTGTTCAACGGTAATATATTCACCCAATTATTGGGACTAGTCAAAACCAGGGAGCGATCATTTTACTAAACGTTGAGGGTGAAAGACGTGGCAAATGTGCCGGAGGGACTGTTGAACTGACAGTTCTGATGCAAAGTAACAACAGGAACAAGAAGGAGGAGAAAGAGGAAATCTCAACCTTTCCATACTAGATGATAGGTGTTGGCATCTATTCTATCTCTGAACATAACTTCTTGTGGCTCACAATCATCTTGAATAAAATTCATCAATTTTGATGAAAATTCAAGGGTAATGTTTATTTTTATCAGGGTGTCCGAGAATTTTTAACAAGAACTTTTTATAAGTATTTCATAAAAGGTAAATGTTTCAGCCTATTGTTGCAAAACACTGAAATAATATACATAGAGTATACACGTTCGGGAGTCCAAATTTATTATTCTAATTCTTTATCTTGAAATTTTTTATCTTCCACTGGGATTCAACAAAAGCATTTGAAAAATCCGAAAAGAACGAATGACTCTCACCTTTTCATGTTAATTTTGAGTCATCAAGTCCGAAAAATGGGGATAAAAAAATGGTACCCCACTGTATCCAAAGGTAAAACGGATGCCCATTTTATGCCAAAGATATTTTTATGTCTGAATTAGTGGTACCCATTATCAGTATTTCCATACAAGATTGAAATATCCGATTACAATTGAGTTAGACATAGCGGATCCCAATAGAAAACATTGATTCTCCAAATGCACGGAATCAACTCAAACCGATTCATCACTCCGAATCTCTGGAATCACAGTTATGATGGGAATCAATTCAATTATAGGAAATCAATATCTCACTTCTCCCTTGCGTAATAAAAAAATCGGAGTGACGAATGTCAAGTGTGGAAGGGAACAAGGAGATATCAAGAAACATACGTGACTTGTAAAGTCTCGTAATGAAGTACAGTGAATATGATCATTGATTTTTTTATGAGGGGTGACTGCATGTAGTCTGAATTTCTTCTTACCTGTCTGATTTTTCAAACTACATTCTGACAACATATAATGAGTCATAATTGTACGTGATAAAAAGACATGGGAGAGCGTGTGTTGGCAGAAACACACATAACTGAATTTTCACGTCTAATGAAATGTTTCCTGATATGTTAATGGTTATTATTGAACTTTATAACGTATTATCCCTCTTTCTCTCCCTTTTATGCATTGTTTAAAAATTTCGTCGACATTTGATGTCAACAATTTAATTCAATCATGTAGAAAATGATTGCGGAATTTTCCCCCAAAAAATGGTGGCAGCCAAAGTTCCTCCACAAGAGGGGAATTTTTCACCATAATTTGGTGAAATTTTCCCCCATTTGTAGAGAATTCAGCACCCAAAAAACAGAATAATTCCTCAAAGTGGTGGAAAAATCCCTCTTTTTTGATGGGAAAAACAATTCCCCCACGATAAGGGGACGGAATCCACCAACGGTGTGTAGAAAAACTTCCAACATTTTTTACAGTGTGGTAAAAATACTTCTTCGGAGATCTTTGGTTATAGATATGCAGACTGTCTCAGAATTGGCAAATCATACTGCACTGGCGTGTTCCTCGTTCAAAATGAAGTAACTTTCCTGTGTAGTAACAAAATCGAAAATCCTGTGATGTACACATTTGAATTGAGCATTATTTGTTGGCCTACGTCCGACTTGGACTTCTCGCGTGATGCCTTCTGGAGTGAAAAGGATTTGAAATGACTAGATTATGGTAGGCAACGATACTCCAACTTTCCATTCGCTATATCAAGTATCTAAAATAATATCTAATACCGATGAGTCCCAGTTTTATTATTAAATTCACCAGTGGTGCAAGGTTGACCCAGCCCTAATGAAAATTGGCGGAGCTTCGGGAGGAAGCGTGACTAAGACCTAGAATGATAATGAGCCTCGGTTCTGACATCTGTGGCAATGTTGGTGAAAGATTGCCAACGTTGGTACAAGCTTGATTTCATGGATTCGCCATGGTTGGTCCATACAAAACTTTTGTTCTGAAACCAATGTTGATTCTACTGTTTGGCGCAAACGCTGTTCTAACACAATTCACCTTTGCATTGCCAACAATACCTCTTATTCCGTGTCAATCAACGTTGGCCCATTGTGAATTCCCTGCGATTTCCCTGCCCGTATAGGCAGCATCAGCGGATCCGTGAAATTTTCACACCGCATTTACAATTTTTTTCTACATTGAGAAAAATTCAATCGCATAAAGTCCTATTCTTCTTCGTAAGCCAGAAACATTAAAAGATTTCGACTATACCTGCCCTTGATCGCTGAGCATTTTTACCATAGAAAAAAGTGAGGAAACCATAGCCTACCAACTCTTCAGGAATCGAGGGCAGTTATAGTCGAAATCCTTCAACGTCCCTACTTTACGAAGGAAAATAGTACTTCACACTTCATAAACTCCTTCCACGCAACTTTTGTCTGAATTAGACAATGTCTGTTGTTTTTGATCCGAATGAATATACACACCTCTGTCCATTTTCATAATAATGTTTCTCTTCAACGTTCAATGTCCTTGACACACAAAACAAAAATAATAATTTTGCGTGATAAAATTTTTCTCACCACGTGTTACGCAATTATTTCTTCAATCACGTGTACAATATGAGACATTTCAATGTACGGTAGAAGGAAGAATCATAATCGTCGTTCAAAAGTAGATAAGATTAATTATTGATTTGAGGAGAAGAAGGAATATATTTATTCTAGAAGAAGTTCATGCATAGTCAAACGTCTCTTCGATAAAAGAGATTTTATAAAAGATACATATTGCATCTGTTTCACGTCGGACGAGAAACACGTACCGCATATGCACGACAATGATTCCTTTTTTTTCTTGTACTCCCGTTTGAGAGAAAAACCTTCGGGTTACTCGGTATTCTCACGCCCACGTTGTCTCCTCGGATATACCGTTATATTTATTTTTTACTGTTATGCATGTATGAATAAACACGCGTTAGTATCTCTATGATACACGAAAAAATGTTTTATAAGTTTCATATTTCGTTGAGTCATGTAATCCTCGCACGATAAGACAGACATTTAAATCATGAATTTAATCCTCTAAATGGATCGTTTATGGGAGAAAAATGAGAAAATAAATGATTATCCTGTTCTTCGAATCTCAAAATCTTTGTAATTATTTGGAATTTCAGATACATCGGATGGAATCTTTTAATAATATACTCTTGATTCTGTTTATTGGAATATTGAGAATCCACAAATCACCGTTGGTTGCGTCAACTCAGATCCTAGATCCAGAATCTTAGATTTGTTGCATAAGAGATCTTTCAGACATTCAGTAGAAATCTTTTAGACAAAGCAACATTTTTGCCGTATGGGATTCTGCTCAAATCGAGCGTGTTATGCTGATTAACCCTCTGGGGATACACTGGATCAAAATGATGTATCCTTCATTTTGGAAAGTTGTATATCTCTCAACAAGTACCTTTCTTGAAATATTCAAAAAACTATCAATTGTAGAGCAAAGCGGGTTTCAGATTCGTATTCTGCAGACTTCAGCGGTGAATTTAAGGGAAGAAAAATTGCTGTATGATGTTTTAAAGCCGAGATATGAGCGATCAAAAAACACTTGGGTCAAACTGAGTCAGTGTATCCCCAAAGGGTTGAAAATATAATTATACTTTTTCCGTGTAGACAAGTTTGAGCCATACATGAAAAAATTCTGCCAACTCTGAGGCAGGCTCGGATCAGCATTGGGCTGATGGTTATATTCCCTAGGGTTACCCCACAAAGCAAGTTTCAGTTTTCAGGCCCGCATCCAAACATCTACAGTTATGTTCGCCGGATTAATCCCAGTATGAATTTCAATCACAAAACACCCTGATTTTGGATACACTTTATGTCTGAATCGAATATATTTTATGTTTAAAATAATTGTACTATAGTATTATGAGAATTATTTACTCAATTCCAAGCTCACCGTTTCCCGAGTGTATCCATTTGCTAAACATATTCAACGCATATTTTAAATTCAATTAATTATATTTTTTCATCACCCACAGCTGTAAACTGCGAGATTATAAGAGTATTTTTTACAACCACGAATGGCGTCAAAAATCCTCCAGGGAGGTAAAAAAAAGTCGTGATATATGTAAGAGAGCTTGAATGTGGTGCAAGCATAAAAGCAACACTGTGTACGGTATGACAAACGAAGCGTGACGTTTCGTGACAACATACGAATCGTGAATTTCATTTCTTTTTTTCCTCTGCCATATAAATTAACCTCTTAGATTCGGATGAGAAACGAAATTCAATAGAGGTTTGACTGCGACGTGGAGTTTTCAACATGAAATTTATAACAGAGTTTATGGATTGACTAATTTATGCCGAACGAATGGAATAAAATAGGTATAATTTTTTATTTTTTATTGTCTGAATGTTTTTTTTAAATAACAAAACTTTACTTTTATTATAAATTCATAACTCATATACAAATATTTGACTTGCACCAACATATACCATGAAGTCCAGATTAGGGCAATGTTCACAGCCTGGAGTTGACCAAAGTTGTCGTAATAAACGCTGTGTTGGGTATTCAAAAGCTTAATTCTTCATTGACCCAATCACAACCGGCTTTAAGCCGTGCGAGAGTCGATTGACGATATTTTTGCGGGGCTTCTGAGTATAGACAAGGTGCGACCAGACAAACACGAAGAAACGTGAGATTTCTAAATTAAGTACGGAAAAACCATGGTCAACCGTCACAATTAATTCATACATAAATTATATATAACTTATATATAAACCATATTCAGGCAGCTGAGCCTGGGACTCAATATCCAACGAAGAGTTTGTTGCGACAATGCAATCAACTTCAGGGTTGAACCAAGGTTTGGTGACAGTTCAGCCTACCCCTCATAAATTTGTGTACAACTATCAATTCTACTGCAAAATTTTATGATGAGAATTATTCATTATATTCGAAGAAAACTCAGAATCGGTTGTATAAGTATGATAGGATGATGCGGTAATATTCTCGACAACTGGATCGATTTGTTGTCTCGATCAACTATCAATCCTATTGCAAGAGTCGAGGTTACACGGAGAAAATTACATGGTACGAACTAATGATATATTTATATCGTAAACTGTGGTGGAAAGCCCCATCGGTATGCGATGGTTTCTCATAAAGACATTACAAGTATTTTTTTTCAACTCGAACGTATCAATGTGAATTAATAAATATTAGATTTGACTATTACGAAAAAATTTTTATATCTTGGCAGTTCATGAAGAATTCTATTGAATTGAAGGGACAACTCCTCAAAAAGTCGATCAAAGGGACATTATTGACATCTTCTTAACGAACCCTTTTGAATTCAGAGTTCCTTTCGGATTCCTTTAGAATTCTGTGAATGAATTTTTGCCAGGGCATTTAACATCGACTAGAGTTTTATTAGACATTTATTGAATATCTCATGTTATTATTTGAATTATTGCCACATTTTAGCAACTCATAAAACCTGGTGTTTTCCTAATTTACCACCTAATGTTAATAACTTCCCAATTCAAACGTCAGAATTACGTACAAAGTATGTAATGCAATTCTACACATTTTTGACGAAAATGAGTTTTTCATATCATTTTAAAAAATTCTGCATTCTCCTGCGTTTTTCATTTCGAAAAAAATGTATTATTTTTTTAATAACAGTGGTTCGAAAACCTTCAATGAAAAATGATTCGTTGCAGTGATTTTGAAATAAAACAGTTTTTCTCGATTTTCTCGAATTCAAGTCAAATGCACTTAAGTACGATCTCCTTGCTTTGGACGGCAGAATTAGTGTCTATAAATCAACGAGAACGTAAATTGATACCATTGGAATGTTTTCTGCTACAAAATCACACGCACAACTCGGTATTGATGTAATCTCTCATTGGTGTGAGTGTGGATAAGATAGTATCGGGTCTGGATATTGCAACTATCAATTCTCTCAGAAGCGAGTACTTGACGAACTCAAGTGTTTCCTCTGGCTTTGATGGTAAAAATATCAACACGTTCATTAAAATAGTCATTACAGAGTTTATAAATTACATAAGAAGTATACATTATATATAGCGACGTTTCTGCGTGTGCGTGGACGTTTGAAAATGCTAATGAGATGATATGTATGACAAAGATCGGTGATGCAGAATCTTCTATCAGTGAATTATTGACCATTTATTGACTGCGCATCTTGCCATCTTGATTTGAAAAAAATGTAATTAAAATTCAAATAAAAAAATTTTCTCATTCAAATCACCAGGTTATTGTTATACGTTAGCTTGTCTTCTAAGAAGACTCTGAAGATTCTCTATTTTTTACTCTCTAAAACTTTGTGTTTCCCTGTAATTTCAGCTCAACGATATCTTTTAATGGCTTCATGAATCTTCATATGAAACATTTTTTAAAAGAATTTTGAATGATAAAGCAAAGTGAAAATATTTTTTGAGGAGTTCTCAACAAGCCTGGTTCGAAAGATTCATTGAATCTTGTCGAATCTCATTGAAATTGGACAAAGGTCTGATTCAATCTCATCTAATCATTTGTCAATCAGATTTAATCAGATTCCTAAATTTCTTCAATGACAATTTCATTGAATATCGGAGAAATCTCACGAAATTTGATTATAACAAATTCAATGAACTTTTGAAACCAGGAAAGTAAGAAAAATACTCATCTGAATTAACCTCACTCTCTAAATTTGAAACCGTGAAATCTCACTGATTCAACACGGAGAGAAAAAAGTTGCTGACGCGGCAAATCGAGGTATTATATATAGAATGGCAAAATTTTTTCCTGACCTAGCTAGAAAATTCGCTGTAACAGCAATCGTGTTAGCTGCGACAGCAATTTTTCAGCTGTGGCAGCAAAAAATGTTTGCTCCGCCCGCAAATTTTCAGTATTATATACAGAATAGCAAACAAATTTTGCTGTGATAGCAAACATTTTTTGCTGCCACAGCTAAAAATTCGCTGTCGCAGCTAACAAGATTGCTGGAACAGCAAAAATTTGCTGCTCTGGCAAAAGGAACCCAGCAAAAGTAGATTTTGCTGCCACAGCGAATTCCTTTTTCTCCGTGAATTAGTCAAAAACACTTCCAACTGCATAATCAATTTACTGATATTCCACTGATTCCATTCAGTCATAGAATTGGAGAGTACCCAGTTCTCCTTCAACGAAACCAAAGCATTGAACCAATTCAAGTTATCAAATTGAAAAATATGGAGAATTCAATACACATATAGTATATAATTCTCGTACTTAACAATTATCCAAGACAGAAAATTTCCGGATAACCGTTTCATGCAACAGGATAATTCATCATCGGTACGTGATGAGAAACTCTGGTACAAATGATAGTCATTCGCGCAACGCTCTCGACGACAACTGACTAGCAGAAAAGGAAAAAGAAATTGAAAAAAATCACGCAAAGGGAAATGACAAAAAAAGATAAGGGTGTTTCGTTTGGCGCCACAAAGTGAATCACGCGTCGCAAAATAAACCGCAAGTACATATCTTGTTTCATCGTATACACAAACTTCAACGCTAAACGTGTAATCATCGCTTCTTCCTTTTTATTTCTTCATCATTTCCATGTCATTGGCAATTGCCTCTCCTTTTTTTGTCCGTAGCTGCTGCTAATGCTGCGTCTCGTGTTGAATAGAGGAAATAATGTTTTATGAATGTTTCTAAATGGAAATTTTATAATCACAATGTAGGCGAATCGGTGGGTATATGAGGAATGAGTTGAGCTGAACTGAGCTGAATATTCTGAAAAACGAAGAAAATAATTAGAATTTATTTATCTGTTGTTCTTTGCGGAAATTTTTATAGTAAAAAAGTCCGATTTCTGCCTGGCAAGATATCATAACAATAACAAGAGAAATAAAATAGAAAAATAATAGGGAACGAGAAACAAATTTTTCTTTCATTAACAGAAAATTTATTCTAGGAATAAAAAAATTGATTCGTCTTTAATTTTATTGATTCTTCTATCGAAAAAAAACATATAAAAGGAAGAATGATGTGCTTCTCAATTTTTTCAGAGTCTTACTCAATTCGATTTTTACGGAAATATTCTAAAACGGAATGATTGAAAAATTTCAAAAATTCACGAAACCACACCTCGATTTGCACATAGAAATATGAAAAATTTTATACAATTTGAGATTCTAATTGTTCAAAAGTGTGCCCAACAAGGACAAGAATGTGGAAAAAATGAAAACAGAAATAATATTTGAAAACCGCTTATAAATTCTCCTCTTGCAAAGCACTCATCGGAAAATAAAAATCTTTCTAAATAAAATACATTGTAAATACTTCAACTGTTATTTTAGAACACGAAATCTATTTTCACCCGAGAATAATTATAGTACACAGTTGGATCGAGTGACATGTATTTTTGCAAAATATTATTAATAATTTTTTTTCCTCTGTCTAAACTTTCACGCCATTCTTCGATGAATAACGACGGGAAAAGAGAATTAATGTTCGGTCAGAGAAAACGTATTTTTTTGCGACGTGTCCAAAGAAGCTGTTTTTACAACTTCTCGCGAGATACATTGTGGTTAAAAAAGAAACTAGCTGTCGATCTCGGCGTTGAAAGCTCAACTAACATTCATTGATCACCTTCTTTATTAATATCAGGCATCGATAATGGGTATATATTTCAATGTTCACCCTTGTAAATAGTTCAAAGGAGAAAGATAAAAGATCTTTCTCCTGTCTTCTTCTTCAGATTAATTTTCATGAATCAAAATTCCTATCAAATATGACAATAAGCCTCACCTAATAATTTATGTAGTTGAAATTTGAATCAAAAACGAAAGGAAAATTCAAACTCTTGAAATCTGATGAATTATAGTTATTTATCTCCTCTAATTAACTTTAATTAAAATATACTGAAAGATTTTGGATCTTCAACAGCTGTGTATTTCTTTATTCGATTATTCATTCGTTTCAATAAACGATTCGAACTTCAGTAACATAATAATTCAACTCTTTCTTTTATTGCTCAATAGGGGAGTTATTTAATCCTTCAATTTTGTACACCTCAGTCAAACAACCCCAATGAATTGTTTTGATTCATCGAATCTAAACAATTCTCCTTAAAAAATCTATTGTACAAGATGATTCAGTAAGTTATAACCCAGATATGTTCAGAATTCAACTGAAATCATGTTTTTCCTGGTATTTTTAATTGAGAATTTTCCACAGAATTTGAAAATCTGTTTTTGTTTCATGTACAATAAATAATAAAACAAAATATTAATGAAGACGAATAACTACACGGAGACAAATAATGTAGTAAAATAGTATTATTTTGTCAATTGTTCGAATGTAGTGTACATTATTACCATTGTAATATTCAATTCTCCATTCGAAATACGATTAATTCCCTAGAAAATGTTGTAATTTCGATTGTATCATTTTTCTTCGTGTAACTCCTCATTTTTTAATGATAAAATAAGATATTATTCTGAGGTTTTCTTCAGGGTGGGGTGATTTCCTGCCCTTCGCGCGATAGAATTTTCACATATTTTGTTTTCCAATGCATTTTCTCGCTCTCCATAAAAAAAAAACCTCGAACCTCCCATCATAAATATTTGAACCAGCAATTCATGATATACGAGATAACAACATACGTACACCCACACCCAATCACACGTTTCCACATCGAAACGATTCTTACGGTGGAGAGTATTTCACAAAACTGGTCAGGGGAGAGAAAGAGAGGAGAAGAAGAACGCTTGAAAAGTGCAGGATCCATAAAGTTTACAAGGATACCGTTCAGAGTTTGCTGTTTTGCCCACTAAATCGCGATTCGCTTTATTTTCGTCGTCATTGCGTTCCGTTTCGTTCCGAAAAGCATGTCTTTCTCTCTTTCTCTCTTTTCATCTCGCGTCGTCGTGCGGCTTGGTGTAGTAGTCAACTTCGTTTGAGCCTTTTCGTGGAAGGAGAACCGGTCGTTTCGAAATCTGCCGCCCGCTGCTGCCGCTGTTGCTGCAGCGACGGAGAGAAGTACGGCGATAAAGTAGAGAGGAGAGACCGGATAAAGAAACTGGTCCAGCAAAGAGATGTTGGAGCGAGGGAGAAAGAGGTGGATATAGTGGGGACGGTGGTGCTTGGCCAACTTCCAAAACTCAAGACACCCACGGATTTATCGCAAGGAAATCCTGAACTCCCGCGGCTGTTGTACTATATAAACTCGGCCAAGCGAAGAGAGAAATGCATATAGGTTAAGTCGTTTGCTATGCCTTTTTTTCACTTTATAGAGACCTGAAACGGATTCCATTGAAATTTCATTATCGATCGATCGATTAAGAGCAGATTAGAAGGTGGTCTCGCAGCTTATTGATTGTTTTGAGGACAACCTTGGAATCTAAATGGAATACCAACTCGTGGAATTCGTTCATTTTTGAGTACTTCAACGATGCTTTTTACGATCCATGAAATTTCTTGAAAACGAATTGGTTCGTTCAAAGAAGAGAATCGTACAATTGATCGGATTAACACTCGCATTTCGCTGTGATTTGCGTATGAGTGTAACGTGCGCACGTGGAGGTAAACGCAAACAGATTCGCGTTTACCAATGGACACACTAACGAAAGTTGCTTTCACGTGGATACACGTCAGATTTTATCCCATTTGGATATCTGCCAATAGTACCAATAGCCCAAATTGCGAGATGTATTCTTAAAATAACCAATCGATTGTGCCTAGAAGAAGAGAAGTTACAATGTTGAGGAGAGATAACAGAGGCGCGTTAATTAATTTAAGATGAGGAGTCGAGTAATCGAATCGTATCTATACTACAAACTTTGGACCCATAGTGTTCCATAGGTCTAATAATATATCGAAGTTCGGTTTGATCAAAATTATCTATTAAATACAAGACAAAAACTGTCGATTAACGTTGAAAACTATGCGACGACTGTGGAAAGAACAATTTATCCCTTTTTGACCAATACGCATAATCTTCTCCCCAATTCTTTTGAAAGTGAAATACAGTTTTTGGAAGAGAATAGGATCAATTTTTCGAAAGAGTTGCTGAATTTGTAATCTGAGACTCTAGGATCTTTATTTGGCATAATTGAAAATTGAATTTTTGAATTTTCAATTCTAAATGTAGAAAATTTGAACATTTTCAAGACTGTTTTAAAGAATGTGAACAACGCGAGGATCTCTGTTTTCGAATTGAATCCGATTTTTTAGTTGGAAAAAGGCAAATATCAAGAAGAATGAATGAATAATTCCAGTGTTCAAGGGAGTATAAAGTGGGTTTCCAACGAAATCTCTCTCCTGATATTATATTTTTAGTTTTACAAGCATTATATTTATTGTAAAAACGATTGATTTTCCTCTAGGACTCAAGTTGAATCATCTAGAAAGTGATTTGGTTGGATATATTTGGCTGGCATAACCAAATTTTGGTTCAACCCACTAAATTTTTAGTTACCTCTGTTCAGGATTTGTTCAGAACATTATGCAAGATTCAATAAGATTTAGCGAGATTTATCGATGGGTTCAATGCGTTGTGCCAAGACTGGTCCAATACATTCGTAGGATCGACAAATTCATTATAGAACCTAATTGTTAATTCTAATTTTTCTTTTCATAATTCTATTCCCTGCTACAATTGGGAATACAAAAATAACTGTCCGTACTTTGATGAATGTTTGATGAAAACTCAATGGGAAACGAAAAAAATTTGCCAAGTTGATACAAAACTACCATCCCGTTTTTGTAGAAAGTGTATTTCTGCTCTTTCTCCCTTTTCTCTTCCAAACTATGCTCTCGTATGCTCGTACAGTTGAGCAGTCGTTAATCTTAATGAGCGAAGAAGAGGCAAAGAAACGATTAGAAGTCACGAGAGGCGGAGACTTCGACCACTTGGCATCCATACAACACCACATCCTTTGGTAACGAATTAATACCCCGAGAAGAAACAGCAAAAGCAAAAATCTTCAAAATCATTCTCAAATAGTATTCTAAAACCTTTGTTTATTTCACTTGATACCTTCATTGAGAAGTTACAAAATCCGAAAGTGAAAGTTTTCCGATTTATTTCTTCACGTGGATGGACCTGTCAGGTAGCGTAGGTGGATATGAATTGCATTTGTGAAAAGTACAAGGAAATCCAAATTTAATTACATCATAATGATTCGAAATTTATGTAATGTAAAAGAATGCACTTTCTACACATTTTGTATGGAACATAAATGAATTATAACGAAAACATGTGACCGCAAGAGGACGGTTTGGCTGTAGGAAGCAGAAAGAAAGGAAATCCCCGTGATACGTCATTCTTAGTATTCCCCTTTCCTCTTCTTCCTCTTTATACACTCGTCCGCTGCCAAGTGGTCCTCCGCAGAATCGTTGACCGCATTTTCCTGCTTGTGATATTGCGGCGGCTCTGTTCAAGTCCGATGTCGTGACTAATCGCACGACAAAACGTTCGATATTATTTCTGATTTTCTATCTCGCGGTCACGTGCTTCATATATACCCACGTCACAGCGCATCAGCGCTGAATGACACGATTATGTATCGACATTAAACACGGTAGTGCATACTGACATATTTGTGCAAAATTCGATATCAAATAATTGACAATTTATCGTTCTGGGAATGAATTTTAGTATCCATCTTTCTTGAAACGTTTCATTGGGTATCACTGTTCGTTCTATGGAATCAATTGACGAGAATTTACGGATAGATATGTTTTGATTACGAAGAAAATACACTTTGAGTAATTTAATACTCCTTCTTGAACTTGCAACGCTAAGAGGACTGTCCAGCAGAAAATTCCTGGATAGATGGGATGTCTACATTCGTATCCTGGTGGGCATTCCCACCTGAGGCTACATGGGTCTGGATTGGAACGCATACTATCCCTTTCCTTGGTGTGACCAACGTAGTTCCAAAACAGGTACCCAAAGTATCTTTGTTCTCCGTAACTTCTGTGAAAAACACTTTCAAAAAAGGTTAGAAATTTCTTACCAAACATGTTCTGGAAATTCATAATGAATTTTTGGATTCTCAAATAATCTGGAAATTTTTCAGCATTCTGTTCTTTTTGGGAATTCATAAATATTTTCATAGTGTACGCAATGTTTTTACTAAAGCTATTACAAGCCGTTACAAGGTCTGGCGAATCTTTGTAAAGTCTTAGAATGACTAAAGAAATTTCTATTACAAGTTTCAATAGTTTTCCAATCTGAGTTTTAATATTTTCTTGATCAGACTTTGATCTCTGTAGGGATCTTGTTGGGCCTGACAAGAAAATTGTATTAATTTTCCAATAGTCAATTAGATTCTACTTCAATAATTTAGTTCTTGGAGATATATTCAACGCCCTAAACGTGTATTAAATTGTGTATGAAATTAAATATTGAGAGAGTAACAAACTATTTCCAATAACTAAGTAGATATCGACTCGGAATACAAGATGTATTCGGAGTTCTGATTATTTCCAGCTCATTTACATCCACACAACATTTCCAATCTCACAGGAAAATGATGAAAAAAAAGTAGATTTTCCAGCAAACATTAGCAATCGGTTCACCCACATCTATTCCAATCAACTTCATATAATTTCATCATGTGAATTAATTCATCCCACACTTCTCATAACAATTACAAGAATAAATTTTATTCTCGCACGTCCACGCTTGGCTTGCATTTTTCAAGTGGTAAAGATCTTTTGCCGGGTACAAGTTGCTCCTACCACAACGACCGAAGTGGTAAGTAGAATCGTTGCAGGTGATTAGAGGAACGTTGTACGTGACTTCTGTTGATATTGCAACAAAGTCGGTTGGTGTTGCCAGATCGAATTAAACTCACGTAAGCTTAGTCTCTCCGATCGAGAGCACGGAATTTTAGCGGTATATCAATCGATATATTCAAATTCAACATTCCCACGTAGGAAACAAATGAAAGAAGAAAGAAATGAATAAAATGAAACAATATTCTTTGAAATACGAACGTATGTTTCCATGGCACTACTTGAGGGGAATACGGTTTCACCTTCTTATTTCGAACGACTGTACAACGGTGTACAGTGTGTTATAGCACTCCATGTTCAGATAACAATTCTAAGAAGTAAACCTCTCCTCGATATCTTTGAGATATTATGACCTCTTTATGACGTTACTGAGAGCTCTTTCCGAGAATCGTATTTTCTGGGCTACAGTATTTTTAAATCGTATTTACACCGACTGTGAAATATTAACCAACTCAATGGCAATTTAATGTGACTTCTTCGAGACTTTGATTGATCTGCTGGAGGAGGAATGAAATAGGTCGATTCGTAACCATTAATTTCATTCTGTTTATGATGCTTGAAATCGGTTCAAGAGCTTCGTTTTTCATTCGTATTGTGATTTATTTTCATCATGAATACTGGGGATAGAAAAACCAGGATTTAGTGATATTTTCTTTTCTACAGATATCATGTTCTCCATAAAATTGTGTGGCTGTTTAAGATAGATTTATATCCAAAGGTACGCAAAACTGTGTGAATATGAAGGACAAAGTAGTTAAACTGTGGAATATTATTATTCAACGAAATGATCTAATTAAAAATTATCACAATGCTTCATTCTTACGAAAAGAAACAATCTCTTTGGATGAAGCATATTGAACAGAGAGATGAAATTGATCATATTTTGGCATAAATCTTGTGTACAAATTATATACAATGTGCTTTGAGGGAAATGAAAATGAAATTGAAATCTACTGTCTAAAAAAATGACAATGCGAATTATGCTCACGAGATATTTATGTATTTAAGAATATCTCTTAATTTATCACAAACGATATTCGACGTTGATTAATTATAATTCTCAAACCACAGCGACCTCAATCATATTTTAAACGTGGCATGCATCTTGAACTTCGTTACGTTAAGTTGCAATCATAGTTCAACATTGTGTCTACCGTTTCCAAGTGGAAATCTTGCCAAAAATGACAACTAATGAGAAAGTTTGCCAATCTGGCGGATCACTAGATTTGTGTATAACTTATACAATGAAAATTATGAGGTGAACGAATTCTATTCCAATGAAGGAAAAATTAGAAAAATATTAAAGTCAAAATATTGACAACTATTCGGTATGATCCATAAGTTACAGGAATCAAATTCACGCAGAACGTGCTGGTCTCCCACAGAGTTGATGCTACACAAGCTATTTAAGAAGTTCCCAAGCCGTTTCAGGGACAATACATATTTCAAATATTATTCGGGCATCAAAGGGAGCGATATCACGAAATTCCCATGTTTCACATACGAATAAAATAGATATGTTTGTGAATAACATTTGGCCCACAAACAAATGTTGTTGAAAGAACGAAAGCGTTTACACTTTTATACAGTACTTGAATTTTTGAATATTTCGATTCGCTTGGAAATCTCCCACACCGTTTCCTCTATGCAGCACATATCGAATTGTGTGAAAGAATTTCATAGCGAATTTATTCTTAGAGCATCCACCAAGGTTCACCTCATTACTCCAGTTGGTGGCTAAAGCTACTGAACGATCAATGCAGAAGAATCTTACATGTACGTAAGAATTTTAACATTGGAATTCGTAACGAATTCCATACCATCCGGTTTCGCAATAGCAGAATCCTAATAATCCAGTATAACGGCAATAGTTTCCGTGTTGAAATTGCATTGGTGAACTGTAAGAATCACTTAGTTGAATTGTTTTTCCGTTTCAAAACGAAAAAAAGAATGAAATTATGAAGAAATGGATTCAAATTCTTCAACAACAATCAACTCTACTCGCAACTGTTGCCCTATGAATATAAACTACTTCATAAAACGCGAAATATAAAATAATCAATGAAATGCACGAGGACATGATCTTGAACTGCGAAAGAAATAAAAAACGACCATCATGTGACAGGAATGATATATGAAATTTAAAGAGAAGCAAGAAAAAGAGAAAATAAAGTAATACAAATGTGTCGTAAAACGTCTACAACCCCCGATAAGGTAAATGAACCAAAGAGAAGAAGAAAAAAAGCAGTCAAAGCAGTCGTAGTGAAAACTGCGCTACCGAATTTATGATCGGGGCGTCGGAAGGGTGGTAGTAGGCAAGGCGAAGCAGGGATGCGGAGACGTGGCGCCAAGCGTCCCGACGCCCAGACTACTAGGGGCCGCACGCACGTTGACCGTGAAACTAGAAGAACGAGCACCAAGGGTGCAAGACCCTCTTCTCACGTGCTATATACACACTTTTCATGAATTTCTATGTTATCTACCGCATCAAAGGATATCAGAATTTCAGTTACATGGGGAGAAAATATGATTTTCCTTTATCACTTCAAAATAACGTACACAAAAAGAGAAATTTGTATTTTATATTAAAAACAAAATTGAGAAGAAATATGAACATTGTAGGTCTGATCCGATGCTGATGTTTTCGATCGAATAGAGCGAAGGGAGATAAGTGATTTTCGTTCTTTCCTTAGAAACAGAAAGTGAACAGGATCGATAAAGTTCGAGGGGTTACATACTCGCATACACCTCCTCCGCCTAGCTGTAGCACATCAGGAATTCTAACGTGGGAGGGTTCAACGTGGGTGTATATATGCAATATTTATACCACTTGGATACAGGACTAGAGTGCACCCTATCTCCATTTTCATTCACCCTCGTCTAAGGCCACGACGAGCAATAACCGCGAGGGTCACCGAATTGCTCTCCTCCTACTCCTCCTAACAACTCGCACACCCACGCGTACACGCATCAATATATTTTATAGCAGTTGCATTGAAAAAAGAAGGAAGTTCGTAGCGAGGGTTTGAGGGTAGAGCAAAAAAACGTCAAACTCTCCTCTACCAACTAGAATTTCAACACCACTCCGTCCTATGAGTTTTACTCACTTTTCTTTCCCCTATATACGATACCGTTATGTACAACACCACAAATTTTTGTTTTAAACGCTCATGCGTATATATGACTTAGGCAAACTTCAAGTGTCGGAAGAGAGAGGGTGATTTGATTCGAAAGTGGTAATCATTTTGAAAGCGGCGTGGAGAACAAAGCTACCGTCAAAACGAAGGGACGTGTTTGCACATGCATTTAAAGATGAGATTTTCATTCTCAAATGGAATTTTATGATTGAGAATTTTAATCAACATTCCCCATAGTTCAAAATATTCTAAGAATACAAGTCAATAAGGAATCAAATGGTTTCATTTTATTATGCTCGATTATTGTTTTTTTGTGATTAAATCGTTGTTTCCCAGGCGAAGCTAATCAAAGATCCATCCCATACTGTAACTAAACAAAAGAATTCTTCGATTAGATCGCGTGGATGGTAAAAGAGTTTTGATAGGTTTCATTAAGGAAATAACAATACAATATCATGTATGGTGGAAAGTAAATTCCTCAGAAAAAAAATGGGGTTCTTGTTTCAGTACAAATTTTTCCACATGTAGCGCTGGAAGGTAAAAATCTTCTCATTCAAGGATAGGTTCAGCGAGGCGAGCATCTACACTTTCACCTGGATTGGTCAATGACCACACCTTGACTTTCAGTGAACCGATGCTTGTGTGTTTTTCTTCGAACCAATTGGAATACAATTACCGAATGCCTCAGAAAGAGGGTAACGGAACCCTTTGAAACGGGTTCTTTCATTACTGGAATTATGAGAATTAGTAACAACATGGTATTTTTATGTACGAAATTTACACACGCCAGAGAATTTTAATACTCCTCATGATACTTTCTATACACTTTTTTTTTATGAAAAATGAAACCCGAATGTGATGCAAATTATCTTTTATGGTTGCAGCAATATTTTTTCACATATTCACAGGATATGTCCTTATTTCGATAAAGAGAAGCATTGCGACGAACTTAAGTAACTACGCTGAAGATATAAGATGTCTGAGAATGAAATAACAGGAAAATAAAAATGCATTCAAATTCATAAGAAAAAATTTCATCGCACCACGTTACGTGAATATAAATTATTGAGAGATGAAGTAGAAGAAGAAGAAAAAGAAGAAGATCATCTGGGTTGTTGATTCGTCAAAGAAACTTTTCAAGTTTCAATGAATTCAGGAACATGAAGTAGACTTTTTTGAAACATATTTCGAAATCTGAAAATGATATTGAATGTCTTTACTTGCGATGACTTCGAGTTGTTCATATGAATGTCAAGGAACGCTCATCCGAGAAACAGTAAACAAAGCATTCAAAGAGAATGCAAATTTTTCAAAATTTATACCCGAGCAAGGCGGAATATTTGTTATGGATGCGAGCCAAACACATAAATTATGAAGATTTATAAAAATCCAAGCACTTTTTGAAATATTGAATTATGGACGTGGATTGGATTGCAAAAATTGAGAGCGAACCGAGCGCCGTTTAGATTCTTCAGATGTCACAACGTAACGATCCAGGTTTTTCACACCAGTGGAGCGAGACTTGTTCATTATGTGAGTATACAGACTTTTTTAATTATGAAAAATATACCATGTGAATGGCTTCATGATTTTTCAAACATTTATCAAACATCTTGTCAAAATCTGGAAAGATCTAGCCAGCAAAGTGCTTCCAAATTCACGTTTCCACTACTAGCAGTGTCAGTGGGAGCAACGTAGTAGCTTTTCCATTACCGTGAGACTGCATGCTATGATTCAATTTATAACGTAGCGCTACCTAAGCGCTACCAAGTAGTGCTCCTAGTAAAAATGCTATCAAGTCGCTCCTATTTCCATACACAAATGAAGTCATATATGCATAGAAGATTTTTAACTGTATGAGTGAATGGTAGCACCACTGCCAGAAGCGCTGTCTTGATTTTGTTGGCTGGGGATAAACACCATTAAAAAAATATCGAAACTTGTTGGAACGATGTATGAAAGTTTTCTTCGTCGAAAGTTTTGGCTTGGTGTTCAAGTAGAATCACATGGGTTTTGTGCTGGTCTGGTTCGGGAAATGAATCGGATCACACACCGATCTAAAAATGGGAGAACCCGTTTACATCCTGAATTGATCAGATTTTGCTGAGCGGGGAATTTGTTCCCTCATCAGAATCAACTATCAAACAAAAGGGTACCAGTCACATTTCAGATCAACCCGGAATAGCGAAAATTTTCATGCATTCTGAACAGCTCCATCCGTGTCATAAATGAGATCCAACAGCTCCGCAGTGGATTGATTGACAATTAAATTTAGCTATGTAAATCCACCAATATGAGCTTCATCAAAAATACAGGGGATGGATTAACATTTCTCGTTGCTTCTCTGTTACCTTAACGGAGACTCTCCCCTACAAATAATGATTATTGATGCTTTAATGGACCACTGATGGTCCTGTAATGCTGGTAACCAATCGTTACTGACCGCCTGAAACTTCTGCAGTTTTGTTAACTGGATCCCTTAGTTTTCGCTCATTTTATATGGCTCCCATTTCTCCACTATTTCTCCGTTTTCATTTCACCGAAATCCAAGGAGGAACGGTAATTGTGCTGTACGGTATTGATGAAATTTTGCATAATCTTATCAGCACACCATGGGAAAGGTTTGTAATGATCAAACAATTTCAAATTTCAGGAATTGTCATTGTGAATGCGTGTTCAACGCTGTTCGAAGGGACACTAGTGAATGCCATTTTCTGCATATCATTGAGAAAGTTGCACGTCAGTCTATGCTTACTGTTTCACTTTAGTTTTAGTTTATCCCTGGAGAACAAATTTCTCCATGGTTTGCCATTGACGGCACAGTTTATTACCATCCTTTTCTTATGACCCAGTCTTGATTGAAATCATACTTGATAGTTTGGACACAGTAAGACTTGGCAAGGTTTGCCAGAATCCCCAAAAAATGTCAAGAAAAATACATTATAATCAAATCAACAGCGTCCCGAAGTCTGAGGAGATCTCTGTGCTTATTGGACTCTCCCCCTCGAATATTTGACTCAATTCCAGTCAAATTGTAATGCAAATGAATACAATCGAACTTGCAAGAGATTGGATTACAGTCACATGAATTATGCTGCAAGAAATGACATTTGCTTGGTATTAGCGGATGTTAATATAAACTGTAATTGATTATATTTTCCAATGAATTATAAAATTCTTTAGATTTTATCATACCGCTATTTGCAGAAACAAAGAATTATCGACCATTACAATATCGTATACGAAGAGAGGATAAAATTGAACAACTTGAACGCAACAAGGCATAAACTAATATTTTTCTGTTTCATTCGTCGTCAAAAGTCGTCGGTTCAAAGAATTATTACACCCGGTATGCGAAAAAGAGAGAAATAGGGAGTGAGAAGGAGGGATACGACAAGGAGAAAACGCTTAAAGCACACAAAGCTACTCTCATGTTTGTCGAACAGTGTATACATATAGTAGGTATTACGATGATGGTGTTGGTCGTCGTGCTGGAGCCGCGCCGGTAATCATACAGCATTAACACTTTAACCTACTCGCTTGCTCTTTCGAGGCCCTGGCCATTTCAGTCAAGAATCCAGAAGAGGAGAAGGAACTCCCTCTTCTACAGAAACTTCATACCCCCCTCATCTCTCACCATTGTCAGACTCCGACTGTGTTCTGACAGTCATCACGCTGTGGATATTGAAACGTATGCATATATAACTGTATACGTGTATAAGTGCACTACCGTAAAAAGAGTTGCTGCTACTGTATGTGAAAAGCACTTTTAATGGATCTTTCGAAGGCTGTTTACTGTTCGTCGACGCTGATCACCTGGTTGAAAAAACTCTTCTTGTATTATATATACATATGTATACGTATTCAATTCTATTGTCGGTGTTTATGAATAAAACACACAATTCATCTCAGGCTTGTTTTTTTCCCAGAATTTTTGTTGTTGAAAATGATATTTTTCAATCCTTGGAGGAATTCATTCGAGTTCCGATTAGATAGAAATTTTTCAAAGATGGATGAACGATACAATGAAGGATACGAACAATGGAATTTGAAAAATAATTATGAGAGAGAAAAATGCGAGGAAACAATCTTGGCAGGAACATCAAGGTTAAAAGAACTAGTATCATACAAGATGCGAGATGCGATAACTGCATACACTTGAAACGATTAGCTTATAGGAGTGAAGAGTGGTATCAAACCAGTCCTGCGACCAAGCATCTCACGATGATAATGATGGTGATGAGATTAACCTTTTCTCCGCTCATACACCAGTTACATTGAGATGTTTTAATGAACTCTCCTTTTGTAACAACCTTAATTACTCTTCGAAAGTTATTCAAATGAATCCCAAGAGGATCGAGTAGTTCCTAATGTTGGAAGCTAGAAATTGATTTTCTTTTATATTCGAACAAACGTGGAAGAAATAAAAGAAGAACGACGATAGAAAGAAAGTACTATTTGTAGGGAAGCATTTAAATGAACACGGTGCGTATTTTTGTAGCTCGAACATGTTTATGTGTCTATGAAGACCTACCATAAAAGTGTATAATCATGCCTACCATGAAAACCACAGTTAATGGTCCCTTTCAAGAGAGAAATATACTTATTACCAGTCCATGAGCCGTTTCAAGTTTGTCTTATCGTCCTCGGGGTTAAGCTTGGAGAAAGAAACGCGAGTAAACGGAAGATAGTGGCTTCTTGATTTCTTCTTTAAATTTCAACGTAAACAATATAATAATATTATTATCGTTGGTTGTAATATGAATTGAATAATCATCTCACGAGATATCGATTGAACATACAAACGTGTACATGAGAGAGATTAAAAATTATTGTCAGACGTTATGATTCCCCACGTATATTATACAATACAACTCGCATGTGGGTGGATACACTACACGTCCACGCAATTAATGAAATTATGGGGGTACGATGTTGGAAGGAGCGAAATCGACGGAGAAAGAGCCAACGCCTCCCTTCTTATTCCAACTGGTACAATGGTTTTACGCCAGTTCTGAATGATATTAAACGTAATTTAATATCGGACCCGTACCCAACGTCGTCGAGTACAAATGTCTTTTTCGTCTCTTCGCGTTACGAACCCCTCCTGGAATTTACAATGGTGAAGAAGCTATTAAATTTTATGAATAAAGTTGAGAGGGAGGTGCTGGCTTTCAAATGCCTACGCGTTTCACCTTCGTTCTAATTTTGGAGGTTGGCGTAGAAAGTATTATTACATTTCTCTCTACTTCTCGTACGGAAAACTCTATGAAATATTCAAAATCGTTAGATGCTTCTAGGTTATAGCATTATTATCATCATTATTATTTTCATATTGGTTTTTGAATCCCCACATAGTCTGTGAAGGACCCTAGTTCGAAAAGTCCATTGAATCCGCATTGATCAATGATATTAAATACAAACTCTGCAACGATCTTTGAGAACCGATTAAATTCATGAGATTCAATGACAGTTCAATAGGTTTTGAATGGTCAATATTCACTGCTGAAAAGTTCACAGTTTTTAGATTTTTTTATCCAGAAGGTGAATAAAAACAAGCCTCAATCTCTTCAACTACACAGTGAAAAGTTTTGTGTATTTTTAACACACGTGGATGATGCAGGAGGTCCACTCGCAGTTTTGAAAATCTCTCGATTTGAGAATTTTATATGTTGTTTTCAAAACAACCTGTGAGTGGACCTTCCGTGACACAAATTTTTCCGCTGTGTACACTTAAAAAATTGTCAGAAAATCAACCAGATCGGGCCAACCTTGGGCCATTTATCATATCTGGAATCAGAGGTACCTTTTTCTCATGTAGTTAGGATGCTTTGGATAGTATCTGCACAGTGTTGATTCAAATGTTGCTCAAGTTTGAATCGTTCATCGAAACGAATCGGTAATAATCGAATAACGAAATATCCAGCTGTTGAAGACCAAAAATCCTGCAGTACATTCTTTAAACAATGTTTCCAGTTCCAAAGAGTGGATTCGAAAAGAAAATCACTGTGAATTTATTGGAGTTCATGAGTTCGAATGTTCGTTTCGTTTCTACAAACGACATTAACGACAATTTAATTAATAATCTCATTTGATTGGCCTTCATGTCAAATCATGAGGCAAATTGTTTGGGAAATACCTTCTGTGGAGGCTTTTCTTCTAACCGCTATCGGCTCTCACGATGGAGTCTAGTCTATGATTTTGTTCATATAAAAACTACATAAATTATTCATGTATCATTGAAATTGAATTGTCTTATAATTTTCATAATTTGAAATCATTTGAATTTATAAAATGGTCAGAGTCGTTATTCGTATGAGTTATTTATAAAATCACGAACATATTTTCATCTCACGAATTGGGCGTATCGAACATATTAATTCCGACGTCTTTTTGTTCATACCACTTTATTATAGGCTGCAATCAATCGACTTCACGAAGTAATTCTGTATCTGGTATTGCAAGGACTTTGTATGTCCATTGCTTTGAATGTCTGCTATGCATAGCCACAATGTGCAGCACGCTTTTTGTTTTCATTCGTTAAAAAATGATGATTTAATCAGAATTAAAAAATTGAATAAACCACTTTCGTTTGGTCCAATTGAATATTCATTAGCGTCAGGTTCAGAGGAATGACTTTTTTGGGAAAATGAAGGAGTTGATATTTGGATAGCTACGAATTAGCTGTGGTAGCTATTTTTTAGCTTCTATGGGAGCCAAAATCTAGCTTTTGCAGAAATTCTTCCCGCTATCCAAATATTAAATACACGAAATAGCTACCATAGTGAAATGTTTTTTTTTCGTGTGTTTTCCAACATACAAGATGAATAAGAGACAATGTAGTTTGAGATCAAATCCTGCTACTTCTATGTAGCAGTACGTAGCATTTTGTCTTATCCCGCTCTTCTTTATCGACCATGTAGTTCATGAAAGGTTTCTAACGATGAGCATCGAAACGAGCGATTACGAAGAAAAAGACTAATACGTTCCCCAATATTCGATCACCCGCTGTCTTCTAGGCGCCTGTTAAGAGATTTAAACTCAAGGTCCGTGACGAAGATGACATTTTGCACACCGAATGGTGAAATTTTTGACAATCGATACACGCATCAGCCCACTTTTCAATCAGATGAGAAGTTTTATTTCTTGAGATTCTACTTCAAAAAATCCCTGCATGAAACGCAAATTCTCCTCAAATCATGAAAAGTACAAAATTTGTTGACAATATTTCGAAGATCACCCGGTGTGCAACGAACCACTGCAGATATACTATTTTATTGTTCGCTGGAAATTGGTCGTCTAGTTGGAACTGTGCCGACGTTCAACGCTATCCGCTCGAAAATAAATAATTCTCTTTTTTCTCTCCACCACCACCACCACATAAAATAAAATCTTCGAAACCTTGAAAAGTCACGAAGAAAGAACGAATAGAAAAAATGTCATCGAATCGATAAATACACCAATAACGTTGCATCGGAAATATTTGATGAAGTATTTTATTCGATATCGTGATTTCTGAGGTTGTAATAGAACGAACGAAGGAACGAGGGAAGCAGTAATTATACATATACGCAAAATAGTGTAATACATATACATAATATATACTCGCAAATATGAATCAAATGAACTGTGAAGGTTCAATAAATCAGGCGAGAACATAGGAGCAGAGGTGCGGTTAAGATTTTCTTATTTATTTCTTCAGATCCATGTGATGAAATAATGAAACCGATTCAAATTGTAATATCTATTACGAAGGAAATAATGAAATCTAATGAGCAGTTGCGAATATTTCGCACGCAATGGTAGGTAAGTCTACTTCTATGGTAGAAATCATTTATCGAATCGATAGAAGTTTAACGCGGATTTAATGTTCTAAATTTACCAACCCCAAGTTTTTCAACGAGAAATGAAAAATCTTGTTTTTCTAATAAAATTGAGCAACCCAACGACTCGATGGATATTCAGTGGAAAATTTATTGATTGGAAGTACTCGTTAGTACTAAAATAGGATAACCGAGACGACGAATCCCGTGCGGTGGAAAAAAAATATGTTAAATGGAAGAACCTTGTCCGCTTTTGCGGTGATCGTGAATGCAACTGTTTTGTGAGCTTGATTGCCAGAACACCATTCTTATTGCACATACTCGCATACACTTGAACGTATTACCTCTATGCATTAACGTCATAAGTGTGCTCCGAAGGTCCTGACTTTCCAACTCAACTTATTCCATTGCAATCCTTGCACGACGATGAGACGTAAAATGCGATGGATACTCTGCCCAGTGACTTCGGGTTCCTCAGAAGTACATCATGATATTATGGTAGGAAAGTCATAATTTAATCTTTTCGAATGTCCTTCGCAATTCTATACGTGCGGTCTAGTTAAGCTCTGCTCGCCGCAATTCTGAGAATGAGAAAATTTATGTTATGTTCGTAGTTTCGGTCTTATATTTCATTATAATAAAATGTTGCAATCACTTAAACATTCATGCCACAAGAAACTTCAAAACGTTCCGACTTGTGAATAGGATTTTATAAATTCTAAAAGATTACTTTACGGTTATTTCATACTAAAAAAAAGTTTTCAAAGTTGATAAAATCCACTTATACAATGATATAGGTGTTTATTCAACCCTTAACAGCAGTGACTATGAAGTTCATGGATTCTAATCATCATTGCTTTCCCTTGTGAAAAAATATGATTGATTCTCATTGATTCCGATGCAGAAACCCAATTCCAATCCTTCAAAAAAAAAAATGAATGGGTTTGAATTGTGTTTCTGAACCAAAATCAATAGGAATCAATGTTTCTTCATATTTGATTGATCGAGTCTTGCGAAGATTGCCACTTTTTTTTTCAAAGCATGACCTAAAGGAGCATGGTATCTCGTTGAATGTGGAAAATAATCAAATATGATTATCTCATTATTACCAAACATAATTAATACTCAATTCTGATTCATATGATGATTAAAAATCAATATTATTGATATTACTTCATCCCTTGATCTACGATAGATCATCATGCACGCAATCAATCCCTGTAAATCAATTCAAATTAATTGTTGAAAAATTACGCGCATCATTAGACTCCCTATTGATTCGAATGTCAAGGACACATTAATAATCATAATAACTCAGTTCACTGCCAATACAGTAATAACCGTTTCCCTCTCAGGGAGTCAATTTTGTTTTATGTAAACACTCTTATAATACCATACACTGCTTATAGGATCAGAATAAAAGAAGCACGAACGTGGAACTATTTATATTATTCGACATGTTTCAAAAGAAATTGTGGCTGATCACGCAATAACCGAGAGAGATGGGCTTGTTCTTAATGGTGATAAAATTCTTTTTCTTTCTTTCATTTGTGCTCGAGGGCGGCTAAGTTTATTAGAGTAATTTCCCACACCATCAACGGTCCATCCACTATTGTACATACAAAGTTGAGATGGTGGTAGTGGATGGAAGCATCAGCATCAGCAGCAGCAGCAGCAGCAGCAGCAGTAGCGATAACGTGGTAGCAGCATCAGTAGTTGCGGAGGTTGTTGTATTATTACGGGGAGAAGCAAGCAAAGCAACGGTTGCAGTGAGAAAGTTATATGCTCCCGTCGGACGGGTTTCCATGACGACCCATTACACCGACCAAGCGGGATCTTGTAATTGCCACATCCAAACGAGATGCGATGATATAATTATCGCATCTAGTTGCAGGCTTTAATTTTGCGGTTGAAAGCCACGAATGATTTTAGGCAACCATAGGAACCACCACTGCCTTCCTTTCCACTTCTTCCCGCAGAGATTAATAATCGTCCGTTATCGGTTTAAATTCGTCAAGAGAATTCCTTGAATGTATTTTATGCTCTTGGTCGTTAGCTCAACTGTTGTAAAATGTAAATTATGAAGAATTGGGGTTACGAAATGAGATTTATTAAGATTTTATTATATCGCACGCAACATTCATAAATAATTAAAATATCCACACGTGCGCTGTTTCAGAAAACCGGAATTTTCCGATACCCAGGAACTGGAAAATTTCTGTTCAAGACGAGTTTTTCAGTTTACGTACAAGAAAATTCCTGTTGTGTCGAAATTTTTCCGTATTCACGTTTTTTACTTCAATTTTCCATTGTAAACACAAGAATTTTCTGATACGTGTACTGGAATTTTCGAGAGTACAAATGTACAGGAAAATGTGTTGCTTCCAGTACGATACTGGAATTTTTCCGAAGTTTTTTTTACAGTGTATGTACTTGTTTTTTAATTCTTTCAAAAAGGTACTGAAACGCGAACTGTTCATCGATAAATGACCATACACAATCCCTCAAACAATCTCATTTAAAATGTTATGTGATATTCAATGAACCATCGCCACCCTGGTGAAAATAAAGCGTATACGAAGCGAAAAATGTTTCAATTCCCTCTTCATACTGTGGAGTAATGAAATCATACGTTCCATATACGCTTCATAAACTTTCGATTCCGTTTCACACACTCTTCATGTGAAGTAATAGTGAGTTATATTAAACGTATGCGAATCATACCTATTCTGATTTCAAATAATATCTTCATGCGATCGATCCCAACGACAGGGTTGCTACAGGTCATACGTTTCCATCTTATAGACTACCAATGAAATCGATCTCCGTAGCAACCCTGCAACGACGATCAATGGCTAAGTGGATAAGACCCTCGGCTACCATTATAAAAGTCCCCGGTTCGATCCTCGCTATGGGATTCAATTTTTTTGAATTACATTTCTTAAATTTTATACGCTTCTTTTGCTCCAACTCCCGCTTCGCATACTCTTTGTATCCTTTCTATTCAAGCTCTGTATACTCTTCATTAACGTAAATGTTACCCTCCAGCTTACGCTTTGTTTGCTCTCCTTTCCCGCTTCGCAGGAATTTCCTGACTCCCAAAGAATATTTTTAAGAATATCGTTAAGGAATAGCAAGAGTGGAAAAATTCTATATTTTATGCGTGGGAGAAGATTTCATGAAATTTTCTCAACAAAATCTCAGAATATCTTAAGAATTGGAGTCTCATGTGTGTTATAATCACACAACTCCTCACACAATTTTTTATTTAAAAAATTTCAAATTTTGAAACCCATACACTCGCAATACAAAATTTCAACTTCAAAATTGAAATCTCAAATCATAATTCTCTGCGAGAATTAATAATATATGTATTATATAACATCAAGATGTTTGTATCGAGATTTTTCTCTTACCATTTATGACGATTGTTCATTTCTTTTTTCTTTCAATTCATGTGTCCTTGATCCTCTTTAAAAGCTCTCAAGACCCGAGGAGCATGAAATTTTTTTTCAGCGCAGAGTCCGGGTTGTAGGCAATAGCGATTAGCAACAGCAACATCTTTGAGCAATTTGTAACATTTGTTTTGTGTCGGTTGATCGTGGGCCGTCGCTCGCCCCGGTTGGTACGGTGACGACAACAAGGGGTACACAAACGAGGAGTAGGCCTCGAAAAAGCGCAGCAGAAGGAGGAGAGGAAAAAAAGAACGTGCAGAAATCGGGGTATAAACAAAATCAGAAGGAATACGAATAAGGAAGGGGGGATTTAGAGGAGAAAAAGAGGACGGGTTAGCGCGGGAGACCGTTTAGCCTTGACACTCGCCTCCCACATCCTGCTGGGCGGTCAGTGATTCTCAACTTGATTGATAACTACCATTCTATCTCGATTCTCGTGGATCTGTAGAATACATGCTTTTTTACGTATGGTATTTTTGAAATTCTTCATCCAGTTAAACAATTCTTGAAATGAAGTTCGAGAGCTTATCGATGAGCAAGTTTTGGACAACTTGTGTTGTGTGTATCACACTCTTTTCTATGAATTGTAGATTGTTAACGGATATCACTGTGTTCCACCACCCACGAATATCATAATTCAATGTTTCCTGAAATGTGGATGAAATTGGTTCACACGAACGGTACTATTCGAAAGGAGTATCCAATGCCACGCAGGTGGTCCTTGGTTTAAACGTGCCAAGGACTAAAATGGTTATTCTTCTCTGTAACATATAGGATGTCATAGGATCGGCGGACGATCTGCACGCGTAATTGATTTGCATATATGTATTACCGGCGCCACCTAGCTAATGATAGACTCAAGATAGTGGGTGTGTATTTATAGGTATATAAACTTATGACGTAAATATTATTGTCTTTTGATTGAAAAAACGACGCGCGTGATTCATCTAACAGATGGTTTTTGCATTGTCCATGATGGATCATATATTTCCATAAATACGGCGTGAATAATTTTTCATGACATAATTATATGGCACGTTGTATTATTATAAGTGTATGATATTTTGTTTCCTATGTGCAATTCTTCGTAAGTGGATGAATTCTTGATGTTCTTCTATTGCTTTATGAGTTTCCCAGATTTACGGAAAACATCGCATAGAAAATTAATTCTAGTAAATCTTCCTAGTAGATCTCCCTATGTGGAGAAAGGATGCATATTTTATGCATAAATTATACACGATCCATTCTATTCAATGAGTTTATAATTTATTATGAAAGAAATGTAGGGGAGAGTGGTCTTAGCCGGACCCCCTTATGTTTTTTGAAGAGTTTTTTTCCAACTCAATCAGCTTACCAGCTTATCAGCTTACCAGCTCTTTTGCAGGCAACATTGCGTATCTTCAAAAAGTCCGTTAAAACAGTGTGTTTTATTCTATCCATTCGGATGAAGTAGTGAATAGTTTTGGATCAGTGTTCATCACTCTGTCTCAGGATATATCCTCTTCGGTGATTGATTTTGTCAGTTTTGAAATATTCGATTCAAAACTAAAAAACATGCTGTAGTGTGCCAACTCGGGCCGCCAACATTGGTCTCAACTCGAACCCCCATGTTTTTATATGCTAGATTTTAGAAATTCAAAACGCAAATGCGTCAGTCTGAAGGCACAGTAGTCGACAATGCTTCAGCCATTGATCCTATCAATTCACAAGCATCAAAATTTCCTTTGAACAAAGACCTCAATCGATTCAGGCATTCTACACCATGTAAAATCACCACTCGCAGAGGCCAGATGAACTCCTTTCTAACTGATGATACGATGGGTGAAATAGCAATGGAATCCAAAACAAGTAGCCCGAGCAAGCGTTATATCAGCACTCGCTAGGCCCTTACAAGTTCCCCCCTAGCCACTAGACTTTTTCTAGCCCTTGGCTGGATTCTCGCGAGGCCCTAGACAGTTCCATGGATGACGTTGCTGGGGAGCATGCAACACCTCCGAGAAATTGAAAAAGAAGCATGTAACGGAAAGACGAAAATGTACAGCTACCGGAAATCACCTGAGCGCAAGCACAGGCAGACGATCGGCTGCACACGGAGAAAAAGGAATTCGCTGTGGCAGCGAAATCTACTTTTGCTGGGTTCCTTTTGCTGTGACAGCAAACTATTTGCTGTTCCAGCAATGTCGTTAGCTGCGACAGCGAATTTTTAGCTGTAGCAGCAAAAAATGTTTGCTATCCCAGCAAAATTTGTTTGCTATTCTGTATATAATACTGAAAATTTGCTGGCGGAGCAAACATTTTTTGCTGCCACAGCTAAAAAATTGCTGTCATAGCTCACACGATTGCTGCTATAGCAAATTTTTATAGCTAGGTCAGCAAAAAATTTTGCTATTCTACATATAATACCTCGATTTGCTGCGTCAGCAAATTTTTTCTCTCCGTGCAGTATCAATGTTCCTGTTTTATATCATGAATCATCGGAATCGGGACAATTTTCCTCACCACTTCTTTTCTTTTAGATGTCAGGTTTTTCACTTTTTCAAAGATAACTTACATTATTTGTCGTACTGAGAAATGTAACCAAAATGTACAATAAAATTCTATTTTCTTCATTATAAATTGCTTATTGTCTGAGTTGGAACCACTGTTTCCATTCAGACTGTTCATCACTATTTTCGATTTTCAGCGACAACTCAGCACCGATGAGGAATATTTCAAAAGTTTTTTAGGGAAACTTTAGGTAATTCAAGAGTTTCTCTAACGGCATATAATACATGGCGATCGATCAACATTGCGAAGTTTTAAGTTTAACGCTTTGAAAAGAAGAGGGAATCCGACTTGAGCCACTCTCCCCTATTATTTCAATAAACAACTGTGTTTTTCCAAGGCAGTATGATATTTTTTAAGAGCAGTGAATCGCAATTCTCATTTGTTATTCAGACCTTCTTTCAAGTTGAAATTGGAGAAAATGAATTTCATCGGAAATTGAAAACAGTGTCAAAAATTTTGACTGGAAAATTTCAGTATTTTCTCTGGAAATCATCAACCACACTGAGAAAAATTTTCCGTATTTTACCAGAAATTTACTGGAAAATGATAGTAAAAATCCTATAGAGTTTGGAATTATCAGTTGAATCTGAAAATGTAACCGGAATTGATTTCCTATCCGATAATCGATGTTTTCCATTTGCTGCGTATAGGAAAATTCCGATTATTCTTCACAGTGCAGTACATTGGACTGGAAATTGGAATTTTGCAGTACAAATTTCGTGAAAATTCATTACATGTACTAGGAACCGAATTCACTGAAATATTTAAGATCGAAGACGCAGTAAATTCCCAGTTTTTTTCACATTATACACATACAATAATTACATGTCGTATATACAATTATAGAGGAAAGGGTCCGAAAATAGGCTACCACTTTGATTTCATCTCATACTGACCAGTCCTCACGCAAGAAAATCAAAACAAGAATGACAGCAAGAACCTACAACTATTTCCAGAGGTGTGTATTTGTGCAATATATTTTATTTTCAATGATTGAAGGGGTGATAAAATGTTTTCTAGAAAACGTGAAAACTGTGATTTTTGAAACCCGTAAAATTTTGTTGAAACTGTTGGCAGCTGGGGGTTTTTGGCGAAACTGTTATGATATCAATTCATTCTCCGGTTAATTTACGTTTCTATACTTCCCGAATAAGCTACATATCGTGTCAGATCCAATGGAACGGATAACTAGTAATAGTATTGAAAACATCGCATACCTGAAAAAGTTTTGAGAGACACCGAAAAATATAAATTCACTTGTAGAAAAAACACGTTGTACTGTAATCGTCAACTGCTGTGCAGGCAATCGATTGCCCATATTCGGACCGTAGCCCATTTTCGGACCTTTTCCTCTAAGTATTATTCAGTTGAGGATATTTATTTTTCTCCTGTCTCAAGATATCTTCAACTTATCTTAAAGATCTCTGCAGCCAGTGTCGGACTGGCCCGCCCGGCTCCCCGGCAATCACCGGGGCCCCCTCAATATTAGGGAGCCCGTTCAGTTCTCAGTTTTCCTTTTTTTTGTTACGAATTCTGATAGAATTATGACTTCCCTGGGAATATGCTCCGTCTACAGTGCAAAGAAATATTCATTTGTAGAAATCAATTATCCAATTTGGTGCCAAAATTGATTACCTGTGGCGAATACATTATTTATTTAGAAGACCAAATTATTTGGGACAAGCATTCTATGATTTGATTTGATTGAATATTTTATCAATTCTAAGGAATATGCTATGGAAAGAGGACAAATAAACTCTTCATTTGGTGGGAAGAAATTTTGTTCTCAGTATAGGGGGCCCAACGTATTCCCCAGCCGGGGAATACGGCCTTAACGCAAGCCAGTCCGATACTGTCCGCAGCTACGAAATATTTCCGGATTTACAGAAATTTCAATAATTATATCGAAACATATTCCATTCAATTTATACAAATTTTGTTCGATTGAATCTCAGTTCAATAAAACAGACATTTTTCTAATTCATGTTAATATCTTGGCGCTGCTTTTACATTTGATGACATAATATATCCAGATATTTATTGATCTAATGGATAAATATATCATATGAAATCATTGATGTTAATCGAATACATCAAGAGGAAGTTTGAACTTTGAATTTCGCTGCGTACGGACATGACCTTATCGTTGGTCCGTATCATTATTCATTCACTCGTTACGCGGAAAACCAATCATGCACAGTGGAAAATTCATGAAAATTCAGGAATCGCTGGCATTCACTTGACCCAATTTCCATGCCTTTTTTTCTAAACCATTTTCTTCCCTTTCCTTTCGAAAGGAACTCGACTGTCGAAATGATTCATTGACAATGGAATGTAGACAAACGATCCCACATGTGCGTTACACCGTACGTAGTATGCATAGACAGAAACGCAATGAGTGATTGTTGACTTCAAGATCGATGCATGATCTCTCCCCCTGACGGTGGTGGTGGTGGTGGTGGTGGTGGTAGTAGGGGTAGACGTACTGTTGCTGCTGCTGCTGTTGCTGCTCCTGCTCCTGCAATTTGCATACAAGATATATGTTATTTAAGAAAGGAAAAAACAGATCCATTCGCACATAATAGAGAAAGATAAAAGGCATATCGTGTGTGGCATACTACTAATAATATTGAATCGTGCGGTGTACACCTCTATGTACACATACATTCATCTTGTATTATTATTATTATTATAAGCGGAATCGAGATGACAGAAACACACGAATCTTGACGATTGTATGTATTTTTTTTTCCTTTGGCAAGAGAATGATTTCACTCGTCGTTGCTTCGCATATATTACGATGATGATTATTATTATATAATACTAACTGGGTGAATATACGCGTAGAAAGGTGCGCCGTGTGTATATTGTACGTATATAATACGCACATAATGAAATGAAAACAAACACCGAACTTGCGATAATGAAATACGGTATGTTTCGTTTTCATTCTCTCGGGTACCGGGGTGCGTACGTACGTTACACCTAAGCGGTGCTGGTGCATCGTGTTTAGCGGCACGACCAAGTAGCTCAAGATAACTCAGAAGAAAGCCGCTGGCAGTTTTCAATGATGTCAGCCAGCCTCGCCTAAGAAATGGCGAAAATAAACGTGAGTCTTTTATCATCGCATAGATCTTGATCGATTGTAATCTTGAATGCGTAAGAGAAGGTGTGAGTCAATTGAATTATTCATTTTCGATTCGGAATGGAGATTGTCAACGGGATAACGATGAGTGTAAAATCCCGTTTCGAACTTGCGATTGATTATCGACTGATGTGAGAATTGTTTGTCAAGTCCCTACAATTCAATCCCAGGATCTTGATATCGAAGAAAATCTTCGTACAGGCGTTGAGAGAGACCCTACTGTGGCTTTTTTACCAATCTAGCTGAATATTCGCTGCCCCTGCTGATTGGATTACCGAGAGGGCAACATACAAACAAATTTTCTTGGAGAAGTCGATATTTTTTTACCGCGATAACTAAAGAATCGCTCTCTTAGGTAACAAGATCACTATATGATAGCGAATGCATTGTTGAATAATACAATTCTCCTGGTATTGGATTTAAAAAATCACATCATTTTCCACTAAATCAATAGGATAAGTGAAAATATAACTATCATTATCAGACGATCTAATAAAAATGAGCGCTATATTTTCACTCATCCTGCAGATCCAATGAAAATGTGGTCATTCTTTTTCTACGTGTTGATTTCTACGAAAGTTCTGCATTTGATTATTCAGATAATAGATAACTCTGAAAATCGTTGCTAGTCGCAAGGTATAATTTCCATAGTCTCGAGGAAAAGCATGTAGAAAAAACATGAGAATTGCAATATTGCAACATCGTTATGGAACTAATAAATGTATTTAGCAATATAGGTGAATGTGGTATAGTACGAATAATTTTTGTGCTGTGGTTTCCTTTCCGCGGAATAGAACTTCTCTCGTCGGAATTCAAAGTAAAATGTGACACACGATGAGGTACCTTACGTGACGACGTTCACAATGAGGATCCACGAATACGTTTGATACAAGCGCACTTTATATTCTAATGAAGTTTCGAAACTAGAGAATTTCAAGTCGTAGATCTCTCACGTTAGCAGACAATATCGTATAAATAATAAATCCACAAATCGTGTAGGTATAGATCGAGATTTATTTGATGAATTGAAATTGTTCACATACTTTGATTGACAATAGAATAAATTAATGATCATGGGCATTACCTGTCATCAGGTGCGGCCTGAATTTTAACGACGAAAAATCTTTTGTAACCAATCTTTATGTTCTTTTATTTTAAAAAGGGAAGGTGTGTTGTGGTTTATTAATGCACAACACGAGTTGCCGGGATTGTATCTGATATTGTGATTTGATTCGTAACTATCAACAATCAAAAGTCCGCGAGGAGAAAAAAAATACAGACGAAATTGTTTTGAAGGAATTTTCTTCAACGATTCAGATAGAGATCGAGGAAAAAATGAAATATAACCGCAAGATGACGGCAGATGTAGCTATACGTAAAGAATATATAACTCAGGATAGAAGTAATAATATCGTCGTGGTGGCAGAATTTATCATGCGAATAGCACTTTAAGCATCCAAAACAACTGACCCCAAGTTATTCACATATTTTTCATACACATCTGGCACTTTTAATCATTATGTTTCATTTTTAGTACCCCTCGGATGTTCCTTTCCTCCTCGCATCGGAAGAATAAATTACTTTTTTACACGCACAATGGCATTCGCTTGTCCTCTGTTTACAAAGAATGATTATTTGAATTAATAATTGTATACATGGAATTAAAACCTAATTTAATGAGCTTGTGATGGAATGTAATGAATAACATTATTTTCTGACAAATAAGGCGTTGAAATATGAAGTTTAATGTTTTTCTTTGAATAAGTAAAATAAATAGTATACATGCGATGTTAATTGTTTCAAACTACACCCAGGTCGAAAAATTTGGACAGTTTTTGTATAATGCGGAGAAAATCTTGGACAAGTCCTATCTTCTCGATATGCGTTCCATTTCCCAAGATATATCTTCAGCAACACTTTCAGATGTCTTGGAGGCTGTTGACCAGTGTTACACGTACAATAGGAACAATCCTATGGAATATGGAGCATAATCATGGAGCTGATCTTGCGTTTGAATGATTGGTTCATTACATTTTCGCTTGTGATATTATGACTTATAAACTATTCACTACATCATGAGTCTTAGAAAAACTCTGAGCAAAAAGATCTGTGAACCAATTTCCATTTGAATTGAAATAACAGAGATCATAGGACCTCATATGAAGAATTATATTCATTTAGATGATAATGGACCCCTTACTTCCATCTTCAATTCCAACACAACGACAAGTCCCCCGATATCTTGTACAAGAAATCATGAATAGGCAAAGACCCCGAATCCACTTTAGGAAGCCAAAAACAAATCCAACATTTCTTTATCCATTTTTTAGTTCTCATTCTGCGTTCTGGCTGCTGCCGTTGCTGTGGTTGCTGGCCCTGATACTTAGATACTGGTTCGTCTCAAGTCATTTTGTGAAATCCTTCTTTGTACTACTATAAGAAAGAAAGAAAGAAAAAAAAGAGAGGAAGAAAAAGGTGGGCGCACGATTCATATTGTAATTTTAAAGGCAGGAACCATTTATCTTTCCAATAGTATTTGTTATCCTCGACGATTGTTGGAAAGAGACGATGATGATGATGATGATGATGATGATGAACAGGGATAGACAACTAGACAAAAAAGTCAAAGAGTAAGAGAAAAAAATGTATAAATAGTGGTGGAGAGAGGAAGATAAATGCACGGTCCTGTTCACCCAGTCGTAACGACAATGAACTGTTTCCGCGGCAGCAATATAAAACTAAGCATTGTTTAATGTAGGATCCCCTACCACGCTGTCATGTGACTTCTTTGTGATGCGGGAGCTTTGTTCTGTTTTTTGCCTCTTTTTTCCATAATTTTTTATTCACGTGAGAATCGTGTTCGATGCATAACAAGGATATTCCTTGTTTTTTTCTCTCTTTTTTAGGATGTTTCATGCAAATGTATGATTATATTATGTTAATTTTCTTTATAATTATTTTGTGCTCTTCGTAGATTCGTTTCGATCAAAATTTGATCCATCAATTCAAATTTTCAAGACAATTTCAATGGTACGCAGGAAGAACAGTTGTTGAAAGAGCAATAAGCAATTATGCAAACTGTTGCTTTAGCTGCATGTTTTGTTTTGTTGATTCATGATGATGAACTTGATCACTCCTTTACATGACATTCTTTAATTCAACGAAGGTGAATTGAATTTGCTTGATTTTTCAATTTTTTAATATTCGTATTGAAATTTGTAATTAAATCGTTATTGGCAGTGCTGTGAACTCTGAGCGCCTGCTGAGAGGCTTCAATACCTTCGCAAACGGCACAACTAGTTCTCAAACACTTCGTCACAAAGTTAAAATGATAAATCGACGGGACATGGGGATGGGCCGGCTGCTTGTGTTTCTCGTTCCTTTCATTATATCATAAAACCATGAAACCCCATAAAACCACCTTACAAGAACATGAAGTTGCAAAAGGAAGAAGGTGTACAGTGCGGAGCTGACGAGTTTGGAGCTTTGTTGATTTTTTGATCAACTTTGAAGGACATAAAACATGCTTGTTAGAATTCCATAAGATATCTTGAACTTGTCTAGAGATATCTTCAAGATACAAATCGTTATATGGGTACCATTGAATCGGGTTTCAAATTTTCATAAGTAAGAATTCAATGATCTGAATGAAATACCGATCAATTAATTTTTGAACTCGATAGTTCTCAACTGTGAAATCGAAGAGAACATATTCGATGCTGAAATTTGCACTTTTCATCTGAAAATCCTTGAGAAAATGAAATTTCGATGAAAATACAAATATTTACTGCATTGATATAATTCATATTGAGTTCCAATTAAAAGTCTCGAAACCTAAATAAAATGAATATCTATGTCATACAACAGATAACTCCGTTCCCTCATTTTGCATGCGAATGACTACCTCCCTTCTTTGATCCAGATCATTCAGCAAACCAAATTTTAACAGCGCTTCTACTGTACAAGCGCACTGAGACATGACATCCGCCACGCGCTTTAGAAATAATATTTCTTTCATTTGCAACTTCACCTTGACATTCTTTCTATTTCATAGACGAGTACTGGTTTTCAGAACAAATCGCTAACCCGTATTCTTTTGATGTTTTTGATTTACTGGATGACGTGGTTGAAGGGAGTCATATAAAAGAGAAGAAAAAGAATAAACAACACAAATCGTTTATATTCGAGATAAAATTGAAAACAAAACAGAAAGAAAATTGCGTATGTTCACTTTTCAACGACTCTTTCTTCAGGTTCAATAGGGCAAATTTTGAAACACAGGCTTTTCGGGCATTCTCCAATGAGCTACACTGGAATTCATGAAACTCTTTTTAATTATTTCCCTTATCAAACTACTGATTATTATTCTATTTTATCTACTTCATCTAATTCATATTCTTCCAAAGTAGACACAGCAGGTTTCCTTTATTCTTATTGAATAATTGAGAAAATGTGGTTTTGATGATTCCTTCTCACCGCTCTCTATGAAAAAAACATTAAATAATGACAAATGAATTTTCAATAGCATTTGAAATTTATTCTCATGGACAGTTCAAAGGCAGATGATCGCGAGGTGTTTTTATTATCGCTTGAAAAGCGTGCTGATGCTTCATTACATTCTCATCAATAATTCTAAAGGTAGAAGAAAAAGAAGAAGTATGTGAATCTGTTAAGGTGGAATCGACTGAAAAATTTTCTTATTATTTGTTACATACGCCTTCAAGGTTTTAAAGAAGAAGTTACGAGCATTATTTCTGATAGTATCGAGCAAATTTTGAAAAGCACTTAGTGGGTCGTTAACTATCCATTCACCCAACAGCGAAGCATAATCATCGTCAATTGTGGTCGCGGTAGATTACAGAATTCTGCAATTAGTTAAATCGCTTGTTCACAGTACTATTATACTATGGTTGTTATCATATTATTGTATTGTTTCGAAGATACATTAGTTGAATCTTTGAAATGTAGGTAACGTCAGAAAAATATTTATCATGTGATCAAAAGTTATTAGAATATTAGAAGAGAGGAGGAGAATTTCTGACGCAGAAAATTGGATTTATTCCAGAAATTCCGTTTTTTAAACATAGCATTCCAAACGTCAGACGATTATATGTGGGTGAATTGCTTGGAAGTTTCTTGGAAGTTCATAACCACGTTATAATTGAAACTTTTGGTTTAAAAAGTCCACTTGGTAAAGGTTTTGGTCAGGAAAGTAAATTTTTGGGAAATCGCCATTTTATGAAAATTTTATATTTTTCTTGAATCATCGTTCATACTGAGAGTTCAGGCGTCTAGGTTTATGAAGAATTTATTTTTTATTCCCTTTCGACAACATGAAGTGACGATATCGAATGCTTCTCATCCCTGCGGCCATAGTACCGAGAGTTGTGGAAACCCGATTCTGATTCAATTTTGATTGATCTGGAGCACTTCAGGCGTAAATATGAGAAGCATCCATGTTTTACGCTGAAAGGGATGGATTTTTTACAGTCTTGTAGTCAACGCCCTTGTAGTTAATGAAAAATTCAGTCCAGGCAACTCTGATTTTTTATTCGAGGTTTGGTTATTTTAACTGAAGGGCCTTCTCAATCCACAATCGAGTGGAACTTTGTATGTCTCTGCAATTTTCAGGTTTTTATAAATTATTTTCAGAGTTTTTCAATAAGGAATTGAGAGTTTTGCAGTCGAATTTTCAGATAAACTTCTCTCACCAGGAAAACCCTACACGATGGAGCGATTTTTAAATCGAATTCAGATTCAGCACCGCAAGAAATATAGTGGGGTTTTTGGTTCAGAAATTTGTCGACCTTTGGAATTAGTAGATGAATGTTAATCAATTCCTACGTAAAGAGTTCCCGTGAAATCCACTCCGAAATTCTAGCCTGTTTTTCAAGGTTAAACTTTGCCTCTAACCCGAAAAGCCATAGTGCGGAAAAATCGGGTTTGTTTCAGTTCGCTCACGTAAACAGCTTTTCAATAGCCCAATAAAGTATCCAAGCAGCATTTTCGATCTAAACCAGTTCAGGGAATAAGCCATTTAATCAATCACTGGAATTATTTCAAACCAATCAAAATGCAGTGGTGAACGAAAATGTGTATATATATACACATGTGTACACATAAGCGGACCACATTTCCAACGTTCTGACTTCAATGTTTGAGTATACTCAAAAAATGAACCCGTCGAGACTTTTGTTAATTATATCATTATCGATGAACGTTTACGTAAGTGATTCTTCATGTACTTTCCTCAAATTTTCGTGCGACGAGTGACACGTGGAAAACGTGTTGAATTATTGTTGCTAGAAAACCTCCCAATTTCATCAAATACAGCACGAATTTTGCTTGGAGTGAAAGATTGAGACTGAATTTTTTAAACATGTCTTATTATCCAATAGTTTTAATTGTTCAACTAATCCTCCAAATCTTAAAAAATTGTGAGATCCTCAAGACTGGAACGTTCGAAGAACCTTATTGAGGATCTAAAAATGTTCTTTTTTATAAGTTGTTATGGTGTTACGACAGGGAATTACATCAGGTATGACCTTTCAACGATATTATTCCATCATAGTCAGGCAGCAATCCGAGGTTGTGGCGAAATTAATCGATGAAATAACGATAATCGGAGCAGAGATTGAAGAGGTTTACAATAGAGCAGAAAAAATGGCAAATCAATTTTACACGGATTGCACGTTTCAAGAACTACATGTGAGTAGAATTTATTTGTATTAATTGTTTTACGCGGTCATATTTTTTAATCTGTGTTATATTTTCATAGAATATAACTCGAGACTCAGACTCAAATGGGGTTGATTGTGAACTGGTACTGGCGGCATTCCGAAGAAATACCAGGCACAAGCTTCGGGTTCAGGAAGAATTAAGCCTAGTGCGCGATGACCATCTGAATGAATTTCTTCTTGTTGACTGTGAGTCCAAAAGAAAATTCAAGATCTATTCAATGGATTTTTGTATACATGTATTATATTCTTCATTATAGATCGGTGATGTATCTACAATGGCGATGAACGATGCAATTCTCTCATGTTCTAACAATACAGAATACGTAAAAAAATTTTGTGAAGACAGAATCGTGATTTTACTCAGAAATGTTGCCAAAATGCGGGATTTTATTGGGAAAGCGGTCACTATAGAACTACTATCTACTGGTTATCCAAAGAAGCTCCTGCTTGACCGGAAGTTGATCGACCACACAAAATTCTCTTATCCACCAACGTCAATCCCGTATTATCACAAGTTAAGGAACGATGGCTCGAAACCTCCTCAGAAGAACTGAATTAATTTCATCCACAAATTTGAGTTATAGTTGCAGAGGATTTTGTAATGATATAGATTAAAATAAATCAGAATTTTTCTTTGTGATGTTTCGTTGATCACTAGTTGTATCCAGCATGCTTTACAGTTGCCAATCGGTAAACGCACGTACGTTGAAGAGTCGTTAGAAACGCTCAATAACTACACGTTTGCAATTACTAATATTCTTCCGTTGATTCCACGTAAAGATGTCGTGGAAGATCGTTTAATAGACGTCAAATAGGGAAACGTCCTGAATTTCAGAAAGGAATGATCAAGAAATAAAATCACGTTATTTATCATCCCGCTCCTGATGAATGATTTATGAAAATTTATGCACTCAGAGAAAAAAAGTTGCTGACACAGCAAACCTCGACGATTTGCTTTGCTGATATGGCAAAACTTGTTGCTGAATTAGCAAATAATTTGCTGTCACAGCAAAAATCTTGCTCTTTTAACAAGCGCTTGCCATTCAGCAATCCGAGATTGTAGATATACAGACAACTAGGAAATTTTGCTGAATTAGCAAATATCTTGCTAAAATAGCAGAATTTTTGCTGTAACAGCAACCGTTTTGCTAATTTAGCAAAGCAGATTTTTCGAAATTGCTTTTTCAGCAAGAATTTTTCTCTGCGTGTGAATGATTTTAAATCACATGAATGAGAATACGTGTTATCTTCAAAAAGTGATAAGAATGTTTCTGAATTTATATTTAAACAGATGGATATCATCATCACTTTACAAAAGCACGTGTTGCGAAAGTTATGTAGTCGTAATTGGTGAAAAAGGGAAGGAGGAGGAGGAAGGACAAAATCTGCATTAGGACGGTTGGAATCGAACTGCAAAAATTCATTCCACTTTGGTTTCAATGAATTCGTACATTCATTTCACGAAAAAAATGATTAAGCAATCACTGGATAAATGTTCCACACTCAATTCAATTATTACGCTACTAATAATCATCGGAGCATGATCGGAAGGTTGATTCAATTTTGTTGAAAAATATCCAATATCCAATAGACAACCATCATATATGGCGAAAAAAATGCAATCATGAGTTACTCAGTCGAATAATTGAAACATATTTTGAGAATTGAATACATTGCATGGAAACGGATTCCATGAGACTCGGTTCGAGGGATATATTATGTACTCGTATAAAGTGAAAGAATTCGGTAACTGTAGCGCGTAGGGTTCGCAAACTGGATGGATCGACCATTCATAGGATTCTAACACAATAAAACAGTAAGAATATCGAATGAATAGAATAAATTTGCATTTGTAATTATTACTGTGTGGGGCTTCTGATACACCTTCTGTCCAAAATTATGTAAGTTCAGTCTAAAATTCTCAATTAAAAAGCCAACTTCACATTCTACCAACACTAGCAAATCTCAATTTTGAGTTCTCACTGCATTACCGAATTTTTTTTAGTCTCTGTAACAAATAATCTATAAAATCTCATTGTCGAATAGAAAATTGAATAGGTTTCAATGAAATTCAATGACATTCGATCAAAAATTTCACCATTCTCAATAAGATTTATTAAGCGATTTTTACCTGGGGTAACAGGGGATGAAATATTATATATGAAACGTAAAAATCACCGACATTTCGAATAATTTTCACCCGTGAATTGATGAAAAATAAAGCCAGTCTCATACACAGGTAAGAAATTCTTTTTTATACGTTGAAGGCTAGCTTATTAACCCATGGTTAACCTATTTTGCACCTCTCCTTTGCTTTTATTAAACAATCGAATGATATTCTCATCAAGTACTACTCGTATGATTGAAGTTCGCAAGATCGAAGAATTCCAGCCGAATTATGTTCATCAACAAGCGTCGCCTTCGATCAATCAGTTAAATTTAATTCAATATTCCTTGTTTTTCTGCACATCCGTCGAATTTTCGTAACAACAACTTTTTGTTGAGCCTAATTTCTACTCTTTGATCTTTATCAGAGACACACACGAAAATACACATATACGTATAAATAAACAAGGAAAATAAGAAACAAGAAGTGTACTAGGAATAGTAAGTAGTAGGTGAAAGAAAGACAACACAGCCTCTGGCGTCTTTTCAAAAAAACGAAGGCCACCACTCGTGCCTCGATGTTACGTTGTGTGCTTTTAGTGCTCCTCGGGGTGGCAATTTTCTTAGCTCGGATAAGAGAGATGTACGATTGGACGTTCTAAAATTGAAAGACACTCGCGTATTGGTCAACGTCTCGTTCGCTTCACTCTTAGTCATCGTTCCTGATTTGGAAAATTGGCAGGGCGTCCAAAAAACAAGTTTCCAAAATTCACCTCCCTTAGGTTTCTTTTTAACCCCCGTGTCACGGAGGACGACTCCAACGAGTCTCTCGTCCGACCTTTATATCCACACACGGTTGTTCTCTTTAAGAAAACTTGTAATACCTTGAATCGTCGCGGTTGTAACACAACGTGATGTTGATTGCAACACATTGCCAAGTCCAGCGTGTAATATGAATTTACGATCGTGGAAGAACGAGTGAAGGTTCCCCTTGTGTCGGCCAGCGAAAAGGGTCAGTGAGCCAGGGTCATCGGTTCGAATCCAGATGGCATGTTTTCTTCGTTGGAGATCTTTATAGTCGACGAGGGAAAGGTTAATCCTCGTTTGGGATTGTAAAACCACGAGAGGAGAATATAAAATCTATATTTATATGTGTAAAAATGAAGAAATGGATATAATGTTGGAATGATAGGGAGATAAGAAAACTCGTGTGGTGTTTCACTTACAATTTTAATTGTATACAACATATTCAATTGAAACGGAATATCTTTTTTGTTTTTCAAATTATGTCGAATAATTGAACGGTGAATTCAGTAAATCTTGTATTTGCTGCAATGTAACCACGAAAAAGGTCGCATTCGACCCACGTGAAATTGAGAAACGAGACTCGTGAAACAACAAGATGTTACGGCTTCTATAAGCACAGCGTAGGATTTGCCACAAGATCCTGCGAAGAACCACGAGGAAGGAACGTAAGGGAATGAGGAAGGTGATATATGTTATATGAAGGAGAAGAGAAATAAAAGTGAAGAAAGGGAAAGAGAGAAAGCGAGTAACCGCACATGGGGTCCGCCTACATATTCGGTTCTCTCAGTCTCTTTCATCATATTCTTTCATTCCCATACGAGACCCAACTGAAACATCCTTGAAGGTTTTTGTACAACAGATTGAATCAAAGTTCTTGAAATGTATATATACCCAGACAGCACACAAGAATCCCAAATGAATTCTGAAAAAAGAACTCTTTCAAGATACAAAGTGTCCTGAAAGAGTTTAAAAAGAATTAAATTCGTCAGACATTTGCGAGTTCTGTTGAAATTCTCAAAGAAATCTTATAGAATTTTAACGGGACTCACAAATGTCTGAGGAATCGAATTCTTTCAAGACTCTTTTGGGTATACTTGGTTCAGATATGCTATTCAGATCAGTTATTTCATTCATACATGAAAAGTAAATATATAATTAGGACTATCGTTCATCGATCTAGTCACCTTTTTACATGAATGTTCTTCGCACTGGAACATGACGTCCCCTTATTTAACTATCCATGATTTGCGAGGGGTGTCCATTCCTTGTTGAAAATTATCGAACGGAGTTTCCATGTAACCGGATGAGGACCTGTACTGGTCCTGCCCCATAAGAGAATTAATATTCATAAATTCGGGTATGGTCCACCCGGCTTACACCCTGGACCTATCTGGGTCTCACACCAAATCCACCCAAGACACGGGAGATGTTAGAGTCTGATTAACTTCTTGTATTTCTCTCTACATTTCCAACATAGACTGATTTTGTTACCGCGAATGTAGGATAGTGCTTTTGAATCTCACTGTTTTCTATGCTACGTTTTTGACCGCAGCCCGAATATACAAGTAGATTGCGACATCTACTGTCCGTCGAGCGCTACAACCATTCCTTAGGCTGTGTGATTCCTGAGAGTTGAACACCTCTGAGTCCATTTCTATTTCCATTTTTGTTGAATGGTCTGTTTGACCATTCAATGAAAGTAGCTACCGCAGCTGATATGTAATTCTCACAGTTACTTGTGTGCCTGTTAAAGGAGTATGGTTAGTCCAAATCCCCATGATTCATGTACGCCCGGGAAAAAATGATCAGATTTTGGCTTGTGTTTGTCACAATATATGTGCAAAATCAAATTCATATACAGACAGATATCACAAAATTTCTGACAATTGAACCACCAATTGCTCATTAAGATTTGATCTAATAGTCAATTCAGATCTAACGAGATCTACTCAGATCTAACCAGATGTGCCAAGATCTGATCAAATCTACTGACATCTGAACAGATCTAATCTGATCTTTTGAACCAGATCTGACCAAAAATCAGATCTACTCAGATCTATTTAGATCTGAATAGATCTAATAATTTTTTCCTGGGCGGTATTCTTAGGGAGTAAGTCACATTGGAATATAGAGCAATAACTTTTTCCATCAATATCTGTCATGAAAGAAGCATTGCTTGATGCTCGGCGAATGTATTGTACCAGGGCTGACAATCCCACTAGCCCGAGTTTGTCCTGATCTCATCGTTCCCAAGGCTGGGCCAAGTTTGGTGAATTGTTCAAGACAAGTCCCGACATTTATTGTGCCAGGTTTGGTGCAACTATATAACATAGCAACTACTTCTGTTAGTTGGTCGGAGGGGCATTCAACGCCACTCATTCTTTGCTGTGTAAGAAAATAAGGGATAATTTTAAATTATAACTTCATATAAACTTCAAGTAATAGAACAGGTTCAGACTGATGAAACTGTTCTCTAGAAAACGATTTGTACCTTCTTTGTTCATCTTTTCTATATTACTCATTCATATCAATTATCCAAAAAAAAAACGATAAACAATTTCTTATGTGAATTTTGGAAAACTCAGGGAATGAGAATATTTTCAATGTACGTATACAAATCTCCCATGACATCCAAGTACATACAATTTTCCATAGAAATTCTGTAGAGTGGGTTCTTATCGATCCCTTATGCATTATTTCAATTAAAATTCACAATATCTTGATGTTTTATCTTGTCCATTTCAGATGCCGATACGTATCACGTTTCTTTTTTCACCCCATAAAATTGTCTCTACGATATAAATCAATCGATTATCCGTCGCAAACAAATTTATCGTTTGTTTCGACCGTTATTACGTTTGACAATTTTATTATTCCCCATGTTAACATTTGATATCTTCGTTGATCACGATTTTCCATCGTCTGGATCAGACAAAAATTTATCAGATATCGCACACACGTAAAACATCCGATAAATGGTTTTTTTTTTATTCGTTTCAATTGAGACCGAACATGGGTGCACAATACAAATAAAAATTGATAAGAAAACCAAAAAAACGAGTCCAAGTGAACCTATCGAATCGATGGAACGGTGAATTTAGCAGTTGCTACTTCCAGAGTTTTGGTGTTCAGAAAATGAAAGTGTACTAATTAAGATATTATACTGTGTCGAGTATGTAAAAACGCCACATCACAACTCAATCATTACGATTTTATCTCCTCTTTGTAGATTATTTCAATTGTATTGAGTTGAGTTATGCCGACGTGCGTCGTTGTGTAGCTTCTCTAAGTGGGTGGTTGAATGAAAAGTCATGATTGTTGATCGTAACAACAAAAGAAGCTGAATACAATTTTGAAAAAAAGTAATTATAGTGAATAATAATATCGTTGAAAGGATAATCGTTATTATCATCCTTCTTATCAAGTGTTTGATGATATAAAGAGGAACGTATAGTTGATAGATAGAATTCGACGCTGTGTGCCACACGTGCATCAATAATGCGTATGAAAAAACAACAACGAATATGAGATATGACATGTGGCCTCGAGTTCTTTCACAGTGACCTTGACATTTACAATCACATTTGATTAAGTATCTCTTTCTCTACATAATAATTACATGCCACATGTACCACTGTGGTACTCCACGGTCATTTTGTAATACTTCTGTGAAAACAATCAACCAATGCAACTGGATAACAAAATTCCAGTAATTTTTGAGTGGTCTTATGAAATATGAACACAAACTTCGATTGAGAATCATTCGATCCATCACAACTAATTGATCATAATTTTTCTAACAGCGTGAGTGTAATTTTCTGACTACCGCAGCGTGACATCAGCTGGGTCCACATGAAAACCTTGAACTGAATTGCTCTTTCATACCTCCACAGATTTGGTCTACTTGATCATAGACCTACGACAAAAATATTGTTTCGTAACTCCCATTCAACTCCAGCCCATTGTTAGGTGCTTGAAATCTTGATCCATATTGGAACAAATATTTTACATTCGAACTCTACAAGTGCGCTGAACGGTACGAATGGAATTTATAAAACAAATTATATAAAGAATTTAACATACTTATTCTTTTCTCACGGTATCAATTCGGACATACGATGCATCATGTTGGTTTATGTGTTTGAGGAATCGAATAGATCTTGATGACTTTGAAAGGAACCGAGGATACCCTTCACACATCACCAAAGCAGGACGCATCTTTTAAAAATCAATCACTTTTCAACAATGCATTTACTTTTTTGGTGGCATTTAATCTGAATGTCTTTCGCCTGTCGCGTGTGGGAATATGATTGATATAATACGTTACTTACAAAAAAAAAATCGAGTTGATTTTTCAGACAATGTGTGTATAATACACCATTCATATATCCATATATTTGTATGGAAAGTAAAATTGTAATATCGATGTGGATACTGTCAGATTCGAGCAAAAGAGAAAGAGAGAAGGGTCACGGATGGAGGCACCCACGCCATCAAGTCCAGGTGTTCAAGATTAATAGAGGTGGTTTGATCCAGTCTGCGTGCTAGTTGGGAAAAAAGTGACAGATAAAATCACCGAATCGATACTTCTTTCCCTCGAGTTGGCCAGAGTTTGAGTTATTAGCGTATGAAAAGATTACTCGTTAGTTTAACCATTGACGGTTGAAAGAAGAATGGTACAAGGAATTTTTCATTCCTGAATATCTTGAGAACATTGAAATTTTCCAGCTCCAAGACGCAGTAAATTTCCTGTTTTTTTTTTTTACAGTGCATGCAGGATATTGGCACTTTAGTTCAGACCCAATAGGGTTATTTCAACGGTGAATAACTATTCGCGAGAGGGACAATCACCGTTGTACCATTTTCAGCGTTCCGAAATTCGGAGATGACATGTTTGCATCCCAACAAATGTATTCATGGGACCACCAAACAAAATGAAACAAAAAGACAAAAAGGCCATATATACACTTCCCTTCCTAATCAATAGAAATAATTCGAACCGACGACAAAAGATTTTGAAACTTTGAGAATGAAGAAAGCATCCACGAGGGCCGATTGGAAGTCATCATTAATAAACATTAATTTCGGTATGTGGTTATCGCCCACGCGGTAGATGCGTCGTGAGGAATTTCAATGCCCTGTACTCGTAATCCTATATACAATGGCGTGAACCGGGTATACCTTGAGATATATCATTCGAGCAACGAGCCAACCGTACACTCGTCGATGATCAATCTTAATCGTTGATACCCCTGAGGGATTAAGATAATGAAACACTCCGTCGCGAGTCTTGATCTCGATTCAATATCTATAAAACTCTCCGTGTATTGCGATTTTATAGGGAGTCGGTCGTGAAAGAACACAGCAAGAGGAGACAAAGAAAGGAGGAAAGAAAGAGGAAGAAGAGGTATTTCTTTCCCATTTTTATAGCCCGGTGAGATAAAGTGTAGAATATATAGCACCATTAGTCGTGGTTTTATGTGAACTTTGTGACTATAATAAATTTTACAGCCAATTATTTTATTTTTTTTTTTACTCCAAATTTGTCTGGGATGAACGAAAAGAGTATTTTATAGAACAAAATTAATGGTCGAGGCCAAGTTCATGTGAGCTGTCGACGGGTAGTTGATATTTTATCTTGATAGAAGGAAAAATTTCAACGTTACGATATTCTGATGTTTGTCTTCGCCCAGGCGCAACGTATTCCCCCCTAGGGGAAATAGTATATAAAAAATATATATGTTATTTATATTTAAATTCTCAGTTACTCTGTACGAGAAGATTTTGTTGAATTATTATTTCTGTAATTCTTGAAAATAACTGAAGAGGAAAATATAAATGAATTGGTATTTCTTGGACACCCCATGTGTGTTGAAGCCCAGTTCATACAAGACTAGGCACGCACCACCATAGGGGTCAGCACGCGACCAGCTGTCTCGTCAATGGGGGTTACACAGGGCACCGTGGTAAAAGGGACTTTCGTATAATAGAAGGAAAGAATATACGAGTAGTGCGTCGAAGAGAACCAATTGTCTCTCTCTCCTTTTCTCTCCCTGTTTCGCACACGCGCTTTCTCTGTGACATGCCGTTGGGTCAATGCACCCAAAGGGTTCGTGCTTTTATCTTCGACACTTGACTTTAAATTTCGACTCTTTGTTCGCTTTGTTCGCCACGGAATCAATTAAAATTGAAGATTTGTCGAGGAACTTCATCGTTATTCGAGACTAGTTGCTACTTATACCATACATTATACTAATCGCTGTTGAGAGATATTTTATTCCAGATGGTATTCTTAGATTCAGTCCATATATAATACGCGGGATATGAATTATTACAGTAAGAAAGATCTCTGCTTTATCGTCGTCTAATCGGATAATACAATGTTAAGTTATTCACGATAGATTATTGTTACTTTTGAATGTATTATACATTTCGTGGAATCGGTAGGACGAATGAGGTTAAGGAGACAAGGCTATCTTTAAAAATTCTAACCATTCAACTAAGACAACGAAACATGGCCATTACCATTGACAATGGCGGCGATGCAATCCTACATGTGTCGCAAGTTCTGAGAATCTTCAAGTAAGTGACGTAACTCTGCGATGTAACAAGGTTGACCCTTCTTCGAACAACCTTGCAATTCTTATCACCGAGTTGGATTGTTTCATCTCTCCTGCACCTTGTAACATTTGCATAGTTTTGTTTATCGAACAAAATTCAATCTGTGAATTCTTGAATTATAATGTCAAATGATTCTCTGACATTAAATTTGTTAGCGAAATCTGATTTTGCTGGGAACCATTCGCTGGAGCCGCAAGTTTTTTGCTGTGACAGCAATCTTGTTAGCTAGAACAATGATTTTCTAGCTTTCGCAGCGAAATGGTCCTCTGGAAACGTCAATTTTTACAAACTTGGTGAGAAGAATTCTTCGCAATCATGCCATTCACCCTCTGCTTATCTTTGATCAACATTCCTCTTACGCTCCACATGCACTATATTCCCGCTTGTTTTTCACCCTCATTTTTACCAGAAACGCGGGAAGAAAGTCACCCATGTTGTCAATTTGAATATTAATAGCGGGCAACTGCCTGTATATGTTTGAATTGCCCTGGCGCAAGATTGCCCCAAAATTGATTCCAACTTTTACAATAAAAAGTTTGTATCGGGGTAGAGTCGCAAAACCATTGAATCAAGTTTGTGATTCTCCACCATCGTTATTTGAAAGGTTGCATTTGAAGCTCGACGAAGCCTTTTCAGGTTTTAGTCGAAGTTGGGCCAGCTGATATGATATATATGTTGACATCGAAACGTGTTTGAAGAGTATTTGAAAACATTGTGAACTATCTGATCGTAGACTTCGTCATTCAGGAGGATCATTTTGGAAGATAATATAATATACCATATATTGAAATAGTCAACTCCCTGTTACAATACCAATACATTTAACAAAACACCATATTATATTACGATACCTGTCACCACTCTAATCCGATCTCATTGAAATCTCCGCTTTTTTGTAATTTCAGTCACGCATATATTTGAAATAAATCTCATACAAATTCCGTCGATCTTAAACCCTCTGGTATTTCTCGCTAAACGGCGATAAGTATACGTATTATAGTAACCATCTGAGTTTTATCAAGAATTAACATGATTCTTTTGAAAAAAAAAATGAATACGTGTTATTTTTCACGCATCAAACAAAATCGAATATTTTCCCCATGGTCATTCAATTTTATATACTTACAAAATGCACACAGAAGAATGATCTTGGATACAAGCGTGCAAGGCGCGATCCATAGATCATCATTGATATTCCACACGCGAGTCGCGATACCGCGTCCCGGCATTTATTCCGTGCTCTGTATTCGAATGTGTTCCCCAAGACCGTATATGTGCATCAACACAGATGCGTGCAGATATACACGTCCCGATTGTCTTACAGTACAGATACGTGATTATAATTTGTCAGTTAAATCTGCGATCAGGATACAACGGGTTTTCTCCGACTCGCAATAGACAAACTTGTATCTGTCACTTTATACAATCTTTTCATTCTTTGAAACACGTGGATTGAAAATTATCAACTAAAAAACAGTTTATTGGTGAAACATTTTAAAAATTAAATTGATATTCTAAACAAATGCCAATTCTGAAGAACCCTGATTCATTCCCATTGGAGTTTTTCAATGGAAATTTTCAACCAGGTTATTTTTGTAAATTCCATTCGTCGCGCAGATATTCTTTGGATATCCAAGATATTTGAGATATTAGCCTGACATTTGGATATCTGATGGATACCCTGGTAAAAAAAATCTCTCTGAATCTGTCTGAAATCTCTCTAAATTTCCCTACATCTCTCTATATTTTGGGACAAATTTCAGGGAGATTCAGAGTAATTCCAGAGTAATTCAGAGGAAGTTAGAGACTTTTCCGATAGTGATACGTTCTGAATTCTTCAACTTTCTCTGAATCTCTCCGCATAAATTCAGAGATATGCAGGTAAATTTCAAAGCTCCTTCTGAATTCACGTGAATATCTCTGAATTTCTCCAAATCTCCCGGAATCTAATGTATTCAGATTTCAAAGCTTCCTCTGAATTCCTCTGAATCTCTCTGATTTTCTCTGAATCCCTCTGAATTCTTCTAAATATCCCGGAATTTGATATATTCAGATTTCAAAGCTTCCTCTGAATTTCTCTGAATTTCTCTGAATCTCTCTGGATTACTCTGAATCTTTCTAAATTCCTCTGAATATTTCTAAAAAATTCCACGCACACTTTTCTTAATTTATCTTCCTCTGGAAGTCTCTGAAACTTCCAGAAAGCCTCTGAAATGCAGGACCAAGAATTGTACTGAATTCATTCCTCTCTGAATTTTTCAGACCCCCCCCCGCATCTCTCAAAATTCCTCTGAATCTCTCTGAATTTTTCTGAAAAATCCCACGCACAATTTTTCTAAATTCACCTGTCTCTGTGAGTCTCTGACACTCCCTGAATACCTCTGAAATCCTGAACCAAAAATTTAGCTGAATTAATTTCTCTCTGAATTACTCTGAATATTCCTAACGTGTTCCACGCACAATTTTCCTTAATGTATCTGTCACTGGAAGTATCTAAAACTTCCACAAAGCCTCTGAAATGCAGGACCAAGGTTTTACTGAATTTATTCCTCTCTGAATTTCCCAGACTTCCCCCACATCTCTCTGAATCTTTCTGAAAAATCCCATGCACAAGTTCTCTCGATCCACTAGTCTCTGAAATCCTCTGAACCACGCCGAATTGCTCTGAATTTCTCTGATTCTTTCTGAATCTCTCTGAAAAGTGAAATTTTTAGAGAGATTCAGAGAGATTTTTTTACCAGGGTACCATTGTTATGGGTCCCTTGGATGAAACTTCAAAGAATATTTATAAAATTTGGTATTTCAATTTGAAGTATAAAATTTACTATGTTGGAATCCCTTTTTTCAAAATCATATTTGCGATTAGGGACATGAGGAATCTTGTACATATCCTCTCCTCTCCTCACATTCCAACGCGAGCAGTCCACGAAACTGTCAATCAAGGAAAGAAGAAGCGGAGAGTGCTGAAATGTTTATTCAGCTCTGCACCGTCATTCTCTTTCAACACGATGCAAAATGTTACATTCAGATCCGTTAACCCTTCATTAGTATTCTGAAATGTTTGAAATTCCCGTCTAACTATTTTTAGATCATTCTATTCAATAACTCACACCATGTTTTGCCATAAAGGATGTTACGGAAAAATAACTAACCAATTCGTTTGATATCTTATTTTCTATCTTGTGTATTATTGAATCACTAAATTCATTGTTCGATCTTACCGCCATGAATTTATCAGAAATCTTCGATACGAATGATCTAAAACATCATATTTCCTAGCAACTCGTACCGCTCCAATTCCGCCTCGAATATTATGAATTTCCATAGCACATATCACAAGCTTACACGCTTCTCGTTTCTCAATCACGAGAATATTTTCAAGTACGAAAAGAACTTCTTTCCTCACATTCCTTAAAGAAGTTGAAAAACACTCGACTGTTCGCTAACCATTTTACCTTGACCCTAATCATTATATGATTTATGATCAACTTTGAATGCCATAAGCGAGAAACGTTATATGCACAAGAGGAGAAAAAAATGATTACTGTTGTTTCATGTTTATATTAAGAAAAATGATCAATTAAGTACATCGCATCCATGAGGATTTCATTAATGATGACAATTACGTAAATGGACTGGAGATTATTAAAACAATTAAATAACAATGATTATATTATCTAACTAGCGTAGTGTTATACATTCAACGCACAACAATAATGAACTTGAAGTCTCCCATTGTCGTCACACTTTTTCAATATCATGAGAAAAAAGACTTTTGTTCGATCTCCAGACATTGGTTAATAATTAGAATATATTACAATGATTTGAAAGAATGACGTAAATGCAACACGTTTTTCATTCTATTTTCCCAATCAGTTTTTACAATGAGCAGTAAAAACTGCAATCACGGTGGCTTGTTACGTAAAATAATAATTGAAATAAAGAGTTCAAAGTGAGAAATCGAACAAGAGTACGAATGGTATGATTTTTTTATATGTATACATATTTTTTTGTGTTACGCGGAAAACTGTTTGCATTGATCAGTAGTAATTTACCGGAACAATGTTTCTCATTTCATTCTGTAATTGTAATGAGTTGAACTTGATGCATTCGAATGAATTATTGGTTGCATATTTTTTCAAGATTTGAAGAATTTTCCTTTGCGAATGTGCAATTATTGTATCTCACGAATTATATTCAACGCAAACTAATTGTTACAGCAGGAAGACCTATATTCTTCCTCCACGTTTAATGAAATCAAGGGAAAAGAAGGTAACTAGTTAAAATCGAAACGAATTCACCCTTTATCCCCATTCAACTTGTTCCTCCATTCCCTTCGATTTGCATCGAAGTATCGAAAAAAGGGGTTCCTTTGTCTACTTCCTTCCACCGTCTAAGGGGGTCACGCATCATCGTCTAGGGTTCGATCAGGGCCGTAAAGCCAGTAACGAGCTCGACTTTCATGTAAAGTTTCTTCTATTCGTAATGTACATACACGTATATATATATATATATATATATGACCTTGGAATTGGATCTACAAATCTTTGTACTACACCCCATCGTATCTCAGTTATATTCGAGCGACAATCTACGTTTATGTTTACAGCAAAACTCGAAACGATTTATTTTTATTTTTGTTATCTTGAAATATGACTCTCCCGATGTACTTTTCCTCAGTCTGGCCCTAAATTACTGTCATGAGATAACAATCGCATAACAGAAGAAAGAAACTACTTTACTTCACTTGAAGAAAGATTAGACGGCCCTGATACGGATGCGTTTACTGCACGAAACCCTCGCCATGTAGTTTTACGGACATACTACTGACAGCAACAGGGGGGCGTGTATTGATTTTTCTCCTTTCTTCTTTCTGCCCTCGTATCGTCCGGTGTCCCCCTTTTTCTATCCTTCATCTCCTTGGTGATGGTGGTACTTTTGGAAAAACGCACCAAGATCGACGGAAGGAGGCCATTTGCTCACTTCGTCGAATTAGTTGCCCGAGAGAATTGCATTACCAGATTACGAGCCTAAATTACACTCCCTCTTCGTTGCTAGTGAGCGATTTGGAACTCGAGAGTAGTCGAGAGAGAAAGAAATTCGAATGCTATTACAGAAATGATTTAGAATTTCTTTTTCTTCCTTGCAAAACTGCACATATCGAACGACATTGACATTCGATTATATCGATACATCGATGATTCTACTCCCATCTTGTGAAAATTATTACTCGGAACGTTTCTTCTTTGTTTGCCTTTTCGTTTAAAATAGTCCAGTCATCGTAAGATATTAGCGAGTGAAGTACCATCAAAGCTTTATGGCGAGTTAAAATTTCTTCCTTCTCATTTAACAATTTTATGTTTTGCTGTCTCATGCCATTATTCTTCAAATCAATTAAAACATCATCAGGCTGTTTCGTTTTGTACCCTTCGTAACGTGAAAATCGTTGATTCAACGAATTGTCAGTCAACCTAATGGATGTATCCTTACAAAAGGGGACTCTCTTTTCTGAATTATATCATGCCTTCTATCATCTTCGAAAAGAATTTATCAAATTTACTGAATTCAAACTCAACAAAATTTTTCAATATCATAAAATATCATGAAGTGATGGATATCTAGTTTGTATTCAAGGTTTGTCCTCTAAAAGAGTCTCCCAAAAATTTGTATATACAAAAAATCTCTTCCAATTTTTCGAAAAGAAAATTTCTGTGAATCAACCCTTATAAAAATCAATCTTCGCAGTTCTCCGCATTTTTCTGATCGTCCAAAATCTGACTGAAATGAAAAGAAATGAAGAGATTTCTGTCAGATTTCGAACGTTTTTACAGAAATGTAGAGAAATGCAGAAATCATTTTTATTAGGGAAGGATTACTTTCTGGAGGCGACTTAAAATAAATAGAAGGATTCTTCATTGTCTTTGAATGTTGATTTGGAAAAATATATAAAATGTGTGCAACCCTGTTGAAAATATTCCAGTCATTCACGAGGTTTAATCAACTGGTTTCTAACTGATTTCACCAGTTTTATGGTACTTTTTTCTTTAGAATAGCATTCAAAGGAATCCTGTATAGAGATTGATAATATCGATGATAATATCGATCCCAATTGAAAGAATTTGCTGAGTGAAAGAAATTCTTACTTTATTAATTCTCATAATGATATAAAATCCTTCAAAAACCTAATGCAATCTCATAGATTTCATGTATTTGGTTTGACCTGATCTTTTTCTATAAAAAAAATCTCCCGTAAGTTTTGCTATCTGCGATATGATTTCTATAAATGATCATGAAATATCGATTGAAACTTGATAGGTACTCCATACAGATAGTATATAACAGATAGTCTGTCCTTAATCCTGAACCACACAAAAGGAAATCTTCCAGAATTTGAGTACATTACACTTGCATGTAATTTGATTCGACGATCCGATACATTCCTTTAACAAGTATCGTTAAATTCAGAATATCTTGTAACTTTACGTACATACGGATAGATACAAGTACCCAACAATTCCCAAGTTGGACACGATAAGCCCACACGAGACACATTTACTGTAAGTTCTGCTTGTTAATAATTGCTTCCTGGTCTCAATCGAATGTGCTTTACTCGCGATCCTCGTGTCTCTTGAACTTTGTCGTTTGAACTGATACACGTACAAGTGAAACTTGCTTGTCGTAAACCTGCGGACAACGTCCATGTCCGAGTAACAACTTTGTCGTTGTAAATTCACGTTACGTGAGGGGATATAGCAAAAGGCATCCGGTTTAAGAGATTTAATACTCCAAGTAACACCGTTGTACGGCAAATTGTCGGAATACAATGTAATCGGGATAACTAAGATTATTAGTAATTCTGTCATCGACTCGAATTCCTTTGAGCCACCAATCCTTCGTTGATTTATAACTCTCCGGTGATGTAAGAAGATTAGATTAACGATAGCGCTTTTGAGGGAAATTCTAAGTCTCGTGTTTATCGCGTCTCTTTGATGCTTCGCAGAGTACTTACAATTTCCCTAGCGATCCAAATACCATTTTCCAATGTTTCGAATTCCATGACAATTAAAATTGATAACAAAGGTAACTTGTTCGTGCTGGGAGTTAGGTTGAGCATCTTATTCTTTAATCGAATAAACGCACTGAGGGAAGCTTACTTTGGATACAACGAAATCAATATTTTTTCCACATAAACGAAGTTTATTAATATTCATTTCGCCGTATACAAAATGAACTCTCCTCTTAGTGTGCTTCGCTGAATAAGTTGCACTGAGAGAAAAGCGATTTAGAAGTTCGGTAAATAGTGATATACTTGTTCGATAAATCCAAATATTACTGAACTTCCAGCGATGTTTCATTAAAATTTCAGGAAACGTTGCTACAATTTTGCTTCACATTGCTCAGTGTTCTAGTCAATTGCTAAACGTTTAAGAATTGAGTGACACACAGCAAATTTGGTTGTGAATATTGTATTATATAATAACGATTGTAAAACACTGAGGAATCTGGAGAAAAATTTATCTATCGAATATAATACCTACTATTTACTGAACCTCCGAATTGCTCTTCTCTCAGTGTATGAAAGTTTTGAATTTTTGGAGCCATAAAAAATTTTCTAGAACAGAAAAAAGAGATATTCTACGCATCACTCGTTCAGAGCCCGGACACGCAACTCCACAGATTTTCCTCCTCTGGTAATTTTCCTCAATGAATAAAATCAATTTTCTTGATTTCACAAAATCATCGACGTTCTGTTGAAACACGAGGTTTATAATTTTCTCTTCGAAACGTAATTCTCCATCTTCTTTGCTTCAAGTTATATAACATATAAGGCGGAATTTTCCTCAAAGAAAAAAGTTACGAGACGAATGATTCGTGTCGGCATTTGCAGTTGAAATAAACAAGATACCGATGTTTTGATCTTGAGCATGAAATTCATGAAATAAAAATGCAATGTACAAGTACACAACGCGAGTTCACGAAACCGACGATCCTTGGCAAAGTGATAATGTAGGACGCAACACCACGCCAGAGCGGATCGCCTCTGAGAAAAGCGCCGCCACGATTGCCAAAGGGATTGTAAGCAGTAAAAGCAGTATTCTACGAACGCAACATATATAAATCAGTTTATAAGTGTGTTAACAGTACTGCTACCGGAGATATAGGTAACGCTGAAGTTTCTCGCTACTCGTGAAAACCTATAGTTTACCATTAAACGCATCAAAAATATATCCGATGGCCTCTATCCCGTGGACCCTTCCGCGAATTCGATATTCTTCAACGACGAGTAAATAACAAAGAAGGTTTTCTTGGATCCCTTGGACGGGATACAGTCCTAATTTCAAATTCGCGCATCACACGCTTCGATACGTTGCATAATCGTATCGAATAATATTCCTTGGCAACTGAACCGTTCGATGACAGAAGATATTTTTGTTTTTCCTCGTAAAGAGGAAGAATTTAGATAACTTCGATATTAACATTTTCTTCAAAGATATCTCTATTTGATGTGAATATATTTTTGAAAGCTCCCTACAAACGTGTACGTATATATCAATTCAGAAAATCATCCAAATATCGAACTTTCGTGAAGATATACCAGTTCGCCCACGTACTCTCCTGCACGAAGTTGTTTTCGATGCTCCGCGATACGCTATGACCAAATCGAGTATCGTTCGAGATCCAAGCATTATAAAAAGACTATTTTATAGTTCAATTTCTGGCCTAAGATTCAGTGAATTATGAATTGTCGGAATAATATTATATGACGTCATGAGACTTTTTATCCTCTGCATTTTTTTATCTAACATATAAAGCGTTCGATCAGGAGACTTTTTTTGTTTTTATATCTTTTGAGGAATCAGTTTTTCAAGTATCGAAAGTTTTCGGTACATAAGAATCCAATTAATATCGTTCTTATTATGTTGTATCAAGTATATCACAGTTGTATCGCCGATGATAGATATTCACCAACATTGAAAATATATTTATACTAAGGATTTAAATGTTATCTTTCATGAACAACATTGTAGATTAAAAATTCATCATGAAAAAATGTATCCAGTTGACCTTTATTGATATTTATTCAATCCAAGATCGAACATATTCTGTGAACAGCAATGCTGAGCAGACTGGAAATTATCAGTGAGAATCGACATTTCATGAGACCTTATCCACACAGCACCGGATGTCCCAGCAGTATTGTCAGAATATTACATTTGGAATGTAACAATCACATTACTTTGGGTTGAAAAAAAATTTCTCCAGAGTTTACTTCTACAAATGTTGAATAAGGTTGGCTGGAATCACTTTGAGTGGAAGAAAACCTGCTTCGAGGTCGATTATTAGAAAGTTTCCCCAGTGGGGATTGAACCCAGAGGTTCTGCGAGTGAGAGTCAAGGCTTCTACCACATGAGCAAAATACATTTTCATGAAATTCGTACAGAAAGGTGCCACTCCTCATGCCTAAATGCTTCCGATTGCAGGCTTTCATAGCTTCTGGGGCTATGAAGGTTTACTCCCATTGGCTGATTCATGGCCCCTAAGATCAAGAGCTTTCGCAATCTGAAGCCTCCCCTGTAGAGCGAGGAGTACGCAGGAAAGTACGTTTTCCCTCCCTGAGGGAAGGCAAATGAGCAACTTTGATTTCTCGATTTCAAGTAGGACAAAAAATTAATGAGTTGATTATTTATTTGTGATACAGGGCAAGGCCCCTGACACTTCAATGATTTTTCACTAGATTCATATCCATTGAATGTCCTCTATCCGCTAGGAGCGCTGGATGGCATGTTGGCAAATTTGATACTCCATGGAACTTGTACGCAACTTCATACGCTTACTTGAGAAGTGTTCATTGTTTGGACAGGTGAAACACGCGATTGCCAGGGGCCTGTACAGGGCCAAACATCATATAATACAAATTAGTGAGTGAACTATCTGCGGGAGGTGAGTACGCCACTACAACTCGGATTCGGGTATTGCCGCCCTCGCTTCGCTCTTGCGTCTTTTGTGAAATGAGGCATTTGTGAATATATAATTTTTGTGAGCCCATTTCCACACATAAATTATACCTGGTTCAGACATGGTTATGTTTGGTTATCTTACATGGGTGACTATTTTTCGGAATTTAAAAAAATCTTGAGCGACCCCTTAAACCGTTTTTAAGAGCTGATCTTTAGAGAGGATTCTTCTTTCATACGAGACTTGTTTGCACCGTGAACTGGAATACAATTCCGCCATTCGCCCTCTAGAAAATTATAACCTCTATCGTGATGCGATGGATGACCACCATCAAAAATTTTTCTTCACTCCATTCTTTCGCAGTTCGTAGGATAGTATAGTATATAGTAGTATATTCCCCTCATGTTCATCAACGCTTTATTAAAAGTGTAAATAGAATATAAAATCAGGGTCATAGTGGATTATGCTTCTCCACGTACCTCTTCAAAATTCCTGGTCCGAGTATAACCAAGTAGGTCCAGTGAAAACTCAGTACGAGTACGAGAAACATAAGTACGAAGGAGTATTCTCCCTGGTTTGAATAATAGAAATTAGAAAGAGAAAGTCGAAATATGAATAAGGACAATGAGATCCTTGAGTGCGGCCGTCCGATATGGTCCAGGTTACCGTTAGAAAGGATCAGGGTTCGAAAAGAGGAAGTAGTATGAAGGATGAAAATGGTACCCCTTCGTGCGGGTAGGATCCAAATGCGTACCTGCAATCCGTAGAAAAAATAAATTCCACATGCATGTGAATGTATTGGATATTCGATTCTATAGAATTGATGTGAATTTAACGAAAATTCCATACAATTGGGATGGCATATCAGGAAAGCATCTTTCAAAGGGAGAAATTTCTCGATATAATTTACAGATAAGTTATATATACATTATGTATAGCTTCGAGAATGTTGGCACTCGGTTTCTCACGTGAGGTTTTTCTATTCACACGTAAAAAGCTTCATACGGAAAGTCAAAAAATTAAATAGAGAAGATCGATAATATATTCCTGTGCAATTCTTCCACAAAAATTATATAAAATATTGTATTAAAGTTCTGTATGAATTCTGTGACAAAAATCGTAAACAATTTCCGCATGTACTGTATCCGCCCTGGTTAAAAGAACCCATTGATTCTGACCAATTCTCATTAAATTACAATTAAAAGTGGATAATGTTCTGACCAAATCTCACCGGTGATTTTCCAATGAGATTTGGTCAGAACTTTCATGTGAATCCCGTTGAATCTGGCCAATGTTCTGACCAAATCTCACTGAATTTCATTTGTCGGGTTCAATGGATTCTTTTAACCAGGGCGAACACCCTGTACACATAAACATAAACGAATTCCGTAGAATAAGAAGACACCTCTCACGGTTCTCATTTTCTCGTTCGAAAAAGTTATCAGAAAGTTCAAAGACAGAATTCAGCCAAACAAAATCTTGGTTGAAATGAATGCAAAGAAACTTCTCGGTTGGCTGAAATAGAATTGATTTGGGGTGAACAAAATTTGGTTCACAATAATTAAGATTTTCAGCGGACAAATAAACTTGTATATAAAGTGTATTGATTTTTATTCAAATTATATATAATTTCGACTAATTTTTACAATGATTCTTTGTTTAAAAATTGTGCATCAGCCGGATGCAATAATTTTTCAACGAGATCGTTGTTCTCCGGGAACTGTAGAATCATATACATAAATTAAACACGAACATTGGTCATAGACACATTGTGTCAACTTACGTTTCAATGCGAAAGAAAATTCGATAAAACTTGGCAGTCTTGATTTGTTACTGAATCATCGGACCGAGTGTGTGTGAAACTGTATATCTACATGTATGTAAATGCATACACTTATAACACATGATGTATCTACGTGTTCAAATTCTGATTAATTACCAACCAACACACCATTAACTCTTGGGCTTCTGGTTGTCGTCGTAATTAACCGAGTGAGTGCACGATTTCCGCCTCTTTGCGCCATTATTACGTCTTTTGGTGGGCGTATATCATCAAGCACGCTGACGATTATAAATATATAATTAATAAGTTTCATACATGATTGCAAGAGGAAGAGATTTATATCGAATATTCAAAATTTTATAAAATATCACATAAAATTATGCATATAAAAATATCATCTCTCGAATTTGTGACGAATTTTCGTAGAACTGATGCATAACTCTCAGCAAAACTTGCGTATAAATTATATACAATTTTCATAGAAATGGTATATGGTTTGTATAAAATCTATGCATAATATCTTGTGACCTTTATATTTACGAATTCAATTCGATTCTGTAGATTTCCGGACAAACATTATTCCGTAAAAATTCTCCATCGCCGGTTGAAGAAGACTAAAAACACAGGTTTCATTGGAATAAAATCATTTTTCCATCAGATCACCTGCAAGAATGTTGCAAAATTCAAAGATCCTGCAAAATGTAGCAACGTGTCACCCAGCATTCGATCCGCTGTTTTGTTCTCATTTTACTGAGCAAAAGAGTTGAGTTGAATATCAGACAGCTAGAAAATTCAATCACTCAAACAAACTCTATTTGCTACAGCTAAATTTTGTATTCCTCTTGAATTTATCGTTCTATTCCTATTTCAGACAACTAGACTTCGTTTTACGCCAACTAAATTTTGGTTGCAGCAGCTAGGTACCTTTCTCCCAGTGCAGTCATGTGTGACTTCTCTATACCCTATTTGAAAATTCTTCAAAATTCTATATAATTGATATTAAATCCGATATAGTTTATATGAAAGTACGAAAATGGACCAAATTTGTATACAATTTCATAGCTTCCTCGAAGATACAATTCCAAGATTAAATTGATTTTCAAAGCGAAGAAATTCGTTTCACCTCTTCGTGAGAAGTAATTTTAAATTCTGAAACATCGAACTTCAATTTTGAACAGAGATCTTTCTCTGCAGCGAATGATCGACGAACTGTTGAACATTGAAAACCCTCGGCAAGATGGTCATCAAATGCCGGTTGACACGCGATTCCAAATTAAAGAAACTCGAAGCGAGCGGTACATGGGGAGGATTCGTCATGTTTCACGCATCATTGCGTAACGAGAGTATACGTAATAATGATATAACGTATTTGTACGCGGTGGTAGATAACTGATCTACGTCACTGCAGTAAACAAAACCGCGTCATCATCAGCACTGTACAAAACTTGCCAGGTTTCCCTCTTCCTCCCCAATCCTTTCTCCTTCTGTCTCACTATTTCACCTACTTTTACTCTTCCGACGCGGTTTCCTCTCTCTTTTCTTATTACGTGCCAACGACTACGTCATCGACATGTTCTTGTACTCCTCCTCTTTCTTCTTCTTTTTCTTTTTCTTCTTGATACCCTGCGGTTTAAGTGAGTCATACCCTGTGTATAATAGCAGCATTACAAGAATTGTACCCACGTATGCAGGGGGCCGTGATTGCAATGCCTGAGAAAAATTACTTAATTGTACGTGTAATAAGTGGGTTTTTGAATTCCATTAACGTGCAATCGTTGTACGATGGAGAAGAAACATATTGTCGGTACAGTTGAGCCGGTATATCATCGGATGTTGAAGGTCCGAAATTTTATTTGTACTTGGAGATGAGTTTGAGTTCAAGTATTGTTAGTGTTTGAATTCTGTTATGAATAATATTTATAAATTTGAACTGATTTTGCTATATGAGACAAGTCAACAAAACAACCTTTCTTTCTGCTTTCTGGGTTTGGCAATTGATTGAGAATGGTTTCAGTGTGCTAAACACGAAATTAATGTCAGATTTCTTGGAATGGTTCAATGTTTATACTTATTAATATATAATTTTGACTTACAGTAGCGCTCAAATTAATTGGAACACCAGGGAAATTACTACAATTTTGACATGACACGCAGTTTATTAACCAAAAAAGCTACAAACAGTATCTGAATAATTGATATGTCTTTCTTTGTTCTTGAAAACCCAGGTAGCAGTGGTGCCAACTGTCGTACAGCAGAAATAGCACAATTCATCTGGTGTTCCAATTAATTTGAGCGCTACTGTATAATTTACATGATTGATTGATCAATTATATCTATGAAAAAATTACACAACCCTAGCATGTATGTACTATGGGGCCCACCCCGGCCCAGTATAGGCCCCAGACTGGGCCAGAGTGAGGCTGAACTCAAAGAGTCTGACTTTATTTTTGTATTCAGCTAGTGATCGGCGATATTTCACGATATCGATATTTTATATAAAATTTGTATAAAGTTTTTATTGATTTTTGATCAAATTCAATATAAACTCGACAAAAATTCTATAAAACATATCGATATTTCCAAATATCGCCGATCACTATATTCAGCACATCCTAATCACTTTGGAACAAAAAAAAACAGTTTCAGATGAAATTCGTAGAATCCCATATCTTTTCTTCTGGAAAGTGAGGATTCTTTCCACATTTTATTATGTAGTGACAATTTTACACTCTTCATGAGTAAAAGAATTCAACAAAAATTCGACTGTCATCCAAAACAATATGTTCAAGTTTTGTAAAATTAAAGCCAGGAATAATCTTTTTTACTCAACGTCTCATTCCAAAGTTTTCCCTGTTCATTCCTTCAGCGCACTTGCAGAATTAGCATATTTTTTTCCTTTGTTTCGTGGAAAAAATAAGGAAAAAATGAGGTAAACTAATGGGAAAAAATCCATGAAATATATTAATCTTTTATATTTCACAAAATCTCCTAATAGAGATTAATTATTGCCTTGTATGATTTCTTTTTTCAGATAAACTAATCACAAATTTCTCTGTGTCTGCCTGTGGTCATGAAATTGTTCCTACTTTTCCAAAATTTCCATTATCGTTTGTGTTCTCAACTGATTCAGAGATGTATTTTTGGCATTTTTAATAGAATTTCGATCAAAGTATGACATGTAATTCGCTTTGTACATTTTTTTCATTTGTACAGAATTAACCGTTGGCGATCAAATTTAAACATTTTGTTCCGAGATATAATGAATATTTTTTATTTTACTAAATTTCACATATACGTTATTAGAATTGAGGAAAAAAATTCTTAACACCAAGCATTATATGATGAAAATCAGTATCATAAAATTTAATGAACTATTCATGTAAAAAAAACTCCATAGTATTTTTATGAAGTTCAAGACAGATTTTTTTTGCAGTGTACTACAGCTGAATTTGTTTGCTGTCTCATATATAATACTAGAAAATTCAGTTATGATTGCGATTAACCAGCAGCCATAGATAATTCAATTGCCAAGACGGTAAAAAAGTTTACTGAGATGGAAAATTAGTTGCTGAGCTAGCAAAAAATTGAGGCAAAAGACATGGAGGCAACTAAGAAAAGTCCACGTGGAAATCAAGGCCAAATTTTTCTTCTTTGCCTGCATGTCGCTTCCCAACGAGCAACCGTTCATCCCCCGCTTTCCCATTCAAATTCTACGTCGATGCGACGAAATCCTCCCGTGGGTGTTTTGTCCGGGATAATCATTTTCTCCACATTTATGCTTTTTCTCTCTGCACATTTATAGTTTTTGGGCTACCAATCGTTCCTTTCCGCTCATTCGAATTTTGAATACGATGAAATGATCAACAAGGAAACTGCAGAGAATGTTGATTTTGACACTGGAATTTTTACAACGTACGTTTACATTGACAAGTATCGAGTACAAAGCAACACGCAGGTGTCATTCACGCAAAACATCAATATGTTTACGATTCTTCTTCGTCTTATTGCGATGATATCGGAGGACAGCCATCCGATAAGAGTCAAATATTATCCCAAAACATGCACCGTCGCTCTTGTTTACGATCGATGCGAATCTTTCTATAAAACACGGGTTGCATGATTCATCCACCTGCTGCACGTGTAATGCATTTGCATTAGCGATCTAGCCGGCGTATAATTTATCCTAACTTACACCTACAACGCTGGAAACTAGGGGAATCATGAATCACGACAGCGACGACGACGACGACGACGACGACGACGACGATGAGGACGGGAGCGACAAAGCACATTGACTACCTTTGAGAAATTCATCAAGTTACATTTTTTGTCAACACCTATATATCTGCGTAAGGTTGTTGCTGAAATACGAAACCGGTTTCGTTTCTTATTCAAGTCAAATGTACTTAAGTCAAGCGGATTGGTCGCCGTCGTTGCCGCCGTTGGGTGGTAGGGAAACATCGGAACGATATTCGATGGATGGGAGAAAAGGGAAAAATAACCATCACGCTCTACGTATCACGATATGAACGCCAATTAAAAACAAAAAAAATACACAAAGTGAGAGAAGAAGTGTAATTCTTTTTTTTGCTGGAACAAAGGTCGTTCTTTGTGAGAGAAATTGATAAAGTCGTATTTACTGTCTCGTGATTAAATATTTTGTTGAGGATGGATTTAGGTGATGTGAAGAAATACTTACGTTTAAAAATTTCGGGAAATTCTCGCAATGCGCGAAGAAAACTTCTACAGGAATAGAACACTATAAAAAATGGATGAATTTACCAGAAAAATTCTTCGGTTATTCAGACCAATTACCAGAAAATTACCAAGATTCTAATAGTTATACCTGAAAATATATCAAATCTCTTAATCTCAGCCACAATAATTGAGATAGTCTTCGGTACCTTTTTTCATTCAAATCCTGTATCGAATCTCCATCGAAAGTTACACTTTCTTGAACCAAGTTCGAGTTTCATGTTTTTTACATACAATATGCTGCAGGTCTTCGAATATGTTAACTGAGCTTTGTGCGTCACACGCGTTGTTTTCCCAGAATTCCGAATCGAACGAAAGTTGGAAGGAAAGGAAGGAACGCGCCGCATATATCCATAGTATATACGTCCATAGTAGGACTTTTACTATAACCGGTAGAGTATCAACGAGTTCCAAGAAAATTTCATTCAAGATATCTGCTGATTTACGAGAGAATTGCGTCAGTGTGTGTGTGTGTGTGTGTCAAGAGGTTTTTCATAAACAAGTTCCGGCTTCTCGAAACGATGATTCATTCAATCAAACAACAGTTTCATCTTATTTGCTTCTCCCATCGTTGCGCACCTGTATTGCTCAATCGACTCGATTATGTGTACGTTATGTACATGAATAATTCGTTCCAAGGAGCGTATGGACGACTCGAAAAAATCTATTGCTTCATTCATTCATCGTAAATAGTAAAACTCGCTCGATTCTTGGTAATACCCGACTGAAAATTCAGTCGCGTCTGATTGGGTTAACCCGACCTTTGATTGGGACCCGGCCAGGTCCTGATCGAACGTCGGGTTAACCCGATTGAATTTCTAGTCGGGTATATTCAGATAAAACTAGAAAATTAATATTGGATTGTGTGATGTATTTCCGATGCTTTTACAGGTTTTTACGAACATTTCTTAATGGCTTGGAATAAAATTCAGGCGTCGCATGCAATAACCAATAAAACTTGCGTTCGAACACGTCTCGAAATCTGATCTAGGATACCAGTGGAACGTGGAAAATAAATTAGTTAAAATGAAAAATAAACAATATAGCCTCTTAGAACTCATCAAAACACACATTTTTCTTGGAGATGATTTTTTACTATCGTCAATAGTTTGTGAGATGAAAATTAACCCTCAGTTACCCCTTATATTTTTGCGTGTTTCCGTTAACCTTCCATTAACCTTTTATGCATTGTGATCAACTAAATGAAGCTTTTGCAGTGATCAGAACCCGTACAGCACAACCACTAATCTTCCGCCCAGGACTTCGGTGGAGAATTGGTGCAGAAATGGGAACCATGGAAATAAGGGAGAAATAAGGGAGAGTCTCCTTTGAGGCAACGGAGAAGCGACGGAGGAATGTCCGCCCCCTGTATTTTGGATATAATAATTTATATTGGCGCATTTACATAACTAAATCTGAATGTATGAATTCACGGATCTAAATTTTATTTCTCCGTTGCCTCAACGGAGACTCTCCCTTATTTCTCCCTTATTTCCACGGCTCCCATTTCTCCACCAATTCTCCACCTCCAATCCACCGAAGTCCTAGGTGAAGGATCGGTAGTTGCTCTGTACGGGAAATGTACTATGGTTCTTGAATTTGATCCTTATTTTAGTTTGAAATCGTACCTCTCCACTCCTATGAACGGAAGATCAAATTTTTGAAAACCTTTTGTTCCTTTTTGACCCCGGTGGAATAACTGAGGGTCAAAAGTATAGAATTCAAAATATATTTCGCGATCACTCAGCGAGAAGACACTGGTGGAATGACTTGAAATCCCACGGAAAAAAGTGTCGAGGGAATTTTCGATTTGAAGGAACTCAAAGCGACAAAGTTGTTCGTCAATGTTCGAAGAAGTTTTCCTGGAATTTTCAGATCGATCGAGTGAAAAATAAGGGAGATATTGAACTTTGTTTACAATGGCGTGACATTCACACGGATTATCATAAGCTTTTCTATTTTTCATCACCTTCTTCGTTTTTGATGAGATTATTATTGAGCCGTTACAACTCTGGCGAAAATAAAGTATCCACGATGTACGGACTGTTACAGAAATTGATTTACCCCGAGAGGAGTTTCGTACATTTCATATTTTCACCAGGGATAATGGCAGATATTTGCGAGTTCTTCCACAATGTTTGGAAAGCTTTCGAAGGAATAAATGAATTTGCGAATATTTGTAAACAGTTCAGTGTTTTAAAAGATTCTGATAGAAATTATTTTTCAAATTTCGAAAGGAATTCTTCTATGCCGGTAGGGCTATTTTCCCTACCATTCATTATAGAAGTTTTTCCTACATTCGTACGTTCACAATTCACCCTTATCTGGCAGCTGTTATGCCACCTCCTCACGCCCTGAGTTTTATGTTTTCCTCGGCCTGTAACTTTCTTCTTTTTCAGTACTCGAGACTCAAAGCCAGCATCAGAGAGTAATCTTGATTCACAAGTTTTTTTGATAATATACTTGTTTTCTTCCTGAGAAACTGTAAGAAAAAGGAACAATAATGTCACTTACATCGTAAACATCAAGTGATAATTTTTATATGGAAATTAGATTAAATTATATCAGAGAATTACTTGCTGAAAATTGTGCAAACTTATGGCAAAATCCGGGTAGATTTCAAAGGCATTTTTGTGTGCTCTCTGAATAATGACGGAGAACTCTTTTTCGCTCGAATGATAGAGGGAGGAAGACACCATTCGGGGCTATTCGAAGACCGGGGTGTATCAAGATTTTTTAGATCAATTCTGAACGTCCTTCGGACACACTACACTGAGAATCTGAGGGTTGAGGGGACATTCCAATATTAAAGTCAGAAAAAAACATATTCTCGAGGATTTGTTTCTTGGAAACTATTGAAAATAATCGAACAAACTCTTCCCCCCTTCAAAAGGTATGATCAAGGAGAGATGAAAAACATTTCTGTCTGCGGGGATGATTCCGGCCCTCCTAGTGATCTGAAACAGAAAATCCAAGAAGTGTCTTGATCTATATTGTCGCCCCTATCGTCCGTACCTCCACTATTTCATCTTGAAAAAAAATAACAAAAACAACTTTTCTTGCGTCCTAAATCAGATGAAATCAAATGGTAAAATCCAAACATCAACAAGTTTGAGGGACGGACGATAGCCATGATGATACTGAATATGGTGTTAAAATTTGAAGTCGATACCCCCGGTCGTTTTTCAGAAATCACCTGCGCCAGGTAATCCATAAAACTGTTTCAACTGTGTGCCGTTTGGGCCTTTTTTTTTTGAAGCGTTATGAGACAGAAAACACCTCAATCGAATGCAGGATATCAATTTTATGGGTAACTTTTATCGAAGAATGTCAAAAAAAAAAAAATTGAATCCTTTAACCCATGACATTGGACAACTAGGAAATTTAGTTCCTGTAAATAAAAATTCAGTTGCGCCAGCTAAACTTTATTTGTCACATCTAAATTTTTTCATTCCCATTGAATAAACCATTTTATTCATATTTCAGACAACTGGACTTCTATTTACCCCAACTAGGTACCTTTCTCTCGATATGTTATGGAGCCTACGCTTGATTCGAGTGTCCTCAGAGCGATCATGATTGTCCCCGATCCGCGTAAAACTTGGCACTCTGAGGATATTAAATGAAATCCCCAAATATCCAAAAAAGACCCCAGTTTCCAAAACTGTAGATTCAGGAGAATTTATATTGAATTACTTCAGAGTCCATATAAATATCATCAATACTATATACTAGCTATTTCTAAACAAAAGGAACTCTACCTTCGAAATCAAAATTTAAAAAATACAATAAAAGAATTGATCGAATGAATAGTGTGTCTGTATGACACATTCAGAGGAAGCCAATAATTTTTTTAATATCTCTTCCGCATTTCTGAGAAATCATTTCAATGCATTCGTGTCTGATGTCATGCATGTTCGATGCACCTCTAAGTCTCTTGAATGAGTCACAATTGAAAAACTGGTATTCTTTCTAAGATCGTTACGTATTCCATCGTCGTTTTGCGATATAATACAATTTGAACTAGTTTCGATCACTCGGAAAAGTTGGATTAGATCTAATATGCTTGGATGAAGCTTGTTAACATCAGCGACTCTCTTTCAGCAATTTGACAAAACTAAATTCCGAGGGTTGAGATGATTGAACTTCTAAATTATTCTTTAAAATCATTAGGAGAAGAATTTTGAATAATCAAAAACTCTTTTTTGGTTATCAAAGACTTGCTGCATACCGTTTTAACGGTCGGTTGATATCAGAAAAAAACTCCCGGTGACGTCAACTTGAATTTGCAATAATTTCTCAAAAGTGGCTTTGAATTCAAACTTTGGATTTATCCTTCAATAAATTTAGCCGTTTGTCATATAGTTCAACAAAAATTTGATCAAATTTTCTAATTCACAATGTTTGTATTTTCACTTGGTCAAGAACACGTCGGGGTAAGAAATAGCCCTGAGAAAGCTGTTGAAGACTTTGTGTACAGCAGGGAAATCCGAGTCGTTGGTGTAGGAACTTTGTTGGATGAAAAATATGTTTTTAAATAATATAATTAAATTTCCTGACCGCGTTGAAGGAAATGTTGCTGCCCGTGCTTGAAGCCCTGCAATTTCAATACAGCCAATCAGAATCGGACTGGTTTGTATCAAGTCCTGCGGTCGGAAATTATGTCGCGTGTCTCCCAAGGGAGAGAATATTCTGCAGGCAATTTAAAATTCTTGATCATTTTCACAAGAGAAGAATTGAAAATCGACGATCACCGGGGGCCAGTTCGAGACGGGTATTGAGAAGACTAAAAGAAACTCGAGCTTGTCCCAGGGTTGGCACATGTACTAGATCGAAACCTGGATTGGGAGCAATGAGAGCACTTTTATATGATAATTGTCCCGTTGTTTACAATGATCAGTCGGTCACGGCGATTTATCACATTTATAATGTGCCAGGAACTATCATCATCCTTGGCACCAGTTTGCACAGAAAAAAAAAATTAGCTATCGCAGCAAATCTTTTTCCCAACCTAGGTGAAAATCCGCTGCCACATCTAATTGAATCGCTGAGAGAGCAACATGATTAACCGAGGTAGCACATTTTTCCCTGTTCGAGGACAATTTTTAATATCATATGCAAAATACCAAACAAATTTTGCTGGAGGAGTACAGATTTTTTACTGCTACAGCTGAAAAATCGCTGTCATAGCTAAGAAAATTGCTGCTCCAGCAAAAGGTATCGAGCAAAAACAGCTTCTTTTATGGTGTAGCCATGGTTGAAACTTGAATTTTTTACACGGAAAAAAGGAAATAGCTGTGGCATCTACTAACATTTTTACCACCCTTTTTTCACCACTGTAGCTAAAGTAATTGCAGCCGTAGCTACCACAGTGGGAAATCGTAGCTGTACTACTGTAGCTGCACGGGTTTTGTGGTTGATATTTGGATAGCCAAATAATTTAGCTGTTGAATTTATGCTACGGCAGCTACATTTCTTGCTGCCACCGCTAAGTGAGTAGCTATGAAGACTAAAAAACAGCTCGAATAGCTAATTTTTAGCTATCCCAACAATAGCTGATTAATTTCTTCCGTGCAGAGCTGAGGACGAGCTCGAGACTGGCCCAAGATTGCCACGATGAATCGTGATGATTGTTCCAATCTATGTCAAACTTGACTCGATAGTTTTGCGCATTACAACAGATATTATGGTTGGTCCAAATAGAAATGAAGTTCGACTCAGTGGTAATGTTCTACTGTTTAATTTGATGATACACGGAGAAAATTTTGTAGTAAAAATTGATATATTCACATCATAGTCGTGGGATATATTTCATTGTGGCGGAAAGAACCATAAGTATGCGATGGATTACCATAATTCTTCTTGAAGCCAATATGCGGATTTCTTATTTCAGTCTGAAAACAGTCATTGTTTCCAGTAGTACATTCTTACTCATTCCTCGTTGATGGAATATTACCCCGAATACTGTGGACAAAAAATTAATTTCAGATATCGGAAACAATTTTCATTTTATCAGGTAAATCGAATGATCTTGAGAAAACAAAGAAACTTTCCTTTGGAATCTCAATTTTTCACAGAACAAATCTCTACCGATAATCATCTATTTTGTGTTCACGATATTCAATCAACAAATGAGATCTCCAATGAATCGAGGTTATAGAAAAGTAACAGAAATTCAAGACAAAGAAATACAATAAAAACTCTCGTGGCTTAATTAAAGTCTCGGTCCTTTCTCTCCTTTTTTATACTTCAAATAATTAAGTCGAACGTCTGGAAGGCGACGCATATCAAGTCAAACTCAGGCAATTATACGGATATTTAGTTGGAGAATTAATCAAACAAATGACAATTGAATCAAAAACAACTTCATTTGAGTTGTAGTCGAGTACCATTCTAGTTCCTAATTAAATTTCTTTCAAGGATTCCTAGTTCATTGTTTATGAACTGAAAGCTTGTGATCAATATGAATGATAATTTCGAAGAACAATGAAATTGGATCAGAAGGAAACACTGTTTTTCAACGTCTGCGTAAACAAATAAAAATTCCATCGAATTTTATGAAATTCTACACGAAAAACACAAGGTGATGATTACGGATTACGTTGTGTTGGAAGAACACGTGAACACGGTCCCGTTACTTGACACTTGTTTGTGTGAAAACCACTCAAAATCCAGTATAGATTATTTCATTGATTAAATAAGAAATACCGTGAATCATTCAGATAAACAGAATTTGAATCTTCATTGTTCTTGATGTTTTGATCGAGAGATTGAGATTTATGAACGGAATTGAATCGATACATGATTCTTCCAATGGGTTCAAAGTTTTAGAATAAAACAAACCTTCAATAGAATTTGTGGGGAATTGCTCTCCAAATGGGAACTCTTTGAGGAATCAATGATAATTTTAATGTTTTTTTATGATCAATGCTGAAACGGTGTATTATGGAGGGAGGTCAGAACCGATTGTGAAAATTCAGGAAGTTGAAGTGAAGTAAATTGTTGGAGTTATACACATGGCCCAGTGCTAGCAAGCATCAAGTCAGTAATTGATCTTGGCAAGAAAATGATGGTGTTGTTATTGAGGCAGTATTATTTGTCAACCGTCATCATTTGATTAATTAATATTGACCAACATTGGCCTAAGACAATGAATGATTATGCGCCAGTACTTTCCATTGTCTTGACATTGTTTAATCAATAAGATGTACATAGATTGGGGAATATGAGCGTCGCAATACCTTGCGGAAGAAACACTGTTCAGAGATCTAATTAAATCTCATCAGATCTAAATTTTGGCTAAAATCTCTACAAATCTGTCCATATCTACTTACATCTGAACATCTCAACTGTGGTAACAATCTTTGAAGTTCACTGATTTCCATTTACTCCCAAAGATTCCAATTTTGCAAGGAATCCAAAAAAATATGAGAAAACTCAAAAAGATTTCTGGAGATCTCTGTGGATCTCTGTGGAGGATTTTGTTTGCCAAAATTTAGATCTACATTTATCTCAAGAGATCTCCCTAGATCTTAGTAGATCTAATCTTTTTTTCTCGAGGCGATCATTTTTGAGTAGTTCACTTGGGAAAAATTGGACACTGCCGTGCCGTTCGTATCTTTTCCAATAAACCAAAATTAAACGCTCAATGAGATAATTAAACCATCGAGCCCCTGCACAGTGTGACATTTTCACAATCTAGCGGGATTTAATTCGAAATCAATCAGAATGGCTCGAGATTTACCTTCTAGAGGTTTTCGGGATCGCTGATTAAGAATCTGTTATAAAAAATTCAAAATTCAAAATGGTGGATCCAATATGGCGGACCAAAATTAAAAAATTCATCGGATTTCCTTGAAACTCGGTGGTTGGGACTTTTTGGGGTCGCTGATTATGAATTAATTGTCGAAATTCCCAAATTCAAAATGGCGAATCCATTATGGCGGCCCGGAGTTTGAAAATTCATCTGATTCCCTTGAAACTCTGTATCTGAGACGTTTTAGGGTCGCTGATTATGAATATGACGCTGATTATGTCGTAAAAATTTGAAATAAAATCCAAGATAGCATTGAATCTTTCATTATCTCGCCGTATATGCGGAAAACATCAGCGTGAGGGACGTCGTCACCCGCCATTTTCAAAAATATATACAAATTAGATCCGCAGCTATCCGCAGGCAAATAAAATATTTACAAGAAGGGGACAAACTGTTCTTCAGGAATACCATTGAGCGAACACAATATTCGGCAATATAAGAAAGTTTTTCTCTCCTAAACTTGATAAATTCACTACACAATGATTGTAATTGTATGTGAAATTATTTGAAGGCCACGCACAATTACGTCATTGGAAAATAAAAGAATAATAGGGTGAACTGAGCTACATGAAACAGAGATTTATATGTAGAATGAACGAACTATCTTCCGGAGGGTCTTTGACGACACGGAATGTATTTGCAACTTTCTCCCTTACTAACGCTCAAACAGATTCCTGAGGTAACAAATCCAAGGTTTTTTCCGCGAAGACCGCGCGATAAAAGTCAAACAACTACAGTTCTCATTTTGTCAGTTAGTTGACTAAAACATGGCGTGTTCAAATATTTCGAATTCGCACCTCGAATTTTTTACTTTTGCAGCGCTAAATGCGTCAAATGCCACACTGTGCCCTGGTGAAAATGGAGCAATTGGAGCAACGCGGTTAAGTAAACGAAACAATATCTGAGCGTGAAATAAGCGAATATTGAGACGTTCTCATGCTTTATCTGTTTCAACATTCGCTTTCGCCAGGGGCCAACTTCGATAAACATTCTTGATCCATATAATCCGTCGACAGTAGACTATGATTTGGCCAGCATTCATTCATTTCGAAATTGGTATACAGCTATCGTTGGATTAATCCTCCGATAATGATAATGTTGAGACATCAATACAGCACCGTTTCATTATTGAATCGATAATCAATTAAGACCACATCTCTCATTTCTCATTCAAACTTATGAAGATTAAATTATCAAGAAACTATTGTCAAAGAAAAATGGAAATTTTGTGCTTCTGACCATATTAACGTCTTAATACTTTATCGTATGCATGTTTTCACTATTATATTAATTATATTTCTACTAGGCAAAATAAATTTATGAAATTTCGATGAGATCCATACATGACTTATTCGGAGCTTGAATAATATTTTTTTGTATAAATAAATGTTCAATCTTCAAATGATGATGATTTTTTCCATTCTACAAATTCCACAATTTGCTGGAGAAGAAGATAGATTCGAAGATAAAAAGAAAACGCCGGATTATATGTGTATTATGAAAGAATTTTAGGTGAACGAGGTATGGAATATTACTAATGTACGATTATGTATAGTCTCATAAACTCCGTCCAAGGTCCTCAACATCTATACACAGCTACCACGGTACGAGAACACGAAAACAACTGTGTGCTGTGTTTTATCGTTTTTCCAAGAAGCCATGCATTATACTTTAACGTGTGACATTTGTCTTTATGTTATTTTATGTGGAAACTTGAGAATTTTTTGTTTCGATAAATAAGATTAGACGATACTTGTTTGCAGATTTCTTCTCTTTCTTTGCTGCTTCTATTTCTTTTTGACGATAAGAGACCAAACAACGAAATGGTTATTGATTCAGAGATATCGTTCTTGTAGTTTTTTTTTTTTTTTTTTTTTAATCACATAAGGGGGCGTGGATTCCATCGTCTTTGATTTATATGATTTCTTTTGAATGATTATCATTTCGTGATATTGAATCTTCAGATTTCCAACGTACTATGTTAGTAATTGTACAATTCACAGGGATGAGAAGATTTGTAAAGTCGAGTTTGAAAGGTATCTTTCCACGTAGAGGATTTTTCGAAGAATTTATTTGTAGAGTGAATTAGAATCTTACGGAATCTCATTTAGAAGAATTATATATTTTATATTTAAGTCTCACTATTATGTACAGTTTTTTTTGCAATCAGGTAGAATTTCACCCAGGAAGATTCAATTTTGAACTAATGAATCAAAAATTGGAATGAAACATGCCATGATGTAATCTCTCATATAATTATATTTCAATATTTCATATTCTGCAATCAAAAAGTCATAGTTGTTCGTGTGAAGAAAGCATTCTTCGAGGCTTAATTTTTGAGATACGAGCCTTTTGAGATCTTTTTTCAAGTTCAAATCGCTCAAAAGCGTTGCGTGCTACATACTTGAACTTGACAGGATTCGCTAAGTCAGAAAACGGCGGATTTCTGGAGAAAAAATTGAACTCCCCTGTCATTCTTTGCTAAATTCTGATCAGCTGAAAGTCAAAAAATTTTGAATCGCTATAACTTTGAATTGAAAAATGACAGGATACTTCGAAGTTTTCCAACTTGAAGAATGGTGTCGAGTTCCAGTATGTAGCACACAACGCCTTAAGCAATTTGGATTTGAAAAAACTCCTGAGAGAAATTTTGCATTTTGGTTTCAGAATACGCCTTTGCAATATAATCTACCGACTCGGGTCACCCTGTATAATAGAAAGATGGAAGAATGAATAATAATTCCAATCAATTGATAATAATAAATAAATATCAATAAAATCAATCAAAATGGTTAAAGCATCGGAATAAATCTTCTTGAATTAGTTTTAATTAGTTCATTAATGTTTGATTTATTTCATCAATTTTTATTATTAATTGACTGATACCTGATAATTATTAGGTCATACTTAACTATTATAATTTATTATAATAATTGATATTATAATGTATTCGTATATTTGAGTAAAAAATTCATATGTATACCACCCGGTAATATATTGTCTCGCATGCATGATATCTCCGAAGTCCAAGAATTATTGTATAGAACTGAAAAAAATTCCAGCAAAAATGGTGTTTAGAGAATTTAAGGTATATGGTTAAACTTTATATGATTTATGTATAGTTCATGTACAAGACACACTTATTTTGTACAATTATTTTACTCGATAAGAGAGATTATATTCTTTCGTGTAGATTCTCGATCTAACTTGGATTAGTTGTTGGGAGGATTGATTCCCTCCGAGTGATTACAATGGAAGTTGATTATGTCTATAAAGAATAGGGAAAATTATAACATATCATTGATCGTAATTGGCAATTTTCTGCATTTGCAATTGCTTGACTCAACATGAATCGTCAAAACACGGACCATACCGTTGCCCTGTACAATAAAATTAACAAGTCACACAAAGGAATTATATCGATTAGAATTTCATACTCTCACAGCTTTAATCCATAAAACTAACTGGACAAACAAGTTATTTCATCTCAATAACATGATGAAAAGTAACGGGAGATTGTTTGCACATGTAAGCGGTTGTACAAATTCATCCCTTTTTCCATTGGAACTTTACGATCATGTTTTTCTCTGGTCAATCTTCTTGTTAATAACACATCTCGAGTGTCACCTCTCCGGGGATTTGTAATCGGATAATAGAAAATCATTCTTTATATTATCTATATATACTGATGCTAACAGTAGTGGTAGTAGAAGTAGTATTGTAAGGGAATAAAAGAAACAGGTATACGCAGACAAGTAACTACTTGTCGTCTTTTCCAAGCCGTCTCGGGGCGACCTAGAAAGTCTTGCCCGACGCAACAGGTGGCAACAGGTAGTTAGTTACCAAGGGGATGACGACCCGATGACTCACGGGGTTGCTCCAAGAATGTTGATCGCCATCTCTCCACTCTACCAACTCCTCCCCAACCCACTTCTCATCATATTCAACCGCACCGCCGCTACCTCCTCCTCTTTCTCTCTTTACCTGGATGACTCACGTACCTCTTTACGCGCGAGCGAGGACCCACACGTATCCAAGTTGAAAAAGAAGAGAAAAAAATGAAGAATACATGTATATTCGCGTGTGCACGAGTTCAATAAATGAACGAAGGCCTACTTCTTGAATTGATTCTTATCGCTGGGTTTTGTCAGTTCGTCGAACCGCTGCTTTTGCTTCTGCTTCCTCGAAATCACATTTTTTAGATAACTCTATCGAATTTCTATCAAACGATCGTGTGGAATTTAATCGGATTTCTTCATTCGGTATTCGAAGATTTGATAAAGCGAATAAAGAAGTTTGGTTGAGACAAAAAATAATTGTGTGGTTTCTGGGAGACGTTGATTGAATTTCAATTTGATTTTAATTGGGTCAACGGATAAGAGGACGGTGAAAGAAAAAGGTGTTCGATGAATCATCTCTGATTTCGATTCATGCAATCCAAACGAGTTTCGATTTGTCAGTTTTCTCAAGAGTTTTTGTTTTATATACTAGTAATAGGGCTCTGAGTTTTGTGGTAATATTTGATTAAATTTTGTTATCGAACATTGTTATACCAATGATATCGTTTGAAAATTTATATAATCAATTAATTCAATTTCTTCCAATCATCTTGTACTAAATTCAAGAAGTATGTTGAATTTTCAAACAAGTTTGAAAGGATTCAAAAAGGTTACTTCACTTTCCATACATAACAATTTTTTCCCAATTCCAAGTACCAGAGGCCAAAAAGTTTGGACGGTTGTTGTCCTCATATTTCGTTTTTGGATTGATTTTGTCCTGATTGTTGAATAATGTGGACAAAAACAGTACTTTTTCATGATTTCAGTCCGAATTTCTCCTCCGACGAATGAAAGTGATTGAAGAGAAATTCAGATCAAAATCAACCTAAAAATTGAATACCCAATAAACACACACACACGTTATTTCAACGTTGAAAGAACGTTAGACCGTCAAAGGAACGTCAGTCGTTGATTTCATAACGTTGATTTTTAGTTGAAAATTGATAGGGACATAGACGACCAGAAATTACGTTTTGATGACGTGTAATTTAAACTAATATTCAAAACCAATCATCAGACGACGTCCTCAAAAAACGTGTTTTGAACGGGTTTGAACCACGCGTTTAAAATGTGTTTATAACACCTTGTGTTTGAACTTCAATTGAAGATATTCTGCTAAAAATGTCGAACGAAACCGAACAATGGTTAAAATTTCGACAAAGAGCAAGATAGTAAATAGTGTGGCATACTTTCCAAATTCTATCATACTCAGAAATACTATTGTTCTTGATATTGAATGAAAAGTTTCCAAAATAATTTGTTGGATTCAATTCACGTTTTAGAACCATCATTAGGACACGTCAATATTTGACGTCTTTTAAACGATGTTCAAACCGTTGATATGACGTTATTTTATGGTTGAAAAACACGTGATCTGCCGCGACATTTTTACGTTGAATCAACGCAAGAATATTACTAATTCACAACGTGTGGTTATTGACTGTTTTTGACGTTTTTAAAACGCGCATGTGTTTATTGGGTAAGAGGACAAAAACCGTACAAATTTTTCCACTCGGGTGTACTTTTCTGATTCGTGAACACAATATGTTGTCCTCTCTCCAAAAGTGAAAGACAGACTGCTGTTATGCCCTCAGATACAATGAGATTATCGTTATGCAGTCATCCATTGAGAGTTTCTCTGCACCCCAGGTGTCGCAGTTCCCAGAACAGGTACCTCACTTGGCGCCACAATCCTCGTATCCATACACGTGTAGACGTTTTCAGCAGGGAAAATCTTGCCTACACTTTCCTTTTGACAAACCGCCAGTTAATGGGAGGAAATTCAAAAGACACCCAAAAGAAATTCGACTATAGAATATCCGAACACAGTCTAGATCAATTGATCTATAACCGCTCTATAGAAAGATATTTTCAAGTCAGATCCTCGACTTGTTCACAAGTGCATAGAGAGGGAGTTTGTATTTTCATGCACTAAATAGAATTCGCTTTATTCTCATTTTCATGATCTGAATGACGGCTCGCTCGGTTTGCATTTTGAGATTTGCAATGGTGCTGGTTATGCTCTCCTGATCGATTCATCATTCCCCGAGCGGACACACAGCCGTATTTAACTCTAAGCTGCCGAAGTTTGAGTCTCGAGTGGCATATCCCAAGGGAGGAGACAGGCAAGTGTCTTGCGATAAACGTCCAGCGAAAAGATTTTTAAAAGGAAATTGGGAAAATGTCCGAATGGGGGAGACCCTGGAGCGACTAGAAATATCATTCCAAAAAGAATTCACTGTGATCATCCCAACAGTGGATCGTCCTTGTCATGCGGAATTGGCGAGGAGACAGCCTCCTTGATTCCCCAACACTAGAAACTCTAAATACTCACGGTATTTCACTGTATGGATATTTTTTATAGAAACTTTGTCGAATTTCATAAAATATCGATAAAAACTTCATAAAAATCGTATATAAAATGTCGATGTTGCGGAATATCGTGCAAACTTTTTTCAATTAATCTTCGACGAATTATTCAAATACCACTGTATGAAATTCTTTTCTAATTTCTGCCCTATCTAAAAAAGACTAGTTATAACGATTTAGATGATTCTTCCAGTGTCTATGAAATAAAATTTTCTATTCTGGAGCAGTTGGAGGGGAAATTACAATTGTCGTTCGATTGGAAAGATGCCAATGAAGGAGTAATATCACTATCATTCATTTTGTACTGATTATTGCAGGAGTATCAATTCTCCTCATTCCACGAATAAACAAAATTTACGGAAAACTCTTGTTTTCCGATGAGTGACCGTAAGTTGGACATCTCTCAATTATCAAACATAGCATCCTTATGAGAACTATCTATAACTCTCCCTCTAGTAAATTATTCTGAACTTTTGTGAATTTTCTACCATTTCTCTTGCTCATCAAATCTATGTTTTTGCCGAAGGTCTCTGTAAATTCTGTCTGTTCCTTGATTGAGCTCAATTGTTGACAATAAAGAACACAGTAGATTTTGATTTGAACAATTGAAATGGTAAAATATTCACCTCCCCAAGGGAAAGCCACAAACAACAGTTATGTTTTTTTCTATACAACATCTATAAAATATCTTGAAAAAACATTCCTCGTCAATTTCAAGATCGTACGAGGATAATTGTAAGAAAATGATTTAGCAGTAAACTACACGCAAACAAGTAGCATATATATATACATCCCTGGCAACCAAGAGTTTTGGCAAACACTTGCTATGCTTCTGTATTCATCGGTAACAGAGTTGTGTGAGAAGAAGAGGGAGGAGGTGGAGGAGGAATACATACGGACTGAGGATGAGTCACAAATAGAGAGGGAAAGAGAAAGAGACGAGGAGGAGATAAAACTTGTACGAACTTGCGCGAGAGAGATTCCGTTCCAGGAAATTCCCTCGCTCTCGTCCCTCAGCTCTCGTCTGCAGCGCATCGTCCAGATATATAATAACGAGCTAAACACACTTTTTTTCTTTCTTTCCCATCCGGAAAACTTTCTTGGAAAAACCAGTGGATATCTCATTGGTGAACGAGGTGACTCATGCTCCGTAGTACCAAGTTCCAAGGTCATCGGTCCACCTACTAAACAATTATATTGTTGCAGATATATGGATGCATGATATGTCTACGGTAGCCGTGATACGCCCCGCTCGTGCCGATACAAACACCGCTCCGGTCGATTTGAAAACAATAATAGGATGATTTATTACGAGTACAGATACAATGAATGCAGTGCAAAACTCGCGGAGGAATTTTTGTACGATGTCAAAGAGTTTCGGAGATGCACCGAGAATTATAATGTGGAGTATGTGGATGGATCTCTTCATGAGTGTCTGCTCTTTTTTTTTTATGAACGTTGAATTGTTTCGTCGAGGGTTTCAAATGAATTGTCCTTGAGAAGTGAGTTATCTTCCATTCTGTTCGTATAGTTCTTTATAGGGAGGCTCAGAAAAACAACAGTAACTGCGAATATTTCATATCGTCATTGATTTTGGGTGAGAAACCTACTTGATTTGTAGTTATATCGATCATTTTATCTCTCGTAAATAGAACAATTCATTCGGATACAAAAATTGACTGGCACACGAGGGAAAAAGTTCCCTAGAATAACAAGAATTCAGCTGAAACAGCGAAATTGGCTTGACACCATATTGAGATAGCACACAAATTTACTGGAGCGAAGGAGAATCAATTCCTTGCCGAATCAAATTTTACAGGACTAACGGATGACGAATGATTGTCACGAATCAGTTTGTAAAAACAGCAAATTGTCATCTTTAGATCATTCAATCCACTCAGCACAGATGGATTCGTTGAAATTGTATGATCTTTTTCCCCGCGCAGAAGGTGAGGATGATTTTTACACACGGGAATTGTTGTCCTTGCAAAAATATTCACTCTAGCAGCTAAGACGTTAGTTTTGTCAGCGAAAAAATCTGGTTGGGTTAATCATTTGCATAAGCTATAGTAACATACCAGTTTATTATATCAGCAGTACTTCTTTCTCCGTGCAACTGCTGCAGAATTTGCAATAACTATCTTTAGTTGAACATACTCTTTCCCACCGTTCAAAGCTGTTGACTGTTACGCCGTAACAGTTTCGATAGCTCAAAATCTTCTTTTTGAATATCAAAGTTCAAATTTAACTGTGAATTGAAGGCAAAACATTATGACGAGTTTTTTGAGAGAATACTGCGGCTTCCACCCTTCTCCTACAAATTTTGTCCACTAAAACTGTTCATTTCGACTCACTGGAAAAGCATAAAGGATTGTTCACAAATTGAATGCCTCTTTGTCACTTCCAGTCCCTCTGGAGCTGTTCAAAAAAAGAAACAAACATAAAATTGTCTTACGTCATTTATGGACGAGCCCTAATGCTAACTTACCACGGGTGCTCATGGAAATACATATAATTACATAAAACCATGATGAAAAATACAAAAATTCAATATAATCTTCAACGTACTCTTCACACACCCCACATCTGATCAGCGAAATTTCATCTATTCGTTCATCATGCGAATGTATAAACTTTAAGTAATTGAATCTGTTTTATCTTCCAATGTCAGCAAAACGGCAATTTCTATTTCTGCATTCATTGGTTTCCTCGAAATTTGTAACACAATATCTTCGAGCATTGGCGAGATGCGGGCAAACGTTGTGAATGTTCCGACGTGATTCGTATTTTATCTACGATTTATCCTACGTTTCTTTCATATATTTGGAACGAAAAAAGAATTTGAGACCTTGTTCCAGGATTTCATTATATAGTCTCTGAATGAAACCTCCACATTGAATGATTTTAGAAAAAGAAAAAAGAAAGTTTTGACCAATGATTTATAGCTAATTCAACTTCTTTTATAGTCACACGGGCAACGTGGAACGAGTGGATGTGACGATAAATCATGACCTGGAATCTTAACCATGTGCATTTTATTTTTTTTTCCTCATCCCTTTGTGAATCTATGGGATAATTTTATTTGGGTGAATGAAGCGTCTAATCTCTTTTTCACCTTCCTCTCTCAATAAAGTAAACTTTGACTGAAGAAACCTATCGAATCTCTCAGAATTTCTCTGAATTTTCCACGATCATTGTCATTTAAATTTGGTTAAATTTCATTCGATTTGACCACATTTTAAGAGTTCGTTCAACGACTCGTGAAAGAAAAATTAACTGTGACAGTGAAATTTCATTTTATCGTGGACTTTTTGTCGAGGCAGGCAGTATTTGTGAAGTCAGGAAATAATTATCTGCGAGTTATTCACAAAACCACCAGACACAGTTTCATGGAGATAACATAAATGTGACGAAACTTTGTCATAGCTGTTACATCACGAAGTCATGTTTCAGTTACATTGAATCGATATAACATATTTCATTGTTATGTACCTGTTATATAACCACCGGAAGCTGGAATATGAAATTACTCGGTTGCAATCTCGTTCCTACGACATGCTGCGTTACATTAAAGAAATAATCATTGTTTGGTGGAAAGGCAGCTAAAATTAAGTTATAATAGTTGAATTTTTACAACTATAAAGGAATGTCTCGATAGGATAACAATCTGACAAACAGTTTTTCAACAAATGAACTTACTAATCTCATAACTCATTCTTGAATACTCAGGAAAATGCATTTAAAAATTGTGTTCGAGTGTTTTATTAAACTGTATTGATATTCCAAATCCATTGGAACCATATAATACAATAAAAATGAAAACACCAATCATAAATTAATGTTGATAAATTCGTCTCAAAAAAATTTTCAAGAAGTACACAATCTATTCTCTTTTTTTTTTTTATTTGTGCGGTGTGATCAATTCAATTTTGATATGAGTTTAATAACAAATTAGTCGAGAAACTTCCCTGAATCTCTTTTGCGCGCCCAACATCCGTGGGAACATTTTTAAGTCGCTAACAAATATTTATCTAATTTTCTCTGTAATGGGGAGAAATCATAATTAAAAGGATGGAAAAATTAATTTGATATTCAAGAACTAATACTCCTTGTTGAACTATTCTTAACTATCAACTATCATAACTACTCAGTAATACCACTTGCTTTCTCAACTGTTATTTGATTATATTCAATTATTTATCTATGCAATTCTTACAGTGATTGTTAGATATTCAAAATCAGGCCAGTTATGCTAAGAATAACTAGACATGATCTAAAATAGGATGAATAAACATTTAAAGCATGTAATCATTGTTATTTTCACATTTATATTATATCAAATCAGATTTTTATATACCCGAGTGGAAAAATTTTCAAAATTATATATAATTTTGATATAATTCAATATAATTTATATATAATTTAGATATAATTCGATCTAAATTTTATACAATTTTGAAAATTTTTCCACTCGGGTACAATGTGATGAAAATGATTAAACGTTTCCATTCGAGTGAAACTCTGAACGAATTATCATCGTATTTTCTTTCGATTATGCGGATTCATCAACATATTTCAATATTGTGTAAAAATTTGTCGAACTATCCGACAATTTATTAACAAAACATGATCGTGTTGTTAATTTTTTTCTTTCTGTTTTGACTTGTCGAACGTTGAAGAGGTTCAAAGTTCGTTAACGCAAGAAATGGATTAATGAAAAAAAAAACCATCATTGATATATTATATCATCGTGTTTTGGATGATAAAATTTTATGTAACATACACAGAAATGAACGATGAACTTACGTTCTTTCAGATAGACCATTCTCGGTTAATTAGTGACATTTAACGAGTAATATGAATTATTATTATTCTCAAAAATGACACCGAGTACTCAGAGTTTTGGGTAAACATGTGAATTATTTTCTTCAACCGTTTGATACGAAGCCAAAAATTATTAGCCAGTAAACTACAAATAGAATAATTTCATTTCGAAGGTGAAAATTTCTTTGAATCTGTTTTCTGGAAAGAACTGATTCATTCTCATCTGATTTGAATTTGAATGGTCAAATGCTGAAGAACTGACACAACCTTGAACATGTTTCAAAATCAAATTGTGTCCCGTTGAAATAATTTTTGAATCTATAAACATGAGATGTAGAGTTGGAAAAATTTGTGTACAGTGCATGTTTGCAAATTCACCAGCAGAATGAAAACTATGATTTGAAATTTGAAGAGGAGCATTTGTTCATCGTGAAATCTCAAAATACATACAGAGGTTTTGTCGGCAAGTTAGACATTAAAAAACTTGATCTACTGAATAAAATATAACAAGCTCGTGATGGACGATATTCCACAGTATTGATATTTTATCATATAAAGTTTTTATCGATATTTTTTTTAGAATTCATCATAAATTTGAGAAAATTTCTATGAAAAATATGGTCCATCCCTATAACAAGCTGTCATTTTATAACATTTTCATAAGAGCATGTTTGAAAATCAAAACGTGACGTTCAAAATACTCCAATCAGCTTATCAACGAAATGTTCAATTTGATTGAACCCTGTCAAAATACGAATTGGGCAGAAGAATCGTTGTGGGCAATATATCAACCGTTATAGAGTTAAAAGTTCTGTAATTTCAAACGCATCATTTGGACCCTACACTTTTGGTAATGCAAAAATGATACAGAAAAATGCTTTCCAGAGTAGTAATACGAAACCGGCAACAGCTGTTCTTCTGTTAATCCCACACCTTTCTTTCGTACGTGTAGGGTATCGATTTAATACGCGATCAATGAACTTGAGTATCGATTCGGGGAATTCATACAAGAATATATACGTTTTCACAGTAAATAAAATAAAATAATTTTGCGAGTCTTTGAAAAAAATGTTACCTCGTGAAAATATAGAAAAAATGGGTTAAAGTATAAGAATAATAATAGAAAAGATATAACGAAAATTGGAGTGAAGCTGGAAATGAAATGAAAGAAAAACGATGGAATTTGGAGAAAGATCGATAGAATGGGTAACAAAAGATCTTATTTGATGAACAAATGTTGGGAAATTGAAAAATCCAATCATTTTAATATAGGAAATATAAAAAAAATCAAATAAGAGATTAATAAAATTGAAATAAATACTGACAATCGAATGTAGTTTGTTCAAAACATGAAAAAATGATATAGCATTATTAGTAATCAGTCAATGGATTCCATCAATCTACGATTATTTCAGTATTCATTCTTGCCTGGAGCGAGCTATCGCCAATCCTCGGTCCAATATAAACCAGATAAAATAGATAGAAGTGTTACGCAAAGTATTGAGAATAGCTAGTTTCGATCTTGCTAGCCCCAGAAGAAGTTATTGTTCCATTCAAATAGATGTCTTATATCAATAGAGTGCAATACATTTCACTTCATTTCACTAGAATCATTCTGTCTTTAATGGAAACAAAATTTATTTGATTTTTTACTGTATGAGATTGTCAGTTTTGACCTAAACTTGGCGACAAAAAAATGATTCCATCATTTCACAGTTGCTCTATCCTGATGATAAAGATCTTGAACTTGGCCCAAATCGCGCGGGCCTGAGATACCGAAGAGTCACATCCCTTGGGGAAGTTTTCCTCGTCCGTGCAAAATTTCCTTGTTCTTTTCCTCATTTCTGTTTAGAAATTTTGCAAATTTATGAAAATGAAAAAGAAAAACTTTCTATGCGTTACCCTGAAACCAATAGTTAATTTTCATTCGTCTTCTCATGAGTATTTTCACCAGGCTGTGTATTTTACAGAATATTATATATTAGGATGAAAATTTGAAATTCCATGAAGAGATAAATCATCACTGATTTCGGGGTAAAATTTTCCTAATAAAAGTTAACCACTATAGACGTGTTTTGGGTGTATTGTGTATTCTAAAAGCGACAGCGAAAGCGTTTCTCATACTGGCAGAGCGTGAATACTGAACCATGGCATCACGTTTCCTATCTCAACACAGATACAACAGATTGAACGTCAAAACTTGGGACGAATGTTTGCTTTGGAGATAAGGTCAATGCATGGACCATGGTGTATTATGTCTACAAAGAGGACCATATACTTTTCCCCTTTCAGCTTTCAATCTTGAGAAATGCTTTTGTCACGCCTATAACCTAGGCATCGGAAAAGAAAAGAAAAAGAATATATGAAGGGAATAGTTTAGATATTTGAAACAGCTGAATTACCGCTGTTCCCTCTTATCGGATTTGATTATGAATAAAATGAAAAAATTGAATCTTTGTGTATAATAAATGTTCCTCACAGGGACCCTTGTATGAAATATTATATTGACCTTTTGACGAAGAAACAGAAAATAGTATTATAATATCAAAAACATTTCTCATAATAAAATTTGGAAAGTGCAAGCGCATCATAAATTCCTTCTTCTCTTTGTGTTTCAAATGAACGTTTGAGTGGTTTATGTTAACATCAAAAACCCATCTTCCTTCACAGTTCGTTGTATTCATTAGTTTGAATTTTGAGTATTCGTCCAACTTTTGTCCTCTCAAAGTGTACTTTAAGAACTTCCTTCAATTTTCAAAAATCCTACTTTCATTACACGCAGAGAAGTTTTCGCTGTTGTTTTTGGTTGTCTTTCCCCAATTTACAGGGGTGTTATGTTGCCAAATGCGCAACGATATACTTTCAACCTAGAATTTTGGCTCAGTTGTTTGTGATTCATTTCAATTCCATGCGCGCCAACTTTCCATCAACTTCCCTTAACAACTAAATTTAACAAGCAACGGTTGCACAGCAACTATCGATGTATGGGCTGATATTCGTTCGGTAAACCTGATAAATTTCCGTTGCGCGCTAATACACATAGCCCCAATGTTCTTGCAGAAAACGAATTTCAAAAGATATCTGCTAGAATTCTAAAAGATGTTTTGTGCACCACAAACAGAACGATTCGAGAACTCCGTTATTCTTGAAGAACAACGGAGTAAGATATCTTTTAGAAGTCTTTGTGCTATGTTGATGATATCTCAATCGATCTGAAAACATGATTCGAATTAGAAAATTGTTATTAATTTGTTATGAATTTTTCACAATTTTTTCAACAGTGTTGTCTTTGAGGAAGTCTTCGAACCAATCAAAATTCGCAAGATTGATCGAATTAGAATAAGTTCAATGTTGGTCCAAGAAAACATGCGCCTTTCGTTTTTTTTTTCGAAAACTATTGACCATAAAAAAATCATAAAAGGAAACTCGGATTGATTCTTCGAGCTCTATCTTTCGGTATTCCTAGATTCTCGAAATTCCGATGTCTTTTTCGACCCTCGATGAGACGACTTGGACAATACTTCTCCACGTTTCCGAGCCTCTAACCGGTTCTTGCAAGGGTGTACTCGATTCTTGTATGAAAAATCTCTCAAAAAAAGTCGGAATATTTGTATGTAATTACCAAAGTGTTCACAGTTTTGAAATCCATAAGGAGAATTCCTCTTTAACAGGAAATAATATTTCGAATTGTCATTCTGAAGAACCATGATTAATTCGTTTCCTGATTATGTTTCCAATATAATATCGCATCCGTGCTCGACTATCTACAGAATCTTTTACACGGAAAGACCGGGTCTATTAATATTTAGAAAAATTACTGTCAATTTAGGGAAAACGAGAATTGCTGAAAAATATTCGTAGTGAGTCTACTAAAAATTCGCAGTCGATGTATTAAAAAATGATAGTTTCACTGTGAAAAATACTAATGAACCTATCAACTGTTAATATTTCGACTCCAAATTTTTGGTGGACTCACTACGAATATTTTTCAGCGATCCTCTTTTTCCCTAAATTGACAGTCATTTTTCCAAACGTTGATGAATTCTTTCTAAATATTGATAGATCCGGTCTTTCCGTGTATTCAAAATGTTCAAATATAATCATTTGAATTCGAAAGATATTTTAACCTCATTCTCCTGAATAAATATAAGAAGAGTTGACGGAATGATCATAGATTAGTGAGAAATTCAAACTCTTTAATAAAGATTTTTGGATTCCTCTTCAGAATCTCTATGAAAGATTAGTGACGGCCGATCTTGAAAGAATTGATTCTTTTTTTATAGAACTTTTATAAAATTTGGATCGTCATCACATAAAAGTCAATAAAAACTTGATAAATCTTTTATAGAAATGAAGGCCGGCTTCGAGCCGATAGAAAAGATTCCTCCAAATCCAATTGGGTCTTGTCTTCAAGTGAGCTCTGCACTCAACTGCTCGAATGAAATGATTATGATTCATGTATAAATTATATATTATTCTCAAAATTCTTTCATTTGGATAACCATCCTTCTTCCATACCTATTTCGAAAATATTAGGGTTCTTTTGCTTATCCGGTGGTGGTTACCCTGGTTAAAAGAATCCATTGAATGTGAGGAATGAAATGTCATGAGATTTGGCGAGATTCAATCAGATTCATGTTGGGAAAATTCATTCTTCTGACCAAATCTCATTGAAAAATCGCTGGATGAGATTCAATCAGAACATTGTTCAAAATTCAACGAGAATCAATCAGATTTAGTGACAATAAATGGATTTTTTTAACCAGGGTAGCGATGGGTGATATTTCACGGTATCGATATTTTATATGAAATTTGTATCAAGTTTTTATCGATTATTTCTATAAAAACTATCGATATTTTCGGATATCACTCATCAATAGTGGTAGCGGTGCCGATTCTTAATAAAATCAGTCCTTTTTTATACAGCATACATCAAATTTTTCCCGATATTTCATATAAATCTATCAAAACCAAATACTTTTAAAAATCGACATCAATACCCGGTGGCGCTTTGTCCACACTTGAGGGGCCTCCAACAGTATTGGAAATCGGAAATTTCGGAAGAAAATATCTAAATGATATCTCATAATGTTAGATAAGATATATTTTAGAATTTTTTCTACAAGAATTCTACAAAAGAATTCTACAAGAATGTTTATCGCAAATACTGATAACATGAAATTCATGAATAGGTAAGTTTTTCCATTGGTTTAGTGAAGGAAGAATGTAAATTCATATGACTTACTCGATTGAATAACGGACTCTTAAATTTATTCTTTCTTAGAATATCGAACACTTAATTTTCCAAAATTATGAAATTCGATTCAAAATGTCTATTACGAATTTTTTTTAATATTTTGAATATCTATGGGAAATTTTCATGGTTTCCAGAATTAATTATTTGGTTTGGTCGAGTCCTGAATGAATATCCAGTGCCTATTTCGTGTCTTGGAATATCTTTGGAACAAGTTTAAACGTGTTTGCGCACAATTTTCAAAATAGTAACAAAATTTACAAAATAGTAACAAACAAATTCAAGTTCTCAAAATGTTAATTAAATTGTCCCAAACAATTTTTCACAATAACTTCTAAATAAACCTGATCCCTCAGAATCGTATGGATAATCGTGATTGAGCAATTGAAATTTCTTTATTCAAAACTTAGAATATTTCGAATGAAGTGCTGGCATCTGTCATGAATGAAAGCATCTTATATTTTTACGACTTATCCATACCTATTGTAGGTATCTCATCGACGTTGAAATAACACGATGAGCCCATCCACAATGTAGAAGATCATTAGAGTTTTTTATGTGAGCAATCAGAAAAACAGTCAAAATTTTTCAATTGAAGAATCATAACGTCGACCTTTCATCGACAGAATACATCGCTTTTGCACAAATTTTAACAATTGCAGGCATCCCACTGATTCAAAGTTACTATAACAAAACTGTCGGTAATATAGCAAGTTTTCTCTGGTGATAAACCGACCTTCACTTTTTTTAAAACGTTCTCTTAGAATCTCACTGAAACAAGGCAAGTAGAATGGATGTCAATGTAATTCAATGGAAATTGATTAGAAATTGGACTATTTCCAATGAAATTTTGTAAGATATTCGCAACAAAATACTAGTGATTGACGATATGCGAAAATATCATCCATATTTTTTATAGAAATTTTATCGAGTTTATATTGAATTTTACAAAATATTGATAGGAACTTTATACAAATTTCATATAAAATATCAATACCTTGAAATATCACCCATCACTACATGTTAATAACCCCTATACCCAAATAAAAATTGATTATTGGATTTAGCTTGGCACAACGTACACTGCAAGAAATTTCTATGAGAAAATTCCTATGAATTTATGCGGAGTGAGGAAAACGACAGGAAGTAAATAATTCATCATTGTTGTGAATAACTTTATGTACAAATGCTGGTTCTACCAAAAACCAATGCTGGTACATCTGCAACCATACTGTTCCAACGCAATGAAATATTACAATGTACCACCGGATTGGGGTGCCATCCCTGTGCGAAAAGACCAATAGAAACCGATAGGCCAAATCCTATTGGAATCCATGATTTCCTATCAGTGTCAATAGTGGCTAGTGTCACAGCATCTATGGGAATTTATGGGAATTTATTGGACTTTTCAGACAGGGATCTTGGGCTCTTCGAGGAAAATTACTGTGTATTTCTATGCATTCATACTGTAATATGTAATTCAATATTTTCTACATGCACCATAATACATTTTGCACTTGCAGAATCACTAAATTTTTACATGGCCCTGTTTTCAGACAAATCTTTCGCCCTGGAGAGTATACATCGTTTTAGACATCCAACTTACCGGTTATAATAAGTTTTATTCCATGTAACTAATCTTAAATACATTTCCTATTAAAAATGCCTGGCGGATTCGGACGAAAAATAGTTGTCAGGCTTTGAACGGTCTTTGTCCCAGGAAATCCGGTCAAAAATTGACGAAATTTCTACCTGGTTTTGTCCGGAATCACCTGACAAAATTTTTTCTGTCAGTTTTTGACAGAGTATTCCATGTTTGGTGATTCCGGACAAAACCAGGTAGAAATTCTGTCAGTTTTTGACCGGGTTTCCTGGGGCAAAGACCGTTCAAAGCCTGAAAACTATTTTTCGTCCGAATCTGCCTGGCATTTTCAGCAGTAACGTGTAAGTTGGGAACCATACTTGGTTCGGAAAAGGGCTTTGCAAAAAAAGTTCTTGACGTATGTTTCCATTTCAATCGATTTTGGTATTACAAAGGTTCTGAAATTTTTGTTCTAAAAAAGAAAAAGCATTTTTTTTGTATCAAGATCGAGTCAACTACAAAGAACCTAAAACCATTAAATCTCTGCAATAGTTTCTATTTTCAAAGCATACAGAATATTGATAAATGAAATTTTTAATTGGCAATAGTAAGGATAGAATAATAATAATAAAATAATAAAGAGTGGTAGTGTTTCATCACAGATCAGCACCTCCCGTCTCGAATTTAACAGGTCTGAACAATATTTTGAATCTGCCATTGTTGAAGCATACGAAGAATCACAAGCCTGTAATTAGAAATATAAGTTTACGTTAAAGTCTATTTCCATTTACATTCCCTCTCGTCGAAACGATATTGTATATACATGTTTGTAATTGAATAATTGACGTGGTGTCGTAAAATATTATGAATAAGTGATATGATATGTGAGAAAACTAATTAACAACAACACAGTTTCTGCGGAGATCGAATATAAAGATTGCTCCATTCATTTTTTTGATTTTTAGTTAATAATATGTTCGTGATTCCACTGCTCTATTTGGTCTTGGTTTCATTATTTTTCAGTGATATAGGAGTTGGAAGCGAGATTGATGGTAGGTGAGGTGTGACCACCTTGGTGAAAAAACCGGATAGACTATATCCAGGTGTGCCTGGGCGCGAATAGGGATTTTGCGGCGATTCTTTATCCCGTTCTATATGGATCCTATTCGGGGTTTGGAAGTGTGATGCGAAGAATGAATTATATCCGCATCCCAAAACCCGATCAGGATCAGATAGAACTGGATGAAGAATCACCGCAAAGCCCATATTTGCGCCCGGACACCAAACCAGGGATAAGCAGCCTCAATTACTTTTTGTACTTCATCGTCATGAGCATCAAATCTGAAAGTACCTCACAAGAAAAAGTACTCCAAGTATGAAAAGTAATTGAAGCTGCATATCCCTGTTTCAAACGGCAGCTCAAAGCACTCCCTCTATTTTCTTCTATTCCCAGACTCAAAGTTTTCGTTTTTTCTTAAACGGGGTGATTGGATTTTTGTGATTATTGGATAGTGATTTATGTTTCTCTAGAAAATTGTGCTAACAGACTTCTGAGTGACGAATGAATTGTTATCTGAGAAACAAGTGTTGTGTGAATTAGAAGAGAACGTATTTCCAGCGGTGCAAAGGAAAACGTAAATTGAAATCGCGTTTTCTGGGAGTGTCTCGTGCAGCACCGGACATTTCTACGTTGCCTCCACATTGAATCTTCGTTCATCCACGTAGAGTCAACGGAGATGCGACGTAGAAATCGGTGGATGTGCTGTCAAGGGTATCTGCAAAGATGAAGTAAAATTGCAACATTGTCGACTGATCATCGACATAAAAAAATATATAGGATTTTTATCATTTTTTACGTAATATTTTATTTTCAACGTTAGCAAACTCAAAAATTAGCTCCGATGAACTTTTCGTTCAATGTATGCAGTTCAATCAAAACAAAAAATTGTTTTTCAATTTTTTCAGGAGTATTAAAAAAATTCCTTCCGAAAATTCCAGTCAAATTTTTGGAATTGTTTTATAGTGCATTAACTTTTTATGTTACAGTACAAAATTGGAAAAATGTAGAAAATACATCTGAGCAAAATGTTTCATCTAACGATGAAACGAATCCGGATTCTGATGCGATACAAGGAACAGCTGATGACATTTACAAGTTATTAAACGATGACGTAGAATTCCAAGATGTTTCCGAAGGAGATGTCTCAGATGACAATGATCTTCCTTATGCCAGGTGACATGATTTGATTACAATATCATTGTCTTGATTTCAAACCTTTCAATGAAGATAATCATTCATTTATAGGAATCATGAACTTTTAAACAAAGATATAACGATAAACGATCCGATGACATACGATTATTCCTCCACGAAACAGAAACTGTATGAATTACCAAGAGCTACGGAGGGGAATCTGGAACAAACATCCACTCCACTGCATCCCAAGTACTTTATATGAACCCACCCAACACATGACAGTCTTTGTACCAAGAATTTTGTTGTAACAGGTCACATTAAATGTGTTATATCAATATTCTGTGGTGATTATATCACCAATGTAGACGCAATGTTACTCGCAACCAGTTTGTTGCAGCAATGTTCTCGTTACAGAGACTGTAGTGCGTTAGGTGGTAAAGATTATATAATATGAATAATGAGAAATCGTTGACAAACTTCATCGGTTTTTTACGGTTTCAGTTACAATGATAAGAAATTCGATATCGAGGACTCCATAATTCCTCTGCTCCCACCAAAAGCGAAAAAGCATATCATAAAAGCTTTGAGTAAAATGCCGCAAATATTGAAACCAAAAGCTTTATCGCCAGAATTTGGGACGTTGCAAGGACCGCCTTATTCGTTTCTCTATAACCAAGGTGGGAGATCACTTGCGAAGGAGGATGTGATGTCTTCAATGCCCATGATGCCAATGACGATGAAGCCTCAAATGAATCAAGGTCCATCATTCGATCTACTCAAGTATGTAATACAGTATCATTTTCAAAAGGTGGGTAAAAGTTGTGTGAGAAGTATAGAACGAAGGAGCTTTGGTGAACTTCTGTTGGACTCCTCTAAATATTACTTGACTTGTGGGATAAAATATGTAGGACGTTCGGGGAAAATCCATAGGTAGCATGTTACCCTTGTTGCAAGCTCACCAAGACTTATTGTTGAATTGTTTTTGATTTGCCACGCCAACCTTACTGATGGAAGCTTGTTGCAATTTTCATGTCAGAATTTTTGTGAGGCTCTGAGATAGAGTTGACGTTGACTACAAAAAGCATTCGAAAAGAGTTCTCAATAAATCTGTGATGCGTTAGATGGGTTAACACCCCCCTCTTAACAAGTTTGAATTGCTATCCGAGTCGAAGATGAGGGCTTTATTCAACTTTTGTAGAACTCTGGGAGAATTTTTGAAAGAGTTTTAAAGGACTTCTCCAAAAATCATGTAACCGAAAATCCCTACTGTGCAGTATTACCGCGCATCAAATATTGTGCTGTCGCGGACGTGTGGACTTACTCATAATTTTATTTCCACATCACTAAAACCAACAAATTTCTCGTTCCAACAGGATTCGTCAAGAAGGCGACCAAATATGTGTGTCGTCGGAAGACATGAAAGCCTTATTGGGCCCTTGGATATCATGGGGTCTGAGAAAATTCGATGAGGAAATAGGTGGAGATTTTTTCCGGAAGATCGTGAAAAATTCAAAGATTGTGCAAATATTGGCTGAAAAATCCAAGTTGAATCGTGAAAATGATTCAGACGAGGCGGAAGATGATATTACTGAAGAAGATGAGAATTTAACATCTCCTTCAACGTTGGAGAATATACGTCGGATGTTTGGAATAAAATATCCGCTTGTATGAACATAATAATGAGTGTATATTCAACATGTTGATTTCGTGCACAAATGGAAAATACGTTCAAGCCTTTTCGAAATTTGGATGCAGAAAAATTGAGGAAATTTTCTTCTACTCCCAGAAAAAATTGCATTTTTGGAAATCTATTTTGATGAAAGTTTTCACACCACCCGTACAGCACAACCACCGTTCCTCCACCTAGGACTTCGGTGGGATAGAGGTGGAGAACTGGTGGAGAAATGGGAGCCGTGGAAATAAGGGAAAAATCAGAGAGAGTCTCCGATACTGCGAAATATCGCACATTACGAGTCTCAACGGAGACTCTCCCTTATTTCCACGGCTCCTATTTCTCCACCTCCATTCCACTGAAGTCATAGGTGGAGGATCGGTGGTTGTGCTGTACGGGCAAATCTATTCAATAGATCCATGATTGCAGATAACTGAAACGAAATTGCCCTAATAAAATAATAATATTATCCCTAGCGATTCTCAAGTGACCAATTTTTTTGGCTTACTTTCGGTTATGTTTTGGTTTGGTGAAAATTTGGTCAGATAATGGTTAACCACGTGGTTTTTACCATATAATGACCTATTTGTGACCGAAAACTAACGGCTGTTTTGAACAAATCTGCCACCAAAAGGTCACCAAAAAATGTGGTCCATTTTTGGGATCTGTTTGATATTTTTGAGGTAAAAACCCAGAAAATCACCACAAAATAACCGAAAAATCATCGAAAAATCACCAAATTGAGATTGATGGAATTTTTGTTGGATTTGGGTCAATTTTTGTTGAAAAAAAGTCCTAGACGACCAACAATTTACCAAAACCAAGATTTTTCACCTAAATGTCACATAAATTTTTGGTCGCTCTTAGGGATAGGACATGCGCGATTAAATATACGTGACCGATCACTCGTCACGGTCGATTTCCAAATCGTGATGACTTATTGACTCGTGCCAGATGCCAATCGAGCAAACTCTTACGTTTCAATCGATTTTTCGAAGTCGTTATATTTCCCTTCGATTAGCAAGTGCAGAAATATGTATTATTTTACTAATAGTAACATGTATATTGTTCAAAAACAAAAATAAAAAACAAATAAAAAAATGTATATTGTTCAGTCCTCCTAAAAAGTGAGTCATGTTTTTAATTGTTTCCGTGCAATAGCCGGCTACTGTATTCAGTATCGAGAATATGTATATCCCCGTACAGCACCGGATATTTCTACGTTGCCTCTATACGTTGCCTACACGTGGAATCTTTGTCTATCCACGTGGAGTTCACGGAGATGCGACGTGGAAATCGGTGGATGTGCTGTTAGGGTTGTGTGAATACACCGGGTGTTTAAGAATTCACTGAAAAAACGTCACAGGCGTTATTTTGCAATCAAAATGCAATAATTCTCCACATAGAAAAAATTTTTTTGAGCCTTAGTGTTTGAGATATGAGCATTTTTAGATTTTTGCTCAAATTCAAATTATTCGGAAGCACCGTGTGCTACGTACTTGAGCCTGACACCCCAGGTAGAAATATTCTATTAAATCCTATCACGAATCGTGAAATTTCTGATCAAATATCATTGAATTTCATTGAACCCCATTCATCTTCCCATCGGTCAATGAGATTTTATGGATTATTTGCAACAGGGACCATTCGCTAAGTTAAAACACTTTCTCTTGAAAAAAATTGAAGGGTCCTATTATTTTTCAACTCAAAATTATAACGATTTGAAATTTTTTGACTCTCAGACAATTAGAATCCAGCAACTTGAAATCATTATAGCTCCCGAATGAAGAATGCCAGGATATTTCCATTGTTTTCCAGAGATCCGCCGTTTCCCAACTGAGCGAATGACGTTGGGCTCAAGTATGAACTATACAATGCTTTTGAGTGATTTTGATTCGAAAAAAATCTAAAAATGCTCATATCTTAAAAACTAAACCTCAAAAAAATTTTTTCGAAACGGGAAATGGTTGCATTTTGACTGCAGAATAACGTTTGTGGAGATTCTCAGTGAATTCTGAAACATCCGTTATAACCCGAAGGGAACATGAAGCTCCGACGAACGTTCAGAATAGATCATGATAGATCAGACTGAAGCTCCGTTGGAGCTCAAGTTTAGATTCGGAAACGTTCGACGAAGGTCCGATGAACGTTGAAATGTCCGCTTGAAAATAGCTTAAATGAAGGTTCATAGAACGTTTATTAAAGATTCTACGAAGATTCATTCAACCTTCGGTTTTTTATGTTTCAGACGGAATTACAATTATAGTTAGAAATGCCTCAATCTTTCATTTTTTCGTGGAAAAATATACTTTGAAAAAAACTTTGATCGAAAAATTGCAACTCGAACGAACCTTTAGCAAACGTTCGATGAACGTTTTATGAACGTTCATTCAAACTATTTTCAAGTGGACATTTCAACGTTCATCGGACCTTCGTCGAACGTTTACGAATCTAAACTTGAGCTCCAACGGAGCTTCAGTCTGATCTATCATGATCTATTCTGAACATTTGTCGGAGCTTCATGTTCCCTTCGGGAATTTAGTACGTTTTGGAATTATGTAGGGTAATCACATCGTCGAATTGCAAAAATGGAATGATTTCCCCGGGTGGAAAAATCTTCGAAATTATTTATAATTTTTTTAAAAATTCAACATAGTTGATATCTAAATTATATATAATTTTTTTAATTTCTCTACTCGCACGACTTTTGCTGTTTTTTTAATGACATTTCGAAGTTCCAAAATTATTACATTTTTTCTCCCAGTTCTCTCTCTCTCTCTCTAAAAAAAAAGAGGAGGACAAAATCGAGGAAGCTTAGTAAGTGCACCTTCTTTGTATTACAAACAACATGCATGTAATCAGTTTATTTTTGATTCTCTCATTTTTGAGAAAAATTGGAGGAGGGGAGAAATTCAGTAATTTTGGAACTTTGAGATACCCTCGAAAAAAATCATCTGAGCAACAGTGTGTATCTCTTCACAGAATATCTTTATTTCCATTTATTATCGTCGATAAATTAAAAATTTCATAGTTCCGGAAAAAAATCGGGATGATTCGATTCGAAATCAAGACGCTCCCCAATTGAAACTGGGACGTGGTGTCAACATCGAGGAGTATCAGGGGGGAACATCACGGTGGAAGGGGTAGACATTATTGAAATGGAAATTCACACCCTCAAAACCACTTTTCTTACGGATCTAACTAACGGAAGTTCTGTTTCCAGAAGTAAAATCCATTTATTACTTTCAGAATTGTGCTCTCATTGATTGGACCCATCAGAAAGTGGATCTTGCTAGACCACCGCTATGTTTCCTTCTGATATTCCTTGGTCAACATTGGAAGGAACCTCCGACAGGTTGTCTGATTTCTTCCAATGTTGACGCTTGATGCTGAAGCTCCCATGAGATAGGCGCTTTAGTCGACGTATTTATGGGACTCCTATTTTCCTTGGCGCTAGAATCCCCAACTGAGAAGCTCTGGGAAAGATAAATCTATACTGTTTTCCCGACTGATTGGTAGAATTTCAATTCTCAGGGAACTCTAGTAACTTCCTAGAGATTTGCCAATTAGGATAATCAAGGATCAATGAGCTCCACACATATACTGGAGTGACCCCAGCCATATACATTGTGGGAGAATCAATTCATTGTGTACCGAATCAAAGGTTGTAAGAAAGGATAGACTGCCCTACCGTTTCGTTTTCTGTTGTCTTCCAATTGGCTATTCTTTGTAACGCAAGGTTATGATTAGTCATTTCCTTCAGCAGTAGTATCTGTCTGGCAACCCTGATCAGCGTTGCCAGTATTCCCTAGAAAAATCTTCAGCATCTGATGATTGATTGTTTCTTGTACAACCGACCAATCATATTCTCAATTTGGAAACAAATGACCAATGCCAAACAATCTGAAGATTTTTCTAGAGAATACTGGCATCACTGACCCTGATGGCTGGACTCACTCCAGTGTATATGTATAGCTCATTGTTCAGGACATCGAACGGTAGTATGTAAGAAGCCCGAGTGGCACTTAAGCCCGACTGCATTTAACCCGAACGGATGGGGGCCAACGAAAAACCAAATCAACGAAATCGTTAGTTGGAAAGAATCAGACATCATACATTATACATCTCTTCCTTTGTCCTTTCGTTGATTCGGCCCTCATCTACCCGAACGACTTTAAACCCGAATGACAGTTGACCCGACTGCCCGAGTGGAAAAATTTTCAAAATTATATATAATTTCTATATAATTCAATATAATTTATATATAATTCAGATATAATTCGATATAAATTTTATACAATTTTGAAAAATTTTCCACTCGGGTGATTATAAAAATATAATTAAATAAAATGGAAAATTAATCGAAATCAAAGCGTAATTAACCTTTAATCTATACATCTTTACAGTAAAAGGTTGAATAAGCTTTGATTTCGATTAATTTTCCATTTTATTTGATTATATTTTTATAGCTAGTCGGGTCAACTGTCATTCGGGTTTAAAGTCGTTCGGGTTATAATCCGGTCGGGTTAACGCCAGTCGGGCTTAAGTGCCATTCGGGCTTATCGCATACTACCGTTTAGACGAGATAATCTACGCAGATGGTAGTATGCAACATGTCCCACTATTAATAAGCCCGACTCCACTATCTTTGGTGGATCGCTAGTGATGTTTGATAATTTTACTAGAAATCTCTAGTTTTCAGCTAATGACAAGCAGCCGGGCTTCTCGCATGCTATCACGCAGATAGCACAAGAACTCATCATGAATAGAATGTATTCATAAAGAACTCTTTTAGAATTCTTTTACTATTTGGGCATGAATTGTATGTGATTTTAGAACGTACCCGAAACCATAAATGTAAAATATAATAACATACATTGACACACGTCGACACGTTACGAGTTACAAGCATATATAGATGACCTTGAAAAAATTCACAACAGCAGACACTTGAGCTTGAGCAAGCTTGAGCAAGCTTGAGCAAAATACATATGCATAATAGTAGATAGTGTTATGGAAAATGTCGAGTTTTTGTTTGTTATGATTTTGGAAAAACCAATAACAGAGTAAAAACTCACGATCCTCGTGCTTGAAACATTCAAACGTCAAAATCGTGAAACTACTTCTTCATCGTACTTTCGAAATCGTATAATTTTTCCAAGAGTTTAACAGCAGATGTGTTGTCTTTTCAATTTTCATCGCGGAAAAAGGTGAAAGAAGCGAGCATTGGTTCGAGGGTTACGTGCAGTATGCTCAGGGTGTACAATAAAAAAATATTATGGCTACTGGTGAGGCCAGTATCGCACAGCCTCGTCAAGAAAAACAATATGATTACTTGTTGAAATTTCTATTAGTCGGTGATAGCGACGTTGGCAAGCAGGAAATTCTAAGTGGCCTCGAAGATGGGGCCGCGGAATCTCCGTTCTGTAGCGGCAGTGGTATGTTTATTTATACCATATCGTGTATTTCTATATCATATCCTGTTTATATATTTTTAGCTTATAAAACCACCACTATCCTGTTGGACGGAAAAAGGGTTAAGTTACAATTATGGGACACATCTGGTCAAGGTCGATTTTGTACCATCATAAGATCTTATTCTAGAGGAGCCCAAGGGATTCTTCTAGTTTACGATATTACAAATAAGTGGTCTTTCGACGGCATCGATAGGTGGTTGAAAGAAGTAGAAGAGGTTAGTCGATACTTCTTTGATACTTCCCTCTGAATTTCTGGTTCCAAAGAATTTATCCAATTTTCAATGTCCCAGCACGCGCCGGGAGTACCAAAGGTACTTGTAGGTAATCGTCTCCATTTGGCATTCAAAAGACAAGTTGGAGAGAGGGATGCTGAAGCATACGCAGCTAAAAATCGCATGTCATTTTTTGAAGTCTCTCCGCTATGCAATTTCAATATCAGAGAGAGTTTCTCTGAACTTTCCCGCATGGCTTTACAACGTAATGGAATGGAAAGGTTATGGAGGTCCAATAAAGGTACAGTTTTTTCTATCTTTCTCGCAAATCGAGTGTCGAAGCTTTGATATCTTTGAATAAAGAGATGAGAAATTATCGATCAATTCAATTTTTTGTATCTCTTCCAGTTCTCAGTCTTCAAGAACTCGCTTGTCGTGCCATAGTAGCGAGGACTACCGTGTACGGCATCGATCAACTTCCCCTACCAAAATCCATAAAATCTCATCTAAGATCGTACGCGATGACAACGACGTCCCAATTTCGATACAACGGTAACAGATCGTCAAGTTCCAGTAAGAGTTTGGGTTCGAATCATCGGAAGTTACGTTTCGTAGGAGTAAATCACAACGGTTTATCCACCCCGGGTAGTTCTCCCGGTAGTATAACCGATTCCCGGACCAGTTGCGTTGGTCGTAATTCTTGCACGATATCTTGAAAGTAACCAAGAGGTAACCAAACGATTTGTATCCATAAACGCGATCGTGCAATATAAATATCAGCGTTCTTCCTTTCTTGTTCAAACTGTTGAACGTGTCCATAAAAGATATACAAGAATTCTTCAAATCGGAGTCGTATCCTCTTGAGAGGTGATTTGAACATTGACAAAACAAAACAAAAAAGAGACAAACAACAATACATTAGTAAATTAATGTGCATTGTGATTTAAATATAGAAATAATAATAGTGTCTATAAAGACTAACTATCAGAATCTTACACTAAAAGCGTTCTTTTCCTTCACTTTCTCCGTTGTAATTTATATACGTATTTTTCCAAAAACCAAATTGGTTGTTACAAATATTCGGTTGTTAGGTTGTTATTTACACAAAAAGAAATCGATGTACAGATATATATAAATATTTTTTTTTATACATTAATAGAAGAGCTCTATGAGAAAGCTCAGCGAAACTTCAGAAAAAAGAAAGATTATACCCACACACGTACACACACCCACACCCACACATACATACATATACTCGCACATTGTAATAACAACAATCCTATTATCGAAACGCAAGAATATTTTTTGAAGATTTAGAAAGAAAGATTACGCATTGAAAAGTGTAATGATGTATTTATTGAACTTATATGATGCAATCATGTTGACCATTTAAAATGAGTTACGTGATCTTTCGGCTGTTAATTGAAAATTTTTTGTTATTTATAAATTTATGGGTCTATTTTATAACAAAGAAACTCGACAACACACTTGAAACAAACTTGAATTGAAGATTAAAGAACCAAGTACAAGTCTGCGCGATGTAACAACAACGCGATTGTTACATTACGACGAAGTTTACAAAGCAAGTTCAAAAAGCAGCTAATAATTTTGGAATAAGCATTGAGATCATCTTTCATATCCCTTACCTCCCTCCCAAACTACTTTTATATAATTATATAATAATAATAATCTATTTTACTAATAAGAAAAGAGATACGAATTTTCCTTTTCTCTTATCATTTTTCCGTTTTTAAATCGTACAAAATGACTAAATCACGACTAAATCGAGTCCGTCAGTTTTTTCATCGTAGTAGTTGAGAATTTTATTATTATTTTAATAGTTAAAGTGAGGAATCACTTAAATCGTCAACTTCTTTTCTTGTAAAAAAGGTTTTTATGCGAACAAGTAATCTGGTTTTCTTTGATTAATCTGTCTTTCAAATTGTTTTGTACCAGGAAGTACGTAAAGTGTATTTATATATTATGTAGAAATATGAACTAAATTATACTAAATATGTGTACATAAAATGACAATTAATAATATTGTTTTATATAAATATGAGCATGGACTTTGTTGTCTGTGAGGCGTATTAATAAACTTACGATTGATGATATATATCATGTATTTCATTTTCAGACACTCGCAGTGATACAATATGACAAAATCTAATTTGAATTCTCCAAGGACTCTATTTCACTGTAACATTAATTAGTAATTTCGAAAGAATTCAATGAGATCTAGTTTTTGGAGTTTTCTTTATCCGGGGCTATTGGCGAATGCAATAAAATCACAAGGTTTCTTGAATCGAATTTTGGAATATTACCAATTCGGTTTAATAAACGATTTCAACTAAGATTACTTCCTATTCAATGAAACTTGTGAAAAATTTGATGAAATAGCGAATATTGCAAATAATAGTTCCAAACACCGATTGATATCTCATTTTCGAATGTTCAAAATAAGCGAGGCAAATTTTGAAGGCGGTCGAGCTGCTGAATGAAACAAAGTTGCCCTGGTTACCGTTTGATTTCCATTGATTCCGATACGGGGTCGCAATTTAAACCCATTCATCCTATTTTTTTATGGGTTTGAATTGTATTTCTGCTGATTTTTGCATCGAAATCAATTGGAGTCAATCGGTTCATCAGTTCAATGGAATTTTCTGAGCAAGGCTTCACGGAGTACGAAGCGAAGCCTCCTGTTTTTCATATTCAAATACCGTTATCGTAGCTACATTCATTTATTCGATTTTTTTTTCTCTCTCGAATAACCATCAACAAATAATAATGTCAAAAAATTCTCCATGCACATACACTTCTTGAAACTTGAAAAATTGAAAATAAAATAAGTATGACTATGCTACCTCATTTGAAAAATTCTAATCACTCGTATCGGCTAGAAATAAATCAAGAATCTGACGATCCTGTACCTCAAACGTTGAAGGAAGTCAATAAATTGTTTAATTTAATAAATAATAGATTGCAAGATTGCGCTTTGGAATGGCAATCGAAAGTCTCTTTGAAGCAATGGCAATGTTTGAGCGTCGAAGACGGTAACAACAACAATCTTCATGATAAACCATGGAAAACATCGGTACTGGCGCGTACATTTTTTACAGAAAAAGTTTTAGATGAAGCTTTCAAAGTGCTACTCTCCAGCGGTACAACGTTCTCTCAACATCTTAAAGATTTCATTGGTTCGAAAACCGTATATGACGATCTTTTACATTCCCCGTGAGAAAATATCATCTTCCGTCAATTATTTTTTTTATAGATTTACTGAAAAACAAATCCGCGGTTGGATCCGAGACGTTGAATTCAACACAACCCGATTTACCAACGCCAATCGGTAACAAAGAATCCACAAACATTCAAAACTCCTTCACCGATATGATCGAAGCGAAACTCCTTTTCGATGACAAATTTTCTGCATTTGAGAACGTATGGTGTGGGAATTCAATCTCGAAGAGTTCCAGCAAAAGTTCCAAGTCCAAAGTCACAACGTGTGTTTGTCCTACTTGTTTCAATGTCGAGGTAAAATCAATTCATCCTCTTTTAACTTTTCATCTCGTTAGCCTTTTAACCCTTCCTTCTTTATCCGACAAAATTACAGGGCCAAGAAAAAATGATGAAAGAACAAAACAGATCAACGAGAATTGGAAAATTAAAACGTTTGAGAAGATCCGTGAGAACATTGACGAAAAAGAAAAAATAAAAATCGTTAAAGTTCATTCATCTTTATTACAGTACAATAAAAATTATCAATAGTTGTACATCAGGGCACATTAAACTTTTTGTACATTTGACAAATTACTATATAATTCTACTTGTTACGCTAAACAAGAAATATATTTGTTTTTCTCATTCTTGTTCAATAAAATTGCCGTAGGATCTGATTCTAATGGAGATACTGAAAAACGTTGAGATAGTTTGTTACGTAGGTGTTTGCGTATGTATGTATCTTGTGTGTGTCTCTGTAAGTGTTGTATATCAGTTAGCATTCATAAGTATTACTAGGTCCATAAATTCTAAAAATGTTATACTAAATTGTTACACGAATTCAAAATTTCAAAAGTAAATAGCACTGTAATGCTCTGCTAAAACAGACAAAATCAAACCAAAAATTCAATCGATCAGTTTTTTTTTCCCTTTTTCATTCAATACTGCAATCTCTTGGATAAATATATGTATATATATATGAACATATATATAAATATATTTATTAAAATTAACATCATCGTTCGAATCTAATGGCTAATATGTATATGCATTCATCGTCGTTGTTTCTTTGATCAGAATACGGTTGCCACATCGACTTAGAGTAATTAATTTGACTTCAGAAGCCAATCTGACTTTAGAATAAAATATACATACATATATATGGTACAAAAGGTGTATAATTAATTTTTCAAATTAAACATACAAAATAAATAAAATCTCTTTCGATATAAAAAGAAAAAAAAATGTTCATGATGAGTTTATAAATAATTTAAATATATATATATATTTAAAGTATATTAGCCATGGTTTTTGATGTACAATTTAATGATTGTATAATATTATTAAAAGCTTTCTTCTTTATTACGAATTACATTGAGTGCTTTGGAGCTTTCGTTTTCTATTCATATACATATATATATATTTATATATATTTATAAAATAACATTTATATCGTTATATATATATAAAAAAAAAATCAATAAAAACTATACTCTACATCAATTAATTAATTAATCAATCAATCAATCAACCATCGGGGAATAAAAAATACAGCAATCGATCAAAAATCATCAAAGATCATCACTTTTCCATTTTCTTGGACGATTATGCTGATTTTTCATTCTTTTCTCTCGAATAAATCAATTCAGCTGATCCTTACTGCAAATATCACAGTGCACTATGATCTATTTAGCGGATAGCAAGTATACGCGTGATGAGATTAATGCTCGTAACTCTCATAGCTCCAGATGCTCCAATAGCACAATTGTTTGTGCCGTCAAGGAGTGGACCGTACACATATTATGCTGAGAAAACAATATCGTAGATGGAATTTTTTTCAATATAGCATACATAGCGAACATGTGATATCATATTTGTATTTATAATTTGATAAAAATTTGTTTCTATTTGCATGATTTTTACAAGTCTTTGTTTTAAATTTGAATACCAATTAGAATAAACTATACTTATACCACAGTAAGTATGACTCAATAAATTTTTATGAAAATAAAATATGTAAATTTTGTTACATACAAAGATTGTTCTTTTGATGGAATCCTTCCGCAGTTACAGAATTATGTACATGATATACGTACGGTCCCTATCTAAAGATGTTTCATCAACGACGGATTATTATTTGTATTAATAATCGATTGAAAATTTGCATCCTCTGTGTATTATAGAAATAATAATTGTAATAATAATAATTATCATCCAGGACCAAGTCAATTGATATAAGTCATATCATATGATCGACGAGATTGGTGTTTCCTTAAATAATCAAACGTTCTGATCAAAGTCGTCGTGTTTCGTGCTCCACATTTGAACTCGTTTTAAATGTTCTCTGATAATTCATATATCTCAGCGATAGAATCGATAAAATCAATCAATCGAATTTTAACGTCGTTTAAATTATGCAGACAAGTTTTTTTTTTTCAAAGATCAATCAGAACAATCAACTTTTTTTTCTCAAATATGAACTTCAAACTTTCTTCACTTTTGATTGAACGCGAATTTTAGAAATTTAGAACATGACTTTTCTCCTTCAATACTTTTAGCAAAAATATTTCTCATTGTTTTTTTCTTTGTTCTCGTACGATCGATACGTTTGATTCGTTAGTGAAAATACTTTGAAGTTTCAGCATCTTTTTTTCAGAGAACTGTTTCAAAGCATCACATCGAGGAGGAAAGCGATGATAAGCGAGAGGGTCATTATATAGCTTGGCTTGAATACGCTGTTTTACTTGACAGCATCATCTCCTTTCATGCTCTATGTGATTTTAAAAAAGTCCTCACAGTAGTCGTATCGATGCGAGATCCAATGCGAATTGTTCAAAATAGTGATGAAAAAGTTTGGAGGTTCATAAATTGCTTTCCAAATAAATATTTCGAGATAACGGAATCTACTCTCGTTATAAAGATATACAAAATATTTGAATTATTATTACATAATAATAAAATTCAGTCCATTTCACCCCTCAAGAAATAAATTGTTCTATTCGTCCAGAATTATATAGCAAGAGATGATAAAAAATTCATTTTTTACAAATTATATTTGAAAAAGACAAATAATGAGAAATATTTTCACTTGACGCTCGAGTAAAATGCAAAAGATCTCATAATTATCGTCAAAACGATCAAATCTGAATCGACAAAATCTCAATGGAAGAAGAAAGTATAATGAATCAACAACAACAGTTCTTGTATTTTTTTTTTTTGTAATTGACAAAAAGTATCAATTAATTTATTTTAATAAAATTTCTTACAATATGTTTAATTTCATCGAGGCATTTCGATATTTTGTCATGATACGTATTCAATTTCCTTACGCGTATCACATATTTTCTACCGATGAGATAGAAATATATTGAATAAAATTTTAGAACAGAAGAGAGAACGATTATGAGAAGAGGAGGACAATTATGAGATCTGTATGCAAGAAGAAGAAAAAAAAGGAAACAATAATAGTGAATCGCAAGACAGAATTTGAAGTAATAGAAATTGATCAGAACGTATTGGTTTCACCTGAATTCGTAAATTTGTATACTATGTTCTGGAACGTGTCTCAAATTTAAAGATTGATACCTACGAAAAAGAATTCATTCATCAATTACATGTATGTTTATTGATGAGATATAACTTTGATAAATATAAATTATGTTTACCATTCAGAACTACGATGATAATAATATCCCTCGATCGAGGCAGCAGACTTTTGGAAGCAAATATAGTAAAATCCGGCGAAAGACGCACCATTGATGTCCTTAATTGTATGATCGGGGACCAAAAAGTGTTCTTTCCACCTCATAAATACGAAATCGGTTCCTTTCAGAGCCTCGTAATCGAACGTGTCGGAATTGAAAGTCTTGGCGTATTGACAAAAGGATTCGAATTTACTCTGTGAACATAGCAAACTAATGGTGAATATCGAAAAGAAATATTTGACACATTTTTGCCTTCGTTCGATTGACACATTCGATGTATTTTAGTAACTGAAGAGTATTCCAGGAAATTTATAAAAAATATAGGTATTGGTACTGCGGTAAAACACAGTTCTGCACCAAATGTGCTTCATCGAGCAAATACCAGAACATCAAAGATTCGTGTAACGTTGTTATGGAACAAATAAACACTCCGCAATTCAACAAGAAAATCATTTCAACTTGAAATCCTGACTGAGAAAATCAATTAATTTTGAAAAATAGATAGAATTGGCTCACACAAATACGTACGTTATGTCAATTGAATGAAAAACAAAAACAAACGAGTTAATTTTGAGATTAATAATAATAATAATAATAAAGAGATAACAAACCCAATGTTTTTTATCAACATCTTCGTCCGCGTCCCACTTACGAGTGAGAAAAGGATATTTTTTCGATATAATTTCGCCATCGAAAAACGTTGTTAATGTAGGAAATTCCTCGGTCAGACCTTTAATTTTTAAATATCCGCACAGGTAACTGTTCTCTTCGTCGACATGCTGAAAATAATGGATACATAGTTTTGATTAAATAATTGGATACCTTGGAATACAGTAACTTGTGAGTTTCAGCAAAAAAATAAATCAAGGATCTTCCTTTTATTTCTAATAAAAGGAACGTATGGAGATTCATGAACTTTTGAATATCTGTACATTTTTTCAACTGGGGTGTTTGTCAACAAAGATATGATAAAGAACACTCATTTATTCATTTACCAAATAAACAAGAAAAACTCTGCACATATAGTTAAGCAGTCAAATGATAACAGTAAGTAACAATGAGATTAAGTCAAGAGGTAAAGCCCGGAAAACAAAATCATAAGAATGAATCGTTGAATAATTATCTAGAAAAAGCAGCAATACTGGGATGAAGAAATTAAATAATGCGGTTAATGCGTTCGATTGCATATAGTACACGTTCTAGGTAAAATCAGAAAAATTCAGGGCAATATTGGAAACATACGAGGGATAGAAAGTAAACAGGAAGTTATTCAAATGAATTTGCGAAGACCACTCTTATGAATATCTTTAATCACTCGATAAACAATGAATCATCGATATATTTTTAACTTTGACAATTCCTTATTTGTGTCTTTTGTTATTGTAAAGAATTTTCATAACCGCTTGAACGATATTGCGATGATTCTATTGCTCGAATGGCAGATCACAGATTCAAAACTTCCATAAATAGAATAAAATATTGAATATAGCCGTATTTGGATTATAAATGTGAAAAAACGATGATTAGGACTGTAGTATACATAGGACGTAGATTATCAAGTTCCATATTAAAAAAGACCACACGCGATTGATAGAATTTCAAAGCATGGAATGAGCGTGGAGTGATTATTTGAACGATGTCTGAAATGTAACAAAAAAATAAAATGAGTAAATATGAATTCTTGGTGCATAATACTTTGGACAAGCACGGTGGACATGCTTCAAGGTTTTGTTATCAAATCTTCAACGAGTATAACGATACAAGTACAAGGATACACAAAAAACAAGAAAGATAAAATAGATATTAAGGTCAAAGATGAAAGTATAAGTGTACACAGCATGCTTTCGACGAGGTGAACTTGGAAGATGATTTAGAGGGAAAAATAAATGAAACTAACCTGCAAAACTACTTCGACGTCGTAACTGTTTCCTTTGGATTTTTGAGAACCCTGAAATCGCGAACCATTATAAAGAAGAGATTTGGTGACACCCGGCTGTTTTGAGTTCGCGGGCGGTGGTGGGACAACATCGACTTTTACTGGCATTCTTGGCCCAGGTGGACGTTCTTATTCCGTGCCCTGATGATCCAGTGACGAACCCTTCATTACAAAATTTATAAAATATCCGCCGGTGGTATCGGCAAATTTGATGTATCTTTCGAAGCTTTCAGTTACTTTGAGCGTCACAGTAATTGATCGTATTACACAGTTCGGTTTTTAATTTCAAGAAGTTATGGGACGTAACGTAATTCGCTCTGTTGAACTACGATTGTAAGTGAATTTGCAAAAGCGACATATGCTGAGTTACAAGATGCGCAGCATCCATGTTTTTCGCGTCAGTGTATTCAAGTGTATTCTGTTTGCAAAAATTGAATCGACGTGTTGTTCTGAATTTGACTTTTTTGAGTTAACCTTTCTTCCAGCACTTTCCAGGGTGACGTTCCAAAAGTTTGGCTATAGGGAATACGTTCAGTGTTCCCACACGAGCAGAAAAAAACTTTTCACCAGGTAGAATAAAAAATCCGGTAGAACTCATAGTACGCAAGAAGCCCGCTTCCTTGCCGTTGGCTGAAAATTGGTGATTGCTGGTGAAATCACTAAATATCCCTAGCAAGCAATCGATGATAGTGGAGTTGAACTTATTACCGGTCGGATTTCTTTCAATCGCGTGTCCACCCTAGAAGAAGACAATGCTATTTGTTGAACAAACATACAAACACACTCAATTGATCCTCTCTCTCCATTTGGATGGAATAAACAAAGACACAATGTATTCAGCTCAATGAGAAATGAGAACGATCCTAGGAACAGCGAACCCTGCCGTCCAGTGGTGGAGCAGGAGCCCTTGTTGAATTGTTGGCAACACTGACTATGGATGTCGAGGGCGCTCCTAACGGTTGACGATGAAAATAAACCTCGCGAAATAATTATTGCTATTTTATATTATATACAATACATATGTAAATCTAATGGAAGATAGATTATTTAACATGAGTTATGGATAGTGGTTGATATTTGTAGGATTTGAAACTTCCGTCGTGTTCCCGAAACCAATTTTTATGCAAAAAAACGCACCGTTCCATGTTGGGTAAGAAACAAATAGAAAAAAAATCGGCAGCATTACCCCATTCTTCCTCCCGCTTTTTAAGGGGGCGTTGGCTCGCAAGAGATTTTTTATTTTTCACTTTATTTTATTTTCGATATTAATTGTATAACGATGAACAGTTTGGCGAACAAAATTATATTTTATAAATTAACCACTCTCGCAGGCCGAAAAAGACCATACATTAATGACGCGTTTGGAAAAATTCTTTAAAAATCAATTCCCAAACATTTTTGTTGTAGCAAAATGAATAAACTTTTATATGATTTTATGATTCCAATAAATTCTTATTTACAGCATGGACTTGGCAGAAACTATGAAAAACATTGTTGCCAAAGGTATGCAAACAGAAATGGGTCCACCGGGTGGAAGTTCAGGCTATCCTAACACTCCTAGTAACGCCGGATATGTTACGGAGAAGATGTACATGCTATTGCAAGACTATTTACAAAACAAAGGATGGAATCCAAGTATAGATCTTTTACAATGCTTTACGGAGTTCAAAGATGCTTCCATGGTGCCCAGTGCCGCATACTTGCAGTAAGAAAATTTGTATTTTCTAATATTCAATGTTTGAATTAGTCAGAGATATGTACGAAAATGGAGAAGTACCAAAAGATTTCCAAAAAGAATAAAATTGTCGCCATTCCGAAAAAACAAGGAGCAGACAAATGCGAGAACTACAGAACGATTAGTTTAACTTCACATGCCTCGAAAATACTGACAAAAATCATATATAGGAGAATAGAGAATAAAATAGAGAGTAGATTGGCAGAAGATCAGTTCAATTTCAGGAAAAATAGGGGAACGCGAGAAGCAATTTTAGCAACAGTAGTAGAAAAAAGACTTGAGTTGAAAAGTCTGTGTATATAGGTTTTGTAGATAATGTGGAATGGGAGAAGATGTTTGCGATCCTGAAGAAGGTGGGAATAAATTATAAAGACAGAAGAGTAATATACGAATCATATAAGAATCAAACCACGATAATAGAAATAGACAGTGAAAAAGGAGAAGCACAAATTAAAAGAGGGGTGCTCACTATCGCCATTGATTTTCAATTTGTATATAGAAGAAGCGATGAACGAAGTGAAGGAGCAAGTGCAATTGAAATTACAGATTCAGGGAGAAAATGTAAGCATGTTGAGATTTGCGGATGTCATAGCTATATTAGCTACGAGTGGTGCTGAGTTAGAAAATATTCTCAACACTATGAAAACAATATTACTAGAAAAGTATTGTATGGATATAAATAAGGACAAAACAAAATTCATGATTTGTACAATAGTGAAAACATCAAGAAGAACGAAAATCGAAGTAGATGTAGAGACAATTCAGCAAGTGAAAGAATTTTAATAACTCTCTATATATACTATAGAATAAAGAAGTCTTTTGAAACGTCAACAGAATTAAAGGACCCAATATTTAATTATTTATTTATTTAACAATCCATGGGAAAAAGCCCAATATACAAACAAGAAGTTCATAAAAATGATACACATGACAGCAGAGAGAAGTTCCATAAGCAACAAAACCACAAAACATAAATCATAGATCAGGAATTGTTAAAAATCAAAGAATGAGAAAAAAGATCAACAGAAGAGTATGCACCAATTAAATTACTCTTCAAAAATTATGAGGACATTCAAAGTTCGCGACAATGCGTAATACCAGTTATGTAATCTATTGTTATTCATTTGGAATTCTTATTAATTACGTACCTTCTGGAAAAAGTTCACGCAAAATTTGACTTTTCCCTTCCCCAGCTCCCTCATACTTGAGTCCTCTTGAAAAGCAGCTCAAGACAATTAGCAATATTGTTAAGCAATTAAAAAACGACACACACAGTTTAATTCAATTTTCTCCGTTTAGATAGTAATATTAATAAATGATTATACAATGAACCGATTAATTTCTGTATTTTATCTCAAAATTCATAAAGGGTCTATGAATTATGTTTTTATTAAAAAAAAAAAGTTGAATTAGAAAAAATTATTGTTCAAGATACTTTTGGTACATTCATTCATTCAAATTTTGATTTCTCTTTGTTTTACAACAGAATGATGGCATCGAGGGTGGCTTTGGATTCACAAGGCAGATTAGTTTTAAGAGAAAATGGGAAGATAATTCTCCCTTATGAACACTTTGCGAACGCCGTGATGTTGAAACATATGAGCGGTCCGCACGGCTTACATTTAGGTTTAGAGGGAACGATTAGAGCTGTTATGGAATCTTACACCATAGGACGTGAATGTTTCGGAATGGAAAAAGATTTCATCATCGAAGTTGTACAAAACTGTCCAAATCCTGCCTGCCGATATTACAAAAATCAACTCGAACTGACGCAGAAGATGGGCCATATGGCACCTACGTACATTCAGGAGAACGAGGCAGCCACGTCTCTTCTGCGCAGTAGTTTTCCTCACAATCCAGATTTTCAAGTGGTAAATTGAATTTATTGTTCTTATATTATAGCAATATTTCATTGAAATCAGTTTGTATTTTTATATTTGTTTATTGTTGATGAAAAAGGCGTTGAGCGGTACCAATCCAAATGCCCACATGGGTGGAGGGCCGGGAAGTGGAGGAAGCGGTAGCGGTGGTGGCAGTGGCAGCGGGGGAGGAGGATCGGGAGGTGGCGGAGGAGGAAGTGGCGGGGGTGGTGGAGGTGGTGGAGGCAGCGGGGGATCCTCGACCGATCTATCCGAGATGAGAGGCGGTGGAAATCAAATGAATCTCCAACGTCCTCCCAGTCGTCCGTCTCTCAACATTCCTCATCGGCCTGTATCGCAAGAGAAGAAAATTTCCTCTGGCAAGCAACATTATAAATCTTTAATACCTATTTTCGAAAACAAATTTGATAATTTTTTAAGAATAAATCTTGATAATCTTGATAATCTCAGTGGGATAGGTTTAGGAAATCTGCAAGGACTAGGAAATGCGAATAAAGACTTATTGGCATTACACAACGGTGCTTGGCCGGTCGAGAACGACAAGGGATCGCGATCGTCGTCTGTGAATTCGGAAGGTGAATATTCATTTTTGCTTATTTTTGTTTTCTTTAGACTTATCGATTAATTCGATTGATTTATTGTTAGGCGGTCAAGAAAAAATCATCAGAGCTTTTGCGGAGGTGATGAAAAATATGGCAAGAATGAAGGCATGTGTGCGGCCTGCGATGTGTAAACCTTATGGAAAACAATCTGAAGCTTTACAAAAAAGTGAGTATTTTTGAATTATACAGATCATAAATTGCTTTGATGAAATATTCTGTACGATTCAGAGGAGTTTTAGAGTCAGGTTTAAAGATCTCAATAAAGTATTAATGTTATTTCGAATAATATAAACGTTTAGAGAATAAAACAGCAATATTTGTGCGGAAGAAATATAAATCGAAAAACGGAGGAAATGGAAGAATACGGTATTTGTTCGGTATTATGATAATTAAGGCATAAGAAGTGTAAAATTTGTTTTTATCTTTGATCAACCGTGTACTCGATGATTACCACGTTGCTCGGTTGCTTATTTCAGCCCTAGTCGATACGATACAGCTAGTACAATCACTGAGAAGTTTTTTACCTCCACCGCACATACCAGTCTCCAGCTGGAAGAATGAAGACAAACATCGAATAGATCATTCTGGAAGTGCTTATCTTTCAACACTGTAAGTGGTCTGGATATTTTTCATTACCAGTGTCGAATAGGTTATTGAATATGCATTACATTTTTATGTATTTTTTTACTATATAAATACTGAAATATGAATTCCACATCTTGAATTGTTTTTACATGTAAGCGCTAGTCAAAGACACATCATATTTTCACTTTTGATTACAACTTTGTGAATTTCTTAATTTTTTAATGATGTCATTAAAAAAAAAAAGAAAAACAATTTCTGTTGTACAGAAAATCTGGAGCTCTAGAAGAGATGTGCGAACCGCGCAAGTTGGACTAATCGTTTCACTTCGGTTAACATCGAATCAAATTTCATCTCTTTAATGCACTCTGTGGTATTCTAGTCAGAAAGCGTTATTTTTTATTCAGTAAGAGTTGTGGTTGGGTTGGATGCGTGCGTATGTGTACTAGTAAACGAACCCAAGGTTTGCTCAAAAAGATTAGGAAAAAAGAAAATGATTGTTGGCATTTTTAGGAATTCAACTAAAGTAACAAAAATATAGAGAACAAGTCATGCGTGGACTGTGATAAATGTGGGTAGTGAGAAAACAAAAAACGGAACAAATTTATAGGAAGACAAAAAAAAAGAGTAGAAGTGAATTGAAGCGTTATATCGGAATCAAATAAAAATGTTTTTTTTTTTTCAAGGGAGAGAAAGAGAAGAAGGGAAGTAAAGAGCTTCGCGTTGATCTTTGTTTATTATGTTTTTTTTTTTTTTTCTATAGCCATGACGGTAATTGATATTTTTATTATTGATCTGCCTCTGGTGCTTCTCATGACAGACTTAGTCAAATTATGTATAATGATAATGATAAAATAAGTAATGATAGTAATAAGGATTATAATATTGATAACTGTAAGAATAATAACTCTTGATTTTGAAAAGATATAATTTGTGTAAGAGATCATAATTACATCGTATTGTCTTATGTCTTAAGCATTTATGATTTGCCACTTGTGTTCGAAATATTTATCTTCTTAACATACGTGTGGTGTATCAAGAAGAATCTTTATATTCATAAATATGTAATTTTTAACAAACGTGAAATTATTTTATCAATGTGCTTTATATAGTTTGCGTTATTTAACAGTTTTCCATTGTTATACATATCTTATTGTGTAAAGTGAAGTGAACAGCCTTTGGGATTATTTGTTAATACAATTTACGCGAAGTGCAATGCGCAGAATTTTAATTTTGATTTTTACACATATTTTATCTTGTGATCGTATAACTCTAAATTCGAAATTGATAAGTTCATTGATAAGAATGTATGTAACTCCATACGTTTGTGCTTTTCAATTCTCCCTACAATTAGTCAAAATTTATGATTTCAGGATTTAAAAGGCGCTCATGATGTATCTCATAGTCCAAAAGACAGAGCTGAATTCTCGTCGTGACTTTGGTTATAGAAAAACTTTATAGTAATACGTTCTAATGTTGGTGTTTTACTTCAGCGGGTGTAGACAGGCCAGTAAATACAGAGAACAGGTGAGAGGGAGTGAAGAAAATATCTAGACCAGTTGAAAGAATTTCAATGCAAGTTCAATACTCGGGAAACTCGAAAATAACAGTTATTTACATTTCCATAATTCAATAACTCGGTTCAAAATTTGAACTAGGTTGAAAATTCTCTCTCACTTTCAAAATTGATCATTTTTATGTCCCTCGACTGCCTTTTCTATATTCACTGGACTGTCCGTCCATGCTGGAGCGGAACCGCTAATAACGTTAGAACTATGGAGTTTTTCCACTCATCATTTTTATATTGCCAATGACCGTACACTTGACTTATATATAAAAGACATTCGTAGGGAATATTCAAAAGCATTTTCGATGAATAACGATGTAAATATATATACGGATTATTTCAAAGTTACGTGATTATTTATTATTACGATTAATGAAAATTTTTAAATGTAAATAATAATGATTGTTATAATTGGTTCTATTATTAGTTCAGCGTACCTAAAGAGTATTATGGATTCTATGAATCTCCCTGTGAAATACAGGCAAGGTCGTCGTGCGGTGCGCATATCAAAATTGTAATTATTAATCATAATTTATAAACATATATTCTCTTGAAAACGAAAAGTTCTGTTGTTAGCTATTATTAACATGCCAAAAGGATTCACGGCATATTACCAAAGAAATTTCTTTTTCTTCCATTAATTACCGTAATTGGTTATAATACGGAGATTCTTACGCGTATTCTCAATTTCTTTGAACGCAAGTGATTTGAATGATAATAATAATAATAATAACAATTATAATAGTAATAAAAGAAAAAAAGCAGTATTCGACTATGACCTGTACTGATTCTTTTTCTTTTCAATTAAAGATTTATACGATCGATTTATAAATTCTATGTATGAATTCATTCTATTCTAAGGCATAATCTTACGCATATCCATGATCTTTGTATATAAAATTTGAACATTTTCTTTGAATCTTAACGGAGGGGTGTCAGTGGAGGTAAAACTGTGAATCTTGATGTTTTTAACGAATTATATTTTTTTCATATTCAAGGAGATATGAAATTAATTCGAATTTCAAATTTTATCATGACGCAAGAAAAAAAAGAAAAGCACACTCTTTTTGTTAAGGGAATTTTCTCTAAGTATAAAACACAGAAGGATGCGCACAGAATGATGAAAGTATTTTATTACACTTCAACTAATATTTCTGTGGGCATCAATTTCTAGATAGCAAAATTTTATATACATAATATAATATATAAATATGGAACGTCAGTTACGTTGATGAGAACGTCTTTTTATTATTATATTTATAAATTTATACCGTAAAATCATGTATGAAATAACCTGCATCCGTTTCAAGAATAACCAGAACAATACGAGTGTAATTTGGTTACATAAATCTTGAGTGAACTCTTGATATTATTCAACGCATATCGCATGTTGTTAGTATACCCGAAAAGAGATTCAATTAATGAATAAAACACAAAATCACTGACTGCTGTAAACGGAGATAAACTTGTATTGCATAAATTGTAATTGTATGTGGAAGTAATAGACTCGGAATTCATGTAATATGATGTATATTTCATCTGTATGCATCGTTTTTCTATTTGGGATATACATATAATATACACATATATGTGTATATAATTGAAATAAACTCGGAATCACACTGTACATGTTCCTATGAGTGAAAACGATTAAGTGTAATCACGATTATGAAGATCGTGGACCCTCATAAGCGAGTGTACTCTTATTATATATATATATATATATATATACTGTATCAGTGGCAAAAATGTTGATTACTACTCTACGTGTTTTTTACTTTGTTGGATCATATGTACATGTTAGGTACATACACGTGAAGCGATTACAATATTTTTCATAAGATAAAACTCGTTAGATATCGAATTGTAATTGCAATGATGATTATTAGATGGATTTATTTCTTGCATATAAAGTGAACGTAAAATTATAATAACGATCGTGTAATTTCCTTTCCACGTTTCAACACCGTGTGTTGAATCCATTCCCGTGATTTATATTCATTCAATTTAAATTTGTAAAATATATTTTCTTTTTTTCTCTTCATACTTTCCGTGTAAAAGGAGAAAAGAAAACAATCTAATCGTTTGTTTTGAAAAAATTAAGTTGAAGTTAATGTGGGGTTTGTAATTTCAACTTTGCAATCATTGAACAATGGAGAATATTTTAGAAACGTGTAATTCAATGTAATCGCGGTGTTGTATATTTATAAATGAGCAGGAAAATTTGATAGCTTAGAATTGCGTAATATCACAAAAAATGGATATAAATCAGTTTCAATATTAGTAATTTTGTCATCTCTATGGATTTTGATTTGGAATTTATCTACATATTTGATATTTCACTTCCATACAACTTTCAATGAATTTTATTACATTAGCGATTCGCTGTAAATTTAACGCTGAAAGCGTCCTTTTCTAAACAACGTGCTCAGATGGTAACTCTCGTATCTTCTTGAAAAATTGCTTGTGAATTGATCAAAATGAAATACCATTTAGTTCAAAAACTCATTGGAATAAGAAACTTATTTCAAATTAAGAAAGTTTTGTTCAGCAATTCGTGGAATTTTACGATTTTCAATGTTGCAATGCTGAAGTTCTCATTAATTATTCTCTGCACTCATAGAATTTATATAGAGAATCTCATTTACTAAAGTAGCACACGCACATTCTGATGAAAAATATGTTGAGGAAATTCAAATATTCTATGGAGATACGAATATATTTTATGCACATTATCAGAATATGATGCCACAAATATTGTGGGAATATTAAAGAACATCTTATTAAAATAAAAATCCCTCAACTTTTGCAAATAATGAAAAACTAATTCACGGTGAATTTTTTTAATGATTACACATTTCAAGGGAACTCAAGCATGGGGAGATGGGGGAGGGAAAGAAGTGAAATTTTGTGCTAACTTGAAGTTTTTCCCAATTAAATAATGAATAATAAAAAGTTACGTGGCTTGGAACCAAACCCCTCTCCTCCCATGTAGCCCAGCGTAATCTCCTAAGTAACACAAGAACATTTAAAACATTCTTTATTAATTCTGAGATGATGCATAGAATGTGCAGGTGAGACTGTTTTGGATGAATTCAAAGAATATATTCTAAGAAACAGTCCCATTCGAAGATTCTATGAATGTTCATAAAATAAACTCAGAACTTCAAAGAACCTTCTTAGCATTTTCAACCTGTTATGCTACTTGGGATTTATCAACCACGCAGTTTATGGACGATCCCTCACCTCTAAGCTAAGCATAGTACCAACAATAAAATGTTATCAACTATTATATCTGATACGATAGAGACGAGGAATCCAGAAAGAAAGAATGACTATTATTTCAAAACTGTAGGTGAATTATTTATGGCTAAACTTGACTTCTTGAGTTATGTTTGCATATGTTTTGGCGTAAGAAACTTTTGCGGAGTCTAGGGCGACTAAAAGCTTAATTATTAAATTATTTATACCACAAACGACTATAAATTTCTATATATTGAAATTTATTATAATTCAATTCAACAATTGATGCAGGAATTTGTATAAGTTGTCGAATATTTTATTCCTTCTCATTCCTATACATCACAGCATTTTCAATGATCAATTCCAAACAGTTTGAACAAATGGTATAAAAATTATAATAATTCTCTGAAGGAAGAAAATATTAAACTTAAATAATTTTCCGTATTCTCACGTATTTTTCATATACAGTAGAACTTCTTCAAGTCGAAGCACGAACATAAATCAAAAACTATAATGTCAGATAGTTTTCATTTGCTTTTGAAATTTCAATCAATGAGGGTTCGACTATATTTCTTTTCGCAACGGTTAAAGGGATGAAAGCAACGCAGTAGAATCACGTGAATATCTCCTTCAGAGGTAACACCACTTTGAAGTTTGTCAATTTTTGCTGCAAGTACTTTTTATGGATACGTTACGAATCGATATCTAAAGTGAAAGGGCAATTTTTGAAGCATGGGAGTTTGGATTCATTATCTGCCTAGCCCTGGTTGAAAAAAATCCATTGATTCTCGTTAAATCTCATTGAATCTTGCATAATTTTCTGATCAATTCCTATTCAACCAATTTAAATAAAATTTAATCAGATAAGTGTATTTTGTCAATATCATTCTGATTGAATTTTGCACAATATTCTGACCAAATCTCATTAAATTTCATTTCTTCAGATTCTATGAATTTTTTCAAGCAGGGAGATTCACTTGTTACCTCATGGAACATTGATCTTTTTGGCATATCAATGGATGACTGTATCGGCCTGGTGTGAGATAATTTCCATTCAAATCATCTTCAATCTCTCCTATCTCAAAACTGCATTTTAAAAATCAGTGGAATCTGTAGCTTAGCCAAATTTTCAATCAACCGACTCGATTCTTTTTTATTTTATTCGTGATATGTTCATCTAGTGAGATACGCACAGGTTTTCCGTTCGAAATCAAGTAAAGAAGTTTAGGGTGGAAAAATTAAACTTTCCTTGAAATCGATGGCACTTTGTGAAAAATGTATCAACTTTTGGGCTATAAACTTAATCGGGGAGTCAATATCTTATTGTTTTTGAGATCGCTCTTTCGAATGGTGTACATAAAATCTTCGAAAAATAACAATTCACCCTGTTTTTCTTAACAAATATCTTAAAACGTGATTTCTCAACAGCGATTTTTTTTTCTCAATTGAATCGTTCCCTATGATGCCACGTTCTCTGGAATATTAGAAACGCGTTCTCGATACTTGGACTTGAAAAAATATGGTCTGACAATTTTGATTTTCGTCGTTTAAAAACCAAAAGCACATTTGATTGTTCAAGGGAACAAATACAAATTGTGATTTTTAGAGGGGTCAAAGTAGTGTTGAAATCTCGTATTCAAAGATCTTCACTTTCTAGATTCGAACATTCATCCCCATACGGAACAACCACCGTTCACTGGACATTTTCTTTCCGCTTTTTCCTTTCTCCATCCTTTATTCATGTCTTCCATTCCCTGTTGGGAAATGTTCGTCTTTCCGACATTGTTAGCAGGGTTTATATACTTCATCTTCCCGAAAATGCAACGCAGACATCGGTGGGTGTTTTGCACTGAAAGCAAAACAATAGTGGAGCCAACATCGCGCCAAGTTTGGATCCAGCGAACTTCGCGCTGCGAAAAGCAATTAACGCAAGACTAGAATTTCCGTCTCAGCGAAAGCGCTTGAATAATCAATTTATCATTCTTTCATCGTCTCAGGTCTCGTCGTACGGGAGGAAATGGTGGTTTCTATCCATTATCAGAGATATCAATTCCTCTATAAAATCTTTAATTTGATATGATAGAATTTTACATACATATACAATAATGAGGATTTAACATTAACGTGGAGTGTTAGGACGGAGGTACAATTAGGATTGTGTTATGGCAGTACTTATTTTCGATTGAATTTTCGCTTTGGCGTATATTCGATACCATTCAACAATACAAGTGGAGAATGAAGAGAAGAAGAGTTTATGCCTAGGTTCTTTGGTATTAGATTCTTTGCATTCAATCGTCAACAGAAACGAAGGAACACGGAGAAGGCCGTGTATCTCCACTTTGTAGTATCTTTTTTTTTTGTTGGCGTTGTAGCAATTAATCCTTCGAAGACAGACATGGATTCCTCCTCAACATTCAACAAATTTAATTCTCTTGCAGACTTTAATAAGAAAAATTAATCGATCGACATCTCGAGTCTTTCATATTTTACTTGTCTTTGGAAGGTTAATTACTTTCATGCTGCTAAGATTCATTAATATATCCGTGTCAGTTTTTATCGTCTAGCTATCATTCTTGGATTCATTTCATCCTGATGAAAGAAGAAACATGTTTATACGCAAAATCTTGGTGCCGGAAATTTGTTCAGATTCAGACAATACATGCATTATTGGTTTCAAATTATGCACTTTCACCAGGTTTGTGCTTGTTTTAGGAAATTTCATTCAAACAGCTATACTTGTATTCGAAAGTGAATTATTATCAATTTCATCTTTGAAGCGTACTCTTGAATCGAAATTGAATCATTCGTATAAAACAGTAAATTCAAATATAAAAATGAACTTATTCATTGATTTACAAACGATAGAATAAAAAAATCTATGATAGTCAACTGCAACTACAGGGGCTAAAATCGTGATGGGGATCTTTGAAGGGAAAAAAAGATCAATTTTTCCAAGGATCCTCATCACTGTAGCAGAATACTTGCACGTATAAAAGTAAGTCCAGAGTCCAAATCGGATGAGATTTTATAAACTTGAGGACTGTGACGCAATAATTTCTGAATCGTTTCAACCCCAGTGAGAAAGTTTTCAAAATTTTATATAATTTTACATAACTTATATGTAAACTATGTTGAATTGTATATAAATTATATATAATTCTGAAACATTTTCCACTCGGAAATTCTCTCGAGATGCACTGACGCATTCGAAGATATCAACACCACCTTGTTGTTTAGATTCAATTTGCAGCCCTCTGTAAAGAAGATTATTGGATCTAACGAAACCTTGGACTTGACGACAATTAGAAAATTGTACAATATTCGATATCTCTCCACAGAGATATTTTGGCACTTTCATACGTGGTACAGTTATCGCTTATATGCATCATTTGCCACCATTGACTGATCTCTTGACGATGGGTTTCTCCGTCAAGCTCAAAATTTCTTGCGAATCAATTCAAATTATATTACAAATGATATGCAGGATGACTGTTTTCTTTGTAGACAGGGTGAAGTGGTGAAACGTTAAAATGTGTGCGACTTGCAGCAGTGTTCTGGAATAAAGAAAAAAAGAATGTGTATATGATACAATTCATATTCGAATCACCCTCAATAAACAAATATCAATTTACCTGCATCTTGTCGGTTTTTAAATCAGTCTTGACGTTGTGTTTGAGTTGGTCTCCCTTTCTGCTTTCCAAATTCATCATCAGTCTGTGGTTTTCGTCCCTCCATTCTCCGCGGAACATCATGACAAGTGGCATCCTAAAAACTCTTCGAGAATCTAAAATTGTTCCAAATTTCAGAACAAGAGACAAATAAAGTCATCAACACTGTACACTAGTTTTGAACTTTTCATTTAAATGCTTTAACAGTTGGTAAGAAATCGACCGGTCTTCAAATATTCATTCCTGAAAATTTCAGAAATATCCATGAGGGTTCAATTTTGCATTCCTATCTTCTCAAGCGGACAAAAATAATTGCGCGTAAAATGGTGATTCAAAGGTATTCAAATGTCTCGAGCGCTCCTTGGTTGCCATTCAATCTATCAATACGATGAATAATTCAAAAACAAAAGCAAATATTTTTCCTGATTAATCTCCTTCCAGCTAATCAAATTTTACATCATTTTTCTCTTCGTTTACTCAGAGTTGTGGAATTTTGTGGAAGGAAAAGAAAACAACATCTTTGTATAACGAGATTATAAAAACAAATATATGCGCTTATACGCGAAGAGGAAGAAATAAAAGTTGCGATTGCGTTTATCAATCAAACATTGTCGTGAAGCGAATCGATATATCTATTCCACGATAAATTACCTTGAGATTTATTTTTGAATCGAATATTGAAATTCTTTTTCTCAAGGTATTTTGAAGGATTTGAAAAAAAAAAAATACTTATTAAGTGTTAGAATAATAATAGGATATTCGAGTTTAGTGACCATGAGGGAAAAAACCACGTGGGATTACGGGGTAAGATTCCTATGTGCACCTAGGAATCCCATGTTTTCTTCGAAAGGGTGATGATAACCCTGGTTAAAAAAATCCATCAAACGTGCAAAGGGAACGAATGGGTTTCTTTAACCATCAAGGAAAAACAGAATTTTTACAAAGTAACAATTAATCAAGGTGAAATTACTCACAGATTGAACTTGTAAAACGAATATCACATCTTCAAGAAAATAGTATGCTTGACCAAGATCTCCTTCGCAAAGGTACGGGAGCTTGCTCCAGGCAAGACATTCGAGTCCCAAAGGTCGGAAGACCCGATCGACTAGAGCCGCTATTTGGCCCTCAAGGCCGTTTCCCTTTATCGGCAAATATTCGGATGGTTTGTGATCACCTCTCTCCGCGACTTCGACGTACGGACTGAAGGGAAGTACCAATGCAACTATCAACCGGCCACCCGGTGCCAAAGCGGACGTGAGTCGTCTTAAAAGACTATTGGGTCGATCGCATCGATCCAGAAGATTCAAACAAAGAATGACGTTGAAAGGTTCTGCTTCTTCGTACCACTTCTCGACATCGAGAACTCTGATTTGAAGAAAATACGATGAATGAAAAATATAAATTTGTTTCCGGTGTGAAAATATTTCCTTCGACTTACGTGAAATTGCGTTTCGATAGAGCCCATCTCATGGGAGGGGATATATCAGTCGCGTATACTTTTTTGAAAAGATGAGAGACGTGAGATGTGGTGGCTCCATCGCCGGCTCCTAGATCTATCAAAGAGTCCCATGGTCCTTGATACCCACTGGCGTCTAATAATTTTTGGAACTGCTCCCCGGAGAAAACATGCATCGAGCCTCGGCCTAACAATCTGTAACAAAATTCAAGTTTTATCGATTATTACAAGTTTTGGGACGATGGGATGATAAAGAGTATTCTATTATTCTTTCGGTTTTTGTTCTCTTCATGCCACATTCTCAGCTGTCGGTGCCATCGATTAACGATGGGCGCACCACCCATTTCACTGCCTTTCATTGAATAATAATAAAGAAAAAGTAAGTAACAGCGTTAAAGGATGGAGAGGGGATGAAATCTCTTTTTCGAAAGATGGAAAGAGAGCACGCTAGTTCGCATTGTTCAATTTTTATCCAATACCTCTTCTTCTCTTCCGTTCTTGTTTTTCTCCCTCTTCTTCTTCTTCTTCTGCTTCTTCTTCTTCTTCTTCTTCTTGTTTCCCCATTGTCAACTTCCTTCGTAGCATGGGTCTCTCTGATCGTTGTAAGGGCTTGAAACCGAAGAAGAAAGAGAACGAGAGGGAAGACACACGCATACAGAGCTACACGTGCGACTCACAAATCAGGTTTGCAGATCGCGAGGTGGCTTCGTCGGCGGCGCGAGCGACAATTAATTCACCGCTTTTGCTCCCTTTGGTATCCTCTTTTTTTTCTTCTTTTTTTGGGGCCCCATTGTGCGCGTACCAACAAGCGACAGGCCTCGAATGAACCTTCGTGGGCGCTCTCCTCTTCTGCCAGTTGCTGCTGTTCTGTTTTATCAGCTTCACTCGGATTCCCTTGATTCTCCATTTTCGTCTTTTTGCCGTTGTTCCCTTTGACTTTGGAACTCAGTTCTTCTTTTATCTTTCCTCTTTTTTGCTTGTACTCGGAGACCGCCTGACTCCGGCGTCAGGCGGTCTCGGAGTTTCAGTCCTTTCAGTTAAAATTGTTTCCTTTTCCTCGCTATTCTCGCATCTACGTAGGTACTCGAATAAAATATTATCCATACGCATCGGATTACATAATGGAATGGTAATGAAAGAAAACTCCCTCTCTGTGTTGCGAGTGTTAAGTATGGAATATGGTAAGATAAAGAGGAGCCCCAATCAACGTGCAAACAGAAGTATCGGAACGAAATTGTGTGCATCGCTCAGGCATTTATCCATTTTTTACGTCCTGATCGCTATACATATCCGATTATTTGTGCACAATGTGAATGACGGAGAGAGAAGGGGAGTTGTGGAGGTTTTTGAGCAAACAAGGAGAGAACCAGCACGATCAAACGAGAATTTGCAAACAATAGGCTCCAAGAGCGAGGTAGATTCTTTAGATGGCGGTTCGATACGCATCGCATTTACATATTATTGCTATTATTAGGTAAACGGTCCCCCGAGCGCCTCTTTAACACTACTCGATGCTCTTCGAGGTATTTTACGAGCATACGAGGAGAGAGGGGTCCTCTCCTCGCCACCTAAAACACATTAAAATAAATATAAATGAGGAAGAAAGAAACAATTGCGTGGGTGGTTGGGTTGCTTTCGAATCGTATAAAAATCCTATAATCCATGTTGTCTTTTTTCTTTACTAATTCAATTTCTACCAATCAAAGTCAAGGTATTACAAACCCACGGAGCAGGAGAGGAAAAAAGCGAAGGATTCGTTGATTTCAGCGAACGAACATCATCGAATTGACCTCGAAAATATACACATTGTCGTGATACAATTTAAATTTCAGTGAATCCTGTTACGCTTGGTAAGATTTTGCGCCTCGAACGAACCAACGAACGTCATTACATATGTCATATCATTAAATCAGAATGAATTCAATTCTGTAATACATGGTGGAAGAAGTCTTCTTTCTTTTTCATCTTGCGACCATTTTGAATGGATTAATGAACCGAATGACATGGGATCTGATTGAAGCTCCACTCGAGAAACCGTCGAGTCATTTTCACCATCATCGTTTATCGCATTGAACGAGTACCGTGGAATTCTGACCTTTATTTTCTTTTCAGTTCTCTTCCCTCTCGCAACACTTTGTTTTTATTTTCAACAGCAACAACAACGGCCTGAGATTCAATCTCCTTTAAGTATATATTCTTTAGTGGATTTAATAATTGTGTTGGAGGAAATTTTATGTTAACATTGTTCCGTGAAGTGACGATTGAGATTCGTTGAATCGTGAGATGAATATTGATCGTGCTTCGCTTGATAAAGCACTACACGTGTTGTGATACCAAGTCATCTTTTTTTCTCGGAGATGAGAAGGAAATTATGTGTATACGGGATTTAGAAACTATGCAAGAGAATAATCATTCGTTCCATTCGGGAGAAGAGAGATTTGGAGTAATAAAAAAAGGACAATCGTTACATCATTTTGACCTTTCCACCCCTCCCTGTTTCTGCAATTATATAATCGATATCGTATGTCTCATATTCGTACAGTGGTAGTTATAAGACGGAAAGAAGAAGAAAAGGGAGAAAAAAAGAGGAGAAAAGCACCTCTCTTCGCTCGGCGGTTGTACGAAATTGGTCTCGGCCATCGTCGTCAGAAAGTTTCGTTGAGGATCGAGGGTTATCGGGGGAGCTCGGAAGAGCTCGGTCGGTAGCGTGCTCGATTGTAAAAAAGTGGTGGGAGGAGGATCGAAGGGGAAGAGGAGGTGGTGGAAAAAGCTCGTTATGTGCGGGAGCTCATGTCAGAGGGTCCACAAATACCAGGGGGGAGGGGTGGCAAGTCAGTCGTCGTTCTCTCCTTTTCTCATTTTACTTTCTCAGTAGAGGAATATATCTCAAGTTCGAGAGCAATGGAAAGCGCGGACAGTTGGGAATAATAAGAGACGGGACGCTGTGTATTTAGCATTTCCCCTGCTGGCAGAGGAGTCGATGCCTCGTTAGCTGGCTTTGCTGCTCTCCTTCTCTCCCTACCTACCTCTTACGTACACATATGGGATGTAAGTACGAGCGGGTGAGAGGGTATAAGAGTTAAAAAGGGGGTGCAAGAAAGGAGAAGGGTCGAGAAAGAGAAAGATTTACACTAGCAGCTACGTTGGGGATGCTGCGGTGGGTAGGCGTGGATCGTGGACCACCCCGGTCCACGAACCTTGAAACCTCGGAGGGGAGGCCACGCCAACCGGATGATGGGAGGGGAGGGAGGGGTGAGTGTCGAGAGAGAGAGAGAGAGAGAGAGAGAGAGAGAGAGAAAGAAAGAGAGAGCCAGTCCATGGACAATAATTATTATTATACCACCACGGAGAGTTTCGTAGATGCTGTCCTTCGGAAAGACGCCAAGGAAGAAAGAGGAGAATGAAAGAGGGGAGGGAAGTGGTAGAAGACCGTGCATAGGTGGATGGTGAACGGATGCTGCTGTTCCTGCTTTTAGAGTTCCTCGAGGAGGGAAAAAGAGAGGAAAATAAGAAGCAGAAGGGGGTGAATGGAGTGAGATTCTTAAACGGGATCGTTACGCGACTCGTCTTTCGCATATTCTCTTTCCTTCGCCGCGACTAATGTTTTTCCCTCTCTCTTCTCCTTCTTCTTCTGTTCGTTTGCTTAGATTTCCTATCTCCTCCACACTTCGTTTCTTCCTCCATCCTCGTTTCATCCCTCGTTCGGTGTATTATTTACCATGCGTGCAAAAGATGTACGGGCTTTAAAATGTTTCGCTATGCGCAAAGATGTTCGTACAAACGTAGATCACACATTTCTGTACAGTAGTACCGTACATTCTCGCCTGTGATACGTTTCTTCTCTTCCCTTCAAAAAGACAGAATTGGAAACTAAAGATGAATAGTCACGCGTATGCCACCCACATCAATCCTTTTCTAGACGTTTTTGAGATATTAACCGCGGTCTCGTTCAACTTTGGGATCACTAAATCAAAAATGTGATTGGAAAAAATCCATCCCAGCTACAATAATTTGGTAAAATCAGCATAACGATAACAAGAATAATTATAAATGGAGATTCTCAGAGTAGGCGTGTGCAAGATTTTGAGATAAGAATTAATGAGTGTAATTAGCTGCGCGCAAACGCGTATTTGAAGTGGAAAAAGGGGTGGATGCGCAATCGTTCTGTTTAAGTTAACCAAAGCCCCTCCTTCTTATAATTACTGGTCATAGCACAAGACACAGGATGAAAGAAAAAGAGCAAAGAGGTATGTAAGGTGGTTTTCTACGCGCGAGAATTCGCGTCTGCGCTTTGGATTAATTACGGAGAGGGTTGCCAATCGAGTAGAACACACCAACCAACCCTCTAGAAAGGAACGCTTTCCAAAGCGCAAACGCGTTAATGATAATTACTGACCAACGAACTTCGCCGTCTGAAATCTCTATGGACCAATCGGGGTTGAATGCTGGGAACGTTGTGTCGAGAATTTTAGATGAGATTCGAGAGAAAGAAGAGGAATTGTATGAAATAATATAAATGAAATGATATAAAAAATTAATTTTGAAATTTCAAGAACACTTCAACGCTACGGAATGTTGATATTTCTAAACAACACATAAATTAGGAAACAAGACTCAAATAAAAATGACGCTCTCGTGTCTTTCCTTCTCAAGACAACAGGGTAAAATTATGAAATGTATATTCTTGAAATATTTTTTCATTCTCTCGGTTACTGCTTTTCTCTCGCGGGCCCTCTCATCAACCAAGGTATGACTCATGTATAGTTGTTTTCACTCTCCCTTGAGGGTTCGTACGTAACCCTCTATAATTTCAAGAACCTACTCGCAACAAGATATGCGACTGAAAGAGTAAATTCATCAGAATAAAATTATTGTAATCAAAGTTGACCTCGTACAAAGTTGAGCCGAGGTCCGAGGATTAAATTATATTTAATACGTATACTAACTAAATACAGACATAATTTGCGAACACATCATCGTACTGATGAACGTTGTTGAGCAGACGTAAAGGTGAATGCTGTGATGATGATGATGATGATGATGTCTTGAAGCTTTTCTTATAAATTATTCAGAAATTCAAATATCTATTTTGTTGGAAAATTAATGGATGCTTGTTTTTTACGGCACCGAGAATTTAGGTATAATATTTTAGGAGTTGAGAATTCAAGAGCAGGCGATGGAATAATTGTATTTATTTATCAAGCGAATGACAGAGAAATTGAACTACGCTTCTTTCGCGTTGCTGTGTTTATTTTAATTTTTTTCCGTAGCGTTCCATGTTCGTGCAAAATATCAGTATGTAAATTTATTACGGAATGAGTTTGGTCTCTTATGATTAATTACTATATAATTGATATGTAAATAAAAGGAATATAGAAATCAGAAATTAACATGACCGCATATTATAAATTAGTGTACATGTTATTTTCTGGGTTTTTTTTTCATGTCGAAGCGCGCATAACTCGTTGATGAATGAATAAATAATTGGACGAATAATGTTTTTATTTTATGGTTTATTCGTGGATCTTATTTTTCTCTCAGCTATGTCTCGATATTCATCAGGATTCAAAAATAAAGTTATATTTTCCTTTTCTTGTGATTATGATTTCCAACACGGAGGTCTCCACAATGAGAGGTGAAAAATTCTGGTGTCATTTTGTATTTTGACACTCAAAATCTGCGAAATTTATCACAGACTTGTTTTTGGTGGATTCCAGCAAAGACGTTCTCATAAGTTTAAACAATCATTCCAAAAAGGTGCGCACAAGAATGTATTTTATTTTGTTTGGCAAGGTAGAAGCGCTAAAGCAATCATCAACATGTTACCATAAATTCAGAATAGAAATAAACTCATCGTATGCAGAGAATAAGTAAGCTAGGAGGATGAACCGGGGACTTGGGTGAGGATGGTTTGCGAGGTGATGAAAGGAGGCCTTCCCTTCTCGCCGGTTAATTAATAACCGCAGAGATACGATCTCCGCCTATCTCGCTGTCCGGTGTGGCTCGACAAGCGAGCTGCTGTTGCTGTTGCCGTTGCCGCCGCCGTTGCTGGTGCTGGTGCTGGTGCTGCTGCTGCCTGGCAAGCGAGGGGGAGGCAGGAACTTGCCTTACGTTGTCTTGTTTTGCCTTGCTAAGGTTGTTGTTGTTGTTGTTGCCAAGTTGAGAAGTATTCTTCTGTTCTTCCGAGGTGGGCTACGACGGAGAAGAAGGGGTTGCCGTGGTTGGTTATTGATGGCCAGCTTTGTTTGCCCACCGAACCGTTTATTAAAATCCAACGTGGATGATTAACCTCTCCCCCGACCGCGTCGCCTTGTCTGCTACCAGGCTGAGCACAAAACAACGGCAACGCATCATCCTAGCATCCGTTTGTTACCACTACTATTCATCCGTGCGAGGTGTTTATTAAAATCCATTTCGATTCGCCGATTGACTTGGCGTTCACCCCATTCATTCGTTCCAAAATAATATAAAATTTCAAACCTGCGAAACATATTCTTCTCTCTTGTTAATCAGAAGAAATGTTGAACGACAAAAAGTAATATAACTCTCGGCTACGACGGTCATCAATTGTAAATTTACCGTAGTAATTGCTAGAGGCTATAATTTACTCGCAGTACAAAATTATGATCTTCATGGGAGATTAGTCAATCACAATTTCAATTAAAATAAATGAATCATCGTTCATTAAAAGTAATCGTTGGCTCAAAAAATTATATTCGTGGCGAAATGATGACCGGCGGGAAATCAAAATCAAAAACCGACAACAAACCACCTGCATGACGCTTATGCGAAGTTATACAATACACTCCCGCTGAGAATATTAATTACGTTTCCCCCAATCACCTCTCTCCCTCCGTTTCTTCCTTTTTCTCTGCATCCTGATACAGCTCCTGGGCTCGGCATACAAATTAATCATAATTAGCGACGAGATGTCTTCCATCGGAGTCGTTCAACGGCATGAGCGAGGCAAAATGTTGGAAGAAGGACATGCGAGGAACAGAGAACACAAACGATTCAAAGCGTACATCCGGTCCCACTGAACAATTTTAATCCTTTCGAATCATTTATTGTTTCTTTTTCATCACTCGCTGTCACTCTCCACGATGAAATATTCTCTTTTTCGTTTGAATCGAACGATCAAAGTGATTTCGAGTTTATTTTCAAGGGGGTAATTTTCCTGTTTTCAACTTGAAAATTTCAGCATTTGCACGAATTCGTTAGTAAATAAAGTAAATTGTACAACCTGACAGGATAATAAAGGAACAACAGCACCGGGTGCGCGTTGGAGCGACACAAAGTAGGTAAATACGTTTTTAATGAGCGAATAGGCAGTACTACTACGCTACTATTTCTACCGCTACGTGTAAAGTCGAAGGTAATATAGATGAACCAGACCACGGAGCTTTTTCGTAATTGCATCGGACAGCAATCGGTATAATTTTCCGGAAACAACCAGGGGAACGTACGTTTTACCTGGAAAAAAAATTACTTGCGGTGACGATAATAAGAGAGAAAGCAAAGGGATTCCAACCCTCTCCAAGTGCACAATTCTATTTACACGTGAAGAGTAGTGGCGTAGGCATCGGCTACTGCCATTATGCCGGTGGATACTTGGAAATTACATCTCGAGAAACGCGTTAACGATTTTTTCCTCCCGTATTTTTCCTTTACCGTAGGAAAGAGAAAAAGGGTGAGTCGCGATAAGGATCGGGTAAACAAACATAATTAACAATCATACTTCATGCGATTGATCGTGAATTGTGCAGTTCATATTTTGAAAAGAGTTTTCATGATAAAAGGTAAAAAATTGACAATTCTCTAACTATACATTCGTTTCGAATACATTTTTCATGGTATCGATACGTTTAGAAGGTAAATAAAATAGGGAGATAAAATTTCGATACCTCCTATCTTGGGAAGCAAACTATAGATAAAGTAGTCTCTTATGTCAACGTTAAATGACCTGAGCTAAGCGTTCAAAGTATTCCTTTTTTTCTTGAACTGTGGTTCTAAAATGGTATCCAACAATTTGAGAAATTTCTAAATTTTTGACACACTGTGTAGCGATGATAATTTTTTTGTTGTTGTATTTTTTAATGGCTTCAGAGTGAAATTACTATTTTCTCTTATGAGAAAAACCGGATATCGGAATTTTATTGTAAGAACATCAATTATATTATACCCTTATCGAACTTGTCCTATAGTGAAACAACAAGATATATTTCCGATATTGTTACGATATATACGAGGAATATCCAACGTGAAGCCAATAGATGCACGGAGCAAAGTATATGGGATTGATTACCATTTGCCTTAGTTCTCATCGTGACTTTAGAATAGAAAGTGAGTTATGACTCGCGATTTGGTGATGATTAAGATGTTAACCTATCGTTTCCACGGTAACGTAAACAGTTTATCGTACTCACTTTGATTCCGAATGGGAATTATTACAATTTTGAAATATCCGTCACCAAATTACTATTCTTCATAGGAACTGATAATTATCGTAGATATCATGGTAATATCCGAAATCGATCGTACTGTAAGAATACAATATAATTGACGCAAGTATCGGGTTTTGTTTTCCATAAGAGTTGAATTCAAAAACCCAGGCAAAGAATTGTAAAATGTACATCTTGGAAAGTCGATGTTTGAATGTTTGGGAAAATAATTCAAGCTACCACAATTTTAGTTGATTTCACAGCTGGGAATGTAAGATTTACATCAGCTGTGGCATATCTCACATTCACTGTTGTGAAATAAACTTAAATTGTGGTAGCTCGAACTATTTTTGAAATTGTCCAAATACCTGACTTCACAAGCTGTGAATTTCATAACTCCTTTTTTCTCAGTGAAGAATTCAATTTGAATGTAATTTTTTGTCGACGCACGGAGAAAAAGGAATTCGCTGTGGCAGCGAAATCTACTTTTGCTGGGTTCCTTTTGCCAGAGGAGCAAATTTTTTGCTGTGGCAGCAAACTATTTGCTGTTCCAGCAATCTGGTTAGCTGCGGCAGCGAATTTTTAGCTGTGGCAGCAAAAAATGTTTGCTATCCCAGCGAAATTTGTTTGCTATTCTGTATATAATACTGAAAATTTGCTGGCGGAGCAAACATTTTTTGCTGCCACAGCTAAAAAATTGCTGTCGTAGCTAACACGATTGCTGTTATAGCAAATTTTTAGCTAGGTCAGCAAAAAAATTTGCTATTCTATATATAATACCTCGATTTGCTGCGTCAGCAAATTTTTTCTCTCCGTGCGATCATGAGAATGCAAACCTCAGGGGACAATCAAATTTCTCTATTGATTTTAAGTTATTCTTCCAAGTATATTAAAATGTTTCTTTGATTTTGACCTCAGACTGTATTCAAACCGATAAAAATTCGCTAATGACAAACTCTGAGCAAATTTTCTCGTGAAGTTGATTCAACAGTTTCAAATCAACTATGCTTCAAGTATCTGATTGAACCGATTGACGATTCTCATTGATTGAATTTGATCCTGAATGGGTTTGTATCAGTTCTTTTGCATCAGAATCAATGAGAATCAATCGGTTCAATGAGATTCTTCAAGCAGGGACGTCAGCTGATTTTAGGGTTAACCACTTGAGAGAATACCAGCGTTTGGACTCCATTTTACTCACGGAGAAGACAAAATTCGCTGTGACAGCAATTTTTTTAGCTATGACAGGGAATTTCCAGTCAGGCAGCAAAGAATGTTGGCTTCTCTAGAAAAATTTGTTTACTATTCTATACAGGATAACTCAACCGAGTCGGGTAGATTATATTTTAAGGGTATATTCTGCAACCAAAATGCAACAATTTCATGTATGGGAAAAAATTTTGTTGACGCTTTGTTCTTGAAATATAAGCATTTGAAAATTTTTCATTCAAATCCAAATCGGTCAAAAGCATTGTGTACTGCACACGAAGAAAAAAGAATTCGCTGTGGCAGCGAAATCTACTTTTGCTGGGTTCCTTTTGCCAGAGCAGCAAATTTTTTGCTGTGACAGCAAACTACTTGCTGTTCCAGCAATCTTGTTAGCTGCGACAGCGAATTTTTAGCTGTTACAGCAAAAAATGTTTGCTATCCCAGCAAAATTTGTTTGCTATTCTATATATAATACTGAAAATTTGCTGGCGGAGCAAACATTTTTTGTTGCCACAGCTAAAAAATTGCTGTCGTCGCTAACACGATTGCTGTTATAGCAAATTTTCAGCTAGGTCAGCCAAAAATTTTGCTATTCTATATATAATACCTCGATTCGCTGCGTCAGCAAATTTTTTCTTTCCGTGCATACTTGGACTTGACAACGTTCTCTAAATTGGAATACGACGGATCTCTGGAAATAAAATTGAATCATCTTCTCATTCTTTGTTTCGAAGTTGCTCATTTCTGATTGGCCAAACGTCAAAAAATTTCAAATCGCTGTAACTTAGAATTGAAAAATAACAGGGTACTTCCCTTATTTTCCAGAGATTCGTCGTGTTCCAACTTAGCAAATGGTGTCAAGTTCAAGTGTGCAGCACACAACCCTTTCAAGCGATTTGGATTTGAATGAAAATCTCAAAATTCTCATATCTCAAGAACAAAGCCTTGGAAAAATTTTTTTCATACGGGAAATTATTGCATTTTGGCTGCAGAATATTTCCTTTAAAATATATAATCTACTCGACTCGGGTCACCCTTTATATAATCTCAAAATTTACCAAAGGAGCAAACATTTTTTGCTGCCACAACTAAAAAATTGCTGTCTTCGGTAACAAGATTGCTGTGATAAGAAACAGTTTGCTGTGACAGCAAAAAATGTACCTACTGCTCCAGCAAAATTAGATTTCGCGCTCACAGTAAATCTCTTTTTTCTCCATACTGTTGATTCTCATCTATTGAAAAATTTAATGGTTTCGCTAATGCCGAGGATGAGCAATGGCTTAGGCCAAGCACGACAATCAAGCTTAGAGAATTCATGCTGAGTCAATGTTGAGTAATATCACCCTGCTGAAAATGACAAACAAGGGTGGACAAATTTTTTACCTGGATCTGTCAGGATTAAAAGGGTGTTTTAAAAATATGACAGGATCAGTCAAGTGATTTCGGGTTTAAAAGTTATGTAAGTTTTATTTTGGAACGTTTCAGAGAAATTCAGAGTGATTTCGGAAGATCCAGAAGAATTGAAAGATTGGTGGATTGGGAAAAATTGGGTGTTAGAATTTTCAGAAAGATTTAGAGGCATTCAAGGAAAATTCAGAAAGAAATAAGTTGAGTAGAGTTTTTGGTTTAATATTGCAGAGACATTTGGAGAGTTTCATGGAGATCTGGAGATAGATAAATTAGAGAAAACTGTGCGTCGAAAGAATTACTCTGAAATTCCTTTGAATGTCTCTGAAAACTGTCTCAAAATATACAGAGATTCAGAGAGATCATTTTACTAGGGACAATTGGGCAAGAATTTCAGATTTGTTTGAAACCCGGTAACCGAGAATTTCTGGAATCGTTGATTACGAATCCGTTGGCAGAATTCAAAAATTCGAAATGGCGGATTCAATATGGCCCTCAAAATTCCTAAAATTCTTTGCACACCCTTCAAACCCGGTGCTGAAAGCCATTTTGCGGTGGTCTGAGTCGAAATAGAGCCTCAAATGGCCCAATTTTGAAAAACAGAAATTTCTAACTAGGTTATCGCATATGTTTCTCTCTCATATAAGATTGACTAAACCATGCGGGGAATCGTCAAAACGTAACGCAACATTTGCAAAATCATAAAACTCAAGTACTCACCCATTGATCGATGTTCGACTGATGAAGCAAGATAAAGCGGATCTCGCCAACGAATGCCAAATTTGTAGAGGTAAAGAATCTGATCTCTCTACGGATCTCGTCAAAAATATTTCAGCAGCCTTGTCCGGTTGATTGAAGTGAGGTCCAGCTCCTAAAGGAATCCATAGATTCAGCAGGTCTTCCCGGATTTTACTTTTGTCCACTGTATACCACTGGAATAAAATCCCATTAATCGATAAGTGAAATGAAATATCTAATTTTCTTAATAATTCTAGAATGAATTGAATCAAAAATTGTCTAAATACGATAAATGACTCTCGATAAACGAGTCTCATGGTTAAAGTTTTGGAAATACTTTTCAAGAGACCATTGGATACCCCAACGCATAATCCGAAAATATATTTATACTAAGACCGAAATAATTGCTTTCGGAGCGAGTCTTCGATTCACGTTGGTGGTTACACGACAGATCCGATTTCATCGTCATCAGCTTCTAAGAATGAGAACCAATTACACAGGTTGTGAGAGGAGCGAGAGAGGAGAAGAGAGAGAAGTACGACCAAGAGGAAGGCATTAAGGGATCGATCTAATTTACGTAGGGCGGGCTTAATGGCAAAGCACTCGACGATGAAATTATACGAAAATGTAATCAAGGCGCTTTTTGTTTCGTCTCGGTTCGCGGGCAGGGCATAATTAGGAATGCTTTCGCGCCTCGCGACGGGGGACACTTGTTGCTCTTTCTCTTTCTTCTCCTCCTTCTTCTTTTCATCTCTCTCCTTTTTGTTCCATACTCGTATTGTCTGTTCTCTCTATCGTTTTTGCTGGATGATTAAATAAAAATGAAAACAAAACCTCAGGCCGAGGAAAGAAATGGTTGTAATGAATCGTTATGGATTACAGCAAGGACGAAGTAATTAACGTTGTTCCGCGGTAACTTGGGGTATCTGAAACGTCTTTTATATGAATCACCTTTTTGCTTTATATAATAAACCCTAACGTTATTCGTATTACTTATTGAATTAATTTACCGGATTGATTTGAAATGATGAAATATTCGGATCATACCATGTGTTGTTTTGTTTTCGTTTCTTTGCTACACACGATAGGACACAGATCATCAAGTTTAGACATTTAGGCGATAAATTATATTTAATTGAGCGTAAAAATGTGATGTAGTATCGAAATAATTATTTTGCTTAGTTTCATCATTATTATATACAATATGGTATGTACGTTGCTTTACGTTTTACTACTGACGGGTTTATCCACAATATTTTTTATTTACGATCATCGGCTGTGAGATTATTCGATAATTTGTTAAAATACAATATTACAATTCATAAATTCTTGAAAGCGTTTCCTCATCTTCAGCAGATAGATTCAACTTGTTTGCCGCTTAATGATATGGATAATTATTATCATACATGTACTCTCAAAGTTATGACACGTTAACGTGGCAGAAGATAAATCCGTTTACACGTCAACTTTATGCAGAGAAAATTTCAAATTAAATGAATATACAAGTTTATAACATACTTTACGAGACTCGTCTGGGAGATCAAATCAAAAACATGGGATTCGAGTTGAAAGTGATTTGGAATTGAAGAGATAATGGTTTGGATGTCCCGGCATCAAAGAAGGAAACGTAGGGAAATAAATGATAGATTTTTTAAATAGGATCAGAGTTATGGATGCAAGCGCAATCTTCTCCCTTTTAACTTTTCGCCACTCTACACTATTCGTCCCGCCATCATCACACTTTCAATCCACTTTTTCTCTGAGAATTACAAATGGCTACCGACGTGGTCGCGCGCTGCTGGACAGCATTCCTCTTTGTGTCATTAGTGGCTACTTTCTGCTGCCTTGCAGCGACACTGAAAAGGAAGAACAGGACGAACGTGAGGAAGAAGAAGTAGAAGAAGAAGAAGAAGAAGGAGGAGGAGGAGGAGGGAAAGTGAGAGAAACTAAAACAAAGATGCGAGCATGACAAAGAAAAGAGGAGGCGAGAGCACAGTTACCTCTGCACACCTTCCGTATATAGTCTACGGTCGCTTTAACTGCCTCCAGAAGTCGAAGGCTCGACTGGAGCAACTACTAGTAGCCAACTCAGAAATCACAATCATCTAAATCAACGTCTCGCGTTGCGACTTCAAATGCGACTCGTTCAAATGACTTTGAAAATCTTCAGAAGAACTGTGCTCTGTCTCTTATATTTCCTGTAATAATACTGAGTTTTCCGTTTCTAAAACTCGATATTTTCAAGCTTTTCAGAGTCGATGGGAATTCCGTTTGATGTGCTAATTGAGATGTTTTTTTATCAATCCTTGAGGATTGTTTATAGTCTATAGAATAACTCGCCAGCATCTTTCTAGGGCCAAAGCAAGGTCAACAATAATAATTCTTGCTAGGGGATTTACAAAGTATGGTTTTGGGAATTGAAATCTTTCTCTCTCAGGTCCCTTTGGGATCGTTCATTTGACTTTAAATGGTGGAATAAAATGGCAACGGGGAGAGGGGGGAGGAAGAAGGTTATTATTCGTGCAAAGTATGTGGCAAAAGTATTAAATTTATGCTGAGTTTTTGCGGAAGAATATGGATTAAAAATCCAAATAATCTAAATAATTTTATTTTTTTGATAAAAATAAAAATGTTTCATTCAAATCATGTTATCAAAGAATATATCAAATCTGGTTCCATGCATCCACGTTTATGTAGTTTGCAAGTACGGGCGTTGAGTTGTGAAAATTATTAGGGGAGCTCAGAAACCAGTTTTCCAGGGTGAGCGAAGACTTATGGAATTCCTAGGAAAAAACAGAATTATTCAATTAATTCTCTAGAAGTTTGAGGGGACACCACGGGTCCTGTGAACTCTGGGCCCCTGCTTATGTTTCTAGGACTTGAAGCGATACCATAGCGAATAGGGGGTGCCAAGTGTCCGGATTTTTCCTAGTTTCCAGGGCATCCGGGGAACGTCCGGGCAGGATTTTCAACAAATCAGGATGTTCGGATTTCAAGCGAGGATTAAAGAATCCCAATCCGGGGTTGATGCATTCCTAGATGGCAGCCTCAGTTTGAACCTTTCTCACACTCTCAAGATTCTACTCTTCAGGCAGTGAGCTTGTCGAAATTTCGAATGAAATTCCCACTCTTTCAGAGTGAAAGTCTAAGGTTTGAGGTTAGAAACTCACAGCCACTCCAATTTTAGAGTGAATTGAGGAAAGTGAGGTTCACTCGAAGCAGATTGGCTCACTTCTGAGACTTAGTGGAGTGAAACGCGTGATTTTTCACTCTTCCAGATTCAGAGAGTAATCGGTCGAAAACTGGGACAAATTCGGGAAAATCTGGATGCTTGTACGGTTGACAATATAAACTATATTGAATTTTGTAAAATTTTTGTTTTAGAAATTGAGTATCCGATGTGTCGATTAGTTCTAGATTTAACGTAGAATATGCCCTGGCGCAGTGAGTAAGTTCAATTCATAGTCAGACATTTTTATAAATTCAAGAAAACCCGGAAATAAATTCTAACTATAATCGCAATTATTCAAGGATCCAACATTCTATTTTTAGTAAGAATTGGTTGAATTATAACAGAATTTTTCCCAGCCCATCGGAAGTCGAAGTTTCTCTATCCACTGAGTCTACAAATGACGAGGAGATGATAAAAAATCTCCCAAATTCGATTCAATTAAAATGAAGAAAAAAACTTTCAAACATCATCATCTTCAAGTTGAGCCAAGAAAAGTGTGTATATGACTAATTCGAAATTGAAATCAGAAGATATAATCTTTTTTATCGAGTTCAACCGTTTATACGGCTACGGCAATCCTAAATTATATATTGCGTGTTGTTTGTTTGAGTTTCTTTGAGGAAATCTTGCGCGTAAGTTACGTTTCGGGAGGGCGGAGGGATTCACGAAGCACGCGTAAACGTGACTTAAACCGTGACCGACAAACAACACTGTCGAGCAGTTTATGCTTTCCGCTTGAGAATACTGGAGATGTTTGGTCAGCTCGTATGTCGGAGCTCTTCGGATTCCAGAGGCGTGTTGGATCGCGAGTCAAACGCATTCCCTTCCTGTGCCATTATGTTATTGCTGCGGGCGGTGGCGGGTGCGATTCAGCCAACGCGCTTTTATATTGGCGCCGTGTGAGAAAGAGAGTCAGAGGAGGCAACTTGCAGTTGTTACCGTCTTTGTGAGACTCTTATATTCTTTCACGAGATTTTTTCGGTCCTCCTCCCTTCCTTTTCTCCTTTTCTCTCCTCTCCCTGCTCCAAACTTTACTCGAATACCGTTCGAATTGAAATATTTAAATCGATGTTTTCACGTTAGATATTCTTTATAAAAATTTCAGCTGATTAATTGTTAATGATTATTCGTTGGTGGAAATCCTTGAGAGGACTGTTTGCAATGCTTCTAGCGGTCAATGGTTCGCATAAAGGGCTGGAATAATCTCAATATGAAGTCATCGAACATACATTATGATTTACGAATGATTTCAAAGTGTTTCGCACCTACGTGTATAAAGAAATACTCGCGTCATGGCATACGTATCTACACATATCGAGTAACGAAGAAAAGTGCAGCAGAACGAACACATACAGATTCTTATCGACTCGTTCTTTAAATATTCCTCAGGGGCACGATACAGTCGAGGACGCCCTTCCATGCGTTTCACGCATGATCGACCGCGCATCTCGCAATGCACTGGATCACCGACCTTGATAATAATCTAGAGCCATTTTTGAACCTTGAATTCACAGATTTTTTTACGAAAGAGAGCTTTCTCGCACAACAAAAGGGGAACCTGATGAAACGATTTCCATTTTCTTCGAATAACATTGAAAATTTACGCTAAGAAGAATGATAATCATATCAATATTTGAAATGAATTTGTTATAAAAATTGAAGAAAAGGGAAGTCAATGTTTCCACAACCTATGATATTTCTCCCTCGATCATGTTGGAAAGATTTTCAACACCCCTAAGCGATTCCATCTCTCCTTCCTTTGGTGTAAACGAACTGATATTCTAGGCGCGGCTGCCTTCGTTAGTCGATCGTCTCAATTCTCGATGAAAACTCTTCACGGTTAGTTACACCGGCGCTCTGCTTTTCCAATCAGGATATACGCGCCGCCGGGAGAACTTCCATGATCCTTCAAAAGGGGGCAACCGCCATATTTCCCTTCCCTATTTCTTCCTCTTCTCTTATTCTTTTGAAGACTCAAGTACGAAAACGTACGAGTGCACAGTTGAAAAAGCTCTTTTTCTCCTTCTTCCTTCTTGCAATATGCATATGGGGAATCCAGAAAGACCTCGACGATTCTTTTGTCATCTTTTATAGAATATCAAATGTAGACGTTCATTTGAATCTAAAATGAACTGCATTCATCTTTTTGATCAGGAACCATTAAAAATTGTTTCATTGTTGGAATATCAATTCATCTCCCTTTTCCCGCTTTGTGCTATGCTATGACGAAAAAATGACATGGTTATATTTCATAGTTATTTCGAAAATTCTTCTACCAGTTTTCTCAATTTCCGTTTGAAACTCTTTGATTCGGGCGATGAGAAATTCAAAAATAATTGAATTAAGTGAGATAGAGAATAAAAATCCGCAGAATGTAATCTCCTGATGAGACAAAACTGATTACAATTTCAAATCCTACTGTAATTCAAGTTGTAATTTAAAGAGAAAGGATGTTCAAAGAAACTACGTTTGGGTATGTTGTTGAGATTTATCATGATGTTTCCCAGTAGGGTCCAATATAGACTTAAGGCGCGTCTAGACGAGACTGGTTTAACAATGCTTGAGGCTGCCGGTGCATGGTAAAAAGTAGACCTATTACATGTAATATGGGATTTATAGCCACACAAAGTTGCGATAATGTATTCTTGTTGACCAGAATATATCGAGTACTCTGTTGTATGGTTATAAACAGAGCAAAGTCCTCGGTGTTCGCTCGAAACGTTACACATGTAAAAAAGAAAACCACACGTGTACCGAGATGTCCAATATGTCCATTCTCTGTTTTTCCTTTCAAACATCTTGTACATCGATTTATTACAATCCTTGATTTAAATTTTGACAACTTTCACACTTAAACGAGTATAGGAAGTGAAATGTAAAGAAAAAATGATTCATTCTTATTGAGAATGAACTGGTAGAATCGTGAATTCAGTCGTCGAAAACTGTTTTGTATTCATGATGGATTTGAAAATCGATGGGGAGTTTGAGAATCGAAACGCGGGAGAGCATTCGAGTAAAAGATATTTTACTCTTCGTCTTTGTCCTCTGCTTGAGTCAATACAAATTTTAGGATGTCAAAAGTCTGGAGTTAGTGTGAATTTCAAATCGCATAGATATTTTTGTAAAAGATTTGGTGATAGGATGAATGCGATATCGAGAGCAGAGTGTTGAAATTCTGTATAAAAAAGAAGAGAGAAGAAAATGGAAAACATCGAAGATAGAAGATAATGTCGCGAGGGTGAGAGACTTTTGGTTGGCTTGCTGTGAGAAGAGAGAGAGAGAGAGATTTTCCCTACGTCTCTTTGCGTTTGTCCTTACCCTCAAGAGCCTCATCCATCAGTCACTCAATATTTCAAAGCAGCTCCCAACGTGGTTCCATGCTCTACAAAGTCGGCACGACTTATTCTCCCTGTGTTTTTTTCTTTCTGTTGTTATCTTTTTCATTTCCTCTCTCTTTTTTCGTTCCCCCCAACACCTTAAAACATCACGTTAAGGCAAAAGTAGTATCAACCGCTCCATTCCACTCGACAGTGAAAGTGAAGTTTTCTCTAGGACCTTTATTCGAAGATGAGGGAGGTTGGAAAAGCTGGCACAACGCTGACAAAACTTGTCGATTTTATAGAATGTTTTATACACAGCATGTTTTTTTGTATAGGCTTTACGAAGCAGGATTTCATTTCATTGGATTATGAGAATCAAGATGTACAGATGATTCATTTTCGAGGGAACAGTGACGTATCTACTTTCTAAATCCGCAAGGGTGAAAAATCATACATTTCGCTCCATTAACCTGAAACCGCTCATAGGCGATTTGCGTTGAACTATCTAGAAGGGAATGCATACTTAATTGAGAGCTAACTTAGTGCATGGTTCACAAAATACGAGCTACAATGTTGTTCGCAGAATCGGTGGAGATTCCAAGCTACCCAATCAGAAAAATCCGTAATATGTCAATGTTGACAACAGGTGCAGTACAGTGCCAGTGTTGGGTCTCCAACACTTGGTCAACACGAACGGGACCTGCACTGGATACATAAAAATACAGTAATATGCCTGTACTGATGAACCAGTACTGAGAACTTAATACCGGCCAGGTACTAACCCAGTACTGGCCCTGCACGGATTGCGAATAATGGTATCAGTACCCAATCCCCAGTACTGAAAGGCGTTATCATTCCAGACAAATGTCAGTACCCTGCTAGTCTTGGCTAGTACTGGTGCAGTACTACGCCTGTTGTCCAAAATTATTCGAATTTGAAAAATAGTTCAGTAGAACGTTCCCGGCTGGTAATTTCATTTCCAATCCTCAGCATTCTCAGAAAACCTCAAGTGATTTTTCCTATCTCGAGATGCGTTGATCATCACCCACCTACGGGTGTTGCTTCTAGAATTTTTGTCTTCACTCTCCAGAAGTTTTTTCTATTATAGCTCTAAATTCCCACATGTTCTCTGTCTAAGAAAAATCTCATTGTTCATTGTGGCAGTTCCCTCCTGAAAATGCCAGGCAGAACCGAGAAAAAATTGTTGTCAAGCTTCGAACACTTTCTTTCTCAGGTAATCCCGGCAAAAATTGACAAATTTCCTACTCAGTTTTGTCTGGGATGACCAAATTGAAATATTCTGTCGAAAACTGACAGCAATTTTTGGGATAGTTATTTTTTTGAATTCGCAGACTCATTTTCATGCCAGGTTTTAACAGGATGTTTCAATTTGGTAATTCTGGACAAAATCGAGTGGAAAGTTTGTTAGTTTCTGCCTGAATTACTCAAGGAAGAGGCCGTCTCAAGCTCAAGTTTTGCCTGACGCCGCTGCTCCACGCCTTTGTTCGTGTTTTTGAATTTATCTGAGAAAACAAAGATATTATGTCTACCAAAGCTTATTTCAATTTCATTTCCTAAAACATATTTTTCAAAATCACGGACCGCACAGCCCATATTCTAGCACTTTTTTTTACATAGTAAAGTAAAATGCTGTTTCCGATTGTACAATATTTTTCAATATCCCAATTGACCTTCAGGTGCCCTTGAAGAACACTTTTCAAGGTTAATCCAAGGTCATCACATGATGTCCCATTTTTAGATTGCATCATCAGTCGACGAAACAATATACCACTCATCTTTCCTTTCAAAAGGAACTTCCTATAATTGAATTAGAGGGACTTTTCGTATGAAAGAGCTTTGCTTCTATATTGTCATTATAAATCTAAAGAATCAATGAATTTTTATCGCGGTTGAGTATTTTTTAACACATATCAATCCACACTGAGAAAATGAGCATGGTTTACCATAATAATGGCAGTTTTGGGACATAAGAGCATTTATGTGCATTTTTTCTTCAATTATGTTCAATTCATACCTTTTGTTGGTGAGAATAACACACGTGAATATAAGTTTTCAAAAAATTACTACAAATTAAATGAGAAATGTTTATCAACGCCCATGTGTCCTGAAACTGCCATTATTACGGGGCTCTCTGGTACAAATTTTTCTCAGTGCAATTACGATCAATTCGTCCCTCGTACGTAGGATAATTTCATTCGTGTTACGTTTAATTGAATGATCATTCTTGCTTTTTCCAGTGTTTTTGTACGTCAATATTAATGTACTGCCACACAAGGATATGATAATTATTATCATTTCAATGACAAATATGAAAGTCTCGAAAAGTTGGAATATTATACAATACGGTTGTTGGTTGATAAAACTCCTTCTCAAATAAAAGAATCTCAGAGGTTAATTAAATTGAAAGTGAGATGAGAATCAACATCAGATCCATTAACAGGTAAAGTACATCGTTGGAGTGGAAGGAAGAAAAACAAATTTTAATCAAGATGATGAATTTGCTGAACAAATAATAATAATAACAACAACAATAAGAGCATCCAGTTAAATGCGTGCACAGTTGAATGCTATGGTCGTTTTTAACCGTGTGCAAAGGAGATAAAAGGAGAGAGAGAGAGAGAGAGAGAGTTAAATTAGAGACGTCTTTCGATGCAATTATAAATAGGGTGGACCTGTCGTTTCACATGCGTGGCGAGAGAAGAGACGTGGACACCGCCTGGGGCAGCTTCGAGGATGTTTCAGGAATATCGAGGACGTAATTATCCCGTAATTACCGAGCACAGTCTTGACTCTTGAGCAGCATCGTTCTAGAAAGGAAGGAAAGGGGGTAGAGTCGTCAGTGGTTGGCCTTGTGCGGTAATTGTACTAATTATTATGGTCTCTTCCCCGCTCTCCTCGCTCTTTTTTTCCCTCAGCACACTCTCAATTACTCGCGGTGGCCCATGCACAAGAGTTCGGGACTGACTCGCACAGGCCAGATTACAGGACTCTCAATTCTAAGAAAAAAAATCTTTGTCAGCGTCGTTTCAACGTCATTAAGATTCGCGATGAACGCCTTTTCTTGGAAGAAAAAAAGATTGTGCATTGTAACGTAGAAATGAGCTTGATGTTACTATCTCCTTGTTTTATCAAACCCTCGAGGGCCTTGAGTATAAATTTTTGGCCAAATCGTTTTCGTTATTTTCATTTTCTTCTTTGAGCGATGATGGCTGGGAATGAGTGTTTCTTGGACGGTATCTGTTTCTTTGAAGATAAAATGAGACAATGCGACAAGAAAAAGTAAGTTGAAAAGGTGAATTTTGTTTTATGTCAACTTTGTATTATTGATAATACATTTCTTCATTTTATATTTGTTGATCGTTATTCACTGTTCAATCTCCTCAAGATTTTTAATTCACATTCAAACTCACCATCGGTTGAATGAGGACGGAATTTCTTTATTCGAAGCTTTTATATTTAAACAATTTTCATTTTACCACCTAGTGAAGTTTTATTGCTGTGATGAATATTTTGGATGCAACGTCAGGCGTTGTTTGAGTTCATGTCCCGACAATGAGAAAGAAATCACTTTTGATAAGGTTGAAGAATTTTACTCAAAAAAAGTAGCTATATATTATTAGATTCAACAAGTTGTTCGATGCACATAAATCTTTCACTATCAAAACTCGATAAACCGAAAATAAGCCGAAATATACGAGATGTTTTTAATGATCAGCGACAGTTTAATATGCATCGTATGAATTTTTTGTACCTTCATGAATATTCAATTATTTTGGTAACTCGATCTTCAAAGAAAGATTGATTGAATTCGATTGTGACATAAAAAAAGAATGATAACAAAATGACGAAATGGACATAACACGTGGCTGAATATATTATATTTGTTGATACGAATATTGTGAGATAAAGAATAATTATTTACCGTTGTTTTATTCCTAGTGGACAGATTTGTGATACCTTTGTACGATTCCACAACGTCAATTTTATAATAAAAAACAATTGAAACGGCAGTTCTATTTGTTTTTGTTGAAGTGACGTTATTCTGATGTTTTCGTCGTACAAAGCGAAAGAAGGATTTCAATTTGAACTGATATTTCGTGACTGACAGCATTTTTCAGTCGATTCAACAGAATCTGACCCACTCAAGATTTAATACCTTATTCAAAAGGGCAGATTCAATCAGAATCGTCGAAAATGCGGCGGGATGTCAATGTATTTGAAATATCCCATAGATATGCGCTCAAACATTGCTGACATTTTCAGGTGGAACCTCGACGTTGGTTGAACTCTGTGACCGGGACCCTATAGCGGTCCTCGGATACCGACATAGCACTGGAGATTACGTATTTCTAAAAGTTTTATCAAAGATATCTTCAAGATGTTTCACACAACAGTGCTGACGCTTTAAAAAGCGAGAAAAATTCCCATTTCAATAGAGTAAAGATTCACTGTCATCAAAGTTGTAATAATTCAATTCTTGAGGAGTGGATATCTTGAATACATAATTCAAAAAACTGTTGGGAATGCATCATCTCCATAGCTGCATGGATAGTCAGTTCAGAAGAATTTGATTAGTTACACCATTGATAAGACAAAGTGAAACAAACAGCGCAGTTATTCGTCATCACAAGACTTTCATGTGAAAATTCCAACGAACGTAATTACTTTTTTTTTAGTATATAAATTAAAAATCATGCAATTTCTTATCAACGATTCCAATACATTCTAATAGAAGTGACAGGACATTCACGGTCAGTTACTTTCATTGTTTTTACACGAAGAATTGTATTCACGGTCTGCTAAGTTACCTTTCATTTGTTTTAGTATCTTTTGTTTTATGTCAAATCAATGATCAATGAAGAATCGAACTGAGAACACGATTTGCATATATAACTTTTTTACAGCTTCTATAAATGCTTTCCGGTGTGTTCCGAGTAGAAAAATTTTCAAAATTGTATTTCCAAAGGAATTTTTTCCTCATTGTGTAATGTCTAAAATTCCACTATGACAAATTCAGAAAATTCCATTGCAGAAAATTAAAAATCGAATTGAGGAAGAAATTCTCATTTTGATGAGATTCTAGTAATTTCCCTGATAATTCCCGGTGGGTTGAGTCAAATTCTCATTTCCCTGGGCTCAAAAAAACATTTCGAAGCTCAAAAAATTCGCTATAAAATGTCCATTTCCATATTTCCATGTCATAATTTTCTGTTTTCTCAACTGTTTAAAGAACAAATAAAATATGGTCAAAACATCCTTATACTCGATTTGATGTAAGTTGTTGGAGAATGATGGTAGGCCAAAGAGATTAAATGATTTTCAAAAAACGGGCTTTGCATTTTGAATTGATTTTTCAATTGTTCCTCTACTGCAAGTTTTCGTTGGGATATTCAACTTTGAACCCACATCTGTCTGGCACCAAGTGATGCTGAATTTTTGACCGGTAATGTATATTTTCCGAGAGTTTCTATCTGAAATTTGTGATGGTCTTCGCTGAGTATCAATTTAGTGGCTGGAAATGGGCATTCCACATCTATCGATGTCATCGAATAAGATTTGAAAAAAAAAGTGGTTCAAGAATTTGATTTTATTTGTCCCAGTAATACAAGAACTCCCTTGTTCGATCAGATCATGAACAGTTTGAAGGCACAGGGGCTGATTTATTTTGGGTTTTTGATCGAGAAAAATTCTGAAAGTGCGTGTGTCGCTTCCACTACTTTTTGAAAAATTCTTTTCCCGAATCGTTTCCAAGGAATGATCATCATCGTGAAGTAATCAGTCTTATGACTGGTTTGATGAAATCCTCCAACCCTCTCTATTATCCGTTAAACGTTTAATTTCTACATATCTAAGACAATCCTTGTCTTGGATAATTTGCTTCATATAACTTAATCTAGGTCTACTTTAGCGAGTCTTACCATTCATTTTGCCTTCCAATATTGTTTTCAATGAACTATCATGTCTTAAGGTGTGTCCTATCAGATTACTCCTTCTGTTCACGACATGTTTCAAAAGACCTCCTTTTCCATTTACCTTCTCAAGTACTTCTTCATTTTTTACCCTCTCTATCCACTTTATTCTAAGCATCCTTCTATAACACCACATTCCAAGAGCTTCAAGTCTTCGTTGGTCCGTTTTTCCAATTGTCCAAGTTTCGCAACCATATAATGCTGTGCTCCAAACGTAACTCTTCAAGAATTTCTTCCTTACTGCCAAGCCAATATTCTTTGAACATAGTAACTGTTTTTTTTTTGGTGGAAAGCCTGTTTTCTGTAATTATACTTTCTAGATATTCAAATTCTTTCACTCGCTAAATTGTCTCTGGATCTATTTTGATTCTCGTTCTTTTTGATGTTTTCGCTGTTGTACAAATCATGAATTTTGTTTTGTTCTTATTCATATTCAAACAATACTTTTCTAGTAATATTGTTTTCAACGTGTTGAGAATATTTTCTGTCTCAGCACCACTCGTAGCTAATATAGCTATGTCATCCGCAAATCTCAACATGCTTACATTTTCTCCTTGAATCTGTGATTTCAATTGCACTTGCTCCTTCTATACACAAATTTAAAATCAATGGTGATAGGGAGCATCCTTGTCTCACCCCTCTTTTAATTTGTGCTTCTCCTTTTTGATTGTCTATTTCTATTATTGCGGTTGAATTCTTATATAATTCATATATTATTCTCCTATCCTTAAAATTGATCCCTACCTTCTTCAAAATCGCGAACATTTTCTCCCAATCAACATTATCGAATGCTTTTTGTATATCTACAAAACCTATATACACAGACTTTTTTAATTCTAGTCTTTTGTGTACTACTGTTCTGAGTGCTAAGATTGCTTCTCGCGTTCCCCTATTTTTCTTGGAACCGAACTGATCTTCTGCTAATCTACCCCATTGAGCATCAATTTTCATTGAGTTTGAATCGGTTTTCTGCATTGGAATCAATGAGAATCAATCGGTTCAATGAGATTCTTCAAGCAGGGTAGTGGAACAATATTTTCCAACTCTCTTCTGATTTCTTCTGTGAGAATCGATGATATCTCATATAAATTAGGATAAAATGTTTGGAGAGTTTAGCCAGATTTGATAATGTAAGGTTTTTCTTACGATTCTTTCCTACTATGTAAGAAAAATCCTATTGAAGCAGTTAGAAAAATCACTCACAATGGTATTTTTGGTTGAAAGCATATTGGAAAAACATTTAATCTATCATGATCAATTGCGCATTCATTTCTAATGTAAAATTCCAATTCATGATCCCATCAGTAGTTTATTGTGATCAATTGTTCTGAAGTTCATTGTGCACTTACGATACAAATATACAATTCATTCCAATTGACTGTTGTTTTTTTACAGACTGAGTTAGTTATATCAGAGCTTGTGTTTTAATGATCGTAAATAGGTCACCAGCGTAATTCTTATCTAATTGTATATATTAATTTGGGTAAAACACCCAAACAGTTTTCAAATGAACAAAATCAAAGGCACTCATGAATTTCTCGTAACTTTGGAGTATCTATACCTGCAATTTGATCAATTACATAAAATTTTATCCTGCAGATTATATGAATAATGGAATAAATGGTACACAGTGGTGTGGAAATATGAATTTGTGTTACCTGGGGATCTCGTACGAGTACCTACGGTTCTGACACGATTCGACGTGACCTCAGGCGGCAATGAAAGAAACGGAGAAGAATACAGAAGAATATACTTGGACAATGCACACACTCACACGCATACCCACACATAGTCCAACCGGAGATCACTTCAATAGCAACAGCAGCAGCAGCAACAGCGGAACACGCGGAACAGTAAATCATACCCTGCTTCGATGAAACTTACAGAAAAATCTTACCTGACTTTTGTCATACGTTTGAAGCCTCTCGTCGGCTTTGTGTTTATCGTAGAGAATTCTGGCGAGACTGCCATGAGGTCTGTAACTCCTCGTAATACGGGATCCTGGCTTTGGTCCATCCGGAGTGACAGCGGTATTGCAAGTAGTGGGATTTCGAAGATCGCAGGTGCACATCACAACGGGTGTTTCAGAACTTGCCATACTCACGAGGAGCGTGTCAATCACTGCTAGTCACAACCAACTCATGATGTTACGTTGACTCGCGGCTACCAAACACAACACTTTCATAACACATTTACTCGTTACGTGGTGGGTGAACCTCGAAAGAAAACATGATAAAGAGAGACGCGCCCTTGCGTATAACACGTGGCCATATTGGCAACAATTGCGCGATCTGTCGAATCTTCCTGGAAATACTCGGTCTTTCTGCTCATTCAACTTCTACCACCGTCGATCAAGCCACAAATGGTTTGTATCGACCGAATTTTTGGTACGCTTTTTGAATTCAATTTCAGGGTTTCGAAAAAAACCCATCAAAAAAATATCCTGAGAACCAGAATCGTTGGAATAAAAAAATTTTCAAAATTATATATAATTTATAGATTTACCATGTTAAATTCTATAAAAATTATATATAATTTCGAAGATTTTTCCACTTGAGAAGAACCATTCTTGTTTTGCACCTCGACAATCTGATCACCCTACCGATGTGGGACTCTGTTGGGTCAAGTATGTGACCCTAGTGGACCCGTGCAGGATATACCAACATTCTCCGTGTCCCGATTGGGTGTGGTGTTCATCTAGTATGGGACTTCAGTGGTCCGATGTGGCATATACCAACATATCTCGTCCTCCAGGTAGATCCGGTATAGGACTCGAATAGTGATGGGCGATATCCGGAAAGATCGATACTTCTTTTATAGAAATTTTGTCGAGTTTTTATTGAATTTTATAAAATACCGATGAAAAATGTACACGGAAAAAAATGAACTGTTAATTTTACCAGAATTCCGGTTACTATATGGACAGCAAGGAATATCTGTGACTTTTACTGGAATTCTTGTTAAATTTGCCGGAGACTTGATTCATTTAACTAGAATTCCGGTTAAAATAGCAGTAATTCTTGCTGTCCATATATTAACCGGAGTATTTTTTTCCGTGATATACAGGGTGTTTCATAGTTCACTGGAAATACTTCAGAGGCGTTATTCTGCAGCCAAAATGCAATAATTTTCCGTGTGGAAATAATTTTTTGGAGGCTTAGTATTTGAGCTATGAGCACTTTCAGCTGTTCTTTCAAATCTTCTTCCAAATAACTCAGAAGCATTACGTTCTACATTTTTGAGCTTAACACCATTCTCTGAGGGAAAAAAAATTCAACTATCTTATCATTCTTTGTTTCGGAGCTATAGTAATTTGAAGTTGCTGAATTCTGATGGACTGAAAGCCAGAAAATTTCAAATCGCTGTCGCTCTGAAACAAAGAATGATAGGGTAGTTGAATTTTTTCCTCAGAGAATCGGCGTTTCCCAGCTTAGAGAATGGCGTTAAGCTCAAGAATGTAGAATATAATGCTTTTGAGTTATTTGAATTTGAAAAAAAATGCTCATAGCTCAAAAATTAAGCCTCCAAAAAATTCTTCCCAAACGGTAATTTATTGCATTTTGAATGCAGAATAACGCCTTTGAAGTGTTTCCAGCGAATTATGAAACACTCGGTATAAATTGTATGTAAAATATAGATACCTCGAAATGTTGCCCGTCACTAGACTCGAGTGGGATCCAGATAGGTCCAATGTGTGACGCGGGTGGACCAGGATACTCAATTGAGAGTATCACAGGGACTTCGAAATCGGATCAAAAAAGCAACCACAGAAATCTCCGGCAAAAATAAAACATGAAGCTTTTCAGTGTTTCATTCTCGATTGCTTCTTTATTCCGAATTATAGGTGTACCACATTTGCTCGGAACTTTGAAGTCCCATTCCTGCTCTCAAAAGTTCCTGTTCTGTTCTTACTAGACAACAATTTGAGGGTCACTTTTGCTCTTGGCGTATCAATTACTTCCAGAGCGGAACGAGTGCAGAACCCACATGGTCCTATGTGGATTCGATCTGGTCACACAGGGACTCCTCTAGGGTAGCAACCCTTCCTATTTTCCTATACGTAGCAACCGGAAAATTCTAATCGTGGAATAGGGAATCAATTTTCAGTACATGTAAATGAAATTTCGCATAAATTTGACTGAAAAATTCCGAACTTTGTGGGATTTTTACTATGATTTTCCAGTTAATTTCCAGTAAAATACAGAAAATTCCCAACGCATGTATGCGTTAATTACTCCCGAACATTTATGTGAAGTTTCCCATAGACATTTTTTACAGTGCACTTTTCAATAGTTTATGATGGAATTTTGAAGCATCCCAGACAGCAAAACAGTCGCTGATGTATTGATGAAGAACACTTTATGTATTTCCATGGTTCTAAAGGTATTCATTATGAACGTATACTAGACTGTTGGGCTGTCTGGGATTTTTCATAAAAATCCATCCAATTTTCGAATAATTTATCGAAGTTTGAGAATTTTTCACAACCCATTTGCAACACCCCGACAACAAAATTTAAATATAAATAACACAAAGGAAAATTTCGACAATGAATATTTATTTGGATGACATTCAATGTCTCCTCATTTATTTTTCATATTCAAATTAACGAATCGCATGAGAGCGATGCGTTTATTCTTCGAGAGATGAATATCTATTGTTCTTTTGAAATCACATTTGCGTTGATGAATGTAGGTGAATACATCGACGATGCATCAGTCTCGATTTGGGACTTGCCTTCACGTTTTTACACCCCACACTGATAATTCATTAATTTATGATAAGCTCGCCTTGTGCCTACGGTTGCAAACGTCCCTTCCTCTCCACCATCTCACCCCATAAATCATTTTCGCTTGTGACGTTAATTGCACGCCACCCTCGTTACCGAGAGAAATGAGATTTTTTTAATTGGTGAATTTTTCACTACTGCGCTGACAACGTGATACCTAACAACCTTTCGATTTTTTTCTTTGAGATGTTACATTTTCTGCTGAATTTTCTTCAAAGTTTTTCCAACAGAAATTCCCCTGTTCAGATTGAAATTTGCATTGAATTAAATATCAATAATTATCGATGAATAAATATCAAGACAGACATGATGTAGATTTGTGCTGAATGAAAACTTATGAATTTTTGAAAAACAATCATCATTTGAGAGTTCTAGACAGCTGAAGAGTTTGGTTTTGGAGAAAAAAGGTATTATATACCTTATAGAATAGCAAATCTTTTCGCTAACTTAGCTACAAATCCATTACCGCAGCTAATTGGATTGCTGAGAGAGCAATATAATTAACTGAAGTAGCAAATTTCTATAGCTAAAAAATCGCTGTGATAGCATAAAGATTGCTACTCCAGCAAAAGGCACCCAGCAAAATCAGGTTTCGCTGTCTTAGCGAATTTTTTTTTCTCCTTGCTGCGCATGTAGCTGAAGTTTGAATCGTTTATACAAACGAAACACAAATTCAAACCCAAAAGATTTGATGAATGATCGTTATTCAACTCTTCGAATCAACTCTTTGAAAATGGAAACCTCGTTTAAAAGGAGTACTGCAAAATTTTGGGTCTTCAACAGTTGAGTATTTCGTTGTTCGATTGCTAATTTGTTTCAATAAACGATTCAAACTTCAGCAACATCCCTGCTGCACAAAGAAGTTTTAGTTGGTGTGAATAAGAGTCTGGTCGTCTGAAACACGAATGAAATAGTTGATTTAATGTAAATAACAAATTCATGTAGAGTGGCTAAATTTCCTAGCTGTTCAATATTCAACTGAACCCCTTTTTCTCGGTGTGAGAAAGAACTTGTAAAATTTACATCTTTTCAAGTGAACAAATAGATGATTTCAAATATAGTTTGAGCTCCTACAATATTGAGGCGTTAACTTTTCAATGTCTAAGGTAATAAAAACTCTCCAACGTCTGTGGTAAATTTTATTTTTTGTGAAGAATAACAAAGAAAACGCAACTCTCGAGAATAAAATTTCACCCATTAAAGAATCCACAAGAACCTATTAGCGATAAGTTATTTTAAAATTTTGTAAAAGATCTCAAGCATTGAGAAAGCTATGTTGTTATACTAGAAGATTTTGTTGTTATATGTCCAACCAAAAATTTATAGTGAACAACTGATCTTAAGAAATCACATTTGATTTCTCGAACTAAAAGTGATTTGATAGAATCTTTTTGGTTGACACGACCAAATTTTGGTTGGAGCTATTCGACTTTTAATTATGCCAACAAAAAATTTTGGTTGGGCATATATCAACCAAATCTTTTCTTTCAATGACTCTGAGGTAAAACAAAAAATCATTAATGATCCTTCCACACTGTCTGGAATTTTCCCATCTCTTTTTGTTCACTTTTTTCTTGTTGATAGCTCATCGAACATCTTCATTTTGATAATACATCCGTCATGAAGATCAGTTTTTTTCTCTTTTTTTCGGTATTCGTTCTATCTCATGTTGGACTGGTGTTTTCGTCGAGAACTGTTTGGGCTATAGACGGCGTTCAAAGCCTAAACATGTGACGCACGTGCCCCTTTCACGAACCACCACGTGCCGCCACTATGTAATAGTACCTCCTCCTTCCTCGATTCTCAATTTTTCCTTAAAAGTCATCATATTTTCATTGTGAGATGAAATCAGATAAACATCGAAACCCTCGACAAAATTCGAGTTTTCTCTATTTTGAAATGGAGAATCGTGAATCTTATCTCAGTTGTAACATTCATTAATGTATAATTTGAAGTTTCAGATCTGAATCTCAGCATTGCGAGACTGGAGTTGTTTCGATTCGTCATCGATAATCGTGGGTCTCCTTAGAACGATACTATGCGGTAATTGAAATTTCTCTTTGTCCTTTCGCGTATTGTCATTTGCGAAATAACTAGTTTTCGCATATATCAAACGCCCTGGTGGATTTAAACTCGATAAGTCCCCTCGGTACCTGAAGTGAGCTCATAATCGTGAAAGAAGCGCGCAACCGCTTATTACAAGCGAGGGCATTGTAAATCTGCAGAGAGAAGAAGAAGCGAAAATGAAAGAGATGACGGTGGCGCGAGGAGGAAGGAGCGAAGAAGGACAGTAAAAGACAAGAGGAGGGACGAGACAAAAAGAAGGCTGAAGTGAGAGGTGGAGAGAGGAGTCGAAAGGACAAAGCAGCGCAAAACGTACCCTAAGGGCATTTAAAATCTTTCTTGTGCGTCGAAAATTTATCGTTTTAGAGGTACAAAAAGCCAGGAACGAGGCGTTATAAGCATTTTATACTTGCGTCCTGGCGAGAAATTCACGATTTCACTGAAACCTGGTATTTAAGATAATAAGGTCATTTTTAGAAGGTGTGTAATTAATGGTACGCGTGTGGGAAACGTTAATTAGTCCCCTCGCGCGGAGGTGCAAACTGTTATTAAAGCAAACTCTCGTACGTGAGTACATACCTTGCTCGATGAGTTATTGTACCTGTAATTATGTGTACCTGAAACTTACGTGGGTACATGGGGTAAGTAGGTATATGTGCCTATGTATTCGTACCTATCGAGCGATATCTCCTTAAAGCGGCTTGAATTTCTTTCAGGCTTCGAGAACGTAATTTGATTACACACATACGGATATGATAGTAATTGCCATGATGATGATATCTTGCGTTATATGATTTACGGTGGGAGTGCTCGGTCTTTTTCAACATATTTCGCGTTATTCCGCATACTCGAATGTAAATCAACATTTCTAGGTATCCCCCGCGTCTCGAGTTCAAAGGGGAATGAAACAAGATTACAAACTCGATATTAATTCATCACTCCTTCCATCCTCCTCAAGAGGTTATAATTATCAAACAAATTCTCGCCGGGGGACGAGCATTATATATTTCTTAATTATTTCGTACGATGTGGAAAACTTACCATATTCGATGCCATCTGACTTTGAAGAAGTACGTAGAGCCACATTAGAAAATTATCTTCAATAAACTGCAAGCGGTAATAATGACTGCCATTACGAATATTCACAAGCACGTTACACGCCCAATGAGTCGTCGGGTGGTCACGTTTCAAACGCTCTCCCCTCTCCTTCTCGAACAAATCAATGTCCTTATTTACAATATCGAATCGTTTGTAGTATATTCATTGCTATGCAATGAGCGAATGACCTCGAAAAATTATCCGCAATCGTAACGATTAGCATCACGCGATACTCTTTCTGCCGATTCTTAGAAATTGCATAAAAATGGTAAAGGAGGAAGAAATGAGAAACCGATACGATTAAATTTTAAGTAAGTGTCCTCATCGATGTGGGACGCGCGTGTATATGAACCGAGGCAAAAGGGGCAAGAAGGGTCGACAATGACAATACTTACCGCTACCTATATTATCAGAAAACAGCAGAAGATACACAGGGGTCGTCTGAGAATAGGCAGGTGCTTTTTCCGGTCTAGGGAACAGGTGCAAGCACGACTTCTCTGCCACCACCGGAAATAGCGGAATAATAGAATAGAAAAAAACCAAATTGTTGATCGATTGATCTGTAACAGATTTGTAGTTTAGAACCAATATTTATTCTCCACGCAATCGTCGTGTCATTTTGTTACGATTCTTTCCTTTAACGATTCGTTTAAAATTCCAAATTAGCGAAACAAATGCTCAAACGAGTTCAAACCGTATGTTGTCTACCGTATATTTATGACGATTCCATAAATCGAACTAGTTTTATCGAGTGAAATGCGAAAACTCGGAAGAATTCCTGGGACATCCAGTCCTTCCTTCCATCGATGCGCTATATCCAAGAAGGTATGCGCCTCGTCATGGTTCGATGAGAGACCTTCTTGTTCTTTCTGTTACCGTCTTCTTCAGTGGTTTCTTCTGGCATACGAAGAAGTAAGAAGAGCTTGCCAACTGACGATAGATCTGCTCGGTTAGACGCAAATAGACGATGTCGTGTCGATCGACACGTTTGAAAGACGGCACATCCTGGCATATGAGAAATTCTTGCAAATTGATTGCACATTTTTCAACTTTTTCTTATAATTATATCGAAGGCCATGGAAGAAAAACTCTTTTGTTTTCGTAGAAAATATGCCCGTGTCTGTTTTTATAGCTGTTCAGTAGTCTTATTTTATCATGAAACGAGGCGACGTAAAACCAAGTTGCCTTCTCTGTGGCTTTTAAGCGATGAAAATGGTCTTGAAGCTGGTGAGTTCGTAGTATGTCAACCGCGATCCAGCCTCCTGACGTTCAACAACGTAATGTCCTTTCAACTCCCTTTTAAAACCCCTAAGCAGTAACAGTTACCGTGTAAGAGGGTGGCTCTTCAGCCTCATCAGCTTCGACGCTTCTCTAAGTGAGAGACATTTCTACGTGACCGCCATGAAGAAAAAACTTCAGGCTTTCCTTTGAAATTTGGAATGTTTTCTCCAAGAATCTTTCAAGATTCTCGAAAAAAAGAGGAAATCGTTTTTATTCGTGAAATCAATGTGATTGAATTGAATATATAATAGAATCGTAATGATAATGAGGATTGTATCGGAGATGATGATAGGCGAAGATCAATGTCGCACTCACGCTTCAAAAAACAATCGGGATTGTTCTGTATGCAGCAATAAAAAAATTCCGATTATGCAATAAGAAATCTTCACCGATCCATTGATACGGTAAAAATTCCAAACAACGCCAAACTTCGGCTACGGTTCCTTCAAAACCCTGTAGGTCTTCCACAAAAACGAAAAGAGAATGCGCAGCTACGCGCACGAAGGGAAAAGAATTCGCTATAACAGCGAAACCTGATTTTGCTGGCTCCCTTTTGCTGGCGCAGCAAATTTTTTGCTATACAGCATCCCTTTTTTGCTTCCCAAATACTAAAAATTTGTTCAATCATGTGACTCTTTCTCAGCAATCCAGTTGGCTGTTGCAGCGAATTTTCAGCTACGTTAACGAAAAGATTTTCTATTCTGTATGTAATACCTCGGTTTTCTGCGACAGCAAATTTTTTCCCTCCGTGTGAAAAAAAACCATGGGAAGGAGGAACTTCAAAATGTCGATACAAAATAAACAATGCATGGATATTAGATTTTGACAGTGAATAGCCGCGATTCTGTTCAAACAACTACATTTTTCTGGAAATTAGCAGTGAACTCAGGTAGAAACGCAGTGCTTCGAATGTGCGTTTGTTGTATACTCGAAAATACACGGAATATAGCAGCGGGTCATGCACATTCACTCAAAAATGAAGCCCATAAAATAAACGCGCAATTAAAGCGCCGCGTGGCTGCCTGGGAAGGTAACGGGTTGATCTCGGAATTTTTCAGGCCTCCAGTTTTTATTTTTCAATTGAACTTCAATTTTTTGAAGATCTTCAGAAGAGTAAAAAACCCGACCGCATTATATAATTCACTAACATTAAAACTGGTGAAGAAAGTCGCATTTTGTTTATCAAAACTGCATTGGACAAAATGGCAACGGAATTCATCCCTCCCCAGTTAAACTAACTTATAAAATCCCCTCAAATCGAATCCATTAAAATGTAGTAAGAACATTGTCGAGTTCATAACAAGATCAGGCGAAATGCAGTAGGTTTTTCATCGAAGAATCCTACTTTGATCAAAATATTTTCTGTGCACACGAAAATCATTTCGAAAAATAATGCAAAAAATGTTTAAAAAGAATTAAATTCAAATGACAAATGAATTAATTATCCAAAATAAATCAATAAAAAAACTGCAATATGAAAAGAGATTTGAAGAGAAAAAAAAACAACGAAAGTACAAAATAGTACTGTTGCAAATTGTACAAATTATGGTGAAGTTGATGGTTCAATAAAATCAAATTTGACCCAGAAGAGCTAACAATTCATGTTTATATGGTGCTGGATTTTTTGTGGCAACCAAATAAAATGAAAACATAACATTTCAAGTGAAAGAGACAATGAAAAATTACATACACAATTATAATAAATTATTCTAACGGCATTACGTTCGACTAAGCGTTGTGAACAAATTCAACGTTATGTAATGAGAGCAATTCCGTCCTTTTCCATGTCACTTCCATTATATATTGTTCCAAGGATTATTTGTTCACTCTGAAGAATTCGATGCACAATAATCGTATGATTATCGATTATCTGTCGTGAAAATAAAACAGGAAAAGACTTGACAATTTGTGGTTTCCGCAGAAATAACGTGTGTGTGAAGACATCGAGTTTTATCTTGAAGGTAAAACTTTTTATGGTATCTGAGAATTCGAATAATGTGGGTTCAATTAGAACTCGACCAAATTCGATTCTCCCATACAGAATTTTTTAATTCTGCAACATTGAATAACTATTGAAATCGAATGAATTCATTCAATAAGCAATTTTGAATAAGGTTGAATGAGTTATCTAGATAAGAGTTTAATAGAAACCGAATAATACCTACTTATTGCATTCGAATCGGAATCTCTATTGGGCTCAATCAGATTTTTTGAGCGAGGTTTGAATTGTTATAACCGAGCCAGAATCAATCCGATATGAAATCGATGTCGATGAAGCCTTATTTCTGGTAAGGCAAGACAATGTGTATACAACTCCGAGAATTCTCATTTACGTGGTTCTGAATGAATCAAAGTAAATGATATGCTGAGCATTTCTAGCCACTCCTGCACTTCCTAATTGATAACCCACATTCAGTGACACGAATGGGATGAACAAAAACTATTCCCGAAAAAATCACAGGCGAGCGATAATTCATGTATGTTAATTCTGTATCAAGAGCTGCGAGATTGAATATCCAAAATTCTAGGATGATAGTCTGATCATTCAAGAAAGAAAATTGAATTGATACTCGAAGATTTTCGATTTATCATTGAAGAAAAAATATCTACGACAGGTAGATAAATCGAAAAAGTGAAAAGAAGTTGTGCAGGCTACGAAGCTATGCAGCACCGCAATTCCCCAATGCAATGCAAGTCGGTCGGTCAGCTTCATGCGAACGACGACGAAAGGAGAATCATGATTCAGTTAGGAGTTTGAGGTTTGAGGTCTGGCCATCATTACGTCGCTTGCCGCCACCGCCGCCGCCGCCGCCGCTGAAGCTGAAGTGCCTGGTACTTCCACAAAGAGTACAAGCAGCAGGCGCAACGACTTGGAGAATACCATAGGGAAGGAGATGAAGAAGGAGGGAAGGAGAGGACAAAAACGAGGCATTAGCGCTGCCCGTGCTACCGTATGTTCCACGGTTACCTGACCGACAGACCGACCGCCCGCTGATGTCCATTTCTACTTACCAAATTAGCATTATTACCCACCACGGCCGCAAAAATGCAATCAATGTGCTGCCTCGTCTCTCTGACCGCTGATTCTCTGTCGTTCCCTCTTTCCTTTCCCCCAAGGTCTGTTTAATCCGAAGAAGCGAAGAGGCGCGAATGCAATTGCTATTCGTCATTCGCAGAGAAACGCTGCATTCGACTTTACACCACGGTGTTAACGACCCGGATTCTTTTCTACGAGAATCAAGTACCTTACAATTGTTCACATCAGTGGTATAAGTTATACGACATTAATCACGGTTGGTACGGGTTTCAAAGGGTTCAAGTCTCTTGTTCTTTAATTTTCTTCTTTTACAAAAATCATTCTCCTCTGGGGTTTCTTCTACTCATTTTCCTGGTCGAAGCATCAGAAATCTACTCAAACAAAGACAGATATCCTCGAGATTTCGATGATCCTTTGAACACTCATCGTAATCAGAGAGATAAAAAGATGTGGGTAGACAATATACTCGATGCACCCAAGGTACCCAACGAAAGCATATATATATATATATATATATACACGCTATGACAGAAGCACGAAGCCCTGTTCACTATTTCTCTCTCTCTCTCATTTTCTCTTCTCTCCTTTCAATCTCTTGACTCTTTGGAAGCCTCGAGGCATGTAAGACGTATAGGCTCCCTGTCTTACGCATCCCACCGCACACGGGGCATACATCACTCTACGCGTGAGCCTTCACCATCACCACTATACTACGCTACATTACAAACCTTCAGTTGCCACAGCTCTCTAAGTCTTTCGGTCTCTCTTTCGCTGTTTCATCTCCTCCTCCTCCTTCTCTTTTTCTTTTTATTTAATATACAACAGTCTTTGTCGTCATCATCGTCGTTAAAGTTACGTTTCTGTGTTGGTAATTATTATTACATGGAACAAGAAGAGAGAGAGAGAGGGAGAGAAAGAGAGAAAGAAGGCAAAGAAGTCGGTGAAAAGAATCAGCATGGGTTCTGTGTGTGGACCTCCTTTCGGTGCTCCCCTGTAATCAGGCAGCCGGATGGACTGGACGATGCCCTAGGAGAGACAGAAAGAAAAGAAGAAAGAAAGAGAGGAACAGAGCAAACAGTGGAGAAACAAGAAGCGTTGGTAATTGCCGAGCCGAAACCAATGTAGCGAATTTAACGCGTGAAAGGCATTATGAGAAATCAAAAGTCGAAATAGAGCCACGAATCAAACCGATGATAATAATGATGATGATGAGGATGATGAGGATGAGGGGTGAAAATCATCGAAAATGTAAAATCAAAGTGTCACGAAAGGAGAGAGAGTTCACTAGTTTCGTCTTTTTTTCTTCATAAATAAAATTCACTTCTAATGAGACGATGTTTTGTTATCATGCATTTTGTTCAGAGAGATAACGAATTCCAACGACAGATAAATGTTAATGGATCGAAAACGCACTCGATCATGTGCATTAATGTTATTTCTCGTACACGAAAAGAAACGGTGTATCGTACGAAACCAACAATCAGATTGTCATTTGCCATTTGCATGATATCAGAACGATGACAACAACCCATAATCTGCTACGGATGCAGGATTATAATTTTATATCGAGCTATCAACCAAATTAAATATCAGTCAATCAGCATGGTATCATTATTGCATAAATGATCTTAATTCCCAGCTGTCATCGGCATCGTGGATGCTCAGCAGTGGTATTCGTTATTCCAAAGACGAGGACGAGAGAACAACAGCTCGGTCACAGATTTTTAATGGATAGTCCACATCCCGTCACCTGATTTCAGTTTTGGTACACGAGATGACATAGTCCAGGGATTCTTACCCCTTCCAGGTGGAAATTTTTACTTGGAACTTCAAAACATTTGAGTGAAATGGTTGGAAACGCTTGGGGATTATAATTCATATCCCTGGAACATGCGAATCTTCTGCACATGAGACTTGAAAAAAACTTGTTCGAAAAATTCCAATGAAACCCCGTTTAATGAGAAATCAAATAAAAGACATTCACGTTTCGGATTCAAATAGCAATGATCATGACGAGATGATTATACCACCGATGAACGAATGATTGGCAAAACAGGAATTGGAACCGTATTGCGCTTGTGTGTGTTTGCGTGTGTGCATGCAAGGGTATGTGAGGTAGGTGTCGCACAGGTGTTTCGTGAATTGCCTTCGAACTAAAGTACTTTGAATCAAGAAGAAGGAGGAGAAGAAGGAGCAGAAGAAACAAATCAGAAGGGTCCGGTGATGCTGCAGCGGCTCAGAAGGGTATATAAGAAGAGGAAGAAAAAAGTCGGGGAGAAGTAAAGAAGAAAAGGAGATGGACATTAGCGTAATGACGAGCGGAGCGAGGCCGCATAATGACAGCGGGTCATCGAGCGATACCACGCCACGGCTAATCCTATACACCGAGGTCGTGACGGTAAGGTCGTTCCCTCCACTTTGAACCACCACCTATCTTCGATGCGCCACCTTCACTCCAGATCATTCCTTCAGTTTTCTCTTTTCTACCTTTGTCTCTCGAATGTTATATTCGCAAATGTGCTCGCGGAATAAGCCGTGTTGAGAAAGAGTGCAGCAGGGGGAAAGGGGGTGGAGGCATTCGGATCTGCCTCTGCAGCCGAGTTTGCTGCCCGCCAATAATAATTCTTACCGGATTCAATTTGAATAATGCCGCGTGCGGTTTCCATCGGCATACCCGAGCACGTCTTATTATCTCACGTACCAACTCGCCTACTCGATATCCATCGATGCTTGTATCCCTCTTTTCTTCACTTCTCATCCGTATTTCTTCTCTGCTATAGCAGAGCTCCACCATTATATCTTTTCCTTCTCCTCTCCTCTACCGCGGTGATATAGAGAACCCTTCATGGTCCACTTCGTTCGTTACTCTTCGTTCGATACACGCGCAGTTTATATCTACGATCATTTTCACTTGGAGTGTCCCATCGTTATTTCCAACTCCCTATCCCGTGTCATCTCTCTTCTTTCCTTTTTCCATTGTCGTCATTTAATACACCGTTATCAGTCATTTTTCTTGTTTACACACTCGGATGTCTCGATGTTTGATTATTTCGAACGTATGCATCGAATTGAAAATGAAAAAGAAAAAAAAATTGGGATATAATCAATACCTGGGTATATTGGGTGTATAGGTTCTTACACTTGGTAGTCGTAACAACGAGTCGTGATAGAGGGAATAATCAAGGAGATACGTATACTTTGTCCGAACATTCATCAGACTTGGAGGAAAGGAAGAGAAAGAGGAATAGTTAACAAGATACGGTTGGGGTTTAGCCGCGCACTGAAATTACCGGCTCCAGAAGGAGCATTATTAGGTAATTCAGGGTGCGAGGTTGCTTCTTTCTTGTTCTTCCGTTTTTCCTACACCTTTCTTTCTCGTTTTCCTTAGGCCAGGGTTTTTTCCCTCCCCCTCCCCACCCACCTCCTGCCCTGAGTTCCCCACTTTATCCATATTAACCGTGCAGGTATCCCGTGGAGGTGTTTGGAACCGCAGACCACACCGGGCACCATCCTACGATAATAACCCTTGCGAGGGTGAACGCGGTTATACTCTCTGTCTCTTCGTTTCGTCTTTCGCGTTCCTTTTTTCTCCTTCAACGGAACATGGAGCCACGCAAATTTGCCACGGCCACTGACTGAGTTTTTACGGTTCATAATTCAGTCGAGTGTATTTCAAGCGCCTGCCAATGGCGGGATCGTAACATCGTAACCGAGTATAGTCTCCTCGCTCTTCTGCCTTTACCTTCGACTCGGAAGAGAGTATATGCAAAAGTTGCTTGGAGCGAGCAACCCTGCATTATACGAGCCAGGCGTCAACTTCGGGCCCGAAGAGATTTAAAGTCGTCATACGCGACGCGAAAACTCGTCACCCACGATTGCCTGGTTATTTATGCACTATCTTGCGCGTGAGGCTTCGAGAATTAACAGACGACGATGACGACTACGAGTCTCCTTCAGCCGCAGGGTGTAGGGACGAACGCATACTCGTCCACGTCGAGACGTTCTCTATTGCCACAGTCGTAGACGGGCTTGCGTTTTAAGAGCTTACACGAACGCACGAGGACGTAATAATGTGCGGTTAAAGTAACTACGACGATGGTTTACGATTCTTGCGAAAAAATTCACAGAAATAAGAGAGAGAAAAAATGAAAATGTGTCTTGGTGGTAAGAGAAGAGACTTACAATGTTTTCTCGCCTCTAAATCACCGAACAACTTCAGAAACGTGTCGATTCCTGCATCGTGGAGGATTGAATTTTAATGTAAGATTCTATGCTTGTTTCGTAACTGTGTTGAATTGATTTTCACAGTTCAGAAAATATGGGCGGATTCTAAACGATGATATAACGCATGAGTTCAAATGTTTTAATGGACATGAAAAATCATCGTATAATCGCTGAAATGAATTGAGTGAAAATAATTGATCCAAGATCGCTTACAAAATTCAGCTACAGGGAACGGTGGAATCTGTAGATTCATTTTTTCTCAAGCTGGACTTTAATAACCATTATCCAAGTTGGCTGGTGATTCGGATATTAAATTTAATATTCCGTTTGCAGCTGTACTTGCTGAATTATGGAGTATGAGGTTGGAATTCCTGAATATCCAATGGATAAGTAATATGGATATGTGTTGGGGTGTGGAACCTTTCTAGAAAGTTCCTGCAGGACCGCAAGGACCCTGTGCTGTTTCAGTGAGAAAAATGTATAGTTCTGTCCAACTCCATTTGGTTCACACGACACCTGGGTTTCATACACAACCCATTTGGGAGTCTTGAAATCTGCATCTGTTCTGAATTGATCTACGCGGATCCAAATGGGAACCATCAAACAATGATAAACTTTTGAAACACAATTGGTGGTCATCTATCTGGTTAATGTTGAATTTCATTCGGGACTACAAAAACATGAAATGGGAGTCTATCAGGGTACTCTCAAAAATTCTTAGGGTGAAAGATTCAATCTTGAAGGGTGAGTTTTCACTCCATAAGGGTGAATGTTCATTCTACCAGAGTGGTATTAGCTCTCTTTGAAGACTGATGCCCTCACTGTAAAAGAGTGAAAATCAACTCTCATGGAGTTGCAATGCACTCTTTAGGAGTGGGATATCAATCTTCTTGGATTTGCAGTATTTTAACTTTTCAGGAGTGAATTTTGATTCCAAGAAATTCATACTGTCTATATGATACGCTGCGAAAAGTGTAGGCCAGGTCCCTGTACGGTTTTCATTCGGATTTGCCTGGTATTTTCCGCAGGCTAATTACTTGGCGTGGAGATAAGAATCCTTATTGCCAATGCGCGATTCATTGAACTTTCTGGACTGATTATAGCATTGTTTAGAACATTTTTGAAATTTACATTTGCCAACTTACCCTAGGGGCAGGCCTGACGGGAAGGGGGGACTGCCAGGGTGTTTCCCCCCGGGCCCGGAGTTTTCTGGGCTTCCGGATTTTTCCCAAGTACTTTACCTCCTTCCGTTTTTGTCAAACGGTTTCCAACTCAAATGGAACGAAAGATATATGATGAGATATATATTTTTGATCATGAAGTTAAGGAACTTTGTATTATTCTTTTGTGAGAATAAAGTTTTTCGACCCAATTTCAAGAAAATTCAGGCCTGTAAGTCGCATCCTCCCGGGCCCGGATTTTCTCTCCACGGCCCTGCCTAGGGGGTATGCATTTCGACCCCACTTCGAGTTAGTCTTGGCTGCATGCAGGCGGGATGAGGCCAATGTTACTCTCTAAAATCGTTGGAGTAGTATTCCCCTCTTCAGCCAGCCAAAAGTGAGCCTATCGAAATTTCGAGTGGAATTTCCAATCTTTTAGAGTGTTAATCCAAGGTTTGAGGTTATAAACTCACAGTCACTCCAATTCCAGAGTGAAGTTTTCAGTCCAAAAGGGTGGAAGTCCATTCGAAACGAGTGAAAATCCCACGCGGAGCCCACTGGCTCACTTCTGAGGCTTAGTGGAGTGAGCCAATCCACCTCGAGTGGGACTTTGACTCGTTTCGAATGGACTTCCACTCTTTTGGACTGAAAACTTCACTCTAAAATTGGAGTGGCTGAGAGTTTCTAGCCTCAAACCTTAGACTTCTACTCTAAAAGAGTGGGAATTTCACTTGAAATTTCGACAAGCTCACTTCTGGCTGCCTAAAGAGTGAAATCTCACTCTAAAAATTTTGGAGAGTAGATTTAGAGAGTAGGGTAAGAATATTCGCAAGTCCGTTAAGTTTTCATCTGGAAGTAAGAATGCATTTAATAGAACCTCATCGGGGGTTATACTGTGAGCAGTTGGAAATGCAGTACGAAATTGGGTTAGTCATTCTTGCTACTGTCTTTAAATACTAATTCATCCGAGAATAAGTGATGCTCAATTGGAACCCGTATATGTCCCACATGAAACCTAACGAAGTATCCGTTCATCATATCTCTTGAGATTCCATCCGGTTTTTCAGACAGGGCTGATTGAACAAACCCATAGAATCTCGTCAAATTAAAGCCAATGAGATTTCTCATTCGGTTACAATTATGTGTAACGCGATGTTAATTTTATTATAGCCACACTGTAAAAAAATACTTCCAAAACTGCCAAAGAAAGTTTGGCAGTTTTTTAAACAAACTTCCTTTGGAAATCATCGTCAAAAAGTTTTCTGATTTTACGTAGATTTTTGAAACTTCCCAAACTTCGAAAATTACTTTTGTAAAATCCCAAGCATTTTCGTGTGGAATCCAACAACTTTTTCTTTCACATTGCATTAGAAATTTCATTCATATAGTTAGATTTTTAAATTAATCAGAAATGAACTGCATGTAGATTTCGCTCATCTTCCTGAGGGAGAACCTGAATTCAGAATATTAAACACATCATTCAGACAACACCCCACCATAAGAGAGGATAATTCTAAGTCAGATTAGCGGGGAGAAAATTCGATTTATTTCCAATTGTTCGACCTTCTTCTCCCTACACTCTCTCTCTCTCTCTCCCTCTCTCTCTTTCTCACACACACACAAACGCGCATTATAAACATATTTATACATCGGTCTTGATCGAAGAACCGGATCGATCCCATCCTGCAAGAATTGATTTCCTTCTCATCTGAATATAATTCTCCTCGGACGATCGCGCGCGCCTTCGCGGCGAAATAATGGCGGAATTATAATGCCGTAACACCTCGAAGGCATCTGCTGTATGCATCATACGCGCATGTACACGTACCAGGGTGCATTGTGAACTGAAAATACCGATGTACTATAAACTGACGCATACACGTCCAACCCGACACACGCACGTGTGTCTCTGCCATCCCCATACTTATGTTGTATGTAATAATATAAGTATCATATAACAATATACCTTTTTTCCCCATAAGTTATACGTGCTCGTTCTAATCGTCGGTTTCAGAAATCCTTTCGCGCACACTTACGATTTTTTTCTTCATTTTCAATTTGTGCATAAGCTCGCGAGAAGAGGAAACGTTGTTTCTTTATTTTGCTTCGTGTTCCATCCGTGGAAATAACTCGCTGAATAGAAACACGAGAAAAAGACAAATTTCCAATAGAGACATGGACGTCAATTTCAAGATGAAGAAATTGCTTTTCATTCTTCCATGTCTGTTTCGGCTTTCCTCTACCATAAGTATTGACTGCTTCATTTATATCTCTTGGAACTTGGTGTTATACTCTGTGTAGGGTTCAGCCGTCAGATGAAGATGTACGTGGAGTATACAATTGTGTAGGGAAACATTGGAATAACTGGTACAAACTGGTACATGCATCCATGTAAACGTGAATGCATCATCGGAATTCGATGATTCGAAAATAGATATTTATGAAATCACGTGGTCCAAAATAGTTGCGAGATTTCATCAATTTCTTGCTGTGGAAAAAAAGAGGAAAAGGATCAAGATAATTCCACGCAATCATCACGGAGGATCTCATTTTGCGGGAAGAATTTCGTTTCAGCGGCGGAGAGGATAAAACTAGAGAATGTGAGTTTCTTGTCAAATGAAATATCCTTTTTTCTCTTTGTCACCGTCATTCAATCGTCACGTCGAGGACATTTCGCGCGATAACGACGACAACGACGATAATCTTCAGGACACCATTTCGTTTTTCCTGCCACCGTGACGCACCGATGCGTTGCGGTTTTTCTGTCGCGCCTGTAAAATTACCAGAAACATATGTGCGGTGAATGAATGAAGAGCAGCCGCTCTTCAGCGGTTCAGCGAGTACCAGGAGAGAGGAAACGTTCAAGTCCAACGTCGTTCCGTGTGTACTAAAAATTGAACTCTCAAAGCGTTCGAAAGAGGATATTACGGTTCAAAGACAAGGCACATCTCGTTTTTCTTTCTTTTTTTTTTTCTTTTTTATTCCAAGCGAACGTCAGAAGTGTTGGATACAGACATTCTCCTTTTTTTCCATTTTACCAGTCAATTGTGGCATTCTTCTTGTTCTCTCCTCTCTTATTTCCTTTCACTTGTTCATGGTGCATCACTTAATTGGCGATAAAACCCCGCGGCCTGGTGCAAAAAATCCTACGTACCTCCACATTGTATTAATTACGGCCCTTATAATGTCTTAAATAAGGCACACCGTAGTTATTGGGTTGGATCGAACAAAGTTGCGCCATGTTATCTCGCAGACTCTCCTTCTCCCCTTTCACCCCTAATCCTTGGGTACTCCTTCTTTCATCTTCGGGCATTCTTTCCCCTTCCCCTTCCCCGTTCGTGCCTCCTATGAACTCGAGATATGCTCAGAACAACCAATTATCAGCCATAATATCATCGGGCCTCGATCCTCAGGCTCCGAATTAATAGTATCCGGTTTCCTATCTCGCGGAAAAGAGCGAGCAGAACGATTTTCTCTTTACGCGAGGAGAGATGGAATGAGGGATTCTTTGTTGTCCCTCCGAGGTATTCAATGAGAGTTTATCTATTAGGTACATAAAATTCTATTACTTTATAAAATTTCATTCAAACCCTGACAAATTTCATTCCCTGTGCTCCCATAATTCTTCATTCTTTATTTTTCAATATCCCCGCAAATCTCTGTCGTGTAATTTTCAAAAGTGTCGAATGTGAAGTGTTTGCAACCAATCAATTTCATTCCGACATTAATTTTAATGAGATTTCTATAAGAAATGTTGCGTGTTAAATTGAAATGATTTGAAAGCAATCGCGCGTCCCTGGCATCTCTCCATCTTGTTGCGTCGCAAAATGGCAAAATTGTTACCGTCGTGAGCGTGCTTCATTCGGTAGAAAATTAGTAGCAATTACCGCGCAACATGTGAAGCTAAAAATGTGGGTTTCGGATCAACTCGTGCCGGATAATCAGTTTTATAAATCGTTCTTGGGAAATTTATGGCAATCGTTTAAAATGCAGGAGTTCAAAATGTAACTAATCAAGGATTTTTGTACTCAACAGTTTCCAAATCTACGAGAGGATTCCCATGCGGTGAATCTATATACACGTTATTATTGAATCAAAGAACTGAATTGACGACTTAATGATTCAACATAATTTTTTCTTCTATTCCGTTCGTATTGTGTACCATATATTTTACATTATTCCATCTCATATATAATTTGACATTTTTTCCTGTTTTTTTTTATGTAAGAATAAGAATATAATACGTAGAAGTTAACCATGATTAACCAACAATCATTCCCAGAGTTTTGATTACATAACCACGAGGATAGAAATATTTTTTCATCCCAATGATATAGTACTCTGACTAATAATATCGCAAAAGATACTGTCAATAATAATACCGGACAAGAATGTATCCTGTTATTCGGTGGATGCATTTTTGGAAATTAAAATTCTTCGACTAATCCCTACAGTCGTTCGGTTTAGTAACTTACAATAGGGTCGAATTCGCCGAGTGGGCAATCAAGACTAGTATTATGCCCCGGGCGACAAAGTCTCTAGAGAGAGAGATGGAGAGCCCACAAATTTCAAAAAACATAAAATTATACCCATGGCTCGGGGCATATTTTTCATCGTAATTTCATTCAACATTGAATCAAATCGAACTTGACTTCTTCTTCCAAATCTATAACTCCTTGCGAAAAGAATAAAATTACGAGAAATGAAAAAAGATGTCAGTAACATCGATAACACGATCTCGCACCTCGTGGTCTTTTGAATTCTTGGGCGTCAACGGCACGTGTTTGGGTGTGGACCGTGCCGTTAGATGCACAGAATGGACCGCAAGACCCACCGACAAGAGAATCTCTTTTCTTTCTCTTGTCTTAAGATGCTCCGAAATTTCCTCCCCTTCCTTTCGACGATTCTTATCTTATTCTCGCGGTACCGCATATAATTAGAATTAAAAGTGATCGAGGCTCGATAGCGAGAACAACCAGAGAGTCATCCTCCTCTCCCCTCCTCGCATCGTATCGTCCAGTTTTCTTCTTTCCGTCTCGTCCTTCACCTTCGCCACCCCACGTCGATGTTTCGCTTGCCTATATGGTTAACAGAAAGGCATGGGGAGAGGAGGGAGAAGGGCGGATTGCGAGGAGGAAAAGAATAAGAGTGAAATCGAGAGGAAGAGAGAGAAAAAGCAAGAGGTAGGGAAGAATGGTGGCATAATATCCGCTTGAACTTAAGTTATATTCCTCCTCGTACGGCGAGATATCGGTGCGGAGGTGGAGTTCGGTTCCAAGGGTATGCTAATTCCGGCCTGGGGCCACCACGCAGCCCTTAATAGCCAGCTGAGCAGCTCTTATATGCCGGCAACTAGCGTCCCTGCCGGTGTATGAGTGCGTATACGTGTATACATAAATGTATAAACCGTAAAAACAAGGGAGATAGAACTCTTTTTGTTATACAGCTATATACAAAATCTTTTTCTTTTTTGTCCGTTCCGTAGAAATTCAACTTCTAATTCGTGTTGGATGTAAAAGGAAGTAGCGTATAAGAATGTCTTCTATTTGACGTATCTCTATTTTATTATTTTTCATTCGAAGTTTTGCGAGATGAACCCCGTTTGGGAAGAGAGGAGGAAAAATAGGAGGAGTTGAACTGGAATATTCTTATCCATTTACCATATTTATCTGACCTCGCATTCTCGAATTACCATTTGTTTTGATCTCCGCGGAACTCGCTTGAGGGTAAGAAGTTCGATTCTCTGGAGGCTCGCAAAGTGCATCTCTCAACAATTTTTTGCCGGAAAAGATGAGGAGTTTAAAAAGGATGAAGAAGCATCATCTAGCTGTTCAAGAGATAATAAAGGGTTACAAGTTAGTATACATTATATTCCCTAGATTACATCGCGAACCTTTTCTAGTTTTAAATACCCCGCACAGCCCGCGAGTGTCAACCTAGGGAAAAAAACATCCAACGCGGAACACATTATTGCACACTTTATTTCCCTCTTCTGTTCATTCGATATAAAAACAATGCGAGACAACAGTGGAATTCAATTGTGAACACCACCAGTTCCCTCCAGATAACCATCTCGGTGATTATCTCGAACAATACCACACCAAGCTTCAAAATAAAATCTGAATGAAACGACTGAACGGATCCATGAATATAAAATCGATTAGATAAATTCGAAAAATTCTCTTATACAATCGTAATACCTGTACACGATCGTGAATAATTGTAACTTTGAACAACAGAACTCATCATTCACACTTTGTGTGGAATATGAAAATGTTTCCATTGAGTCGTTCGTGTAATAATACACGAAGCATGATCGGGGAATGAAACGTAGAATGAAGTATGTACGTTTTCGATTCGCGTTTTGTGGTCATTGGAGCAGGACGCAATTTCAAGCGATTCGAAGAATTCGTCGTCGCCGCAGCCGTTGTGCATATCGTGAGGCGAAGGTAGGAAGGGAAGGCTGTAGATTACAATGTTATGTCGTTGTACGGTAGAATCGCCAACTCTCCAGTTGAGGTCGGAAGAAGGAAGAGCGGAATCGTTGGGAGAAGGTAGACGTGGCTCAGCAGCGTGTACAGAGAATAGAGAGACCCGAGAGATGTACGTGGTGTATGTGCTGCATGGCGTGGGTGGAGACTGCCCCGCGAAGCCCCCAAGGCAGAATTATCATACCCATACACGTAGAATCTCTCTCGCGCTCTCGGGTATATAAGCGAACACGTACATACAGCTGCATACGGAGGAGTCTGATCTAATCACACTCCCATATACATAAAATAACCGCTCCACGGGGCCCTATGGGGAACATCGTACTCTCGGTTCAGCGAGAACAAGAATGAGATGGAGAAAAGTAGAGAGAGATGGGTGTACTCGACAACCACCATCAACGGCGGTAATGTTGTGTGCGATATGTGTGCATATATACGTATATATATATATAGGTGTAGGTATAGAGAGAGAGAAAGAGAGGTGTATTGTTTTCAGCTGGGACCCGAGTATAAATTGGCCAATTATTCGGAAATAAGGTAATTATATAAGAAGGGAGTGATCTCCGATCGCGCGGTGGGGCGGAGGAGTAGGGAAAGAAGGCAAGAACGAACGAACGAATCCTGATGGGTAAAAGTAGGGGGATTGAGAAGGAGGAGGAATCGAAGAGAGAAATCAAAGGCGATTATCTGTCTATGAGGTAGGAATTGTTGGTCGAATGTGTTGGTTCCTTCTTTCTTTCTTTCTTTCTTTCTTCCTTCCTTCCTTCCTCCTCTCGTTCTTCTTTCTCTAAGAATTGCTTGCCGTGGGCCCTGTGATCGACGTGGTGTGTAAAATGGGCCCCAATCGCTCAAGGACCGTAGCAGATGTTTTTTCTAAATGGAGACGAATTAGCCGATAAATAACGATCGATCGTGATGTTGTGTAAGTCTCGCGACGTGATGTTGTGTAAGTCTCAAAAGAGCAGGGAGAGAAGAACGACAGATAAGATCCATTCGAAGCCACCCTCGAGTATGGAAAACAACAGCAACACCGTTTTACGACTCCAACGAAACACAGGTGCATTTTTGATGCCAATAATGATTCTATTTGCCTCGTATAGGATCGAAATGATCGCCGGTTCGAACCGAGGAGTCCGAGCAGTCCATGGATAGATCGAAGAAGAACATTATTTTGCTTATAATATAACTTGCCGGTAATCGTCGATCACGATGGCGTTGCAGAAATATTCATAGATTATTTCATGACGCGAGTTTATTGACACGCAATATTGTATATTTGAAAACAAGTTGAATCCTTAAATCCCTGCTTTGCTCTGAACTACAAGAATTTCTTCTTCATATCACGTTATATACATATATGATAAAAAAGAATAACATTACTCGTTACTTGGTTACTTCTTCCGGCATCAATCCAATTCCATTTAGCTTCCATAGAATAGATGAATAAATGAAATACAATTTTGTGTAATTTCTAACTAATCAAGGCTTTTGATGGAGTCAAATAACATTGAAAACATATTCCTCTTTTTCCATTGCACAAGTTTGATGTAACTAAAATACGCCTTGTATATTCATTTACCTCCTTTGTGTGGTTTACGTGGATGTTTGCGTAAATGTACGTATATGGATATACATATACATACAGATATTTAGCCATCTTGATCCCACGTTACACTTCTCTTCAGAGGTCGCGAGGAGAAAGATGTGTGTACGTAAGGAAGACACGTCGAGATGTAGGCGTCGAGAGAAAGAGAGACGACGACGACGACGACGACGATCAAAGGGGGAATAGGACCGATCGAAGAGAGTGCGGCGAATGTAGCAATTAACTCTCAATGCTTACGACGATAATTAGCGAAGGATCGAATGAGAGGCAGCTGGTCAGCGGCGGTAACACTGGAATCGGACGCTACTCTCCATACCCGCATTTACCTACATAATTATCGTTATGATGATTATGACTGTGGCCGGTGGAAGAGAATCCTCTCGACGAACCGCGTGGTCAACGTCAGAACCTCTTTTGTCTCTCTTCTCACTTTTCCCTGATCGTATTCTCTTCCCTCTTTCGTTTTCTCTCCACCTCATCCTTGAGGAATGAAAACTTATTACCGCTTGGCTGAAGTAGTTCTTACCTGTCGAGGAACTCGTTGCTAGCTTTAACTTACGACGGACAAACTCACGTCATGTATGTATGTTATACGCAGAAAGTGCAGATAGGAGGATACACGGGTGGAAGATGAGTTAGCGAATGGACTGACGCGTATCCCATATCGGAAGAGAACCGACGTATCCCTTTTGCTACACAGACCAACGGTGACGGTGGTAAGTTGCTCTAGTGTTTTCCGATAATTGTTAGCATCGCTTCAATGCTGTTGAGATGCGAATTATCATACGTGTTGCAGGAGAGAAGAAGAAGAAGTATTCGACATAATTATTCGAAAATAATAATCAACATTATCATGATAACTAGTTTCTATAATGATATACGAATCTTATATTGGTCGCCAGGCTTTATTCGGATCAATGATCTTGCCAGACTTGGCCCAATTGATCAGAGGAAAATTTTTATGGAATTGAATCAAAATTATATATAAACTATGTTGAATTCTATATAAATTGTACATAGTTTTGGGAAAATCATGCAAACAAGCTAAACTGTGGCAACAAAATGCATTCAAGTTCATTTTCTTTCTTGTAGTAACTGATGGTGAGATGCTTTGGAACCCATTCATAGCGTTGGGTTGTTGCGTCCCTGCAATTGATGCTTCCTTGATCACAGAGATTGTGGAGAAAAAAATAATTGATCCCCGGCAAATGTTACATTCTTGAATATTGTGGATTATTTTGATTGTCACGTTGAATTATACGCAACCCAATGCGTTTCCACTGAAGGATAATAACATCATCTTATGTAACGATATGATTGCCCTATAAAACTTCATCTGGAAAACTAATTATGCCTCTAGGTTCTCTTTACGTGAATATTTAATTATCATATGCTCGATATAGAATATATTTGCGTGTATGAACTCTTCCGTGTTTAAAGAATCCATTGAATTTGACAAATGAAATTCAATGAGATTAGGTCAGAACTGGTCAGAGCATTGTTTATCAAGTTTAATCGTAATTTAGTGAGATTTGGCCAGATTCAACGAGATTCCCATGAAAGTTCTGACCAAATCTCATTGAAAAATCACCGTTGAGATTTGGTCAGAACATTGTCCACGTTTAATTGCAATTTGATGAGAATTGGTCAGAATCAATGGGTTCTTTTAACCAGGGCTAGCCCACTCTGGTCCTAGTCTTGGGCTCATATTGGCAGGATGGGGGCCCCATAGTACATGCATGCTAGGGTATTGAAATCAATCTAATTATTAGAAATATCATTTGGAACATTGGGCTCAATAAAATTTATATCAATATCTATGATTAAAAAATCTACAAAAATTTAGCCTTCTTCAAATCATCTGAACTAGAATAATCCCTGAAGAGGGTATATAAATATATTGTTTTCATTCTGAGAAAAATCTCTCACGATTATTGATTGAAAGATGTATACAATATTAATATGAAATAAAACAAATCTTTGCCAAATTTTTTGCATTTAATTTCATTTATTGTCAATACTTTACAAATTATCTTCTTCTCATCATATCACGAGGAAGATGATAAAAGAATATCATATCAAATTTTTCTACAACTCATAGATTCCTACTCTTGAATAACAAACGCTCAGTCACGTAACGATGATATTAATGTTATAAGTTCTGTATACAGAGATCTCTGAGAAGTTGAAAAATGTATGTATCTGACTAGGATACCCTGGTGAAAAAAATTTCTCTGGAACAATCTCCTCTAGAAATCCCAGAAAACTTCAGTGATTCGCAATGAAATCTTTCCACCAGGGTATACCGCTATCGCATCAATTGTCATATGCTTTGGAAATCCATTTGTCCATTTTAAAGAATGTGAACGCTTTTGCGAGCGTTTTATTCTTCATAAGCATATCACGTTCACCCCACATATAACATTTATATTCCGGATTCATTGGACTGGAGGTTGAGCAATTGAAAATTTCACCAAATTCTTTCGAGTGTAGAACAGGGGAATTGATTCTGTCTACAGGTCTGGCTTGAGGGAGCGAATGAAGCAGCTTTGGCAATTTTGTTTCTTCCCAATGCTGACAATTATTCTGGAAGTAGAAATAATTGGTTCGATGAATCGAATAATTCTCGCATTGAAATGATCATCTATACCCACCGATCCCCAAAGTTCCAAAAATGATCGCAGCATCGATGAGTTTGTTTGTCTGGAGTTGCTAGAAGATTTCATTGCTAATGAAAAAGATTCGAGCGCGATTCTCAGGCCATTGATATCGGCGAAATCTTCTCGTACGGTGATTTCAGGGTTCTGGAAAACATTTTGTGTGACAAAGTTGGGTTCGTGGGAGGTTTGGAAAATAGTCAATCTCGGAGAGTACCTGGTAGTAAGGAAGGTGAGGGGATTTGTAACTTTTCGGACGTACTGCTTCGTTGAAGTGAATTATGCAGTTAATCCGCGGAGGAATCACTTTTTTTGAATTAGGGAGTTCTCGACGCGGTGGGTGGAGAAATGATCCGTCCTCGTTTAAACGTTCACCTATTGGTGCGCAGAAATTGTAAAGGTATGTTGTACTTTGGATTGAATCTGGAAATCATCTTGGACACATAATTCTCACCCACATAACAATTCATGTCTTGCGATGTCTTTTAGATAGCTTTAAGATGTCTTTCAGATGTGTTGCGCAAGACATCTCAAACTTATCGAAAAGACAACGCAAGACATGAATTGTTATGTGAGCAGTCTCAAAAGAATCGCGAGAATAATTTATATGACTTGTATAGGGAGTAAAGAACTCTGTGACCTATTTAGAACGTTTAGAAAACATCCGTGTTCTTTGAACGTTTCATAAACGTCTCAGTGGTACATTATGCTGTTTAGGAATTGAAATGTGTTGTGCCACCCACCTATGAAAGTTGGTTAGGTAATGGCTGATTAAACCCCAGATAATAGTAATGATAATTTTGCATCATTCTTTTGAAACATTCGAAAAGATATCAAGGAGAATTCGGAAAGATGTCTTATGAAACACCTAAAGGCATCCCCTACAGCAATTTGTTGAAAACACTTAACAATAGTTCGGGGCAACTTGCAGGCACGTTGCTTCGCAAAATGCGCAACAATATGCTGTAAATCTAGGATTTTAGCTTCAGTTATTGCCATGGTGTTGGGAAGTTGCTCGATTTTATGAAACTCAATCACGTGCAGAACAACAGTTGCACAGCAACTTTTCTTGAAGTCTCCATATGAGATTTATTGAAGTTTTCTGTAGATATTTTTTATAAGATATCTTCAAGATACCTTTAGGTGTTTCATAAGACATCTTTCAAAATTCTTGAAGATATCTCTTATCAGAATTTTCCGGAGGAATTTCATAAAATTGTTATCTGGGAAACATCGATATTTTTTATGGAAATTTTTTCGAGTTCATATCACTATCTAGGACGTTACACTGAGAGAAGAGCTTGTTTGTAACGAAAAAGGCCCATTATTTGGGTCAAATAAGATTTGTTCATGGTTAACAAACCTCATTTGCTTGAAATAAATTTGGAATACTTTCTCTCCAGTGTACAATACCCTTCAAAAATAACCAGCGTTATGATCAAATTTCTCGGCAACTTTGTCAAAAAACGGCTGTTCCTTGGCTGATAATTGTTCATTTCTTCCAATCGAGCTGATGATTGAACAATGACGAATCTCAGAGTATCAATGTTTCAGATGAATTCATGAAATAAGATATTCATTCATCTTGAAATGAGATTTCGCTCCAATAAAAACCAGTGGTGGACTGAGAACTTTTATATTTGTCTCCAACATAAGCGAAATGAAGGACCAAAAGCGGGAAATCTTTCGCCTATTATTCTCTTTTTTGCGCAAGTTGAAGAAGGACAGAGACATTTTCAGTCCTCCACTGATTCAAACTTTCATAAAATTATGTAGTACGTTATATCAATGTTTGTTTGAAATTTTGGTCTCAACTGCACCTATGTGGTCGAACATCCGACTCATTTCTCGTGCAACTTTGTATCCGAAGGTGGTGTATTGCGTTACTCTGGAAATATGATCAAGTTATTCTACAGTCAAAGGATAGAAATAGCATTTTATCAATCATTGGTGGAGAATTTCTTTGCAAATCTATGAAAATTCAGTGAAGATTTTTTCAGCAGATTCTCGATGTGTTCATAGTTCAAGGTTTCACTGAATTTCAAGAAATTTCCTGTGAAGTAAGTCGCATGTTTTTTTATAATTTTCCAAAGATTCTTATGGTTTTTCAAATTTCGAGGAGAGTTCTCCAAATTTTTTTAAACTCTTTGCAGAAAATTTTCTTCCACCAGAGGAATTATTATCATATCACTAACGTGGACGATTCTGGTTGATGGAAAAGTAGAGCTCCAGCTGGTATCACTAGAACATAAAAATGTTTCTCGATAAATGAAAAATGCTTCAAATAGTTAAATCAAATTTTGTTCACTCACGAAGTTTATTCTCACGATATATGTATCGTGGAGATGTGGAAGTCGAGTACAGGGGTTTGTCTCTGAAAATGATTAAAAAATTCGATGAATTCCGAGAGCTTTCGTCATTCATCATATTTGTATTCCTTACGTGAACCACATCAAATTGTAGTCCCATGAAAATCTTCTTTTGTATTTGTTCCACATATCTGAATTTTTGTGATCAAGAATATTACCGAAGTGATCGTCCGTTAGTTCGTACTGTAATTTAGATACTTCTTCTTTTATTTTCATGTACTCAAGTTGATGAATAATTTGTGGTTGTACCTTTTGATAATATTCCAGAAGACTGTCCTCATCGTCGTACCATTGTGGATAACCAATTTCTACTCGCATTTTACGTATTTTCATAAATTTCTCGAAATAATTATCCAATTTGGACCGAACGATCTGTTTCATCATGGTCCTTTTCATGTAATCTATCATGTTCATTATCTAAAAATCGTATATAGATTTCAAAAGTTCAACAGCTTTTTTATATCAAAGGTATTTCAATTTGTATTCACTTTGGGTTCGTTTTCATCAATGGATGCAGTCTTTGCGAACATCATAGACAGAACGTGCTTCATGGTGTGTTCTTCGATGCATGTTCTTACCCTGTCGATGATTGGTTTTCTCATTAATGCTTCGTCATTGCTACACATATCTCTTGTTTCATGTATATGAAAAACTGACCTATTGGTTTTCTCCCATTCCAGTGTTGTCATTAGAATTTTAGATCTCAAATCCAAATCAACGTGTATCAGAATTCTTTCCAAAATATTCAATTGAATGTGATCAACTAGGTAAATCAATATATGTTAGTGAAACCAATTCGCAATCACGTAATACGTATCCTTTCTATCACCGGTTGTTAAGACAAATTTATTGCACAATTCAAATTGGAACTGATTGGTCTCCACATGGAGATTCGGAAATCACCCTTGTAGACAAATGGCCTGGCACTGGCAAGGTTATATTTGCCAAACTTTAGTGGAAACAATGAGTTTCTATCCAGGATCATTATTATATTTCAATTGGCACGACTTATTTAACGAATTTCAAACAGTATTGATTTGAGTTGACAGACAGTCTTGGCCCAGTATGAAATCGATACTGTTTGGACAAGATTGGAATGTCAGAATTCTCCCGTATTCAGCGAATACGAACAGTTTACTTTGGTAGCTTTAGATTTGACAGTACTGAGAACCCTAACAGCAGTCCTGAGTTAATATCGCCCTCTGTTTCTCTATCTCCATGCTGCGAATATCTTGTAGAAATGAAAATAAAAACCATACCAATTGTTTGCAAATCCGTTACTTCCAGCAGGATAGCGAGAGAAATAAAGTAACCACGCCATATGAGAAATTTAGTCTGGTAATCATCTTCAACATTATAATTTGAAACTTCACCAAGCAATGTGGGTTCTTGCTCGGTCAAATGCCGAATCCATGTAGTCATCTGGTGATGTAATGATAAAAATGATAGTAAAGGGGAATAGTAATAAAATTATCGATCGAGTGAATAAGAATGGAAGAATAGATATTTTCAAACCGTGAAATACCATGTTCAAAATCCAAAATGTATCTCCATCCGCGGTAGGCTCATCCGAAGTGACTTGTTCAGGTTGTTCATAGCTGTCAATCTAAAACATTAACATTTTCATCATCGGGACATCTAATATCATTCCCTCGATTTCTATATTTCCTTTGATATTTACTTTCAATGATTTCAAACGAAAATCACGAACTTTAGAAACTCTAATTCGAAGTTCATCTTCGACGTACGATTTATTTATGGCATCCATAAACTCCTTGATAATTTCAACTCGAGTTGTTATAAACGCTTTACTTTGAAGTACTTGTTCGTCGTACCATTCATCCGCTTTCCTCAACTAAAAGTGTAGAAATGATTCTTGAAACGAAGGGTAACCGTTGAAAATGCTCTACTCACCCGTATCATGGGCTTAAACCCATCCGATCCTACATCCATAGTGAATAGTGTAGATTCTCCTATAGCTATGCTATAATGCGTTATTGCATCAATAATGTAATCCATTTTCTCCCACAAAGTGGTTCTACTTCCAATGTACCGCTGATACTGTGGATTTCTCATGAATAGAAGTACAACAGAGTCATCCACCAATTGCATCATTTTGTATATTTCTACGTAATATTTCCCTCGGTCGTTTTTTCTGTCTGTTGAGGGAAAAAAGGTGTATGAAAACAAAATTTAGTGTGTTGAAACGGTCAGGAAACAGAAGATATAAATGACAATTATCTGCCTTCAAGCTGCATGCAAACGTCGTATTGTTGTTGAGCTTTGAGTACCAAAGGTCCGTTCCACTTGTATCTGGCGAAAACATCCCCTACACAATCAGGAAATAAATCAATTTGAAATTAGTGGAAAGATTAATTCTATAACATCATATTTTTTTGGTACCTTTTCCACCCCATTTTGGTATTACTTGATTTTCTGGAAGTCCTGTATCCAATAGAGCTGTTGTTGGAAAATGAATAATCGATGAGAGGTAGTAATGTTATCTATATTGCGTAGAAACTCACACAGTACGAAATGTCACACTAATATCTCGTAAGAGTGTAGCAACATCACAAATGTCTCGGTGATGTTTTAGCTACAGCTCTTCTGGTCCAATTAACAGAAAGAGAAGGAGCAGAACAGTGGCAGCAGGGTTAATAAACGAATAATGAAGAAAAACTATCATTGTATCATCCAGTGTTAGACTAAATGAAAAAGATCAACCCGAACCGACTGAGTGAATATTTTGTCGGTAAAATTATATCGAACTTGACCCATAAACAAGTCTGAAATTCTCAACTGTTGAAAATCCAAAATTTTGTAGTGCATCCCTTAAACGATCACCGAGGAAAAAGATAGTGGACTCAACTACGCACGACAATCGGATGCATTCACCCACAATCATTCATCAAGTAAATTTGAATACAAGGTTGGTTCAATTATTCTTAGTTGAGTCAACTACGACTTATTATTTTTTCTCAGTGATGTTTCCAAATTTTGTGAGTTTAAATGTTCGTTTCGTTTGCACAGACGATTTGAACTTCACAAACATTGAAATTCAGGAATGAAAAGAGTATAAAATACGTGTGCGATCATTTTCACCTGCTAAATGACGATTTATCGAATCGGAGATTTCATCTTCTTTCGAATATACATCCGCAGGAAGTCGCTTTTTACGTTCATCATAGGTTTTCCGAAAATCATGACACGAATATTCAAAAAAATTCTCACATGGACATAGAATTGAGTCTGTCTCCTCCGGATTTGCATTCGCTGCTGGATCAATAGGTACCGTAAACAAGCGTCAAGAATATTTTAATTTTATATAAGATCCACTTACTCAAAAATCCTCCACTTGGTAAAAGAATAATCAGCGTTAATTTGAGAAGTAATTGTTTGTCCCTGCAACAGTAGAGAATCCGTGATTAGGTTTCTCTCATTCTTTTTGTATTTTTCAATTTAAAAAATTGCATCTACCTTGTCCACATTGTGAATTCGATTAACGTTATGCTTTCTTTATCTTTTTTCTATTCTTTCATATGAACTGACGCTGTTCAACTGTAGAATATAAATAACGATTTCGTGTCTTTGCTGTCAGTCATTTGATTCTTTAATAGCTTGAATTTATCACTTTGCACGTGAACTATCAGAGTCAACTCTTTATCAACTTGTCTTTTCATATATAGTTCCATATATGTCTGCATATAAATTTCAATAATACTCATCCCTAGTAAGAAAGGATTATATGTGCCCAATATATAGAGCATATATATATATATAGGGCATATATGATCTTTTTTATTACGGCTGTGAGATATAATAAATTCATATATGATTGTGCAATTCCATATTTAGGGGTGAGATTTTACACATGGGGTTCAGTTGGCACCATATCTCAGCCATGCGTGTCCATACTCAAATATATAGACGTATGTCTTTCAGTTATAAACCGTTTCTTCATATATGGTATATCGAATATGATCGAATCACATATGAATTCAATTGGAGCTTCACTCGTGAAGGCTTTTACTGCAATGAAGTCTACGAAATTCATCTATGAGACGATGGGAGCTGAAAAATGTGAATTACATTTTTACTTTTCTCATAACTCGAGTGATTCTCTAAGATGTACTGAAAAGGATTAAAATAAGATCCAACAAAGTTCATAATCGAATGTCACAATTTGAAAAAAAGGTCAATTATTTTCGACTTTTGTTCGACTTTCGGTTGGAAAAATTCACAAATCGATCGTTATTTTTCAGTCATTCTTTGGTCCATATGAATTTACCTGATGATCATTATGAATATTTTACTCAATGATTAATTGAAAGATGTACACAGTAACACAGTTTTGATACAGAATAAAAAAGGTCTTCTCCGAATTTTCTGCATTTCATTTCATTTATTGTCAACAATTTCCAAACTATTCTTTTTCTTATTGTATCAAGAAGCTACATTACTTGTTTAACAGTTCATAAATTGGAATGTCAACATAACTAATAAGTGGATAATCTGGTATCTATTTCTTTTCATAACACTATTATTCGGAAGAAACAATATACGGTGAAAATGCTAACTTATCTAAACAAAAAAACTGAGACCCACAAATTGAGAAAAAAGGAATTCGCTGTGACAGTGAACTATGCGTTATGACAACAATCTTGTTAGCTACGACAGCGATTCTTCAGTTGTGATAGTAAAAAACGTTTGCACCACCATAAAATTTTGATATTATATGCAGGATAGCAAACAAATTTTGTTGAAGAAGTGAAAATTGTTCGCTGCCGTAGTTAAGAATTCGCTGTCATGACTAACAAGATTGCGGTAATAGTGAATAGATTACTGTCAGCAAAAAATCTGCTATTTCCCAGCAAACACAACTGAAGGCGCTACAATGGACCAGTAACGGCTCTTCACCGACATTACAGGACCATCAATGGCCCGTTGAAATGCCAGTGAGCATTGTTTGTAGGGTTCAGCAAAATGTACCCAGCAAAATTAGATTTCACTGTCACAACGAATTTTTTTTCTCCGTGTACCCCGAGCACGAGTGTGAACGAACGCTGTATTACATAGTTGTAATATCAATGTTGTAAGTTACACTGTATATATACTGATATTTCCCTTCGACTATGTATACAAAAGTTGAAGATTAATTGATTCGACTATGATATATTGCTATCGTGCTAGTTGAAATTTGCATTGAACATCCATTTGTCCAGTTTGAGGAATGCAAGCGTTTTTGAAGAGGTTTTATCCTTCGCATCCCTATCGCGTCTACCCCACATATAACATTTATTTTGCGGATTCATTGGACTGGAGGTCGAGCAACTGAAAATTTCACCAAATTGTTTCAAGTGTAGAGCAGGGGAATTGATTCTGTCCTTAGGTCTGGCTTGAGGGAGCGAACGAAGCAGCTTAGGCAATTTTGTTTCTTCCCAATGCTGACAATTATTCTGGAAGTGAAAACAATTGGTTCGATGAATCGAATAATTCTCGCATTGAAATGATCATCTATACCCACCGATCCCCAAAGTTCCAGAAATGATCGCAGCATCGACGAATTTGTTTGTCTGGAGTTGCTAGAAGATTTCATTGCTAATGAAAAAGATTCGAGCGCGATTCGCAGTCCATTGATATCGGCGAAATCTTCTCGTAAGGTGACTTTAGGACTCTGAAAAATATTTTGTGTGGAAGAGTTGGGTCTATGGATGGTAGGACAAATAGTGACTCTTAGAGAATACCTGGCAGTAAGGAAGGTACTGACTGCTGTAGCCTTTACAACGTTCCGCTTCGTTGAATTCAATTATGCAATTAATTCGCGGGGGTAGCTCTTCTTCAGAATTGGAAGGACCTGGTTGCGATGGGGAGAGGATCGATCCGTCCCCGTTCCAACGTTCACCTATCATTGCGCAGAAATCGTAAACGTATGCTGAATTTTGAATTTAATCTAGAAATCATCTTGGGCTGGCAATTCTCAGTTTCAAAAGAATTGCGAGAATAATTTATATCATTCTTGCATGTGTCTCTGTGACCTATTTAGAATTGCATTTTACGTATTTTCACTGTGCGTATAGAAAATCTAGCAATTTAAACACAGTCAATAATCGGTGAATGTTTGGATTCTCTCAGTTCTTCCCTGGGCCCAATCTTATTGGTCCAGTATCGACAAATCTTAGAATATTAACCTCTCATTCAATTTCTACTTTTTTAATACGGTGTTTTGGCAAAGCCAGGAAGGACCAGACCCACATTTGATACACGAAGAAAATGTTTGGACGAAAGAATATACAAAGTTGAGTAAAACGGGGACATAGTGGTATTCCCGCGAAGTTTAAGATCCGGTTGATTTCATCTCACTCGACTATAGATGAAAATTCATTCAGAAGTTTCTCGACGGTATTCAACTTGCGAGGATGATAAAAGAAAAATTCGAATTCATTTTCATCTGTAGTCAAATGAAATCAAGTCAACCAGATTTTAAACTCCGCGGGAATGCCACTATGTCCCCGTTTCACTCAACTTTGGATAATTTTTTTCGCCAATATATTTTCTCCGTGTACGATTCAATCCGTTTCTGATAGTTCTGTCATGATTGAGAAATGTATATCAGAAACATTCCTGGTTAGGCAGTAAAATTCAGAAAAATGTTCAGAGGTTTTCAGAAAAATTCTGTTCATCAGGGATGACATTCCGAGTTGTTTCATTCTTCAGTCATCCCGAGTTGTTTTCAGATCTTTTTGATGAACCATTCTGATATCAGAACCAAAACAATGTCTTCTTTATGAAATCTTGTAGAGTTTTCTGTCTTGTGTGGGTTTTGTCCCCTGGTTGTCCAATAAACGATAAACAAATTTGTCTGAAATTATGTACGTCATATAAAAGTTTGCTTGAAATTGGGAACTCAACCGCACCTATGTTGTCGAACATCCGACTCATTTCCCGTGCAATTTTGTATCCAAAGGTGGTGTATTGCGTTACTCTGGAAATGAAATCACAGTTATTCTACAGCCCGAGAATCGAAATATCTTTCTATTTGAAAATCACTGGTAGAAATTTCTTTGCAATTTTTCAAGATTCTTTTCAGTGAATTTTCAGTGAAAAGACGTATCTCATAAGCAACAGGTTATTTTTATAATTTCTCAAAAATTCTCAAAGTTTTTGAAAATTTGAAAAAATTGTCAGATCTCTTTAGAGTTTCTGCAGAGAAATTTTGTCCACCGCAATAATTATGGAATCACTAACTGGGACAATTCCTGTTGACGAAAAGGTAGAGCTGCCGCTGGTATGACTGGAACGTATAAATATTTCTTGATCAATTCAAAACGCTTCACATAGATATCACGGATCCTCTACTTACGAAGTTTATTCTCATGATACACGTATCGTGGAAATGTAGAAGTCGAGTACAGGGGTTTGTCGCTGAAAATTAATAAGAAAACTCGATGAATTTTCCAGAGCCCCCGTGATTCAATATATTCGGATTTCTTACGTGAACCACATTGAATTGTCGTCCCATGAAAATCTTCTTATGTATCTTTTCCTCACATCCGCATTTTTGTGAAGCATAATATTACTGACGTGAGTTCGCTTCAGCTTGAACTGTAATTTTCATACGTAGTCTGTTACTTTGATGTATTGAGTTAATGAATAATTTACGCTTGTACCTCTTCATAGTAGTCTGAAAAACTTTTCTCATCGTCGTACCATTGAGGATAACCAATTTCCACTTGCATTTCACGTATTTTCTTGATTTTATCGGATTGATTATCCACTTTGGAACGAACGACTTGCTTCATCATGGTCCTTTTCATGTAATCTATCATTTCCATTATCTAAAAATCGTATCTAGATTTTAAAAGTTCAACAGCTTTTTTATATCAAAGGTATTTCAATTTGTATTCACTTTGGGTTCGTTTCCATCAATTGATGCAGTCTTTGCGAACATCATAGATAGGAGGGGCTTCATAGTGTGTTCTTCGATACACGTTCTTAACCTGTCGAAAATAAGTTTCCTCATCAATGCTTCAGCTTATAAATTTCTTGCTTTATGTCTACAAAAAACTGACCTATTCGTTTGTTCCCAATCCAGGGTTGTCATTAGAATTCTAGATCTCAAATCCAAATCAATGTGTATCAGAATTCTTTCCAAAGCATTCAAGTGGATGTGATCGACTAGGTACATCAACATATGTTAGTCATTCGTGGAAGTTACAAACGGAAGGTATTCCACTTTGGCATTTTGTATCGTTGATAAGAACCATGAAACTTTCACTTTGGTCTTTCATGTCTTTTGGAATTCCAAATTATAAAACTACAAGTTTTCTAAAGAAACCAATCTCAATTTCATCTTTATGCGTCTATGAGACAGCTTCATTCGTTCAAGTGTGACCTGTCTGGATTTTTCCCAGTTTGACTGGACTTTCCTCACATAATTATCATATTTTCAATGAAGGAAATCGAAAATTTGGGTGGAGGAAAGTAAACAATCATCAACCAAGAACTAGCCATTCTTTTCGGGACTTGACTGAAAATTGGTTCAACGTCATAATTTGTTTTTTCAAAGTTGCACTGAAAACACAGTTTGTTCCTGCCACACAAAATTTTGGTTGAAATGAACGCAAAAAAACTTGTTAGTTGACTGAAATAAAATTTGTTTAGGACAAATGAAGTTCATTTGTGCGTAAAAAACTGTTAATCATTGTGGACCGAGTTTTGCTTATCCCAAACAAATTCTATTTCAGCCAACCAAAAAGTTTCTTTGCGTTCATTCCAAACAAAATTTTGTTTGGTTTGAAGAAACATCTTCTCAGTGCACATGGGATATTTTCTTGATCACCTGTTACAGGCAGAAATCACATCAAATTCGGTCAGTAATCGACCAGTTTCAAAAAAGCTTCCCTCCGTTTGATGATATTCGTATTGTGTGGGCAGGGGGGTGGATGGTAGTGGCGAATCTCGTCAAATTTCACAGAATTTTATACCATGTTCTCGTTGAAAATCATCAATTTGAAAATTTCCAATTGAATTTGGTCAAATTTGATCGACTCTTTCAATGAAAATTTCCCTACATCTCCGCAAATCTCATTGAAAAGTGTAGAATATTCTCGCCAAACCCTATTCAATTTGACTTGAGTGAAATTTATAGGGTCCTTGAACTAGGGCAGTTTCGAATAGCAAAAGTTGGGGAAAATTATGGCTTTTCATTAGCAGTATTTATATAGTTTGAAGCGCATGTTATAGGTGATGGAACTAATATACAATTGAGGCATATACATATACACTGTAACAAATGATTGTGGAATTTTGCCCCAAAAAATCGTGGGAGCAAAATTCCTTCATAGATGGAGAATTCTTCAACATAATTTGATGGACTTTTCCTTCATTTGTAGAGGATTCAACATCCAGAAAACAAAATAATTCCTGAAAGTGGTGGAAAAACCTCTCATTTTTGATTGAAATCCACCAACAGTGTGAAGGAAACTTCTCACAATTTATACAGTATATCTTTTCTATGTCTAGTTTTCGAGGGAAATTTTCTGCACAACCCGATGGGACTGGAACTGATAGGTGGCTAAAAGAACTGTTCATTTTTCCACTAGGACCGTCAATATCTTCAATGAATGAGAATAAAATCCATACCAATTACATTGAAATCCGTTGTTTTCAGCATCAGAGCGAGAGAAGTAAAGTAATCGCGCCAAACAAGAAATTTAGTCTGTGGTTCATTTTCAGCATCTGAATTATTAGCAAACAACGTAGAATCTTGTTTGACCACACGTTGAATCCAATCAGTCATCTAATAATGTAATGAGAAAAATTATAGTGAGAGAAATAGTAATAACATTGTCGATCACAGGGAAAGATGGACAGAACGGTGAGAGTGAAAGTGTCAGGGAATACATATTTTCAAACCGATAAAGTACCATGTTCAAAGTCCAATATGTTTCTTCACCCGCAATAGTATCATCCGCAGTTACTTGTTCAGGCTGCTGATAACTGTCAATCTGGAACATCAAGACATTCAAAATCGGTACATTCAATTTTATTCTATTTATTCTATAATCCTCTTTGATATTTACTTTCAATAATTCCAAACGAAAATCACGGACTTTAGAAACTCTAATTCGAAGTTCATCTTCGACGTACGATTTATTTATCACATCCATAAACTCCTTAATAATTTCAACTCGAGTATTTATAAATGCTTCACCTTGAAGTATTTTTTTGTCATACCATTCATCCCCTTTTCTCAACTAGAAGCAAAAAAATTATTCTCCAAACGAAGAGTAACTATTGAGAATATTATACTCACCCGTATCATGGGTTTAAACCCATCCGACCCTACATCAATAGTGAAAAGTGTAGATTCTCCTAAAACTAGGGTATAGCGAGTTATCGAATGAATAATGATTTCAATCTTATCCAACCAATCGGTTACTCTTCCAAAGTATTCTTGATATTCTGGATTTTTTGAGAAAAAAATATCAACCGTGTCATCCAACTTCTGCATCGTTTCGTATATCCTCGAGTAAAGTTCCGTACGATTTTCTCTCCTGTCTGTCGAGGCAAAGAAGGCGTATGAAATTGTAATATAGTATTTTGAAGTGATGAGGAATATAGATTTGAAGATATTTCATATCATTCATATTTATATTCATTTGCCTTCAAGTTCCATGCAGACTTTGTATTGTCGTTGGGCTGTGGCCACCGGCAATCCGTTCCATCTGTATCTGACGAAAACATTTCCTACAATAATAAAATAAGTTAATTAGCAATTGATCGAAAAACGAATTTTGTTGTACCTTGTCCATCCCATCGTGGAAGTAACCCATCATTTGGCACTCCGATGTCCAACAGCGCTGTTATTGCGAAATAAATGATCGATCAGGGTTTCATTAGAATATTATTACAAGTCAATTCGATACAAAAATTTCATCAGGTGGTTGATAAACTGACTGTGGGACTATCATTGTCTTGAGAGATCTTTCTGAGCCTGGCACACGGAACAAGCTTTATAGAGGCTTCTTATCGGTTATTGCGATTAGTTTATGATAGCAGTGCTGCCATAGTTTATTGGCGTTATGACACTTAATATTTCAGATTCGATAAAAGGGACCTCGAATATGTCCAGGTTGCTAATAAATCGATAAGGTTGTTTGGTTGACGCACTCACTTTCAGGCACGAATATTCAGCAGATTTGGAGGTTCAAATCTCTGACCAAACATTTCGCATTTTTTTCCTGATCTATCAGTCGTTTAAAACCGCTTCAGAAGCGAATACCACATCATTAAGGTGAGTATCGGGTGATGATCAGTTAGGTCACCTCATCTCTGTTAAATAGAAGCCTAAACAGCACAAAATATCTTAATACTGTTCCAGAATATTGTCCCAATATCAACAATGTCTCGGCGATATGTCGAAACATTATGGAAAGATTTCGTGCTGTATAGAGCTACACCTGTTCTAGCTCATTGAACAAAAAAAGAAGAAAAGTAGAACAGTGCAGAATTAATTAAACGGATATTAAAAAACCCTCATTGTTTTCTTCGTGTTAGATTGAATCAAAAGGATACCAGTGTACCGATTGAGGGGATATTTAGTCGGTAAGATTGTATTCAACTTGAGCCATGAAAAAAGTCTAAAATTTAGGTATTTCTTTGAGTTGGGAATGGAAAAAGTATGAAATGCAATTCAGATTTTTTTACCTGCTAAATGACGATTTATCGAATCGGAGATTTCATCTTCTTTCGAATATACATCCGAAGGAACTAGCTTTTTACGTTTCTCATAGATTTTCCAAAAATCATAACAGGACCATTCAAAAAAATCTTCACACGGACCTATAACCGAGTCCACGTCTTCCGGATTTGCATTCGCTGTCGCATCGATAGGTACAGTAAACAAGCGTGAAAAATATTTAAATTTCATATAAGATTCACTTACTCAAAACATTTCCAAACGGCAAAAGAATAATTAGCGTTAACTTGACAAGTAATTGTTCGTCCCTGCAATAGCAGAGAAGTTATGATCAATATCCTTCCATAACCTTTGTATTTTTTGAAGTAGAAAAACTGTATTTACCTTGTCCACATTGTGAATTCGATTCACGTTATACTTCCTTTATCTAATTGTTTTTATATGAACTAACACTATTCTACTGTACAATATAGATGAGGTTTCTATTCCGTCAGTATTCTATGTCGTCAGACATTTGATTCTTTATCAACTTGCACGTGTACAACCCGAGGATATTCGATGATATTAAAATATTAATACACTTATTTTTGTATGATTATTGAACTCTTCACGATGAATGTTATATGCCGAGGTACAAACCGTAGAATGAATGTTGTATATAAGTTCATTTGATATGAACGAAACAATTCATTCAAGGCAAATGAAAATTGAGTTGAGCCAAATAAAATTAACTTGGTCTAACTAAATTCAACTAAACCCTTCTTCTCAGTGTTCTGGAAACTTTATATTTGAACGTTCCAACAAATGTGGAACATTTCTTGCTAATGTATTACCTATTCCATGTCGAAACAGAATCTATAAAGTGTAGAAGATATTCACTAGCTGTATGGAGAACCATACATACATTAAAAAAAAAACAAACAATTAGTCTGGAAAGCGATAAGGAATAGTGAAATATAATAGAAAGTAATGGGGACAATGATAAAAGCACATAAAAAGCACTATTTGCAATCATTTCTCATTGCTTGCTTGTTTTATAATAAGATTAAAGGAATTTTCACTCCAGAGCGAGGCATATTCCAAGGGTAGTTCTAACCAAAAAGTCAGTTTAATGACACAAGAAAAAGGTTAGTATAAAGACACATCCCCATATAATCAATACATAAACCATGTTAACTCATATATAAATTATTTATAATTATGAAACTTTTTCCTCTCGGAATTCATCATTATCCATGTCCTTATATGCAACGAACATAGAAGTTATATTTCGAAATTCAGGCACCAAGACTTTATTTCAAGGACAGAGAGTTTGGAAAACTTCGCATCGTTTCACATGTAAACGAAAGGAGTCTGAAGTTTGAAGGAATTGATGAAAATTCATTTTTCGTCTGCACAATGTGATCGTGATTTTCCATGTTTTATCTCGCCTCTTCCGATGAGTTATTTAAATATTTATATATAATTTACATTTTTAGACAATTCGACTACAATCCCAATGTTTCTTACAGATTTTTCTATCATACTTGTTACCTGAATCGAAAATACAGAGAAAATAATGATGTATTGTTTCGGAAATGAATGATAATTGTGAGGAATATAGATGAGAAGCTGCATAAATGTGGAGCATATAGAATCAATTGGAATAATGAAGTGAGTTCAGTTAGAATATAATGAGATGGAATTTAGTCGAACATAGCGAAGCGGAAAAGAGTCGATGGTAAGATGTGAAAGAATTCTATAATCTCATGCTAAGATAGGTAGAGGAATGAAATGCAATAAAAATCCGTCCTATGGAAAATACAAGATAAATAAAATCTCGTCTCGCGTCCTTAAAGTTCTCTCGAGACTCAGTTCGCTCTCGCGTAACCGTCACTTCCGATTCCTTTCAAAAAATCAAAGCCAACCACCCACAGAATCTTCCTAGCCAAGAGAAGAAGGAGAAGAAGAAGAAGAAGAAGAAGAAGAAGAAGACGACGAAGAAGAAGAAGAAGAACCATCACTACTACCCGGGGTGGGTAAAAATCACAGCTCTGAGAGTCTCGTTCTCTCTTCTTTTCACTCGTACATTCTTCCACTTTCGTTTCTCCACACAAGATTTCAGGATTCGTAGCATTTCCAGGGGGGTTCTGTGTCGTTGTCGTAGTCGTCGTCGTCGTCGTCGTCGTCGTCGTCGTCTTCGTCTTCGCCGTCATTTTAGATAGGTAGGGTAGCTTGAAGCATAAGAGGATGGCAGAGTGGAAAAAAGATGAAATGAGAAGAATAAAGGGAAAAGGAACAGCTCGCGAGGTGGAAGTTGCGAGGCGGAGAATGGGAGATTGCAGGCAACCCTGTAAAGTACAAAGAGGAGGCATAGGCGTGCACCCTTCTTCCTCTTTCTACTCTTCCACCCCATTCTTCTCTCTTTCGCCAATTCTTTTTGCATTTTTTCGCTTCTTCCATCTACGAGGAAAGGTGACAATTCCTCATCTGCCTCTGCCCACGCCTCTAGCTCGATTCCTTCGCACCATCTCTCGCTTTTCCTTCTTTTTCCATTCACACTCCAAACATATATATGTATATATACATAAGCTTGCGCTCGCGTGTGCTTATCCTTCTGTTCGTTTAAATGTACCAATGTTCGGAACACATAGAAGCGTTTTACATTCTGACACACGGACGTATATCCAATCACACATAGGGATACGATGAGGGGTAGCGTTCACCTACACGAGCGCATATATAACGAGTCGGCTTGTCACACACAGAGTATAATATGCAAAGGCCCGCCCCCGCCCGCGTTGCCATGGAAATCCGGAGTTGGCGCGAGAGGTGCCCGTTCCTCGTGCTCGGCGGAAAAGAGCAGGATAAAGGGCTAGAAGAGAGAAAAGTGGAAGAGAAGAGTGGAAGGGACGGAAACGATAGTAGGTGGAGGCAGACACTCTTGGAAATTTGTATAACTACCCCCAGGGGCAGTGAGAGGTGGAGAAGAGGAGAGTAGAGACTGACTCGTCGTCGTCTTCGTCGTCTTCGTCGTCCTCGTCGTCTTCGTAGGGATGAGTGCAGGCACATACATCGATCCGAGGAACCACCCTGTGCCCAGGGCTCTTTCGTCATCTCTTAGAGCAAAAAAGAGAAAAAACCACCTCGATTCATCTCCTTTATTTCTTTGCCTGTGGCCAGGCAACTTTTGCTGCATGCCTGCCTGCCTACGGTAACTTCAGTTCGGCCACTTAACTACTTTCTACACCTGTCCAATTCGTATCTAATTCCCTTCAATTTCATTCCGCTTGGGCGAATCCACACGGTCACCGCCGCGTATTCCAATTACCTTCTCCGCTCTGTGTTTTCAAACACTTACAATTTGTCATCATTGTTGCCGTTGAATATTAAATTAGATTCATTCGTCATCTAATTGCCAGCTAATCGAAAAGCCAGAAACAGACTCCCTGGAAAATGGTCTACATGAAATTAAGGTTTGTCAAACTTTTGCCCAACTTTTTCTCCCAAGTTACTCAAGTTCGCCATCGTCTTGCAGGATGAAGTTCGTACAAAGTTTGCGGAGTCAGGTTTGGCTTTGCTTAGTCACAAATCGAAATTTGTTTACTTGGGTTCTTTGAATCGATGTAAGCACGTAGGAAGTAATACGAATGAAAATTTACGGTTTGAATTTTTGTTGAAATGAACAATGAAATCACGGTTCATGCATCTTCGTTGTAAAGCGATACGACATTTTGTCGCGATGCTGATCAGAACTTAACTTGAAATAATGGATTTTTCTTTACACGAAAGAAAATTTCCAGTAGAATCGAACAGGTTGGCTTTTAAGATATGACAGAGGGAATGTAGAATATAGAAATCATAAGAAAACTCATGAAGACGCGTTGGAAGTACCTGGAATATCAATGAAATAATGCAATTGGAGATTTTACATGGTTTACGAAGCGAATTAGTGATGAAATGTTCGGAAATCTGAGAAGTATCTTTAGTATTGATTTGGAATAAAATTTCCAATCTCAAAACATCGATTCTCTAACAGCACTCTGCTGGAAATGATTTGTGGAGTTCTCTAGCTCAGGCTATCATAGCGTGATTAGAGATCGATACACAATTTGAAATTTTCTAACATCTGTCAAGTGTTCGAAACTTCTGGTGCTGCTGATTTTTCTTGGAAAAAAAATAATGTTCCCCAAGCGCGAGGAAAACCTTTCCTGAAGTGAGGGAAAATTGCTAATTCACTCTTTTCTTTCAACAGGGTTGGGTTCAATGGCTCATGATGTGGCCATAGCCGGAATCAATCTGACGATAAAGACACCCATCAATGGTTGATTGCTAGACTTAGGCCTGGCAATGGCGGAAAATAAATGACCAATGATAGAATCGATGACTGGCCCAGGGATGAGCCATATCTTGGCCATTAATGTGGAATCCATCATTGCCCATTCAACACAACCCACATATCGTTCAGTTATCGGCTGTGTTTCATGACTGGGCTTCCTGTATGGGTCCAAATAAAATGGGATTCTTTTTAAATGTTTCGATCTTACATAATCGTGATTCTACGTGAGAATTATTCTGAGAATTTTCAATCTGCCCGATTCTACATGTTCAATTCTCTTGTACAGTTGCTTCGGGTTATTCGAGTGCGATCTTACATTTGCAATCTAAAATACCTTCATTTTGAACCTAGAATGTAGATTTGTAGTTCTCATATTTTGTGTTACACGGAGAAAAATGCTGCTCGTGAATATAAGAATTTTTGTCATTTTTCTTAGGAAACTAGAAACAGAAAGGTTTGTAAAATGAATTTTTACACAAAAATACGGAAGATTACGGATATTGTAGAAAAAATAGTAGGTAGGGTTGAAATTTCAAACGCTGAACGTTGAATTTTATAAAGCTTATAGTAAAATTCAGTTAATCATTCGTAATCTCTCGTATTTTTATGTAAAAATCCATTTTACAAACCTTCCTGTTTCTGGTTTAGCAAGCAAAATAGGAAAAAGTAGTATATTTTTTTCTCCGTGTACTCCTTCAAACAGTTCTTGTATTTTTCATTCAGGGGAATTGCCAAAATGGCTGAATCGAGTACACTGAGACAAAGGGTTTAGCTTGGAAATTTAGCCACTCTAAATAGAAATCTAGTTGAACCAGATAAACTCTATTTGTCATTGCTAAATTTTTTATTTACATTCGAATAAACTGTTTTATTCAGATTTCAGATGACTAGACTTTTATTCACGGAAAAAATAATTTAGCTGCAGCAGCTAAGTAGCTAGCACGGACACGGACTGCCATTAAATTAGCTCCTGCAGCTAAATTTCAGCTGTTACCGCAAATAAGTTAACTACAAATGCAAATTTTTTTGCTATCACAGCTAAAATTCAGCTACAGGAGCCAATTCAATGGCTGTCCGCGTCCGTGCTAGCTACTTAGCTGCTGCAGCTGAATTATTTTTTCCGTGTTCACGCCATCTAAAATTTAGCTGGGACAACTGAATTCCAGTTGCTGCAGCTGAAAGTACCTTCCTCTCAGTGTGCAGAATTCAATTTCACAGGATTCAATGAGTGTTTTCAAATCGGAATGAAGAAAAATCAGATCAAATCTTCCAAAAATGTATTACTTCTCAAACATGAATTAGGACTTTAAATTTTAAACGTGAAATCGAAGCAATCGATTGAATGAGACAATTTCATTCAAAGAAAGTGATCCTTTTGTATAATATAAATACAGAATATTTAGATTCAATATTCATAAAATCAGTGGTTAGGAAAATCTCAGTAGACCTCACGTGATGCTTTATAATTTGAGATGATCGCTCCAAACATGGGATATCGTTCCATTTCAGCAGATTTGGAGCATCCTAAGGAAATTTCGACAACTCGATAGAATAAGAATTTATCCTTACGAATAAAATCTTTTTGTAATCTCAAGGACAATACGCTGGCAATCGATAGAAATGAAAGAGAAAAGGAAAAAAATTATTTTGGTCATGGATGAAACGATTGGGGAGTAACATTTGTTGAAAAGGGGAAAGCCAAGGGAAAGAAAGAGGTTGAAAATGATGAGAAAAGATGGGTAAGGAGAGTCACCCTATTTTTTTCTGCCTGGACTTGGCTGGGGTAAGATATTGATTTTTTTTATTTTATAATTAGGGGCTCGCACCCCTCGTGGCGCTGCCAAAAAAACACGTCACCCCACGGGTTCTCGACCGAGTACCATCCCGAAGTCTCTTTTCTCTTATGACACCCCTGCCTTTGCCTCATATATTCACACACACACAGCGCGTTACCTTCACGTACGTACATTTCAATACCCATCGAAGTATAAGTCTCACCATTTCTCCTCTTCTTTTTTCTTCGCACTTCACATTTCTTCACATATATATGAAGACTATGTATGATTTTAGTTTAGATTTACGTTGAATTAAATCCACACAAAATGCTGTGAACAATTATTTGTTATTACTTCTATGAGTTCTATTGTTGGATGATAACGTTCCAGTGTTCATTGAAACTTTGAGATATTTCCCTAGTAAAAATTATGGTGTTTTTAACCTATATATGGCCCTTATATGGATAGGATGATCATATATGAATTTTATATGGTCATATATGTGCCGCATATGAATCATTTTCACTAAGTTTGTACCAGTTTTGCGCAAATATATCACAAAATGTGATATTCCTATTCGTGCAGTTTTGAATATGAACGAAGTATGATAATAAAGTATCATATCGTAATGGCAAAACTTTGCAGCTTTTATACAGAAGATGCATAAGAGAAAAGTAAAAGGGGGAGTTGGGATTGATTCTTCAAAAGGTATACAAAACCGTTTAGAGCAGCCATCGGTAACGCAGCACTCCATCAATAGATACATAAATATCGTGCGGCGGAAGAATTTCCAAGCGTGTTCAGTCACCCCTCATATGTATGAGTCCGTGCAAGTAAGCGAGCGCGCACATACATTCATATATACATACATAAAGCAATCTCGTGTGGGGCGTTACATCTGTGGTAGTGTCACGCCACATCGATTTCAAGGATTCACCATCGTTTTTGTCTCGTGCAACGACACATTCAAATAAGTAAGCTTCCATCCTTCTGCCAATCCCTCTTTCCCTTTTCCACCGCCGTGACTCTCTTCCTCCTTGGGTAGGTTCTTTCCTTCGCCCCACTCCCAACCCTTCGTACTCGAGGATAAGAATGAGGGGGAGGAAAAGGAGAGGGTGGCTGGATGGGTCGCGACGAGATTAAAAGAAGAATCAATAGCGCCTCTCCACCTCACCCTCAACATTCTCAGTTCCCTCCGTGTCTTCAACCCCGTGGTGATGGTGCGGTGGGTGCCTTCCCTACTCCCAACTCTCTCTCCCTGTACAATCTCAAAGGTCTTCGTCGTCATATATTGAAATGCTCTAAGTGAGAACTGTGCGCCTTAGAGACACCACCTACGTGGTGGTGGGTGGGTGGGCAACCATCTTCTCCACCTTCGGGATACCTCACCAACACAAACCCTACCATCTCGTTCTCTTAGACAAACATTACACAGAGAACTCAAGGAACCAGCTCCTTTCTGATCCTCTCTCTCTCTCTCTCTCTCTCTCTCTCTCTCTCTCTCTTTCTTTTCCTTCTCTTGGCACGACTTTCGCAATCTTTCTTCTTCTGTTTCCCAGTTACTTCCGTGCGATAGAAGAATTCTGCCTTCTGGATTTGAGAAAAAAACAAAGATCAGTCTTTTTGTATAGTTAGATAGGGATGATTTTAGTATTGTATCACGGTAGGATACAAGTAGCGTGGTGAAGCTTTGAGATGTTGGTCCATTGAAATCCAGGTACGAAGAGAGATATGACAGATCGTGGGCAGATTACTGAAAATTCTTCTAAATTTGCTCTCCTCAAAATTACTAAACACGTTTTGTAGATCGTTTGCGACAACATGAATATTCTAACAGCGGCGTGTAGGTCGTGTTATACATAACCTATACACGTCCAGGTACATACATAAATGTATATGGATTTCGTCCACACAGCTCAAGGTATGCACACGCACGGGTCGAAGATACGCTTCGGTCAACATCGTTGGAAAATGTATTAAAGGCAAACACATGCATCTTAAGGAGATTGTGCTCGGTTCTTTTATCCTGGACCTCCGATTTTCCACCCCTACGGCATACGTCTACGTATTCATATTATATATCAAAAGAGATACTTTTGCCAACCCTCGTTTTTCTCTTTATGTATTTTATTTTAATGTATACATCGGTTACATCTCGCTGTATGATATCAAAGGATATAAATAAACGCTTTCAATATAATTATAAATTCTAATAAAAATTATAAGAATTGACCAGATCTAATGCACATTTGAATTCAATCGATTGCTCATCAAGATTGAATAGTGATTTTCAATTCCGATCTAACGAGATCTACACATCTCTATTGAGATCCAAATAGATTGAAATCTGATCTTGCGAGCCTAAATTCGAATCTACTCAGATCCGATGAGATCTAAATGGATCTAATTTTTTTCCCCCGGAAAGGGTACAAGATATAATTCGCTTCAACGAGTCAACGAACACGATATCCGCTGGAAGAAAGATTCTTTGAAATTTTTGGTGCAAAGCTTTGTGGTTTAACATGAACTTTTGTCGAATTAACAATATTATTTCGTACCATTCATTTTTATTGCGTGAGAGAAGAAGAAAAGAAAGCAAGGATATAATGATAAAGCAACTCGTGCAACGCAAAAGCCTGAGTTATCTTGTTGATGCATATCCGCTCATTAAATGTTCCTTTTTTCCCCTTTTTTTAATGAACTGCGAATCAAGTGTTCAACAAACCACGCGGCAAAACTTTGCATCAACGTGGATTTGCCTTGTGTGTACGAGAGCTATGCCTTATATGCATTTTGCGAAACGTAATTGGCGCAAACGTTGTAATTATTTGGCAATTAATGATTTCCATTCAATAAATGGTCTGCTTGCATGGCCACTTGCATGGGTGAAGCAATAACTGTAATTTACATGAATGCCTCGAAGCCCCGCATGAATCTTCTGGGAGGAAAAAATTGAATGAAAAGAAACAAAAATGTTTTAAAGGTGGGTCATTTCACATATTATTATGAATTCTTCAATAAAATATTTAATATTCTATGTTCGTGTTGTTATAGTTATATGCCGTATCAATGAGAATCTCGTGTGTACTTTCTCTCCGAGTGTGAAGAGTCCTTGATTGATTCGTCGTGGGGGAATCATCACAGCAACTAGTTATATTCATTTTTGTAAATAGAACTCATTGGTGTTTCGATATATCTCCCTGTGCGAGTATTAAAAACGATTAATCGTTAACGGCCCGAAACTTAAAAAATCCAAGTTTGTCCCAGGATTGACACATGTGTCAGGAATAAATTTCCGTCAAGCATAATCTCTGATAGAAATTCATTGATTGACTCCGGAATCGATAATCAAGTGACGTTAAAATTATGGCTGTCAAAATCTGGAGATAGATTTCAAAACTGCGAGTTTTGAAAGGTTCACGGTGAAAAAAGTATTGCTGGCATAACAAGCAGGTCTGTTACTATAGCGCCTACGAAAAAAAAATTAGCTGCAAGAGCAAGAAAAATGATTGACACAACTACATTTTTTTTGCTGACATAAACAAATTTGTTAAGAGAACTAACGTCTTAGCTGCCGTAGTGGATATTTTTGCAAGGGCAACAAATTTCTTTGTAGGCGCTATAGTAGCAAACCATTTTTTCTCCGTGTTCCAATGTGATAGGATTTTCAAGATCATATTTAATTCCATGTCGTTTATAGATAGGTCTTAAGATATAATTTAGAAAATTTTTTCACATCCCACAAATTCCTCATGGGATTGCGTGGTTCTTCCACTGTCATTGATTTTCTCAACTTCTTTTTACGGGAATCAATATTTCACCAAGCATCCTCACGGAGAAACAAAATTGCTGAGGCAATAAATCAAGGTATTGTATATAGAATAGCAAATCTTTTTGTTAACCTAGCTAAAAATTCATTACTGCAGCTAACTGGATTGGTGAAAGAGTAACATAATTAACTGAAATAGCAAATTTTTTAGTATCGTGTACAAAATATCAAACAATTTTTGCTGGAGGAGCAAATATTTTTTGCTTTCACAGCTAAAAAATCGCTGTGATAGCAAAAAGATTGCTGCTCCAGCAAAATCAGGTTTCGCTGTCATAGCGAATTCTTTTTTCTCCCCGCTGCATGTCGCTGAAGTTTGAATCGTTTATACAAACGAAACGAGAATTCAAATCCAGAAAATTCGATGAATGATAATGTTATTCAACTTTTCAAATTAAGTCTTTGGAAATGAAATAGCAAATTTTTTGCTGGACCAGCAAAATTTTGAGTATCATATACAGAATAGCAAACAATTTTTTTGCTGTCACTGCTAACAAGATTTCTGTGATAGCGAATAGATTGATGGATAGAAAATTTGATCTTTGTTCAAGATTAAGACCCTATTTGCAGAATTCCGATTTATTCGATCATTTCGGTCTAAATCCTTCAACCCATCGATCAACAGTTTCCAAGAATACAAATGAACATAAAAGGGAATCATCGTTTCATGGGTAAAAGGATAAAATAAAAAGCAACGAATTCGTTTCATCAGTTTATCCTGATACGTAGGTAGGTACACGTCTTTCGCGTTTATGAAAAATCAACAATTTTCTAGACAACCCAAAGAGTTATGTAGCTGCAAGAGTTGTTATTTACTTATTAGACTCGTTTCAGGGAACAGCGGCGAAAGCAACAGCAGCGGCGACGTCTTGCATCAAGCTTTGCAAGGGTGTGAAAATGAACTGAAGCCAGTCTGGTAGAAATTAAAAACGTGACTCTACCAAACGGGTAGCTTCATCGAGCCACTAACGAGAAGATACGACCTCCTGGCAGACACATGGGTACACGTATACTTGCACATATATTACATATATAGTGGCATATGAGTATAACCATTCCCGGGGACTTACTGTGATTCGTAATAATGATTATATTATACGTCAGAGATGGGAAATTATCTTTTCCATCAATTTCTTCCAATTAGACTTAACAATACATATACATTTACAACGTTTGGAATTCCAATCGCTGATGAATTCATCAAAGTTTCTCGATTCAAGTTTTAATTCAGTTTTGACTTTTTAATGTTCCAAAATTCAATGGGAGTCGCGTCAAGAATCCAACGTACCCCCTGATGAAAAAACCTCAATTTGCAATCTTGAAAAATTGTCCGAAGGATCGAGTTAAATGCTTTTGTCGAGGGATACATTACATGGAAGTATTTTGAAAATAACTCGTACGTTTATCGAACTGCAACGATAATGCCATGTTTACACACCGTACGTAATTGAGATTTATACTAAGTACCGCGATGAATAGTGTATGAGTTGAAAAACGTAGCAGGAATACAAAGTGCCGAAAATATAAATCAAACATAAAAAGAAATGCAACGAAATCAAGACTTGATAAAAAGTATAAGCATCGTATCGAACAAAACACGCAACGATGAGAATAATTTTGAGAGGTAATGCTTAAAATACACAATGTTCTTCTGTTTGATGTATCTCGTATTTAGAATAAACACGTTCATAATACGTTGACGTCATTGCGGAACATTTTAAATGTATTTTTATAATATTTGTAATCCAAACTCCAGCATGAGGTGGATGATTATTACAAGTACAATGTATATCGACGTATAGTTTCGAACTGCAGGTTTATTTTATATACACACGTATATATATACATATATGAAGAAAAAGAATCTGAGGAACAATTTCTTCTCCTCCATTCCTCTTTCCTCTCTCATTTTCTTACACGTGGATGTGTGTACGTATAAGGCACACATACTTGCACCTACTTTCTCGTTGGCAAAGTGTTTGCTCGCGAGATGGAACGCAAATTAGGTTTGAACGGAGATCGAACCCCGGTCGTATCGAAATAAAGGTGGCACGTAAAATATACGTCAGCGTTCCTTCTCTTCCCGAACCTGGTATCCGTAACCTTTAGCCGCTTCCTCTCTTTTGCTAACTCACCCTCTTCTTTTCACTTCGCTCGATCTCTCTATGTTTTCGTCTCTCTTGAGGCGTATATGGTACACACTAAAGGGTGGTAACCACCCCCTATCTATATCAACGCCACCCGTCTACCCCCATTACCCAGAGCAACCGTCAAAGCGACTTTTTTCGTGTCACGTGACATCGTCGTCGTCGTCGTCTCGTATGCTAACTTCGATTCGCATGTAGCCCTCAACGAAATTGCGAATTTCTCAGTCGACGAGAAGGAAAGAAGGAAGCGAACAAGAAAAAAGCAAATAGGTCGAGAACCTTTCCTCCATCGAGCAATGACGAGTACCGATAATCTCTAGAGATACACTTCCTACGTACGTACATATACTATAGTATACATACATCAAAATTGATGTATTCCTAAATTGTATCCTACTGCTATCGCTGCTACTTTCATCAGCGAATGCAAATTAGAGAAATTTGTAGTTTATCAAAATTTAATTACACCGTTGTTCGTGTATCTTGGACGACAAGTTGATTGCCTTAAGTCAATCTTTAACCCCTTAATGCTTATCGCACGATTGCATGACACCTTATCCCAAGCAATTATATGTAATGGCGAGACGAAAGAGACTGAGGTCTATAAATTTAACGACTTCTCTCGCATAAAAAGATTTCTCCATTACACGAGTGTAGTATACCTTCATACCACCAGGTGCTGACGTTATGGCCCATTATGGGGTGTATCCTCCGAGATGATTTTGCATAAGACATTAGAAGGATCCCGAGTCGAACGTGCTTGCCAATTCGGTTTTGTTTTCTTCGCAACACCGTTCGTTCATTTGGACAATTTTATGCAAGTCAATCTGCATCTATTCGACATAAATTCAGGGCGGAATGAAAATTCTTATTAGATGCGTCGTGATACGGAGAATTTGAAATACATGACAGAATGATGCCTCGAGTTTATCTTTGACGTGATCGTGAAGGGGAAGCTTTTATGCGGGACTTGATTTGCCCGTCAGGATACCGCAAAGTGGTTTATCGAAGAATATTCGCAAGAATTGATATTTGCAATTTGGAAGTTTTCTTTCCTGTTTTGTATCAACTAACTCAATTTGCCGGGGAGATTTTTATACCAATGAACACCTTATAGAGTAATTTTGGAATCTCTCATTTTTTGGAAATAGTGCCACAAAGTGCAGTCAATCTTGATGGATAGATAATTCTTCTGGACTTGGAGATGGAATCGATGATTAATGTGAAGAAAAACTCTGCATAATGATCCTTGTGTAGTAGTCCATAACACTCGAACTATAAAAAAGAGGAGAAATGTTGTTCAGAAGGCTTGAGCCAAGAAATTTAAACGGTTTTTGTCCTTCTATTCGAATTTTAGACACATTTGAACTGTGTTGCCAAAAAATCCCGTCCTCTAAGAGAAATAACCAACTGCGTAGTTCTATCAAATAGAATACCAAATCAGACACGAATAAAAATCCCAGTTCAGCCTTATTTTGTCCGGAATATCCATAAATCAAGATAAAATCAGTCTAAAATTCAAATAAACCGACAAAAACTGTTCAAATTTTTGAACCGAGGGGGCCCTGCCGAGCATTCAACATCTGCAGACTCAACAATCTTTGATTATATTTTTTTATTAGACTGTGAAGATTCCAATTTTGGGCTTTGGAGTACCATAGTGAGATATGAGATGGATGGAAGGAAATTCGACGTTGAATCAATGAAGGTACGACTGGAAATCATATCATTTTTCATGAAATTCATCTTGAACAATTTTTCTTGTTCGAAGAATATAGTCTCGAATTTTCCACGTGAGTCTTCAAAGACTCGAACGTTTCTCCGTCGTATCTTCGTTGCTTCAACGTTGAATCTCCCAACAATCATCGGGATATCTTGAAGAATCCATACAAACTTTTCTAAAAGAAATTGTAACAAATTCTGGCGGACATCTTATGGAACACTTATAGAATTCTGAAAGCATTTTTGAAGATTTCTTGAAGATATTCTGAAGAGTTCTCAAGGACATCTCTAAAAACTCCGAAAGCAGTCTTTGAGAAATATTCTAGATATCTCTAAGAAATCGCGAATATTTCTCAAAAATATCTTGTGAAAGTCTTGAGAGTTCTCTATGTGGAAAAGAAATTTTTTCCTATTCAACAAATCTTGAAATAGATACGTTTGAATGAATACTTGTTTCATTCAAACATGGCTGATTTCTCTGAGATGAGGGGGATGAACCTGGAAATTTCTCAAAAATTTCTTCAAGACCCTTGTAGAAGAATCTACAAAATTATATATATTTATAAATTCTGTATAAACTGTATTAGATTGTAAGTACATCGTTTTGAAGACTTTTCCTCTTGAGGAGTTCTTGAAGATGTCTTTGAAAATTCTTCAAGATATCCGTAAGAAATCTTCAAGAATCCTTTTAGGATTTTATACGTGTTTCATAAGATATTCACCAGACTTCGTTATGTTTTCTTTCGGAACAGGTGTCACGAGTTCTCACTCAGATGTGAAGATTTCATAAAGGTTTCTTTGAGACATCCAAATGATAGTCGGGTTCTCATCGTTCCGAAATTTTTGTAATCCTAGGGGGCCTCAAGTGAGAAATATATCAGTGCCCTAAGAGACTCCTTAGAGTCTCGAAGCAACCCTGCTTGCCCTGGTTAAGAAAATCCATAGAATCTAAACATTATACAAGATTCAATAAGATTAGGCAAGATTTAATCAGAATCACATTGAAAAAATACACTCATCTGATTACATCCTCATGACAAATGCTTGAATAGGATTTGGTCAGAACATTGCACAAGATTCAATGAGATTTGGCGAGAATCAATGGTTTTTTTAAAACCAGGGTTGGAGTCGTGAGTATGATTTTGTTATCGGATATCTTTTCCTAAGCATCATTCAACGTATTGATCTGGAATATATATGAACTCATCAATAGGTTTAAGCTGGATAGTCAGCTTCTTTTGAGTATCTAATTGCATGAATAGGGACAGATACATCCTCACATAGGGTAGTGAATAATGAAGCTTAAAGCCTCTTCCTTGTGGAAATGTGACCTCCCGCATTTCCACTCTTGCTCTTTTGTCTCCTTCCGATTTGTCATTTCAATCTCTTAAGAGCAAAGGAAAAGCAAACACGCTGGCAACAACTGTTTTGCTAAGAATTTTAGGCTTGCAATTGTGGAGATAAGTTAATAAGTGATTGAACATTCTATGAGAAATAGACAGCCTCAATTCTTTTCTCACTCTATGAAAGTATATCTTCATCTTCATGAAATGAAAGCATTAAATAACAAAAATAATTTGAGCTACTGTGTAGACCTGGGTTAAGGAGGGGGCCTAGGAGGAGGGCTGTAGCTTCGGACATTCCTTACTGGGAGTGTCATTTGAAGGAGCTGCATTTGAACGAAAAGTTCCGAAGGACTCTCCTTCCTCCGCTTTGTACCTTGAAAGGGTCTTGAATGATGTTCATAGCCTCGGGTCTCAATACCGCTCGATCTGACCCTGCTACGAGTAGACTACTCTTTGAGCTATGACTAAAAAGTATTTTAAGAAACTTTCAACGTATTTTGGGAAATACAGAAATTGTGTTACACAGTCCTGTTATCACCTATCAATTGATACAGGTTTTATATGAAGTTTTATGAAAAGGAGAACTATCACGTATTGACCCTAACGAACACGACTGTAGGGGCAAGGGAGCCAGGAGTGTTTCAAGGCCTTATTAACGGCTGTTCACTGGCATTGCAGGCTCATCACCCGCGACCCAAGCAAACATCACGGGAACTATTGGGGATGCAAGGAAATGCTGTGAATAACATCTATAGGATTGTAGAAGGTAATCTGGAAGGGTCTAGCCAGCCTGATCTTCAAACGCAGCATCGAGTTATGCATGAAAAATTGAAGATCTTTAATCTGAAGAATTTTTCTCACCCAACTCCACCAGCGTATCATGTTCCATCAAAACCTCACCTTGTGAAACAAAAATGCTCTAACTGAACAATATTTGTACGCCACGTCTCTTGGTACGCTCCCATTCGATCCCAACTTAGTGAGGTAAATCGTTGTAATATGATTTCGTGCATCTTGGGTGGAACTCACAACATGGTCGACGTGAGGAATCGGGTCCAGATAATTTCCCTTTCAAAATTGCTACTAGGCTAATCATTAACTTCCAGCCGAGATCGAATCATGATAAGAAAGAAAATTGATAAATACATGTTTATTAAATGGGAAATTGATACATGGAATAACTAGATATTTACAAATTCAACAAACTGACCCTCAGTTTCGATGATGAATATTACGAACGTGGATACTTGAAATTAGTAATTCCTTGACTACTTTTTATAATTTATCGGAATTTCTCAGAGAGGATTTAACCCGATCAAAGTTGGTAAAAAATTTTTGGTGGATTTATCGATTTTTTTCGGTAAAATTACCGAAAAATTTGTATAATTACCATCATCTCGGTATTTCTCTCTAGTTGTTCTACGGGTCAATTGCTGTCTGAACCAATTCTTCTCACAGTGCACTATTCAGAAAATGCACGATCCTACTTATTTTTGGCTGGAGTTGCCAGGTGATGGACAGAACGTTTCACCGTTTGCATGTTGGAGATCGCCAAAATTGCCGTGAGGTAGGTGTACTAGTGCTTGACCCTATACCAGTAGCTAACCCTTTATGTATAGATACAATTTAATGAGACGAGAATGAAATTTGCGGAATGTTTTGATAAATTTTCGGCTTATTAAATCGAATTTATACACGAAGGGTCAGCTACTGGTGCAGGGTCAGGCTTTGGTACTTCTACCTTACGCCTTTTTTCTATGGCCAAAAACTTTCAGCTCTCTGAGGGTCTTAGTTTTTCATAAGTGAACAGCCAGCAGATTCGTTCTCACCAGAATGAACCAACAATTTGATACTAAATTGCCACATTTGGCAATCCTCTCATTGAATTTGAGCTTTCACGTTCCTTATCCCTTCTACACTGGAAAATGAATTCTTTCGGTGTAGGCCTGGTTTCCATGTATCCAAATTTCACTGTAAAAATTTACAGAATTTGGTAAATTTATTGTATTACCAGGTAAAGACACCAAAATCCTGTTCATTTTCCCAAGTTTTTCTCCTCTCAATTTCTGCCTGAATCACCAAAAATGATCTCAGTAAATTTGATGAATTTTTTGTAGTATCATGGAGGGGTTATCTTCTTTCACATTTTCGAAAATATTTTTGTAAAGGTCCTTCAGAATCAATCAGAGAAATGTTTCAATAATACAACAAAATCTATTTGTGCATACAAGTCGACTAAATACATTGTGTTGGCACATGAAAATGATACCAATACAACAGCCGAAGCCCGAGTCAAGAAATTGTAATACTTTTTAGAGCCTGATTAACTGCGTAATACGCAACGATTCAGAGTTTGATCAGGTCGAATGAGAAGTTGGAAAACAAGATCAGGTTGAGAATATGGTGACATCAGGGTTAAAAATGAAATCAAACCTGATTAACTCCGTAATACGCAACGAATCAGGGCTAAATCAGGTTTCTCTTTTTGACTCGGGATGAAATTTATTCATATAATTTTTTTTCGCGCGACACAATTCTTTCATTTCAACAATCATATGACGTAATGATACATAAAATTATTTTGTTGGAATAAAAAGATTATTTTTTTGAGGTTGTCGTGTTTTTTATATTCTTATCATTTTGATATGTCAAAAATATATCAAGCCGACTCGTACTTGACAATGGAATTTCATTGAGCCAACCTATTCGTTCTTTCAGTGAAGCAATAAAGAAGAAAGAGGTTCGTAGGGTTGACATATTACATTTGGAGGTACTAGAATCAATTTTTCATTTATCGAAGAAACACAAAATTGTGGCCTAGAGGCTGGTAGAAAGAAGGCCGACTTTTTTATTCATGCAAATCTGCAGAAAATTGGTATTCTGTATTGATCGTATGTATTTCTCTCGCATAAGTAATGTGGATAGAGACAAACTTCTGTATCCACTCCAGGGATTAATGTGCGTTTGGAATTTTTCTGCCTGTCAAAACCGTTATCCTCGGTAGAAATCGGTGTAGCTGGTCTTCAGGCCATTACAAGACCTTACCAGGTACAATTTTATACAATATTTCTTTGTAAAATAACAATTGATCTGAGTATCTAGAGAAATTTAGACATCTTGGGTTTCAATTACTCAAAGAGACATAGACCTTTAAATCCATGATTGATCATTCAATATTTAAGGAAGACTACGAACACGAACGTCACCTTTGAAAATGTTACGTTATACAAATGATGAATTTTGGTCCCCAACTATATGCTTTTTCATCAAAATTGGGAAAAATTCCCCCCTATTTTAAGGAACTTCTCCGATGTTGAATTTTTATCAAAAGCGAAGAACAAGTCCAACAACATCAGAGTATAAAGTTTGCTGCCACCATTCATGGTGGAAGATTGTACAATTATTTTATAGAGAGTGAAACACTCAGTTGTCCAGATAATTGTTTCTTGCATCACGCATGATCCTTTCAAATAATTCACTTCTTTCTGCTCCTTTTATATTTATTTCTAGGCCTTCACACGAGACTCACGTCAAAGAAAGATAAAATAGTTACCAATAATTATTGCAATCTCTTGAAATATCAAGATGCCCAAGATAATTTGAGAGTACATATAATGGAATGAGCAGAGATATATGTCGAAATGTGCAACGGGACCTGCACCGAGATCGATACCAAGACTATTTCCAAGACTGAGAGAATATCTTAGTTATCCTCCGCGATGGAATCGGAATTCCATGTGATTTTGTTACACTTTAGGTAGAAGAAGCTTGATTCCATCCAAAATTTTTATGTCTCAAATTTCGAGGACAGTAAAAATAGATGGATTTTCAATTAAGGACGAGAGTCTCGTGTGAAGCCCTATTATTTCTATTGAACGCGAGATTACGTAAGAATGATTTATACAATAGTATTTATCACATTTAATAGGAGGTTTTGGACCACCGCTTGTTGGTTCAGATCTTGATATTTGAAATCATGTATCATCATTTCAAATTCCCTCGTGAACAGTTTCAAAAATTAAAATTATCAATTGAAAATCATAAATATTCTTCAAAGGCAGTTGAAAATATTTTATCACCCATTAAAATCGGACGAATGTTGGTTTGAATCCTCTTCTCCAAACTTTTCCGCTTTTTGTATCGTCGAGATAAAAGTAATAACACTAAATTCCACTTACCTTTCTCCACTAGTTCTTGAAAATCATCAGGCATCGATGTCACTGTTCTTCGCATTGATTCAATCCCACGAAGACCAGCCAACGAAACGACAAAACCAAAATCAAACTAAAAATCCATGCTAATCCTTAGGAATGAAGGTACAATAATGAAGGGTGGAAGTATTGTCATTTTTTTCTGATAAACTAGCGTTTAATAGAATACGTCGAGGTTTGGTACAATTAAATTTCTTTTGTTTCGAGTTTCGAGGAAGAAATGAAAAAATTCTTGTAGAATAAAAAACGAGCTTGTGCATTTGAATGTTCTGCAATGTTCCATGAGGATTGTTTGAGAAATTGGAAGGACGTGAATGACCAAGCGGATGACGCGAACGAAAAAAAAGAAAACAAAAATCTGACTAGTGCCATGAAAAAGGAAAAAACAACCGAAATGAAATACGTATGGACGAGGCTATAATAATTTAACCGACATACGCACATATTCTCTCTCTCTCTATCTATTATCATCAGTAACATGTTTGCATTATTACGGAACATTTGTTCGTACGATACGACTATCTCCTCCATATGTAAATAGGATGTGTACGAATGCGAACTAATATTCTCTGCATTCGGAAATGGTACCAGTTCCGTGGACCGGAAATCAAATGAATTTCATTGTTGTTTCCCTGCTCCATTGTGTGATCACTCTCATTCCGTATTGCGTATTCATTGGTTTTTGATAATCCGTCTGGTCCATGAATTTTTAATTCTTGTTTTATTTCAACATTCGGAAAAAAGAAAAAACAAATGAAAATTACACCAAACCTTATATTCACTGATTTTCTCATTACACGTTTGAAAATAATTTGTATTCTTGTCATTTATTTTTTTCTGTAATAAATTGTCGACGATATGTTTCTTGCGTCTCGTTATCAAGTAGTACGAATTACGAAAAAAGAAAGCAGGTAACCGAAAAAGAAAAAAGCTTTATGAAATTATTCTATAGGAACTTTAAAACCTCGTCCGTTGGATATTTTTTATCATTTTTTTTTCTTTTTTTTTTATATGCAACACGCGCGTATGAACAAAGGGACGTATGTATAGGGGGGGAATAGCGCGTGTTTACGTATTTCGATTTCATGACATGGAGAGTGTGATTCCTTTCATTTCTTCTTTTTCCTATTTTTCTTTTGAAATTGTCGTGTAACGAAAGCATCGTAACGTGTATGTATAATATATATATTTATATATGTATATAAGGAACAGAGAAACAGGAAGAGGGGGAAAGAGAAAAACGGATGATTATTAGGAAACTTTGTAGTGTCACAGACTACACTATTAATATAATGTGTGTGTATATATATATGCATAAATGTATGTATGTATGTATATATATATATAATACACAAATTCAATAATATATAATATCATCATATCCTTCATCATTATCATTATATTTACTGTATGGTATAATTAATTACTCGCTTAGATATGAAACCTAATAGGAACATGATTGCACCGTACCCGTAGTCGTTCGTACGATGTTGGCATCCAATCGTATCCTCTCGTTTCTTATGATTCCTTTTACTCGTGATAATACCTCATCATTTTTGGAATAACAAATTGAAATATGATCGGTACAAAAAAGTAACTGAACGTGGGGAATACAAATGAATTATTTCATCTTGAAAATCAAGTCAATTCTCACATCATCTTTTGACGCCTCCGTGTCGTTCTGAAAAAAAATCACAAATGAAATACAAAGAAAGATATATTGACGCAAATTCGGGGCTTCACGGGAGGCGCGAAAAGAAGATCTAACTCTTCTCGGGTTAGGGTGGTCGTTGTATTACGATGCCAACATCGTCGATGTTCGGTCCAAGGGTCGGCGTTTCGAATACCCCGCGTTACCGGTGAATCCAATTTAAATTCACTGTGATTCAACGGGGCATCGTTAGTGAGTACATATATAGATATACACATGGCAATCTCTCACAAGAATTAGCCGCTATCATTTTTTTTTAATCAATTAGTATCCACTATTAATTAATAGTCAATCGTCACGAGTCGCCCTCGAAAAAACAGATTCACAATTCAATTCGTTACATCATAGACAATAATCAATATCAATAATAGTAAACAATAATTCATAATAATTGCCCCTTTAGTAAACAGTGCCTTGTTTAAAGCCGTGATATCAATATAATAATAATATAATCAATAATAATAATAATATAATAATAATAATAATCACATTCAACATACTTTGAAACTCAACGACTATTCAAAAAAAATGAAAAAAAATCTCCAATCGTCGTCCGCCGCTTTCGATTTTATTTGTTTTGGAATTATTTTGCGCTATGCTCCCCTCGTTGAAACAAGGAGAAAAGATAGACCCATTTTACCGTGAGAAGGGAAAACGGAGAAAGACGATACAGAGAACATGGGAGTACAATTATCAATTAACGCAATAATAGATTTATTTCTTCGCATTATTAGTTAATCATGAATCGCTATCAATTCTTTTCTTTTTCTTCTCAATCTTAATCATTCCTTATTACATATTCATGTTCGCTTGCACGCATCCATACGTTCGTCCGTGCACTCATTCATGCGCGTGCACGCATAAGCACGCATCATACAAACGCATTCACATGTTATCTATCATCACACTCATTCATTGTTGATTTTAGGAACAGCTAGTAGCGAGGTTCGGTTACTCTATCACGCATTCTCCCGTATTTCGAAACTTAAAACTCAAAGAAGATCGCCCTCTTCCCTCTTGTCTTTTTTCTTCTTCTTCTTCTTCTTCTTCTTTTTCTTATCCGTATTGTGTTCTGTTTTTTGTTTTATGTTTTCCCGATCCCCCCCTATCCCCAAAAACCCTTCTTCCCTTTCGAGTAATTGTGTACGTACTCTATATGTACACGCGCACGTACGTTATAATCGCGTTTCGGAGTCATACTCTCGAGATCATCTCAGGAAATACTCGATTCTTTATTATCGTTTCTAGATAAGAGTGATGCTTTTTACCATATATATATTTATTACGTGTGCTGTATAGGTCGATCGATTCTTTCTCTCTCTTTCGTTTTTTCTTCCCCTGCGTTTATGAAAACCACGTGGAAATAATGGTGTTCTTTTGTATTCTTCTTTATAAATTTAAGAAGGAACATAATGGTTTTGAATATACTTTTTATTGTACCATGAGTTTCAATTAAACAATCTCCATTCAATGATTGGGGTTGGAATCATGCATGGGAAATTATTGTACAGATTGAATTATAGTTTCATACTTCTCTTGGGTTGCAGAATTGAAGCTGTTGATTTTTAGGACGCTGAAGAGGGGCTGTTGAAATCACAGTTTTGAAAAAGAATGCTATAATTGGGATCAGTTCTTTCACGGAAAAAAGAACAAGTTTGTAGGGACAGGGAAATCTAATTTTGCTAGGTCCCATTTGTTGGCACAGTAAATTTTTTGCCATGTCAGCAAACCATTTGTTGTATCAGCAATCTTGTCAGCTACAAGGGCGATTTTTTTTAGCGAATTTTGGTATTATATATAGAATAGCCAACAAAATTTTCTGAAAGAGTTCACATTTTCTGCTGCCACAGCTTTGAAAGAAGAAGATTGCTGTGAAATTGCTAGAAATTTGCTATTCCAGCAAAATCAGATTTTTGTTCTCTGTGTTCAAGAATCCACACTGAGAGAAAAAATTTTCGGGAACAATAAAATATTTAGTTGAATAGTCGTCATAAAATACTTAATTGATTTGAATAAACTTTTATTGACCCAATTAAATAACTGTTTCCATTGATGAAATATTTCATGGCATATTAAATATTTGTTTCATTGAATTAATATTCCATCGAGTCAATGAAAATTGATTCAAATCAATTGAGGATTTTATGGCTACTATTCAATTAAATATTTTATTGTTCCTGGAAATTTTTTCTCTCAGTGCATTTTGCACAAGTTCGATTTTTTCGTCTTTTATATTGTATTACACTAGTAACGAAAGGTTCATCCTTGTCACAACCTATTCTCAGATTCAAAACTATTGAAAATGCAATACTGACTTCAAACTAAAAGATGTGGTATTTTATTTGTTGTTTTTTATCAACAGGGTGAAATATTCATTTATTTTCAGTTCCAGATGAATAAAATCTATTGAAATATTGAATCGTTCGAATATTCAATTGAAATAAAAATTATTCAAAAAGATTATCAAAGCATTTTATATGCTAAAAATTTGTTTTTTATCTGGAATAGGATTCTATTTCAATTCTGAGGGATGTTTTATTACAAAAAATAGTACTTGAATATCAATCCGATAAACATTACCCAGCTCTATATATCATAAAATGTCACTGACGAATTGGAGATTTAACGGCCCTGATTGAATTTAATGGTATTTAATGAGAACTTTGAACATTCCCGATGGGATTTTGTGAAATCTTTCTACTAGGGTATTCTGAAGAGGATGGATCTGAGATTTTTGATATACAAAGTTTGAATTTCCCGACATTTTTTGATATGTTTTAGACAAATTAGATCTTGTTTAAGATTTTGAATACTGGAGATAAAGTATTCTAAAATCCCTGCAATGTTTTTTTCTCTGGAAATTGTAACGTTCTCGCATTTTTTGATGACTTCGAAAGGAATTTCACTTCATAGTTCAGAGAAAGAAGACTGATTTCCAAGATTCAGCTGATGATGGTGAAACTACGCTCAAACAAACCCTTTTTCCTCCAATTCAAACCCTAGCGATTCCAAAGTAACCAATTTTTTCAGTTCACTTTCGGTTATTTTTTGTTTGGTAACAATTTGGTCAGAAAATGATAACTTAGATGGTTTTTACCATATAATGACCTATTTGTGACCAAAAACTAACGGTTGCTTAGAACAAATCTGCCACCAAAAGGTCACCAACAAAAATGTGGTCCGTTTTTGAGATCTTTTTGAAGTAAAAACCTAGAAAATCACCACAAAATAACCGATTGGTTGAATTTTTGTTGGATTTTGGTCAATTCTTGTTGAAAAAAAATGTCCTAAACGACCAACAAGTTACCAAAACCAAGATTTTTCACCACAAATCGAAATTTTTGGTCGCTTTTTGGTTCACCCAAATCCACTAGGGAATGTTAAAATAGGTGAAATGATGATTGAAAAATCACTATCTTTTCTCCTGAATAGATAATAAAAGCCGCTGTTCGGAATTTTTCAACGATTCTTCCCCTGGTTAATGAATTAATTATGAAAAATTATATTGGATGAGCATTGGCTACATATTTTTCTTTGAGAATTCCATTGAAACAACTGATGTTTGGATTTTATCGCCCCATAATTTACAATGAGATTGAAATCTTGGAACGAAGAAATGAGATTGTTTGATTGAAAAACTCGTGGTATAGTGTAGGATGTATCTGAAGTATGCATCAACTTAAAAGAAGAGAGGCTGGAAAATTGAGGAAATTTCGGAAGTTTTCTGTAGTTTTAATGATTTGTTAACCCAAAAGATCAGTTTGATATTTAATTACATCAAATTGAAAGTTTCAAAAAAATATTCTTGTATGTGATTATTCATTCTTGTTAATGAAATGTAATAATTCTTGTTTGTATCTTCCCAACTTCTGCCCGATATTCTTCTTTCAAGCCGAAACATCCATCACACAGATCCACCGCGTACCTTTAAAACTCTAGTATACTTGATCAACGTACCTCGAAGAATATACCAACTTCTCTTCAAACTTGCGCTTTTATTATCGTCAAATCGAGTACAGCAACCAATGATTTTCAATAAAAATGAAAAATAAGAAAATTCCTTTATTCCCGCAGTCTTAGAATCTCAAAATCGTAATATATATACGTTTGGAACATCATGCCTCGTGCTAATAATAATAATAATAATATGATATCGTCAGTAATCAATAATAGATAATAATGATAATTATAACAATTATGTGAATATTAGTTCGGGAATATCAATCGGAACTTTTGAGAGGAACGAGTGATTGCCTGATCTCCTTCTCCTTTTTCAATATTCAATTATAAATTTCTCATATTATTATAAATTCTAAATCGAGAAGAAGAGGGACGAATTTTTCGATTCCTTCTTCTCCCTTTGCGAGGTCTTCGTTTTTTTTTTTTCAACTCCTTCGTCGATATTTTCATTTCACCACGTCGCGTGTTTTTCTTTTTACCGTGGTTATAGTGACTCTAAAATATTTCAGCAGCTTTGGAATGCACAGGTTGCGTTTTATATCCCACATCCCCTTCCCATATTTCGTATCCACATAATTTTTATTGCATGCTCAAAAATATTTATCCCTATACAAATATACTTTATAGCATCATCGTACCGAGGAAAAGTGACTTTTTTTCTTGTTTCTTTTTCACCGAGGAACTACTCTTGATGATCATTCTGAGATCATCATCATCATCATCATCATCGTCTTTCAAGAACTTTCTGTGAACATTGCAACCTGCGTATACCTTGTATTTATAGAATATATATATATAATTTTTATGTATATATATATTTATTTTTTCCTTCCCTTCCTATGTCTTCGGAATAATTCGAATGCACGTTAAATGTGTTCACGTAATCAATTGTTCGATCAATAACGTATTAACTTGTACGTATGATAATCGATAATAAATATACAAGACGACATAGATATATAAATATAATATCGTTATCTATTAATAATAATAATTAATAATAATAATAATTGCAATAATAATGATAATAATTCAAATATAATATCTCAAGTACATCCAGTACGTTCAGTACGATGATGTCTTGCGACAGGAACCTCGAGTTACTTGCTTATTTGACTTAGAAATAATTATTACTTCACGGCCATGATATTTATCATTTTTGGGACTTTCCAATCTATGGATCGTTTGTATAGATTGTTGTACGAGATGGCACATTTTCATCATTTCCTGCATCCATATCGGAATCCACGGCGACGAGTATTTTATTAATTAGTACGTACGTACGCGTGTCACATACGTTATTATTTTTCGATTAAAAATTTTACCAGCGAGGATTTTGGTATGTTATTATAACAGAGCATATATATGTATATATATATATATACATACATATATATACGCGTTTCTCTATTCTCAAATATATGTATAATACAGGATGTGAATTTTATCTTTCAAATTTCATCCTTTCCTCCTTTCTTCTCTCTCTTGTTTTAATTCGACTTGCATGTTTTCGGTTGGAAATCCAATTGCAAGCATCTTCATTTCCATCATCATCAACATCGTCAACATCATCATCATCATCATCATCGTCGTTATCATCATCATCATCATTGACTGGTGAGTCTTACGAACTAATAGTGTTTTGTTTTATTCCTTTTCTTCTACATTTTGCTCACCTCATTTCCCTTTTTGTCGTTTCAATCCCTCACACAATTACCTTAATTTTAATTCCTTGATAGTGGTTTTTTTTCTCATTCGTCACCTTGAAATTCCCATTCCGATATATTTCATCATTAATATCCGCGGTGGTATAATAATCGTGGCAATGATGGTGGCATGTGTGGAGATACAAAACAAAAAGGAGAGACAAAAAAAGAGCATTTTTTTCTTTTCCACACTTCTTCCCCCACAGTTACAATATATATATATATATATTTGATTTGTTTTATCAATCATATACGTGTATCATATACTACTGCCTCGATCGTTAGTTGTGTCGTATAATTTAGTCTTGGGCTTTCTTTTTCTTCCCTTCTTTTTCTTCATATACATACATTTAGCAAATAATTGTTACTTTTTTTTTTTTAAATTTTAATAACTATATCAAATCATCTATCGCTATTGTTATTACTATCATCATTACCTCCTATGGTATTTTATTATTATTATTAATATTATTATTATTACTCGTTACTCATTTATCATTGGTAAATATAATTTTATTAAATATAGGAACCATGTTGCTGGGTCTTAATTAGGTTATTAATATTATATATTATATTTAGTTCGTCTTCCTCCCGAGTTAACTTTTCTTTTTTGTCTCTTTTCTTTGTTTATATTCGTCAATCGATGATGTATAAGATATTCCAATGCACGTTAATGCACTTACAACGTACAACGCATCATGTTCAAAATTATCTTTCGTCCCACAGTAGAAGATTATTCCGCGCATTATTCGTTTGTTTGTTTCTTGTTTCATTGAGTTCACAATTTGGCATCCCTCTCCTATATATCCCGACACACATATATATATATATATATATGTTATAAATAATCAATGTGTTGAATTCAAGTGATATCGTCCCCTTGTTTTCTCTCCACAAAATTATTTCGAATTCAGAAGGAATTCAGGGAGAGAAAAGAAGAAGGAAATAAAGAAAAGAAGAAAGAAAGAATGAAAGAAAGAAAGAGAGGGGACATACATATCAATATACACATATACTTATATACGTATGTTAATTTTTAATGTTTTTTTTAATTAATTTTAGTATGCCATTTTTTAATTTATTTATCATTATTATTATTACTTTACATAGGAACGTTAAAGTTAGCCCGATTGGCTCGTATGGGGTCTCTCTCTCCCGAGTGTTTCCCAAAGAAACTAAGTCGAAGATTTTTTTTCTTTCTTGTTTCAAGTTAACGCAACATCGATCCATCCTTAAATACAAATAATATTTTGCTCTCTCTCTTTCTCTCTTTTTTTTCAACGTTCAATGTCGTTGATTCGATTTCTTTTTTTCTTCTAACGAGAGGAACTTTGGTACAAGCGTGTCAACGTTCTTTTTGCATTCTTGTTTAGTATTTTGTTTTCTTTAGTATTGTATATAATTTTCCCGTGAAGTAATCGTAGGGTAAGGTTTTACAAAAATAATAGCACACGCGCTAAATAGTTCGCCGGGTGGGTTAGGGGGAGGGTTAGGAGTGTTTTTTTATCTTTTTATTAAAGAGATAATTCAATGCACACATCACCTTCTTCGTTGATCTTCTTTCTTGAGTTGCCCTTTGTGTTGTTTCTCTCTTCTCCTCCTTTTCCGAGGTTGTTTCCATTCTGGTGCGATCCCTTTCCGTCGAGTGTGTGGAATTGCTAAAAACGACAAATTTAGCGTGCTCCTGCCAAAGCTGCGACCTCCTGAACTAGTTTCTGTCTCTTGACCTCTGGCCCGTTGTTATTGTCCTGGCTCGCGGCGGTATTCTGCGATTGGCCGGTGGTGGTACTTTCGGCGGCCGCTCGGGCGGCTAATAAGGTTATTTGATTGACCACGTCCTCCATTTCATCCGTCAAAAGATTCGTTTCTTCGCCCGATTGAGTACCAGAGTCGGATACCATATTGCTACCGAATTGTTGCTGTTGTTGATTGTTGGTGTTTTCCAACCGAGAACGGTGTTGAATTGTTTCCGCGTGACGTCGCCATTCGCTCAGCGTCGCGTAAGTACGTCCAGGTGTAGCGTTGCCATTACTTTGATCGGAACACAAAGTACACGCGTAGCGAGATTGTACCAGGCGTAGAGCTCCACGACGTTGTTGATTACCGAGATAGCAGGAACGTTGATGAGCCAGTAACGTAGATTCTTGTGGATAAGCTCGTCCGCAACGACGGCAGACCAAACACAATTCAGTCTCGACTTCGCGGCAATGCTGCGGCGCTCCGTTCTCATCGGCCGGACTCGGCGGGGTTGGCAAACGTACAGTTTCCAATCCTGGGTGATTTGGATCCTGCTGCAGGAATGCTTGCATCAAGGAACGCGGTACTTGAACTTGGGTACCTCCTTCCACGTGCAAAGACATCAAACCACTACTTCCACCGTGCACGTTCACGTTCAAGCCTGCAGCCGCTACTGAAAACAAACCCAAAACGATATCTTTAAAATCCCATCTCGATAAGAAAAAAAAAATATACATATAGTTTGATAATTCCATTCGGAAAGAATAATAGGAAGAGAGTTGTTGTTTGAGTCGAGCCACGATGAGGTCTTGATCGTGCATAATGGGATATGAGAACCTTGGTCAGTTTGGTCGATCGGTTTAGTTGACAAGTTTACACCATGACTCTCATCACCGGTGTATCGGTGTTGTGTGTATCTCTGTGTATCATCGAGTACCAGATGAGAGTCGTTACGAGGCAGGAAGTGTTAATGATACCCCTGCTCATTCACTGGACACTCTCGCCTATAATTAACAAGTCCCGAGGACAGGATAGAGGGTCTCGGAGAAGTGGGAAGGTCAAGAGACGAGAGAATGTTCTCCCTCTTTTTTCCTTTTTCCTCCTTTGGACCATTTGTCGAAGACACGTGGAATGGATTGCGGATTGCGACAACGAAAAACAGCCTGATAACCTTCGATTTGTGTACAAAAATGTTTGCAGGTCGAGTACTTTTTATCAAAGTTTCGACTCTTTCAAGAATATATCGATGAAAACATCATGATAATTTCATGCTAGAGCGCATGAATGTAGCATTTTATAAATCTATGTTTCTATAAAATCATATAAAATGATATAAAATATACTCTTCCTCTAATGAGAACCCCTGTCGAGTATGGATATTCTGTTTGACTAACACTCCTCCTTCTCATCTTCCTGCGCTTTACTCGCATGGATTATGGTTCACCTCGATCGCTCGAGCAAATAATCCGCGTTTTTATGTCCCCCCATTGGATGGGTCCCTCTTCTTGGAAGGTGGTAAGCAAGGCGTCGCAGTAAAGAAGTGAGAAGCGTTGCGGATAAGTGAAACGGATTAACGCGATAAAGTTGACCAATTCTCGCTCCTTCTTTTATATCTTTTGTTCCCCACGCGTACAACGACAAATTCCGTATCCTACAATTAACTCAAACACTTTATAATACCTATATATACACATTGGTTTTCACATTAAAATTGCAAAAACATGATAATCGATGGTCTCGTTGACACGAATATGCTTTATATGTATAAATGCTTTTATATTCTTTTCCCTAAGTGGTATAGTATCTGTGTTATTTGCGTTATCTCTGACTCATAACCGACTATAAATTTTTCCTTTTACACTCAATTTCAAGTCTGAATTCCTAAAAGATTCTTTCGAGGGATTATATACAATATTTTCGCAATTATTTTAAGGAATTTCTCTAGGTAAATGGAAACTCGGTTAAGATTCGAAATTCATAATTCAGCCTTAAAGGTTGCTACTTTATTCTCAAGAGGGGCACGAATACGGCACGATAGTTACAGCCTTTGAGGAAATAAAATAAAACTAGTTGCGTACTATTCTTGCATTCAATGATAACAGGGGCGAGTCAATCCGAAGAGCGTTTGAATATGGATACAAGTCAATTATGTATCATCTCCGTTCCAAGCAACGGATCATTTGAATGTTTGAAAATTCTTCGAATTCATTGGATTCGTGTGGGAATGCTTCTCGCGCGATTCAAAGTGAGGAGGACGATGCGATGGTTTGGAATAAGGAGACTTATCTTGGAGTTTGTCAATTAAATGATGGATAATAATTAGTTTGAGAAGAGAATAACAGAAGGACGAGTAGGATGAAGAGCAGGAAGGAGAGGAAGAGAAGGAGGATGATTTTTTAATGAATCAACCGGTTCGTTCTCCCAGGGTCACACGCATAGTGCTCTGATCCGAGCACTGCTGCTTCGGATGAAATAATATAATAAGGAAGAACATTAAGTAACGCGTAGTATATCGCAGCTGGACGTTCCGTGTGACACCCTTGAAACAATCGGAACGACCGAAGAGAGGGTTATTACTCTTAATGAGCACTCGTTATTCCTTTGAGTGGTTTTGATTTGTTCTCCTCTATCCAATCTACCCATCTCCTTCTTCTTTCAACTTGAAAGTCGTATCGTGTACGTGTGTATGATCAACACTACGTGGGAGTGTGCGTTATTCACGCCTATATTACAGGCTGCGTTTGTGGTAATATACACGCACGCGTGCGTGTATGTTCACGTATAAAGTTGTGACGTTTATATATAGACACTTTTACACGCGCATCGTGATCTCTTGTCTGGTCTTCTTAGGGGGCAGAGGCAGAGGGGAGCTCATTTGCGTACAGATTGAGATAGTAGTGCTTTGGTACCACCTCGATGTGTGTTTTTGTTTAAATGTGTGACCGCAGTACGAGATTCTGATTGCCGGCCGCTCCCAAGCCTCACAGTGGTTCTCATTATCGTTCGCATGAATCTTCAATGATCGAGATGAAAGAGGATAACTTTGATATCGCGTAACTGACAATCTCTTATCGAGATAGATCGAATAAATACAGTGTTTTTAGAGCTATTCGTTGATCGATAACTCGTTGATTAGAAAAAAATTGTGGGAGCAGTTATAGATAGTCAGGCCATGAATTTTTATCTTACTCTTTTATCCACAAAATTGAAATATTGTTACAGATTTGAGAGATAGATTTGTTTGAAAATTGAAAGTTACCGCCCCCTAGGTAACCCTGAAGGTTGCAAAAGGTTCTCAAACTCGAATCAAAGGATTCGATCAAAATTAGCAACAAATTCACTCACAAAATACAGAGCAACGAATGAGGGAGAGTAAAAGAATAAGTATTCTCGATCCTGTGTTAATTTATTTTCCATGACGTATGAAATGAGTACCACTGATTCGAAGATAGTCACGACACATGCTGGAAATTTGTTCGTTGGGAATTTACGAGCAGGTTTCCGTGTCAGTCCCAATACTGTTGTGTGTTCCGCAGCTAAGTATGTATACGTCTGTATATCCTGGCACCTATAAACTCGCATTCAAAAGGCGTTGAACAAAATAATCGAGAATGTCGTTAGTTAGCACGCTCAAGAATTTTAATCGGTGGTGAACAAGGTGAGAAGATATGCACGTTCAATAAACACAGCAAACAGTCTACAAGAAGATGAAGGAACGAGATTTAGAAATTCATCTTTCCTTCATCACCCTTCAATCACTGATGATCTTTGATGAAAAATCGATTCTGTTTTAGGATTTTTCTGAGGAAGAATAATCCAAGTCAATGATCTTCCGATCCAAAAGCCAGGATTTCATATGAAACGTGTACATCAGCGAGTACAACGAACACACAAAATACACATTCGTGAAACCTGCGCGATTCGGTCCATGCGACATTACCACCACTTGTGTATATTCCAACATCGACATGGTGACGTCTCAAGCGGTGGGTCGCATCGAAAGAGATAACGAAATTAGCCCGGTCGCTAATTTATTTCCTAATTCCGTGCGAGTGGAGGTGTGAAACAGCCGTTTCGAGTCCATAGGTATCCAGCGATAACGGGTTTCGATGAAGAAAAAGAAGAAGGAGCAGCTGGAATGAGAGAAAGGCCAACAACAGGCGCGAGAAGAGCTAAACAGACAGATGTAGAAAGAAAAAGGAGAAGAGATGATGCGATGGAAGGAATTTACGCCCACGTACACAACGTGTTTTCCAGTATTCGTGTTGTACTTTGTGGATGATGATCACCACGTGAGAACGTGCTAGCACAAGCCCATGCAAGCGCACACGTGGAATGCACAGACCGTTGTTGCATACCTAGAGAGCGTCGTAGTATAGTTTTATGAATCGTTTGACGATTGTCCAATTGCCGCGGGATGAGATTTTGTATCTTATTCTTATACGCGCGTGTATCGTGTTTTTGTCCCATAATAAAACATCTTGTGAATCTTCATCTTTCTCGTTGCACAAACTCGTTGTATCATCTCGAGGAACCCTCGAATCGTATTAACAATTCTAATTGAAATATTTTTCGACTGAATTTTTTCTGCACCCCTCAATTCGAACAGATTTGTTATTCATGTGATTATCGAATTGAATATCCCAATTGTTTTAGTTATCTCACGAAAGAGATAATGATGGTCCCTCTCGTTCGCGTGTTGAGGAGAATAAGAAAATAATTAATCAAGCGAATTTATCGGTAGGGAGGTTATCTTGTCCGATAGTCGCGAGCGGTGGTTTTGTGGCCCGTGGCCCACGGCACCGATAAGCGATGTCACTTCGACTCGAGGCTGCACCTCGTTCCCGTAAAAATTACGACTTTCCTGTAATCGGCATCTAATACCTTCTGGCGTCACCACAAAATACTGAGAGTGGGCGGCGGAGGAAGTATACGAGGGTTCCAGGTGGAAAAGGTTCAGCGAGGCAGGTGATTTCCTCTACCTTGGAAACCTGTTTAATTTGAACCCTCGACGTTCCGTCAAATCATTACTGTCGAGGACCAAAAGATTTATGTAATAATAAAACTCCTTCCGCTGGTTCATGAATGGAGGATAAAAAACAAAATCGAATGACCAAGATGGGGATGTTTGGAGAATAATGCCATGAATGAAACACATCCAAGTGCGATGTTGAAAGTGGTTTCATGGTATTCCAGGAAAGAGCGATTTTAATCGGTGATATTTTATCGTGATTTGTCTAGAAAGTGGCAACTTGTGATATCTGTAAGGTCAGATATTCACACAACGTTCGTCATACTTACAATAATGTGAATGATATATGCAGTAGGTGTTTTTCATGCATTTTACATTCTTCTCGAGGAAAACATTTTGCGATGATTGGTATGTGGCTGTGATATATGCTGTTGCGTGCACATTATTGCGGAAGAATAAGTTGATTAGATTGGTGTTTTTTCCTTTTTTTTAATACAGCATGCTGCACATTCACATGTTTCAATGAAAAAAACGACGTATAAATTGATTATTGTAAAATCGAAAAGATTGTTCGATCCAATTCGAAACTTTGAGAAAGGGAAGAATCTGAAGTATTCGTAAACACGTTACAGCACGCACTCTGTGTCTTATTTGAAACGATGAATATGCGAAAATGAAAAAACAACAAACAACGGGAAGAAAAAAGGTTGGCGAGAGAAACATATGGGAGACATACATCAAGTCGGTGCATTTAATTTGCTATATTATCGTTGATCGTAAAAGGTCTTCGACCGGTAGCGGAGAGAGAGAGCGACCTCAAGTCGAAGAGGAGTCGTTCCTGAAGAGTCACCGGGGTCATTAGCGAACGAATTGATCCTTGTTTTTCGTTTTCTTCTCTCTTTCCCCTTTTTCCCTATTCCCTTTCTCTGTCTTTCACTGGCGTTCGCACTTGATCCGTTCGCCGTTGGTATCAACGGGTGCCAGGCAGGAAGGCCCGTATTATCGAGTCAATTGTCTCTCCAACCCCCTGCTCCTCTCCCTCCCCCCCGTCACACGAGCAGTTCAGTTCAGCTGACTATAAAATCATTATCACCCAGTTCACCACCGCTATCGAGCACCATCCCCCTCCATCCCCCTTCTCTCCCAGGGACTTTTGCTACTTGACTCGTTGTTGAACGCTCGATTATCCCATTAATACAAGTTCGTGCGTCCGTCCATCGGTCGGTTCCTTAATTATTTAAATGCCCCGTCACGGAAGAGAGGATTGCCCACCCGGGGATCGGATCTCATCTCTCGCGAACTCCTCTCTCAGGCAAAATCGTATGAAAAGCTCGTTTATTTTATATACGAATTCATCATATTTCCTACGTCTCGTTTAGCGAACGGTTTACCATAATAATTGATCAAGTACGAGGATTAACTAATGTGTCTGGACTCTCACATTCCATTATTACTTAGTATTGATTAACGTTCATGATTTTGTGACCATACCAGGGTATGTACGTGCTGACTGAACGATCGTGTCTATCATTAAGCGACGGATTTAATGAGCGAGGCGCGCCGGACGTGGGAAGTCGCCTGTATACAGCGCGGTAATTACCCCGTTACAATTATTAGACGATTATACTGGTAGTACGGTAATGGAGATCGAAAATGGGAGTGGATAGCCGTCACGTGATTTTCGCTTCTACATGCTAATCCAAGAGCAACTCTCGGTTGACCGGCGTGAGAAAACCACGAATTCAATTATGGGATATAAAAAGAGGATGTTAAATGAAACTTCTTTGTTCTTTTGAGTCATCGAATGGGGACACGTATGTAATGAGTCATTATTTTTGTCGAAATTGGTCTTTTGATATGAATGAAATGTTCTATTCGGGAAAGATAAAATCAAAGTTATTGTAAAGGTGGAGGGGGAGGGGGGTGCCGAGATGGTGGGGCACTTGTTAAGGGAAAAAAGGGGAAAGCATTGTAAATATTAATGCGGCGCACCACCATCGGGTCGAAGGAAAATATTTGAATAATAATTATCGAGGCACCCTCTTGATCCTCGTTACGGCATCGTCGTATAATAAAAAGATTCTTCGAAGGAAAAAAGGAATTGTGAAGAAGGGCGAAAGAATGGGGCGAAGGAAGGGAAGAAACCCGAGACGAAGATGCGACGAGAATTTTCTAATTAGAAAGATTCGAGTCGTGGCCTTCCACAAACAATACCAGAAATACCACTTCCCCGGTTCTTCGTGATAAACACTCAAGGATACTCGTGGTCTTCCACGAAGAAGGATTTTAATATCCAAGACCTCTGTGGTTTATTATCACTTCCCTTATTACTATCGTAGAGAAGTAAACGACGAAAAATTACAAGGTGCAGAAAATACAACTGTTTTATTTATTTATTTAATATTTTTTTGAAAATAATGGATGTACAAAATTTTTCAAGTTCATTCCAGACAATCAGTTTCATTATTCGAACACACGATACACGTATATCACAAGAATTCAAGCGAGCGGTCAAAAGTGATTAAAGATCCGAACATATCAGGGTCTTCGTTGACGGTAGTTCGTAGTCTTCGGAGTCTTTGGCGCGAGGAATTAAAAAGATTTTTTGCTGATCGAATGGTCGATCGCTATTAGAACCACTGTACGATTGGCTTAACGATTCGGTTGATGCTCGCGGTGTTATAACTACACGTGATGAGAATAATTAAGAATGGCTAGGGGGTTGAAGGGAGAGGGTACGGAAGTAGGGCGTTAGGGATTAAGAAACCTTAGCAACATCGTGACTGGTACGTGTATAATTTAAATTCGTCGTCGTCAACCGAGCCAGTCATTCTAGATTAAGAATAGAGTATAAACTCAGTCGTAAAGTAATAAAACTGCTTTAGCATTTAAAAATCGTTTCAAAACGTCCGTCACCGACTACTTTGAGTCGTATGAATGATTTTTCAACGTCATATACCAGGAATATAAATTACTGAATATCAAGTCAACTGTACTTTATTTCCAGAGCAAAGAGAATGGTACTGAGGATGAGGATAAGGATGATGATGATGATGATGATGAAATCTTCCAACATTAATTTTATATATTTATTAAATTTTGTGTTGTACGAATTTATAATATAAGAGAACAACGAATGCAAGAATATCTGAATCGAATATATAAACAGATTTGTACCGAAAAGGAATATACCAACTTTTCGCAAGCTTTTTATCCGCCGCCTGGAGTGGAAGAAGAAGAAAAGAAAAGGGGAAAAAATCGATTCAAACCGCGTCTGATCTGCGTAACAAGCGGCGGGTACCCGTTAGTGGATCTTCTTCTATGTATTCATATATACAGAGCTATACGTATGTACGTACCGTACTAAACTCTTACCTTACCCCGTTCTTCTACTCCACTCACCCCCCAAACAACATAGAATAAGGAGCTGTACGCCCTCTTTCAGGCTCCTAACGATGTGCTAACAAAATACGGACCACGGATACAGAACAGCTCTTTCTCTTTTTTCCAACGAAGAGGCGTAAGCAGATTCAAGGAGAGAGGAACAAGAAATGAACGCACGACGGTACAATGTCGAAGGAAAAAAGAGAGAGAGAGAGAGAGAGAAAAGGGGAAAAATCATAAAAGCTGCTGCTCGACTAGATAAACAAAGAAAGAACGAAAAATAAATGAAATGAAGCGTAGGAAAAATCGAAGTCGAAAGTATATTCGTATCGAGAGAGAAGAACTCTCTTCTTTTTTTTCCCTTTAATTATCCGGCTGACAATTATTTTTAACGAGTTCACGATATCTTAACGAAGCCTAATCCTCGACGATTCTTGAAAGAGAAAAACCAGATAGGAGCATCGTGAAGAAGATATCTTTCTTTCTGCGACTCCTTCACCGATCTTTGCTCTTCCTCTTATCTCCTTTCTTTTCAATCCCTCCTACTCCTCCTCCTCCTCTTTCTCCTGCTGTTCTCAAATGGTTTAATATTCTTGGGAAACAGGGTCCTCTCTTTCTATCCTTCGTTCGTTTCGTGGATACCAAGGAACAAGCGTTCACTTTACGGGGTACTTGCTCGACAAGAGAGGGCAAAAAAAGATTCAAATAGAATCACAAGATGATGGAGCTCAAAGATAAATTGATTACAGAATCGCATTGCGAGATGGAGAAGAAAAAAAGGATGTAGAGAATCCTTTGATCCTACGAGTCATCGTATATAACGTGTACGTTGTCAACTTTGTAAAAGCTTCGTATCGATCGATCGCGTCAATGCATCGAGAAAAAATGGTAGAGAAGAAAATGAAATAAGTTTCGTAGCGAGCATCGGTTGAATTTTCTTTGAAGTTTTCAAATGAGACAAACGGATGGTGGATTTTCAATGCTGTGAGTGGTCATGAATTTACATTGTAAATATTAAGGGCAGCTTTCGTTCATTTCCTCATGTTTTTTAAAATCCTGGGTGGAATATTGTATCATTGTTTTTCACAGGTTAGGGCCAGTCTTGGTTCGTTATAGACCCTTGTTTCGAGGAGATAGGATTGATTGAAGTTTCTTATTTGAGAAAATTTGTACTCACCGTTCTCGTTAATTCATAGAGAAGATAGGGTGGAAATTCGTGACTTACCTGAAACAAAAAATACGAGGATTTCGTTAGTTTTGAGTCATTATCGACGAGATTTGTTTGAAAATTTGTGTAACTGCGTTCCCATATATGTAAAATCTTTAACAAGCGGTTAACATTTTTGCCTCAAACTTGACCGTTACATATTTCAGAGCGGGTAGAGTTTATTCAACTACAACGGGACGAAAATAAGCATTTTCGCCCCTAGGGCAGAAAGTGAGCATTTTCCTTGCGCTCTGGTACGTTCGCTTGAAATCCATCACTTTCTCCCCTGAAAATAGGAACTTTCCGTGCAGGTGTATGAAAAAGAAATTTACAAAACAAAGATATCCTCAGGTTTCGTCATATGTTCAAGAAATTCAATTAGTTTCAATCCAATTCGAGGAAACGGGGATTTCCAACAGAAAAAGAGGATTTTTCTGAACTTGAAACGTCGAATCAAAAGGGGAAATTTGAGAATTATTTTTCACAGTTCGCGCAAAACTTATTTATCCGTGACACCTATGATCGTTCGAATCTACATGACCTTCATACAGTACAGTATGATCCGTAATATATAATTAATTACGAACGTGGAATTCATTAAAATTTCTGCGGACTCCGGGACGTCGTACGTGCGCAGATATTCGTTATGGACTCACCGCTAAATATTCAAATTGGCTTGACCATCGCTCGGTTTTCACAATACGACACCGTTACGTGATCGGTGTGCTTAATTCTTTTTATTATCATGATTTGAGATTGCAGGAGTGTTTTCTCCCCCTCCCCTCCCTCTCTTTTAAAATACAACGTCTACGTCTTCTCCTTTTTTTTTTATTCTTCTTCGTTTTCATCTCTTTTCGTTCTACGAAGGTATACCTATCTACGTATCGCATGAGTTACCATTTATTCTTTTCTTTCTCCTCATTTCAAATGAAAAGCAAATAAATTAAAGCACAATAATTTATTCCTTTTGGACAGAAATTTGTCGATTAAAATAAACTTTCCGGAGGATACAAAGGCAACAAGATTTTTCGATAAAACGCGGGACAGTATATTATTCTTAAGCTGGTACGAGGATAAATGAATATGATGCTCATTCTAATTCATTAAGGGAATTGGAGAGGGTCAAAAGAAGAGAGAAGTAGGACGAGAGTGTTACTCGTTAGGGATTAAGAAACCTTACTACGATCGATACACGTAAAGCTACATTTTACATCCTCGTTATCGAATGTCTCGCCTCGTGTTTCTAATGGGTCGAGATTAATGCCAGAGTTAATTTTGTTTCTAGATGTAACGTGGTGTGAGCTCCGCTACGTGGATTGATATTTTTTCTCCGTGACGGGTTTTATTTGATATCATATCATTGGTTTTGAAGTCTAATTTTGATTCTTGGGGTATTCCGTTCAGTTGTTTTTCATCCTAAAGAGTTGGGTTTGAATCGTAGGTACAAATCGACTGGAAATTGATCTTTCAAAGATTGACTTCGATCGGCTCCTGATAAGGAGTGTGATGCTTAGGGACTGCCAATAGCTTGTTAGCAGAACTTTTATGAAACCAGAACATCGGGATCTTGAAAAATTGAGAGTTGGATCGATGAGATGTTTGCATCATCAATCATAATCAATCCGGCAATTGTACAGAGTTCGTTTCGCTTGTATGTCAATTTCCTAAACAGCCTGTTCTCAAATCTCGTTCAATGTGAAAAATTGAACAGTTCATGTTTGCTCCGTGTTTATTTCTATCCTGTACAAATGTGTATCATGTGAAAATAGAAAAATTACTTCTGGTATCATATTACAATCAAGGTAAATCAAGGTAATCAAGGATTTTCAAAATGAGCTCCATCCAAATTATAGAGATGCAAAGGCAGGGAGCATCATTCAGACCAAATAAATGCAAGGGATGCAAGTGAAGCAAGCTTTGTCCATTACACGACTACGAAGATTCAAAGATAATCGATTGATCTGCCTGATTTTGGATAATCACGTGAAATTCTTATTAAACCCGGGAGTTCAACGACATCTACGATACCCGCATGATAATCTGAGGAACTATTTTTCTCTCTTTGAAGAGTTCATTTTGTAAACAAAAGAATACTTCAATTCTGACCCAATCCACCCTCATGCTAGGTACAACATCAGATTTGTGGTAATAATTTCCAGATCCACTTACGAGCTTGATTTCAAATATAATTTGAAGGAGTTCAATTCCCGAGGATTGACATTGAACATGAAACCAGTGGGAAGAAAAAACAATGCAACGGGTACTTCAAAAGGATTATTCGACGAAAAGATATAAGGCTACGGCGAGGGCTCGTGTTGTGCGGCATTTCCTTACTTTCTTACCGGCTCCCCTGACAGTCATTAAGGTAATCAACGAATTAGCGTTTCCGCGCTAAGAACTGGATAAGGCATAAGGAGTTAGGAGGACAAAGTGCGTCTCGACACGCGATTCCACGTGATCACGTGCTCATGTACAAAACACAAGCAACACATGACAGAGATACGTTTTTCGATCACTTCCCGCCTAGCGGTGAGTGCAGCGTATATAGCTATATACTTAAATATAAATGCATATCGCGATCAACTAAGCCAATAAAAACTAAGAAACGGAAAATTGAAGTTCAAATTAATCGAGACACGAGCTTACGCAACTTTGTATAATCGATAAATCTGTAAAACTCGTACAGCTTGACTATCTCATCCTGTTTTCACGGTTCGTGATTCTCAATAACACCCTGGAAGAATTATCAACAGCGCATCAGCGAGTTTGTACCTACTACCAACGTGTGTTAATGGAAAATTTGATTCCTTCTCCTTTAAGCCTTTAAGCACCTGACCGTAAAGTCGCTTGTAATTGTCTCGACGGAATGAATCTCCGAGAGGAAGAGGTTTCTCTCACCCTCGTTCCCGTTAGACATGCAAATAACTCGGGGTTAGTTAGCTAATGGGGTTGCCACGGGGTTGGACGACGAGTTCATTCATTAAGGGTTGTGATAGCTTAATTGTCGGCTTTTGCAGCATCAAGGCCACGAGGCAACCTTCCTCACCCTCACTCTCCTAGTCGAAATGCCAACAGCCTCACACTTTCCTCTTTCCCTTTTGGTCCTTCGAGCAACAGGTTGCGCTACTCACTCTCTGCGAGTTTATATATACACACGCCCAGTTTCCGTTACCCGCTATCCAACTCGTTAACACCCTGAATTCAAAAGCCCGACATTAATTATACCCTCGACCCATGATTTTCTTGTAAAAGAATGTTCTTGTTCTTGTTCCTCTTTCTCGTGTTCTACTTCCTTTTAATGAGAGGAAAAAAATGACTTTCCCACGTCGGATTCGTGATATTTAAATTTCAATTATCACCTCTCTTTCCCATCGTCTCGATTCGAAGAGGGAGAGAGGGAGAGAGACAGAGAGGGAGAGAAAAATGTAATTAATTTTCACTTTCTACTTGTCATTTCGCATGAAATTCTTCGAATTCGCGTGTTACGGGAAGAAGAGAGAGGTTGATAAAAGGATGATGATCAGTCGTGTGAGATTATAGAAAAGATACCTCATCGATTACCGATAGTTATCTCTGATGAATAACCCATTTCGAAATTTCAATCACGGAGAAGAGGGAGAGAGGGAGTCGATGTCTTAAAACATCGTCGATGTCCTTTTACAAGACATTATATATTTGTCTATTGGTGATACGCCAAAGATCGAAGACAAATGATAAATGCTAATCCCAGCTTAGCACACGTCATGCCGAGAACAGAGAAACAGAAAAGAAACACCCAAGAGTTCGTTTGCCTACCTCTTCGTAGTCTACGCGGCTGCGATCGATGGGGCCTAACGAAGAAGACGAGGACGAAAACGATGAGCAGGAGGAACAATAACCGGTATACACATATAGCATATGCTTAAAAAGAACGTTTAATAATAAATCGGATTATCGATTATTGGGAAGTAAAATTTCTCCTTCGGGTACTCGACTTTGAATACATATTATGTTGCGCGATGAAACAGATCTCGACACACAGACAACTAAATTTCATTTCGATTCTCTCTCGATCAATGAAATATATTTTATTCATGACTCGCAAAAATTGGCTCCGCGTTAATTCGAAATTCGAGTCCCCGTATCACAAATCGATATGCAATTTATGGGATAAATTATTCATTACACGATACCCATTGCATGTGACTGACGTTATATCGACGTTGAAGGTACCCCACTTATCATTTTCACTGTAATTTTTGTCAAGATTCTTCAAATATTTTGCGTACGCACGTACTTTTCTCTTTGCAGCTACTACTGTTGCAAATGCAACAGCTTTCTACCAGGAATTAAACTGGCGACCTTAAATTAAACTGTTCGTACACGGGTGCGGGGGTCGTGAGGCTTGACACTCACGATAATTCACGTCGGCCCACGTTGACGGGTGAACCGTGTCGCATACAAATGGCGAAAATTCGTATGGTCGTTACTTCCATGTTAAAACGAGTTAAAAAAAAGGAGTGAAAGAATGATGAAGAAAACATTGAGGAGGAAAGAAAGAAGGAAAGAAAGAAAGGAACGTGAGTCGGTGAGTCCCCAACGCGACCGCAGGTAAAAATAGAGCCGGAGAAGCTCGGTATTCAAACTCAGCATTCAACTGACGATGGACGACGAAGGGTGCACCGAACGATGATGACGCACCAAAGGATGATGCACTTAAGGATCACGCTAACGCTTTCTCTTTGTCTCTCTCTCTCTCTCCCTCTATCCGAGGAGCAGGATAATGGTATTAATTGGTCACCCCCCCCCCCGCCCCCCTGATGACAAACTTCAAGATAAATTCTTAGAAAAGTTAGAAATCTTCGTATTTTACATCCAATCTTTATAATCTCTGATTAACCAGACTTGAATACAAATTTAACAGGGTAAGTGAATGGGAATGAATTTATTTGAGAGAATTAGTCAGAGATCGAGTGGTATCTTCATCAAATATTCCCTCTTTAAAATAATGTCACGAAATGTTTTCGAGCGTTGCATTGAATTCGATATCAGTCTCTTTAAACAGGTCAATCCTTGCGTTTCTTTCGCAAATAATGAATTATGAGAATAATTTCACTAGCTTTTTACATTTTTTATGTCTCCACCTGCTTGAATTCTCATGTGTATTTTTGTATATTTTCCAAGTCCTAAATTAAAAGATGAAACATTAAGTTCAGTCATCAAATTCAAACTCGGAAATTCGATTGCTCTTCGTGAGGATAATAACCGATTTAGAATTAGCAATTCCATCCTACTTATTTATTTTTCCATAACAAACAAAAGCGATTAGGCGTACGAGCGAGCGTATCATTATTCGCCAAGGTTGGTGTGGGAAGGATGGACTTGGCGTAGGTCTCATGATCAGCACCGGCAACTCACACTGGAGTTGTTAAATTACAATTACCATCATTACCGTTGTGAGATTAGCGCTCATTTTCTTATAGACTACATCGATGGCACACAATAATACGCGTTAAGCGAATATAGTTGTTTTAAATGAAATTAAGTAACGATCCATGATAAGTTAAGTTTCTCTTATCATTGAAAAAAAATGCATGAAAATTATGTGATTCGATTATTAACTGGGGGTCAATGAAACGAACGACCAACGAGCAACGACTCTTCATTTTCCTTGAAATGAAATGTTACGGAGAGAGGGAGAGAAAAAAAAAGAAGAAGAAATTGGATGATAATATTTTGGGGTAGATGAAATTATTTTTCGTCGTTCCGCCGGCTATAACGTAATTCTTGGATAAATTCGGAACGGCCGTCTCTCGCGTTTTCTACCGAGTGTAAGCAATGGAGATAGGTGCCCATATAAAAGAGAGATGTGCCGCGGATGAGAATGGGCCAAGGGAAGGGTGGAAACCAGAAATTGCTGTTTGTGTATTATGGTAGAGTGTGGTAGTCGTGTTAGCGTGGTAGGTAGGTGTGGAAGCGTAGGTAGTAGAAGTTTAGGTACGTAAAGAAAAGGGAGGAAGGGAGAGAGACGGGGGATGATTTAGTAATGAAGATATTAACGGAGCGAAAGCGCGCCACAGAATACTGAGATTCAACTATCTAACGGCTGACATAACTCAAGTTTACGACTCCGTAGCGAGTGCTCCTTCTGCAGCCCTCAACCGGCCTGCTGGCGTGTGTGATGTGCTGGTTCTGCACCAGCAGCAACACCATCAACGACCGCGCTGCTTCAACTCTATTCCTCTCACTCGTTAAATGTTCATAATTAATAGCGTTGAGAAATGAAAATGATTTGTGAAACGTATCGCGGGGGATAGGTCGGGATTTATTGAAATCTTTTGAAACATTGTGTTCGTTTCTCGAGTTCAATCTCGAGGAGAATTTTATCTTTCTGTTATTTCTCCTTTGCCGTGAATTACATTACCGGATAACGAATGGATGAAATATCGAATCTAATATCTTTTATTCACATGGATATGGTTTTTGTTTTGAATAGGGGAATGAAGATGTAGCGATGGTATTCGATTTTTATTATCATTTCAAATTCATTATTTCGAGGATATCTAGGAGGAATGTAAAGTGGATGTAATGTTCCTGTACGCTGCCGACACACGTTCCTCGCGCGCCTTAGGCGTGAAAAATATGCATCCAATTTTTTAGCATACCCTATAATATGAAAAAGTACAAATGAAAGGAGCTATTTTGTCAGTGGTTAAGCAGAGGCTCTTACATTACAGGGGCTAGTCTACTAGTCCTGTTTGTTCCCGAAGGGGGAAACACGATTTCATATGAGTCTTCATTACGGAAACATTGAACTGACAAAATTATAGGGTATGTTCAAAAATTGAATCTGTACTTTTCACGCCCTGGGCGTCCCGAGTGCACGGTATTTCATGAGGAAGCATCTTTCTTCATTTTAAAAACAGCAGAATTTTCATTTCGCTTCTCATGGAATAATTGTGAATTGAGATTCGTATTATAATCGTTTTTTTGCCACTTCACCCAGCACATAATATTGCAGCAGTATTAAAATATTGCTGTGATATTTGTCGCGAGGGGGACGACTTACTTACTAGTAGTCCATCGACGACCCGATGAAACGCTAGCGATCGATATTTGCAGGGGGACAATTTTACTATTCGATACTTCGTGTTCATCAAAGTCACAGAGAATCCCTCGTTCAACGATGAAAAAAGAAAATCAAATTGAATATTAAAGATCAATTTCCGAAGAAGGATTTTTTCCCATTAATCTGATGGGATGTTTCACCGAGAACAGCACATTCTCAGGTCATAAGATATTCCTTCTTCTCCCCGGATCATGCAGTACTGAAATTGTTAGGTTCCAAGAGGCATTTGCCGGTCTTGTGTAAAATCGCTCGCAGTGGGTATGTGGTACTTGATGGCGTCTAATCGTGTGAAATTAGCATCCTCTCTCGCTGACTGTGCTGAAAAGTAGATAGTCAATGCCACACAAATCACTAGTTAGAATACGTTCACGTATTACATGTAACAAAAATCTGTTGCTCACTCCTAAGATACACGTTGTTTGCCCCAAGGACTGTTTTAAAACCTATCTTTGCGCAACCAACAGCCAATGACAAGAGGAAATTTAGCCGAAGAATAGACCATTCGAATATTACTTGAAAATTCTTTCTATCCTTCTCCCTAACACAAATATACTACCCGGTAGTTGTATTAAGAGAGCTTCGAAATTAATGGATACATTTAATACTTTCATCGACTACAATAAATCAAGAAAAATACATGGATTTTGATTCAGATGTAAAGTAAAATCGATACTCCATTTCTTTTCTCTCCCTTCGAAATAATAGCGTACGTACGTACGTAATGTATCGACGTTATACCGATTCTCTTCCATATGTCGGTTTCGAATCGTGTTTTTCACGCGCCACAGTTTTGCGCTTCTACTACCGTACAAGATGATCGAAGGTAACCCGAGAGACGAGGGTTGTTTTTATATTTATGGTGGCGGAGATAGCAAAAGAACAAGAGGCGAAGGGTAAACTAGAAGAGACCTGAGTATTAATACAAGCCCTTTTTTTCTGTTAATAACCAAGCGTGATAGGTTTGTAGGGTGAGAGGAGTCGAAACTTGCGGGTTGACGCGCTGGGGGTTAGAAAAAAAATGCATTCCACTGATACAACCCCTCCTCCCCCCCTCCCTGCTTATTGCAGCTTATTCAGGGGGTTGAAAGAAAAAAAGGGTTGACGTGTTTCTTCCCCATATACAGACGTATGTTGTATTACACATTTGTTTCATGCCTGACAGAAATTTTCAAAGAATTCTCAGATTTTAGCGATCGTATTTATTTGTAATTTATTCATGATAAACTCATAAATATTCATAATCCCCAGATGTTGGAGTATTCTTTGGATAAGTGGTATTATCTCGATTCTCTTACGAGGGAAAAGATTAGTCTTTGACAAGAGGGAACAAAAATTGCATGTGAATAAACTTGAGACTTAGTTATATCATTAAGCCCTCGATGTAATAACGAGGTTGGATCAAGGGTTCGCTTGACGATGATAGGCCATACCGCATGAACATAATATTCTAGACTTTTTTTGCTCTTCATTTTCTATCGTGACAGCGATACATTGAATTCCATGCATCAACGTTGCATATGGAGAACAGGAAAAATGTATTAATTTACACAAGAACGGGAAAAAAAATGAAATGATGATTCTTTGTCCACTTGGTACCACGTCGCGATATTTCGATCACCACCCACCGTTGGAGTTGATCGAGTTGAGATAGTCACGAGATCCACCCTGATTGCGGGGAAAATCCCAAAGCGAAAGAAGGGATGACAATAAAAAGAGGAAAAAAGAAGGCGTTTTATTAGGTCGTCGTTCTCACGCTTTCAGGTCGTGAGTTCTGAGACGATGGCACATTGTTTAGTCGATAATGTCACTATACTCGTTTTATACGTTCGAGTTGTACAACGAAGCGCGAAATGCGTGTTCTTTTCACAAAATAGTCATTTCCACTTCGTTTTACTCTTTCGAGACGCGACACGACAGTTCAAAGCGAAAAGACGTCGACGTCTCGTTATATCGAGCTACTTTCTTTCTTTCTTTTTTTTCCGACAGCAATCCTTATGTGTAGTGATGTGTATTTATATATATATATACTGCACTATCGAATATTGTTGGACGATTGACATTGGGGTTACATCATTTCACGATCAACGAGAGAAAGAACACGGACATTTAGTTTTTGCAATTCCAGAAGAGGTTGGAACGGATACCCATACCGTGACCTGTTGGCGATAATGACGAGACTGGAAATAATTGGATATACCCGTCAGCAAGACCGATCGAGCAAAAGATCGTGTAATAATAGCTCCGTGGTGTAACTCGATGCCGGCTGACGAGAAAATTCTTTTGATACAAAATATATTTGCCAACGATCGGAGAATTCTGTCTTTTATTATTTCTTTCCTGTTTTTTTTTCCTTTCTTTCACTTACACACATTGTTAATGTAATTTGAAAACGAAAGGTGAGAACTCGAAGACTCGAGAAGAGACTCTTTTATTATACACATTTTCATTTTTAGCTAGATTTTGGATTTGGTTTCTACCGCATTGGTTTCCCCACATGGAAGAGAAAGAAAAACATCGAGTAATTTCAAACCCTATCCCCATTTCATTTCGTTCTTTATTGTAAGACCCGTAATCAATTTGTTCCACGCATATTTTCCTCCGATCTCTACTCGTGTGACGATTCTCAGGGATACAACCCTATCCGATGATGACATTACCGTCACCGTGTTACACGCGTTATTTTTTTTTTCCTTTCTACCCTCGCGACAAGGTTCACTATACTCTCTGCGGTATCTATCTCAACGCATGGAAAAACAGGGTGTGAAATGATCACGGTGCGCTCATTAACATGAAGAGAGAAGAGAGGGGGGAGCACAGTTTCGAGAATAAAAAAAATCCCGGAGACAATTCGATGGTGGATTAATTTGAGGTTAAGTTAATTCCGCACGCGACAGAAGGAAAAAAAATTGGCGAGGGGAAGAAAATCATCTCGAGGATCTCGTGGAAAGGAAACAACAGGAAAAAGTAATCAGGATCCGCAAGAGAATCACAACGATTTAAAGTTTTGTCTCTCCCCTCTTGTTGTTTCTTATTTTTTCTTCGCACTTCCCTTCGCTCTCTCGAGGGGACTGGACTTGAACTCTCTCTCTCTCTCTCACTCTCTTATACTCTTGGACATTCTATTCAGTTTGATTTTCAGGGTCGCGGGTCGTCGTTTCAAAGATATATATATATATGATGATGATGAAAGAAGAGAAACAAGAAACGATGATACGTAACATTACGGGTAGGTATAAATGCTTTGACTGGTGATAAAAATGTAGTATCAAATTTTATTGGGTAATATGAGGAAACATTATTGCCGAAGGACTTTGCAGTAGAATGTGAAAATTATACTGGCGATGTGGAAACAACGAGAACAAAAATGAACAATCATCTGTGAGATTTGTTTTATGATTGCGAGGGAGGGATTGAGATGAGATCTAATTGGATCTGAGCGTTTATTTTCAACTTGAAGGTGAAATTTACGTCTGCGTCAAACTCGTGTGGAAGAAAAACTTTGGCAGATATCATATTCTTGTTATTCTATAGCCATTTGGGAGGTCGTCTCTTCGTAACGTGGACGATTTTTAGAGGAGTTTCTGCCGAGTACATCGGAATATCAGCTATGAATTTTGATAAGTGGAAATTAAACTGTTTCCTCTTCGACGATATTCTTTCTTGAATTCCTCTCATATTTCGATGGCTTACGACGAGGAGCATGATTCACGTGTAAAGAAGATTAACGCAGCTTGTAGTGCTTTTACAAAGAGTTTTACAACTGAAGCTCAATGGGATCAGTTTGGTTGGGATTCAAATCAAATTACATGAAATTACCGTGAAATTTCAGTATTCCGTATTCAGTATTCAGCAAGTAAGAATTTTTTCGAATATTACTGTGTGTTTTATAAAACTTGTAGAAAATATCATTGTCAACTGTTTGAAATTTCACTCATTTTTACGAGCTGCATATTAATTTTCCAAAGAATTTATACTCGTCCTTTGATGACCGAAATATCATGGTAATTTTTACAGCAAAAGTCTTTCAGTCACGTTATTTTGATTAAAAATTCATCATTCACTTTTTATGAGAGAACATGTGCTGCATTGAGAGGAAAGAACCGAGTTGTAGAAACTCAAATTTAGTCCTCTTGCGCTGAGAGAAATTTCTATTGTATGTACAATACAAATAGGGGATTTTTGCTGTCCCTATTCTCATCATACTTTCCTCTCTGTGTGGACTATTCGTATCATCCTAGAACCAATGGTCCCTAGGCCTAATTTTTATTCAAGAGTTTACATAATTCATAGGTACTCAATGTACCAGAATAATTCATTGTTGTGGCTCGAAGGTATTGAATTTCCAAACAAGTCGGTAACAATGTCAAAAACTTCATCCAATGTTACGTTATTCCCTGCTCAAAATGCCACGAAGATTTCATTTCAGCTGGGATCTATGCGGTCTCTTTTCTGGCACGGAGAAAAAAGGATTCGCTATGATAGCGAAACCTGATTTTGCTGGGTACCTTCTGCTCGACAGCAAAATGATTTTTCAGCTGTGGCAGCAAGAAATGATTGCTCCTCCGGCAAAATTTTGTTCACTATTCTGTATATAATACAAAAAAATTTGCTACTTTAGTTGCTCATGTTGTTTTCTCAGCGATTTAGTTGGTTGTAGCAGCGAATTTTTAGCTACGATAACAAAAAGATTTGCTATTCTATATATGATACCTCGATTTCAAATTGCAACCCTGCACATCTATTTCCAGAAGAAGGAAACTTTCCTAACAGAATCGATCTGAAATTGCTATTATTTTGCAAACGCAGATAAAGAAATTAGTCCTCTGTGAATTTATTCAGTCAAATCCGAGAAAACAAATCCTGGGGCGACAAAATCAAGAAATTCCAGGACTTCGGAATGCTTCCAAATTAAAATTTATATGACGAGTTAATTATTTCATTTCTTTTCAATCTCGATGAAATAAAATATGAGAATGATCCTAGATAGCATATTTGAGTTTTCAGGATCTATAAACTGTGGAATTCTTGAAGAATTTGGAAGGAGTACTCTTTTGCGGATATTTGCCAGTTTTTTCAGAAGGTTTTGAATAAATGCTCAGAAGTTGGACTGTATTCAAACTTTTTCAGGATTCGTAAATGATTTTTGTGTGCTATTTGGGGTGCTCATAGTAGATAAATTGGTTTTCACAAACTCCTCAACGGTACTTGGATGGAATATTAAATCGCTGTTTGCAGCAATTCCCTGCTATTCTACCTGGAGTTGCTGTGTAGAACAATATTTCGATTCTCCTGAAAATTATGACAACTAATAACACGCTGCTCGTGTATTCTTACGAAAGACTTTTGATCAATTTGTTGCAGAATATTGTCCCTGTTCGGCGAAGGTACTAGAGAAGGCTGATATGATAGATGCACTGTAAAAAATGTAGGGAGTTTTTCTTCACACTGTTGGTGGATTTCATCCCCTCATTGTGGGGGAATTGTTTTTCTTTCATCGAAAATGAGGGATTTTTCCATCCCTTTCAGAGATTATTTTGTTTTTTGGATGTTGAATTCTTTAAAAATGAAGGAAAAGTCCACCAAATTATGGTGACAAATCCTCCATTTGTGGATGAACTTTGCTGCTACCACTTTTCGGTGCACGGAGAAAAAGGAATTCGCTGTGGCAGCAAAATCTACTTTTGCTGGGTTCCTTTTGCCAGAGCAGCAAATTTTTTGCTGCAACAGCAAAAAATGTTTGCTATCCCAGCAAAATTTGTTTGCTATTCTGTATATAATACTGAAAATTTGCTGGCGGAGCAAACATTTTTTGCTGCCACAGCTAAAAAATTGCTGTCGTAGCTAACACGATTGCTGTTATAGCAAATTTTCAGCCAGGTCATCAAAAAATTTTGCTATTCTATATATAATACCTCGATTTGCTTCGTCAGCAAATTTTTTTTCTCCGTGTGGAAAATTCCACAATAATTCTTTATACCGTGGACCATTATTTAACTTATAAGAAACGTTCCCTCGGTCACGTTTTTCACTCTCTAGCGTGGTAGAAAACTTCAAAAGTCTTCGCGTAGTAAAATAAAGTCAAGTCCCTTCTTCTCAGGGCAGTCTGAAGTTCTTTAAAGAATCCCTACGTTCCAAATTGTTATGTTTTTTCAATTTTCTCGAATAAAGATGAATCCATTTCTCACTGATGAAGATGTAATCCTCCAGTAAAGGGGATACTAGCGCCGGCACTTTAGCCAAATCTTACTGGAAAAATTTCTTACACCTTAATATCTTCTTAAAGAGAATCATTTCCTTTACGTTGGAAAAAACATCCTATGTTGGGCTACTTTTGGGTAAAACTGCCTCGAAGTGAATCAATTGTTCATAAATGTTAGGCTACCTCATTGTGTGTAAATAATTCACGGTCGTTTTATTTGCACACAGAGTGAGTTTCGATGAATTCGACGAATTCAATATTTTAATCTCCTGCCAACTATCATCGCGGGACGAAATACAACACGGTCTACGTTAGGCCAAAACGTGTTCCTTCGTGATCTCCCAACGCTCAGACAAGGAGGATAAGGAAACACGTTTGGGACGTTTTTCGAAAATACAGGAAAGCGATAGATGTAAAGAAAAATAATGCGACTAACTCGACGACGGGATATCCGATAGAGAAACATCGTGGAAATAAAATCTGGTTTTTTGTTTTCTGTTGATAAGAAAATCGTCAACTCGAAATCATTCTATCGGGCACCCCGTTTGATCGTGAACAATACTTTGTCGTTATATTTATCGAATATTTTACTGACCTGTTGATGGCCAGGACGCGACTGTGTCTGGGAGAGAGCCTGGCCTGCATGTTCTACTTGCACCGCTGAAATTATTACAAGCACTTGGTGTTTTATTTCGTCAACAGTGAAAGAGAAGAAATTTTCAATTACGATATATAATGTGTGTGGATGTGTGCGTACAAAGATTGACATTCACATGGCCAAAAGCGGTGATGGAAATCTACGGACTTGGATGATGGGATGAAAGAATACAATATAGAAAAATCGAAATTTCCAAATCCCGTGTGATTTTTTTTTTCAGAAGCATACAGGCCAAAATCTCTCTCTCTCTCTCTTTCGCTCTCTTTTGCGTTTTGTTTTTCAAAAATATATATACATATGTCGTACGAGGTATTGACATGACGAACGTTGAGTTCCATTGCAAATAACAGTCGTTATTCTGAATCGAAAGCATGTGTTGTTTCTTCAAATACCATTTTGGCGCAGAACCTGGCTCTGACTCTGACTCTGTTCGCACAAAAAGAAACGGAGCGTAGCTTGAAAAGGAGCGTAGCAGTTTAAGTGTCAGTATATAACAACGCAACGTATAATTAAGACGAAGAGTATGAAGAGCGCACAAAGCACCAGAACGTTGTAAGCTGTATTGGAAAAAAATATACTGGTCGTAAGACCGATCATATTATGGCCTTACTTCGGATAGTAGTTATTCTTTGTACTTCTTATTCCTCGATTAACTTGCCCTATTGCGTCCAATTATAATCAACCTTGTGGTATTATAGGGGAATAATAGTGTATTCGTACCAAAACACTTTGTTCTGTTATTGAGGATATGAAGAAGACTATGTGGGAATTATTTTGAATTATTAGAATCCTTCTTTTTGAAAATTCATACAGAGTGGAATTGGATGATTGATCAATCTTAGGAGCCAAATTCTATTTTTTTCTTCCAGTATATAGTTGGTTGAAATTGAATTCCCACTCGCAGCGAAAGAAATTTCGAACAATACAAGAGAGCTGTTACAATGTAAAATTCTTTCACTCGTGTATATCGTATATATCAGATTTGTTATTCGTACAAAGTAAGATATAAAATTTATTATAATGTGTAATTCTATTGTATTCGTATCGTATTGAAAATTCTATTTACAAGCTCAAATAATTATAATTCATGTTGCGAAGGAGACTAGATAACTTCTGCAACCTGATATTCGTGAGACGTAACTATAGTTCAAGGTGTCTCGATAGGTTATACCTAAGTTTATATTTTTCTCTTCGGATCTTATCAATAATTGAACATTGAATATGAAAATTCTCTAAGAATTACAATTCTATCTTGATAAGTTCGATAAATCCATCCAATTTCAGCCTCATAAAATATTCATAAATTTTTTACGAATCCTTTTCTCAAAATTTCTGAATTCGATGAAAGTAGAACGATTTGGCACATTCCCACCCAGCAAATATTCCATGAAATCCCAGCACGGAGGCGCGGTGCGCTCCTGATACCGAAATTGAGTTATTTTCATCCTTTTTATATCCCCCACGTGAACCCTCTTAGTATTCACGAGCGTTCTCGCCAGAAAATTGTTGATTATGTTCGAAGAGTAGGCAGAGTAACGTATCCAATTCCTTTTTTAACCTTCAAAGAAATTATAAATACAAGTCTTTTTTGGAGTTTGCAAGTCGGAGCCTACGGATACATCTCTACGATCGAAGAGCGGTTAGCATAAAACAGAGGAATCGAATCAAAAGAAAAATGGGGAGAAAGAAATGAGAAGGTTGAAAAAGGAGGAGGAAGAGGGAGAGTCGACCCTCGCGATACCACCACGCGCAGCGGGATGATCTGGCGATGGAATTCGGTTAAACAGTCGTCGTAGTCGTCGTCGTCGTCGTCGTAGTTGTCGTTGTCTTGGTTGTCTTCGTTGTCGTCGTAGACGGTCGCTTTGGTGCTTAATAAAAATCGAAGTCGTTCGTTGCCGCTGTCTTCTCCTCCTCCTCCTCCCACCCTCTTGCTCACACGTTTTGCTGCAACCTAACCGAGGGAGCGAACCTAACTTCAAATATGTACTCTCTCGTATGCGTTTGCGTGTGATGGTGTGTGGCACGTCCGTGTATCGAGCAAGCGAACGCAAGCGTTGGCCACGAGTACGGTAGCGATACGTTTCTCCGACAAATAAATAAAACGAAACCGTAAGCGAGGGAATAAAATGTGATTTACAACGGTGGAAAGACAATGGCCGAGAGGGCCTCTCTCCGCCGCGCGGCTCACGATAATGTATGCGGATGGCGCGGACTGGTACCCGCTCGGATACTGACTTCTGATTGGTCGTGCCCCGACGCCAGCGCTACAACGGAAAGCGATAAATAACTGCGAGCAGATAAAACCTTTCTTTTCTCTCTGGCTTGGCTTGGGCTTAGCCTGGCCGCATTGGACTTAGCACTCGGTCTTGGATCTTTCTTCTTTTCTTTCCTCCTTTCCTTCCTTCCTCCTTCTTATACTCTCTGTCCTGTTTCTTTTCTTTCTCCACGTCGTCGTAGTCGTCGTAGACGCTGTCGTCTCTCCAGCTCCTTCTCCTGAACGATTTGAAATTGTAAGGGCCAGTTTGCACGAATCACGACAGGAGTCTACTTACTATATGCCGTTGCGTGATTCTTTACCTCTCTCTGTCTGTCTCTTCTCTCCTCGAACCACAAAATAGAATGGAATAGGCTGTTTGTCGCGATCTATTTTAAGTCTATTCGAAGAATCGAATTTACATAATGAGCTATCGCAATGACAAGTATGAATTCGTATTTGCCATTGTCATTGCGGGTATTCTCCTTGTATACGTCCTCGCTGGAAAGTTTCAGACCTCTGACTCAGGGTTGAAGTTGTAATGCAATATCGATGATAATTGCGTCTCGCGTCTGTATCCTCAGTATTTTTGTACAAGATTCTCATCTGATATATCCGATACGATTGGAATCGTTCCAACGCTCGCTCTATTCTTTTTATAATATCTTGGAATTTTTCCAAAGCCTTTTGATAACACTCTCCCTTGAGAGGAGGAGAATCGATTGATGAATCGATACCGCGTAACCAGATGATGGGTATTCGTTGTGTATTCGTTAATTTGAAGGTCGGTCGGTCGGGGTATTTGGTTAAGAGATAAAACAAGAAACATCTTTTCGTATGAAAGCTATTTCGTAAGAAGATAGGTAATACGCGACCCTAAAAGAGAAGAAAAAACGCGAGGGATGTAAATTTTCTTCTTTTTTCCTGCAAGTTTTCCCTCGTCGCCTTAGGGCCGGAGGAAACAATGGAGGGTGGTAAGTTCAAGGGAGATTACGTACACACTCGTATACACATATTTGTGCGTGAACGCGTGGATACACGTACACGCAGATCCAAGATCCAAGGCGAAGGGACTAAGACGTGACTGCCTGTTTCACAGAAATATGATATTTTTCCCTCTTAAGGATGGCTTGTTAAAAAATATCCAATACCAGACCTTGACACCCCCAAATTTTAACGAAAGGAAGAAAAGGCGTGCCTCTTCTAATTTCCAACGTTGCCGGATCTTATCAATCTCTTTCAAGATTTGATTTCATACCACGGAAATTGTTTGTATTTTTAGTTTTACATCTGATTTCGATAATCGATTCATTCCACAAAATATGAATATACGTTTGTGATGTACGAGGATTTATGTGTTCTCATAAAATTTGATGCTCGTGTAGAGAAAAAGACATGAACGATCGTCTGTATCAATAATAACGACGATGCGAGTTAGGAAAACGAATGAATACGGTGAAATATAATTTTCTACACGACTTTGACTGGTGTCATAACACCATTTTGTCACGAAGTTCAGAAAAAGTCAGTTATAAATATGGAAATAATAGGCCCGTCACCTGGTACTTTGCTGTTACCTTTGGATATAAAATAAATGAGGCGAGGGAGTTATCTGTTATAAAGTTATATGAGTGTAGGGTAATAGGTATTTTTTGTCTGTCTAAGGTGATGATGTATAAATTGTCAATCGAAGAAAAAATATATAAACTTCTTCGTTGGAGGTTTCTGATAATCATTTTCCATCCACATTTGGAGGTAAAACCGCTGGGTTGGTATTGTGTTGCGAGGTGTTTCGTATTTACCGCTGGTTCCAAGAGAGTCGTGACGTGCAGTGGATGGGACATGAGAATGCAGCATATTTATGTGGAATGAATGTGGAGAATCTTCAATTTGTATACATGATTTTCACATATTTCGAAGATTCCAATTTATAGCTCCGTTTCGGATTCCATTCGGAGACTATTCAAATCGTAGGTATTATAAAATTTTATTTGCGTATACACTTGAGAATTGATTTCGCTTATTTGAGTAATGTTATTTCTTTTACGTAAACAGCTTGGTCCGCTTATTACAAATGTATTTATTCGCATTTCGTGAGGTATCGGACAACTGCGAAAACAGTACTTTCAGGTGAATGCATACGTTTAATTGATTTTTTTTATCGCTTTTGCTGTTGTACGCTTTATAGAGAGTTTGCTTTAACGAAAACTCTAATTCTCATAGGACTTGACCGTAACCAAATCGTGTATTGTAACCCAAATTCATCAACCCTTGTATACCCTTAGAAGTGATAACTTTTGGTGATCAATTCATTTTGATAAACGATTAAAAATACAGAGCTTATTTTCAATCATCCATGTTGAAAAAATCTATCAAATTCTGTGAAGTCCAATCGACTGTTGTCTCCAATTCACAATGTTTTGATTGAATTTTTAGAATTCTATAGAAATTATATATAATTTTGAAGATTTTTTCACGTAGGTGATTGCAGAATTTATTGAATCTTGTCGAATTTTATTGAAATTTGCACAAAGTTCTTGCGAAATTCCATTTGATTTCATATGAATGGATTTCATGAGGTTTTCTGAGCAGTAGGTAACAACGCGAAATAAACAACCAACGAAAATCGATGGAAAAGAGTGGAGAATTGAGATTCAACAGCTTTCTTTGGTCAAATCTCATTCGATTGGATTTGAATGAATTCTATGGATTTTGATAATAAAGAAAATCAGAAAATCAGAAAATTCTTCACTCAAATTTAAGTAAATTTCAGTCTTCATTGAAATTCAATAGAATGTTTCAGAAGAAATTTGTACAGAGCACTGTGACAGTAATTTGAGTCAACCCCAGAAGTAAGGACCCGAAAATTATTGGAGTTGTGTGCAAGTGATGTTCAGAATCTATAGTTTCATTTCTGGACATAACCGGGGAATAAATCGTTGATAGGCGTTGAACAATTTTTGTCACGTGAAATCCGTTCAAACTGAGGTAATTTCTAACAAAAATGAAGAATCACCAAATTCGAAAATCCTATCAAAAATTGACAAAAATGTTGCTGCTAGGTTTTCTATAGGGTCTTTGAAATTTGGTAATTTTGTTTATCTGTTTTTGAGCGGATTTCACGTAACAAAAACCGTTTACAGTCTCACAACAATGTTTTGTCTGGTATTTTCAGCAACGAGTTCAACCTGGAGGACCACCAGGGTAGCAATGATTATTCAATTCTATCTTTGATTCTAAAAATCTTGAATTTTTGAAGCATTTCTACGAGAATATCTGGATTCCATTGGGGGCCACATCGTACCGCATTGAACTCAAACAAAACAGGTATCTGTTCCAAGATCTATCTATTCAAGTTCCATGTGATTTCCTAACCAGGATATTTTAAGAAGTTGAAACTATGAAATTAATCAAATTGTACCAAATGAAGCTCTCCTGGTGTCTACCGTTTCTACAGTTCCATGAATCAGACGATGTTCCGCTAAATCACAAACAAATAATGGCAAACACAAAAGAATCGATTTATCATGCAAGAATTCTTTCATTATATATTGAACGTACAATAAATATATTTGTAATGGAACTCGATAGGTATATATTTAGAAACGATTTAAACTCACGCTTATTGTTCGAGGGTTCCGAAATTGATAACATATTCACTCGGTGTATTGCGAAGAAGAATGTGGCTCGATTCGACTCAAGCGTTACAGTTGAAAATGATCAGACGTTAGAAATATAATGGATACAATTTATCCGATGATATATATTGTGAGATGGAAAAGATTCTCGGAGCCTTGATATCCCGCTTGATAGAGCAATCAACCGGATATGCTTGGAGATCAAAGCTCGGTATAAGAGAATACCCTTTTTATTCTACTCTCGTCGCATTCAAAAACCTTCCATCGTTAATTTTTCCTGAAATTTGTACAGCGTAGATTTTCGTACAGCCAAAATCATACTACATGGATCGTACTATGGAAAATTGAAAACAGATACGTCTGTTTTTCACAAAAGCACAATTCTACGTAGCCAGTACATTACAATATCTCTATTTTTTCATATTTTTCCTTTTCATTTTACATCAAAAGCGTGTGGTGGGTTTAGAATAATCCGTCAATTTTTGTTCATATGAAAACTAGATCTGATCCATATCTGAGATTGAATTGAAATTAAAAAGAAGGAAAAATTTCTTGATGTTTTCGATTAAAATAATTCTCCACGATGAAGTAATCGTTAAATTAACAAATATTTCTACAATTTGTCATGTAGCTTGTAATTTTGAGCGAAATACCTGTATCCCTTCGTGCATAATATTCCGGAATTCTGAAGAACATAGAAAAGAGCGAAACTAGAGGAGGAGAAAAAATTTGATATCTCAAAAGCACAAATAATAGAGTCTCGTTTGTGTACCTTTTATATATTAGAATAGAAGTAAGGATATCCCAGAAGGACTCAAAGGGACGGGTAGTTGAATTCGCGTCGTCATTCCAGAATATGAGATTTCCCGGGTGAAGGGTGGGTGAGCTCTCGACTGCTGGAGGAAGAAAGAAAGAGAGATGCAGACGCAGAAGCAAGTTCGCGAGTATACTCTTCGAAAGGAACAGGCAGAATTTCAGAGAAACATACATACTTAGGTACGTATTCGTATACGTACATAGGGGGCTTGCTTTCGTTCCTCGCCAGGACTTTATATATGTGTACACGTGCATAAGCTTGGTAGTTCGAACCACCGTTCAAGATCACACATGAGAGCACGGCACAGTCTTGCACAGTTGTATACGTTGTATACGTATCTCCGTGCACGAGTGCATGAAGAAAGAGCAAAAGAGCGAGATGGTAGAGAACATTATTGGATTCTGTACATTCCCAGAGTTATTAAAATTCGGAACCAGCCTCGGGGAAAAGAAAGAAAAGAAAAATAAGGAGAGAATCGAGGCGAGGGAGAAATGGAAGGAAGGAATGGAAAGACGAATGTTTCCTTGAGAATATTAAAGTCTCGATACGATACGCATCCCGCTGCTGCACACTCGGGGAAAAGTATTAAACTGTTTTTAATTCTTCCAAACGTCGTTCGATTTTATTCGTTCTGATATTAGAATATTAGAATTGTGGATTCGTTGGTAGTTTTTTCTTTCTCCGCTGTGCCACTCAAGATAAAGTACAAACCACGGATGGGATGAAAGAGGAACGATCGATCATCGGAGAGGTGATTCTTGTACAAACCCACGTGTATGAAAATGAATACACGCAACAATTCACATACAATGCTTGTGAATTTTCAAGAAGAGGGTGCTCGCTCGAGTCCCCATGATATCATCGTGTTTGAAAGCTGTGTCTCTGCCCTCAACTGTATACTATACCAACTAATACCGTACTATGAAACACACACCCATGAAAGTCACCCATGGTCCGAGGGTAAATATAGAGATACACTTAGTAATCTGTATAATCGGTTATCGACGTACCGAGTACCATCGATCATCGTATCAACAATAAACTCAATACGATTCAAACCGGAACAATACCTATCAACTTCCAGAATTTAATTATTTCAACTAACATTCGATCATCGTTGTCTGCGAAGCGATATTCAATACTCGATACAAGATATAAATGGAATCAACGAGACTGATTCTTCTATGAGCGGTAAAGAGGCCTCATACTCTGAGGCGTGGTTATCGCAACAGATACGATATAATATGAATATTTCATTTAGGTACACCGGCGGCCTTTGACGTCCCTTTTGAGGAATGCGTTTCTGGTTTAAACGTTACGTATGGTCGTGTGCGGCTTGAATCATGTGTTGTCGTCCGCATAAAGTACACGAGGGCCGGAGGCGAGAATCTTAAAGGAACGTTACTACTTTAGTTGATCGATGTACGCGGGGCCTCTGATCGATAATAGACCGATCGAGGATCGATAGCGGATAGGGTATGACCCTCCTGATCCACTATAGATACCATTTTTTTGTTTTACAATCGACTTGGTGTGTACAGCAAAAAACTTGGTATACCGCTATAAGGAGCAGAAGACGCGTGGGACATTGACGGGAGATGTTTTCTCGTGACGGAACAAGGACTTCCTATCCTTTGACAAAATGAGTAAAATAATCGATGTAATCTCATTATATTATACCGGTATGTGGAAATACCTGCTCCTATCGCTTTCCGTATAAGTCTTTGGAATCTTCTTATCAATTATGTCAAGTTTAGAGGAATGTTGAATGCGTGGAGAACGTGCTAGGTCTACAAATATCAGTAATCTCCTGTTGGATACTTTATTATATACTATATAGTACGGTTGAAGAATGTAGGTATAGAAGAATCAACAGTGAATGTCATTCTGGTGAAATTCGATCTCCCGATTCATTAGATTCAGATTTTCAACGAAGGGGTTGACGATATCTTTCTATGCATTCTCCTCTATGCACGCCATAAGCGGTGGCTGGCGAGCGTGGTCGTAAATTTAAAATAACATCGAATCGATCGAAGGGTTCGATCCTACGGGACTAATTCGCGTTATTCTTCTCTCACCCCAATTACATTCTTCTTTTCACAAAGAAGAAAATTCGTTCGTTTTACCCCACAGTAGTTGCAACGCGGTTGCAGATCATTGATATATATTCCTTTAAAAATCCATAGGTTCATTTTAATTAAAATATTTCAACGTTTTTACTACATCCCGCGGTGATTCGATTGAAATTGGCTTTTACTGGTTTCACGAATGAGGGGGAGGTATAAAAATTGCAACATTTATTTAAAACAGTAATCATGAAAATGAAAGAGTGGATTGGATAGAAGGGATGAATAAACGTACGAATGTGCCGGTATTCCTCGGTAAAAGTATATATTCGACCGGCTTTTCCAAGCAGAAGAACTCTGTAAAGAACTTTCTTATGGACCGATGAGCATCAATGCAAACCAAAAATCAAACGCGACCCCAAAATACACCGATATATATCTCTCAGTCCTTTTTAGAGATCCAAGCTATTTCGTGTATGCATACGCACGTTCGCACAATGAGATGATACGTTGGTTGCTTATTCGTTCTTTCCATCACCATCATCAATTTTTCAAATATTATATTACAAACAGCGTATAAGCGTACACGAGATACGTGGATAGTGCGGGCAGTTTTTTTCATTTGAAATTTCATTTTCAGAAGCAAAAGCTTATGAGAAATCATTGGAAATAAAGAAAGGATGAAAGAATGAGTCGTCGGATGAAATAAGAATAAGAGGTAAGGATAATCGAAGCAATCGAACGGTACCAACCTCTCACTCGAGACGAGGGCGTTGGGCCGCGAAATGAATTCCACCCTCAGGTTTTCCACCCTTCGAGGGAGGAAAGAAGAATTTGTGTGTGTATGTATGTGGGGGTATAAAGCAGATTCGGATGGGTCTGTCCGGAGAATGATAACGAAAGCAGCGTTAGAACGAAGATTTGTGAATACATTAGAGAGAATGCGTGAGGGATGGAAAACGCCTGGAGAAATCCTCCTCTCGCTTTGGGTATTTATCTTCGAGGCGATCGGAGGCTGGGCAACCCCTCAAAAGAGTCAACGAACTTCTCTCTTTCTCTCTCTCTTCTAAATCAAAAGTTGTTCTTCTTCTGTCTTCGGTTATTTTTCGAAGATTTTTTAAATTCGACACTGTGTTTTTCAGGCTTGTTTTTTTTTATCCTTCTCGGGGTGGCTGAGGGGAGAAGAAAGAGAGAAAGAGGTAGAGAGAGATCGATGCAGGTTTATATTACGTGGATTCATATTACCACCAATTAAACTCCTATACCCAACACTTCTACTCAGACCTGTTGTTCGAAGTTGGTGTTCATATGTTACACTAAGAATATAAGACCTACACGGTGTCGTAAAAAATTCGATGAAGCATTTTGGTAATTGAAAGCGGGAGTGTATGACACCTTACACGACGGCTTAATAAGGAGATCGTTGTTGGTACGTAACTAAACGACTTGGTGACCTTTGCGTGCAACTATCCGTCGTTGCGAAAAGTCCTCAATAGCGGTAATTCGCAATTATGGGTAAAAGTCACGAGGTGTATATTTATATCACGAATTAAACGATTAGATGCCTCGTCTCTCGTGGGTGAACGTCTCTGAACGTTGGAAATTCTGATTTGAGGATTCGCGTATGGAGAGGTAATTTTAATAATTCATCTCTCAAATATTCATACATCGTTGCATTTATGATGTACGCTTTGATCATCTTTCGCGTAAGTTGTGTGATTTATATTTCATTTATCTAATCCTTATGAAATGACTTTGAGGTGACTCGAATTGAAAGGATGGAATAGGATCTATTTTGCTCAAGAAGTGTCACGAATCTTTTTGTATTGTGAAACACAGGATGAAAATTAAGGCATTTGTTACCTGGATAAGTCTTTTGTATTGTTTCAATTCAACTCTGTTCAACGCCTTGGCTTCAGAAGCAAGATGAGATCGAGTGATGAAATGATATTGGATGTAGCAACAAATATGGCTTTATGGGTTTGTAATGACAGTCTTTCTTGAATTATCGACATAATTTCTTGCATATAGAGCTGCAGAACAAGCGAGGATCTGTTTAAAGAGGCTGTGGAGAGGAGCAGAAGAGCAGAATGTCGATCTAAAAGGCCAATTGTGTAGTGCAGACATCGCAGATTAGAAGTCCTTTTTACAACCACGTTTTTTCAACTAGACGGGGAGAAAAAATTTGCTGACAGACAAATATGAGCTGAAGATTCGCGACTTCACCTAATTGAATTACAAATTAAGGAGTAATTTTTGCTGGAAGAGTCGATATTTTTGGTTGCCATAGCTGAGAAGTCACTGTTGTTGCTAAAAACATTGTTGTGATAGTAAACAGATCCCTGTGACAGCAAAAAATTTACTGCTTCAGCAAAAGACCCAAAATTACAATCATTACAGAATTAACGGCCAATATTGTGGATATATTTCGTGGTTCTTTTATGGAAAAACAATTCCTAAACCCTTTTTTTCTTCAATTCACAACAACTTTTTTCTTCGAAAACGTGCCACTATTGCAAAAATGAGGATTTCAATAAGATTCTACGAACTCCTTCCACCTAATCTCAAGCATAATCAAAGAAAATTCAGTCCAGAAATGTCGAACATACTGATTTATTCTCCATTCGCTGTCTCAAAAAGAAGACAATGAAGCAATATTGGGCAATCATCATCCCTGCAAAACTACATCATTTCACAGAATTTCGATTCATTCCATCGTTCAAATAAGAATTTGTTCTATTTATAAAGGATTTGAAACCTCAATACCATCAACGACTAACTGATTTCGTTCACCTTCTTCCCACTGTGCGATACAAAATAGAATTTACATTCGGACAAAACTTCTTCTGTGTGTGGAGGGAACTTTTTTCCCTTCCCTTGTTTTTTTTATCCACTACGGTGGGATTCGTCCAATCACACCCGGTATGTAAGGAAACGAAGATACCTGAACAAAAGAGGAAAAAAAAAACTGAAAAGGGAGAAGAAGAGGAGAGACATTAATATTAAGCATCCCCACCCTGGCAAGTCCGCGAAGATCGTCGATAAGATTTTTATAGCACAGTAAGGTGGCGCTGATCTCGCTCATCGTTTTATTGTGCATCGTGTGTTATTTTTCCATCGAGTCAACTTACGCTTGTAAGATCCTTTCTCTTCTTCCACTGCCTCTTCTTGTTCCCCTTTTTCTCTCTCTCCTCTTTTCCTCTGGGATTTCATTAGAATCCTATATTTAATTGGTTTCATTCTCTGAAAAATTTCAATCGTGGTAAGGGATTGATTTTTCCAATTTTCAGCCTTTTTGTTGCTGGAATTTCATCAGTGTCGGAATAAAAAGCAGAGTTTTATCGAATTCGTTAGCTTCGAGTGGAAGATTTTTTCTCAGATTTGTTTCGCGAATTAGGGATTACACATTGTTTTTTGATCTGAGTGGGCCCAGACTAGGAAGTGATTTACAAAACTAGCTAGAAACCAACTCCACATCTGGAGCAACTAGTTGGAACCCATCTAATTCCCAATCATAATCTCTACTAGGGCAAGCTGCCGATATGGTGAGCCTAGATCATGCCAGGGTCTAACCAATGGTTGGTATACATTTCAAACAGTCAACAACCCGAATGGTCTTTCAAATCTCTTACTTGCAACAAAGTTCCTAACCTTTCGGCACCACACAGAAACAGGCAGGAACTGTTGGATTTCAAAATTCGGAAACACCAGAATGTTCATCCGAACCGATACCTAAGCTGTCTTTTGGGCTACAAAAACAGTTATTTTATTTATTTCTCTATCATGTTGTCTGGCTCAATGATTGACTGGTAACTTCGGCACCGATACTGCACCAATATGGAGCCAGGTTTCAATTTCTACACGACTTTTCATATTTTTCACATCTCTCCAATTTCCTTCCTTCATCTTCAAGGTGCACGGAAGAAGAGGAATAGTTGCAGCAACTACTGATTAGATGGTCGAAATTCGACTATTTGAGTAGTTGCTGCAACTATTTTTTTTCCCTATGGTTTGATTGAAAATAAAACCGACAGAGTTCGATAGGAATCAACTGAAGTGGTTAATTGGGAAGCTTGAACTGCTGATTGAAGATTCGGACTCTTACTCTCCTTAGACATTTAAACATGGACATAAGCTGAATCAAATCAAGAAGACCAAGAAGACAAGATCAATATTCTAATTTTTTATCTAAGATACACTACAATTCCTCCAGATTTGATCTATCCAAATCTCAACTCTTGGACCCTCGAATTCAAATAAATTCGAAAACTGATTGTTCCACTCTTCGGTTACATCATTCGTTCGTTGTTATTTCTCCTATCATGAAATTCACGATCATGAAAATCGAGCACATCGTTAAGAACACATCGTTCCAATTGAAAATCGGAGTTTGTGGATAGCGGTTGCCGCATCTCCACCAATTATCCGAAAACTTTAGTCCCTCCGACTATCGACGCGTCGTAGAATCTCGGTCAATATTTTCTCTTCCCGGCCCCGCTATACAAGGAGTACACACACAAAAGAGAGCGAGTTTCTTCGCGCTACGGAGTTGCACGATGCGCTGATTAAAAATTATCACCCGCCGACTACAAAAGAGCTCCCTTTGCCTGTTCCTCTTCTTTATGTATTTCTTTTTCTTCTTCTCCCTTCGTCGCCGATACACTTGGTCTTCTTCCTCTTATTTATCCGGACCCGTGGTCCCCTCTTAAAGAAAGAAGCTAAACAAGCTCTGCGGTCGAACTGTAGGAAACTTACCAGACGAATTAAAAGTTACTCGTGATTTTGTGCGGGGATGGTAAATCTCGTTGCGGATTCTAAATCTAATTCGAATTCGTGACAACTCGGGGATAAGCAAGAGTTGTATACATTCATTCGTATAAGGTATCATATTTTCTATACCATTATTATTCTTCCCCCCTATTTTCGAATAAATTGCATCACCTTAGGGAATAACCCCTCAAGTTCAATTAGATCACTTACCGCGCGAATAATAATTTTCTTTTCTGCATAGGTAGAGAGTATATTCGAGGAGTATTACATACGATACATTCGAATCCATGGAAACAATTTTTACAGAAAGTTGTGGGTACATATATATATATGTATATGTATATATGCGCATGTGCACGTGCATAAGCGCACACTTGTTTTTCAATCCGTCTGTCTGTTTGTCTGTCCGCACGGACGATCCGTATAGCTCGATCATCGGGATCGAATGATCTTCCTCCTTGCCTTCCTACTACAATCGCGTATATAGGTACACGAATACGCCCATCGGCATTCACGAGCGTCGGTCACGAAAGGGGCCGTGACTTGCGACGTGATTCGCACGTATCCGTTGCCCTCGCGGATAATTCCCAATGCCAGTGAACTTTCAGTCCCAATCGAGAATTCTTCGTGAGATGGCATTGCCAATACACCACCTCCCAATATTTGTTTATTTTATTTCATTTTATTTTATTTTGTTTTGTTTTAGCGGCCACACGTGTATCCAGGTTACACGAATTTTTATCTCGTCTTTCTTTTTTTCATCGATATGTTTGTGTGTATGTGTGTGTGTGTGTGTGTGTGTGTGTGTGTGTGTGTTTGTATGTTCATATAGAAAATGATCTTTGCAACCGAGAGCAAATTATTACTAGGTTCCCGAGAGTGGAAGTAGTGGTAGTGGTAATAATTTGCCGCACGGCACATTCCGTGTGCACCGAGATCGGTCTCTAAGTCTTCATTTATGCTCATCTTTTGATTCATCGAAGAAAAGTGGGAACTTGATTAAAGTCTGCATAGATAATCAGATCTCGTTACCCCTCGGGAGAATTTCTCTCAAATGATAGATAGATAGATAAATAGATAGATGGATGGATCGAAGGAATGTTATGATCGAATATGTATGGATGTATACGGAGAATGCCGAGCAATTCAATGTGGACTGATTAATTCTTTAATTACGAATACGTGAGATCACATGGCCACAATGTATTGGTAATCGTTTCATTTCCCCTTGATATAAATTGTTCCTGTTGCTAATGAAGGCTGTGAATTCTAAGTATATGCGAGTATTGAGAAAAATATCTTATAGATTTCGAAGGAAAACACCTGTTGTATCGGAAGGCCTGGAGACTTCGATGTATTAACTGATTATAAAGTTGTAGAGATTCTATCATCCACTTTGAATATTTCAACGAAGAGTGTATCAATTTTTGTATTCAGCAAATTCAGATCTCTTGTTTGAATCATTTCAGAAGATATTTGAGAGATATTTGATGCAATAATTGTTGATATCTAAAAGAAAAACTTCCAGAAATCTTCAAGAAATATTGCATAAGATATCTTGTAAAATGTTTCCTAGTAACAATACACGGTGGAAATAGATTTTCTGTGACAGTAATCCAATGAACATGAACATCTTCAAGATATCTTGGGGATACTTACAAAACGTTTTTGAAACTTGATCGAATACGTCTGAAACATACCCGACATAGAAATTCAATCGGGTTAACCCGGCGTTTGATTAGGACCCGACCAGGTCCTGATCGGATCTTCATCAAACACCAGGTTAACCTGATCAAATGTGACTGAATTTCCAGTCGGGTATCTTCCGCAGGCCCGTTTTGAGATATCTTAAACTTGTCGAAATTTGTCGCATAAGACATCTTCTACACGGAGAAAAAAGATCATGGAATGATCACTAGAAAAGATAGGGAACTGGTGACATCTACGAATTTTTGTACACAGTCGCTGACAGAGACGAGTAATGGTTCCTACTTTAGTATACTATATGGTATTTTAGTATACTAAAATAGGAACCATGACTCGTCTCTGTTAGCGACTGCGTACAGAAATTCGTAGTTGTCACCAGTTTCCTATCTTTTCTAGTAATCATTCCATGATCTTTTTTTTCCGTGTAGAGTCCCAAGAGGCAAGGTGTCTTCCGGTATTGCAGAATATCTTTTAGATATCTAAAAGATGTATTTTTGTGTAATTGGGCATTTATTTGCTATCTCAGCAATCTTTCTAGCTTCGACAATGATTTGTCAGCTGTGGCAGCGAAAAATGTCGATTGGTCCAGTAAAATTGGTTTGCTATTGTGTATATGATATACAGAAAATTTTATTAATCCATCGAAAAATTTGCTGTTCAACTCAATCATGATGTTCTCTCAGCAATCCAGTTAGCTGTGACAACAAATCTTCAGTGAGGTTAGCAACAATATTTGCTATTCTATATATGATACTTCGATTTGCTGTGTCAGCAAATTTTTCCTCCCTGTAATATAGGAAATACATCAATGTATTGAGGAGTTTTTTCAGTATAATTAACCATAACGAAACAGTTCAGGAAAATCAGTTCATAGCGAAATGGAAACGAATTCATCAAGGGGGAATATTTTATCACTCAAAGTTCAATCAGGATTGGGTGAAACATAGAGCATGTGAGATTTATGGTGAATTTATCAAAGATTTTTGATGGACTTTTCGAAACATCCAGTTATCTAGAACTACAAGGAAAGTCAAAGATGAAGGATTTCTCTTGGAACTTTTGTTACGCTTCTGACTGCTCCAAGTATTACGTGATTCGAGAATGCATGATATTTCTAGAGAAAATGAAGAATGCAAGAATTCTGTTAAACTTTCGGAAGACTTTTCCAAACATTACGCGACTCAAAAGTTTATAGAAAGTTTCCTGAGAGTCAATTTACATGGCATGTTCCATTAAGAACTCTCCAAAAGTTCTAAGAGATATGTTTCAGAAGGTTTCTAGTGACTGCAATATTATCGTTTACACAAAGAGAACGAAATTCGCTGGGACAGGAAATGTAATTTGACTGTCTTTTTGCTAAAACAACGAAGATTTTGCTAACATAGCAGATAATTTGCTACGTCAGCTGATTATTTAACTGTAGCAGTGAATGATTTTCTGATCCAACAAAATTTTCAGTATAATATATACAATAGCGAACGAATTCAGCTGCAGAGTTTGACATTGTTTGCTGTGCTGTCCAACTCATGATGTATTCTGAAGAGTTCGTAGGAAGGCCCTTGAAAAGTCACAAAGGAAAGTGTTACCCTTGCATGCACAGTTCAAGAGAAATTTGAAACCTGAATTGCAACCGAAACAAGTTTTTCTTGCTTGGAAGCAAATGCAATTGGGACAACTCAAGTATTGTTTTCGTTATATATGAGACAATGGGTGTGGAATCAAGACAATTTTTTTTCCTGCGTGGAGACGAAAAAATTCGCTGTGGCAGCGAAATCTGGTTTTGCTGGGTACCGTTTGCTGAAGTGGCAAATGTTCTGTTGTGACAGCAATCTTGTTAGCTAGGACAGCGATTTTTTCAGCTGTCATCGCGAAAAATATTAGCTTCTCTGAAAAATGTTGGTTTTACGCACCAAATATCAAACAAATTTTGCTGGAGAAGTCAACAGGATTGCTACACGGAGAAAAAAAATTCGTTGGAATAGCAAGTATTTCGCTGTCTTAACGAAACTCGCTTGTTATGATATGGACAGCAAGCAAGTCCACTGAGGTGAACGGCGATTCGTTGTTTCAGCGAATCAAGCTTCGTAAAATTAGCGAAGGACTGATAATTATAACGAATCAGTTAGTAAATACAGCGAATTAGCTTATTAACACAGTGAAATGTCATCGTTAGGTTATCCAATCCGTTCAGCGAAGACGGATTCGTTAAAATAACGAAATCTTTTTTCTCCGTGTATGATAACAAATAGTTTGCTGTCACAGTGAAACATTTGCTGCCCCAGCAAATGGGACCTACCAAAATTACATTTGATTGTCTTTGCAAATTTTTTTTCTACGTTTTCTGTTCCTAAACTTTTCATTTTGTGTTGCTGGGGCACATAATACTTTGAAGAATCTGGTGAAATTCTACTAAAATGTGTTTATTCCGCAATTTCTGAGACATCCACTAAAAATCGGTTATAACAACTCCTTCAAAACCCACCTGCTAGGATTTCGATCGAATCACTAGTTTGTAATACTTAATCACATTATATTTTGACAAGTCCGCCGAAAGTCTCCTGAAAATTCATTACAAAGTCCTGGGAACGTGTAAAGGCTTATAAATTTCCCATATATTTTCGGGTCTCGTCACTTGGAAACTTCGTTAACAGTCCTCAAGATGGCTTATTTTGAAGAGTCACTCAAAAATCTAGTAAGTCTATCAAAAATGTTGGATTGACAGAAAACCTGGCTCTTCCTAAGACCTTATTTCCTTGTTCTCATATTATTATATTTCTTCTCCTCATCTTAAGAAGATTTATTCCACACAATCAATTTTTGAGATGGGAGCCACTCACATGTTTCTGATACTCAATGAGATTTCCAAAAGATATCCAAAAGAGTTATATCCCAGCTGAAAATTCCTGGATGGACAGGATCACGAATTCGTATGCGGACTGAAATTTCTACCTGGGACCAGTTGAGTTCCCACCCAAGACGCATCTGAACCTTCAGGATTTCGCTTGGAATACCTCAAATTCCCGCTCGGGACCAATTGGGCGACCATTCAAGAATTTTAGGTCCCTGTTGACCTGAAACTCGGGTTTCACCCGGAATATTACAAATATGATATGCTGAAGTTCTTTCATTGACATTGAACGTTTGTATTTCCAATACTTCAGAATTTGGTTTCTAGAAGTCCCGAATAAGTGCAGTTAGGGCTTTTTTTAAAGAAATTTTCGGATATCAGAATCCTCTTTATGAAATTTTCTAAGTTTTTCTAAGTTATATAGGATACTTGTGTTCAGGAAATTTTCTGCACATCAGGTTGAAAAATTTGAAACTAAGATAGGACTCAACCCAATATTTTTTTTTTGTCTTTGAGTGGACTTTCCCCACCTTTTAGGTATTTTTGATGGAGCTATTCCGCTAAAAATTAACCACCGTGACCATTCACCCTCAGTGTTGATTTCTGTTTTAAAAAATCCTCCTGGTTCGTGAACATTCAATTTATTTGTAGTACAGATTTTCCCCTTGAAAAATGAAGAACTTTCTCAAAAAATCAATCAAATTCTCTTCTGTTCTTTAGGGGAGAGTGCATTTCGAGTCCTCTGTTTGAATACCTTCGCGAGATCAGTTATTTCCACATTCTCTCTAAATTGACTTCGGTCAAGTTGACTTTCGTGGACTTCTTGTCCGACCACGGAATTTTAGAGACTGCTTTTTTACTCTAATTACCAATTCCCTTTTGTATCAATTATTTTACGAAAGTGCTGAATATCCGAGTGTGTATATATATATAGAATCGAGAAATATCAAATAAGAAAAATTAAACACCCGAATGAGACGAATAAGCGTAAAAGTAGTAACATTTTCCATTTGGAATTTTCAGGTCAGACTGGTTGGTGATCGTTGTTGGTAAGAGTTATCCCTATATATGGCGTGGGTGGCGAAGGACCAGGTATATACTTGTTTGCGTATAAAGAGGAATATACGTTGCTTTGTATGCGAGGAGAAAGAAAGGGAAAGAAAAAGAGAGAGAAAGATAGAGAGAGAAAGGCAAACTGGTGCATTCCAAGACCCATTCAGACGGCCATGCTACCCGTTGTCAGACATGCTCACAGACAGACTGGCAGACAGCACGGACGAGCGTTTTCTCAATCAGCCCAATGCATTTCAAGTTAATTGTCTCCACGCTCTTGTTGTATCCACTACTCTCTCTTCAACTTGGTTCCTTCGAGTCTCATAAATCGAGAAAAACAACTGGTACAACATTGCAGCGAGTGACAAACAAAAATATCAGCACCGCTCTCAGTATGTAATATTTCTCTGATGATGGTTCTTCATGAGACTCTCCGAGTTTTGGATTTATGGTGTGTTATTCAACTCGTGTTTTTTACTTAATTCATTCTTCCTTAAATTCAAAACAACAATCGTTTCAAAATGGTTAAAGAAAATCTCAAGAACGTTGAGACCCGAGGGGCGAGTAATCATTGATATTCGAGTAGCGAAGAGGTTTTTATCACAACACAAGCAGTAAGGAAATGTTTGAGGGATGCGTTTGATCGGCAAGGACCGCCATTGTTTTGTAGAATTAGGTCCGGTCGGAGAAGATCTGTCCTGCATCAAGTAATCACGAGAAGGGAATAAAAATAAGAATGTTCAGACCTCTCGCATACCTCTAATATTTTAACACAAACACCACGAAGACGGGCTGTAGTCGTGGCATGGTGGTGGTAATAGTAGTAGGATCGCGATGGACCGAACGGTGATGACGCGACACTACCGGAGTTAAGTGGCGAAACGTACACGCAAAAACTTTGATGAAAAACCAAGACGAGGAGCGGCTAAAACAAAGGATCGAGGTGGCGGAGGTGTGACGAAACGTTAGACCGATTGGAAGATGAAAAGATCCTTGAGCAGCATCGTAATTCTCATAATGTATCATTCTCATCTTTCGAATAATAATACTAAAATCAAATGGATCTATTCTCGCACGTTCGAGTGTGGTTTTTCTTTTTATGCCAAACTTCCATCAAAAATGATTAATAATACTCCTCCCGGTTGGGGATGAAAATTATTTTTCGCCTTGATTGTGATCTCTTGGGAAAGTATCCGTGCTCCGTACGTGCGTTTGCTAGTATCTTGCCCTATGAAATATCAATGGCTTATTACTAATGTAATCTTTCGCTCAATGCTCGATGATTGCCTGCTGGTAGACAGGGTCTGCCTCGTCCTGCTCTTCCGAGGGACGTAAGTGACCTTTGTTTATTATGATTGTTCCTCGTACAATCTACATCGAACGGAATATCAAGCTTTCACATCAAATATTCGCGAATTCACTTACAAGAATTCCGATTCTTCGTTTCGCTATAGCGAATAGCTACAACGATCGTTCCTTCCCTTTGTCATTGCTGATAAACTGATGCATGTGTGATCTTCTCACCTTGGTCTGTAATGTTATTCGATTTTTTCGAAACAAGATATCGACAGTAGTTGCGATTGATAATTCTGGATTCGAGTAATGGATCGCATGGGGGATGACGGAGGGAACGTGGTGTCGAGGAAAAAGAGGAAAAGTATATAGAAAGCTGGAGAGTAGAGGGAAAAAAGGGTGCCGAGGCTTGGCGTAAAAAGTAATCGAAATAAATCCAAGGAACCTGAAATGGGAGTCGGAGGTGAAGGGAAGGGAATGAACGCACGAACTCGCATGCGAAAAGACCGTTTTTAAAACTCCGTCGGGAAAATAAGAAAAACTCATCAAGCGAGGATGATTGCCGTTCCCCGAGGCCGATACGAGGACCCCTTTTTCTCTCTTTCTCTACTCTCTACGTTTAGGAATTTGCCCGCGGGTTATTGTCCAAAGTATTCTCGCATTGCTAACGAAAGAAATAATTTTCTCGCTGAAAGTATTGTATTACTACCGTAAGATTGTCGTTGGAAATTGAGTTCGGGAGAACTTTCAACTTAATTGAAAGTCTTGTTCGCGAAAGTCATCTTGCACGCGAAGATACTTGAAATTTCTTTTTATTCTAATCTTGGTAAGTTGTTTCACGAGTTGTTTCAGCGCTAGATAAGTTATGACAAAAAGTTAAAAATATTGTGTACGCTCCGCTTCATATATGAGCTCATTTTAAATTCGATCCCCATCCTACTCCGGGTTCGGTCTTCTCCGGTATCAGCGCGATGCCTGCCCGGAGAAAAATCTCATTTTCTTTGCTCCCCTTCTGCTTCTTCTGGAGCCTTCTACTCTACTCCTCCTTCGCTTCCCTCGCATCGAGCAGCCAATATTTGCCTAAGGAAATTCAGCAAAGTTTACACACGAACCCACTGCTTTGCCAGGGCTTTTCTTCAGTCAATTTTCTTATTTCATTCTATCCTCTTTTATCCTGTCACCCATTCGCTCCCCCTCGATTTCCACTTTAATAATACTCTCATATAGATGTATGTATATATGTTGTAATTTCCCTTACAGATAAGAAAACATGAAAAATCATTTTACAAAACATTCCATATTGAACTCCTGGGTTTGAAATTGATAAATTTAGTTGAACGTTGGTGTAATTATTGAAACAGCAAAGAAGAAAGCAAAGAAGAAGAAGAAGAAGCGAAAATTGTCGATCCAACGAAACTCGAGCCTAAGTATAGTATACAGAACAGTCGCAAAGGACTGTCATCTCGTTATCTCTCACAGATAGGAGAGTTTCTTCCCCGGTTTTCCTTCTCTTTTTCGATTTCACGATTCTACTCCACGGTTTCCACGTGGAGAGGTATCGCTACGCCATTATCGCGAGAATCCTTATTTATTGGAAATCGATCGTATTCAAATCCTAGTCTCTTTCTTTTCTTTTTTTCTTTCCTTTTGTACGTACACGTACATTCACACACGCATATATATATATATATGTATATATATATATACGTGGCTCATCGAACAAGAACTGACGCGAGTTGCTTTTTTCTTTTTTTTTCCTTCCTCCTCCTTGCCCCGCCCACTTGATGGACCGAGAAAAAAGAAAGATTCATCTGATTTTACGGCACCCATTCGGATGCTACTGAAATACGGCGCCGTCGACCGATGAAAAGGCTACCTCCTCCGTTTATCGCGCGACATTGACGGATCCGTTAAATTTACACAAAAGGTTTCTTTGTTAGTATTATATTATTATGTGTGTATATACGTATACGTGTATACGTGAAATGCCAGATGTCTTGGAAGAAGGAAAGGAAGAAAGGAAAAGAGAAAAAAAACTAGATCACGTATGTAAATATGTACGTGTTCGAGTAAATGGAATGATGGTTATCTTTTATCAGGTGAAATTTCACGTTTACCGAGCGAAACATTTTTGTGAATTCAATCGTGATATGAATTTGATTGGAGATACCACCTCGATGGGTGGTACGTTTAGGTTTGAAAGGAGCGAGGCGATGAGAAAAAAATCATTTTGTTCTTTCCAAGTTGAATGACGGGTGATCAAGGGGTGAAGTAATGATATGATATTTCGTTGGAATCCATTTGCGAATTTCAAGAGCTCTGGAATTTTTGAAGAATTGAAATTTCTCTCACTCTTGACAAAAAAACTTAACCAGAAATCCTTTTAGCCACCCTCCAGTTCATGTTAATACCTTTTTCGATGATAAGCAACTTTACTGCGAGGGTGTCCCAACATCCTTAGAAATCATGTCCCCGAAATTCAAAATTCTCAGCGAAACAGACTTTTTTTGCTACTCCAGTGGCCAGTTTAGCTGGTAAATTAGCTGCAGTTGTGACTCTCTTTTTTGGAGGCAGCTAATATTCAGGCATCAAAATTTGAGTTGGAAAATTTCAACAACTATTACATGCGGCTGCTGCATATCGTTCGGTGAGGAGCTATCTGACCCCAACTCTTTCTACCATAAGGCGTTTTTAATGGCACCAAAAGTGATGATGATTAGAAGGAGATGAAAAAGAAAATAAATAACGATAAACGAATTTTGACTGCATGCGAATGAAGTTCAACATAAATCAGCCCCGGTAATTACCGACACGGAGAAGAAGAAATTCATTGTGACGGCAAAATCTGATTCGAATGTCATAGTAAATTTTTTTTCGGTGCCTGAATACGAGGGTGAAGTAATGGAACGCAGTTACGCGAATAATAGCGGTACATTGTCCTCTGTTCGTAATATCGAGCAATTTTATTCACTGGCTAAGTACTGGAATGACCTGAATTCATCAACTCAGTGACATTGGTTTGCCGGAGTTGATGGTTTTCCCAATATTAGTATGAATCTCACTATTCACAAGAGCCAGTATTGTTTGTCATGTTTCAGAAAATTGCACGGTAAAAAGTATGGAGGGAAAACGTTTTGAGGCAACCCAATTTGGATTTTGTTGTCAAAATGACGCTATTCAGCGTCGAATGGCTACAATATTTCATATCGAATTTGATACCATTCGCGGCACTGATCAAGAAACAGTTACCCTTGGTCAAAATCACTTCAATTATTCTCCAGCCTTCAAAAGTTTTTCACAGGTCAGTTGAAAATGAACTTTAGCGAGTACTCGACCGTTTGTTCATTGTAGAAGGATTCAGAAAAAAAGTGACTGTAGAAAATTACAGCCACATTTTCTGAATTTTCAGAGGAAATTATTTTCGATTGTACAGCACCGCAGGAGAGAAGGATCTGACAAAAGGATGGGAACAGCCTCGTCAGAGCTCTCGAGATCGATCGTTAGAGTCTGACATTATGAACTCAAGATTATTTGAACGGTATTAAGTATAATCCGGCAATAGGAATTAGGAAGAATGCAGCGAGGTTTGGAAAGATCCAGAAAAATTCAGAGACAGGTGCATTTGAGAAAACTTTGCCGAAGGATTCAGGGAGAAGGAAATTCAATAACATTTTTGGGTCCAAAATTTCAAAAAAATTCAGAGACAGGTCAAGAGGAGATTCAGGGAAGTTCAAAAAGAAGTGATTCGAAGAATAATTCTGATTCAGAATGTCGGAGAAATTCAGGAAAATTCAGTGAAATTTCTGGTCCGAAGTTCCAGAAGAATTGAAAGAATCTTATAGATATTTGGAGCCTTGATGATAAAAAATTCCCCTGAATCTTTACGAAATTTTTCTGAATCTTTCTGAAATTTCTTCACGTTTTGAAAGATTTTTCTGAAAGATTCAGAGTAATTTACCATAATTCAGAGAAAGTAAGAGGCTTTTCAGATAGTGTTGCATTCTGAATCTTTTCAACTTTTTCTTTATTTTTCTGAATTCGTCTGAACGTTTCAGAATTTTATTTTTTCAGATTCCAAAATTGCCTCTGAAATTCTCTGGAACTCCGTGAATTCTAGACAATTTTTCTAAATCATGTAAGCTGTGTTTTGAAAATTTTCCTGAAATACATCTGAATTCCTTATCCCTTGAAAATATTCCTAAATGATTCTGAATCTTCCTGTCACGAAAATTCAGCTGAGATTCGACGTGTATTCCAGCTCCAAAATTTACCTGCGTTTCCAGCTGGGATTCCTATTTCCAGGTGGAATGCCAGGTAGGATTTCAACTCCAACGTGGGATTTCAGTTGGAATTTCTGATCCCAGGTGAAATTCCAGTTGGAATTGAAAATCCCACATGGAATCCAGTTGGGATTCTTGATTCCAAGTGGAGTCTTAGCTGGCAACGCAGGTTATTTTTCGGATCTGGAATCTACGTAGAATCCCAGCTGGATTTTTGTAACAGGGCTTTCAAAATCTTAAACTGGAATTTATATTATATATGAATTATTCTGAATTTCCTTTCCACAAATCTCTATCAAGATTTCAACGCATAATTTTCCTTTCATCTTCTGTGTATGAATTTTTCCAAATGTCTCCAAAATCCTCTGTAATTTTTGACCAGAAATTTATTTAAATGTATTTCTCTTTAAATGTTTCTGAATTATGGTGGAGGAATGATTTTTCCAATCAGAAATAGGGTAAGTTTCTACCACTTTGAGGAATCATCCTGAGTTTCTGGTGTCCACCAAATCAGGGAGCCACTATTTTTTGGAGAACAATTCCACAGAAGTGGGAAGTAGTCTCGACTACTGTTCGTGCATGAAATGATGTACGTATTTCCTTTTTATCCATATTTTGCCTGTATACTTCTTTCGTTGTAAACAATTTCCCAACGATTGATATAAAAATAGTCATCATGGTGAGTATAAAAAATAAAACAAGAACATATGGAATGAAATGTCTATTTTATGATCTCTTAAGTTTTTTTTCCAGATCAAAGAAGTTCTTCGCACTGTAATTCCAGAATCCAGAATCGAGAAGATGCAAAAAAGAAAATAATTACTTGGGGCGTAAGCATCGATTGCGATTCAACGTTAACGTTGAATGAAAGATGCGCGAGTAGACCGCCTACCGGTGTAAAAAGAAAACATTATACGTAGTATGCGGCAAATACATGGATAACCTGGCTATAATTGAAGTTTTTGTTGCCACGGCAACGACGAAAACAGTATGAAAAAGTCTAAGTGTTTTCATTTGCTCGGGAGGATGAATCGCTTTGTTGTACGTTCATGTTCACATAAAAGATCCCGCGTATCAGCGTGTTAGTGCATCGGATTAATTAAACTATTTTTTCTTATCTCATCTCTGATGACTTTTGTACAAAATGTAGCGAATTTCAATAAGATTTTGCTTTTATGACCGAGCAAATCGATTTTAATCAACTATTCGTGAAAAAATCGATGTAAGTTTTAGGTTCATGATAGATAATAACGAGTTCAATCAACGTCAAGAGTTGAAACGCATCATGATGATCGTCATTCGATGACGATGCAAAAACTCGTCCCACGTCTATATATCTTAATGCAATCGATCCTCGTGTTTTGTCGTTTTGCAATGTACTTTTCGTTGTGTTCTGCGGTGTATATCTCTACCCATAAGGTGAGTAAGACGATACGTCCCTTTTTCGGAAGAACCAAGCGAACGTCCTAGAGGCGCTCGTAAAAGAGCGCGGCGCGTAAAAACCACCAGCGTTGTCTCTCCTGTCGCTTCTTTGGCTTGACGTTTACGGGATAATCGCACGCGACGAAAGTAGGAATCGCCTCTTCCTCCTCTTGGATCGTACAATCGTACGATGTGAGTACATTGTGGGTATATTATACGCATACCTTACGCTATATCGTATGAAGAAACATCGTAATACGTTCCTTAATTTACTCGATAACATGAAAATAAAGAGAAAACCAAAGAAGATGATTTCAATGTTTTGTAATGAGAACTGGTTTCAATGTTTCTCTCTTCTACATTTAATCCTTCAATTATGATTCCCACATAAGGAATTTATAATTTGTATCTTCTCGTAATACATTCATTATTCTGGGTTGAATGTATTATCATCTGATAATTCAATGATACAACTTGGTACGAATGATTTGAATTCTGAAATCATAGTTCTCCACGCGTTAACATTCTTCTCGCCATTTACACACGAAATAATACAGAACTGACATTCGAGTACGAGCAGTACACAATCGAACAGTCACCCAGTGTCAGGCTATCGAACGGAACGATGACTCAGGGCTTTTTCTTTTTTAGTATATATATGTGTATATATATATATATATATATATATACATCTGTGTGTTGTCGATGATAATTTACGTTAGGGGTGTGCGACACGATCGGCAATCAATACCTCCCCTCGATTTTTCTTTCCCATTGGCAGTCACCCCATCTGCGCTAACGAAAAAATTACAATGAAAATAATATCCTTGTCCCAATAACGATGATGAATTTCGTCGAATGTTTAAACACGAATGCTCGAGGATTATTTGTTGGAAAGTTTGGAAATTCGATTGCGGTGGTTCGGGTTAATCCATCTTATCCCCGTTGGATTCGATGAAAGAATTTCGAATTTGACCCCGACGGCGGGCGTCGACCGTCGACCGTCTTCCTCTCCAAGAGCAGAAGCCCTAATGACATTCTACCGATCAAAGGGGCCACCCTTGGTAAAAGCCAAGGAAATTTAAAACGTGCTCTTTCCATCCCTCTCTTTTTTCGTTACTCGGGAGAAAAAGAACGAAGACTGACGAGGGTTAATGCCGATCACGTAGTCGTGGATACAGTGAAGAACCCCTTCCTCATCCCGCTGTACCCTCCCACCCTTACTTCAAATGTGAAAGCCCTACCTATCGCCTTCATCATTTTTTTCTCCCTCTAATACTCCGCGATATATCCATAATCGATCAATCGAACGTGCAGGAATCAAGTACGATTAAATTCGTTTAAACCCATCGACGATATCGACACGTGTACGCGATGTTTGTACACGGAATATATTTTTTTTCATTATTAAAACACATAAAATGTATTAGAAATGACCGACATTTATCCCTAGTGGAAACTTTTTCAAAGCTTCTCTTTCCAAGAGAGAGAGAAAGAATAATTTTTCCTTTTTTCCCTCCTGGTTGCGTACCACGCAGTATCTCTTTAAACAACTTATTATGGAAAATAGATATTCAACACTCGTGTATTATTATATTCTGGAAATATACCTCTGGTAGACATAAATTTGTTGGGAACGAGAGTGCATAATAAAAGTATATTCAGAAGATGTATATACATAAAACGTAAGACAACACACAGGTGAGCGCGGAGAGTCCAGGTGAACGTAGCGGAATGACCATGGTTTATTCCTATCCATGTTTATCCCCATCCCGTTGAATTCACCATCCTCTCGTTTACCTGAATCAAGTTCAAGAGAAAGAGAAACAGATCAAAGACAGAAAATCAGAAACGAAGCATATAAGATGCTCGTGAAGAGATCACGAACGGACGTAGGACAGATCGTCAAGCGGACGGACCAAATAACTTCTCCTCCCTACCTTCGCCAAAACACGTACGTATAAACACTCACACGCACACTATAAAATGTAAAATGGCCGCTCAACAGCGCACATATAAATAATTTTATAAGATTATGCATGTATGCCGCACGCAATACACAACACGCGCGCACACATGCCTCTCTTCTCAATCGTACAAAATATTCGAAACACAGAGAATGAGAGGAAAAAGAAGAAAGAAGCACGTCTTTACATTTCAAATAAGTCGACGCTCGCTAGCTTGGTCACCCTCCTCTTCGGTCCCCTCGCCGCGCACAACAGGAAAGCACCACACACCACCTTCCCTTATACGTATTCATTATTGGTACGCGTCTCGCCTGGATGTATATATACATTTATATATATATATATATATTGCTCGCAAACGTGCACGCTGAGCCCGAATTCTCTTATTTGTCATAAATCAGCGTCGGATCGCGCGCGACCGTTCGAGAATTCTTGATTTCGAGAGAGAGCCAGCCGACCCAGGCTTCCTCAACGCATCCCCAACGAACGACAGTTGCCAAGCATTGTGCTCAAACTCGCGAAAGGAATCTAATTGCATATTTTGTCCGAAGATGTATTCCGTGAATACGATTAGCGATTGAATATCATTATGTATTTACGTATGACTGAGTCGGTACTTTGCCTGCCTTATCGTCGCTGGACAGATTCTATACAGATTTCATTTGACTGTAGTGATATTTCACCCTGTCGTGGATTCCAAGTCATTTCAAGAAAATTTACCTCCCGTTCGAAGGAATGAATGAGGATATCGAAATAAACGATTCTGAGTGTCTTTTGTTTCCTCCTCTATCCTGAAGCTCATAAAATTCAAATGGCAAGAATTTTGTTAGCTCGTGATTTGCAAACATGTTGAAATTCATGCGGAATGTTCAATAAAAGCATTGTCAGAAAACAATGTATCATAAATGTGTTTTGAGTTCTGCGTCTAGTTGAGTAGAAATGAGAAGAAGGAGAAGAAAAAATTTGTCCAGAGAGTCGATTCAATTTTCCTGCGGAATTTGTCGAATGAAATTTAGAGAAATGCGGAAGATGCAGCAGAGGTTAAGGAGATTTGGACGGTCTAGGAGCTGTTAGATTCACAAATTATCATAACGAGATATTTAATGAACTACCTGGAGGCCTAATGTGTGTATGGACCAAGCCTGGCACAAGACCTGCCGGGACATCAAAGAACAATCAACCACACTTGGTCCAGACTTGGGAATGATAAGATCATGACAAGTTTGGGTCAATGGTTTTTCCATCAAAGATATTGACGGAATACCGTACATGAAAACGATCAATCAAATGTGCCAAGACCGAGACAAGCTTGGGTTTTTTTCAGTCTTGTCAATGCCTGCATGGGGGGCTATAGAATCAGTGTCGATTGCAGAATTTTAGATTAAATTGTGAGAATGGGTAATGCAACTCACCTACGTGGAGAAAATCCAAATGACATGGATCGTGGAGGTACACTGAGAAGGAAAATTTGGTTGATGTATGCCCAACTGGAAAAAAATTTAGCCAAAATCTACTACCAAATCAATTTTAGGTCAGAGAAGCAAACATGATTTCGTAAGATAATTTGTTTAGCACAAACAAATTTTGAGGACGCCTACCAAATTTTTAGTCATGTCAGCGAAACATTTGAGTTGGGCATATAATAACAAAATGCTTCAATAGGCACAGCAAGATAATCTTCTCAATATATTTTTGTGAAGTATGGGCATTGCGACTGTACCATATTTTCGATAGACCGACAAAAACACTATTGTCAATTAAGATCCTTCTCAAATCAGTTCAATATTCCTGCAAGCTCATCTTCAGATTTTCAGTCAGATTCCTCGCGGTGATATCCATTTTCCTCTCACTTTCTGAAATTTTTAGAGTGAGATTTCACTCTTCAGCCAGCCAAAAGTGAGCCTGTCGGAATTTTGAGTGGAATTTCAACTTTTTGAGAATGATATTCTAAGGTTTGAGGCTAGAAACTCACAGCCACTCACATTCTATAGTCAAATTTTCACTCTAAAAGAGTGAGGCAACACTCGAAACGAGTGAAAATCTCACTCGAAGCGAACTGGCTCACTTCTGAGACTTAGTGGAGTGAAACACGTGATTTTTCACTCTTTCAGATTTACAGAGCACGTGGGTGCACTTTCAAAAATATTTATTGTCCAATCCCCCCCCTCCCCCCCCCCCCCCACACCAAAATGATGACAGCAGTCTTGATGAGCATAACCATTGGCCCAATGCTGGGCTTTGTTAATCGCCCCTTCAAACCTAATCAATTCTACATCGGAAATATGGATTTATATAGGGTTTTATAGAATTCTTTAACCACAGTTGGCCCAGGTTGAGGCTTGGAAGAAAAACAATGGTTATTCCCATTTCATATCGAAAGTATACAATGGATGTTTTTCTATCAGTTTGAACCATACGAGAAAAACAAAAGTCTTTGCCGCAAGATTGTACCAACGTCTGGGCTACATTGATGGAGCATTGGTGGAATGTTAGCATATTGGCTCATGCATTTTGATGGTCAAGTACCTATTATTACCTCCTCCCCAGTGATCAATCTTGATTGTAGAAACTGTGGGGATTACTCTGGTAAAAATATAGTGTACATTCGTGCCAGGAACTTTTCGACCATCTATGTAAAGTGGTTACAGTTACTATCCTAGCAGAAATGACTCTGAACCTCTTTATAGGCAATGTCAAGTGCCTTAAAAAATCCTTGATAACAACTATAATTATTTTCACTATGATACTTAGTAGTCGAGACAAGTACCACGCTAGTTAGTGCAACTACTATGTTAGTTATCTTCTCAACTAACGTGGTATCTGTGTCGACTAAGTGAGTCGTTGTTGCAAGTATTCCTCTTTTTCCACACTCCAACTCCTACCACACTTGGTTGCATCGTTGACGCTTCATTTTGACCAGGTAGGCTCGGATCATGTTATCATTCCAGAATTTTATAGTCTACTAGCCACCCAAGCTCTTTTTTCTTCATCTCATGTCGAGGAATTGGTTGTACGCTAATTGTACAAGGTTCTACACAACATCTTACAACCGAATGATTTATTCCTTCTCAATCCACTCCAGACGTACAATAAAATTGTGGCGATTAATGGAAGACAGTTAATAGCTTCATTAATGCGGCTTCACTGTAACGTGAGACGAACCGCTTTTGTCTTATTCCCTTTCTCTCTTTCTATTTAAGAGAAGAATCATAAAATTGACAAGTGGTACGAGAGGAAACGTGCTAACGGGAAGTGATTAGCATTACGCTTTCGCGGATTATCGTCGGACGTTACTTTCTCATCGTATTTTCTCGGTATTATAATTGCGGAGAAAATAACGCAATGATTTCTAAATGTGCCGCGGTTAGCTTGAGAATTCTTGTGTAAAGGCATTAGCCGCATTACCTTTTTAAGAGTGAGAACAGATTTTGTAAGTTTGCATAATTTTGCTGTGGAAAAACGGTGTTTCCTCATATATGGGAGAGGGTGGTGGGATTTCAGAGGAATGATTACACGATTACATTACGATTTTCCATAACTTGTATGAACTGATTGTGAATGTGACATACGTGTCGCAGACTTCTTCTATTCCCTCGAGAATGAGAAAGGGAAAGAGAGAAAGAGATAGAGGTCGCTGACCTAATGAAGAATTCAACGCTTTTCACGAACGCACAAGTGTCTTGTGGCGAGAAAGACGAGAGAGAGAGAGAGAGAGAGAGACGAGAGAAAGAGGGTTACTCTCCGTAGTTTTTGGTCTTTCAGGAGCGTATACCCCGGTTACCTTACGGCACCCCGGAGGCGCGGGATCACCCTACGGCGGGCATACCGAGCAGGCATTACTTGATTGTCTCATCCAAGGAAAAGAAGTGGGTGGCTCTTAGCTACACTTTTGTCGTCTCCCATCATTGGAGTTGAATAAAATGTATAAAACAGTAAACATTCTGGTACATGTTCTTGTATAGTCTCTGATCGATTACCGAAGAGTATATTGTTTATACACGCAGATCTCATTAACATTTCTTACGTCAGAGTCTGCACGTCCTTCATCATCACTGCTCGTCTAATCGTTTCGAAGCGTTAATCGTTGAATTACACAGAAGAAGGAGAAACGTGGTAACTTTTATACATAAAAGTGACACGCACGTATACTCGGTTGCGTGCACAGCTACCTCGTAATCAGATCGTGTTAATTATACGCGAACGAAAAGAGCCGTATCTAATCGCGAGGTTCTGTAAAAGTGCTAAATAATCTGACATTCTCGAATTCACATTGAGAGAAAGAGGTACCGAGTTACGAGCCGTTACGCTAATCAACGGCGTTGGAAATATTTCTATCGCGCGATTTGTCACAACTCATTTGTCTCAACTCATTTATCGTGAGTAATTTATTACACGGCTGAGGTATTATTATACATCCTATGTGTTTTATACATAATATTCGAGAGAAATTTTTCTCCTTGTTCTTTTTCCCTCTGCTCAACAACAATAGACACGGATCAACACTAGTCGTATATAAGGGTTGGAACGTGGCCTTAGTATGCTCATGAGGACGACATGATCCTTTCTCGGAATATCCGAGTAACGACCGCAGCATCTTTCCCCTTACCTTTGCTTCGTATTACTAGCGAGAAACTCTTGGTATCTAGCCATACTCTTCCTTCATCTGTTCCTTCATCGTGCCCACCATCACATGAGTGGAAATAATGTGGAATGACTGATAAAATTGTCAGCTAACACGAGAATATTTTCTATACTGCGGAGCAGTAGTGCAGAATGATAGTACAGTGAATCTAATGAACATTACATTGTTCCATGTAAAGTTGATCTCATTTGAGAGAAAATTGATAAAAAAAATAAATAACTAGATACGCTATTGAAATCATTTTGAATTCTCAATTTCATGATAACAATGAACATCATTTAGAGTTAAAATACATTCAGTTAAATATCGTAAAATAAAGACGTAGAATAATATCTCATCGTTCATTCTCAACGTTGGTCCATTAAAGAAACCAGTACTACACGAGGAGTCGTCGTCGTCGTTGTACCACCGTAATACTCAACGATGAATAATCGTAAAGATGTTTTTTATTTCAACTTTGGTCGGGTTCTTTTTTTCCATTACGTCGTGCCCGAGGACGTTTTTAATATTATTATTACTGCTACTATACCGCCGACGTACGTACTTTTTGTCATCTCTTTGACAATGGGACCGTGTTCTTCTATATGTGTTCTTTTCTCTCCTCCCCCTCAAGCGGATATTATTGCTGCTAGTCTATGATTTTTGGTCGCTATTTAAATGAATAACGACATTTATCCGGAGTCTTGTCACGATCTTCCGCTTCCCAAGAAAGACTTAATTATCTCACGTCCATCGTAAGATCATTGCGCTCTCGCAAATAAAGATTTAGATGTATTTAAGATTCCTATCACGTACGCGCTTGCCTGTTACACTGTATATATTATACAGTTAAAGCTTATAGTTAAGTTAAGTACGACCTTGAATGCAAATCGTGAAACAGATTCGGTACTACGGACTATGTCTGTGTTATATTCTTTTGCGTATCTGGGGAGCAAGGTTTGTTCCGTTTCTATTCGACTTCTGGGTAGTCGTTTGCCTCTCTCACTTTGATTCTTGATCTTTGTTTATGAGTCTCATCGAGCCGCATTGCGATGTTTTTTTCCTCCTATTCCAAATTTTTTTACCCTTTCTGAGGCTTCCCAATGAGGAGAAGAGAAGAAAAAAAAACCACCACCTCTACATCATCATCAGCAACAACAACATCTCTTCTTTGTACAACATAATGGAAACTTTCTCGGTTGCACGCTTCTCATAATTTCGATACTTGATCTTATTATAACTGACTACTTTGTTAGTAACACGAGATATCCTGCCATGACGTTGGTTATACTTTTTTCTCCTCGGAAGCCAGCGAGGCAAAAGGAAAAGGGACCCGTACTACATTTCAGCATTGAGGTCCTCGATCTCGGTCTAGAAGGCGGTTTTAACTGGGGCGTAAATCAAAGCTACCGTCCTCTCTCGTACCCGATATTCCTTGTTCGTTCGGTCTAAGTAATAATTTCGAATTAAACGTTCTGGGTAATGTAATAAAGTCGTTCTCTCTGAAGGAGAAGAGAGGAGAGGAAGGGAGGATGAATTTAGTGTCGTGCGTTGTGTGGTAGTATTTGACTCGTATAGACGGATAGACGGACGGACAGACGGATACAGTTGTGCCACGGTCATGTAGGTAGGTGTTGGACACCCAGCGGGGTATACACGTATACCTAGTGTATATCGGGAGTGGGCGGCTCACCGATACCGCTGAAGGACTTTGGCTGAAGAAGAGGGAGAAGAAGGAGCAGAAGAAGAAGAAGAAGAAAGTGGTTGTGTTACTCCTGTTGTGTTACAGCACCGTCTCCCTGGTATCTGTATTTGTAGATACCAAAGTCCTGCAACAGGGAGGGGTGTAGGGGAAGGATGTAGATATAGGGAATACGAAAGCAAAGGCCCCAACCCCCCCGACACCCACACACAACGAGAGACGGCGAGCGAGAGGCGGCCATAACAATAAATAACTCTATCCTTCCATGTGTTACCGCAGGATTCCTCTCCTCGCGGTATAACCGCGCCCTCTCTTGACTCCTTCGAGGAAGTCACAGAGTAGCAGCGGCGGCTGCGGCTGTGGTGGCGGTAACAGCAGCTACAGCAGCTACAGCAGCAACACCACCACTCCTATACTCTTAGAGAACGAAAGATATAAGCGAATGAAGGAGAGTGGTGGTTGTTTTTCTCCTGTCTCCCTCTTAATCGAGTTACCGCTCTTTTCGAGGTGAAGGGAGGGCAGCTTATGACCGGATGCACTCTCGATTCAGACTTGTCTCTTGTTCTATGTATACATATATATGTACATACTCACATCGCGTACACCTCTGATGTAGGATGAAAGAATTCAAGAAATATTTTGGGTCTGGCGCTCCCGTACATCATCTGATAAACTCGAGAGGCGGTCTATCGAGATTTATTATGCATAGTATTTGTACCTTTTATCTAAATCGCTTTTTAAACTTCCCATTACATTGGACCAAAGAACGATTAGATTGAAATATCCATAGTTGTGGTTTAGAAATAAATAATATCGCAATACACGTTGTATCGCGTATATAATTATACTTCGACCTTCGGTTGACGAAACACTTGACCGCTGTGGTAATTAGAGGCGTGCATAAATTAAGTCACGTTGATTGTTGACACGGGGCGTTAGCAACGTCTCGCGTTCGTTAGCAACGTCTGTCATTATCAACGTCACGACGACTGTCTTCGGTACAGGGCGCGTCTCAATTAGTGCTAACATTAGTACTGCCGTCCGCTATATGCTTGTATAGTATGTTTGTTTGAACGCGCGTTTCACGCGTTGGTAATTCCTCTGGCTACGCCGTTTATTAATTACTTCGTGTGCGCGGTGTAAGAAAGAACTTCAACCTAGCGGGAAATGAGTTTGCAGAATTATCGTCACGTGAGCCGTTCGTCATCCGAGAAAGAATTCGGTAATGGATTATTCCCATAATTTCACTCCTTCTTTCTAGATCTTTTAGATGGAGATTGAATATACGGTAGAAATTCAGTTACTTCCTTTTATAGGAATAATTCCAATCGATTGGACAATTCATTGAGCCGGTACTGTATCGAATCGATATTTTCAACTATGTTTTTGATGTAAAATGGTGCAACGTGAACAATAATTCGTTACCGATCAGGAAATGATATCAAGCAACCGTGGAAAAGGATTGATTAGAAAAATTGATTGCAACGATTAATTGTGAGATATCGATCGATAAGAAAAAATGTATTGAATTTGTCTGTGTGTTATTCGACCTACGAGATGTATGAAGTTTATAAAACAATGAGTATAGAAAACATGGGAGAACAGCGGTGGAAAATAATAGAAATCCTGAACTAGTGAAACTCGATTCGAAAGACGAGATGATCTTTCCGTTCATTTCCCTCCGGAGTAGTAGTCTCGAGCACCTTAATGCTGTTACGAACTCGGTTCTCCGGCGAGATGGATGAGTCAGGTGCAATCTTGAAAAGTAGGGTGAACGAATTAATAACGAGAGTCGGCTCTTTTCGCGCCACGAATACGCATATGCCATATACTATATAGTAAAAACCTTATTTATTCCTGTATCCCTCTGGGAATGTTTTCTTCATACTTTTTCCGCCTCGCGAGAAAACTTTTCGGTTATGTTACGTAATGAGAAAAAAAAAGAAAACCATTGAAATTCGCTCGTTCACAAAGCCGAAGTGAAGTTACAAAGCAAAAATCGTTTCCGAACAGAAGATATTTTTACGAGTTGTCTGGGTCTGGGTTGAGGTTAGTCTCGAGATTCGACTCCTCGCGGTGGAGTTATAATTTACAGCCCTTCAGCTTCGGCCGGGTCTTCTTACTCTTGGAGAACGTTCTCCAAGTGAGCGTTCGGCTTAATAGTGTCTGTCCGGTTGTCCGCTTGTCCGGCGTCCATCTACTACAGGAAAGAACGAACCTCTCGCGCTTTTCAACTCGGCACTCGCGCCACGAAGAGATAGGGTACGTGTGGGTTGTTAGTCGAGCAGTTTATGCCCGTATCGCCTTGGCATATACGAAGAGAGCCCTCTTCCTACCGCTCAACTTCGTTTGCAAACTCCTTTTGTTTTTTTTTTTTTATATTTTTTTCCTTCTCTTTTCTTCTCTCTTCCTCTCTCGGCTCCCGTCCCCGATCCCGTTTCTCTCGAGGAAAGAGAGAAAAAGATCGATGACAGACTTGAAAAACACCTCCTCCCCCTCTGGGAGGAAGAGAGAGAGCGTGCGTATTTCGAACAATGGATCGTAAAGATTACGTTCTTTATTTATCGCCGCGATTGACGCCTCTGACACTCTTTCTCTCTTCTTGAGATAAAAAAAAAAAACAATGAGTTTAAGAACAAAATATTTCAAAAGTTACTACGTACGTGCGGTGTGCGAAGTTACTTGGACGGGGAGAAACTTTCGTAATTATAAATATGAGGGTTTTGTTTTATGCGATATCTCGAGATTGGGATAATGCGTTAGTCGAGGGACCGAGTTTCGTGGAAAAAAGAAACAGGGAGGATAAAGAATATTGTGATAACCTGTCACTGGAAAGTGCTTTCAGGAGAGACACAATCGGTGACAGGGAGAACATATATTCTCCGATAGCCAAACGTGATTTTGTACGCGTAAATGCTTGAAGATACCATATACCTCACCATTGCTCACGAGTATTACATTTAGAACAAAGGCGCTGTGTCTGATTTGTTCAGATACGCTGGGCGCGAAATAACAAGAGTAGATTCTGGAGTACTGTTGTAAATTTATCAACGCGAAACTTATATGTCATTGCTGATGTAGCAGCGAAGGATTTATCCGGCATTGGGTGTCGAATAATTCACATTTCCCTGTCCGGATATCAAAGTTCAGTCATTTTCTTATCAGAATCAAGGAAAAGTGTGGTCTCATTCTCGTGGATTGACTCTCACTCACATATTAGTATTAGGGAGGAAGTTATGATGATGGAGAGTAAAAAAGGAAGACATGTTTTTCAGTTGGCTTAAGATGAAAAACGTTGTTCCCAGAACGGGGATATCGGAATATGAGTGAAACGAGGGTATTTTGCGTAATATATGAGGAATAAAGAAAAAAAGAAGAACGGAGAGAAGGAACTGGAAGGGTGAATATGAAAGAAGAAGAATGGAAGATTGATTGATTTTTGTGCCTTGATACGCACCTTCGGGCAACAGAGTATTATGTTATGTTATTACACGTTGCACAGTTATAATCATTGTATATTAATTCATGATATTATGAATGCAAGATAAAAATTATTATCACAATCATGTGCTCTATTTTTTTACGATGTTTATTACAATAAAATTTCAATGCGAGTTTAATATATGAGGTTTTTTCACTGATAAATAAAAATTATGTCTTGAATTCAAAGCTTTTGATTAAACTAACTTGTTATCTTTTCTCATCACACGAGAAAAGGGTCCATGTGACAATTGATGGGCAAGAGAAATGGTCCATCATTGGAAAGATCATGTTTGCCAGATTTTAGCAACAACAACCATTCCTATTCACACTTATGACTGTTTTTCAACTAATACGAACGTATCGACGGATTTCGGAGGGTATTAATTTGCGTGGACGGATAATCTTGGGCCAATATTAAATCGAAAGTGTTTTGAAGATACCCAGTTTGTAGAGAAGCGGAGGTGTGTCGGTATACAGTCAAGGTTGATAGCATGGTAAAATAAACTGCCTCAGTACTCGCTCAGAATTGGAGGGATTGTAAAATTCATCAGATAAATGACAATATGCGAGGGTCGGTAAAGCATTGGCTGATTATAAGATCATTGATCAATATGCATTGAAATCATTGTTGGTGGAAGTCAAAGCTGCCCTAGTACTCAAATATAGTTGGGAATATCATTCAATATGTAAGGGGAATGAAAAAGTGCCAGTATTGGTGAAGCATGGGCTTGTCTACAGAATCGGTAATCAACTGAAGTGAAAATTTCACTGCAAAACTTTGGATTTCATTGAAAAATTGAAAAAGTCTGAAAACCCCTGAGTCACTCTGGGAAGCTCATGGTTATTGAATACATTTTTCCATTGAAAATTTGTTTGAGTATCTATTGAGATTTCTAAACGACTCTGAAATCTTCTGAGAGTCATTCAAGCCCTTTGAACAACTGTTAACACTTCTCAAATTCTCCAAAGAACTCTTCAATGAAATTTTTTCTACCAGAGATCGCCCGGATATAGGCTGAAACCTCTTTAAATAGGATATGATTCTTGCTGATAATTATTAATTATAAAATACATCAAGATGAATAATACTGTAAGAATTTTCAAGAATTGAAATGTCAACTCCAGCATGTATCTGCAATCGGGCCTACGCTGGTCCAACATGGACCCAAGACTGGGCCAACATGGGGCAAAAATTCATACACAGTGGGAAAAGCTGGAATGCCATTCGTTCTGAAAATGTTGTGAATTCGATTCATAATGAGGTATTTAACATTCAATAAATGATCTATCCTATCAAAACTTCTCTTTGATCTATACTTTATTTAAAAAATCTCTCCAAATCTCTTTGAATATTTCATGTCCCAAAGAAATTGAAGAAAATTCAGCGACATTCGGAGAGATTTAGACAAATTCTGAGATAGATGCATTGCAGAAAATTGTGCGTTGAACTTTGTTGAAAGATCCAGAAGAATTCAGAGAAATTCAGGAACAAGGAAATTGAAAGTGATATCTGGTTGAAAATTTCAGAGGTATGCAGGGAAAGAAAAATTGGTTATCATTTGGATAGCTAAAAATTAGCTATGAGAGATATTTTTTAGCTGTCACAGCCACTCATCCAGCAGTAGTAGTAAGAAATATAGCTGTCACAGGGAAAATTCAACGGCTAAATTATTTGGGTATCCAAATATCAACCACAAAACATGTGCAGTTACAGCTAAGATTGGTAGCAACAACAAAAAATAGCTACAACTGCAATTATTTTAGCTACAGTTGTGAAAACAGGCTGCTAAAAAATTGAGTAGCTGACCCATCTACTTCTTTTTTTTTCTGCTCTGTAAGGCTCTGTCTTGGGTCAAGATAGGGTCTTAGATGGTCACATTTCCAGCAAAGGAAATATCCAGCCGAGTAGTAATTCAAGAAAATCCACAGAAATTCAGATGGATGTGAACAAGTTTCACAGAAAGCTTTGAAATTCGAATGAATCAGATTCTACAAACGAAGAGAAGAGAGGTTTGCCGTGACAGCGGAATCCAATTTTGGTGGGTCCCTTTTGCTGAAGCGACAAATTTTTTGCTAGAACAGCAAACTATTTGTTATCATACACGCAGAAAAATATATTTTTAAAAGTCCCATAATTTATTGAGAATCAGCGCCAGTCTGTGACGAATGAAATTATTCACCTGAATATAGCTTCAAGAGTACCATAATTTCTTGTAGAAATACATCTAATTATGGGAGTTTTTAAAAGTAAATTCAAGTCAAAACTCTATCTGTGACAGACTGGCGCTGATCCTCAATAAATTATGGGACTTTTCAACACATCTGTTTTCTGCGTGTAGCAATGTTGTTAGCTACAACAACGATTTTCGAGCTATGGCAGAAGAAAAGTTTCGCTCCTCCAGCAACTTTTGTTATTATACATGCATAGAATAACGAACAAATTTTGTTGGAGAAGTCAACATTTTTTGCTGCCACGGCTAAAAATACGCTCCTCCAGCAAGACATACTCAGCAAAATCAAATTTCGCTGTCACAGCGAATGTTTTTCTCCGTGCAGGGCTCAGTCAAATTTAAAGAGATGTTCATAAATATTTTTGGAGCCAAGTTGAGTTAAGTTCTTAAGATATAGAAATTCTTTTATCTTTCTGGGATCCCGTTTCCCTACTAGAGAATAGGATTTTTCTCCTCCGTCTTCAACAGTGTGGCGTGCGGAAATCCAATCTAATTCGGATTTTCAACGATTCGATTAAGAACGTATATTTTGAGTTCGTTTTGATTTGAATTCGAGAAGAGAATTCAAGGTTCGCATACTTTCAATGAATACAATGGGGTCACCGTAAGAGAATTCCTTCTGATAATTCAGAAAATTTGACTGTAATTTTTTACAGTCTTCCTTTTTCTTCTGAAATTTCAGAAAAATTCTGCTGGATTCCGAAAAACATGACTGAATTTTCAGAAATTGAAAAAAATTACAGTAAGATTTCCTGAATTTTCAAGAGGAATTTATGTTCTACAGTGATTCTCATATAGATTTGATTGAAAAATGAACGAAAAAATAAAAGATCAAGAACCCTGCACAGGATTCATCAATTGGTCCAATAATGGCACGTTATTAGGCTATAGACGACATCAATTCTCTGACAATGACACCTATTATTGGATGATAACTTGGGTTCAGGGATTTTGAATGTCAATCATTGATGGCGGATTACTAATTTATTTGATCTACGTGAATTATCTTTCCAAAATAACGAAAATGAGTCCAAAAACAAACTCCTCTCACAAGCGATACACGCAGAATCAGTCTTTGGCTGTTTAGCATAGCCAGAAATTGGCTGATTATCGGTTGTCTTCGTTGCTGGCCTTTTTTGTCAGTCAATAGTAAGTCATACCAATGCCAATGACAGAGAATCAATCATTGTCCATTCAATAGGACCCATCCAATAAGGCCAATTATTGGTCAACATTCCAAACAGCACAAGAGGTCCCGTTATGCTAATCAATATGTATTCATTATGAATATTTTGATTTCAAAATGAACTCTTCACGAATAACTTGATATTCAGAAACGAGATTTCATGATGAATTCTCCGGGTATTCAATACATTTTCATTTTGAATTCATTGTTGGTCACATCACGGAGACTATTCAAGAGGTCTTTGAGAAGGCTTTATGAATTCAAATTGATCATTTGTGCTGATAAGTAAATTTTCTTGTAAATTTTCCATAAGACTGATAGTAAGAATTTCATTCATCCGCATATCTCTCCTCCTCTTCTCCTTGAGAATTATTAAAAAATGCAATGATTATACCTCGTAAAACAAAATACGACATATAATCGACGAAAGCATTAGAAACAACGTAAAATGTTACACATCGATGCAATAAATCGTATACCGTCGACAGTTTGTCGATTCAAATAACATTTCTACTTATCCATTCAACCTTTCGCTACTATCGATTATCAATGATAAATTATTCCTTCTTCTTTAGTGCTATTCTATCTTCGATACTTTTTATATTTGTGAGTGAGGTGATATTTAGTGAAAGCTTGCAATTTACTTCCTGTCTTTTGAATTCATGCATCGTTGTTGCGTAAACTCTTTCAATTTTGTCCCACCTTGGGGAGCTCGTGAAAGAGCTTTTATCACGCATCTTTATAACCAAAAATGTTTTGATTCTACATTTGGATATCATACGCACGTATAAAACATACATTGTTTGTATAATCCCACAAAAGAATACCAATCCAATTTCCCTACGCAATCGAATTTCCCTACGGTATTAGATAATATTAATATCAAATGTAATTTGTATCGTAATGAGTAACCGTATACCATTTTTTATGCAATTATTGTATGGATTAGCTATCACAGTACTCGATGATTACAATCAAAGAATCACGTGATCTCCTCTCGTGAGATAATGGAGAATAGATTTCATTTCACTATTATTCCATCATTATCATCATCATCAGCGCGTCAAGCGTGTGTATTTGTTTCTACATTAACCAACGTATGAACCTGTTTCTGCAACCTTCTCGCGAAGAAAAAAAGCATATAAAATTATAGATTGTGAGCTGGAAAAGTGTGAAATCTCACACGATTTATTCATTGTTTCTATTCTCACACACGCAGAGAAAAATTCTTGCTGAAAAAGCGATTTCGAAAAATTTGCTTTGCTAAATTAGCAAAACGGTTGCTGTTACAGCAAAAATTCTGCTATTTTAGCAAGATATTTGCTAATTCAGCAAAATTTCCCAGTTGTCTGTATATCTACAATCTCGGATTGCTGAATGGCAAGCGCTTGTTAAAAGAGCAAGATTTTTGCTGTGACAGCAAATTATTTGCTAATTCAGCAACAAGTTTCGACACATCAGCAAAGCAAATCTTCGAGGTTTGCTGTTTCAGCAACTTCTTTTCTCTGAGTGCATGAGAAATTAATTTTGCAAAATCGAACTAATTTTCGAAAGAGGAATTTTGTTGAAGAGGGATACGCTTTTGCGTCGAACGTTGCTTGGATCAAGCTCTGTCGAATGATAGAGAATAATGGAATGGAATTTCGATGGACACCCCGAAGATTCCTTCGATCACAAGATTTACACAACCACCCGGTATACAGGGATGAACGATGAGACTGGCCAATGATCCGCCACTAGCCAAGTCAGCCACATTGTTACAGCTCACAGAGGACGTTGTGTATAGTATTACTGAGATACGCCAAGGTACGAACGAGAGTTGCAGAGAAGAAGAGAGAGAGAGAGAGAGAGAGAGGAGAGACAAGGAAAGAGAAAGAGATACAGCACGCGGTATGTACTGTGAGGTGTTGTTACGTAGGTGTGTCGGTTGAGGAAAGAAGGAAAGAAGAAAAGAGGAAAGAAAGTGAGACAGAACGAAAGGACTGTGAACGGAAGAGAGAGGGATATAGGGATATCAGAAAGAATGGGAGTGAAAGAAAAGAGAGTTCTTCGGTAGTCAAAGAGAGAAAAAAGAGAAGAAAGAAGAGGTGGAAGAATAATAAAAAGATAGAGAGAGAGCCTCCGTGGTAGCGTCGGTATAACTCTGGCGAACGACGCGTCGTAAACTTTCGCCTCCATCGGCGAGCGAGCGCCTTCTTCGCGCCTTCCTCTTTTCTTTGCTCTGTTGAGCTCTGCTGCTGGTTCAAGAACGTATATACCCCACGCATACGTACATCACGCACACTCGCTCACACGCGTACGGTGGCGTATGATTCAGCCTCGTGTGCGCTTCGGTTCGGTTAAACGCTTTATGCAGATTGCCGATAGTAAACGATCGTCAGGAAGAAGATAGGGCACTGACGCATTTGCGATGCGCATTTGGGAACCGATCCACGTGGGTGCATAGCCATGAATGCGTTGTTGAAATGCGTTTGCGTGCCTGTCTCCGAAGAGGGTAGAGAGATTTTTTAATCAAATCCAACATTCAAATCGAGAGGAAGGGTATAAAAACTTTCAGATCCGTGTTTAATTGGTTTGTGGGAGCAAGAAGAAGTTTTGCCTTTGGGCTCTAAGTAGAGCGAAAGATGTCGGAGCGGCGAGAACTAGGTGGTCGAGGATTTTTTGCGAGGAATAACGCGAAGCGCCGAACAGTTGAAAAGAAGAAGAGTCCGAGCGGCAGGGCTGCCTGGCCACCTCTCCAACCGGCTATGCAGCACCGTGAAAGAGAGGAAGGAAGAAAGAAAGAAAGAAAGGAGGAAAAAAAGAACATCCACCGGCAATAAACCGAGAATAGACGATCCGAGGATCCACCGAGGGACCAGACAGCTTGGAGTCTGCTTCACAGTCCACTCGCGTCCGACTACCAGACGTCTTGTCGTACGAAAGGATTTCTTCTCAACGATCGTTGATCCTTCCTTCTCCTCCTCTTCTTCTTCTTCTTCTTCTTCTTACTCTTCTTCTCCTCCTTTCTTCAACGACCGAACGAAACAATTTTGCTCCAAGGAAATTGTATTCAAGTGTTTACCTTTGAGGGTGTACGAGAAGCGAAAATTATTCGATACGATCCTAAGCGTAATTTATGTATTATCTCATTAAAATTGAAATCAAGTTAAATGACAAAGGTTTGGATCGATGATGAAAAAGATTCTCAACTCGCTCTTCCACAAACAATTTATTTCCCCACAGATCAAAAACGTAGTAGAAATTTATTACATCATGCGATAGAATATTATTTATGAATATCAATAAAACGTCGGAGAGATCTTCATAAGTCAGATTTACGGAGAAGGGTTATGACTCATTTTTTTTTCTTTCTATAAATTTCTCGTTGATGGACAGCGAGAGGAACGATATAAGAGAGATAAAGACACCTCATAAAATATTCTAAGGTTTTACGATGATGTTGTATGATTTCGTATGAAGAAGTTTTGAAATAAATTCGAACTTTAGATTCAAGAGAAAATTTAATGAACATGTTTATATGTTTATTCCCTCTTCGAAAAATCACAATTTTCCTCCTCCCACCCACCCTTGGGAGGATGGGTGCTCGGTCAACAGAAGTGAAATTACAATTTCTCGCCAACGAAACGATATACCAAACCATCGTCGATATTATTCATCGTTAGATTCCTCTGAAATTTCTCAATCGAGTGTACGAGTAAATCTCTGGTACACAATTGTTACAATCACGATGGAACTTCAGCCGCAGCTGCACGTGGAAAGGGAAAAGAGCAACGCGAAACTTAACTACCTTGGAATACCTAGGATATTGGATGCAGTTGGGGCCCATTGCCACGATGCATGTTGTTGTTGCTTCGTTGGCAATGAAAGGGGTTACGAGGCAGAACGACGCTCTCTCGCTCTTTCTTTTCTTTCCTCCTATTCTCTCTTTGCTTCCTTTTTCTTTCTTTTTTTCCTTTTGGCGAGAGAACGAGGTGTCAGAGGGCCGGGGGCCGGGCGTTTATACCCAAACCGATATACACGTGAGGAGGCCCCGGCCCGCCAGTACTCGTTGTATTTATTTTAACGGCATGCACGCCTACGTCTATATGCATTTAAAATATAGCACAGTTGGGCCCTAGTTTATGAAGGGTCAGGTCATGGAGAGCCACGGTCAGAGAAGAGAGGGGAAGAGACAAAACGAGATGCTCGAGCGGGATGGAAGAAAAAGGAGAATGAGAAGAAGAAGAAGAAGAAGATCCGAGGACCATGGAACTGAACCATTCCGTCGAACCGTCGGAGCCCTCGGGCCTCGTTTAACGAGACTCTCGGTTAATGCGAGTCATAGATCATCACAGTATGCCCTAAACGTTTCCAATATAAATAAGTATAAACACCGCGTAAATCAATGTGATTGGGCCAAGAATATGATTCGTTCGTTATTATACTAATTTTCCTAAATTTCATGTGTATCTGGGGAGATTCGAATCATGAGGTTCCTTTCCCTTCACGAGGGTAGGTATTAAGATCTCCTCTTAGAAGGAAATTTATATACATCGATAAAATCAAAGCACGAGGAAGAATCATCCTCGTTGGTTTTCAAATTTGATAAAATTTTCAAACAATTGCAGATACATGCACGTAGAAGAATTTCAATTCTCTACAAGATGACAAATGACTCGCGGGTTCGCGATTCGGAGACACGTGGAATGGGAGAACAAAGCGCACCATCTGTGCTGCGAGACCCGGCCGGCCGCCGCTCTTCCCAATTCGGCAAGAAGATTAAAAAAAGTGCAGAAGAGGGAACAGGATAATGCGAACAAAATTGATAATGCTGGCGGATGTTAACAATTACCTGGCCTTGTTGTACGTTCACGTTTCGCGTTCAACGAACTTTGGAAGCGTTGATTATTATTTTCTCCTGAAAATATATCCACGACGAGATCATACGAAATGTCTGGAATGGAATAAAAACAATATAGGGCAAAAAAAAGAGATCTCTTTTTGCATAAGAGAGGTGCATGAAGAAGCCCAGGGTGACCCGAGAGGTCTCAGTCGTATAACCTGGACCATCGTGAATCCGCCGTAGGAGGTAGAGGTCAACCACGATGAAGTAAGGGGACAAGGGGACCAATGAGTCGAGGTTTAGGTCGAGAGCTACCCTCTTCTCTTCTCTTTTGCTTTCTACGAGAATCTCGTAATGCGATATAAATGGAAGGCAGGCCGAGTGAAAAGCCAACGGCTCCAACAACCTCGGGTAGAAGAGAGGAGATACATCAAGATTGGGCTGACGGTTGACTGCGCGCTCAACAACGAAGACGACCGAGAAGACCAAGACGACGACAAGAATGAGGGGGGGGGGGGGAGAGGGAGAATGGAGAGAGAAGGATGAAGGAGGAGATGCAGAAAGCAGTAAAAACTGGATCCCTCCACCCGTTGCGCATCGATGCTTTTTCGGTGCCTTCTTCTCTCCCCCGTTTTGAGCATAATAAGGACAAACCTTTTAATCTCGGACTCAATTATAATTTCCTTTCTGCTTGATGTCTTTGAAGTCGTCGAGTCCTTGATCGAAAGTGGACCACCGCTTTGGGACTTTTTCTTGCTCTCCGCAAGAACGGAGTATAAACCGTCATTGCAAACGTGTACCCCTATACGCACACGTATTCGTTTGTTTTATTATTTTATGATTTTTTACTTTTTTATGTATTTCAAACCTCTGACACATGGTTCAGAATTGAATTCAATGAATTTGAATATTACGACGCTGAATGCACGATTGTCTTGACATTTGAATAAAATATACCACGATTCATATCTTTGAAATGATACACGATGATGTATGAAACATTGTCTTGACGATTTTTTCGAGGATTCAAAAATGATACACGTACATGTGTTTTTTTAGTCCCCTTTTTTCGGCTACACATTGTAATGATCAAAAAAACTTCATTGAGAAGGAAAAAGAAGAAGAAGAAGAAGGAGGAGTGTGTATCGAAAGTATGAGCTCGAGTTCTAAGGATTTTTCGATGTGTCTAAACGAGTGTCTCTAGATCCTCCTAAAAATCCGAACACCTGGCTGGGTGGCATCGGTTAGTCCTTTTCTTTCTCTCAACGCAGCAGCTCTGAATCTCGTCGCACACCCCCGAGAGGAAGCGAGCGAACGTACATGACAAAGCGTTTTCTCGCCCAAAACCAGGACAAAGCGATTCTTGATTCTCGAGATTACCTGGAACGAAAACGCCGACGAAAAGATGGGACCGGAGAAGGTCAAAGGACGACATCCCTTGGGATGAGTTAAGATTCTCAAGATATTGAAATATCAAGGTATCCGACTATGTGTAACGTGAATAATTTTTTCAAATGGTAGAATATATGACGACGCGTGAATGGAAATTGCAATGCATTTAATATGATAGAGATCGTACAGAAATGCAATACAAAATCGAGGAGCTACCGGTATCCCAATTGGAAAGGATGAAAGATGGAGGAAAGAGCGCGATTCCCACGGGCCTTTATGCCGAGGCATAAATATGCGAAGCAATATCACTGGCTTGCTATCGATATATCATCTCGACTGCTGGATGTTGGTGGTGCTGGTAGTGCGTTAAATGTACGAGGAAGAAAGATATATCCCGTTCGACACCTTTGCTAACTCGGCGTCGCCATTTTCCTCTTCATGTTTGTGTATACCTTCTTCTTATCTCTCCCTTTCGTAATGGTAATAACTATTCTAGAAATAATCGATGCTTCTCAACGAGTACTTGTCGATGATGCATGAGAGTGCATACAATGTTCTTGCACTTCCATCTTTGTTTTTGTGCGTTATTGAAAATCCTCATTTCGTTCTCTTATTTCTTCCAGGCTCGACAAAGCTTTTTGTGACCAATTATCATGGCATTCGTTGTTCAATGAGTAACTAGAGTCTGTTTGTATGATATGAATGAAAATAATGAAAGGTAAATACGGGTGCTGTCAAAATTATGCACAGGTTTTCTTCACTTGGATTTTGATTGTTGAATTTGCAGCAGGACTCTTCAGGGAATCGATAAAAGAAGCTTCGTATCCGTGAAGAGACTCAATTGTTACCATTCCTGAGGGAAAATTTTGGAATAATTCCTTTTTAGAGTTCAAGAGTGGTTTCCCAAAGACTAGAATTTCTGAAGGTTACTAACAAAATCACTAAAAATCTTATAGAAATTCTGGTCCATGGCAGAAAAGCCCAAGTTTGAAATTTCAAAGGACAGTCAAGTTATCGCGTAACGTTCGATGCAGTTTCAGAAACTACATAAAAAGATCCCCTTGTAGAATCCAATAAGCAACAAATGACGCTTCGAAGTACCCCTGATAGCACAAAGTTTCTTGGACGTTCCTAAAGCGCTCTGGGAATTTTATAAACATATTTCAATGTTCTCAGAAGGTTTTTGAAACCTCCTAGTGCTGTTAGGCACGTTTTTGATTCTTTCTTAATCGATGCAGGAAAGTTTTAATCTGACGCACTCTATTGTTCCCTGAATTTTCAGTGACATTACCGTGGATAATGGACAAAAAAAAATGACATTTTTCAGAATAAATGTGGGATTGTCGTTCAAAAATGGGGGTGACAAAAGTCCTTAACGAAGGATGGAGAAACTATTCCTTGATTTTCTCTGAGTAATTTGTGATTGATGATGGAGCGAGAAGATTCAACATCTGAAATGGGAGAGAGATTTCCTAATTTTGACGGAAAAAACTATCCCCACACGATCGGGGCATACAATTCATCACAGAAGTGAAGAAATCCTTCGTTTTTCAGTAATTTCAGTACACGTTAGTGAATAGCTTTGGCAGCTAAAAAACAGCTGTTGTACGGAGGAAAAAATTTGCTGTCACACCAAATCCAAGTATCATATACAGAATAGCAAATCTCTTTGCTAACCTAACTAAAAATTCGCTGCTACAGTTAACTAAATTGCTGAGAGAGCAACGTGATTAACTAGGAGAGCAAAGTTTTTGCTGGACTAGCAGAATTTTTACTATTATGGAAGACGAAAAATTCTTTGCTGCCATGGCTTCAAAATTGCTTTGATGGCCAAGAGATGTAGCCGTGAGAGCATTTTTTCTCCGTATACTTAAATTTTATGAATTATTTCTAATAGAGGACTTCCCAATTCTGATGATGAATTCCTGTATTTCAATAGCATATTCTTAGGATTATATACAGAATAGCAAATGTTTTCGCTGCCGCAGATAACTGGATTGCTGAGAAAGCAACATGATTAACTAAAACAGCGAATTTTTCAGTATTATTTACAGAATAGTGAAAAGGTTTGTGTCGCCACATCTAAGAACTCGCTGCTTCAGGAAAAGTACCTACTAAAATCAGGTTTGGCTGTCACAGCGAATTTTTTTTTCTTCCGTGGAAGAATATTGTTCACTCTAATAACTCCACAGGAAATTTTAAGCCAAGTTTTCCATTGGAATCAAAAAATTTTCACGCATTGAGGTTTTTCTAATCTTGTAAGACATTTAAATTCGATGCGATTATTCGTCAATCAGATTTATGATAAGATTCAACGATTTTAAATTCGAAATCAAATTTCCCGTTGAAGGCCAGACAATGTTTTACCGATTTTCATTAGATTCAATTTGAATGTAGGGGAGACTGGATACACGGAGAGAGATAATACAATAAAAATTACAACATTTCATTATAAATTAATACTATATGTCTAATGTTTTGAGAAGTAATCCTCAAATGTGGAATAGAATACCACAACTGCAATAATTCTCACTATATTCTGTAAGAAAGCCTCTGAGGTCGTCAGGTGATTGTGACGACATTTAACAAAATAATACTATTTTACTACAAGGGAACGAAGAGCTCCTCGCGTGTACAAACTTATGTTCCAATTATTTATGCCATATTATTAAAAAATCGTCAATTATTCGCGACGTTTCAACCGTACCCAGTGCCTCCTATCTCATGAATTTGCTCAACCTTCGTTCAATTAATCTTCAGAATTTTCCCTGTACACTAAAAAGTCGTTCAATCAATCATGATTAAACAATGAATCAATGTGGAGACTCCAAGAATTTGTCTTCCACAAGCGATGCTTTGAAGTCAGGCACAAGACCCATTGCAGTACAAATTTCAGACACAGAAGAATTTTGGGATAATCTGAGAAAAATTGATGGAATTCAAGAACCCTTGTGGACACCTTGGTAAAAAAATTTTTCTGAATCTCTTCATATTTTGGAACATTTTTCAGAGAGATTTACAGTGATTACAGAGTGATTCAGAAGGACTTGGAAACTCGACAGATGATGATACATTCTGAACATCTCAAACTTTCTTTGCATCTCTCTGAATTCCACTGAATGAGATTTCAAAATCTCTTTGAATCCTTCAGAATTTCATTCATTCAGATTCCAAAGTTTCCTCTGAACTCATCTGAATTTCTTCAAATGCCTATGAGTTTGTGTGAATTTCTTCTGAATCCGTCCGAATCCTTTAAAATTCATTTACATTTTGAATCTTTCTTCAAATTTGTTCCGAAGAACTTCTTGGATATATGCGAATTTCTGAGATTCCTTTGAATTCCCTGGAATGTTTTGGAACCATTTTTAGTCCCTCAGAAATCTCAAAAATGCCTTATTTATTATCCAAAATTTCAAATAAGTCATGTTTGTATCATGACTTGAACATGATTCGGATTTCGATAATAATACTTTCTTCATTTCAATTTTCATTTGGATTATGAATTAGTGAAATTCCGAGGGATTCGCAAAGATTTAGGAATGTTCCGAAAAATTGGAAGAAATGACACGGAAAATTTTTGAAACTAAGTTTGACAAATCAAAAAACGATGTAGAATTTTAGATAAGTTCAATAAAATGCAGACAAATCCAAAAGGAGCTGTGAAATCTAAATGAAAAGAATTTTGAAGGATTCATAAAAATTCAGGAAGTTTCAAGATGTTTAGGAAAATTCAAAAAAAGATTCGGAATAAGCGAAATACAGATGAATGAACTCCACTCCTTAAATTCAAATCAGTGAAATCTCGGTATTTTTGTAGTTAATGGTTGATCACTTCATGGAATCATTGAGATTTCACATGGATGGATATTCATTAAAATTGTACAGTTAGCAGTACTTTTCACTCATTGAATCAGTGACATTTCATTGCAAGAATCAGTTGAATTTTACTGATTCTGCAAAGTTCATGCATTATTCTACAGTGTTCGACTTTCTCTTGCGAACAGTGAGGTTGAACTATTTCAAATTTTGAGCGCAATTTATGGGAGAGTATAGCCTAATTTATGATGAGTGATAATCAAAAACAGCCATTCCAAAGACATGAACAGATGTACCATGGCTGACTACTATCCATTGGAAACAGCAGGACAATCATGGAACAATACTGGTCCAATTATTCTTAACGGAGGTTCGTTCCTGGCACAATATGCCATAATCTTGGGAGGAGCTTAGGTTTTTTGTCAGTCTTGTCAATACTTGCGTGGGTTAGGATTGTTACTAGTCGTTTCAAAATTAAAGTAATCGAAGCTACCGAATTTGATATGAAATCAACCCTAGCAGACATCACTCTAGTATTTCTCCAGGTAATTACGAGACCTCACAAGGCCTTGCAAGTTACTTGCAAGTGCTTGGCGAGGCCTTGCGAGGCCTAGAGAACGACTAGAGTGATTTCTACTAGGGAAAATGATTGACTTGATTTTACTTAAGGGCTAATAATATAAAATTTACAACCGTGTTGGTACTGCTTGCTGATTCATTTGCACCTACTATGGCGGAATTCTGAGATTCAAACATTGTCCATACGCAATTGATTCCATACTGTCCCAAAATTGTTTTATACAATCAATAGTTGAACATTGCTAGTTCAAAAACAGTAATGACCCTAAATACAACCAATTGTTCATCCCTAAGGCTGACAAATACAGACTTCTTGCCAGTACTAGGCCATCTGTCAACTCTAAAAATCTCCACATTAATCATGTAAATACCATCCAATGAAACATCATCTTAAGCTCGTTACGTATTCGCCAAATCTTATTGAGGATTCGTAACAGCCTATGAAAACTATAGCACTTTGAGCACAGATAAGAAACACATGAACGTTAATAACGATATGTAAATTCAATTACGGGACCTTTGCTGAGGACGAATAAAACCACGTTGGCATATACCGCTCATTATTAATATTTATTTGTTTTGTGTCTGCCTTCAAAATGCTGTTGACACAAGACTTGTTTCTGGCTCATTTTTCTCCATGCATTGCGAATTGAAATCTTGACCACCAGTATATTTCGAGAAGAATTCGTCAGAAACATTCTTCAGCCAGGAACATATAAAGAAGAATTTAAAATCTCTGAGTGATCAAAATAATACACGGAAAAAATGATTCAGCTGCAGCAGCGAAGTGTTTAGCACGGATACGGACAGGCATTAAATGAGCTCTTGCACGACAGCAAAAAAATGTGCGTGTATAGCTGATTTATTTGCTGTAACACCCTGGCGAGAATGAAACGTGCTCTAAGCGGGGGTATCCGCCAAATTACTCTTCGGAGGTTACCTATCTCTTTTCGAATATGTCGTGTGGAGAGAGATAGATATCGCTGAGGGTTTGCTTCATTTTCGTCAGGGCAGCTAAAATTTGGCTGCAGGAATTGATTAAATGGGAGACTGTGTCTGTGCCAGGCACCTCGCTGCTGAAGCTAAATTATTTTTTCCATACACACATTCGAGGGAATATTATGAAGAAAATTGGAATTTTTTGGAGCAAGAACAGATGAATTCCAAATGTCCTAATATTGTACTGCACGCAAGAATTAATTCCATTATACTTCGCTATATTTCGACCACTGACAAATATATTCCTCAACGTTACACCATTATTCCATCATTTTTGTACTGAAACTTGAGTTTCATGAACTCTCTGTTCCAAATCGTACCCCTCCACCCTACGTACATTCTCACGTATTTTCGTCCAAGACATCAGATGTAATTTAAAATTCGATCCTTTGAGAACGTGAATCAAATTTTTGCCATCGCGTGCATTTGATACAGACAGAAACTTTATATTTCTTTCTCTGTCTCTCTCTTTTATCAAAGAAGATGATGAAGGAATTTACTTCTTTTATCATTTCCAACGATCGCGAGTCTCCGCTCGCATCGCGGCATTAGGATTGGAAGATGGAACTTCTGCGCCAGTAACGAAGGAAGATAGTAAAGTGCAATGCAAAAGGACAGAAAATGTATCGGCAAGACGATGGTGATGATGGTGGTGGTGGAGGTGGAGGTGGTGGTGGTGGTGGTGGTGATGGTGGTGGGTTCATGGAGCGTCAAGAGGGAATCTGTCCCCACCAGAAATGAGGAGGAGGAGAGGGTTAAGCAAAGGAGAAAAAAGAAAAGCAAAGAGAAAGAAGGAGAGAAAGAGAGGAAGAGAGAACGAGGAGGTATGGGAGAGAAGTGGGAGGAGTGGAGAGAGACACATCGCGAGTACTCAACGCGTGTACCGAGACTTTGTGGAGGAGAGCTCTGTCTCGAAGCGTACGCGAGAACCAATCCCCGTATTTGCGCTTCCTTCCTACCGCGAATAACGCGACCACCTCTTTCCAGGGGCGTAGTCTTCACCTTCTACCGTCAATGTATATATGTATATATATATTTACACATATATATATATATATATAAATCTGTGTATGTATCTACGTTCCTCTATGTACTGCCCCCGCCCAGGAATTTTTCGCGCTCAAAGAATTCCACGACACGAGTCGCGGAAAGAGTGATTCCGACATATCGAATGAGAAACTGCGCCCGTATCAATCGATAACTCGGAAAGGTTCCGGCTTAACTATCTTAACGAACGACTACGACCGAAGTCGTGGCACATTCCTACTATATATATATATGTATTTAGACCTTCTTATTACAAGAAAACACGTTCCAACCAACTTCGCGTCGATGGGAGGGATGGATATCGGATATCGAGATGGAAGTATGGAAGAAATACTAGAATAATTGATTATTCAAATGTGTCCTTCGGTGATTGTGGCTTTTACTTCATCGTTCATCGTGTTCTTTTTATTTTTCTATAATAATTTACCGTAAATCAGTGGGACAGAAGTAGTTATGAAGAATCAACGAGGACATCGTTCCAGATAATATTTTTTCAATTTACAGACTCTTGTCTTATGTCAGCTTATTCTTGCTTCTTCAGTTATTGTATTGTGGTCTTTTGCTGCAACAGCTACTCATTTTTCCCACTACTATATAAATAGAATAATTGTCATTGTCACTAATTTTTAGCTGCCACAGCAAGAAATCGTAGCTTTGACAGTGTGGGTTCTTATTATATCATCTGATATTCGGAAAGAATTTAATTGTGATATTTCTCGCTGTTATAGCTGAGTGAGGAGCTGTGGCAACTAAAAAATAGCTCTTGCAGCTAATCTTTTTTGCTTTTATCAGCCAACTGCTATTTCAATCACTATATACAGCGATGTTTTTGGTAGCGAGTATGGTTTTCATTTATGATTTATTGTTTTGATGTCCTTTAGATAGCAAAGAATTCTCAAAACAGTTCTTTCAAAGTTCTGTACGAAAGAAACTTGATGCCTACATGGAAAAAATGAATCAATTTTAAGAAGAGCAGCCATTTTTTGGTCAAATTTTGAGGATATTCAATTATATTTTCATGTGCAACAGTTTTCTCTTCGGTCATTCGATGCTTTGTGGACAATAATTTATGAGAAATCAATTTACTAAAAATTTTTTCCACCATTTTATACCTACAGTGTTAGAAATTTCTGATTGAAATTCCAATTACATGTAATGAAAGCAAAAGTTGTTCGCGTAACTGAGAAATTAATTGAAATTTCAATTACATTCGAATAAAACTTCAGTTACGAAAATATATATAATTATGTATGATATAATATGGCAAAAATTTAAAATTCAGTCATTGACAAATGTACGTGAAGAATATATTAATCCAGAGACATTTTTAACAGTGTATGCGAGACACGGCAGTTCCCGTAAAGATCTTCCTTTATCGACAGTAAACATGAATTCATTGTGAATATTTTAAATGAACTTCTGATCAAGAACTCGGTTGTTAGAGAAGATTCTTACAGAATTCATTTTAACTTGTCATAGCGAAGAATCTTGTAGCATCCAACGATGATTTCCTAAAGAATTCTTAATAACTACATCGGGATTTATTTTTCCTTACAAATTTTTTATCCCACACAGCACCACAGCCCCAGAAGAATTCATAAAGAAATCTTATTGAACTGATTGTGCTGTTTATGAAGTCTGTAAGGACACTTCTGGGACTGTGGTGCTGTGAGGGATGCCATGTTTTCTGAGAAATTCGTTACACTCAGTTTATGTGTTGTTTTTACAGTTATTTTATATTTTGAGATTGTACACTGAGAGAAATTTATAGTTGAATTTACTAAGGAATTATAGGAATGGGGGAAATAGAAACGGTGCTTGCATTTTAGTTGAATTATTTTGGATCCTAGAGAAGTTTTGAAAACAAAACTCGGATATATGAAGAGTTAATTCATACCGATACTGGTGTTTATTTCACGCAGACACCAAATATTCCCTATGCACCGCATAGCTCTTCACATGAAATTCTGGTTATATAAATATTGATGTACGTTGATTGATAATTGAACAATTAAATTTTATTATTAGAACAAGGTGAAAAATCTTATTTTCAATCAAAGGAGGATGTATCGATTGAAGGCATTATTGAATTAAATACAATTTTCGATGAAATGTTTTCCAAACTTTAGACGATGGATTTTTTTCTACTCTGTCTAGCAGGAGAGTTTGAGAACTTGGAAACAATTCCCTGAGATTTAAAGAGGATTTTTCTAGTAGAAATTACTCTGATGATTCTTCAGGCTATAAAGAGGCCTCCCTAGACCTAGCAAATCCGTCACAAACACTTGACGAAGTCTTGCAGGGCTTAGAATTGATTTTATTTGAACTCGTAATTGATTTTGCGACACTTAAAGAGCAATACTCTACTCCCTAAATTTCTTGGAGTAAAAAATTCTTTCTCGAAGAAGAGTGAGATTCGACTCTCGAAGAGTCAGTTTTCACTCCATAAGAGTGAATATTCACTCTGCCGGTTTGAAGTTTTAACTCACTTGGAAGAGTGGAACTCCACTCTTTTATAACAGTGAAACCCTGACTCCAAGAGAGTGTTTTCATTCTTTAGGAGTAGATTTTTACTCTAAGAAATTTACAGAGTACGATGGAATTTATTTGAGCCAGTTATAAAATTTGTACCCAACGTTTATCACCTGCATCATTATTGGTGATTACTAAATTGGTCCGATCTACGATTGGCTCAGCATTCATTCAAATCTGGATCAAGTGGTTGCAGAATAGACCAAATAGATGAATTTTGCGCCATGTTCTACTGTTCAGGCAGTATTGTTCCTATGTTAGAAGGAAAAAAAGTGTGGCAGAGCATGAAATGTTATCATTTTCATATTTGCGCTTCCCCAGAACCAATTAATTGTCAATTTTCATTTGGGTAGCATCGTTACTTTCAATAATATTCATAATTAATTTCGCAAAAAATGAAACTCAAGTGCTTTGTCAAGATTGGGCCAACAAACTGCCAAGTTTGAGCTCAAATCTTGATGAGAATTGCAAATACGCATTGTCTTAGGTCCAAAACAATGTTTAATCATGTAATAAGTGATATTAAACTGAAATGTTCAACCAAGCTGGGGAAAATTGAACTCAGAATTCTTCCGTTTCTAAAATTCTTGTGATTTCTCTTGAAGTTCGCAGACTATCCGCAGGAATCTTTCGATGACAAATATCACAAAAGTACTGCCATACTCTCTAAAATTTTTTGAGTGAAATTTCCACGTCTTTAGAGTGATACTCTAAGGTTTGGGGTTAGAAATTCACAGCCACTCAAATTCTAGACCCAATTTTTCACTCTAAAAGAGTGAGGGTTCACTCGAAACAAGTGAAAATCCCATTCGAAGCAGACTGGCTCAATTTTGAGATTTAGTGGAGTGAAACACGTGATTTTTCACTCTTTCAGATTTAGAGAGTAAGTTGTGATGAATGTCAAAATTTTGTGGAATCCACAATCGTCCTGATTTGATCACTCTCAAAAAAACCTGTGAAATCGTGTCTACATCAGAGAGTTAAATAAATGAAGGTTGAAGAAATTTACAGAATATATTTGAACTAAATTCATGAAAAGTCCATTCCTACCTTTCAGAAGACCGATAAAAGAAGTTATCCGAAACGATATAGATTCGTTGATGAATATCAAATCATTCATGCGAGTAAATAATTTACTTCCCATAAATATTGCAAATGGATCGTCTCCCTGTTATTACGGACCACAATGCTTTACGCTTAACGTGAACCAATCTCACTTCTCCGGATCATTCCTCTCGCCTTTCATATCAGTCAATACGTAATACATAGGTAACAAAACATGTTCATATTTGAATTATAGTTAGATGATAGCCTGTAAGAGCTCGTCCGAAGAGACATGTGATGTTGTTATATGATACATGTAAACTGAGGTAATCAATTCTATCGAACCTACACCATTGATAATGCACATTCATCGTTATCGAGATAAATTTACCTATCCAATTTTCGAAATTTAGGAGTAAAAAATTCGAAGAGGCATTAGAAATATAATTCAAGTATGAGACAAAGCAGTGGAAACCACGTTGAACATACAATGGCCCCTGCCGAGACGAATGAGAGACCTGACGAGTGAGGTTTGGATGCTGACGTGCTGCCTGCATCTTAACACAAGTTCTTTGCAGAAGCATCAACGGGAGAAGCGGTAGCAGTTCCTTCGATTCAAATATTCCGCACCGACCAGTAGATTTACGGGCTAAGAGGAGGACGAGGAGCGGCTTTCGTAGCAAGGCGCAGACGAGCGCCTCTTTGCGGATTCTTGGGCTTCCACCGATATTATTAGCGATCGCGTCCTCTTTTTGATCCTGGCGAGAGATAACTCAGAACTGGGATGAATCACCTACAACTCGAGGAGTGGTCTGGCTCTCTTTTTTGGGACTGCTTGCTACGAGTGTATAATATTGAATGACGATAGAAATTGGAATCCTTGGAGAAACCTTCTTTTCCCTCGTTAACTTCAACTCGTTCGCTAAAACCTCTCTTTCTCTCTCTCTCTCTCTCTCTTTTGCTCCGTGCAAGCAGCAGCAGCAGCAACAGCAGCAGCAGCCACTTATTTAACCGTATCGAAGAACCACAAGGTGCGGTTTTTCACCGCGGCGGATTGCGCTTCGACAAACGACAAGACGTTGATTGATCACCAATGTATCGCGATTGGTAATTAAATGCTTCCTCTCTTACGTCGGCTGAGAAAACTTGTACACGCATATCAATTTTGTACTCTCGTTAAAAATCCTCTCTCGTTGATTCTTATTCAAAATAATAATAATAATAATAATCATAATAATAACAACTCGTGTTGAATATCTTGTAAATTGAATTAGCGTCTTAAAGGGCTTGGCTGGGGAGATAACGATAAATCCATCCGCGTAGGTATCCCTTTTCTCGCATTTCTGCTTCTTTAAACAGGTATCGTGTACCGTATGGAAGACACAACAAGTAGTTTTTCATTACACGTTCGATTGCGGTGGATTGCGTTACATTGAACGACGACAAGACGTTGATTGAGTGCTGACGTCTCCGCGATTGATAATTAAATGCTTTTTCTTATGTGGCAGCTATGGTATAGTTCGAATGTTATGTATGTTCGGAGGATCTATTGTAAAATACTTTTTCTCCAACCGTGGATGTGAGATAGCGAATCTTGAATAAATACAATTATCGATTGGAAATTGTTTTGATGTTCAAGAATTGGTTAAAAATATCGGAAAAGCATTCAATTGAATTCTAAATTCAAATTCTACGATATAATAAAACCCGTTGATGAATTCTAAACAGATTTCTTGAGGACTGGGATATGCGTATGTATAGATTTACAGTTTGATATACCTTCTTCCATATCGGAGTGACTCTCTTATCGATGACGGTAATTTTCGTAATGTGTCCTCGACAGGCAAAGTAATTACATTTACCGCAGAGCTATAGTACAACGATTCCGTGCTGCGCGAAACATAAACCAACCGTCTCTTCTTCCATTTCTCTCCTCCATTTATCATTCAGCGTTTGGAATACAAGGAACGCATAATTACAGATAATTTCTCACGTTCCAAGTGTATATGTATGTAAAATGTATACCCATTCACCCGTGTTACACGAATGATAATTGTACTTGGGTCTCATCGGTAGCTCCTAAGAGCTCGTAGGTAGCTACCGTTCGTCATCACCCCTGCCAAGCCCTGATTACGGTAATAAGGATTGTGATTAAAGAAAATTTGTAATACATCTTCTCTTGTCCCCCAAGAAATTTGAGAAGAAGAATCGAGGAAGGAATGTTTGATAATGGTTGCTTTGAATGGAATAATCTTTTTTTTTTGAATTCTTTCTGGTGACTCTTGGCCCCAACATTGAAAAAGCCAAGTAAAACCAGCAAAACTAACTCTTTGGCGTTGTGCTAGCCGACTGACTCTGGCTGCTATTGCTGTTAATACTACTACTACCTATACTACTGCTATGCGGTTCCCTCGTTCTCCTCTCTAGCTCTATTAAAACCATGCGAGATAATCGGCCACGGTAATACGCCGCAAACTCGCGAACCACCGCAATTTACTTCTCTTTCTTCTTCTTCTTCGTCTTTTATTCCATCCACACTGCAATTCGAATCGAATGAGACAGGATATAATGCGGAGAGAAGTAGGAAAAGTTTCCGATCTGGAAGCGATCTCCCGTCGCGGTAACTCTGTTCGCCATGTTTGGAGCTGGCTGATTGGCGTGATGCGTAAGGTGTATAGTGATTTCGATCGTAACAACATCGCCGCGGCATGGGAATTCACTTTGTAATCATACAAACTAGTTATCCTAATCTTAAATATGTGTGAATTGCTTGCTGTTTATTAAGGAAACTTTATTATTCATTCTTATAAATTCTAAATCATATCCGAGTATATCTTTCTCATATTTGTTTTTCAAGATAAAAAAGGAGGATGAAAGGAAGATACGGCATGTATCCTTTGGAAATAACTGAGAGCTTTTCCTCCCTAATAAGCTTCGTGAAAGCTCCCACATACATTTATAGTTACTCGTATATACGTACGTAAGGGATGTATCTCTCTATCTTGAGTTGAATTGGAATACCCTGAGATACGTATCTTCTGGTTATTAATGTATGTCTGCAACCTTCCTCCTTTTTCTGATCCCGCAAACGCACACATACTCGGCAAAGTCAGGGGCCGTGATATAATAGCCGGCAGTGTACGTTCTGCCAAGATTTGAAATTACGCGAAACCGTATTAACACGAGCATGTTGCAATATTTTTATACACAACTTTTCTCTCGTATGATATTCTTTCGAGGAGAAACCACGAATTTTCGGTTCAAAGGATTCCATACGATACATTCAATGTATTTGTACGTACTACAGTGCAATTACAGTTCATTCTCCTTTGACCTTAAACTATAGAAATGAACAAACCAAGAGTCGACTGAAGTTATCAATCTCCGATGTGAGAGAACAAAATCATGAAACAAAGAATCTTTCATCTCATTTAAATTGTCTTCCCAGATAAAATGTATCATTAAGAAAGCCAGAGGAGTAAAAAAACGCGTATAATGCAACGAAATTGAGTCATTGAAGTAATGATAGAAAAACGAGAAATGAAAAATCCTTGCTCGTCTTAGATTCTTGGTGGTAGAGCGGGGGAAACAATAATGATTCAAGAACGAATCGTGATTATGCCATACGGTTTATAGTAGTAGTGATGGTAGCAACACAAGTTATTACAAGCAAATCAGAACGATATGGTCGAATACATAATTACGATACAGAAAATCGACTCTTGTCTCGAAAAACTTGGTTGAATTGAGAGAGGATCGTTCCTGGCCACAATCCAACGACAATCACAGCTATCTTTAATTCTTTTCTTCTGTCTGTCGGGTGACTTATAAACCCCTGAAAGAAACTCGAGAGCCCTTTTTTACAGTCTCACAAGGCTCAAAAAGGACATCACGCTTCCGCGCCTGCTCTATTCACCTCCAAAATTATACACGTGATCCTTTCTTTTTTGTATCCTCTTCTCCGCTCCTTGGGAAAGATATACATATATTACTCTATGACGTTGCGTTATTCGTAAAAATAAAATTCGATATCTTCCCCCTTTGAAAAGATATTCTGAAAAATCAGTGTAATTTAGATTCATCGTTGAATAAATTGATATTAGATTCAACTTCAACTGCTTCAACTTGGTAATCTTCTTCAGAAACCTACACATGACATTTTAAACACGACGGAGGTAGTATTAAACTCATTAAATGAAGTTACATTGGTAAATAGGAGGATTTATTGGAATTCTTTGTTAGCGCACAATGCTAATCGCCTCAAGGTTCTTGGCGGTCACAGTTACACAATAGTCTTTGAAGTCGTCATCATAATATTTCCTTTCTCGTTTTATAAAACAGCATTTTCCACAACACAATTTGCGATTGTTGTTATTCTCGATGAATATCCATTACCCATTACATGCGTTGGTTGTAATTTGTTGGATTTTTGTAAGGAAAGGTGCGCGCCAACGGTTAATTACCGAGAGTATGATATCTTGGATTTCTCGTTAGAAGAGGGACGATGGGGTGAGTAGAACTGAAAATTTCTACCAACAAGTGCGGCAGACTGCACAAGGAATTACAAGCCTAATCCTCATCTCGTAGGAGGATGCTCGTCGTTGTCGTCGTCATCGTGTTCGTCTTCGTCTTCGTCTTCGTCTTCGTAGGACACGACGAGATGGAGAACTTGGAAATCTCTTTTCGGCCCGTAATGGCGTTGTTTAATGTTTAATCATAACCGCCTCTCGCAGCGTACCGCTCTCGCAGTATAATCAGAGTATAATCCAGACAACAACATCTTAACCACCGACATAGCTTTACTCGGCTGACTGGTTGGTCGGTTGCGGTCGGCCATGGTTGTTCTCTGACTCGAAGAGATGAGACACCACCCGCTTGTGTACCGAACTACGTGTACCTCTTTACCCTGCCGTTGTTACTCTTTTCCACAAAGATCATTCCACACTTGCCATTTAGTAATGAAGCATTATTATTTTATATAAAGTAGCACGAACAATCGGATTCTGTTCAACGGCTGAGGCCATTAAGCGAATATTCAACTCGCGGCAAGAAAGGATTCAGATTCATCAAGGATTTTAACTTGAAAACACAAAACGATTCTTGATTTGAAAAGAACGCGTCACGAAGAAGAAACAGAAAGGCTGACCGGTGGGGTCTACGATGGAAATAACGTGGCACATTATAGCTGAGTATTAAGGCAGCCGGTAGCCGACCGGTGAGTTTTTTGCCGGATTCCAGTAGCGCCTTCGACAAACACCGGAGTAGGGAAGAGTTTCAGTTATACATGTAGGTGTATATATATATACCTACACACTGTTCGCTACTCTTACTAGGTTACATGTTCGAAGGTCTTGCGACTTGTTCCGCGTCAGGTCCCTTTTGTTCGGTATAAAACATTTAAAAAGAAATTTCTTCATCCCACAGATTCAATGTCTTTTTGTGTTCTTTGTGAACTATTCTTTGTTTTTCTTTTTCCTGGAGAAGTGGAGAAGCTTATGTACATTATTAGTCTTGTTACCTCAAATAAATGAGATGAAATTAAAAAATTTATTAAAAAATCTACTGTTTCTTTTTTCGCGAATTTTACTGTCGTTATCCCCAGTCGTATGATCGTCATATGATATAAGAATAGCTCCTTCCTTTCTCCCTATTATACGTACACATGTACAGTTCCAATGATTTATGTCCTAGTCCTTCTACTGTTCTGTTTTATGTATTTCTGTAGGTTTTATGTATCGCATCGATACGAGCTTCATTTCTTCTCATGTGTGTGTGTGGTTGTTTTTTTAGATTCTCACCCTGAGGTTGAACTTGAGGGGCAAAATGGGGTGAGAAAGGAAGGGGAGGAAACTGCACTCGTTTTTCTGAAACCAATGATGAAATGGATGGACTGGATAAATCGATATAATTAATAGCGACAGTGTCATAGATCGAGCAACATATGGGTCGAGGACAAAGGAAAGGAAAGATAAAATGAGTACTGAAGATTCTGAGATCCTCCGCAATAATGATCGACAAACTCGTTCATCGAGTTTAAGTGGACAAAGATAAGCTCTCTATCGTCAACTACATTACACAATGTATTCTGTAAATTTATGTATTCATGTATTTCGATTACGGAACGAAAATATTCCTTCCTGTACCAATTGATTTACACGGCATCTTAATCTGAATTCCGTGAAAAAAAAAACAGTTGTTCAAGGACTGGACGAGGAACTATACAGAACTCAAATTCAAAATACGTCCTTGAACACATTAGTCAATGGATCGAACGAAGTGGCATGTCGCAAGGAACCGAAAAGATCCCTTCCTTTTTTCTTTTGTTGCTTTCTTGGATCTCGAGATGCAAAGTCAAACGAGTCCGCGCGATTTCGCGGCAGGAGCTAGGACCTTGGGCGACGCGACCAGGTAGAAATTAGCATGCCGCGAACCACTGTCGTCCTTTTTTCTCTTTCTTTTTTTTCGTCCTCTTCATAGTCGGCTCTCGTTTATTCGTATTTAATCCCTTTGGACCTAACCTCGGAATACCGCTTTTTCGGTCAACTTTGAGCCGAGTGGATACAAACCGCAGAAAGGTTAGCACGAAAATATACAGTGTTCTTTCGTTCCTCTACACAAATCTTGTCAGTTACGAAATCGGTGTACATACAGGATGTTTCAGAATTCGCATTTCTGTGGCAATGATTTCCCATATGAAAAGCATTTTTAATTTGTTGCTTCCAAATTCGAATCACTCAAAAGCATTGTATGCTACATATTTGAACTTGATGCCAAATGCTAAGTTGGAAACCGGCAGATCTCTGAAGAAGGAATTGAACTATCCTATCATTGTTGAATTTGGGGCTATAATAATTTAAAGTCGTGGAGTGCTGATTGGCTAGGAGCTGAGAATTTTCGAATTTTTATAACTTTGAATTGGAAAATGGTGGGTTTTCCAACTTGACGCATGGCGTTGAGCACAAGTATCTAGCACACAATGCTTCTGAGTGGTTTGAATTATTGCATGTCAGTGCCACAATATGCCGCAGAAATGCGAATGATGAATTCTAAAACACCCGGTATAGATGGGAATAGATTTTTCTCTTCAACTTTTTTTAAAAAAACGGGTCCTTTCGGGGAAGAAATGGAACTTGTACCAATTTCACATTTGGTTTCCCGTTGTTGAATTTATGAGTAGAAAAGTAATAAGTATAAGCAAGAAAGTTGATTACAGTTGAGGTGGATTCACTAAAATACGTCGAGTTCCAGTACAGACGATTCGTAAACCATTATACTCTTGACGTAATGAAAAGTGGTATACGAGCGATGTATACGAACAGAAGAATGACTTATAACATGATTAGTGGGATTATATTAAGAATGATGAGGAAATTCCATATAAGTCCATATAAGATAATTCCACGAGTTACGCAATACGATATCACGATACATTCATACACACAAATTCATATTTATTTACATAATAAACAACGCTGAACGGAAGAGAAATGTCTATTCGAAATCGAACGATGATCTAGGTTTCACTACGAGTACTCCCTTTTCATCACCTGTCCATAATTTGGTCGCAGGGATATATATAAATATTCAACCCCTTTTTTTCCCGGAGAAAAGTCATCATTTGCATTCCCTTCTTCTCTTCTCGTTGCACTCGACACGACCGAGGCCACGTGCCTCGGTCATGTCTTGCAAACACCCTCGGTGCACGCAAGGCGAGACTTCAACACGCGCCTTGGATATCGTACCGAGCGCGTGCATGCGTGATACTCGCATAATTTTATGAATCGCAAGTAGAATCTTTTTCGAAGGAGAAGCAAAAGAGTAGAAGTAAGGAAGCGAGAAAGAAGGAAGGCAGACGAATGGAAAATGTATTCGTTCGTGTGTCATTCCACGAATTAACATAAAGTTTTCGAAGGAGGAAGGAGAAGAAGAAGAAGAAGAAGAACTCATCCCTCTTGGTAAAAGTGTTTATCCTTATTCGCCACGTGCTAGCTGCCGTGGATAGTACATATTTTCCAATCGGAATTAGCTTTGCATAAAAATGAAGATGTAATTTCAAAAATGTTGTTTCAAGAATTTCATGAATGGTATTAAAAATCGTGGAACGGGGTTTGATATATTACGAGATTATGCTAACTAGATGGATCCCGATGACACCGAGAGATACAGAATTAATGGACACCTCAAGCTCGTAGAATTTAATGCATTCGATTCTACGCTCTGATATCGAATGATTATTTCTGTAAAGATATTATGTTGAGAGATGCATCGCTGTGTATTCGTCGTGTGTGATGGGTCGTATATATTTGAGCGATGATCGATGACGAATAAAATGATTCCAGTCGAAAGATTGAATGGATGTGTTTCATAAATATTATAATCGATTTTGAGGCTAGGGAAGGGAGGAATGAAGAGAGATTCCAATCATTTCATGAATTTTGGTGTTTCGACGAGCTATAGGTGATGTTGAATCGATGAATTGTCGAGGAGAAATTTTTCACTAATTTCGTTTTCAGATTCCTGTTTGTATTTTCTTTGTATACTTCCGTATATCTACCGCATGTCGAGTAGAAATTATGATACAACTATGGAACTTGCTAATGAAGCACAGAGAACAAATTTTAAACAACTGCCAACAATTGGAGTTCTTAATGCATTCAATTTGAATTCTTGGTGCTGTGTAGGCTTTAATTGGAAATGGCATGGAATGAAAAAACGAAAACAGACAGAAGCTATTCAGGGCTCGAGTTATTGAAAAAACAAAAGTTTCAACACTACTTGTTAATGTATAGACATTAATCAAACATGCGTCCACAGTTTTGTCTGTGTGGAGACGCGATTGGTGCATGTCTGCGCAGTAACCAATGGTGCTAGATTTCCTTTAGTGATACTCACTAATATTTCGTTTCCCCCGTGTTGTGTCCAAAAAGTAGTCACATCAAGTATTTAGCGATAACTATTCAAATTTAGTACTCACAACTATAAAACAGTTAGGGTAATTTGTTTTACAGTGACGACAACGATTTATATGCAATCATAGTTGCCATGACTATGAATTTATCTGAATTATATGAAGCTATTCGCAAAAAGAAGTCGAACGAAGATTGAAGACTGAAGAATTCAACGTGTTCTGAAGAGGCTTAGGAGAATAAATACAGATTTTTCGAGAAACAATGAAAAGTTGTCTTATACTTCCCCATTCGAGAGCAAATTCGCTGTTCATTCACGTCTTCTGGTGAATTTTTAACTGAAGATCAAGTCAGTTTTTATATCAAGATTTTGATCAACTCTTATTTGGGTCTGATTTGAGATTGATTTCATAGAATGTGGTTAGAATCTGGTAAGCACTTCTGATGAAAGTGTGACTGATCTGGTCTTGGTATACACATTGTAAAACATCCCTATCCAAGTCCTATTCGAAGTTCAGTTCGTCAAACATGGTCGGAGTCCGAAAAGACTTGAATGTAGACCTTGTTGTTGAACGTCTATTTACACCCATTCGAAGACTGGAATTGTATACTGATTGATATTAATACCATTGAAGCTTGGTTTACTTACCTCGCATCATCAAAGTATGGAATCATTTTAGAATTTTAAAGGATCGTAGTGTTTTTTGCTCAAAAGGTGTCTTGAAATTTTTCACACAAATTGGGAGTTCTGTCTAACTTCGCTCTGAGTGCCTTTTATAATCCTCGCGACGCAATGTAATTTGGGAGTGGTGGAACAAATGAAACGGTAGAAGAAAATGAAGGCATCTGCTACCCAAAGAATGTTTCTTCATCCAATCGAGAATTTTGTGTACTTTTTTATACAGCAATGAGAATTTACTTTACTTATTAATTAATTACTCAGAAAAAGACTGATTTCAGATTGAATGTGGGACGCATTTTTTTTCTCGCTCTCAGAAAATCCTGGGGATATATTTCATAATTTAGGACGGTTGTCACTCTGCAAGAAAAACTTGTGAGTAACCAGTCGGTAGTTTATCTTGAGGAGTGGGAGTAGTATTAGATGATACGATCTGTACATAATCTATTTGAGAAGTAATCAAAAAACTCATTTCCCTCGTACAAACTTCCAATATTCCAGAAGCTTGATGCGATAGCCCAATCCTGACCTGTCTTGATTTGAACTATACACAACAAATATTCGGCTCTCACTTGCATTTACATGTTCTCTGTGTAACCAAGCAAGTTGTCTGAACGTTCAAGAGACCTCGCGGTGCTATATGGGAAAAGCTCACATGTGATCTTTAGGGTGTAATTGGAAATTTTTGGAAAACCTCTTTTTCTCAACTCGATAAGGGACAATGAACCACTAAATATCAGAATCATTTAATAAATGACGTCTAGAGAGAAAATTCTATCCACTATAAAAAATTTAGAACTAAAACAAATATAACCCGTACAGCACTATCACCGATCGCCGGACGATTCTCCACCTTGTTTCCGACGTGGAAGCGGTGGATGTGCTGTGAGGGAGTCGATACCCACCTGACGTGGAAGGTTAATCTCGCCATTAGATTTCACGACTCGATTCCTCATAAGATGCGTGACATCGTTGCCATTCAACATTCATGAACCTGAAGCATGTTCCTTTGAATTCTGAACATGTTCGATGAAGATTTCAATATTGCTGTCCATTAACTTGAAATGACCAAAGGAGGAAGGAATATCGGATGCGACACACGAAGAAAAATTTTATATCGCCCACGTTTATATCTTGACGGATGTCATTGTATTGATATAAACATTTCTTCGTGTGGTGGAAAGATGGGAAAAATGTGCACAAATGAAGAAAATAAAATCAAATAAACCATAAAAATAATGTTATGATAGTATAGCTTTATTTTAGACTAGAACGGAAGAAAAAAATATAATAATTAATAATAATAATAATAATAATAATAATAATATAAAATAATAATAATAATGATAATAAACTATGTACACAAGATAGTAAAGGGGATGACATACATAACATTGTGTGCTCGTGTATGTTTTGTGGTGTTTGTGTTTATGTCTGCATGTACGTGTATGTGTTCAGTGTGTTCGTGTGGAGAAGAGAGGGATAAGCGAAAAGCCGGAGCCACACCCTCGTTTGCTGTGAAATAAATAAAAATAATTTCAAAGAAAGTGTACATGTTCAAAACGAAGGAAAACAAAATAAAAATAGGAAAAAAAGAAACTATGACGTATTACGTTCAGTTTCGCGATTGTTTTGTTTTTACGAATCCTCGTTTTTTCTTCTTCTTCATTATTCTCCTGCTTTACCTCCTTTCTTTCTTTCGACGCATCGATACCCGCGATATCGTGTGTATTTTGAGGAGCGTGGGCGAACGAGAGTGCGACTATCACAAAAGAACTCATAAATAACTAACGTATTGAACAATCATATAATAATAATAATAATAATAATAATAATAATAATAATAATAATAATAATAAGATAATAATAATATAATATTATTAAATGTAATAATATTCAATAATGATAATAATCATGATAATATAATAATAATAATAATTATTATTAGTAGCCGTTATCAAGATCGGTGTCATCGTAAATGGCAAATGAAGAGGAAAAAACAAGTAAAACGCATAGATACGTAATTATGTGTTCTTTAATGAAATTACTAAATCAAAGTGTAGACTTTCAAATGCTAAAAATTAGCTTAAAAAACATGTTCCTTCTGTTCCTCGATCTCGTATGTAAAATAATAATGTACATGTATAAAAGAAGAAAAATAATCATAAGAGAAAAGAAAAGAAAACCCGAAAGACGTTTTGTTGGTTCATTGGAAGGATAAAAATTCATCACTGGCTCCTCTGTTCGATGTGATTGAGATGAAAAATTGAAAGATAACTTTGATGAGAACGAAAAATTGCGAGGTATTTGACAGTAACTTTCTTTCAAACGTATACAAGAGAGAAAGGTACAAAAGGCACGAGATGACACAGTCTTGGAATGGCTCTTCAGGGCACAGGGTGGTGTATCGACAATGATAATGATTACATCGATCGAGGGGGAGATAAAAGGTAAAATCAGTTCGTGAAAGGGGAGAGAGAGGAGAGAGAGAGAGAGAGATAAAAAAAGAGGGCCGTGATCTCTTATGTAGAAATTACAGGCGAATACGTTCTCCGTTCTTTCTTTTATTGGAATATTTCTCTTCCTGGCTATACTATACGTATTGATTCAAATCGTCTTCGAATATGGTTTAAAAATAGATAGATGATTCTAATGAGAATAGATTCCATCGTGAGAAGAGATTAATAAAGTCATAATAATTTGCTTTAAAATAATAGTCTTCAACTGTACAGCAACTTATGTATATATTTATATATATATATATATTTATATATGTATATGCGTTTTATATTTCATTTATAAATTCAAAACACTAGTCCGGAAATTCAAAACACTAAGTTTATATTTTTCTTCAAAAACTGAATTGAGATTTGAGAGAAACTTTGAAACGTTCAACAACATTCGTATCACCTTTCATCCTCGCATACACTCTTTTTTTTCTAAAAAAAAAAAAACACTCACGCTCATGTGCAATTAATCTTTTCTTACGCTAGAATAGTCATCTGATAGGAACTTTCAGTATTGCCTAGCTTTTTGAATATAATATATATATATATACATAATGTATTGGCATATATAAGAATTATGCATATATAAGATATCGATATTTGTTTTGAGGACCCCCTAGATTATCACACGGGTCCAATTATAATGATACATCATGTATTCATATATACACGCAATACATATAGACAGAACACGTGCACGAAACATACATTTATTAAACGACGATGAAATATATGCGAACGCGCGCTCACCGACGGATTCAATTTTGAAGAGAGATATTTCTCTGTCTAGACCAAAGGAGGTTAAGAATCGTCGATGGGACACACGCGTTTGCTTACGAATCTAAGAGGTCAGCCAGACACTCACCGGCCGTGGTGGTAGCTGTACTGGCTGCAGCTGCTGAGGCTCCGGGATGTTGTTGTTGGGACTGAAACATTGCCGTCGGATGGAGGAAGAGAGAACCGTACATCATATTTTCATCGGATTGTTGTTGCTGCTGTTGCTGTTGTTGTTGGGTTACCGGGGTTGAGTTGGTGATTCCTACGGAAGGGGTGATTGCGCCACCGCCGGGAACGATTGGAGCACCTGGGGTTGGTGGTACTAGACTTCCCTCCTCGACGGCAACACGTACACACTCGATGTGACGGCGCGAAAAAACGTGTTCCTGAAGCGGGGACTTGGCCGAATATCTGACCGAGCAGAGCCTGCATTCGTCGGGTCCGGTCGGTCCACGATGGGGCTGTACAGCGGAACCTTCGGCAGGCAGACCAGCCGCTAGCCTAGCCTTCTTTTCCTTAGCTCGGGCGTTCTGGAACCAGACCTGCAACTCGTCTCCATTAGTCGAGAATGTCCATTGAGAAAGTTTCAACTAAAGACGCGAGAGATGATCTCGCGTCGATTTCGGGATCATCTTCTCACGAGTTAATAAAAGTCCTCACGAGGTTGGCGTAGGATTTGCCCCAAGCGAACCAGCGATGCTCACCTGGACGACGCGTTTCGGTAATCCTATTTCCCGGCCAAGCATCTCACATTCCGCCATAGTTGGAGTTTTGTAATCCGAAAATAGGGATTTCATCACTTTCACTTGAGTCGCTGACATTTGAGTGCGATATCGTTTGCCACCGCTGCCACTGCCACCGCTACCTCCGCCACCGCTTCCTCCCCCGCCTCCACCACCTCCGCCACCACCCGATTGACCGGCACTCGTGCTACCTCCGGTCAAGGACGAAGGACCGGAAGAAGCGCCTGTATTTCCACCACCACCGGCCGGTCCTTGTCTCGAACTTTGCGTGCTAGAAGCTGGACTCGCTGGCCCACTCTCGTCGTCTAGGAACTCTGTGGTCTCGCTCATACTGTCGTCGTCACCGCATATGCTACGTTCTGATAAATCGGTTAATGGACCGCAATCGCTGCTCCCACCACGAAAATGAGCCGCAGCCTCGAGTCTGTTGTGCGGGTCCTCGAGTAGGTTGCTGAAACCCCCAAGACTCAATTTGACCGATCGACTGAGATCGACCGGCTTGCTGAGGTCCAAAGGTGATTCACCGGTATTGCCACCCCCGCTCGATTGTTGATGATTCGTCGTTTCCTGTTTTCCATTACTCGCGTGGGCCTGCAATTCACTGAGGTATCGTTTCATAGATTCCTCGTAGTACTTTTTCAACGAAGCCTCCATATCCGCGTTGAAAGATGGAAAGAGAGGAGGCATCATATTCGGGGTGCTTGGATTGGAAGGTGCGGATTCCATTGACAATTCTTCGTCGGGAATGTTGTCGATATTGACCTCGCCTCGAGCAACTTGATCGGCGTGTTTGCTACTCAAATGGGATTCTAGGGCGGATTTCACTTTGAACAAAGCTGGGCAAAAAGGACATCGTTTATTTATAACTTGACTGTGAGCACGGAACTGTCCTTTACGTTCTCGAGCACGCGTATTTTGAAACCAAACTTGTACCACTCGCTTTTTCAGGCCAACTTCACGCGCGATTGCTTCCAACATCTTTCGCGATGGATTCGAATCCAACTGATATTTTTGGTAAAGATAATCCAATTGTTCCGGAAGTATGGTGGTTCGTAATCGTTTGTCTTTGGGTTGCTCGTTGTGCTCCGACATCAATCTACCATCCCCTTCCTCGAATTCTTCCATCTTCCTTTTTCTATCCTGTATCATGGCTATCAACGGATGAGAGGAATCCGAACCAGCGCCGGACGTAGCGTTCAATGCTTGTTGTTGTAGTATACCGAAAGGTGAGTCCGGGGGATACGCCGGAGGAAACAGGGACGGGTTCATGATATGTACCAACTGATGTTCACGCCAGAGTTCAAATCTTCCAAACATCAAATTGCATTTGTCACATTGAAAACTACCTTCCTTGGATTCTGCGGGCACTGTTTGAGGCTGAGTTTGAGGTTGAGATTGTTGATGCTGATGGGAGAGAGCTTGTTGCGATTGTTGCTGATGATGCGGAGGAGTGGATGTACTTAGAGGTTGTTGCAATTGTTCCGTTAGAGCTGTAGTACTTTGAGAATTACTAGGGATGGCGTTCGTCGTAGTTGTGGTTGAACTGCTATTACTATCTTCGGAACTCAAAACCGCTGCCACCTGAGCTGCCGCGGCTTGCGCCTGAGCACTTCTCTTGGCATCCTCCTCTTTGAAACAATGAGTTTTTTGATGACGAATCAATTCGTAATATCGCTGGAATACCAACAAACACTTTTTGCATTGATAATTGAGACCTGGCGTCCGTTGAAATCGTCCAGAACCGTCATCTCCCTCTCGACCTCCTGGAGCCACGGGTTCGGCAGCAGGCTGATTTTCGTATACTTTACGCGCCTTTTGTCGAGCATTTTGGAACCAAACTACTATCACTCGAGGACTCAAACCAAGCAATTTACTCAAATATTCCAAATCGTCGTCTTTCGGATAGGCGTTATTCTCAAAAAATTCTTGAAGAACTTTTATTTGATAATCTGTGAATCTAGTTCTATTTGCTCGTTTTCCGGAACTCCCACCCGACGAGTTACTTCCATTACTGTTACCTCCGAACGAGTAGTCCGTTGGACCGCGACCAGGGCTCAAGGATCTTTGCGGTGTCAGGGCCAAGGCAGCTATCGCTCCAGGAACCACTCCACCTCCACCTGGAGTTGGGCTGGCGAAATTTTGAGGTGCCAATTTCGGTGGTAACATTGGAGTGGTGGGAGTATTGGAAATCGACGTGTTGTGAGAAGAAATTTCGTGATGTAAACCAGAAAAAACCGAGCTCATGCTTAAAGCTGGAGAGTGTGGGCGGGATTGTGGACCTCCGGAACTGCCAGGAGAATGATGCTGTTGCTCATCCTGATGCTGTGACGATTGCTGCTGCTGACAAGATGCCTGTTCCGGAACTTCTTGCTTGATTTCACTGACTTGCGAAGTGCTCACGTTCGTACCACTGGATGGTGGGGGTGATGTTTGCTTGTTGGGGCTCTTGTCGTCCGATGAACTGCTTCCTGATACACTCGAATTCAGGGGCGTCACTTTGGCTTCTCCAGTCTTTTCGTATTCTTCCAAATTCAACGTTGTACTCGGTGGATTGTTGAAATTATATGGACTGTCCTTATTACGCTGGCGTTCTTTGAACAAAGTATTTCTGAACCAATGTTTTATTACTTTCGGTGGCAATCCACTTTGCGCTGCCATGTCCAAAATCTGTTCTTCCCCTGGGGAGTTGTTGATATCGAAATGCGCTCTGAGAATTTTCAGTTGTTCATCCGTGATACGGGTACGAGCTCTTTTCTGTGACGCTGCGGCATTCGCCTGTAAAGAAAAAGAAGAAAAAACTCCAAAATATTATCTGATCATTGAGTTGTTGACATAATGAGGAAATTTCAATACTTGATAGATGATTTGATTGATATTTGATTAAATTGATGGTGAAAAATAAATCGAGAACTCACCGCAGCAGCCTGTTGTTGTTGCAAAGCAAGATGTTGTTTGGCAAGGAGATCGGCTTGGGCGTTTATGGGTGGATAAGCGGCAGCTGCGGCGACTGCAGCACCATCGTACGGAGGTGGAGGTAGCATTAACGGAACTATCGGTGGTTGTAAGTTGATAGCTGCAAGAGCAGGATTCAAGCCGAGAGGAACATTCAATCCCATCATGCTCATCATCAGTCCAGGATACTGTTGTAATTGTTGTTGCAATTGAGACGCAGCAACCGCGTTAAAAGCAGCTTGCATTTCAGTCATTTGCTGGGCCAAGGTCAATTGAGCTTGCTGTTGCTGTTGTTGTTGTTGTTGTTGCTGCTGCTGCTGTTGTTGTGGAGGTTGCGACTGTTGGGATTGTTGCGACGTTTGTTGTTGGGCTTGTTGAGTGAGTTGTTGAGGATTTGGTTGAGATATCGTTGGAGTCGCGGAATCTGTACTAGAGACTGGAGTATTACTCAGAGCGGGAGTCGTCGCTGGCGTGGTGGAAGTAGCTTCTGGAGTTCTACTGACGGTTTCCTTACTTTCAGGATTGTCTTCTTTTTCTTTGTCCCGTTGTTCTTTATCGGAAGTGAGATCTTGGGGTTGATTAGACGCGGGAGTGGAACTCCTAGGCCCCGTCGTGGTTGAAGAAGACGTCGCAGCTGTGACTACAACAGTTTTCTTTTCGTATTCACATTTGAATTGCTGAGCGTATTTCTCTAAGAATTCTCGAGGCACGAGATCTCGATGAACTTCCTCGCAATGAGCTTTCAAAACCCAAACGCTACTGAATTCTTTGTTACAGTGTTGGCAAGTACTTCGTGTAAGTTCTGGAATGACATCGTCGTCGGTCTGTTCCTCAGCCTCTTCCTCTCTTTCTTGCGCCGCTTGGGCCGCCAAGGCTTGCTTCTGCTGTTCTTGTTTTTGCTGTTCCAATTGCGCTTGAAAGGCCGCTACCGCTTCTTCTTCTTTCCTTTGACGTCTCTGATGACTCTCGTTGAATTGCATGACCAAATCAAAACCGTAGGTTTCGAGGAGATGTTTATACATTTGGGATGTTTTGTGACGTGGTTGTGAGAGGATATCTTGAGTCGTTTGAGACGATTGTTGCATGTTTGGTTGCATGTGTTGTGTTCCTGGCGTCGTGGACACGGGAGGTGGAGTTTTCGCGGGTGTCGCTGATGCCAACTGTTGAGAAACGGCCAATTGTTGAAACAACGCCAAGGGGTTGGTGAGAATGCAGTAGAGTTGTTGATGCGTTGCGAGTTGTTCTTGATTCGCACAGAGAGCGCCACAACGAGGACAAGAAACAGCGTTATTGGTGTTACACGGAGGACTGCTTGGACTGGAGGGTGGCGGTTGTTCGATCAACGGTCGAGCGAGATCCACTTGGCCACTGGCTGCTAAGTCTGGTAATTTACTGGCTCTAGTTTGATGTAAAACGCTCCTCATATGGATATCCAAAGTTCCACCTTGAGCGTAAGCTACTTTGCAAATATTACATTTAAAAGGTTTCTTGTCTTGATCTTGTTGAGAATCTGGCACTTCGGTGGGACTAGCCGGCGGTACTACTGAAATCAGAGTATTGTTGTTACCTTGTTCTTGCATAGCCCTTTTTAATTTGTGTAAATGGCTGACACTGTTGTAATGGACCAAAAGTATATTCTTTTGAGTGAAGCTCTCTTTACAAACATCACATTTGAATGGTCTGTTCGGGTCCAAATATTTTTCCATCGGGTAGGACATCTTTTCACCTTTACGATGTAATAGAGTCTTGTTGTGTCCAGTGAGATAACTCTGACGAGTGAACGCAACTTTGCAACGATGACATTTGAATTTTCTTCCAGGATCGTGATAAGAATCCTCGGCAACAGGTTGACTGTTTAGATAATCTTCGAGAAGACGTTGTTCTTTATGGAGAGGTGACGAATCACTGGCATCGCTCTCTTCCTCATCCCCTCTGGTATTATCCTCTTCGACGTTTTGGTCATTAATCATACTACCTTGCCTTCTAAGCGCCTCTTCTGTCAAAGCCTGTAAGAGAGGATAAGCGTGAAGCAGACTCTGTTTATATTGTGCCAATTCGTCTTCTTGAAGATCGGCGTGCGCCGATTCCAAATGTCTTTGTAACGCTTGAACGGATCGGAAAGATCGACCACAGAGGGCGCATTTGGTTGCATCTCTGATGGCATGATACTGTGAATGCTGTTGTAGTTTTTCTAATGTCTTGAAGGCAAGGCTGCATTGACCGCATCTGTATTTGTAAACGTGTTTCTCGCTAACGGCCAACGTAGGAGTACTAGCGGGATGAGCTTCCCGATGATGCTGTTGAAGTTCTTCTAGGGACCGGCAGACTCTACCGCAAATCGTACATCTGATAATTTCCTCGATCTCCTCGCTTCCGGTTCGTTCGTTTGTCTCCTCTTCCTGCTGTTGTTTTGTCGTAGTGCTCGGGGAGGAAGGTGTGGCCGCTGGCGTCGATGTATTCCTAGGATTGTTGTTCAACCAATGACTCTGATCTACCAACAGCAGTAACCTTTGCAGACCATCGGCGTTGACCGAATGAATTTGCATCACGTGTTTCTCGAGAGCAGAGCGTTCCTTAAAACTATCCTGGCACAAGGGACACAATAATTCTGGTGTTGGTTCTTCTTTGATATTCTCTATTTTCTCATCGGTCTCTTGAACGTGAGCTATTTGTAAATGTTGCCTCAATTCATCCCTCGACGTGGGTTGGTACGTACAGTAGGGGCAACTTATTTCCTCCTGATCGTTCTCAGGTTCTTGTTCCTGTTCTTGATCGTTATCCGGTTCTTGCTTGACCTCACTGCCACAATCGCTCTCTTCCTCTCGTCGCTCTGAAACGATATCGAAAATATCCTTCTTGTCACTCGTCACTTGCGATCAAAATAAATATACGTTTTCATACACGTTCACATATATTATTTCATTATTCAGATTGAGTTACAAACATCGAACAGTCAGATCAATTGATAGATCAATCAGCAACATGAAAAATATATATATATATACATATAAATATATATATATATATATATATTTAAATATAAAATCTCAATGATTCACTCAATTTCCTATCGACTCAACCTTCCTATCGATTTGTAATTAAAATGATTTTCAAGACAATTAAGAACACGTTTGTACAAATTGATGCGCATACTTAATGAAGTATACACAAGAGTTTTTGAGTCATAATAGAATTCGAAGACGAAACACGAATTGCGCGTGTGTAAGTCCATCGTACGTTATTTACGAGCCCGCCTATTTCTCACACGAAAGACTTGGCAAACCTGTTTGTCTATCCAAGTTATTATCATTATATACTTAAAAGCGTCAGTCGTTTCAGTCACGTTTCTCTCACCATCGATGAACAACTAATTATAAGAAGTGTCTTGGATAATTGATTAAAGTTTCATGTTAATTTGGATTGGAAGAATTCAGAACAATATACGACACTGATAAAATTCTTCTTTCTTTTTCGTTGAGACTCTTTGTTATTTGCATAATGACGGTGAGGTATGGTCGTAACGGTGATAACTCTATTCTTGAGGTGCTTGGGTGCTAATCATCATTTCGCAGCCTACGCAAAATCATTTGAGATCTTGATTTCTTTCTTTCGAAATGGAAATTTCCCGTCCCTAACCTAGGAATTCTCTCAACTTTCATCACACGATTCTCTCAAATTCCTTCAACCAAAGCAAATAAATGATTCAAAACCGAACGATGATGACATCAGATTTATTCGACGAAGTTCAACTGGGACAACGATCTAGAAATAAACGATTTCGATTCGATCTGCTCAAAATCGATTTTTTCATTGAATTTTTCGATTTGAATCCATAAGTCAGGACTTTGTTCAATTTTCAGGGAGAGAACAAAGAAAAAATTGGATATATCATTGATCCTCATGAGGGACATTCTTCTGCAATTCCAAAAAACTGAACAAGAAAATGAGAAGATGATTTGATGGAATTCAATTTTTATTTCTATTTCAGTTGATGTATTTTTATTTAGATTTTATTTCCATCGTCATCATCATCATCATTTTCATTTTGTTCATTCAAAAGGAAAGTCAAATTAATTCAAACAGAGAAAACAACATGTTAAAGGTTTTTTTTCCCATATCCAAAGTCATGTTCTAATACATTTCAATTTTAACGAACATTTCAATCCACCTGACTGGAGAATCCTTTAAGGAAGGAGAGAAAGCTCAAATGATATGGATAAAACGTGTCCTATAAATGTCACAGATGCGTCTCAACCACTTGGAATAATGCACAAAATTATATACGAAAAGTTGGAAAGTCCCAAATTACCGATAGCCGTTCGTATACAACAAAATGAAGTGGTATCGGGACTCCGAAGGCATTGTAGAAAACCGCATTTACATAAGGCAATGGACGTCAGTTGTGATATCACGAATACAGCGCGTGCTGTTCCGCACTCCCGTGGCTGCTGTCACTGTCTTCTTTGCTACGTTAATATAAGTACAGGTCACTCATAAAATATAATGACGCTCGATTCGATATTGTGCGTGGTTGAACGGCACACGCCATCGCCATATGTTACAGGAAAAATTACCGTCATCGTGAACTAATTGTAAGATAATCAATGAACACGCGCGTGCGAGCATGAAACTTTATTCAACTTTTCCAAGAAACTTTTTTAAGAGTCAATTACCGAGAGATATGATTGGAAATTAAAATACTCACCTGTATTAGCGTTGGAGGCATTAGGCGTCGTAGGAGTGGCTGGACTGGGTTGTTGAGTAGAGGGTACATCTGGATCGGGCACCACTTGGAATACGTCTCCGATGTCGGTGTGAGGAGTCTCGTTCCCATTGATACCGCTTCTTCGGTGTAATTGATGCAGTTGCTCCATTTGAAGATGTCTCAAGGATCTAACGTGTTGCAGGAGGGGCAATCGATGCCTCGCGCTGAACCCGCAAAGAGCACAATGATAAAGTTTTCCAGGGGCCGGGATATTGGAACTAGCCTCCAGTAAATGTCGTAGCAATAGAGTTGCAGCCTCGTGTCTCGGCGAAGCGGCGTGAATTGCTAATTTGTGCGCACTGTTGGTATAATAATCGCACGCGTGACAACGTAATTGAGCGGCACTGGTGGGCGAGGCCAAATATTTGAGTTTCCATTCGTTACGCGGACCACCTTCTTTCACGTGATTTACGTGTTGAAGACGCTGGAGATGTTTGTCGGTTTTGCAATGAAGCTGGAAATTCGCCTTGAGATTGGTTTTATAGGAACATAGTTTGCAGACGAAATGACCAGCAACGATCGCGAGGATTTCATTCTCCCGCGTCCTTGTTCTGTCAGCGGCAAGGTGATGTCCTAAAGCCTCCAAGGAATCGGTTGCAAAATTGTTACAAACGCAACAATGGTAGAGATGAGTTGGATCAGGATCCGCTGGTTCGGGAGGGGGTTCCATACTGTCGGGCGAAAGTCCAACGTCTCCCCCGAGGTTTCCCATCGCACTCATACTCGCCATCCCGCCCATCAGTTCCGGAGGTAATTGCGGTGGTAATTGACCGCCAGTCATCATTTGGATAATCAACGCTTGGTTGTAAGCCATATCGGCTAACGCCGCCTCGGCGTGCTGGGGCTTATCGAGACCACCTAAATGCAATAACTGTTCTAATTGTTGTTGATGCTGTTGTTGAGCTTGTTGATGATGATGTGCCTGCTGTGTTTGATTATGATGATGAGTTTGCAACACCGACAGGGTTTGCATGTGCTTCACGTTTTGTTGCAACACTAACATATTGTGCGTATGTTTTTCACTAGTCATGTGTATCCTGAGATTGCGAGCCACGTTGGTCTCGTAATTACAAACGTCGCAACGGAACGTGGGTTTGGGTTTGCCCTGATTCGCCTGACTGACGAGATGCGGACTGTGATTTTGCGGATGATGCGGACTTCGCGTGGGCAACGGCGCGTCTTGAGACGAGGAAGGATTGCTGTTACCCGAAGCGGCGGCTCCTCCGCCTTGCTGCAATTCTTGCATGTTATTCAAGTGCTTGTCGCTTTGCATGTGAATGCTTAGATTACCCTTGGTCGTTGTCGAATAATTACACACTTCACACCGGTACGGTTTATAACCGCACGTGTAAGTTTCACCCCGAGCTAGTCGTGGATGCGGTTGACCAGCGATACAGTATATGCAGGAAATATCACTGTCGGGATGTTTTTCTTTCATATGTATCTCTAGGGTTTCCTGATACTTGTAATGCCAATTACATTTTGGACACTTCAAAGTTTTACAAGAGTTTCGACTATGAATACCAGCTAAGGGACCACCGGGGCCGGCTAACCTGCTGCTAGTGAGGATAAGTTCGCATTTCGGGCACTCGACTCCGCTTGGTCGACCTTGCATGTGTTCAGGACATACACCTATCGTCGTCCCGGTGAGAAAATTCGGTGGTTGTTGCGTTAGAGCGGAATACGAGGACGGCGAACCCTTGGTCGATGAAGTTGGTGGAGGTGGGGAGGTGTAATGCATCGCGTCGGGTGCTTTCGCCCAGGAAGCGGCGCTCACTTGACCTCCCGTCCACTGATGTTGGGATTGCTGTTGTTGCTGCGACTGTTGTTGATGATTGTACACGATGGGATGATTCGAATGAGATGTCGGTGTTGTGGGGGTACTCGACGACGGCCTTTGCTGTTGTTGTTGCTGTTGCTGAGGACTGCTAGGTATACTGGGAGTGCTAGCTGGCGTGCTAGTGGTAGTTGGCGCTTCGTGCTCGTTCGTCTCGGTACGTTGTTGTTGTTGCTGCGTTTGCGATTGAGCGGGAGAGGTTTGAGGGCAAGTCGAACTCGTTACAGGTTCCAAGAAACTAACAAGCGGCTGCTTGCCCCTTCCCACTGCTTGTATTATCGCTGATGCCGTGGAATGCGAAAGAATTTGTCTCTCGTCTTCCATCAGAGTGAGCTGATGTTCACCCTGGGCGTGGGCTACGAAACTTTTAGCGTATCCAAAACTGAGCTTGCAAATGAAGCACATGAGGATAGGTTTGACAGGGACCGAAGCAGCAGGGGGCGGTGGGGCCGAAGGGAGTGGAGGTGTTTGTTTACTACCTTCCGCACTTCTATAACTAATTACTCGATAACTGTGCATCACTGGGAGATCAGGATTATGCGGCTGTGTTGTCGAACGTTGTTGCTTCTGCTGCTGTTGATGTTGCTGATAAGCTTGGTGAGCGTACAACCTCGACACATAATACGCACTTGCGATTTGAGGAAAAACTAAAGAATGAGGAACCGAAACACCACGACCGTCAACTATACAACCGTCCGGTAGGGAATCGTCTTCGCTCAATTCGCTTTCACCTTCGATTATGTACGCCGAACCATCCGGATTGTACACAATTTTTCCATCGAATTTCTCAACATCACCGCCCGTGGGACTGGGGCTGGGGCTCGGGCCCTGTTGCTGTTGACTCTGCGACTGCATGGTCATGGTCGTGGTGGTGGTGGTCGTGGTCGTGTCCGCAATGGGTGTTGGAGTTGGTATTGCATCGCGGGTACACGGTTCCGTACCGGAGGGCGGACTAGCTGTACGGGGGTGATGAGGTTGATGAAGAGCAGCCCCCGCAGCCGGGGGGGACCCGCCCCCTCGGCCACCCTCCTCCTCCGGGCTCATCTCCTGCTTCTGCTGCCCGTACGTGGAATTTTTAAAAGGGCCGCCGTGTTGATGCTGTCGCTGTTGCTGTTGCTGTTGTTGCTGCTGCTGCTGCTGCTGTTGGTGATGATGATGGGCTGCTACCAGCTGCTGATAGAGCTGATGCTGCCCGATTACGCTCGACGTGTGTTGCTGAAGATGCGAAGGAGGAATATTGTGGTGCTGGAGGTGGTACTGGGGGGGATGGGGCTCACTGGAGGGCATCACCCCAAACGTGAGGCGGCCGCCAGCCTCACATCACCCACGTCTCTGCCGGCTCCTGCGTTCTTCGGACTTCCCTTTCTTCTTCTTTTACTCTTCTCGTTACGTCTCCCTATTACCCACTTTTTCCCTGTCTTATGCTTATCTTTGCCGTTGGCAGACTGTTCTCTAGCTACCCCGACACAACCCCAGGTCGTACCTGCAACAAAAAAATCAAAATATCTAATTAGAATAGAATATAATTCGGTGTCTTCGTATTTATGTGATCATCAAATTTCAATACAGTATTTTTTCTCAATCCAACGCAGAAGATCAAATAACGAAGAATTCATTGATTTCGAGAATTTAGTAAAAAAAAAAAAAGACAGGAAGAACGTGGCTGCTACGAGCAAGCTGCGTGTACAGAGGATCGTCGGTTGACGCTAAAGGCCGACGACGATGAGTACACAAAGGGAGGGAGGAGGCGCGACGATTGTCTGTAACACACAAGGCACTTTGTGCGCTGCACGGATTACCTGAACGAGCTATGTCGACCCAGCTGTGTTTGCAACCTATCGACCAAGCTTATCTATCGATTGGATATCAAAAGTATATTATACACGAGAATGATGAGAAGATACATTCATAAAACTCTGTTCTGAATGCTTCCATTGTGTATGGTTCGATCAACATTATTCTTTATCTACGATAGTCCCTATACATTTTTCTTCCTTTTCTTGCATTTAATCTCCCACGAAAACCACGATGAATAAATATATTCACATTGACGTTCGTATCACGAAAAATCAAACATTATTCGAAAATTCAAAAGATCTATCTCATTATCGTAACTCGAAAGGGAGCATAATCTAACCACTCGGAGAGGCAAAAACATTTCCCTACCTTAAAAGATGACTACATTTCCACTATTAAATAATGTTTTGTTTTTGTTTGATTCTCCTTTTTCAATGTAAAACGTACCGCCCGAAAGAGGTTAACGAGAAACGTGACTTCTTCATTTTCAGAAAATTAGATTTCGCCGGGTCGTGTGTTGATGTACGGTAATCAGATATATTACTCTACGCGCATACCAACCGGACCGTGTATGTACGTATCAAAGTACGCATATGCACGTAAATTTTTTCCTCCGGGAGCGGAGAACATCTCTAATAATCTAATACCAATTACGCAGCGGAATCATGACCTCGAATCATCATAATCATCATCATCGTCGGGTACATCCATAGAATCTAACGGGCCGAAAACAACGACGGGTGGGTGCTGCATTCAATATACTTTTATGTTCGGGTGTTTATCCATCTCTACACATGTGCATAAAATTTCATGTGTAATGATGGTACACGTACTCAGATACGTAGGGTACTCTCGAGTCAAAGAGGAGTGTATTGCGGCAGAGAATCACAGACGGTCTTTCATTAATGTGAAGGTGGTGATAGTGGTATGTTTATCTACACACAGTCATCCCTCTTCATTCGACTCCATGTTGTTGTTACGCACGTACACACTCGTATAAAACAGTGTATCGTGCGGTAGAGTGACAGAGAGATTCTCATCATGCTCTGCAAAATCAGCATTGACCTCTCCTTTTCTCTCTACATGATATTTTATCTAGTTATTTCCTCGGGTTACCGTCTTTCTCTCTATCTCTTCCCCTCCACCTATGAACCCATCCATTTCTATCTTTCTTTCCAATGTTGCTTGGATACTCGTTGCTCACTCGTTCGCTCGCTGGCTGGTGAGGGGATAATGTTGAACGTCATGGTACTTACGTGTATAGCATTATACCACATACAGACCCCTTTCTTTCTATCTCTCCCCATCTCTTGCTCACTATTACTACCATTGCCATTACTATCACACAATGTCGTTTTAATTTTGCAATATGAAGTTCTGTGGCCAGTTTTGTACTTCAAAAGGGTTTTCGAAAATGTTGTCAAAGTATCAAATACTATCAGTTGATTCTCCGATTAATATCAGCAATACGGTTGGTAGAAGTGCGTTCGCGTTCATCACAGTTTCAATAGCTACGTTCTATGGACATCTTACATCCAGAGAAACCAGTTCTCTCGTTCTATGGATGTAAGATGAATCATTCTCGTATGTAAATCGAATAGATCCTTGACTTATTATGATGAAGAGAAGAAGAGAGAAAAAATAACAACACACGCTATCGAACAAATTTCCATTGGATTCTATCGAATCATGTACAATGGTATATAATTTTTTTTCTCCATTCGGGTGAGTATATGAGGGTATACATATCTTTTCAATGAACTTATTTTTAATGGGTTTGTTGACACGTCGAATAGGTTGGAGTATAGGTGCAGGCATAGCGGAAATGGAAATGACACAGAACGTGTTGAGAATATCGTATGAACTTCAAATCGTATCGACTTTGGGACAAATTGAGAAAAAGTTTCTTTTTTGATAGTTTCTTTCTTCGTGGATCAGAGTCAAGTTCAACAATACCAGACTATGATAAAGAAAGCAAGCAAGCAAGTCAGCAAGCAAGCTAAAAGTTCTCGAGATCGAGCTATGCTCGAGTACATCTGGACGAGAGTTTAAGCATACCATTGATATATATCGAAGACAAGGCGTCTTAGTTCGCTCATATATCGATCGTGCAAGTGCAACGCTCTGTTGTACTTACGTGGTAACTGACAATGAGACCCGTATGCTATAGTCATTATTGTTATTATGCCGTTGGACGGCTTTCTATTTAATATGAGCGCATTACGACGAAAGACCGACTATAACAACTGTGTATCGATACACGGAGAGCGATAGGGAGAGAGGGAGAGAGAGAGAGAGGAAGACAAAGATCTATAAAAATGGATGAAATTCGCGCCCACAAAGATGCCCCTCAGCATCAAACTCAGTCTTCTCATTTTATTCGATATACTACCTGATGCTATTGCGACTCGATTCTCTCAATATATTCATACTTCGTGTCTGAAATGATTGTAGTAAAGAAAGATGAAATAACTGCGTTCGAATATGTATGGTTATTATTCTTTTTTCCTCTTTTCATCGTGGAGATTCTTATCGGTTGTCTAGACGACGTTCTGTTTCTATTATCTCAGGAGAATCTACATGAATATTGGATTATCAAATATTGAATATTCTTTTGAATCCCAGTTTTCAGTAGGGAAAATTTATTCATTCGGATTTTTACGTTCTGCTATGGAGGAAACACCATTTGTTGCCGCAACTAACTGAATCGCTGGAGGAGGCAAAAGGTTTTCGCTGTCACAACTGAAAGATTATTGTGTGCTCCTTCTTTCCCGGATTGATTCAAAATGCTTCGTATATACAATCGAGGATTACAATTTTTAACTCGATGGGAAAGAATGACAAGAAATGCAAGAAATTTGCATTTCCATAAAATCGAATCCATCTAAGAATTCCAAAGACAAGAGAAATGCGAATCTCGTGTTTTTCTAATTGCGGATATGAACCTTCGGTTCTCTCATATCAATTTCAATCGATTTGAATAGATTTGTATGGATACATCCATCTCTCGACGTGAGAATATAAAAATAAAGGATATGTCATAGCACGTATAACGCCTCAGGTACATTGTTCTTCCCTTTTATCTTCGGCTCACCAAATAACTAGTATGCTTGGATCGAACGTCACGATAAACTCACTAGAATATATATCGATTGCTATCACGAGAGCCGCAATGAACTTGGATGATCGAAGAAAAACTTGATCCTTATAGGTGTGCGTCCATGTAGGGTATGTGAGTAAGTGAGTGTGTGTCGCTCGAGGCGACAGTAATAAGCGAATTAATGCAAAAGTCGTAATAAGCTTGTATGCCTGCAATGCTATATCCGAGCTCTAACAAGATGTTTCGCTCTTATAATCTGATACACTCCTATACTTCTCCGGTGCTTTGGAATCATCGACGCTTTTCCGATCGTGCAATAGGTTCAGGTATGTACTATGTAAAATCTCCAAGCTCCCATCGGCAATCACGATTTGAGACGAACCGAGGAGAGAAGTGAAAGAAGAAGGAGGAGATAAAGGAGAAGAAGAAGAAGAAGAAGAAGAAGAAGAAGAAGAAGTTCGAAAAGCGCATAAGTGAAGGGTAGAGAGCAGGGCAACAGCCTGCACGAAAGTAACCAAGAGAGTACGTATAACTTCGACGCGCGCTCGCGTAATTTACGTGCAACATGGATCCAGACTCCGAGCTGGGTGTTTAATTCGCGGTGGGGGAGCCTCTGAAGGCGATTATGAAGTTAGGTTGGGTTAGGTAGGTGGTGAGCCTCTTTGTGATATCAATTAAGTATGATTTGCCTCGTATACACTCCTCTCTTCATCTCCGATCATCTCCTTCTTCTCCTTCTCTCCAATCTCTTTACCTCTTTTACCCCCGCGGCCAGGGGTAACCCAGAGTTTAACTCATTCCCTTATAATTTCCTCCCAATGCACCGTGAGAAACTTGTCCGTAACACGCACGCGCACGTTACCTGAACTGAACCCGAGAAGAAAAAGAAGATTATGATGAAAAAGAAGAAGAAGAAGAACAACAAGTACTCCTACCAGAAGATAAGATGAGGAGCAAGAAGGAATAACCCTAGAATAACGGTCGTCGTCTTTTGGAGGATTTTATACATTCCATCGAAATCCGTTCATCACCTTTTTCCGTTTAATCTCCAGAGAAATTGTCTAGAAACTGATCGTTTCGACGCTGTCGAATATCTATTATCCATAGCAATGGGGAGAAGAATGGCGAGAAGATTGAAAGGGAACCTCCCACTTGAGTTTCCTAGAAATCGTAGCACTCTAAAATAACTACCACTACTGTAAGTTAAGGTTTCCAGAGTTAGAGAGTAAAATCTCTATCGAAAATTCTTATTTGCAAAAGTTTTCTCACGCAAGACGACGGTCGTGCATACCTCTACGTATATTGAATAAAATAACAAGACTTGTACGAGATAATTGGGAGGCAGGTAATTACGCTCATCTGTGGAGGGTATTCTTCCGTGACACCAGGGGCCCGGGTTCGTCATGTGTTCGGGCCTTGAAAAACCAAAAGAGATGATACATGATTCGCTCCCGGCGATTTCTTCCTTTAGGACGAGGTGAGTTGCGCGAGGCACAAAGGACACCTTCGTGCAAGGAGGAACCGAACCAGACATCACTTTGGTTTCCGGTGAAACGTTTTCTCCTTGCGACAAACAAAAGGCCGCGGTCTTTGGCCGAATGTTTAAACTATCATCATCATCCCTGAACCCTCACTCCTCAATTTTTACTCTTCGTTCATTCGACGCCAACTCGTCAACCACCTGTGCTCGCTTTGCCTCTTTTCTTCTGGTCCCCAAAACTTTCTACCAAAAATTCAAGATTACGCTGCCCCACGATATGGCTGTGTATAATAATAATTAGACAGAAATGGGTTAACAGATGTGACAAATTCGTTCGATTTTCGATAATAATACCCTTTCGTGGGTATGTATATATATATATATTTTTTTCTGCACTGTCATTGAATGTATCGATCCAAAGGAGATCATTAACAACACACACGAGTAGCTACGAGACCTTCCTACAGTTGTTGTCTCCACACAAACATACACACAAACACTCTCTCTCTCTCTTGAATCTTAGAATGTAGGGTGTAGACGTTAGTACAGAATAAGTGTAGTGTTAGCGATGTAATAATCGATGAAAGCTTTGGAAAATACTTAGTCATTGAGAGCTGAAGGGAAAACCACATTTCCCTAAGTTGGTGAGTTTAGATGAACCTAAACCGAAATCTTGACTGAAGAATAGATATGGTATTTGTGCGAGAAAAGAATCAAAATAGTGACAAAAACAAAAGGTGAAAGTGAGTCGACAAGGACGGTGACAACGACAACGACAACGACAACTACAACGTCGACGACAACGAAGCCGTATCGATCACATTAAGGGATGTTTTTACAATTATTCCCCTCCTGTATGATGGTAGTTCAAAGACACATACATACAAACATACCCTCGCGTACTACTCGCTTGTTGACTTGTTCGCGATGGCTTGGTTAGTAGCTAGGTAGCTAACCAAGCCGCCATGTCTAATTATGTCGCATTGATTTTGTCATTAGCCATCCCTCCCAGCTACTAAAGTCTACGTTGTAAGTCGTTGTTGTTGTTGCTGTCGTTCTCGACAACTGGCTTGACAACTGAAAGGGTAGGGAAAGTATTTACCACTTGAGCGAAGAAAGCTCAATGCAAAAAAAACAATATTTCTCGAACATTGAAAGAAAAGAGGACTGTCCAAGAGATATATATTATTCATCGACATGGAAAAAAAAAAGAATGAGCAAAAGATTGAGAAAACGAGCTTGGTGGGCTAAGAGATTGAGGCTGACGTAGGTTCGAGGTGACGGACGCTAATGATCGTCAGACAGTCTTACGGGATGCTCACCACAGGCATCGCAGGAATTCGCGTCGAAGTTGATTTATGATCACCGTTGATTTCGATGAATTAGCAAATCTTTATTCTTTACTTTTACTCGTTGTCTCGACGATGATATTATCACATCGGATACATCTTCATATCAATTTTGTTGTTCTTTCAATTTTACAAAACTTACTCGTAAGACTTTGTGCAGTAATTTTCAAATCACGTTTCAAATCAAGTAGTACCGCATACGTTTAAATAAATATTGTTCATCATTGAGTTTAATATTCATTTGAATCAGATTGCATGTGCAATCACATTAGGCATAAATATATATATATACATACGTACACACATAATAAGAAATTGCTTCTCTATGGATTATAAAAGAGAAATCACGATATGCGTGATTGTCGATGCTATATTTATATTTTATGGCATACTTATGAAGAATGAGTTTCTTCGACAAAATTGAGAACGTGTATTTTGTTTTTCTTATTTACATAATGTATCATTGTAAGAATTTTCTTTATGATCTTTCTTCAGGATTGATTCTATAGGTACCGGTACGTTGATGGGATTTGCGTTTGCGGAGGAGTAGTACTCGTTCACGCGTATCGGTAAATTGATTTAAACGGTCCACGCCCGTCGCGTATGTCGCTTTTCACGTTTCAAAGATCGGAAGACTACTTCTTCCGACTTGTGAAATAGAAAAAGAACTGCCGATAATAGATAATCATAAACATTTTACTTACAGCCGGGGATCGTAATTTGTCTTTATTTTCCATTTCAGAGTCGTGCGCATGATGCATACGTGTATACGCGTCTCATAATTCTTGTTCTTTCCCTTTTGATACATCAAGTATAACAATTACTCGACAATGGCTGTAAAGTCGTTCTGTGGAAATCAACTATCAAGATTTACTCGAGAACGGTGCTCGAGGGTCCTTGTCCTATCCCGCTTGTAGACGTCCCTGAGATGCACAGTCAAAGGAGTGAAAGATTACATTCATAATTTGAGATCAACTCACGTATGATGAGTTTTCTATCCGCTTCATTCGTTTTATAGAAATTTGAGAAGGATCATGATACAATTCTTCAATTTTGATTGAAATTTTCATCTTTCGATTTTTTTGAAATAAAAATTCACCTGAGATTCCATGTGAGAGATCAGCATTGAAATTTATCTGGCTCAACAGCTGGAATTTTAGGTGGTTTTGTCACTTCACAACGTGTTTTGACAACGAGTTCTTATGTAACATTTGTTGGACCAGGTGAGAGCTCAGCTAGTATGTTAGCAAGCGCCCAGCTGTGTCGTGAACAATAGATCAGGATCGAATGTGATTGTGATCTCCCTGGAAATGGGATCTGAAATTCCATGTCAGGTATCAGTTGTGATTCGATTTTAGATACCCTGCGATTTATTTGCTGATCTCACAACTGGAGTAACTAGTCAGATTTTCGCTAGGATTTCACCTAGAAGTTCGATGAGAAAAGACAGTTGGGTATCGTAGAGATATTTAGCCAAGTGTTATTCAACCTGGGCTGGGATGGTATTTCCAGCTGGAAATATGAATCCAGTTCGAAGTTGGGTTTTCACATGGAATGTCCGCTCATATACGGTTGTTTATTATCTCTATCTCACTCAACATGTAAGCTTGTCAAACTTGTAATTCCTCCTTTCATTCTCCAATCTTCCGGCCGCTTTGCCACAAGCTCGCCTAACAACCTTGTAGCAACGTTAAATTGCTATCTGAAATGCTTTCAATACAATGTATATCATAATAGAAATAGAATGGAACTGTGAAGTTCACCGATATAACATTTGAACATTCATGACCTAGGCTACCCAGTTTTGGACCAAGGAAGAGTACACATACGGATTTATCCCTGCCCAATCGGACGCATATTGAATATAAAGCTGGCCATAAAAATTTCCTGCTCGGGAAACTCAATCACAATTTAGAAAATCACTTTTTCCTCTTAGTCCAAATCCAAAATACAAAATATTCTAATTTGATCCAATTGAACCCAAATTGAACTGTAGAATATCAAATGACGTATAGAAAGTACAAAATCACATTTCTCAACATGTTACGAATAAATTCTCCTCTCGGTACCTGAGCAATTAAATAGACTCCATGCATTCATGTGTACGTAGAATATAGAAACGTCTGACGCCTTTCAATCCTAATCGGTCGTTTCGCGATTACGTTTAGGCGCACGTTTAGCGAGACCTTAGGCGATCGATTAGGAAGGGGTTACCGATGATTTCACCTTTCATCTTTACGACGAGAGATAAAAAGATCCTCTTACAACAGCTCGACGTATCGTACAACAAAAACCAGCATATCCATGCATATTCGTGCATTATTATAATTACATCGTGGGATACCTCAACCCGACCGTAGCGTGAAATTTATTCCTCCGTACACGTGAATTATTGAAAATAGATTAGAGTGACCCATCGAATTCTTGGATTGTGATCAACGAGATCGTTAAAGGAAATGGATGAGAATGAAGAGCAAGAAGATGGTACGTGTGTTGTCGCGCACGAACGTGTTTCGTTTACATCGATCGTTGCGAATGGAAACGCTGGGGTCGTTATTCGATCATGCGAACCGTTCGTAAAGAACAACGACGACGTGCTTCAAGACAACCTCGAAGAAGGGGCAGAAAAAAGAATAAGAATAATAAGAAGAAGAAGAAGTTGAAATAAGGTTAAAGGAAGATGCAATAGGAGCTTCTGCTTCAAGTATCTCGAACCAAGCCGCCGACTAGATGAGAGAAAAGATCTGCTTGTCTCTGGAGTAGTCGTCTTCTTCGTCTTCTTCGTCTCCGTGGTCGTAGTCAGGACCGTCGTTAACGAGACGTCAATCCATTCCTGATCCACAGAAGTGTCGATGACGCGTGTTCTACAGATCTATCTACTATCTACCTACTCTATCCACTATCCCGCTTTTATCTATTTTATAAAATAATAATGTCTCTAAAGAGTTAGGTTCTAGGTTTTGGTTATAACACGTGTGCATAAATTTATATACGTATATATTCACAATAATCATCACGATTCGGTAGAATAATCGAAACGAGCGAGGAAAACGTGACTGGATGTATCGATTCTTGTAGCTTCATTACGAATTCAAACGAAGGATTGATGGATCTGGAAAAAGAGAAATGGATTACATAGAGGAAAGAAAAAGAAGAAGAAGAAGAAGAAGAGAATATCACCGAGGCGTAATGGAGAGGTGTATTGTGTACGAGAGGTCGTTAACGAGAGGACAATCTGGTTCCGTAGAAGTGTCGATGGCATCGAGTCACTTCGAAGGAACCAACATGGCTTCCATATAACAGGCCTAGGTAGAACGTCGAACGAATCGGAGAAGGCCTTTTGTAAAACCAGCAACGGGCCAATGGCGAGGACGTCGAGCGCCCATTAAACTTTTGCATGTAGCGCATGTTTGTATATATGTCTTTCTATCTTTTTATCTTTCTCCTTCTCTTTCTTTTCCATTCAAGCTCGGTTGCAAATGAGAGGACATAAGTATGCGGGCTCATTGTCTGACAGAATTATTACTAATTGCTGTTACTCGTGTCCTTCGGGCAATTGTTGTCACAGAAGAATTCTTGAACAGAAACGGTTCCTGTTCGACGCTCCTTCCATAAAACTTGGAAAGACAAAAAAAAACGAAAAAAGAAAAGAAGAGGTATATTATCGTTCGAGGAAATAAGGAAACGAAATTAAAATTGCTTTTAAAAATAATTTTCATTACCATGCTCTCTGCCGTTGCTCTCGTGTATCGGGAATGACGAAGATAATAGTTAGCCTTGTAATCATATTTTTACACGTGTATGATTTATACCGGAGTATTTATAATATATCGTTCATCGTTTCAAATGGTATCATCGATTTTCATGCATTATGAATTGTCATTATTTGACTGATTCGCACTTTTCAAGTGGAAAAAAAATATATATCGAGGATGTTTTATGGTGGGTTTTTTTTTCCTTACGAACAGCAGCAACGGTGGGAAAACAATAAGAGAATAGTCAATAATTACGAGTTTGTTCGGATGGAGTTGTGCGTATAATGGAAATATAATGATTCATTTATTAGATGTACTACTATTAGGTACAATGTAATTCTATTATGACCAAGTAATGATAAGGAAATAAATGGATGGGAGAAATGTGCATGAAGAATCTCATTATATCGATTTTCGAAGCACAACGACGATCCATCATGTACAAGGTGACGGATACGGAAAGGAAATTATTATTCCAATATATTATATTTTTTATATGTATAATAATTCTTTCTTTGTCATTTTTTAAAATTGTTACATACGCTTGCCACCTGATTAGCTACGTCAAGTAAAATATTGTTGTGGTTCTATGCATGGCGCGTTGTAAAATAATAGAACAAACATGAATTCTTCGTGGCATGCTGATTCCATTTCCCAATTTACCGATCTTCTATGATACTGAATTCGATCTGGGACACGACATTGAATCACATCGTATCCATTCAAGGTCTCTTTCAGCAATCTCTGATTTGATTCTCAGACCCCACTTACAAATAATCTACAAAACCTCATTGACGAATGGGGGAATTAATAGGTTTGAATAGTATTCAATCAGAAATTTCACCATTCGTAAGAGGATTCAATAGAAAATTTCCACCTGGGACGCTTACAAGCGTGTCAATCTTCGTCCCAAATGTTGGATATTTAAACCACTTGAAGTGTTTTGAAGTAAAAACAGTTTTGTCCAACAACGGCAATCGATCGATATGCTGAATAAAATAAAACTGGAATACCAAAATCTCTTTCTATCGTATGATCAAGCGGAAATCACAATGAAGATACAACCGATGAACGTTATAATTTAAACGTCATCGACCTCGGTATGCTTTGGGACATTTGATACCGATCCTCACACATAATAATAAACGAAATATTATTAATGTATTCAAATGTTCTATTATAAAACGTCTATAATTATCTTACGTGACTTCGAGCATTCCTAAATCTTTTCTCTCTCATTCAACGTTACAATATCCGATTGAACGCGAAGCGGAGAACGATGATGACGATGATTGGTAGATACTTTCAAATCACAATCCTTCTAATCAATCATCGTCGCGTCCGAAATATATACAGACGATAGGTATATATGTTTTGATTACCAATCAATACTAACCCACTTTTATTTCAAGGAGGGAAAAGGTTATTCATAATAAGAAGGAGATTTGATAAAATCTCTTTCTTATTAAATGTAATGGATACGGGAAGAAGAAGTAAACGTTCTGAAATCCGTTTCTCAAATCAATTTCGCTTATCATCATCATGACGATGGAAAGAAATTTTAATTTGAGGTTGGAGCGCGATACTACGCGTGGTAGAGTACGTTACAATGGACACCCGTTAAGCCCCAACGGACAGCCCCTCTCTCTCTCTATTAGTGCAATGTACTCGTGTGCTCGTAGATAGTAACCGGATAGAGCATCATACATTCAATTATTCATAGACCATTAGCTAGACACGCGTTTACAACGGGTGTACTCGATGGACAGGGATTCGCGGTTTATTATGAAGATGAATGCTCGAAGGAGTGGGGAGGAGGTGATGAAAAAGAACGAGGAGGAGACTGAGTCGGTTGTTGTGTTCCGATGGGTGTAATTTCCGTACGAACGACATGTTATTATTGGAGAGAAGGATACCAGATACCAGAGAGAAGAGAGAAAAAGGAAGAAAACAAACAGATTTGATAACGCCTATCGATAACGCTCTTCTTGTCCCCTTCCTTCCTTCTTCTTCTTTTCTTTCTCCTACTTCTCCTTTCTCGATGTTCGCTCATCATCCACTTCGACGTGTATTATGTACAATGAGTCACACACATGAGTTGTGAATGATTGATCGAACCCGACACTCACGTCATTTAGGCTGAGAATCTTTCCCCTATATCCCGGCTTGTCAATCTCTGGCAAACAACAACAATCCGTTAACGAACGATTGTTGTCTTCCTTAATCGTTCAGGTAAATTCAAGTTGTCGTGGAAAAAATATGGGAATTTATTTCGAAAAAGTGTTTTTCGAAATATTTAATTAAACCCCATGACGTTGTTATCATTCCGCATTTCAACATATATACCTCAGTTTGAAATAATTATAATTACAAGGTTACACCTTCTCCTCTCACGACGTACTTATTTCCAATGACATTTTCGTGTAAACCGGTGCGTACCTACCTAGTCCCTAACTACCCACCTATTATCCATCTACCTACCTACCTCTACCTACCAACAGTAGGGGATTAGTCGAACACTCGTGTGTACACTTAATTACAACCTTTGAGCGCAATTAATCGAACGAGCCACACGTTGGGCCGGTTTTTTCTTGTCACCCTATTGTCATTGAACAAAAGCTGATGCTCCTTCTACGCTTATATACATATATACCTGAAGGTTTTATCGTGTTGGTAACGGTCAAAAGAAACAAAAAAAATATATATACGGAAACAGAGTTGAAAGGGAAGAAAGAGAGGTGTTGTAAGTTGTTCGATGAGCGTCAGAACGTATAGCGGAGGGACGGAAGAAACAAAACGAGAGGGGCGATTGGAAGAACCGTGCTGTTTTCACCGTTAATTACTGAGTGCCAGCCGGGAATTAATTAGATGTCGGACTTTATTGCTGGTCGAGCCTTTGGGACTTTCCCGTACACGCAGAGAGCACCAGAGAAAGCTGAACTCAACCACAAGAGAGGAATAATACGAAGGGGACAAAAGAATGGATTGGAGGAAAAAAAATAACCTAAAAAACAATAGACTCTCTCTCTCTCTCTTTCTTTCGAATGAACAACGTTTGAGAGATTTGAACAAACATTTTTCCAAATTCTCTCAAAAAGAGAGAATGAAATGAAAATTCATTGATCTACCCTTGTCTTCCGTTGAATGATTTTGACAGAAAATCATGGAACGTGCTAATGATTGTGTACGACCTTACCTGTAAGTTTTTCTTGTACAGCATAAAAACGGTTCGTGTACACAACGAACAATAGCTTTACAAGGCATAGAGCGAGATACAGTTTCTTCCTAAGAAACAAAGTAACGTAAAATATATAGAAGAAAAAAAACTGTAAAGATATTTGGCGATATCCTCACGACAATGAAAGTACCAGCTAAGCTACCTTATGTATTATAAGATCGACGTAGAACCGCAGCGCACCTGGCAAAATGACCTGCTTGGTCTTCTTTCTCTATGCTTCTTAAGGTACACCCACCCCGGGACACCTGATTCCCAGAAAACTGCTTTTCGGTGTGTGAAATTCGTTCCTCAAACGTTGGTTTGGAGAATAAAAAGCAAGAGGAAGAAGACCCAACATATTTTCCGCTTTTTCTTCGTGAGAAACTTTCGCTTCGATAGAATTTTGCAAAAGAAAGCATCAAAGGTTTTAACCGTAACGAATGATTGTACGTCAAAGTGTCATTCAGGAGGATTTGAATATAATGGACTTTGGTATCAATGAATTTGTAAAATTCTGCTCCCGTGAGAAGAGGGAAGAAAGAAAATCTATCTATTGTTGAGCTATTCTTTTTTTTTTTTTTTGTACAATTTTTCAGACCACGATCTCTGATTCGAACAATTGGGTGGATTCGCGGTTGGAGGATCCCGTGGCATTGAGCGAACAAAAATGAAACCATAATAAAACCACTCGTATAATAAAAATCGTCATTAATTCCAGTGAGCGTGATTTTTGATAATGAAACCTAAGCATCGTGGCTATCACGTGCACCGTTTGGTTAACAAAATCTATTCAAGTCAGCCGCTGGTACATTTGACACTTAATTGAATAACAAGGCTCATAGCCACTCTTCGCTCATTAGCCTCTTTTCTTAGTGAATGAGCGTTGACGTAAGAGATCTCATTCGACACCATTTATCGCGCCGTCCATACGCGGCGTTGCAGATTGATGATTTTCAAACCAAGATGCTCGGAATCGACCAACGAAACTGATTTATTTTTCTTTCTTTTTTCCCCAAATCGTTGAAACGTGAAAAAGGGAGAGTAGTTATTGTATCGAATACTAATACTACTCTACCACAACTTTATCTGAGATGGTGATCGTAAAATGAGGAGAAAAAAGCGAGGAGCAGAAACGGTATTGGTTCGCCTACGCTTTTTTATGGGAGAAAGACTGTTCTCTTCAAGATTCGAGGATTGGATTAATTAATTCGAAGAATTAATTGCCACCTTTTTATCGCGATGAGATCTCTCTGCTCGGCCTGTAAATTGACCGTGTCCGCGTAAATGTACCGCGTAGGAGTAGCAGGGATTTGAAAGAAAGTTAAAAATAAGATCGAATCGAGGTGTAAAAGTATATGTACGAATAATATCATAAACATTATAATAATTTTATAAACGATTGATCATGAACGTTATTTTGATTAAACGACGAGATACTTTCATCTCATCCCAAGATGAGCCCAACGTGTAGACCGGATCAATTAATTCCTAGAATTAATAGCCGCTTCCAATTATCTCGGCGGGATCTGATGGGAGTTCGGCCTGCGGATCTACGGGGACGCAGAAAAAAAAGGGACGAAATGAAAAATAAATAAATAAATAATATAGTTGGGTACAGGAATAGATATATGTGATGGATTTTCACATCATATGTGGAGAATATTTATATATATAGTATAGGGAGATAACTTGTCATTTGAATGCAATTTATGTCATGTTATATAATCGGTAGTCTGCATGCGATGCAAAGTTCTATCGATCAGAGAGATATCGTCTTACGTGTGTAATATCGCTTGAATTCTATATCCATCGAAACCTGGCAACATACCGAGCGAGCATGGAGTATCGACATGATTCTTTGATAAGTCGTTTCATCGTTTAGTCAATGAAATTCGTGTCACCGTCGTTAATACGGTAGAACAAGTATAGGAGACAATATGCATGGATGTATAAATTTTCAACTACCGAAATATGATTTTTAATATGAAAGCCGAAGAATGTGAATCCAATTGTCATTTACTTTAAACTCATAACAGTGACAGTTTGAGGTGATGTATCGTAATCGCTTATGGATACCAAAAGACCTTTTATCTACCGACATTGGTATAATTTACATTGATATACTTTCTAAATTATTATCACGATTGTATATTTCAAATTTACGTTTTCGATTCGTCTATATTCTTCTTCGATTCACCGTGATCTCGTTCAATTGGTATATATAGAGAAATAGAGAGGAATTCCTGAAGATAATTCAGGAAACATGAAAATTCACCAGCAGCGCAAGGCTGATCCAGCCCTGACAAGTGTTGGCGGAGTCTTGAGAAGAAGCTCGACCAAGTTCTGGAATGATACCATTATTTGTGCAATTAATTTGATGATTCTGCAATGGTTGGCACAAACTTGCGCTTTAATCCATTTGTAAATGGGGAAATTATTGACATGATCTATTGAAACCTTGTTTGAATCGTACAAGGAACTGGTTGAATTACATTTTTCAATGAGATTTAACGAGATTGAATAGAATTCGCCAATAGAAAGTGCAATAGGTATCGTAGATCCAGCTAAATCCGATTTCATTTCACGACACCTTATGGGGTGTTTATTTTTTCATGGAGAGACATCTTTTGTGCCCTTCTTAGAAACATACTCAGATATACCGAGACACTGTATCCAGAACTCTTTGAGATATCTTGAAGAATGGAAGGAGAACTTTCCCCTGTGAAGCACGTTCCTTTGAATCTTGATTGCTTATGCTGTGTAATAAATTAATCTGATACGATAGATTCCTCTAAACAGCGCACAAACTGTTGAATATTTCTCATAAAATAATTGAGAGTATATTCGCTATGAAATATCGTAAATATTTACCAGAGGATGGGCCATTAAATATTGATCAAAGCATATTGAATGTTTCACATTCAGCTGAATACAGATTCCTCACTGAAGTCAAAAGTTGCAGTACAAAAACTTACCGATCACCGTTATCTCATATCCTTGGTTCTACATTTCTTTCAAATCATTCGAGAAACGTATCGAATGTTCATTAATCGTAAATAAATCGTTTTGAACTGTAAACGATATCGCTGACATGAAAGAACATTTTCATCTCCATAGCAAATTGATCCACCCGACCGAATCGATTAAGAATTTTTCACAACAAAGTACACGTTTTAATCACACGAGGAATATCTCTTGAAACATTATATACACATAAATACATACATACATACATTTTCTGAAGAAGAAGAAGGCTGTATCGAAGAACTTGTGGGAAAACTTGACGACTCTAAACACTGGGTATACACGCTCAAAGAGAAACGATCGGATGGATTGATTAGACGAAGCGGCACGCGGGACTTGTCGAAAGGACTCAATTAACAGGTATGAAAGGTGATACAGTGTACGTAGCTGTAGTATAAATGTGTTGAGCTAGCTCCGAGAGAGCTTAGTAACCAGGACACGATGGATCTCTTGAGCGCAGAGATGCCAAGTAAAAAGGTACTTTTAAATACCTGAGATTGAAACAATGCTTCCTTCCCTTAATCTTCCTCTTTCACTCTTTTCATATTGAACAGAATATTCGGCAAACTATTTACGGCGAAACTATTTAAATACAATAAGATTTATTTCATCGGAATATCTTATTCTTTGAACGCGTAATGAAAAATGTGAATGAAAAATGTGTTTTTACACCTGCTTGGAAATATGTGTCGGCGAATCTCTTTGATCCATGATAAAATACCGCATTAACGAGAGAACTTTGTTCAATTGAACAAATATATTTGATCAAAGAAATGTTTATTTAATATTATGATTCATTTGATTGGATTCAGCGGTGTCTATTTTTAATATGAATTCGCATTGGGAAGAGTCTAACTCGGAGAGTTAAATTATTGATGAACAACGTTGAACGATGATAAAGGTTTACGATTTTTATTCTTTCCTCTTAGCAACAAAACTTTTTTTCGTTTCTTTTCTTGGGCCGCACCACGGCTGGACGCAGTTTATCAATCTCCCGCGTGATGTCGGGCGCGTGATATCTATCAAGGGGAATTTCAAATCTGAAGTCTCCTCTACTACCATTAATTCGATCGACAAGATTATTCATTTATTTTGATGAGGCAAATATTTGTTTGATGGGCTAGAGGTCTCCTCGTTAATTCATCCAATTCCATATCAAGACGTTATTCCCGGCTCGCCCTTTTCTTAACTATACGGATCGATAAGGAGTGCTCGTTCAACCGTACCTACATAAAACCTGAGCATTAATTACATTAAGCTGATAATACACAGTCCAGATTCGGTCAAATCAATGAAATTTCTGCTCTCCTCTTTCGTTTCTGCACGCCAGAAGTATTAAGAGCAGGCTATAAGAGAGTTTATAAGAATCTCCAGGGAGAATTTCTTTATCGGGAAACCTTGCCAAGGATTTCAACAACAATGCGTTTTGCCGATTTATATGACGATCATGATGCGCTGCTGGATATTGTCCAAAAAATTTGTCTGGGTTCAAAAACAGAGTATCCAACGAAGAATCAATATTCTGATTAGGAGGAATTTTACAAACTCGTCATTTACAGACTAGTAATAGTATAGCAGTAGTTTACAAAATTCCAATGAAATTATTATTCCACTTGAAAACGATTTCAGGATGAATTTTATCAAATCTCAGACTTTTCGAACTTGAGACAACTCTTCGAATTCGACAACAGCAACAGCTAGATATCATTTCAAAATTTGAGAGAAAGAAGAGAAGGAGTTGTAAAAAATGTATGAAATTTTGTTCCGTCGAACGTGTTACAACGCGTGGTTGTTTGCACCCGTCGCTCGAGAAAGAGAGAGCAATGTGGGGCCTAAATATCAAGTTCGATCAAATTAACCTTGAGATGTCTGTGGTGATTTGAAACATGAGAAGTTTATATTCTGTCGTCAGCTATGTCGTCTACTCGTATCAAAACAATGTACGATCGTATGGTTTTCAATGTACATACATTTTTTGAATCTTCTTTCTCAAATAGTTGATGCTAAGTGATTTTCGTGACCTTGTGACATCAATTTTCAGTTTGAAAGAAATTCAATCCCTTCATTTTGATTTTCCCATGCATTTCAGGAAAACATTGCAGTATCATATAGAAAATTGCATTCTTTGAAATGAATCCAAATTGATAGAAGTGATGGTTAAAATACTTCTAACTGTAAGTAACTGTTTATCGTATAAATGCATTCAAAAGACGATAAAAAACGTTAATGCACCATCTACAATGTATAATGAAATTGAAAGATACTTTCTATCCGCATTACTGTCAAGTTACATCAAAATCATATTAATTATAATATCCGTAATACGTATCTACTTGGACTCGATTGCAAATAATAATATAAGCTTACGTATCTTGTACACGGTACGTCGTTCACGTTGAAGAATCGTGTTCCTGACGCGTCGTCAACATTCATTTACGCTAACAACTACGCTTAATCGATTGAAGAAAAATATATCTCGTATATTAATTCCACATTTCTATAAGTTTTTTTCAAATTAACCAACAAAAATCTTGTTTCATAAAACGGAAAGGAAAAATAGAAAGTCAGAGCCGTCAGTATCGATCATCATATTAGGAGGATTGGTTGTTCGTTAGACATTCAACACCATTACCAGTCTCCCAGCGAGTAACTAATACTTGTTTGAACCCTCTGATCGAATCTCTCCTCTTCTTTTGTATTGCGAAGCCCTTGGTAGCGATCAACCATGTAAGACATCATCCACTTACTCTCAAGTCTAGAAAAAATCGCTAATGACAAATAAGTTTCATCATGCAAAAATAAGTTTCATTTCTAAGTACTCGTAATAACAAATACCAAAATAGCATTGTGAGTGGTTTTTTTTCCAAATCCCTCTCGATCTTACTTTTGTCTCCTAATCCCTAATCCGCAATCAGGACCTATTGTCCGTTTCCCGAAGCATTATCGTTGTCATCGTCAACGGGGACTCGCATCGCGGTCGTAAAGTACTGGTACGAGCAGGACCCAAAGCCTATAGATGTTCCTACTATAATAAAAGGAATTAAAGCTGAGAGAAATATGGATACTGGTGGTGCTTTGTTAATCGGTATTCAAATCAAGTTGATTCGTTAGTCTGTCGGATTAATTTGGCGCGACACAATGTTGCTCGTGCTCTCGCATTCATTAAATCTTTCTCTACTACCCCTGCTAGAGATTCTAATAAATTTCATGTATAATTCAAATGAGGATTTTTTTTTTTTGTTTTCAATTGATTTTTATCCGTGGGGCGAGACTTGTCATCGGTATTGAAGGGTCAAGTTAAAAAGAAAATATGTATCGTGCTCGATATTCTTATTTAAGAGTGAGCGAATACAAGCAACGTAGTCGCAGCAGGCAAGGCAGGTCGTGGCCTAAACGCGTTAGTTTGTAACCGAGTGAGGAAGAAAGAATGAGATCAGATCGAAGATAAGATGTGTCCAGTCGGTAGAGATAGCCGTTAACCCCCTCTCTTCATGTCACAACTGGTCTGGCACGTTTTGCACGGAGTCTCGAAACAGCGATACGATTTTTCTTGCTTGCACACTTCCTTCTTCCTTTTTTTTTCTTGTTACTCTTCTACTAGATTTTTTTGAGACTCGTTTTACGGTAATGAATATCAAATCGTAATCAACCAGGGAATTTATTGAAACATTGTTCGCTCACGCGTATGTGCTCGTTCCTTTGCTCGGTCACGTGCATTCGAGCGATCATTTTATCGATCGGAAGTCAACGTTTAGGAGTTGACTACCGCCGACTGCTCACGATGATTTTCAAAGTGCAAGATTTACATGTACTTTGAAATTTACGTTTACGTGTACGTCTTTGAGATACGATGACAAGTGTGTAGATTGTAATATAATATGATTCCTCGTCATTTCAATAAGTACCGCAGGAATTCATTAAGATTCATTAACCGTCGCTCGGTGAAGGATTAAGAGAGAATGTTTCAATGGACGTAGAAGCGTACTAAAGTCGTTGATTGACGACAGAGTCACGACAGCGTTTATTATTCTTTTTTTTTTCAATCGTTTGTAAATATTTGATTGTCGAGGATCGTAATTAAACACGATGACTCGAACTATTCGGTATAATTAATGAGTTTATTTTATGAGTTCTTTAATATTTCTCTTTAAGTGTCTTCTGCAGCTTTGATAGCCTCATTCCCAATCTCATTTTTTCGTAGAAAGGGTCTCCCAGCGGCACCACCACCACCACCACCACCACCACCTCAACAGCCTTCGGTTATTCCAAAGGCATGGCGCGATTTCAATGTGACTCTCTTTCTCTCTTTTCTTTATTTTTATTTTCCTTTCTTCGCCACACCTCGCATATTTGGCGCGTGATGTCGTGACCAGATTGGTTCGACATGCCGTACAAATGTAAAGGTCGAAACCGTGAACGGACTGCTCAGGAGGATGGCGAGAGTAGATTTTTAAAGCGCTGGTAAATATATATACATATGTATATATGTGCACAAGTTCACAGTGACCATAAGCATGATGAAGTGGAAGCTCTCTTTCGAGATGGAAGACAGTAGGAATGTAAATGAAGCGTCCTGGCTGGCACGATAAATAGCGATGGGATGGAATAACAATGTTGAATCCTATAGACTCAACTATGTCAATTCCTCTACAAAGAATTTTTCTATGACATCTGTGTAATTGAATCTTAGAAGGATTCGAATAATTACTACCAACTTTATTCGATGCCTCGAAATGAACTGAGAAGGTCTGAACTGTCTGGTCTGGCCAGGTCATAATCTTCGGTAGTTGAAGATCTTCTTCAATAACATCATCCGAGGAAGAATAGGCGCGAGTTTTGAACGAAAGGAACGGTTACAAAGATCCCCCAGTCTCTTTCTCTTTCCTTCTTCCTCTCTCTGGATCGCCACCATAGTAGATCGATGCTATACTCGTGTCCCTATTGGCCGATCTTTCGATGCACGACGGGCGCCCCCGCAAAAACCAGCTCGAGACTGGAGAGAAGCTCACACGCACGTGTGTATGTACATATACTTTCGTGTACACGTGTATCCGTGATATACGTACACGTACTTACTTATGAAATTTTTATATGAATGTGAGTTAAATGAGAAGAGAAGTTATTTGTAGTTCGTGTACGTGAATGAGAGGTAATGTGTTTGGGTAAATACAGCGCGAAGCAGAACCATCAAGTATTTTTCAAAGTTATTGTACAAGAGTTTGTGTACTTTTCCCTTTATCCTCCGTTTCAATCATACAACAATTCTAACAACCTTTGTATTTTCTCCTCTCCTGAGCTTCATTTTTCGGAGATTGAAACATCCCATTCATTCTTATTGAAATATACCAAATTTCGGTTCAAATTGTGGGACTAAGAAATCCCTAAAAACTCTTGTATTGTGTTTGCATATCAAGCAAATGTTTCACGAATATTTCAATCTCCTGGTTGAAAATGTTCGAGTGGATTATATTGGATCATGAACTAAGAATCAAAACAATTCATGAATAGAATAAATCTTGGATTTTAGCATGTATGTACCATGGGTCCCATACTGCCAATATAGACCCCAGACTGGGCCAGAGTGGGGCCAGAGTTAGTTCAATAATTCGTGTTAGTTCAATGTGTTTTTGAACTGTGCGTTCTTATTGGGATTGAAGAATATTACGTGAATAACGAGAGGAAGAAAATCCTATCCCATTCTCAATATTTCTTTGATTCATCGATTCATTGTCCTACGGCTGAATCCTTCAAGGACAACAGAAATATTAGGGATGCAAAAAAGTAATTATTTCACTCTTATGTAAAATACATTGAGTGAGATGCAGGTGAAAATGAAGCAAGTATGAAGTGTTCACTTTCTCAGAGTGAACAACAATTATGAACATCAGTATTCATCACTCGACTGGATAGTTCTTGTATACAACGAGATGTTTGATTTCTCTTATAAATTATATAAAATTGACAAGCATTTCATCACGATACGTGAGCGAAGCGAGCTCGGTTCAGTGTGATATTTCTTGATTTTTCTAACACCTTACGTGGGATTTTGTAAGGATCTGCATCACAAAATTTGTTTCTGAAAATTCTCATCAACGAAATTCCAGATCATAAATTACAAATGGATTTTAACAATTCATATTTTTACATCAGGAATCCTTGATATTGTTCATAGTTAGAAATTTAGTGGAAAGTTTGTCCCACAGGTTGAGAAATTTTTACTATAATTTGATAGAATTTTTCGTCAATTGCGAAGGATTGTAGAACGGCTCTTCGTAGTGAGAGAAAACAATGATCGATCAGGAGACAGAATTGACTAATGAAGTAAAGGGAACTCTCCATAATTTCACAGTGCAAGTTTGCAGGATTTCGATTCTAAATCCGGAAGAGTGAGCCAGTTTGCTTCGAATAGGATTTTCACTCGTTTAGAGTGAAAAATCCACTCTAGAATTGAAGTAGCTGTGAGTTTCTAACCTCAAACCTTAGACTATCACTCTAAAAGAGTCACTTTTGGCTGGCCGAAGAGTGAAATCTCACTCTGAAAATTTCAGAGAGCAGGAAGAACAACAGTAATTTAGTACCAGGTATTTCGAAATTGTAATGATTACCATTCGGTATCAAAGACAGCACCAATCAATTGTTTAGGTTGCCATGGATACGATAATAACTTGATACGAAAAAAGTCACCAGATCGCGTTATTATCATTAAATTCCTATTTCAGAGTTGCGATGAAAACCCAGAACGAATAATTGATCCAACTGATGGATGTCTGTCAATGGGTGTCTAATAAATTGAATTCTCCAAGCAAGAAATAATTCCGAGATTCAAATGAAACTTCCAAACAACAGGGGGGAAACCGTCTGGGTATATCGTGGATATCTCTTCACATCGATAACAAAATTTTCCTATCGGTATGAATCATGCATTAGCGCGATTGTGTAAAGCAAGAAGATTCTCTTGTGCAATTGATTAGATAAAATACGCAACTATAAAATTCTCGAAGAAGGTAAAAAAATGATTTCCACTTGGAGATCTAATTCACAAAGGAAAGACAAAGTACCCAATAATCCTCGTGGAAAAGTAACCGCCCCCGCGTAATGGTGGTGGCCAACTACGACTACGAACGGCTAGTTGAAACGATTTGCATTTGTAAACGGGAGGCTTAAGAAGCCAAGGAACGCTCCGTATGTGCACGTATTATATACGTTTTCCGGGTTCAACCGGTTACCGGGATATACGTAGAGCTTTTGTTGTGTTATTAGCCAACCATTGTTGAGCCGATATCTCCTTTATCGAAGGCCTATGGAAATCCGCTGGTCAAAGGTCGTACACATATGACAGAAAATAACTTATCCGTCGCCAGTCAACAGTAGTCACAACAAAACGTATCGATTCACAAAACGCCGATCGAAAATATAGATATCGCATTACAATATCGTTCAGGGATCGTCATACGCGACGGGTCAAAACCGAGTTCATCGCTAAACAAAAGCTTGGTTTTTCTTTTTTTTCTCAATATTATATTTTTTTCTCTACAACCGCATCATACGAAAGAAGAGAACAGCAATATCCAGAGCTTATGCGGACAACAAAGTAACATTTTAACCATTAATATACACATTGATCATCAAACGTATCGAAGGTAGGTATCAAACGTATCGTTTTATATGAGTGTATACATATCTTTCTGCGGAGAGAAAGGAAGAAGGGAAGTAACAAAGTTGGAGAGTGTTTTGTGTGAGACAGTGGAAGAAAAAGGCAATCCAAGGCATAACCGGGGAACACGGCGAGACGCGATTACGGTGTAATCGGCGGTTCGACTCGAAGCGTGGAATTATCAGGATTTAAGGAGGCAACAAAGTGCGTTTTTACGAGGGTCCGTCCAAGGATGGCCTTTATAGTATGTGGCCACGCTCGTATTGGGATCTTCCCGGCCTTTCCCCTCGATTCCCTTTATATCTCACTTCCACTCACCAAAGATCTGCTTTCTTTATATGTAGGTATAGAAGTATATTATATACTATATGTGTAAGCAGAAATGCCGGAATAATCGCCGCGGAGATATAATTAAGCCACTAATGACCACCGTGCTCGATCCTCAAGCACCGGTGAATGGGCACGACCTGACGTTCGAGTATAGAGAGCCAACCCGGTTTCGCGTAAGGTAATTGTCGAATAAAATAAACACCTTCGATATTGTGTACAGGGACACGTTGATACTGAAAAAATATAGATTTTCATTTTTCTCTCTCATTTTTGTCAACAATTCTCTCTGTGGGTTGTAGGTTTTCTGTTCTTCAGTTTCTAATGAACGAGTGTTAAGTGTGTACGAATTAAATGTGAGAAAATATTGTAAATTGAAAAATTAGAAAGTGGTGAAAGTACAGGGGAATTGGTAAAACAAATATGGTATCGGTAAAGCAATGATTACGGATATTAAAAGTTGGAAACATCCTATAGGAAATTACCTTCAACACGCGACTTGGTCGGATCGTTTTGTACAGTTCTGTATATATTCTGTATAAAACAGAGAGTATTGTCGAGTGATAAGTCGTGGAGATTCATGATTACAATATGCTTCACACGAATCAGGGTTTCGATGTCTCTGAGGTTTCGCGATAACTCGAGTTTCAGGGATAAGATAAGGGATCATGCTGAAATCATGGGGTTAGCCTCGCCATATTGAATTGAATTCTGAATTTTAGAGGAGTCAAGTTGCAGCCCTTAAACACTCAGCTATTAAACTCTCTTAACAGATCGCATGCTTGCTTTTTCAGGGCAGACTCTGCAGTTGAGTGCTAACAAATCTGTCTTAGAATTTCAGAGAGAAAAGCTTTATGTGGAATTTTTTTTGTTAAACAAAGAAGGGATTGATTTCTTTCGAATATTCGATCAGAGAAATAACGAAAAATGACTTTTCAATGGAAATTTCCATTCGTTCGCATCAATCAATCAACGAGAAACATGGTTGAATGCGATTATGTACGAGCATTTAAACAGACTGCACATTTTTTACTTCGATAATCATTTAATACTTTTATCATTCGTGCATTAAGAATAAAATCCACCAATTAATTGCAGGGTAACGTGTCTTAACGAGTTTCTTTTATCCCCTTAATACGACCGTGTATTATAACAACGTATACGGAACAACGTAGCCGAGGTTGCCACCATTATATTCGTGCACGCCGTCGTGTTGTATTCGTTTGATTAATATAAATCAGTCATACGGTCTCTCGTCGCTAATGACGACCGCGGCGGATGTATAACTACAGGTATTAAATACAGCTTAGCATGCTTCATTTAAGCAGGGAAGGATTACATATCTTTACCTCCTTATTGAAGAACCAACGATCGTCTCTGTGCTCTTGGTACAGCTCGGCATCCGATCATTCTAGATTCGTGTATATAAGTCAAGCCTGAACCATCGCGGTTTGGGTGCAATGAACTTCGATTATCATCATCGACCCATCCCCGACACTGAACTTCCAACAATTACATTCAAAACTAATTTCTCATAGTTTCATTCGCAAGTTCTATAAATAACATTAAAATCAATTTCATGTGCTCTGGTAGGAATTGTTGAATTCATCGAACACGTGGTTAACTATTCCTATGATGATCATCGACTGATTATGGCACACAAACCTACGACGGACGATACACAATCATATACAGTTGGTGAAACGTTTATTGATTTTACTTATAGAATTTAGAAACAAGTGTATTCCCTTTCCGTGATTTTTACTCGACTTTGCACGTGACGAACGAGCAGTATATACATATATATATATATATATATATATATATATATATATATATATATATATATATATATATATATATATATATATATATATATGTACAAAAACACATGCAAACATATATGTAAATTCTTGACGAAATATCAGATAACATCAATGTTTTTGTTTTACATGAGAATAAGTAATTTTAATGAAATAATATATAAATATTGAATACCAGTTGGCCTTGGAAATATTTTGAAAGCTAGAAACAAATGAAGTTATCTTTATATTCATCGCACAATGACGAACATTGAAACCAAGCAGATATAATTAGTATATACCATTGTATACATACAAAAACGAAATATTTGTTGATGAATTGTTATTGAATGGAGTAACGTATTCATTAGACTTATTATTATTGAGATGAAGATGAAGAAGAAGCAGAAAAAAAGGAGAAGAAGAAGAAGAGGTATTCAGTTCGTTCCAACTCGTTCACGGTCTTTTCGTTCTAATTTACAAATTAAATTATTAATAATGCTGTACACGCTGAGAGGTAATTGAATGAAATCAATTGTCAACGTTCGACGACGACATTTATCTTCCTGAAATTTTCAATTCACTTGATATTCATAAGATGTTACGAGTTCTTCACGTTCTTGGCAGCCGAATAAATCATGTTTCTGGATTTATTATAATTAATAAGGAAGTCGGTCTTTGAAACTCTGCTGTTCTTGTCTTTATTTACAATAAATTCTTATCAGGAGTTTATATACGAATTTTGGGAACATTCATTCAGCGAGACAAGCGCTGGAAATCGATGAGATTGTTGTATCTGTTACGAGAAGACTGACAGGAACAGGGGATGAAAAAAAAATTATCTTTGAATTTCATTTGAAAAAGTTATAGATAGGTGAATCTTGGTTTGAAAGATAATTTCTACAGAATTTATATATTTTTCAAGACAGCAGAGATTTTCGGAATCTTATCATTTCAAAGATGGAATATATTCTTTCAATTTTGTACAATGTTTATACAGCATTGTTTGTTATCATGCTTTTATTTACCATCACATGAAGCTTGTAAAGAAATTTTATTTAAACAAACATAATTGGAAATTTCTACTCTCCATTTACAAATTTGTCTTAAAAACTGTTTTCAGTAAGAAAAAAAAAAAGCCGATGAATCGTTGCATAATTTCACCTCTTCCATCGTACACGTTAGAAAGTGTTTGCATGTGTCATTTGTCCAAACGTGTGAAATGTTGGAACTGAAATGGAAAGTGTTACCTTCGATCTTGGGAGAAGTACTTGAGTCACTCCAGACACTTTCTTTGGAATATTCTTCGAGAAAATTTATCATATTTCAATGAAACCGAAGTCAACGACGATGCATCGTTATAATTTTGCCGCATCATATTTCTACTTCCAGAAGAATAATTTTTTACTTCTAATTAGTTTCATAAAGGACTGAGATTATCGATGTAGAATATTCCATCATCATGGATATTATGGACTATATAATTCCAAAGTTTTTATCTGAACTTGTACTTTTATACTTTTAGAAGAAAATTATAATCGCAATACGTTTCAAAATATCTTGTATTATTTCTCTGTAAGTTCAACTCTTCCACGACACATCGAAACCCAGAGTTTATTTGAAATTAGATAAGAAACCGATCAATGATCGTGAGCGATATACAATCTCTAGCAACATTGTTCGTTATTTTAAGAAAGTAACAAAGATTTTAAAGTGCCCTTTCGATTCTACACCACTGCCGACACACAATATTGACATTCGTTATCATAATTTACAAATCAATTCAAGAGTATTACAATTACTCGACTTCGTCTCGTGTTTTTTTTAAAATTAGAAGTCATGAATTCGTCTAACACGAATAATATATATATACATACACATGAGGAATAATGTTTTATAAGCGCAACTCATCAAACTTACATCTCTCATTAGTATCACGTTGATCAGATCGCGCAAATTGAATCAACAAAACCAACACCTTTTCCGTTCTAATCGTTGAATTTTCCTTTCAATTCAAATAGTATGAGATATTTTGTTGTCATGACGACCGAAAGATTGTTTCGATTCTTATCACTGCCTGCATATCTACAAACACGTACACATGCACATTTATAAATACATCAACCACTCGTAACTCGCGAACAACCGAAGATAAAACGTTTCTTTTAACCAAAAAAGAGAAAGAGAGAGAGAGAGAGAGTGAAATAATTAACAATAAAAATAGTGTACAAAACTGAATGAACGATGATAGTTATTACACGACGCGATTTCACTAACCCACGCACTCTACCGAGCTGATACTTTTATATTATTGTGGATTCGGTTTCAGTGTAACGTTCATTTGACATTCACGAGTAGACTGAATGAACCTGTCAATTTGAATGATACGGTAAACAGAGCGATGGAACTATATGGTGGGAGTGAGATGATCTATTGATAATAGTCACGGCCAGATACACATTATTAAAGCCGAGTACGATTTTTAATATCGATAATGTATTATCTTGCTAATCGCGGGAATTACAAACACTTTCGATCCAATAGATTCCCTTTTTGAAACAATTTGATGAGAATTTAATGAGAGATTTTTAGGATGACACTCTGATAAAGAGCTGAATTCATGAATTATGAATTCTCTTTGTTCTATAGTTTTCATGTTACAAAAAGAGTATTTTACTTGGTATTTTCATGCTAATGAGGCCGAATATGGAGCGAAGCGATATTATTGTCAGAAGAAGTTTCAGTTGACAAAAGAATCGAAATATATATTCATGCTGAGAGAAGCGTGAATATATATCATTTCGAGAGTAGAAATATTGTATCTCGATAGGGGGAATTATCATCAGGTTGACCCGATATTTCGTGAGGACCTGACGAGGTTATCCTGAATCAAGCGATCCTTGAACGATGTCGGAATAAAGTTTTGTTGCTAGACTGCACTCTTTTCTTCATCAAAGAATAATCTGATTTCAATTCACATACAATCCTGGTCCGCGTTTTGATAAATATATAAATGGAAGATACGAAATACTCTTTGATTTCAATAAAATTGAGATGTTCTGTGACAAGTTGAATGGAATTATTCAAATTTACACCTCGTATCCATGAGGAGAGGTTATCATTCAAGGAAAATACTTTGTTTTCAAATTTGTCATTTCCACTGCATGTGCAGGATGTGAAATATCTATGCATTTCCAGTTGAATTCGCTGAAATTAGAATGAATATCAAATGATACTTGACTTCTTTAGACTTTTCTTTCAAAAAACAATCCTCGAGAGACAGAATTTTGCTACTGAAAGGCTGAATTAAGTTTTTTCGCATCACTTATATCACATTAGTTTGTTTCTCATTGATAGAAGATGAAAAATTTCATGAAAAAATGTCGAATTCTGTGAAAAATATGCATAAACATCTATTATACTTGAGAATAGGGAGAAAAATCTTATATGATCAGTATTTGCAACTAAAATACCGTGCACTGAATTACTATATGAATTTTATTTTGATCCGCACAATTTTTTCTGACTCTTCGAATAAAACAGCACGACATTTCATACAAAATTATGATTTTTCGTCCAAGTTCAATAGTTTTCATAATTTTACAGTGTAGGGTGTATTCTACACCCCACGTTTCAATGACCATCCCCGTTTCAGATTTTGACACAACCGTCGTAGAGTTTTAAATAATAATGAATTATCAAATACGTGTGCATTTTCGTGCAATGAACTGAGCTCGTTTCGTTTGATGAGTTTAATGTTCTTGGATTATCAAAATTCAATCGAAGCCAGCTGTGTTTACTCTGAAATTTCTTGATGATAAACAATTTTGTAGTTACCTGCAATTCAGATCGTACAATGTACATTTCATTACTCCTTTTTCATACATAGCTAATAAATTTATGTACATAAACTTCCCATTATCTCACGGATTCAATTCCTTCAAGATCCCGATTTCAATCAATCCAAGGTTTTCTTGACAAAGTTCATCTTCTCCACCACTTCCAAGGGATCAACTACCACTAGGAATGGAATAGGGGAGACAGGGGCTAATTGTAACAGAAGTGAGTTTGTAACACGGTCTATTACTGTAGTATTCCTTATCAGATAATGTCTGCGTTTTATAAAATCCTCCTTCAGCGACTGAATAATTATTTTCCGAAGAGTGAACCTCACCTCTGTTACTCTCAGCTCCGGTATTCTCTACAAATGCAACAAATTATTCATGACAAAGGATATTTTGAATTTCTCAATTAGTATTTGCACCCCATTTTCGATAATGAAATTCGACACACTATGATAGAGCGTTAAATTATTGAATTTAAAAACTGACAGTACTGCTCCTTACGACACATTAAATCCTCGTACCTGTAGTACTGTACCTTATGCTAATATCGAAGACGTTGATGCGAGTCCTAGCGAAGATGGCACGTGCCATATGTTTAGAAATTCTAAACAGATACTTCAAAACCTCCCCTGTTCCACAGCACATATTATTTACTTATCAATATATTCATCAACATAATAAAAAACAAGATCCCAAGATCCCTCGAAATCAAAAATTATACAGAAAAAAAGCTACAACAACATCGCACGTGGCTGTCTCCCGATGAGGTTTAAGTGAGGAAGTTTTTACCACGCCCGACAGATTTTACCAGGTATATAAGCAGCGAGTTCTTTACGATCCTCTCTGCGCGTCTTTCCTCTCCGTCTATTCTTTTTATGATCTACTGGACAAACGAAGAAAGAGAGAAAGAGAAGAAGAATCACCACCATGTATATGAGTGAGGCTCTGTATTAGGTGCCTTTATGTCGACACAATGCCGTTTATTATCAGAATCTATTACCTCGGCTTACGTGGAGGTGCTTTAACGGTTTGTTACCATGGGTAGAGAGACTTCGCTGATGAAGAAGAGAAAAGAAAGAAGAAGAGAAGAGAAAATACGAGGGAGAGGAAGGTAGTTTGTCGAGAAGTACTTCAAATCATCGAGACTCATTAACAATATACGTGAAGACATTCCGCGATTCTTTCTCTAGTTTTGTTTATCCATTTGACAATTAAGGTATCTAACGTTGCATGGTAACGTTACACGTCATCGTGTTTCTCGTTAATTCGATAAGTATATGAAATGGACTTTCTGAATTTTTTGGAATGGATTTCTCCTGAGAGAAATAACTAATCATCATGAAAACGAATATAAAATAATCCCACTCCCATTTGGAGTTATCTCTGATTTTTCTGCGCCATGAATTTCGACATTACAGGCGTATATTGATTCGCAGCTGCATCCCACGTGAACAGTTACTCGAAAATGCACTTCGAAGTCTTTCATTCCATCTTCCTTACTCGACGAGTGTTTCTATCTAATTTCATTCTAGTCCCAATCAAATGGAAGCACGAAATGAATTCAGCATCGCTTCGAGTACTTTGCAACTTGGCAGCACCCAACAGCACCATCTCTAATCGGGGAACACATTGAGCAGAAAAATCAGGGATGACTCAAAACGAAACGCGAGGAGATCAATTCCTTATAGAGAGACCCTCGAAGAAAGATTTCGCGATTCTTCATTTTGTCTCCTGCATATAACAATTGATTTGGCCTAAGAGCTAAATACAACGTAGATAGTTATCCGAAAATGCACAGTGTCAAAAAAATTCAATAAATTTACCGAGAAACTCCATGAAAAACAATCAAAATATGATGAAGTTTTAGTTCCAAATTTTAGTTAATTTACTCGAATGCTTGCGCAGTGCACAATTTTTCTGGGAATCTGTAGAGCAGAAAAATCTGGGATATAGTGGAAAATTGGCACTTGGATAACAGCTAATCGTCTCATAGTTGCCGTTTCGATTCGGTGTTGCGGTGGTTCCAGCTTCATCGATCTGTAACTATACCTCCAAACAATCTTCAAAATTACAATCATTCTGTTTTCTTTCTTGCTACAAAAACTTGACATTCCAAAAAACAAAATTCGAATGAAAATCTGGCATATTTCTTATCTTTCTAGCATATTTTTCAGTTATTCAGTGACACGGAGTCGCAAAAAATGTTTGCTTCCCCTGAAAAAATTTGTTTGATATTCCATACATACTAAGAAAATTTGCTGGAGGAGCGAATATTTTTTGTTGCCACAGCTTACAAATCGCTGTCACAGAAAAAGGTTTTTTACTTCAGCAAAACACATCCAGCAAAAGTAGATTAGGAATGCAGCAATGCCCAACACATGTGATCTGGCAACGCTGGAAATTTTATCAATACAAGTTGAAATTCAAACCCGTAAGATACGTGAAAATTATGTATTCGAAAAATTCAAAATATTTCTTCGGCAAAGAAAAGAAGAAGAATATATCTTTGTACAAACAGATAGAGATATCTAAAAATCTTTATCTCGGAGAATGTTAACGTCAATTGAATGTATTCTTTCAGTTAATTTCAATTTTGCGCAATTTTTGTGAGCGTTACACATGTTTCGACTTTCACCTCATTTTTAACACGTATGTACAAGATTAAGCACTGTTGATTACATAATTAAATGATTGGCTCGTCGTACATTATGCAGAACGATGTTGGCTTGTGAACTGCACTTTTTGTAATAATTCTTCATTTCCAAAAGATAGAAGATAGGACGAAATAAAGCAACGAAATTTCGAATTTTGAATTCTTTAAGATAATTTTTGCAAAGAAAAAACATTCTTGTGAAATAGAGGACTAGGATTTTGTTTCTCATTAGTGCATATTATCTGCTGGTTTGTTTGTTTCAAATTTGGAAGGAAGAGTATAATTACTCGAAATTGTAGGTTGAAAATTTCCAGTTCTTGCATGAGAATCAAGTTTACAGAATTTTTCCTGAATTCAAGAAACTATGCTGCTTTCTGGATATTAAATTTTTGATTGGATTTGAAATCTTCAGAATTTTGTACCATAATCGAATAATGTTTCAGCCATTTGCAACTGTACGGAGTATGATAGTCCATTTCAAGTCTCATGACCACATCTGAACGAAGTACACGATCTGGGAGATTTTTTCAAGTCTTGAAACTGCGATGAAGATGAGATTCATTCCACAATCGTTGCCACGACCATGCCAGCAGCGTTTCGGATGAAACCTCCATACAAGAGTATAAAATAAAGAAAAATAAAGAAATCTACCGATTAGGATGAAAATCGTCCACGTCGTCACCGACGTTTCTGCAATTTGTTTACTCAAAAGGCGAATAAATGAACGCGCGAGCAATAATAAAACGAAGAAGAGAAGACCGAACTACACTCCCTCGGGGCTAATTAATCGCGACTGGTATAAACCTACGCTCATACTTCGAACTTGTTCACAGAGAGCTAGGCAGAGTTAGATCGCTTTCTCGTTGGTTCGTTTTCTATATGTTGTTACTCCAGCGAATACCTTTCCTCGCGAACTAATTAAAGCCGCGAACCAAGCGCAAGGATTTGGATTATTACGTAAGTTGGAGTTCAATTAATTGGGTATCCCGCAGGGGTCTTTCCTGAATTCTCAGCCACTCTTTTGGAATGAGAAATATGGTCCAAGCAATTAGCGATTAGCGATAGGAGGATAAAAAATAGATTTTTAATTCAAATACATCAACGAATACATCAATAATGAATCATATTTCATCATTCCGAAGGTGCTGGTACTGCTGGGAGAGGAGATCCACACGTACAGACGTATAAACGTATGAACGTATATACGCAAGGCCAACCGAGGTAAAATAAAGTTCACATTACGAGTAGAGTAGAGTTTGAGAGTAGACGGAGTCTAATTTTAATGGTATATATGGTGCGAGAAGAGTGATCTCATTCGTTTGCACTAGACGTCCAATCCGACGGACGCCGCGCGTTGAAATCACCGTGGGTGGCCTGGACCAACGAAATTCGAAATTGATCGTTCCATCTTGAGACGTGTACGCAATTCTCACGACGTACCGTTACGTACTACAACAACGTCAAACATTCCTTTTGACTTTTGATTTATCTTAAAGAGCATTACCGTGATAATACCAGAATGTATATTATAGGTAATACCATTGTTTTTCTTTCTTTGGTAAATTACGAATCTCTCAATTATATCTAAGATTGATCTTCGTTGAAGTTATTGTCGAAGGAAAAAAGTTCCTTCCATCACGATCATCATCATCATCATAATCATCATCATAATCATCATTCGGAATTAGTTAATGAAGAATAATGTTGTAATCAACGCCATAGTACGATCGCCATCGACTAGAAGAAGTGGTAGAGAGTAGTGGTTGTAATATAGCAGCACTTTCAATCGATTCCTTTTACCGAACCAAGATAAATATATAATTTATAGAAAGAATAAGAAGAGAATCGAATTAAAATTCGTAGTATTTAATCCCACACGTTGGAATTTTAATCCTTATGTACGTGTATACAAACTACTATGACTTATCTATAATCCATTTGTACACAATAGAAAGGAGGAATTAACAACGAGGTTTTAGATTTGAATCTTTAATTATACCTCGTAAAATATATTTTAAGTGTTATAAGTATATCCTAGGGAGGAGGAATAAATCTCGATACTCAAAGACAATTTGAAAAAAATACTTGAGCAAGCGTGAAAGGAAGTTATATATATATTTATATACATATATATCTAATTTGCGATCGAATCTGGGGAAAGAGTTGTTCTCTTCTCGTGAGAATATATTCCAACTTTCCAACGAGGGCTAAAATTTAAGGAATGTACGAAGGAAGTCTCTTCTCATTTTTTCTCCCGATGTACAAGAAAAACATAGCTACGACACACGACGACGATGACGACAAGCGAGTAATCTGATGACACGAGTCGATCGTAAAATTTTATATCACCGATTAACCTGGGATGTAATATACAACGATGAATATATATCGTGACCCACTGATGATGTTATGGTTATCCACGGACGGTACGTCACGAATTTTTATATGTTTTTGTATTTCATTAGGAGCACTGGAAAGGCTTGATTTCAAAAATCCCTTGATACCCTGTTATTCAGAGTATAGATTGTCGGAGATTGTCAATCGTATTGGATAATTCGGTGATTAAAGTGCTTGGAGTGATTTGGGTTTTTTCAAAAGTGTGAATTGTTGAAATTAAAAGGTTTCAGTCGGATCATAAATTGATTTACGACAAAATCCGCACCGCCCAGCAAATTTTTAAATACGAGGCATTCGTAAACAATTCATTCTAAACCGTCATAATGGAGGCACACTCTATATAAATAATTCTTCATCGCTACATCGGTATCAGCGTGCTATGTGGGAATAATCAAAGATTCAGTCCCATGATGCGCTGATTGTTCGATGAGACAACATTTTCTCAACTTTGTTTGTAGTTCCAGGAATGTTTGTGTAATATTTGCGAAGGACAAGGCATTGTTCTTCTCTAATTTCACAAGTTCTGCAGAATTTAACCACCCGATAAAAGAACTTCAGAGTCAGCTAATCTACAAATCTCATCCAAATTTGAATAGTTCATCCCATGGAACTTGAATTTTCAATCCAAGAGAAGATGTTAATGCAATTAAAATAAATTCCAATCGATTCTGAAAATGCAACTAAAGAAAATTGAGGCAAATTTCATAAAAATTATTTGAACTCCACATGATTATGTCAGACTGAATTGAAGGTTCCACAAGTGTGTATGAAAATCGAAGCATGCACTAAAAAAACGCACATGACAGCTCTCTATGATAACAGAAGTTTTGCCAAGATTCTATCGTTAGCGTTGGCGAAAAGGAAAAGTTTTTGTATAGGTAGTCATGATAATAACAGAACGTGAATTCAAGTTTCCTGATGAGAATGAAGTATGAAAATGCGAGTGAAGAGACATCCAAGCGCATAAGAAGCGAAAATGGAGGCATTTCAATGTTTCGCATTCGCGAGCGTTGATGTTTCACTAAGATTGTAGATGATTTTTGAAGAATATTCGTTCTGTTCACTCTCCATCATTGTTCAATGATGCTTCTCAAAATATAAAATCCACCCTCAATGAAGAATGTGAAGTAGCTGAGTGTATTTTACTTCACCCGTTGCAGGCGAGTTCATTAATCATTTTCATTCAAAATTCACACACAAACGGTTCAAAACAATTCTCCATCGTTCACTGGAGTACACTGCTACGTTAACGAAGCGACATACAAAAATTTCTTAATCTGCATCTGTCACATAATAATATTCATTGAATAATTTGTCACGCAAATCATGAATCAAGGATAAAACGTACAGAATGTTTTATATTTCAGTTATTCTTTAAAAGACACGTTTTTTTTTACTTTTGGAATATTTCAACACGTTCTTCGAAAAGTGGTGTTTTTTAACTAGCTTTATTATTTCCTCTTTCGAGGGAAATCGTGGATTTTCTTCTTTAAACCAATAGCATCATGCCTCGAGTATAAATTCAAATATGAACGGTTTGAATGAGTGCTTTTATAAAGAATTTTTTGTTTTGAAACCTTGAAGTAAGAATTGAAAGTGGCTTTCATCTAACAATACAGCACAAATTAGCCCGGTTCAGCCGAAAGTGAACATCGAAAACGAATACCAAAACGATGAAAAGAGTTGAATTCCAGTCAATTTTCCAAGTAAAATCCTGTTGGATTTCTCACAGCGTTGAACCTTGATTACCTCGAAACCATATTTTTTGACACAGTGTTCAAAATTGTACACGAAATATGGAAAATATTGAATTTCCTCCCACGTCCACCTCTGATGCACGCCAAAATTCTTGTTGGAAGAAAGTTAGAGACAAAACAAACTGCTGATTTTGTGCGGAAACATTGGATTTTGCAATCATCCATCATTTTGTGAATTTATAATCATAAATATATTGATTCTTTTCAGATTTACAAAAATAAAAAAAGAATTCCTTATTATTTTTTAGCTGTGACAGGTATTCTCTCAGCTGTATTTCCACAGCCAAATTGAATCATTTGGTCATTCAAATATGAATCATAAGATTCCTTGCTGTGATAGCTAATAAATGGATACAGCTAAAATTATTCCAGTTGTGACAGCACAAAAATTGATACAAAAAAGTGAATAACTGCTACAGCAAATTCATGTGAAAATTATCACATCAGTTGCTTAGCATCTTTCAAGGAAGGACCTTGACATCAACTATAAGTTGGCTAGTGTCATTTCTGCTAAGGTAGACGCTACGCGAAAAGAAATGAGCTGTTTCAACTAAATTTTACCTTTTATAGCTAATTTTTCAGCAAGATTAACCAAACTTCCGGAGTCGGAGTTAAAAACTTTGCTGCTGCAGTAGAAATTCAGCTATAACAGCTAAAAATGAGAGAAATGGAGAAAGGAGTCCGTCATGGAGCAGAAACTCTTCGAAATATCGTTGAAATTCAATATCAAGGCAGTTAATTTTGAATCATTCAGAGTGTTAAAAAATAAATGATCTCGGAAGCATATCATTGAGAAAATGCGTTTTAATATTTTTGTATTCGATCAAAAATTCGTTGCAATGAACGATTCGAACTTCAGTGACATTTTTTTGGGACACCTTCTCGTATTTACGCATCCAACTTTTAGTCATTTCAATCTAATAACTGCGGATAATTAATTCAAAGCCCTGTTGCGAGAATTTCACTCAAAATCACTGAAAATTTCAGTGATTTTTAGAAAAATGCGCTTCTGTTTCCGTCTCTTTCTCCAATGATGATCCACCAATTTTTATGTGGAATATGAAAAATGCCATCTTTTGCATCAGATCAGTGGCGATTCATAATTTGTGATAGATTTGTCCATGTCAATAGAGAATCACTGTAAAAAGAAAGTTTTAATCTCTTTACATCTTAATTCAAGACAATGTTCTTCCCATTGTTTTCGTAGCTCAATTTGTTTGCGTTTTTAGATTCAGTTATGGAATGATCTGAATTTAAGACTTTCTTCTCACAATGTAGCCCTACAGAAGGAATTATTGCAGATTGAAAAGAATCAATGTAAATATTAAATACAGCTGATAAACGCAACTTCCAACTCCTATCGAATGGAAATTCATTCCACTAACATGGAATGCAGAATTGTCAACCAATGATTGTTGAATATACACAAAAGGCATTTTACTTCAGAAATTACCGCGAAACAAGTTGAAATTTTCAAAAACAATACTCCAATGCATTCTGTCAACTCTGCAAGGAAATATTTCTGTAAACTGTTTTAGAATTTAATTATTTTCACAGGCGGTGTAGTAACTTTTTGACAAATTTCATGCTCATTTTGGAATGAAGATCCATCAATTCAACTATGTTAAATATTCTACGATGATTATTGAGATATATGTAATGAATTTTATTGTCAATTCAGCAACATTATTGCGGATTTTTGAACGCGATACATTCTGTGGACACCGACAGGGAACTGTAGGATAATATTGTTGCATAATTCAAAGGACGAACATTGAGAATAGAGTAAAAAATCATGTCACAGTCATTAGCATGAAATTAGCATCTAATCAGGCTGGATCACGATTGCAGGATGGAGATAAACTCTGTGTTAAAAGATATATCGATATCTACACATGTGCTATTGTTTATTAACTACAAGAACATTGATACAATCGAAACTGGACCTCACATCGGACCTTCTACCACGTATTGAACGAAATAGCTCTGTTCTTTCAATATTAAAGAAAAACTATTCCGATTATTTCCGATCTAAACATTCTCAGAATCCCAATGACATTGCCGTAATTGAATCCCATGCCGTTCATTAATATACTTGAATAATAAAATAAATCATCGATCGCAACTTTGAACAGAACATTTGCATAAAAATATTGTGAGAAAGAGTGTGATATAAAATCCAGTCTCGAATGATTACTTTTCTTTTATCTAATATCTCTTATGTATTAACCACTCAAGATATAGTGATTTTTTTCTTAGCATTGTGCGGGTAATCTGATAATATTTGTAAGGAATTCATGTTTATCAAGATACATTCTATGTACTCATTTAATTCAATGTATTGAATTCTTGCAACTATAATTAAGGCACCTACGGGATACCGTTCACATAAAAATCTAGAGTATTTTAATGAGAAAATTGTACCTAGAGAAATTTTCAGTTGCTTCATTGATTAAACTCCCAGGAAATCTCGGTTGGAATGGTAGAATTCTAAAAAATGCGAGAAGTTAAAATTAATTTTGACTCTTATCCAAGTGAAAACCGCACTTTAAACGTGGTCTGCGATAAGTCACGAGCGATGCAACCGATTTAAATGAATCAAGGTTTATGTAGTTCGTGATTAATTTCTTTATCGTAGAAACTCTTTACTACCATATTCTTTTTCAACGAGTCGCCATTTTGTTTTCGGTGATTATTTTTTAATGATCTCAATTCTGTTTCACGTTTCTTAGATTATCACCAGTTTTATGCAGAGTCTACTTTGCACGTCAATAACATATTTTCTATATTTGCGAATATTTCTGAATGAAATTCACATGATTTTTCATCGAAATGGAAATAATCAAATATTCAACCTATCTAACTATTCTTTCAATTACAAACCAAACTGAATTGAATTCAAAGATCACAAAAATAGGGTCTTCTATTCTAGTTGAAACATAGATATGATGTGATTTTTAAGCTCCTGAGAGAGGTCTTTGAACTTACAGTGAATGGTAATGAGCTGCATTTGTGAAAAAGCCTTGCGAATTAGAAAAAGTATTTAAAATTGAACCCTTTTAAATTTGTCCTGCTGATACCAAAAACAGGGTGCCAGATATATACATGATCATGTATGTATGATGAATGTATGTATGTATGTATGTATGTATATATATCACTCTGTTATTACGAGGCACTAAACCTCTCGTATCGTCATGAATTTCTATGTTCCATGTCAAAATGTTTCATTCCTTCAACACTTTTACGATGCTATAAAGACGTACAGACACACACATCGAGCTTTTCCCGTAGTATTTAGATTTTTGTTTGAGAACAGTACTAAACGATGAAGTACTACTTCATATCCTTTACTACTACCGCATACCACTGGTTATAAGATCACATGAATATTCAATCGAACCGGAAATGGTAACAATTTTTCGGACAAGATCGATCACAAATTCGTAGAAAGAAAATTCTCTTGCAACTATATAGTGAAACATGAAGAAACGTTGATTCCAAGGAGAATAATCTCGAGAATAAATAGCGGCAGAGAGTTACGTTAACATATCAATGTATTTATACACCTAACGCTCGTGTATCGCGTGAAATATCGCAGGAACGAAACACCGTTGACCTCGGTGGTAAATTTTCCCCTACGAGAAAGCAGCATCGAGAGCGGCTTGCTTGTTGCTTTATAAAGTGTGTGACTTCAATTAATCGCCCCCACTGGGCATCACGGTAACACACACCACACTTGTTCCCACTAATCGCGATTAATTAGAGACCGAGGTAAGAGTTATCTCATCTCGGTTAATAAATTGCATCCAACGCTCGCGAGAAATGCGACTCCGTGGAAAAGGGTTGAGAAGAGAGACTACTAATCTTTTCCATAAATTTCTCATTGCCTCTATATAAAGTTCCCTTATCTCTTCTCCTCTCTACGATTCGTCATCCGCATTCCTAACGTTTCTACTCCTCTTCTTTTCGTGCTCCTCTCTTCCCTGTCAACTTCTCTGTATTGTTGGTAAACAAAAGACGGATATCTAAATCGTGTGCAACAGCAGCAGCAGCAGCACACGAGTAGTAGTAGTAGTAGTAGTAATAGCAGCAGTCCCTAATACCGGTTCCCTTATCTACACCAGAATCAAAATCTGGCGCACCGCACGCGTTTCTCGAGCAAACGAATCAACTCTGCTCCAAAAGCATTTTGCTGCTCAAAAGAAGTTTAAAAGCTTCTCCTTGTTTGGTCATCTCCTGAACCCTGTCATTCAACTCTAGCAATTTTTTGTTTTTCACTTCCTCATGTGAATTCTGTGGAGAATTTTCGCGGAAAGAAACAACTTTGACAGAATACGAGAGAAGAAAGTGAGACTCCTGTGAGTGCGTGAGTCAGACTCACAAGGAGTGATCGGATCCACTGGACCGAGGTAAACCTTCGAGACGAATTATCTCCACCTTTGATCATTCATGAACAACATCCGGTGGCACAATCTCGTTGTCACGGAATTCGTCCAACGTGTTGCCGTCTACTTTATTAACCATAACAGGACAGGGCTTACACGGTCTTAACGTAACACGTTCGTGACGTTGGCACGAATGTCGAACAACGAGTTCATTTACCACACGAACATCCATAATCTTCCAACACTCCCAAATGTAAATGAATATTCTTATTGATAAGTATGATGGATCCCTTGGTAAACTTTGGGATATCGTTGTGGACGTACCTGGGTTCATATCCCGTGCAGTTTTCCTTTATAAAAAAGTAGCGGTACGTTGGCGGAGCATTAGGTGTTCTCTCGGAACACTCTTTTTTGAAATAATATTATATAAACAATTCTCGGTCCGGCACAAACACAAAATATTATCAAATATTTAAAAAATCACACACACAGTTTCAATTTTTGTCACTCAATTTCCGTCGTAGGAGTTGCAATGGTTGCAGTTGCAGGAGCAAATAAGTTTGTAGTGATACATATTATTTCATAGATGTATGTAGTAAACCAGAAATAAGATATTTTATATTATAGATATTAAACCACTCGTCACTAGATGAGGAACTTTTATCAATGATGAATTATCTTGTAATGGAAAGAGGCTGTCCCCGTAACGTAACCTTCGAGACAACCTCTAACAAGGAACACTGTGAACAGGTAGTTTCGTTTTTTCGTTATTTCCCGTACAAAAGGATCGACAACACAATTGGATCTCAACATAAAAAAAAGAACTCTCACAACGGAGTCTCACGAATTCCGGCATGAGACTATTATTCTTGGATATGAGTATGTACGTACGAAAAGTCTACACGCACTTTCTCTTATTATTACAATTATTTTTGTTGACAATAATACCAAACACACGCGCACGAATTTTCAATATTATTATTTCCCTTTATATTCTTCCTTTGTTCCTTTGCACCACTGGGAGCAAACGATATCATTAGCAACGATAGGAATAGTGGTAAGAGCGATGATAATAATAATCCGACCACCTTCGTAGGAGCACCACCTTCTTGACAGAGTAGCCCGACGACACACAATAGTAAACAACGAGTATATAATATATATATATTTATATATTATAGATCACAAAACCAAAAAAAAAACAAACACGTACAACTGGCAGGGAATATTACGATGTGTGATGATCTTTTCAGCGAGGCGACGAAATAAATGACCAAGTCAGATTAATTATGGTATGAAACTGTCGACTGTCGGTTGTTGGATGAGACGAACTGTTGGTGCTGATGAACGTACACCACGAGGGTTGTGTGAATACCGGGTTGGAATACCTTTGGCTCTGGATTGTAGGAAAATCAACCAGCGGAGCCTTGCTTCTCTTCTGTTTTCCTTCCTTACTCTCACTCCCTCTCACTCTTTATCTTTCTTTTACAACGAGCAAAATAATATTTTAATGAAGGAAAGGCCGGACAGCGAAGTGCCCACGTCGGGTCGCGCTGCCGAACTGTTCGCTCCCCGCCCCTCGCGAGTTTGGCGGCTGCCTCCCCTCCTTTCCCTCCCCACTAACTTCTGCTTCTACCGTAGCACCGTTGCTGGGAGAGTGGGGGAAGCGCGGTACCGGCTGCGCTCTGCCCCTATCCCTACTCCGTCCTGTCACCCCGAGTCGGGTTTCTCTGACTCGCTACCACTCCCCTCTACTTGGGATTCTCCCTCGAAACGACAGCGCGTTCTCGTGTGGGGGTAAAATCGGCGTGGCTAAACGGTCGCGGGAGGCGGGACTCCGCACGGGGAGTACTGAGTGCGTGCTCCGGGATGCTGCGCTACACGAACGTGATAAGAGAAGGGGGTTACCGGTATCCGATCACTAACTCTCCACCCCCCACCAATTTTATATAAACGGACCTTGTTGCCACTACTACCACCATCCGCACACCACTCCGGTGGTAGACTCAACCGGAACGGCAACCAAGAAGAAGAAGAAGAAGAAGAAGAAGAAGAGAAGAAGAAGAACAAGAACAACACGACAGCGCAGAAGCTTTTCCTGAAAAGGGAAAGAGCGAGAAGAGGGAGAGAGAGATGAAGCCCGCGAGCTGCAACTTCCCGGATATCTTTCCGTATATACCGGTAAACTTTCCTCTTCTCGCTTTTTCTTCCTTCTTCACTACTTCTTTCTATCCTTTCTTTCTTTCTTTCTTTATTCCTTCGTCTCCGGACGTATCGTCCCGTCTTTACCTTGGTAGCTCGATCGAAGGAGATCCAGGATTTCCGATGAGAGGTGCCGTCGTCGGCAAAGTGAACCGATATAATCACACCGCGTTCTCATCGTCGCGATTTTTCCCTTTTTCTTCCTCATCCACCTTACCCCCATTCTCTTCTTCCGTCATTTTTGTCGGTCTTCCTTCGTTATCGTGACCGTTATCGTTATCCTCCGTGGTGACGTTTTAATTTTTTTCAAAATCGAGGTTCTTGGGTTCAAGTGTATGTCATCATCGTCGATATTTGTGGTGTAAAAGAAAACAAACGAATCTAGTTTTGTGCTCGAATTCAACGATACGAGATGATAATAGTTGTTATCTACGGTCTTAGTGAGTTTGGCATGGATCCAACGTCATTTCCTCATGTATTATGAATAAATTTTGAGAAAGAATTCATCGGAAGTGCAACAACGGGGGTCCAAGGGTGCCACTGAATTATGATAAGCAAACTTCGCTAGTGATGCCCGAGTGAAAACAATGTCGAAATTATATATAATTTGTATAGAATTATATGAAAATTATATATAGTTTGTACAGAATTATATATAAATTATATTGAAATTGTATATAAATTATATCCAGTTTTGGAAATTTCACCACAAAACAGGAAAAATATCCAACCAAGCTAAACTATGGTAACCAAATGCGTTTTCCTTCTTTTTAGTCACCAACAGTGAGATGCTTTGAGCGACCATTGAAGACGTTGGGTTGTTGCACCCCTGGAATAGAGATGCATGATATTTTTTATAAAAACTTTGTCGAGTTTTTATTGAATATCATAAAATAAACATGAAAATTTTATAAAAATGTCGTGCACCTCTACCCTGGAAGTTATTTCATGATCAATTCGTTTTAAATTATACTTCTCTTGTATTGTTATACATCTATAATGTGCTGCATGAAATATCGAAAGATATTCAATGTCATATCTACTCATTCACAGTATTCACGAGAAGTGCTGGTATTCTTTCACTCCGATTGAAGTTATTCATCCTGACTCTTTTGAATCGAAATTTCGATTGTTTGGAATTATCAGGCTGTGCGAGGGGTTGAGAAATCAAAATTCTAGTTTCAATGAAGTCCATTGTTACTTGATTGCACGTAAATCACTTCATATGGTATTGAATCAATATCGTCAATCGCCAATTTTCACTTTTGTCCCATGCAAACTTCACGAAATAATAATTTCGGTCATAAATATGGAATATGCTGTGTATCTCATCATTCTCGCTGCTACCGTTCAAATAATTGTAACCATTCGAGCGGTTCATATTGGAATAGCAACATTCATACATTTCTCAATTAGAATTTCATAGCTGAAATTGTGACATTTAGAGCTGGAACTACAAAATTTCTTTTGTTATAATCAAAATCTTGAATTTCATCGAACGAGGGCCAGAAGAGCTCTTGTAGATTCCATACAAATTTGAATTCCAGTTCTACTCTTTGTCTGCACTGAAAAATTTCGGGGACGAGGCAACAGAACGAGAAGCAAAAGCAATCCCACATGTTTTCCACAATAAAAGTACATGGTTGTTGCTTTTGCGTTAATGTAAAAAGTTTCTTCCGATCGGATTGCGCGAGGACAGCGATTCGATAGATTAAAAAGATTGTGGCGAACGAATACGTCTCTTACGCTCATTGGAGACAATGATGAGGACGACCATTGTGTCACTACGATTTTATTCCGATATTCAACGGAGCGTAGTTTCTTTGCGCAAATGATGTGGAGAAAACGTTGAAGAGGTAGAGTTTTCTACTCCGTGAGCCATTTGAAGTGCAAGAAAGTTTTCTCTATCACCCTGTAAGAGAAAAAGGAATTATAAACGCGTTCGACGTAAGAGAGTAGATGAGCATGCGAGCCAACAAGATTGATCTACGAGTTACATCATTCGAGTTTTATGAATTGTCTCTCAGACCATCACATAATCCATTATCGAATACCGAATTTGAATACCGAATCGTTACGTCGTATCGTGAACGAAATATAGGAATAATTATTTCGCACATAGATTTCTCGCTACGTAACAACAACAACCATCCAATCCGATCCGATCCATCGCATCTATTACACACGTACAACGAGAGGGGTTTGATAGAAATCACTATTCCGCATTTCGATTCGTGTATCACGTAACAGTACATCGGATAATCACGTGACATTTAAATGAAGACGACCGAGTCGATGAGTTGAACGGAATAATAATAATCATACAATTACATACGTGTAACACACATCACAAGTATTGTTTTTCCCCTGCTTGCCAAGTTGAGGATGATTTTCAAACACGGAAAAACATAAAGTAACGAAATCAGAAGCATATGAGGGCATACGAGGTATGCATATGAGTTACGATATAGCGTGAGAGAAGCAAAAGAAGGGAGCGAAACAAGAAAAAAAAACAACAACAAGAATAGGAAGAAGAGATGAGAGGAGAGAATATATACAGCGGTGGCACGTCGGGAGGTGATTCTCGTCCATTCGTTTCGTTTTATGGGGTCGTCAAAATGTTCTGCGATTCTTCGGTATGCGCTCCAGCTCCTCGCATTCCAGAGTTGTTGCCGAGAAGAGAGCCAAGAGCAGAGCCGACTAGTCTACACGAAAAATATGGGCATCAATCGGTTGAAACAATATAACTGACTGGAACAAAAAGAATCCCACCGAATCCCCTACACTTCATCGAATCATTCTTATGATTCGATCAAGCGGCAGAGAGTATACACGTTTCATTGAAGAAAAGAAGGGACAATTCTCCACACAAAAGGAACAAGACACCTGGCTCATCTTGGTTCTCGGTTCTTCCAAAGATCATCTCCATCAGATCCGGATTTCCGAAAGTGCCGTAAAACTGACCAAAGGTACACAGAATACGTCCATCCATTCATGATCTTTTCTTCTCAACGGCATCGATTCGGTCCCCACCTCGATCACGATGCCAACTTTTCTTTCACTAAAATAAAAAGTCACGAAACACAACGAAGGTTGCTTTTGAAGGATCTTAAAACCCCTTTTTGTGAAAGGAAAGAAAAGGGATCATCGAATTTATAGAAAAATTTACAGATAGCTATGCGTTATTTTGGTTATGGTTATCGGTTACAGTTAAAAAATGGTTTCTTTTCACGTGAAATTTAGAGCCAATAAAACTCGCATTGCCTAATATCGCGTGTCTTTTTCTCTTCTCTTCTCTTTACAATGGATGACCTTTTCTATTCTTCTCTTTTCCTTTCCGAGAAATCATTGTTTAATTTCTAACTTCGGAGAACAGAACTATATTTTTCTATTGTTGGAAGTTGTAAATCATTAGATTACTCAGGAAGAATTTAGAAATATATGGATTGAAATTGAAGAATTTTAATTAGCACTAAGATGTATTAAATTCTTGAATTTCGATAAAAAAAAAAAAGGTGTGAAGAGGAGGTAAAAAGAGACAATGAGGTAGGCCTCGTACAGGTCATCCTGCTGCGCAACTACTCTCTCACACACAGTTGGACCAAACGGAAAACCGAACCGAGCAGACTGCCAGGCGCCGACGATTTCACCCCTCTTTTTCTCGACGAAAGAGGGGCTGTCGGTCCTCTTCTCATTCTTCTTCTTCTTGTTTCTTCTAGTTTCTCAACCAGCGCTTCTTCGAGATTCGAATACTCAAATCCTGAAATATTTGAGAGAGAAAACCTATGCATCACACAGGTAATCGTATGACAACGAATTCATTGACATTAATTTAAGAAATGAACGTGTACGACGCGGTCCTTTTCCAAGAATTTGTATTCAAGATTTGACATTCGCAGCTGTGAAATGGCAGAATCCCATGTCGAAGAGTCCTATTCTAAAAGAGTGGATGAGTTTCCTGTCAGGTAGTTGGACCGAGAGCTGGTGGGATTGTTCTGCATCAGCAGGTGTTACCCTAGGACATTCAAAGTAAAATATTGTTCTTGCGTTCTCGTGCCTCACACCGCAAACGTCGAAAGCCTCACTGGGCATCCTCGTTTGTTTCGTGGAGAGGAAAGAGGATGCCTGAATGTGGAAGACAGAATGAAAGAGAGAGAGAGAGAATTTCAGATTTTCACAGGACACCCACCCCACGCTAAGCCTTTCTTTCATTCTTATACGTTCTGTTCTTGTTCGAAGGATCTGTGTGTTCTTTTCTGTTTCACTCTTGGAGCTTTGCCTACCTGCTACCTACATTCAATGCTTAAGAATCTATTCTGTAGATTTCTGGTATTTTTGTAACCACCGGCCAGGTAACCACCAGTCGTTTTTATACTGTGTATACTTTCGAAACAGGAAACGATTTTCTAAAGTAGCCAAAGAATATAAATATACATATATATGTATTCGAAAGAGGGAAATTTGTTTGCTTTGTATTTTCTTTGTGGCATTTTATTTTTGAGTTCGGCAATAATCGTTTCTGGTTTCGAAAGAAGAGTTTGATTTTCGCTCGCTTTAGATAATTGACAATATTTACACTTACGAATATCGAGGGAAAGCAAGTCGAGAACGAAGGAAGCGCGTGCTTACCTGAAACAAAGAAAAAAAGAATATACAGTAATAATCACAATAGCAGCAACAACAACAACAAAAGCGTACAAAGAATGATTTTCTGATCAAATCAAGAGAATTCAACACGAATTCTCCGGATTCGAGACACCGAAAGAAGAATCTAGCGTTCCTTCTTCCCCTCCTTCGATGATGCAAGTATCATTTTCTCACCGTACTATAATTTCTAAGCAAGTCGTATATAATCTTTCTCGTAGGGGAAGGGCGAATGAAACGAGTTATAAGGTGGATACGAAAATATTGAGGAGTTAGGAGTCAGCTAATTATAAAAGAAGACGGAAGAATATAAAGGGAACAAGAAGACAAAAACGCAAGGGGGAGAAGTCCGATCATCATCCGGTCTATTCGGGATGCGCGTGAGCGTTGTTTAAAGTCTAGACACAATGTTGGACCCCCGAATTAGTGGGCTCCCTCGCGAGGTTCTTCCAACGGTAATTAACAAAATTAGCCGCAATTAGAGAGAACCGTATGTGGTATCGGTACCGCATCGGTATGGTGTGGTGTCCTTCCTCTCTTTCGAAAGACACATAAACATACATCGAGAGATGAAATTGTTAGAAGGTAGGAAAAAAATACAGCAAAAGGGTGTTTCCTTTGATGAGTTTTATGTTTAATTGTGGTTCGAAAAAACATACGCTGGGTTGTTGATTGGCATCTACTCCGTCATCCGACGGAACTTGTAGTCGATTCACGGTCAATGGGAGAATATCGAAGGAACTTTGCACGTCGAATACAGTTGTTTATGGACGGATGGAACGGACACACAGCAGCACCTGCTTTTGCACCCCAATACCTCTATGTCCAGAACAGGCCGAAGGAACAATACGCCACCCGCCACTACTACCATCGCTCCTGACCTGGCCATTGTTCGGCTCATCTATGCAATTCACCGGTGACAACAATTTTCAAACAGCAAAATGAATACACCTTCTCAGATTCAATACTTTAGGCGTGTAATTCTAATTCGTCCTGTTCCTTATCGCCACGAAATAGCAGTAGTAGTAGTAGTAGTACTTTTAGTTTGCCAGGTATAAACCTGCTTTCCGCTTTCTTTTACACTACCGTTCAACGCAAATGGATGGATGGACGCAAAACCCCCGTTCTCCTCGTCGTCCTTTCTCTCCCGCTTAGCTCTCCTCTTATGTACTTTCATTGTTTACAACACGGTACCCGCAATTAACGCAGATCACAGTGTACCGCCTTAGTAGCTTGTACCGTATAATTTTCTCTTTTTCGACTTTCCTCGTCCATTCTGACGTTAATTTGAATATTTCTCTTTTACTCGTTCATCAACGTATAATATTATGATATTAGTATTTTGATATGAAAGCAGGAATTCATATTGCAGCGTTATTCGTAATACGGTGATGTATTATTGAAGGGAAAGAAAGAAGAATTTTTTATGCTGATGTTGTAAGTGGTTCAATTATATACTCATACTGTTGTCTTACGCGATTTGCATAGATTATTTCTTTCCTCCTTTAAAACAGACTTTAAGCTGAAAAATTTATCATTCATCGTTTGTGAATTATCATTGCGGTGTGAAGATTATTATTTCGTCATTTTCATTTTTACCCCTCAAATGGAAATTCTGAAAGAGATTCTATAGAAATGTATGGGAAATGCTGATTTTCCTTTTCCGTCGAGGACTGACGATGTTGTGCCGTTTTTTGCAACGTTGGCAGGGTGTGGTCTATATATATATATATATATATATATATATATATATATATATATATAAATATTATATACGTGGAGATATATATCTACACACACAGCGTGTAGAGTGTGTGGAATGGCATGTTGAGATCGTTTGGGGAGTCAAGAGTGTCCCTGACCTTCCTCAAGCTCGAGCGGAAACGCTTGCTCGTAACTCGCGATAAAACGAAGGGGCGATGACGTCACTGGTGGTCTCTCTACCTCCTTTCCACTCGTGACGCTCACGCGCACACGTGGGTTTTATAGATACAACATAGTCGAGAACTATGATGCTCTTACGAGACGTCAACGTCCTGCGACATACACTCTACATCACTATCCAGCCAACCGTTCTAGAACTGCCACGATATTAATAATACACGATACATCGTTATGTCATTCCCATATATTATCATCATCGGCATCACGATTTTCATTATATGCCACTACAAATTCTTAGGTAAAACAAGGAGAAATTTCAAAAGTTCCCCAGCGCTTATAAATTTCGGTTTGACTTTGGCACATACTTTGAATGTAGGTTCCATTGTACACCCACGCTATGATTTGAGATTTTCGTATCAAGTATTCCAGGGTAAACCCTGGGAATACTCTTGTTAACGGGCTCTGGTTGCTCCCCATATCGCGTAAAGCAACCAATACCTGAAATTAAAAATCAATTCCCGAAAAAACGAAATTGGCTGCTCCTTGGAAGCAGAAATTTTTGCTCCTTCAGCGAAATTTGTTCATTATTCTCTATATAATACTGAAAAATTTGCTGTCACAGCGAATTCTTAGCAAAATTTGCTATTCTGTATATACCTTGATTTGCTGCGTCAGCGAGCAAAGTATTCGAATAAAATCCGCTGGTTCGTAGTTGTGATAAGAATTTCCAATACCCTCATTCTTAGAGTTAATAACCGATTTGTTCCTTGAAATTCAATGAGAAAATGATTTATAATCCGACCTCACCTAAGTTGACCTCTCGTAAGTCTATCACCTGTACATCACATGTACGGTAAATGAACGTTTGTACTACAAGAGTTCCAAGATATAAGATTCATTCTTCCTTTGCTATTCTCCCTAATTGCTGACGCGATTAATCATATTTTGTATCATCAATGAAAATCAACTGAAACGAGAAAGATTGAATCGATTCAAAAATTCACGATTAATAAGGATACTCGGCGTGAACGAGAAAATCACATTACATTTATAATTTCTTCTTTTCTTCCCTCTCGTACGAATCAAAGCAAATGACAAAATATTTCTCACCGAGTGCCGATTTCAGAGGGGAAAAAACATAAATAAGCATCCTGTGATGCGTCCAGTGAAATCGTGCAACTCGATAATCGCTTGCGTGCTATGTCGGCGCAAAAGACGTAATGGAGATACAAGCTTGATACGTACGTAGTACAGGCCGATCGAAGCGATAGGGTAATTACTAAATGCTAATGTAGGTGTCGTCATTACCATCGTATAGCATCTTTCACTCGTTTGTGCTTTGTTGTTTTCTTGTCCACTTGAAATTGTACCATGATATTTCGATGAATTCGTCGTTTCTGCACCTAGGATCATTTAAAATTCAATGTTTTGGTACACAATGTTCATAAAGTGAAGAAACGGCCTGAAATCTGCCCCGAATTTGATTTGAATATTTATTAGTGGCAGAATATAGTGACACAGGATGAATTTTTATCGATCCATCGGGTCGTGCGTTATGCCTTCGTTCGTAAAAGTGGGATGAGGAAGAAGAGAAGAAGGAAAAATAAGGAAGGTCTTGATCTTTTCCATCGGAAATCGAGATATTTATTCATAAGTCTCCGAATATGCGCGAGAAAACGATCACGTGAAGTTTGGTGGGTCGTCCAACTGGCTGTCGCTTTCTTATACGGCGCTTCGTCTTCGATAGGGAATTGCGATTTTTCGATACACGATGTACGTGTTCGACGCTCCGCAGGAGAATGTTGAACAGGTTTAAAGAAATGACGAAATTTTTAATGTATTTCGGTATCGCGTGACAGGAAGGTGATGGGATTTGAATTTGGTCGTGAATTGAAAATGAATTAATGGTATGAACGCCTGAAATACGGTGAAGAAATGCTTTTAAATAATAATTCATGGATTCTTGGCGCAGGCTCGTCACTCTTGGGGACTGACCACAAGGAGGATGAAGTTGGTTTGGAATAAAAACAATGGCTGAAGAAGGGGAATTTCTTGCGCAGAGAAATTTACGAGTCCATGCTAGAAATGAAACACTTTGCATTTGAGGCCCTGCTGTGGCTCAAGTTGAAGCCTTGGTTGGTCTGATTTTCAAGGAGGGAAATTTCTAGCTAGGGTCAGATAAACTGTGGAAAAAACTAGAATCTAAACGCTCCATAATATACAGAATTTCTTGAATGGAATAACATTGTTGCTGCGAGAATAAAAACAAATTTTACACCTCGATTTTTTGGCCTGTCTCTCATACGGGAAACTCAGTCATGTCGAAACAACTGATTGGCACAAGGATGGCCCACTACTAGCTGACAAGCCATGAAAACAACAGATAATAAGCCAATCCTCAAGGGAATTCAATTGACTGTGGTTTCCTGTTGTATTCCACGGAAAAAAATGATGCGGTTGATATTTAGATAGCTAAGAAGAAGCTATGGCAGCTATTATTCAGCTGTGGCAACAAAAGTTATTGCTGCAGTAGCCAAGATTTAGATGCCGCAACAATATTTTTGGCGATCAAAATATCAAATAAACGAAGTGGCTACCACAGTTAACCTTTCAAGTACACACATCCTTCCACACCTTCGAAGTACACACAGGTGCGAATTCGCAATACGCAACTTCACCGATTAATAACTCGGTTCCTGTTCAACCAATTTGACTTTACTTTTTCTCAATTTGAAGGGAAAACTATGTAGATTAATGTGGCATGGAAGAAAATTCACAAATATATTATTTGACCAGTGAAAAGATTACGGAAATGAAATCAATTTTTGACAAAGAACGAAAAGTCTCAAAATGGTTGGGGTGAATTTGCACATGTGTGTACTTGAAGGGTTCATTTTTAGCTACCATAGCAAATTTTTTTTTCTATCACACACTGTAAAAAAAACATCGGAAAACTTCCAGTAACGTACGGGAAGCAATTAACCTGTACATTTGTACTGAAAAATTACATTTGCATCATGAAAACTCTCGCGTTTGTACTGGCAAATTTAAGTAAAAAACATGAAATTTCATGTAAAACACGGAAAAATTCCGATACCACAGGGATTTTCTTTCACGTAGACTGGAAAATTCTAGTTTTTTTTCAAAGGGCAACGTTGCTGAATGAGAGGTTTCCTCCGGATTTCGGGGAGTTCTTAGACACTGAGAGAAAAGTATTCCAAATTTATTTCAATAACCATTATTTGTTAACCATTGACAAATCTTATTTGACCCAAAGATGGTTTGTTTATAATTTATGAGCCTTCTTTCTTACAAACAAACTCTTTTCTCAGTGGAGGGATGAAAAATTTGCAAGACCCCAACAATATTTTAGTGATTTTTGAATTTTTTACACAAGGCTTGCGCCATTGTTTAATGAATTTTTTCTTAAAGATGTTCCTTAAATCGGAATATTGTGAAGGATTCATTTCAAATTTATGGTTCATCGTATCAGATTTTGGGATTCGCATGAACACCATCGAGCAGCACTGTGTCCTTGTGAATTTTTTCACACTATGATTGATACCAAAACTAGATCGTAGGCCACCTCAACCGTTTCCTGGTGAAAATTTCGTTTGAAATGGCGCAAGATAGTGGTATTTTGGAATTTAAAAAGCACGAACTAACTCTCAGTATACATTTGCTTACAATTCCTGTAATACTTTGAGGAGATCTTGAGAGAATCGATTCTTCTTCATAGAATTTTTACTGCATTTTGATCAAAATTATGCAAAAAAATCAATAAAAACTTAATACAATTTTTCTTAGAATAGAATCGATTTTGTCAAGATCGCCCATCTCTGGATTTAGATCTGTGGTTTTGAATCGTTTTGTATAATTTTGAATGGAGAGAGGATTATATCGAAATAACAGAATTCAATGGTGTGAGAATCTCCTTCTGTAGACTTACTGAGAATGGACTATATTATTGAAAACTATCATTACAATATACTTCCTCCCTCATTCAAAACTATACTCACGATTGAAAAAACTCGACGCATATTTGATTACCACAAAACAAAACGAAGGTTCAAAGAATGATTCCGATTCGGAATACTCATTGAGAGAACTATTTATGTTTTGTAATGAATTATCTTGAGCGAGGATGAATCTGAAATATTTGTATCCAACACTGAGTTCACGAACATTAAAAAATAATTCATTGATAAATCAGAGGATAAATAAAGGGAAATATCAGAATAGAACATAAAACGAACCCTTCGATTCATGATACTCCATGAACTCCGTGATGTTTTAATATTGAATATGCCAATAAATTACTTTTCTTCTTCTTCTTCTTCTTCCTCCTCTACTTCATATACATATAACTTGTATCAGAGGGGAACAAAACCTTTCCTCCCTTCCAAGAGGATTGGTACACGAGAACAGGCAGGCGGGGTAATATAATCACACTTAATGACACTCGATACGTACTTGTAACATCGGCATTGCACGAGATACCGGGACCGATAAGGGGACCGTGTTTCAGGCTTGCTTGCTCGTAAGTCCATTGCACGGTACCGGAGGGAGGGTTCTGAAAAATCCAGTGCACGCTACGGCGAGAAAAAAAGTATAGATAGAGGTTAGCTCATTTGACAAGATACCTTGATTTCACGTCGATGTACGAACTCGTTGTAACCATAAATATCATCGAAAGTAAAGAAAGTAACTTGCGATATCACAGTTTCGAAACAACATGAATTTTGTATGATATCTCATATAATACCTCATTCCTCAACATTCACCGATTTATTTTATTCGGTTGTTTTCACTCAAACTGAAGAATTTGTTTCCATTCTTTCGAATACAACACACAAGTTGAAGCTCAAAATTGAAAATCATCTCACCGGAAGGTGCGTGTTCGAAGCTCATCTATTCCAGTGCTGCTGGAATAAACCTAACAACAAGGTGAAGTTCTTTCTCCTTTGGTATAATTTTATTCTCACCACCTTGGCAACGGATGACGGTTATAAGACAGTCAAATAAAATACTAAAATGTATGTATCGGAAATCGATTCTTAAGCAACATTTCGAATATGCAATGCGTCATGAATCAGGCCCAACCCAGTCTCGTTTAATCGTGGTTTCACTGTATAAACGTACGATTAATAATATTAGATATCATGGAGGCGAGACGACTCGATGTCTCGACGTCGTTCACCACCTAAAAGAGAAGAACAAATATTCTACAATCCCATGGAATGTTTTTTTTTTGTTTCCTCCGAACACCTTGAATATAATGTGGCTATTGTACACGCATTTACTACGATGTGCATATTGAATTTGAGATCTTGTTTGTCACGCAGACGCATGGAAATCGTTTGTTAGTCGAAATGTATAAACTGGAATAAACTTAACACTTCACATTGTAAACACGAGCGAAAGAAGGCGAAAAAAATATATATTTATACGTGTATATAGGAGAGGAAGATCACGAGATTCGATATTCTTTTATCATCTACTTGGTAGTTCGTAGTTCTTCTCGATACAAATTGCGATTTATATGGAACATATTTTCCGATCCTCGATAGATTGTTTTCAATAATTTGATAAGACACAAGAGAACGTTTAAATCGATTCAATTTCATGGAATTAAATTTGAAAGATTGTGTGTATTGATTTCAGATATGTGAAATGTAGAGTCGATAGAACGTAGCGCAACAACGAATAATCAGTATAATTCATCTTGATTTATAACGTATGAATCAATTCATGCGAATCGGGATATTAAAATAAAATCTATTCGATATCGGACCGACTTTGACGTTGGTCTGAAATTTTGCCAAACGTGGAATAAATTGTTTCATGTGATTTTCATTGATGGGGAGATTGATAAACGATATCCTGTGGAATAATATTCGAATATTTCGGTAAAATAACTTTCCTGTCGTTTGTTGGAGTTTAAGTTCTTGGATACCAGGGTTGATGAGATACAACGCTGAAATCGTGTTGATACGAGTTGTTGAATCGATCAATGATCAGGCCTGCACTGTTGAAAAACAATTGGAATTTTTGTTCATAATGCTCGAAGAACAAAGAAAGTGGCTGTGGAAGCTAAATTAATTTTGCTGGAGGAGCAAACATTTTTTGCTGCCACAAGTAAGAACTCGCTGTCATAGTTAACAGGATTGATATGATAACAAATAGTTGACTGTCACAGTGAGTTTTTTTTTTCTGCTTGTCAATTTTTATTGTTCAAGAACTGAAAAATTTCTGTTGCACCAAATTGTACCAGGAAATCATATATAATAATTATGGAACTCATTTAAATTCCATCTATTCTGTTTTGCACTAGGTATGTTTTAATAAAGAGCACTCTAGTCATTCTCTAGGTCTGGTTAGGCCTTTGTGAGGTCCTATTAAAGTCTAGAGAATTACTACACTGAGAAAAATTCCACATGAAGAGTTTTCAACTATAATTGCTGATCATTTTCAGAATCGAGAGCAGTTAGGGCAGTATGCAGAGTCAGGTCTGAGACTAGGACCGATCCTACGCAATATATAAGCTTATGGACTGGGACTAGGTCCAGTCTCAGACCTGACTCTGCATACCACCCTTATAGTCGAAATCCTCTAATGCTCCTAACTCACGAAGAAAAATAGTACTTTATACAATGAAATTTTCCTGGTAGGAATAGATTGGAATATTCAAATTAGATTTTGATTTGATTTGTCATTTGTGAAAATTATTTAAAAATCTCCGGAATTCTCAAAATAAATTTGAAGATATGATGACAAAGTTTCGAACTTGTTAATCGAAGAGATAAAATACAGTAAATATAGAATCTGAGTAGTCATCGCACACCTTGAAATCAAGCTTTTCCTTTAAAATAAAAATGATGGATTAATTCAAAGAATTCTAACTATACTCCGTACGGTCATATTCTAATGGCCAAGCGAATGAACTTGACCAATCGCGACCGCATTGCACAGAGAACAGCTAGTAACGGCACAAATTGCATATCACGGAGTACTCTATCAGTTACTCGTTGGAATGTAACCATAATTGAATAACTTCCATAGCTGGGATCAGGGAATTAATAAGAGTTTTACTATTCGTAATGGTTCACGATTTGTGTGATTCCCGGTGAATCATTTCGCTTCGGTACATCGAATATAATACGAATCCTCATTTATTCGATTTAATTTGAGAGATTTGAAAATCTCCAATCTCAAAGGGTTGTTCAGAGGGAAAGAATCAAAATAAAACTCAACCAGGATTAAAACTTGCCACCATGTGTTTTTCTGCACTCTTTAAAAGCTTACAAAAAATAAATATGTATAAATTCCTCTGCTTTCGAACGAGAGCAATAAAAAACAAAGAGGAAAAAAAGTGAAGGTGCGATCAAACAAAGTACAAATATTTTACCATCCAAGTCTGAACGAAATATATTACACAGAAGCAAGCATTATCCCTTTAGGTCAGCCCGAAATGACCCTCGTAAAAATCTCTTTGTATTTTCTCGTTGAAACGAATAGAAGAACAAAAAGCTAATCTCAATCCTTTCCCTTAAGCACGAAAAACCCTTCTTCTCGTTATATTCTTTGAGCGATTATTCCATCCTCCAACAAACGCCATGGAATTTATATCGTGAATCATCGATTAATGATAAACGATTTGGAAATGTTATGGAATCAATGACGGAATCAAGCGCTTGATTTATCATCGCTTTCGATCGTTGTGTTAAATTGAAAAGAAGAAATCATTATTCCCGAGACAGATAATGCCGCTCTTGTACTTTTTCTCCTCTCTTCGTATATCACAATCACGATTATTATTTCCATCCAAGAAATATATTCTAATTTAAATAATGAGCGCCCATATAAATTATAGATCTCGCAACTTGCTTCGATACACACAATTCACGCACCGCTCGGACGTTTGGAACATGCCTTTGGTGCCTCTGAGAGGAGAAAAATGATCAATCATCGATTTCATTTCTACGCTTATCGATACCACGAGTCGGCGCGTATGTACGTATGTGCATCGTTATACGTGTGTATCGAAACACATACACGAGGATCGTGAGTCATTACGCACACGATCGTTTTCTATTATTATTGTTGTTACTACTAGAATGAAGTTGGTATCGGTGCGAAATCATTACTGCTGCGTCGTGTCACCACCATATGCATGCATTTACACACATATTGGCTATAATTTGTGCAACGATAACAATCAACTTTAAGTGGAACAATAGAACTGACGTGACGGTAATTAGTGCCACCATACAACACCACTACTGTACGCTAGTATGTACTGTCTGGCTTGATGACATCGCGGCAACGATGCTGGCGGCAGTCGACAATGAATAAATAGTATAACATTAATAACAACCGTCGATCGGGACTTGATGCTTTTTCCGCTGTCGCTCCGCGTACCGAGTATCGTGGTAATCGTAATATTATTCTCACAATGAAGGAATTAATAAACCCCTTCAATGATTCGATAGAAGGAATTGCTTCTCTGGCAACCTTAAGCCCTTAGAACCCGCCCACGATATCGCTGGCTTTCGATACAGAACTTCGAGGCAACCATTTTTTTTTAAGGAGGAAGTGTTCAAGGCTATCATTACCGCTACAATTACAGTCTCTGTGCATCATGACTCCTCTCCTCTCTCTCTCTCGGTGACTCGAAATTGCTCGAAACAATGTTTGTTGCTACATTGAAAAATTACCTTCGACCAAAGTTAAGAGTTTCAATCATCCCTCGACTCTTGTCATCCCGATCGAGTGATTAAATTCATCCTCGTGGACTGCAGTTAAAGATTACAGGTGGTAACTCTGAATTTCTCCCTCTCTCTCTCCCTCGTTACGTTATCACATCCTTCTTCGTTGAAGAAAGAGTCAAATACCGTGGTTCCATAAATCATGAATACTTGATGTCTTCTAATTAGTGTAGACGAAGAGAAAAAACCGAAGAGAAGAAGCACAATATCAAATGGTATATTGGATCGTTTTTTAATACACTTCGACGTGGTCGCAATCTTAAATCAGTGTCATTTTCTTTCCCTACGTTAGCGTATATAAATCTTCCGAAGATGCTTGTCGTCGTCCGAAAGACAGATACATAAGCGTGCGTATACGAATTGATGTATATGTAGAATACGGTAATATAATACGACTGCGCATAGAAATAGCACGTTTTGTTCGCCACTAACAGTTGCATGTCAATGAGATTGATCCCTCGATGTGTGCTGTTGCGTCGAAGGGGAAAGCGAGAGAGAAGAGAGAACTGGAAGAAATGGAAGCGAATAGATGGTATTTCCATTTCCAAGACACGAGTTCCATTCATCGCGAGTGCCGCGACGCTAGTGAACGTCTTGAACTCCTCGGAGTCTCTTATTAACAGCTAAGGCGTCGCGACGCCTTGGTTGGCAAAAAATCCGCAAGATGGGGACGCTTGTTAAGTTACGAACCGAGAAAAGAGAGGCTGGAAGAAGAACGGAGACGATCGAGTGACCGTTCGCGAATGTCTTCCTCGAGTTTCCAAGGTTCTTTTCTTTTCGTGTGGGTGAAAAGGTTTTTCACTTATCGAATTCTATGCGATTTTTATGATGATTTTTAATGGACTTTCTTGTTTGAGTTGCGATGAATAGTTGGAATCGATCGTTTTTTTTCAGAACTTGGATTTTGAAACACGGAGAAAAAATGGTTTGCTACTATAGCGCCTACAAAGAAATTTATTGTCCTCCCAAAAATATTCACTCCAGCAGCTGAGACGTTAGTTCTGTTAACAAATTTGTTTATGTTAGCAAAAAAATTTAGTTGTGTCAATCATTTTTTTTGTAGGCACTATACACGGAAAAAATAATTTAACTGCTGCAGCAGCTAAGTAGCTAGCACGGACACGGACAGCCATTAAATTGGCTCCTGCAGCTAAATTTCAGCTGTTACAGCAAAAAAACTGGCATTTGTAGTTAATTTATTTACGGTAACAGCTAAAATTCAGCAGCCGGAGCTAATTTAATGGCTGTCCGTGTCCGTGCTAGCTACTTAGCCGCTGCAGCTAAATTATTTTTTCCGTGTAGTAACAGACCTGCTTATTATGCCAGCAATACTTTTTTCTCCGTGAAAGATTGAAAATATCAGTCTAATTTAATGGGGCAAGAATGATACGTGGTGACCCCTAGCTTTTGTCAGAGTTCAACACTGGGAAAAATGGTTAGTTGACACATGATCAATCAAAATGTTTTGTTAGCAAAATTCAAAGTTTAGTAGCTTGAACCGAAATTGATTTGTATCAACCAAAAAGATCCTATCCATTTACGTTCAGTTCAAAGAATCAAACGTGATTTCGGTAAGATTATTTGCTTAGTGCAGCAAAATTTCGGCGAGACCTACTAAAGAAAACAGTTTTCTCAGTGAACTGGGTCTGACTGGGCCCTGACCAAGCTATGACCAGATCTAAGAACGTTTGAAATGGATTGAAACGAATGAAAAAAATGCTCCTTTTGCCAGAAACAAACCTCGACTAAGAAAGTTTGGGGCAATTTTGTTCAATACCTGCCTCATTGTCTTCAATGATCGATCGATTAACGCAAATTTGTTAATTTTCTATTTTATTTTCACAGGAATTCAGGGAAATTTAGAGTGATTCAGAAGAATTAAAAAAAAAACTCAAAGGGAAACAAATTGAGAAAAATTGCTAGTTCGAGATTTCAGAGGCATTTAAGGAGTTTCGAAGAAATTCAAGGATAGGTGAATTGGGAAAAATTGTACGTTGGAGTTTTCAGAGAAATTCAGAATGAATTAGGTGGCATTCAGGAAAATTCAGATAAATTCACAGAGGAGTGAATGAAGAAAAATTTCTAGTCCAAGATTTCTAAGGCATTCAGGCACGGAGAAATTTTTACGCGGATAGCCAATGTTTTGGTTAAATTGCACATGGATGGTTAATATGAAACAAACCTGGCCCCGTTCAGGCCCTGGTTAGGCAGGTCTGGACCACTTTTTAATCGGGGAAATTTCTACCTGGTTACCTGAGAACATTGGACACTCAGCGCATTGAATATCGATGCAAAAGAATGTTTTTTCATTGCACTTTGGCCATCGATGTACACGATTTTGGATACTCGTGTAACAGTTTCGCCGTGAAGGAGTTTCAGAGAAATTCGGAGAGAGCCCTGTAGAAAATTCGACTGAATGTGACTGTATCTTGCTTAAAAACTGGAGTTCAGTGTTTTCCATTGGGACGGCATTTGTTTTCAGTGCTTATTTTCAGTTGAAACAGGGCTAGTTTTGACTGCATCTTAAAATCAGCTGATATTCCGGATGGAAATAAGTTTGACTTTTCATTGTGAAAATTCTGTCTGAATGTTTCTCAATCTCTCGATGTTTTGGGATATTTGTCAGATAGATTCAGAATAATTGAGAGTAATTCAGAGGAAATATAGAAACTGGCCAGATACACGAAGAAAAAGGAATTTGGTGTGTCAGCTAAATCTAATCTCACTAGATTCCTTTTGCTTCTCAAATTCAGATCCAGATCTCTCTGAATTACTTCTGGAATTTAAAACCCTAAAATTGTTTGAGATTCGTTTTTCTCTCAACTTTCTTATGAATCTTGGAATTCTTGTGGGGACAATAATCAACGATGTTTCCAAATTTGGATTTTTCTGAACTTTCTTCAGCTCTCTTGAGATATTTTTTGGAATCTCTTTAAATCCCTCTCCAGAGAAGAACTCACAATTTTTCTCAATTCACCTGTCTATGAATTACAGAGAACGTCCCTGAATCCTTCTGGAATTGTGATTCAAAGCTTTCCTTTAATTTACTTTTCTTCGAATTTCTCTGAATCTCTCTGATTCGCAATAAGTTGAAGGAATCATTCGATATACAACTTATGAATCACTTCAAATTAATCTGAATCTCTTAGAAAAATGGAAAGGGAAATCAGAGACATTGAGAACATTTTTTTCAACGGGAAGCAAAAGAATTTCTAAAGAAAAAATTTTTGATCCTAAAATTCTTTTGAATTATCAAAAATTTGTTTTTTCTCTTCACTTTCTGCTCTCCTCTGCTTCATTTGAAATATCTCTCGCGTCGTAACACCATCCATTTCCGAGTTTTTTCATCCAATTCTTCGCGACTTTTCAGAAAATCAAAGTGTGTGTACAACATTTCGTCACCACACAGTGCTTCCGTAGTCTCAAAATACAATCCAATCTTTCCGATTGACCAACAAAATATATAAAACTCGAAAAAACAATTCTCCGAAGGAATATTTTTTTGTCTCGTGGCTTATAGGAATATACTTCTTTACTCTTCCAAGTGTCAACTCGTGGATGGAAGATCTCGCTACTTTCTGATCTACCTGCTTTAAAATTCAGGGTCCTTTTTACAGTGGCAAGAGATCTTTTTGATGCGATGCCACGACCGTAGGGGCTGCTTCGAGGGGTTGTGTAACGCTTTCTCTCTTTTCCTCTTCCCTTTTATACCTTCTTCGAACTCGACCCCTCCGATCCGAGGTTTTACGGGAGACCGTTTTCTACCGCGCGAGCTCTAAGACACGGAGATTATCTTTTAAGTAAAAAGTATATAGGGATTCTGAAACAGTTTCGCGTACACGCGGATTTTGTTTCTTCCCCGCGGCTGAGTAACCAGATTTCATTCCAGTGGTTGAACAAAAAAATATACGTATCTAGAATTATTATTCATTAGAGAAAAATTCTATTTTGAATTTATAAATTGGAAAATTCTTAAATGATTTTCAGGGAGGGGTTTGATGGAATGGAATCGGAGAGATGATCGAAAGGAATAGAAGAAAAGGTGGAAAAGTGGGGATGAGATTAGGAGGCATGTAGAGAGGGTAGAGGGACGGAATAAGAGGTATCTTTAAATTCTTTCGTGCGGAAGAAGGACCAGGATACAGGGCGAGAGGAGAGAACGACTACTGTAGGGGCGGAAGTAAGTATTGATTCAGATTCAGCTAGTTAGCTATGCTGGGAGCCACCGGCACCTCCACCCTCCCGAGAAGTAGTCTCCCGTCCCCTCTGCCGCTACTGTCTTACTACGCTCGTTTCCTCTCTACTTTTCTCGGCTCCTCTACCCTCCGCCATGCAAACGACGACAGTAAAAAGATACCCTGATTCAAAGAAAAAAAATTTGCCTTTTCTTTTTTTCGGTACAAGATTTTTAAATTGCAGTATCTCATGAATTGAATTAATAACGCTTGTTTGTAATAGGTTATAATTATCTGTTTCAGCATTTCGATTGCAATGATAAATCACTGTAAGTGATTCTAAGAACCACACAACCTCGTAGTCGTAGATACTACGAAGATATCAATATTGATATCACGAGTACAATTAATAAAAGAAAAAGGAAGAAAAGAGATCTATTCGATGTAATCAAAAGCAATATACATTAGACATCGTAGATCTTTTTTCCATTATTAATTTCTGTCATGTCTTGTGTGAGTATTATATTCTTCTGTGTATATAAATTCCTCCGTCCTCTTCGTTCGCTCGTACAAACTCACATGTTTCTCAATTCTCCTTCTTCCTCCGTCTCCGAGTTATACGTTTGTACCCATCACTTCGAATACATTTTAGAAGCGTGTGTGTACACGTTGCATATACACGACTACCACTTTGGCTCTGATTAAATCTAAGTAATTAAGGGAGTTAACCTCGACTTAACTTGACTTAACGCAGTCACGCCCGCTTGCTCACCCCATCCGTTTTACGTACAGTACACATAACTTATACACACGTTCCTCACATTGTTAACAAACTGACGTATGAGGAATAAAAATGATTGAAAAAAAGACAGATCGACGACGAGATCAACATCAACAACAGCAACAACAACAACAACAATAGCTATATTACTAGAAGCAGCAGTTGTCGTCATCGCACAAACATACATGGTTGCATGCTTAATTACTATGCATCGCTAATTACACGGCACCGACTCGACTCTCGCACATTTAAAAGCACAAAAAACAACGTTGGATCTTGGAGGAAAGAGGATGAATAGAATAAGTAAAAAGTCCCACCACGTGTCCTCGATGCAAATGAAACGCGTGGGCAGTTTCAATCGTGCGTCGTTGAGCGGAAGAGAGAGGAAGATGAACAAGAAGAAGGAGAAGTAGGTATGGATGACCGGATTGACTTTGTTGGTGTAAAAGGATATAAATGACTGGGCGTTGGTTAATTAGATTCTTGAAAGTTCAGTAGCCGTGCTCAATGTTCAAGATTACGATCCTAGAGAGGTAGGTAACTTATTCGAGATATGAAATTTCATTCTTCTTTGGAATGATCGTGGTCTCGTATTTCTCAGGACGCGAGATAGACGCCAGAAGTAAAAAGAGTATACGGTACAACATATCGCTACGATATTATCTATGATTTTTTCAAGAGATTTTTCGTGAATGACTTTGACGAGCGCCACATGCGTTCTAAGTATGTATTATGCGTATTTGCGTCTCGAGGTCGTTAGAGGAAGAGAAGAGGAGGATAGCGTACGAGTCCACTCGTCGTAGGTGAGATTACGACCCCGATGAATCTGTGGCAACGTCGCGGTTGCCGCTATACTATACTAAACTGCCAACACATGTATATGAGACGTCTTTAAATGAACGTATATACGCAACACATCGATCCATACCGGCATGTATGAATGCTTTTCTTCCACCACGTAGAGCGGGCGGGTATCGCTGTGTGGGCATCGTTCCTCGTGGATATTATAATTCCACCGCCGGGTGCCCCGGCTAATTGTGTTGCGTGGGTGTGAATATGGTTTATAGTTCGGAGGAAAACCTGGCCCACGGCCAGGCTTATATACGAGCCTCACGTGACGTCACGCGACGGAAATACCCGACCGGGCTAATTAGGCGAGGCACCTCTCCTCTTATGCTCGAATGCAAGAGGAACCCATGCGTCGCCAAGTCCCTCTGTAAGTAGTATGTAAAACACCCTACTTACACTGTATCTCACGTGTATTTGTGTTGCCGAACAAGTGCATTCCCTGGGTTGTTACAAAGAGAATTATTATTCGGAATTGCACGAGTTGGAGTTGAAATCATAAATTCATCCAAGACAATCACTTTTCCTTTTGTTTTTGTTTTTAGAAAATACAAAACCGTGTTTTCTTTTGAGATACAAAGAAAAAAAGGACAAAGATGTTGCAACCAGGTGTGAAGGTACACTCGAATCAACAAGGAGAAAAAACATGTATCGAGTTATTACACGTATGCCACGATCATCATCGTAGCGTAGGGTACGTTACGATCTCAAGCATATTTCATGAATCTCGGTATTTCTCATTACACTTTTTCCTCGTGTCCACCGAAACAAGCATGAAATTATAGTTAATATCAAAAATGAGCATAAATTACGGCAGAATTATGATTGACTCATATTTTCTTCTGGATGCGATATACGTTCGTTCGTATGCGTTCGCATGCTGTAGAGACAAAGATAGACGAGATGAGATGAGATGAGATGAGACGTGGACGGATGGGAGATGAGAAGGAAGAAGAGACGAAAGGCAGGATCTTGGACAAGGAGATGCCCCTACTATGCTTGGCTTTTGTATCTCTTAGCGTTTATGAATTCACGCGAGTGTGCGTTTGTACGTGTGCGCGGCTGTCACGCGTGTGCGCCGTGGAACATCCACACGACGATGAAGGTGGTAAGAAAGGGCTCGCTCTGGCTTGCTTACTTAACGAAGATTAATTGCGCTTAAACCAACCTCGCGCGCGCGCATATAGCATATCGTGCACATTCTCACATGATACCACATGAATATGTATTCCTCTCTTCTCTCTTACGTTCTTATACATTTCCATCCCTAAATTCTCGCTAAACGATCAAAGTTATGGGACTTGTGATATGCGTATTTCTTCGGGACAATCCCTTGAAAATTTTCTATTGTACTCTTTGAAGTAATTGGAATGAAGTCACATTTCGGTTCTCATCTCAGGTCAAATATACAAAATTCCTCTTTGAACTGTAACTTTTGTAAATTTCGATAAACTTTTCCCAAATCCAGCTGTTTTGGCAAATTGCTGCTACACGGAGTGAAATTTTTGCTGAAGAATAAAATATTTTTCCAAACAATCTTTCCCCTAGATGGCATTTTCTTGGCTAAATTCTGTACTTGATTAACTTCAACGATCCTTGGATATGGACAATCTTTGATTCATTTCGCAATTCCAGAATCCTATTGTATTTCCAAGGAACATCAAAGAGGAGAAGGAAAAAAAAATCAAAACAACGGAGAGGAATCTTGTCTGGGAGATCCTTTTTTCGTTGACTCATTAACCGCAGTTTAACCTTTGGAGGATCGAGACAAGAAGCTTGCCTAATTAATTTCATCGAGGAAACGAGAAGAGAAAGAAATCCCTCGCGGGGGTGGCTTTGAAATTGAGGATACGATACTCCAGGGCTGAAAGGTAGGAAGCGAAGAGAGGTTGAAAAAGGACAATGTAGCGAACAGAAGAAGAAAGGGATCTAGATTATTCTGTTGTGTCTTGCGGCTAGCCAGCGGTGATGGCAAGCAATTAGCCGTAGTATAATTATTCCTTCCTCTTTCTTTCCTTCTCGCCCTTCATTAGTTCTCAAATTGCAGCCTGCTGTACAAGATGCTCGAGAGGAACGTTCCAGCTACTACTACCAGCTGCTACAAAAAAAAAAGTGTTACTTTATCAAATATTTTCACAACGAATCAATTAACTTTTCTCAAAATATAACATATATTTATATTTGAAAAAAAAAAAACAAACAAATATCACGGCATTGAGAAGGATTTTTACTTGCTTTTCATTATTTATGAACTTAGCCTTCCGTGGGGGGAATAAAAGATCTTTCGTCAAAGTAAAACGCATGGAGGCATAAAGGAAGAACAACAAAAAAAAAAGGGAAGAAGAAAAGATCGTGGAAAGGGGGTAAAGAGAAAAGAACTCGGCCAACCGATGCCACCTTCAAATCCCGCTCCTTAAGTCCTTTGTCTCGCGAGCGAACCCCGCGCGCGCTTTCAGAATTTTTCTTTTCTTGATAATTATCCTACCGTTCGGCCAGTCCTTAATCTTTGAGCTCGCCTTTCAAGAAAAGCTCTTGCCCCGAATGAATGCTGCCCGGTCCCGGCAAAATAATATTTTATATACAACAAAAGAGAAGAAGAAGCGTTCCCCTGTCCTCTCTTCGTCTTTTCACCTCCACGCGATTGTTATCGCCAAGAGATGCTATACTCTTAAAAAATACTAGAGCACCTCTTCACCTCTTCTTCCTCTTATCGAAATCAATAACATTTTTCATCTCCTTAAAAAAGAAAAGTAATTACCCTGTGTACTCGAAATTTCGAATAAAGAATTCTATAATCAATTTTAAAGTAATAAATTCCATGTTCCAAAATAATCGTCGTGAATCATGATTCGGGCAGCCGAAGAAGAGGAAAAAAACAAGTGAAAAATCTTACTCTCATCGCTAAAAATATATATGAAATACGATAAGTAGCGTTGATGATAAAATTGAAAATCAACTGAAATCTGAATTTCAAATTTCAAGATTCTCGATAATAAATTAAATTTATCAATGTTGGGTCTGAGGATGATAATGTAGAATCATCAATTCACAATCGTACAAGATCGAAATCCATGAAATTCAATTAGACATCGGTTGCCGTCGTCGTCCTTCTCTTTTCTCGAAAATGAGAACACCGATATGTTGTTAAAGTCGTGTAGAACATGAAGTAAACATGTTCGAAAAACACCTTGTTTCTCTTCTCGTACTTCATCTTCCGAAGTATCATCTTGTTGGAGTAGAAGAATATAATTGATGTGTATTCTACGAAAGATTTTCAAACTTATTTCGATTACGCTGAGCATGAGGTATGTTTGAACCATTGACTTTGGTGATTTATTTCGGCATTCTCATTCCCCCTTCGGGATAACGAAAAGCACTTTATAATGCTTCGAAGAATACTTTTCTGAATTTTTCTTGACAATAATCACAATTTTTCACTCGTGGGTTTTTGAAAGAAAAACAAAAACAAGATTCCACGAAGTGATCTGTGATCGAAACTGATGCAATTTCCACCTTGAGAGAATATTTCAATTCTTGTACATGTGTAGAACGAAGGGAGGGAGAGGTAAAAAAAAAGACACAGCAGACTCTCGTTTACCACAACGCTTATTATCCAACTCCCATTTACCTCGGCGAAACAACGGCACGTGGTTATCTCAATATCTCCTCTCCCTGCTCAGCGAATTACAATGTGCGTCAAATTCAATGTGTACAATTATGTACAACATTCTTTATAAAAATAATCCACAACGACATCAACTTAGAACCAGCTACAATCGTCAAAGGTGGAAGAAATCTCGTTCTCAGCAAAAATTCAAATCATCAAAAGTGTGCGTGATACAATAAGAACTCACTTGCTACGTTCCTCCTCTTCCTCCTCCTCCTTCTTCTCTTCTTCTTATTCTTTTTCCTCTCCCCTTCATTCTTTGTTTCTCATTCCTCCTTTGGATTCTATAATAAGGTTATCTTGTGTCTTTCGATAATCATTACCGACGCACCTTTTTACATGCAGACATGGTATACGGTGTATATACATCGGAGAGAGAGAGCCCTGAGCAATTTCACGTGAAAAGATTCTCCTTCTTCCTTCTCGAAAGGCACTCTCCATCTTTCTTTCATCTTTCGTTTTGCAAATTATTCGGCGCGGGTATTATAATCACAGGGTCGAGTGAAGTAAGGAAAGAAGGCATAGCAGGAGAATCAGTCCTTCGGGGCGATCATTTTCGCGGCGATAATTAGGCACCATTGGGTCGCGAAGAGTCCTGTTGTTGTTGGTCGCTTGCTCGCTCACTCGCTCAGACTCGAATGATGGAAAATAACGAGGAAATAATTGGCCGTTTGTGTAATTGTGTTGTACTCCCCCTCTCCAAGTAAATGTTATTTCGAATTCTCAAAATATTCAATAATTATCTTATATCCAAACGTGTTCGAATATTCGTGGGAATACTTGAAAGGAAAAAAAGAGACACCAAACGTAACTACGTTCTTAAACGTAGGAATCTTGTAATTTGAAACAAATGTTGAGGGATGGGGATGAAAATGGAAAGAAAAGGTGTTGAGGATGAGAAACGAGGAGAACGAGGAAGAAGTTAATTAAGTAATAAAAAGTCACCAGCCTGGAGGAGCTTAACTTCTTTACTCTATCGCGAAAAAGAGAGAATGGGTGAAATTAAAATAAACATCCCCTAAATGAGTCACCACAGCCTCGCAACTTTACAGTCTTGGCCGAATCACCCTCTTAGTCGAGAGAACCGCTAATTAATTCTCAAGCTTGTGAAACCAAGAGGAACAAAGAGACGAGTCGAGCGTTGGGGATTCGTGGTGGCTTGTTCCGGTGTTCTCTTCCGGTACCAGTAAGACCAGACTTAAGAGAAAAAACATCTACTTCTACACCCTATGGTGTGGGTGTGTATTAAACAGTCTCCTCGCTGTCTGACTCTTTAATTAGCAACCCTAAAGTGCCGCGACGACACAAGGGGTGCGGTACAAGTTGTATTACTTTGAAGAGGGTTGAGCAACAGGTGAGATGCAAAGCAAGGGTTATTCTTGATTTTGCAGAGATCTTGCATCGGGGTAAAAAGTTTTTCAAAGACCAAGAGGAACGTATAATCTTGACATTATACTTAGAAACCTGCTTGTTTCTTTCCCAAGATGGGATTCGAGATCCCGGAACAAATATACAAATATGGAAAAAAAAGAGCAAGAAGAGCGACACAGAGAGTGGGTGACATTGGACAAAGTCAAGGGAAAATCTGTGCTGGCTTAACGAGCTCGAGGGTTCAACCCTTCCATCGTTTCCACCCTCCGACAATATTTGATGCATGTTTTAAGCGTAATTAAATGGCAGAGGGTTAACCGTCTGCTGCTCTTCTTCCTCCCACGCAAATTATCGCATTTAACTTTCCACTCCCATCCCTCTCTCACGGTCTATCGAGCTTTCCAGGACGCCTTCGTCAGTCATAATGTACTTTTCATTAGCTCGAACCCCTGGAATATTCATCACCTCTCATAACCCTTTTCCTTATGCTATCGTCCGACACCTTCCAACTTCCACTTCTCCTTTATTCTCGAGGCAACACTCAACAGGTCTTAATTATCGGCCTCCTCTATCCTCATCACCGATCTCCTCACCACCACGATCGGGAATAAAAAAAAAAAAAGGAAGAAGAGTAAAGAGAGAGAGAGAGTCCTGGAGCATCATCAATCTAGTTCCGGAAACTTTAAAATCGATCCAAAAGCGATAAAAGGAAAATAATAACTTGATCGTGTAGCAATCGTTCATTATCTAATGCGATGGATGGAATCAATTCGATTATTCGAAGCAAGATTTATCCCGTCCCATAAACCAAGAACCGTATAAATCAGAATAATCAAGGTGTTGAAATTCAAAGGATGCGAAAGGCAGTTTACGAGCCCTGCGACTATACGTAGGATGAAATCCAACCTGATGGATCCAAACACATCTCCTTTTTCCTTAACTGTTAATTTTAATCGTGAGTGCGGGTGAAGATGCTTTCTCGGGAATTAGAGAGAGCGGCGGTAGAAGGAACAGTAGCGGAAACAGTAGCATGCTCTCTGTTTGTATACACTCACATTCCTCTATATACGACACCTCGTAAATGCTCTACGTAATGCTTTCGACCGTAGAAATACTGCTTGGATACTCGGAGCACGATCAAATGAATCAACAGAGACAATTAATAGCCCAACGAGAAGAAAGAGGGCCTTGGAAAGCGTTGGAACGCCGACGACGACAACGACAACCCCTCACAACGACCTACGCTTCGTTACGTGCACACATCCATCCATCCATCCATCCATCTATCCATCTATCCATGCCTCGAATTCATGTGAGTGTAAAACGACGCCTTCGGTTGGTAAGTGTCCTGTAACCGATAGAGAGGAGTCACGCGGAAAAGGGTACATTACCTATTTCTATCATTTTAGATTTTTTTTTTTCTTTTACAAATGCAACAAATTTTTTTCCCCTTTTTCATTTTCGGAAAGCACGTTTTTTCATAAATTGAAATTAACGCTCGGGAAAAAGACTTCCCGTTGAATGTTCTCGTTCCTTCGCTGGCTACCAGCACCCTTTGTGAATTTTAAGAGCCAATTATCCATGAAATCTCGTTAAAAGCATGATCACGGAGATTGGAAACTTTTAATCAGATTACAGGTCTATGCAAACGTGCGTAACTATTATCGGAATTGAATTTTATGCTCGATGATGATACTTCGGGGAATCTGGTGAAAGGACAAGCTTGAAATATTATGAGAGGAGAAAATGTGGAAATTTGGAAGGCTATCGAGATACTGGAGTTTTTAGATTGGTTGAAGATTTGTCCAAAAAAGAAATTTACAACAGGAGCAGTACTGCACCAGTACTAGCCAAGACTGGCAGGGTACTGGCATTGGTCTGGAATGATAACGCTTTTCAGTACTGGGGATTGAGTACTAATACCATAATTCGCAATCAGTGCAGGGCCAGTACTGGATTAGTACCTGGCCGGTATCAAGTTCTCAGTACTGGTTTATCAGTACAGGCATATTACGTGTTGGCCAAGTGTTAGAGACCCAATACTGGCACTGTACTGCACCTGTTGTCAACATTGGCATATTTCGGATTTTTCTGATTGGGTTATGAGAGAAACAAAATTAAGAAAATCACCTAACCCATACAGAAAACCCCGATGATGTAAACACAGCCAATAATCGGCCCATGTATGGCTACCATTAAATGGCCAACAATGGATTCACATCATTGGCACAAGTGTGGCCCACCACTGGCTGATAAGAAAGGCCAGCAATGAAAACAGCCGATAATCAGCCGATGTACGGCTATGGTGATCGGCCAACAATTGATTCCCCGTTACTAGCTGAAATATGGTCTATTACTGAGTGAGATGGATTTCAAAGTTGAATGTATTGTATTCGTAATCACCCGTGAAAAAAGTTTGTTTTTCCCTTATTCCTATTACGCTGAATGAATAATTCACATCCATCAAATACATCTTACATGATCCAAATGAATTCTTATTTATATACACTGTAAAAAATTTCTGTCAATTGACAAATCTTTTCTGGGGAATTACAGAAAATTTGGGAGTTTCCAAACAATTTGGAAATTTACAAGTCTGTAAGTTTTTCACCATACTTTTCTGCTTGGAAATTCACGAATATTTTTTACAGTGTAGATAATCAATTACTTTCTCATGTGAATAACAAAAAATTTGAAGGAATAAGCAACTGAATTCAACTGATTTATCGAGAGTGCTTTTGACTCGTATAATTTTACATTTGAGATTGTGGAAATATCGGGCATGCAAATCTATTTAGAAAAAAAAAAACATCCATTTCTGATCCTGTGAAAACTGGAATGACAAATTTCCCTAAAACAAAAACAAAAAAGTGTTTTTGGTCACATTTAACCACTCATTTGAACCAATACTGAACCGATTATGCTGCAGTGGATATCATTATTATTATGCCCCAGTAATCTGCCATTGATGGCTGACATTTAAACATTATCCCGAAATTTCTGACCATAAATCGGGATCATTTAGCCCCATTCAGTAATGGACCAATCAATAATTCTATACATGTTCCATTATTTATTGCCATTACTGGACCCACGTTATCATCCAGCAATTGACCATTGATGAGCCATCAATGGGCGAATAACGCTGTTTGTGGTCCAGTAACGTGCCATTATTGGGCCAATTGATGAACCCTGTATGGGAAGTTCCGGGTATCCACAGAGTACACTGTAGTGCCAAGTTTCCTAAATAACATCATTTTTTATTGACCCAATACAAATATCTATGAAAAAAAAAACTTGCGAACCCATGTTTTAGTGGTAAAGATATCACATAACCATTTTTAAACCCACATTACAACCCAGCCATTACCATTAAACTCGCTTTTGTCTTTGAACATTGACAATTAAAAATAATATACCGTAACGAATACATCGATCCTTTGCTCATTTTTTCAGCAATGGTTACCATAACTCGAGCTTGAACCGGGACAAAAATTAATGGAAACACGTTGTCATACAGTACGCCCTGATAAAGCGAAACATTCAAGCCGGCTCGTACACCTTTTCTTGTTTTTTTTGGTTTGTATCTCCTCTTCCCTCGTCTCACTTTCCATTCCTGTATCCATATCCTCACTCACATACATACGTGTATTCACTTTCTCGCTTGGATTCCTCGCTGACGGGTTTCCGATCTCTTTCTCTACGATGTGTCTCTCTAATTAAGCAATTCCATATTCACGCGCTGAGAAGAAACACGACCATTAAAAAGTCAGTGTGTAGGAGTTGTATCGAATGCGAGGATGTAAACCTGCGAGAGAAAAAGAATAGAGAAAAAGAAACCCAAGTCCACCTGTTATATTGTATTGTCATGTAGAACACGGTCATACAAATACCCTAATGAAGCGGATAAACAACTTCGTGGCTCATGAAATTCGATATTTCATAGGAGAAGATCTTCTAAAGATAATAGACTTTTCAAATGCTGGTTTTAAATACTCATTTCGTGGTTTGAAATATTGGAATGAGTGTTCAAAACACATGGTGTGGATGAATATAATATAACTATGGTATACCGTTGGTAGCTGGGATAGTTGCTGTGGTGGGTGCTGCTGCTGCTGCTGTTTGTTGGTGGTATTGTTTCGGACCGACGGAAGTGACTCTTTTTATTACGAGACACTTCCTGCTCCGCGCACTGGAGCAAAGTTGTGTACACGCCAAGTGAACACGAGGTGGTGTTTTGTTTTTTTTTGTTTTTTCCTCTTTTTTGTGTGTTTTTGTCGACTTGTCTCCGTTGTGTGAGAGACATTTCGTTCACCTGTTCATCGGGGTTCATCATGGGAGGAAGAGGAGAGAATTCTCGTTTCTCTCACGACGAACGCACGCGATCTTTAGCTTGTCTTCTCAGTAATTAAGAAAACCGCGTTAACCGACCTAAATTCGTATATCGATTGTACAAGAGATCGAGGAGTCAAAGAAAAACATTTGACGGCAAGGACATTTCGTATTTGTCTCGTATAAACGAGGACGAATTCCAAAAACTCTTCTTTCTCTTCCTATTCTAATTTTTCTTTCCTCTCCTTTCTTCCTCTCGCTCTTTCAAACATTCGATTCTGCGAAAGCAAAAAGCTAATGAGACGTTAGCAGACAGTTATTAATGAACGATACGCTCGAAAGGTTCCCTCAACTCCAAACTAGCGAGCCTATTTTGAAACAGCGAATGGAACATGGCCTATTTATATAACTCATAGTCGACAGATGTTGAAGCATAATTTAGAGATCGCGTCGAGTAGTTGTAACATTGTTAGCTTCTCGGGAAATCGAAATCGATGTATGTTTTATTCATCGATAATTCAGCGTTGAATCTTGAAAAATTGTTCATCCAAATTCATTGGGTGGTTTCATTTGACACGTTTTCAACGTCTCGAGGTGAAAAAAAACACGGTTTCCAATTTGCTTATTCAAAATTTCCATCAACCGCTTCAACGCGTTCGGGAGAAACGAAATTTATCACAATCTTGGAATCAATTTTTCGAAGATGATGATGGTAAATTTGTTGATAGGTTGTCCATCTAGGATGACAAAATTTTTTCAATCTTATATCACGAGGGCATCTCCTGTGGATTATTGATCAAAAAATAAATAAGCACTTGATTTCCTAAATCAAGACTTTTGCTTCCAGATGAGCTGGGCGAATTTTTGATCTATTCTGGGTGGTCCATGTTCCTGAAGGTTAATCCAGTTCCATCGTCCTTCACTTTGAGCCTTTAAAACGTATGACTTCTAGCTGACTAATATCTTTGCTGAACCTCTCAATCGAGCTATGAGGCTCAAGAAACTGGTCGTAATCACTCGATGCATGGATCGATACCCATCCATATATGTTTTCTAAGCTATTTCTATTCTATAGAAGGGGTTCTTAGAGATAACATGAATCGAGGGAAAGAAGGTGATAAAGAGGACGTTAAGAAACGAAGTGAATCGAAGGGCTATTTCATCGAGTGCACGAAATAGTATGTCAAGAATGTTCGGCTCTCGTGTTTACTACCCTCAACCTCATCCCTCGTTCCTTGCACACTAAACGCATATTATAACAGCATATCTACGCTTCGCTGTAACCGGCCCGCTCGCTATGGAGGTTGATAACAGGGAGTCGGATAACACAAAAGTGAGTTGGAAGGAGGGATCGTGGTTATATCGCATGAGTTATTAAGATTCCGACGCGCATGCTCGCGGTTCTTTCATCGATTCATAAGAATATCCTCTGCTCCGCTGACTGCCCTCTTCCTACTTCCTTCTACTACTATTACTACTACTACCACCACAACCATCGCCACCGCCACTACCACCGATATAATCACCGTTGCAATGCTCTTTTTCGTGAACAGGGCCGTACTTGATCAACCCACCAAAACTTTCCATCGAATTCAAACTATTTGTATACATATTATAATTTTCAAACTATTCGAATACAAAATAGTTGAACATTCTTTCACATTTCTGTTCCACCAAGAAAGGTCGAGAATCATTGAGATCGATAATTTCGTTCCTGGTTAATTCACGAATATCCAAACCAACTGGAATACGAGGACAGCGTAATATAAAATCATTGAAACTACAGTTTCGTGTTACGAGCCTGAGATATAGTCGAGAAAAATCTCTCACATTACGTTTTTAACGCAGAATATACACACATTGTCCATACATCGGTGGTTGTAAGAGCACCGTCCACGCAGCAGAAGAAAAGAGCTGGAACATTGTAAGAGAAAGAGAGAGCTTTGGGGTGATCTATGCGTTTAATTAACCATAGAGACGCTCCTACCGACTCTTAGACGCTCTTAGCTCGAAGCAGACTTTGACCAGGGGGTGTAAAAAGGGAAGAAGGTGTAAGAACAAAGGGGAAAGAGAAAGAAGAGAGACCGAGACGGAGGAAGGATTTTGCCATCGTCGACGAAATTAACCCTAGGATAAAAAAAACCTTATAATGTGTCTTGTTGGAAAAGAACGATGGTGCATTATAAGACCGAACCAACGTTCAAGCGATTCACATTTATTTTTCCAAGAAAATTGAGTGGCACCATCGGGATTTTATTAACCTTTCCTTCTCCGTTTTAACTACTTCTTTCCAATTACGTGTTCCAAAATCATGAATTTTTTATAAACTTATTATACAAATTTCCTACAGTTCCAGCGGCTGGGGAATGAGAGAATGAGAGAGAGAGAGAGAGAGAGAGAGAATGAAGAAAAACCGAGCTTCATTGATTTTATTATCCACAGAAAACGCGGAGAAAACACTCGTACGCTCGATAATATGGGAGGTAAGAGTCTTGAAAAAGATAATAATAAAGTGGAGGGGAAAAAGAATAGACATGAATTATATAAGAAGCAGGGAGCAGCGGTGGTGGCGGTAATGGGAATGTAGAGGGAGAATAATACAAAGAAAGAGGAAATGCTCGATATGCATTTTAATTTTTAATTCAAATACATATATATATATATTCATACATCACTGCATTTTCTAAAGAAGACACACATTTTGAAGAGGAGAGCTTTTATGGTTATTCGAAAGAACGAATGAGAATACAGATGTAAGATGTTTCGATTTGATATCGAAATCACAGCTCGAGGAAGAATATACACGAACGTATGTACGTATGTGTGTATAAAAGATCTCTTCCAAGAGGGTGAAGAAGGAGAGGAATATAAATAAAAAAAGGGTCTAAAGTCTGAGGAATTAATTAGGAGCGGGTAATCAAGAAGATACCGCTGCGAAGTTGACTACGACAAAAAGGTGCGAAAGAAAGAACCGCATATAAATATTCACTCCTGTTCAACAAGTCCGCTTATCCGACTGTTGGAGCCTTTCTCTTTTCCTCACCCTCTCACGCGCGACAAGATAGGCAATACACTTCTCTTCTCGTCCTGCGTCCAACTCATTCCTATGGATTCGAGCTGGAAATTCGAAATACCTCGTCTGGCTTCGTCGTTGTTTTGTTCTTTTTCCTCGGCCGGTCAGCCGGCTCGTGAGTAACGGCTATTCCGAGAAGTTGTTTCAGATAGAGGGCTAATTTGTTCGCACGGAGAGGATCCTTCCTCTCCTCTCTTTCCTCTCTTCTCCTTCTTCCCATCTTCACTTCTCTCTTCCATCTCGCGCGAGAGATCGTGTCACAGAATATCAGATTTTTCTCCTCGATGCCTGTGCGAAACTATCGCAAAATATTGAACCTACCATTTCACATAGAGAGCATTCCGCGTAGAAAGAAAACGAAGACGTTGTGTCATGATCGTGAAAGGTGGGTCAAGGTCAGAGCGTTTGAGAGAGAGCGTTCGAGTTCGGTGCTCGATTCGGTTGCGCGCAACCGACGTGGATAGAAAATTGTTGTTGAGTAGTGCAGCAACCTTTTGGTTTCAGGCACTTTTACAATTTTGTTTGTGAATTTCAAATCTTTTAAGAAGTATCATCTCGCGAAGAACGATGATCATTGTTTATGGGTGTAGGTGGGCACTGTTGTATTCGATACTTGGCGATTCGTTGGACTAGGGATCTTCAATAGCATGAATTTCTTCGTAAGATTGACTATAAAAAAACTTTATACGACACACATTCAATTGCGAGAAAAACCATTTGGATGAGTTCGAAAATATCAGCAATCATCGTGACGAGAAACAAGTATTAAATATATGAGGCGCTTGAATTCGTTGCCAGGAAGAAGCGGAGAAAGAAAGGGTGGGTGACCGGATTAGAGGTCCCAAATCAGGACAATTGAGCACAGCGCAACGCAGTTAATAACTCATTTCCGGTATTTAAAGTGATACGTATGTTTTAGAGCGTAGATGCCTTGTACGAATTTGTAGGTTTCGTTACCACGGTCATTGAGATCTTTGTAAGCCCTGACACATTTGTACTGCGTTCTTATGATTCTATTATTTATTCCAGAATATTTTTCAATTCATTCGTCATATCTTCCTGCTTTTTCACATCAATTTATCACGATAAGGATAAAAAAAAGGTTTTATCTTACAAATAATTAGACTGAAATGTTAGTCCTTTTTTTAAACAAGAATTTTGCCTTGGTGCAACGTGAAAAAACAATTGTTCAATCAAACATGTACCCTGATTGAAGAAGTCCATTGAGTCCTATTGAATTTCATCAAGTAAAACAAACTTTGCAAAGGCAAGTGACCATTCAAATCGATTCAAAACCGGTTTTTTGATGGGTTCGATGAGCTTGAATGGTTGAATTTGCCTTTGCAAAGTTTGTATTATTTGATGGAATTCAATGGGTGCTTTTTTTCAGGGTAGTGAGCGACATTTATCCCGAATAAACCCTTGTGAAGATATTTCTACGCCAAATTACGCCCAAGTTAAGTTAAACAGAAACTGCGTATATTACACTAAATTTTGGGTTGTTTATTTAGAAAAAACTGAGCATTAAAAGTGAAAGTATAATGGAATACGTTTCCAATTTTTGAATATGAAGTATATTCTAAAGGCAAAACCACTTCAATCATTCTCTAGGTCTCATCAGACTCTGGGGAGAGCTTGTAACAGCCCAGGGAAGTCTCAAAATAATTTTACAGAAGAATTCATAACTACATTGGAGCAGATTTACAGGTATCCGACTTTTTGCGTAAATGCGTAGCTTCAATGCACTTGGGCTGTCGTAGAAAAATGAGAAATGAGTCATTAAATATCATCAACTCTCTTACACGAATACAAAATTCACCCTTCTTCTTCAGTGTAATTTGGTTATCTACATTTTCTTATTCATCAAAGCAAAATTCTTGTTCCAAAAAGTGCATTTTGTATTCTTTGTGTCGATACCTTCACGAGAAGGTCACAGTCTTCAGTCCACAGATGTAACTCGAGCTGAAGGCGACAAAACATGCAAATCAAGGTTTTTATTTTCACGCGACACTTTCCGAAAGACTTTTACGAGGCTTTTGAAGAACTCACGGCAATCTCCTCTAAAATTTCTCCGAATCTATGTATCTAAATCAGAATTTGCCTGTGTCGCTAAAGCATTGAACGAAGAAACATTATCGATTGCGACATCTCACACCGCGCAGTCTCGATATATCAATTTTATGTATCACACAAATTCAAATCATTTGTTCTCCATTTATTTATGCACACCTATAAATCAAATGACCCGTTATTCGCACATTGACTACAATAACAATGACCACCTAGAAGAGAGTAGTCCTGTGTGAGATTTATGATGCCACATATTATTAGAACATCTCTTATTTTCATCATAATTCAAGAAACACGGCTGTCAGTGGTATACATGGGGATATTTCGATCAATTATTTATATTATCGTTGAATGCAACGGGAGATGATGAATTTATAAAATCAACCATTGGTTTGAAAATTAAGAGGAATGAAGAGAGTTGGAGCAAAATTCATTGCCGAATTCGTCCACAGTGATCAAGAGTTTATAGCAATCAAGATAACGAGGAAACAGACTCGCCTGTATGAATTTCGAGAATTTTATTCTGAAAGGATCGTAGGTGGTGGGAGAGGAGAAAAAAATCAAGTAAGTCGCACGCGGCGGCTTAGAGTAGGACGTTTCGCTTTATCAGACGCGTACGTAAGGCATGCCGGCGTGTTTCCATTAATTCGCGTCGCGGTGCAAACTCGTGTGCCGTTGGAATGCCCGTTGAAGTAGAGGAGAGAAGTCGTTAGGCTGCGTGCCGTTCACTCGCTCTCTTACTCACACGGCGGTGCAACCGGTTTCTCATCGGTGATTCGTCGTTAATTCGCCAGGGTAGAGTAAGTAATCGCACGAGCGAACGCACCATATAGGTATGCGCCAATCCAGTACATCGACCACCTCATTCTCGTTCCCTGTCTCTCTATGCAAGACAGACTCCTCGCAAGAAAAATCAAATGGAAATGCATTTTTTCAATTCGGTATCGCTTGTCACACTCACCATGTAAATTCGCCAGCATAGGAGAGGTACCAGGACTTTCTGTAACAAAAACAAATCATCGCCGTTGTTATTTTTCTTGCATTTCCAAATCTTCCAGCGTTATCATAAAATTCGTGTAATTCACATTTAGCGTTCCACGTAGGTATCCGACATCTAAACGCACTTACGTGGAAGTAATCCGACCGAATGCAAGCGTACACCCATGCCACCGTCGTCCCGCTTGTTGTGTACTCTCTCTCGTGCACGCTGCTGACGCAGACGCATACAAGTAAACGAGGGTATGTAACGTGCACGTAAATAGCCAGACGACTGAAAGACAAGTTGCATTACACGCACGCACGCACGCGCGCGACGAGAGCAAAAGGTATTATTATATTTTACTTTGCCCGACGCGGAAACTCTGGGATAATTTGCGCGAATGAGTCGTAATTATTTAAGGGTGTGCATATATAATGAGGGTGGGTCCGTATGGCCACGCCATTCGTGCTTTGTAAACTCGATTTTTCGTACACGGCCTTTATTTACCTGTATTTACTTCTTTAATATCTCTTCGATAGTCACGTTGATCATTCAATTATGTCTGACAAGACTTATGCCCAGACAGGATCGACAACCTCTGCACGAAAGATCGAGTTTGATTGTAATTTATGGGTATCCTCGTTTATACATGCTTTTTTTGTCTTTATTCTTTCTCATCTAGAAGAGAAAGCTTTGAAATCCAAACAAAATTCGATGTAGTTGGTCACGTTGTTGAAGGGATGGAATCGTTAATGGAAGGAACTGCGTTGCAAGCAAAGTAGATCGTTTTGTGAAACTGCGCAGGGAGGAAGAGTAATCACAGTAGGTTTTACGCAGTATAAAACTTGATCCGAAATGCCCCTCGCTCTAGCGAGTCGACGAACCTGTCGTTCACCGTGGAGAAAAAGATGAGAATTACAAGGAGATGACTAATGTGTAAAGCAAGCTTTTAATCTCGAATGGGAACTCGTCTGGACGAATTTCTTATTCGCAATAGTTCGCAAAGGGTTGAGTCATATTACGTTCTCATAAAATCTTCGCCAGAGTCGAGAGTGGAAATCTCCATTCGGGCAAAAAAAAATAAACAATTACCAGAAAAAGGAAGGAATTCTGAGTAACGATATCACGTGGTTCTATCAAATATGTACACACCACAGTGCAGTGCTGCGATGCATTTTACGTTAATCCACTTCACGTTGACAAAGAAATTTTCTTGGAACAATATCCACTTTGATCGTTCCTCGAACCTCGAGGTTCTCCTTTTCCCCCTATTACTTAACCTTCTCGCATATAGAGTGCATTCTGTAATTCTATCGAATCTCGTACGTTTTTCTTTCCCAATCGTAGACCCTCAAGAATTCAATATCTCTTCGAAAAATAACCTGATTGTAGAGAAAAAAAGATCATTATTAACAACAAAGTTTCACAAAACACTCATCGGGATATGATAAATTTTGCACTTAATGAGATATACATGTTCATAAATCGATCACACAACTTCTATGATGATAAATCGATCGAACAAGATAATTAGCAGTTTCTAGAATTCTGATAAATTATATACCGCAACGGCGGCGAGCAGTTGCATATTCGCAACCAAGAACAGCAGGTTCGCTTAATGATAGATAAGCTATCGCTAAATATTTATATTGATCCGCCATTCGTATGATAGAGAACTCAATTATCAAATTCATTTGCCGCGGTATCGTTTTACGAGTTATCGACGTATATACGTTCAACTTTGAGTAAATAATAATTAGATTTCCAACTCGAGGATAGAAGGGAACTACTAGATGGACGTGTTCTTAATGTGATGTGCTTTCGATTAGAATTCGAAATTATGTTCAATTTCTTATTAACGATGAGCAGCGATTTGCTTTGAATCGATGATGTTCCATCGTATATTGATTTCGTGTCGTATCTACATCGATAAATGAATATTTCAATAAAAATATAACTACCTTGAGATGAATCTGAGTTGATATTCTGATTCATATCATCTGACAAGGTAGAAGTTGTTAGCGGTGGTTTATCCTAAAACGTCATGGACTAGCTGACATACAAGGACGCAATAAATCTACGCCTAAAGGGTTCGGAGAGATTCGAAAGGGTGATTATAAACAAGTAAAGCGAGTTTTCCTACCCCTCGTTCACCCTTTTGTTTTGAAAGCTACAAGACTGTACTAGTTTCATACATTGTAGATTAATAAATTCGTCTCGGTATACATTGTACCATACATTTAACAAAGTCAAGGAAAAAGCAGAAGAGGTTTTGTTTAAGTTCGAGGGGATGATTATGAGCGAGTAAGTGCCACCGTCCAGTTTTTACCCCGTCATTCTTTCCCCTACCACCACGATCTCTCTTCTTCTTCTTCTTCTTCTTCATGGCTTTGGTGAGCCATGCCAGTAGTAAGCAATTTCCCCTCGCTCCTCTTTTTCCTTCTTACGCCTTATGTTTCTCTCATATACTCTCATAGAACCACCACTTTTTCTTTTTCCTTCTTACCCACGGAGTTCGACTAAAACCCCCAACGGATCAATACGCTAAAACATTGCCACGTCGAGAGACGCCGGCGTGTAAGGATCATGAAAGAAAAAGAAAGGCAAAAAAGAAGTAATGTTGTCAAGTAATGGTTGATCGAAAATTATTGCTTGTTTTCTTTTTTCTTCAATATATATTATGTAATACAAATCAACTCGTTTTGACAAGAACAGAAACAACGTTAATATAAATACAACAGTATTTACCGGTAATGATAGAACATCATTCTCAATTTGCCAGCAAGTTATACATCACGATAAGTGCATTTAGATAATACAGAGAAAGAGAGCAAAAAAGCAGTAACAGTATAATAACATCGATCCTCTTTTTATCTATTTTCTTTTTTATAGAATATCAATTCCATATTCGACGAAATTCTATGATTTAAGAGATACTTAGTTTGAATACTCTCCTCGAAATATAGTATCCGTTGAAATTTCTATATTTCTCTGATATGATATGAAAAGTATGTAATGTAATTGCATATTCTCTCCTCACGATTCAAAGATCCTGCGGTGGGAAATTTACTGATAATTGCCCTGACTCATGTTATACATCGGTGAATTGAATGATTGCTCAGTTGGTTGAGAAATGATGTATCTCGCTAAAGTGAGTTGCTTTTCAAATTTACTCGGTAGTCATTTGATTCATTGATGCGTATCCTGATCCAATTACGGAATTCAAATATTATACACTTTAATATTAGGTATTGAAAACATTGTATCCTTTCATTTGTTCGTAACTTTTTTATTCATATACTATATTCCGTTAATACTCGATGTGAACATCGTGCCACGACTAACGGGGTTTTATTCTGACTTTGAAAAATCCGTTCCACGTATGTGGAAACACATACTGTTTTCTCAAATCTATTAGTTATCATCGTGCGATTCTTGAACAAACATAGAAACGATTTTCATCTTCGTAGTTTACTGTCAAATGCTGTAAATACGTGCGATATCTCTGAATCTAAAAATCTAATCTCATGAACCAAAAACCATACTCGTTGGTTCATTTCTCATTGGTTTGCGATGTGGACATCGAATCATTCAATATTTTTCGTATGAGTCCCAGAAATTCTTTGAAAGCTACAAAGATGGAAAAATTACAATTATCGCAGGGTAAATTATTTTAAAATTCACCTTCGGCTGTGCTTGAGAGTTGAATGGAATAAATTTGAAAATTTATAGTCTTTCGATGAGTGGAATTCGAAATGTGTACTACCATATTATACCATACAAACGATAATTGTATTGATAAATAGTTAGAACGGTGAGGAATTCTTTTCGTTTCAATATATGTATATTTCCCCTACATATACATATCCATTTAACACAATAGAATATAAAATATAAAAGTTACAGAGGAGAAGATAATAGAAGAAGAGGAAAACCTTCACAGAAAGTCTGTTTTGGGTGAATGGCTGGGGTTAAGACAATTAAGTATACGTTGAATGAAGTTAGAGATCCTCGATTGTAACAGTTATCTTTTCTCTCAAAGAACTTTTGAAGAAATAACAAGACGTTCTATGCGGTCTTCTATGCATTGAGTGGAACACAATCAACCGAATGTACAATTAAATCGTACGATTCATCGTTATTAATTCAATAGAGATTCTTGGAATGTTTTCTATAGATTTAAACGAGGACGAGGGTCGTGTTATTGTAGATGAGTATATATTTAATTTGTAAACTGGAATTGAGGGAATGAAATTCATGTCTCGAGAATGGAAGAATAATGATCGTTCTTGAAGAAATTTCAAAATATGTTGTAAAGAGTGTTGTTTTGTCAATTTTTCATTTAAAAACGTAGACAGCCCAGTCCGGTTGAGGATTTATCCAGACAGTACAATAATTCAGGATGAGATGAGAATTCTTGATGAGTACATCAGCCCTGTTTGGTTTCTAATGAAAATTGTAATGCTTGGATATCAATTATCAAATAACTCTGCTTGAATCATAACCAAAAAAAGTGTTGCATTGACACAACGGAATATTTTAGTTGATATGTGAACAACCAAACCCTTTTTCGCCAGTTTACTGAAGTTTTTCGAAAAAATCGGAAAAAAATTCCAAAATGACGCCATTTTCTTCAAGGTGTTTTTTATTTTTTTCATTTTTTCTTTCGAAAAAATCTAGCTACGTAGATAGCTAGATTTTGAGCTATATTTTAAGGAACTTTTTTATTTTTTGTTCTAGATTTAAAATTGTGAACTGTAGCGGTGCGCCCGTTTCGATCATAAGAAAAAAAAATGTTTTTTTGACTGTACTACCACGCCGCCATTTTGGATTGTAAAAATTAAGTAAAAGAGTGCTTTTTGTACCCAAAGACTAGTACTTTCATATGCAAAAGACCTCATACATTTATAATTTCTGTAGACTTTGGAATTACCGTCAATTTTTACGTCCACAAAGTCATATTACTCCTTATCCAAAATATCTTTCACCTACTCAGCGAGCTGAAAGGTTAAAATACTGATGGATAGGATTCGTATATGAGGCCATTTTTTTTACAGAGGAATGTCGTTGAAATTACAAATACAAATCGTTTTCATGAGAAAATCCAAGTAAAATTGAGGATCAACATGTGCTCCCCTGGTAAAAAAAAGCCGGATAGGAACCCGGACTGAACCCGGATAGGATTCTCGGGTGCGTATACGGATTTTGAGGTGGTTCTTAATCCGGTTCTATCCGGATCCTATCTGGATATTTTCGGAAATCCCCCATGAAATTTGGATAGAATTCACTCGGCTGTTTGTTCGAGTTTCATTTCGAATTTCGAAAAATATCTGTTCCAAAAACCCGGATAGGATCCGGATGGAACCGGATAAAGAATCACCGCAAAATCCGTATACGCACCCGGATGCACCCGGATGGAATCCCAGGAGTTCCGTACGGGTGTTATCCGGGTCACCATCCGGTTTTTATTCGGATCATTATCTGGATTTCATCCGGTTCTCTATCCGGGTTTTCTACCAGGGTCAGAATTGCGGATCAAAGGTTTTTCCAAGGAAGATATGCCTTGTCGAAAAAGTTTGATAAGTCCTGATATATTCTGATGAATTCCTAGCAAACAATCTATCCAAATCCCATGAGGAATTTTCATTTCATACGTACTCATGAGATTTCCCACATCTCATGTTTTCAAACTTCATCATTGCGGATGATGACTCTTTCCACCAAAAAATATGGAAACAATTACGGGTGAAATCTTTTTATCTCACAGAAATATATATTTCTTATTGCGAAGGGACCCAACCCTTAATTTTCATTTGAATTTCCTTTCCCAAGTAACTATAAGCATTTTTTTTTCAATCACCATGACTATTTTTCACTAACCACAATCCAAGGATGCAGTTGGTTGGTCCTTTTAGTATCATTAACTAATTTCATTCCAATTCCAAGCCGAAGGTCTGCCCAGAAGTGTGGTCACGTTTACAGTTGAGCAATTAGAGAGTTTATAGAACACAAGGGTCAAATCAAATAGCGATCGAAGGATTTTATATGAAAGATAATCTCACCATGGTGAAAAAATCTTCCTTCCTTACAGGAAATGGTCATGACTGGGAATCAAATAGGCTGTGTGATTAGAGAATATAATCATCAATGCGAATGAAACCTTGAATGTTAGTTTAATTGAAATGTTTTTTCACCCATAAATATAGTTGAAAATTCAGGCAAAGATTTCCTTTCCAGAGAAAATCAGTCACAATTATCCAGGGTTGGCATCTGTGGGTCCAACCCAATTGGACCCAGTGGGTTTTTTCGGGTGGGTACGGATTGAAAAAACCCTCAAAAACCCACATGGTGCTCAATTGAATGGTTATTTAATACAATGTATTTTTCCATGTTGTTCTTCTTTCTAAATTTGCATCAGTAGAATTTCATTGATTCTACAGTTATAAGTATCCCACTGGATAGAATTGGATGAATTTTACTACGTTATGAATTAATACTCACTATTCAGTGAGTGAAAGCTTACCTAAAGCTCGAAATGATGATTGATCGAAATGAGTCATATTTCATTGGGAAACTCAACACCGAAAAAAATAATTTATTTGATCGAATGAACTGAAGTTAGCTGTGAAAATGAGTTCCGAGTAATAAAAGAATAGAAGCCGGTCATAAAAGCTGTAGTTAAGGCAACTTCAGATTAGTAACAGCAACTAAAGTCAGAGAAATTAAATTTGAATTCAGTTGAGCCAACGCCCGTTTTAGTTATCCAAATGTCAACAACTGTATCTAGTTGCTGGAACTAATTTGGAGTAAGGGTAACTAATAATTTTTTCGGTGAGTGGATACTCACCAATGCAGTGCATTGGAGTGAAATACTAATAATCGCGATCCAGTGGAATTCCACTGATCTAAATACGGGAAGTTATTTAATTGAGATTTGTTCAAATGTTGCTCGAATACCGTTGAAAGACTTGTTCATTGAAGTGTGATTTTTTTTATGAAAACGAATCCGTGAAAATTGCCCAGAACTTTTCATGCATATGTGGTACGACTAGCCATTGTTTTGGATCGTCGTTTTGTATTCTCGAAACCTTCCAAAGCATTGCCTAGCCAGATTATAAACGCTTGAGGAATGTTGAAAAATTTCAAAAAACACGTTTCCTCTAAAAACCACACCTCCACTTATTAGTCAATAGAATGTGATAACTTCCTTCAAGTATAGAAAAATATGGGAGATAAACATTAATAATTGAAAATGAATTCAATGGAAAACAATTTGTACAATGTAGATTTTGATTATGACGAGACAGCATTTAATATGATTCAATAAAATAGCATAAAATCATAATTTGAATATGAATGTTCATATTTCGGTACAAATACAATGGTACATATTCATTTTTAATATCTACATAATGGATGAGTTTGATAACTCTGTTTATTTTTCATACACTGAGGGAAGAAATTCATTGGGACAAAAAAATATTACATCCAATGGTATCTATAAAATATTTCTTGAGATCAATGAAATTTTACTCCAATGGATGAAATGGTTTTTCAGTTGATGAAATACTTCATGCGGTCAAAACCATTTCATTCATTCGAATAATATTCAATTGGTTCAAAGAAATATTTTATAGTTACCATTGGATGAAATATTTTCTTGCCTCAATGACTTTTTTCCCTCAGTGTACTTATATGGGGTTTTTGTATTTTTTTTATCCAAAAAAAATATCATAATAAAAATGAGGGTGAACTACCGAGTAAATGAACGATGGCCTAATGGAATAAAGATTCATAAAAGAAGTAACTATTAAAAATTTCTACTACGTTAAAATAATTCGGTTTTTTTCAAAATAGTAACAACTTCTTATGAAAACAATCAAATTACTTTAATGTAGCAGAAATTTTTAATAATTACTTCTTTTATAAATCGTTGATCTACTGGGTAGTGCACCCTATTTTAGAAAGTCTTAGTTGTAGTTAATCATCGTGTTGTTCATTTTGATAAAATTTATATAGTTTAACTAATTTAGTGCCCCTTTCTGGAACTAGTCTATTCCTCAGACTATTCTAAATATGCCCGAATGAGGAAAAAATTCTTTCAATCCCAGCACTGCTAGGTGGACACCTTAACAATTTGGCAAGAAACATGCAAAACCACTTGGTAGATTGTTTTGATGTGCAGTGTGGTCTTGCATCAAAAGTAGAATGGACACAAAATACAAGGATTTGTAACGTCCAATTTGAATTGTGGCGATGCTGATCGAATTGCAGTAAAGTGCGTTAACGGTTGGAGTAAATTGCACTTGGAAATTTCACTAGTTTCAAACTTGATTTCAGCTCATGTAAACACAAATCTTGGTCCAATTTCAATCTGATCGAGGCCCAACCTTGAAAGCTCAGGCCAAAGTCGAACAAAAATTTATCCCAGATTGGTGCTCACATGAGAGATTAGATGAAAAGTAACTTTTTAGTTTATTCGGTATTTCCTGGTGACAATATAAAGTAGAATGGAATATGGTAGGGAGTCTTTTGGCAGAATCGACATGATTTGACAATGACTAGTCGCTTTCAGAGAACACTAGGGAATGACTAGCGGTGGTCGAATCATGTTCATTCGGCCAAAAGATCCTTTACCATGGAATATACATATGTAAATGTATTATTCTATATCATCATATACGGAAAATGATAACATAGTACGATAAAAATGAAGATTAGTAGGTCATACTAAGAATCATCAGAGGAAACCAATGCCAATCAGCATTGCCAGTATTCCCTAGAAAAATCTTCAGCATCTAATGATTGGTCATTTCTTGTACAACTGGCCAATCATATTTTCAATTTGGGAAGAAATGACCAATGACAGAAAATCTGAAGATTTCTCTAGGAAATACTGGCATCACTGATGCCAATTTGATAAAACCCGAAAAAACCCGGAAAAGCCCGAAAAAACCCGAAAAAACCCGAAAAAACCTGATTGTACCCAGTGGGGCGGGTTTTGAAGAAAAAACCCGGGTTTTTTCCAACCCTGCAATTATCACGGATGGAACTACTTTATGGGAGGAATATGATTAAGATTGCGGATGGAAGGTTTTATTTTGTATATAAACAAGGTCGCCGTTGTGGATACACTTTCTCTTCACAAAACAATGCAATCAAAACAACTCCTCTTCGGTTTCAACCAATAGGAATTTATCATTCCCCCCTTTGTGATTCCAGAATGACTAATTTTTTCACAATTCAATATAATTTGTATACAATTCAACATAGTTTATATAAAAATTCTATATAATTATATAAAAATTAAATATAATTTGGAGAATTTTTTTTCCACGTGGGTACAGTTCGTTTGTGAAACTTTTTCCATCAGGAAATTACTAAAAGTGAAGTCTACTTCTGGAATGTTTTTGATATTTTCAAGGTGAAAGTCCAAAAACTTATCCCTCTGAAATTTTTCAAGTCAGATTTCACTCTTTAGCCAGCCAAAAGTGAGCTTGTCAGAATTTCGAGTGGAATTTACACTCTTTTGAGGTTAGAAACTCTCACCCACTTCAATCCTAGATTGGATTTCTCACATTGAACAAGTGAGAGTTCACTCGAAGCAGACTGGCTCACTTCTGAGACTTGGTAAAGAAAAACGCATGATTTCTCACTCTTCCAGATTCAGAAAGATTATGAATGAACTAAAGAATCGCTGAATTTTCATTCAAAAAAATGTCAAAAATTACTAAGATGTAACCAAAGAGCGAATGCAATTTTTGGTTCCTTCGCGGTTCTGTTAACGGCTTCCCAGGAAACCCGGGTGTTCACTCTGCAGAGATCCAGAGTTTATTTGTTTTTGTCTGTTTCTGTGTGTTTTCTGACCCTTTCATTCGATTTCTACTGGTTCCTTTTTCGGGAAGGCCACGCAAACTAATCAATGCGGTGATTATCAAGCATAAGCGCTTCATATATACACAATCTTCTATATAATGAGTGTGGACCATGTTCATGAAGTTTATATAGTTGAACTCTCCACGTAGCACAGTACTTCAAAACGTTCCTGGAACATTATCGAAAAGTCGTTGCCCATATCACTTTCCCCGAGTAGACATTCACATTGGGTGTTCGATCAGGACCAGATCTTGGAAGCCTTATCTCAAATCAGGCCCTGACGTGGAATGTAACGCACCGTTGTATCAGAGCCCGATGTAATGAACCATGATAGGGCATGCCAAATTACAAACCTAGCAGGGCCAGATCTGGTTAATCCTAATCAAGCGTACCAAATCATGGCCTCACCAGGACCAGATCAGGTGTGGCAGAATAAGGTGAGCCCTATCACTGCCCGATCAGGCCCATAATGAACACGAGGCTTGCCATACAATTTTTCTGCGCGGGTCTTTGTTGAGAAATATTGCCCGAATGTGTCCAGTACATTCCAGCTGATTCTCCCCAGCAGAAATGATTCTAGCCAATGTATACACGGAGAAAAAATGGTTTGCTACCATAACGCCTACAAAGAAATTTGTTATCCTTGCAAAAATATCTACTTCAGCAGCTAAGAAGTTAATTCTGTTAACAAATTCGTTCATGTCAGCCAAAAAATCTAGTTGTGTCAATCATTTTTCTTGCTCTTTCAGCTAATTTTTCTTGTAAGCGCTGTAGTAACAGACCTGCTTGTTCTGCCAGCAATACTTTATTCTCCGTGTAGTTAAAGTCTAAGCCCTTCTTAATGACTAGCTTCACTGCAAGCGCTTTGAAAGGTGCCAGACAGTTGCTATAATCATTTTCACCAGGGCTGATGACATGAAACATTCTAAAGATGTTCTGGAAATATTCCTGAATTTCTGTTATTATAGCGCCTACAAGAAAAATTAGCTGAATGAGCGAGAAGAATGATTGACACAACTAAATGTTTTTGCTGACATAAACAAATTTATTAACAGAACTAACGTCTTAGCTGCTGGAGTAAATATTTTTGCAAGGACAACCAATTTCTTTGTAGGCGCTATAGTAGCAAACCATTTTTTCTCCGGGCTCCATAGTAAATTCCACAAAGATTATATCGAATTTGGGGGAAAACAAAGCTTCCCAACAGATCTGAATACTGAAATTCTTTAAAACAATGCATGGACATTCTCATCCAAGTGAAATCGGTTCATTCTTCTTCAAGATCACCCACATTCGATCCATGGCGACTACTCACGTGGAGAAAGAAGACAGACGTTTCCTGTGACGGCTAAGTCTAATTTTACTGAAGCACTCCTTTGCTATCACAGCAATCTTGTTAGTTACAACAGCGATTTTTTGGCTGCGACTGCAAAAAATGTCTGCTCCGCCAGCAAATTTTCGTATTAGGTATAGAATATCAAATGAGTCTTGCTGGAGGAGTTAACATTCTTTGCTGTTACAGCTGACAAGATTGCTGTCGCAGCAAATTTCTTCTTATACTTTTTCACTCAATGCCTCACTCTTCTCGCTGCAACAGCTGAAATCATTTCAGCTTCAGCTATTTAGGTCTTGCGGTTGATATTTGAATACCGAAATGCATCTACATTTCTTACTGTCATAAAGCTAAATTAGTAATTGCGGCAGCTGAAGAATTCAAATCTAAAAGCTGATTCCGCATAACCTCGTCGAGTGATAATTTCCAGTCGAGTGCATGGATCCAGTTTCAATTGTTCGAATATCAACGAAAATGATAGCGCACAAAGGGACAGAGATTCCATCAATCTGTGGAAAATGAAGGAATAAAGGTGCATATGGAATAAATGGGTACACATTTATTCATGACATCGATCTGTCGTACAAAATACCTCTCATTCATAACTTAAGGGAACAAAAAGATAATCCTGTATACCGTATCTGCAAATGTTATCATCGATTCCTGGAAAGTACTTTTCTAATACATAATTCGAGTGAACGATAAATATTAAAGTGATACAATTTCCAAGTATAATTTTAAATAAAATGAAACGAAAAACGTCTATTTATCCATATGCATACATATATACTTATATATATATATATGTATTTTTTTACGACCGTTCGTGCACTCAAGCCTTTTGCGCGGCATGCCACGAGGCGTGCTTTCAAAATAATAATAGCGTGATATTAAGGTGAGATGGTGTAAACCGATAACGTGTCGTAGAATGCATTACGATCGATGATGAAATGTTATTAGAAGAAAATATGGAAATGAAAAAATCTATTGGATTCGTATTATATAAGCATGAAAAGAGAGAAGATACGTAGAAATCCTATTTGTTCCTGTTAGCTCATCCTTCTGGATGGGATATAAGGTTACGTTACGGAATCCGAGAGAAGAAGCTAGGACGGATATGTCGGCTGTCTTGTATCGTGCTACCAACTCGGCTGTAAAGGACCCATCTCCTTCGTGTATACAATTTTATATTTTTCTCCTTGAGTGAAACTCCGGGTCCGATCTCCGGGACCCTTTTGATCATCTCGTCGGCACTCGTCTATGTTCTCTTTTCTTCCCTTCTATCATCATCCTCCTCTCGTTCATCTTCTTCTTCTTCTTGCTCCTCTTTTTCGCCCTCGCCTTCGCCTTCGCCTCTTCCTCCTCCTCATACTCGTTTCAGGTAGAAGAGAAAAGAGCAAGTCTCTCTTGAGTCTGTACCCTCGCTCGCTTACGCGCACGCGTGCAAACACGCGGCCAAGCGCGTGAAACCGACATTATTATGATCTGCTCACACACGTAGCACATATATCCAGGTGTGTAAACAAGGCGCGTCACTTTCATCCTGCACGACCAGTCACTGTACACAGCCAGGTGACACAGCCCGCCAGGTCGTTCTGTCATTTCGTTCGTTTTGTGTCATTGAAATCGTGGATTTTTTCGGTTTGACTGTGCCGACGATAATACCGTGCTTTGTCCGTTAGAACATTTAGTTTGGGAATCTATATACGATCGAATGAAAGTAATCCTAAGATTTACGACGAATGAATCATGTTGTTTAATTACACGAGGAAGCTATATAGCTTTATTTATCTTTCCATGAATATTAATGCTACGGAAAATAAGAGAGTAGAATGTTGTTTCCTATCCTTGGTTGAAGAGCTTCTCCCTATAGTTGAAAACCTCCATGATAATCATGATATAGTTATAAGTATACACATGAAAACGCAATGGTAAGAACTTTTGTACGTGGGAAAAGGTGCACGGCGTGCGTTATATAATATTCAATTTTAGCATGTGCACGACCCGTCGTCTTAATCTATCCATATTACGTTTAATTGGTTGAGATTAGCTAATATCCTTGTAGCGATTAGACTCGCTTGGATTGAAACCAATTCCCTGGAGCGTGTATAACGAATACATAATTTGTTTAAAAAAATCTCTTCTCCTGAACGTTGGAATGCCAAATTGTATCCCACCACAGTTTTTTATTGATATAAATACCCTGTGGAAAGTGAGAGAACCTACAAAATGGTAAAGACCTTCGAAGGGCACGTAGAAAAAAGACAGATGTGAACGGATGTGTGTCCGTGGCCTACCGCAACTCACGTAAGGCACCGATCCACCCCTTTCTCCCTCTTGTTACACCCACATGCGTCACGGGCTTTCTCTTCAATGCTCTCACGTGTTCTTTTCACGATGGTGGACGATCGATATATCGATTGTCGTTCACAACGGTCGACCGAGTACTGGTCGTCGACCAGTACTAGAGAAAAACCCAGGATGAGAAAGAGCAGGAGAATCGAGACTTATCGTTCGTGTGCGAGTGTTTCCTGTGGTCACTTGTTGCCTACCACCCCCGGGGCCACTGGCCTTGTCCCTCTGTGTTTGGGGAATGTTTGTCGTCCGACCACCGACAAACCATCCAAACGACAAGGCGTTGAGATAGCAAAAGATTTCTCTCTTCCCTTTCATTCAGTCAGGTCATTCGCGAATTCGTATCGATAGGGCAACCTTTCTTTCCAACAAAAACAATTGATACAGGAATATCCCTGCGGCACTCATACCGAAAGAATTCATTCAAACCAAACAGAAAGTTTTTGAGAAAGATAAGACTGTCGCTTTCGTCGTAACGTGAATGTATAATCAACACTACCACGATATCTCTCGTTGGTATCTTGTTTGAGAATCGATAAATGGATTCCCGATGGGCATCCAAAGGAACAAAAATTCTTCATTATCTCGATGAATAACAATAAACACATTTAATCCGATTACAGTTGTATCCGGAATAGAAAATAGGTGCGACAATACACGGCGTTATACGACACGTGTGTTTGCGCTAACCAACACTCTCCCAACCAGAACGCGCGGGATCTCTTTGTGCCGATGCCGCATTGAAGTTCCCAGTGTTCCGGGAACTTCAAAACGGATGTCTTCCCAATGATGACACCACGCTTAACGCTTCATATTTATCATGGTTGGTGGCGATAATTATTCATGGTAAATCTTCTCTCCGTCGTTTTTATTACTATAATTAGCGGCTTTGAATATGTTCCATTTATTCATCTATACGTGCATACATTTTGTCGATTGTTGTCGTTGTTGCTCATTGTTCCACCGTTAACTGTTCTTTCAAATTGATGGATCAACGCGATCTCTGCATTCCAATGTATATTCCTCACCTCTCTTCTTCTCTCATCCGCTAAAAATTTGTATTCCGCGAATTCACATTTCTCGCAAAAGTACAAGTAACAAGTTTTCATTCATATTCCATCAAGATCGAATGATAACTTCACAGCTTTATTGAAATCAATCTAATTATCTAATGCATGATTCCGATTGCTTGTTTTCCAAGCTGGGCTGAACAGATGGAAAAGAACACGGTTATGTATATCGAGGAAAAGCAAGCGCTCAAAGTACTGCCCTAGGCTTCAACCTCGATGCAATTACGGTTCTGCAAATAAGTTTGAAAACGGTACTTGAATTCCGGTTGTAAATGAATTGCGTATATAGTTGCGACAATTATATTCCGATGACAAATGCGTCCTGCAAGAACTTGTACGACTGTATAAATTTATACACTGAACTCTATTTGTACTCTAAATTGAATTTTGGAACAGGTTCGTTGGAGAAATAATATTCGAATACAGAGATTTCCAACTTAAATGGGAAGTTTGTTTTCGAAAGAACGAATGAAATTTCGAAGAAAATGATGATACGTGGCGTCTACAATAGACACGTGTCAGGAGCATGAGATCGTCTCGTGAACGGGAGAAAGGGAAAAGAAAAGGGCAGATCTACTGGTCCTGACGAAATAGAAAATAAGGAAACTGAAGAGGAAAAAAAAAGAGAAGAAGCCCAAGAGCGACCTCGGTGACACCGGTCAGACTCTAAGCTTGGAATGCATTTCCATACATTAACAACCACGCAATGCAGACGCACACGTTGCTCTTATTTGAATACTACTGATATAAGAGCGAACAGAAAAGCGTGCGTGTATTTCAACGTCTGGTATAATGTATGTATACGATGTGTCACACTAATGGTAAAACATAGGTAACTGCCTGAACTCATATACATTTCATTTGAAATGTTGAAATATACGTGAAAAAAAAAGTATACGTATTTGTAGAGAAAACCATGTGATTTACTTGAGGATGTTCTTCTTTTTACAAAGTCGAGAAGATACGAATCACCATTGGAGTTACTTTGTTTTGATAAATCCCAAATTTAACCCACAAGATTGTTAGAAGTCAACAACGGTTGTTGCTTGAATATATCTGGAAACTCTGGATGACTGGAAAAGAAATTACATTGAGTTAGTCAAACATTATAAGAATACATTAAAAATCGCCGTTGTGCTCTTGTGTTTCAAATCCACTACCAAAAATCTACGAAACTTCTTTTCTTCTTTCCCTTTTCCCTCGCCTTTCCCCTTGTTCTCACCTAATCCCCTTTCTCAGGAAAATGATGTAGAATTCAAGTTCAGCCGTTTGAAAGTAACTCTCTAACAATGCGTATGCGAGCAACCCATACGCATAACCAAAGCATCGTCCTTTGCTCAATACCACCCCTGCTTCCTCATCTTTACAGCAGCTACAGATACTCTTCTTTCTTCTCTTGATCAAAGAAAATACCACATCCCCTCTCTTCTTTTGTACCTGTACTATTTTGTAATACTACAGCTGGATCATCCTTTCTCCTCTTTTGCTTTTCATTTTGGAAAGGCAAATATATTCATTCATTAAAGAATCAAAGAAACAGTTTATTCGTATGATATTCTCAGAATTTCCAGATTTGAATTCTCCTTTAATCTGTTGGAATACAGAAAAATGATATTAGAGGGTTAGAGAATGAATATCCGAGGCGTGAACAAAAAAACACTTTTTAGAATCGAGAGGGAAAGAAATTTCCTTCTCTTCTTCATCTCAAAGAGCACTCGAATTCTCAGCCCCAATTTGGTCTTCCCCCTTTTTCTCTCTCTCTTGCTATCTGTGTCTCTACATATTTCGATACTTTCCGTCTTTTTCTCTTGAGAGAGCGAGTACAAAGGAATATAGAAATGCTGTGCTCTGATGACGATCCTTCCGCTGTTGTTACTGCTGCTGCTGGTAGTACATGAAGACGATGGGAATTTTATAACGAATAAAATTTTAAGCGTTCCATAAAGAACGCTGTACGCTGCTGCAGCTATGTGTCGTTATAACACCCTTATAAAATCATTATACACATGTATTCGTTATTATATTGACGTACGTTGAACGTCCATGCACCACTTATCGCACCACTGTCATAGTTCTTTTTTATCTGTTCTGAAAAGAGAAATCGTGATTCTCAATGGAATATAAAAAAAACTTGTTTCAAAATCAATAACAAGAACTCAAAAGTTTATTGATGAATGCATTTCAATCATTCTCTCTGGAAGAATCTTTCTCTCAATCAGGTAGAGATTTCATCTAATCATCCTTCACGTTCGTTCTTCCTCCTTTGTTGTATCGTAAATACATGTATTCAAAGTTAAATTTTCTCTGATCGATGAATTGAACGTTATTCACAGCGTTCGCAGGGATCGGTACACACCTCGTTCATTTATCTTCACACGTGTGTCTAAATTCATCTACGGAGGGCATGACAAAAACGAATGACAGCGAAGAAGCTTGGGTCAATCGATACTCACAAAGTCGTACACGATCTGTTCGATATCTTAGAATAGGATCGAAAACTCGACTTCGGCCAAGGGTGTAATTAATTACCCAAAGTTTGGGTTGGGGTCACGGTATACCCCCCGTGGTAACGAGTCAGCATTCACTTGTCATAATTCTCAGACGAGGATTCCTCTTTTTTCCTTTTTCTCTCTCTCTCTCTCTCTCCCTGTTTCTCTCTCTTGTCTTGTCTCTTCGTCACGATGATGCATCTTGACGTCAGATTTTCACTCAAATCGATTCAACGAGTTCAAAAGATCCACTAAATCTAGAAAACACGTAAAAATGTTGCAGGGTTCTGTAGTTGTTGATATTACAAAAAGAACAATCTCCTCCAGGTATTTTTTTTTCCCTCATCCCACGTAACCGAGCGTAAATTCAACATTCTGTTCCACTAATTATGTTCGAAACGGGTAAAAAAGGATACGTGAGATGCAGCGGACATGTTAGAAATTACCTTTCGTGAAGAATCAACTTCAATTCCTCACGATAAAATTAATTATGGAGATGCTCCTGCAGGACTGGGCTCGTCAGTTGACCTTCTTCAATCTTCTATCTCTCTCCTATCGGTATCTAGAAAAGGAGACAGGACAAAAGTGTGCAGGTCCCTCAGGCAGCAACCAGTTTCGAACAATTCGACGGAAACCAGTCAAGCGAGAGAAAAAGGGAGAAAGAGAGGGAGGAGGAGGAAAGAAAAACGCTTACCGGTGGGACTTACGGACACTTGGTCGCTCAATGGCGCGAATTTAAGAGTGCCAGCCGTTACGCTTCTCATTCGTTAGCATAAATTAATTATTTTTCAAGGAAGACGCAAGCGGCGCAACGGGAGACGTCGTGCCGAAGGGATGTATAGCTCTGGATGCTGATGTTGCTGCTGCTGCTGCTGCCGCCGCTGCTGCTGCTCCCACCACCGATGCTCAGGATAAAGGTAGAAAGAAAAGTATTTGAGAGAACTAGTTGAAAAGGTAAAGCTGTGATTTGTGGATCGATATGTGTATAGCCAGCTCAGGATCTCCACTACTTATCATTTTTCGGAACCTAATCCTGAAGAAGTGCTCGTATAAAATCTTGGTAATCAGCTTTCTGACATCTTATTGCCTTGTTTCAGTATCATCTTATTATGCTCCTTTCATTTCACCAGACGTGAATCTTGAATTATCGAGGTAATATTTTCGTCGAGGTGGGGAATTCATTCGCTGAGGAATTTGATGAGACTATGACCATTTCGCATGGATATTTCAATAATTAATTCACTTTCAGGATTTACGCGTATTTAAAGATGACAGAGTGAAAGAATAACTTCGCTGTTTACAATAAGTGACTCGAGAGCGAATGGGAAGTTTGTGGGAAATCAAACAGTAGGGATGTCAGGTAGATTTTTGAAAAACATTTTGAAATTATATGTAAGAATTAAAACATGGGCCTATATTGACGGTATTCAGTTGCAAGAATTGCTAGTATCGGCGAATGAAGAACGCCTTTGGGGCCCAGTTTGTAGCATAGTATGTACACTGTTGTCATCAACGTTGGTTCAATACTAGCACGGTGTAATTGAACTGTTAATATCCAATCAACAACTTTGGTGGGGTATTTGTGCATGATTACTGATTTTCATGAGCCAATATTCTTTAATATTCATCGAACCAATAATAACAGCTGCAAATTGAAGTCAAGATGTGGGTTTTTGGTAGACCTTAAAGGGCAAATTGATAAACTTCCGACACCAGATATGTCTTAAAATTGACCAAAACATGTCCAATCATTCAAAATTTCACTTAAAATCAAAGTCTATGTTTATTCAGAACATCTCCGAAGTTTTCAATTTGTGAGGTAATATGTTTGTAATTTATCTGGTATGTTCTCACAGATCTGAAATTCACCCAGACTGTTTTTGGATTCATAATTGTTGTCCAATCGTGGTCCATACGTGTCGAATTTCGAACATTTATCTGAAATGAGAAGTTTTTGAGATATGACATGATCCGCGATACAAAAAGTCTATAGAAAGTTGAATATTAGAGATTCCAGATGATTTTCATGAGGCTCCTGAAGATATTTAAACTGGAAGAAGGACAATAATGTTTGAGATTGGACTTGTATTTCCCTTGAAAGACCATTTCCAAATGCAAACAAACCAGAAAACTCTTTTGTCTCCTCAGGAACAAATTACTGCAATGGGAGTGCGTGCGGTTCGTGATTACCTGCAATCATGTTGGCAAGTGAATGAATTTTCTCATAGATCGTAACTATTGAATGGATTTATCGATCCCTCGGTTTAAAAGTATTTACGTGAATTCTATTGATTTCTTACGATAAGATACGTATAACGCTAAAAGGTAATAATACCGAGAATACAAATATAAATCAAAAGATAAATCAGGATATCGAAGGAGTGTTTTAAATAGCGAGTCTCAGATCTTAAATAATTGTTTCTGAAGTGGAGAACGACTTTTGAATAATTGAGCTAACCAAGAACTTCAGTGGTCTGTAATTATACCAATCTTCATTGATTCATAAAGTGAAGACTCGAGAGAGAATCGGAACGTTAATAATGATGATATAATGTGGACAAGAGGAGAGCTTGATTCTCGATGGTGAATCTTATCGCTGAGAAATTTATTGAATTCAAGTTTACATCGAAGAATAGTAACAGGAATAACAGGGATTTTGAATCGCTAAATGAGAATGTACGTTACTCCAAAATCGAATATCAAAATTAAGAAAATAATTGCCAGAAAGATGATTCGTTGGGGTCTGAAAGTCTCGTAGTATTACACACGTGTCGTTACTACGCGTAGGGGCTCCGATTGAAGAAAAGGAAAAGAAGAAAAAAAAGAAAAGGTTCGATCGAATCGATCAGTAGTACCCTATAAAAATATATATACACACATTATTCGCAGGCCCCTTCCAATACATTTTATTCTCACGTTTCACGCGTGGTAGACAATGAAGATTCAGGAGAACTACGAATTATGCTTTGACCTACATCTAAAATGAAAATTCAAAGGCTATGATGTAGAATTTTACGTTACATTATATAATATAACGATGGTAGGGGTTATTCGATTGAAGGAGTTCGTGGAAACCCTCTTTTCCTTTCTCTTCTCATCAATCTATATAGATAAACTCCTCGAAATTCAAGGAAAATGAAGGAATTCACGTGAAGAAGAATCGTGCACGCATATTTCAAAATAGAAGACGGGTGGTTACTGCCTCTCCGATCGATAGGGAAATATCGGTACGAGGGTGAGTTGAAGAAGAAGAAAAAGAAAAAGATGACAACGACTACGACTACGACTACGACGACGACTGAGACGACGACGACGTGAAAGAACGACTAGCAGAGAAGAAAATAAGAATTGAAAGGAGAGCAGGGTATGAGTGTGTATATGTATATGTGTGGAGCGCGGGTGCATAAGGGGTGGCATTAGTTGAGAGAAGAGAACAGACGAATCGCGCTATGCCATGCCACTACCGAAGAGAGGGTGGAAAGAGGGCACCTTGTCTTTGTTTGAAACGTTTCCACGACTCGCGTACGTACGAGGGAAACTCTGCCTTTTTCTAGAATATAAAGGCGAAAAATGTCGAGAAGAAGCGTCGCCCTCTCAGGCGTGAGAGAGCCGCTCCTTTGTCTGTGAGACGACGAAACGGCTTTTGAAGATTTGTGCTTCTCTCTTGGAAAGTGTTAGAAATAACTTTGAATGATGATACTCCCCTCTTGATTTCCTTCTATTTAACTAGGGAGGAAAAAAGACAATTCTAATCAAATCATTTGAACCTCACACACCCCTCAGAGGGAAGAATATTTTTATAAATAAAAGCACATGTACCTCGATATAAACGTAACGAAGTCGATTCTAGAAACACGGATTCATAATACATACCGATTTACCGTCATGTAGCTTCAGAGGATCAATTATAATAATTATAGTCTATTACGTATACTACACCCTTTATGCGAACCAAAGAAATCAATTCTTTTCATGAATAATAATAGTATCACTACGTGTCAGTCATAACTGACGCTGTTTCTAATCCAGGTCATACTACACTCAGTATTTAGATCCCGAGGAAGAGTGAAAATATTTTCATAATTATTCGAATCGATACCCGTGGGGATTGTTCAATACGAATCTTCTTTGTATTATTCAATCCGAGACGGTGATGCAATGACGCAGGGATTGCGTCGACGACATCGGCGAGGAAGATTACCACCGCGATATGATTGAATTACTTTCCAAGTCAAAATAATACCATTTCCAGAAGGACGGCAAATTAAGTTGTTGACTATGTATGTAGCATTTATACCAATCGATGTATATGCACGCACACATTTATAATCGCACACCTCTCTGGGAGAGTCAATCGATAGTCTTCCAGGTCGGCTGGGGCCTCGTTTGGCAAGGCGATCGAATCCACTAATCGTCATCGTCGTCGTCGTCGACGTAACGTCTCGTCCTTCATCGATCTACCCGTTACAACCATCCCGTCTAAAAAGTTTTAACAAGTCGTACGAGATTGAGAAACGTATCGTAATCCCAACTATCTTTGTGTGAGACAATTTACGACAAATGATTTTGTAAAAGTCTGCGAAATTTTGAACGGATTTCAGATTTGCTGTGCAAAATTTGCAGAAAATGCGAATTGAAAGACAAAGGATGTAGGAATCTCTGGGGAAAATGCCAAGTACAGCCTGAAAAAATGTACAGATCTCGTGATAATAGTTGGAAGAAATTCGGAAACTTGTTTGAATTCAGGTTCCGTCAATTTTGGCCAGGAATTATTATCAAATCGTGACGATACCACTGTTGATGGAATACAAGTCAAGGAAATGTCAAAATTACCTCAGAGTTCGGATTCGGAAATCGGATTCCGCGCTCAACTGCCCGAATGGGAACATTTTTTTAATTTTCGAGTGAATTTTGTAGCTCTTCCTAAACAGGATTTTACAACGTTATACTTGTTATTTTTAGGATTCAATAGTTGTTTATAATTCCCGATTGAACCCATTTGGGAAGCTCTTTTTCACTGTAAAAGAATCACTTCTGAAAAATCAGAAAATGTGACTAAATTTTGCTGAATCTTAAGAAATGTGACTGAATTTTCAGAATATCCTCCGAAATTCGGTTGAAGTTTCTTGAAATTCAGTAAAATTTATCTGAAAATGTCGAAAAAATCAGTCACATTTTCTTAATTCTCAGATAGATTTTTTTCTACAGTGTTCTAGATTTGTTTTTGATGCGAAATAACATCAGTGTGTGAAATTTCAATCATTGAGACAACACGAGGCCAATTGTTAGTTCCATCCATGGCCGGTTGTTCACCATTATCCCTGAATCTACGTCATCTTCTTGTTTCAATCTCTTGGTTTATGGATATTTATGGCCCAGGAATGCGCCATTATTGAGCCAATTGATGAATCCTGAATAGGAAATTGATGTCTACGTTGAATAATTACAAATCGCCAACATTGCAGAGTGTTGCGCCAGTGTTGATGGACGTTATCAATTCGATCCGATGGCAACTTTGTTGGAGTTGGCGGGTGGCAAACAACGTTATTCGTGTACTGGATCAACAATCTATCAATTCCTGCATGGACAGGTTCAGGATATAAAATTCTACTCGGGCTGTAGTACTCGGATCTTGTTCTCATTATGCCAAGCAAATCATTATTCATACCATAAACGAGAAATCATCATTCGCAGTTTGAATATACAACATCGATTACTTTGTAGCCAATTTTGTAGTGAAAGTTAATGAGATTCTGAATCAATTATGTATCCTCTACTACGAATAATCTGCGCTCTTCGTGTTACAGAATTTTGTAAAATTTCAACTGTTTCGTAAAAGTTTTGCACGAAAATTTTTCCAATTTTATTTCCAAAGATGTATTACGAAAAGAAAAAAATTTTTCACCTTTCCTAACAGACCCGTCATCTCGGCTCATCCTTCAGAATCACACGAAATTTTCAACGGAAGTACATTATTTACTCTAGTTTGAGATACTGAAGTACTGATAAGATATTATGGAATTATCTGCATACATCACGCACATTGTCATTTCAACGGCTAACCAAGCAAAAGAATACGAGACTCTTCCACAAAGTGAAATGTTCGGTTAAGTGAATGGATGAGACGAGAAAGAGAGAGATGTACGTATATTTATATGACACGTCGTTCTGCATACAACGGAAATATACTCTGTGTCTTTTTTGGTATTCATCCACGTTCACTAAGATATTTCGACTAATTCCAAGCTTTAGAATATATTTCTTCATACAAGGTGAATAATTTCAAACGTTTTGTTTTTTTTTCAATTCATGAGATTTTATGAAAAACTGTGATGAAGTGAGAAACTATGATGATCGTAGATGATTCTCACGAAGTTGAAACTCATTAACGTGTATATACGATCGGAAAGTGGGGTGAAAATAACCAAGGATGGACACCCCATCATCGTCGCACCTGGTTCTATACAAAAGAAAGGAATGAACTAATGAGTTGTACTGTTCGTTCCTACGAATCATGAACGATCACTCTAAAATACAAGGGAATAATTAGATCCTACACACTCGCGATAGATTGTAGAGATAATTAAGATTGAAACGATGTTTCAATGATGGTGAAACAGCAGAACGACGTGGGTTTTGAATATCGTTCGAAATATTTTCACTGATGTATGACATAAGCGTTTCCTTGTGCACACAAACCGTACGTGTATCGATATAAATCGATTTTTCATCTCTTCCGTACACACATATTATTAATCACACGTGCTTGGATTTCATCGTTATGGGCACGCGTATGATCGGTGTAATTAAGTGCTGACCCATGGTAATTTCATTATCGTTCCACCATCGTTGTTCGACAGAGCTGGGAAATCTGATTACATCTACCGGTGAGCTGGCTCATGACGTTGCATTTAAGTGAATAAATGCACGTGTGAGTGTGCACAGGGTAGACGAATGATTCCACGGTACATCCGTATATAGTCCGCGGATAGTCCAGTTACATCACCTCAGCCAACTCTTCTCTTTTGTTCAATAAAATGTTTATCTCAGGTCGATGAATCGAGATGAGATGAGATGAAATGGAACGTGCAATGTAGATGAATTTACTAAAATTCATAGGAAGAATTTTCTCTACGATAAACGAAGTCATTTATCCAACAGATATCATCTATTTTCTTCCCTCACAATTCACATTGTTAATCTTCTTATACGCTCTATCAAAACAACTGACAATATTCGAGTTAACCGACATTAAAAGTAGGTTAATGCATGCTACCCGTGTAAATTATGCGCGTATTTACTGTTGTTCGTACAACTACGAACGGTTAACGAAGAAAGAAGTACTAGTATGACAAACAAACCAACGAAGGCTACGAGTGAAAGTACAGATGTATATTTAAACAATAACAACAACGTCTGATCAAAGATTTCGAATCAATGAGGCCCAAAAATCAATTGTATTGTGCATTGTATCGAATCATTGTTAAGAATTCTTATATATGTCACACCTATCGCTAATCAGATAACAAAGAAAGGATAAATCACTTGAATTTATTCATGCGAAGAACCCTGTGAGAGGATGATTTATTTTTCGTATAACGTGTCCACGAAATATCTATACTTCGTAGGGAGAATCCTCGAATCAAGTTTTACGTGACGATGCCTCAGGGTAAATATCGTGTATAATAGGAAAAAGAAATTCATCCCTTAAGGTCAGACTCGTATCCGTTAACTCGACGATCGAATAGACTGAGCGTCGAATCTGCGAGAATAAATCGTTAAGAACACATTCATGTGATTCAATTTTCGATTAACCTGAATATAAACATTCATTTGACCACCCACGATCGTGGATCGTGATTTTCTATTCTTGTCCTCGTATCATCATCGCATCACTTATAAATGTATACCGTAATGAAATCACAAACAGGATAACTGGAATACGAAATGAAGCGGTAAGAAATTACCTCGAGACACAAATTACCGAAATTGCATTGCATCGCGTTGCACGCTTGTCACTGATTCGATCGATGTAAGTACCTTTAATCAACAAAAAACGATAGCATCCAACGAGTTTCCGGTACTCGTATGATGATGTCACGTCGTCGAAACCATGCAACACACGCTCTTTCAACAAGGCAAAGAGGTTGCACAAGCTAGTAAGTATCGCACTCAGCGAAAAGCTCATAATCTTGATTATTTACAATGCACATCTGGCAACAAGTTAGCGATCTATTCCTGCTCCGGGGGCCGGCATAGGAGTATTCTAGCGCATACCATTGCGTCGCGACGCCAACATCGCTTATTCGCACAAATCCTTTCGTACGTGCGAATTTATATCCTCCTTCCCGTGCTCTCGAATTTCCTTGGACTTTATCGAAACTAACCGTCGACGTCGGAGCTCGTTAAAATGTTCTGAAAATGATTCCCAAATCAATCCCATTCGGGGACAATCTATCCTTTATCTACCACATTTAAATAAAATGGAATTTGGATTGGCACAGCGATCGACGCAGGAACGAGAATCCAGATTCGAGTCAGTTGCGTTAAGTTGAGAATGACCAAGGATGCAATTTCTACGACTATAAAATTTCTCCCTGGCACGGAGTCTCTAATTATCCTAACGGCACTAATGATATTTGCAAATTATTCGAGTATCATTATAGCCGTCTTCTCGTTGGTCATCGTCGTCGTCGTCGTCGTCGTCGTCGTCATCGTCATTAGAATACGAAACGAATTTAAACTTTGTATCACTCGAAATAGAGATGATGATTGATGCTTCAATCTCTGAAATGACGAGTTTAGACCGGACTCGACGACTTCAGTCCGTCACAAATTAGCCTTGACTTGATATTTAATTTCACATTTAAAATGCAAAAATCCTCAAGCCAACAAAACAACGCGATGTGCAATTACAAATGCACGTTTCTTCAAAGCGTTCGACAAATTTAGTGCATCGCAGCTTTACACTCTTAAAAACATGAAATGATTTAACGTGCGATATACACATTGTGCAGTTATTATCGCATGCAACATGTGTTGTACCGGCCCGCACGATACATTGCATTCATTTAAAGCCGCATAATACCTGCGCGAATAATTTATTGCATGCTATTATGGAAAAAAGAGAAAATGTGGGTATGTATTTTGAAGAATGTTCAAGTTTTATGATTATCTAACTCGCTGAATGGAAATTATTTATTATGCTTCATGTGGATGTAATAAAATTCATGGGAGATGGAATGAAATGTGTGGATATGGGTTTTTTTTCAACAATGTGCAAGGATTCATCGTGAATATCGTGTGAGATGGCTTGGGATGCAAGATTTCAGGTTTGCAAAGCTGAAAATATTGAGAGATTAGGCGCTCGATACCTATCTCGTAAAATAAAATTCCCAGTACACAAATTTTGAATTATATCGCCTCCTGTGATCTCTGCAACCCCCTATGGTGGGACATGCCAAATTACAAACCTACCAGGCAGATTAGGCCTATCCCTGGCCCTGATGAGAGCCAGTGGATTGTCTAATATGATTTCTATCAGGAGGGACCAGATCTCAATGACAAAAATCCAACTGGGAGTCTACGTGGATTCCAGACCCGAAATTTACCTGCGTTGCCAGCTGAGACTCCACCTAGAATCCAGAATCCCAACTGGATTCCATGTGAAATCTCCAATTCCAACTGAAATCACACGTTGGAGTTGAAATTCTAGCTGGGATTCTACCTGGAATGAGGAATCCCAGCTGGAAACGCAGGTAAATTTCGGAGCTGGAATTCACGTCGAATCCCAGCTGGAATCTCTTGACAGGGATGTGCGAAATTATGGCCTCACCAGGACGAGATCTGGTGGACCAGAATTGCTCATATTAAACATGAAGCTGGCCATACAAAACTGTAATTCCCCAACGACTTCCATCGATTTCGATCTTCTTGATCAGACAAATCCCAATCAGATCACCACGTATATTAATTACCCTTCTATCCGCCTCAACTCTTGAAAGATATTGAGAAAACCAGACTCAGGAGGTTCCTCGGGGATGCAAAATCTGAAAGCCTGTAATTTTTATTCATTTGGACCTTTTTACCCTCTGGAATCCAGGGTTGGAAAAAACCCGGGTTTTTTCTTCAAAACCCGCCCCACTGGGTACAATCAGGTTTTTTCGGGTTTTTTCGGGTTTTTTCGGGCTTTTCCGGGTTTTTTCGGGTTTTATCAAATTGGCATCAGTGATGCCAGTATTTCCTAGAGAAATCTTCAGATTTTCTGTCATTGGTCATTTCTTCCCAAATTGAAAATATGATTGGCCAGTTGTACAAGAAATGACCAATCATTAGATGCTGAAGATTTTTCTAGGGAATACTGGCAATGCTGATTGGCATTGGTTTCCTCTGATGATTCTTAGTATGACCTACTAATCTTCATTTTTATCGTACTATGTTATCATTTTCCGTATATGATGATATAGAATAATACATTTACATATGTATATTCCATGGTAAAGGATCTTTTGGCCGAATGAACATGATTCGACCACCGCTAGTCATTCCCTAGTGTTCTCTGAAAGCGACTAGTCATTGTCAAATCATGTCGATTCTGCCAAAAGACTCCCTACCATATTCCATTCTACTTTATATTGTCACCAGGAAATACCGAATAAACTAAAAGTTACTTTTCATCTAATCTCTCATGTGAGCACCAATCTGGGATAAATTTTTGTTCGACTTTGGCCTGAGCTTTCAAGGTTGGGCCTCGATCAGATTGAAATTGGACCAAGATTTGTGTTTACATGAGCTGAAATCAAGTTTGAAACTAGTGAAATTTCCAAGTGCAATTTACTCCAACCGTTAACGCACTTTACTGCAATTCGATCAGCATCGCCACAATTCAAATTGGACGTTACAAATCCTTGTATTTTGTGTCCATTCTACTTTTGATGCAAGACCACACTGCACATCAAAACAATCTACCAAGTGGTTTTGCATGTTTCTTGCCAAATTGTTAAGGTGTCCACCTAGCAGTGCTGGGATTGAAAGAATTTTTTCCTCATTCGGGCATATTTAGAATAGTCTGAGGAATAGACTAGTTCCAGAAAGGGGCACTAAATTAGTTAAACTATATAAATTTTATCAAAATGAACAACACGATGATTAACTACAACTAAGACTTTCTAAAATAGGTGCACTACCCAGTAGATCAACGATTTATAAAGAAGTAATTATTAAAAATTTCTGCTACATTAAAGTAATTTGATTGTTTTCATAAGAAGTTGTTACTATTTTGAAAAAAACCGAATTATTTTAACGTAGTAGAAATTTTTAATAGTTACTTCTTTTATGAATCTTTATTCCATTAGGCCATCGTTCATTTACTCGGTAGTTCACCCTCATTTTTATTATGATATTTTTTTTGGATAAAAAAAATACAAAAACCCCATATAAGTACACTGAGGGAAAAAAGTCATTGAGGCAAGAAAATATTTCATCCAATGGTAACTATAAAATATTTCTTTGAACCAATTGAATATTATTCGAATGAATGAAATGGTTTTGACCGCATGAAGTATTTCATCAACTGAAAAACCATTTCATCCATTGGAGTAAAATTTCATTGATCTCAAGAAATATTTTATAGATACCATTGGATGTAATATTTTGTCCCAATGAATTTCTTCCTCAGTGTATGAAAAATAAACAGAGTTATCAAACTCATCCATTATGTAGATATTAAAAATGAATATGTACCATTGTATTTGTACCGAAATATGAACATTCATATTCAAATTATGATTTTATGCTATTTTATTGAATCATATTAAATGCTGTCTCGTCATAATCAAAATCTACATTGTACAAATTGTTTTCCATTGAATTCATTTTCAATTATTAATGTTTATCTCCCATATTTTTCTATACTTGAAGGAAGTTATCACATTCTATTGACTAATAAGTGGAGGTGTGGTTTTAGAGGAAACGTGTTTTTTGAAATTTTTCAACATTCCTCAAGCGTTTATAATCTGGCTAGGCAATGCTTTGGAAGGTTTCGAGAATACAAAACGACGATCCAAAACAATGGCTAGTCGTACCACATATGCATGAAAAGTTCTGGGCAATTTTCACGGATTCGTTTTCATAAAAAAAATCACACTTCAATGAACAAGTCTTTCAACGGTATTCGAGCAACATTTGAACAAATCTCAATTAAATAACTTCCCGTATTTAGATCAGTGGAATTCCACTGGATCGCGATTATTAGTATTTCACTCCAATGCACTGCATTGGTGAGTATCCACTCACCGAAAAAAATTATTAGTTACCCTTACTCCAAATTAGTTCCAGCAACTAGATACAGTTGTTGACATTTGGATAACTAAAACGGGCGTTGGCTCAACTGAATTCAAATTTAATTTCTCTGACTTTAGTTGCTGTTACTAATCTGAAGTTGCCTTAACTACAGCTTTTATGACCGGCTTCTATTCTTTTATTACTCGGAACTCATTTTCACAACTAACTTCAGTTCATTCGATCAAATAAATTATTTTTTTCGGTGTTGAGTTTCCCAATGAAATATGACTCATTTCGATCAATCATCATTTCGAGCTTTAGGTAAGCTTTCACTCACTGAATAGTGAGTATTAATTCATAACGTAGTAAAATTCATCCAATTCTATCCAGTGGGATACTTATAACTGTAGAATCAATGAAATTCTACTGATGCAAATTTAGAAAGAAGAACAACATGGAAAAATACATTGTATTAAATAACCATTCAATTGAGCACCATGTGGGTTTTTGACTGGGTTTTTGAGGGTTTTTTCAATCCGTACCCACCCGAAAAAACCCACTGGGTCCAATTGGGTTGGACCCACAGATGCCAACCCTGCTGGAATCCCAATCACAAATTGGAACACAGGAATCAGGTCCACATTATAGTATAAACGAGTGGTTTACCACAGTATGCTGCAAACCTCGATCCATTTGGAAATTTTGTTCCCTCCATGAAATTATCATTGATTCAGAATGACAACAAAATTTACATGTTATCAACATTTCTCCTAGATTGATACCAATTTTTTGGGTTACATCAGACGTTTTTAACTCTGTTTCCAGATTTTGGAAAATACTCTAAGAAGTAGAAGTGAAGTTGCCCCCAAATTTAGTGGCAGCAAAAATGCCCCACATGGTAGAAATTTATCTTCCCTACATTTGGAAGAAAATCTCTCCTTTCTGAAGGAAATTTCTCACCAAATGAAGAAAAATTTCTCCAGAATATAGGGGAGAAGAATTTACCCCACGTGGGGGATTTTTGCTGCCACCAAATTGGGCGGAAATTTCATATTCACTTTTTGCAGTGCATTTTTGACAATTCTCGAAGAGCTCTTCAAGTAACCTTCAATAACTGAGCTTATATCTCGAAAGTTCTTTGAAACTTTCCACAAACGCCTTAAACCTTCACGATTCATTGGATTTTTTTCAGTAGGCAAACTCAGAATCTGTCTATTGAGTCTAATTTTAGAGTGCCCTAACTCCTTGAATTTGTGCAACAAATTCAAAGCTCGCGGAAAGATTAATTCATCCAACATAGAAAATACTTTTCCCACAAAGCTAGATTACCAAAGAAAGGAGAAATGGAAAAGATTCACAAGTATATGTCACATTTTGGAACAGATTCGTTCGAAACTTGGCACCGATGTTAGGAACAGAGCATTGCAACAACAGACCAACGCCTCATCCAGGAGCACCTGATAAAGAAGTCTGTCTCAGGACAATTTTCAAAATGATATATCATTTATGTCATTTCCATCTCAACAAAACCCTGGTCATTGAACGAAGAACATTACAAAGAAGAAGCAAAGAAAGAACTTCTGCGCAAATACGATGATAGCACGTCACCGACAACAGACGATACGTAACAGAAGGTAAATCGTATAAAATATTTTCCGCCACGAGATACACGATGTTCCATTTCCTTTCTAGAAGTTGGTTACATTAGTCAATCGATATGTAAATATGCTAACAAGCGGAATTCATCGTTGATGGATGGGAATAATTCCACGTTCCTGAAATTGCATACTGCTGCTCGATACATTGTTAAACATCGATCTCTTGACATTCCTGTAATTATTATCTATTATAATTCTCAGATAATTTGAAGAGCTCATTGTACCGGATAATCAATCCCTCTCCTTCTTTTCCCTACGGTGAATTCCCTGGGAACATGGAATTTTTCAAACCATGGAACTCAGATTTCAACATTTTTTCTCAGTCACGTGGATTTAATCGGAAAATCATACGTTTATAATCGCTGGACTTTTTTATCCTACAATGAAGAAAAAACAATAGCAATTTCCACTGTAGGATTGACGATACTAGTTGGACGCTTTTGCCTTCGCTGAAGTGGAAGAAGATCCCAAGAAAGTTGCAAACTCCGCGTGGAAAGTGAAGAATCAATCATACTGTGATATGTATTCATAGAAATAGAATTATTCAACGTCATAATGTTTTTCATATCGTATGACTCTACTCACTATTCGCTATTGTATTACTTTTTTCCAACTCCTCGAATAAACACACTCCCCTTCCTCGGTAACTTCCTACGTAATTAGAGCTTCTTTTTTAATTTTCGTTTCGTTTTCGCAACTGCACGAGTACACGATAACTCAAGAAATCCGACTTGCACCGAAGTCGCGCACCACAGGGTCGGTCGTGTAATTATGCCGACACAGTGATTGGCGTGGTTCTTGGAATATAATAGGGGATGGCTAAACACAGTAAGGGTTCGAAAAAAGAAAACGAAAGAATAGGTTGAGGGTGTTTTTAGCTGGAATTCATTAACGGTAAAAATCGATAGACGACTATCATTTTCTCCCTCTCCTTCGGTTCCCTCCTCAAGGATGCAAGGAAGAGAAAGGAAAGAAAGGGAAGAGAAGGAAAGAGAGGAAGAGAAAAAACTCTTGGAATGATACTCGAGATTGAATTCTGATTGTTGTTTCGCGTTCTTGTTAATTACAGAATCCTCAATTATCTAAATCATTTCTATCGGTGGTGATTCCAAATTGCAAACAACTTTCCTTTAATTAACTTGAGAAAATCATGAGATTTTCTTCTCAGACGTTCTTCCCTTTCTTTTCCTTCTTCTTCTTCTTCTCCTTCATTCTATCTCCTCTCCCTCCCAAGCAAAACAACACAATATTAATTTTCTTGTTCAGTTCAGTACTGGAAACTCATCATCTCGTCCGACGATGTGTAGCTTCAAGCAAAACAGAACACAAAGTCAATGCAGATGCGCGAAGGTCAGGTCGAAATTTGCATGAAAGACGAATACGCTGCAATTTACGGATAGCTCCAAGTGTACGAGAGCGAGTGAATTGCAGAAAGAGAATTACTTCCCTCTACCGCCGCCGATTAGCTAATTAAACGAACGAAGGTATGAGATTTTTTTCTCCAACCTTTTTCTTCTTATTTCCATCCTAGAACGCAACAACGGCAACAATGAAAAAAAAACCGCCCGAGAAAATTCACATTGATTTCAAATAAATAAATAAGTTTCAATTGAACGTTCGAAGAGAGAGAAATAAATTCCGCACTAACCAGGCCACTTATCCATATTCTAGCCGCTTGATGACTAGCTTCCACCGATCTTAGGGAATATCATAGCTTGCTAAGATAATCCAAGCACCGAGCGTATAAATATCGCATCAAGAACGTATTGCGCTCTGACTTGCTTGCCTGTCTGCCTGCCTGCCTGCCTGCTCGCTTGCTTGACTGCCTCTTTGCCTCCCTGCCTGCTGTGGTAGTACCTGTAAATTATGAGCAAACGGCAAGTGAGTAATGATATTGTATACTTCCCGAGTACATCAAACAGGTACACAATTTGCAGATAAATTCATGTATGCGCACACGTATTGACCAGCGGTGATCGTTGTGTCAACAAGACCGCTATCAATTATTAGGAGAAATCAAGAAAAGATTTTCCTGTCCGTGATGGATGATTCCTGCTCGATTCGTTGTCTTCGTCCGCTCCTCCGAGATGCGAGTCGAGAGATTGTGTGATTTTATGACAATCCTTGTATATTACTCATCGGAAACTTCTTTTGTTACATTTACATTTAAAGAAAGGGACGAAACACGTGAAGGAGGATAATAAAAGTACCGAGCTTGGTGGTATTAGGACGGCTTTTCGATCTTTAGATAGAATCGATTCGCGTCAACGACGTTGATCGATCTTGGAGAAATACAGAGTTTGCTTGGCTGTTGTTTTCTCGAGCCACCCTATAAACACGTCGTTGACTCAATAGGAAAGGAAACGATGTGCAGAGGAAATGAGAAGAGGACGACGACGATGAGAGGGGTAAATTAACGGTAACCACTCTGGTTTGGTCATTAGGAAGAAACATTCTTTCCACTGGCGCCGACCTATCTGGTATTAAAGAACCGAAGACCTGAGAGAATTTTCAATCGAATTGCACTCCTCGGAACCCTCCTCTCGTCCTCGTTTTCGCGTAACGAGGATGCGCTTGAAAAATCCTCATTTCAAGAGACGAAAGTTCTCTTTTTCCACCCTCCGAAGGTGGAATACTATATACAATCCCAATTCTCACGATTCGGATATTCGTATAATAAAATTCAACTATATATATATATATATATATATATATATATATAATGTCAACAGATTTGGCTATAATAGGGAGAAAGAAAAAGCCACGGATCGATCGAAGTGTGTATATATATACACTACGGAGGTGAAAGCAGTAGTAGTTGACTCTGTGGTGAGCCAAGGGTGGCCTCACGATCAAATATTAAGTCTTATCTGGCGCCGTTTTATTCAGAAGTCTCTTACCCAATCCTCTACTTTTTCCTCTCTAATTATCCACGCCAATGCTGGCTCACTCCACTCTCAGACTGCTGTTTTTCCACCCTCTATATTCCCGAATGGTGAAACTATACCACCCTGGTTGAACTCCCCCGAATAAACACAGAAAAAAGCACATATAAGAATTTCGTAAATACAATTCGATGATTTCTCCTTTCTACGTTGTAGTCGTGCTTGCAAAGGTGGCTCGTGGAATTCGAAACTTTATCTCTACTTTCTTGCCAAAACAAGTTTCATGATCCTCACAATTAACGAGTTTTAAATATCAACTTTTAAATATCTCGATAATAACTAAAATATAATGAATGTCTCTCTCTCTCTGTGTGACATCTCGACGTCTCATTTTCAAAGGACACGACAAAACCCGCGAATAAATATCATTCTGAAATAACGAAAAAGATAGTCTAATAGAATTGTAATTTAACCGAACGTACCATTGGAACTCTACTATTTCGTTGTAAATTTACATCAACGATGATGGGTTCCAATATCCACACGGAACATAAAATTGCAGCGATATTACGTGCCGTGTCGGTATACCCCGTTATTGTTCATGTAATTTCACACTAAAACTGTTTACAGTGTATGTTTACAGGGTAGATTCCTAGTGTGTGTTTACAGTTTGTGTAAGACCTATGTGTAAGACTACTCCTTATTTGCAGAGTTCGCATGATTAGCGAATCGAGTTTTTAAAATCAGCAAGAATATGTGGATGAAGGAAAGAAAAAAAAACGAAGAAGAAGAAGAAGAAGAAGGGAGCAAAAATGAAAACAGAAAAGAAAAATAAAAGGAACATTGAATGGTTAGGAGAACATAATGGTAGAGAAAAAGCGCAGAAGTAGGTAGTTCTCTCTTAAGATAGTAGGTGTTCCGGAAAGGGTAGCCTTGGGGCCGCTTGAAGAAATTTCCATGTCGAGGCGGCGAATCGATTAGACGGCGGTCAACTCCGACCCTGTCGAACCGCAGACTTCTTCGATATTTTTCCCTCTTCCTCGCTCCTTTTTCCCTTCCTCCGCATAGCTATGAGGTCGAGAGCGTATAATTATCAGAGGCACGCGAGCCTTAAGACCCTCCTCGAGAAGTCCTTTCTATTTTTCTTTATCTTCCATGTCTTCCCTTTTCACCTTTTTTCCCCTATTATGGAGAAAAAATTAGACATTATATCATTTTATTTCATTTTTTTTCTGTTTTCTTCGTTTCCTCCTTTTTTGTCCCTTTTCTTGACTTTTAAGTGTAGAATTCTCGCATATTCTTGCGCTGAACGAGGCTGGTACCAAATTTCTCTAGAATCATTTTGAGGATTTCGGATTTTGGATACTGTCAAGCAGAATCGAAGAGATTCTAACATCTTCATGAAAATTCAGAGGAATGGATTATTTCAGATGCATCATTCTGTCTCCGCTGGAAATGCTTTATTCCATTTGTTTCAGATGGAGTTTAGAGCAGGAAGAATTTGATGCCGACTGTCTTTTCAAGTAAAATTCATTGTAAAAAAACTGCAAATTTACTGTGCACCTGGACAGTGTTGGTACTGGAATATGGATATTCCAGTACATGTACGGAGATTTTGTTGGTACGGTACTGAAAATTTACCAAGCATAACTGAAAATTCAGTCCTTGTACTGGAAGTTTCAAGTTTCAGATTGTGTACTGAAATTTTGCCATGATTTCACAAAAATTTTACTGGCTTGTACTGTAATTTTAAAGTTCTTGTGCACCAGAAAACAGTATCCCCTCGATAAGGCCTTGCGAAAAATTTCGAATTTGGAAAAAAGAAACCTAATCGTTGGTATACTGGAATTATACAGGTTTTGAACTGCAATTTTCAGGTCGTGTGATGGAATTTTCCAATTGTGCTAGAATTTAATCACTGTTGCACTGAAATTTTCCACTTCTATTGGACTTCCTCATTTCTGGCAGGAGAAATTTCAAGTCTTTATATAAAAAATTTCCTGATTGAGATTTTGAATAATAATTGTAATTCTAGCAAATAGAATTGATATATGAGGTTCCTCGAAGACTTATTCCTCTGTGTCTTCTAGATATGAAGCATATATAATAATATAATCCAAACTGGCCTTCCAACATGTCGCACTACTAGTATAGCTCATCGGTTAGGTCTTAGGTTTCAGTTGATAGTCAGGGAGAAAAGTGAAGGTTCAAATCCCGTTAGGTAGACATGACTTTCCGTCCACCCATATGAACAATCAAGTTTTTCAATCATCTTAAAACGCAAGGACCGTGCAAAATCACTTTGTGTGAGCAATTTTTTTTAAATTTTCCAGCACATGCTCTGGAAAAGTTCAGTTTTTGTACTGAAAAATTCCAGTACTGAGGTTCAGGGAATTTCCAGTTTTGATGCTGGAATTCCATAACATTTGTACTGAATCTTCGCAGTACAAATGTGCTGAAATTTTCCGGTACATGTACAGGTTAATTGCTTCCAGCACATGTACTGGAATTTTCCGGTGAAATTCTTTTACAGTGTTGATATGAAAAATTCTATAGAAGTTATTCAGGAACGAGCATAGAAATTTAATACCGAGAGGACTCAAGCGCAGAGGTTGCTCTGTTTGGAGGCATGTTTTCCAAAAAATAAATTTACACTGAAAAATTTGAGGAAAATTCAGAAAAACTCGGAGAGATTCCAAAGAAGTTATAGAAATTTTACGCAATTCAGTATTAAATATTCCAGATAGATTGGTACCTTCACAGGAATTCAAAGACAATCAAAATCAAGAATTGAGGATTTCTGAGTGATTCATAAAAACTGAAAACAAAATTCAACAACACTTTTACTATTTAAATGTCCGCTGAATCACTCGATTTGTAATTTCTCTGAACAGTTCTGAATTTCTATAATTTTTTTGATGAATTTCTCTGAATTTCTCAACGATTTTGGTATTCCGATGTCACCTGAATCACTTCATTTTTATTTCTTGTGATTTTTTGTTACACTTCCACTTGAACCACTTCACTTCAAACTTGTTTGAAATTATTTGTATTCTTCTGAACTTCTCTACAAATTTGCTATCTGAATTTTACCTGAATCAGTTGATTTTCAATTCCCCTGGACTTTTCTGAATTCCTATAATTTTTTCATGAATTCCTCTGAACTTCTCTGCAATTTTGGTATTTCAATGTCACCTGAATCGCACTTCATTTTCAGGCCCTCTGAAATTTGTGTACTTACTTTGAGAGGTTTTTTCATACACTGTAAGAATTTTGTTGTAGAAATGATCATGGAATTCCGGTAATCGAAGGATAAGTAAGAATTCTTCAAAAAATTACTGTGCAGCCTGTGAAAATGAGTGAAAATGCATAGTAATATTCAACTTGAAACTTAATCCTCTTATTTTTCTGATATTCAAGATATCATGAACTCTGAAAATCTGTTAGGTATAACAATATTTTTACAAGAATTGTCGAAAGCCCATTTGAACATCATCATAACTCTCCAGCATTTTTAGACTGGTTGATACTAGGAAGAAACTTAAACTTACGGTGAATTAGCTTCTTTCTTCTCTTTTCCCTTATCTCTCATCTCTTCTTTCTCATTCTTTTGCTTCTTACCGTTCCTCCTCTTTTCCTTCTTCTTCTCTTGTTTCTTTCTTTGTTTGTCCCTCATGAACGACCTCATGCTGGAGAAGCCACGGTGCCCCATTACCATACGATTTTCATGTTAGCGCCTCCGGGCCCCCAAAGCTGCACGATCGCGCATTATACTTAACCTAACCCAAGCAAGATTCAGGACGTGTATACGTACTAACGTGTACATATGTATGGACACGTCTATATGCGAATATGCAACAATTGCAGCATCTCTTTTACTCTTTCATCAAAGAAGGTGTAGGTGTGGCACATTGGAGAGGACCATGGGATCTCAGCCTAGGTAATTGTACAATGCTCTAAACATTTTGCTCTTCTCCATTTATGCAAATTCACCTCGAGTGTGTATGTACGTACACGTGTGCACATGTATTTACGTATCTATGCATTTACTATACTACACGTATACGTGTGGATACGTGGACGTGCTGATGCGAAACCCAAGATATCCAGTAATAATCACAAGGATTTTCAACGATGATTAAACTTGGAATTGATAATGAGTAATAATATAGTACGTGCCACGATAATGAAATTCTACACGAAATTGTTATGATGGCAGAATATATAAAATAATATACGATGAGATGGCGTAAATAATTACGACGCGAACAACTTGTAACGTTGAAAAGTTTTGAAAAATCCCCCCCCGACGAGTCGTACGAGTGGAGGGACAACACAATTTTACGAGTCAAACTAAAGCGAATTCGACTTGTTCGCGAAGTCGAGGAACTAACAACTCCTCGTAGCGTTTCTCGTTACTATACGAGTTTATTGATGTTCAGATGTGTTCAAACAAAGGAACTAACACACACACACACATATGTGTTACATATCTTGAACATCGCTCGCGTCGGCGGTCATCGGACATCGTTACTGATTTCCGGTTCGAACTTCTCGAATCTTTGTTCCCCAACGAATACAAGAACTTCGTTTCTGTATTTTGAATTTGTTCTTATCAGGGAGAGGAGAAAACATCTGCTCGTAATAATTTCCAATTCCCAACGACACGTCATAAAATTTTCGTCATTTATTTCTTATCGTAAATCCTACATCACCGAGATCGTCGTCATAGTCGTGGCAGAGCATGTAGCATCAAAACCCAGAGGATCGTATAATAATATTTTCCAGAGTTCTGCTTTTTAAGATTATCTACGCATACGTAATAATGTAAACACGCGATACACAATTATTGCCATTGTCACCCACGAGTTTCCATACCAGTCGTGAAGGAATGATGGGGAAAGATGATAAAAAAAAAGGAAGGGAAAAACAAGAGACGAAAGTCATTGGACAGGACAAAGATCCTTCCGAAGAATTACGATCGATCGAAGATCTGTGTACGAGCGAATGCAAATCGATCGATGGGACAATTATTATCCTCGATCGTACGCTGTGATCTTCGAGCGTGCGAGTACCGGTTATAGAATAGTCGGAGGACTTTGTTAATGGCGACAAAAGAATTGTCGAAAGAGTAATATCGATATATTATTCATGTTTGCACAACGAATCGATCCATCGATCGATCGACAGTTATTCACCACTCGCTCGCACTGTCGTTGAATACAAATATCCTTTGAAATTATGATTGTGTCGATGCGATAAAAGCATTCAAATATCTCGAGATTTTGACACATCACAACCGTGAAAATAGTTTATCTCGAATCTCTTTGATAGAATTCTATCATTTTTGAGTAAAATTATTCTCATCGTGATAAATAATGATAATTTTCTCGTGCTCTCATATACACTTCAAACGAATACAAATCGACGTTGTACTTGAAACATTTTTCGTTCGTTGAGTTGGGGCTCGTATTCAATTTTTGAGGTGTAAATTCACTCATAAACGAGGGGAAAGTTTATTCGTAAGATGGAAGAACAAGAGTGTAATGGGAGAATCGAAGGATAAAAACAGATTATTGATAACTCGTGGACACTTATAACTTATCATCATTTACGACGACCGGGGCGAAACCTGTTCACCGATAGTAATAAACGTACAACGTGTCCGTTAATGTCGATTATCGCCTTCGATTCTCCAATTACATCTATTTTATTCACTTATCGATGTAAATTTTTATCACCCGGAACATTGATCGAGGGAAATTAGTTTTTTAATGAGTCGAGCAAATACGTCTGTTGATCTCAAGAGAAGGAGGACCATGGGCCATTCGTATGTTGGATTTAACTGAGAAGAGTTGTCGTTGAATCCAAAATCGAGAGATATCGTTGTTTTTATTTTAGTCGAATTCTTCTCTTATCGTCAAACCAATTAATTCGGAGTTGACATATCGAATTAACAAACTGTATAACAATTTCCATACATTTGAAATGAACTCTGAAAAACAGATGTCGTCATATTCTTTCCATAACAAATATCCCATGGGAATTTGAAACAAACATTGCCATTCTTCGCTACAATGAAAACAATACACGAAGGAGTTAGTTATCTCGTATTAGAAGAAATAACGGTTATTAACGATAACCCCTCCCATCTACAATGATTTTTCAATAATACGCATACGAATGGATGCATAAATTACAAAACCATTGTATTATTATATCCTCGTACGCCTACTTGAACAACTAAAGTGTATACTTAAGAGTATAGTCTCGAGAGATACAGTTTCGATAAACGAGGAACAATCGAATTGATCGTTGAAACGATTGATAATCGATTAACACGATATATTAAACGATAATAAATTCATCACCTGATACGAATTCTTCAAGAAGATTCCTACACCTGTTTTCAAAATCCTCATTATAAACACGCGTACCTCTGTACGGCGCAGAGGGGAAAAAATGATGTTAATCCGGGGCGGGAATGCATGCAACATTTATTCGCATCGCGCGTGTCCTCGTGCCGGAAACGTGCGTTAGAAAAGGTTGAGGAAAAATTATCATGAAAATCGACTGGGCCGAGGATGCTTCTCAATGTACATACGTGAAAATCAATCAATGCTCAAATACAAAGTGTGGTGACGTGAAGGTCCTCGTGCACGCGCTCCGCGTACGCGTGGAAAAATAACATGAGATAAAACTATGCAAATCGTTTTTGAGATTGAAATTCAGGAGTTGGCAGAGGAGGGAAGGTATTCAAATTTGCCGTGTGTAAGATATATACCGTTTATACCGGACACGCGCTAATGCAAACAACTGAAGGAGAGTCATGCAAAAACCAGGGGAGAATGAAATATATATATATTCAAATTCGACGAGATTAGAATTACAATTAGAACACACGACCACACGCGTCTAAACTCACGTTCGGAACTAACTTTTTATTCACTAGACTTGGAATTTTGAATATTATTGCCAGGCAATGGTCCTTGAATGGCGTAGAGGGAAAAGGATGTGCACCTGCTCTTGAATAGCTGATTCATTTTATTTGAAGGATACTTTGCAGAGGATGTTGTGGAAAATGATCGGAATTTTTCTGGATGGTGGTAAATCTTCGTGCCAAAGTGTACCTGATTACGTGCTCATAACTCACGTACAAGTCTTCCAAACAATGATAATGATCTTTTTGTTTGAAGGATTCTTAGGGGTCATCGAATTGGGAATTCCAACACTTTTCAGGGAATCGTGTATTCCATCTACAACATTTTATCACACTTTTGTTGGGAATTTGTTGAATTGTTGTATGAATTTTGAAAATCATTGAAGCATTTTGCACTTATTTTATATGAAATACATACCTAAGTGGAAAATTTTCAAATTTATATATAATTTGGAAACTTCTGGTGCACCACATGGGGTGGCAAGCAGCCGCCACTTTTGAGCATTTTTAATCAGGCTGTATGCTGTTAGAATTTTGGAGGGGAAAAGGGGAAAACTAAAAGAAATGAATAGATTCGCGTTGTTAAACTCTACCAGGGTACAGTCTCTTTCAAATTTCTCGAAGTGGCGGCTGCTTGCCGCCCCATGGTGCATCACTGGAGTGTTAAGGGGAGGTTCTAGTCAAAATTGAAAAGAAAAATCGTTTTTTTTTTGCTTGATTTTCATCCTTGGGGTCTTGAGAATGTGTCGCCAAGAGGATATTCCCCTATATAATTTATTTTAGGAGTTATAGCGTTTTAGACGAGAGAATGCGTCGGCCGAAAAACAGTGATAAACACGCGCTCCGAGCGGCTCAGTTTTCACCGTCAAAGCGGTGTATTTACTACAGGAACCTTCTCTTTGAGAATGAGGAAGGGACCTTGTATGGTGCTGGAATAGCTGATTAGATGTAAATGTCGAAAAACAAACATTACTCACGGTTTTTTTCTTCCTGAAACTTTAGACGCGTTTTTCTCGAAACAACTTTTTTCTGCGCGCGGGACACGATTCAGCTTCAACGACTCAACCGATTTTGATGTTTGACAGCTCCAATTGAAGCTCATTCAATTTGGGGGGCCATATGGAGGCGTGTTTTTTTCTGAATGGCTGTTATTTTTTTTTAAAAGGGTTTTTTAAAAATCGAAAATCCATATGGCCCCCCAAATTTCATCTTTTTCAAGAATATTTTTATGATTTTTGTGTTTCAAATCACTTGGCAGGGCTGTAGAGTGTCCCGCGCACATTGGCAATCGCCGCGCACGGCTTTATTAAATGAGGACTGGAGCCACCATTTAATTGTTTTTTTGACAAAAAAAATATGATTTATATCTTGAAACATAGACTTATAAGTAACAATAAAGAATATCTTGAAAAAACATTGGCAACAGCCCAAAAAAAAGTCATGAAATGACGTTAATTTTCGGCATTTTTGACTAGAACCTCCCCTTAAAATTCATGATGAAACACGCATCTTGAATATTTTCAGAATCTCCGCTGGAGATCTAAGGATCGCTGACGTTGCGAGAAAATAGAAATGATAATTCACATGAATTTGTTTTTTTTTCTACCCAGGTGAAAATATTCCATTAAATCCCATTACGAATGGTGAAATTTCTGATTGAATCTCATTGAATTCCATTGAAACCTGTTCATTTTCCCATTCATCGATGAGATTTTATAGATTATTTGTAACAGGGTATGTAAATAAGAGTATTGTTCCGTGGAATTTCATTGCACATTGTTGCTACATCCTTGAGCTGTATCTATGAATTTTTTCGATTCAAAAAATTTCGATTGAATCGGTGTTTTAATCTCTACCAGCTCAAATCAAACTCAGAAACACTCATAAGATCCAAAAACTGATTATCATCCCTTACCCTGCAAGCCAGGGTTTTTCGTGTCCAAGCGTGAGAATCGTTCGGGTAACATCGCTATTGATATTCCAAATAGAATGTTTGGAAATGTGTCATACATTTTTTCAGAGTTTTTGGAATGGTTTAACAGGGTGAAAAGGACGACAGAACTTTGAAGACCCTAGTTTGCAGGATTAGGGTGTTGAAAAACCGTTTGCATCTTAAGGGTTATACATCACTTGACGTCAATCTTTTCCATAGCGAAATTAGCTACTCGGATCGAACATTTTTTCCCGTTATCCAAAAACTTCAACACGCTATTCAGATGGCGCTGCGGAGGATAAACTGATGTCAATAACGCAATTTTCAGCCTGGTCCCGGGCAGAAATTTCCCCCATTGAAAATTAGACCAACCAAGGCCCTGTCCCTGGGCTCAGAACACCCCAACTTTGTCCCAAACAAGTCCTCGATTCTGCCGATTTTCATTTTTATGTTGGATAAAATAATCTCGTCAAATCCTGATGGAATATCGTGTCAACCTGATAATAATTTATATCAATCCATAAATTTCTAGTTCGTAAATGGGAAAAATCATGGTGAATAATCATAAAATAAAAGATAAAGATTATTGAGATTCTCAATTCCAGTAAATTTGGGTAAAAAGAAAAAAAAAGTACTAAGAATCGTCCACATAAAAATGCGCAGAAACTGTCGAATAACAAAAAGGAAATCAAAATCGCCGAACAAATAAGAATCAGTAGAGAAAAATATTGATCATTCATTCCAGGCTTGATTTTATTTGATTTCGATATGCCGTCTTGATTAATAATTGAAAACATGTTATGCGCAAAATACCTTGCGTATACGGAATAAGAATATTTATGCGTAAAGGTAAACATTTGCACGACGATAATAACATTCTTTGAGTCGATGGATGATACAAGCCATTCGGCTCTCATTTATTCCGATTGCCTCCCTTCGGGAGTTCTCAGTACGGAATTGTTATTTCAATTCATAATAATTTGCTTCTCATTAACACTTCCCCAACTATATAATTATCCGGCACAAAATATCTGTATTCATCTTTGGATATACTAAACGAAACTTCAGTTTTTTTTTTATATAACATATAAATGAATTCGAAAGTTTGGAATATGAATTCGAATGGGAGGAAGGTTCTTAATTTTTTCACTGATAAATAAATTATGCATTCGTGTATAGGTTTGAATGATATTTCAGATTATTGGAGGAGTCATTTTGAAGATACAAGCCGATTATTGTACGATGTACGCATGTTGGAGATAACAAACGTGTTTGTCAATATGAAAAGTATTCATGAGAATTTCTGGACTTGGATGATCCGATGACGAAACTTTATCTTGAAATATTTACGTATGTGTTATATTCAAATATAATATCTCTCGTGAGAGTCACTTTTCATTCTCTTTTTATTTCTGCGCAGTTTGTGTAACAAGTGCAGAGAGCGCGTATCGTGAGATTCGCTCACGAAAAAGGGTGGGAAAAGAAAGAAGGTACGAAAAGGGCGGAAATCAAGGCTGAAGGGAAGAAATGATCGTGGTATTTGAATCTCAATTCGAATGATGGTCGGTCGCGTGCTGCTACCACGCAAAATATCCACATATCTTTCCAACACAGACCCTGAAATCAGGATTCATCGTTGAAATCAATAATCAGACAATTGTCAAAAATCTCACGGAGAAAAAAGTATTGCTGGCATAACAAGCAGGTCTGTTACTATAGCGCCTACACGGGAGAAATAATTGAGCTGCAGCAGCTAAATGGCTAGCACAGACGCGGACAGCCATTAAATCAGCTCCCGCAGCTAAATTTTAGCTACCAACGCAAATTTTTTTGCTATAGCAGCTAAAATTTAGCTGCAGAAGCTAATTTAATGGCTGTCCATGTCCGTGCTAGCCACTTAGGTGCTGCAGCTCAATTATTTCTTCCGTGTATAGAGCAAGAAAAATGATTTACATCTGGGTATAAATGCGAATCGGCCCATTCCTGCCCCCGTTCAGAGCCACTTTTCACAAATTTGCTAACAGAACTAACTACTGCTCGTCTTAGCTGCTGGAGAGAATATTGTTGAAAGGACAACCAATTTCTTTATAGGCGCTAGTTATAGCAGCAAACCATTTTCCCTCCATGCTCGCAAACGTTATAAAACTTTTGAGGAAATAAAATTTCAAACACTAGACTTCTTATTAAATATTCCCACAGTTTCAGTACCTTAATTCCACCCATTGTCCCCTCAAAATTCTATATTTCTCCCCTATTGTCTGTTTCTATGAGATAACTAGTGTGTTCTCTTTTATGCAACTCGCTCACCTGCACGTTTAGTTTCACCGGGATAGGAGAGGAATATCCACCAATCAAAGAACTTGTCATTCGTGAGGGATCATCGAGACATAGACTTGCGCGTCTATGAACGCGAAGGGAGGGCGAGAAGGAGGGAAAATAATAGAAACACTGACGCAATAACGCAGCACCCCTAGAGATACGATTACTTCGTCTTCTTTTTCTTCTTCTGAAATAAAATGATACACGGCGAAGCCCATTCCTTTTCTTTTTTTCATTTGGATCAACCATTTCTTTCCATCACTCTCTATACAAATTCAATCCTTCTCGCGATGATACAATTAAAATACGTTGCGGTCTTTGAGAAGTAGGGGGTCGTCCTCGTTTGTCCTACGATTTATATCCGGGGGTTGAACCCCGTAGAACCCCTGAAGACTGAACTATGAAGGAAAAATTGTATACCTGTGTATTGCGAGTTCGATCTTCGATTGCCATTCGATCGACCAATGTCGAACGATTTATCCCTTCTTCTTCTCTTTCTTCTTCTTCTTCTTCTTCTTCTTCGTAACCGTATTCTCTTCATCATCGGGAGTTTTGATTTGGATTTGCATGTGAATCCTGTGATTTGTGGGCCCGAACATATAATATTCTATTCACGAGCAGCGTTGCACACGGGCGAAAATTGAGTTCCAATAATAATCGTTTGGATATTTTCTCTCTTTCTCTTTGTCAGTAACCGTTACGACCGTGTACTCATATATCATCGAACGTTCCTCTCGGTGCGGGCTTTTGTTCTGATTTTTTTTTTTTTCGTATGGCATGTACAGTTTTCTACGCATCGAAAGCGAATCGTTGAAATCTGATGAGATGTATTTTCCATTTTCAAATTTACGCTAAATATTTGAATTTGTGTTTGGAAGTCTTCTATAAATGATGATTATTACAATAACAAATCTATGCACATTCTTTCTACTTCATCCCCTCGCAAATGGTACGCCCTAAACGATTGTTTCCAATTTTCTTGTTGCAATTCTAATCCGGAAGCGCTCGTTCTGGTAAATGCCTCTCGTGGGAGAACTTGATGAATCGTAGACGTAGCAGAAAATTTTCACTACATTCTTCCATAATTTATCCTCGCTTCTCATTCCCGACATTCTTCCTATTTTCAGTTTCTTTTCTCAAGCTTTCGCTTTTATCGTTGCAAAACGTAAACAAAAATGATCCAAGAGATGGTTTGATTCAGAAATCTTGTACATCGATCAGAAAAAATCAAAATTCTTTATTCACTTTTCATTGAAGCTTGGACGCGATAATATTCCAAACTATTCGTGAGGAAGATAGAACCATATGGAAGGTTTCATGAATGAATGGATATTTCTTTGTATCAGATTTTTTTATTTCGTGTAAAATCTTGAAATTATGTGAGAATGTAGGTACACGCTTTGTATCTTCTAATTTTCTTATTTCTCATTAGACATTAATCAAATCAAAATCATCGCTAATAATTGGCCGCACATGCAGAGTCATGATTCATTATATCGATACAAGGATAATTTCATAACTTTTTCCTAATGAGCAATCGAATCGTCTCTCTTTTTTCCTGTTTCCCAGTTAATAACGTTGCGGTACTAATTTATCAAACGCACGATTCTGATAAATCCGATGAGAATTCTAAAATCGAGATTTTGTTGAAGAAGGAATAAGAATGAAAAACGTTTCAACTTGGAAGAAAGAATAATCAAAGAATGGTTTTTGTACAATAGAGAAGAATCAAACATAAGCCCCGATTGTGTATATTCCCGACGATATACATAAGAATACATTACGTGAACTGTAAGATGGGTGCGTTCGAAAGTTATGCACCATTGATTATTTCCCATCGTTGTGTTTCGATTAACGATTCAAATTCGCCTGGCTCATCGACTCTCTTACGCTGGAATGTACAAGAGGACGCTGTTCATAACGCATATCAACGACCTGAGTCCGGTGAATTCTACGAAATTAATGGACCGCGAAGATATTCTCCACGTCTTTTACGAGAGCACAAGAACGTCTAGCGTGACGATATTATTATAATAGAGCAACTTTTCAGGTAGTTGCAGTCGCTACCGTTCTCATATGGTCCTGGCATTCTGACGAAAACTTCAACCTTAGCTGTATAATAATTATAAAAATGAATGACAGAGACGATGTCTCTGTCGTCAAGGATAATTAAAATTCTTCAATAAAATTCTATGTTGAACGTTACACGATGATGTTACGAATCGACATCGAGCATCGCCGTTGAAATGATCGTAGGACGACCGTTTTTTTCCTCTCTCTTCTTATTTCCTGGCCGTAACTTCCTGCCTGACGTCACAATTAGCCTGATTATAATTACAATCGAGAGAAAGAAAGACGAGAGTACTGCGGATTGCTACTCTGAACACTGAGACGGCGACTACTACGACGACTTCTACGACGACCACGACGACGACGGCCAACACGAGCGTGAGGAATTTGCGGAGAGGGGAGGGGGAGGTGTGCAGGGGCACGCATTAACGGTGTTGCAAACACGACGACAGTCGGGCTGACAAGCGAGATAATTAGACGGGTCGAGACAGGACGTGCGCATTAATTAATTAGCCCAATCTAAGTCTCTACTACGCGTTCATTCCGTTGAGTTTGTACCAGCCCAAATAGCGTGCACATATAACTGAATGCGACCTAAAAATTCATCTTAAATGCCCGATTGTTACACTTTCAACCGGAGATTATGAGAAGGATGTGTTCAATTGAGAATTACTTTTTTATGTTTTGAAGGTTTAAGATGCAGAGCCTCGCTAGATGCTTTTATGAAAGGTATGCGAAGTCGTTGTTCTTTGACTCATTTGCTAGAATCATTACATTTCTTTGTGGTTGAAGCGCTGATTTTGAAATTCAATACTGTAAAAAAAGCGGAATTCCAAGTGTGAGAACTATTGTGAAACTTTTGACCTTCTCCAAACTTCTTTGAGGAATCCGCAATGTGGCTAGTGGCTACTCAGGGGCTACCCAGCTAAAAATCCTTGGATAGACGAGATTCTTGAATTCACATACGGACCCAGGATCACTCTTCCACCAGTCTTCCACCTAGGAACATGAGACCACGCTTCAAATTAAGCTTACGTCACCGATGGCTATCTTCCGCCACTGTTGCCTCAATCGTCAGAATTGAGGCTCGTTGATTGTTGGAACGATTCCAGATCATATCAGATTCCATATCAATGTTCGTCGGGACTAGACCAACCTTCCGTCATAACTAAATTTTGACATGGGTGCTTGAAAATTTCCTAATTGTATATCAATCTTATCCCTGAATGTCCGGATTCTGTCCAAGATGTGTCAAAACCAGCTAGACTTTTGAGAAATTAACAGAGGAAATGAATATTTAGTGAAAAGCCAGGTTTTAAGAATTACCTAGATAGCAGTTGAGTTTTGCTGTAATGTCGATATAAGGTTACTACCGGAGTAGAAATTCATATTGGGTGTTTCATCAGGACCAGATTTAGGAAGCTTCATTTCAAATCAGGCCCTGATATGGAATGTAACGCACAGTTGTATCAGAGCCTGATGTAACGAATTATAGTAAGGCATACCAAATTACAAACCTATCAGGACCAGGTCTGGTGGTTAATCTCAATCAGGCGTGCCAAATCATGGCCTCACCAGGACCAGGTCGAGTGTGCCAAAATGGGGTAACCCGATCGGGCCCATATTGAACAAGAGGTTGGCTATAAAATTTTTTGATTGGATAGTTGACAAACGACAAGGGTATAACCTGACAAAACCCTCGCAGCAGAGTTATAGCAATCTCACCCTGACAAGGTTTTCAATAACAAGCCAGGAGTAATTGAACGGCCAGTCGGACAAGTTCATGACATGGATTTTGACATGGATCATTTTGGCGCTTTTGATGAATTTCCAAGATTATTTAACGTGGGAAAACATACACAGGATTCAAGGACCGAATGATACGCGATATTTAGTGAAACTTTGGAGGACTTCCAAGAACTTCAAATGGTCCTAATTTTGTCTAAAAGACATCCAAGTGCTGTGGACACATTTTCTTGTTTCATGTTCAAAAATCTTCCAACAAAATCATCTAGAATTCCGACGTCATGTACATTATGTGAAGATTTTGTGGAAGTAAATATCAATACTTCGATTCACCATTCACGTATCTTCAATCTAGTCACAAAACTTGAGCTTTGCCACTATCTTTTTCTGACATGGTATATTGTATACAATAAAATGTTTATACAATGCACTACATGAAATTCATATAAATCTCTCACATGGTTTTGTGACAGATGAAAATCCTGCCCGACTACATCCCGTGCCCCATAAGTGTTTATATCGAGCTATAAAAGTTACATCCACTACCCACTGATCTTCACGATATTCATGGGGTATAAAATTCATTCCTATTGCCATGTTGGAATATGTATGTATATATTGTCATCTTTCAATGAGTATTCAATAAATAAATTGTGTATGATTTTTTTGTCTTCTGCAAAAGTATAATCACAATAACTGGAAACGACGCTTCTCATTGTAACCCCAAAATAATAAGCGCCATACGGAAGAAAAGAAGTCTGTTTTCTCCAGGATATCTGTAGTTAAATGTAACGTATTACGAAATGATACAAGGTATCATAAATCCAAGTTAAAAAATCTTTACAATGTACATACATGTACATTGCGTCAACCGAAGAATTTATTAGTTTGTGCAAAAAAATATCATAAATGCGTCTTGGAATGCATTAAGTAGTCCCGCTTATATTTCGTTTCACCGCACACGTTGAACCTTGTTTCTACCTCCGTAAAAGAAAAATGAGTCTCATATTTGATATATAGTTTGAAACTCTCGGTAAAAATACACATATGAGAACATAATTCATTTAATTCAAGATAAGTTTCTCTGACGTGGAAGTGTTGAATTAGATTTGATTCAACCCTCGTTTGTATTGATCTCCATGAGACGATGACTATGAAAACAAAAGGTGTGGTTTGTCTCCGTATTCTCAGTTCATTTGTAACCATATACACAGTTATTTGAACGATTTGGATCACCTCAAAGTAATAAATCGAGATAAGATTTTCAAAGTAAAACACGCAGGTCAACAACAACAACAACATGTGTATAACCCCGCACTCTCCATGTATCCGGATACTCTTAGAACTGAAATAGCAAGAGAATCACCCGACCAAGGATTAAAATTCATCGATTTCAAGAGAAACTGTTCGAATTTCATTGATTTTATTGATTTATTTATGAGCGTCAGAGGATTTCTCGAGGGTCAGAGGGTTTCTCCGTGTATTCGCACGCAACCTGAGTTGAGCTTAGCTCGTCTAGGTTCACCTAATGTTCGAAGATTTGAGAATACAGTTGATTCTACTGGAACGACTCTTGATTTCAACACAAAGATTCCGTACGAAGAGCCGATCGAAGTACAAGAAGAAGAAGAAAGAGAAGAAGAAGAAGAAGAAGTCTGTTATCGAGCTTGTATCCGGGGTTCAGTGAAATCATCGCCACGACGTGCAATCAGCAATCGGACGACCCGCGGGCACGTAGTGGTATGTACGACGCCGCCGAGTTCAGTTGGATTTGAATTGCAAATCGATTTCTTCTTGCTTCTTTGTAGTCCACGGCCACCTAAGTATACTAAGTGCGTGCATCTTCGATATGTACATCTAATATGCGCCAACAGAACACTCGAAGAAGTTCGATTCATCGCATTTGTCTTTCCTCGCTTCCTCCTATCACCATTATATCTATTCTTCGTCCGTGGTGTGAATTATTAGACGTAGAACGTTTGTGTAACAATGATATTTAATACCTGTATATAATTCCAGGGTGGTATTTACTCGAAATGTACTTGGAGTCTACTACTTTGAGGTGTGGCTCGGTAACAATACCGGTATTCCTTCCATCTTCTTCCCCACTTACCGATGATAATTTGATGCCAATTTGAGAAATTAGGAATATCAAAGAATGTGGCGATGAGGATTTCATTTCTCGGACGCGAGAATACTACGCTACTCTTCGTTGTATGGTTCTCCGGATATTACATCCCCAACATTCTGTTTGTTAATTATCTTTTGATACGAGTTTTTCAACTTCCCACCAGGTTCCCAACCGAGAAGAACATTCTCCGATTCAAAGAGAAAAAGAGAGAGTTGTATGATTTATTTACATATTTTTTTTGTCTCCTTTTCAATCGAATTCATTAAACTCGTTGTACATGCGGTGGGGAATCGAATTACGATCAATGATCTCTACAATGGATTTCCGAGAAATTCATACGCGCATTATGATGCTTGTTATTGTCGCGATAGATGTGGATGCTCCTTTCACAATCAGTACCAAGCTGTGGTCGTTGATCTACGAGTTTCTCTTTCTCTTGTATTGTACTTTACAGAGTACTTTATCGATACGGAAGAATCTGTAATATAATATTGATCATGATGTGTAATTGAAAAAAATTCAATCTTATTGAAATTCACGATTGGATGGAATGATAATATTATTTCAATATAATGATAAATGTATTGACAAACCGACGGTGGCGGCTGAAAATATCGTGTTCCTTGCGTTTATTGCAATTGCCATTGTTTCTCGTAGTTGAGATTTATGACTACTAATGATTTCCCTCCCGCTGTATCATTTCCTTGATTGAACGATTCTCTGTGAAGGATTATGAAGTTACGTCGTACGCCAATCGTCAATGTGGTATTCGAATGCGGAAGAAAACAACAGGCGGAATGAAGCAAGGGATGGATTTTCAAATAGGATGAATGCAGTGGAACATTATACTTTGAGGACAATTCATACATACATATGTTGTGGAAAATTCCCGGGAACGCATGAACCCCGATAGCACGAAACGTCCCAGACGTCCGTAGAATGTCATAGTGCTCATTAGGAATGGTCCAGTACTGGCATGAACGATTGGGCTATTTATCACAAATGCCACACACCATTAGATCTTAAAAATAATCAGGTTTCTGTTGATATTGAATCAATCTTGATGGACCTAGAACCTGACGAACGTATATCATACGCTTAGTACTTAACCAAAGGGGGCAGAGAACGTCTTTCAAAGCTTATCTTATCAATGCAGATTTTGAATAAAAAGAACCCTTCGGCAAGGAAGGTTTGAGGCTACAGTCTTTCCTAGCCTTCTCACTCTTAATCCAGGTCTACGCATCGATATGGATTTACACAGATGAATTCCAATACCTCATCTTCTCTCTTTGAAGTCGCTGGTGAAAAAAGAGGCGTGCAATTAAGCGTGTCACGGGAGTGATGAAAAAGTGATTGAGAAGTGGATTAAGCGTGCATGAGAAGTTGAGGCAGCGCAAATTGGCGATCCGAAGCGTGCAATTAGAAAGCCCCAAGAGCATGCATTGAAAATAATTCTGGTGATATTTTCAAACTAATTTGATGCGATATATTTTCATTTTATTATCATATCGAAATTCATATAAATAATCCAATATATTGAATGAACCATTTTTTTGTGTGAAGTTACATTCATTTGTTGATAACTAAACTTTAACCTTAAAACCATAAGAAGATATCTTATTAATTCTATGTATTGTATATTTCACAACTCACTTCACTTTATTCAGCGCTGTTCAAATGTCATAGACGCACTAATTCATTGAATTTTGAAGCAAAAATATCCTGCTGAGTTTATCATACAAATTACTTCTCATAGATATTACAAACACTTGCTTGAAGGTTCCTGCAATGTTTATGTAGCGTGCAGCATTGAACACGCGCATATGTTCTATGAACGCTTATCACACTTTTTCAATTACAGAGTCAATTGATGCTGACCATGCTAATTGCACGCTGTTTTCACATTTGTGTACTTCAGTTTCCCGCTGAGAGCACGTTCTTTTTTCATCAGGAGTATCAGCGTTTTCCAGTTCCTTGATGCACCTATATCATCACTTCATTGGCCAAGAGTGAAGTGTTAAAACACTGCTTTTAGTACGTAATCATATCCTACTCGCCCACTTTCGAAGTTTCTCAGAAGGACACGAGTGGCTAGGCTTTCACCAATTTTTTTGGGACTAACTACGTGAAGATAATTCAAAAGAGTGGAAATTTCACCTGAACGGAATAATAGGTACCCGTTTGATGCCCTAAAGATTGAATTCTCACTCCAACAGAGTAGAATTCCACTCTTCAAGCAGCCAGAAGGGAATCCATCTTTTCGTTCGAGTGGAATTTTCACTCTTCCAAAGCAGACAGAGCAGAGAGATATTCCAAAATAATGCGCGCATTTTTCTGTAGTTTGCCCCGTATTAACTATATACCGCTCTTATCACATTAGTGCCGTCATAAAATATACCTGTCGCTCGATCATCCAATCAAATTAGAATTTGAATTTCAAACAAAAATAGTCGCTGGAACCTAAGTCAAGGCTTGTCGCTGGAACCTAAGTCAACGCGGGGGACTCGATCCTCCACAAACGGTGGAACGCTAAAGCGTGAAGCTGACTTGTGACTTTTTGTCTGGCAAGAACGAATCCTTTGTGCATCAGTTTTTTGGGGTTGGAGATGAGGGAAAAATCAATCTTGGAACTTTGCACTACTTTTGCACTACTTGGAACTTTGAACCGAGCACTACTACTGTGGGCAAAAAGTGAGGTGAATTTTTAATTTAAACTTCGCGGGCTTGACATTTCAGGCTAGTTCTTTTTTTCTTAAGTTGGCAGGACTGTTAATGACATCTGTGCCAAATTTCATGTCAATGTCATTATCAGTAATACATTTACGCTTGTGTTTACCAAACGACCAAGAGTGCATTTTTCGATTTTTACAATGTCTGATTTAATTGAGCAGTGAAGTGCAATCAAATTTTGTTTGCGGAATGAAATTTTGGCTGCGGAAACTTTGAGGATGTTGCGGAAGGGCTTTGGTGATTCTACCATGTCGCAGAAAAATGTTTGTAAGTGGTACAAAGACTTCAGAGAGGGTCGAGAACGTGTTGATGACTTAGAGCGCTCTGGACGACCATCGACGTCAATAGATGACCAACACGTCGATGAAGTGAAGGAATTAGTGCTCAAAAATTGTCGGTTGACTGTTAGAGACCTTACTGATATGATCAGAATATCCGAAGGATATTAAGACCAGAATTATGGGCCAACAACTCTTGGTTTCTGCATCACGATAATGCACCATCTCATACTGCACTCGTTCTTCGTGACCATTTCGCCAAAAATTCGACGCGTATCGTTCCGCAACCACCGTATTCGCCTGATTTGGCTCCGTGTGATTTCTGGCTGTTTCCAAAACTCAAGAGACCACTCCGGGGAAAGCGTTTGGAGTCGATTGAGGAGATAAAAGCTGAATTGAAGAAGGCGCTGATGGCTATACTGGAAAGGGACTATTCAGCATGTTTCGATGATTGGAAAAAACGTTGGCATAAGTGTATTTTATCGAGAGGGGATTACTTTGAAGGGGATGAAATTGATGTAGAAGAATGAATGAAAATTTTTCATTTTACAAACAAATTCACCAGGGAAACAACCCCTGGTGTTTGAAAAGAACCGCTCGAGTCGGAAAATTTAGACGTTTTTTGGCCTCATATTCCGTTTTTAGACTTATTTTGTCCTGATTGTGGAATAATGCGGACAGAAACAGTACTTTTTCAACAATCAGGACAAGATCAGTCCAAAAACGAAATATGAGGACAAAAACTGTTCAAATTTTTCGACTCGAGCGTTCGAGTTTCTTGACAAGAGTTCCGACCAACTTTTTGCACAAGTGAAGGGATTCTTTCACCTCCCCACGAAACAGCCCCGGAAATACTGCATTTCGGTGAGCCACGGCATAACAATTCGGGCTACCCAAAACTAGAAGCTTTCAAGTCTCGCGCAAGTATTCAGGGACTTAGCTAGTTCTCCGCTAACGCAATCGTTACAACCCCCTCAATGTCTGGAGCATTCCTGCTAGGATGGACCGCCAATAATTTGAATTCTAAAAACCCTCTTTGATACTCTGCCCCGGACCTCAACGAATCCAAAAATAATATTGACAAATCTCCCATGAATTCAGTTTTTAAAAAAGTGGGCAGATTCGAGTTAATCGAACGTGTCTTAAAATTCGTTCTTGTTGAACAAACATCGTTTCACCTACGTTAAAACGGTCCAAGATCAACGAAAAATAAAATCGATCTGAATTTTTTTTACGACCTCAAATCACGCGAGCCGAAATGGGCCTTGATGGGGGAGGAGGAAGAGGGGGATGAAAGTAGAAGAAAGGGTAACAACAATACGAAAAAAGAGGGTACCAACGGGTTTCTTCGCGCGACGCTTTTAACGACAATTTCGATCGTTTACGACTTTAATAATTTAGGCGCTGCACAACTCGCGAAGCTCGACACGTTTTCGGTCGTAAAACGCGCGACTAAATCCGTATTTATGGGGAAGAAGAGGCACTTGAGCGTTCTCTCATCTCTTTCTCGTTCCTCGATACACTCTCGCCATTATTCTTCTTTTTTTCTCCAGTACCTACCTACCTACCTACCTACCTACCTACCTACCTACCTACGTACCACTCTTAATGTTTTTTTGTCATCATTCTCACCCTCGCCTCGCTATTTTAAAGGAAGAGAGAAAGAGAGAGAGAGGAAAATCTCTTTTCGTTGCCCTCCACGTTCACGTTGACCTCCTTAAATGAACGATCAACACGAGGACGGCGACGGCTTGGTTCAAGAATGGAGAGAACTACATGGATGTCGAGGTGTAAAATATGGTAATAAAATTTCATCTTGTTTCACGCGATGCTGTGAAATGGGGTATTCCGTTTCATTCATTCTTTTTCTCTTATTTCGATCGTAATTCTCGCGATAGAATCGTCGTTGAAATCGATTATCGAATTCGATATCGAGAGGTTTGTCTTTCGTAGAAGAAGAAAGCAAAACCTTGTGCTCGGAACGAGATATTTCGAGTCTCGAATGGAGACTAATGGAAGAATATTTATTTAATTATAGTATCTCATCGACACCTTGACCCTAATTCTTTCCATCAAAGTAATGAACAATACTTGGTTTGCATACAACTTAGATGAGGACTCAATGACTAACTACAGCTTGAATGACTTTATTCTCATTGTTTTAGGTGCTGGATTCGTGCCAAATGAAATGACAATTACATCATCGCGGAGATTGAATGGATCGCCACATTCCAGTGTCAAATTTTGGAATGATGATAAACGAGGAATCAATTAGATATCTTTATTGAGAGAATACAATTGATGGTTGGTATCGTGTAATTCACTTTTGACCAACCGTGAATTTCTATGCTCCTTAGAAAGCAAAAAAGCAGTAAATTCTCAAAGAAATCGTGATTTATATACGACACATAAATTAAATGTATAATTAGAATAACCATCGACTAAACATCAATTTTAATGTTTCAAACTTTTCATTCCTCCAACGTGAGTCCACACACACACACACACACACATCAAGAAGCTTTTTCAAGAGGTTCGAGCACAGCTACGTACAGCTTTGGTTATTAATACAGCAGAAGTAATAGCGCAACAGTCAAGTCGTTCCGAAATGAAACAAAAAGAAAAAAAGGAAGGAAGGAAGGAAGAAAGGGAAAAAGAAAAAAGTAAAAAAGCAAAAGCGGACGACTTGGGTTCGTAATGGTAAGAGTTTTACGGCCGCATGCCACTGACACCACCAACACCACCAACACCATCACCATCGTCACACCACGAGGCTACCGCGCCAATGTTTATGAGAATTAGGATCGTAAATTCGTCAATTTAAATTCATCGCGTGAATTTCAGATACATAGTTAAGGGATATACATCCGACTCGCTTGCATATACTGCTTATGTGTACAGCTCGTCGTAGCTGTGGAAGATATCCTTTTAAGATTTACATACGAGAAGAACAACCCAATGATACCCCATTATCGAACTCATTCACCCACTATTGAGAGGAATTTTATTAATGAAATTCAAGGATCAAGCGTGTATGACTTTCATTTATTCATTTGTACGTTCAGGAGGGGGAGGAGGGATTGAATTTTTTCTTCCCATCATTTCACGCTATACCACGTTTATATAATGAAAATTCAAATTTGGCAAGACGGTGAGAGAAGTGATATGACGGAACCCCTGCGGTGTTTTCTTGGGATCCGCTTGAGACGTTTCACCCTTACGCGTGTATTACACTAGAGAGCTATATACGTACATATATATACTCGAACTTGGCACGCGCGTTTATAAGAGATTCACTGCTAACAACTTACCAAGAAAGCAGACAGCAGAATTCATCTACGTTTCTTCTAGTTCCTTACAAGTTCTGAAACAAAAAGATACGATCGGCAGTTAGTAGAGACGACTGGAAATGTACAAAACGAAGACAAAGTATGTATATAGAGTCGTAAATATCATCCAACACTCGCGTCAAGCAGGTGTGAATGCAAGATTATACATGTCAAATATTATATTCGAAACGTCGAGGCAAACTCGTACTCTTATCCGCCTGTGAATGTGAATAAAGTTTCATTCATGCTGCGTCGAGAAGGGAATAAAAAGTATCCACAAAGGTGGAGAGATGTTTCAACTGCGATATTGAAAAAATGAGATTCATCAATTACATATTTTACAATAGTTGCGTTAAATGAATACCGATACATCAAGTGTAATTTCACACGTTTTATGCGAAATTGAACGATATCATTTACTCATCGATCCTTTCACCGAGATACCAAATCCGAACGGGGGATCTTAAAACGAATGTGCTTTTATAACGGCCGCTGTCGTCCAAACGACGATTTACATAAATAATCGAGCATAGAGCGGGCGAGCTCGCGCGTTCTCCTATTGTGATGTACAACTAGTATTATGACACGGCGTGTAGAACACCGGTTCGTTCTAATTATATTACCTCGTCGTGTTTTCTTACATCGTGGAAAGTAATACCGTTCCGCCTCTAAATAATCTAGCCTCGATTTCAACGTTCGCGAGGATTAATACACACACATGCGCTGAAGAAAAGGACACTCGACGATTTCAGACCGAGGGAGATATATGGTCTCATTAACCGTAATCTCATCATAAATAAGTTCTAACACGCGTTTGAGGAATATCGGTATCGAAAATGTTACGTGAAGAGGAAGACAGATTCTTCTCCGTGGAAATGATATACTGGAAAATAAAAGTGTACTAATTACAATGATTAAACTCTCCTCACGACATTTTTCAAGTTCTCCCATCGATTTGAATTGATTTAATCGAGTCTAGGTAGGAATAGAATGTTATTAAAATATCATGGAATTATGTGCTTTATGCATAACATTTGATAATATCATGGGTGTTCCTGTAACGTCTCGTAATTACTTCCTTTCAACGCAATAGTTATCAGAGTAATAACTGTGGATGGATATAAATAAAAAATTTAAACATGCTGGGGATGGGAGACTATTATATATATATATATATATATATATAAATAAAAGCATGTAGAAGATCGAATTAAATCATCTTCATCAGCGTTGGAAAGTTTGTAAAATGTCTACCCAATAAACAGAACGATATATCTTTGAGATATCTTCAAATTTTTTGGTAGAATTATCTCAAATATACTCAAAGGATGTCTCGTGCAACATAGTTGGATAACTTGAAGATGTCTTGAGATAGCTTTTAAGGATCTTTTGCAAGATGGAATTAAGATCATCATGCAGAATCTCGCACCGTCCCAATCAGAAAAATCCGTGATATGCGTAAAATGTTGACAACAGGTGCAGTACAGTGCCAGTATTGGGTCTCCAACACTTGGTCAACACGTACGGGATCAGTACTGGATACATAAAAATACAGTAATATGCCTGCACTGATAAACCAGTACTGAGAACTCAATACCGGCCAGGTATCAACCCAGTACTGGCCCTGCACTGATTGCGAATACTGGCATCAGTACTCAATCCCCAGTAGGAAAAACCGTTATCATTCCAGACAAATGCCAGTACCCTGCCAATCTTGGCTAGTACTGGTGCAGTACTGCGCCTGTTGTAAATTTCTGGTTGGGGTGTGGAAATCAATCCTGGGCATCCTAAAGTATGTCCGGATGTTGTAAGGGTATAACTTGTACATTCAATATAAGAGTTTTCCATCCACGGCTCATTTGGGCCCCGATTGGGATTGCTAGTGTACTCCCCGGATATTTTATCCTAGGGATGCCCATACGAGGTGTGTTCAAAAAGTAAGGTGACTTTTCAAATTTCGCGGGCAACGTACTTTCGATTATCGATTTTTTTGTTTTGTTATGTTGGCACACTCTTCCCGAACATCTGTACCAAGTTTCAAGTGTATAGCATTTTTTGTTTGATTGTGAGAGGCGTAAAGGTTATAAGTGTTTTGCGTGCTCGGCGATTTCTTGCTATCGAAAAATATGGATCAAAGGATTTGCATCAAATTTTGTGTAAAAAATAAAATAAAGTGCTCCGAAACACTTAAAATGTTGACAGTAGCATACGGTGACATTGTTCTGAGTAAAAAAAATGTTTACAAGTGGTACAAACTCTTCCAAGATGGCCGGGAAGATGCCAATGACGAGCCTCGCTCTGGACGCCCAAGCACGTCAACAACTGATGAAAACGTTCAAGCAGTGAAGAAAATTGTTTTGGAAAATCGTCGAATCACTATCAGAGAAGTTGCTGAGGATGTTGGTTTATCGCTTGGCTCGTGCCATGAAATTTTTTCTAACGTTTTGGGCATGAGACGTGTGTCAGCGAAGTTTGTTCCGAAATTGCTAAATTTTGACCAAAAGAACCGTCGCATGAGCATCGCTCAAGAACTGTTGAATGACGTCAACGACGACCCAGATTTACTCAAAAGGGTCATAACTGGTGACGAATCATGGGTATATGGTTATGATGTCGAAACCAAAGTCCAATCGTCCCAATGGAAGACCCCAGATGAGCCAAGACCGAAAAAAGCACGCCAAGTTCGATCAAATGTCAAAGTTTTGCTCACTGTTTTCTTCGATTACCATGGCGTGGTGCATCAGGAGTTCTTACCATATGGTCGCACGGTCAATAAACAGTATTATCTTGAAGTTATGCGCCGTTTGCGAGAAGCAATACGAAGAAAACGTCCAGAATTGTGGAAAAATAATTCATGGCTTTTGCATCACGATAATGCCCCTGTTCACTCATCTTTGCTTGTGAGAGATTTTTTGGCCAAAAACAACACCACAATCATGCCTCAGCCACCACATTCACCGGATTTGGCCCCATGTGACTTTTTCTTGTTCCCAAAACTAAAGAGACCTATGAAAGGACGGAGATTTGCAACGATTGAAGAGATAAAGACTGCATCGCTGGAAGAGCTCAAGGCTATACCGAAAAGTGCTTATGAGAAGTGCTTTGAGGATTGGAAAAACCGTTGGCATAAGTGTATTGTATCTGAGGGGGATTACTTTGAAGGGGACAACATAAATATTGATAAATAAATAAATATTTTTTCTTAAAAATACAAAGTCACCTTACTTTTTGAACACACCTCGTATAGGTATTGTAATTTGAGCATATTCAGCCACACCCAATAGAGGCTCTGGGTTGGCAATCATTGTTTCCGCTATTAAAAATATCTGATAGAACCGGACAACATTTTGGCCCAGATCTGACAGGTTTGTCTGACATTGTTTGGTTTGTACAACAGTTTGAACGCTCATGGAATTGCTAGACAGAGCCAAACAGAACCTGTCAGATCCGGATTTATTTCATTCAGTTTTCTTCAAACATTGGGAGCAGGTAATGAAGGAAAAATACTTTTTTTTGGTGTTATTGACCTATATAAAATACTTGATATTAACTTTAGTAGAATTGTCTATAGAGGATTTCAAAATAGTCAACAGGATTTTCACCGAATACTTTGGATTGTAATTCTCGCATTCTCTTGAGTGAAAATCAAAGCTGACGTACATTTGGGGCATGCTCAATGTTGTTGGGTCAAAATTGCATTGTCTTTTATTTCTACTAGAGAAATCTCTGACACCGAATGGATTAAAACGTATTCTTGATTTCTATGTTTTTGAAAGTCATTCTTCCAGTGCTCTTAGTTTCCAGGTTATAACAATTGAAACGAATTCCAAACAACCTATGAGCTCGAAATTAAGACTATAAAAATTTGATACGCCTTTGGCTGATTGGAAAAAATATTTTGATTACCTTTCTGAAAATTAACATACAAGAGCGGATGGGAATTTTACATAAAGCATAGATCTATCAAAAGCTAACCCTCAAAGAACATTTTGCTGGAGCAAATTCATTTGTCTTTTATCTGAGGAATATCACCCAAATATCCTGGGGCCCAGCGTAGGATGAAATTTGAAAATTCATACGGGCTAAAATGAACTCCCTAAGCTGGCCCAAGTTGAATTCTCGATGTGGAACAAGTTTGGGAATCATTACGGGGCCTAGATTTGAAAGCGTAACACTCCACGTTGGGGCCAATCCAGGTGTCCTCACCAGGGCCACATTTTGAGTAGGGATTATAAACCCGGCCTGGAAAAATTCCCGTACGGGGTTGCAGGCATTTTTGAGGTATTTTCAAGATATCTGAAATTCATCTTCAAGGTAGTTCCTCGAAATGTAATTTTCATGAAAAGGTCTGAAATTTTCTAACAATGAATCTAATATTCATAAGTTGAGGATATATAAAATAGGTTTTTGAGATGTGTCCCGAAGATATCCCCATAAAATGTTACCAAGACATCTTGGATCCATGATCATTCTGAAGATATCTTAAATGTATCTTTAAGAAACTTATGTTCATCGGGGAATAATTGAAATAAATGTTGGAACCATACTTCATTTTTAAAAATAAAATTCGCGAGAAAAAGGTAAACAACTGGAGAAATATACCACTCGATATCAACAGTAAATGAGAGTCCTCGTCATAAAATCAATATGAATTTAATCGAATCGTTCCAAGAAGATTTGTTTCTCCTACACATAATTTCATCGATAATGGAATGTACATATGTATATAAATAAAGTACCGTTACCACAAAGTATTCAAAAGTCATACTTATTTAACGTCACTGTTCAGTTCTGTGTAGATTTTTAAATACGATAAATAAAAGACGTCTCGAATTCCAACATAAATTATAATATAATGAATACGTGAAATCTCTCTCCTTTCTTATTTTCTTCTTCGCGATTATAACTATGCACGGACAGTCACCGTACGTCGTGTTCACATAAGTTTTAGATATCGTTCCACGTTATACGAGCGTAAAAAATAATCTAACGCGAAGGTAAATAGCAAAGGTAAATTGCCAAGTCGAAAGAAGAAAGAGGAATATAAATTAGTATCGATTCTCCAGTATCGCGTCTCTCCTCCTCCTCCTCCTCCTCCCTTCAACAGTTTAATCAATTTATGAGAACGATTCACAAACTGACAACAACTTCTTTTTTTTCCTCTCGATGCATTATCCATCATATTATTATTTATTTGTATGTTATTTATCGCGGCTGAGAAGCATTAAAAATAACTATCTATAGTCTATCGAGAATCATCATCAACATCATCATCATCATCAGCAGAAACGGCAGTTCCACCACCCACGTTTCGATCTCGTATTACGATTCTTAATAAAAGTACTTGTTAGGTCGGCCCGATGCAAAACCAGGAGAATCATTCATTTCGAAAAAAGCAACGATGTGTAAGCATCGACGAGAATAAATTTTTTCTTTCCCTCCGGTTCGCGTATTATATTAGCTTTCGAACAAGGTGGATTTATTACGCGAGTTTACGGATTTATCGCGAAATTGTCGAATGGCGCGGACCGATGCTAAAAATTAAACTCTGATAAATACTCTTTGGCAACTACCAGGCAACAAACGTCGTATTAATAGGAATGGAATAATGTCTCGAACGACATTAGCGATCATTTCGCGATCTTCGATTTATTCTCCTTCGCTGTTCTTTTCTCTAGTTTTTCTTTCGAGTTGGGATTAGAATACGAAAATCGTTGAAATAAATTCATCGTGAATTCGACAACACTCGTTGAATCCTATGAGGAAAAATAAATAAAATTTGGAATTTTTAATAGGATCGTTGAAGATAAACATTTTCTCAAACAGCAACAACGATGAGAGTTATCTCGATGTTCACGATGAGATGTTGTTTGATTCATTCGAAAGCATTTAATTAATTAATATGAAATCATTAGCATGTTGTTAAGAGCTTGATTGAAAAATCTTTTCTCAGAGTATGCGGTTTACTTACAGGGTTATCGTTACGATATTAATTCGTGTTAACGTGTACGTGTATACGAGTGCACGCACATAAGTGCGAGCTAAGAAACACACGGTGAAATTTATGCGTGGGCGAAACGAGCAACCGAACCGCACAAAGTGGCCGTCTCTCGCCTCGCCTCGAATTAATAAACAGCAACAAATGACCGCCTACGTACTCCATCTTTTCTTCTCTCCCTTCGTTGCCGATTTCATCGTACTGGTAGTCGATCCGTAAAAAATCTCCTCCGCATCACCCTTTTTTTCCCTTTTCTTAATTCAGGACCGCCCGCGGAGATATTTCCTGAATCCTTTAAAACACTTTCTCCGTTTCTCCTCCAGCACCACCTATTCCGGATGAATTCACGGTAGAATTTCGATATTCCAGCGAGAATTGCTCGTAAATAATTGATGCAAGTTATTGTTGCAACAATCAAATAATTGATGAATGAGGTTCTTGTATCTCGTGGGTCCACGAGGTTGCCACGGCAAAATCAGATTTCCGAGACAATAGGAGTAGTCATAAACGCAACTCGTACCGGTTATTGAAATGTCTCAGGATATAATGAATACGTTTCGAATGTAATTTACATTCCGCTAGGTTTCCATGTATCTTCATTCCGCCGTCTGTTTTGCTGGGAGAATTCGTAGCATTATTATTTATAGGATGATCTCATCCGTTGAAAAACACAATTCATGCGACACACGATGTATCATTTTCAAATTCAAAATATGAAGTGTGACACGCGCTTGACGCTCGATCCACCTCGCGTGTATTTTCTCTTGGATTCGAGTGACGAACGTATCAGGCAAAACGATGTTGATAATCTCTTTGATACCGTGTTACAATTCAGAAATGTCAGAGATGGGTTTCGAAAAATGTGCTGCGTTTTTGAAAAGACACGAGAGATGGATCAGAGATGAATCGTTGTTGTTGTTGTTGTTGTTGTTCAGAATTGAATGAAAAATGTAAATGTTATTTATTCAAACAAGATAGCGAGCGAACAAATATTTTTTACATGATTTTATACATTCAGACACTACTCCGAGTATTATGAGTTCATAATTTTTGACGAAAGATTCTTAAATTCCGGAAAAGTTTTTGGAGGATCGATACAAAACTTAGCAAGTGCTTCACAGGGGCTTGGTGTGATCTTGAGAAGAAATAGAATCATTTCTACTAGACTACCTATTTTCACGTTGCACAACGGTCCAGAAAATCGTGTTTCGTTCACAATTGTCACACCTCAAAATTCTCAACAGAATTCATTGGATTTTTTTAGTGAATGAACTTCTCCAAAACTCGTCGAGTGAGATTTTTGAATTTCGACCTCCAATTATTTTTTGATGGATTTGTTAATGAGAAGAGGAATTAAAAATGATAAATTTTTGTGGATTTAAGATTCCTGGGGATGTTGAATATTCAATCGAGGATGGCGAATGTCGTACAGCGAAAAAGGAGTTTGAGAAAACCAAGTGTATCGGTCTTGATCACATTTTCAGACGATTTGTTCAGGGTGTTTGCTGATCATCAATAAAAAGTTGGGTATTCACAATTTTGTTGAAATCTGTAGAAAGAGCTGCAGGGCTGATTCAATCAGCAACCCTTATCCCTTCAAATTTGAGACTTTTTCAAACTTTCAATTATTATTATTTTCAAAACTGATAAATGTTCTCTTTTCAATCGATATCGTGTGTTTCATTTCCCTATTCAGGACGATTTCAAGTAAGTCATTGACAAGTATTTAAAAAGCAACTCTAATAAATCACTGCTGACTGTATTCACAAGAGAACTTGGATAGTTTATATTTCAAATCACCATTGTGAATAATTATGAACCTATCGTACAATCCATCTACTACCGAACAATACTTTTTTACCCTCCGCCTTTCACTTCTACGTACAATACGTTAAACTGATTACGAATTAAAACTAATCACCTCGTGGCACATAATAACAGGGCATTTATTGTTCCATTTTAATGATCATTCTCGATACAATATATATGTATCACGAGAAATCTTTCAGAAGGTCACAACGATATTACATTCTCGTAGTCTAATGACTCCATCATCTTACCTCGATCTAACAATACTTATGCATATTTTTCCAATACGAGAGGAATAAAATACATAAAAGGTATACAAAACGAACCAGAGATAATCATCACGGATCTCTTTCATAATACCCCAACATGATGAACAATTTTGAATACGAAACTTCATTCTAAGTTACTCTCGCACGCGTATTATAATTACATTGAAATTTTTAAAAAGAAGATCCATCTAACGTAACCAAACTATTTATACAAATTCTACGAATGAGACAACAATGGAATAATGAAACAATAGTAACCCGTTCATCTACATAGTTTTCTTCTCTCTCCTCTGAACCAACCGGGGACTTGTCCCGAGAAGACAAAAGATCTTTGTTACATGATAGGGAGTAGTAGTTGTAGTCGTAGTAGTAGAGTGGTGTTGTAGAGTTGTAGGTGGGGAAAGAGGGTAGAAGGTGTGACGAGAGCTGGCAGCAGAAGCAACGACAACGGCATCGAGAGGAAGAAGGTGCAATTAAAGCGACATTAATTAATTGTCAGTATAACAATGCACGCGTTCCAAGAGGGGGCCTTCGAGTGGACCTGACCGAGGCCTCCATAAATTTACATGTCTTTCGCCGCGAGAATCATTTTTTACAGCCGTTAGTGGTCAACCTACGTGAAACGCCTTCCTTCTTCGGTGTAGATTATGTATATATATATATATGTATATACATATATATTCACGAGAGAGGGAAAGAAAGAACGAGATGGATGAAGTTGTGGACCTACAGCAACGCACGGTTGTTACATTATATGAGTTCCCATGGTGCGTTGATCGGCGTATAGATATGTAATAGCTTCTGGATTCGATTTTGTCACTCGTAAATTAGAAAATGATGATCTTACATCAATTCTCAATTATTTTTTTCTTTTCTTCATCTTCTTTATATTTCTTCTTCTTCTTTTTCAAATTATTCATTTTAATTACTTTACCTGAGACTCGGGAGAGATACGTGATATATCATACGTATTTTATGAACAACGTTAGGAAATTTAAGATAATAATTCCATCAAAAATTCACTTAAGAACACTACGTAACGGTTGGGTGAATAATAATTATATAATAACGATCCAGCGTTGTTGTTGTTGACTCGTCGCAATCTCTCGGCGATGAGTTTTGTATGTTATATTGAGAAAAAAAAGGTGCTTGTTATAAAAATGTATAGCGCGCATCGACATTTACACGTACAATAATTCCAATTTAATTCGAATAAGTGTAGGTACAAGTATGTTGCAATGAGTAAGAACATAGAGACCCATTCGAGGTATAAGATACGTCCGCTTACTTTACATATACTTGGCCTAGCGACCACTCGACACGATACTACATACATGAGTATATAATGTTCCTCTTCCCGATTCGTCGATCATTTTCGCGATCTACGATCGATCGTGGCAAGCTGGAGGGCTCGAGTCGCACGATAATTACGATAAAACTGGCGCCGGCAAACCGGAGTTAATTATTCAGAGTCGGGTGTGCATGCGCACGCGCATCCAAGTGTCCACATTTGTATACCTCATTGCGAATCGAGGAAACACCTCGATCCTAAGTGTTGTGTCCAATCCTTTGCGTGTTTCAATCACGACGAAAATGTATTTCAATTCGGCTCTCGTTTCATTTTACAATGAATATCTCTTGAAGCGATAAGAATTATTCATCACTCATTTAAAATATCAATAACGTCGCTAATATATACTTCGCTCTTGCTATTCATAGCACCTGAAGATATAAAACGAGTTGAATTATGAAAGATCGTGAATATCGTAATATTTTCTTTCATAACTATTTCTAGTTATTTTATACATTGTAGATAGACGTATGCTATGAATAGATGTTGCTATCTCATCTCAAACCTCGGTGATTTTTGAGTAAATTAATTATTCTTTGCTCGAATTATAAATGTACGCTTAATAAAAAAAACATATCTTCAAGTCTAGAAAAGCAGGCAAATTTCTGAAACTCAAAGTTTCAGAAAAGTATTACAATCTATAGACGAGGCAATTATTTATTCTCTATCGCCTTACACGTGTACAATTAACTTTAGTCTTTAATTATGCACTGTAAGTAGTAGTCGTAAACCTTACACACTTCACAGAACTTTCATTCCTTGAACGAATAATAAGTTACATAAATCATCATTAAAGCATTCGTGGACTTTCCCGGTAATGGGAATCGATAAAAGGAATATACATTTTCATCCCTCATGGAAAAAAAATCTGTATTTTTTCAAGCCAACGGTAAGAAAAAGAAATATATACACGAGTCGAAACTATAATCATACAACTTAATCATCCAGTCGGCCGGGAGATGATTGAAGACTCGAATGGTCACAGTTTTTCGAACAATTTAACCACTTAGTTCACCTCAGTCGGGATCTATATAATCACGAAACGAGAAGAACTGGATCGAAGAAGAACCACGGAATTGACGTTCCTCGAAACACGTTACTTTTATAACAATAAAAACGTACAAGGTTGCGTTAATCACCAAATTGTGAAAAAGGTATCGATGGTACTCATCTACAACATAGCATTACGAGAGAGAGAGAGTTTGGACTTTCAGTCCAAACGGTTGAAAGTCTGTCTTTGAAGGAGAGACCTTGGGATCACGGGAGAAATAGGCAATTAACGAAATCGCAGCAATTAATGCCCATCAAATCCAAGATCGTAAATTTGGCAATCGGATGATCATCATCATCCTCATTGTCGCGAGTCAGAGAATAGTTTGGGAATCCATGCATCACGCGTAGACACACGGATACGGTATTTTGTATGTGGTATGTATGCATGTATGTATCCACATTCACATGATATACAGCGTCGTATACGCTCGAAAGAAGGAGGAGAAGAAGAAGAGGAATGTGTTGTAAGCCAAGGATCAAGTAGTATGGGAAAAACCGAGAGGTACTACTTGATTAATCGTCGATTAATTAACAGGTCTCGAAATAATTGCGTAAGACGTCTATGCGAGTATTAATAGGCTGTCATACACAATTGAGATTATTATCAATGCGTCTACCTACTTCAAGGCAGTTCAACGTAGAAATAATCCATGATATTATTCCATCTTCTTTAAAAAGAAACAATCCCGAACCTTCACTGTTGTATTATGTACTGAAAAATATATTTAAAACAAAAACGGTCAACGAAATTTGAAAAAAAAACAAACAAAAGTAAAACGTCGAATTTGGATAATATTGTCAGACGTGGCGCTGTCGTCAAAAGCAATTCACGATAACGAAAGCAATTGAACGACGTAAGGTGTCGCGACGAAACGCACGTGGTGGGGGCGTCTGCGGCCGCTACGGCAGAACTAAGGGGTTGTTCGCCCCGTTGCACGGCTCCGGGGGGTCTCCTCAACGACTCCCACTATTTTGCATAGGGCCTGCGCGTCGAAGGCGGCAGCAGGCATATACACATGCATATACGTATATATATACGCAAACCATACCACAGTCACCCTCGCATCTCTTCGTCTTTTTCTTCTCTCTCACCCTCTTTCCGTCCTGTTTCATTCCCCCATCCTCGTCAACCATCAAGCCATCTTCGAGACAGCGGCGACTATCTCCGGTACTTCGATTTGTCGAATCCGTGGCCTCTATATAGCCAAGAAATAAGGTGTCTTGTTCGATTTCATAATTCACGTACAGCGGAGAAACGGAATGAATAATCATAACACAGAGGTATTAAATACGACTGACTATACCTAATACGATCCAATGATAATTCTGATATTCACCCGAGTGATCTGAGTATACCGGTTAACGCCTTACTCGCGTAATTAAAACCACGATTGAAGAGACGAAAAGAGGGAAACAATCGAGATTCATGCTCCTCCCAGCCTCCAACGAGGCTGGAGAAATACAACGAGAATGGCTCAACCCTCTCCATGAGAGGGCGACAAGCGGTGCTTCGTTTGGCTGGGGGTTTGGTTAGCGCATGTATAATTAGCGAGAATTCGAGGTGAGGGAGAAGGGTTTAACGAAGAAGAGGAAGGAAATGAAACAAAGAGAGGAGGTGACGGAAAATGAAGGGGACGGAGAGTGAGTCCCGTAAGACAGGGTGGAGCTACCTATTCGGCGCATGTGCCAGCATCCCAGAACCGGAGATATAATGTATTCATAACGTAGCTGGCCAACGTTCCCCTCGTCCACTCCATCCACCTGCAACCCCTGCGTATCCCTCTCTTGTATCGAACCCACACCGATATTCACGTACACGCGTATCCTCATTTTCACCAACCCATTCGTAGTAACACAAGCTCTGATTATTAGGACTCAACTTTAATAAGCACGTTCAATCCATTTACGTATATGCACACGACAAGTACGTACCGGACAAGTCAAGTACTTATTACGTCAGTTTTATGGTTACACACTATCTTTCTTTTTTGTTTTACAGATAGAGAAAGGGAGTTTTCGAGCTTCCAAGGGAATTGGATGGACGCCAAGTTCGGTGGAAGCTTCGATCAAAATTAAACGAGATCAGTGGTTTCCCTGTGCTGAGTTGTTTGCGTAATTCATGTGTTACGCGAATGTATACGATGTTTATCCGATATTTGATGTATCCTGTGACTTCACGATAGAAAAACAAGAATTTGCTGTGCCAGCGAAATCTCATCAAAAAATGTTTGCTCTTTTCAACATTTTTTCCTAACACAGCTAAAAAATTGCTGTCACAGCAAAAAATTCGCCACTCCACACTCAGAGGAATCGTTATGGTGGCTGTAACTGAAAATTCTTCATGACAGTTATTGAAAAATTGATAATCAAGCTTGTTCTCTCTTTCGATTGTTTTTGGACAAAGTTATCAAAATTGTCACTTCAAATTGTGCAATTTAAATCGTCGGGTAATGCGTATTTTTCTCTACAATTGCAGTATCATCTTCGAAAGGCATTTAATCTTATGCGCAGAAGTTAGTAATAATAAAAGTGAATGGAATGTTCAAAAATAAGACAAAAATGAATACCAAGGTCATTTTTATAACCTTTCCCCAATTATTTTTGTAGATAATTATCTACGTTTTCATTTTGTACGAATTTACAAATCAATTTAACCAAGATTTATCAATTATTCTATCATAGTGTAGCTTACTATTGAAAAGTAGTTGTGTTTACTAGAAATCAAATAATTTCGATCCTACCCTTTGGTTACACACTACGATAAAAATTGGTAAATGATACTAAAAGAAATAATCGAGACGTTATTTTATTAATTTTGTCAGATAATGAAACCTAGGACTTTTTCTCAGTGCTGTAAAATTAGATTTCGCTGTCACCGCGAATTTTTCTCTTTCATGTTGAAATCACAAACAGACCTGAGTTACCCAGCGAACACAACTGCAGGCGTTCAAAAGTGCCAGTAACGGCTCTGCAACGGCATCGCAGGACCATTAACGGCCCGTTAAAATGCCAGTAATCCTTGTTTGTAGCGTAACTAACCTTGAAGAGCAATCAATCGATTATAAATCATATAAGTACTGAATGAGAATGAATGAAAATCAAGTGGGTGGCAAAAATCTTCAGCGTTGAAGATGAATCCAACGATAAGGCAACGACTGACTGGCAGATTATCAATTCCATTGATTAAAAATACTCTCCTCTCTCTCTGTGTGTTATTGTTGTTAATAATGGCGAGGATAATCGATAACCGATATCCCGCATGTGCTTCATTGATGTATTCGGAATCACATTTATGTGTCAGGAGTATTCTTAACTTCATTATGCCGTTGGATTATTATTATAATACCGCGCCACGTGAGTGTTCGCTCCAACCCTTAAGTTGGTAAAGTTGATTGGTAGAGTTAACGAGACATTGTCGTAATAAGGGCCGGGACATAATTGCGTCAAAAGCGAATATAACGAGCGTAATCAAACGAATGGAAGAGGAGTCGTTTGTGGGACAAAATGAGTGAGAGAAAAAGAAACCAAGAGGTTTCATAAAAATGAAAGGTGGAAGAAGAACGCGTCATATGGGAATGAAACCGAATTAAGGAACGGAATAATGCGACAGAAGTGGAAACTAGGGCCATACGACGTATGGACACACCGATACGATATCGAGACACATCGTGGTACACGTGTTGATGACCGAGGCTCATCCTTAATTGTGCTTGACGACATACACCGCGTGTCCTTTCTCGTAGGGTGACAACGTACCGCAACAGAAACGAAATTCCCTTCCCTTTCTTTCCCTTATCGCCCACATTTCTCCCCTCCGAAAGAGAAAAAAAACTGTCCACATGTGGAGAATGAAAAAAAAAGAGAAAGAGAAAAAGATCTATCCGGATGAGAAGTTGTGTGTACCGTCCCAAAGCGACCGGAAAAATACACCGAGTTATCTAGGATTCCAGCCAAAACACGCTCTTTTTCTGCTCGTTTTCATTTTCCACGATGTACGATATGTATTTCATCATCCTTTTCTCTGCAATTTTTTTGTTTTAAGAACGTATATTTGTTCCTAATCTCAATTCCAATCGAAAATCCACAGTATCAGTCTCTACAGACCTCGAATCGAAATAGAATAATGAATAATTACATATCCAATCCCAAGTTTCACGCCTATTAGCTAATTGGACCAGAAAAGATCACTCTCCGAAGCAAGAGGAATAGGCTATTCCCACGAGAGAAGTTACCGAGATCGTTTGTTTTATCGACTCTCCTTTCTGCTCGATGTTCAAAGCTGGACCATACAAACATGGAGGGCAAGTAATGACATCGGCGAGCTTTCTTCGCACGAAGAAGAACAAGCTCGAGGAAAATGAAGGGAGAATTCATTTAATAAAGATCTTTTATTATGTTCTCCTCCGCTATCAAAGGTTTTACATGCATAAAAAAAGATATTCATATCGCACTTTCGAATCGTCGTTATCGTTCGTATATAATGGTTCGACGGTTTTCATTCGATCGAGATATCCTAATGTTATTTTCTTTTATTCATGAATTATCTGTAAAAAGCGTTCGCAAATGTTCGCGTTCGTGTATCAAGCACTCAACGCCGAGAAAACATGTGAGGAAAAAGGAAGATTGAATCCAGCTCAGATGTAGTTTGTTGCGCCCAAGCGACCAAGCGGAAAAGTACACCAAGTTATCTTGGATTCGGACCAAAACATGTGACACATGATATCGAGATGGATCGTTTCGTAGTGTTCTTCTTCGTCTCGTCCATGGTATTACGAAAGCTTTGATAGTCAGGGATCCTTGTTTCGATCATCACGGATGCTTATTAAATAGCTTGACCTATTCTGTCATGCTAATTATCGTTTTGGAAGTTGGAACTCTGTGTATCGAACTTCTTTCTCATTCCTATCAAGGGAGATCAAAAAGAAGGAACAGAGAAATTCGACTGTATTGTTAAATTTGATAGGGAAATATGATATTCTGTAAAGATTTTGGTACCTAAGAATTGACTACTGGATGATAACACCTGATGTGAAAAACTGGGAATCTACTGCGTCTTCGTAGCAGTAAAAATTTCAGTACTTTCATCTTTCAGTAATTTTACTGAAATTCAGCCGAACTTCAGCAAAAGCAACTGTACTTATTTAGAATCGTTATTGTTTTCAAACTGGTACCAACTGTTCAATGCATTACACACGGTATTAGTTCACGTAGGCAGACAATTTTGGGCCAGCATCGAATGAATACTCGATTATTATAAAACAGCCCAAGTGCGGACTTCGGATTCTGGATGCCTTCGAGGGCTATTGTTGACCCGAAATATCGATCATTGATTTCAATGATGAAAAATCCACCGTTCTCCATGCAATGGGAGCTATAAATCGGTTGAAGATTGGCTGTTAATACATGCTGGTCCTCCAGTGCGAGAGAAAGTCTCGGTAAGAAATCTACATGTCTCCAGTAGGTATGAAATTTCAATTTCTTCTTGAGTACCAATTTAAAAGGAATCTTTTGACAACCACCGTGAATGCCATACATAAAGTAATAACAAGACACACACGCAATTCGAACACGATTTTGATAAAAGCAATACTCTTGAAACCGAATGAATTTAATGAACACGAGGGAACGTATTCCAAGCTTGTACCACACTGTATTTACTCAATTAGAATGTTAATTAACCGATCAGTCAATTCCAAGGCCGGAGCAGAATGGAATGAAAAAAGCATTTTCAAAGAAATCCTGGCAATGAGATCAATGTTCACCGCATTTTCTCACTTCTCTTGCCAAGCCTTGCCTCACGAGCAGCAACAGATCGGCCAGCGTATAATGACTCGTTATTAGGGATTCGTTCAGCGTATTCGAGCAGTCCGTACTTCGATACAATGTAATCCTGCAGAGTCTTGTATTTTCCATAAAATGTATCTATCATTCCACCTGATCGACAACAAAACGACGCTCATCGATGTCGAATTATTCTGCATGCGAAAATCGAAATACAAATAAAAAATAATGCTGACGTAAAAGAGGAAAGAGGAATAGAAAGAAGGAGAAGATGAAGAAAAAGCGCGAGAGATCGAATGATAAATCTAACGTCGAGAAAATATCGAGACGGATCCGTTAGTGTGTAAATGAGGAGGGAAAGGGAGAAGAATGAGAAGATCGAACTGGATAAAAACAACCCCCTCGTTTGATATTAATAAGAGATCCTCGAGTTCTGGTATCTATAATGAAGGTACATAAGCGCGTTTCATACGTACATATGTATTCGCGCGAGGGTAATATACGAAACGTACAATACATATATACCCAGTCTTCCTGCATTTAGCAGAAGAACAAGGAACAAGGACAAACAGAGGAGAAATATCAGACCCGCAGATTTTTCCTTGGAGGAAAGAAAGTGAGTCGGTTGATTGTATTTTTCCGAATCAATATCGCTAATGCGATGCGGTAGAGGGTGGTTGATGAAGGCGCGATTACTCGGAGGAAAATTCTAACCCAAGGAGGGAAGGATTTTACATGTATATTTATGAGTCGACGTATAGATATATAGATATCATTCCTTCATCACACTTTGTGTAGCGAAGCGTAGTTTCATTTACCTTCGTGATTAGCGTGCAAACATTACCATCAGGGTACGATCGGTTCTTCTATATCTGGTCTTCTTGTCACGCTACGTCGACAGCAACGACAACGTATCTTGTGCTCGAAGGTGCGAACACCCTACAGTGACAATCACTTCAGGTATGTTATTCATGAAAAGAATATTGAATGGAATGCTCGCGGTGGGTATTGGCAATGGATATATGCGCCGACGTGCACCACATTGCAATTTACAACGATCTAATCGCGGCTAAAGTTCAGGGCCGTGCGATGGATGGGATGGAAGGATAAATGGATGGATGAAGGGATGGATGGATGGACTTGGCTGGATAGTAGTAAGTTGCAAGTAAGTATTCTTGTTGTTGCATGTACGACATTTTCTTACCAACGAATCAAATGTAACATGCGTTAGGGACGTTGCTAATCAATGAAAAGCGTGATCAATGAACATTTCCAATCGATCTTCAACACGATGAATATACTCGATTTATGACACTTGCAATTAAAGTTCATGGATACTCGTAAGTACTTACGTACGTACAGAATAAACACGTGTAATGCATTAAGAGAAATCTATTGGGAATCAGATACGGTATATACATATAGACGATAAATAAACATCTATGAATTATCCGTATCGAATTTCTAAAGACAATTCATTGTGATAATTAGCGTGAATACGTTGGAATTGTGGTTAATAATAGATGAGATATAATGGATTTCATATTCGATCGATTGTCGTTGAATTATTCAATACCGAGCGAATGATGTAATTGATGATACAATGATATTGGATGATTGATGATGGGAGGATTCTTTTTTATTCCTGAATTCACGAAGAAGGGGGAAATAAATTTTATTCTCATTTATTAAGGTTTCTGTGAATGCTATACCGGCTTGAATTTCAATTTTTATTCTTGCGTGTAACTACAATGAACTCACTTTATAAATCTCATTATATTATAATTAACTCGAATTCTCATTGAAAAATAGTTGTTTTTTAATAACATAAATAAATTAACAAAATCTCAAATTTTCTATCTTCAGTTTTCCATACTCGGTTAACGTTAAAATATATATATATGTATACTACGTGTTAGTATTTGACGCTTATTAAAAACATCAAACCCCACATCGCGTTGTTCAATACCTACTACGCCGTCCACTCGCAACACTGATTCACCACCCATACATAAATTCGGATCAGTGTGTTGCAAGCTGTATTCGTGTGAACAGCAAGTGAGGTCACAGTTTATTAGAGTGAACCAGCCAGTAAATGAGCAGATTGTTCATTTTCTTTAATAAGTTGTATACGAGTTCTAATGGTATGAAAGTTTCGAGATAGATTTTTTTTTATAGAGCAAACAAAGTTCTAGATTGAAAATCTATTTTTAAAAAGTGGATTTCCATTCAAATCGAGGGAAAAAGGATAGTCCTTATAATTTTCTTATCATCGCCATCATCGCATGAATAATCAACCGCTTCAACGTACTGTACACTCTCATGAACATAGTTATCAATCTACTGTTCCTAATTACGCGATACAGCGATACCATCAAATTCGTGACGACTGTGAATGATTTTTCAATCTTAAGAAACAACGTCGTTACAATAATGCAAATGATTATTTTCAATAGAATGCGCTGAAAAATCACGTTATCGAATGCGATACTTTGTTTTTTCAATCCACGTGTATCGTTTATTGAATAAATCTGGCAATGGTTGATTAATATAGTTCCAGCTGCGTAAAATATTCTCCGAACGTTTCTAGAATATTCAAACGTCCTGCAAACATTCTCAGAACGTTTGACGAAGATTGTGTGTTACTGGGGTATGAACTACCCAGGTAGCTCACGGACGGAGATTCTATGGAGATTCTTATTTCGTGCGAATATATTCTACGTACATTCTCAGAATGTTTGAATGGGACTGCTGCAAATATTCTCAGAATATGATGCCAAGGATATTGTGGGAATATCAGAAAAAAATGATGTTGAAATAAGAATTCCCGTCAATATAAACCCCTGCATGTCACCGAAAACTACTTCACAATCATGAATGGTTAGCAATATTATGAATTCACATAGATGGATGAGATATTTATGATCGCAGCAGGCAATCATAATATATACGGCATTTCTCAATATTTTATCACACTTTTGAGGATTATTTTTCACACATGGCACTCTCAGAGAACATTTGCGATATCAAAATACACCTCCATAGATTTATTATTCCCAAAACACAAATTAAAATGATAGATTGTTCAAGGGTCTGTAGCTTGTCAACAACGTTATCTGCCATCAATGGATTCATGTCATCACGATATCTGCGCATGAGCTGTTCATCAATCTCCTTACAAACTTTGCACGCATATTGTACGAACGTTCCTAGAATATTCGGAACAGTCTCATTCAAATGTTCTAAGAATATTCTAAGAATATTCACGAATCTCCTTCGATCGAGTACATTTTACGGATGTTGTGAGAATATTCTCAGAATATTCTGTGATTTTTTACGGTGGGATTTCACCCTTCAGGCAGCCAGAAGTGGGCTCGTCGAAATTTCGAGTTAAATTCTCATTCTTTCAGAGTGAAAGTCTAAGGTTTGAGGTTAGAAACTCACAGCCATTTCAATTTTAGAGTCAAATTTCCGTTCTAAAAGAGTGGGGGTTCACTCGAAACGAGTGAAAATCCCACTCGAAGCGGACTGGCTCACTTCTGAGAATTAGTGGAGTGCAACGCGTGATTTTTTACTCTTTCAGATTTAGAGAGTACCTACCTTTCCTGAAAATTTACCAACTGAAGCCCAAACCAACCCAACTTGGTTCACCCCGTCACCGATCTCTGGTTGATTCAGCTTAGGTCAATTAATTAAAATGTTGTATTTAATAGAATTAGACTGATTTGGAACAACAATGGTTCGCGTGGACAGAAACTCCAGGGTTAATACCGTTTGCAGAAAAGCGAAATTGTGCCAATTCCAATCTAAAATCAATAGAATTCAATAAAAGACATCTACATGGAGGTAAGAAAACATGAGTAGATTATTAATATGCGTATTTTAAATGCAACCTGAATGAATATTTGAATAATGTGGAATGAAAAATGTTAACGGAGGAATTCCCACGCTTTCAGAAGGTGCAGCGTATTGAAATCCTTAAAAGGAAGACTGTGGAAAGGAAATTCGAGTCCAGGGGGATGGATTTACGGATTTCAATTTTTCCGGGAATATCCCTGAAGTCTAACAAGTGGGAAACGTAGCGAAAATCGTGCCCCTTTGGAGATTAGAGCCCGAGGGGAATACTACGTCAGCCCATATCCCTTTCGGCCAGCATGGCCATATTGGGCAATGCGGAGGATAGTTCAAGGTTATGCTAGATTCATAAAACTAAGCCAGATTTCCACCGGAGTTTCGTTTGCGAATAACAAGGTTTTGTGGCAGAAAAAAATGATTAGGACTTTGAAGGTCTGCTCCACAAATTCCTGGAAAAACTGTAACGGTTCAACGCTGAGAAAAAACTTTCGGTAAATTCATAAAAACTTGTTGGGGAGAAATTGAGCCGATTCTAGTGGATAAAAACTCTCCAAGATTCGGTGAATTCATCGTACTTTTGGATGGGATTATCGAAATATTGGTATATTCACCAAATTTTTTGGTATGAATAACAAAAGTCCCGAGAGTGAGATTTTCCTGAGTATTTCTTCGAATTAAATTGTTAAAACTTTAAGATATCGTGAAGATATCTTGGAAATAACTTCAAGATATCCCCAAGATATTTCAAAGATTCCTGAAATAAGAGTCTGTACGATAATCTTAATCCTATCTTGCAAAATATTCTCTGAGTTACCCGATTGTGTTGCATAAGAAATCATTTATCGATCTTGAAAATAACTTCTAGAAGAAATCTTACGACGTCTCAAGATTCATTCAGATATCTCTCCGAGATATAGATTTCCGGATTAGAGATGATTATTGTGTGTTGGAGAGGAAATGAAGAGTTCTTAAGTTTCCTTTGGGGGCCACGCTGGCAACGCTGTTTTCAGCGTATTAGATTTCACGCAGAAAAAAACATGCAGTAAATTTCTAGTTTTTTCAAATTATTCGTGTTCAATACTGAGTCTGATTGCAGCCGGTCGTTCATTTTTGAGATTTTTCATCACTTCAAAGGTTTCAATTTTGTACCCTCGTGGAAACCCATGATCAAGCTTAACCACCAGCGATCATGCCTGACAAACCATTCTCGCTCGTGATCATGCAAAATCTCACCAACTGAGGAATATTCATACAAAATGACTCAAAATGATGTTGATTTTTCTATCACAAATACACATGCTTGATCATGCTAAATCGGCCCAAACGCAGGCGCATACGCCTGATCATGCATGATCATGCCTGAAAACTGGAAACTAGAGAATGGAAGCTGCATTAGCACAATAAGTAGAAATGATGGCCAATAAATTCGTGTTTGATAACATTATTATAGCTTTTTATTCCTTTAAAAAAAACTTATTGATTTTGTATGAATTTCTCATGTATAATTGAGCATAATCAAGCGTGATTGGGCATGATTAGTCCTCATCACGTGGGTACAAAATTGAGGCCTGATCACGCCTGATGAGGCTTCAGTCAGCAGCTTCTGCTTCAGTCAGAATCTGCTTCAACCATCACGCTATATCACAAATTGATTTAATTTCCACGGAATTCAATGGGTTTCTTTGACGAGGTGGGATTCATTGTTATGCGTAGCATTTCTAATCGAAAGCGAAGGTACCAAAAATTGACCATACCGAGTCATGTATCAATTAAATTTCTAATCACGGAAGATTTCAGAATTTATCACAAAGTTTTAATATTCATCAAACATTCAAGATTATATCCATTCGAGAACACAATGGAGAAATATCATATGTAGTTTTCATTTGATGACACGTAATGAATAATTATTTCTTTCCTCGCTCACGTTAGTTCACTTATATGAATTCTTCTCTCAATGAATTATATGCTGCGATTCGTCCGATGAATCTTAATTAACAGAGAATCAATATTGAGTTGAACTCGCTATGAATAATCCATCTTCATAAATTACAACCTTTTTTTCCCTACCGAGAAAAACCGTGAAAACATCTTTCGAACGTCTCAATTTTTATCGAGACACGTGAATTCTATATTTCAACGTTCGGAGAGGAAAAAATGTGAACGAAAGTTTTTAGTCTTCCGCGAATCACGAAAGTTCGTAATCTATTCCACCCTCCATCACGAGCAACAATTTTGATTGATACCGACACGATTCCATCGCATTTATAAGAAAAAAAGTCTCATATCGACAAAATTCCTCAACATTCAGAAGTTCATTTACATTCCATCGAGCTATGGTTGACAAATACACTAATTCTACCGAATGTAAAAGATTGATGACGATAATTATCATACACGGACACGAGAGGATATAAAACCTCGTATCTACAAGCGAAAAATAATGAAAGAAACAAGAGAGACTGATGATGGCAGATATGCGAAGGTGTTTGAATGGATATGATTAAAATTATCAGGACACACTCGAATATAACAGGAATCCTGAGGTGAAAGAAACATTGAGTCGAAGAATAAATTGGATAAGAAATAGGAAGAGGAGATACGATATGATCGTCACACGTCGCGTGAGAGAAAGAGAGGAGGATGAATATATTCTTTCCGTATGGTGTCGCTGTACAAGCTGTACGGTGGACACCGTACGTGGACAGCCGGATGCGTAGTCCTCGACAACACGGCGATTAATAATTAATAGCCCCGGGGGCGAGAAAAGGCGCGCTCCATCAATTAATCCGATCCGCACAGTCGGCCGCTAATTACAATTTATAATTAAGCAACTGAAACTTATTCGCGGGCCCCGCCAAACGGGGTTGCATGGCCCCTAAGACAGACCCAACTTGCCGCAATTAATATGATTAATTGTTCCACGAATTGTCGGTTCACTGGCATCATCGACCACGTGCAAGAATCGTTCCTCGTGTGTGCCTCGAATTTCAAATCAACCGCTACCAAAGAGGCGTGCGCAGCAAGGATTTTAAATACAGACGTGCACAAAGTATCTTTACTTGAGAGAGATGCAATTATTGATACCGGTTTTCTTTTTTCTCCCCACGAAAGGAATATTCCAAATTTATTTGAGGTATAAATTCAGAATTTGAAAAATCGAAATTTCTGTAACAACGCCCTTCTCCCCAATAATTACCGACATACCGCGGTTTTTTGCTCAATAAAAATACACGCGTAATTACCCTGAATTGAGAAATTTAGATGATGGGACGTCCGTCGTTGGCCGAGTCAGGACCGCGCGCTTGTTAATTGATTCGGTTAATTGCTGCACCCGTTGTCCGTAAACGTTGCTAACGTAAGCGCCGAGTACATCGTAAACAGTCGGCGGTTATAATCGAGGGAGATGCAAATGCAAAAGGACGTAATTGTTTTATAAATATTCCTTCGTTGAGAGGTTGAATCTTCCGAAATACTGTCTACACAAAAAATATTTTGTGCAATGCTCGGGTAGTGTCGATCGTGTGGATTGTAAACGCAATCGCGTGTCATATTATTATAAAGCGACAAAGTTTTCTTAGAGCGAAGCCGTCGAAGAGGGCGAGCGATTCGTTCGGTGTGTAGTGGCTGCCGTCCGTTAATTATCGTTCTCGCGCAAAACTATGGAATCAGATAAAAACGGGTCCGATATAATAACGGGGTAATTAAGCGATAACGGTACCGACAACACAACCCGCCGCGCTTTTATTTCCATTTAATCACCGCCCTACGCGCCCACCGCTCTGTCATACTCAACTTTTTTTCCTCTTTTGAAAATCGTTAAAATATATCGCCTTGAATTCGTGGTACTTTGAATCCCAAAGAGAACAAAGTATCTATACGATGATGTATCGATGATTTTCTCGTCGTTAGGTTGGAAGTATCTATAAATTGCATCATAAAATTTGAAACGATGCAACTGGATGCTGTGATTGCCGTGGTTACGCTGAACAATGTAATAATAAGAATTTTTCAATTCCAATGGATTCTGTGAAATTATAAACTAATTATCTCACTCCATCAATTATATCGAAGGACTAACGTCATCGATTCAAGGAGTTAATTACTATTAATTAGTACTCTCATGCTGATGGGAACGGACAAGATTCTATGACATAATCGAGTATGCTGTGTGCGAGTACGAGTATACTTTAATAGAAATAGGGAATCAATTATTCATGAATCTCATCAGGAAAAAATGCTTTGTCCGAAGAAATTAGTCATTTGGTGTATCGGCAAACAACGGCAGTGTTTATGGCATAATTCGAAGGTGGCGTAACGGAGTGCTGCTATGCAGACACTCGATTCGGTGTTAATTGACATGAATATAAAATGTTAGTCATTATGATTTGCGTCATTAATTATGATGATGGAAGGACATCGATCGTTGGAGGTAAAAATTACAATAATCAGAAAATGATATATCGTGGTATTGTATTGTATTGTATTGTATTTTGAACAGCATTAGCTAAACCGAATGCTCTTACTTTTATTAATATCGATTGAAAATAATAGAGAGGAATAAACAATGCGATTGAATCGTGGCATTTGTACTGTACGATGTTTTACGTAAGCGAAAGTATTTTAGCTATATCACGCGAACGTAGTGTCAGTTGGTAATGGTCGGAGAGATTTTAAGGTTCGTATGAAGAATGATTCACGATTGATTGAATTCATTGTGTAATGAGTTAATAGCGCGAGCGAATGAAGATTGGAATCGACATCACGGCGGATATTAATTCTCATTCGATATCGGACGAAGTGAAATTTTCTATCGACTTTGAAATCGACATTTTAAAGAGGTACTGTGCGGGATGAACACTTATGGCACGTTTTTCGTGATCTATAGAATAGATTTCAATATTCTCCTGTCATCTCATATTCCACAATTTTGAAAAAATGAGAGTTTATTTTGGTTGAATGGATGCTTCAAGATCTTGGAAACGATAGATAAAAATTTCATGAGTGGCTGGAATTTCTAAGTACCCGGAATGGCAGTGAAACAGGAAAGGATTTGCCATCTGAGGTTCTTTGTCCACTCTTTGAATCTGAAAGAGTGAAAAAACACGTGTTTCACTCCACTGAGTCTCAGAAGTGTGCCAGTCCGCTTCGAGTGGGATTTTCACTCGTTTCGAGTGAACCCTCACTCTTTTAGAGTGAAAAATTGACGCTAGAATTTGAGTGGCTATGAGTTTCTAACCTCAAGCCTCAGAATATCACTTTACACTGAAAACACAGTTTGTTCCAGCCAAACAAAATTTTGGTTGAAATAAACGCAAAGAAACTTTTTGGTTGGCTGAAATAAAATTTATTTGGGGTGAACAAAATTTGGTTCACAATAATTAAGGCTTTCATACAGACAAATAAATTTTGTTGATCCTGAATAAATTTTATTTCAGCCAATCAAAAAGTTTCTTTGCCTTCAATTCAATCAAAATTTTGTTTCGCCGAAATCAACGTTTTTTCAGTGTAAAAGAGTGGAAATTTCACTCAACATTCTGACGGGCTCACTTTTGGCTAGCTGGATAAGTGAAATCTCAATCCAAAAATTTTAAAGAGCATCAGAATGAATATTTTGTGGACTGAAATTGAGGAAATGTAGGATGCCATTTCTCACAGTCACTTTCTTCCAAGTTTCCAAACACATTTTGCTGAATTGTAAGGAGCTTGACTTAATTTTCAGAATACGTCCTCTTAGTTTCTTAGGAAGAGACAGGATCCAATCCATCCGAATCGAATATTCAATCCGATCAATCCATAATTCTGGAAACTGGTTAATTAGAATCCAATAATTGATGAATTCGGGGGAGACTTTCATCAAGCGAACTGTGAAACTAGGTGATTTTTTCGAATTTCTTTGTCCATGGAAGGAAAGGAATACAGAACTTGAGTTTTTTTGGAAATTGATTGAAGGATGAACCTGAAAGAAGATGATATTTGCTTTCCTTTTCATACAGCACTTTGAAGAGCGGGAAAAAAATCAAAAAATTCTACCGGAAATTTACATATGTCTATAATTTTTTCAATTTATGACTTCTTTTTTGGTTTTCTTGGTACGACCTCACTGGGAACTCAATTTCTTGCACTGAAAGAGAATTTCTTTGCCCTCATTCTGATAAATCTCGTTTCTAATAGCAAAAATGATTCTTTTCAATGGGAAAATTTTTCATTGAATTAAAATTAACATTCTTCGAATTCAAGAAGGAATATACTTTTGTTTTAATTTGAGAATTCTTTGCTTCGATTTGATGAAAACTCTTCCCATTCAACTGAATCCTCTTCCATCGTGGAGAAGATTTATTTAAAAGAACGCGACGAAAATGTTCTTCGAGTCGCAGAAATTGGGTTTTCAATGTTCCGAAAAATCTATTATATTCCATGAAAATTTTTCAGTTTTAGATTTGAGATAATTTTTGCAAGTGCTACAGTGCAGACCGATTGGTAACTATTTTTAGGCTTTCGTGTTTCAGCACGTGTAAACATATCCCATAGCGTTGAGTTTACATCCCACAAAACTCATTAAATAATTGTCAAATAAACTCAATTTCTTTATTTGCTTCTTTCTACAAGAAAAAAAAGAATTCAAGAAATTCACCATGTTTCGCAGTCACTCAATGAGAAAGTTCCCTCAATCGAGCAATCGGAATAAAAAAATTAAAACCACACAATTCTACTCTCTAAATCAGAAAGAGTGAAAAATCACGTGTTTTACTCCACAAAGTCTTAAAAGTGAGCCAGTCCGCTTCGAGTGGGATTTTCACTCGTTTCGAGTGAACCCTCACTCTTTTGGGGTGAAAAATTGACTCTAGAATTTGAGTGGCTGTGAGTTTCTAACCTTAAACCTTAGAATATCACTGTAAAAGAGTAGAAATTCCACTCAAAATAATGACAGGCTCACTTTTGGCTGACCGAATAGTGAAATCTCACTCTAAAAATTTGAGAGAGTGAAAATGTGCGGAATCAGGTCAACAAATTGCGTAAAAATTAATTTTTCGCGATTACTCTCAAAAATTCTAACGAGAAAGTATCCTTTCAGTCCTGAACCGTACAAAACCAAGCACTCAGCGCATCTTCTCTATCCAGTTGAAACGAGAACAGATATAAAACAATAAATCACCTCATCAATAATCACGAATCCTCAACGAATCCTCATCAATCATCTCAACGTACGAAGAAAATTCCTATGATTTCTCTCTCCTTCTCTTCGAAAAGGGAAGAAAAATTTCCAGGATATGTAGCACGAATGCTTCTCAGTCATACATTTCACCGCCATCGCAATTCTCAGAATTTTATTGAACATTGTTCGTTAACGATCTCGAGATGAAAAAGGAATAATTTCGAAAGAATTCATATTCCCCATTACCGCGATAAATAGATGCAGCAGCATCGGGAGAGTCTGGCGCGGAGCTGAGACTCGATTCGAATCGATTTTCTCTCGAATGGAAGAACAATGTACTAAAAGATCGAATAAGAGTGTTATGTGCGCCGAAAGCCGCGCAGCAACTCTCTCACGAGAATTGCTCGAGCGTGATGCAAAAGAAACAAACAACGCCGACATAATTGTCGGCCGTTAATTCCTGCCTCCAACGCTCGACAATAAAATCATTTACACCCGAGGCCTATTTGTTCATTATAATATTTCTAGAAAGTCCTTGGAAGAAAGGATTGATATTCGTTTTGCAAAATTAATTTCTTGTTTTGAGCTGGTAAAACGACAATAATATAACGATACACTAGAGCGGTATCATTAACGATGATAATTATTTCAACCAAATGGATTTCTCGATTGTTCGCTTCAGCGATTCGCTCGATATCATGCAACGGTGCTTCAACAATCGAATCGCGTATATATGTGTAGGAGACAGCAACAACAACATCAACAATAACAAAACAACACAACTACGATCCCTGTTAAAAACGTTTTCTACCGGAAGTGCGTACTTTAATTAAACGTCGTTTCCGGCATGTCATTAACTCGATCATTTACCAAGCGCAACGATTAGTTACCCATAGATTCCACAGACCTCGTGCTTTTGTAACAATTTTTTTTTCCTGTATATATATATCTTTATATTATTTATACATAATATCTGAGTGAATTCCTTCTTTGGTTTTGTTCCTCTTTTTCTGTATTGTTATGAAAATCGTAACCGTGATTCATTATCTCCTTTTTTCGTTTGGATACAAAGTCATAGAGGAGTGTCTGAATTTCACATAACGATGTAACTTCTGAAGATCTCGAGTCAAGTGACGTCCAGTACGCTTGACAAGAAGTAATGGGAGAGACACGCGATCCACGGGATGATTTATTCGAGGCTAGGGTGAGGTTTCATTACACGGTACGCGGTGTAAACACTTGAACGATGATGAATACGTCGCATTCGAAAAGGAGGAGGAGGAGGAATTTTGGAAATACGATCGCTATATAATTATTGTTTTCATTACTCACGCGGGTATTTTATCTATAAATATTGGAACTTTTGGAAGTTGGTACATTCATCATCTCTAACAATCTCTGTTAACACTTTTTGGAACTGTGCCATGATTTGAATTTTTTTTCGATTAACATCGAAGAAGCATCGATTTAAGCCTCACCGATGTGCGGATGCGTAATTGGAATAATACAATAATTTATAAATATTTCATTCGAGCGTATGTTGAATATTTTTGTTGCTCAAGAGTGATCTCGCGTCACTCCGATACACATATTTCACTCAATGCGGATTCTGCTTGTCTTTCGCTAATATTATTATTAGAACCTCGAACAAAGTTCGTTTAATCCGACTAGAAAGTTGTAGATAAACGACGTTGGATTTTGGAAAATTCGAAAAATGATTATATTATGACTGTTACAGAAAAAAAAGCGATGAATCTATAACAATGATGGAACAACGAGGAGGAATTTTGCTGCATGTATTTTTTGTACACGATTAAGTGTGTATAAGAACATCGCGCACTTATAGACCTCATTACGGCGTTCGAAAATGTGCACGGCATGAGCAGGAGAGGCAACGGCAGCACCATCACCACCATGTACTCCAGAATATATAGAATCCATTATGAACAACGAGCAGTGTCGGATTTATTGGAACTATTCGTTCCACGTCACTAAGTCTCTAACCACCTCGAAGCGTGATATTGTCCTCTTCGACTATATCACCGGAATGATATATGTGATGGAGCTCTTGGCTTTAGCCGAGACGAGTATGTAAGATAAAAAATATGAGGATAATCTACTCTAAAGCTTTCACAAACTAGTCATATATTCCTCATTACGATCCAAGAGAAATTGCTGTCGTGGTCTAAGTATATCTTGAAATTTCTTTTTCCGAATTTAATCCCACAATACTTTTTTACAACCTGATGGGAGAGTGATTTTTCATTCAATTGTTATGAATGATGATATAACAGTCTGAATTTCAAACGCATTCAAAATAACTCACGTGAATTTACGTAGTCACAATAATCTCATTAAGATCCGCTCTAAATCAGGGGAACGAATTCTAAATTAACCAAACGCAACTGTGACAGGCTCATGTCAACTCACCTTCCCATCATACCGCATGAGACGTTCTACAGACGCATCGTGAACACCGTGAACATCGCAATAATTTTCGTGGAACTACAAGACCCGTCTACAAAACGTCTTTGTGAGCTCTCTCATTACATTCCCTCGTTACAACCACAAGCGAAATTATCCAAAGGAGAAAAGTGGGTAGCACAGAATGCAAAAGAAATCAGTGCGAGGTCTTTGAACTTCTTGTTCTGCCTAAAAATGAACATTTTTCTCTCCATTTCTGCGTAAAGAAGAGCTAAATCGGACCAATTCAATCTCTGGGTCTGCTGATCAGGTTTGAATATGGATACAATGAAACCTGAAAATCAATCTAAAATCCATCAACTTAAAATCTAAAATCCAAAACCAAAAATATTCTCTACTCACTGTCCGAAATTTCCAGTTGTTCTTCGACTATCTCATCTCGAAACACGCACTCTAGTATAGCGAATACAATTTTTCTCATTTTTACAATCACTTTTCAATAGCCAACTTGAATTCACACACCTCCACATACACACACACTGTCAAAAATAAACTTCTTTTTCTTCTTCCACTTCTTTATCTTCCTTTCCCCCTCCGAGAGTTAGTTGTTTTATCGAATCAAATCACAGCTGTTTAATCGAAGCTAACTTTTATACCTATCGATGTATCGAAAAGTATAAGTTTTGAAAATTCTGAAATCCGAACGATCGAAGCTACTGGAAAGAAAATACGAAAGCAGCACGTGTTTGAGTTGCCCTAGGTCATGGTTCAAGGCTGAACACATGGCAAGCAGGCTATTCAATAGTTGAACATGATAATATATTTCCCGTCCGATCTAGTAGGGACATTCACCACTTTCGTTGTTCACGAGAAGGGAGAAGATCGTATGATCAATTGTTGTTACAGTTTAATAAATGTTTTGTATGAGCATGATTTGCGCACTGTTCGTGATTCGTGAATCCCATCGAGTGAAAAACATTGAAAACTTTGGAAAATTTCCCAGAGGTTTGTATACCGGAGTCTCACGTGGTCGTGGTACCGTGGTATCGTGGTATCGTGTCCCGCATCCGTGATTTCGATGACCACTTCTTCGGTACCCGCGTAGAGCTACGCGGGCCAATCAGCGTCTGGTACCGCGATCTCCACCTCGAGTCCGCCGATCGTCGTGGAGTCTCGTTGGTACTCGGTTGGTCTCGGTGTTTATGAATCTTTCTCTAGATAGATCGTTGAATGTTAGATCGGTGCTATCTCGTTGCGCTTTTCGGTGTAATATTTTTCGCTTAGCAGAGCTTAGGAGAGGGACGAACGAGGGAGAAATGGATCTCGTCCATCTCGGTGGTGGTTCCGTTTCCTCGTTTTGTTGTCTCTCTATAAGCGTACGAGGAGGAGCAGCAGGACATGCACGCGGATTCGCGCATACACGTACATATACGCATATGATGATATAAATATGTAATAAATATTATATACACACACGACGTGCGCGCCGGCTTCTCGTATCGAGAGAGCGTGCGCCTCGTCCAGCGTCCGACACGATACTACCTCTTTCCCCTTCGCACGACTCGCGGCTGTCGCTCTTTCTCTCTCTTACTCTCCCCCACATCGACCCCCGTTCCTCGCTTCCACCTCTGCCCCTCTCCTTGCATTCGCGATTCGTTGTATTTATTCCTGGATCTTGTCGCATATTCTTCAACTATTCTTTCCAAAATATAATTATCAATTTTTTCGAAAAGAACTTTGACCCACAATTTGGAAATTTTAATGTCCCAACGTACGAGGCCTTCTTCTTTCACGACAATTGACACAGCTCGGTTCCAATTTCTATACCCGAACAAAATTGCTGTGCTTTCTTCAGTGATAAACCAGGAGAGTGGAGAACAAATAAAGAGATATGGTATTCATTGTTGAGGAAATCAAATCAAAATCAGAGACGACGTCAATTGAAGACATCGATCAATTTTTTGAAGTGCGGGACATGGTCAATGACTCTCACATCTCACATCTCACACTTTTATCCTCATCCCTGTAGAAAATGCGTGCTTATAGATACGTCGCGTCATCGTGGGTGGTCGTAGGTTCGGCGAGCGTTGGCACGGCTACTTGGAAATGGATTTTGCCACGTACGCGCAACGCCGAGGTGCTATTTAAAGAGTGGGTGGTGTGTGTGTACGCGTTTTCTGTTTCTGTCTCGTATACACTTTGTTGCTGCTTCCTCAACGGTTCTGAATCGGTACTATATCTCATACTTCGTCATCTGGCTCATTCTCGTCTTGACGATTCCTTCCTACGTTCTCAGTTCGTCTCCCTCTTCTTCTTCTTCTTCTTCATCGTTGACTCTCAAGTCCAGAAGAGATGGGACTCACGAGCGGAAAATGCCTGAAGTGTAAAGACACCTTTCACGCGATCCCATCGAGCCAGCGATAATTGTCGATGCTAAAGGTCTGTCGTGTACAACGCATATCTCATTCCAACTAACTTCCAGTCTCGCCAGAGTTAACTGGCAATCCCAGGTTCACGTACGTATAAACGTGGATGAAAGTCGAAAGAAACGAAGGGAGATGTAATTGAAACGACGGATCGGAATAGAATTGTGTCTTATTCCTGCCTCAGGGAAGGACATATTATTACATTATTAAATTCACGACGAGAGAAAAATGAGAATAATTATTGTCGAATGATGATCATTGTTGAGATGTTCAAGATGATATTCAGCGATTTGTGTTGGAAAATTCTATTGTGTTTATACATTATATTAATGTTATCTTGAATTAATGTAGTATGCGAGCTCATTAATAATATCGACTGTTCATGGTCATGAGATTGAAATTGAAAATGTGGAGAAAACTCTCTCACGGGGAGATGGAAATATCATTTCCAACGATTAGGAAAAATGATCACATGAGGTAGGGTAATTAGTTGTGTGCATTGGCTTCGATGGGATTGCAAGGTATTAGCATCTAATAGAAATCGTAGGTCAGAGGTTGAGTTTCTTCAAACGTGTAATTACTTCTGTAATATAGACTTCCAGCACTTATAAATGTTACTCGCTTATAACTTTCGATGTGAGATATGTCATATTTCTTGTGCATTTTTTGTCTTCTTTATGAGTTCGAGTTGTGAAGATCGGAGATTGAAGCTTAGTTGAAATTGAAGATGAATGTCTGATTTTGAGAAAGTTAATTATCGAAGGGCAATTAATTTGAAGAGTCGCTTGAGAATTATTACTTTTAACGCTATGAGTGAGGGAGAATCGAGTTCTGGGAATCTCAATTATCTCTTGTGATGTAATTTCTAAAGTATTTTGTATTTTTAATACTTGAATGAATTCAAATGGCACTCATTCAAATTTCAATACTTGGCATTCTCTGACGTTTTATTAAAATTTTGATTATTAATAGTCAACGAGTGTGTGGTGAATATACAGGCCTTGTGAATGAACGCGGTGTCTGATGAAATAGAATTTTGTTGTTCAAGTTTAACAAAGAGTCCTAAATTTCGTCAATTTGGGTTAAGAAACATCTTGGAGTGGGAGTCATAATTTATTATTAATATTAAATTTCATATTATATATTAAGATGTCTCGATGTATCGAATTAGGGGTACGGAATCAATGAATTTGATTATCAATCAAAACTGAAATTGATGATTTTCATGATAGGTAGAACTAAAATCATGAATTCAACCATTGATCATAATTATAACTGAAATTAATGAATCGACTGTCAATTATGACTGAACCTGATGAGAGTTCCCTGGTAATCAGCACTAGAATTTATAATTCCTATGTTAACTCTGTCAACCCAAACCAAAACCATTGATTTCGTTGATATTATTACCTGAAATTATCAATTCCAGGGTTGATGAACATTAATTGAGATCCAAAATTATGATTCTACTGATCTTCAACATCAGAATTGATAATTTGTTCGAAGGGACGTAGGAGATAATTGATAATTAATTCACGATCCTCTTCAATTTGATGAATTTGATTATAATTGATAATTTCTGCTATCGAACGACACTAGAAAGGATAATTTCAGTCAAAGTAGTAATCAGAATTATGATTGTCTTTGGCGGCTAATAATAGGATTAAGAATCGGAACTATCGATTTTTTCAAGGGAGAGTAACACAGGTAATAACTTCCCAATAAAGATTTTTGGATCACGTTAAAAGGGATCTTGCAGTTTCAGTAAAAACACGCTGAGAGAAAAAATTTTCGAGAGCAATAAAATATTAAATTGAATAGTCGCAACAAAATAATTTGTTAATTTGAATACCTTTCATCGAATCAATTCAATATCCATCCTTATCCACAAAATGTTTGTTACAATATCAAATATTTTTTTAATTGAATAAATATTCACTTGATTCAATAAAATCTCTTCATTCAAATCAACTCCGTATTTTTTTTTTGAACTATTCAACGAACTGTTTCATTGTTTCCAATCTACTATCTAGTGTTTTGATTGAAATAAGGTTTATCACATGTTTACACATGTATTAAAGTACAAATATTCATTTTCAATGAAAAAAATTCACCAAAATAGTGACACACGGCTGCTGTATGTACAAAATACATGTTTTTAGAAAAGTAACCCCAAGTTCTGCAAAATATCTTGAGTAATCTGATTTCTGCAACCAAAAAGGAAAAACTTAACTCAAACTACATGAAAAAATGTAGAGAATGTGGTAAGGAATTTAGAAAAAATATTGATTTTTGAAAGAATGTTAAGCTTTTGAGAAAAAGTCGATTTTTTTCACGAAAAAATTTTCTTATACTTGGCGAATTCTGTACAAATTTCTCTGAGCTGCAATTGAAATTTGAACCTAATCGGACAAAAATTGAGCGAGTTATCTTGCAAGCCAATGTAAAAACCACACTGAGAAAAGAGTTTATTTGTATTCAATAAAGCTTACTTTGGATACGGCGAAATAAATATTTTTTCCACGTAAACTTGGCCTAATAACTACAAATGAAGTTTATTAACTGTTAAAAAACTTCATATAACATTTTTTAACTGTTATTAAATCTTATCTGAGGATAATGAGTCATGTTTGTATGTAATAAATATTTATTTCACCGTATCCAAAACAAGATTTATTAAATACAAATAAACTCTTCTCTCAGTGCATAATTCTGAGATAATCGCGTTTGAAATTTCAAATTCTACACTGCAAACTGAAGTGTGTAAAAATTGACTGCAAGAACACGGATAATCTGTGTTTCTGTAGTCAATTTTAACACACTTCAATTTGCATTGTAATTTCTATGTTTTGAAATTGGAAATTTATATCAAATAATTTTTTAAGATCAATTTGCACCATATAAAACGTGTTCCAAGTTGGTATTCATCTCATTTTCAATTCTTTTTTTTTTTTTCATTGATCTAGAGGCCCAGCGCACTTTTTTTTTCACGATAATCAACTTTTATGTCATTCATGATCGACTTTATCAAAGATTCAATATTAGTATTTCATAAAAATGAGAATCTTCCCTCACAAACTATTAATTTCACATTGAAAGGGAAAATTTCTGACAACAATAAAATATTCAGTTGAATAGTCGCCATAAAATACTTAATTGATTTAAACAAACTTTAATTGACTTGGTTAAATATTTGTTCAATGAACCAATATTTATTACGCTATGGGATATTTAATCAATGGAAACAGTTATTCGATTGAGTCAATGAAAGTTTATTTAAATCAATCAAATATTTTATGGCGACTATTCAACTAATTATTTTATTGTTCCCGGAAATTCTTTCTCTCAGTGCAGCGTACATTGAGGCAAAGAAATTTGCGTGAATTAGCAAAAAGTTTGGTATTACAACAAAAGTTTTCATAGTAAAAAAAAATCTGCCTCAATATGTTTCATAAACATATTATCAAACTTTTTCACCTAGCACAATCCATTGAATTCCATATGATATCCATCCCAATGATATAAAAGTTTCTTGATTTCAATAAAATATTTATTTGTAAATTTGGTAATTGATAAAAATTTTCAATCATGTAAGAAATTTTGCATTAAGAATTTTTCCAACAGTTCTGGTGAAGTATTTGTAAATGTCTAGACAGAAAAAAGTATCTCTCCGAATCCAAGGAATAGGTCCAAATAGATATTTCTTTGACAGAAATAAATATTTTGTTCATGTAAAAGAATTTATTATTCGGTCCAACATTCGAATAACTAATTTGTTTGTACACAGAAAAAAAAACATTCTTGTATCAAGACAATATTGTTTTCGTTATATATGAAACACGGATTGTCTCAGTTCAATGCAATTTGCTTTGAATCAAGAATGTTGTTCTTTCCTGTGTTTGATTCAAAGCAAATTGCATTGAACTGAGACAATCCGTGTTTCATATATAACGAAAACAATATTGTCTTGATACAAGAATGTTTTTTCTTCTGTGTAAAATAAAAAAATATTCATCTTTGTTGAAGAAATATTTATTTGGCCCTATTCAAATGATAATCTCTTAGATTCGAAGAAACATTTTTTTTGTGTAGTTTCTGGCTAGTTGAGCGTTACAAAACTCGTCAATGACTGGACACGTTTTTCTTAGAATGGTGTTTTCAAAGTCGGTGACCAAGATTTCTCAGGAACGACTGATCGATCAGTCCTCAATTCTTACACAAGATTCATAAATGTATTCTTCAATGATTGATCGAAGGTTTCGTCACAGCAATACATATTTCCCATTTCATTAACAATCTGAAGCAAAAATTTTCATCGAAAAATTGGAAATTTTTGTTAAGGTGACCATTCTGTTGAAAGTTTATATTTTGCTCATTCCTTTAATTGAATAGTAGATTATACCTGATTCTGATGTTATTTTTTGAGGTTTTTCGTTTTGAACCATTCAGTCCAGTGATATCGGGGTCATTATATGACGCCTCTTTTTAAAAAAGCTTTTGGAGTTCGGTTATAGCGGCTTGAAAACTCCTCATTCCTATAAATAAAATATGAAGATAAAGTTGAAAGTTACTGCATAGAACCCCTTCATGGAGATACAAGATTTAGATTTTCAAGTTATTTATTCCTAAATTTCCCCTTGCATGTGCAATTTTTCTGAAAATATTTATCTTGATGTATTTGAATATGAAATATCAAATCAGTTACAAAATCCTATTTAAATGTGAAATATAAAAACATTCTATTAATTTCCTATTCAAACAGGTATTTCAAATCATCATCATTGGTTATGAAGTAATCAGTCTTACGACTGGTTTTATAAAATCCTCCCACCCTGTCTATTATCTGCCAAGCACTGAATAATTTCTACGTATCTACAACAACCCTTATCTTGTATAATTCATTCCATACAACTTAAGCTAGATCTACCTTTACAAGCTTTACCATTCATACTTTCTCCTTCTAATATCATTTTCAATAAACTATCATTCCTCAACGTGTGTCCTATCAGATTACGAATAGAACAGAATAAAATAGAATAGGTAGAATAAATTCTACTCCAAATAAAACTATTTCGAATAGTCGACATTTCTGTTGTTCTATTTGTTCCCGAATTGTTGCTACACGCAGCAGGTGTTCGTGAGAAAACTCATCCACCAAAAAAAATCCAGTACGCTTTAGACCTGCAAAATTCTAAAACGTGACAGATTTAATTCGAAACAAGATGATTCAGATAACTCGCAATAAATATATTTTTACGCGCAAAGAAATTTGTTTTTTCTCTTCATTTCCTTCAGACGACACGAGAAGATCGTGTTGATGTCAAAATTTTATGACGAAAGTAAATTCAATGGAGTCGTATAAATACAACGGAATGCAGAGAACAGTGTACATTCCTCGTAAATGTGTTTTCCAAGAACTTCAATGAAATTATCGGTGGAAATAGCTCTTGATATTACGAAATTCATGTGGAAATGGGATGAAAGTGTATGAAATTCTATAACCGTCTAAAATATGAGTACAGTAAAGGGTGTATGGCGTTGAATCTCTCGTCAGTTTTCTCTGTGCATTTGTTTCACGAGGTCTATGGAAGGTATACAAACTTTCTGTTGCCTAGGTACAATTTCTGCTCCTGTTGAACACAAAGTACAGTATTTTTCTTTTCAAATATTCTGTCTCACGATTCATTTGATTGAGAATTTATTGAACAACGATGGATTCATTCTCTCCTTATTTCGTCTTGTTTCCTGATCACATGGAAACAAAAATTCAGTATGAGAGCGGAATCTGACCTCGTCTTCGCTGAACCATCACATTTTGCGCTGTGACAGCAATCTATTTACTATGACAGCACTCTCATTAGCTGCAACAGCAGCTTTTTAACTGTGGTAACAAAAATTCTGGACTCACTCTTCCCTATAGGGAAGTCAGAGAAAAATCTGGTTCGCATAACCAGGCAACGTAGTTATTTTTGGCTTTAACCATTCCATCTAGTTGCCACAACCAGATTCACTGGACTGTGTCTTGTTTTCTTAGTTATCATAACCAGATTTCAGGTCACTGCAACCATGAATCCTTAACCATGCAAGAATGGTTGCTGTAACCACGTTGCTTTTTTCTCAGCGCAGTAGAAATCATTTTAGAACTCCACAGTAAAAAGTAAAACTCACTTTCAACCTCAATATCAGCTTATTTCAAGATGCAGCCAAAACTATCCTCATTTCAGCTGAAAGTAAGCATCGAAAATAAATGCCGACACAATGGAAAAGACTGAATTTTAGTCAAGTGTTCAAGTAAGATGCAGCCACTTTCAGTCGAACTTTTTACAGTGTCCTTTTGCTCCTTATCTGGGGCCATCGAGGCAAACTATGCGTATCCCTATCCCTGATACGGGCCGATGAGCTACTGATATGATTTCTTCTAGGGCTTCAGGGAAATTTGTTTGATATTCTGTACGTAATACTGAACAATTTACCATTTTAGCTAGGTTGGCAAGAAGATTTACCGTCTGTACGGAAAAAATAATTTAGCTGCAGCAGCTAAGTAGCTAGCACGGACACGGACAGCCAATAAATTAGCTCCTGTAGCTAAATTTTAGCTGTTACCGCAAATAAATTAACTACAAATGCAAATTTTTTTGCTGTAACAGCAAAAATTTAGCTGCAGGAGCTAATTTAATGGCTGTCCGTGTCCGTGCTAGCTACTTAGCTGCTGCAGCTGAATTATTTCTTCCGTGTGATTGTTTGTTTGAACCTCAACCACCCAGAAGAATTCATTTCAAACGATTATTCGACTTCCAAAATAAATTCAAAAAAATAAAGGAATTCTAAAGTGACTTGTTACGTTTTGTAATGTAAATGAGGATATAATACTACGATTTGCAAATTCGTCAGCAAATTTTTCTCCTTAAACATTACCAGTTCTCAATCCGATCCTCCTTCCGCAGTTGAATAATCCAAAGAATCTGATGAGATGAATCAACAAATTGAAAAATGACAGCTCCCGATTGATTCTCACGAATTTACATCCACGATCCTCGCACGACGAAATTCTCGTCTCAATCTTTTACACGTTCGAACAAATGATCAACTAATTTTTATCTTATTTCATCACGATGCAAAGTACCCTCTCTTAGATCAACTTTATACATATATACATATGCACAATGGTGGATTCGCTGCTCTCACGCGATCTTCTCTCATTTTCTCAACCATTAATCGATTTCAGTCGCGAGCACGTACCTATACGTGCACGCATGCATGCAAGAAGATACCAGCTGTCCTTCGAAACGGCCAGCGGTACACATATACACGTACCTTGTATTTACGCACATACCTGACTACGTGTGCGAGTGTATTATTGTATATACGAGCGAGAGAAACGGAGATTATAAACCGTTTATAGCGCAGCTTCCCACCTTAGGGCGCTCACTTCTGATCTGCATAAAAATAGGGGAGCGCGCAGACGGTAGAGTAGCAGGGGGGATGAAAGGAGCAAGGGGGGCAGAAAAGAGGATCCTTAATATGAGATCAGATTATAATTCTGCGGGGGAGTCTACCGTGAAAGGTAACAAGAGAACAAAAAAAAAACACGAAGAAGAGAGAAGACATCAGAAAATTGGTACGTGTTTGATTCGTTGTTTTTCTTCCTTGCGTCATTCAGAAAAATCGGTAATAATGTTTCTTCTCCTCCTCTGAATATGAATCTTTGTATTTCGATGTTTTTTTTTTGTTTTCATCTGTTCTGCATCCACGTGTGCGTATGAAGAATTCTCTTGAGGGAAGAGAAAAGAAGAGAATAAAGGATGCATCGGTTATATCCAAAAAGCAAGCAAGTGGAAAACTGGCCGATGGATTCGAGATCGCCAACCCGAAGGGTCGAAAACGATAATATCGACAAAGCTACGTATAGTATAGTACAGAGTGTGCGAGGGTAAAACATCTACTACGCGGTTGATACTACTACCACTACCACCACCACTGAGAAGTAGTGGTTATAAGAATCTACTTCACGTAGAGCGAAGCCGAGAGACGATAGCGGAGTATTGTATCTAACTTGGAGCTTGCTTTCCTTCCTTTTCTTCTCCGAAGGGTAGTTGGCGTGGCCATTAATTCATCTGCTCGTTGATTGCCTAACCCTCCACGTCTCTCGCTTCTTCACTCACGATATTCCCCTCACCAACGCACATCTCTCCGCACTTTTCTAATTAATTTCTAACTCGAGGTTAGTCCATCCTCTATATAGAGCAGCTCTACATAGCCAGCTATTCCTTCTCCCCTCCGTTCAGTTCCTAAAGAGCTCTGGAATCGTCGTCACTTTTATAGACTTGGCATTGATCGATGTTGAAAAAAGACGTATTACACACGCGTATGAGTATATGCACATACTTCTCCGCGAAGTAAGAATAATACTGTTATGTCATCGGAGTAATTTTCATATTTTCATCACACGTTCATCAATCACTGTATGAAATTTATATAAAATTATTATTGTGTTTTTTTTTTTTAAATATACATATAACTCCTGACGATCAATCAGATTGCATTGCCCGCAGGATATTCCAAAAAAAAAAAGAATTCGAGAATATAAAGAGTTCAATTCAAAGAGAGACGGGGGTTGCGATGATAGACAAAAAGGTCGTCCCCTCGGTCTACATACATGAAAGTACTTCAATGAAAGCTGCAACACTTTTTTCTACACTTTCTCCTTCTCTTTCTTCCCTATTGTTTTTGTCCTATCTATATGTCCCTCCTCTGCCGAACTAAGTACCATTATGCGGGTATAGACTACTATACGTGTGTACGTAATAAAGCAACGAGAGGGAGTAGGGGAGAAGGAGTAAAACCTCTGGTGGGTAGACTATGAATGCATTGTGATGCAAATGTGTCTAATCGGCCGAGTCAGTCGACCATATGTCCGTCCGTTCATAATGTTGTACGTGTACATGTTCTACGGTCTAGGCCTAGGTTCAGACACAAACTGAAACCTAACTACCAACCATCATTGAGTCCTAATGACGAGCCGTGGACACGCTTAGTTGAACTTAATTCGATCAATAAGTACACAAAGAGTACCCCGAGTATTCTTTATTTTATATGTATAATATATTTTATGAATTTCTATAAAATCGTGGTATCGTGGTATCGTGGTAGCATTGACGTGTTACAACGTTATACGGGTTTCAAAGAAAGATCTCGATCGTATGACGAGATCTCGCTATGTATATTCCGTACATTAAAGCTCGGTTATTTATGATTACGATTATTCTGGACGGCTCTCGAGCGCTTTATTGAATGTTTAGCATGTGCCGGCTACGCTAATTCTGAACATTCGCTTATAGTGTAGCGATGTATTTCTCCTACCTCTTCTCTCCCCGGTGAGGTTCATTTCGCTCTGGTCTGTCGCTAATTCACCGACTTCGATCAAATTACTTCGCTGTTCGTGGAAAGGGCCTGCTCACTCGCGCTCCTAGTGGTGGTAGAAGAGTAGTCTTTTCTCGCTACAATTCTTTCCTTCTTTCCTTCTTTCTTTCGCCCTTTTTTCACAGCATCTTCTCTCGACTAATGACGATCGTTAATACCTCTTCCCTTTTATAAACCTTTTCCTCGGATCTTTTACGAGTATTTCTGTTGCCATTTTTTTTCCTCTCTTCACGACTATCATTTTTGTCAATAGCCATCGACTGCGGTACACGGATGAGCGGAATTTCTAATTATCACATTATCTTTCGGAATATCTAGTTGATTCTTCACGATAGAAGGAGATTCGGTATCTCAAGGTTCTCAAATTGATATGTACAAAAAGAAAGAATGGAATGGGTTCTTGTTAATCTTCAAAGCGTTAAGAAGAAGGTTTAACGAGATCTTTTTTCGTAACTTCTTTCTTTCTTTATTTTTTCTCTTTCGCATCAAGTGGAATATAATGTTTGAATTCCAGAGTTTGTTTTAATTATACGATCCCTTAATTGTGTCTTTATAGATTTTTTTATTCACTTTCTGAATTTGGATGAATAATTCATGAAGTAGATTTCAAGATATCTTGAATCGATTGGCTGTAACTGAAATTGATACATTCACTGCTAACTGTCATTTAAATTGTTATATCTTCTGATAATCGAGTACTGACATTTATGTAGTTTTAGTATTTATTGGAAATAAAATTCATGATTTCAATATCAATCGATCCTGCTCCTCCCCAAACAGCATATACGGCAAGATAAATATTACTGAAGTTACATTCAAAATTGTCTTGGTCACATAATTTCATCATATTGACATTACTGTTACATTAAATTTCCATGTCGAGTCTGACTCATAAAATAAATTGAATACTTTTACTTCAAGATCTCGATTTGAAATTTGTATGTCAAGTTTTGATTTAATGGACGTAGTTTTGTCATCCATCGCCAAAATTTATCTGAATTTTTGGTAATTAGTGGGCAATTATTATCACAAAACCCCGAATTAGTTTTCCCCCAGCGTTCTAAAGTTTGCCAAAATTTGAGCGAAAAAAACCGGTTACTTTGTACAATTTTCAGACCAAAATACGAACCGGAAGATCAGTGGGAAGAATTTTTAGACTTTTCACAGCCATTTTTAGGTAATTTCTTGGTAATGAATTGGTAATTTACCAAAGTTCAATCATATATTAACGTGAATTGTTTGTTTATTTGTTGCTATACAAAATACACAAAGTAGCTGATGTTTGGCTGTGTTAACCCTTTCAGGGGCGCAATTAACAGGGGAATTTTATCGAACTGTTCTTATCGTGTTCTCATGTTTTTGGAGTCGCTGATTACGGATTTGTTATCTGGATTTCCAAATTAAAAATGGCGGATCCAATATGGTGGACGAAAATTGAAAAAATCGTAGGATTTTCTTCAAACTCGGTACCCAGAGGTTTTTGGGGTCGCTGATCACGAATCCGTTATCTGAATTTTAAAATTCAGAATTCAAAAACAATGGCATTGGTGTGAGCTGATGGGGGTTGAGGATCACGAATAAATATTGATTCAGATCACAATTTTCCCTGATTTTTCAAATTGAAGTTCGTCATTTTTAATTTGGGAATTTTCACAACGGATTCGTAATCAGCGACCCCAAAAACCTTGAGGACCGACTTTGAAGGAAATCCAATGATTTTTTCAATTTTTGTCTGCTGTTTCGGTTCCGCCATTTTGAATTTCGAAATTTATACAAGAGATTTGTAATCAGTGACCCCAAAAACCTTCGAATAACAAGTTCCAAGCAAATTTGAGAGCTGTGTATAATTTTGTCCAACTTTTTTTGGCATTTGGCCTCACCGTGCGACATTTTTGCGCAATATTTTGTCAAATAAACAATAACAACAATGAACATCGCAATAATTCTACCAAGCATAGCTTTGACTATCATCTCTAGAATCTAAAAGCATGATTTACAAGTTGATACATATCCTAGGGACTTCAGGGACGAATTGAATGTAAAAAGAAGAGAAATTGTTGCGATTGTTTATACAATAACAATTGTGCAATGCCTAATTGTTGCAACAATGATTAAGTATTGTTTAGATGAATCATTATTGAGTATGAAAACATTTGTTTTTAATTGATATCTTGTAATGAGCCGGAGTTATAACGAAAAAACCAAAGGAACGGAGGTGGGAGGGGTTAATAATTTGGTGAAAAGCATCAATACACCATTCGTTAATCATTTTTCTGTCATTTTGAAACTGCTAGGATTTTTGATAGAATCAAAATATGACCAAACCGAAAAGAAACCAATTTTTCATCAAAAACGATTTTATTAGAGGGTGATGGAGCGTTAACATTCCTGTCAGGACTGAAAGGACAGGAGCAGAATTAGGATTGATTCAACAAGGTCCAGAATTTAATTGTATGCCCCAGATTGATTTAGTTGATTCATTTATTGACGTTGCCACACGGAAAAAATAATTTAGCTGCAGCAGCTGAGTAGCTAGCACGGACACGGAAAGCCATTAAATTGGCTCCTGCAGCTAAATTTTAGCTGTTACAGCAAAAAATTTGCATTTGTAGTTAATTTATCTGCGATAACAGCTAAAATTTAGCTGCAGGAGCTAATTTAATGGCTGTCCGTGTTCGTGCTAGCTACTTAGCTGCTGCAGCTACATTATTTTTTCCGTGCATGCTTCAAAATTGAAATAAATAAAACACCGGGCAATGAAATGCTCATTTCGATTTCTCACAACAACAAAATTCCACTGTAGAACACATTTCACCTCATTTTTAACCACACCAAAGAATAAATAAGATTACACCCCAGAATGATAATCGATTTTTCTCCACGTTCGTTCGGATATCAGACACAAGATTTTTCTATCAATTCGTTCGTTAGCAAAACTTTTTCTTCGCTAGTGAATAATGTATGTGGAGCGTAAAAATCATCCCCTTGTACGTAATTGATAAACGATCGTTGAATTTCCCACAGCAGCGTTGATAGTGGTAGGGGTTGGGATATTGTCTTAAGAGAAAAACTTTCTCCTTTGAGGCGTTGAAATGGAATAAAGTCCGTTAACGACGTCCATGAGATCGTATTAAATGCATTCGGACGTTACTTAACAATGAATTAACCGCCCCTGGACAAGTAGATGTATATATGTATACCTATAACGGACACAACGCAGGAGGATTCTCAGCATTTCTTCTGCCACACACACTTATATACGCACACGCACAAGCAAACAATGGCTTCCGGACTCTGGTGGCATCGCCGTCTCCCGAGGGGAGAAATTATCCCTAAAATATTGAGGGATCCTCGCAAGCATTAACCCTCGTTCCAATTGTGGCATGGTTTCTGCGTACATGTATATATACATGCCCTATAACCGGCTCTTACTGCGGCCTATATGTATACATACCTTTAATATATACATACCTTCGATACAGGTGAGCCGCCGGTCAGTCAAGTAAAGTCAGTTTACGTTCGATTTATCTTGATCATTCGAAATTTCTATTCGATATATCGTTGACGCGATTTAGATGAAGGAGAGTGTTTGGAATCGATCGCTTTTGGAAGATCCATAAATTTTCTCCCCAGATTTGAAAGGATATAAATCAGGGAAGCGAGTACCGCCAAACCAATGGTAGACATTCGATAACCGGTGTTCGGGCTTATATTGTTTATTTCTCTGGACGCGCTCAAAGGGCACATACTGCTCACTCGTACATACCGTTGTTGTGCAAACTCCTCGTAGTCGTTGTCGAATGCATCGGAGCGCCATAGCCCCGTGTTGTTATTGTTAGAGTGCATCGGGACCGCTGTAGATCGTTGTAGGCATTATCAGCGCACACCGAAACTCAACGCGAGCTAAAGGCAGTGTAACACCCCGTGAGGCCAAAACGAGCAAAAGATGAGAAGAAAAATAAAATAACGGAGGAAAAAAAGAAAGGGGGAAAAAAGAGAGGAAATACGAGAAAAAGATCCAAGAGAGAGCGAAAGAGCGTGCCGGTATAATGGCGCCGAGAGACGCGAAAGGGCGAAGCTAACGATATATCTTGGACTATTGTCTTGTGGGCCGCGACAGTCGCGGCCATTATATCAAGATTAACTCTCTTCTTCTCCCCTTTCTTCCTCTCCTCTACGCTCTCCTGGAGAGGCGAAGGTACGGAGAGAAGGGCACGTTGGAGAAGAAGTACACACAAAGTGTGTCCCGGGGGAGGAGGAAGAAAAGGCTGCAGCAGACCTCTCATATAAACGCGCGCACACTCTTAAACGTGTATATATCCACCCACCCACACTTCCAATGTCAGGATAACTCTACGTAAGAGAAGGAATAGAGAAAGAAGAGAAGAGGGAGGAGAAAAAGATGAAGAGGAGAGGAGTCCAATGGTGTGTTCACGGTGTATTCGGTACGGGAACGAGGGTGTGTATATGCTAGGCATCCGCAGAAGAGGACATTATAAGGAGTTATGAGGTCCTGCTTCATACGTGAGCATCCTTGCCTGCCTTCGTCTCCCTCTTCTCTTTCTTTATTTCTTGTTTATTTTTTCTGCCTTCCTTTTTTTCCTTGTATTTTTTATTTCCCTTCAGTTCTCTCCTTTACAGATCCTTATACGCAAGATCTGTGGCGGTTCTTAATGTCCTCTACCTTTTAAATTCCCTTTGCCTTGCCTCGGTTGGCGCTGCTCTTTGCCCTCGAGGTCGATCCACGAACATTTTCTTTTATATATATACCCTTTGGTTCCGATATTGAGTTATACGCGATGCGTATTTTATCGTGCTTCCAGAGAAAAAAGAACAGAAATAGGGTCCTATAGCGTGCTGTCAATGCTGCTGCTGCTGCTGCGACTGCTGCTGCTGCTGCTTCTTATCCCCGTCGAGATGAAAACCGAACACGACGAGGAAAAGATGAAGTTGATTGAGTTTTTGCTGAATTGGAACTGTGAAGACAAGACGGTACGAGATGAGGGAAGGCGAGCGGGGATGATTATGAGAGAGTATTCGAAATGCTGGAAAACACCTTTTCAGGGGTTTTTATATATTTTTCGTCCCTCATAATCGTCAATCCGATCTCCCATCGACCACAGACGTCGTTATTAAGAATCTCACGAGGAGGATGCAAGGACGCAACTTGATACGTCTAATATTATTCTCCAGGACGTACAGAATCTATGGGAATCTTCCGGATCTTATGAAGGGTCTATGAATTCCTACGCATTAGAATTCAATTATTCAAAGTGTAGGTGTGGTGCATAATTTTTCGTATGCACAATGCGATGAAGTGGAATGAAATACGATATATTATATTCATCACAAAATATAAATGCGTGAATTCATTGACGAATGAATGTGAACGGATGAGAAAATAGAAACTTTTCATACACAACATACTTTTACAAGTTGGAACAAATTCTCGCGGTGCCCAATGTTCAAACCTCTGTTCAAAGATTTTGCCACTATTTTCAAATTTTGCTTCAGATTCAATACAAATACGAAAAAAAACAAAACATAAATCATTCCTCCCTTGCAAATCATTGCAAACAAAATACCAACTAAAGATTCTTAGTAAAATATTGATAGAAGAAGAAAAAACTGAATATATATCGTGAACACAAAACGGGGACAAAAAATGTGAAACATATTCCCAACGCGCATGGAAACCAGATGAATCCGGGAGACGTGGTGTTTTTTTCTTTTTCTTCTTTTTTTCATATATCTGTATTCGTCGAGGGATTAACTGTTTAGCAGCAGGACAACTATAGAAGAAGAAATCCCTTTCTTCCTCCTTTTTCTTTCCTCTCGAGATGAAACCTTTTACGTTCTTTTCTCCAAAATCGATGCTCGTTCGCGCATGCACCATTGATGATGTTGTTCTCTGTGTAGAGCAGCACATTTCGAAAAGGAGACGATCATTAAAGGACGCGTGGAAAATTCTGGGAAATCGTCGCTAACAATGGCCTCGTATTACAATAGGAGAGGTAGCTAGGTTCTTTAATCTTGGGTCTATAAAGGATAGGACGACGTGCTAGAATCTTTTATTTTTCATAAAAGATTCTCTCTTTTTCTCTGTATGGATTGGAATTCTTTCGTCTTTGATTTTTATCTTTGCATTTTAGATAATCTACGTTACATCGATTGAATCGCATTTCGCGTTAAAGAGGATTTATTTATCCGTTGCAAAAAGAATGATATGATAATTGAAAATCAGATACACGTCATGAGAAAGAAAAATCAACACAAAAGATGCAGGAATACAAAAAGAATATATATATATATACATTCACAGCTAATATCAGACAGAGATCATATTCAAAGACAGTCCCCAAGCACCGAGTATCCAATAGATCTTTTGTCCTACACTCTCCAAAGGTTTTGATTCTTAACAGATTCAGCATTACCTTGTAGTTTTGCTGTATACCCCGAATAATAAAAGAACACACATCTTATATAGTATTGTTAGCGTAGAGACTGTCCAAGGATTCTCATCAGCTGCCCTATGAGTCGAAGGACGACGACTAGTCATCCTTCTTAACTTTCGTATCTCAAGGGGAGCGAAAAAGAAGGAGGGTGGCGAATTAATTTATGCGGCAACAACGTGTATATTTCTGTACTTATACATTTATATACCCTGCTTCTCTTTGAACCCAGGTGATGACCGGTCCTTCTTATTTTAAGGGCTGGTCACCCTTGATGGATGTTTCTCCCTTCTGAATCCTACTACCTCATCCTTCCCAGGGCGTGTGAAAATTTACGTGGGTCCTTTGTCTCTTGAAAATTTTTGTCCCCTGGACAACAGCTTCGCTTAATACCAGAGTAGTGGTGGTAGGAATAGTATTCTACTCCGGTGATCTGTCCCTTTCTTTCATGACTGGTCTACCTGTGGCGTATAGAGAGATGTATTATGGTTGTTGCAGCTTTTCTCAAATATCGCGATTGTGACGAGAAGGAAGAAGAAGAAGAAGCAGAAGAAGGTGGGAAGCGGGAAACTGAAGCAAACAGGAAGGTACCGTAAATGCTGAACGGACAGGTATCTATTCTCTCTCATTGTTCCTCCCATTGTTATTTCGTTGCCCTTTGCTCACCCAACCGTGTTGAAGAGGTACGTAATAATCTTTGCAAAACTTAGTACCTAAATTCCAGCCAGATTCTATCCCCTCGAATGAGAACCAATTTTTCAATCTAAGACATTTGGAAAAAACAGAACGTGCAATCACATCTACCTGAATCCGAGGAAGTAATAATGAGATATTCTCTTATCCCTGATTTTGATCTGTTGTCTCATTTTCTTGCCACTCGATTCTCCCCTCGGACCAGACGCAAGAACGAGACAAAAGCGTCCATCGTAATCGACCGTAAAAATTCCCGTAGTAGTTTCCGAATTCGTTAATCTCTTTTCCTTCGCCTTCCGTGGCGGCTGTGTTTAGGGTGCTGGTGGTTTCCGTTCACGAAAGAGGATCTACCACAATGTCCCTTTGTCTAGCCCACTTCTTTCCTGTCCTAATTTTCCTTATTCAACTTTCTTGGAAATAGAAATGAATTCAATGGTCAGTTAATAGCTTTGCATTCACTATCGTCGATGGAAAATGTAGAAAAATCCAGATGTATTTGATTGAAATTTAGCGATATGTTTATATGAGATTTCGGTCGAGTCAAGATAAAGACACGTGGCTTTTCATTCATGGTTGCCGATACTATAGTACTACGAGTTGAGCGGGAACGGCTGAAGGTCGAATTCGAGAGAAGCCGGACGGACAGAGATCGGAGGGAGTGAAAGGGGTGGGCGACGGTGTGTCGACGTCGAGAGGGTACCAACCCCCGGTTGTAGGTGAAGGGTGAGGTCGAAGATACGAGGATGAGGGGTTGCTACTGTTGCCGTTGCTTCCGCTAACATCGGAATGGTTCTATAGCCCCCTACCACTACTTTCGTCCATATGGTTGGGGGTGGTGGGTGAACACGCGTTTCGATCCAACTACGTATGTTCCTACTTAAAGCTATAACCTTGGCCATAAAACTTACTAGAAATCGAATCTAGTCGATTCGAGACTAATCTGAAGGGCTCTTCCTCTTTCGTCATCCGGCAACCTTTCTCCGAACCCTGCAATTCCCTTCTTTTTATCGTTTTGTGTTTTTTCAATCAGTTCATTGTCTGTCGAGACAACATTTTTTCCACATTCTGAATTCTCTCTAGACTTTTTAAGCACAAGATTTTTAATAATCCAGAGAAAATTCAGAAGAGTCTTGAAAAAGTTATGCAAGAGAAAGAATATCACTTTCCATCTCTGATGCGAGTATGTGAATTTTTCATGCCCATCCCTTACCCTTGCAACGACGGTGTATCGTTCTTCACCCTGTTTCTCACGGTGACCTAAAGTGAGGAACAGCAATAACGTCCATCAACATCCTCTCATCATCATCATTATCATGATCTTCAGGTATCCAACAATAACGACCACCAACCATTGCATCCTATCTCGTCGATTACCCTAAAAGTTTTTCAAGAATTCTATTGTGTTTTACACTTTCTGCATCCATCTTTTATCCTTCATTCTCGATCTATATTTTTCTGTATTCTTCTTTCACACCCCCTTCTTACTTTGACTGACAGCCAAGGTGAAGAAAACACACTGAAAACAGATCCCCGTAGAGGCAGAAATAAAGAGAGATTTCGAAGAATGATTTCCTTCAGATATGAACAAGAAATCGATTTCCACGATTGATTTTGAATCTTCATTTGAAAAAAACATAACTATTTGCATATAAAATACTACTGTACGCAACAGCGGTGGCAGCAATTCAACGATAATGAAGAATAAGAAGAGAAGAACGTGGGTGGTTCGAGATAGAGTTTAAATCCAAGGAAGAGTTGTCAAACTCCATTGTACCAGTAAGATTTTCTTTGCTTGGAATTTTGTTTTAGACCTAGCACGACGTTAATGTCGAATATATCGGACGTTCATAATGAGTGGCCGGTGAGCATATTGTCATGCTAATCTTGCAACGGGGTCTATCGAAGAGAGGAAAAAAAAGAAAGAACGAGAGGCGAAAGGTTTATTAAGAGGAAGAAAAGAATAGAGGAGAGATGATTTTAGAAGCCTCGCTCTGCCAGGCAGTCTAGGGAGATCCAAGGACCCTGAAGTGGACAAAGGGAAGACCGGTTGGTTGCTCCTTCTCTTTCTTCTTCCTCTTTGGTGTTGTTGTAGTCCAAACATGGGTGCCCTTGGCATGAAACTGATTTTTGTTATATCTCGTCATGTGTTTGAGTTCGATGACATATGAAACAAAAAAATTCTCCAAGAAAAGTCTGTTTTGAATCTTCCAACACTTTGGAAGCCAGTCTCGAAGGGTGTACAAGAAAATTTCGTGTTATGCATGTCACTTCGTATCGCGAGCTTCACTCTAGGGGAACATTAAATATCCAGATAACATGTAACATCCACCGAGATAACAAAAGCAGGGGTATTTCAAATATATAGAAAGAATACTTCTTTGATTCTCCAGAGAATATTTGCGAGCGTTTTGTTAATAAAATATTCGTTTCCCTGGGATTTCAATCTCTGAAATATAACTATTGGAAAAAGAAATTTCAAGTTTGATGTAACCCCGTTTGAACGAGGAGTTCAATCTTGGCACCAACTTGGAAACATAGAATCGAAATTAGATCAATGAATTTGTATTGGACAGATTTGCTGGTGATGTGTGTTTTTTTTTTTCAATAGAGATCAATATATTTAGATTTCAGAGAGGAATGTATGATGTATGTCATGATTACGTAATAGAGTGAATATAAAATCCATAGGAGATATTTTTACATACGCGAATAACAATTTTATATAAAATTCATATAACTCGAAATATAGTATATGAAATTTTATTATATACAAATTCAAAAAATTTCAAATTTCTTCCCACCTGACCGAGACCGATCGGTTTTGAAAGAGATTCCTCGGATTCATTCGTCACCGGGATCTCAATCGTCTCTCAAGTCCGACTCACGCTGGGGACATCTCGAGATTTCGTTTTGAAGAAAGAAAAGGGCGTAACCAATGTATAGCAAGCGAGGTGCTGGTGCTCTGCGGTTGTTAATTGTAATGGACGTGCTTTCTATCGATTCTTTAATTCCTCTTCCAGGAATCTCGAGTGTATCTGGGCAGTCGTTAAGAACTAGAATTCTAAATCTCGAAGAAAGAATGAGGATGCTCATTCTTCCCATTCATGAAAGAAAAAGAAGAAGAAGAAGAAGAAGAGAGAGGAGAAAAAATTCTTGTGCTCTGTTCAAATACAGAACCATATAATTATATCAGTACAATTCCGATATTGTATAATAATAATTGTGGCTGTAGAAAATGAAGATCGGTCTTCTTTTTTCCCCTTTGACCACCCCAATGTCAGGCGGTTAGACGGTATACCATCGCACACTATACATTGTAACGATCATGTTATGATCGAAGCATCATTTAATTGCTCTTCCGTTGTTTTTTCGTCGCCAGATAATTTGTGTACCTGACCGTGATCGTCGTCCTCCTCCCATCGTTATCCTCGTTCCCGTTGTCGGTGTTGCTGTTCTCCTTTTTTTCTTCTCATCATTTCCCCGTAAGGGGATGAAGAGAGCAGAAGAGAACGGAAGAGTCCTTTTTCTCACCACCCAACAACGTCTCTTTCCTTCCACCAATTTGTAGTGTCGGAGTATATGTTTATCCCCTGACAATGATGCCGAAGAAAAAGAAGGAGTATAAAAAGATAAAAAAAAAGAAAACAGAGATACAGACACGAATGTTATAGTGGTCGACCTACTCCTAATTGCGCGTAATTACCTATGAAGTCCAATTAGTTCGGATTGGTTTGGAGAAACCGCAGTTAGAGCGGAATAACTTCTTCCATATTCCAGGATCTTTCTGTATAGTTATATTATATACTTCCACGAAATAATATTTCAGCAGATTTTTAATTATGATTCGAGATAAAAATATGTAGAAAGGAGAGAAGGAAGAAGGAACTGTAGATCCATTCACAGTTCTTGTTTCGTAGTTTCGGAGTCTCGTAGCACCCACCGTGCAGGTAAATTCCAGCCAGGTGTGCTTTGAACTTCCAACAACTTCCACACAAGAGGAGAAAAGAAGGTTGCTGCAATGGTGAGTCGGTATTTCTTTCTCTTGGATATTTCATTGTTGTTTAGTTTATGTAGGGCCTGACCCAACCGGTCGCTAAACTATTTGTTTACTAATGACGAATTGTCCTGCTTCTGAGATCCTTCGACAGCCACCCTCTTCGTACCGACCATCGCCATGATCGGCCTGTAATTTTTCTTTTTTTCTCTTCATCTTCTCTCAATGGATCTCTCTAATCCCTTGGATGGATTTCATGAAATTCTGAATGAAAAAGAAAAGAAGACAGGAGGAAAGGGATTCGATGACGATATTTTTGAACATTGTGACAGAAGATTCGAAAGAAGAAGAAGAAGAAGAAGAAAAAACTCAATTTTCTAGATGCACTCGAAACGACGATGCCTATGCATTAGAGCACCTGACTCATTACCTCTTCTACAATTAAGGCCCAATTTTGAAAGGTATAATGGCCACTAATCTGGCCACATAAAAAGTTCCGCGTCGGAGGGAGGGAGAGGGGATCCCAAGTAAGAATTGTTAGGGCGAGGTAATTTTCTACACGATCTCTCAGTAACCAAATCTCTCGTGTGTCGGTGTATATATGTGCACATACAACAGCACCTTAGTTCTAGTTCCCGCCAAAGATGCGGCAACGTTGAACTTTCATTAACGTTGAACTTTCACCTCGAATCTATAGCGTCTCTACAAGAATTTCATCAAAGGATTGGGTTGTCGGTACTTTGTTTTGTATTTATTCCAATCCACCACATTTATTCATTTTCTCGATTAAAAAATTGTACTCTCACCTCGCGAACAAGATGATTTCCAAAACCATAGAGAAAATAGATAGAAATTATATCCATTGAAAATTCCATTTCTTTTTCCCCTTCAATTCACCCCTGCATATAAATTCAATCGACGCATCGTCATTTATGTATCGCACTGTACTATCGCCAGGACGGGTACGACATATACACACACTTTGCAAAAAAAGAGGAAAAAGCTGCACTCGATAGCCAATCAAAGCAAAGGGATCGACGACGGGTGTATGGTTCGCTTCACGAGGTCGTGAATCGGACAATGGCCGACAATAGGATCGCGTCCGATTTTTACATGACAATTTCGCGTACGGGCATTGTGCCGTAGACAATGCGCCAATAATTACGCTAAACGGTGACCATTCATACGCCCATTCGGTCGGAATCAAACCACCTTTCCGTATCCATTATCGTCGACGCGCGCGGCGCGCAAATAATCGCTCCGATGCATTCGTTGCACCAAACGGTGCATCTCGACTTCGATTCCAACGCTTTTTCAATTGACCTGGGTGCCTCTGCGACCCAATATATATATATATATATGAATCGTCCAATTGAATGAGAGATAGAATATATCTCGTTATATATCATTAATAATTTCTCTATATTCGAGTATTCTACAAATGCTTTTATCGTTTACACGCATAGAGAGAAAGAGAGAGAGGAGAGATGTAGGTGCAAGGAAGGGGTCTGGAGATGATGAGACGAGATACGGTCAGAGAAATTCTCTCTTTCGAGAGAGATCATTTAAAAGAGGAACGGAATGGCGAGCTAGAAGGGGTTGGAGGTGTGAGCCAAGACGCAGGGCTAACCGGTCGTTTATTATGCATCGAAATGCCAGCAACGACGCCACGCGAGTGGACAGGACGTTGTAAACGCTTGGCAAAAATGAAGTAACGGCTGGCGCTCTTCTCCTGAGTGATTCCGCGTCGCTTGGGGCCTTTTGAAAGGAACGAAAAAGAAATAAGAAAAGAGGAAGAAGGAGGATACCACGTACTACACGTGGAAAGGCCGGGGCCTGGATTTCTTCTCCCCCTCTTTCTTTCTTTCTTCTTCTTCTTCCACTTCTTCTTTCTCCCCGTTGCGAAAAGAAGACCCAGTCGTTTTCTTTTCTTTCACCGGATATGCTCTTTTGCGTTTCGCGACCATGACTCAGATATATTGTATGCGTTTGTAAGCGTCAATTAGAGTTGCAATGATGACAACCTCTTGATGATGGAAATGATAACCGAGGGTTACATTGGAGAAACGAAAACAGGGAATGAATAAAGTCGTGATTGACAAACAAGATTTTCTCCTTTTTTTGTTCAATTCTCTGATGCTTTTTATTTTAATTGATTCAACGGATCGCCCCATTCACTTGGATTTTTTTTATTAAAAAGAATAACCCTCATACCTCGAGGGATTGATTTTTTACGAACTTACTGTATATGCTTATTCAATACTTATTAATATTTCACTTACGTAATGACGATTCCTCGATTCTTCGATGGTTCTCTTATTTCACATCCTCTTGGATCATTCATTTGAATACTGAGTGCTGTGGATAAGAAAGATAAGTTTCAGAAATTTTTGTATAAAATGTAGAGATTCAAAACAAGTTACATACAGAATTAGAAAGGATATGAAATGTATACAAATTATACAAAATTCTTCATTGAGAAATAATTTCATAGAACAGCATCGTTTGAATGTACAACGGGGAGCAAAATTTGCTGACCTTCTTATTAATCTAGTTGGAAATTTTCTGCCACAGCTAACTGAAGTTTTCCAACAACAATGTTGATATGTAAAATAGCAGACAAATTTTGCTGGAGGAATCGACATTTTTGGTTGCAGTGGCTGAAAAAATCACTGTTGTAGCCAACAAGAATTATGTTCAAACGGGAATAATGTAGGAAAACATGACTTAGCGGAAATTCTATAGCAATCAAACCCTGATAATTATTCCATTGGAATTCTGTAAAACTCTCTCGCTTGTTACATTTATATTCAATATACCATCAAATTGTTCTGATCGGAGGGTCTTCTGCCCCTCCCCCTCGAACTCAAGCTGGAACACTTGTTACAACAATGCATTTCACATCCCACTTCGATTGTTACAATAAAAACTCTCTGTCTAAAAACGGCACACCAGTCAACGAGAATTTGGATCACTTATTTTTCTCGTGGAGTAATGAGACTATTGAGTCATTATTTCTGGAATAGATGACCTGGGAATGTGGGAATGTATTCTACTCGACTCGCGAAATTTGACACATCCATTTTCATCATTTATAAAAATAATATTCAGTCTTTATCAACGTTGCATATCCTTCGATAAAAAACTACTCAACATATGCTGAAAAAGGTCAGGACAATTTAGAGGTTTTTTTGTGACAAGGAGTTCAGAGATTTTCAATTTTGGAAAACTTCTTCAGATATATTAAGTTCCTTTTATGAACGTTCGCAGTTTTTTGGAAAAATTCGGAGGAATTTTCAGGAACTTTTCTACCAGGTTTCCTGTTCAGGTTCAACCCTTTGCGGCATACATTTTGCAGATGAATGGGATCCCATGAAAAGTGGTGTACAGTGGTTTTTGTAGGTGGCTGATGACGAATCTGAACTCAGATTTTCAAAATTCAAAATGGCAAACTTCAGATAGTGGCAGAAAATTTGAAAAATTGCGGAATTCCGTTGAAAACTACGTATGAGGGATTTTTGGGCTCACCGATTACAGATCTGAACCTAGATTCCGAAAATACGTAATGGCGGATTCAAAATTGCGGTGGGGAATGCGAAAAATCGCAGCACTTCACTGAAAATTACATACAAGAAATCTCCTGGGTCGCCTATTACAATTATGAAACCAAATTCTCAAAATTCAAGATGGCGACGTGAAGATTGGGAAATTGCGGAATCCCAGGATTACCGATCACAAATTTGAACTCAGATTTTCAAAATGCAGAATGGCCGATTCAAGATGGTGGCGGAAAGTCCGAAAGATTGCGGAATTTCGCTGGGAAGTTGTATAAGGGATTTTTTGGATCGCTGATCACAAATCTGAACTCACGTATTCGAAATTCAAATTCGCGGATTCAAGATGGTGGTGGAAAATTTAAAAAATTGCGAAATTTTGTTGAAAATTACATACCAAGGGATTCCTTGGTCACCGTTTACGAATCTGAACTCAGATTCATAAAATTTTGAATTCCGTGAATTTTTGGGATTCTGCCATTCGAAATTCCGAAAATTGGCATTCTGAATTTTGAGAATCTGTGGCTGAATTCGCATTTAGTGATCTTGAAAACATATGTACACATGATTATAGCTAGAATCCGTGAATTTCCGATATTCCGGCCGCATTTTCAGCCCCACCGCTCTGAATTTTGAAAATTCAATCCCAAATTTCTAATCAGCGACTCCGAAAACCCGTGTATATAAAATTCTATCATTTTTCGCAAATTTTCGAAATTTCCACCGCCATTTTGAGCTCGCCATTTTGAATTTTGGAAATCAGACCCCGAATTCGTCATTAAGGACCTGGAAACCCCCCTTGTACCTAATTCCAAAGTCAGTGTACATAATTTACGAAAAAATTTGTCAAACAACTGATGATGTATATGTTATGCCGAATACTTCCTGAACTCTCACCCAAATGAAATTCAAAAAACAACTGGGAGAAAAAGCTCCATATTGCCCCTCAGCCAACAAAATCAAGGCAGCGCTTCTGGCAGTGGTGCTACCATTCACTTATACAGTTAAAAATCTTCTGTACATATATGGCTTCATTTATGTATGGAAATCGGAGTGACTTGGTAGTATTTGTATTAGAAGCACTACTTGGTAGCGCTTCCTGATAATACTGGTAGCGCTGAGGTGGTGCTAAGGAAAAGCTACTACGTTGCTCCCACTAGCACTGCTAGTAGCGGAAACGTGAATTTGGAAGCACTTTGCTGGCTGGCCCCTCATAAATTGTAAATCCAAACCACATTTAGATGGCTAATATAGGTTTAATCCAGTTCCTGTCAGGTTCCACACACTTGATTCAATTCTTCTCACCATGGATCACAAATAATCTCTGAAGAACATTATATTTTGCTCTGCAAGAATGAGAAGAACTAGAAGAATCTCTTAAATTTTCATGTGAAATTTATTCAATTTAGGGCACACCGTACAGACGTTCTCCGAATTTGAGGGATCATGTAGAAACAGAATTCTTGTAGAGTCAGGAATTATATACGAAAACATGATTGCGTGGGAATTCCATAGAATCGAACCCTGACAATAATGCAATACAAAGCTGGATAGCGATTTACATAGTTTTCAAATAACAATGCACAGATATATTTCCATCAGGACTTGAAAGACAAATTTTGAAAAACCCAGAGTTGGATTGCAGAAAGATAATTAATGGATCGATGATAACGATACCAAAACAAACATACTATATCAAAGTTTAACTCCACTGCCACTTTTCTCCTCACGCTACGTAACCCACGAAAACAAATCCGTGCTCTCATTTTGCGATACAAGTCTCTACAGTACCGTATCGATAATTCGTCCACCGTTGCGCCATGAACGTGTACGTACATTCTATAATTAGTCCTGGGCATCGAAGAATTTTTATTTTCGTTTAAACTTGAACGTCCTTGTCGGTTCTGTTGCTGGTATCTTCCGATTCGTATCTGGTCTCTTTCCTCTCTTCTCTTCCTCCTCTTCCTTCTCCTCCTCCTCCTCCTCCTCCTCCACATCATCATCATCATTATCATCATCATCATCATCATCATCTTTCCTTAACCTCGTATCGCCGCAACTCGATCCAGTCCGCTCAATAATAATTATTATCGTCCGACTTATTTTTTTCATCTAGCACTGTCCTTGTCATCGAGCACCCAGCACTAATTCTTCGGCAGACGGCAGTTAAAATAAAATTGAAAAAATGAAGAGCAGCATAAGAAAAAGAAAGAGAAAGAGAGAGATGAAAAAAGATTCCAGTATTATAAATAAATTTCACCCGGGCGCTGTAACGCTTCGTTTCTCTTCTTTTCTTCTATATCTCACACCTGGCGTTTTTTTTCATTTCCATTTCTCTCTCTCTATCTTCCTCTCATCATCGGATTGTCTCGAAAGTGTCTCGAAGTATAATAATGATCGTGGTATATGATCCCTCGGAAAACGTTGTATATTATGATTCGATATTTGGATCCACATCGAGGTGAAATGTAAAGAAGAATCGATATTCCGGAATATGTTTTCGATGTTGAATCCTCTCGTATTAATACCTTCGAGTCGAAATCGTCCAAGGGAACAAATCTTCTAATAAAACAAGGGTAAAAATTAATTTTCGCGCTCGAGTCAAATGGCAGAGCGATGAGGGAGAGGAATGGAGTCGTGAAAGAGGCCAAAGTGACGCGTCTTTTATCAAGGACAAAGAAATGTCCCATTTGAGGAGAAGAACAGAGAAGTTTAGGGCAGTGGCTTCTGGATATCGACGGCAATATTCGTTAAGTCCTGCTAAGACCTTGTATGCGGTGTAGTTCATTCGGATTGCTAAGTCTCTTTCTCTTCCCTTTATCCCTTCTCTTCTCCTTATCGTTTCTTCCAAACGAGAGGAAGAATTTGTTTTCTCTTTCGCTTCTCTCCTTCTTCTCTCCGAATCTTACACCCTTAGTTGTGTAACTCTCTCTCTCTCTCTCTCTCTCTCTTTCTCTATCTTTCTTCGAGTCGTATAGCAGCTCAGCTTCGTGAAGGATCAGCGTGTCAATAAGGTGTTTGTTTAATTTGCGGATTCGTCTCGTTTCATCGTATCCTCATTCTCATTGGTCTTCTTTACTTTTACCAAATCATTATTATTATTATTATTGTTTTTCCTCTAGCTCTTCCGATATCAATTTAAAAAAGATAGTATAATATAGTAAAAATACATGTGTGTATCCTCGCTGTATCGTGACGGAGATGGTTCAACGTTGGAGGTCAAAGAGAGTCGGAGGACAAGCCAGATAAATTAGTGCGGGTAATGAAGACTGAGTCTCGCGTCTGATTAAACAAACACAAGGAAACACAAATAAGTGAGAGAAAGGGTGGTCCGAGGGGAAGAAACGGGAGGAACGAGGAGAGAGAGAGATAAGAAGAGTGGGAAAGAGAAAAAAGAAGGAATGAAAGTAAAGAAAGGAAAAAGAATTTGCGATTCCACTTTGGTATTATACGAATACACATGTATCTCGTAAATGTACTTTCGTACACACACGTACGCCTCTGTTCGTTCCTATTCTCAGTCCAATTAATTAACTAAGCCAGACGTGATAAAACGTACACGAAGGTGTTGCATTTGGTCATCTTCCAACTTTATGATATTTTCCTTCATTTTATTTATATTGTTATTTTCGTCGGTATTGCGCAGTTGTTCGCAGGAGCGAAGTCCGGTGTCCTTGTAAAGGGACACATCTAAGGCTTTTTTATTTTCCTGACACGTTCCTGTAAAGAAGTTTCTCTCTCACATACAGTGTAATGAAGAAATATCTAATTACTCTATGGATTCCATCAATCTTCTTTACAACATTACCTGCTGGATAGTAAAATACTTCTCTTAAACAATCTCTAAAAATATTATATTCCTTATCATTCTTGTTTCGGTGAACAACGAGAAAACGTGAACGGATTGACGATAATAATTCTCGTTATTATCATCATTGTTATTAAGAGATGAATAAGAACTTAGATAACCAGGAGGTATCATTTTTTTCCCTCTCTTTTTCAAAGGAATACCTAAATGAAAGTATTATAAGCTCGGCTCTCACCTCAACGCCAATTATCTGAATTCCCCATCTCAACAGCGCACCGCCTGCAGTTATCTCGATATTTTCTCTTCCCGTGACCCTCACTCCTTACCGGCTATATATTGCGTGGCAAATTCAATATATACAATTATGTGTAGGATAAAAATTCATCAAAATAATTTGTGTAATGATCATATCACGTTATCGTATTGTCTGTCATATATATATATACGTATATACCATTTTGTTGAAGCGATATGAGCTGAAATGAGGTTGAATTAACATTTTATCTCATCATTTCTGTCTCGTTCAAGACCTTTATTCTTTCATTTTTCAATACTGTTGGTATTTATGATCAGGAAGTACCACAATTCACTCGATTTGTTGTACAAAAAATGAAACGAAACGAGTGAAATATTTTGATATTAGTTCGGTTCTCGAATGTCGAGTGTCCAAATTTTCACACACGCGAGATGAGATTCTATCTTTCATCTATCAACATATGCACATGCGAATAAGAACTGTTGAACACGTCCAGAGGGTAAATCCCATTCTAACAACGCACAACATCCTCTTTGATGTAACGGTTTATAGCGAATTATTGTTCAACCAACATCGCATATATACGTTTCTAGAGACTTAAGCAATGACCAGTTCGAAAACGCGCGTGCGTTCACATGTGAACTAGAAGCTGAAACAAAAGCAAGTAAAAACCTGTTGGAAACAATCGGGATACGGCTTTAGATCTCTGCTTCGATGACGAGGGGAGGTTATTGTGAAGATCAAGGGGTGAAAAGAGCTAACAGAAACTCGCGGTGATCGGTGAAACTCGTGACGGCGAGTAGGGGATGATGAACAGTTGGATGACTTTTTTTTGCTGGCCTGTCCTACTGCGAGGAACACACCTATTGTATCCGACTCTAGCAACATGTGTGCTTGTTCTTCTTGTTGTCACGCGCGCACGATGCAATGTGTATACCATAAAACCTGCGAGATCTCATGAATATATATATATATATAAAAATATAAATGAAGGAAAAACAAATAATATTCATATCAGAACTTAAAGTCTGATACATACAAAACGAAAACTCCATCTCTATCTGAGCATAAAAATTGAAATTCATTGTTATAATCGCACAAGTCAAGGCGATTATGAACGAATCGCTTAACATCATTTCACTCGATTCTCATGCACATAAATAAAAAAGAACGACTGTGCGCTCGGTTGGCCCGCCACGACGTCGACGCCGAGAATCCTTCGATGAAGATACGAACAATTATTACGTAAGGAATCGTGAAAGGAGGAAAGGGAAAAGAAAGGAGGAGAGACGTATCTATTTCTCGGTTTACTAGTTTATCACGAGAGTTGCTTGAAGATCGGTGGCGCCTCATTAACTTCATCGATTGTCACGATTAGAAGAGAAGGGCTTGTTACAATATATACTTGAAAAAGCTCTCCAACGATGAACGACGATAAACAACGAATCGTATTCCGTTATCGTTAGTTCCGCAATTTTGTGTCTTAATCGTATTTCAATACTCGAAATGTATTCGAAAAATATCTCAGAAGCACGATATACGAAGTTATAAATTGTATAATATTTGTATTCGAATAGAATTTCCCGTCTTTTGTTTGAAAGAATCCAGTCATGATTCTCCTCATTTTCAAAGCAATAGTACATCAATTCTTTACCCTCAAAGGCAAAGTCAATTTCAATCATATATATCGTACGAAGTGAAGTTACAATGATCGTGACTGGTCGTGCTAGCTACTCGGCATTCGATTCTTCCTTATGAGGTAAGGCTCGCTACGATTCAATGAAGTCGATGGCAAAATCATTGTGAGAAAATTCCTCGATGTTTCCTTCTTCGTTTTCCGTGTTATTTCAACGATTTTTCTGATAATTAATCGGGGGAGTTGAATGTTCTCGTTCAAAGGATGAGATCACACACGTAGTTGTGGTTTTTCTATACGAAAAGAATATCTTCATCTACAACAGTTGAATTCGAAATATTGTACTGTTTTCTCTACAACCATAGCTGAAATTTTGCTGATCAAGTTGAAACTTCAACTCCAGCAGCTGAAAAATGGTTTCCAAATTTGAAATACGATGCACGATCATCATTATTCATATTCGAATTCGAAAATCCCCAGGAAAAATGATGATTGGGAATTAGATCTGGCCCCAAATATTTCTCCCAGATGTTAGGTTGGTTTCTAGCTAGTTTTGTAACGCACTTTCTAGCCAGTGCCCATCCCAGGGCAATCATGTCCCAGGAAATTGCTAGAATGTTGTTCAAATTGGTGATTGGAAATGTGAAATCATGTGTTTTCTGTAAAATCACACCTATGAATGAGGGAGCGATGTATTTTGACATGTAATCTTCAGTCAAGAACGTTGCTTTCGAATTTATTTCCATAAAATAATCCCGAGTGACAAATTAAAACTTTGGGGCTTTCTTTTATCCCTCTGACCGTACCCATGTGGAAATTGAAGAACGGCCCAGTACTGATTCAGTACCGGTGCCATAGCTTCCAGTGCTGTCGAATTTGTGATGCCATTACTGGCCCAGGTCGTTTGACAGTACTGAACCAATACTGGGATGATAAGAATTTCTCGCATAAGGCCCATTATTGGCGTTCAATTTTGCTCGTACTGGCATTTGAACGTTCACAGTTGGAATTTCAATCTTGCCTGTACCGGCATTGCAATCCAGCCAACATTGGGATTTCGATTTTCCCTGAACTGGTATTCCCCTAGTAGAAATTTTGATTTGGAAAACATCAGGTCCAGATCAGGCATGCCTGATTTCCGTTCAGGGCCTGACTTGAGTATCCGATAAGGCCCTGAGAAAAATGTAACGCAGGGAATAGACAAGGTCCTGATCAGGAAAACCGAACCCTTCCCAATCAGGATGTGATCAGGGTAGTAATCGGATTCTCAATCAGGACCTGATCCGGGTGGTAGCGGAATTCCCAATCACGATCTCTTCTAAGCTATATTCTAACATTCAATTTGATTTTCATGAAATTCACTTTTCATAACATTTTTTGAAACTCCCCCAACAGAAGAAATTCTACTGATGATCCAAATAGACCTCAGTTGAACATTTAAAAAGGACAGGTAAATTTCTAATGAGTCCTGTGAAAATTCTGAATGATTTGATACATTCATCGTTCTGAATTGATCAGGTCCTGATTCGGCTGTCTTGTCGGTTATCGCATGATTGAGATACGGATGAGCCAAGGCAATCCTGATCAGGTCCTGATCAAGATATCTTGACAGTTACCTCACAATTCAAATACGGATGAGTCAAGGCAATCCTGATCAGGTTCTGATAGGAATACCATGTCTGAATGACTGGATGGGAAAATTTGACCTGACTTGCGTTACATTGTTGTAAGGTCCTGAACAGGATGCCATGTCAGGACCTGATAAGGTCATTCAGTTTTCCTTAATCAGGAGTTCCCTGTTGCAGCCTCACGAGGGCCATGCTGCTAATAGGGAATTCCCTGTCAAATTTCTACTAGGGTCCAACCGTGTCAGTGTCGGCATTTCAATCTCACCAGTACGACCATTTCAATTCTACCTTCAATGCGTTCCACGGGGATTCTCCATAGCGTACTATTGGCACTTTGAATGGCAAGGTTATTGATTCCATTTAGACTCCACGCGGCCAAACTGCACTCCAAAATTTTGCGCCAACTTTTTCCATAAATTATTTGATAAATTTGAATTTAAATAGATAATAATCAAACTATTCTCTCAGTGTAGCCATGTTGCCGCGAAGGTAAGTTGACACCCAATCTACAATCGCTTTCGTAGTAAAACACTGTTAAAACAACCATGCTGGCACAGTATCGTCTTTTCGTAAAATTCCAAAACATTGCCAACTCTGGGTCAGTACTGGCGCAGTATTTGCTCACCAAAGTAGCCCTTTTTCCTTCAGAAATAGGTTGACCCCCGACTCGCTAACAATTCTGTCGTGAAACAACGTGGCGTCGATGATGCTGGCGCAGTACCGTCTCTGTGTAACGCTTCAAAATATTACCAACTCTGGCTCAGGACTGGCACGGTTTCGTTTTTCTACAACCTAGGTGTTCTCCAATCAGTGTTGATTCAAGTGAATCAGTGTCAATCAGGTACTGACCCAAGACTGTGTCAGTTGAAAAAGAGTAATGGCAGTTCTGTTGGCCGAAGTATGACAAATACAAACTTGCCAGTACTGGGCCATTCGTCAAGTCCGACAATTTCCACATGGGTATTGATGGACTATCAATGTTACTGTACGATCAGTTGACGCATAAAAAATCTACACAAACCAACTAAATGTTTGGGCACTTGAGTCAAATTGGCTGAAATGTGTTATCCAGTTGCCCCCAAATGGGTCCGATCTAGTACGTGGATGGTTAATGGGATGCCCAAGGATGATTTCCTTCATTTCCCGTTGTTATCTATTAGAATAATTCTTCCCACCTATGTAAGATGCGTTTTGTTTCGAATGCTATCCCACACAGAAAAACAATGTATAATCCAAAAGAATTAGTGCACTGAATTTGAATAATTCGTTGAATCTTCCCGTTCTTTCGGAGATGAAAATGAGAAGTGGATTCTATTGTTTTGTTCTCAAATTTGTGCTCCGTCCGTCATGATAGATTTCTATTGTTCCAGGGATGATCATTGAACTTGGCACCAGCTTTCCGGGAAAAAATGATCGGATCTGATCGAATCCGGACAGATCTGATAGGACATGGACTTACTTCCACGAATATTCATTTCTTGGTACGAATGGATCTCGCTAGATCCAGTCAGATTCGATAGGATCTGAGATCAGATCTAATGGGATCCCTTTGTATGAATAGATCTCACCAGATCTGATGGGATATGAACTGTGCTCCAAAAACTGATCCAGACACACTGTTAAAAAAGTAGCTGGAATTTTCTGGTACCCAGGAACTGAAAAATTTCTGTTCACGACGAATTTTTCAACTCACGTGCAAGAAAATTCCTACTCCACCGAAATTTTTCCGTCTTTTAATGAAAATTGATGTTCATCACTTTCTTTTTTCCAGCATAAATACAAGAATTTTCTGATACATGTACTGGAATTTTCATGATTTGGATGTAATTTGGCAGTACAAATGTACAGGTTAATTGCTCCCAGTACTGTAATTTCACCAAAGTTTTTTTTTTACAGTGCACATACGGGGTGGTTTGATTGGGGACTCCCCAAAAACAATAAATAAATACACAAATCGGATATGCAAGAATAAAATGGTGAGAATAAAATTATCTTGTTTTGATGCATCGTTTGCTCAATGCGTCACTCCGAGAAGTTATTTCTGCTTGTAATATCGAGACGTATAATCGATACATCGCTAAATCGACATTTCTAATTCCCATGAAATATTAAAAATCGTTTTCACACAGTCACAACAAGTTTATGAATTTCTTTTATTCATAACTGTTAATATACTGGATCAAATATGATTTAAGTATCGCAAGTATAAAGTTCCACTCGAACGAGCAAGTAAATTTCTCTCTTCTCCGTTCATTCTGAAATATAATGGTTTTCACGGTACATAGATTTGAAATTTAATCATTGAGAAGGGACCGTTCAACCAGCAGGTGCTGGCGATTCTAACGCGTAGTAGTAATAATCGAAACCTTGATTGTGGATGCCTATTATTACGCACAATTTGCCGAGAGATAAACAATTCTCCTGGTTGTCTCGTGATCCAAATACATCGATAACGTCCGGCTTAACTCAAAAGTGAGAATAAATTTCGAATTATATTCACATTCAATTCGTTCGATGGGTGATTTTGAACGATTTCATTTTTATGAAATTCGAGACAAATGTTGCATCTACAAAACAGTTCATCTTTTACAGCAAGATGAGAATTGATAACTCTCTTGACATATTTGCTTGATTTATGATACTTATGCATGTGACCAACGACTGTATACGTTTATATGTCATGATTAAATTCTTTATTTCATTGAACTGTATTATGCGATACGCTCTATGGAATATCAAACATGCAATAGCAGAAGGGTTCCATTTGTCGAATCATGAATAACGTTGGTGGAATGGGGGACAGAAATTTGTCAAGTTCTCTTATCACGTAATTTTTGATATCCAATGAATTCATTTCATTGTTTATTTAAGGAAAAATAATTGAAAATCATAAGCTGAGAAGCTGTTGTTGTCATGCCTCACTTATGAGGTATTCTCCGGAACTCCTCCTGGGTACATGGTATATTTTTTGATAAACATAACCTGATCTCAAACAAAAAGGAAAAGAATCTTTTCACAGCGTCAAGAGAGAGGTACGCATTGAATACTGTTATAAATTACTGTTTCAGAGTATAAGCTTGAAACAAGGCCCATCATTTCTCATATTATATCAAATATTTTGATATCATCTTCATTTTAAACAGTATAATTTCATGATTCCAGCAGATTAATATCATCCAACACGTACCTCACGCATCCCTCGGCATGTAATTTGCGATGTAATCTTAGAAACTATCGATATAATTTAATTCCTCCTTTTTTACCGAGCGACAACAACTTTAGAGTCTTATCATCTCCCTTTTCATTTATGTTCTTTCTCTTTCTTCTTCTTCTTCTTCTTCTTGGTCTCCTTCTTGCCCTGGTGGCAAAACTTGAACGACGAAGTGTGAGTGCGTGGCCTAAGACGACGACCACGAAATAGAAGAGACAGGAGAGGGTGTGCGATGGCAAGGAAGAAAGTAAGAAAGAAGAGAGAAGGGTTGGGTGGCGGTGGTCAGTGCTCCTTACTTAGAGGGTGGCGAGTCTGTTCTTAATTAACGCTCGCCTCTTTTGCTGCACACCCCCTCGTCGACCGTAGCATAGCACCGTAATCAGGCTGTTCGTGCGCGCGCGTCTGCACCCTCTTAAATGTGTGATGGGGTAAGGAGAACGTACGAGTGTGAGTGACCTAGATGAAGAGCGCTTTCCCGTCTCTCCGGCTAATTCTTTTCTTCCGTGTTGACCACCGAAGTAAGTAGATGGTAGGGTACAATGGCGTCCACACACGTTCACATTCGAGAAACGTAAATAGGTATAAAGCGTGAGTGTGTGTACGTATATACCGATTGTGAGCATTTCTTCAACTGTGCACCACGGGAGGTCTGCCGTCTCTTACCCGACTTCTTTCTTTCTCTCAGGGAAAAGTATCAAACGGGTGAAACACAAACGTGGCTGGCTTATGGCGCGTCATTATGGGAACATACATAGCCTAGGTGTATACATATTACGACAACGTTGCTATATGAAACATGTGAGGGCGCTGTACGGTACACAACCGAGAAATATAAGGTATAAATTATGAGAAAGTGTGTACGGTCTTATTGGTCTTATTGGTCTTACAGATACTCCTTATATTGGCTCGGAAAAATTTCTCGGAAACCTAATTTCTTTATTCGATTTCATACGATTTTATTTTGGGAAATGAAATATCAAATTTCAACGAACCGAGAGTGATTTGTTGAATTTTCCTGAAAGGATGAATTTAATTTAAGAAGTGACAAATTTTCTTCAATTAATATCAACTAACGTATAATTATAATACTCAATTATCCCATTGATTCAAGCCAAGATCTGTTTCCAACAAAATTCGGAAACGTATGTTGTTATTACAACCATATTCTTCTTCTCCTCCATCCTCTTTTGAAACGTCGTCCACCGACGTGCCAAGTTACTGTGACTTTACACAACATTCGCAAAATACTTAGGGTATCGCATAAGTTGTCCGGTCTCACAGAGTTCTGTCGGGTGATTGCCGGTTGAAAGACCAGCCACGTGTGACGCTCAGGGCTTGTCGCGTATCTCTCATACGCGTGTACTGCGTTACATACACCGACGTGGAACAACGTCTAAAGAGAGAAAGAAAAAAGAAATAGGAGGTGGAGGAATCATGGTCTCTAATTTTTACGGTGTATCAACATGACCATTGCTACCATATATTTACAAGTACAAGTAGCCGGTCATTAAATCTGATAATTAATCATCATCGTCTCCCTATTAACGGGAGAGCTTAATTGTTATTATCCACCCCATGCTCTTGCAGGGAAAAGAGGCGTATATAAAACGAAGAAAAAGGGAAAAAGAAGAAGAGCCGAGACCTGCCCAGGATGTGGCCAAAGAATGGACAAGAATGGTCAAGATAGGCCAGTCGATCGTTCAACCGTCGTCTTCTCCTTCTTTTTTTTTTTTCTTTTTTTCTTCTCCTCGATCGCAACTCCACCTCTTCATCCGTGCGAAACGGATGACAAAATTTCACGGAAAAGTGCGTCAAGATAACCCATTCATTTACCTACTCGTCCCAGGTATTATCGTGCATTGTTCATCCTCGTTCATCAATTATGAAATTGCAATGAATTCTTTTTATTCTGATCATTATAAACACAAAATGCAAGTGCTGCTTTGGCGTTTGGAAATACAAATGATTTCTGGATGAAGATTGGAAGATTGTTTCATCTAGCCAAGCTGAAACATGGATCATCGCTGTGAGCGTATCGGATGTAATTTGGTCAATTATGAATTCGAATACCGAAGAAATGCAGCACGCAATAAAAACAGTGATTAAGCAAGGCAGGTATTCATGATGTGAATTGATGTACCTACGTTGCTATGCTTTTCATAGTTACTTCCCATAGTTGGGCGCCTAAGGCCATCGTAATACGCATAGAGTTATGGTAGATGAATATATGTTGTATACAGTGTTTGTGAAGATTCCACATACAGTTGTGGGATGGAATAAGTTAACCCACATAGACAAGAAGACGATATATTCAAAAACATTCGTGAATATATTTGTAATTTATGTATGATTAGATAGAAAAATACAAAATCAACCCTTGGGCAGGATGGAGGGATTCAGTTTCCTTCGCTTTCCGTATACTCTTCCTCCCACCACAAGTTTCATGAGGAAATTGACTCGTTGCATGCGTGATTAAGAAATCATTGCTGAGAAATCAAAATTGATAGTGCACCTAGCCTAATCGATGCACTCTTCTCTCTACCGATTTATCTTATCTACCTAAATTCTACATGAAAGCAATGTATCACATCGCTAGCGGTGCAATATGGATTGTTGTGCCTGAATTTAATTTCTAAAATTGGTGCAAAATCATCCTTCAATTGCTTATCACGCTCATAATCTTTGATATTGATATCGATTGATTGATAATAACTGATAATTGATTAATACAATTTAAGTTGAACTTCCTGAGCAGGAAAATCTTATGGTTAGTCTCATGTTCAATTTGGGCCCGACCGGGCAGTGATAGGGCTCCCTTTATTTGGCATACCCCCCAGTAGAAATTTGATAGAAAATTCCCCATAAGAAGCATGGCCCTCGTAAGGCTGCAATAGGGAACTCCTAATTGAGGAAAACTTTTGATGACCCTATCAGGTCCTGACATGGCATCCTGTTTAGGACCTTACAACAATTTAACGCAAGGTTTTTGACAGGTCTCAGTCAGATTTTTCCTTTCAGTAACTCAGACATGGTATTCCTATCAGAACCTGATCAGGATTGCCTTGGCTCATCCGTATTTCAATCATGTGATAACCGACAAGACAGCCGAATCAGGACCTGATCAATTCGGAACGATGAATGTATTAAACCATTTAAAATTTTCACAGGACTCATTAGAAATTTACCTGTCTTTTTCAAATGTTCAACTGAGGTCTATTTGGATCTTCAGTAGAATTTCTTCTGTTGTGGGAGTTTCAAAAAATTTCATGAAAAGTGAATTCCATGAAAATTACATTGAATGTTAGAATATAGCTTAGATGAGGTCGTGATTGGGAATTCCGCTACCACCCGGATCAGGTCCTGATTGGGAAACGTTTGGTTTTCCTGATCAGGACCTTGTCTTTTCCCTGCGTTACATTTTTGTCAGGGCCTTATCAGATAGGAGAAATCCGGCATGTCTTATCTAGACCTGATGTTTTCCATATCAAAATTTCTACTAGGATCTGATCTGGTCCCGGTAAGGCCACGATTTGGTACACCTCATTAGGGTTAACCAGACCTGGTCCTGGTTAGGTTTCTAATTTGTCATACCCTACCTTATTCCCTTACATCGGGCTTCGATACAACAGTGCGTTACATTCCATATCAGACCCTGTTTTGAAATGAGGCTTTCCAAATCTGGTCCTGATCGAACACCCAAAAGATGAATTCCTGCTCGGATTGGTGAATCGTGTTCACAAGTAGTAACAATATGATTCGAACAATGAATTTATTTGATACTTCTCGGTGCAATATTTTTCTTCTTTCCACCTTCTTCTAAAGCCAGCGTTAAAGTTCCGAGTCAATGATAATCTTCAAAATAGTTGCAGAAGTGATGTTCGAGATGACAACATGGTACTCACAGTGTCTTTCATTATAAGCATCGCATTGAATTCTTGGCTTTCCCACACAAAACCTGGATAAACCCGGATTCATTTCAGATTCAGAGTTGTAGAAGCATTGTGGTGATCCGGATATACACTCATCATGACAAACTTTTCTGGAGCACACTGAGAAAAAAGATAGGGGACTCAACTACGCACGAAAATTGGATGCGTTCAACCACAATCCTTCGTCAACTCAATTTGAATACAAGGTTCGTTCAATTATGTGGGCTTGAATCAATTAGAAATCTGATAGAATCAAGCAATTATCGTACTTAAACGTACTCTCTGAATTTTTTTAGAGTGAGATTTCACTATTTAGCCAGCCAAAAGTGAGTTTGTCGAAATTTCGAGTGAAATTTCCACTCCTTTAGACTCCTAGGTGGAAATATTCTATTGAATCCTATTACGAATGGTGAAATTTCTGATTGGATATCATTGACTTTCATTGGAACCTGTTGATTTTCCCATTCGTCAATGAGATTTTATAAATTATTTGTAACAGGGCTGACAGTCTAACCCGACTGGAAATTTACCCCATGGACCTGATCAGGTAAACCTTGATCCAGCTCAGGTCCTGATAAGGCAACCTTATCAGGACCTGACAAGTTATGTCGCGCGTCACGATTATAAGGACCTCATCAGGAGAGACTAATCGGGCTTTCATGAGGAATTCCATACAGAAACCTCCAAAATAACTCGAAATTAGGATATGAACAGGAAATCCAAAGCAAAATCAAAAGATTAAAGAGACATCAAACAGATTGAACATCAGCGAATTGATTCGATAAAATTTGGTTCCAATACGTTAGGGATAGATTGAACAAAATAGTCAACAGTGTTGAGAAGTAGGTAATGTATTTGGAATGAACAGATTGAATTCAAAAATAGGCACACTCAGCTAGAAACGTGACATTTTGTCTTCTCAGGCCCTGCTTTGGGCCAACTTGGCGCGATCTGGGTCAAGTTAGGGCCTTTGATGGTCCAATTTGGAGGAAGGGCCATTTTTAGCAAGGCAGTTGAGAATCCTTCGAGATTTACCTTCTAATTTGAGGAAAATGTGCTGAATCAAAGAGTGTACAGTCTACAATCAAGACTGTACATTTTTTATTCAGTTTATTAAACTATCTTCATGATCTGAGGATGAACTAACGAGGTCCCAATGAGGATACAGCGTGGAAAACCCACTTCAGCCTTTTAGGATAATCTGAGGAAATCCTGACTAGGACCAAATGAGCTTATTTATACGTGGGGCATCCACACCTAATCCTGATCAGGACTGTAGCAGGTATGCCTCATTTCGGATGACCTTGTTAGGTCCTTATCATATGTTGGGTCAACCCGATGACAATTTCCAGTCGGGAAGGTTTGAGGTTAAAAACTCACAGCCACTCCAATTCTAGAGTGAATTTTTCCCTCAGAAGGTGAAGGTTCACTCGAAACGTGCACTGAGATAAAAATGAAAGTGCCATTAACCACCACGCGTAGTTGGAGAATTTATGAATAAATCAGCGAATTTTTAGTTGAAATGACTTGGAAATTGTAGACTCAGCTACGCCACCTTTCATTGTCTCAAACACATCACTTAATTTTATGGACCAATGTGTGTGTCAGCGTCAACAAATCAGAGAAGAAGTTCCATTCAAAATCCCACGTAGTTGAGTCAACCTCGCAGGCAATCAATGCTTCATTATTTTGTGTCAAATGTATATGGATAATTGACGGAAACTATTTTTCATTGTCCCAATCATTCACGTACTTAACTCAACAGAGTCGGCCAAATTGGGGAATGATTCAATGCAACCTCCTGGCGTAGTTGAGTCAACTACGTGTTCGTTCAGTTCACTAATCCTTTTTCTCAGTGTGTGAAAATCCCACTCGAAGCGGACTGGCTCACTTCTGAGACTTGAATGAAGTGAAACATGTGATTTTCAACTCTTTCGGATTTAGAGAGTATCAAATTATCTTGCGTAGATGGATTCACTATTCCTTTTCCTCAGTGCACATGGAACACCAGTACTACCCTTATGTTGAATGATGCTATCATGTTGACTCCTTCCCATGTGTGAATCAACGTAGAACCATTATTGATTCAAGATTGGTTGACCTTGGCCAGGAAAGAATCGAAATTGGGCCCACATTCATGCACACAATGATGGTAGCTTTGAATTCTGGCAACAATACCGAAAAGTGGGTTTAATTGAGAACTTTACCAGGTATCATTTGAGACATTTCGCTGAGTGGAACTTTACAATATATCTCTAAAACCTGAATCAGAGTTTGAAGGTTTATACAGTTCACTCACATATTCTTCTCATTCGTTTTTCAATCAAAACCAGTTCACAAACACATTTCTTTTCCAATTTTTGATAGATCCGCATCAATTCTGCCTGAATGTATTCCGCTCTATTTCTGTAACCCTAAGAATCGTTCGTCATTGAAGATAGCGTGGAACGATAAATCTTCGGAACCCGAAATCAAATTGTCAAACGAATACTCATAATTCAACAATTTGTTGTAAAATCTTGTTCGATATCCAGGTCAATACAAACCACACGCATTCTCTCGCAACCAAATTCGCGTCAAAGAAGAAAAACGAGGTAGCATTTGACAGAGACAAGCGAAACGGAGGTACAACAATAAATGAAACAACTTTGAATCGGCAACAATTTTGTCCAGAGATTGACAAATCTCTCCTTGTTTGTATACCAAATACGCTCGATTTCCTGTTAACAGACATTTCGTGTGTTGAAGAGCGTAATGATTATCTCGATGGTAGGAACTCGAAGGCGGTACGTGTGGCACAGAATTCGTTAATTGCATTGGATCGTGGCTCAAGGAAAATCAGAACGAGTGTTTCGTCTTCATTTAATGCAACAACGACGAACCGAATTATCATTCGTTTGAGGATTATGTAACGTATATAGAATGGTAGACATGTATATTACGATCATATTTAATGGACGTGTAATATATTTTGACAAGACGTATCTACTACCACACGCGTATGGATTCTCAAAACTTGTGGAAACGAAGGAATCAAAGAACGTTGGGTCTGCTGTGTATTTGCTGCGTATTAAATGCTGTCTAACGTAATGAGCAACTTGGCTCCAACGAGCACATATTTTCTTTTACGATACCTAAATATAATCTTAACGATGTTCTTATGGTTTAAAGACTGGAGGAGAGATAGATAGATAGATAGAGAAAGAGAGAGAGAGGGATAGAGGAGGCCGAATAGTGGTTCGCGAAATCCGAAATTCTATGAAACCATCTATTCTATAAACTGCCAGAGAATCGATGGTGAGGGCATGAAATGTGTATTTTACTCGATCGATAGATGTTTGATCTTTCAATTCGTAAGTCGCAAACTGTGCAGGGATGTGAATTATTCAGAATAATATACGCGAAGGATGAAAGATACGAGACACAATGATCGTCAAAATATTGAATGTGATGGTATAATGTTGTGAAAGATGCGAAAATGACATTATTTATAAGAGAATATAAAATGAGTAATGATGACTCGGATACGTCTTCAGATGGGAGAGTATAAATGTGAAATATGAGAAATAACAACTTCAAATCAAAATTTGAGAGAAGTGAGAAGTGAATTTGGATGGTTTGATTATTCTTTTGAAAGTACAAGAATACATATTCATTTCTATGTTTAAAATACAAGTCGCGATACAAATGCCACCAATGAGCATTGAAGAATTTTTGTCATGGAATCAACTGTTTCATCGATCCCAATAAATGTCTTCCAAAGAGAAGACAAATAAATCTCTCTCTCTCTTTCTTTCAATGTAAGACTGTCGCAAACTGTGTTGACAAAGAAAATATTATGAATCTCCACATCTTTGTGATTTTTTTTCTAACAAGTCAAGAACATAAGAAACTTATTTCACAAAAACGTCAATCCCAGAGAAAAAAGTGTATCGAATGGATCGAAATGAAGATGACGATGAGCTCCATTTTGTGGTAGAATTTTTTCCTACTTTCTGGTGACTAAAATATGCACATAAGAAACTGAACTCCAACGTATCAAGACTCTGATCGATTTATCTTGATTTGGGGTTCCCAGGTGTAAATAACGTACGATATAAATACGCGAGTATGAATTCCAAGTGTATCGAGAAGAAAAAGAAAACCAAATACCAAGATGACATTGAAAATAATGAATCCTCTGGATCGAGATCAAATTATTCTTGCGTGAACCGCCCTCTTATCTGCCTTCTATTTTTACGCGAATTTATATTAGCGAAACTCCTCCATTCGATTTAATTGATATATTATTCATCCAGCAACTTTCGGTGAATTTGGTTTCAAGTTCCAAGAGGATACGATGCAATTAACAAGGCCTGTGTCACGTCAAACTCTGTTCGTAAAATTGGAATAATTATGCTTCCGTCTTTGCGAGTTCTCGCAACACATGAGGATTTGTCGGTAGTAAATCGAGCTTAGAGGGACTATATATACAATGACTGCAACCGTTGCTTTCCCCAACGTTTCGCGTTTAAATTAAAATTGTTCGCGAAATACAATGGAGAATAATGCGTTATAAGTACAAAATCGAATACCTAGGTTGAAGGGAAAGTGCAGACAACAATTCATGCATGGAAGGCTGCTGTTGTTGTTGTTGTCTCCGAGAGAGCATTTGCGTGCGTATTTGTGGCTGATACTTTCCCATCGACACGCCAGACGACAATTAACCCAACAACGACAAACCAAGCGCGACCGTCACCAACGTCCACCGACATGCTCGTTCAGCCCCTTGGCAAAAGAAACGAAAGACAGAAAGGAATAGAGGAAGAGGGAAGAAGGGGGTAGCCTGTCATTATCCTGATTATTCTTCCACAATGCTGCTCCGACGCTTATTCTAATCACAAGTTCTCCGCGTAAATGATTCCTATATTATTTATCACGGAACGAATAAAAAGAAGGTCTTGGGAAGAATTTCCATATCCGAGCAGTGAAAAATAGAATTCGAGTGGTACGATGTTGATGTATTCTCTGTATACATCACTGACAGTGCAGTTTCCAAGAATATCGTAAAACGTGCTTTAATCGACGCATCCGCGTGTGCAGAAATTACTTAACCATCAAATAAAGTGAGACCTGGAATAGCTATGGGCCAATGTGTGTCTATTTGAGGATGTATGTAAGTGTGGTAAGAAACGAGTTGCTTGAACGAAAACCAAAAGAGAAAAAGAGAAAGGAGGAGAGAGACGGGACGATAAAACGTCTGCCAGAATGAGTGACGAGAAGCGGTACGAAGAATGGTGGTAACGAGTGGTGGTACCATCGCATACAACACCAGAAAAATCGTTACTTTTTTGTATCATATTCGCATTTTCAAGAGATTTTGCATTGAAAAATCTTTCTTTCGTATCTCGGATTCTCCGCTGAATCTGGAATCTGTGAAACGTATCCGTTCTTTGGACTCGTTCGTGCCGGACGGATTGGTGGGTGGATGGTTACTCGACTGTTGAGTATTTCTGTATCTAATTATAATCTTTGGGCGAGGGAGCGAGGCAATCGTCTAAAATTAGAGCATATAGTGTAACGGGTACAAGTAGCCTGCCATTCCACCCGCTATTTCATATTTTGCCATTTCATCTTTTTTGCGTTATGAATTCTTACGAGGAATTATCATGTTTTTTTTTTTGTTCGATTTATTTCTAGGGGAAAAATTAACACTCGTGAAACCCGGGAGAAAAATGAATTCCTTCTTTTCATTGAATCATCGATGATAGGATTTATGGAGAAGGATTTTCTGTATATACATTCGCAGCTGCCTGACGGGGACGAATCGTTAGTCTACCATCCCTAGACCGGTCTGAGTCTAATGGGAGATAGCTAGACCACCTCTCTAGTCGTGTGTTTTTTTTCGCGCTTTCTCTTCCTCGCGTCAGGGAAGAACAGAAGGTATAGGAACCCCTCTCGTATAGGGGAGGTAATTATTATACGAGCCAATCGATACTTCGATGAACGACTCACCCTGTGGGAGAAAAAACGCTCGAAGAGAAGGTTGATCGAGTCCATGGTGCACTACCCTTCTACGTACATATGTATGTTCAATTCGCACGGAGTGTGCAAAATCATGAGTTTGTGTGGTAAACGATGTTCGTGGAATTATTATATGATATAAAAGATGTTTGTATACAACACTGTTATAGAAATTTCTGCATTAATTTTAATAATTCTGCTCGAAATTGTTTTTAAATACGTGCATGAATTTGGTTTCATACACATTTTACATTGAATTTAATGTAAACTATAACATAATCTATAGTTGTTCCATGTTTTTTTCTTACATTCAATGTAATGTAGAATGTGTATGCATCTGATTCCATGTACGTGATTTTTGACAGGGAAGAAACATCAATATTCTGGAAAATTTCGTAGTGTTTGAGTTGTAGTAGAGTGGGGTAATTAGGAACACCTAAGAAAGATCGTACAAAGCACAAAGAAATCCTTTTAATAAAAAATATCTTTGTATCGCAAATTGAAGTTTGATTAATGAACTCCAAGTTCGATTAAAGATTGTAGAAAAAGTGACCAAACTGAATTGCAAAGAAATGAAAAGAAATGAAAACCCCCGACGTTCGGATTCACCTGAATCCTGTGGGGTGATCACGAACATTGTTCCAAATAATCAATGATGTGAAATAGCAATTATCGATGCAGCATGTGCAATAATCATTATAATAATATCAGAAAATAACCAAGATCTCACGATGTAAAATTCCACTCAGACTCGAAATAATCCCAATTCATGATTCAATGTTCAAAGAAGTGAACATTAACGTTAATCAATATGAAATGATAATTTAAGATAAAAGATATCAAAATGTAGTGATATCAAGCGATTGAATCTGCTTGGTTGAACCCGTTTGTAAGTAACCCTCGTTTTCATCTGCAATAACATACAACAAAACAAAACTTCGTCAACATTGCTTTGTTCAACAAACCAAAGGTCAAATAAATCCAACCATAAATTTACAACAGGCACAGTACTGCACCAGTACTAGCCAAAACTGGCAGGGTACTGGCATTGGTACAGGGGATTTATTACTAATGATATTATTCGCAATCAGTGCAGTGCGTGTACTGGATCAGTACCTGGCCCTGGAGAAACCAGGTCTCGCTCTAAGACAGCTATGGAATTCCATGCTTCGGAATTCACAAATAAAACATTTTTTTTCCTGGCGAAATAAGTGCTTCTTTATGAATCTTGGAAAACTTTTATTGAGTTCATAGTAAAGTTGCTAACTTGGAATAAAATAACATTATCAGTTCACATTCATGACTTTTACGTGCATAACTTTTATGAAAATGATTGAATTTTCTCACAACCCCTCCCCCCCCCCGCCCCTGGTCACTCCAGGACTCTGCAAAAAATGTACTGACGCCCCTGGCCCTCATTAAGCTCCCAGTACTGGTTTATCAGTACAGGCACAGTACTGTATTTTTATGTATCCATTACTGATCCCGTACGTGTTAGCCAAGTGTTTGAAGACCCAATAATGGCACTGTACTGCACCTGTTGTCAACATTGGCGTAATTTGGATCTTTGTGATTGGGAACTGATCAAAATATTCAATCAATTCTCAGCCTCAAAGCCTCACTTTGAACTTTGTTCCTCACGTTTGTGATTACCCCAATCTTCCTTAGTCCAACTATCGTTTTAGTTGAGGCAACTCATCAAATAATTGCTGCAACTACCTTCACTGATAGTCGAAAGATAGTTTTCGTGCGGAGGAACCATCAAATTGTACAATCTTGAGATAATAGAGAACAGTTACCTAATAATCACGCTGTGAAAAAAACTGGACGTTGACTGTGTCTTGGTACTCGAAAATTCCAATAAATTCATTTTCCAGTACATTCACTGAAATTTTACGGATTTTGTACTGTACAATTCCAATTTTTGTAGTAAAATTCTAGTAAATTTGCTGGGATATTTTAGCAGATGTACTGGAATTATCAGTCCAATATACTGGTTAATAATGCTCAGCTTTGAAATCGCTCTTTGATTGAAAAGTGCAACAGCTGATCTCCTGAATACTTGGAAGTGTGGTTTTTCAATCTTAGGAAATTTGGCCACTAGAAAATGGAAAAAAAGTCACCCCAATTTGTTGGGAGCTTTATCCATGGCATTATTGGGAAGCAGATCCTTGCAATTTGTTTCCAGCCTGAATGAGTAGATCTTGTTCAATTTTAGAATCATTGAAGTTCCTGCAATTGCACCACAGAGGACCAAATGAGATATCCTAGCCAGATTCAGAGCTCCAGAGCTGAATTAAGGCTCGGGCCGGAAGAATGATAGAGACCCATTGAAGATAAAATCAACATCGCTTTCTTGAAAAAGATTCATTCACTTCCGATATTCAGTGTATTTGCTAAACGTTTTCTGGAAAAAGGTTTCTGGTGGGTTATCAAACCTTAAAAGCGTTTATGGGAGGATTTTTAAGGAAACAAGAAGAAGAGGTTGAATAGTGGGAGCCATTGGCCCCATTGAAACATCAAATTTGTAATGATTTCTTGTTTTCCAAGCAAAATTGATACATAACATTTTTCATTCACCTTTGTGAAGATAAGTCTTCCTGGTAATCGACCATATCATGCTCTGTGTTCTTATCCAACACTGTGAAACAATTTGAATGACAGTAATCAACTCGAAGAAAAGCTCGGAATTGATAGGATTTTGGGGAAATTCCTACCCACTGTGATTAATTCAAATGCTGTCCAACAAATTTTGGTGAATTTACCAGAAGTTTTTTACAATTGAATTCATATAAAAAAGCGATGAGATCCAACAACTTCAAATCTGTTATCCGATTAGGACTTTATTCTCAGAATTGAGTCAGATTGTTCACCTGAGGCTTGACGATGGTTACAAGATTTGGGGTACCATTAGAATCTCTTCAAGGGAACTTTAGCCAGAGCAGGATTCCAACAAATGAAATGAAATCGACATAAAGATGTTTCACTGTTCAAATACGGCCTCAAGAAAACCTAGATTTTCAAGAGTTCGGGAGCAAACAAGTCTAATTATGAAAGTATTCCTGTAACTTAGAAGAAACCTTTCCAAAAGTTTTTTTTTTCAAAAGAACAGAGTTTGCTGGTTATCTCGTCCTCCTTGGGAGGGGGAATTGATAGCATGTAAATAAAGCAAACTGGATTATTTATTGCACTTTATTGACTATCAAATCTATCGAATTCACTCAAATGAAATCCAATGGAATTCGGTGACAACATTCACAACGTTGTCTAGGATTTCATGACATTTGACAAATTACATTTGTTCTTCATTGAAAAAGGCCATTGAATCTAATGGAATCCATTTGAAGTTGCCCAAATTGCCTTGAGCTGGAATATTTTGCAAACTTCGATGAGATTCGACCAGATTGAATAAGTTCCTTTGATCACAAGTGTTTACAAGATGTATAAAGCGCTAATAGAGTTCAAGATTGATTGATTGATTTTGCCCTAGGGATTATCCCTCCAAGAGCAGTAATTGATGAATGTAAGTACAGTGGTATACAAGAATTTACGAAAGTAATGATTTACAGATTTGTAGAATCAAGCTTATATAACTATAGATAAATATCTAAAAGAAACAAACTAGATAAGCAATCAGCTGCGATACAGAAGAAGGAAAACAAAAGGAACGTGAGCCAAACCATCCGTTTTTCAGTGCAGAAAAAAAGAGAAGCTAGCAAAAGCCCTTAGGAGTTTATTTGATTTTCAAACAAGTAATCACGCAACTTAACGCGCAAAGTAGCTTTAGATGAACAGGATTTCAGCTGTTCGGGAAGAGAATTCCAAAATTTGGTACCTGAAACAGTGGAAGAGAGACACTCCAAGAAAACACGATCCTTCAGGAACGTCCACTGAACGTGCCTGATGTTTTGTGCTCCCTTGAGGTAGCCGTGTTTGCAATTTCAGAACCTAAACAGCGTTTCACAGAACAAAAAGTAATAGTTATGTAGTCGATGTGATCATCTTGTATCAATTAGTTTTGAAGAAGATTGTATAAGAACACAAACTTTTTGATAGTCAATGATGCTTCTCACCTCTGATACCAAATTTAGGGGCAATTTCTAGAATTCCATCAACTGTTTTAAACTTCTATCCACCCTCGTTGAAAGAATCTATTCAATCTTGCCACATCTAATTGAATCTTGTACAATGTTCTAGTTGCAGCCAATTTGAAAATTCTCAATTAGGTTTTGTTAGATCCAATGGGCTATTTCACAGAAAACCTCACTGAATCTTGCCAAATCCTATACGATTTGATTCGAATGGATTTCGTTAACCAGGGTAATCCAACCTTAAATTAACCGCAAACGCAACCTTAGCTTAATTCGAACCTAATTTCAACTGAGTCTTAACCCCAATCGAATTGATGGCGATGTTTAATCCAATATGCATCTTGTTTATTGTGTAATTCAGTCCACCCGCACCAAATTCAACACAAAATTCCAGAGCTTTCAAGAACACTTTCTTCACAGCATGTTCAAGTTTTCAAATTTCAATTCATATTGAAATCCAGTTATGAAGGATCTATCGAAATTGAATCCAAATGATTGATTGAACTCTAGATTATGTGCCTCATGCTTTCGTGTTTTGAGTTGCTTATTGCAACTTGAGGCATGTCAACTCCACTATTCAACAGTTGTATCATCTCTCTTAAGGAATGGCGAATGTGAACCCAGAATTTCAAGCGAGTATGTTTCTACTCGATAGATTATCATTCGCAAATACAAACAATCAACATTAAAATTATGGAATAATATGAAGTCAAGTGACAACGATTCCAAAATATTGAATTGAATACAAATAGATCTGATTAGATCAGGATCTATCAGATCGTTTGAGGATTCCGATAATATATAATTTGAGCCATTACGATTTGAAGGGAGAAATATGAAAAGGGAGGAAGAAAAAACAAACGAAATATATATAAAACCGGAAATACGGTGTTGAAATTCCACGGAAAACGCTAAAGCGATAGCGCGAGAAGGGTGACGAGAGGAAGATGAGGAGGAGAGGGAGGAGGAGGAGTGGAAGATGGTCGCGGAAAATCGCACAGCATAGGGCGGATAGATCGTAGGGGTAGGGATGACGAAAATGAAAGCAGAGGGAGTATATGCAAAGCAAGGCGGTGAATTTAAAACGAGCTTGCGCAGAATGAATTGCCTCACCTTGTCTCGCTCTATCCTTTTCCTCTCCGCTGTGCGTTTGATTTGATTTCATATGCATGTATTTACATATACATGTATTTACATATACTTTCACACCCTCACTCATCTAACCTTTTTTACAACACTAAGCAGCCTCTCGTCACTTGTACCTAAGAAAAATCAGCCAGTCCCGTCACTCTTCATTCGCTTCTTTTCACAGCACTTTGTTCTTCAATCGTCGAGAGTCGCTAATACACACATCAAAAAGATCAATTCACATCCGAACCAATGATCGATACAATTCTTCCCTGCATTCATATTCGAGAGATCGATCGATTCGGATCGTTATTATTGCTCTGCAACTGAGATAACAATGAATTTATTTATCTCCTAAAGTGGAATAAGTCGTCGAAGAGAATCATTCGGTTCATCGTGGCTCTCCCTTCTTTATCAATCCATCCATCTGTCTATCTCCCTTCCTCCCTCATCTGTCATAGCACACGTGCACGAGGAAACAGTACACGGTAAACAAGCGAACTGAATCAAGATTTCATTTATTTTCTGGGATTGATCTTCTTCACGACTATACTAAACTGAAAGATAAGAGTCGATAAGAGAAAGAATAAGAATAATAAGAGAGAAGGGATGAATTTTAGAGGGAAACGAACAAAAACACGACATTACAAACAACACACACTCGCGTTTAAGAGCCACCGTTCGTGATGATCTTACTCAAAGGTGAGTTGCTTTGATTGTCAGGGAAAAAAGAGAAGTAGGAAAAAAAAAGAAAGATCCTAGAGAGTGTGATACAAAAGACGAACGACGACGTGTTGACGTGTCGTGTCGCGGCCGGACGTCTTTGGATGTTAGGCGCCTTAGAACGTTATCGCAACGTGTGTGTTCGAGTAAAATGGCTGCTCTCGCCGCTCCGGCGCGCCTGAGCTTACTGGCTCGCCTCCCTTTTTCACTCTTCTTTTGGCTCTCTAGACATCTACCACGGGAACGCGAGGGATGTAATATAGGTAATACGTGTATACGTGGGTGACTCATACATTGATTCCCCGTCATGCATGTAACGGAGAATAACACGTACACACACACGAGGATAAGATTCCGCGGCGACGCACGCGCACAATTACACCTTTTCCTAAGTATTTCGCTTTGGACCGTGTCAGTGTGTGCGTTTGTATGACCGTTAAGATCTTTCTCTTTCTCTCTCTTTATATGTGGATACATATGTGCATGTTGTTCACCGATACATGGACGTCGCGACGCTTTCGCCCCCGTCAGCTATACGCGCACGTGTCTGCGCGCAGAACAGCTGAGCGTTAAGAGACTTCGCTATGTTTCTCTCTGACTCACTCACTTGTTCCTTGTGTATGTACTTCGAATCTATTGCAACTTTTTGTTTTTCTCATGATATTTCTCCAGCCTTCTTTTCTTCATTTTCTTTTTACTCCCTACTTTTTTCGAAAAGGAACGAGAGTTCGAGCGGAGGGAGTGCAGGAAAAGTATAGAAAAGGGATGAAGAAGAAGAAGAAGAAATAACGAGTAGAGTGGTTGAGTGGGATGTTTTTCTCAAAAAAAAAAAGAAACAATACAAGGATGAAGTAAAATGGTATCGCAATTCCAAGGCAGAATCAGCAAATTTGAGAATGAAATGTGCAGTGTTGTTGATATTGCTGTTGAACTGCTAGAATTATCATCAAAGACCGATGAATCGATGAACTTCTAAATTATGGATGAGGATTCAATTTTCTTACTACCCGCTGCAAACTTGTTCCTTTTATGTGGGTGAAGTTTGAATCGTCTATTGGGACGAATTAGTGCTCGAACAGCACAATACTTAGCTGTTGGAAACCAAAAATCTTGCAGTACACTCTTTAAATCACCCCTAGCGGTTCTGGGTGAACCAACCAAAAATTTCGGTTAGATTTTAGTGAAAAATCTTGGTTTTGGTAACTTGTTGGGCGTGTGAGACATTTTTTTCAACAAAAATTCAATTGATCTCGTAGTAATTTCCTGGGTTTCGACCTCAAAAATACTGAAAGGATTCCAAAAACGACCCAAATTTTTTAGTGGCAAATTTTTTCCAAGCAACCATTAGTTTTCAGTCACGAAGAGGTCATTATACGATAAAAACCATCTGGGTAATCATTTTCTGACCAAATTTTCACCAAACCAAAAAATAACCGAAAGTAAACCACGAAAATTGGTTACTTTGGAATCGCCATGGACTGTGAAAAGTGAAACTTACTTCCATCCTGGATATCAGCTGATTTTAAGATGCAGTCAAATTTAGCCATCTTTCAACTGAAAGACTGAATTTCAGCCTAGTCTTCAAGTAAGATGGCAGAGCCATATATTCAGTCCGACTTTCTGATGTGACGATATTTTCAGTTTGAAGAAGTTAATTTGGGGTGGAAAATAACGATGGTTGATCAGATTCTGAGAGTTTAAATTTTCGTTTCGTCTCTATAAACGATTCAAACTTCAAGAACACTTTCTCTTCGTTTCAATTTTGACCACGTTTCGATAGAAAATTACAGAGAACGTAAGAAAACGGTCTCTTAAAACAATGAATTCGATTTGAAGTATCAATTTACCTCGAAAATCCGTTATTATATAGTGATATAGGAGTTGGATTCTGAAAATTCATCAAATTTAGGAACCCCCGACGTGTATGAACTTCGGCCGACCCTGGTTCCATCCTGGCCCAGTCTTGGGCCCCACGGTACATACATGCTAGGGACAAAGAAACTCTGGTAATTCGCGATAATAACCGAAGTTGAATCTACACGGAGAAAAAAGAATTGCTATGACAGCAAAATCTGACATTGCTGAGTCACTTTTGCGGAAGCAACAAATTTTTGGCTACAACAGCAATTTTGTTAGCTACGACGGCGTCTCTTTAGCTGTGGCAGGGAAGAATGTCTGCTCCTCCAGCACAATACTCCAGCGAAAAATTTGTTACTTCAATTAATCATGTTGCTCTCTCGGCAATCCAGTTGGCTGTGGCAGCAAATTTTTGACTAGGTTAGCAAAAAGATTTGCTATTCTATTTTCTGCGATAGCAAATTTTGTTCCCCTTTGTAGCGATGAGAATCCTTGAATAAGATCGACATTTTTTACATGAAAAGTATCGAATTTTTATTGAAACCTATAAAAATTATATATATATTCTATATGAAAAAAAAGAATCGATCCTTTTCAAAGACCCTCATCGCTAGTTGTATCTGGAAAAATTCCAAACTTATTCACACTCCTCATAGCAAAAACATTCAGAGAACGTTAATTATTTTGTACGCATATTCATTCTCTCGTCTAACTAGAATTCAGAGGAGTTTTTAAAATCTTAGAGCGTCAATCGTTAATCACATCACGGAAACTGCGGTTGGAAAAAGTGTGTCAGAGTGAAACTTTTACAATTATAATATAAGAATGATGAAATTTTATAGTGCGGATTTTCACAGCATGAGGTATCACGTTTCCAATGAATTTATTTTAATCTTCATCGTATTAAAATTTTATTGCGCGGCGATGACGATTAATAATCGTTGATTTAAAAAAAGAACATTGAATTTCCACGATTTTGGAATGTGTGGAGATACTGAACATGAACTGTTCTGAAGTTCTATTCAAATCAAAGGATATTTCGAAATCCTAAAATTATGATTCTATGAGTGAAAATGCGAATTGAAAAGTTCATTTTACTGATGTTCGAATGTCAATGAATTCTTCGAACAACCGTTTTTTATTGAATGTAACGTGAAATGAATGACGTAACGTTTCTCACCATACCCTGATATTTGACAATGGACGTGGAATACAATTAGAGACAGTTTCAATATGTAATAAAAGGTATTCGAAGGGAATTTCGAAATAACCACAATGAAACTCATTAAATATCTGACGCTAATAAATGTCGTTGTACTTTTACCATATTTGTATCAACCCTTTTTTTTTGTTTTGTCACACATTTCACTTCGCGTGTGTTGACAATGGATAGTAGTGAAAGCACAACACTGTGGAAGAAAAGTCATGCGTTTACTTATAACTATAATCATTTTGTCACTTGTGATGACTATTACAACACCAGATGTTTCCATTTCGCAATAGTAACTGGAAATTCGAAATTTATAAATTATTGATTTCGAATTAAAGCAACAGGTTTTTGTTTTTATCGTATTTGTAAATTGTGTAAGCATGGATGGGAGAATGGGTCTCAGAAATTAACATATCCTGAATTCATGAGTAGAAAATGTACATTTCCTGTCAATTGTTCTGGAAGAGAAAATAGTTCAAACTTCATCATAAGTTCATGTCAAATCTTTTATCTTAGGGATTCTAGATGTGAATTTTGTAGTATTAATGTTTCAAAAGATTTCAAAGGAGTCGTTCCATGGATGTTCCTGTAAATCACTCCCCGGTTCTCTCCTTGAGAATGTTCGGAGTACCTTTTCCTCAGAAAAGATTTCCTAGAAATTTTGTTTATCATGTAATGGAGTTCCCCTACGTCCTAGAAAGTTCAATACACTTCATTTCCCGTGCAAAATCCAATTTCTATACTCTGAATGACGAAATTCAAGCATTAGAAATTGACAAAATTTCCCATCTCCTGATATTTATATTGAAAATATTAAATATCTTGTCTTGGATTGGTTGGGAACATTTGTCTGCATCCCCTGATTAAAAATCGAACGTCCTTTGAATCCTATGAAATAATACACACTTTGCAATTCGAGCTGATCAAAAACTGAATTTCAATCGATTCGAATGTCTTCGAAACATAATTCACTGTCGCATGGTTTGTATTTAATCTCGTATGTGTATGCACCAATGGCTCAATCATGAACCAATCCTGGCACAAGACCTGCCGAGACTTGTCTTGAACAATATATCAAACTTCACCCAGGGTTGGGAATGATAAGACCAGGATGAGGATGGACCGAAGGTTTCTTCAAGCCTGGTCCAATTGATTGGCCCAAGCATCAACCAATAGTCTTTTATCACAGATATTGACGACAAGAGAAGTTTGATCCATATTTTAGCTTGACTTTCTTCCTCGGAATACTGTAGATGAATCATTTCAAGACGATGGATTTGATGTGCCAAAACTGGGACGAGCTGGGTTTTTTTTCAGTCTTGTTAATACCTGTATGGGAAAGACATCTTGAAATCCTGTAGAGAAATTTTCAAGAACAGTTAATTTCAACAGGCGCAGTACTGCACCAGTACTAGCCAAGACTGGCAGGGTACTGGCATTTGTCTGGAATGATAACGCTCTTCAGTACTGAGGATTAAGTACTGATACCATTATTCGCAATCAGTGCAGGGCCAGTACTGGGTTAGTACCTGGCCGGTATTAAATTCCCAGTACTGGTTTATCAGTACAGGCATAGTACTGTATTTTTATGTATTCAGTACTGATCCCGTACGTGTCGACCAAGTGTTGGAGACCCAATACTGGCACTGTACTGCACCTGTTGTCAACATTGGCATATTACGGATTTTTCTGATTGGGAGCTTATTACCATTGAGTCAATTTTGGGCCAGTCTTGGCCCGATGGTTATGCACAAGTCTTTAGACATTGTGAACTCGGAATTCGATCACTGAATAAAAACGTGACAGTTCATTCAACCAACGTCAAAAATGGAACCAAAGTCATACCACACATTGTGCATAAATATTGATTTTCCTCTTTGTTTCCCAGCAATTAAAGAAAAAAGAAACATAAAATGAATGCTTTTAAAATCTCATCATCGCGTTGTTTTTGCGTATTGCACGCGATAAATTTCACTTTCGCTAATGTTCGGTTGCACGAAAGACATTAAAAGTAATTACTCATCGGCAATCGAAACAAATGGGAGGGTATTTCCTGACGTGCACGTTTCTTCAGATCATAAAAAAAATTCCTCCCTCATTGGACAATAAATTCATTAGGGAATAATGTTTATTATTTATGCAAAAGGAAACAATGCGACATACGATTGTGTACCATCAAACAATTATTTCTATCTATATTGGGAATTGAGTCTTAATATTTCATCTTCATGAATTCCAATTTGATGAATTGAGACATCGCAGCGGTTCGACAGCCCAACTCTCTCGCAGACACATATTCAACAACGTCGAGGGATCGAGTGAGGAGAGGATTCTCGAATACAAGGTGAAGGAAGAAGCATGCGCTTTGCATAAATGCATCGATGCACAGGACGCAATCAAGAATAGTGCTGGCGATGCCCGCATCGCGTCGCGTCGACGTGAAAAAAGAAAACGTTGTAGTAACTGCGAGGCGCTGCTGTCCACGAGCACGCGCGACTATACAAATCAATATTTTCTACATATCTCACAAGTTTTCCCTAATTGTTCGGTACGGAGGGAAGAGAGGGAGTTGACGTCCCCTTTCATCCTCATCATCCTCTTCTCGTCGTACTATGGTCCTTCAACTTATATATCCAGATCTCAACTTATATCCATTATATCTACCTTTTTGATATTCGAATACTCTCCGAATTCGAGTTTACTCTTCGAATTACGATTTTAATCAAAAGGATTTGAGCAATTCTTCTTCCACCCTCTCCATCTTTGAGGGATTCGAGAAAGAGCATTTTCCAGCGAAAAAGCGAGTTCGAGTTGTGTAAGGTATTATGAAATAAATCTCGTTATTGCTGGGAAGGAAAAGCGAGGCTTGCGGTCAGTTTTAATTAAAGAACTCGAGGCGTCAGCTGCTTCTTACCAATGATTTCCCGCCTTGCCTTGATTTCGTCCTTTTTTCTTACAACTCGTATACCGATATTGTCCACGTATGGAATCGCGTTCACGATTATGGTTCAAACATTAAACCCCACTCTTAGATACTCTTCCCATGATATTCACATGATTTTCAATTTTTCATACAGCCCGCATTTTGAAAATTCCTCAATTTTTCAACCCGAGTATCACTTTTCTCGACTTCCTTCTTTCTCCCAATTACTAAATATCGATCAAAAATTCAGAAATGCATCCATGAGATGAATAAATAAATTCCAACATCGTTGCCGTCGTTGTTGAAAATACTTGGGGTATGGTAACATTGTTCTTTGAAATTCTAGAAATATTTCTCGTTTCTCAAGAGACGTTCTTTCGATTCCAGCATATGCAGTAGAAGCAGACAAAGGACTACGATAGAGTCAGACATGACTTTCAAACTAATGCTCGAACAGCATTCACATAAATTGCATTTTGAAATATTCATTTGAAAAATCAAATTCTCTCATTCTTACAGGGTGAATGAGGCTTGTCAAAGAAAAATAACTCGAGAGGCAATCGGTGTTTCATGGAAGCAACGGAAAAAAAGCAATTAGTTTCATTGATACCTTTAAAATCAAACAGTAAACAAAAAAAAAGTTCATCAGATCCAAGGTGAAATTGTGTCGAAGAATAGTGTGAATGCTTGTCTTTGTCGTCGACCCTCCTCGAAATTAATAAAGAAACTCATCGTTGTTCTAGTAATAACAGAGAAGACAAGGAGAAGAGAGGATGAACAAAAGAAGAGGAGGGTAGCGAACGAGTGGAAGGCGGTAAGAAAGAGAGCATTGTCGACTCCAACCTTCCTTCCTTCCTTCCTTCTTTCACTCGACTTGCGTCCTGTTTCTTCTCGAAACGCTATAAGAGCTTTTGCTCCCAACTCGTTGGACAAAATCATAATGAAACCAATAATTAAGCTCCAACGAATACACACACGTGAAAAAGGACGAAGAATAAATCGACTTCCTCATTGTATTGCTAAATTCAAAGGGAAGAAAAGTGGAGAGTACAGGAGAGTCCACGAGGAAACAATAACTGTAATAAGAATCGCACAATGCTGCGAAATTATTAGCTTTTCACCGAATTAAGACTCTAGATCTCGTCGAGTTTCTTTTGATACTTCATCCTTCATCTTGGAAATACTCCACGCTCTATTGTAGGTTTCATGCGTCTTATATACTTTTCTAAGCTTTTAATTCTCGTTCTTTCTGAAGGATTTCATTTTCATACACCCTGCATAGTGCATACCTTTTATGGTGGGAAATTAGAAACTGATGGTTCCAGGGAGAGAACGGGAAATTTCTTCTTCGGAGATGAAAAATTCATGAAAAGGAAATTTATATTATATACCTTGAAAGTTGACAAAGAGGGAGAGAGAGAGGAGGGTATTAAAAAGGAATCGATGAAGAGAAAAAAGTGAGAAAGGGGGAAACAAAAGGCGATCGCGTATGAGCGGCAATTAGCTCCTCTAATGGGCCGCAAAACAAAACATAAGACTCGAGAGCGTCGAAGCTCAAACACAATAAAAGAAGCCTTGTCTCTCTTTTTCTGTCTTCGGTTCCTAGCCAACCGATAGAAGAAATAAAGACTCGGTGGAACAATGGCGTTCAGGCTACCACCATACCACGTTAGCTACGTAGCTACGTAGCTTCGTAGCTTCGTAGCTCCGTATTACTGTCGCTTCCTCCTCCTCCTCCTCCTCTTCTACAACAAGAACCACCACTACACACTTCCCTCTTATCTTTGTTTCACGCTGAAAATGCCACCACATTGCAACAGTTGTCTTCGTAACAAAGACTCGTTATGGAAAATTAAAAGTTACTCATGAGGAGAAACTTTGCTCATCCTCCTCCCGTTCGGAGAAAAACAAACTTTCATCCGTAGACAGAATGTTGTTTTTCTTCGAAATGATAATTCGCGAATGAGAGAAATGTCGTTGGTCGAATTTGTTCTTTAATTGAAAAATGAAAAGCGAGTGAACCGAAAAGGAGCTCCACCGTTAACGCTACTATCCGACACATTACCAGCCTTACACACGAGACAAGGTAATTCAAATACGATTACTTTGTGAGATTGAATGAAGGAAAAAATCCCTTGTGTAGTTAATACGACATGATAATAACAGGCTACCTGACATACAAAGTAAGCATAATTATCATTGCGATGACGAGTTAAACGAGCTGCGTGAGTACACGGTGAATATAACGTGTGTGTATAGTATATGATGATACAATGTTGTGCCGTCCAAGAGGAAAGAGGAAGGAAAGAGAGAGAGAAAGAGTGAAGTAGTAATTACTACTTATCTTCCCGTACTAATATTCCATAGCTCTGTTGTATTTTCGCATATAAGTCGTGTGATTATTTCATCGAGATGAATGATATTGTATTTTAAAATGAGAATTAACCTTGTACATCGACGTCGAGTAATTCAATCCACCAAGAGTTGGTATAGCGATAAAACACGTACTCTTCAATGTAGGTAAATGAATTTACCGAGATAGTCATCTTTTCTCAAGGGACGACACCACGCTCGCCCGTCTACGTGAAAGAAATGAGCGTAAAGGAATCGGAAGATCTTCGAAATATGATACATTCATCTATCAAAACTATTCGAATTCGAGAGGAAGGTTCATTCAAAGAATTCGTTTCTGATTGAAATACCGATTTGTAGAATCATCAAATTCAGCTCAATTAAAATAACATATACATTTTCTCATGTTGCATCTCAAGAAGTGTGAACACCAAGATAAGAATCGAGTTGAACAATGCAGGGATGGATTCTCGCGATGCAACATTGTTATATCCATTAACCGTTCCATAGCGAACTGGAAATAATGATATATCTCGTTATTTGAGAACATAATGAGATCGTGTAATTTGTTCATTGTGTATCATGCGGAAGATCTTTTAATTCCAACTTGTATTTTAAAGTACAATTTGCAGTTGATATGAATTGATTCACATACCGAAGAAGAAGATGCGATTTGTACATTTTAAAATTATTATTCTCTGATTTAATTAGACAAAATTCACCCCATAAGGAACGAGAAGCGAAGAGTTCATTGCTCTCGCCGGAACAAAACAATCAAACTGAGTTGAAAATATTCAATTTTTCATCATCTCACCCTGAACAAATAAATAAATTGATTCCTAATAATATCATTGTATCATAACAATAACAACGGTGGAGGATTTATTATCGAACGATAAATTAACCGAGGAGCGCCAATTATTTTTACACAAATCTAGTCCGTGACCTAAATATGATGCAACATACGTTGTTACCCGCGTGTAACGACAAAACAGTCCAGGAAATACATGCCTAATTAACGGTAATAAGAACGTGATTAAATAAGATGGATAAAATTATCCCATAGAATGGACCGAGCCCCGAATAGATATATAGAGCGTTCAATGATCGAATCAAAGAACTCATTCGACGATCAACTTATTCGTTGTTGCTCGTTAATGAACTCGGGCATAAAGTGGCTTTAAGACTCGAATATTGTATATCCGGTAGCAGTCCCTCTCCCACGGACTCTACCGTCTCGTGTAATCATCGGACTTGTCCTCGTTATCCGTTCGGTATATATCACGGTAATCGAGGAAATCGCGCAAACGAGGAAACACGAAGAGACGAATCGTCCACGAGAAACAAAATAAAAAATCATATAAATGATGAAAGATGAAGAGGAGAAGAAGGAGGAGGAAGGGAGGGATATAACAAAATATAATAGAAATGAGAACGAAAGAACGAATCAACGTCGATGTCTCGTCGCGTTTATTGGGATTATAAAGCGTGTAGAGGAGGAAGGGGCGCAGGAAGGAGAGATTTGTTTGAATTATTCAAATTAGATACGAAATTGAATGCGTGCTCTGCTCGTGTGCAGGTAATGACGGCACTTGCATATAAATGGTAATTATTGTCATTATTCTGCCCCAGTCGTTGTGTCCTCTCCTCTTTTTTACTCTTCCTTTTTTCCTCATCTTTCCCCTCCCTCTTCTTTGCTCTTTCTCTCTCTTTAAGTCTTTTTTGCCGTTTGTTGCTCCTCGTGCGTCGTAATGCCGTGTGTTCCCATACACTAGTTGAGATAATTATCAAAATTGTTTTATTGTTGATATAATTACAATGGACACGCTATGCCTTCTACTCACCCCTTGTTCCTCATCTCTCTCATCCTTTTGTGTTCACCACCTCCCGCCGTCCTCGCATCTTCTCTCATTCCAAATGCGCGTGAATTCAATGTAACGTCGATTCGATTTAACATTCTCTCCCACATTCTGTCATTTAGGATCTGAATTCTATCACACGCTGATGCCATTTGTACGATAGAGATATTCAAACTCCTTGCAGGAACTCGCGACTGTTTAGAGAATCTCTAATTGAATTCCTTTGTTAACAAAGTTTCTTAATTTCCTTTGTGAATCCATCGTTGAGAATTGCTAAGAACCATTATTAGCTTGTACAGAAAAACAGGACTCCGGTGGATGATAGGTTAGGAAAACCACCTATTTTCATCAAAGCCCAAAATAGGGGATTAGTAAATTATTTCTCATCCAATAATGTTGCAAGAATGATAATTGGCAATTGAATCTCGAAAGATACTGGAACGACTTTTGAAATTATCTTCAGCATATTAATCATGAACACAGTTGAAAAGATACCACCCAAATAAAAATTGACTATTGATTTTGGAATGCCGCAACCAACATTGGCAAAACAGTGAATCAAGACTGACGATAGCAACCAAGATTGATCTCAGTTAATGTTAATGCTAGGCGCAAAATTTGTCTATTTTATCCAGTTTATATTGAGCCAAGAATTGGAGATAGCTCACTCCAAACTTGAATGGATGCGGAGACAGTCATAGATTGATGAAATCAATTCAATAATTACCAAAAATGATATATCATTTTGTCACGTTTCGATCTCCATCGACTCTACATGAATCGGCAAGATTTGGCAATCAGGCTCACACCAAGCCATATCCTGTTGTCAGCGTTGGCGGAAGCAAGAAAATCTTGATACATAAGAATAGTATCCACAGGGAACTTCTGTTACTTTAGTAGTACATCGGTTCCCAAGCAGATAAATTTCATGGCCAGCCTTGTGTTCGATATGCCTGATTTTGGCTCACTTGATCTGATCCTGGTGAGACCAGGAGACCTGCTCCTGATAGGTTTGTAATTTGGCACGCGCTACGATAGTTCGTCGCATCGGAGTCTGATAAAACGGTGCGTTGCATTCCATATCAGGGCTTGATTTGCAGTTGGACCATCTAGATGAAGAAGTCCTGACGAAACACCCAATATCAGATAACTCAATGGCTGAGCAGCCTTGTCAGCCAGGGATGATCCACCCTGGTGTGACGTATCCAAACTGTAGGGATTATTGTTCCTCATAATTTTCCGATCAAGAAAAATACATCTAAAAATCTATATCAAATCTGTTTCAATGACAACACGTCCTTGCCCAGTTGGGAAGAGAGGAATCCTCTACGAGATTCAAAGACAAAGAGAGCGCAAAGCAAATTATAAAGAGCATGGAGAGTCGCAAAGTGGGCCCTATCAATATTAATGGCAATATTTGTCGTGGCTTGGTCTTCATCGCAAGCTCTCTATTACCAATTAATCCGATCGTGCGAAGTATGCTATTGCGAGAGAGCGGGCTCCGTTAGTCACTGGAAAGAATAAAGTGTGCGTATACATGTATATATATGCGTTATTCTATTTGCGTATGCATCAAAGGGAGAAAAAGATACACCGAGAGGAGAGATAGACAAAGAGAAGAACGATGTGTGCTGTCGACGGGTTAGATATTGTGTCAGTCGAGTCGTCCAGCATTAAAAGTAATTACGACGTGATTGACCGAGGGCCTGTTAGATGAGGACAAGAGGCGACGACGAGGGGGAGGCTAAATCATCGGGAGTGACGCACGTAGCTCGTTGCTGCCTCCCAATTATACAATCAGTGAGAGACCAGCGAGAGAGAGAAACAGAAATAAATACATATAAGTACAAAAGGAAGAAAAAGAGTCTGATAAGTCTCCACGTAATGAATGAAAGACAGTTGGATGGAGAAATAAGAAGAGAAAATTGTATCGCATCCTGAGTCGCATCCTTCTAATGAGATCTAACGATTTTCCAATTTTCCATTGCGAAATCAGTGAGAAGTGGAGCAAAGCTAACGAAGAGGTCTTATCATTTTGTTGTTGTTTTTTGTCTTGATTTATTGCCGCAAGTAACGGTAAGAACGGTCTGTCGCTTGTACTTGTACATTTTTTCATTTAAATTATTTTCCACAATCTTGGCCACTTTTTGACATCAATCCTCTGTGTAATGAGAGTCGAAGAAGGAGGAGAGGAAGAGAAATGAGAACACGAACACGAACGAGACGATACAGGAGACGACATCGATAACAACAAAGTGAGAGATGAAACCACAATCGTGATCGTTATTGTCTGTGATCCAGACGAGTAATTTGGTTTGATGGTGTATGCTGTAATTGACGACGACGACATTTGCTTATAATAAGTCGTGATCTAGAAACTAATGAGCCATTACAGAAGACAATCTCATTCTCGAAGGAGAGACGACGAGAGGAGCCAAAGGGGTGGAACTTTGAATAAAGACTCGGAATAAATTAATGCGAAGAATTCAACGTGGATATATGATGTTGGTATTGTTATGAATGTTCTGAGGACTCTATATTCTTTTGATATGCAGTTTTGCTTCTTATTGCACGATGATTACAAAATTCTTTGAATATGAGTATGGAATTATGAACACAACGTTCCAAAAATGATTTTCTGAACACACGTAAGATGAAAGCTTCGAGCATGCTCTCAGTATAGGTAGGGACGATGGCTTATTATGAAGTTTGGATCATGAAGCCTTTGGCAGATAACAGGTTAAAAAGAAGCCTAAAAGAGCAACTTAATTTTTTCGAAATATGAAGCGTGGTTTTCATCCATTGTAAAACACTTTGCACCGTGGCATCCCCTTGATCTTCAATAAATTGTAACTGTGTGATACTGAGTGTCTGACGATGGATGACATGATTCCTGATGGTATTCAAAGAAATTTTGAGAAATTCAAGTTGCTTTTTTAGGCACCTTTCTGTCCTTCCTAATCTGTTATCTGGTCAAGGCACCATGATCCAAATTTCATAGCTGGCCATCGTTCCTACCAATGTTAGAAACATGCGCTGAGGAATTCTCAGCTCTCATAAAATGACGAAGGTCTGGCAGTCGTCACTAGCTCTCAGTCTATCAAGTTTGAGTAGCGAGGGCTCATCGTTGTGATTGAACCGCAAAATTGTATGGAAGTTCAATTATCCAGCTTTGGCATGACTTCCAATTCATGGAAATTGTCAGTGGTTCAGAAAAATGTGGCTAGGAATTGGAAAATTTGAAATTTCACTAGCTGGAGTTCATCTTGATCTGTACAACATTCCAAAATTGGTATACTGAGATCGACCTCTCAACAAAAAATCTCTCAGAACTCCTCAGAGCTCCAGTGAAGGAATCCGAGGAAGAATTTTGAGCTTGGGTTTTGGGCGGATATTTCAAACTCTTGGTTGAAGGAATCTAATAAATCTTACACTGTGTTCCACCTGATCACTCATGAGGGGATGATCAGGTGATCCTAGGGTATGCCTGATCATGTACAAATCAGGGATGGATAAAGCTGCCTTTTATACTGATTCAATTAAAGTCTCATAGGTTTACAAAACAGATTCTGGCTAGGCTCTCAATTATTTACTCTGATAAACGCGGTTCCTCATAAAACGATGTATTGCAGGCTAACAAAATCTGCATCTTACAGGGATCTGATGTGTAGTCTTGACTTGGATTTCAGTCATTCCTTCCTTGGCAGAGTCTGCAATAAGTTTGTGCGATAGTGTTCTCATCCTCCTCTGCGTACAATCCCAGCTATAAATGATTCGGAGTATTTCTTTGGTCTTGTCAGGAACTGGTCAGGGCCTAGTCAGGCTCCTTGAGCCCCAACAAAAGTTACGTTGGGATGACACCAGTTATTACAATCAAGACAACATCGGGTGCTCCCATATATTTTTGCCTTGGAATACTCATTTCAAAGCAAACTTAAACTCGCTCTTTCTTGGTCAGGTCAATTTATGGAGCCTCAAACAGTTTCACCTGATCAGTTTCACGTCACTCCTTTGCGTTACATACATAATAAAGGGCTTGACTACTAAATCGGACTTTTCTAGGCGGATAGGGATGTCAAGAATGTCATACTTCTTTTCATGAATGTTGCATGTTCCTCTTCATTTAAGAAGTAGCAGGATGGTTAGATATATGATATTGTCATCCCGAATGTGTTGTTTCCTACTGCGTGAACGAACTACTACAGGATCAGAGAAAAAAGAAGATGTATAGATGAAGTGTTGTACCCTTTCTTCATTGTTGCAAGCGACGCGCGTGTGTCTCTGGTTCTCGACGTTCCAAGTACCGATCCTCGAGCATTTAGTAGTTGTTTCAAGTGTACTATGCGCCAATCGTGAGACAATGAATCGCCACGTTGCGGAGTTGGCAAGGGTGACTTTGTACGACGGTATTTGTATGACGTTGTTGGCTCTCGTAAGCACAATCGTCCTATGAAATCTTTTCTTCCTAACTACCACGCGAGCTATTAATGGCTTTTCTGTTTTTTTCTCTCTCCCTCCGCTATTCTTCCCAACGATAGTTCATTCTCTTATACCGCTGTTCAACTGGATTTAACGACTTCAGTCTCTTTCAGAGTTACACATTCGAATTTTTATTTTCCTCGCCTTTGTTGATTTTTTTGGTCGTTGCCTTTTTCGCCGTTCCTTCTCATTTTCATTAGATTACCGCTCAACTTATCGCCATAAACTACTCTCAAAATACTGTGATGCTTTTATTACTATACATATTTTGGCATATTTGTTTCTGTTGTCTTTATGCAGAGATTCGAGTGATAAATGATTCGAGTTCTAGATAGAGAATTCCTAGAGTGACATTTCCTTCGTGTATTACGAAGATCAACCACGCGTGGTTGGTGTTCACAGACAAAAGATGTACATTATACTTAGATAATATAAGGAGGGTGACCATGGGCGTTAAAGTGTATCGCGAAAGAGATGGTTGTGTGGACGTTGGACATATTTATGGGCATGGACCTGGCTGGTGGTCAGGGTAAGCAACAGAGGAAAAGACGATCGGTATGGAAGCAGCGCTCAACAGCAGCAACAGCAGCAGTGGATCCGGGCTCGGTCGTTCAACCAACAGGCTCAACCATCCCGCAACGGTCGAAGCACCTTACTCTTAACAGTCGTACTCTTCTACTCCAACCAAGAACAAGAGGAAGAAGAAAGGAAGATGAGAAAAATAGTGTGCCAACACCATCGACCACCATCGACCGCCACCGCTGTCAAGAATATACCCTATTGGTCGATCTGTATGTCTTCGTGTACAACGAATGCGAACAGAAAAATCTACGTGTGCGACAGATGGAGGCATGCATTGGAACTCCCTGTTATTGCACGTTGTATCACTTCGAGAGAATCTCCTTCGCTATTCCATCATCCTTGCAGAATTTGTATTTTCGATCGTTCGTAGAAATTTTTGAATTATCGACAAAGCTTAACCAAAATCTGATAGAAGATTTTTATCACACGACTCGTCAATTTTTCTTGTACCGTGAGATTCTTCTTCATTCACGAACGAGTGTACGAGTGAAAGAACGAATACTAATCGTTTCGTTCAAACAAATTCTCCAAATTTGAGTAGTGCGCTACCGGTTTTGTTGTCTTCCATCTCTCATAGTCGTTGAGCTCCTCGTGGCTTGGCTGGCGGGTTTTCGAGAGAAGAGAGATCGAGTGAATGGATAAGACCGTGACACGAAGACACACGCGGAGGGCGCTATTATAATCCGGCAATAAAAACTTCGGATCACGTATATTATTTTACTTAGTTTCCCAAACTGCCGCAGCTTAAACGCATCCATAATTACCACGAAGTACGTGAACCGCTTAACTTATTGCTCCGTGTGTAACTGCTTTCCGTCCTCTCTTGTTCTCTTTTCTCATTCTCCAACTGCAAGTTGTTACATGTACTTAGATATACGTACCCTCTGCGAACACAATGTCTGTATAATTTATGAGTGCATGGATTTTCACTCCCACGCTTCGATGAGACATATCAGCGAATTGTCGTGCCCACACGATCACGGTAACGTGTATATGAACTGATAGACACATTCGTGTGAAAATATATGGGAGATTGATATTCTCGGTATCGTTATGCATTGTACGCTGAATTATCTCTTCATAGCTTCCGATACGCCCAATGTTCAATCAGATCGGAGAATCAAGAATAGAACGGTTAAACAATGTAGTACAGTCCGCGCATATAATTCCTGCTCTCCGTTCCCAAACAATTTCCACATTACATACAGAAGAAGATTATTATGAGGGAGAAAATTGAATATCCCATGGTACAACGTGCGATTTCGAAACGACGCGAAAATGCGTTTACGCTTCCACCCGAGAGATCCTAAAACAATTTTACGAGAAAGAGAATCGCAAACGTGATTATCCAAGTTGCAGTATTGTACTCGCGAATTTCCGTTTGTTTGAGTTACGGGGAGTTTAAAATGGAAAAAGCGTATGGAAACAGATGTATCCGCTTACGAGGAAGAGAAGGAGGAGAGGGAGGAGGTGGACGATGAGGACTGCGCTTGAGGAAGCTAAAAAATACCAAGAGTGGACTGTGGTGATTTTCTCTCTGTGTACCGAGACAGTAATTTGCTTGATGACCGACGATTAACACTCAAATGAACTGTGCAACCAACAACTGTGGGGTTGGGAAGAAATGATCCTTTGTTGTTGTTCCTGTTGTTGTTGTTGTTGTAAAATTTAGATCTCTTTTTTTCCTTTTTTTTCGAATTTTTCTGGTATTCGAAGGAACGTGGAAGGAAAGAGTCGAAGAATAAGAAGACGAGTTTTCAGTGAGTCTACACCAGAAGGCGGATAATTCCCTGTAAGTGGATAATGCCTCGACTACGTTGCTCCTTGCCTACGCATCCAGGATTGTACTATTCCTCCTTCTTGAACGCTTTGTAGTTTGGATTATGGTTTTTTCCTTACTTTCTTCTTTTTTTCATACATTTTTCTTCTTTACCTTTTGCTTCTTGTTGTTCTTCTTCTACCACTTCTTCTTTACTATTCTTTGCCTTTTTCCCTACTACCACCGCAAGATTTTATTGTACAACTCGCTTTCAAAGTTCCACTTTGAACGTTCCATCGTACGTGGAATTCGCGTTTTTATCTACTTCTTCTTTCCTACCCCCGGAATCTCATCCTTCAAAATAACTTCACAGCCATTCGCGGTTCATCCTCCAATTATCCCTTATACGGAAGAATACCGTGAAATGTTATTATTGCGATGAATACTTTTTGTTCGCGATCGATTTTCGTAATGAATAAGCAAATGAACGATTGAGTCATCATTTCGAATCATACGCTTCCCCTTATAGGAATTATATATCTGCACATATCTTGATTTCTCGAATAATTTCTTTCCGGTTCCCACGAGATTTCAAATATCTCAATTACCCGCGAGCCTGCGAGGATAATAGTTCTCTTGAATTTACCCATTTACGCGGAGCAATAAACGTCGAGTTACGTAATAACGAGGTGAGAAATGCTGAGACGAAATTTGATCCGTGAATGAAATCAAAATGATTCGCATTGTATCGGATAATCGCTATATTTTCATCGATCATTCTTCCAATTTTAGTATAATTCGTGGATGATTTCGAACTGAGTCTTCCATAGCCATTGCCACCGTCTTTACGATAGTCAAGTCACAGACAGTTACTCTCTTACGATCGTAAACCGCTCAGCAGTTAACTCTTGACTTTGGTATGCTGCGTACGATAAATACATACGAATACGAAAGGATCGTGGAGAGATGAAAGAGCCTGCGAACACCTTGGCCGAGCCAAAACGAGAAATCAAAATGCACCTTGGGAAGAATAACTGCGGGAAGAAAGCGAAAGATATCGGCATTTAACGATCTTTTTAATTGAGTTTTACGAGCTGGCGTGAGAGGGGAATCTCGATCATTCAAATGTTTCGGTTGCTTGATACGAAAAGATTGCGAATTCTCTTGGGAAAATGCTGAATTATGATATGAGAAAATATTTATTGAGTGCATGAAACATCTCCAGATTTCAGAGCTGCTCACGATTCGAGATTCATCCCCTGAAACTGTTGAGGAGCTTTCAACGATTGTTTTAACGCTCGACTATCGTTTGACTATCTTTGTTTGTGTAAAGACTGGCGAAAAATTTACAATCGAAATTAGAAATTGATGCAGATATAGACCTTTATGATAAAGAAAGAAAAGCAATCGACATTACAAATGAAAACTGTTTCCGTGATGAAATATGGCAATAATTGTGGATTGAATTCTTTTGCCAGAACAATTTTTCGTAGACAATTCAATGATGGATGAGGAGGAAAGGCTTTTTGTCGAGAGAGAAAATAATAAACAGAAGCGAATTCCTACTCGCAGGAGGGCGTCTAACAAAGATAGCGATATTTGTATAAAAAATTCATATTTTTTCTTGAAATTTTGAAGAAGTCAAGTTGAGACATAATATAAAAAGAAACTTCATTATGAGAAACAAAAATGATTAAAAATACCAATTTTTCCACACTCCTAACTGGATTTCAACCCTTAATTTGAAAAAATTTCGATTAAAAATTGAATGTTCATTGTCGATTGAGCATCGATTCAAATGAGTTTTAATTGAATCACTCCCAACCTTAGTTATACTTGGAAATGGAAAAAATGATAAATGAATGCATGAATAAATAAGATACAATAAATTCTTCATTTCCAACTATTATACTGCTATTTGAGAAGAATTTTGTTCCTGAAATCGAGGCCTTATGTTACTGCGGAGACTTCAAAACGAAATACTTTTTTGAAACAATGTATTATCATAATGAAACAAAGTTCACCACATGTTTCAACATGTATTGAGGAACAAATATTTATTTTGCCATGAAAAATTTTCAGAAAATGGTGGTACATGGCTGTTATAAAATTTTTTCGAATGAATAATTATTACATTAAATACCTTTATCTTCATTTTTTCATTATATTGATTAATGAAGAAACTGGAACCTGGTGAATTATTTTACTATACAAGCCTCAGTCTCACTCATTGTAATTCACACCATTGCTTTAAATACAGATTTTTGAAAAATAATTCTTCAATGAAGTTTCCATCCTGAATTATTTCACTTACTAATTTCACTTTGTGAATAAAAATAAGGTGATTTTCTTTGCATAATTGATTTCTTGTTTTGAAACGTTTTCCTTGGTCAACTTTACACAAAACTTCTCATTTTATTACACGAGATCAATCAATCAATATTAAAATGATTTACTGATCCTTTTAGGATCAAAAACATTCTTTTCTCATTAACAATTCGTGTAGGAAAATAATTTGCATATCTTTCGAGCAGGATAATGATTGTGTAGGAAAATAGGACCAAGGATATCTAATCCCAGACAAGTCCTTCATGAAATTTCTCGTCGAAACAAAGTGCCAATACTTCTCGAATCAAAACATGTCAATTTCTGTGACTCATTCGAATCAAAACATTGATTTTCAATTCAAGTGGAAAGTTCAGCATTCACTGCATAGGCTTTTATTCTTCAACTCAATTCTATACAATGTATTATTTTCAATCATATCTTTGAACAAACCTGATATTCCAAACCGCAGTGAATCTTTCTTTTTTACCCTATGATTTCTCGAAGTGCGCAAGAGTTTAGCGAGATCTTATCCACACGTTCTATCCTCAACATCCTGTATGGTAAAAACCAATGAATTCGCGCATATCTCGTGACCGAGGGAACCGATGAATGAAACATTTAACTCTTTCTAACACCTGGAATAAACCTTTTGATTGAATTTAAATTCCAGTGGGCGTCCCTCAAGAGAACATTACAACCACATCAACTCGTATCGAGTTAACTGAAGAAAAATTCGTTTTCCAAGAGAGTAGGCTGTTGATCGAGTTATGTGATGGTCAGAAAATAAATTTTATTATATTCAAATCCATAAACGTGTCCGAGGTACGTGTTTCAAGTACCTTTAGTACCTTTCTTAGATTGTGATTTACTTACGAGTGTTGTCGTTGTGATTTGATAGCTTACATTATGGGACGTAACGAGAAGACGTAGACGAGGGTTTTGGGAAACGAATAATAATACGACAACAAGTATCCTCGTTACCAACGATCGAGTGATCGCTGAACTCTATGCTAATACAGGACATCGAAAGGAAGAAAGGAAGAACGAAGGAAAGAAAGAAGAATGGGAGAGAGACTAGTGTTTTCCCCCAATAAAATCATCGAAACTGAAAAGGCGGATTCCGTTGCGCTCTCTCATGAGGACGCTCTTAAGCGCGTCCCACGGATTTCTCGTCTTGTAAACAGGCTCCTCCTACCTAGCGTGTACCTTCATTTGTTTCCACTTACGAGGCGGAAGCTCCTTATAGAGAACGACGATCTTCCATGACGTAGGTCGTTAGAATACCCCAACAACATATATTTGGACAACAAATTTCTTATCTCTTTCGCATGTGTTTGCATTGAAAATGACGAGAAGGAGAGGAAAAGATATATTCGTAAAGTCGTAAATCCTTTTATCGAATTGGACCTGGACTATAAAAGAAAAAAATCCGATACAAGGATAATTATTGTTAAATTTACTTTTGAATCCAGCGGAGGAATAATATTTTTTGTTCTTCGATCCATCAGCGATGGGGTTAAAAGAAGCGTGAAAGACAAGAGCGAACGAGAAAATCAAGATGAAAGAGGATGAACCAACTTCACCACGGAGAATTGAAAGTGATGATTGGCGGTAAGCGGACTACCGCAGAAAAAACCCAAAAGAGAGAAAGAGATGGGGAAGTCTTTCTCGAGAGAAAAACCTATAGCGAGACAGCAGGACCTTAACGAAACAACGGGAGATTCCTTTCTTCGTTTAAAGAAGGACGTAGAGAGTTTATGATGGGAAGAAAAAGAGTTTGAAGCGCGAATTAAGTCGATCACGGTGCGTGGAACCACATCCTTCGCGCCCGCACTTTTGCTGCTCCTCCTGCTACTGACTTTGAATACGAAGATGCTGGTTTTCTTCCATGTACAATACTTGCCATACAACGTCCCTCGGACCATCTTTCTCCGTTGTTTCTTCATATCCATGTAGAACCTAGCTTCTTCGTTATTTTATCGACCTCGAGCGCAGTCCAAGTCTTTTGTTTTATAATAATAACCGCCGTGCGGCCTGCGGTTAGCAGCTCACTCTCTTTCTCTCTTATTTGATTTCCTTGCGAGGCCAAGGATGAACCATAAATGCACAAGAAGACGGGAACACGATGCGCAAGAATTCATCGAGCGATGAATTCGCGATCGATGTTATGCATTATTATGTTTGCATTTTTCACGGGTTACGTGACATCGCTTACTCGAATTATTCAAATTCCAGTTATTTCGCTATACCTACTATCGCGTAACGTAACGTAACGTAAGGTTGAAAAAAGCATGATATGCGTGGGACTGGAATGCATGAAAATCGGTTTACAGTTGTGCTCGGGATACATCTGCGAACGAGCCATTGGTAGACCAAACAGGAAACAATTCTCTCTTCCTGAACGAACACCAAGTTCCACCAAGACTTTTATCCACGAGCTCCCCAATCAGAAACGATGAAAATGCTGTAAACGAACGCTAGCTATGTTCCGCTCATCGTACCAGGCGAAGTAAAAGAAGAAGGAAAAACCACGATGGTGAGAACATAGATCGTGGAATTTCTGTATGGATCGAGATTCTCGATTCTCTTCAGCTCTAAGAACAAATTTATAAAGTCAGTCGCAAAAGAGATATCCATTGACTTTCCGATCACGCTGTAACAATGAAGTATAGTGTATACACATACAGTCTTGTTCTTTTTCCTTATAACCATCCCCTCGAATATATCGCGGTAAACGGGATGAATGGAATTTCAAATACCCGTAAATCTCGCCAAGTCGTGAACTGTTATTGAAATTTATTCGTATAATGAATGTGTATCGCCTTCTCTGACCCTTGAAAAATTTTCAAACAAAACATTGTATGGAGTTCATAAAGATACTTTTGTCACGAGAGAATATGATTGTACGATATTCCAGTCAGACTCGTGGCTAAACAACGGGCATCTGCGTGCATTCGCTGAATGACAATTCGGCATCGTATTCAAACGCGCCTGGGTAATTGCCAGCTCAGACAATGATCATTATTATATGACGCACGTCCAGTTATGTGGCGGGTTGACAGGCTCCGAATAATCGACATCGACTTAATTACACGAAGGATCGATAGTTGAAAGTCTTGAAAGCGAAGTCAATGAGGAATAACAATGAACGATGGTGACCGCGAAATAGTTAAGAGGGATTCCATCGCGATGATATCAATACCCAACTAACTCTTCAAGTTGGGCGTGGATGCGTTGATCGAGCTCATTGAGATTCGATTTGCCAAGAATTCTAAGAAACCTATTCTGTTTGACAATTCAAAACAATGATCAAATCCTTCGAGTACTTTGACGTCGATTAATGTGTCGAGAATTACCATCAAAGTTCCAACTCTCAAGATGAAAGAAGAACGCCAGGACTAGACGCATCTCTATCGAGATTGTAAATAGTTTTCCTTACAAATCCTAACACGTTTCATGTATCTTTTTTTCCCCTTTGGTTTTTCATTTGCAACTGTAGAGCCGCGATTCACGATTTTCGTGCATTGTCACGCTATCACGTCCCTGCGGCATCCTTCTGTTCTTCTATGTGAACGGTCAACGTATCGAAACTACCTGCATGCTAATCATCTCGTTGATCGTTTATATAGATAGAAAGTAGTACGTCGTGCATGAGGAATAGATCACCACACTTTGAAGGATAATAAGAATTTTAATTGATTATTAGAATAAAATTTGAAGTGCAATCATGAAAAATTTCTTCCCATCATAATCTGCCGAAAATAAATGGATAAAGGGATCGATATGACGAAGTTCTCGAGACAAGAAGGGCAAGAGGAGGGCAAGGGAATCATAATATACGACCTCTTCACCGACCAGAGAAGACTCATCATCGGCTTTTATATTTTTACACACGAGAACGTGGTGCATGAGAATGTGCTTGAGAGTATAACACGCATTCCAATATACATGTACGAGAGATGTCTTATAACCTTAGCGTAGTATGGCCAAGTACAATAATGCACCACCGAGTGCAAGGCATCGCCTCGCATCGTGCTTGGCAGTCGCAGCAGTTTGTGTGCCCAGTTAATTACTCGCGTAGTAAATTATCGGGTAATGAGGTGCCGGGTTCGAGCCTGGGGCCTTCTCTTCTTCTTTTCCCGGGCCATGGGACTTCTCTCGTGCAGATGCCCTCATCTCACACGCTGCTCGTTTTCGTCGTCGTCGTCGTCGTCGTTGTTGTCGTCGTCTCGGAGCGCTCTCTCTCTCTGCCCTCTCTTCGCAACACCACACGAGAAAGAGAAGAGATGAAAAGAAAGAGATGGAGAGAACTAATAAATCGGACGGAACTTTGAGAAGGGATATTGTTAGTTGTGAGGTAAATCATCTCCGCGGCTTGAAAACGACCTCCTCGCCTTGCTCGAACCTTCTTCTTCTCTCTTTTTCTCTTCACTTTGTTGGTTGTTGTCTCTTCGATCTCTCTTTGGTCAGAAAAAATTCCATCATTTCGCTGCGCGGCAGAGCTTCGTATAGGCAGAGTCGCAGGATTGTTCCAGTAACACTCATCTATAGATTTGTTGTTTAGAAAATCATTGACGTTCGCATTAATTCAAACTCAGAGGGAAGACGGATGTAGAGAGAACGATAATAAACATGAATGTTTGCCGAGATGCAATAGAATATTACAAATGATACCGTCGTTAGTTGAGTAAGTGCTCGTTAAATCGAAGACAAGTGCAAAACGTGCTGTTAATGATTGAGAAGCAACCGAGTCATTTCTTCGCCCATTATAACATCAGCTATAATTGATACTCCGTCACTTACAGGAAGTACGTGCGTTGGCAAATCATTTCATTAATGAAGGTATATTCACATTCGATGCTTACGAGTTCTTTTCAGCTCGGAGCGTTGGTATAATCCAATCCTACAGGCAAATCATTCCAGCCTCGGCAAATGAGTTCTATTTATCATTACGAATCCAATACGAGTACCTCGTGTGTATCTATGTATTTTTACAACAATATCATTGTGATTTACCAACAATATTCCATACATGTTTTTCTTGTCCTCGATAATTAACGAGTTGAAAAATATCGAAGCGATAATGAAATTTCCAAGGTGAATGATTGAGGTTAGATATTGGGACACGAGACCCCTGTTCGAACGTCCAACAACTTCGTTTCGAGAATCACAATCGTTGTTCGTAGAATAAGACGCTCGGTACGGACCTCCGCGTCGTCGTGCAAGCGTTAAAGATCTGACAGCACTAATGACGGAGTTCTGTGTTCGCGTGTTGACACTAAGTGACCACGAAAAGGAGAACGAGGAACAAAAATGACCGGTTTGCCTGCATGTCTCTGTTACATGTTTACTTTGCTGCATATCATCGATGCTGATTTATGCTTCTTTTTTTTCATTACTCCATATTTTTTTCGTATAATCTTTCCGGCAAACGCGTGCGCTGGAACGTCAAAAATATTCATCCCATTCTCGATGACGAAGATTGCACCAAGAGAGGGAGTAGGGAAATAATCCCGCTCGCCACCGCTACGCGAGGCCCTTCAGGGTTTTGTCGGCTCTCAAGAGCCCGAGTGTCCAGCGGTAAAAAAGAGAAGCGAGATTCTCGAGTCCGAAAGAAATGCTGCGAAGCTGATTAGAATGAAAATACACGTGGGTGTGTATATATGTATAAACGTGTATGTACGATTTGCACGAAGAAGGAGAAAAAGAAAAAGATAATGCAGTAAGGGGAAACAGAGCATAAGAGATGGAACAAGGTACCTACAGATAGAGAAGACGAGGAGATGGAAGATAGAAGTGGGCAAACTAAATAATAACCCCCACCAACCTCATTTCATTTCACTTCACCTGGGGCACACCCTGCCACCCACTCCTCTCCGATTTCGTGTACCCCACATTCGAACACCCGAATAGGACCACCCGGTACAACGCGTGAAACAACGGATAATATAAGTTGCTGGTCGTGCTTCGAGCGAGTTGTACGAACCAGGTGAGAGACGACGAGGAGGAGAAGAAACATTTGAAATGGTAATTACGGGTCGAAACCGAGCCGCCGATTGGCGATAAAACGATTTCGACGAGTCAGTTGGTCAGTCCGACCTCTCGTATTGTTGTTACCGGGGTTATAGCACGACCGATAACAGCGCGTGGCAGGGACAGATCTCGTCAGAAAGCATCGTCCTCTTTCAATCCTCCGTTGGTGTTGAACTGTCAAACAGATTAATCGAGTATAAATTTTATAACTCAATCGGGATTAGAATTTTTTCCAACACCCTGCACGTCGAATCTTTTCTATTATGTATCGTACAGTTTGAGTATCCTGTGGAGGGAGGTGGAGAACAAGAAACTCAACCAAGAGTCCGTTGGGTGTATTATGCATACGCTTATGAAGGGATCTGATTGAGTTCTGAGTATATGGCTGAGTCTGGTTTGCCAAGCTGCTAATTAAACACCCGCGAAGGAAGGTCCATGTTTCTCTTCTTGTCCTTTCTCCAGCGTCAACCAGTGTATTCCTTCTCGCTTCGCCTACCATTCGGGAGATTTCTTCATTCTCTTTTTCTCGATGCTCTTACGACAGGCTTTCGCTGATTGATATTTAAGTCCGAGTTTAACCATTGGAACGTGGTCCCCTATCCATGTTCCGAGGAGTCGTTAGTTACGAAAAGGAGTTGCTGCTACTTTTATCGCTCTTGTCGTCGTAGTTGTTGTTATTATTCTTGTTATTGTCCCAGCCTCACACCTCTCTCCGCCAAACTGATGGTGGTTATTATCAGTTTCCTGGAGCGGTCTTCGCAATTTATTATCCTTTGACGAATAATTTGTTCCCATATCGTTCGAAATCACCCACGTTTCTCACATACGATTGGTAGAAGATATTTATTCGTGACCGCGGCTTCGGTGACAAAAGAACTCGTTGAGCACAGCGGCATGCATAAAATACTACTAAGACAAGAGAGAAAGAAGATCAACGTGTCGATGCCCGACAATGTTACACGTACTTTTGTGTGTGTGTGTGAGTGTTGACATATGCACTTCGCGCGAGATTCATCGCGCGACGCATGTGCAACAACGAGGAAAAAGAAAAACAAGAGAAAAGTCCAGGAAGCGGCAAAATACTCACAATGAGGGGAAAAAACCGGCAAACGTGGAGAGTACGTGGAATCTAGAGAAGGGACGAGAGAATGCAAGAATTTCGCGCCTTTGTACGATCTATTACATATGACTTGAAGTTACCTTATATTCTATCAAGTGATTTTATACACTTATAAAAGACAAAACACGAAAAGTGTCGTCAACATCGGCAACATCAACACGACGAGAAAGGTGCCAACTTGGACTCCCCGAGGCGCTCCCTCGCTCGTGAAAATATTTCTGTTCGAATGGACAAAAACAGACCAACAGGAAGGTGCACCGACACGAGGGATGACGATATAGATACGTGTGTGTATGCAGCAGGGTCGGAAGCCGGTAAAAGCGCGGAAGGAACGCGTGTGCGATTCCCCGAACCAACAGGTGCTTTACACGTGCCTGTCCGGCAACAACGGATCGAGAAGAATCTTTTCTTCCCCCTTCTTACGAGTCGTCGATTATCCTTAATTTCATAAAGAACCTTTTTCTTTCCAAAAGGAAAGTCAAAAAAAAAAATCCATACATGAATTCGTTCGAATTCACACTTTTCTTCAAAACCCTGTTCTCTTCAAAACGAAGAATGGATCATCGAGGAACTTGTATTTACACCCTGTACGCCGAGGAACGTGCTATGCAAGAACGTGCAACTTGTATTACATGGTTCGGTGCGTGATGCAAATTCTAAGATGCCGCGAGGGAATCCTAATAATTTTGAAGTCGTGTTCGATTCGATTGATCACATCACGTTGTTGAGAGGAATTCGAATATCCCACTCCACGAAGGATGAGGTAATATCCTTTTCGTGGTGGGGGAAAAAAAGAAATACACAAGATAGATCGGAAATTAAAATATACAGTGATAGTATGAAATGCGTAGAGAGAAATCCCGTGCACCCACGTAATTGATATACGATCCATGAATAAGTACTCTAATGAAACTGATACTCCATAGCCGTCACCTAGAAGCATTCAATTTTCCATGCCCCCAACGAGAAATTTCAACACCCACGCGAAATTTGTAGATATATACTCGAATTTGATTCCAAAAGCAGCATTCGTTTGGTCACACCCGTTAGATTTCCATCGAGCAATAATAGGCATGCGTGTAATTCAGTATTAGCGTCGCTCGCTGCGGACCACCGCGAAGTGTAATATCTGGGCCTCAACGTTAAATAAAAAAAGCAAAAAAAATGAGAGAAAAGAGAAGAACAGCAGGAATTTATCTCACCCCCCTTATGCCGCATGGGTGACACACGGTGCTCGCGCTCTCTGTGTTAGCAAACTGTTCATTAGCATCACAAAGACTGCATCTGCAGCTACGCTCACGTCGCTCGAACGCATGCGTGCCACGCGTATTGTGCGTATTGTAGAAAATTTATATGTGTGGATAAATATATGTGGTACACACGAGCATCGGAAATTGTTGGCGATTTCATGAGAAGGTCTTTATTTCCTATGCAGAAAAAACTATTTAACATTCAAATAAATTGATGACTTCTCTGTTTTGAATGCCGATCGACCGAGCGAATCGGCGAGGCGAATAACTCAAAAGTAAGCACCGAATCTGAGCCGCAATTATTCCTTCGAGTATAGTAATTACAACAATTTGGGGAGTGTCGTCCACGCATAACTCTTTACAATGTACACTCCCTCGCTGTCTCTCATTTAGTATAATAATTGCGAGGCAGAGTTATCATTACGAGGGGTGAATTGTGAACGCTGATGGGACGTATTGGGGTGAGTGAGAAGAAATTGTTCGCATTTTTCGATCGAAGAGATTTTAATGTACACGAAATTTCAGTATTTTATATACAGATGGATTGACAAATTTCCACTATCATTCTGGAGGATAATGATGAACGACATTATATACAATATATTGGAGAAACACCTCACGTCGAGTGACAAAAATAAGGTACGTATATTTCATACGTTGCAAGGAATTTGAATTTCAACTTGTTTCGAGTCGTTGAATCTCAACGATCCTGTTAGAATTTACGGAAGTTATGTCACATGATAAATTCCAATTGGAATTTTTCAAGATTTTTATTCCTCAGTAATGGCGTGTAACGTGTAATTTAACGTTCGCTGAGAAGAGAATAACGTAATAAGACGGGAGTAATAATTCATCATTCGAGTTGTAACCTGTGTCGGAAAGAGCGCGGATATCGATAATATCCCCAGTATCGATAAATTATCCATTAGAAGAAGTTATTATTTCCTTCCTCCAATTTTCCAAACGACGTGTCTCTTCAAATAAATTGAAGGCATGTTTTAGAAACTATAATTAACAATATTCTTGTTGCGAACGAATCGAAGGATTGATTTTATACGAAATATCTTGTGAGATGAAATCGATAAGGTTTCGGTTGAAAGAAATTTCACGCACGTATCCACATTCATTTAAGTTACACACGAACGGGCAGACAAGTACAAACCCATCGTTCGGTTCAAGTCACTAACAGCTACCAACAAGATTATGAACGAGCATCAGATTCGGAGGGAGAGAAACGGTTGAAGCAAGGGTTGCTTCAACTATATTTATTTATTTTTCACCCTTTCTTCGGCTCTTTCTCTAGTTCTCTGCCACTAACGACCGATATAAATTCCTCTCTTCGGTGCTCTCACCTCGAAAACTCTGGAAAGATACAATCAATCTGACGAAGAAAACAGGAAACGATTGTAGAGTAGTTTGTTTTGTTCGTGAATCTCAGAAGAAACGACTCAGAGGTCGACGATTATACACAGAGCATTGATGATCTTTGAGTTTCAATCTTGTTATTAATTGATCCAACTATGCTAAAAGGTGCTCGATGCTGCAAGTTCAGGTGAGCTCAGTTGGAATTCCATCATCATAACCACGAAGAAGAAGCAAAAGAAGAAGAGGGAAAGAAACGCGTTGCGATTCGTTGAATCAGGCGAATCAGTGAAGATCAACAAGCCGGATGAAGAACATTGAAGGTGAGGAAAGAGAGAGAGGCGAGCAAAAGTGATGGAGGAGGAATGATAGGTCGAGGAATAAAGAGGGAAGACGAGAAACATGGCGTATGAGGTTCGAGAGGGACCAGGACGGCGAGAGTCTCCTCAGACTCGGGCATCATGGTATCACCGCGTGTTGCCCGGGGGTGCCAACCGCAGGATAATAATTTTATAATTGGGGGAATTACTCCGGCTCGCCGTGGTACAGTCCCTTGGTGTACGCGGCGTGGGAGGGTCCATCGACATTGTTTCCATCCTGTCGGCCGTGGATATGCGATCTCTTCAGCGTCTGTATCTCCCTGGGACGAAACCGTGGGTGAGATATGGCCGCATAATCATCGAATCATTATATCCGCTCGTTCCCTACACCCCTTTCTCTCTCGAATACCACGAGAGCAAGTGATGAGCAAGGCTGGCCGGTTGCGCCGAGATGACTGCCTCGCTCGATATACCTGCTCGAATTATAAAATTACGTGCGGCTTACTCGTTAAAAACATTATGAGCACTTTATCACAGGGACGATGATGCCCGCGGTCCATAGAAAGAACTTTAGAGATCTATAGCGTCCATAGTTTAACGTCCTGTCGAACGTGGGGATCCTGTCGCGAAGATTGGTCCATTTATAAGATGAGTAAATCTCTCTGTTGTTGTGGGTAGAGGTTAGAAAACGTATATATATATATATATATGTACACGACACGCGATTCTAATTTATGACCATTCTTCACTCGAATAATAGGTATTTCACTTGGCTCGTCGCTACGATTATTCCGGAATTTTCTCTCTCGTAATTCATTATCAAAAATATTACGGCTTGGGATATAAATTCCCTCTTCTTCTCCTTCTTCTTATTCGTATTTCAAGATGAAAAAAAAGATATCTCGCCATTCAATAATCCTTTTTTGCCAACGTAGAACAAACATTGGTAAAACAGTGAATCGAGCTAATCCAACTGCTTTCCAAGATCAAGATCCATTGTCAGCGCTGGCAAAAGTGAGAAATTCTTCTTATACAGCTAGTTCCATATTCTATGAATATGATTTGACGAAAGCTTGTCATTAATTTCTCTCTTCTCTCTGCCTCGAATGGATAGATGGGTGCAAAAAGTAAGAAATCAGCAGCCTCAGGAATTAAATTCAAATCGATCTCAAGTCCTTCACGTTGGTTGCTTTTTTTTCCTGCGCCGCATCGATATCGACTTTGAGAATCGCGACGAATGCATCACGTGATTGTTCATCATCACTTCTTTTTACATCCCTTTTCTTCTTCCTCTATGATATTCCAATCTTCTTCATCACCAGATTCATCATCATCGTGATTTCAGGAGACTTTTTTTGACTCTCACATTTATACCATAATCCCATTGCGTGCAGACTCTCATGGGACCCATGCGCTACGTTATAATGCATCATCGATCGAAGATTGCCTATTATCCGTAATCGAATCAGCATATTGTCTTTATGAGTTCAAAACCGAAGTGTTGAAAGCGATTCAATTGATTTCTCATATTCGATCGAGTGAAAGAATCTCTTTTTGTGTATACCTACTGGGGTATCGTACCTTCATTTAGAATCAACTCGACTCAATCGTCGAGGCGTAGGACGTTCGTTCGAGGTCGAATGCAGCGAGTAGCTGGGATGCGCGCTCGAATGAGGAGTTGGGATTCGCACGGAGGATGCGAACGATGATGATGATGATGATGATGACGATGATGATGATGATGAAGGTAGAGAGGGAGAGAGAGAGATGTTCACATTTCGTGAGGCTGCTAAGGTCGCTGGTTAGTTGCTTGGAAATGGAAATAATGAGGCATCGCCTCCTGGGCATAGTCATTGGATCACGTGCCACTGTGGTCGCGATCATTTCCCATTATTATTGTTATCGATCACAGATACACCAGTCTCTCCCTCTCTACCTCGAGATACGAAATAACTTGGATATAAATTCAACTTCAACCCTATATCTCTTCCCTTCTCTGGAGTCTGTGCAAATTCGATCGTGTGATTCTCAACTCTTTGTCGTTTAATGTCAGCTTCTATTCCTTTGTCATGCCGGATAGAAACTTTCCCAATAAAGAAGTTCTTCTCCGCTACTCGAGGGAATCTAGTATATTGTGAATGTCTCATTAAAGAGGAGAATCGAGAGAATCGAGAGTCTCTTCTATATTGGTTTCATCCACTTAGGCAGATTCTTGCGAGAATTCCAGTGGACAGCTGGTAGTGCTGTTGCCGCTGCTACTGCTGCTACCACCACTGCTTCTACACGTTACGATGCGAAAATACATAGTCCAATCTAATCATCAAAAACTCCACTGTGGGAGGGCACTTATGCGGGAGGGAAACTACCCTTCGCATCGTTCGATATAGATATAGATACATATATGAGAGTATATACAAGAGTACAAGCATCTAGCTTACGAAAAGTTAACAAACTTCAAGAACGCGGATAGTACAATCTCGAAGAAGTACAGGGATGAGAGGCGGAAGAAGCAGAAGAAGAAGAAGCAGAAGGGTCAAAGGGGAGACGAGGGTCTCGACTGTCCGAAGTCTGTCTTCTTGGGTGTTATTAGCAAAGTTCTCACCGACCGGTACTGGACTAGCGGTATTTCTTTCTTAATTACATCGTCATACAATAATTCCCAGCGAAAAAGTTGGATTTAATCTATGGCAACACGTGCGAATGTATACATTGAAATGTATACTTCTTCTCGCCCGGAAGAGAGATTTGAGATATTCTATAATTCTCAACTTTCTATTTATAACATTTAACAATCATATCATTAATAATAGAATCGTATCTTGTCTACTCTTTTTTCTGAAAAGAGAAAGAGGGAAAGGATTTGCAACGATGGAATCCAAGTTGGAACAACTGTAGGTGTAACTCTTCCTCTGGAGCGCGATTGAAGTTATCGATATCGAGAAAAGAAGAAGAAGAAGAAGAAGAAGAAGAAGTTCGATGAAGGGCAATGCGAAAACGAAAGGCCCCGACGTTACTGTTGTATTGCTCTTCATCATCGGCATGTATATAGAGAGAACGGTCATGTGTACGTCTACCAAGTATACTTTAGTGAGACCGCGAAGCGTAGATCGCTATTAGAGCGCGGCTACGCGAATATAGAGGCCTGTATTATAATGACCGGTAAGAGGTCGCCAGTTGGATCGAGAGGAGGAGAGAATCTTCAGGATAGAAAGAGAGAGGTAACCGGAGATAGCCGATAAGTAGAAAATCGATGATTCGGAGGCATGCTAATTCCAGGTATAGAGAGTGCTCTCCGCCGTCATGTTCTCTCGTCGTTCGTCTGCGATCCTACACCACACCACCACTGCCGCTGGCGTTATTCTCTATACAGAGTGTGTAACTTAATTTCCCAACCCCCTCGATATTTCCATACTGGGTGATCCTTTGATAAACAAATTTCTCTTATATTTGGAATCATACCTTTGAATGAGCATGACTAATTTTATTGTTCCTCGAGAGGAGACCACATTCGATTCTTTTATCTATCTTTTTTCTGTTGTTTATTGTAACCAAATAAAACGATGCTGACAAATATAAGAATGAGGATTGAAATTCCTCCGCGCGATATAAAATTCTTATAACCCTCGACAGATAATTCCAGATTTTCGATGCATATCATACTCATTCGCATGTAAATCCTAGCCATCGGAGATGCAAGTTTCGATTCGAAGAACATCAATGAAATTCTATCTCCTCGCTGTACGTTAAAGCACGTTACAAGATGTTACAACGTTTCGTAATTCAGCGAGTCAAGAAAACTATCCACACCACAAATTGAGTCGTTCGAAAACAAGTTTCCCCAACGATTCTCAACGAAATATCTTTGGAATTCTTGAGTCATCCGAGTTGTGAGATGATGTCCGAAACTCTGGTGTTTTTCCCGCGTTATGCAATATTCGAAAGAAAGAATATTTTCATTTTCTTCATTCGTGTCACAGGAAAAGAGACAGAGAGAGAGGAAGGAAGGAAGGAAGAAAGGAATGATATCGTCTATCTACGGCTACTGATATCGGGCTTCCTTTAACGCCGATCGTAAATTCTTCGAGACATTGCATTGGTTCATATACTACCCATATATGAATATACGTACGTATGGATTTATATATTTGTATACGTAAGCGCACGCGCGACGATACGCATTACGTTCTTCGATATGCCAACCCTGTCGTACGGATCTACCGTCACGGCTGGTTTCGTACTTATAAAATCGATCAGAAACCTTTCCGAGTATTTCCTCAGGGATGAGAAATTCTTGGATGAAAAAGATGACGTTGACCCTGGGTAACTCATTCCCGTCTAAGCACCTAAGAGTATAGATGTATTAAGTTCCTGTTTGGAGTATATTGAGTGAATATTGTTTTGATCGTTTATTATACAGTTGAGAGTGAGCCATCGGTCATTTCACTATTCTTCAATTTGCAAAGTGAAGGAAGAGAGTCCGTCAGAGTCCCGCAGAAGCATACAAAGTTTGTGATGGGACGGAAAATCTACACAGAAGAACAGCGAGCTTGGAAGGATTCATTGACTGAAAACTCAACCGTGGGTTCCAAGTTGAGCTGAACTCGGATTATCAAGCATGTTGCGATTCCGATATCGTAATACCATTTGAAATTCAGTCTACTACTATCAGTCTACTATCTGCTATGGACCAAGCTTGGCACAATATCCTCTCTGATCATATAGGTATTACCCAGATAACATGTAAGCTTGTCATAAGGCTGTCATTCTTTGTCAGACTCGTCATTCGATTGTTTTTGGCTTGTTATTGACAACGTTTTTAGTGTAAGGGTTGCTACAACACTGCTGCAAGGGTTTTGTGAGCTCGTACAACCTTGTCACAAGTTTGCCTGACAGCATTCCCTAGTAGAAGTTCTGATATGGAAAACATCAGGTCTAGATGAGGCATGCCTGATTTATGTTCAGGGCCTGACTTGAGTATCTGATAAAAAATCAGGCCCTGACAAAAATGTAACGCAGGGTAGTAATTGAATTCCCAATCAGGACCTGATCCGGGTGGTAGCGGAATTCCCAATCACGACCCCATCTAAGCTATATTCTAACATTCAATTTAATTTTCATGGAATTCACTTTTCATAAAATTTTTGGAAACTCCCCCAACAGAAGGAATTCTACTGATGATCCAAATAGACCTCAGTTGAACATTAAAAAAAGACAGGTGAATTTCTAATGAGTCCTGTGAACATTCTGAATAGTTTGATACATTCATCGTTCTGAATTGATCAGATCCTGATTCGGCTGTCTCGTCGATTATCACATGATTGAAATACGGATGAGCCAAGTCAATCCTGATCAGGTGCTGACAGGAATATCATGCCTGAGTTACGGAAAGGGAAAATCTGACTAGGACCTGTCAAAAACCTTGCGTTGCATTGTTGTAAGGTCCTAAACAGGATGACATGTCAGGCCTGATAAAGTAATCGAAAGTTTTCCTTAATCAGGAGTTTCCTATTGCAGCCTGACGAGGACCATGTTTCTAATAGGGAATTCCCTGTCAAATTTCTACCAGGGTTGCAGCAAGGTTCAATTGCTATCTGGATATCATAAGAAACGTGACTGATTCATATTTTGGTTTATGGGTTTCTTCTGCAAAATGTTCCAAGTCTGAAGCGACTCTTTCTAGGACCAGCCTCTTGCAAGTCCATAATATTTGGACAATCTTTTTCAACCATAGTTCGTTCCTAGGCTCGTCCCAAGCTTGCGCTGAGTGTAATAGCTATTCCTGGAACAATACAGTTATTGGAATAACCGAACTATGACTGGGAATAACGAAACAATTATGGTTCACAATACTGGCCTAATTGTCATTAATCAAAATCTGCTCCCCAAGCTGTGCCAACCCTGGAACAAGCTTGGGCATATTGAGGCAACGATTCTCTCCTCTTTCAGCAGAGACCATCTTACAAACTCACCTTGTTCTTGTCGGTACAATAACTTCCCTTGTGAGATATGCTCTAGCATTGGTTTTGTAACACTTATCCCAACGAAAAACTAGAAAACTTACCAGTAACTTGCAAGTTACTAGCAAATATCTGGTTATTCCGTGGGACAGGTGTTACAAAACCAATGAATCGCTAAAGCATTTCTACTAGGGTTTGGGTTTTTCCGAAGGGACTGCAAAGGGATGAGCAAAGGGATGAGCAAATGGATAAGCTTAGGACATCTCGATTCTGTCTGAAACAGGTCTATGATGTCTATATATGTGCGAAAATTGATTAAAACATGTCCACGATGTCTATTCACGTCGATTTGTTCAAGATTCGACCCAAAGTTTAATTCAATGTCTATTGTTTGTCCGAAACGCATCCGAGGTTCACAGTCTGTGATGTCGAAAGAGTGTATCCCACTGAGCATTTCCGTTAGAACCTTGCATTCACATCACAGCGATATTGATGCAATTTTGAAAGTACTTGTCTTTCAATTTAAAAATGCAATATTACAAAAGTCACTTGCAAAAATATCGTATCACCTGACAACGTAATATTGCTGCAATTTACTTGTAATTGGATGTTGTAATATTTCTGTTGTAATGAGTACTTTGAAGATCGCATCAACATCGATGCAATGTTAATACAAGGTTCTGGAAATGCTCAGTGGGATATTTGTCTAACGTCCCCTGAGAATGTCTGAAATCTGTCCAAATCTATCTCATAATGTCCAATTATTGTCCAACCGATGTCTACCTGTTTTAAATCTCAAATGTCTACCTTCTCGAATCCACCTAATGATCACCAAAAACATCTGATGAATGCGTTACGAAAATTTTGAAACTCTTTTCGTGTGTTCCCTAACGACTCCAAAGTGACCAATTTTTGTGGTTTACTTTCGATTGTATTTTGGTTTGGTAAAAATTTACCATATAATGACCTGTTTGTGACCGAAAACTAACAGTTGCTCAGAACAAAACAAATAGGGTCCGTTTTTGGAATCATTTTAGTGTTTCTGAGGTAAGAACCCAGAAATTCACCACAAAACAACCGAAAAATCACAAAATTGAGATTGATTGAATTTTTGGTGAAAGAACGTCCTAAACGACCAACAAATTACCAAAACCAAGATTTTTCACCAAAATGTAACTGAACCTTTTACCTCGTTTTGCACAAATATCACACTCCATTCTACATGTCAAATATATGATACACATAACTCAGATACAATATAATGATGTTACATAAAATCTGCTTCAGGCATTGCGCACCACCCGAACAATTGAATACTTTCATACATAACCTCAACAATGAAGATGTAACTTATTCAATGATAAAAGACCATCGTTGTTCGAAAAGATTTCATGAACTTTGATCGTAAACAATCTCAGAAGAACCTCATCATCCTTTCCCAACGATGAAGATCCTATTGTGAAATCATTGTTCTTGAATCACAGTTCCTATTCGAGCCTGCGACTAGCGACAACAAGAAGAAACAGAACCGCATCATCATTTTGTTTCCACTGCGGTGACTAAACACCGGATTTAATCGACACCATAGATGGGTGCATGGATGGATGGATGGATAGATGGACGAATGAACCGACAGTTGGTGGTAATCGCATAGTCCACACCACCACGTTGCATGAAAGAACGAGGAGAAGAAGGAGGAAAGAGAGAATGAATGAAGGGCAGCAGAACAGCACTAGTATAATTAGCGTAATAAGTAGTTTTTTGAGGCGGAACCCATGCGGAGCGAAAACAAAGCGATGGTTTGAAGGCAGCTAATTCTGATCCAGGTATGTGAGGACAATAGGGAGAGCAAACGCAACGTCTACGTACGTACGTTCATGTGGAGAATTGGAGGAGGTGGAAGAAAAAGTAAAAAGAGAGGAAAAAAAAGCTGTGTATACTAGAGACCATGTCAGGACGTACATCCTCCCTCGTCCATTCAATATTCTTCTTCTCTTTTTCCCCCCCTGTGTTCTCCCACCGTTGGGTCCGCTCTCAATTTCAAATCAAAAGACAAGGGCACCCTTTGGGTCCTCGTTCTACTATACTTCAATCTGACCCCTTTCATACGAATTCGTGTGCCGACAAAAGATTCGAATATATGCGATGAGACAGGGGAGAGCAAAGACACACACCCGGTATATATTTCAGGATCAACGACAATGAATCGGTATCAACGCGTCGTTCAAGAATGGATTAATTACATGTGTGGCCCCCGGTAATTAGCCCCGCGGGAAACTTCTTTTACCGGCAGCCGCTATCCTTTTTGAGTCCACTGCACCTTTTGCGTATTTAATATTTGCAATCCTCTCTTTTCATTCTTTCTAAAAAAAAACTCCAGAACACTGATTGATTTATGCCACACAACCCCTCAAGTCATTGACAAAATACTGAAATCAAATTCATGAATTCCAAAAGCAATCAACAGCCAGGACGGAAGATTGTAAAAAAATTCCTAACTCGTTTGTATTGTTAGAGAATACTCGATGACTCACACGATTTTGATGGACAATGTTCGTCATAGTGAGCTAATTTATTATTTTCATTACCCACGAAATACGAATCCATCATTTGAAAGTCCACTGGTGAGCCCACATGCCGAGCCAGTCTGAGAACAAGATATATCCAAATGGTACGTCGTTGACATGTCTTGTTCTTACATTGGCCTCGGCAAGATGTTCTTAACGTCTGATCGATTTATATACTTCGTTTTATCGATAACGCTCTCTTTTCACTCCACGTCACGTCGCTCTTTCTTTTTTTTTTTGTTTCTACGTTTCATCGAGTTGCCTAGGAGAGTCCACTTGCAGCGATACAGCGTTTTCCAAAATCATTTCTGGAGCACCATCCGGAGCATCTTTCGTTCCTCAAGGCTAGAAACCGAAAGAAAAAGGGGGAAAAAAATTACGAAAGCAGCATCGTTTAAGTCGACGGTCTTTAAACTTTTAACACTGATTTATGGGTAATCGAGGCCAGCATCATCCGCCAGAGCAAAACTGGCTGGAGTCAATTGGTCGAAGTCGCTAAAATGTGGTGTATCGGTGGTATATGCTCGCCGTTGTTGATCCCTCGTGAAAAGAGAACAAAGGATAAAAGAGGCTTGTATGCTTGTTGCCTCTTTCTATCTATCCATCTTCATGGATCGATTACGATCTTCATTCGGACGTGTCGTGGCCCCAGGGTGGCATTTAGAGGCTCTAATTTCCGATCAATCAAAAACATTTTTTTCCTGGAAGTCAGAAATGAATCACGAGCTCAGCCCAGCTCTCGGGAACGTGGATCTTAGCCTGTGGGCGGATTGGCGCTAACTAGGCGTATCATATTTTTCTCTTCTCCTTTCTCTCTCACTTTTGAAATTCCATCGAATAGTTTTGAGGAAAATTTCCAAAAGTATTTCCAACATATTTAACCCTCAAAACTGTCCCTCAATTACCATTTGGTTTCGACTACGAGAGTATCTGATTCTGTCAATCTTAGGATCCATTATCCATGTGTGGGAACCATTCAAACTCATGAATTTTATTGAAACAGATAACACGAATCTTGTCTATTTTAATGCGTACATGGTGTCGATGGATATGATCGCGAGAAGGACGAAGGAGATGTATACGGAAATCAATGTCCGCATGGATCTTGAAATGAAAGAAGATGAGAGATAAGTTGTTGCGTTCTTTTTCTTTTTCTTCATTCGGGAGCGAGGGAAAAAAATAGGAAACGAAGAATGAAACGTATCTGTTCTTTTTTCCTCTTCGGAGTGTCAAGACGGAGTCAAGGAAGAGCGAGAGGAAAGAGAGAGGAAAAGATTCCAACGGTCGATAACTAACTCGGCGTGATCACTGAAAAATGGCTGTCAAACATTCTTGTCCTTTTAACTCGCGGGGCACCCCATACCGATGATCGTCTCCTCCATTTACTCTTTCCTTTATATTCCCCATCTTTTTCTGTTTCTCATTTCTCCGGTACGAGTCGCGTACCGAAGGAAGAGGAAGAGGAGAATGAAGGCGAGTGTGTCTATACGAGACAACGAGACTAATGGTCGTCGAACGTGTCGGTCCCTAGACGTGTAGACCCTCTCGAAAAGCGGCTCGGATCACTAATTTCCGGGACCAAAGAGACGACATCGAAGAAAATGCCATCCACTCTTTCGCTTTCCACGGTTCAACACTTGTCGGGACACGAAAACGTTCGGATACCTTATTATTACCTTGATTAAGATGACTTATGAATTCTCGTTAAATTAATTCCTGAAGCTTTTAGAGGGGATATAGGAGAAATGATGTGAGGATTAAGCACTCTTCCTGTTGCGAAATAGGGAGTAGATCTCCGCTGAGTAATTTCAACATGCTTTTTTAGCTTGACGATGAATAGAACTTATCAAAAGTTTCCCGTTATCTCTGATTAATACAATCGAAGAATTAAAAACTCGCAAATATCGAGTGGAGTCAGTTGAAAGAATACTATGTATACGTATATATCCACACGTCTCAAATTCCGACACGACAGGGTCGTGAGTCGAGACGAACGAGGATACCTGGCGTGAGGGCAAACGTCAAAACACACCTCGCATCCACCCACACGCGCACAGGTATGCTCTCGTCCGTGAGTTGATCGTATGAACACGCATAACTTATACACACAAATGTCGAAGCTTACGATTGAGATTCCTACGGAGCAGCCAATGACTGGAATGACTTGCATTCGATGTCGAACCGAACCCGATATCTTTCTCTTTTTCCCCCTATCTTTGTGTGAATATGTATATATATATATATAACTACACGTATTCGTACATTTCTCTTTTACAACATCGCGCTTTGTATATTCGCGTCTCTGTCTTGGTCAAGCCAAAGTTAAACTTCTCCGAGGGTGGTGCGGGCTTAATTTAATTAATTCCATGCGCCATCTTGACAAGTATGCTGCGCGTCCCGTACCCTATCTCTACACATCCACACACCCATACACTCGTATTATACAAACGTGCATCCAAAGAATAATTTTCATACTCATCCAGTGTTCGTTCTCTCGATCCTCACTCTCTTTCTCTCCCGTACGCTCTCGAACCGTTTCTTCGGTTATCAGATCCCCAATTCATACTCGTCAAGCTTGAACGCGCTTGGAAAGAGGAGGAAAAAAACGTAGAGGGAGGAGGAGGAGGAGGAGGAGGAGGAGGGAGAGGGATTGGAGGATGAAAAAAAACATCCTCTTATCCAGTCTGATCTCGCCGGGGTCATTTGTCTTTTTGATGTCGCGCCATATCTGATTCGTTAATTGCGAGACCTTGCCAGCCATCGACTCTCGTTTAGACCAGGTATTGCTTTTGGTTCCCTACAATCGGGAGAGAGAAAGTGGGCAAAATTGTTGAAATCGAGTTCTGAATTTTTCATAAATATACTCAATAAACTGTACTGCACTTACTATAGTGTTCTAGTAGTACAACCGTATGATAATTCTAACTAAAAGCGTTGCGAGATTCTTGAATTATTGGATAAATTCGATATCTTCTTGTTCTTGTATAAATAAATAACAGACAGCAAGAAGATGTATACGCAATCTACATTCATCGATCGTTATTTTAAATTATACACGATACATATTTTACGTTCATTAAGCTAACTAACGAATCAATTTAAATAATTCCATTGTGTTACATATACCACACAAAATAATATAATGTCAAATGTAATATTACATAATTCAAAACGAATAACAACAAAAACGACAACGGTATATCATTACCATGGAGGAGTAATTTACCATGTAATTTGACAAATCGTTGATAATAATTTCATTGGGCTTTTTTTTACATGTATATATGTATATAATATACTTGATACGTCGAAGAAGACTTTATCTCGTATCCAATCTCTTCATCGAATGTTATTGAACATAAATCGAAATTCAAAGATTACAGTGAGTAGGTTATATACATCAGGGTTATTCGAAAGTGAATTGAGGAGATTTTGTATGGACGAGTGAAAGAGAAAAAACAAGGGTCTGGGTTAAATGCCAATCGTGCTCAAGCATTGTGGCTGGAAGGCTGAACTCTTAAAGGGGTCTTGAAGGGCCTCGGCAGAAGACAGAATGAAAGAAAATGATATCACATCCCTGGGCCAGCGAAGCGTTGTACGGTGCAGCACGTTGGTTGCTGGTTTGCTGGTTTATTAAGATCATTGATGTAAGATCAGATCTCTAGACGGATTAGAGAGAACGACTGTGATTTCTGTCCGTCTTATTCATTCTCTCATTTTCATACTCATATTTGTTTCTTTGTTTTATCTTTATCCCTCGTTGTCTTCTTGGTTTCATTCTTTTTATCTTTGTTTAACCAAAAGTAGTCTCGTTTCAGGGATTTTCAACGTTGTCGTGAAATGAGATCTCCACATACGGATTTTTATGTTTATGCGAATGTGAATTGTGAAACGGATAGCCCTGTATAATAAGTGATTTGATGAGGGTTGTGTCAGGTTTGATATAAATTAAATTCGAATTCATATACTGATCAAATGCATGCTGGATTTCAGATTTGATTTTCTTGAGATCCTTTCTTTTTATATGAACTTTGCTGTTCTATCTCGACCAAAATTCTCAAATTGATCCTGAAATGTTGCTGTCTGAATATTTGAGAGCGAGATTTCACTATTCAGCCAGCCAAAAGTGAGCTTGTTTTTCGGAAAATTTCTTTGGAGTGAAATTTCCACTCTTTTAGAGTGATATTCCAAGGTTTGAGGTTAGAAACTCTCAGCCACTCAAATTCTAGAGTCAATTTTTCCCTCAGAAGGTGAAGGTTCACTCGAAACGTGCACTGAGAAAAAAATAAAAGTGTCATTAACCACCACGCGTAGTTGGAGAATTTATGAATAAATCAGCGAATTTTTAGTTGAAATGACTTGGAAATTGTAGACTCAGCTACGCCACCTTTCATTGTCTCAAACACATCACCTAATTTTATGGACCAATGTGTGTCAACGTCAACAAATCACAGAAGAAGTTCCATTCAAAATCCCACGTAGTTGAGTCAACCTCGCAGGCAATTAATGCTTCGTTATTTTGTGTCAGATTTATATGGATACTTGAATTTATATGGATTGGTCCCAATCATTCACGTAGTTGACTCAACAGAGTCGGCCAACCTGGGGAATGATTCAATGCAACCTCCAGAGTTGGTTGAACGTATTTAACCTCCTGGCGTAGTTGAGTCAACTACGTTTTCGTTCAGTTTCACTCCAAAAGAGTGACGGATCGCTCGAAGCAGACTGGCTCACTTTTGAGATTTTGTGGAGTGGAACACGTGATTTTTCACTCTTTCAGATTTAGAGAGTGGTTCAGAATTGATCTTCAGGGTATAAAACAGACATTTGGATACTAGTATACGTACATTTCCAGTCAAATTTTGGAAAATTGTACTAGTTGCCATCATTTTCAGCCTTTCAGTTGCCGTTATGAGAGGGGAGAAATCAATTCTTTATGAATCTCCTCCTTTCCAAACTTCCTTCAAGTTTGACTCATGTTTCATGAAGAAGCTTTACTTTCTAAATTCCTTGGAGTGAAAATTCACTCTTGCCGAGTGAAAATACTGCAACTCCGAAAGAGTGAAAGATTTCACTCTTAAAGAGTCGAAATCAACTCTGGTGTTTGGAGTGAAAAACTCACTCTTAGGAAAAAGAGTGAATATTGACTCTTAAAGTATTTTGACTCTTTGAAGAGTGAATATTCACTCCAAAGAATTTAGAGAGTGGCTGAGAGCAATTGGCCCAATTCTGTCTCATGATCACGCCATTGTTTCTAACGATGAGCAATGAACTTTGAACAAGCTCAAAAACAAGCCTTAGTCCAGGAAAATCTTTCTAATGTCTTACACATGAGGTACCCAAGGTTACCATAATTATTCCCAGCAAGGCCTAAACTTGATCCGATACTTCACACACTCAGATAGACATCATCGTTGGCTTAAACAGGGGTAGAGCTTGACTTAAGGACATCTTCATAAGGACACTTTACAGAACCCCAAGTTGTCTTGCTTCACTTTCGAACTATCCTTTCCAATACTTTGGTCGGGGCATCCCACGTGAACTAATAAGCCTGACACAAGATCTGTCAAAATTCGGCATGAACATTCCATCAAGTTTAGCTGAGTTTGGCCAGATTCGGTTCAATGACTCCACCAAGCATCAAGCGATGCTTTTTTTGCTTTTGTGATGAATGGAATCATTGATCCATATTTCAGTTTACGGGTTCCTGTGCAAGAATACCATACAAGCATCAAGCTAAAACTATGGATAAATGCAGGGCATATTATAAGAGTCAGTTCTTACCGAAAAGTTAGTTCTGAAATAAAACGATCAGTTCTAAAACGTAAAAACGGTCAATTCTCAATGAATTTTTATTTCTCATTTTTAGTGAAATGTTCCCATTTTTCTTTTTCTAAATTGAGTATCCAATATTGCCCTCCCTGGTCAAACGGAACGATTAATTCTCGCCAAATCTCATTGAATCTTGCACAATGTTCTGAATGAATCCCATTGAATTTAATTTCGTCTGGGCTGTTAGACTTCATGCCAAAGGTGGAATTAAGGAAGTGATAAATAATTCAACAAATACTTGTCACACCGTTTCGGTTAGTTCTTAAATTTCCTTAGAATATGCCCTGGATAAATGTGTCAAGCTTGGGAGAGGCTTCTATTATTGCTGGCAAATTCGTGTGCTTGAAGCATCTAACAACGCAATGTGTCTCTGGAACATTTTCAGAACGTTCAGAAAACTTCACTGTGAAAAATGATTGTGGAATTTTCCCCCCAAAAATGGTGTCAACCAAGTTCCTCCATAGACAGGGAAGGTTGGTGGATTTTCCCTCCATTTATAGAAGATTCAACACCCGAAAAACAAAATTATTTCTCAAGTGGTGAAAAAATCCTTCACTTTTCATGGAAAAAGAGTTCCCCCACGATGGAGGGACAAAATTCACACATTTTTTACAGTGTTTTTTCACGTTTTTCCAATATTCAAAATTCACTCTGAAATGACAACACAGGGATTCTTCAATGAGTCTACGAATTCATCAAAAATACTTCATAAATTCTGGTATGAGCTCTTCAGGAATTTTTGAATAACTTATTGTATTCTTTACAAATTCTTCAAGGCCTGTTGGAATATTCCAGAAATCCCTGACTCTGGACTCCAATGGATTCTGGATTCTTTGAAGTTTTGCAGCACTTTGTGGAATTTGTCAAAGGTCTCTCTTGATTTTGTACGTCCTTCTGACTTTATAACTCACAATTTCCATTCACATTTTCAGGATAGAATTTATGTACATTATACAGAAATTGTAGTATACAACAGACTCTTTAGAGTTTCTATAAAGACCCCGTGAGGTCATTAACTGGAAAGCAATGCCTGATACTACAGCGTACGTGGTATCGAACCAGAATGGAATCCATCAGATATACAATGTATCCATTCTTTTCCCAATCTTCCGCCCCAGACATGTACCCATAAAATTCAGAAAATACAATTTTTTTCCTTCTATTGCACAACAATGGTCGAAGACTTTGGGCGTCAACGGGCGCGATGTGAGCGACATAAACCTGACTCGTAACGACGTTTGCTATATATAGAGAGAGAGACTTGGTCGCTTTGAGGTTCACCGTACGACTTGGGACCTTTTTTCTTTGTGGTTCCTATTTATGAGAGGGAAAGAGAGAGATTGCGGTACAGAGGAAGGTGAGAGAAAGATAGAATACGTGGAAAGAAAACGCGGTGGGTGGAGGTGACGAGGTGGAGAACCTCTGCTGGCACATGTATATGAGAGAACCTAACCGCGCGCTCTCCGACACCTTCGGACCGTTAAACTCGCCTCCCCCAAACTACATCTTTTTCTTTCTTTTTATTTCTCTCTTGTTTGGTTCGAGCAACTCTTACGTTGGTTAATTAGATTTTGATGGTCAGGCGCGAGCATTTGCATCCTTTATACGTATCCCATCTTTCTCTTCCCTCGAATTGCCGTCACTCGTTCCTCTCCTCTTCTCCACAGGGGAGATACATTTAGGCCTGCGGATGGTTAACTCAAAAGCGATTTAGCGGCCCAGGGGCCAAGTGTCAACAAGCCGGTACTGCCCAGGTATGTACCACCACCTAACCCAGCTAAGTCTCCACTTATTTCTTCATTTCCTTTTTATGCTCACAATCGGCCCGCTGGGTTCTCCTTTCGTGGTCGCAGCGCGTGTCTACCGAACTATGAAATACTGTACGATCATTGAACCGATGATCATTCCAATTCGAATTTGCATTAAAGGAACGGAAAGTTGTTATTTTTTCGTTGCCAAGAGGTATTGGTTCCGCAGTGCAGATGCATTATTCCGAGTAGAAGGTAGATCGCGAGGATCGAAGATCGAAGTACTTTCCAATGTCAACGATTGGTACCTATACCTATACCTATGTCGGTCCGTTTTCAAGGGTAATTCGCTATTCGTGTCGATCGTAATTTTTCCACTCCTCTCTCTTTCCTCCACGTTCGGAATTACAGGCGGATTTACAAGGGCCGGCGGATTTACAAGCCGACCAAGAGAGTGGTCTTCCCTGTTCGCTTAGCAGCTCTACCGAGACTCCCTCGCCAACGTGAACTCTCTCGATCACACGGATATCCATCCCAAAAAGAACGATAAGAAGTTTCAAGTATTTTTAACTACTTAACTCAGATGTTTATTATTTTTCCCACTCACCCTTTCACTTAAATTTCTCTTTTCTCAATTCTTTATTTCACCAACCTTCATCATGATTATGAATAAACATTATAAATTTCAGTACAATTTGTATTGTATGTTTCAAGAATCAAATGATATGGAATACTTACGAGAAACGGTTCACGAATTCTACTTCCTTGCCATTCATCTCGATATATTATGAGAATCATCATCATCATCATCATCATCATCGCGCATTCAAAGTGTAGTTGAAATATTCAAAGTTTGTTTTGGGTGGAGAGAAGGAGGAGAAGACTGGGATGCTGATCTGGCAGGTAGACAAGCACAAGGCAAGCTGTGAGGTGTTTTTAATTAATCATTTATATTCAATAACGAAGGCACATCAACAGAGCCAAGAAATGCTTCGATGATTCTGTAGTTTATCTCGTCCCTCGAGCACATTAATAATTAGGAACGTAAAGGAGACAGGAAACGAGAGAAGGAGGAAGAAAGAAAGAGGAAAAGAAAGGAGAGAGGTGAATCAGAGATTCGGAGCTGTACGTCTCTTATTGTACACACACATATATGTAGATATATATATATATATATATACATATAATACTAAACATATGTCTTTTTATTTCTCTCCCTCTCTATCTTTTGGGATAAGGATTGTTATTCGATTCGGTTTTGTAATTATTACTCTTCATTCATCAGCATCAAATATCCCTTTGTTATCGGAATCAACTCGTTCAACGTGTATTTGAGTGTTGTAAAGTCACGAAGTGACCGGTTAAGATCTTTGCTAATTATCGTCATTTATAATTGTCCCTCCTTTCGGGTGTTCTCTTTTCATTCTCGCGTGGTTATTCTTCGAGGAAAAAGGATAACGAGAAAAAAACTTTCTTCTCTCGTATCGCTTTTTCTTCTTTCCCTCTTCCTTTGAGGTTTAATATTTCAAATAAATGCGTGCATTAGCGCGCTATCTCGCCATGATCCTCCGTTGACTATTAACAACGTTGAGCGAGCCACTACTATGACTTATCTTGACTGGAGACTCTGATATAATACCGCTCTCCCTTCATCCTCGTTCCCGAGTAACATTCATTCTCAACTCCGGTACTTTGCTCGCTGTGGATAAGACATCGTTAAACAATACGAGGACAGAAGGAAGATTCCGAATGAATTGCGATGAACTGGTGGGGATGATGGAATCTTATATCGTGTAATTCTTGATTTTCTATTATTTCTATTATCATATATTGACTATCAGTAATCACAAGAGCCATGATCTTTGACTATTTGAACCTGAACTTGCTTTTACAACAAGAATTTCGTATCGGACCAGGGTTGGCCTGATTGGTGATTGTCGTCTTGAAATCTTGAAGAGTCTCACAATGGTCCCACATCTCCTACTCTCTTCAGTTTTTCCCCCTCCGTTGAACGACCTTTGTGAATTTTTGATGAATGTTCGATGGAGTGTACAGAAAGGCAAAGATACTTACCATTATATCAAAACTAAAAACGTGATCGATCTTAATAAGGATCACTGTGACGAGGTTGTTTTATCAAAAATAACGATTCGTTGAATCGAGAATACACAAGAAGGATACATCCTGAGGAGGAGAGAGAGATAGACAGACAGAAAAGCATCGGTACCCCAGCTACGGACCGCACCCTTTGGCCCCCACTAACTGCGCCCCCATGAAAAAATACCACACCCCCTGCCGCGAGATTCTTCTCCTTCTTCTTTTTCTTTTTTCACCTTTATTCATCTCTTTCTCGCCTTCTTTCTCCTCTCTTTCTCTCTCTCTCTATCCCTCTCCCTCCTCTAATATATATTTAATCAGGCTGTGAGCGTGTGTTCGCGCGAACTCATACACGTACGTGTAATAAAAGAACGAAACTTAAAGGCTCAACTAACACTTCGAGGTCTTCTTCGATGATGATGGTCACCAACACTTTGAACTCTTTATAACATTAAGCTGACACCTACACGAACGAAAAGAAGAAGGTACAAACTCAAACTCGTCTGTCTTCTTCTCTCTCTCCTCCTTTCAGTTCGTTCCTTCGCAGTGGATTCGAACACCTTTTTTGAATCAGAGGGTCAAGCGACTCGGCCGTAGATCATCTTAATGCCTCCATTGTTGTTTTAGGACGCCCGCGACTATACTGGGTGTCCGACGCGATAATGTCGATATATCGCGAGAAGAGGGGCACGGATGAAGAGAGAGAGAGAGAGAGAAACAGAAAGAATTCCAGGGCGTGTCTCGGGAGACTTTAAATGCGCGTCTCCTCGATCTTAACGCGAACTGCCTGGAGATATTGAAAATTTAAAAGGTATATAAAATCCAATGAATTTCACATTTGTAAATTCACCGTCCAAGAAAATCTGCTGCCAATATGAATTCCCGTAAAGAATTTTATTGTTCCGGAGGAACGATCGAGTGTTCCCTCGCAAACGTGGGCGGGGATAATATTTATTTTCGTGTTGTGTTTTGTTTTTATTTGAGTACGCAAAATTTCGGTATCGGGTAAGTACTCGGGTTCTCCTCATCTTCTTCCTTCGATGAATTCTCGAAGAAGAAGGACAATATCGATATTCTAATCGAATCAATGGTACTAGGTACTCGAGTTCATCTCAGGCTGACTCATCTGAGATGTATTAAATACATCTCATCAAATCATCTACGCGTTTATTCGTAAAAATCTCTGCGTCATGGTTTTTATGATCAATCTTTCAATTATTATACGATAGATCGTTCCGAAAGTTCACGTTCGTTTTCTCTTCTCTCGGTGAGCTAGTTTAGAGTTCATCGTTTGAGACCTTTGCGTCTGAGACGAGAGAATATATATCAACGAAAAGCCACAACGCAGAATATTCGAATAGAAGTTGACCCGAGTTGTAGTCCAACTGATACAATATTCATTTACTGCCACGTACATGTGTCTCACATCTCTCAATGCTTCATAATGTCACGGTGAGAGGAAGGGAAAAGAGAGTGCGTATTCAAATGAAGGAATGCCGGGGGTGATGGCGCGGTGGAGTAGGTGGGACTCTTCAGGATGACACTTCTCGTAGGTGATTTATACCCGTTGCTCGAATGACCATCATCTCGAGGAAAGATCTACAGGATCTCCTCGAGTCGCTTAGTTAGTCTCTCTTTCTCTCTTTCTTTTCGAAGCCAACGGATAGTCAGTCCCGTAGGTAGGGAAGGTGAATTCAAGTGAGATGAGATATAAGACAGACCCAAAGCGTAATGAGATGAAAGAGGAAGTCTTATGTAACGTCCAATGTACTTATGTCCGAGATATATTTGTGAAATGAAAATGATCCCAGCTTGAAAGTCGAGAGTAAAATATTGTCGTTGAGAGATAATTGATTTTATTATTCTCTTGGAGACAATAATGGATGAAATTATCTTATCGTTTAATCGGGAGAGTGAAATATTTAATCTCTGTCAATCAATTTTGTAAACGAGAAAGAAAGTGCTCCTCGAAGGACTCCATACAAACAGATCGCAATAATTAGGATTATAAAGAGAAGAAGAAGAAGAAGAAGAAGAAGCAGAAGAAGAAGAAGAAGAAAGGAAAGGAACAGAGGGGATATATTTAATTCAAGTTGTGTACTCCGAATCATGTATTTAATAATCTCTCGAATATTCAGTATTCATAACTAGTAATGCTGCTATTAAAATCAAAAACTTCGCATTGTATCGTGTAAATACATGTATCATACAGATTACCGTCAGATAGTTGACGTGGGCGTTGATCGACGCGTATCGTGCACATAAGCAACAGTATACTGTTGCTTATACATTTGGTCTCGAAGAACAAATTAGCATATTTTCTGTCTAAGATCCATCCTTTCTTCCTCCCTTTCTCTTTCCTTTTCATTGGTTCACGTTGTGTTCTCACAAGGACACTTCTTTCTCTCTTTCTCTACTTCACGAGTACTCTCATCTCGGAGCAAATAACACGTTAAAATATCATGTGTATAACCAAAGTACTGACACGAGACTTTAAGATATTGTGGTACCTCTTCCTCTTGCTCTTCTCCCTGAAATTCGCAGGACTCTTTTGTCTCCTGGTGAGGAGCTGCTGCTCGTTGCTTGGACTGCATAAGAATCGAGTACCCGCATTAACTGTGTAAATAGCTACTCGAGTACAACAACGAGTGGTTGGATAAGAATTAGTGTTTTAACGCTAGAAATCACGAAAGCCAATGGACGTGAAGAGGTTATTCCTACCCCTTTATTTCCAACTCTTTATTTACTTTGTGAACATTTGAATAGCTTTTCAAATCAATTCTGTAAAAATGGTTGAAATTCCAAGAAGATTTCAATGAAATGAGTGAAGAATTCCTCCAATTTGACAATCCAAGGTACGTACGGAACAATCTTCGTGGTAGATTGATAAGGGAGATTGCGGAGGAGGAACTCGAATGAAAATGACTGTATGCGTGGGGGCAACTATTAAGAGAAATACGCGTTATCTTCGGTCGGTCCACGACTCTATTAATCATCAGGCAAATTAGACAGCTACAAAATTCTGATATCCTTATCTCAAGCACCAAACAGATTGTGAAAGGTTTGAAATTAATAACCACCAGCGACGACGACGAAGACGACGACGACGACGATGACTGAAACGATGATGCCTCGTTCACGACTGGACAAAAGATTCTGAATGCGGAATGATTTTCATTCCATCGAGTGTTCCACTCCCCTCACAATATTCTAAATCAATTTTTGCATCCCCTGAAATGAGAGAATTTTATACTGAGGGTACAAAGAGAAAGGGATTCGGAAGTTTCCAATCAAATTCAATTCTTACACAAAACTCTGATAGGTCATCTAGAGAAAAATAATAGTTATGTTTAATTCATGTTCTATTATTTTATACAGCAATCCGCAATTTTTTCACTCGATTTTATTTGTCGAACAAATTTATGTGAATGAGATACACCGTCGGAGACCACCCACATTAGTTTTCTGAATACAAATGAGAAAAAGTATCATGTTAGAATAACAATAATGCGATTCAAATGGTGTTAATTTATTACGATTCGATGCCAATGGCGATAAAGATTGCAGACAGATTTTCATGGAAATTGTTGTATCGATGGAAACATTCGTTGAGAAGACTTTTACGTTCTCGTTCAATTGATTCTGAAATAGTTGAGGAGAGGAATTTTTGTTGTTGAATGGATTATCAAGTTCTAGCATGACTTCATGTTCGGTGTGGTTGTGGGTGAGTTGAATATTGAAGTAGATTCAACTTACTTCCAGGGGAAATTGTGATTGCAGATCGACAAAAAATCCAGAACTGATGAAGGTAGATTTACTACATTTCATACGGGAGAAGAATTCGTTGTGACACACGAAGAGAAAAGTATTGCTGGCATAACAAGCAGGTCTGTTACTATAGCGCCTACAAAAAAAATTAGCTGTCAGAGCAAGAAATTTTTTGCTGACATGAACGCATTTGTTAATAGAACTCTTACGCCTTGGCTGCTGTAGTGAATATTTTTGCAAGGATTACAAATTTCTTTGTAGGCGCTATAGTAGCAAACCATTTTTTCTCCGTGCAATTACAGCACACTATTCACTATCACGGCAATTTTGTTAGCTACGACAGCCATTTTTAAGCTGTGGCAGGAAAAAATTTTTGCTCCCCTAGCAAAAATTTATTAGGTATTTTGTGTATAATACTCGAAATTTTGCTGCCTTTGTTAATTATGTTGTTCTCTCAACAATCCAGTTGGCCGTGGAAGCGAATTTTTAGCTAGGTTTTTTTTGGTTGGTAATCGATATCTAATGATCGTGCCCTGGCAGTTGGTGCTGAGCCAGTAATGGGTAATTCTTAGATTTTCACGTGAACGTGGAGATTCAGAAGTTTATCGAACATTTGTGCAATGAACCTCGCAAGATCATGCCACGATCCAGACGCAGTCAAGACAGCACAGAAGTCTGAGTTTGAAGTCTGGACAACCTGATTGAAAAATCTCATTCGATCCATGGAAACCCTATAGATCTTATAGATCCTATAGATTTCCGATTCAAATTGAATGGGTTTGAATGAGAATGAATGGGAGTTGCTACGGTAATGGGAGGAATTTATATCTTCCATTAATTTCAATGAGAACATTTGAGACTACAACATTTGAAGAAGTTCCATTGAGAAACATCCAATTGAACTCCACATTATTTGTTAATGGTTCCCCAATTGGAATTTCCCAAAATCTGATCATATAAAAAGGGATGGGGCAGTTCCAGAATATAGTTGTTGAATAAGTTTCTTTGAGAAATATCCAATCGAACTGCTTGTCAATTCGATATAAATGTTTGATGGGTAGCGATTGGAAATTTCCCACATTCGCTTCTACAAGAAGGAGTGAAAAAATTACAGAACATGAACGTCAAATGAGTTTGTATGAGAGATTGTCCGTTGGAATTGAAAAAAAAATTTGAGGAGTTTGGATAATTTTAGGAAGATTCACATAAATGTAGCGAATTAGGGTAAAATGACGCACTTTTTCGCTTCGCTTCAGCATGAACGAATAGAGATAACCTCATTCACTCAAGGAAAATGTGGAAAATTCAATTTAATCTTTATATTTTCCTTGAATTAATGAGATTTCATGTATGATTTCGGACTGTACTGAAGCGGGAAAGTGCGGCATCTCATCCCACTTTACTCTCAATCTTGGAATCTGCAAAAAAAATGAAGCATGCAACCAATTTTACTCTCTAAAATTTTTAAACCGAGATTTCACTCTTCAGCCAGCCAAAAGTGAGCCTGTCGAAATTTTGAGTGAAATTTCCATTCTTTTAGAGTGATATTCTAAGGTTTGAGGTTAGACACTCACAGCCACTCAAATGCTAGACGCAAATTTTTCACTCCAAAAGAATGAGGGTTCATTCGAAACGAGTGAAAATCCCACTCGAAGCACACTGGCTCACTTCTGAGACTTAGTGGAGTGGAACACGTGATTTTTCACTCTTTCAGCTTTAGAGAGGACAGAAAAAGTACTCGGAGAGTGGAACCGCGTCTTGTATCGGTTGGTTGCCGACGTTTTGCCATCACTGCAGCTGACTTCTTCAAGGTGGTACCGTGGCTCCACTCCGGAAGCTCAAAATTTATTTAATTTTGCAATCCGCGCGAGACCGCACGGCGGATCTTCGCTGAAGCAACCAGTCAATTAATCCATTTGATATGGAAAGTTCAAGAAGCGTAATTTGTTACTGTTGAACGTATACCAAACGTGGCCAAAGTGTTTTCAAAAGCACATGATCCTGGTTTAATTATTGGAATCAGCCTTCAAAAATACTACATGTTTCAAATGGAATATTCTAGCAACTTCACTGAGATATTCAACACCGCGTTGGCAGCATAACAACCCGGTTGAGAATTACTATTCACCTGCTTACCAGAAGATTCAAACCCAATTCTTGGTTCTATTATTATTCGCCTTCATTATTCAAAATGCAAATCATTGTCCTCTTCTCATTTTATATAAAAGAAGAAGCAAAAAAAGCAATATACGTGATTCCGGAATTCTCTCGTGGAATTACTTTTGTCAAATGCAATTTCGGTCATACATCATTCATACATCATCCATACATAATACATACTTCACTGATTTGGAAATATTTATTTTCGATGTTCAACTGCAAAACTGCACAACACCGTCCAAATTTACGTACATTTTTTCCTTTTAATGGCGTGTAAGATATAAACTATGGACAATAACCCGCACTCGTCGAGGTCAAAGTACTTCTAAAATCGATCTTTCTCTCTCTCTTTTCTCCTCCTCTTGATCAAGAGGAATTACTTTATTCCGAATTTAAAAGAATTCGTCACGCAGTTCACGCATTCACATGTTTCATAAACATTCTCAAACGTATCTCATCGTGCTCGATGTAAATGTCCACAACTTTGTATAAACGAGATTTTGACTCCTCGATATAGAATTTCATCGATATGGAGAATAAAAGAAAATAATGATTGTTGTAATCCTGGTTCCTAGATATACGAGGCTGAAATTCGATTCAGATATATTCACGATGGGAACTGCTCCTCGACCTGGTCCACTCCGGGGTGAATGGCGAACAATAGAAGTTGGACAATTTCTCACTGCCGTCGTGTAGTAGCTTGTACCTCGCTTATAGATTCAAAAGAGTTCTCTTGTTGATCTACTCATGAATTATTCGATAAGAGAATTAATTAATTCATTCGATTTTCTATACATAACTATAGTTCTATCGTTGAATATAAACGAAATGACATCGAGAAATCGATAGCACATCATCCTCGCGCTATTGACGCTATCGATACCTCAACATCGATGATGAAATACGATTCATTGGTGATTCATCGATCCTTTCACAAATATCCATTTACTCCACATATACCAAGTGTTGAGATATAATTTAACGTCCACGTAGCGTATATAGTGGGAATCTCTGGGACGTGTCTTATGAGAATAATTGAATTATACGAGAAGTTGAAATAAAATTTAGAAATTCAGATTCGATGAAAGAGGATGCGAGAGAGGAGATGAAGAGAGATGAGAAGAACTGGCGCCAATCTAGAGGTACCAAGCCCTCATCGAGGAGTTCTTCTTCTCTTGGTGTGCACACTCGCGCGCCAACTCGCGGGGGTAAACAGACGAAATTATATCGAAGAAAAATTACCCCGAGATAATAGTGATTAATGATCCAGATCGTTGGGCGCGTGTATTCGCTTCTATATATCCAGCGGGTTTGTTGCCAGCGTGTGTGAGTTCACGTCGGTATACGTTGATGTCTTGTAAAATATGATACTTGGTAAACTCTTCTTCTTTTCTCTGTCCCTTCTTCTCCTTCTTCTTCTTCACGCTCTTGGCTCTCGTTGCCTGTTTTCATTGCTAAACTGCGAACGTCGACGAGACAAGGCTAGAGACATCAGAAACGGAGATGTGGAAATAAGTCGGACAACAATCTTCTCTAATTAACGCATTAAAACTAATCAAAGCTGGACCGAGAAGTTCTTCGTCGTCTTCTCTTCGAATGCCCCCCACACACTCGCTTAGATTCAACTTTGTTCCATTGAAATCAATTTCAATTGTTTCTATACTATACTCGGCGCTTGGTACAAGAATTACAAGCTCGGTTTTATCGTTGGCTCAAATCTCTTGTTTATCGTAAATGCGGCTGTTGTAGGTAAATATACTATTTTTAGATACCCAACGAAGGATGAATAATTTTCGCATTATAGTCCGAGATGTAGTGTCGATTCTATGTCGAATTCGCGTAGCAGATATAGTTTGAAAGTACCTACCACGGTTCTCACACTTACGCAACGTGTACGCTATGATAATTAATCGTTCAAAGAACCTTTGTGCAGAGGAACAAGTTTTTAAGGAGCCCTCCTCATGAACGCACATAATAGCAACATGTAAAAAGAAAAATAAGAAGCAACGATCTCCGGCGAGATGTTGACCCGAGATAGCGAACGGAACTTTATATTTGAGGTAGAGTGAGAGGGAAGGAAGGAAGGAAGGAAGGAAGGAAAGAGTATATCTTTTTACCCATGTTGAACACGTGCCTAAAATGAAATAAGAGAAGAAAGACATGAACATTCGAACCAGTTTTGCGTTTCGAGCATACATATTTAGTTTTGAATTTTTCGCAATCATCGCCTCGTATGGTATCGAAAGAGAATTTACTAGAATTCCCACAATTGTTGACCTTGTCTTTCAAGAATTGCAAATCCATTTCAGCATTGGACGCGAGCAGATATTTGCTTGGTGTGTATTTTCATGTGGAGTAATTGACACATACTGTGAAGGGCTGTTAAAAATTCCATAAAGTTTGGGATTTTGAGTTATATTTATCAGAAATTTCATGCGCAAGTATCGGAAATTGATTCCGAATCTTTTTTCGCTGTGGACAAACAGTGAGGCAACGCAGTAAGCTCACTATTGATACAACCAAGATTATACTCTAATTTAATAAAGTACATCGAAAATTCGTTTGAATCACAGTTGAAGGATTTGTGATGAACTTTTGAGGAACTTCCAAAAGTCTTTTGATAGGGAATATGATATGACAAAGTGAAAGTATGTGTAAAATCTAGAAAGGATTTAGAAAAAGAGGTGTGCATGTTGAACTTGTGAAAATATCACAAAGGGAATCCAGAGTGAATCAAGCAGAACGTATTCCTAGGGGATTTTCTCAGGAAAATATATTTGGGAAGACCAGATGAAGTCAAATTTGCGGGAATTTCTGGTGGACTTTAGAAGGACTTTGGATGGAATCCAGTGAAATTTTGGAAAACATTGCACCATTCAAAAGTACATGAGAATTTCAGAGGAAGTCAAGCTTGGGAGATCGCCTGAGAACTTTTTGAGAAGTCTGGGTGGCATAGAAACTTCAACGAGAATGAGAATATTGTATTGGAAGTTTTGAGTAGAAGAATTCAGAGAAGCCTAATGAAGGACTCCTAACGGATTTTTGGAAAAGCTACGTGATTTGCGAGTATAGACAACAATTTCACCCCTATTGAGTGTTTTGGGAGACTATGGAAAGTCCAAACCAAATCAAGTATGAGAGCTCCCTGGTAAAACTTCAAGAGAATTTTCGAAGAACCTGAGAAGCAAGTGGCGCATCTGCGCCTAGGCCAGCCTAGGGGCGGCATCGCGATACAATTCATATACACTAATATGAAACTTATATATAAGCTGTATCGAATTATTTATGAATTATATATCATTCCGACAATTTCCCCCCTTTGGAAGCGGTGCTATACATCCAGCCTAGGGGCGAAGAATTTCAAGATGCGGCCCTGCTGAGAAGCTTTGAATACTTCAGGAGTTCCCATGTATTTCTGCGTTGCGTCAATACAAAAACGTCAGGAATTCTCCAAAAATTTATCGAAAACCATGTGATATTGTCAAAGATCCGGAAAAGATTCAACAGGAGTCATATTATCGTAAGTCTATTAAGAGCCTGCAAGGAATCTCACATATTTGATACCTTTCGGATTTTTCATGAGTTCGAGGATCCATAAAAAATCCACCGAAACTTGGCCCCTTTGGGATTTTTCCATGTTCTGTGACTTTCTTTCTGAAAGATGCGAAGTCATTCGAAGGAAGATAACGCTTGTTAGATACTCGTGAACCCTAAATTTCTCTGTCTCCAACTTTTTCTGAATTTTTCTGAACCCTCGGAATTTCACTGACTGAGAATTGAAATTTTGTTTGGGATCTTTCTGAATCACTGTGAATCCCTGACAAAAAATCAATATGAAAATAAGAATATCCCCCTCATTTTGATGCAACTTTTCCTCTAATGTGAGGTATCAAAAGTATTCCTCTCCATTTGAGAGGATGAGTCTTTGTGGTGGAAGAATTTTCATTTGTTGAAAATCGTAGAGGGATATTCTCAATTGGAGAAGAAAACAAAAGTGGAATATCTTTTCGAATTGAGGAAGGATTTTTCCTGTCGTTCACAGATTACTTTTATTTGGGTGTAGAAGATCATGTATTGAAATTTCAAAGCTTTCCTTGAAATTCCCTAGATCTACCAGAATTTCTTCGTGTTTGATTCTCTCACTGCGGGCTATATAATAACAAAAATTTTGTCAGTCCAGCGAAAGATTTGCTGTTTTGTTCAATCTCTATGTTGCTTTTTCAGCAATTCAGTTAGCTGTGGTAACGAATTGTTAGCTAGGTTTCCGAGAAAAGAAGGGTAGATCTAAATTTGGCACAAATCTCTACAAATCTGTTCATATCTACTTACATCTGAATATCTCAACTTAGGCAACAATCTTTGGAGTTTTCTGATCACGATTCACTCTCAATTTTGCGAGGAATAAAAAAAAATATACGGAAATTCAAAAAGATTTCTGGAGATCTCTGCAGATCTCTGTGGATCTCTGTAGATCTTCTATGCCAAAATATAGATCTAAACAGATCTACATATATCTGAAGAGATCCGATGTTTTTTTCTCGGTTTAGCAAGAAGATTTGCTATTTCATATATTATACCTCGATTTGCTGTGTCAGGAAATCTTCTCTCTCCGTGCGTGGATCGACCATTGGTCATAGACTGTGCCAAGCCTGGCCCAGTTTTCAGCCATACTGCCTGGAGGGAAGAAACTGATCCGACAAGAGGGTTCTTAGTGCGTGAGCGGAGATAATTCTCAGAGAACTCTTTGAGGATTCTTGATTTCTCAAAGGATTGTTGAATTTCATGAATTCTTTCCTTTCTGAGACCTTTGTTCTAGAATTATTCACGGAGAAAAACAATTTGCTGTCGCAGCGAGTCGAGGTAATATATAAAGAATAGGAAATCTCTTTGCTAACCTAGCTAATAATTCACTGCCACAGCTGGATAACTGGATAGCTGAGAGAGGAACACGATTAACTGAAGTGGCAAATTTTTCGCTAGACTAGCAAAATTCGTAGCATTATATGAAGAACACACGGAAAAGAAGAAATAGTTGCGACAACTACTTAAATAGTCGATTTTCGACCATCAACTTGAGTAGTTGCTGCAGCTACTTGGTAGTCAGGACCAGTAACTCGATAGTTGCACTAACCAACGTAAATACCTGAGGTATTTTGAATCAGTTGAGACAGCTAACGTGTTACTTGTCCCGACTACTAAGTACCTGCAGCAAATACTTAAGCAGATGGTCGAAAATCGACCATTTGAGTAGTTACTGCGACTATTCTTTTTTTGCCGTGTAGCAAACGAATTTTGCTGCCGCAGCTGAGGAAATTACTGTAATAATAAATAGATTGCCGTCATCCCGTAGAAGAATTTTCCTCATTCATTTCCACAAACTCGCAAAATTTTTATATTCTCTTCCATGTTTCGGAGTGAAAAATAGGGAAAATAATGAGGAAGTAATGCAAGGACGAGGGAAACTGCACTGGAGGCATAGCAAAAAATTTGCTGCTTCGGCAAAAAGTACGTAGCGAAGTCTTTTTTTTCCGTGTTTGAATGCTGAATGATTATTTCGATTCCATCTGCCCTTCAAACTGATCGGAATGAATGTTCCTTCTTTCAATCCATGCGTCTTTGCCCTGAGAGATTTTTACATGAAAAATTACTGTGAAACACCCGTAGCCGAGCGACAAGGGAGAAATCTTCAGAAAGTCATTGTACATTCTACAAAACTTGTAACAAATACTCCTCCAAGCTATTTAAAAATTCACCAATTTATACAATTGGTTACACAGTAGTAATTTTTCGGTAGAATTTCCAATTGCCCGGGAAAAAATGATCAGATCTGACCAGATCTAAATTTTGGTCAGATCTAAACAGATCTATTAAGATCTGAAAAACTGCGATTTTGGCTTGTGTTTGTCACAATATATGTGCAAAATCAAATTCATATACAGACAGATATCACAAAATTTCTGACAATTGAACCACCAATTGCTCATTAAGATTTAATCTAATAGTCAATTCAGATCTAACGAGATCTACTCAGATCTAACCAGATGTGCCAAGATCTGATCAAATCTACTGAGATCTGAACAGATCTAATCTGATCTTTTGAACCAGATCTGAACAGATCTAATCTGATCTTTTGAACCAGATCTGAACAGATCTAATCTGATCTTTTGAACCAGATCTGACCAAAAATCAGATCTACTCAGATCTATTTAGATCTGAATAGATCTAATAATTTTTTCCTGGGTGTTCCTTGTTTACTGGAATTTCCCAGTAATTTTCAACGGAAAGTTTTTCTAGGACTCCTTATATACTGGACTTAGAATTTCTCTGAACTTCTGCAAATTTTTCCGACTTTTCTTCGAAATTCTCGTCCTAAATCACCAAATCATTCGGAAATTCTCAATTCCGAATCCCATGTCCCTAAACTTCTCTGAATTTTTCCATCCCAATTCCACCTAAAGTACCCTGAATTTTTCGAATCTCTTTCAGTTTTTATGAATGAATCTGAATTCCACTTTGTAAACCTTTCCCAGGTGTAAATTTCAATTTTGAGAGTTTTTTTCAAAAATGCTCAAGATCTTTCCAGAGACTTTCAGAATCATTCTAGATTTTATAGACTCGCAGAGATTTACAGAGAATGTTCGAATTTTCAGAGTTTTTCAGAGATTTTGAGAAATCCTCAAAGAAATATTTCCATCAGGGTCCTGGAAATTTTTCATTTACGAATCATTGTAAAAAATTGCTTTTCAAATTTCATACCAATCTATGTGAAGCAATGCACACCAAATTATAATTGATATGCATATAAAGAAAAATTCCTTTAAAAATCTGTGAAGATATTTCTGGATTTCACCGGAAACCTCTGAATCTCACTGAAGAGCTCTGAAAAACTCTGAAGATTCATGGAGATTTTTTCAAACTCTGAAAAACTTGAACACCTCTGGATTCTTCTGAAAACTCTCCACTGGGAACTTCTGAAATTTCCAGAGAAATTTTTCCACCAGGCTGAAGTTCGATATGTTTTACAATAAACTCCTCAATTTCATGGTTGAACCAGATCTAAATGGCAAGTCTCAGAATTTTCGTATTCATGTGATATAAAAGATTTGAAACTATTTTTTACAGTGTGAAAATTCAACAAAATTCTTTTGCCATAGTTCTAGAAAAGATTGAGCGTTCTCCAGAAGGTTTCATAATATTTCAAAAAGGTACAAGAGTACCCTAACAGCAGAGTGCTGAGCAAATATGTGGCAAATTGTTGAAAATCCTCAGCAACGGTTTGAAGCAATTTGCAGGGACGTTGCGTCGCCAAATGCGCAACAATATGCTGTGAATCTGGGATTTTGGGTTGAGTTGTTGTCGTGTTGCTGGGAAGTTGCTCGGTTTCATGAAACTCTTCATCACATGCGTAGCAAATTTTCAGCAACTTCGCGTGAATTCAAGAAACAACTTGAGAGCAATAGTTGCACAGCAACTTTTGTTGTATGGATGTTTTACCAGGGAGATTTTTTAGAGAAATTTGAGGTGGTCACAGAAATTCTCCCATCCATCATATCGATCCGCGAGTATTCATGAAGAATCTCTAAGAATCAGAAAAGCATTCGAAATCAATTCTCAAAAAACACATTTACAAAATTTTCTCATATATTTGAAAATATATGGAAGAAAAAAAATTTTAATGATTATATAATTTTTACACCACTTTTGAGATGAATTTTATTTCATTATATCTTCCACTGTCGTGACTCGAACACTCCACATTTCAAAATAAAATGAACAAATCCATGTACGATGATAATTTTCTCATCGATACTCTGGTATACTTCTGACATCTGTGTCCTGATATATAAACTACTACGAAGCAGCTGTTCTCGTACTTACCACATGGGAAATCTCACCACACGCACTTTATATCTTTCTTTCTCTCTGTCTCCCCTTGAAACCTGTGTCAAAATTGACCCAACTACGAGGTTATCATTCAAAAATCAGAATCACAAATTCTCCTACATTTTTTTTGCTGTAAAACACAAACCCCCAAGGAACAACGCTCTATACAGATTTCAAACTCTCCCCTGACGAACTTCATCCAAATTCTCCTGGTTTCTTCGGCGTCTCTAATTTATCCATTATTTCGAACTTTCGATGCGAATATCGAACGTCTTCGAGGTTTTCTATCTCCCTCCGTTCCTTCGTAATTCCTCATAACGTAGGTATAGAAATAGTTGGTTGGGTCGCCATTAAGAGATAAAATGTAAAAAGACATTTTCGCTCGAATAAACATTTGAAATCTTCCCTGACAGTCTTGAGAGGTTCATTACGAAGGATTACACGGTTCATATCGAGGACTTAGAACTCAGTTCGTTGAAAAGAAGCGAAGATTATCACTCCTTGATGAACCGAGAAATTCAAAAATCGTAAGAATTAGTCGAGAGGAATATATTCCTGAGTTCCGATGACAAACTTTTGACGAATATCTGAAAATAAAATTGAAACCCTGTGCGAAAAGACCAATAGAAACCGATAGGCCAAATCCTATTGGAATCCATGATTTCCTATCAGTGTCGATAGTGGCTAATGTCACAGGACTTGTGGGTTTCTATAAGATTCTATGGGGAATCCGATGTTCTATGGGTTTCTATCGATATGATCAGCAAAACCTGATGAATACTGATAGGAATGAAACATCCTATCAGTTTCAATAGTGGCTAGTGTCACAGCATCTATGGGAATTGATGGGAATCTATTGGACTTCTCAGACAGGGAAGAGCGAATGAGTTCAATTAATGTAAACCGCGAACTTGAAATTGAAGGACGTTCTTCTCTTCCATTCTCTTCTTTCCCTCTGGTCCAAATAGGTTCGATTCGATTCGCTGTTACAAAACTCGTTACACGTCGGTCAGTGTACCAAGTTCCTTTTACAAGACAGTGGCCGTGGTCGATGGTGAAGAAGGCGTCTCGCTTCATTAGCGATAAACACTTTTTTCCTCTCCCTTTCATTCTTCGACTCCCTTCATCTTGTTCGACGTTACCAAAGATTTTATACTATCCTCCTTAATTTTTTCTTCTTCCTCTCTTTCTCTCTTTCCCTCTGTTTTGCGACGTTATGGACCTATGCGCATTCCTCGGCGATCGTTCGAAAACAGATGCGGTATCATCGTAAAGAACGAAGAGCCGTTCCAAGTATATTTACGACGTATACAAGATGGTTATGCTCGTAATTACAAGATAGTTACTCGATTAGTCTTGTTACAATATTTCATGAACATGGTATACGAACATAGTACAATGTTGAATTGATTCGATCGAATTGAAATATACGAGTTGATTTTCTTATCCGCGAGTCAAAAGAGCGGGAGAAAGAGGGGGCTTATTCGTTATTAGACATTCCTGTGTTACCGATCGACCTATACTCTCTTTCTCCAGCACGCGTCCACAGAAGCGTGCACGGAAGCGTGAGTGGACCCTGTACCTAATCGGGTGTGAACGCGCCTTTGTACCAGTCTCTGCGCTTGCCCGAGATATTGCAGGTTGTTTAATACCGCACATCGAGGTCCCTTTGTTTCCAACGTTTCAATTTAAATCGAAACCCAGAACAAAGTATGCATCTCAAAGTAAGGAAAGAGAGTGTGTGCCGGCATGTGGCGGGCAACAAACAAAAAAGAGGAAACCGACGATTATTAATTAGATCGGCGTCGATTTCGACGGAGAAAGATCCGATATCGGTTTCTAGTTTCAGGAATCCCTCTTCGCCGAACCGAAACTCCGCGAAATTAATTGCCACGACTCGATTCGAGGTATACCGTTGATATATATAATAGCCTCCTGGGTTACCTAAACATGTCAAACCGGAGGGAAGGAATTTTTCTTTGTTCCTCTTCTACGGAAGGACGTTGATTGAATCGAACGATATACCTCTCACGAGTAACCGAGGATGAGAGAGGTAACGGAAAGTCGTACAGGACGGAGACAATTATACTGTTTAATGATTGTATACAAACGAGGCGAACATCCGTTATGTAATACACTCGCTGTTTTGGTAATTATTATATCTAAAACCATAAGCCTACCAAAAGTTCATCGGACTCTAATGTAATTACTGTCTCAAAGACGAAATGACACGGTTCTTTGGAATTCATGAACCACTGAAGTCTCATTCATTCAGCCCATGCAAGAAACATTATACACCTAAAAGAAAAAAGTATACACATTTGGAGAAGGGAATAAATGGAGTGGAAGAGGTTGGATTTTTAATCTGAAAAGCCATGTAATCTCGTTCCTCTTTTTTCTCCTTTTAATTGAAGAAATAAAGAAAAACTCTCTCCTTCTTTATTCTTTCCGTACGAACGGTCCTGTCGACGACGAAGACGACGACGACAACTACGACGAGAGAACTCATTTGCACTCGAAAAAATGAGAAGCCATAAAACCAACGTCCGAAGGTGGAGAATTAACGTGGGATGAGAGAAAGGAGGTAAAAAGCAAAAGACTATAATAAAAGTGGGAGAAGTGAGAAGAGGGTGAAAAATCCCGTTAACGAATGAACAGCCGCTTTATCGGACGGAAGTGATTTTGATTCGTTGACTCCTCTCGTTTGAATTTCAACACCTCGGCTTGTCTCGCTTCTCGCCCAACGGTTTCTTTAATTGGATTTTTAATTGGGACGATTTGCGCTACATTAATCCTCCGCCCTCTCAGAAGAAACCACTCCGGTGTTTATTGTTATTATCACGCTCAAAGACGCTTCGGTCCCCTGCCGAATCCAGCCTCGCATTTTTTACTCTTGATTACATTTATCCTTCCCCTCCTCTCGTTACGATTGTGAATTAGAAATCGAGGACACCTCGTATCCCTGGACGATGAGAGATATGTATCAGGAACGATTAGAAGCGTGATAAAAATTTGTGCATATTGTTCCATGCGTCGTCCTCTCATTCCCGTACACAGCGAATAGTAACATCGACGTTCGTAATAATAATCGCAATAATCTCAATCGCGTCCGCTCGCGCGAGCCAATTTGAATATGAATCCGAGTGCGAACAATGTCATCGAGGGTGGTTGGATACGTGCCGTATCTCCCCCACGGATCGGCTTCGGCCCGATGCTCGGCCTCGGTTGTCCGTGACTGTTAGTTAACTGGCCCGCCACGGTGACAGTCACGTATAGCCAGTTGAGAATAGCTGGAGAAACAGGAGGTAGAGAGACGGGCGAGAGTATGATTTGAATCCGGAACTCTCATCAGAATCAACGCTCGCTACGTTTAACCCGATAATTAAAGTCGTCATTCCCTTCTCCCATGGTTGTTCCAGCTGAATCCACCACCGACTCTTCTCCACCCTTCTCCCTTCCCCTTTCTTTCGGTACTACGCGACTACTACAACAACGACTACTACAACAACTACTACGACAACGAGGGAAATCGTGCGATTCGAAATTTGCATTCGTAAATTTCGTTTTCCATTTCTATCCAAGCTTGGATTAGCTAATTCGACTCGAACCTTATGAATAATAATAATAATGATAACATCCGTTGTGGATGAGGTTGTAATTATTGTAGCACAACATTGGGAACATATGGAAGAAATTCTACTCTTGTTTTGCGATTGACGATTAATGAATTTGAATATCAAAATACTTCGATCTAGAAAAGAAGACAACAGCGAGGACAGACGGTACAAGGATAAGGAGTATGTGAATTGGCATAATGGTGGCAGTCACGGAAATTTCAGGTCTCGAATCAGCTAGCCAGACCACCCCTGCCCTCGAAACTCTATTTTTAAACGATTCTTTTTTTCCTCTATTACCCCTAGCAACTATCTTCCACGACTATCTTCTCCTTCCGCCATTATTTTGATCTAGTCGTGTCTCCCCTCTTTTTTTCAACAAACTAGATCGAGTTCTATCTTCCTCCTCTACTTCTCTTATTTGCTTTTATTCGAATGTAATTGTTGGGGCCAGTCACCACTATCGCCATGACTGCCTGGCGAATGTTACCCAGCCACGCGAATCCTCGTTCCTCAGCTCTGTGGGAATCCCATTTCTCACCTAGCGGAATAGATATTTCGGAGAAAATGAATAGCATTTATATGCAACTAATTGTCAACGAATTCTCTCGAGATAACGAATTCCACTTCCAGAGTTGTTGCACGCACCTCTCGAGAGGTGACACACGAAGATTATATGCACATAAATTGTATTGGGACATCTAGAGTCATATCGTATTCCGATCATTAAGCATAATTGGCTTTGTTTGCGTCAAAGATATACACAGATAGGAAAATGTTTCGTTTCCACACCGTATTACGGTGAATCATGTGGGTCGAGTAACAGGATAATGATCGTCACATCGGATCATCGAATATTCGACTTTTCTTCTACTCTCTGGATGAAAAATGAACTTCTGGAAATAAGGTACGCTGACTTCTCGGGTATCGTTTTGTAAGTCGAGGTGCGTTTCATGAACTTTTCTTATCTAACGTACTTTCTGGGTATTTGAACGCATTGTAACGTGATTCTTGTATCAAAGGAAGAACAAAAAATTGCAATTTCATATCCTAAGTCTTCTTGAAATTCTCTCCCTCGTAAAGCATTCTCATTCACCCTCCGCTGAAAACTCATTTATTTGTTCTCGCATTCACCATGAATATACGACATTCCACCTTTGTGTAACTGTGATAAAAATTCACTAAACAATTCGAAGAAGCTGAAATTTTTGTATGTAGTTCGTGGAAGAGAGTATTCAACTTTTTTTCAAATTTCACTCTAGAATGATTTGATTCGGAGAAATTGTAATGAATGGTATAAAACGGTACGAAAGAAGTTGTCAAGCGACAATTTGGAACAACTGGCCACATCTGTCGGAGAACGAGAGAACTAGGGAAGTAGCAGTGACCAACAACACCCGTTCCATCCAACCAATCGAGGGTTGTTGGTTGGCTGGTTTGGTCGGTTACCCCGGGTCGAGGAGTTTGTTTTCTGATTTTTTTCTCTTCTTTCCCTCGATTCTTCATCCCCGCAGACGGAAACGTAGCGTAGTTGAGTTGGAGATACAGGGGATGATGGAGGAGGAAGTAGAAAGAGTGAGAAGGATGAGGAGAGAAAGAGAATACAGCTAACGTAGCGTAGTCTAGTTAGTATGCATAGTGCGGGAGTTGGCCGGGAATGAAACGTCAACCCGAGACTCGTCATGCCAGCCTCGTCGTTTCGTTCATTCCAACGACTTTCGTCGTTCTACGGTTCTCCTCGTTTCTTTCGATCGACCCCCTACTCTTTTTCGTTTTTTTTTGTTTCCATTCATTCTCTCTTTTCTCGATGTTCTGCGTTCTCCAAAAATTCCTTCAGATCGTTCTATTCGAACAATAATTCGAAACAATGATACAATACTCTCAATGGAAAAGAAAAAAAAATGTAGTTGATGAGATTCTACAGTGATCAAAGATAAATAAGATCGTGAGTTGTATTCAGAATTTGACAGAATAAATCAACATCATCGTCCCTCGTTGAAATCAAATGAGCGTAAAGGGTTCGCAGTTTGAGATTATTCTCTGTTACTCGGTTCTTCCCTTTCTCTGTTTCTCTTGGATATTATTAGCATTGTTAACCAACTAACGCGGACTGTACTACCCTTCGGTTCAATGATCCACAAGCCGGAGAGTCCGGATCATGATATTCCTCCTCACCCCTTTTCCGAAAGGAGCCGCGGGCCATTCTCACCCCCTTCTCCTTAGAGATGCTGTTCCTTTCGACCCTTAATTGGCGTGTTGAAGTAATAGCGATCCTGCCAAGTGATCACAGAACCCTCGTCTTTGCGGAAGCCTTTCAACCCTTTTACGATTGATGAGAGTCTCTTACGACGATTACACTTGGCCATACTGCTGTGTGAGAAATCCGTTATACAGGTACTTAATGCTCACGATGAGATCCCCATTGAATTCCAACGATCTGTTTATCTGATCAATTCTTTACGTTCTTTTTACACTTCAATTGTTTCATGGAATACATGATTATAATTACTCGAGGCATAAATTTTCTGTGAAAGTGAATTTATGTATCGAGGCTTGCTTGATCACTTGGTCTTTAGAAGTCAAAGGGTTGCGTGAAATCGCCCTGGAGCATCCGGTGCGATTGTGCTACGAAAACCAACTCCATGCAAGGGTTGAGCATCCCTATGCCAATTAAACCTCATTCATACGAGGCTAATTATCATCCCCGCGGGTCATGCTCGACTACACGCTATCGACATCGCTATCCCGTGCTATCGTGCCTAATTTAGCCAATCAGAGTTCCCAGCGGTGGCTCGTTAGGCGCTTGTTCCCAAATAATAGCGAGTTAAGCGTATTTCCAAACCGATTTCACACATGTAATTACAATCCAACGTCGCGCTATCGATTCCTCCACAAAAGAAAATAAGGAGATTGATTATGCTGGAACATCGAGCTATCTCGAACAGAATCCTTGTCATTTTTCACGAGCGAGATTGAACACGTCGTTGTCCATTACTACCACCACCACCACCACCAAGATCTTACGACGTGAATCGCCACCGTGGCGATGCGAATAGTAAAAGTCTCAGAGAGATGGATCTACAATTTTCACAGAGCGAGGGATGATCTGCGTACGAGGGATAATCCTTCCCGTGGTCCTCTTTATGAATCACCCTGTAAATCCTCGAAAACGTGAATACGGTATGCGAATATAGTATAGGTATCGACGTGTGTGGTACTCAGGTGTATGTGTGTCTCGGAGGATATCTCCGAGATACGGATTCACATTCGACGATCGCCTAGAAGAGAGAGAGAGAGAGAGAGAGAGAGAGAGAGAGAGAGAGAAGAAGAGGAAACAAGGGACAGAGGGGATAAGATAAATTCAAATCCAGGACTCGGAAAGTTCCGAACCGCAAATCACGTTCCGTTCCTATATGTACATATACATACACACATCCAGGATCATCCCTCTTCGGTGCTGACCAACCCCTTACACGGTTACACTCGTACCTGTCATCCCGTTACTTATCCAATGTCCATGTAGATGTCCATGTACGCTCTTGAAACTCGATTTCAAAAGACACCGAGGTGAGATCTATCGTTCGTGTCCAATCAACGCGTACAACTATATTTTCTCAGCAAAATATTCTAAAGAACTGGCCAGTCCTGGTAATTATTTATCGTATCCAAATGACAGCAGTGAAAGAAAAAATGAATGTATAACATACCATAATATACCAACCCTCGAATCGAATCCATTGAATCTTCAAGGTCTCGATCGTGTTACCGATCAAAACTCCGTACTTTATTTATTTATTTGTTATTCTTCTCTCTCTGCTCATCTCGACCAAAACGTTTTATAGGTCACCTCTTTCCTTGCACGTGGTCCATAAAATTCACACAGATTTATACAATTACGATATTCTATTTTTTTACGAGAATCATATGGGTACAGTTTACAACGGAATATCATACGAATGGTCTCGTCGAGACGAGGCATAAAATCTTTAGTATCGATACAATATACTACAAGTTGGTTTTATATTTTGGGTCAGACATGCACGTATGAAATTGTCTTATGAGTCAAAGTTTTATATTTCCATCTCCCGTCGTACGAGTTTCGATACTTTGTTTTGAAATAATCGATTAGATTTGAGAAGTGAGGAATCGAGACGAATATAGCGTGTTCCAAGATTCTCGGAAGGCAGAAACGATAAGTATTCGAATACATTCTTCATTCATTTTGAGATATATACTGTCAGATAATTCTGAAGCGGAGATGCATCGTTCGGTGTTTTCGATGCGGGTTGGATTATGTAAAAGTCATCTTAGGTGAGTGTTTTTCTTGTTCACGAAGCAGGTGACTGAATTTTCGGTATTTTATTCATTTCGTAAGCGTGTTCACGATTTACGATTTGTTCATTATTAATTATTCTCATGGAGAACAAAACCAGAAAGAACCCGCATGATATCCGAAGTTTCGACAACTGATCTGAATCTAGTCAAAGATTAAAATGATTTCATTATAGGTTCATGTAGAATTTTCTATGTTTAGTCAATTTTAGGGCTAGCTTGGAAATCAAGGCTGGCAGTCAAGGCTTGGTAGGTTATATTCAATCAACATTGATTCACAATTGGGGAACAGTTGTATCGTCATTGAGGACTGGTGAAATCCTTTTATGAACACATCACAAATCCAAAATCGGGCCACACCTGGGCCGTTTTTGTTCCAAAATTGCTGTGATCGGTGACAATCAAAATTCATGAGGAATCAGTTCTCCTGATATCTCCAGCAGTGCAAATGAAAGAGGTGGAATTAAATTTCAATTCTTTTCAGTTTGAATGTCGCAGAAATTACCCAAGCAACACAAGAGTTTAAAAATGCTCAGAAAGTGTTAGGAAAATCATAAGAAAATGCTCAAAACTTCCAAACGAAACTGTTTTGAATAATTATGTGCTATGCACCTTCACAGAATATCTTGACGAATTTATCCAAAATAGTGTCGTGAAAAACCAAGCGGGTCTACATGTCGGGCCAATTATGTGTAGAGTAAATGATCAGGGTATAAAATGACGCACTTTCCCGCTTCGCCACAGCATGAAATAATAGATAAAACCTCGTTCACTCTAGGAAGACAAAGATTTTAAATGAAGCTTCATATTTTCCTTGAGTGAATGAGGTCCCAGGTCAAAGAATTTGAACAGTTTTATCCTCATGTTTGATTTATGGACTGATTTTGTCTTGATTGTTGAATGATGTGGACGAAAACAAGACTTGTTCAAGATTTGAGCCTGGATTTCTCCTCCAACGGAAAAAAAAGTGAGTAAGAATTGACAATCATCGCATATTCAAGAAGTTCTTGTGCTATTCGGGTACTTCATAGCTATTTGAATACATTTTGAGCTTCCGGAGTGGACCCGCGTTCTGTATCGGTTCGTTGCCGACGAAGGAGGAGCTCCTTCCTGAAGGAGCCAGCTGCAATGATGGCGAAACGTCGGCAACGAACCGATACAAGACGCGGCTCCGCTCCGGAAGCTCAAAATATATTTAATTTTGCAAGCCGTGGAAGACCGCACAGCGAATCTCCGCTGAAGCAACTAATCTTCATAGCTATTTGTATCTTTTTACCTAGCTACCGAATAGTTCTTCTATTTTAGTACCTGACAGGTGGCTCCCCTGGTAAAAAAAAACCGGATGATAATCCGACACAAACCCGGATGAAATTTCCGAGATCCCATGCGGGTGTGTTTCGGCGCGTATATAGGTTTTACAGTGATTCTATATCCGGTTCCATCCGGATCCTATTCGGGTTTTGGGACTAGATATTCAATGGAATCCCAAATAAAACCCGAACAAGGAGATGAATGAATTCTATCTAAATTTCGGGTGGGATTTCGAAAAATATTCAGTAATAAAATCCGGATAGGGTCCGGATGAAATCGCATAAAGAATCACCGTAAAAACCGTATACGTGCCCGGATACATCCGAATGGAATTCCGGAGATTTCATCTGGATTTTAGTCGGGTTTCCATCCGGCTTTCTTACCAGGGTAGACAATTCCAATCTCACTGGGAATGCTTTTAACCCTCAGTCACCCCATCGGGGTCTAAAAGGAACAAGAGGTCTTCGAAAATCTGATCTTCTGTCCATAGAAGTGAAGAGGTCCGATTTAAAACCAAAACAAGAATGAAATTCACGGACCATAGTACATTTCTTATCATGGGAAAAGCTTCATTCAGTTGATTGCGAAGCACAACGAAAAGTTCATAAAAACATGCGAGAATACACGAAAATACTTAAAGTAACTGAGAATTGAGTTGATTGTTTTGGACAAATATTTTGAATCAAACAAAGCTCTTTTCCCAGTGGAATGCACGGGAAAAATAATTTAGCTGCAGCAGCTAAGTAGCTAGCACGGACACGGACAGACATTAAATTAGCTCCTGCAGCTAAATTTTAGCTGTTACCGCAAATAAATTAACTGCGAATGCAAATTTTTTTGCTGTAAGAGCTAAAATTTCGCTGCAGGAGCCAATTTAATGGCGGCCCGTGTCCGTGCTAGCTACTTAGCTGCTGCAGCTAAATTATTTTTTCCGTGTGCATCTCTGGGTCAGATGAAACATCTTGTTTGGTCCACTATCTCATCACAATAAGAATTGGAATGCCCTGCAATGGGTATAGACTTCCCATAACGAACTTTTTCCCCCTTCCCAAGTAGCACAACAAATTAGAAATGCTGAAAAGGTTCTTGGAAATTATGAGCATCCTCAGAATCTTCGAATGAGACTGGATCTGATAAGTATATTCTATGCACATTCTTAGAATGTCTTTTGCGGGTTTATCTGAAACAGTCTCATCTGCAAATTCTACTATGCATGATCACAGAACGAGAGCATGATGTTTTAAAACTTCTTGTGCTATTTGGAATTTTGAGTCTACTGAAATATTTTCCTATCCCTGCTAAAAACGCCAGGCGAAAGAGGAAAAATATTGTTGCCTAGTTTTGAGAACGATTCCTTCCACGTGGGATCTAGGCAAAAACTGGGAAACTTTCCACCCGATGTTGTCCGGAATCGCCAAATTGGAACATCCTGTTGAAAATTAAAAGCAACTTTTTGAGACGGTTCCCAAGTAGCACAAGAACTTTTCAAACATTCTGTGTTCGTTCTGTGATTATGCATAGAATATGCAGGTGAACCCGGCCTGGTACTGGCAAAGTTATATTTGCCAAACTTTGGCGGGAACGATTGTTTCCATCTAGGGTCATTATCATTTCCAAATTGGCACGAACTATTCGACGAATTCCAAACGGTATTGATTTCAGTGTACAGACAGTCTTGGCCCAGTATTAAATCGATACCGTTTGGACAAGGTTGGAATGCCAGAATTCTACCATAGTCGGTGCATACCAACGAACAATGCTGACATAGTTGTGAATGTTGGATTTGCCAGTACTGGCAACTCTGACAGCAGTACTGAGCCAGTTTTGGGCCGTGTTCCTCTCTCCCCATGGGTGATCATAAAACATGCTCAGAATTTCCAAGAACCTTCTTAGCATCTCTAACCTGTTGTGCTACTTGGATTCTGTTTCGAATTGCAGTCAAAAACTGACGAACATTGTTCCGGCCAGGTTTTGAGAGGATCACAACCAGAAATTTACAACAGGCGCAGTACTGCACCAGTACTAGTCAAGACTGGCAGGGTACTGACATTTGTCTGGGATGATAACGCTTTTCAGTACTGGGGATTGAGTACTGATGCCATTATTCGCAATCAGTGCAGGGCCAGTACTGGATTAATACCTGCACGGTGTTGAGTTCTCAGTCCTAGTTTATCAGTACAGGCATATTACTGTATTTTTATGTATCCAGTACTGATCCCGTACGTGTTGACCAAGTTTTGGACCTGTTGTCAACATTGGCATATTACGGATTTTTCTGATTGGGATGCTTCAATTTGTTGATCCTGAACAAAACCCGGATCCGCTTGGCGTTTCTATCAGAAATTTCCACATCTCTTGAACAGTTACAAATGAGAAAAATTTCGACTTTATTGTATGAGTCATTTTATTTGGCTATAGACAAAGTACAAGTTTTGTATACCAAATAATAGAGAATTTGCTCCATAATACAAAGTATCGGAAATATCATTCCATTGTAGAAAGGAGGAATTTTACAACAGACAAAGAACAGAGATATCGTCTTTCAATTTCAATCGGTTTACCAAAATAGAATCTCCCAATTATTCTCTCTATCGATTTCATTTTTTACAAAGCTCCGATCAATAACTCAACGAATAATGAATAACACGAATCCATTCATATACAACGATACGATACAATACACCTTCTGCAATCCTCCGGCGAATCTCATAAATTCAAATTCCGTAGCAGAGTTTCTCGTTTTGAAAGAGAGAGAGAGAGAGAGAAAGAGAGAGATCGAACATTTCGCTGACTGTGAGCAGCAACTGTAGGTTCGGCCAGTAAACATGCACATAAACAGACATGGTATAGGCACCCGCGCGTACGGAAATCCATGTACGCGGTGGTGTATGGACGAAGAACAGGCGGAATGGAGAGAGGATAAAGGAGGAAAAGGGTGGGAAAGGGGGGGAGGGAGAGCGAGGGTGGAATATTTAGAGAGCACAGGAATCGAACGCTCGCTTGCTCACTCGCTCGCACCGTGTGTACCGACTGTGCCATCAATATACATGATCTATATGCCATTTCGTCGTATCGTGTGCGTGTGACCTTCTCGTACACACATACGTATTCGTAAAACTCTTTCTCTCTCGCTCTCTCGTCACCAAATCCACCATGCTGGTGATCCAGACGGAAGCGGTTCCATTTCAGCTCTGTGTACTGCTTCTATCTACCATTTTCCTGTAGGAAAATCAGGAGGGTACCGTGAGGAAAGGGACACGGCGCGGATGGTTACATTTGCATACATACGACGTCATACACAGTCCGCTTTAATATCTATCAGTCCATGACCTGGAAATTAAGTCTCTCACGAACCAGGACGACGATACCTAGAACACGGAAAACAAGGCAACATCGTGGAACGATTGAATTTCCATATTTGCCATTCGCCAAATAGTTTCTGTGTTTTTTTTTCCAGTTGTCAGTAACGGAGTTTATCGATTAGATTCGACGCTTGATAGAATTTACCGAAGAATCGATTTCAAATGTTTGCTTGTACTCTGTCACGCTTCTTCGAACACTGCAATACTGTACGGATTACTATACGGTATGATTTTATCTCTCTGCCAAATGAACTCGATTTCTTCATATTCAATTAATTGCTCGAATCGTTCAGTGATGGGTTGTAAAAACAATTCCAATTCATTTTTTGATGCACGAGGATACGAGAAATGTACAAGAAAATGGAATTTATCATTCGTGGCATGAAATCGCTCGCCATCCAAATGACGTCCTGTTCTCGCATAATGAACGTACCGAAGGAATTCGTTTTCATTTCCGTTCCAAGCAATTGAAGACACCATTGGTGACAAAGTGACCGGTAAGACCAACAGCAGGCAAGCGAACGGGTCTCCGCAACACGTGTGGATCTTGTTATAAGCGTCCGTCCGTTAAATTGTGTTATCAAGATCAGGAGTTTTTTTTTGTGTCATATACATCTCAATTCATAGGGATGTGATTTCGTCAAATCGCGGAATGAGAATTTTTTAGCCGAACCAAGAGACACCTCTACCTCGGTATTATATAGTCTTCCAAGAAATTAGTCAGACCTTGGCCGAGCAACGTTGTTTTTAGTTTACTCTTGTTTTCGTCCTCGGTTGCGCGTCCTGCGTGTCTAGCTACGCGTTTCCTGCCACCAGATAGACACGGCTGATTAGATCTTCGGTCACTACTACATACGATATTCTCATATTACCTTTCCTCTTCATTTCGCAAAAGAGTCTTTTTGTTTCGTGCATCGTTGCCTTGGTCGGCTTCCGTTTTACTCCCGAATTTGTAACTTGTTCCGAAGTTTTTTCTTTCTTGCCAAGTGAGAGAGAGAGAATCTCTGTGGGTTCTGGTTCTGGATACAGCTATTACGATTATTATGTATTATTATCATTAAACTCGACGTCGAGAAACTATATTCAAGTGACGACTCGAGTCGTTCCACTTGAAATGAAGTCGTAGCAGCCATCAAGACTAGGTCCCGCATGGCCTTATCTGGTAATCTTAATTTTCCGGATTCCCTTTCATGGCCCGAGTTGGATATAATGTTACCGTCGCATCCTCTCGAGTGTGACTCGATTGCAAACGTCCCTGCCTCACGATGATGACGACTACGTGGGTAACGTGGCTGAGACTACCCTTTCTTCTCTTCCCATCTTTCTCCCTCTCGCGAGAGACATCGTATTCGTAGCTGCCGTTGTCGGCGTCTTGAGGGATTTGATCTCATCTGGATACCCAGCGATCTGAATTCTCTAACTGATTCTTTACACAATCTTGTGTGGTTTTGATTTTATAGTTTAGGTACGGTAAGTCGAATCCTCCCGAACGCTCGGACACGAATCTTTCATTCTCATCTTTCACTCGCGATCGGGAATAATAATAATAATAATAATCATCATAACAATAAAAGTAACAATCCAAGGGTATCCGCGCGCGGGGTGGCTCGCCAGATAGTTTATTAGCGCTCGCAAGACAATGGAGGTCGAGACCCAAAAACAAGAAGAGCAGAAATCAAAAGCCAAGCCAAGGAGGAAAAAACAGAAGAAAAAGAGGAATGGATGGAGGAAAGGATTGAGGTAAGAGCATATAGGCGGTGGAGGAAGAAGTAGAAACATCAGCACGAGTTGTTGGGGGACAAAGTAGAGGAGGAAGGTAAGAAATAAGAATCAAAGGAAGAAAAATACACAGCTCTGAAGGTCCGGTTCATATTTAAATATGCGAATACGCGCGCTGCTTTGAAATTTATGCACGGCGACAAATATTTCAAAATCGTTTTCTCCGCCTTTTGGGTCTTTGTTTATTCTCTCTTCTTTTTTTTCCTCTTTTTTCCACTCTCTGGCTCTCCCTTGTTCCACCATGTTATACATATCTAATTCGCCTTCCTTTTTAACGCCGGAAGATTTCACAAAGATTCTTTCGGTTTTTTCATTGGAATATTCATAAATCATGCCAAAAGGATTCGTAGGGTTTTGATGAATATGGTACCTAGTCGGTTGTAATTTCAGAATATTCATCGAATAAATTGTTTAGAAATATTGTTATGTCCCTTTCTTTTCAGACAATATTCATACATCGAATACTCATCCTGTCATTCTTTTCTAATACAAGTCAATTGACTGGCGATGAAATTTTTGACTTGATATCAGGTTTCCAAACTGGTATTCAAGACGAATTTTCAAATACTCGGGAAACAACTGATTACTGTAGAACTGGGATTTTTACAACCTAGGAAATGGTTTCACGTTATATCACGAGACCGTCGAGTTTGATACCGTGGTATTGGATTGGAGTTGAGCTCAGATTAAAGTAATTTTGAACATACTAAACGGAGATGAATTTTTGCCCCATATGCGAGGAATTAATTCAACTTCATAAACCAAGCAAAAACAAAGTTGGAGCACGGAGAAAAAGGAATTCGCTGTGGCACCGAAATCTACTTTTGCTGGGTTCCTTTTGCCAGAGCAGCAAATTTTTTGCTGTGACAGCAAACTATTCGCTGTTCCAGCAATCTTGTTAACTGCGACAGCGCATTTTTAGTTGTGGCAGCAAAAAATGCTTGCTATCCTAGCAAAATTTGTTTGCTATTCTATATATAATACTGAAAATTTGCTGGCGGAGCAAACATTTCCTGCTGCCACAGCTAAAAAATTGCTGTCGTAGCTAACACGATTGCTGTTATAGCAAATTTTTAGCTAGGTCAGCAAAAAATTTTGCTATTCTATATATAATACCTCGATTTGCTGCGTCAGCAAATTTTTTCTCTCCGTGAATCCTACTAATTTAGTCCTAAAATAACATTTTTCACCCACAAATACTTTTTATGTGCTTCTATGATAAAATATCAGCGAAGGAAGTGGTGGGAAGTTCATGAGGCATTCATGTACAATCCACAAACAGCTCACAACTCATCGTGCCAACCTTCTCTCCAAAATTTTTAGAGTGAGATTTCACTCCTCTTTCAAAAAATTTCTTTTGAATGAAATTTCCACTCTTTTAGAGTGATATTCTCAGGTTTGAGGCTAGAAACTTCCAGCCACTCAAATTCTAGATTCAACTTTTCACTCTAAAAGAGTGAGGGTTAACTCGAAGCGAACTGGCTCACTTCTGAGACTTCGTGAAATGAAACACGTGATTTTTCACTCTTCCAGATATAGAGAGTTGATCGCCAAGCTTGGTTTTTTTCAGTCTTACCATTGCTTATGATCCAATTCCATATAAGCCATCTTTCTCTGTGCACTCTCTAAATCTGGAAGAGTGAAAAATCACTCGTTTCACTCCATTGAGTCTCAGAAGTGAGCCAGTCCACCTCGAGTGGACTCCCACTCTTTCAGACTGGAAAATTCACTCTAGAATTGGAGTGGCTGCGAGGGTATAACCTCAAGCCTTAGATTATCACTCTGAAAGAGTGGAGATTTCACTCAAAATTCCGACAGACTCACTTTTGGCTCGCTAAACAGTGAAATACCACTTTAACAATTTTAGAGAGCCAAGTTAAGTTAAGCGTTTTGCGAGGAAGGATAACCGAATACCCAGTTATTTTTCGTCCACAATTTGAATAACTCACCTTCATTTATACAAACTTCAATTCTCTCACATAAAGAATTCGAAGAAGAAGAAGAAGAAGACAAAATAAAAATACCGCATACATCCATCAGAGCCCACAAAATACAATTTTGGCGATAGCAAACGTCATAAAGTGGGAGGAACATTTATATATCACGTAATCCGAATAAATGTAAAACATTCAAAATGTAATATCCAAGCTATGATGAACAATATCCAATTCCGCAGTCCCGTACACGTTGTAACATTTATTACGAAACTTTATCTCACAGTTGAAAAATATAAACTCCTGGCCGCAGTGTAGTTTTCCAACGTAAAGTCATGAATCGTTGTTGTTGTCAACCGAAACGATATTCTGCCCTCATACGTTCACATATCAATGCGTTTGGTTTTTGTGCTCCGCACGGAGAGAAAGAGAGAGAGAGAGAGTATTGTTGCCAATAGCTATACGCACGTGCATATACCTATAACTATACACGACGTTGATTGAAAACGTAAAAGGAAAAGCTGCGAAATCTTCCTCCAGAGTTTTTGCATTTCTTTGGATTTCAACGTCAAATTCTTCACATTACGAATCCAAAAGATATTCTCGTCTTCTTTTTTTTCTTCTTCTTCTCCTCCAATCCAATCTCTGAGAGTGAAATTCGGGTTTAGGGAATGGAACATTGAAATTGAAAATTACGAGACAGAAGAATGAGAAGTTCATCGCAATACTTGTGTCTTCCTCTCCCTAATCAATCCTCGCATTATAACAGCGATAAGAATCTGTGGCATAGGGTTGTCGCACGTGCATTGTTTTGTCACTGATCGTCTGGCTGTTGCGCGTAGGTTGACCAGGCAGGGCACACCATGACGAGAACAACGAACAGGGACCGTTCGATTCGATAAGAATCAGTTTTTTGTCCTTTTCCTTCATCCCCTTGGCACCTTGCGAGCGCATACCCTTGTCTCTTCATGTGCACACAAATGGTTCTCTACACGTATCCTTTCGCTTCTGGCCCTGCCGCTACCGTTGCCGTTCATCATGTTCACCAGCCGGTCAACGAGGTATGCTAATCGAAGAAACGATTCTCATTTGCCTAATCGCCGACTGACTCACCGAGTGTACTCTTTTTTTCCTCCATCCTTAATCCTTTACTCGTCACTTTCATGATTGGTTTCTTGTATACAAGTCGTTCTCCATTATAATACAAGTGGCTATTGTAAACCTATATAACCTATTCTAAATTATTCATGTATTTTCATTTCGATTAGCTTTCGTTCGATTGATTCGATTCTCAATTAAGACGATTTTAAATCAAAGGTTTCATCGAGATTATCGTGGTATTTCCATATATCGATACGTCGTCAATTGAATATTCATTTTCGAATCAATTTAGGTGACGATAATGTGTGAGATATTATTGTATACTGTTAATCTTATGCATAGGATTATTAATATATTCTTTCATAAATTTAGATTGAGTGTTTCAAATCGGATTTTAAAATCATTATTGGAATTCTTGGCTTTCTTCGTTGAGAGGAGTGTTTATTTTCTGTTCAAAATTTATCCTTGGAGATGGAATGTGGTAACAAAGTTCAATAATAGGTAGTGAATAGGTGAATAAATATTACATCTTTTTTATTATCAAACCTCAGAGGATATTACAATGATTTCCATAATAGTAACCGATAAACACACAATTCTCCTAAAAACATGAAGAACGCCAACGTGTAACCTCCAAAAAAATATGTAATTTGCATTGGATCTGAAGAATCTGATAACAAAGACTGTTGCACGACTCCTTCCGTTTGTAGAATCTCATTTAAAGAAATATTCCTCATGTAATCGTAAATCCACTTCTTTCTCAATCCCGTAGCTTCGAGATTCATCACTATTTGACTCACCCGATCGTTATACGGAAAATTCACGTAATAAACGAGAGAAAAGGAGGTAATACACACATCGGTCATTCTCAATTGTGATTGAAGCCTCAATCCCATAGTATCCACGTAGGATTTCAAAGCCAAATTACTCATAATGCACGTCAAGTTTTTATACTTGATTAAAATTCTCAAACATCGTCTCATCGAGGTAATCGGTTGAACTCTCTTCATAAAATTCGTCACCTCCGGATGATCTATCCTCAAGAACGATTCGTACAAAGTACTGGCCACGATCGGAACCAATCCAGATCGTTGCAAATCGTCAAAACTATCGAATTTAATCTCCTGTTCGACATTCACCTCAGCCTCGATCAAATCCGCATACAGATGTACGGTAAATCTGGAGAATGCCATCACCATAAACACGAACAAAACTTGCTCAGCTAATTTTTGTGGTCCTTTAGGCCATGACATGGACAACAGAGCGCCGAAGATATTGAGAAATTTCCACAATTTTGAATCGAACTTGAATAAAAAAGCGAAAAATCTGAAGATACATATCAGGATACAAGTGAGGGTTAAAGTCACTATGTTGCGTATTATCGAATCGCGAGTACGAGCCTCCTTTAGAACGGGTACAACCGCACAGTAACGTCCGCTCTTAAGGGGCACGTTGAACCGCACACTTTCCCCCATTCTTCCATCTTCGAATTTGCTGAGTAACGTCATGAATATATCAGTCTGCTTCATTACGACATCCCGAAGATAATTAGAGTTGTTGGTTCTATCACGAAGGGTGGATTCTAGAAATTCATTCTTCGACACCACATTCATTTTTGCTCGAAAATTCATAGTTTCGGCAACGGCTGTTAGAGTGAGATAATCGTAATTCGGTTCACGGAAATATTCACTTTCGCAGTAAGCAGAGGGGATCGTATCCACGATCGGACAACCCACAGCGAAGATTCTCATCTCGTGATTGTACATGTTATGAAGTTTATTTGGAAACCATTTGATCGTGTCCAGAGTATCTTTCCCTTCTTTGCCAGTCGTGAGATGAAACGGATTGAAGTGATAAGCGAATAAGAGGAATCCTCTATCCTCGGCGTTTATCGAAATTCCTAGAACCATGACGTCCAAATACTTCTTTTTCCACGCATACCTCAAAGTCGTATCGAAATTTTCCTTGGCCAATCGCAGAAACAGTAATTTCGGTTGGTTCGATTTGTGAGTGAGGCGAGCTAAGATGTTCATGAGTTCTATGCTCTTTTGAGTACTCGTCGAATCCTCTGATACGACAACCGCCACGCATAGAGATCTAGGATTAAATACATAACGGTTGTTATGTTTGTTCAGAACCGATAAATCCTCGATCGTAGTCCACTGCGTTGGAGAATTATACGTTATGTGTTTTAGGAATTCTCTGACGAAGATAATTTCAAATGACTCGGATCTGGATATAGTTATCGCGTCGTCCAGTATTATTATAGTATCGTGACTTCGAGAATCTAATAAAATCTTACGTGTGATTTTATCGAAGAATATTTCACTCGTGTTCATTACCTTGTGAGGAAATTGGATTTTCGTATTCGAATGCACTAAGAGAGAATTCGAGATCGTTGTAACGATGATATCAATGAAGATTTGAATCAACCAAGTGTTCTGCATTGTGAATTGGAACTATCCTTCATTTTATTGCATAGAAATGTCATTTTCTTTCTGAGAGAAGAAATACCACGATTTTGGAAGCAGACTGACTTTCCGTTCAGGTCAAAACGAAATGTCAAGTGTAAATTGCAAATCGATGAGTGATTTTCATTTCCACGAAACATTCTTTCTTCCACCCTTTTATGATTATTTGTCTCATTTATACTCGACTCTTTATTCTCCACTTGGCATAATTTGAATCTTCAACTGCATCGAAAATTGTCGCAACCATAAAAACAATTTTTCTAAAGAAAAAAATCAATATACGATATTGTTGATTTTACAACTCATAGTACTGCTCGAAAGTTTGCGTGAAAGTAATCTGGGAAATGAAATCGACCGAAGTAGGAGAAACAAAAAGTGTGAAAAAAGGAACATTATCAAAATTCCAAACACTCTCGAATTCTACGCTATGGACGCATCGAGTATTCGAAATACGAAACTCTTTTCAAATGAAGAAATCATCATTAACCACGCTGGTTACCGAACACGTTCATCAAAACTCGTAAGAAACCAAGATCGCATCGTATATATCGTGGAGGAAAGATTGAACCATCATCATCTTTCTTAGACGAGCGCTTGTTATTCCACTTCACAGCACATCTTCCATGCGCGTGACAGGAATTTACATGATCGAATACGTTGTCTTTGACTTGAATATTATGCCAAAGTGTTCATAAATGCCACCTCCTTTTTCTTTCCTTCAAACTTCGAGAAAAGGTCTTTATTCTCACGATGTGTCGTTCAATTTTGTTAAAATACAATAGGAAACGACTAGATGACCGTGAAGGAATTTAATTATCCCGCACAATGATCGGTATCTACGTGATGAGAAATTGGATGAATTTGCTTGGTCTCATTACGTATGCCAACGCATTACCTTCGACGATTATTTTAAAGAATAATATCTCTATCGGTCAACGTTTAACAGGAAATAATTAAATCCAGTCAAATGTTCTTTTTTCTCCTTTCAAGATCTTATCTTCTTTTTGTCTTCTCTTCCTAGAGATCTCGAATGAATGAGTGACTGATAGTTTTCATGTTTTCTTGAAATATCGTCAATTCAAACACAAAAGATGACCAAATAATGAATGAGCTTTTTTGTCAGAATTCGAAGATTTATCAACCACTCTACCGTGAGTTAAACTTCTGTGAGAGTCATGTTCTTCGATGTTTGACTAAACACTTCACTTCGTCACAATAAAAACTGTATATTGCGAAAAAATGATCCAGCTAGCTGAGACGTCAAGGATGATAAAAATAACCTACACGGTGAGTCACTATTTATCAAATGTTTCAATGATACTTTTTTTCCAAAGAGAAAAAAGAAGTTTACTCGATTCAAATTTCAGAGCTATCAAGAAAAGTTGAACCAATGAGGAAAGAAACTGCACAGAAACACTATAAAACACGAAGAACAACATCAAGAAGGGGAATCTCGGTATCCATCCCAAGAACGCTCATCGTCGTCGTCGTTGTCGTCGTCGTCGTCGTCGTGATGCGTACGTATAAACGACGACTCACGTAGCAAAACCGGCACCACTCGTCTTGCCACAGAGGATTTCATAAAGTTAAAGCGAGTCTTCCTTCTTCTAGTCGGTAGATGAAATTAAGATGAAATTACTGATAAAAAAAACACAGTGAGCCTGGTACAAGCCAGAACGCGTATTTTAAAGTTGCATCCGTTTTGTGAGTCGCAGAATCAAATTTGAACCTCCTTCCTTGTCCTCTCTTTTATAGCTACAACGACCGACAGGTCGCTCTTCTGCAGGCGGTAGGCTTTTTTCATCTTCTTTTCATTCCGCTGCCCAATAAATCCCAATAAATGTTAACTACCCTAAACTATCATTAATTTATACCAAGAATCCTCACATTTGTCGATCTCTGCTTTGCGAAACACACGAAAATCTCAGTCCCTAAAACTAGGAAAGCCAACAAATACCCGAGAAAACAATACATCACCAACATGACTCCCGAAGAACCATTCCTCTTCTTGGAATTCACATATTCTTTCTGGTAATATCTCGATATATGTCGTGAATAATCCAAAGACCACTTCTGCAGCAATCCGGTAGCCTCGAAATTTAGCAGAACTTTACTGAACCGTTCCACGTAAATGGATTTCTTGTTGAAAAAATAAACTCTCGAGAACGTCTCGATGCAAAGTTTAGTTCTCCTCAGCAGGGCTTTGATGCTGTTTCCTTTCACAGCTAGATACGATTTGCCCCACCCGTTGCTTACAAAGCACGAGACATTTCTGAACTTGATGGAGGTGTTCAAACAATGTTCCATATCGTCCACGTACCAAGCAGTTTTCATGAATTTCGAAAATGAAGGATCCTCGTTCTGCAATAGATCATCGAACATCGTCTTCGATACAAGAGGTTTCAGGTTTGATTCTCTCAAATCATCGAAATCTGCGTACTCGATGATATGCTGAGCACCCAAACTCGCGTCCATTAGATCCGCATACAAATAATTAGTGAAACGCGTAAAGGCGGCTATCATGAACACGAAAAGTACCTTTTCTATCGGTCTACGTGGCTTTCTGGGCCAAGAAATGCCTAGTAAAGATCCAAAAATGCTCAAAAAATTCCACACTTTGGGATTCAGTTTGAAGATCATGGCGGTTAACAGGAACAAACCGATCACGAAAGCAGTGATGAGGAGAGTAATCATCAAGTGACCCATGAGCTTCATCACCTCGTTTTCGTAGAACCATGGAACTACTCCGCACACTCGATCCGTTCGGAATGGTATGTTGTACGTGAGGCCTAGGGTACCGAATTCCTCGGAAGCCGAGAGGATTAATTCGCTGAACAACACTTCCACGTCCCCATCGACGAGATCTTCGAACGCAACTGGGAGATTGTTCAAATCTTTGATTCTGCTCTTGCGAAACTCTTTGTTGTCCAGGAGCGTTAGATTCGGGGTGAAGTTCAGGACTTCCGATAGAGCTTGTAGGGTCATGAAATCATAATTCGGGGATTGAAAATTGGCCGCTGTGCAATAACTTCCTGGAATAACGTATCTCACGGGACACGTGAAACTGTATATCTTTATCGGATAACCGTGCATGTTGCGAATCTTATCCGCAGTCCAATCCAACGTTGTTGAGTTGGGAAGTTCTCGTTGATAAGTATTATCGAAAGGATTGAATTGATGAATTATCCCTTCGATCAAATCATTCTCTGTAACGTGTAATTGAATGATCGTTGTCTCGAGGAATTTCATTTTCCAGGCAAAATTTAAAGAATATTTAAAGTTTATGTAAATTCGATTGGAATTTTCCACGAAACAAACTAATATTCTGGGATTATTTTGATCTGTGATTAATCTGTGCAAAGCATGGAAGAAATTGTGTATGTTTTGGGGATTAGAGGTGATGTAAACGAAAAAGCGAACATAGATCTTCTTGAATTCGGTGATGGTCATATTTTGCAGATAGTTCCAAGTGATCCATCGTGTTGGAAAGTCTCTTGAAACTTCGGAAATTCGATGTATTAAATCCTTGATTGTGTTTAGATTCATCGAATCATCCAGAATCATCACTATATCTCGAACTTTAGAATTCATCCAAATTTGATGAAAGATGGTATTGAGAAATCCATGATCTTGAATCTTGAAATTATTGTTTCTCAATGCACTTGATGTGGAATGGAAGAGAAGAACGAGGATAAAATATTCTGCCTTCATTTTGCGTATGTTCCTGAGTTACTGAAAAACATTTCTCCCTGAAAAAGTGAATAATGTTTGCTAAATTCGTATGAAAAAATTTAATTAGTTTACTTGTTTGTATTTGGAGTTGGCTTCATAGCGAAGAATTTCCAAGAATTAATTATGTAAGTGGTGTTAACTCGCGTTGAGTGGATTGTGTTGCGAAAGTTGAATAATGAGATTGCTTTTAAACTAATAATACCAGTGAAGGACAAATGGAAGTTTGCTTTTTCTAGTTCGAGTAAAATAATTCCATTGATGAAAAGTTGGAAAAAAGACTGTTGCGGTTAATTCGACCACCAAAAACTGAATTCCTAATTCGGCGGTGAGTCGTATACGAGCGGGTTGTGTTGTTCTTGTCCTTCGATATCATGCATACAGGAACAGAGGTATATCGAGGAACACTGGAAGCGTCTTGAAGAAAAACTCGAGGACGGTGATTCGAGAGTAGACATAGAGAGCGGAACAACAGAAGGACGAGACAAGTGGAGGAGAGTAAAGGACAAGGAGCGATCGGGACGTCAGATCGAATCTTGTTGGTGAATCAAATTTGGCCAAATAAACGAGGAGGAGAAGAAGAAGAAGAAGAAGAAGAAGAGGAGGCAGCGTTGCGAGGGGAGAAAAGAAAAGGACCGCGAGAACAGTTGCGCTTCGTGCGTGCATTAGCATGCGGAGGGCAGCGAAACGCGTATAGAGCGAAATGGTTAGAATAAATGAGACAGAGAAGGTGGAAGGACAAAAAGGTTGGTAAGAAGAAACTTTTCGAACTTTCTTTGTGTGCTAAGCAGCTTCCTCATCCTTTTCTAGAGTATTTCGTTGCTCCTTCTCTCTTTGCTTTCCACTCCCGGAGTGTAACAGCGAAGGGAGAAGGATACCTCAGCGTCTTCTCTTTCACCCCACATCATATCGCCTGATACACGAGTGTTCTATACACGTAAAAGTAAACGGCTTCTGCACTTCGGCTTTCATAATTGAGCACCAAAGCAGCACGAATTGAATCTGACGACGAGTAGCTAAATGTTATGATGATTGAATTCTTTTCAAGCTTAGATCAGAATGCCGATTAGTCGATCCGCAAAGATAACGCAAAGAAAAAAGAAGATTCTAATCACCTGCGTTGTTTGCCATCGTGAAACTCGTCTTTGTGAATGATACGTACACACGTGTATACACATTTCCTATCCGAGGTGTTCTCCTCTACTCGCACAAATGTATAATATTCACACGAATATAGTTATATACTCTGATGTACGGAAAGTAAGTATGAGGCTGCCTCTGTGCTTTGCTGTGTTTCTCTAACAAGCGCACCACCTTCCGCGACTGTAGATATGTGGCTGTTCGTATGTGAATAACATACCATACCATACCAACAACGAGTTTACAAGTCCCCCTAAAGAGAAACAAGCCCGAATACGTGAGCGAGATTCTTCTGCTAGACAACCGGTGCCCGTTTAAGAGAACGATTTAAATTCACGCGACGATGTTGGTTTTACCCAACATTCCTCGGTCCTCGTGCCGTTGATCCAAACTTTGTAAATTAGGCCTCGTTTTTTATCACTGCTCATTATTGCAATTATTGTTCAATTTCATACGATTCGTTTCGCGATAATCTCAAACGCGTATCGGCGAGACATGCATAATAGATGAGAGCGAGAATAGAGGTATGGAATAACGCGGCTGTTAAGTATCGTGTTTCGTTTCGCATTTGTATTCAAATCTTCGTAATTCAGTGTGGGCGAGGTACGGTTTTCCGTTTTATTACCACTCACAAGTGAGTACAATGTTACCAGAGATGAAGAGCTCAGATCTATTTTAACGGGTGGAGTAGAAAATCGATCTTTTATTTACAGCTGTTATGTAGAACTAATTTTAAACCTGTCTCAACTTTGGATTCAATTCAAATTGGATGGTTGGAAATGTCAGTGGATGGTGAAATAAATCATCGAGTACACGTAATATCTGATTTTTCAATATTTTAAAGAATAATACTTTGATGTGGATAATCAAGAGTTCGTCCGACCTGGCTCCAGAATTGATTTGATGGGCCTCAGTTTGCTTCGAGAGTTGTACACCCTCGAGCTTAGAAGCGTCCGATGTGGGTATTGACAATACTGAAGGAAAACCCAAGTTTGTTGCAGAGTTGGCACATCTTTTGAGAACAAATTTTGGTTGGGAACAATTGGATCAGTATTTCCCCATAATTTATCAACAATACAAATGTTGTTTGTGATATTGTCCACATGAGTGGCACAATGTTGATAATCAGTGACAAATCCACGGATTTGTCATGGGCAAAGATTTACGCATGATCATTGTGTCATGACTGGTCTTAACCCACACCACAGGGCGTGGCAAAGAATCTGCTTCAACTGTGCGGGAGCTTGACTCAATAGTTTTGCACATTGAGATAGATATCATAGTTGATTTAAGGAACAACATCTGCTCCATCCTAATCTACGTGTTAAATAAAGAAAAAGCACCCTTTATTCCCGTGCGGTCACCCATCCAAGTATTGACCCTGCTTGACTTCCGTATTCGAATGGAAACCAGTGCGTTCAACAGGCTATGGCCACTTGAGAGCTAATGAAACAATTCATTATTTATCTTCCATGTTACATCATTTGGTTGGAACTTCTCAGTTTCTTTTTGAAACTTCAAACGCTCTTCTCATGACGCTCAATTGGACTATTCTTCGCAAAAGAAGAACAGAAGTTCAGCTATAGCGAATAAGTTCTCATACATGAGGATTAACCAGATTTGACCATGCATGATCACGAATGATTTTCTCTCAGGCGAACTGAGAGATTATATGTTCTACGTGATCTTACATGACCTTCCATGATCATACATGGTCATGAATGATTTTTTTCCTCAGGTGGAATGAAAAATTCTATGTTCCGCATGATTCATAAATGATCACATGTATGATTCATGTATGATCATATATGATCCTTCAAAATCATGTTGAACATAGAATTCTAATGAAAGCAGTTTATCAGGCAGCATTCATGATCATGTATGAATCATGCATGAATCATTCATACTCATAAATGATCATCCATGATTTTTTTCCCGGATTGACTTAAATGATGTATTCAACCCGACTAAACGGCTTTAAAATCATCCCACACTGGAGAACGGAGAATGTCTAACGGGTCATTCCAGGTCTCATTAACTGACATACATCGAATAAGTATTTTTCAATTCAATTTTACCCTTTGGTTCCCTCAAGATAGCATGATTCGTGATCATAGATTCCACGATAGAAAAAAATAACGTTTCCAGGACTTCCCATTGAAACGATGAAAGTCAATCCACTCTCATCAATTCCTACAAATATTTACCCAAGCCATCGAGCCAATTCCAATCACCGTTTCCACTCATGTTTCACATTGTTTGACACCTGCAGAAGCAATCGCAGTACTGTTTTTCCCTGCCAGTTGGTTCTAAATCATCATACGATGATGTTCAAACAATTCTACATAATCCTCTTTCTCTTTCTACGAGAATCAATATCAAGTTCAAACCACATACCCGTGAACGAGGTAGCCCATTCAATACTCCACACCACAAAACCCCACAAGATCTTCATAATATTCGGAGACGAATCATCGAATCAAAACCAAAGTGAGTTAATCTCCGAACTAGGGAAGCTCACGAAACCTCACATACTTACGCAAGATATGACGCTCACGACATTCCTTACGAAGAATTTCCAGCAAATCAATTCTATTCGATCTCTGTACATCTACATCGCTACATCTCTCCGTTCACCAGTTTCCACCATGAGGAAGATAAGAAATTTCTTGGTTTCGATATTCCATTCCAAGATCCTCATCATCTTTACGTTCCCAACGAATACATCCACCATAGAAGATTTAATGCGTTTCGCATGGGAGAAGAATAAATTACTCTACGTAACGGTGCTAAAAATCGAAAAAGACATCCCAAATTCCCTATTCGTTCATCAATTCAATCCCTTTGACGCCACTTTCGTGGCACAAAAGTTCAACAAGAGTGTAGATATGTTTGATTCGAAACTCAATAATCTCCATGGATACCCCTTGAGAATTCTCCTTCCCATTTGTCCTATCACCGAAGCTCTTCCAGGAGTACGATGTTGGAACGAAAATGCCCATGAAAGAACTATCCTCCACACCACGCACTACGATTTCATGACCGCCGCCGCTTTAGCGGAAGCAATGAACTTCACCATGAACATCTCCACCGTAACTCGAGAAGATTTCTTCAGTTCTCGTTTCATCGATGGACAATTATCGAAACCAATGAAGAAATTGGTCAACGGTGATGTAGAAATATTTATAACCAAAATTCCGATGCTAGCGGAATCAAGCATACCGACTTTAATATACAACACACCTTTTCAAGTGGGAAAATTTTGTGCCGTGATACCAGTGCTGTACAAAAATCATACTCTAGCTTTGACCTTTCGTCTGTCAGTGGTTGTTACTCTCATCATGTTCGTGATAGGCGTATTTTGGTTCTTCGGCATAGTTTTTAAATTCGATGCAAGATTGTGGACCCTGATCCACATATTTGGAATGCTTCTGGGTATCTCTTGGCCTCGTAAACCACGCAAAACTATCGAAATGTTTCTCTTCGTTATCATGATTGCGACTTTCATGCGATTAACGGGATACTTGTACGCCGATCTACTGCGCTTGACAGTGGGATATCGAGATAAGGCTGTGATCCGAAATTTCAATCAACTGGCAAAAACAACGTTGAGACCAATAGTTAATTGGAGTTTGTATGATGCTTTTCGAAAAATCAACGATTCTGATTTCTCTGAATTGATGGAAACAGTGAGTCCGATGAAGGATATGGCGATGTGTCTGAACGAGTTGGCTGAAAATCAAAACGTTACGTGTATAATGTACGATTGGTCCGTTGAATCTTTTATAAATATCGTTGGGAAACGCATCGAATCACGTTTGGTGGATACCGACTTGTGTCTCGAATTTTTCCCTGCAGTTTATTACTCGCATAAAAATTCTCCTTACGCTAGACGAATGAGTCTACTATTGTTGCGTTTCGAGGCTACTGGGTTGCTCGATCGGTGGGTTCAAAATTTTCGTCGAGAGGCTACGTTGGAGCTCAATTTGAAGGACCAAGATGAAGAATCTGAGATTCGTCAACCACACTTGATGCTGATAAGGTGCTGTTTTTGTGGCTACGTCGTCGCATTTTTTGTATTTCTATGCGAATTTGCGTTGTATCGGGTAGAGCGTGTGAGAAATTATTTCAACAAATAGTCTGGGAGATCTGGTTGCTTTTTATGGATTATCTGTAGGCAGATACGATTCATCACGCAGATTTCGGTGATTCAAGGCACTCTGAACATTCAAGTCACTCCGATGGTTTGAAAGACAACGAAGGAACTCCGACGAAGGATCCAGGGCCCTTCTTTCACGGAATTCATGAAAGAGGCGAGGTACGTGGACGATATGGAGCAATGTTTGAACGCGTCGATCACGTTCGAAAATGTCACGCGCTTCATGAGTGATTGATGGATCAAATTGTATTTCGATATAGAGGAGCAAAGATCGTGCGTGAAAAAAACCCGAAGGGTGTCTTGAGATCTGTGTACGTGTTTATTTTTCCTTATCAACAAAAATTTCATTTACCATACAAGAAAAAACCACAGTAAAATTTCCAAAGTCATGTTACAACAAAGTGTGTAAAATAACTGCTGATAAAAATAAATGTTTCTCGCGAACTTTGAATCAATACCGCTCACTCGATTGTCATTCATCAAGTATTTACCGTGAAGAGAATTGAGTTATTAAATTTATATGATAAATTATAGAGATTACCTTTCATGTCAGTTTCATGACCTGACATTTTGCGGTACGGCGTTGTCATTCATTTTCATTCTTCTCACTTTCTAATTCACAAAGATCGAATTGTAAATCATAATATCGCGTGTATCTCTCACTTGAGGTGTTGGAAACTTCAATTACACGATCGATTTCTCAATCTAAATGAATATCCTGTACACGAACGTGTAGAGAAAATGCATTGAATTTTATCCAGAAGTATATAATATCCAGTTTCTATCATAAAGTGACGAGGAGTATCAGCGGGAAAGACAAATGAATAGAAGTTATAAAACATATAGCGGGTAGCAGGTGATACTCCCAAGTTCCAGTACGTGATACACCTTTCTCTGTTCTTTCTCTCTGTTCATTCCTTCACTCCCTTGTTATTCTCATCTCTCTGAAGTGCACTTTCCTTTTCATTCCATTAGTCGTCTTCTTTGCTGTACCTCATTGTCTGCCTTCCCCTCCCTCACAAACTATCTTCTGGAGTATGTCTTATTCTTTTCCTCCCACTGATCTTCCTTGTTCCTTGTCCTTGTCGGTACATCACCGAATTCCTTCCCTTCCCATCCCTCTTCGTTGTATGAAATGGAATTTAAATTCGATAGAGCGCACCTGTGACTCTCGTATATATACCCTCGCAAATTAATTAGAAACACGCGAGAGGGTATGTCTTTGTTCTATTTTCAATTTCGTTGATTGGGAAAAATTCGACTCTATGACGATGATACGTGGAGAATCAAGAGTAATAATTCCTATTCAATGTAATTCATAACCGATATAATGCATCGTGAAAATTTAGCGGCGACCGAACGTTCGATACATAATGGATCAAAAGACCCTTTTCAAAGCGGTTAATTCAATTGCCAGGCAAATTTAAATACAAAATCGGACGAGAGCAGACCACTATCCGCAAATCGATGATGACTCTCGTTGGTAACAATTTTTGCGAACATCTGTACACGACGATACGAACAATGTGTTATTTTCAAAACGTGAAAGGATGAATTTAAAATTGAAATTCGCCGAATGGATCCAAATGAACCGAGAAATGATCGATTGTACGCGCGAAAAGAATTATTAGCCCTCAAACGAATTGGATTTTTCCCTCGTTTCTGTGTGCTTTATATTTTATTCTTTTTTCTTTTACGTGTAAAACGTATATAAACGCATCATCGAGTACATAAAGCTTCTGAAGAGATTACAATAACTTCACTGTTCGCGAAGCATCATCGCGGTAAGTAGGAAGAATCTGTACGAAGGAAGAAAGGAACAAAACAATAGGGTTACGTCTATAATCTTGAGTTTGTTATCGGAAAGAGTAATCATATGTATCTTACCGTAAGTGAACGATGCACAGCTTGCACCTATTTCTTCACACTACCGGTAACTTCTTCTCCCATAACAGTAGACTTATACCTATAATTTTAAGCTCACTCTCTTTCTATAGGGAAAGGGTGAATATATAACTCCCTGTACATGAATAGATCGTATCTCATTTGTATCCATTCCTTCCTATTACTCTCAACTTCTCTTTTAACAACGTGTCTACAATTTCACATTTTTCATACCCTCGCGGTGGTATTGTTTATGTGCTGGAGGGAATTTTCGAAGTATAAAGAAGATGAAGAGAAGACAAAAGTATTCCTTTATATCCACGATGAAAAATATATTTTATCCGTGATCTTTGATATATTTTTGAGATCATTCCAAAAGGAGAGTAAAAGGATTTACATGAATCGTGAATCAATAAAAGATACTCCAACTCGGGGTACCAATGGATCTCGTTACAGCGATGTTGTGGTTGTTGTTGTCGTTGTTGTTGCCGCTGCTACTACTACCGTACGGCTGCAGTTGAGAAGGAATTCAGCAGAGCATTCGCCAAGGTGAGCATTTTTTCTCCAGTTTGATTGACTAACGTCAGTCAGCGAGATCCTGAGACTCGTCACAGTGAATCCCCATTTGGTATGCCATGTAGATAAGTACAGTCCAAAGGGAAATGCCGAGCATTGGAAATTAAACATCGTGCCGAGTACAATTGCTCAACGACACACAGGGCCCCAACCGATACACCTAACTCGGTCGGTACACCGACTGTCCTCCCAACTCCTCTCGACTACTCGGTTCCACTCCTTTCTTGGCTTTGAAATTTATTTTTTTCTCCAACAGACGTTCGACGTTGTTCGACGTAGACGACTTTCAGGGAAGATTGAATATCGTATATTAGATCGTGGATGATTATGAATTATTCACATCGTCATCGATGTACTCTCAAAATTACGTTTATTCTAGAAAAAAGGTTTCCTCTTCGTGTACAACTTTGTATGTGTATTTTGTTCTTTTTCTTCGAGGTTCGTTAGAGATACGAAAACAAGGGTAGCAGAGTGTGAAAAGAAATTAACCTTATATATGTATAAATCTAATGAGAGAAAAGTAAAAATTGAAGTTCTTTCGTGGAGTAGGGGAGAAAAAGGGATACGAGGAACAGAGGAGAAGGACCAACGAGTTGGCCAACCATCACCAAGTCAAATCACCGAGTCTCGCAACGCGCCAGCGAATAATCTTAAATTCAAATTAAGAGCGGTTCTACAAATTTAAACAATAAACGATCAGATTCTCTGCGATTCAAATTTAAACACCGTGGACAATGGGTTGAGGGAAAGAGCAAAGGACGACGCATTCGCGGCATTCTCTTCAGTCTCTCTCTTCTCTTTTGTCCACAGAGGAATAGTTGGAACTCGCATCTTAAATTGTGCGCATCCTTTCGCTTGTGTTACATATGAATATTCACGTGAATTTCTACGAGCATGGCGGAAGATTTTTATCAGAGGATTGATATATCTCTGAAAAATATATTCAAAGAATGAAAAAATTCAGGTACAGGATATTAGAGACTGATGAAAAAGAAGGTATTGAAAAATACATCGTATTATGTTGTAAATTCCTTCAATTGAATCAAAAGAATCAAGACTCACTTTTTACCGTCTAACTATTTAATCCAAAATACTGTCGCAACAACGTTCACGTACGACGGGTTGCCTAATGGATGGATTACTGGGGGAACTAGAGATTCCGGTTCGAGGTATTGGATCGATGGATATCTCTTGAGGCATCGAAATCTCACTATTTTTGCTATTTCTTAATCATTTAATAACTCTCTATGTGCTTATAATAGGATACCGCTTTGTACAACCATCGTTACAGAAACCTATTGAATCTTGTCGCATTTAGAGGTGCGCAACATTTTAAGGTATCAATATTTCTACAGAAACTTTGTCAAGTTTATGTTGAATTTTATCAAATATCGATAAAAGCTTCATAGAATTCTAAATAAAATGCTGTACGTCTCTAATCACATCTAGCGTAATTTTGTACAATCTTCTGATTACAGCTAATTTTAAAATTTATAATTAGATTCGATTAAATTCACTGAGCTGTTTCAATGAAAAACTTGACCAAGTGAGAAAATTTGCAAAATGATACATAATTCATACACAATTATATATAAAATGTGTTGGATTCTATATAAATTGTATATAATTTTGAGAATTTGTCTATTTGAATGCCAATACGAACTCTGTAAATCCGAATCAGTGAAATTGAACTGATTCTCAATATTTTTATCTGGATTCACAGAGTTCGTATGGAATCGAATGGCCAAATGAATATTGTCCAGGTTTTTGATGAGATTTGGTAAGTTTTCTATTGAAATAACCCATTGAATCTGACCGAATGCAATTAAAAAATCTGGAAACTTCTGTGAATTTCTCAGAATATCTCTAAATCGTTTCGAATTCCTCAAAATTTCAAACCGTCATTTGAAACCCTCTTGAATTACCATGTTGCCGGAGTTTGAATCGTTCATTAAAACGAATCAATAACCGGATTTCAAAATACTAAACCGTCACAATGTTCAAGATCTTATTCTTTGAGCGATGTTACTAATTGCAAGGTAACATCTCAAAAAGATAAATATCAGTAATTCATCAAATTTTGAGAGTTTGAATTTTCGTTTCGTTTCTATAAACAATTCAAACTTCAAGAACTTGAATTACCTCTGAAATCTGGAACCAAAAGTTGATCATTAACGTGATTTCTATTCTCTCCATCGCTTTCCGAAAGTTCTCACGATGTTGACTGATTGTTATTATACATCACAATACAGAACAAGTATTTAGGTTAGGAATTTTTATTAAACCTTCCTTCCCGAGGTTTCGCTTGGTTGCTAAGCTTTATCAAGGGCATTTTTTTATGTTCTCACCCGGTCCGGTTCAATGGGTCCGAACGAGTTTGAAGATAACACGACATTTGCCTTACTACGATTGATACGCTTATTGATGAAGCTTAGCATCTAAGCGAAGCGTCGGGAAGGAAGTTCTAGTAAAAATTCCTGACTTAAATACTTGTTCTTGGACTCTTTACACACCTACATTTATGGAATCCCAAGCTACAAATACTATCCAGACAGATTGTTGTTATACACCCTGAAAATACCATAAAGTGGAACATACGTTGATTCAATCAATTGACTTTTTCTGCTCGAACACTTATTGGCTACTCTTCTTCCTTCTCAATGTTGTTCTCCATTCACTCCTCTCTGAATCCCCCTAAATTTCTCTGAAATTTCTACAGTTTTTGAATATTGCAGAAATTTTCTGCATTTCCTTAAAGTTGTGTAAAACATGGAGTTTCTAGAAAAATTCGGCAAAATTTCTTTCGACAAGGATGTCGAGAAAATTCTGGGAATTCAGTTCAACTAATCAAGGCAAATTTGAAAAGAGCTTCGAAATATGAAAAAAAAGACAAGAGGAAATTCTGAGGGATTCAGAAATATTCAAACAAAATTGGAGAAGTGGAATGTCCCAAAACATGCACAGAGAACAATTTGCTGTAAAATTTACTTTATATCCGATAAATATAGGGGTAACATTGAATTGTTGTAATTTATACCGCAATATCTATTATATTTATCGCAATTTATGTAACCATTGCAGCAAATTTTCATTTTTATCGAAGACTACGGTTGATTCAACAGATATTTCGGTATATTTTATAGCAATCCAATGCCGTTCCTATAATTACAGCAATTTTCTTTCCCTGTGTGGAGAGATTCAGAGAGAGTTTTTTTCAAACACGGTGTCCAAAATTGGTTCAGAATTTCTGTAAATATATCTATTTGTTGAAGATAAACTGAGCACCTCTGTTAATCACTTGTTCAATAGAAGCCTTTAGATGTCCAAATGGTGGAGTTCACAAACAATCTGGTAACTGGAGACTTGTTTATAGCTCGTCTCTAGGTATCTATTACAAAACTATACAATTTTGAATTGTTCTGGATACCAGTGGATTTGTCAAAGACAAGAATAAATTGTTTATTGTCCATCGTTGGTTCGTGAGTGTCCCTATGGACATATAATGGAAATTCTCTAGGTTTTCTACATTCGCCTACAGAAGTAATAATTATTTAGCGTCCCGGATTAAATCACAGTTATCTGGATTTCTTCGAATTGGGAAGAATTTTTATTTGTCCAATTATGTTTTATAGTACGCTGGAAGATGAATCAATACTGCCGTGCTTAGGCTTAGTAAACTTAATAATTAATTGACTGCTTTTTATCTACGCACGGCAGAATAAAAAGCATGAAACATTATGAACACCTAAGAAACATCTTTTTTCTCACTTTGGGCCTTCAGAAATGGAGTAAATTTTACACTTAATGCATGATAAGGTTGTATATAATATACGTTGTATTGACATTTCTTAACAAATTTGACCCCCTTGTTAACTTGAATTAATCACTGTCATCTACATCATTCATTAATTTAGAATCCTAAAATACTTTTGACAGCCTAGATTCGGGGTAACGTGATGAACCTTTTGTCATACAGCCAAAAAAAAATTCGCTGAGACAGCAAAACCTGATTTCGCTGAGTGCCTTTCGCTGGAACAGCAAATTTTTTACTATGACAGCAATCTCCTTGCCGCCACAGCAATTTTATTAGCCTCTACAGCGATTTTTTAGCTGTGGCAGCATAAAGTTTTTGCTCCTCCAGGTAATCATGTTGCTCCCTCAACAATCCAGTCAGCTGTGGCAGCGGATTTTGAGCTAGGTTCCCAAGAAAAAGAGATCTCATCAGATCTGAATCAGATCTACTTACATGTGAATATCTCAACTTGGGCAACAACCTTCGGGCTCTCCTGGTATCCACTCACTCCCAAAGATTCCAATTTTGCAAGGAATTGAAAAAAATACAGAAAAATTCAAGAAGATTCCTGGAGATCTCTCACAGAGAAAAAGGAATTCGCTGTGGCAGCGAAATCTACTTTTGCCGGGTTCCTTTTGCCAGAGCAGCAAATTCCTTGCTGTGACAGCAAACTATTTGCTGTTCCAGCAATCTTGTTAGCTGCGACAGCGAAAAATGTTTCCTATCCTATTTTTTGCTGCCACAGCTAAAAAATTGCTGTCGTAGCTAACACGATTGCTGTTATAGCAAATTTTTAGCTAGGTCAGCAAAAGTTTTTGCTATTCTATATATGATACCTCGATTTGCTGCGTCAGCAAATTTTTTCTCTCCGTGCTAGAGATCTCTGTGAATCTTCATAGATCTTTCTTTCCCAAAATTTAGATGCGAAGAGATCTACGTATATCTCAAGAGTTTTACCTAGATCTGAGTGGATCTAATCTTTTGTTCTCAGGTTAGCAAAGAGATTTTCTATTCTATATATTTTTTCTTCGCAGCCCAACACTCATAATCAATTTTCATGCGTGATTTTATGCCATGAAACTCTGAAATAATACTTTTTTTAATAAACTTCATTCTTCCCGACCAGACACTTCTATAACGTTGAATAATTTGATTTGAAAACATATCGAAACTGAAATGAAGACAAAGCTAAGCTCTCCCGCTGTCACCGCAAGTTTGAAAATTGTGATTCATGGTTCGATGATGTTATAATGTATCAACGAGCAGTCGAAAACACCGATAATCATCGAGTATACGAAATTCATGAACCATCCTCTCATTATATTACCAAATTTCTCTCATTTGAATTTTCAGTCACTCAATTCGCACGATTTCTTGCGTGCCTTTCTCAAACATTCAATAATGGGACCCGCTGATCCAAATTATCCCCTCACTCAAATAATTTTCTACCTCTTCATCCACGTTAAGCGGTCACTCACATTCGATACTCCATCATTATTCATTCTCTCCAAAGGAATGGAAGTTTCCCTCGCTGTTTCTCCTTTCTCGCACCTCGACATACACCTTCGTCATAATTCATCTTGTTATTCGAGACACACGAATCACAGAATCCTTCGATTATTACTACAAGAACAATAACAAAAACAACATCTCTCACCACTAGAGAACATATCTCTATAATTTACTTTTATGGTTACCATTCTTTTATTCCAGAGGGATTTCATACTCGAATCGCTAACAAAATTTCTCCTTACGTGTAGCGGGTAATGTAAATGTGTATACGAGTATTACTCGTGCTCGGTAAGGCTAGTTATACACCTGTATAAATATGCACGAGTGGCTCGTGTGCTCAGCGTGAAATATGGCGCAATAAAAAATATCGTAAGTATTTCCAGCAGGGGCGAACGTCTCTTGAACGTGAAGCTGGATGGTTGTCGCTCCTGCAAACTCCGCTGGAACGAGAAACTACCACCTCGTCGTTATGTAAGCGAGAAGAGCCGGGAACGAGCAACGGAGATGAAACAAGAAAGAAAGAAAAAAAATCTACGGGGGAAGAGAATCCTGTGCTTTCAAACATGAACTCTATAACTTTATAACTTTTCAGAGGATTACATCATTAGGTGAAGGAAGTGCTAGCGTGAACGCGTTTGCTCGCTCCCGGCAGATGAGACCCCCCGGGTTTTAATAAATTAAACAAAATCAGCTTCTTCCTCTTTCTCTTCTTTTTCTCGTATTTTCTCTGGGTTCGCGATAAATTAAGGAGAGAGATTCGAGGAAAACAGATGAGTTCGCTTTTTTTTTTCTTCTCCAAGATATCATTGCGTCATGTGGAAATGGAGAAATTATTCTAACTCATTAGGATTTCCTGAGAAATTGAATATTGAGAATTAACAGGATTAACCGAGAGATTAAAAAATGAGTGAAGGATTGGATTTGTTAAACCGACGTGATTGCAGCTTGTTATAAAAATTAATTCTGCGAGATTAGTGGGTTCTCTCGACCAGATCTCCCGACCAATCGGAGTACGAGGAGAAAATCAAGCTGAGGGTGTATGAAGCTGGTGTGGCGTTCGAAAGGGATATTTGCGAGAAACGGCATGATATCATTTGATGGTGGGCGTCTTAATTAATCTCTAAGTATCCGCCTTTGGCGGTACGGCACCAAAGGGTAGGGCGTGGCTCCGTTAGTAGAAACAACTGATAGAACGAGTCTGCACTCGTCCTGTACTGTCCCCCTTTTCAACCCCGCGCCGCGCACAATCTACCCTGTCCCTTACCGCCACCCCCGTGATACTACTATCCCACCATCCACCGACGTCAATGCCACGTGACCAGGCTGAATAGCCAATCAACGCCGATTAATGAATGAAGAATTTCTCGCGATACCGAAGCATAATTACCATCAATCAAATCACTTTCATTGATCACATACAGGATATTTTTTATACACAACTTATACATACTTTGAATGAATTTCAATGAATTTACCTTTCTCTGTTGACTCGACGAGGAATTTTCTCGCAAGTTCAAGTAACCTAAGTCGTTCAGACAATCGCAAGCGAAGCAGATTTGACATGTAAATTCGATGCAAATTGGCCGGATGCCGTTTCGTCGAGGGCTGTCGATCGGCGACCACTCGTCGTCGTAGACTCGAATCCTCTAGATTGGATTGCCACTCGTGCTCTAGCTAATCACGCAATTACTTGGCCCTGTTTTAATTTTATCCTTAATTGAATCCAATCTTGTGCGACAAACGGGTTTTCGTTCACTCGGATACGCAACTCCGTATCTCACTTTATAACGCACCAGAGGAGTCTTGACTCGCTTGGGTTTATGGTGATTCCCAAAAGGGATTGACAAGAGCAACGAAATGTGAAATATATAAAATTCAATTAAATTATGCCAGGGTTCTCCAAGACGGATTATTCGATCCGACGTTTCGGAAGTATATAATAACTTTGTCATCGCACAATGGCGTGATAACAGAAATTCATTGAAATTGTTTCTCAATATTCAACAACTTTGATACTAGAAAATTCATGCCAGATGAGAGTATATGAGATACGGATTTAGTATCATCGAGTGTGATATATTAAATTTTCTATACATTCCTCTCGTGCCAACATCAACAGTTATACACGGAGAAATTCAAGACTCACTCCGTGAATGGAGGTGCAAATTTTGGGCGTTGCTTGGGACGTATGAGTTTCAAGTCAGGGAAAGAAACGTAAGTACGTACACGTATTTGTGCACATCGTCAACCGGTAGATATCTATCTTTTCTACGTATACACTCTTTCCTCTTCGCTCAGTGAATTGGAATTTCTTGTCGCAAATAGAATTCTTTCGTGAAAATCGCGCCAACGTTTCTTTGTTACGTAGATGTATTCTCGCACATACATTACCATACGTGTTCACGTGTGTACGTGCATGTGTTGGATCGGAAAAAATGTTCACGAAGCTGAGGTGATCGATACTTTTGTCTCGTGTTTTCTTTTCTCGTTATCGTAAGAAAATTAATACATCATCCTTCAAGATAGTAATAGGATTATAATACAAAGAGACGATGAGATAGAAAATAATTAGTACATTGACAAAAGTACCCTTCATTTCAAATTGTTTTTTTTTTCGCCAGGGTTGCCTCAAAAGCACAAAAATCAGTGGAATGAAATGAATATAGTCAGACGTGTGAATTTTTAACCCTTCTGGGGGTGAATAAGACTATTGAATTCTCTCAGAACTCCTTATTACAAAAGAATAAGAATAACATACCTCCCGAAGGGCTGATGAACATTAAAATATAAACATAAAGTAACTCCTCTGTCGAATAGATACAAACCTTCTTCGTTCCTCGGTGAGTAATGTATTCCTTCAACACATACGAATGGTTATGCGTCGAATGTCCTTCTATCTTCTCAAAAAATTCCAATGGATCTCTCTCACCCTCACACGTATGTGACTTCCACATCACGAATATATATCTCACACGAAGAAGAAAGAGAAACGCTCGAGAAGAGAGAGGAGAAAAAAAAATAAGAAAGAGGTGGAGCAGAGGAGACGACGAGAAGGTTAGGAGCAGAGGAGGTACAACGGTATTAGGAGGGGGTGGTTGGGGAAAAGGGAGCAGCAGCCACCGCCGCTGGCGGTGGTAATGGTGATGGTGATGGCGATGCTGCCTGCGACGGTGATGGTAACGTTGGTAGTGGTAACTCGTACGTGTACAAAGTCCCATATGTAATGCCTTCTACACGAACATTGTATTCGTAGATACGCGAGCGTGTGTGAGTATAGAGGGATTCCAGTTTAAAAATACAAATAGAGTATCGAGCTTTCCAAGAACGTTTCATGTGGGGTGGATGGCGACGAGGATGTCGATGTAGAAGCCTGAGATGATGGCAAAGAAGCGAGAAAGAGGAGGAAGGGATTCGAGTTCAGTCACAGGGGGCTCTTCGTTTCGTTGGGGGGTGCATATTTCAAAAATCGAATATTGATCAGAACTGCCAATCCTACCCTCTGTAATCCCCCGACACATACACACCCTTCCACGTGTGACTGTATATCTATACGAATTGTACGGTTTTACGTGCCATCGTTTCGTCTATGTTTCTTTCCTTCATACGGGATGTAAGGTGGGCGCATACCGATGTACAATCCACTCATTTTCGAGTGTAACGAACTCCCTACATTGCAATACATGAAATTAAGAACATCCTGTATCTTAAGAAAATATCACCTCCTTGCGATAATTTTCAATACGAATGGAATCGAATTGGAATCTTCCAGAGGACTGATTCGGAATCCGTAAAAGTCGATACGCGCGTTTCATCCACATACGCGAACGTAAATGTCTGCATATATACCTACATCAACGCGGGTAATTTAAAATGCGATTACTCGGAGGGTGTTTTTCGTATGGGGTAGTAGCAGTCGTGGGTTGACATAAGAATAGCTAATACGGGAACGAACGGCGAAGAAGTAAGGTCGAGAGAGGCTGGGAAAGCGAGAGAAAGTGGAAAGCGGTAGAAGAAGGGAAAAGAGAAGGTTGGATGGCTGCCATTAAAAGATTTCATCCCTTCTCTTTTGCTTTGACGTTGGCACCCATGTGTGTATGTGTCCCTATACACGTACACTACAGACAGTACTGCAGTGAGTAATCTAAGAATCAACCTCCCTTTCCTTTTCTTTTCTCTTTATATTCTTTTCCTTGATCCATATACATTCGCGTGGGTGCCTAAGTTCGTCCAAGAGTGTTCAGATTTTCTTGGAATATTTGACGAAAATGTGTGGAAAAAACAATATTCGAGGAATAGGAGAGTGATTGAGAGTACTTAATTGGAGGAGATAAGGGAATGAGTTTGAGAGAGAACGAAGAGAAATGTTAAGAATAATGATGGAGACTACGTAATATCGAACGCACATGTGACTTGAAGTGAACTTCTCGAGGGGTGAAATGATATATCGTGCCTCATCGTGTGCTATCATAGACCGACCACCCTTGTGAAATTTTGGAAACTTGTATTTCACAAAGGAATCGGGTGGTAACGCGATTTAACGGTGTCGTTTCTTTTTATGTTCTCCGATAAGAGAGAAGATACAACATCCCTATGATGAGAGGAAAAGGGAACTTCATAGGGGAGAAGCGTCAATGAAAATATGTTTCTCTTCCCTGTACCATCGTTAATCCAGAGATCAAGTACCGCACTTGAATTATACTTTATGATCGAATTGTATGGATGAATAAATAAAATTGCTTGGCTACGATTCTAGGCAAGGTATGATTTTGATGTTACTATGGGTTTTTGAGTTCCTTTGCATGGAAGGAAACGATAGACACCGATTGAAACAATTAAAAACTGCATCCAAAATCTATTCCCATCTGCAGGGTCTGAACAAAATAATCCAATCCAGTTTTATCCACCAGGTTTTTTTGGAAAAAGCCCTTTTGAGATAACCCCAAGAGACTCTGAAAAAAGAGAAAAAGGTATCGAAGAAGCTGTTATTTCTAATTACAATGAATTATTCGAAATATAATTATGGGCATGAGAAATTACTTCTGAAAGAAGCAAATGGGAGTGAAGTGAAACCCAAAGGATAATTCCAATCAATCTTATAATTCATAAATAGAATATAATTAATGTTTAGTATCAAAATATTTTGAGATCATTTAAACAAGAATATATTAAATTGAAATGTAAAGTATAATTGTAGAATTTCAAAAACCACAATGTATCCCATATGACACACAAAAAATTCTTTTGCAAGAATGTAAATAGAATTCTTGTTGAACTCTTTTCAAACTGATGAATTCATGAAGAACTCTGAAAGTACGAACTCTATTTTACTTACATTAACGAGTTCTTTGAGAGCAATGGAACGATCTAAAGAGCAATTCAGAAGAACTCGTTGATGTGAGTGGATGTTAGAATTCTTCATGAATTCTGAACTTCAAAAAGAGTACCACAAGAATTCTATTCTTATCCTTGAGAAAGGATTCTTGGTGTGTTGTATGGGATGTGAGATCGTGATATGAACGAACGATCAATTCGGATTCCAAATCAACAAAGTTACAAAATTAATCAAAACTATCAAAAACATAAATCTAATAATAATAATCAAAGTGCCAAATTACAAAAAAAACCAGAACAGCCCCGAAAATCCACTCAATTGTATGGTTTTTGCAAAAAAAAATCTGGATTTATGGAGTTACTGTCAACTCTTTCAATTGATTTCTTTATTTTTCTGATACCAAGGTTCAATTCGAAAGTGCTGAGTAGAGTTCGAAGATTTACATTCAGAGTGAATGAAGAGGATTTGAATTTAAACGTTATGGTTCATAACGCTACAACATTTTATAATAGCTTTTGTTGTGATTATTCTCTTCATCAATTAAATCCTTAAGTCTCTCTAAAGATTGTCCGAATATCAATGGCCATTCCGTCAGAATGGAGAACAATCAATTGACATTTCTATCTCTGATGTTATGAGCGATGAACCGACAATCGTTATCCATTTCTGTGAAATCCGTTTTTGAGAGATAACGAATTCAAAATTATATGCATATGAATACATAGAAGAAATTGAATATTCAATCAAAAGAAAACAGTAGCGAAATTCCACTGTGGATAGAAAATTTTCCACTCTGTTTTAGTAGAGTTTTTCATCACTTTTTGGAAAATTCTTAACAATGACTGGAAAGTCCTCTATTTCTAATAAAAAAAAAAACAATTTTTTCACGATCAAAAGACAGGATCCATCCATCACTGAAGGCGAGGAAAACTACCCATAATTTTGAATCAGTAGATGAACAATTGAGTATCCAGATTGAATAATCGGAAGTACGGGTAAACTTTCGTCTGATGCACCTGAAAGTAGGCAACCATCGCTGATCTAGTTTGAGGGCTTTCATGATAAAAAAGAAAATAAGAAATGTGCGATACTAAAAAAAGGAACTTCGGCGAGAAACTTGTTGTGAAACACATTCAACAAGAGTTTCTCACATTCTGAGACAATCTCGTATTGTAGGTTGGATATTATCGCAGATTTAATAGAAAAAAGTCATCATATGCATCGATTAAGTCGAATAATTGCCTATTACATCCGCGATAATTTCTAACTTACAATACAAAAGTCTCTCAAAATTTGTCACATTGTTGTCAAACGCATTTGCAATCGGTGTTTCGTTCTCGTCTCGCCGAGACCGACCGGGTCTCGATCTTGGTCTCGATTTGATCTCGGAATTTATAATCTCATCTCGGTCTCATTTTTGTCTCGACAGAATCAGTATCGTCTCGGTCTCAGGGTTGATACCGAGATCAGTCTCGGTCTCGTCCGAAACACTATTTGCAATGACTTTCTCACAAATTTATTACTTTTTTTTGTATCTTAAAAGCCCTTGAACGCGATCGACGACGGTTGCCTACTTTCAGGTGCACTAGGTACAGTCAGTTCTCCCATGCGGCCATTCAATTGGATACGAAAAACTAAATTGAATCACTCTAGTCTTCAGATACACAGAGTGAGTCAGAAATTGTGGACATCCCTTGGCAAACACAATCCTTCCCTCTCAGGTCAGTTTTGATTTGAGCCTTAAATTTTGAGATATAAGTATTCAAAAATACCATATCATGGAAATCGAGGCGTATCTTCGGGAAAAAATCAGACCAATCTTCTGGAGTTTTTCGTTGTGGAGTTATAACGATCCAAAGTTATGAAATTATGATTAGCTACCCATGAAAAAATCGTTCAGGTCTGATTAGGCGTGTTCGGGCCTGATCATGGACATGTTTTGGCAAAATTTCTCGTGCTCAACATTGACTGTACGTGGTTAGGCATGACTACACCTGATTATTCATTTTTCAGCTTAATCGTAATTGAAAAGGCTTCAATTTTGTACCCACGTGGACACCCGTGATCAAGCTTGACCGCGTGCGATCATGCCAGACAAACTCTTCTTGTTCTTGATCATGCGAAATCGTACTAAATGAGAAGCATTCATACCAAATGACTCTGTGTTGATTTTTTTATCACGAATGCACATGCTTCGTCATGTCAAATCGGCCCCGAACGCATTCACGTACGCCCAAGCACGCGCGATCATGCCTGAAAACTGGAAACTAGAAAATGGAAACTGTGGAGCCTTCCGAAATAGCTGATCTGATAATCTGGTCATGACCTGATCACTTCTCAACCGATCAAAGGTGATCTGGTCATGATCGGATGATCAGGTCGGCTACTTCGGAAAGCTCCTGTATAAGCATAATAAGTAGAAATGATTGACAATACATTAGTATTTTATCAAATTAGGAAAATGATGATGAAAGGAACTCTTCTTTTTGTCAAGTTATGAAACTTATTAATTCTGTATGAATTTTTCATGCATAATAGAGCAAAATCAAGCATGATCAACCGTAATTGAGCGTGATTAGTCCTGATTACGTGGGTACAAAATTGAGGCCTGATGACGCCTGATGAATGAGGCCTGATCAGGCGTGGATGATTTTTTCACGGGTATAGAATGCAAAAACATTTGAAGTGTTATAACTAAAAAATTATCTAGTAAACCAGTACTAGTATATTTCAACTCTTGAGAGGTGCTTATCAGTCACGGAACGAAACGTGACAGCTCTAATGATTTTAACTACATTCTGAGAGAAAACTTCTAAGATCGTTGAGCACAGAAGAATACTATTTTCTCACTTTGTTTTCCTCCGTACATTTCTAGGTCTGGTTGATGGATTTATGCAGGGCAGAAGGTGAAGAATAACCGTACAGAATTGCCTACTCTTAGCATTAAAATTACCGGCTATATTTGTTACTGGTTCATGAGAATCACCCAGCTTCGATCGACCGTATTGAAAATGTCAGGAAGATTCGGGGAATACCGAGACAAAAACCACCACAAAATGGGAAGAAACGACTGTTCCCACTTCTTCACGAATCTTTCCGACATTTTCAACTGGCTAATAACACACACGGAATATTAACAATTGATAGTTTCACTGTGAAAAATATCAATGAAACTATCAACTGTTAATATTTTGACTACGAATTTTTGGTAGACTCACTATGAATATTTTTCAGCGATCCTCTTCTTCCCTAAATTGACAGTCATTTTTCGAAAGGCTGATAAATTCTTTCTGAATATTGATAGACCCGTTCTTTCCGTGTAGAGAAAGGAATTTTTTATAAGAACCCTAGGAAAAATGGCTCTAGCCACCTCATAGTTAGTATCAAGGTCCTTCACTGCTAGTGCCTTGAAAGGTGCTAGACAACCGCTATAATTATTTTGACTAGGCAGAGGAAAGAGGAATATACAGCGTTTGTTATTCACCTGCCCCTGACGATGCAACCCCAGCCGAATCTTTTCTGACAAATTATTGGAAGATAAAGCAGTAAAAGGAAAATATCGCTCTGTACAGACCACCTTTATTGATCGAAGAAGGTCTGTACAGAGCGATATTTTTATAGTTTTCGAGTAATTTGTCAGAAAAATTTTGGTTGTGTCCTTTTCTAAACAATGAGTCTGGTTGCATCTTCAGGGGTCACTGGTTCATCACCTTAGAATATTAGGCTCAGGTGCATAAGTTGTCAATTTAAATATACAGATGGTATTGGATAACAATTTTTGAACAACTTTTGTTAGGCTGGTCGAATTCAACCCTCATGGGGCTGATTGGCATCCGGTTTGAGGGTAAAAATACCAGCCAAGCTGAGCCACAACCGTACCGAAAAAAAGGAAATAGCTGTGGCAGCTACTCACTTTTTTTAGCACTGTAGCCCAAAAAATTGCAACTGTAGCTATTTTTTAGCTACCACAGCAGGAAATCATAGCTGTAACTGCACGGGTTTTGTGGTTGATATTTGGATAGCTAAATAATTTAGCTGTTGAATTTTTGCTACGGTAGCTACATTTTTTGCTCCGACTGCTAAGTGAGTTAGCTAATTTTTAGCTGATTATTTTCTTCCGTGCGATCAGTCGACAACCCTGTGATTGGGACTGGTGTTAACTGGGATCTCAGAATATGTTGGAAATCTCGTGACAGTATGTGGGATTATTGCATCATAATTTACAATCTATAACTCATTTTGAATATTTCATGCCTGCATAACTAATTTAAAAACATCTGCTGTAGAGATCCCTATCCTATCTTCTGGTTTGCTATTGTGCAACAGAGTTTGCTCATTAATAATGCTTTCGTCTTTGAAATCATACAAAGATTACATAAAGTCGTCACTATAGAACTTTCATAGAATTTACACTTCGTAACATACTTCATGTAACAATTTTATGTAATGCATTGACTACATTGGTAAAGAATATACTTCGAATTCGAGACTCTCAAGATTTTACCCTGAGAAAATTCCCTATCCATACAGGGTATGATAAATTTTCCGTGAACATTCGAAAAATTCACATACATTTATCGTAGAATCCTGAAGGAAATTATATTTCTCACATATTTCATCAGAAACCTCTGTCCTTGTACAAGAATAGGAAATTTTGTGACCTGTAAGGAAAAATATGCAGTTTCAACTTCAGAAATATCATGCGATAATATGAATCGTATTAAGATACAGAAATAAACCTATACGAGTTCAATCATATCTTCTAATTCTCTGTCGAAATTGCTATAAAAGGAAATACATCAACGTCGCCATCATCATCATCATCATCATCATCAGAGTGGTCTCAGCCACATGGATGCAGGGTAAAAAACTGCTTTCATTTTCTTCTTCTTCTTCTGCTTCTCTTCCTTCTTCACTCACCAACAGCGATATAGCTTTGCGATCATATAATTTCGTCGACAAAAAGCACTTACTATTTCCTTTTCCCCCATGGTACTCGGTTATAACCTATTTTAACCCCTCTTGGAAAAGCGTTTCACTCTGGATGAAAATAGAAAGGGAGAGGGACATCAATTGGATTTAATACTTCGAATTCCGTTTGAAAATTTCCTCCTTATTTCGCGTGAGAACTTGGAAATTAGGTTGATAATCAAATACGGTGCATAGTTAAGAATTTGATCCTCCCCAGAGAAGACGAGGAGTTGTGCAAATTTGAATCCCTAGAGTCTAGAAATTCACCTTGATAAATCAAGGGTTTGGATTAAAAAAGAAAAGTTGAGAAAACAGCAAAGGAAAAAATGTTGGACAGTATGAAATCTTTTTCGTGTACACGATAGCCACAACGGGGTGTTAACAGTCTTTTGTCATCATTATTGTGTACGATGATAATGTGGAAGAACGAGGAGGCGAAGAAAAGAGAAAAAATGGACCGTCATCAGACACGTGAGAGTGTCCAAGCGGCCTTTTTGTTCCTCTTTATCTGTGAGAGAATCATCCCCTCTGTTATGACCAACCCCTTTCGGTCCAACAACAACGACGACGACGACGGATACGACGACGACTGGACTCGACACAAGCATCTCCCCGTTTCTGGAAAGGGCGCGTGATCTTCAAGAGGATGCGTGTAGTCAAGACTGGAGAGAGAGAAAGAGAGCGAGGGTTTCCAAGACCGGAGGCGAAACGAGCAAAGGCAAGACGTTGTGTGACGACAATGGTGGGGCGTGGTGATGGTGGTGTAAAATATGGATTTACTTCTACTTCTCCTTCTCCAACTCTCCTCAGCTTTTCCTTTAAGCGTAGCTGCTGCCTGCGCGTGTAGGTGTGTGTTTGTCTATCTGGGTTCACATGACGTCATATATGCCACTACCTCCTCCTTCTTTTTCTTCTTCTTCTTCTTTTCCTTCTCTACCTATTAAGAAGGTAGATGCCCGAGGGAGAGGATGTTGAAACTCGTTCCCTCAACCAGGATGCAAAGTCCATTAGTTTGTTTTTCTTTAAACTTTTTATTTCGAACACAATAGTTTTGGAAAACATATGCGTTTATTCATAAACTTGCGAATAACGAACATGATGCTCCGTACATCAAATGGATATTTATTCGAAAGAGAGGGGAGGGAATATATATCATAACTCACGTACATACATTTTCATCAATGTAAAACGATAAAAGTATTGCGCGGTAAGTTGGGAAGAGGAAATACAATTTTTTATGTGTTTGACATTTCCATGTATTTGGTTTCGGCAACGTCGAGAATGGATCGTTCTCAGGGGAGGTGCACGTGATGAGAGATGAAGATGATATTGTATCATCTGGGAAAGCACTTATGAGGATATTCGCTTATGGAATTCTTCTTCGGGTGACTGACTTTTGGTTGACTATTCCGAAGGACGTAGCACGTAGCACGTAGCATGGCAAGGGTACACGGTATTTCAAATTAAGGACCATCGTTCACGGAAGATAATCCTATGTATCAACGAACGCCACTGCCCACTCGCTTTAATCCGTAATCAAAATAGAACTGGACATTGAACGATGGCTGACAAAACAAACCATCATCTCGGCTCATTTTGCGAAATTTCTGAATAATCCAGATTAATTAATCCCTTTTGGAGATTACTCGATCCCTCCTTAAGTCCTTAATTGTGATTAATCTTCGAGTCCCGGACAAAAGAAGGATGAAATGATATCGCTTCTATCGAACACGAGAATACCAGAATTGAAAAATACTATACTTGAAAGGAAAATGGGTTAAAATCGTCAAAATCAACACAAACGGGAGGTCGCGCGCGCGGTCGTTCGTGGCAAAGATCAATAATTCGATGTCGATATAAATTCGGCAGTGGGGTCGTTTCTCATCCAGGGGTGGTAGGAAACACACACTTTTGGGATGGGGTTGAAACCGATCGCCCTTTTTTCATCGATCACCCTTCCCATCCAATGCATCGCTCTCCTCTTCTCTCGGCTTCTCTAGAATCTAATTTCATCGAAGGCGCGACGAAAGTATATCGAGAAAGTATTACGTGACTTCGACGCTCTGAATTCGACGCTTATCGTATCTGGAATGGTTTAAATTCTATATAGTGAATTTCCGTTCGCGCTGGTACAGAAAATTATATGATATATATATATATATATACACGTATATACGTAAATTTATACGTATTTGAAAAAAAGAGGGTCAAATGATGATATTTCCTTGAATATCCTGCGTGCTCCCGACGTTTCCTTATGATCGGATGCTCTCGAATAACACAATGTTATTGTTTAAAGTTGAATAAAAAGGTATTGGAAATATGAATTGTGCATAGCATAAATGTATTTATATTATATTACATCATGATGGGATCAAAAAGGAACAAAGATGACGTTGATATCCAATGAAAATTGGCATGGTTTTATTATGCAACCCGAGTGTTAAGCTAGGGTCGCCTGATGAGTAGACTGGAAGGTCCTCCTCTGGGAAATACTCATCGTTCGAGCCGCTCCCCTCTCCGGTTTCTCCTATCCTTTACACTCGCAACCTTTTTCTTCTAGTGTCTACGGCAAAATATCGATATATACCTTACCTTTACCCCTCGGTAAAGGAAAAAAATATAAACTCTTACTACCCTTCGAGTTGTATTCGAATGTATTTATAGAGATCGTAAATTCGTGTACAAGTCATCCTATAAAATAAGAGATCAACGTCGAGTAAAATTGTACATATGCTTTTGTTGCACCTACTTTCAAACGAAATTTATTTTTTAATGTTCAGCAGACGACATTTCATTCCAAAGATGATATTTTCTTGTCGGAATTATATCACTTTTTCCTCTTCGAATTCAAAATTGCCGAAATTGTGATTTGTTTGATGAATATCTAAATGGTCCTGGATATACATCAGAATTCTTTTCGAACTAATTAATTCTTAGAGCGCTCTGAAACAATCCTTTCAATATTCCCGAAGAATTCGTCAATATCCCAAGAATTGAATTTTTCCAAAGCTCTTAAGGGTTCGAAAAGAGTTCTTGAAGAATTCTTCCAGTGCTATATGGGTAATCAATTCTCTCTGTGAACGAAGGGAGGTTATTCACCCTTGGCCTGTCAAACCCGTAAACAATAATTCTACTTGAGTAACAGATGTTTGACATCCCTGCTGAAATGTCCGTCAGCACCGGTCAGAAAATTTCTGTAAGTTTTGGACCGGTTTTGTCAACTGAATTGGTGACAGAACTCTTGAAAATTCTTTCGGGTTCTACAAAGTTCTAACACTTGAGTCAACTAATATGTACTTATAGTAATTAAAATATTAAAATCATCTAGGGTGTGCCACATCCTACTCTAGAGTGGGATCTTAGAGCTAAATTAGAATTCTTGAGATAACTTTGAAAGCATGGCGAGGTTCTACATGGATTTACATTGGGTTCGCCATTTCCAATTGTACTAGGTCCAACATGGGTTCACTGTAAAAAGTAAAACTTGCTTCCAGCCTGGATATTAGTTGATTTCAAGATGCAATCAAAACTAGCACCTTTTAAATTAAAACTGAGCACCAAAAACAAATTTCAGTACAATAGAAAATATTGAATTTCAGTCAAGTTTTCTAGTAAAATGCAGCCACATCAAGTCCGACTCTTTACGGTATTGTATACAGGTGTACTTGGATTGGAATCTTTGCGGGGAAGCTAACAAGGCTCTTAATGGATGTAGGTGTAATGCAGTTTGGCCTTTCATGGACCATATATCCCTGAATTAGGAAAATCAGAGCAAATATTGCTCGAGTGACCCAAAAACTCCTCTTGAACGTGGGGTGGGAAGTATTCCCACACCCGGTATATTCAACCCAACCAGAAATTTGCACCAGTACTGTCCAAGACTGGCAGGGTATCTGTACCGAGGATCGAGTACTAATACTATTATTCTCAAATATAGTGCGGTGCCTTACTGGATCAGTACCTGGCCGGCATTAAGCTCTCAGTACTAGTTTGTCAGTACAGGCATAGTACTGTATTTCTATGTATCCAGTACTGACCTCAATTCTTGAAGACCCAATACTGGCACTGTACTGCACCTGTTGTCAACATTGGCATAATTCGGATTTTTATAATTGGTAACGAACTTGCCAAGTGTTGTAAGTCTTCTGTGGATTCAAACAGGATCACAAGATGAATTCTTGTGAACGATATCACGCTATACATCCATGATATATTTATTAGGACTTTTTTTCTCGCGTACGAATGAACCTGTCAATAGAGAAAAAATTATAAGAACAACGCAAATAAAAGCAGAATAAGTAATTCCGATGTTTATTTCTCGATCATTAAATATCGATTACCTGTGATAGAAAAATACTGAATTTTGTAAATCGATGTATCTTTGGAGTTCGCATGCATTTTAAAAAAACCCGTGTAGCGACGTGGCGAAACGGGAAATGGTAGTGCCGAAACAAGAGAGGTAAATTCAGGAGGGTTGTTACCCCCTGAATAGGAGCAAAGATAAGCAACGCACGTTCCACTCTCGTTGTGCTTTCATAAACCTTGCATCGCTCCGTTCCTTCTACGACAATTCTTGTTCTTTTTCTTTCTTCCCTTCTTTCCTTCTTTCCTCCTCTTCCCTTCCCTTCATTCTCATATTTTCTATCTTCCAACCATTCAGAGTTATTCTACGATCGTATACGACTATTCAAAACGTTCAACTGGATGGAATGAATAGTTTCTTTTCTTGTTCTCTTCTTCCCTCTCACTATAATGAAGAGATAAATTTTGGATCGGTTGAAATTTCAATGAGAAGACATTATGGCACGAGATGCACTCAAGTTCCATTACTTTTGTTTTTTTCATTCGGAGAGAACAATGTCTCTGTATTAAAAAATCCATGTTCTTCTATGGATGTTCAATAACTTGTGAATCTGCAGCATTCTATAGTCGTTCTAAGACGTTCATACGGACAAAATTTTGTAGTAAAAATTAATATATTTGTATCGTAGCCGTGGGATATACTTTATTGGGTTGGAAAGAACCATGGATATGTGACAGATTATCACAACTCTTCTTGAATTTAATATGCGGAGTGATGAGAAAATACAAAGTCATAGGTTCTATCGTCGATTGAGCAACTCTTCGGGAGCGAGAAAAACTTTTTTTGTTGAAAATTTTTTGCAAAATGGCGACCGCGGAGCATTTTGCTGAAGACTATGGTTTGAAATCAGCAAGCAACAGATCCGATCGACTTGAAAATTGAACCGTAACTTCATCGTGTGATTATCCAGTGAAGTACCCACGATCATAATTTCAAGAAGTTTGTTTGCAAACTGGCGAGACCTTGAATAAAACATTCGAATTTTTGGAAAAAAAATCAACTTTGATTGTTCATAAACAAAAATCCTGTTAACCAATCGTGAGAATCGTGTTTACTTCACTAGATAATCACACGATGAAGTTACAGTTCAATTTCCAAGTTGATCGGATGAAAACTCTTCGAATTCTGCTGCTTCCCGATCTCAAACCATAGTTTCCAGCAAAACACTCCTACAGCCGCCATGTTGCAAAAAATTTCTAATAAGAAAAGTTTTTCTTACTCCTGAAGAGCTGCTCGATCGATTGGTGTATCGGTTGTTCATGATTATCATGACGGAATGCTCAAAAAAGAATGATAGAAAAAAGCTTTTTCTTTAGAAAATAAGGGGGATATAATCCCTTAATATAAACTTTCCTCTATGCAGTTACAATGATTCTCTATACACATTTGAGGGAATATCTTCCAACTCGAATAGAAATTCACGTGGGTTATCTATGGTCTCCTCAAAGGTCTTGCCGGATTTTACGAGGGTTTCAGGAAAAATAGAAAATACTTGGACAAATTCGTGCTGTGGTTCATGTTTAGGAAACATCCCATGCTTAAGTGAGAATTTCAACATCATTATTGTTCAGGAAAAATTTTAGTATCAAAGAACTTCGATCGAGGCAGTATATTCTATTCCCTTTTATCTTTGGAAGGACAAAAGGTTGGTAACGAAGTGCAAGGGACAACGTTATTGCCTCGATCAAGATTTTACTGCGCTCTTTATAAAATGAACTTTCAATTTGAGGGAAGAAAATCCCAGAGATTATTTATTGAAAGGATTTCTTGTGAGCAATTATGATCAATGGTTTCATGATTGTTTACTGAAATGAGAATATCAACTTCTGAGATGTGAAAATTGATTTCTTTTTTCACCGCCCTTTTGTTGCTGCTACAGTGAGAAAAAGGATTAGTGAACTAAACGACAACGAAGTTGACTCAACTACGCCAGGAGGTTAGATACATTCAACCAACTCTAGAGGTTGCAGTGTACAGCTAAAACAATTGGAGCTGTACTGGAGCTGTAATAAGTGTTTATTAGCCACCACAGTAGGAAACCATAGCTCTATTTCTAATTCTTGCTGTGGCGGCTACATTTCAACCTCAATATCAGCTTATTTTGAGATGCAGCCAGAACTAGCCCTATTTCTGCTGAAAGTGAGCATCTAAAACAAACCCCGACACAATTAAAAACACTGAATTTCAATCGAGGTTGTCAATTAAGATGCAGCCACTTTCAGTCGAACTTTTTACAGTGTGCTGTTACCGCTCAGCGAGTAACTGTGACAGCTAAAAATAGCTCCCAAAGCCCATTTCTAGCTATCTAAATATTGGCTAATCATTTTTTTTCGCGAACAGCTATAATGTGTACCTACTCACAGACAAACGTGCAGTGCATCAAGTTTGCGGAGAAATTGCTGTCCAAAGCTACAAAAGCGGCACACATCAACTGGAAGTCATTCAGAAAAGGAGCGAAGAAGCAAGACATCAATCCGGAGGGCCAATTGTATGGTGCAGCTATCGGAGATTAGACTTAAATCAAAATTGAAAACTTTGAACGCGAATGAGTACTGGCTTCAGATTACAAACTGGATTCATTACAGAATATACACTGAGAGAAATGGAATGTAATAATTACCATGTACAAATAGTAATTGGGAGACAGCTTCGCGAATTTGGTTTTGGATACTATGGAGAATCGTAGCAATGTTCATGCACAAGGGAATAGTTACCATTTACATGAAGATGAATACCAAATATAGTCACTTAGAGATTCGGTCATTCAACTACCATTTTCGCATGGTAATGGTCGCAGTTCACTTTTCTCAGTGTACTATGGCGTATGTTACAAACAATTTGGTACTGATTCAACAAGGCATTTGCGTGGGAGTCTGTATTCCAAAAAAATCCTACGTCCTTTTGTAGTTCTTCTCATGCATAATCGAAGGAACTCTGGGTTCTCCTTGGAGTTCAGAATTGTCGGAATATAATACAGTATGCATTTAGTTGTCAACCAATGCAAGAAAAATACTTTCCACAGTTCGATCAGTGGTGATATAATATCAGTCCACAGACAAATTTGTCATCATTGCGTTGGAAAGATATTCCACAATGTACCTATTTCAAACAGGAAGAATAATTGTGATCATGAAAATCCTGTGGATTTTAACAGCACAACTTTCAATTACAAACCTAATCATTAAATCATAAAGATCCAGAATCTGTCTTAAAAACTTCACTATCCTAATAATATTCTTCCCTGCAGTCGTGGAAATTGACTCTTTAAGATGAAGCGAAGTAAAGAATTTATCCTAGAGTAATGTGTACGTAACAAACGTGTCTCCATACGTACACGTATGAACATGTACGAGAGGGTGGCAGAAATTAAGTCTGATCCCCACCTCCGGACACCCTCGCGGCGACACTTCTCTCTCCTTCCTCTATATATCTTCAATTCTTCCTTGTCGTACTTTGGACTCCGAAATGAGCTTTTCCCTGTTCCACTTCTTTTTCTTTTTCTCCTTCTTTTCTTCTCCTCTTCGCATTTCTTATTTCTCTCTCTCGTTCGCTCCTGGAGCCTCAAGCACCTTTCCACACGAGAGAGCATACCGTAGATGTGTGCTTGTGTATCTCTTGTTCTTCCTTCGAGTGTGCGAATGTGTCATACTCTCTTTACGAAGGAGGAAAGAGAGAGAGAGAGAAAGAAGAATGGAGAGAGGACAAGAGAGGGTGGCAGGCCTGCGCAGGCGCACCTAAGGGGTAGGTGGTACCAAAATGGCCATAGCCGCACCCACGATATCCGAGGTGGGAGCGTGCAAGGGGAATTAATTCCAGAGGTAGGGGAATTGTGTACATGAAACACACGTGCGCACGACACATTTCACATCACGCTTGCTTATGTGTGCGGCAGAGAGAAAGAAGAGAGGGACGCGGAATGAGATTGTATACATGTGTGCATACGATGGACCTATGTAACCTCGGCGACGCGACACCGAGATACAGGGTCTTGGAACATAACTACTTACGCGATGCTTCAAGGTGCGGCTTGTTTTTTTTTCATTGGCTTTTACATTTTTAGAGTTTTTCTTGGGTCTAAAGTGAATCTAGTTTGAAAGATATTGACTAATTTCGAATTATGAACTATACCTTACGAGATTCATCCATCTGATTTCGTGAATAGTATCATGAGACCAAAGGAGGAATATTTTGCAGGAACTATTTGTTTTCTTTTTTATTTTCTCCAGAATCTCAAATCCTCGCTACTTCAAAACATGCCTGAGCATTTCAGGCTCTAAAGGAACCTCAATACAGATTTCTTATGGATAATATTCAGAATGTTTCGAAATCAACACAACGCAATGCTTCCAAACGTGTGCAGAACACAAAATCCCACACTGAGAGAAGTTTGATTCAATATACTGAACCAATGGAACTTACTATAAAACATTGTACTTCTAATCAAAGTTTTATTGTCTCGTTATAGCAAATTTCATTGTAGTTTCAAACTGTTTCTGGATTAAAAAGTAACATTGTAAGTGTTACTCTGAATTCCGCTGAATACAACCAAAATTCTACAACAGGTGCAGGAATGCTCCAATAGAGACTAAAACCAGCAGGGTACTGGCGTTTTTGTGGAATACTAACGATTTGCTATACTGAGTACACTGTAAAGAATATGGGAAACTTTTTCCCCCTTCAGTGATGGATCCCATCCCCTGATCATGAGGGAATTGCTTTTTCATCAAAAATTGGGGATTTTTTCTCCATTTTGAGGAACTATTTCGTTCTGTGAACTTTGAATCCTCTGAAAAGTAAAGAAAAACACCGCCAAATCTTGGGGGGAAAAGTCCTCAGTTGTGTTCTTCTTTGCTTCCTTCAAACTTGACCAAATTTCCATAATACATTCCGAAATTTAAATGAAGTTTCTCAAAATTCAATAAAATTAATCTGCAAATTCAGAAAAAACACTCTTGTCGATGAAACACTCATCAAACGTGCTGAATCAAGATCTTAAAACATGAAATCAGATTCTGGGAACGACCGAAAATTACCGTGAATTATTTGAGTGAAATATATAAAGGAGCCGATAAAACGAATTTCACGATAAGAAATTACGCATTGGAGATCTTGGAATTCCAGTTCAAACACCTCAACCCGCATCGAAAAATTGTACTTGGATGGTTTCTCAAGATTTGCTCCTCAATTTCTCCTCAAGAAATCTGAAAACACCAAGGAAAAATTCGGAGAAAGTCTCCCTTTGTTCGCGTCTTTAAATAATCGAGGAATCATCCAAATCTTCCACCCTGTGCGTGCAAAATTGATAGATTGTCTTGTTCTTTGTACCATCATTTTGGAAATTACCAAATAAGAATATCTGTTCAATTTTCCATCCGTCAATGAGAATCTGTAGAATATTACAACACACTGTAAAAAATTATTGTGGAATTTTCCCTGAAAAAATGGTGGCAGCAAAATTCCTCCACAGATGGGAACCTTTTTTACTATAATTTGGTGAACTTCTTCTTCATTTGTGGAGGATTCAAGACCCAAAAAACAAAATAATTCCTCAAAGTGTCGGAAAATCCCTCATTTTTGATGGAAAAACAATTCCCCCAAGATGAGGGGATGAAATTCACCAAGAGTATGAAAAAAAAACTCCCTACATTTTCCACGGTGCAACGGGCTAAGAAAACTTTCAACCAAATATTCAGCAAACAGCAGATATTTTTTTAATTTGCGTTATGTCCGCAAAAATTGAAGAGTCGTTGAATTACGCCGGTTTCTAAAAACTATGTTTCTTCAAAATGGTTTACACGATATCTTGGAATTTAATTAACGAATCGACTTGAAATGTGGTACACTCATTCCAAATACTAGGTTATTTCGTTTAATTGGAGATTGTATCAACATTGTGTTTCGTTCAATAACAATAGCATGTGATTGTGGCTTAAAATTGCAGTCAGAAATTCAAAAATCCTTCCCTCGTCGCCAGAAATGAGAAAAAAAAATCAAATGAAGTGCTCCGTTGGGGTGTCTCAGAATAAGGATACCAAATTTAAAATCGATTCGTTGATGAAATTTCGAGATGCTGGTTTGAAAAACATAGTTGTTACAAATAATCCATGACACCCTGTTACAAATATACTATAGAATCTCATTAACGAATGGGAAAATGAATGAGTTTCAATGAAATCCAATGATATTCGATCAGAAATTACACCATTCGTAATAGGATTCAATAGAATATTTCCATCTGGGTACACAAATTTTGACACGGTCTTCAATGTCAATAAAACATGATAATAATGAGAAAAAATAATAATAGAATACCTCAGGTTTTATAGATATTTAAATGAGAAAGTAATTTCTGGAAATTACTCTGAAAAAACGCCCGTCACTGTAACAGAATACAATTCTGTACCCTCTCGGTGAGTATATAAAATTCAAAAACATATTAAAACCCATTGACAGCTATATTTTCAGCATGAGTTGGTTTGAAACAATTGGAACTCGATCTTGGATTCTACCCAAAGTTTGTACTGTAAAGATGATTCAAGCAGAGTTAGAAGCAATACAATTAAAACCTATATAATTAAATTGACGTTGAATTGACAATTAAAATTGAATTCTCGATTGCAATTCTTCCAATTAATGAATCAATTGAATTGATTCAAAATCAAGGAACTATTGACTGATTTTTTTGTTTTTTTCTTTTGGGTTTTTGTCCATTAACGAACGAAAATTGAATTCAATTTTTTATTGCAAACAATAACGAGTTAAATTTTAGTTGATAATTGTGTTTTTTTTTTCAAGTACCCAATTCTCAACCCAGGCTCCAAAATATGGAGGAAATGAAAGTACATTTTAAAAATTATAAGGAACTTCTTGAATCCCGTCAGTGATGGATTCCGTCTTCTGATGAGGTGGAAAAAGAGGAGGAAAAGTCCATCAAATTGTACAGAAAAGTTTCCACCTGGAGTGGAACTGTCGTCATTTCTTGGAGGAATATTCAATAACCATTTTTTGAAGTGTGAACCGCGATAAATAATGGTGAAATTTGCTTTTGTAGAGCTTCACCTCACTGTTTGGAGGATTTAACACCCAGAATGTGGAATAGTTCCTCAAAATGGAAGAAAAATCGCCTATTTTTGATAAAGAAGCATGATCGAAGGGTGGAATCCTCTGCTGAAGTGAGGAAAAATCCTCCAAATTTGTTACAATGTTCTGTTTCTCTTTCTCCATCCGTATCCTAAATTTGTCGTATTTCGCGTCCATCGTGAATCGAATCTCCACCTGAAACCAAAGCAGTGAAAAAATTAACAAAAATTCATAATTCGTTTCTAAGATTTGTCAATCTTTGACGTTGGGATGGCACAATTCTGAAATAATAACGTCATTTCAGACTTCTTTTTCCTCAACGCAGATATTTTATTTCAAAGAATGCTGCGCAAATCATAGAACAGAACTTAATAATCAGACTCGCGCTGAACTATATTTTATTATCAACGACGAATTCCTCCTCTTCTTTCCAGTGATTTTCCCACAATGGACTTCTTCAAACGTTCATATCGAGAGATCTGTCATGATTTTTCGATTGTTTACAAGGGACTCTATTCAAATCCACCCACGAGATCATAATAAAATCTGATAAACATATAACGAGAGGATGCAGATATTTCTAAAATCATATCACAATGACATCATCACAATCGTCATCAAGAATTTCAATCCTCGTGCTCGGAAGTGGTCCTCACTCACGAACCTAATCGCATAAAAAAAGGTTGGAATATAAAAGAAAAGCGAAGCCACGAGGAGCCTCTTTCCATCCTCACATTCGTAAACGTTGAAAAACATTCAGGAATTGTCGCTTCAGCAATACATACAAATAAGAGCAATATCGTTTCTCGATACAGGAAGAAAAACATGCAGATTCGATCGATCGCACGGGAGGTAGAAATTCCAGCATGTTTAAGGGGTTTCCTGTGAGAGACAGAGTGTCCTTTTTTGTCGCCCTAAATGTCCACCCTTGTGCTGACAAAAAAAGACACAGATGAAGGGGGTTGAGGAAAAAGAAATAAAGGAAGCAAGAAAGAAAGACGCAAAGATAGATAGATAGATAGATAGATGGATAGATAGAAACATGTATGGACCAGGAAACCTGTATGAGAAGAGGGAGAGAGAGAAAGAGAGTTTCAGCCGAATGTGTACGTTCGTGTGTTATTTTTTCCGAGGCATTAAGCTTGCTTTCCTGAGGGTAGGGATACTTGTTCTCTCTTAGGGATGAGGTATAGTTTAGTTTAGGGATTCCACGCAAAACATAGTCAAGGACTTTCTCCACGCACCCCTCTTTTCTTTTATCCCTCCTCACACTTCTTTCATCTTGTCTCTCAAAAAGTAGCTCGTTTCAATGAAAATTTTAACACTCGAATCTCTCTTTAGTTGGCTCCAGAATAGAATTATTGTAAAATATACTGGAAGTTTGATGAAAGCAGATTATTGATTTGATTAGTGATACTGAACTGAAGTGAACAGAGTTTTACGAGCATGTCGATAAAACAACAAAATCATTCGTTCATTGTTTCGAGTGAAATATTCTTACTCTCATTTTAGGATGGGGAGAAGTTTTGCCAAGAAAAGAGAAGAGTGGAATATAAGAGAGGAATGAACTTCTCATACAATCGCAAATGTTGCTCGATCCGCTTAGTCGATTCATTCCCGTTTCTTGAACAGTGGAAGCACCGTCGACCCAGCAAAACTCTTTTATCGGTCGCTGGTTGGTCGTATCACGGTTGTCTGAACTGTATCTATTCTTTCTTTGACCATGGATTACGAAGAAGAAGACAGACTCGATTTCCATTCATTTATTTTACACTGCCATTTCTCTGATTGCCACCGACAATCCTCATAGCATCGGACCACCACTTTGTCCTTCTCGATTCTCCTTCACTCTAATTCCAGGCTTCACTTTAATCACCAAAAGTGCACTTCGCTCTCATTTTTCTAGGCTCTTTTTTCTCTTTTTTTTCCCCATTGGAGGTTAAGTGTCCTAGATTTAAGTATCCACTTTCACGTTGGTATTCTGCCTTTCTTTTTTGTACAGCAGTCGTCTTGGTTCTCTTCGTCGAGTTCTGAAACAAACAAAAGAATTTCTTGAATATGAATGAATGGAGAGAAATGATGACAGAATGATTTGATTATGTCTATCTATATTTCTTAGGCTGTAGGGCTGGGGAATCTTCGGCAGCCTTTGTCCCTGACATATGAAGAAATGTCATCGAATTTTCGATAAATTCATTTCTATATCCGATAGCGCCAGTAGTGGAACGGTTTACGGCAAAACATTCCTTTTGTTGGTTATCGTCGAGGGCTGCAACAAGTGTTCTGCTTCATCCTTATTTTTTGTGAGATGATCGTACATGAATTGTTCCAACACCGGAGGAATATGGGGATAAAATCAAGAATTAAAATTGAAAAGATTTCTTGATGAATTTTCAATGTATTTTGAAGAGAAAAAACGGAAATAAGTCAATCTTATTTGACCTGACAATTCATCTGACACGAACAGTTTGGCCAGAAAACAGAAGACGTGAATGTTAACTTTTGGCATAGATTTCTCACAATCGAATTGTTGATGGTTCATCAATGCCAGCAAACACAATACAAACAGTAGTTTGAGAGAGTGAGAGTGATTGAATTACAGCTAAATATTTCGAAAATCCGTTTGATATAAAGGAATGTTCGTCTCAAAAAGTATGAAAATTCATCTTGGGATATTAGAAATTTGATCAGGCATTCCCTATTTTCAATAAGGTCCTGATCAGGTTAGAATCTGGAAACTGTGAATAAGGAAAGTCTTGTGAGGCCCTTACATGGGATTCAAATTGGGTTGTAATGCAGGGGTACAATAGGGTTCGGATGAGACTTCCATGAACGAAACTTGATGAGGACCTGATAGGAAATCAGGTATGCCTCGTCAGGCCGTGGTATTTTCCCATCCAAAATTTCTACTGGGGTCCATGTGAAAATTCATATCATTGGCGCAAAACTGGACCACCCATTGGAAACTTCGTGGAATCTTTGAAAGGATGCGGACCTGGACTTGAAGCTGAGTTCCAATTCTCTCGCTTGATTTAATGGTTTTGCAACGATAGCTTAATAGGAAACTGTTGATGTCTGAATTAATGGATCTTTATATTACCAACGCATGCATGGAGAAAACTCCATCGTTAGTGGACAACATTGACGGCATCGTTGAATTTTCACATAAGGTTATCTTTGAACCGAACTCAACCAACAATTGGTTGATGTCAGTTTCTGTTGAATCCCCTATCATTGGCCGAAGTATGAGGCATCATTGGCTGACAAGACAGTCAAATAATGGAGTACAGTTACGTTACAAGACCTTATCGCTAGCTGTACGGTTCACCATTGTCAGAAATTCAATCTAAAATTGAATATTCTCTGCCATTATTGGACCCACGTTGTCGTTCAACTCCGAATGAGCCGTTAATGGGTGCAATCACCGGGCGATTAATGAGATCTGTGGACCAGTAATGCGCCATCATGGAGCTAATCGAGAATGGTAAAGAACCCTCGCAAATAGCTCGATAAAATTTCCCTCATTTTACCTTCTGTGATAAATCACGTTATTAAAATTTGTTGGTAAAATATCATCAATGTATTCTATGCTATAAATCAAATGAATAAGAAAACCGAATTCCCGTGCGAAGCAATGATTTCGAAACAATTTCTCACCGACTCTCCACTTCACCAAATATCATATGGATGAAAAAAATGTACAGCAGAACTCTGCTGAAGCACCATACATCACCCCATAAAATATTAGCCACTCATAAATTCCGATCTCGTGCCGTCGAATTATCGACGATTCGTCTTCGACATTTGTTTCACGATTTTCAAGAATCGCGTTATTCATTCTATACATATACACACACGACAACGACTCGGCAAGATTTATATCTATCGTTGTTTGCCGAAAAACAGTTCCCGACAACACGAGGGAAGAGATGTGGATTCCTTATCATTCAGTGCTCCCGGATAGTTCGGAGAAAAAGTATTTCCGACGATCAGGCGCCATTGTTCCTTGCGGAAAAGGAGCGAATCCTCGATCCCTCAATCTTCTAATTAATCCACGCGACGGACAGATATATGGACCCTTTTCGAATGGGAAAGCTAGCCTGTAAGGACTTGGTTCTATACGACAACTCGCTTTCTCTTCTTCTTCTTTCCCTCTAATCCTCCCTCGACCGACCCCTCACGTGAGCGAATGTAGTTTCTTCTTAGGGTCTAAACGTACGGATGCAGTAGGTGGATGTATATATATGTATCGAATTGCAACTCGCTCGTATATATCGGTCCCATCGTAATGGAGGAGCTTTGGTCTTGTTTTTGTCTTGGTTTCGCTTCATAAGCGTGGATTTTCTCTTATCCCTGTCTCTTTCTCCCTTCATTCCAATTTCACTCACACATTCCAACTCTGGTTACACCCTTCTTCTTGTCTTAGGGAAAAATCAAAAATGAAACTCTCCATCTCGCTTATTGTGTCATTTCAAACGACGTTACGTACTTACGTTTTCGCGTGGGTTATCGTTTTCTTTCATTATCATACCATTATTTTTTTTTACCCCGCTTTGTCATAAATTGCTTTTTTTCCATGGGTTTCCCGTGCTTTATGCGTCCCACTTCTGCCATTAATGTCACAACTCCTCTTCTCTCCGCTTCCACCCACTTTTGTGCCCCTTCGCTCTTCCCTCGTCGCTTTCATCCCTTCTTTTCCTGGCCATTTATTCGGGCGATACGTGACTTTCCTTGCCAAAAACACATTTCGTCCAGGGCCAGTTATTAATGAACGTTGATCCCCGCAGGTTTCGTTCTCCACGTTTCATTTCTCCTTTTCATCGAATTCTCTCTTCCAGCCAATCTTGGTCAACAGCGTCGATTGGTCATTACGAAACACCAATAATCGATTCAAGGTTTTTTCTCAGGATTTATGATTATTCAAAATCGGTATTCCTGGTACTCGTCTGACCAGCCACTGACCGATACTCCTCGAAGTCCAACTTTGAATGTCAACGACTCTCCAAATTCGAAACTTGTTATGAATTAGGAGTTTGAGTTCGAATAGCGGTTACCTCCAAGGATTCTAATTTGGATGAAAATTCTCAACAATACTTGTGAAGAATCGATTCGACACTTTAATCGAAAGAGATGAGAATTTCATGCATTACGTTGATTCAAATGAAAAATTTCACTCTCCAGAGAGCGTACCAACGTCTTATTGCTCGGTTCCCAACCCTTCCATATCGAATTGCTTATTTATTCCATCCGATCAACTTTATGCGATAGTTTATTTCAAGGTACTGAATTCTTATGGTGCTGATTTTATGTGTCGCATATACCGCAGGGATATACCGATACACTTTGGTGGTCTCTTGATAAAATCAATTTAGAGATATCTTCAAATCAAGATGAGATGCTTTTTATATGCTATTTAATGAACGACAAATGAGCGAAATAAAAGTATATGGTTCGAGTTGGAGAATCGAGATTGGTACCACGAAACTCCTCGAAGTCATCGCGTTAATCAGTCACCCCCCTCGAGTTTCTTCTTGCGAGGTGGGTTCTTCGAGACCCGGAGAAAGAGAAAATGGCCGTTCTGGTCGCCATTAATTAATAATAAGAACCGAGCGAGTTCAAGAGAGTTTGCTCGTGACCGAACGTCCGAGGAGAAGGAAAAGAAAGAGTAATAAGGGTGAGAGGAGGAAAGGGAGATTTCTTTTTCTTACTCAAGGGAGTGTGAGGAGGTAGTAGCGGCAACGGTAGCAGGGGCGGCAGCAGCGGCAGCAGCAGGGGGTTGGAATGGGGAATGGATTTTATGCCCAGAGCGAGATATATGGCGGCCGCTACGCCCGGGCAAAAATAATATTAATATCGGAAAGGAAAGGAGGGAAAGTCTCGTAGACTGGCGCTGGCCCTGCCCGCGTGCTTTGGGCAGGGGGATATCAAATATAATCATAATAATAAACGCCCCGAGAGCGGGGCGCCATTGCTGGATCCACCCGTTTCTACCGTCACCATCCCCTATCCCTACTACCACCCCACCATCACCACCACTATCACGCCAACCACCACCTACTTCTCTCCATCTTTCTATCCCTCTGGGCCGCCACCTTCTCTTTCATCCTGTCCATTTTCTCTCTTTCTCTTGACTCGATCTCCTACTCCCCTCTGATCACGAGGGATGTATATATACGTGCACACGTATACACGATCGTGCATATACATTCGTATAATGACATACGTACACGTATGAGAACTTATATACAAACTGAACTAACGAATACATGTGCCTGTTCTTGATATTACACGAATTCTCTCTCCCTTTCTTCGTCTTCTTCTTCTTCATCTTCTTCTCCGCTCGTGTGTACGTGTGGACCGAGTTATGTATATGTACGTCGCGTATCCGTTGAGCCAGCTATACACTCGAGGATTAGATTAGCTTCCACTGGCTTCGCAGCAAAGGCTTATATACATGACGAATAAGCGGCAAACAAAAATGGCTCTTTTACGTGAAGCTTGCGCAACCAGTAAATTCTCCGAGTCCAACATCCAGGCTACTTATTAGGTGAGGGTGATAAAATGACGTGACTCACATTATAATCCGGGTCATGTAAAAATTCAACCAAACGCTCGAGGTAGTTTTTTTTTCCTCCCTTTTAGAAACTTTTTTTCCAAACTACCGTATGATAAATCTTTCATCTTCAGATTTAGAATTTTTTTCCACTCCCATCGGTGATGAACGTTTTATTTTTATCAAAATTTCATGAGCAAATTTCATATGCTATTAGAGTTTATGGAGATCGCGAAGAGTCTCGAATATCATACAAAAGAGGAATTTATTTCAGAAAACCGTTGATTTTATCTCGTGCTCAGACCTGGGCCAGGTTCATAATCGACTCTCTACTTGAAACGTGGCCCCAACTTGGAATGTTACGCCTCTCAATCTAGATCCCATAATGGTATCAAATATCCAGGCAAAATAATGGCAGCCAATTCAGGGCTTATAAAAGCTGTGGGTGGCGACTGAGGCCCACATGGGCCATGGGTAGGCAACCTTGTATTGGATGCCCAAGATACACCCTTGAGGGACCAGGGTCTCCTTAGGATGCCCAGGATTGATTTCTACACGAGCTTGCAACTATAAAGAATTATTGCCATTAAAAACTTTCTGTTATTGATTTCTCATTTTATCTCATGTCTTGAGGGAGAAAATGAATGGTATTTGATTGATTAGAAGAATACTATCTCTTCTCAAAATATTACAATGCAGCAAATTTATTCATTATCACGATTAGATGTGATAAATAGTAACCGATTCGTGGTAATACCCTGCGCCAGGTACAGCACCGTTAAAAGCAGTAGCGTCCATGTCTCCACTCACGACAACAAGTTCCTCGGACCAGAGAGGAAACTAGAAAACTTGTAGATTTGCCAGTGAATTATTGAGCTTGATAATTTATCGTGGGGAAGGCAGGGGTGACGGTGGTGGCTTCTTTCCTTACTCCTCAAGGTTTTTCGAATAAGAAGAGAATTGGAAGAGGTGGTAGTGACGGAACGACTGTATAGCGTTAGAGTAATGGTGGTGGATAGGTAAGAGGAACAGAGAGGGGTAGAGCTCGGTGGAAATTGAATTTCGATCGAACACCGGCACCGTTGTGGGAGGAAAAGAGGTGTATGGCACGACAAGGAGATTGAGGGGTGGTTGTTGAATGAGGAAAAAGGACGATGGAAGGAGATAGCGGATCGACGGTAGCAAATGAGGAGAGGATAAGAGAAGGAGATGTTAGTAGTAGTAGTAGTAGTAGTAGTAGTAGTAGTGGTAGTAGTAGGTGGAAGCCTGTGTAGGACATTACAGGGCATCCTCCTCCTTCTTTCTCCCCTCATCTTCGTTCTCCTCATCCCTATTTCAGTCACTACGGCGAACAAATGAGCAATTCTCTCAACCCCCGTGTCCTATGATGTCCTGCACGTAGAACGTAGAACGTAGAGCGTAGAACGTAGAACGTGGAACGTTGAACGTGGAACCCAGCGAGGATAGGGAGTAGGAAGTCTTCTGGGTCGATCCTCGAGTTGAGCCCGTTCACCCTTCCTTCTCTTCTTTATTTTCAAGGATCCTCTTTTCTCGCGAATAGTAGCCTGCTCCCTCTTCTTTTTCCCATTCTTCTTCTCCTTCTCTTGTTCTTTCTCCCTTGTATACGTATAGGTCTCACTCTCTAGCTCTCTTTCTTGCTACCTTGTATGAGGCGATCGTGGCTTAAAATTTTTCACACGAAGTCCGGAAACCATCCACCCTTCGCCAGCACTACCCACATCCTTGACTACGACTACTAACGGTCGAGGACCTTCTTACTACAGCGACACCTCTTTTGATTGTATACATGTATAGGTGAGAATGTAAGCGTTCGCTAGAAGCTGACGAATTATTTTTCACCGAGTGTTTTGACGAGGTAATAGCGTGATCTGTTCTCGTAGAAATCGCTGAGAATCGATTTTATTTTATCCTTCCTTTTAAATTTCCAGCTCGTGGTAGAAGGTAGTCGTTCCAAGAACATGAGAACGATTATTTGGATGACTGGGATGGAATAGAACCGTTACAAGTTGCCCATGAATTTTCCTCATCGTTCTGTAAACAATGATAGCATGAAAAATTCAAAAGCCTCTTGCGGGTCCGAATCTATTTGTAATTTCGAAATTGTGGCTCTTGAGAGACTCGAAGAATATTTTGTTCTGGATACAGAGTACAAAGTAGATTTCGATTATTCAGTTTTCTATCGATTATTGTATGAACTCTGAACGTATCTTTGGAACTCTGTTTTGTTTTGTCGTTATGCGTCGAATCATTCGATTCCCTCCAATCAAAGTGGATAATAAATTGATCATCTTTATAAACTCATCTTAAAGATTCAAAATTGACATATTCCTCACATACAACAATTGCGAGGGGCGGGGAGGGCAGTTGCAACAATAGTGGTAAAGGCTCGTTCTCGGCTGATTAAAATGATAATGTCATACAAATCCTCGCAATTGTCTTTCCTACTTGATTTGGAGAAATTTTATAGAAGAATTGTATAGAGTTTCTATATAATTGTATATAAAATTTACATAATTCTAAAAGTTTTTCCACGTGGAAAGAGAAAAGGGAAATTCTCAGAAGTCTCAGAAGAATTTCTGAAAGTCATGTTGGGATAATTTTGTGGCCTTCTGATTCCAAAGATTTATGCAAGGAATATAAAAAAATTATATGAAATCGTGTATAAAATGATAATATCATGGAAATTTATATACAATTTTTCCACAAAATACATATAAAATGTATGAAAACTATAAAAATGATATGAAATGTTTATTCAAGGCTTAGTTTCCGTTTTTCAAACAATTTTCTCCTCATCGAAACCCTGAAAATCAGGTTCTCGAAGCTCATCTGTTGATTCAATATGAAATTCGATATAAAATAACCCTGAAGTTGACTCCAACAAGTGCATAAATTGACTCGCTGCAAGTGCAGTGTAGAGTACGAGTATAGTTTATACCACTTCATGAATAAGTCTCTCTCGCGGCTATTGAAAAATAGATATCCGATAGCGGGAAAATTCATAAATGTTACAAAACCATGGAAAAATTATTCGCAAAATTCGAACCAGTGTTTTTCCTCATTCACTCGGAATAAAGAATTCTAATAAACAAATGTATGTAATGAGAAATTCGAAGTGTACGTAATTCATTGAATCGAATAGTAAACCTCGAAAATTTTATTCGATCCGTACTTATACGATGTAGATGTGTGTGTACGAAATCCAATCTTGGAATGAATCCGTGTATGGCCGGTTACCTTTCTTTTTCTTTAGGAGATGAAGCCATGAAGAACCGAGCCAGTACACCATCGAATGAACCCCACCCACCCCGAATCGTGCCTATTTAAATAGCTTTTTTTCAAGGGGAGCCCGAACGAAGCCCACCCTCTACCCCTCCTCTTTTCGCTTCGACTAAGGGTAGGCACTCTGCACTAGTTATCTCGGATTCCAAGACCCTACGTCGATCGAAATAATATAAAGGCCAGGGAACGGTACACCGCCATTTTCCTTGTCAGCAGTATTTTTAATGACATCGACGTCACGTTTAAAAGGTGAAAAAAAAAATCAATGCTCGAGATGAGGGGTGAGCAAATATCAAAGATAAGGCAACTAGAATTTAATGAAAAAACCGTAAGAAAGGATATTTATATCGATTCAAGTGAATATCGTTGAAGAATCTATGAACGAGATCACCGAATTTTATAAAAATTCATGAATCAGGACATCTCAAGGGAAAATTTCATTCCAAAATCATGTTAGAATCGAATTTCGAGAGTACTGACTATGTCCTCGCCTATTGAAAACCCCTGAAAATCACTGTTTATTTTCGATAAATTGAAATCAATTCCAGAGTATGAACAACAGTAGAGGAAAAGTGTGTGGAATGATCCCAACTAGTGTTGCCGCGATCCAAAAAACGAGCTGTGACGATCATTAGATTCCAATGTTGCTCAATTCGACCTAGACCTTCACACGAGACTCACGTCAAAGAAAGATCCAATAGTTACCAAAAATTATTTCAATCGCTTGTAATATCAAGATGATCAAGATAATTCGAGAATCAAAATTAGCAGAGAGACTGTGAGAATATCTTAGTTATCCTCTTCGATAAAATCTAAATGCCATGTGATTTTGTTACCATCCAAAATTTTTATGTCTTAAATTTTGAGTGCAGTAAATACAGATGGTTTTTCAATTTAAGACGAGAGTCTCGTGTGAAGCCCTAATTCGATCCATGAAGAATGAGCACTGGTTCGAAATCAGATTAGAACTGGGACTGGATTACGAGTGGGTTCGTATCAAGCTGCAATCCCGTCAATCTCAATTTTTAATCAATTCACACCACAATCGTTTCGAGCGACATCGAAATTTGGATCGTGTTAAGATCGAATACAGATCATGATTCCAAACTTCAGTTTTGACTCATATTTCAATTTGAATTCCTAAAACAAGTTGAATTTTTTCAAGATCGTATTTTCATCCAATTGTTGTTGCTACGAAAGGATTGATTTTGAATTGAATGAGGCTGGGATCTGAAGATCGTGATAGCTTGTTTTATGGATCGCGGCAACACTCATCCCAACACGGCTAAAAATTGTTCGTAGCATTCCCTAAGCGCTTTTTAAAGCCTGATGAGAGCCTAATGAGTCCCGAAGAGGCCTTATTTGAGTCTCATCAGGTCCACAAGCTCTGAGATCAAGAGGCTGCGATAAATCATTTTAGACACTTTTCTTTTCTGGATTTATCATCGACGACATATTTTACTACCATATTCTCATCAGTTTGAAGTTTGGATTATAGAAAAATGGACTACGAAGGAATGTTGAATGTAGCAAGAGACGTTTTTTCCACCCCAACTGGGGGTACTGTCTCGTCATTTTCATATCTAGAATTTTTGCATGATTTTATCACAAAGTACTGAATCTCGCGTATCATTTCGGTGTATCGTCATTAACGATCGGATGAATATCTCGTGTGGAATGACAGAGATTCGAGTGTTTGTCCCGAGGGAGAAAGGAGCGAAAAAAATTATAAAGAGTGAAAGAAAATAGAGAGAGGAGAGAAGTTGAACGAAGATTCTCTCGTAGATAGCTAATGCCTTCGGTCAGCATTTAGTGGCATACCGTAACGGCGACGCCGGGCGTCGTCCGGGTCGTCGTCTTTACGCGCGAACCGATACACCCACGGCCAAATTCTCATTTCGAAGCTGGTTCTTCAGATAACGGCCATTGCCCGCTGGATATAGATAGAGTATTTATATGTACACTCACACGTATACTCAGGAACATATGTACGTGTAAGTTTTTGCGCTCGCGCACATGATTTCTCCTAAGGGAAGAAAGGGGGCCGGGGGTGGATATCTTTAGGAAAAAGCAAAAGCAGAGGGGTCAAGAGAGAAAAAGAGAAAGAAGGAGGGAGCATATTGCTCCAAAGTAATCCTACTTGATCGCGGTTTTCGGTTTCTTCCTAACATGCACACATGTACACACATATTTACGTTTGTGTGTGTATAAGAATGTGTTTGCAGGGTATGCCAGGTGAATGTATATATATATATATAGATATATACGTGTTTTGTACGTGATACGAATGTGTGGGTGTGTGTATACCAATACTAATACTCGTGCGTAAGAGCTTCAAGGATTACTCCCTTAGAAGAGACGTTCTTCTTCGTTCTTCTTCTCCGTTCTCCTCGTTGCCCGGTCTACATTGGAAGAACGAAGAAGAGTCTTTAAATACCCTCGGGATGCGAGTGTCCTGGACGCCAAGAACGTGTCCTGACGACAAAAAATATAATTTCGTCGGTGCTCGTCTCGACGGGGATATATCCCAAACCCTTCTCTCGTACCCCTCTCTCCATTCAGTTCTCTTCCTCTTTCTTCTCCTCATCCTCCTTCTCGCCGTCAGTGGTCTCGAGGATTAGCGGACGCGGGTTGGGTGCCTGATATATGTCCTCGGACAATGAAAATAGAAAAAAAAATTGTCTCCCTGTTCATCGTATCCCTTTTGTTAGAAAAACCTTTTCGTCGATTGAAAGAATACACAATTTCCCACCTCACCAAGAATAATATTATCTGGATGGACGGTGTAACGTTTAGGAAATGTGCTTGGGAGATTTGATGAAGGAGACAGGTTTGGTCTGTGTTCGAATCACACGTTGATTGCACAATGATGACCTTGTGTAATCGTTGATTCCATGTAATCATCCCTGGTGGAAATTATGATTGGCCATTAGATGGACCCCAGCTAGTTTTCCCAGATGTTAGGTTGATTTCGAACTAGTTTTTTTAACGCACTTTCTAGCCTGTACCCATCCAGATGTTCCAGAGAATTGCTAGATTGTTGTTCAAATTGGTAATGAGAAATGTGAAATCATGTGTTTTCTGTAAAATCACACCTATCAATGAGGTAACAATGTATTTTGACGTGTAATCTTCAGTCAAGAACGTTGATTTTCAATTTATCTCCATAAAATAATCCCGAGTGACAAATTGAAACGTTGGGGCTTCCTTTTATCCTTCTGACCGTGTTGATAGACTATCAATGTTTCTGTATGATCAGTTGACGCATGAGAGATTTACATAAACCAACTAAATGTTTGGGCACTAAAGTCAAATTGGCTGAAAAGTGTTATCCACACGGAGAAAAAGGAATTCGCTGTGGCAGCGAAATCTACTTTTGCTGGGTTCCTTTTGCCAGAGCAGCAAATTTTTTGCTGTTCCAGCAATCTTGTTGGCTGCGATAGCGAATTTTGAGCTGTGGCAGCAAAAAATGTTTGCTATCCCAGCCAAATTTTTTTGCTATTCTGTATATAATACTGAAAATTTGCTGGCGGAGCAAACACTTTTGCTGCTACAGCTGAAAAATTGCTGTCGTAGCTAACACTATTGCTGTTATATCGAATTTTTAGCTAGGTCAGCAAAAAATTTTGCTATTCTATATATAATACCTCGATTTGCTGCGTCAGCAAATTTTTTCTCTCTGTGCAGTTGCCCCCACGTGGGTCTCATTCAGTACGTGGTTAGTCATTAAGTACAAATTTCTATCAAGGATAAAGACAGAGTCTCACAGAGTCAGATTCTGACTTGAAGTTGCGGAAATGCCATATTGCCCGTGAAGACCCATATAGCACAAATGTCTCAGTAATATCTCTAGAATATTCTGACAATATTACAATGTCTCCAGAATATTCTGGAGATATTACTGAGACATTTGTGCTATGTGGGGAGAGCACGAAGCATCATCCATTTTCTAGGCCGCTGTTTAGGAAGGAACTAAATCATCCGGAAAGATTATATGATAATGCTTCAGTAAAAACTCATCAGTTTGAGCATAATTCATGGTTAGAAGCGACATGACATGAAATCATATCAAAGAACTTGAATTTGGCAATGACAATACAAGCTCGTCCCAGGCTTGGCACATCCATTCCAATTTTTCAATATGATTCTGTACGGTATTCAGTATGCATCAACTACTGTTTTCATCATCATATCTGTCGAAGAAGCGTTGATTAACGCTTGATAAATCAGTTGGACTAGGCCTGGCAGAATCGTTGTTATAGGTGGCAGCTCGGCCCAGTTTCGGCAATAGCTGCTCTAGTAAAAATGTTGGATAGGAAAATACCTGGGCCTGACGAGGCATGCCTGATTTTCTATCAGGTTCAGGACCTCATAAAGTTTTCCTTATTCACGGTTTCCGGGTTCTAACCTGATCAGGACCTTATCAAAAATATGGAAGGCCTGATCAAATTTCTACCGTTCTTCACTCAACTTGAACGATAGCTGCTGCTTGTTTCTTGCGAGTGGCGGAACCAAGTATTGAACGAGTATATAAATCTCCTCTGAAGATTCCATGACACACGGAGAAAAAAGTATTGCTGGCATAACAAGCAGATCTGTTTAGTAACAGCGCCTACAAAAGAAAATTAGCTGAAATGGCAAGAAAAATGATTGACACAACCACATTTTTTCGCTGACATACATAAATTTGTTAACAGAACTAACGTCTTAGCGGTTGGAGTGAATATTTTTGCGAGGACAACGAATTTCTTTGTAGGCGCTATAGTAGCAAACCATTTTTTCTCCGTGCAGAAAGAATTCTCCATCAGTGCACAATTTTTCTGATGGTGGAATAACGTTCACGTGTACGGAGAAAAAAAATCGCCGTGACATTGAAATCTGATTTTGCTGGAGTAGCCAATTTTTTGCTTTGACAGCAATCTATTTGCCATCACATGCAAAAAGAGACCAAGCAAAATTAGATTTAGTTGACGCAGCTTGGGATTATAGCAATTATAACTCTAGATTTTCGTGAATTTACTTTTTAACGAATCTTGATACAATCTTGCTTCAGAACCTTGCAGTACATATTGAATTATTATCTGGGTTACACCTTAAAATCCCAAATATTGAATTGATTTTGCTGCAAGGCGTCAGGTAAGCTTGTGACAAAATGGATCAAAAGGTTCTTTCAGTTGACACACGACAAGAGTGTATTCTTACCGGAACTTTGCACGAGAGTTATAGCAACTTCACGGTAAAGAGGTTGTTATTGAAAAGCTCTTTAACAATCTTACCTGACCCCTTGCACTAACGTCAAATTGTTATCAACCCATGCAAGTATTGACAAGACTGAAAAAAACCTCAAGCTTGTCCCAGTCTTGGCACATTTAATCCATCGTTTTTACATCATTCATGTACGGTATTTTGAGGGAGAAAGTCGAGCTGAAATATGTATCAAATTACTCTTTTCATCAATATTTGTGATGAAAGAAGCATTCCTTGATGCCTGGCGAATCATTTGGACCAGACTTGAAAGAACGATTGGCTCAAGCTTGTCCTGATCTTATCATTCTCAAGCCTGGATCAAGTTTGTGGAATTGTTCAAGACAATTCGTGGTGGGTCTTGTGCCAAACTTAGGTCCATGATTGGACTATTGATCCATACACAATGGGTAGATAGATAGTTGAAGTAGTCTCACATTTTTGGGGACAATTTTTATAATTCTGTGCCGTTTTTTCCATGTCGAACATAACTTTGGGGGTTCAAAATAGATTCCTTGAACCAGGAACCCTACATTTTCATTATAAAAAGAAGTACAGTTTAGTAAACAATTTACAACTTCACCCATACTCAAAAACAGATCATTCTTATAGATCCTTCAATTGATACCCTACATCCCTGAGCAGAAAAATTTTATGGACAGTCTCATGTTCAATATGAGCCCGATCGGGCAGTGATAGGGCTCACCTTTCTTTGGCACACCTGATCTGGTCCTGGGGAGACTACGATTGGGTCCACCTGATTAAGGTTAACCAGACCTGGGCCTGATAAGTTTGATACAACAGTGCGGTACATTTCATATCGGGGCGTGATTTGAAATAAAGGTTTTCAGATCTGGTCCTAGCCGAACACCCAATGTGAATTTCTGCTCGGGTACTTTTCTTGCTCACTCGAATTGGGGACTAAATTTCAAACCTCATATGTATAAAATCTGGCTGAAATTTCATAATGCTGCTAATGGGGCAGTTATCAGGACAAAAAAGATGTGGTGACTCCAATTGAATGAATACAGCAAAGCGGAAGCTGAATATTCCTTCATGTGTACTGAAACCAAAAGAGGGAAACATAATTTTTCCTATTTACACGTGGAGCTTGAAATAATCTTTTAGAGCAAACCACTATAGATCCTAAGAAATATTATTTCCCTTCTGTTAGAAATATCTCTAAGTAAGAACGACGCTACCACGTTGTGTTCCATTGGTTTTTGTCCAAATACACATTACACGTAGCGTGAAAACAGAGACAAAACGTCTTTTGCTCACAAAAGCAACGTAACACCACGACTGATAGTCTACAGTCCTCATGTATATCCATACACACAGGTTTCTTGGGCCTCTCGTGGTATGCGTGTATACATACACATCGTGTACACATATATCTATGAGAGATCTTTCCGCGAGAAAGGAAAAGAAAGGGAAAAAGAAAAGGAAGGAAGAAGGTAGAAAAAGGAAGCTGTGCACCGGGGACATATATGAGGGTGGCCGCAGAACAAATACATTAATTTCACCCTCTCCCTCTTGGCTCCTCTCCTCTTCTCTTCTTCAGGAACCTTTGTATATGTATGTATACTACTTACTCTCACACGTAAGTACCAAGAGACGCGCTTGGGTGAACGTATAGGTATACACGCTACTACACATGTGCCGCCAGCACGTTCTCCGGCATATAAGTAAACGGGGTGCAGAGGGTGGGTTGTAGGCTAAAAGGGGGTTGCGGATGCGGGACGAGAGAAACGAGAGGGTGGTGTGTGGTTACCATGGTAACGCCTGGTCCCTCTCTTATAATTATATGGGGAAAAATGGCTCGCGGTCTTATACTCCGCGTTACACTCCTTCACCTCCCTCCGGCTCTCGCACTCCACCCACTCCTTTTTTCCTTCTCTTCTTCCTCTCCATCTTCTCATCCAAGATCCATCCCGTTAGATTTTCTTTCCTCCTCCATCTTCAAACTACTCATTCTCTTTCTTTGACTTCTTCGTCCTCTCGTCGTCTTCCTCGTCGTCTTCCTCGTCGTCGTCGCCGTCTCATCTACACAACGCAGCACACCTACTTTGCTCTCTCGCCTCGAGAATATTATGCTTGCACCTTTTCTTCTCTTTTCTTCTCTCCTCTTCAAGTCAAGGCGACTGTGACTGTGGTGTAACAATCCTTAACTCGCTGTAACGTTGACTGCGTGACCGTCGTTCTCTCCTGGATTTCTACCTCACTCATTTTTTCTTTGCTTCTTTTGTGATCCTATCGTCCACCCATCTCCTTGTTACCACCATCCTTCATGGTGTCTGTTGGATGAATTTAAGGATCAATTATATGTATATTTTGTATCCTGTGTACAGCAACCCAAGAGTCGAGGAAACAAAGAAACTAGAGAATCCTTATCATGTAATTTACATTCACGTTAAGCAGGTATCCTGGGTAAAGCTGATTGTGCATCTGTCCATGATCATTCATTCATTCATTTATATCAATTTCTTTTAATATCGTGCCTATCCAAGGATTCGAAATAAATGGATTCTTTCTTTTCCCCCCCGAATAGCGAGTCTTGTACATGACAGCAAACCATCTCGAGCTTACCGTTCTATTTTTCCTCCAAGAAAAAGTGTTATGGGAAAATTCACAAGAACCACATTAATAAAATTAGACTCAAAGAATCCCTTTAGATTCTGTATTACCAAAAAAGAAAAAAGAATTTTAGAACCATTTTCTTCTCCTGTCTTCCTTCTCAATGAATTCAAAAAAAAGCCCAAGACAAATTCAAAAATTCAACCTTGCAAAAGATTCCTACGGAATTCAATCTCAAGAAACTTGGTGAACATCTTTTCTTCATCGATGTGAAGTTCTTCGAAGCGATAAAGCATTGTCGTATTTCCACACTGCGTCAACAAATTCCAAGCAAAACTTTACTGCTTGCGAGGAAAGGAAGACAATGAAAAGACGTCGCCGAAGGGATGTTTCTTATTGGTTTTAATTTCAAAGCAACGGAGAGTCTTTTTTTTTTGTCTAACCATCAACATAGTTTTATGAATCTCATTTTTTCATTTATCGTCTATGATTTTTCTTTCTCACAGACAGAAGAACAATCATATCGAGGTTGATTGTCTGCTTTTCGCAATAATTTCACCGCGTATATACTTACAAAAAAAGTGTATTATTCTTGGAATAAAAAAAAACATCTCCAGACGTAGAACTACTACTACTACTACTACTGCTGTTGCTGCTGCTACTGCTGCTACTTTCTCTTCCAATAGAGACATTTTATCGCAATACAAAAGTTTACTCTTCTATTCCGATAAAATCGATAATTGTTGAATATGCGTCTTCTTGTTATTTCGACTACATTCTTCTACGTTCCGAAGAAAATATAAAGATCCAGCGGATCTTATTCCAAGATGGTCTTTGAATCCTGTGAGACAGACATTATCAGCTTTCAGTTTCCCTTCTTCGTCTTTATACCATTTTCCTTGACGATACACCCAAGATCCCTCGTTTTGTTATCCTCTTTTACACAACGTATCTCACTTTTTTCCATCATTTCTCAACGTCTTCGTGGTACAAAATCCCTCATTAATTTCAACGATATTGCGATATTATAGTTTTTATACCGATATTTTGGTTTTTTTCACAAAATCCAAGTTGATCAATTCGAGAGACACCGTATGGCACTAAGGCGAGTGGAGTCAATCATGATTGATGATGTAGGTCTATCGTTTCATTGAAACTATCGTATCTCCTTTGATTTCCCCTCAAAATTGATTGATAAAAAACATGTTCTTAAGAATTTTACATACAAACTGAAAAGTTTTCGATCAAAATGGGGAAACGATGTTCCCCTCGTATCGGAAACTCTCATCCTTTTATCCCATACTTGAGATGGAACAATCATAGCCCAAGTGGAAACAATCGCCCACGGAGTTCGCAATTAAAACGTTCTGGTTCAAGTGTTTCCCCTTTGAGGATACCAGAGAGAATCCCGAAGGAGGACCGTACACGGGAGTGAGAGGTATGAGAAAATGGAAGAATGGGGTGAAGAGAGTCGACCGATCAAAGGGGAATTATTTCATTAAATCGACTAATCATCCGCGCGGTCCGGATAGCTTGAGTGATTTTCAATGAATTTCAGGCTTTCAACTTGTTCAGAACAGATTCGCATGCTTTGTTTTTTCTCCCTTTTTGTTGTATCCTGTTCCCACTGAATGCCAACTCAACTTTTATGCTACAAATTATCTATTACAATTTCTCCAACTCATTCTCGAATGTAAGAATATTTTCTGAGATCCGAAACGGAGTAGGTGGCTCGCGACAGGGGGTGAAGGAGGGTGGACCTTGGTGTATTTTTATCAATATTTCGCAAGTTGCGCTTGCGCAAGGCTCAGCATCCCTTCCGCGAAACCTTCGAGGACGAGGCTTTGGAGGGACGAAGATAGACTGCGATAAAACGAAAAGAAAGGGGAGAGGAAAAAAGAGAAAAAGCGTCATGTGTGATTTGCGTGTGTGTGTGTGCGTGTGTGTGTGTTTTCCGCGCATGTTCGTGTTGGTCCCTAATGAGAGAGACACATAGACGCATACAGGAACACGCGCGTATGGATGTGATCCTAAAGACCCCCCAGGACAAAATGGAGCTCGCTTATACCGTGCGCCAGCCACACTGAAAAGTAGTGCATACTATTTCCAAGGACCGGCCTTCCTTCCTTCCTTCCTTCTTTTCTTCTTTCCTTTATTTCTTTCATCGTTTCGTTTGTCCTTCCTCTGCTCATCTCTTTCTTTTTATGTGATATTCCTTCATGCGAATACAAAATCGCCAGAGGTTCTTGGGATAATTGCTGCTCCGAGACTCGATGGATATATTCGTATGCATGAATATTCTAGAAAATGGTGTACAGAAGACGTTGAGTGCACATAAGAGAGTTTCGGAACGTGTGTGTATGTATACTCGTATGATTTTAAATCGAGAACAGATTCTACCTCAAATAAAATCTAAATAGAGGAAATGTTTTTCGAAATAGGGAAATCATTTGATAACGTTGATGAGGATGGTTCTTTTTTGTGGGAGAAATTGAATTAAATATTTTCCCTTCCTTGGCATCGAAATGATATACATTTTGTACTTGACGATGAAATGAAATTATTCTCCTCCAGCAAGATTTTCGAAGGATAGGAAGATCCTCGACTGTCGTTTATTCGATTACTTCAATGAATTGAGACAAAAATGAAATATGCCCCATTAACGGGCAGTCTAATTATCATTTAATCAGAAACTCTCACCCTGTGAAGTTTCAGTCTTCGTAGCAATGGCAGGGTGTTTTTAACCTGGAAATTACGTTTCCTTCTCGATGTTATAACGCGGATATATCAAGAAGATATCTTCTCTCTCTCTCTCCCCTTCTATCCCTTCTTCTCTTCCTTTCTTGCTCTCTTTCTGGAACCCAAGCCCATGCCCAGAGATAGATATTATTTCCAACAGCGTGGCAAAAACTAGAGATGAGATGAGAATCGCGGACGACGAGGATGAAGGAGGAGGGTGTTTTGCAGCGCGAAATACCCTCCATTACACCGTGGTGTCGTATATAAGAGATTATTTCTCTCTTCTCTCACCTTTTCTATCTTTCGGGCAATCTCTCTTTCTTTTCGCGAGCCAGAAAGTCTGTGAGGGGGTTTTCTCGAAGGGAGTAACGTCCAGGAAAAGAAAGTAGCTTGACGAAAAATAGATGATTTCTTTCTCCTCTTGAATAAGATGGGTCTTGTATTATTTAATATGTTTTTTCTTCTATCACTCATTCTGCGTGATGTAGTGAAAATATTGTACAACTTACTCATCGTTGATTCGTACGATATCTCAATTCACATGACAGACACTCACTCCACACTATCCACCACACTGTATATATAATGAATACTAACAGCATTTTAATTTGAATAATTTGATTTTTTGTCTAATACAGGAGAGATAGATTCCCGGAGGTTTGCGCTACGATGTAGGCCAGGTGAGTGACTGGCTGACTGAAAAATTTTGCTTTCCCAACTACAACACGGGGGTACAGATGCTGCTGTCTTTAGTATACAACCAAAATGAAGAGAGCGAGAGAGACAAAGAGAGAATAGAAAAGAGAAGAACAGAACTCTACCCCACGGTAGCTGGCAGCTCTAGTCTGGGTACCCCGAAGTAAAAAAAACCTTCCCCCCCACAGGAAAACCCTTGTATAAAAAACAGAAGGGGGTTACTCACCTACCTACATCGCACACATAATGGTCGCGAGGGGTTCGAGAGTGATCACGAAACTCGCCGATGTTTCTACCGAAACTGTGGTATCCCTGTGGCGTGAATAGAAAAAAAATATATATCCACTGATGATGAAATTATTTTACTCTCATAAAAATTACAGTATCATAAATTCATGTAATTTAATGTTCGAAGAACAGAAAGAATATCTTGATTTTGAGTCAAGATTCGAGTATTTCAACCCAGAGGATACAAAAAGAGAACTATGATCCCTTTTTTTTTCATTCTCACGTTACCACTGCCCCCTCTAAGGATTTACGAGTCGCTCTACACTGGCCGTCATCAAACACTCGTTATTCCTGTCCATCTGGGATTATAGGGTTTCCACAAGTTTTTCTTGGGAACAAAAAGTCCTGCGTACGAGTGTATTACGTCGGGATTACACGGTTATCTTGCCGAAAAATGACCGGAGTGGTGATGCCGGTGGTGTATAATCTCTGTCTCTCTGAAAAAAAAAGTACTTTTTCCACCACATGCCGATTTTCGAACGTTGAAGTTTGCGAGGATGAAACATGCGATTAACTTTTGGCAGGGAAATTTTTGTTCCAAGTAGGAAGTTGAATAACTTTCTGTATTTCTGAAAGATAATGAACCAGATGTAGCCAAAACAGATGGGTCATCCTTCGATACTTTATTTTTCCCGATATTCCATTTGATTCGAAGAATATGGAACGAATTTCTCTCGTGAAGAGATTCGAATGTAACATCTCGGCGAAGAGGGTAGAAGGATATAAAAAATTTTTATGAGTCTATATGCGAGAAAGAAGGGACAAGGTTGTTCCTTATTAAAATGCGTGTGCGTATAATTTCGAAGATGTTGCAAGTAGAGGATAAGAAAACGATCGAGGTGATCGAAGTTTAATTGAACCACTGTACTCAGTCTTTGGATTATCTATTTGGTTTTATATTCAACAATTTTGAATATATGAGGAAAATACCATAAGAAGGATTGATCAGAGGATTATATACCCTACTACTCGTACGACATCATTGAAATCAATCACAAAGTTATTTGAAAATTATTCAAAGCTTTTTTAGTCGATTCAAAGATATATTGCAATGAAATTTCAAGCTGCCCTGGTGGAGAAATTTCAATAAAGATCACTGAAATTCTCAGTGACGAGTTTTGACGATTTTCAGAAAAATTTAGAGTTTCTCAGAGATATTCATAGATTTCAGAAAAATTTTCAGCGCAAAAACGTGCCCAATAAGTGAAAGTTCCCAATCAGCACGGCCACGTTCATAGAAGATTCATAGAATATTCTTATTATATGCATTTGGTACAGCTAAACACGTTAGAATTATCTTCATAGTACGTTCACAAGAATGTGTACCACATGGATATCACCAAGTGGCATTATCACAGTACTTCATCAGCACTTCTGCACTGTAAGGAAATTTCCCGTAAATTTGGGGAAAAATCCTATAAATTTACAGTAAAAATTCCATAAAAACAGCAATTTTAATATATTTTTATGTAAAAATTGCTATACGTGTACGGGAATTCGCTTTTCCCGTACAAGTATAGGAAATTTCCTTTACATAGGTATGGGAGTATCCAAAATATTTTTTACAGTGTGTGTTACTTGGGTTTCTTGGAATTTTTCAGGGTTTTTACAGGTCTAAAAAATTCCCATAATTTTTCAGAGTTTTTCAATAAGATCTAGATCTTGAAATGAACGTCAGAGCAAGTTTCAGATATTCTCAGAGAATTTTATATTCCAACTTGGCAAGAGCGTCATGGTAGGTTGTGCCATAAAATTGAAGTCAAAGTATAAGCAATGCTTTGAACAGAGCTATGGTATAAATTATAATTTATAATCTTCAGAACTTGGCTCAATCTTGTGCCAAGATTTACTCAAGTGAAGCGTGAATTTGATGCAAGAACAGCCTTTGCGTGTCACGAGTTTTACCCAATATGGGTTCTCAGGTTCGGTGCAGCTTTGAATTCAGAACAATTCTCACTTACTGCGATCCAGAGACCAGAATGGTTCAGATGTGGCGCGTTTTTTTATTGATGATGGTTTATGAGAGTTTTTTCCCCCATCTGTCGTAATGGTACAACTTGTTCTCAATTGGTAACCAACGTTGGTTGACCGTAGATCACCAAGTTTTGACTACAAGCCTCACCACAATTCTAGTTAAGAGAACCCATTGAATCTGAGAAATGAAATTTCATGGGATTTGGTCGGAACAAGGTGTGCAAGATTCAATCAGATTTGGCAAAATTCAATCAGAATCACATTGAGAACAATGCATTCATCTGAATAAATCTCATTGAAAAAAGTTGAATAGGATTTTTTCGGAACATTTTACAGAATTCAATGAGATTTGGCAAGAATTATTGGATTTTTCAAAACAGGGCAGCTAGATTCTATCGTCGAAATTGGCAGACTACAAAAATTGGAAGGACAAACTGATATGTCGGTAATGAGCTGTCAAGATTTCCAAAATATTCGTCAATGTTATGGCAACATTTTTTCAATATTGCATCTACCCTGTGATGGCACTGGCGCAACCTTGCGCCAATAGTCATTTTTATTCTTTATTGTAATTGAAAGTTCACGTATTCACTGCTTATTTGGTACAATATTTAGACCATTGTCAATGACCCTCCACTGAGAAAATCGTTTTGTTGTCCCTACTAAAAATTTAGTGGGTTTGACCGGAATTTGGTTGCGTTAAACAAGTCATTTTACCGAATCACGTTGAATTCCTTGAACCGAAAGTGATTCGGTAGGAGTTCTTGGTTGGGGTGACCGAATTTTGATTGAATCTACTAAATTCTAAATTATGCGAACAAAAACTTTTGGTTGGACATACATCAAACAAATCTTATTTCTCAGTATCATTTTCACGTAGATGGTTAGTCTTGGCTATTGAATTCCCGCCCACACGGAGAAAAATTTATAGTTAAATTTACTATGGGACTTTGTAAGCGAGGAACAAACTGAACTTACGATGAAATTTACTATGACGAGACAATAGAAGCAGGATCAAATCCCCTATGTTTTACAGGAAATGCTATTGGAAAGTCAATCTGTTCCTCGAGCACAATGATCACATAGTAAATTTAACTACAAATTTCTCTCCATGCAGCTATATTTTATCGTCAGCATTGAAAGAATCCCAAAATTTTAATGTAAAATCCTTCCATGCACGAAGAGTCATATATATCCTCCCTGTGTTGGTAATATTCGGTGAAGAATTAGCCAGATATGGCTCAGCATATGTCTTCTAATCATGATATCCAAACTATTGTCAACCAACCATGAATTCACCCAGTCTTGTACATCAAGCGGTAGTAGACGAGTGTAACCACTGTTTGATTCATACCATGAAAAAATTGCATAAATGTTCACAGTGAGAAAGCTCGAAATACCAACTTAAAGGATCGACTTAATGAAATTCAAAGATAAATTAAATAAATCTTAATAATTGCATCGAGAATTACTTTAGCATAGCCGCATATAATTTCTCACTGGTGCATGATCACCGAACGCTTCGAAAAATTCGAAACGAGTTGGCAAGGCAAACGTAACCGAGCATTGATAGACAGGATTAGTCAAATCCAATTTTCCGCGGACGATAAATTAGAATTTATGAAATGAGCGTGGAAGGCAGTAACAGCAGCAGCAACAGCAGCAGCAGCAGCAGGAGCGTCAGAGACGGCGGTTTCGAGGGTGAAGAAGGTCTTGAGGAGAGGGGACCTTTTGTTCCCTCCCAATTCTGAATAAAAAAAGAAACAGCACCTATGCGCACCCACTACCGGACGGAACTAATAGTTTTTTCCTTTCTTTTTCACACGACTTGATGTATCACGTGTATTCAATTCGATCATCATCGTACGTTATACTCTTATTTCTTCACTGAGGAAAAAGATTGTGGAGCCAACTACATATTCAGTTGCATGTGGCGAACAACGGTACGTACTTGAATCAACAGAATTTTCATTAGACTCAACTATATTTCATTGAGTCTACCGAATATTCTGTTGATTCAACTACACGGAGGGGAAATAATGGTAATATTTACCATGATACTATGTAAGAATAGAATTCTTTACCATTTTTCTGGTAGTAATCACACGCAGAGAAAAATTCTTGCTGAAAAAGCGATTCCGGAAAATCTGCTTTGCTAAATTCGCAAAACGGTTGCTGTCACAGCAAAAATATTGCTATTCTAGCAAAATATTTGCTCATTCAGCAAAATTCTCTAGCTGTCTGTATATCTACAATTCTGGAATACTGAATGACAAACGCTTGTTAAAAGAGCAAGATTTTTGCTGTAATAGCAAACCAGTTTTGCCATATCAGCAAATCAAATTTTCGAGGTTTACTGTTTCAGCAACTTTTCTTCTCTGAGTCTACTATGCTACATATCTACTATGACCAAAAAAATGGTGAAGAATTCCATTCTTACATATTAACAATCACGATTTAATATAAAACCAAGACCAAATACTATATCAGTATGGTAAATATTACCATTCTCTTCTCTCCGTGTACATTTGCCATATCCAACAACATATGTACTTAGCTCCACAATCTTGTTTCTCAGTGTTCAAATCGATATTCCGAAGATCGGAATCAACTTATGTCATTCGATTAAAAACTGAGGGAATGAAATTCGTTCAACTCCGAAAGAAAATGAATGAACGACGATTATTCGACAGGGTACCGTTCACGAAATGGGACCAAAGCATATGCGCGTGTTGTATGTACTTTTTATCGATGTGTGATGCACGCGGTATAGGAATTGTATACGCAACAGCAGCAACCGATCGGTTTCAGAGAATTTTTTTGCGAAATAACGGTACGGAGGGATATAAGGATACAAGGAGAACGAGAAAAAAAATGGGAAACATCTGTCAGTCCTCGATGTCTATCGAACGGTTCGGTTCATTTCGTCAGGCTCCAATCTATCTTCAAATATGACCCGCGTTTACAACAACGATGCGGTACAGAAATTCAACAAAGTCTAATCAGAATCGCAAGTTTGATATTTGATTATTTTTCTAAAATTTTCAAGAGAGTTTTGAGATAATCTGGAAACCTTCAGTGAAATTCTCTTAAAAGAACACAATGGATTTTGTACCCTGAAAACACTGTTTGTTTCAAAAATTTAACAAGATTTAACAAACACTAAAAAACTCTATTTATCCCAAACAAATGGTATTTCAGCCAATCAGTGTAACTAAGTTAACTCACTGAGTAAGAGATGTTCAATGACGCTTTTACTCACGTTTGACTCAATAATCTACTCCAAATGGAAACCTATTGAATCTTGCCAAATCTTATTAACGTTGAAGGAGGTTAATTTAAAGGGATTTTATAGATTCTTCAAAAATTCTAAGAATTCTAGTCCCCCTTTCGCTCCTTACCTGGCGCTATCGAGATGGACTAAGCGTAGGTCCTCTGATATCAGCCAGTGAACTGCCCAATATGATTTTTATCAGGAAAAAATCGATAATTTTAGCAAAAAATGTTCTCCAAGATCAATAAAAATCAATCCCTGATAATGTAGAAACCACAAACTGACAACGCCACATCTATTTCTATGGAATCATTTTGAACTTCTGATTAACTATACGAAAACATAGCCCCATCACGTAATTTCTCTTTGTTATACAAAAGCGTGAGACGCAGAAAAAAAATTCACAATACAAATGGTCCTTGTACCACAAGTGTTTCGTTTGATATATTCATCGTTCTGTACTCCGATTCACCGAATGCTAATTGTCTCGTTTTCATTTGTACGAAGGTGACATATACCCACCATAACGAAATCGTATCCCAAACACAGGCTAAAAGGGTTTAGTTGTTAGCGCGTGCCATCGTATTAATTCACTGTTGTTTTTTGCCGTTGTCTCATGCCGAGAAACTATAATACGCGTAGTGTTTTTTTCCTTGGCAGCAAGCAATTTTCGGGTGTGCAAACATGGTCTATTGTCGTGGCGCACGCGCCCTCGCACCGATCTTGTTTTTTTCTCCCGTGCCTTTCTCTTTCTCCAGAGGGTTGCGAGCGTTCGCTCTTTGCAAATGCTCACCCTTTCTTCCACTTTCACCCTCTCCGAGACTAGTCTTCTCTTTTCCCTGCATGAATTAAATATGCAAAACAAGTTTTTTTCCTTCACCGCGGTATCTCTTGGTCCCTTGTTTGGTCCGCCGCGCCCACATAATTACCAACCGGCGAGAAAATAATGCGCAAAAAACGGTGGACCGGTAACCAAGTGAAGATCGTTGGAAAAAAACTCTCGCACAACGAGGCATGACAATACCCGAAGAACCGCGTGACGAAAAAAGTCTGGGCTGCCGAAAGAGGAAAAAATAGTGTACACAGAGGCAAAAAATACGATGGATATCGCAATTAGATCGAGGGTACGCTGTATGTGTTCTTTAAATGCGTCGGAAAAATAGAGAGAGAGAGAGAGAGGAAGAAAGGGTACCACCCTGAGAATTTAACCACTCCGTAGGGGGTTGTCGTAATTTTTCTGCAACATCAACAGACAAGATAGTTCAAGAATCCTAAGAATTCCCAATACCCAACCAGTTCATTGAACCGATATAAAAATTTGAAACTTTGAATCGTAAGGATAATATTAAAGCAAAGTATCATCATCTCTCGTCATCAACAGTCGCATGAAATTTGAGAATTATTAAGATTGATGCGAAGGGTGTGTCGAAACGATGATTCCTAGTAATTATTCTTCTCATATTCGCCGCAGAAAAAACTACACGCAAGATTAATGAGCGCAATCGCACTCTCTTGAATATCTTATTTTGTATGCCAAATGGGTCCAGGGAGAAGAAAGAGAAGACTGATGAGAAGAAAGAAATGAAACGAATTGAGAAAAGAACTGGATATCGCAATTAAACAGTCGACCGAGTCTACAAATTGAGGGTTGAAAAATTTGCTTCTTTTTCTCCTTTTCCTGATATTTTTCAACAGGAGTAACGGCGGTGCCGTGAGGGGTCCTGCGCTGGCAGCCCTTAAAACACCACCGTGGCTGTGAGACCTGACTGCAAAGGGTGAGAACGGGGCAAAGAGGGTGCCCGCGGTACGAAAAAAAATCCATAGGGGTGCTTCTCATTTTCTCTCACCCTCCGCTTTGATGTCAAAATTTTCTATCTTTCTCTTCCTCTCTCTCTCTCTCTCTCTCTCTCTTTCTCGCAAAGTTGTCGAGGCTAAAAAAAGAGAGAAGGGTCGTGGAATCCCGTTTGCTTCTTTCCTGCTTGGAGAAAGCATCGAAGTCGAGAATGTTGCGAGGCTGAGGCAGCGGGGGGTGGTGTGGAGGGAAAGAAGTGGCGATGGTAGAGTAGGAACCCCAGCTGAGGGTGATGCTGATGGTGATGGTGGTGAGTAGTCGTGTTAAAGACAAAACAAAGGCTGACGACAATTCTTAAACATGTTTTATGTAGAAAATTTATATAAGGATGATGCTTTTTTCTCGCACAAAATGCGTTTGGATAGTAATTTTTATTTTGAGGGGAAGTATCAGATTGGTTTGCTGCGATACTTGACCTAATTACTCAATTAATCAGTATCAACAAACCGACTGATTGTTTCTATTAAAATCAATTTTAAATCTCAAGTTAGGTTCAGTTTGAAATTTTATTGACTTCGGAATACAAAGTTTGGTTCCATGATTATAATTTCTCCGAAATATTTTAATTATTCACCAATAGTGATTCGTATTTCATAATCTTCCACACAGGGAAAAATTTGCTATAAAATTGACCTTACGTCCGATAAATATAGGGATAACAGCAAATTTGTTGCAATTTATGTGTTCACTGCAGCAAATTTTCATTTTCATCTGAGACTTTGTTTGATTGAACAGGAATTTCGGTATATTTTACAGCAATTCGATGCTGTCCCTATAATTACAACAATTTTCTCTCTATGTATAGATCTAACGCTGAACAAATTGAATTAAGGACACTCTCAGATCAGTTTGTCTTTCATAAACGTTCAATAAACCCCCAATATCGATGAACTCGTGTGCATAAAACCTAATAAAATATTTATCTTTTCGTTACAAATGGATACAAAATGATCCTACGTTATTCCGATATCCCTGCGAAATGCACCACAACTCTGAATCAGTTTACAGAATAAATATACCTCAAATACACTATAACAATTTATAACTTGTGCAACATTTTCGAAGAATTCAAATCCAATTTCTACCCAAAATTCAAATCAAAAATGTTCATAACATGTGTAGTGTTTTTTGATATTTGTGTCGCGGACAATGTAGTCAGTTTGAAGCTGCCCAATTACATTTGTTGGTGTATTCTTTTAGAGATGGGAATATGGTTGGACCTGCACATGAGAAATAAACATTCGATGCATTGGACTATTTTTATTCGGCCCCATTGCTCCTCATTGTTTTCCAAATGCAATAATCCTGTGAATTCTGAGCAAAGTGAAGAACTCAACAGGATGACCATGATAAATGGGACTAGTGTAGTACTTTGCTATGATCTTGAAGAACTGCTGATGTGTGATAGGGTCTCCCGGTCTCTCATCAGCATCACCAGGGTCCAATAATTCAGTTCTGAGTTAATATTTTTGGGCAATGAAAGAAAATACATTTAAAAGGACACATCCTGATGGGGATTTTGTTCTCAACTCAGCAATATTCATCAAAATTCTTGAAATGGATGGAATGGCGAATGAAATCCGGATAAAATCGGATTGGGTCTGATAAATCGGTTCCTGGATTTGCTTATGCAGTAATTTTCCCATGTATCCCGATGTAAGACATGGATAAATAGACCTGATTTAAATCTAAACACAAATTTTCAAAATTATATATAACTGATGTATAAGTTATACACAATTCACTCCCTAAATTTTGCATCAGTTATACGGGCTGTGTTTGAAATACTTGGAAATGAATTGATGAAGAGGATTTAAAAACTCATTCCACAAATTTTGTTATTCAAATGGTTGCTCTGCAGCATTTCGTTTATACGCGATAGGAGAATTTTCCTCTCTTTCATTAAAGTAGGAACAAAATCGGAAAAGATCACAGAAAACTCTTCCTCTCTTTCTGCTTTTTTCTCAAGAGTGAAGTGCTCAAATAAAAACAAATCAATCTTGTTTGTCTCAAACTCGAAAAAATACCCCTTCACTGAGGACTCGATTTCTTAGATTCAAAGAAAATTTATTTGCCCTCATTCTGATAAATAAATCGTGTTTTCAATGAGAGAAATTATTCATTCAAATGGAAAAATTTGCCATTGAATTGAAACCATATTCTTCGAATTTAGGAAAGAATATATTATTTTTGTTTCAATTTGAAAATTCTTAGTTTTGGTTTGAAGAAAATTGTCTCCGTTGAGCTGAATTTTCGTCCATTGAAAAAAAGATTTATTAGAATGAGGGCAAATAAAATTTTCTTTCAATCTAAGAAATTGGGTACTCAGTATTTCCAAAAATAGCACATAATGTGAATATTTATATATATATTCCAAATATCCTGTCACCTTAAAGAATGATTCTTTATACGCAGAATTCATATGTATTTTGTATATAATTTTACATATTCTATGTACAAAGATTGTACAAAAATTCTGTAAAATTATTCGCCAATTTTTTATACAGTTATATATTAATCTTCTAAATCAAACTTCACATGAGAGAATATTCTTTCCACCCACTTCACCGGTTATAAAATCAACTACCCATCAAATCAAATGGAAGATATAGTAACTATAAGAATTTCATAATATCTTGACAATAAAATTCAATCAGACCACTCGGAGTATGAGTTATTCTTGTTTTCTCAAACTTGAAGATCACTTCACTGATGACGTGAGCGATAATATTGATTTCAAAGAACGTTTTATGTGATGAAGTTTCGAGTGATGACCTTCAAATATCAAGTTTTTTGTTCACAAGAAGGTTTTTTCATCACATCACTGTATACCGAATCGAATAATTAAGATTAAGATAATTAACATATTCACAAAAACTAATAAAACTATAAAATTCAGATGATTACATGGAACAACGGTTAAAAAGCTAACAATTTATATTCAATTGACACATAATTCATATATAATTTTTGACATTTGTTCACTCGAGTTGCTACAAAATCATGATAGCAACCAACATCAGTTTTAAAAATTCTTTCATCAAGTTGGAATCTTCATGCACATATTTTGATAAGTCTGCGAATAAAATATATTTGATAAAAATGATCCAAAGATAAATTATAAATAATAAAATATATGCTTATAGAATTCTATAGAATTTGTGTAGAATTTGATATGGTTTATATGGAATTTATGTATAATTGCATGCATATTATTTATAATCCATATACAATTGTATAGAAATTTCACATAAACTGTATTGAATTGTATAGAAATTATATATAATTTAAAAAATTTCCTCATATTCAACAGTTTCTGATGTATCGATGAATATAATTTTCCATCAACTCTTATAATCCTAAAAATATTTATTATAGATTTATCTTGAAAAAAATAAAAGAACGGAAGGTTCATATGGGAATTCTTTTTATTATTAACAAATAAATCGGAATGATTGGATTTTGGATTGGAAGTGCACGATATTTCTTGGTATCGATATCTTCACATACACTTCGTCGAGTTCATATTGAATTTAATGAAATATCGATAAAAACATTATAAGAATTGTATATAAAATATCTATATTGTGAAAAATCGTGCACCTTCATGTTCTTGAATACATTCATTGTGCACTCCTGAGCACTGTTTTAAGTGGGAATCACAAGACTGGAAAGGAATGTTGCACTTTTTCACTGTAGAAGTAACTGCTATCAGGCTTGTTTATAAGTTGATGACAAGGCGAATTGAATATACACATCATCGTTTTCATTCCAATGAACGTTTGAATGAAAAGATTATAGCGAATTTCAACATGAGACAATAGATCAATTGCGTAGAAGATAATTTTTAGACTCGATTTGTTCAAATGATGGAGTCTTTTCTCCTTCAATTTTCGCTCTCTACACCATCGATAAAGTAGTCTACAAGTTCAATTCGTTCCTTCAGGTTCTAAATGTACATTATATTATCTGACTCGAGTAGTACAGGAACAGGGATCAACAGACTCGGTTGAAAATGAACCAGAAGTTTTGATGACTAGGAAAAATATTGAGAACCATCATGATAATCAAAACATAGCAACATTAAGGTCTATCCGGAGAAGAAAAATTTCCTGACGCAGGGAATCAAGGTATCGAATGTAGAAGAGCAAATTTGTTCGCTATCGTAACTGAGGGAGCAGCATGATCAACTAAAATAGTCATTTTTTCGCTGAACTAGCAAAATTTTGAGTATTACATACAGAATAGAAAAAAAAATGTTACCGAAGGAGTCCACATTTTTTGCTGCTACAGCCAAAAAATCGCTGTCGTAGCGAACCAGACTGTTGTGATAGCAAATATATTGCTTGCATAGCAAAAAATACCCAGCAAAATCAGGTCTCGCTGTCATAGCGAATTCTTTTTTCTCCATGTAAGAGCAAACACATGTCCTCCCTTTTCTTGATTACCCAGCCAGCACAAATGATCAATTTGAATTTATGAAGACTTCCTAAACACCTCTCGAATAATTTCCGTTATGCTAATCAATGTGTATTCATTATGAATATTTTGAGTCCAAAATGAAAACGTATCGAACGCCCGGACAATTCATTATGAAATCTCGATAAAAGTTCTTCCTAAACATTAAGTTTTTCATTAACAGTTCATTTCGAATTGAAAATATTCATAATGAATACATATTGATTAGCATAATGGGAACTCTTGTGCTGTATGGGTATAGATGAATGGAATCATTCGAGTAATCTGAATGTTTTAAAACTGGGGTGCAGATTTGGGATTTGAAAACTTTGCTGGCAATTTTGGAATTCCCCAAACTCCCTCGAGTTGATCTGACTCATTGGAAGAAAAATGGATTCATTCAACGTTTGAACTCCACTCAAATTCTTCCCCGAGTCTGCTGTTTGCAGAAATCAAATCGTTACGAATAGCACAGAAAGATCACCCATGATCAATGAACTCTTTGAAAACTTGAAAATTCTGAAAGAGTTTGGCGCAAATCCCGTCTATTTCAGTATCAAATCGAGTTCAATGCAATTCAACGTTCGTACATGCTAAAAGATCGTTGCATAATACATTGTCATGATGATATGAAAAATTCTGAGCTCGAAAAATAATAAACATTACAGATGTTACATGGCGATGAGGATAAAACGATTCAAGAATCGTTGAAATTGAAACCGCGGTTAGTGACTCCATGAAGTCAACAGGGACGCCGCGATAATTAAAAATTTATACGCGAAACAAGCTGCATTTATAATGGGGGAAAAAAATCCATAGAGACCGACCGCGCCCATCATATATAATAGAAGGTCTTTCCCCTTCTCGTCTACCTTCTTCTCATCTCATCTCGTCGTCTCGTCCAGCTCCCACTACTTTCTTCCGCCTCTCGGAGGCCACCCCCGAGTCTCCTACCTACTTTCAATCAATATTTAAAGAATTGCGCCTTAATAACTGCTGTGGCGTCGAGTAATGGCGGCGACGGACTTTCTACCTTCGTTCAGAGGAAAATAAAGTAAGTATCGAGACAGAGAGAAAATCTCAAATTTCCCGCCTTTTTTCAATTCTCCTCCGTACCGAACTTCCCTTGCGAGCTGATGAATTTTCAACCTGGAACTGATATCGCGTAGAACTGATCTCTTTGTTGTTTTTTTCCAGATTATAAAATCAGTAACAGATTTTCAATTTTGATTATACGACAAACTTTAAAAAGCGTGGAGCGTATGTTTTTACTATATTTATGAATAGAAAATGAGATTTATAATGACTTTTCTGTTGACTGAAATTTAGAAAGAGTTGTTTTTGTTATTCGGTGCGTGGTAAGGTATACAAAATTCAATGTAATAAACCATTCAACGATAATTGTCAATAAAAATGTATGAATTTGATCAATATTTTATCGATTCTGGATAACCGAGGAATTTCGCGTGAGGAGTGATATTTGTTTCGGGATTTAACATCCACACCATCTCATATTCACACTTGGAATGAAAGGGAGTGAAAAGAGGGCGAGTAACGCCATCGCTTGGAGGAATCCAAATTCTGGGCGAGGGAGTGATTAGGAATCGTTCACGAGATACCAGTGTACCATCCGGGTAAAGATTTTGTCTGCAAGATTTCTCCGAACTGAATTCATGAAACAGTTTGAAATTCCCAAGGAATATTCTTTGATACTTCATTAATCGCGGTACAGAGCCAGAATTTCAGATTTCGGAAAGAAATTCTCTTTTAGCACCTGAAAAAGAAAACTTTTTTTTTTTAATTTGAAATTCGGGCTCTGTATCGCGATTTATAAAGTATCAAAGAATATTCCCTGGAAATTTCAAACTGTTTCATGAATTCACACAAAATCTTTACCCGGATGGTACGCTGGTATCGCGTTAGGAGGATACAAAACTTACCATCAGAGCACGTTCTCTTGCACTAAAATGTTCGAAATTAAATTCATAAAAAAACCTGAAATTTTCAGGGATCATTCTTTGAGACTTTATCTAGGTCTGTACAGAGCTCGAATTCTGAATTTCGGAAAAAGAAATTTGGAAAAAAATGTTCTTCGAAATTCCAAATTCCAGCTCTGTAGAGACGTAGATAAAGCCTCAAAGAATCATCCTTGGAAATTTCAGATGGTTTTATAAATTCAGTTTCGAGCATTTTAGCGCAAGGAAACGTGCTCCGATGGTAACTCTGGTATCTTCTTAACGGGATACTAGCGATGGTACCTAACCTCTCTTTCTATCGTATAGGCGTGTTCTTTTCTATCCAACGTGCTCTGTTGATAAGCGCTAGTGACTGTCTGCAAGATTTCTCCAAACTGAATTTTTTGTTCTCAGTCGGTAAGAGAGAATTTCTTTTCAAAATTTGGAATTTGGGCTCTGTGCCGCAATTAATGAATTATTAAAGAATATTCCCTGAGTATTTCAAACTGTTTCATGAATTCAGTTCGGAGAAATGTTCCAGACAAAATCTTTACTCGGATGGTACGCTGGTATCCCGTTAATAATTATGAAATTTCTTCGAAAAATACACAAATTGATTGGATGATTTGAGTAATTGATTTGATTGTTTTTTGAGAGGATACCAGCGTTTACTTTGGACCTCCTTTTCTATCGTATAGGCGTGTTTTTTTCTAACCGACGGGTTCGGATGGTAAAGCTGTTATCCTCTCAAAATTCGAACTGAAACACAGGAAAGGATGAATTCAACAACAAGAAAGGTAGGGATTCTGCATGACTGCTCGTTTTATCATGCACATGACGACGAAAATGAATCACACACTTTGTTCCAGCAATTGGTAAATATATTACCGACAGTGGGTAATCATGTTTCCATATTCCATTCCTAACGAGATTACCAGTGTACCCTTTGAGTAAACATTTTCTCAGCAACAATCCTCCGAACTGAATTTATGAAAAGGTCTGAGATTATTTGGAAATAATTCTCAGTCCTATATCGAGTGCGGTACATCGCCCAAATTTTGAATTGAAAAAAAAAAATATTTTTTCTCAATCGATATCAACAAAATGTTTTCCAAAATTTGGAATTTGGGTGATATCCCGCACTTGATAAACTACTCAAGATTATTTTCTAAAAACTTCAGCCCTTTTTATATATTCTGTTCGTAGTATTCTCACCAAAAAACATGTTCACCCAGTCGGTAAGCTGGTATCTCCTTATGATAAGAACCAAAAACATACAAGTAATCAAAGTTATCATCCGAGCATGATGCTTTTTCTGTTCGAATCCAGATGAAATTCATGAGAAGATCTAAAATTTTCAGGAATCATTGTTTGGAACTCAATTCACGTTTGTTAATTCATTCTTGATTTATTATTTTAAAAAAACAACGAGTTCAGATAATAAAGTTCATATCTTCTGCAGAGGACGGCAGCGTTATCTTCCGAGCACGTTGGGTAAAAATCAACACTAAAGGTACACAATGTTTCAAGGTTTCGATATCTTATGTACAACTTTTATAAAGTTTTTATCGATATGATATAAAATTCAATATAAACTCGACAAAGCTTCTATAAAAAATACCAAGACCGTGAAATATCGGATGATAGAAAGAGAAATCCGGAAAAATACTGCTATCCATTTAAATTCGTATTTCAATTCAATACTTCAAATGCCTCCAATTTCTGATGAAGGAGAAACTCCTTACGCTAGGGACCAAAATTTCCGGAAATCAAGAATGATTGATTATTTAATAAAGGTATTATTGAAATTGCAAATGTTTGTGGTATTTTGATTCATCAGAAGATGGTGAATTTTTGAAACTGTTTTTCAAAATTTTTCAGTGAAATTAAATCCAGATCAAAATATAAATTGTAAACAAGATTGTTAAGTAAAATTATTCGCTTTTTTAGTTTTTCTAAAATATTAAATTGACAGAAACCTAACACGAGTTACTAACAAGGAAATATTAATTCTTTCCGAAACGTAATTGAAATATATTTGAAGCCCACGGCCGTTTATTTCACTCACTGCCAGGGCCTCGCCTCTTTTGCGAGGGAGTCTAACGATATTAGCCAAATTTGGCGCTCCTCCGTGTACTTCGCTCATCTCAAGGATCGGCCCTAGATTCATAAAAAAATTCACTCGACAAATCAAACACATTTCAAATTATGTCATATATTTAGAAGATCGTATGAATTCATCAATTTTTACACATGTTTTACAAAATCAATAATTATCGAATAAATTGGCTCGTAGCATTAAAAAATCGTGACAATAAATAATAAATCGATAATACTTCGTTCATCGAGATAACTGAACCAATTCAAAAATCAGGGCCAAGCGAGTAGAGCAATTTTATCGAATCATTCGTATACCTGATTCACAGAAATGTATTGATAAAATTTCTTCTCGCGCACTCCTGCTGATAACTCAATAAATAACATGTACAAAGAAAACAAAGATTTTTCGTGTCTTAAAATAAACATAATACATTATCAAAAAGGGAAGATTCTCAGGGAAGTAACTAGGTATTAAAATTAAATCGTTAAAATATGGTCTTCCTTTGATATTCCTTAAAATTACTTCTAAATTCTCGTTGAAAAAACATGATGAAAATGTCAATGATAATATTCATAAAAATATAATATCGAGGTAGAATCGTAACCTCGTGAGGGTAGAAGAATAATGATAATAATCATATATATGTGAAAATTATTACGTGTTAATCCTTACTCTCGCTTATACCATCCTACTTTACGCGTACTGTACATTAGTATCTTTGGTTCCTATTCTTCCTCGCTCGCATACAAAAATTCTTTACAAAATTTATTCCCACACCGATTCGATCGATCACGATTGTTATTGAGGTGTTCTCTCTTCGAGAAATCCAAAGTCTTATTTCACTTGGTTGTAAGAGGGATTATTGTATACTACACGTATTTAATGTATTGTACATTTATCATGAAATTCCAAATCAATTCCCTTTTGCCAGATTTCATCTTTTATCCTGGGAAATTCTATTGCTTCTCTGTTTCATTTTTCGTTTCCCGTTCTCGAAATACGTTTATGATATGCTCCGCTCGCATCCTCGAAACCTCTGATCATCGGTCGATAAAACGGACCCCAGGGTTTCCAATTTCCCCTATTATCTTAAAAATATTTCTACTCTGGTTCAAAGAATCTACCGTTTTATCGTATATGTTCCGAATCTTTGTTTTTAACCAGAGCTATAAAATCATTTCAATAATATACTAAAAGATAATGACAATTTTGCTAATCTCTTATGGATTTAAGGATTACCGTTGGAAATGGATTGAGACGAGTGAGTATTTAATGCATATTCGTATAATATATATGTATATTATATACGGGCAGTTTTGGGGCAGCTCTTCTTCTTCTTCTTCTTCTTCTTCTTCTTCTTTGTTCAATGTTGATCAAATGGGTGTTGGGTGTTATATTATAGTATTATAATGATAGTCCCTCAGTCATATTCAATAAAGGTGAACACAAAACCAAATTGAATCTACGTATCGCAGACATTTCAGAAGAGTAATGATAAGCTCGGTCTGTCAAGTCATTCATTTTTCAACTCCTCAGACAGCATCCGTGTTGTTTTGGTAATCATGCAGCAAGTAAATTCTTGATATTCTTCGGTGTGTTCTCTTCGTTGAGATGTTTCGTCGTGTATCTTAACGCGTTTAAAAGACCCTCGCTCTTACAAGGCGGTTGATCCTTTAATAATTTAACGCATCCCTTGACCTGTTGGTAACAGCAAGAATTCAATACTTTATTCGAATGAAATAACATCGTGACAATTGAAGAAACTTACGTCAACGTTCGAACCCTTGACAAAGGCACCTTGAGGATGTACGTGATCGTAGAGAATCACCAACCCAACCATCACCCTCAAAACAAAAAGCTGTGTCTCCTCCCGTTGGAATTGAGCCAGCAGATTTCTATGAAAACCATATTTCACGTAAATTACATGTCACATCACACAAGTACATTCAAGTTGCTACGCTTCATGGGTGAATGATCTTTCAACTTACGGATTTTCCAGCATTCTTAAACAAACTTTAGCCATAGTACCCAGGGTTTCGGTGATGTTTTCTCTGGGAATATCTTCGTTCTGCAACAGAATGAAATTTATATAATTCTTATTTCACACCCCGGACATCGATACTATTATTTCAACGTATTTAGAACGAAGAAGAATGCTCGTACAAAGCATTCGTATAATTTTCTGCTCTGTTAGAGCTCGTCAGCCAACTCAATTGTTGCAACATACAATTTAACCCATTAAATTCAAATGGCAATTCTTCGGATTGTCATCGTGGTTTATTCTTGAGGAATAAAAATGACACATAAAATACTTTTAGAAACAAATTCAGGCGGTTCAAGGTTGGGAGTCGATCATAATTGTACTTTCTCCTCGAGCGATAAAACGAATAGAGAGAAGAGGATACTTACATCCATCAAGAAAGTTATGGTCGCGTGACTCAGAACACGAAGCATGGGAGTTGCGTGAGCGTAGAACAAGGACATGCGATTAGCGAGTTCGTTCCCTACGACGAGGTCCTTTTCGGCGTTGTCTTGACGCGCCAACGATGCTCTCGTTAACGTTCTTCGATAGTAACTAAAATCGTTCTGTATCGCTGGGGTCTTCATTTTGTATTCATCGAATTTTAAAACGAATTCGAGAATCTCCGCTAATTGTTTGACGAGAGCCTGTTGAGTTTCCAAGTGTTGGGTGGGCGATAGATTCCCCGAACATAATTGACCAAGAATTTTCGGCACTACCCTCTCTACGATTAAACAAAAATATACAATATATTCAACGGTTCAATGGAATTTGAAACGTATTCTAACGAATTCTTTTGATCAAAGTTCAAATAAAATAACCGATGGAAAGTTGTATGCTTTTCGCATCGTACAAAGTTAATGGCCAGGGATGCTCCAATATCGAATTATCGATCGAATGTCCGATATTTGGAAGAAGAATGTTGTTGACTTCGTGAGGTCGTCGTTTTGCGATTCACGGAATATTGAAATAAAAATATATAGGTGAATATAGAGGTGATTGATTCGTACCAAGTTCCAAGGAAAATTCGTAAAATCTCTTTAGTTTGGCGACCAGAGGTGCTACCGTTAAATACGCTTTCCTTTGACATTCTTCGGTGGGTGCTGATATTGCCTCGCGTATCTCTTTCCCAGCTCCTTTGTAACATTGAATCTCCTCCAATATGGATTCTGAATTTTTCAAAACTCTTTGCACCGCTTCGAATGTCTCGCGTTCTATATCCGACGGTTGAGCATCTGAAATTTGTAGGTTTTTCCTTCAGCATTGCATCCAGCTTCACACACGCGAATAAATTTTCATATATTCGATTCGTTGACAAGGGATCGTGAAAAGTTATATGAATTATCGATAACTCGAAAATCGTACGTGTAACTCAACGAAAAGTGCTTCGAACTTTCAACAGAGTTTAACAGAGTGGATGATGATTATCAATTTTATCTTATTGGCGGAGGGAAAATAATTTCTGAATAGATTAGTTGAGAAAATAAATGAACTAAACAACAGATATAATGAGATGTTCCTTTCATTGAATCCAAGTGACGTATTTGCATTATCGCAAACCTTCAAGAGCAAGATTAATTAAATGGGTTTCTCCTGATTAAGGTCTTGGTGAATTGCATTGAGCAAATAGTCATCTTGTTGTGATTATTAACCGTTTATTCGATCAAGAGCACACAAACAGAACGATAATAATTCATATGAATAAATTTCGTGATACGATTTCATTCATTTGATATTCCAACTTGTAAATCCAAGTGATATAATTTTAAAAATTCATATTCTTAAACGCCATACGCGTTACTTCACTTTGACAAAGCTGGAATTTTTACAAAGTGTTTTCAAAACACATCTTTACATTCAACGCTGACGATAAAAGCCTAGACCTTTTCCCTCCATTCTTATGAGATAAAAATACTGTTTTTCATATACGCTTCGGATTAAAATTCCATCAAACGTTACATTTTTACTCTCTCACTTTTAACTCTGTATGAAACTATTCCTTTTACGTTTTGCAACTTATTGTTATTGTTGTTTGTGATATCACAATCCGCTGAATCCCTGTATTTTTGGATTATGATTTAAAACTCAAGATTCAACGATAATACTCACTTTCAAAATCCAGGAATACGTCATATTTTTGTGGCGTACAACAAGTTGACTCATCTCGAGCCAAAAGACTCAACAGCTTTCCCATCTTGATTCAATCGAAACTGTTAAGAGTTCACACTAAGTTACCGCATGAATAGCATCTGTAACCCAAAAAGAGAAAAACGATGATTAGTAGAGAAAAAGAAAGAGATTTCCTAGCACAATTTCGCCAGTTTTTCCCGATACATATTGTATATTGAAACCACAGAATAAATGGATTTCTACGAACGAGGGGATTCTGCATTCTACATATCCACATCACCTGCTGCCGCTATGGTTGTCAATTTCGTGGACAACGCAACGTATACGCGGTAATTGATACTTTTCCTTCGATTACGCGGATTCTCATGGAAACAACGATGAAATAGTTGGCGATAAACTTTCGCGTCTGAGAGAAATACCGAGTTCTATTTTAGCACGCGAAAGTTTGTTTTCGTTTGTTTGTTTTCGCATTGGAATTGCACTGGATTCCTCCAGTCTAATTTTGGCTGTCAAGTCGCGTTGAGGATCTTTGAACCATCTCATCGTTTAGATAATCAATTATTCGAATTGCGAAGAAAAATTGAATGTTCGCGTCTTATTTCGTAGAAACGAAGTCGAATGCGGGTAAAATCTATTTGGAAATGATATTGATTTTTCTGCCAAGCGCAAATTCATTCTCGATTATGTGAGATTGAAAGAAGAAGAGTGTGATTTGAAATACATCGAATCAAATTCATTGCAAAGGGATTGAATGAATTTTTTCGTTCTTCACTTGTAAACGCGTGTTCCGTAGTCGCTTTTTTTCATGCTTTGGGTTCTTTCGGTAGCAGATTATCGGGATCGATTTGCTTTTTATTCAATTTATATTATACGAACATTCCAAATGGGATTTGAAGATTATGCGGTGGTGTGGAAATTTGATTTGGTATCATTCTCCCTCTACTTCGACTTTCATTCGATTTCAATTCTTCATTTGTTCTTCTGGTATCGAATCAATTTCGTAATTGGGTATTTTGATTGTTTGTTTTCTGAAATCAACCCACTTGTTGTGGGTGAAAAATTCTTTTCTCTGAATAAGTTTCAATTCCAAAGAAATTCAAAGAAATTTTTTTCGGATAAAAGTGAATGTTTTAATCTCTTCACCCTTACTTCGTAATAACATTGTGCAGAATCAGATTGAAAATTACATAACAATGGTGCACGTGATTGATATCGAACATAAGATGTAACGGCAGTCCATCAATCATCATTCGAGTGAATTTATTGAGAACTTTGTACGAAATTGAATTTTCCTGGATACGCGTGACATTTGATCGATAATCGAAAGCCTTCAATTCTAGGATAGATCTCGTTAGGTGAAAATGATGTTAAACTACACGTCAATCAGTTTCCTCGTGCTCTCACGTGCACTTAATGTGATCGAATACTCGCTATATATTTTTCTCTGCGGTTATCAAATCATTTTAGAAGAAGATTTTTCCTTTATTATACATATCGGAGAATCGTTAACATGAATATTACAAACAATTCTACAGGTGGTTTGATTTCCATGATATATTTTTCACAAGTTCGCACGATGTGGCAGAAAAAGTGAACATTGTTGTACCAAATCTCTCCAGGGATACCAATTTTGTTGTATAGAAACCGCGAGATGTAACAATATCTGCATCGGAATGAGTATTTTCTTCACAAGGTGTTTTGATCAGATGCTTGACATGAAATAAGAGTTCAATTGATGTCACCTACTTTGTTGGAACAAGTATCCAGAAGAATTATTGTTACACGCTTTTCAAATAAAATAATTGATTTTGGGATATAATATACGGTTTGACATCCGATATACAAATCTCCGGGCTCCGTCAATCCTGACGATCATGGGTTGCGCCACGCCTGGCTCTTCGTTGAATAAATATCGCCTAAAAGAAAAAACTGATTGCTCCTCAGGGTTTCCCTGCTCCAAGCATTATGCAACCCTGAATGACAGAGAATTCTCATGTTGCACTAAGCACGGGGGATAGCTTGGTCCAGAGTGAAACTCCCTTCTCAAGCGGCAAATTGTCATAACTCTCACCAAGATGCTGCTCCCAAAAAGCGCCCACTTTAACGCGAGGACTACCAGATTTGCATTATTCATTAATTGAAACTCTTCAGAAAAATTGTGTGTCGAATTTCTCCGAAATTTATTTTGTTCGTTTGAAATTATAGAAAGTATGTTTCATTTTATATCTAATTGCGGCAGACAATAGAAGTGACAATCGGCATGAGATCGGCACAATACTGTCGCAAGATTGCTACAGCGTTGGCTCATTCATCATTAATGACATATGCTTCACAACCTTTTTTCGAGTGTTGGTTCTTGATTGTAAAAACTATGAAACTAACCCTTGTGGAAATTGCCAAAGTCGACAAATGGCCTGGTACTGGCAAGGTTATATTTGCCAAACTTTGGCGGAAACAATTGTTTCTATCCAGGGTCATTATTGAATATTTTTCAATTGGCACGAACTATTTGACAAATTCCAAACGGTATTGATTTCAGTTTACAGACAGTCTTGGCCCAGTATTAAATCGATACCGTTTGGACAAGGTTAGAATGCCAGAATTCTATCATAGTCGGCGCATACGAACGAACAGTACTGACACGGTTGTAAATATTATACAGAGGCCCTCATGTAAAATGATGTTATCATGCAGACTTCTTGCCAATTTTGATAGCTTTAATAGCTTTGGATTTGCCAGTACTGGCAACTCTGGCAGCAGTACTGAGCCAATTTCGGCCCGTGTTTCCTTTCCCCATGGGAAGTTTAAAATGATGTAATAGTTTCAGAGTGGTATCATCCCTGATAACCTAGGCTCGGCTTACCATAGTGAGCCTTACTAATATAAAACTTGTGACTAAGATATCGTAAAAACAAAGAAAATTGAGAATTTTCTGCATAGGGATTCGAACCTGAGGTTCTCATTGCAGCCAAAAAAAAGTGCCTTGCCAATTGAGCTACACGAAAAGGCTGATGCCTCGGGATGTTCTCAGTGTTGATTTCAATTAACTGCTCACAATAAATGATCCTTGATTTTTTAAACCCTTGATTCCGTGTTTCTGGATTAATTATTCTGAATTTTGAATGTATAATCAATAATCCGTAATATAAGTTTCAGCATTCCTCAGATCATCCACTTGTGATCAGATCATGTGATTGAAATAAACAGACAATACATAGAAAATGTAGTTCTCTTGTTTCGAATTTCACGAGTTCTCTTTATCCACGTAACTAGTGATCGATTGCTTATTCAAGAATGTATGGTCGAGATTCATCTCTACCTTTCCCTAGGAAGAAAAATTCAAGGATTCCTCTTCGGTATTTCTTAAGCGTGCTTGCAACGGATTGATGGGATTGTATTTGTACATATCCCGCATTCGTAAAAGATTCTTCATCATGAGCTATGATTCTGAGCTATGTTCTCCAGCATCGCGATCTTCAAAATTCGTATATTATCCATCGAATAATTATTTCTGTATTTGTTTATCAAAAATTGAAAAACATCTGATGAATTATGATATTTCAATCTCACATCCTCACGATACACCCTCCCGGGTCTCACATGAGTCGTTTCAGCCACATCAATAATTCAATCAAACGCATTCGAACTACTAATCCATCATCGAGGTGGTAAGGAATTGGTCAATGTCGCGATCCTCGACGTGCTGTTGTTGTTGCCCAGAGAATGGAACGATTTCGATAACTAAACCCTCATCTCTATCATCTCTCATAACAATCCCTTTCTCAACGAAGACAAAAAATGTATTCTATACTTTTGTATTCAATTTGATTCATCGTAAACAATGTAGAGCTGAACCTTTGAAGATCTCGAGGTTGTTTGAACTTACCGTGGTGGTAGCGTAATCGTGACGTAACCGCGAACGACGACGACGTCTACGGCGTATGCACATGACGATAGGATAACACCCTTTTCTAACACTAAACTAAATCACCATGTACTTCTCGCGGAACGAGAAAATAGAATCGAGAAGAAAACATGTACGAGAGGCAGTGATACTGTACAGACCACAACAAATGTCATTCAGCTTGTTGCAGCCATGACACGTCGCGCGAGTATGCGCGCGCGTACAAAAAGCGTTGGCACAAGTGGCGCGCAGCCCTTGACGAATCTCTATACACAGGGGTAGCACGCATCCCCTTTCTTCCTTATTTGGTAAACGTCCTCGACGTACAGGAGGCACCCAACAGATTTGTAGCAAAAATCAATGTGAGAGTCTGTTTCGAAAATCGGACGCTCAGATGACGCTGTTATTACTTCACACCGAAACCGATGTACCGTCAAATTTCAAAATCGAACCCCACAGGGTGGAGGATGAGAAGGATCAAAAGAACAAACGATTTGTCCTTGTCCTGGTCACCTGTTGAAACGATTATCAACGTATGCGCGTGAACAATTAAACCTCCGAACAACTCTATACAGAGAAATTTGAATTAAATGGATATATATTCTAGGAAAACGAACCAACTCCTCAACTAAAAGGTCAGCTCCAATTACTTGGTATATTCTTCACGTCCTTGCCACAACTGAAAAATAAATCCTCCATCGGCACGCTAAACCCTCGGGTACAATAGTTATCACAAAAATAGGTTAAATTAGTTTCTCCGAACGCGATAAAGACTTTTCATGCACAAATGCAGACAAAATACCACCACTCTAGACAGCAATTTCGCAAATTTGAATGTTCATGACACGAAGTTGTAAAATACTTCTCACTTTTGCGATTCAATCTATTTGAAAACTTGATTTCCTTAGATGATCATAGGTTTTGATTACAGAATAGAGTAGATCGTAACAAGACTTATGAAACTAGGAATGACATCGATTACGCAGCAGTTTAATTATTATTTACTCACAATGTCTCCGTGAGCTCTCTTATCCGGGACGGTGACAAGGGAGAACACGTGAAGAACATACATGCATGTTCTTCGATGTGCCGGAAGAAAAAGTGTTGGGAATAGCAATGTCGTTGTGGTTGACCGAGTTATCGGAAAAACGTGTAATCGCTTCATAGCGCACAACGTTGCTCGCGCGATAAACTTGCCGGGTCAATAAACGCGTTATAAACACAGGCGGACGTGCAATATAATCGAATTCGACTTTGAATGAGATCGGTTGAGATCTAAATGAAAATTCTCAATAAATAAAGCATGCTTCGCGTGAATACGTAAGGGATACCAGTAGTTGATGGTGTGGAATTTTTAACGACGCTCCTTGCTCACCCAGCGAGAAATCTCCCAGGGTCCGTTTATTAATAAAGTCATACCAGGGTTGTATAAAGTTTCACCGCGTCAACTTTTATAGAGATCTTTTCTTTTATGCTAATAAAGAACGTTGGAGAATTTTTGCACCTATTTGGATAAACACAAGAGCACAATTGAGTCAATTGAGGATCTTTTTGTGCCCCGATTCCAGCGAATCAATTTAGAATCCCTCCTCCTTGACTGGTCTTCTCTGACTCCTTTTGTTGATGTGTATCGTCAGTCGTTCATAAAAGTCTTTTGTATGAACCAATCGTGCTGTCGTCGCCTGGATTCCTAGACAACAATCTAAGAGGAACGAATTGTAGTATTTTACCTCGAGTTTTTATATGCATGAAAAAAAAAAACAAGTACCGATACAGCAAAATTCATATTCGAATGAATATTTTTCTGTACGCGAGGAGGAAAGGATTTAGAAATTGTCTTGGATGAATGAAATGAATCGAGGGCACCCTACCAATGGTGAATTTAACTCCATGATGATATTTAAACCGTGTACACATGTTTGCCTTATTAAGCACGCACGGTATTGCAACGTGCCACCACCAACACAACATCATTCAACGAGGTGTCTCTAAGAGGCTTGAAGAGTGTTTCCAAATGAGACGACCAGACAACTTTTCTCCGCTCGTCAACTACAATTGTACGTTCATACATCTATAGTAGTTCCCAAAACTATAAAAGCTTTGCTAATTTCATTTGAAACTAGAAACTAGAAGGGATCACATTTGTCAGACACAAATGACAGCTACAGCGTTGGAATGCATCTAAATTCTAAATCAATCATCATTCGCGATCGATAATCCTCGACTGTTCGTGAATAAAGTATCAATTTCAACGGTATTTATTCAAACTATTCGTTACATATGCGTTAACTTACCTGGAGAACAGGGAAAAGTACAGCCTGAATTATTCAAGGTAACTTATAAAATTCTATAAAACTTTCATTGGAATCTCAATAAAAACTCCTACATGTTTCCCCGATGCCTTGAATTGATAAATTAAATACAGAAGGAGTATGTGAATAACTCATTCTCAACTCCCACAACTTGATAGAATATTCATAATATCTCTTTTACCACCAGCTCCAATATCCCAAATGTTCCTTTCGAATATTCTCTTCATATACCATCGAACTAATCGCGGAAGTTCTAGAAGGTATTTGATCGATTCCAGGTACTCGAGATGATTCGTCACGACTTTCATGAATTCAAGAGAATCCGGGAGATCGGGGTTTTCATAAGGATGACAAATTTCACTAGATGTTTTTACAAAATCCATCATTGTGAATTGAAAAACAAAAGATTCATTAGAATTCTCTGCTAATTACATAGAAATTGAAAAATTGTTTCAGTTCTGGAAGTATTTCAATTCTCTTGTACTGCCTTTGATGCGTCAAGATGAAAGTGATGAAAGAATTGAAGAAGATATCTATCGTGCAATAAACGAGAATGATTCTAATTAACGAATTATGGCTTTTGGAAGGATGGAGATGATAATTAACTCCCTGGCATTGCGATACGCACTACACCGTTGTCGATTTTCATGGAACGAAGAGAGTATTTAATTGTTATCCTCGGGTCGACATGGTCAACGATAACTCCATATGAAGTTTCAGTGGCCTTGTGCTTGACTTCTGAAGCATTCAACGAGAGGGGAATATTTGTTACGGTATTCGGTGTATTATTATAACATTTACACATATTTCTACAAGCATGACCAGTATTTGTGTATTACGGATTATCTCTGTGTAATTTGACGCATACTTTTACACCGTACGTGTGGAAATGTTGTGTTGGAATTATTTCTTTCCTTATCCTATAATCGAAATAAACTGAACACGAATTGAATAAAAAGTAAATTGATATTGTAATTATGTATTAGCGAACAAAAGTGCAACCCTTACAGCACGATCATCGATTTTCTAGAATTGTGAACATTTTTTACAATGCATCTTTTATAACTTATCATTATTTCCTAAAAATTCCCCAGAGATTTCAGTTCAAAGACACCTTGCAACTGAGGAATAGACTAAGAAAAACCTGGCAATCAAATCCTCCATCCAGATCTGTCTGGCATTTCAAGTAGAGGTGGGCGATCTGAAAAGAATCAATTCTTTTTTATATAAGTCTTATCGAATTTCAATCAAAATTATATACAATTTTGTTACACTTTCATTGATTCTCATATAATCGCGATTACAATTCGATATGAATGTATTTATGAAAAATTATGCATGAATTATCATTATTTCGCAAATATTGATGAAGATTTATTCCAAAAACTCGATCCAATGTGATGAAATATAAGCATTTCACAAGAAATATCGATTACCAAACTTTTCTCTTTCAAAAACTCGTGAAATAATCGAAAGAAAACAGTGGTTTCACGTCTCAAAATGTTGAATATCCAGAAGAATAAAGGCCACTCGCATATTATCTCTAATATTTTCTCAATTATTATCTAACGAAGACACTCTGTTATTGAAAAAACGATATTAAACCATCCCAGCAGTTGATTTTACAGAGAAGAATATAATGAAGAGGAGCAAAAGAAAAAAGAAAAACATTGAGAGAAATTCAACAGCCCAGGAGCGATTCAACGACTCGAAGTGGAGCATTGGGAATATTTTGTGCATTCGTATTTGTGATGACGTCAGACAGGAGAAAAGAGAAAAAATGAAACTTTGACATTTGTTTCGTGAATCTATTTCAGAGGTTTCATTTCCATTTCATGAATTACGACCTTTGGGGATGAGGGATTTCAAGGTTGAATTTGTGATTCAAGGACGAAGATGTAGACTCTTCAACAATTTCGTAGTCCAATTCGTTGAGTGAAAATTAATTAACGAGGCACACAAGACAAATAATAATGATTATAAATTAAACGAGGGAATTGCATTCCGAATTGAATTTACATTCAAGTGACTTTCGTAATGTTTGTTAACAACCACTTTTGTATATTTCAAAACTCATGCGATACTGCGATACTGATTAAGACTAGTAAATGTCAAAACCTTGAAATTTGCATGAGATCAATAGCACGTGAACTGCACTGTTGCTCTATTCCCGCAATGGAAGTATATTGTAAAAGAAATTCTAATCTACCACATCCTTTTCACGTTGATTGAAGTTGATAGGAGGAAAATCAAACTTCCATAACGGTGTACACGATACTTGTGCATTTGAAAGTTGAAATCAAACACTCCATCCCAATAAGATCAATGCTTCAATCTCGATTCATACAATCACTTAAAATTTCTATATGATTCTCAAATGACATTAAAGAACCTCGACTTTCACAATTAGAAAATCAGTTCAAGTTATCCGTATACACAACTTTCTTGATTGCACACCCCGCAGTGCTTGAAAGAACCACGAAATCGATAGAATAAATAACAATTTCAGGAAATTCACATGGTTTACGTGATTTTCACTCTCAACGTGATTGTTTAGATCATGAAAACGTTGCTATATAAAGTCTGGAGACGATAATCCAAGCATTAGCACGCGCGTCGTGGCTCTTTTAATGGCAGTCGTCGTGATTATCATAAGCTACCAGACACAAATATTTATGAAACGTATACCGTTGACCACTCGAATCGGTACACGTATTATATGTACATGAATTATCATCGTAACGGTATAGATAAGAGGGAATCATCATATCATTTTTCAGTTGTCTTCTTCAATTGTCAAACTCGAATGAATTAAAATTCAATTCCGGTTTACTTTGAAATTGATCGAGAATACTTTCTACTATCTTGTGCAATGTACTGCATGTATTATAATTTCAATTCATTCAACAAGAATTTTGCTGACTTTGATTTTTAATACTCGAGTGTTGAATCTGTGTTTCATTAAATCGAATGACGGTGAAATATTTTGAATGATAGAGAGTTGAATCATTTCTTGTTCCACAGAATGCATGGTTAAAAAATCATTCGAGTGTTTTTGTGGTGAAAAAAAATCTTTCTATACCCTGGAAATTCCGTATCCAATTATAGAACGAAGAGAGAATACCACGTACCGCATATGCATTCTCGGAAAAAAAATGTAGAACAATGGAGGGAAAGGGTTTCGAAAGGTTTTCAAATTACCTCGATTGAAGTTCTTTTTCAAATAACGTGGAGGACAAAACGATATTATTACTAACTTTTCGATGGTTATTGAATAGTTTCATGAAACAATCAACTATCAATTTCATGTGAGTCTCGCATGACTTGATCGAGAATTTTGTATTTCTCGATATTGGATACAAATAATATTTGTATGATGCATTATTAATCCTCTGTGATTATCGAAACGAATAAAGATATCATTCGATCGCATTGATCATGAAAGAATTAGCATTTTGTTCGATAATGAACGTCAATTCGGAATCGATTGTGAACACAATGAGCTATCAAACGAATGTACGCTAAGTGCTTTTCTTTCTATGAAACCGGTGACCTGAATACATTATAACTCGTCAAAAGTATTACACAGTCATAATGAATTGATAGATCAAGGAAACCTGTGATTTTCGAGGAACGAACATGATCGATTTAACAATAGGAATGTACAACTTGTACAAGTTACCACCACGTTTAATGATCGCGGTTTTGTATTAGGGGATTGTACATTCTGTACACAGGTGATACTTCGAAAATCGATTTTCGTGCGGCATTCTCTAAATGCTATACGGAATCCGAGCCCCCATCAATAAGCACTGATTACCGATAAGAGCTCGTACGTGAAAATTATTGGAATCTACTATGCTATCTTCGTATCACGTTACTATCTTGATTGAGAAGAAACTTCATTTCAGAAGTTATAATCGAGTCGAATGAATCGATGAACATTCACTATGCATCATTCATCGATTATTCATTTAGTTTCTTATTTTTTCTTGTATTATCCTATCCATATACCATAAAAGCAGCATACGTGTGACCTAGTTGGTTGGTTGCTTGGTTGGTTAGTTGGTTGGTAATTGGTCAAGAGATAAAGCGGCGCGTTCTGGTTAAATAGTTAAAGCTCACCGATAATCAAACACCACCCACAGACGAGAACCGCGACTCATGGAATATAAAATGATCCAATAAAAATGATTAATAATGATGATAATAATAAAATAAAAATGTTCTTCGAAAGAGAATTATTATCATCTCACGTTGAGTATCCGATTCATGCTTTTTCGTTGACGCAACAGATAAAAATTCCTTCTTTCCGTGAAAGCAACATCAACCCACTCTATTCTTCATAAAGATGGGAAAAAATGCAACATTTTTATACAATATACGTTCCACGATCCACATGTTGCGATCTCTTTTGTATTGAATCATGAATCTTTTGAGAATTCATCATGAGGGGAAACCTACACCGCGAGTTTGAGAAGATACTCAAAACTCTGATGAGGAGAAACAATTGTGCGTTGATAAACTCATTGGAAAAAAAATATCAATTCCATACTAATTAAGCCCACATTTATAATTACAATTACAAATATTCCAGCCCCCATTCGTCGAAGTATAAATGTATGGATTGAAAACACAAGCAAGAGTTGTTATTTGTGTACTTGTTGCACACGAATGATAATATTGCATCGCGTTAATCACCTCGCCTTTGAATTTCACCCTACGCACATTACGGCGAGGAAATCTCGTCTTATGTCAGTACACGCACATTCCTACGCGAATTAAAATTGCAGACTATGCGTGCATGATGCGTGGATCGTTTCATAATAATTTGCCCCGATAAAATAATGAAAAATGTGATGAATTTCGTATAGAAAAATGACGTACGGTGCTGCAGCACGTGTAAATATACATCGTCGAGCATCGAGGAGAGGAGGGTTTTGGCTTGGGAGTTTTCACTCTTCGTCCAGGATATGACGATACGAGTATATCCCCCCTGCGTGAATGCAGTGGCGTGAGCAATGACGACGACGGCGACGACGACTTCTTTCATGTCAATGCCGTGTTTCATTCGGTCTTCATGGTCGTCCAATGGCGTATCCTATGGAATCGCTTCTTGGCATTAGGAAGAGAAGAAAATCATGTAAAAAATTCGTGATATTGTTGTAACGACTTTCTCACACGCGGAGTAAAAAATGATCGATAACGATGCGCGTCAGGTACAATCGGGGAAGTTTTATAATGAATTGAATTCGTAAAAACCACAGGAGTTCTTGAATACAGAGTTAGCAGAGTTTTAATTAATATCGAGGATCATTTTTCTTCTAAGATAACTCTTCAAGATGTATTCTTCAGAGGGTGGATGAGGGCTTTTTGAATTCTAGTTTTTCCGCAACTTTACTCCAAAGTAGAATTACTCGAGAATGAATTTTTATTCTCTTTTAAAAAAAAAAAAAATCATCGTATACGATGCAAAACGAAACTTTAAAAGACTATTAAATTGAGTAGTATCAATCATTATGCGGTACAGCAAACGAGGAACACGAAAGAGCAATTTGTAATTGTTGTCTCGCAGAAGATAATCATGGCATGGACATGGCGATAATCATATATCGACGTTGTATGTCTCTCACTTGTTATGCGACGCAAGGATTCATCCTTGTGTATTCATCCTCGTAATAAGTGACATCAAATTTAATCACTACATGTTTCTTCCATTGAACGTTTGTTATCGAATTTGTTTCTCCGATCGTGTCAGAATAACATTCGGAATAATTATTGTATTTCTTTGAGAGAAAGTATAGATAAATTCACTAAAATAATATAACAAAGTGAGGAATAAAGTTTTCCGAGAAGAGGAATGAACTCGTAAAGGAAATAAGAGAATAGTCGCCGATCTATATCGATTCATAAGCTTCTTAACAAGAATCTGCACCCTCAACGTCCGACGTTCGACGTTCGACGCTCGAGGTTCGACGTCCAACGCCAAGAGAGGACAGAGAAAAACATGGTTGATGCTTGATTCTCTTTTTCTTTCTCGTTACGATTCGGCATGAAGACAAGCAAGAAAATAAACCTAATGCATTGATTGAAATCCAATAATACTCGAGATGAGTGTTGAAAATCGAGAGAACCGACAAGTGGCACTCGATGCATCGAGTACTCCCTCCTACGCGTAGTACTTCCCTATACCTGTTTTTGTGGGAATTTTTCTCATTAAATTTGTTTTCCATATGATCTCTGAAAATCAATGAACTTCCCTGTAGGAATTATGATTGGGAATTGAATGGGACCCAGCTAGTTTTCCCAGATGTTGGGTTGGTTTCTAGTTAGTTTTGTAGCCTGTGCCCATCCAAATGTTCCAGGGAATTGCTAGAATATTATTCAAATTGGTAATTAGGAATGTGAATTAAATGACGTATTTTCTGTAAAATCACACCTATGAATAAGGTAACAATGTATTTCGATATGTGATCTCCAGTCAAGAACGTTGCTTTTGAATTTATTTACATAAAATAATCCCGAGTAGCGAATTAAAACGTTGGGGCTTCCTTTTATCCCTCTTACCGTGTTGATGGTTTATCAATGTTACTGTACGATCAGTTGACGCATGAAAAATCTATATAAGCCAGCTAAATGTTTGGGCACTCAAGTCAAATTGGCTGAAATGTGTTATCCAGTTCCCCCCACGTGGGTCCCATCTAGTACGTGGATGGTAAACGGGACGCCCAAACGAATTTCTATCAGGGCTTTTCAGAATTTTACATCACAGAGAATCGAAGGTTACAACTACAGACCTTTCAGCGGAGACCATGAAAAATTGTGATGGCGAAGAAACGGAGAACAATAATCGCCTAACCTCACCTTTGGGGATTGTCGATTCCCACGGAACCCAAACCAAGCTGAATCAAAATCGGTGTCCTAGATTCTCGTCTTTTTACTCATGATCAAAATATCTTTGTTATTTTTGAATAAGAAAATGAATAATTCAATAATAATGATGCGTTGTAGACATCGTAACCAGCTCCCAGACGAAAACCCTCAAAACGAATGGTAGTTTAGTTCGAAAGTTAGCCGATTGTAAAATAGAGCAACCTCCTTTGTGTTCATATCCATCCTCCGCTGCACTTTTGTGGATTTATCGTGAAAATTCAGAATAACGAGTAGTCGTGGATGGCAATATTCCTCTGACTCGTTTCTATTTTCTCAACAAAAGGGTATGTTATATGTATAACTATTGTACAACTATACGTGGAGCTAAGCTTTTGGATTACAAATACTTTGTCGTAGATAAGGAACAAAAAGTAACAGGACGGGTTTTTCTTCTCTTTTGTCGAGGATATCGTTGTTATCCAGACGCAGATAGAAATAAATTTGTTTTTAATCTCGAGACGATTGGAGACTCGAATTCACAAAGCACGTGGGATGTGATGCTGTATAGTTTGGGATTCTGACGTGTGTATAAAATAGTCTCTTTGTTGTTGCAGACTTTGGAAACAAAGACGTCAACATTGTATTGTTCGGTAGAGGTAACTCGGTAATGTACGTACAAAGAGAACTATCGATGAAAGCTCTGAATGATTGTTGAAATTTCAACAATGTCGAATGTATAAAAGAAGCATCAATTATCACGATTCATGAATATTCAATTCCTCCAGGGAATTTTGAACCACTTTTGGATTCTCAGACAATTCAAATGTTTTATTCTCCGAGCGATACTTGAATGTTTCGAAAATGAATCGTGTAACGATCCAGCTGCGGAAGAGGCACAAATTAGTTTGGGGACGCTCAGAAAAGAAGCAGAGGCGCAGGACTAGGATTGCCTTTATGAAAATTATCAAAATTACGTCAAAAGCATTTTTCATCTGCTCTCTAAATCTGGAAGAGTGGAAAATCACGCGTTTAACTGCACTAAATCTCAGAAGTGAGCCAGTTCACTTCGAGTGGGATTTTCACTCATTTCGAGTCAACTCTCACTTTTTGGAGCGGAAAATTGACTCTAAAATTGGAGTGACTGTGAATTTCCAACCTCAAACTTTGGACTTTCACTCGAAATTTCCACAAGCTCACTTTTGGCTACCTGAAGAGTGAAATCTCACTCTCAAAATTTTAGAGAGTGATATTGTCTGTGCCAAAACATGACCACAATTCCCTAACAAAAATTCTTTGGTAAGACTTTGGTCCAAAACATCCACATAACCACCCCGAATATGCTCTCTAAATTTATTGGAGTGAAAAACCACTCCTGAAGAATGAAAAGACTGCTAGTCCGATGAGAGTGAGTTTCGATTCCTTAAGAGTGAATATTCACTCAATGAGAATGGATTTTCACTCTATTGGATTCAGTATTTCACTCTTATAAATAGATGGACTTGCAGTATTTTCACTCATCGAGCGTGAATTTTACACTCCAAGAAATTTTAACAGTGTCTTCCTCAAACACCAGTCATTTTTCTAAACACTTCCTGAGCATTCTTTGAAAATTATTTAGTGAATTTTTAACCCATTTTTGGTCGACTCGAATGGATGGGCTCCCAGCACACCGAATGCTTTTGGTACCAAGAACTATTATGCTGATTGCTGATAAACCGAATCAATCATTGGCAGTGCCATCTTTCATAGTTAAAGCGCCCTAGGCTCAGAACGCTTGAGGGCCCATGTAGGAATTTTTTTAAATTATGAATATATCAATATGTTCGTTTGGCTGTGCCATTTGAATATATCAAAAATTCTTCCCTTGTAGAATTGTGGTTCAAGGAGTCGGGGGCCCTAGGCCCAAGCGTACAAAGCCTATGCCAAAGGATGGCACTGATCATTGGGCATTCAACCCGAACCATATATTGGCCGGTTATCGACTGCGTTTCATGGTGAGGATTCTTGTATGGGACAAAGAAACCGCAAAACCCGCATTGGCGCCCAGTTATACGCAGATGCAGTTCCGCACTGAGAAAAATTTGGCGCTCCCTCTATACTTGAGTTGTACTGGCTGCGCGTTTTAGCCTGATATCCCCTGTACGTGACATCAAAGATGCGGAGTAGCTCCTACTCCGATAGCAAGTATCCCTACAAACAATAATTACTGGCGTTTCAATGGGCCAGCGATGCCGGTGAAGAGCCGTCACTGGCCCTTTGAAACGCCAGGAGTTGTGTTTGCTGGGATAGCTTATACGCGGAGTATTTGGAGTAGCAGGGAGGCAGGTAAAACGCAGTAGCTACTCCGTTTCAGCGCGTAGACCGTCCTCACTGATGGGCGCTGCTGTCGCTCTGAGCCGAGTATAACCTGTGCGCCAAATTTCTCTCAGTGTGGGTCTATCCGGAATTCATTCGATCTTTTGTCCGAGTTTCATGAGATGAAAAATCACCACAAAACCTGCATTCTTTCCCGGATAAACCTGAATGCGGTTCCGAATCCATCTGAAATTTATTCGGTCCTTTGCCCGGGTGTCGCCGTGGATTTTGATCTATATTTCCGAATCCAAATTGAACCAGATAAAATCTCGCTGCAAAATCCCCATTCGCCCCCGGATATAGTATCAGGGCTCAGACCATTGTTTCACCTCCACAAAAACACTCAGAGAAAAAAAGTTGCTGAAACAGCAAACCTCGAAGATTTGCTTTGCTGCTATGGCAAAACTTGTTGCTGAATTAGCAAATAATTTGCTATCACAACAAAAATCTTGCTCTTTTAACAAGCGCTTGCCATTCAGCAATCCAGAATTGTAGATATACAGACAGCTAGGAAATTTCACTGAATTAGCAAATATCTTGCTAAAATAGTAGAATTTTTGCTGTAACAGCAACCGTTTTGCTGATTTGGCAAAGCAGATTTCTCGGAATCGCTTTTTCAGCAAGAATTTTTCTCTGCGTGAAGAGCGAACCAAACTAACATCGCTCAGATTGCTCAAATAATTTATCAATAAAAAACAAATCATCAGGTACATGCGAAACTTATACGAAATGTGAATCAAGTGGATAACATCGGGGGTATTGAAAACCATGCGATGATGATAAAATATTTACCCTTCTCGGTAACGCAAAACTGAATTTTCATCAAGTTTAATGATAAATCGAATTATTTCAATTGAAATATTCATGCCCAGACGGCGACGGGAAAAAATTGAAGAAAAAAAGCAGAAAAATCGATTCCATACATTCAGAATAAATCCATTCCAACATTCTTCAATCTTCACTGTTACGTGGAACACTGATTTCCAATAAAAAAAAAAGAAAAAATTGAGAGTGAAGTGAATCGAATCACAGCGTGCCTTTGAATTCGAATGAGAAGAACGAATTTTTCCTCTCGGAAATCGATATTTCACTTGAAAATTTCAATGAAAAATATATTTTTTTCGAAGTATCGAATACAAATCAGTGAAGGTTTGATTGCATTGTTTCTATTGAAATTCTACAAGGATCAAATTGATCTTTGTTCTTCCGTTTGAACAAAGATGTCCATTGATCCAACAGTCGGCACAAAAATGTTATTGTATTGTTTGTGAAAGTAAATAGAGAATTTTAGACTTTACAATCCTCGCTGGAAGTTTATTATTAGCTGGAAGATTATTTCGTGTAATTTCTTAAATTTTGGTCCAAACTTTGGAGAGCAAAGTTGATAGATATTTTAGCATGTAAAGGACAATTCTTTAACCATCTCAATCCTGCTTCGACACACGTCAAACTTGAGTTATTCGACGTATAAGTAATCCACATCACGTACAAGTATTAAAGATTATTATCATCAGTCATCAACCACACGGAAACAAGACAGAAAGAAAGACAGAGAGAGAGAGAGGATTTATTTTCATCGTATTCTAGAGAATTACCGTCTTTATTCTCATAACGAATAGGTACAACACGTGTTCAATGTTACGAATGAATCACTTCTCGTTTGATGACAAAAGTTTCATTTCTAGCAAAGTTGTTAATCTATCGTTTGAATATTCATGAAACTTGCAGAATATAACTTTATCTCTCCCTATTTTATTTACCTCAAACCTATCGTCGATGATAATAAGGTGGTTGTATCGATGAGACGTGACGATACACGATCCCCGTGTAGATTAACAAAGTGTGAGAAGGTCGAACGATGCGTGCTTCATAAACGCCCGCCGAGGATCGTCGACATTGTTCTCTTTTTGTCTTATTTTTATTCTCCCCTTTGATTCGCCTTTGGTACCGACTTCCGGTTCTTCAGGAAGAGGGTCCGGTACGACTCGTCTTCAACCGTCACACTTCCGAGGGGAACTATTATCGCCGCTGCTGGTGCTGATGTTGCTGATGTTGCTGTTATTGTTGTTGTTGTTGTTGTTGTTGTCGTTATCGTTATTGTTGATGGGGATGGCAACGATAACACGTTATCAAACACTTTTACGTTATCGAACACACTGAGATTCCATGAGACGTCGAATAATATCACTCACTAAATAAAATACATCATGTCGAAGAAAATCTGTGATGAAAACAGTATCGAAAAATTGAATCACTTTGAAATCTCGATGTGTTGATGATGTACGAACGTTGACGTACGCGCTACTGTCAAAGCAACAACCAGACGGTTTCTGCTTTGCCCACTCGTGCTTTCCCCTTCTAAAACTCAGGCAGTCAGCTGGTAGTGCCGCTGTTTCCATCCCCTCTTTCTCCGTTCCTTCCCTCGTCGCTGATATCAACGATACTCTATATCTATGCGGTGATATACGTCATTACCGCCTCCCGCGAAAGAACACGTATAGAGTATATATATATATGTACACCCTGTTGCCTAATGTTCCATTCGATGGATTATTCCGAATTTGGTAATAACTGGTCTTGGATATTTTTTTTATTCGAAAAAAGGATTTACGATTATAATAAATTCTAGATAAAATAGCGGGTGATAATAATGACAGAGCGTGGGAGGTGGAGTTTCGGAGAGGACTGTGAAGAGCGATGATCCTTTCGAAGATAAATAAGATTTTATGTCTGTAGTTTTTGTCGCTTCTGAGAAGAAAACTTGAGGAGGTTTAGAGTCCTGTGTGAATTAGTTCACTGACTGGGGAGAGAAAGTTGTCGCGTCGGTGTTTCGTGGAAAAAGGAGGATGATGCTGTAACAAAAAAACATAAGTTAGTTGAATTTTGAATGTCACAATGAAAAGATGCGGTAATCCGGATATTTTTTCACTTGGAAACATCTTTTGAATTGTATATAATTTATGTATAATTCTATATAAATTATATAATAAGTGACAAGACGGCCTTCTTACAACGTTGAAACACAAAGATGGATACTATTTGATCGAATTTACAAATGAGGGTTTCTGCCATTTACGCATATTACGCTACGAAACTTGAAGTATTTGAATTCCTATCGTGAAGAATTGTGGGTTTTCTCATCAAAAACACCTTTTAAATATGTTCCGGAAGTTTGAATCGTTTTTAGAAACGAAACGAAAATTCCAGCTCACAAAATCTGATGAATCATCGGTGTTTATCTTCTCAAATTGACTCCTTAGAACTGGAAACATCATTTAAAAAATATATTGCAAGATTTTGGATCTTCAACAGCTGAGCATCTCTCTATTCGATTACTGATTCGTTCCAATAAAAGATTCACACTTCGCCAACATTTTTAAATCCCATTATCAAAAATGAGGACTGGTAACAAGATTTGATTGATGCAGAGATAGAATTTTCGTTTCTTTTGATTGATCAAATAATTTGTATATACGAATATTCGACTCCTCAATAACCTGTTTGAAGAAAGAAAACAAGTTTCATTCGTATGAGAAACGATTTTCTCATTCCTCTTTAATCTACAGGAAAAAAATAGAGAAATAGAGAGAAAATATGATTCATCAATTTCCATTCCCCGGAGTAAACAATTTCTCAATTGAATGTACTTGGATGTAATTGAGGAACAAATAAAAACATAAAAAGCCACGCTACAATGCTCTACGGAGTTAAAAACCTCATGAATTCTTTGATCACGATCACCTTTGATATAGCCATTAACTATTCGGAAATACGCGCTCCTCTATCAATAAAATTATCAAATAATAACTTCTCTCATCGAAATTACATTCAATTCAGTATAAATTAAAATAAATTTTCCATTCACCGCAAAAATTGAATTCCATTACGGGTGGAAGAAATTTCACTGTTCGTGGATTCGTTAGAGCAGATAACTCGATGTAATCTAAATCCATTAATCTGTTGAATATTATCTCGATAATCGCACGTTGAGTGTTGGTGGGTATGGATCGAAAGAGAGAAGAAAATAAAATCAGATTCTTCTGATTCTGACTTTTCATAGAAATGAACTTTCGAAATCGTGCAACGATGAGTTCGTCCGTTGTTATCGTTCTTGTTGAGGTTCTGCAGTTCAAAACGCTTTTTTGATACGCATCAGCGACCTGCCTTAATGCAGCACGCATATGTAATAGCGATTAGTACGTGTCGACTACAGTGACTAATACAGCAAAAGTAAATGCAAACGAGTCTCAAACGGATATCCATGATACGCCTTTTCTGTTACCATACCTATAGAAACGTACAGCTACATATTTTCTTTCATTTCAATTATAATAGTTCTCCTGTTTGTTGAAATCTTTTGAAGTTAATAACCAACTGCTGGGGAATTTTAGGAGTAATTTATAGATATAGTTGCATCATAATGAATGCCTGCGTTCATCAGGTATTATTACCTGGTATAATCCAACAAAGCAACAACGCAACAACGTCGTATTAAGTAAAAGTATATCGAAGAGGATTTCTCTATTACGTTTCATTGCTCAGAACAATGCACAGGAATTTCTTCTAATTTACATCATAGTTTATATTCATCAGTATAAAATTCAACTTTATATAATTCTAATTTGAATACGGAAGGAAGAATTCTAACACGCATTCCATCCTCATGCTTCGAATGCTTGGAAATTATCAAATCTTCTTCAGAAACTCAGAAATCCATGAAAATTTATGGAGAATTCTTGATAACAGTCGATGCCTTTATAAAAGTCACATAGATAGCGTTACTAGAATTTTTTCCACATGATTTTTATTCAGTACTAACCTTCAAAAAACATGAATTTCGAGGTTTTGATGAAGCATTGCTTTTTGATGAAAAAAAATACAGTGGAAACCAAACAATGGCTTGATAATAAACATTGTCCGGATTCTGCTCCATCGAGACAAATGGTAGAGAAGTGGTTTGCTGAATTTAAACGTGGTGGTACCAGCACAAATGACGCAGAGCGCAGTAGACGCCTGTTATGGCAAATGAGGCTGTTATTCTACAAAACATAAGAAAAATCTACAAATTGGTTACGAACGATCGCAAATCTAAGGTGCAGGAGCTAGATAACATGGTGAAGATATCAGATGGTAGGGTTTTTACCATTTTACACGAACATTTGGGTATGCGAAAGCTCTGTGCAAAGTGGGTGCCGCGTGAGCTCACAGTCGACCAAAAACAACAACGAATTGATGCTTCGGAGGAGTGTGTTGGCGCTGTTAAACCGCAATAAAATCGAATTCTATCGTCGATATGTGACAATGGATGAAACATGGCTTCACCATTACACCCCAGAATCCAAAAGACACTCAGCTGAGTGGACAGCAGTCGACGAATCGAATCCAAAGCGAGCAAAGACGCAACAGTCGGCTGGTAAGGTGATGGCGTCTGTATTTTGGGATGCGAAGGGAATAATATTCATCGACTATCTCCAAAAAAGAAACCACCATCAACAGCGACTATTACTGTGCACTTTTGGATCGATTGAAGGCTGAAATCGCAAAGAAACGGCCACATCTGCGGAAGAAAAAAGTGTTGTTTCACCAAGACAATGTGTCACCGTGTCACAAATCGATGAAAATGATGGCAAAATTGAATGAATTGGGCTTTGGATTGCTTACCCACTCACCGTATTCTCCAGATTCAGCCCCCAGCCTCAAGAAAATGCTTCTTGCTGGGGAAAAATTTAAATCCAATGATGAAGTAATCGCTGGACTGAGGCTTATTTTGAAGAGAAAGAGAAATCGTACTATAAAAGTGGTATCGAAAAGTTAGAAAATTGCTATACTCGTTGTATCGCCCTCGAAGGCAACTACACGGAGAGAAAAGAATAGTTATATTCTCAATGTAGCATAGTAATGATTACCATGTTACATTGGAGACAATACTATGCAACTGAACATGAATCCAATGCCATAAAGTAATATTGACCATGATTTTTTCATTGATTATAACCTAAATTAAACTATTGACATGTATATACACAAAAGGCTTTTCAGTGAATGAGGTTATAAATAAATAAATTAGGTGATGAAATGGTTAATAGGAAGAAAAGGGAGCACATAGTCAGAAACAAATTATATCAGTCTTCTAAATGATAACTGTGTTTTTACTTGATTATTAATAGTGGGCTTTTGTAGCATGGTAATCAGTACCATTTTACATTGCTTTAAGTTCTATTTGTCTGATTCTATGTAGTATAGTAATCATTACCAGAAAAATGACGGAGGATTCTATTCTCACATAGTAACATTGACGATTTTCAATAAAATAAGAACGAATACTATGTTAGCATGATAAATATTACCATACATTTCTCTCCGTGTATGTTGAATAATCCTTCGGACATATTCAATGACCTGGTAAGTTCTATCGCGAATCTCGCGAGGCTTTTGACATCTAAACATCTTGACCCAAATACTATACTGAAAACGAATACAAAAAATTCTGCATTTAATTCTAATAAAGAGCATTGTAATTATTAAAAGACGGGGTATCATTGTATCCTCGGAGAACACCTTTAAAGTAAAATTCTCACGTTCTTCACAATGGGATTGCAGTCGTCCAGTCGCATTGTATATACTCGTCTCATGAGAATATCACGCTCTCGGATATTAACTTTCAAAGTAAACCGCTAACCATATCATTCGATCCTGTTTGTTTCAAATTTGGTTAATGAAAGTATATAGCGATTTATAGAACGAATACAAGATTATCTGTGTTGATCTCAAGTTTCAATGCAACGAAGAATCCTCTTCTGATCGTTGTTGTGGAGACTTTGATACACTTCGAGTAGAATAGAATTAAGAATATGTATATGTACACCTTGGAAGGAAAAACACGGAGATACTGATCTCTTTGAACAAGGTCAGTGACTCATTCGTCAGGACAAACGAGAATAAACGAGACATACGACTTTGTGCGTGTCGTGACATCGCGTTTATGTATATATACTATAATTCTTTAATTTTTTTTATTCTCTCTTTTGGTGTCTTGGAAGGTGTGGTGAGAGAGGATCAAATGTGTATATATATATACACAATATTTTGCAACCACTACTCTGTACTCCGTTGCTACTTTGTATTGTAATCATTTCACGTGTCTTTTTCATTCTCTTGAATACCCTGGGATATTAATTCGTCCTCTATCCAGGGGAGTCTCATTGATATCAATGAAATTTTATTGCACTAGATTTTATAATTGGTTGTCAGGATATTTGGTGAGTATGTTTGGTGAATTGAAACGGAATTCGAGTCTTGGGCTATGTTTGTAACCATCAGGTGTAAACATCATTCTTCGAAATCCGTGATCGCTACCTTCCCACAAGAATTTTGATGTCATTGTATAAAACTTCCATACAATCACATTATATAGAATTTATATATAAATTTTGTAAAACTATTTTCAGCTCAAAATTATGTACAATTTTATATTTTAATTTTTACAAATACCTTGTGATCTTTGTTATATACAGTTTATAATTAATTGTAATGTTCAGTGAATATTGGTAGATATCCTTCAAATATCCTGATTTTTATAGGTTTTCCCATGTTCATAATTTCTCCATATATGTAATATTCTGTGATAATAAAAACATTGTATAAATATTCCTTATCTTACGCAGATATCCTACACTTCACGACCGCTTATGTGGGGATTTTGTTAACCCTCCTCTGTCAATACATTATTTATCTGGATAAAATCATACATAAGTGGTTTCGAACTTCCATCAAAATCCTTGAACAATTTCCTCTGCTCCTAAAGAATCATATTTCCAAATGATCTAAATAACTCTACAGTAACGTTCGCTGATATCAAATCTTTTTCAAATTGTATATATGTCACTGTTTTATCGATTGTGGATGATATCAGTGTTCAACACATCAAAGGAGAAATGTGATGTAGAAGCACATAATCATTTACAAATTTCAGTATTATCAACAGAAGGAAAAGATTTTATATTCAATGCATTGATGTTTGAGATGATATTGGATTGGTAACTAAGAATCAAAATCTATTGATACATATTAATAAATATAAATATTAATAAAATCAGTAAAATAAGCTTGAGCAACTGAGTTCGTATTAAAGAAAATCTCAAACATTAAGGGGATACTAGCGATGGTATCGAATCTCTCTTCCTATCGCGTATAGACGTGTGCTTTTCTAATACACATGCTCGGATGGTAACCGCTAGTAACTCCTCAAACTTGAGACTTATTCATCAAAAAAATTTGGAGTTGCCACAATTTTTGAAGCTAAAATTCATTAATCAGAGCAAACAAAAAATCAACCTCGTGGTCGATTTATTTATAAAAAGAGTCTATGCAGATGTTGTCAAAGGCACCTTATAGCACAATAAAAAACGATGGGGAATGTTATCCCGACAGAATATATACAAAATCAGACCTACTTATACAGGATCAAAGAAAATAATTCAAAGATTTTGTATAAGTTGATGATGAAAGAAAATGAGCAAAATTCATCTAGGCTTCATTCGTTGAGCAAAAGAACTCGTCTTCGCTGATTTTCTGAAAATCTCAGCCATGCAGAAGGATGGTATAAATCTGACATTCAAATTTTCTCTACTTTTATAAAATTTTAAACCTAAAAATTGGAAAAATTTCTCAATTCGAATTTTATATCCTTCATAGTCGGAGATGATTTCGCTAGATGGCAGTACCTGTTCAGGTCTGTCCTCTTGAATTACAAGACAAGCCAGATGGCATCCACGATTGAGTTCGAAGTAGAATGAGCAGAGTCAGCCATAGATTTACATATTCATGTATACAAAAAGCTGGAAGTATCACAAGCTTTGCTGTAATTCCCCTAACTGATAATTAAGAATTATAGGTAGAGCGATACAAACAAATACTCTTATCAAGATTTTGAACAGAATTTCAGCGATATTCTGATTGTATTTTTCTTATATTACAGTCTGTGATAACTTTCAATCTCTGCCCTTACAGCACATATGTTCTCACAGAGAAAGATGTCTGGAAGATCTCTCATGCAACGCATTAAGAATGATCCAAGAAATTCATTATTTTCGAAGAACAGCGAGATTCTTGAATTGTTTCGATTAGTGATTTGAAGTTAATTAATCTCTACAATTCCTGGAATTCGGCTAACCGGTTTGAAGGGTTGGACAGTTGGTTGATTCATGCTAAAGTTTCCTGCTGAAATAGCTGGTGTTTGCGTGAGTTGAAAGCGTCCCTGGTTAAAAAAGTCTATTGAATCCTATTGACCAACGAAATTGAATACAAACTTTGCAACAGGAAATGACCATTCAAACCCACTCAAAGCCGGTTTTTTATGGGTTTAATGAGTTTGAATGGTAATTTGCGATTGTAAATTTTGTGGTACTTGAGGTGATACCAACGGCGTTGCAGCAGCCAAATCGTTCATAACAATCTACGGGTGAATAAGAATATATGAATTAAAATATCGCTCTGTACAGCACTTCTACTTGAATCAGAAAAGTGCTGCACAGAGTAATATTTTGATTACAATAAAAAGTGTGGCCGTACACGGAAAAAAAAGATATTATACGAATTACCAACACCGGCTTATAAACTTCTAATTGAATTTTCTGATTCCTCTGACTAAACAAAGAATAAAAAATATAACTCCCCATATAAATTTGATAGATCTGTATAGTTCAGTAAACATTGTTTTGTCACGGATACCTTCGGAGAGAGTGAATTTTACAAGAACTGTAGTTCTAAATTCCATAGTATTTCTTACTACTCAACTCTTGTACATTGAATACATGTTCAGTGTGCGCGGAAAAAATAATTTAGCTGCAGCAGCTGAGTAGCTAGCACGGACACGGACAGCCATTAAATTAGCTCCTGCAGCTAAATTTAATGGCTGTCCGTGTCCGTGCTAGCTATTTAGCTGCTGCAGGTAAATTATTTTTCCCGTGTGAGTTTCACTTGAACATTATATTATTTCAAATAGTGTAGTTGGTGATATATTTATATTTTGTATTGTAGTAGAGAAGACTTCATGCTTATGTAAACACTACCCATCGTTTGTTTCATATCCACGAATCGAAATATAAAATCAAACCTCGCGTAATACAACCGAAAATAACAGTTGAATACAGTCACGCGGTTAATCACATTCGATCTTTGTTCGATCAAAAAATATTGTTTGAATTGATTAGATATCATTCCAATGAATCAATGATTCTTGAACGCATAGAGTCTTTCCCCTGGTAAAAAAATCACTCTGAATCTCTCCGAAAATTTCACGTTTCAGAGAGATTCAGAAAGAATCAGAGAAATTCAGAGCAATTCAGCGTGGTTCAGAGGATTTCAGAGACTAATGGATTGGGAGAACTTGTGCTTTGAATTTTTCAGAAGGATTCAGAAGAATTCAGAGGAACTCAAAGAGATGCAGAGAAATTCTGGGAAATTCAGAGAGGAACAAATTCAGTAAAATTCTTGGTCCTGCATTTCCGAGGCTTTCTGGAAGTTTTAGAGACTTCCAGAGACAGATGCATTGAGAAAACTTGTGCATGCAACTTTTCAGAAATATTCAGAAAGATTCAGAGCAATTCTGAGAGATTCACAGAAATCCAGAGGAATTCAGAGGGGAATTAATTCAGTAAAATTTTTGGTTCAGGATTTCAGAAGTATTCAGGGAATGTCAGAGATTCACGAAGACAGGTGAATTAGGGAAAAATTGTGCGTGGAACTTTTTAGAAATATTCAGAAGAATTTGGAAAGGTTCAGCGTAATTCAGAGAAATTCAGAGAGAAATTAATTCAGCTAAATTTTTGGTTCAAGATTTCAGGGGGATTCAGGGAGTGTCAGAGACTCACAGAGACAGGTGAATTAGGAAAAATTGTGCACGGGATTTTTCAGAAAAATTCAGAGAGATTCAGAGGAATTTAGAGAGATCCGGGGGGGGGGGTCTGGAAATTCAGAGAGGAATGAATTCAGTACAATTCTTGGCCCTACATTCTAGAGGCTTCCTAGAAGTTTCGGAGACTTCCAGAGGAAGATAAATTAAGAAGAATTGTGCGTGGAATTTCTTAGAAATATTCAGAGGAATTTAGAAAGATTCAGAGTAGTCCAGAGAGATTCAAAGAAATTCAGAGAAATTCAGAGGAATTCAGAGGAAGCTTAGAAATCTGAATACATTAAATTCCCGGAGATTTAGAGAAATTCAGAGAGATTCAAAGAAATTCAGAGGAATTCAGAGGAAGCTGTGAAATCTGATTACATCAGATTCCGGGAGATCTAGAGAAATTTAGAGATATTCAGGTAAATTCAGAGGAAGCTTTGAAATTTAAATATATAAAATTCTGAGGGATCAGTGATATGCGGAGAGATTCGGAGGAAGTTGAAGAATTCAGAACGTATCACTATCGGAAAATTCTCTAACTTCCTGTGAATCACTCTGGAATTACTCTGAATCACTCTGGAATTACTCTGAATCTCTCTGAAATTTGTCCCAACATATAGAGAGATTCCGAGAAATTCAGAGAGATTTCAGAGAGATTCAGAAAGATTTTTTTTACCCAGGTCAGAAATTGAAAAATCATTTCATCCATGAAAGTTGAATTCCATTGACCTAGGATATATATATTTTATAGATACCATTTGATGAAACATTTTCTAGTCTCAATGACGGTTTCACAATACAATATATAGTAAGACAAAAAGCGATTTGAATTTTCCAAAAACTCTGTTCTGCTAACATTTTAGTGATTCATTTTGTGGTTCCGAAAGAATCCAATGAGATCTATTTTTCAAAACTTTTGCCATCTGGGTGCTCCTTAGGGAAGTTTTTCTCGTCCTGGCAAAATTTCCTTGTTCTTCTCCTTTTTTCCCCTCAAAACATGAGAAAACAATATGGAAATTTCGCAAGTTTGTAGAAATGAACAGGGAAAACTTTTATACGGGTGAGTCGACGGATTTAAATAAATTATATGAATTTTAAAGTAGTAATATTACCCTTATGAGATGTAAAAGAAATATGAAAACCAAAATATTTAGAATCATTCAATTTTGAAAACAACAAAAAATTCCAGTATTAAAAGCGATACAGCGTTTAATAAAATCACATGGTGTTGCTGAAGTTTGAATAGTAATCAAATACCGAAATACTCAGCTCTTAAAGACCTAAAATCTTGTGGTACGTTCTTTGATCGATGTTTTCAGTTGCAAAAATCACAAATAATTCATTCGAAGAGATAAATAACGACAATTCATGAGATTTTGTGGAATAGAATTTTTGTTTCGTTTCTATAAACGATCCAAACTGTAAGAACATAATCACATGAATATAATATATGAATATTTATTCTCAACGTCCGGCCCGGACTTCTGACCGCGTGATGTTGATCATTATGTTTCAGTTCTATAACCTCTCGTTACTGTATTATAGTGTAGCTCAAACGGTAGCAGGTTAGGCTTCGGTCGCGTAGGTAGGTTGTTAGGTAGGTAGGTTCGAATCCCCATCGGCGCAAAATTTATTTCCCAATTCAATGATGATGTTGATCAGCATCATCAGAAATCTTGGGAATACATTAGTGAAATGATTTTTAATTCTCCAATGTTAACAATTCTTTTAAATTCAATATACCTATTTTTTTTTTATTACATACTTTTGATAAATCTAACCATTGATTTTGGTAAAATGGATTTGGTATGGTAGTAATATGTTGTATGACTTCATTGAACATTGTATATAAGAGGCATTGGTGGATCTTACCAGATATTTTTATACGCTTCATTTTGAACAAAGAGTTAGGAAAGCATTGAATAGGAACCTCATTTACAAACATGTGTGGTAACTCTTAAACAAATGACCAACCTGGCTGAAGTGGTAAGAGTTACTATTCAGTTGAACTGCAGTAAAGTTGACTGCTTTTTTTTCCGTGTAGTTTGTCATGAACGATTTGGCTGCTGCCACGGCGCTAGTATCCCCTCAAAGGGATTCAATATGTGCTTTTTACCAGGAGGCACTGTCGGCTGAGCTATGTAAACTAACGTAGAATTTGTTTCACCTGCTAGGTAGTTAGTATAACTACTTCCCGTACATAATTGCAAATTGACTATGTAAGTAATTTCTACAACTATGCTTTGTTTTCCGTGTGCAAATGAGAATGTTCGCGATAATTGGCATTGCACTTCCATGAAACTCCTCCTTGTTTGATTCGCTTTTTGTGATCTGATTCCAGAATTCTAAGCACAACCCTTGGAAAAGTATTCCTACGCCAAATTACGCCGAAAATCACACCTAAATCCGGCGTTTCGAACGAATTCGTAAAAAAATGACCGTAAAAAAACTACGCTGAACTGAACGTTGAATAGATATCACATATTATTACATGGAATTATTATAAACTACGCTAAATTAGGGTTTTTTACACACCACTACTATTCATTAAATTCATGTATGATGATATTAAGGCTTCATAACTACGCCGAATCAGATGCTTTCCCTCTCAATTACGTATATTATTTATAACGCTCATATATGGTAAAGTCCTAGTTCTAGAATGACACCAAATGACGTTTTTCAATTATGATCCAAGGATCCCCACACTGCACGACGATCGCTGAAAAATGCTCGAAGAACTCCTTCCAAAGAGCTAATTATGAATCTTTTTATAACAGATAATTTCTTAGCGAATTAATAAAGAATACAATCAAGTTTGAAAGAATTCTGGACAAGAATTGATTGAAGTTTCTCAATTATTCACTCAAAACTCTTTCAGATCCCTTATAGAATACTTTGAGTCCTTTTTTCACACTTGAAAAAAGTGTTCCAACTTTATTTTAATAAAATGAGGTTTATTAACCATTAACAAATCTTATTTGACCCGAATGATGGTTTGTTTACAATGAAGAAGCCTTCTTTGTTACAAACAAGCTCTTATCTCAGTGTAGCATGCTGGAATTGATCAGAATTTTACAACAGGAAAACGGCAATGCACTTAAAAAAAAAAGAAATTTGCGGTTATTGTAACAATTTGAAATATCGTCAACGTATAATATTTTGATAGATGGTTTGTTATCACTGAATCATTGTGATAATATATTTCCAATAAAATTTTGATGAGAGCAATATTTTTTTCCCCACACCCGCTTGGAAAGTTTCTATTTTTGGAACAGAAAGTGAAGAATTCCAGGCGAATGCACCAGAGATACTTACTTTCTGACTTATGGGCGACAATACTTACCTTCTTCTCAGGGCAGCGGCAAGAAAGGACTCACTTTCTGCGCTTGGGACGAAAATACTAATTTTCGTTCCGCTGCAGTGAAATAAACCTATTTTAGGTAACTACTACTCTTCTTAATGTCTAGTGTCCCTGCAAGTGTGTGAAAGAATAGTTTGTTAGCCTCGATGGAAATTGCCCATTTTCCTCTCTTGATGAACAATTAACTTTGTAATTTTCTACAACAAAACAACCTCTGGTTTTTGAATTTGTAATGGAGCGAATAATTCACTCTCGTGTGTAATAATACTTTGTAATAAATTTTCTGTAGAAAAATTGCATAAACCTTCATTTTATATAAAATTCTGAAATATTTACAACGTCTTTCAATATCTCTAAATCAACGAATGACATATAAAAATAGGTATCAATAAAATTCACTATTGTACTATAGAATAATTTCAAGTCTCGAGTTTCGACTTTTGAGTAGAAAGACAGACGAATGCGGTCAACGTTACTGAAAGGAGAGGTATGAAATTAAGAAACTTCATCCTCCACTTTCGGAATTTCGTTAGTGCTGTTCGTCGCTTGAGCTTTTTCTTCTCCCTTCTGTTGCCGAGCTAATCTATGCAAAACTCTTTTATGCTTCATCCCTTTGATATGGGCTTGCCATTGCAGCTCCCCAATGAAAATTCTCTCGCATGTCTGTTGAGTAAAGAAAAGAAAGAATAAACAATATTCGTGTGAACTCAAAAGATGATTGGAAATATTTTTCATATTTACCTCGCAAAAATTAGAAATCTCGTTGCTATTATCAGTCACTTTGGTCTCTTGGATCTGTTTATTGTAAGGTTCGCGATTGGGTTTTCTTCCTTCTAATATCGAATCGATCACATCTACCGCAGGTTTAAATACTAAATCATTCCATTGTTGTAAATCGGTACAATCCAGGAAATAAACGTCGGGAACCTAAATACAATAAAATACATTTACCATAGGCATTCTGATAGGGAGTAGAGAAATCAAAATGTTGTGTTGCATACCTCTCGATCTTTGCGGCGAATCAATCGATTCATTATCCAACGTTGTTGTTTCCTTGCATACCGTTTGGTTACGAGTTTTAACGCTTCGATGCCCTCTTGCAACAACACCTCACCCTAAAATAAGTTTAAAAAATATTCTGGTTCTTCCTTAGAACGTATACAATGTGATTTCGAGGTTGATTAGTTTTGTAAATCAGAATCTCGAAAGCGGTATTGAGTAGCAGGTAGAGAACATCAATGAATCGATGGTTGTTTGTGTCCTATTAAATACCTTGTCACTTTTTTTCTCTTCCTCGGGTAATATCAAGTAACTGTGAAACTCTTTAAAACCGATACTCTGAAATATGCCCTTCGTATAATCCGGAGATCTAAAACAGGAACACACAGATGAGAGCTAGTCTTAGAACTCGATCCTCTGATATAGCTTTAAATTTGATACTGTATTCATATTTTATTCTCTACACCCAAACGGGGAACCGTTAGATTCTCAATTCAACGTAGGAATGTAGGATGGATAAGTTTATTTTCGTGAAAATGATTTTCCTTTGTATGAAAATTTGAAAATTTTATCAACACGTTGTATCGATTTATTCAACATTTCTACGAGATAAGAATTATGCAAATCGTGTACGAAACAAGACTATAAATTCAATAACGAGATAAATATCCCATAAAAGTCTATCAAATCCATACACTTTATGTACATTCGATTATCAGTTCATGTGAGATACAGAAGAAGAAGAAGTACAAGAAATACATTTAAATGCATCGTATATTTGACAAATCAGTGCCATAAATATCATATACCATTGCAATCTAATCGTATCTCGTATCATACGATTCCTGTGAAATGAATTCTATAAAAAAAGCAAAACCCAAACAAAAAAAAAAGGGGGGAAACTACGTTCAAGGGGGAAAAAGAGAACTCACGATGCGTCTGTATATGCACAGGTTGATTCAATACACTCGTACAGGGTAACTCTACCTCGTACGATCTCTCATACACACGCAGATACACGCTCGTGTGCAAACGAGAATGCAATAATTATGAATAATTATCAGAGGCATTAAAGCGTCGGCCATTCTAGCAACCGGAAAGTCCAGGCCATGGGTTGTTATATGGCACTGATAAGTTTTTATCGCATTTCAAGAAGTGACTTGCGTAGAAAAGAGAGCAACCTAATAGATTTCTATCATCCATTTTGTGTGGAGAAAGAGATAGGCGCGGGATAGGAGAAAAGAAAGGCAAAAAGAAAAGAAAACGAGAGTGAAGTCCCTGTCAGGTGGAATACAGCAGGAAGTGGTCAACGAGAGTGTGTCTCGTGCTGTCATGCGTGACTGATAACAGACTGAGCTTACCTCCGACGATAAGAGGTGAATTGCAATGTGTGATGCACGCAAGGTGTACGCACAGGGCGTTTCGTAAGTACAACGTCTATACGTTTATAAGAGAAAAAGGTATGTCACATAGTCACATTTATGGTTATAATGAGAAAATTACTCTCAACGATTATACAAGATTTTCGATCAGATTCGAAGGATATGAATTGTCGAGTCGTAACTGTTTTCTTTTTGCGTTGTAGAGATCAATCTTCATGCATCTTTACTTTCCAATATCGTATTTTTTTATTCTTTCCCAGCAGTTCTTTGCAAATATCTCTGATTCATAACTCTTATAAGACACCACAGAAACTTCTTTGAAAACCAAAGGATCAGGTATGATTTTCAGGGATTTTTGTACAAAAATCTTATCTATTTTCAGCGAAGAGAGAAAAAATATTGTCTTCGACAAAGTGACTCATTATTTCTCCCCGATAATAATTCCATTCCAATTGATATTTACAATTCAGTCTGCAGCGTGCAAAGTGAATGTATTTTTGAAGTATTTTATCAAAGGAGAGACAGAGAGAGAGAATTTGATTCTTACGAGTACGATACGAGTTTACTTTTATCGTGTATCATACTTGGGATATATCACGGTTGGGTAAGGTACGTACGAAGACGGTCGGTCGCATCACGTCATCGAATTCCATGAGAATTGGATAGCTGTGTGAAACGTGTTTTGCATATCCTAACGCTTTTCCATGAATATCGCTCTCAACGTGAAGTGATTCAAAGTGCATGGATAAAACATTGACATGCAGAATTTGAAGATCAATTTACAGAGACGAGTTAAAAAGACGTATATTTCTCATTCTTCCTTTGTTTTGAATATTGAAGTTTTCGTACGACCAGACATCTGTATTCGTAAAAAGTACAAGGCTCGTCTCCGCATTAATTTGACTGAAATTACTCACGGAATTAAATTTTATACGGTACTGACATTCAGATGAGTTGTAAAGTCAGCAACAAATTCTAAACTTGAACCTCTAAAAGGGGGAATGATTAATAATAATTTCGATAGGGAGCGTTGCGGTTGGTATCAGAAAACCCATGCACGAGTACTCGAATTTCAATCCACGGAAAAACAAAGGAAGACGTGGAACGAAATTATCAAAAGGAACGATGAGAACAAAGAATTGGAAATAAAATCTCTGGCGGCGCGAGTGAACGGAATATTCGATGAATATCCGCAGGATATCGAATATGCGATAAATATTTGATCAATGCTTGGAACACGTTTGACAATCAACGTATTGTTCCAAGTTATATAGCGATTCAATCCAGTCGCGCGTGGCCCAGCCTGAATTTTAAAATTCCTATTACATCGTGCGGAGTGACGAGAAAGGAAAAGGAACCACTACTCTTCTACTACTAGGAATGTTCTACATACAGAATATATATGTTAGTAGGCTTATACAATGTATTTAAATTCCCTTCGCGTCAAGTTGTGCTTAATGAAGATAACTTGATTGCTCGCAATGAGATTGATTAAAGCATACATGTTCTTTAGAGTTTATTGTTATTGCGATACGATATTTTACCTCCCTACAATTCACTTCCTTTATTTTCTTGTACGGCATCCGGTAAGAATCATTCGCAATTTCCGGATGCGAGTGAGACATTCAAGACGGTCGCAGCGTAGTATGGTGAGTGCAAATGAAGTGCTGGGAGGAAAAAGAAGGAAAAAGAAAGCAAACCGAGTTTCATTCATAATGCTTTGCATATACATGTATATGCTCTACCGTATATATGTATATATCTCCTTCACACATCATAGGTCACGTGTTCTCAGTCTTGGCACGAAGTATGGCGCGACGACTAATCGAATTCGAAGAAACGATTTGCAGGAACGTGAGTAAGGGAGCAGAATTCTCAAACGTAACATGAAGACTCTCTAGCTCTACTATTATTGCTATTCCAACTAGTTTCAGCTACTGTAAAAACTCTTGTAATGTCTTTTGGAAATCCCCAATTTCAGCAAATTAACTCATTCCCAAGTTTTGAATGTCAGATTAAGAACAGACACTATTCAAAAAACAAATATAAGGTTTTTGCAGGACCGTTTGTGAGTCTCCCTGACATTTTACTTGGGAATTAGGTCGAAATTTTGGGAAAAGTTCGCAGTTTTAACGTTTTCTACCTGGGATTGCCTAGGAATCCACATGGAAATGAGTTCCTATCAAAACCACACGTGAAGTTTGTAAATTCTCAGCGACCCAACCAGAAATTTACAATAGGCGCACTACTGCAACAGTACTAGCCAAGACTGGCAGGGTACTGGCATTTTTCTGGAATGATAACGCTTTTCAGTACTGGGGATTGAGTACTGATGCCATTATTCCCAATCAGTGCAGGGCCAGTACTGGGTTAGTACCTGGCCGGTATTAAGTTCTCAGTACTGGTTTATCAGTACAGGCATATTACTGTATTTTTATGTATCCAGTACTGATCCCGTACGTGTTGACCAAGTGTTGGAGACCCAATACTGGCACTGTACTGCACCTGTTGTCAACGTTGGCATATTACGGATTTTTCTGATTGGGGAATACAACAGATATTCGAGCAAACTCAACGGCATTTGAGAGAGCAAGGCTGATACTTTGGAATTATATTTATTTTTCTTCGAAGGAGAGGATAGTTCGATGCTATATATTCTCAAATATAGGTCCAAATTGCTGTTTTTGCAGTATCAGATTAGGATTCGGATCTCAGATTCGAATTTAACGCCCCGAAAACCTTTGTTAAGTTTATTCCGATTTCTGGATCAGAGGATCCACCTGATTCTGTCGAATCTGAGTATTAGTTTGCTGTATGAATAGGCCCTTTTTTCCTGAATATAAGGCCCGCATCCGCAATTTGGAGCTTTTATTCTTGCAAAGAAGGTCTGCTGCGTGCTTTTATCAGGAAGACATCCGCTCATGATCCAGATTATGTGTTCTCCAAAAAGGAAACTATTTGCAAGTACGTGCATATAATTTTACAAAACCATTTCGAAAAAGTTCTTTCTTCGTAAAAAACTTCCATCCACTCTCTAAATCTGAAAGAGTGAAAAATCACGTGCTTCACTCCACCAAGTCTCTAAAGTAAGCCAGTCCACTTCGAGTGAGATTTTCACTCGTTTCGAGTGAACCCTCACTCTTTTAGAGTGAAAAATTGCCTCTAGAATATCACTCTAAAAATTTTAGAGAGCACAATACCAACTACATTCCCCCGCAAAACACGTTCACATCCACAATTGGGCTAACAATTATCCATAACAACAGCCATCACCCGTAACTCAGTCTATAATTTTCACGAAAAGAGCTTTTATCCCCATTTATGATTCATTGAATTCATATTGAGTCCATTGTTGCTTTCAGAACGCTCTTCTATCTCTCTCTCTCTCTTCCTTTCTCTCTCACCTTCGGAACACCTCAATGAATTTTAATAGCATCATTATGAATGGAAAATAATCATTGGCGCTGTCTGAATTTTCTCATGTGAATATAGATGAATTCTTCTTTCATACGTATAAATTGATTGCATTCATGTACCCCACGACGGCCCATTTTCACTACGCAGCACAGAAATTATAAAATCAGTCGTGCAATAATGAATTAGTGAGAAAAAAAACCCTGCAATTTCGTTATTCTCAATCGATGATCCCCGACTTTCCCCGACCTACTTTTGATTCCCTGATTTTCCATAATGTGGTCACCCTGTCACCCTGTATAAATTCACTTCCCATATTTATATTATCATAATCGTCACGAATATGTGACAATCTTGTCGGATTGTTGGCTTGAATAATTCATGAGATAACATTTGGTTCCCAGATGACAGTGAAGAATTTTCAACACGAGCGATTACATTGTCCACTTACTCGTCAGCTTTAATCCTATCCTCATTGTACTTGCGATGAAAGTCTAGTAATTCTTGTAGCAGGCCAGCCCCCAGCATATCGTCGACTCTCTTGTCCAGTCTCGAGTCAAGAACTTTCTGCAATGAAAAGAACAAAACATCTTACGGTGATTAAGCTCGATGACTGCAACAAATTTTCAAAGAATTCAACATTTTTTCAAAGTTTCACGTTCAATGAATCATTGAGAGAGGAAAAGAATGCTCGACCTTCTGATTTAATTGAAAGAAAATTCAACTTTTTGTTGAAAAGTACAACATCGTGACCTCGAGATTCAAAGTTATTAGTATAGTTCTTGATCGATCAAGCAAATCATTCGAAGGTCTAATTAATCTACTTTGGAAAAAAGAAATCTAAAAAGTGGAAATGAGTAGTGAATTTTATTTTTCGAACAAAATTTAACAGCACTTCTACTGAAGAGTTCTATGTATTGTGTATCTTCCAAGGTCTGCATGTCCTACTCGAGAGAATGACACAATCAGGCGGGGGATTACCAAACCTGAATCCATCCACGCTAAGTGTCATTCCTCTCCACTTTTTCCAGCTGGGTTCAGTGCATTTCCATAGCTATACAAATTCGTCTAACGATTACATAAAAATCCCTCGACTCATTTCACGATCACTGAACAATACCAAAAAATACATAGTATATCTATAAAACTTCACGAAAACTGTTTCTGAAGTGGGCGGTGAAGGGTACGGAAACTCGACATGCGGAAACGTCCCGAGATATCGTCCGAAATATTTAAAATGAATTGATGTATCATTTTTCGTCTGCGTCCGCTTGCATTTATTTAACTCGATGATTACGAGTGTAATTGGGCGTCTAAACTGTCATATGTAAACGGAAGTTGTTCGATAGAAGTGATCGTTCACGACTTGTATGTGACTCAAAAAGCCAGAGCTCGATATTCACGAGGAGGGATCGTATAAATATGTCTTGAGAAAGACAAAAAACGTCAAAACAAAGGAGCTTGTTGGTGAAATCGAAAAATCTCGACTACTCTGTATCCATGAGAATGATGTTTCAAAGAATCAGGAAGAATTTCAAATTCATCTTGTTATTTTTTTACTTTATTACTTCCAGCCGGAAGATCAAAAGAATCGATACTTCTTGTTGAGATATAGCTGGTGAGGTCATGTTACGGTCAACTCCCTCTAAAAACGACTTCTTTGACGCATATGCGCTTCTAAAAAAGAACCTTTCTGTGGCAAATAGATCCTCATTCGTCTAGGAAAGAAGGGATGATAACAACATCGTGAAAATGAGGATAGATATTCAACGTGGGATATCAAAAATAATGCTTACATCTTTATACAATCGAATATGATGCAACGAAAGAATTTGATCGCCCTTCACTCGAAGCGGTATCAGTTCATGCTCTATCTTTCGTCTTGTATTTCAAGTATAAATGTTATGTCGAAGCAATTGATGACCGCGCTACCTACATTCATATACTATATTCATATATCAAGTGTTCATTGAATATCGTATCTGGAATGTTTTGGCATTGAACGTGAGCTCCACTAATTAGGGAAGAGAGTGGATTACTCAACATCCTCGGTGGTCTTGAATGAAAAGATAGTAATAATTTTGTATTCGACTCACACACACAAAACTCTATGATTATAATTTTACGCTATTATACAATACCCTGCTCATAATTTCTAGACAGGTTCAGGGATAAGCGTTCGAACCTTCAAGGTTTATTTTTCCTAATATCGATTAACTGCATTAATCTGTAGTTATGAAATATTGGTTTTCCGTGCAAAGCTCTTTGCTCTAAGTTACAAGAAATTCAACAAATTATTCATATTACACGCTTCTCTTTTGCATAACTTTTTGCAGAGATAAAAAAATAAGGACGCGCATCGTTAGTTGGAAGGGAGATAAATTATTACGTAAATTGATAGCTGTATCATTCAAATCGGATGAATAATTTTCTGTGATCTTTGACGAACTCGTAGCACGAAGAAAAAATAAAAGAAGAAAACCATTTCCATGTCATACTGCACATTGGCAACATTGATTGCGAAGAAGATTTGTCAGATGTTGAAGTCGAAGTGTTTACATAACAATTTATATCTTTTCCAAGAGGCATTCTAAGTTCATGATCGGAGTAAAAATACAAACACTCGCTTGAAACGCGACAAACATATTTTATCGTATTCATTTCTGTATATCATGATTATGATGTTGTTTTGAAATTATCATTTCATTACAGTTGATTGTGAAGCAAAAATGCACTCAAGAGAAGTTCTCTGTACTTGAAACAACACTTTGTATCAGCTTTACAAAAGGTTATCGTCATTTCAATCATGCACGGCGATAAATTTTATGTTTGAAACAATCCACTCGAAATTCTGTATTGAAAATCAATACTCTCGAAATTGACAGATTTTCAATGTAAACTCAACACTCTTGTGTCAATATTCAATACAATTTTTTTCTGCTATTCCAGAAAGCTCTAAAATTCTCAACCACTCATCCCTCCGGGGACATTTGATATCATATTTTGGTGGTGCCAGTGCCATCCATCAACATGGAATCCAAAAATTAAATCATTCGATAGAATGTTTCCAAGTGATAATTCTGAGATTTACCTAGTCAAAATCACTTTAGTCATTTTCTAGGCTTTGCGAGACCTCACCAGGCCTCGTAATAATGATTTCTACTATGGTTCCAGCAATCATCCTTCCATGTCATTTTTAGAAATCTCATATGATTCTTCATCTCACGAGGTTCTACAATTTTTGTTTCAACTTCTTGGAAGCTCTTAATTGGCTCTAAATTCTCACATGTTGCACGTTCTAAAAAAATTCGATCACTCATTACAGCGGTTCTAGTTCACCATGAAACTGCCATTCCTGCGATTACCATTGTTGCTACAACTTTCTCAATCAAGCAATTACATAGCTCTTAACTAGCTTCTGATTTCTGTTGAACAAAAATCGTTTGTGCCTCACATGCGACAAACTTTATCAGAAAATTGAATATCCTCGGAGTGCCCAGAGCCCTCTCATAAGCCTCACATAAATTTGCGACAACGCGAAACAATAGCGAGGGAGCCTGAACCAGAGCAGAGAACCACAAAACCTGTACTTTAAAACTGTACCAAACGGTTAATAAAATCAAGTGATTTCCAGGAACCGATTCAAAATCATCGTTATTATACGAACAACATCCAGCGCTCTCCCATCCTCGTTTCGTTGAAATCTTTCAAGAATACAAGATATTCATTCAGTGGTGAAGTAATGTGCAGTTGTGAAAGCACAACTCAATCACGTGTACACGATTTTTCATTGTGGAAAGAAGATTCGTTTTCCAAGAAACAATCGAACACCTCATCTATAAGATCTATACTATACGATTTAATCGACGATTCCTGGTATTGTTAAGGCCCGTTGTTCTTTTTATTTCGGCTGTACGCGCGGTGTGTGCGTGTGGTTTTTTTGCCAAATCAGGGCGAGTCACGGCTGTGACTTTTTTCACCTCTAGACAGGCTCATTGATCTACTCGAAGGTTACCACCGCTCTGGAGAGCACTCATATGCACTGCATGAAAATAAGAGATAAAGGAAAGAAAGGAAAGCGCATGGTGTATCTCGTATTTTATATGTATAACCACCCGAACACCCACGGTACACGAATATTGATTTGATTTCAGATTCACTTACGTGATATCTCGTCGTCCTAGTCACAGCATTCATTGTCTCTTTCGTTTCTCTACCAAAGAGACCGAGATATGATGGATGACTTCCGATCATTCGTATCTCGAACAATGATCTATGAAATCTCACATTTCTACACGCGGATTGATAAACATTTGGGTGAAATTTTCATTTCGATTTGATCGATACACTATCTCATCGATATTCTTATTCGGAATGATGTATGGGATGTGTGTTGGAATATATGTGCACTTCCCCTAGACTGGAGAAAGTTACAAAAAAAAACCTCTGCTATGATTAATTAAAAGACACAGGTTGATTTTAGTTTTAAGAACATTTTTTTATCCGTATTCTTTCATATGGGGGAGCTAGCATAGTTTCGTGCTGCCCTTGGGTATCGTCTCCCCAACTGATTCTCTAGGGACAAGGGATGATGACGAACGAGCCTGTCGTTACTGCCACCATACACCACTACATAAAGATACAAAATATTACACCAAGCGGAAACGTTGGAATAGTTGGTATAGTTCATTTACACTTCTTCTGCGTCTGTTTTTTGTGTCGTTAAGAACCTGCAAGCACAAACCTGCTTTTCTTGAAATTTCTTCAATTCTGTGAAGTATATTACTCTTCATTGTTATGTAGTTTTTTCATTATCGCTGGAAAAGGAAGATATTTATGGTGATTATAAATGAAGGACAAATTGTGAACATTGAGAGAATGGAGGGAAAAACTTCGAGCTTTTCCGAACGAATGTTTTGAAATTCCCACGAGGTTGCATCTGTGAACTTCCAAGTTCCATGCATTCTCATTCTGATAGATATGGGAACTTAAATTTCCCACGTAAAAATCTATAGCTCTATTCAGGAAATGCTTGTGTACCACGTGTTCGAACATCGTGATCCTCGACTCGTTGATCGTTTCCACGTGGATACTTTATCTCCTAATCTCAAGAGCTATCTCCATTCAAAATTCATCAATTCAGCAGCCTGAAAATGTGTCTATCTCTCAATCAACGCGAAAATTCATACTACCCGGTGAAATGTTGGAATTTATTGAAAGTGGAATTCAAAATATTCCACAATTCGATTAAAGAAAAGTCAAAATATTTGAATGCATTAGAATATTATTTGTACAATGGATGTGAATCGTATATAAACGGTATCAAAGTAATTCAAACAAATCGCGTGGAAGTGGTATTAAAATACAGGCCATTGTATACAAGATTCATTAGAAAAAACGCCCGATGGGACCTACATATATTAGAAGAAGGAAGAAAAAATAAATTAACATTCCGGGAGACCCTGATGTTACGTAGTATAAGTACATGCGTGTACACCAATACACGGGGCTTTTACTTGGAAGACAAGAGAACATTATGCCCCAAAGCCTCAAATCTTTCTCACGCTCCGCGTCCACGGTTAAAAGACGCGACCTCTGGCAACCCATTTCGACCGCGTTCATTTTAAATCGCATTTAAATGCCGGGTCTCCTCTACCGACCGATCGCTGAGTTAGAGGCAGGGATGAAGAGAGGAGAGGAGAAAAGATAAGAGACACACATAAGTGTGGGTACCACGCACATACGTGTGAATATACGTGAGGGTACATTCGAGTGTGTGCGCGCGCATGTACGCACGTGCGCGGCCCGTTCATTCGTTTTCATTCATGCGAGCCGTCGTGGTGAATGACGCAAGATGACCAAAGTCAGTACTCAAATGGATACCCAACATATAAATGGATTTTATCCAATACTGGATTCATTAATGGAATTCGTTTGGAAAAGGTTAGATCCTGTAATATTGACTCTTGGCGCCGCGCTGCGCTGTGCTGTGCCTTGCCGTGTCGTGTCGTACCGCGTCGTGCGGGTTTCACTCCACACGGGAGTAAGAACACGAGTTCCTCTGCACGTGCATATGTCACTCTTTTGTAAACGTGAATCTTTGATGTATAATCATTTCCTTGGAATAAGAAAAACGAGGGGAGAAAATATGTTATTAGAGAATCGAGATTTATGGATAGATATTTCCTGATACATGTCGTAATCTAACGTTGAGAGATGAGTCGAGGAGCGATGGCTTCATTTGTACAGCTTATTACGTACTCGTCTCGTATAGTACGAACGGACATCTTTCCGCGCTTTCTATAATTCCTTCGATGATTCCTAGTAAATCGAAACTCAAAATTCAAATTGAAAAACAGGATTTGAAAAGAAATCGTTCGATAATAAAAATCCCTCCGAAACATATAAATTGTATTTCTCATCGTAGCGACGAAACGAGATTTCGGATATTACTGGGAGGATAAAAAGAAGAGACAGAAAGAAGGAAACGACGTGTGTGTATGTAGGACATACATCGGGAACTTTATTGATATGTGATTCTTGAAACGAGAAATACTCCTATGCTCATGGTCCATTTATCACGACGATCTCCATTAGAACTATCCCATTCAACTTCCTAACGTTCTAAAATTATCGTGACACAAACTCGTATGACACAAAATTCGTATTCGCTTGAAAGAAACGTTGGAGAAGAATATGAGACATGGACAAAAATCAACAAACCGCTCTCGCCAGATTAAGTGTGTTGAGACACAGGATGGTAATAATCACGGGAAGTTTGTTTTAAATATATTTCGCTCTTTTCCCTTCCTTCTTGTTATTTATAAATAGTTCTCCTGTTTTTTCTCCTATCCGTTGGCGAATGAACGTTGATAATTGATACGCGAAGGGAATTATTAAGAAAAATTATTTCAATGTTTTTCAACAAAATTGCAGGTTCGTACCGCGGAGAAGAAAGTCGAGTTACGCAACTCGAAAGGAAAAAACAATCTGAATGGCAATTGATTTGGAGTACAGTGACATATCTTTATCGGTATAACTTGTACAAAATCACGCGAATCTTTATTATTTATCAAGAAAATAGGCTTGAAGAATAAACGCTGTTCTTGAATAGAGCTCCTATCTCAAAAGCGTAACACGGAAATACGATAAGATATATTCAAGTTTAAAGAATGAATTTAATCTTTTGAGGAAGATGTCAATCATCAATTTTTCTCCCTACGTTTTCACAGAACATAAATACCGATATCATCTTGCGGTTTGCAATCAGCCTGATCGAGATAACACTCAATAATAATTAATTAATCTCATAATATATTTTACTTGGATTTCGTATTTTTATCATATTTTCACGAGGGAAAATATTTTTGCGTAAAATTATTCGATATAACCAAGTGGAAATATTCCTCCAGAGATGAAATAAGAAGTTGTTGAAAGGCGTAGAAAGATCCCCAGCAGACTGCAAAAGTTGCTGAACCATTTCTCTTCACCTTGTTCATTGTTTTCTAATTTCTTTTCACAATGTTGCTGAGAATTTGATGAAGTGCATTATGAAAATTTCGATGTTCAAAGCATGTCGCTGCGCATTCGGCGACGCAACCACCCAGCAAATTTCCTGGTATTTCCCTATTTGAGGGCGTAACTTTTCAGGGGTTAGGAGTAAAAGCGAGGGAGATATCCATACATAAATATTTCGCTGAAAATCTCTGTAAAATCTCAGAAGAATTCTGATTTTGCTCTGCAAAAGTCTGAGAAACTCTGAGATTTCGACAAAGAGTCTGATATTTTTGGGACATCTCTCTCAAATTTTTTTCAGAGTTTATCAGACTTTTCTCGTAATTTATCAGAGATTTTTCATTAAAACTTCAGATAAATGATTATGAATTTATTCCTGTTGAAACTCTGAAAAAAGTATCATAAATGTCCGTGTTTTCTCCGAGAGCTATGAAAAAATCATGAAATATGAGTGATTGTCAGAATTTTCTCGGATCTTTTTCCGATTTCATCAAAGATTCTTCACCGAAAGTTCAGATCAATGATTATGAATTTATTCCTGATAAAACTCTGAAAAAAAATGTGATGAATCTCTGTTTTCCTACTTTTTCTTTAATACTTTTTTCAGAGTTTCATCAGGAATAAATTCATAATCATCAATTTACAATTTCGATGAGAAATCTCTGATAAACTCGGAAAAAGATCCGAGAAAATTCTGACAATTCTCATATTTCATGGTTTTATTATAGTTTTCAGGGAAAACACAGACGTTTATCATACTCTCTTCAGAGTTTTATCAGGAATAAATTCATTATCATCTATCTGAAGTTTCAATGAAAAATCTCTGAGAAACGCGGAAAATAGTCTGACAAACTCCGAGAAAACTTCGAGACCGATGTCTCAAAAATATTAGACTCTCCATCGAAATCTCAGACTTTTGCAGAGGAAAATCAGAATTCTTCAGAGATTTTACAGAGATTTTCAGAAATTTTTCAGCGAGATATTTCCATACAGGTGATGATGTATTTACGCCGAAATACAAAGAATGTACGAAAACAGATTCACGAATACGGTGGCTTTGTGTTCAAGGACAGTTAAATTCCTACGTATTTTGAAGAATTTTGACGCTGATTTGAGATCGATGGAGGGAACTTTTATAATACTACGCGATTTTAGATTCAAGTGTGTTCAATTTTTCATTTGTTTCAATGCACACAAATGTTCTTGATAATACTAATATTGTGTAACACTTTCAGAGTACGGAGTAGCGCAATTGTATGAACTGTGCCGTAAACGAGTCCGCCCTAACGTGACAGTTTCTTCTGTAAGCCGCTAGGTGCTGCCCCTGCCCCGTTGTTAAGAATATTCGCATCAGGGTATAAGCGGAGGTCTCGTAACATGGTTCAACACTAGTTTTGCCATGTTGTGGAGTTTTTCCTGAACTTGGAAATCTTCAGAGCTGCTCAGCAAGGAATGAGGAATATTAATATTCAAGAATTCTGGATTACGTGTTGGTTTGTGATAAATTTTATGTTTTCCCTTGCTGGTATGAAACATGCAAGGGGCAATTAGGGAGCTATTAATTCAATGATAGCTGAATTCATCATTCGAAACATCATGAATTATGAAAACTATGAGATTGCATGAGAAAACATTGAAAATAAATTATGAGAACTCTTTTTGTCATGAAAAAAAAAACCCACACTAATATATATTGTTCTAATGGTATTCAGTAAAAACAATATAATGCCGTGCAATGCAATGCAAATTCATTGATTCAATTTGATATAATGGATTCTCGTTTCAGATTTTGTATCCCACAAAACCAATACGTTCCCACAGACGAGAGTAATTTTGCAGATTACTCTAATTCAGTGTTATTACTTTGTTCCTAGAAAATTCCAATAAGGAACGAATTAATTCCATAATTGTTTTTTAATTTATTTTGTAAAGTGTATTGGTTAATACCCAATTCTAATGGGAAATCAACTCATTCGATAAGAAATTTCTTATGTAGAAACTTGATCCAATTCCTTTGGATCTTTTCAAAGGGAATGAATCAAAATTTTGAATCAAAGTGATCAACTCCACATTAGAAAATTTTGTGTATTTTGAACACACGTGCATGTCCACTCAAAATTTGTCTTAAGTTTACATTGAACATCTGTCAATTTGTCACTCATCTGAGTTGATTTTCAACACAAATTTTGAGTGGATTATTTCTAACACAACATTTTTTATTGTGTATTTGTTTATTTATTAATTTAGAATATTTTCAGGCGTAAAAATTCGTCATTTCTCTTCATAGTTGTTCGTACTCATGACAACCTTCTGAAAAAACAAACAGAATTCCCATTCGATGAACAAATACGACAGATAACTGAAATAAGCGACCAAATTGAAGGCAAATTTCACTGATTCCAGTAATTTTTTTGCACCGGTTCATGCATATTTGGAATCATGCACATGACGGACGCGTGATGATACTCGTCATTTTTCGTCTTTTTTTCTCCACGTTCTTGTCCCTCTTCTCGTAGAGGTACTAATCACATTTTCCAGTAAATGGACAACGATCTCTCCCAGCTCTCTGTAATTTCGGCAATCTTTTTCGAAGAAAATCAAACTCACGCGCGCCTACGGCATTCATGCACCCTATATTCGTGAGAATTCATACGGTTCTTCTTTTTTAGAATCTCTTAGAATCTCTTTAGAATAAAAAAGACTATACGCATCGAAGGGAAAGAAAAATGATTGAACAAAAGGTTATTTTTATTTACCAACTGTGAATGATGAATTTCTTTTCACAAAGAGTGATTAAATCACAATTCGAAGCAAGTTTTCTGACGTTAGCCAAGCGTTGCAAACCGAGGTTAACTCGATCAGGTCGAGGGAATAAATTTCTATCCAGGAATTTGCATGAGAATTCCGAGAAAATATATGTTTGAAATAACTTCGAAATTCGTATATCGAGTGATAAAATTTCAAATCGGAAGGTACGCGAGGTATCTAAATACCGCGTATACCATCATTCGTTCGTAATCCGCGAAATGAAGAATCTTGAGAAATAATGTAGCGATAGGTTAGAGCGATCAAAGAAACCTACAACTCGGATCCTATAAATTATAGTCAGACGTACATTCGAACATCACAAAATACGGAGCTTGAAGTTTTATATACGGTAAGCAGCGCACAAGAGGCGGGAAATGGGAATGGAAACGATCCGTTGATTTGATTTCACGAACGCTTCGCTGATCCTCTAAATGATATGGAATATATACTTCTGACGGACGTACCAAGTTGCCCTATGATGGTGTATTTTCAAAAACATAATCGGGGTAACACATGTACCGTGTTCTTATCCGTAATTCAAGGTCTCGAGTATAAACGGGTTGGATTTTTTAGGAAATGGGAATCCACGAATGTGGAAATATAGTACATGTATTTCATTTCTTTTTCAAGCATTCTTTCAAATGAAATATTCTAACATTTTCGATAGTGATCGATTACAATCAGAGATGGGTTGGAAAGATCCTTAATGATCTGATTCGTGGTGCGTGATTGGTCCACAAGAAAGACAAGTCTCGCCAGGTCTGGTGCCGGGCTTGGTTTATGATTGAGCCATTGGTTCTTACACACATGGACAATCACATTATTTTTTTCGAGAGTAATAAACATTGCATTAGCAATTTTTGCACTATTAGAAATTTCTGATTGAACTTCCAATTATATGTAACGGAAGCAAAAGTTATTCACGTAACTGAAAAATTTATTGAAATTTCAATCACCAAGAATTACAAGTTTCATTTACAAATGTATATGTAAAATATATGAAATTTACTAATTAAAGAAATGGTATTTTCATTCCGCAAGGATAATTTTTGATTCATTTTTGTCAGTAATCGGATATAACAAAACTTCGCATTGCTTCAAATATATTCTTTTCTTCTCGCCTTTTGGAAGATCATTCGAGCGACTGGATGTTCATTTTCTGCATGCATCATCGACGATACAGAAGACCGCGCACGCGAGATAATAGATGGACGTTTATCCTGTCGTGCACCCTGTCGGTACTGATTTCGATAGTTCCTCAACTACCTCCGGTAGAGTCGTCTGGATTCTTAGAAAGACTGCTTGAGAAATTTAGATACACGCACACGATACTCTTCTTTGGATCCTCTTGTTCGCATCATATCCCCCCGATAACGTTAGCTTTATGCCCCAGGAAGGATCGGAAAGAGCGCTCTACGCCCTTTGGATGTATCGAATTCCCATACACCCAAAATAGGGCATGAACGATCCGTTGGTTGTATATCGTAAAAGAGATATAGTTTTCGATAACCGAATAATCAACCGCATTCAAACCGGAAGCTTGGATTATAAAATCCCGAATATTCCAAGGTGAATAATTTTGCATCTAATGATTTCAGAGTACTTGAATTCTTCGTATCACGATGAGCGACTGTCTTTGTATGATGTTTTAACGAGGAGTTATATATGTTCTCCGTTGAATGTCTGCTCACAATACTTATTAGTGTCCCACGGAAGGAAACGCATAATCATAAAACTCATCTCCTTCTTCTGATCCCAGAACGTATCATGTGAGTCACGTTTGTAATCGCAACGAATCGCGAATAAATCCTATATATTCCCCTGTTGTTTTGTTTTTTTTTTTATTACCGAGGTTGATACGAAACGTTACATCGACTTGGTATTAATCGCTTTATCAGACCTTCTCTCCTCATTCATAAATTTCAATGCGTTCAATCGTCTCCGAGAAGCGAAGGAGGAATTCATATGCATACTATTCCGAACGTAACGTCAATGAATTTTCCACTCTCCACGTAAACGAATAAGAGGATCTTATTTTTCGCACGTCGATGTCTTCCTATACTCGCGCGCGTTCTTCCTCGTCTGGCGTGGGTTGACGGAAATGCCATGCATGCCGTAGTTCCTAAAAACCCGACTGCATACTCGAATCTGTATGCGAATCGTGAACGGTAAAAAGTTAAAAAGGAAAAGTAAGAATGATGGGGGATAAAACGGAGAAGGTCAATGTACGTGATGTGGCGAGGAAAAATATTGTTTACCCATTGGTGAGAATGATTTCTCATAAAAAATTCAAACAACGGCATTAACAGGAGTAGAGGACTGATAGAGCCTTTCTTCCATCGAAGAAGATAATCTTGGATGTTATTGGAAAAGAAAAACCTGAGATAATATCGTTTTTCATACTATCTCAAAAGACACCTTCGTGTGATCAAATGATTGTTTCAGAATAGAGAGATAGAGAGAGAGAGAGAGAGAGAGAGTGTGTGTGAAGGTGTGTGGTAATGAATGGAAGTTCGCGCACTACCGCATAATGTTTTGTTATGCATTCACGATTGAACGCGTACAAGAAACGCTGACACCAAATAAGACACCAACTAAGCGTATCGAATTTCGAGACGACATCCGACTTGCATGGAGTGATAAGATGCTTTATTCTCTCCGTGTAACAAGAAGGACAATCCTCATGCAGGTTTCGAAATATAATACTTACCCTGAATAATCTTCTTTAACAATTCTCTAACCGCTTCGCGTTGAATTTAGATTGCGCCAAGTTGGATCGAAGGCATCGCGATAAAGCATTGAAAATTGCACTCGATATGGAGTTGGCGGGTGTCCAAACTGTGGGAATGAAGTTTGCCGATGACAAATAGCGCGCCACGTATTGTGTAAAAAGAGGGAATTATATGAGCGCGAATATTGAATTAGATGACGAGAAGACGACGGGATGATGCGATGACGATTATCGAGGATATTGTTGAAGATGAAGTTTCATAATTCTTGAATGCAATTCAAACGTTGATGGCTTATTAGGAATATATATATATATATATATATATATATGTGTGTGTGTGTGCTGCATCCGTGAGAGAGAATAAGCGCAACGTAATCGTCGTCTTACCAGTGCAGCCAACAGTAAAACCTCTTCTGACGATTCAATTACTTATATGAAAAACTCGCGATCGTTACGGAGAATTGGCGCCATGCCCGCATCCATCTAATCAGGGGAAATATTTTACATACATTAATTTAAATTGTGAGATTGAGGCGGATGTGAGGAGGATTCATAGGACAGAAGGTTTCATCTACCCGCATCGGTAATAAAGAAATAACCCTTTGGTAGTTGGAATCTTGAATCGATGTGTGATGAAAATAAAGTCATTTACTTTGAAAGGTATGACATTACGGACTCATATAAATTACACTCGTATGTCTCAAGTATGAATTTAAAGGAAATTTACAAGTTCATATAGTTTGAACTAGGTCTATTTTATTTAGGTTGCGTTCAACTTAGAATATTCTGATTTATTCATCTGGAAGAGTCTAAAGTTAGCGGCTTAGGTGAAAGCATAGTTGAATCGCCACTTAATCAATCTTTATAAATACTTGGATCAAAAGTTACTGCAGTCTACCGTTGCAGTCTACAGGAAATCTGGCGCATTGGATTTTCCGTCCGGATCCAAAGGGGTCGCGTCAAAAATTTATTATTGAAGTGTTGAATCTTCATGAATAAAGGGTATATGCAGTCCGCCAAAACTGGTAGAAAGTTATCTAAGCATTGCCTGATTTGAAACCAGCAGTTGGTTTGACCAACAGCAAAGGATTGACGTGTCTGGATCGTTTATTCGTAAAGATATACACAAAAAAAGCTGCTACAGTTGAATATTTTGAGCCAGAACAAAATTTTTAGCTCTAATCAGCAAGAAACTTATTCTGAAAGTTTTCAGGTGCAAAAAATTACACGAATTTCGTGTTCAAGTACACCAATCTGCGATATGGGCAGCTAAGAGCATAATTCCATGAAGTAACAACACTTGCAATTCAATAGATATTCTTCTGTATATTTATTGAACGGTCAAAACCTGCGCACCCTTAACGTTAATGAGTTCAGAAAAAATGTACGCTGTAAATTTATGTGAAGCAATTAACATATAAATTTTGTATCAATTTTCAAAACTTTTCTGATTTGTTCATATGAATTTCGATAGATTTTGCAGCAAATTTCATGTATTCACGATTGAACTTGATTTCAATTACAAGTTTCAGAATTTTTATATTCGTCCGATATATGGAATTCCAAACTATCTTTTACAGTGTCCATTCATGCTCCTCTTTGATAGTTAATGGACTTTGAGAAACAGTGTTTTGTTACGGAAAAGTAAGAATACGAATACCTCCGAGTCCTGGGTCCAATGTATTCGCGTAGTTGTTTGTAGATTTTCTCAGAAATTCTGAATTCCTACATATTTCTACATTTTCCACGACAGTTGGTGGACTTCATCTACCTTGGGTGTTGACACGTAATTTCACCTCGTAGGGCACGAACTTACCGGGATAGATATACTTTAAGATAATTTTCTGTGACAATTCTTCTCCATTTCTTCCATTTTTAGCGAAAAAACAAAAAATAATGAGAAGAAAAGGGAGGAAGAGCAAAATACAACGATCTGTTGCTAGCAGTAATCGTACATAACACGTCGCGGTCGTAGCCCTTAATAATTGCTTTATTAATAGCTGCTTCGTGAGCGCGGGATGTGTCTGGCCTAAAAGTACGTTCACACCGCGCGGGAGAGAACTTACGATCTAATTTTAAAAGCTCCTGTCTTTCTCTTTTCCTCTCTGCGTTTCTTTCGCTTCACCCTCTTCCATTAGAAATTTCATCCGCATTTCTACTTCTTACGCGAGTCGCTTCTTTTACAAGGGAGTCAAGGAACTCTTTCGCTCGGAGATGAACATTGTTTTTACACAACATAATGCTCTATGTATATCATTTGTATAATTTCATATCGAATTTGATGGATCGCGTTTTCTTATCGAGAATGACTTTCAGGAAATGGGAAGTGGTTTCAAAAGATTGTTTATATCCTCCCTTTTGTTTCCTTCCTTCTGTCTACTGTTGATTATTCCTAGAGATTTTTCGAGTGACGCAAAAACAGTCTTTTCGCCACAATCTTCAGCTGAGTCTTACCAGAATACGATAGAATTTTGTATTTGCTCGAAGTTGCTGATTTGAAATTCAAAATGAAGTGTCTAGTCAAAAGAGAAGGGAAGTTTAAACAAAGTGCTTTGAAATTCAAATACAAGAAACAAAGATCGCAAATTTCGAAGCTTTCCATGGAATACCATTTGGCTGACAGCTGCAGCTTTAGTAAACACATGCACATATCGAACAACTTCTGAGACATGACTGGGATGTGTCGTCATTTCCTGTACCACCACGTTTGAATTTGTCATAATCCAAAGTGCCACTTGTTCCCCAAGCTTTGTGCCGACCACTTGATGATTCTTCCATTATCCACCTTTGAAATTCCTATGCTCGATTCTTCTTGCTTCAAATCTCTTCCAATTCTTCGATATCCAAAATCCCATCCACTTGGAAAAAAAAAAGTGGAAACATTCATCCAAGGGAGAAATCTACAGGGATGGAGAAAAAAAAAATAAGAGAAACGAATCTCATTGCAAGACCACGCAAGTTTACGACAATAGAACGTTTCTTCCGTATACACATCAGTTCCATGTGGGTTTTGTTAATCGAGTGAGAATGAATCGTCTTTATATAACGATAATCTATATACAATGTCGTGTAGGAGGATCAGTTGTTGGAACTGTACACGATTGTTTCTTCGTTGATATTTTGTAGGCGGCTGTGAAATGAATTTTAACATTTTAAGACGTTAGTCATAGAGGAACGAATTGAAGAATTTATTTTACAAAATATAAAATAAAATTTCTATAACTGAGTAATATTTGTGTGAGAATACGTCATACAGTATACACCAAATGCATAAAGAAAAGCCAGCGAAGGAGGAGGAAAAAAAATTAAAAACATAGAAATACACTCTCATATCCTTCAGATCCACTGCTACGTTTATATGTATCGAACAAAGACAGCTGTAAGTCCTCCACAGTTGTATTGAATTTACGGCTTCCTTTACTTGAATCATATATGCAGTTAGACCAGATGCTTAGCACTAGAATATTCCCCATGTGTTTCATCGCTTATAGCGAACGATAAGGGACAGAAAAACACAAAGAAAAAAAAAAGTCATTCGAATCTCACTCAGATACGAATACGCTAGAGATAAAATTATTACTATCTATTCTTGAAAAAAAATGAGCCCAAGTTTTCTAATCATTTCTACATTCGTTTGATCTTCACAAATAAGAGGAAGAAATAAAAGAATCTGCATTATACGTGTCGATCGAAATACACGCTCGAATAAATTGTATCTCAAATACGAATCTGTTTGAAGTGAATTTACATCTTCCGGTAACAGATTTAATCTTCCTCTTATTTTTTCTTCCTACGATCATCAAATTTATCGTTCAGAATTCTTTCTCTCTAAAGAATGTGAATCTTTTTGTTCCCCACTAAATTTATCAAGAAATTGGAAATAATTTTAGTTGAAATGCATATAAACTATGAATAATTATATGAATTCACTTCCAAATCGAGGAATCCCTCCCAAGTATCGAGGATAATTGCGGTATTCTTCGAGTCGACACGTATTTGCATCTCCGACAACAAAAGCGAACAGCGAAATGAAAGTAAGTGCCGATGAAAGAAAAGAAGGATACGCAAAGAAGAGGAATTGTACATACGCGGGAGGAAAGAGAGAGGCGCGACGCGGTACAGCCAGATGTGTGGCACATTTTAATTAACGACCAGACATCCTCCGAGACGCGTGACCCCGAACTCAGGGTCATCACATGACCCTTTTTCTATCATTTCATCTCATATTTTTCTCGTATGAGAATGAAGATGGGATCGGGACGGTATTGCATGTACGTGGAGTTCAATTTTGGATATAATTCAACATGTGTTCAAGAAAAAAATAACCAACGGATACGGTGTGTACGAGTAATACCCAGACGAATTGACCTCTCATGGATTTCAGGGTCACTTCATGATGGTCCTCCAAATTCATTCGTACGGTCTGCGAATCCCTTTATCGAACGCTGTAAATTCATTTAGAGTGTCGACTGAAATTTGGGAGTTCTATGGAAATGACCTGGTACCGACGAGGTTATATTTGTGGAACTTCGGTTAAAACAACCGTTCCCATGCGTACCCCTGAGTATATTCCATATAGTAATAGGATTTTGTATGTAAGATATTGGAAGTATAAATTATTTCGGTCTGGTTTGAAAAGATGACTCTCGCTCTCATGAATGTTTCATAGTCACAATCGATTTCAATTGTTTCTGAGAGAGGTTAGACACCTGTGAGTAATATTCAGTTGATATCACTCCGAGTTCCTTCTAGAATCCCGATTTTTACTCAGTGAAATATGTCAAATTTCGTTTTAACTAAGCAGCATTTGCGGGAGCTGCTAGTTTTCTGTTTTGATTGGAAAAACAGTGCAGCTGAAGCCCATCGAATGCTTGTGGAAGTTTATGGTGACAATGCTCCAACTGATAAATCATGTAGGGAATGGTTTCGACGTTTTAAGAATGGTGATTTCAGGGTCGAAGACAAGCCTCGCTCAGGACAACCACAAAAATTCGAAAACGAGGAATCGGAGGCTTTACTCGACGAAGATCCGAGTCAAACGCAACAGGAGCTTGCGGAATCATTAGGAGTTACGCAACAAGCAGTTTCCGTACGATTACAATCCATGGGCGTGATTCAAAAGCAAAGCAATTGGGTGCCTTATGACTTGAAGCTTAGAGACATTGAACGGCGATTTTTCACTTGCGAGCAGCTGATTCAAAGACAACGAAGAAAGGGGTTCTTACATTGGATTGTGACAGGAGATGAGAAATGGATATTCTACGATAACCCCAAGAAAAGAAAATACTATGCTATGCCCGGTCAATCGTTGCCATCGACTTCAACATCGACACCAAAGAGGAATATTCATGGTTCAAAGATCATGCTGTGTATCTGGTGGGACCAAAAGGGTGTTATATACTATAAGTTGCTAAAACCTGGTGATTCTATTACGGGTGATCGGTATAGGCTACAATTGATTCGTTTGAGTCGTGCGTTACGAGAAAAACGTCCGGAATACAAGGAAAGACATGACAAAGTTATTCTTTTACACGATAACGCTCGGCCTCGTGTCGCAAAAGTAGTGCAAAATTATCTGGAAACGTTGAAGTGAGATATTCTACCGCACCCGCCGTACTCGCCGGACATTGCTCCTTCCGATTACTGGTGATTCCAACAGATGCAGCACGATTTGGCAGGCCACCGCGGTTCACTTCGTTCAAAGAAATCGAAAATTGTCTCCTAACTTGGATCGCCTCGAAAGACGACACCTTTTTCTCCGTAACAGGATTCGAAAATTACCCGAAAGATGGGAAAAAGTGATAGCCAGCGGTGGACGATACTTTGATTAATTTGATAATTCATGTTATTCTGAAATAAACGCATCTTTAACTGTAAAAAAATGGACCGAATTAATTTGTACTCCCAATATGTATGGGATTGTATAATCCTCATGTATCTAATCCTTCAGATTTCAGTTCCTAAAAACAGGACTGTCCAGTTTTATCTGGCAATCCTGATCATATCCGTTTCGGGTATCTTAATTGCATAAACTCAACACCAGATGGAATTCCGTGAAGAAAAGAAGATCAAAATAAATAAATTTGTATGAATTTTGAAAGAAATTTTGCCTAGTTGAATGAGCACAACGTCAATTGAATGGTCAGATCGAAGTATCAGTTATACGCGTGACTTTTCGTCTACTCTCTAAAATTTTTAGAGTGAAATTTCAGTCTTTAGGCAGCCAGGAGTGAGCTTGTCGAAACTCCGAGTGAAATTCCCATTCTCTCACAATGGAAGTCTGAAGATTTGAGGTTGGAAACTTGGAGCCACTCCTAAAAAAGAGGGGTTCACTCGAAATGAGGGAAAATCCCACTCGAAGCGGACTTGCTCACTTCTGAGGCTTAGTGGAGCGAAACGCGTGATTTTTCACTCTTCCAGATTTGGAGAGTAGTGCACCTGAAAGTAGGCTACACGGAAAAAAATGAACTGTTAATTTTACCAGAATTCCGGTTACTATATGGACAGCAAGGAATTTCTGTGACTTTTACTGGAATTCTTGTTAAATTTACCGGAGCCCTTGTTAAATTTGCCGGAGACTTGATTCATTTAACTAGAATTCCGGTTAAAATAGCAGTAATTCTTGCTGTCCATATATTAACCGGAGTATTTGTTTCCGTGTACCACCGGTAATTGCGTTTGAAAGTTTTCATGATTGATAAAGAAAGAATCAATGAATTCTCGACACTACAAAAACTCCCAGTGGAACACTTGTTGTAAATATATTCAATGACAATTTGAAAAATTTTGAGTTATTTCTAGATCGAAGGTGAAGAATTAGCGCCGATTGAACGAAAATGACAATATTCTAATCGGAAGCATTTCCAACTCACAATACATCCAAGAGTGGTTGGAAATTCTTCAAACTGTTCTTGATCGAATCTGCAACAACAGCAGCTTTTTCGCTGGAAGTTTATTTAGTCTTGAGAATCATAAAAACCCTCTTTTCGATTATAAGAACAGGATTAACGGCGTTTGCCTACTTTCAGGCGCCACGCGTGTAACAATCCAATTACCTTGAAAAAACTGAAGCCTCAGAGTTTGACAGGTCTAAATAACGGCAAATTGATCTGAATTTCTGAAATTTCGACAAACCGGGGAATCCAAGATAACCCCCATAATCGTGTTTCCATCGAGTCTTATTCATGAGAATAATTTTCTCCAAGTACTCGCGACAATGAGTGTGTCGAGAAATGAAACAATAAATTGTTATGACTACATCCATGTCCGCTTACTGCCACAGTTATCGAGACACAGATCGTTACATCGAGTTTCAAGCAGAATACCACATCCCTGAAGTCATGTGTTATCTAATACGTACGTTTCGCAGTTACGTGTGGCGAAGATTATTATAGTTCGTTCGTGTAAAGATACGTCGTGCAGAATTATACAGATAAAATATGATTGAAATCATTTCATTTCTAACTCAATTCAATCGAATATTAATCGAAACTTGATCTCCCCGTCAAAATCTCTTGTCGTTCGAAAATTAAATGAGAATATCACATACGACACAATTATCATTCACCGCGATCATCTCGTTAGATCAAGGTAATAAATCCAATTACGCGATAGCAACCGATGAACTCCGATATCCAATCAGGAAACTTTATTGTTCCATTCTTCTTTCCCTTTGATTTTGTGTTGTCGTGTATGTAGTCCATGCAATATTCAGCAACACTCCACAAGAGTCATCTCATCGCCCTTTTTTTATTATATATGCTTCCAACGTATTCAATATAATAACTCGATAGTACTTGAACTTTTTAATAAAACGATAAATCAAATAAATGAATTCCTATTCAAAAACAATATTTAAAGCCGTTCGAATAAAGTTATACGAATATAATAATAAATTCTGAACAGTGAGTGGAATTGCAATTCCATGGACAGTTACAGTCATCGAACGCAGCTGTCCTCTCTTCCGTGAATTTTTCTTTTGCTTTCTCATCTTTTTCTTCTTTCCCTTTGGAGAAGAGGGAATTCCAAGTGGGGGAGGTGATTTTAAAAACACCCTCTTGCTCATTGTTCATGCTACGAACGGGTCGTGGAAAGCCGGAGGGTGAATTCGTCTTTCGAATTACGTGCCACGTGCAAAACGCATTGGTGGCATTCTACAGAGACATTTTCTCATATCGACGTTTCAGAACTCCTATCGAGGACATGGAGAAAATACTTGGATGTACAAGCATAGTACAGTCCAAGTGATGATCGATTTCCTCGATTAATTATTTATACGCTGAATGGCAACTCCTCGGGAAGATATCGATGTTTCTGTTCGATGAACGAGAATTTCCGGTCAACCAGGCGGAAGAAGACCTCCTTCGCGGTACGACGTGAATGCATATTGGTTCTTACAAAACTGATTCGCTCGTCTAAAACCTGAGAATGTTTTTTTTTGTTTCTTCGAGGGAAAATTATGGATTCGAAAAGAATTCATGGAAGATATACTTCACAACGTTATTTTACGCGTTATATTTCGCTTGAACGTAATTCACTCAAGTAATGATATCGACGACGACGATGATGATGATGATGATGATGATGATGATGATGCTGAAGTTCAAGGATATTTCGTGTTGATATTGCACAAAGTGTCAGCATTGTACTTGACGCTGAGTTTTCATTTTCAAGGTTTATCAACCACGATCTCGATTCATTAACTGCGTATATTCTAAGAGATTGTGCGGATTTCGCATTCTTCCGCGGATCAAGTGCGTTTAAACTCGAAAAGGAAAAAGTTCTTTCGAAACGTTCGATCATAGTTCAAACCTTTATTTTTGCAATGACGTATCGAGGAAATATCAACAAAGTCATTGAAATTACCCCTATGAAAACATATCTACATCAAATAACAGCAATAACTTGAACGGATTTGTGTTTTAGCGCACGTTCAGTTGTATCGAAGACTAATTCTTGTACAAAACTGTACTAAAACTTATGTTCAAGGGTCGTACAAGACCTCCAAGACCCGTCTAAGAGATATCAGAATACATAAAATGGTTACTGGGCCTCTCATTTTATTCTAATTCTTCCCAACAATTCCATTATTTATTCCTAATAAAATGAACTCATCTCCAATCAATTCAAGTGTGGTTTTCGGAATTGAATGATCTGTGACACATATTCTCCCGCTCCTAAATCCTGACACCGGCAAGCAAGAGGCATCCAGGGTGCTAATTACTGAGATAATTAGGGATAATTAAGTTTATCAACGCGTAATCGAATTTTAAACGTCCCAGCCTTGGAATCCGACGAGCCAGAGACATTATTGGGGACTAATTATTCAATTAGGGATAAGTAATATTGCTAACACAATGCGTTGCTGGTTGACAACGAAACCTCACACGTTGAATTTCCAACGATGGAATTCCTGTCATCGGCATTGGCATGGTTCATCGCTGATTGACAAAATAGCCGATGTACGACTCTCCTAATTCGACTAGAAATTTATCTGTTGAACTCGAGGAGTGCGGTTTCAACCCTGTTCGGGTAATGAAAGGAGGATTGTCACGCTATCATCAGAAATTTATCAAGAAACCTGCCCCTAAATCAGGAATTGAGGGAACGATTGCATGAATTTGAAACTGATTTGCAGTGGCCATAATGATTTTTATTTTGTAATGATTGGGTATTGATTTCACAGCAGACTCTTTTCATGTAAACTAAAATATGCGTTTAGAATGTAGAATAGGAAGCGGAAAGAGCGTCACTTAGAATATCAGTGAATGAGCACATTGAGTGTCATTCAGATAAAAAAAATGCAAGTGTAACGGGCGACATGTGAGATAATAAATGGCGATTGGCACTTGGAATATCATTTGGCGAGCACAGCAGGTGTCATAGATTTCAAAAATGCGTGTGAAACGAGCCTCAGTATGAAATTCCCAGGCTGGATCTAACTAATCTGCATACCATGCAGAAGTCAGCCCTCGATAAGCCATGTGTTTGGTCCAATAATTCAAGAGAATTAACTAGTCTTATGAACAAGAATTACAGATTATATTTAATAAAAAATAAATTTTCATCTAAACTTCATCATTATTCGAACTTCCCTTTTATGATTTTCCAACAAACTTTAACGACACTGATCCATTCGCGTCTACCGTGAACTCTTGCGGAGCATGGTAATTGAAAAGACGAGAAAGTGAAGACGGATCGATTCGACTCAGACTAAGGAATGCTTTGACGAGGACGAGTTACATGACGACCTCATTACCTCTGATGGAGTTCGATTTTCTATGAAACATTATTGTATTGAAAACGTACGTAGCGTTTGCATCGAGTACTGCATACGTATGAGAAACAATAAATAATTGGAAAGTTCCTATGAATAATTTACACAAAACCGTCTCTTCTTTTTCTACGGTATTCATCCTCCGGTTGAAAGTCCTTCAAATTCAATCGCTTGTATCATATGTTTGTCGAATGCTACCTATTCTTTTCCAATTTTTCGTGAACTTGATGAAATTACTCTGAGGGGAAAATAAGATTTTCATTTTTAAACGTACTCAATTACCCTCAAAAAAACGAGGTTGAAGGAGTGTCTTTGACTTTCAAGTCAAAATGAGTGGAAGTTATCAAACGGTTGATTATTTCCATAACAAAACATTTTGTGACAATCCGTGACAGATTCCATAGATTGCAAATATTACAAAACTCACTCGAAAGGAATCTGTTGATTCAACAGCATCGTTTCAAGAATTCGAATGATAATTCTCGGTAAATATTTATCAAACGTATAACCTTTTGCAATTCATTCCTCTTTGTACCTCTTTTGCTTCCATCTGGGATCCCGTATTTGCGATCAAATGCGAAGGTACAATCAATTTTTTGTCGTTTCCTTTGAAAAATTATCGTATATTCCATTGAGGAGTTCAGTCAAGAGCATATGGGCACGTACTTGCGCATGTTCACGTTTCCCGCGTCTTATATACAGACGCATTCTAGTGAGCGTGAACGTCATCTCACTGAATGCAACTCTCGTAGTTGTATAGTATTCGAGTTCACGTGCACCGACCGCGTTATTTTTATGAATGACTCGACGCTAGCGTAATTCCACCGTTCACCTACGTTGATCGACGTGTTTCCTCAGGAATGTATCAAGCCCATTTGGAGCCATCGTTGACGATTCTCCTATAGAATTCCTCAGATCATTATTGCGAATGATATTCTCCATAGTACAGATCTCTAAGAATTTATCTTGAATTCAAACTATTGTCGTACTGAGAAAATATAGAGAGAGTTCGATTAAAAGTAATGTATTCGATACACCAGGTGAAGTTGAGAATTCTGTCGAGCCTCTCACCGCGAGCGCACACAGGTGGATAAAAGTGGGTGAGTGAGTAGATGATGAAGCCGAAGGGTGAAATGAACTAAAAAGCGAGCGAAGGTGGGGGGAGGAGAGCAGGAGAGGGAGAGAAAGGTATTACCCTGTGGTACTGGCACTGTACTCAGCGTTGCATGCTGCGCTTTGGATGATATAATACAAAAATCTAACATTCCAACGCTGTACAACGTTGCTCGTAGACTTGCTTCGCTTGCAAAATATCATGAAAGAAATGTACCAATCTGTTATACCTTAACGTAAATAAGAACGTTAACAAGTTCAGTGGACAAGTGTTGAGGTGGGCAAGAATGGAAGGGAATATCGGTCGTTGTATATTTAACGCTGCTGCTTCCAGGAGAAAGTTTATACGCTTTCAAGATAGGTTAAGATAGCCAAAGAATTCCTCGAGACAGATTATTTGTATATTCGAATCCTACCGATACAGTTCTTTGATTCTGCTATTTGTAGAGAAACTTAGGAGAAATTATCAGTAACTCGCTGCTTTTAATCAGAAAATTCATAGCGAATATTAAAAGATAAATTCAATAAGAACATTGAATTGGGAACCTTCCAAATACCCAGACTTTTCGCAAACATTGCAGTACGAGGGTGTGTTTCGCGAGGGTTGGTTCGTATAGCACGAAAACGAGTATAGTACTCGTACCTTTGAACTTGGCTTCGATCCAAATTCGGAGAGAGAGGAACGGCCAATCGTGCGTGATCGAACCGTTATGTTTTGAATGACCGGGCACCACCGATGACCACTCCAGAGAAAGCAGAAATGATATCTCAATTCCCAACAGGTGTTTTTTTGAAAATTCGTGGAACGTTCGAGATGAATATTCAATTTTCAAGAGAAGAAGAAGAAGTATATCCTTCCCCCACGAATGAAATCAGAAGCCTCAAAAGAGAAAGAAATTGTTATATTATAAAAATCTACTCATTTGTCATATTTCAAGCGAATCGCAACTGTCATCGCCAAGGATTGACTTTGCATGGATATATAATTATCCAAATAAATTCTCATATACGTATCATTTCACGTTTACAAATTCTATGTACTTATTTCGGTTCGATGATCATCTCTCCAAGCGTTCCCTTTGGATTACGGAAACAGAACTGGATTTCCGATTTCGAAATTCGAATGCCTTGAGGAACGTTTATTATATCGTACTTAATCAAATCCATTATTCATTTGGGAAGACTTGTTCTGTTTCACGAACAATGACCATGTTTTTCCCCTAATTGGATTTACACGTTCCTCGTACCTTATAAATTTTTCTCCCCATCTGAACCACGCGATAATCATTTGATACCATTGAATTTAATTGGGAGAAATAAATATGAGTAAATTTAGTAAAACCATTTGAATGAAAATCTCCAGAAAAAGAAGATTTGACGTACCTTGTCGTTGCATTGAAGCCAGAATATAACAGAATTTTTGTATCGAAGTGGACCTCCTAATCCCGAACCCCCAGCTTCTCGTTGTTCTTTCAATATCTCGGAATGTCTTCTGCCGTATTGTGCGAACACCTCCAACGATCTGCAATCAAAGAACCAATCTAAATCAGATGAAATAATCGAATATTCATCCAATGGAATCGAGTTTCACTAGAAATATTTCAACAAGCAAAACTGAAGTTAACTAGCAGTATATGTATCAACATTCCAGTTGAACCGGTCACCATTAAAAATGATTCGACGTCTCCAATGCATCGTTGCACAAAATGATAATCAGCAGAGATTCTAAAATACGATTCGAAATGCGTAACACGCAGCACGATGGAGATCGAGATCAAAATTGATCCAGCGGTATATCGCATCGAGAAAGTTGATTATCCGTACTCAAAAATGTCCATTATCATTGTGGGACGATAAGATAAAAAAAGAATAAATTGACTATCGGCAATGATGATTCGGCAATGAAGTTTGTTCGCTCGAGATTTCTCGTTCTCTCACTTCTCAACGACGTTATTTCTATTCTCGTATGGAGTCATTGGTTATTCTAGATAGCGCTATTCCATTTCTTTTATTTTGTTATTTTTGACCCGACTTCGGTTAAATTATTTCACATCGAGAAGATCAGCAGCACGCATCTAGCCGTTTCTTTTCTTTCTTTCCTTTTTATTTAATTCTATATCGAGAACTATTCTCTGACGTACAGAAATACTTTCATCCGACCTAGATTTTCTCAATACCACCATCAGCTTCCACCATCTAAAACACACAAGTGTCTAAAAAGGAGCCCTTGACGACATTTCCGAAATTAGCAGACATACGATGATCTTATCCCGTAAGCCTTCAATCGGGATGAATCTAAAAAGAATACAAGAGAACTACCAGAACACCAGTGTATCTCTCTTGTCATTCTATTCTTCGTGGATACATTTTTTATATCTATTTCAAGAATTGTTATATTTTCTCTCATCATCGTCTCTTGTAGCAAGCAAAAAAGAAAGTTCTTGCAAAAACAATTTTTCACCTGATCGTTCGGGAGTTGCAGGCGTCAAAAATTCAAAACGAATGGTTATTTTTTAATTGCATGCGAGTATAACGAAAAAAAAAAAAGAAACAAAGAACGATGAGAGATATGAAGAATACCGCCGATGATGAATGTATTCTCCGAAATGAAGCGGGCATTCCAGCAAGGTTGAAATGTTGGGATGCAAAATTTCGAGAGAGTGAATTTTCCTTATGACGTTGCAATTCTGAATGGAAGAATACCAAAGGAAACATTGGATTCGATGAATTCGAAGTCAATCGACGGACGGTTGATATTAAAGTATATAGTTGCATCCTCGAACCCGTTGAACGAACAAAAGAGATCTTAAACAATCATTTATTTTGAACATAACGAATCTGTCATCGAAGAAAAACCTATTGTTGAATATAATACAGTAAATTGTAGAAATTTTTGGCTTCACGCTTCGCAACGCGTGAAATCTGATTTTATGGGCACTGTCTTACCCAAATACATTGACCATAGATTTATCCTCAAAACAATAATGAGGACCATAAAATTGTGATGCCTCAGCTTACTCATATTGATTTACACCGACTTCGAAAAGAAAATCTCGTCTATTGAAAAGTTTTCATCATTTCGTCCGAACAACTACACGCTAAATGAAACTCATGATTGATGAAACTGGTCAGCAACTAAGCTAGTTTCAACTTAATACAGAAAACCGGAACTAATTATAAATCGTATTTTTCTTGGAATTCCATACCTACCTGGCGCTTAATTAGAAGTTTTATATTTTTATTTCAAATTGTACAGAGTATTTTAATAATCGGACGTATGTAATTCTGTGATACGAGTACTTTAAACTATGACTTTCAATTCCAAAAAGAATATTATATAACGATCGATAAGGTCTGACAATGTGTCACGAATAATCAAGAACGCGACTAAAGGCGCCGTTGATGGCAAATATCAGCTATTATACGGAACGATTCAATTTCTCTCTTTCTCTTTTTCTCTATACACAACCAGATAGGATTAAAGTTGTCGAGAGATCGACAATCTTCAAATTTTTATCTATATAAATCTCAAAAACGATGTACGGAATGAACGATAAAATTTTATCAATATAATATTGTGAAGGAAGTATCGCAAATTCTTGTACGTTGCTTCTCTTTCCTCTATCATAGATAACTGTATAACTGTTTGGTATTGAAGAATTCAAGTAGCATTTGTATCATTGAAAGTCAAGATTTCATCTTTGAAGAAGAATGTTTTGCACTAAAAGAATAATCAATTCAAATTAATGATCTGCAGAAAGAATAGAAGTTGGTGATGAAAATTGTAGTAGAGGCAACTAAAATCAGCGAAATTAAATTTTCCTACACTATGAAAAGTGTAGAGAATCAGGGCGGTGGTAGCGCACCTTCGATCTCTGTTGGATACTTGTCCCGTTACGTAACGTTTATTCTTAAGGCGTGTTCCGATTGATACATTCAATAACTACTTGGAATTGAATAATCAATGACGATGATGATGGGTTTTGTAGTTACAATCTAATTCGATTTTATTGATATCAGATATTGATACATCGAATCAATCCCCTCATAAAACACTTGATTTGAGGATCGCAAATTTGTATGTAAAATAAAAAACTGTTACCACATGAAACATAGAGACTTTTATTATTCCAAACCCAGCGATTAAATATTTCCTCCATTTGAATACCACAATTCCTTGAGTTTTATCAATTTTCCAGATCTTCGTGTTATATGAAATTATTTCACGTACTATTATACATAGGACTCCGTTGTTACGGTATCTCGAAATAACAATACAATCCTACCGTTTGTTATAAAAGCCAACAATATAATTGTTGTGTAAAAAAAAGAGCTTATAACTGCATTTAATATAAATATCTCGAAATTATCTTTGTTGTGTATTGTTTCGTGTATCAGTGTTTTGTAACCGAGTATTATAAATACCGGGGAACCCCGATGTCATCTAAAACACGAAAATAAGAAATAATTGAAATGTTAGATAACACAGAACAATTTCCAAACATATTTGTTTTTCTTTTGTTTCTATAGAAACTAGATATAAGAGAACTTATTCGTCTTCGCAGAATTTAATCGTAGATTTAATAAAAAAGAGAGGTTATTGGGAATAAAATCATCAACTTCCCTGATCTCCAGAGGTTGAATTTGTTACTGAACCTAGCGACCCAATGCACGCCAGCACGCTACTTCTATTGTTTAGAGAAGCATTGTTGATGCATGCGCTTCATGTTTCATAATTCCTCACACACGACATGACGTATTATTTCCAGTACTACAACTGACACGTGTTTATAGCATTCTTCCACTCGTATCTCCATTCCAAGAGTTTATTCATGAAGTCATGATCTCGTGTATAGTTGGTCATCGAAAATTTTACTACCCAAACATCCGGTATAGAGAGAGAGACGATAATCAATCTGTAATATACCATCCTGAGAAACTCGTTTGTACATTTTTACATAGCAGGGGACAATCCTTTTGTTTATTATCGGATTCTTATGAAAATGAAAACAACTGGGAATATTGTGAAATAAAGTTTTTCAAAAGAAAATCTGAAACTTGATTCGTCAGACAAAATATTGGAACGATTCTTCCTAATCGCTCCAATATTTCTGGCAGGCAAGGTTCAATGACTAAACCGACTAAACGAGCAGAGAGGACAGAAATAAATAAACCGAGATCCGTATTGCTCGTTAGCTGATTCTCTCCCTCTCTTCTTCAATTATCCCCCTTTCTCTTGCGTAATATCGAGAATTAATAAAAATACAAGATACCGAACATGCTTCTTATCGTAAAAACTGACCCACATCGTCGGTCCACGCTACCAGTTCACGACTTTTCAGAGAGCGTTATGAGGAGCGATATGAACAATGTAGCCAGAAACTTCTTCGTATCTTTGGATGTAAAAAGTGGAGTCATTTCGAAAATCAACTTCGTGATGGGTGGTAGGTCACTCGTATCGATCGATTAACTCGTTTCGGTATCCGAATTCAAAAACATAATGGATAAGATTGATGTATTTATTTTCGTACCCTGTGATTCAAAAACATGATTTCCACACTCTTTTGATCTGCGATTCGAAACATCAAGTTGCGATATTGAAATCAAAATGTGAATTTTCTATTCCTGTTTGAAACCGAGAGTTGGGAGAGTTGAGAAGTGAAATACTATCTAATAATTATTTTGGAGAATATTTTAATTCCCACGATCAATCATATAAAAGAAGAATAAAGAACATTTCACTTTTTTGTTCAGTTGAAATATCTTATAGGTCATTACAATAAATTTGTCGAATGTATAATTTATACATAAAAGAATTCGTTGGACTATGCTTCAAATTTATAATGAATATATATTTCTACTTAAATGTTGAATTCAGGGACGAATCAGCGATAAATTACAACATTGGGGTTCCTTGGTTAGATCTCATCTTCCAAATCGTCGTAATCGACGAGAAACGAACCAATCGAAGTATAGTGTATACGTTACGTAACACTCGACGATAGGAAGACAAAAACAAGACGAGGCGAGAGATAAGTGTAAGATAATCGGTAAGAAATCGGAAAAGATATGAAAGACAGAGAGAACGGAGAGAAAGACTATCGAAGTTGGCGGTGTTGGCGGTATTGCTTGATGGAAAAATCAAACGACTGACTTTCTCTCGATGATGGAGAGGAACTACGTATGATTCACGATTCGCGAAGATTCTATTATATCGGTGGAGAAATTAATCCATGGATATTATTCGGTGAGGAGCATGAAGAAAACGGTATGTTTTGCCATAATCAAAAGTTCAAAACTTCCGCATTTGAGGGGGAAAGGAAGCATCGGGGGCCCCTTACATGTGGCAATGACAGGGAAATACCTGCTTGGCCAAGGTTATGTCGAGACGGAAAAAGAAAAAGAGGGCATTAAACGGGGGAGACGGATGAGGATAGACAGGCAGCAGAGTCAACGCAAAGAGATGAAGAAGGAGAATACAGCCGTGGATAAAAGATTCATCTCCTTCGGAGTAGTCCTGGAACGATGCCAGGAATACGGCGAGTACAGACATTAGTCATCCTGTTGGAGTAGTCGGCTGGTGACCGAGGAAACGCGATAAAGAGGATGGGTGGGGTAAGGGGTAAAAGGTGAGGAAGACTGCGGATGGCTAATAAAAGACAAGGGTAACGTAATTCCACCCGCGCTCTAATAATAGCGTCACACAGTTTTCGCGCGGCGGCACTTCCTCGATCCGCGCCATCGTCGCCGTTATTTCACGTTCCCTACACGTTTTTATGGAAAAAATCCTCTCTGATTCAACATGAAGGATGGTAAAGATCTGAATAAATACATTCAATTCCCATCACTTCAGACTCTCTGACAAAAGAAATGTATTCTCAAAGTTTTCTGAGATTTAAGTTACATTATTCGTAAAGTGATGAAATAATGCATCGTTAATTTGCACGAGTTTCAAAACAGAACAACAAAAACAACATTTGAAAATTATAATATCCATTCATTCAATCCAATAATCGCACGATACACTCTTTTGAACGGTATTTGAATACAAAAATAATACAAATATAAACTGTATGAATATTCATTCCAACGATGTGTTAAACGTATTGAATTTCCGCTTCATGATATACATTCTTCGTTTCTTGAAAGAAAAGAAGAGAATCGTATTATGCGTATGATGATTAAAATACGACAAGCGTAATACAAACTCGCCATCTCCAATTTTGCTATAGTTTTTCAACGTTTAAGCGCATTCCGAATCATCGAATTTCATCGACGTTTGTGAGAAACAAACGTTACGCTATGAAACATTTCATACATAATTTCCATGGTCACGAATTTATGAATAGAGACTGATAAAACATAACAAGAAATATCAATAATCGATTGGTGTCATTTTTTCCTGTGGGTTAGGATGATCAATTTTCGAGGATCAGCATTGCGATCGATGTTTGGACGTTCAGTTCGTTTACCTCGTTTCCCTCGCACGCACCCACGTACTCGCATATATCCAGAAAGTTCGATGAATCTCAAAAAACGGTTGCAACTTTACAATTTTAGTTCACTTACGTTCGAAACGAGAATGAATAAATATAAATAGGATCAGATAACTCGAGCAGGGAGATTCACGAACAGACTGTACATTCTTTGTATCTTGAGGTAGATTCCCGATTAGGAAATTCGTGGGATGAAATTGGGATTTTATGAAGTAAACCTTCTTCCACATAAGGCACTGCTTTTTGTCCAACTAAATTCGTAATCGAATCAGAGCACCGTGAAGAAGAACAGGTACCCTGGTAGAAATCACTGTAGTCAATCTCTAGGCTATTACGAGACCTCACCAGGCACTTGTGAGTAACTTGCAAGGCCGGATAATGCCCTGGAGAATGACTAAAGTGATTTCTACTAGGGTATTCATATAAATAGACTCTAGTAGACTTTCTTCCCTAGTATATAGAAATGCTGTGGTAATGGTCTGCCTCATAGGGTTCTGGCGAGGTGCTTGCAAGTGTTTAGTATCTGGGTAGTGGAGCGTTGAAAAACTTGTCAATAACTAGAGCATTTTTACTTGGGTTCCAGAGGAAACATCAAATTCTGCGATCAGGAGTGCCTTGCTAAAGAAGTCCGTCTGAAGCTCTCTGAAAATTTCATATGCAGAGAAAAAACTCAGCTCACAGTGAAGCAAAATGCCAAAAAGTTTGCCAAAGCTCTAGGAAGTTTTCAAATTTATTTGACACCCGGTACTCGAGAGTTTCGAGGAGCACTGATCACAACTTCGTTACAAAAATTCAACATGACAGATCCAATATAACGGACAAAGACCCTATAAGTCATCGGATTTTCTTGAAACCTGGTCTCTAAGGGCATTTTAAATCGCCGATTACTAATCCGTTATCAAAATTCTTAAATTTAAAGGAACTACTTCTTTGAAAACGTTTTTGAATGATCAGATTTCAAAACTGTTTCTAAATTGTCCATAGATCCATTCTTATTCCTAAAGATATTCAAGAAAATCTGTGAATCCTTCAGATTCCCCAGAGAATGAATGCTATAAAACTCCATAAAGAATTCTTTAAATTCGTCACATTGTAGACGTAAAGGACGTAAAACAACCTATAAATGTGAATGTATAAGGGTAGACCTAGATTAAGTTATATGAAACAAATTAAACAAGATAAGGGCTGTCGTGATGATGTCGATGATGACCATATTGGGATTATGTGGGTCATTATGTACTACTTTTGTACCCTACAATATCGCATACCCCGGAATTTCCTTTATTTCAAATTTCTCGGTCATTTTCATTACGCAATCTCATGATTACATTTCAATTTACATTTTTGAATTCAAGTATGTGAATTAAATTCCATCGATTTCCATAAAAATGTTATACAATTTAAATATAAATACTCTTCCCCATTAAGAATAATTTCCTCGATTTGTTATTTTAATACCTCAAAACTACTTGCCCCACAAGTTTTTCGCTTTAAAATTTGTCAATAAAATTAATTTACGATAACAGAAGAATTTAAACGACAGAACAAGAATCATTGACTACCGAACGTGTTACTGATTTTACGAAAGATCAATTCCAAACGATCGAACGGAATATCTTTCGGTGGCTGCTAAACATATATTGTCTTTTCCGCCACGTGGCACATATATACAACCAGCATTCTACAACAACACCCGCGCGAAAAGCACGCCAAAAGTGTGTGTATTTCCGTGCGTTCAGACTGGATTAACCTCTCAACACCTCGAGTACTTACACCGTCTCATGCAAATTGAGAAATATGAGTCTCGGTAGCCCAAATGTCGGCAGATGAAAGTATGATGGAATAATAATGAAAAATTTTTTTCAAAACAAGGTTAATTACCATCCAATCGCAATCTTTAATTTATACGCGTACTCTTCCATTATCTCTCCGTCGATACACAACGTTATAAACCGTCCGAGAATTTACCATAAAAAAAACCTGGTGCGAAGGTAAAACTTGCAGAGAAAAAAATGATCAACGAGTCAACGACGACGACAACATAACGCGCGCTCACATAATCGCGATTATTTGATTCAATTCGTTTGTATATCAATAAAAAATATAATTATGCAAATCATTAACGCGCAAACTATACGAAAGAATTCTCCCCGATGAATTTTGGTAGTCGTTTTATACCGGCGATCGAAATTCAATTAATTATTCCTCACCGATAAGCTGATCCATGATGAATCAAGTTCGAATAGTAATGATCGATATGACATCAGTCGAAATGAATCGTAATTGGATTGGAAGAGGAATAATAAATCTCTTGATTCGAGGGTGCATTGTAGGGTAGTATTGCAAAAATCTCATGCATTGTGTTGCATCGATATCCCTCTTTCATTTTTAACAGTTCGATTATTCCCTGATTGTGCAGTGAAATTCCACTAATTGCATTCAATGGTAATAAGCCATCGATTGCAGAGATAATGAGATTCCACTGATTAAAATTTAGAGATTAAGTATATTTCAAAGGAAATCATCAAAGGCACAAATCAAAGTGACAAGAATAATAATGTGAAATCGTATCCCCGTACCTTCCCGATAATTATCCGTACGAAAGGTTTGTATCGGAACAGCGATCAAATTAAGATAAGCCAAAGAAACACCACTCGAATTGGACTCACATCAATCCTTCCGTGATGCAAGAAAATCCCTACCCATCGAGTTCCTGATAAAATAAGTTGAAAGGGGTATCCACATTTGCATACACGCGTGCGCGCGAATATTGTATCATATCTGGCTTCGATAAAAGTGAAAGTATGCGATCCAAATCCGGGGTCTACACATGCTATCACTATTGGTCCATTCAAGGCCATCTCCCACTTTCTATTCCCGATCATATTCCAATCGGATTCTTACCTAAGTAGAAGTTATTCTCAAGAGAGTTCGCATGAAAATCTCCAAAAAGTTAGGCTGATGTGATTGTTTTGTGTCAATTACAATGTGAGATATCCGAATAAATCAGCAACAATATCAAAATAAATGAGCATAAAAAGAGAAAGAGGTGCGGAGAAAGATCAGCTATGAGAATCGAGGGCAAGCGATACTAATTTCACTATATTATATCAGCATCGGAGATAAACCGATGCCCGAGGTAAAATGATTTATGGCCCCTCCTAGACAAATTATGTAGATCATGATATTTGATTAAAACCACTGTTGCCACGTCCATGTGATATGTAACCGAGATTCGATCGGTAATCGTTGTACTCGAATTTACCTCGATGAATGAATTTACATACATCTTTTGAGGATTGTTAAAAAACATCGTCAGGGGGTATGAAAAATTGATCGCTCCAATGTACATTCTTTCCAACTCGAATTTTATTTCTCCACCGAGTGTTCAAGTGTCCGAAAACATGGAACGTAAACCTCCAAGTTCAAATTAGTCTGGAAATTCTTTGCTCTCGACACCTTTAGACCTCCATTATCTCGAGTTTATCGTGAAAGTTTTCTCGTTACTATCGCTACAGTGGTATTTATTATCGAGGAATGCAGGATAACTATCGCTCTGTAATTAACAATAAATCCATGGATTACGAAACAACTTATAATTGTTGCGCACAACTCTTACGTCCATTACAAAATATAGAAATCATGTGAATATTGTAAAGTCGGTACACAACGAGAAAAGGTCCTTTTCCTTTCTACGGTGTCTCTATTGAAAATGAAATTTGCAAAAACGCGAAATAGAAAAATACTCCAAAACTGTCAATCTCCCAGAAACGGTAGTGAAAGGAAAATTCAACACCTGGCGTCCTTCCTCGTGTCACTTCCTTATGTCATTCCTTTATGTGACTTCGTCAATTCTACCTGAACGAATAGATTCAAAAGAAATCTATGGATATTCAAAGTTTCGATCCTTGCTTGTCGCGTTTTGCTTCAAACGCCAGAATCGGAAGAAACGCGGGAGAAGAATTTGCACTGGATTCTCCTAGACGGACAACAACAACAACAAAAAAAACATATATCGCATCGATCGATCAAGAAAAAACAGAAAAAAAAAAGAAATCAGAATGAGAGTAGTCGACTACACGTCACACTTGAGAGTAATTGATGGTGTTATTTTAAAATGTCACAACCATTTCGAATTTACCGTTACATGCCACTTGGACGAATCTAGCTTATTCGCTTGTGTCTGAATTTTTCGAAGATATAGGATGTTGAAATCCTGAAGTGTAACACGGAACAATAATAACAGAGATTTTTATCAATTTATTTGAAAAATTCGAGTTCGTTTTTTCGTTTCCTCGATTTCAGTAATTTTCCCATGACGCGATTGACTATCCTTGACTTTTAATTTTCAGATTATAATAATATGTCAAAGTATTTCGACCGTATGCACATATAGACACCACTGAATGTTGACAAAGCGTTTTAATAATGTCAGAATCAAAACATGAGATACATATCACATATACCATACATATGAGAAACAACAGTTAACATTGATCGGTTGATCGTACATTTTGCATACAAAACCATTTTTTTTCTATCTACGCGTATCGACACAACAATATTCGCTTATGTAACGTGGAGGAACGAAGGAGGACGAAGTATGTATACATTACAATTTTAATTGTACATATAATGAATAATCGAACGTGATTGAAAAATCTTCCCTCCCTCGATCAAGAGAAAGATCGATCAAGAACGAAATCGAATCTCAGAGCGGATCAAGGTTTGATTTTTTAATGCATTTCTAAATAAATCTCACGCATCGAAGTTTGAAATTCGATTCTTAAGCGTAACCTATTATCAGAATGGAATATTTATGTACCGTCAGTATTATCGCATTCTTTTCCACAGCACATGAAAAGGAGCGCGCTACATAACGTTATATTATATATGATTGACAAGAACCCATTGATATAGAGAATGAAATATACTATGTACTCTCTATCAGCTAACCGATACAACTTCTTTTCTACGCCTACATCGTATCGCATTCGTCCTCTATTTCACAATACTCATAGCTGGTAGCCTCATTCGATAACTTTTATTTGCTACCTTTTTTTTTGTTCGTTCGCATGCTCTATAAGAGTACTTACTAAACGTTGCCGAACACCTGTACTCACACGAGAAATTACAAGCTATGAGTTTTGTTCTCATCATTTATCGAATTCATTTGAATATCATCAATAATTCCTTCTATTCGATTACTATCCTTTACCACCGTTGGAAGAACACTCGATGGATATTTAAAACTTCTCAAAATCGACGAGCACGTATCTTCACCAGGGATCATTTTTCTACCACGAATTTTGAGTACGTTAACGGTGATACGTATCACGAGAGATATGAATTATCGAACGAGAAGTCGATCTCTTCGTCGAAACATCCATGTGTGGGGAAGAGACTTTATCTCGAAACACGCGTGACATGAAATAATTGACCGATATCTCCGGTTGAGACGTGAATAACGCGGGAGATGAACAGAAATTGGAGACCAGTCTCCTCAAAGATAACAACAGAATTTTCATAGAACAATTTTCCTCTCTCTAAGATAAATAGAGCGTGACGCGAATAAGATAGAAGACGCATTATTTATCACGTTAACTGTTCATGCATATGGATATTTCTTCTTCTTCTTCTTACAGGAAATGTTTCATTCATAAATTGTGAGGAATCGTCGGATCGTGTATCAAGCGATTTTCATTATTCTCCGAATATCATTTTGTAGAGTTGAAAATAATCCACGCACTTGTGCCCTAGCTAGACCAATGACTGACCACAATATATAAATTATGTACACATGAAAAGTCATGGGTAAGCATGATAAGCCAGTTCAAGAAATATTACCTTTATCGTGGTGAATGCGCGGCGAAAGTCGGTTAACTTCGCACTGAAATTGCCCGATTGAACGTATTCGTCTATAGTCATGTGTGCACCATACACGTATGTTCGTTGCATAGAGGTATCTGCATAATACGCGAGCTCTGGATAACGATCTATAGTAAACGATAACGATCTACCAGCGGGCAAAGTGTCGAACCTCTCGTTACACGCGTGACTGCGAAACGAGAAAACGAGTTCAAGCCGTGGTGTGTGGCGGTCGGCTTTGCCAATTCACTCGAATCCCCATTTATTTGCTGTTGTACACCAATTTCAAAGCTCACCTGTTCATGTCGATCTTGAAATAATCTATTAATTGCTTGATTAATTGATCATCGCTCGGAACGGATGGATAAATCTTCCAACCGATTTATACCCTACAGCAAACTCCACTTTTCGAGGGAAAATGTTATAAGAATTCAAATCGTTTAAAGATACATACCATCGTTCAACGATTTTTCAATCAACTTTCATATCGATATGCATCATAAGCTCCCTGAAGCAACTGACAAATTATCAAGGATTTTTTACTGCACTTGGAAAAAATTCTAAGTTGATTCCCGATTTTGAACATTTCATGTAGTTTTCCGAGTTATTCAAGATTCGCTGTGTGATCTTCCGCGGCCTGCAAAATCAAATGAATTGTGAGCTTCCGGAGTGGAGCCTCGTCTTGTATCGGCTCATATCGCCCTGAAGAAGCCAGCTGCAATGATGGCGAAACGTCGCCAACCAACCGATACAAAACGCGGCTCCACTCTGGAAGCTCAAAATTTATTCAAATTTATAACCAAATTTCAAGTCCTTGGCCATACTACGGAGTATCATTGAAAACTATATAACTTTGAAAATTTGAGAAAACAGAAGCTCCAAATAGAGAGATAATGAAAAAAAAATCTTCACTATAAGTTAATTCCCCATCAATTACCAGAAAAAAACCACAGCGTAAAGTATTGATAAGTGCCTCATCAATTACTTGCCAGCACCCGCTTAGTTTGACTGATGAGTTCCTCATTAGCGAGAGCGTTACATCCCCCGCCAATTACTTGTGAGTTCTCCTCACGAGTGCTTCATCGATAAAAAAAAAAATCAACTCCTTCAGGTCTAATGATTCTTCACTCGCTGAAAATTTCGACCAAAGGATCTAGTATTCGAAACGTACAACGATCGTGGAGATTTTGATTTTTGTACACCTAAAATCGGAACTGAAGGATCCTTACAAGTTGGGGCAATAGAAATACCATAAATCCATCTAGAACAATATCGAAATGAATGAATCGTAGCATCAAAAGTGATTTCATTGCTGCACCAGTCGGTAATATTTCAAATGATCGTTCGATACTGCAGTCAATTTTCTGTAAGATAAGAAAACGAAGAAGGGAGAAAAAACAGGACAAAAGAAATTGAACGCCGTGGCAACGGAAAGATACGGAAGAAATAGAAGCAGAAGAAGTAAAGAAATGAAGGAAAAAACGACTGGAGAGGGAAAGAGAAGAGAGAGAAAATATTCTGTGCGCGCTTCGCTGAGACAGGCCCTTGCAATCACTGTTTGAATTTCTGCCAAGTGCAGCATCCCCTTTCCTTCCCTCGATCGTCCATTCACCGAACTACTGGCACCTTTTGCCTATTCTGCAACGCTCGAGAGTTTCATTCTCGGCCTCTCTCGACTATTCTCTCTCCCTTCGGTTACAAGTTTGCCTTAAACAGGAGACAAATTCACCAATGTAATCTACGATTCCCTGTGACGAATATGCCCTGTAGGTTGTCCGGTCTAGACGACATTAAGCTCTCACAAAGAATGATAAAACAACTGTATAAATCAGATCAAATTGTGACATTAAATTTCGTTATAGCCTCTCTTTTTCCTCCTCCTTCCGTACTCGAGTTTACGATCGTTGTAGGTCAATAGAACGATCGATCTGTTATCCATCAAAGGAATATTTATAACTCGATCAACGCAGGATTTGAATAAAATATTAAACGAAGATCGATTATGATTTCTATGGTAGGGAAAGATGATCGAGAATCACGATCGATTTATAATATTTTCATTGAAAGAACAAAAGATTGAGAAATTAGAGTGTGCGTTATAGTAACCGCTAAAACGTTACGTAGTACGCCTACAACGGACTGCTCTTCGATATACAATAAGCTCTACTCGAGTATATGAAGGATTGTATAAAGATTAAGAGAGAGAAAGAGATTATGTAGTAGGTCTTTTATTTATGGAGCATAGGATGAATGGGGATTGCACGCGTTATAGGCCTTAAGCCGCTCACGAGATGCCATATATTCGCGTCCGAGTTTCTCCTTGCATGGTTTTATCCTACGATTGCGTTATCGTTTTATTTTCTCCCTCTCTCTTTAATCCTTTCTCCCACTCGCGGATAAAGTACTACTATCGATAATGTGCATCTACGAAAGTACATATTTGGGACATATTATATACTTCTCTCTTGTTTCTTTGGACTCTCAACCTCTTTTAACCGACATTTCACTTATCCGAATGGAATATTATGTATTGGGTACATGAAATGCCAATAGCAACTTTGTTAATAATGTTTCAAGCATCGTTACGTCAATCTCTGCCCTAATTAAAGTAGAAAGGAATTTATGTACCAACGTGATTGAGTAACTTCTACAGATACACGAGCGAAGAACTGCCCTTTTTTCCACTTGAAGATGAGTAAAATAATGTGCTGGATTGGAAATCTGATTTGTTGGTGGTTGTTTCAATTATTACATCCCGATATATTCAAAAATGTGAAGAAAAACAAGTAAACGAGAAGGAGGAATTTTCTTGCGGAAGTCGATCGTATAAACGAGGAACTTCAATGCCGAAATACGAACGCAAAAAAGAGGAAAGCGAGAAAGATACTACCATAGAAATATGAGAAAGGAGCGTGAAAGGATCATTGGGCGTGTCCAGACGACCGAGTCGTAAAACTGCTGCTTTATTAAAGCGATGCGGGGTCAAGTGTAGTGGAGAAACAACGACATTTCCTTCGCTAATAATGCGGATCCGAGTTCTCGTTCAAAGGAAATAATCGACCTATTAGATGGATATCTTCCCATAGACGATGGAAATGGGATACCCTATTAGAGAGAAAAAGGCGATGATAAAGTTAACGATTTTATCGTTTTCAATTGTCCTTGACTTATGAACGTATGACTTGAAAACGATCCGTAAGGATATCAGTATGATTTCTTGGATGAGGAATTCGAGATGAGATATTCCATTTCTGTTGAAATATCAACATTCGATCGTTGGGGTTGTTTGTGGGGGACCGATGGTATTGGGATGAATGCATCATCTGCATTACTTTGAAGTCAAATATGAAACACGAAAGGGACCGCTGAAAATCCACCGGAATATATACAAACGAATAATGAATATCGAAGAATCGTTACTTCACAGTATTGTACGCAGTCGTACCGATCAACCCAATAGATTATTCAATTGTAAAGACAATAGCTGGAGGAATTAACTACTTCACAGACCTTGTTCATCTATATATCAAGGCCAACATCCGGTCTCATCGAAGGCGATGTAAAGCTGAATGATATAAAATGGATATCGTCATTAAAAAAGTGGGTCAGAATTCAACCAAATGGTTCTTCACTTATTATGGATTTCGCAAGACTTCCTTCCGTTACATGGATCGTAGAAGACATTTGAACCCCAATACATCACCATGCAATACAACATGCGATCACGCAAAGGAAGGTGAATCATGTTATTTGAATAATCCAATGAGCTTTTTTTCTCATTCCTTTTCTCATAAAAGAATACGAGATTTGGAGAAACCATTGTTTTACCTGATAATTTTGCGTCTGTTGTTCGGGTGCAGTCTAATCGCCATTTCGGGATCAACTTCGGTCAATTTACGATGTAAATCTTCGCTGTCTTCTTTCTCGTGACAGTCGTAGTCGACGCTTTTAAAAAAGTTGTTCATTTCCGGCTCACTTTCCGATATTTTCCGGCGTTTCCCGTTACCCTCCTCTTCAGATTTTTCACCCTCGTTTTGGTCATCGCTGTCGATGGATCTAAGAGAATGTTTTCTCGTATTTCGATCTAGTTCTTCGTTTCCTGGCTTGGGGATGAGTATTTTATATAGAAGAGATTCTATATAATAATTCGTTCCGCCTACGACGATCGGTAACTTCTTTTTTTCTAGGAGAGTGTCGATCTAAATCAATTCGAAATAATAAAATAAAAAATATCTCTCAGGGAAATTCAAGATGATTTTTGAATATGCTCTCTCATGAAATTCTTTAAAAATGTAACAAGATACGTGATGAATGATAATTCTAAATTTCTAGTTGATTTCGTTCTATTAGAAATTTACGAAATCGATCGGTTGAATCATTCAACTTGATTGATCGAGATTAGCCATGCACTTGAAACGTCATCTGAATTTTGAATAATTTTCTCAAGAAATTCGATGTACGATCAGGGCGAAATAAAACAAGATGAATATATTTTTATTATGCCCAATCGAGTGGAACTCATTTAAATGCATGCTTTTGTTTGTCGATAGAATTTTTCATCGATTATCGGAATATGAAAATCAAGAATTAATAATCCTCGTTTGATCCATGCACTATTCATATTTGATTTGATAGGGCTCACACAGTTGCTGAGATATTCTACACTCCTCTACTCTTTATCTTCGAATTATCGTTTTGAATATTCAATTTTCAATCACGATAACTTTCACGCAAGACTTTCAATTACACAACTCGTTTCCTTCATCGAAATTACTACCATATATAAATAATTTTTTCGATTACCACCATAATCGAGGGTAACAATTCCAACTGCAAGAAGATAATCGGCATTATTAAATTAGAATAAAGATTTTATATTTACAATGGGTAACACGGTATCCCTGAATTCTATCACAGAATAATTGTTGACGAGTGGATCGACGATGTCCAGCATATGGTGAGGTGCCAACAGTCTTTCAGCTGGGGTCACTTTGGCCGTGACGATGTCAAGATGCTTGTAGATCTGCGAACAATGTAAAAGCAATATAATTATAGTTATTTCTGATCGAAGAAATACAAAAAATAATAGGGTTCAAGTACCTAATGAGCTCCAAGCACCGCGCAACATATCAATTGCGCTTGTCCTAATTACCGAGACAGATATGTTGGAGTGGGCAATTAGCCGAATACATTCTCGTACACCTCTTTGGAAAACAATATTCCAACGTAGAGGGCTATACTTTTCTCGAGTAAGTTGAGTTAAAAAGCATCGCAGGTCTGGCAGCGTCGAAGAATAATACCGAATACGCGAATACACGAACGAACGCCAAGTGTTTACAGGTTTGAAAGTTCAAGCTGTAGTGAAATTATTTAACGAGCCCCGTACACATGTTAATAAACCGAAGAATATTTCAAATGAGATCACAGTTTTTGCAATTGTAAGACACGTGATAATTTGACATTGAAAGGAAGATTTGCCGAGACGTACTCCTCGAGGTTAGCACTCGTTTTTAACCGAATTAGCGAAAGGGGTCAAAGTAACCGGTGCCGGCGATTCAAGGCATGCACCTCAAACTGGTACTGCTGTGCCACACTGTTGATAAACTCCTCTTTCGAAACATTAACATAAAATCCACATAAAAATGAGTTAAAGTTTAGAAATTGTTTGCTCGATAAAATTCTGAATAATTCTGTTATGGAATTTGGGTTCTTGGAAAGGAAAAATTAAGGTCATAGATTTTATCTCCTTGTCTCGTCAAGTTTTTTAATTGTAAATATAATTAATATGTATTGGATAGATTATATCTCCTCGTATACAAAACATTTAAATAAAATTCGAATTAGAATTGTGTACCTCCCACCCGGTGTGCGTGACAATGAAAAGAATTAATGAGAAAAAGTGACAAAAGATGAAGTAGTTTCGGAATCGAGGTATACAAAGAAATTCGATCGTTTGTATAAAAATAACGTCAAGTATTTAGAAAATAATTATCAAACCGCTAGACGGGAAGAATTCTCGAAATGTATTTCAAATAACATGATACGTAAGAAAAAAAAATCATAAATGTTTTTCTTCGCGTACTTGGCGTCGAGACCCTATCGCGTGTCTCGATATTATAATAATGATAGCACGAAACACGATCTTGAATTGAGTAGCATACTTTCGTGTATAAATACAACTCCAACTGTGGTGTTCGAAATAAGAGCAACGATAAGACAAAAAAAAAGAAAAAGGAAAAGTGACAGCCATCGCGTTGCTTTTGGGACGACGTTTTTGGTGCCCACTCAAAGTTGATTTTCCTTTCTTTTTTTCTTTATATATATATATATATATATATATATATATATATATGTATATATATGTATACTCTGAATCGTTTTCTTTTCGACGTTCGAAAGTCTCGAAATTGAAACAAGAAAACGTGAAAACCATAAAACCTTGTCACGCCCGTTCACACGCGCTCACACGTATACAGACTTGCGGAGGAATTTGAACTTTTTGAATCGCATAAGAGAGAAGTTGGACATTACCTATACGTTCGACGTATTCCGTTATTCTCTGACACGAAGAAAAAGGGAATTGAGAAACAGGTTTTCGACGACGAAGCCTCGCGTCGTTGTGGTTATTGCGGTATTCGCGGTGATGATCTCCAGACACGACAAAGCTTATAAACAATTGAACAAATCGCGAAGCGTTTGGCCTCCTTCGTTGCGGCGTGTCTTTCATTCATCCTTTTCCTTGGTGACGCTTCTCCACGATCGGGGGCAAATTCTTTCGCTCTGCTGTGATCTTTTATCATTAAAACTACTTAGACAACGATGCAATGACGCTGAATCCAGAAGAAAGAGGAAAAGAATGAAAGTGAAAGTATCGCGCGAAGATGCGCGAGATACGTGTCTGGTGAATGACTTTTGATGCAACTCATTACATTAGGAATAGTTCATGAGGAGTCATTACAAACGATGTTACGGAGCGTTGCTGAGAAGAATACAGCGGGATAAATGACGACAACGCAACTTTCGATTGTTTTAATATTTATGAGGGGTGGAAATTCATGGCTCGAGTGGAACAAGTTATAGGGTAAATCATTTGATTATTGAGAAAAAATGAATTATTCGAACACAACGAGACCAGTAAAACATTTTGCAAAATCGAGCACAATATGTTATGTCTTCATGATTCGGTAAGAGAGTCAATAAGTAAAAGTACACAAATGATTACGTGGGTAAATCAGCAGGTGGTGGTAACTTTCCACGATTCCTCTTGTGAACGGGAACATTCTTTTCAGATTCATGACAGCGTATTGAGAAAAATTAATTAAACTTGAAATGGAACACGTGTACCAAAGAAATGAATTTCCACTCGATACGAATGAATAATGCGATGTGATGAAATCATCGTTCATGAAGCCCAATGGATCTAACTTTTCATTCTCTAATTAAATAACTGGATATGGTGTGAAAGATTTATGGTACTCTCAGAAAGATATTTCTATTGATATCGATGAGATGTTTGTTGTTCCCTTATGAATTCACAAGAAGAAACAAGAAGATGACCGAAAGATTCGTGGAGGAATGTCGTATCGCTTTCACACATGTATTCATCATCCACAGATAAGAAAGAAGCAATGTCTCGGCGTCAAGTTTAATACAGAAAAAAATACATACTCTCTAAAATTGTTGGTGTGGTATTTCACTCTTTAACCAACCAAAAGATTTGAGATTATCAACTCATACCCACTCCAATTCTAGAGTGAATTTTTCAGTCCAAAAGAGTGGGAGTTCACTGGAAACGAGTGAAAATCTTACTAGCTCACTTCTGAGAACTTAATGAAGTGAAACGAGTGATTTTTCACTCTTCCAGATTCAGAGACTACATTTAGTAGAAAAAATACGCATCAGGGTACAAATATAGGATAAGAATGGGGATCAAATTGATAAAACAAGAGTGTTCTGAATCAAATTGTTTTTTATTCACATATGATGTATTTCATTACAAATCAGAGATTGTTGGGTTCGATAAAACACGTATTGTTGTCACAAAGTATACCTCAGTATACTTCATTCCCGAGTCCATCGTATAAGAATCCATCGGATACTCTAATTATCAATCACACATTATATTCAAAATAATCACACCACTGAGAAGTAATTTCCTTATCACTGGATGAAATCAAGAATAATTTGTACGCGAATGAAAATATATCCGTCTACAATTTAATTGGATATTTGTGATTCAATTATTACTTTATTATCCATTTATCATCATCTCGTATTATAATTTAGGTTCCTCTCCCACTCTCTTTGCATAATACGAGCTTGTAAATGATGTACGAAAGGAACACATAGTTTTTACATATAGAGACACGATTCACGATGTACGAGCACATATTCGTGTGCAAGAAAACATGTGCGTGTGGAAGAACGGAAGTACCGAGCGGCGTCTATATAATCCGGATTAGGGGAACTCGTTAACCGCATAACTCGTAATGCATAATATATTAATTACGAACGATTAGAACAAACGTATATCGGAGTATCAAAAAACATTGTAAGTTAATCGAACTTCGAAGCTGAGTAAAAGAAAAAACTAGAATTGTATCGTAAAGTTCCTGTACTTCCTGCTTCGTTTCGCTGTTGGGTTCGGTCCGATTATAATACCATAAGCAAACTTGACTGCACTCCCGAAGAAAAAATGTATTCTTCATCCTATTTCTTATTACAATTTTCTTATAAGGATTTTCTGTAGACAAGTGGCAGATGTAGGAACGGTTCGCGTATCGCTCCGTTATTCATTGTCAACCGTAGGATGAATTTCTTTCATCTATTTCTGAAATAGTTACTTGAAATAGCGAAGTGAGAAAAAGAAGTCTAGCGTGTGGAAAGGGGAGGAAGGAGAGAACACGACGTCCGGTGGGAAGAAAAATTTGTCATGTCAAATGACAAATCGCTTGAAAGGGATAAGGGTTATGGAATTGCTAATTAAGAACAAATTCAGAATAAGTGACAACTATTTCCGTAACGATATCTATACGCATGATACATTCTTATCACGCAATTCTTATTTCCGACTTGTTCGAGGTATGAAGTAAGCCAAGCTTGGGATCAGGAAACAGCAGGGCCAATGCGAAATTGGCAAAAATGAAGAGAAGTACTGCTACAAGTCGAACCTGAATACTTGATGAGTAGAAAACGTGAAAGTAGAACGTGAAGGTACGCATAGAAAAGACCTTTTCCAGTCTTGGCCTCGGGCGTTAGAATCAACTGTGTATGCCGTAACGTTAAATTCATAGCCCTACCATACCATATACGCAAAGTGTATGAACATTATTTATTATTGTGTAATTTTGATGAAGAAAAATCATATTTTTGAAACACATTTACCTCGTTCTTGGGAGACTTACGGTGAAAGGTCTTGAATTCCCTACCTTGGATGATAAGGTGATACCTTCTTAGAATTCAATTCCTATAAATTTAAAGCCCAATTCTGATGTAATACTTTTGAATGACTTCGAACCCAGTTTGATAAGAAAAACTTGTACATCGTCGTATTTGTTCAGATTGCTCGAATCAGATAAAAATTTCCGTTTCGATCATCGACGCGAACGAAAAGGGGATTTGTTCCATCTGTATCAAGATTGACGAATCATTCGACTGTACGATTATAATTGGAAAGGATTAGAGCAAATCTATTCTTATCGTCAATTAGATTTGAAATACGCGGTGACTAGTCGATTCATATTTTATTCTGAATTGAATAATTAAATTTCAGGAGCGTATCTAGAAGAGGGCTTTGAATTGTGACATCCGATCCCTCCTTTCAATATCATCGAAGCTGAATATCAAACAACAATCTCTTTCCAATTGAAACAAATCATAAAGATGTTTGAGATGTTGAAAACAAATGAAATGAGCTCTGTTTCTTTTTGATATAACGAATATAATCATCTACCCTCATCGGCGCATGATGTAACTTTGAAGTTGACCGAAACCAGCAAACTTTCCTCTTTTCCAGACGAAGCTGGCTGGCAAAGAATGTCACTGAGTCATTAATTTTTCCTCTTCCAAAGCACTAAAAGATAACGGTTGGTTCGTGTTCGAAAGAAAATGGGGAAATCTTTCTTTTCTTTTCTGCCTTTGAAACACCGAGATGAGGAAAGAAAGAAGTGGAGAAGGAGAAATGTGAACTTGAAACATCGAGGAGAGACTTAATCCTTTGGAGTGCCGAGACTGAAGATATTGAGAAAATATCAGAAGAAGAGAGGGAATTCACAGGTAGATTGTGCTTCTACCAGTTGTGAGTTGCCGCAGATCCCACTCGACCATTCAATATAGAACCGAAGGGGCAGCGATCCGGCGGCACCCTAACAACTCTTCTACAAGAGAAGATATCGGGGAGATCGAGATAGGTGGCGTCTCTCTTGGTGGTAGTATTTCCAAAAGTATTCCTAATCGAATGTAATATCCTCCCTTTTCATAGTTATTTGGGAAAGAATCTCCAAGATAGGGAAAAATTGTATAGATCTACATGAAATTATCTCAGACCGAATGACCCAAATGACCGAAATTATCATTCGATTTAGCTCAATAAAATTCGTTCTGGTTGAACTCAAAGGGTCCAAATGATGATGACGATGATGATTCAAATTCATTCCCAATTTTGAGTTCTTTCGTATTCAATTATTCTGAAGAATAATTTACACATAATCGTAAATTCTTGATTTTTATTGTTTGTGCTTGTTAGACGGTACACGAGAGAGAGAGAGTTACCATAGTTTCCTAAACAACGAAAAATACGATGAGAACAGATTTTCGACAAGTCACGATACTTCCCATTATCTGGAAACAAGAAAATGGAAGAAGCAAAATGTAGGAGGAGTCTCCTTTTCAAGCAACAGCTTTTGTAACTGAATTTGCTTGTCAACAAGGATCATTATTACCATGAAGACAGTATAACAAACCAATTACACCCAGTATAATAGCCCTATCCTCACGCCCCTGAACGAAACAGCGAAGTCATACTGTTCTCGGTAAAGAGGATTTCGGAATAGATTGGAATATGAGAATACGGAGGTTTATTTTCATCTATTGCTTATATGATAAAATATAATGCTATGGTTTTTCACAGGGATCGTTATTCCCTAAACTTTCGAACAAATTCTCTGGAATAAATATCTCAAAGACATTTCCTTTTTTTTCATCATCTTTTGAGTTCTCCATTCAATTATTATCGATCTTCAACAAGAAATTCTTTCTACATTGAGACCCAAATTTCTTTGGGTGAGAGAAAGCTCATTTTCCCTCATTCTAATCAATTTCGTTTTCAATGGAAAACATAATTCAGTTCAATGCAAAAATTTCCACTGGAAATATATCGAATCTCTTCAAATTTGAATTCAATGAAAAAATTTTTGGTTTCCATGGAAAACAAAATTCATTAGGATGAAGGCAAAGAAGGTGTTTTTCAGGCAAAGAAATTGCCTGAATGTTAAATTGGCGGTTTTCTATCAATTCTGATAACATAAAGGCTTCAAAAAAGCTTTATAAGGAGTTCGTTATCTTCAGGAATGAATATTTGAAGATTTATCGGAATCTTTGACCCGTAAAAGACCAGAATCACATAAATATTGTCTTTGTCTCAACGTATCAATAATGATATCGATAATGACTCGCTGGTACACTCCCAATAAACGCACACACGTTATTTCAACGTTGAAAGAACGTTAGACTGTCAAACGGACGTCAGTCGTTGATTTCATAACGTTGATTTTTAGTTGAAATTTGATAGGGAAATAGACGACCAGGAATTACGTTTTGATGAGGTGTAATTCACACTAATATTCGAAAATAACCATCAAAAAACGTGCTTCAAACGGGTTTGAATCACGCGTTTGAAATGTGTTTATAACACCTTGTGTTTGAACTTCAATTGAAGATAAATTCTGCTAAAAATAAATAAAAGTAAATAGTGTGGCATACTTTCCAAATTCTGTCATACTCAGAAATACTATTGTTCTCGATATTGAATGAAAAGTTTTCAAAATAATTTGTTGGATTCAATTCACGTTTTAGAACCATCATTAGGACACGTCAATACTTGGCATCGTTTAAACGATGTTCAAACCGTTGATATGACGTTATTTTACGGTTGAAAAACACGTGACCTGCCGCGACATTTTTACGTTGAATCAACGCAAGAATATGACTAATTCACAAGGTGTGGTTATTGACTGTTTTTGACGTTTTTAAAACGTGCGGGTGTTTATTGGGCTGTAAAAAATGATTGTGGAATTTTTCCCCAAGATATGGTGACAGCAAAATTCTTCCACAGATGAGAAATTTTTCACCATAATTTGGTGGACTTTTCCTTCATTTGTGGAGGATTCAACACCTGAAAAACAAAACAATTCCTCAAAGTGGTGGAAAAATCCCTCATTTTTGATGGAAAAACAATTCCCCCAAGATGAGGGGCCGAAATCCACCAACAGACTGAAGAAAAACTCGCCACATTTTTTACAGTGTAGATTTTTATACAGATATATACATATTCTGAAGTGTTTTATCATACTCTTATGGCAACTTTTTCCCGTGAAAACATGCAAATTTGCAAATTTCATGTTGATCAATCGTGAATTAAGATTCAATTCGAATTTAAGATATGACAGAACAATGAATTTATTAAATAAAGTTATATCAGAGAATCCAACAAGGCAAAACCTTGCCATCGTTAACGCCCGGTAGAATTAATGATCCTGCAAAATCGATCTCGTTTAGGTACCCTCAGGCAAAAATTTGGGAAAGTGTTTGTTGGGTCCATGTAACTCTGGTTGTTAAGAAATAAGAACCATTTCTTCGCATAAACGACGCGAGGGTACTTTTGTTATTGATAATAGGAACCGACATACTTGCCCTCTTCGTTCAAATTAAATTCTTGCTTCACTCAAGTGGAATAATAGTACGGTCCGAGGATGCGAGCGGAACATCCGGTCAAGCTTGCCCTCGAAATTCATTCTGGCACGCGAATTGATGTCATTATTATATTAGGATATCAACATGTACCATCGGTTATAGGTATGGAAGGGAGGAAGGACATTAAGGATAATGCTCAATATCGTTACGATGTCTATGCCCTTTGGGTTAATAAGTTGTCATAATTTATTGAATGAAATTCCATATTCAGAGGAGGGTTCAACATGATTGAATTTCTCTTCATTAGGGTGTCCATGTATCATCGAAAGACTGTAACAACATGATTTTTTCTTCTCTTTCCCTTCACACGTGTTTTTATGTATCTTCGCGTTACGAAGACTCCAAAATTTGTTTTACATTCTCCGCATATAATTTTCAAATCGAAAAAAAATACGAGTGTGAGGTTGACAATATACGATCTTCACGATTGTAGAAGCCTTGAATTCCGACATCACATTCCATGAATTTGAAATAGTTTTTCGATGTCCCAGCTGCGTGAAGCGCATGAGAACTCATTCAACGTTCTCAACTCCTCGAGCGGAGACAACAAAAGTATAAATTAATGGCGATTTGAAATGAATACATCGCTGTGGCTTAATACGAGGAGATATAATTATTGTGAAACCGCGAAAAGGTTTGATTAGTTGTAGATAGTTGACGATTGATTATAGCTCGATCAACTTTCACTCAGAATTTTACACGGAAAAAATGATGGATATCGGTGTATCTGTTGCTTCGATCCTCGCAAAAGCGTAGCTCGAAGGACAGGATTTAGATTTTATATTAAAGCATCCCGTTACCAACTATCATCTTATCTCGAATGTGTTTTCAAAAGAAGAAGATTGTTGAAACTCAAAATTTTGGTAAAAGCTACAAATTGTAGGATGAATTTTTAGTGAATTATCGAAGCCAATGAAATTCGAAGCGAAAATATATGTTCGATTCACCGTGTTAACCATTAGCGCAATAATCATCGCTCGAGGGGCTCGTTATCGAATTTTTATGACTCTTTTCGATACAATGAACGACGAAGAAGGAGAAAAAAAGTACTTCATTATTTACTTGAAGTTGTACGTACATTTGTCAATCATTTACATAGAATCCCGATTATTGTTGCATAAAAATTCTCTCTCATACAAAATGTATGGCAATAACAAAAACGACGACCCGGAAATTCATTGAGTTCGCATTGAATTACAAAATCTTACAAAGACGGTGGCAAGATTATGTGTTTTACACGAATGATATTTATGAAAATTTCACGATAGGATGGATAGGAAAGTTTAACGTTGCGTAATCGATCGCATTGGTACATCACGTTAGGTAAAATCGTAGTAGAGCATGCTACTTGACATAACTGGTTTTCAATAAGTCCACCTAATGATTATTACCACGATTACGAAGAATATCGAAGATGATATCGAATATCCAAAAAACCTGACGATTACTTTTTGATGATAAAAAGAGTTACCCGATATATATGATATTTGGGTGCTTTTTTTGGCTTCTTTATTGATTCAAGTAATGAGAGAATTGAAGCGAGAAGTATCCAAATAAACTCTCTAAATTTGACTTACATGGATTGAGTATTCACGAGCGTGTATTATAGACCTCCTCTGAGACGAATTGTATATCAATCGATCGATATTGTTGATTCAGTTGCAATGTTATGAGACCATTCGTTCGAAACCAAAACTATGTTAGAAATTTCACCACGTGATATAAGAAAAAAAATGGTATTCTTATATTGTACAAAAACAGTCCCAATGGAATCGATGATTTTGATCGGAATCCTCTCATCTAGTCAACGTGTATCTTAAAGATCAAATATCAAGTTCTTGGGTTAATGAGGATTTTTCTCAGCCGTATCGACGTGGGCGGGAGGGAGAGAATTTCAACGCTTAATCACAGAAATACTTACCAGTTGGCGAGACAGGTCGTCGACCGAAAAAACTTTGAATACGTTTTTCTTTCTTTCTTTTCTAATTCGATCTGGTCTTGGAATCTCGATTTTTCTCTCATATCGCCATCTGGTGCCACTTTGTAAGAAAGCTAGATTTGTGAATGTTGAAAATGAGATTTGCTACTTCCCTCAAATTAGTTCTAAGAAGCTGTACAACTCCCAAGAATTATGAAGTTTAAATTATATCGTTCGATACTTTTTATATCTAGAACGAAAATAGACGAGAGGAAGAGGGGAGTATCATGATTTTCAAAAGTGTAGTGTTATTCGATGTTAACGACTAGAAAGAATTACAACCACGTTACTGTGACATAGCGACAGATTAACAAGTTATTTATCTGTTTCAAATGAAAACTGTTGTACACGCGATGACAGGTTGAAATTAAAATTATACCCTGAAAAAACAGGTCCTAAATTCAGTGTTGATATCAGAATACGTGGAGGTATGGAAACATGTACTTGACGACATTAAGTAATTTCGTTCTTCAGGCAAAGAGAGGGAAGTATCTTCTCAGGAACAAAGAATTTCACCCAAGTAATATTAAAGAATGATTTAAGAGAGATTTCATCAGAAGAGAAATCGTTTTCGAGTCCACGTTTAGTAATGCACATTTAAAAGAATGCTTATGAATTTGAAATTACCTTCTTACAATGAATACACTCAATATGATCATGTTTCACACGTATACCAGCGAGTGTCTTGAAGAATAACAATTTCAAGCTTCTTAGGAGCATGTGACACCATAAAGCACGAAAATTTGTACACGTTCATAACGCGGTTCGAATATTAACGAAGTAGGGCCCTTGTAGATTGAAATGCCGGAATTTTTACTCCTACTTGGACCAAATTGTAAAGAAAATTGAGGTACAATTTCACTCCCCCTGAAAACAACAAAGCCTGCGAAATCGCGTCCAAATTTCAAATAACGAGTGGAATTCATGTCACTTGAATTGCAGTAAAAAATGGTACCGATACGAATCCTCCTCAAAATAAGGAATGAAATTGATTCTAGAACTCAATAAAGTAATGTCACTTAGTGTAGTATCGAGTCACTTACGTTAACTGCAACTCTTAATCTTTGAGAGAGCTTTTAAATTCTTGGCATAGCATGGAATCGAAATCATAAAACTCCCATTATTGCTTGGAAAAAGTAACTTCGTATGGATACTTAAACTGGTTTCTCGAGTAGGATTTAGTTTTTAAACCAACTTGAAAATGTGCAAAAGAACGCGTGAATTAATAAATGGATAAATCGAGATCCTTTAACGTAACGTCTCTTCTGGAATCTCTGGTAATTATCATGAATGTTGAGTGAATCTTGAATTTAATGTACAACTCGCATGAACACGCTCGTAAGCTATTCAGAATAAGACCTTCGATGTACTTTTTAATGGATCTTGTTTCTTGATTTTCCGTCGCGACAGTTTCTTCTTATAATACAATGTTCATTTCTCCCCGATTACAAAATTCTCCATTTTTTTTTTACGTCTCCAGGGCTCCTTTCCGCAAACTTGGTTGAGAAAACGACGATTCATGAAACAGCGGTATCAACATAAAGAAAAAATCATCAAAAAAAAGCACTTTTGGATACGATAGGTATCGAAAGTCGAAGTATTTTTCATTAGGTTCGGTTTATCCATACGCGATTTATGTATCTCGAAAAAGCATATCTACTATCTTAAATTATACTTTAGACTCTCCTTTTAGCTCGAAAGTACAACAGAGCAGACTATTTTCCTGGATAATTTGGGATTTATTTATCGATGGTCAAACATTGACTATCGGGGCCGAACCTCAGAGTACCTGAGAAACAAAAAATGTAAAGAAACAGAGACGAAAACGAGTAAATGTTATTCCCTTCGACAGTCCCTTTTCCGATAGGTCATTCTCTTGTGTTTTTTTCTCATCAAGAACCGCAACCCCTGTTGTCAAGGATTCTCTTCCCCCGAGTTTGTTCCTTGATCTTATCTGACTTACATTGACATGTCTCCCGAAACGAAACAGGAGATGTCAATATACCTCCCAATTTCACGATCCTTTGAATCTGAATTCGATGTGGTAAAGAATAGAATTGGAAGGAAAATTTGAGTAGTGGAAGACACGTTCAAGGCGATTCTTAGAACCTTGTAGCGTGTTCGATACAGAACGTAACCTACGGAACGTATCCCTCTTGTATTAGGTAATACACAAAATGTGAATGAATGAGATTTCAGAATGACGCGTGATCTTTAAATGATGACCTCCGTCCCTCCACTCTTGGTTTCACAATTATTGACATTTCAAGGGCATTTGGTGCTCGTAAAAAATATTGGAACCCAAATTTCAAACGATTGAAGGAGCGTTCAACGTTCAACGTTTCGTTTCAGAGCTCCGGAAAATTGGAATCAGAAACAAACTTTCTGAAGTTAGCAAAAAGTCGTGGTAAATCGAGATATTTTTGGAGAAAGTCAGGGCGGAAATATGCGAATAGAACGAACGAGTCTATTAAAATTGGGCAATGAACGTACATGACTAGCGGGAATTTAAATACTTCACAGTCGGAATTGGGAGAGGAAAAAAAAACAAATTGAATAATAATCGAAACCAACGCCTCAATTAGATTTTGTTGGCGTGATTAGGTAACGATGTATACTTAGACCACCGGAGGAGGGCTTCGACGAATCTAAGACTATATCTCTCCGTACGATAGAGAATTCATATTTCTTTTTCCTTCACTTCCTTGTGACGCGTGTAGTGACCCATTGATCGATTCATTAATAATCCTTCCTATCCATGGTTAATGGTCGGATTTCAAGAAAAAATGATGAAAGACGATCTCAACGATCAATTCAAAATCTTTGATACTCCACTCAAACTCGTGCTGCCACAGCAGCAGAATTTACCTGATGCAGTTGACAATTTCATTGCGGTGCATGGTGTTTTACGGATAGCGGATGTTCGTTATTCAGGTGTATGCCCATAAATCATGTTCAATTCAATCCTTAAACTCCAATTAATTTGATCTTTGGTGAAATAAATATCGTTTCCCTTCAAGACATTTATCCTGAACTCTCGATCCTGTGATTAATGATGGTTCTAAATAAAAAAAGCAGGGAATGATCGATCATCTGTAACACGATCTTCGTGTAAGGTCAAGTAAAGAGAGATCCGTTCGTCAGGACTAAAATCAATATTTGTCTTATTTTTTAATATCAAAAACATACTCGAAATTATTCATAGTTTGAATTCGAATAGAAAATTCGAATAATTGTGATCGAGGTAGTTATTTCACTCCAATTATTTCGAGAATTAATCGTTTGGAAATTTTTTATTTCATTTCGGTCGGCGGTAAGAATTCTTAATCAGTGAATAATTCTCATATTTGAATATTTTTAGATATTATAGTGAGTTGTGGTAGAAGAAGAATCGATGCGGATGAAGTGGAATGTTCAAAATCCTTTGAATAAAAGATTATTCAAAGGTAATCGTGGTAAAGGTTTCTACTGATTAGATTTTAATGGAGAACTAAAATGTTGATCAAACATTGACTGGAAAACCACTTTCAAAAGTATAAAGAGGAGGAATGAATTTTTGTTGTTTTTCAGTCGAAAAGTGTCCAAAACCAACCACAAACTTGTAACCAAGTATAATCAAAAGTCAAAGGGTGCACTGAGAAAAAGAACTTGTAAAATTCACATCTTGGTCAGTATCATATGGATGATTCAAAATATAGTTGAAGCTATCACAATTTTGGTTGATGTTACAACAGAGAATGTGAAATATATCACAGTTGATGTACATCTCACGATCCCTGCTGTAAAATCAACTAGAATTTTGATACCTCGAACTATATTTCAGATCGTCCATATCTTTACTCGACAACATGTTAATTTCACTCGCTCGTGTGCTCTTGAAAGAATCAATTTTTGAATCATCATCATCATCATGAAGTAATCAGTCTTATGACTGGTTTGATGAAATCCTCCAACCCTGTCTATTATCCGCTAACCGCTTAACTTCTACATATCTACGACAACCCTAACTCAATCTAGGTCTACCTCTTCGAGTTTTACCATTCATTTTTCCTTCCAATATTGTTTTCAATAAGCTATCATGCCTTGACGCGTTTCCTATCAGATTACTTCTTCTTTTCACGACCTGTCTCAAAAGACTTCTTTTTTCATTTACCTTTCCAAGTACTTCTTCATTTTTTACTTTCTCTATCCACCCTATTCTAAGCATCCTTCTATAACACCACATTTCAAAAGCTTCGAGTCTTTGTTGGTCCGTTTTTCCAATTGTCCAAGTTTCGCAACCATATAATGCTGTACTCCACACGTAACTCTTCAAAAATTTCTTCCTTACTGCTAAGCTAATAGCTCCTGTTTCCCTTGTGCTATTCCTGCTCTCTACAGGAATGAAACTCTTCAAATCCAACACTGACAACGTCATTTAAAAAATGTACCGCAACATTTTCGATCTTCAAAAGCTGAGTATTTCGTTATTCGATTACTAATCCGTTTCGATGAAACTTCGATTCAAACTTCAGCAACATGATTCACCCAAGATTTCTTAATTATTCCTTTGTCTGAAAAATCCAATAGATTCCCATAAATTCCCATAGGTTCTGTGATAATTACCGCATAGGAACCGATAGGGTATCATTAGTTTCAATAGGATTTGGGTTATCGGTTTCCATTGATTGTTTCGTGCAGGAGTTTTCCATACATGGCAACCGTTATTCGATTATCAATTCGTTTCAATAAACAATTCAAACTCCAACAGTGTTTCAATTTTGATGTTCTATTTCAACATCGAACAGTTCGATTGCGACATTCAGCATTCACCGGCAAAACAAACAAAACCATCTGATCGTCACACGCTGTTTAACTTAACCTCCACACGACGATGATGGGTAGTACGTTATTCCTTCGCATTCCAACAGTTCTCCACGTCACACAAAACTTACCTGCATACTATCAGCTGAAATGATTTCTCCAGCAAATCTCCTGGCCAATTCTATGCCAAGTCGGGATTTTCCCGTACCAGTTGAACCTAAAATCACAACAACTGGCACTCGCGACATAACATTAACATCGTAATCGACCATGGTAACTGGAACCTTAAACGCATGCGTTCGTACGGTTCGCAGATTCCGTTCGTTCCTCTCGTTCGACGATGGAGTAGCGCGCTTAATTTCAAATTCAAACGAGAATATCTGACTCCTGCATGAATAACCCTGGTCAAAAAAACCTTTTCATTTCTAATGACAATGCAGTATCCGAATTCGAATCCCATTAAAACCGATTAAATTTGAATCTAGATTTTACATTTTTCAATAAGAATTAATAGATTTTTTTTTTGTAATCAGGCAAGCCTCTAGTATAAATCGATTAATGAATTCTTATAATTTATAACTTCAGTCTAAGATGAAATCTCGTCGATCGCGCAAAATTCGTAACCAAAATTTTAAACAATTTTCAAAATAATTGCAGTAATTCCTCGAGAATTTCATAAGAATTTAATGATAACTTTCTTCAAAAAAATTCGAAAGCTCAACCGCTTGCTAAAATTGTATTTAAAAAATGTTGAAATTCGTAGAGAAATGAGGATAATGAAACGTAGTTTGCATCATCCGTAAATCGTATTCCATATTATCCACGGAAATGGTAACCGTGCCAATGATATTCATTTCAATTATGAGCGTCGACAGACAATCAGATTGAATCCATATTCGATTAAGGTATTTCACGTTCATATATTCTGAAGCAATTTTATTATTGTCCCAAGGATCGAATATTGATTATTCTTTGTTAATTACAAAAATGAAACCTGGTTACTACCACTACGATGTCATTCGCGATATCGATTGAAAGCGTCCAATTTGTGATTCGTTCAACTCGAAGGCATTTGTCTCCCAATATTTCAATTTCTATCGTATCTGTACGTACGTAAATAATTGTACGTACCGGTAATGTACATGTGTTATATCTTTATGGAAACTTTCGTGCAGTTGCGTCAATAAACGTATTTTGTCTGGGCCAGGCCGATTTGGCTGTTAAATGTGAGAATTATGGAAAATAGTGGTACCGCGCGGTCGGGCCAATGGAGCTAATGATGTATGAATACGTGGAATAATGTACGAGGCGAATGACTCTAACATGTATGTATTATGCATTTAATAGTTACGGTAAGTACACGAATAACATCGTTACTCAACGAAACCGATGGTCCGTATTATTACATTTCTTCCAACTTTTTTAACAGTTCTAATAAATACATCGATGTGTTTTTTTCAAAATCTATTTCCATATTGTAAACTCAGATGTTTTATTTCGACATCATTAAGTCGAAAAATCAAATCTATTAATGATTAAATATGAGGTTTTTAATTCAATGTAAACTTTCAACAGATTCGAATTTATAGGACATCGAATTATTCTCAAAAGCAGCCATCAATTTTGACTCCTTAGGCACTACACTTTTATGATTGGGGTTCCAATCTTTGCGCCATTGGAGATGGGCAGGGATGAGCATTTTTGTACTCCGGGAGTACTTTTAGTGGGGAATACTTTTTGTTTGACTTCATATTTTGCTTCAAAGATATATTCTACACAAAAAAGAACACTGAGAAAACAGATATCTTGAAAAATACCATGATTTCTGGATTTTTTGCGTTGCTCTGACCCGAGTCAAAATATTTACGTGAACGAACCTCTAAAAGTCCCATAATTTTTTGGACTTTTATAAAGAAGTATGGTAATATGGTATAGTATCTTCACGTAAATATTTTGACTCAGGTGAGACCAACGCGAAAAATCCATAAATTATGGTATTTTTCAAGATACCCTCTCCTCCGTGTACTCCCGGAGTACAAAAATGCTCATCCCTGAAGATGAGCGATACTTGAAATTATTGATTGGAAGTAAACGTATCGATATCTAGTCAAAATATTGTAAGTGATGATTTCTCTCGTTGTGCACCTCAAATTAATCTTATTCAACGAAATGAACACCTACTGTTCCATTTAACCCACACTGTAAAAAGTAAAAGTGAATTAAGTTTTCCCAAAATTTAGTGGCAGCAAAACTACGAGTGCGATAGCTCCCCTGGTGTAGAATCCAGATTAATCCAAATGAAGCCTCATCTCTGCTATTTCGAATACCCATTTCGAACCGCATATACTCCGGGATTTTATTAGTTCCCGTATTGCACAACCACCAAACCTCCACTTAGGACTTCTGGGGAATGGAGGAGAATTGGTGGAGAAATGAGGGCTGTGGAAATAAAGGAGAAATAAGAGAGAGAGAAGATCTGAATTTCTCCGGATTCCTCTTAAACTCCCTAAATTTCTCTGGAATTTTCTTGAATTCTTTTGAATCTCTCTGAAAACTTCAACGCACAATCTTCTCTGCTACATTTTTCTCTGAATTTGCCTAAATTACGGTGATGTATGTGGATATGAAAGATATAACCACTGTAAATAATTTGTAATCAATGAAAAATATGACAAAATTGTTTAAATTATAGGATTAACTGAAAATTGTAGACTTTCGCGACACTGGGCACTTTTTAGATGATTATACAGCATATGTGCTGAAAGTACATTATGCTGCTTCGAGTCGGAAATTATGTATTATTATGCTCGCGAATTTCGATTTGAATTGATAACTTAGTCCAGTGTAATAACAATATTAAGCTTGAATCGCATTATCTGAATTTATGATGGCATGCTTCAAGCAAAGAGTTCTTATATCTAGGTATTCCGATGCAGAAAACCGATTCAAGCCCATTAAAAATTGATGCTCAATGGGTTTGAATCAGTTTTCTGCATCGGAATCGATGAGAATCAATCGGTTCAATGAGATTCCCTCAGCAGGGACCCCACTCACCCGTATCGAGACTGCCCTGTTAAAAATGACGGAAATAAACGAAAAGAATTTACTTGCGAATCTTTACGATTCATTCCGTTTAATGTCGGTATTTGTCCCTTTCCGAACCTTCCCACACACTCATTTCATCATTTTTAACAGGGTGGGCTCCCAAACACTTCTCCCTGGTGAAAAAAAAACGTGCAAACAGTATGAATTTGTCCCATTTTCCAATATCTGCACGCTTTTCGCACATTGTTGCGCGTTTTGTTTTTTCTTATTTTTTCTTCGACATCAAGAATTTGGGCTCTGTACCCCAATAGATGAAGTACTAAAGATTATTCCCCAAGAATTTCAGACCTTCATATGAAGTGAATTCAGTGCACACGGAGAGAATAGTCCATTACTTTTTCATGTAAAATACAATATTTTTTACTGTGCTTCATATCAACGCCAGACCAAGTTTTGATTTTCATGAAGATTTATATTTTCACACAGTAAAATGGTTCTCCATAAGGATTATATGTACGTTTTCAAATGCACACAGTAAAAATTCTGGTAATAAAATTAAGAAATTCATGGATTTTCAGGAAAACTTCTTATTGAGGAAATATTGTATTGGACACAGTGATGTGAAATGACCGGTCATGAAAAATTCAGACATGTCATGGTCATTATGACCGTCATGTGACCGTCATTGACGGTCAGATTTTTCACAGTTTGTAAATGAAAATGACCGTCAAAAAATTATCTGACTGGTCATGACCAGACAATTAATAATTTTTATTAAACTTTCTTTAATAAAAATCTCGAATATGTTTTATTACAAATCATGGTTATCTGTTTACAAAATAATGATAATAAAATGAATATTTATATGTAGTTCTACACGGAAAAAAAGGAATGGTTGCAGCAGCTACTCGCGTAGACGATTTTCGACCATCTACGTGAAATAGTTTCGGCAACTGCTTATTAGTAGCTGGTCGAAAATCGTCTACGTGAGTAGCTGCTACAGCTATTCCTTTTTTCGTGTAAGTATATCAACTCAAAATTAAATTGTCCATCAAGGTTCCGGAGTTCAATATATTCTTAAAACCTTACAACATTATTGAAGTATGTCCCGCTGCACTAGATCACTTTAGATGTTAGTTTGACCGTCAAAAATTTTTCTGACTGGTCAGTGTGACCTGACCGTCAAAACTGACAAAAATTGTTCTCGTCAAGTGACAGTCATGACCGTCACATGACCAGTCATTTGACCGGTCATTTGACGGGCTCACATCACTGATTGGGCATCATTGTAAATTACTGTAGAGTTTTTCTTGCCAATTCCAATCTGGTGCATGGATAGTGATCTGCCACAGTAATGAATTCAACTGCATTTTTCTCCCCGTGCAGAGAATTCTTATCGAGAAAATATTAACTCAGTCGGTAGGCTGGTATCCCTTTGAGGACTTTTAGTATCCCCTTAATTCCATGGAAAGGCGACGTTATTTCATCGGCAACTATCCTGTATGAGTAGTTTCACTTATTCTTGCAACTAGCGACCATCAGCAGCACTTACAAATTCTTGTTTTTCATACCAACAAATTCTATAGCCGTGTTTCAACAATTTCCAAACTTGTGGACCTTATTAAAATGCCACTCACTCGAATCTCGTGAGAATCTTACTAAATTTGATTTAATTGTGAATTTAACAATATTTCTCAATACAAAACATCCGCGTAAGCTCCAAGAGAACACTCAACGAATGTATATGAACGTTTCACGAACATTTGGAGATCTTGGTTCTTTCAGGGAAGGTTATTCTGATTCAAAATTGATGAGACTGCTCTAAAATCAATTCTGCTGATGAGACCCAGGTGGAAATATTCTATTAAATCCTATTACGAATAATGACATTTCTAATCGAATACCATTCAATTCAATTCAGGGCCGTCTTTCATTGCTTCAAGACCCTGGGCCTACTTAGAGTGGAGGCCCATGTAAAGAGACGTAGAATCTTGAAATTTTTAAAAAACCACCCTAACATTGATCATTATAATTTCTCTTTAAAATAAGTATTACCTGAATTTCCACTTTTTTGTATATCTAGAATTAATTTCATTTTCAAAATAACTTGATTTCATTCTGTTCAAGTAACCTTTTTAAAGAAAATATATAAAAATCTCAACGATTCTCTACGAAGAGGCCCTGGGCTCGGGCCCGGTATGCCCTGCCTTAAAGACGGCCCTGATTCAACTGAAACCCATTCATTTTCCCATCCGTAAATGAGTAGATCTTGTAAATAATTTGTAACAGGGAACATTTCAAAAGAAATATCCCACATCATCTTTTTCAAATTCAGAACACGTGTTGGTTGCACAGAGTGGAGGAGAAAAATAACACAACAACACAAGACACATTAAAATCCAAAATTTCTTTATTGCAATCAGAAACAATCGAAGAACCATTACAATGGAATTACAAGAGGAAGAAATTCGTTATTTCGTATAAATTAACAATTTTTCGAGGTATATGGGGTCGTAAAATTCAAAGACATTCGATATTTCAATTGTAACTTCGTCTCTCCCGGATAAAACTCGTCTTGTCAAATTCTATTGAACGATATGACGAAATCGTTCATTCGTTCGCTTTTCGAATGAAATCCAAACAAAAAAATATTTCCAGCATAAAATAAAATCATAAAAAAGAAAAAAAAATCTTCCAAATTCAAAGGGGGGTGAAAAAAAACTAGATCGACGAAGTTTCAAGTTGCGGTCGATGACAATAATGATGATGATGATAATAATATATAGCGGTAATGATAGTAATGACTTGAATAATGATCATGAACTTGTTAAGTCTCCGGTTTCTATTTCGTGGCTATGTTTGTTTCTTTTTCTTCGCTTCGGTTTCAGAAATAATACGATTCATTTGTTATTAGGTTTATCTCTGAGAACTTGAAACAAAGGAAGGAACACTGTGAATGAATATTCATCATCGTACGATAAATTCTCAAATCAATCGTACTATTCCTTAATCCCGCTCGAGCGAACGTCATGATATTATTATTTTTATCATTTTTCTGTCAATATTTTTCTTGAAAAAATAAGAGATTCTATTGTTCTAAATGTGTATACAATATTAATATACAGATTCGTGTATTTTTTCCTGAAAAAGCTTTGTGTTTCTCTTTCTCTTCAATTTTTCATTCCATATATATTTGATATAATGTATAATATATATGCGTTATAAATTGTACAAAAGGAAGCTTACATTATTTTATAGTAATTATCCTATTCTCAATGCCAATTGTCCCCAAATTGTGAAATTGGTTTTTCAATTATTTGGGAATTTAATTTCAATTATCTCTCAAAAAAACGAAAACAAAAAAAAAGTTTGTAGTACGGGTGTTGATATAAATTTTCTTTCGAATATAAAATTTTGTATTATATTTTATCTCTCGATAAAAAAAATCGTTCATTTATTTCGCAATTATTAATCCTGAAATCATAATTATCTAAACTTATAGATCTAAACGATCTACCCTCACACACGATATTATCTCTTTATCTTCTTCTTCTTCTGTATATATATATTTGAAGAAGAAGGTATCATTCTTTATATGAAGAAGATGTAACGTTATCATCATCATATTAGTAAAAAGTAACCAAGGCAAATACGAGGGATAGGAAAATCATTCTCTGCGATAACAAACTTGCGTTCCGGCATAATTCAACCCTATTGTTATATTTGTGGTGTTTTGTTTTTTGCAACATTCATCTTTAGATCTAAAGTATGATAAGTAAGGATATATATAGTGCCGTGAACATCGCTCGTTTAAAATTGGTAAATCATAATAAGAGATATATATATATTTATATATGTAGTAATAGCAGTAATAATAATTGTGAGAATCATAATATTAACTACCTATAATTGCTGTTACAATCAATTGACGATCAATCTGTCAATGTATTATTCATTATTATTACACGTTATCATATAGTATACATATATTCATATATATAACTATCTCCCTACTTCCGTTTGCTTCAAACTATCGATAAACTTATTAATAATGTCTATGTAGCTAGCAGGTACGTTTGCACTCTTTTACGATACCAGCGAGTCATGGAATCCTTCTCTGTTTCATCAAAACAAAAAAGAACAGAAACATCAATGTTTTAGATTTGAAAATGCAATGAATGATGAAAAGAAAAACAGAGAAGGATCCCATGACCTGACAGCGTCTGTATATAGTCAATATATTCCTCTCTGGAATATATTCAATTGTCTCAAACTGTTGAATGACAAGGAACCTTTTGAAAAAAAAAAACACGATATCAAGTGAAAAATTAGGGAAGAGGGAAAATGCATAAGATACAACTCGGTAACAAGAATTTATATATATTTTACGAGCTAACCCTTGTTCCCACTCGAACGTGGGTTTCCCTGCATTCTCGTGATTTGGCACGGTGAAGAAAACTCACGCAGTTCGAACACACGGTAAACAATATAATATAGAACTAGAAAATAAATTAACAAGGATATGAATTACTAGAATAATAGCATAATAATAATAGTGTAATCCTATCATAGTAAAATAATAAGAGTGATAAAAGTTAATGATAAAAATAATAATAAATAGGTTAAGGTAAGTAAAGTTTATTGACGTTGCGAGGTACTTTGTAGAGTGTCCTTTCATAAATAAATTCTTTGAAATCATCATTATTATTATCATTATCATCATCCTCATCCCTTTTTTCGTTTTCTTTCTTCATCTCCCCATACATCCATGCATTCTATATATCTTTTATTCCCACATTCATATCTCTTCAACGCTTTTTTTTTTATTACCCGCCTCTTTCGTGTTATAAAAATCTCAAAAATATATATGATAGATATATATATATATATTTATATATTCAACAATTGAACTAGAAAAGAAAGATGAAGATGATGACAAAGTTATTTTGAATTCAGAATCGGAAAGCAAATTTGACGGTATAACCCGATTTTGATATCGATACCCGTGTTTCGAACTGCACTTCGATATATAACATTACCACTGTTATTGCTAAATTATTTTAATTTATGCATAAATATATAATATATGTGTATATGAATCTATCTATAGTAGTATCGAAATTTAATATGAAGCACTTGAGTTTTTCAGGTCTATAATTTTTATATTTATATAAAAACATTATTAGTCTTTATAATATTGTTTCATACGGGTGGGTCTGCAAATGCATTATTATTATTATCATTATTACCTTTATCCAGATATAATCCGCTCTTCCTCCTCTACAAAATTGAATTTCGTTGTATCGTTTATCTATTTTCTCATAAAAAATAAGTATATAAGTGAATACTGTTACCCTATACGAGTATAATGAACACATTACGTTGCCTGTACGTCGTTACGTCGTTCTTCAATCTGTCTTCTCTTTTATTTTTCTTGAAAATAAAGAAAAAAAAAACAAGGGCTGCTCGTTGAATTTTCTTGTTTCTTGTCTAAACTAAACAAGATAGCTTATACATTATTATCGTGATATATTACAGGGATAAATGTATAAAATCCATACGATAGAAGCGTGTAAGCTCTGTACACGGATAATTTATACTATAATAATATAATATTAATTATCTCATAGAGAAAAAAAAAGATACTAATGCGTAAAACGAACTGAAACTGAAACTGAAGAATACAACCAAGAATAACAAAAATAATGATAATGGAAATAATGTGTTATAATTGTCTTAACATCAATATTAACAATTATCTACTCTCTTCGTGCTGTTCGCGTACGTAAAGTTCACGAAAGTAGATAATTTTGATAGCGTATCGTTTATATAACAGAAACAAAACAAATCCTCTTATAAAAAAAAAACTTCGCATCTGAATATATGTTTGTATATATATATATATGTATATAAATATATACAGAAGTGCTTAAAAAACACTTTGCATGCATTACTACATACACTTTTAATCCTTCTTTACAAAAAAAAAAAAAAAAAATCAACTTCACCAGGATGAGAAAAATTGTCCAGCATATTTCCCATCTTGAATTTTCTATTCTTTCTAACTAAAATCTTTTTCTTGTCACAAGCTATGTGCGAAGAATCGCGTGTAAGGATCATATGCGTTGAAAAACTGTTTAAAGGAAAAGAAAAGGAAATCGTATCATAGAAGCTTTATCTATCGTAGAGCTGTGTTGAATTTCCTACCACTATACGGTGTGCAAAGAAATCGATCGACGTTCATTCAATAGCAACATACCGTGGGAACAAGGGTGCCAACAAGCTGTATCACAGATCAAATATCCAAAGAGATTCCACTTTACTTTCGTGATGATGTACAATAGATCCCTTATTGCACGAACAAGTTGAATCGTTGAATCATTGAATCGTTGTATATTATTCTTCTTCTTCTTCTTAAACTCCGGAACTTTATTAAATTTTTCATTATTTATTAAGCGTTTGGCGTCCCTCGTTTGCTAGATCCAAACAATATGGCGTATGGTTTTTAATGTTAAAAAATTGAAGTTTCAAATAAATGGAAACATTGATATGTTTCGATTTTACATGTGCGCGGTGGTAGTGAAATCATTGGGAATCGATGAAAATTCTAAAAAAATAAAATCAGACTTGTATGTTGGGGAAACAAACTCGTAGCCGAGAGAAACCGGTCTCTCGTATATCAGTTCAGGTCTCTCGCTCTCGAGCTTGAAAGTTTTCCAACTGTTTATATTCGAAAAAAGTGAATAATCTAGACAGAGGCTATTGATATCGAATGAACATGGAAGAACATAGAACACAACTCTGATTGTCACAAATCTCTCATTCGAGACATCGTCGTTTTCCGTAACGAACATCGGTGTAACCCTCGTCACTCATCGTTCTTTTATTTCTATTAGTCGTAACGTTACTGCTGCTACTACTGCTGCTGCTGCTGCCGTTGCTGTTCTTTTCCGGAAACAAATTTTTCCTAACAACATCTTTACCATTGTTGTTGGAATTATTGTTATTAGGATTCTTTCGATTCGAGGAACGAGCTAGGATAGAAATCGCGGGATCTGTACCGCAACTGAGGGAAACAGGGTGAACGGGTATGCCCAGTTCGAGCGCTCTGGTGACCAGAGTGCGTCTTTGTTTCAATGCATCGCTCAATTGAGGCCTCATCATACTTTCCATTTGTTTGAGTTGGAGTACGTGGGAAGTGGCTTCCCTCAATATCGACACCTTGGCTGCTTTTTCGTTGAATTTTACAGCGGGTACCTCTAGTCGTAGTTCCTCCAGAAGCAATCTCTGGCCTATCCTCCTTTGTCTCTCCATGTTATTGTGCATACTTCGTTTTTCTTCGTCTTCATCGAATTCGTCATCCTCCGAGGAGCTTCTCGAACTAACGGGAGTCATCGAGGATGGAGCTGCCAATATCGCAGGGCTCAAAGTCGTCGATGGTTTCAAAATTTGTATCGTTGCCTTCTTTTTCTTTTTGTAATTACTGCTGGTGCCGTTTCGGGCATTTCGAAGACGTTTCATCAAGGACTGTTGTTGTTGTTGAAGGAGTCTTTTACGGGAATCTGGATTCGCTGGGGGACGTCCACGTTTTCTCACTGGAGGATTTAGATTGATTTCAGGTACGGTATAGGGTTTATGTTGTTGCGGTTGGGATTGGGGCGGATGGTGTATCGAGGTGGTATTTTTGTTTGTTTTTGATAGGTGGTTTTGGTAGTATTGTTGGTCGAATGACGTTGGACACGTTGGTAGGGTCGTGGATGTGGGTCTGCATGGTTTCTCGAACGTCACTACGTCGATTTCTTCGTCTGTAATCATACAAAAAGAAAAGAATCATTGTAGAGGGTGTGTGTTATGTGGGCGATTCTGCGTCCTCAAGTGTCATTCACGCGACGACAGAAGTCTGACACAATCGGTGGAAATCCGGTTGGTCCAGATTCCTTTCTCACTCAATATTTGATGACTCTCACATTTCTCTCAAGGGCAAATAACCGGAAGGTACGATCACCAACGGGAGAAAAAAGACAGAGAAAAAAGCGATTAGAGTGGAAATGGAGAAGGAGAAATGACGAGTCAGATATCATTCTGCTGATTATTTTTTTTGTTCCTTTTCCTTGATTTGACATTGGTCAGTTATAATTTTTATTTAATTGAAATTCAAAGTGATAATTGATAAATGTACGAATTCGTATGATAAATAATGTGATACATTTTGGAGGAAATTGATAAAAATATTAGATTACTTCCAAACTGTTGAATTCAAATCACGAAAAGAGAATCATCCTAATAATCCCAACCCTATCCAATCTTCGCTATTGTTATTGTTCCCTCATCTACGAAGAGTAAACATCTTTAAACTAAGAAGATTTGCGATGAATTTGAATAACACGTTTCATCGATAAGAACACAATTTCGAGTAATTGTTTCTGAATTTATCATCAAGCAACATTAACGCGAATGGAAAAGAAAACAGCGTCCATGTAGATTTAAATAAAAAGAAATCCAAAAGATTAACATCGAAATTAAGACACATCTCTATGGAAAGGAAGGCAAAGGAAGAAGAATGGAAAAGATATCCCTAAAAGATCGTGGTAATTGAATGGATTAGAGGTGTTTCGAGATACTTTTATCACACGACCTAAAATGTAACTAATGAGACAACTTTCTTCATCGGATTTATCTTCGTGTCATTGAGTGATGAAATTCAACCGACGAACTTGGGTATAAATATTCAACGTTTACAGATAAAGTACATGTAAAAGTTTATCAAGATCAAGGGAAAATGAGGCAACGTCATAAATATTATTTGGAATGTCGAACGTTTTCTTGACATTTGTGTATTTAATAATTACATAATCCTCGTCATCTTTATTATGCTTTTGATTCCCGCTCAACCCATCGAATGATCATCGGTAAGAGCGTCTGAGACTGGACTGGACTGAACTAACCAGACCAATGAAGTTTGAATGGATACGAAAAATTCAACTCTTAATTCAGGCACTCCCCCTGAGGGTAGATTTTATAAATTTTCCTTGAGGATTCCAGGAAATGCTAAATTTACCCTCATTCTCGAGGCCTTCTCAACGGTTATTCCACGAATTCTCATGGAGGTTCAATTTCCTGAACAGAACACTTAATTAGCTCTGAATTATCCCTTGAATTCCCCCAAAACTCGCAGCATGTGTTGTGGGTTTCCAGATGAACCTGATCCGGAGTATCAGGTTTCCCCCGAGTCTGTTGTAGACTATTACGCGCCTTTCTAAGGGGATAGGAGTTTCGGATTGAGGTGTTAAGAATTGGGATATTTTTCTATCATTTCAACACCCTGTATCGAACACTATAGTACCACTTTGGCCACGTCATATCGTGTAATAATATATAAAAGAATAAATGAAAACTCGATTTGAAAGTTTCCAATACCGATGTTGTTCAAACATGAAGCAACTTGCGAATCATCGTGGAATATTCCTCACAGAAATCCGAGAAGAATTCCCCGACATATGAAAATAAAAGAAGAAAAAAATGAGAACAATCGCCAGAACATGAGTTTATTTCATTTTTATTAGACTCTCGTCTCACGAAGAATTAGGATAATTTGTATAACGTCGAGAAGTTTATTCGATGCTATGTTTATTCGATTCCGACTGTCCGATTCTGGAGAACAATAAAATATGTTCCGGATGAGGAGCCATGGTCTATAACGAGATACGCTCGATCTGCTACTGAAATTTATTGGAATAACGAATTATCATCATCATCATCATCATCATCATCATCATCCTCCTCATTCCTTGTGACGAAGAAATCGCTGCTGCTTTGCGAATTGGCAACCTGCCAAATTGACCAGACGCCCTAGCCATGGCGCTGGACTCTGCTCAGAGATACGTAGAAAAGGCGCGAAACTCTCTATAAATAACAAGAAACCTAAGTGAATTTTTAAAGTCTCTCCTCTTTTCACACTTTTTTGTGTCTCCCTTAATAGAATCAATTACACAAATTCCTGTATTTCTTGCCCCCACTCTTCCATCGTTTCCTATAAAGAGAATCAAGATGCGTCGATTATTGTTATTTTCTCTTTCAATTGGAATGTACTTTTTGATTATGAGAAAGAAGGATCCTTGATCTTTTTGTGAAAAATCATTAGAGAAGCAGCAAGTGATGGTGATAAAAATCATAATATATGAAATATATAGAAAATGTCTTTTAGAATTGTTTTTATAGGAGAGGCAAGATAATATCTTCATCTCGAACCGAACGTTGAAATATATATGTATATACACACTTGGACAAACGGCGAGAGGTTTTTAACACTAGCTCACAACGATGTGTATCTATAAGGTCTTTCCTACAACATGAATGTATGCATGTCACACGTGCCGACGCCGGCTCTCTTTCCATCGTAAAAGAGTTGGCGTTCGTTCGACGGGGTCGGTGGCATCAGAAGAAGAGGGGAAGTGATACTACAACGATGGTGCCTCCACACACAAACACATGAAAGAAGAGTGAGTGAGTGAGTGGAATGAAGGGATCAAGGGGGAGTAAGAATTGCTATTACTACTACAACTACTACTATTACTATTACTACTACTACTACTACTATTAAATGGTGGGGGACACAACGTCAATTCGCGGCAGCACGTGCAACCGCGTAAGAGCGACCTTGGGGGTCAGTGCTCTTCGTGTAAGAAGGCCATAGTAGTAATACGTCGACGCGAATCGATCGTCTGCCCTGCCCTTCCCTTCCCTTCCCTTCTCTCTTTTACTTCTCTCCATTTTCATCTTCTCATTGAGATATAGGCGTTGGGTATTGAATTCCAATACATGATATTTACCGCTATGAGTTGAAACATAGCAACATAGTTGAGAGGCCTTCAATGATTTTCAAATAATCTTCTGACCAATCTTCTTATCGCCTCACGTTATCTGGTGCTACAACAAAGTTGCCTTGTTCCATCATAAAAATTCCAAACGAAGGTTTCAACAGAAAAATGTATTATTTCAGATTCCTGAAGCTAGAAAGGTTCCCCCCATTGAAGAGCAATATTCAACAATTATTAAGATTCGATAAATTTTTGATAAGACTTGGATATACCTTATCTAGACACTCTTGTGATTCTGTATTTGCTACGAATCTAATGATATCTTCATTGATCTTCGATACAAAGTCCACTATCGTTATCTTGAATGGAAGTATTATTCAATTTCAACCTCGGGAACTACTACTACTACTACTACTACTTTGGATTGATTGTTGAAACAATGATGAGAATTGAGAGCGATTGGGAAGTAAATGTAGTATGAAGTTACGTCTCGTTATAGGAATAATAAAGTTAGTTGTATTCAATAGAATGAGGACCTTGAAACAAGCACAACAGCACCTTGAATTTAAAATCGTTGGAAAGAGGAACTTAAGTACGATGTTGGAAACATTTGATCAAACGTTGAAGAGAATAAAGGAGAATCAACAATTCTGAACCACTCGGTTATACATCACAGTCAATATTTCCATGTTATATATGAATTTGAAAAACACGAGTATCGAAAATTCACCTGTACTTTATTCAATACCAAGCTCGACCCGAGGCAATCATCTTTGGACAAGTATACTAGTGAAAGAAAGAAAGAAAGAGGGAATACATGAATATAAACTTATGCAAATCCCGTGGAACTGAATAGCTTGTGATAAATGAAAGGAAAATGTATTCATCATTCCCTGAGCGTCAAGTGAAAATATAACATTCATCAACGTTGCGTGAATAAACAAAGAAACAACCGACGAAGAAGCGACTATAAGGAGGATACTTCAAATTGATGCATAAAATTACAATTTGGTCAAAACGAAGCAAAGGAAAAAGTCGCAGAAAGATTCAATCCAATCTCAAACAATCTCCCCAAGATCGATTACAAGACTACCATACTTTGAAACTATTACTTTTCCAAGAGTATGATTGAGGGTACTAGTAGCAGTAGAAGAAAATTGTCTACCACGCGATTACACGTTGTTACTTGTTACTTGTTACCTAAGAGAATCATTCGTGGCATGAAAGATTGATTCGATTCGATTCACGAGCAGTTGAAAGGAAATAAAACGCGGTATCGATCAAATAAATACAAATGATTAAAAATATCATTTGAATTCGAAGTGAGGGGAGAATCATGTTGCGTGTGCGTGCGCGATCAGGGAAATTCACGCTGACACCAGACACCATTAAACGACTCCCACGCAACAACACTTACGAGATGAGAACACGTCATCGAAGCCGTCAGACGGGATTTCATCATTACATTCATCATATTCTTCAACGGCAATGCAAAAGTGCAATGAGAACAAATACGAATCGTGTCGCACGCATCATTCGCGCTTATTGACTCACGGAAAATACCAATCGCTTACGCACACGCACACATACGAATCTCTCTCTCTCTCTCTCTCTTTCTTTCTCCCTGTCTCTGGCCTTTTTCTTCCTTCGGTTCCTTCTGTATCACCTTTCGATCGAGTTTCGAGAGCAAAGCGACCGAGCTCCGCTTGGCATGAGCTGCCGCCTCGAGAAATGCAATAAAGAAAATGAGATGACGACGGTCGACCGACCGATCGAAACGAACGGGAGGGAGAAATGAATGTGTACCCTCCTCTCGACCGTTCTTCGGAGAGAGTACATACCTGGTTGAGAAGTGAAGGGTGATGAAGGAAAAGACAAGAAGTCTACTCGATTTCTGAGGGTTTCATGCAGGTTCTATGAAATTTTCTATATCGCCTCAACGGTGGTTTCTATAATGCAGGTTTTTGCAATAAGAAATTCTAAGAGGAGACATGACTTACTTTGTAAAATCTCAGCAATTTTGTTTATTGAAAGAATATAAGAATGTTATCGAGAAGAAAGAATCAATTGAAATGCGATCTTTACTGGTACCAGAAGATTGGAATAAGTCTGAGAGGTTTACGTACTGTGTAACTCACACCTCGTAATCGTTCACGCTTCTTTATTGTGATTACGTTTGCGGTTAAAGAAAGGAAAGTCACGTTTACTAAGATCGAAGGAGGTGTCAAATCCATGAATCTAAGAAGGGGTCACGTTTTCGAATCAAGGATGAAGTTACGTTTGTGGACAAATGGAGAAATTGAGTTTGCGAATACATACAGCACTGCAACCAATATACGATACTTCGCATCCGTGCGGAATTCGAGTTGAGAATCGGTGGATAAGGTAGATCAGTTGGAAAAAGCTCTGGTTCGTGGGAAACAGCAATGTCATGCTTACGAAAAGAAATGGAAGTGAAATCCACGTGTGCGGAGATGAGATGACGTTTGTGGTTGAATAAAGGACGAAAGTTACTTTTGCGCATAAATTACGAATTTTGTGCAAACACATAGAGATGGGGAAAAGGTAAAATTCATCATGTTCGTGGATCAGACGTCAAAATAGTCACGTCTGAGGATAAAGGGGAGCAAAAGTCACGTTCGTGGGTAAATACGAGCAAAGCATGAATATATATCGAATGAAAGTTGATGTTAAAATTGATAACAGACCGAAATTCTTGTAATAATGATTCTGATTTCTTCAAACAAATCCAAAGATACGCCGGGAGATAATTGCCTCGAATTTCGAGGTATCGAGAGGAAACATTGTGGAAGAATTATCAAAACTGTGTAGACCCGAAGAGTCCTGGGGGACGGGAAAAAATGTTAAGGATTGTCACTCGACGATCAACATTCTTCGATCAGGTTTTACCAGTCGGACATTTCGATACTCGACCTGCTAATTCCTGCAAGAGCGATACGAGTATTCCTTCAGTTCGACAGCCGTACGAGGGAAGAAGAAACAACAGAACAACCATCATCATCATCATCGTCATCTGATCATCAATCGATTACCAACTAATGGCGAGAACTCGATTCACGAAAACCACGATAAATCGATTTCATTAGCAGGAAATCAAATTTCTCTTTTTCGTTATCCACCTCGGTTTTCTAAAATAAACATGCCCTGAAATTTCAAAACAATATCATTGTTATCCAGACGAGTTAGGAGACGTATAATATATCAATTGCACAATGGATGCACGAAGCGTCACCGTCATCGTCATCGCCATCGTAGGGGAAGGAGAGAACAAAACTAGGCGCCTACTTACACCCCACTTGATAGGGAAAGGCGTAATTACAGACGAACGTCGGCGGAAGTACCAATAGAGGATCGGAAAGAGAGCTCGATATCAACCGAGAAGGACAAATTATCAGAAGAGAAACGTTAAGAGAGTAAAAGCTGCAATGGCTAACGTTTGATACTGTATACTGTATATGTACTCTCCTCACCCTTCTCCTCATCTTTTACTTATCTAGAATGTTAACTAATTCATTCCGGTACGTATGTAAGTGCCAAGCCCACATCTGCGTCTTGTTTATAATATACTTACAACGATACAACCGATTCCGCGAAATCGAATTGTTGTGTAATATGCAACTGGTGCGTTGTAGTATTTGCTGTTTAAAAAATATTCAATAAAAATCTCACCCTTGTTATTATTCTCTTCCTTACACGATTTCTACGCTCGGTTATTGTTATCTCTTAACAATCTCTTATTCATTTTCTCCGTTGTATTTTGTACGTTGATTGGAAAGCCGTTGGAAGGAAGGAAACTCGATTCAACAACTCGCACTTGCATGAAAAAATTCCATTTAAGATTGAGCGATTCTGCTCAAATCCACTCCATATCCAACGGTGTAACTATATTAATTCTCAACTTCTCGACACAAACTTTATGAAAATTAGAAACATAAGAACGTAAGTACTTATTCTATTTCATTCGATTTCCACTCGATTTGCTTATTCGAATAGCCAAGAGAAATTCAATTACTTGCGCTTATGCAACGCGCAAGAAAAATAGAAATTCAACAAGAAATTCCACTGTAATGTACAACGTAATGAACAATGGATTACAAAAGTTCACTGTTCATTCCAATCACGATTGCACTTGTCATGCCATTCTGTACTCTAACCAACGATTTTCTTGGAACCTTGACCATCGTCTATATACGACTAATATAACACAGTCTCTATAGGAAGAGAAAGTCTGAGGAATTTCCATGTTGAACAAACCAAATTTTCTATTTCCTCGAATTATAAAAAAATGGAATTTCTATGAAAAGAGCGAGAGATCAACCTTTTTGTTTTCCACGAAATGAATCATCTTGGTATGTAAATGAATTCTCAAAGAAATAATAGAATAAAAAAGAACGTATTTGAAGTGGATTTCAAGAACCCTGGCTGGGCGTCGAATTTCAAAGAATTTCATGATATATCCTCCACAGTACCGAGAATTCGTATTCTCTCTCCAACTGACCGTCCTCTCCGTGTACCATTTGGTACCTCTGTTTTCACTGTACTCCACCGTACTTTACTCGTTCGCACTGCAGCCGGTGTAGCGAGCGTGTACTACATGAGATTGCATTTCATTGGGTGTTACGCAATTATCAAAGCGGCGCCTAGCATTCAATTGACGTCAAAGACAGCACATCGCGTATTGCATTGTGAAAACATATTCATTAAGATTCGTTCGATAACTTCTCGTTTTGTCGATGAGAATCTAAGGCAAAAAGGTTTCTAGGAATGAAAAAAGCTTAGATATAGTACCTAGAAGACATCTCGAAACGCGTTATCAATCAGCACATCGATGATTAGATTCATAACACATTGTTGATACGAGATAAATTCTATTCCCAAGAGAAGAAGAGAAGAATTCGATGCATCGTTTCGTGTTTTTTTTTTCGGTATCAAGAGACGCGGTCGCGTCTCGACGCCAAGTACATGAAAATTAAATTGACGTCAAATTAGGATTCGTTCCTGATTGTCTTTTTCGTATTTGTTCTCCAGAATTTCCTGAGCTCGATGAGAATCTAAGGTAAAAATGTTTTCTAGGAATGAAAAAAGCTTAGATATAGTACCTAGTACGCGTTATCAACAAGCACATCGATGATTAGATTCAGAACACATTGTTGATACAAGATAAATCTGTTCCCGAGAAGGAGAGAAGAATTCGATGCATCGTTTCGTGTTTCTTTCGGTAAATACCGTTTAGTTGCACTCCTCTTTTATCGTAATCTCCCCAAGAAATGTTTTCTTTTGATCTCTTCTTTTTTTTTTGAGTTTCGAGTACCAAGCGCGATGAGATACATCGTCTTCCACAGATACTACTCCTCATGACATTTTTTTATCTCGTAGATTTGTATTTCTCATTCCCCTCGCTATCGTCAACTTGTTAAAAAACATATTCAATAATTTCGTATCTTATCTTCAGTCAAGAAAACTTACTTTGTGGCAAACATGATTGTATTTGTGTTGCGAACGTGAGATATTCTGGTTTTTTTCTCAACGAACGAATAATGTATCCACAAAGATGGTGGAGTTCAACTTATACGGTCTTCAAACTTGATCAGACTCTTTTGGTACAAATTGTATCGATCATTCTCGAAAATCTGTCCCTTTCTTTTCACGTGTCGATTCTTAATTATAAATTCAAAATATCTGTTAGAAAATACGTGGGTAATGTTTCACGTGGATATGAAAAGTCATACGTGTAAGAACCCCGATACTGTCACGTTGCGTAGAACGAGCGAACGAACGAACAAACGAATATACGAACATACGAATCCTTTTGGCACGGATGAAACGAGAGATAGGAAAGGAGAGGACAGAAAGTAAGTAGTTGCTTTCGCGTTGCATTGCTGCACGACTTGGCGAATGGCAAAAAGGTTTAGCCGCATTCCGTCGACCATTTAAACCGTGCACCGCCGGCGCAACGGCAACGGCAACGTCGTCGTCGTGGTCGTGGTCGTCGTAGTCGTCGTAGTCGTCGTCGTCCTCGTAGTCGTGGACGATGCTGGGAGTGGTGGTGGGGTGGTGGTAGTGGTCGGCAACGAGCGGAGTCCCACGCCTAACCGCAAACGGCGTCGGCTAGCCGCCCGCCGGCCGGCCGGCCGGTTATCGCCATGACGTCATTCTATGCCGGTATCTTGCGTGACCTTCGATTTCCCGCGCATCCAGATGCGCATGCGCGATACATACACATACATGCATCCATACATCCATCAAAGGGCGTTACGAAATAAAAATGCAAAGAGAAGAAGAAGGTTTGCTCCTTCGTTATAAAATTCTCTCCCCTGATTCGATATGCCGACATTTTCATAATGCATAGAACGCAGATTTCGAGTCGAAAATAAATAAATCGGAGAACGATGGAGTGTAAAATAGAATGAAGACACATGAAACCGCACGTACATTTACATCGCGTGCATTTTATTTTCGCTCAAAAACGGGAACAAGATAAAATTACAAGCTGTAACAATCTTGTGGAACCTGCAGCTAAGTCGACGAGAGTAGTGCATCATGTGCAACGAACAAATCAAGAGATGCATGGACGAGCGAAAAGTTGCATCTTTAACTATTCTGTGAACTGATTACACTCGATGATGGACGAATGACGCCAAAATAGCAAACCAGTGAAATAGCGTGGAAGTTGGAAAGATCGAGAGCAGGTCAAGTATAATCTTTGGAACATTCTGGTAATGATGTTTCCCTTCGAGCTATAAAAGATACACAATGAATCGGGTCGAATATTCTAGATTTCATGTAACAGACATCCGAAATCTTATCTCATTAAAGTACAACAGCTTACAATTCTTCATTCCATAATTTCAATGTTGCTGAAGTTTGAATTGAAACGAATTGGTAAGCGAATAACGAAATACTCTGGTGTTGAAGACCCAAAGTCTTACGTTACATGCTTTGAACGATGTTTTCAGCTCCATGGTTATTCAAATTTTTTCAAATTCAATTTCAAGAACATTCATTTTATTACTTTTGATAGTTATTGTGGGAACAACTCTTTCATATCTTCTGATGTGATATAATAGCGATGTTAAAATATTATTACTCCCCACTCATATAAATGAGATGTTACAAATTGGTTATAGGGATAGAACAATCTCTATAAACATCCCAATTGAATCCCATTAATCATACCAAAGATAATTGTATTCTCATTCACGTACCACTGACCTACACGTTTGACTTCCACCCAGACTCTATGGCCCAAAGGCAATTATCAATTACGAAAAGTACTTTGACGGTACCATCAAGGTCAATTTTTGAGAAATGCTCTTACAGCTGATCGCCGCTTCCTCCTCAAGACTCAAGGACAGGAAGTTTCGGTTCCCGAAACAGCAATTCGAACGAAGCTCTTTAATTTCTCGAGAAGAATATTCTCTTGGAATGTCATAATATTTTAAAGAAAAAAGCCCAGGAATGAGAAAAAAAGACCACATTTCGAGTCGAACATTGCACAATCATCAGGAGTTAATAAAAACGAGAGTCATCGCGTAGTTGAATATATACACACATCTGTGAGTATGTTAAGTCACGTGCGAGCGTAAATATACCAGACACGTGTACACAGGTGTGAGCGGTGGGTATATGTATACGTGTATACACATAATTTCAGTCTCATAAGTTATATCCTATTCAATCCCTAGTTTTTTTCTTCTTCTTTTTCCTCGTAACACTTAAGTATATACTTATGACAAGTGAGGAAAACAAATAGGAGGAACGTTCTATACTTTGTATACCGAGTCACAATGCTTAACAGAAGATAGAAATACTTTGGAGTGTCTTGAAATTAATTATCACACCATAGTGGTTTGACAAGGTATTTTTCCTTCGACTTTGTCGAATCGCTATCAGCGTTGGAGTTGAAGCCTTCCCGACAACCTGCGCCAAATAACTCCCTACTAAGCCTCCAATTCCCTGGTCCCGAATTCCTAGTAAACTTTTTTAAAAATAAATTTTGAAAATTGCGGGATTTCCTCTACGAAGGGTAAAAAAAACACACAAGAGATTATTTGTGTAAAGCCAAAACAAGCCAAGGCTGCTCCCTCGATATGATACCTAGAGCGAAATCTCTGCGAAATTGTAGATATTTCGAATACATTGAATATATATCGAACAAATCGAGCGCTCGGGGGCTTATCGGTATTTCTAAGTTTAGAAGTATGAGTACAACATAGTGTCACATTTTAGCGCCAGTCAGTCACTCCGTCAGTCACTCGCTCGCTCGCTCACTCAGTCACGATCACGCGATATCATATTTTCCACGTGGCACCGAACGGTTATTTCAAACTATACACATTTCTTACATTATGTATACATTTCATTAGAATTTTCATTTTACGATTCACGCGTGTTCGAGCTTTTCTCCAATTCTGTATAAATTCGCGCCTCGTGTTACACACATTGACGGTTATCGCGTGGTAACGAGCCACGATCTATGTATAGAAACACAATAATCGCAAAAAGGCACGTCATTGTTTTTGGCATTAAATTCAACACGTGGCCGGGTAACGATGATTTAACTCTCATTTATTAATCTCTCACTTTTCCGCAGGGAACCGTTTCGGAAAGCGTGAGCTTGTAAAGAGTCGTGAAATACGAGATGGGAGAACCAGCAAGGTTGAATGAAAACTAATTATAGAATCAAGTTGTAACGTAGAACTGATATATTTTGATTACGTTGGAACAATTGAATAGAAGGACAAAAATCATAACAATTAAATCGATCAACAAAATTCTCGCATGCACTTGATCTTGAGAATTCATGAGGGAGGAAAAAACAAATCAAATGGAAATATTGAATTTGCATTCGGTTGACTTTGCATGAATTTCAAATGCGATTAGAATGTACGTTATGCGACGCAAAATTCATTTAGATACTGCGCCACTGTTGATCGATGAACATGTGGCGTACGTATCACGTGTTCGGCAACAATGTTGCAATGCAATTACATTAGCGCGTTTTTCAAGCGATTATTCAATAGAAAATGTATACACGAGAAGGAGTTTGCGTTTCAGGCTAAATATAAATTGCAGCACGGTGTGAGGTTGTAAATACGCCAACGTGGATTCCCGCGTTTATCTACATAGTTGCTTTCGAAGAGCTTCTCCTTACATTTCTTCCGTGTTTCTCTTTAGCATACTATTTAGAGGTTTTCTCCTATAAAAAGTAAAACTTGAAGTGATCCCGAATATCAGCTTAAAAATGCAGCCAAAAGTAGCGCATATTCCAACTGAAATTCAGTCTTCTTCATTGCTTACTTTCAGTTGGAATAGGCGCTACTTTTGGCTGCATTTTTAAGCTGATATTCGGGATCACTTTGAGTTTTACTTTTTACTGTGTATTGTTAACAAATTTGTGGTCAATTCGGGGACAGGGACGATTTCTATTGTCATTTAGAAGAAATCCTGGTGATTCTAATCAACTTGGAATAGATTTGATTTCAAGAACAGTGAATTATACCCTCAAATAGTCATCATCATCATGAAGTAATCAGTCTTATGACTGGTTTGATGAAATCCTCCAACCCTGTCTATTATCCACTAACCGCTTAATTTCTACATATCTACGACAACCCTTATCTTGTATAATTTGCTTCATATAACTTAATCTAGGTCTATCTCTTCGAGTTTTACCATTCATTTTTCCTTCCAATATTGTTTTCAATAAGCTATCATGCCTTGACGCGTTTCCTATCAGATTACTTCTTCTTTTCACGACCTGTCTCAAAAGACTTCTTCATTTTTTACTTTTTCTATCCACCCTATTCTAAGCATCCTTCTATAACACCACATTTCAAAAGCTAAAATAGTATGAAGCTGAAACTGGCAGCCGATTGTCATAACTTTTTACACAAAACTGTTATCAAGGATTCAAGCATCTAAATCGTTAATCGATTTCTGGGGTGATAAAAGCTTCGACGACGTTTAATCAAAAGTTACAACAATCGGCTGCTCGTTAGTTTCAGCTTCATTAAGATAGTCCCTGTCCCAAATTTCAATGCGAATTCTAGTAATAGATAAACGCAGCTAGATATTCATGCATTCTCAGCTGCTACGCATGAATATGGTATAAATATAAATCTGAACAACTCACCACTCGTATCTGAAGGCGTTTGCAGTCCCAAGTACTCGAGTTCCTTGTCGGTGGGTTGATTGAGATGATAACAATGATCACTCAGGGTGTTTCGTATATCGACGGTATCCATCTTCGGAGAATGGCATTGACCTTCATCCGATTTCCGTCTGTCGTGGTATTGTTGCTGTTGTTGCTGATGATAATGTAACCGTCTGACCAACTGACCGGTAACTTCGCTGACGGGAACGGCCTTCGTGGCGGCCTCGGACATGCACTCGGATAATCTCTCGTTTATACTGATCTGATCGTGCCTAAAAACAGGAATCTGATCTCCCATATCTTCGTCATCGTAATCTTCCTCCTCTTCCTCCTCTTCCTCGGTTTCCGAACCAAACGCCGAACTCGGAGGTGTTTCCGATCTGGCGGAATCCCCATCGCTCTCCAACGCTTTACTATGTCGTTGACGTTGTTGATGCCTTTGTTGTTGTTGTTGTTGTTGCAAATACGGTGCCCCGTTGTTATTTCCGCTATTTTGAGATGCTGCTGCTGCTTGTTTCATAACTTTCATAGGGGATTTTGTGCTCGTCGGAACAGCGCGCGATATGAGCAAACTCCTTCCAGCTGGAACTTTTTTATGCACTTGAGGGCTCTTCTTCGCCGGCAACGTTCTGTTGTGTTCTTTGCTGATACACAAACCTGCCCACATACAATCATGATGACGTATCTCTCGAGACTCTAATAAACAAGAACTCTTGTCGTACAAGAAATGTTCGGAGCAGGAGGAAAAGGACGATGGGAGCACAACGGCATCGTCGATTACCGTACTAGTGCTGCTGAGGGTACTGTTACGATGATCGTTGTGATGCTCGTCCAAAGTATCTAAATCGAATTTTTTCCATATATCCTCGGACACTACAGTCGTGTTGTCCAAAGGTTCGTCGAGCAGACCGAAATCTGAACAGTTCCACACTGGTACCGGCATCTTTTCTGTTTCTGTAATCTGTAACAACAAGATAAAAACATCATTAATATCAGATAGATTGTCATTGACGATCCGATGTGTAATTCATGTCTTATCGCATCATTTTGTCGGTTACATACACTACATACAACGATACATGGATCTATTATCCCGCGCGCGGGAACTGATTGCAACGTGTGTTGCAATAGAGGTGCTTCTACATGATGTGACGTCTTGCGCGCCGCGGAATATCACTGCGCAGCATGTTGAAATCTTCATTATTCTGCGCAGTGGCGATCTCCGGCGCGCACGACGACATATCAAAAGTTGCGTTACCTCGTTAGGATATTAAGTTCCATATATTGAAACCCTTTATTGAAGTTAGGACAACGGTATCTCACTCTATATGATTGAATTTAGTTTTATTGTAGGTTATCAAAAGAAAACAAGACAATTCTTGTAACTGATGTTATCGCGAACCTTGCAACTGCCGCGAACGCAGCAGCTTCGTGTAGAAGTACCTGAATAACGCGATGCCGGCCGGTGCCGTTACAATCCAAATACCGTTCTACTTTGAGTAAATTACCATTACCATTATCATTCGACCCAACCAGCACGTGGATGAAATATATACACGTATGTATGATATTTGCATAAAGTAATCACGAAAATAAATGAAATTTATTTTCCTCGAATGACCCTAAGAATCGATTGCTTTGAAAAAGGAAAAAAATGGCCAATTATGAGTAGAGAAGTACCGTACACGCGTGGCCTTGCGCATGCTTATACATACACATACGGATTGAAAATAGATGACCTCTGATGTACGATGTGTGTACCTCGTATGTGTACGTTTGTTGTTTTTGTGTTACATCGACACTATTTGCAAATGGAATTCTTTTTTTCCTCATTTCCACAGTCAACAATGAAATAATGAAGCGAACCTTGTCACGATAATGAAGCTGTATTTTGTTTTTTCTTTCAGGAAACCAACCAGGTGGTTTATTTATTTATTTTTTTAAATAAACTCTGGATGGAATATTCAATTTTATTTGAATTACATTTTGAATGAGAGATAGAAAGAATGTGATTATCAATCACTCGTTCGTATTGATATACATCGAAGGTAACTGTACACTCGCTTGTTATCAGAACCATGAAAAATGGAGATAAGAAAGTTGATCGATTGGATGAGTGACTGATACTTTTCAAGAGTCTCTAAATCTGACCCAGTGGTTGATGTCGAACGTTATCGAATATCTAATCATCTCTGTCAATGAATTCTAAAAAATGTGGAAAATTTAATCGAAAACGAGAAACAAAGTGTTCAATGATTATCAAACAATCCGCTCTCAACGGTCGAGTGGTTTCCTCGTGGTTTGCGTTTCATAACCGTCACCCTGAACGGGATTTATTCATTCTTTTCTCCCCTCTGCAATATTATGAATAGCGTTTAAATAAGGCGCCTATCATTACCGAGTCGAGGATGAATCGTTTTCATCGGAGTTTTTTCGTTTCATTAATTTCTGTGCCAGGTGCGTGAGACCTGCGATTTTGTCTTTTTACCGATGGCAGCACGCACGGGGAATATAGATCACCAGACGATTTATCCTGAATGACATTTATGATCCGATCCAATCCGCTGCGACCGACTGGTTTTACCACGTTCCGAATCATGTAAAAGTACAAAGTTATATCATAAGGATCATCAATTGTCATCGCTCCGATGAGGAGTCTTCTCTTGGTGCATTTCATTAAGAAAATGTGAAAAAAGGATCAAATAATTATGCAGAAAAGAAGCAACTGTACAGTTTCTTCTGAGAGCAATCGATAAATGATCGACCAATACGAACCATCGACCGATCAATCAATCCATTCCAAGACTCATACCGCTACTACTGTGCTATGATGGTGTAACTTGTTCTCGTAATCTAGCCGGGAGCGAAACCGTATCACGAATGCACTCAATTCGATTGAATTCCATTCCAATATGTTCCAGATTGAAGCTCTGTTCCATTTTCTGTCTTTGAAGTAATCTTAAAATATCCGTGTAAGAAATTTTCTCCGAGATTTCAGTGAAATTCCTATTCACCATGCGTATCCTTAATGAAGCTAAAACTGCACGGAAAAAAAAGAATAGTTGCAGCAACTACTTAAATAGTCGATTTTCGACCATCTACTTAAGTAGTTGCTGCAGCTACTTAGTAGTCAGGACAAGCAACACGTTAGCTGTCACAACTAATTCAAAATACCTCAAGTATTTACGTTAGTTAGTGCAACTGTCGAGTTACTTGTCCTGACTACTAAGTAGCTGCAGCAACTACTTAAGTGGATGGTCGGAAACCCCCTATTTAAATAGTTGCTACAACTATTTCTTTTTTTCCGTGCGGCAGCCGATTGTTATAACTTTTTGCAACAAAAATTTTATCCAAGATTTCTGCATCTGAGAATTTTAGTGAATTTCTGGTACAAAAAAAGCTTCAATGATGTTCAATCAAAAGTTACAACAATCGGCTGCTACACGGAACAAGAAGAATAGTTGCAGCAACTACTCAAATAGTCGATTTGCGACCATCTATTCGAGTAGTTGCTGCAGCTACTACTTAGTAGTCACGACAAGTATATGTTATAACACGTTAGCTGTCTCAACTAGTTCAAAATACCTCAAGTATTTACGTGAGTTAGTGCAACTATCGAGTTACTTGTCCTGACTACCAAGTAGCTGCAGCAACTACTCAAGTAGATGGTCGGAATCCGTGTAGCTTTACGGCTGCCAATTTCAGCTGCATGTATCCTTGAGTCCCCAATTGGAAAATTTTGATCGATTCAGGCGGTTGGTTGATTCGGAAAAGGTATCATATAAATTTTCTCCTCCTGTTGATGATAACAATAAAAAAAAAATAAACGATATTGAATTGATATCCCCACAGAAGCTACTCAGATATATTATTTATGATACTTTTTGTGTATAACAATGATGATCATGATGGCGACGATGACGAACCACCATACGCTGGTGTTACACCGGTTAGTGAAACGTGATTTTCGGCCCGTGAGAAAAAAAGAAAAGAAAAGAATCGATCGATCGGCGTAGCGACCGTGTGAAAAACCTTAGAGCCGGCACGCTAACAATATGTATACATATCATACACATTCGTATACCAGTATAAAATAAGATATAAAGAGTGAATACAGCTTTAGTTATAAAACACCGACGAGAAGATGCAGTTACTGAATCAATGAAATTCTACGTAACGCGATGATTCACTTCCCCCACCTTTCGTTCATCTCGTCGAAATATTGCATTAGAATTCGCAAAACGAGTTGCAAAGTTGTAAAATTTTGTGAATCATTATATTCAGAGACTTTCAACGTGTATCACTGTATGTCACTGTGTGCTGTAGCGGAAGAATTTGAAGCGTTTGCTTCTCCCCCGAGGAGACTAGCGATGAATGAATCTCAGAAAGGTAAAAGGGAAAGGTAGAATCTGGTATCAAGATATAAGAGAAGAGACCACTAGTTTGTTTGAAATCGTACACCGCTTCGTGCCGTAAAGAAACTATTCTTCACGATACATAATCAAGTGAAGAAAGTAAAATTAATAGTTACGGTATATTCGATAGAAAAACGGAGTGAGGAAATTCCGTTACATTCCTCGGAACATTCAAGATAGATAAGGAAAGAATTTTTATGTTCAATATTATTGTAATTTTATATCCTACTTTGTGTAACTGTATATCCCTTGCGTTCGTCAATAATGTTCATTTTCATTCAATATTAAGTACCTTTATATCAAAAATTACATCACAAATTGTGACGAAATATTTCCAAGTGTTGTTATGCCAAGGTATTTCAATTTTTGAGAAAAAGAAGAAAGATAAAAAGGTTGCGGCCAGGTTTTTTGTCGTTGATAGTCAAAGTTCTATAGTTCCATTTCTTTCTATTTCTCGAAGCAATGGGGTCCGTTAATCCCTCGAACGCTCGTAAACATAATAAACTTCCTGAAAAGTGAACCCGAACTTTTTCTCTCCTTTGAAATCAGTTATTATAATGATATATACGATGGAGAGAAACATTCAAAAATCCAAGGATTTTATAGTCATTGGTAGGATCAAAGGAGATTTGTTATTTTATCTAGCGCGGATAATTGATGATGATGATTCGATGGTTTACTCTTCATTGTTTCACACAGTTTCTCAAAATGGAATCAGAAACATGAATTTGACATTCGCGATAACGTGGGGCTTCTTTTTATCTCGATTCACCATTTCTATCGCTTCTCTTTATCCTGGAAAGATATGTTCATTAGATGAATGAATTCGATACCATAACCGGTTCAATCAATATATATTACAAAACGAGCATCGAATGACAGTTATACTAGCAAAACCTGTTTTCTGAATAACTATGTAGCATGCGAAATATTATTCTGAATTCTTTGAATCGAGAATCTCTCCCGTTCAAACGGGAAAGAGGAGGAGGAAAACTATTATTCTTCTTTTAGGGAATATATTTTTTTCATTAAGCGAATGGCATGGTTCAGTTAGCACGCGATATGAAACCATGCAACAACCACGTCGTGTCGCACTTTTTTTTAGCCCGTTCTGACCTTTTTCTCCCCCTCCCTTCTTCCACCCTCCTGACGGTCAGGTAACGTTCGGGAGACGGTTTTCTTGATCGCCTTGTATACTGCAGTCAACGCTCAATCTTGGTTTGTATTTGGATGAAAATTCACTTTTCTTCGAATGGAGGAAACATGAATTTTGAAAATTCGAGCAATCATTTTGTACGATTGCAAAGAATTTTCATTGTTACAATATAGGATTGCGAATAGGTTGACAAAGGGAGAAGAAGAGCGAAATTGATTCGATAAAAATGATCACAACCTGATATTTTACCCTTCAAATTAAGATTTTCCCCCAAATTTAGAATCAAATCCTCGAATGTTTGAATTGATAAATTACTACAAACAAAAGTGGCACTGTTAGTGTTTTTAAGTCGCTATGTTTAACACAATTCGCACCTTTGTGTGTTTTAAAATTAGTAAAAAGATAAGATACGCCCGAGTAGGATTAATGGTAAGAAAGTGAGTGCAGTTTTTTTTTCTGTAATTCATTAGAAAAAGTATGTCAATGACTCAAAACTAGATAAAACATAGTGGAAACATTTCTCCTATTCCAATTTGGGCCTTCAAAAAACAGAATAGACATTTTTTTGTCAACGATTGACAATCCAACAACGTAAGTGAAGTCATCCAAATCCTCTCTAAAAAACTCTCTCAAAAAAATCAAGATTCTCAAGAATTAGTGAGGAATCCTTCGCACCCCTGCAGTTGAGCTGATTTTCATAAATTATTCTAACAAGGATGAATATTTTGTAGTTAATTTTCTATTATCGAGTCTTTGATCGAGAATTTGGAATTAACTCTCTGACGCAGAGAGAATAAATTACAAAATGAGCAAACATTGTTACAAAATTTGCTCTGGTATTCCATATAATGAAGAGCTCCAAGAATTTTTGAAACAACAGGAAAGCTGATATTACGTGGCAACGGGATAACTGATTAACAATAAATTTGAAATTTTGATTTTCATTATCACGAAAACCTCACTTTGAACGCGTTTTCTAAAACGTGACTGATTGTTGAATATTTCCCACGATAAGTCAAAACAAACTCATTTCATTTGCAATCGATTTTTTCATTTTTGTTGAGTTGAATAAGAAATGTTGAAAAAAAAAAAATCACAAATTCTCGTGATCCTATAATACTTCGGACAATAATAACATCCTTCCCGATTCCAATTCTTCCTCAGGTAAATTCGTTCCTCAGGTAAAATCACAACGTCATTTATCACGTGAAATTTGGACCAGTTTTCTTTGTGTGGCGTCTACTTTATACGCCATTATGTTCCACATTTATGAAATTGTTCGATCCAATGCGGCACACGATTTCTCGTGAAGAGGATACCAGCAGCGTTTGCTTTGAACCTCACTTCTCTTTCTATCGTATAGGTTTGTCTTTTTCTAACCAACGTGCTCGAATGGTAAACGCCGGTGGTATCCTCTTGAAATAACAAATCTTAAAATTTCCTGTTCTTCCACACGGAAGGAAGAAAATTGTAAATGTGAAAAGTTTATTGTTTGAAAGACTTCAAAAACTCCCTTCACAAAATCCCCTAAAATCGTCTCGAAACTTACGGGAAAAAATTGTGAATTTATCACTCTTCTTAGATTCTTCTTTGAATCTGAGAATATTTTTCATAATCTCAGGGTCTATTACTTTCACGTTTTTTCAAAAACAACGGTACACGATGCTTTCTCAATCCCTGTCCCTCTTTTTCACTCAATTCTCTTCAAATTATCGAAAAGTCACGATTTTCCCCATGTGGAGGATAATGATATTCGATGATCTTTCGAATTATCATCGCGATTTGCATGATACAGAGATTCTCTCCCTCCGCGTTATGGAGAACCGATTCTCCTTTGTCATTTCCTTAAAGTCTATTGTTGCTCTTACTGTTGATTCGGGAACAAACGTGAGTTTGTAGCAAGTAGTCCATGCAAAAGGGACAGTCGGTCCGAGGGTTGGAAGGGGTAATGACGCGTCATTGTTTTTTCCCCTTTTCCCAGCGCTCGAACATTCTGCATTCGGGTTTTAGTTTTTGTTTGTTTACGGTAGACCGGCTCTCAAAGGCGATACGGTTATTTTAGTTGCTACTTTCTCATCTATCTTCCATTTCGTCATTATGTCACATGGTACCTGACTTTTGTCGGGTATACGCTATCCATGTTATGAATCTTAATTTCATGTAATTAAGAGGTGGTGCTACAGTTACGAGGGTTGGACAGGGAGAAGAGAAGAAAGCAACGACGACGATGATGATCATGATTAGGTATAGATCGAGGGAGAAAATTACTTAGATCAGCGACTCGAACAATAACATTTGACACAAAATTCAACACAAAATTACTACAATGATGCACAGTGAAGTGTGTGTGTGTCCCAGGAGGTCCACTCACAATTCATGTTAAATATTAAAACAAACTTTGAGTGGACCTCTTATGACACAAATTTTTTCGCTGTGTATTATCGAAGGTTCACGATAAAGCTGTTTAACCCTTGATAATTGGTATCGCGGTCTGGAATAACGCTGAGAAAAATGTTTTAATGCCTCAAATCTTTCATCTAACTGGATTTGAGGACATTTTACACTTATAAATTCAGTGCATTTCCGTTGAATAATAACTGAAGTATTCAAATTTGAGAAAGTTTCATAAAAATAACGATACCAATTGAAGGTTAATGTGATCATTACCAGACAATTAATATGCGCTAATACAACATGTCACGTGAGTAGCTGCTACTACACGTGAATCACTCCTTACGAGCCTTTACAAGCTCCCTCCATTCGAGTATTCTGAGTTGCAATCGATTATCGAATATCATTATCGTATCATATTTACGTCATCGTCAACAAAGCCTTCATGATTATCAACCTCCTGCTTTCTGGGAGCACAAATTTCTCACCTGAAACTAGCACCCGTGTTGAAAAATAATCCATGAAAATTTTGCAGAAGTTTGAATCGTTTAACACAATATCCCACAGATGAGGACTAAAAATCTGGCAAAATCTCATCAAACTCATTCATAAAATCCCATTGACAAATGGGGAAATGAATAGGATTCAATGGAATTCAATGATATTCAATCAGAAATTTCACCATTCGTAATGACTCGACTTGTTTCGATTTGCTCAAATTTTGAATAGATCGTTTTATTGGAAAATTACATTCCCCAGGCGGCTAACTTTTGTAGAAACATTGTTACGAAGGGATCAAAATATTGTTTATTCATGCAATAAAAGTCAAAAAGGATCCCCGGCATGACAGGTATCGTGTATGACTTTCAGCTGTCAAAAAATCATAATAAAATGATCACAATATGTGCTCCAAGCTCCTCCTTATCGTTCTCATCTTCGGCGTGTGATGACAATGAAGATGAGAGGTCCCACACTGCACCCAAACCAGCACGAATTCGAGAAGGGAAAAAAAGAAGTCCGATACCCGAATATTTTGTCTGTCCTTATTCTTTCTTTCCTGTTTTTTTTATCGGATCTTTGAAAAGTTTACGATAATACAAAATTGATGTCTAAATAAATAACGATCGAGAAGCGAGTCTCCGATAGATGAAAACTAGTTTCTAGCGTGTTATTTATATAACTCTAATTACCGAAACAAATCTGTTGGTTTCATTCATGGCTGATGTGTCTATGACATGTTATTAACTTCAGAAATATTTCAATTTCAAAATAGACGAGGAAGAAGATGAAAAAATTGAAAATATATAGATGAATATTTCAAAATTTCTTGGATTCATTAAGAGGATATGTATTAGGCGGTTTGACAGCAGCCAAAATGTTTCTTTCAAATTATTCGAAAGTTTCATAATAAAATGGAATAATTTCCATTTGGAGATCTATATTGACACATATACCGGGTAGGTGAATGAAAATGCTACGCCGTTAGTATCCCCTTAAGTGTAAAAAATCTGTTTTTGAATATTCATAGATCGATACAGAAATCGATACTGATAAAAAATTGAAAAGTGCAACATGCGCAGGTATGAAATCTGTGGCGACAGATTTGAATTTTGGTTGAAAAGGATGAGAGACTTCATTTCATTTCGATGAAGAGAGAAAAGAACAACTGAGCGATCCCCATCGCGAGCTGCCGATCTCCGTCACTCGATACACACATGTCAAAAAGTTCGAACTACCCACGGGAGAGAGATAAAAAAATTCTTGTCTTTGAAAAACTACCCTCCCATCCATGTCAACCATTAAAAGAATTCTATTCCATCCAATTAATTACTAATTTATTATTTTCCTTCCGAAAACGTAGAAACTCGCGAGACAGGTGAAAAATTGAAAATTCTTCATCATAATTTGTAAATCCATTTTAGTTGCGCCATAAAATGCAACTCTAATCGTACCTTCGCGTACAAACACTAGACTATCGATTTTCTCTGTACACTTCTCTACACTATCTACCGGCGTAATAATGTCAAAGAGAAAAAGAAAGAGAATAAAGAAACACTCACCTTGTTTCTTCCCAGACGCGGTATCCTCGAAGCAAACAGCGATAATCCAATTGTAAATGGAAGAGTTTATTATATTTTTGCACTAATTACAACCACTTAGCCACAAGTTGGATTCCGATTGACAAATGAGAGAGAACTTGTCTCTCCTTCTTCCCGCTCTCTCTTTGCGAAACAAAAAAGAGAAGAAGAACAGTCCAATGGTCGATGAAAAACAAAAACGAATCACTTTACCGAAAGAGTAGGGGCGGCACTTGCCCTTCGCACTTTTGTTTCTTTAGTCCTGTACTCGACTATACGAAACAGAACAATATGATGAAATTAAAAAAAAAGTAGTAGTAAAGAAAACAAACTATCACTCGAGTATGTATGTAATAATAATAATTATTATAAACACCAATTCGTCCTCAGGCAATGAAGCTTTTGACGTGAATGTCAAAACTGGAATTAATCACTTTTTTTCGTATTATTATGTTCGAGTTCGTCAACGTAGAAGGTCTACGTAAAGTTATTATTTGACTTTGAATGTCGCCGATGGTTTCGTTGTTGATATTGTTATTATTATTATCATTCGGATTCGGCAAGGATTTCATTCTCGAGTCAAGAGGGTACGAGAAGTAAACGGAGGGAGGAAATGACGTGACCCGGGGGGTTGTATTTGAATACTGTCAACCCCGTGCGCTCTGTTGCCGCTGCGGCGGATGATTCACGATGACGCGGCTCGGCGCGATCGGCAACTACTATTCTCCGATCTTCGCTTTGAGGCCGGTTAAAGGCGACTGAACTAAACGGTTCGCCCGCTCGCAGACGAAGCACGAGTTCTCGTGCGTGCGTGCATGCGTCTTGCCTCTCTATGTCTCTTTGCCACTGACCGCCGCCTTCCTTCCATACTTCCATCGGTGCTGCTGCTGCTGCTGCCGCTGCCGCTGCTGCTGCTGCTGCTGCTGCTACTTAACACGGGTACCGCGCCGCCCGGTACTCCACTCAGGAACGTAGCGTTGCGTCGTAGCCCGCTCGAGTACAAAAATTTACTGACGGTAGAGGAACGAGAATTCTGACAGATTTCCAAAACCCCTCTGAAATGTATTCACAATTCCAAATTTATCACGAGTATCCAGACGACGTGGAATCCCAATCAACAAATAATCTATAAAATCTCATTGACGAATGGAAAATTTAATAGCACTGTACCAAATTTCTATGGGAAACTTCGCATAAATGTTCGGCAGTAATTGACCCTAGTGGTGTCGATCTTTTGATCGATCTTGAGCCGATCCTTGAAAAATCTGATCCAAGATTTCCCAGGATCGAATTGATCGATTTTTTTGTCGTTTCAGAGTTTGTTGACGAAATTTTGTTTGCAACCACCCTGCTCGTACGGCATTGTATACAACAAATTTTTGGAAGCGAAACCCAAGCAGTTATTCAAATTTTGTCTCTCAAATCCATCGCAATTGGGATAATTCACAGATACCTTGTGTCTTAAATTTCATAAAAATGTTATGAACAGTCATCAAATTTCATAATATAATATTAATTTCAAAAATATAATTCTTAATTTGAAGAATTTTCTTCCGAATTTCGATACGATATTTGTAAATTCATCAAATTCTGTTTTATATTAAAAAAAAACTTTTGAAATTTCACAAAAAATTTTCCATTGAATTTAAGAATTTTCTCAACAGTGTTCGAATTTAAGAATGAGATTTCGGAGAGAAAATAACAAATGAACAAAAATGAGAAAATATTCAGATAGATGAATAAATTCTCATTCTATCATATAAATATGTTGATTCACATTTTATTTGAATGACATAATGAGAATAGAAGAAATCATATGTTGGTACTCCAGGCCTGATTTTATTCGAGCTAACCACTATTCAGGTCAATTTCTTTTCGAATTTGCTGCACGGAAAAAAATGAACTGTTAATTTTACCAGAATTCCGGTTACTATATGGACAGCAAGGAATATCTGTGACTTTTACTGGAATTCTTGTTAAATTTACCGGAGCCCTTGTTAAATTTGCCGGAGACTTGATTCATTTAACTAGAATTCCGGTTAAAATAGCAGTAATTCTTGCTGTCCATACACTGTAAAAAATAATCGGAATTTTCCTGTGTATGTCAACCGGAAAATTCCAACCACTGATTGGGAAATCAATTTCCGGTACATTTATATGAAATTTCCCATACATTTATTTGAAAATTCCAAACTTCATGGGATTTTTCCTAACATTTCACAGTAAATTTCCAGACAAGTTGGGAAAATTCTTAACGCATGTATGTGTGAATTACTTCACATAAATATGCAGGAATTTTCCGATAAAATTTTTTACAGTGTATATTAACCGGAGTATTTTTTTCCGTGTATCTTTGACCATTCTTCCCCGATCGATCCTGCAAAATCGATCGTCTTTGTGAGTTATAAAATCTATCTATATACCCGATCCATCCGAATAACTTTGATCCAAAGATGTATCCGATCCTCCCTCAGGATCGACATCACTAATTGACACATACATGCGTTAGGAATTTTCCGTATTTCACCGGAAATTTACCCATATAACAATTCGTGTCTTGCGATGTCTTTTAGATAAGTTGAGGATGTCTTGTGCAACACATTTAGATGTCTTTTAGACCAAAGAAGAGTTTCAGACATTTAAATATGTTGCCCAAGACATCACGGAGAAAAAGGAATTCGCTGTGGCAGCGAAATCTACTTTTGCTAGGTTCCTTTTGCCGGAGCAGCAAAAAATGTTTGCTATCCCAGCAAAATTTGGTTGCTATTCTGTATATAATACTGAAAATTTGCTGGCGGAGCAAACATGTTTTGCTGTCGTAGCTAACACGATTGCTGTTGTAGCAAATTTTTAGCTAGGTCAGCAAAAAATTTTGCTATTCTATATATAATACCTCGATTTACTGCGTCAGCAAATTTTTTCTCTCCGTGATCTTAAGGTTATCTAAAAGACATCGCAAGACATGAATTGTTATGTGGGTACTGCAAAATGATAGTAAAAATCCCATAAAGTTTGGAATTTTCAGGTAAATTTATGGGAAATTTCATATACCTGTACCCAGTAAACCCACGGCACGTTTTAAAAACGTCAAAAACAGTCAATAACCACACGTTGTGAATTAGTAATATTCTTGCGTTGATTGAACGTAAAAATGTCGCGGCGGATCACGTGTTTTTCAACCATAAAATAACGTCATCTCAACGGTTTGAACATCATTTAAAAGACGTCAAATATTGACGTGTCCTAATGATGGTTCTACACCCAGAGACATTTATATTTGGATTTATTCAAATTGACTAAACTTTATTTGAATCGACTAAATTTTCTACTTAAATATGAACCTACTAGAGTTTTAGTTGAATCAAATAAAGAATTTATTCCATTCAAATAAACTTTTATTAATTTCAAATAAAATTTACTTGAATCGAGTAAAATTTCATTGAATGCAATGAAATGTCTAGTAGGTTTATATTCAAGGGAACTATTTTTCTTGGTGTAAAACGTGAATTGAATCCAACAAATTTTTTTTATGAAAACTTTTCATTCAATATCGAGAACAATAGTATTTCTGAGTATGACAAAATTTGGAAAGTATGCCACACTATTTACTATCTTGCTGTTTGTTGAAATTTCAACCATTGTTCGGTTTCGTTACCACAAGGTGTTATGAACACATTTTAAACCCGTTCAAAACACGTTTTTTGAGGACGTCGTTTGATGGTTATTTTTGAATATTAGGTCAAATGAAATCAACGACTAACGTCCGCTTGACAGTCTAACGTTCTCTCAACGTTGAAATGACGTTTGTGTGTTTATTGGGTATCGAAAATTGATTCCCCATCCCATGATCGGAATTCTCCGAATATTGCGTATAGGAAAACTCCGGTTATTTTTGACAGTGAGGATATTTCTACCTGGGATGTATTCCACATTGCCATTTATTTCTTCGAGACATTTGAAAAATCTTTGAAATGGGTTTGAAACAGTTTTCAATTCCTAACAATTGTTTTTTGAATATCTTTGGAACATCTCCTCACATAGCATTCCAGTTCTAAAATATATCTCAAGAAATCTTATGCAACATGAAAAGATTTCTTTAAGAGATCTAAAACAATTCTTACTTCTAAAAAATATCTTTTAGATGTCTTTTAGGAGTAATAAGAACTGTTTTAGATCGACATCTTTAAGATATCTCTTCATGTTGCATAAGACTTCTTAAACTTTTCTGAACAGTTCCTGAAAGTGCTGTGTGGGTGATCGAAGCACATTTTCAAATATTCCTACACAGGCCAGTGTAAAAGTATAATTATAGTCCGATACTCGACTGAAAAGTTTTGCTACAATCAACAATATTTTAGTTTAGGCAACTCAAATTTTCTATTTGATTTCGTTTCTAGGGATTACAACTATACAGTAAAAAAATTTGTGTTGGAAACGGTCCATACAAAATTCGTGTTGAAAATCAACACAGCTGACCCTGGTTAAAAGAATCCATTGAATCTGACAAATGAAATCTGATGAGATTTGGTCAGAACATTGTCCAAGTTTAATCGTAATTTAATGAGATTTGACCAGATTCAACGAGATTCACATGAAAGTTCTGACCAAATCTCATTGAAAAATCACATGTGAGATTTGGTCAGAACATTGTCCACGTTTAATTGTAATTTAATGAGAATTGGTCAGAATCAATGGGTTCTTTTAACCAGGGGAGTGTCAAACTAACACTTGATTTTCAATGTAAACTTAACCCTCTAACCGTAACCCCGGTCTCACAGACCGCTATCAGAATTGTATCTGCTCGTAATTCGAACTTTTTTGGACAAATTGTTTGACATTTCATTCCTACTCTGCACAGAATTGCTCACTAAGTTTTGTACATAAGCCCACTATCCTACCTCGTAGACATTTCTAATGATCTGAAAAACGTTTTCTTCACTTCTAACAACTTTGAATATCTAGAAGAAGGTGATAGCGGTCTGTTAGACCGGGGGTTACGGGTGACGTGATTTTGAGCAGGGTTACGGTTTAAGGGTCAACACTTTAGTGTGTTAATTTCACACATTCTTTGTGTGGACCGTCTGGAACACGCAAGCGGGGGTATGTAACTGTATAGGATGACCTCAAACCGTATTTCCATTACAGTCATATTTGTTCACATGGCGGCGTGTCGATCAAGGGCTAAAACAGCAATGGGGTTCTGGTATAGTGACATAACCTTAGTATCCCTGACAGCAAAATGCTGAACAAATATGCAGCAGATTGTTGAAAACGTACAACAACAGTTTGAAGCAATTTGCCGGGACGTTGCGTCGCCAAATGCGCAACAATATGCTGTAAATCTAGGATTTTAGCTTGAGTTGTTATCGTGTTGCTGTGAACTTGCTTGGTTTCATGAAACTCTCAATCACATGCATAGCAAATTCCCAGCAACTTTACGAAAACTTGATAAACAACGTAAGAGCAACTATTGCACAGCAACTTTTGTTCTATGGGATCACTCTCATCAGTTTGGATTCTGAAAAACTAACAGTATTTCAACAATGAAGCATCAGAAACAACTTTAAAACTCAATTAGTCTAACTGATAATTCGGTTTTAGAATTGTTCAATACTCCATCGTTGAAATATTGTTGATGTTTCAAACTATAATAATTTTGAGGTTATCCCGGTATACCAGATCGCCATATTGATTTTTAATTCGCATGAATATCTATTGAGGAAATAGCGCGCAAATAAGGTTTGATTGTACTCGTTGGAGTTGCATCCCCCTGCACGCAAGTGTGCTAAAAATACACAAAATTCTTTACTGTTTGAACAGTTTTTCCAGACATTTTTTTATTATTCCCCAGAGGATATTTTTTGAATGAAAACTGCGTGAGATATCTTAAGAGGATACAAGTGTTCCGTACAGCACGGAATGTCTCAGAAACATCGTAGAAATATTCTCAGATATTCTGGAGACAAAAATATTTTGTGAAAAATTTATATTCGCGGTATCTCAATTTATCCTCATTTTCGGAAAATCAAGGAGTTTCGGAGAGTCATGGAAACCTAATATGAACAATCGGTGTCTTGCGATATCTTTCAGATATCTCTTGCAAGTTAGAAGAATATTGGACATCCAGGAGATTTTCCAAAATTTCATGTAATGCATCTTGAATTTATCTAAGAGCATTCATTGTAGAAGAATTTCATACAGAATCCTTGGATAATTCATGAGGTTGATGAAAATCCGTAGAAATATTTTGTCAAATTTGAACAACCCAGGTAAAAGAAAGTCTATTGAGAGCTATTGATTGATGAAATTTGATGCAAGCTTTACAACGGTATATGACCATCCAAACCTATTAGATTCTCATTGAATCCCATTGGTTTGAGGAGTTTTATACAGTTAAGAGGCGCAAAAAAAGCGATTTTTCAAGAATTTTTCCTGAAGAGAAAGATTAAATTGATGAATGTAAAAATTTGTAACCATTTGAGATAATTTTTGACTGTATTTTAACATTTCTCATCGGTAAAAATATTAATTTTGAGAGCTGTTATAGCTGATATCGAAGAGTTCCTCTAAAAAAAAAAGCGCTTTGCGTCGACCACGATATCTCCGGACTGAATCTTTTAAAATGAAAAAACAAAATGGATTTCGTTAAAATGATGTATAATCTAGTAATTAATCAAAGGAATAAGCAAAATAAAATTTTTTGACAAAATTGTGGCTTCTAAAAGAACAAAAATCGATTTTTCACCAAAATTTTGGTCTTAAATTGTTCATAAAAAAAAATATTCATCGATGAAGAGAAACCTTCGATTAATTACTAGAAAATATAGTCAACAAGCTTGTGTTAAAATTTGAAACTGATCGGTCCAGCCGTTTTAGAGAAATCATTCAAAGTTTCAAAAGCACTTGACATAGAGTAAAAAAATTTGACAAATATTCGTGTAACTTGGACAATAATCGCCAAATCGACTTGGAATTTTCTGTGTGTGTACTCAAATGTACGTACATTACGAAAATGAAATGAAAAAGAATCGATTTCTTGAACATTTTAACTGTATATAACCCCTTAATCGATTCCAATGGGTGTGAACAAGTGTAAATGGTGATTTTCCGTTCCAAAGCAAAGATGTCAGCTATTTGAGATGAATCTATTTGAAATACCTATTTGAATAGGAAGTACTATTTTTATATTTTATATCCAAATAGATTCTTGTAATCTTTTTAATATTTCGAATTTAAATAGATAATTTGAACTATCTTCTATAAATAAAAACAATAATGCGAAATAGAAAATAGTTTGCAGACCGACATTTCAACAACAAATCGTACACGCAAAGAGAAATAATTCCTTATGTCAAGAGAATGTATTCTTGAAGATTTTTGAGAATACATATTCTTGATTGCATCTCCAAAAAAATTTCAAATGTGTGGGAATCAAAAAATCATTTCTTAATGGACCCTTGCTTGAAGAAAATGCCGAACAAATCCGGATGGAAACCAGCACACTCTGTAAAAGAATCCTTTCTCAAAATTCAGAAAATGTAATTTCGGGACGTATTCCAGGAATTCAGCAAAATTTTACTGGAAAATCAGAAGAAAGTAGCTATAAAAAATGAATGTTTCATTTTTTCCAAATTTTCAGAAAGAATTCTTTTGACAATGCATCCTGTGACAACAACCGAGCAGATCCGTACAAGTCCTTGTATGGGCCCTGTCCGGTTTTTGTCACGAAGTCTGCTGGGATATTCCGCAAAGTTTCAGAGAAATCAACTTGAAAAACTAATCCGAAATTTCGAAAAGATGCTTCCAAAAAGTCTCCGGAGAGCCAATGCCGGCTGTAGTTGGATAAACCAAAATTTTCACAGCGGGGAAATATTGATACTGCAGCTTGAGCCGTATATAAGTGATCCTGAGTTAGAAAAGTCAAGGCGAATGCTATCAACTCGATTACACTCAGGCAAATTCCTACAGTCGAGGTTGTCAAAATTGGTGGTTTAAATTATGCAATTTAGATCCAAAGACCACTGAACTAACTGCAAATGCGTATTGTTCTTTACAATGTTAATACTATCTTCACAAGACTACTGAATCCCTTTTACACGCAAAAACGTACTCTCTAAAATTGTTAGAGTGGTATTTCACTCTTTGGCCAGCCAAAAGTGAGCCTGTCGTAATTTCGAGTGAAATTTCCACTCTTCTAAAGGAATAATCTAAAGTTTGAGGTTATAAACTCACGGCCACTCCAATTCTAGAGTGAATTTTCCAGTCTAAAAAAGTGGGAGTCCACTCGAAGCGGACTGGCTCACTTCTGAGACTTGGTGGAGTGAAACGAGTGATTTTTCACACTTCCAGATTTGGAGAGTAGTAACAGATGTTAATATAGGTTATAAATTCCCGATGAGAGCAATAGGTCAAAGTTGAGTCAACACATTTTGCCAAAGTGATAATTTTTTCGACAAAATGTTCAGAGATTGGTGGGAGAAAAAATTGTGGGCCAGGTGAGGCTCCAAAAACGGGTCTTTTTTATTTCAAAAATTTCTGATCATCTTGTCAAAAAAAATGATCACTTTGGCAACAGTTTGGACATGATTTTGATTTATTGTCCCCGTTGGGTTAGAACCAAACGATACAGTTTCCCTGGTTGGCATTCCCGATAAAAATAGATAAGATGTTCAAAAATAAAATATTTCAACGATTTCTGATGTTGACTAAAAATCAAGTGATTTAGATCCCAATCTTTGGTTACGTCGTGTAATGAAAATCAGTAAGTAATGTTAGAGGAAAATAGTTGAGACGTTATTTTACTAATTTCCTTAGATAACTGCAGCTAATACTTTCTCTCGTGGTAGGTCCCTTGGGGACCAAGGCTAGGCAGTTCAAAGTTTGGTTACCTAATATACCAACCAACATCATGCGGGGCTGTATTCAATACAGGACGCCCAGAAAAATTTCCACATGGGTAATGATTTATGAACCCTTCCCACAAGTTATGTCCTGTATTGACCTTTTAGCTAGACGAATGTAATTTTCTGCACTCTTGCCAAGCCTCGCATCCCATGCTTTGTTTTGACTGGTCCGTTTATGATGTTGAACTGCGTAATTTTCAATATCAATCTTGACATGACTTTTCCTATTACAAATCGTGTGAAGAAGGACACAATTCTTTGCTTCACAAAGCATGTTTAGAGTATCAGGGCCACGCTTGGTCAGAATAACTATATAAAATTTAGGCAAGGATTCTATTTTATTATATGAGCCAAGTTTCGATTCAAAGAGAATTGCATTATTGGACCAAGACTTCACCTAGGCTGGATTCTGGCCAAGAACGGGCCAGGCTTCAGCGATTTATTGACTCTTATGTGATTTTTGTTATTCTTTCAAACAATTTTCCGAACATTCCAACGTCTGTACGCTATCCGAGTACCCATCTTCGGATCGATTCAACAAACTTTGAAAAATCATCAAAAATCTAGTCGGTGACCACCACTCAAAGGTCTCGATCCTTCAAAAACGAATTCCGAAACAATAAAATCCACACACCTTTACGAAACGATGTAAATCATCCTTATGAAACAAATACGAATGAAGTTTATTTCAACGACGAATCTTCGTTCCAAGAAGATATTTTTCCTCGCAACCTTCGTTTCTATATCTCATCGGTTCTTGTTCGATGCGTTGATGTTGAGAGTATTCAATGTTTCACTCAAATCATTATCTCATTCTCTGTTTTACACAAACAATTTTGTCACAAATCGAAGTGCATAATTCACTGATAATACTCTATAATTGACATTGAATCGAACAGACGTGCGTTTATTTGTTTTCTCTACAATCCCTCGTAAACTTCTGTGTGTGTATATATATATGCACGTTCACATTTGACGGACTTGTACGTATTTCTATTTCAAATACCACTTTTATAATCAATAATGCCATCTAAAATACATGGTACATGCCGTGAAGATGTATACCGTAAAGAATTATTCAACGTATATTCAACTCAACGACAGCGCTATATCTTTCAAAGTATATAAAAGTATCCAGGTTGTACGAGTTCCTCACCGTATAATCTTATGGGAGATTAATTCAAACGTTTTGTTAGATATATATCCATGCTGCGACTCTCAAAAATGACGTAATACGATGCTGTCGTCTATACCGTAGCTTTCCGTGTTACTTTGAATTGCACAACATTGTGTGTCAAGGGCTGCTGTGGCAAGAACGAAAGATCATGGAAACTTCAGCGCATCGGCGAGTTATTGTACATGTCTCTATGCGCGAGACAATTTAATAATATACATCTTTACGTTTCTTTCGTATACACGTTATTGCGACGCCCAGTGTCGAGTGTTTCTGTTGAATGTTTTCGCATATCATCCCACGTTATATCCTATATTCATCCGAAATCCACACCCTATCGACGACCAGCTAGCTCTTACTGTTCCTCCCTTCGCTCCTGCTTCTTTTTTTGTTTTCAAATTTCCTACTGTGCTATTATTACATTACATCATTGTGTATCCGCAGGTTGAAGTAATGTGAAACTATTTGCACGCGTGCAGGTTCTGACAGGTTGCGGTGGACCGCAACAACCCTTGTAGTTTCTCCACATGTGTCCTCTACGCCGATACACTCTCGTCAAATCAAATTCATATCTCTAGGTCAGGGAATTTCCAAACCATGCTTCTACAATTTCGAATCTTTCTCTCAAGATTTTCCCTGAGAAACACAATTTTCTCAACTTCAAATATTGATTATGATCAACAACAAGGATATTGAAATTATATCAGACACACAAAACACGCTTAATCGCATATGCAAACATGTTTGCACGCTTCTAAAGTTTTCAAGATTATATCCCTGAAGGGGAGAATACTTTGATCAAATATTGTTCAAGTAAAATACTTCCACGTTCCAAGCGTAGCGTACCGAACTTAGGTAGATGAGCTGGTTGCAACATGTTCTGGAAAATCCCGACAAAGATCTGTCCCTTCGTCCTTCGACCCAGCAGTTGCCTCATTCTTCTCATTCACAGATGAACCATTCACAAAAGAAACTTGATCCTCGTATTCTTTTATTCGCTGCTCAACATTGTTGAATAAAAAACCTACTCTGCAATATTGAAAGGAATGTTTGTTTGAAGATTCAAAATTATGATCGTATATACAAATATATATTAAAATTGCCAAGTTTTTTTTTTGTTTGTAGTTGAAGAAAGAACTTCGAAATCCAATGAAAGCTTCAGAAATTTCTCGAGTGAGCTACTTTCATCAATTGTTATGAATTGCCATTGTCACCTCATCTATGAAGCGTAAACGCTTTGAGTTTGACATAATCCTGGCAAAAGATCAACCCTCTTTGAGAACAGAGAGAGAGAGAGGGAGAGACTTCGAGGTAAGAGATTATAGATCGAAAATCTGAATTTCAAGTTCATTTGTAGATATATAATGAACGAAACTTCGAATGAATGATGTTTTTTCATTATACATTCAAATTTGAAACAAGTATTATTCGAATATGTTGGCATGTGGGTACCCTGGATGCTCCTATCGTAGAGTACGAGCCTGATCGAGATCGCGTGGGGGACCACCGCGCCCGCTTTTATTTCTCTTCCATAATGTTGAATTTATCATAATTATTACGTTATTTTTCCATGAGATATCATACATTCTATATTTCTCGATCTCTACGAAGCCTGCATACGAAATATCTTGGAATGTCCTGTTGTACTTCGAGAGATTTCGATGGAATCCAAACAATACGGTGGTACTATTTTCCACGGCACATCGAAGCGTTCCGCGGTCGATGCAGCGATGCCGGGTGTTAGCGATGGCTTTAAGACGCTTTAGAATTCAAGCTTGTTTTTTCTTGAAATTCTTCTTCGTTTAAATGTCTATTAGTGTATTCTTTCATTCGTTCTCAATGTTCCCAGCGTGAAATTGTTGATTCTTCGATCCTAACACTTGTGAAATACAATACTATGTCGTATTCTGAAAGCAAAAACAGCTGGTGACGAGATAAGATGTTTGATTTAGGGTGCTGGAGTCTGACGTTTCAACTTTTGTATCTAATGAAATGGTTGAGAGCTCGCGACGAGTGGAATACCTTTTTCTTGGTAGATATATGTACTCTCTTTTTCTCTATCTATCTATCCATTACTCTTGTTGAAACCGGATCGATATGTGAGTTGATTAGAACGTTTATGTGTCGCGAAAGAGAATTCGTTTAGACAGTAGCCGCGGTAAAAAGGAAACCATGAGAGGGACAGATCACCTTTGACAGTTCACACTTGGTTGCCTCGTTTTGGACTACCGAAGTATTGTTGTGGCTCCAAAAAGTCAGTCCGAAATTCGATAGGTTTGTGAATCGATCCTCTCTCGAAGGTCACTCATCTCGTATAAACCTCAATCTTGGATAAACACAGGTGAATCCTTGGCATTAGAGGGAAAAAACATGAAACTTAATTTCGTTTGTACATATCTCCTAAGAGTGTTTGAGATTTTTATTATGATGTAAAAATCAACAATAATCGTATTCTGCGATAATTCGATAATACGTCTCTCAAATAAGGCAGTTGAAATGCAAGAAGGGAAAGAAGTACTCGCGTCTCAGGCTGTGGAATGTCGTTACGGGACTGTCAAAGACGCGTTTGGAATAATCCATCAACCGTACCTTTCTCTCGTCTCCTCCTCCTTCTCGTCCTCTTACTTCTTTTCTATTTGCCTATACTGCACTTTCTTTGTTTTTGTACGAATCTTTCCTCATCCCGTTCTATCCGAATAGATATTCTCACAGATATTTCCCTTTTATCGTTCGGTAGAGAGAAGCAACAAAGGTACCACTGGACGTGAGGATTTCGTCCTGTTACGAATGACTAAATGGTTTATACACACATTTATACAGATGTTTGATTTGCAAGTTTTTATCATCCGTTGCATGATTATTGAAGCGATTCGTTCGGGTGAATTTCTATGGTAATTGCGTAGAATCTTTCGTTTGATGTTGATTTTCCGCCGTTAATGAATTGAGTTGCGAGACGTACAACAAGTACTTACAAAGAAATTGACGGATGAGTTTGTCACGGATGCAGAACCGTTTGCTTTGACGAATTCAACTATCCATCAAATTCTACTCTTTCCTTCAATTTCAAATCGGTTAGTCAGTTATTCTTTGGTGGAGAACATTCGAAATTGATAGACATGTCTGCAGGAAAACACTCACAAACGCGAGGGTTTGTTTTTTTGTATTATTATATGGTTGAAATTCCTCTTCATTCATCTCCATTCTCTCTCCTCATTAACTTCTTGACTGCAACAACAACAACAACTGTAACTTCAGAGACTGCCTTCAGGCAAAATATTATAATACACAATATGTGGCAACATATTCCGCAATCTGTACGGAAATCTAACAAAGAGGGTAGAAAAATGAAAAAAGAGATTGAAAATAGAAATATGGCGAGTACAAAAGTGATATCGAAGTTTCAAAAGCATTCTATTCGTCATTAAGAATGACTTCAAACTTGAATAAACTGTATACAATACTTGCAGAAATCTGCAATCTATGAAGCGATACATATATACAGTTACGAAGCACAGCTTTATACGCAGAACCACCGACCCAGGTAGAAATTCTTTTATGCGAAATTCTCGTCGTTCTTTATTCGTGAGTAAAACCATCGGACACTCCTCGTCCTTTTTGACTATTTTCATCTGTCGAGTTGGTGCCTGAGATGTAGCAGAAGTAGCGAGATCCCTTCACAATGTAATTAAGGTATAAAACTTAACAAGCATTCCACTCAATTATCTTTCTCTTCCTAATTTCGCACCCTCTATCTCCTCTCCGTTTTCCTTGTTTTTTTCTTTAGAAAATTTAATCTATCCGAGCGATATTTTCCATATTTTTAGTATTCACTCGGAATGGTAAAATTTATTACATTCCCAAAAGAGTCAAGTACTTCCAGATGCACCTAAACCTTGAATGCATCCTCGGGGACTTTAGAAGTTTGTTTCCAAAAGGGTCGCAAAAGCCTCACTTTGATTCCCATGAAAAGGACAGGTCAAGGTCAGTTGTGTTTAATTGTGTTAGAAACGCTGTTTGACAGAGTTTTGAAACTTCGAAGAAAAAAAAAACAGAACGCTCGAAGTTCGAAATATGGAAGAAGTGTTAGAAAAAGAGGAATCCTGGAAATTCTCGGGTTACAATCTATGAGAGATGGTTATCGATATCTGTATATATAAGGCCCCCACACACATATTTCTCTACTGTCAAAAAATAATCTTCTTAGCGATAAGATTAGGCGCCACATGATAATCGTCAAAGTTGAATATTTGAACGTCTTATCGAAGCAACTACCTGATCGAAAATGCCACATGTGCGTGCACATATTGTACATACTCGCTCGTTGATGCATGAGTATCCGCGTGCTTGTGGAAGATAATATTCCATTGATTGATGGAATAATTTGAATCTAAGAGATACCCAGGGTTGCTAGTAGAGTAATGGTATAATAAAAATGAGTGAGAGCAGGTCGAAAATTTCAGGTCTGTCCCTTTCCGCTCTCAACTTTCTCACAGGGGATCGATGCTGGTTGCATCGTCTTATTCAGAAATACGAACCTCGCCTTTCTCCTTTGTCGGTCCTTCTGTGCTCATTTCCGGGCCAGAATTCTGTTGCGAAATTCGGGAACCCTTTTTCTGCGTATCCCGTCTGATGGGTTTCGTAACCTTCGCCCAGTCTACTACGCGCCGTCCACCTACTTACACATACTAAATATTTGGATACGAGTTAGGAATGCGATGCGCAGCATCGCGTTTAAAATTGTTCTCATTTAACGCGAAAGATTTATGACCTCGCGATGACAAAGAGTATGGATTTCTATTTTCGAATCCAAGATCGTTGAATCCTTATCCTCAAAATCTTTGTCAAATATTTCCGTTGCAAGTGTATCGAAATAATATATAAATGTAATTCTTTGGAGAAGGAGGAGGAGGACTAAAAAACTCATTCTCAAAATTCTACCTACACATCGAAGCAGGTCCTCTCTCTTTGTATCTCGTAGACAGTATCCTACCTGATGTGTCATATCGTCACTCCTCTCATTCCCCGAGCACCGAAGATCAGTTTTGAATGAAGTAAGAGATCCGGGAGCGATTACTATTAAATTTATGAGACAACTTAGCGTAGCCTGGGAATTCGAAAGAAAAAAAATCATAAAAGAAGAAGAAAATGAGGGAGCGAGGGTAAAGAGAAAAGGCCCAGAGTCTCGAGTGGATGAGGTTCGAAAGCGACACTTCGGGGCGTAACTCGACATTTTTATGAGGCGCCTGACATCGACTCATCTCCCTTCTTCTCTCTTCTTAAGCCTCTTTTCTTTTGATCCGTTACGATTGTTGGTACCGTACAATCGTTTGTTATCTGCTACATTAGGCAACGAACACTTGTTGAATTTTTTGCCATCCCTATGTGCGTCAATTTTCAATTATTTCGACTCGAGGAATCGTGTCATCGAATGATAGTGGTATTTGATTGACTTTTGTACTGTTAATATTGAGTCACTCGTTGGTATCTGAATCAACAAAATATTCAAATGAAATATTCATTTGGATTTCAAGTCAGGTATTCATTTTAATAAATTCCATTTTCTTCTCTAAGAAATAGTTGTTTTACTTCGTAAAAATAAAACATTGAGCAAAGAAACGATTTTTCTTTATCAATGCATGCCAGGGAATGTATAATAATTAAGTAGTGTTGCGTGATTGATCGTTCGACTGGTCATAATACATGTCATTTGTTTAAATAATGCTCTTTAAAATAACGGAATATGTATTCAACAGGTAAAACCACTCTGTAAATTTGATTAAATCGGTTCTTTCTTCCTCAAAATACACTCCAAGTGATGATTGTAAGAATTCGTTCGCAAATGGTGGTAGCAGTAGAGAACCTTCCATTATGATTTTGTGGAGTTTTCTCCCACTTGTTCGAGGATTAAACAGCTAAGGAAGTCAGAAGGGTCCCTCCAGATGGGAGAATACTTCTGTATTTTTTGTGGGAAAAAAAAAACAATCTTCCACAATGAAACAACGGAACCGCTATTGGAGTGAGGAAACACTCCCCATAATTTTAATAGTGTTGCTAAGAATGAACCTCTTCGAATCTGAAGCTCTGTCTTGACTCGAGGTGAGGTCAAAAATTTCTAACTGGAGAATGTGGATAAACTTTGAAAGGATATTATTTTCCTTACATTTTTCCGCAGGATCGGACACATACAGATCCCATGTTATTTAGTATTCGTAAATCAAACGTCCCCTGATGAAGAATGTGTATTGAATCTCATCAATCAATACAAACTTCGCACCGTTGAATGCCCAGCCAGCGCAAATTATCGAATTTATAAAGACTTTCTAAAGACTTCTTGAATAGCTCCCGTTATGCTAAACAATATATTCATTATGAAATCTCGATATGAATTCTTTCTGAACATCAAATTGTTCATTAAGAGTTCATATTGATTAGCATAACGGGAGCTCTTTGCAGGAACTCTTGTATGGATGACCATTGAAACCTATCCTCATTAACAGGATATCCCTGTTATTCTCGGATGAATCAGGACACGCATCTGTTTCATGCTCCATAGCCTCCGTCACCCGAGTAGACCAAGATATACACCAGGAATGGAAAACCTTGTCCATATAAATCTGGATTGCATTCCTGTTTCTATTCGGTTATTTTTATCAGAACAACATTCCCATTTATATCTCTTTTGTCTCTGTCCTCAGGTCGTAATACGAATCACTTCAGGGACACTTTCTTTTGAATTCTCTGGCATTGCTTGTTCATTGTTGATTCAAACTCAAACAATTGTCAAGAATTCAGGATATATGCTGAAGATGATCTTATTTTACACCCAGAAAAGCTTTAGAAACAGACAAAAATGAACCCCTTCGCAAGGGATTGTGATTTATATTCCACTGCGATAGTTCACATTATGTTTTGGAGAACAAACACTTTGTTAATAGTTCCATACTTTACGATCATTCTATAAGTAGAAGATATTTAAATGTAGTACATTCAGATCAGGTATTTAAATCCATCGGTAAGAAAATAGGCATTATCTACCACATACTTGTTGACTTTTGTCCTATAATTTAGAAACCGAATGATACTACAATAAAAACATTCCAAGTTGTTGCTTGTACTTGACGAGGATAAGAAGTAATAAAGGACGCTATTGTTCAGCGTACTCGAAACGATACTGAGGTAGTAAAAGGATTTATTACCAATGCCTTCCGTTTTCATTTACCGTTATGTATTCTGTGCAAAGGATTTTTCCGTATCTGAATCTCTTTGGAGAATTGAAATGCGCGATTATATTCTACATCTCTTTACACTGTCTTCCAAGAAATGAATCCTGCTCGTTGAAATGATTAGATATGAGATCGTCAATTATGGTATCGTCTCGACGCCAAGTACACAAAGCGAAAAATTTGGTTTATTCTTCACACACGTGTATGTCTCAAGAGGTCCACTCGCAATGTAAAATATTGACACAAAAATGTTAAATTTACACTGAAAATCTTTGAATTTCGAAATTTTTCGCTATGCATACATTTTTCCTCTGATCTGCTTTTCAAATATAGGTAATAATGATCTTCCTAGAATGTTCTCAGTTATTAAAACATTCTTTCAACATTTGATTCAACATGATTCGAAGGATTGAATTCAATTACCGATTATGTCAAGTTACGTCAATCTAACGCTTCATGCATTTTTCCTCTGATAATGCATATTTCATGAAATTCTTCGTTCAGAAAAACGATCAATCGTCGGGACGACGATATGCGGTATGGATATACCTGGTCTCACCACGAAATATTTATCATCGTCTCGCTATGTAATGTTGTACATCGACCTTTTTACAACGAGGTTCGATGAACCGTGGGTAAGTGATAAATCCAGGCTCATGTCGATAAATTTCATGACCCTCTCATCGCAAATTAGGTAGCGCATCTACTATATGTTGGTTGCGGATCGATGTCTGCATTTCATTGTGAACATTGTATTTGCTCGTCAAGTGGACTGGAAATACAATGTCTATACTTTGATTCATGGAGAATGAAAAGTTTTGTTACCGAGAGTTGGGGAGTGATATAGACTTTCTTGGTACACCTTGTATCTATGGTAATTTTTCACATTTGCACATATCCGTGTACTTACTTTTGATGCTTCCCAGGTGGGTCATGTAATTCCTTAAAGAGCATAACGTGATATCCGATATCAGTTCGACTCGTTGGAGTTTCAAAGAGTCAAGGATTCTCTGATATGCAGTGTAAGTATTATCGTATTTGATGTATTGATACAAATGGTGTACCGGATTTAATCGATTTTATTGGAATATTCAATGCGATGAAATGTATTGACAATTGGAGAGTCACAAAGTTCTAGACATTTGTGAATGTAATGATGAAGCATAAACTTCCAAAATTCGAACACTCGATTAAGGAATCCATGAAACAGAGTTTTCAACTGAATGTGCAGCGGAATTTGCTTCGTGTGCTTCAGTTCTCTGAGTATAAAGCAATCAATTTCTTATTACCAATAATTGTAACCTTCTGGGTTGTCTTCAGACTGTTTTCCAGTGAATTTTTGTTCAATGACGTGTGAAAAGAGCAATTCCTAGTTGCATTGATAAATTCTTATGTTTTGTATTTCTTGGTATGTCACAAACCTGGACCGAAAAATGCTTCTCGTATCCAATAGGATGAAATAGGGTGTTGACATTCTGAAAAATCACGGAATATCAGTGAAAGTCATGGGAATGCTTTGGTTTCTCAGCAAATCAAGATTCAACCGCGGGAGAGAGCCTGTGTCATAGGTATATGTGGTCATATTTGCGAATATGAAGGGTTCGGGTCAGAGTTGGCACTGATGGGCCCAAGCCAGTTATACCCACTGCGTTTTTCCAGGTAAACCCAAGTTTAAAAAACTCACTCAATAAGAAAAAGAAATTGATTAAAGTATGATTACAAAATTGGATCTAAACCTTCTCAATCAAAACAGCCTGTTGAAAATGCCTGTCAAATCTGGGATGCTCCGGACATTCGTGCAAATACCACAAATTCGATGAGAAGGGAGAAAGCGCAGGTATTGGAGTCCACACAATTCTTAGAAGTTGCATGAATATCGCGAATACTCTCGGTCAGATCCTTAATAATTTTGGGCTCTGGAAATCCGGTTGGAAACTAATAAAATTTCTACCCGATGTTCTCCGGAATTGCCAAATTCATCCTGTCAAAATCCAGCAAGGAATTTTATGCCAGTTTTTGACTGGATATCCCAGTTTTGGAGTGCAAACAGGAATTTCCACACTTGTCAGTTGTCTCGTGGGGCCCCATCCTGCCAATATGGGCTCGAGACTAGGCCAGAGTGGGCCAGAATTCATACACGTTAGGGCAAAACAGAAACCTTCGAAACCTGACACACAGGTAGGAAATGTCTAAATCGACAAGTGGTTCAGGTTCGGCAAAATCTTTGCTACCAAGCATCGCGAGCCAATATTGGTTCAATATAAAACCGGTGGGTAAGGCAGCAAGTGTCCCAAAATGCCATTCCCCTGACAGACGATGATTCCCGAGGATAATCACTAGAACTTCCTAGTGCTCCTCAAGTAGCCATAGACTTCACTGCTTTCGGGTGAATGGCCTGTCATGAAAAACAAAAAATAATTCGTTACAGTAGTTGAGAATTAGCTGTATCAGCTGCTTCGTGCGTTCGATATTTGGGTAACTGAAAATATTGCTTGACAATGACTTTTGGTACCACGACTACAAAATAGCTTTTGTAGCTAATTTTTAGCTATCCAAATATCAACCACATCATTTTTTTCCCATGTTCGGACACGTGCTACCTCACCCAACCGTTGGTCATTTCATACCCATACCGGGCTCCATATAGGAAATCCCAATATGACAACTAGTGCAAGCATGGCAAAATATGGGGGTGCCAAGTCTGGCAAAGCAATATTGGCCCCATATAAAACCATATTTCATTTCATGGGAAATGCATTCCCTAGCGGATCTAGGTGAACCGACAAGCGACCAAAAATTTCGGTTACATTTTGGTGAAAAATCTTGGTTCTGGGACATTTCAACCAATCTCAATTTTTGGTGATTTTCCGGTTATTTCTTGGCAATTTTCTGGGTTTTTACCTAAAAAATACCAAAAAGATTTCAAAAACGGATCACATTTTTTGGTTACGTTTTTGGTGGCAGATTTGTTCTAAGCAACCATCAGTTTTCGATCACAAATAGGTCACAAATCGGTCATTATATGGTAAAAACCATCTGGGTACCCATTTTCTGACCAAATCCTTACCAAACCTAGAAATAACCGAAAGTACACCATAAAAATTGGTCACTTTGGAATCGCCAGGGTTAAAACAAGTGCTTATCCGAGAACCTATAACGCATCTTCATGCTTGTAATCATTGCAGAGTCGTAGCATTATCAATTATTATGATAATAGGACATGTCTCATGTCACAAATGGCATGAAAAGAATCTTTTCCTCTAAGAAGTATGAAGAACCAGGTTGAAGCTTGTCAAAATTTAGGGCGTAAGTACGACTTATATCAATTTCATTGAACAACTATCATATGCGTAAGTATTCTATTCTCGAACTAGAATCATATCGGGATTCCACAAGGAATCTTTTGGATTTGATTAGAGAAAGTCAGGTAAATTTTGATGAAGCTTCGTGCGAAATGAAACAAATTCAGTTTTCATTCTCTTCTTTCAGTCGAAGCGAGCTTTGCATATTAGTATGTTATTTGACTTGATTAAAACAGCGTCTCACATGACACTATTTCTAATTCGTTATCGTCCCATCAATATATGCAAAAGTGATTTGACTAAATTCAGGACAAAAGATAAAGTATCCGATAATGGTATGATCAATCGCGCATACGTAACGAAGAGATTGAATAAAGAATCGATCAAACGTGATTCGATTGAATCAATCAATTGTATTCAATAATTCATGAAAAAGTAGCAAAAATACATCAGGTTATCATTGATTCAACATGAAGCATCATTAGGCATAACGAAGAACGGTGGCGTCGCGACAAGACGCCACCGTTCTTCGCTGTCGAGTCGTGTAAACGAATTAAATTATAAAATAAGCGAAGAAAGTGGGGGAGTAATAGATACGAATCCATCTAGGTGTGAACGTACGTTTGAAGAGAAAAAAAACAAATGAAGAATCATACTCTCCTTTATTTAACGACACTCTGACATCAAATTTGTCTTTTCTCGCGTTTAATGAGACATCGTCAAAAAAAGAAGAATAACAAGCAAAAGTCCCATTTTGGACAATTTACTCGATGACCTATGACGAACGATATTTTCCCTTTTTTTTTCTTTTCCTCTTTTTTCCCCTCTCCGAGGAAATTAGATCTCTCTGAAAAAGAACAGGAAGTATATTATACATATGTTGAAGAAAAGAATAGAGGGTGATGGACGCGTGAAAGTGAAGGGACAAAAGGAAAATACCAACGATTATGCTGGTACACGCGCCGACAGTCAGATAACGCCCTTCCAGCCACGTGCATTAATAACTAAGGTTCTTACTAATTATTAATAGTAACGCTGCCATGCGTGACAAAACATCCCAACTATATACTATACATGCGTTTTTTTTTCTTTCTTTTCTTTGTTTCCCGAGAAACAGTCTCTTCTACAGTCTCAAACCGATGACTTTTCGAGTTGTTAATTGGGGAAATATGGTGTGAATTCTCTTGCTGTTCATCACAAACATCTTTCTTATTATTCCATTGTTTACCCTCTCCATGATTCAGGATGCAAGGTAAAATGATGCGAACGTACAGAGCATATACATTTCGAAGAAAGAAGAAAATCGATTCCTTTTTTCTTTAGCTCGGTGGAATACGAGTTGACCTTAATCGGTCATTCCCTGGCAGTGCTTTCACCTCAAATCCATATCACGGGATGGCGGGAGAACGCCCTTTTGGCGCTCGGTACGGCTCGACGCATCCCTTACCAGATAGGACATTACCGGCGTCATCGACCTTCGTCTGCAGGAGATGTCTTCAACAACGAAGGGTGAAAAAACCACTTTCGAGACTCCATGGCGCGCCTCGATTCAACCCAACGTGGAAGAAGTGGATAAATATCTTGCGTCGTAACGTGAACTCCAATTTACGAAACACTCTACTGAGTCTAAATTACGTTTCCACCCGTCCAGTTTCGTGTACATAAACACTTCCACGGACATAACACTCGAACAGAATTTATGTCGAATAATCCAAATCGCTTTCTCTATTCTTTAAAAATTCATGAAAACTTCACTTGTAAACTTCGAGTGGCTGTGGGAGTGGCAAGGGTGGAAGAAAGAGTATCCTTTTTTTCTTGTCTTTGTACACATTTGCTCCTCTCTATGCGATTCTCTATGAAGGAGGGGAGAAAAATGGAGGGATGAATTTCCATGTATCGACTTTGAAAGCTTTTAGAAGAATGTCAAAGATTTGTGTCTATTTATGGGTGAAGTTTGTGTTATGGAAGGAACGAAATTCAAAATGAGTATGTGATTAATGAAAGAATTGTTGTCCCGCTTCGTCGGAGGTATTTCCACCACGTTCCACTGGAAATTCTATGAAATTTAAAGGATGTTCGTTACCATTCCAGACATAGTTCTTCCACCCCAAGTCGTTGATACCAACCGGCAATAGCAGACGCTTCTGATACAGGTCGTCGACGCCGACAACGCCCGTGTAAGTAACCGCCAGAAGACGCGTAACGCACGAGCCAAAAGGGCGTTTTCCCGCCATGCCACAGCGTTGCTATCCGCTCGATGGGATCACCATGGAGACAGACACCGTCCCCATACCCTATCGTACCACGCGCGCCATGCATTTCCCCATGATACTGCGCGCGAGATGCTCTATCCGCGTCCTGAAGTTTTCTTACCTCCCTTCGTACTTGATTTCTTTTTTCCTTCTCCCTTCTATTCGTCCTCGCATCCCTTTTCGCGTATGTTCGTATTCTGTACGTACAACGTACAAATTTGTTAAGAATCTACCAAAGATCTTCTCGGCTTCACACTCATTTACGGAGCAAGAAGTTTGACTTTCTGAATTTCTCATTCGCATGTGAAAGAAAAAGATATTGGAAATTCCACGAGCATTCGATTCCACTTCATCAAAATCCTCGATAAGCTATTGAGATGATTTTGCTGATTCAACCCCAACTTTGGTATCAAAATCTTCTTCGACGCAACGATGAGTTACCGCGAGAGATGATATCCAATGCAAGGAACTAAGAATCTTCCATTTGATCCAAAGATCTGGAGATATACAAGGGGAAACTCTTGTATCGTTCCTGAATTGGGTAATTTTCTGCCCTCGCTGTATAGATTGAGCTCGGATTTCGTTCTTTTCTATCCTGATACAATTAAGTCTTTACAAGAAATCGATCAAGTGATATGGGATCGATCAAACTCTTTTACCTTAAACGAAGATTATGGTTTTCTTGGGAGTCAACGCAATTTTTGCAACCCCTCGGTAATCCTCTTGGATGAAATATACACAGGGGTTGAGATCGAATTATCGCCTCCTTCCGTTTTCATTCGAGAAATTAAGAAATTCATTAGAGTTCTGGTATTTGTATTATCGATCGGTATATAGTCCCCTGCTTTGAATTCATAAATCCTTCCTGGGTGCCTGTATCAGAAACTTGTTCTCTGGATTTAAAAGTTCACAATATTTTCAAAGAACCTGGAATCGATTTGATATTGTATGACTAGAGCCGAGTACTGCAGTGTATGCAGTAGAATGCAATTGCACGTGTCGAGATCGTTTATGAGGTTGTGTTAAACTACAACAATGGAGCAATTTAAGTTTGTTTTCCGTTGGTTTGTCCCATAAACACAGTGGGTGGTACGTCCCCTTCCCTTGACCTACATCACATTGATACACATTCATGAAAATCCACATTAAAATATAGGAGACGGTGGAATAAAAACAGGATATAAACTCCAGAACACCATACACGACCGATCCATGTTCCTTCGGTGATCCACAATTTTTATTCATCCTCAATAGGCTGCAAGGATAAATTCGTATCTCTTTCTTTCTCTGTTTTTTCGAGGTCACGTCTCATCCCTTTCATTCTTATGCTTTCTAAACAGGATAGATGAGGAAAAGAAGAGGAAGAAAGAGCAAAAGGTAGAAGGTTACCTATGAATGGTCACGCTATACTCCAACTATATAATACCTGAGCGTCCCAAAGGGCGTGTTTTTTTATAAAACCTCTAGGCTTTTGGTACCTTCGACGGTAGAGGTTGTATCACAATTGACAATAGTCACATGTTTCAATAGAAGAGAAAAAGAAACAAGAGGAAATCAAGATCACGATCTGTAAATACGAGAAAGCGACGCCTATCTCCATAACCGACGGAGGCTGTCTCGAGATTCTCTTATCAACGTTATATATACCGATAAGGGCATCCGGCTTTGTACAAATAAAGGGTCAGTATGTTCAGAGTGATTCAAACTCAAGATTTGAGCAATAGAACTGTAAAAAATTTTTTATTAGCTGCACGTAAGGAAAGATTGAATAAGAAGTGATAAGGAGAATGATTATACAAAAAACAAAACATAATATCTCTCATGTTGGAATCTCGTGTTGGGAATGAAAAAGGCGAAACAATCGACATTAATTACGTTAACGATCAGAAAAAAAGAAGAAGGAAAAGAAGAAGAGAGATATGATATTTGATTAAAAAAATAAGAGCCGCGATATCTCAATGAAATATTTTTCTCTCTTTTCAAATCATCATTATCTTCGCTGTCGCTGTCGCTGTCGCTGTCGCTGTCGCTGTCGTGGTCGTCGTCGTCATCATCGTTCGGAGAGACTCTCGAGGAGAATAGGTTCCTGGATCAGGTAAGAAGGAGAAACCTTGATCCTCTTACCTCTTCGGGAGAACTGTTGTTCTCTATTTTTCGCAGACAGGTTGGCCCACAGACGCAATTTATGGACGGATCTTACGTCTCCTTACGTCTCATCCTTCGGCGCGAGGTCTCTTGTTTCCTCTCTCGTTCTTTCAGTGTTTTTTTCCTCGCATCGTCGTTTCTCTCTTCTCTTTCCCTCCCACACCATTCTTCTCTCGATTTTATTCTATCGCTATGGGCCAAGGGGGCACCTGATCGCATTGGAAGCGCCTACTCCTCTCCGCTGCCTTTGTTTCGACGCGATCACCGATTTCGGTCTGACCGTTTGTAGAAGATTGTTATGATTCGATTGTAATTTTTACACTTGAGAATCATTTGAATCCGAGAAAAATAGCCGAGATGAGAGTGATTTGGGTAAAATCGAATCTACGAGATCAAACAAGGACGTTTTTTATTCGATGTCTGAAAGGGAAATGCGAATCGTCATGCTCTGGAATGAATTCTGGTTTTAGGTATAAACGATAATATGAATAAATATGAGTTCACGTTGAAATTCATTGGGAATTAAATTATCTTGTTAAGTTCGAACAAGGTTGAGATCGTTTCAATGTATCGACGCGCGAGAGATATTTCCGAGACAGCTTATACTTTAACTCTGGTTTTACGAAGAGAAAAGCTCTGTATCAGACTGGATGCCTGAAACTGACTTGCCGAGAATGTTTCGTATATCTTCTTGTATATATCCTTTATTATATCTCTTATCCTCTTTTTATCATGTCGTGATAACGTATGAAATCCAACTACATGTTCCAAACCTTATAGAGAGTTTGAAAGTTTCACTTCTTTTTTTATGAAATTCAATTATGGCCGAAACGAAATAAAAATATTATAGAGCTCCAATTCGTAGTCGTGGGGATTAAACGTCAATGAGAGTTAATCAAAGTTCATTCTTAGAGACCATAGAAGAATAATTGAGTTCTTCAAAATGTCAGTGAAGGAAATTTGGAGGGATCTTTGATCTCTGAAATCATCATGTAATATCTTTCTTTGTAAAAGCGAGAGTTTATATCAAGTATATTAACTTGCATTCTTCGCAATATAATGTTCGTATCGAAGGAAAAATGTACAATAGTAAGTGCAAGACATCGTGACTCTACGAGCCTACGTACGGCTACTGTGCCAAGTACTGGGGCTTCAATGGCACTCACGTCACACTTCAGGTGCCTGCAATATACTTTGAATGGATGAGCTTTTGAAACTCAAACGTTCAAGCTGACTGACGAAGATGCTGTGAATAGACAAATACTTCATATTAAATTCTTTGTAATTAAATTGAATGCAAAATATTGTATAATAATATCAGCCACGAGGAAGATTTCACCTTTGAGGAGAGGAATCTCGTTGTACCAGCAGGAAGATTTAATATTCCGTTTGCTTCTTGAAAAAAGATCCAAGTGAAAATTATCCATGTAATACACCTACGTGATGGTGACGGAGAAAGAAAACGGATCATTTACGTTTGTAACGTGGGCGCCATCCAAATGAATGGGAAAATGTAGACTCAATAAAAAATTAACGGAGGAATGTGATCATGATGCACGGAGAAACAAGAATTCGCTGTAACAGCGAAACCTGTTTTCGCTGGATACCTTTTGCTGGGGCAGGGAATTTTTTGCTATGAAAGCAACCCCAGCAATGCGATTCATGGAACTGTTTAGGCCCTCACAAGAATCTAGCCGAGGGCTAGTGAGAGTCTCGTGGCTAGCGGAGAGTTTGTGAGAGCCTAGCGAGTGCTGATATAACGCTTGCTTGGGAATCTATTTATCATCACAGAAATTTTCTTACCTACAACAGCAATTTTTTGGCTGTGACAGCAAAAAATGTTTGTTCCTCCAGTAAAATTCGTTCGCTATTCTGTATATGATATTAAAAATTAAAAAAATGTTGGTAGCTCAGCAAAAAATTTGCTACTACAGTCGATCGATCGTGTTACTCTCTCAGTAATCGAGCTAGACAGATAAAATGATGTGGTTGATATTTGAATAGCTAGAAATTAGCCGTGGCAACAAAGTTCATTGCTACAGGAGTTAAAATCTAGCTCTCGAAGCTATTTTTTCCGCTATCCAAATGTCAAATACACGAGATAGCTAGCACAGCTAATTCCTAGCTAACACAGGGAATTATTTCTTTCCGTGTGTGAGTCACGTTGCCTCCATGTAGATTTATTGCGAGGACATATAAAGTCGGTGAGATTCACGTTGATATTGGTACCAGTCTCAAACTTTGCCTCTTTGTAAATTGCTCAGCCTCACTTTAATATCTCTAAACTGTACAGTACGACAATATAATTGGCAGACAACTGTTTACAAGTTTAATCCCAAATCAGTACAAAACCCAGGTAGAAATCAAACATGCCACAATGTAGAAATAGTGTGCAGACAGTGGGGAATGGGACGGATTTGCATTATCTGCACGCTGTTCGCACATTGTGGCAGGCTTTATTTTTACCAGGAAAAAGCTCCATGAAGACATCGACGACGATGACGCCGATTATGAACGCGCAAACGCGGTTGCCCTTCGGCCTGGCCGTCATCGTCATCGTCATCATCATCATCATCGTCGTCGTCGGCGTCGTCGTAGTCGTCGTCGTTTTCATCGTCGTAGTCCTTGTCGTCGTTGTTGTCGTCGCGACGAATTGAATGAAAGAAGAAACCCTAAAAAACTGGTTCTTTCTTTTCCCCTCGCAGTGAGCCTTGTGGCCGCACCTGGCCCCCTTGGTTTGAGTTCTTTGCTTTGCCAGTTTACAAGTGAGTAAACGAAAGAAAAGGGGGCCAAGGTGCGGGAGCAGGGAGGCAACCGAAAGGAATGAGAAAGAAAGGAAGAGAGGAAGGGGAAAAAGGATGATAAAAAGAAAAGACTTTCGACCGGATCTTGAATTTCTCCTCTTTCTCCCTCTTTTTCTTTCTCTCTTTTTCTCTCCTCTCATTCTTCTCATCGCTGTCAGCGATGGCGGTGAGCATCGACGAAAATTAATCGGCGATTAGTTCGAAAGATAACTTTCTAGTCCTCTCGTGGTTTTGGTGTAGGGATATACAACGTTAATGGCGAATTTCATCCATTGGGGAAAGTTCAAGGTCCCTTCTTTTTTTCCTATGAAAAGCAGATCTTCCTCGTTACGTCTTTGGGCCCTTTATCCATCTACGGCTTAATGCATCGTCACTCTTCCCTTCTCGTCACGGTCTTGTATTTTCGATTTTCCGATGGCATTCTCACAAGATGCACACATACATATGTATATATACGTATCATGGCAATTAAGGATAAATTATTGTACAGAGAAAAAAGAGAGCATGGGAAATTGAAAGGAGTATGTGACGAATTTTTAAGATTACCATATTAAATTGGGAATTGATGTGAATTTTTCAGAGTCAAAATGTTAATCCATCGTTTACCTGGGATATCTTTATTGGTAGAGCGATGTATAGTGTTGGAACGTTTACTATTCAATTAGAGCATTCTACTGAAGAATTTAGTACATAAATTTATCGCTAATGATGATCTCTGTTGTAGCTCTTGAATAATGTATGCTGTCATTTTTAAGTAGCGTGATTGAATGGTGTAGTCAAATTCAGCGGTTACAATTTCAAACGAAATTTATTTCACATCTTCAGAATTTTTCATCATAATTTGATGAACTCTTCCTTCATTTGTAGAAAATTCAATAATTCCTCATAGCGTTGGAAGAATCCTTCATTTTTGATGCAAAAATAATCCCACCACGATGAGGGGACAAAATCCACCCACAGAGTGAAGGACACCTTTCCACATTTGTTAAAGTGTGATTTTTATTAAGAAATCATTCGCGAATCGCAACATTCTTATGGCATTGATAAGGTAATCTGGTAGCATTACAGACGCACCCGCTAATGTTCTGGGTAATGAACCTTACGCGATCTTGTGACAACTTTCCTGGTTCAGTGGGAAATAGGATTATTAAAGTGACCCTTGAACTCCAGCCAACTGAATAGGTACAATCTCTTGAGACCCACGCTTTCTGTACTCAGTTGATAACTGCGCTGATGGTTTACGAAATCTTGTGTTGAATTATTTCAATGCGTTACCTCAAACGTATGGTGGATTACAGCTTATTTCGTTAAACATTCAAGACAGTTGAGAGCCTAAACAGTTCATAACAAGTCTTATTAATCTTCATACAAAACGAAGTAAGTTCTCGTTACTTCTGAGAATATCCAAACTTATCAAATAATTACATTACCTATAAAATTTGTTGCACCGTGAAAAAACAAAGGGAAGATATATAGATTTATCGATACTCACACCACTGGGATACTTGGAATCATTTGTTAAGTGTGTCACCATTTGCCATACGGTCTAACTGCAATGATATCAAAATAAGTACTGGTGTTTGAAAGGAATGCGCGAGATCAGTTACTTCGACCGTGACATTAGATACGTACAAGACGTGTACAATGTCGAAGGAACTTTATGGACCACCTACACGAGAGAAAGAGACATGTTCTAGATCTTCAGGACCAGGGTCAATATCCTACAAGAGAATCCTGTCTGCCTCGCCTTTTCTGCTTATTTTTCCTCTCGTTCTGTTACCGCTCTGTCTCTGTTGGTCTTTGGTGCTGCAATATACGCGGTGAAGGTTAACACGACTCCATTAACGACTTCAAATTAAATTACAATTTATCACATTGTTCTTCTCGTGCGGTCTCTAGAATTATTCAAGTATTTCAAACATATATTCTCGCGAGACTCATCATGATCTTTCATGACGTAGTCATGTTCTCTAATGCTCTTTAATAAAATATTTTATACGTATTTTGCACATCCCTGTTCGAAAAAACCTCAATCTTTATTTTTGTATTTTTATTTTCCGTAACACTCAACAGCGGTTGAAGACATCAATATCAAATCGCAAGATAACAATACTTGTTGTTTTATCCATGATCGTTTCTCTTCTATTTACGCAAAGGTTATTTCAACAAATTATGTTGCAAATCCTTGGCCCCTGCATGGCTTCCCCAAGAAGAAATCCTAGTTACGTGACTGTTTTGCACGAAGAAAACTGTAAGGTGTCAACATCAATCGTAAGGTTAGTTTGAACTGAACTTTTGTTTTTCATTTGCTGAGAATATACACTTGTTGATGAAATTTTCGCTTGGGCGGATTTCTATTGGATTGAATATCATCGTGAAGCTCCAACGAACGCTCAGATTCAATCTGTATAGATCGGGCCGAAAATTCATGGGAGCTAACAAATGTCCGCCTCGAAATACTTTTAGGAAACATAGATGGAACGTTCGTTGGAGGTTTATCGAAGGTTTGATGAAGCTCCATAAGAATATCAACCCGTGAAAAAATAGTTCAGGCCTGATCAGGTGTGTACAGACCTAATCATGGACATTTTTAAGCAAAATTATTCGTCTTCAATACTGACTGCATGTAGTTAAGCCTGACTAGTAATTGGTCGTTCATTTTTTAGCATCGTCATCACTGAAAACGCTTCAATTTTGTATCCACATGAAAACCCGTGATCGAGCTCACTCATCTGCGATCATACAAGACAAACCATTCTCGCCTGTGATCATGCAAAATCTCACCGACTGAGAAGTATTCATACGAAACGCCGCTGTGTTGATTTTTTTATCGCGAATACACATGTTTTATCGTGCTACATCGGCCCCTGATCACACGTGATCATGCATGAAACCTGAAAATTAGAAAGTGGAAACGGCATGAGCACAATAAGTAGAAATGATTGACAATCAATTAGTGTTCGATAAAATTGTCAGTTTCAAAATTGAGGCCTGATCACGCCTGATGAATAAAGCCTGATCAGGCTTGAATAGGCGTGGACAAATTTTTCACGGGATGTATGAATATTTTTATGAAGTTTCATCAAACTTTCGATGAACCTTCAACGAACGTTCCATCTATGTTCCCTGAAAGTAGTTCGAGACAGACATTTGTTAATCTAAACGTTAGCTCTCTACAGATCCAATCTGAACGTTCGCTGAAGCTTCATGTTCCCTTCGGGATCTCTATTTCTCAGGACGAATTTTTTCTCGTAACAAATCTGGACAAATGAAAATTGAAAAATTGAGAAATCAAATCGTGTTCCGTGCACCGTTGTGTTCGTAGGGAATGAAAACTCGTTCCTCGATGGAACAACGATCGTTGTTTATCATTCGTTCAATTATGTTGATCGCTCGAGCCCTTGAATGGATTTTTATCTCAATCCTCGTGCGCATTCTTTGCGAGAATTATTTTTTAACACGTTGAGGTGTTAAACAAGAGCAAGAGTAAGTTGAAGAGTTTCCTCAAGTGTTTGAAAGGTAGTTCCTAACGAAGCGAGAGCGAAAAGAGGAAGAAGCGAGAGAGAACAATGCGAGGGAGAGAATGAGAGAAAAAGAGAGACGGAACAAAAGAGATCGATCGAAAGGGCGTTGACATAAATGGCTTTCAACTCTTTCTTTCTCCCTCTACTTCCCTCTTGTCGTCTTAAAAGCAGCCCCCAAAAGTTTGATCTTCCTCCGTCAAAAGGTTTTTGGGGTTACTCTGTGAAAAATAAACGATTCTCGAGAAGAGTGCGTACTTCTGCATCAGAGACCCTTCTTGGCCCTCTTGATTTCAACTCTTCTCGAGTAACCTAACGTTGTCGTGCTTGTTATTAGTATTTTCATTTCTAACTTCTTAAACGAGTACTAGTCCAAATTTCGATTCAATGGATTCGAGAGATTGGAAACAAATAACATTAATTGAATTTCGATTCATTTATTGTGAAATTCTCAAATCCACGTGTAGGGTGCGAGTGATGTATTATTATTATTTCGCACTCTTGGAATAAACGGAAAAAAATCACATCATTGTCGTACATGATAATTCATTGGACAGGCAGGCGCATCGGCCTCGTCCGGCAACTTCCGGACGAGGGTGCACACTAAGTACGATCGTGCGCGGACGAAGCATTCCCTACTTATGCATATGCATGCATATATATATATATATACATATATCAGACACGTCTTTTTTATTTTTCAGCGGTCTGCTTCATATGAATTAAAAAAAGAAGAAAAGGAAAGAAAAAGAAAGACCACATCTCCTTTCTTATATTCTTCTTTCCCTCTCTCCTTCATTCTTACATGTTTCACGCACGAGTGCGTGAGATTGTGCCCTTACCTACTCTATACTCCACACTGAAACGTATTTCTGCAAGATACTTCTTCTCGTATATAAACATAGATATAGGCGCCTTAACACGTACAGCCTCCTCTTCCTCTTTCCCTCCTTTTATCCCCAGGAAAGAGCTGTTCCTTTTATATTATTATCCTTATCCCTTTTATCCTCCATCCCATGTGCACCGTGAGTCCTATAACTATGTGAATTTGGTTGTAGCCCTGCTCATTCGTTTTCGAAGCCCATGGAGAATAAAATATTATGTTGTATCTGATTAACATTGAATTCAATTCTTGAGCTTTGAAACGAAATAGTCATCGCGAATTACATATTGTTCGCAAGTTGGCTCTGAAAATTGAGCGTCGAAGGAGTTTAAAGGGCTGTCTTTACGCAACAATTTGTCACGGGTTGTTAGCAACATCCTACGAGTGTGCTACAATTTTACCACCAAGTTATCGTCCATTACAACTTCCTACTGATTATCATAAAATTTTCTAAACGGGATGGGAAGGGATTCATTCGACAACGTAATCGAATGAATTGATCCTAATCTATTCATACGCTTTAAATTCCAAGATAAAAGTGATAACACTGATTAGTCGTTGATGATACAAAATATTGCTCTTCTTTTGTTAATTAGAATAAAAACAGATGTGTGTTTTGCAACAAAACGATGATTTTTGAAAGGAAACATAAGTAAAGGAGGTAACGTACCGATACATTCATAATGTATGAACTACTATTTCCTTGTTAATCTTTCTTCTTAAGATATGTAAATTCTTGAAAGTTCACCACGCTTTTGCTCTTTGAATAGAGAGCAAGTGAGAGTTTCAGTCCTTTTTTTGAATCTACAAATGTTCAAAATTCTAAAGAGTGTTTGAATAATCGTCGAATGAATGGCAAAGAATTCAGGAATTATAAAGATTGCTCATCCAACTATTTCCAGGAGGGTATTATTTTAGCAATCTCATCGTCGATTTATTGGTATGCGACGTTGATCATGAACCTCGTGATAATCCTGCGCTTTCCGTTAGAAGAAGCCAACATCTCATGGGGAGATCTTAGGTCATTCACCTTGCGTGACATCGAACATCTTAACCCCTGTTTTTAATTTTAGAAACATTTCCTTAGCTTATTTTACTCTCTATTGGTTACTATTTTTTTTCCTTGCGGTTTGGGAGTTTCGACTATAGCACAGAATATAATTGAAGATTTTACGGATTATTTCAGATGGAGTTGAAATGCGCATACGTTGGAGTTATAATACATGCAAACAAATTTCTGTTGATTCCACATGACATATTTTTGTTTATCCAGTTAGTGGCAAAGTACGGAAAGGAAGAAACAAACAAGAAATGAGAGTTAAACAATCAAACGAGATAGGCAGGGACAACAGAGCATGAACTCGTAACTTCAATTCACGATACAAGGAGGGTTTGCGGCTAACAACGTACGCTCAGTGAGTAAGAGAGTAATCGAAAACAGGCAAAAAATACAGAACAAGAAAGACAAGACAGTCTCCAAACGTCAGTTTCAAAGACATTTTTCATCATTGGAAATTAAAATTCGAACTAATTTTTATTCATCATTGACAATCGAATAAGTGAAATTTACGTGCAAAAGTTGAAGTTACGAAACCGTTGAATTTCCCTCGAATTCAATGCAAAATTATCCGGAAAATATGAAATAAAAAAGTAGAAGGAATCAATGTAAAGTACGTAACGGTATTCAAATGACGTTCTCTTCCGAATCGAATCATCGTTTCGGCTGGTACAAAAAAGGGGAAAAAAAGAGGACAATCGGTAGTCGTTTGGCATCGCGATCCCCACAGTATTTGATGTTTATTCTCATACAAACGCGTCCAGGAACATCGAAGAAATATTTATCTTCCGGAACGAGGATGTACCATGGTAACAACTTATGCATAAGTTCCGGATTGCATTGAGAATAAATACTCATAGAATGAGGGGAATGAGAAGAAGAAAAAGAAGAAGGAGGAGGAGGGAAGAGAATGGAAGGACGGTGTCCTTGTACGTCTCTTTCTTTCTCTCCAGACGCGTCGTGAACCCCTGGTTGCACCGGTGGTTGAGAAAACAAATGGGGTGTAAGGAGGAGAGGAAAACGAAGTAAAAGAAGATGAAGAAGAAGAAGAAGAAGAGTAAAGAGAGGTTAGCTCCCTTCCTGAGGGGGAAGGTACATACAGTCGGAAAAAAATAAGGGGACCGAGTGAACAAGCGAAAGCAATAAAAGAAAGAGGCCCGATTTTTGGACAAGGAGTGCACAGGTGTCGGTCTAGACTCTTTTATCGTACGCAAAACCGGGACGAAGAAAAGGGGAGGGAATGGGAATAGAAAGAAGTAAGGGTACCGGGGTGAGATAGGAGGAGGAGGAGGAACAAACGAAGAAGAAGAAGAACGAGAAGAGGGTAAGAAGAAAAGAATGAGTCGAAATTCGGGGCCAATGGGAAAAATGAGCCACGCCGTCTGTCTCTCTGTATGCTGTATGCTGTATGTGCTATAAGAAGTAGTAGGGAACCAGTTCGTATACTATAAATGCATTATGTACCATCGGGTGGTTTGTTAGTTGCCTCGACCCGGTGTGCGTGCTTCTTATGATTCTCCGACTCAGGTCATGCATATAGGGTGAGGAGCTGGGCCTTGCAATTGGGACCAGGAGCGTGCTACGTATTCAGACAGAAATATGGTGAATTGTTGATTCAGACGTATAATGGTTCGTACATCGGATTCGCTATCCTATACTAACCGTATTTCTCAACATATATTTCTGAGTTCTTCCAAAATATACGTTTATATTTACAGATATCCAATAGAAAATCATAGAAGAATATACAAGAAAATTTTCATTTTAGCCATTAGCTAATTAATTCAAGAACTGTATCGCCAATTTTTAGTAATTTTAGTTATCCCTGGTCGAGAGAATCCATTGATTCTTATCAAATCTCATTGAATCTCGGACAATGTGCTCATCGAATCCCATGAAATTCCATTCGTCAGATTCAATTGATTCTTCTAACCAGGGTAATTATAGGATATCGCTGAAGTTTGGATCGTTTATTGAGGGAAAATTCGAATTAAGGACAGGAAAACATGTTGTATCGTGAACACCACTGTCGCAGAATCTATGGTTCCAAATAAACCATGTTAACCAATGTCAAGCCAAAATTGATCTGAAATCGCACAGAATTCCTAAAAAATCTTTCGAATCTTTCCAATTCCTCCAAAATCCCTTCGAATTTTCTCAGACTCTTCTCGACACTTGTGAATAGAATCCATTGAATCTGAAAAATGAAATTTCATGAGATTTGGTCAGAACATTGTACAAGATTCAATCGGATCTGGCAAGATTTAATTAGAATGCCATTGAAAAAAATGCATTCATCTGATTAAATATCATTGAAAAAAGTTGAACAAGATCTGGTTAGAACATTGTACAGGATTCAATGGGATTTGGCAAGAATCAATGGATTTTTTCAACCAGGGGAACTGTGTAGCCGCCAAAGACTCTCAATGAACGTTCACCAAACATTCCATAGATGTGACCCCACGTAACACAGAATATTCTGAGAATATTCTCACAACATCCGTAAAAAGTACTGTATCGAATATTCTTAAAACGAGCGTAGAAGCTTCGTAAATATTCATAGAAGATGCCAAGAACATTTGAATGCGACTATTTCGAATATTCTAGAAACGTTCGTACAATATACGTACAAAGTTTGTAGGGAGATTGATAAGCAACGCATGCGTAAGCATCTTAATGACATGAATTCAGTAATGGCGGATAATGTTGTGGACAGACCCTTGGATAATATATTATTTTAATTTGTATTTGGGGAATGAGAAATTCATAAATGTGCATTTTAAAATCCCGAATGTTTTGAGAGCGTCATGCGTGAAAAATAATCTTCAAAAGTGTAATAAAATTTGAAGAAATATCGTATATATTATGATTGCTTGTTGTGATCATAAGTATCTCACCCATCCATGTGAATCCATGATATTGCTAAGAATCAATGATGACAGATGTTTATTGATTGAAAAAATTGATTGTGAATTAGTGTTCGGTTACATGCAGAAGTTACATTGGCAGAAATTCCTATTTTAACAGCGTTTTTTAATAATATTTCCACAATATTCGTGGCATAATATTCTGAGAATATTTGAAACAGTCTCATTCAAACATTCTGAGAATGTACGTAGAATATATTCGCACGTAATAAGAATCTCCTCAGAATATTCGAATATCCTCAACGTATATTCTTAGAACATTCTCAGAACGTGCTTGTGCTACCTGGGGACATTTCAACTCAACAATTTCGATTCTCAAATTAACCTCAAATATAAGAGCGTATGATATCTCTGAATTTATATCAAAAAACGTCTCATTCTCATGAAGTTTTCTGAAATTTTGCAATTCCAATTCGACTTAAAATATTTCCCTTTGAGTTAATATAAATTCCCTGGTACCGGGGAACAAAATTCCCATGTGATTTTCACAGAAATTTTTTCCGTTGGAGAATAATTCCTCTGAAAATCTCGACTATTAGAAATATCTGAAAGTTTTTTTCAATCTAGTACATGAATTCAGATTTATACAGATTCTACGTTACATTCAATGTAGAAAAACATGGAAAAAACTATAAATTATACTATATTTTATATTAAATTTAATGTAAAATATGTATGAAACTGAATTCATGCACGTACTTGGAAAAAACTTCCAACAAAAACATTAAAATTAATGCGAAAATTTCTAACAGTGTCTGAATCTTACTGGCAACCTCTGGAAAACACTTGACAAACTTTGGAAAGATTTGAAAGAGTTCAAGAGACCCTGAAAATTTGTGAAAATTCTTTAAAAATCTGAAAATCTCTAAGAACTTCTGAGAAATTTTGAAAAACTCTTGCTGATTGAGCACGTTATTCTACTGAACATTCCTTCGAATATTCATGAATATCTCTGAAAATGCTCATGGATTTTCAGTAAGATTCTTCTACCAGGGTTGTTCTAAATTTTTAGAAATCTCCCGGAAATTTTCAATTCTTAATTCTTCAAATTTTTTGACATTCTTTGAATTTCTTCAGAATTTTTCAATTTCATTACATATACAATACTTGATATCGAATTTCTATGAATTTTTGTGATCCTAGTTGAGTTTCTGACACGTTTTCAGACCCCTGAATTCCTCCGGCTTTCTCTGAATCTTTTAGAAATCTTCAGCCTACACTTCATCTGGAAAAGATTAATTCTAAATTCTCGGAAATTCCTTCGAATTGTAATGAATACGCCTGATCTTCTCCAACTGTATCTGACAATCTATAAACTTCTCTAAAGTTTTGAATTTTCAGAGAGATTCAGAGAAAAAATTCTTTTACCAGGGTAAGGAATCAATTGTTACACAAATTAAATGAGGTAGCTGTGACAAGAATGATTTCTAGAAGACAATTCAAATAGATTGATTCGGGCATTGAGTTTATATTCTGGTACTTCTTGGACTGAAACTCAATTTATAATCCGCGTAGAAACTTTCCTGATTCGGAAGTTGATCATCCAAGGCCCTGTCTTGGTTCAGACTATTCCTCCCTGCTCTCTAAATCTGAAACAGTGAAAAATCACACGTTTCACTCCACTAAGTGTCAGAAGTGAGCCTGTCCGCTTCGAGTGGAATTTTCACTCGTTTCGAGTGACCTCTTTGACAGTGAAAAATTCACTCTAGCGTCGAAGTGGTTCTGAATTTCTAACCTCAAACCTTAGAATATCACTCTAAAAGAGTGGGAATTCCACTCGAAAATTCGACAGGCTCACTTCTGGCTGGGTAAAGAGTGAAATCTCACTCCAAAGATTTTAGAGAGTGGTTAAAAAAATTAATAGAATCCAGCGAAATGAAATTACATGGGATTTGGTCGGAACAGTGTTCAAGATTCAATGAGATTTGGTGAGAATCAATGGGTTTGTTTAACCATGGCAACTTGGGCCTCAACAGGGTCTTGGATGGGCTGATCTTCAATTCCATCCGAGAAGAGGAGTGAGCTTTGTTCGTCAATGTGAACGACGTGTTGCTCTATCTAGATTTCCGAAATGCGAACAAAGCAAGCACCGTTGAAATGATAAAAATATTATCGAAGAGAGAGTTTGAATAATGAATTTTGTGTAGAACTTGTGTATTCCCTGCACACGGAAAAAAGAAAACAACAATGTTTACCGTGAATCACAAAAATACATCGAAACGCAAATTCATTCCATGCAGTACTGCGTTTTCCAGTTCTCATTACTGTCCAGTCAGCATTGACATATTCCATTACAATATCCATCCCTGCGATCGCGCTCATTCTCATTATCCAATCGTGTTTTCATTTGTTTTTCAACCGATCGCTGTCATTCACAATAACCAGTAGTGTTTTCTTTCCTCCGTGCAGCTGAAGTTTAATAGAAATGAATGAGTTCAATTCTATTGCAATCAATGGGTTCTCGTCGATTTTCCATGTCACTTTTTATCATAACCACTGAAAAATCCCTATTATTGACTTGAGCATAGATTGAATGGAAGTATGGGATTGACTTAGAAAGCCTTCTAAAAATCAAACAAATCCAAATTGGTGAATATCCAAATTTCCTACAGGAAAAAATGGGAATTTATCTACATTCTTGTATGAATTTTCATTTGGATTTTTTCAATAAGATTTTATTGGTAAGATCGGTGCAATCCCACGAATACTGATAGAAAGAACATCTTTTCCTAGAAAACCATGTCATTTAATTCCATGACCTATGGGAATCTATTGGACTCTCTCGATAATTTTGCAATGGGAAATTCTTTCACACAAGATTCATTTTCTCTCAAGAGTCAGAATTAACTGCATTCAATTCCATATACCAGATTTGAAAATTTTCTATCATACTTATTTGTGAATTAAATTTAGGAATCAGAATGCCGATTAATAGCATTCCGTAGACCCTAAAATTACTAGATCTCTCTACCCAAGATACTTGAAGAGGAATAAATAAAATGGAATAAAATAACCAGCCAGACCTTGCTCCATACAAATAGAAGGTCTGGCTGGTTATTTTATCCCATTTTATCCAGTTTTTTTTCAAGTATTTTGGGTAGAGAGATCTATTAGTAACTCTACGGGATGCCCTTAATGTACAAGTGTATAGTGGAGATATTCATGAAATTCATCACGGTAAAAAAAGAAAACTTCATTCCAGAATTTAAGATGCAGCCAAAAGAAGACTCGGTTGACTCACAGTCAGCCACTGGAAAACCTACTGAAACTCAAACAAGAATACAGCTTACAATAATCCCTATTGGACTAAAATTGAAATTGATTTTGAACTGAATTACAAAGCGGATTACTTTTTATCAATGGATTTGTCTATTGTTTTTTGTTTTGTTCATCTCAACATGGCGTTACCCGAGCAAGCGTCATATCAACACTCGCTAGGCCCTTACAAGTTCCCCGCTAGCCACTAGACTCTTTCTAGCCCTTGGCGATTCTAGATTCTCGCGAGGCCCTAGACAGTTCCATGGATGACGTTGCTGGGGTACCTATCGACGATGAGAAATATGTTGGTGTTTATTCGGAGGGTGCGAAAAAAGGTTCCTGCTTCGAGAATGTATTCACTTCGCTCATTGACTGTTGTAATTATACCGCGATCGTAGCCGTTGAAGATTGAAAATCTCTTGACCCTCATCGGGAGATCCGAACCCACGTCGTCGCTGGAATAATCTATCCTGGTCTTTCGTGTTCAGCCATTCTGCCATGGTACGATTGCAATCAACTGGTGTGATAACTCACTCCATATTGGGATAATTTTACAGTATGTGTAATATGAAGTCACAGATTAATTTTGAAAACAGTTTGAATTAATTCCAATTCAAGTTGAAAAACCCATCAACAATACGGAGAATCCAGTAAAAATTCCCAGACAGCACAAATTCTTGATTTTCTCAAAGATTTCCACTTGATGTCTTAAAGATGTCTTATGCAACCATTCTCACTGTCTTTGTGATATCTTCGGTTGAGGAATCTGAAAGATATCTCCAGATCTCTTTTAGACGTTTCTTAGATTACTTACTGGGGATATTTTGAAGACAGTGAAAACTGTTGCATAAGACATCTTCAAGATATCCAGTGGAAATCTTTCAGACAATGACAAATTTTTACTTGTCTGGGAAGCTTTGAAGAAGTTGATATTCAAAATTATTACCGAATTTGTTGAGCACCCTGAACAATGAATAAAAAATCTGAAATAATTTCACTGAATGTAAACTGTGAATAATTATATGCACACACATATATATATATATATATTTGTACGTATAAATAATTGTAACACTGACAATGAAAGAATTCTCACCATATTTTCAGATATTTTTGACTGAATCATCCATCAAACTTTACATGGCAGACTATAAGATATGAACTGCTGATAATGAGCAGGTTATCCGATTTAATCGGATTTAATACGGTCATAACTCATTTTCATTCCATATCACAGCTGAAATCGTGACATCGCTGATTTCAACCCCCCTCTGAAAATCAGTTGATTATGGAATTCAGATTTACTTTTTACTGCGATAAACATTTTCAACAGCGATATGTTGCAAACATATTCAAGAATATCATTTTTCTCTATTCCCGGAAATGTGGTTCCCAAAATTCCAAGTGAAACATTGAACACTCTATTCGAATGAATTTTGAAAATTCATTACACGACAACTTGCAAAAAATGAGCAGCAAGAAGATTTCAATGCCTGAGATATTTTCATCGTCGAACAATACCGTTGAATGAATTTGTACTTCCTTTTCATTATCGAAATGGTTATTATACATTGTTACACATTGTTGTGATAATGAACAAAAAGTGAGTCACGGAAACATTGCTATCTATTGCACACGGCCGTGCAATTTAACTCGCGATTTCAAATTATATGAAGCGACGACATTACGAAGGTCTCGGACTTGAGTCAGGTCGCGGTCACGAGGGCGGTGCACCGCGTTGCACCAAGTTGCGCTACGTTGCGCCACATGCAGAATTTCAAGGGGAACTTTCATCGCTCTTGATACAGCACGCTCCTGATCGTTGTGCGTTGCTTTAAAGTCGAGGATCACAGAATTCCATATATGTCTAAGCTTTTTCTGAAGAAAATGTTACGAGAAATCCCTGGAAAAATAACGCGGGAAGTCAATTTCTTCAATGAACTGAGAAGTTTTCTTCTCGAAAAGGCTCGATCTTATAAATTGTACATCAAATTCCGAGGAATAATGTTATGTAATTCGAGTATATTATGCAGTCAATGAGAAAATGAAAACTCGAAAAAAAACAATCTTGATGAGATTTGAATCGTGTGTTACAATTTACTGTTGTTTTAAGGAGGACTAATTCAATATATTTCTTATTTGATACAGTTTTAATCCAAGTAGCACGACAGGTCAGAAATGCTAAGAAGATTCTTGAAAGTCTGACGAATATTGGTAAAGCCTTAGAAAGAAACTGGACTAATACCAGTCCGGTCTTCGAATAATACCATCGTTCTAACAATTATCGAGCCTCAATTCTGAGGACTGGAGCAACGGTGGTCAAAGATCGCCAAAGAATGTTGACTCAAAACAATGCACGATAATACCTGTAATGCCGGTCAACCTTGCATCATTTCAGTACATAATTTAAACTTCACCCGAATCTAAAACAAGAATTCTCGTACAGCAGTTTGTCTCCCTCCATCTCTTCCGTAAAATATTGCAGGAACCACGCTCGATGTCCGAAGCAGAACCCTCGATCCCTGTACCATTCCGATCGAATAACAATTGGCATGCTGCAATGTCCTTTTGGAATGTCCCATTGACGTTAGAAAAGAATAACACGGATACTTCTTATTGTCCGCATATCCAAAAGAAGATTTCCTCTTCTCTCGTCTTTTAACGGAAATTTCGTACGATTCAACTTCCCAATTTATTTCCTCGTGTAACGAAGAATGGAATAAGAATATATGAAAAGGTCTTACACCTGCACCTTCCCCACACGGTCCACTGCTACCACCACCACCACCACCATGGTTATCATCTAATTCATCCGAGAATCTACCCCTCTTTTCTTCTACAATATAAAATCCATGAGAAATAAATTACCTTCAACTGGAGAGAGGAAGTAAGGAACTCGAAAGCCACGCGTGCACGCAACAACGATTTGTCACTTGCGCCTGGTCTTTGCCGTTATTTGCAGCTTTACCGATGGGTCTACAATTTTTTCCAATTCTTCTTTGGATTTTTCTTGAAAGAAATGTGTGTTCACGGAGAAAATTGTAGCGCATTTGCGCGATTGTTCTCTCCTAGAATATGATTCGACTTGGACCTTGGTCGTCCAGGAGGGACGACCCTAACAATGAAAGGAGAAAGAAGTTACGGTGGGAGGATGGTGCGAAGAAAGGAAGAAAGAGGCGCGTGTAGAAATGAAATACATTTCTTTCTCTGTGATTTTCTGTGAAATTGTTATATGCTGCTTCGTTAGAACATATTTCTTTTTTTAGACGATTTAACAATTAAGTAAAGAACGATCGCATCATTGCATACTTCACGGACAGATGTTTCCCACCAACTATTGCTTCCCAAACTTTGTATTGGGATGAAAATTTAATGTCATGAAAGTTCAATGAATGTATATTACACAGCCAATTTGATGTCGAATGATATCTTTCAGACCTTGTTTTGTAGACTTTCACACACCTCCAAAGGAATGAATCTGAATCAAAAGAAATCATACCTCATTCGTTATTTCAGACGACATACGACGATTGGGAGTAGATACATCAGAAAAACCATGTGTTCTTACATAATCGTATATCGATCAATCTAAAATTACTTCCATTTTTGTACAACTGTTACCGTCGAATACGTGTGGCTATTCATTACATCAACTTTCCGTCCTCGTGACACTTATATTTTCCTTGTGCGGACAAGAGTGATACGACCAAGCTCGCTTCTCGAAAGGCAACAAGCCTGGGGATCTTATTAAAGTCAAAGGGTAGGAACCACGAACGCTGCACGTGGCAAACACCTGTCGCTTTTACAGTCAGCAGCATGATGTGGAATCGGAATGAAATACAACGAACGAACCAAAAAAAAAGGGAAGAAACAAAAGTCTCTTCAAGAACATGAGTAGTGTACCTACTACGTATTTAAGTGTGAAAAAAATTCAACAGCCAGCTTCGGAGATGTCGTAATCGATTCACCGATTCACATTTTCAAATTGTTATTATTCAATCATCAAAAGGTTTTTTTCAACGCTCACTGTACGGAGATCGGAGATTCTTTTTTTTCTTTTTTATTGCCATTTTTTACGTGAAACATGAAAACCATGGAGACGACGGATGTAAAGTTTTCGACTGAAGTACGTAATGACAGGAAAAATTGTTTCCCTTGTTGCGGTAATTGTTTTGAAAAGAGAAAAACGAGGAGAGAAGATATTCATTCGAAACCTCGCAGACTGAAATTTAACTTGAAAAATGTAGAATACAAAATAATATGAGAGGAACTCTTTCATCGTTACATGCGAGATACTAGAGCGATAGGAGTAAGGGTATCGCTTGTATTCATTTTTCAGAGATTCTCACGGTACATCGAGAAGCGACAAAAAAATAATGCACGATTGGACCCATGTGGAAAGATACGCTGAACGAACATGAACTTGCACGATAACTTCTATCGTCGCTCTGACAGATAACATGACATTCCAGAGCATTGAAATTATGATTTGTCTGGGAGAAATGTTCCAAGATGAATAGATAATGGACCGTGTAGCGGAGGAAATAAGTGGGAAAGAGGTTATCCAGGATGTCGATTTATTTCAAAACTTCATTTCGTTTATTCCGCTTACATCCACAGTCTTGGGATAATAATAATTATTCTTCAGCTTGAAACTTTGACATGACTTTTATCAAAAATTCTTTTATCTTGGATTCAGAGCACTGGTTGAAGAAATCCATTCCTGACCTGATAAATCAATCAGATCCGATCAGACTTCCAACGATTGAACCAAATGATATAGTCAGTCAAGTGACTGTCATTCTTGTCAGGACTGTCAGTCCTGTTCAGACTTAACAGGAGGAAAAAAAAGCATATGATTGAGAGCTCATACAGCACAAGAGTTCCTGCAAAGAGCTCCCGTTAATGTTCAGTAAGAATTCATATCAAGATTTCATAATGGGAATTATTCAAGAGGTCTTTAAGAAGTCTGTATGAATTCAAATTGAGTCAACCCAAGTAACACAAGAACTCCTCAAATATGCTATGATTATTCAGTGAATGTGGAACGAATGTACGAATGAGGCTATTTTTGATCAATTCGTCAAGATATTCTATAGAGTTGCATAACAGATGATTATTCGAAACAGTCTCATTTGGAGGTTCTGAGTATGTTCGTAGAATCTTCCCAACACGTTCTCAGTAGTTTTAACTTCTTGTGTTGTTTAGGAATGGGCAGAACATGTATGAATTTCATAGGACTCAATGTGTATACAATCCCAAAAACACTGCGAATTTCAGTGTCTCATTTTATTACGTAAAGTCAACGCCCCCATTTGTGAACCCCTTAGCCCCCATTAGCGAACAATCGTTTATTTATGAATATAATAATATTTTCCCCATGACATATTATTCTGGATTTATTCACATACCAGGGGTTTATTTAGTGTCTAGTCAGTCATGCTAGGATGAGATTGAAGCACTGAATTTCAAAAGACTATAAATCAAAATAGATATGTGTTGCCATTAGATATGAGAAGGGTAATGCATAGAGTGGATTTTCAGGGGATGATAGTGATTAAGGAATTTTCTAAAGGAAATAGGAAAATTGGTGTAGTGGAAGGGAGAGTGGAAAAACAGTGGGAAAGATGATAAGGTTATAGGGGAACATTTGAGAGATAGAGAGGTTGGAAATTCGCGGGTGTAATGAGGGGTGGGAGAAGGAAGGAAGATGGGAGGGAAGAAGAGAGTTGGGTTAGATTATAAAGATGGAGGGATGGGATGGAATGTAAGTGTATAGCAAATATAGGCAATAAGGCTATCCAACCCAGAACGTCCACTCTGACTCTAATGAAAAAAAAAAGAAAATCAAAAAAGCCAACTCCAGAGTGTTTGAATCGTGTAACATAGTTAGCTCTTGAAGGCTTCAAAATAACTTCACTCAAAGTGAATATGTCAGTTAATCGAATTAAGTGAGCTATAATTTTGCGTAATTCCTTTTGAAATTCCGTAATTCTCGAATTTCCCTCCAAACAATGGTGGCAGCAAAGTTCCTCCACAGATGGGGAATTTTTCACCATAATTTGTTGGACTTTTCCTTCATTTGTAGAGGATTCAACACCTAAGAAACAAAATGATTCCTCAAACCCTAGCGATTCCAAAGTGACAATTTTTCTGGTTTACTTTCGCTTTTTTTTTTGGTTTGGTAAAAATTTGATCAGAAAATGGTTACCCAGATGGTTTTGACCATATAATGACCTACCCGACTGGAAATTGTCATCGGGTTGACCCAACATATGATAAGGACCTAACAAGGTCATCCGAAATGAGGCATACCTGTTACAGTCCTGATCAGGATTAGGTGTGGATGCCCCACGTATAAATAAGCTCATTTGGTCCTAGTCAGGATTTCCTCAGATTATCCTAAAAGGCTGAAGTGGGTTTTCCTCGCTGTATCCTCATTGGGACCTCGTTAGTTCATCCTCAGATCATGAAGATAGTTTAATAAACTGAATAAAAAAATGTACAGTCTTGATTGTAGACTGTACACTCTTTGATTCAACACATTTTCCTCAAATTAGAAGGTAAATCTCGAAGGATTCTCAACTGCCTTGCTAAAAATGGCTCTTCCTCCAAATTGGACCATCAAAGGCCCTAACTTGACCCAGATCGCGCCAAGTTGGCCCAAAGCAGGGCCTGAGAAGACAAAATGTCACGTTTCTAGCTGAGTGTGCCTATTTTTGAATTCAATCTGTTCATTCCAAATACATTACCTACTTCTCAAAACTGTTGACTATTTTATTCAATCTATCCCTAACGTATTGAAACCAAATTTTATCGAATCAATTCACTGATGTTCAATCTGTTTGATGTCTCTTTAATCTTTTGATTTTGCTTTGGATTTCCTGTTCATATCCTAATTTCGAGTTATTTTGGAGGTTTCTGTATGGAATTCCTCATGAAAGCCCGATTAGTCTCTCCTGATGAGGTCCTTATAATAGTGAAGCGTGACATGACTTGTCAGGTCCTGATAAGGTTGCCTTATCAGGACCTGAGCTGGATCAAGGTTTACCTGATCAGGTCCATGGGGTAAATTTCCAGTCGGGTATCTGTGATCGAAAACTAACGGTTGCTTTGAACAAACCTGCCACGAAAAGGTCACCAAACATGTGGTCCATTTTTGGAATCTTTTTGGTATTTTTGAGGTAAAAACCTAGAAAATCACCACAAAATAATCAAAAAATCGCTAAATTGAGATTGGTTGAATTTTGGTTGGAAAAAATATCCTAAACGACCAACAAGTTACCAAAACCAAGATTTTTCATCAAAATGTAACCGAAATTTTTAGTCGTTTGTCGATTCACCCAGATCTGCTAGGGAAGTGGTGGAAAAATCCCTCATCTTTGATAAAAGGACGAAATCTACCAACCACTCCCCATATGTTTTACAGTGTGATTTCATGCTGCTGAAGTGTGAATCGTTTATTGAGACGAATTACCCAAAATTTCGCCGCATTTTTTTCGAGAAGTTGAGTAACGATTGTGCATGGGATTTTCTGGGTTCGAATTTTCTATAAACGATTCAAACTTCAGCAACATGTGATTTCTCGTAATTTTCGGTATAGTTTGACTCAAAATCATTTCCACAAGAGCCTGAACGCCCTCCGTATCCAACAAGTTATAGGAAATAAGCTTTACTAAATTCAAAGCTTCAGTTTTCAACTTTTCTCCAGGTATAAAAGTATCCATGCTACATCAACAGAGCAGCAGTAATGCTCCGTTTCTGTTTACTCTTTCCTTACGTGACAACAAAACCACAATACCTCCGTCCAATAAATCACAGTAAAAATGGAAAATTTCAGGCTTATAAACGAATCCCGCACAATACGAATTTTGATGAATACCTCATGAAATTCAATACACTTGGATTTGACAAGTATGAAGAATGTGAAACTTTGGAAATTGACACGCTCGAATTTTCCCTAACAATGTCATCCTAAATTTGTGTACTAAACAAATGAGAAATTACGTTCGTTTGTTTTCACTGTCCGTTTAGCGTAGGAGTTACAAAGGCAAGTACAAAAGAGGTAGAGAAGATCGATCCCGTTTGCATTATTCACGAAGTACATTGCCTATCGGTTTCCCGTCAATAGCGACCTATGGTGACCTATTGTCGCCAAATAAAAGGACTAAGGACAAAAGGAAAGTGGTAGGTAGAGAACCGAGAACCAGAGCAAATAAAGAAAAAAACATTCGTTTGTTGCATGGACCACGTGTATTCGTTTCATTGTCATGCATTACCATCAGAATCGTCAATTTAAAGCATGTTACGAAATAAGCAAACCAGAATTTCTGAAATCTCTTCTCAAAACACATATGCGAAACATCAGTAATGAGAGAAGACCACACGGACGGGTATGACATGTACTCGTTTGAACATATGAGTCCCAGAAACATTCCGTCGAGGCTTCCAAACTTGGCGTAGCTCGTATTCCGTTGAGTGTGAGAAACAAGAGTTTTAGAAATTCATACAATGGAAAATAAAAAGAAAACAAAAAGATTTGTCCATGCTGTTTGATTATTTCAAAAACTTTCACACGATAAAGGTCGATGGGAAGGAAAATTTTCATTGATATCTTTCTTTTCTTTTTTCTGCCGTTCTCATTCGTCACCAAGCACCAACTCGATTCCCAAATCGTTGTATTGTGATTTCCGTTTCTACCCTATTCTTGTTTTTCACTGCTTACTCTGTCTCGCTTTCAACAACGACCCCAATTTTTCTTCTCCGCTGTGTCTATTCCTTATCTCGATTTCAAGGGTCAACCCATTTCGATCTCAACATCATCGCACATTGTGATTTCTAATCAAATCCTTTTGATCTGAAACTTTGATTGACGTTATTCGTCCTTTGACTAACTCAAAGTCAAAATATGACTTTGCTATTGATTATTTTTTCTTCTAAAATCGCGGGTTTTTCTTCACATCAGACGTTGTAAAACTCGAATCGTTGACTATTATTATTTAGGTTAATGTTCATTTCACAAGTGCGATCTTATCACTTTATCAGATTTCAATTGAATATATTCCAGCAGCAGCACATATTTAGATTGGAATAAATCATATAAAGCGAACTATTAGCGTTCAAATACCTACTTACGGTCACAAAATTTCAATATTCAAATTGCATTTCATGACGATTCTTTTTATAATAATAGTCGGATACATATTCGAGAATGCAAACAGATATCAATTGTCAATTCTCGGTAACTTTGGAATTCGTTGTTTCCCAAAATTGTGCAGTCAAACGCTAAGTATGCGAAGTACGTGACGTATATTCGAATCTGCATGTGATCTCGGGTTATGAATTATTCCTTGCACAGTTCTCTACATTTCTTTCGAATCTTGTACACGAGAATCATCGTGCAATAAAAATAACATCTTTGCTCTTCCTTTTCCATGAAAAATGTGTCAATTTTTGTATTTACAATTGTTTTTCACTTTGCTTGAATTCCAATCTTCCCCTCATTGTTTCTTTATCCCTCATTCTAGTCCCTCAGTTTCTCCCTATACGTACTCGAAACACAAACACATCAAAAAACACGAGAGTGCGTGCATTCGTATTCCACCTGTTATACCGTCAAATTCAACATATCCTTTTTTTTTCTTTCCCCTTCATTTGTTTCCTGGAAACACAAAACTTTGTATCCAAATTAGACATGCACAACTGGAGAAAGTATTATCCTTCCTCCTGTTTTTTTCTTTTCTATATTTCTTGCGGTGCATTGTTTTTTTCTGGTTTTTTTTTGGGGGGGGGGGGACAGACAGAAACGTCATTGAGTCAGGTGTAATGAAAGGTAATGGCAATAAGATTCGAAGAAGTAAATGGAAAGGTGGAAAAAAGAGGCAACGTTTCGTGTCCGTGCAAACAACAGCGACCAGCGAACAGCAAACAACAACAAACATCAGATTATTAACAACTGGGTAGATTTTATCAACCATCTTTTCTGGATAAGGAGTAGAGTTTTATCTTTTATCTAAAGACAGCCCAACGACGTGGCGAGCCTAACGAAGAACGGAGATAAACATCTCGTACGATCGGTATGAATCATAAAAATCTCAGAATAGATTTCTCGTATTCTCAGTGTAATCACTTGTTTAATGGATCAATTAAACTTCTATTTATAGTAATAAAGCTGTCGCTCCGCTGCACAGTGATTAATTAAGAGGAACAATGTTTCAGAATCAGATACTTGATTCGATAAACAACGATATTCGTTTCATTATAAACCCAATAATAATGATTCAATAGTTCATTACGAAAATGACACGCTTCGACTCGAAAGATTCATCGTCATCTTTTGTGATTTCTGACTTTCTACGATGTTTACGTACATCGCTCACAACGAAAGGATGAATAATCACGTGTAGAGACAATTGACAGAAAGAGCAACACATGAAAAAAAAAAACAAAACGAAACGAAACGAAAAAAACAACGTACAACCACGATTTTTATCAACTTACAACTCACTGTTTCGTGTACGCGCCACCTGCATGTGCGCCTTCTAAAAACAAGGGGGTACCTTTCGTTTTATCTCTTTTCCACGTCCGATTGTGAACCAGAAGTTCCTCGTCACCTGCTCTCGAAAACGAATCATTAACTGCGGATTGCAAAAGCTGGCCGACCAGTCCGGTCCGTGAAGAGATACACAATTTAGGCGGCACCGCTGGTCCCGCCACAAGGCTACATCCCAGGGCATGACAGGAAATAAAAAATGAACCGTCATTAGTGCTTTCGACGACCACGAGCAGGACGAGGACGAGGACGAGCAGCAGCAGCAGCAACAGCAACAGCAACAGCAACAGCAACACCAGCACCTTCCACCACCAAAACTTCTTACAAATTCGGTGTAGTAAGAAGTGAGTAGTAAGATCATTAGGAGGATTTAGGTTGTAAAACGATAGAAGGGAGAAAGAAAGGAAAAAAGGAAGGAAGGAAGGATTATGTTTGGAGTACAAAGGAAACCGTTAGCTCAGTGTTTCTTCATATGTATACAAATGTGTATTTATACTCATTCTCATTCTCTATCCAACTTTGGAGAACAACTCCACATTCACAAATATTTCATACTTCACATGTATGGAATTTCGCACATCATTAAGGTATCTCGTTGTCGTAATTGATACTTTCTCAACGAAGGGTTCTCGGATTACAAGCGGGTGCGGAAAATGCCTACGTGTGAATTTATCGTGCTAAAAATTGTCGCATGTTGACTTTTTTCTGCCAGTTTTTTTCTGGTTTACGATTTCTTCTTCCTTTGCAACGTAAATCGATATTATCGAGTTCATGCGTAGGGCTATCTTCAATGTTTGTACGGTAGCAAAGTCTGTATACGGTCAACACATTTTACAGTTACTCTTCTGATTCCATGTTATAACAGTTTAGGTTTGTGAAACGCCTGTAAATTCCAGCGAAAGTTATACATTTCTTTCTCATTATCAAATTTTATATTCTCCACTCCAGCATAACTTCACTTTCCAGTGAATCGGTATCGATATCAATCGAATAAATATTTAGTAGCCCCTTTTATTGATCGCTATACGGATTTCTATTGAAATATTTTCCTTTCGCGATTCTTTGAATCAGATTTTTCTATCGCACGTTTCCTGTCATTCAAGCATTTTGTGAGAACAACTTCAGGAATCAATAAAAGGTGTGTCCAATGGCATTCGATCCTCGATAAGGTATATCGTTCAACAACGTCATTATACATTCAATATTTGACAGTAGGATCTTTCAGTGAGAATTAGTTATTTACATTAGATATCGAATAAAATTCACTCATGTATCTCAATTCAACAGAAAAAAATCGATTTTCCTGATTTCCGGTCTAGAAACATTTGTCAACACATCAAAAATCAACATAGAGAGGTAGACTTTACAGTTAATCTACGCAATTGCATCATTTTGTATCACTTTTTATTGTTATTTACAACTTTCTTCCACTTTTTGGCAAAATTTTTGTATCACAGGTGGGTATACCTGTACATTGATTTTAATCCAACGAATAATACGAATTATCAGAGATTTATAGATATACCGTACATTATTTCGCGAACGATGAATACTTCGTGCTTGCTGATATCGATAATACTCATTCACTTAGAATCATAGATTACGATAAATCTCAAGAGAAGAATTTTATCAATAATTTCCGAGGAATAACTTGGTAACAGGACATTAATGGCGCCAGTTATAGATTATATATATATTTATTTGTTTCTACTCAAACTAGAATTTGATTGTGGAAAAGTTTGAAATTTATTCGATCTCGGACAATCACAATTATCATCCCTCGCCGATCAATTCGACAAATTGTCTCTTCATGTCTGTATTCTCGCCCGAGGTTCTTCATCCAAAGTATTACGACTATCGATTTCTCCATAATTCACCATTTCATATCATTTTCATATCATTTTTGTTCAACAGGTGAATTCCCGAAGGTGAGCACCTGCTAAAAGGTCTTTGCGGTTGCTCGATCCACCCCAGAGATCCCTTTACGTTTATCGTTACAACTATCATGACGCTCTCAAATGACTTTTGATTCATTATCTTGACCCCGTTATAACAAAGACTATTCAATTACGTATTTAATTTATTAGATAATATAACAACCTAATAACTATGTTTTTTACGTGAATGTATTTATTGAAACATAAATTTTATTTCACCCTCGTCGATTTAGGGAAATTCCCTTGGGAAAAGAGATTATCAACCACAATGTTTTGATAGATTTTAGAAATCTGACAGCTGCATCTATCTGTGGTACCTTCCGTGAATTCGTGTTATTGAGAATCTCATGTTATAATCTCACATAAGCAGCTTATACCCTTTAACATACATGCGGAATGAAAAGAAGAAAAATGAAACACGTAGAGAAATTATAACAGTATCATATGAAATTTTGGAAACATATTCATGGTACCGCAGTAAAAATCCAGATGAATAACTTCTTCTCAGTTCTTGCGTAATAAATGCATGCGATGCTCCGAGACAGAACACGCACATTGGAGTTGAAAAGTGGCAATACCATCGGTCGAAGAGAAAGAAGCAGAAGAAGAAGAAGGAAAGAGGGATTGTCGTTGGCTTTCTTCTTTCTTTTCTTTACACGAACGATTGCGGGTCCTGCAATAAGGCCCCGTGGTATAAAATATAAGGTGGCCAAACCATCTGCCCTCAGATTGTTGTTGCTCCTACCACTCTGTGCCCTCTCTGTGCCCCTTTATAAAAGTACGTATACAAGAAGGAACGAATAAAAATCAAGCCAAGCCGAGTCTTCGAAAAGCATTACCCAGCTGGCACGCGTCTACCTCGCAGCCATTATCGTTAAACAGGATCACATCGCGAAGAACTCCAAAGGATTTCTTCCCCCACCATGCGCCCTCACTTCTCTTCCTTCATTTTTTTTCCTATATGCCCGCTTCTTTTTCTTTTCTCCTTTTTCCTCGCCTTCCTCCTCCTCCTCCTCCTCTTCTTTCTCTTCCTCAGACTCGTTTTATTGCTCGAAAGCACCTGCTGCCACCCAGCTCAATGTTTTCGTATACATCGAGAAGACAAGAAGATGCCCCTTATTGGGATAAACTTGGGTATTGCTCCTTGGGATATTAGGATACATTTGATTTAATTGTTGTTTTTTTTCCATAATTGATGTATATTTCAAATTTAATGAACGAGAGGAGGTTTAGTAATTTTATTCTTTTTATCGACACTCGGAGATCTATTAAGAATTTCATGGTATATCTTAGAAAGAACTGATAGTTTAGATTAGAATGGAATATATGCTCGGCCAGACTTGGCGAACCCGGTGCCAGGCCTAAGATTCTCGCTCCATTCAATTTGAAACTTCCAATTTTATATAGAATTTCAAAATAAATTCCCAAAACAATCAAGAATTTTCCAAGTGTATAGATTCAAAGCATTCAATATGCATTAGCACAGGAAGTCCGGCATAATAATCCTCCAATATCCTCAGGATAATCTAGGATTTATGCATGCAATAATTCTTTCATGTTAAATTCCTCGTGCAAACTTTGAAAATCATAATTTGAAAAAATACAGTACAAACAAAACTCGAACGTATGGTTACAGCGCAAGAAGGAAGTTTGGATATAACGTGATGGAAGATATTTAAAATTCCATCTGCACGGTGAGAGATCTCGTACCATTATTTGCTCAGGATCGTACCGCTAATCAGTGAAAATATCTCATGCTATTTATCTGAACGCACAATGGCCTGCATTGAAGGAGAGGAAAAAAAAAACTTTTACCTCACGTGAGAGCTTAAAATCGATTTAATGTTGTGAATAAAAAATCTTCTATCTCTGAGAAAGAAGAAATCTAGATTAGCTAATCTCCGTTCCCTTCGGAGATGATGGTATGGTCTTTGTGTCCCATATCGAGGACGTATTCCAAGCGAAGGGAACAAATTTTTGGTCCAACCGAAAGTATGAGACGCCATAATGCGCCATTCCATTTGAAAAATCGTGTGGGGAATATCGACGCAACTGATGTGGCGGAAGAATAATTTTTGAAAAACAGTGAGGAGGAAGGAAAAGAAGAAGTATTCTAAATTCAAAGAGAGTGGCCGTAACTTACGTCGATGAAAGGTAAGTTTTACCTGAGAAGGGAGAGGATTTCATACTTTGGCGAGTCACGTGAATAATTTCAACTTTTTCACGTGTCATTGAACTTTATCGTTTGCCCACCAAATCAAAGAACAAACACGGTGGGTTTGAAGTGAGTGAAAAGTGGCGTGATGTAATTTATAGTTGATTCTACAAACTTTTTCTCGTTGTTCAGGATATGGTTTATTGGGCTGAGAAAATTTCGATTGTAAACACAATCATCGTGAAAAAAATCTCTCGGAATCTTTTCACCATTGAAACATTTTTCTTAGAGATTCAGAATAATTTCAGAGGAATTCGAAGAAAGTTAGAGACTTCTCGGATAATAATTTCTAAGTTGGTAAAAAACAAAAAATGGCGCCGATACAATCCATGGCCGGAAAGGAAGTTTTTTCACTACGTGCAGCCTGCAGGTCCATAGACGTCGATCTGGAAACAATAAAAAACGGGATTTTATAGCTAAGACATGTAGTTATTATTTGACGAAGCCCGATTTTTGAAAAAGTGGAAAAATGGCGCGTGGTTGAACGCAAAAAACCGTATTTTTCGAAAAAATTACGTCTTTAATGTGGAATAAAATTTTTTTGAAGCAATTTTTTGAAAATCAAGCTTCTTCATATCGAAGAGAATTTAATTGTTCAGATGTGTGCAAAGTTTCAGGTCAATCGGTCGGATAGATTTTTTTGAATCCTGCACGTCAATTTCAAAAATGCTGTTTCGAGATGAACGCGATTGAAGTTTGGAGTTATAATGAAAACTGCTACATAAAAGTTATTTCTCACCAATCAGCGATGCCAGGTCCATACAATAGCCCTTCAGTTCCCTCGTACAACTCATTCTGCTCCGATAAAGCACTCCTCCGTGCTGTACGAGCCTCCCTGGTCCTAAAAAGGCTGCAGCGCTCCTGCCGCTTTCTACACGGAGAGAAAAAATTTGCTGACGCAGCAAATCGAGGTATTATATATAGAATAGCAAAATTTTTTGCTGACCTAGCTAAAAATTTGCTATAACAGCAATCGTGTTAGCTACGACAGCAATTTTTTAGCTGTGGCAGTAAAAAATGTTTGCTCCGTCAGCAAATTTTCAGTATTATATACAGAATAGCAAACAAATTTTGCTGGGATAGCCAACATTTTTTGCTGCCACAGCTAAAAATTCGCTGTCGCAGCTAACAAGATTGCTGGAACAGCAAATAGTTCGCTGTCACAGCAAAAAATTTGCTGCTCTGGCAAAAGGAACCCAGCAAAAGTAGATTTCGCTGCCACGGCGAATTCCTTTTTCTCCGTGTACGCATCTCATCCTGCATTCCGGCGAAGTGATAGCATGTGGACCCAATTTTGATGTCCAAATCGTGCCAGCATCCACATAAGCTGCTATTTCGACTACTTTTAAGCCACAGTGAAGGTGTTTAGAAGCTAGACACCAAATTGTGGAGTTGAAGCTTCCGTTGGCGTTCTGCGTGTGGCTGCCTAAACATCTCTCCAGCAAATCTGTTCTCGTTAAATCTTCATAAATTGGCAAAATATGTTCTTGCACGTCAGGGTGCTTTATTGTTGTTGGATTGTCACCTAAAGCTTCGGCTCTATTCCACTCACATCAGCTCTCAGGCCCTGTCGTCTTATAACTGTTGTGACTTTCGTAATTTTTCGAATTTCGCTTTGAAATTTTGGGAATATATTCTTGAATGGTTCTTTTTCAAACCGTGAAAGGTATGCCCCCCCCCCCCCTTAATCCCTCAGAGTTTCATTTATTCAAATTCCACAGCTTTCTCCAAAATTCGCTGAATTTCTCTAAATTTTTTTGTATCCTCTGGGATTTTATTTATCTGGATCTCAAAACTGAATCCAAATTTGTGTGGAAACTCTTTAGATTCACGTGAACTTCTCTGCATCATTCGAACTAAGTTTTCTGAATCAATTTGAATTCCTCACAAATTTGAAATAACTTCTCAGAGAAATTGAACTAAACTGATAAGAATTTATGTCTCAAATGTTGAGAGGCATTCAAAAAGGTTTGGATGAATTCAGAAAAATTCAGAGACAGGTAAATTGGCAAAATTAAATAAATGTTGAGCTTCCGGAGTGGAGCCGCGTCTTTTATTGGTTCGTTGCTGACGTTTTGCCATCAAGACACGCGACTTCACTCCGGAAGCTCGAAATTTATTGAGGTGAGATTGGGAGGGAATGTGAATTAAGCTGTATGAGAGGATTCAGAAAAATTCCAATTGATAATTCAGTAAATTTATTGCTGTAACACACCAATCTTGTTAGCTTGTTGTGGTAGGAAAAAATGTCGACTCCTCCAATTTGTTTGCTGTTTTGATTGATTATTTTGCTCTTCGAGCAGTTTTAACTAGGATAGCAAAAAGGATTTGTTGCGCAAAGAATCAAAATTCGATATCATCCGATTTAGCATTCATCTTTTTTTTATATAGACAAAAGTCGGGAGTATCATTGATATCTTTTGGTCATTCATGATATTCCTTGCGTCCACTCGTTTCATCTCTAAAAGCATGACCAATCGCTTGTCCTTCATTTTACAGTAGTACATATTCTAAATCCACTAGACAGTGGTGGATTTAGAAAGTGTACAAAGTGAAGCTCACAAAAGTTGAGAAGATAGTGGATTTGAAAAGACTGAACAGTAGTTAGTCTACTTCGTGAAATATTGAAAAAGGATCTTTTCTTTTACTATGCAAAGTTATTCAAATCAGCAATTATCATTTTGTTTCGTGTGAGAACATTATAGAGTGACCCGCTGGAGGTAAATTCTTCATATCGATTGTATCCTTGAAGGGAAATGTTCGTACACGAAATATTGTGTAGTGGAAACTGGAAAGAATATTGAAAATGAGAATTTCTGAAAAGCATCGAAGAAAGCTTTTCAAATGCCAAATTAAACAATCGTACAAAGCCTTGCTCGGTTTGAATAATCCGGCGCGTGTCAGTTTCGAAACAAATTGATCTCCTTCTCTCGATTTTTCTATAAATAAATCAAGAAACGCGTCGCAGAGAGAAGAATAAGAAGAACCAAGCGTAAAGTTCTAGACGAAGGGAAAAGGATCAATGAAAATTCGTTGTAGATCCACACAGGGCGTATCTTTGGTCTCTTGTTACTCGATCACTAATGACACAGTCATTACTCATCACACAAGAATAAAGAGCAACGATGACTGGATTTGGATCATATACCGGTTGTTCTTCGATTCTACTTTCCCCGAATAAGAATGATAGTAAGAGGATAGCGATAGGTGGTTAGGAAAAAATGTCGAGCATGAAATCCAAAGCTGCAATTAATCATGGGGGTAGCGGTTTTTAGCGGAGGACGCGTGAAAAATGTAGTGTTAGCGGCCCCCATGTATACAAGTAGAGAGAAAAGAAAAAGGGAATAAGAAGAGGAGAGCTTCGAACGATCTATTTTCTCCCTTTTTCTTTGGATCGATCCTATGATCCCTTCAAGACTCCCTTACTTTGCTTACCCAAGATCACAAGGGGAATCTCTCTCCCCTGTCCTTTTGACTGCGACTCTTCTCATCACCTGCAAGCCGTGGCAGCACTGGCAGTACCACACTAGCAGTACCAGCGGCTTCCTCGATTTCACCTGGAACGTACACCGTACAGCCCCAAAGTGTCTTATTTTCTTTCGTATATTCTACTATGTCCCAGTTTCGAAATACATATATTGCATGTACAAACACGAAATCGTCGAGCCTGATGTATGGGTGTAAACTTTTGCATCTTGCGCGAAGTACACAGAAGAGAAGGGATCGGAAAATTGGATTTGGTCGACGATTTACACCCGGAGAACGAAGTCAGGCTTCTTCTTCTTCTTCTGCTTCTCCTACTCCTTCTTTTTGCTTCTTCTTTTTCTTCAGGGAGATTTTCGCAGCTGCAGCCACCAAAAGACGGGAATACGTGTCATGACGTGCACGCGCAGGTGTAGATACCAAAAAGCACGGCGCGTGCGTACGAGGACATACGTCACTTTTCGTATTTCTATTCATGACTTGTACACAAGAATCTTACCAAGACCCTACGCGCATTGTGTAAAAATCTTTAGAGAGTTCTCTCGAAATACGAAGATACAGCCTATTATATTGGTTCAGGTCGAAGCAATTCAAAGGTGGACCAAATCAAATAGATGTACATTAATCCACTACCTCTTGTTCCTACGAATCAATGGTTAATCAACAGTTTGATATCATTTTTTCTCTGCTTTTTCGTCTATTGTGTCGCATGGGATGGCATTCATTTCATCGATTCTTTTCTATACCATCAATAGAACCACAGAAAACTTTTGGCGAAAATCTTTCGTGTATTCTATGTAATGGACTCGTATTCTTCTCTTCTCTTCTCTCAAAGGATACAATGGGTTCTTCTTAAGAATTTCAAAGGATTTTTTTTTCCAGCCGCTGATTAGTAATTCAAGACAGATTTCCAATTAAATTCCTATTATACGTTCCAATACGTTCGATACCAGAGTTGTGGGAATCTTTACCTTCCTTTTAACATGTATATTCTATTCATCGAGCTACAATTCTGTCAACTGTAATTTTAAAGTAATCAATATTTAATGACACACTTTTGATGCATAATTGTCGTTGACGTACGAAACGAATGAACTAGCCAAGATAGATCGAAAACTCTCTACTATCGCCTCTATATTCTCGAGTAAAAATAGAGATGTATAGATCCAGAGATATTAATACAATACCTACGAACGTCCTCTAGAAGACTACTCAATATTTTACAATCAAAGTTGAGAGTGTGAGTAATTTTTCTCCCTTTTCGCTGATTCGAGCGTACGATTCGTGGCTTGTGGGATTATAAAATAAATGAGACGGGTTCATAACAGCTCACGATCACACACGATGTTTAAGATAAGATTAAGGATTACGATCGCATTGAAATATACGTCCTTCGTCTGCGTTCTTTCTTTCTTCTTTTTCTTCTTTCGTCGAGCGCTAAAGAGACATTTTACGTATGCAATGTACTCATTTGAGGAACCAAAAAATCATTGAAATTTCTTTTCTTGAATTTCACGTCGAATATGGAAATGAGTAGGTACTTATCTCGGGGAGTCGGTGGTTGTCAGATAACCAATGCGCGAAACTTGGATGTGACTAATTGAAAAGTAATGAGAATAAATGGAGCAGTGATTGACCTCACTTTTACGTAAATATTTAAATTTCATTGGTTTTAAGGTATCATTGTTTATGTGCTTTCACTCGACAACTTGATTTGATTCTCTTATTCTGGCGCGTTATTACACTTTCATGTTTTTTAACCCTTCAAATAATAATTCAAAATAATCAAAATACATGAATATTTGTGATTTGTCTTTGGCAGAGCGCATTATGGTACGTGAATTCAGGAACGAACCAAGATCTCACGCTAAAGATACAAGACCGCACATAAAAAATCATAATCTTGAACGATCGTGATCGGGGAGTACGCAATCGAAAGGTGTACATCGAAAGCATAACTATTCATTTCCCTATTATTTTTTATTACCTTTTCATGATGGTTGTTGCACTTGATGCATACGATGTCCCATTACGAAAAAGAAGAAGAGAATATATGGAAAGAGGTAAAGAGGAGCGGGTTGAGATCCTTGTGGTTCTTTTCATAGAGGAAGATCGCGAATATGCAGCTGTCGTTCTCAGCACCTGCCTGTACCTCTCTGACTATAGATCCTCCCTTTTTTCTCCTTTCTTTTTCTCCGTCCATGTAGTTCACAGTTTCTTGTATCTGTAAACACACACCGTGTTGTATCTTGTCGATATGTGGAATCTTACAAGATTTTTTTACCTGCTCTTATAGATCCCTGGATAATCCAGATATTCTTTTTTTTTCATGAACTTTAAAGAATCTTCCTCAAATTTTCTATTTCCAAAATTCATGGATTCAACCAAGACGAGAATCCTACATTAAAAACTAATTTTTTTTGGAAATTCTCCGACCAAAGGGACGTGAAACATAAAAATATTCTTAATGAATAAAACTTGTGATGAAAATTATTCCGCACGTGATGATTCACCCCAAAAGGAGAGAGAAAGAACACCAAAACATTAGGTATTAGGTGACAGAAGTCGTTCCAACTTTTTTTCATATTCGGTTCTAACTCCTCTTCTGCCCCATCTTCCATTACATGGCTACGTGACACACATAATGCATGTCCTTTCCGGGCCACCTCCCTTCTCGAGTTAACAGGGAATATTTTTTCGATCGATAACTCCTCTGGTTCTGGTTTATCAAGCCATTAATCGTTCAAGGGTCTAAAATTTCTACCCATTCGAAGGTATTGAAAATGGTAAACAACACGATTCAATTTTTCTTACGTTTCCTTCCACAGTAGAAATTAAGCCCTTCTTTTGTGCGGTTTCCGGAGAGAGAGAGATGCGTGTGTACCAACTGTTTTTACCCCCCACTTTTCACCACTGTACCTTTTATCCGTGAATTTGCAAAGGCATGGTTCTCCTTTGAACTCCCTTGGTCGGACCGGTCGAAATCGTTGTATCGTTCATCGTCATACGGTCAGCGCAAAAGTGTTACATTTAGACAGTAGGAAGAAGTCAATTATTTACGAAGGTAAAAACACAGTCAAAAGGAGAAAAAAGATTGGAGTCAACGAGAGTCGGTTGGACGAATAATTTCCTCACTCCTCGTGCAGTGTTTACAGTTTTCAGGATGTTTCGACGATGGAACAAAGGCACGTGGTCCATGCGAGTGGAGAAGAAGGCACTTAACAGATGGTAGGAAATTGTATCGTGACGAGATCCATGAGTGGCACCGAGTAATGAGAGGAGACGATCTCTCCAGAACGTATTCTTTCTTCGATCTTAAAGCCAAGAAAAAACATTTGGTTGGCGGGAACTGGAATATCTGAAGAAAATTCTACTTTGAGATTTTGTTTTCTATCTAGGATTTGTCGATGAAAATTCAAGTTTGATATTCTTTAAAGAACCGCCAATTAGCGAGGAGTTTACAAATTCAAGAAAGAAGGAACAAAAACGTAACAAGGATATTCTATGTTTTAAACATTTTCTGGTACGCGATAATAGATAGTTACAGGATTTCATTTTCATATCATCCTCTCGGTTCCAAGGTTCAAAATCTACGATTATAAATTCATAAATTCATGACTGTTATCGACTATAAAATGTATTCATAAAAGAACTCATTGCGTGATCCTGCACCGTTCTCATACAGTACTTATTCAATTCGTATTCTTTATTTTCAACGAGGGGAGATAAAATGGGTTGCTTTATTCGTTTGGCGAAGAAACGTTCGAATGATGTGATGTTTCGTATGGATAGTTTTAGATGCGCCAATCGATATCAATATCGTGATAAAATCGCTTTCTTATTTTAAATTCAACCATCTAATTCCTTCAAAGTGTATTCAATTTCCAATGCGACTTCTTTCCAGTTAAAAGTCTCATCTTCTGCTTATAAGGCTATATCTCATTTTATTTCCTCTTCATTTTTATCTGGTTTCATTTTGTGACTGTGATGCGGGCGCCACCTGCTCCGTATAACGCTGATTAACAGTTTCAATGATCACCTTGAATCTTTTGATTGAGTGTTCTTTGTTCCGTCAACGTACTGGAAGTTCTTTGCCGTCGAGAGTCACTTTCGTTCGAATACTCCAAGCGTTCGTAAAAGTGAATTTATTCGATAAAACATTTGATTAATGCTTCGCCAAGCTATTTTAAAATTCATCGCCATCCTCGTGGAGCGCAAAACTAAAAAAGACCGAGTGTGAGAGATTTTCGAAATTTTATCGAATTTTTCTCCGAGAGCTTTTCATTCCAAAAAAATATCTGTATATAAATCACTTCGATAATATCACGGCACACGTTTATGGACACAAATATCTTCAATGACATTGGAACAATGATATCACATTATGTTTGTATTTACACGACTTCTTACGTACATATCATAATTGACCTCCAATGTACACGTTGTAACGACTGTTACGACTTGATCCCGTAAAGTGTTGATAGAATTAGTTCATGCTTCAACTATTTATAATAAATTATATATATTCATGGAGGATTTAGTAATTTCACCATTCCCTGATCAAGTTCTTCAAGGGTTTTTAATTTCCCAGCACTGCGGTATAAAACATTGACGTTAGTGTTTATTCTCCGGATAGAAGATAACTTTGAAGCGTCCATCGGATGTACTGTACAGTAGAGGTGTACGATATTTCACGATATCCATCTTTTATATACAATTTTAATCAAGTTTTTATCGATATTTTTATAAAATTCAATATAATTTATATAAAAATTCTATATAAATTATATAAAAATTATATACAATTCCTGTTCAAGTCAGACAATATTTTTATTGAAAATTTATCGAGTTTGTATTGTATTTTCGGAATTATGTAATTTATATCTTATCGGATTGCTACAAATTTATCCCTATCCCTACTGCCCCTGATACCTACAATCAATGCAGAAAATGATGAAAACAGGGTGTGGATGGGGCCAAGTTACGCTCCTGGTGCCGGGCCGCGTGTACTCGTGGTAAGTAGCGGTGGAAGATGGAAGATGGGAGGAAGGAAGGAAGGCAGAGGAAAGCAGAATCAAAGAAGTAGGCGCACGCACGAGCGGTCTATGAGGGAACGAATCGTACGGTTCAGTCGCCTTTAACCGGCCTTAAAGTGAACATCAAGAACCATTATCGCTCCGTTTATACAATCTTTTTACTCCAATATATTTCTGCAATACTGTACAGTGCTTTAAACCTTGTAACTTTTCCATTGCCAAGAAAATAGCGATTTAAACAACGCTTTTTTTGACTTTACCGCACGATGAGTGAAAATATTTAAAACCCCGCCATACGATTAAAGTGAATGTGACAGTATTTTTTTCTTTTTTCTTTTCACCTTCCCATTTATCGTGATTGCGTGTGGGTTGCTTTGAACTCGAATTTGACAATTAATATTTTCTTTTGACCACCGAAGATCTTTCGAGCTGACATCATCGAGGAAGGAAAATTACAAGTGGATTTAGACTGTATATATATACACGAACAAAGCGAAATAATCAGTGCTGAAAATTTTTAAACCGGTGAATGAACTAGTAAATGTAACTGTGCACTTTTGGATTACTGTTTGGAAGATATTCTTACTGGGTAAGTAAAACATTATATATACCAAAGACGTCTTTAACACGTGGATCAGAGAGAGCCAAGAAAACCCGCTCTCGGAGCGCTCTTTCGCTATCGAGTAGGGCAATTCGCTCCATCATGATGAGGTTTAGTTTCTCTTTCAACGATCTTTCAACACATCCAATAATAACAATGAAGTAATAATATAATCGGTAGTAATATAACTTCACGTCAAGTTGTTCCGAGAAGAATGAATGAATCAAGTTGGGAAAATCTTGATGATGATGATGATGTTGATGATGTGTCTGTTCGTTTATCGTGAGAGAAAATTTATCATTTGCGATAGATCTCGTTGTTGATAAGGAATTTTCTCTCGTACGGATTAAACAACCTTCCAGACGTTTATGGACGTTGTATAAAAATATCTCGGTGACATTTGGCGATGACGTGTAGGTGATCCGATTCAACATACTTTTTTCTTGATTTCTTCTCAAGTTATCAAAAGCGAGGGTTCAATTTTGTTGCAATATGTGCGGCTGGGGGATAATTTGTGTACATTCTGTGTATGTGAACCGTATGGATTAACACCCACCTACATGTAGGGCGTATATGGGTGATTCTCCGCATAGCGTACAATTGAATGTCCCTGGGAAAATGATTCTTGTGTTTATAAATAATTCAAATCAATGTTCTCTCTCTCTCTCGATATCTTATCAAAGAATAATATCATCAGTTTTATTACTTTTTGAGTACCCCGCACGGTATTTCTTGATAAAAATACGAAATCCGGAATTTTGAGAATTCATCGAAACCTTCTTCGAGTCGGTTGATACCAAAACCACTGTCGGATCATCGACATCTGCTGTTGTCATTGTTGGGTTTATGATGAATAGGTTAACAGTTGGGGATTAAATAATAAATATCCCGTGATCGTTAATTGATTCATGTATAGACATACATACATAGCTTTTACATGGGAAATGATTACATGAACTATTCTCAACCCCCTTCGTTGGTAGCAAAGATATTTGTACAATAGAAAGCCATTGCTATTGTTTCACGTATATTAAGTGAAACATAGTTCGGTCGATGCAATCAAACATTGTATATTGATTGAATTAGTTCTGTAATATTTGAAAATGAGGGGAAAATGAAATTCTAATGCTGCCAATCACCTGTCATGAGAATAAAATCGATAAATTTGAAAGAGTCAGAGCCTTAGAACAAGGAGAAAAATTATTGCTTGAAAACAAAAGAAATTATTCTTGAAACTTTGTAGAGGATATATTGCCCAAGTTTGAGAAATATATTATATATCAGAATCCTGATGTATCCAATTTCACAAAAACTTTTAAGAATTAATAACATTTGATATAATCTCGAATTCAGCGTAAGAAAATGCTACCAAGGGTTAAAAGTTTGATGAAATTATTGAGTCTTGTTTGAAGAATCCGATTCAAATTAATGCTTCCATTGAAAACAATAGGGGAATTTTCAGATGTGAATATTCAATCCATCCGTGAATTTTCTCAGTTCAATCGGCAATCGATTCTCATTGTTTCATTCCAATAGTCAAAATTCACTGAAATGCACGTTCTATTCACCAGATGGGGTTGTCAAAACACAATGATGAACAATATTGATTGATCAAGAGAAATAACAGATGTTCGTTATCAGGTTTATTTCGATTCTACTGGAGTACAAATTAGGATTGTAACGCCCAGCGACTATCACTCAATAAGAGATTCCAAATCAGGATCTTGAAAAGTCAATCTCTCTTTTCCTCTCGATTGTATTTGACCATAAAAATTGTTTGCAATATCAAATAACAAAATTCGTTTCAATACTCCAATTTCCTGCACTAGCGATTACTGCGAATCCAGAAACGAGGTGAAGATCGTTCATTGAATCCCATTGATTTACAACCTCTGCAGCGATAAATAACCATTGTAACCCATTCAAAAACCGGTTTCGTTCATGAGTTTGAATGGTCACTCACCGTTGCAAAGTCTCATTATTCAACGGGAGTAGATCAACTTTCAAAACAGAATTCGATTGAAAAATTTCTGATCAAAATCAATAGGAAATTTTCTATAAATATAAACCCACAAATCTTCTTCCACTTTCAGATATGAGAACGTTCCCATGAAATCAAATGAGAAAGTATTTAAAAACAGGCATAGATGTTCATGCTTTGAGTTAATTTGACAAAAACCGCGTATAATCCACACTTTGTTTATGTTTATTTTCATTTTGTATGATGTTTCTTATCGAAGATTGAGATTCTTACATTTGTTTGTACGATAAACTCAAAGGATTCAAATATTCGTCATCGTACGCATAAATATTTATAACTGTCGAATGTATGAACAATGAGCCATCAATATGTATCAACAATCGAATTCTTCATTGAATAAACGGGATATGAAATTGGATGCATCAGTGGCTGAATGTTTAGTTCGAGTGTTTGCATGAAAATACCTCAAAGTATCCTCGAACCTACGCCCAATGCGTATACAACTTTAAAAGACGTACTCTAAGAATCCCATTACAGAGTTTATGTCCCCTGACGTTCTTCTTCTCATCGAACTCGTGTCAATGGAGAAGAACCTTGAAAGCGTTTGGTGAACTGTTTCAAAATTCCGTACGATGCTTATTATAGTTGTAGCGTCTATCTTGAATGCCAATAGGGTAACGCAAATAAGAGACCAGATATCGAAAGTAATTTTCCAATCAATCGAAAGAATGATCGTGTTTGTGTCACCAAGAACGGTATAGAACATCGCGTGGAGACCTCCAAGAGAGTTTTGGACATAATAGTTGTTGCATTCTATGGTGCAATCGTTCCATTTTGCACCGTTTGAAACAAGCTCAATCGCGTGTATAACAATACCATCTAATGAGTGTTTTATGGAAATGAAATCTACGTGATGAGAATAGTTCTGGTAGATTCTCGTAAAACGAATTGTACGGTTCAATAATTCCGCTGGGAAGGTTTCTTTCCCATCTTCTTCGATTCAAAATATGCCTCAGAGATGGAAAAGAATTTTCGAATCAAGTTGTTTTCCCCAATTCATTGGATGTTCTCACTAATCTCTTTGAGGAATCATTTCAAGTACAGATAACACGATCGGATATCGGAATACCTAACTCACCTTCTTCACTCACACTCCTTATCTACAATTTTTTCTTCTTTCAATGAATTAGAAATATCTTTGTAACGAACGGGCCAGTTTCATATGTTTCATATCGAGATTTATTGCACTATCTCATGATTTTATTGAAATTTTTTTTCTCCGAACCGCGCGAGGTTACCTTATCATGATATTTTTTTCGGCTTTTTATCAACGCAATACGAGATTCATGAAGAGATATCGTACACTCTCGCCCATCGATAATGACTTGGTATCCATCAATACAACAATCAAGATTTCCATAGAAAGAGTAGAGAAAATCAATTACTCGGTTATAGAAATTCGCTCGTTACGTCCTTGCAATTGCTCATCCATGTATTATGTAGATTAGAAATAGCTTGACCTCAGGGCGATTGCTTCGTAGTTAGCCGTATTATTTTCATCATTCGTGAATCGTAAAAGAGAGTTATGAATTTGGAGATAAACAGGGCTGATAATTTTATATCAAAAAATATAATATAATGACATCAAGTAATCGTAGTTGTCGCTTCTTCGTTTCAGACTTCCTCGCTTTTGTATCGATCCGCCGAAGGAAATCAACAGAGATGCCAGTGCCGGTTTGGGACCATTCAACCCTGGATCTATTGGAGGAGTCTTTGGATAACACGACAACCGTCGTATCCGAGGACATTTGGAAGAAATTCGATCTCGATGTACCTCTAGATATTTACGATCATTACAATTATCGTAGCATAGACGATGGTTTATTGCCATCTGAATTCTTTCTTCACGATAAAACGACGTGTTCGAAGTCGCGAGAGATACGGCACCACGACTGCATGTGGGCTGGATTGTGCATCAGCAAGGAACACAATAGAATGTTGTCGGTGAAGAAAGAACTGCAGGTGCAAAAAAAGGTACCGGCAGGTAGAAGTTTGTTAATATCTCGAACCAATCAGTCTGTGAATAACAATATTAATGGTTGTAATAACGATGCTAGTATATCTACGAATACGGAACCCATCGCGAAGGAGAGTTTCAAAAAGGAACAATCGGATGGTGTTCAGAATCAATGTATATCCGAACGATATGGCAATAATAATATCACCGACAAGAGTAGTTTTAAATCCTCGGACAGCGATGGATATTCTACGAGGAGAGCCGATACCCCACCCAGTTCGGCTTTCAATTCTTGTACGGAAGAGGAAGAGGATGATGAAGAAGATGAGAAAGATTATCACGAACATCATCAACCCGATGATAAAGAAATTCCAGTTTTCAAACACGATCAAATAAGTATACACGAGAGATTGTCCGAATGTATGCTCGAGAGTCCAGCGAAGGCCGTTCCTGTCAGCGAAGTCACCGGTCAGTTAGTCAGACGACCGGTGTATCATCATCATCATCATCATCAACAACAGCAGCAGCAACAATTCTGTAACAGGAGAAAACTAGACGGATGTCGGTCAATTGACTCGACTAGAGAGGATGAAACCGACGTCAGAAATACGCTGAATGATCACTCTTACTACTTGAATCAACCCACTTCGAAGGAACTCGAACATCTAGGTGTACAAACTCCTTCGGGTTCTGGTGAGTTCATACACAGTACACTTTACAGTTTCTTTTATCAAAAATCTCTCCCCTGTTCCCTCAAAAGATGAATCTATTTCACCTCTCTTCCTTCCTCACTTCAACCGTAAAATAAAATCTATATTTTTCTGAATTGAAACCTAGAAAATTAACTTGGAATGGTTTCCAAATCCATATGAAACACCATAGTTCAGAAGAATAATATCGAATTCTAGAAGACGTTGTCTGTACGTGTGGATGTATACAAATCGATCTGAGCGATTTGCATAATGTGAGAATCACGCGTATAAACACGGTAACCGTTCCATTGAATGTGTGTACATTCTTCTATCCATATAAATACCATTGAATCAAAACACCGGCTACAAATCGTATACGATTCCTCTACAAATCCTTGAAAATGGATACCATCAATTTTATCGAATATTTCATTATCAATTCTCGTATTTAGCTTATTCTGAGAAAATGTCTTCAAGAATTGTATTGAAAATGCAAGTATTTCACACTATATCTCCTTTATGTATAAATTTTATGACATTTTCCACACGTGGAACGTTAAATCTGGCATTAAACGCCAAACAACTTGAACACAAACCGTGACGCTTCGCGTGCTCATTCGTGATTCGTGATCAAAATTGGAACAAGGACAGAATTTGAGAAAAGAAAATACATCTTTCGGAACGCTATTTAAAGAATCAAATTGTAATTAGATTATTAAATAATCTTTGAGAAACATCTGTTCAAATTTTGGCACAATCGAAAACAGTCCACTCTGATCTCTGTGTCGAAAACACTTGTTGCCCACGATGAATCATTCAAATGATAGAACGTAATGAGGATGCGGAGTGTATAGAATGAATATTGATATACTTGTACGATTCAAGAGATAATTGTTTGAATGTGTAATTTAATGTACAATTGTCATCCCCTCTTCTATCCCTTGAATCAGTAGTTCAGAAAAGAAAAAAAATAGAACTCAATATTCGACTCTTTAAATCTCATCACGGATGATTCATTATTATTATACTATATTAAATACATAACCGATTCGCTTTTGAAATGATATGAAAGAAAAGAAAGAGAGATTATATTACATTTTGTTTTGGTTGGTAACTAGATTTCGAATATTTCTCTCATATCATTATTCGTTCGAGATTATATTATATTTATTAAATTTCTTATGTACACGGATCTTCGAACGACCTTTGATCTTCAAACTTCGTGTATATATATATATATATATATGTGTGTGTTTGTTTGTAAGAAAGTTTTTGAATGAAACGAAAGTATTTATAATATGTCTCTTTTTTTCTACATTCAAGAATGAGATATCTCGTGTATTTCGTGACTCGATACACATTTCATTTTCGAGATAAATAGCGGTACTGAATCTTGAAGAAATTCAAATGTGTCTCCACGATATTCCGTTCCATTGAACGAATCCTAGCAATGCGCGAGACTTCTTTACCTTCGAGTGAATGGTTAAAAAGATAGTGAGAAGTAGCAAACGAGTCTCATGCTGCTTGACCGCAAACGGCATCGTCCATCGTCGTTCGCCGGCCGGTATTCGGGTATATTACTATTCCGTCATCCTACACCGGCATCTTGTGCGTAACCTTGGAATTCCCGCGTTTCGAGCCGCGCATGCGCTCACTCTCTTTCTCTCTTTTTATCTCTTTTTCTCTGTCGTATACTCTCCTAAAGGAACTTTGGTTCTCTCTTTCTCTCTCTCATTGATTGATGTTCGTTCTTTGCGAAGATAATATCGAGTTTGAAATAAGGTTTGTCAATTCTTTTTTAACTATTAAATCATGGAATTATTGGTACCAAATATTATTGGAATACATTCAGATCCATGGGAGATTCCTGGAGAAAGAAAGAAAGAAAGAAAAGAAAGAAAGTTCTTCCGTTCACTAAGAATACAATATAAAGTTTTCATCTTGCACGTGTACGGGAAAAAGCGGGTTTCGTCCTCTGTCGAGGACAAAGCCCCCTACGATTCGTTTCTTTCCCTCTGGGTTTTCTCATCCCCAATGTTTCTTCCCCTCACTCACTTCTTAATAGTATAACTCCACGTGCCACGTGTGAGGTGGGTGGATAAAGCAAACGCTCGATATCACGAAATGAGCTGATTCCTTCTATTGTTCTTGACTTTTTTTTTCCCTACTTCAGGTTTTCAAGGAGAAAAAGTGCAGAAAATATTCGGGGATGAAGTTTGACGATTTGATTTCTCCTTTTCACGTTTAATTATAGAGGTAATGTCGAAGTCAGGGACGGAACAAAACAGGTTCAGCTGGAAAAGCGAGTAGAAGAATCGTTTGAAATTCCAACCTCGATTATCAATAAACAAACATCCCAAAGTTTCGAGTACAGTTTGACGATGATTCGCGTTTCTTTTCGGGCGTAAAATTTGAAACAAAGAGCTGGTGGGAGGGGAGGGTAGCGAGGCATGGCGAGAACTAAAAGCGAACAATCGATTTGCGTTTACGGTTCACTCCTATGGCCCGTTTATACAGGGATCACTGACCTACAAGGTCGTTTTCGTACACTTGCGCTTGTTTTTTGTCGTAAAAGGACTCTTGGCGATTTTGCATTTTGCAATCAAGGAATCGCTATCTCGATGTCCAATTTTTGTCTATTCGAATTTGATTTTGAAAACATGTGCCATGAATATGATTCGAACTGTCTTCTCACTCATCGTTCAAACGATTCGATGAAAAGAAAAATAAATGCGAATAATTTGCAACCCGTGAGAAAATGTCTAGTCCCCACGCTGATGAGCTGAAATTAATCTTTCTCACAAGCGGCAATATAAACGTCAATGATGATCATTTATTCTCCTTCATCTTAGGACAGCTATTCATTCAACTGATTGGTTACTCAGACGAAGTATACTTGAAATATCGTTGTATTATATCGTTGCATTGCACTTCAATGGACATGTTGTAGTAATTAATCTATGATATATATCAATACAAAGAACCCAAACCTCAAACTTAATGTCATTTCATTAATAGTAGAATCCCTTTGAAATTGCGACATCTGTCCAGTGGATTTTTATTCGACACATTAAAATCATAAATCTCGGCACCTTCGAAGGATACAACGCCCAATACACTCTCGTAGATCTTGATTCCAGCTACGTCTGTCTCACAAAGAAATTTCTCTTTCCTATCCGAGCTTAGTAGCAGCCTAATAGAACGAAAAAGACGGAGACGTTTCTTTGTTATATCGCTAGGAACCACACGTGGTATCTTTTTTCTCTTCCAATTCTATGTGGGTTCACGCGTGCGTACGTCTGTGAAGCACGTATGTGAACGTTCACGTATGTGGACGTACCACGCCTGGGCTTTTCTTCTGAAACTACTACCATCGCCATTACCGATTCCAACTATGCGAGCCGAAAAAGATTTGGAAAACGTGACGCGGGTACATTCATTCTACTGAAAAGACTTTCGACTTGGAATGACAATAATGTTCGCGTATATATCCATAAACTAGAAACTTTTGAAAAATGAAATATAATGAGGTGATGAAGATATTATTATATACGTACTACATATACGGGTGGGAAGTTTGATTTTATTGAAGAGAGGAAGATCGAGAAAACAAATTACGCTCAAGGACAAAACACGATTATTGCTAATCGTGAACCGCGTGGCGATTTAAACGCTTTTAACGTTGGTCATTGGGGAAAAAAAATACAAATGGAACTCGATTCGAAGTAGGAATTACCATTTCTTTCCAATTCATTCCCTAGATAATCGACGAATTCATCTAAAGAGTAGATTCCAATACTAGTGAATTGGTTTGGAATTATTCATGAGATTCCATTAGACGTTAGAATTCCCTGTATTCTCACTTGACGGATCCTTTGATCCTTCAACGACTAACGCTCGTTCGCTAAAAGTTCAAGGATTATGAGTTATTATTAATCGTTCCTTGGAATTGAGAACCATTTTTTCTTTCGATTACAGACGAGGAGATCGACGTGGTAACGTTCGACAAACCATGCAAATCAGCAGCCGTGGCGTTATGGGATTATTCATCCCTGGACAATCATCGGACGAAACTTCAGCATTCTCAATTAACGGAGAAGATCTCTTTTATACAAAACAAGACCACATCGACGCCCCGGAGACGCGGCCGTCCACCATCCAATTCGACCAGCTCGAAGAAGATAATTCCACAACATCACCAACAACAACAGCAACAACAAATTCAACACCATCAGATGCAAACGGAAAAGAGAGGAATGAAACAAAGAAATCAACGTAATTATCAAAGAAGAAAGGAATGCACGAGCCCTCCATCGACCCTGATGTCCCCGAACTCGAAGAGTTCATCGGAAGACGAATTCAACGACGACGAAGAAAAGAAGAATCTCCACAACAATATGGAACGACAGAGAAGAATAGAACTCCGAAAACTCTTCGAGGAATTACGTCGGTTGGTACCGGAGATCGCGTGTAAGGATAATACACCGAAAGTGGAAATATTGAAGAAAGCAGCCGCTTATTGTAACACGCTAACCAAGGTTGCCAAATTGAAGAGGAAACAGAAAAGACTGCGAGCCAGGTTGCGTGAGCTTAGAATAAATCAAGCTATGACGCGTTGGAAGGAATGAAGATGCTTTCGTTGGAATGATTCTCGAGAAGAATCATCATGTGTTTGTACACGCCGAGATATGGCTATCGAATAATAAGGAACTTGTTGAGAAGAACTCCGACACTGTAAGTTGTCAATAATCAGGAGATCGTTCGATGAACGATTTTGAAGGACTGACCACATACAAGAACGCAGCGCTATATATTACACCCCCAAGCCTCTTGCTAGTCGCTTGTATTGTTAGAAAAGAGAATTCAATTGTACAACTGCTAATGTCAACATCGTCTTACGACCACTACTATTACCACACAATTTCAAAACAATTACACGCTAAACGTGAGGATAATCAAAGACTATGATCTTGCAGTAGTATATTGCAGTAGCATATTTCGATACATCAAGGTACCGGGTTGGATGTGCCGGTGAGAGAACTCTTTAGTCGATTGTATATTTATTTATAATAAAAGTCAAACAACAGACAATGATTTGTATAATTGTATTAACATATGAATTATTGTATAAGATCATTCTATATATTCTAAGAATGTATTGGAAAAAAAATCATTTCTTTAATTTCACCTTACAAAGGATATTTATATATATTGATTGCGTAAGATGATTTTGTTCTCCTCATTTGGAATGAATTCATTCCAAATTCGTTCTTTTGGATATGTTGTACGAAAAGAGGAAGAGACAAGAGAATTATTTGTTGAAAACAATAAATTCGTTGGATTTGAATGGGATGTTTTGTTGTTTGCTTTGAGATATAAGAAGCTTTCCAAACCAAATCGAATTTTCCTGCATCCTGATAACAATGATGATGATGATACAAAATAATGCCTCGAGGCTTTTAAAAACAACCTTGTGAGGAGTAAAAAGTATTTTCTTGAACTTGATTTTGAATAAAAAATAGTTCCTCTTGGTTTTACAAAGAATTTCCCAACTTGGCATGTCAATGTTCACCTCATTCCACTCCCAATAGTTATGTAAAATACATTTATCGGAACTTAAGATCTATCGCCTTGAAGAGCGCTACCCGTGTGGTTTGGGAATTTCATCACTTACGTGAATTTATTATCAATCTAAAAATCACGTTATATGTATACTTGAAACCAGCAAAAAGTGCACAAAAGCACGCTGCAGCGCATGTGCATGTTGCGATCGAGTAGTGACAGTCGATCACGATGCAGACTGCATGCGATGAAGATATTAATTTTACTGCTTTGAGAAAAATTTCTTTCCTGCTATGGAACAGCACGATCAGATAACATCCAAAGCACATAGAGAAAAAACGCAATAAATCCACGATAAGAGGGTAAGAACTTTGACACGCGTTTGGCAAGTTTTGTGGCGACCAACAACCACAGAGATAAGAAAAATTCATGCATGCCAGTGACAAAATTACAAATTTCGTATCAGATAGAATGTTTTAGACATCTTATTCGTCGAATTTAAGTTCCATTTCTCTGCTGAAATCTCGTGATTTTCATTCTTTTCATTTCTTGCATATATCACGTGTTGTCACTTTTTTTTCACGGTTATTCGGTGTCCGATAAATACGTCCTTGCTTGTTTGAACCCGATAAAGTATCCCAGCCACGTGCCTGCCCACGCAGCATGTGTAAAACTAAAAAGATATCTACTCGAATTTCCGTACAAGTACATTTCTACGGACCACCTCGCCGCATTAAGATTGATTTCCTGGAAAGAGATTGGACGTCGGTATAACCGCAAAGGAAATCATTTTGATTCCGAATGGATTAGATAGGATACGGTTAGCGGAGGATCATTTGATACATCATTTACAATACTCTTTCGATTTCTAAATCTTAGAAATTCCATCATTTGGTTTTTGGTCCATCATTGATACTTGATTCTACAATTTGTGAATTTTTTGTACCCAGTTTTGAGGGCGAGCTTAAAGCAACCTCAATTCTGATGTCTGAAGATTTTTAACTGTGGCGCAAGCTTGATACAAAACTTCTGCTATAAACACGCAACACAATATAAACTCCCGATGCTCCTCTGGTTAACAAATTCCATTGAATCCTACAGAAACCAATAAATTTACGATTCAATCTTTCAATGGATTTTAATGGGATGCTCAACGAAGTTCAACAACTGTGCCCAAAATTTAACAAAAATTCAATGATTCCAAAAGAATCCAATACAAATCCGTTGCTCTAATGTGAGAAAAATCCAAAACAAACTCATTAATTCAATTTGATTCAATGGATTTCTATTCAACATTTACATGCTACAAAACCGATACATTCTCATAGAAGAGAGTGATCGCGAAGTGGGTTATTCCAATTCATTCTTATCGCTTTGTATCTAGAGAATTCCAATAGAAACCGATTAATTCCACCGGCTTTTTTTGAAATTTATTTTCCAAACTACATTGAACAATGGCCGAATGATTGCCAACGGAAATTGTAATAGGAAATCAACTCATTGAATGAGAAATTTCCCATTGGTGTTTTTCAATCAGGGTTGACTGCAATAACTGGCCGAAGGAGATGAAATCTGTTTTTGCAGTACAATTTTATAGAAAAATGACTGTCAAATCCACGTACAATAAAATTTCGTGATTCTTTCGCAATGTATCGCCTCTTTGAAAGTTGGAACGTTCGATCAGGACAATGGTTGAAATTAAGGAACGTTATTAATGATACAAACAAGGTAAAGCGTCTGGAAAACACAGTGTATTTTCAATTTGTATTTAACCGTCTTTGATTGAATTTCAGATAACGATCGAATATGAGATAATTTTGTCAACCGAGTTTTATAATTTATCATTGTATAAACTTCCTACCTTTATCTCTCTCTCATTTACAATTTAATTGTCATGTAAAGTTGAAGATAAAATGCTCTCCGAAACTTATACGCATATCTTATCGTTGTGGGATGAGCAACTTTATCTGTAATCTAATACTTCAGCAGCAACAATTAGTCAATTTAGATATAAAATTATCACGCTTCTATAAATTCAATGGAATACTTTGAATGAAGTACACGTGTAGCAACTTTGAAGTGTGGAAATCATTCTACGGAATATCTCTCTCCTTGCCAACATTATCTTTTCGAAGAAGATAATCGTGAAGATTCTTTCTGAAGTTTCATAATGGATACCCATGTAAGAATCTGACCCAGCTCTGGCGAGCATTGGCGAAGTCTTGGGAGAAAGCCTGATCGTGGACTAAAATGATAACATCGTTTCAGCGATTGACGAGCCTGAATTTTGACGTCTGGAGCAACAGTGGTGAAAGGTTGCCGATGTTGGGGTAGGCTTGGAAATTTTTGCTATAAAATCAATGTTGGTTCAATCCTGAACCACACTTGCGCCAGCACTGTTTTCTCACTTTTCATCTTTGTGTTGCCGACACAGGCACGATATTAATTAACTCTATTGTCAATCAACGATGGCCCAACATGAACCCCCTACACAGTAGAAAGTAAAATTTACTTCCAACCTTCGTATCGACTGATTTCAAGATGCAGCCACTTTCAGTACGCTTGGCTACCACGCCTGGCCCAAGCCATTGTCCGGATTGCTAAATTTTTACATTGATATCTGTATACTACACTTTTTCCAAATGAAAAATCCAAGATATAGCGTAAAGAAAGTGTCCTGAATATGGAAGAACAAATTCCCACTTCTTTCATTCTCAATTGAGAGATAGAATTTTTCCCATCTACAGTTGAACTAGAACCCCTTTCTTTCCTACACTTAGGGTGAAATTACTCTTCCTCGCAGTGAGGCTAACTATCAAGTTTAGCTTATTCTTGCTTATTTTGGTTGATACGTATCCAACGTACGTCCTCTTCTCCCCGATGATTGAATCATATTTCAAATCCTTAGCTCCCATATGGCCCTTCCAAGAAAAAACCTTACTCACCCTACCGAAGAGATTACAATTTTACATCAAGTACAGGGAAGGAGTGAAGAGGGTTTATAGTTATAACGGTCTTATACAGATCAAGAAACTCTCAGTTGTTTCCCATAATTTTTTGCAACGACTGGGAGGTTGCCCGATTCCCAATCCTCTGTTAGTGTATTTATAAACACTCGTTTGGAGCGTAGAGTACCTCCGCGGAGTTACAACAAGAACCTGTGTCCTTCGTTACTAAATCGAGTTGCCCACAGTTCCGGCCTTGACGAGCCAGCTTTGCTACACGTGGGAGGGTTTTGCCCATAGAAGATACGCGTATGTATCACCCGCTAGACCAGACCAATGCACACCAACGTTCAATACTACTCTATTTAGAGTTTCGTCGATCGTATGCGAAGCGTGGCACTGACATTTGTCGCTAACTTGTGCTGCGAAGAGATATTCCTAATGGAAAATTTTCGCAGTTTCAAAGAATATTTTATGGAAGAAGTTCAAATCTTTTCGAGATTATCACTTCTCAACAAAAGATTTTATGACCCATTGTTTGATACACGATGTTTGATTAGAGAAGATGTTGTATGGAATAGATTTGAAAAAAATTGCATGCGGACATTCAATCTAAAGAGGTAGAGAGATCTAGTAACTTTAGGGTCTAAAGGATGCATTTGAAACAGGGTAAAATCCCACACAATACAAGCATCCCTAGCGTGTATGAGCTCTGGCCCGGTTTTGGGCTTCATGGTCATGTCAATTCTCCTGTCATGTCAATTCCGAAAGAATTCATAATGCATCCTTGAGAATTCTATAATCATTCTTATTGTTGAATAACAGAATAACGGAAGCTCATTGGGGGATTTTCATTCCTTCCTGGCAGAATTCTCTTCGAATAAACTTCATCGACACGAACTCTTTTGTGGATCTTGATATTTGTATCACACGAAATTCTTCCGATTGAACAAAACTTCAGTCAATTTTGTTGAATTCATATGAAACACAGCTAATAATTTAAAAAAATAATTTTCCTCAAAAACTGTCACTCATTCGAACTCAAATTCGATGAATTCAAGGCATGAAATATAAAATCAATACAATTTTGACACGTCTGTTTTCAGAAGAGTGGTTCAACACTCTTCGATTTATATTTAAATTGAATATAATATTCCAACAGAAGGGAATCTAATGTCAAATAACATTCGGGTTACGTAAGTACAAATACCACTTAAGAATAATACACGATAACGAAACATTAAAGAAAACACCTGTTATATACAAATACACACGCGGTTGATACACATCATCACACGAACGGACATCTTTAATTTTCTGACATTAGGTTCCATTTAAATGCATAACGAGAACGCATCTCCCGAGTGCTGGCAAATGTAAATATGATCAGCTGTAATAATTTCTTTTACCTCGTATCGTCTGATGTGTACAGCAGAGAAGAGACCTCCTACCAACCACTCTACTCGACTGGAAACGCTGTTTTCAATTTTGGTGGAACTTTATTTCCTCCTTTATTGATCTGCTAGAAAATTTGGAGAATTGATGACGTTGAATGGAATGTTTACCACATCACCCTAGCGACCATAAGCGACCAAAAATTTCGGTTACATTTTGGTGAAAAATCTTGGTTTTGGTAACTTCTTGGTCGTTTGAGACATTTTTTGTGATTTTTCCGGTTATTTCGTGGTAATTTTTTGGGTTTTCAAGGTAACCTTTTGGTGGCAGATTTGTTTTCAACCAAAAATAAACCATGAAAATTGGTCACTTTAGAATCGCCAGGGCAACACTATTGAAAATATTATATCGTTTGGAGATGTGCTCTCGGTGTTGAGAGGAAAATGAGAATAATTGTGTCACATGGAGTCTCACATCGAGACAAAATGCGAACCCATGCAGGAGGTTTATGAAATACGATCATCTCTTCATAACCGTCGTGTCTGAATCTTAATGCTTCATGTGGGTGATGTTCCTGTGGGGGATTCAATTCCGAATGAGTACCGATCATGCGTCATGCTTCATTTTCACGTGGGTGAATCTATATGGGACTGAGTGTAATTGGGCGTGTGAACAGACGGATTTAAACGGAAGTCGTATTTTGGTAGAAAAAGGTTTGGTCGAATATGAATGAGCCCATATGTAAGTTACATTCAAAGGAAACAATGATCATCGAACGATACGAACAGGGAAGAATCATAAGATGCCAAAGCAGCTCATGATCGAATTGAATTTCATTCTTCCGATAACTGACTGGGACTGTGAATCTCAGTTTTGGGAAGATTCGAAACATTTATTCCCAATAATGTGAATCATGCACGATATTATTCATTCATCTTGCTGGAAAAATCATTAAATGGAGTGATATTTCTAATTCTTTAACGTGCCTGTAGGTATAGTCGGTCAGATCTGAAGGGTGTCAAGATATTTTGGTAATAACAGTGAGAATTGATCACAATGAAAATAGTCAGTGCCATTGATGATCACGAACAAAGGACATTGTCCTTTCAATGCGTATACATAATAAACTTCATATACATACGAAATTACATGTTATAAAGGAGAAGAAGAAGAAGAAATTCTAATTCGTTCCTTTTTCTCGAATGTAACTTACTTTCTAATACTCGTACGCCTTCAATACGCATTCCGTACACAGAAATATTGATTAGAAATTTCAGTCGAGCTGAAACGATGAGATCCAGAAACGATGAGAATGTTTTTTCTCTTTCGTTCTTTCAATTGTACCATTCATCCTCCTCCTATTGTCTATTCTCCCTGAGTCACGATGACAAGGAAATCCTTACGGAATTGATTTACAATGATCAAACTTTTTACACTCTTTTTACACTACACGCAACACTTGATTGATCTCCACTACGATATATCTCATTCTGCATTGAAAGGATTCTTCTTCAGAAATAATATGATTCATCGGTTCATTGAGTATTCAAACTTTAATTGCAAACTCGAAATTGTCGTTGAGTGAACATTCGATTCACTTTTTCTTGGAAAGGAATGTGATGCGAAAGAGTGTGTGTTGTGGATACATACTTCGAAAGCTTTTTAGAGGTAGTCGTTTGAAGGGAAAAGGTTATGGGAAATGAGGTTCAACTCCCTTCGACACTGATGTGAAATATCAATCTCGTGAAGGTCGAGAAAAGAATATTTCTTTGATCGGGAAGAGAATGTTGAAGGATCGAGGAGGGAACATTAAAATTCTTGGAAGATTTTATTCACATTTCACTGAATTTACATTTTAAATGAGGAAACTTGAAATATAATAAATTTATGTCTACCTGTTGGAATTTGTTTCCAACAGGTAGATATGAACAAGGGCCAGCCGTTTATTATAGGGAACTTCATTGGTCAAGAATTTATGAACATTGTAGCAAATGTAACATTGTGGATTGTTAATCATGTATAGGAATTTATCTCTCTTGCCGTGATTAGATTTCTTTTTCATTCTCGTTTTCAAGAAAAATCTCTCCATTTAATTTCATTTAGACCCTGTTTTATCCCTCATTCCGAATACGAGATCGGAGTTTGAGGATTAGAAATCGGGAATTCAATAAGATCGATCGAATTTCAAATTCGCATCTGGCACATTGAATTCTCCATTTTTAATCCCGAAACTCTTTTTAATCTTCAAAGACCTCCCCTGGTGGAAAAGTTTTGTAGATTTTCAGTGATTTCCAGACAAATTCAGAGTTTTCAAAAATATTTATAAACACTCGGAGAAATTTTTCAGTGGTAAAATGTGTTCAATAACCCGAGTGAAAATTGATATAGGCGCCATATTAGGCCACATCAGGTCCTGATATGGCCACACGTGGCTCTAATGTGGCTTCGATTTCAATTTCTGCTCTGAAGGCGGGATTTTTTTCGAATTGTTCAAAGTTTTTCAGAATTTGGATAAATGTTTATAGCTTTTCAGAGTTTTCCAGATTCTTTCAGCCTTTTCCAAATTTGTGCAGAGTTTTTTCAGAGTTCTCCAGTGAAATTCAAAGGAATTTCCAGAGAGTTTCAAAATTGTTGTAATGATAGGAACAGCATTAAATTGCTGTAAAATTGACCGAAATTCCTGTTCGATTAACCAAAATCTCCGATAAAAATGAAAATTTGCTGCAGTGGTCACATAAAAAAATAAATCATCCCTATATTTATCGAACATGAGGTGAATTTTACAGCAAATTTTCCTCTGTGTGGTCAAAGAAACCTATTCATTTCCATTGAAAGTACAGATTTAATGAATTCACCCACGCTAATATTTACACATTTGATATTATTATACTTTGAATTTTTGGCATCTTATACAAAGTAGTTATCTTTTTCTTCCATTTTTGATAGGAAGAGATGGATTGTTTATCCAAACTACAAGGCTTCTCTGAGACGAGCGTGATTTCTTGTAGTCTTTGGCGTAGTTTGGAACATAAAGATTTTTCCATATTTTTGCAACCATTCACATTTCATTCCTCGATGTTTTCATGGACAAAACACAATACCGCTGCGATATTGTTGCAACATTACGATTCACACTGCAACAATGCAACAATATTTCAGAATTATAAGAATATTATTATGAAAATTGTTAATTTTATATCAATTAATATATATTTCAGAACGTGCTCCAGACAGAACGAATACGTGAATATACGAAGTTAATTAAAGGAAATGATTAGGTAAATTACTCTTCATTGTCGATAGGAACGATAAGATATCACAAATTACATGAAACCTCATTCTAGCGAATCGATCGTGTATTCTATCAATTCAACGGGCTTTGGATTTGAATCGAGATTAAATCATACGAGATTGAATACGTAACGAACCAATTGGTCATCGTGAATTCAAAAACAGTGTCACGCGTCGATGAATACGCACGATACGCATTAGTCCCGGTTCGTGTAAATACCATTTTGTCAAGCAAATATACTCGGAACTTCATATTGATCTTAAATTCCTTTTCCAAGTCATGGTATATTCGCTTGATTGAAATTCCAAGAAGAGTGAAGAGATAGTCCAAGAACTTCTTTTCAAGTCGTATCGCGAGACGTTCATACATTTTCCTGCACTTATCGTTACTTTTGACTTCCTTAGAATTTTCTTTCTAACCAATTTGGAGTATTTCACGCCGAAATAACAGTTTTGTTAAAACAACAAAATATTTTAAATGACATGTGAGCACACTCGGAGAAAATCTGGTTCGCATAACCGAGCGACGTAGTTATTTTTGGCTCTAACTATCCCATCTAGTCGCGACAACCAGATTCACGTGATTTTGTCTTGTTTTTCTGGTTATCGTAACCAGATTTCAGGTCACTGCAACTACAAGTTCTCAACTATGCGAGGATGGTTGCTATGATCCCGTCGCTTTTTTCTCAGCGTAACCCACACTCTACACTGACAGTACAACGACCTGGTTGAAACATTCGTAGTCGCAATAAATTGAAATCTGGTTCGATTCATCAGGGAATGTGATTGTGATGTCCAGAAAAAGTGGTTGGAGCCAAAATTAACTACACCAAGAAGAGAATCTGGTTTTTCTAACCTGGGAAATGTACTTAATTTTTTCTGGACATCACAATCGCATTTCCTGGTGGATCGAACCAGATTTCAAATTATTGCGACCACGAATGCTCCAACAAGGTCGTTTTTCGGTCAGTGTAAATCCGGAAGAGTGGAAAATCAAGCGTTCCACTTCGCTAAGTCTCAGAAGTGAGCCAGTCCACTCCGAGTGGGATTCTGTATTGGTTTCGAGTGAACTCTCATTCTTTTAGAGTGAAGAATTCACTCTAAAATTGCAGTGGCTGAGAGTTTCTAACCTCAAACCTCAGACTTCCATTCTAAAAGAGTGGGAATTTTACTCGAAATTTCGACTAGTTCACTCCTGGCTGCCTAAAAAGTGAAATCTCATTCTGAAAAGAGCAAATCTTTGCCATTTCAATAAAATTTAGTATCAAAATAATTTTGTTATAGCAACAAAGGTTGGAGTAAAAAAGGTTTTGATTGTTCCCATATCGAGGAAAATATTTTGTTGTTTCAACCAAAAACGTTTTTCAGTGCAAATAATTTGATATTTATGATTTTAAACTCGAACTCCTCTCAAAAAATTGAAATCTCAAATTCCTCACTATAATTCTGTATAATAAGTGAACAGTTCCTGATTCTACAGTTAAAAGTACTTCTCACTAATAATTGAATCTGGGACGTTTCATCGATTCCGCAGTGTGCATGTATTATTTAGCAATAGTCAATAAGATTTCGTTATTCCAACGTTAGAGAGCAAGTTTCGAACAAAGTCCTCCTCTCCTGGAGCGACAAGAGGAAGTTTGAATTAGAACTGATGATTGGCCTCCTCTCTCAAAAATCCTTTCGAACAATCCTACAACAGATTTATCCATGACTGAGGACTCTCAGTGAAAAGAACGATACAGAGAATTCGAAGAGGGTGATAGTTACAGGTGATATTAAAGGTATAGCAGAGTGGTCGAGAACAATTTTCAAAACATCGGGTAAAAAATGTTGCAACGTAGGAGACGAAGAAGAGGAGCGTAATTGGAAGAGCAGAAGGCTAAAGAAAATTTGATGAAAGGTAGATAGGATACCTATACATAAACAGAATATTTTCGAACAAAGCAAATTAGATGTTGCGCATGGGGATAATTTCTGAGTGAAGTTCAGGCACAGATGTGGCAATTTGAAGAAATACAACAAAAAAATAGCTTCACAAAGTTGATCGGCATAAGAATTGGAGAGTCTCGATATCAATGGGAGAAGAACGGGAGATGATGGAAGAGAATGAATGTGATGTTATAATCCAACTGAATCTAAAACACGACACAGCAAATGAAGGTTTGGAAATGATACTTCATCCCACCTAGAAATCATTCTTTTGGTTGACCCAATATTTCATAAGTACCTGACTAGGTTATTCAAAATCACACTGTTAAAAATGTGGGGAGTTTTTCTTTACATTGTTTGTGGATTTTGTCTCCTCATCGTGGGGGAATTGTTTTGAGGAATTATTTTGTTTTCTGGTTGTTGAATTCTCTACAAATGAAGGGAAAGTCCACCAAATTGTGGTGAAGAATTCCCCGTCTATGGAGGAACTTTGATGCCACCATCTTTTGGAGGAAAATTCCACAATTATTTTTTTACAGCACAGGCCGCACTCTCAAGGATTTGACGATGCTGGAAGGAATGAGGTTGTTTGATCTCAATTAGTTTTGCTTGAAACCTACTGGATTGGATATTGACAAATAGAAGTTTCATCACGATTCTCATACAACACCCCGAGTTCCCCAGGTAAAAATCAAGCATACCACAATGTTTGAAAAGCGTGCAGAGAGTGGGAAATCGGACAAATTTGAATTATCTGCACGCATTTCGCGAATTGTGACGAGTTTTACTTTCACCAGGGTTGTTTCGCTCGTAGAGGGTGATAAATTATTCAAATATCTCGTTGTGAATAAAGACGATTCATGTTATTGATTCATAACGATGATTTAAAATTGTCGTGTTTTGTGTACAGATCTCGATGTTAACACATATTTACAATTCATTGCCTTCACTCAATTTCTTTAATCACCTTTCGTAATTTGAAGTGTGGTGTACTACAAAATTACGAGCATAACAAGTTTCAATTAAATTACAAACATGCGAGCGAAGTGAGCCCCGTTTAGATCGCAGTTTCGATAGAGCGTAGCCAGCGCCGGTTAGCTTTATGTAGCTTTTGTGACTGCGATTGTAACAAAACCCAACAAACAAACAAAAACTCTGGAATGAAATAGTTTTGCTGAATTCCTGAGAAATGTTTGTGGGATTCACTTGGAAGGCATTTCTATTGAACTGATGAGACACTCTTTGGAATATCAAGCGAAAGTAGTCTGGAAGTACATGAAAATTCTTTGAAGGGTTGTGGATTCAAGGCGCGGAAATTCGAATTCGTTCACAAAATGCATAGTTCAAGTCTAGCGTTAATATCGTGAGAATCTCGACAGAGGTCAAGCACGCTAAATTTAGTTTTAACCTTACAAACGTTTCGAATCTGACGTAAATTCAACGAGGCTCTCGCAAAGCCCTTTGAAAATTCTCGCTTATATCGCTCGAAACCAAATTTGATCATCATCGTTCCAGAGTTGAGCACAGATGTAGTTGACCTGAAACTACACATCCAGCGTTATCCCACTCACAGTGGTGTGAGAATAATTTTCTGACTCTCCTCCGACTCTCGACTTCCCTTCCGTACCAATTTCTGAACTCACAACAGTACTTTTCTTAATTAATATCTCACTTTGTTTCTGATTCGAAACATATCAAATGTAGATAAACATTTAGAGAACATTCATTATTTTTCATATACTCTTGAAATAAAATGTATGCATTGAATTGTAAAGTTCAGACTATCATTTCGAAAAATTATACTACTAACAGATGTCAAAGGTGAACATTAGTTCACCATGATTGATGTGATTATACAATACGATCTAGATAATAGATTCGCTGTGGTATCGTTGTACATGTTAATGACTCAATGAAAATCCGGATATGATGAAACAATAATTCCTATTCATAGATCGGAATCAAATGGTGGATGAAATTATAACAAGTTGATTGACAAGTATTGCAAGCACTGACTTTCAGGATATTTTTGAAAAATTTCTTGTGTCTCTGATTCATCATAACATGTTTTCTTTTCCACCGATGACCTTCGCATCGAGATCAGACCGAGTAGACATTCGTCGACACTCCAATGCGTGACTCGTCCTAATTCAGCGAGAACACAGATACCCATTTGGATCCAAATTTATACACGCGTGCACTCGAGCGAGGGTCTGCTCTCGAAGATGATGTTCACAGAAGAGAACAGAACACGGTACGTTGGGAAAGAATTATCTTACGAACGCACTTGAGAGAAATCGGAGGAATAATATCCTGAAATTTTTGAACCATCATGATCGTTGTCATTACACGCCATGGATCCTCAGCATGAATGAAACCGAACGAACCAATAAATAAGTCGCACGTGCGTGTATGTGCGCGCGCCCTCAACCACGTGTGAACCAGGGTGAACATACGCGTTTCCTGTCTCTCTTTCTCTTCCGTCGTCCTCGCCTTACGATGGTAGTTGAAAGTGGAATGATATTTAAATACGATTTCAACCGAACTCAGTCGAAACGGGTTGCCGGAGGTCGCGTCTTTTAAACATCGAGTTAGCGTGGAGAGTAGCGTGAGAAAGATTTGAAACTTTAGTCAAGTTATCATGGTCTTGAGTTTCACAGCCGCATATCATAGTCTATCATACTCGGAGAGATTATAATATGAAGCAATACGTCAAGATCAGCGTTGATTGGACTCTCTTCTTCTGCTTCTGATTCTTCTTTTTTCTTTCTTACATGCTTTTAAAAATGAGGAGAGGTTTATTGTTGGAAAAAAAATAGAGCTACGAGTCTTCAAGACTCTTGGAGAATTCAACATTCCCTGCGGTAGGAAAAAATTCAATATATTGCACGTAATAATCAACTCTAATGGTAGTCTGAATTCAAGCTTAGAGAGATCTCTTGATTAGTCTTGATACGTTAGACGTTGCTGTGGGCGGAAGTTCCAAGCGAGTTGCGGTTGGAATTCCAAATTAGTGCGGAAAGTATTGGAATAAGAGTGAGCTTGTTACGTTTTCTCCACAAAATTTCTTTGAAAAGATAAAGAAAAAGAAATACATGGGACCTCTTTTTGATGGTTATGTCCTCAAACGCTGTAGAACTATCTACGTTGGAAATTATCGTTAGCTACAGAAGAACGTGGCCGTAACGATGAGATCATCAATAGAGGAAGCAAAGCTTCAGACGTTGAACCAAGACTCTATTATTAGAGCGCGAGTGGAATGACATTACCCCTCTCTTTTATTAGTCGAACGTAGCAGTAGTAGTCTTCCTGAACTCCCTGAGTCCATCCACTTCCACCCACCCTCCACACCAATTTCCTACTTCACTAGGTGGCTTACTCCTGCAGAATGACTAAGGTCTGTACTCGTCGTATTTCTGGCGGGATTCCAAGATTACTCTAAAGCAGATAAATCTTTCATTCCGTCCTTTTGTTTTCCTTTGTCTCCCCCAAAGCTGTCCGTCAATGTCATTTCACTTCTTTCATAAAAGGATAAAATTTTAATCATAAATATTATTCCTTCTCACATCCTCCTCAACGTTCAGAGAATCCGGAAATTGAAATTGTGTTGTAGTACACAGTTTTATCAAGCGAATACACATTTCGCAGTTGAATTAACATTATTGTAGCCATTAATTAAGTTAGGGAACTGTTTGTTTGCTCTAAAAGCCTGCGGGGGATTACTTTGTTGCGTCTCTTCGTGACACCTGTTCTAGTTATCATCGGTGTACATCGTACACTGTATAATCAATACACATTTGATCCGCTGTTCTACGGATTGTGGGACATTCCAAACAAAACACCATTTGTGGTTGATTCGATTCTTACAAGCAGACGCGTCTGCTCAACACGCTTCAGCAGCCATTTCGGTATTCTCTGGTTATTCAACTTTTCAATAAAGTTGTAGACACTTTTCCGAGAAGAGAGGTTGAAAAATCTCCAATTCATTAAAACTAAACAGTCATTCAACTGTATTGGCACTTTCATTTCTTCAAAGTACAACACCTCTGCACACCAAGAGCAACACTCAGCGAAGTGATTTGATTTTCGAATCTAATAATAGATAGAGGTTGAAAAAGTCATTGATCGACGTCCTATACGTGTATGTCTGGTTTGCGAAATCACGTTGGCGTGTAGAATCATTCATAAAAATAAAATGTTAACTGCACGTGAACTCGAGTACTAGACGTACTCCTGCATCCATCGAGAGGCAATTCTAATGAATATATCATGTTCCAAGGAACATCCAAAGGTGTATGGAGAGAAAACCCACACATCTCGACTATCGCTCCATCCTATATCGTTGCATGGAAAAAAAGGAATAGTTGCAGCAAGTACTCAAATAGTCGAACTAACACGTCAGCTGCCTCAACTAACTCAAACTCCTCAGGTATTTAAACTAGTTAGTGCAACGCATTACTTGTCCTGACCACTAAGTAGCTGCAGTAACTACTCAAGTAGATGGTAAAAAATCGACTATATTTAAGTAGTTATTGCAACTATTTCTTCTTCTCCGTGTAAGTTTTTAGAATAACTATACGTATAAAAATTTCAAGATAGATAAAAAAAACCATACACACCCGACGAAACCTTTAATTGGCCTTGATATCCGGAACATAGTCTTCCTTACAATTAAATTTTCGATATACACACCTTTCGATCCTCTTCAACTCAATGTATAGTTAGCATACTTTCATTCATATCACGATTGAAATTTCATTTTTTTTCTCTACTCTTGGCGGACCTCGAACCCGTCGAACAACCTACAGACTATACCCGAAGACCATTCGAACTCCCAAAAATATGCAGGAATGTTGGAGCTGTGAATGATCTTCATATCAAGTTGAAATAAAAAATTCTATCTTCCTTTCACAGGAGGAAGTGTCTCCCCGAGAGGAAAAAATGTCAGTTCGATCACCTTCTTTCGTCGAGCGAAAATGATGATGGGAAAAAATTGTATCGGGGTAGTATCAACAGGTGTCGTCCATACACAGCGATATACGTATTATACCTAATTTGTATTCTTGTTCACATTAAGCTGAACCGGAGTCATGATATTTCAATCAAATACTAAATATCTGAGGATCAAACTGTTCTGCAGAAGATGGAACATCGTAAAACAGTTTTATTCGCAACACAATTTGCATAATGAGCTTGGGATTGCATAATCTTGTGTGTAAATGTCGGTACTAATCCTATCTTCCGATAGCGATTCAGTATCGGTTCGATTTGATTATTAGACCGACTGTGGTTTATGAAATTTCTACCAACCTTGAATCGGGGTCAGCTCAACTTTGGCTTCGGCGTTTCACCTGATCTCAAATTTTCGTTGAGAATAATTCTTCGCTTCATGATGGATTTCCATACGGAATTTCTGTTCGTCATAATTCCCCTTATTAAATCTCATAAATCTCTTTTTATTAACCCCAGAACAGGCACGTGAAAAACATAGAAGATTTCAAATGGTTGTATTTTATGTAAAACCTAATTGATTTGGATTCATTGTGGATGGTTTTTATCCGTCAGGGTTTGTAATTCAAAAATATTTTTGTCAAAAATTATTCTCAATGAAGAGATGCTCAACCGCTGGGGAAGGACAAAACCTTAGGGAGCCTAAAATCCTGTACCAAAATACATGAAATCCAAAAGTTTACGTGGTTCGATATGTATGTTTGAAACAGAAGTATTAGGGTTCCATCCAGATTACTTAGGATTTTACAACAGAAAGGGAACGATAAAGTCAATAGGATATTCATGTGAATAGTACATATAGCAGTGGTAATGTGCGAGAATACCCAGACAGCACAAAGCTCTCAAACATCACATAAATGTTATCTTTCAGAGCTACTTACTCGCAAAGATAATATATATTTTATCTTTGAGAGCTTTGTGTTGTCTGGGTAGTGAGTAGGAATAGAAGAGTGTGAAAATTTTACGATCCAGTAATTATGTTTTCATTCTCCGCTTTTCTTAGCTCTTCAATTCAGAAATACTGCAAAAAATCTAGCCGCGATTCAGCACCGTGCTGCAGAATTCAAATTCAGCTCCAAATAGCTCGACGAGTCCATAACTTCCTTACAACACTATAATCTCATGAAGTTTCAAAAAGGTATCCGACTTTGGTTGACTTCTGAACTAGAGACTTCTAACGAGCTTTTGAAAATGTTCTGTGAAACTTTGAATGGACGAATTGAAGAGATTTCTTGGTGGACTTTTAAGGGCATTTCTATAAACTCTCACAGGATTTTTGAGAATGTCACGTAGTCTGCAAGTGTACATACAGTCTGAAGGAAGTTCAGCATAGTGGATTTCCAACAGACATCCACCGCACTTCTTAAATTTGGACTTGAATAATTAGCAGAGGATTAGTGAACTTTTAAGGGACCTATCGAGGACTTTGGAGGCATTTTCCACAGCCTCTGGAAACTGTTTCCTATCCGGGAGTTCATGACAAGTCCCGAAGCCATCAAAGAGGACAGCTTTCTGATGGACTATTTTTGTTGGACTTCTGGAGGACCCTTTACAGACTTGGGAATTTATTACACTGGAAAGAATTTTACTTTAAAAAGTCCCATCATTGTCAGCAACTTGAGGATACTCTTTCAAACTGATTGAATATTGAATCCAGTTTTAAAGATTGTCCTGAAGTTGCTGACAATGATGGGACTTTTTACAGTAAAATTTTTCTCAGTGTACTGCACAGAAAAATTCTAAAATAGATCGTCAATGTTGGTATATTGATCATCAATGGTAGCGTCTCGACGCCAAGTACATGAAAAAAGCCCTGAGAAAAAAAACTAAAAATCAAAAAGCAGAAGTCAGGCGCTACCATGTATCTTTACAAATAAATCGAGATTTGATACAGTCAAAAAATCTTCAACTCACAATAATTCGTCACACATTGACCAATGTAACACAGAATATTCTGAGATTATTCTCACAACATCCGTAACATTTAATTGATCAAATATTTCCACAAAAAGCGTAGAAGATTCGTGAAATATTCATTGAAGATTCTCGGAACATTTGAATGAGAAAGTTTAGAATATTCTAGGAACGTTCGTACAATATGCGTACAAATAGGGTTGCCAGATATAAACCAGGACAGTTTGGTCATTGGTTTCGTCTTCTAGAATCTGGAATATGAATGTTTAGATACATAAGAATTATCCAATCATCGACTGTCCTGGTTTTTACCTGGCAATCCTACGTACAAAGTTTGGAGGGAGATTGATGAGCAGCGCATGCGCAAGTATCGCAATGACATGAATTCAGTAATGGCGGATAATGTTGTTGACTGGCTACAGACCCTTGGATAATATATTATTTTAATTTGTATTTGGAGAATAATACATTTATGAATGATGTATTTTGATATCGCAAATGTCCTCTGAGAGTTCCATGTGTGAAAAATAATCCTCAAAAATGTAATAAAATATTAAGAAATGCCTATTGTGATCATAAGTATCTCATCCATCCATGTGAATCCATCATATTGCTAACGATTCATGATTACAGATGTTTATTGATCAAAAAAATCGATTGGAAAGTAGTTTTCGGTGACATGCAGAAGTTTATATTGACGGCAATTTTTATTTCACATCATTTCTTCCTAATATTCCCACAATATTCGTGGAATCATATTCTGAGAATATTTAAAACAGTCTCATTCGAACATTCTGACGATGTGCGTAGAATATATTCACACGTAATAAGAATCTCCATAGAATATTCGAATATCTTTAACGTATATTCTCAGATCATTCTCAGAACGTGCGTGTGCTACCTGGGGAATATCACGACCCGAAGAGAACATGAAGCTTCAGCAAACGTTCAGATCAGATGTGTACAGATCAGGCCGGAGGTTCATTAGAGCTAACTTTCAGATTCACAAACATTTGACAAAGGTTCTACGGACGTTGAAATGTCCGCCTCGAAATACGTTCAGGAAACATAGACGGAACGTTCGCTGAAGGTTCATCGAAGGTTTGACGAAGCTTTACAAAAATATCTATACTTATATTAATTTTGATTAATTTATATGGAAAATAAATGATTATAAATTAATCCAAGTATAGACATTTTTGTGAAGCTTCCTCAAACCTTCGATGAACCTTCAATGAACGTTCCATCTATGTTCCCTGAAAGTATTTTGAGGCGGACATTTCAACCTTCGTGGTACCTTCGACAAACGTTTGTGAATCTAAAAGTTAGCTTTCATGAACCTTCGACCCAATCTATACAGATCTAATCTGAACGTTTGCTGAAGCTTCATGTTCTCTTCGGGGAAAGAATAATTACATTTTTATTATATAATTCGGATCCACACTTTCGTTTAATTACACTACGAACTATCTCAGTTCATCCAATATCGAGGTATAAACGTTTCGATTTTTGTCGGGATCGAAATATCACAATTTTTGTCCATCAGTGATTTCTTCTATCACGATGAATTTCCACTACACTCATAAAAATGATTTTCTTATCATGAGACGGCATCCGTCTGAAACATATTCCGTTTTACCATTAGAATCGGCTGTCTTCATACAATAATCGTGCAGTTCTATAAGCAGACAAAAATTGTCTAACCTTGAAACGAATCCCGTCTTCTCACAAAACGGTATTCGTCTCACGACAAGAAGAATGTTTCTAATCTGCTCCCAAGTAAGTAAATTTGAGTATTCTTCCCCCGTCTTATTACTAGAAAGGGACCCCGTCTTGTCATTAGACGAGTCTCGTTTCACTAACACAAGAAGTCGTCTGTTAGTGAAATGGAATCGTTTAAGACGGTTCCCGTCTTGTTATAAAACGAATCTCCTTCTAAGAGTATTTTGAAACGGAATCGTCTTATGATTATGCAGCCTCGTTTCATCATTAGACGATATTTTTTAGAGTGTACCTAATGGTCTGTCTACACAACTCGAGTAACGTATGAACGGATGCACAGAGACCGTATACGAGATCTGCGGAACCGTTTACGTCTACGTTGAAGTAGACGGACCTTTGAGAGGATACCAGCGGCGTGGCAGCAGCCAAATCGTTTATCCCTCGTGAAAATGGGAACTGAAATGAAGCGCAGACGAAAAGTATGGTGGAGCGTAATAGACACGTTGATGGAAAGCGAACAAAGAGTAAATGGAGCAAAGGAAGTGTATAAAAATCCACGCTGCACGAAGAGTATGAACAATCCCGTGAAAAAATCGTTCAGGTCTGATTGGGCGTGTTCAGGCCTGATCATGGACATTTTTTAGCGAAATTTCTCGTGCTCAACACTGACTGTACGTGGTTAGGCCTGACTACGTCTGATTATTCATTTTTTATCTTAATCGTAATTAAAAAGGCTTCAATTTTGTACCCACGTGGAAACCCGTGATCAAGCTTGACCGCATGCGATCATGCCGGACAAATTATTCTCGTCCTTGATTATGCAAAATCGTGCCAAATGAGAAGCATTCATACCAAATGACTCCTCGTTGATTTTTTTATCACGACCGCTCATGCTTCATCATGTCAAATCGGGCCCGAATGCATTCACATACGCCTGAGCACGCGCGATCATGCCTGAAAACTGGAAACTAGAAAATGGAAACTGTGGAGCCTTCCGAAGTAGGTGATCTGATCATTTGGTCATGACCTGATCACTTCTCAACCAATCAAAGGTGATCAGGTCAGCTACTTCGAAAGGCTCCTGTATAAGCATAATGAGTAGAAATGATTGACAATACATTAGTCTTTCATCAAATTAGGAGAAGGATGATAAAAGGAACTCTTCTTTTTGTCAAGTTATTAAACTCACTAATTCTGTATGAATTTATCATGCATAATAGAGCATGATCAAGCATGATTAGGGGTAATTGAGCGTGATTAGTCCTGATTACGTGGGTACAAAATTGAGGCCTGATCACGCCTGATGAATAAGACTTGATCAGGCGTGAACAGGTGTGGATGATTTTTTCACGGGATATAAGAGGATAAAAATTATAACCACTTGACGAGATTCGAACCCATGATTTTCATCATTGCAATCCAGCGTCTTACCTATTCACCCATAGAAGGGGAGATTGGAACCTTTTCGCGTTTCTTGTCCACTTCGAGTGCACTCACTACGAGCGCGCGTATATTTTCAGATTCCTGCATTAGGTATATTTTGATCAAGTTCTTCCTATAGAATCACATTTGGATGGTAGAGGAGCACAAAAGAAGCAGATGTACCATAGATCTGTGAGTGAGGTACCACCACTATCATGGTGATGAGAAAATCTCGAATATCTGACACTTTTACAGACACTCGATGTTTTTGCTCTCCTGTCAAACATCATGGACTTTTCAGCTCCATTGTTCCCTATTGTAAAAGGTGTACTGCAACCATTATGATCTATACATAAGGCAAAAACATTACCCGGTATCAGTACATCAAAATTGGATAAGAACCTTGAAAATGTCAAATTTTTTTATGAATTCAATGCCGAGTATTTCATTGCAAAAAAATGTGCTCCGATGATCATTCTGGTATTCTCTCAATCATCTTGGATTCCTCGCTTGATTGTTTCGACCTGTCGAAGACGTTGAGCAACTATTCTGATAGATACTTGATGAAAAAAAGTGAATGCGGTTTGGGACACCAAAGATGAATGCGAACTATACGGATATTTGATATTCACAGCGATTCTCAATTTTTTAGTTTCGTTGTAAACTATCTTGGACTTTTTTACTTCATCTTGACAAACTGTGGCAGACCCTCATTACCTGTTTTGATGGATACCTGATGAAAAATGACAAATACTATACTGATTTGGGCCGAAGACTCTCTGTCGAACAGTATAGATTTCCAGCATAATTCATGCTTTCAGGTTCTACCGTATTCTGTCGGAAATCATCATGCCTGGGACAAAAACTGACTAAACCCTGCACAGGCTTGAATGCCAGACAAAGCCAAACAAAACCTGACGGATTCCGGTCAAAATTATGTCTGGTTCTGTCGGAAATCATCATGTCTGGGACAAAAACGGACCAAATCCTGACAGAAAATTATCTGTCGGACATTTGGAATAGGGTAATTTTCTTCCACACTGTATACTCTTGTACACAGCGTGATTAGTATGTCCCGTTGTTTCTCTCACGTATGCTCTACATGCGGATTCTACTTTGTCCCAACATTCAAGTTTTTCATTTCTCTCCTGAATATCTGTTATCTCGTTATTCTTGGATCTAAATGAGATTCGTTTAGCATATTCTTAGAGCAAATGAAAAGCAAAGAATTCCTATGCGTTCCTGCTCCCTTTTCACGCCCTTCATATCAATGGTTGTCCCAGCGGAACCGTTCCGCAGACGTAACCTTTATTTTCTCGGAAACTACCGGAGCAAAAAATTAGCAAAACAAGAGGCGGAAAATCCTCATACACTTCATTCATGACGGTGCTCATTCGGTTGTTCCAGCGGACTGGACGTTGACACAACAATTTTTCTCCTGATCATCGATTTTTCAATCAGCCACCATTTTACAATGAGAAATTGAACAAAAAAATCTGTTTATATCAACAAACCTACGAAGTTTCATCTTGATTGAATAAAAATTTCTTAAATGAAATATAATCAAATGAGTCTATTTTTTCAATGTGATTTTGAGTGAATCTTGCACAATGTTCTGACCAAATCCCATTAAATTTCATCCCGTCGGATTCTATGGATTTTTCTAACCAGGGTCGAGGATACAGATATTCATTGAAAAATAGAGTGATTGGATTGGGAGAATTTGGATATTGCAGATTATTGTAACACTCAGAAAAGCAAGTGAAATCCCAATGAAAAGAAAAAAACTCTAAGAACGTAAGAAAATAACGCCAAGTACATGAAAATGTAATCAAAGCTCACGAAAAACATGCAATAAGATGGATCCTTTTGGAAAAAAAGATGGGAGCTACCAAGTACATTTGGTTATTCGCTTGGTATTCAAACGATTTTTGATATATTGTAACTGCAACGTGTCTAAACTGTACTCAAAGTAGGGAATTATTTTTCAAAAATATTTTCGTCTTGGAAGTATGAAGTAGAATAGAGCAACGTTCAAATTTATCCATTCCATATATCAGAAACAGCACTGAGTTATTATTCCACACTGAACGTGTTGATCGTTTCCGATAGGTTTTGAAAACCATGTCGATGCGGCATACTTGGCGCAGCCAAAAGTATTATACAGACATTAGCAGTTTGTTATGCAATTTCTCCGTGTAGGGTATCCTATCAAGGACTTTGCAGAAACTTTGCGAAGGGAGTTGAGTTTGAAGAATTTCATGCCGATTTTTGCAGGATTTCTGAACATGTTCCGTCTACTGCCGACACATGATTAGCGAGAGAGAGATCAAAGTTACAGTCAAATCTTTGTTTTTAACCGTCTATCCCGATTATTATTGTCTCGCAAAAGAGGCAGTCTCGCAATCTCTTTGGATATCAGTAATCCAATATTTCAGAAGAATGTTGAATTTTCAACGGACTGTGAATGGTTCCCATTCATTCTCGCGAAATCGACTTGACGTGAGCCTGTTGAAACATAAAGTTGCGCGGAAAGAGAATCGAATATATACGTATTATAATCGTCCGCGTAGTGCTGTAACCTTGCACCACTTTCAAGTTCAAGTTCGAATTCTCTATTAAGATGTGTCGGACGGAAAGAGGGCAGACGAAAGAGAGAAGGACTGCGATTCGATGGTCATAATCCACGCACGCTCCCATACGAATACAACAAAGTAAACATACATGTATGTTCATATAACGTACAAATACACATATCTTGTTTCATCCATCGGGGCGAATTCGGACGGAACGGTTCTCGACTATAACTAAAGACGCCGTCCTTCTCAGAACCATCCATTTAAAAGATTCGGAGTTCTCTCTTAGGTTAATATTCTTATACACACATATATGCCTTTGCCTTTCTAAGCCGAATGAGCTCTCATCGCTCTCTCACGTCCACTGCCGCTCTCGCATTCATGTCCCTCTGATCAAGAAATTATGCCGCTGATGTTGCCCCATGGACCGCGTAGACTGAGTTTTTTCGTATCGGGTATCGTTGCAGATGAAAAATCCTTGATCATTGAGATCACGAATTATAAAATCTTGTCATCTTTCTTGTCTTTCGAGGAATCACTTGGTCTGACACAATCAAAGTATTGTATCAAAATTTCAGTGTGAGTGTAAATATTCACCAAGATTCTAAATCGTTGATCGACGAGGAAAATGTGGAATTGGAAAATCTCGGCGATGTGTATATCTAGTCATATCCAATGTTGTATCAACTTGAACCGGAAGCGGTGCATGAATCATTCATCGGCTTATAGCACAAGACGTGTCTCAGCAGAAGGAATCACATTTTTTCCTTCATCGCAGTCTGCACATGGAGAAACTTCAAGCGCCATTCAATTTATCGCCGACCTTTTTTCTTTTTTACATTCATTTTCGTTTCTGAAATCTTCATTTTTGCCGAACACATCTTTTTTTCTGTTCGTTTCGTAGAACGCTCTTTTATGCTTTTTTCTTTCATTCGAGAAAGCTTATCAGTGCAGTTACGTTACGTACGTTCGTGTCTGATACTTTTCCTGTTATTTGCTCACGCTTGCGGAATATTTCCATGTCTTCTTTTCTCAATTTTTACTCGAGGAAAAATGAAAAAAATGTAAGAAAATTCTGCGACGAAGGAAACTTTTTTACGGGTTATGAGAATTTGCGGGAGGAAAAAGAATGTCATTTGAAATACAGACTGTGTGGGAGTCTCGAAATGACGCGGGGGATTGAAAATACTGTATATACGAACTATTTTTTATTCCTTCGTGTGATCGATGATGATAATCAGGCAACGCTCCCGATACACGCGTGAAGTATTGTAAAAGAGAGTGATTCAACGATTTGGGTTTGATATGGACGTAGCGAAGTGATTGGTTCTCCCGAGATCTAATCCGGTAAGTGAATCTTCAGAAAAATTACATGCGCGCGTAGAATGAACATCGTATAGATAGTCACAGGTTTAATAGCTCGGTTTGGCTGCTCTGTGAGTGATCGATACACTTCTCTCATTAGGAAGATTGAAAATTCGAAAACCTGGGAATTTGAGTTGAAAATCTATTTGAAAAATTGTGGGCAAAAGTGAATACAAAACTAATCGATTTACGTCAACCTCTAACGCAACTTCGCGCATTACATCGCCGCGATGAAGTTCATTGAAAATGATATTTCATTTTTCAATCCACTGACTTGAAAACAATCAGCATTGTGCATAAAAGATGCTAATGTCTCTTAAATCTACGTCATCAAGTCCCTAATGCCTTCACGTATATCCACGCGCTCGTTAAATAACGTTTCCGACAAAGGTTTTGAAATTCTAAGGTTGACTATACGCGTTATCGTGAATCATCCTTTATGACTGATAGTTTTCTTGATACATTGTATACAGTTTCAACATTTTATATATTCAAAGTTATTACGCAATCAACCGCATGAGTTTCAGAAAATCCACACGAACTATGGTAATTTCGAATATCGATAATCCCTGTTTTAATTGTCGGTAATACTAATATCTTTGATTTTCATCATAATTCTAAACCTTGAGAGGTGTAGAAAAAGAACGAAATGATGTAACACACTATACAACAGTACATTTCAATCATCAAGAAAATTCAATGATCACTTTTTTTTCCTATTATAACATCTAACTCTCCTAACATAATTCAGAGTTAGGACTGATTTATGTTAACTTCATCTTGGCTGCACCAAGACATACCACCGACACCCTAATACCCGTTCATTTTTCATTCATTTTTCTCAGGCGTGAAGGGACACATCTGCCATCACCGACTCACGATTGCTCACGATGAAACTGGGATAAGCGGAGACTACCAGCACAGAAGAACTCGTATATCTCCCTTGAGAAGATCACGTGTCATAATCGGAGGAGGATTTTCATTTCTAATATGCTCTGGGCAATTCTTCAACTCATTCTCATAAAGTTGTTTAATTGAAATGTATCTTGGAAATATCCTGGCAATTTATGTAGAATATTCTCATCGGATTAGAATTCTAAAGATTTTTGGAAAAAAAATAATCAAAATGAATAAATAAAAATTCAAATGCTGATGGATAAAATAAGTCTCGTCTGTGGGTTCGAGTCGAAACGATAGAGCCATAGAGAAGTCAGAACAGCGACAGACTTTACGCCCGGCGTGAAAAGTGAGAAGTGTCCGGTATAAGCCATACAAATAGTTGGCGTGCCTTATAGGTACGGTCGATATTAAATCATGGGTGGAATCTAATAATCCTCGTCGTAAATCGTTAGGAGTTTGTGTTGGAATGGTGGAGGGTTCGTTGTTACCGTGGAACGATGGGGGAAAAAACGATCTGAGCGTGAATTATGTTTCTAGAGCCACGGCAGTCGGTAAAAGAGGATCTTTTCTAAAAACTTACCGTTCGATGATAGTCATGTCGACCTATTTATCAGCGAAGATCTTCATTTATCGACGTAAGAGATCATCCGATTAGAACTACAGAAGGTAAATATTATCTAGTTGTCTGACTGAGTGAACATTTCCTCGGTAAGAATTCTCTGCACTGAACTTATAAGAAGGCCTGAAATTCTCAGAAAATCATCCTTAGTACTTTATCTATTGCGGTACATCGCCCAAATTTCGAAGAATGAATTTTTTTACCGACTGAGAGAAAAAGTTTCGCTTCGAAATTCGAAATTTAGGCAACATACCGCGATAGATAAAATACTAAAGAATATTCTTCGAAAATTTCATATTTCTCCATGAATTCAGTTCAGAGTATTCTTGCCGAGGAAATGTTTACTCGGTCGGTACTCTGGTATCCCCTTGACTGTGAATGAAAGATCTTGAAATGTCAAAAAATCTGAAAAAAAACATATTGAATTCGAGGGGATGCGATGGTTTGATCAATCACGATGACCGTTTATCGATAAAGCAGGGATGGAATTTATTACAAAAGATAATGCGACCTGAAGCATCAACGGATCAACAACGGCTCGTGTTAGTAAAAATGTTTGTGATAGACGGTAAGTCGAAAAGAGTGTCTTTTCACCGGAATTTTTACGCGATGGTATCAAAATGACTCATAATAGGGAGATTTGTATGATTTGCATCAGTTGGTGGTACTTGGTAGCATTTATATCAAGTTTATACAAAAATCATCAATAAATTGTATATAAATTCATGTAATAAATTTACAAAGTGAATTCTACATGGAAAAATACGTTTCTCATTGCTATTGTTTGATTTCTCATACAAAGTGAGATCGGGAAAATGGTTGACTATGTTCTGAAATCACTTGAAAACTATTTAAGAAAAATTATATATAAATTATATAGAATTGTGAAAATATTTATACAAGGGGTTCCTGTAGAACGATATTTTTTGGAACATTTTTTTATTGCTTGAAAAATGCATTTACCATCTGAAGAATGTATTCGTCGGAAGAGGCCAAAACTGAACGAAAGGATTGAATTAGTTCAGAAAAGGGGAGTCATATTGTATAATAGTTAGTGCTGTAGCTGAATTTATACTGCTAAAACGAAAATTCTAACTGCATCAGCGAAAGTTTGGCTAATTTTGCTGACAAGGAAACATTCCCCACTATTCGCCTTCGATTTTGCTGGAATTTGAAAATGTAGTTTATCAAAAAATGAGGAATACGTATTCTTTTTGTATTGGCGGAAAAACGTATTCAGGGGATGAAAACAACCCTCAAAAGTAACCCTCAAGAACAGTTTGACTGCAACACCTCCGATCATAATGAATCCCACTGAGCATTTTCGTTAGAAACTTGCATTAACATTTCATCGATGTTGATGCGATCTTGAGAGTACCTGTTATGAGAATTACAACAGTGATATTACAACATCCAATTACAAGTACATTGCAGCAATGTTACGTTGTCAGGTGATATTTCAACGATATTCTTGCAAGTTACTTTTGTAATATTGCATTTGTAAATTGAAAGACAAGTACTCTCAAGATCGCTGCAATGTTAATGCAAGGTTCTAAAGAGAAAGGTTCAGTGGGATATCTCTCGATGAAATAAAATAGAAACAATTATGGAATAAAAAAGGAACAAAACAGCAACGGTTTTGTCCATAGAGTTTGCAACCCTTAACATTTCTAGGGTCGAAACTATATTTTTTAGCATATTTTTCGTGTAAACAATTGATAAAGTAGTCATAAGAATATTGTAAAATATTTTTCTAATAGAAAATAAGGAAAAAAGGTTGACAAATTTTGGTGTTTTCGTATAATCTTTTATTCTGCAGGTAAACTACCTCTGAATCCTATCAAAACAATAAAGCCAACCCTCGATCACCGAATAAACTGATCTTCACATATCCTATGGCTCATCCTAAAATATAAGACACGTATTTTGACATTCTGCAGAAGAAACTATGTGGAGGGTGAAAATCACCCTCAAAGACAGTTCAATAGCAATATCTTTGGTTGTGATCAATAGTTCTCGATGAAAAAAGACAGTTATCACGAAGATAACAGAAGTTTAGCTTGTGGATGATAGTTCACCTGCTGAACGAAAAGATTTCGATCTGACCAAGTCTTTGGCAGATGCAGGGCGCGTGGTACGGTTCGGATACCTGGGCCGCTACCTTAGGAAACATTCAAAAAATTTCTACCCTGAATAGATTTGCTAGCGAGAGGGCAAATTAGAACGCTTTCGAGGGTCCACACTGTTAGACAATCTATGGAAAACTTCCAGTACCATATTAAAATCAAATAAACTGTACATTTGTGCTGAAAATTACATTCAAAATCATGAGAATTCCAGTACAAGTATCGAAAAATTCTAGTATTTATACTGGAAAATTGAACTCGTCAGGGCATAATGTCAGGAAATTTAAGAACTAACCGGTAAAACGGTGGACACTCAAATTCTAGAAAAAAAAGGTACTGTATCGTCTTTATGAATTAATGAAACGGTATATGATAATTAATAAACTTAATATCTATTTATGCATTCAATAAATGATATATCTATCTCATTACGTTTTATTTAATCGAGATTCCTGAAAAAAAAAGAAATGGTCTTTCTATTTCGAGAGAAAACCCTCCCAATATGAAGTGAGAAATTTGTGTGACAAGTATTTCTTGATTTATTTGATGCTTCGTTGATTTTATTCTTGGTATCAAGATTTATTTTTTTAGAATGAATATAACTACTGAATTAATGATATCTCTCGATATGAGGGGGAAAGGCTTATTTTGTAACAGGGCAGTATTGGATTCTCAATTTGAAATGGTAAAAATGAAAACATTTAACTGAAAATTGGGTAATTTTTTAAGAACTAACCGTTTGTACGTTTTAGAACTAACTTTTTGGTAAGAACTGACCCTTATATTATGCCCTGGAACTCGTTTGGAAATTTCTCCCGAGCTTAGATTTGGGACAGGTTTATAATCCCCATCTGAAAAGTGGCCCTAACTTGGAATGACACGCCTTTCAATCTAGGCCCCGTAATGCTATCAAATATCCAGATAAAACAATAGTAGTCAACTCGGGGCCTATATGGGCTTTGGGTGGGCATACCTGGAGTGAAATATTCCAGGAATATACTGGCAACCCCAACTGGCGCCCACACTGAGAGAAAAAATTTCTGGGAACAATAAAACATTTAGTCGAATAGTCGCCATAAGATACTCAATCGATTTGGATAAACTTTCATTGACTCAATTAAATAACTGTTTTAATTGATGAAACATTTCATAGTATATTCAATATTTTTTTGATTGAATGAATATTTAATCGAGTCATTGAGAGTTTATTCAAATCAATTAAGTTTTTTATGGCGACTATTCGACTAAATATTTCATTGTTCCCGGAAATTTTTTCTCTCAGTGCATATGAGTCGTGCATATTAGCCCCTACGGGGCCACAGCCTACCTTGGAATGCTCAGCATTGATTTCCAAACGGGGAGTGAAAAACATGAAACAGTAGAATACGGATGAATTGCAGTTTTTTTTCCAACATTGTAGGTTCCCAAGTAGAAATGACGACTCTAGTTATTGACGAGTTTTGTAACGCTTACCCAGGTAAAAATTGACCATGGGCGCTAGGTTGCCGCAAGGCTCACCAAGATGGGCCGAGCCTAGGCTACCAGGCATGGCGCAACTCTGAAATGATAACATCATTTCAGCCTCAGCCCATTTGTTTCCACAATCAAGACCCAACACTGGAAACAGGGTTGTGATAGCATATGCCGTCAATGGCAGACCATACAAAAATTTGTTCGCCAAGGATGAGCCAACGCTGTAGCAATCTTGCGGCAGGGTTGCGCCCATCTCATGCCAATGGTCACTTTTATTTTTTATTGCAATTGAAAATAAAATAAAAAATCCATTCTATCATTTCGATTGAACGAAATGAATGTCGGAGAATTTCAACATGTAATTTTTCTGATTAGTTTAAACTGATGAATGACGTAAATCCGGTGGTCCTGGCGTAGAAGTAGGCGGGTCTGGAAACAGATGAAGAATTATTTCTGTCATGGAATCTTCAGAGGAGACTTATATATTGATTGAATGCTTGGTTCGCCACTCGCAGGAAACAAGCATCACTCTGGTGAGAGTTATTGTAATTTGCTGTTTGAGAAGGAAGTTTCACTCTTAGCCAAGCTATTACTCAAGTCGAGTCAAGCTAACGCCTAAACTGAGCGAAGCCATCGCCCAAGCTGAGCCAAGCTATTGCCCAAGCTGGACCAAGCTACGACCCATGCTTGGTGCAACATGAGAATCCATTGTCATTCAGAGTTGCCTAATGCTTGGAGCAGTGTCCCGCCAAGCCCTAGAGAGCCTCTGTTGAAAGCATGCTTTTTCCTTCAAGCAATATTGGTTGAAGGATGGGCCAAGCGTGACGCAGCCAATGATCAATGATGGATCAATGAAGTCGATTTATGACTTCCCATATTGGTACAATGTTGAGACCATTGTCAACCATCCTTGTCCCTACATAGATTGCCCAGCTTTGACTGGCAGCCTTGCGTCTAGCTATATTCCGTCGTCAGCATTGGCGGAGCCTGAAGATTTTTATATGGGTAACTGGCCAGATATTAGACACTGGCAAGTCCCTCACCACAATTCTACGGCCACCTGCAAGCGTCTAGTTTTTGGCTAGTTAAGCGTTACAAAACTTGTTAATCGCTAGAGCACTTCCACTAGGGTTAGCCGAGCATATTCCTGGAGTACATAGGTCTTCGGATATCAAATGAAGAGACGTTTCAAAGCTGCGCTCTTCATATCCGCATAGTATTTCCTGATTCCCCACACTGGGAGAACGGGTCTATTCAAATATTTGCCACTGTAAATAAAAAGTTAGTTGTGCCAGCTGAATTTTATTTGTCACAACTATATTTTTTATTCCCATTGAATAAACCATTTTATTCATATTTTAGACAGCTAGCCTTTTATTTACCCCAACTAGAGTCTAGCTGAGGTACCTTTCTCTTGATGCAATAAACAATTTTCCTTATAATTTCTTCAGTATTTCTTTCAATGCCTAACCATTGTCGCAAAAATCAATTCCCATTCACAAGATAGTATAACCCTTTGATCCACACAAAACACTGATGAAGCCCTTCGTCAAGCATTAGTATACAAGTTACACCCTCGATCAAATGAAACTGTGTGCTCGAAATCGAATGAGATTTGATAAGAATATTGTACGGTTTTCCATGAGATCTTGCTGAATTCAGTAGGCTTCCCACTGAGAATATCCATCAAATCTTGTCAAATCTCATTAACAGGTCATCAAGCAGGATTCTATCCAATCTTTTGAAGATTTTGATGTATCCTAACAGAAATATGACGAAAATTTCATTTCAATTGCATAGAATTATCATTATAAGAATTCCATATCATTGTTGTGTAGAAATACGAGAGGTATACAAAGGAAGGAGCAATTTCTGCTTCATCATTCTCATCTTTATTGGAGCGCAATAAAAATTCACAGCCAACGAACGGCCAGAATAATATACAGTATATGACGAATGAAAGTGCAGGCTATCAAAATATGAGAACCAAATATAGGAATGAGTTACAACAACGAACTATCGCTATAAGGATTCATCGTTCAATGACAAATTCAATTGGCTGGTACAGCGATTCAACGTACGTTGAACCTGTGGAACAATAGATTCATTAAATTTAATCTAGCATACGAAATTGATAAACGAATATGGTGGATGAATTTGTTCGTCATCACTTTCCTCATATGGAACTCTGATAAACTCCTTTCCAGCAAAAAGTATTTGATTGACGAAATAATAAAATACATTACCAAATTATTGAAATCCAAATTTCAATTTTTCTTTCCGAATATATATTCGAAATTCAGAGACATGTCGCAAATATATCGTAAAGAACGTTGAAGAAAAAAAAAGATAAGCCTCAGATGTATCCTTACAAAATGCATATTTAACGGGAATTGGAATTTCTCCTACGTCCAGAAGTGGTAATGGTATTCAAAAAGAATGTTGAAGACTTATCGATTCCGTGTATCAGAAATGAAAAAATGTTTTAATCATGAGTTTTGAAAATCACCTCATGAGGGAAACATGACCCCATTCCTACCGTTACATAATTAGCGTTTTCTATTGTTTTTCAAGCATCCTTATGTATCGATATAATACAATGACGACATATCTCATTGTCGGCATGAAATTGAATTAAGAATAGATGATCTGATACATCGTGTCATCATTTGTTTACAATTGAAATCCTCGTGCTGTTGGTAGTACGCGCTTGTACGTCGATGTAAATGATCCAAGTACCATACAGTCATTCATTCTTTTATACGAGTCGATGATACGAACTGATTGTGGAATTACAGTGCATCTCGTGAGAGAGAAAAACTATTTACGCGTGATTTATCGTGGTGACCTAGACATATATAAACTTGGACTTGGATTGCATTTCTATTTGTAGACCATCGTACACTTTTACTCGATCATTCATGCTTAGAGAGTCTTGAAACGATATCCAAGAGACTGAGATGCAAGTACTCGAGTCATAACGAAACCTGTGAGGACTCGAATATGTCACTGCATGGGCTGATAACGAAGAAGTACAGAAGTATTTATGGCGAACTTTTACTTTGATTTGATTTTTCAACATCTCTACCTTTGAATTTGATGCAATCGAAAGGAATTATTTTTATACTCTGAGTGCAATGTGAATTGATAACTTCCTCACGTGGAAATCGACAAATGACCTAGTATTAACGATTGGCGTTAGTAGCGCCATGCAGGCTTGGCAAGTTTCCATACTTTTCTCTGACTTTTGAGGAAAACAATCAAGAAAAAATAGCGAGGAAAATTGCTCTAAAGGTTTAAAGCGTATAGGCCACGTAGGTTGTGTGCAAGCGCATTCTTTTGGCGCAGAAGGACATTGTTTTCGTCTAGATATAAATGCATTTTTGGTTAACCATCCCCACGGTTCCGAAGAACACGCAGGTGTATCGAAGGTTCATTGAACAAATCTGCCATAAACGTGTATTCACGTACAATGGACCTGCATTTAATCTAAAAGGAAGCAAAAAAATCAATATGACAGCCAAAAATCCTAGTAAAAATGAGTCATAAGCTTGCCAAACTTGTCATTCGATTGTTTTTTACTTGTTATTAACAACCTTATCAGTGTAAGGCTGCTACAACTCTGCTGCAAGGGTTTTGTAAGCTTGTACCATTGTTGTGTGTCAATTAGGAGACTTATGTCAACCTTGTCACAAGCTTGCACGACAACATTGCAGGAAGGTTCAATTGCCATCTGGGTAGCGTAGGCGTAGTTTCACAGTTGATTTTAATGAATCAAGTGGATGCTACGTAAGTATACTCTCCGATATACATTGGACTAGTCGATTTACTTGCCACGTGAATGATCAACTTATGTTATAACTCGAAAACCAAGCTTCGGATCGAAAAATGTCAAATGGAAAAGTTGTTCAGTTTTCTCTCAGGAATACGCTGGTGAAATATCGGTACTTTGTTCTGATTCGAGATGATCATATATGAATTACTAGGGAAAAGTGAGGACTCCTTCACTTTTGTCGATCTTCACAAATAAACAACCTATGAAACTTCTCTTTCCAAACGAGCGTCGTAAAAACCTCCACGATTATCAAATGGAATCATCCGATAATAAGCGAATTCCACGCAGCAGCACGCATAAAAAAACCCTCGTATTATTGCGTCCGAGATCGTCGTACTCTTCCCTCATTCAACCTATTCAAACGATTCGTTCTTGGAATCTATAAACTCAGACTCTAATTCATCCTTTCACCATCGTACACGCGCGAAATGCATTTCAAACATCGAGGTTCTTCAAAGGTGGCTACGACTGATGCTTTATCGCTTCGTTTGACATGAAATTAAACTAACGGGAAGGAACAAATATTCGTCCTTTCCCATTCGCATCCCACTCTATCCGACGTTTTCCAATTTCAATTAACATCGGTATACCAACCTGTAGTAGTTAGAGGCTTTCATCAGCCGTTTGACTCGTTCCTTGGCCGTGAAAGCGTTTGTGTTCCCGACGCGTTGTTGTATATGGGAAACCCCTCTTCCACCCTTCCACGACCATTATTTACGACCCTGAATACTGGTCGGAAATTTCAGGTGATTTTATGACACGTTGAACGACCCGTGTCGTTGTTGCGTCTTTGTTATCGTTCCCGCTACAGTCTTGGCGCGAAAATATTATCCCCGTCTACCGCAATATTGTACCCTATTTCACCACAAAATTGTATTCCGAGAGTAGAAACAATAAACTAGATGATATGTTTTGTTGGGAAATGAAGCGACTGTGCCGGGGAATTGAGGTTTTCGTCGAGAAAAATGAGAGAGTTATAATACGATGCCAGAGTTCTTTTTTTTCCTGTCACTTGTATTATATGATAAATTCATGTATATATAATACTTTATATATAAAACGATCTTTTATCGATCTACCAAGCGAATAATGAATTCCTCTTGCACTCGAATTGCAATATTTAAATCATTGTATACAGGTGGTACTCAGCGTGTTTTCAAAGTCATTGTCAAATATTATTACACAATTGTGACCATTGTATGCAATATACATGGTATTAATACCAATGATTTTCGATCTTTCGTCTGATTCATTGCATTGCGCTCAGCTAAGGTGGGTGTGGTAATTTATTCCATATCATTATAAATCTAACCATGAAATCCATCGATCGCTGTCTCGTGAATTCCACTCCAATCTTGAGATTATTTATAGCAGCATTATTATGATAATACACATTCCAAAACCGATATCATTACACGATTCGGGGAAATAAAATCCTCGTGCGGAGAACCTCGGGGAAATTTGCGCGAATAGGGTCCGCAACAGTTATAGAAATGTAATTATCAAAGAAGGAGAGGAAAAAAAAGCTCGTCTCTTTATCGGATAAGTCACGTCACATCCGCTCTGTCTTCGCGGCCCGAACTCTCGTGTAATCTTTCTTTTCCGACAACTTCCACCCGGAGACTGATTCATTAATAAACGACGAACCGATAACGTCAATGAAAGAGGCAGCTGCAAATCCATGTTACAGCGTAATCGACGGTTATGGATTTGATTCTAATTACAAGGTTTCTATTCTTGTCTCGTCATCTTAGAGATGATTCAGGACTGCCACGGCGAGAATCGTCAACTTTTTAATTGGAATCGTTTAACTTGAATCTTAATGCGTTGGTAGTAACTCGTGAGATTATGAATATACGAAGAATACAAGTTTCAAAATTCAAGGTTCATCGATTGTTGTTCATTTGGATAATGATTATATATCCCTGCAAATTCATACATAATTTGCGGATGGTTAATGCGTAGTTGAATCGAAGTACCACGTGCATACAATGTTCATTGAGTATGTATCATCCATTACCTTCTGTAAAGTACAACCATAGTCAGTATGGAATATTCATACAGGATGAATGTCTAATTGAAATCGAAGAGGGTTGAGTTTCGTAACTCTGTTTGATTAAGGTAATTTGAGGAATGGAATATGTAGAACACTCTGTAACGAATTCATTTATACTCTCCTCATCTTGTATTCATCGCATTTTTATTTGGAACTTGTTGAAGAAATGAGTCATTGATGATCGAATAAATAACTTCGAATAGAAAGAATTCGAATGAAACGAAAGATTCCTTCAAAGAGAGAAAATTGAAATCTTGCAGTACATTCTTCACATGATGTTTCTAGTCCCAACAAATTAATTTAAGAGGATAGTAAATGATGATAATTCATCAAGTTTCGTGAGTTTGAATTTTCGTTTCATTTCTTGAGGATTCAAACTTCGAGGACATTCCCGGGTCGACAAATTTGAATGCTTTTTTCCTCTTATTCTATTTTTAGGCTAATTTTGTCCTGATTGTTGAATAGTGCGGATGAAAACAGTATTTTTTCAATCACTTCAATCCATTGGAGGAGAAATTCAGACTGAAATCGGTCCAAAAACGAAATATGAGGACAAAACCCCTCCCAAATTTTGCGATTTCAATCAATACCGCCGGGCATCGTTTATATGAACAAATATTGATAGCACAAACCTAATTTCGACAGTTCAATGAGGGTGATGAAATGTGCAGAAGGACGCACAAGTGATGCACAAGGATCACCCGATTTGATCATTAAGTGCACTGAATTCTCTCTTCTGATGTTAAATATTGATGATTAATGTTCTTCGAAATGGATTTTGAAGGAAATTCTGAAAAATGATTCTAAAAGTCTGCAGATGAAGGAGAAAGAATCAAAACGCTGATTTGAAATTTTGTGAATCATCTTTAGAAATGGAGATAAAAGAGGAAGACATAATTCGCTATATATTTTAATTGACTCGTGTAGAGTCGTCGAGTAACGTAACTTTAATGACCACTCGTCGCATGGTTCGCACACATCTCCACGACGATCGTAACGTAACTTTGAACGACGAAAGGGAGAAGAACAGATGCATCATCGGTGGTCTCGTTGCATCCACCGGCGGCGTCATTTCGTCTCTTCATCTCGTTTAGGATGGTTGGGGCCGTAGCCGCAAGATGGCGACGCATTGACCGGCGCCGGGCGTCGTGCCGGCGGCAGTCGCGAGTACGACGCCGTCGCCGCCACGTGGGGAGCGAATTTGAATCAGCCGCCACGAGAGAGTCACGATTTCGGAAATTCCACTTTCTCGCAGTCTCTAGGTCATAGATCGACTCTCTCTGAAATCGATGGATGGATGGATGAATGAATGAATGAATGAGCTTCAATCTAGAGTACCGATGAAAAGTTTTATACGGAAACGATACGATTTATTATGGAATACGTGAGAATACGAGGAACAGAAGAGGCGGAGTAACAAGAAGAAGAAGAAGAAGAAGAAGAAATAGAGGGGGAGAAGAATCACGGAAAGAAAGTGTCACGAACGCTAAGGGAAGACGTTCTTGTCAGTAAGTGGTGAACCGTGGTACTGTGGATGCTGTGGATGCCGTGGATGCTGTGACTGAGCGGGAAAGTGATTTGAAATCGTCATGCGAGATTGGGAACTCGTGTACCGGGATTAACATAGTTACGAAATCTTTTCGATTTGATGGATGGTTCCTGTCTGACAGAGCTGACCTTGGTATTACACGCGACCTTGGAAATTGGCGCCACCATCGTCATCACGCCACCGGTATCAAGAAAGTCACGATAACACCCGGAAGAAACCGAAGAATCCTATATACGTACATACAGACTCGAACAATAATACATATAAATATACACCAGAAGAGATACCAAAGAATCCTGAGGTGGTTCCAGCCACGAGAAGCTTAAAGCGGCAAGTGGTACGAGTCTCGGCACGTACCTTGGTATTCAGAATCTCTTTTTTTTTCATTTTATGTGCTGCAAACTACAACGAGTTATTCAAATTTCTTCATTTTATACTCCCGATCAATGTGTTGAGACGTAAAGAGTAGTATTTTGGTGTATTGAGCGCCATCTTCATCCGATACTTGAAATATGTGTCAATGAACCGAATTCCGTGTGACATTACCACTGTTTATGTTACCGCTACTGATCTACTGCCAGTGATTCAACGATAAACAGTGTTAGACTGTGAAAGTGTTTTGTCGACGAGAAGTATCATTATTACGTCGGAATATTACGGTTGGGAAACGTTTTATTAGATAAGAGGATATCTTGCTCTTCCACCCACGTTCGTTGTTTGATGGAATGACTTAATACTATGCGACCCAGGTGAGTTGAAACCGGCTTTTGTTGATATGTCCTTTCCTATGTTGACTCGAGTTGAGTGTCAAGTGTTTTACTTGGTTCATTCGACAAGGGCTCAACGCAACTGCCAGAGGTAAAGCGGTGGTTTGAGTTGGGGAAGAAATAACGCGAAGGATATTAACGAGATGGAGTAAATATATATAATATATAAAGGAGAGCTACAGGTAGGCTTACGTAACGAGAAGAAAGAGAAGAAGAGGAGGAGGAAGGAGAAGGACAGGAGATGATTCTTTAATATCACGTGTTTTGCTTCAAACGTTCGATTCCCCCCCCATTTATGGTTTTTTGATATTCAAGTTTTGGAATCGATAGTTCAAACGTTCTTCGAACGTTTAAATGTTCATTCGATAAAAATCCAAAGAATGATTGAATTGGAATGGGAAATGGAGGAATTATATTTCGAAGGAAGACTTGTGTAAATATGAAAAAATATATTTCCTTGCGAAGGTAATCCTTTTCCGTGTTGAAAGAACAAATAAATTGTGAAAATATTTGTTCTTGCTTATACTTGAATTTGATTTTCATCGTCAAATGTTGAGACTTGAGGTAGTCTCATCTTCCTCCTTCACAAAATATACACAGAGCAAAAGAATAATTTCATACCATCAAAGTATGGTGAGGTATGGTACACAAGTACGAGTACGAGAGAAAATCTAATTTTGCTGGAGCAGCAAAAAGAATTGATATCCCGTGTAGAAATTAATTCTTGGCGGCAGTTTGGGCCAAACTAGACGTCCTCGTTTTATTTCAGGCCCTATTTTGGTTACCTTCATAGGGCCTGGACAGGATTGTCACGCACTCATCTTCAGAGCCTGCAGCACAGTATTCCCAACTTCGACCTTTGTAGGACACCACCCACGATGAAGCTAATGTAGGCGATGAAACTTGGATCTTCAAAAGATTGATAAATTGTTGCGAATATCATGGAATTGGATAAATATTGCAAGGAGGAAACTTCCTCGATTGAAAATTGAGCTATCCAAGGCTGTATCTGTACCCAGACTACTTTCACTTGAGTCCACACAGGGCCTGAGATGAGCCGATTCCAATTTCTATTCGGGTATTCCACCCAACGTTACTTTATTCATATATTATCGGACTGTATAAAAAAACAGAACAGCTTCATTCAGTGTTCTTTTTCGATTTTTTGACATTGTTCACCGACAGGGTGAAGACAGTAATCATGGATGAAATATTTTTTTGGTGGCATACACCGCAAAAAGTCGAAATTACAGTAAATTTGTTTTTTAAAGTAGGTTTATATTCAAAAGAGGGATTGATATAAGGGCGAGACCCTATGCAGGCTGTAGTTGGGTGCATTCAGATTTTCAAAACGGTGAAAACGTTGCAAATACAGCTTGGCCCTACATGGGTTGTATACAGGTATGCTTGAATCAAGATCTTCGGGAGAATACGAGAAGCCTTGCAAGACCCTATCAATAAGGTTGTAGTTGGTGTGCCTAGATTTTTAAAACCAGGAACAAAATTGGTAATCCAGCGTGGCCCCGTGTGTGCTTTATATGGGTGCCCACCCATATGAGACTTGGAGAAATCAGGCTGAATATCATCAACCCGACTAGGTCTTTTAGTGGGTAAGGTTAGGGCATCCTGAGCTTGTATACCCAATCAACAAAAATGGGAAGTTTCTGCGCATACTTCGAATTGGGAACAGAAACTTTTCTGAAAATCATAAAACAGGAATCGTTTGTGAGAAAGTTTGTGAATTTATAGAAAGATTTCCATCACTCTTTTGATGTATCGAAACGTAGAACTCTGAAAATCTTGCGGTATCAAATGAAATGATTCGAATGGGAATCTCGCAGGGATACTCAAAAACATTCCTCTCTCTTAGAGTCAAGGCTACTCAATCCACGTTCACTTTACAATGCATGTCAAGAAGATTTTTGAGACTGAATTTACAGTGAAGTAGGAAAAGATTTTAACCTATTTTCAACCTGTTTTCCACTCAAGTCTCCTACTTATCAAGCTAAGCGAACTATACGAACATCATGAAAAGTAGCTATGAAGGAAAAGGAGGCTAAGAAGAGTGCATCAAATTTGACCTTCTTCACACTTTATTGAGTGTTTCGTGAAGTACGGAACACGGGAGCTGATGAATTTTATGGATAAAGCGCAACTTCTTTAATGCATTCTTTTTTTTCCTCGACATTATCAGTAAAATCAGGAATTATATAAAAATTGTATTTCAACAGATTTCTTTGTATTATATATGTATATATACACATATCAGCAATTGATCTTGTTCCGAAGACAGATTATTAAACTTCACATCTGAGTGCACGTACAGAAAGAAGATATATCAAGGAACCCAGTGGCGTTTTCTTCGTGACAAGTATATATATTATACAGACGCGTGTCCTACCGTTTACATTTCCTCGAGGGATCACGTTTCTCGGTTATGTAGGATTTTCGATGCTTGACGTTTCCGAAAGGGAAGCTTATTTCGACAACTCGATGCCGGGTTTTTCTCTTAAAATTCATCTTGGTCTTGGTTTAGTTTTGTTCTTATTTTGATAGAATTGTTATTGGGTTGAGTGGTGAATTTGAAAGAGAGGAGATCTCCTAGTTCCCACACGTCTCGAATTGGACTGAGTTACCAGAGAAACGAAATTACCAAAACTCAAAACCGTAGATCCGATGCGCTTGAAATTTATTTGTAAAAAACAACTGTGGTGCGAGAATTCAAATTTTTGCTACCACAACGTGCTGTATTCTCAATCTATGTATGAAATTCAATACAATATATCGTAAATTCTATGGAGTTAATAATGAATAAACATCCACGCACTTGGAGTTCGATATCAGGTTTTCTATGATTGTGTTTGATGGTGAGTCAAGAGTTGCACTTGAATTACTCAATCCATGGAACACCCACGTTACAAGTTACGCTTCTCAATCGATGTAATAGTTATTACTTGTACTAAAAGGTCGTATAAAATAGAAGGATATGAAATAAAATTACTTAGATAATCTAAGACTATGGACATTCGAATAAATAAGGATTATATAGAATTGTTCCATCTTCTTTGATCATGATAATAAATCTATAGGAATATATAGAACTGGTTGCATGTTAAACTAGTTGGAGAATATTTTCTAATACTCCGTTTCGAAATGTAATAATTCAATCTCATTCTGTGAATTTTCAGTATAGTTTACTTCAGAAAACACACAGCACAGAATAATGAGCTGCAGGAGCTAAGTTACAGCTACGATTTCCTACTGTGTGGCTGAAAAATAGCTACAGCTGCAATTGTTTTGGATATGGTAGTGAAAAAAGGGTGCTAAAAAAGTGTGTAGCTGCCCCAGCTGTTCTATTCTTTTGCGTATTCATATGGCATTAGGTTTCAACATGGCACCCTGTGTAGGATCTAACATCAACGCAACGCTAGATCATGTTAGGTTCTCTAAGCAGAACCTCTTTGTCACGAAATTCCAGCTGGGGTTCGACGTGGATTTCAACTCCAACGTGAGATTTCAATTGGAATTTCTGTTCCCAAGTGGAATCCAGGGGGGATTTTGGATCCTAGGTGGAGTCTCAGCTGGTGACGCAGGTAAATTTGGAATCCCAGCAGGATTTTTGTAACAGGGCTGGCGAAAAATTGTCATCAGGTTGTTAAAGATTTTTGTTCCGAGAAATTAGATTAAAAACTGACAAACTCTCTACCCAATTAAGTTGAGAATTATCTATCGGAAAAACTTGGCGGAGAAATTTATGTCAGTTTTTGACAAGATTTCATGAGTCAAAACCCATTTAAAGCCTGGCAACAATTTTTCGCACAATTCTACCTGGAATTTTCAGCAAAGTATCGATCAATCCATCACCATCGGCATTTTATCGACATTTCTACGTGGGTATCCACGTAATGTCAATCCCTCAAATTCTTGTCATTTTAATTGAAAAGGAATAAAATAACTCCTTCGTGTACAGAACATTATCCGAAAATTGATGATGTATTTTATATAAAGAAGAATTGAATAAATAACCGAGTCCCGATCATTGAAATTTCTATTAATCAAACCCTTGATAATCCAAAGATGAATGTATAATCAAGAATTTCATGAATCTCGATGAGCTATACATTCTAAATATACAAGTAATCGTATAACATCGCACCTCCTGTCATCAGAAATAATAACTCAAGACAAGATAGTTGTCGCCATAAAATTCAACACAACTACCGCGTCAAACCACACGCGTTCTTGTCGTTATATTACCTCCACCGACCTTACGTCACTTTTTATTTGGCCCCAGGTTCCTCCTCGACATTTATTTCACTACTTTTCTTCCGTTCCTTTCATCTTCCTCTCCTACGATCCTCTCTTACGCTACGTTATTACAAAAAAGTAATCGTTGTCCAGTATATAAATAACGAGCAAAGTATGCGATGTGGACAACATCCACATCACGAACGCGAGAAGAAGAGAGGGAAAACACACGTGAAATAAATGTGTTGGGAAATGGAATGGATATATTAATGTCCGAAAAGGTTGATCATGAGAGGAGATGGAGATCATATACGCACTCACCACGCCCCATGGAACTGAATTCGCTAGATTCTCACCCTCTATGAATTTCGAACTTCCAAATGAAATGAATTCACCATCATTCTGAAATCCACACTTAGAGTCGTCGTTGGAAGAAAAGTGGAAGAATGTGGAGCGCGAAATCGTATGTTTCCCTTTCAACATGTATATTACGACTCGCGTAGGATGTGAATTAGGGATGGAGCAAAAAAATTCTATGTCAAAGTGGCACGACACGTGCGTTGAATGCAACTCGGTTTCAAGTGCATACTTCGTGCGGATTAACACATGGATGCTCAACTGTATATTTTCTGATTTATTCGAGAAGAGAATAAATTCTTGAGAGAAAACATTTGAATGCGACAGGGAAATAATCTTGAACGGATATATAATGGAGTTGAGAAAAAAGGAGTCTATTCTCAATTAGATTCGTTGGATATTTATTAAACTCGTTTGTCAGAAGATTTTGTTGAAATTGAAGAACGGTTCATTTTACCGTAACGAATTTCATGAATTTTGAACGATCCTCGAGCAGAGTATTATCTTCACTATGCATGAAACAGATTTCGTTTTCCATCTTCATTCGGGCGGTGAAATATTTCGAAACGGAAGATGTAGGTCCACGAACCAGATAGATTGAAGATGAGGAAGAAGTCATGAAAATTAATGTTGATAGGATTTTCTGGTAAGATAAGATTTTCTGCATTTTTTATCCTATTCCATCTTTCACTGTTATTCATATTTTGATGCCATCGCTTCATGTTTGGATCGCTAAAAAGTTGGCTATCGAATCTCTCTGTACATCAGGGAAGTTTAAATTTAAGTGGCATTCTATACGACACCTGTTGCTCGATACGCCTATTACACCACTTCACTTCTGTTTTAACGATCTTGTTTCTTTCTCTTCGATAAGTTACATGTTACACGTATTGTCAATTTTACTCCTATTTTATATACAATCTTATTCCTGCTTTGACATTGAAATAACTAACTAACAATGTAACGTTATTCCCATGGAACGTATAATCCAAACATGTTGATGTCAGTTATTTTAGCTCCAAAGAGTGGCTTCGTCGTAGGACCTGAAAAGAAAAAAGTGCAATCAATCACACCTTGTAATAAAGATTTTTTTCTATTATCTTTGCTGAACAATAAATTGTACCGTTGAGCATAATTAGCTAGACTCAACTATGCATTATATTTCCCCCTGATTGATCCCTCTCTTGTATTTTTAACGATATAAACGTATACTCTAACTCAAGGTCGTCACTGTTTACTGGATAATAAAATACAGTAGCACATCGATATATATCCAGTTCAGAAATGAGTCAGTTCGTTGCGTGAATCGCTGTCGATAAGTTGCCAAAAATTTTTATGCGAGTGATATTCTTCAAGTGGACCGAAAATTCGATACGATACAATAAAATCTGAAATCTGTGAAGATCGATAAGAAAGCAAGTAAAAAATATCTTCATCCTCAATTTAAATCTCAAAATTTCTATACGTTTCAACTATTTGATAGAAATTCTCGTTTTCACACGATAAATCTTATTGAAGTATTGGTTCTGTGCGGCGATACCTAAATCACGAACTACGATTTCCTATAGATAGATAAGAGAGCGATTTATAGCAGTCTCTTGAGAGATAATGGACCTTTGAATGACTTGTTTCGCTATAAGTAAGGAACGTATTATCTTGAACTATTCAATAAAATACATAGCTAAGTTAGAATCCTGTTTCGAGAGATACAAGGATTGTTAGTTTGAAACTTGAAATTCCATTGATTGGAGTCACATTATATTATTCTTGCTTAATTTTATTCCTAATCCTTTTATTATGACATTGATGACGAATGTGATGATGGTGAATCATAACCCAGACAGCACAACTAGTTCTCAAACAGTTCTTAGAGAATACCATTTGAATGCCACGATTTTTGAGAGAATTTGTTAAAAATACGCACAATCATTCATTTCCCTAATAACACACGAAGAATTCTTTTTCAAAAACAAGAATAGAGTTATTCAAGAACTCTTTTTGAGCTGATGAATTCATAAAGAGTACTCAAACAATACTTCCAGCATTCTCAAAGAACTCTTTGATGTCCCAAACATTGAACTCCTCCAGAGCTGTTTATGAATTCATTAATTCAAAAAGAGTTCTTGAAGAATTCTACACTTACTCTTGAAAGAGAATTCTTCGTGTGTTATCTAGGTTGAATCCAAAACAATTCCAAAAGTATGTCCGTCATGTAAGTAGAAATGAAAACATATAGAAGTTCAGAAAGAACACGTAATCTGTGCGAAAAAATTCATAATGCATTTATATCTGAATTCATTAGGTATAAATAAACAGATGCGGACTTTGGTTTTTGCCGCCCCGTATATGAAAGCAAAAATTAATTCGTCACGGAAATATTAATTGAAAAAAAAATGTTTTTCGACCCGATTGCCGCCCTGTAAATAAATCACACCACAAAACAGTCATTCTGAACTTTCTCATAATTCAATGAACCTTTGTAATTAAATATCAAGTCTTTTACAAATTTCCTATAGGAAAAGATAGAGATCGCAGAGTTTTGTCCATCGCTTTCTACGAGGGATTTTCCACACTCGATACAATCGATAAGTTTTTCCATACATGAATGCATTTTTACAGTCAATATTCACATATTTTGAGTGAATAAATAGTTTACTTCATTATCCACGAAGGATTCATGAATTTTCACACACTTCCCTTCTTTAGAGTCACATAACTTTGTGGTATACAAAACTTGAACCTCAAAATCATATGATATGCCATTTATTATATGTTTCTTGCACCGGAATGAATTAATCATTGATTATTACATTGCATAATTCACTTCATTTTATTGAGCACTCTCAAAATCTCATACACGCACAATTTATGAGAGAAAATATACTGCTGATTGTATCTTGGACATTACTTTTATTCAAAGACAATTACCAATTCGGGAAGACTTTGATGGAATTCTTGTTGATCGAAGTTCATGGTATTCGTTATAAATTTTTTTGGGCAGAACAGGACTACATTTGGGATTCCTATAAAGATTCATATTCACTGTCACAACGGATAATCTTTACGAATACTTCATGCATTTTCTATGTGTATTTCAAGAACTCCAACGTGTATTCATTGAGAACTTTTCAATGATTCTTTCGATACTTTATGTGTTGATTTAGAATACTACATAAATTCCTTAGGTGTTCTTTACTCTGAATTTTCTGCGAACTCAAAAGGGACTTGTGTGCTGTCTGGGAAAAGATGGCTTATCAACTTTTATCAATTTTTGGTTGTTTTTTTTTAACAATACATTCTGAGCCTGGTAAAAAAATCTCTCTGAATCTCTCTGAAAATTTCACGTTTCAGAGAGATTCAGAAAGAATCAGAGAAATTCAGAGCAATTCAGGGTGGTTCGAAGGATTTCAGAGACTAGTGGATTGAGAGAACTTGTACTTTGAATTTTTTAGAAGGATTCAGAAGAATTCAGAGGAACTCAGAGAGATGCAGGGAAATTCTGGAAAATTCAGAGAGGAACAAATTCAGTAAAATTCTTGGTCCTGTATTTCAGAGGCGTTCGAGGAGTTTCAGACGCTTACAGAGATAGATGAATTCAGAAAGATTGTGCGTAGAGCTTTTCAGAAATATTCAGAGGAATTTAGAAAGATTCAGAGAGAAATTAATTCAACGAAATTTTTGGTTCAGGATTCCAGAGGTATTCAGGGAGTGTCAGAGACTCACAGAGACAGGTGAATTAGGAAAAATTGTGCGTGGGATTTTTTAGAAAGATTCAGAGAGATTCAGCGGAATTCAGAGAGATGCGGGGGAAGTCTGGGGAATTCAGAGAGGAATAAATTCAGTAAAATCTTGGTCCTGCATTTCAGAGACTTTCTGGAAGTGTCAGAGACTTCCAGAGACAGATACATTAAGAAAAATTGTGCGTGGAACTTTTTAGAAATATTCGGAGGAATTCAAAAAGATTCAGAATAATTCAGAGAGATTCACAGGAATCCAGAGAAATTCAGAGAGGAATTAATGTAGTGAAATTTTTGGTTCAGGATTTCCGAAGTATTCAGGGAATGTCAGAGACTCACAGAGACAGGTGAATTAGAGAAATTATGTGCGTAGAGCTTTTCAGGAATATTCAGAAGAATTCGGAAAGGTTCAGCGTAATTCAGAGAAATTCAGAGAGAAATTAATTCAGCTAAATCCTTGCTTCAGGATTTCAGAGGTATTCAGGGAGTGTCAGAGACTCACAGAGATAGGTGAATTAGGAGAAATTGTGCGTGGGATTTTCCAGAAAAATTCAGGGAGATTCAGAGGAATTTAGAGAGATCCGGGGAGTCTGGAAATTCAGAGAGGAATGAATTCAGTACAATTCTTGGTCCTGCATTCCAGAGGCTTCCTGGAAGTTTCAGAGACTTCCAGAGGAAGATAAATTAAGGAAAATTGTGCGTGGAATTCTTTAGGAATATTCAGAAGAATTGAGAGAGATTCAGAGTAATCCAAAGATATTCAGAGAAATTCAGAGAAATTCAGAGGAACTCAGAGGAAGCTTCGAACCCTGAATACATTAAATTTCGAGATATTCAGAGGAATTCAGAGAAAATCAGAGAGATTCAGAGAGATTTCAGAGAGACTTTTTTTAACGGGAGAGGGTGTGTGTTCCCTTGGGGCAGTGAGGCATTATTTCAAAAACTAGCCCAATCAGAAAAATCCGTAATATGCCAATGTTGACAACAGGTGCAGTACAGTGCCAGTATTGGGTCTCCAACACTTGGTCAACACGTACGGGATCAGTACTGGATACATAAAAATACAGTAATATGCCTGTGCTGATAAACCAGTACTGAGAACTTAATACCAGCCAGGTACTAACCCAGTACTGGCCCTGCACTGATTGCGAATAATGGCATCAGTACTCAATCCCCAGTACTGAAAATCGTTATCATTCCAGAAAAATGCCAGTACCCTGCCAGTCTTGGCTAGTACTGGTGCAGTACTGCGCCTGTTGTAAATTTCTGGTTGGGAAATTCTCAAGTTGAACCGAAAAAAAACAAAATATTACGTGTGATAAATGGACAATCCACTCAAGAACGACCGCATGTAATATTTGTGAAACGATGATCACATATTACATCATAAAGAAATCCACATTCCATAGAGAATTACTTTCGCTTCGAGACATTTTTGTGAATATCGAAATCGTAAGAAATGTTATCGCAACCTGTGATGATACTCTAGGAAGAAAAACGTTGCACTTCTGAATATCAAAAATGAATATAACATGCACACAAATATGACTTATATGACATAAAACAAATTGACATAGGCTACATTTTGAAAAAATAGTACCAATACTACTGATAAAATTCATCTCAACGGGAATATTTTTCCGTATGTATAGGCAGAAAAACGGATATCCAATCAAGGGAAATTATATTCAATTTAATGTAATTCCACGATCATTTTATGTTTAGTATACACGTATATCAATTGGAAATATAAGCATCCTGACTGGAACCGTCTGCAGCACGTTACCCCTATAAACTGACATCACAACCATGTGTTCCTAGCAATACGTGACCATTAGAATGATTTTAATGTTCCAAGAAAACAGAAAGTGGTATTCAAATATAGAACTGTTCGGTGAAACATTAATTCGATTCGTAGCATGTACGAAGAGTATCGCTAGTAGAAATCAAGAACTATTATATTTATTGAATAATATAAATAATTGAAACAGTTTGATTGATTTTTCCATCTAGAGGTCTCAATTTCCCTCAAGCTTCGTCAAGTTTAGAATGAAACTACTTTGTAACCGTCTCAAAGAAAGCCTCGTTTCTTTTTCAATCTTCCCTATAGCATCCATCCAATCAATCCTTCCATATCTCACTTCATTGAATCTGTTAATGAAAACTACAAGCAAAAGAAAAAGAGAGTATTCGAAGTTCGATTGGTCATCGCAATATGATGTACTCGTATTCTCGTACATCGTACTCGTTTCAAATCTTCAAGAGATTTCCACGATGGAAAAATAAATTGATTCACCAGTGAACATGAATAGGTCGCTATTCTCAAATCTTACCGAGCTTTAGATTTTCAAATATTTTCTCGCAGGCTTTTTATCATCTTCAATTCCAAGGTACGTCTTTGAGATGACAGGATTCAGACAGCTGTTTATTTATTCCTCTTTTTATATTTCTTCAATCCTATTAAATGATTTCTATTAAATGGAATTCAATTATTTGTTGGATTTGAGAATAATGAATGGGGGTAGAGATCTCGCGCTGGTGGACCACGTGAAAACGTGTTGATTAAAATCATAATTATATTCCAGTATATAATTGATACTCGGTAGAGAAAATGGTGGTGAGTTGTCGCATAGGTCCCTCTGTCATCGATTGTGTAACTTGATCCGATCGTTATACCTGTCTGGATTCATTAATCTACACTCCGGGAGTCTTACTAATTAGCGTAATAATCGTTGCGCGACCGATCGTATCCACGAATTCCATGATGAAATGGAAAGGTCGACGTGAATTCGTGGATCTCGTGCAAACAAGTAGACACGTTGATATAATCAATGACATTCCAAATATAACGATACGCGAATGAGAGACTTCTGCAATGTGATCACTGTTGCGAATAACACTATTGTGCAGTTCGTTCGATAAACGATAACAATCGGATATTTTTATATTCACCAAATACATTTTCCTCATATATTTTCGAATTATATTCTCTCCCTTGTGCTCAGAAATATTTTTTCCAGATCAATAGAAAGATGTTTTTCAGATATTTTATTTGCAACAGACTCCCCGCTGGAAGTTTATTCAGAATCGTGAATTTATCGTGGAAGGTTTTCCAACGGGATTAGTGAAGATTGCTTACTTTTAGACGCCCTAAACGAAAGCTCATGTGTGCACAACCGATTATTCGATCCAGCCATTCGATTCAAGTTGAACTGAATAGCCAATAAAACAAACGAAAAATCCTTGGGTTGGACTCGATGATTGGGCAATATCGCATCCACGCAGGGCGAGGAACATATCTTTCAGAAACTTCTCATTAAATATCTCTTCAGTACTCGTGAAAGATAACTCGAAGATAGCTTTTAGAAGCAACACCGAGCAATACGGATTTTTTCCCCGTGTAGTTGAAAAGCAAACTCTATTCAAATTACGTAAACTTCGTAGAAGCTCGTTCCACCAAAAACACATCCCATTGATCGGATAATTCGAATGAAAATGAACAGAGTAACGGAAGTGATGAGAACAGGCTTTTGTCCCGCGCATTAACATGGCAAGTTTCGAAATGCCAGTACAAAATGAAACTAAGTGTAATGGAGTACAAAGTACTATAAGCCGAGTCTTGTTTCGAAATTTCAGAGAGCAATTAAAGAAGGGATTCCGGTCCACGAACTGGCATTGTGTACAACGTTTGTCCATTTTCTTTGTTAATAAATCTTACGACAAAGTAAGAGAAGGGAAAAGTTTATATTCAGACTCTCGTACGTTACACAAAGAAACTTAAACGCTACTATTATCGAATTCAAAATCATCATAAAATCATCATAATCTCTTCCTCTGGAGACAGAATGAAATTTCCCTGTCAAAGATAATAAAAAAGGAAGAAAATTTGAACCGTAAATCACATATTATACAAACACGACTCACTCCAGTTAGCTGAGAAAAAGAGATCTCTGATAAGTGTGCTACTACTCTGCAACGGTTGAATTGTGAATTATTATCGTTCCATGAGCTATCAAAACCGTTTACAAGTCCACCTGTGCGCGCTGCGCGATTCCAATTTACAATAAATCCATTTCAAGCGCATTGAAGCTCTCAGCAAGATGTGTCGTTGCTGCTCCTGTTGTTGTAGTCGATGAAAATAACATCGTGTAATAAAATCGAATCATATCGTATATCACGAGACCGATGGCTTTCAAGTGATTCACGACGATCGGTTATGGAGAAAAAAAGAAACGAAAATTTATTATCTTTCCACTCGATCCTTATTTATTATAAATAATCATTTTTATCAATCTTATCGATATACTCTGTTGTGATTGATTCACATTTTCGTGAAATATCGTTATTTTTTCTCATTCTATAACAAAAATCGTATTGAATTTTGGATTCTTCGATAAAAAATCATGTATAAGAAATCAAAAAAATTCGTACTCGATGATTTATCTAAAAGAGTCGTATGAATACATCTTCCGAGCACGATGCCGACCCAATAAAGAATCTACTCTGTTGTTGCATTGCTAATCAGTATTCCAAGTTTATCGTTAAGACGAAGCTCGATTTATCATCAACGTCATAGTATTATGATAATTCTAAAAAAGCTGCTTACACTTCATTACTTGAAATGACCTACATATATCCAAGAGTATTACTCACGCTTGTTGTCACTACTTCTGTTTTTTTTCCAGCAGCGAACGTGATTATTCTTAACAATTCGTCATTCGTCCGTGTAATTGGATCATAATATTGGAATCATAGTTATAAATCGCTCTATCTGTTTAACATTCCTACACATTTTTCTTGGGACAGCGAATCATTGTTGCCATAAGTCGTACGAGTTGTGATATTGAGCACATTTCATCAAATTTACCATTTTCAACGTTATAAAACGAGAACATCTGTCGTTATCTCGGAACGATGTACATAATTAATTGCTAACAGCAATCTCCGAGAATTCTTGGAATGTAAAAAAAAAACCAGAGATGAGACGAGAGACGAACAGTACAGTGTTGAAACAAACGATTTATTCTCAAACTTTTGTCTTCTTCTTTTTCGAGTGTGACGTTTATCCATTCGCGGATAGCTATGGAAGATGTAATAAAACTCACAAGAGAAATACGGAGTTCGTTATAGAAGTCTTATTTTTAATTTCTGGGTCGCAAAGAAGTTATAAAAACTCATGTATATACCCTCTTTCGATTCCAGAGATCAAACTGTCATCGTCATCGAACTGGCACACGGTTCCTGGTATTCCAAAGGAGATAAATTTATCTTTGAAACAACTTCCATGCTTTCGAAAGATTCATCAACTCGGAACTAAACTATCGAAGATTAATTCCCTAGCTTCTTCATTTCTTCTGTCCTCACTTTTATCTCAATCAACATTTGTGTAGGGGTTGTAGAGGGAGAGAGTGAAGATGTATTTTGAAATTCATTCGGTGTCGTGAGAATCATCGGTTTGTCATTCCCTCTCTTCGAATCATCCCTAACTCGTAATAATGATCGCAATGAATGACCACATAACGAGTCATAAGAATAGAGAGTGTATAAGGAATGCATCGTTGTCGACGATAATGACGACGAATGACGACACCCCATTAACCCAGTGGCCCAGGAACGATAAAGGGAATTAAAGGAGAGAGGAAGTGTTTGAGCCGATGGGACCTCGAGAACACGTGTATCCCGACTACATAACGGTGGAATAATTAAGTGTTACAACGACGTAGAAGAGACTACGACAAGGAGTTTGTTAATGAAGCGAGTCTCGAGTCTGGGGTCTACGAATGAGAAGGTATAGAGAAACAGCGAGAGAGAATGAGAAGGAGTTCCGAGTGGACCAGGGAACTATTTCTCTTTTGACGTACTCGAAAGGGCCGAAATACAAGGGAATCTTGAGAAAAAAGTAATTTATTCATTCATTCATTCATTCGATGGAATACTGCGAAATGAACGCCGTGAAAACTCTTCTTCTTCTCCTCACAGAAACTAAGGAAGAGAGCTCATTGATATAATAACTTAACAAGAAATAAGAAAAGATTCACTTTCCACGATAGATGGATAGATTCAATTCGAAAAGTTTTTGCATTTTCCAGTGTTCGTACTGATTTTCTCAAACAAACTGGAAAATCTAAGAATAAAGATCGAATACTGGTTGATTATTTTTCCAAAGGAACAGAAAATATCATTGCAAGACGAATCAAAGAGAGATAAGATTATGAAAAGACCCTGATACGAGGGACAAAGAAACACCCTATCATCACGATTAAGAGAAACAAAGGCAAGAGAGTCTCCGGATAACACTAAAGATACTAGAAAAGCTACGTGATCTCGTGAAACAGCAGCACGAAATTACAATCAGCGAAAAGACGATGGTGTAGTAGTAGTATCAACTTTTGTTCCACAGCAAACTAAGAGAAAGAAAACGGACCAGAGCAGTCTTTCCATTTTACCCTTGCCGTAACAGGGGAAAACGTACAAACGTATAGCCGTTGTTGTGTATACGATTTCTCGCTGATGTGCGCCTTTGACTGGAAAATCGGCTCTCTCACGATCGTGTCTCGGATTGCAACACTCAAGAATGATATTCCCCGCTCGCTCGTTCGATTTGAATTAAAATCGTGTTGTGGATTCTCGTGCTGTCGTGGAATTCCTAACACGTGTCAAAGTCATTTCAAGTTTCATTTCTCCGGCCCGCAAAACATGAATGTTTATTGAATTCATTCGATATATTCGATTCAGGTTCCACACTGAGGCAGAATTTTGGATATTTTATTTGAAGTTATATCGGACTTTCAGAAGCAAATGAAATGGTTGGACGATAAATTTGAATCGTGAATCATGCGATGGTTGTAGTAGTGCATCATGAGTATTCATGGATCGCACAATGGATATGCGGACTACGATGTTCACAGCAACAAGTACAAGGACAGCGGTCTACAATAGCTATTCAAATTCCTATTCAGTAAGGTCATCGATCCTCCTTGTCATTATCCCGACTGGCATAGATTTGATCCAATCATAGCAATTCGGGCTGGGCAATCTTCATCAGCTCTATTCTGAGTTTTCGGTTGAATTCAAAATAATTTATCAATTTTCACCATTCTACAAAGTTATGCCAAACTTTTGTAGTTCTTCATTTCTGCGGAACAACGTACTATATGTATTGTTTCTATTTGAGTAACAAAGTTTGTTACGTTATACCAGTACGTGTTGGCTGCTTATATCTGCTTCAAACTTTAGTATGTTTACTTGAATATCTGCCCCATAAGTTGTTATAACGTTCTTTCTTTCTCCACGAACATAATATATCCTAGGAAAATCATCTCGCAGATTTTCTAGACTTGGATTTTTGAGACGAGACTATTGCAAGTTAGCTGCCAACCTAGCAGAATTCCCATTCTTGCTGTTGTTTTTGGAAGTATTTTGATTGTGTTTTTTAACAAATACTCTCTCTTTCTGTTCGAGTATTTTGCTTCCTGAAATAAAGGAAGGTAGCTGGCCCACCCTCCTGTTCGGTAATTTCGTATTTTCCATCTACAACATCACGTTGTCTTTCAAGTGCCTCTCGAATTATTCTGCAACGTTTTCGCCCCTTCCAGTTTCAATCGTTATATCGTCCCTCGTGTCCTCCACTTTCCCGTTTATCGTTATGTTCTTCCGGCTTTACGCTCTTTTCATTCTCCTTTTTAACCTCTAATGAGTATTACATTTGAGTGTCCTTGTTTTATTTCATCCCTCGATGATGGGGCATGAGACAAGAATGATGGAAGCACTAATAACATTCACCACATAATTCCCTTCTCTTTCGGGAGTTTATAGATCGCTTGAAATTACATTTAGAAAGGGTTCACACGAAATCGTGAAATTATGGTTGCGAAAATTAAGGAAACAAGGATTAGGAATGGAAAGTTTCAGTGGAATTATTTTTGTTTGGAATTGGAAATCCAAAATGCATCGAGTTATGCGTGGTTTGTGTTTTTTAATGAATTTTCACTAATCGGAACCATCTGTGCGCTTTTATTCTCTTGAGATGATACGAATGTGTTTTCCACCTCTTCTCGATCGATGAAATTAGGAAGAAACAACGTTACAAAATTGAAGAAGAAATTTCAAACAGTAGTATGGAGCTGAAACTAGCGTTGTACACTGAAAATAAAATTCTGGAATGGGTAACGTTTGGACATCAACAGTTGATGTTCGTGGAAAAATGAAATTGGTAACCATGAGAACATTACTGGCTCGTTTCATTTATAACAACTGTTGATGCTCAACTAATTAACCAGCGATGTACCGGTGAGGAAGAGCAGATCTTGAGATTTTATTTTCCACAGACATCAGCCATTGATGTCCAAACGTTAAGTGCTCCAGAATTTTATTTTTAGTGTATGTAACTTCTGATATGATCATTGTATCAATTATTCCAGTTGCAAAACCATTTAGTTTAGAGCCAAGAAATTAATTGTTCCCTGGCATGTGTACCATAGGGCCCGGAATGGGGCCAGAGTGGGTCAGAGTTCATACCTTGGTAGACATTTTCTCCAGTTAATCATAAGGCACTTACGAGTTTGCTCATTCAATTTGTGAGGAACTAGTGAGGAATGTAACGCTCTAACTCATCAGATACTAGTTAGAAAAACTGACCAGTTGCTCGCTAGTATTTCACAAGGCACTTGTTAGTATTGAGAGTACAAATTAATTCGGTCCGTTTTTTTACAGTTAAAGATGCGTTTATTTCAGAAGAACATGAATTATCAAATTAATCAAAGTATTGTCCATCGCTAGCTATCACTTTTTCCCATCTTTCGGGTAATTTTCGAATCTCGTTACGGAAAAACGTCTCGTCCTTCGAGGCGATCCAAGTTAGGAGCGAATTTTCGATTTCTTCGAACGAAGTGAACCGGTGGCCTGCCAAATCGTGCTGCATCTGTCGGAATAACCAGTAATCGGAAGGAGCAATGTCCGGCGAGTACAGCGGGTGCGGTAGAATATCCCACTTCAACGTTTCCAGATAATTTCTCCCTACTTTTGCGACACGAGGCCGAGCGTTATCGTGTAAAAGAATAACTTTGTCATGTCTTTCCTTGTATTCCGGACGTTTTTCTCGTAACGCACGACTCAAACGAATCAATTGTAGCCTATACCGATCACCCGTGATAGAATCACCAGGTTTTAGCAACTCATAGTATATAACACCCTTTTGGTCCCACCAGATACACAGCATGATCTTTGAACCATGAATATTCTTCTTTGGTGTCGATGTTGAAGTCGATGGCAACGATTGACCGGGCATAGCATAGTATTTTCTTTTCTTGGGGTTATCGTAGAATATCCATTTCTCATCTCCTGTCACAATCCGATGTACGAACCCCTTTCTTCGTTGTCTTTGAATCAGCTGCTCGCAAGTGAAAAATCGCCGTTCAATGTCTCTAGGCTTTAAGTCATAAAGCACCCAATTGCCTTGCTTTTGAATCATGCCCATGGATTGTAATCGTACGGAAACTGCTTGTTGCGTAACTCCTAATGATTCCGCAAGCTCCTGTTGCGTTTGACTCGGATCTTCGTCGAGTAAAGCCTCCGATTCCTCGTTTTCGAATTTTTGTGGTTGTCCTGAGCGAGGCTTGTCTTCGACCCTGAAATCGCCATTCTTAAAACGTCGAAACCATTCCCTACATGATTTATCAGTTGGAGCATTGTCACCATAAACTTCCCCAAGCATTCGATGGGCTTCAGCAGCACTTTTTTCCAATTAAAACAGAAAACTAGCACCTCCCGCGAATGCTGCTTAGTTAAAACGAAATTTGACATACTTCACTGAGTAAAAATCGGGATTCTAGAAGAAACTCGGAGTGATATCAACTGAATATTATTCACAAGTGTCTAACCTCTCTGAAACAATTGAAATCGGTTGTGACTATGAAACATTCATGAGAGCGAGAGTCATCTTTTCAAACCGGACCGAACTAATTTGTACTCCCAATACATAAACATCAATAAAAAATCAAAAAGATTTTTCACTAACATCTTTTCTTGTGGATTTCCAAAGAGGACCTGGTGAATACTCAGAAATTTCATCCATACATGAATTGAATATCCACAAGATTTTATTTGGAAATCCACAATAGAAGGAGGTTTCGCAAAAATCTCTTTCAAATTTTTTCCTCTGATGCAAAAAGCCTTTGTCCCAGTTCAGATAGCACATTTTTTTAATATATGTATATTCCATACAAAATTTCCAATGATTTTCAGAAAAAAAATGATTGCGAAAGAAACAGATGCCTCTCAATTATCCAGCTACTAAACTCCGTTCTCAACTATTCTTGGTAAATCAGGGAGAATATTGTCTTCTTTGAGAATATTCAGCAAACCATCTGAATGTTTGTGAGAAACCTGGCTATCAATCGCCCATTCTCGAATTTTGCCTGCTGTATTCGTAATAGTTAAAAAATCTGGAACTTCAGTTGCACTGTTGTTCTCCTCTTCATCATCAGGACTATAGTGATCATCTTCAATCTCACTCAGTCCTACATCGCTTGACGCATCATTTATCCCGTCGATTGTTGGGAGTTCTAAAGCAGGTGATGTAGGGATCCTTTAATGAGGGATCGGACAATCAGTCGCCATTAGTGGGATACTTCCGGTTCTTTCTATAGTTTAGTTAAGCATGCATAGTGTATGTTATTTTATTAAAATCATTTTTCTCAAATGTATTTACATGCTTTGTTCGAAGAATGTTTCAGATTCACTTAATTGTAAGTATTATACATGAATAAGCTCACTTTAAATATGTATCTCGAATATTTTCATAAATATCAGTACCTATCCCACTAATGGCGGCCGACCAATCCGTAATCAGCAGTTGATTGTCCGATCCCTCATTAAAGGATCCCTAAGGTGATGTGACCGAATCATGTGAAGATGCAGACAAATAATTATCTGCAAATGTAGCATACTGAGATGAAGATTCGTACGTTCGAACAGGAATATTTGAATTCGTAATTTGGGTATTTTCATCGAAATCTGAGATTTCATGTAAATTTTTTACCCAATCTGGGAAATAATGATCGAAAAGAATGCATGAATTCCCGATTTTCACGTTTGCTCAAATACGAATTAAAATATCGGAAGTAGTTTCAATAGTAAACGTCAGTGATCGCTGTAAAAAAATTAGGCATCTTTCTTTCGTCTTTGACAATATCTGTTTTATTTTTCTGGGTTTTGAAGTTAGCTATTTTCAACTAGTATGAATTGGGGAGAATTTGTGAAATTCTGACCAGTTTTATCCATCTGTAATTCATCAGGCCCACCTCACCAAATATTCACTAATAACTCTCCAGTTTACCCCAACTAGTTTTTCCTTGCTAACCCCTCATGGTTGATCGAGAAAGATTAGGGATATTTCTACCAGGGTACACACTAGGGTTGCTATGAAAAATATTCGAATCAAATTCAGTTGAAAGTTACAAAAATCGGCTGTTAGCTTTTCGCCGTTAGTTTCAGCTTCATTCAAACACTTTAGTCTCCTCTTGAAAATTTGATCCATGAAGCATCTGTCTTGGGGACATTAAGAGAAAAATCACTATGTTCACGCGGTTAATTCAATCAGTTTAAGGATGATGCATAATCGGCCAATGAAACACAGCAATCCAATGGAATCAACCACTCAAAAATCTTGAATTCTTCTCATCGACTATTCAAAATATCATCGCAATAATGCCATTTTACCAATGTTTAGTTGGGCTAACGTCAAAATAATACGATTTTCATTGGGTGTGTTCCATGAAAGTTCAACTACGAATAGTTTGAACAGCGTTGTAAATTATGGAATTGAACAAGAATTAGATCTTCTGTTCAAGACACATCGTTTTAACTGCATTTTTCTTGAATTTTGACTGCATGTGTCGTCTTCTCCCGCTTTACTACACGCAGAGAAAAATTCTTGCTGACAAAGCGATTCCGAAAAATCTGCTTTGCTAAATCAGCAAAACGGTTGCTGTTACAGCAAAAATTCTGCTATTTTAGCAAGATATTTGCTAATTCAGCGAAATTTCCTAGTTGTCTGTATATCTACAGTCTCGGATTGCTGAATGGCAAGCGCTTGTTCAAAGAGCTAATTCAGCAACAAGTTTTGCCATATCAGCAAAGCAGATCTTCGAGGTTTGCTGTTTCAGCAACTTTTTCTCTCTGAGTGTATATTCACTTAAGAATTCTGTAAAGTATTGACAACCCAAGTGGTGAAATTTTCAAAATTATCTATAATTTATGTACAAATTTATACACAATTTTCGAAATAGGTAGAAATTATTAAGAAATCTCATCTAAAAACCAAGGTTCATTCAAACAATATGTAGATAATAATAATTCAGTTTTGTCTGATTTTGTATGAAATATCACAGTGACAGAATCAATATATAATCTTACATTTCTTATGTTATTTTTCCAGAATGTTCCTGTTGATCGTCATCATTCTGAATGCCTGGAACGTGAGAGCAGATTTCTTTAGGGAAGACAAAGGTGAGTACCGACAAAAACAATTCCAAATTGTAAATTCTTCTCATTACCGAATCTATCATATCGAAATAGCGGAACAATCATCATTCGTCAAATCGAACAAGTTAATGAGTTTCAGTCATGAACGTTCCCCTGTACAGTCCAAAGACATGATGTCTAATAAATAAAATGACAAAAAAAAAGCTGGCAAATATTTTCATTATCGTGATAAATTATCACGAAAACTGTGTATACACACGCACCATGGAGTCGTTTTCACAGTTCCTACGGAACAATGGACGCTGCAAAGATAGAGAAATGATCGTGATTCGGAGGGTCAAACCCTTGTCCAAACCCTTGAATTCTTTCGAACGAAGCAATTCGTTGAAATGAACTGACCAATTTGCTTCTCTAAAAGAAGGAGGACAAGTAAAAACGATGTTCGAATTCAATCTACTCGAATGAAGGCATGGAATTGATATCACTTTTGTTTGAACTTTTCAATGAAATCAAATCTGTATTCTTGTACGAAGGTGACATTAGGATATCTCGAAGAGCTCCCCAACAAGATTTTTCATTCTTCCCACGAGGAAACAACAGTTGGTATGACACGATGCTCGTTTCTTCCTCAGTGGTAGTAGTAGTAATAGGGATGCTAGTAGTAGTAGTAGTATAAGCTACGCATAGTCGGACAAAAGTGCAATCCCTTAATCTGTTGCAGTTTGCGTGCTCGTTACAATAATTCCAAAGTACAATAGTCCCATTGTAGACTCCGCAACACGAAATGCGCGATCAAAAGCAATATTATTTCGGAACTGTGATTCTCAATGTATTCGCATAACAATCTAGAAACATTTATTCCCAAGCTGCTCAATTCGTTTTCAATGAATCTTCGAACGCTGCTGTAATACCGAAACTATTGTACGCAAATGTGTTTTGTATTCAGAATTGTTCAATTGAAAACATTATTCAATGTTTTGCACTTTCGAAACAAAATATATACATGCAAATTTTATTGTGACTTCTTCACTTTTGCTTGACTTTTATTAGATCGTTTTTCTCCTGAATAACATACAACTACACGAGATTATAATATTCGGACGATTAATGCTCATGATATAATTCTATCGCACGAGAGATGGAAATTGATAATCGTATCATCAGCGTGTCCTAGTTTTCCATCAGAGGCGAGAGGTTTGGTCATGATGTAACAAACAGGGTATCACAAATGAGTTGAAAATCATGAATTGCATGAATATAGTGTATATCGACCGGGTTATAGAATTCAACATCATTCGAGAGTAGAAAAATCTTGAGACTCGGTCTCATATAAAACATATGTAACTATACAATAAAGATTCGACACCTTTCGAGAGTTTATGGATCTTCGGGAAAACTGGAACCCTGCCAACTTTCACCGCAGTTATTGTTATCTTCTCACCGTCTGAAATAGAGCCATGAATTCATGAACGGGAGAGCAGGATTCATGGTTGGTGAATCATGATGGCTAATCATGAGAGTACAGTTCTCGAACTCCGATGTTACAGCGATCACCAGGTTAATTTGAATAGGAACAGAATTTTCTTCTCAATCAAAGTTTGATCTGAAAGAGAAAGAAGAGGAATCTGAATTCTTCGCAGACCAGGAGCTGATCTACGATTGAGTATTAAATATTGACGAGGTAGACGATGGTGCAAAAATTCCCGCTTTAACGGGAAGCGGAACGTAGCGGATACAAATGAGACTGCGGGGGATGAGAAGCGTTATCTGGTATCCTGCGGGAGCTATTCGTTCCGCCAGCGAAAACCCCTTCCGCCTGTCGGCCGCCATCTCTTCCCTTCCACTTCTCCCCTCTTGCATCCGGTCCCGATAAGAGAGCGTGAAAACCCCCGAAGCAGCGAATCTTCGATGGTCTCGGGCCAATAATCGAACTCTCTTCCTCTCTCTCTCTCTTTCCTTTATCACCGAATAGCATCTAACGGGAAATTAAGAATAAAGTATACAGGATATTTGTTGGATTGAGATGTACGCTTGCACTCGGGATACATAACGTCTTTCGTGTTTAGGAGTTTCGTTTAAGAGTAGGATCACGTGGTAAGTAAATGGAATTAAGGAATGAGATGAATATCTTATCGAATTTCTTCGGAACTTTCTGTGCATGTAGAGTATCTTGTACCTTGTACCGTTCTCAACAAAGTGTGTCCGAATCAATTGTAGGCTACACAAGGATATACGATCACATCGATATATAGTTCAAAAAGTCACGAATCGTTTGAATTGTTTGTTTTATCATCGATCGGATCAAACAATGTGCATTTTGTGGACGGAAAATTCAATTAAGATGAACCTGATGAGAATTTCATGTATCGGATTAACGGCATCCGCCACAGGATTCAGGATCGATTTGAATTTATTAGCATGATAACAAGAATCGTGTGAGTCTGGTGAATGCATAGGGGAAGAATATGGGAGGAAATCTGTATCGTGAATTCAAATTCACACATTAAGGGGAGGTTTTCATCAAACGTGATTATCTCGAATTTTCCTTCCATCGGAAGAAGTGAACGAAGAGCTTTAGGTTTTTTTAACACTCATTCAAGGTGTGATACCAGCGATTCCTGAAGATACCAGCAAGTTCATTGGTTAGAAAATGACACAATCAAAATCATTCTGACAAATTACTCGAAAAAAAGAGAATGAAATCAAAATATCGCTCTGTATAGAGAGCGCTGGTATCCCCTCAAGGTACATACAACAATTGTTTTCAAGTGCATCTGCACGATATCTCAAAAACTACTGAACAGATCGCTCTTTCTTTCATTTCAAATTGAGATAATATTTGCTTGTTCTTTATAGCACTTTGGAGAGCGATAAAAAGGTGAAAAATGCTAACACAAGTTTGATTTTCTATTGGTTTTATTGGTACAACCTCTAGATTTTTTATCATTTTCCCATAGCATTATTCTTCATTGAAGAAAATTTTTGTATGCACTTGAAGACTCATTAAGTGAGTATCAAAATACATCTTCCATGAAAAAATCACCTCCCCTTTTAAGGTTTTTATTCGATTGTAGAAAAATTGCATATATTAGTTTTAATGTTTCGTTCGTTAGAAGAGAATTATGATTTCTATTGCGAATATCAGTAAACCACTTCCCCATGATACTTTACTTAACGTATAAGATTTCAATTAAACTTTTCAACAGAATCATTTTCGATAGTAGATCTAAACGAGTCGATTTTCGAACACCATTTATCCCGTCTTAAAATAAGAAGATATTTTCAAAAACTTTTATATCACGCGCACCGAGAAGAGAAGAGAAAAAAAAATCGAGAAATGTAAAATTATACAAATGGTGGTCGTTTCATTTTCATTCTCCAATGGTGAGTCTCGTTTGAAGAAGCACTTTTGGAGATTCGATGAGAAAACAATCGAACAAGACGTAGGTTTGTTCAATCGACTTGAAGGGGACTAAAGACCCTTTTATCGTCGATCCATGTGTACGTCTTTTCTGTTCCAAAGAGCTCTTCATCGTCAACGAATTCTCTACTCTCTCTCCCTCTCAATAATCTTGAGATACCGTTTTTTATCGCTTCTTTCGATTTTACTTGACACCTTTTCTGTTTTTTTTTTTCCCTATCCTCGTATTCTCTTGAAAGAATAGTCAAAGGATATTTTCTCCGTGAAAGTGAAAACTGGTCGAACTGATTCGAAGATTAACAACTGCGATTAGGAATTTTCCATTACCACCTTCAACGAGAGGAAAGTTATTCCTTTTTATGGTGTTACACAGTTCTGGAGCAACAGCAAAATCAGTCACGCGAATGGTTGCCAACATTTCATTTTGAAGTAACAATCTTAATAACGAACATAAAAAGAAATTGATCGATTCGACGTGACGAGAAGAGAAGAGCATTTGGTTTGAATTGTCTGAATCCCTTTCGAGTACCCACGAGTAAATCGCACGAACAAATTTACTACGAGAAAATTCAACGCGGATGATGTATAGCGTCTCATCGTTATGCATTGAATTAGTTTTTCTCGAGGCTATTTTTTCAAACAAATTGAGAAGTGCACTTGACAAGAACAACTCGAAGCACGTAAATGGAATGGGTATTCAGAATGGGGTACTCACAGGGATGTCAGCAAAAAGGTAATAGAAGGAAAATATTGAGTTTAAGGGGATGGAAAATAAAGAACGTTCAGACGAGTATATGTGTCCATTTTTATACACGTCATCTCCTATCTAAAATCGTGAACAAGAAAAGCTTGTTTTTGAATGACACTTTACTCTCCATGTTTCTATTATTTCCTTTTAAATACCACTATCGATATCTTCTGATGTTTCTATAGAATAGGGAAAACGGTTCGAGATTAAAGCGGAGAGTTTGAATAACGTGGAATGAGAAATAATAAAGAACGGAGATTACAAATTCCATGATATCGGGAAAATTCTTTGAGCACTGAAATCCAATCTTCCGCGTGATCTTTGATTTCTCTATATTCGCAGTTTCAAACCTCTATTTATTTTGCATGAATTCTCATGATATTTCATATTTCCACAAATTAATCTTGCACTCTCTAAGAATCCTCGCAGAGTATTCCCACCCTACGACCCACATGATTCATATACGAATCCCACAACTTCGTAAAACACATGTAAATTGAATTTCAACTTCGTCGCGCATGGGAATCGCTACTGTTGTTACTTTCCGGAACAGAAGTGACGAAATGAAAAATTGCAAAAAAAAAGAAGAATCAACAAAAGAAAAGGGAGAAAAAATTCGAAAGAGGAAAAGGAATGAGTTTATGAGAGTGCTTTGGCACTTGAAAAGCATCTCCTTTGGCTTTTGCTGCAAGCTGTGAGTTAACTTTATTAGAGTTCTTCGCTCATTGTACATACGCTGCTGGAGGACAAAAAAAAGAGTATTATACCAAAAAAGAGGAGAGAAAGAATGTAAAGGGGTGACGCGATATGTGTAGAAGAGTTGCAGAAAGAAGAAGAAGAAGAAGAAGAAGCAGATGATGAACATAAATGAAGAGGAAATGCAACAAGGCAGGCTCTCACCTCTGTTTATACGTATATATATTTGCGTGCACGTACGTGTACGAGAAACGCGTGAAGCTTTCACGTGACGAGTGGCCAGTAACGAATGGTCGTTACTCTTCACCCTGGACAAAAGCATCGTAAACAAAACAGTGCTCTACCAGGGTGTATAATGCCATTCCACAGGATGCTTTGGTTCGTTTCACGTGTTTCCCTCTACTTTCTTTTCTTCCATTTCCTCGTCTCATTTTTTCTCATCTTTTTTTTCTCTTGTAACTTGTGACTCTACTTTCCCTCCTCACAACTTTGCTCCACTTCGATTAGAATTCCCTGCTGTACTTTCAACGACTAGGGGCCTCATTTTTCAATTCCAACTTCAACGCCGAGCAAATTTTATTTGAGAAATTAAGCCAAAATTATTGTTCTTCCACTTGTGCTTTATATTTGTCACGCTATATTTCAAACACGTATAATTGAATTGTGTTTTAGTATCAGTGGAGTGGAATAGAATTCATTGGCAACGTGGGTATTGAATTATTCTTAGTCCAGTGCCAGAAAATGAAATTTTAGATTACAATGTCTGGAATTTATAATTAGCGTGGTGAGCAATTGCATATACATTGTGGGGAGGATATTGCTATATGTCTGATAACGATTTGTGCCACGTGAGGATTTATCAAAGAGTCACGTGAGATATTCAACTAGAGACCCTACAGTGTTGCAGAAGATTCATCACGAAGAAGCAGGGAACGTTATCGCGCATAACGATCCGTTCTACGTGACTGACTGCTCATGAGAGAAACACGTGACATATGCAATTGAGTTTTGAAGAACAACAGTTCGGTGCCACGTATCTCAATGGTGTATTTCGGTCCGAATTTCGGAAATCCATCTGAAACGTCATCTAGAATTATTTCATTTTTAAATTTATAGAATATCCCTTCCTGACCTGACCAATGTCCATTCTATATTGGACATAGAATTTAGCAAATTATCAAAATCGTTCCACAAATCAGAGCAGTTCGAAACCCATGATATCATCGAGATAAAGATGTCAATTGACGATAAGAAAATTATTCAAAATTATATTTTCAGTATCCCACGTGAAGATTTCTTGCTTGCGCCAATACTGACGATGGAAAATAGATAGGCGCAATGCTGACATCCAAGGCTTGGAAATCTATATCGAGCCAACGTTGACTGACAAGTGGCACAATCTTGCACCAATGTTGGGAATCATAATTTCCAATGATCAATCCATCATTGGCTCAAGATTGTGCCAATCATGGTTCATCGTTGTCCCAATATCGTTTGGACAAAAGACATTAACTTCATACGAACAATTTCATAGCACGGCTGAATATTAATCCAAACGTTGACAACGTTTAGAAGGAATGAGTACCCAATGCAGTGCCAAGCCTGGTCAAAGCTTGGCTCAGGCTAGCCACAATCCTCAATTATACGTCTCCATACAAAAATTCCCGCGTCCAATGTCAGAGCGCCACCCTTCGGTATTGTTTCCAACGCTCGGTTCGTTTCTCGCAAGCGCTCAACGAACTATGCGGTTGATATATAAGCATCATATAACCTTCTGATTTGAAAATTCTTGTCTTCATCATAGGTCCTTCATCGAAGGAGAGATCTTAGCTGTGCAGACCCATGGACTCGTGGACATCAGATTTTGAATTATACTTGATGTCATTGATTTGTAAGGTAACCAGTAATCATTGAGTTATATTAAACTTATAAACGCATCTTGTATTGGATTAATCAAATAAGTTTCTTCGTTTCAATGTATACAGAGATTCTCTGGCCCTGGTTGTATAAAATATTTCAGGTTCGGGCTGTACTTCTTAACATGTGTGGAGGGGAAGCGATCGATGTCGGGAATATATGACTCTGAATTTTTATTATATTTTTGCAATCGTTCAACATAGAGTTGAACATCGGCACAACATTGGCTCAACGTTGGCGCGGGATTGTCGCAACGTTGAATCAATTTTGGCCGAATATTGACTCAGTACTATTATAGTATTGACTCAAATTTAGCAGTCAACATCATTTATGTGTAATAAATGATGGTACCTCCTTTAAATGCATAAAACATCTGACCATTGGCAGACCATAAAAAAATTCGCCTATCAGTCTTGGTTCGTAATGAGTACAAGCATGATCCAATCTTGGATTTAGATCGAGCGACAAATTTTTTCAAGGGTTGCCAATGATGGCTGATTTGACTGCCATAATCGTCCCAATGTTGGTCCGTGATTGGCAGAACACATCAATGGAGCCTGTAACGATGTTATCATTTCAAGCTTGCACCTTGCTCACCGCCAAGGCTCGGCCAATCTTTGTCAGTGTTGCGCCATCCTAGTGCCAATCGTCAATTTTCACCTGGGATGGTATGTTTTTAAACGGAACTGATGTGATTAGAATTTCGAAATTTTCGATACTGCAATGTCCATTACTTAAACGAATTTTACTGATTCTACAGAATGCAGTTTGAATATTCAAAAAAACTGGCGAGGTTGTATTTCCCAAAGTTCGGCAAAAACAACTGTGCCTGTTCAGAAACATGACCGTTTTTCAACTGTCGCCGAACATTCGCAAGATTTCAGACGGTATTGGCTTGCGTCGACAGACGTAGATGTAGAGAAACGGTAGCGCGCCAGTATTCAGCCAGAGTCGGTATTATCATTCCATATGTACAACAGACGGCAATGTGCCAGTAATGATATGACTCTAGCTGATTACAAAATCGGTAGAGAACTGACGTTAAAATCACCATCTTAGCAACTTGGCTATTGTAGTGAGCCGGATTCACGCCGGTACTGAGCCAGAGTTGGTATTATTATACTGTATGTGTGTTAAATAGCAATGTGCCAGTATAAATATGACTCTGGCTGAATACAAAATCGGTAGTCGATTGATGTTGGAATTATGATTTTGGCAACTCATCTGATGTGGTCAGCTGGAGTCGCGCCAGCATTGAGCCAGAGTTGGTATTATGATTCAATATGTTCCATAGACGACATGGTACCAGTATTGGTGGGACTCTGGTTGACTACGGAATCGTTAGTCGATTCACATTAAAATCACGAACTTGGCTACTTGATTTTTGTAGTGAGCCGGAGTCGCGCCAGTATCAAAACAGAGTTGGTATGATCATTCAATACGTTCGATAGAGAACAATGAGCCAGTATTGGTAGAATCTTGTTTCACTACGGAGTCTCTGGTAAATTGTGTGACTTCAAGGGAATTAGTACAATAAATGGGAATTTAAGTGGTTCGTTGTCAACTCGAAGATTAGCTGATGTGATAGAGACCTTGCCCAGTGGCAACTTTCATGAAACCACTTCCAAAGCGTCTTTCTCAGATACCGGTGATGAGAAAAATAGATTCACAAAGTTTTAAAAGTTCAAATTCAATGTATTTTTTTTTCACTTGAAATATAACTCGGGGGATCTCTAATTACCAGCACTGTGCCAGTACTGGGTCGGGTCTGAATTCCTACATAGGATGTATTATTTTGACTCTTTACCACTTCTCATCCAGGTATGGCAGAACAATTGGTCCTGTTGTCGTGTCAGAGTTCCGCCATAGTTGGCTCACATTAAAAATCGGTACCGACGCTGTCGTGAATGTTCTACTGGCCCTGTACTGGTAAGTTTAGATTTGCCAGTATTGGCAACTTTGACAACAGCAATGAGCCAGTACTTGCCCATGTTCCCATTTCACATGGCACACAACCGGGCTAGAACGGGCATAATCCTATACCCAGTACTGGCAAAACAACTGGGCCAGTACTGATACAGTTGTAAGTATCATGATGTTATCATTTTGACTCGATACAACTGGCCCCGTACTAGTAAGGTTGGATTTGCCAGTACTGGCAACTCAGGCATCAGTACTGAGCCAGTAGCGGCCCGTGTTTCCATTTCCATATGGGTGCCTATTGAATAAGAATTTTTATCATCATCAGAATTAAGCCAGCTCAGAAAAGAATATACTAGATTCAAACAGACATTCGTTAGATTTGAAAAGGATTTGGTGAGATTCAATGACTCGTTTTGATTCCAATCTTGAAACTCTATAAATATTTCATTTGTATAATATGTCTCAAAACTGAACATTATCTTCTCTGGAAACTTTTTGTTCCCTTGTCTCCAAATTGCAAGTCATAAAAATGGATATAATTCGATATCATCGTTTTTCTTCACATGGATATCATCGGGATGATCTCCAGCGAATTCTTGACGGTTCATAAACATTCTCTTGAAATATGAATGAATAGGATATGAAAGTTCTAACGATATTTATTTGTTAAACTAATTTCGTGTTTTTATCTTCCATTCATTCATTCTATCTTTTCGTTCGAGTGGAATTTTCAATCTTCCATATTTAAGAAGTACCACAATTTGCTTTGAATGGTATTAGAAATTATCCCTGTCCCAGAATTTACCACAAATTTTTTCCGTGTCGACAAAAATCGTACAAAGTCCGACAAAACCGGACAGAATTATGTCATATTTTTGTAAGCTTTCATCTGAATTTGTCCGCCCTCGCCAATCGAAAGAGCCACCTCACAGATAGTAGTAGTAGTAGTAGGTGAGGTATTTTCGCCATAAGTTTATAATGATTTTTATATCACTCGCAACGTTTGAAATCATAAAAAAAGTCAATAGGATTCAATGGTCCTTCCACACCAGAAAACTCTTTTGCATTTCAATAGATATTGGGCAGCTTGTGAATCTACGAAAATTTTAGCTCCCCATGTAGAAATTAACCATTGGCGCATGGATGGGGCAACGTTGAAGAAGCTTGGCCGAGCTTTGGCAAACAAGCTTGGCGCAACCTTGGAATGATAACATAGTGCCTTCCCCGCCCCAATTGATTTTGCTAACATTAGCCAATGCTGGTAATGGCGTGACAATAGAATGCCCCAACATTGGGGAACCATTGGAAGATTTGCCTCCCAGACTTCGCCCAAGGCTATCAATATGATAACGAGCTTGAAACAAAACTGGGAGATAAATTCCCCAATTGTCTCTCAAGTCTCAAACATTCTACTGTAACTTTTCCACTAAGATTGGCTCCAGCTAGAAAAATTAATTGGAGCGTGCTGGGGAGTGTTTGAATTCAAACTTGCATCAAAATTGTGCCAATCTTGCCCTAAACTTGAATCCTTATTGGGCCAATATTGAACCAATGCTGAATCAACTTTATGCCAATGGTGGAATGATCTCGGAATGTGGTAAAAAATACAAGTTCTTGTTATTATTGTTTTCATTATCGAATCAATTAAAAAAAATGTTTCTCTCGCCCCCCCCCCTTCCCCCAGACTCTTTCCTGTTTTCATTTCCCGATTTGGGAAGAGCGTAAACCGTTTCGTGGTCCTGTCAAGGAATTGGATTCAGATTATAAGTAACGCTATATTTACAAATCAATTAACATATTATCTCACATATGAATTAAAACACTTAATTTAAATAAATTTTTGATGATGAGAAGTCTCATGAAGAACGATGGCGGTGCGGTGAATCGTTGATGATGTTGTCCGGTGAAATCTAAAACCATGAAACACGTGATGAAAGTTTCACAGTATACGAGCCTTATATATTAACCATGTACTTTCACTGCCAGTTGCGAGAACCAATGGCCATAATAAGAGACATTGAACCACCTAGCGCGTCGAAACAGTACTTTTGTCGGTTGAGAGAGATTCTCACAGATGTCTCTGCTGCAGCGGTCGTTTTACGAGCAAAGTGCAACGAGTATTGCAAGTTTATCAAAAAAGTGTCAATCTGCATTTGCCGATCACTTGATTCTCATCACTTTATCTTTCTACGTTTTTATATTTTGTTTCGCGTATTCTAAATCTTCTTCAAGAGTTGCTTTATGTATTTTATATTTGATTATTATATTTCTCAATGTATGTGAGACTGTGAATTTTGTAATTCGTAAAAGTCAGACAATAAAACAAAATGAATTCATCATATACACGTGTAAAGAAACATCGGTTTATACACGGAGAAAAAGGTATCTTAAAAAGTACCATAATTTATGGATTTTCTGCGCTGGTCTGACCGAGTCTAAATATTTACCTGAAAAAACCTCTAAAAGTACCATAATGTCTTGGACTTTTATACGGAAGGTACCATACTTATTTCAAAAAGTCCAAGAAATTATGGTACTTCTAGAGATTCATGCAAGTGAATATTCCGACTCGGGTCAGACCAGCGCTGAAAATCCATAAATTATGGTACTTTTTAAGATACCTTTTTCTCCGTGTAGCACGTGAAGATATAGACATCGATCATGATGATGATCTTCAAGAACTCGGTGAAGTGAAAAATAATTCAGTACCGGATCTCAAAACGGAAGAAATTGAATGTATCAATAACAGCGGTGATGGACAATGTGATACATCTAATTTATCGAATCAAATTGAATGCAGTGAAAATTTGAACAAAAGTGTTGATTCGGACAATGATCAATCAATGGCAATTGATTCGTCAAATAGCGAATCAGCTCGTTCACAAATAAAAAAAACTGGGCACTGCGAAATATGAAAACATTGAATCACAGTAAGTAATAAATGACTTACTCATTACTCTAAGGAACTTGGGTTCAAATGATCTACCGAGAACCGCAGTCACGCTTCTCGAAACGCCATTCATTTTTAATGAATGCATAAGGAAAATGGAAGATTCACATGGGAACTCCGGAGATTTTGCATATTTAGGCGTAGAAAATAAGTTACAAAAATTATTCCCTCTGAAATTTATGACAAGGAATGTATCGAATTATTGATCAATGTTGATGGTGCAAAGGTGTTTCAAAATTCGAAAATATCTGTTTGGCCTATTCTCGGTTTAGTAGATAATTATAAATTTGAATCAAAAGTTTTTTTGATTGGTTTGTATTGCGGTAAGTCAAAACCAAAATCTGCTAATGATCTTTCAAAAGAGTTTATAGAAGAGGTAACTTATCTTTCATCCCATGGCATATTGTTGGGGGAAAGATTATTTCAACTGAAAATCAAGGCAATCATTTGCGATACCCCAGAAAGGGCGTTCTTCAAATATACTAAAGGACATACTGGTTTTTTTTCATGCGAAAGATGTGAAACCAAAGGTGAAACTCATGATGCTCAGAACAGGAATTTTTATTAAAATTATACGTTACAATTAAGGGCTCTGGAGATTAAAAAAAAAGGTTGAAACATTGTTAATAAACTTCTTGACCCTGTTAAAAAATATTCCACGTAATGCCATTGGCTTGAATGAGGACTTGAACGAATTTCAAATAAATTTAATAGTACTCAATGGAAACTTCAATGTGATTTCATTGGATATTTTTACCAGGGGGACAACTGAGTAATGAATTAATATTTTCAAGTATGTATGTAGCGTTCAAGTACACTAACAGGATTCCGCTCTCAATATAAACTGAAAATCTGGAGTAATTTCTGAGCATGAGAACACAAGTTATGAAAGTTAAGTTATGAAAATTATTGACACTTGTAAGTTATAATGTTTATAATCGTTTCAATACTTTTCAGAAATCATATGCAGGTTTAATCGGATATTCAGAGTACAATCTTGGTATTGAATTATAGTTGTTGGAAAAGTATGCTCTCTCTCTCTCTCTCTCTCTCTCTCTCTCTCACACACACACACACATAGATTCTATTCCTATCAACAAAACACAAAAGTATGTAACAGTAACGACATGAAATGAGAGAATGTACATTCGTATTCATTCTGTGCATGTTGATTAGTTCTAGCATTGGAAACTCATCACTAATTGAACATAACTCGATATTCAATCATCATAAATAACACCCTGCTGAAAATGCCAGGCAAATTCAGATGATTCCTAGCAGTTCCTGGGACAAAGACTGAGCAGAACAGTGCAGTTCCGGTCAAGTCCGTGCTTGGACCTGTCTGGTTCTGTCGGTTTTGTCCCAGGAACCGCTAGGAACAAGCTATTTGCTTGGCATTTTCAACAGTTCACCCTTTGATGGAGCTGATTTTTTTGTCCGGCCAATGATGAACCAATGATGTATAGAGCTTGGCTCAATCTTGTGCCAATGTTCAATCAAGAATGGCATGAACTCGATGTAACAACAAATCGTGCTTGGTACAAGCCCCACCCAAGATGGGCTGAGGGTTGGTGCAATTTTGGATTGTGAACGGTTCTAGCTTAAAGCGAGAATGGCCCATACTTGGCGCGGTCTTCAGTTTATGATGGTTGATAATAGCCTTCCATCAATTCCCAATGCTGGTGCAACTTGTTCTCAATTGTTAACCAAGATTGGTTGAGTATAGCTCGCCAAGCCTTGGCTACCAGCCTCGCCCCAAGCTAGATTCCGTCGTTGAAATTGGCGGAACATAGAAATTTCTACATGGGTCTATGCTTTCCAACTACTGCACTCGAAAATTCTTCCATCTCTTTGAATAAATGCACCCACGCTACATGCCAAGAATTCGCTCAGAATGTATCAGACGTTGTTTCACGACATGCGAAGATTACGAACTAGACATCTCAAATATTTACACAAAATTTCTCCGCATTATTTGAACACTTGTTTCGAATATTTTTCAAAAATCGTATCTCACTATTCATAGGAATTTTGTTAAGAATCATTCATCTTAGTTCATGTTTTATCTCTTACTCAACGCGATGTAGGTATGTGATTTTTCAATTTTCCCTTGACGAAAGAGCAAAATTCATAGATTGAATTTTAAAATTTGTATGTATAATTTTGAAATTTATGATCCTAGCTGTGGTTTGAAAATTCATGATAAAATAATTCACGATACATGGTGTGTATAAATGGATCGGCGTGTGAAAGTTATTCGTATTTATATCGCATATTGTTGCATCTCTTGGTATCTCTTCTTAGGGTAAGTTGTTCCACAAATACGTGCGTTCGTTTTGCAAAACGAAACCTAAAACTGTAGCCTCGAATACGCGAGTGAATTTGCTTGTAATATGAAACGAATGAACAAATTTATTCATACGAGAGAATCATAATTCTTCATTATTTCAAACCTGGCATTGTATTGATTTTTCTCAATCGAATATCAGTTTTCTTTCGCTACGTTTGAATCCTCCGTAAGAGTCTTACGTAAGTTTATGATTGCAAACTCTTACTGACAAGAGACTTTACTGGAAGAAAAAGAAGAAGAAAAAGATTTTTCATATCGAAGTTACTTTCGAGATTATATGAGGAATCCGGAGAATTATGAGGAAAAATCTTTGGAGGGATCTTTGGAATTTTAAAGAGGTATACTTTAAGACAAAAGATGTATTTTTCCTGTGAAAAATGAATTCATGGAGTTGATCGTCAAAATAATACAGTAGTTTGTTTCAAAGTTTTCAAATTTTCTCCCTTCCTAATCTAATTTTCCGGGAGTTCCAAATTACTTCAAATGACTCGAAACGACCTTAGAAACCTCCACAATGGATCAATTTACTAATTATCTTTAAACACATGCAGCAATTTTGAAAGATTTCTCATCCAGATGTTCAGAAATTATCCCAAAAGAATATTCGTGGAGAATCGTTGATTAATCCAAGCCAAAGTACATTTCACGCAAATGGGAAAAATAGAGGAGGACGAAAACGCGAGCATCAGCCACGAATGTGTTTTATTTCGCAAGAGATATACATGCCACCACTTGTTTTACGAGTGCGTTCGCCCGAAAACGATCGTTGTTCCGTGAATCCCTCCTCTCATCGAGCACATTCTTTCACCCTCGCATCTGTGAGAAACGTATCCAGTCGGAAGAATCGAATACGGTCAATCGATTCAACCTTCCGGTCACAAATTTCCATCCGAAGAATAGAAGATATCAATGGAATTAACTTAGAAGTGAACTTCTAGAAAATAACCATCATAGGCAGCCGCTCGTGGATTGATGGTAAGAAATATGTAACGATTCTACACGATCTGTATAAGCTATTTTTCACGTTTCCACAGCCACGTTCAATCACGATCCGCAACATTGATTAATCTCCTCTCATATCTTATCCTCCAAAGAACCATGAAAAATTTCAAATCCTTCATACAGAGCATCGTCTGTGACTTATGAGAGCGAGGCTGAAATCAACCTCCGACGTAAACTACTGTATTACGCGATACATGAGGGAAGAGCGAGAGAAGTAAACGATACTTTGATATAGGTATGTTATCCCCGCATGTAACTCTGAAGATCGTAAGAAGGAGAGAGATAGCGTATCCACAGTGGATACATTTTTTCAAATTCATACATGTGCATGCAATATTTATTCACCATGAGATGGGTGATCCAACTTGAAGATGAGAGGGGAATGCATGTAAAAGGAAATGAGATTTAAGAAAAAGAGGAAGAGAAAGCATGAGAAGAGTGAAAGAAAGTGAGAGAAAACAGAAAAGTTAGAGTTATTTTATACTTTCCGACCACGTTCCTAGTCCAATATGTCTGCTCTCAACTATAACCTACTGCATCACGTCTTTGTGATTTCATACGCTTTTTTGCATTCGATTTTTCTTCTCATCCATTTCCTCTTCTCCTACGTTTCTCTTCTCTCGGAGTATGCCACTTAATGTGGATGCATAAGGAGAACAGATGTAACTCTTGATAGTCACAAACTAAAGAGAATCGACATTCAAATTCATTCCAGCGAATCTAGTGAATAATAATTCCAAGATATGTTTTTGTAAGATTACAATACACGAAGTTCGTTGTAGCTACTAGCCACGTAGAAGGGAAATGCCATATAAAGAACACTGCGACAAATTTAATGTTGTTAACCACAAGTCATAAAAGTTTAGAAGCGAGAATATGTAACATCTTTATACAATAGCAGTCGCAACGAACTTTTTTTGATAATATTCTTCCCAGCGATTGTAAGTCACCGCGGGAAGCAGCCTGCTGCACCGCGTTGTAGCGGTTTTTACGTATCATGTTTTTTAAATTTCATTCAATTCTTTAACAGTTGAATGTTCTTTTTATTCATATGTTCGAAGTTTGAATCGTTTATTGAAACGAAAAAAGTGATCAAATAACGGGACACTCAGTTGTTAAAGACCGGGAATCTTCCAATGCATTGTTTAAACGATGTTTCCAATTCTAAGGGGTCAATTCGGGAAGATAAATAACGATAATTCATCAGATTTTGTTGTTTCGTTTTTTAAAACAATTCAAACCTCAACAATATTTTGATTCGCAATTTCATTTGGGAATGAATTTTCTCTCTTCTGATTCCCCACGTTTTATCCACAATGAAATAAAGATATTCCTGGAATAACAATAATCTCCGATCGAGAGATCATTCAGCTGATCCCTTTGAGATTTTCTGGGAGAAGGAAATGATAAAAACTGTTTGAAGAGGTCAAGAGTTGCATAGAAATTCTATCTATTTCAATTTGTTTTATTGATTCTTTTACCAGGGTTCGTGGGACAGAGGATGTCTCGTTTGTGCAGGGGTTGGAGGCCATCGGGGATAGCAGGAAATCTCCCGAGGTATCGAATGAGACAGATCATGCGAAGAATGAACAATTTTCTTCCATCAATCTGAGATTAAACTCAAATTTTTGTAGGTCTCTGAGATCAATGAATCTAAATCTAGGCCTGAGATGATGAGTTAATAAAATCAGACCTGAGCCAGGTTTATAATCCCTGCTCTTCAATCTAGGTTTCGTATTGGTATCAAATATCCAGGCAAAACAATGGTAGCCAACTCGGTGCCTACATGGACTTTGGGTGGGCAAGTTTGTATTGGATGCCTAAGATCCCCCCATATAACAGCAGTTGCTGTGCAACCATTGCTCTTATGTTGTGTCTTAAATTTACGCGAAGTTGCTGGGAATTTGCTAAGCATGTGATTAAGAATTTCATGAAACCGAGCAACTTCCCAGCAACCCAAAATCCCAGATTCACAGCATATTGTTGCGCATTTGGCCACGCAACGTCCCTGCAAATTGCTTGAAACTGTTGCTGAGTGTTTTCAACAATTTGCCACATATTTGCTTAGCACTTTGCTGTTAGGGTATACCCCTACGGGGCCAGAGCCTACCTTCCCTAACAGCAAAGTGCTGAGCAAATATGCTGCAAAGTGTTGAAAACACTCAGCAACAGTTTAAAGCAATTTGCAGGGATGTTGCGTGGCCAAATGCGCAACAATATGCTGTGAATCTAGGATTTTGGGTTGAGTTGTTGTCGTGTTGCTGGGAAGTTGCTCGGTTTCATGAAACTCTTAATCACATGCGTAGCAAATTCCCAGCAACTCCGCATGAATTTAAGAAACAACATAAAAGCAATGGTTGCATAGCAACTTTTGATGTATGGGTTAGGATGCCCAGGATTGATTTCCACGCGAGTCTACGCTGGCAATCTTCACGATCGCCCAAAATGTGCCTGTTTCCAATTTATTCAATGACTTCTGCTACATCCTGAATAATTTGATAAAGGGTCTTACACCTGAAGAGTCTGCAGAATGCCTTTTGAGATGAATCTACAGGTTGGTTGAAAAGTTCCTGCGCTCACCAAGAGATAGCACTGCTAGCTCAAAACTTTTTTTTTCTCAAGTTAGTATATCTGTCCTGAGAACACATGCAAAGTGACAAGTCATTCTGTCAATTCATTCTTTGTTTACAAGCCATTTGAAGTTGACGTGTCATTGATTTTTCTCAATATGGAAAAAATTGAATATCGTGCAGTCATTAGATTCGTTGTTTGGAAGGGTTTAAAAGCAGAGGAAATTTATGAACAATTGTTAGAAGTGTATAAGGAGTCCTCACCTTCAAAACGCACCGTTGAATTTTGGGTTGGTGAATTTAAACGTGGTCGTACTAGCCTTGAAGACGATCCACGCGAAGGACGACCAAAAACTGCAACCACAGCAGAAATCATTGAGCATGTACATAATATGGTTAGTGAAGATCCAAGTTTGACTAAGCGTTAAATTGCTAATGCCATAGGCATCTCAGACGAACGAGTACTCCATATTTTACATGAAGAATTACGTATGAAAAAACTGTTTGGAAAGTTAGTGCCGCACACGTTAACAATTCAACAAAAAGTGAATCGAAAACAAATTTCTCAGCGTAATTTGGAGCGTTTTAAGCAGAATAAAACCGACTTCTTGCGTCGTTTTATAACTATGGATGAGACTTGGATCTACCACCATGATCCTAAATTGAAACAAGAACGTTTACAGTGGACTGAAGCTGGTTGTTCAGCTCCAAAGCAGGTGAAGTCACAACGATCAGCAAAGAAGGTTATGGCATCAGTTTTTTGGGATGCAAAAGGAATTTTGTTCATTGATTATCTTCAGAAAGGTAAAACAATCAACTCCGAATATTACTGCAGCCTTTTGGATCAGCTGGATGAAAAAATTCGTGAGAAAAGACCTGGTTTAAAGAAGAAAAAAATCATTTTTCATCAAGATAATGCACCTGCTCACAAAAGTGTTTTGACGATGGCTAAATTCAAAGAACTCAAGTACGAATTGCTTGAACATCCACCGTATTCGCCAGATTTGGCTCCTAGGCGACTACTATCTCTTCAGAAATCTCAAACAATTCCTTCGTGGAAAGCATTTTTCGTCGAATGAAGAGGCCATAGCAGCCGTAGACGGTTATTTTGCAGAGCTTCCGGAAAACCATTATAAGGATGGGATGAAATTATTGGAAGATCATTGGAACAAGTGTATTGAGCTTCTAGGAGATTATATTGAATAAAAAAATATATTTCGTAACAAAAACAGTATTCTTTCATTTCGAGCGCAGAAACTTTTCAACCAACCTGTATGTATACACTTCCCACAAATTTGCGATTAACGAGGTGGGTATTTTTACTTGGAAATAACAATGTTATGATCCTGTGTGATTGAAAGAAAAAAGGGAAGAAGAAAGCACATTAATAATTTTGTTTGCGACATTTTTTTGTCCGTCTCTGCGTGGGAGTCCACATACATCGCATCAGGTGTCTCGAATAGCACAAACTTCGCGTGCTTGGCTTTGATCTCTTTCTATGCATCACACTTTTCCTATTCAAACCCCTCGTTCGTTTCTCTATTATTCATCTAGAGCAGGCAATTTTTTCATCCCCTGACGTGCGAAACGCACCCCAGAAATCTTAGACAAAAAATGATGGATTCGTTTCATCATATAATACAGTAAAATTTCTCAGAAATTGATCAAATAAACGAGACCAGAACGGAGATATTAATATACATTCTCCACGCATGTATTCGCGTATCAAAAATGTATGTTACATATCGATATACCTACGTGTGGTCCGCCTCTGCCTCAAAGTCAAGGAAGAATGGACGAAAGAAGGACGAGGAGAAGGAGGAGGTATAAAATGAAGGCTCGAGTTCACTTTAGCAACGTATATACGCACGCTGCGGGTCTGTATGCGTACGTAAGCTGCCTGCTCAGCACCATAAACCTGATCCTTTACGCTTATCTCGATACCCTTTCGTACTTGGCCACCCGTTCGTTTTTATTCGCCCAAGTTTTATTGGGGAGACAAAAAATACCAGATGTTAGTCAGTGTTCGTTCTTCGCATTGTGGTTTTTGTTTTTTTTATTAATTCAGTAAATCAATGTTCAGTAGAGATGATTATAATGTACAATAGGATGATAATTAGCTGAACCTCGTCCCTTACAGTTTATACTCTATCGGATAAATCCGATAGTTACGATCGCTGCTTACTCCTACATTTGATTAGAATTTACGTATATATCTAGGAATGCTTATTACATGGTACGTCATGCAATATCGTAATCGTTGATTAGTACCAGTTCGATAGTACGCTACGATAAATCCTTTAATTAGCATTTACGGCCGCCTACCTCAAAGACCGAGATATTATTCCACTATAGTACTATCTCAGTAGGTAAATAATACACGTATATATGAAACTGTAGACCCTACAGAGTCTTCGTTGATGGACCGTGTACCGTGTGTTTACACCGAAGTATGTACAGTAAACTGTTACTCCCTCTAATTGATGTGTTTCGTTTTGCGTGTATTATACGATTGATTCGACGTATCTCTTCGTAGAATGATGGAAATAAAATCACACGTAAGGTTTGTTATACAGATTGAGGTGGAATATCCAATCATTATTCGAAGATCATCTCCGTGTATACTTTATATACGTATCCCTTTTTATATTCAATCACACATGTAGCTGAGAGCAGTGGCAGAAACCGTGAGTGTTCCAACAAGCCCCGTTGAAACATTTTCTCCCATCCTCACCGTGATGTCTTCAGGCGTTTATATCTCGAGAAAAGAGTCTAAATCTTCCGGTATGAAACCATATAAAGAGAAACGTTTCCACCATTGTTAATATCGTTATATTGTTCTACGAATGGAAAAAAAAAAAAATAAAGAAAAAGAATGACTTTTCAGTTGTTCTTTTTTCTTTATTGTGTAATTCAACCTTGCACGTAGCAATTTAATTTTTTATTAGATTTTGTTACGGTATATTTGAGGTTGAGGAACGGAGAATAAAATATAATTACCGCTACCAGTTTTCAGATATGTGGAGAATTAGGAAGGAGTAACTAAATACCGCACTATTAGGGTGAAATTTAATGAAAACATGATTGTGCTAACTTTACTTTCTCGCACCACCGTGGCAGAACATGTTATTACGTCTGTGTTGAAGTTTTAGAACCGTTAAAAAGTCGTATAAAGTTCAGTAAGAAACTGGAACTCTCGTATTCCCATTGCGATAATAATGTGTTCGCTTTTGTACTCTTTTTGATATCACTCGTTTCTCCTTCGCTGTTGTTTATCGAATGACTTCGAATGGGCGAGGAAAAGAGAGGAGAGGAGAAAATTTGTTTTATATTCGGTATCGTGACTATCCAAACAGGAATAATCCATCCAGTTTGATTATAATCTGATCCCTGGTTGAAGGAATTCTTGCATTCCAATCAAAAGTACAGAATTCGGATGCAAATGTCATCGGTATTATTTGGTTTGAATTTTAATCGGAATTTTACACTTTCAATTGGAATTAATGGTTCCTTCAACCAGGAATCAATCGTCAAACTCGGAGTACGGCCAGTAATATCGTGGGCTTTTGAGGGCCTTGTTAGAATTCTTGAAATATCAATAAGTTATCTCTCGAAATAACACAGAAGGCCTCCCGACTAGAAATTTGCCCGATCAGTCATAAGGGCATGATTGGGTAATAATTGGTATACCTCATTAACCCTAGAACGAGCATGGGGCGGTCTTTTAAAATCCCAGGACATTTTTTTCTACCCCAGCATCTGAGCCTCTCTTTATCTTTGTAGTTTGTCACCCAAATATTTTCAAAGTAACACCCTGACGAACAAGAACCACCCATAGCTAGTTAAAATCCGTTTAGTTTCAAATGAGTTACAGTCATTTAAAATTTCCTGTGTTTTTCATGTGTCCGTTCTAGGGTTAAGGCATGCCTGATCATGATCGAGTCAGGATTGGATGAGATTGCCTTTCATGCTGTGCTAATTAGAGTCCCAGCAGGTTATGATATCAGTTTTTGACCAAGCCCTCATGTATACGCCTCAAGTAGACGTGGTTTCACATAAAGATACGTACAACCAGGTAAGAAGATCCGCGCCTCACCGGAATCTGATACGTCATCCTAATATGGAATATTGATTTTCCGACGCAGACCGTGACAAGGATATTGAACCGGGGCCTAATAGATTTGCCTTAGGTCTAGATTTCTCTACGTGTAATCAAGTAGCATCAGGTAATATAATCAGGGCCACGTCGGGTCCTCCCGCATGCCCCTGTCGTGAAATACTCATTCCACAACAGGTTTATGTGGTGTTAGAGAATCCAATCCTTATCATGCCCCTATATGATTGAGTTATGAAAATCGATGTCTTCTTCATTGTATTCCTGAAAAAAATCTGAAGAATTCAAAAAATATCTTAGGATATAAAATAGGATTTTCTTCGTATATGGTAAACTAACATCAGGTAATATGACCAGGATCATGATGGGCCCTCCGATACATGCCTGATCTGAAACACCTATTTTGCCACGGAGTGTAACTAATCTGTATATTCCAATGAAATGTCTATTTTGATGAATTTTTATTAGTGCACTCAGTGGTGTAAACATCCACTTAGAGAATTATAACCGGTTTACATCTCCATCTGACGGGAGATTGGTTTAACTAGATCTAAACTGAGGGGGGAGGAATACTTACTGATATTCACACCCGTAATGTACAGATATCACCACGCATAAATCAGTATCGTATCCACATGGTCATAAATCATGAAATTCAAAATTTACAGAGTTATTGTTATGTTTAAATTGAATACCATAAAAATTTATAATTCTCAGTCTCAATGCAGAATCGGAATCATGATTTGTACAAGACATACGCCGAATTTCACACTCTATTGATGCAAGTCTCTCGCCAGATGGTGCTAAAAATCAATTTCATACATATTCATTTGAGATTGATCAGGTCCCGATCACGCTGCGTTATCAAGACTTGATAGTAGAATCTGGCTGGCATGATCTGGACATGACAATGGCCCTAGCACTTTTTCTGGTTTATTGGTACCTTTTCTGATCAGGTTAACTCACGAGGTCCTAATCATTCTTACCTGATCGTTTCCTCATCACGCCTTTGCGTTACATGTATGATCGGGTTCCGATCGGGCTACATTACCAGGGCCTGACTACTACATCGGGCTGTCATGATCCTAACATGATAATGACCCCTATATTTTTTCTAGTTGGGCTTTTTCTAGACTTTGCTGGACTTGAGACGAAACTCAGCAACATAGAAAGGTCATAAGAAATTAGATATAAGAGATTTTTAGTAGACTTTTGGAACTATTATGTAACCCGGGAACAAGAACCTAACGTTGTGAATGGGTGTCGGAAGCATTCGACTGTCTAAGTTTTGTGGTGAAATTTAACCCTTTCTGACCTGGTTTTTTCCACTCGAAGATCATGTTGGGCCCTCCGTTGTTGCGCATCTGCTATTCACTCCAAAATTATCCTATTCACCCCGCTCTAAATGAATAAGATTTTTTCCTGAAAGAGAGCACGCAGAGCCGATAGATTTGACGCTTGGTTTCAATTATTGTGATTTATATCAACGATGATCATTAAAAAATCCAAATAATTTTAATAGACACTGAGAAATATTTCGTATTCTTACATGATTCAGAGCACACTTAAAATTCATAATCCCCGGATTCACTTAGCGAACGTCTAACTGTTGCTATTTAGGCTACAGCCATCGTAACAGATGCATTACTGTTTCCAGCATTAAACGTGTTCTTCGTTCTCCTTCAGCGAGAACGTAATTGCAACTATGGGATACAATTTTTCATGCCATTGATGAAGCTATTACGTGAATACATATACATGCACAGTAGATGGATACTAAAGTTCCATTATTGCAGTAAAAATATAACTATATTTCGATTCAATAAAAAAAAAAAAAATCAGTCATCAGTTGCTTTACATTCCCCGTTGATCATCCTTCATTTTCTAAGAAACTGAGATTCATCCTAAGAGATGTGAATTTCATCTTCACATTTGTTATACATTCTCCCATCAACTCTTCATCGAATATTTATTCATTCCCATGAATTGATTATGCGAACGAGTAGAAACTTGTACAAAAACAAACTACAAAATCCTCCTGTTATTCAAAAAGAATTTTCCCTCCGATTACACCGAATACTTGGCATTCATTTAAAAATTCCTCTCTCCATCTCTCTCAATTTTCAAATATTTATAAATTCGATATCCGTTGAGATACCAATTCTCTATAATTCAATGGAATGTTCTCCATCTCCATGATATTGTTTAAGAATTTCCATAGACGATGAAAATCGGTTCTCGTATTTATATATTCATATGCTTAGTGGGAAGGTAAATGCAGCACAGAGAGTTTGAAGCTTTATTAGGGTTGAAATGCTGCTCCGGTTGCATAATGGAAACCCGTTAATAATTCCGGAGAAACAGCCCTTCCGGTAAATTGGGTGCATTATGAACAAGCTCTGAATAAAAGAAAGAGAGAGGGAGAGGATTGACTAAAAAGGATGAATCTCTCCACGTCTACGTGTCGAGTCAGCGTACGTAGTTCGTTTGATACTGAATTCCCAAGAGAACGGAAGATTAAATATTATTAAGGTTATGTCTCAGTCTCTGGAGGATACATCCTGCATCCGGAATGGTCCTCGGAGATTCGATACGCTCTCCTCCCTTTCCGTCCTCTGAAATGATTTTCATTCACGATTGGGACGATAAAAGTATTCCAAACAACAATCAATGGAGAATCTACGAAAGAAGGAAAAAACGTGAAATTATGATAAAACGAAAGGGTTTCTTCTCTCCCTCTCGAAGAAATCCTTTCGAACAAAAGACGAGGGTGGTGTAATATCTCAAGGCATATTCCGGGGAAATTTGTATTCAAACTTCCCGATTATCTCTTGAGTGGGTCGTAGAGTGCTATATAAGACCATTTCCTACTCTTCCTCCGATCTCTAAGTATTCTCTTCCTTCTCTCTTGCGTACATCTTTCGTGTTAACGTGCAGGAAACATGACTCTGACAAATGCGATTCGGCGGAGGTAGAACGCCACGTTCGCCAGAATTCTCAAGATAGAGAGAATATCGATCTACCGAGAGTAATATCGATTTCCCTTCATTCTCTTTTTCTCGCATTTTATACATTTTTCGGATAACCATGGATATGTCAAGCGTCGGAGTGATATAAACCGCATAATCTAGATTTTCCAGATAACATCGGAAGTGTACACCGAAATTTGATAATGTGTTTTATTCAATGCTTGGATCGCTTTTTAGAATTTTTTATATCGAAATTCCATCGAATAATCCTGAGAAAGAGAATTGATATCGTAGTATTTGAAATTACAATTTTTGTTTGAATAATATTTCGAGGATTAATAAACCATCTACTTCAATATTGTATAAGATTCGGAGAAATCTGCTGCGGAGGAAATATGAATTTTAATGAGACAGAAAACCATGCTCTCTCCCGCGTGACTGTACAAAACAAACGCGAGAAAATTCCCTGTCTTAGCAACGTAGAGCAAACGTACGGCTCGGTATAGACGCTTGGTATTCTGACAACAGTGGAGAGTGAATCTACAACAGGTGTAGAGCGGTACACTTTACCCCGAGGAAAACCATACCCCATGCCACTTTGTTCGAAGAATCGTAACGGAATACCGTCGTTAGGAGACCCATAGGATCTTTCTCCGCCTCCTTGTGTCTTTCTTTTCTCCGAGTCTCTATTTTCTCTCACTCTACATATCGTCCATATCGCTTCGCGCACCTCCCTGCTGCTTTATTTGATCATTTTGCTTCAGAACCGATACGACACCCTACGGGATTGTCTTGGCCACTTTAAAGTTCGAACACAAGTTTCCAGCGTACGATTTATGAATAATGATAATAAACACGAACATATTTCATTGAATTGAAGAGAATAAAATCCTTCCCTATTAGAAACCAATTTAATAAAGAATACAATTGTCTTTTCTATTCGTTGTTATCGATTGGTCCTTCTAAGATGTTTAGAAAACAATAACGATGATTGTATAGTGGTAGTACCACTACGTACGTTCATGGTCGAGCAATTTCTCAACACGCGCAATCGAGTTCGTATGTGATGTCCAAAAGCGGTAACATGTGCTGATACAATATGCAGCCATTTGGAGGAGTGCCAAACAAAGAAAACACGATTCTATGTTCTATCTAGAATAAAAAAATCATTAACGATATTACACAACCTCACGTAATTTGGCATTGAGTTTATGTACTTTAAATGAAAGTAGGACCACTCCAATGAAGAATCATTCCTTATAATTTATATAATATATAAATATTCACTAATTTCTTTCTTATCCATTCAAAAATAAAAGTAAAGATACAGTTCTTATATACGAATAGTATAGTTTAATATTGTATATTCGCTATGAATAAACTATGGCAATAAAGTAGTCCGTCGCGAGTACAAAGGCAGAAACTACACACATGTGACGGGAATAAAGAAAACTGCATGTTCACTTTCACGATATTGGAAATGAAACTTTCTTTACTCTCAGCGCGAGTGTACATATGAGTTTCATGAGCGCTACGATACAGGACGAGTTCATATATTAGTGGAATATATTAGGCAAATTTTCTACGATATTCGAATATTTGATGTACAAATATTGACAAACTCGACTGAATTAAAATTTTTTCATTATCCAACGAGCGGTAGAGAATTGTCGATCAATCCACTCTTTTCGATTTTAGATAGTTTTCATGTAGGTTACGTTCCCCGTAAAGCATGATATGATTACTAAATTAGTGGAATTTGGATCAATTTTTAAAGCTTTTCCGGTCAAAGGAAAATAACGGTAACTATCTCATATTTCTGAGTCACATTCTTATTTGGATTCTATTACACCATCCCCCTTTTTAATCCCAATTTTACACCGCTGTACCATCGAATGGGATATATATGGAAATCCTTCATCCCCTACACGCTGTACGCTAATTTCCATAACAAAAAAATCGCACATGGATTTTCAAATGCAAATACCCCAACCATGCTTTCGAAACTGATGATTAAAAGAAAACAAGGAATTCATGAGAAGAAGGGGTTAATGCCGAAGCCTGAGATGAAAATGATTGACATAAGCATAAATAATATGCCAGAATAACACGTGAAAGATAGAAGAGAAGGAAATTGGAGGATTTGAAAACAGGAAGAAAAGAAAGGAGTTTATTCGATAGAGAAAGGAAAAAGTTTCTTTGTAATCAAGTTTGAGAGTGGTCTTTGTGAACCTAAACAATCTCCACATTCTGGTTTGTTCTGACGTTATTTGTAAACTTGTCTTGAGTATATATTGTATAATTGAGTTGAATAGGTATGAGTTTTGTTAGTTTTCTCATTCTATTGCAAAGTGGTTTCAGTATTTTAGCAACAACGCTTTGCGTACCGGAGAAATTGGAGTACATAACGAGAAAGTGACGAGTGCGAAGAAGTGCATGCATGAATTTTGGCCCAATTTTGAGTTCATATGGTACAGGAAGGATTCAGTGGCTGCCCATGCAGGTATTGCCAAGACTGGAAAAAACCCAAGCTTGTCCCAAGGTTGGCACATGTGTTAGAAACAAACCTCCGTAAAGAACAATTGGCCCAATATTGTTCCATTATTGCCCCGTTGTACCCAATGGACATTCAATCATTGTACATTTGTTAATATTTTTGGAATGGCCACTACATTCGACACAAGTTTGGCACAAGTGTAAAAATCGAGCATCCGTTGAGAACAATCGTGCCAATATTGCCCACATGAGTGGCACAATGTTTATAAATATTGACTGAATTTTGAATTTACAATGGCTGAAGACTTGGAGAATCTTCCTGCCATAATTGATCCTACACACTATGGTATAGTTTGAGCATAATTCAATAACAGAATCGAAATTGATTGGAACATCAAAGAACGCAAATTTTTCAATGATCATGCAAGCTTGTCCCAGTCTTGTCACATTTTTTCTATCGTTTGAAGATAATTCATGTACGATATTCTGAGGGAGCAAGTCTTGAACTGAAATATGAATCAATTACTTTTACCATCTGCCATATCTGCGATCAAAGGAGCATTGGTTGATGCTTGGTAAATGAATTGGACCGAGCCTGGCAAAACCACTGGCCCAAGCTTGCCCTGATCTTATCATTCCCAAGTCTGGGCCAAGTTTGATAAATTGTTCAAGACATGTCTCGGCAGGTCTTGTGCCAGGCTTGGTCCATTATTGGGCCAACGGTCCATACACACATGGGAACTGACGTCTTTGGAGGGATATTTTCCGTTCCTTTGAAGGGGAATGCATTCCTAAAGTGAAAATAAGATAGTTTCAGCTCTACACTGACAGAAAAATGATCTGGTTAGAACACCCTTAGTTGCAATAACTTGAAATCTGGTGCTATTCGCCTGAAAATATGATTGTGACATCCGGAAAAAGTGGTTGAAGCTAAAACCAGCTGAATTTTCCAGGTTAGAAAAATCAGATTTTTGTCTTGCTATGATAACCAGAATATGTAGTTAATTTTGGATCCAGCCAAACCACATTTCAAGTCATTACGACCAGGATGTTTCATGTTTCAACCAAATCGTTTTTTTTTGTCAGGAATAGTTGAAGAAATCCGTTTATTCCGATTAAACGGGCAGATTTTCGATCCAAATTCAATGGATTTTGTTACTCATTTTGCCCACTCAAGTAAATGCCACGGATGCTAAAACTTGTCGCATCTGGATGGTGAATTCATTTTCTTCGTAACCCCAGAACTGAACATTCCTAAATATTTTACTGGAGAAAAAAGGGTTTTGTTTTTGCCTCAGGTACCACACGGAAAAAATAATTAAGCTGCAGCAGCTGAGTAGCTAGCACGGACACGGACAGCCATTAAATTAGCTCCTGCAGCTAAAAAAAATTTGCATTCGTAGGTAATTTATTCGCGGTAACAGCTAAAATTTAGCTACAGGAGCTAATTTAATGGCTGTCCGTGTCCGTGCTAGCTACTTAGCTGCTGCGGCTAAATTATTTTTTCCGTGCAGCTGGGATACCTGGTATTTATGCAGATCGTGATGAATAAAAATTGACAATCAAGTATGTCAACTCCAAGAGAACATGAAGCTTCGACAAACGTTCAGAATAGATCAGCTTGAAGCTCCGTTGGAGCCAACTGTTAGGTTCGTAAACTTTCTACGGAGTTCAAATGAACATTGGAATGTGCGCTTCAAAATGATTCCAAGAAAGGTTCAAAAAAGGTTTTCCGAAGATTCATTTGGGTTTCAATTGAGCAGGTTTCAGAAAGAATCTTCCTTGAAATCATTCTTAAGCGGACATTGTAAAGTTCATCAGACCTTCGTCGAATGTTGATGTTCGTCGGAGCTTTATGTTCCCGTGAAAAAATTGTCCACGCTTGTTCACGTCTGATCAGGGCTGATAACTGAAGCTTGATCAGGCGTGATCAGGTCTCAATTTTGTACCCACGTGATGAAGACTAATCATGCCCATCTACAGAATCAATCAGTTTTTTTGTGAGGCATGAAGCTATAATAATGTTGTGAAACACTAATTTATTGTTAATCATTTCTACTTATTGTGCTTATGCAGCTCTCATTCTCTAGTTTCCAGTTTTCAGGCATGATCATGCGTGATCAGGCCTACGCGCCTGCATTTGGGGCCAGTTTAGCATGATCAAGCATGTGTATTTATGATAGAAGAATCAACACAGAGTCATTTTGTATGAATATTCCTGAGTTGGTGAGATTTTGCATAATCACAAGCGAGAATGGTTTGTCATGCATGATCGCTGGTGGTTAGGCTTGATCACGGGTTTTCACGTGGGTACAAAATTGAAGCCTTTGGAGTGATGACAAAGCTCAAAAATGAACGACCAGGTGCAATCAGGCTCACTCACGTGCAGGCAGTATTGAACACGAATAATTTTACCGAAAAGTGTCCATGATTATGCCTGAACACGCATGATCAGACCTGAACGATTTTTTCACGGGTTCTCTTCGGGAAAAGTAGTAAAAAATTCTGGTTCAGAGTTGTATAACCTAAAATATACATGAAAGTTGGAATAAATAAATTTTGTATGAGAATCAGGGTGTTTCATTTTTGGGCAATTCAATTTCCCATTTGAATAACACAGGAAACTCTTCAACTTCGGTTTCAACTCGGTTTTTTGGTGTTGAAAAAATTTGTTTCGAGTGAATGAATATGATGGGCTTGTAGGGCAAAAAATTCCCTACAAAAAAGTTTAGTAAGAATCAACATAAAAGCTCTCGATTATAATTCTGTATTTATCGATCTCACATGTGGAATTAGATTATAATACACTTTATAAGGCTTTAAAATTTATAATCTTGGGAACTACTTATTCAATTAACGTACAATAATCGAATGTAAATTTCAATAAATACAAGATTGTATGGGATTCCAGGCCGATTTTTATCAAAATTCACCTTTCAAGCTCTGTAACTTCAAAACTATTGGTCATACAGTTCTATCTCATGGGAACTTTTTTGTATTAAATTTTATGCCCTACAAGCCCATCATATTCATTCACTCCGAACAAATTTTGTTTCCTACGGGGATATTTTTTATCCGCCATAAAATATCGGATTTTCAGGGCAAACAGATGAAGAAAAAATATCGCCCGAAAATGAAACACCCTAATAAAAATACAAAGTTGAAAGTGAGAAAACGTTCTTCAATCTGAAGTGACGAAGACCAAATTTGGCGTGATGTGTGTTGAGTTGATGTAACTAGTTGTTCCAAACTTCTGCGAAGGAGTGAATTTAGGCGTAATTTTTGGCCCAATTGATACCTCGAAGAACCCAATGAACAAGAATTTCATGAGAAGAGTTTTGGACATCTAAAAGTGTTGCATAGAACATCTTGAATTCATCTAAAAGATATCGCAAGACACGAAACATTTATTGGGAAGATTTCAGAAACATTAAAGTTCTTAGTTTGAAGCTTATTTCCTCCTTCTCCTCCCATCGTGGATGTTTGGGTAGGTAGACGCGTGCAGTATTAAATGTAGTACCAGAGAAATTCTCCGACAAGTGCGGAGGGATGACAGCGTCGTTTCCGCGCATTGTAAAGCAGGATCATGGAAGGAAGCTCAACCGATGCGGCAGCATCTCTTTAGCTTGTGCCTGCACATAGGATGTTTATATGTAAGTACGTTGAATGCTTCCGTTGTCGGGATTATGCACAGTCCACTGCACCCGTACGATGCGAGAGGACTCCCGAGACTATCATCACCTCTGCCTGCACTCCAATTGTGTGTACCGTACGTATTAGTCGGAACCAGAAATTGCGTGGGAACGGAACAACTACGGAATTTATTTTCAAGTATTTCAACAATGCTCGATTCCTCGAGTGATAAAGATAATTATCTATAGACAATACATCCTTCCTAAAATATGCGATTTGAGAGTCTCCAGAGGTTCTCAGTTAATACACTCGATCACTTTGGATTCAATTTCTATATTTCGTTGAGTTTTATAATTTACTCGAGTGCACAAGGAGAATGTTGATGGAATAATATTGACTGAAACGAATGACGCTTGATTAAAATGGACAGGAGTGCAAGGAACTTCAATTTCTGAAGATCTTTGATGACTGAGTAATCGACTGGGTTATAACATGGTTTGTAAACTCACGTGATCCATCAATCGCGCATTACTGGATCATACACGGACAAAAATAAATTTTTTAAAAGTACTGCAGTTCCAAGAAATTGGCAGGATATAAGAAAATTTCACTGTTATTGATAGACAGTGTAGTAAAAATTAATGATCAACAAAATATTTTTCAGTACGAGCGTGCAAATTCCTGCATGATCAATTCTCTTATCCTGCCAATTCAGTAGGAATGTTGTAATTTGTAAAACTTTATTTTTCTCTGTGTATGAGAGGACTTGGTTGTTTCAATCGTGAGAATATGAAGGAATGAATTAATTGTTGTTCGCAATAAAAGATTCAGAAGTGATTTTCAACTATCTCATCATCAAAGTAGCAGTCCAAATGTTTTGTGTGGTCTACAAAGAGTCATGTTCCATTTTTTGGAATCCAAAAGTTGCTTCAAAAGTTCTCAAAAGAAGAGTTGATGATCAGTGTCGGGACAATGCTGGTAACCGACTTAACTGTGCGGCTAACAGTCTACGATCTACGTCAGACGATCGGACGTTTTTTCGTGGGAAACCATAATTTAGTCAACCAAAGAGAATCAATCGTCTGCCATTCAACGCAAACTATAAATTTGCCAATCAAGCCTATCTCTTGGGACAATATCATGGAAAATTGAGTGGAGGTGAACTTGTGTCATTGCAAGTGGACTCGAGTAAAAGTTACGGTAGCTCATCTTTAGTTTATATTCTTAGTTTAGAACTCCATTGCAACAACTGATCAAGTGCCAAACAATTGAAGAAATGAATTCAATTTGATCATTGACTGCGTTTACATTGCAGGATTACCGATACAGGAAAATATTCCTAAAATTCCAAAGCGCACTGCTTCATAGAATCTTCATTCGATAACCAACTCCATGTTATTAGAAACAGTTTTGATTATCTCAATTTAAATACACGGATAACGGATTTGTCAAGTAAATCCTCTACCATCATTTTCCGAGAATTTCGTTTCCTTTGTGCATACGTTCTCTGTGTAAGCTTACTCAATATGATTAGGCCCGCATCAGATTCTCAACACGTCCACACGGAGAGCGAAGTTGGTCCTTTCAGCATAAGGAAGTTAGATTCAATATTCCCATATGCGAGTTTGATATTCCCCAAATCCTGCTTCATATTTCTAATGTGAACTACAAAACCTCGTGAGAATACTTACATTCGCTTAAATTTGAACTAATTGGAATCGAGAGGAAACCATTCGTCCATCAGAATTCTCATTGGGATGAAAAATGATACACAGAATAGAAGTCTTTAAAACGAAATGGTAGGTGGGAAAAAGCAATAATCGTTGTCGGAAATCGCGCACCAATTGTAAGGGATTTCGTTTGCCTCGTTTATTTCGGTGCCATCTGTGAATAATTCAGGACTTTCAACGTGTTGAAAGTTCCTTGGGAATTTGTGGAATGTTGAGTGGTAATCAATGATTTCTATTCAGGAAAGTAATAACCTGTCATCGATGAACTAGCGATCAAAGGAACTACGCCATGAATTATTCATTTCAAATTTACACGAATGCTAGAAATTGTTTGCAAAACATACGAAGGAAATAGAATATCACGTCGCGTGACTTCTGGAAACTATTTCTTTCTCGTACCCATCACCGGTACAAAGTTTCGTTTGATACGCTTCAAACGGAGCACAACGGATCGCAATGTTTTTGATTATCATTCATGTACGCAACAATGAAGATTTGTGAATAAATACGAATGACAAATATGTCTTCAAATAATTCAAGTTTTCCCACAACAAGTAGTACAAGACACCATAAATCAGACGCGTTAACGAGTGACGTGTGGTTTAGTTTGTCAACTAGACCAGAAATGTTGAGTACGTGAATGTGTGAAGTGAATAGTGCGATTCGCTTCTCACCTCAGATGTTCTGAAAGTAGATTTCCACATCTTGAAGTGTGATAATTCACGTTTGAAGAGCGGATACGTGTGTTTCGTTACGAGAGATAGATATTAATATTTCTCATCTCGTATATAAGTGTCATTGAAAATGATGTTTCACGTGTATATTGTGGTGGGGGATGAATAATCAATCTTCGAATACATTATTTTATATTATTTGTCGAGTGCTTAAAAAGTACATTTCTAAACTTGGCATCTCTTCGTCTACTTCTCTGAATATTCTCTTTCAGAAAATTCCTCAAGCACCTCCTTTGTATATCGAATGATATTTTGGGAAATGCTTAATTAATTCAAAGAGCGTGCATACATTCAGCAAACTGGGACTTATGTTGTATAATCACCAAGATGGTATCGTTGCCATCCATCGTTCGCGTATAGAGAGCATTCTGAAAGCAGTAAAAGTGGAGATGGAGGTAAAAGAAGAACCGAGGCGTGAAGCGATTCGAGCAAATTAAACGCTCTGTCCGTATAGTAGCTGCAATAGAATATATTAATACTTTCCTTGCATACTCTGGGTGAAAAGGAAGAAAGGAAGGAAGGAAGAAGAAATCCAAAGCGCAGGATCGGAGCGGTAACGTAGCCTAGAGGGGTTACACCAAGCTTAATTACGCACGGACGGAAATGAGATCTGGGGATTCCCCAGGAACATAGAGAAAGATATATATATATATATATATCCATATACACAGAACATCTGCAACGACTAACATTCGTACGTACATTCTCACTCACATAGAACTGGGAAACAATGCTTCTTCCAACACCAATTCTATATTTTCCTCTCCCATAGATCGTGAGATAAGCTTCAAATTAGAAATTTCGAATACGCTCTCATGTTTCGTATATTTCTTATTCAATCCACCCAGGACATTTCAAATTTGATCCAATACGATTCGAGTGAGGAGAAAAAAAGACCTTGACAAGAAACTTTATTCCTGCTGGAGATAAAGAAAGTCAAGATTTGAGTCATCAAGGGCGAAAGGCGAAAGGAAAAAAAAGTCCGAGGGCAAGCTTTCATAAAAGCGGCTCTCGGGATTGTAACATTTCCACGATAAGAAGAGAAATATACTATATATCGGAGTGTGGTATATATCAAGGTTCTCTAATATGAACTTTGACCCTTATCGAGTTGATATCGATTTAAGTATTTTTTCTTCCAAAGTTGATAACGAGTTTCCCCAACGAAACCTTCGAGGAATCTTCGAAACGACGATCGAAAGGAGAAATATATTCCAATTAAATGGAATTCATGGTGATTAGAACGAATTGAACTTGCGAGGCCGCGAATTGTTGGGAATCAAATATTTTTGCCTGGGGAATATAAATTTGAATAACGAAATCGTGAAATGAAATCTGAACAAACAATAAATCGTATTTCGCGTCTTTTCGCATCAATATTGCCACAAACTTGTTCAAACTATTTGAGTCAAACTCAAACTTACATCACGCGCGTGCACGATGCATCCAATTCCATCAGTGCTACTTGCTCCAGTCACTGAACACAGACCGTAAACTTTTGTATTAACAGACATTAGGAACATTCAAAAAACCTCGAAGGGAATTGAATTTGAACTTTACGATAGCAACAAAATTTCTGATGCAAATGGGAAACAATCTCCCTTTACGATGAACTTTACCTTACGATTATGCCTTTTTCCTGTGTACTTCATTTCGAAAGTAATGATACTTTTAGGAAGAATTTTTCTTTCGAATGATGGAAAAAGTGCATTGTGCATTCAAACACACACAGAGAAATCGATGGATGTTGTTTAGTAACGTAACGTTCGGTAAATTCTGAAATTTACATCTTTCGAGTTTGTCGACTGAACCACGGTGTTGATATTTCCGAACCAAAAGGACATTTCGTATCTGAATAATAACTTTTGAAAATCTCGACTCCATACTCGACGTTTCGAGCTTTCGAAGAATATTAAAAGCCTCTGCTTCTAAAGCTAATTGAATGGCATCTAAATAGAAACAGAGCGTCGAAGAAATATTCGACGATCACTCGAGTTGAATTCATGCTTGATATCGTCATGCATATTCCACGTAAGATTCGTATATATGAAGGATGTATGGATCCATGCATAATCCATAAACAATCTGAATATGGGTCATGTACGATGATATGCATACAAAATATCGTATGAAATTTTCACACCTTCGCTTCGGTTTGATCGAGAACGCGAACAAATCAGATTTTTCCTTCGTTTGAGCACGGATCCTCAAACTTTTCTAATAAAAAAACCCTGGTTGGAAAAATTCATTGTGTTTGGAATGAAATGCATTCATAAAAAAAGGGAAATATATTGATTATTTTCGAAGAGGAATTTAAAAAGTTCTATGTACACTCTGGTTTAAAAAATCTATTATATCCCATTAATTGATGAGATTCGATGATACAAACTTTGCATTGAATCTCATTCATTGATGATTTCGAATAGAATTCTTTTTTAAAATTAACCAAGTGCAGGATTTCTATTCAATTTTGAGTGTTCTAAACATGGTGGTGTGGTTTTCAATGGCATTGAGCAAATTCAACAGGCTTTCGTTGATTCAAAAATTAGATTCAATTGTAATGAAGTTTTATGATAATATATTATACAATCTTACATTACAAAATGTGTTAATATCACTAGATATATTTATATCATGAATCCTACATCTCAATGTACTACTGAAAGTTTGTTTCGTTTTGTCCTCTTATTCATCTTCTTCCTTCTTCTCCCTTTTGAGATTTCCCTCGCGACGTTCATATTGACACAAGCGTTGTCTCGCCGACTCTTTTGAATTCTCGTCGTACCTAAGGAAGACAGAGGCCCTAATATTGCACGACAATCTCTCAAAGCTTGGGTATACATTGCACAGATATTGAGAATTTTTTTCATATAATGTTGAAATTCTGTTCCCTGCGGGACGCTCATTCATCGATGTTAATCCTAACTGATATCGGAAATTTCACGGATTTCTCATCAATCGGTGTTTGAGAAGAATATTAGGAGCAACGAATAATTTCGTGGACATTCGTGGAAGAATAATAATAAATCTCTGTTAATATGTTCATTTCTATGGGTAATAATATGAGTTTCTACCATATTTCTCGGTAAAGTACATCGGTCTTTATCGACCTTATCTGGGCCAAATTCCCCTCAAGAACGAAATTATCCTCCTTTGAGACATAGGTTGGCTATATAAACAAGACAGTTCTCAAAGCTAATATTATGAAACCCATTCCAATTCTCTTTTCCACAAGTTTTCTGGAAACGGATATTCGCTTTAGGTTTGTCACTCGCACGTTATTTTCGTTGTTTTATTTACCCTTCCATCCACAGTTTGGTATAGTTTCAACTTCTTTTTCTTCTCTCGGTTCACACGGTGGTCTGGAAAACTCATTTTTGGTGGAAAAAGGTCTGGAGTTCACAATTACAAACGGAATTCAATGATTCTCTTTCACGAGTAGTTTTCGTGATGAAATTTTTGATGCGATTTTTCAATTACAATCTGAGTATTTTGTTACAAATCTATGAATCATTTCAGGAGGGGAGTTGATGAAGAAAACTTGTACTGAACAATCTCTTGCTTTTCTGTTTTCTTCCCACACTGAGAGAAAGGGACAGCTAGGAAATTTAGTCACTGTAAATAAAAATTTAGTTGTGCCAGCTGAATTTTATTTGTCATAAATCAATTTTTTATTCCTATTGAATAAACCATTTTATTCATACTTCAGACAGCTAGACTTTTATTTACCCCTAGCGCAAATGAAAATCTAGCTGCAGCAACTGAAATTTAGTTGTCCAAACTGGGTACCTTTCTCTCAGTGTAAGGGCCTGCAGGCTAATCTATTTCTTTTTCTCTAATAGCATAATTCATCCCTGGAATATTTATGGAATTTTTTTATAAAATGTACACTGAGAAAACTGATTAGTCACTAGAACTGAAAAATTTTTAGTTGTCTCATGGTAGTTGGTGCAACGATTTTTTTTGTCCGAAGAGCTATGAATAAAGCCACATGTCTATAAAATAATTAGTTGCGACAACAATAGAATATTTAGTTACATGTTTTAATTGATGGCAATAAAGGTATGTAACTATTAACCGTTAGTTGTATCAACTAGTATATTACAGTAAGGGGAAATAAAAATTTTAGTTATTGATGGAATGAAAAACTTTCAAAGCAAATTGTTTGGTTTTTAGCACCACACTGTAAAAAATATGGAGAGCTTTTTTTCTTCAAACTGTTGATGGATTTTGTCCCCTTATCTTGGGAGAATTGAGACTTTTTCATTACTTTGAGGAATTATTTTGTTTCTTAGATGTTGAATCTTCTATGAATGGAAGAAAAGTCCACTAAATGATGATAAAGGATTCCCCATCTGTGGAGGAACTTTACTGCCACCATTTTTTGAAGGGAAATCCCACAATTATTTTTTACAGGGTGGAACTTCCAGAAGTCCCATCGACTAATCTTAATGATCATGGTTTATGTTATTATATACCTTCAATCCCACTGAAAATCACACAATCAACTGTTCAGTTGAAATGACGGAAGACTTAATGAAATACGACATCGAATAAAAACTGTTTTTGTCTCGTAAAAGTATTATCATTCCAGTTGAGGCAACCCAAATTTTTCGTTCAATGTTGTTCCTAGCTAGGTATCGCATCACTTCCATTTGTGGATCCGTATTTTACGAAAAAAAATTGTAACAAAATATCATACATTTCGACTGATGCTATAGGTGCCATAAAGAAAAGAAAAATCACTATGTGGAAACGATGTTGACAAATTCATTTTTCTGAGTATACCAAATACACGCAGGAAACAGATGTGTTGAAAAGTCCCATAATTTATTGAGGATCAGCGCCAGTCTCGGATGGATGAAATTATTCACCAGATTATGGCTTCAAAAGTACTATAATTTCTTATAGAAATACATCTAATTATGAGAATTTTTAAAAGTAAATTCAAGTCAAAACTTTATCTGTCACAGACTGGCGCTGATCCTCAATAAATTATGGGACTTTTCAACACATCTGTTTTCTGCGTGTATGAAGAATGATTTCAACAGTCCCGTGGTAAGCTGTGGCTGAACGGATACCGCGCAGACTTCTAATCACGAAGGTTCGTCCCGCGTGAGGGTTCGATTCCCTGACTCTCAGTACCCTTTTTCCACAGCGGTGACGCCGTGCAAGGGAAAATGACGCTCAATGTTTCAGTTGAAGTCACTCCGGGAACAAATTCGATGATATAAAAAGACATAACGGTCAATGAGTCACAGAGAATTCCTCAGGGACCCGGATAGCATCGGAAAGTTTTCTGAACGTTCAGAAAACGTCCGAATAAAATCCCAGAACGTTCAGAAAACGTCCGAATAAAATCCCAGAACGTTCTTAAAACGTCGCATGTACGTCCCAAGGGCATACAAATGTTCCATGATATTCAATTTATGTCTACCATGCGACGTTCTGGGGACGTGTTCAATAAAGATGTCAATGACGTTCTGCGATACTACGCATATGTTTGTGAAGGTTAGTTTCCATGAAATTACGTTAGGGAAACGTAACGAGAACGTCCCGTGGTAGATGAAGAAGACGTACTGGGAACGTATTCAGGTGCATCAAAAATGAACGTTCTCTGAACGTATTTAAACCCACTCCCTGGAGACGAAGCGTGCAGAACTAAGGTTCCCAGACAACACACAAGTCCCATATGAATTCGGAATGTATTCGATTTTTTTAATGCTAATAGAATCACATTGAGTAAATTCGTTAAGAAGCCTCATAGAATTCATTTGATTCGAAATGAGTTCTGCTGGAATTGTTTTGGAATTTATATAAGAATTTTTAGAGTATTCAAAGAGAATTCAAAGGCAGTACTCAGAGAATATCCGTTATGTCCGCCTGAAAATATCCATAGCGGTATTCAAATAAAATCAGAATTCAATTCAGAAAATGATTGAAATGAATTCTTATAAATAGTTCGCAAAGAACGTTCAGAATTCATCTTTTGGAATTTTATAGGTTATGTCTTTGAAAGTTGAGATGGATTTATTCTACTCACCCAGATGCTAATCATAATACCATAGATATTTGTTGACATTTATAAAACCTGCATATACGCATGGAATGGTTACAGCGAAGGAATAGATTACAGGGTAGAAATAACTATGAATTGTCTTTTCTTTGATTGATAATGGTATTCACTACAAGCGCATGATTGATGATTTCCTTGGGATTTTGAGGTTAGGTTTTATATACATTTTGAAGAATGGCCTCGATGTAATCTTCGTTATCTTCCGATATAATGTATAATATTTTCATGATTTTTAATGAAAGGAAGTCTGGTATTTGCATGAACCCAAGTAACACCAATGTGCGTAGAATATTCTCCGAACGTTCCTGGAATATTTAAACGTCCTGCAAATATTCTCAGAACGTTTGACGAAGATTGTGTGTTACTAGGGAAGCTTGTTTGGTACATAACCTCAAAATCTTGATATATCCTCAATTCGGTATGAAGTCTAGGGGTTTAACATACAAAATTTCTCTCCGCGTGAAAAAACATTAATAAGGAGTTTTGAATATCTTGAACATTTATCCAATACATATTCAATTATATACTGTATAATAAGCTCATAAAACATTTTAATTTCACATCCGGGAACAAGTCATGATGAATTCTAAATATATTTTGATTGGAACTCAAAATGACTTCTTTTAGAATTGTATGGTGAATAAAATTGGTTGTGAAGATGAATTCTTTGCGAACGCATGTGATACCCTAATGGGCGAATGGACAAGCTTGGGACATCCAAACTTTGTCTGAAAAGAGTCTATGATGTCCAAATATGTCTGAATATTGTCCAAAACATGTCCACGATGTCTGTTTATGTCTATTCATTCAAAATTCTAGACAAAGTCGAATTCAATGTCTATCGTTTGTCCAAAACGCGTCTGAACCTTCTTATCTGTATGTCCGAAAAGTGTCCATGATTTGTCTAGCGTGTCCTGGCATGTCTGAAACGCATCCAAAACTGTCTCGCAATGTCCAATCGTTGTCCAGTTGTTGTCCAACCGATGTCCACCTGCTTAAAATTTCGGACATTCACCCAATGTCCACCATTTGTCTCAGTAGCCCATCAGGGTATGTCGATTGAATACCACTACAAACAGTTTTAGGCGGACATAACTGGTATTTTTCTTGAACTTCCTATGAATCAGTTCCAAATACTTCCGATGTTCGTGAAGAACTGTTTCGAAAATCTTGGTATTCCAAACGAATTCTTATGGAATAACTTGTGTTGTCTGGGTTATGTTTCTAAAACGTCCAGAGGACTTTCAATTACTGTCTGGGAAAGTGGAGAGAGTATTTTTTATAGTTACAAATAGAGAATTATAGTACAGCCTACTATTTTTCTTCAGTAGAAGTGAGAATCAAATACGGTGAATTCAAGCAATCAAAGTTTGTTGCTACAACTAAGAAGAGTTGATTGAATTTATATAATTTGTGGTCACTATGTGGACACATTTGAAAATTCAATTTGTTCAATTATTTCTCGAAGTCTGAATGAAAATATATTTTTGGTCACCACAACTATAAATATATATTTGATGTCGTATTTCACTGACAAATTCAGTGAATTTTTGATTGTGGCAACTGAAAACTTTCCTCAGTGTATAGTATAGGGGAGGATTTGTGAATATCTACAACATGTGCCAAAGCAACATTTCGCGGTAAGGATTTTAGCTTCGGACAGTGATTCCTTTGCACACTTGATGCAAAGAATGATGAAGGAAAAATGAGTATTCTTTCGATCCTGCCTCGAATACCGGATAGGAATGGATTCAAATGGACAAAAACTGTATAGACACAGTTGAAAACCCACCAAGAAATTGGACCATCAAAGGCCTCAACTCCGCCCAGATCGTGCCAATTTGGTCCAAGGCGCAGGGCCTGAGATGCCAAAGAGTCACATTTTTAGCTGGGAACAGTTCAACTTTCAATCCAGCTTTTTACATTTCAATCCGTCACTATCTGGCATTTGCGAAAACTCACACAGCAATATCCCCAGGATCTCCTGAGGACGTCACCAGAACATTTGAGATGTGTGGGAAGGGACCCTCCATTTATTCCGACTCAGACCGCGTTAGAGGAAATCCTTCACAAATTCCCCCAACTATTTTCCGATTATAAATATGATGAGATAACTAAACGCAATCTGATGACATAGTAGAGGAAAAAAGAATATCTCCAGCGGATAAATGATTCGAGATCAAAAACTCGTAATGAAAAACTCCTCCATCCATTGTAGTTGAGGATCCAGACGTGAAATCTCTATACATTTTCTACTCTCATAAACCTTCTTTCACACCTTATAAAATCATGAAAAGAACATTCTATTCGTACAAACCGGTTATAAATTAATTCAAAGAATCCAAAATCATATTCAAAAAAACAATCAACAGCGAACCAATATTGGAATCTGATTTCGATATCGGACTCGTAATTCATGATTCTTCAACATCGGTATTGGTGGTTTGTGAATTATGTGAAACTTGCTCTGAAAATATGTTCAAGCACGTGACGGTTTCACATCCAACGATGCAATATCGAAACTATTTCAATTTCAACAACTTTCTGCAAACAAAACTCTGTCCGGCTTCATGCTACGGAATCATTCTAGGATTCCCTGTCAATTCTTTCTCCCAATTTTTCCTCCATGCATCACCCTCTCACGATATTCGTGTCCCATGATACCAAAACAGAAATCACCGATAACACAGAATCTCAGTCATTCGGCACAGTTTGTGCAAGCAGTCTAGATTCAACACCTGTACAACAGTCGACATTATAGATCGTGATATGACCATGCGTTGAGGTACATCGCACACAAATTCTCACGAAAATTCAAAGTGATACGCGAAACGACCACGAGATGACAATACTTTGAAACAAATTCATGTTCCGGTCCAGAATTCGTACACCCTCGCAAAATAAGGTATAAGGTATAATGTATACCTTACCTGCGACGATCATTCAGCGAATTGAATTAAGGAGTAAAATTTCTTGTTCTTTTTCTCCATCGGGTATCGAAATACATCACGAGATCGTGAAACGTAGGGTATTAGACGTGGATGCTAGTAGTATTCGAGCTAGTAGATCACTAGTGAATGGGAAAAATAAAACCGGAAGTCTATTTACATATTGGGGCGCTCCAGGGGGTAGCTTTGAGACAATACAGAGTAGAATATGTCGAGACAGGCACTCAGACTCATCCTCGGGCCATTTGTGATAAACAATGTGACTCTCTTACCTACACCTTTTGTGCCCCAGTTGATACTTCTGTCTCTCGTACTTTTGTTTCTTCTGTTTTCGTAAGAGGTACATCTTTATCCCTCGAGTCGAGGGTGCCAATGATATAACACCCTGGATGACATGGTCAACAATGATGAATGAAATTTCGTATAACAACCTCTCGTTGCATGCACGTGTCGTTTCTCGTGAATTCAAACAAACGACAAACGGTTATTATTGTTCCGGTTCGTACTTTGAATAATGAAACGTTTGTATCTATATACTCTCCTATCGGGGGTTAAATAAATTCTCTGAAGGAACTCTACAATCCTTGACTATGCAAATCCAAATTCCAGACCTTCCATTCAAATGAATCCAAAAAATTCAAGAAATCTCAAATGGATTGTACATGGGATTCCATTTGATTCCATTCAATTATTCATTCGTCATTCGAATGAGACGACATCATCATCTCATTATACATCATTTCATATTGATGTAATGTAAATTTTGCATTCCAAGTAACTTGTCTCTTATATCGCACAATAAAAATGTCTCCGACTTTATTTCTTACTTTCTTTCCACTTTCTTCACCTGTCACTTGATATTCATTGTGATCTTCATGCTGACATGACGTGGGAAATGAAAGAAAAAGCACTCGTATGTCTCGGCTGTCGATGTACAAAATGTCTTTTATATGATGTAGAGATCCAAGGGATATCTTGTAAAATGAAAATATACGAGAAAGGTCGACACCTTTGACTCAACTCATCCAGCCATGAAAATCGACTGATTTACGAGAAAGAGGTTGGAGATGAGCCAAACTGTGCTGGTAATATTTAGTGCCGTAGTTCGGGAAGATCGTGGAATGAGAAGAGGTGTCGAATGTGTGAAATAAGAACTGAGATTTCATTTGCTTTGGAAAATGAATTCCATTTCGATGACGTTATTTTACGTTCCCCTCATATCGCTTGGATGAATCAATGATAAACAAAACAAAAAAAAAAAACACGTTGATAATTGCGCAAAGTTTTGACACTTTCATTTCCCTCGTGTCCATCTGAGAATCGAAAAAAGGAAAACAATCTTCGTTTAGCACAATCGTAATAATCATTCCACGTGTTTGATGATCTCTTCACAAGCCGTGCCAACTGATTTTTATATGGAACAACGAACAATGCTTTCCCTTGAATGGATGGTGTAATCCGTAGTGAAGTTTTTCTCGCGTCTGACACATGGGGAAAGGAAGGAAGAAAGGGAAAAAAGAACAAATAAAAGCAGGGAAGGAAGAACAAAAAACGGTATTACAGGCAAAACAGTTGGCGAGAGGAAGAAGAGCGAAAGGTTTCGAGGAGGTTCGTACTTTGACGAAAGTCAAACAATGACGATAGGAGTGTAGGAAGAGGGTGCCCTACACACTATCCTCACTCCCAAAGTTTTCTGATTAAATCTGTCTCCGGGCTCCCAGTTGGAGAGAAAGGGAAGAAAAAGAAGAAGGAGAAAAAAAGAAAGGGTATCCGTTCTCCTTTCCTTCAACTGATTCGTATATCCGTAATCGGGCCAAGAATCTTGCTACGGAATGAATGCTTGGTGATGAAAATGGAACAGCGCCAACAGAATGTAGGAGAAGAAGGAATCATTCTTCTTCTTCTCCCTTGAATCCTTTGCCCCGTTAATTAGTCATATTGAAATTCTCGTGGACGGGACTTGGTATTCTTGGAAAACCCTCATTTTTGTGGATACAAGAATTCATACGGGGATATGAAAGATATTATGAAAATTTGAATTTTATGGAAAACAGAATGTTGCTGTGAATTATTTCATTAGGAGTAATCATCAAGGGAGTTGTTTAAACTCGAAAATATTGTAATAACGTTCGAACGCGGACTGTGGAAATTTCTATCTCCAGTTTAATTTCAATATGACCTGTGTAACTTTGTTATCTCTCGTGTACATTTGAAACGTGGAATTAGTTCTCATGCTACCATTCCAATAAGAACCGTGTCATCCTCATGCCGGTGTATTTTGTGATGTAACAAAGGGAGTAACGTAACTCTGGCTACAATGAATTTCATATTCAAGATTCTTAGTTCGTGTGTGGAGCCCCATAGTTTGAGAAAAACAACTCCCCTACAATATTAGAATACATATAGTCTTTTGAATTTTTAGATTCATTGTGAATCTGAATAAAGATGAAGGAATGAAAACATTTGAATGCTCGAGATGGGATGCGATGATTCATCAAAACTCCTTCTAACTCATTTATTCCATCAAACACCCCTTACGACGTTCTGTACAGAGCAATTTATGATCCAGCTCTCGTGTGCTGTCGTTCATGCCGATACTTGTTTCTCTCCTTCATACTTGTTCATAGAGTTACAGATTCACCGGGAGCAAGACGAATCAAAGTTTAAAGTCTCCTTCCACTCCGCTGGAACTCTAGAAGAGTTTTATTTACCTCAAGAGTTAGGCTAATTGTTCGAAAGTACCTCGAGGACAGGACAGCGAGCGACATTAGAGTGAAAACCGTTAATTGCTGAATCCTAGATACGGTTTAATGCTTCTACAAATCAAAGCTCATGCGGGCCTCCATCCATTCCATTTCAACGTGAATTACAAGCGTACATTCGCAAGTGCTGATACTTGTCCTCGAGATTATTTCGAGTATCATTTCAGTTGCATGAATTTCACGAAATTCTCGAAGCGACATTTGCGTGGGGAGATACGAAGAATTTTTTCTATTCTCGCTTAGGTATCTTGCGGGATCGAGGAAAGAATTTTTCTCCACAGTATTCTTGTGGTATCTTCAAAAAACACTTGTGGAAAAATTCTCAAAATTGTCCATAATTCATAGATATGATGTTTTTTTTTTAATTTCACGTGAAAAAATTTTTCACACCTGCTTACGCCTGATCAAGCTTTATTCATCATGCGTGATCAAGCGTGATCAGGTCTCAATTTTGTACCCCCGTGATGAGGACTAATCATGCTCGATCATGCTCAATCACGTCCAATTATGCTCCATTATGCATGAGAAATTCATACAAAATCAACGAGTTGTCTGTAAGAAATGAAACTATAACAATCTTATCAAATACTAATTTATTGTCAATCATTTCTATTCATTGTGCTTATGCAGTTTCCATTCTTCAGGCAGGATCACGCGTGATCAGGCATATTTGCATGCGTTCGGGGCCGATTTAGCATGATAAAGCATGTGTATTCATGATAAAAAAATTAACACAGAGTTATTTTGTATAAATACATACTTCTCAGTCCGTCTCAGTTGGTGAGATTTTGCATGATCACGAGCGAGAATGGTTTGTCTGACATGATCGCAGGTGATTGAGATGATCACGGATTTTCACGTGGGTACAAAATTGAAGCATTTTTAGTGATGACGAAACTGAAAAATCAACGACCAGCCGTAGTAAGACCCAATCACGTGCGGTCAGTATTGAACACGAATAATTTTGTCGAAAAATGTCTGTGATTAGACCTGAATGATCTTTCCATGGGTTACCTGTCTCATGTTGTGAGAACGGAATCTTTTTGAGGAAACACACTGAACGGAAGGGGTAGGATATACGATGGTGTGATCTCGGCTTCGACCTTGGACCTCACCTCCAAGATCATTTGGAGCTGATTTTCCTGAATTGTAAAACAGCCGTAGCATATTTATTCTTCTTATTGTAATCAGTAGGTCTGCATTTCCAATAGCTTTGAAACTCAGAGATGGTTCATAGAGGTGGTACAAAATGTGTCTTGTGGAAAAAAAATAGTGATTTTCGACATTTACCTGCAATTAATGCACTTGATTCCTCTATTATTTTGAAGCGCGCTCTTTATCTCCCAGTACTTTGAATCATAAGTATGTATATACTTTTCGAGGATAAAGCCTCAAATTTTGAGAAAAAACGGCGGAAGCAAAGTTGTACACCTAATATATATATAATAATTAAACGATTCAAGCTTTAACGACGTCAAAAATATCTATTTCCGTTGTAATTAAAATCACTGAGTTATTTTTCCGAGGGATGGGGTAGCTTTCTACCTTAATGCGTTTTCAATCAGCATAGGTTTGCCCAGGATAGTCGAATTGTGGGTGCCTGAATAGAAAATTTTTTCCTAATTATACATAATTCGTATGACATATAATTTATATATAAATTATATATATTTTTGAACATTTTTCTACTCTCTTTCTATTTTCTTTGTTGTATTGTTTCTTTTTGTGGATAATATTGTCACGGAAAGAATTAGATATTCCCATTCAGGTATTGACAGGACTGAAAAAAAACCCAAGCTTGTCCCAGGATTGGCACGTGTATCAGGAACAAACCTCCGTTAAAAATAAATGGACCCATATGATTGGTTCCATGATTGTCCCGCTTTTTCCAATGTATAGTTATACATGGGACGATTGTTCGTATCTTTGGAATGGCCAAAAACTGCACTTGGTACAAGCTTGGCACAGGCGTGAAAATCAAGCTGAGGTTAAGATGCTTATTTAAGCCGATGTTGTCCACATAAGTGGCACAGTGTTTTCAATTAGTCACCGAATTCCGAGTTCACAATGGATAAAGACTTGTGCATAACTATCGGGCCAAGACCAGTCCAATCTCCTCCCCATGATTGGCCCCACACTCCAGTTTCACACCCTAAGATAGATATAGTTGATCCAAATAAGAATAAAACTTGACTCAATGATAATAGGCTACTTTTAAATGTGATGATACACGGAAATCAACTGATTTTGAAGAACTCTTTACAGGATTTCAAGATGTCTTTCCCATGCAGGGATTAACAAGACTGGGAAAAATCCAAGCTCGTCCCAGTCAAGACTGCCAAGGCACATTTAATCCATCGTTTTAAGATGACTCATGTACGGTATTCCGAGGAAGAACTTTGAGCTGAAATATGAATCAAATTACTCTTCTCGTCGATATCTGTGATGAAAGAAGCATTGATTGATGGGCTAAGTTTATTGAATTGTTCAAGACAAGTCTTGACAGGTATTGTGCTAGGCTTGGTCCATGATTGGACCATTGTTCCATACACACATGGGTTAAACTCTGCAATATGGGTGCCAGGACATCCACAGCCACCGCGGTAGGCACGCTTCTATGTCAATAAGAATTTCAGTTCAGGAATCCATAACTGTTTGAATTGCGTAGAGGTTTGTAAAAAATGATCTCTAAAAGACAGAAATAATGGAGAACTCAAAAGATGGTAAAGAAACGATTCATCAGTTCCATTGTATGAGAGGAAAAAGAGAAACATTGGTTTTTCAACGATTTATTGAGAATGATACCACTGACAAAATGTTTATCAAATTATTTTTGCTTAATGATTATGAAAACGGTATATTCCCCAACGAGTACAGAAGTAGCGATCAGATATCCACCGAAGAGCATCTTGAGGGCAAAATGATTCTTGGAATCATTATCATATTGATTCTCGTTCGTCGTAGATTGATTCAAGTTTTTGGTCTTCCGTTGATAATCCGCAACCCATTTCATGTTCAAACCAGATGCGTCTATCCTTGTTAGAATCTCATTAATACGATTCAAATACGGTGATTTCTTCCGTATACCATAAGCGCGAGGATGAGATTGACTCGACCACAATTGACTAATTTTTATCAACTTTTTCTGTTTTGAACTTTCATGTTGGATCAGTTCTCGAGCCTTATAATCCAACGTGAGACAAGCAACATTCTTGTCTTTGATTATCCTATCCACGCACTTCTGCATATGAGATTGACTGTTCATCACTAGCAGTCTCTTTGAAAGTTTTTCACGATATTCCTCATCCAATCCATCGTTGAAGTAAGGATAGGCACCCCTTGGGATCTGAATCGATAAACCAGATTCGTACAAAGCTTCATAACTATCGATGTCAAACGTGGTTTCAGCGAAGAGAGAGGATTTCAAAAGTCCTGTATAGAGTAGAGAGTTGTATTTTATGGTAACTACAACCAACGATAAGTAAACTATCTTCTCAGCTGGTCTGACGGGAGGTCTGCATAGCGCGAATCCGCAAATCAATCCAATTATATCCATAGGGGCAAACAATCTGGATGTTTCAGATTTTGGTGTGAAGAGAATCGACCAGGCCCAATAAATGCTTATTATAGCCATTCCTGTGGCTATAACCGCTAAAATCATCCAGGTGTCGAATTTGAATCTTTGGCTACTTAGAACTGGTATGATGTAACAAATTCCCACATAGACTACGGGATCACTGAAGGTTACTACAGTTTGGGCGGCCGAAGAAGGGGGTAGCATAATCAGAACATTCGGTAATAGGTCGATTTCATTCATTTGAAAACTTTTCAGGATTACTCCGGAAAAATCAGTGATGTTTTTAAACACGAGTATGGGATCCTCTAATAGATTCAAAGTTGCGGTGAAATTCATTTTCTGGTCCAACGTCTGTAAGATTCTTCCCGTTAAACTTGTGATTTTGTGCTGTTCCGTGAACAGATCCGAATCAACGGCATCGAAAGGTGCATCATTGTTCATCCGAATTCTCAGATTGTATTTGTACATATTCTGCAGTTTATTCGGAAATATACTCCTGTCTGCGTTGTATAACGTGTTGGTGTACGTTTTGGAGAAAGGATTATAGTGATGAATGACTGTGAAAAATGGATCTCGGTTTATCTGTAGGATTGTGAAATCAATGAGGTCTAGGAGCCAAACACGTTCTAGGAAATTTTTCATATTTTCTGAATTGTCTGGATTTTTGATATACAAAACACATAGAAACTTGAATTTGATTTCAATTATTTTGGAAATAATTTGAGAATTGATTGTTGCAATGAGTTCGTCGACCTGGTTTGTCAAATTTTCAATTGCATGCACGTAGAGAAACAATGTAGTGGATGACATTGAACTCAACACACTCGGGTGATTGAAATCCCTTGTTCGGTAAAATTCAAGTGGTCTAAGTGTCACAATACTTTTGAGTATACAACTCGTTATGAAAACAGTTGTTTGAATTTTCAATTCATCATCCATCATCAATACAACATTATGAGTTTTTGTTGATAACACAATATTCTTGAGAATGCTCGATACAACTGCTTGTTCTCCATCTTTCACGGTGCTGTGTTTGAATTCTGTATAAAGATTCGACGAGATACCGTTCAAACATGTCGTTGTAAAATACAACATTACCAAGATACGCATCGTTTTGTGGATTACACTTGAAATGCTTCGAATTGTTCTCAATCACCACTCGTCGTGTTAAACTCGCAAAATTGGTTATGCGAGACTGAATGATTAGGTGGATTTTTTCCACAATTTACAATCAAGTTCATCGATTACAATTTCCATCTGCATATTCTTCGAATAATATCACCGAAAGGGAATGAATAATTGACGATCCAATTCCGAGGAATTGTCAAATCAAGGACAATCTTCACGAATCAATCGACGATAAATAGCCGAGGCATGTGTTGTGACACGATAAAATCTCGTACGAATAGAAAAAAAACATGAACTGTTACCTATCACTTGTCTAACACGTATAAGAAATTCTTAAAAACATTCATCCACTTTGAAAAATTCTCTTGAAATATAAAAATCTTTGAAGAGTAAAAAATTCAACCAGCAGAAGCAGAACATATGGAAATTTCCCCCAGACTTATTCAGTCCTTATTTTCCCAGAGTCATATTTAACAGAAGTGATGGGGATCGATGAAAAACAGAGGAATCGTTTTTCCCAAAAAAAGCCTCGGCAAAGCAGATAATCAGAACTTCCCGCAAAAGACGAGAATTCAGCTCAAAAACTGACATCGAGTAAAAATGTATGATGTAATAAAAAATTCACTAATATGACGATGTTGTTATGATGACACATTTCCAACCTTACTGCGTCACATTCATTACCTAACCTATTTCGACCGCCACCTAGTGACGCTGCGGAAGCAAAGTTCGAAACCTAATAAATCTATCTATCTAAATGGGCCCAAGTTATTATCCAACAGAAAACCATTGATGGCTGCCATTGACCCATTAGTGGGTACCATCACCGTATGATCAATTCCAGCTATGGCACAGTCATGAGCCATTATTCAGCCTGTTTGGATACCTGAAACTTGCCGAAATATTAGATGTGCGAGTTGAAACTCGGCTTTTTTTTTGTCAAATTCAATTTTATTAAAAAAATACTTCTTTCAAGAATTATCAATTAAAATATTCGCCGTTATTATTTACAGTCTTTTGCCATTCATCGGGTAGTAGATAAATTCCTTTACGATAGAAACTTGGTGGTTTAAAAACAGAATAGTTATCCAGCCATTTCCGGACATCTTCGATAGTCATCATGAAGTGCTGCTCCTTCAAATATGACGACTAAAATGAATAAATAAGTGATAATCAGAAGGAGCTAAGTCTGTTAAATATGCCGCATGAGGTACAACTTCCCAGCCTAAATTGAAGATGAGTTCCTGGGTTGGTTTTGCTGTATGTGGACGTGCATTATCATGCAACAGCATCACTTTTCGCCTTCCTTGCCCCGTGAATGGTCTTTTTTCATCCAGAGCATCACTTACTTTGATCAGCTGGGCCCGGTAACGCTCAGCTGTAATAGTTTGGCCAGGTTCGAGAAGCTCGTAGTAAATGATTCCTTTCCAATCCCACCAGACACAGAGTCAAACTTTCTTTGCATGAATATTCGGTTCTTCAACCGATGTAGATGGCTGGCCCGGATCAACCCATGCTTTTCTACGTTTAGGATTGTCGTACAAAATCCATTTTTCATCACTCGTAATGATTTTATGCGGAAAATTCTTCTTCTTGAACCGAGAAAGCAAATTCATGCAAATGCCAACTCTTTGTCTTTTATTTTCTCCCGTCAGTTTATGAGGAACCCATTTTCCTTCCTCCTGTATTTTTCCCAATGAATGCAATCGAAGTGAAATTGCTTGATGAGTAACTCCTAACTGTTCTGCAAGCTCTTCTTGAGTTCCACATGGATTTTCATTGGGTAAAACTTCAAGTTCTTCATCCTCAAATTTTTTGATCGCACCTGGAGGTGGATCGTCCTCAAGACTGAAATTTCCATTACGAAATCTTGTGAACCACTTTTTCACTGTCCACCGAATGGCTCACAGAATGTTGACCCAGTGTCGTAGTAATCAATTCCATAACTTGAGCAGCGTTTTTATTCATTTGGAAACAGAATAGAATACAATGGCGTGAAGGTTGCTTATCGAAATTCATCTCATAAAATTCATACACAGGAAATTACCACTTGAAAATGACTCATATGACAACTATCCATGCTGCATATATCCAAAATGGCGGATGAAACACCTGATATGTTGCATAAGATGTCTTTCAGATATCTAAAGGGTATCTTCCAGAGCATGCTCTGAATATAACAATACAGGTTGGTTGAAAAGTTCCTGCGCTCACCAAGAGATAGCACTGCTAGCTCAAAACTTTTTTTTTCTCAAGTTGGTATATCTGTCCTGAGAACACGTGCAAAGTTACAAGTCATTCTGTCAATTCATTCCTTGTTTACAAGCCATTTGAAGTTGACGTGTCATTGATTTTTCTTGATATGGAAAAAATTGAATATCGTGCAGTCATTAGATTCTTTGTTTAGAAGGGTTTAAAAGCAAAGGAAATTTATGAACAATTGTTAGAAGTGTATAAGGAGTCCTCACCTTCAAAACGCACCGTTGAATTTTGGGCTGGTGAATTTAAACGTGGTCGTACTAGCCTTGAAGACGATCCACGCGAAGGACGACCAAAAACTGCAACCACAGCAGAAATCATTGAGCATGTACATAATATGGTTAGTGAAGATCCAAGTTTGACTAAGCGTGAAATTGCTAATGCCATAGGCATCTCAGACGAACGAGTACTCCATATTTTACATGAAGAATTACGTATGAAAAAACTGTTTGGAAAGTTAGTGCCGCACACGTTAACAATTCAACAAAAACTGGATCGAAGACAAATTTCTCAGCGTAATTTGGAGCGTTTTAAGCAGAATAAAACCGACTCCTTGCGTCGTTTTATAACTATGGATGAGACTTGGATCTACCACCATGATCCTAAATTGAAACAAGAACGTTTACAGTGGACTGAAGCTGGTTGTTCAGCTCCAAAGCAGGTGAAGTCACAACGATCAGCAAAGAAGGTTATGGCATCAGTTTTTTGGGATGCAAAAGGAATTTTGTTCATTGATTATCTTCAGAAAGGTAAAACAATCAACTCCGAATATTACTGCAGCCTTTTGGATCAGCTGGATGAAAAAATTCGTGAGAAAAGACCTGGTTTAAAGAAGAAAAAAATCATTTTTCATCAAGATAATGCACCTGCTCACAAAAGTGTTTTGACGATGGCTAAATTCAAAGAACTCAAGTACGAATTGCTTGAACATCCACCGTATTCGCCAGATTTGGCTCCTAGGCGACTACTATCTCTTCAGAAATCTCAAACAATTCCTTCGTGGAAAGCATTTTTCGTCGAATGAAGAGGCCATAGCAGCCGTAGACGGTTATTTTGCAGAACTTCCGGAAAACCATTATAAGGATGGGATAAAATTATTGGAAGATCATTGGAACAAGTGTATTGAGCTTCTAGGAGATTATATTGAATAAAAAAATATATTTCGTAACAAAAACAGTATTCTTTCATTTCGAGCGCAGAAACTTTTCAACCAACCTGTATATCGAGGCGCCTTCTCACACGTGTTAGACGAGTTATAGACGACAGTTCAATTTTTCTATCTATGCGTGATTTTATCACGTCACAACACGTAACTCGATCATCCGTCATCGATTGACTCGTGAGGATTGTACTTGATTTGAAAATTTCTAGGAATAATATCGTAAATTATTCATTCCCTTTCGATGATATTGTTCGAAGAATATGCAGATGAAAATTGTGATCGATAAATACGATTCCATATTGTGGAAAAAATCTACGTCCTCGTTTAGTGTCGCATGACCAATTTTGCAAGTTTAACACATAATTTGTGCATCTCAGATGGAGTGGTAGTAATTCAGAACAATTATTCCCAGTCAGTTCCAAGATGCGTATCTTGAGCATTTTTTGTTTAACAACAGCGTGTTTGAACGGTATCTCGTCGAATCTTCATACGGAATTCAGACACAGCACCGTGAAAGAAGAAGAACAAGCAGTTGTATCGAGCATTCTCAAGAATATTATATTATCGACAAAAACTCATAATGTTGTATTGATGATGGATGATGAATTAAAAATTCAGAGAACTCTTTTTATAACGAGTTCTATACTCAAAAGTATTGTGACACTTAGACCACTTGAATTTTACCGAACAAGGGATTTCAATCACCCGAGTGTGTTGAGTTTAATGTCATCCACTACATTGTTTCTCTACGTGCATGCAATTGAAAATTCTACAAACCAGGTCGACGAACTCATTGCAACAATCAATTCTCAAATTATTTCCAAAATAATTGAAATCAAATTCAAGTTCCTATGTGTTTTATATATAAAAAATCCAGACAATTCAGAAAATATGGAAAATTTTCTAGAACGTGTTTGGCTCCTGGACCTCATTGATTTCACAATTTTACAGATAAACCGGGATCCATTTTTCACAGTCATTCATCACTATAATCCTTTCTCCAAAACGTACACCAACACGTTATACAACGAAGACAGGAGTATATTTCCGAATAAACTGCCGAATATGTACAAATACAATCTGAGAATCAGTATGAAAAACACTCCACCGTACGATGTCGTTGGATCGGGTCTTCTCAAAGAGCAGCACGAAATTACAAGTTTAACGGGGAGGATTTTACGCACATTGGAGCAGAAGATGAATTTCACATCAACTTTGCAATTCTTGAAAGATCCCCCAATCGTGTTCGGACATCACAACGATTTTCCCGAAAGAATCATCGAAAGTTTGAAAGCAAATGAAATCGACTTTATACCGAATAATATGATTATTCCATCACCTGATTCGACCGCCCAAACTTTAGTCACGTTCAGTTATCCCGTGATTTACCTGACATCTGGTTACATTATACCGATTCTACCGGTAAAAAATGTCAAATTTGATGCCTGGATGATTTTAGCAGTTGTAGCCATAGGAACGGTTATAATAAGCATTTATTGGTTCTGGTCGTTTCTTTTCACCCCAAAATCTGAAACTTCGAGATTGTTTACCCCTCTCGAGATAATCGGATTGATTTGTGGATTATCATTATGCAGAGCTCCCATCGGAGTACCCGAAAAGATAGTTTATTTATCGTTGGTGGCGGTCACTATCAAATACAATTCTGTACTCTATACAGAATTCTTGAAATCCTCCTTTTTCGCTGAAACCACGCTCGAGATTGACAGTGATGAAGCTTTGATCGAATCTGGTTTATCGATTCAGATTCCAAACCTTGCCTATGATAATGTCATCGATGGAATAGATGAAAAATATCGTGAACAACTTTTGAACAGACTTATAGTGGACAAAGAACATCATGTACAGAGGTGCTTCGATAGGATGATAAAACACATGGATATTGCTTGTCTCATGTTAGATTATCAGGCTCAAGAAATAATCCAACGTGAAAGTTTAAAAGAGAAAAAGTCGATGAAAATTAGTCAATTGTGGTCGAGCCAACCTTATCCTCGCGCTTATGGTATACGGAAAAAATCACCGTATTCGAATCGTATCAATGAGATTCTATCAATGATAGAGGCGTCTGGTTTGAAGATGAAATGGATCGCGGATTATCAACGGGAGACCAAAAACTTGAATCAATCTATGACGAACGAGAATCAATACGATGACGATTCCGAGAATCATTTTGCCGTGAAGATGCTCTTCGGTGGATATCTGATTGCCACGTCTGTATTCTTTGGGGAATGTATCGTTTCCATAATTATCCAGAAAAAATAATTTGAAACATATTCTGTCAGTGGTATTATTCTGAATAAATCGCTGGAGAACATATAATTGAACTAGTGAATCTTTTGGGTTCTCCATTATTTCTGTTTGATTCAATACGCATTGGGATAAAGAGTCATCTCATCCCTGATAACAACGAAGTGGAAGTACAAACTCACAATATCTGATACAAATCATCGGTGTTTATCTTCTCGCATTAAAATATCGGAACTAGAAACATTGTTTAAAGAATTCGTCGCAAGATTGAGAGTCTTCAACAGCTGAATCTTTCGTTATTTCATTACCATTTCGTTTCTTCGAACGAAGTGAAATAATTGTCAACACTTCCGATAAAACAGCGTTCTCAGGGCCTAGAATTTTCTCCCATGGATCACGAATCGGAAGACAATATTAAATAGAACTCCCATTCAGAACGCTTGTGGATTCCTCACGTTGGGAACGCTGTTCAGAGGAAACATTTTATAAATGAACTCAAAATCATTGCATGTTTTTATTCGGAAGTACACATTATCCAGAAATTGGACCATCACAAGATTCTGGCACCATTGCCAATTCCTCAACCGATGTCATTTGTTCGACAGATTTCAAACATCAGTGGGTCAAATAACTCACCAAAGTCACAGCAAAATGTGCCTTGGGGGGGATATTTCTAGAAAATCCAGGAAATCTCATCGATGGTTCCTTATCTCTCAAGACAATGTTGAAGCAATATTCAGCTGAAAAGGATCAAATCACTATTGTTTGGTGAATATCAAAGCTAGGTTTCAAAACTTCACCCGCACGTTGTTGTTATTTCTTTTCAATGCCATAATAACATGAATTGCCTGTATATGGACAATTTTGTAATTCCAACACTGTGCCCTATGGGGGGGTTTCATTTCCACACGGGCGCATCCAGATATTTCCTCAGCAAACTGAAAATTCTACTGCAGCGACTGACCAATTGCCACTCCTCTTCACAACTGATTCCTTTTTCCCGTGCAGGAATCCATCACGGGTTTACAAACACAATGAATTCACACTATCTACCACCAACAGACTCGGAAGAACGAATGTTGTTGGGTGTGGAACCACTTTCTTGCACTCGTTGGACATTTTATAGTTTGTACGTTTAGACAGTTCGATTTTTTCTGTTCATGCATGATTTTATCACGTCAAAATACATAAATCGACAATTTGTCATGGACTGCTTGGTGAAGATTATCCATAATTTGCAAAATTCTTAGAATATCATCGTGAATTATTCATGTCCTTGGTGTAGTGTTAGGGTAGTTTTATTTGAAGGATATAAACATGAAGATCGTGGTCGATGAGTAGAATTCTGCACAGTGAAAAGAATCCACGTACTCATTGAATACATGATAACCAAATTCGCTAGTTGTGAGACGGATTGGGATGATCGAGAAGTGTCCGGATCATTAACAGTGTATTCCATGATACAATGCGGATCTTGATCATTTTATATTTCACAATAACGTGTTTGAATGGTATCTCGTCGACTCTTCATTCGAAATTCAAACACAGCACCGTGGAAGACGAAGAACACAGAGTTTTATCGAACATTGTGAAGAATATTATGTTGGCTACAAAAACTCATGATGTTGTACTGATGATGAATGATGAATTGAAAATTCAAAGAACTGTTTTTATAACGAATTCCATACTGAAAAGTATTGTGACACTCAGACCACTTCAATTTTATCGAACAAGGGATTCCAGTCACTCGAGTGTGCTAAGTTCAATGTCATCCACTACATTGTTTCTTTACGTACGAGCGATTGAAAATGTCACCATCGAGGTCGACAAGTTCATCCAAATAATCGATTCTGAAATTAATTCCCACATACTCGACAATAAATTCAAGTTTTTATGTGTATTATATACGAAAAGTCAAGAAAATTCAGAAAGTTGGAAGAATTTCCTGGAACGTGTTTGGTTCCTGAATCTCATCGACTTCACAATTCTACAGATAAGTCAACAGACATTCTTCCCAATAGTCCATCACTATGATCCTTTTTCCAAAACGTACACCAGAAGATTTTATAACGAAGACACAGATATATTTCCAAATAAACTTCAGAATATGCACAAATACGGTCTGAGAATCAGCATTAACAACCATCCACCGCACGATCTCGTTGAAACGGATCCGCTCACAGAGCAGTACAAAATTTTGGGTTTAACTGGCAACATCTTACAAGTACTGCAAGAAAAAATGAATTTCACTCTTACTTTGAAAGTACAGGAAAATTTTCCTATGGTGTTTGGAGACAGGAATGATTTTTCCGAAGTAATCATCAAGGGTTTGAAAATGAATGAAATCGATATAATATTGAATCATTTAATTTTTTTCTACCCCACAACCGCACAAAGTCTGGTGAGTTTCAGTCATCCCCTCATTTTTTTGAGAGTTTGTTACGTTATACCGATCCTACGGGTAGAGAATTTTAAATTCGAAGCCTGGATAATTTTAGCGATTATAGCCATAGGAACAGCGATAATAAGTATCTATTGGTCCTGGTCGATTCTTTTCACCCCAAAATCTGAAACCTCGAGATTGTTCACTCCTATGGGAATAATTGGATTGATTTGTGGATTTTCGCTATGTAGATCCCCCATCAGATCAGCTGACAAGGTAGTTTATTTATCACTGGTGGTAGCCACCATGAAATACAACTCTCTGCTCTATACAGAACTTTTGAAATCCTCTATGTTCGCCGAAGGCATGTTCGATATCGACAGTTACGAAGCTCTATGCGATTCCGGATTATGGATTCAAATTCCTGCGGTTGCCTATCAACAAGTCGTCAAAACAATGGATGAAAAATATCGTGAAAAAATTTTGAAGAAAGTACTTGTAATGAGACGCGATCATCAGCAGATATGTTTCAAGAGGATAGCGAAACAGAAGGACGTTGCTTGTCTCGTATTGGAAGTTGATGCTCTACAACAGATCCAACGTGAATTGTTAGAAGGAAAAAGGTCGACCAAAATTAGCCGATTCTGTTCGGCAATTGCTTATCCTCGTGCTTATGCTATACGAAAGAAATCACCGTATCTGAAGCGTATTAATGAGATTCTATCGAGAATAGATGAATCCGGTTTGGAGTTCAAATGGATCGAGGATTATCAGCGCAATACACAGAATTTCAATAAATTTGCGTCGATTGAGGATAGCAAAGATTATCATTCCGAGAATCATTTTGCCGTGAAGATGCTCTTTGGTGGGTATCTGATCGCTACGTCTGTACTCATTGCGGAATGTATTGTTTCCTTAATTATCCAGAAAAAATAATTTGAAGAATGGCTTGTATTTGGTATTGTTTTCAATAAATCGCTGAAGAACAAACGGTTTTCTTTCTCTCATGTAATCAATTTGGCGTATCATTTTCCGAATCTTGCTGGTGACAGTGTGTCAATTTTCAAAACTGGTTGGCCATGGCTTTGGAAGATTTTCTTGTTCAGTGACAAAAAGAACATGGAATAACTCAAGCTTTCTCTCCATTTTCTCATCATCTGTATTACATCATATTTTTGCAAATATAGAATTCATATAACATAGTACGACGAATTCATATTCATTCTACAATTCCATTGTCACAATAAAAGATCTAACCAGAATTAGAAATAGGAGAGGTCGGATCATATTGGTCAACGTCACCGGTACAGAAGGAAAATCCAAATCAAATGCAAAACTCAGTTTCTACATTGTTAAAAAACAAACTTCAATATCTCGGTAACATGGAACTAAACAATTTCTGTTGTACTGGAAATTTTCCCGTATTCTGCACTCCTGAAAATTTCTGGACAAAACTTCAATCACACGTAGAGGAAGGTATTCTCAATCATGTGACTGAAAAATTAAATTACATGAGTTTGAAATCTCAGTTATGAAAATAGACATGAATGTGTAATATCCCTAGCGTGTATGAGATTTGGCCCACTCTGGTCCCACTCTGGCCCAGGCTTGGGTCCATATTGGCAGGATGGGACCCATGCTGGCCCCGAGTGGGCCCCATGGTACATACATCCTAGGGATAATGTGATAAAAATTTGAGAATTCAATCACGTGTAAGTGAATTTTCAATTCAAATGCCAAGATTTCAATGCGAAATCACGGAGGAGGAGGAATAATTGTAGCAACTACTTGAATAGTCAATTTTCGACCATCTGCTTGAATGGTTGCTGCAATTACTTAGTAGTCAGGACAAGTATCACGTTAGCTGCCTCAACTGACTCCACAGTTGCACAAACTAACGTAAATACCTAGCAACTTACGAAGTATTTTCGTTAGTTAGTGCAACTATCGAATTAGTTGTCCTGCCTACTAAGTACTTGCTGCAACTATTCTTTTTTTTCCGTGATCCTCTATGAAATACGATATTTCTGTATTGAATTTAATATTAATGATCAAATTTCAAAATGTATTTGAGAAATTTAACAATTGTTTATCAAATTTCCCAAATATATTATTAAAATTAGGAAGAAAATTCTTAACATTACCCAAGTGTGTATTTACTACGGGTCCAATGGGGGCCCAAAGTCAGTGCCCATGCTACCAAACGTGGGACCAACTCTGGGACCCAAGCGTGTATTGCTTTTAATGAAAATGGGCCCCAGGCTGGGTCCATCCTCTTTGACCCAGTCTTGGGGAATCACGATGGGGTCCATGTTGGCTCAATCTTGGCCCTGTTGTGTTTTTCCCATACAATTATGGTTGGTAGAGAATGGAAATAATGAATCTTAGTGCGGGTACATTGGAACTGGGCCCCAATTTTGCCCAGCGTTCGGCCAAGATTGGGGTGAATTTATATCCCGAGCATGTGTGTACAATCCTCAGCGTGTATGAATTTTGGCCCTACTTTGGTCCAGTCTTGAGCCCATATGGGCAGGATGGGGCTCAACACTGGGCCAAAGTGAGGCTGGAATTCATGCTAAAAAGGAAGGGGCAGTATTGATTGCCTAGTCTGGGTTTATGCTGGGCCCGTGGTGTTACCAATTCTCGGGCAAAGCAATACGGCCAAGCTGGGAACGATGTTATCATCCCAGGGTTGACCACGTTGGGTAGCATGGACACCCACCCTGGGCGTAGATGGGACCCGCCGTTAATACACACTTGGGGATGATAACATCGTTTCCAGCTTGGCTGTATTGCTTCGCCCGAGGATTAGGTGATTCAATGGGCCCCGACCTAAGCCGATCTTGGCTCAACTTAGGGCCGGACCCGCACCAAAGTTCAATATTTCCAGTTTCTACGAACTATAATTGTAAGGGAACAAACACTAGGGCCGAGATCAGTCTGAGATGGGTCCCATTGTCATTTCCCAATACTGGATTCAAGCGAATGAACCCTGCTTGGGCCCATTGTCAATATCGGCAATACACACTTGGGTAAGAATTATAATATTGAATTGGGTATTTTATTATGGAATTCAATAAACTGTTTATGTAAAAAGACTTCATAATATTCTTATGGAGTTTCAAGCAGATTGCAACAGTAAATGTGATTGGACAAGTTACGAAATTCCCAAAGATTTTTAATAGTCTACATGAAATTTCATATTTTTTACTCTAATTTCCCAGCATAAATGAAACAATTTTCTAATATGTGTGTTGAAATTTTCATAAATTGAACGTAATTTTCCTGCCCAAATATGCAGGTTAATTGCTCCCAGCACATAGTAGAAATTTCATATCGAATATTACCACATTTATTTGACAGCGTGACAGGGAGAGGGGCAACTGTTTTTCGGCTTTAATTGAAATTCTGCACATAGAATTGGAATAGATGTGATTTTTTCATCAGGGCAGATGGGCTCCGAAACGTCGGTTGTCTGCAATTCCGTTGAGTAACGTTACTTCACTCTGAAAAATAATCAACTTCCTTCTCACAAATTATGTAAGATACTTGGAATCTATCTAAAAGAGATTTCTCAACACGACATGTCCTGTGAACAGAAAAGTTGTTGAATGCCAAACAAAAATCTTTGGGAATTCACAACCTTATTTTGGGAAAATAAATTTTCAAACTTTCTTTGTGGATTGAAAAGCATCAGTTTGGGAAGTTTTGAAAATCTCCGTAAAATCATCAACCTTTTTGGATATTTACAAACTTTTTGACGATAACTTCTAAAGAAATTTTGTGTAAAAGAACTGCCAAATTTTCTTTTGGAAGTATTTTTTGTACAGTGTGCTGTTCATCGAAGAGATGAGAACCTTAAAGAATACACTGTATACGACACCGGAAAATTCCAATCACCGGATTAATTAATTTCCCATATATTTAAGCATGAAAATTCAACATAAATTTAACTGAAAATTTCAAATTTTATGAGATTTTTACTATTATTTCATAGGAAATTTTGGAACAAGTGCGGAAAAATTCCAAACGCATGTATATATTAATTACTTCCCATGAATTTATCGGAATTTTCCCATAAGAATTTTTTACAATGTACATTAGATGGATGCATGAAGAAGCCCAAGTGTGTATTGCCTACTTATAATGACAATGAGCCCCAGGCTGCGTCCACCCTCTTTAACCCAGTATTGAACAATGACGATGGGGCCCATGTTGGCTTAATCTTGGTCCTGTTGCGCTTTCCCATACAATTATGGTTGGTAGAAAATGGAAATAATGAATCTTTTTGCCGGCACATTTGAGCTCAGCCCCAATTTGGACCAGCGTTAGGCCAAGATTGAGGTGAATGTATATCCCTAGCATGGGTGTACAATCCTCAGCGTGTATGAATTTTGTTCCAGTCTTGGGGCCCATATAGGCACGATGGGGCTCAACACTAGGCCCAAGACTGAGCCAAAGTAGGGCTGAAATTCATGCCCGCTGGGGTAGAATTCAAAGCAATTCACCAATTTCAAAATAAAAGGAAGGGGGAGTATTGATTGCCTAGTCTGGGTTCATGCTGGGCCCATGGTATTAACAATCCTCGGGCAAAGCAATATAGCCGAGCTGGGAACGGTGTCATCATCTCATGGTTGGCTCCACGTTGGGCAGAATGGGCACCCACCCTGCGCTTAGATTGGGCCCACCGTTAATACACACTTGGGAGATAAAACAATTTCCTCCACTTCACCGGAACTCTCTAAACAATTTTGAATGTACACTGTTAGAAAAATCTGTCTTAAACTCAACAATAATATTATGAAGTTTTTCACATAAACATTTTATTAAATTTCATACGAAATTTTGTATGAAATTTCGTATGAAGTTCGATAAAATGTTTATGTAAAAAACTTCATAATATTATTGTTCAGTTTAAGACAGATTTTTCTAACAGTGTAGCTTCTCAAACCTTCATGATTGATTCATAATTTTATTATTTCATAGAAAATATACTGCGAGTCATTAATGGCTTTTGACCAGATAAGTACATCACTAGTATTAACTTCCAGCTGTAGTAAAATTACAGATAATTCCAACATCATTAGTTCCAAAATATCCATTTCCAATATTCACTTTGCTGTCGGAACATCACCGACTAGGAGTAGGATTTGAATAATGTATGCGGAATTTAATATGCACTTGAAAGGAGATGAATTTCAGGGTACATGATTTAAAATCACATCTACTTTAATCAAAATATCGATATGTGATATTTTCAAGTATAACAGGATTCGAATCAGTTCCAAACGGATGAGTTAAAAATGAAAGAAAGTGGAAGCAGGAAGCATGTGTTCTTACCAGAAGGACGATGTGAAATGAGTGGGATGTCTACGTCGGGACACATCGATTTTGCGATTGCCAATCATTTAATGCAATAAATTCTATCGAATACGATATGTCTTCTCCAGCACCAAAGGCCGCAATTCAAATTAATTAAAAGCAGGGCTGATTATTTGATGAATTTTTAAGTGTCATATCACTTGAATTACTTTTATAAGGGGTATATTTATGTAACCCATATTCAAATATAGAAAAAAATTCTCATAATTCTTCATAATTTATCCTTAAAAAATCATAATTTCTCCAGGAATTAGGATTGTTTTATGAGAAGTATTTTATCACAAAAAGTCATAGTTAATATATAATAATGTTTCTCACAAATTCTCATGACATCTCCTAATTTTTCTGGCAATTTTCTTATAAAAAGTCATAAATGTCCATACTTTTTCTCTTACGAGGAATTTTTCCTTATATTTCTTTATAAGTGGTTCGTAAAATTCCGAAATTATTCCAAATCGCGATTTTCTTATTTCATTATCCAAGCTTCAAACTTCAGTATTTCGAAAGAATCCCTCAGTATGGTGGTGCTATTGATGCAGAGCAAACATATATGTTGTGAGCAGCCCGTTACATTTTATTGGAAGTTGAAATTAGTTTGTTTCAGGATTTTGTTACAACTCCATCTAGGAATTTTTTTTACTGGTCAAATAAATATAACCAGTTGGAAGTTTTCTAACTTGTCATCGGCACTCTTGAGCCACTTTGATTGCAATGTGAGGAAATAGAAATGAAAAATATAGTATTTTATAATGAAATTGTAATTTGAATTTGAAAATTGAATATTTTTCATACAAACAGATCTAAAACATCATGGAAAATTATGACATTTTATGATTAAAGTTATGAGAAGTTTTGACTTCTTGTGGAAAAGATTGTTTTCATGAAAAATTTCCAAAGTATTGCGTAAAAAATATGAAATTTCAAGAGTTTTTAATGGAATTTCATGCAAAATTATGGGATTTATGAAGAAATATGAAAAAGTATGAAAAAGTATAAGAAACTTTTCCGCCAGGGAATTATTATTTGAAATGTATGGTATGAAGAGAAATCAATCAGCATTCGCTTAGAGTATATGCTTCTTATCAAATGATACAATCGAATAAGATTGATTAAATAAGTTTTTCACATTGAAAATCGGAAAGTAGATTCTAAAATATGCGAATTCTATGTCCACGAATATACAAAAAACGTTCGAATATTATTCAGGACTTCAATCGACGACACACAGTTCCGATATCGTGAATGAACTTCTGCATATCACATTTTCTTCATACATTTTTTGAAACGTTCCTATCAAACATGATGGATAATAGAGGCAGCGACTATAACGAGCTACATTGCACGCGGCAGTTCAGCCCATCTAGTGCCATCTATCATCAGAGTCACGGACTGCTCAGGCTGATATTAACGTTCGATTACTACTGAGAATGAATACCTTCCAGCACCCCTCTGCGTGCTCTCTTCCAATTTTAAATCTCTCCATTCGATATTTTAATCCGAATCGTTATGAATGGTATCATTTAAACAACACAGTAATTCAGATTCAACATTTTATCCCCTGAACTACATATCCACAATATCAAGTTCTATTCTAAAATGATATCCTTCGCATGAAAGTTCTAAATGAGACAGTAACATGACACACGACCTATCTCGCTATCATTATAGAAATTCTGATTTTCACTTCATAATGTAAAATTTCTTAACAACACGGCAAATTAGAGTGCTAATTGAAGTCACATTCATCCCCATTCTCCTGGATTTTCATAGCGAAATTTACACATCAATGAGCAAATCGCGTTTCCTCCGCCAACGGTGTACAAAAGTGACACACTTTCGTTAACTGCTTCCAATTTAATCCTAAGAAACTTTTTCAAGACCAAAGTTGAAGTAGAGTTGAAGTTAAAATCGTTGCCCGGCAGTTTGTAAAATAATAAATGAGAAAAGCCATAAAGTAGAGAACAACAGAAATGGAAAGGAGAAAAGAAGGATAAGGAGGAGCGAGTTAGTTTTTCCGAGTCAGATCAGCTGTATTATCCTCCAGCTTGTCACTCGACTCCCTTGCTAGGTAAACTTTTGATGAAAAAAGATCCACCCTCTCTCGCGAATTTTCGTTATCTCGTTTTAGAAGCCTGTATCAAAATTGAGAAAAAGAACAACAACGGAAACATCAATTTCATTCAATTGGCTTATCATCTCAATCGTTGAGAATTCTGTTGCAAGGATTTAATATCTATATAATTCGAATGACGTATTCTTCTCATGACTCGGAAACCAAAGTTTCATTTCCACGTGGAGCAGATATTCTTTCTCCCTGCTCTTTTTCGACTTACAAAAAAGTAGATTTATTTTTTCTATTCTGTTAAAATGTGATATTCCCAGTAGTTTCATTGTCACCAGGTTCGGAAGGTGATCCCTCTCGTTTTCCCACTCACGGAAGAGACTGCCAATGAGAACCGAAAGGGAAGAGAGAGACAGCTCTTTCGTTTCAGCGAGTTTCTGGAGCTTTCCCACGGGAATGGCAGCTTTTCCTCGCTTCGTCGAAACGACACAGCATTTTAGCAATTTCCACCTGAGAGCCGTTTTCTCCTCTACCTACATGATCGTTCAGTCACATTCTGCGTTTTCAATGATTCATTTTCATATTCAAATGTAATCGATCTCTCCCTACAAGTTGTATCGCGCAATTGATGGAAAAAATTTGTTCGTTGAAAGAGGTGATGAATATTGAAACTGGTATCTCATTCTTTTTATTCTTTCAAACAATTCGTGTGTTTTTACACAAGATTTATCGACAGAATTATGGAGTTTAATATTTTTTCATAATGCGCAAGTCGAGAATCTGCATCGTGTTTGTTCCATTGAAGGAAACAGTAACAACAACAACAACAACCATTACGACGCTTTACATTCTTTCCCCGCGAATGTGAACAATGCTCTTATTAAAAGAGTATGTGGCGAGATAGTAGCGCTGGCAACAGATGTCGTCGAGTAGTTTTTGTCATCTAGAATATAATTAATGTGCGAAAACTGTCAGACAAAGTAATGAACTGACTGTGACGCGTGAGAAAGCACACCAGTCCATTCCTGGGTTCTGATGTCCATTTGATGGGATATGAATGATTTCTATGGAATTAGATTTTCATCGTTGCGGGGAATTAACGTAACTCACAAGCATTGTTAGAATTTTCAAGATGAAAATTTGAACTGGAGGAAGAGAAAAAAGAGTAGGATTCGTAGGTGACGAGATGAAATTCGTGAAATATTTAAAAGTGTTCAATTTTTATTCTCAATTTCAGTCTTTCGAAAGATCTTGGAAATTCCAAAGAAAAAGAAATCATCCGAGGAGAGTGATTTTCATTCCATTCTCTCATACACGATCATTAAATTTCATCTTTCAGGGTTACCCAGCGATAAAATAATATCATATTGATTTTCATAGTACGTAAAATTTTATTCGAGAGTTGAACAGTGGTGGTACTTCACCTAAAAGCTCCAACTTTTCATCATAAAACTTGTTCTTGCCATTCGGTGAGAAGCATTTCCCGTTCGATTGGAATATCATTTTTATGACAGTTTTGATGCAGAATATAGAATTCTACGAGGGAAATATGTTGAATGAAGAGGTCAGGGTGAACATCCATGCGGGCGTTGGAGTCTCTATTCGAATCAATCCGTTATTTGTCAAGCGTTGAAGTCTTTTCTCGAGGGGATAGGGTGGAGCGACGGAAGGAAGTATTTAATATCCTGTGATTGAATTGGTACTGATTATATAGTCAATACATCTATAACTGCGCTTGAATTATTTCAAATCCACAATCAATCTCACTTATCTTGTTCTCGCGTAGTCCTCCACCAAAATTATGATTATTTGATTCTATAGAAGTTCAAATTTATACCTAATTAATCTCATAGGGTTTGAAATCTCTCGAAAGGAACGCGGATTCAGAGCCAAAACCAGAGAAGATTGAGAGTGTCTCCGTAGCTCAATCGGTAGACAATCTTTGTACCCGAAGTGAGATTTGAAGTTCGAATCCCATGCAGACGGATTCAAATTTTTCCTCAATTTTTCTGTTTATTATCTTAGAAAAATTTGTGGTGTGAAGTGTTTTGAGAAGTTCCTGGTTGAAAAATTTCTTCGAATCAATTGGTTGGGGTAGGACTTTTCACCCAGAGATACAAACACATTACAAATCATTATCACGATTCATGATTGTCTTTGATGATAATACGACATACATCGCAACATGAATGAGACATCATCGTATCGATTTCATTGCATTGTCATCCATTCGTAGGGATAAAAACAACAGCTTTTTATAGAATGATAATAAAAAAAAATTCTGCTGTGAATGCAAGATGTCAGTGTGGATATGCGCGATTCAGAAACCATATGCAGAATGTTGTAGTAGGGAAAACATCGTTTCCTATTGGAAATTTTTTAAAGGGAGATTGTATCCGACGTGTTGTGGATATGACAATCACTTGAGGATTGAGTTATCACCTGCATTGACAAGTGAATAATGGAAAAATATATATAGGTGGAAGAATATTCTGGGATCGATGACCGATTTTAATCCATTATTCACGGATATCGCGTGAGTGTAAAGTTTGTGAAAGACGTCGGATGAAAATATCATCGGAAATGATAAATATAACGTGATACGGAAGGTGTATTATTATGTAGAAATAATCGTTCTCATCCTGATGATACAATTCATTCGATGAGCCTCGATATAGAATTATATCCATCAAAAATCCTGCGAAAAAAGCTCTGCAATGTGGATGGAGACGATAATTTTCTGTGGTTTGGACTGAGAAAGTAGCCCAAGAATTGAACAACCTGATAATAATTAATCAGCCAATGTACGGCTTGTCCGAAAAGACTCTACAATGTCTATGCATGGCTATTGAAGTTTGCCAGTTATGTGAAATTTCACTCCACTAAGTCTCAGAAGTGAACCAGTCCGCTTCAAGTGGGATTTTCACTCGTTCCGAGTGGACTCCCACTCTTTTAGACTGAAAACTTCACTCCAGAATTGGAGTGGCTGTGAGTTTATAACCTCAAATCTTAGATTATCACTCCAAAAGAGTGGAAATTTCACTCGAAATTTCGACAGGCTCACTTTTGACTGGCTGGAGTGTGAAATACCACTCTAACAATGTTAGAGATCATTTTGCAGTGGATCTCATGAATTCGAACTTGATTTCAATTACAAGTTTCAGAATTTTCATCTTCATCTGATATAGGAAATTTTAGACTATCTTTTACAGTGTGGCAATTGTTCAATTACTAAAAATTTGGCGTATATCACCTAATTTCTGGGCAACGCCTACGAAAAATGTCTGGTTCTTGTTTGATAATTGTTTATTTTCCACCAAAAGCTTACAACATCAGAGAAGCATTGGTGAGAATAATTCCAATCCTCAATGAACATTCATTTAAAGTATTTTTAAAGTACCTACCTCAAAATACTTTTAAGGCGTGTCTCGATAAAATAACGATTTCATGTTCTTGATTTCAGAAACCAGCTACGATTTGCTGCAAGCTGTGGTGTATGCCATAGACGACGCCAACTTTTACGTGGACGATGGCCTTGACGGGTTTCCAGCGTACGGTTTCCGACCTGGAGCAGAGTTGAAACAACCCTACAGACTTTTTCTCCCCGAAAAATTGCCGGCTGAATTCACCCTGGTGGCAACCCTCAAACCGATGACTTCCAAAACGAGTTATCTATTCGCAGTTCTGAATCCTTTCGACACCGTCGTACAATTGGGAATCCGAATTTCGGTGCGTAAAACTACGTTATACTACATTCACGTGAATTATCGTTTAGCGTACGGAAAGATGAATTTGTAAAACTCAACCAGCAGTGGATCATTGTCGGCTCTTACACGTTGTAACCCTTATGGGACCATCGTCATAGTACAATCTTTGAATTTCAGCAAGTTTTACAGGCTTCCTCTCGTGGTATGTACCACCACTATTCTTGTATCCAACTCAATAGAGCCACGTACGTGTTTTGAACAAGAAAGCAGTCTCGAGTACCTTGGTGGTTTTCAGGAAACTTGTGGTGTAAGAATCGATATGTCGACTTGTACGACTACCGAAAGACCGCTTGACCTTTCCACGCGAGAATTCCCAATGAAAAATGACTCATTGGTCTTTTGAGATCGAGCTCACTGACTTGTTTGAAAACTCAATCATCTCCCTTTCTTCCATAAAATCGGATTTAACATTCTCCAAAATAATTCATTTCACGTTTGAAATAATTGCGATGAATCATTTGCAGTTGTAATTACGGTCGAGTTGCTGCTTATGGTTTGAAGAACAGGGAGAAATCAAATCGGGTTTTACAACTGTGAATGTCGTGAAACTCTTATTAAATATCTGCATGTGTATGAAATAATGTAGAAATTGAATTGAATACCTAGAATCATCGTTATGAAAATCGCGAAATTACATGGATTTATGCGAGAGATGAATACATAAATATTAATTGGAAATTTTGTAATTAATGTTTTTCAACGCGTGTGGTGAACGATGAGCATTGATGGAAATAATATATTCTATTATCTTCCATGAAATGAATTTACACGGATTTCAATTCTCCTGCTCCCTTCTTTAAAAATCTCTCCCTCCCGCGATTCGAATATGTTGAAAAATAATGAAATAGTTGGAAAGAGGTAAAATAACGATAATTGTACCTTGGATACATTTCACACCCTCAGTCAACGTGGAATATAGGGTTCAACCATGATTCATTACTCAATCTTAATTGTTTCTTTCGGGCGTACTTCAAAAGTGAGAACAAGGCACAAACAATTGAACTTCTCCAAGTCGAACTGAACTTTATCCAGTAAGAATTGGGTTGAGTATCCTCACCACCCACCCCGACATTTCCCCAACTTTTATTTGAAACATAAAATTCAAACAAGAGCATACCGGCAGACTTAGGGTACCAGATGTCCTTTCCAAGAGAATATCACTAAACTCGTGAAGGGGGAGAATTTTAACGGTACGATACGATTGGAAAATGAATTTTTCTACCACGGTAACATTTTGCAATACCAAGTTCTATATAGAGATCAGAAAATTCCTAATTGAAAGATATTAAATCATTATTATTCCTTGCAGGAAGGCCCTGGATCGAACCAAAATATCTCTCTGGTCTACACCAATTCGGATCAACATTCCTTATCGGAAGAGATAGCAAAATTCACGGTCCCAAAACTGACGAAGAAATGGTCAAAAATCGTGATTCGAGTAACCTCGAGCGAAGTCATTCTGTACCTGAACTGTCACGAGCTGGCTCGACAGAAGGTCATTAGAATCCCCGAAGAATTGGTCTTCGACACAGCCAGTGCTCTTTACTTGGCCCAAGCGGGACCTCATATTCAAGAAAAATACGAGGTAAGTACAGAATTTGACAATCGATTCACGAGTCTCGTCGATACAGGAATATTCCAAATACTAGAAATAAAGGGTAGCTTGATTTATAAAAGAGAAGAAAATCCCCCTAAAGCCCCCGAGCGGGGCTCTATATATTCTCAGGGAATTTAAGACACTTGAGAAATAAGGGAATGTTTGGCAACCAATACAAAGCTATACGATAAAGAAAGTCGTACATCGAGAGAAAGAGGATACGAAATCCTTGAATGAAGGTCTTATATTGTTCTCGCGCATTCAGTGTCTTTGTTGTCTCACGAACTGATTCGGTATTGTCCTTCCAAAGGACACTCCAACGGATCAGGTTTGAAGCGTGCTCACAATAGCACCGAAAGTCAAAGACTTTTGTCCTAAGTTCAAATCTTATCGTATTGCGCGGAAGGTAAGGGAGATTCTCTCTTAATGTACTTTCAATTTAATTTCCAGAAATCGCTGTTTACCGGAGAATAAATAACCACAAAACAATCAACATGCTTATTTTTGATATCATTCATTTTTCAGGTTACTTCTAAACTTGGATAAAGAAAATTCAAACTCGACAAAATATTCTTTTTAAATTCTTGAGAAATAAGAGAATTTGGAAAAAACATGAAAATCCGTGATTGTTGAGAGAAATTGCGTACCCTTTGAATCCGTGCTGGAAATCTGTTTGACATGTGGTTGGAAAAACTAATGAGGATACATTTTGTTGAATGTCGTGTCTACCAACCTAGTAGGAATTTTGGACTGGAAAATATACTGGAGTGCCTGATGAGAGTGATGAGGCATGCATGATTTCCTATCAGATCCTGACAAGGTTTCGTTACAGTTTTCCCCTTTTTGCTCAATTTTATGGACATCTTATCCGAATCCTACTGTACCTTCGCGTTACAACCCTATTTGAATCCTATCAGGGAAATCGGGTAAGGCTCTTGTAAGGGCCTCATAAGATTTTCCTCATTCACGGTTTCCGGATTCCTACCTGATTAGGACTTTCCCCAGTGTGTATGAACATCGGCCCACTCTGGACACATTCTAGCTCAGTCTTAGGCCCATTCTGGGCCAGGTGGGGTCCCATGCTACATACATGCTCCGGTAGGGAATGCCTAATCAAATTTCTACTATGGCAGTTCGTAGGGATCGTGTTACAGACTCCTGATTCTGAATGGTGGGTATTAATGCCTGAATTTGTTTAGATTGAACTTAATTTCACATCATTTTGATATAAAAATATCGATGAAAAACAAAATTTGTTTTAAAAAAAACTCTATTTTGAAATGAGTTTGATGAATTCGTTAATATTATGTTGATAAAAACTATATTGCAGTTGAAAAATATGTTTAGATGTATAAGAACGAAGAAAAGTTTGAAAGCAGGTTTGAATGTTTTAAAGAAAAAAAATTAGCGTGCCTCATTGCAGCATGTTTTCAGTCTCTGATTCAGTCAACAGGTGTTTTATTCATGGATATTCGATGTGGCGGTCATCGGGCGTGTTGACATTCAACGGAAGACCTCGTAGACCTCTGTTGGAAGAAGAAAAAGTCAAGATCGAGGCAAATCTCCTTGTCTTACATTTTGATTAGATACGAAAACTCCGTCTTGTTTGAACAAACGTTCTTGTTGCACAGTTTTTCATATTCTATCCAGGATCAATCCCATTATTTAGAGAAAAGAGATACTTTTATCTCGTAAAACGCGGAAACTCCTGCAAACTGAGAATTCATTTTCATTATTGAGCTTCTTGCGTATTTATACTGTCGTCGGAGTTGAATTTTCCAAAGTTCTATTTCCTAGATTCTAATCTCAATCCCCGCTATTTTTGGAATTAATGAACAAACGTATCTCGAAAATTGTTGAATATCGCAAACACATTGAATTCTGTCTCCAGTGGGTCTTTCATCACGATATAAAGTAATGTTAGAAGTGAATGTGAATAGAGCAAATCACGTCGTTGCCTCCATATCACGTACTGAAACTAGAGTGCTGCTATAATAGCTCTGTACCTTATATCTAACACAGCTATCTCTACCAGTATCAGAATAATACTATAAGGGGGATACTATATAGCCAAACATTGTGCACTTGAAGCTATACAACAGCTATGAAAGGAAACTACGGAACGATATCGTTATATACCACCACCCTCTATTTTCATAAATTACAAAAAACCTTTCCTACATTTTTTCCTATTCACCTCGATTAATTAATCCTTATTATTCTCAATAATACTTTGTACCACCGTATAAACAGTGGAATCGAAATGGATGTAATTTTTCATCGCTGAACAAGAAGAAAGCCCTTCAAAACGGGATCACACGAACCGCACTGTACAACGCTGTGTTGTGCACGGTGCAGTTAATCCCTCGTGTTTTCGGCGATTTCTCGTTGCAGCTGCTACTGCTACACGTTACGGCACATCTCGACGATGCTGAACGTCGCTATAATTACGCGTTCGAAGGTCCATAAACGTGGAAACGGTTAACACGGTGCGGTAGGAATTAAATGTGAATCTGAACACTCCGTGAAATTTTCATCAATAATTTTTAGTTATGCAGATTATTGGTAACGGTTAATCGAGTTTCGTTTAAATCCGTAATGCTATGAAAACTCAATTATCATATCTGATTGATATAATACGATGGTCATTTGAATTGGAGAGAGGAAAATGTATAAAATTGATTACTCGGTGTCGGAGAGAAACGTTTAATAATCGTTATTTCTCGTTTCGTGTGTTTTTCGTGAATTCAATGAATTGTGAAAGATATGATGCTACAGTATATATTCGAATAATATGCCGAGAAATATGAATTATCAGAGAAAAAAAGTGGAGGATGTGAGTATTGTTATCAACACGTTCATACATTATTCAACAATTAAATTCTTGATAGAATCTTGATAAAAAAAAGTGTAGCTAATGGCAGCGGTGAGGATGATATGTGATCACAATGCACCATTATACCAGACGCATAAGAAGAATCTTATCAAGAATTAGGTGAAATGCGAAGAGTAGAAGAGGCTACTAAAGAGGTATATTGCTACGAGTAGAGTCGCTGTTTATGAACGAGCTCAAGGAAAATAGGAGAATTTCAAGAAAGGAAGAGAGAGAGCGTAGTAAGAAATTGGAGAGGTACCAATTTCCGAGACTCGTTGAGAATGCTATCATAACAATAATGAACCCTTTTGGAATACAAGGGTTTGTTTGTTGAGAACCATGGTAAAACAAAACTTAAATTTCAAAAAGTATCCATTCAATAATCGTCTCAAACCATTGTTGTTTCAACGTACAATCAATTAATGCAATCAATATACATTTATATGATTGCTTTACGTTATCCCCTTCAGTTTTCATCCCTCTTCGAGAGGATTGAACCGAATGCCCGAGAGAAATTCCACCACTCTATCTAATATCGTTTAAAAGAGAATGACATATCTCTTTGATTAACAACACGATATAAAACTGCGATAACTATTCGTCATGAAATATAGAATAATAGAAGCGAAAAACGGACGGATTGAATAAAAAGGAAAAAAGGAAAAACAATGCAAAATCCGTTATTAAAAGCTAGAGCCCCTCCATTAAGTATCTTGATCAAATCAGAATAAATGGCTTTAGAATTGGAAGCTCAAAGCTGGGCGGAAAATAAATATTGTTCAATGGTTGACGCGCGTTGCGACCCCGTCCAACAGAATTGGAAAAATAATTATTGAACAAATATTAATTTGTTGACCGCTTTTCGTCGTACTTTTATCCCGCTGCAGTTGAGTACTCGCGCGAGAACCCATCAGGACGAGGTAAAAGCGAGGCATTCAGTTTGATATCCTCTGTCGCTCGAGGTGCAAAAATTGCACGCACGAATTTATAGCTGCTCGTAATACCGTGAACACGTGCGAGCACTCGCACGCTCCCGAATCTACACCATTTTGATTCTGTTGTTACGAGTTTCGGTATATTACCAAACTGAAACACAGAAAGACATCGAATTTGAGCTCTCACGAGAAATGTTCTTTGAAATTCTTTTTCTACCTCATTGCAATCTCTGTGCGAACATGAAAGATGAAAGTACACAAATGCGTCGAGGGTATGGAAGGGTGAGCGTATACGCATGTATATTTGATACCTCATCAATTTTAGAATTTGATCCTTCAAGTGTGAAAATACTGGCACGAACAAAGTGATGATTTATTCAGGAGTTAGATATGATAGGAGGTGAAGTCTGAAAGGGAAGAACCTCACTTTGTGTACGGGTGAAAATGGTCCTGCTGTGCTCGTGTTGCTTTTTTCTTCCTTCGATAGAATATTCATGGAATCACCGGTGCAACTCGGTATAATTTTCTTCATGATCGTCTCGATGCTTTGATTCTTTCCTCTTGGAATCAAGGGATGCGGTTCGCACTCGACGAAAAGAAATGAGCTGGGACGATGTTTTATATCCGAAAAATATCTGGTTTCTATCCATATTGTATAAAATTGCATCTTCTGCCTAGCGGATCTGGGTGAACCGACGAGTAACCAAAAATTTCGATCACATTTTGGTGAAGAATCTTAGTTTTGGTAACCAACAAAAATTGAACCAATCTCGGATGATCCCGAGCGCAGAAAATCTTGTGAAATGCCCGGACATGTCCCCACGGCGACGGCTCAACCAAATATTCATGGTGCCAAGGTGATGCTCTGCATTTGGTGGGATCAGCTCGGTGCCGTGTATTATGCGCTATTGAAACCGAGTGGAAGCATTACAGGGGATAGATATCGAACGCAATTGATGATGCGTTTGAGCTGAGCAAAGACACGATAAAGTTATCCTCCAGCATGATAATGCTCGGCGACATCCCACACAGCACCACAGTTCAATATGAATTCGCAAAAAACTCCATACAAAGAATTCATTATGAATTCTTTTATAAAAGTTCCTAAAGAATCCAATCATGTCGTAAAGAATTCTCAATGAGTTTTTAAAGAGCTCAGAGAAGAGTTCGTAAAGTGTTCCTAATGATTCGCAATAAGGTATGCTCAAAGAATCCCCGGAATGCCAGTTCAGAATGAATCGCTGGGGGAGTTATTTTTCTCGTCCAAAAGAACTCTTAGAGAGCTCTATGAAGAATTCAAAAAAACGTCGTGAAAAATTCCAAACGAGGTCGTAAAGAGGTCTAAAAAAGTTTCATAAGAATTCTTTTCGAATTCTTCAAGAAGTCAAAAAGAGTTCTGAAGGATTTCTAGAATGTTTTTCGATAAATTCATTTGATATATAGCTACAAACTTGATTAGAAGTCTTGACGCATTCTTGAATTGCTATCAGAACTACAATGGTTTTCAAAATCTCCTAAAACTATTCCAAAGAGGATTTTGATTGAACGATGAGCAGGGAAATTTTTGTTAGATTTTTACTGGACAGGATGTTTCAATTTGGTGATTTTGGATGAAACGAGGATTCCTAGGGACGAAAACCTCCCACAACCCAACAACCATTCCTTCCCTGGTTCTCATAGGTATTTTCAGCAAGCATATCCAAAATTTGACGAAAAACCCAGATCCATAATTAGAGTCCAAGTTCAGGTATGTATTTAATTATGTATTTCTAATTTTTATTAATCGGGTGATTTGTGAACAAACTTCGCGTGAAAGTAGATGTACTTGATGAGACATCCAGTGCCCTTAGAGGGAATCTTCATCTCACACAAACTAAATAAAATTGTGGAAGAAATTCTTCGGAAATTCAGACTTCACGTTCACCGCTAATTGACTTGAATGTGTATGAAATACCCAAGGATGGCCAGCCTCAATTACTTTTTGTAATTAAAGTGCTTTTCCTTATCAAGAGTACTTTTCAAGTTAATGTTAAATATTTCTATTGATTTCAAAGAAATATAAAAGTACTTCACAAGAAAAAAGTATTTTTAGTGTTCACAAAAGTGTTCACATAAGTTTCCTAATTTTTCAAATTCATTTCCATCAAATTGCTGAAACTTGACTCGACTGAAATGTTACAGGGACTTATGATTGAATGTTTCATTATATAAAGAATTTTTGAATTTATTGATAAATAGTTTTGTATAAAATCAATTCTATACGGGAAAAATAATTTAGCTGCAGCAGCTAAGTAGCTAGCACGAACACGAACAGCCATTAAATTAGCTCCTGCAGCTGAATTTTAGCTACAAATGCAAATTTTTTTGCTGTAACAGCTAAAATTTAGCTGCAGGAGCTAATTTAATGGCTGTCCGTGTTCGTGCTAGCTACTTAGCTGCTGCAGCTAAATTATTTTTCCCGTGTAGACCCAGGCAGCACCAAATGATCAATTTGAATTCATAAAAGATCATGAAGACTTCTTGAAGACTTCTCAAACAGTCCCCGTTATGCGACTAACAATGAGTTCAATATGAATCTATGTGAGTTCAAATGAACTCTTAATGAACAACTCAATGATCAGAAAGAATTCATATCGAGACTACATAATGGATTCTTTCTGAACATTAAGTTCTTCATCAAGAGTTCATTTTGAATGCAGTGTATTCATATTGAACTCATTGTTAGTCGCATAACGGGAGCTCTAACGATAAAAATACTCTCAATTTTTTTACATGTCCTTTACACTGCTAATGATCGATCACATTTCAATGTATTTAGAAATAGTCTGGTAAATTCAAAATACGGCCCTTGACAACATTCCTGCAATTTCCTCGCTGAGTCTGTGACGCTGTTTTCTTTCTGTTAACTGCCCAGTGAACAATATGTGATCATCCGGAGCTCTTAAAGATCTCGTAAATATGTGTAAGAGATCAGATAGACCTTTCAGAAGGTTAACATAAGGATATCAGAATGTTAACAGATGCGTCGATTTCTGAGGAAAATAAGAGATTGCCAGAATGTTATCCAAACAAACTCTTTAAGAGGATTTTTTTCTGAGATCTCAGAAAAATGATACCATTCGGATATCAATTTGATAACATTGACAGAGCTCTTTGAAAAGCGCTCTTAAAGATCTCTTCCTCTTAAGAGTGTTTACTGGGTGAGATCATGCAATGAAATCCTGCACACACATAGAAACACCTCACTATAAGGTTGAAGAGTGACTCTAAATGTACATACACCAGTATCCAGTTATGGATTTATGTTGAATCTTCTTCAGTTCGGCTTGAATGACTCACTTTGAACTTTTCAATGAATTCGTAGCGAATTCTTTCATCTCTTCTGGAATATCCCGGGATGCTCGGGTAAACGCTTTGAAGAGTTTTGGGAGTATTTCAATGAATCATTAAAATTTTTTGAAAAGCACATATAGAATTCTTAATGAACTCTTGGAGAATTCTTGATGAACTCTTGTAGAATTCTTTATGGATTCTTGAGGACCTCTTTGTGAACTGTTTTGGGATTCCTCGAGAACTCTTATGGACAAGAAAAAGAATTCCGCCAGTGATTCATTCCGAACTGACATTCCGGGGATTATTTGAGAATTCTTTTGAACGAGTTATGGAGTTCTTTAAGAATTCATGTGGGATTCTTGAAGAATTCTTTCGGGACTCTTTTTGCTGTGTGAGATGTCTCAAATGGGAAGTCTTACCCTATCCGCCGTACTCTCCAGACATTGCTGCTTCCGACTACCATTCATTTCGATCGATGGCACACGGCCTGAGTGATCAGCATCTTCATTCTCATGAATGAGTTGAAGAACAGATCGATTCGTGCATCATCTCAAAAGATGCATCGTTTTTCCGAAATTTGACAATCCGACAATTGCCAAAAATTACACGGAGAAAAAGGTATCTTAAAAAGTACCATAATTTATGGATTTTCTGCGCTGGTCTGACCGAGTCTAAATATTTACCTGAAAAAACCTCTGAAAGCACCATAATTTCTTGGACTTTTATACGGAAGGTACCATACTTATTTCAAAAAGTCCAAGAAATTATGGTACTTTTAGAGATTCATGCAAGTGAATATTCCGACTCGGGTCAGACCAGCGCTGAAAATCCATAAGTTATGGTATTTTTTAAGATATCTGTTTTCTCAGTGTACTTTGAATCATAAGTATATATTTACTTTTTGAGAATAAAGTGCCAAATTTTGGGAAAAAATGGCGGAAGCAAAGTTGTACACCTGATAAAACGCAGTTAGCAATGAAGAAGTTAGCAGAAGAATCGGAGAATTAAATCTCTCCCCGATCAGGGTCTACAAGGATCTTTTCACAATTGGTTTTTCTCTGCTATTATTTAAAAATCTGGTAAAAAAGAGGAACAAAGCCTCGATCGCTGGCTTTGAATATCATGAAAATTTCATTCCCAGGAGAAACCACTCAATTGGAATCTCTCGAAGGTTGGTTAATTTTCATTCGCCTGGAGTAGTAATTTATCAGGATGAGAATACGTGTTTGTATATCGATAATCAACTTCAATCAAAGTGATAATCATTACCCATCTGTCACATTGTGCTATATAATCCATTATTACATTATCCTCCTCTGAAGTTACGTCACATCCTGTATGATATGCAGATGACAGCATTATCCGACGTCAATCCTCGTTATCAAGTACCAATTGAATCATCGATGCATAAGGTATCAACAAAAATGTCATATACCAAGCACGTTCATGCCGTTCATTCATTCGGCAACTATTTTCTTCCGCCAGACGCATAATATTCTCGAAAAGATCGAAGGAGCTTTGTCCACACACGGACGTATTCCCCTGTGGCAATTCTTGCTCTTCCAACGTCTCACCGTATATTATCCCCTTGGGAACGTTACGCGTACAACGATATACTCCGAATACTGCATTTTCCGTGGAATTTCTTTTGTGACCAACTACTGACGCACGAAACTCCCTACTTTGATGTCACAGGAGGGACAAACATTCAACGATAAATTTGAATTCCTGTTACAAATTTCGTGATACGCGGAATTAGGATCTGTTTCGATATTCAATAACGTTTAAGAAAAACAAATCGATATCCCCAGAGGGATTGTGCATTTTCTTCACGCGACGTTTAATAAATTCGTAACAAGATCACGTGATAACGACGAGAGAACAACGAATGTTTCCCACAAATTCAGTAATTCTCCATTCAAATTAATGTACCATCACGAACAGCGGCAGCACCTAACGAAAAATTGGAATCACTCCGTCAATGTTTCGAGCTGCTTACAACCTTCGGTTGTGCACAAACGGGGTTAGAGTTGAATCCTATTATGCCGTAGTTGAAATCCTCGCGATTGTCTTTCCCTGGTGTATTTTCCTTTCAATTTGCTGAGTTATATCGGTGAACGAGAATGAGATGGGAAAATGGAGGAGTACCGACGAACAATCGAAAGATGGAAGAAAAAAGAAGGAGAAGAAGCAGGCTTTGAACTCAATATCATTGTTTTGCGTGCGCTGAAATTTTTTCCTTCCGTAAAACTCATTGAAATACTGATGGACGCGGATTATTTTCTTTGCCATAACTCCTCTCTCCATATTCTCTCTTCTCTCTCTGTTTTTCCCTCTTTTTCTTTTTTCCTCTCATTCACGTGACGATGCCAGTGTTGTTCCGGACGACGGACAGTAAATTGATTATCGATTCCGAATAAATTCCATCGTCCTGGGAGGTGCCCCCGATAAGCGCCCTCTCTTACCTCGGCAGAGCCCCTGACAGCCCTGCTGCCCCCCTACAGGTCAGGACTCACGTTTTCGCTTCCAATCTGTTTTCGCTCGTCAAAAATTCTCCAATCTTCTCTCGCATTCACGTTTGACGTTTTATTTAAATATTTCCTAACGCGAGAACAATTGTTCTTCCGCAAAGATAGCAATCAGAATATAAATATTTGAAAATGCGAGATTTCGATCAATACGCGTTTATACAAAGAAAAATTCAAACTTTCTAAATGACTTTCTACCGTCAAAGCATCCCGTCACCGCATTTTAGTCTACGACAGATTGATAAAATCAATTAAACTTCATCGCTGCATCTCCTCCTCTGATTGATCAAAGAGATACGAACACAAAGTTTTGGATCGATGCAGGAGTTGCGGCCATTGTACCACTTGCGGCAATTATTATCAAATTTCATACTTACTCCTGCGATACCGGATATAAACCCTGTCTCTTGATAAACTCCCTCTCGTTTTGAGAAAAAGAAAAAATGTCGTCTTGGATTTACGATATCTCTCACACTCGATAATAAATTTAAAACTTCATCGTCGGCCAATAAACGTTGTCATAATGTAATTTGCCCTTCGGTTCGTACAACGCATAAGAATTGCTTTTGTACGCGACGTTTACTTTCCTTTGAATTCCGAGCACGAGCCAGGGAAGAAGAACTTTTCTCTTTCGGCGAGCTTACAAAGTTGCGGGGGAAAACTTGGGAGGTGTGGTAAACCGGAAACGATGCGAAAGTAATTAACCGGGTATTTAGAAATTTAACATCGCGTTCGAGGAGGTTGAGAAAAAGAGGAGCAACGATGGTCATCCTTTCGTTCAAAAAACTCAACCTCGGCCTGCACAGCGCACATGTGTGAAGTTAATTAAACTGGCTGACCAGCGTAGAAAATTGTCCATTAGTGGAGTACGGAATTGAGATTGGTGTTACAGAGTTTCAGAAATTGAAAAAGGAATAAAATATAATCGTGCGTGTTAGCGGTGCCGCTCCTCCTCGTTCCATCTACCTTTTTTTCCTCCATAATCCTTTTCCGCGTATAGGGATGCAAGATTAATTGGAACGAAAAATCACATTTAATCATATTCCAGCCAAAATTCATCCAACGTTTCTATTTTATTGAAATAATAATAATAATGAATAGTTTTTTGAAACTATCCACGCCATCTCTATGGTTTTTTTTTTTTTGAAATATTAGTTCTAGCGATATACACACCTCTCTCACGCGCGGGGGAGATAAATTGCTTTTACGATCTTTAAAAATTGGTTTAGCACGGGAGGATTATTTTTCCACTGCAGCCTGTTGGAAATTCAATCAATCATTGTAAGTCGAATTCCATCAGCGATCATATCGGATTTCGAAACATGCGTGAGAGAATTGTTCGTTACAATTAACTCGATGATCATTCGACTTTCAACACTATTTACTATTTCACAATGGGATCTTCCGGAAAGATCAGGGTTTACCGAGTGAATTCACCGATTGTCGTGCGGCGAAAAACGGAACGAAGAGACAACAAGAAAATGATTAATAGAACCCTAAAAGCGACTACTCTCGGTTTATCCTTGTGCTGCCCTAAATAATCTGATTCGGTTTATATGGCATTTGAGAGATAATTCTTTTTCGTTTATCTCAACAGGCGATTAACGATTCAAGTATTTCCGAAAACGAACAAGAAGAAGAAGAAGAAGAAGGGAAAGAAAAGGAAGACAAACAAGAGAGATGGCTTGCTGTCAGCGCGAAACAAACAAAACGTTGCACGAGAAAGGCCAGAGGGACTGAAAAATAGAGTCGGATAAAATTTGTTTATGCTAATCCAGCGCATTGCGTCGATTGCGTTTTAATCAGCCAACAATTGCATTTTCCATGACAGCGCTCACGGGTACACCGTATACACCCGTGAGTACGGTATATCGTCAAAGTAAAATCCCGTGCTCACGAGCGAATTTCGTATTCGTCCTCCTCCACACACGTGAACCGGTGTCACTCGTTTGAACTGTTCATTTTCATTGTATTATTTCCAGGTAGATTCAACCAGGTAAATTGAACTGATGATATCGATCCAAGTTCAAATCAGTCGCCACTGACCGTTTGATAAACATTTATTCGCATCTTCTTATCCGCAGTTTTATGACACAGAAAACTATTTATTTCGTTTCAACAGTTATCGTGGAATTACACAATGCATTTCATACGAATCCACTGCGAAGTCTTGTTGAATTTATAGTTCATTATACAACAGCGATTCTACAATTCACAACAGCAAAAGTGATATCGAAGAAACAACGCAGCTTGTGCTGTAAGTTTGATAAATTCCTCGATTCCTCTCGTTTACGAGACCCTTCTGGTTTTAGAAAATTATTATTCTAACAAATTGATCGAATACTATATGTGAATTCAACGAAAATAATGAAACGAGAACCAACTTTAATTCGAATGGATTATTTTAAAGGGGATACTACAGTCTGAAGAAAATATTCGTCCCGGTATTTTTATTTTCTCGTTCTCGACAATAACATTTGAAAAAAAAAAACACATGAAATTAAGAGGAGTGTTATAATTTCAAATTAGAAAATTTGTTTTCCCCTCCAAATTCGTTACATTGGTTTTTCTGTGTTTTAAATGGTTAGAAAGTTCGCTTGAATGTTCCATTGTCTCATGGAACTAAGTTTCCGATATCTTGATTCGACAATTTTTCCCTATCGCATCCGGACGAAGTTCTAACGGTAATCGTGCAAGATCGAGGTTTATCCGATTAGATCGAGGGGATGAATTCCTTGGAAGAATAATGTGAGCGTGTAATGTATGTCTCTGAAGTCTCTATATGTAACGAAGTTTTTGCTTCCCAGTGATGTAGCTACCAATGGGTGATGAGTGCTGGTAAAGTGATAAGATGGAAGTTCGGATGTGAAGTTTTAATGAGTTCCAATGTTTCGACTTCCCCTGGAGAATTATGCGTCACTATTCTCAGGATTACATGCTTTCGTTGTTCTATCTTTCCCTGCGGGTTGATTATTCATCCGTCATTTTTCAAATGTATATCGACGAGGAGAATTTATTATCAGGTTAACATGATCTTTCGTAAGGATCTGATTCGAAATCAATCGTAACCTTTAAGAATTTTGGAGAGAATGGAATTATGTAATCTAAATGATGATTTCTGTGCTTTATTCTGATGAGTCTGAATATTCTGTGGAACTTCAGTTGTTCTTATCAAGTCTTTTCGGAAGCTTTGGAAATTTTGCACGTATTTCGACGCTGGTTAGATTATTCGAATGTAACTGCGTTCATGTTTTGCTCAATATAGTTTCAATTCGATATAGTTTATGTATAATTATGAAATATATTGGATTAGATATAAATTATATGTGAAAGTTCGACAATTTGTCCACTCGGAAAACTCGGTCACCTTCAACAAATGTTGACAAAGTGTTAATTCATTGACACAAAAGAACATCCAAACAAGCTAAACTCTGTGAGCCTAATACGTTTTCAGTGAACCCTGTTGAAAAAACCCTGCTGGGTTCGACCTACCCACATGGGACCAACATGGTTCTATCCAGGTCCCCTATAGGTAGATCCTACTCAGCATGGTTTTATCTAGGTTAGTATTACCCAGTATGGTCCACCTAGGTCAGCACCAATGACCAATTCGTTGGTTAAATGAGGTCTAACCAATTGATTGGTTATCATGACCCATTATGTGGTTATAACAATCAATTTCGTTGGTTGCTCCAACAGAACTGATTGTGACACTCACATAATTGGTTGTGACAACCAATTAATTGGCTACCCAGACAAAAATTCCCGGGTGGGCGGGATTCTCAAATTCGCATGTGGACTCAGGTTCCTGGCCAGGTCTTGCCCGAGATCAGCCAGGTCCTGCCTGGAAAACCTCTGGTTCCTGCTCGGGACCCGGCAGCCGGGTCAGGTTCCCGCTCGACTCACCCACCACCTGGCTGGTCCCGAGCGGGAACCAGAGGGGTTCCAGGCAGGACCTGGCTCGTCCTGGGCAGAACCTGACGAATTTGGGAATCCCAAATTAACCAACGAATTGGTTACTGCAAGCATCCATTTTTCTCAGTGTATCTTGCACAGTTAACTTTACTGACCTAATACCTACATAAGTCGGACCGTGTTCGATATAAACTCTGATAGCAATAATTCAATCCTCAAAGTTCCAGTAGTAGGGGGAAGTCCCCTAACGCCGGACGGCAACTAGTACCGTGCACTAAGAACATCTATCGAATTAGGAACAATTTTCACATATTTGTTCCTAATTTGATAGATATTCTCAGTATTCGGTACTAGGTGCCGTCCGATGTTAGGGATCTTCCCCCTATGAAGCAGAATCAACCACGGGGTTTCAATTTTCATTATATTTTACTAGAGCTCCTTCTCGCTGGCATTTCGAGATTTTTTATTCATTTGTGAATTTCCATTTCCAAAATTTGCAGTTGTCGGTTATGATAGTGATTTTCTGTTGATGATAGTGTTTCTTGTAAGAATTGATCAATCTTTCGCAGAATTGGTGATCATCTGTGAAGGATTATTGTAGCTCTTCTAGGTCCTACTAATTCCTGTTCACTCACAGGCGGAGGGGAAAAACTTTGTACGGTTGAAAAACTTCTTCGATCGAATAAAATGAAATTTATTCAAAATATATAGTGTAAGGTATTTTTATACTGTTTCACGCTATATATAGTGTTCATACCTAATATACAACAAAATAATCAAAACTCCAGCAATGTTGACGCGGGATATTTCGTTTAAATAATGAATTCTTAAATAATTGAATATAAAATCATTATAATGCTGATTTATTCAAACTTCTAGAAGTTGCATGCAACCAGTTTGGTCCCATATTGGTTGTTGGGCCAACCATCATGGTCTGTATGGTGCGACGAACTTGGTTCAGCTGGGACCAAGTTGGTCCATCTGGAACCAAGTTGATCCAGCTGGGACCAAGTTGGTTCCATGTTAAACCATGCTGGGTTTTTCCAACAGGGAAGAGTTTTTCAGAGAATCCCGGTGATTTTTAGAAGAATTCAGAATTCCTGAATAGATAATCGTAGATATTCGAAGAAATTTTCAGTGGAAAGACGTGTCAGATGAGCAAGAGCTTTTCCTGAATTTTTGAGGATTTTCAGACTTTCCTGATAAAATTCAGAGGAAATTTCTTTCACCAGAGAATACATCAATTTTACACGGAAAAAATGATTTAGATGGAGCAGCGGAGTGGCTAGCACGGACACGGCCAGCCATTAAATTAGCTCCCGCAGCTAAATTTTAGTTATGACAGGAAAGGCTTATTTGCTGTAAAAGCTAAAATTTAGCTGCAGGAGATAATTTGATGGCTGTCCGTGTCCGTGCTAGCCACTTCGCTGCTGCAGCTAAATTATTTTTTCTGTTTATCATCGTCTCCCAATCTATTTCCAACGATATATTGGATAAATAAGGAATATTCTCACCAAGGACAATCCGTTTTCTTACAGGGGACAGTAGGATAAAACCGGGTAGGTGGGTCAAACCGGGTACCTCAATATCTCCCTGGTTAATCCTTCTTTCTGACAACAAACGCTCAGACTAGGAGCAGTAGCACGCATATACCATGGGACCCAACCCGGTCCAGCATGGGCCACATCTTGCCAATATGGGCTGAAGACTGAGCCAGAGGGGGGCCAAAATGGGTCAGAATTCATACACACTGGAGTTGTTTGAAGTTTTCTGCGAAAAAATTGTCAAAGTTCTTGCATTCGCGTAGTGGGTTTCAAGTGCCTCATCACTCTCTCAATAGAGAGGCATGTATATACTTCAATTGAGCATGTTTTTCTGCGTATTCTCATTTCTTAATAATTCGCCTAGAACAACGCATAATCTATCCAAGCCATATTAACTCCAACAAGTTACTGTGGGGTCAAACCAGATACTTGAGATTTTATCTTCAAATTTATAAAATTGAACAAAATTTGTGTTTTTATTCTAAAATAGCCATCAAAACATGTTCATTCTTGAAGATCCTTTTGTTGGCTGCACAAACTTCTTTCTCTCAACAATTTTTTTTGAGTTGGTCAAAACAAATGACTCATGTATGTTTTCGGAATTTTTATCGAATTCGACAGTTGGTGTTGAAAATTTCACAATTCAGAAGTGTTTTGCATTGATTTAAACGAGTACCAGGTTTTACCCTACCCATGCAGTGGAACTGGGTTTTTGTACCTTTCGACTAGAACGAATATAAGAAGAATTGTATCAATTTTATAGCAATATACGAATAGTATGTTGGTAATGGATGAATGAGGGAACTGAAAAGCTTTGATTGGTTAATCTATTGCTAAGAAGAACTTCTTTATGACCGATTGAAGTTATGGTACTGGTTTTATCCGACCTTCTCCTGCTCAAATTTCCCAGCCTTCAATTGATCTCATTTTTCAAGACCTTCCTGACAGAATCCCGAGCAGATTTGAGTTCAACTTGACCAAGGAACAAAACAATAACTTCTCGTACTGAAAATCACATAGCATTCTCTGCAAAGAACATTAATAGAGAGAGAGCACTGGTATATGCATTCCACTTAAACATGGGTTTTCGGTAACCACGAGGATTCGAAACTCTGTCAATTAATTTACCCTCCTTCGTGACGTTAGCTCGGTAAGCGAAGTGACGCTTGGTGCGTCAATCAAAGTCCGTCCAACGTGATTAGCACGGCGTTAAGTAGAGTAACCGTGGACCAGTCAGACAAGTCAGACAAGTCGGACAAGTCGGACGAGTTTCTGTCTGTGCTGCGTGGGTTGAATGAAAGATCAGTGAAATGCAACGACTGTCTCAAGAGTCACTTGACTTCGACTAACAAGATGAAAGAAATTTCACTCATGTTATTCGCACTTTTCTTCCCATTTTCTCAACTCTCAACTACGCCGTGCTTTTCTCTCTTCCTTTCTTCCTTCGATCCAAGACAGAGATTTATTATTCAAAAACATGTCAACATCGATTCTAGAATTTTCTCTTTCAAAATCAATTCTGTCTGCTAATTGAGTATTTTATCATCAATATAATACGAATATTCAATGAGATTAAAGAATCCAAGATAGAATTGAGAAGAGAGCTTGAACTTTGATTTCGTTTATATAAATAATACTATGATGAAAATCTGTTATATTGATTTCATGATAAAACCCAGAGAATAAAAAAAAACCGTTAATTGATTTCGTTTAGAGACTCTAGGATATTGTGATGATTAATTGTGCTACTGACCACACGAGTGTGATGTGAACTGCAACAATTTTCAATACCTCCAGTCTAAATCGATCGGTCATTAATATTCATTAATCATTATTCCAGAGAGTGTGGAATTTCCTCCACAATATTGTTTATCAATCTTCAAGCGTTTTCTTCTCGTTGAGAATATTGTTTTGAATTCTTTTTTTTAGTTAGAATAGGGAATGTAACAATTCATATATACTATACTATACATTATAAATTTTGTATGGGATATGGGAGCGTGTATATATATACAGATATTACTGTCTGTTACCGTTAGACACTAGACTGAATCTGAATCTCCATCAAATGTACTTCAAAGCATGTGAATCCTTCATACTCGGTGAAGCTGAAAAACGGCAGAGAATGTTACTTCAACAGGATTCATTCTCAAATCGATTTTATTCCAGTAAGAAGATTTCAGGTATTTTGATGCCGTGTTTTAGAATTCGTCTTGAAACTATTCTCTTGAAATCGTTGAAATTTTGAAAAAATAGCTATGAGGACGAGAGGAGATAAAAATTAAAGAACAATGGATTATTTATCGATGAATGAGATTCGATACAAACTTTGTGAATACTCTATTTTATTGAGCGTGAAGAATCAAACTCCCAGGGTTCATCAGAGATACCCAAACTGACAAGCAACGCGCGGTATCGCAGTTACTCCATCACCGTAATTTTTCATCAACAACAACAACTCGCGTCGAGAAGAACAGAAGCCTGCACATCGTCCTCTGCACTGCAACAGAGGTATTCTCAAGTTAGAAATGTATCGTGTGACAAAAGTTTCAAAGTTAACCGTAGTAACTCAAGAGGATGTTGCGTTGAATCATAAAATTTCCTTGACAATTGAGAGTTAAAATAATGATTCTTGGAAGCTCTGAGAACTGTCAGAAAGACAAGAAGAGCTATATTTTTCATTTCATTTATTCAAGGTGAATGCTTCATCGTTGAAAATTGAACTCTTCGAAACGATACTCAACGGTTGAAATCTCTTTCAAATTTCTCTCTCGAGTACAATGGATTTGGAAGGTGTAAACTCAATTTTTGTTACCATTGTTAAAAAGTACGTACATATCCTCAGCGTTTATTTGATGATATTCTTCCACAGAATGCTCCCTCTAAAAGTACTACCAGCACGTAAGAGCACCATAAGAGCGTAACGCTTCGTAAGTTGTATATCATTCTTCTTAACTCGAGGTATCTTCGGGAAAAAAAGGAACCCGACACACGTGAGCTTCTGCACCTGAAGTTCTGTCCATATCACGTTAGCGAATGTAAAAGTAAAGAACTAAAATGTACATAGAACTTCAATTTGTGTTCCGCATATACTCTCCGGGTTTTTTACATCGACTTTTCAAAAAGTTATGCACACATACTTTTATAATTTAACGATATGAATATGTAAATTTTGGTTCCACGTGAATTTAAAGTACACGTTACTTTGGGTTACATTCTCATGGAGTTGGCGTTGATGATATTTCGCTCAAGTTGTATTTTGTTTATCCTTGGAGCGAAGTTTTGATAATCTTCTATCCAATTCATCTTTGCGTCAACGAACTCTGTTCTTCAAAATTATCCAGATATTCGGATCTTCGAGTCCTCTTTTGAAATCCCATTTCCCAAGATATACACGCTCATACAGGAATTTATTATTGGCGCTAGCATGGCGCGACACATTTGACATGATGACATCATTTTATGATTTATCGATGTGTTTTTCCAATGGCAAAGAAATTTGTTTATCCAATTTGTTGCGCCACTGATGAAACTGTAGATCCAAAAATTTGGGAGAATATTGTGTTTTCTTCATTTATCTGGGAAGAACTCGGTGTTTTTTGTCGCTAAAGTTTGCCATGAGAAGTGTAGACGATATGGATCAGCGGTAGGAGCCCTCTGGTGTAACCTGTAACAAAGAACGATCTTCCTGTTCTTCCAGAGAATTATTTGAGCCTTATATATTCCTTGTATACATCTCTCCCTACTCGCGAGAAACATTCGATCGGTAACTTAGCTAGCAATTCAGCCATCAAAAGTTCAAATTAAGGAGCATGCCAATATCGAGCCATGCTATTACCAATGATCGGCGCTACATTGAAAACTCATTTTTATCCAGACTAGACCAAAGTTTGTGGCAATATTCAACCACGTTCCAAAAGATCCTCACTTTCGATAGAATCTATCGTTCGGTCGAACTATGTTGGACCAAGGATGAGCCTGGCAAGCGCCAAGCCTGGCGGAATTGTGAATCAATGGTAGCCTGACAATCTAAATTCGTTGAACACCGATATCGATGCAACATTATATAGAATATTTATAGATTACCAAGCCTTGGCTCTCAACATTTCATTGTCAGCATTGGCAGAACCTAAAAATTTCTAAACTAATTGGAGAATCCATTTTCTATAATAAAGAGGTGAAGGTGTGGTAACAATAACACCATTCAGATGTATATTTCATATAACGGGTGGTAAGCAATCTACGATAATTAGTAACTTGATTGAATGGATCCATGGAAAAGGTGAAGATGGAGGTACGGTTGTTCCATTTTCATCATAGTTAATTCGAGTCTGTATATCTGTAGCGTCTGTAGCGAACGTATATCTTCCAATGTTTTGCTTTCTCCTAGTTTCGAGTAAATCCTTTCATCTGTCCTTTCCTACTCCCTCTCATTTTTCGATGTCTCTTTTTCTCACTAACGAGTCACTACAGAGCACGGTCCTGGTTTATTGGACAATAAATGCCGGAGCGTATAAGCGAGACGCGATACCCTCATACCCGGTGAAAGTTATTAAGGAAAACGTGTGGTTCGGTTGAGCGGAAAAGGGAGAATTTCTCCCATTTTCCACTCTCAGCGTCCAGAGCTGTAAACGGTGTAAACGATATCACGTGGCGCGTACGACTAATTGTATCATTATATGAAATGTTTTTCACCGAAAGAAATAAATGAGACGATGTGAGAATCAATTTATTTTTATTGTGCTCGAACGGTATTAGATTTTGCTCGGAGTTATCCGCAACAACCTCGGGAATCTCAAAATTGGAATTCTCGTCTCCCAATTGTCCGTTTTGGACAAAAAGAACTTGTCCTAAATTCTAAATCCTCCTCCGAGCCTCCGAAGACTTTTTCTCTCGATTCGCCAGATTTTAAACTAACTTCTCCATCCCCTGACGCAGATTTTCTCTTATAAAGTATAAGAAGTGTTTCTTGGCAGTTCTCGAGAAAGGTTGAAATGATCAACATTGAATCGTAAGATACAAGGTGTGAAATCAATCAAAATAGATTTTGGAATTATTGGCATCAATCAGAGAAACATCGAATCGTTGGGAATAAATTATTTACAATTTCCCGTACACGGTATTGTGATTCGAGTATAAATACGTCGTTGAGAGTCAATATATATTCATTCGGAATCTATAGACGAAATCTATATGCATTGCGTGTATATGTGAGCAGGATAATGGAGGAATAAAATAAACGATACTGCGAAAGAAAAAAGTTGGCACATTACTTGGCCATTGGGTGGTCGTCGGAAGAGAAGAAGGTGTGTAAGCGAGAAGCGGTAGGGAAGCAGCGCCGGGGTCACGCCAGAGATTTAGAGAGGTTTAATTTTCCAAAAAGCTGGATTTGCGGTTGGTACGACGCCCGTGTCGCCGATTTATCGCAGCAGGGTCGCAGCTACGGGAATTCCAGCGACCGATAAACGGAGATACCGCTCTATTTCCTGCATCTGTTAAGCACTTTACTTTCTTTTTCTTCTTCTTTTGGTCGATTCAAAATTCAAGGGGAAAGGGAATGAATTTGAATCAATAAACTTCATCGTGTGTAGTTGAGGATTATTTGGGATCAAAGGATGCAACAAATCAACGTTGAAAGAACAATTATCAGATCGATAAATATGCACGGTGCTGGAAGTACCGAGATACGATGAATTGACAAACCAATTTCCAAGTATCGTTATTCGTTGAGGCGATGGAGTTGTTTCTCCATTTCTTTGTTATACTTGATCAAAATTTTAACGCTGTACAATCAACAGCGATTTTTCGATTTTGAAAATTTAATAGATCGTTGAAATTGTTATGTTTGTCGGAAGCGAGGTTTGTTCGAGTGGCGTGATTCGAATTCGTGATCGATCGTTTCAATATTTCAAATGATTCGAAAGAAACGATCGATCGAAATAGAAGAAATTTGTTCTCCTGGGTTTCATTTTTTTATGTATCAAATATTCTTCTAGCTTGGTTGGATCGCAGAGCTGGGGACCCGTTTAAACTTTCATGGTAAATTTTATGGTGTGTAAAAAATAACACACATAAAACAAAAACAGATCTCAATAAACGTTTTCGTATGACCTCTTCGTTTGTATCCTAATCATAACATGTTGACTGATTTTTTTTTTGTGTTATTCAAACGCGAACTGTGAAATTTGGGATTTTATAAAGTGATTTCCATTGATCTGAACGATTAATTATCGTCCCCCCCCCCCCACACCCCCTTCTTGGCATCGATATAAAATTCGTTTCGGTGGAAGTTTTCATTCCAAGTTGAACGGAGTCCGAAGAAGAAATAAATCAAATGGACACTCAATGGCTTGGAACTTTTTCTTCTACTTTAATCCTTCCTTACGTTTAATTATCCAACCTAAAACCAGCTGGCACGGTGGATGAAAAATATATATACACACGTACAAAGACCCGAGAAAAACGCCCTAATGTTCGGAATGGAAGAGATCGGAATCCGCGAGTAGAATTAACCAGTAAGATAAACTTCCGGATCGTAAATTTCCAAGGTGACGTCGGCGTCGGCCGAATTAGAAAGTCGCCTCTGGCGATCCTTCGAAATGCTTCGAAGGATCGCCTCAGCCAGCGAAACGTCCATTAAATACGTCTTCCGTGCTTCAGTAAATGGCGGGAAATAAAAGTTTATATCACCCATTCGTTTCTTTATAAATTGTCGTAGCATTTTGTTGAACAAAAAAAAAAGAAACAGAAACAGAAATTTCAAGCTTCGAGTATTTCGCCAACGCTAACCACAAACCTAACCACATTATGTTACTTGAATAACAGAAGATAGAGGAATCATTATTGAGAGGAGCATAAATAATAGTTCACTCCCAGGTACTCACTCGACACCGAAATTGAAAATATTCGTGGAAATATTCGTGAAAACATTCTCTTAACTTTCCTCTGTACTTGAATGAATTTTCTCATTGTTCCCGTTCCAACTGTTATACGCGTAACAATTCTGGAAAGGGGAGCGGCAGTAATTCAAGTAACCTACGTGCAGTACGATTCTAATTCCAATTCTGTTATAACCTACATTCTGAGAAGAAAAATTATTGCAGTCAAATAAACATCCTTGTCGTATTCCGATGATAATGCATTCGAATGAATTGCGATTACTTTTGAATATCATCTTTATTGAATATCGATCGAGGGCCTCGAGGGAGGAGGAAGAAGAGGCGGATCAAATCTTTGCTAACTATTGTAAAGTACAAGGCAAAAGTATAGCCATATCTTTTGCAAATGGTTTCTCTCGTTTCAATGAATCACTGTAATGTTGGGATCTCTCAACTTCAAAGGAATACGAAACGAAGTGTTGAGAAGAAAAAACACATAAAGCTGCATACGATCCGATGAATATTCATATAGAACATGTGCTGAAATAAAATAGAGTGAAATGCGCAGAAATGCGCATGGATATTGTAATGTAATACTTCTCGCGAGTTTTAGAATGAAAATAAGGGAGAGAATTCCTTGAAAAGGGGTTGTTGATCAATCAGAAGAAAGATTTATCAAAGCAATTCAAAGTTCATTTGCTAATGTCAATATAAATTCCCCTAAATTCTTCAGTAAATATGGTAAGAAACGTGATCGGCACGCGTTAATCACAAAATCTTATATCAGGGAAATATTTTATGCAAATCGTAGATCGATTACTTATTCAATACACAGATACACGATTCGATGTAGTATAACTCAACGTGAGCTTTCCTCGTGGTTTTTTCTCTTCGTATCCAGTAACCCCTTTTCGAAACGTGAGTTGAAAATATGAAGGGGATGTGGGATTCTTCATTCTACCTCGGCTATCCAATGTACTCGGGGAAAGAAAGTAAAATATATAAGAAGATACCGATCAAATTCATGTAACCACCAATAAAATGTTTATACGAACTGGAACGGCAAGGAAAAAGATAGGTCCTCCTCGATGACGCTGTTGAAACAGCAAAGCTCTTCAAACGCTTTACGAGTCCTTTATCACCGGAAATGACGTACTCTGCCATTTCACTCGACGATCTTTCATCTCCTTGTCGGCAGAGGGAAGGATGGGACAGTGGAATTCGGTTAAATGCTCGTCGAAACACCATTATTGATTCGAGGAATTCCTTTAATTTGAAACAATAAGAACATTGTGTATTGTGGAATTCAGCAGAATTAGCTAGTTTTTATTTGAGATTCACCATTCTGAATAGTAGAACGATTGAACAGGAATTCTTGAGGATGGAAGGTTGAAAAGTTTGAATTTTTTCCAGTTAAATCGAACCTGAACTGAAAATTCATGCAACCTAGCCCATGATTGAGCGAGTAAACATACTTTTTGAGCCTAATCGAATTCGAACTACGCTTTGAAACATCGAACTTCAACTAAATTCTTCAAGTCTCACCAAATTTCGATTGAATTTCGATCGTAGAGGGATCGTCCTAGTGAAAATCCAATTCCCCCTGAATTACGTTTCCATCTTGACTAGGGTGTGTTTTTCTTATCAGAAAACAATTTTACAATTATTTACCGAAGCATACTTCAGAATTTTATATGGATAATATCAGGCACAATCAGATTCGCGATGTCTGCATTTTCCTGACACAGCAACGATCGTTTTGCTTGTATTGAAGAATTTTCAGATCAAAGTTAAATAAACATCTACAATAAATTATGATTCAATTTCCTGGAAAACACTGCCAGAATTTCCCTCACTTTCAGTAATTATTGTCTATCCGACAAACATTCCAAATGAAATGCATTCCCCTTTCCAAACAGCAACAATCTCGGGTTCCTTTCACGCATCCTTCACATCCTGGATTTTTCCATCGAATTTTCTCTCCCTAATGATAATCCCCTAATCTATATGTAATATCTGCTGCATTCTCTCTACCACGCTCTCTCGTTTCCATTCTTTTCCCACTATCCGGTCTCGATTTCGGTCAGCTTATCCTCTCTCTCTCCTCTTATTTTATTTTCATCTGTACTCTTTGAGGTTTCATTTTGTTTCACGCTTATTACTCTCGAAGCCATTTTCATATCTCGAATGAATAATTTGACTCCCTCTCCGTTCAGTCTTTTACAAAATTAGATGAATTAAAACGACGAGGAAGAGTTGAGATATTTCCAAACGCTGTCGAGAAAATTCGATCATGTCGATCTGTTTTCTATGGTTGCCTTCTGTTGATTTCGTTCCATCACATCTCACAGCAAGGTGAGAGCCAATCGTGTACAGGTCTTGTTGTCTATCGCCATGTGAGATGGCAAGTGAGATGTACGGACAGTTGTGAAAATGTATACGTGTACTTTTTCACCCGTTCTCTTCCGTGTAGTTTCAAATGAAATGCGATTCGGCAACGTGCGGAACTCGACTCTCTTGCAAACGTGTACGCTACCACCGGAATGCACGTGCGGAAATTTTCGATTTCCTATTTTTCTCCCAGAGGTTTATTTCAACGACCAATAGCTCTCGTGACCTTTTTTTTTTGTTCAACCCTCATAGAACAACACGATCACAACTGGGGAATGGCAAACTTTTGATCATCGGTTCGGTTGGATGAATTCATCGATAATCCAGCGACACCGTAACCGCGTGAAATACTAATTCACATACAATTTCGGATAAGTTTTATGGGATTTTATGTATAACTCTGAATTTAAGTTGTCGGGGGTACGTGAGAATTGTTCGATTGAGATATCATATCTTCGCGTTATCTTTCAAAATAGACTGATGAATTCTGTTGGATAAAGATGTTCCCAGGATGAGTCATCAATTTAGATTTCGTCGAGTTTCCAATTTGTTGGGTGGATGTTTCATTGTGGCGGATATATCTTCTTTCTTTGGGATGATCTCTCGAGGTTCCAAATGAAGAGGAATAGTTGATCATCATCATCATCCAAGCGGTTTCTCTTCAAACCAAATCAAAGCTTCGTCCACAGATGTACCATACCCCTGTTTCTCTTGGTATGCGCTCCCAAGGGAGTGAAGTAATTCGAACATCATTAAGTAAGTCAAAGCGTCAAATGCGGTAATTCGTGGATCGAATATGTAAATATTGGGTTTGGATGTTACAAAAGTGCACCTCGAGGTGACAAGATTCCAAAATGGTTCATGAAACATGTAGTTTGATGTTATAAGGACGATTTGCAGGCATCAAATAAATATATTCCATTCCAGGATGAACAGATTTTGTTCTATTTCGTAGACTTCATTGACATACCAAGGATATGTTCTCCATTTATAAACGGTATTCATATACTTTGATCATTCCAATCCCCTCTAGTGGTATTTTCGAAAAGAAAAATATCATTCTGCGCCACAATAAATGCGCGTACATGAACTTCCCTCGATCATTCCGCTCTTCTCGAGTGGAAACTGAATATTTGATTTTCAAACAAACTTCGCTGCAGTGGTTGAAACATATTTTCTCAAATGGAAAGAAGCGTATGCATAATATGAAGATGAAGAGCACAGTACGAAATGAATTCAGTGGAAGATCAAAAAGGTGGAAAGGTTGGTTTTTTATATTACGTATATAATGAAATTGAATCATACGTGGAAATCAACAGTTCCTCGTTTTCAAAGAAGTAACCAGCAACAACGTAATTATGCTGAAGTTGGCTCATTGAGATCTGAACAATTTTGTATATTTTGTGTAATTCTTATCCGCATTTCAGGGTAGATTGATGTGGAAATAATGTTTCCTTGCATTTCACAATGCATATTTTTGAATTCCCATAACATTGCCCATTTTTTACACGGTAATCTGTGAGGATCTTACCGGTCTTAGCCTACGCTAGTCAATATTGCATAGCTGAAATTTATTCATACTCCAAGTCAACTATGGAGAAAAAGTGCCCCTCTATTCTTTCCAGAAACTCATAAAATAAATTATTTTGCATTGAAATTGCCGCAATATCATACAAAATTGCAAGTGATGTTGCTAGAAAATTCCCGGATGTTGCGAAATTCGCATACAGACCCGAATTGTTGACAGTTGTCCTTCCAGGTCTTATACGAGATCCTTCAGGGTCCCTTAAGTTCCCGCTCAAGGGCCGATCAAACGGGATCCCAAATGGTCCTGGCCCGCAATGTGAGGGAATCCAAACGAAACCTTGAAGGGTCTCGCGACAGACCTGGAAAGACAACGCGGGTCTTAGTTTGGAATTGGGGTCCGCATGCAAATTTTGTGATCCCATTCATTCGGGAATTTTCAACAGGGCAGGTTTTTGGAACACAATAATACTGCCATGATCTTCCCAAGATGATGTGATATTATGATGATCTGAAACCTGATCACCTTACTACGATTATGGAATTGTCTACTGCTCTCTAAAATTTCTTAGACTGAGATTTCACTCTTTAGGCAGCCAGGAGTGAGCCTGTCGAAATTTTGAGTGAAATTTCTACTCTTTTAGAGTGATAATCCAAGGTTTGAGGTTAGAAACTCCCGGTCACTCAAATTCTAGAGTGACTTTTTCATTCCAAAAGAGTGAGACTTCACTCGAAATGAGTGAAAATCCTACTCGACGGGAACTGGCTCACTTCTGAGACTTAGTGGAGTGCAATGCATGATTTTTCACTCTTCCAGATTTAAACCCCGGTGAAAATGTGAGTAGGAAAGAGGAGTGGACGAAGCGTATGTTGGAAGGTAACCGGAACGTTAATGAAAATTATACGGAGCTTAAACGAGAGGGATAGGAAGAGTATGTGGGGAGGAAATTGAAGCAAAGGAAGCGTATAAAATTCATGAAACCTCAATAAAAAAATTGAAGCATGTGTGAAACGGGAGCCTATGAAGCGTATATGGAACGTATGATTTCATCATTTTACAGCAAGCGGGCATCACACGCTTCAGGAAGAGGAAATTGAAACCTTTTTCCGCTTCGTATGCGCTTCCTTCGCGCTTCGTGTATACGCTTCAATTTCACCAGGAGAGGGTGTGTGGTTCATCCGCAATAACAAACCAATGTTTTCCAGAGTTCATTGATAGTATAATAAAAGCTCATTCACAAAATTCCAATTCATTCTATCATTGCAGGGAGATGAAATTCAAAATTCTCCTATTTTGTATCGGTATAGAATGGCTCGACCTCTCAAAAAAAACCCTCCTTCGAAATCCTAGAATTCTCGAAGAGTTTGAAGAGAGTTCCATTTAAAATCAGTATTCGTAATCCTACACGCACATACACGCTACTCGTGTACAGGAGAAGGTACTATAATCACTGCCGTGGTAGCTGATTCAAGAGACTTCGACCCTCTAAAAAAAGGGGGAAGAATGAATGGGTGAGCAGAGTGGTTGAATGATAAAATGGCCGTCTTGAGATTCCCTTAGGGGGCAACCTAAGAGCAATAAAAGGCGATATTCTTACCGAAGGCGGACCAGTTCGATTTGTCTGGTTCACGAGTGTCGTAACGTTATTTTTTTCTCCCTCCTCTCTCTCTCTCTCTTTCTCTCTCTCTCTTGTTCTCTCTTTCTGTTCCAGAAATGTATGTGCGCAGAGCGCAATACACGCCCTGACATACCACAAAAGCTTTAAAGAATTCGTCTTACGACGATCTTACCCAACCCTTTCATACCATCGGCCGTATTCTTCGAGCTTTTCTCATTGAGTTACGTGATCGGAAATACAAATTCTCTCCACCTTAGAGTATTCGTCCTTGGAGTATGTATACCATCACGTATGGATAGTAAAAATAAATGCATGCATTCGCGTGTTTTATCGAGAGTTAAGCTAAAGACTTATAACTCCAACGATGTTTCAAAAAATCTCCTTGTACTCCGATAAACAATATTCACATTCACAATATTCACCGTCATCATGCATCAAATATGAAATCCTAGACGCGAGTTTATTCTCGTAATGATAAAAGATTCATTCGTCAACCGAATTCGTTGGAATATAAGGACAGAGATGACGTACATCGCTATCGGACTTATCACCGAAGATCTGAAATATTGGATGTACGAGTCTACCGAAGGAATGATATTATTCAAACTTTTATGGAAAGTATAAAACTGTTCTGAAACCACTAGGAATTTTATCGGAGTGTAAAAGTTATATGTGTTTCCTTTAGAACTGATTATCATCTACAATTTGCTCTTCGATTGATTATCAATTTTATTGCAAATAATATACAACATTACGTAGGTTATTTATTTTACAGAGATAATAGTCTGTCCGATAATATGCATTTTCTGTCTACAAAAACAAATTACCTGGATAAGAAACTCCGGGAAAAAGAATTTCTAATTGACTCTCTCATTCTTTTTTTCTCTTCGAGAAAATTAAAGCTTCTTTCTCTCCAACCTTTTATCCGAAGGTTGTCGATTTTCCATTTCTCTTTTCTTTTTTTTTCTCATCCGTTTGAGACTCTTTAGAAAAAAAGAACTGATCGAGTCTTTCTCTTATCTCAAAGAAATATAAACAGAGTGAGTCTCGAGTTTTCTTCATCAAAAGGATCTCATCCGTCTAAATACAACTTTATCTGTCCCTTAGAAAAGTGATTCTTACAGTATTCACGAATATAGAGTGTTTCTATATTTATTCTTATAAAAATATAAATAAGTGAAAACCGATAGAATTCTGAACACTCCGATATTTAAGGCAATTTTCAATTTCATGGGAATAAATCAAATTTAGATTTCTACCAACATCGTTATGAGAAACTTTAATTTCGTTCATAAACGTGCATGATCACGCGAATACAGTGGTTATTTCGTTTCCGTTGGCGTGTACATAGCAATCATCGAGTTCTTTCCATTCCACGTGGTGAGTATAATTTGGAAATAGAATGAACGAAAAGTTAATTTTGTTTATTGCTTGATAAGTGAGAAGAAAAATGAGGAAATCATTGTAACATTTGATGTCACGTGTCATTGAGCTCATTCTTTGAGGAAGCATGTCCTCGTTTTCGCACCTTTTTATCGCTATAGGTCGTATTTTCTCATTTGGCCCTATTCCATTTCACCCGGTTCACGGTAACCCACCGTGTCTCATCTTGTCCCATCATGTTCTATTTCGATTCTTTACATGGTCCCTCGCGTCCTCGATGCTACCCTTCGTTTTTCCCTTGCTCTTGCTCGACCTATTCTTTTTCCACTTCCGCTTCATATCGATATCCTTTATCGATTCGAGTGCTCTCTTTTGTATTTTCCTCCTCGTTGATGATTCGTGAATAACCTTTCTCCATAATCATCGTGTTGTGAATTTTCGCGTTTGAGAATGTAATCCTGACACGTTAAAACGTACGTCTTTTGCGTGCGAATGGAGAAAACTTTCCAGTGAAAAATTCGTTTGGGTCTGATTATGCGTGTTCAGGCCCAATCATGGGCATTTTTCGGCAAAATTATTCGTGTTCAATACTGAGCCTGATTACACCTGGTTGTTCATTTTTGAGCTTTGTCATCACTCCAAAGGCTTCAATTTTGTACCCACGTGGGAACCCGTGATCAAGCTTAACCACCAGCGATCATGCCTGACAAACCATTATTGCTCGCTTGTGATCATGCAAAGTCTCACCAACTGAGGAATATTCATACAAAATGACTCTGTGTTGATTTTTCTATCACAAATACACATGCTTGATCATGCTAAATCGGCCCCAAACGCAGGCACCTACGCCTGATCACCCATGATCATGCCTGAAAACTGGAAACTAGAAAATGAGAGCTGCATAAGCACGATAAGTAGAAATGGTTAACAATAAATGAGTGTTTGATAACATTATTATAGTTTCATCCCTTTACAAAAGAACTTATTGATTTTGTATGAATTTCTAATGTATAATGGAGCATAATCAAGCGTGATTGGGCATAATTGGGCATGATTAGTCCTCATCACGTGGGTACAAAATTGAGGCCTGATCAGGCTTTAGTCATCAGCCCTCATCAGATGTGAGCAAGCGAGGACAATTTTTTCACGGGTATAAACAAGTTATCTTGATTGTTTAGATAGCCATGAATACTAAATTTAGTGCAGGAATCCATCTATGATGGAGTTCAGAATCCAATACTGCTCGAATGCCATTCTTCATGTGAAAATCTACTTCTGGAGCAGAGCTGGACCAGCCTTTTTATACTTACTCACTTACGAAGCGATACAGCCCTGCGTGGACCTTGGCCTCCTCAACAATTCGACTCCAATCATCTTCCTGACATGCCTGTCTCTTCCAATTCTTCACCCCCAAGCACATCAAATCCTTCTCTACATCCTGCAGCCAGCGTGTTCTGGAGCGGCTTCTTCTCCTTGTTCCCTCCATTCTCCCGACAAGCATCTGCCTCTGCATTCTATTCTCCTCCATTCTTTGTACGTGCCCTATTCCTACCAGCTTATTCGTCTAGACTTAATATACCGCATAATATCCTTTCCTTGTAAAATGGTGTTGATTTCAGTATTGGTTCTCATTCGCCATTCTCTTTCCTCATAGATCGGACCATAAATTCTTCTCAAAACTTTTCTTTCGAAAATCCTCAATGCATTTGTGTCTTGAGAGCTGAGAACCCAAGCTTCACAACCATATGTCACAACAGGTCTTATCAGTGTTTGGTAAATTTTCATTTTTGTACGTCTTGATATCAGTCTAGATTTCATCAAATTCTTGTTGGCATAGTAAGCTCTGTTACCCTGGTCTATTCTTCTTCTTATTTCGTTTGTGAGGTTATTATCCACATTCAGTTCAGTACCAAGGTAAATAAACTTCTCAACCCTTTCAAATTTATATCCACCGACTTCAAGATCTTCAGTCGTTCTCCTTGCCAGAGATGAAGTCACTTTCATACACTTAGTTTTGCTGTTATTTATGGCAAGTCCTATCTCTAGACCTTCCTTTTCCAGTGTGTGGAACATTTCTTTCAGATCTATTGCGTTACGAGCTACCAATACTATGTCATCAGCATAGGCTAGTCCTTGTTTAGATTTGAAGATTATATTCCCTGTAAGATTCAACTTTTCAACTACTTTGTGCAGAGCTAGGTTGGAAAGTAGTGCTAATAGTGCGTCCCCTTTTATTACTCCTTGACGAATTTGAAATTCTCTGCTCATTTTATCTCCAATCAGTACTTTGACATTATTGCTTGTCAGTACCATAGACGCCAATCTTACAATTTTTCTAGGGAAACTAAAACTTTCGAGGGCTTCCAGGAGATTTTTAACCAGCTTTTTTATGCTTCTTATAAATATGGAGCATAATTTCTCAATAATGGCTGATCTATATCAAAATACTTCCAGAGCAGGACGAATTTAATTCAACGGAATTTACTCTTCCACGGTGCTGACACGGTCTGAGTATTTATTAATAAGCCAACTATGGCCCAACTCTCTTTGAATGATGCCACAAGTACGCATCAATCTTATTTTCATGCTACTGAATATATTCATGCCAATATTATTCCGATCTTCCTCCTACATGCAACCGCACCGACGGAAGTCTGGAACGCTGGATCCTGCGCTTGACTCCTAGTCCCTATTACAAGGTTACATGCAGTTTGAATAAAATAAACATCACCAAAGTCCGACCTAACAAATTCCAGAACACAACCAAGTACAGCTCAGAATAGAGTGCTGAATTTAATGTATTGTTTTTCATAACTATCCATTTATCATTCACCCAAAATCAACAATGCAAATATGACAAAACCTCAAGCACTGGCTAATTAATATTGAATTTTAGATAACAAAGTTGCATGGTGGCACGCATAATGGACCTTCTCGTTCTCTGGAATATCCATTTTCACCTGATGAAATTGTCAATTTCTTCCTGGAATATGAAACAAAATGGAAAATAAGTGGAAAGGTCACGAAATAACTGGAACATTGTGCAAGATTGAGAATAGAACGAATGGAAGGTATTTAAAATATGCATGAACGAACAACTCATCAGTAGAGTTGAGAAGGAAACAAAGCGGACACCGCAACGAACAATACCGAGAAGAGAAACAACTCTGTCCAGCGTATCACACAGGAGAAAGTATTAAATTTGATTTGGAAGATAAGAAGAAGAGAAAAACAATTCAAAATCCCCACATACTCAAACGAATTGCACGAAGCGATGAAACAAAGAATCAAATTGAATGAAATAGAGTTGATTCGATGAACACGAAATTTTCAATTTATGGTATGTGCTGCGGTATCCACACACGATCCAGTAGTCGGTTCAATCTTTTACAGTTGCGTGCACGTTTTTCCGCTCCCAGCATTTATTCATTCGATCTTACGATCCTCGTTCATGTCATAATAGCGGTACAAAAGTAATCCATTTATTTCATACGAGGGGATTAAACTGATGGCAACAAAAGAATAAAATGAAAATCAATTGCTCGGAACGCTCTCCAACGTTTTTTTTTTTTATTCTTTTGTTTTTAGATCTTTCCCGTGTGCAGGTACCACCAACGCTTCCGTTTTGTTCTTCATTTCTCTCAGTGAAGGTGGAACAACCGTTCGGTTTAACTGTTTTCACCTGTATATATATATATTGAATCGATACACGATCATACGTCGGTTACGAAACAGCATATCGAGTACGGTATGTCGCGTGAGAAACTCGTGTGCGGAAGCTCGATTATTTCCAGATCAAACCATAAATTCCCATAGGGCGTTCCGCTTTGTATACTTCCCCAAGATCATTTGTAGGTGCATCATATTGAATTCTTCGAAGAAAAAGAATAAGAAGATTCTCGCAAGAGTTTATCTATGGTAGAGAGGTCTTCGATCTCATTTGTACTTACGTAACGTATCGTAGAACGAGTTCTTTGGGAAAACCGCAAAAACGAAGCACGACAGGCATGTCGCGAACGGTACTTCCAAGTTTAAAGCTCAGTGATAAGCTTGGATCAGAGGGCTTAAATTGTAATACGTATATCTCGACGGTTAGATGAAATGGTAACATCAAAATTATTCCTGAGACATAACACTCCTGGTACAGGGAAGTATTATCTTTGAACAAGATATGTTTTGCCTCATTCCAAGACTATTTGAACATTCATCTGATTACAATCCCACCGAGATTCGTATCGGAATATATATATATATATATATATATATGGAGGATGAATCGCGAGGAATATTAAAGTTTCAACTTGATTTCGAATTCATGATTACAAATTGCGGTGACGGTGAATTTTATTTTTCTGGAACGTTGATTCGAGAACGAAACTGATTCTCGTTATTCGTATTAGATTAATATTTTTCTCGAATCCTATCACTTCTCTGCAATTTCTCACACACAGAAAAAAAATTACGTTTTCCGGACTGAATTATCTTCGCGACATCCTTTGGGTCACATTTTCTCGTAAAGTGAATTTTCAAGTCAAGATTAAGAACATTACTCTTTTCCCTGCACGACTTTTATGTTTCTCCAGTATCGCATGAAACCCTATTCACGTTGGACGTCGTTGACATTTCGAGGTCGATAGAAACGAAAAACACCAAGAACATTGTCGATGATGTTGAAAAATGATTGCGACCGATAAAACATCGATCATTATTTCATGAATTTGAAATTGTATTTTTTTCGCGTTATTGGAAGATGATGAAGCGTGCTATAACAGTTGGACGCAATCTTTATTACTCGCTCGAACCCTGGAACAACAATTCAAATACATCTTCGGGTGGTACGAGCTGTAACTGCTGTAATACTTTACAGCGTATACTATACTATTTTTCTCGGTATATAAAGATTATGTGCGAAAATATCAGGATGATTGATTCAGCAATGTATCTCGGATATCTTATATCTTCGCACAATAAATTCCAGTGGAGTAGCGAAACTTTTCCATGTTACACAAATTCATCGCAATAATATTTTTAATTACTTTGGTATATGAAATAAAATGATATATATATATCCCCATACACAATCTTTATTCATTTTCTCGTCGTTTCGATATCGATTTTCCAAAGGTTTGACGTTTATGAAACGACGTCTACCACGATGACGTCTTGTCATCCTGGAAATTGAATCACCTTGAAATTCAATCCCCCGATCGCTTCGAATGAGATAACTTTGATACATTGAAATCCAAGTAACCGAGTTTTCCTCTTAATGCGAGTCATAACGACGACACAATTGATTTCGTATGATAAAGTGAGGAGAGCTTGAAATAATGACGTTTTCCGCTATATATAACTCAATGGAGCTTCCCTTGATGCGTCGAAACAGGGTAGGGTACCTGGCTTCTTGCGGCGCGCACGATCAAAAGATAGTCAGATCGAGACACAGAGAAGACGGTACAAGAGGAGAGAGAAGAAGCCGTTCATCGAAGACTCAGCTCGCTCTTTCGTCTTATTCCCAAAGACTTGACTCCGAGCTTTGCGTGCTACGGCGACCACATCCTTACCAGTTCCCATTAGGAGTTCCATTAGAAGATGCGCACGAGTTGTTGAAATAGACTGTTTGAGTGCATTTCCACACAAGATGTTTGCATTTGGAAAGATGAAACGTTTGACGTCGACAAATATGTATTCGTTAAAATGAAAATTCCAACCAGCTGTTATCGTATAAATAAGCATACTTTTGCCCGCATCTGGAACCAAACAAACGAGAACAGAGATTCGACAATTAAATTACTATCAAATTATTCCTAAAGCAATGTGAGAGATGAAGATATCGAGGCAAGTACCATCCGAATAGTCACGTATCCCCGGCAACATTAAAAGTTTTATCACGATTCGCGTTTAGGTAAAGAATCCAATCTGTGGCAATACTTTTACCGATTCTCGAAGGACGACGAGCAAACCCTATGGGTGTCTAAAACGTGGCTGTTTAGATGGTCATCTTTTGATTGCATGGATTTATACTAGCGGCAAGATCAGATAACGACGATTCCAATTCAGTTCCGGTCTTGGGAGTGGTGGTAGGAGGATCTCTTTTAGAAGAACCAAGTCCTCCTCCTCCTCCTCCTCTATTCTATTTTCTTTCTCTCGATCCTCACGTATTTATCTTACACTCCTTCCCCTTTTTGCCAGTTATCCTAAGACTTATCCTTATGTCTTCCTTCGATTACGTGGAAACGCATTATGAGAGAGTATATCTCTTCGGTGACGGGGAGAGTAATGCCCTCTAAAGACAAACTTGTTCGAACTTGAACGACGGATTATTCCGTTTTTCCAGAGTAAAGTGAAGAAAGAACTGGAACAAACCAGTCATCTGTATTTTCTTTCTCTTCTCGGGGTAAAGTAAGACTTTTCGTAGGACTCTTTGTGTAGGGGGTGCGTCAAGTTCAACACAAGTTTCGTATAGTTAATACCACGTAAATACCTTGAAATTTCGTTCTCCCTTTTTATCAATATAAGAATATCTCATCCTACATATATCAAAGAGAAATCCTTGTTTCATTTCTCCGAATAACCATGTCATTTTCTACAATTCTTTCATCGCCTCTCGACTCTCCGGTCCATCGAATTCAATAGATGGGAACCGCATTTATCGAAAAATGTCAAGAGCAATCAAGTGATTTCATTTCATGGTTAAACAATTTTCACTCTTGTGGAAATTACAGAATTTCCTTCCATTCGCTGTTTATTTACCCCACGTTGACCTTTGTATAATTATTGAGATCCAAAGCAGACTTCTATTCAATCGCGTAATGGTTTTGCAGTGGAAATATAAGAAGGATTTTTTTTCTTTACACGTAAAAATGCTTATAATGTACTTCAGATGAAACGAGAGAGACCAATTTCGAGTCTCCAGACATCTTCGAGCACCCTTTATGAGGAAAGAGAGAAAGAGAAAAAAAGAAAAGCATCTCGGCTGGAAGTGCAATTTCAACACGCTACCTCGTAATAATCTCACCCGAGGGACATCGTCAGGATAATTCGTCCTTCTTTCCCGGACTCGAAGGATTTTATTCTGTCGCATGACTTCCAAGTCAGGAGGTTTCTCGATTCTCTCAAATGCACATGTACGCAAGTATCCGGAATAATCCTGGAGAGGAGGATAACATTGCATTTGGCATATTCGTTAAAAATTCTCGACTTATCCATTATTTTCCTGCGCAATGCGGAGATAGGTAGAGAAGAGCAGATTTGCAATTTTTTCTCTTCTCTTTTCCTCTCTTTCGTTGTACGATGCCACCGCGTGAATGTTTTACCTGCTTTTTTTGTTGATGGATACTCGTGATAAAGGATGATGAAGAAATATGATTATAAGTTTCTCTTTTTCCCCTCAATCGACTCTCGTTTGATAGACTCACGGGTGAAGGAATATCGATACGTGCCGTATTTGAACTCTTTTGGATATATTCGTTTAATCTTTGCAGGGGATCTCAGGAGTTTTAATATTCATTCACGGTACAATGCTATATTCTTACAACATTGGACGCTGATAGGATATGTAAGATTGTTACACCTCCTCACGTGTCAACGAGCTATCGTGATTCGTATATGAATACATTACATATAGACTCGTTCGGCCGTGAATGATTTAACTGTAACAATATGCATCTATAGAATTCGCGTTTATATGAGCGTGTAAAATTGTAATATTTCATATTCAAAAATCCACTCAGGTGGAAAGGTTAACAGAGGATTCAGTCGGAATCGAAAGGAAATAGATATTTACTTGACATTCCAATACTCTGGTGTTCGATGTAAGGAGGCATTTAACTGAAAATCCACTCACTCGGGGAAAATTAGGAACTTTATTTCAAGTAAATGAAATTTCGGGATATTTTATCTCAACAGATCTTGTAATCTTTGATTAAAACGTCCCATTCGCAACGATGAAATGTGTGGAATTCTCATTGAAACTGATCAATATCCATCAGATTGGGATCGGAATTCTGCACGTCAAGTGGGAATTAATTGGAATGAATATAATTGATTCAACTAGGAATCTGATGAGGTTTAGAATTTCTGCTACACAGAAAAAAATTTTGCGGGTCATTCTGGTCCAGGTGCAATTCCTATTACCATTTAAAACAAATTGTGGTCATTCTAACTGAATTAGAGTAGATTTCAAAGCAGTTGCAGTAAATTATACTCCAAAATTGTCCCTGTCCAAAATTTTATTCTAAATTCCAGTAATTCCAGGGTTTTCACATTATAATTGCCCACACGGCACATAATATTGCAATGTAATATCACTGCAATATCACAGTGTCGATAATATATCATGAATCACACTGGAATATTGCGGTGATATTTTGCAAACAGGAATTTGTGATACATGCCTGAACTGAAATCCTGGCCAATTTCCATGTAAAAATTAGTACAAAACGGTTTGATATTGTTTTGGTTTTTGCATTCATGAGTGGGAGTGAGAAATTAATGAAAATGGAAATGTGTGTTGTGTAGTAAACTTTAGCAGTGAAAGAACAGGTTCCTTCTGATTCCGGTTCATCGCAATCGTTTCAAAATTCTTCGAAATGCAAAATCAATATCCCTCCCACAGTTTCATTTTTTTTTTCGAAGATGGGATATTTTGTAAAATATTATAAAAACGTCATTTTAAATTATAATACTGTCCCTAATTCGGGTCCTGAAATATAAAAAGAAATAAAAGAATAGTTTTCTCCTCTGTAGGACTTTTGAATGCCATGAGAAGTAGAAAAAATATGCCTGAACTCACATTTGTCTTCAAAAATCAGGATTTTTCCAATTTCACCACTGAGCAATTTAATATTCCTTGAAACCCACAAAAGTTACAGTTGTTATATAAATTACAAGACTTCGAGACGATACCAGTGCCATGAGATCAGCTGATTTTGTCTGTAAAAACTTGGGCCAATCCCAATCAGAAAAATTCGGATAATGCCAATGTTGACAACAGGTGCAGTACAATGCCAGTGTTGGGTCTTCAACACTTGGCCAACACGTACGGGATCAGTACTGGATACATAGAAATACAGTGCTATGCCTGTACTGATAAACCAGTACTGAGAACTTAATACCGGCCAGGTACTAACCCAGTACTGGCCCTGCACTGATTGCGAATAATGGCATCAGTACTCAATCTCCAGTACTGAAAATCGTTATCATTCCAGAAAAATGCCAGTACACTCTGCCAGTCTTGGGAAGTACTGATCCAGTACTGCACCTGTTGTGAATTTTTGGTTGGGTCATCGGTCCAAAATTGGTACCGGGTTCATACCCATAGGTAGAGAATAGAGTCAATAGAGAACATCGGAGAGTAATAGAACCCTGTTGAAGGGTCGAGCACATTATTTACTATTGACAGTGCTTTTACAAAATTGAATAATTATTTCTCCTGGTGTGGAAACATCGAATCCTGGAGATCCAACTCGAATCTCAACCCGATTGTATTAAATATTCTCTCCCCAGCTTTCCAACTCAAACTTAAACTTCTCTCCCAGATTTTCCAAGTCTCTTATCATGCCATTCAATACAAAGATGAATTTTTCATCATTACAAGGTTAAACTATCCTCGTTAAATTCGATGTTTCAACACGAGTTACACAACATCCACAACGATACAATCGACCAAGGAATTATGAACTACCTTGAAATTCCCTCGTTTAATTCCTAATGAAGCGTGTAGTCGATTATTGGCTCCGATATAAAGTTTATTTCAAAATGTCTCATTATCGCAATCTCGATAATAAAGATTCTCATTACTCAAGTCTGTCGCTTTATAATATTCTCTACAGAAAATCACAAGGACATCGAAAATAATTTAATGAGGGTAATAAATGATTCTATACAATTTGTATATAATTAAAACAACCATTAAGAAATCGTCGCAACGCGGGGAATTAATTGTTTGAATTATTCCTTCATCGCTTCCTTCCTTCAAATAATACAATCACTCTTTATATTTAATTTATAATTCACCCTGACGTGAATTAGAATCACGTCACCACCCTGTTGTTAGAATCTTGATGCACAATTGACGTTGAAAGCATTGCAATTTCACTCCAGGGGTTGATGGATGTTAATAGTTGTCCTGTTATGTTTGCCGTTACTCCAATTATATCCAGATCTTCTACCAAAGATAACTATAATCGATCTATACGAACTGTACACTCAAAACGCAGCGATTCATATTTCATCGTTCCAAACTCATTCGAGTGGATTTTTTTGTTTTTTACTGAGATCAAAATCGAATTCAATTGAACTTTTTGTGGAGAGCAAAAGCAACCTCGCATTACGCATTCGATATTTCGAACAAAAATTGATATCTTGACCTGCTTTCGATACCAAAAACAGTCGAAATTAGTACCTTTCAGCGAGAACAAAACTTTTTCAATAAAAAAACAAAGAAAAGAAATCCGAGAGTGGGTGTATGAAAAGTATGTTGCGCTTAATTAAAATTTTTAATCACGTGCGTGTTGTTGGGATAATAATCGTGGAGAATAATATTTTAATATGTCCATAACGTCTTTGAATTGAAGTTGGAGTTTGTGAGTTGAGAACACGAAAAGTGTATTAAAATTTCCTCTTGTGTCGTATAAATCATACGTATCGTTTGGGTGGGAGATTTAAAGGGAGTCGTTATGTACATATTTGTTACGCTTCAAGAGCTGAATAGAGATTGAATTTATTGCAGTTGCTAATGGCGGTGACCCGTTTATATACCTGATAGCTACTCATATTACTTGACCCAAGAACTTGATGAGATAAACTCATCCAAGATGGTTAATCCTCCTTGCTTATGAATGACTTCATTAAAAACATATTAGAGGTGAACTGTAGGAATTATCACGTTACTGTCATTGCGCTTTAAATACCTACCCTATGTCGTTGTTCTTTGATAATAAATGGATATTAATTAAGATATCGTGTATACAAACTGCTAACAAAAATCCAATCACTCCTGTCAGGTGATAACAAGATAGAAGAGCAGAATTAGGACAGCAGAGCACTGAGAAGAAGGATGTGGAAACGATCGTGAGGATGTATCGTGAATCAATTGATTTATGAATCACGAATTTGATTCCCTAGGAATCTTCGACTCGTTGGAAAGATGGTCTCTAGAATGCAAGCGATCTATGAAAATCAAAGACGTGGAAAATTCGGGTCCGTTCCGTGTCACTGCTGCTTCGCTACCTCAATTGTTCTCCCACTCCGTTCCGTAACCAACCCCTTTGAAGCTTCCTTCTTCCTTTCTCTCTAAACCAGAACCTTCCTCTTAATCTTTATGCTCCATATCTCATTCTTCTTATGTACCTCTCTCGTGTATTTTTCTTTCTTTCCTTGTTTCCTGTACATTCTTCTGGTCTTTCCCATTGATTTTCCAGATCGTTTTTTATCCTCTTAATCCTTTGTCTCTCAAACCCGCTCATGCGATATAATTTTCATGCGTTCTCCATCAGATTTATATCGTTTTTCAACTTCCAATAGATGTGAATCCCCGTATTTGCAGAAGTCGAGAAATACCAGAGTCATTTTCATTTCGCGTAAAAGGAGAAAAAACACAGAAACAAGCCTCGGAGAAGGAATAAGATGAAAGAGAAAAATACGTAGCCGGTGAAGCAAACAAGTGTCGTCGTATATACTAAAATGTCCACGAGGGATGGTTCAGGGTGGACTCGAGTTTTGTCCTGGCTCTTACCCTTTTCCGTCAGTGCATCCACGTGATACATCAATGTAGTATGAGCCCCTGTCTGGAACTTTACACGCTCGCAGAAAAGTACCCACACGAATACGCATAAAAAGAATACTCCGAGTACCTAGCCTGCCGTGTTTACCCACTTACCTTCCCTTCGCCTAGTGGATACTATGAACTTGCTGGGTTACATTTTGTCTCCTACAGTCTGTTGGAAACTGAATTGGTAGTCGTCGATGTAGTCTACGAAAGAAAGAGTGGGAAAAATTTTAGCGAGGAAAAGGTTTTCTTACGAGGAATGGCCACGCAAACCACATCGACCGAGATTTTTCGATACTTTCTCGAGCGAGTGAACAAGAGAAAGAGAGAGGAACAGTTTTCTTTGGCGATTTTACGACTTCGACACACATGGGATTCTGAAGAAAGAAAATGGTTTTTCCTGTAATAGCGATGGTATTTTCCGTGGTAGCTTTCATTCATATATATATATACACAATATATAAACTTTTCGTCTACACATTGAACTGGATGAAAGTATTCTTACGTTCATAAAGTTTCGGTATAAAGTTAACTAGCCAAGAGACGGCAACGTTATTTTGTTTTTGTGACGTATGTATGATAAATTTCATGCTGAATAAAATGAATTGAACGCACGAAAATGGAAGAAAGGGTTCCTTTCTTCATAATACCTGGATATGTAGAGACTGATTTTAGTATGAAACTTTTTACGTTCCACTAAACCGTAACTTAAAGGGAGATTATCTCCCCTCCTAGAGGAAGTTTATAATTATGGAGTCACAGAAAACGAAAAATCGTAAAATCGTAAAATTTCTGGGGATTTCAAATCTTCGCTTCAATCTTTGGAATATTATTCTTTTAAATGTACGTTGTAATACGCTGTGGAATTATTTTCCTTTTACGGGAAATAACGTGGAAATATGAAAATGATTTTTCTTCGACATATTGCGGTTGAAACCAATTCAATCCAAAGTGTGTGTGTGTGTTTGTGTGTAAGATTGTTGAGTCTCTCCGATAATTTGGATCGAAATTTACGATGGTTCGTTCGTTACGATCAACACCGTCTGGCGTAGTCTGGTGTAACACACAAACAAAACATATATGAATTTTCGTGCTTGAAAAATAGAAATTCGTTGCCAGTTCATTTCGGATAGACTAAAAATTATACATGATCATGTCATTTCTCTACTCTTGGTATGGACAATTTTCATTCGATTATATTCGTACTGTGTAACGACGCAATATTCGATTCAAAATTCAACGAAAATCCCCGAACATAAATATCGTTACATCGTTCACGCACCATCGAGATTATCACATGTTTAAACCAGTGATGTTTATTACCTGTCCACCGAACATGACCATTAGTGGTTTGTCAATCCATCGGTTTCTAGCGGTTTCTAGCCCGATCGTGAAAATTCCACGAAAAATAATTCAACTATCCAAATTTGATATGTCCATACGTGGAAATTGCAATATATAATACATTTCAAACAATTCCACAGAGGATTTTGTTAATTGGATTTTCAAAACAAGGATCATGATATTATAAAACACGTTGAACTCTATAACGCTGAGCTGTACATTGTACCACGAATTGTTACAGGTTTTTGTTCCGTGTACGTCAGCAGTCTACAAATGTCGGATGATGTATTTTCTTCCAAAGTACAAACCCAAGTGGTTTAGTCCAAGTTCGACCATTGGTTTTTGCATCCCATCCACCCACGTAAGCTAGAACAACAAAGTGAGTCGTTCTTGTTCTTGTCTTGAACGATCATTCGTCGTCTTACTCGTTTATTCTCACACAATGATAATCTCGATTCGATGAAAAACATTGACACCCATTATAGAACTGTTTTGTCATTAAAGACAAAATGTGACATAAATTTCAATAGAATTCAGTGAGGTTGACTCGAAACGTTTCATATTTGATGAGTAATCTCGACCGGATTAGCCGATGTTTGATAGGATTTATCAAACTGCAGCGTTTGGCAGAGTTCCGATTAATCAAGACTCTGCTACGCGTCGATAGCGGATGATTATAAAGAATTGATGGGTTACGTTCCATAAACCAGGGATATATGTGTGCGATATGAAACTCTTTTAACAAATGGTACAAGGTCCAATATGAAAGTGAAGAGGTACGTGTACGATGAAGCCAGCTCGTAGCTGGATAGCGGTAGGGTAGAGATCTAGGATGAGGAGTGACGATGAGAGTGCAATTTGGAGTTATCACCCACAGGGAGTAAAACATCGAGGAATGAGAGAGCACGTGGTTCTTCCATTCTCCTCGGGAAAAAAATCATCGTATTATCGATGAAAAATTGGAATTTATCCCTTCTTATAATTTCTTTGGAAGTAACGAATGTGATACTGTTATCTCGTGACCTCAGATTCTTCTTCCTCATCAAAAAATCCTCAAAACAAGTATCATATCTCTGAGCGGAAAGCAGCGAAGGGAAAAAAAACTGGAGAACATTCTTTTAATTTAAAATTTACAAGACAGTCCCTGTAGATAGTGGGTTTCCTATCTTTCCCTCCATGTTCGTGTTACGTGAAACGTGGAATAAAAAGTACACAAAACATGTGAATTTGAAAATGTTTTGAGTACTACGTTACACAAGAGGCAAATATATACCATCATTTTATCCAAAAATTGTTCGAATCGGATGGAATGAATACAAAAATGATATTTTTAACAATTACACGCATTTCTGGGAATGAAAACTCGTTTCGAAGATTCGCTACACAGGCGCGGGTTTAATTAAATTTCGATTCAGTGTACAAAAGAATGGATAAATTTTACATATAAATCCTTATTCTCATTATCAAGAAATATTATGTGCGCTCTGTTTATTCTCAAATCTACTCAACCGTGAATAAGTGAGAACACGTGAGAGTCATTTTCACATTATCACATTCGATACGTTGATTCCATTCAATACCGTATATTGGATTTCAAACAAATTCGTTACTGTTTAAATAAACAGAGAGGGGTTGTGGAAAAAAAATGGAGGTTTTCCAGGTTCCGTGACAGGAGGTGAAAAAGCAAATGACATTCGCACAGGAGTGTTCCGATCCATTTATTTTCATCTAGTTCATTTTCGCGGTGAATATCCAGGAATTTCGTGTCCGATACAGTTGAATGGACGGTTCGATGGTTCGATGTACGATATACAGAGGTATCCAAAAAAACAAAGCGTCGAAAGTCCAGTACAGTACAGTGAGGTACATTTGCGAATATCGTGTGTAAATCTTCTTACCGTTTTTCTCGTCTTAACCGAATAAGAAGATCCTCAGTCGTATCCGGTTTCTGCAACCCGGCGGAAAGTGGTGAATTATTCCACCGGTGGCACGTGTGGTACCGAATACTGCTATTTCTTCCTCACTTATGCATTAGAAGCGACGTACGAGCAATAGTAATATTCATCAATATTGATGAGTCACTGTAGTTTGATATTGCCATCAATATCAGGTTCAAAAGGTTCAAACCCGCAATGGAAAATGGATGAAGATAAAGCATCGCCATGAAAAGGAATAAATGATGATTTCGAAATCGAAGGGTATTATTGTGATTTATTTATTACAAGCGTATGACCTATATTTGATCCACTTGTAGGGTTTTAATTTTTCACGGATATCCGAATTTTGGTCTTTTATTACCGCATGAAAGAATTGTGTGTACAATTTTGCTTCCGCCGTTTACAATACATATGGTTGCGTCGGTGATGAATGTCACGCAGTAAGGTTGGACATGTGTCAACATAACGACATCGTCATATTACTGAATTTTTGATTACATCATAAACTTTTACTCGATGTCAGTTTTTGAGCCAAATTCTCGTCATTTGCGGGGAGTTCTGATTTTCTGCTTTCATTTGAAGAAAACTCCGGCTGAGGCTCATCGAATGTTCTCGAGTACTGAAAGTTAGGTTGCTTTGGATGAAAGAACGTGTCGTGAATGATTTCAACGTTTCAAGAAGGGTGATTTTAATGTCGAGAACCGACATGGCCAACAACGAGAGAGAAAATTTTCGGAAGATTCCGAATTGGAGGCATTACTCGATGAAGACTCGTGCCAAACGCAAGAAGAATTGGCAGAATCATCGGGAGTAACTCAACAAACCATTTCGAAACGACTCAGAGCCATGGGAATGATTCAGAAACAGGGGAATTGGGTTCCGTACGAATTGAAGCCAAGAGATGTCGAACGACGTTCCTTTACTCGCGAACAGCAACCGCATTGTGACCGGCGACGAAAAATGGCTCCCCTACGATAATCCCAAGCGCAGAAAATCCTGGGGAATGCCCCACGGTGACGGCTCAACCAAATATTCATGGTGCCAAGGTTATGCTCTGTATTTGGTGGGATCAGCTCGGTGTCGTGTATTATGAGCTATCGAGTACGAAGGTAGCGCGAGAGGTAGATTCGTGTTAACGTGTACTGTCTCGTGGAGATTTTGTGGCTTCCATGTGATCTCGAAGTAGTCCTCTCTAATTGGGCGATCCAAGGCCATATCTGAACCCAGATTACCCTAACTAAGGTTAGTATTCCTACCCAGGAAACGATGTGAACCAAACCAAACTCTAGAAATCCGAAAAATCAAATCGAAAAAATTCCAGAGTGGCGATATCTCTGGAACGAATTTCCTCAATAATAGTTTGATAAAATAAAATAAAATCGATACGGCAAAACTTGTTTCGCTCCAGGGTCTACGCAATGATACAACTGGTTGTAAAATTCACAGAGTAACGATTCGATGGTTGAACATAAATAATTCATAAACGAATCTATATTGAATTCATTTTTTAAACTAATATTTGGAATGAAATTCTTGCGCAGTTATTCAAACAATTTCAATCGGTTCCAACATCAATTTTAAACAAGGTACAGAATTGTATTTAGTGCAAATTAGGGGTAATTCTGGTGTTCTATGATGATGCTTCGAGGATGATGCGTTGTAATCCAGTGTTGTGTATTTATGTAGTTCTAGCGAAATTACAAGATAGATGAAGTGGAATTACAGTGAGATTTGGGTGTAAAAAATTCACAAATGCACCGTGCGATTCAAATGGATGTCCAGTGTTAATTTGATGGGATTGATTTTTTACCGTGAATTACGGTAGAATCTGATCCAATATGTTTTTTTCAATATCATCCACAGTTAATGACCTCCCGTGAAAAAATCGTTCAGGTTTGATTGAGCTTGTTCAAGCCTGAGCATAGATATTTTTTGGCAAAATTATTCATACTCAACATTGACAATACAAACCATTTTTTAGATCAATCATAACTGAAAAGGCCTTAAATTTGTGACCACGTGGGAACCCGTGTTTAGGCTGAACCGTGTGTGATCATGCCAGACAACCCGTTCTTGCTCATGATCATGCGAAATTCTACCAGATGAGAAGTCTGTGTTGATTTTGTCATCACGAATGCACATGCTTTATCATGTTGAATCGGCCACAAACGCATTCACGTACGTCTGATCACGCGTGATCATGTCTGAAAACTGGAAACTAAAAAATGGAAACTGCATAAGCGCAATAAGTGAAAATCATTGATTTGAAAATAAATCACCTGTTTATAAAATTTGTATAGCTTCATTCCTTACAGAAACCTTATTAATTCTGTATGAATTTTTCATGCATAACGGATCATAATAAAGCGTGCATGATTAGGCGTAATTGTGCGTAATTAGACCTGATCATGTGGGTTTCAAATTGAGGCCTGATCGCGCCTGATGAATAAGGCCTGATCACGCACTCCAAATTCTAAACATGCATCAAAATCATTTTGCTTCATTACTGGGCCGATCATTCATTCCATACAAGGACTCGCGTTATCATTCAATAGTGAACCTTTGACGAGTCATCGATGAGCACCACCAAGATCAGCTCTGTGACGTGCCATCATCGGACCGATTGATAAACTCTCTATGGACAGAAGCGAAGGAACTCTAAGATCAAAGAACCTTACATACAGTACAGCAACGGAGAACAACGGTAAGCAAACTCAAAGACAATACAACCACCTCTGGGCGGACGCTCGAAGCGCTCAACACAATCCAGCGAGTAGTATATAATAATCAATACAAAAATCAGTAACACCACATTCATGTACTTGACTCTCAAAACATTGCACCTCCGTGCCTCCAAGATCATCCTCATCCTCTCTCTCCATTCAAAAAATATCAACATAAATTTGAATGCAGATAGCTTCCCTGATCCAGTTTGACATATTCGATATTGCTTTTCTCAGATACTTGGTGACAAAATCATGTACGCGTGTCGATTCTCACCGATTCAAGTCGACGGTATTGTACGTGCACAGAGAATCCCTGTATACGCGTAAACGTGGTATATGGGGTATGAAAATCTCAAGAACGAGAAAAGAAGCTTGAGAACTTGTTGAACTTTCCACGTCGAGAATATTGATATATTAGGAAACGAGGAATTCTTGTCGGTAGGTGTACAACAATAAAGACGGAACAAATTTTTGGTTCTCTCGAGAAAAATGACAACGATGAGGGGGAAAGAAAAAGAGGTACGAATAAATCTCTTTCGGCGTTGAAACAATCAATCGTCGTATATATTTATTCCATTTGGAATCAACTTTATCCAAGGATTGTATACAATTTAATCTCATGAGATCTGATTTTTCCCTCTTGTGTATATAATTTTTTGCTGTAGATAGCACTTGCGCTTGTGCTGGGTTTATATCGCTTTGTTTTCATAACATAAGACTCTTGAGGATTTATGGATTGTTCTTCTTCAAGGTCACACGAAAAATGAATACAATTTTTTGTTCCTTTTGGGATAAAATCGATGAGACGACTATGTTTTTCATGAATTTGTTATTTGCATAAATGGGGTTGCATCTAGAGGGGGATATTTTATCTTCTCATTGTTGTGAGTATCGCAAGATTGATCGAATAACTTGATTCGGAAATATTCAATGGTTTTATTGTGCTGTATTTTATTAAACGTTCTCAAATGCCAATAATTCCTCTACCATGTGAGTGGAATCATTTCATTCTTACTGACATGGTTTTAGTTACCTATAATGGTTGTCTCTCGACAGCAGGTGGTGGTTGGATCGAATTCCATTTAATTCCACACCGATCACTGTACAAAAATTCCTTCTGAAAATTCAGGCACGTTCCTTAAAATTCAACAAAATTCATCTGACAATTCAGGAAAAAGTCGCATTTTATGAATATTCAGAAAGAATTTTTTATGGTGATCATTACACCAACCACGATCAGCACAATTCTGGATTCAGCGTTGGTCTCATGATACTCAGTTCACGATGACTTTGTGGAAAGTTGACACCAATTGTCCAATCCCCGCAAACAAGACTGCAGGTGTTCCAAAGGGCCAGTAATGGCTCTTCACCGGCATTACAGGATCATCAGTGACCCATTGAAACGCCAGCAATCATTGTTTGTAGGGATATAATTCCAAAAGCATTGGTCTGCGAATACGGACAGTCTGGAAAGCGACATGAGGTACCCAAACGTTACACCCAGGTATACTTTGACGAACGTACCATGTTTGGTGCCAAGCTTGAGGTAATGCTAATCAACACCGGACCTAGCTTGATTGCTAATTTTGGCACCAAACTAGATTAATGTCTGGAATCATAATAATGTTCAATGCTTGGCATCCAAGCTTGATCCAATATTAAAATTCAATATTGGTTCTATGCTTGCAATCGATATTGTTACCATTATTGATATACAATACTAATCTGAGCTGAATGAGTAGGATAGATTTTTCATTGGCGTCCAAGTTTGATTAAACATTCACATTTGAGTAATTGACCAAACTTGGAGACAGGTTTGAGTCAATGCTAGTCATCACCGGATGTAGCCTGATTACCAACAATGCGATCAAGCCAGGTCAATGTTTAGAATGATAATAACGTTCTCTGTTAAGCATTCAGCTTTCATATGTATCGGAAATCCAACACGGCAAAATATGCTGGGTCCTAGCATTGATGTTCAAGCCTCGGTCAAGGCTTGGTTGACGAAAATTAAATCAAACACGACAAAATATTCTTGGTCCTAACATTGGTGTCCAAGACTCTATCAACGCTTCCATAGTCAGCTATGGCGAGCCACGCATCGGTCAAGGCTAGGCTAACCAGACTTTGCACACCAAGCTTGGTGCCGATCATGGTGCAATTCTCAGTCAATTGAGGTCAGCTTTCGACGGTTCACGGACCATTCGTAAATTCCTGCACAAACTCTTTGAAATATCCCTATAAATGATAAATTTCAAAATAAATCCAATCTACTGATCTCTAAAAATTGAATCTCCAAACTCTATTTTTTTGCCACAAATTGAAAAAACAACCTTTTGGTTAACGCTACGATACACCTCACAATGACTCGTTGAGTATACCCTGAACACACGTCCTACATGTTTCTCATGTATTCTTTATTTTCTCCTCTCTTCAACGAATCTGAAGAAAACATGCAGATGATTTTCTTCGGAACACTTTACCAATATTTCACATATACATGTACATTGAAAACTTCCATTCGAGCATCTTATATGAATAATATAGATGGAATATATACACGCGTTCGTAAGAATCTCTGTATGGTATCCGAACGTTCACGATATATCTCGACATAACATCTATAGAACTTGAAGAACGGATGAATGCAAAACTGGGTTAATAGAAGGAGAGAGATGAGGAAGAAAATGAAAAGATTATCCAGAGAATCATATCAAAATCGAATCGATCGAAGAACCAATGATTAAGAATCAACAGAATAATTCTTGTTATCGCTGTGGAATGATCTTTGAATGAAAAAAGAACAATTACCAGTCTCATGAAGAAAACAATTCAGTCAATCCAAATCTGATTAGGATAACTGGGGTGAACAAACAATCCAACAACACCGAAGAAACCTTTGTTACAACGGTTAATCATTTATTTACCAGCATTTACAATGAACGAAACACAAAGCAAAAACTATCTGATACGATTAAAATTTAGAGCACCTAGACTGTTGAAGTTCGCTATTCGCTTTGTAGATTTTAATCTTATCCGCTACATTTCACTTCTTATCCCAAGTGTTTCGCATTTCAAAGTGAAAATTCATCCTCCAAAGCTTACCTAAAGTTCCCAGGATTTAGTAGTTTTGTATGAGCCGAATCACAAGATCATAAAAATCTGAACTGAGTTGGTCGAAAACAAAATCTGAGGTAGAGGAGATGTTCAAAATTCTGATGGAATCTCCAGGCGAGCGGAAGATTTGATCGAAAATATCAAAGTTTCCAAGAAAAGTTCTCCGTCAAGGAGAAAATATTCAAAATATCAAACTTTTTCGTCAAATTCAGTAGTAAGTTCAAACGGAAATACCGACACGTTAAAACGTAACCGTGAAAGAACAACAGATGCAGCATAATTTTCATCATCCCTTCGATACAGATTTGTTGAACAGAAAAAGAAAGTAGGTATTCTTTCCCCTATCCACCACGATAATTGTTTCATCAGCGTAATTTGAGCACAACAAAGATAGAGGAACTTAAATGGCGAGAAGAGGGTGGGAAGGAAATGAAAACTATTTATTTTCTACTTATTTCGTTGTGCTGTACAAAAGTGTATTTGAATGTAAATGTGTGTGTGTGTGTGTGTGTCTGTGAGAGGGGGTGAGAATCGGGGAGGGTAGGAGGGTTGAAGTAGTAGAGCGTCGGAGAGAGGAATAAGGATGAAAGATAGGAGAGAAAACGACAACTACCCCCCACTTGGCGTGTCGGCGTCGGCGTCGGCGACGCGACTGCGGGCTTTTCGCGCGGTCGACGTCCGACGTCGACGTCGCGATGCGCTCCGTTTAGTACGCTCGGTAGCCGCGTGGCGGCACTACCGGCTCCCTCCAACGATCACATCGGTATATCTTGTATCTCCGCCTCGCTCCCTCTTCGTATTATATACAACACACAAGTTTGTAGGATCAAAAGCAAGCGGCAGCCAACGTACGTCGTCGACTCGCTGGACGTTGGGATCTTTAACGCGATCATCCGAAGGAACAACCCCTAACGCGGTCATAAATGTTGATGCCATTCGTTATCGTGGCGTTAAAGTGGCGTTTTTCACATCCATCGCGATCGGCCGACAATAAAATATAATATCATCGTTAAGGTTTTCTTTTTTATCCGTTCCAACTGTTATGGTGTGTATGTGTTATATACGCGGCCGATAAAAGAACAAAGAGAAGACTAAAAAAACAACACACAGAGTGACAAGAGGAAGAGTAAAGAATCACCGATGTCGGGTGGTATCTGATCACGTGTGAATCGATGCTCCTTTGGACCATGCGGACCAGATCGACGATTCACTGATACCCTTCTTTACCGAACCCTCCTCTTTTTTTCAATTTTTCTTCCTCCCCCACGACGACTACAACGTAAACGACAACGACAACGACAACGACAACGACGACAAGAGATATTTTCTCTGTTGAGGAAAACAAGAGGAATGTTGAATAATATCCTTCGTGCGATAGGTGCGGGAATCATGATCGTTCTCTCCTCGGATTATTTCGTTTATTCCTGTCAACAAGTCACTTGATGACACAATTCTTGACGATCAACAAGTTTACAAGTTTAAGTACCTTCCCGCCAAACAGTGCTGTCAATATCTCCGTCAAGATTCGCCAAGACAAGGCACGTTAGTGGCTTTCATGCGAGTGTTATTTGTAAATGTTGATTCATTGTTTCTAGTGAGTGGCTTGGATAAGATTCGATGATGGAAATCTTTCATATAGTTTATGGGTGAGTGTACATTGATTCTACTCTAAATCATTTGTGATTGAATAAAAATCAAATAAGAGGAGTATCGAGTAGGAAATTTGATGAAAATTAATCCTACACGTGTTTGTCTCTGCGTTCATATTTTTTCTACTTCCCCTCATTTGCGTTAGTACCTCCACGAGAATTGTTGGAGGATTATGTTCGTGGTCCATGTTTAACAATGTGTGAGGTGATTTGTGTTATACGGGGAGTGAATTTCAGGGTTACGGCAATTTCAGGGTAAAGCATAGAGATGGAAATTCGATCAATTATAGTGCGCTCTCGCGCAAGAGATAGAATAATTCTCTTGAATACATTGTAATCGATAGGGAATTGAATATAATTATGATTTATTCGATACTTCTCTCTGTGATATATAAAAGAAAGTATACAAAAGGTGAAACCTTTAAGAATTGCATCTATTAGGAAGTTTTGTATATACTTCTATAAAATTTTAACACAATTTATATAAAATTCACACATGAATTTTTTTAATTGACTTTCCTGTTTCACTGTACACGACTTTTATCCAATCAAAGTGCATAGAATCGAGGATTTCTGTCTCGTGTATCTGGGAAACAAACGATGTTTGATTCAGAAACAAATTAAACACCTACACAAATATGAATATTGTAAACCCACTATTTGAATCTGAAGTTACAGAGAGTGGTACAGGATTCTCAGGAGAGTAGTCACTTTTTATACGATTATTCTCATTAAATGGACAATAGATTTGCCGTTATGCGAGCAAAGGACGCTGAGAGTTAAATCCGATAGTGAATATTATAAAGTGAAAATTCATAAATCTGAATGTTGAAGGATGAGACGTAAAAATGTAAAATATATCTTTTATATCAAAACCTAATTACATTCTCTTATCAAACAATATTCACAGGCACCTAGTGGTAGGAATAATTCTTCGAACCAAGAGAATTATTATTCTCTTTTGTGATCAGCGAGTTTGTATAATTTCCAGTCATATATTTAAATGAGAAATGCTTGGAAACATTGCAAAATCTCACTGTCTCGAATAAGTGGGATGATACAAAAATAGACATCTTTTTTAACAGACGATAAACTCTCTATCATTAACTTCGTCTCTAAATTAGGATCTATTAAGTTGCATCCTGGTAGTTCGAATCGATTGCTTTCTATAAATACGAAAAGAACAGTAGAGTAATTGAAATTACTGTATCAATCTACAAAGATAACGCAAAAGAACATATAAAAAAAATAGTATAGGAAACGATTGATGCTCAATTAGAGATATCGAATGACCAAAGATATTGAATAACCGGTTATTCGGTTATTATTCCCCTCAATTGTTATCAATGAAATCTACGAAGACTTCTTTTCATCAAAATTGTACTCAGTTTTTGCAATGATCCTTGATTAACAGGCCAAATTCGAACCAGTGGTTTTGCCACGCTTGGTGTGATTGTTTCGCCAAGCTTTCATCCAATGCTTCTTCCACCACGGTTATTGCGATAACTTGTGAATTTCATTACAATTGTATTGTATGGCTTGTATTACATTTAATTATTACATTATTGAATTATTCCGAGTTCAACAATTTCAAAATTCTGGAATTAATCTTTAAACAGCGTATTTCGAACCAAATAGTTTGAATATTAAAATCAAGATGGAAGAAATTTGTTGAAGTAAGTTGATTTTTATATATTCTCGACAGTCATTACAAAATTGAAATTTGCCGAGACCAAGCTTGGGCCACGTACAATCCTCGTTGTTGAACAAAAACTCCGCTGTCGAGTTGAACGAAATTTGATTTTCCTCAGTACCTTTTGCTGGAGTAGCAAGTTTTTTCATATGAAATTTATTTGTTAACTGTGAGAGTGACTTTTTAGCTGTGGTAGCCAACAATATTCACTTCTGCAACAAAATGTGTATGCTATTCTATATAAAATAATGAAAATTTGTCTGAGGAGCAAGCATCCATGCCACAGGTAATAAAATTGCTATGATAGTGAATAGTTTGTTACTCCAGCAAAAGGGACGTGAGGGGACGAATTTCTTTGTTCTCTGTGCGATTGTTCACTAGAAACAATGGCTTGATTATAGATGAATGTTGGTCCAATTATTTTGAACCCAGGTTTATTCCAGACACACGCGCCAACCCTGGGACAAGCTTGAACTTTTCTCACTTATGTTGATTCAAGCATAGGGAAAATCACGAAAAATAGATTTCAAGATATTCGTGTTTCAAAAAGAAGTAAAAAAATATGGACCGTCCATGATAAAAATAAATATTGGTTATACGTCTGAATATTACGAATGAAAATATAACATCAAACAAAATGACATAAAAAAACAAACAAAATATTACTCTCAACGAATAAATCATGTGCCACTGTACATACGAAAAGAACAGCGTGAAACAAAGAAACAAGTATTCATTAATACGTGTTATTACTACTAGCCAGATTCGACTATATATTATTAATACAAGTAAATAACATCTCTCCATCAACATTAATTATCTCATTTTGTGTTGCGGCATTATTTTCCTTTTTATTAGAGGGTACTAAAATTAATAATATTCTCCTGATAGTGTTAAAATAATTGATAATTCGTACCAAAACGATCAATTTCACTATTACCTGGTAGTAACATTGACAATACTACTTATAATCAGCAACAGAATTGATAATTTGATATTATTCATGACACAACAAATGCTAGCAGCAAAGTTCCTCCAAGGATAGGGAATTTTTCACCATAATTTGTTGGACTTTTCCTTCATTTGTGAAGGATTAAACACCCAAAAAACAAAATAATCCCTTAAAGTGGTGAAAAAGTTCCTGATTTTTGATGGACAAACAATTCCCCACATTTTTTACAGGGTATCATTAAAGTATATCGATTTGGTATTCACTGTTAGTGAAATTATAAACTCTACCACTGGCTATTGATAATCATGTTCTAAATTTCAATACCTACTCAATAGTATTAATGGTATCAAGTGGTACCAAAATTAGTCTCTGCTCTAATTATACCAGAATCATCAATACTATGATTAATAATAATAATTGTTGATGTTATTATCAATTAATAATTCTAATATCAACTAGAACAACCTAGATTCTCGATGATTTACGAGGAATGGCTCACATTCTGTGATCAATTGAAAACGTAATTAATAATTAATTTTTTATTACCATCAATACTATTGAAACATAACTTCATTTTTGCATGCATCCTGCATAGGATAACAGATCAATCACAAAGATTTCTTAATGCATACATTTTGAAGTTCCATAATTACAAACGCATTCATCGTCAACTCTTCCTGAACTGATGTGCTGCGTGGGTGATTTTTGTAGATGTCGTTCTTGTGTCGATTAATTACATGGGAATTTCATTTTCACGAGTTTCATTCTCCGCGATATTCTGTACAATAAATAATATCATCCCTGGATTCAGATATGGCACCTGAATATCAAAATACGCAGCTTGAAATTGCCCTTGGACCATCAAAGGCCCCAATTTGGCCCGATTTCTAGCCGGATAGATAGATTTGGGGGGGGGGGGGGGTACCAACTGCAAAGGTGTAACCCTTGGCAGATGACGTCAAATGACTTCGATTCGCTGACGCTTGAGGTTTGGTTTAGAATCATCTCGCATAAACTTCTGATGTATGTATGGACCAAACCTGGCACAAGACCTATCTAAACTCGTCTTGGATAATTCATCAAACTTGGCTCAGGCTTGGGAATAATAAGATCAGGACACGCTTGGGCCAATGGTTTTTCCAAGCCTGGTCCAAATGATTCGCCAAGCATCAACCGATGCTTCTTCCATCACAGATATTGATGAAAAGAGTAATTTGATCCATATATTTCAACTCGGCTTGCTTCCTCAGAATACTGCACATGAATCACGTGAGAACGATAGATTCAGTGTGCCAAGACTGGGACAAGCTTGGGTTTTTTTTCAATCTTGTCGATACCAACTTGAGAAAGATATCTTGAAATTCTGTCCAGCGTTCTTCAAGATCAGTTGATTTCCGTGTATGATTACATTTAAAAGTAGCCTATTATCATTGAATCATTTGTGGGGTTAATTATAGCGAGAAAATTGAGCCAGTCTTGGCCCGATGGTTATGCACAAGTCTTTAGAATCCAGCTACTAATACAAAAACATTGTGCCACTCATGTAGACAAAATCGGCTCAATTGTTTTCAACGAACGCTTATTTCTCACGCTTGTGCCAAGCTTTTGCCAAGTTCAATGGCCATTCCACATGGGTATGAACGAATGTACCATAGCTGATTTTACCTATTGAAAACGACGGGACAATCATGGAACAATATTGGTCCAATTATTGTAAACGTAGATTCGTTCCTGACACATGTGCCAATCCTGAGACAGGCTTGGGTTTTGTTTCCAGTCTCGTCAATACTTGCATGGGCTTCTGAAATGTCAATTAAGAAATAACAATCCCCAGAACTATGAAATACTTGACATCTCGTCCCAATTGTTTCTGAATATTGATCGACATAGACGATCGTCTGCAGGGTAAGAAGGGTCGATGACGGATACGAAATTGAACAAATTGAACACTAAAACAAGAAAGATATTAATTAATTCCAAATGCAGCAAGTTCCATGAATTCATAACTCACTGAATCTTCATAAAAATTATCCTCCCAACTTTTATTAAGCTAATTAACTCTTTCCCCTACTCCAAGTTCAGTTGACCTCTTGAAAAGAGCAAGAGTCGCGATCCCCTGAGAATTGTTTGAAGCTTGAATAAAAAATTCGATTCCCTGGAAATCGATTGAAAGAGGAGAAGAAAACGAAGCAGAAAAAGCGACCGTTCAACTCTAAAAATGACGGAGTTGAATATAATATTGAATATCAAGGTTCATCAGTTTCATTTTTCCATAACAAAGGATATTGAAATAAGAAAAGATGATTGATTTGAGAATTATTATTAATAACTGATTATTTACGCATACCAGAGGTTTTATAGAAAACAATGAAAAAATCAGAAAATGCCAACTCTTTTATGGGAATAACAATATTCGAAACTTAGAAATTAATCGAAATAATTAGTCTCCGGTCTGATCGTGTTCTGTTTCTACTACTTTACCAAGAAAACCAACCCTGTTGGGATACAGCTGATCATGATCGTTTGCTATTATCATGATCATGAATTTCATATATTTTGATTTTTTATATACTCATTTCAGTGTTGAACGTTCGAATAACATTTGAATTCTCTGGATCCCTTTGTCACTGTTCATTCTTTGTCAAAGAAAATATAAATTATCGGTGATGTCGATAATCCCAATAAATAAATATCCATGGTTCAAAAATTTACTCATTTTCCACGTTGCGATGTAATCTTCGACAGAATTCATTCCTAGAATTCTTCATTCTCATTCGTTTGATGTTTATTCATCGTTCATGATCAATGAAAACTTCATTCGAACGAATTCATCTTTGCATAGCAATTTATTTTCATTTGAGTTACCTAACGTGCCGTTGAAAGGATCGAATGTGCACAGAAGGGTTATTCGAATCTTTGAAATTGATAATTCAAAATCACCATTCGAATAATCCAGAGGAAGTTTCTAGTTTCTGATACGGGATGTTATGAACGATCATTGATACGGTTTCCAGCTTATATCACAGCCACGTGAGAGTTAAGAGAAGCGAAGGAGAGGTGGAGATATTAACTTTTGGTTACGTAATTTAGCTTCTAATCCGTGAAGTTGTTCTTTGAAACGATGCTTCGTTCATTCAGGTAAAACGTATACGATATTTCGATACGATGGGGTCGTGGGGTGCATTGTTCCGATTGGGATGGGAATTATTTCGAGAGCGATATACGCCATGCGAAACAATAAGCATGTATATATCTCTGTGAACACAACTGTATGATCTGAGTTATTTGTTTTCTAGTTCAGTATATTGAATTCTAACAGAATTTGGATCGTTACGTACAACCGTATCTCTAGAATGCAGATATTTTTAATAGATGGTTCAGTTCTACCGAAGTATTTCGAAGCCTAATTATTTGTTCATTAATATACGATGATTCATCAATGTATACAAACGTTTCCGTATATGAGATGTGTGAGGATCATTAGTTATCAGTATGAATATCAATATATCAGCTCGTATAACTGGAACAACCTACTAAACAATCTTCAGCTTTAAGTTTTTACCGAATATATCAAATAAGATATCTAGAAGTCAAACTCTAGAGTGTCACTTCAGAGATCTTGAGATATTTTTGAGATTGCTCCCGAATGGGGATCACAAAAATGTTTCTGGGGAGCATAATTTCCCAACTATTTATACTCTTAAAATCTGAATGACACATCAATCATGTCTCTTAGATACTTTTGAAGGTCTTAGTTCTCTCGAGATATCTTGGAATGAATTATTTAGACGTGAGAGGAGTTTGAAGACATCTAAAAGGAATCTAAAAATGTTACATGAGACATCTCAAATTGACCCTGCTGCTTCATCTGCCCTAACGTTTTCTCACGAAAATCCTGTCTTTGCTGATCCAACATTAAGAGAAAATCAGTAGACATTCATTAATACGATATCTCAAAACCCTGTACAGTAATTTTGGAATTCCAATAAACTTCTTCTCAACCCTAACCATATAAAAAAGCTGGATCGAAACGCTAATACTTAATTGAGAGCAAACCTAAGCTCTCCAAGGATCTCACTCAGAGTAGCAAAACCATCCACCCTCTCACGATCCTCAAATAAGGAAGACCAAGAGAAGAGCGGACAAGAAACAAAATAGCAAATATCAAACACTGATATATACGATCTTTCCTTTCAGCATAACACTAAGAGTCTCCCAATTCTATCGTGGCAAATACAAACATGTACAAAACATATTGAATAATCTTAAAATCACGTTGAATAATTCTTCGATTCTATCTAATAGTCTTCGAGTTATATCCTTTACCCTATTAAACGCTATCATGTATGATGGTTGATAACAGGGTTCGAGCGGTGAATAGGTAGGGAACATAAACAAAGCGAAACGGATTGCATTGGAAATATTTGTTCTGTAAAGCAGGATCAATGTACATTGTCGTTGCAAAGATCACTTCTGTATCTGATTTGAGAGCAGGATTAATTCACCTGTGAATCGAAATTGTATTGCGTTTCTCTAATTGAAAGTGAAGGGATTATTACGTTATTATTAAACAGTTTCGACGGAAGGAAGAATGAGGAGAATACAAAACTCGCTGACTATATCTCGCTAGTATTCATAGGAAGTATAATAAAAGTGGATAGCATAAAGAGATGCGGATGTGATAGAAGCTTGAATCGTTTTTCGGAGGATTGCAGAGCATCATAAATCATTATGTTTTATTTACAACGATCTATCTCTTCCGTATTTCGGTTACGATTTCTTAGAATCTTTTCGAGTCCGGATCGATGAATAGAATGAAATTATGCGAAATTATTTGAAAAATGAAATTCATTAAAGAGTATATAAAACGCTGAGTAGCTGTGTAAGTTGAGAAGTGTAATCCTCGATCCATCTCTGATTGGATTTTTTACTTTGCCATACCGTTAAAGTATGTTAACGAAAACTCATGTAACAGGATAAAATTTTACAAAATGTAAAGTTTGCAACAGGGCTTAACAACCTTTTGTACATTAACTTGTTGGTCTGTCTTTTTACTCTACTTCTTCTCGTGTTTTTTTTTTTTAATTCGCTTGTGGTGGTTGAATTGATTAGTTACAAGCACGTGTACATTGTACGAGTACATTGAGGTTTAATCTTTTTAAAAAGTTTGATATGTACGAACGCGAGGGTAGATTCAAAGTTTTGGATTTTATGGAATGAAGAGATTCCAATTGATGTGGATAGGAATTGTCGTTTACCATTATGTCCGGATTAATCGAGAATTATATCGACTCGTGTTGTAAAAAACCTAAATGAAAATCTTAATATTCGATGGTGTAACACAGTAAATCTCCCTCTCGCAGAATTTTTGTAATTATTATTGGGAGTACAAATTAATTCGGTCCGTTTTTTTACAGTCAAAGATGCGTTTATTTCAGAAGAACATGAATTATCAAATTAATCAGAGTATTATCCATCGCTGGCTATCACTTTTTCCCATCTTTCGGGTAATTTTACGGAAAAACGTCTCGTCTTTCGAGGCGAGAGCAAGTTGGGAGCCAATGTTCGATTTCTTCGAACGAAGTGAACCGGTGGCCTGCCAAATCGTGCTGCGTGTGTAAATCATAATAATATTCAAGATTCTGTGAGAGAAGAGACCAAGAGAAATTATTTTCACACACTTTCGATCAAATATCATTTGATTTCCCATTCCATGCAATATTTTGATGAATATATATCGTTCTCGTTCTTCAACTCGCCTGTCGAAAAAGTGGATTCCCTTGAAAATGAAACGAAAAGTATGTTATCGAAATAAACGTCGTTTATAAATCGTGTTCACAAAAACGAAGGTAGATATGATAGGATTCGGTAGTCCATTCGGAAATTGGAACTTCTACCCTCAAATGCATACATTATCTTGAGAAGTAATCAGTAATTACAGTAATTTAGTAGAACTGTTTTACTCCTCTCTATCCTATATCGTGCTCCACGATGTTTGTACATACCGTTTCCTGTAAGTGCATCCCTGAATCCTTTGTAATCTATTTACCATATGGTAATTTTCATTTCTCCTCTCTTATCGTTTGCATCGCTAACATTATTTTGTTGTGCGTTGTATCATGACGTTAAACATACAGACCCAAAGAAAAAGATCGGAAAGATAAACATCGCATCGCTGTATTACAGGTAATAAATTCTCGATTGTTTTCACACCCTCTCAGCTTTGGAAACATTATTACCAACATCCGTTGACAATCAAGTGTCTTATCTTGAATTTTGTCTCACGTCGCTATCTTATTCTTAGGTTTGAAACAGAGAAAAATCTAATATTGAAGTATAATCAGAATTTTCTTAGTGGAATCATCAATCGTTTGGTGATTTGTCGAACTCATCCGGGAATGAAATGAAATGCATATACGATATAAAACATACAGTTGAATAATTGGAAACATGGGCCGCTACTGGCTCACTATTGTTGCCGAAGGTGGCAGTACTGACACATCTAGAGCAACCATTATGGGGCCAGTTGAATTGCCAGTACTGGCAAAGGAGTTGAAATGATTACATCATTTCATTTAACACGGCGGTAGCGATGTTTGATATGAACCTGCTGTGGTGAAACTCTGGAATTGCAACAGGATCAGTTGTTTTGCCCGGGCTGGATGAGAAATGACAAGGAAGCGAAATGATGACATCCTATGTAGAAATTCAGATCCGGCCCAGTACTAACACAGTACCGTTAACCGAAATTATCAGGACTGCTCCATAGTTCAAGCAAAGAAAAAACACATTAAATTGGAACTTTGAAAATCTGAATGATTCATTGTTCTCATTATCGTAATCGGAGAAAGGCACTTTGGAGTTGATTTCTTGAAAGTCCACTGAGTGAGGATTTAACCCGAGTCCTGCGAGTGAGAAACTGAGTCCGTACCACGTCAGCCGATCTCCGAGTTAACGAGGAATCACTCAAATTGCCATTTATTGTAATGGAACCGTTGAAGTCATACAATAATTGAAATAAAGTCCTACCAATGCTGGCACGTTGTGGTCCCTCGAACATATTGAATGATGATACCAACTCTGGCTCAATGCTGGCGCGATTTCGGCTCATTACAACAGCCGAATTGCCAAGATCGTGATTTCAACGTCCACCGATTCCATAGTCAGCCAGAGTCCTATCGATACTGGTACATTGTCATCTATCGAACATATTGAATGCTAATACTAACTCTGGCTCAATACTGGCGCAATATTGTCTCATCGAAGTAACCTTGTTATTGGGAAGATCAGTGGAATCCCTATCCCCTATCTACTCCGTATTAGAACAGCGTTGCATCGATATTGGTGTCGTGTCCTCTTTTTCTCGCATTTCACCATCCAACCAACTCTGATTCGGTACTGACGCGATTCCGTTTCGAACAGTATCAATTCAATACTGGCTCAAGACCGTCTGACCACGTAAGCCAGTACCGTCTGAAATCCGGTGAACATTTGGCGCCAGTTGGAAAACTGGTAATGATTCTGAATGGGCACAGTTGTTTCTTTCGAAGTCTGGCAAACACAACTTTGCCAGTACCGTGCCATTTGTCAACTCTGGCTATTCCCACATGGGTATTTTGTGAAAAAAATTCGGTGGAATAGCAAGGATTGCGCTGTTTTAGCAAATTTCACTTGTCATCATGTGGACAGCAAGCAAGTTCACTAAAATGAACGACGATTCATTGTTTCAACGAATCAAGCTTCACAAGATGAGCGAAACACTGATATAATTACAGCGAATCGGTTTGTAAACACAAGGAATTATCATCGTTAGGTATGGATTCGTTTAAGTAACGAAATCTCTGTCCTCTGTGTAACAATGTTGCAGGTCCATTGATTTTTTCCATTATTGAATGAATTCGATAAAAATATCAAAGTCCTAGAGACTTCTTGAAGAAAATTGCTCATTACAAAAAAAACTACACAATATTTTCAATCCTTTGAAAATCCTCCCTCGAGGAATCCTGAAGGTTATTTTCGCACAGAAACATTCCCCACAAATTTCTAGTGAAAATCCATGAAAACCTTCTCGCGTTCTTGAATCAAAGATTCAAATCTCTCGAGTATCATCTGACGTTCAATTTGAATGTATCGATTTTCGAAAGAATCGAAGACAAAAGTCCTTCCAAATTGCCAATTACTGAAAATGTTCCACGAATTCTTGACACCACGATCAAAGATAATGATGTATGAAAAAAATATTCTCACAAAAATCACAAAACTAACATTTTTCATACCTACAAAAAGAAAACACATTCAACAGCTTGACACGAATTTTAATGAGATTCGAAATATATCAGAGTACAGAATATTTTCAATTTTGTCAGTACGTCACAGTATTTTCCCCATCTCTGGCATACACACGTTACATGAAATTCGAGGATGTTCCTGTTCCACTTACCATCCCCACATCCACGCATTCATCATTTATCCGTAGGTATGCACCCTCCGCGCCTATACCGCGCGCTCGTATATTCATTTTTTGGCCCCGTTGGAGATATTTTTTCAAACTCTCGCCCTCTCGAAACGGAAGAAGAGAAACATAATATTCATTGGAACAAGGATTTTATGCTTGTCCGATATTTAAATAAGATCTCGGAATCGATATCGTCGAGGATATATAAGTTATGAAAGTAGGGCAAGCTGCTTCTGAATTGTAATTGGGAATGGAAAACAATTTCAAGAGGGAAAAGTTGAATCCCGGCGAGTCCGCACGACTTTTCAAATCCTTGATGCACCGATGCGTTCCAAAAGTATACACCGTGAAGAATTTTAAATTATCGTGAGTGCACGGTGCACGTCGGAATTGTAACTTTGAAAAATATATGTATATATATACATATATATATATGCTGTCATTATTATTACCGTAATCATTCGAAGCATAAATATTAAATTGAAGATAACAGATGTAGGTAACGAGTGAGAGGAACGAATGTAAATGAGGATCTGCAATTTTATATCACGATGATGACGATTATTATGATGATGATGATAGTTCGTTGCACAAGGTATTGAAAATGAGATACTTCTCGGAGAGATTGATTATTCAAAATCAGAAAAATTTCTCAAAACATGTGTTCTAGGGGAAAAATTCAAACCTATGAAAGTTTACTCACCTTGCAAAATTCAAAAAGGAGGAGAGATATCGTTGAGATTTCAATTGTTCTGGTGGTTTAGAGAGGGTTTGTGAGAGGAGCATTAATTATTATGCTTCGACTGTTTCAAAAGGAATGAAGAATAGGATTTTCGAGGTATTTGTTTGCTCCTGTAAAGCATAATCTCATGTTACGGTATCGATATAACAGGATATATATGTGTATATATTGTTCTTATAGGATTTGTGTCTGAAGTAGTTGCGCGTGCTCAAGCTTCTCTATTCGAAGCATCAAAAGATTACTGTTTTGTAAAGAGAGAACTAACAGAACCTGATAATATTCTTGTGCATGTATTATAGAGCAGACCCATTTATGTTTCATAAAATCAGTAGATGCTTCGAACTGGGAAGAGAAAATATTAATCAGGATCAGAAAAGATTCATCCCGATAGAATTTCATATCGCTTTCAAACCTTTCGCTCGCAAAGAAACAATCCTTTTGATATCGAAGTATTAAGAACGATGACCCATTTTCCCTTCTCGTTCCTTCCCGTTCGAATGGAAGTCACACCCTCCGAAACCTATGCATCATTGTGGACATTGTGTAACCACAAAGAAATTCGATTCATTGATACCAAGGATGTGAAGTTGGTATTGTCTTTCATTTTGCTGCCTTCATTACTCCATAATTTTTTCTACATAGTTAATAAACTCAACGTGATTCAATCAAGTACCTCCCTATATCACATATCATATAATTCGCAAGAACCTTCGACAGCATTATTGTTCTTCCATTATCAAACACTTACCACTTTACTGCCATTGAGAAACATGACCGAAATTTGACCGAAGAGAGTCTCCTTTTGCCTCTAACAACTCACAGCCATTAAGGATTAAACCTACGATAATGAGGGTTACGAAAACCTTAACCGATAAGCGGAAGATTCAACATGAAATTCTAATCCTCGGTCCATCGACATTTTCGTTTCTCTCGTAAAAAAATGTCCATGCAAGAAACATGGAAACTCAGAACAAATGACCTCGTAGCAATTGTTTTGCTGGTGTAAAACACAAATGTAAGAGTACCTCATTCGTTTCATTGTTCTTCTTCACTTCCACTCTTTGCAATTCCAAATGGAGAAGAGGAAAAAAGTGTATGAAAACAAAGTATATCAGTTTGTGCTATATATAAAAAAAACAACAGACCGTAGAAAGTTTTATGAAACTCCTAGGACGAGGAAAAGAAAGGAAAAGAAAAAGAAGATAAACGTTCCGTATCGCGAACGAGAGTACCGTGAAGGGAAGGTATATATGGACACTTGGTGATTGCGTATCTCCACCCTACACGCGTTACAATTTTCCCTCGATCGACAGCTGTCAATCGACAACAGCGTCAACTCGTTACCGCATTGAGTTCACAGCTTTTCATTCCTAAGAGCTTTGTGTGAAAGTTTCATTATCATCGTTGAATATTTTCCTCTAAAAGCAGCAAGATATGAGACAAAAATGAGAATGAATGAACAAACAAAAGCTATCGATGCGACTGGTTGGTTGTGTTGGTTGTGTTGGTTTGGTTTGGTTTGGTTGTCATGGCCGAAAGTCATCTATCACGAGGTCTTTATCCGAGGACCGAAGATGAGTTGGATTTTTAAATAATCGCACGTTAATTCAAAGGGAATGCTAATTGCGAATGATACTTGATATTCAATGCGATTTTGTCAATGATTCTCACGATCGAATGGAGCACAAAGTAATTGTACATTCTCTGTGTAGAGTAGGTACTCGATCGATGGTCTAATTAGAGCCAGCTTCATTTCGGATAATGGGAAAGTACCTGTAACCTACCTTTAATGTCTAAATTCCTGTTTATGTAATACATTCTAGATAATAAATGAGTTGCGTTGCCGGATAAATCAAGAACCTTCCTCCTCCTCCTCTTTCTATACGTTGAAAATTCTTGTCTCGTGTAATTAGTGGACGAAAAGAGATGAGAAGGACCGAAGAGACGAGGTGAGAAATTGATGAAGAATCATCGAAAAATTCAAATACCCCCATTGTTTCTTACTTTTACTCGATACACAATAAAATTCCCAAAACACTTCGTTTTTCCAGCAGACGTTTGTATAGAAATTTCCACTCAAATCCAAGGGAAAAAATGTATCTACTTAAAGTAATTGAAATTCTCGCACCCGAGTCTTCGCGTTGAGTTGATGAAACCACTTGATATTCGAAAGTACACTGTTGTTATCATTAATTATCGGGAACGTTCGTACTTCGATCCCTCGAATCTGAATCGAACAAAAAGCGCGAATAATAAATAGAAAAACTATGCAAAGGAAAAAACAATTGTCCGACTTTCCGAGATTTTTTCTTTTTTTCATTCCTCTTCTTCGTGTACAGGATTTGTACACCCCGATGTAGGTCGAGTTTGTTTGAACTTTTCAATTTCCGTGATCGGGTTCCGCCTAAGAATCGGTTGCTTTCATCGAACGAGAACAAACAAAGACCAGAGCGGAAAACAGGAAAAGAATGGAGTGAAATTTGAATTGTAACGGAACGATTGGAGTCGATTCATCGAAATATGTTGGTACAAATAACGAATTTTCCAACGAAAAAAGAAGCGGTTGAAAAATAAAGCAGAAGCAGTTCATTTCACTTCAGTCTTATAATCAATTTTTCATGAAAACTTTCGTCCTTGCTTACCTTTCGCTGTGATAACGTATTCAACGAGACAGCGTAATTACTCAAGTTTTCAGGTGTTTACGAATTTGGTTAAGGCAAGAACTTGCACGGGATTGAAAAATATATACCACGATTTCCGATGCGAGGGAGTAAAACACATTCCAACGAAACGAGAAGTTCTACGGTAACATGCGAGTAGAGAAGTATATATAACTTCACGATCAATTGACTTCAATATTGAAAAATCTATGACATCATTGTCCCTGAGAATTGGCAGACAATAAAACTTCTCGCTCTGACATTAGCGCTAGCAGAGTGAAAACAAATGATGTCAGAAGTGTCGATATGTCAAACATATAATGAAATATCGATAAACACATCTGGCAGGTGAATATTAATGGAACGACAGATGAAGTGGAAGTTTAGAACAGTAGAGTAGGGATTTTACCATCTATCAAATGTATCGGATGTTATTTACATCCATCTATATAGAATTGACAATTTAATTTCCAGTATTGATTTCCGCGGGTACCTGACTTGAGGGTACCTGAAATTTCATGTAACAACAAACTCCAAGAATAAACCTTTCATTCTGTAATCCATCGATCGGCAGTGACAAAGAATTGACAAATACTTGACAAAGCGTTCTCCTCGATCACCGCAAATAGAAAAACAATAATTACCTAGAATGATTAATTCGTCCAACGAATACGGATCAAGCTATTCATCGGAAGCGAGAAACGTTTATCGATTACGCGTCAGGACCATGCTTGCTTCGTACGAACATCATAACCGATTCGATTTATCGGTGTAATTAAAATAACCACTCAATTGATCTTCATACGCGATTAATGAGGTAATTACTGTCACATTGATCTCTATGTAAATCTCTATGTGAATTCGAGTTCCATAATTCGACATGTTGGATGGTAGATACAATTTGTAGAATAACTTCGAGTTTGAAGGGTAGGAAGTGAAGCTTCCTACTCGTCTCTCGTTATCCAAACAACTCCTTTCGCATTGGTTTCTTGAACGACCTGCCAAAAGTTATTTGAATAACTCGTTATTCGCCTCGAGCGAATCGAATTGAAATTTGCCCCAATTTTCAATGTCAGGGGACAGTGCGTGAATAGCGTGAATTTCGTGGGAATATTTCGAAAATGATGGTTCGGATTAGCTGAGATAAGAGAATCATAATCTTCTGGTTCCCCGTTCGATCGAGTGCGGTGAACTTGGTGGTATCATTGACCATCTAGCTGTTCGATTACATGCATTATACGTGATTGTTGGTATCGATCCTCCACTACAGTTCTAACAACATTCAACAGTTTGTATTTGCTAGATATAATGATCATTACCGGGATGACCCGATCCCCTTATTCTAACAACTATAATCTAATAATCTTCTCTGTTCATGATTAGGATGGTAATTGGATTCATAGGGTTTTCAATTTCGATTGAATTGATTGTAGTGCACATTCCTGCCCAGTACATCCGATTCAAGTGCAAATTATATTTGCATTTACACACACACATACGATGATACCGATTCCGATGATTTATCCACGATGTATCTTGTTATAGCATCACAAACGAAAAACCAAACGTTGTTGCGTTGTTACCCCTGTAATCTCTACCGGGCATCAGTAGAAATTTGTCAAAGAAGGGAGAGATGTAGGAGATGAATTTATGCGAAATACCTCCACGCGTGTATTGATTTCTATTAACACACGATATGTCTGTGATAATAATATTTGAGCGAATCCGATCGATGTCGTATACATAGACGTTGTTAAATCGCGTTCGATTTCATTGATTCTCTTCGGGTATTGAATGGAACAGTTCTTGAACGCTTACACCACGGACAGATATGAGAATTAAATTTGCAAACACGTTAAAATGTTAATTTGATAATACTCGTCTGAAGAAGAAACCCAATTCAATGAAGCTAATTATTTCTCTCGTCAATCTCGATACTCTTAATACAGGTAACCGAGTTTCATCATTTATATAATTGAATCCGGTATTCGCTATTCATTCGAGTTGATTTCCAATCGTTCTTTTTTGAAATAATACTTGTCGACGGTATCGCTTGAATTTTACATTTTAAATATATTTTCTAAATATATAGTACACTGAGAAGGAATATTCAACCGTCCTTTCCTCATCAAATATTTTATTTGTAGGGATTGAATATTCAATTGTATGCAATCGATTATTCATTCGGAAGATCAGTTTATTTCGGGCAAAACTGTGAAGAAATTTCTTCTGAAAGATTCAGAAAATGTGACTGTGAGCCATGTGAAAATTTCAAGCTTCTGCCAACGCTGACAATGGAATATAGCTTGGGGCAAGGCTGACTGCCAAGCCTTGGCAATTTATGTAGAGTCAATATTGATTGAAAAATGATAAAATGATGCATTGGGGATTAGTGAATTGGTTTTGTTAATCTATGATTGTCTCAGCATCCGTTCAAGCATGGGGCAAGCTATCGAGGCCAATATAGACTGAGTATGAAATACATGAGTGTTGCGCCAAGCATTGTCAATAGCTAGACGCAATCTTGACCGCGATTGTCAATCAATCACTTCACAGTTGCACCTTCCTAATGTCGAAGATTGGCCAATCTTGAGCTACGTTACGCCACCCTAGAACCAATAGTCAATTTTTATGTAGGGAGTTTTGCAGCCACTTTCTTCTGAATCGTTGGATGAATTTTGATTCAGAATACTTCATTAATCCCAAAGAAAGGAGAGATTTTGTTCTTATGATACAAATAACGTTGAAATGAAAAACATACACAGACAGTAAAAATCGAAGCCGTGTTTTGATCGGGAACCGTAGACGGCAAGACCACATAATTCTTGACATTCTGTTTTGAAAAATATCGATTCCAAAATCACAGTTTTATTTCGATCCTTTCCGCATATTTCACACAAAACACACATTTTTATTCTCATTAGAATCCAAAGTTTCGAAATGTATGCACAACCCAGCGCTGCAGATGGGAACCGAGACCTACTTTACATTTTTCCCCTCGTGTACCTTAACTTTCAAAATAGCTCGCGTTATTGAAAAATAAAAGTATAATATTGTAACAAAATTATATCTATGAAACGAAAGAATCCATCGGAAAAATGGAACTTTCTTGTAACAGAGAGAAAAAAAGCGATGTAAGTTATCAGAAGTGAAAGATCTTGAGAAGAAATATTTATGAGGTTTTAAAACACATATGCATTAGTAGCCTTCACGAACTACGGATGTTTTATCACTTTACGGTTGTACGTTTTACGGAGAATAAATCGACATGAACATATTGCGACCCTCGTTACGAGAAATTTCTTTCTTATCTATAAATATTTCATATACTAGCTTTCAACAAAACATTTCAATAGAAGTTGTAATATGCGTTGAAATCATCAGTGTCATTTTACATTGTTTATAACAATATTGAAAATATTTTGCATTTTGTACAAAGCGCTTCGATGCTTTTTAATGTTTTCTTTTTAATGGAGTGATGGAATGAATTATAACATGCGGTATGAATTTTATATGAAACTGTCGAAGAGAATTTTCAAATGAACTCCCTCGCGTACAGGGTGTTTCGAAATTCGTGATGCGCATTTCAAAACGATGTACTGGAGATAAAAACAAACAGATGTTCTCTTTGGTGGAATTCCGTAGAACTTGGGTTTTGAGAAATATGCAGAAGTTGTGAGAAATAAAATAGTTCACTTAAAAAGAAAGTAGATTTATCCATTCTTTTTCCTCAAGTTTATCTCCAGTACTGTTATTGTTGCATTGATATTGAGAAGGCATTGGAAATTCGAATTCTTTGTAGACTTCTGTAGATTGCTTCCAAGTTAAATATTTTCAAAATCCCGCCAAAAGTTTCTTATCCTTGACTGCCAATGAATGGCATTGCTGGAACCACACCACCGAACAAGAATCATAAATAGATTCTGAATTTACCTAAATTATGCAAAATGAATGTGTGCGTCTATTCAATCAAAGAGAGTTCATTGGCCATTTAAATTCAGAATCACTTCAAAGTCTTCCAAGTGAAACAATGTCAAGCGTTAACGATATACTCAAATACCAAATGAATGCGTCGAAATATCTCGCAGAGGGTGAATTTGAAACTATTTGTGATGAAAATGTATGAATACCTACCCCCACAGCCCTCTCATCCCCCACGTACGTACAAAATGATCTCTCTCGCAATATCCATGTTATATTTTCGCAGTGCATTATCATATTCGTTCAACTTACCTTTCACAAAAGATGTTCGTAGGAAATATAATATATGAAAACCGGTTACGAGAAATCCCTTTTGTCGTCCCTGCGAGCAACGATCAATGCTATTCCAAAGGATTTGCGAAGAGATTTGATTCTCTTAATTATCTAATCAAGAATCTATCTATCTATGGATAATTCTGCACGTTTACTCAGAACTTTGAACTCATCTGACGTTAATGGCTGAAGAAGCTAACACCTTCAAAACCACTTAACCTGGACTTCGTACATCCATAAGTGACGTAAACTCATGAAATTAGAAACTCTTGAGATTTCCATACACATTCACGTTAATTATTCGATCTTATAATATATCATGATAATTCCATAACGACCATTGTTGTTATATCGAACACACACACACACACAACAACATAATACCCCTCCTCTCTTTCTTGTCATTTTCATTTGTCGTTCATGTTCCACAGATCGAATAATAACAAGTTGAATGAAACTTTGATGCTCGCAAGTTTCCTTGTTAATATTGATATTACGCGAAACACCCTGCTCCGATCATCCGCTGCTCTCATAACATAGTTGCTTTCATATCAAAAGGAAGGTGAAAAAGGCACAGTGTGATATCACCGTTCCGGTAGATGAATGCATTTTTGAAAATAGAAATTCTTTTCAGTTACTCGCTGAGAGGAAATATAAATTCCTCAGAGTCGAAGAACGGAATATTTATCGCGAGATCAGCCGGTAGGGAAATAATTAACAAGAATTCGTGTAATTAATGCTTTATTCGAACTTCCCTTTGTGATGCCAGAAAGATGAAGATGGAGAGTTAATGGATGGGAAGTTAGATGAAGTATCGGGGAAGAGAAAGACAGCTGGGAGATAATTTTATGGGAAAATGAAGAAAAGAAAGACGATTGAAGAATGAAAAAGTGAAAGAAATATCCACGCAACGAGATGAAAGTTAGATTGATGTATTGCTATAATAAAAACAATTCTACGGAAGATTTTTGTAGAACTTTTGTATGATATATGCGATAATTCAATTACGCGTGGAAATGTTCATGAACCATTTGGGAATAACGTCAAGTCATCCCCTGAACCACCTAATTCATCTTATTTGCAACTCGAGAATTGATGCTCAAGGTAGACTGGGGTGCGGTAAACTACGTTTTTCCATCCACTCTTCCGCTGACCCGAAGCTAGAAATTCATCCCCTGAACCTGATTAACCTTAATCTTGTTGGGATTCTGACAAGGATCCCAATTATCCGCTTAACTATCATCAAAACCTTGCTCGCATTAGGACTCAGATTTTTAATCCCCAATTTTTTCTCGATGAAATCATTCATTCGAGTAGATGGGAGAAAGTTGAATGTACCAGCTGGAATATGAGAAGAACGATAATATGGAGACGGGTTCGATTCTGCATTCAACTCGATGAGGCATCGACTTGTGAGAGTGATTGATTTTATATCCATTTCCACTAGAAGTTCAAGAATGGATCGATTCAAAAGATGGATCGTTTTTTCCGAAATGGGATCCAACAATTGCCAAAAAGATAGGAAAAAGTAGTGGCTAGCAACGTTATTCACTTTTTAATGAGAATGAAGCCTCAAATTTTGGAAAAAAACAGCGGAAATTCTACACCCAATAACTCGTTTCGTTCGCATGTGATGATAAATCCTTCATCGATTTGATAGAACCGATCAAGAAGATGGACCAATTCGTTGTGTGTAAATGAATAAATTCTAGCTGGCTCATGCATATTGATGTTCATGAACGTCGTTTATTACTAAAAAGTGCACAGTTCATCTCCTCTGCGCTTTCATTTTCATCGCAAATAATGTCCTTTACGCAAGAGGGAATAATTACATTTTTACAACATCAATTTCGTAACTTCAAGGAATTATCAATATACTGGGAGATACCCAAGTACTGTGCATATACACAGAGAGGATGAATCATCAACGAGTACGTCAACATCCAGATCTTTACAAATGGACGACATTTATAAACATCAATATGCATTAGCTGATTGAACCCCCTCTTTACACGCAACAAGATATTCTATTGTTCCAAAATCCCCTCCCAAATAAACAGAGATATACCTGCAACGACGTGCGAACAGTACAAAAATTACGAAATACAGAAACCAAGCGAACCAAAGGAGACAAATTACCGATGAGATGAAGTCGGTTGAGGAAGTTTCTTGAGAATAATGAAAAAAATAGAGACCAGTGATAGAAACTTTAGTAAAAGCTACTTCAAATTCGAGTAACAGCAACAAAAGTCAGCTAAAGTAACCCAACACCAAATTCATTCTTGAACAAGAATCATATAAATTCTTCGGAACCTGAATCCTCAAAGTCTATAAATTTCCCATTTCCCAACCGTCTTACACGGCTTTCCCTGACACTTTAGTTTTCACACGGAAAAGAAGAAATAGTTGCAGCAACTACTGGAATAGTCGATTTTCTACCATCCCCTGGTAGAAATTTAAGAAGGGATTCCCTATTAAAAGCATGACCCTCGTAAGGCTGCAGTAGGGAACTCCTAATTAAGGAAAACTTTCAATTACCTCATCAGGTTCTAACATGGCATCCTGTTTAGGACCTTACAACAATGTAACGCAAGGTTATTGACAGGTCTCAGTCAGATTTTCAGTCACTCAGACATGGTATTCCTATCAGAACCTGATCAGGATTGCCTTGGCTCATCCGTATTTCAATCATGCGATAACCGACAAGACAGCCGAATCAGGACCTGATCAATTCAGAACGATGAATGTATATCAAACTATTCAGAATGTTCACAGAACTCATTAGAAATTTACCTGTCTTTTTGAAATGTTCAACTGAGGTCTATTTGGATCATCAGTAGAATTTCTTCTGTTGGGGAAGTTTCAAAAAATTGTATGAAAAGTGAATTGAATGTTAGAATATAGCTGAGATGAGGTCGTGATTGGGAATTCCGCTGTTTGGTTTTCCTGATCAAGAGATTGTCTTTTCCCTGCATTACATTTTTATCAGGGCCTCATCAGATACTCAAGTCAGGCACTGAACTGATCTGGACCTGATGTTTTCCATATCAAAATTTCTACAAGGGTCTCCTTAAGTAGTTGCTGCAGCTACTCAGTAGTCGGGACGAGGAACTCGATAGTGGCACTAACTAACGTAAATACCTGAAGTATTTTGAATTGATTGAGACAAGTAGCTGCAGTAACTGCTCAAGCAGATGGTCGAAAATCGACTATATAAGCATTTACTGCAACTATTCTTTCTTTCCGTGCATATTTCATCACGAATACAAGAGATTCCATGTAAGATAATATAAATTCACAAAGAATCAATCCATTTTTTCCTCCAGTTCGTTATGAAGCATCCCACGATCTCTAAACAAATTTGAAGAGAGAGTGTAGGTACGGGAACGAATCTCTCAATTAATCAGTCATAATTTAGACCTCTGACGGTGAATAGGAGGGCAGAGTAATGAAGAGTATACGTATGATGGATCACCTTTATTCCCCTCGAACTTGCATAATTGATATCATTTATCGTGAGAGAAGTGGAGATTTTAATTGCTTTTAAGAACTGGACAATCATCGATCAATACCGGAATCGAATAGGATATCTCGTCCTATTTCACATACGTTAACAGTTCATTCTCGAGTCATCTTCACAGCGATGTACCACTTTTCTCTCAACAAATAGTCCTAGTCGGTCGAGTTAAATAATTTCCGTTTAAGGAAAAAAAACCCTTGGAAAAGAACGTGAAAAATGCGCACATCCGTTTGAATTTCCGATGCAACGCTAGCAGCATTACCGACAATATTAATACACCCTCATACAGGTCGGTCCGCGTATACGTACACTCATGCATACGAAACTATACACAGCCTAGCGCTCATACACCCTGGCTTACGGTTCATTTTAATTATCCTTGACGGTGGTTCCGGTTGATTCCCGGCTGAATTTCCCCTGCACGTTCTTTTTGTTTCATTTCTGTACCAGGTTGATAATTATTTAAATAAATCTCTCTAGATCAACTCCTCCTCGAATGCAAATCGCGAACAAATTAGATGGTCGAATTTTGATTTTCCCGCGAATGAATGATAACGCATCGTTGATTCATTGATGATTTCATTGATCATCGTATACCCCGCGCATGGTATGGTACAGATTTTTTCCCTTCTTTCATTTATCTTGTTCGTTGTACACACCTTGTTCTCGCTGAGAATAATCAATTTTCGAATGCACGTCATACGTCACGCGAGAGACACGTCGATATGACAAAAAAGGAAAATATGAAAGCTCCGTGCTTGAAAAACTTTTCATCCGTGTTTCATTTTGCGCGAATGAACCGGGTGAACTTGGGGATGAGGAATGAGAAATTTCAGTTAAAAGGATAAAAAATAATCTGCTTGGAACAAATCAATGGGAAATTATTATTGGCAGGATGCAGGATGTAGGATGCAGGATGCGAGGAATTAAAGAACGGACAGTGTATGGGATTGAATGAAAATTTCAATCGTTAGGAATATTTATGTTGTTCGCTTGTAGTTTACAGAACGGGAATGGAGTGTTTGAATGCAAAATTCAACTCAAGTGCAGTTTGAATGATTCTATTGTTATTGTTACCTCTTCCTGTTGTCTCAAGTTTGACTCATTACATGGGAATTCAAACCGTTGTGGGTTTATGAACCACAATATTTACGTTATGTTGATTACCGAGCGGTTTCGAACGCAATTACAATCCACAAACTCGACATCCCAAGATCAATATTCAACAATCAACATTGTTGAAGAACTCTGAATCTTACGTAAATGTATGAATATAGGATAAAATCGTAATGTACAACTTTCGAGTGACAGTTTCGTGCGAGCAACGTGTGTCAAAACAGACCGCAGGGGAAGTAGAAAAGCCCTCTCGGATGTGGCACGAGTAGATCAAGGGAGGTATCGATCAGACGAGGTAATTTAGAAGCAATTTTCAAGTATTCACATTTTTATGATGCTCCTTTCAGCGGTGAGAGATAGAATTTAAGATCAAATGATGTAGTATTAGTAGCGTAACACCCCCTTCCTTGTCAGAGAATATTTAATATTCATATCGAAGTTCTATTCAAGAGAATATACTCAAGGAAAATGGTGTGAGTAGAATTCAAGAGAATCTCTCACATCATTATTCACTTGAAATGATACGAGAGTAGAAAATGATATTCATAATCCAAACCAGAAATGCTCTCATTTGATATCCTATTCAGGCTTTGAAGACTTTAACGACACGCTCTGAGATATTCAAAATGTCAATGTGGATGTGTCAAATTCCAAGTTTCTCGTATAGGAATCGATTTCCTTAGAACAGTTGAACAGTTTGACGTTGATAGGCATGCATATATGAAACCTCAATCTTATGAACTTACAACTTCCAAGTTTTATCTCATTTTCATTCGTATGTATAATTTGAAGATTGGATCGTGTGAAAGACAGGTTGGATCGAATGAGCATTATTCCATTGAACGATTACGGATATCGAATAATATTCTACAAAATCATGAAAAAATGAAGTAGTACAACAACAGTTTATTACGACGCATCGTGTTGGGATTTAAAATTCATATGATCTTATTAATTGAAATATTTATTTTGAAATTTCAATATTTGTTGAAATACATGAACATACGATATTCTTGTCCGTATGTAACCTGTTTATATAAAATACAATCATTGATATCGAATGAATATGAGCATATTTCTCGTTACGGTAAATATTTCATTCATATTCGAATGTTTATTCAATTCAATAAATCACATTTAATAAATGAAAATGAAGAGATATAAATGCGATGATGAATTATTCAAGTGCCGGATCATTAACATAACTGTTATCGAAGAAGCGAAGCAAGGGAAAAATCAAAGAGGATGTAAAAGAAATACGATTTTTATGTTAGAATGCGGGAGAATAGTAGTTGGACTTGGTAAATATTATGCGAAGAGGTATTATGAAATTCGAAAGGTGTTCAAAGTATATGAAGTTTGTATACGAGGGAGGTATAATAATACAAAATCGCAAAGAAGCGGACCGAGTGGAATAAAATCTGGACTGAATAAAATCAAAGTGAAGTGAGATATTACTACCGGAGGAGGATAGAATTACATTTCATACTCGAATATCGTCAATGCTGTTACGTTCCGAGTGAATTTAAGAAATTCAAAGCGCGACCCAGTAGAGGCAGGAGATACGCAGATGAATGCATCCTGTTTATAGCTGCGGGCTAAAGCGAATAGCCCGTCAACCAAGGTAAACTGTCTTTCATCGTTCACTCTTCTTCGCAATACGCGAATATACTCCGACACATATTTTTCTCTTTCTTTCCTTCCCTCTTCCTCTTCTCTCAATAACCGAGATTTTCGTATCGAGTTAAAGAGTACAAAGCTCCGGGATGAAATCAAAAAAGTCACCTCGAAGTGACAGTTTATATACGTTTCAAGAATTCTTCCCTTTCATCGACATTTCATTCGTGTTTTTTTTCCCCCAAAATACGTTATTATATAAATACCAAATAACGAGTCAAATATTCTGCAGTCGTCCTGGTAACTATATTACGGACTTCGTCACACAAACCCCACTTATGTTTGTATATACGTGGATTTGAGGTAACAAAGAACACGTTTCCGTTGTTCGTGATAACAGTTTTTCGGTCAGTGATTCTGCGATGAAAGGATGAAAAGATACTTTTGCGATTACAATTCCACATAATTCGAGTAAAGAAACAGCTTATTTACAAGAAATAATAATACGCCTTCACTCTGCTTTTACCAACCCCGTTATTCTCCCACATCCAAGTTTCAATCTTCACGAAGAGATGAGATAAATTTTCTTACGCCATGCATAATACACTACGTGTAAATACGGTTTAAAAATACAATAAAGAATTCTCGAGGAGATCGTTCAAAATAAATTTTGTGCGCATTCCGTTGAGTACACTGTGAAAACACACATTCTAATTCCCATGGAAATTCTCTTCCGGGGGGAGAATTGAAATACATTTCATGCTCTCCGACTGTATTTCAAAAGCTTTGCGTGTTATGTGAGGAGGAAGGACTGTTGGTGATCGTACGTGCTGCTAGTTATAAAAAAAACACTTGACCAGTTGTAGTATTGAGAGAATTTTATATATTTGAGAATGAAAGAAGATCTCGAGAAATCAATGAATATTTTCTCATCGTGGAATAGATGAGTATTATATTTCTATCTTCCAAATTTTGTTCGTTGAAGGAATATTTTCAACGAATTTCTACAAACTTTTGTGCGATAAAACTCTTCACATTTCTATGAACGGAGTCAAGATATTTCAAAAACAACTCCATCTGTTGGAGAGAGAAAGAGAGAGAGAGAGAGAGTAATTATTCAACCGAAATTATTCTTGGATAAGAATACAAAATAATTACTTCCACTATACGCAATGCACAGCGTTTAAAAATCGTTGAGAATGCATTGACGTTTGTTCATTACGCGTTCCACGTTCCTTCATTACTATTGTTGCAACTATTAGCATTGATATTACTATTATCCCGTAATGAAATGAAGATGAAGAAAAAAAACCTTGACTCCACCCTGCGAGTTTGTATTATACGAGTTTGTATCCGTGTGCGTATAATGGGAAGTTGCCCAAGGATTATGCGAATAATCAAGTTCCCTGAGAGGACGCCAAGTATCAGAATGACCGAGTCATTTAAACGTTGACCAACCCTCATAGAACGGGAGATTCAAAATTATGGTGTAACAGCCATCTCCATTCCACGCGTGATGCGATTCCCGGCACGTTTGTTCCATCTTCTCCCTCCCTTTCGACTCATTTTTTTCTCCCTAAAAAGATTATCCCGGCAAGAAAATCGTTTCCTGAACGTAGAAACGTGAACAATTGGATTACCTGGTTATCAGATTTTCGTATTTGTATTTTCGAATGGGGGATGGAGATGAGGAGGAAGATCGAAAATTCGAAATTCCATCGGAAAAAGAGGAAGTCACGATTCTATAATAATCCACACAGGAATTTTTGATATTTGTGGAAATATCATAATACAAGGCAACTTTAAGCAACTTCAAGATAAAAAAGTGGTATACCGAAAGGACTTTTTACCTCGTTATTTGTGCTTAGAATTCTCCTAGTTTAGAATCTTGGTACAAATTCAGGAGCTTGCTGTATTGTATATAAAATACGAAGCAGAATTTATGAACTGTAGGAACTCTGAAGAATATTATCATAACAGTTATTATAAGCATCGATGCATTATCAGGAATAATTTCCCTATAATATATCACGTTTCACCGTTGGTTGAGCCATAAACACGTGATGCAACTGTGTTTGGTATAACACTCCTCGCTCAACTGCAATTACATGTACCCTATGATGCGATAATTACAATATCAACGCTCCAGTAAATCACGCAATCGGTACCATTCATACATGTGATATTCATGGAATTTCACCCTGCTTGGATTAATTCGGTAACAACTGAAAAACAATTGGAATTCTCAATGTTTGATTTCGTGTGAAAACAGGAAGTAATTTAGATACACTGTTTTGGCGATTAGCTTTGGCAATTTAGCACAAAACGTTAGCGAAAATTTAGTTTTGTCAGCTGATGTGACCAGGCTTGGACGAGTCCTAGAATTTTTATGATGATGCAACCCAATCTAAACCTGATCACCTTGTATTTAGCCCGTAAAGATCCAAAACGGCATGAATTTCATCTTTTTTTCAAAGTAAAAATCACTCTAGTCGTTCTCTAGGCGATTATGAGGCCTTGCAAGTCCCTCACAAGGGCCTGGTGAGGCCTCGCGAGGCCTAGAGAACTACTAGAGTGATTTCTGCCAGGGATCAGTACCCAAGTAGAAATGCTCTAGTCATTGACGAGTTTTGTAACGCTCAACTAGCCAAAAACTAGACGCTTGCAAGTGCCTCGTAGGGTTCTGGTGAGGTACTGGCAAGTGTCTAGTTTTTGGCTAGTCAAGCGTTACAAAACTCGGAAATGACTAGAGCATTTCTACTAGGGTAATGATCGAACGGAGAAAATATTATAATAATATAACTGCAGCTGTGAAGTGGCTGGTACGGACACGGATAGCAATCAAATCAGCTCCTGTGACTAAATTTTAGTTATGACAACAACAAAATTTGTATTTGTAGCTAATTTATTTGCTCTAACAGCTGGAATTCAGCTGCAGGAGCTAATTTGAAGCTAAATTTATGTTTCCCGGGTGGATTCACTGGTAGGGCTTGATGAAGATCACATAAGCATTGTTTCATGCTCTTTTCGAATCTGTAGAAATCTTTAGAAATCTTCATCTCTTTAGTTCGTCCAATATGACAAATTTTTCTTAGAGCGTCCAAATTTAGATATGAGAAGATCTGATCCCCTCTATCTGCTCTTGACACGGAAAGACCAGGTCTATGATTATATATTGGGAAAACAAATTCATTCGGTCCGTTTTTTTACAGTTAAAGATGCGTTTATTTCAGGAGAACATGAATTATCAAATTAATCAAAGTATTGTCCATCGCTGGCTATCACTTTTTCCCATCTTTCGGGTAATTTTCGAATCCCGTTACGGAAAAATGTCTCGTCTTCTTTCGAGGCGATCCAAGTTAGGAGCCAATTTTCGATTTCTTCGAACGAAGTGAACCGGTGGCCTGCCAAATCGTGCTGCATCTGTCGGAATAACTAGTAATCGGGAGGAGCAACGCCCGGCGAGTACGGCGGGTGCGGTAGAATATCCCACTTCAACGTTTCCAGATAATTTTTCCCTACTTTTGCGACACGAGGCTGAGAGTTATCGTGTAAAAGAATAACTTTGCCACGTTTTTCCTTGTATTCCGGACGTTTTTCTCGTAACGCACGACTCAAACGAATCAATTGTAGCCTATACCGATCACCCGTGATAGAATCACCAGGTTTGAGCCACTCATAGTATATAACACCCTTCTGGTCCCACCAGATACACAGGATGATCTTTGAACCATGAATATTCCTCTTTGGTGTCGATGTTGAAGTCGATGGCAACGATTGACCGGGCATAGCATAGTATTTTCTTTTCTTGGGGTTATCGTAGAATATCCATTTCTCATCTCCTGTCACAATCCGATGTAAGAACCCCTTTCTTCGTTGTCTTTGAATCAGCTGCTCGCAAGTGAAAAATCGCCGTTCAATGTCTCTAGGCTTCAAGTCATAAGGCACCCAATTGCCTTGCTTTTGAATCATGCCCATGAATTGTAATCGTACGGAAACTGCTTGTTGCGTAACTCCCAATAATTCCGCAAGCTCCTGTTGCGTTTGACTCGGATCTTCGTCGAGTAAAGCCTCTGATTCCTCGTTTTCGAATTTTCGTGGTTGTTTTGAGCGAGGCTTGTCTTCGACCCTGAAATCGCCATTCTTAAAACGTCGAAACCATTCCCTACATGATTCATCAGTTGGAGCATTGTCACCATAAACTTCCACGAGCATTCGATGGGCTACAGCTGCACTTTTTTTCCAATTAAAACGGTCTAACCTCTCTGAAACAATTGAAATCGGTTGTGACTATGAAACATTCATGAGAGCGAGAGTCATCTTTTCAAACCGGACCAAACTAATTTGTACTCCCAATAGAAAAATGACTGTCAATTCAGGGAAAACGAGGATCGCTGCAAAATATTCTTAGTGAGTCTACTGAAAATTCGTAGTCGATGTATTAACAATTGATAGTTCCACTGTGAAAAATACTAATGAAACTATGAACTGTTGATATTTTGACTACGAATTTTTGGTAGACTCACTACGAATATTTTTGTGTGGTCCCCTCTTTCCCTAAATTGACAGTCATTTTCCTAAACGTTGATAAATTCTTTCTAAATATTAATACACCTGGTCTTTCCGTGTAATAAACCAAGTTTTGGTAGGCAATAACTTCCCCTACCCGAGCAAGCGTTATATCAACACTCGCTAGGTCCTTACAAGTTCCCCGCTAGCCACTAGATTCTTGCTAGCCCGTTGTTAGATTCTCGTGAGCGCCTAGATAGTTCCTTGAATGGCGTTGCTGGGGCAGTAACGCTCGCGCTAACAAAGTACTAGACACTTACTAATCACTTGTAATACTTACAAGCATTTGGCAAGGCACTTGCAAGTGTCTAGTATTTTGCTAGGCGTTTCTACTAAGATTTCTACCTACCATGAGTCAAGTACTGGTATTTCTAGGTGGACTTTTTTGAACTACACACACATTAAAACACTTCAATACCGGACTATTCGAAATATAGTGTTAAACAATGAAAAGTCCACCTTTCTTCAATTCCTCTCCAGTTTTTCTCCCCTTCATGTTCGAGATATGGGAAATTATTGGTTGTAAGATCATTACATGTACCATTTCTCTCCTGCAAATTTCGTTCATGTTTTATTCATCGAACAAGCACTCGAATGAATCGTATCTTCCAGTTAATTTGAATCTCCAAGTGAATGATAACACCATCGTTGGTTATCCGGAAATCATACGGAATGCATCGCATCGCTCTATGCGAATCACGATAAAATCTTGATGAATATTGAAAATTGTATGAAATTGTTGGAAGAATTACATTTTCAACTACAAACATACATCCCAACCTTATCTCATCTTCCGCATAAGATTTCTTTACCAGAACCATAGAAATTTGAAACGAAAACGAGAACATTTCTAAAATTCGATAGATTCTAGAATATACTTGAAAACTCTACTTCTTATGTTCTTTCCTCGAAAAAGGAACCTTAAAAATGTATTGTTTCTGAATCAAACATCTTTCCCGAATACATACACGAGAGTAAAAGAAAACTTAACCCTCGCTTCCATTTTCCAATCAATCGTTTTGTCTCCTTCTGTTTTTCTAGATCAAAGAAAATTCTATGAGAAGGAAAAGAAGAAGAAAGAGAAGAAGAAGAGAACAAATATCCTTGTTTTCAACTGATATATAAGAAGAATTTTATGAAGAATCATAGGATATATATATATATATAAATCAGAATCGTATTAATAAATAGTGAGAAAGTATAACTGTTGACATTTGAAATATCTTTTATTATCGCAACGCGTGTGTTGTTACCTGTTAACCGTTCGTATGAACTTTTTTGTGTTTTGACAAGAAGAAATCAATGAAAGGAAGAAATAGAAGCATCAGCGACATCAGCGGCAACGAAAAGCAAGAGCTAAGAATTTCGTAATTGGATAAAACGTTGAAGAAGAATTTCAATAACATTTTGTCATCGACTTACACTTTGTCATGCACTTACATGAACAGTTTTTCTCCCGGCAGCCGTCTCAACGGCAACAAGAAGAATGCGAAAACATTGACAAAGAGGAAACTACGGAAAGTACAGGAAATACAGAAAGTATAGAAAGTATTTATCATCTAGTCTCTTTTGAAACTGTGCAATAAATATCCTTCAGTAGAAATGACAAATATGTTTTGTTGTCTGTGACTTCTTCTTCTTATCTAATCGTTATTATTTACAATGAATTTAAGAAAATCCAGGAAACAAACAGAGCGATATATCACGTGTATATCATTGATTTGTGTATATACGAATGAAGAATATAAAAGATATTATATATATAATATATATAAATACGCAGTCACGTATCTTGTACATATATTTCAAAACGTTTTTCGTCCGTTCATCGTGAGCTGAATATCGAGAATTCATCGTCAGACGTATGTGATAAAGAACAATATTGTGAAGAAACATGGCGATGGTAATATCGCCACGCAGTAAAATAGTGACACTTTCTTTGCTGATTGGAATTATAACTCTCGTCGCTTTGATCATAACCGGTGTTATCGGGATTTGGCACAAGGACGAGCCTCCCTCGCGAAACGGTACCAAAATGGTCAGCAGCAAACTTCAGCAATTCACCGCGTACGCCACAACGAAACACGTGAGTAAAACCATCCATTCCAGCATACACGATGAGAGATAAAATATATACTTGAGAAAAAATTCCACATTCATTTTTATCATCTATTCTTATTATTATCGAATTCAAAAAATATCACTAACCAAACTTCTTCTTTTCCCTGAAAAGCTTTTCATAAAATCAACAGAACGCTAACTCCGTTCCATTAACGCTGAACTTCCCAACATGATTATTCACTATCAGACTTTTCAACGGTACATGAAATTTACTTTCCAGAAGTACTTCAATCATCGCTTTCTCACGTTCACGTTTGACGAGAGAATTGTTTATACGTACTAAAGGGTGCGATTTTTTTCTCATAACGTTTCACATGTAAAAAAAAGGGAACGTGTTTTGTAACAGCCATCCATGAATTTATTCAAATATTTCAAACAATAAGGAATAATATTTGTATACGCAAGCGGCAAATTATCAGAGATCAGTTATTCGTTCGTACTGATGATCTATTGGATTTCGTAATTTCTTTCAAAGTGCGTGGTTCGACAGTGAGACACCGCATTCAATAATTCATCTCTCTTCGATTTCATGTTGTTTTTCCAATTCCATGTAGAATAAAATTAAAAGAAGAAAAAATATTGAATTATCTTGCACGAACAATCGATGAAAAATTGATGTTCGCTTCTGAATATTCATGTTTCCAACGTTTTTCGAATAAAACGAGTGGTTTTCTAAACCTAAAGCTCCGGCTGAAATATAATTGACTTCGATCACTTACTTCGAAGCCTGTTCAATTTCAGGGGAAAAATCAAACCCTTGATCGTTGATATACAAAACATTTTGAGATACCAAGGGGGAATTGTTAATACTTAACCATTGTTCTGACGATAATGAGATTTGAATGGGTTGTACACGTATTTCGTAAAAAGCTTGAAATAGGACAAAACCCCTCGTTACGATCGCAATTCAAATCAACGCATGTTGGCGACAATAGCTGTAGCTCCTCGTAATAATGATGCGATGTATTTCATCTCCCAAACAGGTCTGTAACCGCTATTTCCATACGTCGCGCGTGCAATTGTGTTAACAATAGAGAATAATGAGGTCCGTGAATCTCGGTGAAAATATCTTAAACATTTTCATTTCTCTCGCGTACTTTCCATTGGAAAAAAGAAAACACCCTAGAACACGTTGGTTATTTTTCCTTTCATGAATGTATGAAAATTGTGTATCTGAATTTTATATGACGAATAAATCAATTTATTTTATGGAATTGTGATTTTTAGGCAAAAGCTTTGCCATTTTATATCTCATAGAATGGTTGGTTTGGAGCTTCAACGAATGTTTTTACAAATAATCCACAAAATCTCATCGACGAATGGGAAAATGAATAGGTTTCAATGGAACTCGGTGATATTCAATCAGAAATTTTACCATAGGATTTAATAGAATATTTTTACCTTTTATCGATAATATTAAATTGAGAAGAATTATTTTGTTGAAATGTGATCAACCGAATAATTTTTTTCAGTGTATACATCGATTTTGACAATAAGTGTTGTTCATTCGTACTCATGGTAAGTATATTTCATATTCTTTTGTTTTTTGAATATCAAACTAGTTTCCACGCTGCACCGAGCAATTGTTTATTCGTTGTTTGAAAAAAAACCCACCGACAACTATCGGAGAGAATGGAAAACTCGGAGAGACAGTCATATTTCCGAGCTATACCTTTCTCTCCAGGTTAGTCCTCTTTATTCCCATACGTGTAATAATTTACAGCGCATTAGTGCGGTATTAGGTATGCATGGAACAATGATATATAACGGAATAACTCAACAGACAAGACGTCACGAAACAAACCGGACGAGGAAGGAGATTTGTCGGCATAAGCGACACACGTATCATTCGTTAAGAAGATGTCTCACAAGACATCCCGTCGAGTTCATTCGCGTGTACAATCCCCCACGACTGTTACGAGCAGTTATAAAATCGAGTTTGAAGTTTATTCGGTTGAATGGTGATACGTTAATCCTCATACGAACGGTATGCAGAAAAGCAGAGTGTTGTGGTTTACCTGAAAGGCAATTGTGAAATTCGATTAAAAGTTTCAAGCATGTCTCGATTTATTTGAGAAGAGCAAGAGCATTTGTTTCCTCGTCATGAAAAGTGTGCGGAACTTTCACGTGGAACTCTGAAAGAATCGCTTCTGGTGAGAAGATGATCCCATTCTGTCATAATAGTCTCCCATACCATCGATTCGAGTAATAAAGAAAATTGATAAAAACACAAGTACGGTTCTGTATTTTCACTAGAGAAATATATGGAATACTAATTTGAAGTATTCCGGTAAATTCATGGAATACTGCAGTAGAGGAGAATTTCATGAGATTAAAGTCACAATTTTACTGCCAATAATTATGTGTTTGTGTGTTTCATTGTGCTTTGTTGGTGTAACAAGCACGTAGAAGCACGGAAAAGAAGAATGGAGTGGTAATTTTCACGGTCGAGATGTGATATCACGATGCCCGGTTGGTCGTGGAAAACTGCTACTGACTATATCCTCTCTCTATCTCTCTTTGTAGAATGTGAATGTCGAATCAAGGTACGCGGAGAATTCGATTCGACGCGGTTTCACCGTGACATAAAGTTCCGCTTGCATTCTGTCAGGTAGTCGGATACGAAAGTTCGAGGTTCTGAAGGTGTATTGGAGGAGGAGGAGGAGGATTGAACTAGACGATAAACTAGAGATAGAGGAGGATGTGGGATGAGCGAGTTATAGTCACGGTTGACGAAGGGAGCTTGAAATTGAAAGGGAGAATAATTGATAAACTTCAGATTTTACTCTTCAAGTATATAATATTCCTTGAATTTTCTAAATTTCTTTTCAAATTTTTCTATCTCGAGGTGAAAGATATGGATTGAAATTTAACGTCCGGTTATGATATATTGTTCGATGTTCTCGTAAATTTGAATTATTTGAAGTACGAACGCGTGAAACAAGATAGGATACCTGAATACCTCCGTTTTCGTTTTTTGATAAAGAAATAAAAACAGAGGGAAGAATTATAAAACCTCCCTGGATGTAAATCACAATATCGAGTGACGTGAGAGGTAAAATTCTCGCAAACGAATATTTATTATGATTCAAATTAGGAATCTCAAATACGATAAATGCACGCGATAATTTTGTAAGAATTTATGTACAACATGTATATTAATCGGTTTGGAGACAAATACAAATATCGTCCATGAAGAGTTCATAGTTCTCCGAAGCAATACAAAGAAAAAGGATTATCTTACTTCTCTCTACTGAGTCGAATTAGAAGAAAGTTGTTCTCCCATCAAACTCAGCAGGAATGTTCTCTCAAAGATGTCCCAAACATAGTCCGGGACAAAATATTTTAATAGTTATTCAAACTCAATTGCCACGAATTCGAAACATTATTTTCAGTCCAAGTATCGCGAGGTAAGTTTCTCTCAGTGACCTAGTTGAGGATAAACTCGAGCAATCTTTGGAAAAAGAGGACCTCATCTCGTTCAAAATTAAAATAAATTTGTAGAAGCGCTGTGCACTTTCCACCTCGTGAATCAATACACAGATGATATTTGAATTCTCCTTTATTCTTTTTTTTCCATTTCCAATGTACTTTATTACATCACGTTCGACCATCACAGGGTTTCCCGCTGAGAGCGCTCTTTATCGCGTAAACACCATCACCACTCCACGCTATCCATTTTCATTCCACTCGAAAAACGTAGCGATAGTAAAAACATCTATCCGGAATTGTGTTGGAACAGTGAAATTTCAACGATTTCTAATTATTTTTCCCGTGATACAGACCTGTACAAAAAAAACCTATAGGTATCACAAAAGGATAAAATGATAAAATCATTGTTTAAATAAATCTCAGAAGAAATTCATGTTTTAAATCATTCTTATTCAGTTCCCGTGTAAATTCAACAAAAGACGCTAATGATGAAGGAATTAATCGTTCGAGAAAATCGCATCGATGAGTTTAAAAGCATATAAAGAATAGAACGATCAATCCCTCTCTATGACATTTCATTTTTCATATTTCGTAAAATACAATGCAAAACAATAGGAATATAAAAACTCGAAAAATCAGCAAACCGATAAACATGTGCAAAAAACCTACACCCGAGCTTTAAAAAAACATTGTCGAATCGTTGAAAAAGGGTGGATATTTTGTTTCATCCTCCCATATGAAAGCATCTAAAGCAAACATATGATATCTGCAAATGTACTGTACTAGAAATACTATTGATTTCATCCGGAATGCATTTAGGATCCTGCCATCTCGGGTGAAATAAAATTCGCATGAGATAGTGAAAAGTTACGAGCTATATTTGTGTCTTATCGGAAAAGAACGCAGAGAAGTACATCGATGATAAATGGGCAAATGTTTGTATAATTGTTTTATGTGGAGAAAATACTGTCCAACAAGAATGTTTGTCGGCGGGTGAGTTGGAAATTGAGTTGATGTTTCCTGAAACGAATGATGCGATGTATTGTCTCTCCGAACCACGTTCACTCGTTCCGACTATTGAAAAAGTCGATAGACCTGTACCTAGTTCTCTTATTAGGGCGTTCTCTTTACCTTTGTCGACCAAGAATACGTGACCGCCGAATGCAGACCTGAATCTAAATGTATAAGTGAATTTTCTATTCCAACTGTTTTTCTCGAAACGACGATTCTCGTCGATAAGAATGCACCCAAAGAGAATGATCTACGTATTGTCTGCTGCCAACGGATAAATGTAGTTCAGTCGGAATCTTCGAGACTTCGATTCACCCACTTAAAAGGATTCCTCGCTTGAAGGCCGATGCACAACTCTTGGAGGGTAAAACCACTCTAGAGATCTGAAATGTTTACGAAGTTCAAGAATTATTATATTCCTTTGACATCAAAAGTCCCTTCAAACGTGGAAGCTTCCCGTTGGGCCCTCAACAGTCTGTTCCCTGTCACATATCGTTTTAGACTTTTCACGGTTGAATCAGAAACCCTGACAGCAAAATTTGCAGTGCAGTGAGTGACAGCAAAAGATTCAGTGTTGCACCACTGCACCAGGTTTGTGTTTTGTTGTTGAAAGCTTGTTCGATCTCACGTCTCATAGCTCTATCCCATACAACAAAAGTTGCTGTGCAACCATTGCTCTTTAAGGTTGTTTCTTAAATTTACGCGAAGTTGCTGGGAATTTGCTACGCCTGTGATTAAGAGTTTCATGAAACCAAGCAACTTTCCAGCAACACAACAACAACTCAACCCAAAATCCCAAATTCACAGCATATCGTTGCGCATTTGGCGACACAACGTCCCTGCAAATTGCTTTGAACTGTTGCTGAGTGTTTTCAACAATTTGCCGCATATCCGAACATCTGCGCAGCATCACGACAACAAATTTCAAGTTTGCTGCATGTTGCTGCGCGTATTTGGCGACCTCCCAGCAACTTCCCAACAACAGTTGCTCCATGTTGTTGCGAATTTTTCTAGCACTTTGCTGTCTGGGGAACATTTTGCTGGGCACAGCAAATTATTTGCTATCACAGCAAGCTTTTCAGCTATGATAGCGACTTCTCTTCTGTGGCAGCGAGAAATGTTTGCTCCTCCAGCAAATTTTCGTATTACATATAGAATAGCAAACGAATTTTGCAGGAATTTCTACTGTCGCAGCTAAGAAGCCGCTTTCGTTGCTTCCATGACAAATAGTTTGCTGTCACAGCAAAAAATTTACTACCCCAGCAAAATTAAAAATTCGCTGTCACAGTGAATTTTTCTCTCTCTGTGTTGGAACAATTTATCCAAAGTTCTCCAAGAGTCCTTGTCTCGGATTTTCCATGAACTCTTTTTGTACTTTCGGATCACCTATAATTTTGAAAAGTTAATCACATTTTTTTTCACAAAACAAAATTTTGAAACTGGAACTCGAAACTGAAATTCAAAACTGAAAAAGAGTCCGGTATTCCCAGGTAGCACACGCACGTGCTGAGAATTTTCTAAGAGCATACGTTGAGAATATTCGAATATTCTATGGAGATTCTTATCACGTGCGAATATATTCTACGCACATTCTCAGAATGTTCACTGAAACTGTTCCAAATATTCTCAGAATATGATGCCACGAATATTGGTGTTGAAATAAAAAATTCCCGTCAATATAAACTTCTGCATGGCACCAAAAACTACTTCACAATCAATTTTTTTGTTCATTAAAGATCTGCGATCCCTGGTTAAAAGAATCAATTGAATCTGACAAATGAAATCCCGAAGAGAACATGAAGCTTCAGCGAACGTTCAGATCAGATGTGTATAGATCGGGTCGAAGGTTCATTAGAGCTAACTTTTCAATTCACAAACGTACTACGAACGTTGAAATGTCTGCCTCAAAATACTTTCAGGACACATAGATGGAACGTTCGCTGAATGTTCATCGAAGGTTTGAGGAAGCTTCACAAAAATATCTATACTTAGATTAATTTTGATCAATTTATATGAAAAATAAATGAATTAATAAACATAAATTATTATAAATTAATCTAAGTATAGATATTTTTGTGAAGCTTCGTCAAACCTTCGATGAACATTCAGCGAACGTTCCATCTATGTGTCCTGAAAGTATTTTGAGGCAGACATTTCAACGATCGTAGTACGTTTGTGAATCTAAAAGTTAGCTTTCATGAACCTTCGATCCTATCTATACAGATCTAATCTGAACGTTCGCTAAAGCTTCATGTTCTCTTCGGGATTCAATGAGATTCTTTCAGAACATTGTCCAAGTTTAATCGTAACCCAAGTAGCACAACAGATTAGAAATGCTGAGAAGGTTGTTGGAAGTTCTGAGCATGTTTAATGGACATTCTTAGAATCTTCGAATGAGACTGTTTTGGATAAGTATATTCTGTGCACATTCTCAGAACAGATTTTTCGAATTTATCCAAAACAGTCTCATCTGCATATTCTATGCATGATCACGGAATGAACGCAGAATATTTAAAATGTTCTTGTGCTACTTGGGAATTCAGTGAGATTTGGCCAGATTCAACGAGATTCACGTTAAGTTCTGACCAAATGTCATTGAAAAATCACCGGTGAGATTTGGTCAGAACATTGTTGACTTTTAATTATTGTAATTCCATGAGAATTGGTCAGAATCAATGGGTTCTTTTAACATTCATGATATCATGAATTGTTAGCAATATTATGCAACAGATCGCAACAGGCAATCGTAATAATATATACAGCATTTCTCAATATTTTATTACACTTTTGGGGATTATTTTTCACACATGGCACTCAAAGGACATGTGTGATATTAAAATGCACCTTTCATAGATTTATTATTCCACAAATACAAATGGAAATAATATATTATCCAAGAGGCTGTAGCCTGTCAACAATATTATCCGCCATAACTGAATTCATGCCATCACGATACTTGCGCATGCACTCCTCATCAATCTCTCTACAAACTTTGTACGCATATTATACGAACGTTCCTAGAATATTCGAAACAATCTCATCCAAATACTCTAAGAATCTTCTATGAATATTTACGAGTCTTCTACGCTTTTTGTATCACCGTAAAATATTCTGTGATTTCACTTGAAAACTAGATCCAACTATTCGCAGAATTTTCTGAAAAATATTGCCATGAATCTGTTTTATTCGACATTTCCGATTCCACGATAGAAATGCGAATCTTGAGCACCACAAAATGCAATCCCTGCACCTACGAATAACATTTTTTGAAACAGAATGCGGCAATTTATCCCACTTTCGGAGTGATTTTATCGCTCGAGACTGCTCAACTTTGACAGTCTTTCGCGTATTATCGGTTTATGTTTAAACTCATACCCAAAGAAAATAAAACAAAGAAAATATCTCATTCGATTGAAATGACACGAGCGAATGCCAGACGAATGAGTTCCGTAGCAGCACGTACAGAGAATCTGAGAAAACATTTCAAAGTCGAAAAGATTGGAAGTTTAACAAGGGTTTCCAATTGAAAAAGGAACTGTTCGCCGTGTTCTTTCGTCATCTTTCGAAAACCCTTTTCACATTTGGTAAAGAGACTTATCGCTGAGTACGCGTTATAGAATTCAATGGGTCGCATTGTGCATACTTCGCAATAAACTTCGACGTTTCGAATATTTCGATTATCGATTTGTTGTTCTTTATCCCGCATTTCCACTTTGTGGGAATGTGTAATTAAAGCTACCACACAATTATCCGACCTCTCCCTTCTTCACCTCCTTGGGAAAATCGTGTTTCACGGAATTTTTAACTCTTTCTTCCTCTTTTTTTTTCTTTTTTTTGTTTTCAAATGCTCGGCTCGGAATGTATAGAATATTCTTCTTTTCCAAGGTACAGCGTACCTGGAGTTCACGTATATTTTGAAGCTTACATTAAAAAGAACATAATACGAGTGCAATGTCAACGAGGCTCGTGCAAATGTTTCATTTTTTCCTTCTTTTTCTTCGGACTAACTTCTGTCCTACATTTTCAGTTTAGTACGCATATCAATATTCATTTATTTTTGTCCTCGTTGACGAAAATTCAAAAGTCCCATCTGTTGATTCGAAAATAATGTTGCTTCGACGCTAGCTCGTCAAAGTACGGTAAGACACAAGTCGCAAATATAATAGGTACATATTCTCTTTTTTTCCAAACTTTTGATCCTTTGGAAAATACTGCGCGTTGTATTATGCAGCACGCTCATTTAAATTAAAAAATTTTACAGTTCTGCGTGTACAGTCGTGCACAGTTCAAAAAATCTTTGGAAAGGAATTCATGAAAGAAAGGTGAAAGGATAAAGGAGCGGTGGGATGTGATTCATAAAATTATATAACTCGCATGCAAGTGCAGGAACAGTTCTAATTCTTCGTACTACTCGCAATTTGTTCAACTTAACCGAATGGTTGAAAAAGGACAAAAGAACATACGCGAATAGAATTTTCAAAGAGTTCTTCTCATTACGTTTTTCAAGAAGAGGAAAAAATGTGCGTATTCTTTGACGAATCCCACTTTTCTTTTCCGTCTATTTTGTTTTTGTTTGTCCCACGAAATGAGGAACAGCGAGAACGATTTCGCAAGGATAACTTTTTATTCTACATTGTTGAGGAAAGTATTTCAAGAGACCCGGGTTGTAGCTCTGCGCATAATACACGTATATCATGCGAATTCGCATCGTATAATAAGAATTTATTATCTAAGTTTCTCATCGTCCTGATGATCTTAGTCGAGGAGTTGCATTTTTGTAACTCGATGTTTGTATTCCCACTTGATTATAAAGTTTTCTTCTTCACGTTTGGGAGATTTTCCGAGAATATATTATTATGACGACGAATACTTTCGCGACGTTAATAACTGTAACGAGGAGAACGAGATTTTTAGGTGTGAAATGTTTTTTCACGTGTATATGCATAATCGAGTCTGATTCAACATCGTTGTTTTCTACTGAAGGACCATTTTTAAAGTTCTTCATTGGGATTATTTCAAATATGACGATAATAATGTATGGGAGGCGACGCGATTGGACCACATCGCGCGGGAAGGACAAAAGAAAAGAATCATTAAACGAGCCATGCAACAGTTGAGTCAGCCGTAACGTTTGTTGGGTCAGCGGGAACGAGCTTTATCTGTGTGTTACATCCACTTATGATGTTTTCTTCCATTTAGTCGAAGAGAACTGAACAAACTGCAGTCCATAGAGAGGAGTTACCCAACGTGGCCACTGGCGTGTACAGGAATAATTAATCACGTTTTCGAATAATAAACGTCGGATGTGTTTGGTGAATGATGTGGTTTCTTTGAGTTGTCAAAAAACCTTGGGCTACGTTGATTGAGATAATAACCACGTGAACTTCATTATAAATATCAGATATGTTAGTTTACTCCATCTTAGTTTGCTTTGTAAATTCAACAATACTCGGTCGTAAATATTCATCAATTCCGAATACCATTTTATTTGATAAATAATAAAGTTGGATGAAAAATCATTGAATTCCATATAGTTTTTCATTACGTGTCACCGTGAGAGGGAATGTTTTGAACTTTTAATACCATAGTGAATGATAACTGAAATGCGAGATAAATTGGTCCCTCTCAACTATTTGGAAGTTATGAATCACGTTCTCTAATGGATGAATGGAAAATCGTACACCCTCTTGTTCCTGTACCAGCACAAAATAGAAAATTCCTTTGAAGTTGATGGATTTTTATGTTGAAGGGAAAACACGTTTTATCGAATATGTAGAAATATACAAAATCGATGGGGGTTTCATTGAGAAGGGTTTGAATTAATTCTGTCTTTTGGAATGTATAACACGATGCTGCAAAGTTTCGAAATATCAATCGATTTTTCTCCATGATCTCGCCAAGTTTGTGCTTTTGGAATTCTCAAGTATATCACCAAATTTTGACCTTTCTTCGACCTGATTCAACTCTGAATCATGAATTATTACAGAGACGATCGAGCTATAAAAAGGATGATATTAGTACGTAATTTTGTCGACTTGCCAACTCTAAAGTTCCAGAACCTATTGAAAATTGCAGAGAAATGTTGGATCCTCGAATTTGGATTTGGACTGTGAAATTTCAGCTCAAAGGTGAATCTAAAGTATCATATACATGACACCACTCGCATCGAAACTTAATGTGTCTCTAAAATACCAACAATCGCATTCTCTGACATACAAAATCTGCAAAATAACGCCACTCGAATCAAAAGACAATATCAGTCGTTACGGCGATACAAGCGGCATCCAAATCTTTTATGATAAAATACGGACAAACGCTGCAATTTAATCGAAATATCGTTCTCTGTACAGCACTTCTACTTGAATGAGAGAACCGTTGTCCACCTGCTGTCACCTTGCACAATTTTATGATCGCAATTTGAAAGGCTTCTCAATGAAAAAAAAAAATCCTATAATTAATTATCATGGTTCACATTTTCCGAGATTTCAATATTCTTTGAAGCATCAAAAAGTTCATTATATCGAAGCAAAAGAACAGAGGAAAAAAGAAAGAGGTACACAACGATACCCCACAATAATGAGATTTTTCAAGAGTTTTTAAATCACAAGCATCCCTCCAGGGTTCGTTAAAATTTGAAGCTCTCGGTATAACAATGAATAGATACTATAACTCGGGTCAAATTTGAAACCTCGAATCGTATGACACAAAAGCTTTCAAAGCCTCCGCCATTACGTCTTTCATGAAGTATCTCGTGTAATTATTTAAAGTTACGTAAAATGTTGTTACAACTTTCATTCGCGAAACGAAAACACGAAAAACATCCTTGCATATGAAAATGCCATCCTTTTTAACTAAAGTAAATGAGTATCTTGGGTACTCGAGGTCTCATTTTAGTTTTACGTGAGACGAGACTTGGGGCGACAAATTTCAATTTAGATACATTATTATCGTTCCATATATCGAAGTTATTGCTGTTGTTGTTATACTTCTTCTTCTTCTTGATAACTCATAATTCATAACACAATGCGCGGAGAAATTCGTTCTTTCGAATTCCTTCGACTTTGATATCGAGTTATTGAGTATCAATTCCACGAAATATGGAAATATGTTTGCAAGAGGAGGGGCATCTGTTACGTTGCTGCACATTGTTGGAATTCACCCTTATCCGATATTCAATTTCGTCGATAATTAACGTTGACGATACAACAACTTCTGGGAGTACAAGTTTAATTCGCTTAATTGAAATGCAACTCGAATGTACGGGTAAAGGGGAAGAAGAGGGATGAGAGGAACAATCATCAAGGGGACGAAATTGTTTCTAAGAGATCTCTTTTTTCTTCTGCTCTCATATTTCTTTTCATTCCCGCGAGAAATTTATCCGAAGAATAACGGGTGCAACAGGTCTCGCGATATGAGAATCTTGAAATTTGTCCAAGACGAATTCATCGATTAAGGTGATGGTGATTATTTCATTTTTTTTTTAATGATTGTCTGATAGAATCAGTTGGAAATTGGAGTGATATTCAAATGAATCAATCGGAAAGCTTCAACTGCCGATTGAAGATGTGTCAATGGGAAAACACAGCACATAATATTGCAGCAATATTACAATATTATATATTGCAATGTAATATCACTGCAATATTACATTGTCGATAATATATCATGAATCACACTGAAATATTGCGGTAATATTTTGCAAACAGGAATTTGTAATACATGCCTGAACTTGAATCCTGGCCAATTTCCACGTGAAAATTAGACCAAAACGGTTTGATATTGTTTTGTTTTTGTATTCATGAGTGGACGTGAAAAATAAATGAAAATGAAAATGTGTGTTGTGTAGTAAACTTCAGTAGTGAAAAAGAGGGGTTTCCCTCTGATTCCGGTTCATCGCAATCGTTTCAAAATCCTTCGAAATGCAAAACCAATACCCCTCCCACAGGTTCATTCACGGGGAAGAAGGAATTCGCTGTGGCAGCGAAATCTACTTTTGCTGGGTTCCTTTTGCCAGAGCAGCAAATTTTTTGCTGTGACAGCAAACTATTTGCTGTTCCAGCAATCTTGTTAGCTGTGACAGCAAAAAATGTTTGCTATCCCAGCAAAATTTGTTTGCTATTCTATATATAATACTGAAAATTTGTTGGCGGAGCAAAAATTTTTTGCTGCTACAGCTAAAAAATTGCTGTCGTAGCTAACACGATTGCTGTTATAGCAAATTTTGAGCTAGGTCAGCAAAAAATTTTGCCATCCTATATATAATACCTCGATTTGCTGCGTCAGCAAATTTTTTCTCTCCGTGTTTTTTTTCGAAGATGGGATATTTTGTAAAATATTATAAAAACGTCATTTTGAATTATAATACTGTCTCTACTTCGGGTCCTAAAATATATTAGGTGTACAAATAAATTTCCGCGGTTTTTTATAAAAAATTAGGAATTTATTGTAAAGGAAAAGTACATTACGTTTTATTCAAAGTATTTTTCATCATTTGCCACTACTTTTCCCCATCTTTCTGGCAACATTCGGATACCCCGTCGAAAAAACTCTTCATCTTTTGACGCTATCCACAAATCTACCCAATTTTTGGTGTCTTCATATGATGTGAAGCGCTGCTCAGACAGACCATGTGCCATCGACCGGAACAGGTGATAATCAGAAGGGGCTAAGTCTGGTGAATACGGCGGGTGGGGTAAAACTTCCCAGTTGAGTGTTTCCAAGTATGTTTTTACCGGCGCCGCAACACGTGGACGAGCATTATCGTGTAAAAGAATAATTTTGTCGTGTCTGGAGTAGTAATGGGCGCGTTTTTCCTTAAGTGCCCGACTCAATCTCATCAATTGTGTTCGGTAGAGAGCTCCAGTAATGGTTTCGCTTGGTTTCAGCAATTCATAATACACGACACCAAGCTGATCCCACCAAATACACAGCATGAGTTTTTTCCATGAATATTCGGCTTAGCTGTCGATGTTGATGGTTCGCCGGGCTTAACCCATGACTTTCTCTTCTTTGGATTATCGTAGTGAATCCATTTTTCGTCACCAGTGACTATACGATGCAAAAAACTCTTTTTTTTATTCCTGGCAAGCAGCATTTCACTCATGCATAATCGGCGTTCAACGTCTCTCGGCTTTAGTTCATATGGAACCCAATTTCCTTGTTTTTGAATCATTCCTAACGATTTTAAACGATGTGAAATTGCTTGTTGAGTCACTTGTAGAGTAAGTGCAAGTTCTTTTTGCGTTTGGGACGAATCTTCCTCCAATAGTACTTCTAATTCCATGTCTTCGTACACTTTCGGCCTTCCACTGCGTTCTTTGTCTTTAACGTCAAACTCACCGTTCTTAAACTTTTGAAACCATTCCTGACAACTTCTCTCACTTAAAGCAGCTTCACCATATGCTTCTAGAAGCAATCGATGCGCCTCAGCTGCAGATTTTTTCACATTAAAGAAGTAAATCAAAAGTTCCCGCAAATGATGCTTATTCGGAATAAAACTTGACATTTTTGCACGAAAAAAATTACGTGATGCTGATACGGAATCACTAGTACTTTAAGGTTATGGTGTTGCCAGATGACTAAACTTGGGATATTAGGTTTTACATCTGACAATTTCTCCATAACCTTCTGGTGGGGCCATCTTTTGACAAACCGCGGAAACTTATTTGTACACCTAATAAAAAAAATAGAAGAATAGTTTTCTCCTCTGTAAGACATTTGAATGCCATGAGAAGTAGAAAAAATATGCCTGAACTCACATTTGAGTTCAAAAATCAGGATTTTTCCAATTTCACCACTGAGCAATATAAAGAGACAAAAATTAAGATGTTTTTTCATGACCCAAAAAATTTCATATTCCTTGAAACCCACAAAAGTTACAGTTGTTATATAAATTACAAGACTTTGAGACGATACCAGTGCCATGAGATCAGCTGATTTTGTCTGTAAGGTTTTCTGAAACGGGTGAAATACAATTGAAATATCTTGATGTGACTTGATAAACTTTACAGTCATAATCCAGTGTTGAACTCTCCTAAAAGCCATGGCACCCTGGTGAAAAAAATCTCTCTGAATCTCTCTGAAAATTTGACGTTTCAAACAGATTCAGAAAGAATCAGAGAAATTCAGAGCAGTTCAGCGTGGTTCAGAGGATTTCAGAGACTAGGGGATTGAGAGAACTCGTGCTTTGAATTTTTCAGAAAGATTCAGAAAAATTCAGAGGAACTGAGAGAGATGCAGGGAAATTCAGAGAGGAACAAATTCAGTAAAATTCTTGGTCCTGCATTTCAGAGGCGTCCAAGGAGTGTCAGACGCTTTCAGAGATAGATGAATTCAGAAAGATTGTGCGTAGAACTTTTCAGAAATATTCAGAGGAATTTAGAAAGATTCAGAGCAATCCAGAGAGATTCAGAGGAATTCAGAGGAAGCTTTGAAATCTGAATACATTAGATTCCGGGAAATTCAGAGAAATTTACGGATATTAAGGTAAATTCAGAGGGAGCTTTGAAATTTAAATATATAAAATTCTGAGGGATTCAGTGATATGCGGAGAGATTCAGAGAAAGTTGAAGAATTCAGAACGGATCACTATAGGAAAAGCCTCCAACTTCCTCTGAATTTCTCTGGAATTACTCTGAATCTCTCTGAAATTTGTCCCAAAATATAGAGAGATTCAGAGGAATTCAGAGAGATTTCAGAGAGATTTTTTTTACCAGGGCAACGTTCACTCAACGATGTTGCAAAGTTTTCCCTCTATAAAAAAACTTTGCTCCCACCATGCTTCCGAGCAAGATTCTACAATAATTTTTAAAATATATTCTGTTAATGAATAGGCATAAGATTTTCTCGATTGTTTTGATCTATTTACATATCTGTCAGTTCAACTTCTTGGCAGAAAGATATGATATATACATATTCATGTATTCAAAATCCTCTCCCCTCGTCTTTCTCGCATTCAATCTGGAACAAACTTGTACTGAATCACTATCAATTCCGCTTACAACTGCATTAAAAATTTGATAACAAGAGCGACCGATGAGTTATTTTGTACATTACAAACAGGGAATCAAGTTTATTTCTCGGGGTCTAAAATGTGCACTTTGAATTAATTTGTTCCAAAAAATAGTGGATAATTCTTCTCATTGTGAGAAACATTTTCACCCTTTGGATGTCGAATTCTCTGAAGAATGAAGCAAAAATTTGATTTCGAACATGAAGAATTTTGTCAACCTCTGCCACGTTGAGGAATCTTTCTCTTATCGAGAAAACAATATGACATGGTAAAAATTTGTTATCGCTGCATAAGAACAAAGTACTTGATATAACTCATGATCTCATTTTCCCTCGATATACCGACAATTTATATACACACAAACGTATCCCGTACCTCACCTATCTCCCTACGTACGTTTATTTGCCAATCTCCACATTCTTTTATCTTCCGCAAACTTCCAAGACACAACTGGTTCAAGCGGAAGACGAGGAAGGGTGAAAATAAAGGTACTGGATTCAATCTCGAAATTCTTCGGAACTACCATTTTTCATGGAATTGCTTTCGCGGAATACTAATATGAGAAAATAAAGTGTGATGATATTTTTTTGAAATATATATCGATCCCAAAAGTTCCCTCCTGGAGAGGGAATATGTATCCAAATTTAGCCCTTATATCTTTTATGTTATGTCTCTTTTTCGTTCCCCAAAAGTCCAAGAGCTTTAAATCGGAAACGATTTCTCTGTTTGCATAATTTATTCCAGTGACGTATGCGTGCGCGTTATGCCACGACTGAAATTAACGAGCATCGTTTACCGCGAATAAATCGGTGTAATTATCGAGGCGGTGGTATGAATTGTACTTGCGGGACAGAGGTGCACGAGCCTCTCCCTCCTCTCTTCGCAGTGTTCCCTTTGCATCAAGTTACAATGACTAGCGGGGTGCACGTAACAACGTAACTGCAGTTGCACCTGGCGTACACAAAGATATATACGTAATTTCTGATTTTCGTTTTGATCGAGAACACCAGAATTTTACAATATTAAATTGAATAATAGTACAACGGTAGTTCTTATGGTTTATTAAAATTGTACGAATCCAGAAAACGATTTCAACCTGAATAGAATAAATTTGGTGATTAGATCACGTGGTTGTCAAAGGTATAAATGTAGGAAATGATAGTGGGCGAGTTAGAGTCATCTCGAACGCGCTGAAGGAATTTCAAAACGTTTTCATCCCCCGAAGCGTCGGTGGAAGATGTATCCACATATATACATGTAGTATTCCAACTATACTTCTCTCTGGGCAAATATACACGATCCGTAGTCGTGGAATTGTCCTCGCGCGGGAAATATCCTACTCGAAATTCACAGCTACGTTTCTCCTACGGGACAGCTTTGACATTCTCCATTTCTCCACTTCTGTCAACGGGAGAGGTTAATAAAGGTCCGAGTCTCGCGTATACAATTATTATAATAGATACGACCGAGGGGTGACAACCGAATTCGTATATTGTATGAAACATCAACGCGTATACACAAAGATACGCCAGTAGTATTTCATCATTGGTCTCGAGAGAACCTTATCATTCAATGCTCTCTCTACGCTCTTCGACGTGATTGGACACGTGAATATTGTACTGCTGAATACTGCATGCACCGTACAACATACACCCAAACAGTTTTCAACTATTTCCTCTTTGCTCTGTGTTTAATTTCTTCAATTCGCAATGTGTACTTGTTTGACAAACAATCCCCGGAGAGTCGTGTCGTCGTGATGCTCTTAATCCAGAACACAATAATTCAAGGGGGAAAGCAGGTAGGAGGTGGAGCGTCACTCGAGATAGGGGAGTTGAAAAACAAACGGGACAGAGAATGAAAGGAATGAAATGTAAAGAGGTGAGAAATAATAATTGAATCGAGAGATAGAACTGATCACCCTGTTTATCGAGTTTATTATGCTCCGAGCTAAGAGAATCCGTCACTCGGGATTTGTATTTTAAGATGAGGATAGAACTCGAGCCACGACATCGTTCGAATTCCTTCGTCCAGCCACTTGTGCGGTCTACCACTTCGCCGCATAGATGCTTCCATTCTCGCTTACAGTCGTGGTGTAACGTGAAACATTCCAAGGAATTCATCAACTGAATATACTTCCTTTTTTTCAAATTTCAACCCAACAACGATCGAGTCCTCCGATTAATCCAACTTCAATTTCACGCGAATACAATGAAACAAAAGATCAAACCGGGATATCTCGTTCCGCCGGACTGCTGCGAGTTGAAAGAAATCGAACTCAAAATGAAGAAAGTTTCAACAATCGAACAACTCTCAACGATGAAACCGGATGGAATGAATGAAATTTCGAGAAAGATAAACCAAGAAATCTGATTCTTTTATCAACGATGGGCGCGTAGAAGAGAAATACAGATGTAAAGAGAGAGAGAGAGGATGTATTGCAAATGACACAATGTTCCATCTTCCTCTTCTCGACGGATTTTAATTAACCGTTTGACTCGTCACCTTTTCATATCGTTCATTCTTGTTCGCTGTTTTATCTGATTCAGGTCGTACGTACGTGCACAGCGCGAACCCTCGTATAAATTCATGAAAATATTTTTACATTGTGCTGTATTGTTTGACTTGATTCTACCGTTTCAGAGCCAGAAAAACGTTCTTTTTGATTCGTACATATACAGTGGAAAAGAATTTTCAACTTTGAAAACCAAAGAACTTCACATTGTTAGAAATCTTTCTCTGAATTCTCACAGTGTCACGAATAGCCTTCAAAGCGGTTTTAGCCTCCAAAGATATCTGTGTCAAAGATTCCTCGAGAAGGCCACAATGAACTAGAACCCCGACGGAAATAATGTATGAAGAATATATGGGTTGCTCTATGCATAATCCTCCGTATATAGACTTAATTTATGATTTACAGATACAAAACTGAGTTATCGTCAATATTCTTGCAGAGTATTAACAACGGGCTACTACTCCTCGGAAGACCAAACGATGAAATATGGATTATTTGTCGCGTATGAAATATGTATATCGGAAAAAAGATTATAACAAAAGCACATTAATACTCATGAACCGTTTCCTTTTATAGAATAAAAATGTACTCTCTCATGATTTTATAATTTCAACGATATACAACTATGAAGTACATGACCTGAATTATGCATGGAGATGAAAAGTAAAATGTGACGTTTCATGTATCTCAGTACATTATCTTGAAATCTCACGCATTCAATTGGGTTATTTGAGGAGAAAAATAATGAATGAATCTATCTGAAAGTTCTATCTTCTCAACGAGACTATCAATTCGTTTTGATGTTCTCAAGATCTTTGAATTATTCCTCAATGGTCGAGAAAGTACGTGACGGAAGGTACTAATTGGAATTTCGATTTTCGTGTTTCATGAACGTTAAGTACAAAACTTTTTCAATTATAATTTTGTAATCATATCATATCGTGGTTGAAATTTTTGCTCTTGTTTGGGATAACACATATCGAAGAGGGAGCATTAAAACTTCCGTGCTCTCGCAAAGGAAAATTTCAACGCGATCCCTGGTTGAAAAATTCCATCGAAATAAATTGTTTCTGTATTCACCCCTGGAACCAAAAACAATCAGATTTTTCGTCAAAATTTCAGAAAGTCTCCAATTTTTGCGAAGAAAATGTGATATCCTTCAGAGATTATTCACAATGTCAGACAAATTTTCCAGCGAAACACTTTCATACGTGACCTGATTTGAGCTCAAAACTCTTTCCAAATCACTCCACAGTTCCATCGTTTGTGTTCTCCTAGTTTAAAAATTTTTGGATGGGAAACATTGAAAATGTACACAGGATTTTACGTGGGATGTTCGTTTTTTATGTTCCTCAACCTATCCCAGCAAACACAACTAGACCATTACCCAGGTGAAAATTGACGATTGGCACTAGGATGGCGCAACACTGACCAAGATTGGCCGAGCCTTGGCGGTTAGCAAGGTGCAAGCTTGAAATGATAACATCGTTACAGGCTCCATTGATGTATTCTGCCAATGAGGGACCAACATTGGTACGATTATGGCAGTCAAATCAGCCATCATTGGCAACCCTTGAAAAAATTTGTCGCTTGATCTAAATCCAAGATTGGATCATGCTTGTACTCATTACGAACCAAGACTGATAGACGAATTTTTTTATGGTCTGCCAATGATCAGATGTTTTATGCATTTAAAGGAGGTACCATCATTTATTACACATAAATGATGTTGACTGCTAAATTTGAGTCAATACTATAATAGTACTGAGTCAATATTCGGCCAAAATGGATTCAACGTTGCGACAATCCCGCGCCAACGTTGAGCCAATGTTGTGCCGATGTTCAACTCTATGTTGAACGATTGCAAAAATATAATAAAAATTCAGAGTCATATATTCCCGACATCGATCGCTTCCTCTCCACACATGTTAAGAAGTACAGCCCGAACCTGAAATATTTTATACAACCAGGGCCAGAGAATCTCTGTATACATTGAAACGAAGAAACTTATTTGATTAATCCAATACAAGATGTGTTTATAAGTTTAATATAACTCAATGATTACTGGTTACCTTACAAATCAATTACATCAAGTATAATTCAAATTTTGATGTCCACGAGTCCATGGGTCTGCACAGCTAAAATCTCTCCTTCGATGAAGGACCTATGATGAAGACAAGAATTTTCAAATCAGAAGGTTATTTGATGCTTATATATCAACCGCATAGTTCGTTGAGCGCTTGCGAGAAACGAACCGAGCGTTGGAAACAATACCGAAGGGTGGCGCTTTGACATTGGACGCGGGAATTTTTGTATGGAGACGTATAATTGAGGATCGTGGCTAGCCTGAGCCAAGCTTTGACCAGGCTTGGCACTGCATTGGGTACTCATTTCTTCTAAACGTTGTCAACGTTTGGATTAATATTCAGCCGTGCTATGAAATTGTTCGTATGAAGTTAATTTCTTTTGTCCAAACGATATTGGGACAACGATGAACCATGATTGGCACAATCTTGAGCCAATGATGGATCGATCATTGGAAATTATGATTCCCAACATTGGTGCAACATTGTGCCACTTGTCAGTCAACGTTGGCTCGATATAGATTTCCAAGCCTTGGATGTCAGCATTGCGCCTATCTATTTTCCATCGTCAGTATTGGCGCAAGCAAGAAATTTTCACGTGGGTAGCGATCCATTGGAACGCCAGTAATCATTGTCCGAAGGGATAACTTTCCAACCAAATTCCCACCCTAACGGATCTGGGTGAACCGACAAGCGACCAAAAATTCCGGTAACGTGTTTGTTGGTCGTTTGAGACATTTTTTCCAACAAAAATTCTACCAATCTCAATTTGACGATTTTTTAGTGATTTTCTGGGTTTTCATCTCAAAAATACCAAAGCAACCATTAGTTTTCGGTCACAAATAGGTCATTATGTGATAAAAACCATCTGGATAACCATTTTCTGACCAAATTTCTACGAAAATTATTTCATAAATACTTCCATTTTCGAGTTTTGATTTTGCTGTATTTTCCAACATAAATTCACCATCTGTACCTCATTTCTCATTCCTAAAACACTGAATTCTCATGAACTAATATTATCCTAGATCTAATTTCACATTTCAAAACATTGACATAAAATATGCTCTCGAATAAAGAAAAAATTATCTCAACCGTCATATCAAAGATTTCATCACAAAATATCCAACCGTATTAATCGAATCCATCCCATCTGATTTACAGAGACATTTCAAGCAAGAACATGTTCCCAATAATGGAATTCATTAAAAATCCACTTGCTCGAACGTACTTTGCTCTTCTCGTAACATGAAATCAAGCGACGAATTCCATCCGACTGGAAAAATGATGAATTATTCCAATATTTCTAAATTTATCTAAGCCATCCTCACCTCGAAGATATTCCCGCGTACCAATCTCTTTTGTTAAATAAAACATAACCAGTTGATTTGATTTATCGTTCAAAAATACCCTATTTATTTCTCGACAATGATACGTCAATTTAATTGACGCTTCATTTCCTTTTATCGTGGAATAAGTTTTTGAACATCTTTAGACGCGAAGAACGAAACAATTCGGTCAAATGCAACATTTTTAACATGTTGAAGTTTACAACGTTGGCTCGTCGTAACCTTTGTAGTACGAAACTTCCGGAGTTAACTTTAGCGAACTGATACGGAAACTGATGCATCCAACTGACAAGTTCACTGCCTTTCCCGAAGGTAACTGCTGGTTCTCGGTATTTTCATGTAACGCATCTAAAGGAGATGCTGTCAGAGGAAGATCGAGTTTACGTTGGAGAGACAAACCCGAGAAATCCTCTTGCGAGATAAACTCCAAATTCTAACCGTTGTGTACTTGAATATTAAAAAATACTACAACATCATTCGAGTAAAATGTATACAGTTTCGGTTACAATAAAAAAATTCTCAAAAGAATTTATGTACCCCAGTCGCGTTACGATCTCTCAAAGTGGGAGGTTAAAAACACAATTGATCTCTGGAATGGGATTAATTCTGTACACCATTCACGAGAGAACATTGAAGTGGTACAAAAGAAAGGATAGAAAGACATTGAAACGGTCACGGATAAATAAGCTCCTGGGTATTTTCGCATTTGAAAGCTTTCAAAACTGTGCTACGATCTGGGATATTTGAGTTTGTGCAGTGACCAGATATCCTTCCTACATCCTTTCTACTATTGGAACGAAAAATCGAAACTTGTTTCTCCCGTTTGACTCCTTCTACAGGACGATTCAGACTCGTAACGATCCCCTTCGAGATCTAACATTTATAAAAAATCTCAATCATTCATCAAAAGAATGTAATACACTTCTGTATTATAATGTTATTTGTTTTTGTTTCCACGATAAATCGATTGAGAAACAGAGGAAGGATAAGAGGGAAGAATTCAATTACAGACAGGTCAGGATAATGTAAAGTAAACGTTTTGCAGGTCCGTGTGATATGCCAACCATCAAGGTACCAATAACAAACTCGTCATAGAAACTATGATTAAGGCTTAGTTAAGGTTGTTGTCTGAAATACAGTCACGTCTATCACTTGGTGTCAGTTTAATGCTCGATCCACGTATATGGCAATGACGCTGACAGCCTATTGTCGTTAACAGTTAAGATAGACGTCACTGTCGTGTTAAATTCAACATCAGTTACTTTGCGCTCCCGCCAGTTATGCTATACCTGTACGCAGATATTATTATTCCCCTTAGATGTATATCACGAATATAACATGACTCGGTTTCATACTTCCAAACTGAAACCTGAGGCAGAGGCATTATCAAATCGAGAGCATCAAAGTTTACTTATCAAGAAAATTCAACGCGTAAACTTTTGATTGATTCCTCAAATCCTTTCATAACCGAGAAAAAAAAACAAAATTCCATGAACAAAAATTCATTTGAGTAAAATGTAACTGCTGCCTCTCCCCCGAGAAAGCCATCACGAGGGTGTTACGTGAACGTAACTCAAAGGGGAATTATTCTGAATACGTGATAACATAAATCATTGATCTCTGTATGATCAAAATTCTTTTTCCCTATTGAACACTGTAATTCATATTTATTTTAATGCTCGCGTCGAGGACAATGGTAGTATTGAGAACCTCAACGAGAAATGAATGCGGTTTATTGATTTATTTGCCGAAAAGCTCGATTATTCACCCAGATTTAGAATATCTGGTAATGCAATCACGTGCTCGTTTGTTTGTACTGTTGTTCGTTTGTTTGTTTATTCGTTTGCTTGCTTGTTTTATGAGTAATAGATTTCAAAAATGTCGGACCGATGGTGTTTCGTTTTGAGATAATTCCTCGTTTGTTAAAGGATCGATTTTTAATTTCACCCAAGGGTGTGGAATTTAATGAAGATTCACTGTTAACGATGTAATCAAACAACCATCCCACATTTTTCAAATAAATTCACTCGGATAATATATCAATTAACGATGATAATAACACAGAATTCAACTCATATTTAAACCTCGATGTACGAACTCCGTATGGAATACTCATTTATGGTAAATTAACTAACTGTCAATCTAAGATCAAACGTGTAAATAAAATCTGGACATGCAATTCGGTTGGGCGCGTTCGTTGAATGCTTGGCAAGTTTGCGTGCATAAGTTTGCGTAGCCAAGATTTGCCTTATGAATCAACAGCTCGTCAGTAGATCTGACAAGTTAGGGGTGGTTTGTCGGTTAACTCGTGTGCATCTCAGAGGTGCTTCGCTATGGGATCCGGAGTACTTTCAACCTTCTTCTTTTTCATCATACCTCTCCTATATAATTCAACTTGTACTCTACTAACGAGCTTTTCGAACTTTAGCATCCGCGTTTCGCCATTCGTGAATCGCTGTTATATAAAATTACATTGTACATCTTTTCGCAAATTATTCGAAACTCCGTTTAAATTATTAGAAGATTTCACGTTGACTCCCTCGCACGGTAACCGCATGTTCATAAACCTTACGTAAACTAGAAGTTAATCATGTGAAGCTTACAATAACTTTAGAGTACGAAACTGCAAGCTTAGAAACGCTACGTGCATTTATTTACTTGTAATCTCGTCGAGAAAATACCATACCGTCAAATGATTTTTCAACTTCTATTTTCACCGATTAATTAAACATTACTATATATACGATGAATAATTCAAAATCCTCTCGCGTGATCGCCGAAACGATACACACGAATTGAATTCCAAATGATTTAACTGCGTTATTATTTAAAGCGTGATTAATGTTCAGATTAATATACAGGTTCACGTTTGCGATTTTTATACGCATCTTGTAAACAAGTGGAAATTAATTCGGAGTGTATCGTATACAGCGAGAAGAAAATTCAACGAATAACGATTCGAATGAAACGATGAAGGAAGCATTGCTGGTTTTGAAGGGAAAACCGCTAGGAATTCGTTTGAAGTTCTAGAATACAAACGCGAGTATCTCTTATATAACGGCCCCTGGTTGCTGTTGTTGGCAGTAAAACACACAACGCTTATATTCTGCCTTTTCTGTAAAATCCCTTCCGAAATTCCTTCACCGCATCCGTGTAATGCATCGAAATTGCTTAGCGCGGACATCAAGTGCAACGCAACCCTTCTCGATACGCTAATTAAAACCTCGATAGTATCAGGATGATCGTAAAAGTACATGGTAATCGGATCGCTGATTAAATTTCTCATATATCAAAGTATCAAAGTAGATTTCGAGGCTCGCAGCATGTTTGTTTCAAAGAAAAACAAGTACAGAGAGTTAGGAGAGTTAACTCCTCCCTTACAACATTTATTCTGCAAATAAGTTCTTTTCGGTTCAGCGAGTAAGAAAAATCATTGTAAAATCAGCTCACATTCAAAAGCGATCGAATGGAGTGAGTCGTTCGATCGGAAATACAAAAAAAATATACACATTTGAAATATGTTGTCATCGTTGAGTGGAGTGGAAATGAAATAATACTGAAAAGAGGGATAAAAAATTCTTACACATTCGACAAGATTCGTACACGTGAGAGGAGGAAGAGACCGCGGTTGGAATAGTCAATGCACGAGATCTCTATACGTATAGACACACGATACGAAGAAATTCAGCATAAGACTTTGCTCCCGACACGGAACGCGGTGCTGCTTCCTCATTATATGCCGTGTACGTACAACGCTCTTTCGCTGGTGATTCCAACACGCGGGAAAACAAACTCGACGAAACGCTGAGGAAATTGTTTCGTGCTCTTTGCGACCCGTTTTCGTTATTCGGTTCGATTCTCTTGGGCAAGTGGCTCGACACATCTATCTATCCATGCTTTTTATTTCCCTTCTTCATCCCTCTATATCTTTTTCCAGTGTCTCTCATTCACTTCAAAATCATCTTTTCATTGGCCTGTTTCCCTTATTTGTATGATATATTAAGTGTACAACTTTGCTCCCGCCGTTTTTTCTCAAAATTTGAGGCTTTATTCTCGAAAATTAAATACATACTTATTTATTCATTTATTTATTTTGTTTATACGGGTATAAAAGACCCTTTGGTAAATAGAATGTACATTATTTCAACCACATTATATATATCATGCATCAAAGCATTAAGCATCATGTTAAGCTCGACTACATGCATCTTATATTACAACAACAGTTAACGTGTATAATTATAGGTGAAAAGGACAATTAGATATTAAATTTGACAAATAAGAGAAAGAGAATTTCTAAGATCAGAATGAGATGAAAATAATTCAAGCACATCACTGTAAGAATTAGCTAGGATAGATATCCGATTTACCGGATCAGAATAACCGTATCTCGATTTATAAGAAATTGGATTGAACAATTTAGGGTGTCTTAATAAACGAGAAGGGACATTAAAACGTACAAGTCCAAGCAGTTGAGGGCAGCGAATTTTCCCATTAACAATTTTATACAAAAATGAAAAATCATTGAACAAACGACGTGATTCCAAGGAAGGCAAGTTAAGTAGAGCCATAATCAATGAGTAATCATGACAAGTGACGCTCAACGGACGGCCTATCTGATAGGCAGCAAAACGCAGAAACTTATGCTGAACTCTTTCCAAGTCTGTACAATCCCGAATTAAATGAGGACTCCAAATTTGAGACGCATACTCAAGATGAGGTCTAACTAAAGTACAATACAGTGCTCGAAGTGCAACAGGATCACGAAAATCTTTACAAACGCGCTTGATGAATCCAAGAGATTTCATGGAAGTACCAACTATGTAATTGTAATGATCTGAGAAGTTAAAACGAGAGTCAAATGAAACTCCAAGATCACGAACAGTATTTATAGGTGATAACAGAGAATGAGACAAGTTATAAGGAAAATAAATAACATTTTCACCTCTATAAAATCTCATCACATGGCATTTAGTGAGATTTGATGACATATTAGATAGCACACACTAAGATTGTAACCGATCCAAATCAGATTGCAGATTTTGAGCATCTCTGTAAGTTCTTGTAATCATAAACAGTTTCAGGTCATCAGCAAAAAGAAGATGTGTGCAGTACTTGAAAATCGTAGAGATATCATTAATGAAAATAATAAATAATAAAGGACCTAGATGTGAGCCTTGCGGTACACCTGAGGATACAAAGAATGAATCAGAAAAATATTGAGAGAACTGATTGCGTACGATTCAGAATATAACTCTGTAACCACGACAAGAAATTGCTGCGAATACCTAAATTACTTAATTTATTTAACAATATATTATGATCAACTCTGTCAAAAGCCTTTGAGAAGTCTGTATATATAGTATCCACTTGGGCATTTTGATCAACTTATGATTCAAAGTACTGGCCGTGGCTAGCTCGCCACTACTTTTTCCCATCTTTTTGGCAATTGTTGGATCCCATCTCGGAAAAACGATGCATCTTTTGAGGCGATCCACGAATCGATCCATTCTTCAACTCATTCATAAGAATGAGAATGCTGATCATTCAGGCCGTGTGCCATCGATCGGAATAAATGGTAGTCGGAAGGAGCAATGTCTGAAGAGTACGGCGGATGGGGTAAGACTTCCCATTTTAGCGTTCCCAAATATGTCTTGACCGGTTTTGAGACACGTGGCTGAGCATGATCACGTTGGAGGATAACTTTATCGTGTCTTTCTTGATACTGTGGCCGCTTCTCCTTCAATGCTCGGCTCAAACGCATCAACTGCGTTCGATATCGATCCCCTGTAATGGTTTCACTCGGTTTCAATAGCTCATAATACACGACACCGAGCTGATCCCACCAAATGCAGAGCATAACCTTGGTACCATGAATATTTGGTTTACCCTCCCGATTCTGTCTTTGAAGCAGCTGTTCGCAAGTAAAGGAACTCCGTTCAACATCTCTTGGCTTCAATTCGTACGGAACCCAATTCCCCTGTTTCTGAATCATTCCCATGGCTCTGAGGCGTTTCGAAATGATTTGTCGAGTTATTCCCAATGATTCTGCCAATTCTTCTCGCGTTTGGCACGAGTCTTCATCGAGTAATGCCTCCAATTTGGAATCTTCAGAAAATTTTCTCTCTCGTTGTCGGCCATGTCGGTCTTCGACATCAAAATCACCCTTCTTGAAACGTTGGAACCATTCACGACACGTTCTTTCACTCGGAGCAGTCTCATCCTCAGTACTTCAGAGCATTCGATGAGCCTCAGCCGCAGTTTTCTTCAAATAAAAGCAGAAAATCAGAACTTCCATTTGGTTTGGACGAGAATTCGGCCCCAAAATTGACATCGAGTCAAAATTTATGATGTAATTAAAAATTCACTAATATGACGATGTTGTTATGTTGACGCAACCATGTCTTGTAAACGGGGGAAGCAATTTTGTACACCTAATACATCAATAATTATTTGAAAATTCTCTTGAGAGAGGAAAAAAAGTGAAGTCGATTATTATCGTTGGATCTATAGATGCAGGGGAGCGAAGAATGATTTTCGAGTTGAATTGATGCTGCTAAATGGCGTGTGCTAAGTGTGCAGATGGTGCGATGAGTGCTCGTAATAACAACTACCTGTAAACTTCGAATACTTCACAGGTACTTCAGAGTGAATACTGTAACTGCGGAGTATATGAAACTTTTTCACACATCTTGAATCCAAGTACATATGATGATCAAGGAGTTTATTTTATAAAACTGTTCCATGTCGTTCTTATGTGGAATTTTCTAATTTCATATATCCGATCCTTGGCCCTTCTAGTATCTTATTTTATTTTGCTTTCCAAAACAGTGGCAAAAGTTAATGTATCGAAATTCGAAAATTTGTGTCGTGATGCAAACTTCGCAAATAGAGTTATTGGAGAGCAAAAATATTCAAAAATAGAAAAAATGTAGGGTAGGCGGAATGTGGGTAGAATCGTTAAATAATCTCAACACAGTTATATTTAGAGCCTCGATAATGTGGGGTTCAAAGGTGCAAGGACAACCACTTAATTATGATGTGTATTCCCTCAATTTTGATATCCGGGTGGAAAAATTGTCAAAAATATATATAATTTATATACACGGAGAGAAATTTGTAGTTAAATTTACTATGTTATTATTGTTCCCGAGGAACAGACTGAACTATGACGGGTTCCCCCATAAAACATAGTAAATATGATCAGCATTCTATTGTTGTACCATAGTAAAAATATGCCCTTCATAGTAAAATCCGACAGAATTCAGTCTGTTCCTCGGGAACAATAATAACATAGTAAATTTAACTACAAATTTCTCTCCATGTAGAATTATATATAAATTGTATATAATTTAGTCAGCATTTTCTCGAATTCTCTTGGAATTTCTCTGAATTCTTTTGGACCCCTCTTTAGAGACCAATTCACTGAATTTTCGCGAATCCCTCTGAACCTCTCTCAAGAGTTACAACGCAAACTTTTTCCCATAGTGCCTGCCTCCACATTTTTTCGAATATCCCTAAAATTTTCTAAATTCCTCTAGAATTTTCAACCAGAAATTCTTCTCAATTTAGTTTTCCTTAAATTCCTCTAAATTATCCTGAATGTCTGAAATGGTCTCTGTGACTCATTCTCCACAGCCACTTTCTCCTGAATTTTCAGATAAATTTTGAAAATGCATTATGAAAATACAGTCAAGTTTTTTAAAAATCTGCAAAATTTTTCTGAATTTTCAGAAAAAAATGTTGTTCCAGTGCAATTCAGCGAGTTTATAAATTTCTCAGAAATTTGGCACCACAAATTCTACACGGAAAGAAAAGAGTTATCAACATTTAGGATACATTTATGAACAGTCAGGAAAGTGACTGTCAATTTAGGGAGAAATAGCATCGCTAAATTCCGTTGTTATCTTCCAGTGTGAAACTATCAGCTTTTGGTAAATTTACTGTGAATATATCTTAGCGGTAGTCATTTTTCTAAACATTAATAACCTCTGTTTTTCCGTGTATTTAATTTTTTCCATTTAAATTTTCCTGAATTCTTCTGAATCTTGCTGAAAAGAAATCCACAGAGACCTTTCGTTGGAGGAAACTTGATTGATCCGTGCCTTACACGAGAGCCACAGGACGACTCATTTCTGTAAACTCCATGAACTTCCCAAAACCATCAAACGAAATGCACTGGGCCTCGCATCGAGTTCTCGCATAGTCAACTATAAATATTGTAGGAAATGATGGGTATTGAGGCAAAGAAAACAATAGTGAACGAAAAATAGAAATAAATCACAAGGATAGAATCACAACTCGATGAACTTCCATAACATTTCATTCTCGAACAAATAAATTATTCTAAAGATATTTCATGGAAGAGCATTCACTTTTGTGAGAGCATAATTTTACAGTTAACGAACAGACGCTTTTAATGGATTTGCGTTGTCCTTGCCAACGTTGAAATGCAAACAAAGTTTCACTTCCTTTCCCGCTTTCCTGATACTTCTTCTTTCATATTTTCATTCCTTACCAAACGCGACGCTGTAAGAGTTTTATAAAATATAAAGCAGATCATTTTATTCAATCTAAATTAGAATTTATTTTCCCAATTATCAAGGGATTTAATCTCTGGAGTATTACTCAGTGACTTACAAGTTCTTGTGTTTAAACAGCTTTTCTGCACGCATTGTCATTTTCAATTACAAATATATCTATATCCATATTCTCTGTGCGGGAATTATTATTGTAATTATTATTCGTAATAAGGCGTTATGAGAATTTACGTTGAAGTAAATATCGTCCTTGAGGAAATACATCACAATACAAAATCATATCTTATTGAATATTATTCCACAACGGAGGATGGAAGGATTTTCTTCGTCTAAAAAAAGAAACACATCAAAAATATCACACTTCTTCAATTCATTTCTAATCCCATCAGATTTTGTACCTCAGCGTATGATTTCTAAAATTATTCCTGATATGAGTAGCTTTCGGAATTTGACAGACTATTTTATCATCTGCCACTCAATTTCACGAGCATATCTCATAAAGACGCGGAATAGGATACGTGTATCTCTGTGTGTGTGGGTGTTTATTCCCACTCTTCCACTCTTCTCATATTGGAATTTCAGGACCGTTCGAAATACCTCGAGTACTGCAGTTTCTCTTCTGACAAATCCAAGCTAGTTACCGTTGCTGCTGGGTTCTGTTGCGGTATATCAAGTCTGTATATCTTTTTTCGTCACCCTCGAATATTAACTGAGGTCAACCCGATCGTGGAATGAGTTATCGAGACGTCACATAGACTTAATTCGACATTTATAACAAAGAATACGCTCGTTAGTTCGTTATATGAATTAAATGTGATCAAGTACTCGGATTCGAACTTGGAAAAATCACATGAACGGAGGAGTGAGAATCGAAATCTATTTTCTCTCCAATGGTAGATAAATATTTATTTTCCTGTTCAAAAAGAAAGTCACAGAGGAAAAAACAAATGCTTTCGATTGTTTGATTTTCCTTTCGAGTTCATCAAGAGAATGAATGATGTAACCAGGGAATCGAGGTTTCCTTTATTCAATTCTAACTACAGAAACTCTTATCATAGATAAAATGCAATCCAATCAAATTTGAGGAACTCCAAAAGCATACGTGTACGTATGGCGGTATTTGAAATTCGATCACGTTTAATCGACCGATAACGTCGAAAACTAATCTAAAATTGAAGCATTTAATCGCATGTTTTCAGGTGTTTTACTTGACAATTACTCGAGAAGCTCAGCTTTTGTTCTTAACGAATAATGAACTGTTCTGACTAGTCTGACTACTAGGAACTAGGACTTGTAGGATCTTTTGACATTCTTCTCAGGAATAATTTTGATTCGATAAAGTCCGTAAATGGTTTCGGAGATAATTTTATTTGTACGTTTAATTAAATTGCGAGACATTAAATGGTCAAAGACCAACGTTACTGGGAACTACTTTCCACTACGAAGACAATCATGGAGTCGATATAGGGCGCAAGCTTACCGTGGTGACCGCTAAGCAAGGGAATGCACAATGGACCTTCAGGTCGAAGTGTGGCGGACTGTCTAACCACATCCTGTTGGTAATCGAATATAATCTACATAGTGGTCACTAAAGTAACTAGAGTACGTTCTATGTGTTTGTGAGTTCTGATTAAAAATGAAAAGAAAATACTCTCAATCGTAGCATACGCCCAAACAAAATGCACAATAATAAATAAATTAAATACAACATAAAGAAGGAATGTATCTATAAATATATCACAAATAATTTAAGAGCAGATTTCCTTCTTCCAAGTCTAAATTACATTAGTCTTCGTTATTAAATACCCTTAGAAATACCCTCCATTAGCCAATCAAGGATTACCTTTCAGCAAACACAGCAATGCTTCGGGCAGTCGGGCAACTCGTTTTGTTAGCTCATGAAATCAGCTCTCTACATTCAGTTTCCTTCAATGAGGAACGCGATGTACAAATTATAAGAGTAAACTAATCACCTAAAAAGATCAATATTTTATAAAAGAAGAGGGTTTCATCGTTACATGAAAATTTATTTTCATACAATTTATATTCTTTGAAAGGATACCTTCTTTTTCCCTCCTTCGAGTATCTCCGAAGAGAGGACAAATAAAAAGCATGGATTTTATGAACTTTTCTTGAGAATAAAACAGAAAAGAATTATTACTTGATTGATAATATTATGATCAAACAAGGTAAAATTTTCCCCGTATTGAAGTGTTCTTTTGCGTTCAACTACTCAAGAGAACGGAAAGAAAGTCGCAAAAATAAACCCTTGATTTTCTCATCATTTTTCTTTTGAGTGATTCGAGAAAAAGAGTTTCAGAAAGAGGGTTTACGAATTAGCTATTGGAACGATTCGATTCAATTTTTCAAGACGATCACTTCTCGGCAAATCTATTCTTATGTAATTCAAAGACACTAGATTCGCATCCAAAGAATGATTCGAAACACAAAATATTCATGCTAAGAAGAAGAAGAAGAACGAGAAGTCTCTCCCCATCGCTTCCATAAAACAACTTCATTCGCAACGCTTTTGCATTTGTATGAAACTTTAAATTATCTACACGAGATCAAACCTTCATCTCTGTGAACCCAGCATGAAAAACACATAAGAGAATTTACATTGGTTTTAAATAATTCAATAAGCCGAATGAAAATAAGTATGCTTGACAAAAATTCTTATTCTTCTTGTGTTTTATTCGTCCGCGGGAACACGTAGACAAAAATATCACGTTTCAGTGTTTCTCATAACAGAGTGAGCCCTCTCCTCATTATGCAAAGTAGTACCTTTTATTACGGTACGCTGGTATTTCGCTTCAAACGCATATTATAATATGCGTTTGAAGAGATATATGAACAAGAGGTGGCAAGAAATTTCGAATTTCTCATCGATACCTTGTATCTTGATTTTTGTCAAATAAATTGAATATCATGGAATGGAAATTCAGTTGGCGTGGATAATTGATTAAATAAATCTTCCATCCGAGGGTGATAATCATTGAACGAGCATACAAAAAAAGATAAACTCCTCTCCCTGATTCATTTGAGTTGCAAAGTCACAGTGGTATATCAAATTCCAGGAATGCCAGCTTTGGGTTTTGTCAAAAAAGTTTCATCTCCATGGATTCTGTGAATTTGATAATCCTCAAAAGTGTGGAACATCGCAACAGCGGGTGGAAGGAAACAACTGGTTGGTGTTTTAATATGAGATTCGAACATTCGGTCGATCAACGAAAAACAGTCACGTCAGGATCAGAAGAAGAAGGTGAAAAATCTCCAAGTCTCGTCTTTCTTCTTTTGTCTATCATCGCACCTTTTCACTGATATTTTTCTCTCTTCTTTTTTCCCTCCCATCGTTTACAGCTCATTCAGTCACACGGTTTTGATCACGCTTTTCAGCTGACTTCGAGTCTCATTTATGTCTCCTTTTCTGTTTTTCTGAAGAGTAATTGCGGTCTCTGAGCACGCAAAGACAATAAATGGTTCTAACGATCGATGCTATATTACGTTTCAATCCTAGTTTTTCTCTCGATGAGAATGAGAAACTAATGAGGGAGTATTTTCACAATTTGGTTCAATTTGCGTTGAGAAGTAACATTATATTTCGTTTATGCGTGTGCCCTGCACTTGACTTGATACGATGAACGAAGATTTGCCTATCAATCAGGTTAATATTGGTTCAACATGCTTGGCGACTTAATATTCAGTCAAACTCCACCAACGGTATAACCTGGTCCCAGGCTCTTAATGCCAAGATTGACAATTGCACCATGATCGGCGTCAAGCTTGGTATGCCAAGCCTGGTTAGCCTAGCCTTGGCCGATGAGTGGCCCGCCATAGCTGACCAAACCTTGATAGCGTCTTGAACATCATCAATGCTAGGACCAAGCATATTTTGCCGTGGTGGATTTCCGATATATATGAAAGCTGAATGCCCAGCAGAGAACATTATGGTAACTAGCATTGACTCTAACCTGTCACCAAGTTTGGTCAATCACTCAAACGTGAATGTTCAAACTTGGACGCCAATGACAAATCTATCCTACTCATTCAGCGCAAATTAGTATTGTATATCAATAATGGCAACAATATCGATTGCAAGCATGGAAACAATATTGAATTTTGATATTGAACCAAGCTCGGATGCCAAGCATTGAACATTGTTACCATCCCAGACATTAATCTAATTTGGTTCCAATGTTAACAACCTCATTGACTCAAGCTTGGCACCAAGCACGGTACGTTTGTCAAAGCATACCTGGGGTGAAATTGAGCTGACTTGGATTTACCATACTTGGCGTCCAATATTTTGCTGAATTTGGACCAATTGTCGATATTGACATTTAGTGCCTGGAATATAGCATTCTTACCACACTCTATAAATCTAGAAGAGTGTAAAATCAAGCGTTTCACTCCGCTAAGTCTCAGAAGTGAACCAGTCCGCTTCGAGAGGGATTCTCACTCGTTTCGAGTGAACTCTCATTCTTTAAGAGTGGAAAATTAACTGTAAAATTGGAAAGTTTCCACTCTAAAAAAGTGGGAATTTTGCTCGAAATTTCGACATGCTCGCTTCTGGCTGCCTGAAGAGTGAAATCTCAGCCTAAAAATTTTAGAGAGAATATATTCAATCTTTCTTGATATATTGAGAGAAGGATAATATATATCTTTTACGTTTGAGTGGAGATATTAAATGTATAAGTATTAAAATGAAATTTCAAGACGAAAGAGAGGAGGTGAAGTAAAAAGGATGAGAGAAAATTGGTAGGAGAGGATGATGAAAATCTCTAAGAGAAGAGAATAAGGGACAATGAGATGCCGTGAGGAAAGAAAACGGATGGAAGAATGCGGGTTGGAGAAAGCCAAGGGAGGTTGCTCGAATGCATAAAGTTAAATACCCGCGGGCATAAACCTGGTCTGGACTCTGCCACTACCACCGTTCAGTATCCTGAAAAGAGAAGAGATCCTGTTTCCTCCCTCCGAGACTTGGACCGATGCGAATTTTCTTCTTTTTACTGTCACATTGTCGAATACGTAAAATTGTTGAGCGAGAATAAGGAAGATATATATATATATACATATATTTCCCTCTCACCTACTTTGCGATTCTCGTCTTCAATTCGTGTTCGATAACGCAGGTCGGTTTCATTTATTTGTAGATATAATTCGAAATCTTGTACATCGATATCGATTTTCTTTTGTCCCTTTTACGACTCGAAGATTCTTTTGCTTCAACCATTCTCCAAATAATGAAGTGAAAATCTTTTTGGAAAATAGTTTTAGAATTCTTTTTCAGTCCAAATACGGAATACCTTGGCAAGAGAGATAACTTGGATTTATAAATATTTTCGAGATATCGTGACACACCATCTTGCCGCAAAGTCAAAACAGAAAAGATAAATCGAAATGCCTGGATTCCTTTGTTCTTCACTTTTTATTATTTCATGGTTATACAGAAACAATGTTGGACGAGGTAAACCACTCTTCAGATCAGAAGGAACGAACGAATAAAAGAACGTCTTTGGACGAAGTATAGAAAAAAAAAAATCGTCAAAGATAATGCTGTTCAAAGAAAAATTTATAGTTTGTATTATTAATTCTCATATTTCGTATGTCGAAATATATTGAGTGGATGAAGAATAAGGATGAAAATGAGCTTCTGAAATCTCATCGAAGAATTCTTCGAAAGAAAGAGAGAAAAGAATAAGATAATATTTATCCATATTTTCACGTACTTGGCGTCAATACGTTACGAATGAGAAATTAAGAGTTATCGAATGAATTGAGAACAATGATCGAACAGTGAATTATCTCAGCTAGTTCACCACTTTTTTATCCTCGTATATGTACATATATATATACGTATACGTGATGTACGTGCTGTATTTTCGCTTATCGAGCGTGACGTGGGTGAAAGGGTTGATTCTAGAAAGACGTAAGAAGATTCTCTAGCAGTCGTGATATAGCCGAAGCTACTATCACTGGATAACAAATATGGTTTCCTACTGGATTTAAGTAACATACTAAAAGTTATCGATGATCCCCTTCTTTTCTCAAGTTACCGTGCTTTAGCTGATGCAATCCTTGAGTCAATCTTCCCTTATCCAACTGTCTACGTTTCTTCCTGCATTCATCAACCTTCGATATACATATAATCTCATCTGATTATTGAAATTTCTCAACAATTATGAATTTTTGTACCCTCTATTTTTTATTTAGAAACAAAATTGTCAATTTGAGTATAATAAATGTTCATGCTTTGCGTTCAGGAGTCGTGCATCAGTATATATACATATATATATAATTCCTACAAAACCGATCGATACGGAATGAACCTATACGGACTACCCTATCATCACATGCAATAAACAATCTCACAATTCTATAATAACAGCACTGTGGTCTGTAAGTAAATTCATTTCCCAGATCCCCTACAATCCAGTCGCACCTAATATTTCTAAATTCGATGTTCTCCATCGAAGAAAAATATACCGAACACGTTAAACGCGAAACCTATCGGGAAGTGACATACATTTTGCATTTGTATTTCGTGGATCGTAACAGGCCTCGGCTGTCGGATTTTCAGTTTGGTCGCTCTATCAAATACAATTCGAATCGGTCGTTTGGAAAATCTGAAAAGAAATGACACATTCCCGTTGTAAATGTACCTACACACGAATTTCGTTGGATCAACGCTGCGCGGAACAAAAGTAGAGAAAAAAATTAATGGAGATCGCGATACGATCTCTAAACCGCTGATGTTGAATATACGACATGTACAATGAAAATCTAGATAAAATCGATGTACGTGATTTGAACGATTGTCTCCTTTTTATGAAATGAATTTTCAAACGGCCGTATCTATTCTGGAACTATTATATATCGTATCAAAAAAGAGAAATTTCAAAGCTTTCAACCAGAGTTGTATATACGATATCTGTTACATGTCCCGATCGAATTTTATATATAGGCGAACGCTTTCCAACAGCTGACTACTTCAAAGAGTATCAAACAAACCAGACCACGCGTACCCAAAAGCATCTTCATCTACAACATTTCCGTTATGATAATTATCATTCTTCGAGTGTTGAACTTCAGATTCCTTTTTCCTTCACTTTGATCGCTTATCACATAACTTTCGTATCGACTTATACTCACATTTGAAACTTATGTTTATGATTTTGTATGAATTAAGATGAATGAGCCTATATCGATCGTGGAGCACGTTCATTTCTTCCTTCCTTTTTCGTTTTGAATCTTCCAGCAATTTTCAGTTACGTAACTTGACTTTGAGTGACCTGTACAAGCAAACAGGATCCCCGAGTGAAATTTTCTCTCCCCTTCTTCTTCTTCTTCTTCTTCTTCTTCTTTCATCTTCCTTTTACAGACTTCGTTCTTGGATGCACCGAACACATTTGAAGACAGTCATCCGTGGTCATTTCAAACGAAACGTTGGCAATTCAGAAAACAGGAATTGAGTTATCTGTTACGAATTGGTGAAGTGATAAATCCAAGTGATACAATTTTCGTGTGTCAGTATTCAAAAAACACAATTTTGTATTCAAGAAGCTGTAGTTTTGTAATGTGGATTTTAGATCCACTAGATAAAAACTTCGAATTTAACAGAAGAGTTAATCAGATTAGAAGTAAATGTAAGAGTGAAAAAATGACGCCGAGAAAATTTGGATCTAGAATGAAACATTGATCGAATTAGGTCAAAAAGTCACTCGATATCGAATTCAATTTATTATCCCATTATTCATCCCGTCAATTCATGTAAAACTCTCAAACATTCTCTCCATAAGTTTTCTCTCACAAATATTAGAATATAGCGTGAGAAATACCAGCAGGTAATTATGAAAAATATCAAACGTTCTTCGAAATGTATCGCTCGAATTCTTGCATTCAAACCGCGAACCGAATTACCTATCCCGTGCGATGACCAATCTAGTAATAAAACCTTATTCGTTTCTATATTATATTTGATGAATGAATATATACATGAATTTATAATTACATGATCAATACTGTGCATTAATAATATGCAGCCTGAATTTAACTACAATTCTGAATATTGAGAAAGTTCAAAAGTTCGGATAATTGAAACATAGTTCAATAAATGATCCGAAAGTTTGAATGAAGAAACTCCGTTCAATAATTCAGGACGCAATTTCATTATTTATTCTGATGTTGTTAAAAAAAAAAAACTAAGCGAGTATCCAGATTTGTTTACTACGCCGTTTGTTCAGGTTTGAACGATTGACCCAAGTCTGCCCCATTATAAAATACAAGTTAATTTGGAGTATTGATTACAAACTTTGATTTATAAATTAATAAGTCAAGCTGTGAAAAATGAGTACATATTTTCATAATTTGCTGATGGATGGAATTATTGTTTGTTGAGCCAGATTCTCCTCTATTGACATCTCCTGAAGAACGTAGCCTGAGGCCCAGCAAGGACCTCATCCTACGATATGGGCCCAAAATTGGGCCAAAGTGGAGCAAAAATTCACAAACCCTGTGAATGATCCCCAATTCAACCACTCAATCTTGATTTTGGAAACTCTGATTGCTATACACAAAAGTATAAAAAATACTTATTCGGATACAGAAGACTTTTCGTGTAAAAAATGCCTTCATTCTCTTCTTTCGTTTTACTTGTCATAGGGAAGTGAAGCGCGAAGGACTACGGCAGGACTTGAAGATATCAAAGATCGAGGCACTTGTAAAACAATTTTTCAAGTTTTTAAAAATCGCATAATTCCATAATAATCCCATTTCCAACCCAACGAGAGTCTGAAAAAAAACCAATTGCCGTATGTTGTGCAAAACAAGTCCTCGATTATTCGAAATATAATAAATTTGAACTAGTTGAATACAACACAATTGCGCGATACATTTATTATATTTGTTTCAGTTTCTGTGTTGAAATACACAGAGAGCACTCGAACGTTATTTTGTCCCTCCACGCGGCAGAGAAGTTGAAAGAAAAAACATCGACGAGACTCGTATCGTGCAATGACGAATCCCATATACCGTACAATTATTTATTACTTCATTGTTGTTTATTTGAAGGGTCTACTACAATCGTTGAAGCTGTATTCCGGCCACCCTGCGGATCTCATTAAATGCACTACTGATTTCGATGTGAGTACTATATTTCTTTATTAATAAAATCTTTCTCCATATTCATCAATACTGTTATATCATGATCTGTTCGAATTAGTTTTTTACAAATTTCTTCTATTCGATAGTTTGAAAGGCTTTATGGCGACAACAAAGAAAGTTTGAATTTTAATATTTTGGGTTATCAAAAAACATTAGATATGTGTCTGAGTTTTCGTTTTTTGATGATGAATTTGGGAAAATTTAATCAGCTCTGCTTTACACAGGTGAAAAATACATTTTCAAACAGTGAGGGTGAACCTATTAACCTATTTTGCACCTCTAATTTGGTTTTGTTGAACAATCGAATGGTATTTATTCCCTCAGTTAGCATGACAACCATGTAAATAATGTGTATTCTACCATAAAGTGCGTCGAATGCCTTTGGCGGTCGAGTGAAATACTGAAAATTGTGGGTTCCATTCATTTCACCTACCATTCTTTTTTTGTTTGAGAAAATTCAGATTTTCTGTTCACGGGTTATTCATTAAATGTGTCAAGAGAAGTCTGAAGAATATTAGCAGGAATACAATTCAAGAAATCTTCAGAGAAGGGTGGCTTACGCTTAGCTCAAGGACGCTGAATATTCTGCATAGATCAAACCAGGACTTGTACAAGAATTTCCTGATAATCAACTAATAGTGACTTGGGCTTTCTCAATGGTGTCTCTCAGTATTGGGTCTCCAATACTTGGTCAACACGTACGGGATCAGTACTGGATACATAAAAATACAGTACTATGCCTGTGCTGATAAACCAGTACTGAGAACTTAATACCGGCCAGGTACTAACCGAGTACTGGCCCTGCACTGATTGCGAATAATGGTATCAGTACTCAAGTCCCAGTACTGAAAAGCGTTATCATTCCACACAAATGCCAGTAACCTGCCAGTCTTGGCTAGTACTGGTCCAGTACTGCGCCTGTTGTAAATTTCTGGTTGGGATTGTCGGGTCAGCTCTAGAAGAAATGGAATCGGAAAAGAAGAGTGAAATGTAACAGAAACGTTAATGAATTGCATATGGAGCTTAAATAGAAGGGATACAAAGAGAGTGCACGGGGAGAAAAACTTTGCTGACGCAGCGAATCGAGGCATTATATATAGAATAGCAAAATTTTTTGCTGACCTAGCTAAAAATTTGCTATAACAGCAATCGTGTTAGCTACGACAGCAATTTTTTAGCTGTCGCAGCTTACAAGATTGCTGGAACAGCAAATAGTTTGCTGCTCTGGCAAAAGGAATCCAGCAAAAGTAGATTTCGCTGCCACAGCGAATTCCTTTTTCTCCGTGTAGAATGAGATACGAATAGTATGCAGTCCTATATCTGAAGAACCTCGATCAAAACTCAATTGAATCATCGGAGATTTCCAGAACATAGTTGAAGATGAAAATTTCTAAAATCTATTTCTCCAACAAACCCACAATAGACAAAAGCCTTTCTCCCATTCAAATTTATTTCCTTCAAAACAAACAACCACGATAAAAGAACGAATCGCGTACTCGTATATATCCAGGTACTCTCTTCAATGTATTCAATAAAAACAAGTTGGAAAGTTATTTTGATGAAAGAAATTGAAAGAAGCTGCGAGAAAAATAATCCTCCTGCTTGGAAGATAATAATTAAAAAAATCATCTTCAGCACGTTTTTACAGGTATTCGAATTGAATGTACATTTATATATATATATATATTTCTTTTCTCCTTCCTTCTTCTATCTTTGTGAAATACGAACGGCGTTTTCCGATAAAAGTCTTTTCTTTTCCGTGAAAAGACGTCGTGGCTCATAAAAGAAATATTTTCGATTCGTAACTCTCTTGAAATAACGCATTGTTCCAATACGAGGAAGATAAATACTTTGCATCGATTCAGGAACGTAATCGAATTCGTGGAGTGCGCTTGCGTTTTCTCTACGATTGAAAAGAATTTTCCTTCATTTCTCCTCGGAAAACATTATTTTCTTGGTGTTCTTGTTTTATAAGTTATATCCGTCGAGAAATAATTTATCCCCTGAACTTGACTCGGTCTTAACGAGGATTGCAACGCTTGGTTCTCATCGGAACCTTGTCAAGAAGATTTCGATTGAGCAAAACATAAGGGGAAGGATGATTAACGATCATTCACGAAGAAAATTTGCCTCTTCATGTAATCAACAAGGCTCTCTTAGAAGTCTGCTTAGAATGAATGGCAGACAATTCAAATTCCCTCATTCAAAATTTGAGACGGAGTCGAATTTGGTGTCTAAAGTGTGGCTATGATTTGTGTAGCATGTGCAGACATGTCTCGAATGCTTCAATCGCTGTCCTTTGTCAAATTCCGGACTTTCACCTAATGTCCACCTGATTATTATCTCACCAGCCCATCAGGGTGGTGCTGTTATGTCAGAAAGTAGACAATTTCCACTGAGTGGAAAGTTCCTCTTGCCCCCAAAGGTGAACACACTATTTTTCTTCAAACCGCCCAATGAACATTATGAGGACGAGGACTTGGAGACAACTAGAGGAGCTCTTAAAGAGATCTCAATGTCATCCAATGCGTCGATTTAGGAGATCTTACAGAGCTCTTGTTTAAGACCGCTTTATGTTATCTTTATGTTATAAATGTTCTCTTTAAGATAACATAAAGTGATCTGAAACAAGACCGCCACAGGATCTCCTAAGCCGACGCATTGGATGACATAAAGATCTCTTTAAGAGCTCCTCCAGTTGTCTTCAAGTCCTCGTCATAATGTTCATTGGGCGCGAGAAAAGTATAAATTGTTTGTATTAGGTGTACAAGTTTGCTTCCGCCGTTTGTTCCCAAAATTTGAGGCTTCATTCTCAAAAAGTAAATAACGTTGCTAGCCACTACATTTTCCCATCTTTTTGGCAATTCTCGGAAAAACTATGCATCTTTTGAGGCGGTCCACGAATCGATGCATTCTTCAACTTCTTCATAAGAATGGGAATTCTAATCACTCAGGCCGTGTGCCATCGGTCGGAATAAAAGGTAGTCGGAAGGAGCAATATGTGAAGTACGGCGGATGAGGTAAGACTTACCATTTTAGTGTTTCCAAATATGTGTTGACCGGTTTTGAGACACGTGGCAGAGTATTATCACGTTGGAGGATCACTTTATCGTGTCTTTCTTGGTACTGTGGCCATTTCTCCTTCAATGCTCGGCTCAAACGCATCAACTGCATTCGATATCGATCCCCTGTAATGGTTTCACTCGGTTTCAATAGCTCATAATACACGACACCGAGCTGATCCCACCAAATGCAGAGCATAACCCTGGCACTATGAATATTTTTGGTTTAGCCGTCGCCATGGGGACATGCCCGGGCATTCCCCAAAATTTTCTGCACTTGGGATTATCGTAGGGGAGCCATTTTTCGTCGCCGGTCACAATGCGGTGTCAAAACCCCTTTCGATTCTGTCTTTGAAGCAGCTGTTCGCGAGTAAAGAAACGTCATTCGACATCTCTTGGCTTCAATTCGTATGGAACCCAATTCCCCTGTTTCTGAATCATTCCCATGGCTCTGAGGCGTTTCGAAATGGTTTGTTGAGTTACGCCCAATGATTCTGCCAATTCTTCTTGCGTTTGGCTCGAGTCTTCATCGAGTAATGCCTCCAATTTGGAATCTTCAAAAATTTTCTCTCTTCCACTGTCATATCAGTCCTCGACATTAAAATCACCCTTCTGGAAATGTTGAAACCATTCACGACACGTTCTTTCACTCAAAGCAGTCTCACCCTCAGTACTTGAGAGCATTCGATGAGCCTCAGCCGCAGTTTTCTTCAAATGAAAGCGGAAAATCAGAACTTCCCGCAAATGACGAGCGTTTTCATCTCCAAGGCAGAAAGTGGATATTTTCGTCCCGCTCTGATACATTCGCCTGGAATTTATCAATTTCTCCTCTGAAAATAGGTCTGAAAATATGAAATTTTCGTGGAGATGTGGGAAGAAAATATTTCTAAACCAATTTTTGACGAAAATCGCTCCGCAAATTGAATATTCTTCCAATTCCGAAGAGATTCATCCGCTGAACCTGTGAAGCACTTCGCAGACGGAAAAGTCTTTAATTTGTTATCGATAACTTATGTTTCATCGACGATTCTAGCAGCATATAGCAATTAGAAGCCCTTCTTATTTCTCGAATATCTCCTAGATATGCCTGATTTCCGTTCAGGGCCTGACTTGAGTATCTGATAAGGCCCTGACAAAAATGTAACGCAGGAAAAAGACAAGGTCCTGATCAGGAGAACCTGATTAGTGGTTGAATTCCTAATCACGACCTCATCTAAGGTATATTCTAACATTCAATTTAATTTTCATGGAATTCACTTTTCATAAAATTTTTCGAAACTCCCCTAACAGAAGAAATTCTACTGATGATCCAAATAGACCTCAGTTGAACATTGAAAAAAGACAGGTAAATTTCTAATGAGTTGTGTGAAAATTCATTCATAGTTCTGAATTGATCAGGTCCTGATTCGGCTGTCTTGTCGGTTATCACATGATTGAAATACGGATCAGCCAAGGCAATCCTGATCAGATCCTGATCAAGATATCTTGACAGTTACCTCACAATTCAAATACGGATGAGTCAAGGCAATCCTGATCAGGTTCTGATAGGAATACCATGTCTAAGTGACTGAATGGGAGAATCTGACTGGGACCTGTCTACTGACAAACCTGACTTGCGTTACATTGTTGTAAGGTCCTAAACAGGATGCCATGTCAGGACCTGATGAGATAATCGAAAGTTTTCCTTAATCAGAAGTTCCCTAAGTAAGGCTGCAGCCTTACGACGGCCATGCTTCTAATAGGGAATTCCCTGCCAAATTTCTACTAGGGTCCAAATCTGCTGAATCTAACAGTACCTCAGCTACCTGTTTTCCAGCCAGCGAACAGTTTCGCTCAACAGGCTGTGAATTTTAAACACCTAATGATAATAATGCAAATATGAAAAATCAAAAAAGGACTGTTCTATCGTGATGAATAAAAACCATCCCTTGAATATCGATTCGACAATATTCTTCCTTTATTCCGATAACGACTTCAACTTTATTAGTAATTCGTTGTCACTCTTCATGCAATTCCATCACACCTTCCAGCACAAAGCCCTTCCGTGAATCCTCTATTCGTTCTTCTCGCCGAATGAAATACTTTCGATTAATCATTCTTGGCATATGAATATATGTATCCGCTTTTGTGGAAAATCTATCGAGTTCAATCCAGGGATATTTATACTCGATTCCAATCATTTCCTTCTTTCCTCAATTCCGTGAACAAGAACTTGTAACTCAGCCAATACCACTGGCTCTGCTATATTTCACACTCCAACGTGCCGTCGCCCTACGATCGTGGATTTATAATTGGATTTCAAGCTCCCGTCAATTTCCTTCTCGCGATGATCATCCGGACTGGAGTTTCATAGTTTATTTGCATAGACCTTATATATATATATATATATCTTATCCGATGTATAATATTTTCTCCATGCACTCGAACTTGTACTTTTGGAAAAATATCCTGAAGTAAAGATGGATGTAATCATTGGAACCCCGATTCATTGAAACAGTTCACTGAAAATGAATACCGATCGATTCCCCTTTTATAAATATCACGAATATTTCTTTTTCCATCGGTATAATTCAAATTCTCATCGGAATTGTTCTATTGAGGATTTTAAACGAAGCTCGATATTGACATCTCTGGGAGAAAAGTACCGTGAATTGAAATAATCAGAATTGAAGTGATCGGGAACAAATTCGATTGGAAAATTTCTCGTTGATTAGTTCCGTGCGTGAGCGTATATATCCTTGTTTCCCTCCGTAAACACCAAAGAATGGAATTATTTTTATATAAAAATATTGTATTTGTAACTCTCCATTCGTTCCGTAATAATAACGATAGTAATAGTAATTCGATCGATCACTGTCCAACGTAATCTCAACGTACACTCGAATAATCGAAGAAAATCAGATAACTTGTAGCGTAACGGAGGAAAAAGATTTTCATTTTTCCGTCAGCATTAGTCGTAGACTCATTTATTACGTACATAAAATCCTCGAGGAGTTTCTCCCCATGGTCCTTCATAATATCCATCCAACATGCTCATTGCTGCTATACACATCGATATGAGGTCGATAGAAAAATCCTTCCCTGCCTCTTACAGCACATCACTTTTCTTCTTACTTTCCTTCTTTTCTATTCGCTCTCCATACTTCTCCTTCTGGACAGAACGGCAATGTGCCGCGAACCATTCAAGATGACTCAGCATCAATAAATCGAACGATTTATGAAGCAACTGTACCCGCAACGAATATTTTCCAAGAAAAAGGAGGAGAAGAAGAAGAAGAAGAAAAATAGATTTTAACATGTGAACCATCGAATATGAACTCTTGTCATTCATTTGTTCTTCTATTTTTTTCTCTGTGTTTGTTGTTGTTTTTTTCAATTTGATTTTTCTCTTGTCATGTCGTGTGCACGCCTCCCCGTACATGGATTCGGAATCAAATCTGATTAACTCGTTCGTATCCCAAGTTACACGCGAATACATTTTGTATTTCCAGTAATAAAAATAACACGTGTAACTTTTCCTGCAAACATGAAGAGAAAAAAAGATTTTGCTCTTGATTCGGTGCGATTCTCGCGTAATCCTTGCAGTCTGGGGGAGATTTTAAATTGCATCATCGAGTGAGATTTTATATTCAATTTCGTTCGCGAGATAGATTTTTTAAAGAAAGTGGAAAAATATACAAATTTGCGGATTTTTACTTATCACTATTATTATTATTTGATCCTTAATTGATGAAGAGCGACAAAACCTAACGAATTGAACATAAAAGTCGTGTTCCAATCACGGGAAAAGAGCAGCGCGGAAAGTTCTTGGTACTCGAAACCCTTCGCTTTGAAGATACTCTGTTTCTCCGAAAGCGGGAAAGAAATGAAACATTGATCACGAGATATTATCTTTTACATAGGAACGAGTGTGGCTCCAAGGAACAAATCGAGTGGAATCTTTTAATGATATCAAAAGAGACTTATATAATATCTTTAAACGGATCCACGTAGCAAAGAAGGGAAAAGTTACGTGATGCATGATGAGCATTTTGATGGATATTTCGAGCAACTGAGGATGCCTTTCAACTGAACCCTCGCGTCTTCTATTTCTAGGTTTTGACAATATAATTACCTAGCCTAGCATCAAGCGGTAATTATTCGACGAAGGGAACTGAAACGATGAAAGGTGAGATGCGGAGAATCCCTGTGAATTCGTCAGATAACTTTAATCGAAACTACATTTTCATGCTATATCGTCAGGTATGAGGAATTCGATCGAAGTGAAGTAACAAGATTTTTGAAACAAAAATTAACTCTCTCGAGTTGTTTCTCGATCAAGGGATTTTCCGAATTTCAAGGACGATCGATCAACGCTGCAGCAGTCGAATTAACTTCCGTACCAAAGCTTAATTCAATAATTCAAGATAGATCTGATGTATCACTTTACTGGTAATTTCCTGATACCTTACAGATTCCTAGAGAAGATTCGATGGAACTCCAAGAATTGGCTCGAGTCGTGCTTTCTCTGTGTACCGTTAACGCCAATAGTCCAGCTCAAGTCGTTGGAGTTCGATTATTGCGATTACACGCTCTGTGAAGTTTGATTAAACTGAATCTTCGAGTGAGAAATTTACTCAATGACCTTACGAGGTGCCTGTAATGTAATTCTGTGAAGCAATACTTGAGTTCTACTATTAAACTGCTCATTTTGAACTGATAAGAGATTACGGTAGCATGGGTAGAATTTATGGACTTTACAACGTGCGTGAACTTGAACTGTATCATTTCTAGTATTAGAAACTGTTTTAGTTCTATATGATTTTAAGGGTGGAAAGTCTGGCTCGCTGCGAGAGTCAGCTTTTTTGGGCTCATTCTTGGGCTCATAGCTACTCTCTAAAATTTTTAGAGTGAGATTCCACTTTTCAGCCAGCCAAAAATGAAGCTGTCTTTCAGAAAATTTCTTTTGAGCGAAATTTCCACTCTTTGAGAGTGATATTCTAAGGTTTGAGGTCAATTTTTCACTCTAAAAGGGTGTGGGCTTCACTCGAAACGAGTGAAAATCCCACTCGAAGTGAACTGGGTAATTCTGAGACTGAATGGAGCGAAACACGTGATTTTTCACTGTTTCAGATTCAGAGAGTACCATTGATTCACCATTCCGCCAGGCTTGGCACTTGCCAGGCCCTTGGTCCAACATTGATTGGACGATAAATTCTATTCAAAGTGAGGATCATTTAGAAAACACCGAGTTATTCACAGATAAATCAGGAAAACACAATAAGATCCTAAATAACATATATCAGAAAATTTCAATTCTCCTCAAAACCCACAACGCCCTCTATAACGCCTTAAATATTGATACGTCAGATAATTCTCACACGAAAGAAAAACCGTGTGGAAAGAAATCGAATCCATTATTTCCACGTTTCCAGACGCGATATGAAAAATTTCTAATTTTAAGGGAATAAATAAGCGTAGAAGAAAAAAGGATGAGTTTCTCTCGTGAAAGGAAAGAGGACATAAAGAATCAGCGGGAGCGGCATGACAACATTCATTCGAAAGGAAATTGCATCACGATCGAACAATTGCTGGAAGCTCTTCTCGTACGATACACGATATGTAATGGATATCCATTAGACAAGTGGAATGCTGGGAACAACCTCGCTTTAAAACAGAAATTATGGTTGAATTTTTATCAAACGCGAGGATGAGATTTATCGGTACCGTGGAAAAGAAAGTATAAAAAAAAGTACTCTGCAACTAATAACGCAAAACCTTCGCAATCTTATTTTGATTGATAAACCTTCTTCGATCGTTGAATCTTTTTTTCTCCCACCGAAAAATCGAAGACGGCACACCACGAGAGAAGGAAAAAAAGAATAAAAGTGGGAAATTCGTATCATAAAGCTTCGTATTACCGTAATACGAAGGGAGGTGTTATGAATTCTCGCACCGCCGCCGCCAGAAGCCGCGTTAAGTATGCGGAATATTCAATATTCCGAGGTTATAAGTTCTCTTGGAATTCCACTGACGTAATCAAATGTTAAATGTACCTATAGCACATGAATGATCGTAATTGCCTTATAAATAATAAACCTCACTTTTCTCACAACTCCTTCCCTTGTTTCGAACTAATGCCATAATCTCAGCATCACTCTCGATTCGTTCGAATATAAATATTCATGTCTTGTTAAAAACAATTCTCGAAGAAACAAAATCTTGCCGGGAATCGCGGGTATTTTTGAAAGCTCATGAAGGTTAGTCAGGCTTCTTCATAAATATTGAAATCCATAGAACAAACGAGCCTCCTCAAACCTCAAATCATTATAACTTTGTTAAAATTCTTGTGGAATTCAAGTTGAAAGGGATTCGGATATGCAAATTCAATTTCCTTCTTTGTTATTTTGAAAAAAAGGTTGTTTTCTCTCCCTCCCTCGATGAGAGGAAACATTGCGAGAATATAATTAAGCACTCACCCTGCGAAATAACTCATCGCGAAAGATGTGGGATGATATAAAGCGATGACAATGTTGAGACATTTCGTAACTGATTACGAAATGAAAGAAGCTCGCGATTATTCTGGTGAATTTTTCGGATAAAATCTTATTCTATGAATGCTCCTGATATTCACAACACACAAAAATCTTGCAATATCTCCTCCTCTTTGGAGTTTTGTCTCTTCTTTGATTTCTCTGCGATCGAATGTTGATTTTTACGCACGAGACAGGATAATACATTTTTCAATATAGTATGTACCTGAATATTCGTTATTTCGTTTTTACATTTTCGATGGTATATATACACGCAACATGGAATCGAAAACAACACGTGCATTAAAAAAGAAAAAAAATGTGTATGAACATAGATGCATGTAAACCAGCTTGTTGGAATCTAATATTCATTTTGCTCGTTACGATTGTTGCATGAGTTTTTTGTTCTCAAATTTATCATCAACTGTTATTGGTACTCGACATTGTAGATTTATTTGTAATGTCATCGATACATAGACGAGAAGAGGAACAGAAATACAGAGAAGAGGGATGGAAAAAATTGTTGTTGGTACATTTAATTAAAAAATATTCCATTCGATCGTGTTATTCGTTGTTTTCTGCAGCATACATGCATTTGATTTGTCGGTAAAGAGATAGTAGATGGATTCCAACGATATCATTCATTATAATTAATTCAAGTGCAATCACATTCCTATAAAGGTTGGAAGTAAAAATCAATTGACTCGACCGAACAACTACAGCTACTCCATCCTCCGAGAATGAATGAAGAATTATTTATGGAGAGGGATCGCTTGGTATCAGAAATACGTAAACTCTTACAATGCTTCGAATTCGTTGGATTATTCACTACAGTTTCGTTTTCAGTTTACCACGACAGGGATCGTTCCACAAATTATTCAAACTTCGTAGATAAGATCCTTGTATCTTTGTTGTATGGTTCGTACAAGATTTGGGAATTTTCGAACCCTGCACTTTGTCGATCAAAAATTCAAGGTACACTCGTGGTACTTATCGTATATATACTGCACGTTTTATCATTGAAAAACAAACGTTGATGTGAGCGTGGTAATAAGATATCCTGCAGTTGAGAATCGAACTCGTTCCTTATGTTCTTCGATGACAAGTACAGAGCGGAAGACAAATTATTTAAACTCGTCTTTACGATCTGAAAGAGCAAAACTTGACGTTCCTTTCCGAAGGTGTTCTCAAGGTGTCGAGGGCTTTAATTTCATGGAACGTTAAATACGTAGAGTGCCGTAGAGTGAAAACCCAGAAAAAGAAAAAAAAAGGAACATGGAAGAGGAGACGGTATATACGAAAGGATAAAAGGATAGAAAATCGTTCTATAACTCTTCTCCTCTGCATTGGTGAGGAAGAATGACGTCCCTAGCCCACGTAGTCTCTCCTCGACCAATCTTTTTTCACCCTCGCACGAACACTTAATTAGATATGAACGAAGATCTTAATTAATCATTTCATTACCATTTTTGTTCTTCCTGAAGAGAGCGAAATTCATTAAATCACGTGTGATTGTTTTTTTTTCCAACCTCCTTTCGTCGTTTGACACAATCGTACGGTTCACTCGTTCTTCCCAAAAGTTTCCACGTCGAAACTTTTCCACCTGTCGAAAGCACGGTGACAGGTTAGTGAAGTGTAACGTACTGTCACAAACTTGTATTTTCAACTATTCCAAACGATAATCTCGAGGCGTTCAACGCATTCGACTCTCCGGGTCATTCATTTTTCAGAACACACGTTTCCGAATTAACGAGATCGAATGCAAGAACCCGTGAGAAAATCAGTACTAAAATTATACTTTTTCCTACTTTTCAAACTTTTACATGAAATCCCTTCCAATTAAAATCCTGAAAACGCTTGAACGGTTTGGCAAAAAGTGGGTCATGGAATAAATTCGTAACAGGAATAATTGTAGACTCAATATCATTTTTGGAATGCATCCATGTAATCTGATAATCAACAACGCATAATTTTATTTCTCGCCAACTTTCGTACCTTTCGCGAATGAAGAGACTGACTAGAAATATTCATCGCGAGAGGGTGAAAGAAAAACGATAATCGATCCTCCGTCGAAACGTGGAATTGGAGATTCTTTTCGAGTCGTTGCGACTCGTCGAGAGAATAAACAGTAATTACGTCGTCTGGTGAAACGTAATAGATCGCGTGGTTGATAAACATGTTTGATCCATCGGATTACGTAATTGGATTACTAATGAAACGAAGCAATGATGGTATGAAAGAAGTACGTGATGTTACGTGGCCTCGAGGTTCAACGGATAAATCACGTACATGCACCTATGCTCTACCGTCATCTGGTTCCTGTACCATATGGAATCAGAGCAATGTTGCAATGTTACAATACTGCAATTTCCACTCAAACAGCGTTTTATACCCACTTTCCGATAAGATAAAATAAAGAAGCGAATCTGTTATTATATTTCGAAATCCGATTAAATTACAGGTAAGCGTGAAATAATTTACCACCCTCGAATAAAACAACGGAGGCACTTTGATTTCTGAAACTCGCCCTTTGTTTTTCTATTTTCTTTGCTCGACTGCTCTACCTTTCACGCCTTCGTGGGCAATTTCCACGCTTTAATCCGAAGAGAGATAGGAAGATACACGTAGCGATGATCACCTTTGTCTCTCGTAGGAGCGACGATGGGGGAAAAAAAAGACCGAGCGCGTTGAGAGTCGTCGCGTTCATCTCGAGGGAATTGCTAGCCTCGAGGCGTATGGCCGAAACTCCGAAATTCAGATTATTATGATTATTATGATTATTACTAGGATGGATTTTCATGTAACGACTGGCGCCATCCCTTTGCCAAGACCCAGTGGCGATTCGCCGCCTCAGGGCATTATTAAACATTTAAGAGTTGAACTTTGAGTAAGGATAATAATGTTTTTCCTCGTCTCTTTCTTATTCTTACACTCTATTCTCCTGGCTCGTAATCTGCCAAATTTGCCTGCTTTCGGATAGAACCGTGATCATCCCTTGATATCTTGTTCCAGTCGGTGTTCGTGTTTTGTAGCAATTATCGTGTGAATACGGTCATCGTGCCACACACAACAACCCTTTTCCCCGTTCTTTTTCTGAGAGAGGATTTGGTAGAAAACAGAGAATGAAGTGTGGAATTGATTGGAAATTTACACAAATCTCACGAAGAGAACAAATTTGCTGACGCAGCAAATCGAGGTATTATATACAGAATAGTAAAATTTTTTGCTGACCTAGCTAAAAATTTGCTGTAACAGCAATCGTGTTAGCTACGACAGCAATTTTTTCAGCTGTGGCAGCAAAAAATGAAGAATAAAAATTCGCTGTCACAGCTAGCAAGATTGCTGGAACAGCGAATTCCTTTTTCTCCGTGCTCCAACATCTCGATTCACTGTGAAAAATCTGACGAGTTTTTTCTCAGTTCAGGGGTGGATTCCATCGTGGAAGAACTGTTTTTCTTCCAACAAGAATAAAGAAATTATTCTGCTTTTTAGGTGTCTCCATAACGATGATATTACAACAACAATATATAACGTGATTCCAAAATTCAGTCGTCAAGACGAAATATCCTGCAGATAGTTATTATATGAGAAAATTATATTGCATTGAGTGCACAAAAAGGTGCAGGAATGAATTGACCATAAAGGATGAAAAGAAAAGTTTTAGTGTGGTAACATGGATGAGAATGTATCCACCGTGAAATACGATCTTCAATTTATTGAGCAATTTTCGATGAGGTGAGAATATCACAGGATCAAATTACCAAACCTAAAGCGATAACTCAATTATAGCGGCATATGATTAATACCGATTGTAGGTACGAAATTGAGAGAAGAGAGGAGAATCTTAGCTGCGACGTGAATTATAAAAATAATATATAGTTGAACATTGAAGAAATTATGAATTATAGATCGAAGTTGGGAATGTTTTACATATTTTTGCCATCGACTTAGAACGAAAAAACTCCGAACGTTCTCAACACGTACGGCCAAAGACCTTTTGTTTTTGCATTTTTTAATTCCAGAAAAATTACTGGAAAATTATGAAAATTTCTACGCAAAAAATCACACCGTAAGACGATGGAAGGCACGTAAATTCTTGTTGATGCAGGTTTCAATGAGTCCTGAGGTGATCACCTTATGGAATTCTTTGATTATCAGAGATTTCCGTAACCTTGTCACGTCGCTTCTGTACGAAGAATAATATCTGTCGCAAACTCTCGTAACTAAGAATCATGTTCGCAGAGTGTTGAAATTCTGGACCGTAAAATATACCCTCACAGGGTAGGCAAAATCTTGGACCGTAAATCTCTTTAAAAGACGCGTACAAGGAGATAACGAACTACTGTAAAACTTTCCGTGGAAGTGAAATTTGTCTCCCCTTTGGTCAACGTTGGTCAATTTATCGATGAGTGTTATCATCATCATCATGCTGAATATTTATTTTTCCTTCCGTCCTTTTTTATGGGATTCAATTAAATTCACGATATAAACTCTCGATCGTCTATTTTTTAAAATAATTATCAGTTCGTGTTCTCATTAGAATAATAATATTTCGAAATTGGGCCATAACTTTGGGAGATTATATCAGCTAATACTCATGCTCTTGTTGATTGGATAATTACCGGATCCTGTACGTCGAAACCACCTTGTACATTCTGTTCGGAACCTTAACGATCACGTGTCATAGTCTTCTATACACACAGATATATATTCCCCTAACCTCTTTGGCTAATCGAGAGCCAGACTAAGCAAACTTTAGGGCGGATCGCGTGATTAACGGCTCGTTTTGAAAGCTCTTCCTCTCCCAAGCATTCAATCGGGTTGGATCGTACAATACATATGGACAAGACTGTACGCTGTACGCTGTACGCTGTACGCTGTATCGCACACAATTCATGTTCTAATTATGATATCCAATAATCTATCGTATATTTTTTGTCGATTGAATACTTTCTTTTCGAGGTGTATGATAATCTTTCCTGACTTGTCTGTTGGAAGGGACGTATCTATCCGGATTGCGTCCATCAGTAGTCAAATTAGGTGAGAGATATGATACAGTTTGGAGATAAGGAGGATATGAATTTGAAATTTCAATATATCGAGAAATTATCAAAGAATGACATACACGTGAGAGTTGTCACATTATCTCTAGATGGTAAATGAATTATTGTAAACTCAAAATTGTTCTGAATCAAATGCCCTTGCTGAAGAAGATTTCCTAAGCGAGTCTGAAAGATATTTTGAGAATACCAAAACTTCTACGAAGTGTCTTTTAAAAGATTCTGGAACAATTCCTCAAAATTGCCCGAATGGAAAGGTTTTGATAATATTATATATTATTTATATATCAAGTATATAACTTTGCTTCCGCCGTTTTTCCGCAAAATTTGAGGCTTCATTCTCAAGAAGTGAATACATATTTATGATTCAAAGTACTGGCCGTGGCTAGCTAGCCACTACTTTTCCCATCTTTTGCATCTTTTCCCAGGTAAAAATTGACCATGGGCGCTAGGTTGCCGCAAAGCTCACCAAGATGGGCCGAGCCTAGGCTACCAGGCATGGCGCAACTCTGAAATGATAACATCATTTCAACCTCAGCCCATTTGTTTCCACAATCAAGACCCAACACTGGAAACAGGGTTGTGATAGCATATGCCGTCAATGGCAGACCATACAAAAATTTGTTCGCCAAGGATGAGCCAACGCTGTAGCAATCTTGCGGCAGGGTTGCGCCCATCTCATGCCAATGGTCACTTTTCTTTTTTATTGTAATTGAAAATAAAATCAAAAATCCATTCTATCATTTCGATTGAACGAAATGAATGTCGGAGAATTTCAACATGTAATTTTTCTGATTAGTTTAAACTGATGAATGACGTAAATCCGGTGGCCCTGGCGTAGAAGTAGGCGGGTCTGGAAACAGATGAAGAATTATTTCTGTCATGGAATCTTCAAAGGAGACTTATATATTGATTGAATGCTTGGTTCGCCACTCGCAGGAAACAAGCATCACTCTGGTGAGAGTTATTGTAATTTGCTGTTTGAGAAGGAAGTTTCACTCTTAGCCAAGCTATTACTCAAGTCGAGTCAAGCTAACGCCTAAACTGAGCGAGGCCATCGCCCAAGCTGAGCCAAGTTATTGCCCAAGCTGGACCAAGCTACGACCCATGCTTGGTGCAACATGAGAATCCATTGTCATTCAGAGTTGCCTAATGCTTGGAGCAGTGTCCCGCCAAGCCCTAGAGAGCCTCTGTTGAAAGCATGCGTTTTCCTTCAAGCAATATTGGTTGAAGGATGGGCCAAGCGTGACGCAGCCAATGATCAATGATGGATCAACGAAGTCGATTTATGACTTCCCATATTGGTACAATGTTTAGACCATTGTCAACCATCCTTGTCCCTACATAGATTGTCCAGCTTTGGCTGGCAGCCTTGCGTCTAGCTATATTCCGTCGTCAGCATTGGCGGAGCCTGAAGATTTTTATATGGGTTGAGATAAGAACACGGAGAGGAATGTATAATAAAATTTATTAGATTTCTAATGACCCTTATTAAAAAATATAGTAAAAATAGGGACAGCTATCTGATATAATACTGAGTACTATAAGCACATGAAGAAGATCATCGCTAAATATCACTTCCTTATAGATTCACATCGCATAACCTTCTATGATGTTCCAAACGAGAGCACCTTGTAGTTGAATTATCAATACGTTCAGTCCATCCACTGTACAGCATATAAAATCGCAATATATTTACAATGACGTGCTCATAAGTATACATATATCAAGACACCACAGTTGAATTCGTGCACAAGTGCCCACCGGGAATATCTCAAGTTATTCGAGTGGGGGCCACTCGAGATTCAAACATCGAAAAGCGAAGGTCCAATTGAAGTTTCGATACGTTTGATCGGTTTCTTTATTATTTGAAATTCATAACAACGATCAATGTCCGATACGGATACATTGCGCTACGGTGCCTGAGAGGAAATGTAATCGATGACCAATGAATTGAATTTACGAGGAGGTAGGAGAGACCTTCATCTTGCATTTCTCTCCCCATTACGCTGTGTATCAAGGGTCTAATGCTTCATCATTATTTTTCTCTTCCTTCGGTTCATAGCCCCGGGATGTTCCGCGTACAGCATACGCACAGCTGTTACGATAAAACGAGTATCAAAATCAATGAGACCTTTTGTTTTTTTTCTTTACATGAACGTGAGAAATGAGAATATTTCTCGCAATACTTTGATTTATACCAAAAAAAACATACACTCGAATGGAAATTTAGTTTGAATTTTTCATTGAATTCAACCAAAGAAGAAATGGAATTGTATTTTCAATATTCAATGATGGGAAAGTATGTTTCTTTTTTGACATTGAAGAGAAAATAAAACATCCGTGACGGTTACTGTTTTCTTTTCTCCTTGCACCCAACTGCTTGAAGTGGCAGTTTCAAGAAAACCCTTCAAGAGACATCATCCAAGTTTCTTCATATATCAAACCGGATATACGTTCATCTCGACACTGCGAGAAACTGCGAGATGAATGCCAGGGATTTTGATATACTAGATATCATTAGTACGTTAATATTGTGGGTGCTGTATGTCTCGATAATATTTCTTCCTTCATTTTTATCAAAATCATCCGATTGAAGATTTAAAAATATGAATTTATGATTTTTCTTTTTTAGTTTCCTCAAGATGGTTCTGGCTCGGGTGATGATTACCCAACTGAATCTTTAGAAGATATCGACATTGAAAATATAGAAGTGAGTTCATTCACAAAAAGAATAAGCGAATAAATAATCACGCTTTATTACTCACACGTTCTAATTGAAGAATGGGTTTCATCGACTCTACTAATACCGTTATTACTAATCCATAATAACTAATCCATGCTGTCATGTATCTACGTTATATGAATGCGGAATTCCACTGATTGAATATCCTTGCTAAAAGCTCTGTTACAAAATTCATGAAAATAATATGCATTCAATGCAAAATTGATCAACTCAAAATTCAGCACCTCCGTAATGAACTCCGCAAATTCATTCATTATATATATAGATTGCGGAACAAGGATACAGCGAAATTCAAATAATTATTCAACGATTAAGCGTTGAGAGACCTTCTTTGAGATTCATGAATCATTTAAATGCAATCAGCTCGCAGAATGTTCAGGATCAAATATATATATTTATATATTCTTCTCCTCATTTTTATCAATAAAAAACAAAATATGATCGCATCACTCGATACTTTTTTGTTCTCAAAAAGAAACAAATATTATTCGTCGTAAAATTCCAACGGTACCAATATGACGGCTGTTGTTTTTGTTGATGTATATAATCCATTTGCGTATTTATCAGTGACAAAAGAGACCAGTCGCATGAACGTTCATTGAGAATGGTCAAAATTTATATCTTGTTTGCATGTGTCTCTCGTCGAAACAGATTTTGCAGAATTATATCATCGAACGTACTCCTACTTTCCATTGAATCATAAAATTGTAAATGTTCTCCACCTGCCGCTTCATAACGGTATTAATTCATGAAAAACGATTCGATATTTATGACCGATTTCAAGGATTTTTCATTATTTCATCCAAGGATTGATCGATAGAGTGGGTATTCGTTTTTGATACTTTGTGAAACATCAATTACAAAAAACCGATAATAAGATTCATTGAGCGAAAGAAGAGCTTTTGTATATAGGAGACATTGTCGAACCGAGCATAACACTCCTCATTTAGAAAAGTCGAATAGGATTAGGGAAATGAGAATCGTTAATTAGCGTGATCCACTCCGTTTATAATTAACGAGACACTATATTCGAGACAATTGATTGATTTCATCCATTTAATCCTCGAGTATATATCTCCAAATACGAATATAATTTAACATACATATATTATTCGAATCAAATCTATCATCGATCGATGAATTTGTTCTTGATTAACACCCAACGAACGAGTGAACGAAACCATTCCATTATTCTTTATGATTTCTATGTTTGTTCATCCTTCATACGCGTGTACGGCTGAAAATTTCATTGAATAACAAACATTTGAGGTCAGGAAATGTAACGCGGTGTTGATGAATATGTATGCCTCGGTATTTTTCACTCGGGTTTTTCCTCTCATCGCCGCACTGAAGAAGAGGGATGGAAGGATGAAAGGATAGATGGATGGATGCACGGTGAAGCTTATTTCAAGATCCAAATTTTTCTTGGTAAAGAAAGTTCCTTTTTCGGTGACGACACGAACGTGAAAATTTGAAATTCAAACTCGGTTGTTCGTTGTTCAATAACGGGGAAAAATAGAGAACTATAATTGTACTTTATATTTGAGTAACGTATGGTATGGTTATTGAACGGTGTTCAAGGAGGGACCACCCTGAGGGAAAGGGGACGTTGAAAATTTAATAAACTATTAATACGATGACGCCGAAAGCAGTCGTACATAGCAAGTGAATAATTATTGATTAGCGCATTACAAGCACTTTGTTTCCCATACATAATTGAGGACGACTCATTTATTAACAGAGACAAATTATTTAATTCCCAATTATCCCTGAAAGCACCCGACTCGCGGGATCGATAATTTTATGTGTATTCAGAGATTCATATGAATTAGCATGCGTAAAGGTAAATGAATTTACGAACTATTCGCGAAAAAATACACAATGGATGAAGATAATGTAATCCGAGCGAGGTGATTTTTGTAAAGCTTCGTCACATGCGAATAACGGATTGAGGATGTTTTTTTATCCAGTGAACGTGGTTTGGAATTCATTTCAACTGCGGAACATGAAGGATTGTTACTCTCTGGGTGAGAAAATTTTTAATATCGTACTCTGTAAAAGATTTTCAGAAACTTTATTTGTTGAGAAATTCAGAAAACGATAACTGAAAAAATTAGAGCCCCTGTTTTTTAATTCTCAGTCAAAACCTGAACTGAAGAGCCAAGTGTGGATGGGAACGGTATATAAACTGGCTGGTACCAAGTCTGAAACAGTCGCAACATTTCTACCTCAGGTCCGTTCAGCGAACTGGAACGAATATTTCAGATTGAGAAGATTTTCCGGAGTTGAGGGATCGTAAAAATGTGCAGAAATAATTGGGTCCACCTATGAAATCGATATTATCTCCTAACAAAATTGATTCCCGCATTTCTCTACATATCTTTAGTAGCAATGTACACATAACATTGGTCCCAATGTGAATTTTACTCCCATTGCATGCACTTCAGCAGTTATGTCAAAATAACAACAACCAATGCAAAATCCACACGTCATTTTTTTCCGTGCATGAACCCTAAATGCTGAACGAATTGGATGCATTCAAATATTTTGTTTCATGCAATCAACTTGAAGCCGAGTTTCAACTTGCACACCCAATAAAACTACCCATGTAGAAATAGCCAGAGTTGACAAATGGCGCCGTACTGGCCAAGTTGCACTTGCCAGACTTCGGCAGATATAACTGTCCCCATTTCAGAATCATTACCGCTCTTCAACTGGCGCTAAATGTTTGCCGAATCTCAAACAGTACTGGCTTGCGCAGTCAGACGGTTTTCAGCCAGTACCGAATCAGAGTTAATTGGATGGTAAAATGCGAACAAAAGACGATACTGCACCAGTATCGATGCAACGTTGTTCTAATACGGAATAGATAGTGGATAGGAATTCCACTGATCCTTCCAATAACACGGTTACTTTGACAAGGCAATACTGGACCAGTACTGAGCCAGAGTTAGTATTAGCATTCAATATGTTCCATAGACGACAATGTGCCAGTATTGATTAGCCTCTGACTGATCACGAAATCGGTAGTCGACTGGCATTAAAATCACGATTTTAGCAACTTGACTGTTGTAGTGAACCGAAGTATTACCAGCATTAGGCCAGAATTGATATGATCGTTCAATATGTTTAAAAGACAGCAATGTGCCAGTATTGATAGGATTCTGACTTTCTACAGATTCGGTGGTCGAATGGCATTAAAATCACGATCTTACACTGAAGGAAAAAACTTGTAAAATTTACATCATTGAATCAATATATGGATGATTGAGGATTTAGTGCAAGCGACCACAATTTTAATTGATTTCACAACAACGCATGTGAAATATAACACAGCTGATGCGAAAGATACCATAGCTGAAGTGTATCCTACTTTCCCTGCGGTGAAATTAGCTAAAATTGTAGTAGCTCGCACTACATTTTTAAATCGTCCATATATTTATTCAACAAGAGGCAAATTTGACAACTTTTTTTCTGGGTGTGGTAACTCGGCTTTTCTTAGTGAGGCGAAGTTGCGCCAGCATTAGGCCAGAGTTGGTATCATCATTCAATATGTTCGAGAGACGACAATGTACCAGTATTGGTAGGACTTTATTATTCTTCTACGGAATCTATGGTGAATTGTATGACTTCAACGATCCTATTACACTAAATGGCAATTTGAGTGATTCGTCGTCAACTCCGAGATCGGCTGATGTGATCAAGACTAGGTTTCTCACTCGCAGGACCTGAGTCAATCCTCGCTCAATGAACTTTCAAGGAATCATTTGCAAAGTGCCTTTCTCCGATGACAATAATAGGAACAATGAATTCTTCAGATTTTCAAAGTTCAAATTCAATGTTTTTTTCTTTTTTCAATTGAAATATGATCACTCCTGGTAACTTCGGTTACCGGTATTGTGCCAGCACTGGGTCGGATTTGAATTTCTACATAGGAGGTCATCATTTCGACTCCTTGTCGTTTTTCATCCAGCTCTGGCAAAACGACTGATCCTGTTGCAAGCCAGAGTTCCACCATAGTTGGCTCGCATTGAAAATCGGTACCAATTCGGTGGTAAATGTTCCTCTGGCCCTTATGTAAGATAATGTTCTCATTTCGGCTCCTTCCCAGTACTGTGAATTTAACTGGCAGCTATGGATTTGCCAGTACTGGCAACAGTACTCAGCCAGCAGCGGCGCGTGTTTCCATTTCCACACGGGTACTGTAAATGAAAGATTGAAAATATTTTATACATGTTCATAGGGTTCAGTTATTTATAACTGTCCCCTTTCAAATATACCAAATATACTCATAAGTAGTCTTTTAAACCTGCTGACGTTCCAATTCGATTCGATTCGTCGTTTAAAAAACACAATTTGCACATCTCTATTATGTTTCTATTTTTATAGAGCCCGAGTGGAAAAGTTTTCAAAATTATATACAGGGTGGGGCATTTAAAGTGTCGCGGGCGTTTTTTCCAAAAATAAAATGAGATACGGGAAAATTTTTCGGACAAAAATTGTAGGGTACCGAGGGGGACATCCGATGGTGGCCTTGGCTTTGACCTCAAATCTCATCTTCAAGGGCATTCTGAGGTCAACTCTTGTTTTTTAAATAGCATCTCATATTTTTCACTGCGGATTTGGATTCTAGGTCAAAAACCGAGAAACTTTTGTCTGAACCATTTTCCTGAAATCCGCAAAGATGGCGCTCTAATCGATATTGTTCCATACTGAATCTGACATTAGAATAACTCGAAAACGAAGGGTCTTGGAGGAGAATGTTTCGGACAAAAGTTGTCTGATTCCAAGGGGGACCCCTTGAACTGAAACGGAGGTGATGGGGTATAACAGACAAAACACAACACATTTCAATCGTCTACATCACTTGGATAATTTTAATGCAGTAGATGCTCAAAATGATGGCCTTCGACTTCAATACACATTTCAAAACGTTTTACAAAAGATTGCTGAACTCGTGCTAAAATATCTTCATTGATGCTCGCGCATGCATTGATGATTCGTTGACGCATATTCTCAGGTGTAGTCGGTGCTTGTTGATAAACTGTATCTTTTATGTACCCCCATAAAAAAAAAATCTGGAGAAGTAAGATCCGGAGAACGGGCAGGCCAATGAACTGGTCCACGACGTCCTATCCATCGTCCAGGATAATCTCTGTCCAATATTTATCGAGCTGTGACTGCATAATGGGATGGACAACCATCGTGTTGATACCACATATTCAATCGTTCCTGAATAGGTATGTCTTCAAGTAATGTTGGAAGTACTTGATCTAAGAAATGTCTGTACTTCTCTCCATTTAGCGTATCTGCAATGAAGTACGGTCCAATTACTCGAGATCGAAAAATACCACACCAAACATTCACAGCCCATTGTCTTTGATGCTCTACTTGACGTAACCATCTTGGATTTTCTGTCGCCCAGTAATGCATATTATGTCGATTTACTTGACCATGATTGGTGAACGTCGACTCATCAGAAAATAATATGTTGATGAAGTTGTTATTGTGCATTTGCGCTAGACCCCATCGACAAAACTGTACACGATTTTCGAAATCATCACCGTGAAGGTCTTGATGCAAACAAATGTGATACGGATGGAATTTGTGACGTTTCAGTATTCGAAGAACACTTCTTCGAGAAATTCCCGAATGGAGTTCAATTTCACGAGAGCTCACGTGTGGATTATTGGCTACTGCAGCTAGTACATTAACTTCCGCATTTTCTCCGCTAACAGTTCTCATTCGATGTCGTTTTTCCCTTGTAACACTTCCCGTTTCTGAGAATAATTTTGTAATGCGTTGAAAATACCTAATGGATGGCGTTGTTCTTTCAGGAAATCGTTCTGCATACAAGTCATATGCTTGTCTGGGGTTCTTATGCACTTCACCGTAAATGTAGATCATATCGATCTTTTCAGAAACCGTGTATCGGATATCCATGATTTTCAATTTGTCATAAATCAAGTAATAATCAAATGTAACTGACAAACTGACTTTCAAAATCGTGAATTTTCACTGAACCCCGTCGTTTGTTTACATCGCGTGAGCTCTGAAACATTCTTTTGCAAGACCCTTCGTTTTCGAGTTATTCGAATGTCAGATTCAAAATGGAACAATATCGATCAGAGCGCCATTTTTGCGGATTTCAGGAAAATGCTTCAGACAAAAGTTTCTTGGTTTTTGACCTAGAATCCAAATCTGCAGTAAAAAATATGAGATGCTATTTAAAAAACAAGAGTTGATCTCAGAATGCCCTTGAAGATGAGATTTGAGGTCAAAGCCAAGGCCACCATCGGATGTCCCCCTCGGTACCCTACAATTTTTGTCCGAAAAATTTTCTCGTATCTCATTTTATTTTTGGAAAAAACGCCCGCGACACTTTAAATGCCCCACCCTGTATAATTTATGGATATTTATTGATATAAAAAGATTGTTTGCTTTAGCGAAGATTCGCTGTGCGGTCTTCCGTGGCTTACAAAATTAAATAAATTTTGAGCTTCCGGAGTGGAGTCACGTCTTGTATCGGTTTGTTGCCGACGTTTCGCTATCATTGCAGCTGACGTCTTCAGGGCGATATGATATCGGTATCAATGATGGCGAAACGTTGGCAACCAACCGATCCAAGACTCGGCTCCACTCCGGAAGCTCAAAATTTATTTCATTTCTATAAAAGTCACATACAAATTATATCGAAACTTTGAAAATTTTTCCATTCAGGGTTTGGCGTCCTCTCAACAACGTCAGTCCACCCCTAAAAACGGATACCGATCGTCATCAAAATGTGTGTCACTCAAAATTCCAACCAGTTGCTCAATTGCCAGGTCAATTAAAACCGTGTACTATGGATGCCGGTCTACCACTTTTTTTTTTTCATCATTGAACATTTCATTCAACAGCTGTACGTGATACGCCAGTCTACGGAAAAAAAACTTTAACCGGACGATGCTGCGGTGGATCTAAAAAAAAATCGCCGATATAGAGCACACGTGCGTGGATAGCACCTAACTTCGTCGTCGCAATGATATGGTGACTTACAAGGGCTTATTGAATTTGTCGAACCCGTATGTAAAATGATAAAAACCACACACACGCACAAAACAAATACTCGATTCAGACACATTTTATTTGACAAGATCGAATAAAGGTTGGATTTTACGCGACCTTTTTCTCTTGGCGTGTATATAAGTATACACGCGGGAAACGGATAATCTCATTGAGATTAAGCGAAGCTTGAAAAAAGATTCTTTGTAGGATGAGGAGGAGGTGGAGGAGAATGAGAGGTGGCGAGGGGAGACGTTCACAATTCGATTCGACGACTCTGCGCAATTGCGAGGATCCTAATAGCATTTCGTAGATTATCCCAGATGTATTGATGCGATTATTCTTATAACCTAATTCTTGAATTATATCCTCCGTAGGAGTTGGAAGCGAATGGGCTTTGACACGTTCTTAAGGCACTTCTTTATGGTAAAACCAAAAACTTGGTTAATAAGTCACAGGAATTCAGTCATATCTTTACAGAAGTTACCGGGAATTTGATAATCTATGGATGAAAAGGAAGAATTGTAATTTACCACAATATTTTATTCGTTAAAATTCATTGGCGCGATAAGGGATATTACTTTGGAATATAAATGTCTTTCTTCATTTTTTTTCCCCGCCTCACGCATTCTCGCGAGCGAGGGCCAACCACCATGGTGCGTATATAGTAGGAGGGTATTCCGGGAAAGACAAAAAGATGAGATTTTTTTCCCCCCACAATACATGCAACTACGATTTTTTTGATTGAAAAAAAATAACGAATTGTTCAACCGGTTGCTGTTTTTTCCCTCCCATGAATTTCCCGTTTTTTTTTTGTTTTATTATTATTGTTTTGATCAAAACTACCGTTTCGTAACATATATTTTTTTTTCGTGAAAATGTGATCACTTCATTTCCGAGAGTTTCAAATTTCAGAGATAAATATAAACGTTCGTTACTATACATTCAATGAATTCAGTTGTTTTTACGTTTCTTCCTTTCAGCAGTTCTGACAGTTTGTAAACATCAATGTGATTGGAAAATTACACCCTGTTGTATCTCGTCGATCAAGTTGAAGCTCTTCGAAAGAAGATCTCCAGACTTCACCGCTGTTCTTATACCATTAACTTCGTATGCCTTGTTTTTTCTACAACCGAGTGTAGAGTAAACACAGTAAACACACGTGTGACATCCTGAGGATAGTTTGCCGAGAAGCTTCTTTATTTTTCAAATTAAAATAACGTATTCAAAACTCTCGCTTTACTCTTGCTCTGCTCGTAAATCTCCATAATCGTTTGTGTTTGCCTCTAACTTTTTCCACATCCACAAACGATTACTCTGTTTTCTTTTCTCCGCGAGTTTCCAAAGAGATATACTATACACAGAAAAATCTTCTTAATTCAAAGCGATAAAACATCTATTGTGATATTTTCTTTGAGAGTTATATAGCTCTCAATCCGCGATACAGGGATTTCCATGAAATTTGAGGAATAAAAATGATCTCTCACCTCTCCATATGTATACAAAAGAATAGAAGACAACAGCGGTTGCTAATAATTATTGGAAAACACTTAGAGCTTGTCATTTGCGCTGACGGTATATAACCCAACGTATACTTGATTTGTTCGAAAGTTCATTAATCACCTTTCCTGTCTGATATTCTTTGAAATCACCAAATGATAACATAACTTGAAAAATATGTATGCAAAAAGGGAGGTTTTTTGTCTACTCCCTGTCAGTGGAGAAATTTGCAAAATCTCATAACACTTGTTTGTATTTATGTAATCCACGTAACATCCTGGGATGTATTATTATTTCCACATTAGAATCGTAGGTTCATATATTTTCTTCCAACTTCGAGAGGTGACGGTAGAAAAGATCATTTGACCCTTGTGTCAGACCCCAGAGGAATCTCAATGAACTAAACGAGATGTAGGGTTAGTAGATGTAGTTCGGAAGCTGAGAATAATGGATGGACGCGAGTCCATCCTTAGAAAGTTAAGTACTCGACTACTTTGAGAGCTTTTCGAGACCTTTTTTTCTCCCTCTTGACAGCAGAAAAATATCGCATATTCAAACCACCAAAGAAGACCCGTCTATAGATAATCATTTTCACAACCCCGCAACACAGATTTTTGCAATCCTTCTTTAGATATATAATTGTTTTTTTGCATTTATGTACGCGTGTAACGAGAGGAGAGGATATTGTATACCTCTTCCGCATCCGATACCTCCTCGGGAAACGGAACGAGGACAAATCGAGATCCCAGTTCATCAACCGATGGAACTAATGATGGAAAAGCATACACGAATAGGAAAATATCCAGTTGATGGCGTAATTATGGTTATTGGCAATCATTAGAGACCAACAAGAATTAACTGTGTACAATTTGATCTCATCATTATACCACACGATACTTGCACTAAATAGAATTCATCACATGACATGAGTTGATTAATTGTATATCATCCACATTTTCCCTGTAATTTATAATATACCTACTTGTAATTGAAAATATTAAATTAATTAAATTCCCGCATTTAAAATAACATTTTTATCATTTTTATTCTGATCTTCCCGCAGGGGAATTCATTTGCGCATTGACGCATTGTTTACGATACGTTAAAGGGCTGTCTTCAACGTCACCGTCGTCGTCGTCGTCGTCGTCGTCGTCGTCTCAATCGTTCAGTTCGTTTCAACTATACATCATTCTCCCTGTAAATTTGAAATAGTCCCTGCCGTGCTATCTAGCACATACATTTATGCATATTACAGTCTATACAGTCTCGACTCAAACTGAGTTGGTTGTATTACTACTCACGTAACGAGTTACATCCCAAAGGTGATTTCATATGATCCAATTTCGATTTCGAATCAACAATTCACGAGAATCCATAACACGAAGCCTCTGGTTATAACCAGACAGAGTACAAATAACCGGAATACAAATCCAAAAAGCAAGTATTCGAGTACTCGAATCTTACATGCACGAAATAATACCTACTTGATTTATTTGAACAGGGATGATATTATTTGCTTGTCAAAGAATTTTTGTAATGTCTCTTCACGGGAATCTATATTTCTCTTTCAAGCCCTCCTCATTCGTTTTCAGATTGGACGGGATGATGACGTTGAAGAAAAAAGTGAAGAGGTCAATCCACCGCCATTCATCACGCCTCCCCCTCCCAATCCAGACTGTGAGTTATGAGACTAAAGTGATGAATAATGAAAAAAAATTGACATTATAATTCAATTGATTATGTGATTTCGCAGACAAGGGACCGAAAGGTGAAAAAGGTGACAAAGGAGATAAAGGGGAGAGCGTGAGAGGTCCGCCTGGACCACCGGGTCCACCGGGAACTGGATTCGATCTCAACGACGAGGTAATTGTTGCTTTTTCTTTCGTTCCATTCACTTTCACGTGGATCAAGTTTTCTCGAATCTAATGCTCAAGGGAATTCATTTAGATTCAAGTTTATTAAATATATCCATAACTTGTGAAGTGAACCCCAAGTAGTAGTAATCGTTTGGATATAATCAGACCGAGATCAGCAATTAGGGTAAAAGCTCTATATACCCTAATCCCTAATTCTACTCGTAACTCGACCCTTCTTGGTATATTTTGATGGTCTTATGGGATATTTTGTTGGATATAATTCGTGTATCGGATACACGAATTCGATTACAACGGATTTTGAGTTATAGGATATTTGGGAGATTCTGAAGATCTTTGAATGCGTTTAGGTAAAAAGGAAGTAGGAGTAGTCAAGTAATTTCATTGATAAACAAAGCATTTCGCAATACAACTTATCTTTGGTCATTGTAGAAGGATGTCAGTCTCATACCAAACATTTGCATTGAACGCAAGGTAGTACAGTTATTTCAATGGTATATACAAATTCCAAGATCGCTCATTTATCTCGTTACTCTGGGAAGCCAATTTAATATACGAGGATGTTAGAACACGCCAGAGTACCGACTTCTGCGAGTAACGTGATTACATCAAGACGATGCCGATGTTATTTACGATTTTCCAACGTCAATTGTATATATTGCAAGATATTCGTCAAAGCTTCATCAACTTAGAATTTACTTGTTCAATTCGTTCCCTTGAAATCTCATTTGTTTTATTTCTAAAGAACAATTCGCCACGTGAGTAGTATTAATAAACTACCAACTATTAATTATATATTTCCTCATACAGGAATGGTCTGCCAAAGCACCACCCGGTCCTCCGGGTGAAAAAGGTGATCCAGGCACGTGCATTTGTAACGCTACAGCTCTGATGACATCTTTCACCATGCCGGAAATGCTTCAAGGGCCAAAAGGAGAACCAGGATTAGCCGGGAAAGAGGGAAAGCAAGGCCAGATGGGACTCACGGTATTCGAGTAGAAACGACATAAATAAAACATAACAATCATTCATTCGTTATGCCGATAATAAAAAGAATATTATTTTACAACCCTCGAATCCAAAGACAATGTTGTATCAAATATTTGTGGATTTATTGAAGTTTCTCAAGTATATTATCTCTCATCGGAACATCGTGATTTATGGAACTAATTGAAACTTGGTTTGTTTTTATGAATAACAGGGTGCAGCTGGACCGCCCGGAGAGAGAGGACATCCAGGACCGCCTGGAGCCAAAGGGGATAAAGGGGATATGGGAATTTCAGGACCCGAAGGAGTTCAAGGTAAGTAAATATTAGGTGTACAACTTTGCTTTCATCGTTTTTTCCCAAAATTTGAGGCTTTATCTTCAAAAAGTGAATACATAATTATGATTCGAAGTACTGCTTTTTCCTATCTTTTTGGCAATTGTCGGATCCCATCTCGGAAAAACTATACATCTTTTGAGGCGATCCACGAATCGATCCATTCTTCAACTCCTTCATAAGAATGAAAATGCTGATCATTCAGGCCGTGTGCCATCGATCGGAATAAATGGTAGTCGGAAGGAGCAATGTCTGAAGAGTACGGCGGATGGGGTAAGACTTCCCATTTTAGCGTTCCCAAATATGTCTTGACCGGTTTTGAGACACGTGGCCGAGCATGATCACGTTGGAGGATAACTTTATCGTGTCTTTCTTGATACTGTGGCCGTTTCTCCTTCAATGCTCGGCTCAAACGCATCAACTACGTTCGATATCGATCCTCTGTAATGGTTCCACTCGGTTTCAATAGCTCATAATACACGACACCGAGCTGATCCCACCAAATGCAGAGCATAACCTTGGCACCATGAATATTTGGTTCGGCATTCCCCGAGATTTTCTGCGCTTAATCGTAGGGGAGTCATTTTTCGTCGCCGGTCACAATGCGGTGTAAAAACCCCTTTCGATTGTGTCTTTGAAGCAGCTGTTCGCGAGTAAAGAAACGTCATTCGTCATCTCTTGGCTCCAATTCGTACGGAACCCAATTCCCCTGTTTCTGAATCATTCCCATGGCTCTGAGGCGTTTCGAAATAGTTTTTTGAGCAACTCCCAATGATTCTGCCAATTCTTCTTGCGTTTGGCACGAGTCTTCATCGAGTAATGCCTCCAATTCGGAATCTTCAGAAAATTTTCTCTTTCGTTGTCGGCCATGTCGGTCCTCGACATTAAGATCACCTTTCTTTCACTTGAAGCAGTCTCACCCTCAGTACTTGAGAGCATTCGATGAGCCTCAGTCGCAGTTTTCTTCAAATGAAAGCAGCGAATCAGAACTTCCCGCAAATGACGAGAATTCGGCTCAAAAACTGACATCGAGTAAAAATTTATGATGTAATCAAAAATCACTCATATGACGATGTTGTTATGTTATTGTAAACGGCGGAAGCAAAGTTGTAAACTTAATACATACATCGATATCCCCGTTCAAGATCCTCAGGATTGAAGTGGTTCATGAAGCTTTGGTTTTCTTTATTCCACCGCTCAGATATCTACATTTTTTCCTTCTCATGTTGTGTAACAGAGAATAATCAGAATACGATACAACAACGAGTTGGTATTAAACCTCCAACCTCCAACATTTCGTAACATTTTTTTGCATCAAAACCATACGGTCCGGTCGGCAGGAAAAAGCAGTGATTTATATCACGTATCTTATACATAATCCTTTGTTTCGCTATCCTTTTACGTTACATTTTCTTTTCTTTCTCCACAATTTGATCAATCCACGAGGTTGATTCAAAAAAGTTCACTGGATTTATCTTGGTCATAAATCTCAGATATCGTGGGGATTTTTCTTCTGCGTGTGTGTCTCTCTTGTGATGTACTCATCGTATATGTATGAGAAATATATATTTTCGATTTACATTCGTCGTGTATTATCATAATTTTTATCCTTTCAACGACGGTTCATGTAATATGAAATTTATTTGTATATTTCGATTTCAATGTAATAACATCATTTCAATAGCATTTTGTTCTTATCAAGTTTACCTCTGCTATACAACAAAAATGCTTGTCTTTCATTAAAGACATCTAAAAAAAAACACTAAAAGATCTGTAGAAGAAATCTCAAATAAAAGATGAATAAAAGCATAAACATCTTTTGAGGTTGTATAAAATTGAAATTGCATTTATGCAGTGGCCGCAGACAACAGTTTCAGATAAGAAAAAAAAGATCCCAGGGGGAATCTTTTCTTTTATCTCACGCTATCGCACGGTTGTTACCACATTTTAAACTTTTTCACGATTTCAGTAAATAGATGTTTCATTACGGCTCTAACTCTCAAAAATTGACAGAATAAAGCGAAATCTTAGCACTTCCCAGATAGAAATTGACAAATGATCCACGCTTGCCCTGACCTTTGCCCAATTTTGACTTATACAGGGCCAGAACCCATCACAAAAAATGCTCCGAGCTTGGTAAAAGCTTGGGATGATGACCTCGTGCCAGGCTTGGTACCCAATATTGGCGCCAAAAAACAATACTAAGAGTTTTATAGACCTGGCCCAAGTGTGTTTATACTGACAAGCTTCAAACTGGTGCTTCATACTTCTTAGAGGAAAAAAATACATCATTCTTCATGACATTCCATTTGTGACATGAAGAATCATTATTCATCATAACAATGATTAATATTGGTAAAACTCTGAGATAATTACAAGCATGAAGTACCAATAACCAATGGTTCTCAATTGGCCCAATATTGGTTCACCATGCTTGGCAGTTGAATGTTTTATCAAGCTTCAACTACTCGGTGCGATGCATTTCCTATGAAACACATGGTATGGATTCTCAAATAACAAATCCCCGGTGAAAATGGGAGCGAGAGGAAAGAGTAAACGAAGCGTATGCTGAAGGGTAACAGAAACGATAATGGAAAGTATACGAAGCTTGAATGGAAAGAATACAAAGAGTATGTGAAACGGGAATTGAAACAAAGAAAGCAGGAAAAATTCAAGAAATCTAGACAAAAAAATTGAACCCTGTGGTGAGAATCGAACCGGTCGTTGACATCGACTGCTGAGAGATGTTATTTGAAGTCAGAATAGGTATGACTCGCATACGCTCCATATAACCTACTATTACGTTACATGAAGCATATGCGAAACGGGATCGGACTTTCCAGCAAGCGGGTATCATACACTCCAGAAAGAGGGAGTTGAAACGTTTTTCGCTTCGTATACGTTTCCTTCTCGCTTTGTGTATACGCTTCATTTTCACCAGGGATGGTTTTATATTGGGCCGATATTGGTTCGCCATGCTTGGCAGCTCAACATTTCCCCAAGCTTGAGCCACTCGTTGTATTGGCATTTTTTATGAGACATGGTACTCGCCCAGACAGCACAACTAGTTCTCAAACAGTTCTTAGAGAATACCATTCGAACCACACACTTTTTGAGAGAATTCTTCAAGAAAACGCACAATCATTCATTTCAATCCAGACAAAATTCCAAAAGTATGCCCGTTGTATCAGCAGAAATGAGAACATATAGAAGTTCAGAAAGAACACGTAATCTGCCCAAAAGAATTCATAATACATTTACATCTGAATTCATTGAGTATAAATAAATCACACCACAAAACAGGCATTCTGAACTTTCTCGTAATTCAATAAACCTTTATAATTATTTTATAAGGGATTTTCCACACTCGATACAATCGTTTAGTTCTTCCACATATCAAAGATCGTTTGTATGAATGCATTTTTACAGTCAATATTCACATATTTTGAGTGATTGAATAATTTACTTCATTATCCACGAACAATTCATGAATTTTCACACACTTCTCTTCTTTAGAGTTACATCACTTTGTTGTATACGACACTTGAACCTTAAAATCATATGATATGTCATTTATTCTCACATATTATATGTTTCTTGCACCAAAATGAATCACTAACTGATTAATACATTGCATAATAATTCACTTCACTTCTCTAAATCACTCTCAAAATCTCGTAGACGCACCTATTCAACCAATTTATAAGAGAAAATATACTACCAATTGTATCTTGGACATTATTTTTATCCAAAGGCGTTTACAAATTGAGGAAGACTCTGATTGAATCCTTGTTGATCGAAGTTCATGGTATTCGTTATAAATTCTTTTGGGCAGAACAAGACTACATTTTGAACTTCCATAAAGATTCTTATTCACTGTCATAACGGGTGGTCTTTACGAATACTTCGTGCATTTTCTATGTGTATTTCAAGAACTCCCACATGTATTCATCAAGAACTCTTCAAGAATTCTTTTGATACTCTACGTGTTCGTTCAGAATACTCCATGAATTCATAGAAATGAGTTCCGTAGGTGTTCTTTAGTCTGAATTCTCTGTGAACTCGGAAGGGACTTGTGTGCTGTCTGGGCGTTGTGAAAAAACGAATTATATATCTTATATTGGGTGGATATTGGTTCGCAAAGCTTGGGTCACTTGTCAGTATTGGCATTTTTCACCTGGGTTGGATTTAGCATGTATTCTTTGTATTCTACAGGTCAAAAAGGTGAACCTGGACGCGATGGTATACCAGGCGAGAAAGGTGTGCCAGGACCACCTGGACCACCTGGCAAAGGAGAATTCGCTGGCTACGATGTGAGTTGAAATTCAATTGACCTTTTCTACCGCTGATCATTTTTTAAAATATGTACTTCCAAGTCTAGTAGAATATCCATTCGAACCCAAGAAAAATTCAATGAAATCACTCAAAATCACATCAAATGAGTTGATCTAATTGTCTCGGCGACCTAAAGTCCAGTGATTTAACCTTTGATACACAAAAAACCGTCTCGATTGAAACGAGACACTTTTTATATACCATCTGCACACGTTTTATCATCATACCTCAAATTTCCTCAAACACTCCTCTGTAATCTTGAAAGTTCAAACGAATGATAGTCATTCACAGAGTTGAGGTTTTTTCTAAAAGGACGTTCTTGCCGCAAAAAGTACCTATTACGTCAAAGTTGGTCACTAGAGCTTGGTTTACCTACCATCTATCTATATGTAGAGTAATTTCTGCAGAGGTTTTCTTCGTCACTGTGCGGGCAATTAAGCCGACGCGCCCACTTCTACAAAACATGACCGCAGGGGTCACAGTGTCGGAGTTGCATTTGCTTAGAAAATTACTCGTGTGTGGTTTGTCGTTAGCTTCGACGTTAGAGATATTTTCTTCAGGAATGACGTGATTTTTGGCAAACCAGTTCAGTTCAACTCAGTCCACTTTGGTTGCACGAAGGATTCGTTTGCGTCAAAGAATCGCTTTTTCGTTCCTTCATTTCCGAGTAAATATTACAAATGATATCGAGTGGAGAGAGAATTCAAAATTATAGCTCAAGAATTTGAATTACAATTTGAAAAGATAGATGAATATATGAATATATATATATTCTAAATCGAGTACACGATGCGTTAGTCGCGTTACGAGGATAACAATAATGATAATAATAATAATGATAAAATTTGTCTCTAGGTATAAAAAAAAATAAGCACATCTCCAATTCGTTACATTCGAATTTGCTTACAAGAATGATCATTCAGGTTAACCGTACTTCACTTGAACTGGAAACTTCGGATTCATCTGGAGGAAAGAAAAGAAGAAAGATCTTTTTTTCCTTCATCCTTCCAATACCATAGAACTGCATATTTCATTGAAATCCGCTATATAACCTAGAAACTTCTTGTACCGAGTTAAATCTTCTCTCTTTCTCTCATATTCATAGAACGAGCCACAAATCTTGATGATGTACTTATACACTCGCCGATCTTGGATCTTAGTTAGGGAAAATCTCCCCGTAGGTACCTTCGACGAGATGAAATCTAATGTATCGTTGTTAAAGAAAAGTTCATTAAAGCGAAAGGAAGATAAAGGAATGAAAAAATATAGATGAAATATAAATATAGATGAATGTTACTTGATGTTACTTGTTATCGCTCATATACGCTATACGCATCCTATACGTCCTTAACTCAAATAAAACACAAAATATCGAAGTTAACCGTATAATGATGGTCGTTGGAAACAAGTGAATCATATTAATAAAGACGGTGGCTCGTGAGACGGAGGACGAGGACGATACGATACGAAACGATACGAAACGTTACGTATACCATAATCATTATAATGTTCCACGTTTTTGAACATACACGCTATACATATATACGTATAGTATATGTTTATGCATTTTGCTTATTAATGTATCACTCATCTCGAATATAGCTCCTCTATAATATCGAAGAATCTTCATAAATAAAAAATAGAGGGATGTTAAAGAACATGAATAAATATTCCATTTAACTGTTTAGAAGCTTTTCATGCTATCTCTCGATTCGAATGTTTACCGAAAGAGTTCGAGCGAATAAAGCGCAACTCGTTCGTATAGTATCCTGGTCTTCGTCTGTTATCTTACTGTGACATCTCCGTGGTCCACAGACTTATCCACACGACATACCATCGTACATACAAAACCATGCGTGAGAGCACAATTTCCCTTGAGAATACAGAAACCAATTTCTAGGTTGCCGCCTACTGCATCGACCGACAGGCGTTCACAGGCGTTGGCCAAGCTGAAATACGCAAATATTCATTATTCTGACCCAAATTTTAATTGACTTGGATAGAAAATTAATTCAATACCTATACTACTTTTTTTGTATCATCTCTTTATCGAGAAATCCAATTCGAAATCCAACAAAACATACGTACTCTGTATAAATCCTTTTAGAATTCCTTCTTAGAATTCGATCCCTCTAATTAATCAAAGACCTTTCCGACCTTAAAAGCCTTACATCGGGAGGGTGAAAAGCTTTAATACCCCTTAGTCATCGTCCTTCGGGTCATTCTTCCTTTTAGGTTTGTTCGATTCTTCTGAAAATCGTTTGACCAAGGCAAAAAGTTGTGGCTTGTTCTGAAATTAGAACGAGAATAAGGAGGAAAGGAAGAGAGAAGAAAATATGTGGCCTGTGGAGGATAAAGTAAAGGTGGCAAGTTCGTAAAGTAAAGTATATAAGGTATCTGTGGTGGAGAGTCGCGAAAGTATATTTCATCGAAATTACATTGTTCCGCTTCGCCGTTGTATCGAAGCAAAGTTGGCAGGACACTAAGAAGCACTCTTTCCACTCTTTCCTTACCTTTTGATAATCCTGTTCCGCAGTTTTGTGCATGAGAAAACATAATGACGACAAAAGTCAAGTTAGGATTCCAAACATTCTCATGATGCTTATTGTCCACGAATACGCTCGGTTATTCTTCTCTTATTCCTTTACAAATAATATTTGAAAATTTCTCAAACGTTATTGAGATACTTCTCAGATAGTATCGTTAGAATAAATCTCTGCAAATGCTTGTAACGTTGCCTTAAATATCTCATAAGAACATGTAGTAAATTTCAAACCATCTTCTTATCTCCGAAAACTTTAAATGGAGTGATAATATTTCCATAAGTATTCTAGTTTCAAATTGGAATACATCTTTCCGGGAACATTAAAGCGATAACTAATTTTCCCTAAGAGTTTCTTACGTCAACAATCTTGACTTCCAGTCATGGAGCACATGAATATTCTTCTTACTCAAATTTCAAGAGAAATAATAATGTTTTAGTAATGAATCACATTAAATTCGTCCCATTTGAATCCTGTAATTGATGAAAAAATATCTAAAGAATATATTCCGATAGATCAAAGAGTTGGATATAAAAGAAAATTATGAATCCAAAAAAAAAGAAATACGATTCCATTACAATAATCCCAGGTTCTGCGAGGAAGATCTGAATTACCATTCGAAAGATAAGAACAGAGGTATCGTAAAGAAACATGAATCCCACGACACTTCCACAAACAAGGAGATATCAGATTTAACATTTAAATACTTGATGGAAGCTCAATTGGATTCAATACCGATGATCAACCAAGCATTAACGGTGCGGAACTGTATCAATCCCAAGCACCATTTATATCGGTATTGACTCTAAATGTTCATCGAATTGTACGCGAGCGTTCGAACTTTGGTAGATGTAAGTTTGATAATTGAAATTTTCATTGCCTTGCGCATGCAGCCTAGTTGGAAACACAGAGGTATTTATGGGGTGAGTAATCTCGTGGATTTATCTTTTTCACAAATTCTTCGGGAATCGATCTATTTTCGAATGTGTCTATCGGAATTCTTGGAGGATTTTAGATAAATTTGAACATTTTTACACGTTCCGTGTCCTGACATTTTCAAATACATGAAAAATGTACCTCGTGGAAGGATTCCGGTAGATTTTACATCGAGCCAATGAATCTTTTTTATAGTCTTATCTGTGTAATCATCTATGTAAAAATTCTCTATCGGCACAAGGCTGGCCCAACATTGGAAGAATCGAGGTGACTAAGTTCTTAAATGATAACATTCCTTCAGCAATTATCGAAGCTCAATGCTGAGACCTGGATCAACAGTGGCAAAAGAAAAAATCACCGTAGGAAAATTTGTCCCCTTCTTAATTTCATGCATCTATGATTTGATATCTATTTTTCAGCCTGATGGTTTGGCAATGAGACCAGGACTTCCAGGTCATAAAGGTGATGCAGGAATTCCAGGCAATCCTGGACCGAAAGGTGAATCGGGCATACCTGGATCTAAGGTAAATGAATATTTATATCTTTCTCGTAAAAATGGTCCAAATATATTAGTAGCTTCCGTTTGATTGATTCAACCCTGCAGTTCTGAAACTGAACATTCAACGACGTTTTACCTGGGGAAAAAGTGTATTGATACCTTCAAAACGTCTAAAGATGTCTCGGATAAGGTATCTTTTTTAAGAAATAATAAGACGTCTTTTAGACGTTGAAAAGATATCTCCACAAAATATTATACCTCATTTTGACTAAATATAAGTGAATATCTTTTATCAAAATCTATCAAGTCTGTACAAACTAAAAAACATGATATACCTCCACTTCTTTGTTCCATTGGAATTTCAATTTTTATCTTTGAGAATGAAAAAATATGAAATTTCTTTTTATCGTTCCTTCTTTCGCGTTACATAAAATATAAAGAAGAATTGTTTCTGCTTCGATACGCTCAAACTAATTTGGATTGAATTTAACAATTTGACGAGGATCCAAATGATTACGAAGGGATTTAATTGATCCAACTTCCGAAAGTTTAATAGAGTTTGTTTGACAACTATGATCTGATATCTAGCACAGCATATGATGAAAACGTGCTTGCCGAATCTGCACAGGTGAACAAAACAGGATGAATATAATCATGAATTCATACTTAACACGTGATAAAGTACAATAAACATTACCATAACAATTGCTTCTACATTCGTAAATTCTTACCAACATTTTTTCTATCCTATTCCCAATAAAATTCAACTCCACCGCGGCTCAAAAACCACGATAATTCAACACATTTTCTCGATTTTATGAGAATTTTTAATTCTTATTACAAATCAACTAGGAAAAAAAAACACATCTCAATTTGATATCCAATTAATTTCTCCACGTGACAAATTTTGCAATTATAGATCTAAATCCGTTCTAGCGTTTTCATCATTTTTTTTTCTTTTTCTCTGCAAAGTACATCAGCCCCTGTACGTTATCCAGATCCTACCTATCTCACAGAAATTTATATAACTCAATTACCGAATGAATTGCACGAGTCTACCTACGAGAATAATAATTCATCAAGTTCCAGTCTTTGTCGTGAGAAAGAATATCGATTATCCATTATCATGGAATTATTTATCACTGATTTCGAATAACTCTGTCTCGGTATATTAAATTAAAAAAGTTGAATTCTCGGTGTTGTAGAGGGAACACGGGTAGAAATATTTTCAAGATTATGTATACTTTACTTTACAAATTATATATAATTTAGAAAATATTTCCGCTTGGAAAGGAGGATAAAAAAAAGGAAGTGGTGAATTATCAAACTTTCATCAGAAGTCGAAGGATGTTGATTAATTACAAAACATTGTGCTTGTACAAGGGTGTGAAAGGTGAGCCCGGTCAGAAAGGCGGCAAGGGAGATCACGGAAGAGATGGACCAAGAGGAACGCAAGGTTTCAAAGGGGAACCAGGTGCGCCGGGGATGCCAGGAGTACCAGGTGCTCCAGGAGAGAATGGAAGACCCGCTGAAAAAGGAGCTAAAGGAGATATGGGTCCAGAAGGAAAACCTGGCACACCAGGACCACCTGGACCTCCTGGCCCGATCGGAGGATTGAACGTCGGTGGTTCTTCCGGTAACTCACATATTTCTAATTCACACGCTTTAACTCTCAGCCTCTACACCTCGTTCATTCAACCTCGACTACCTCCACACGAGTGCGAATTTGGCTTTCCAATTTTCATCCTGTGTAATTTCGTGAAAATTACATTCATTCAGGGTGGAATTTTTCGAAAAATCCAAAGAGAAAGTAATGTGTATTCTGTGTCAAAATTCAATGTGGAAGCAATGTATTATGTACAAAGTTACTGGTTATTGAATTTTTGGTGGTGCAAATTCGCACTTGGGTGGAGGCTGAGGGTTAAAAAAAAGCAGATGTAAAGGAACGTCTAATCCCTATTCTACAGGCTCAGGTGTAAAAGGAGAAAAAGGAGAACCAGGGTTGAGAGGTTACAAAGGAGAAATGGGTATCAAGGGTGAAAAAGGCGATAAAGGGGATTTCGGACCATCCGGTGTACCAGGCATCAATGGAATTCAAGGTCCGCAAGGTATCAAAGGAGAACCTGGTAAAGATGGACATTCCGGACCATCCGGACCTCCAGGTAAAGAAACAATAAATACGATCTTTGAAAATTTCGCTGAAAAAATACAACAATCTGTTCAAGACAGTCGCGAATGAATATGTTAACATTATCCGCACATCCATCGCTGTTGCTGATGTACGCGTGATAATTTATCGCGACGCATTGCTTTCGGTTGAAACAGGACAGAAAGGTGAAAGAGGCGAAAGAGGACCACCCGGTGGCACAGCCATCCCCAGTTCCGTAGATTACATTACTGTCAAAGGAGAGAAAGGATCAGAGGGCAAAAGAGGCAGGAGAGGTAAACCTGGACCACCGGGTCCCGTTGGACCGCCCGGCAAGCCCGGAGCAATGGGGGAGACCGGGCTACCAGGAGAAATGGTGAGAAATCCTTCGTATATACACATACACATACGAATCCTCTTCCTCTCGTAGAGAACTAAAAATTACACTCGTTCGTGTATTTTACGCCTTTCATTCCACATCTTAAAAAACCACTTCGGAACAAAAGGCAATTCTCCTTCATGACAAAATGCGAAAAAAAAATTACTACCATTGTCTAAGTATTTATTCCCATCATCATCATCTCTCTCTTAACCTTGTCTTTTAATTCTGATTTTAATGCCAGCCCAAAGAACAGGATGAACAGGCAGCCCTGTTATTACGTTACTTTATTACATTAATGTAACCCATAATTTGAACTTCACTTCTGATCCTTCGTTTTCCGTACAAGAACATTTATATTATTAATAGGCTGAATCACAGGACCAGAGAGAGAGAGAGCAAGAAAAAAACTCTTCATCCTTCAGGGAAATCTGGAAAGAATGTTTGATTTTCATGTTTTATAATTAAAAATGTCGAGTTATCTTTCTGGAGTTTCTCAATCTGTTTTTTTCGAAATTCCAGTCACGTGGATAATTACTTCCGTGTTTCTTTTAAAGCTCTTCGTATCTCTCTGGGAAAAAACGAAATCGATTGTACCGTTACATTACGGGAAAGACATTACGAAAACTTGATATTAGAATTTTAATAATTCACTCTTATTTTAATAATAAGAGTAGATAAATTTGTATAGTAGATGAAGATCTTGTGATACTGAGCGACAAACGTGACTGGTATCATCCTACCATTTTTATGGAGTCCCATTTGGAATTAAATGTGGAATAAAAATTGGAATTCTATTGAATTTTATTCAATAAATTTCTATAGGTGAAAGGTGACAAAGGCGACCCCGGACTTCCAGGGATCCCAGGCCGACCGGGCAAAGAGGGTCCAAGAGGTCCCGCGGGGCCCCCAGGTCCTCCATCCCAAGGAAACTATTACCCAGTCCCAGGTCCTCCTGGCCCTCCAGGTCCCCCAGGACCCCCAGGATTGTCTCTAATCGGTCAAAAAGGGGAACCAGGAATCGGTAGAAGTCACGTATTCCCAGAGAGAGATTATTACGTTAGACAAGGTACGAATAAATCTATATCCCTCTGTTGTTGAAAACAAACCTCATTCGAATGAAACTTATATTTTTCATGTGAATTCAAGGACCAAGAAGTAGTCTCGACGAATTGAAAGCTCTTCGTGAACTGAAGCAATTGAAAGAATTGAAAGAACATTTAGGTAAATTACATTTTATTCGCATACTTTTATTTAACGTTAAATTATTATATTATCTGACCACCGAAAATTATTTTTCAAAGAAAATCTTTGAAGGAAATATTTTTCTCCTCGATACTTGGGTTGTGTAGCTTTTTCTTTAAGTTCTCTATGTCAACTTATGAGATAAGAAGAAGAGTAAAAAGAATCTTAATGCCTCAAAGGATCTGCGACTACAGCAACGAGGGGACCTTTGGAAAGTACAACGAAAATAGTGCCAGGAGCGGTGACATTCCAGAACACGGAAGCCATGACAAAGGTATTTCTTGTAAATCATGCGTTTGAGAACAGGACAGATGTTTCGTCATGTATACCTATGTATATATACATATATATTTTTGCTTTTTCCTCAAGACTAAATTTATTTGATGAAAAACAAAATGTTCTTTGTTCGAATGTAATGAAACTTTAATGAAGAAATAAATTTCAAAAGAAATTTTAACGATTCCATAATTTTCAGATGTCTGGTGTTAGCCCTGTTGGAACCCTAGCTTATATAATAGATGAACAAGCATTACTCGTGAGAGTGAACAATGGATGGCAGTACATAGCGGTATGTACTCTCATTTTCCCTCTACTCGTCTTTTTATTAAATTAAATGTATCAGGTAATATACCGAGATTGCAACATTGGAGTTGGTATCGAAACTTGAAGTAGACTTGCAGTGAAATTTCATGATGAAATATTTTTAAGGTATCGACGAATTCAATTTGAATTTCTTTTTCAATTCAGCTTGGATCTCTGTTACCGGTATCAACCTCTGCGCCTCCAACCACAGCTGCACCACCGGCGAATCCTCCTTTTGAAGCGTCAAATTTGATTAATCAAGTTCCAATCAAAGCCGATGGAACAGGAGTAAGTTCATTTAATTATTGATGAATCTCAGAAAATTTACTGATGGATCTTGTTTGAATTATTCACTGAGACGAATATCGAATTGCTAGGTATTTTCTGCTCCAGCGATGACTGATTATTCTGTTAATAGATCTTTTACTGTAGTTTTTAGTTCACCAACCCACGTAGCGCAAAAACATTCTATGGATATTTTATGAATATTCTGTCAACATGCACAGAATATTGCGATGAAGCTGCTGTTTCAAACATCCTTTATGAACTTTCATAGCCCAAGCAGCACCAGAATATACTATGAACGTTCTTTGAATATTCGAAATATGTTCTATGCACATTCATCGAACATATGTAATCTAATATACGACGGTACATTAATTAAACATCGATTGAATGAATATCGTACATTTCGAATGTACTATGTATATTCTGAGTATATTTAAAACAGTCTCATTCGAACATTCTATGAACGTTCCTATTTCTTATATACTTTAAAATTCTGTTGCTGCTTGGGAGAATATTGGATATTTGGAACAGTCTCACTCGAACGTTCTATGCACGATTTTTATATATACTTAACATCTTATCAGAATATTCCCAGAATATTCTGTGCTGCATGGAATTTGGCACAAATTTTTTACTTTGTGGATTTGATTCGAGTCCTCTTCCAACGTCTGTTTACATAAATTTGAGATATTAGGCACTAAAAGTGTTGTGCAAGACGTCTCAAACTTTTTCAAATTGATTTAATCTAACAACATTTTTATTTGAAATTAATTCAATTTTATCCTTTTTGTTCTTTTTCACGCTACAAAGTGGTATCCAAGAATGGTAAGATTCTAAAAAGACAGCAAAAATTACAACGCTAAAATTAATCCTGTTGAAAATATCTCAAAACGAGTGTGTTAACATTTTGAGATAATAATTTTGGATATTGGAGTACTTTAATCAACGCTTTTTTTGCGCAAATAATACATTACTGGAAACAAAAGATTCCCGGAAAACAATAATTATTGTGAAACTGTTTATAACTAAAGAACTACGTAACCCTGGGAAAAATCGGAATTTAAAAAAGTGGGAATTGAAACGAATAACTCTTTGGTTACGTTTCCATACGCTTCATTTTCATGTTTAATGCAACTAGGTGGAGGGATCGCATATCTCAAATAACTTTGATAATATTTTGTTCCTCATATAAAATCGTTTTAAAGACATTTCCAATTTTGAAACCTCTAGGCTGAGTAGAGAATATTACAGTAATATTGCTGCAACATCATTGCAACATCCCTGATGGGCGAGTGAATAAGCTTGGGAGATTCAAACTTTGACTGAAAAAATTTGTGATGTCCAGATATATATCAGAAAATTGACTATAACATGTCCAATTTTTTATCCCAAACGCATCCGACTCTATTGAAAAATTCCAATAGAAACCGATAGGTGTGATTTTATTGGAATCTATGGGTTTCTATCGATTTGCCGTGTCATTTTGTCACAGTCGCTATAGGAATCTATTGGAATATATTGGTTTTTTTTAAACAGGGGAGGTTTTCAATCCGTGATGTTCGCACCCCACATGGAAAGACCGGGTCTTTTGATATTTAGAAAGAATTTGTCAACGCTTAGAAAACCCTGGTAAAAAAAAAACCTCTCTGAATCTCTCAGAAATCTCTCTGAATTTCTCTAAATCTCTCTATATTTTGGGACAAATTTCAGAGGAATTCAGAGTAACTCCAGAGTAGTTCAGAGGAAGTTAGAAACTTTTCCGATAGCGATACGTTCTGAATTCTCCAACTTTCTCTGAATCTCTCCACATATCACTGAATCCCTCAGAATTATATATATTTAAATTTCAAAGCTCCCTCTGAATTTACCTGAATATCTCTAAATTTCTCTGAATCTCCCGGAATCTAATGTATTCAGATTTCAAAGCTTCCCCTGAATCCCTCTGAATTTCTCTGAATTCCTCTGAATCTCCGGGAATTTAATGCATTCAGATTTCAAAGCTTCCTCTGAATTCCTCTGAATTTCTCTGAATCTCTCTGGATTACTCTGAATCTTTCTAAATTCCTCTGAATATTTCTAAAAAATTCCACGCACAATTTTTTTTAATTTATCTTCCTCTGGAAGTCTCTGAAACTTTCAGAAAGCCTCTGGAATGCAGGACCAAGAATTGTACTGAATTCATTTCTCTCTGAATTTTTCAGGCCCCCCCGGATATCTCTAAATTCCTCTGAATCTCTCTGAATTTTTCTGAAAAATCCCACGCACAATTCTTCCTCATTTACCTGTCTCTGTGAGTCTCTGACACTCCCTGAATACCTCTGAAATCCTGAACCAAAAATTTAGCTGAATTGATTTCTCTCTGAATTTCTCTGAATTACGCTGAACCTTTCCAAATTCTTCTGAATATTCCTGAAAAGCTCTACGCACATATTTTCCCTAATTCACCTGTCTCTATGAGTCTCTGATATTCCCTCTATACTTCTGAAATCCTGAACCAAAAATTTTACTGAACTAATTCCTCTCTGAATTCCTCTGAATTCCTCTGAATCTCTCTGAATTATTCTGAATCTTTCTAAATTCCTCTGAATATTTCTAAAAAGTTCCAGGCACAATTTTTCTTAATGTATCTGTCTCTGGAAGTCTCTAAAACTTCCAGAAAGCCTCTGAAATGCAGGCCCAAGATTTCACTGAATTTATTTCCTCTCTGAATCTTTCTGAAAATTCCCACGCCCAATTTTTCCTAATTCACCTGTCTCTGTGAGTCTCTGACACTCCCTGAATCCCTCTGGAATCCTGAATCAAAAATTTAGCTGAATTACTTCCTTGCTGAATTTCTCTGAATTCCTTTGAATCTCTCTGAAATTCCTCTGAATATTTCTGAAAAGTTCTACGCACAATCTTTCTGAATTTATCTATCTCTGAAAGTGTCTGACACTCCTTGAACGCCTCTGAAATACAGGACCAAGAATTTTACTAAATTTGTTCCTCTCTGAATTTCCCAGAATATCCCTGCATCTCTCTGAGTTCCTCTGAATTTTTCTGAATCTTTCTGAAACTTCAAAGCACAAGTTCTCTCAATCCACTAGTCTCTGAAATCCTCTGAACCACACTGAATTGCTCTGAATTTCTCTGGTTCTTTCTGAATCTCTCTGAAACGTGAAATTTTCAGGGAAATGACTGTCATTTTAGGGGAAAAGGGGACCACTGAAAAATATTCGTAGTGACTCTACCAAACATTCGTAGTCAAAATGTTAACAGTTGATAGTTTCATTGGTATTTTTCACAGTGGAACTACATCGACTATGAATTTTTACTAGACTCACTAGGAATATTTTTCAGCGATCCCCGTTTTCCCTGAATTGGCAGTCATTTTTCTATATAATAATAGACCCGGTCTTTCCGTGCATCAGGGACTACAATGTTACTGCAATATAAAGTTCATCGAAAGATGTTTCGCGGTAATTTTTCGCTCCCGTTCCCCATCAAGCCACATGAAACAAAAAATTCAAAAATATTCCATTATTCCTGACTCAAGCTTTTCGAAAATTTTCTGACGAAACTAATTTAGATGAAATGCTAATATTAACAAGTTAATTTTTTGACATTTGAAGCGGCGTATAATATCGTTTTATATGAAAAGCCTCTCCATGAACCAATGATAAAAGAATTTTCGATTCTACAAAAACAATATAATTCGTTAAAAAATGAATATTTTTCACATCTCGATATGGATTTTATCCACGCGTTCCATCGGGAAAATGAATTATTAAACAACTCGCACCATCCAAACCATTTCCAAGAGCCGCTATTGTTTCCAACGACCGCGCATCGATGGCTAAAATTACAATTAACGCGGATGAATTTTAATAACCGTGTGAAATGGAAAAAACAATTTTAATCAACTCTGATGTGAAATTATTGAAATTTTCAGTTGCGAATGGCAGCATTGAACGAACCTTACACCGGTGACATGCATGGCATAAGAGGAGCAGACTATGCATGTTATCGACAATCAAGGAGAGCAGGCTTGAAAGGTACCTTCCGAGCTTTCCTAAGCTCCAGGGTGCAAAATGTCGATAGCATTGTGAGACTAGGCGATAGAGATTTACCCATTGTTAATATCAAGGTAATCAACACCGTTATTCATCATCGGGCATTGTAATGTTCAACCTCAGATAAACTACGATAAATTAATCGAGATATGTACTTCGATTGATGAAATATTCTATTCCATCAGGGAGACGTACTTTTCAATTCTTGGAAAGAAATGTTCAATGGAAACGGGGCGTACTTTTCCCAAAATCCTAGGATCTACAGTTTCAATGGCAAGAACATTCTCACGGATTTCGCGTGGTAAGATATAGAATAATAAAATAATAAACTGTAAGATTCATGTGACAACTAATGCAATTGTTTGGCTTTCTTAGGCCTGAGAAAGTAGCTTGGCATGGATCTCACAAACTTGGGGATCGAGCAATGGACACGTACTGCGATGCTTGGCACTCGAGTAGCACCGATCGTTACGGACTTGGATCTCCTCTCGACGGAGGTCGACTATTAGAACAAGTTCGTTACTCTTGCGACAACAAATTTGCTTTATTGTGCATAGAGGTGACTAGCGAAACTTTGAGAAGACGAAGAAGTTTGAGAGAGGATGCAGAAACGGAAGAGGAGCAAAGAGAAATGACGGAACTGGAATATCAAGAGCATCTAAAAACGTTGATGGACATGTAAACCGTTGTTAGATTTAATATATACAAAAAAAAAAAGAAAAACAGTCCACGAGTTGTCGCGTGTAAATAATAACGATGAACTGATATTATACGTACGCCTACATATATGATATATATTACAACGTTGAGTACCGCAAGGAAAAAACAGAAAACTCGTAATATCATTCTTGTCATATCCGATAGATTAATTACCTAAACGTTAATAATCGTAATAAGAAACAATTTTCGGGGAACATCGAAAGAATTATTACTACCACATCCATCATCATATCGTTATTTATATAAAATCGTATAATAATAATTCTTAATAAATTATTCAAACGTATACTACAACAACAACAACCCATACATCTATGTCAAGGATGAAAGAAGGAACCTTCTACGATTTGCTTTGTATTTTTTCCAATCAATTTTTTCCCTTTCTTCTCAAATAAAAGACTGAAAGTCCAAGAATTTCAAGACTCGCGTGCATATCGACTTTCCGTATCTCAATCTCATATCAATTTCATCGAATTTGGAGAATCTTTGATTTCAGAATATACTTATCGTTAAACAGAAGAACATATCTCAATAGAGAATTTTTAATTTTTATAGTGTTTTTCATCTATTTCTTATCATTTTATTGACGTGACTAAAAACAGCAAATATAACACACGAATCTGCATCCACTCGATAGAATATAAAAAAAAAAAAACAATTCACATCCTGTGAGTTCCACGATTACCAAATTCTAACTCCTCTCACCATTCAATGACTTTCTTCTCTCTAAATTTTGTAGAATCAAAATAAATACGTTTGAAGAAAGAGAATAAAAAGAAAATCGACTGAAGAAGTTTCTAGGTAATCGTGGAAATCACGAGAATAGAAACTATGGAACTGAACGACTAACCGACAAAATGGTTCATAAAATGATATCTACCACGACGGATCTTGTTCACGATATAGTTAAGTTATAAATTATAAATGTACATGTTAGACGTTAAGCGAAGAAATAAAAACCCAAGATTTCAAATTACGACTTCTTCTTCGTATCGCTTCGACTAGGATTGTCCGAGTGAGAAGTCCAGATTTATGCTCCGTGTGTATCCTTCGAAACACTAAAGCATTTATGTGATATCGTGTATAAAATATAAGTTGAACACGTTCGTTGAATTAACCCTAGAACTGCGGATATATATTGTAAATCCCTGTGAAATGAAATGAATGGTTTGTACAATTAAATTCGGTATATCAAATTTTCATTCTCGTACTTCTAGGGTGGATCAATATCGTATATAAGAAAGAATTATGAAAAATCTATCCTGAAACTGTCGGATAAGCAAAATATAGTTCGCCAAAGCGTAAAAAGCTGTATTAATTGATATATCTGTATACATTGTAACTTATTTATATGCGGTACGAGTCATATTTGTAGATATCCCTCTTCTTTATGAATATTTACAATCATTTTTGCTTTTCGTAACTTGCTTTTACATGGCATGCTTTTACATCGAGCATAAATCGAATCTAAGTCAATGTCTACTTTGTAACCAACCAAAAGCCATATAACGTTCAAACCATTACCACACCCGATTAACTTTAGATTAATTTATTACTACATAGAACCGAATTTCAAACTACAGCGACTTTGTTGTCAGTTGGTATCCTCGGCATGCTTTTTGATGTGTATATCCTCATAAAAATATAAATCAACGCCATAATTCAAATTTACGATCCTTCAGAAATTTCAGAAACTTATATCCAATTATCTTTCATTACAGTTCACACCGAAGATCTTTCGTTTTGAAAATTTATATTATTTGTATACACTTTATTATTGTATTTCTAAATAAAATTATTGAAAAAAAAAGAAATATATATATATATATATATACATTGATTTACATTAGATCCTTTGATAATGCACCTACCGTGACAATTGGAAACTTGGGGATTCTCAAAAGAAAAATTTTGAATAAAAATTGAATTTGTGAAAAAAAAAAACAAACAAGAACAACACTCACGTTCGATTTTGGAATTTATTTAAAAAAGAAATCTATAAACTTCCTGTATTAAACTTTCAAAATAGCTGCAGCTTCATTGTATTTCAAACCCTCTAAAAGATACGCTAAATTCTCCACGGATGCATCCTCGTCTTCCTCCGCCCATATCTCCAACATACTTTTGCACTGTTCGTACGGAGTTGGTTTGTTTTGGAAAAAGGCGATCTGAAATGAGATTCAAATTCAATTCAGAGCCGATATTCGTGACGTCGATGACGAGTTCATACCTCGTCGCTTTCATAACCGAACTTCACAGCCAATTTCTTCCAATCTCCTTTCAAAATTTCCGATAATTTTGCAACCATTTCCGGAGTGATTTTATTGAATTTCCCCCTCTTGGATTCCGTGGCTTCAGACTCGACTTGCTCGGTTTCCTGTTTCAACACGTCCTCGTTAAATTCCTGATCGTTCGATTCGGGAGGAGGTGTTTCATCCGTTTCTAACTTGATATCCGACTGCGTTTGCTGTAAGTGAGCAAAAAAAACCAAACAAATACAACATAAGATCATTGAAATTCTTTAATTCTTTTGAACAATTTTCATCGCCACAGTGCACTCACCGGTCGATCTTTTGCGATCTTTTTTATCATGGTTTCTAAATATTCAGGAAGTTTATTTATCGGATAATTCCCATGAACGAAGAAATGAGGACTTCTTCTAGCTAATAATCTTAAAGCTCTCCAACCAAAGTTACCATCATTCACTTTTCTAAGAAATAAAAAAAAAAAGAGAATATTAATTGGGAGGAAAACACTCTTGAATTCATTTATTTATTCGTTCTTGTACTGAACTTACTTGTATTCGTCTTCTATCATTGTGCTTGGATCTAATTCTTTGATGGCATCCGCGAAATATGTTTCTAAAGAAGGGAGGAAATCTCTATCCTTAGATTTACACGCTTCAAGATTGTTGGGACACAAATTCCATAATTTGGTAAGCTCTGGACTGAAATGGAATAAAAACATTTTTATAAATGTCGTATTAAAAGACATTATTTGCAATTTTACTCACTTTCCCATGTTATATTTTCCAACGGTTTGAGCATCTTTGATGACATCCCCTATCCGTCTCTTCAGCTTTTTTGACTTTTTTTGTTCCTCTATATCGATGCTGGTATCTGGTGCGGGTTTCATGAAAGGAGGACATCCCTCGTTCTTCCAAGCATTCCAATGTTCTTCTCGCCTTAGGATATTTTTCACAGTTTCCGTAAACGCTGGACCATGCGGCGGTGTTTCCGATAACAATGTGTACACCTGTTCGGTAGTCGTTTTCACCCACTCTACTTGGTCTGGCTTCAACTCGTGCGTTTCACTTTAAAATGACAAATTTCATTAGAACTCAGAGACTCGGTAATCAATTGATCATCAATTTAATAAAAGCAGACCTTGTCTCATAGCCACTGGCAAGGAAGCTTTGAAAAACAAACATCGATTTTATGACTTTCAAATCTTTAGGTTTTCAAATCAAGTCTTTAGGATCTAATATTTTTTTTCTTTCATTGCTGTACGATGCAAGAATCTAAATAATATTCCACACGTATAAAGTTACTCACGATTTAAATTTGACAGTGCTATTCAGGTACTGGAACAATATTAGGAATTGTAACAAAACGTATCTTCTAAAATTAGAATCCGACAATTGTAATTCCAATAGTTTCTGATTTGTTAGATATTTGGCAAAGTAATGTGTTTCTTTGTAAGTTTCCCCCATGGATACATCCATATTCACGCTACTCGTTGGATAACTACGTTGTTCTTCTAATTTAAAAGATGAAAATGCTGATAACACGTTAGATGCATGCTGAAAAAAAAAAGAACATATTTTACTCAATTTCAAAATTTGTATGGATTGTAATAGTAACTCAAATTGTGATACTTACCGCCGAAAATACTTTCCAATGCATCTTATTGTAACACTGATTTGGATTTCTGAAGAAATCTTGCAAGGCCCAGAATTTCCTATACAAATTATAATCGATGGATATTTTATTCTCGGACTCTTCGTCGTCTTTCACGATTTGTTCCAAATCGTCGTCGGTTTTCTCAGATCCGAATTCCGTATGATTTTCCAAATTGAATTCGCTAACTATATTGAGACCTGATCGTTCCGAAAAAGGGAAGAACTTGGCAAGGAATAGAAGGATCCTCCCACAAAATACAGTTTGTTGAGAACGAGAGAGTCTCCTTAATAGATCATTACACATTCTTAGGAGATTATTCTTACATGCACTGAAAAATATCTCTTCCTTCCATACGGCAACATTATTTTCAACAAACGTAAATAGGCGTTCACATTTGTCTAGAACCATAGCATCGAATATATCGCCTAATAACACTACAGGCATACTCGTGGTTGCCAAATCTTTTCTGCATAATTCTATGCAGAAGGCGATATAAGATTCAAAGGAATGCACATCGTCCGAAGAGTTATCCAATAATATCACAAGGAGAGTGTCACGTAAGGCTTGATCTATAGCAGCTTTTCTATCGCTCTCATTCGCACAACGATCTACACATTTTTTCTGGAACGACGCTACGTCGGAACCTTTGTAATGTTGCTGTAGATAAGTCTGAAATTGTGGTTTTAAAATTATGCTGGGATGAGGATGAACTAACCTAAGCTAACGGAATAAAGTTTGTTTTATACTCACGCTGTAATCCTTCCTCAACACTTCGAAAAGTGCCATGATTGAATTTTTGAAAAAATCACTGTTCTGCTACATTCAAGAAGTCAATTGAATGTACGAATATCGTTTTAGAGGGTAATTACTCTATTTGAAATCATTCAAAATCACCCCAACTCGGACCAGATGAAGTGAGAATAACAGATGATCTATGAACGATTAATCAATTTTAGTCACTTTTTCATAGCCTAAAGTACTTTTAAAAATCATAACTTATGGAGAGTGGAAGATAAAATATTATTTTATTTATTTACTCACTTTTGTGCTGTTCACAACAAATAAATCCTTCAGCGATCAACAACAATGCACAACAATGTACAAACCTAACCTAGCTAATCGAGTCGATTTGTATCGAATTATCGACAGCACTTTAAATTCAAATTTTGTGTATTATTTGAAAAAATAAGACTTTGATTTTAATTCAATTTTAAAATTTTGTTAATTATGCAGTGTTAAAGCCCTATAAGCACAACTGGATCAAATTAATGTCATTTCAAGTGCGTTTGGAGGTTCCAACACATCAGAATAATAATTTTCTACATTATCACACCCTACGTGAATGTAAGAATGAAAAATAAACAAATTCACATTAAATCAAGTATTTTATTATTTACAATTTAGATAATATTATTGTACAATGTTTAGTATCGATACCTTACATTACTGGATAAGCATACAATACAACTGATAAAATTTGACTAGATTAAAAATAACAGTAAGTGAAAAAAAAAATTAATAATATGATCAGTCGGGAATCAAATATTATCAAATTGAGGATACACGTTTACAATACGAATATACTGAGATTCACAATTCTTTTGCATTCCAAGTTTAGTTGGTCTCAACGCAAACACCACAAAACATCAAGTAGTACGTGTATCGTCAAATTCAAATTTAAATGCTTTCTACAAAGTAATGATACTTAATGAATGATATTATAATATTCAACCATCACTTTCAAAACGATCTTCCAACATTGATTTAAAACATCAAATTTATAAGAATGATAAACGGATTGCAATGACCCATTACAGTTAATTTAAGAATGAAGACAAAAGAAAAATTTGCTATTAAATTTGAGGAATAACACAAAAACAAAAAGAGTCAAACAATATCACAAATATTAAGCATTCAATGCCAAGAAATATACAAGCTACTATATACTGTTATTAGAGTATGCTGATTAAGGAATTGGCGTTCGATCTTATCTACTCAATCAACAGCCGTAAGTCGAATCGACCGAAAAAAAAGAAACTTACAGGTATTTAATAAGATTATTATTATGATTAATCGCATGGAACATTATCGATAAAGGCACTGCCATGCTTTTGACTAAAGATGAACGTGATAAGTCGTTTGGGACGTATGCGAGGAAAGTGACACTGTGCTTGGGAAAGTGACAACAACACAGTTTCTTTATCCAAGCTTTGTGACACTGACTTTGTAATAACGAATGTAATATAATTACATTTTCTTTTCTCGTGTTAAGAAGCTGTGAGTTTATACGAGTTTGTGAGTTTGTAGTCTATTTATAAATCACTCTGCAAAGCAGTTCATAAGGAATGTGATGCACCTAATCAACTGCAATCAATTGTCAATCGGATTTGATATTTTATACATTAACGGCATCATTGTTATTCATCTTTCTCGTGTCTTCTATTCACCTACGTCTTTTATATTTACTTCAATTAGGAAAAAAGAAAATAAAAATATTGTGAACTGGCACTTTGAATTAATCTGAATCAAATTATTCGAAGTCATATCTATCCAGTGAAGCCATCGAAAACAAAAATACATGTCTTTGTAACTTTAAGAATACATACTTTTTTGTATATTCATGCGGATACAAATGATCCTAATTATGTACAATTTGATATAACATTTCAACATTCTCACACCTCAATGACTTCTAAATAATTTCTAGTAACTGATCAAACACTTGGAAACTCAGTAACTTTGAAAATCGTATTGCAATAAAAAGTATATAAATCAGTACAATGATTATAAAGCTTGTTTGTTGCCAAGAAATAGTTGCTTTTCTCTCAAGTTATTGCAGAGTTGAATAATTTTTTATATTTACAACATGAGTTTCGAAACTTGGAAATTCATTCTGTTTTCAATCTGAGATTTCATTTCAATTTTTCATATGAAATGTGTGTATGTACATGTACTACTTCTTGGGTCTGTTCGTCACAGCGATTTCAATATAAATATCAACGGATTTACAATTGTATATAACACAATATCTTGCCGGTGACAAGATATATTTCATAAATTCACATATTTAAAACACATTAATATGCCAATCATCGAACTAAGATTTTTGAATAACATCTTCAAAATTGTCACCTCGACGCAGATATGTCAAATGTACATTTTACGCTTATCATTTAATATCTAAATTTTATAATACTGAATAAAATATATACAATTTTGGATTTTTTCAATTTCTGTAATCATTATTATCAGCTGCTGTACTCGTCGTGTAAAAATTACGTTCGTCAAGAAAACAAATATAAAACGGTACTGATAAGCTTAAAATGTTTTAAAGTAAAAAGTATACAGTCTGTCCTTCTAACAGCATTACATTTATACAATGTGTATTGTCACATTCATCAAGAATGAACTACGTAAAAAAAATTGAGGGAAACAGTTCTTTTTTCTTGTATTTACTTCAACTAATATCCTTCCTCCTTTTTTTTTTTTTTACAAAAAAGTACGTGTTATATAGTTTTCGAATGATGAGAGTAATTTTTGATGTCGAATAAATACCAAGTGTTGCAAGTTTCATCCATCAGCCTCAGCTTTAGACTCAGAAAATCGAATTTCGAAAACTAATCCACTATCCCAAATGAAGTTTCATTTCCAAACACATCCCACGTACTTTTTTTCGTTTTACGCTACGAGATTACGCTATTTCATTTAAAAAATGTATAATCGCAATTGATAAAAACTGATAAAACAAGACAATACGAATAAAAAATTGTTAGACAATTTGGATACTCTGAATAAATTCATTGCATTATTTGTTCAAGTATTCATATTTTGAGCAAATTTATGTAAATTGGTCATTACCAATATCTATATTTTTTGACGCAATCGTTTCCTAAATCCACTACTACTAAATGATTATCAGGCAGGACTGCGATGCCCGTTGGCCGTCGTAGTTTTGAGCTGTGAGAATCTATTTCAGACAAAAGTTTACCTCCGCCTAGTTTCAACACCTGTATTACGCTGCGACCCTTATCAGTGCGAGTACCGAGTATCCTACCCTCTGCATCCACCGCTATGCCACCGTAAGCGCTTTTACCGGCTAAACAAGAATTATAAACTGATTAGCTTGCAAAACTCGTACTGCATCATTGACAAATCAATCTGATATTTAGATAATTTGTCTGAAAAGTTTAATTGATAATCCCCTCCCTCAGTGAAAAAAGTAAAAGAATGACGCTTTTACATTCGAAAGGGAGACTTGGAAGAGCCCTCATTCTTCAATGAACGAACGTTCGTTAAATCTGAATCTATTCGACCCTTGGTGTTCTCTTGGGCTTATAACACAAATAACGATTAATAAATAATTCTGGAATGAGAATAAAAAAACTTACCTTTACCTTCAACGCATATCTCTTCCGAAAAATCACCTTTAGCGGAAAAAACTTGAATTCTATTATCCGCGACTAAAATCTCTCCAGCAGGTCCAACAGTTACGGAACTAATCAATTTGAAAGTACTTCTTTTCCCAACCTGTAAATAACAGAAAAAAAACAGTTTACAACATTTGAGACTATATTTTTGTATCGTACAAAATGAAAAGGGAATACTCAACCTGGAAGAGTATTTTTCCATCGGAATCGAAAACAAATACACAACTTTGTCTATTGTCAGCGACAAGTATATGGCCATAGCTTTTATCTACCGCGATATCAATTGGTTCCTATACAAAATACATAGTAAGAAACATGAAATCATAGTCAAATCAAACAAAAAAACTCATCATACTCACTTGAAAAGCATTATGAGAGAAATATTTGATAGTATCACCAAATGAATTCATTTCGGTGACTGTTCGTGTCCTCCAATTGACAACAACGATTCCTCCCTGAGAAATACTAATCCCTGTACAACTTCGCCCTTCCAAACCTACGTTCGTGATATGCCTTTGAAATTCTAAATCACTGTTAAGTACCTGAAAATTCAATGTTGAGGAGTTTGATGTAAAGTTGTAGAAGAAGTAAGAATCTTATAAGTACCTTAATACGTGAATTGCCAGTATCCAAAACATAAATCACCCCATCGTCATCGACAGCTACAGCCACAGGTTGATGAAACTCGTCCTTCCCATTTCCTCTCTTTCCATAAACTTTGATTGGCTCGTTATGTTCGGTAGCGTCAAAAAACAAAGGATAATCTTTAATCGGGCGTTCAAAAACTGACAATTTCAACATGTAACGACTCGCCGATGGTGGTCTGAATAATATCTCGTACGTGCCGTCTTCTAAATCGTGGATTTCCGTATCGATGGAACTGTTTTGACTTTCCGAATTAATATCTACAATGCTAAGTTCTGCTCCGATAATATCACCACCAACCGTCCGTGGATGACCATGATAATCAACGGTTTCCAATACAACGGTTGCTTGAAGTTTCACTATAGCTGGATCTTTGAGACGAGCTCTACATAAACCTGTACACAATTTCGTCATTAAATTCATACATTGAGGGAAAAGAATCAACAAAATTCAAAATTTCCCTACCTGGTAATGTTGTACTAGAACGTACTCGTCCTAACGTTCTAAGAGCTTCGTCTAATAACACATGTGCATCGTTATGATAAAATTCGAATGTAATAAAGGCATTTTCTTTGGGTTCGCTGAGAGCTGCAACAGCATCAAGTTGGTCAGAGAGGCTACCTATACGTTCTGTGATGTTTCGTACTTCAACCTTGCAACAAGAAAAAGACAACAAAGTAAACTCTGTATGAATTTCTTAAGATATGAAATCACCTATGAAATATTCCAGTATACAATATACCTGATATTGTAATCCCTCGCATTCCCTTTCGACTTTACTTTTCTCAGCTTGAATGAGAGCATGCTGTTCTTCGAGTACATGTTTTTTATCTCTAGCAGCAGCGGTTACCATAGCTTGTAATTCTGCACGTCGTTTTTCCACTTTTGCTATTATTTCAGCGAATTGAGCATCTACGGAATTCAAACATCTCTCCATGGCGTTTTCTAATCGCTGCAATTCCGTACTAACCGAATCTTGTGCCTGTGTTAACTGAAGGCATAATATAAGTTCGATTCGAAGAGGATTAATACTTCACATCATTCTTATTTTTTATTGTCAAATTTATGTACCTTGGATATGCATTCGTTAGCCTTATAAAGTAATATCTCGGACATTCTTTTAATTGCAATACTAAAAGGGATGATGGTGTGTTCTGTACAACCAGGCGACGTTTCCGAATGAGTCCCACCGGTGCATACGGAACAAAACACTGTATCACACGTTTCACAAAATAATAATTCTTGATTTATGTGCACCGAACATTTTGGAATCACCTGTAAGTAGATTTGAAAGGAACAAATTTGTATCGTTGAAATTTTATATGAACAGATTATTAAGAATGAAATTGTGAGAGTACCTCTCTTCTTTGTCTAGACATGAGATCTAATAATTGATTAACAAGGAAACTTGGTGGTAATGCAGGAACTCCTCCGCGAGGTATGGTTATCAATTCTCTGCATATTGGGCATCGAAATGCTCCGGTTTCTCGGGTTTGAGATGCGGCGATTCTCGTTAGGCAATGCAAACATACCTGTGGATCATATCAAATTATGAGAATTTGAAATTATTTACGAACAAGGGCGATATAATTTTTTCGATATGCTGCTTATTCATTTATATATAATTATAGAGATACTGTCACTTGCGTTATATTTCAATAAGATTGATTCATGTATAAGATACTCAATAATATAATAGATTCAGTCTGTTTTTCAAGTCCATATTCTTCCCCGATCTTTAAAATTTAAATTATCGTTTTATAGAATGTGTGCAATGTTAAATAGTTGTTACTTATGGATTGATATCTTCAGTACGAGTCCTAATGATCTCAAGTTGCAATTTGCGGTGTTAATCAGTCATATTTTTCTATATGGAACCATTTTCTTTGCGATGGAACCTTCTCGTGAAATAATAAATAAATAAATAAATATTATTTTACTTTCATATTCTGAAAGAGTGATTAAGTGATCTTAATATCCACTCACTCAAAAGTTAATGCTACTTCCATTTATCTGATTCATGTGTGGCTGAGTCTTTTGTTTTTGAACATCAATTGTAATTATAAATATCTTTTCCTACCTTTCATTCCCAAATTTACTGTAGTTTTGCAATAATCTTTCACAGCATTCAATGCTTTTATTTATACATCTTTATCTCAATCTCGTAAAACTAATCGTTTATCGAATTATCTCAAGTACTTCATAAACAACACCCTCAAATCCGGAATTGAATAAATAATCTTATCGTCGTAATGATCTTCTTTTTTAGAATCTTAATGACTCATTGTATGTACTTGAAGAAAATTGCAATGACTCAACATTATCAAATCTTTGAAATATTATAGATATTCTATCAATGAATGAAGTTGCAGTTTTTTTTACAAGATATTATTCTTATCTTTTAATCCTGATTTGGAGTAACAAAATTTTGGTTTATACTCACCGTATGGGAACATGGTAGTAATTTTGGGGTATGTTCGCTGCCATCGTAAACGCAAAGACACGTACCACAAGTTAAGAAGCTCTCATTGAAATCTTCATAATTTATACTAACAGTCTCTACGAGCATAGAGCTCATACTGACCATTCTCTCCCCTAAACGTGTCCTGAAAAAATAATTGATAGTCAGTAATGTGAACATTATATACATTATAAATGGGAGAATAGTTTGAGTACTGTGAAAAGAAATACATCAAAAAAGGGTTATTTATGATGTGATCCACTCACTGAATTGCCAAACGTAACGCTTCCATGATCAAAGCGATCCTTGGGTCTTCGGAGAGAAGTGAAAAAGAAGTTTTATAACTTTATATTCGACACCAGAGATCGTCGTCCCTTTTCTCATACAAAGAGGAGTGTTGGTTCGAGCATGACGATAATTGTAATTTTAAAAATCATTTGTAAATAAAACAATTGATAGATGCTTGACACTGGAAACTTTATCGATATCTCAAGATTTATATTTATTTACATTTTTCAATATAACATGGCCAATGGTCATGATTTTGCTTCTCGCGTTGTCGACTTTGCTCCTCGATTTTATTAATAATAAGAATTAATAAAAAATTCCGCTTTCTTATCTTAATAATGAGGAAGAAAAGAGGGAAAAAGAACAAATAAATAAATATATATCAGCGACAGAAACGAAGTCGATTGCGTTGATTACGACGATGTGTGTATTTAATTTTGATATTTGAAGAGACTAGAAAGAAGACGAGGAGAAGAAGACGACGATGTATAAAAATCCTTTGTCTACAATTTTTTCCGAATTTGCCATAATGATCATGGATGACAGAAGCAGACGGTAGAGAAACTACTCCTTAGAAACGAAACGAAGATTTCGATTGTGACGACGGGGGAGAGAAAACTCCATCACACACACGATCACAGCAAAACTGTTATCGAAAACGCTCGCGATCACATTTTTTTCTTTCTTTTCCACGCACATTGCAGTCCCCTCGAAATTTAACCCAACAACATCTCTCTTTTCTTTTTTTTGATTTCACGGAAAGAAAAATGGCACTATCACTCGCGTTTAATTTTGTTTCTCTCGTGATATATTGTTGCACAATTACATGTCCGATGTTTTTTCACGAGAGACCTTATTGTTTGGAGGACAACGACCCGAATCATATAAAATTCTACGTTATGTGCGCTGTACTGTCTCTCTTTATAAACAAAACATGGCTACAGGGAGAATAGAATATCGGCGTGCTTTGCATCAGCTGCGGAGTGCAGCGACTCACGTTTCACAGCTGCGCACGTTCTTTCGCCTTGCATCCTCGCTCGCACAGCCGGCACCACGAATCTCTCAGGGATGTAGTTGGCTTGTCAAACTTGGGGAATGGATTTTCTCAATTTCCAAATTTTATTTTCATTCGTTATGAATGTTTTTTTTTTAAGAATAGACGTTTTTCGATTTTGATTTTTGTGTTCATCGGTATTGCGGAGGTCTTTGAACCGTTGCGTTCGAAACGACGATGGAGCTTGGTGATAATTTACAATGGGTTCCCACGTTATCTTATACATACGGAACTTTCCCAGACAGTGGAGTATAATACCAGAGATAAGAGACCCGTACAGTTCTTTAATATTTACGCAAGAATGGATTCCCTGCCACTCTAGAAAGGAGATTTTGTATCGCTGTACGTGTACACCACATAAATGTGATTCTACTAGATTTCAATCAATCTTGATGGCAATGATAATATTCTTTCTCTTATTCATATTACTTTTCAATTCACAAAATGAAGAGAAAAACAGTCTCGAGTCGAATTATTGTTTATTTTGAGCAACAACAATCACAAGTACTGAATTTCAGGATTGTTGTAATTTTTTCCCAAATAGCATAAGAGGTTAGAAATGCTGTGAGGATATTTTGGAAAATTCTGAAAATATCTTGTATAAACATCATTTTTGAATGAAATTGTTTTGAATACACAAACACATTCCGAAAATTTCAAACAGTTGTTTGGATATTTTATGCATGATTACAAAATAACCTCAAAATATTTGGAAATTTCTTTGTTACTTGAATTCACTTCTTTAATTCATGTATTTATTTTGTTTTATTTTGCAGATACACGCTGATATAAGGTACGGAAGATTGGTTTTATCCTTCGAAAACATTGAATTAATCTTTGGAAACATCCCACCCAGCATTACAGTCCCAGAAGAATTCATAAAGAATTCTTATTGAACTGATTGTTTTCTTTATGAATTCTTCAAAAATTCTTCTGGAATTTCTGCCTCTTTTCTGGTGCTGTGTGGAATTGAAATACAAAGTATTGTTTTATGAATTTTCAAATTCAAGAAAATGAAGAAACAGAAGAAATTTCTTCAATTTTTTTTTTTTGCTCAACTGGATACGAACGTTGTTTGTTTACTCCGGAACTCTCTAATTTATCTTTTTCTAATTAACGTGTTCGGATGGTAACGCTCTCGTATCCTCTGCAAAAAACAAGAACTTGGAACATTGAAATTTGTTTCAAAGATTCATCCAAGATTCAAAGAAAACCTATTGCATTCATTTTAATATAAAATACGACACAAAAGTTGGACGAAACGATTTTTAGCGGTCCTCGAAAGAGGACCAAGCTTATTCTAGTTCATTTCACTGCTGAAATCCCTGAGATTTCAAAAACAGACCTATCAACCACCTAAAACGATTACCAGATCGTAATATCATCACTAAACTCCTAAAATTTCCATTAATTCACCATAAAATGCTAAAGAAAAAGTTATTTTCCATACATTGGAAAATTGGAAATTTGTCTGCACTCGTAGATGGAAAATATCTAAACACTTTTTAATAATAAAACAATATTAAAAACAATTGCAAGATAAAAATCCAAACCGGAAATCAATGATTGATTATTCCTAGTACAATCGACTGACTGGGAATCAATTATTCCCCAGACATGTGATATATTTTTGTTTTGAATTATTTTGCATTGTTTCTACCTCTTCATGCAACAATCAACAATCACTTTATACTCGTTTTGGAACAAAGACCCCCCATTCACTTAAAAATTATAATTCATTTTATTCCTTCTATCACAACAGCTCGAATGACACTCCTAGCATATGAAATGAAATCCTTCCAAATATCTTCACATTCTCTCCATCGGGTATTTAATATGGTCTAGCATTCTCATCCTTTTGAATTCAAAACCACGTGTTATGAATTTTTAATTTTGTTCCTGCTGTTCTTATACGTTGTATCTTGACTATGTTGAAGAGTTATTCCAAGAAAAATTTCACATTCTATTTTATCTGAAATTTTCTTATCGTATTTATTCAGTTTTTGTTTTTATTTAAACATAAAAAACCAATTTAATAATAACTTGAATTGAAGATTTATTCAATATTTGTTTTTTAAATCATTACAACAGTTGATTTTTTGATTCAGACACTGCAAGCAAATGATTATAACTCAAGAATGATTCGATAACATTGAAAATATTTTCAAATTATGAATAAATATAGCAAAATAGCTTCTGGAGATGATATATTATGGTGGGATGAGGTAAGTTACAAGGCTGGTTTAAGAATCTTCAAAGCCTCCGGCGTATTTCGTACCTGAGACCCTCGGAATTACAGGAACAGATTTTAGATAAAACGTGTATAGAGATAAAAACTGCAACGTGGATGAGGGTTCCATGGGAATCGAGGCCCACGGTGGCCGTCTCTTCCGCCGGTATCTTCAAACGGCTTTGATATTAATGACCATGGGCAATTATCAACTGCAGTTACCAAAACTTCTCTCATATTGAAAAATATACATTCTTCTATAATTCCTATATAGGAATATGAACTAAGAAATGAGAAGAGACTCAGAACTGAACATCTGTAGAAATATTTCACTATAAATAGATCTCTTTTTTCACCCACACAGCATAGAAGTTGAAGAAAAAACTCTCGAAACCATCAGATTATTGCAATAGATTGAAATATGAGTCAAACTTATAGAGCCCCTGTTTAATTAATAATGCAGATATTCTAATTCAATGTTCTCGCATCAAAAGCATTCCCCACCTGCAACATTGTAAAAAGTCTGACTGAAAGTGGCTGCATCTTACTCGAAAACTTGACTGAAATTCAGTCTTTTCCATTGTGTCGGCATTTATTTTGGATGCTTACTTTCAGCTGAAATAGGGCTAGTTCTTCTGGCTGCATCTTAAAATAAACCGATATTAAGGTTTAAAGTGAGGTTTAATTTTTACTGTGAGAGTTGTTGGATCCCTCCCCCAGTTTTCCCACTCATGTAGAATTGGAAACGATTTTTATCAATAGGTGCATCTTTTTGGCAAGTCAAATTTCTCATTTCATTCATCCATATTCGAGACAACTAGAGGAAGAGATTTGGAATGTAGTAACTTTTTCAATAAAGAGAAATGAATTCAGGGGCACCTAACAACCTAACACTAAGAATGGGTGTCCAACCCAACTTGCTTTTGGCACCGGTACGTGAAATGAATGAACTTGAACGCCCGGGGTTGCTGTAGTTTAGCTTGTTTAGATAATTTCTCTGTTTTGTGGACGAATTTTCAAAATTATATATAATTTATATATAATTCTATATAAATTATATCTAATTTTGGAAATTTTTTCACTGAGGGGTCGCCCTGGCACCACTGAGCATAAGACTTTTACAATAGAAAATGTATTTCCCCTACATTGGATGCAGGATTTTTCAATATTGAATAGCTTGAATTTAAAATGTATTGTTTTGATTCCTCCACACACGAAAAAAGAGGAATAGTCGCAGTAACTACTCGAATAGTCGATTTTCGACCATCTACTTGAGTAGTTACTGCAGCTACTTAGTAATCAGGACAAGCAATGCTGACTGAACTAACTCGATAGTTGCACTAACTAACGTAAATACCTGAGTGTTAGTTGTCCTGACTACTAAGTAGCTGCAACAATTACTTAACTAGATAGTCGAAAATCGACTATTTAAGTGTTGCTGCAACTATTCCTTTTTTTCGGTGCAAGAATGCCAACCAGGCTTTGTTAATTTCCATAATTGAAAGCTGCATTCAATGAATTTAATTGATAAATTATTTTATAAGAAAGAAGCAGGAGTTAGCAAATATTTATATTTGTTTTCAATTCAATCTGGAAAGAATTGAAAAGAATAAGATTTCTTGTTCTTTCCAATGCTTTTTTATCCTAGATTTTTCACTGGGTTTAAAAGCAAAGCGCATTAAGCGGCAGGAATACATTCTTAATACGGTTTTACAGTTATTATCTTTTATCCGATCTATTTTACTCACTGCAAAAACATTTGAATTACATTATCTCTCTCTTTCTTCGTTGTAACGTGTCTTCGATGATGCTCAGAGCATATTCAATATCCTCATCGTTACAGCACACCTGTCGAATGCAATCATCATCGCGACTCGTAGTCTTTTTCAATCGTATTTTCAAATGGAAATCTTCAAATCGAAACATCTCGTTCCTTTGTTCGATAAAATAATTCACAATGAAACGTGTATGTAATTTTTCATTCATTCATTCATCATTTTTCTCTACTTTTTTCTTAGAATACCTTGTAAAATCATCTATTTATACTTTTTGAACAAAACATCGGAATCTGCTCGACTTTTACTACAAGATCTATAAATTTCATATCACTGAAGTGTGAATAATTGTTTATCGAAACAAAATTCAAATTTAATACAACAAAGTCTCATTCAGAATTGACAAGATTGTTTGGATTGTTCCTTTCAAAGTCAGTTTCTTTGGATGGAATGTGACGAGTAGACATGTTATTAGATAAATTGAAGACATCCAATGAATGATTCAAACTTCAATGACATTGAAATTTTGTCGGATTATGCGTAGGTATTTTCAAAGGCGGGGTCTTATAAACGAATCAAATGAATTCTTTGTTGAATTTCATTGATTTGAATGAGATTTAATACGAATTTGGCAGCAGTGAATAACCATTCACACTTGTTCAAACTCATTAAAACTGGTTAAGTTTATGGAGGGGTTATACTACTCAGCAAAATTTTTTCTCAATTTTTTCTTATTGGCTCAAATGATGCATAAACTATCATTAAGAATGATATGCAAACACTATTTCGTCAGGAAAAATTCAATAAACAATTTTCAACAAGATAACTTCGAGCGCGCTCTTAAACGTTTAAAAAAGCCGCTCACCTGCGCCTGGCATTGTAAATGTATTATAGCTTTTTTGAACATTTTTGTCGATACAAATGAATATAATTCCTTCAAACGACATATAAATAGCATTGATTCTTCAAAAAAAGCCATATTTCATAAAATAAATACGTTTTGGCATTTTAAATGCGTTTTTCTCAAAACTGCGTACACCGTAACTCGTTCAATTTTTGTCGGATTATTCACCTGAAATTTGAATTCTAACTTCTTAGATGTATTATCTAGAAAAGTACACACGCTTTTTGAGATTGATCAATAATTAAAATTCTTATTAACGATATAAAGTCAATTTTTAGCGAAAAAATCGAGAAAAAGAAGTTCAAACTGACGCCAATTTGCGAATTTTCGATACAAATTTATAATCTTGGGTAGTTCCCTAGCAAAACTGATGAATATCAACGAAAAATGAGTTTTTTCGTTCTAGGTACTGTTCGAAGAATGTTATGGTGTACGCAGATTGGCTCCTCGGGAAAAACACATGTACCACTTCCCAAGACACCATTTTGTATTAAAATTCATAATAAAATGTGTTTTTTATGTATCATAGAGCCTCAAAATTTCATTCTGATCCATGGAATAGTTTCCAAGGAAAAAATGCCCAAAGAAACGTTCATTTTTCAGCGCGCCTGCACGGACAGAAATTTTCAGCTATTACAGCTAAATATTTTAGCACCCACAGGACAGCTAATTTCTCAGCAAAATCAGCTAAAATTTTGCTGCAGCAGCTAAAAAAATGACTGTCCATCTCACAGCTGATTACTTTTTTTCCGTACGGGTAATATAACTCCCTTGATGAGCTTCGATGAGAATTCAATAAGCTTGAATGATCTTTCACCGTTGTGAAAAGCCTATTTGCAAGCTTGCGATCTACAAACTCAACTCAGGACGAACAGATCAAAAACTCCAGTTTTTCGGCTTGAAATTGAAAATGTTAGTTTTACGACACACTCAAAATATCCGGACAATGTTGAAAACTGCGCCTGGATGCTTTCCGAACACTCTCCAAGCTAGAACAAATCCGAGAAAATTCGGATTTACAGCGTTCTATCTAATAAATAATGTGGACCATGTTTTTTGAGTTTCCAAATGTCAAGTAATGAATCATTAAAAAGTTCAAATCAACCCTAATTGAGTAGGAAAATCGAGTTGAAGTAACAACGCGATTGATTGCAGTGACCATATGGTGATCCGTCCATATTTTACTGTACTAATTTTTTCAGTGAAAAAATGCCACAAAAAGGTGGTTTTTCTCGTCCCAGCTTAGATACCCCTGGTACTGGAATCGGAAATTGTTCCGTACTCATTGGATTTTATATTTAATCTTCTGCGAAGATAGACAACGCGATGGTTCGATCTTCCCACTCTAAATTCTTCAAAAAATGTTGTAAAATGAAAATGAACAGTACCTCAAACTACCTCTATGCAAAAACAAGAATATAAATATGATGAAACATGATTACTCACATGAAAGGACAGCAGTTCATGAAGCTCGCAGTATAATCTATTTAGATCCCTAGTTTTCTCTACTGAACACAGACGATGAAAATAATTGGATTATAAAAATTTGGTAAGAAACTCTTCACTCTAAAAGCGTGATGATATTCAATCACAAAATCTGTCCATTTTCGAACTTTATATCGTGTATATTTTACGTTGATTTATCCTCAATCGTATAATACTCGTTTAAAAAACGTATCGTTGTTTTCTTTGTGGCGTATAGAATTTTATGTAAACATAGATGGCAGTATTTTTCCTCTTTTCTCTAAATCGTTAATCTCCCTTCTAGAATTTATATATCCAATTTGCGGTGAATCTCATTCATCTTCTTGTACCCTGTATTTCGTATATATATATATATATATCTATGCACACATTTATTTGTGAAGTATCGTAGAATTTTTGAATTCGTTTTCGTAATATTTTATAGCACAGGTTAGAGAAGTAACAAACGTCACACACTTGCCGTTTTGCGCACCCTATGCGATATACCGTATAATTGCACACAAGAGGAGTAGAGCACCCTTTCGTGCGATCGTTATCGTAAAGAACGTCTTCATTGCATTCAAATTTGCAAAGACGATGTGATGTTCAACTTGGAGTTCAACAGCAGGTGGTATAGTCACGACAGCTGATTCTTCCTTTCTTTCTTCAGGAAAATATTTCACGCGCTTTTTCAAATTTTATTGTTCTTCGACCAGTTGTCAAACAGTTCCCTCGTCGATTTGAAATTTTGTATAAAAAAAACAATTCCTTTCGACAATCGACGAACACTGGGAAACAAAATTATTACTTGAATTTCCTGGACATTTCCCCAACCTTGCGCGAAATTCGATAAACACTGCTGATTCGATCGTGGGATAACAACGTATACCCTCTGTATACCCTGTACACTCCGTTGTCGTGTATTTGTCTTGCTTTTTTCGTGTAGAAACTAATCGAAAGAGTTGAATTTTGGCACGATATCGTTCAGTATCTTCCGAATCATCATTGTATCCGATAAAGTTGATGAATGGTTGTTCACGGTATTAAAACTTGATAAAAGCACGGTTAATACGGGGATGAAAACACACCCTCGAGAACAAGGCGCTCCATTGGCGCTCGCGCGAACAGTGATAATAGGCATGCGCTATGCGATTTAGGTCATTTCACGATCGCCCTGCATTCGGCCGACAATGTTGTGCATGCAAGTCCCTTGCACGTACGTAAAACCATCGAACGAGTGTGCGAAGTTGACTCGAGAAGGCTCAGAGCCAACCTTCCTTCCTCCCTCTTCGATGTATCAACAACAATATTTTACTGAGCGACCTATTATTCTTTTTTTGTCTTCGAGAGAAACTTTTCTTTGTTCCTGCACGTTTTTTGTTGGTGACCTTGCTTCCAGTCGATATAGGATGATGATATATTTTTCAACGATATCTCGGATCAAAAACTATTTCAAGTATATATTCTATCGGTCTTTGTGAATTTTATACTTGAAATTCTGGGTGTAAAAATCGCTGTTTCCATTAATTTAATATTCAAGATGCGGGATTCAGGATAATTGAAAGTTTCAGGCAATTTCGTGTCCGATCCTTTCAATTATTTTCTATTATTATTACAAATTTGACTATCCCCCTGAAAATAATAGGAAGTTTTTTTATCAACATTATGAAAAAAATCGTAGATTGATATTAAGGGGATACCAGCAGTCCTCGTTGACGCAACCCGCCATACAAAAGTACCGACTGAGTATTTTCTCGGCAAGAATACTCTAAACTGAATTCACGAAGAAGTATGAAATTTTCAGGAATCAATCTTCAGTCCTTTATCTACCGCTGTACATCGCCCGAACTTTGAATTTCGGAAAAAACATTTTTTCTCAGTCGGTAACACAAACTTTTACCACGAAATTCATTTGGAGACAAATTTTCAGGGCTAGCCCAGTCCATGTTTTTGGACAAAGCGAACTTTTCTTGTCCAAAAAAATACAAGCAAATGTATCTAATCTCTTTTTCGAGAATTTATTATACAATTCATTGGTTAAAGATAGAATAATGAAATTAAGCACACCTTAAAATATACGTTCAAAATTATCTTTACAATATTTTTTCAGATAAAAATATTTGAAAATGGCAGAGCTACGAGTTGGTACCTCGTTTTTGCGCCGTGCAGCCTGCAGGTCTCAATTTTCATCTGAAATCAAAAAACTAAAATTCTATCGTTAAAGTATATGAAAACGCACAACTTGACGGAGAGAAAAACAAAAAATAAAATTCATTTACATTGTTTTTTTTTTCAATTTTTAGATTAAAAACAAAAGTGTGTGTTTTTTTTTCAAAAGGCTCCTGAATTTTCAATTTTCATTTGTTTTGACTCCGTCAATTCGTGCATTTTCACATATTCTAACGATAGAATTTTGGTTTTTAGATTTTAGGAGAAAATTGAAGCCTGTAGACTGCGCGCCGCCAAAACGAGGGACCAGCTTCTAGCGGCTGTAGCTCCGCCATTTTTGAATATTTTTGTTTCAACAAAATTAAATAAAGGTAGTTTGAAACGTAAAATTCAAGATTTGCGTTATTTCATTAATGGATCTTCATGTATTTCCCTCCTTAATAGGTTGTAAAATAGGTAATCATTGCGATCCCTTGCTAAAAATGCTAGGCAGAATCGGACAAAAAATTGTTTTCAGCTTTCGAACGGTTCCAGCCACGTGAAATCCGATCAAAAATTGAAACATTTTCAAACTATTCTCTTGTCAAAAACTGACAAAAATTCTGCTCCTAGGTTTTTTACAGGCTGTCAATTTGGTAATTCCGGATAAAACCGGGAACCCGTATAGCACAACCACCGATCCTCCGCCTAGGACTTGGGTGGACTGGAGGTGGAGAATTGGTGGAGAAATGGGAGAGAGTCTCCGTTGAGGCAACGGAGAGGCGACTAATAAAACTCAAATCCGTGGATTCATAAATTCAGATTTGATTATGTAAATGCACCAATATGAATTATATCGAAAATACAGGGGGCGAACATTTCTCCGTCGCCTCAACGGAGACTCTCCCTTATTTCTCCCTTATTTCCACGGCTCCCATTTCTCCACCAATTCTCCACCTCCAGTCCACCGAAGTCTTAGGTGGAGGATCGGTGGTTGTGCTGTACGGGAAGCCTACACGGAGAGAAATGTATGGTAATATTTACCATGCTAACATAGTATTCGTTCTTATTTTATTGAAAATCGTAAATGTTACTATGTGAGAATAGAATCCTTCGCCATTTCTCTGGTAATGATTACTATACTACATAGAAATCGGACAAATAGAACTCAAAGCAATGTAAAATGGTACTGATTACCATGTTACAATAGCTGTCATTCCAGTTAATGAGAATATGCACACTGTGGGCAATATCGACACGACGTGTATAGACATACATATATTATACGTATTATTACGGTAGTCAGCCCACTATTAATAATCAAGTAAAAACACAGTCATTATTTAGAAGACTGATATAATTTATTTCTGACTGTGTGCTCTCTTTTCTTTCTATTAACCATTTCATAACCCAATTTCTTTATTTATAACCTCATTCACTGAAAAGCCTTGTGTGTTTATACATGTCAACAGTTTAATTTAGGTTATAATCAATGAAAAAATCATGGTCAATATTACTTTATAGCATTGGATTCATGTTTAGTTGCATAGTACTGTCTCCAATGTAACATGGTAATCATTACTATGTTAACAGGGCTAACGTTACCACATAAAATCGGGAGCATCATCCTGTCAAGTGACTCGCACCATCTAAAAATTTTCGTCACCATGCAACATAGTAATCATTCCCATGCTACATTGAGAATATAACTATTCTTTTCTCTCCGTGTAGCAATGATTTTTTGCCTACTTCTGCCAGGCATCTTTAGCAGAGCCATCATAGATTCTATTAGAACTCTTATGTTGTCACAAGAAATTTTACTGAATTCGTTAGTAAATCTTATGAAACATTTTTTTCCGTATACGCTCAGATATTATGGGGAGCAACAATCCTAAAGATTCATATTTTGAGTTCTGCTTGAGTCCTTTAGACACCGCGGTCAGCGCTAAGCGCCTTCCATGGCCCCTCCAAATTTTTTCACCATAATGATACAACTTGAAAATTATTTCAAGGGCCATGGAGCATTAGAAAACGCGCCAAATTTTGCTACATATCTTTTAAATAACTAAGCAATGATTACAAATTTTTAATACATAGCAATATAGTTCACCACTAGGATTTCGCTCTAAATATAAATCCAAAGCCCAAAATAACATATTCCTAAAAATGAGGAGATAAGTTATAAAAATTATTGACATTTGTAGGTTAGTATCTTCATAATCGTTTGCATGATTCTTAGGAATCATTTGCAGTTCTAATTTCATATTCAAAGCTCAATTTTAGCAATGTACTTTATCAATGAGGATTGAAAATTTGTAATTATTGCTTATAGTAAATCAGGAAGTACGTAGCAAAATTTTGCCCATTCCTTGAAGGACTCCATGGCAAAAAAAACCTTGATTTTCGCCAAATCTCATTGAATCTTGTACAATGTTCCGACCAAATCTTATTCAAACATTTGTCGATGAGATTTAATCAGATGGAAGTATTTTTTCCATGTGATTCCGATTGAATCTCGCCAAATCTGATTCAATCTTGTACAATGTTCTGACCAAATCCCATTAAATTTGATGCCATCAAATTCTATGGATTTTTTTAACCAGGGTTGGTATAAAATTCCCTTGAAAATCTAACAAAACAAGTTTGGACAAATATGTCCACCTCAGGTTTACACGATTCCATGATTATTTCAAATGATGCGACCTCAAATTTCATTTTGAACAATGTCATTGTAAACGAGATAGAATTTCTTCACTTTGCGTTAATTAGATGGACGAAGCGAGGAGTAGGTGTCGTATATTGGTCTTGATATTGTATAATAAGGCTCATTTTACATGCCATGAGAATTCTCTGATAATATTGAAGTTTTGTATTCCGCACGCGTACAGTATGATAAATACTAAATAGTCATTGTTTTTTAACTTTATTCATAGTTATTCGTACAGGGATTATTATTTTATCTAGTTAAAATGAGAACGATTAATCGAACTCCAACGTACATCAAATGTTATTGTAAGAATTCCAAAAACGAATTATGTGTTCCTAATTCTAGATAACAATCTGGACAATAATGCCTGGTAGTTACCATACAGAGAGAAAAATAGGGGAGTAGACAACATCCGAAAGAGCAGCTGGAAAGTAATGAATTTTCCATAAGATCTACTGTGTTTTTCTGTGTCTTTTTTTACAAAAAAAAGGACTTGAAAAAAACTTTTCCAGACACTTAGTTAGAAAATAATGATTTGTATTTATTGAATTATATTATTTTGGATTATTTACCAAAATAGGAGTAGACAAAAACAGCTTATATGGGCACATTTGGAATAATCAGACGTTACTCTCGTAATAACAATCTTGTTGCACGCAGGACAGTATGCTCTCACTGGCCACATGGATTTAACTGTAAAATGGTATTCAAGATCATAATTATTGAATTATTCTTATCAATATCACGAGGAAATTATAAATTTAAATCGAATATTCTTCTTTTATAAAATACAAAATAATCACGGAAGTCGATGAGCGTCAGCCCTTGTGGAAATAATTCTCTGGAAAACTCTTGGAAAGTCTTCAGAACCGTGAATAAGACTTTCTGGAAAGTCTTAATGTCCCTAACTATGTCGAGAAAAGCGTTGATAAGCCTTGGTAACTCTGTAAAACTCTTGAAAAGTCTTATTTTCTTTGAAATTTTAGACTTTCCGCAAAAGTTATTAAGAGAGACTCATTCAGAGTTTTACAGAAAAAAAATCTTTACTGATGTGTACAAATTGATAATCTGTACAAATAATTTCGATGCTTTGTTGACCCTGGTTAAAAAAATCCATTGATTCTCATTGAATCTTGGACATTCTTCCGATTGAATCTCATCCAGCAATTTTTCAATGAATTCTTTCAATATGAATCTTATTGAATCTCGCCAAATCTCATTGAATCTTGGACAATATTCTGATCAAATCTCATGAAATTCCATTCCTCTCTTAGCGAATCCAAAGTAACTAATTTTTTTGGTTTACTTTCGGTTATTTTTTGCTTTGGTAAATATTTGGTCAGAAAATGATGATCATCTAGATGGTTTTTACCATATAATAACCTTTTGTGACCGAAAACTAACGGTTGCTTCGAACAAATCTGCCATCAAAAGGTCACCAAAAAATGTGGTCCGTTTTTGGAATCTTTTTTTGTATTTTTGAGATAAAACCCCAGAAAATCACCACAAAATAACCGAAAAATAAACGACCAACAAATTACCAAAACGTAACCGAAATTTTTCCTTGCTTGTTGGTTCACCCAGACCCGCTAGGGATTAGATTCAATGGATTCTTTCAACCAGGGTCAACTTCAATTTCTGTTCCAGAAAAATATTCTGAATAAAATATCCCGCTTTTTAATAATAGATAATCGAATTTGTTATCTAAGCATTCCTTACAAGTTTAACTATTACCTATTACTTTATAAAATCATCTTTCTCGCTTATATTTTTTCTCTGTAAAACTCTGAATAAGTCTCTCTTAATAACTCTTGCGGAAAGGTTGAAATTTCAGGGAAAATAAGACTTTTCAAGAGTTTTACGGAGTTACCAAGACTTATCAACGCTTTTCTTGACATAGTTAGGGATATTAAGACTTTCCAGAAAGTCTTATTCGGAGTTCTGAAAACTTTCAAAGAGTTTTTCTTCAGATAATTATTTCCACAAAGGAGACGTAAGCTTGGTGCTTTCGTGGTTATATTATTAAAACAAGAAAAATAATCGAAAAGAAACTTACGAGTATATTTTTGCATTGGGAGCTCTTCACCGATCAATGCTGTTTGTCTTGTATACATTTTGAACTAAATTATACGAATTTCCTGTAAATTGTTCAACTAATGCGTAAAAACCATAAGTTTTGTTTTCTCCGATGAACCAATGTTGTTGGTTAGAACTAGTGCTATAAATTTCTCTCTTCCATTAATAGTTGAACTATCATATTGAAGTTTCACCATTCATGAATTGATATTCAACAACAACTCTATAATATTTGTAATTAAGGACACTCAAATATCGAAAGAAGCGAACCAAATTTGTATATTTAGAATTCAATCACAGTTATGTACTTAATTATTATCGATTTTTAATTCAAATTTATCAAGTTATTTATGAAAGAAATTGCGGCAAAATTTCATCCGCTCCGCCTAATGCTTGGGTGCCCTTAATATTCGTTTAAAATGAAACCAAACCATCTCTGGGAAGGAATAAGGAAAACAAACCGCCACAAAACGGAGAAAAATGCGTGTTTTTTCCATTTCGTCGCGTTTTTTGTCCCACCTTCTTGCTCATCTTTCCTACATTTTCAGCAGGGAAGGTTAAACAAAACCATTGATTCTCGCCAAATCTCATTGAATCTTGTACAATATTCCGACCAAATCCTATTGAAGCATTTGTCAATGAGATTTAATGAGATGAATGTATTTTTTCAATGTGATTCTGATTAAATCTTGCCAAATCCGATTGAATCTTGTACAATGTTCCGACCAAATCCTAATCAATTTCATTTCACCAGATTCTATGGATTTTTTCAACTACGGAGCGTAAATTCACATTGTTTTCAATTTGAATAACAATAAGGTCAGTGTGAAATTCATTGCCCATCGTGACTATTTTCACTGTGATGAAAGATTGAGGCTTCAATCCACCTCAATTGAAAATTCCCAGATTAAAAGGGATTGGTAAAATTCGTATGAGGATCTGGATTTCCGCCTGGGACCAGTCCGAGTTCCTTGTCCTTCAGGGCCTCATTCGGGGTTTTCCAGGTTATGAAGCTGAAACTAGCAGGCGATTGTTATAACTCTTGTTTAAACCTTGTTGAAGCTTTGTTAATATCAGAAATTGTTTAAGTAGCATTCCAGTAAACGGTTATTCAGATGCTTAAACCCTTAATCAACGTTTTGTTTAAAAAGTTATGACAATCGGCTGCCAGTTTCAGCTCTATTCCCAGGTTGTGAGCCAGGACCACTCGGGTTCCCGCTCAACAGGACTCTGAGCAGTCCCGACCGGGGATTTATATTAGATCCTGAACGCTACTCTGAAAGACACCGCGGGTCCTGGATAGGAATTTCGCGATCCTGTCCTTCCGGTAATTTTCAATTGAGACTGCCTATTGCCCAGTTTCTCTTGTTCATTCATTCAGACTTGCAATGATGTTCTATGTTGTTCACATATTTTGAGGAAAGCAAAACAATGGAGAACAAGTATGGAAATAATGAAAGAAACTTTCTTCTGTATTTCTCTGTATCACTGATAACTGAACCCTGTGGCAAATCAAATTCCGTAAACCGATTCTTCCTCTTTAGAAAACTCCTATATTTCTCCACCAGGAGAAGCAAAAATTATTCTTTCAAATTCGCAATTCAATTCAAAAGGACAATTTACCTACCCACACACTACTTGAAATTTTTCATCGATTCTAAAATTTCATTGTTCCATTATAAGAGTGATGGAATACTTGTCTCTGATATTTCAAAGTCTCCACACTAGTGTCATTAACATAACTGGAAATCTTTCATAATCTTTGTGCTTCACAGGTCACAGAACGTGAGTCATTATCTTTCTTTATATTTCGATATATAACAACAAAAGTTATGTACCTTTTGAAATGAAATATTTATCACTCGCTTTGGAGGTACGGTTAATATCTGCATTCTGTATTATACTTGAAAATTCATACCACTCAGCTACTTTCACTCTCTTTACGATAAATGTGAGATAATACGAAGACATTTAGAAATTATTCCTAGAGTTAAATTTAGTCATGATACTACCTACAAAATAATATATGTTTCTTCGTCTGTTACTTAACGAAATGAAAAATTCACTGTGAAATACATCGCTATGAATAACAATAATAATTATAAATGTTATGTTACACTCTTGAATGTTATTTGATATATTTTTTTGGAGCTCGAAACTTCAATAATCAACAATAATGAGGAAGAAATAAATGACGGATAGAATAAATTCTGTATCGATTCTGTATTGCCTTACTAAATACTTTTCAAAACGAGTGTTAAATAATCAAAATTCAACACGAAGATCTATCGTACGGGTGAATGAATATTCAATAACTGTGAAATACTCTTCATCACTTCAAAGATCATTTAGAATGTTCATCTCCGTCGTCATTGAATATCCACTGGAGGGAATGAAAAAAAAAAAAAAGGAATAGTCTCTTTTCATTCGAATCGAATGAATGTAAAGTAGTTTGTTCAACATTGTAACTTCACTCTACCCTTCAGAAGTGTAACTTCAACAGGACTCCTCACCGTGAAGTATTCCATAACCCGACTTTCAACTTGGTTGGGCCTTTGACAACACATGCGTGTATTACGGAGCATTCAACTCCCTTTCATCATCGACCCTTAGGAACACTTGACATCACCTTTACAAACGCATGCTTATCAGCAGGTGCAACCATCTCTCATGTATTATCGCTCTGTTCGTAAATGCATCACACTCAGGGAACAGATATCTTGAAAAATACCATAATTTATGGATTTTTGGCGTTGGCTTGACCCGAGTCAAAATATTTACATAATTTCTTGGACTTTTATAAAGAAGTATAAAGTACCTTCCTCATAAAAGTCCCAGTCATTATGGTACTTTTAGAGGTATTCATACGCTATTAAACAAAACGAAAATGTTTCTTTTCTTAAATTCAAGAACGATTTATTAAATACTATATCATTAGTGTACATATTATATCAATTTAAATACAATTCAGTATCAATCTTCTTTATCACTCTTTTCTTCCTCTCCTTTCTCTCCTTCCTCTTTCTTCATTTGCTCTTTGATCCAATCCATGTAGCTGTAAACTCGAGTAAAGACATCCGGACGACCTTTGGCGCAAGGTGTTCCCCACGAGACTACTCCTATTTGCTCGCTATCGGCAACGAGAGGACCTCCAGAGTCACCCTATAGTTTTGAACAATGTGAAACAAATATAGCTAATTTTGAGGGATATATTTTATACTCTGAATTCAAGAGTCCACTTGATTTTCTTTTATTCTCGAGTGTAGGGGTATACGATTCCATTCTCTTTTCGTGTAAAAAAATAATGGAAAGTATTCCGTCTGAGAATTTTGTTGTATTCTTGAAAATGAAGGGAGAGAAGAAGAGGGATGTTGTTTTCTTTTTGCCCTTTGCTACTCAACTAAAAAAGAACGCACTTACGTGACAAGCACCTTCGCCCTCTTTATTCAGCGTACAGATGTTGTTGTTGGTAACACGGAAGCTGGTATTCAAGCACTCCTTCTGGTCAATGACGGTTAATACTATGTGTTGTAATTCTTCCGGTACTTTACCTGGGTACTGTAATTGCATACGTGCATCATGAATTTTTTTAAGATCTTTTCTGTTCTTTCATAAAATTTACCATATTAAAGCATTGTAAAAGAAATGCAAATCCAGTTGTACATTCTAAACTAGATTCTTCACAGAAGAATACGCAGGATAGAGTAGAGATTGAATGCCAATTGACCCCAATAACTCAATATAAATAAGTTCGATTGAACTACTTACAGAAGTGGTACCCCATCCGGATAAAACCGCAGGATAATTAGCTTTGAAGAAATTTTCCTTTGGAAGATCGACCGCTCTCACGGTATCGTTATTGAATTTTATATCTTTATCTAACATTATCAGACCGATATCATTCCTGATCAACGTTGAACTGTATTGAGGATGGACGATGGTTTTCTTCGAGTGATATTTAGTTCCTCCTGTTTTCCATGTATGCGTACCAACCACCACCGTGATGTCTTTATTTTTCGTGCTAAGCCACGGAAAAAGTATGCTATTGTTAAAAATATTGTTATATGATTATTTTGTTTCTGAAGGAAGCTAATAAACATTATCCCTCCTGCGAAATACCAAACAGAACCGAACAAAAAGTTCTTGTCAGCATTTCCCGACAAACTTTCTATCTGATTTTGTCCGGAATTACCAAATTGTAACATTGCGAGAGTTATTGTAGAATGATTCGCTACGGATCGAGGAAACAATTTCAATTAAAGTAGTCACCTTGACGACGAAAGACAATGAGCGGCTGTTAAAATCCATCTTTTGTCGATAATCGAGCCTCCGCAGAAATGTCGATCCTTCGATTGTAGAGACACTTGATAAGGAAATTGAGATGACTTCGCTGCTGCTCCTCCCACGATTTTTGGATCCAATGGGGGTCTTGTTGCTGCTTTTGCTAATTCGTTCATCGCAGAAATCAAAATATTAATTTTTGATTAATTTCAATATCAAAATCTACACGAAGAGAAGCAATATAGAGCTACACTATTGGAAATTTCTGATTGAATTTCCAATTACTTGTGATTGAAGGTTCATGCAGAAATTTCTAACAGGGTGTAATTCAACTGAATATTTTCAATTTACCTGACGTCAGATATACAACAATCCCAATGAAAAGGTAGTGATGTAAAAACATTTTTCTTTTACACTTCTTAAAACTAGCACCGAAGAGTCTACTATTTTTCGAAAAGAAAGGAAATAAGTGCTGAAAAATAATGAATTATAGTATGTGCTCGGTACTCGTAAGAGCACAAACATATATATATAAAAACGCGCTTGATATAAATAACAAATAAGGGCAATTAAAAAGTCACCCACGGTGAATATTTAAATTTAGGTCAGATACCGCACTTACAAAAGCCGCATCTTAATGTATCTCGCGTACGCTAAGATAGTCGGGGTTCTAGAGCTATGTTTCACGTTAACAAAAGATTGTTAGTTAATCGGATCGGTTTAGCATTTTTCTTAGCTGCTTTGAATTTATAAATACTTCAAATTTAAATATCTTTTTGTACGTCGCGTGAAAATTCCCTTGAATGTTATCCTATCCCTTAGAGTACAATTTTTATTACCAGAAGTAAAGTTTCGTTGAAAATAATTACATTTATAAAGCAATAATAAATTATAGGAAGGATGCTACGTGGGGAAGTACGGAAAACAAAAAACAACGATCACTCGTGACAATTACAATTTGATTGTTTTTATGCTTTATTTAAATTCTGAGTAACATGAACCGCCGATCATTTATCATCGAATCACCTTACTTGTTGATGTCAAAATAACATACACGTTGATTCTTCTTCAATAAAAAATTGAAATATACTCTTGTAACTTTGAGCTCAACAAATCAGGGTTTCGTAACGGCATGTAATCCCTAATTCGTATAAAATATTTTTATATACTCACAACCAGAAGTCCAAATCTTTATATCTTTGTTTCGGCGCAGCGAATAAATTAAAAGAGAAAATTAAAAAGCTTAGCGATATAGAAATTTCAAAAAATAATGGATACGTATATATGGTTACTTTGCATTACTATGGAACAAATTTTTCAAAGAAAATTATACCCATAATACCTGATAATGACCACAATAACAATAACCAATTCCCTTGATACTTTTGAGTAAAAACTATTGTAACGCCTATGTAAAGTCCTTCACCAGCCTTGTATAAAGAAATATTTTTGTACTTTTCATCATTTTTTCTCTATTCGAAGGATCAGGACAAGTTAAATTCCACGACATTTGATAAAAAATAACAAATATACTTTCTTGTTTTGATAAATTCGAAAAATTATCACTGGAACAAGTGTTTGGATTTTGATTTTCGTTGAATTCCCTTTTTTACAAGACTGGATTATTTTTTATGTACATAATTGTCAATTGTTTATGAAGATGAAATATATCAACCTTATTATAGACACTAAATTTTCTATTCGTAGATATATTTTTGATAATATATAACCGATTGTAGAGAATTCGTAAAGAAGTACAAATTCATAGAAATTCTCATAACAAAGTAGAATTTTCAATTCTTCCGAGTTATCGATTTGAGTGTAGTATCGATGATAAGGTTGACAATATCGAATCATAGTATCACATATATTTTGTAAGATATTCTCTGAAATATTTTCTCTCAACAGTTCGAACGATCGCAAACTTGAATGATACTTATATTACAATGGAATAAAGTATCATTTTGAGATGGTCATTTTTGATTGTCCGTTATACATCTCCGAACATTCGATTTATACGACAATAGCATGCTTCAAACAGAAATCCTCACCACTGATGTATATGATACAGAGTTTTTCAGATTTTACACGAGTATTCGTATGCAATGTGTTCTCTTTGCATTCAATACACGACACATATATTACAAGATCGATAACATCAACAGTAGTAAAAATATAAATTTTCCTTAAAACTTTAAATCATATAATTATTTATTAAAATATATAACATTCAATGTCAGCGCTGCAGCTGTACCCCATATTTATTTTTACAAAAATATTCTACTTGCGTTTTATAATTATGAATAAATGCGTCTCGCATATGAATCGCATATGAAGTAATAAATTCTACGTGATAGATGATGTGTATGCAACGAAAAAACAAAACTATAATCTTGAATATTTTTGAATATCCTCGGTCCGGTATTCGGTATGTACAAACGCGTAGGAACTCAAACACATGAAACATACTTTTTGCATTATTGTTACTACAATTGAGAATAAAAACTCGAAAAAAGTTGTTTCAACAATTGCATTTTCTTTTTGGAGGAAAACAAAAAGCGCTGACATTCGATGTTACACTTGTAAAAGTATGTATAAAAAAATGGGGCCCTCGTAAAATGCTATACAGGCTAAGGCCATATAATTCCGTCACTTATTGGCTATGAAGTATTTAAGTATATTGTTTGGTTTCGGTTTACTGGTCGTTGGCCAAGAATGATTGACCTCTCTTTGAAGATCGATCGGAAGAGATTTGAGAACCGAATTGTCGACTTTAGGTGATAATTGCATGGGAGAGGAGGGACTGAGTCTGAGATCGGCCATTTCGTTACTGGGAGATTCCCTGCGACCTTTCAACCAAACTTCCAATTTGGTCTTTTTCGGCAATGGTTGTTCCACTTCGTCGGATGTGTCGTCTTCGGAGTATTGACTGTTGGGATTGATGCTTTTGGATACTGGAGACGAATTGAGGCTGGACACGGACATATTCATATGACTATTTGATAAAGAATGTTCCGAGCTGTCGTTGCTGTCTTGATTTATGCTCATAGGAGAACCAAGGTTGGCGTCGGGAATCCCTTCTTCCGAACTTATATCCAAAACCGATTGTACCGCAACTTGTTTACGTAAAAAAGACGTAATGCTACTCCTGCCTGAACATCTTTCTTCGAATTTAGTAAAAGCGACTCCCAGGAGAGTCAAATGGAATGGTTTGGAAACATTAACTGCGCGATGAAATAATTTCATCGCTAGAGCCAAGAGCTTAGCGTGATCGTATATCCCGGATTTGGTGGTAGGTAACAAATGCTTTGGCAAAGCGCATTGTCTCGTTTCTCTCTTTCCCGAAGAGGGTTTGTTGAAATCGTGTTTGCGGACGGTCAACTTCAAAGCTATGGGAATTCTGCCATCCTCCATTGCCAATTCCGTCAATCTTCTCAAAAGTCCACTCAATCTCGATTCCACTTCCGCCACGAGGGATACACTTTTAAAACCATCTTCCAAGCCTATACTCTGCGGTTTACCCGACGGTTTAACAACGGTCTCGTCGATGCCCTCCGCGTTGTCCTTCAATCTTCTCGCGAGATCAACTCCGATTTTCAATTCTAAATTTTGCAGTGGTATTCTACGTAAATCTTCGATCGTTTTTATATTATTCGATATTAAAAGTTCTCTAGTTTTCTGACCGACTCCTGGTATTTTGGATATGTGTCCTGCAGCGGAAAGCAACATAGGTCCGCTACATGGAAACACCAGGGTCTGTTGATTCGGTTTATTCAAAGAACACGCGAGTTTAGCTTGTAATTTGTTATGCGCGATACCAGCACTGCACGTCAAATGCAACTCTTTGTATATCCGGTTTCTTATTTCCAGAGCGATTTTCGCGGCTGTCGTTAATCGTGCGTGACATCCGCAAGGGCACTCTTCGTCCGTGTATCCGAATATCTTACAAGCGGAATCATTCTCCTCCGCACTATTCATCTCGCACTCAAGATCATTTCCCGATTCCAAGGACTTTTCCACAAGCGATGTTACGTCTATGAAATTCTCATCCAGGCCCAATCTTTCGACCACAGGGGTGAATTGTTGCAAGATTTCAGATATCTTAGCCGAATAATGACGATAATTTATCAAATCTTCTCCATTCACCAAGGCCAGCCCTGGACATAAGCGCAGTGCCTCTTGCACCAACATGCATTTCTTGATACCGTACTGACGTGCTACGTAGTTGCTCGTGACGACTATATTTTTCTGCTGCACACCTAGGGGTTTGCCCTCCAGTTCTGGGTGTCTCAACATTTCCACCTGAGCGTAAAAACAGTCCACATCCAAATGGATGATAGATCTTGGATGGCGTATGATCAAATCAAGTTCCGTGGTATCCATCGAGATGAGAGATCGGATACTAGTGAGCGATCTTGGAGTTAGCGATAATACAAGTCGTCTGAATTATAAATTTTGTATCTTTGTACATGCAGAGTTGAACATCTTCCGATCTGAAAGAGGAAGAATTCGTAAATATGAAGATTTCATATTTAACCTTAAAATGAGCAAAATATAAACATGCGTGACAATGTATCGAACGATTCTTGCCAATTATGGATCAATGAACCTTTCAATAGGTGTATCACAGATATAGAATACTCACAGTACAGTAATGTTAATGAGTTTGAGGATGAGAGATAATTGTACAGAATATGTGAATAAAAGTGTGTTTTTATTTTACAAGATGCTAATTTACAGCACAACTAATGTATCAGAAATCATCAAGTTTGCGTCACAACGTTAAAAAATTGAAGAATAGTTTGAATACGTTGAGATACCTGAATTGAACACAATTATTCGATTCCGCTAAATAGTAGTGCAATTGATTCCGTGTATTTCACCATAAAGAATTGAATACAATTTATCTGTGTTTTTTCTTCAAGCGATTGTTGGCCAATTTTTCAGTAACGATGATACGACAGTCCGATGAAATCAAAGGGTCATAAAACAAACTAAATATAAATTTGTTTACAGTTAGTAAGGTTCGAGCTAGTTTATCTCCACATGGTAGCCATGTTTTTAAAATGTCATAAATGCAATTGAATGTGCAAGTATATACATGTTTAGAGGACGCGTTCAAAGTGTTTGAGCTTCGGTTTTCATGTATCAGCCCGGGCCTGATTCGATAAACTGGAATTTTTGGGGAATTCTAGTAAGTTACTATCCACGAATCAATCGGATCTTTGGATTTCGTTTCGTTCCCAAGAAATTCCGGTCCATGGGAGGATGGGAGGACTAGTAACGCCTAGGAATAATTCAATAAATCAGATTTTACGGGAAAATGGGACTTTGGGTCTGCGACACTGTACCGAATTTGACAATAAAACTTTATTCTCCAGAGCTGACTCCAGTCTCTCTAGGAGGAAGAAAGTAATGTCGAACCAGTAGCACCGTTAAATCCAAAGTACACAATCGAACGAACGATTTTAGCTTTACATTTTTCTCCAGTTCGTTTCATTTCATTTGAAAGAATAAGTAACATCAGATAGTAGCCATTTTTTGTTTCATTTCTAAACAGAAACCTCCTTCCAAATATTCGCTATGACGGAGGCTAACGGGGTCGTTAATTCGAATACAAAAACTTCCAATTTTATATGCGGCGTCGTCGAAGGTTTGTCGATTCCTCCACACCCAATCTTTTATCATTTTCGATCGTACAAAAATTGAAAATATCTTTCACTTTTCCACGTACGAATAATCGACATATGTTTTTTATCCTTTTAGGTTTTTATGGTCGTCCCTGGACCACCGAACAGCGAAAAGATTTGTTTCAAAAGTAAGATCATTTTTTTTTTGTTTCATTATTATTTAATTTGATTGTTTGGGATTCTCAAAACAGAGTCTATCGATGTTTTGTTTCTCAAGGTAGATTGTCTTCTTTGTGTATCCAATATTGAGTTCTAAACAGTTTTTGATCGAAAGATTCTCAATTCAAAGTAGATAAATATATCAGCTTGTCTTTGCCGTGAAAGAACAGGAAGGTTCGAGGAATACTCGGATACGTAAAGGTCCATCGTATTCATATACAATGAAACCTATATTTGACCTGTAAAAGATCTATGTTCTCTTGGAAGTGAAAACAGCATTCTATGATATATTTACAATGCTTTGTTCATTTTCAATAAATCAGAGTTGGAAGGCATCGAAGTATGAGAATCAAAACCAGTTGACGAGATACCAGTGCTATGATACAATAAAATGAGAATATTGTTCTTCACGGTAATTCTACTTGCACTAAAGAATTGCTGTACAGAATGATATTCCGATCTCATTCAAGCACAATAGTTTGTGACACAGAATAGTGTTATGTCTACTGGTAAAAGTAGTCTCTTTAAAAGTTACAAATTGAAACAATTAATGAAACAAACATCTTGCTCAAACAAAAATAAAGAATGAAACAGTGTAAATTAATTTAGAAATTCTGACAAATGTCGTTTATTAGGTTGAAAAAATGGGGCATGGATTCATATTTATATGCCCCAAAAGATGACTACAAACATCGAGCTTATTGGAGAGATTTATATACGGTAGAGGAAGCGGAGCATTTAATAGGATTAATTACAGCTGCCAGAGAATGCGGTATAACTTTTTATTACGCGTTATCTCCAGGATTAGATATAACTTACTCCAGTATAAAAGAAGTGACAGCTCTGAAAAGAAAGCTAGAACAAGTCAGCCAATTTGGTTGCACCGCTTTTGCGTTACTATTCGACGATATTGAACCAGAAATGAGTGAAGCGGATAAAGAAGTGTTTCAATCTTTCGCTCATGCTCAGGTGTGTACATTTATACCCTACATATAGTTAATTCTTGTAGCAATGAAAATGATTTGTTTGATATTAGGTTTCCGTAACAAACGATATTTTTCAACACCTCGGTCAACCAAAATTCCTCCTCTGTCCAACTCAATATTGTGCAACCCGAGCTATGCCAAATGTCGCAAGTTCCGAGTACTTGAACACTCTCGGTACCAAACTAGCGCAAGAAATCGACATAATGTGGACAGGTCCTAAAGTCATATCCAGATTATTGACGGTAGAATCGATCGAAGAGATCACCGAAGTTCTTAAAAGACCACCGGTTATTTGGGATAATTTACACGCGAACGATTATGATCAAAAAAGAGTGTTCCTTGGCCCATACTCTGGACGTTCTCCCGATTTGATTCCAAAACTCAGAGGAGTATTGACTAATCCCAACTGCGAGTATGGAGCCAACTTCATCGCTATTCACACATTAGCGCAATGGAGTAGATGTAACGTGGATGGAAAAAGAGATTTGAGTTTGAGTAAGTACTTTGAATATACAACTTAATTCGTAATTGTGAATAATTGTTCATCACTTACAGACGATACGGTATCAGCCGATATCAAATTAGAGACTGAAACCGAAGACGGAGTTATCGGAGAAGACGTTCCGTCTACTCTATCACCGAACATGTACCACCCTCGTCATGCTTTGAAAAATGCTATCAACGAGTGGTTAACGGAATTTAGCAAGAAAAAAGCAGCGTGGGGTGTTATAGCGAAACCACAACCGTGCGTGGCACCCACAATTCCAATCCCAATCATTCCTTCTGTAAATACGTGTATGAGTTTAACCTCGACTACGAATACAACAGTTCCTTCCACTCCAGCTCCTGTAACCAATACGTCGAATCATCTCCAAGCGTTAGCCGAAGTATGTTCTAACGTAACCACCACCGACAGTTTAACGCAACCACATATTGGTCCCGTTATGAACTCCTTGGTATCCGAAACAAAGGTCGTCAGCGAACCTCTCATACCTTCAATCCCGGCAGATACCACCACTGAAACTACATTACAGCCTCCATCTTCTACGGAACCAATGGATTGTAACACTACTCCTAATAATTCTCCTTCGCACGCTCCAAAGGCTCCAACCGAGGACGATGCTATGGTAGAGAATACTTCTGTAAGTTTACTATCCACTTTGAGGAATTTTAAACCCTCGGGGTCTCTCAAATAAGAATGTGTTGTATCACAGACGTGTAGCGGGGCCTCTGGGAGCATGCAAGTCGAGGTGGATGGTTCTTCTCTCACGGTCAACGGTACTCAAATGATAGTGGAAAACGAGAATCCCACCGATACCATCGATTCAGAATCTCAAAACTCCAAGAATGTGGATAAACAATTGACGCACGAGGATCTATCCTTATTGTGTGATTTGTTTTATTTACCCTTCGAACATGGGGGTCAAGGGATACAATTGTTGCAAGAATTCAATTGGTTGAAAAGCAACGCTCATGTTGTTATGAAAAAACCTAAAGACGATAAAAGCGTTTCCAAAGCTGACGTAAGTGGCATGATATTTGAATTGAAGATTTTGTATGAAGAAGGAATTTCATGATTTTAGGTCGAGGAATGGCATTCTCGAGCAGCTAAAATGAACGAGATGTGCAGCGCTGTTAATAGATTGTTTCAAAGACTCACGTATTGTAATAATCGTGAATTGTTGTACGATCTGTACTCGTATGTGTGGGATATGAGAGGAGTGGTATCTCTCTTGAACAGTTATGTCAAGTGGCTGGGTGAGTTAGGTTTTCTTCACAAGTACAAGCACGTCCAAATATGCACATTACCGATACAAAGATTTTCAAGTTTCGCTTTCTTTGTCCACGAAAATCTTATGATAATCTAATAATCAATTTCATAAACATTGTTTCAATTCCTTTTGTATTGTTCGACGTAACGTTTGTCATTTGTTTTTTTTACATGGAATTATGAAATTATCAGATCATCATGAGCTTTACAGAAAATAAATGATTGAAATTTGTTATCCAGGGTGTCCAGTAGCCTGAAAGTTCGAAGATTCGATTGAATATACTTTTTATAATTGGGCTTTTATAATTGTTGGTAAAAATACAAGAAGGTCCTCTGGACACCCTGTTGTAATTCGTATTATAAAGTAGACATAATATGTATGACAATCTAAAGAAGGTCTATTCAAAATGCTAGTATACTAGTACAACGTTTGGGAAAATATTGAAAATCACTGCGGGAGATTATTGAATATAAAAGAAAAACAAAATGGTTAATTGATTTGAATTGAATTTCACTCGTGAGAATATCGACAATGCATTGATTATAATACGTCTTTGTTGTGCTACAAAAAAGTGCTGTTCTTTTAATTTTCTCAAAAGTATTATAATTTACTACCTGTGATTATATTTCAGAACAAAACTGTCTTCACTATCGGTAAGTATAATAACAAAATCCTTTTTCATGTGATTTCTTTTGCTCTTATTGACTTTTTGGTTTTACAAGGGAGATATTATTTCTTCGATTTTTTTTTTATTATTATTTAATTCACGATACTGCGGGAATATAATTTCATTCCTTCGTTATAATTGAAATCGAGAACGATTTTCATTAATTTGATCTTCCTTGCAAAATAACAAAATTTTGTTTTCATATTATCAACAAACATACACACACATTCATGAAAATACAACACACTTGATATACAGTGAGCAAAAATTATTGACTGCGCTGAGTACGAATTGTTGATTTTATTTGCATAAATCCTCTGTGTTCATGAAAAAAATAGAAACGAAAGTCAGTAATGTTTGACACTGCGCAACGGATCGCTTATCCGATAAATATACATTCGTTTCTGCGCTCTAGAAATGAATGTAGCGCGCGGCGCGCGAAGCATAAAGGAATTTATTTTAACAACTGTATTCCTTCATGCGCAAATGGGTTAAAAAAAGAGCCACGATATTTAAAATGTGGTTCTTTTTAGCGCGACTTGCAGCAAAGAACGTTCGTACGCTCACAGATTTTGAGGAAATTATTTAACAGCATCTTTGTGGAGGTGACATAAATACTGGATTTACCAAATTGGTCTTGTACTAGTTATTAACATCGTTGATTGACTTTCTTTTACAGATGACATTATTCAAGGAACATATTCTTGAATCGAATAACACGTACGCGCAGTTCTCAATAGAAATCCAATGGATATCTTCCTTCAATAATGTAAAAAATAATGTAAATCAGGAACGAAGTAACAGATTTGTACCGACTAACATACCTTTCTGTGTTTTTTGTCCTGTTGATAGCGTTTGGCAGATTCCCAACATCGATGACGACGTTTACCCAAGGGAGCTACACCTGTATGCAATTCATCAGTTTTTGAGTAACTCACAAACAGCGCGCGAACGGCAAAGTTTCGAATGTTTCATTTTTCAACTGTGCTTTTAATATCCTTCGAAACTTTGCTATGCAATCCTACCATTCGGTATCTCATTGAAAAATATATGCGCGTTTATGAAAAATAAGCAGCATTTGGATGACTCGAAGAAACATCTTACACTTTCATTCGAGATGGATATATTTTTGAAGAAATCATGAAGAATATTATAAACTATCATCAACTGACTCTTGTGTCAACGTCTTGTGGTCTTCTCTTACGAATAATCGAATTATCATTCAAAATATATCCATCCTCAAATCATCGCACAATTGGCAAAATTCATTATATCATCGATTCAAAAATGAAATTGAAAGCACAAAGAAATGATCTCATAAACTCTTGATTGAACATTATCATTAGAATTTAATCATTCACGATTTTAGAACGATAATGAATACTATTTTTATTCTTTTCGCGAATAACGCTTTACATCGTGAATGAAGAATTGCATTTTTTCCATTTCTCTCTGAAAACAACGACATTCTTTTCTTTATTCGTGTTTCAAGAGTTTATGATTTTTAATTGCGCGAACTGGGGTGCGATATTATTCTTATATTGTATAAACCATATCGCACTCCAGTTTCTTCTAAGCGACAATTCTTCCTCTGAAAATATTTGATAAACAAGTTTTGAAATCCAAATTTCCAAGAAAGAAGAGAATAAATTGTCCTCGCCTTAGTGGAATTATATAGCATATTCTTGCATGTTGAAAATAAGACAAAAGATTTAAGCGAAAAAATTGGTGTCCAGGAGAGTGAAAATTATTTCGATAGTTTAATATTTGACAATTTTACAATCATTTATATGTCGAGTTGGTTAACAAGAAAACAATCGTTTTGTGCTGGAATAGGGTTTTCAAATGGATGGAAAGAAACTTTTATGAGCGGAGATCAAGAGCCTTGGGTGTTCCGTGGTGGCCTAACATCTGATTTACAGGTATCATCAAGATTTCATGTTTACAGGTTCGTTTGATGTATCTAATTCGAATATTTTTTTGTTCATTGTTGCAGAGATTGATTCCAGTAGATAGCGGTAATGATTTATTCGTTTACAAAGCACCTGAAGTGCCCAGTAGTGAAATTTACACTATTCGACCGTATTTGTCGACCGACGAAGAAGCCGTGTACGCGGTTTGTAATCAAATATGTGGATGCACAACGTCGTCCGCTGTCGCAGACAGGTATATGCCTTCTTATCATTATTCCTATGAAATATTTTTCAAACATTGATCCTTATGCAGGCTCGTCAGTGGACTCTTAACTGTAAGTCCAGAACTGTGCATGGTCGTTGAAAACGAGGAAGGAATAGTCGGTTACGCGTTAGCTGCCTTCAATATAAAAACATATAATCAAAAACTAGCGGTTTCTTTGATCCCTGAATTACGATTGAAGTACCCTTTAGATGATAAAATCAATGATTTACCTCCCAATGTTCAGGTATTTATAATGTTGTTAGATATAAAATCATTTTTAAAGATTCTTTCTTTACGTTGATCGACGTTTTGTTTTTATTCATAGGATGCGATAAGATATTTTCATTCTTTCAATCCGGAGGTTTCGGAACAATTATGCAGACAATATCCATCTACACTTTTGTGTTCAGTATTACCTAGTGTAACGGATCAGTCGGTGCCCAAAAGATTAATCACATGTGTTCTTGCTGCTCTGAGAGCTAACGGTAATGTTTTCACTTATTTCTCTATATTATTATGCTCTGGACCTTGGAGATCCCGAAGGAAGGTATTTAATCGATCAATTCAACAGGATCTTTCGGGGTTCATACAACCATGTCGACAACGGACAAAGATAGCCACGAGTTCTATGGGAAATTGGGCTTTGTCGATATAAATCCAGCTCTCGAAGAAAATATGGGAACTATAACGATGTGCAGAAGCTTCTAACAAAGAATAAACGGATCAGTGATATTTGTGAACAAGGTATACTTATTGGAAAATTCATCAAAAAAAACTTCTAAAGCTTAGGAAGAATATGAACTTTATTTTACGTAAGATTTTTACGTTTGGAAATCAATTTCTTCGATCACTCTCGTTCGAAACGAGGTGTTCCAACAAAAAGGCTGAACATTTTTATTCATTCAGTCTTTTTTATTATTTATTATTGTCATCATCGATGGATCAAGTCTTGAAGCTATTCAAAGACTTTTTCTTCTTTCTTTCTATTTAGCGTAGCTTAATCGAATGAATCTTCACATAACTGTATGTGTTCTTTTAAAATATTGTCAAAGTATCTTCATATAAAATGACTTTTATATATGCATTTGTATATAAAAGGACAAAGAATAGTAAGCTCGTACAATTAACAGTGATACGAGGAAAATCATGATAGAATTCTAACAATTATCAATTGAAAACTGTATCTATGTACATATACATATGATACTGGTATCACAAACAACTCATTTTGAAAGTATAAAAAAGTAACACATGGATAAATCTAAATTTTCACATTGTTCTTTTCATTATCCGATAAAGCACACTCTTCTCTTCATCTATTTTTACTAAGAGAGAAAGGTTCTGTTTAGCTGAAAATGAATGTCTTCAAAGTCAAAGTAAATATATAGCTCCCGTATCAAGGATATTATTATACATAAATTATAGTGTAATAAAGGTATACTATATATAATTTTCAAAATGCACAAATCATGTGAATGGATGACGATTGTGTGAATATAGACGATGTGTGAACAAGTGCAATAACAGATTCTCAGTTTCTTTTACAACATGTATCATTGTTCATCATTTTGTTCATAGAGTATAGATTAATACTTGACAAAATTCGTTTAAACTGCCTTTGTATTCCATTTTTAGCTTACTTATACTTGGTAGAAATTCAAATTTTATACAAATTTTATGCAAATCATGATCAATCATGTTTTATTTTTTGAAAATGGGATGCTAAAAACTTTGAGATTCCAATTTTATTTTATTCGGATAAGATAATTAGTGGATAATCATCGATATATATTCCAATACCATAGTTCGTAAAGTTTTTATATTGAACATATCTAGTGGAGAGGAAAGAAAAATCGAGATTTCAAAATTGAACGGGGATTATAATTCAGGGGGAAGATTGAAAATTTTCTAACGAAATTTAGTATTTTATAATTTCATCATTTTTCTTTATCTCATAATTATCATCACATTGTTATTTATAATGCTGTATTAAACCCTCATTCAACTCGTTATCTAATTGTATAAATAATGTATATTAGGTGAGTAATATTAAACGAAGGTATGTGATTAACACCGATGTATTCGAATAAATGTACAAAGACTGAAATTCTGGTTATTATTACTTAGTTGTGATGGCATCGTTGTACCATTTCAGGCTTTCAATTTCGTTTTTGAGACTCATCATCTGGAATGAGAACAAATTTGATTATTTGATTTCACATTTTATGATTTATTCAATATCCTACCTTTTGTATTTCTCTCTTCAAATGCTGTTGTTTACTTCTAGGTGTGTCGAGAGAATTTGAGTCATCCACTTTCTCGAATTTATTCAAAAATTCCAATATCTCTTGAATTCGTTTGTTAATATTTCTGAAAAGAAAATTTCATGATTTAGTCTATGATTTTTTTTTCTAGTATCATAGTTTTAACTCACTCAGGTGACATGAAAATCAATCGTTCTTTACTCGCGGGTTTCTGAAACAGAGGAATAGAAAGAAATTCCCGTTATTCTTAGCATAGAGAATTATTTCCTTCACGCAGATTCGATATCTCACCTTTGTTTTCGATCCTTCTTTAATAGCAAATGAATAATCTTCAAAATCAATCGCGAAAGGAATATCATCTGATTCAATAATAATAATAATGATAGAAATTATTGATAATATAGTAAAAAAACAAAAGTTGAAGAGAATGTAACCATGTTCACCTTCGTTTCTGTCCTTCGCTTTTTCCATACTTTTATTGTAACTTCTTTGATCTAGTCTCCACTGTGTTAATACTTCCCTATCTCTAAAATGATTTGAAAAATTTGTAAAAGCTACAATTTACAACAAAAGAAATATTGGAAGCTTACTTCATCTTTTGTAGAATCGCTTCTTGCTTTTGATTGAAAAGTTTCTGTATTTGATAAATCCATGCTAGATAGTATTCTATTCCACGAGTACTCTCATAATCTTCGTATTTAATGGAAGGATCGAAGCTAGGAAAGATAAAGGATATCGAAATATTATATGTTGCAGTACTGTATATCACTATTTATTTCTATTACAGCTCATATCGATTAGAATTCCCACGCAGGATGGACAAAATGTCTTTTGCAAACGAATTCTATCAGTTTGATCGTTAATGGAAGAATTTGGCAGAGTTCCATACCTACTACTCGTTTTATAGCTCCTTCTTGTTATTCTACCAGATGATTTTCGTTGAAGTAAATGACTCGTGTCTTTTGAATTCTTCCTAGAAGGGGATTGGTAGCATAAAATCGTTGATAAAGTCGGTTCGATGTTTTCTGTTGAATAAATGAAATATAGATTAATATAATATTAAATTAACGAATATGATTCTTACTTCTCATGCCACTCAATGGTTCCTCCGGATGTAAATCATTCCATTTGTTTCTAAGAAATTCTAAAATACTCTCACATCCTTGGACCACTATATCCTTCGGTGGAACCTCCAAAGGATTATTAGCCACCTGAAGAACTTTGAGTTTAGGCAAAAAACCTGTACAAGGATATCATGTATTTGAATGCGCAATCAAAATATAAGGAATACAAATATAAGGAATGAGGATATGAATATTTTACACAAATCCAATGGTAATTCGCGAATTTGATTTCCTTCGAGTAAAAGGGATTCCAAATTCTGATGCGATTTTATACTTTTTGGAATACTATGCAGGCGGTTATTTCGTACATCCAACCATTCGAGATTCGGCAACAGGAGAAATATCTCTTCCGGAAGTTCCGTCAGGTTGTTATTCTCCAGATACAGCATCTAACCATTTGATTTGATAGTCCATTAAATTGTGTAATATATCAAAAACAGAAATCGAATAAAAATTATTACCCGAAGTTCTGGAACTGTTTCCAACGTTTCTACAGGAAAAGTATCAAGTTGTGAATCTGTAAAGTCTATAAAAATCCCATTACCATCAGAGAATTTCTTTGATGGAGGAAGTTTTTTCTTTTCTTCTTCTCTTGGTATAGTTTCTTCATCGTGTTGGATGATTTCTTCTGTGCAAGACAGACAGGGTGTAGGCGGAGAAATAGATTCTTCAATTTTTATGGAACTTGCAGTAGTTTGGTTCCCCTCATCCGTCTGATTGGGAACTGTTGAAGAATCCAACAATGCCAAGCGATGAAAATTGTAATAGTTTGATTTTAATATTCACCTGAACTAAGAATCGATGTTTCCGAAATGTCATTTTGAGTCTCATCCCACGAGATTGGTTCTATTTCGTTGGAAACAAAATCATTGTGAATGAAATCTGAATTTGTATGATCGTTACTCTCCTCTTCGGATGAATCTTTCAGATTGATCGTATCAAGAGCCAACGGTGTATTACTATACTTTTGAAGAACAACAAAATTCAAAAGGAAACTATACGATACCTATATCTTTGATAAAATATAATAATATACCTCTAAACTTTCTTTTCTCGAAGTATCATGGTGTGGTGAAGTTGTATCTTCTGAAAAGCATTCAATGATTGTAGGTTTTATACCTTTAATTTCAGCTTGAGGGCATTCGTGGATGGATAGGGAATAACATTCCCCGCTGTTCGCTCTTTCAAAACCATAGTAATGCGATATCATTGTTGTGGAGTTGATACGAGTAATATCAAAAAAGAATATTATCTAGTAATTTTCAGTGAAGAAGGGTTTAATAAACACCAAGATATTTTGGTATTTGGTCCTGTTCTGCACTGTTCTGTCACATTCTGTCAGTGTTGGAGGAGATGGTTGGAGACGGTAGACGGTACAGTGTAGAGTGGGTGCAGTTATTTATTCGTTACCATGGTAATCATTGGTTATCAAACTGTCTAAAGTCTAAACTCTTTGTTGGGAGCAACCCAACTCTGGACGAAGGAAGAATGGAAATGGATCTGCACGTTTCTCACCTGGCCCAAGGAACTGACATGGAAATATTTCTTCAAAATCATGAATCGTCTCTGAAAAAATTCTGACAACACTCTGATGAATTTCTACCATTTTTCTGATTATTGAAAAATTAAAGAATTCTATAAATACATTCATATGCTGAGTATATTCAAATATCATATGTGAAAGAGTGTTTTAAAATTATTGAAATTTTTTCTCAGCAGTCAGAAAAATGTTGAAAATTTATGAGAATTTTGTCAGAATTGTTTAAGAGCGCAATTTGTTTCCTATCCCTGATGGAAATCCAAAAGTGCACGAAGTGGGTATTGAATAAAATGAAGCGTGAAAAGAAATGTTTCAATTCCCTCCTAAAGTACACCTAGGTGACTGTTAGCTCACGCTTCTGTCGCACTGAAACACTTCATTCTCACCAGGAATTTGTCTGAAGAGAAATAAAAAACCTCTTATGAACTCTGAAAAAAGTTTGTACGGAATGTTTCAAATTTATTATTAATGTTTCATCAAAATTTCAGGAATTTCCAGTTTTGTGCGAAGAAAAGGCGAAATTTTTTCAAAATTATTCATAGTTATTTCAGCGAAATATTCCCGTACGGGAAAGCGACCCTGGTAAAAAAATCTATCTGAATCTCTCTGAAAATTTCACGTTTCAGAGAGATTCAGAAAGAATTAGAGAAATTCAGAGCAATTCAGCGTGGTTCGGAGGATTTCAGAGACCAGTCGATTGAGAGAACTTGTGCTTTGAATTTTTCAGAAGGATTCAGAAAAATTCAGAGGACCTCGGAGAGATGCAGGGAAATTCTGGGAGTTCAGAGAGGAACAAATTCAGTAAAATTCTTGGTCCTGCTTTTCAAAGGCGTTCAAGGAGTGTCAGACACTTTCATAGATAGATGAATTCAGAAAGATTGTGCGTAGAACTTCTCAGAAATATTCAGAGGAATTCAGAGAGGAATTAATTCAGCTAAATTTTTGGTTCAGGATTCCAGAGGTATTCAGGGAGTGTCAGAGACTCACAGAGACAGGTGAATTAGGAAAAATTGTGCGAGGGATTTTTCAGAAGGATTCAGAGAGATTCAGCGGAATTCAGAGAGATGCAGGGGAAGTCTGGAAAATTCAGAGAGGAATAAATTCAGTAAAATCTTGGTCCTGCATTTCAGAAGCTTTCTGGAAGTTTTAGAGACTTCCAGAGACAGATACATTAAGAAAAATTGTGTGTGGAACTTTTTAGAAATATTCAGAGGAATTCAGAGAGATTCACAGGAATTCAGAGAAATTCAGAGTGGAATTAATTCAGTAAAATTTTTGGTTCAGGATTTCACAAGTATTCAGGGAATGTCAGAGACTCACAGAGACAGGTGAATTAGGAAAAATTGAGAGAGATTCAGAGGAATTTAGAGAGATCCGGGGGGGGGGGTCTGGGAAATTCAGAGAGGAATGAATTCAGTACAATTCTTGTTCCTGCATTTCAGAAGCTTTCTGGAAGTTTTAGAGACTTCCAGAGACAGATACATTAGAAAAATTGTGCGTGGAACATTTTAGAAATATTCAGAGGAATTTAGAAAGATTCAGAGTAATCCAGAGAGATTCAGAGGAATTCAGCGAAATTCAGAGGAATTCAGAGGAATTCAGAGGAAGCTTTGAAATCTGAATACGTTAAATTCCGGGATATTTAGAAGAATTCAGAAAGATTCAGAGGAATTCAGAGAAATTCAGAGGAAGTTTTGAAATCTGAATACATTGAATTCCCGGAGATTTAGAGGAATTCAGAGAGATTCAGGTAAATTCAGAGGGAGCTTTGAAATTTAAATACATGAAATGCTGAGGGATTCAGTGATATGCGGAGAGATTCGGAGAAAGTTGAAGAATTCAGAACGTATCACTATCGGAAAAGTCTCCAACTTCCTCTGAATTACTCTGAATCTCTCTGAAATTTGTCCCAATATATAGAGAGATGCAGAGAAATTCAGAGAGTTTTTTTTACCAGGGAAATTACCCGCATAGCACAAGGGTTCTAAAAAAGTGCGTTACATACACTGCATTCATTATGAACTCTTTCAGAACTCTTGTTTCATCTGGATATGAATTGTAATTTGATGTCACCAAGGATTAATTCAAGTCTTGTATATCTCGTAGAAAATTCTAAGCAAATCCGAATGAAAACCCGAAGATTCTGGGACAAAAACTGAGCAGAAACGGACAAGTTCCTGCCCGGTTCAGCATAGAATTCAATTCGTCAGACATTTGCGAGTTCCCTTCAAATTCTATTGGGCTTCTTTGAGAATTTTCAACGAATTGCACTCTTTTCTGAAACTCTTTGAGAATTCTCCGTACTCTAAAAGAATTTTCAAGGAGTTCTTTTTTTATAGAATTCATTTGGGATATTTGTGCGTTATGTGAGTATCCTAACCCGCACGAAACTATAGTCCTTGTGTTCCTTATGAATTCTTTAAGAATCCTTCTGGGACTGTGGTGCTGCGTGGGGATGTTCATGGACCCCACAAAGTTCTGTGGTTCTGCCTGGTCCTGAATTGCTGATTCCATTGGATCGGTGTGTATCATTGGCCGATTTTTCACAATTCTCAAACTCATAAAAAATACCTCCTCACAGATCAATTTGACCGACTATGAGAGTTGTAGAAGCCTGTGTCATGACTCATGAATTCTCGATCAGAATTGAATTTCGACCACCTAAGCATTCGTTCATGGAATAAGGAAGGGACAGATTGAATTGAATCCACCCACTGTCAAGCAACTTAATCCGTGATGGAGTACTTTGGATGAGTTTAGGAATTCTGAGTTCCGAGTGGTTGATTTAATTGGATCATTTTGTGTAATTGGCTGATTTTTTATCATCCCTAAGCTCATAAAAATTACCCACCTCACGGGTTAAATTAATCGACTGTAAATTGGAATTTACAGAGAATGGAACGCTCCGTTACCTCATGCTAGGGCAGATACCACCCCTCCGATTCTCCAAGTTCCATCATTGGACGTTCCATTCAACATTTGTACGCGATACGCCGATCCACGGGGAAAAAAGCAAGAGACTGGCAACACTGTTCGAGGCGCCAACTACCGACCAAACCTGTGCAAGTTTTGGACGAACCATCGCGATGGCAGAGGCGCATGCGCATTGATCTCGCAACGCAATACCCTCGTAAACAAGATTTTTTTTCAACCTGGATATCATACAAGTTTGTATCAAGAGTCCCAAAAAGGAGACCTCGGTACGAGGGATAGTTATTTTTTAGTATTCCCATCAGATTTTGTGGCAAAAATGGAGCGAAATGCGTTACACCTGTAACCGTAGGAAGCCAACTTTGATGGAATTTCATTATGTAGTCGTGACGTCATTCGAATCATTTTCTCGGTGAAGCCTCGCAGGACAATAATGGCGGGTATGTATTCGAAGATTACTTGACGATGCAAAATGGACGATCATGTCTCGAGGTTCGTCCATTTTCGGTTACGCTCAAACGAATTTAGCCTAAATTTTTCCGCTCGAATGATATTTTTCTTTTCTCATTTCAGAGCTATACGGAAAATACAACTGCACCTATTGCCAAGAGGACATCACTGGGCTGCGAGTGAAATGTGTGGAGTGCCCGGACTTCGACCTCTGTCTGCAGGTGAGCTAAATTTTCAAACTTCTCGATGTCCTCTACGATCTTGAGGAACAATGAATGCTCGCTGTCCCGTCAGTCACGTGTTCTCTCCACCCCTCTTTCATCGTCCTCGCCTTTCTTCATTCAATTTTATCACTTTTCTTTGAATCTATGCGCGGTTATCTCACGGTTTTCGGAGGGAAATACAATTTTATCACATTTCGAGTGTATCGAAGAATCAAATATTGATATAGTTCTTTTTCTATTCAAAATTAAGAGGGAAATTTAATTTTTCTTATACAAATTTTCTATTTAAGAATATTCAACATAAAATATATATATATATTTTCATTTTTTTTTAATTTAAGGAATGTTGTGAAAAAATAGTTTGATGGAAATACACAATTTCCTGGTAGATAACATTTATGTTGTTTCATATGACTAATAATCAATTTCCTGCGATGAAATGACAAATATAGGATTATCAAAGAATCATTACTTCTCAAATAATCTTCACAGATTTACTGATGAAATCACAAAATTCAAAGTTATAATAATAATAGAAAAAATATGAATTTTCAGATAAATTGAGCTTATCGAATGAGAAAAATATTTACTTATTTAAAACTGTTTGTTTAATTATATCTAATTTGAGAATTCCCTTCATACATACTGTATAATATCAGAAATAAATATGAAATGTTATACAACTTTGCTGCGAGGCTTCCATTCGTACTACTGAAGACACAAAATTAATCTGAAAGAATCAAAAGCTCTTCCCCCTCCACTTTTTGATTGAAAAAAATATTTTATGAGATATTGTAAACTCAAAAATCAAGTATGCATTTTTCTGGTTCATACATTATTCATTTATCATCAGTATAATGGAGAAAAAAGTTGTCTTTATTGCGGACTGCAAAATTTTGAATACGTAATATGTTTCAAAAGTTGAAAATGAAATAATTAATGTCACACGGTAGAGTAACAAGAATCCATTATCGTTCATTTATAATTTGCATACACTATTCAAAATTCAGGAAATTTCAACGAATGTGTTCAACAAATCAACTCTGGTTTTTTTTTCATAAGAGCAAAATTAATTTTTCAGTGTTTTTCCGCCGGAGCTGAGATTGGACCACACAAAAATGATCATCCGTATCAGTTTATGGTAAATACAATCTATGTTTTTTAAATTTTACCTCAACCTTTTCTGATCTGACATCCATTTCAATGGACATGAAATTCAGCGAATCATCAAAATCGTTCCACAAATGAGTGCAGTTTGAAACCCACGATATCATCGAGATAAAGGCATCAATTGACGATAAACAAATTATTCAAAAGTATATTTTCAGTATGGTATGTTTTTAAACGGAACGAGATTTCTACTGATTTTACAGGATGCAGTTTGAATATTCCAAAAAATATGTTCAACTTCAAAGAGGTTTTGAGTACCAAAAAGTGGTTTTCATATTTTCAAGTATTTTAATACATAGCTGTATTATGCAACAACATTATGTGTCCGTTACAATGGACACTGGGTGCCTGTTGGCAAAATTCATATACAAGAAGGTAACAAGCGTACATTCAAAAAGATAGAATACTACACTGAAGAAAAGGCTGGTAACGGTTATCAAATATATTCTTCGAATACGACTAATCGAATATTCGATAACACTCATAAAATAATCGATGACAATTATTACATTTCATGTACGTGTTCATAATGATTGAGTATTTTATAAATATTCAAGAATATATATTCGATAGCTGTTACATTCGGTGGATGTAATCCGTTCCCTGCAAATTTCATCAACTCAAGAACACCCACAATTGAATCCCCGATTGTAACCATAATATTTGAATTTGAAACTTTTGAACGATCTCATCGATCTACATGAATCATTTCTCAAGTGTTTAGGAGTTTGGAATTCAATTTTTATCAAAAATTTGTGAATTATGGCATAGTTTTCCACAACTCATGAAAAGTGACAGAGAATGGATTAAATCCACCCACTGTACCAATCTTTTTTTTCAGTGAAGATGAACGAAAATTAGCCGACGTATAAAAATGACTAGAAATTAATAATCATGTTGCAATAGATTTCAAGATCGAAATTCGTTACAAGAATGTTGTAACTCTCTTATAACATTGGAGTTTTTAGTGGTATCACTGCAGAATGTCCAGCCTCGAAGAATTCTAATGGAATCGATCAGTCATAAAATCAGGTTGAACGAAATGAACAATGAAACAAATAGAAAATTCCCGAACTGATACTACTTTGCATGTGGTGCCGATATGCTACGTAGGTTGAAGTTGAAAATAGAAAACAAATCCAAGCTGATACACTCTGTCGTCTTGTTTCTAAACACTCATCGACAGCCTGTATTTAAAATTAATGAATGTTTTTTTTTGGAAACTTACCTATTTCGTTGAAATTCTTTGTAATTTTCTTTGAAGATTTATTACGAACAGTGATATACAGATATATTTTTAATTTTTCCTCCTTTTCTTCGTTTAGTCATAAACACCCTGTGTCCATTCGAATGGACATATCAGTAATTTTCAATCTACGTTACTAAAAATTTTGTAAAAATTCATGCTAGGCGCTATAGAAACTATTGCTCATTGAAAAAACATTTCATATCATTATAAGAATTAAGCCAGGTCAGAAAGGGTTAACAAGATCAAATTTCAAACACCAAAGGTATTTAAAAATTCAATTTACCCAACAGGATTCTGGTACTATCAGTATATTCAGCGGTAGAGGCAACTGGACGGCAAGAGAACAGCTTAGGCTTCTGGACGCTATCGAACATTTTGGTTTTGGAAATTGGGAGGATATTAGTACACATATCGAAACGCGTCTCCCCGAGGGTAGGTTTTTCTCACTACTACTAACAGTCATGGTAGTTACAACAGAACAAACCCAGTAATAAATTGAATATAAATCGTTGTATTCAGAGGCAAAAGAAGAATATATCGCCAGATATCTGGACGGTAATATCGGTAAATACACTTGGCCTCCAACCGAAAATTACAAGCCAAATATCACGGATCAAACGAAATCGGATCATGGACCTCTATCGCCAGATCTTACATCTCGATTACCGCCTTTGGACATCACTCCGGAAGAAGCAGCCCAGTTGGGTTACATGCCTCAACGAGACGATTTTGAGAAAGTACGAGAGTTCCTTCTTCCTTCTCTCTCTCTCTCTCTCTTCAAATATACTACAAAAGATGAATTTCTTTTAGGATTATAACTATGAGGCGGAGGACTTGGTCTCGTCTTTATTCTTAAATCCCAACGAAGATGATGATTTGGATATAGCTCTTAAACTTGCTCAAGTCGACATGTATACAAATAATTTAAGAGAAAGAGCGAGAAGAAAACGCGTTGTGAGAGATTATCAGCTCGTCTCGACGTTTTTCGCATCTTCTAGAAAAGATAAAGGACTGAAGAAGAAACAAACGAAAGAAGAAAAGTATGATTTCAATTGATTAATAATGGTATTGTGTTAATGCCTTCGCTGTTCATCCGGCTATGAAAAAGAATTCAATTTTGTATCTTTGTTTGTCGCAAATAGAGAATTTAGAGACAGAATGCGTGTATTCGCACAGTTTTATACCGCACAAGAATACGAACAATTTCTATCGAATTTGGAACGGGAAAGGGAGCTTAGACTACGCTTGTCCGAGCTCTTCCGGTACCGGGAACACGGCATCACGCGCCACGAGGAGTGCGTTCATTTCGAACAAGTAATGGCTCAAGCTCAGGGTCAAGCGGATACCACGGATCACTGGAGCGACAAGAAATCTGTAAGTATTTGTTTTACATATCCATCTCACATTTCTCAAGTATCTTCATATCGCGTATCGTAACTTCATACGTAGAATTTCAGCAACTTCTCAAATAAGTTCGAAGTATCGCTGTTTTGATTATTCGCGACTAGTTGTATCAAAAACTCGTCAATTTCGATCGATCAAGTGTCTAGTCTATAAATCCCCTGATACGTAACGTTATGAATGCATATCGAATTGTTGCATCGTTTTATAAATCTAATCGCTAATCATCATTTTCGTCATCATCATCATCATCGATGATTCACCAGCTCAACAAAAACATTTTTCGCATTCCGTTGATGGCAACGACGACGAGATCAATAAAATTTTATTAACACGAATGACCACTCGATCGATCATTGATTATTATCGTGCATTCAAAATATCACGTTAAGTGTGAAATAATAGTGGGTAACGTCGTCCTAGTGACTTCTTATCTTCTTTTATTACTATGACTTATTATCCTCACAGTTTTTCTCTGAAGAAAAAACTTATTTCGAATACACGTGATGATGATTCCTTCAACGGCTATCTTGAATCTTTATTCGGGTAGGTGCAGCTTTTAATTGTCTTCGATTCTCCGGTATCCTTATTCGTATTTCAAGGCTAGAGTTTTGGTTTATTTTTCTTCTCTGTGATTTGTACTTGCATATTTTAGAGTTTCAAAGTCAGTTCTTTTCCATTAAGGAAATTCACGATGGACTCAAAACTGCCTATGGAGAACTTGAAAGAAGTTGCTGGGAAGATCATAAAATGTATGTTTCATCTCACATGGCTTTGTGATCATGCATGGAATTTCATATGCAATTGTCATGTTGCTTTACGTACATTATTCCTCATCGAAATTTCATATCGAAGAGTATATAATGGCAACAAAATTCGCACACAATTCCGATTGCTACGATATAAGTATCGTGTCGGATGATTGATATATTTGATTATACGTGATTTTTCTCACTTGGACAAGGCAAAATTAGACTCCTTTCGGTCTCTTTCGATGATTGTTCAAACGAAAAGCTGAATAATCTGTGCTTTATTTTTTCCCATATATGGGTGAAAATGGAATAGCGATGAACGGCAATTGGATTCTTTAAACTCATTGCGAGGTACAATCATCTCGAGATACGCCGATGGTTGGGTCTAATTTACCTTAAAATTCTTGAATCTTGTTATTTTTTGTTTTTCGTATAAAGAATGACTAAAGATTGAAAATTCAGGTTCAGGATCTTAACAATATACAAATACATTAGCTTTTGCTTCTCTTTGACTAATTCTATTATTTGTGGTGCGTGTTGCCAGGCATTTGTGAACAGATTGTATCAGTTTGCATTTCACTTAGGGCAGCAGTGGGCCGTCCACGGCAATGCACCGCCACACCTCAAAAAAAAGGTAAGACAACGAATATCCAAAATTCTATACTCGATACGATTCATTACTTCTACTAGTACAATTGAAGTAATCATTCTATGCAATATACACGAATCTAAATATTGATATATATATACATCTATGATATTTTTCAAATGTTTCAGTATTTTTAAATACGATACTTCAAGGTACTTGAAGAACGTTTCTAAGTATAAACGATTTATTATTACACAATATTCCGTACAAAGATTCAACATTTCAATTGTATGAATATTTGAAATTTTGAATCGATGGGGGAAATGATCGTTGCTCGATGATTTTTTCAGAGACGAAGAAAAAAATTACGCTTTCACCGACCGAAAGTTCACTACAAAGCAAGACCACGCAAACAGCAGCTCCTCAATCAACCACAGTCGGATGACGACTCCAGTCAATCAGTGGGTGGAATCGGATAGCAATCTCAATACTTCCAGCCAATATTCTACCAGCTCCAATTCTATTTCAGAAAAATATACAAAAACTTCTTTTTCCAATGTAACAACGAGGGACGCCGCGGGAGAGCGGGATATAGAAATGGAGGCTGCGGCACATCTCCTGACAAAACAAGAGAAATTATTATGTCTTCAACTTGATCTCAAACCAACTCAGTATTTAACGCAAAAAACAATATTATTACAAGTACGTGGGTTTGATTTGTCATGAAAAAGGAAAGAGAAAGAATAGGAGGAAGCACGAATTCGATAGATGTGTTTATTTTGTTTTTGTTTTTTTGATTTTATTTCAGGAATACCTGAACGGTAATCGAAGATCAGGAATCGTACCTCAGTCGGAACCGGAAAGTAAAATACTTCATTACCTGGTAGCTAATGGTTGGATTGCCGCTAATTAATTTGGCTGTCGTTGAAAAGGACGATACAGATTAAACAAAAGATACAATGATGACCTTTCATTTACCGAAGACGGAGAGCGAGAAATGAAAATCTATTTTTAAAAAGGATTTCTTGCTTTTTACACTGCGATAATGTATATGTATATTATAGAATATTATATTAATGTCTCCGAACCGATCGTTGATATATCCCTGTTACATATTATTGCTTATAGAAATATCACATTGATATTTTCTCAAAGCACCTTGCAAATTGAACGAGAAGTAAATTTATCTTAGGAAATTTATAGAATCATCGATTCATCATTATAGAATTATAGACATCGACTCATTTTATCGTTTCAATGATACATGTGATAATAGTTGCGATTTTGTAATAATTATATCCTCGAGAGACCCTTATTTATATATAAAATTAATGCTTGTGATTTTAAAAAGACCACAGAACACGTGATTGCTCTATGCAAATTGTATAGAGAGTTGAATACATACGCTATCATTGATGATCAAATGTTTTTTGTCATACACTCGATAAATCATCGACGCACAACAATCTCCTGTTGTTGATCCTTTGGAACAGGAATTTTCAAACAAATTGTGAATTAGGTATTCCATTTAACAATGATCTTGGATGAACACTCTTCGTTATCACATTTATGTACTTAGAATACATAAATCAAAATTATCTTTTGAGCCTGTGTAATAGAATCGATTGTGAAGAAAAAAAAAAACGAGATGAAATCATGTATAAATTAAGATGTCGAGAAGATTTCAAAGTTGAACATAGAATTGCAAATTCTGTCTAAAAGTACATTCTTCATAGATGATATTTTTCCAGAAAGAGAGGCGAATGATAATTCACTCCTGAGTGATGACAAAGTTATTGAATGTTGTGTTCAGAATTTAGATTTGTTAAATATATAGATGAAATAAACTGTAACATATTTTCCTTTAACATCGTGTTCTTTTTCTCGATGATTGTCACCGCTCCTCTATGTTTGTCACAGATTCATCCTTCCTCGTTGAAACATATTTTTTTTTCATTTCTAGATTAAGGTAAATGAAATGATATTCAACGGTACATTCGGCGGTATTTACCGAGGTTATTGTATGATACCTTCTTGATTTGAAATTTAAATAATTTCAAAGACTAATTATTCTTTGAGTTCGAAAAAATCATGTCATCGAATTTGATTCTTGAAGAAAATATCGAGCTGTTCATGACCGTGTTAAAAAACACCTTTGTATGCAAGATTTTAGCGATAAAATTCAATTAAACGGAGATTCAGGTCAAATCACAAAGAAATGCCAGAAAGTTAAATAAATATCAAATATGAGCGTATAACATGTAACAAACTCGAATAAGTGAAAGCATCTCGGCGTTGTGTAATTTGTAAGTGATAACCCGATGTAAATTCATTTCAATGTTATGTTCAAAGTTAAAATCCAATAACTGTGTAATATCTGACGATGTTCAACATTATACAATCTTTAAACGATGAGTCTCGATACGGGAAGTATTCAACTTTCACTGTTTCGTGTGTTTTTTCATATTTGAAGAACATAAAAATTCTATGAGAAGGAACAAGAATACTGAAATACCAATTTTTCGAATGAATACATTTTTTGGTAGAGTGTCGGGAGATGGGAGGTTGAATGATTCGAAGACAAGTTTAGAGGTTCAAAATTTTGTTTATTGTTCATTGTTCAGGTACAAATTTTTTGAATGCGAAGGAGAAATGAGATATCACAGGGGTTGGTTATTGTAATTTTTTGAACATTTTTGTATCGGTTCGTCGACGTTATTTTAAAGTTATTTCCACATTATGTTTTGAATCGAAGATGAGTAAAGATCAACATGTTTCGAGAACTTTATTTGTATATTCAAGACTCTTAAAAAGTTCTAAACAACAAATTTTTGATGATCTGATATCTGATATCGCTTAATTTATAGTCTGGATTTCGTTTTTGTGTCCCAGACATCCACATCGTATGTGGATTTTTTTGTATGGATTACTGGATCTGTAATGAAAGTCGATTAGAAAGTACTGATATAGCATGAATTTGGATCCATCCTCCCAGCTCAATGAGCATTAGGACGACCTGAGCTATTAGGGAGAATTATTTTGTGAACCATCATAATAACTGCTCAGTGAAGTACTGAATACGCTAGGAAACATTGAAATTTCCAATATACAACAGTATGGCAGATTCAACATAGAAAAGTAATCAACGTAGAAGGAAATCAAAATGTGTCCAAGTAAACATTTTGTCTTTCGATATCTTTTGAACAGGTTATACATGTCTTGCGCAACATTTATAGAGAAGTATTAGACTAATTCTTGTCTAAAACTCATTTAGAAACGTATCTTTAACATGTTTTTCATTAAAAAAAAAAAATGTATTCACATGCAATCTTGCTGAAAATCACAGAAAAAGGATTATGAACTCCTCGGAGGAAAAATTTTATTCAATTTGATTCACTTTTCGTACATTCGGTTTTTATTGAAAATCAACAAAATTTCGATGAAATTCAAGAACTTTTATTAAAATTTATTGACTTCTGTTGAAGTTTGTGGAATTTTAATGAATTTTATTGAAACCTTGTACGAAAAGTGAATAAAATTCAACAAAATTTTTTCTTCCAGGGCTACGATTCCTATGTAGTTTTTTTCAGCAGTCCAAACATGTTCAAAGTATCTTTTAGATGAGTTTCAGACAAAACTTTGGTTTGAAACTCATACAAAAATGTTTATCGTGATGCTAATTTCATTAGAATTGCAAGTTTATAGGAAATTTCAGGTTTGTCTGGCATGTTCCCGTAGGAAAATTTACTTCATTCTGCCCAAAATGCTTCCCCACACAGCACAAGAGTTCAAAAAGAAATCTTGAGAACTCATATTGAATTTTCCAAGCTCCAATTGAATTCTTTATGAACTTTTCCGCTATATGGGTCGTTTCTCCGCCAATTTTTTGGCGAAAAAATGGAGTGTTTTGGTCAAAATGGCGGGAATTATCCTAAGGGTTGGAAAAAGATAGTTTAAAATCAAATAATGTGACTGGTCCCGTATGGCTTGCCACTGAAACGTAAAAACAGATATTCTAACGATCCGTGAACATTCGTGCAACATTGTAATGCCTGTTTTCACCCCTGATGACACACGAAGAATTCCTTTTCGAAAACAAGAATAGAATTTTTCAAGAACTCTTCGAACTAATGGATTCATATAGATCTCTGAACAAGTTCTTTGGGAATGCTGAAAGTTTTGTTTGAATACCCTCAAAGAACTCGTTAATGTCTCAAATATTGAATTCCTTCAGAGGTCTTTATGAATTAATTAGTTCGAAAAGAGTTCTTGAAGAATTCTATTATTCTTGTTTTTGAAAAAGAATTCTTCGTGTGTTATCAGGGACGTTTCCGTTCTTTTGGGCACAGGAGGATTGATGAGGATTTTATAAGATACAGTTTTTTTAAGTTCTGAGAGGAATTTAACTCATTCAACTTGAATTTTCTTTGAGTTTTTTTCAGAAGATTTGAGACGCTTTTGTCAAAATGGAGTAAATTCTTGTCAAGGCAATCGTATTTGATTATATTATTTTTTTTTATGACAATAAGAGATGTATTGTACTTGAAAAATATATTTCGTCAGCTTTATCTTCGATCTTACGGGACAAAGATTATTACTTTAAATGTGTTTGTCCTGAATCATCAATCTCTATCTTTCTATGGTAATTGAATAATCAAACGTATGGGATTTGATGGTGAATGTCCTATGGAAATCAACACTCCTGATAACACACGAAGAATTCTTTTTCAAAAACAAGAATGGAATTATTCAAGAACTCTTTTCGAACTAATGAATTCATAAAGAGCTCTGGAGGGGTTCAATGTTTGGGACATTAACGAGTTCTTTGAGAATGCTGAAAATATTGTTTTAGTACTCTCCAAGAAGTCGTTAATGTCCCAAATATTGACCCCTTACAGACTTCTGTACGAATTCATTACTCCGAAAAGAGTTCTTGAAGAATTCTATTCTTGTTTTTGAAAAAGAATTCCTTGTGTGTTATCTGGGACAGTTTCTCTGATAAACAATATGCATTTCTTTCAAATATCCGTAATATTTCCCGTAGACCGTACAATGTTTTTGCCAAATCTCATTCGATTTGATTTGAATAGATTTTGTGGATTGTTAAAACAGGGTTAAGCAATGTTTCCAGGCCGGTCCCATATAACACACGGATAATTGACAGAATCAGTGAATACAACTATAACCCCTGGTTGAAGAATCCCATTGAACCGATTCATTCTCATTGATTTCTGATTGAAACCCATTGAAAATAGATTTTCAATGGGTTTCAATCAGTTTTCTGTATCGGAATCAATCAGAATCAATTGGTTCAATGAGATTCTTTAACCAGGGACGTTTTCATGTGCAAAAATATTGTACTCACGTTCATAGAATATTCAAAAAGTATTCATAGGGCGTTCATAAGACTTTCAAACTGTCCTTGTGCTATTAATATTCCCTACTTGAGATTCCCAACCAGCCAAATGTCATTCGAATGTATTGTAAAGAACATTTCTCGTGGATTACCTTGATCAAAATTGAAAAATCATGGTTTTTTCTTGAACTGCGTTAATTTTGAATGTAGAATTTTTACAATTTTGATATAGGTATCCGTATGGAAATATTTCGCTGAAAAATTTCTGGAAAACTCTAATTTTCCTCTGCAAAAGTCTGAGAAACTCTGAGATTTCGATGAAAAATCTGATATTCTTGGGATTGTGACACTTTTTTTCCGAGTTTATTAGAGATTTTTCATCGAAATTTCTAATCGATGATTATGAATTTATTCCTGATAAAACTCGGAGAAAATGATCATAAATGTCCCTGTTTCCTCCGAGAGCTATGAAAGAGCCATGAAACATGAGTGACATTTGACATAATTTAATATAAAGTCAGAAAAATCGTTTGCTAGATTTACGGCTGTTGTTTCGAACTCAGAAGTTACAGAAAAAGTTCTAAACATTCTTCGTTACATTGATCATTTTTACTCACCTGTCCAGGAAAACCGGGACTTATCACATTTTTTTCGGAGTCTTGTGAGGAATAAATCCATAATCATCGATCTGAACTTTCGATGAAAAATCTCTGATTGACCCGGAAAAAGATCCGAAAAAGTCTGAATAATTCTGAGAACGATATCCCAAAAATGTCAGATTTTTATTGAAAATCACAGAGTTTCTCAGAATTTTGCAGAGATTTTTTGAAATTTTGAAAATGAACAATTTACGTTGAGTATTTAGAAAAATTACTGTCAATTTAGAATTTGGAGAAAAAGAGAATCGCTGAAAAATATTCGTAATGCTCTCCAAAATTTTTAGAGTGATATCTCACTCTTTAGCCAGCCAAAAGTGAGCTTGTTGAAATTTCGAGTGAAATTTCCACTCCCTCAGAGTGACAGTCTACCCAGATAACACACGAAGAATTCTTTTTCAAGAGCAAGAATAGAACTCTTCAAGAACTCTTTTCGAACTAATGAATTCATATAGAGCTCTGGAGGAGTTCAATTTGTTGGACATTAACAAGTTCTTTGAGAGTACTCAAACAATACTTCTGATATTCTCAAAGAGCTTGTTAATGTCCGACAGATTGAACTCCTCCAGAGCTCTGTATGAATTCATTAGTTCGAAAAGAATTCTTGAAGAGTTCTATTCTTGCTCTTGAAAAAGAATTCTCCGTGTGTTATCTGGGTAAGGTTCGAGGTTAAAAACTCACAGCCACTTCAATTCTAGAGTGAACTTTTCACTCCAAAAGAGTGAAGGTTCACTCGAAACACGTGATTTTTCACTCTTTTGGATTGAGAGAGTGAGTTTACCCGTGTGGAAATATTTCGCTGAAAAATGTCTGCAAAACTATGACAAATCTCTGAAAACAAATGAAAAAACTCTGAGAATCTCTGAAATTTTGATGAGAAATCTAATATTTTTGGGACATTCTTTACAGACTTTTTTCAGACTTTTTTCAGAGTTTCTCAGAGTTTTTTCATACTTTTTCAGAGAAATAGTAACGAAATTGCACTCTGAAAAAACTCTGACAAAACTCTAATAAATTGTTGACACTTTTCTGATTGTTGAAAAATCTTGAAATTCAATAAATACATTCATATGCCGTATTCAAATATCATGTGTGAAAAAGTGTTTGAAAATTTTTTAATTTTTTTCTAAAAGTCAGAAAATTGTTAGCAATCCATCAGAGTTTTGTCAGAGTTTTTTCAGAGTGCAATTTCGTTACTATTTCTCTGAAAAAGTATGAAAAAACTCTGAGAAACTCTGAAAAAAGTCTGAAAAAAGTCTGTAAAGAATGTCCCAAAAATATTAGATTTCTCATCAAAATTTCAGAGATTCTCAGAGTTTCTCAGAGTTTTTTCATTTTTTTTCAGAGATTTTTCATAGTTTTGCAGACATTTTTCAGCGAAATATTTCCACACGGGTACCGAAAATTCGTTGTGAAAATGTTAAAGCTTGATCGTCTCATTGTTATTTCTGACAGCCTACTTGTCAACTTATGGTGAATTCATTACGAATATTCTTCAATGATTCTATTCTTCCCTAAATTGACAGTAATTTTGTGTAAATACTGATGAACTCGATCTTTCCGTGCATACGGTTTCTAATTCACAAGAAATGTTTCTTTTACAGGGTGCACTGTTACAAATAATCCATAAAATCTGATTAACGAATGGGAAAATGAATAGGTTTCAATGAAATTCAATGATATTCAATCAGAAATCTCCCCATTCCTAATAGGATTCAATAGAATATTTTCACCTGGATGATGAATTTGTTCTTTCTTATCGAGAACGTAATTTTTTATCGACTCAGTTTCAAATTGTACAAAAGAAACTTGGAAAATATTGTTTCAACTTCTAGAATCTCAGCACGTTATTGACACATATCGTACATACTAGGGCATATCATGCAAAAACCCACAATCTCGACTTGTTTTTTCATTCTACGCTTAGCAATTCTAATTCCATTTCACAAACAAGTGCGAGTTTCTATCAATCCAACAACCCTCAATTATTCACACATTTCAATAAACTTCATTCAATCCAAGAATAAACAAGATTCAATGAGAATTATGGATCATTTTGAAACGAGCAACCCGTCAACACGTAAAAATGCTAAAATGATAATTATCGCACTCAAACAAAAGACACATCACACCTGAATTTCCTAAGTACAAAATTTGTGAGTTACTAATGAAAGTACGTAAGACTGAACATACTTGACGAAAAGAATTTTGCACGATAGTTTGTCTAACAAATTCTCACCGATTGACTCTTCAGCACGTGAGATCTCGTTCACTATTGAGAGAACGATATAAATTAAATATTGACCATTACCGCACAAAGAAAAACACGATCTCTCGTGTGACGGCGATTCGCGTATGCGTCAGTAGCAACGGCTCGACTTATCTGTTTTTTTCTTCTCGATTGGGTTCGCGCCGACTGGATTTTTCCAGGTACAAAGGTGAAGGTGGGAAGGCCTTAATAGGCGTACAGTGTGAAACGATTGCAAAAATCTGCAGGACGAATGGTAGATTCCCATTCCCGCTCCCGCTTCTTCGGCCCCCCTTCGTTACCAAATGAATGATTCTGTGCAACGATCCAGCTCTCGTCTCAACTATATAAACGCCGGCACAAATTTCAACAGCATGATTCCAGCGGTGACATATCGTGGGATACAATACACTCTCTCAACAGGTGAGCGCGTCTCTCGAAACATCGATTTTCCTATTATTATTATTTTTGTTGAAAATCATTATCGTCATTGTAATTTGTTTTGTCTCTTGGATCTCTTTAGCCATGAAATACTTCGCGGTAATCTGCCTTCTCTTCATCGCCGCCTTCGTCTCGGCGGAAGAGAAAAAGGAGGAAGCTTATTCCAGCAAATTCGATAACATCGATTTGGAGCAGATCTACAAGAGTCCAAGATTGTTGGACAATTACTTCAAATGCTTGATGGAAACCGGCAAATGCACCCCCGATGGCGCTGAATTGAAGAGTAAGTGGATATAATTTTTCTGATATTGACTTTTCTATCTCAAACATGAATTTCAATTCGTATTTTCAATTTTGCGCAGAATACTTGCCTGACGCGTTGGCAACCGAATGTGCCAAATGCAGCGAAACTCAAAAAGAAAAAGCCAAGGAGATGATCGTCTGGCTCGTGAAGAACAAACCCGAATTGTGGAAGAACTTGGCCGACAAATACGACCCCGACAAGATCTACAGAGTGAAATTCGAAAACCTCGCCAAAGAAGCCGGTATCGAAGTTTAAATCCGATTCAACGAATTAGAACAATGAGATTGGAACAGTACCCTTGAAATTGATTGTTTTCTGTTTTCTTTTTGTACTTTGTTATTCAGTTTTGTAAATTATACATGTAATATAATAAGATTATTATTGTTCTGTAAATGATAATAAATTAATAAAATATCGATTGTTATAAAATCTTTCTGTAATTCTTTGCCGTGAATTTTCATATGGAAACCCAACGTATAATCGAAAGGAAAGGTGAATGATGTATTATAAAAGCTTTTATCCTCGTTACGAGTGAGAACAGGACGAGTGGAAGTGGAAGATTACACCACCTCCGCTTGTAATACATATCCAAGCAAAAAATTTATTATAACAACGATATAAACATGTTTGTGTTGTTTATCACCGGTGACACTGATACCAGGAACGAATCCGAACTCACTCACACATACATGCGTATAATATACGAGATGAGAAAAAATTATTCTCTAATTTGCATTTTATGCGTTTAATCGAAGAACGATCCGATGAGTCATTGTTAAAGTGCATGGTTCAACGAGAATATACTCGATTCGTAGTCTTCGCTGAATTCATTACTTTTTTTGTTTGTTTGTTCAAATCTCGTTAGAAGGTACATATATTATTTTATTACTCCGATACAAAAAAACCTGATGCAACCATTGCAACCTGATGGTTGATTCATTCGCGCGGAGAAACAAAAAGACTCAAGACAAATGAACATTGAACATATCGATTCGATTTTTTGTTTGGCTCGTGGTATGAATGCATCATCGTTAGTACACGAGACATGGCTTGAAAATGTCAAATTCGGATAAAGTGAGTCGAAATCAACGAATAGTCGAACAACTTCGTCAGGATCTTCTTGAAAGGTTTCTGAAACGATGCCCAACGCTTTTTCATTTATGTTACGATCCTATCGGGACTCACAAGAAAACGCGTGCTCTCTTTGGGTTCCTCTTTGGTTTTGTCATGGGCCTTGTGTTTTACGAAATGATCATTGTCGATTTGCAATTCGATCCGTACACGAGTTTTACTCTGGCAGCTATCGTTATCGCGATGCTTTCGATTGGATGCGCGGTCTCAATACAGGTAAACAATTCTTCATTTTTTCATCCGATGGGAAATTGTTCTCGAATATGACATAGTCTTGAAATTTATTGGAATGAAAAGTTCACTGTTTAGGAATTAAATAAATCTTGAGCGTCCGGAGTGGAGCCGCGTCTTGTATCGTTCTGGCTTCCTGAGCTGCAATGATGGCGGAACGTCAACAACCAACCGATACAAGTCGCGGCTCCGCTCCGGAAGCTCAAAATTTATTCAAGTTTGCAGTGAATCCTACTCTCTAGGAGTACGAATGTTGTGTATGTTTCAGGTGTGATGACATTAGAGGTGCACTCGAGACTCTTGAGCTAAATTCAAAAATAATAAATATTATTCAATTTTACAATCTTCGAAGACAAATTTTTACATCAAGTCAAGTATGGGCATGTCATAGTTGGCAATAACATGTCTGAGAGAATAAAATTGATTGTATTCAGGACAAAGAGCAATTTTTTTACGCTCAAGACCAAGACAAAACCTTATTTTTTTGAATATATTTTCTCACATTTCATTCTTCAGAGATTTGTACATCGACCCAACGAATCTTGCATTAGAACTGGGGAAATTCAGTTTTTCTGTGGTTTTACTCGAGAGTTTCGAGGGCAGCCCTAGATGACATGTAGAAACATTTAAGGGTATCTCTTGGTACCTATAGTTATCAATCTCTCTCCTACATATTTTACTCAAAAGTGTTTTGGAAGAATCGAAGAAACAAAATGACCCTCTGAAAAATAATTGTGAAATTTATTCTCTTCAGAACATGGTAAAATTATTCACATTTCATATACATATTAATTTTACGTTTCGCAGTATCCAGATAACACTCAGACAAACTCGTATATGAATCCGGATACCATTCTGTTTGGGTTCCAATTCGGTTCTTACCAGGTTTTTTTTTCTTGGTCTCAATCTCGTCCAAAACATGTCCCTCTGCACGGAGAAAAGAATCTAGTAACCAGCGCATGAGCACCGATGATGTATCAATCGCAAGAAGTTTCACCGGTTTATTCGGTGGAACTCCTTGGAATAAGAATATGAATCTATGCACTTATCGTATTGCCGCATGGGATGAGCGGATAGATCCATGCTTTTATTTCAAGAATGTTTTCTTGCGATTGATATGATGTGATCAGTGCTCATGCGCTAGTTTCAAGATTTTTTCCTCCGTGTGGACACATTCTTTCATATCCAGAACTTGTCCACCGGACCCACCAGGGAAGTAGGAGAAGAATCCCCCAACATGATTCCCTCCAAACCAAGGAGATGGAATCTATCATAAAAGGAGTCCTCAAATTGTAAGAAATAAGTGAGATTTTCCCATGGCAACAAATCTCGCTCACGTGGAGGAAATTCATTTTCCCTGAATTTTAGAGGAATTCTCCTCCATTTGAAAGGAAATTCTTTTTTTTCAGGAGAATTTCTCTCTAAATGAAGAAAAATTCTCCCAAAATGTGGGAAAATGAATGTCCCTCGCGTGAGAGATTTTTGCTGCCACCAAATTTAGGTGAAAATTCCATCATGATTTGTTAAATTGCATAATTTTTATAGCGTAGAGACAGGTGTAGTGAGAGATTTAATTCTATAAGTTTAATTCTAAGTCTTGAAAAATTACGCGTAACTATAAATAATCCCTCAAGAATCCATTGTACCCGAAAGTATGAAGACAGGTTCTCTAACAAGGTCGTACGATCGGGCCAATAGTGGCTCATGACTGGGCCATAGGCGGAATTAAGGCCCATGGAGTTTCAGAAAAATGGGAAAAATTTTCCTACCTACTTTTCCAACAACTAAGCATTGAATAAAGATTCTAAATATGCACAGTGATGGAACACATTGCCAAGATTAGACTTTGAATATTTGGTTGTTTATGGGAAAGATTCCTCAAAATTATGCAAAGAATTATAAACCTAATAACCTACTTAATCAATCAATAATTTCCACAAATTATTTTCTTCCATGTTCAGATATTACTTTGGAGTTTCAATTTATACCCTGGTAAAAAAATCTATCTGAATCTTTCTGAAAATTTCACGTTTCAGAGAGATTCAGAAAGAAACAGAGAAATTCAGAGGAACTCAGAGAGATGCAGGGACATTCTGGGAAATTCAGTAAAATTCTTGGTCCTGCATTTCAGTGGCGTTCAAGGAGTGTCAGACACTTTCAGAGATAGATGAATTCAGAAAGATTGTGCGTAGAACTTTTCAGAAATATTCAGAGGAATTTAGAAAGATTCAGAATCATTCAGCGAGATTCAGAGAGGAATTAATTCAGCTAAATTTTTGGTTCAGGATTCCAGAGGTATTCAGGGAGTGTCAGAGACTCACAGAGACAGGTGAATTAGGAAAAGTTGTGCGTGGGATTTTTCAGGAAGATTCAGAGAGATTCAGCGAAATTCAGAGAGATGCGGGAGAAGTCTGGGAAATTCAGAGAGGAATAAATTCAGTGAAATCTTGGTCCTGCATTTCAGAAGCTTTCTGGAAGTTTTAGAGACTTCCAGAGACAGATACATTAAGTAAAATTGTGCGTGGAACTTTTCAGAAGTATTCAAAGGAATTTGGAAAGATTCAGAATCATTCAGAGAAATTCAGAGAGGAATTAATTCAGTAAAATTTTTGGTTCAGGATTTCACAAGTATTCAGGGGATGTCAGAGAATCCCAGAGACAGAGGAATTAGGGAAAATATGTGCGTAGAGCTTTTCAGGAATATTCAGAAGAATTTGGAAAGGTTCAACGTAATTCAGAGGAATTCGGAGAGAAATTAATTCAGTTCAATTTTTGGTTCAGGATTTCAGAGGTATTCAGGGAGTGTCAGAGACTCACAGAGACAGGTGAATTAGGAAAAATTGTGCGTGGGATTTTTCAGAAAGATTGAGAGAGATTCAGAGGAATTTAGAGAGATTCGGGGGGGAGGGGGGAGGGGGGAGGGGGAGGGGAAATTCAGAGAGGAATGAATTCAGTACAATTCTTGTTCCTGCATTTCAGAGGGTTTCTAGAAGTTTCAGAGACTTCCAGAAGAAGATACATTAAGAAAAATTGTGCGTGGAATTTTTTAAAAATATTCAGCGGAATTTAGAAAGATTCAGAGTAATCCAGAGAGATTCAAAGAAATTCAGAGAAATACAGGGGAATTCAGAGGAAGCTTTGAAATCTGAATACATTAAATTCCGGGATATTTAGAGGAATTCAGAGAGAGATTCAGAGAAAATCAGAGAGATCCAGAGGAATTCAGAGGAAGCTTTGAAATCTGAATACATTAAATTCCCGGAGATTTAGAGGAATTCAGATCGCTTAGTTGTTGGGAAAGTATGTAGCAAAGTTTTGCCTGTTTTTTAGAGCTTCATGGCCGTTAAACATACGGTAATTACACCCATTAATGGGCCATCAACGGATGATTACTGGACAATAACTTGGACCCAGGAATGGTGAATAGTAATCGGTTAAGGGGGCCCCAGCGTGGGGGAGTTTTCTTAAAAGGTACGTAATTGATACCCAATTGCTCAAATAATTGATACGTAATTGAATCCCCAATGATTTCTGGAGGCCCTGAATTTCTAACCCTGGTGAAACTTCCAATTTCTAGAGTTTTTCAGAAATGCTCGGAATATTCTCAGAGATTTTCAGAATTATTCTGAATTTCATAGAGACATGCAGAGATTAACAGAGAATGTTCGAATTTCGAGAGTTCTTCAGAGATTCTCAAAAATTCTCAAAGAAATATTCCCACCAGGGAAGAGATGAAAATGTAAAATTTTAACCTGTAAATGTCAACAAATTTTCAAATTCTGATTCTTAGCCTCCAGAAATCATTGGAAAATTCGAAGTCCGCGGCAATACGTAATCCCAAGTACGTAATTCATTATTGTTCACTTTAAATTTGTATTAATTACGTATCTTTCCAGAAAAGTACGCGCAAAATTCGACTTCTCTTCTCCCTCACTGTTCTATGCTCTAGTCCCCTTAAATCATAGAATTGATGACTGGCCTGGGTACCTCGTTAGCCAGTGATGAATAATCAATCACCGGCCATTCAACACGAGCCACGTATTGGCTGATTATCGGTTGTGTTTCATGACTGGGATTCCTGTTTGGGTTAGCATGTCTATAGGCACAGTCGAAAAATAATCTTCCTTTGGTTGATTTTTCCATTTCGGCAGATCATTTGTCAAGAACGTTAACTAGATCACTTGGGGGTCATCCATAAACTACGTGGCCAATACAGGGGGAGGGAGGGGTAAAATGAAATGCTGCGTTAGCCTACATGGGGGAGGGGGGAGGGAGGGATCGGTTCCAAGCTACATGTTTTTTTATTTATGTTGCACTTGGAAAAAAATTCTCTATAAATATCCAGAAAAATGATTCATTTGAATGGAATCCAAATATATATTTGATTGGATCAAATAACATTCTCCTTCATTGAAGTAAATCTCATTTGAAATGAGAGCAATTTTATTTCAATAAATGAAATCTTTCATTTCAATTAATTTCAATTCTATGAAGGTCATATTTGAATGAAAATTCATTTGATTGAAATTAATTTAGCTGAACGTGAAAAACTACGTTTCTACGTGGGTAGGCGGGGGGGGGGGTGTTCAAAGAGAAGCCACAGTAGAGCTACATGGGGGAGAGGGGGGGGGTCAAAAAGTTGCAAAAACAGGACCACGTAGTTTTAGGCGGCCCCTCATCTCCAACTTGAATTATTTTCCTTGTTAAATTATACTGACCTATTGATACAAGTCGAATAGATGTATGAATAATCCTAATATTTTGTGATGCACGTAAAAGAATGGAAGTTCTAAGAATACATCTTCACAAGTACGCAACGTATTTGAACGTGTAATTATCTCATGTTATTTGTCAAGCCTTTTTATCTCGTGATGTAATTTCTATACTACTGAGAAGTGATTGACAAGAGATCATTCGATTTTTGCTACTTCATCTGCGGCATAGAAATAAATTGCTCATCGATGAGTAAATAATGTATAATCTTTAGGATAAAATACTTCCTCCTATCTATGGTGTGGAAAATTTGTTGGATTATCGTAGCGAAATAATATGCCAAGTTGATTCCTCTTATCGGAACGAATTTGTAATTGAATATCAAAATACTATCACGTACACACTTTTTTTTTGTGCTGGATTATATTTAATCAGTATTTTCCTAGTTTGAGTTCAGTTTAATTAACATTTGACCATAAATCATGGTCATTTTGAATTCACAAAAACTTCTGAAAGAACTTCTTGAAAATTCCTATTATGACAGTAAAAATCAATTCAAAAGGAACTCAATGAATTCAGAATGCATACATGTTGAATACCTGAATAGTTCTTTATGAATTCGTGATATGAATTCTTTCTGAAGATCAAGTTATTCGTCAAGAGTTCATTTTGAATTCAAAATATTCATAATGAATTGATGATCACTGTCAGAACGGGAGCTCTTTGCGGGGACTTTTGTGCTGTATGGGAATGCTTAGTGATTTAAAAACTACGTAGCGAAATTTTGTTCGTTTCTCAATGCTCCATGGCCCTTGACACATATATTTACGTTCGAATTTCAATAAAGGCTCTGTCTATAGAAAGAGACATGCCAACCCGTCTTCAACTTTTGAATTCAAGACACGTGAATTCTCAAATTCTCGTTGAGATAGTGAATCCTTGAGGGATCAACTACAGACAGACGAAATTTCCCGTGTATCGGTCTTAAAAAATTCTATACTAGATCCTGTAGATATTGCAGATACGATATTTTGTTAAAAATGTTCTGAGAATCTTCCAATTGGAACACTGCACATATAATGATCTGTAATGTTCTGGAAATCTACGATGAAGAATATGCTAAATTTGTCGCAAATGAAATATTCCAAGAATATGACAGCATATAGCAATATTTTATGAAACAAAATGAATTTTGACCACACCTGATCCAGGAATGGGAAAATTTACAATTCAAGATCAAAAGAAACGCCTCTGTTCCTATTCACTTTTCATTTCAAAAGATTCTGAATCGATCAGTCTATATCCCACGGCAACGAATTTTCGAAGTTTTTCCATCTCCCAGGTGAAAATTGACAATTGGCACTGGGATGGCGCAACACTGACAGAGATTGGCCGAGCCTTGGCGGTTAGCAAGGTGCAAGCTTGAAATGATAACATCGTTACAGGCTCCATTGATGTATTCTGCCAATCACGGACCAACATTGGTACGATTATGGCAGTCAAATCAGCCATCATTGGCAACCCTTGAAAGAATTTGTCGCTCGATCTAAATCCAAGATTGGATCATGCTTGTACTCATTACGAACCAAGATTGATAGACGAATTTTTTTATGGTCTGCCAATGGTCAGATGTTCTATGCATTTAAAGGAGGTACCATCATTTATTACACATAAATGATGTTGACTGCTAAATTTGAGTCAATACTATAATAGTACTGAGTCAATATTCGGCCAAAATTGATTCAACGTTGCGACAATCCCGCGCCAACGTTGAGCCAATGTTGTGCCGATGTTCAACTCTATGTTGAACGATTGCAAAAATATAATAAAAATTCAGAGTCATATATTCCCGACATCGATCGCTTCCCCTCCACACATGTTAAGAAGTACAGCCCGAACCTGAAATATTTTATACAACCAGGGCCAGAGAATCTCTGTATACATTGAAACGAAGAAACTTATTTGATTAATCCAATACAAGATGTGTTTATAAGTTTAATATAACTCAATGATTACTGGTTACCTTACAAATCAATTACATCAAGTATAATTCAAATTCTGATGTCCACGAGTCCATGGGTCTGCACAGCTAAAATCTCTCCTTCGATGAAGGACCTATGATGAAGATAAGAACTTTCAAATCAGAAGGTTATATGATGCTTATATATCAACCGCATAGTTCGTTGAGCGCTTGCGAGAAACGAACCGAGCGTTGGAAACAATACCGAAGGGTGGCGCTTTGACATTGGACGCGGGAATTTTTGTATGGAGACGTATAATTGAAGATCGTGGCTAGCCTGAGCCAAGCTTTGACCAGGCTTGGCACTGCATTGGGTACTCATTTCTTCTAAACGTTGTCAACGTTTGGATTAATATTCAGCCGTGCTATGAAATTGTTCGTATGAAGTTAATTTCTTTTGTCCAAACGATATTGGGACAACGATGAACCATGTTTGGCACAATCTTGAGCCAATGATGGATCGATCATTGGAAATTATGATCCCCAACATTGGTGCAACATTGTGCCACTTGTCAGTCAACGTTGGCTCGATATAGATTTCCAAGCCTTGGATGTCAGCATCGTGCCTATCTATTTTCCATCGTCAGTATTGGTGCAAGCAAGAAATTTTCACGTGGGCTATCTTACTCAGCACTTCATAAAATTCCAAAGAAACCTCTCTTTCACGACCTACTCAATTTTCACAGAGCCGAATTCTTCAAACTCCCATCACGATGATTACAATAAATGGCACTTTGAGAGTGGTGTCGTCATTTCGGAGATTCGCTGATGTGATAGAAGCTTCGACTCTCACTCGCAGAACCCGGGTTCAATCCCCACTGGCGAAATTTTCTAATAATAATTCACTTCGAAGCAGTTTTTCTTACGCTCAAAGTGATTCTGACCAAGCTCATTCAACATTTGTATAAGTAAACCCTGAAGAAATTGTTTTCCAACACAAAGTCATATTTTGTAAGCTTTTCAATATATGTGATTGTTACATTTTTTTCCGTACAGAATATCGCTGAAATGATCACAGCAATATTCCAGAATACCTCCAGAACGTTATAAAGAATTATAAAGACATTCTGACAATCTCCTTGAAATGTTTTCCAGAATATTACACATTCCAAATATAATATTCTGACAATATTGCTGGAACATCCGGTGCTGTGTGGGAAATTTCGCCTGTCTACATATAATCCTTTGAAGATTGACTATATCCACGAGAATTTGAAAATTTTACGTGTCTCGAATTCCAGAGTTGGATACAGGTTAGCGTGTCTGTAGACAGAGCCTTTGATAAGAGTGTGGGGAATTAAATACAAAAATGTGTTGTGTCAAGTGCTTCCGAACTTTCATATCAAAATTAATACAAATATATTAAAAACCGCAACGGAAAATTTCAACAGTGATCGGTACATTTTTGATTTCGGTAAGTTTATGGTTGATTTTGGACAATATCCGACCGAAAACTAACCAAAATTCAAATTTTCTCACTGTACCCTGGTGAAAATGTAAACTGAAATGAATTGCAGACGAAAAGTATGGTGGAGCGTAACAGAAACATTGATGAAAAGTGAACAAAGAGTAAATGGAACGGATTCAAAGAGTATTTGGAGCGAAGTTTGGAAGAGTATGAGCAATATACGAGGATAAAAATTTTAAACACTGGCGAGATTCGAACCTATAATTCTTATCATTGCGATCCAGCGTCTTACCTGTTTAGCCATGAAATGCTATGATTCCTGACAGTTTAAAACCGATACTCAAAGTCTGTATGAAATGATTCGCATTCCCTTTCATGGAACGTAACAGTACTCTTCCCAAAACGGCATTGAATGTTTATAAAGCGTATTGATAACGTATAATTTCAATACTCTACAAAAAGCAATTATTATACGCTCCGGCAAGAGAAGGTTGGAACCTTTTTACGTTTATTGTCAGCTTCGAGTGTGCTTACCTCTTATCTATAAGCAAAAGCTATTTTTCAATCAACCAACATTTTGGTATAAAACTGTTTAAAACCCATCATTTACCGATCATTGTTGTTAGTTACCATATCACTTCAAATTCAAGTATTTTATTTTAACACATGGTTATAAAATCATACAACATTTATTTCTCAATCCAAGTTCAGTTCAAGTTTTATTTACGAGAACCAGTTATTCCCATCTGCGTACAAGTTTGAAACACCTACCTGTCTCCAAGTTATTTTTTTTCCTGGCGATGGTTATCGTATATTTTTCTTCGTATACGTAAAGTTATATACCTTACAATCATTCCAACAGATAAGATGCATCTGTTTCCTTACGATCCCGGCATTTGGAGGTAAAGCTGGACGAAACGTCTTACGAGCTTTAGTTTTGGGTTACGTGATCGCCGGTCCAATCTTCAATCTGACTCACAACGGTAAAGAAGTAGTTCGAACTTTCGCCTGTACCGCTCAGCTCACTTACAATCTCACAAAAACGAGATACGATTTGATGTTCAAGCCTTTTCAACAGGTTATAGAAAATAATTCACGTACGTGGTGATATAAAAATAGTCTACTCATTCGAAGCAAATTTCTTCATCGATATAGCATATTTGCATTTTATACTACCGGATTCCAAAAGTCTAGGTGGAAATCTAGGTGGTCCCTACACCTAGAACGCATGGAAATCTAGCTCTGGAACTATCCGAATACCGCACCATGTGTCCCTAGGTCGTTTTTAGAACATTCAGAAAAAGCTTCTGAACGTTTTTCAAACTCGATCAGGTGATTCGACTTTTTTTCGGGTTGGATTGTTCCCAATCTAGCATTCCATTTGTCCACTTGAGCGGTTGATAAAATCTTAAAAATGGTTCAAAGATGGTTCGCTAACAACTCTCAGTTTCAAAATCCTTCATTCATTGGATGAAGAAGTTTGTAGATTTGAGAGTACAAATTCTGTAATGCTTCGATTCAACAGGCGATATTGGCGATGAAAGCAGACGCGAGGGAGATCAAAGACACCCTGTCGTCTGTGAAAGATTTGATGAGTCCGATCGTAGAAGAGATCGAAGGAGAGGAAGAGATGAAACGGTTGAAGGAAGAGAATGATTATTGGGACGAGTTAAATGACGATACCAAGAGAAGCGATGAAATCGAGGTGAAGCATCAGAAAGACATGGCAAAAGCACAATCTATGGGTGAAATATACGATGCCAAGTATTATGCAAAAATTCAAGGGCGTTGCGAAGAACAATTGAACCGAGGAACTGAAAAATGCAGGTATGTTTTGTAACCAAAATATTATATTATCCCTGTTTATGGTCTTGTTGTAATTAGGTCCTATCAGAGTCTCACTTGAGATCTATTTAAAAAATTACAGTCAAGACCCGGATAAGACTCATGCATGGGTTTCAAGTTTCAAGTTGTTATGGACCTAAGAAAATAGTATATTCTTCACCTAAGGAAGAATCCCAACAATCAAAGTAGGTCTATTCCATTACAACTGGACGAATGTGAACACTTTCACCTGGAACACATTCACCTGAGGTTCATTTAGAAGAGCAAGAGTGAAAAATCACTCGTTTTACTCCACTGAGTCTTAGAAGTGCACCAGTCCGCTTCGCGTGAGATTTTCACTCGTCTCGAGTGCACTCCCGCTCTTTCAGACTGAACAATTCACTCTGGAATTGGAGTGGCTGTGAGTTGATAACCTCAAACCTTAGATTATCACTCTGAAAGAGTGGAAATTTCATTCGAAATTTCGACAGGCTCACTTTTGGCTGGCTGAAGAGTGAAATACCATTCTAACAATTTTAGAGAGTATTGCAATGTTGTCAGGCAAGCTTTCAACAAGATTGACATAAACTTCCTGGTTGACACACAACAAAGATACAAGCTTACAAAATTCTTGCAGCAGAGTTGTATCAACCTCACCTCGAATATTTCAATCCAGGTACGCTCAGGTTGGCTACCATTTTTTTTGCCTGGATATTTGATATCATTACGGGGCCTAGATCGAAAAGCGAAACATTCCAACTTGGAGCCACTTTTCAGGTGGGGATTATAAACCTGGCCCAACCTGAAGAAGGTTGTCAATAACAAGTCACAAACAATGGAATGACAAATCTGACAAGCTTATGACAAGCTTACATGTTATCTGGGATAACTTTTTTTCCCAAAAGTAGCTTTGAAAATACAATCTTTCCGTGCAGATTGGAACAAATTAAATTTTGTTGTCATTCAATTTATAAAAATGGTTTCTGTGAATATAAGGAGTGCAACTCTTTCTGTTTGAAACGCTTTCATCGGAAGAACCAACCCTTCCGACAGATTCCCACTTAGAACAAAGAACACAATTTTGTTCCAATGTGTATTCCAAAAACTCGACCAGCTGAAAATTCTGGGGTCTAGGTTGAAATATGCTGTTTCAGAGAAATGGCGTTTGATTTTTTCATAATTCTAGACTAGCCTCATTACCCCTCTCCGTGAAAAACAATCATTGGCGTTTCAATAGGCCACTGATGGGGCTACAAAGCCCTTTTAGAATGTCTGCAATCGTATTCACAGGGTTTAAAATGTGTATGCATTTTGTGAACGAAACAATTTCCAACATCTATTTGAATTTCAAAGGGATATGTTTGCCGACGCATACGACAATTGTTACGACAAAGTCTCCGTGTTTGCCGCCTGGTTACTGTGTTGGCCAATGAAACTGACTTTCGTTTGTAACGTGGTTCAAGCGATGGGTAGTTCCAGCATCTGCGATCCTAAAGGAAAAGTTGATCCCGGCATAGGTGAAGGATATGCAACTTTGAAAGGTGATAAAACTTCTCCTACTTTCAACATACAATAACTCAAAGAAGCAGAGAATTGATGGAGCTGAAGCTAGCAGACGTAAATTAACAGACCGCGTTTATAAACTGAGCTTCAGACGTTCCTTGATAGCAAAATGCTGAACAAATATGCAGCAAATTGTTGAAAACGCACAACAACAGTTTGAAGCAATTTGCAAGCACGTTGCGTCGCCAAATGCGCAACAATATGCTGTAAATCTAGGATTCTAGATTGCAACTTTTGCAACGGAAACTTGATAAACAACTTAAAAGCAACGATTGCACAGCAACTTTTGTGGTATGGGTTGTGATTCAAAAATTTCATTGGTGCCGGTTTCATCATTCCACAACAATTCTACGATGAGTTAGGATCCAAGTCTGCTGGCTCGAATCTGCTAACTTCAGCTTCATAGAGAATTCATGATTTATCATTTATTTTCTACATTTCAGAATTTCGAGACGAACTGGGGCAGAGCTTGAAAGGCGTAAAATTACAATACAAAGTGAAAAAATCTCCGATAATTCTCGACGTTCACGACACTATGGACACAGCTAAAGCGGTAATGTACGAATTCAACGTTCGAAAACGACTATTCGAATCCGTGATGACTATAATCAAACGTTGCTTGGCCTTCGTGTTTCTCAAAATCATTCTCAGCGCGCAGAATTATCACGACAAATATTTGAATGACATCGAGTACGATAATTTCTACATCACATCGTATTTTCGTAAAATTGACGCCAGAAGGAAAGCGCGAGGCAGTTCAACTCTGCTACCGTTGAAAAAAGTTGAGAGAAAGAAATTCGTCGATCCGTACGATTTGAGACCCAGCAAAGTGGAGAGAACTCATTTGTTCGGACAAACGATCAGATTGATCCTCGAGATGGTAACCGCTACGACTTTCGTTCTGTTGGATCGACTCTTTTTCGAAACTTTGGATCTCATCCGAAGACACTCGAAATTGGAGTACACTCAAGTACGTGTAACTAGCCTTGAGGTCCAACATCTGATTTTTAGGTTTCATTATTTCACTTTTCAGGCAGGTCATCACGATATGAATTTAGAAATTCGTGGAACGGGAGTAATAGCTTCTCTAATAAGGAGCGTAGTCAAGGGTTTCAATATAAAAAAACGTATAAAAAGTGTAATCTCCAATGCGAGTTGTCTCCCAAACCCGAGCAAACTACCGAATTACGTGATTCTCAAGATCTACGGTACCTACTTGACCATTTGGCTGATGCTCTTCGTCGGGACTTACACGCAAAGATTACGACGAATTTTTTGTGCTTTCTTTTATCGAAAGCGAGAAAAACGACGCACGCTTTATTTATATAACGAATCCTTGCGGAGGAGATTGGGGTACATTAGGTTTACGAAAAATAAAATTCGACAGCTCGTTAGATCGCGTCGATTCGAGTACGAGATGGATCCTTGGTTGGCGCTTACCCTTCGATGGCCTCGATATTTTCGTTGGTTGAAGTTCTTCGCTTGTGCTCGTCGAAAGTGTCTCGTTTGCGACGAAGTCGAGCCTAGAAAGGGAGAGAAATTTCGTAAATGCGAAACCCCGGGGTGCACCTTCGTTCATTGTGCCGAATGCTGGAAGGACGTAGGGAACGTTTGTTATGCCTGCAGCGTCGATTTGCAACAAGACACCGATTCCGAAGAACAGACTGATTATTGCGATACTTGAAAGTTCTCGAGCAAATTTGCGTGATGCGACTTCTATTACGATAATCGTCGGAAAATGAACCTTATTTGAAGTCTCATTGCTGGCTAACGAATCGTAACGACACGGCTTATAAAAGATAGCGTTTTGAGAATTTTATTCGCAGTATGTACAACTTTGTACAACGAACAACTTTGTTTATCATTACAAGATGGAACAATTTATCTTTGTAATTTGTAGCGTATTGCTGATCATTCAACGAGAATATTTTTCTTTTGCTTCTCCTGTTCCCGGAGGAGAGAAGTACACCACCAAGTACGATAACATCGACATCGATGCTGTTATAAGAAACGAGAGACTTCTCAATTCCTACACGGGATGTTTACTCGATAAAAATCCTTGCACTCCGGATGCAGCTGAACTGAAAAGTGAGTAGAATTACAATTTGGGAATTCTTCCATAAGATTTCACTATTTCAAGATTCGAATGATGAATTATTTAAAAATCCCTCAAATAGACAAAACAATGAAAAGGATACCTTGAATTTCTTCATTTGTTGTATATTCGTGTACGTATATGTATATATACATATTTATTATTGTAAAGGACACGTCACTGACAAGACAAGAAACAAGCCAATTACGAGACACGTTGGTTTCTCGAGTACATATGAGCGTACAAGTACACGCATATGTAATCCGAGACCGATGTGTGATTCCTCACGGTCAAACTGAGTCTTCGAGAGAATAGTTTGACGGTGCAAGGCTACGTATAAGTCATCAACCGCAAGGACCTTTCTCTCTCGCACAAATTATTACCATCATTGATTTTTTACCAACCTAAACGTCGACTGCGTACAACTGTAAACAACGAAGGTTCTTTGGGGTGAAAAATCGTTTCTTCAACGTATTTCCATTGACGTCATTACGTAATTAAAAATTTTTTCCTCCTTTGACGAAAACAAATGACCAAATACCTTGTTGTTTGAATATTATTATATTATCGAATGATTTATTTTTTCATAAACAAATGGTGATTGCTTTCCATCAATCTTCGAATATGAATTCGATGTTCTTGGACGTTTTTTGGTTGTTTCTGTTGTGTAATGGACAATATCCCAGGTGAAAATTGACGATTGGCACTAGGATGGCGCAACACTGACAGAGATTGACCAAGCCTTGGCGGTTAGCAAGGTGCAAGCTTGAAATGATAACATCGTTACAGGCTCCATTGATGTATTCTGCCAATCACGGACCAACATTGGTACGATTATGGCAGTCAAATCAGCCATCATTGGCAACCCTTGAAAAAATTTGTCGCTCGATCTAAATCCAAGATTGGATCATGCTTGTACTGATTACGAACCAAGATTGATAGACGAATTTTTTTATGGTCTGCCAATGGTCAGATGTTGTATGCATTTAAAGGAGGTACCATCATTTATTACACATGAATGATGTTGACTGCTAAATTTGAGTCAATACTATAATAGTACTGAGTCAATATTCGGCCAAAATTGATTCAACGTTGCGACAATCCCGCGCCAACGTTGAGCCAATGTTGTGCCGATGTTCAACTCTATGTTGAACGATTGCAAAAATATAATAAAAATTCAGAGTCATATATTCCCGACATCGATCGCTTCCCCTCCACACATGTTAAGAAGTACAGCCCGAACCTGAAATATTTTATACAACCAGGGCCAGAGAATCTCTGTATACATTGAAACGAAGAAACTTATTTGATTAATCCAATACAAGATGTGTTTATAAGTTTAATATAACTCAATGATTACTGGTTACCTTACAAATCAATTACATCAAGTATCATTCAAATTCTGATGTCCACGAGTCCATGGGTCTGCACAGCTAAAATCTCTCCTTCGATGAAGGACCTATGATGAAGACAAGAATTTTCAAATCAGAAGGTTATATGATGCTTATATATCAACCGCATAGTTCGTTGAGCGCTTGCGAGAAACGAACCGAGCGTTGGAAACAATACCGAAGGGTGGCGCTTTGACATTGGACGCGGGAATTTTTGTATGGAGACGTATAATTGAGGATCGTGGCTAGCCTGAGCCAAGCTTTGACCAGGCTTGGCACTGCATTGGGTACTCATTTCTTCTAAACGTTGTCAACGTTTGGATTAATATTCAGCCGTGCTATGAAATTGTTCGTATGAAGTTAATTCCTTTTGTCCAAACGATATTGGGACAACGATGAACCATGATTGGCACAATCTTGAGCCAATGATGGATTGATCATTGGAAATTATGATTCCCAACATTGGTGCAACATTGTGCCACTTGTCAGTCAACGTTGGCTCGATATAGATTTCCAAGCCTTGGATGTCAGCATCGTGCCTATCTATTTTCCATCGTCAGTATTGGGGCAAGCAAGAAATTTTCACGTGGGATCTTGCTCCGGAGATTTTAAAACAAAATTCAGTTACCGGGTTTTCAGGAGTTTTTTTGAGTCTGCATGTTTTCCATTGCTTTGATTGATTTAAGCTAGGATTCAACTGTCATTCTAGTCCTTCGTGGTTGGCAGACAGTAAATTTTGTATGGATTGAGAGTAATTTGAGATTGATTTCTGATCGGTTTCAATGTAAATCAAGAGGGATTGGTTTTCACCTGAAATATATTCGAATCCCACAGTGAATCAAGGTGCGATCCAATCCGCTAGGATTTTATAACAATATATTAGGTGTAGCACTTTGCTTCCGCCGTTTTTTCCAAAATTTGAGGCTTTATTCTCAGAAAGTAAATATAAACTCATGATTCAAAGTACTGGCCGTCGCTAGCTAGCTACTACTTTTTCCCATCTTTGTCGCAAATGTCGGATCCCATCTTGGAAAAACGATGCATCTTTTGAGGCATCACTCAGGCTGTGTGTGTCATCGATCGAAATGAATGGTAGTCGGAAGGAGCAATGTCTCGAGAGTACGGCGGATGGGGTAAGACTTCCCATTTTAGTGTTTCCAAATATGTCTTGACCGGTTTTGAGACACGTGGCCGAGCATTATCACGTTGGAGGATAACTTTATTGTGTCTTTTTTGGTACTGTGGCCGTTTCTCCTTCAATGCTCGGTTCAAACGCATCAACTGCGTTCGATATCGATCCCCTGTAATGGTTTCACTTGGTTTCAATAGCTCATATCACACGACACCGAGCTGATCCCACCAAATGCAGAGCATAACCTTAGCACCATGAATATTTGGTTTAGTCGTCGACGTGGGGACATGTCCGGGCAAGATTTTCTGCGCTTGGGATTATCGTAGGGGAGCTATTTTTCTTTGCCGGTCACAATGCGGTGTAAAAACCCCTTTGGATTCTGTCTTTGAAGCAGCTGTTCGCAAGTAAAAAAACTCTTGTCTTCAATTCGTACGGAACCCAATTCCCCTGTTTCTGAATCATTCCCATGGCTCTGAGGCGTTTCGAAATGGTTTGTCGAGTTACTCCCAATTCTTCTTGCGTTTGGCACGAGTCTTCATCGAGTAATGCCTCCAATTCGGAATCTTCAGAAAATTTTCTCTCTCGTTGTCGGCCATGTCGGTCTTCGACATTAAAATCACCCTTCTTGAAACGTTGGAACCATTCACAACACGTTCTTTCACTCGGAGCAGTCTCACCCTCAGTACTTGAGAGCATTCGATGAGCCTCAGCCGCAGTTTTCTTCAAATGAAAGCAGATAATCAGAACTTCCCGCAAATGACGAGAATAAAAATTTATGATCTCATCAAAAATTTACTAATATGACGGTATTGTTATGTTGACGCAACCAACTATTGTAACCGGTGGAAGCAAAGTTGTACACCAGATAGAAAATAGAGATTTCAATTGCATTAGACAAATTGGAGCTATAGAAACTGAGTACTTCGCTGACAAAGCTAAAAACAAATTTTCCTGCATTTGCGAATATTCAGCTAAATCAGTTCGAAGATAACAATCCCTCTCCCAGCGGATTCAGATTTTCTAAAGAGAATCTTGTGACTTTGGATATGATATAAAATTACAAGCACCGTTCATCTCGTTACAGAGAATCTTCCGGATGCATTAGCGAGTGGATGCACAGCCTGCAGCGAAGCACAAAAGATCGGCGTGGACAAATTATCTCATCATTTGATCGACAATAAAATCGAGATTTGGAGTCAGCTGGAGGAGAAGTACGATCCAGATGGAGATTATAGGAAACGTTATCTGGAGGACAAGATCAAAGATGATGAAGAGAAAAAGGATGATGAAAGGAAGGACGATTGAGTCACCTTATACATAATGCGGCAACGTAAACGACTCCGACTACGACTACGACGACGACCTTTATCACCATTCTTACCACGAGAGACTTTATTCTCTGAACCAAATTAGCCTTTTCGTTCAGCTGTAAAGTGCATGCGGTAGTGATTCAATATTTACATAATAACAGTTTTTATGTAAACAAAAAAGCATATTCTTTTTTGTAACAATCACTCATTGAAAGTATTAAATAATGCATGTGTAACTTATCAGCGCATGTTTAACAATAACAACATCTTTTTTTCTATCTTTTTTGCCCTCCTCCAGCCAAGGTTCAAATTTGACAAATTTCAATCAATCCTTGTTATTCCAATTGAAAAAAACCTATTATTAATTCCTATCAAAACTGCAAAATTCCGATTTAGATTCTAGAGAATCAGGTTTTCTTGAACCAGGGTACTTTTCTTAGATTCTGCATTGGAATTTTACCGCCTATGATTCATTGCATTACAGAAATAATAGGAGGAATTGAAAATAAATGAATTAATATTCGATTGCCCTCGATTTTGAGTGAAATGTCTCCTTGGAATGAATTCACTTCCATCGGCAATAATTTATTGAAATCAAATTCAAAGCCCGTCATGTTTCTCATTATCGAATTTTTATTGTAATCTATAAAAATTATATACTTTTTATTTTCAACGATCCCCAGTTTTCATCATCAGTTTATAAGAAATATGAATTATATTGGAAGCGGATGAAAGAGACACATTATGAAAATCGAATATTAGAATCTTCAGGTAACGATCGTTCACCAACAGTGAATAATAATCATCCTTCCTATTCGATTGTCATTCATCAACGATCTTCTTTACCGATCGTAAATAACGAGTTGCGTATTCGAATCGGTAGATTTCGCTTCAGGATGCAATCCCCGCGATCGAGAATTCCTTTTCAATTGCACCAAAAATTTCGTACAAGCGAATTTTTACTCGAAATTTCTTCACCCCTTTTCATACTTTTTACTCTATAACATGGGAAAAATCGCATAAAAGAAGGAGCTTTGAAAGTTACAGAATGGAATTGATTTTTCGCATAGGGTTGTTGTACTCTTCTCAAACCCAAACGAAGTTATAGCGAAGAGGTTCTCCAGAACCGTGCATTCCACCCTATTAATCTCTTGAGTAACTGGTACGCCTCTCAGGAGTATTCAACGCCCCGCCTTTGCAAACAGAAATGATTAATTATACAACAACGAAGAATATACAAATGACATAAGTTGGAATTTTCAAGAGAAGAATCTGTATGATTTCGGATAACATCTTTTCGTGGAGTATATTATAATTAGAACGAAACTCTTCACTTCCCGCTCTCTTCTTTCTAAATCTCGTATTTCTTCTTTCCACGAATCCCTAATGGCGCAAGTTTTTCGCAACAGAAAGTGCTACCGTCGTCGCTTCTCCTTTTCTTATTCTTTGACATAGAAAGAGAAAAAAAGAGCAAAGAAAATAATACAATTTGGTACTCTCGGGGTAATCTCGTAAAGCGTTTTGTGGTTTAAGGTTACCAAAAATATCCCATGTCCTGTGGGCTACTTGGGAGCCTTTTTGACGTGGGTGGCCCGGTCGCTAGGACATCTCTTAAATTTCTAGAACGTTTTGCTTTCATTCCCAAGGGAGAATAGGGAGAAATTATATGACCTGTCTCCTTCGTCACGTGGAAACAATACGTTTCTTGTGGTTTTCAAAATAGTCTGTTGTCAAATATATTTTCATACTTGAGGTTCTTGAAAGAACCTAATTGAACCCGCATTTCTGTAGGTTCTAAGATCGAATGATCTCACTAAGGAGGAGTTCAATCAAAAGGCAGAGGCTACGGAAGGAGGTGTCCTACCATATACGAGGCTAGGGTGGGGCCTGTGATGATGCTAATGCTGTTACCATTAGCAAGTAGGGAATCGAATGTAAAGTCGAACGTAACGTAAGCGTAAGGTGGGACCACACAGGTCGTTTGTGTGACGGAGGGGTTATACGGGGCCCGAGAGAGAGCAGATGCAATGCCCCATAAAGGACCACCCAACGCGTTGCTTGCTTGCTGCTTGCTTACTTGCTTGCTTGTCCTTCGTCCGTTTCCTTAATAACCACGATAGCCCAACCAGCGTCTGTTTTCTCTGCAGCAAAAGGTGTGTACGTGTATATACACGTCTCTGTATCCGTTCATATACGTGAGGGTAAGAGGCACAGGCAAGAGAAAGAGAGAAACGGTATATATTCGATCATGCTATTTAACGCAACGTTTTATTTGAATTCCCTACAAGAAAATCGGATGATTGTTTTCTTCCCTTACTTTATGAATCAAGCTTCGAATCAGCCCTCGAATCCCTTCTCTCGTTCAATGAATAATTGTAGAATCGGAAAAGCAGATTTTAATTACATCGAAAAAAAAATATATATATATATATATTGAGATTGGATTTTTGACACCCATCGTCGTCGTAGGTTCAAAGCCAACGTGCACTTCAAAATGCTGTCAAACAAGTTTCGTAACGAGTATCATCAATTTTCTCAAAGGTTCTCTCTAGCAGCGCTTAACACTTCGATCTATCATAATAGTTAATTTGGATCATTTTTAACGAAAACTCCTCCCTCGCTGTTAAGTAGGGATTGAAGATCGAAATCGAAGAAGAAGAAGAAGAAGAAGTAAGAGGTTTACTCGGATTCAAAGTTGGTGAGAGACGCAAGGGGGAGGAAAGAATCAAATAAAAGTACAAGATATGGGTAGAGAAGGGAAAGAAAAAGAGAAATAGAGGCGACACGATGCGTGTGGTCCAGAACCACGGATACTGAACAACTATGGCTACAGGAGAGAGCATGGGACTGAACGACGACGACGACGACGACGACGACGACGACGACAGTATCTTATCCAAGACCTCCGGATCGATCGATCAATGGTAAAGCGAGAGATCGATGCCTTGGATGGGATTCTTTCTCGAACGAAGAAACAAGACGGAAAAAGGAAGATAGAGAAAGATCGATGGATTCAAAGAGTCGCCATGATATCACGTGGCGCATGCTTCGATGCACAAGTATTTTCCACCCCGCGGGCGGTGGTGGTAGCCACCACGATATCAACCCAACGATATCGACGATCACGAGATTTTTACAAATCACAACGATGACGAGGGTTCTTCTCTAATCTTCGAAACAGGGATTCTCTCGAACACGTCCAACGACACATCGAGTGCTCCTCTTCAGCTACAACCTCTCCAGATAGCTAACTAGCGTAAATTTGAAGAACTTCCAAATCTTTCGAATAAATTTCAAGAGAATTCTTGGGATTTGCGATAAATTCATGCCAATATAAAGCCATACGTTACGTCCCGTTTTTTTTGTTGTTTTGCGAAATTTCCATATAAATGTGGCATACGCGTGCTCGCGTGCGCTCATATCGCATCGCGTTGCGTCGACTCGAGTCACATTGCGTGCGCGTGTGTAAATCATTGCATTCCAACTTCCGCAGTGTTTGGCTAGCTAGTTGGGTGGTCTCTCACGTCAGAAAGAGCGAAAAGGAAGACGGGAGAGAGAACGAGAGAAAGAGAAGGCAGGAGAAAAAGATACGGGAGACGGCCGAGAAGAACCTGGATCGTATTCATTTGTATGGACATAACACATTAATTGGAATACACGCATACATACACCCTAATCACATGTTATTCTTGACACGGACAGTGATATGTATACTTACTAAAGATCTGATAACATCAATGATATTATCCGAACACAAACGTTCAGATAAATACGAGATCAAATGTAAATTTTATTTGAATTTTTTACGAGGATCGTTGGAAAATATTATTCTTGAGAAATGTCAATGTTTCTTTGTTTCTTGATAATTGTGATTTCTTTATCGTGTTCGACGATTAACGGATTTACGATGCTGGATAGACATTCCAGCGGATGAAGAATGGTCCAGTATCGGCAAGATTATTGAGCAGGGTTTAAGATTTAATTTATACGTTTTGGAGAATAACTAGTTTCTGGAGAAATAAAACTACATCGATGTTCCAACAAGCACGACGTTTAAAATTTGACGGAATTTGGTGTATGAAAGATGTATAAAAGATTTAGACTGCTGTTTGTTGAGATGAAATTCCATGAAAAAATAATATTGTACCAGTATCGATGCAACGTCGTTTGGAATAGGGATCCATCAACGAGAAGATTTCAGAGAGAAAAAACTGCAAGGTACTGAATCAGAGTATCATCCACTTACGAGGAATATCAACCCTAGTGGCAATCATGGCTCCTCAACAGAACCTTTAGAGCTTGCTTTTTCACTTGCTTTCGAATCTTTAAAAAAACAAAACTTGTGATAATAGGCTAACTAGAAGGGAAGGATTACAGCAGTTTCGCAATAGATTCCTTGTCCACATCTAATTTTATAATTTTTTGTCAACAGATCCGAGAACAAGTGAGGAAGTACACTTTGAAGGGTCTGTTGGATGGAAAGAATTGCCACTACCCTAGTAGAAATCACTCTGGTCATTCTTTAGGTGATTACAAGACCTTGCAAGTCCCTCACAAGGGCCTGGTGAGGCCTCTCAAGGCCTAGAGAACAACTAGAGTGATTTCTACTATAGGTTACTCGGATAGTAAAATTTTCGAAATCCTCTGAAATCCATATATCATCCAGTACAGTTTATATATAATTCATATACAATTATATATAAATTATACATAATTTTGAAAAATCTCCCACTTGAGTAGGGTTGGTTTAGACAAGGAACGTTAGACGTTTCTATATCATTGAAACACATCTTGTATTGGATTAATCAAATAAGTTTCTTCGTTTCAATGTATACAGATATTCTGTGGCCCTGGTTGTATAAAATATTTCAGGTTCGGGCTGTACTTCTTAACATGTGTGGAGGGGAAGCGATCGATGTCGGAAATATATGACTCTGAATTTTTATTATATTTTTGCAATCGTTCAACATAGAGTTGAACATCGGCACAACATTAGCTCAACGTTGGCGCGGGATTGTCGCAACGTTGAATCAATTTTGGCCGAATATTGACTCAGTACTATTATAGTATTGACTCAAATTTAGCAGTCAACATCATTTATGTGTAATAAATGATGGTACCTCCTTTAAATGCATAAAACATCTGACCATTGGCAGACCATAAAAAAATTCGTCTATCAGTCTTGGTTCGTAATGAGTACAAGCATGATCCAATCTTGGATTTAGATCGAGCGACAAATTTTTTCAAGGGTTGCCAATGATGGCTGATTCGACTGCCATAATCGTACCAATGTTGGTCCCTCATTGGCAGAATACATCAATGGAGCCTGTAACGATGTTATCATTTCAAGCTTGCACCTTGCTAATCGCCAAGGCTCGGCCCATCTTTGTCAGTGTTGCGCCATCCTAGTCCCAATCGTCAATTTTCACCTGGGTATGGACAGACTATGATATCTAGTCAATAACTGACGAAAATTTCCCTGCGAGGTTTTTTCAGGATGTTACAATTCAGTGATTCAGGACCAAATTGGGTAGAAAGTTTAACAGTTTTTGCCTGGATTACCTGAGAAGAAATCATTCAAGGTCTGACAGCAATTTTCTGTCCGGGTCTGCCGGGCATTTTTAGCAGGGTCTGCATTTCCTTAGCATGATATGTTTGAGATACCAAGTTGAAAACATGTCCCCACCGATATTCTTCAACTACTGCGAGCTCACAAATTCGTCACAGAAGGACTTGATGGAATGCAGAAACACCTTTTTCCCGGATAGAAAAACATGCTCTGAATATTGTGTAATGTAAATTCTTCGGATCTAGAGCCCTATCTGGGCCAAAATAGAGCCTTAGATGGTTAATTTTTCTGAGAAAGAGGAATTTCTTATTGGGATACTATCGTGAATTTCACTCCCTTTGTGAAAGCGTATAAAATGTGAGTATCATATCTTCATTATGATGTTGCCACTTTGTTTACTCACGATATGGAGATGGTCGTTTTTGCAAACATCGATATTTTTATGTCTAGTTTTCATCGAATTGTATAAAAGATCTACAGAAAAGATGACAGATACTGCAATAACAATGTTTCATGGGGAAACACCTTGTCATCATTTTGATGGCATCATTGAGAAATTTTCTATCTGGGTTACAATCACGACAGAATTTCAATCCTCAATACAGAGATCGGCAGTAATGATTCTTTCATTGTTGATATCGAGATTGATTGCTCATTACCTCTAGAATCATTATGTTGGACATGTGTGAACATGAGAACATCGTCATACTAGTAAATTTTTGATTACAACATGAATTTTTACTCGATTGAAGTTGTCTATTTTTGAGCCGAATTCTCGTCTTTGCGGGGAGTTCCGATTTTCTGCTCACATTTGAAGAAAACTGCGGCTGAGGCTCATCGAATGCTCTCAAATACTGAGGATAAGACTGCTCCGAGTGAAAGAACGTGTTGTGAATGGTTTCAACGTTTCAAGAAGGGTGATTTTAATGTCGAGGACCGACATGGCCGAGAACGAGAGAGAAAATTTTCTGAAGATTCCGAATTGGAGGCATTACTCGATGAAGACTCGTGCCAAACGCAAGAAGAATTGGGAGTAACTCGACAAACCATTTCGAAACGCCTCAGAGCCATGGGAATGATTCAGAAACAGGGGAATTGGGTTCCGTACGAATTGAAGACAAGAGTTTTTTTACTTGCGAACAGCTGCTTCAAAGACAGAATCCAAAGGGGTTTTTACACCGCATTGTGGCCGGCAAAGAAAAATGGCTCCCCTACGATAATCCCAAGCGCAGAAAATCTTCCCTAGTAGAAATATAATCAGTTTTCCCTATTACTGATGAGGCACTGATGAGGAAACGCTAATCAGGAAAAACTGATCGTTTACTTATTGGGAACTGATTTGTCTAATATGATTATTAAAATTCATATGAAACTGATCAAATTCTGACAAGTTATTGCCTTTATTCGCAAGAAATATTGATAGCGTAAATGTTCATAAAAAATATTCGGTTTAAAAAACATATTGATTGTTATTAAAGTGATATATTGCAATTGTGAAATTACACATATTCCCGATATGTCTTAACCAACATTTGAAGTATCTCAAAGAAATTGAATCGAATTGGTTCAGATTATTTGATCCTGGGTTTGCTCTATCAAATCGATGAAACCTAACCTCAATAATTATAAAGAGTATATGCACTGTATGCACATAACAAAGCTACCTTGGAAATTGTTAGATTTTGTAAGGTTATGGCATAAAAGGAGATGAGGTGTAATATGTATTATTCTTTCTTATTGTGAAATAATATAGTTTTGTTATTTATTATGAGTAAGTATAGTAGTAACTTGAATATTATCTCATGATTGAGGTGGAAACACCATACATATGGTTTGATATACATTGTCCTTGGCCAAAACTCCTACATTTTATCTAAGAAAAAGTCTAGGAAAATTTTTCCTACGGGTTTTGCTGAAAATTTACTTTTTAATCCTTGGAAACATCCTCAACAAAAACATAAATTATTATTTGAGTGAAGAATCATCAATTTAGTGTTATAATTCCATATCTTCATCGACATAACCTGCATTTTTGTGGGTGATAAATGCTTCGTTAGTTACTCGCAAATAACTCATCAACTACCGATCAGTCCCTCATCAGTTACTCGCTCATATCTGCTCAGTTTCTCCAATCAGTTTCTGATTAGTCAGAGCGTTACACCCCTTGTCGGAAACTTGTCAGTTTCCTGATCAGTCCCTGATCAGTGGAATGGAAAACTGATCAGTGCCTCATCATTTGCTAGAGAAAATTTCTACTAGGGTTGGGGAATGCCCGGACGTGTCCCCACGGCGACGGCCAAACCAAATATTCATGATGCCAAGGTTATGCTCTGCATTTTGGTGGGATCAGCTCGGTGTCGTGTATTATGAGCTATTGAAACCGAGTGAAACCATCACAGGGGATCGATATCGAACGCAGTTGATGCGTTTGAACCGAGCATTGAAGGAGAGACGGCCACAGTACCAAAAAAGACACGATAAAGTTATCCTCCAACGTGATAATGCTCAGCCACGTGTCTCGAAACCGGTCAAGACATATTTGGAAACACTAAAATGGGAAGTCTTACCGCATTCGCCGTACTCTCCAGACATTGCTCCTTCCGACTGCCATTCATTTCGATCGATGACACACACGGCCTGAGTGATCAGCATTTTTATTCTCATGAAGAAGTTCTTCTTCTTCTTATCTCAAAACATGCATCGTTTTTCCGAGATGGGATCCGACAATTGCCAAAAAAATGAGAAAAAGTAGTGGCTAGCGACGGCCAGTGAATAAAGCTTCAAATTTTGGAAAAAAGCGGCGGAAGCAAAGTTGCACACCTCATACAATTTTCATTTTCCACAATTCCCATCGTGGACAAAGTCTGGCACAAGGTTCGCTGAGACTAATCTCAAACATTTCCACCAAGTTTGACTCAGACTTGGAAATGATGATATCAGTCCACGCTTGGACCCATGATTATGCCAGACTTGGTCAAATTGATTGGCTCAGCTTCAAGCAATGCAGTTTTGACGACAGGGATTATGATGGAAAAAGTAATTGATTCCTATTTCAGTTTATGAGTTTTTCCTCAGAATACTATGCGGAAATCAAGTTGAAACTGTAGAACAAATGTGCCAAGCCTTGGAACAGGCTTGTACCATCACTGGCAAATTCTGACGAGGATAAAATATGTTATCGGTTTTTCTGTGAGTGTGCGGTTATCATCACAGCACCCATGGGAATCTTTCGGACTTTTCAGACAAGATTTTTAGTCAAAATTTGTTCCCAGCTACATGAGCCAATCCTGGGACAAGCTTGCGGTGCGTGGGATGAAATGTTTCAATAGTACATGAAATGCCCTTGTACAAATCAAGAATTTTCTGAATTTTCAAAAGACAGGGTATCCTCGACGACAATATTTTACATCTGTCTGCATTCGATAGCTGATTCAACATCACAACATTGTAGTTTCTATTCATCCCGTTTCACGATACATGATAGAGAATTCACAAACGTGGATTCAATATCTGTATAAATTATTCACTCATTCGACACGTAATTTATGTAATAAATTGAACGATAAATTATGCGTGTACACGCATTTCGAGATAAAATTCCGATAAGAAAGAAAAAAAGAATCCCGAAGAACATAGAACTCCGCAAAGTTATGATTGTTCTACTTAATTTCAATCACGAGTTCTTTTTTAGTTGATTTTATACAAGACCTTGTAACTACCGGCTTATGTACACGTGCATACGCATACCTATCACACACGCTTTTCAACACGCCTATTATCAAAATTGTGTACGCGTACGTATACGTTCTACGTGTGTGTTTGTGTATGGTAACTACTATCGACTGACCACCCACGACGAAAGAACGAGAGACCACCCAACGTGCTGCTGCAACACCGTTACACGTTATAAGAGAAATCGTTTTCAATTCGCACTTTATTTCGACCGATGTTCCGCCAGTATTATCCATCTTTTTTATATGTACATCCATTTTTCACGCATTATTACATATTTCTCGATATTGACCTATATAAAAAGGATTCGAGATCAAGAAGCACTTGTCAAAATAGCAACTGGAAAATTCTTCGGATTGTCATCATTGGTGTAATTTACGATCGTAATACGACTCATTTCTATCATACGAACATTGAAGGAGATTTGATTCCTCTTGCCAATCGAAACTTTGATTTCCGTTTAATGAATTCCGCGATTAAACTTTGAAGTACGAGAGCAAACAACATTTTAATGACATGAACGATCCAATGAGTATGGCAAGTATGGCCACACACGAGGTTTCGGCCTGTAACCGAAGCCATCTTCAAATTACTAGAAAATTATACCCTAGATTAAATATCAGTGGGATCGCTATGGATTGAAACCATCGAATTCTGCGAAATAAAAAAAAAGAAGGTGTTTCAACGTAATTGAAAATTGGATGAGAATTTGAAAGATTATAAGGCGGGGGGATGGTTCATCGTCGATATATTCATTTGAATTGCAGGACGTGTTGGAGGTATTTCAGGATAATCTTGAAGAGAATGAAATGAATTGGCCGAAATCTAATAATCGAAAGAGCAATGAACGTTGAATCTAGGGTGTAATTTACTGCAATTGCTATTGAATCTACTTCGATTACGTTGGAATTGTTACAATTCCATATCGAATCGATCAAGCTCAAAATTTTGATGAGTTGTCAATGTCGGTGGCGATTCAAATTTGTGATAATGTCGAATTCACATCGAGGTTGAAAATCTGTTCTACCTAGGATTTGTTTCAAAAAAGGAACCTCATGTAAACAGCGCTTTTTTCAAGACTTCATGACAAAAGAAGTCTGAGTGTTCAGTGAATTAAAATACACTACATCATACTATTGAAGTTTAAATTTACAAGAAAAAATTTTATTGTTGTGAAAAGAAAACAAAACGGCAGTTTTTTCTTTTAGATGTCTGGAAAATTTCTTATGCAACAGTTTTCACTGTCTTTAAGATGTCTGAGTTTGAAAGACATATAAAAGAGATCTAAAGACATCTTTTAGAATTTCTTAGACGAAGACATCCTTAAGGCAGTGAAAACTGAAAACTGTTGCATAAGAAATCTTTTAGAAGAAGCAAAATTTTTGCTGTATGGGCTGAAATTCCCTGCAAACGATGATTACTGGCGTTTCAATGGGCCACTAATGGTTCTGCAATGCCGTTGAAAAGCCGTTACTGGGTCTTTGAAATGCCCGCAGTTGTGTCGTCTGGGTTGGTTCCTCGAGTTTGCACCGAACAAAGCACAAATCCTTGCAATTGTCTGAAATCAACCAACTGAATTTTTTTTTCAATGAAACAGTTTTGTATATTGTTTAAACCTAATTTTGGCAAAAAAAAACAACAAAAAACCAAAAATTGAGAGTATTTTGACAGAAAATGCAATCTCTTTGGTTTCAAATAAATTGTTCAGAACAATATTTATGGTAATAATTGTAATATCTTTTTAGGTTCACGCAGTATCAGATACATATACAAATATCCATACAAAATTTCAAATTGTTCAGCCGTTAACTTTTTGATTTACAATGCCTGACGTGAAAACTCTAGGATTCAATTCATACTCCCACTTTCTTGTAATAAAATCTTTAAAACAGATCTTTACGAATTGATGTTTACATGAGATTCTCTCTCAAATGGCAACAGAATTGTGGGAAGAAATTCACGATTCCTAGTGGCAATTACATTGAAAGGAGAGCGATTTGGAAGTTCGGTAAATAGTAATATACTTGTTCGATAAATCTAAAAACTACTGAGCTTTCAGCGATGTTTTATGAAATTTCAAGAAGGATTACTGAGATTTTGCCGTACATTATTCAGTGTTCTTCAATCGTTATTATATAATCCCATGCAGGTATTGCCTAGACTGAAAAAGAAACTCAAGCTTGTCCCAAGGTTGGCATATGTGTCAGAAACCAACCTCCGTGAAGAACAATTGGCCCATTATTGTTCCATGATTGTACAGATGTGCGAATAGTTCGAAATCGAATCGAACGAATTTTTGTAGATTCGATTCGATTCGTTATCGAATAAAAAAAATCGAATTATTCGAAATGTTCGAATCGCAATGATTCGATTTTGAATCAATATTACACTGAAAAAAAAACTTCATTCGAGTCGAATACATTTTTCTTCAGTGTACCTGATTTGAGAATGTGTACAAAATATTGTTCGCAAAATGATTCTATTGGATATTCATCATCGAAAGATTGTTAAATGTTACTGCCCAGGTGAATATTGACGATTGGCACTAGGATGGCGCAACACTGACAAAGATTGGCCGAGTCTTGGCGATTAGCAAGGTGCGAGCTTGAAATGATAACATCGTTACAGGCTACATTGATGTGTTCTGCCAATCACGGACCAACATTGGTACGATTATGGCAGTCAAATCAGCCATCATTGGCAACCCTTGAACAAATTTGTCGCTCGATCTAAATCCAAGATTGGATCATGCTTGTACTCATTACGAACCAAGATTGATAGACAAATTTTTTTATGGTCTGCCAATGGTCAGATGTTTTATGCATTTAAAGGAGGTACCATCATTTATTACACATAAATGATGTTGACTGCTAAATTTGAGTCAATACTATAATAGTACTGAGTCAATATTCGGCCAAAATTGATTCAACGTTGCGACAATCCCGCGCAAACGTTGAGCCAATGTTGTGCCGATGTTCAACTCTATGTTGAACGATTGCAAAAATATAATAAAAATTCAGAGTCATATATTCCCGACATCGATCGCTTCCCCTCCACACATGTTAAGAAGTACAGCCCGAACCTGAAATATTTTATACAACCAGGGCCAGAGAATCTCTGTATACATTGGAACGAAGAAACTTATTTGATGAATCCAATACAAGATGTGTTTATAAGTTGAATATAACTCAATGATTACTGGTTACCTTACAAATCAATTACATCAAGTATAATTCAAATTCTGATGTCCACGAGTCCATGGGTCTGCACAGCTAAAATCTCTCCTTCGATGAAGGACCTATGATGAAGACAAGAATTTTCAAATCAGAAGGTTATATGATGCTTATATATCAACCGCATAGTTCGTTGAGCGCTTGCGAGAAACGAACCGAGCGTTGGAAACAATACCGAAGGGTGGCGCTTTGACATTGGACGCGGGAATTTTTGTATGGAGACGTATAATTGAGGATCGTGGCTAGCCTGAGCCAAGCTTTGACCAGGCTTGGCACTGCATTGGGTACTCATTTCTTCTAAACGTTGTCAACGTTTGGATTAATATTCAGCCGTGCTATGAAATTGTTCGTATGAAGTTAATTTCTTTTGTCCAAACGATATTGGGACAACGATGAACCATGATTGGCACAATCTTGAGCCAATGATGGATCGATCATTGGAAATTATGATTCCCAACATTGGTGCAACATTGTGCCACTTGTCAGTCAACGTTGGCTCGATATAGATTTCCAAGCCTTGGATGTTAGCATTGCGCCTATCTATTTTCCATCGTCAGTATTGGCGCAAGCAAGAAATTTTCACATGGGTAGAATTCCAATCACACTGAGAGAAATGAAATTAGCTAACTTCACCAAAAGAACTCAACAATTATTTTATGGTCATTGGTACCAAAAACATAAGTACGTGTAACCAAATTGATAACTATAATTTTTGGTCATCGTTAACAATGAAGCTTGCCAATAACAAGCTTGCAGAACTATTGGAAATCAACTGAGTTGAGTATATTCATTATTAATGATAATGAATGATGAATTGTGATTGTAAAACTTCGAGTATCAAGGGATACTCACTAGAAATAAATATAAGAATCATCATTCCACGAAATTGCTCCTTTGAAATCAACATGCAGCCATACGATATGTGCAGATCATCCATCTGGAGGTTATGGAAATCAAATATTAAGGGTGCGTCAAAATAACCAGCATCTATTAGTAATAGTTAACAATTTGTATGGTAAGTAATACATTTAGTCATCATTACAAAAATAAACGGTTAATCCATATTTATTTCTCAGGGATCGATAATTAAAACTTTCTCTCAGTGCAGATTCGTCCTGAAAAATTGCTGTAAATTTTTACCTGGATTACCTGGGAAAGAAACTACTCATGCTCGAGCATGATTGCCAATACGATTTATCAAAATCAAATATTTTCAGCAGAAAGCCCAAATCTCGAATCTGGCAAAATTCTATTGAGAACCGACACTTCAGTCGATTGTATTCCATAGCATAGGATGCATGGTACACGGACGGCGAACACCAACGTGTAAGTATTGTTATTGCGGATGTTGTGACGAAAACGAATCAAAACATTGGAGACGGAGACTCGAAAGAAGCTGAATGACATATCTTCTTCGTATTCTCATCCATGCATTTTGTTTTTTTCGTTTCATTTGCAATAGCGTCAGGAGCGAATGAATGAAATTGATCATTCTCCCCATTCTTGCCGAGAGCACGAGAAGCGCGACGACTTTTTGTGCGGCACGCGTCCAGTCTTCTTTTCATACTCGACGCATTCTTTTTCTGCAAAAAAAAAAAGAAAGATCGGTAATTTTATAAACTCACGGAGGAATATTTTGAAATTTTCTTTCGAGAGATTCCAAGGTAACGAGAGAGAAAAACGCGTGTTCTAACTAAGTCTATGGTCGTGCGGGTTTAAAACCCCCGAAAATGAGGTGTAGTAGCCGTAACAAAACTCTGGGACGAAAACGAGGACCGAGACCAACTCGGTCCGAGTTGTGGCACCGTTGGCGCGGCTAAACGAAGAGAAGAGAGGGTCCGAATAAGAGAAGAGAAAAGAATACGACGTGGGTGGTCCAAGAAAGATTTGCCTTCCGCTAAATATCGGCTTGCGCCCTCGCCCTCGACGTGGGTGGCCCTCGCTGCCGGCGAAGAAGCGAATCCTTCCCCTTCTTTCCCTCACTTATCTCTCTTCCCCTTCATCCTCATATTTCTGTCTTCTTCATTTCCAAGAGCGCCTTTGGTTATCTTCTGTTTTCTTCCTCCTTCTCTCCTCCTTTATCGTGTACCAGATTCCTCTACGTACACCTACCTACGCGTCTTGTCGTGTCGTAGCGTATCATGCATGAATGCACGCATGCATGCCGAGATGCTGAGAGATACTTGAGTAATAAGAACAAGAGAGAACTGCTATACGTGGTCTTATCTTTACCACCCTACTATTAATTTTTCATTAACCTTCGCGTGTACCGATAACGATAATGGTTATTATATCATCCGGTAAAAATCAAACGCAGTTACACGCAATGCTCGACATTAGGGGAATCTTATTTATCCACAATTTACAAAGATATCTACTAAACTCATCGAGGAGGAATCAAAGCCACGCCGCGGTGCAGATTTTTTAATTAAACTCATCAACGCCGAGGAAATTCCGTTTAAATTATACAAAATAATAATATTCCTGTTCGTCATCAATCGATGTAGAAAAATCATTTATTTGTCGTGTATACGAATTTATGTAACCGTTCGTATATCTACAGACTGTCTCGTTGTTCAGGCTTTCTATTGTCCGAATCCTAAGAAAGCGCAAAGGGAAGCATGGCAAAGAAAATCCATAAAAGTCAGTAAATTTTCGAGCACTACCTGTTTCTGGTCATGTCCCATCCACGTACCTGTACTAATACTCTATGCGTGTAGCAAACTGGGTGTTTGCGTAGGACGAGACCACCCATGTCGCCAACGCCTCTGCCATATCCATCGGTAGAGAATTAACTTAGCGGAATCCCGAAGAGGAAAGAAAAAGAGAGAGAGAGAGAGAGAGAGAGAGAGGTGGAATCAAAGAGGTTTGTATGGCAGTACAAACTCCGAGTCTGTCTCTCTAACCCGGCTTGGGGACGACTGTAGTAAGACGTGATTTTTCATTCCATTGTTCGTACAAGACAACAATGACGACGACTGCCAAAACGACAGCTCCGGGAATCGATATCATCCCGACTTGTCATATCGTCTAATATTTCAAAAGGATTATCAATTTATATCGTATAAACAAATCTTTCCATTACGCAACGGAACGGCAAATGATTTCAATCTCTCTCTCTCTCTCTCTCTCTCCTTCTCTCTTCAATATCAAATCAACGCGATTCAAGTTGATCGCGACTATACATTCCCAGATGAAATTTGCATTTCACAAGATTTAATAAGATCTAATTATGCGAAACAGAATGTAATGATACTCGATAAATATGTTCGATTCACCGTGTCCGGTTGATATCCATAAATATGATTACATAATTGAATCATTGAGATACTCATCGATTGTAATATATCATTCATTCCATTACACGTATTTTCGAGGTTATACTCTCTTGTAGTAGGTAGGTAGGTACTCGAGAAAAAGAATGGAAGAGAACGAATGTTGTCAAATGTTATTTTTTTATGCTTGTCTTCCTTCTTTTTTGTTAGAATTCGAAGCGTTGTACGTGGAAGAGAAAGAAAGGAAGGGAAAAAGAAAAAATCCTCTCCCTCTCGCTCTTTGACCATATTGCTTTTCATTACACGATCATTCATGCGTCTCGGGACCACCGACGTCGTCGCAATTAGTAAGTCGGATCTCTCACTCTTCGTCTCTATCCTTTGGCTCTTTCTTCTTTATATACTAATGGACTATGGTATATGTATATAACCGTGATGTTGGCGTACGTCGATGACCAGAGTATATCTTGAACTATTTTAGAATTAATGCACCAAGGAGAATCCGTGTAATATCGTTGTAAGCACCGATTATGACCGTGTTTTTCTTTTCGCGCAACTTGAAAATGATCTTTGATAATGAGAGAGCGATGACCCGCGGGGAACAATCGTCAGGGATATATTTTTCAATTGGATAAAGAAGCCTTCCGTCGAAGCAAATGCGTCCCATTTGTCCCTGTAAGATATAGAAGAGTGAAAAATAATAGTCAGCAAGCCAACGATTCACACGGGAAAGATAATTCAGCTCCAACGGCTGAATTTTAATTGTCACAGCAAAAAAGTTTGCCTTTGTAGCTAATTTATTCGCTGTAACAGTGAAAATTTAACTTCGCTGATGCAGCTCAATTATTTTTTCCTATTCATTTCAATTGATTCCTATCAAACTCTGCACGTTTAATAGAAACCCCAATAAAAATATTTCTCTTCAAAATTCTTCGAAACTCTTCAGATTTTTCTACATAACTGTCAGATTTCGGACGCTTTGAGAAATTTGCAGAATTTTTAACCATAAATATTACTCTACAAATTTCTGCATTACTCTGCAAAATTGTACATAATTCTTCCAATCTTCGTAATATTTTATGAATTTCTCCACAAAATTCGTACAAAACTCGCCAAATCTCCATATTACATTGAATACTTCTCTGCATATTTCTGCATTACTCTACGAATCTCTGTTTTATCTATTCACTTTTGCTTGAGAAAAAAAATTTTTGTTCAGAGTTTATCTCTACGAATCTCCTTCCAGTTCGACTTGAATGACATTACGGAAGAGACACCACATTGAAAGTCCATTTTTAGGAACTTTCCTCAGTGAAGATCGAACCTGGGTCCTGCGAGTGAGAAGCAAAGCCTCTATCACATCAGCGGATCTCCGAGATGACTACAGTAATCTTAAAGTACCACTGATGGGAATCATCGCAATGGAAAATTTTGAAAAATTCGTTTTCTTGAGGTATAGACCAATCAATTCAGAATCTTCTGAAACGAAAAATGAATAGGTCGTGGGAGAGGGGATTTTTTTCACCTCAACTTGTAAATTTTTCCAAGTGCTGAGTCAAATCGATAGAAAATTTTGAAAGTTCGTCCCTGTAAGATATAGACCAATCGATTCAGAATCTTATGAAACGAAAAATGAGTAGATCGTGGGAGAAAGGTTTTTTTCGACCTTAACTTGTAAATTTTTCCAAGTGCTGGGTCAAATCGATAGAAAATTTTAAAAAATTCGTTCCCGTTAGATATAGACTAATCGATTCAGAATCCTCCGAAAGGAAAAATGAGTGGGTCGTGGGAGAGAGGTTTTTTCGAGGCCTACTAGTGAATTTTACTTAAGTTGTTTCGAGTCGATTGAAAAATTTGAAAAAATTCACTTTATCTCCGCAAATGCGATTTGAGAAAAATGTATGAATTTGTATAGAAAACTCAACTCTCCGCCACAAGCCGTGATATTCTTGGAATAGACAAATAAAGAGAAAATTCAAATTTTTTTCTGCAAATGTAGTTTACAGAGAAATGTATGAATTCGTGGAGAAAATTCCTTTCCTCGTCAAATGTTTCCACCATTTATCAAATAGAAAAATGTTGAGAAAATTCAACATTTCTCAACAAAACAACTTTGACCAATAAGTTGGAAATTTACAGAGAAACCTTCACTGGCAATAGAAATTTTCAGAAATATGCAGAATTTCACACAGTTTTGAAAGATGAATCTGTTGAAAAAATTCTTTCTTTCTCTAAGAATTGCGATAACGAAGTTTTGCAGAGAAATTGTTGAAGTTTTGAAGAGAAATATTTTTATCAGGGAATGAATGGGATGAGCCCGTTCCAGCTGAATATTCTTTGATAACTCAGATTCTCGAATTTGAGGGTTTTCGGGTGGAAGCTTGAAGGATGAAACAATTGTTGGGTGGGAATCCAAGTGATCCCATCCATCCGGAAATTTTCAGCTGGGATAACTCGATCTACTTGATAAAGCGAAAGTGATTTGACCGCATCAAAGAACGATAAAAGCATACATTCATTATAAACTGACATCCCCGATAAGAGAATGTAAATAATTGTAAAAATCAGTGATGGTCAGGGATGAGCGAATCTCGTTCCCAAACAGAAATTTTGATACACCCTGTAGAGAGGTTCATCTCGGTACGCCACAAGCATATTTTTCGATGTTGGTTGAACGCGCGAATAAAGGCGTAAAAATCAATCTAAACGAGAAGAATGGAGGAAAAAAAAAAGAAGCTTGGTTTCCGAACACGTGGAGAATCGGTCCCCAAATCGGTGATATTTTTGTCATATGGAAGAAGATATGAACGAATAAATGAACGGTCTTATAAAGAGACATGTACGCCGCATTCCGTGTTTATTATTTTGCCAGTGGGTGGTCCAGAGAAGTTCAGAAAGTCGTCTTGGTGGCCGATAGCATCTCTTCGTATCTGTGTCCCCCCTTTTTTCCCTTTTCCCCTTCGCTTCGCTTCGTTTTCCTCTCTTCTTCTTCTTCTCCATACTATACTCGTTGAACGAACGTGGCGCTTCGCGTCTTCTTGCGTAAGAAAGTAGTCGTCCTCTCCTCCTCTTTTTCCTTTTCATTTCACCTTTTCTTCTTTTTATCACCTCCCTCTTTCCTTCCTTCGCCTTCCGAGGAGCTGAGAAAAATAACCAAGGATTGAATTGAAAAATACCCGCAGCACACGTATAAACGCAAATATGTACAACGTACAGTGTACTTTGGTATGTCGTACACGTACTACACGTGGACAAGATGTACTTTAATTTCGCGTTGAATCTGGGAGATTTTTGGTGACGATTTTGGTTTGATTCGATATCACGTTTTTTGATGGTGTGAAAATTGTCACCTTTATGCGAAATTCGAGGGAATGCTTCATGTATTTTGTCAGAATAATTCATGGTTATGGGAATTTTTAGTTGAATTTCAGGAATTCAAAATAGTGGGAGATGTTTTTGAATGGAAGACGTTGAATGAAGCTGGGTTTCAAGAATTTACAGGTGCAGGTGCATTTGACGAAGACACAGAAATCTGGTGTTTGCGAGAATGGCTGATTTTCATTAATTGTACAACTTTGCTTCCGCTGTTTACAATACACGGTTCCCAGGCAGGGCATGTTCTAAGGAAATTTGAGAACTAACCGAAACAGTGGAAACTCGATTTCTAAAGAATGAGGAAAACATTCGTGTGACAGGTATTTCTTGAATTATTTGATACTTCCTCAATTTTACTTTTGGCATGGAGTCTTATTATTTCTGGATGAATATCACTACTGAACTCCCTATACCCCTTGATATGAGGCGAAAGGACCATTCTTTAACAAAGCCATATTATCTAATTTTATGAGAACTAACCGTTTTTTACGTTTAGAACTGGTAATTTTCTTTCAAAACTAACCTGTTGGTAAGAACTGACACTTGTAATATGACCTGTTCCCAGGTAAAAATATTCTATTGAATCTTATTACGAATGATGGAATTTCTAATTGAATATCATTAAATTTTAATGAAACCTATTCATTTTCCCATTCGTTAATGAGGTTTTATAGATTATTTGTAACAGGGTTGGGTCGGTAAGTGGCGGTCGAAATAGGTTGGGTGATGAATGTCACAGAGTAAGGTTGGACATGTGTCAACATAAAAACGTCATCATATTAGTGAATTTTTTATTACATCATAAATTTTTACTCGATGTCGGTTTTTGAGCGGGATTCTGGTCATTTGCAGGAAGCTCTGATTTTCTGCATTCATTTGAAGAAAATTGCGGCTGAGGCTCATCGAATGCTCTCAAGTACTGAGGGTGAGATTGCTCCGAGTGAAAGAACGTGTCGTGAATGGTTTCAACGTTTCAAGAAGGGTGATTTTGATGCCGAGGACCGACATGGCCGACAACGAGAAAGAAAATTTTCTGAAAATTCCGAATTGGAGGCATTACTCGATGAAGACTCGTGCCAAACGCGAGAAGAATTGGGAGTAACTCGACAAACCATTTCGAAACGCCTCAGAGCCATGGGAATGATTCAGAAACAGGGGAATTGAGTTCCATACGAATTGAAGCCAAGAGATGTTGAACGACGTTTCTTTACTCGCGAATAGCTGCTTCAAAGACAGAATCGAAAGGGGTTTTTACACCGCATTGTGACCGGCAAAGAAAAATAGCTCCCCTACGATAATCCCAAGCGCAGAAAATCTTCGGGAATGCCCGGAGATGTCCCCACGGCAACGGCTAAACCAAATATTCATGGTGCTAAGGTTATGCTCTGCATTTGGTGGGATCAGCTCGGTGTCGTGTGATATGAGCTATTGAAACCAAGTGAAACCATTACAGGGGATCGATATCGAACGCAGTTGATGCGTTTGAGCCGAGCATTGAAGGAGAAACGGCCACAGTACCAAAAAAGACACGATAAAGTTATCCTCCAACGTGATAATGCTCGGCCACGTGTCTCAAAACCAGTCAAGACATATTTGGAAACACTAAAATGGGAAGCCTTACCCGAACCGCCGTACTCTCCAGATATTGCTCCTTCCGACTACCCTTTATTTATTTCGATCGATATCACACGGCCTGGGTGATCAGCATTTTTATTCTTAAGAAAAATCTAGAGATCGTGATCGCCTCAAAAGATGCATTGTTTTCCCGAAATGGAATCCTAGTAGTGGCTGGCGACGGCCAGTACTTTGAATCATCAGTATGTTTTTACTTTTTGAGAATAAAGCCTCAAATTTTGGGCAAAAACAGCGGAAGCAGAGTTTTACACCTAATAAATACCTATTCTATGAATTATTTCATTTCCCTCCCTGCATATCCAAAGAATTTGTTGATAAATTTACTGATATTTTTTGTCAATGGAGCATAAAAAGTAGTGGTAGGCAGTGTAGAGGGATACAGTACACGAAAATAATCGATTTATGATATTTCGTTGGCATTATTGAATTTCTTATTTTGCCCCGGACATTTCCAATTCTGAATTTTGACTCCAGGTTCCCGAAAATACCTCGTTACATACAAAAATTGTCAATTAGCTCAATAACGGCAGATCGTCGGGTCACGATTGTCAATAAACGCGACTGGAATATGTTATCAAGCGGTGATTGTTGGATGATCACGTGGGTCGCAAAATTTGCACGCGCACAGAAAGAAATTCTTAGCTGTATCAGCTAAATTCTAGCTATTATAGCTAAATATCTTAGCACGAAGAAGCGAAAATTTCAAGGCTCTCAGACGTGACTCTGAAGAGTCCTGCGTAAGACGTGGAAGAATACTACGGGTCCTGTTGATCCCAGGTGAGAATGAGGCCCCACAGGAAAAACAGGAGCTCCAAGGATGTTAGGGCACCTCCTTCAATTGTGAACTACATTAAATTATATATAATTTCTTAACAAGCCAAACTACCCGAGTAGAAATTCATATTGGGTGTTCGATCAGGATCAGATCTGGGAAGCCTGATCTTAAATCAGGTCCTGATATGGAATGTAACGCACCGTTGTATCAGAGCCCGATGTAATGAACTATGATAGGGCATATCAAATTACAAACCTAGCAGGGCCAGATCTGCACGGAGAAAATGATTTGACGAAAGATTCCCCAAAGTTGAGTAAAACGAGGACATAGTGGCATTTCGGTGAGGTTTCAAATTCCATTGACTTCGTTTTACTCGACAACAGATGAAAATTCATACAAATGTCCCTTTACAATACTCAACTTGTGAAGATAATGAGAACATTCGAATGAATTTTCATCTGCAGTCGAGTAAAACGGAGTCAATGGAATTTGAAACCTCACCGAAATGCCACTATGTCCTCGTTTTACTCAACTTTGGGGAATCTTTCGTCAAATCATTTTCTCCGTGTGGTTGACCTTAATCAGGCGTGCCAAATCATGGCCTCACCAGGACCAGATCAGGTGTGCCAAAATAAGATGAACCCTATCACTGCCCGACCGGGCCCATAATGAACATGAGGCTGGCCATACAATTAATCTGCTCGGGCATATTCTTTAAATCCTTGATAGTTGAATGTATTATTGGACACCCATTGATGGCGTTGGATTGTTGTGCTCCTGATATTTGTCGTTTCAATTGTTAAAATATCAAACTTAAGGATTTTTTTTTCGCATTTAACACCAATTTGAAAAAAGAGCTTTGAATATGGATTCAATTCAAAATTCATATTCGACTATTGATTCATCGAAGTGGCCACTCAAGGTTTTTTTTTCTGGGAAACTTCCCATAAATGTTCGGAAGTAATTAATACATACATTCGTTAGGAATTATCCGTATTTTACTGGAAATTTACTGCAAAATGATAGTAAAAATCCTATAAAGTTTGGAATTTTCATTCAAATTTATGGGAAATTTCATATACATGTATCGGAAATTGATTTCCCATCCCATAACCGGAATTTTCCGAATGCTGCATATAAGAAAATTCTGATTATTTTTTACAGTGTACTTCATGATTTGTTGTCGCTAGTTGCATTCTATTATTGTTCTTTTGAATTCTTTGAATTTTCCGCAGTGTCCACAGAAGATTATTAATTATTTTGCAATATTAAAAACCACAATTTTGGTTTGCACATACTTTAGATTACTCAAGTAAAATTATTTGTACAATCAAATAATTCTGTAAAATTAGTTAATAAACATTGCGTGTGATCTTAAACTACTCTGCAGTTATGATGCGGTAACGAACTGTGTTTGTTGGGAAATTTCTCTCTCGAAGACTGCAATATTGACTCTGTTTTGAAGTGACAGAATTATTTTAATGAGCCTTCAAATATTAATTATTGTTGAAAATTTCGAAAATCCATCACCAAGAAAGAGAGTTTTTTGAGAAAATTCAAACGATCATTCACTGATAGATTCAACATTTCGGACTTTTCAAAATAGAAATAGGTTGAATATCTCGTTTACATCAAAATACTCGTTTTCTTCATTCATTCATCGTTTGCACAAGATTGTTTTGGTTACACTCGAAAGTATATTTTCACCTCCTCAATCTCGAATATATTTCATTTCAACACTCTTTCATTCCAGTTTAAAACTGCATCGAAAATTCAAACAAACCTCATCGATTCTCTTCGTTTTAATACACTTCCAAACGTTGAATAACCCACCATCGTTTTATCAACTGTTTGCAACATAAAAAGCATAATTTCAAAAAATTCTCATTATTTTTCATTATCGTTAACCATACATTGCCAATGATATTTTCTTATTATTATTAGTAAAATAATTGACCCTTCCTACAGGATCGAACATTCTCTTCGTTTTACTTCGGAGCGCACAATGTTGCAAATTATATAGTTCGCTCCGAGGCGAGCACCACACGTTACATTGTAAGCAGGGCTCATTTTGTACCATTCAACATTCGCATTTACATGTTTATGATCGGCTATAGAGCGAACTAAATTTGGTTTATGATACACGCATGGTTAAGTGTAAAGTGACCCATGTTTATACATAAACGAGAAGGAACAAAACAACAACTCTCCGACCAAGTACCATCATAACAACTCATGAATTTCATCAACTTAATCGATCTTAGATTCTTTACATTATTATATAGCGAATAACAACGTCGAAACTGGAAATTTCGAACCTCTCGGATCGATCTCGGGTGGTTGGCTTCCACAACAACCGTTGGGTTTGCAAATTTCCTGCAATGGGTTTCAGGTTTCATTCATCTTATTCGCATCAGAAAAAAAACCATGACGAGACAATTCGATAATTGGTTCCACAATTTATACGTCGTTTCACCGAAAATTCCAGTAAAAATGACGTTGCGTATTGCGGGTTGCACGCTTAGCTCCTGTCATTATGCAACTCGACCATAGATGAAGTTACCGAGGACACGAAGCAGTGCTACAGGCGTCCTACGAATTTCTTTTTCCTTTTCATTCTTCGGCTGTTTCTTTTTCTTTATCTGTTTCTCTTTTTTTATATTATTTTCTCTACCCTGAATAAGCTCTCCCTCTTTCTCCCGCTCGAGAGGCTAATACGAAGTCGGCAAAGATCAAAGCGCGTCTCCGGAGGACCGCTTAATACCGGATGGCGAGTTAAGAGTGTCGTAAAAATTATTAACGGTCCTCCCCACCGTACTGTAACATGCACGAGACGCTTATCGTTGTCGATCCGATCGGATCGGATCGGTAGCAAGTGCCCACAGCCAGAGCTCACGTATTTCTCATTTCAAAAGACAATCGAACAATGAGAGAGGGAAGGTCTTCTTCTCGATCCTTCTGTTCTCATCTTTCTCTCTTCGTTTGATATTCGATAAAGGCAACAAAAATTCACTTCACAAACTACTACTGTATTCGAGATCATAATAATAATAACAATATTAACATCCTAACATTTTTCAACTCAATTTCACAGAGTTTTCTCTTTGATATATCGCGAGATAATGAAAAGATGAAACATGATCGTATATGCATTTAGTTCTCCCTCTTTGTCTTATTTATCCTCCCACTGTTTCTTCGCTGGGATTTTTTTTTTTCAACTCCATCTTCTCGAAGCTTCAACGTGGGTGGTCTTGTTCTTACGCGATATATCTATCAATAAAATATATCTTCCTTCCGTTTCGTTCTTTGATATTCGCCGCTTAGCTCTTAATATTCGAATTCTCCGAATAAAGATCGGTTTGAATCTTTTTCTACAAACAATGGATATTACGATATTTGTTTTCCTTATATTCTTCCCTCGGGAAGAACACACCTATTGGTGTGTGACAGTTTCATTCAGCAGGCAAAGTTTTCACGCAATTCGGGAGAGGAATCGAGGTATCTCTTTCCTGTCTCGCGATATTGTTAATATTACCATCCAGCCAGCAACAGTTCTCATTCGAATGTGGTGAAAAATCATAAATGAAACTTCATTTCCATTGAAATGTTCTCTATTCTCGGTGTTCTTTTTTTACAATCTCGTAACACAGACAGTACCAGAGTTCAGACACAGTTACACAAATAAATACGCATTCGATTGCACTCTTTCTAGTCTGTTGTCGAAGATACGAAGAGACCCAAGGAGAAGAAGAAGAAGAAAGGAGAAAGGGAGAAAAAAGAAAGGCAAAAGAAGACGGCGCGCGTAGCGAGACTGCTGCCATCCGTTCGTTCTCCATGTTTACACCCATACACGAATCGTGTGTATCTGTGCTGCACGGACATAGCTGAATGCTCTCCCTTGGATGCGAGAGAAAGAGAGAACTCCATACGTGTTGGTAATGTTTTTGCTCGAGGGGAAATGGTACCGCGTGTGTGGTCCAGAACCAAATCCCCTCCTCATTCCTTTCGTCTGCTATCCATCGAGCCCTGGTGGTACATAACGTTGTATCCTAGCAACCGAGAACGCTCTTTTCTCAACCGACCAATCAACCGCGACCTTCCCTCCGTTCGGTTCAATTCGACTGTGTTCGGTTGGAACGTCATCGATGCTCCCAGGAACGTACAAACTTCTCGATTCCACTCAACTTTTTCATTTCCCCAATCGAATCTGCTTATCGATCTTTCGAAATGTTCGGTTGGTCCACGTTGTTGGCGTTTCAGGACCAACCTGATATCCCTGAAAAAACATATTTCTGGTCGATATCGGTACCGAGTAACGTTACGATTTGAAATATGTTATCGGAAGGCATGCGTTAAGTGATTGCAACACCAGAGATTGTGATAAATCAAGCACTCGAAGTGGTGCACCCTGGCACGTGGTGAATGTATATTAACAATCGTCCTGCATAAAAAGCATGAGAAATTGCTCCGACGTGCTTAACATTAATATATTACATTGTGGAGAACGGAAATTTGCATCACAGTTGGAAAACTTGGAAATGACATGGTTAATTTCTAACATTCTGTAAAAGATGCTGAGAAAGTTCATAGAACTGTAGGTGCACGATATTTCACAATCTCAATATTTTATATAAATTTTTTAATACAGTTTTTATCGATTTTTGTATAGAATTCGATATAAACTCGACAAAGTTTCTATATAAAAAAACACAACTCTACCTGGGAAACACATGGCTCAGTTTCTTGAAGATCTGAAATAGGATACGAATAGTTGTAGGAATTATTTAGCGTTTTGACACCAATTACGAGAAAATGATGAGGATTTGAGTTACCGAACGAACGCTTAAGCATTTCAAAAGGACGAATCTTCTGGATCCTGAGTCCCCCAAAGATGCACGGAACCCTGAAGAGTGAGTACATACCTGAAAACATGCTTGAATCCCGAACGAACGGCACCATCGTCCGAGGATAGGATACGAAAAGAAGAGGGGGCTCCGTCAACTATGGCCGGCACAGAAGGCAGACCATGGAAGAAATGTGGCACCGTGTTTCACTTAGTAAGGACTTAGACTGCTCCAAGTGGCGGTCATGCATGCCGGTACCTAAAGACGAAAACGATGATATAATATCAAACGTCCGTCAATCGGAACGTGTTAAAGAAAAAAGGAACCTGGACAAGTTCTCCAATCTCATGTGCCGCGCGACTCGTTACCGAAGAGGAATACTCGGAGTTCAAAGCCCCGCTGTTCTCTGTGTGTTTTCAACTGTGTGTGTTTATATATATATATATATATATATATGTATATGCTGTGCGTGCCTGTGAATAACGTGTAAATTATATATATATATTGTGCTGCACTTTTGTTCATTGTTATTGTTTTTTTCTCCCAAATCTGCCCCAAGAAGGTTCCTAAATTCGCTGACTGAAAGAGCAACAAGTGCAACGACCCATCGGTTCGACAGCCCTCGACAACGCGAGGAGATACAGACTATTATTCTCTTTGATACCTTAAATTTAATATCTTTCATTCGACCACATAAGAACAGGAATATCTTCCAAGTAAGAAGAAAATCCTCCGACAGAGAGGATTTCTTTTCTGGTGTCTGAAACAACAAGGGAGTTGAGAAAAAAGTGAAAAACCACACCGTTGGTCGTACAATAAAACAAGGGTGTGATGATCGTTGAATTTGATTGAGTTACAAACCGAATTTCTCGCGTTCGGTTTCTTTTCGTGTTACGTTGTCCTCCGTGAATTCCGAGCGTCTCGCTCTTTTCCTCCAGTCCGCCGTCAGTGTGGTCCCCCCTTTAGAAGAAAAGAGAAAGCGAGCGCAGGGATGGAGTAAGAGAGCGCGTTATACGGCGAAGCACTCCGTAAGAGAAAGAACGAGGAAAAGAATAATAAGAAGAAGAAACTGAAAAGCATATTTACACTCGTGCTCCAAGGCACGGAGAGCGAAAGAGCGAAAGAGCGAAAGAAAGACAAAAGTAGTTTAAAAAAAACCTATGTAATATTCCTGTTTGTACATGGATAGAATATTGTGCCTCGACGTCGTTATTTTGTGTTTGTGGATACTTTGATACCATTTATGCCGTCAATAAACGTAAATTTGTTGTTTGTGTCCGATGGTAATAATGATGGGAATAAAGAATACATGGTGATTTTTGTTGTTTGTTTGGTGCATCGTATGAAAAGTGTTGTATCGTTGTGAATTCCTCGAGAGGGGTTCGCCAAAATAAAACCCACGATCGGCTGAATACGTGTTTTTCTACCGTGTTTGGGGTCGACGCGGATGCATGACGGATCATGGTTTCTGCGTCCGGCCCAACAGGGATCCTAGCAGGACGCCCATCTGGTTCCCAGAACCAATATCAAAACTCTTCGCAAAATGGAAATACTTCTACGACGACGACGGCCGCGACGACGACGGCGACGACGACGACGACGCCGCAAATGACGGCGTGCGCCTCGACGCAACAACAGTGCGATAATGGTTATAACGTGAACAATAATTCCAACAAGGACAATCGGTGCAAAGATGTGGATGAGATTACCAGGCGAAGGCACGAATCGGATCTTTACGTTAGACCCAGCTGGACCGATGCCGCGATAGCATTGGATCAACTGGAAAAGGTAATTATACGTACTGATCCTTCGATTCTACCCCAATAGCGATGATTCTAGTTATTCTCTAGGTTTCTTCACAGACCTCGTAACAGCCTCACCAGAGGTGTATCCAAAGATCGGCATATCCTGACCTTGAAATTTGATCCATCTCTGGAAACAGGAAACGATTGGAAGGGTTTATTTAGAGACAAATATTGTCCTCCTTTACCAGGGATAACTGGGAAAATTTGACCTAAAGCGCTGTTTTTCGTATGAAAATGGTTATGAAACTAAAATGATACCTTTCAGTCCCCTGGTTAAAACATCCAATTGAATTTCCATTGACTCCGATGCAGATATACAATTCAAACCCATAGGAAAAATGAAATGAATAGGTTTCAACTGTGTTTCAAATCTCCCCTTTGAGGTGCCTTTGAGGGGAGACGGAATGTTGGCAAAATTTTGAATTCCACTCAAAAGCATGAGTTAACCCTTGTGAAAATATTTCTACTCCAAATTACGCCAAAAACTACGAAATATCACGTCAATCCACGTCCCACAGCTTGGCTTGGCGTTTCACGTAATTAGGCATCGAGAAAAATATGAATATTTGTGCGAAATTATGCCACAGTATACGGGTAAAACTCTTGGTCATAGATTGACGTACTTTGACGTGGAAGTGCGTAGAATTTTTTTTCATGGAAGTGTCCGAAATGCAGTAATTTGGCGTAGAAATATTTTCACAAGGGAATCCGTATGAAGACAACCCCGGATGTCTTCAGTTATTTCAAAGTTCAGATAGAAGAATTGAAGAAAGTGCGCTACAAGCTCTTGCTTACACGGGACGTATCTTTGAAACCACAACTTACATATTATGTTGTCTCCCCAACTCATTTACCGTGACACGCGAGTAGAGAAAACAATATTATCACTCTTATTGCGGTTTCTAGATATAAACTCTGTGTGTAAACATTCAATGAGCTGCATCAATAGACTCCCGAAGAGATATAATTATGAACTTGTTTTGCAAGGGAAACTTTGTAATTGCGATGATTTAATTATCGGTCATTACTGTGGTCTAGGGATGGAATTTTTAACATCTGAAACAACACGGAAAATCGAAGAATTCATACGTTCTGTCCAAAATCGGAAATATAGATGAATTACAATCATTTTATATGGTTGAGATATATATAAATTATATATAATTTTGAGAATTTGTGCACTTGGAATATTTGGAGTAGAAAAATTCTGGTATCTCTTAGGAAAAATTATCCCTTCTTGTTCGAAAAGCCGCAGGTTCTTCCATGGATTTTACAGAATTCATTGCAGCTTGTATAATGTGTGGGTTATAACCAATTTGAAATTTTCACTCAAGTTCGAGTGAACGGGTTAATGAAAGATGTGTTCAATCTTGGCAAATTTTACTGAAATTTGGGTAATGTTTTTGTCAAATCCTATGTGATTCTTACGCAGAACCTGCCCTGGTAGAAATATTCTATTAAATCTCATTACGAATGGTGAAATTTCTGATTGAATATCATTGAAACCTATTCATTTTCCCATTCGTCAATGAGATTTTATAGATTATTTACAACTGGGTGCTCATTCAAAATAAAAACAAATGTTTTATTTCACATATGGTGAGTCAAAACAGCATCTTACTGTATCGAAAATGGTGTGGATTCAAATAATATTGCCTCGATAGTTCTAATAGGTTTTAATGGTCATCCAGGTGGCACAAATCCTCTTTGAATGTGCCAATTTGATCGGGTCTTTTAATTAATCAAAGTTCGTGATTGGTTATTTTCGATTTTCCACGTGAAAGAATGAAAAATTTTCCCCGAAGAAGAGTCTAGGTTTCGCAGAGTTTTACTGTGTTCCTGTAAGAAAGCTGGATCTACAAGAAAAAGGACGCTCGTTTTGATAAGGGAAAGAATCTACAACAATCTAACCTCAAAAATTCAAAATTTGCGTATATTCTTGTACGTCAATTGATTTTTATACCCAAATATCTTCATGATTTCGAGTGGACAAGTTTTTTGAATTACATATAATTCATATAGAATTCTTATACATAAATTATACAGGGTGTTGCATGTTCAATCCAAATAACTCAGAAGCATTATACGTTCTACATTCTCGAGCTCAACACCTTTCTCTGAGTTGGAAAACGCTGGATCTCTGGGAAAAAAATTCAACTATCTTATCATTCTTTGTTTTGGAGCTATGGTAATTTCAAGTTGTTGAATTCTGTTTGGCTGAAAGCCAGAAAATTTCAAATCGCTTCAGCTCTGGAACAAAGAATGATAGGATAGTTGAATTTTCTCCTCAAAGAACCGGCTTTTTCAAACTTAGAGAATGGTTAATGCTTTTGAGTTATTTGAATTTGACTAAGCCTGCAAAAAATTCTCTCCAAACGGGAAATTATTGCATTTTGGATGCAGAATAACGACTCTGGACTGTTTTCAGCGGATTGTGAAACACCCGGTACATAAACTATAAGAAACTATATAAAAATTATACATAATTTTGACAATTTTCTAATTTGAGATCTTTCTTGATTAAAATCAGAGCTGCTAGTTTCGCACTGTGTTGTTTCATTTCATTAGAAATTTCTATTCATCAAACTATACACGGAGAGAACAAATTTGCTGACGCAGCAAATCGAGGTATTATATATAGAATAGCAAAATTTTTTGCTGACCTATCTAAAAATTTGCTATAACAGCAATCGTGATAGCTACGACAGCAATTTTTTAGCTGTGGCAGCAAAAAATGTTTGCTCCGCCAGCAAATTTTCAGTATTATATATAGAATAGCAAACAAATTTTGCTGGGATAGCAAACATTTTTTGCTGCCACAGCTAAAAATTCGCTGTCGCAGCTAACAATATTGCTGGAACAGCAAATAGTTTGCTCTCACAGCAAAAAATTTGCTGCTCTGGCAAAAAAGCTTCGCTGCCACAGCGAATTCCTTTTTCTCCGTGTATGAAAAGTGCACCCATGAGAAAGAAATGCCAACTGGCAGCCCTGATTGACATGTCTTATTAAATTCCATCGTGAATGGTCGCATTTCTGATCAAATCCCATTGAAAACTCATCCAAGTTTCTATTCGGCAATGAGATTAAACAGAGAATAGTTCAAGGCCATGTCCAAAGTTATGGGAAATTCAGCTCAACTATAGTATATCTTCTACCCTCACAAGAATTTAACGAAAATTCGTTCAGTTTTCACATGATTAATAGCTTCAGAACTAAATTCCTCCTCCTCTGATATTCAGGAAACAAATTCCTCGAGAATGAAGTCAAATAAATACTTGAAATTTTGTGAAATTTTTATTCCAATGGAGCGTAGTTCAATTGGTTTTGATTGGAATCGATTGGATTCTCTCATCAGGGAAAATGTGGTACGACTTTTTGATTGAAATTAATTCCAAAAAATTTCAATCAGATTCTCAAAAACATTAAACAAATTCCTTCTGGAAATCCAGGCAATATGAATCTTTAGAAACATTTTGTTGAATTTTAAGAAATTTTACTGAACTTTTAAAATATGTTTCAAAATTTAGTTGAAGTTTTTTAAAATTCAGTCAATTTTCAGAAGAAATTTTCCACAAAATTTCATTGAAAATTCTACAGGGTTTTTGCCCCATTCGAATGGAAAGATTATATATAATTTTGAAAATTTCTCCATTCAGGGATTTGATGAATTTCATGGATTTGTTCAACAAGGGTTGTATCTTTTACAGGGTCTATAACTCAGGTTAGCAAATTTACAAGGGATGGTATAATTATAGAAGTTTATAGAATTGTTTCTAAATAATATAAATATATTTGGGGAAATGATTGAAAATATGAGTTTAGCTCAAGTTGGAGGGCTGCGAAATATTATTAATCCTTGGGTGACGAAAACGTAAAAACACCCCTGTATACATGATGCATATATGTATAAACTATCTAAAATCCGGCCCCGAAGGAAAAAAATTGCCCAGGTGGAAATATTCTATTGAATCCTATCACGGATGGTGAAATTTATGATTGAATATCATTGAATTTCATTGAAATCTATTAATTTTCCCATTCGGCAATGAGATTTTATCGATAGATTATTTGTAACAGGATGAGAAGCTGTTATTTTGTTGTGCACCATTCCAAAAAAAAACTTCAAAAACATCCTTCAATATTGTTTGGTGTGTGCGAAGAACATTTCCGAAATTCGCTGTTTTTAGCCCCTAAGGTGGTTTACTCTCTCAACTTCCTCGTTGTTGTTCGGGGGAACTTGGTCTCATTAACGAATAACGAGCTCGATTGCTGTAAAAATGTTGTATCCTTCCATACCAATACTTTTGAACCCCTAAAAACAGTATTTCCATCATCAGTCATTTTTTTCAAATAACTGTTCATCGAATTTTTGACAATGTCTGCAAGTGAAGCTCACTTTTGTTGATAAATGGTATAAGTTCCTAAGTTTATCTATTCATCCACCTCGTAATATCCCAAACGTGTATTGCCTATAATGACAATGGGCCCCAGGCTGGGTCCATCCTCTTTAACTCAGTATTGGGGAATGACGATGGGGCCCATGTTGGCTCAATCTTGGCCCTGTTGTGCTTTCCCATACAATTATAGTTGAACAAAAATGGAGATAATGAATCATAGTGCGAGCACATTTGAACTCGGCCCCAATTTGGACCAGCGTTAGGCCAAGATTGGGGTGAATTTATATCTCGAGCATGTGTGTACAATCCTCAGCGTGTAAGAATTTTGGTCCCACTCTGGCCCAGTCTTGGGCCCATATTGGCAGGATGGGGCCCATGCTGACCCGAGGTGGGCCCCATGGTATATACATGCTAGGGATTTTATGATTTCAAAACAAAAAGGAAGGGGCAGTATTGATTGCCTAGTCTGGGTTCATGCTGGGCCCGTGGTGTTACCAATTCTCGGGCAAAGCAATACGACCAAGCTGGGAACGATGTTATCATCCCAGGGTAGCTTGGGCACCCACCCTGGGCGTCAATACACACTTGGGATCATTCACATTCCTAATAATTTCTTCACTGATATCTTTTTTTTTTTCTAAAAGGATTAATCTTCTCGATGCTTTTCGTGCCTGAAATCAAAACATTACCATAATTTTTCCCACATTTTTTACTCTTTCATCCGTTACGTGTTAAACATCACTCCTCAAAATTGTGATTAATTTCTTATTTTTCTCCTACACGATATTTCATTCGACTCAATATTCGTCAATAGCATTTGAAATTTAAAATTTGAGAACCTCCTCTCACTTCCTTTACATCCGAACACATCCTCATCCGGTTCAAGAACAAGGAAAAAGGAAACAGGAGAGAATAGAAAACCTTCAAACGAATGACATTTCTCGTCCCAGCATTTAAATCGCTCTTTATAATTTCCTTATCGAGATATCTAATCGATAGTAGAGTATGCGCTCTTTGCAGGTTTCACGAGCATCGCTGTCTCCACTATTATATTCTCAAATTTTCATCTTCTCTTTATTTCTTCATTCATTCATTATAATAAACATCGCAAACAAGAAAATAACAATATACCACATGATCGTATATCATTCGTTTCGTTGTTCCAAAAAAATGTCATTTAAGATTACCAAAGAAAAAAAATATGTCAGAACATTGACATTCTCATCCGTCATCAGTCCCCCACACGAATAAAATACAAAGTGAAGACGTGAGAAGGAAAAAGGATCCCTCCCCAACTGCGGCTGTTTTGAACTCATATCCCTTCCGATACGGCATGTTTTCTCTTTTTGATTTCACAAGGAGTCGAAATGTGCACAGCACGTGAATAGGTTGACGCTTTTCCCCAAGGAAAAAAGGAAACACTCATCGAAGGAGTCGTGTTGGAATTAAAAGCAATTGAAATACAGAGAAAATATTATGTTACCGTTTTTCTGGAGAATCTCAATCTCAACGACGCTCACTGTCTTTGAAAAATATGTGTATAAAATAAAGTAACATTCTATTGCTGTTCTTTTTCTCTTCTCCTCTGCCCCTCTCTCACTCTCTCTCTCTCTCTTTCTATCCACTGAATTAAAAAGAAAGATTCGTTTGTTTCATCAAGTTCCGCTTGCTCACGTTGCATCTTCCTTACCATGACACGCCTTTAAAGTAAGATTAAAGGGCGCCGACGTAGCTCAGCGCGGTGCTACCACGCTAATAATACCTATAGAAGAACAAAAAAAACTCCCGCAATGTACTCGGGTGCCATTGATCTTTCTGAAATAGCAATCGATCGAACGATCTATTTGTAAAATAAATTAAATATCTATTATAAATATTTCTCTCCCTGTAATCACAATATTCCGTACAATTCTTGTCTAATCGTTGTTAAACAATTATTCCTATTCTGGAAACTTGCTGCACTCTCTAAATCTGGAGGAGTGAAAAATCACGCGTTCCACTCCACCGAGTCTCAGAAGTGAATCACTCCACTTCGAGTGGGATTTTTACTGGTTTCATGTGAACTTTTTTAGAGTGGCTGTGAGTTTCTAACCTCGAACCTTGGACTTACTCTAAAAAGAGTAGAAGACAAATTTTTGACATACGCGACGCATCGAAGGTTATTTTGTTGACCTGTTTTTGTAATTTGTCTACCAAAGTTTCCCAGCGGCGCCAAGTTGCTCTAGTCCGATCCTTTTCGAGGTCCAAAATATTATAGTGAATTTATATACAAGCTACAGCACACTAGAATTAACTCTCGGTGAAATTTTTTTCTCTCTTCGGACATGTATACGTGTGTCGCTATATATAGATGAACTACTACTTGACTTCCATTCTCGTAGAAGAAGAACGCTTGTTACTGGAATCCGAGGAAGGAGCATTTTTCCTCAGGATAGGCATTGGACGTCATGGAATTCTTCGGTCGCTTAGAGAGCGTTGATCGGATCATGTTTCTTGCCAACACCTTCGAGCTATACCTCCCGCGAGAAGCTATTCGTTCATATAGAGGACAAGTACTTGGCGTCGTACTGTATCGAGGTCGCGTTTGCTTTGGTTGGCATATTTTCATTGTATTCCTGCACTCGAATCGATTCGGAAAAAATTTATGTAATATACGTTACCGAGGATAAAACATTTGCTACCACCCGATTTGCAAGTAGGTCACATTGCAGAAGATGGTGCAAAGACGAGAATCTTGGAATAAATAAACTCCTTCTGACCCGGTGTGCTTTATAAAATTGTAAATTTTGTCATAGCGGGTAGTATTTGAATTGATTCCATAGGAAAAAAGAAAACCTTGAAATACTTTCAATTTATTACCATTCCGCGTAGAAATCTTGGGGCTCAGATCTTTTTGACCATCCCAATCAGAAAAATCTGTAATATGCCAATGTTGACAACAAGTGCAGTACAGTGCCAGTATTGGGTCTCCAACACTTGGTCAACACGTACGGAATCAGTACTGGATACATAAGAATACAGTAATGTGCCTGTACTGATAAACCAGTACTGAGAACTTAATACCGGCCAGGTACTAACCCAGTACTGGCCCTGCACTGATTGCGAATAATGGCATCAGTACTCAATCCCCAGTACTGAAAAGCGTTATCATTCCAGACAAATGCCAGTACCCTGCCAGTCTTGGCTAGTACTGGTGCAGTACTGCGCCTGTTGTCAATTTCTGGTTGGGATAGGGCCTGGAATAGGACGATTTACATTTCTACTTGGGATTTTGTGATTTTTGGAATAGTTACAGTTTCCTGCATCTCATATTAAAATGATTATTCTACATGCACTGACAGAGAAACGACCTCGTTGAAACATTCATGGTCGTAGTAACTTGAAATCTGGTTCGATTCATCAGGAAATATGATTGTGATGTCCAGAAGAAGTGGTTGAAGCCAAAATCAACTGAAATTCTACCCTGAAAAATTGATTTTTGCTTCAACTACTTTTTCTGGACATCACAATCACATTTCCTGGTGAAGCAAACCAGATTCCAAGTTACTGCGACTAGGAATGTTTCAACCAGGTCGTTTTTCTGTCAATGTGGGAAACAATTGTAGAATCAATCAAATACTGGTCTCAAACTCAAAGCATTGACCCCGTTGTAGGGTATGACGTTGAAAACAAGATTAAGAACAGCCTATAGGGGAGTTTTTAATTAAGACATCGATAGGTGTGTGGAACTTGCATCACCAGAGCTCAGAATGTAGGTGGGAAGAGAGTTTTATCCAAAGTACGATCAGTGGAGTGAAAAATACTGGTACTACACATTCTCTTACGTGACGAAGTTACTTCGTTAAAAGGACAAAAAAGAGATCAGAGATCTGTATAATTCGCGAAGGAAAGCAATATTTTAATTCTCGTACAGAGTGTTTCATTTAGCGGGTTCGTTTGTATGGGTGTATGGTTGTGACCACCCGCCGGCTCGCATGGTTCGTACGAGTCTAGAGTTACTCGACTCCTCGTCCCATTTCTCCTCCCTACACTTTACTTCATTTGACTTCAGTCCGGGATAAATGGTAGGGAGCTCGAGTGAGTCCGGAACCGGAGTCAAGGTCCACAGCCGCGAAGGCCCGCGCCGGCCGCAATACGAGAGTTAATTGCCTGGAAAACCTTGCTATCCGATACCGAACGGCTACCGCCTCGAGATACGTGTGCGTTCGCATAATCCTCATTTTTCGACTATGCATACCATCATCATCATCATCATCATCATCATCATTATAATCATCACAATCATTATGATCATCATCCTCCTCATGGTCCGTTGTGTAAACTCGTTTGTGCATGTGTTACTGTAATATAATGTCTCTATGCTACAACGTGACCGCATACATCCCGGGGGTTAAAGTTTCTTCTTTTTTTCCTCTTTTTTCGAACTAACTGTAATCTTCTCTCCAATGAGGAGAGACGTGAAGGAGGAGGAAAAGAGAGTGAAAGGAGAAAAGAGATGCAACTAGACAGATAAATACGTCTTGGTTCTCTTCTATTCTTTCTCCTTCTCTCTTTTCAACTCTGCTGGTCAGAGAGATGTTGTAGGCATTGTTGCGGGTGGTCCATGATGCACATTGTCAGAGTGGCCACCAGGTAGTGTGCAACGTTGCCGCTCGCAATGTTGCGAACGATTATTTCCTTCTTCTTCTTCTCCTTCTTTTTTTTTGTTCCAAGCCAATTATTAATTTTGATTTTTCCCTGGATAAGTGACGGCGAAGGAAATATATTCCCCCTATAAATTGATCTCGAATACGAGTTTAATTTTATGCTTTTTTTCATCTTCCTCTTTTGACGTCTTCATATTCCCTTTTTCGTAATGAAATGGTAATGTAAAACGATTATATGAGTTGATTGATATTCGCCGCGGGTGAACGATCGAATCCAACGATGGATTGTTGGACATTTTTAATTTTCTCTATGAATTTTCTTAGCGGATCTGGGTGAACCGGCGAGCGATCAAAAATTCAATCTCAATTTGGCGAAGTTCTGGGTTTTTACCTCCGAAATACCAAAAAGATCCCCAAAACGGACCACATTGACCTTTTGGTGGTGGATTTGTTCAAAGCAATCGTTAGTTTTCGGTAACAAATATGGTAAAAACCATGTGGGCACCCATTTTCTGACCAAATTTTTCACCAAGCCAAAGAAATTGGTCGTTAAGGATATTGAATATATATATATGAATATAATATACGTTACATTGAATCTAGAACTCTCTTTCTCTCCAAGATAATGATAATACTAACATTAATTTCGTTCGTGCAGGGAAAAGCGGAAGGTCAAAGATCGGCGGTATGGATCAGGGCGCGGCTACAGGATCAGTTAAGTCAGTTGGGCTATTCCTTGCAAAGGCATGCCGGAAAGATGCTGTTCGTAGCGGTAATTGCTCTGGCGACCTTTTGCGTTGCTCTCAAATCAGCTCAAATGCACAGCAGAGTCGAACAACTGTGGGTCCAGGGTAAGTGATTCTTCTTTTCTCTACATATCCTAATAAGCAGTAATTATCGATAATAGAAAAACAAAAGCTCTTTACGTTAGGTCGTATCGTTCCCACTTGAAAAGAGTCATTAGCATGGAATTTCAAACTTTCAGCTTGAGTTCGTTAAGAGAAGTCGAGAAGTCGTCGAATGCTCTTTAAATGTGTAAACTTCTGGAGAGGATTTTAATGAAATCAATTAAATATTCATTTGCGGGAAGACAACAACTTCATCCATCCAATTATATTTTCAATGATTTTACACAGGGATTTATTCGATTCGACTTTTTCCGAGTCCTCTCTTTCGAAAAAGAAAACAATATTTCTTCAAACTTATTTAAAAAGTCGTTAACAGTAAATTCTGGGATCCAGAGAGAGAGAGAGAGAGAGAGAGAGAGAGAGAGAGAAACGTATCCATACGTCAACCATAACAATATTATAAATTTTAGGATTCGTGTATATATCAGAAATTCGTGTGAATTTCAAGATAGCGGAATGAAGAATAATGATCCGTCGAGAAAGATAAAATCCAGAGACGATGAATACGTAAAAGGGGGCAATGGAGGTGAAAGAGGGAGGGTGAAGTGAACTGACGCACTCAACAGTGACAAACCGAGAATATAGAATCGAGTGAAATCGTCTCTCCTCTCCTTCCTCCCAAGGTATACATTAGTTGCGCGATGGGTGGTCCGTCGCTATATTTATCTGTGGTTCAAACTCTGTGGTGGTTTATTCGAGCACCCGGACCCTCGCAAAGCTGTCTCGATGAAAAATAAAGCAATTCAGTTCTAGACGAACAAACTTTTTATGTATATACTACATATTTTCTCAGCGTTATTCTTCTTCTTCTCCTCACACCGTTTATAAAATCATAGATCTCGCGACATTGTAAGTGCATCGAGTGAGTGCAAGAGTACATGCACCGGATATCCGGGATATTCATCCGTGAGGTGATTTCAGGGAGTATATTATCTAAGATCGAGAGATATGCGGGTGCAGGGTGTAGCGGTAGGACACGAGTTTGACACGCCTTTGAAAAGTGAACGCCTGAATATACATTCGGTAAACCAGACGTCGACCATCTGCCATTACCTTCCTTTTTTTTTCTCTCCTACGTCCAAGTAGCTTGATTGAAAATTTGTGCCTTTTTTGCGTACCCAGGATGAATGTTGTTGAAAATGTATCGAGATGATCAATATTTTTCTTTCCCTCTTTCTCGACATCTTTTCATCGACTCGAGGAGATACAATCAGTTTGCTAAACAGAAATGTGAATGGCACACACTACGGCTACGGCGAGCTATATATTCCTCTTTCGCATTTCTTCTCTTTCTCTCTCTCTCCCTGGACATCCGCGTACGCTAGGAAGCGTTCTTCCCCTCTCCCAGGGCTTTCCAGGGAAAAAGAGAGGAACGAAGAATGAGAATGAAAGAAGAAGAGTAGCGCTCCTTCTTGCCGTGGTTAATGCCGCCTCCCTGCCTGGAGAGGAATACCTTGTACAGGCTATTCCAGGAACAACGATTCTCCAGAAAGACAAGATTGATTGACGGAAAAGAAGAGAAGAAGTTTGGAAATCCATAAACAAATCTATCGAAGAGTTTCTTCGATCTATGGAATAGTGATTTCAGGGAACGACTTCATTGGAAGGGAAAAACTCGAATCGAGGATAGATCGTTTCGTGTTGATCTTCTATCCTCGATAATCGACCGATGCTCGGAGGATTGAATCACGTTGAAACTCCTATGGGTATAGTTGGAGATTTGGATCGTTCTTTCGTGGAACAGCCTGTAGAGAAGCGAAGAGAGCCCCGTTCGTCCTTAGTGCGACGAAGAAAGGGAAAAGAGAAGGCACGACCGACTGCTTACATCTTCATTAGGCCCTCATTCCTTCGAGTAAGAGAAAGAGGATGAGGCAGGAACGAGGATGGAAGAGAAAACATGACGATTAAGAAGCGGAGTAAGATAGAGGGAGAGACGGAGACTGAAACGCGAATGGAAAAGAGAGAGAGGGTGAGAAGGGTAGAATGTATACGAGACGGAGGAAGAGAGAGTTAGGCTCTAAGAGAGGAGAGAACGTCGTCCAAAGAACCACCACCGGGAATCTGTTGTTGTTGCTGTTCCATCGGACGTAAGGACGTAAGAACGGATGGATAAACCGAAAGAACGGTCGCATAAACAGAGGATCTCATCTTCCGTTTACCCTTGGCACGCTGCATCATTTTTATGGATGTTACGTTACGTATTATGTTGTATGCATTACTCAATGAACATCTTTGATATGAAACTCGCTCGTGGAACGTAACTAGATCGTCTCATCGCAAAATATCATTTTTTATTGTCGGACTCTGGGATATCTTGTTACATCGTGGTATCAGAGAGAACGATTCTTCCCTCTACCTTGTATGAAGTGCGTTGTACTTGTATTGCGTTATCGTTTATTTCTTTTTATCAGGATGGATTGGAATTCTTGCAATAACATCAGTTTCCCAATAAACATGAACATCTTCAAGATATCTTGAAGATGTCTCTCAAAAAATATGTTTAAGATGTTTTGCCAAATGTGTCTGTGGGATCAGAAGTTTTGAGGTTATCAATGCATATGGATAACACTTCAAATGTCTTTGAAGGTGAATTCGTTCGTAAATCAAAAGCTCGAATAATCCATGTAAATATACTAAGAAATTCTATGAAAAGTACGATTTTGTAACCTTGCGGTGCTAAAAGCGGCGCTAGCACCAAAAGTTAACGAATCTCCGTCACAATATTGTGCAAATTATCGAATTTCTTACGCTGAATTTTATGTACGGCTTTCGTGTACGGTGATTTTATCATATTCTCATTCACATTTATCGATAAGTTGTTTTTCAATAACAGTGGGAAAAAAATAATGTCGAGATATCTATGATATTTATCAGATACTAACGATCACTGGATCATGTACTTCAATATATTTCACCAAATTCATTAAACTGTTCAAGTTTTAAGCACAATCAACTCATGTTATATTTGTGTATGCAATAAACACCTTGTTCAAAAGATTACTTTTACTCTGAAAATATAAACCGCTGACATTATATCTCGCTATGTGATGTTGACAATTATGAGCATCGTCATGAAATTGTCCTTATGGCTCAGGTCATTGAAGCGTAGGTGCGTCGTGAAATGTCTGGGTTCGAATCTCGCAACCCTAAGAATCCGAAATGAAGTGAAATTTGTAGGACTGAGAGGGGGATCGAAAGAAAGATTTCAAGATTTTTCTAAGATATTTTTATGAATTTTTCAAGACATTTTTAAGACTTGATCTAATAGGTCTAAAACATATATATCTTCCGCAAGACCTTTTTGAGATATCTTAAACTTGTCAAAATCAGTCGCGTGAGACATCTTTTAGATTCCTAAAAGACATCTTCCAAAATTGCGAGATATCTTTTAGATATCGTGTGTAATGTATTTGTATTTTGTGTCCAAAATGAACTAAAATCGCTCGACAATGCGTGTATCCTTTGTATTTTTACAAAAGTGCACAATTTCAACCAAAAAAGTGTCCAATACCTTTCATTTCAAATTCCATACAGCCATTCATCCGCTCTGTTGCAGCAAATCGAGGTATTACATGTGGAATAGCAAATCTTTCTGCTAACGTAGCTAAAAACTCGCTGTCACGTCCAACTGGATTGCTGAGAGAGCAAAATTTCGCTGGACCAGCAAAATCTTCAGTATTATATAAAGAATAGCAAACAAATTTTGTTTCGCTGCCGTAGCTAATAAAATTGCTGTACACGGAGAAAAATGCAGCTCGAAAGGATAGTAATCTTTAATAGAAAATTGGAGAATATTTCTTAAAATCTGAGAATATTGCTTAAAATCTAAGAATTTTTCTTACGTTTGTAGTAAACATAAAACGGTTCAGATTTCTCTTGAATATTGCTCGAAAAACAATGAAAAATTATCAATACTTAACAAATAATACAAACAAATATGAAGTTTCCAAAAGTTGCGCATGAAATTTTACAAAGTAAATAACAAAATTTTGAAATCTTATTTTCAAATTACAGAATTTTGTTATTCACTTTGTGAAATTTCATGCGCAACTTTTGGAAACTTCATATTTGTTTTTATGATTTGTTAAGTATTGATAATTTTTCATTGTTTTTCGAAGAATATTCAAGAGAAATCTGAACCGTTTTATGTTTATTCCGAACTCAAGAAAAATTCTGAGATTTTAAGAAATATTCTCAGATTTTAAGAAATATTCTTCCATTTTCTATTGAAGATTACTATCCTTTCGAGCTGCATTTTTCTCCGTGTAATAGCAAAAAATTTGCTGCTCCAGCAAAAGTTACCTAGCAAAATCAGGAATTCTTTTGTCCCCCGTGCCGCATTTTTATAGGTGTGCGCGAATATAAACAAAGATAATCAAAATAAGACCACTAATGAGATTTTATTTGGAATTGGGGATTGAAGGGTGATATCATTTTGTGAACGGAACAATTGACGTTATTTTCAAAGTGTTGCCATAACGTTAAAAAAAAAATTATGAACGTATGGGGGCTTTTACATACGGAAGTACCAGTTTTTGGGTACAAAAAGCACTTTTTATTCAATTTTTTAAATCCAAAATGGCGGCAAAAAAGGTAGTAAGCTCGAAAAGACATTTTTTTTCTCATGGTTAAAACGAGCTCCAGGTCACAATTTTCAATCTAGAGCAAAAATTAAAAAAGCTCCTCAAAATATAGCTCAAAATCTAGTTATACACCCACGATTTTTTTCCAATATCAGTTTTTTTACCGATTTTATAGCCGATTTTCGGACGATTTTTTCGAGGACATCGAAAAGAAATTTCAAAATGACGCCATTTTCTTCAAAATTTATTTTTCGAAAAAATTCTTGGTAGATAGTTAGATTTTCAGCTATATTTTGAGGAACTTCTTCATTTTTCGTTCTAGATTGAAAAATTGTGACCTGTAGCAATACGCCCGTTTTAACCATGAGAAGAAAAAAATGTTTTTTTGACCGTACTACGATTCTTGCGGCCATTTTGGATTCAAAAAATTGAATGGAAACTGTTTTTTGTACCCCATACATTTATAATTTTTCTTGACTTCGTGACAACACTTTGACAATAAATTACGTCAATTTTTCCGTCCACAAAGTGATATTACCCGTATGGAAATATTTCGCTGAAAAATGTCTGCAAAACTATGAAAAATCTCTGAAAAAAAATGAAAAAATTCTGAGAAACTCTGACAAACTCTGAGAATCTCTGAAATTTTGATGAGAAATCTAATATTTTTGGGACATTCTTTACAGACTTTTTTCAGACTTTTTTCAGAGTTTCTCAGAGTTTTTTCATTCTTTTTCAGAGAAATAGTAACGAAATTGCACTCTGAAAAAACTCTGACAAAACTCTGATGGATTGCTAACATTTTTCTGACTTTTAGAAAAAAATTAAACAATTTTCAAACACTTTTTCACACATGATATTTGAATACGGCTTATGAATGTATTTATTGAATTTCAGGATTCTTCAATAATCAGAAAAATGTCAACAATTTATTAGAGTTTTGTCAGAGTTTTTTCAGAGTGCAATTTCGTTACTATTTCTCTAAAAAAGTATGAAAAAACTCTGAGAAACTCTGAAAAAAGTCTGAAAAAAGTCTGTAAAGAATGTCCGAAAAATATTAGAATTCTCATCAAAATTTCAGAGATTCTCAGAGTTTGTCAGAGTTTCTCAGAGTTTTTTCATTTTTTTTCAGAGATTTTTCATAGTTTTGCAGACATTTTTCAGCGAAATATTTCCATACGGGAATGTCCGTAATTGTAATCAAAATTTACCGAAATGTGTATCAAAAAATGATCGAAATTCGAATTGTGTAACAACTAGAGATGGGCGATCTAAAAAGAATCGATTATTTTTTATATAATTTTTATCGAATTTCAATGGAAATTATATCAAAATCATTAGAAACCAAAAAAATTGTATTTAATTTTTATTAAAATTCGATAAAAATTGAATAAAAAGAATCAATTCTTCTCAGATCACCCATGTCTGATAGCAACAATCATTAAAATATGACTGCAGAGTTCAGGAATATCAACAATTGTGACCAAAATTTGCCAAAACTCGACCATGTAGTCCAAAGTTATTGGAAATATCGTGAAAACGTGTCCCATCTCGTGCTTTTGATTCAAATCATGAATCAATCCCATCACATCTCCTGCAGGGTTTTTATAAATGGCGTTTGCGCTTCAAAATATCCGATTTTGACCAGGCACTTCAAATTACTCACCACATCAAATCATGTCTAGAATTTCGATAAAAATGTTTCCAGAAGTGTCTAAATATTGTTCAACGAACGTCCGAAAAGTCCATCAAGAATTTGAATACAGAAATTTCAGAATATTATTCCCATCTCCATTTATGCCCTAAATTCCAATAAAAATTGTTCAATACACAGCTGAAAAATTTTGAATGGATTCCTAAATCGAAGCGAGAAGTAGAGAAGTTTCGAGCGGAAACCTGGGTCCTTTTGTGAATTTAGGAACCCTATCCACCCAAGAATCATTTTAAGCTGTAATTCAGTGTAAAATAAATGACCTGAATTCCAGTACAAAAATTTGTATACAACATAAAATAACTACATAAGCTCAATGTTTTTGATAGAATATTTGACAAGGTACGAGAGATTCTATGATAGAATTTGAACAAAACGTGGGAGGGATCTTATGTTTTCATTCTTAATGCATCGCTCGGTCACTAATTGAAATTCTACATGCGACGATGATAAGGTTACAAAAGAAAACAGGTTTTGTTTTAGAATTCTGAAGACAAATAAATACTGTACACGAATTTCTTTGAGTCTTTAGAGCGTTGAGTAAATAACTTGGATAATTGAAAACTATCGATGGAACGGTGTGGGAAGGTGAATAGAAGGATACATAGGGTTAATATACGTCTAAGAATATCTTGTAGGACAAGTCAAGTCAGTTTTGTAGCACAATACGAGTTACAGTAATGTACTAATTGAAACCAACTGGAGTGCTGTTACAAAAAAAAGAATTCGCTATTTTTTGCTGTGACAGCAATCTGGTTCTCTCCAGCAAAATTTGTTTCTGCATATACTACTGAAAAATTGGCTGTCTTAGTTGATCATGTTGCTCTCCCAGCAATTCAGTTACACGAAGACAAAAAAATACCGTTGAAATTACTGTGGTAGCGCAAGAAAAATTATGGTATTTTCATTCTGGAAAACTCCACAGTAATTTATCACGATGTCCAGTGATAAATTTTAATCAAAATCAAAACTAGGTCTGGCGTTGATATGGAGCACAGTAAAAAGCTGTATAGCACTAGTAAAAGCACAGTATAGCTGTGGTAGCAAATTTTTAGCTGGTTTTGCCAAAACATTTGCTATTCTATGCATAATACCTGAATTTACTGTGTCAGTAAATCTTTTTCCTCCGTGTGAAACATTGATATTTTCGTGAGTGCACATTCGATAGATGAGAATTAATAGAGAGAGAGAGAGAGAGAGGGGGGGAGAAATTTTGGTAAAGAGAGTACGAAGCGTAATGGGGAATGAGCACCGCTGGGATTGGATGGGGCTCGGTTCCGGTGAATGGTCGCGGTGGGTGGCCCGGTGGACTCTCCGCGCTCGGCAAGCCAGACCAAGCCAACCAGCCAACCAACAACCGACCAACCAGCGGTAGGCCTGCGTGCCTGAACGACTCAGCCGAGTCTCAGTCGGTTCGGCATCGTGTTTTCTCTTTCTGACTTTCCGAGGACTTAGAGGCTCCTTCGAAGACTCCTCTTGACTTTCCTCTTCCTCACCTTTCTACCTACTATTTCTCTTTTTTCTCCTCGTTACCCCCTTCCAGCCCCTCCAACATTTGTCTATCAGAATAAATACATATCCGTAACAAAATTTGTGTTGAACTCGGAAAAAAACAATGCCCGAATAATAAGGGACCTGCCGTTACCGTTTTCAACGTATATTTCACCAAATACCTTTCAAAAGGTATTTGGTGAATCGTATTGTCGTTGGGGTCCTAAACATTGACCTTCCTTCCCTTTCTCCGTTTTCGAGAACTTCTTTCTACTAATGCTACAACTACTACGACTCTTCTCCCCTCTCAGTGGCCATCAACCTCACCAGCCGCTCATAAAACTTCCACGACAAGATCCATCAAACATATTCTATTTATTCCCTCACTTCATTTTATCTATTGAAAACCGTTCACGAATTTTCAAATCTTTTTCTTTTGCGTGCATTCATTTCAAACGACTCTTCCCGAAGAGTGTTTATTGTTATCATGAAACTTGAAAAATTTGTCCTCGATTCACCACGTGGGGTACTTTTTTTAATCAGATTTCCATCTTTGGAGGAAGAATGTTGTTTTGTTTTTCTGAACTTGTTTTATTAAATCTCGAATCGCGGTTGAGAACCATCGAGATACGAGCAAGACGGGTGGTCTTCAGAGGCCGCGGCGCTGTGGCGGAACGAGCAAATACGCCGTCGGCATTTTTGACGATGAAATCCGACTAGGTGGGGTTCTATACAAACCTCGCATCAGCCGTCATTCTCTCTTGTGCCCTGGCTCCATTACTTTTGGCTACGTAGCATTATTGTATATATTCCTATCTTCTATGTGGACACATCCTTACGCGTACACGCTCGATACCAAGAAAAACACTGTTCTCTATAATAACGTTGGATTTGTTTTTTTAATAGCTACTTTAACACGGATTTGAACTTTTTATACAACCGGATGATCATTCGATTTACAACTTTCACTCTATTCAGAGTATGCGAAGAGCAAGCGGGAGACAGATATAGACATTTTGATATCAACAAGATGAAATATGCGTGGTACACGAATGTTCAAGTCACAGAAATCGATTGCAGAAGCAAATCTAGAAAATATGAGGTCTTCAAAAAAGAATCCATATCATCCGTTGGAATCATTTTCGACCGTAACCGTGGGGTCTATTTCTATGACGACTTATTCCGAGAATACTTTTATTGGTAGGTGGTCAGGAATTCTTTCTACTTGGTTTTATACATTTTCGTATATAAACGCACCATGGAATCGGGTGAACGCGCATCACAATGCTTCGAATAACAGAAATCTTTTGTAGGCTGTAAACTTTGTTCCCAAAATGACGTTCTTGTTGATTCTTTTGTAACAAAGATCCTAAGATTGATTCTTTTTATTACTCGAGGCCAAAGTAGTTATAATAATGTGATTTAATTTATGTCCCCGCAGTTTGACCCACTTGTTACATTCCTTTTCCAACCAGGAAAAGGGACTTCTCCTTTATTCTTCGAATAAAGTTTTCAATCCCCTGAAAAATGAAGAGAAACATTGATTACAAAGTTGGTGTTACGTTTTGGTTTTGCAGAAGGTGGAAGATTGCAAAAGGAACTGGCTTACGCGTCGGAGGTGCTTGGCGAAGCCGCCGCGTCGACGCATCAACTCGTCATCCAAACGCCACGGCATTCCGGAGCGAATATCTTACATCCTGCCGCTCTGAAAGAACATTTAGCGATCCTCAAGGCGGCAACCCAGGTCACCGTACATCTATTCGAGATGTGAGTGAAAATTCTGACCTTTTTCATCCTTTCATTCGTGCGTGTTACGTAATATCTTCGTATCTTTTTTTTATACGAATAAATTATAGGGATTATCGAGCATCCCTGCCAACCCAACGACATTCCAATATTCATTTATTAATTGAATTTTTTGTTGTCAAGTTCAGAAATCTGAACCGAATGAATTTCTTTCTTTTTAGCGACTGGAGGTTGAAGGATATGTGCTACTCCCCGAGCGTGCCCAATTTCGACATGCACTACATAGATCAGGTAAAATCACAGTGAAAATTCTTGTTCCCCACCTATGAAATTTTCAAGACACAATTTTTCAATGTCCCAATGTTTTCTTTGATTGCAGATTTTCGATAGCATCATTCCGTGCTCCATAATCACCCCTTTAGATTGTTTTTGGGAAGGCAGTAAACTTTTAGGACCCGAATATCCAGTCCATATACCGTAAGTTTCATTCTTGTGATTGGAGATCGTTTTGTGAGAATTATTCACCTGATTTTGGATTTTTGTTCAACACCAGGGGAGCTCAAAGTAACAAACCTGTACAATGGACAAATTTAAATCCATCGAGAATGCTGAGCGAGATGAAGAATAATTCAGAATTCATATCGTTTCCTTTCGAGACCCTGGAAGAGTACATGAAGAGAGCTGGAATAACGAACGGTTATCAGAGCAAACCCTGTCTGGATCCAACGGATCCCGAATGCCCCGAAACAGCACCCAACAAAAAATCGCAACACGTAAGTTTGCTTTTCCATTCAACTTTACTCAAAGGGTTTTTATTCTCTCGAAACGAAATTATAGAATAATAACAGAACTTTGTTGGAGAACTGAACTATACTCGCCTGAAAGATTAATTAAAAACTAGTTTGGTTGCATCTTATTCCAACGTAGCGTATAAACCACGCTCGATCGAGTCGAGTCTCGATAATATACTCGACAAGTTCTCATATCTCGGTGGGTTTTCGTTGTAACTTTCAAGAATGATGTGTCAGGCTTGTTAAGAGATATCTGATCGACTACGTCTATAGTCTGGCCTGTTCCTTCGATCTATCGGTAATTGGAAATAATTATAAAAACAACGCATCTGTTTTTTCTTTTATATTATATTCTAAATTATTCAATAACGTCCTCTCGAATCAAAGTATCTGAAATATCGGTAAGAAGGTAATATCATTATTTGATATTCTACGCCACGCTACGTGGGTATAATTTATGTATACATTCTCATTTCCCGTCTATGTTTCTGATACACCGATGACGGTGGTCCGTACGTTTTCAGTAACGAGCTTAACGTATCTCATTTCACGTAATACGCGAGTAGCATTCATTTAAATCATATTATTATGTAAATATCGATTAATTTGAATGAAAAATACTTGAATTTTAGATACCGGATATCGGAGCGGAGTTGACCGGTGGATGTTACGGATTCGCAGCCAAATACATGCATTGGCCGGAAGAATTGGTCGTTGGGGGTGCAAAACACAACAAAACCGGTCACTTGACGAGAGCCGCGGCATTGCAAACTGTTATCCAATTGATGGGCGAGCGGGAATTGTATGATTTTTGGTCAAGCACGTACAGAGTACATCACATCGATTGGTCCCAGGAGAAAGCCTCCCAAGTGCTGGATACATGGCAGAGAGCGTTCACCGAACAAATCAAAAAGCAACTCAAAGGTGCCGAAGTGGATGATTATTACGAAAGTGCGGGAAATAATAACACCTCCTCGTCCTCGCCTTACAATCTCTATGCGTTTAGTACAACAACGATGAACGACATACTTGGAAAATACAGCGAAGTTTCGTTCGTGAAGATTGGCATCGGTTGCGCTTTGATGTTTTTATACGCAGGCGTTGCTCTTTTAAGATGGAAAGATCCTGTACGTTCGCAATCGGGAGTAGCGATAGCGGGAGTTATATTAATTTGCGCTACAGTGGCAGCCGGATTGGGATTCTGCGCTTTGCTGGGAATACCATTTAACGCAGTTACCACTCAAATAGTACCATTTTTGGCTCTTGGTCTTGGAGTTCACGATATGTTTTTGTTAACACACACTTATGCCGAGCTCTCGGTGAACGAGGTACCAAGCGGGGAGCAGACTGGCGTAGTTCTCAAACGTACCGGTTTGTCGGTACTTCTGGCCGGTCTTAGCAACGTTTCCGCTTTCTTCGCTGCAGCATTGATTCCCATACCAGCGTTACGCGTGTTCTCTTTGCAAGCTGGAATCCTCATTCTCTTCAATCTTGCAGCCATGCTTTTAGTATTCCCAACTATGGTGAGTTTGGATCTACGTAGACGAAGATCCGGTCGATCCGATATCCTGTGCTGTTGTCTGCCAGCGACAACCGCCACAACTGTTCCCACAAAATCTATCAAGAATACAAGATCCGGAAGAAAACCTTCATCCTCTTCCACCCATAAGAACAACGGTTACTCGAATTCTAGAAGCAACGGAACAATGGTGAAACAACAAACGATAACGCGAAGCATTCCACCCGAAAGACGCGAAACTTGCACACAAATTTTGCCAAATAATATCGAAAATGATATTGGGGATAATCAAATGGATGTAGATTACGAAAAATACTGCACCGAAGAGGATACATTGACGGGATGCTCTCAGGATGATTGTTTGAGTTTTTCTCTCACACAATTGGCTGCCAAACATTATGCTCCTTTCGTCACGAGACCCGCTACCAAAGTCTTCGGCATGATGCTCCTGATAGTTGTCCTCGCGGGTTCGGTGTGGCAAGCGATGAGAGTGAACGATGGCCTAGAACTCAAAGATCTCGTCCCGCAAAATTCCAATGAGCACGCTTTTTTAGCTGCTCAAGCAAAACATTTTGGTTTTTATAGCATGTTTGCTGTTACCGGGAGAGATTTTGAGTACCCAAATAATCAAAAATTGTTATACGAGTATCACGATGCGTTTATGAGGATAAAGAATGTTATAAAAAATGACGATGGAGGGTTGCCAGAATTCTGGTTGAGTTTGTTCAGGGATTGGTTGAAGGGTCTACAAAGTGCCTTCGACAGGGATTACAAGAATGGATGTATAACTCAAGAACGTTGGTACAAAAACGCCAGTGACGAAGCTATACTCGCTTACAAGTTGCTCGTACAGACCGGTCACGTTGATAATCCTATAGACAAGAATCTTATAACTTTCGTACGACTGGTCGATTCCGAGGGCATCATCAATCCACGAGCTTTTTACAACTATCTCAGTGCATGGGCGTCCAACGATGCCCTCGCCTACGGAGCATCGCAAGCGAATTTACGTCCCGAGCCAAGACAATGGTTCTACACCAACGATCATGAATTAAAAATACCAAAAAGCATGCCGTTGACTTACGCGCAAATGCCGTTTTATCTTCATAAATTAACCGACACGCAAGAGATCACCGAATTAATCGGCAGCGTACGAAAATTGTGTAAAAGATTCGAAGAACGTGGATTGCCTAATTTCCCATCGGGCATACCTTTCATGTTTTGGGAACAATACATGGATCTTAGGAGTTCTTTGGCGATAGCTCTGCTCGCCGCTCTGGGTGCTAGCGTGGCGGTCGTTGGAATCCTATTACTGAATTTCTGGGCAGCTCTTTTGGTTGGAATCTCGTTGGCTGGGGTTGTACTACAGCTGTTCGGTATCATGGGTTTCAGTGATATCAAACTCAGCGCCGTACCCGCTGTTCTGTTGGTTGTCAGTGTTGGAATAGCGGTCCACTTTACAGTACATATTTGTTTGGTGAGTATTCCACGCCTCGTAGAAAGTATTCTTCAAATGAGTTCGAGTCGATTAATCATTCTTTTGTCTTTTGATTCACAGAGTTTTATAACGAGCGTCGGAGGTAGGGATCGGAGAGTACGTTTAGCTCTAGAACACATGTTCGCGCCGATCATTCATGGCGCCTTGACGATTCTTCTAGCCATCATAATGCTCGCTTTCTCGGAATTCGATTTCATCGTTCGATATTTCTTTCTAGTCCTACTTTGTCTAATTGGAATAGGTCTTGTCAATGGTCTATTCTTCTTTCCAATTCTTTTGTCTCTGATCGGACCGTCGCCAGAAGTTATTCCCACCGAATATCCCGATCGAATATCTACACCGACTCCACCAGCCTCTCCGGTGATCAGAAGATCGAAACCTCCGGCTCCACCTAGAAAATCTTACAAGATAGAAAATGCGAGATTGCACGCCGAACCTTCTCTCACCACCATCACGGAAGAACCCAATTCATGGCACAGTACGCAAGAATCTTGTATAATAGTTCAACCCGAGCTGAAGGTCGAAACAACGTCGACATGCGGTAATCAGGTACGTAATCGTGGTCCTACTTTAGTTTGCCTTCCCCTTTACAAGCATGTGGAAATTAACGAGAGTGTTTCTTTTGTTTTGACTAACAGAACTGTAGCGGATCAGATACAAGTGGGTCTAGTCGAACATCGCCAGTGCCATCGACTTCTCATATCACGACTAAGGTCACGGCAACGGCGAATATCAAAGTGGAAGTTCATACACCTTTATCTAGTGAGTATCGACTTTGATTGGCATCTTGTTTAACCGAGGGTTTTGCAGTTTTGCAAATAATAACACGTATTTTGTTGATCCTTCGCTTGGATGAACCGGTACCAATGCAGAATAATGTATTAATTTTCGAATAAAATTATTGTAGGTGGAATGGATCGCGGTGAAAAGTGCCGACACACGAGTTCCAGTAGCCGCAGGAGTTCGCGTTGCAATGCGAACGTTAATACGACAGAGTCTTCCAGTTCCAGTTCTGAACCGGATTCAGATTCTAACCCAAACAAACACCAATAAAAAATCCCGGGAAAATGACCGGCAGCTACTGCTCAAGTATCACGCAAAGCGGGAACACTCAGAAGGCTGACTAGGATAGATTAATCAAAGCGATTCAAACTTGATTCGTTTTTACTTGAATCTTGGAATATAAGTATTATTATAAAGCAAGACTGCTCCGTTTTGCAACATCAATCACTGCCGTTATCATCCACGTGCCCTCAAAAATGCGGTCAATGTTGTATATAAATACGCATCGATAATCCAACGGAGATGTGTTTTCTCATCATTATTCATATTTAGGATAAGTTGTGTAGAAAATTTTTCAATATCTATTTTATCGAATAGAGTAACAAAATTCAAGAGCGAATAAGGTACTAAAGGAAGAAGGTACGACAAGTGATTCGTACATACGGTTTTAAATTTTAAAACAACCTTGTTGAATATTGATAGTATTTGTTTTGACAAACTTGTCGTACTCGTTACAACAATAAATACCATAAATCGTATGGATCTGAGATGAAAATCTCAAATAAAAAAAGTTACTTAAAACACAGGATCATTCTTCTATAAGGCTTATAAAACACATTGGCTCAAACTAGTCCAAATGTAAGAGAGTAATAAGCGACCAAAAAATTAGGTAAAGCAATAACAACTAAGATTTCTTGCCGACTTTGTTTGCATAATAATATCGAAGAATTCTTTATGAGATTTTCTCGATTTTCTTTGAGAAGACTTCCCTTTTGAAATCTGATGTACACTACAAAAGACAAGAAAAAACAAAAAACATAACGAATTCTAAAGATTTAAAAAATTATTAGATTTTAATTTTGATAATTTAAGAAAAATCGGTCATAATGCACTGAAACTTCATGTACTGTTTTAAAATTAAAAAATCACGTAGTGCTTTGAAGTTATAACGTTTTCATATCATTATTATTTATTATAGCTAACAGTGACATGTAGTATGTATATGTTTCTTGAGCGGTATCAAATCTACAACCTATTTATTATTTATTTTATAATACCATTTTGATATTGCGAATATTTAAGAGAATACATTTTGTACAATTTTCGTTATTTCTTCGCGGTGACTTGTAAAAAAAAAGTTATTTATGTCACTGTGTAATACTATTTTATATGAATGTGTTACTTAAATTAATGGAATGAGTATTCTTTACATTATTTACTTAATTCTTTTTCTTCTATGTAAAAAGCTGTAATATATTACTTTGCGACTAATTTCAATGTAACATGAATGAGTTTTAAGTAATTCGTCAATTTTTATGTACAATAAGAAAAGTATTTTAAAGCAAAGTCAACTTAGATACGTTAACATTTGTGGTTATATTTAATTAAATGATTTTCTTTATAATTATGATATAAAGTCTCTAGAAATTGTATATATTATATATGTGAAACTCGATTTTATAAATTTGTACGGAAAATAGTCAATATACCTCTCACTATATACATTTTAAATACTCGTTTCATTTTATTTCAAATCCACACAAATCCGTCCCATAATTTCCAATTTTCAGTGAATTATTTGGAGAAATAAAAAACAGATATATCATTCACACAGTAATTATATTTCATTTTGTGTTGGATTTTTATTTATGTAATATTTAAATTTAATCGTAGATTCGTCGAAATACGTGTTATACTTTCTCCATTTCATCCTCTTGTGGGGATCCTTCTTGCTATAGGATGGCGTTAGATTGGGCATCAATCCTGCAAATCAAATTGTTACCTTGTACTTGAAAAACTTCATCGTGAATTTTCAAATTTTCAAACTTGACAATAGAATTTATAACGAGCAAATGCAGTAAAAGTAGCAATAACAAGTTTTAAATTTTTCAAAGTTCTTAAGACACCCGTAAACCATAAAAATGAATCGTTTGTATTCGATACATTATTATTATATCCGATTAATATCAATCTTTTCAATCTTGTTCTTTAAAAATTCATCGACAACAATTGGTAAAGTATACTGAAAGGAATGCATAGTAATATGTTTTGTTTGGCACAAAGATTCATCTATACGGTCTAGGGGGTAAAGAGTCAACTCGTCGAGGGTTTTTAGCGATTATCAGAAGCATTATATTGTACAATGAAAAACAAATTTCACTAACCAGCTTTTTGTGCCATAGCAACTAAATGATATATTCTCTTGTGTTGTATTCTACACAAACCGGTAACTTTGCGAGGTAACAAACACCCATCCGCTCTGACAAATTGCTTTAGAATGAGAACATCCTGAAATGAAATACATCAATTTTCAGAGAGACGCTCTTCGTATGAGTGTATATAACATTCAAATTCATTGTTTCGACTAGGAGTTGAAGAAGTAAGCGCTATACCGTATGTTTGATGTGGAGTCCTAAGGCGCATAGAGGACATGCTCCTTTTTGGGATGTTTTCAGAAGTTTGCTTTCATCTTCTTTTACTATGAGACCTTCTATGGTTAAGACGTTATCCTTTTGTGTTTCTATTACTGTATAAACAGAAAAAATTTCATTCCAAGAATCAGTGATAATGAGGTTATGAACGATAAATATCTGCAATATTATAAACCAGTAACTTACTTTGTTTTATTTGCGTAACAGGAGTTTGTGATATACTTCTACTGAATAATTGTAGAATCAGAGGTCTTCGAATTTCTTTGAAAATACGATAAACCGCAGCCATTGTGTTGTAAAATGTATATATAAACAAAAAAGGTAGAACCGAGTCAAATTATTTCATCGTGAATTCTCCAACAATGCGACGAAAGATTGTTGGTAAAACAGTATAGTTTCATCTCTCTCTGATCCTCATGGTTAGAAAGAGAGTGATAAAATATCATTACCGACATACCACACTTCTATGGATATAAGTTGGTTAAAACAGATTCAGATGTTTCAAAGAAGCCTAAATACATTTATAAATGCTTCCATATGATTAAAATGACTTTATTAAACAATTTTTCTACAATAATGATTTAAATCGATAATATGTAGTCGTCTAATTATTGGAAGAAATATGAAGGCACTTTGAATTTGCTCTACGAATACCAATTAATTGAACAATAGAATTTGAAATTTGTTTTCAAATGTATATTTGATGACCGAAGAGCGGATGTCTGAATTTTTTCACGTAATCTCAACGATGCATTCAAAGCAATTTGTTTGAATCAATTTCCTCAGGCGATTATATAACATTTGAATGTTGCGTAAGTACACGTTATCTACATAGAATATGAAATGTATCCTCAACAAACGCTGTTTTCATTGGTATTGCATGAGCCGAAAGTAGAAAATATAATTTTTGTTTTATCACAGTAAAATATATCTCTATAAATATAAATACAAATGTGTTGTATGTACATATTTGTATATACATACATTCATACATTCACCTGACGTAAGGCTGAATATACATCTAGGTTTTGCCTCGCTTTGCGTATAAGCTAGTACTTAACGATAAGTATATGTTTAGCACCGAACGGTTCAAATGAATCATATTGGTGAAATTTATGTAAACGACTCTGAGAAAAATATTAGAATTCTCCCTCGACGTTTGTATACAAATGATTTTTGATCGACATGATGATCTTTTGCGGTGATTCTCAACATAAACAACAACAACCACATAAATAAATAAATAAAAAAATTCTCAGAGAATTTTTTTTCGAGATTACATTATACGTTCATTGATATTTAAAAAAATATTGCGAGGAACTCTTGAATCGACAATGAAGATAGTCTTGTCTCTCTCCTTTTATTATGGTATTTGATATGCGAAAGAAACAGTGCTATACAACAGGTCTATGCACAGATTCAAAAGATCCTCACGGGTACACCATAGTTTAGCAATAAGAAGCAAGAGTTTTCTTCTGCGTGTTTTTTTGCTTGCTCTTTCGAAGATGCCGCCAATCGTGTGATTTTGTAGGACAATTATCATCTAACTTATCAACTTATCTAATCACATAAATAGATTTAAAAGATTCAATTTGAACGCACTAAAAAGATGTATCTATTGAATTGTGCTTAAAATCGAATTCTGAAGAAAAGATTTGTGTATCGGATAAAGCATTGATATAAAATAATTAGTTTGTATATATTTGAAATATAAATCACATACCAACTACGATTCGAATTAAAAATATCAAATATTCAACAGTGATGTATAGTAGAATAGAATTCAATATTGTGAAAAAGTCCACATGCCACAATTGCGTTGCAATCATCACTCGTTGTACTCCCTTAAAAACAAATTTCAATTTCAATATTCGTGGAGGTATAATATAATCAATTTTCTTTTTCAACACTCACCATGTTTTTCAATTCAATTGTAAAATCACGTTCATCAAGAAAGTTACTCACAGAGGTTTGCTGTATTCTTCACGTTACTAGTAAAAGTAGTAAGAAAGTATGGCAAAAAAACAGCAGCATTAGTTTACTCGGCAAATTCAATTACAAACTTCGACTATTTTCTTCAGAAATTTGATTGTTATCCTTTTCCAAAGCTGAATCATCTTCGATTGATAAAAATTCATTGATCGGGTTATTGGAAATTTCTATAGAATCTATTTTTTTCTTCTTTCGTTTTTCAATTAAATCTTTTAGAGCATCGTTGAAGTACATTAAAGTTTCAGGTATCGAATGACCTAGATAATTCTCATCTATATCATCGAAAGGATCATCTGCCTCGGAAATTAACTCTTTTTTAATATATTTAAATTGATCTATGATCTCTTTGAGACTCTCTTTAGCATCTTTCACTTGTTTTTTATCCTCATGAAGCATATCGTCGTCTTGTACGAGAGATTCCGTATACTCCTTGGAATTTTCCGCGTCTCTCTGAGAAAGATACTTATCCATTCCACTACTCATTCGCCTTTCAGAGAATTCAAAATCTTGGTAACTCAAATCTTTTTCGAATTCTTTGAACTGCCTTATTATGTTCCTTACACTTTCCCTTACGTTTATCAATTTGCCCTCTTTTTGTGTACTTTGATCCAACACTTCTTCGGAAGGTTTGATTTCTGTGGTTTTCGTACTGTCCTCGATTTCATCTTTTGGTATATTTTTCTTGATTTTTTCTTCTATTATGTTTCTAACGCTTTCTTTGATATTGATAGATTTGATCTCTTTTTGTTTACCTTGATCCAACGAAGAAATATTTTCATTCTCAATCTCATCTTTTACCATACTCTTTTTCATTTTTTCTTCCATTTTTTCTTGAATCATTTTCTTGACAGTTTCTTTTATGCTGGGACCACCGGGAGATGCAGTCGCATCTTTGACATTTGGTTTTATATCATCATTCTTTGCCGAATGTTCATCGGTGAGAAGAATTTCTTGTTTCTCAGAAAACATCGTAGTGACATTTTCAATTTTGATAGATTCTTCGACAGATCTTGTTTCCTCTATATCTACCTTTTTCTTCAAATTCTTCAATTTTTGTTGCTGCTGCTGCTGTTGTTGTTGTTGTTTAACGATATGTGAATTTACCGTTATTTTTTCTTGAGGAGGCGTTATCTCCACATTTGGAAGAGTAACTTTCGGTGTAGTTGATTCAACGATTTTCTCGTTTACTGCACTACGTGGTTTTAAAATACGATTACTCTCTAAATCCGCTGGTACAGGTTTTAGAGTTTCTTCAGACTTTTCATTCGTATTTGAATTTTTCGATACACTTTTATCATCGTCATCATCGTCACCGATATCGTGTATTTTGGACGGAGGATCGGGAGGTGGATTTTGCATATCGTCAACTTTCTTTTCTGAAACCTCGAGAATCGTGTCAGGAATAATCTCTGGTTCCTTTGAAATTTTATTCTCAATCTTGTCGGTATCCATGATTTTAATCTGCGCTCTGTCGGGCTCGTATTTGATATTAGGTTTTCTCTTCATAATGAAAATACTGGGCCTGGTTTTAATTTTGATTGGCGGTATGGAGTTGTAATTGAAAGCGACGTGAGAAAAACCGTCCACGGAATCTAAAATATCATGAGTTTTCAGGTACGGTTTTATATTTGGAGAATATTTACTCTTGGCTTCGACTAAAAGATGAGTGAATCGTAGCATTTCTGGATTTTCTATACTCAAATTCTCTTGTTTCGAGTAACTGTAACGTGAATTATGCAAATTATTACAACGATAACGAATAATATTGTTCCAGCATTGTTGAAAATGAACAACTTACAGCCAAGATGAATTGGTCTCGGTGAATCTAGACACCCCAGTTTGAGCTGGTAAAACATCGATGTGTACGGATACCGGCGTTGGCGAGTCTTTTTCGAGTCTATGCAGTTTAGCGATCGCTACCCCTCCTGGGTAATTAGATCCAGCCACGCATAATAAAAACATAGCGAATATCGCATTCAAAAATAGATGAGCAAGAATTATCAACGATAAAATTCCGTTCCATGGGCTTTTGTTTCTACTTATCCATCTTGATGGATTATATCGAATGTAAAAGAATGATTATATTCACTGATTTCAGGTATCGTAAAATTTATAGAGACAAACAACTTACATTTTGTGACAAGCAGCTGCCGCGCTCACGTTCAACAAAGGAAAAACGTATATGATAAATCGTAATTCCTTGTGCGGTAAAAATGAAAAAAGAATGACAAAGAGAATGCCGGGAACGGCGAGTGTTCGAACTCTGGCATCCCATAGCATACCCAAAGGTATGAGAAAATACGATAATCCCAATCCTCTGGGTAACGCCGAATAAAAGTACCATAAGAACGGTGATGTCTGTTTTGTTTAATTAAAGTTTCATATAGACGTTTGAATACGATAAAAAGAAAATAGTACAGAAGAAAAGGATACACCCCATTCGCCGCTCTTATTTAAAATGGTATTGAAATAAAATACTTCAGCTTCCGGCCACAATAAACGTTTCCAAAATATAGAATCTATCGTTACGGTGAGTGTGAGAAAAAATATACCTGCTGGAATGGCTATTTTCAATAATCTGAAAGTATAATTATTTTAACTAGTATTTCAAACCAGAGGGAAATTTACGATTCATGTAATACGTCGATACCTTGGTATGGACAATTTCAAATTGGCTACGTCATAAAAAAGAAATAATCCCAACAATAAAGCGAGTTCAGCTCTGAATATAATTATCGCGGCTGCGGATGACCAAATGAATATGATGTGATTTTGTCTCAACCATCCGTACAGAGCCAATAGTACTGAAAATCAATTACAAAGATGTCAAATCATTATCAAGCTTCTGTAAATAAATTTTTACTTACCTAGAGGCATGGCCATTATATTAGGCAGAGGACGGCTGAGGTAATACATGAAATGGTATTGCGTGACTGTAATGGCGACAAACCATTTAGCGAACTGAAGACCGAATATAGATTGTAAAGCTTTTCTATACAATTTCAAGGTGAGTATCACCAAAAACCCCAAGGTGGCTCTAACTAGAAATAGATTTAAACAATTGTTTATGGGTAGCAGAAGAATTAATACGTACAATGAACTCACCTATGTACTGCGAAAGAAACTTATTGAGTTTGAAATAATTGATAATTCCCACCACGGGCGATGCCAGACTCGATATGATAACTGGTCCCAAGAAAGTACGTGGCACAACTCCCGGGAACTCATGATGATCGTACTATTTTGTAACAAAAATTCTATGTAAGGATCTGCAGCGTACAGCTTATATATTTTGATCTAAACGTAATATGAACATTTTCGAGAACTCATCATATTCATAGGGAATTTAATTATTCATTTAGATTATAAAAAGTTAATGGATTGAATTTGCAATATTCTAAAAAAGTTAAAACAAAAGAAATATGTTTCACTCTACATATTTTTGCGAAACATACTACGTACGTTGCGTCTAGTTAAAAATAAATAGGAAATATTGTTTTCACTCAGTTGGTTACTCCCGTGTGAGTATATTAATAATATTCTAATGCCCAAGTATAAATACTACATCAGCTGATCACGAGTAAGTGGCATAAATTTACACATCTAATGGGCTAAATATACTACATTGGTTTTGCGTAATATGAATTTGCGCTCACGTCTCAACAACCTGTCAATCGAGATGAATAACTTTTGATGAATGATCTTCAGGAGTGAACAATGGTTACATTGTTACAGGTGTGAATAAAAACTGAACGAGTTACCTCTGATAAATTGAAACCGTGATATAAGATGTCGTGCGTGGCTTGTAAATTGAAACTTTCTTCGACTTTAGTAAAAGGACAGTAGAGCAGATGTACGATGGCTATTAGAATAATTAAATGATCCATTTTTCTTTGTTTCTATAAGCAAGTGAATTTTGAATTGTTGTGATAATTTGCTGTTTTTTCCATCATAACCAATGATAACGCGAGTTCACATTCAGCACACGGTCACCAAACTACCGGGAATCCAATGCTACACGTGTCGTCTGCTGTTCCTTTGGATGCTTTCCAGTCGGTAATAAATATTCGTCTGCTTCTCGACATCTGGTAATGGAGATTCGATGAGTCAAGTTGGATCTGCCATTCCCGTAGTCGGATGAAACGAATGCTTTTTGCCAAAACCATTGTCAAATTTGATCAGGCATCTCCTCGATTGCGATGCCTGAATAGATGCACAAAAGTCCCCGTTATGGCAGTAAACATGAATTCATTATGAATAATTTGAATTCAAAATGAACTCTTGATGAATAACTTAATCGTCAGAAAGAATTCATACAGAACTATTCAGGTATTCAACATGTATGCATTTTGAATTCATTGAATTCATTTTTACTGTCATAACGGGGACTGTTCAAGGAGTTCTTTCAGAAATTTTTGTGAATTCAAAATCATCATTTGTGCTGTCTAGAATGAATTTTCAGAATTATATATAATTTATATATAATTTCACAAAATATTTTCCACAAAATCGAAAAACACATCTAAAACAAGTTAAAATATGGATAAAATAGGATATAATATGCGAATAGCAAATTTCTCTCTGAATTTCTCTGAAATCTTTCTGAATCTCTCTATATTTTGGGACATTTTTCAGAGAGACTCAGAGTAATTTAGAAGTAATTCAGAGGAAGTTGGAGAATTACCAGATAGGGATGCACCCTGAGTCTCTGCAACTTTCTATGAATCATCTCTCTGAATTTTTCTGATCGAGATTTTCATTCATATATTTAGAATTAGAAGCTTCCTTTGAATTTCGGTGAATCTCTCTGAATTCCTCTGCATCTCTCTGAATTTCTCTGAATCTCTCTGAAACTCTCTGAATCCCTTAGAATTTTGTTTATTCAATTTCAAAGCTTCCTTTGAATTTCTCAAAATCCCTCTGAATTCCTCTGAATTTCTCTGGATGCCTTTGAAAAGTCCACAGCACAATTTCTCACAATTTCCGTGTCTCTGAATCTCTCTGAAACTCTTGGAATGCTTCTGAAATCATAAACTAAAAATTTCACTCAATCTATTCCTCTCTGAATTCTTCTGAATCTCTCTGAATACCTTTGAAGAACCACCGCACAATTCTTCACAATATCCCTGTCTCCGAATCCCTCTGAAACTCCTGGAATGCCTCTAAATTACGGACTGAAAATTTTGCTCAATCCATTCCTCTCTGAATTCTCCTGTATCCTTTTGAAAAGTCCACAGCACAATTTCTCACCATTTCCCGGTCTCTGAATTCCTCTGAAACTCCCGGAATACTTCTGAAATCATAAACTGGAAATTTTACTCAACCTGTTCCTCTCTGAATTCCTCTAAATTTCTCTGGATGCCTTTGAAAAGTCCACAGCACAATTTCTCACAATTTCCGTGCCTCTGAATCTCTCTGAAACTCCCGGAATGCCTCTGGAATCATGAAACGGAAATTTCACTCAATTTATTTCTTTCTGAATTTCTCTTGATGCCTTTGAAAAGTCCACAGCACAATTTCTCACAATTTCCCGATCTCTGAATTTCTCTGAAACTCTCGGAATGCTTCTAAAATCATAAACTGAAAATTTTACTCAATCTATTGCTCTCTGAATTCCTCTGAATTTCTCTGGATGCCTTTGAAAAGTCCACAGCACAATTTCTCACAATTTCCGTGTCTCTGAATCTCTCTGAAACTCCCAGAATGCCTCTGGAATCATGAAACGAAAATTTTACTCAATTTATTTCTTTCTGAAGTTCTCTTGATGCCTTTGAAAAGTCCACAGCACAATTTCTCACAATTTCCTGATCTCTGAATTTCTCTGAAACTCTCGGAATGCTTCTGAAATCATAAACTGAAAATTTTACTCAATCTATTCCTCTCTGAATTCTTCTGAATCTCTCTGAATACCTTTGAAGAACCACCGCACAATTCTTCACAATATTCCTGTCTCCGAATCCCTCTAAAACTCCTGGAATGCCTCTGAAATTACGGACCGAAAATTTGGCTCAATCCATTCCTCTCTGAATTCTTCTGTATAGAATTTTATATATTCAAATTTCAAAGCTCCCTCTGAATTCACCTGAATATTTCTGAATTCCTCTGAATCTCCGGGAATTTGATGTATTCAGATTTCAAAGCTTCCTCTGAATTCCTCTGAATCTCTCTGATTTTCTCTGAATCTCTCTGAATCCTTCTAAATATCCCGGAATTTAATGTATTCAGATTTCAAAGCTTCCTCCGAATTCCTCTGAATATCCCTGAATTCCTCTGAATTTCTCTGGATCCCTTTGAAAAGTTCACAGCACAATTTCCGTGTCTCTGAATTCCTCTGAAATCATGGACTTGAAAATTTTATTGAATATATTCTTATCTGAATTTCTTTGAATTTTCCTGAATCCCCCTGAATTTCTCTGAATCTCTCTGAATTCCTCTGAAACTTGAGAGATTTTTTTAGCAGGATTGTTTTAAATTTTCGTTCTCATTTCAATTCTCAGATAAAATTGAGTATCAATTGCAATTAATTTCACCTAGTGTGGAATATTCTTGACCTAGAAACCATGAAATGCCATTTCGAAGGCATGGGGAGTGGAGGGGGGGGGGGGGGGCAGCAAAAAAAACCGGATCATCAAGGAGTATATTCAGAATTGATCCTTGAGTCGAAATTGAGATTTTATTTGTAATCATCTTATAGATATCATCGAATTTCGAGGTGGAACAAACGTGGCGGATTTAGAGGCAGGGTATCGCACGCGTGTCACAGAGATTTCGCAGGAAAGACAAACTTGAATCTTTTCGAGTATCTTCCATGGGTATTATCTGAATAACAAATTTGAATTACGGAACCTCAATGACACATCAAATTGGTATAGAATTGAATATTCTTCTCGCTTATGTATTAATTCACAAAATATGATAACACGTACACACGTAACGTGGCACACGCGTACAACTTTGAACAGCTGCTAATCGAAGATACTGGAATTGAACCATAGTTCATTGTATTGAAAAATTCAGCTACAAACACCGAGAGGAGAGAGAATAGTAAATTAATAGTAATAGTTGGGAAAGAACTCAATTATGGATACTCTGGTTACATAAAAACCATTGATTCTCGCCAAATCTCATTGAATCTTGTACAATGTTTTGATCAAAACCTATTCAAGCATTTGTCAATGAGATTTAATCAGATGACGGTATTTTTTCAATGTGATTCTGATTGAATCTGAATGCCATCAGATTCTATGGATTTTTTTAACCAGGGTAGCCCTAGCGGATCTGGGTAAATCGACAACCGACTCAAAATTTCGGTTACATTTGGGTGAAAGATCTTAGTTTTGGTAACTTCTTGGTGGTTTAGGACATTTTTTTCAACAAAAATTCAACAAATCACAATTTGGTGATTTTTCGGTTATTTTGTGGTGATTTTCTTGGTTTTTACTTCAAAAATACCAAAAAGATTCTAAAAACGGACCACATTTTTTGGTGATCTTTTGGTGGCAGATTTGTTCTAAGCAACTGTTAATTTTTGGTCACAAATAGGTCCATTATATGGTGAAAACCTAACCGAAAGTAAACCAATTTAATGGTTACACCAACTATTTCGTTGTAAACGTAACTAATCCAAATAGTAATTTCTACAGTCAATATTATTATTCAAACTACGAAGTAATAAAACTTCCCAGACAGCACCGAAAATTCTCGGAATTGATTCTGAAAACATCATATCCTAGATGTTTTAAAAACGTTTTTTTTTTAATGCATGTTGTTAGATTTTGAAAACATTATTTTCATGTTCTTGAAATATTTTTGGAATATTTCAATAATTGAAAGAAATAAGGAAAACATTTATGCGACGTTTTTAAATCATGTTCGGTAAAATGTTATCATAACCTCCCTCGAAAACGTGAATAAAACTTCCTAGGACATTTTCACGTTTCCAAAACATACATCTATAACGTTTTTAAAATATCCTGGGACGTTTTTTGCATGTTTCGTATATTACCAACCATGTTTTGTAAATGTTCTCAAAACGTTTCAATGCTGTCTGGGAATTATAATCAGTCATAGTTGTTGAGTCCTTTGCCAATTATCCCAATGGTAATTCCGACTACTTTTTTCTGTGTGATGTTCTCTTTAAAAATGTATAATTGAGAACAATCAATCCATTAGAAAATTCATAATATCTTTTCACAGTTATTTATCATTATTTACTTTTTCACCTTCAAGCAATTATACCATCTAATTTTATATCAATTTACGTGAGTAAAATGTTCAAACAAATCCTAAGAGACTGTTCGTCACTAAAGCGAAGCTGTACAATTGCTCTACAATATATATTTGTCCTCAAATTTTGTTTCGAAATTCTGCAAATTGATAGCTTGAATTAAAATCACAAAAGCCTGGCTATTCTTTTCGAACTACACTCGATTTCCTTCGATTGCACAAGTGTTTCGATATATTCTTTGGGATACTCCGATTAGCATGATAGAATATCATCACCACAAGATTATACACTTGGCAACTCATAGAAGCAAGATGTTCCTTAGAATCATCATTATTTATACTTTATTGGAGTTGAGCTACGAAAGTGAGTAAATCTAAATATACTTTCAACTCTTCACAATTAACGAGAATCCAATATTTTAGGTGTAATTATTGATTCTCGTTTCACGCGATTGAAAAGAGTGATCGGAGGGAAAGAGACCAGTACCAAAGAATTTCCATATTTAGCACAAATAAGGGATAGAGGTGGATACTGCGGGGCTGTTATAATAAGTAAGCTTTGGGTTCTAACGGCAATACATTGCGTTCCGTATAGGATTTCCGAAACGTTTGTGGTTGCCGGCCAAAAGCAATTTGATGTAACACTGGGAGATCAACTGATGGAGTTGGAAAGTATTTTTTCTCCTGGAAATTATAGCAAGTAAGTAGTGTAAATATGCTCGGAGAGAACACGAAGCTCCGACAAATGTTCAGAATAGATCAATATAGATCAGTCTGAAGCTCCGTTAGAGCCAACTTTCAGGTTTAGGTTTCATAGAGCGTTTATTAAAGGTTCTCCGGAGATTAATTCCAGTTTCAATTCAGCATGTTTTAAAGGGAATCACTATTATAACTATAATTTCTTATATTCAAAAAACTTATATTGGAAAATTGAAACTCCAGTGAATCTATTCTTAAGGACACTCAAGCATCAGGAGATCAGCAGGTAAAACTTTGCGCCAACTTCTTTTATGAATTACTTGATAAAATTGAATTTAAAATCGATACTCTGCTTATAGAATCTCATTGATTCCGATGCAGAAAACTGATTCAAACCAATTGGGAATCAATTTTTAATGGGTTTGAATTGGTTTTCTGCATCGGAATCAATGAGAATCAATCGGTTCAATGAGATTCTTCTAGCAGGATAATAATTACGTACATACCTGAGATTGCATTCTGAATATTAATTTAGGTTTCTTCATAGTTTGCAAGCATATATGACATTTGGAGGTTGTTACTTTCAAAATTCTTTCAAAATCAAAAAAAGACTGAAACTTGATTTTAGAGGCAATTTAGAGAAATTTACGTTGAATGCATAATTTATGAACAAAATTGGCGCAAAATTTGGTTCACTTTTGTTGGTACTCGAGTGCCCTTGAGGTGATACCAGCGATCCTTGAAGATGCAACCACATTCATTGGTTAGAAAAGGACACATTCAAAACTATTCTGACAAACTACTCGAAAATGAAGGAATGAAATCAGAATTCATTGAAGAAGGTCTGCACAGAGCGATATTCTCCTTTTATTGCTTTATTTTCGAATAATTTGCCAGAAAAGATTTGACTCAGGTTGCATCGTCAGGGGTCGTTGGTATCCCTTCAACCCTTGTTTAACACACACTGAGAGAAATAATTACTCACACCAAAGAAATATATCCTTGATTGTAGCTGATATGTTGTGGAGTCGAAATAAATTTTCTTGGATCAAAAAAATATTTTCTCATTCAAGAAATCTATGCTTGGTTGCAGAAAAATTACCTTGTAAACAGAATAAATAAATTCCTCGTAACAAGAACATAAATTCTTGATGATAGTGATCATTTCTCTCTGTGCACTGGGGTGAAATCCACCCATAACAAACATCTGTCGATAGCCAGAGGATACCACTACTTTTTGGCCCAGTAACATTCCGGTAGACTTATCAGTCAGTCTGTAGCAGTTATTGAAAGTTGTAAATTGAAAATTTTTCCATGGAAACAAATATTTCATGTTTTTTTTACAAATTTCTTCCCTTTCTTTCATCAGAATAAATACTTCCCCATCAGCAGTCACTCGAGGACTAATTTCTTTCTCAAAGAGTAACATTCCAAAAGTATGATGTCCAATTTTCAGCTCAAAATATTTAACCCTCAGTTACCTCACGTATTTTCGTATGTTTTCAACTAAATGAAGTTTTTTCCATGACCAAAAATTTACTATGGTTCTCGAACTTGATCCTTGTTCTGGTTTCAAATCGTACCCCTTCATCCCTATGAACAGAAGATCAGATTTTCAAAAACCTCTTGTTCCCTTCAGACCTCCATGGGGTAACTTCATTTTTTCTGGTACACTTGAATGTGATCTTTGGCTGTATAATCTATAAGATTTTTCAAAGTGAACTTTGAATTAGTAACAATATTCAATAGCTCATTTGTTATAACAATTTTTGTCGTTGGGATAGAAATCATCCTAGTGTGGCAAGTATGGGATTCCTGTGAAGTGTGGTAAACAAGGGTTAAGCGGATGTTTATGAACCTAAACCTGAGCTTCTGAACTGAACCAGTATAAATCATTAAAAAGTATTCCAAAAGTACAGTACAAAAAAGAAGAAATGATATTGCATTGTTGAAACTGAAATATCCATTGACATTCACCGAAGAAGTGAATTCCGTCGCTCTACCCAAATCTGGCAGCATCCCGACGGGGAATGCGACGTTAATCGGTTGGGGTGCAACGTCGACCGAATATAGAGATCCTTCGTACAAACCCCATTACGTGACTTTACCCATCATCGATGGGGAGAGTTGTAATAAGATATGGCGCGCTATGGATCCAACATTGGGAGAACACTATTTGACGGATCGTCATTTGTGCACTGCATCTTTCGACGACGAGGCTGGTGCTTGCGATGTAAATCATTTGATTTCCAACATGCACTCGGATTATAACCCAAATTGTTTGTCACATGTCGTATAAAAATAATTTCAGGGTGACTCTGGGGGTCCTCTCGTGTCCATCGTGAATGAAACACACCACGAACTCCTCGGTCTCACGATCGCGGCATCCAGAATCTGTGCGGGAGTGAAAGAAGTCAACACCGTGTATACTCGAATTTCATCTTACGTTCCTTGGATTCAAGAGATCATGAAGAATAATCGATAACAATTTGATGACTCAGGGTTGGTTCTTGCAATAACAATCCGATCAAAGTAAAAATATTTATATTTTTCAAAAACAGTTTTTAGTTTAAAACAGTCCAGACAAGCGTGTTAAAATGGATGATAATCTTTCTTTTTATAGGATATTAAATGAAAACCTTACGTAAGTTTGTCTTATCTCTTATTAGCGTAATATTTAATTTGGCAATATTAGTTTAACCATCAGAGCAATCATTTATTTTTCCTACCTCTAATCTCAATAAATAATTTGTTAAATTTGAATCTGGATAAAAAAAGAGAACGTGGCTTTGTACAATAAAATACCGTGGTATATATCGAATAAAGTTTATATATCAAAGGAATATAAAATACAATATGGGAACGGTACACGTCTGGATTTGTAAACTGTTAAGAAGAAAGTTTGTTTGTTTACAATTGATTATGAGATTAATTAGCGTCTTGATTTATGGGGTACGTTTTTTCGCATGGACGGTGGTTTGTTGTGCATCATGGTCTCGCATTTGGGTATGTGACGTTCGGCCGCGCCCTGATTGAATTTCCTTGAACAGTGAGGACATTGAATATAATCGCTAGTATCGCTGGGAGGTGGAGGCGGCAAATCGCTTAATTTTCCTCCTGCCGCCAGGTGCGCTTGCATCTGCTTTGCCGACCTAATTGCGTTAATGAAGTCTTCGTGCTTTCGTCTCCAATTGGATTTCGTTTCTGGAGCTTTTTTAGCTTTGGTCTGAAAGTGTGAACAATTTATATTAGAAAAAATGATTCACAGGATCGAGGGATGTGAATGAATTGTAAACCAACAAACCTCTAAAGTCTTCTTCGAATTTCCACCTTTTTTCACGAATTGCTCAAATTCCGTGCCTTTGACGCGATTCAAAGCCGCGTCGAATTGTTTTCTCTTCTTCTGCGCGGTTTTTGCACATATATCCTCGTGAAGACTTATACGATCCACAGCGAAATTACGTCCACATATTTTACAACTCGCCAAACCCTCTCTGAAAGATTCGTGGACGAGTTTATGAAATGAATTTATGTGGATTAAGAAATCTAATACTATACTTACGGTACGCTTGAGGGGGCGATGTTGTTTTTGTTATTGCTCATCGGCGATGTGCGGTTCGATGGATTCAAAGTTGTGGGTGGTTTTGCCTTCGCTGCCATCGTTCGGGAAGGTTTAGATTGACCATTGGATAACGCCACCGAATTACCGTTGGTTAAAGATACTGGAGACGGCTCGGAACGGCCTGTTCCTGACGGAGACGTTGTGCTTTTCTACGTTTCAAGTAGTACATTTCATCAGATTTCATCAATCAACAAGATTACAAGACGAACGAGAAGAGTGCTATTGGGTTCAATTCTTACAAGATTAACCGATGGAAAGAGAAGATTTCATACAAATTATTGACATGTTGTAAATTTTTGGGTTAAAAGAACGATGACATTTCGAAAGGCGATTTTCTCTGTTTCTTTCGTCGTGAACTGACTGAACTGAGTAACATTTCTTTCAAACCGATACGGTGGCATGGTAACAGGATTGCCAGGTTAGGTGAATTTTTAAGCGAATCCGCTAATGAATTGGCTCCATTGAATGGAATGACCAATGAAGAGACCCCATACAACAAAAGTTGCTGTGCAATCGTCCCTCTTACGTTGTCTATCAAGTCTTCCTAAAGTTGCTGTGAATTTGCTACGCATGTGATTGAGAGTTTCATGAAACCAAGCGACTTCCCAGCAACACGATAACAACTCAAGCTAAAATCCTAGATTTACAGCAAATTCAACATTTTGCTGTTAGGGACCCTAGTTCTCCCTGACCTGGCAACAGTGCGTGGTAATCGCTGAATAGTTTTGGAGCTTCTGACCAAGGTCCAACCAAAAAGAGGCTTTTTCCAACCAATGAATATTCTGGAAATATTACTGAGACATTTGTGCTATGTGGGTACTTGGAAACTTGCCTGAAATTCAATCCTTTTCCATTGTGTCGGCATTTGTTTCCGGGGCTTACTTTGGGCTGAAAGCAGTGATGCCTAGGGACCCTTCAATGAGGGATAAGACAATCAGCTTTTTATTTGCCGCCATCAGGCCCCTCTAACTCACACATTTTTCAATACTCCTCGTTTTCACATAATGTCCATCAAAATCCAGGTGGCGAACGATCTAGTGGTCCGAAAAAATTGGTCAACATACCCAAAAACTTTCATTTTGCGAATGAATTTGTGTTTTCATGGGCCAATAAATTTATTTTCTCTCATTCCGCGAATTATTTGATTACGTGTAACGTAAATTGAATTGAAGTGCCGGCCAACAGTCGTGTAGAGCCATCTACAACTTTTTGGACATTACGTGAACACGTAGAAGCTCGAGTCGGAGGGGCCTGGCCGCCATTAATGGGATAGGGGTTAGTTTGCGCGTCATTCGATGAATAAAATTGAATGATTCGTCAAAAACAGGACGGAATAGTGGGATTTATATCATACTTCCAATGGATTACTCAGTATTATTCATTGGACGATGTATGAATTGGCTTTCTATTCTTAGTTTATGCCATTAATGGCGGCCGTTGTCTTATCCCTCACTGAAGGATCCCTAGTGATGCCAGATTCGAGAACGAGACCGTTTTTACCCTCTCCATCGACCGCGCTCCCCCTTCCTCCCACCATGCGGAATAGATTGGGTGAGCGACAGAGAAAGAGTGACTATCACTCTCTCGACCGCCCAACTTATTCCGCATGGTGGGAGGAAGAGGAAGCGGTCGATGGAGAGGGTAAAAGCGGTCTCGGCCTCGGATCTGGCAATTTTGGCATCACTGGCTGAAAGAGGACTAGTTTGGGTTGCATCTTAAACTAAACTGATATCCAGGTGGAAAGTAAGTTTCACCTTTTACTGTGCGTTTACTGGGATATTCCCACACTGTACTGCAGTCCCAGAAGAATTCATAAAGAACTGTGGTGATGAGAGGGTTGTAACGAGTGATGCCAGGTAACCACCCTGGTAAAAAAAATCTCTCTGAATTTCTCTGAATCTCTCTATATTTCGGGTCAAATTTCAGAGAGATTCACAGTAATTCCAGAGTAATTCAGAGGAAGTTGGAGACTTTCCTGATAGTGGTTCTGAATTCTTCAACTTTTTCTGAATCTCTCTGCATATCACTGAATCCCTCAGAATTTTATATATTTAAATTTCAAAGCTCCCTCTGAATTTACCTGAATATCTCTAAATTCCTCTGAATCTCCAGGAATTTAATGTATTCAGATTTCAAAGCTTCCTCTGAATTCCTCTGAATCTCTCTGATTTTCTCTAAATTTCTCTGAATTCTTCGAAATATCCCGGAATTAAATGTATTCAGATTTCAAAGCTTCCTCTGAATTCCTCTGAATTTCTCTGGATTTCTCTGAATCTCTCTGGATTACTCTGAATCTTCCTAAATTCCTCTGAATATTCCTGAAAATTTCCACGCACAATTTTTCTAAATTTATCTTCCTCTGGAAGTCTCTGAAACTTCCAGAAAGCCCAGGGGGCATAATCTCGAATAGAAAATTTTCAAACGGATTTCAGCGCTGCCATACGGTAGTACAGTGAACTGTTTTACATTTATACACCAACACTAATTCGAAAATCGGTGTGATTTGTTCATTGTTTGTATTAGTTGTATCTATGGCGAATAATTCACTGTACTACCGTACGGCGGTGCTGAAATCCGTTTGAGAATGTTGCATTTGAGATTATGCCCCCTGAGAAAGCCTCTGAATTGCAGGACCAAGAATTGTACTGAATTCATTCCTCTCTGATTTTCCCAGACCCCGCCGGATCTCTGTAAATTCCTCTGAATCTCTCTGAATTTTTCTGAAAAATCCCACGCACAATTTTTCCCAATTCACCTGTCTCTGTGAATCTCTGACACTCCCTGAATACCTCTGGAATCCTGAACCAAAAATTCAGCTGAATTAATTTCTCTGAATTACTCTGAATCTTTCTAAATTCTTCTGAATATTTCTGAAAAGTTCTACGCACAATTTTTCTGAATTCATCTATCTCTGAAAGTGTCCGACACTCCTTGAACGCCTCTGAAATGCAGGACCAAGAATTTTACTGAATTTGTTCCTCTCAGAATTTCCCTGAATCTCTCTGAGTTCTTCTGAATTTTTCTGAATCCTTCTGAAAAATTCAAAGCACGAGTTCTCTCAATCCACTAGTCTCTGAAATCCTCTGAACCACGCTGAATTGCTCTGAATTTCTCTGATTCTTTCTGAATCTCTCTGAAACGTGAAATTTTCAGAGAGATTCAGAGAGATTTTTTTACCAGGGTAGCGATACATCAAAATTATCCACTCCACACAGAGCCATGAAAAAAGAGGTCCTAAAAAAGGAAAATTCTCCACCTCTTTCTTCATTTAACTATATCGCACACGGAGGTGCTAGTTTTCTGGAATCCCTGATTGATTCAAGCTGCATCTCATCCTTTTTTGTCGACAACTTCATTGTGTGTCAAATTTTTATAAGAATGTAACTTGCTTCCTAACCTTCCCAACCAACATGCCAATAAATTGAGAGGAATCATATTTGCAGGAACTTGCAATTTCACAACACACGACACAAGGTACACAATTTTAGTTTCTCTACCCGGAACATAAATAATATTGCTAACGAATTATTTATTTTCAGAACAATCAACAAAACCACATTCACAAATACGACACGAATGTAGTATACCTTGATTGCATTTCTTCTCGAAGAAGACGATATTTGCTCATCTACCTTAACGATGGAATACTTTTGATTCTTTGGAATTTTGGCATCCCTCTTGGATTTCTTTTTTGAACCGACAGAAGTTCGTAAGTGATTCGATTTGTTCTTTATCGATTTTCGAACGTCTACGACTACTTTAGCGTGATTCTTCGCACTCGATGATCTTGATAATTTTTTATTTTTAATAGAAGAAAACTGTAGGAGAAAAGATGTTGACTTTTTATTAAACCCGGGTACAGTATCGGTACGTACAGAAACTGTGAATGGTTGTGGAAATGGCGTGAGACGTGTGTGGTTTGAAGTGATTGTTAATGGAACACATTATTCCATGAACAAGGATTATAGTGCGGCCATTATAACTGTCTCGTATGTTTAATAGATCTAACCCACCCAACGACACACCCTTGTCACGATAGTGCGAAAACGGTTAACGTCCTGCAGCTAAACGTCGTGTAATTGATGAGAATGGCTAATAAAGTTCTACTACGACAAAACATAGTGATATATAAACGTGAAGAATTTTTCACTTACCCTAGGAGTTGGAGAAGTCGATACAGGAACAACATTTTTCTTGATCTGGTTCGAGGTGATGGATGTTCGGACACCGTTCGTGTCCGAGATTTTCTTCCCCGTAGCGGGGATCGTACCAATTTCGGGGGTTGGACTCGGCGACGATGATACCTTCGACGAAACCCTGACGGGTAAATCACGTTTTGACCAAATTTTAGTTAACGATAGGGGGATTTGTTCGTCTACGTTCTCACCGGATCTATCGATCTCGGCGGTGACGAGAGAAAGAAAAATTCGCGGCTGCTTTTCCACCACTAACACCGAATACGATTTACCGTTCCCAGCGCGGGTTCCCGTGGACGACTTTTTCATCGATTTGCGAATATCTTGTATGGATCTCAACTGTTTCACGTCTAAAGCATGTTCGTTCGAATCTTCGAACAATCTACGTTTACATCGAATTTTCGAGGTTCGATTGTTGAGGTTTCTGGGTGTCGGAATTGGTGCTTTGCGTTTCTTTTCTTTGATCACATCGTGCTTGATTCGTACGATAGTTTTACATCGCTTCTCTCCGTCTGTAACTTTACAAACGATCGGCGATGGTTCTTCGAGAATTTGTTTTTTCGATTCTTCCGGGGATTCCGGTTTGATGAATACTTTGGAAACAAATCTTTTGGATGAATAGTTTTCTTTTGGATATTCGGAAACTATCGCGAATCGAGTACTCGTCCCCTTTTCTTTACCATTGATTGGTAATTCCGGTTTTGCATCCCTTTTTCCGTTCTTCCTGTCCAAAGAATCTGACTTGGAGAACCGAATTCTCTTATCGGAAGATGAGAGAGATGGTTTTTCGATTTGAACTTTAGATTCCATTCGTTCTGGTTTGATTCGTCTCGTGGTGGCCATTTTCTCAGTTTCTTCGCAAAAGAATTCCGGATTTCCATCCTCTCCAGGGATATCACCCTTTTTTACATTATTTGACACTGTAGGGCTCTTCGCTCTCCCTGGAGAAACACTCTTCTCTTTCTTTCCTTCAAACAATTCTAATCCCCGACGTACAAGATTTTTTCTATTAAACATCTTTGTATCTCTTTCCGAATATTCTTCGGTTTCTTTAGAAAATGATTCAGAATGTTCTCGAATGATTTTTTGTGGACTGGGACTTCTCGATTTTGATTTCTCATCTCTCTTGGAACGAACTCGGATTCTGGTATTCAATTCTGGTCGAATTCTCCTGGTGCTGGCGTACTTTTCAGTTTCTTCGCAGAAAAATTCCGGATTATTGGTGGACTTTGATTCGAAAATCTCTCTTTTAATCGAGGATTTTGTGTATCTCTTAGGTTCCGTGGATGATACGATAATCGTGACCTTATCGGGTTTCAGCCAGGGAGTTGTTTTCACGATATTCTCGTTATCCGTCATCCCAATGCGTCCGTAAATGGCGCTATTACTGCATAAATTACATTAATATTCGTGACGTTGCGGATTTTTTCTCCGACTTTGTTTTTTTAGGTTAAAGAATATCTCCCAAGCGGGTAAATTCATCCGATGATGATTTGATTATTTACAGCGTTATGTGCGTTTTTTTGTTCCTTTTTATTCATTTTCCTTCCTCCCTCCTCTTTTCTGACCTTTTCAATGACATTGGCGATGATTGATTATGTTAAACTTTTGATGAGGTTTTATGCGAATCCTTAAAAGGTCCATCGCGTTTGCAGATATTATTTACATAAACAGTTTTTACATATACGTTGGTTACATACAAATCGTTTTGTATGGAATTGATGATAATCGGTGATTCAAGCGAGTACTGTTTGAATCGGAAAAGCAGCTGTGAATTTTGTTAGTGATGTTCAACGTTAGCACAATTTTAAAACAATAACGTACCTAGTATTCGATCTTCCTACTACAACCGGTGGTTTTTTGGTCGATAAATTCGTGGTTTTATGACTCTCATGACTCGTCCTCTTTGCATTGGAGTTTCTAAATTTTTCTAATCTCGCTTCGGCTTGGGACAGTTTTTTTGTACCGCTTCCGCTTCGTTTCTTCATCCCCAATTTGCCGTCTGGGATATCGATCATCAACTCTTCGGGAAATTTTTCGCTATCTATGTCCTTGACGACGCGATGTTTCATCGTCTCATCGAATTCCATCAGATGAATCTTCGCCATCATACGATTTTTTTCTATCGTTTCTTGATCTATCGCGTCGTCGATGTGTACCTAAAATAAATACAATGTGAAATATCTGGAGTTATCGATTATTCGATAAAGAATGACAATAAATAACTTGGTATCGATACAGCAATAAATTCAATTAAGCGAATGAGAAACACAATGAGACCTTATTTTGTGCACCGTCATAACGATTATTGCCGATATCGTGGCTCGTTTGTCGAATCTCGAATCCTTCGGGTCGATTTTCTCTGTTGAAATCCTGATTACGATGATTTGCTGGAGCTTCGAAGGCTTCTCTTATCACTTCTTCTTGATAAGAAACGATTGGTTTGCCGTCATTAACGTTGCTGTTGACATCTGCTTTAACTACACGTTTCACGGTAACCGATTGATGACGACTCGTGTTATCGTTTTTCGATTGGGACGAAACTTTCTCACCCATGGCATGCTTTTTCGTCAAAGGTTTGTTATCGAGCGGCTCGAGGGGGTAACTCCTGTCGATCCCTTTAACCGTAGTTTGTCGTTTCTCTTCGAACGTTCTCATCTATATCGTTTGGGCGTATCTTTTATTATTATTTTTATTACGATTCGATACACAATTTAAATATTCTCTCTATAACAAACTTATGAATCATATACAAAAGCGATAATACGTAATAAAACCTTTTGTGAGCTGACAGTGACGGGATGAGACGAGGCTCTGGTTATGCTGTGATGGCTGCTCACGGTTGAACTCACGTTAGAACCTGCGCTACCTCTTTGCACCACTTGATACGCTCTTTGCTGTTGCTGATCGTACAATTGCAACAATTTCTGTTCTTTTTCTTGCAGCTGTTTTTGCTGGAATCGAGCCTGCAATGAAGAACCCCTTCTCTCAATTTCCATTAAATCATAAATTTCATTTATTCCTTATTCCGTATTGGAGACTGTTTCTCGTGTACGATAAATCACTAATGATATTGTTACACTCACCTTGCATGTGCAATTTACATGCCAGGTAAGCGATTGTTTTGAATCGAGTATGATCCACGCCTAGCTTATTATCCAATTCTATGAATATTTTTCAAAAAACTCGTTAAAACGTTAAACGCTTGGAGCCTTCAAATTCTGTACAAGTGATTTATTACAATTTTGAAACTATCGTCCACGAGAAATGATTTCTATAAAAAGAATTAATGAAAAAAGTGTTGGTAAGATACAATACATCGCATGTACTCTACTATGCAGTGGATTGTACTTGATGCACATAGTGCCATCTCATCGATTCTCCCTTTTAACCTACATCGTCGTACTTGAGGTTAGTAAACTCATTGTTACAGTTGTTCAAGTGAATCATGCGTAGGGTGAGACGCGCGTTGTCAAGCACCTTCGTGCATTCATTTTTCATGTACATTCATGTAATTCATTCGATCAATTTTACTGCAAATATTCATTCTCTTTTGCAGAAATAATTATAAAAGATTTTCAATATATATATATATATATATTCGAACGATAAAATCCTCACGGTGTGGAGAACAACATGCGATATCATGCATGTAAAATTCTGTTGCAAGTAATTTACATGGAATACTCGATATAATGAATTACATTACTGGAAAAGAAGTTTATAACAACAGATGAGAGAACCGATACCCAACGAACACGTCAAAATATTAATAATAATATTCAATCAATGATTATCTACAGTTCACCACTCATCGATTTCTTCTATAATTGGAATGGTCATAACAATGACAACGTATTACGTGATATGTAAAGACACGAAGAGAACTAGAGCAAATTATTTCTATGAGGTGATGATGAAAAAAATTGAGTCAATGAGTCAAAGTGAGGCATGAACGGAATAACGCCTGATGTAATGAATTCTTCTTTAATAATGGACAAAGAATAATTGTTACGGAATAATCTCTTTGTGTTTTTTGTTTTCATTTTTCAATGTCATCTTTCCGTCGTTCTCGCATATGGACCTTCGAGAATGAGCAAAGAAAAGACGAGAATCGTCATCGAAAGAGAACCGTGGGCGATGAAAAAATATATAAACACACATATATATTCGCGTGCGTACTTTAAAGTAAAAGTAAGATGATGGTGCATGTGAGAGGAAAAAGGAGCAAGGAGAATGATAAGAGCAGAAGGAAAGAATAAAAGATTCGATTGGTTGCTATACATGGTCATGTGTGTCAGAGTCGTCCAGTCGACCACGACGCCGACAACGACAGATTCAAGGGATCCCAAAAAGAGTAAGAGAAATGGATTTGCGGTGAGCAGAGTAAATACAGATCTTGAAAAGTGCTGTGTATAAAATCTGTGTATCGAATCTTGTGAAATTTGTTCTTTGAGTTTTAAAATTTTCAATTCATTCATTCCCACGTGAAAATTTCTTGCTTGCGCCAATACTGACGATGGAAAATAGATAGGCACGATGCTGACATCCAAGGCTTGGAAATCTATATCGAGCCAACGTTGACTGACAAGTGGCACAATCTTGCACCAATGTTGGTAATCATAATTTCCAATGATCAATCCATCATTGGCTCAAGATTGTGCCAATCATGGTTCATCGTTGTCCCAATATCGTTTGGACAAAAGAAATTAACTTCATACGAACAATTTCATAGCACGGCTGAATATTAATCCAAACGTTGACAACGTTTAGAAGAAATGAGTACCCAATGCAGTGCCAAGCCTGGTCAAAGCTTGGCTCAGGCTAGCCACGATCCTCAATTATACGTCTCCATACAAAAATTCCCGCGTCCAATGTCAAAGCGCCACCCTTCGGTATTGTTTCCAACGCTCGGTTCGTTTCTCGCAAGCGCTCAACGAACTATGCGGTTGATATATAAGCATCATATAACCTTCTGATTTGAAAATTCTAGTCTTCATCATAGGTCCTTCATCGAAGGAGAGATTTTAGCTGTGCAGACCCATGGACTCGTGGACATCAGAATTTGAATTATACTTGATGTAATGGATTTGTAAGGTAACCAGGAATCATTGAGTTATATTAAACTTATAAACACATCTTGTATTGGATTAATCAAATAAGTTTCTTCGTTTCAATGTATACAGAGATTCTCTGGCCCTGGTTGTATAAAATATTTCAGGTTCGGGCTGTACTTCTTAACATGTGTGGAGGGGAAGCAATCGATGTCGGGAATATATGACTCTGAATTTTTATTATATTTTTGCAATCGTTCAACATAGAGTTGAACATCGGCACAACATTGGCTCAACGTTGGCGCGGGATTGTCGCAACGTTGAATCAATTTTGGCCGAATATTGACTCAGTACTATTATAGTATTGACTAAAATTTAGCAGTCAACATCATTTATGTGTAATAAATGATGGTACCTCCTTTAAATGCATAAAACATCTGACCATTGGCAGACCATAAAAAAATTCGTCTATCAGTCTTGGTTCGTAATGAGTACAAGCATGATCCAATCTTGGATTTAGATCGAGCGACAAATTTTTTCAAGGGTTGCCAATGATGGCTGATTTGACTGCCATAATCGTACCAATGTTGGTCCCTCATTGGCAGAATACATCAATGGAGCCTGTAACGATGTTATCATTTCAAGCTTGCACCTTGCTAACCGCCAAGGCTCGGCCAATCTTTGTCAGTGTTGCGCCATCCTAGTGCCAATCGTCAATTTTCACCTGGGTTTATTCGATCGCTAAATGCAAGATCATTCAGCTCGGCCATGAAATCAGGATCATTTCCCCAGTCGTTAAAGCCAAGGAATTATGAAAAAAAATTGAGCTAAAATTCATGGCCAATTCAACTGGGATAATCATTTTTATCTTCGATGATTAGGTAATGAATTGGTTATGGCAGATGATGTTGATTGAGTCACAAATGACAAATTTGAACGATATTGAATTAGAAATTCAAATGAGCTTCCGCGGGATTTCGATGGGATTTCGATCATATTGCACAAGGCATTTGACGATGAATTGATTTGAATAGAACCATCTCTGCATTGAGCTACGTTCAATGTACTAAATTCGTGGAATAGCGATCATCAGCTTTTCGAGGAAAAGTTCAATTGAAGCGAATCGGCATTGTTGTAACGCTCTGATCAACCAAGTTGCGTAAAATTGGATTCAATGAGTGTAAGTCACTACTTGCACTTGTCTTGCACTTGCATCTCATTCGGAATATCAAAATTATTTATGATTCTTTTTCTAATTTACGTGACACATATATCTACTTTTTCAGCTTCTATGATAGAGATCAAGAATGATCGAGGATTTTTTATGGTTCATATAGGTGTTATAACGAAAACCCGTTCTGTTCTAGAATGACTCGAGATAACCCTTGGAATTAATTCACCCTTGACATTTTAATACGAATGATTCGTCTTGTAATGACATCCGTTACTCATCGCACTTTGATTTTCCACACAATAACGCGCGTGGGTTGGATCCGCGTAAACGCATTTGCGTATAGGTTTGCGTTCTGTTCTCAAGACGGAGTATCTTGTTATTATTAGTTCGTTAGCGGACCAGCTAACCTTCTTCCATCATTATGGTTATCACAACGATTAATGAGAACATGATTTCCCACGGCAATGATTATAACGCATTCGAATGAACCCACGTTTTTCGAGCCTACATGCGGCCCCGAATTTTAATGATTTGTTCGTATTATTAGTTCCTGAATTGTTCCTTTTCCTTCTCCTTTTGATCAGGAACTGATGATAATATCTCGACTGAGGATTTAAAAACTCTTCTCCCAGGCTGAATGAAGTTGTAAAATTTGAAGATTTAAATCTCAAGATAAGAATGTTGTAATTTGTAAACTTCAATGTCAAATGAATAACTCGTGGTTATGCAAATTTTATTCCACGATAGCTCAATTCGCATTAAAATCGTGCTTGTAACCTAATTTGGAATCGTGAATCAATACTTTTACATAAGAAATGATGTTTCCTTCTCTCGGAGCGAGTCAATTCTGTTTGACTGGCATGTTTCATTGAAGCATTAAAGATGAAATACAACCTGTAAGAATTATGACCCACTTACGATACGAGATTTTGAATTTGATTGGTTTTAGAACGAAATTCGAATGATGATTCGGCTGGTCACACGATTAAACCGATTATGTATTCTTTTGCTTACTGAGTCTACGGGTGAAAGGATATTGTAGAGAAAAAGGCTGGGTTATGATGTTACGATCTAGCCGACACGCCTAATTGAACATAATCACTTTGAAGCGTGCAACATAATCAAAATCAGATATATACATCTTAACACAAATTGGCCAATTTCGAATCCCCAGCATAATTCATTGGAAGGTGCATAGCCGAGGGATGTACAATGTTTTGAAACATCGATTTTTTATACAATTCGATAAAAAGAAGAAATGAAGAAAATTTTCTTACCACAAGTACACATCTTCTTCAGATAAGAAAAATAAATGTATTCTTAGCACAAGAAAATATGTTATTACAATTAGGCCAATTTTTTGCTCAGTGTATTATTGATGTCCGAATATTAGATCTTTCCCCAATAAAAATATTTCTCTTCAAAACTTCAACAATTTCTCTGTAAAACTTCATTATCGCAATTCTTAGAGAAAGAAAGAATTTTTTCAACAGATTCATCTTCCAAAACTCTATGAAATTCCGCATATTTCTGAAAATTTCTATTGCCAGTAAAGATTTCTCTGTACATTTCCAACTTATTGGTCAAAGTTGTTTTGTTGAGGAATGTTGAATTTTCTCAACATTTTTCTGCTTGATAAATGGTGGAAACATTTGACGAGGAAAGGAATTTTCTCCACGAATTCATACATTTCTCTGCAAACTAAATTTGCAGAAAAAAATTTGAATTTTCTCTTTATTTGTCTATTCCAAGAATATTACGGCTTGTGGCGGAGAGTTGAGTTTTCTATACAAATTCATACATTTTTTTCAAATCGCATTTGCGGAGATGAAGTGAAATTTTTTCAAATTTTTCAATCGACTCAACACAACTTGAGTAAAATTCACTAGTAGGCCTCGAAAAAACCTCTCTCCCACGACCCACTCATTTTTCCTTTCGGAGGATTCTGAATCGATTAGTCTATATCCGACGGGAACGAATTTTTTAAAATTTTCTATCGATTTGACCCAGCACTTGGAAAAATTTACAAGTTAAGGTCGAAAAAAACCTTTCTCCCACGATCTACTCATTTTTCGTTTCATAAGATTCTGAATCGATTGGTCTATATCTTACAGGGACGAACTTTCAAAATTTTCTATCGATTTGACTCAGCACTTGGAAAAATTTACAAGTTGAGGTGAAAAAAATCCCCTCTCCCACGACCTATTCATTTTTCGTTTCAGAAGATTCTGAATTGATTGGTCTATACCTCACGAAAACGAATTTTTCCAAATTTTCCATTGCGATGATTCCCATAAGTGGTACTTTAAGATTACTGTAGTCATCTCGGAGATCCGCTGATGCGATTAGAGGCTTTGCTTCTCACTCGCAGGACCCGGGTTCAATCCTCACTGAGGAAAGTTCCTAAAAATGGACTTCCAATGTGGTGTCTCTTCCTTAATGTCATTCAAGTCGAACTGGAAGGAGATTTGTAGAGATAAACTCTGAACAAAAATTTTTTTTTCAAGCAAAAGTGAATAGATAAAACAGAGATTTGTAGAGTAATGCAGAAATATGCAGAGAAGTATTTAATGTAATATGGAGATTTGGCGAGTTTTGTACGAATTTTGTGGAGAAATTCATAAAATATTACGAAGATTGGAAGACTTATGTACAATTTTGCAGAGTATAGCAGAAATTTGTAGAGTAACATTTATGGTTAAAAATTCTGCAAATCTCTCAAAGCGTCCGAAATCTGACAGTTATGTAGAAAAATCTGAAGAGTTTTGAAGAATTTTGAAGAGAAATATTTTTATTGGGGTTATTTTCAGTTTCGTGTCAATTCCAAAACGATCACCGCGATATTAGTCTCGTGCTTCTGTTTACCCCCAGGACTGACGATATTCTCGAGTCTCGTGCACCCCTAACCTTAGAGCGCCCTAAGCTGAGCAGCTGAGCATGTTTTTTAGTACAATTTCGGAATTTTTTGATCGAAACTTTTGTATTGAAAAGAACGTCTCTGAACCTGTGTCAGCGGGGTGAATAAAAAATTCACCAATTTCCATGTTTCTACTTCTTTATTTGGATTATCTATCTTAATGTGCACAACTATCGGGCCAAGTGTGGATCAAGCAGGAACAATCATGGCACCTTTGAGACGATCTCGGGCCAGTCCTGGCCTCATAATTATATATGCACAAGTCTTCAGCCATCACAAATTCGAGATTCAGACCCTGCTTATCAATATTGGCACTAATGGTTCTCAACTAAAACCACCCACGTAGAAATTCCGGTACTGAGCCGATGGTGACGAACGGATCGGTACTGGTTCGATATTTGAACCAACCGTTATTGACCACTCTTCCACCAATGTTGGATTAACAACGGCACAATTTTAGTACGCAAGCGTTGGCTTCCAACGTTGATTCGGTACCGAACCAATGTGAATAAATATCTCGTGTACTTTGAGAGAAGACTCGATTGGCCACGTAGACATTGACGAATGGTCCAGTACCGGCTTGATACAGGCTGCCAGTTTGCAACCGTTGGTGGTCATTCTATGATCCAATAGTAAATTTCACTCTAAATTCCCCCTAGTGCAGGAATTTTGATAATGCATTGAAAACCTTCCAAAGTTATAACAACGCAAATAACGGTTGAGTAACAGTCGTCGGTACTCGAATAGCGATCAATATTAGTGGTACTAATTCTCAATGTCGGAACCACGCTGATTTCCAGTACTAAATTGATGTTGGTAAAAGGTTGCACCCTGGCAGTCTGTATCGAACCGGTACTGAACCATCCGTCAATTTCTACGTGGGCAAGTTTGTGTCAATGAGTCGTTGCTGATCACTGAGAACAGTGGAACAATTATGAAACAATAGTGCTCTATTAATTATTATTAAATGAATTTTGTTTCTAGACTTTTCAATACCCGCATGGGTGTTTTCTACAAAACTGTCATTCCATGAATTCTTTATTTTCACGTACAATGAATCGTATCATAACAATACCGTATTATTTATAACTTCTTTTGTTAACTATCGATTCTGCCAATTTACCCGTATGATTCAAGTGGCATATACATTGGAACCGGTATAGAAAGGTAACTGCATTGACATACTTATAAAACGTACGTAGGATGCTTCATTATTTAATATTTCGACGTATTTTCAGTAGAGTTCATTCCAGTTCAGGTCAAAACCTATATTTTTATGAGTAACAAATCCTACAAAACAATCCCCACAACTAATTCGAGTGAAATTAATTCTCCCATATCCAATATTTACCATAGTTTTTAAATTTGTTAGTGTCGAAGAAGTTAGTTCTTGCAATTGAGCAGCCCATGATGTTTCCATATCCGCAGGCACTCCCCGAGCGTCCAACAATTGTTGCGAGCCCACCAGCATAATCAACGATGAATTTTTCTCCATTCGTTACATATTCTTTTAGAAACCTTTTTCAAACGTTATCAAGAAGTTAGCTCATTGGTATCATACTATCGTGAATGAAACTCCACTTTGGATGTCTTACTTGTAACATGCGAAGCTCCACGCGCTATCCATTGACTCGAATCTTTCGTCTTACACCCACTCTCGAATTACATTTTCCTCGCGTTAATAGTTCCATTCGTCAATTTTGAACATCGATTAAACAAATGAAATAAATTGTCGGGTCGTATTCACGGTATCCTACGATTTACGTATAAAAAACGAAACAGACGCAATAATTAAACGTAAATCGCAATAATTAAAATTCTTTTGTTTTATTCATAGAGAACGTTAGTTACGATTAAACCGATTAGAACAGCGAAGACAACAAGTAGTCCACTGAGTGTGTTGTTACCATCACAACTGAGTTGTTGGTAAAGCTTTAAACTTATATTATGCATCACGCAGTGTTAACTCAAGCGCATGTCCACGCTAGTCGCTGTTGGTAACATTCAAATCAGTTCGCGAGGTTCACGTTCTATCGAATCGCAAAGACTTTCGGAATTACATTTTCAGAAACTAAAATAAATGATCGAGAATGATGATAGTTTAGTTTACGCACCTCAAGTGCGTCAAATATGTAAGTTTGAAAGTTCCGACTTTCTTTGCGGTAAAGTGAAAATTACGCTCTGTTTCCATATAGGATTGTGAGGAAGAGGTAGAATTAATTAGTGGAATCTCTGATCTGTTTGTGATAATTTTTATATTTTGTAGTTACGGAATCAAAAAGGAAGACTTTTCTTTTTAACAGTAGAATTCTACCGATTCAGGTATTTTGAATACTTGATAAAAAAAAAAATCAGTCACGCTATCGATTCTTTCATAAAAATTATGAATTACGCCTAATACTTCCAAGGTTAGGACTCGCCATCGATATTCTACGCTCGATATTTTTCACATTAAGGATGCCGTCTGCTCGACAGCGTGTCAAGTTCAAGGTTTCGTTGAGAGATATTGGTCAATAGTAGATTGATGGTAAAAATTGGACAACTTTCTGAATACCTGGGTGAGTACTTCTCTGCCAAAGGCCAGGAAAGGAACTCACTCTCGTGAATGAGGTATTCTGAATTGTAATAAAGGAGGAATAACAATACAGGACGTCGATGATTGGTGAAACCTGGTCTAGAACAAGACGGAGGAAGTGACGTCATTGCGGTGGTTACGGATCCTGGACACGAGGGAGACCGGATCGTGGACGCGGTTGACAAGCCAAGCGTCGACCGATTCATCCTCCTTCTTTCAATCTTCTTATCCTCCTTTGTCGTTCATGTTTTCATTTCTTTTATTCGTGTTGTACTTTTTGCCCCCCATTCAGGGTTTCCTTTTTTCTTTTGTTTGATTTCGAGGGCGTGGGTGTGGGTGATATATATATATATACTTCGTTCAAGCAGGTGATCCGCGGATATCCTGTATAGAAACTAATTGGTTTTGTATAAAATACCCCTGGTAGAAATTTGTCTGGCGTGGGGGCAACTGGATAACACATTTGAGCCAATTTGATTTTATAGTGTCCGAACATTGATAGTCCATCAACACGGTCAGAGGAATAAAAGCGGAAGCCCTAACGTTTGAATTTGTTACTCAAGATTATTTTATGGGAATAAATTCAAAAGCAACGTTTTTTTCTATGGAGATTTGAACAATATTCAAGCAATTGTCTGGGATCCCCTAGATGGGCACAGGCTACAAAACTAGCTAGAAACCAACCGAACATGTGGAAAAACTAGCTGAGGTCCATCTAATTCCCAATCATAGGGGGGAATTTCAATTTTCGGAGTTGGGACATTTTTTAGAATGCAGTATCGATTCTTATCGCAAATCTACGGGCAAGATGCCCGGGTCGCCATATGGATGGATATAAAAGAGCGTACATGTGAGTCGGTAGTATATGGTTTATATACTAACGTATACGTAAGTATTCGTATGCGTCAACGATACCTACGCGAACCAAAGTAGGACACGGTCCGATAAGACTATTGCTTTTGCCTTAACCGGCTGCTGCTGCTGCTGCTGCTGCTGCTGCTGTCGTCTCAACGTACGGCCATCGATATTAGTGATGCGACACTGGATTTTGTCGGGATGTGATCCCGATTTTAAATATGGGCATGACGTGTGTGAAGGTTTCAAACTATCCTGAACGTGTATTATGATTCTAAAAATTCTCGTTGATAAGTATTCAATTGGAGCAGCAAAGTGGCTAGCACGGACACGGACAATTTGCCTTCATAGCTGATTTATTTCCTGCGATCGCTAAAATTTAGCTGCAGGAGTTAATTTAATGACCGTTCGTGTCTGTGCTAGCCCCTTTGCTGCTGCAGCTAAATTATTTTAGAGACATGTAGTGCATAGTATGTGTATATTAGGGGTCATTTTTTATGGGGTTGGGTCGAATACCCGATTAAATGGAGTCGATCGAGTGCAACTTATTCAACAACTTCCTTACCTGCAGCATCTCAAGACGCGAAGACGTCTGTGGAGCCGCCATATTTCACTTCTCTCGCTCACCGCTCCTTCAGTTCTGAAACGAGAATAAAACAAATAATACAATTGATCGAATTGTGTAATAGATTTCAAGAAATAGTGGTGCACAGAGTTTTTAGGCCAACTAACGCGTTGTGACTCATACTAATACATGACGTAACCATTCTCTATATGGTTAAGAGACAAGCTGTAACGACAAGATGTTTTTCAAGTCGTATCAGAGTTTGAATATTCACCTCACGCAATGTGATACATCTATGACTTTCAAACCTAAGTAATTTCACGCATCATTCGAGAAGAAGAAGGAGAAGAAGAAGATTCAGTGGGTCGACGATCCGATCGTACGAATGCGTGTAATTAGGTAGCCACATCATCATCATCATCATCATCATCTCGACTCGGATGCAATTTAATCTGCATTCCCGACACTCTTGGTATCTTTCATCTCGAGTTCGCGTTTATACTTACATCCCAGACATGTGTCAGACACGAGATTCCCCTTCTTCGTTTTTATAAACATACATGTGTTTGCATATACATATAAATATGTATATGCATTCGCATTCGCTTTGCTTAGCGCGTCGTTGTGCGTGGTTATGAAATACGTATGGATGTATAACGGCTCTTTCTACCTTCTTTCATGAGCATTTTTCCTCCCTCGTGTTTGTAGATTCAATAGATAGTGGATGCACAGAGAGAGAGATAGAGAGATAGAGACAGAAAGAGGGAGAGTATGCTTTCAAATATGCAATCAAAACACGTACGAGAAGATCCACCGTGTTCTTACACAGGGTGTACCTGTGATATTGTATTCAGAAAATTGACTTGGAATGATTGCTTCGAGGAGCACGAATTTGTTTAACGAAAACTATGAATTTTCTGTCTGATGAATTTTTATTAAAACAACGTGCATGAAAAATGTCTCGGGTTGAAGATTAAGACAAATAAATTCTTCACATTTGAAAGACTTTCGCCATTTTTTTTCTGGTCACGCGAAGAGCAACTCGAACCCTTCTTCTTCTTCTTGTTTTTTAGTGACGTGAGTCATTATGAAGATTTCATGGAGGGGGGAAGAAATGATTCGACTGAGAGGTTCTTCTTAATAATGCTGTTGTCATGGAATCCAATTAATTGAATATTTTTTTCTCAGTGTTGGGTCGAATTTTTCTGAAATTTTGAACCAGAAATTTATTTAATTTACTTTTTTTTAGAATTCTTTTGAATTTTTCCTCAATCCTTGATTTCTGAATTTCTTTGAAACACGGAATGTTTTTTTTAGAGAGATTTTTTCACCAGTTTATAGGACTTCCCAGAAAAATTCAGAAAAATTCTGATATCTGGGCATTTTCTTCTCCATTCATAACCAATTCCAGGGCCGTCTTCGAGGCAGGGCACACCGGGCCCGAGCCCAGGGCTTCCTACAAAAGGGGGGGCCTCTTCGTAGAGAATCGATAAGATTTTTACATATTTTCTTAAAAAGGTTACTTAAACCAAATTAAATCAAGTTATTTTTAAAATGAAACTAATTCTAGATATACGAACAAGTGGAAATTCAGTCAATACTTATTTTAAAGAAAAATCATAATGATTAACGTTAGAGTGATTTTTGAAAAATTTCAAGATTTTACGTCTCCTTACATGGGCCTCCACTCTAAGTCGGCCCAGGGCCTTGAAGCAATAAAAGACGGCCCTGACCAATTCTGTGGATGAAATTCAATTTTGTGTACGTGAAAATATCAATTCAGACTTCTTAACGTAGGAAAAATAACTCAAGATGATCGCAGAAGTTCTTGAGAACGGATATATAACTTATAGTGATTGAACAAAGTACGAAAAACGTGAGTTTTGATTTGTCCCTGGGTACAAATTGACTACTTCGCTTGCTCACAACATTTCTGCGCGTTACTGAAACGTTTTAACAAAAATCAGCCAAACACTTTACATCTCAAGCTACTCAAATTACATGAGTATGACACTGTGCTATCAATCCAATATTTGTCGAAAAAACCGCGAATTTGTGTCCCGATTTTGAAATTACAAATGTCCCTTCCGACACTTTTAGAAGTAGGAATCGCGTGCATCTACTTAGGATCAATTTCCTTGAATTTTCTATTAGTTTTAGGCTATAGACAGACACTCCGTAAAGCACAAAAATTCAGTGCTTCAAAAATTGTTGGAGTATTCAACTTCGAAAAATCGAAAATCATGATTTCGTAAAAAAAATGTCCCCTCCATTATATCACTTCATTGCAAGAGTTTTCAAAGCACATCTTTCTATGTCTCATGAAATTGAAAAGTACGTTAGGGCGAAGCAGTACACCAAAATTTGTTTCAATATTGCGTTGCGCGCAGGAGTTATTTCAGATTTAGAGCCAAAATGTCCCCTCCAACACTCAGAGAGGTAGAAATCGCGCGCATCAACTTGGGGTCGATTTTCTCACATTTTCGATTAGTTTTAGGCTTCGGACAAATACTCTATGAAGGACAATGATGTGCTTCAAAAATTGTTGAAGTATTCGACTTCCGAACATCGACAGTTATGGTTTCACAAATAACACCCACTTGAAGATTAAAACTTTTGGGAAAATGAGTTTTTCATCGAATCTTTGTACATAAATGACATTATAAAGAAACCGATACGTGATTCCATCGGAGTAAACTCCTACAAAACCACCATAGAAATTTTGCGGCTGATTATTTATATCGAAATTTTCAACCGAAAAAGGTATTTTTCTGAAATTTTGTATATTTTATGTCTTCTTGATAAAACAATATCAACTGAATAAATCGACCATCATATTACAAATTTGTCTTCAACTTACACTTCATTCTATGATATCGTTGGCTTTATCTTACAAAACAAACAAGAAGCACTCACATGAAAATTTGCATGCGATTCGCTTATAATACTGAGTTTCATAAACAAAAAATTCGTTTATAATAGTACTCATGAAAATTGGTCATGAAGAATGTTACAAACACCTGTTATTTGTAAACACATAGTTATAAACAATCATCCACACAAATGACATAAAAATCTTTATTCTTTTGATTTCGTTAATTTTTCAGTTTAAGACTTTTAACAAACTTTTAGAAAATTTTTTCTCAGAACATTTGAAGTTTTGAAAATATTTTTCGAAGTATTTTAGAAAATTTGATCGCGTGATCCAAAAATACATCATAATCCAACCCGTGGTTGTTATTGGCATATCCCATAGGAATAATACTAGGCCATGTTTTGAATAATCAATAACACGTTGATGATGATTTTGGTATTGAAATTGCGATTTTCAAAAAATTTGGTATGTTTTTTTTATTCATATAAATCATTCAAAAATCCCTATAAGGTGATGTTCAATGAAATCCGGTGATTTTTCAAGTTTTTGGCCGCCATATTGGATCCACCATTTTGAATTTCTAAAATCTGAGTTCAAATTTGTAGTCAGCGACCCCAAAAAACCTCTATGTGGTGTTTCTTAATGGAATCGCGTGACATCTCAAGTTTTTGACCACCATCTTGGATCCGCCATTTTGAATTTTCAAAATCCAAGGTCAGATTCGTCAACAGTGACCCAAGAAACCTTTTTACACCAATTTCCACGAAAATCCGTTCATTTAGAACACGTGTGCCGCAAAGGGTTGAATAAGATTTAAAAATTTAACTAAAATAGTGTATCAACACCGAGCGCAAGCTGGGAGCTCAGCACCACACTGAAAAATCGACTTCAATAAATGTATATAACATAAGAAAAAAGTTTGAATGGTGTGCCTCAACATTTTTTTGATCGGTTTTTTTTAATAAAATATGACCGTAATCCATTTGTGTTACATCGTAAAAAATAATTCATTTGACCGAATGAACTGAATTTAGTTGTGAAAATTATTTCCGAGTAATGAAAGAATGGAAGCTGGTAATGAAGCAACTGAAACAAAGTCAGAGCAAGTCAGAGAAATTAGATTTGAATTTAGTTGAGCCAACGCTCGTTTTAGTTATCCAAATATCAACAACTGTATCTAGTTGCTGGAACTAATTTGGAGTAAGGGTAACCCACACAGCACTCGTTGTCAAGAAATATCTTTAGAAATAATTAAGAACTGTGCAAGAAGTCTTATGCAACATGAATAGACATCTCTTAGAAGTCTTAAACTGTTCTTATTTCTAAAAGATATCTTCAAGGACGTTTTCAGAAACCTTTTAGGATTTTCTAAAAGATATCTTTCGGAAATTTCTAAAAGGTTTCTGAAAACGTTTTTGAAGATAACTATCTTTTAGAAATAAGAACAGTTTAAGACTTCTTGCACTGTTCTTGATTATTTCTGAAGATATCTTTTAGTGTAAAAGGAAGCTTGGCGCCTGTTGTAGAGGAGATTTTCATTTTAGATTAATTTTCATACAATTTCTTTTTTAATTTTTGTTTCAATTTCATCTAATTCGAATATAAATGAGATTCTGTTTTCTTCATTTGATCGATCATTTAAAATTCATGATGATTCATTTTTGGAACTGTTTTTGGCCTGTTTTGCTGTTGAGCATAAAAATTTCAATCATATTTTTTGAGGTCTCTTTATGATATTGGGGAACTGTTCAAGAATTCTGCGATGACATCCAAAAGTATTACGTTCTCATGGAAAAACGCGGCTTTTTCGTAAGAAGAGGGGCTAATTTTGTGAATGAAAAGGGAATTGAGTTCTTGAATCGTTTGAATTGGTTGATTAGTATGGACCCACATAGCACAGTACTTCAAAATGTCCTTGCAATATCTTATGTCACCTTCTTTGTTTGTAATATCGCAAGAATGTCTCCAGATCATCTCAACTGATGTTGGTGACATGAGACATTCTAGAAATGTTCTGAGAATATTCCTGAGACGTTTTGAAAGATCCGTTCTATGTGGGGAAATTAAAAACAGTTCAAAATGTTGACAGCCATATCAGCTTTGTTATTTCAAATCTTCAAAACTTTACTTCCTACCCAGGTGGAAATATTCTATTGAATCCTATTACGAATGGTGTAATTTTTGATCGAATATCATTGAATTACATCGAACCTCATTCATTTTTCCATTCGTTATTGAGTTTTTATAGATTATTTGTAACAGGGTGATCAAAACTAGCCATCCATCCAATCAGTTCATAGACGAATTGTGTTTGGAAATTGTTGATTTCTCCATTGCACCAATAAGTTTTTGTAATTTCAAATCAATACCTTTTTTTCAAACATTTTTGTTCTCTAATTCATCAATCGCGATATCAAACTCGCCAATAAATAACGTACTGTCAATTAATTTTATATAAATTACATAAATCTTGTAGTTTCCACTCAAAAATACTTGAAACACTTTCAAATATCATTTCTTTTTGTTAATCATTACATGATTTGAGATATTACAGATGCAAGTAACGTATAGTCCGATTTAAAGCGGTTTTAATCAATTCTCTTGAATTGGATCAATTGATTTGTCGGTAAAGCAATCAGCTGGACATTGATACGTCTCAACGTATATGATTTCTCCGCGTAAACTCTTTTTCCATTCAAAATCACACATACGGAAAGTTAACGTATACAAAAAATCCTATTCAGCTTAAACATAAACTGAATAAAAGTTGTTTCACACACACCAAAATAAACTATGCGATCATCGCGACGAATGTCGAGCAATTCAAGCACAGATGTGAAATAAAACTAATACCAGTCAACACACAAATTCGGATGAAAATTGCAGGGAAAAGAGGAAAGTTACTCACTTGTTTTCGTTAAATAAAAATAAAATGAGGATAAAAAGTTGCACAGGTTGTCTGGTAATGATCGTCCTTACTAAGAGAGGATCGGAGCAACACTGACAGTTTCGATATCCCTCCTCTCTCTTCGGACTTGTTTTTTTCTCTCACTCTTTTCCTCTCTCTATAATCTTTTTGTTTTCTTTATTTGACTTCGTCGGTCTTTTCATTCATCCTCGTTCTTCCTTTCTTCTTCTCCACCTCCTCTCCGTGTCGATGCCCAAGTCCAAAGGAAGGAGGAAAAATGAGAAACGAGATGACCTTATGAAGAGAAATTACACACTGGACGGGGGACCACAACAACGGAGGATGAGCAAAAGTTGATTAATTGGGGAAAAGAGGTTTTTGTCGAATGTAATGGGGCTTGATACGCGTGTCGTTTGATGTCAACATAGTTGAATTTGGTCGTGAATTGAATTTTTAACGAATACAACGACCCTGATTATTGGCATTCACCTTCATTCACGAGGACTGATCTCTCCGAAGGTTTTTTACTCATAACATTTAGGGCTTCGCATGAGACTCTTGTCTTGAATTGAAAAATTATCTATATTTACTGTTCTAAAAATTCAAGACATCAAAATTTTCAACGGAATCAAGCTTCATTGCAGAGGATAACGAAGATATTCTCTCAGTCTTGGAACTAGTCTCGGTATCGATCTCGTTGCATCCCAAGTGTGTATTAACGGCGGGCCCAATCTAACCCCAGGGTGGGTGTCCTTGCTGCCCAACGTGGGGCCAACCCTGAGATGATAACATCGTTCTCAGCTTGGCTGTATTGCTTTGCCTGAGGATTGATAACACCATGGGCCCAGCATGAACCCAAACTAGGCAATCGATACTGCCCCTTCCTTTTATTTGAAAATTGAAAAATTGCTTTGAATTGCCCCACTTTGACCCAGTTTTTGGCCTAGTGTTGAACCCCATCGTGCCTATATGGGTCCAAGACTGGACCAAAGTGGGATCAAAATTCATACACGCTGAGGATTGTACACACATGCTCGGGATATAAATTCACTCCAATCTTGGCCTAAAGCTGGTCCACTAAGATTTATTATTTCCATTCTTTACCAACTATAATTGTATGGGAAAGTACAACAAGGCCAAGATTGAGCCAACATTGGCCCCATCGTCATTCCCCGATACTGGGTTAAAGAGGGTCGACCCAGCCTGGGGCCCATTGTTATTATAAGCAATACACGCTTGGGATATTTCGACGTATATCTCTGCTGATGTTTGTTTGAATAATCAAGGCTCCACCCCATTCCGTGGATGCCATTTCTACACAGTAAAAAGTGAAACTTAAAGTGATCCCGAATATCAGTTTAAAAATGCAGCCAAAAGTAGGGCCTATTCCAACTGAAAGTAAGCAATTCGCTCAAATTATCTTGATCATTTTGATATTTCAAGAGATTATAATAATTATGGTTAACTATCCCAGGTAAAAATTGACCATGGGCGCTAGGTTGCCGCAAGGCTCACCAAGATGGGCCGAACCTAGGCTACCAGGCATGGCGCAACTCTGAAATGATAACATCATTTCAGCTTCAGCCCATTTGTTTCCACAATCAAGACCCAACACTGGAAACAGGGATGTGATAGCATATGCCGTCAATGGCAGACCATACAAAAATTTGTTCGCCAAGGATGAGCCAACGCTGTAGCAATCTTGCGGCAGGGTTGCGCCCATCTCATGCCAATGGTCACTTTTATTTTTTATTGTAATTGAAAATAAAATAAAAAATCCATTCTATCATTTCGATTGAACGAAATGAATGTCGGAGAATTTCAACATGTAATTTTTCTGATCAGTTTAAACTGATGAATGACGTAAATCCGGTGGTCCTGGCGTAGAAGTAGGCGGGTCTGGAAACAGATGAAAAATTATTTCTGTCATGGAATCTTCAAAGGAGACTTATATATTGATTGAATGCTTGGTTCGCCACTCGCAGGAAACAAGCATCACTCTGGTGAGAGTTATTCTAATTTGCTGTTTGAGAAGGAAGTTTCACTCTTAGCCAAGCTATTACTCAAGTCGAGTCAAGCTAACGCCTAAACTGAGCGAGGCCATCGCCCAAGCTGAGCCAAGCTATTGCCCAAGCTGGACCAAGCTACGACCCATGCTTGGTGCAACATGAGAATCCATTGTCATTCAGAGTTGCCTAATGCTTGGAGCAGTGTCCCGCCAAGCCCTAGAGAGCCTCTGTTGAAAGCATGCGTTTTCCTTCAAGCAATATTGGTTGAAGGATGGGCCAAGCGTGGCGCAGCCAATGATCAATGATGGATCAACGAAGTCGATTTATGACTTCCCATATTGGTACAATGTTTAGACCATTGTCAACCATCCTTGTCCCTACATAGATTGCCCAGCTTTGGCTGGCAGCCTTGCGTCCAGCTATATTCCGTTGTCAGCATTGGCGGAGCCTGAAGATTTTTATATGGGATTTTATCAAATTTGTGTCCGTTCAATAAGAATTTTAACAAGGAATTTCTATAGATCTATTCCTCTTCATTAACAAGTTTCATTTATCAACGATTTCAAAAGCATGAATGAAGTGAGGAACTATCAATCACCGCTGCACGGTTTTGATTCCTAAAAGTACCAAGTTGATTCTTCCTCTTCAATTTCTTCGCGATGCTTCTAATCGAATTTATGGAGCGATTACTGGACTACGAATGACTACACGTTCATGAAAAATGATCTCCCAGGATAAAATAGAAGCAACAATCGTAATTTTTCATAGCAACGCTCGTCACTTGTATCTTGCATAGCTCAAGATGGCTAAATAAGGAAAGGATGACTCGCAGCTTCTCTATGATTCACGCGCAATGATATTTAGTCGATTAGTTGATTTTTTCTTTCAAGAAAAAAAAAGAAGGAACGCACTACCAAAAGATTTTCAATCCACCCACGTGAATGGAAATTACAAAATCATTGTTCATTCATCGTCATTGCTGCTAAAGAACAAATAAACGATGGAACATAAATTCAACAATATACAATTGAACTTTCGCTAGAGTGAAACTCCCTTTCGTTATAGATTTCAATTTAATTAGATTTCGTTGAATATAATTATACGTTGTTTATGCATATTAAAACTGAATTACGTCAAGTTTCAATGAGCTCACGCGTGTTCGTCGATCACCTCGCGAGCGGGGGAGTACGCATGACTGATTAAACAATTAAACCGATCAGCAATTCAAGAAGAGGAAAACTACGAAGCTGCCAAGGATAGGATGAATCATCGATTTGGGTAGAATTTGAATAACCGGTATAATTAAAACTGCTGAGAGAATTTTGTCAATCTCGTTCCAGTTGACATCACTTTTCTTGAGCGATCTATTTCACGAAAATTCTGAAAGAAAAAGAGGAATCCTCCTGCCAAACTCTGTGATTCGTTCGTGCGACTGAAAATGGAATAACGAGAAACGTGACTCCGAAGATTGCTTTCTCGCGCGAGATGAAAACTGTAAAAATTCAAGATATGAACGAGTGTTGTCGGTCGTGCGAGCAAGGACGTAGAAGGCTACACAGGGGGAAGACAATTTTCGTATACCTGCGAGATGTTGCGAATCCGCGCGCAAGTCGATGGTGTTATTCCAGATAGGAAAAGAAAGAAAATGCTTTCCGATAAACGATAACGATTGCTTGAATACTTTTTCCTTGTATTCATATAGAATTTTATATACAACCTGTATACCGGAGATATCGATCTCGAGTAGGAAACTTTACAACCTTCTTCGTTAAACCGTGTTTAATATCCAGAGGTGAAAGTCGATATAACAGAGTATAGTTTTAACTCGCGTAGTGTTCTGGAAGTGTACAACAGATGGCAATACTTATCAGAAGCTTATGTTGTTTCTTATGAATTCATAAAAGTCGATCAATTGATTTCCCATTCGCTCCACATTTTTCATGACCGATGAGTATCAAAAGCAAAATTCTACGTTGATGGCTGCCACAACTGATTGGATTGCCGAGAGAGCAAAATGATTAACCGAAGTGACCAATTTTTCGCTGGACTAGCCAAATTTTTTAGTATTATATACAGAAACAACAAAATTACTGCCTTAGCGAATTCTTTTTCTCCGTGCCAGGTTTGGTGGCTGAAATAATCTTTGAATAGCCTAAAATTCAAAAATCATACCACTCTCTCTCTTTATTTATTTTTGAATTTTCAAAACTTGAAATTCAATAACAGCATTTTGTGTCTGAAGGAAAAAAAAATCTTCCAGATTTCTGTGTGGAAAGTATTTTCATTCCAACATTTCTCATCGATGATTCAAATGAACTTCGAAGCGAGGATATTAATCCACGTCGACTCTATTCAAGTTATCCAACTGTCTTAGAAATTTGAACCCAGCAGATGAGACACACGACATGAACTCCAATTCAGATTGCGAGAGAGAGGGAGTGATGAATCAAATCCACAATTGCCTTGCTCGAATCGAAGTTTGAATTATGTACCACCAAATTAGAACTCCCCAACTCCAACATTCGATATTTCAACCGAAGAATAAAAATTCCAGATCGTTTTTGAAATTCCAAAAGCGAAATAAACGAATTTTATCGCCTACCGAACAAGAGAATGAAAAAACCCCAGAAGAAGAAAAAGAACAACAACAAACTGTTTTCATTTTCATGAGAGGAAAAAAGGGTGGAAAAAATATCTTGGAAAGGGATCAAATAGCGCGAATAATGGACCGATGTAGAATGAATATTGGTTCGTTATCGAGATATATAACTTGGAAGAGAAAAGATATTTGTGAAGTGAATTGCAGTAGCATCGGAGATGTATTACAGCACTACAACGGAATGCTGAGAGTAAAATAGGTTGATAACACGTAACGAACGAAAGGATCATATAAAGGAAAAAAGAAAATACGTATAAAACAATCGTTAGGACTGGATAACGGATCACACCACTATATACGCCATACGAGAATATACTGAAAACAATAACAGAGAACAATGAACAATACAAATAGACCAGAAGATGAAAGATGGGAGAATGAAGATCTGGATTAGCGTGATTTTTAATGATGCAATCGAATCGCTCAAAGCTAAAAGAAAATGCTTCTGGAAATCATTGAAATGGTGAGAGAATTTTTATTCGGAATGATACCGAAGGAGGAGGAGAACAAATTCGATAGATATTTGGCAAGACGAAGCACGAAGACGGGTAGCTCAGCGTCCTTTGATTGCTCTCTTGCACCGTGTTAGGGTCTCGTAACCGTTGCGGAAGCGGAAATTGGATTAACGAAGCGGTTAGCCGCATAGTCGACCAGGATAGCTCGATTATTTCGAATGACAAATGACTGGTGTGGCGTTGTTTGGGCAATGTCCTTTTCTCCTTGCGAAATGGTCAGCGTTGAACGATGTTAAATGCTTCTTCCATGATACATCCGACCTATCATCTCTAAGGCACGAACAAAACCATTCATTGAGAAGTAGTTTATTATTTTATCAGTTTCCGTGATATGAATAACAAGGTGCAAATTCACAAATATTCGTTCGTTGGTGCTCCAACTTGTATCACGGAATACAAAAATGGGATAAAAGTAACGATCTCTGCAGCGTATGATAATAACATTGGGATTTTATGGACAGTAACGTTGGATGCGTCTGCAAGTGGCTAGGGGTTACACAAAGGGAACGGTGTTCCACTATGGAGCGGTTTTTATGAATCCTCTCAACACAAATTCCATCTTTTATTCCTGTACGTTAGAAGTGTCGTAAAAATGATACAAATATGCCTGGATTATCATTATACTACTAGTGAAGTATAGTGATAGGACATCCTGGAAACATCGCCAGGAGATGTGCACTGTTTAGGTTCTCAAAGTTACTGTCACAAGGTGAAGTTTCCATCCCCAGTTGTTCTCCACATCAACCTCCTGGAAGATAGTGACAGAAAACTATAATTCCTTCATTTAAAGTATTATAATGGATTTCTCAGTCTAAAAACACCTGAATATTTACTTCAATCTAGTTCATCATCGATGTGTTAGAGGATGTATTTTTTTTTCAGCACAAGATCTCCTCGTTCTAATGATTTCAAGTCGAAACTAATGGGAAAACATTTAATGAACGAAATCCAAGCGTTTCATCGAGCCGCTGATTGCTCCACAATGCCTGTACAGAGTCTTTGATGGCTCTTTGAAGAATGAATAAATCGCTTCCTCTAATAGCACCAGATAAAGGTTACACAAATTTTTCGTAAGATGTGCAATTATTGAATCCTGAAAGTAGCGTTGTGTTTTTTTATTCCTGAATGAAAATTGCCACACAAAATCGGTTGTTAGTCAGAAAACTACTTGGTGCAAACCAACGCCGTGATATTGAAAAATAATGGGTGAAATGTGGAATCGAGGGAGACATGCAGTCGAGCCAAGAAAAGAAGTACGATGATATATAAGTATCATGTGTCTATATACACAGAGGCGTGCAAGCATCCACAGGAAGATGAAAGATGGAAGAATGAATGGTGCGGATGGACGGTGGTTGGCACCGAGGCTACGTTTACGATGCAATGCTGAGGAAGCAAAGCACAACATACTTTCCAGATCCATAGAAGAGTCGCGATGCGCCAAGATGATACAACACGAACACCCAAGACGCCTGCTGCTCTCTCCTCAGCACCATCTTTTCCAACCCTCATCCTTTTCACCCTCCCTTGACCAAAGTGGCAACGTTATTCTTTTTTCCTCCCCAACGATCTTTCAGAAAACATTTTTCTCTGTCCTTAAATCTCTGAATACAATTGCAGATTGTTCCTGCTTCAACTCTAGTCACGTTTTAGTTTCATTTTCTGTAACTTATTCGGTTATAACTTCACCTTTTTGCACGAAATCCCAAATTCCCTTGAACAATTTGCCAAATGTCTCGAGTGCATTCGAAGATTTGATTCGAATGGAAATCTTGTGGGATTTTTCAAATCGATTTCCGCGAACCCACGATTCCATGGGAAAGATGATATACTATACTTTTTCTGTCTTGACTTCTAATTCACGGATGGAAAATTGTATCCTCCGTTTGTAAGGGAAAGTTTGGATAAACCGAAATTGTTGAAATCTCGACCAATAAATTCTGTATTTGCGTTAATTTTCTTGGGAGAGTATTATTCGAAACATGATTCCCTCTGTTCCTTCCACTGTTCTCGACTTACTCTTTACTACTGAACAGGACTGAACGAGACAAAGCTAGGATCTATATAACACTTTTAAGAGGACATACGGTGGGTTGGATACAACATCAGCTACGGTTTAATGGATCACGTAAGTGGTTCGTACCACTCGTAAACACACTTCACGGCATAGAGGTGGTTATATTCCAGGATGTACGATGGTACCACAGAGAGAAAACAACCACCTCAGGGTCGCAAGGGAAAAAATGATTGCTAAGTATTTGAAAGAGACAACAGATTTTACACTCGAAGGGGATATCTTCGAGAGATTGAGCCACACTTGGATTTTCAAGGAATCACAATTTTCGTTTGCCCACCCAACATTTCCGTCAGAACTTTGTATTGAATCTGTCAAATCTTGAAAGTAGATCGCAGCGATGTTACGTTGGCAGATTCTTTTACGAATACAGTTTGTCTACTTTACGATGTGGTTGGAACATTCGTGGTTGCAATAACTCAAAATCTGGTTCGATTCGCCAGGAAATGTGATTGTCATGTCCAGAAAAATTACCTACATTCTTCAGGTTAGGAAAACCAAATTCTTTCTTTGGTGTAATAACCAGAATATGCGAGTAAATTTTGGCTTCAACTACTTTTTTGAATCGAACCAGATTTCAAGTTATCGCGACCACGGATGTTTCAACCAAGTCGTTTTTCTGTCGGTGTAACTTCAGAATAATTCCAAAAATTCGGCAAATTACATACAAATATCTGCTCTTTGGTTTCCTCCTGGAACAACCTAATCCCTCGAATCACAAATTCTTACAAGCTTCCTCACAGAAGTTTAGAAAAAGATTTCTCCCGAGGTTTCTTTTCCCATGAAAAAAAGACCAACTCGCTAGGTTAAGCGAGGTAACCCAATTTCAGCTAATTCCATCAACGAGATCGTCCCTGTTAGATTACAGTAACGTAACAGTACAGTTCCACGCTCATCATGGTAAATCAAATGACGCTCTCTATACACCACTTGTATCTTTCCTTCCCAGTGAATTGACTTTGAAATTCATAAAATGAGGGAAATTAAAATGATAATAAGACTTTCCCTCTTTTGTTCAAGAGAAATAGCAAAAATACCCCGTCAAGATATATTTTATTGAGATTTTTTCGACTTCCCTGAGGGACGGAACAATAGACGTTTCCCACACAACGATCATTTACACGAAACTTCTTATTGTACAGTGGGTCTTCAGTCATCCCGTCGTTGTTCTTCGACAAAAAAAAATCAAGCGAGAAAGTAAAATGATTCCTCCTGGAGAGAGGTGTATAAAATAAACGCGAACGGAAGTTCAACTTCGAGGCAAATGGAAGAGGGAGCCATTCGAAAGTCCAGAATATTGGGGGCAAGGAATACAGAAATCGTAGAGGAGGTAGTGGTAGGTGCTGTCGAAAGCAAGCGGAGACGTTGCATATCATTGACCCACCACAACAAGTTTTCTCCATTTTTACGTTCTTGTCATCTTTTATTTACTCTCCCCGAGGATATGGGAATGATTACGACAACGTCAACTCACAATAAAATCACGACTTCAATTTTCGAGTCGAAAAAGGGGGAGGCGGGAAAGGGCTGTTTACCCCTCTACAGGAAAACTTATTATTCGATTCGACTACTTCGAGGACTCGATTTTTATCCACTTGTTTCGATGGATGCAAGAGCGGATGGATGCAATATATCGCAAATTTTGTATAAAAGATTTTTGCCGATCGTCGAAGCGGGAAAAGATTGCGAAGGGTCGTCGGGTCGACGGCAAGACCCGAGATCGAACGTTATCTTTCGAGCGAGAATTTTTATGATTTTTCAATATTATGAAAAAAGGAAGGAAGAGAAGAGAATGGAAACGAGACAATACAAAGGAGGTAATATGTAATATTGTAGTGGTGCAACTCTTGTGAACGAAGCCGTGAGGGAAAAAGCATTCCGCGGTCTGTCGAACTGCGAAATGAAACGAACGTATGTATAAAACACTCTTTCATGACGTCATCATTGTTCCTCGGATCACTGGTTATGACGATCATCGTGTGTTTCCGTTTTATTTTTCCTTTTTCCTGGGAAAACAATACTCGATTGCTTCTTTTACGCAGTTATCTTTGCGATTTACTCATATAATATGTATATATCTGTATATGTACATATAAGAAAGTTTAATTTCAGCCCACGACGCGGTATTCACGCTGACTTTGAATCGAGCCATGTGCTGAATTGAAATGAACGGCTCGGTCCGGCACCTTCCGCTATACCTTTCACGGAAGTACAGCGAGGAGCTACTACGGTTTGTGGAACCGGAAGGATCAAATCGATGAAAGTTTAAGAGGCAGTCGATTGTGTAAATACGCTTTAGTGGTCTCAAGGAACGACGTACCAGCGAGTATTAAAGAATCAATCCTCACGTTCGTTCAGCTGAAAAATGATGAGAAACGTATATCTACAATTTTTTCCTAAATTTCTCATTAAAAATTAATTGACGTGGATCGTTGGATCGAAATTTCAAGTAAATTGTATCGCGTTTCGTTCGGTTCGAATTTTTACCTTCAAGTACTTTTTCCGACGTAGGTACTCGCTCTTTTGATAATTACTTTTTAGGTCGTACGCGTGTTTCTTCTCTTCTTTTTTTTACATCAAATAACGTACTCGAAGTTCTCGAGAATCTCCTCTTTAAAAAGACATCTCGTGCAGTTGTGCCTCGCTCTATTACTTCAAATTCACTTCTACCTCAAGTGACCGATATGAGACTGAATTTTACTCCCTAGGTTACTTTTTTTTTCAATTTTCTTTGGCGTTTTGGAAAACTTTTCCCTCGATCGTTAACGTACCTAGATCCACAGAATATATATCGAATGCAAGTGTTGTATGAAACATGCGATCCCGAGAACCAAACAACTCGTATTCAGCATCGTCAAATCTTTATGCTTTCTTCATCGGCAGTTCTAATCGAATCGAGTGTGCGATTGGTAAATATGTGAGACGTAACATTTTCTAAATTCTAACTTATATAAACTATATTGAATTATATATAAATTGTATATAATTTCCAAAAAGCAACTGTTACTGTATAAATAAATTTTCTATATGTCTCTAAATCTCTCTAAATAGAAAAATCCATTGATTCTCATTGGATCTCGGACAATGTTCTGACCGAATCTCATGAAATTCTATTACTTGGATTCAATGGATTCATTCAACCAGTTTTTTCTCACTTTTTCTGGAATTTTGAACCTGAAATGTAATTTGAAATTCTTCTGAATTTCTTTGAGTTTTCACGAATGTGCACGTGTGGAAATTGCCGGAGTTGACAAATCGCCCAGTACTGGAAAGGTTGTATTTGCCAGACTTCGGCAAAAACAACTGTTCCTGTTCAGGCCCATTACTGTTTTTCAACTGGCTGTACATGTTCGACGGAGTTGAGACGGTATTGGTTGGCGTGGACAGACAGTGTTGGGCCAGTAATGAATCAATACTGGCCGGAAAATACACGGATAGTAGTGTAACGGAGCCGCGCCAGTACTGTGCCAGAGTTGGGATGACCATTCAATATATCCAATAGGCGATCGAGTGCCAGGATCGGTAGGGCAATGGCTAACTACAAAATCGATAGTCGAACTACGTTAAAATTATGTCCATGGAAATCCGGCTGTTATGGTAAACCAAAGCGGCGCCAGTACTGAGCCAGAGTTGGGATTACTATTTCATATATTTGATAGCCGACTATATGCCAGTATCAATATGGCACTGGCTGATTACGAAATCGATGTTGTATTGTCGTTAAAATCAATTCATTATGACAAATGGCGTGGTACTGGCGAGGTTGTATTTGTCAAAGTTCGGCAAAAACAACTGTGCCTGTTCAGAATCATTACCGTTTTTCAACTGTCGCCGAACATTCGCAAAATTTCAGCCGGTATTGGCTCGCGTGGACAGACGGTATAGGGTCAGTATCAAATGAATACTGTCTGGACAATACCCAGGATTTCGAGAAACGGTACCGTGCCAGTATTCAGCCAGAGTCGGTATTATCATTCCACATGTACAACAGACGGCATTATGCCAGTAATGATATGACTCTGGCTGACTACAAAATCGATAGTCGATTGATGTTGCAATTATGATCTTGGCAACTCGGCTGTTGTGGTCGGCCGGAGTCGCGCCAGTATTGAGCCAGAGTTGGTATTATGATTCAATATGTTCGATAGACGACATGGTACCAGTATCGGTGGAACTCTGGTTGACTACGGAATCGGTAGTCGATTCACATTAAAATCACGATCTTGGCAACTTGATTTTTGTAGTGAGCCGGAGTCGCGCCAGTATCAAGACAGAGTTGGTATGATCATTCAATACGTTCGATAGAGAACAATGAACCAGTATTGGTAGAATCTTGTTTCACTACGGAGTCTATAATAAATTGCGTGACTTCAAGGGAATTGGTGCAATAAATGGGAACACTATTACTAAAATATATAATATCGACAGGTGTGAAATATTACTGTGACATCACTGAAATATTGCTGTAATATTGACGTAAGAGAGCAATATTGCTGTGATATTACTGCAATAAATCTGCGAGGACATGAAATATTACGACAATATCGCATCAATATTTCCCTGCAATTTCACAATATCACAAAATAACATCACTGCGATATTACTGCAATATTCTGTGCTGTGTGGGATTCTTCCAGTTACGTTCAGGGTACAAGAAAATTTGGAACTCCAAACTAAACGACCGATACTTAGAATGGAATTTAATCTTCTTTTTCATCAAACGATGATTTGAGAAAAGTAGTCTATAATCGTGAATTTTTCACTACTCAATTTCGCTGGTGTAGTTGATAACATCATACGATTGTGAAACAACGTTAAAAATTCATCAGCAAATTACGAGACTGAAACGTCATTGGGCACACGTTACACGATTTCTTGGTAACAATTGAAAAAAGTACATGCACACACGTAACCAAGTATGGAATCGTTTAATTTAATTACGTTGCGGAAAGCACGTGACCTCTTTCGTCGAATTATTTCCTTTTTGTAATAATAATATAATATCGAGCGAGTTTATTGATTTTCCCCAAAGGAAGGTCAGAAAATTTCTCTTTGGGAATTTCATTTCCAAATCATGGAAGTTCGTGTACACGGATACGTACATACGTATCTATAGATTGATTGGTACACAACACGATAATCAAGAGTCAATTACTGCGATGAATAATGAGAGTCTCTCTCCAAGAGGAACTTCACGAAAGGTTGGAAACATCGAACTGAATTAACAATTATTTGCTTCTGTATTGATCAGGGCAGAGTGAAGTTTTCTCTCTGTTATTTAACTTCGCTGAACGATGAATCAATATATTCAGTATCATTTATAGTTGTTTTTACGTTTACAAGTTTGATCGTTAATAACGTAAAATCACGTATTTTTACTATCGCAATTTGTGGAAACGAGTATTACAAGAGGGACGCGCTTGGACGATGAAAAATCGATGATTAATCGAGTATTCGAGTAAGTTTGAAAAGTTCGGATGAAAAAACTGTTCCTGAGTATTCAATTAGATGTTCCAACAAGAATTCCAATTCAATATTACAAACTTCTTTTGTCCATCAACGAACATATGGTCAATTTATTTTCTTATAAAGATGAATCTCGGAAAGAAAAATGCGAAGAACGCAGGAGATTCGATCGTGTCATTCATTCGTAATACGTCCAACGAATATTTTGAACTTCGCGATCGATGAATTTCAATCTGTGAATGTGATAATGTAACATAAATATGAATTCTCGTGAACGAGAGGGTTTCCATTACATATCGTTATACACAAAGTACCTTCTCCCTACTTATATTTTAATATTACACGACGATTTCAGAGGAATATCGGTCCAATATTGAATACTAAAAAGCTATTAATGTTGTATCACGATATTTATCAATATTGATTCAATTCTGTAGAATGCAGATACTTTTGTTGGAGCTTTCGAAAAGTTCATCACATATTTATCGGAATTCATGATTTTCGGTTACAACGAACGACAAATCCATAACATTTCTGGAAGATTATGCTTTTTAAAGATTCAAAGGTTATTTCATTATCCTGCGGAATCTGTCGTTTCGAATGCCATCGTTGATTCAAAATTTAGATTTTCTGGCTTTAAAAATCAGATGATGAATTTTTTTATTTCGATTGATTCCGCTTTCCTGTGAAACCACAAATGTGATCCAAAAGAAAAGACCAACGAGGAGAAAAATCAAATTCTCTGTGATATTGGAATCTAATTTTACCGGATCCCTCTCGCCGGAGTAGCAACACGGAGAGAAAAAATTTGCTGACGCAGCAAATCGAGGTATTATATATAGAATAGCAAAATTTTTTGCTGACCTAGCTAAAGATTTGCTATAACAGCAATCGCGTTAGCTACGACAGCAATTTGTTAGCTGTGGCAGTAAAAAATGTTTGCTCCGCCAGCAAATTTTCAGTATTATATACAGAATAGCAAATAAATTTTGCTGGGGTAGCAAACATTTTTCGCTGCCACAGCTAACAAGATTGCTGGAACAGCAAATAGTTTGCTGTCACAGCAAAAAATTTGCTGCTCTGGCAAGAGGAACTCAGCAAAAGTAGATTTCGCTGCCGCAGCGAATTCCTTTTTCTCCGTGAATTTTTCAAGCTGTGATAGGATAAAATGTTGCTTTATCAGCAATCTAGTTAGCTGTGGAAGCGAATTTTTAGCTTGTTTAACAAAAAGATTCGCTATTCTGTATAAAATACCTCGTTTCTTTTCTGCGTGAATCAACACGATGTACCATAGTTTTGTTACGAGAACTCATTGAGAGAAGAATTTGGTTGATATTAATATATTTTCAACACAAGTTTTCTGATGCCGATAATAATCAATCAAATCAATTTTAGTTCAGGAAATCTCACGTGATTTATTTAACCACACGAAAAAAGATAGTCAGCTATTATTTGGATAGCTAAACATTAGCTATGGGAGCTATTTTTGAACTATGAACTATCACAGCTACTCACTTGGTGGTCCCGTGAAAAAATTGTCCATGCTTGCCTCTCACGCCTGATCAGGTCCCAATTTTGTACTCACATGACGAGGACTAATTATGCCCAATTACGCCCAATCACGCTTGATTCCCGAGTACAAATGTTAATTTCGGTTCGCCACACAGGACTGATGCAGACGTGTTGCATTTTTGTGCGGTACTGTTGCAGATACAGTGCGGGCACATCACGTCCGCAACAGTACCGCAGAAAAATGCAACACCCCTGCACTAGTGCTGTTTGGCGAACCCGAAATGAAAATTCTTACTTGGGTTATGTTCCATTACACATGAGAAATTCATACAAAATCAATAGGTTTTTTGTAAGGGATGAAACTATTCCGTGAAAATTTCTTTTTGCACTCACGTGGAAACCCTTCATCAAGCTCAACCGCCAGCGATCATGCCAGATGAACTATTGTCGCTCGTGATCATGCGAAATGTTCATACAAAATACAGACTGTGTGTTGATTCATTTTTATCACGAATACACATGCTTCGTCATGCTAAATCGGCCCCAAACGCAAGCACGTACACCCAATCACGCATGATCATGCCTGAAAACTGGGAATTAGAAAATGGGAGCTGCATAAGCACAATAAGTAGAAATGATTGACAATGAATGTCAAGTGTTTGATAACATTGTTACAGTTTCATTCCTAACGGAGAACTTATTGATTTTGTATGAATTCCACATGTATAATGGAGCATAATTAGACTGATCACGCCTAATTAGACTTTAGTCATCAGCCGTGATCAGACGTGAGTAGGCGTGGACAATGTTCTCACGGGATAATAATGTTATCAAACACTAATTTATTGGTCATCATTCCTACTCACTGCGCTTATGCAGCTCCCATTCTTCAGTTTTCAGTTTCCAGGCATGGTCATGCATGATCATCAAGCATTTGTATTTGCGATAGAAAAATCAACACAGAGTCATTTTGTATAAATATTTCTCAGTTGGGGAGATTTTGCATGATCACGAGTGAGAATGGTTTGTCAGGTATGATCCCTGGTAGTCAAGCTTGATCACGGGCTTCCACGTGGGTACAAAATTGAAGCTGACAAAGCTCAAAAATGATCCACCAGGTGACTTGAACACGAAGAATTTTGCCGAAAAATGTCTGAACGATCTTTTCACGGGATAATCCAAATATCAACTACAAAACCTGTGCAGTTACAGCTACGATTTCCTACTGCGGTACCTAACAAATAGCTACAGCTGCAATTATTTTAGCTACAGCGGTGGAAAAAGGGTGCTACAAAAGTAAGTAATAGCTGGCACAGCTATTTTTGTTTTTTCCATGCAAAAAGTTTCTTTGCATTCATTTCAACCGAAATTTTGCTTGACTGGAACAAACGTTTCCTCAGTGCACTTTGAAAATATTTTTGGATAGTCATGCACCCACACAGAATGCCAACGAAAATGCAAGAATTTGCATGAATATTGACTCCATATAGATTCAGCCTTACGCCAATCTATAATCTACCATCAGCTTTGACAAAAGCAAAAACATACAGCTTTTACAAAACACATCCATCATTTTTGATTATTTTTCAAAAATAAACACCCAATTGGGACAATCCCAATTTTCTGCAGAAAAAATTATTTGTATTTCTATTGATTAGAATGTGGAAATGACTGATACAAATTGTGATCCTCATAATCTCCGAGAATCACATGAAGTTCTTTCAAGAATGAATGCAACCTACATCCAACCGCATGTGGAGAATGTGAAACTTCGAAGATAGATGCGCCGAATAAAAGAATACTTGAACCGTTAGAGACGTTGTTACAGTCGCTTCTTAAGAGCAAAGTGGATACGTACAGGGAGGAATAAAGAAGTGTTAAGGCGAGAAATTGTGGCCAAGGAAGAATATGGAAACTTGTTACAATGTATTTTGTCTTGTCGCAATTTATAGATCTTATTGAATCCTGAAGGATAATAAATCATGCCTTAGAAACTTTTTTAACCATCTTTCTCTCATGCTCGAACTTTTTACAAGCTGGTTTTTTTATGTATTGATTTTGCTCATCGATATTGGATATTTTTTCTCCCAACAAATTTCATATTCCAAGTTCTGCCCGATGTTTCACCTATGCATGCACATTAATGAAAAGTACCATAAAGAAATCAGACGATTTCTTGAAATTTGGACAATAATCAAAGTACAATACGAAGTTACTAATTCTGTGACGGAGGAGATGATATTTCGCGTTTCTCCCCTAAAGATATAGTTGTCGTATATATCTCTCTTGGTATCTGTGCTATAATCTTTACTTCTTCTTCTTCTTCTTCTTACCTTCCTCTTCCAAGTCACGGTTTTCCGTTCACAGTGGTTTTCACAGGGGATGGGGGATGGGTGGTACGCTTGCGCTCACCCTTCGATATGAGAACATCGAGGCGTCGGCGTCGGCGTCTGCGTGATGGGGGGCGTCGTAGAATCGTCGTCGTCGTCGTCGTCGTCATCCTCGCGATCGTGATCGTCGTCGTCGTCGTCGCCGTCGGTTACCGAGTGTCGTGAGAACTACGCGTAGCACAGATCCCCTCGAATCATTCGGTCATTCCTACATTACGTGTCAGTATAAAACCGACAGGAGTGGTTGTCAAGTCTCTTCGCGTATAACCTCATCCCTCTCCATACACCACGCACCCTCGAACTTTAACGTTACGTTCCATCAACGTGCACTCAACACATATATTCCAAGTTGAACCGCAAGTAGGGATTATCAGCGACTAGTGCGCCACGACAACAACAACGACGACGATTATTATATATTATAAATCTATCGTGTCAGGTACCGTCATTGTCATTGTTCCCAGAGGAACACCCCAACTCGTCGTCGTAAGGGAAAAAATATATACATTATAATATTTGGAATATTTCCCAAGAAAGTCCCCTGTGTTTGGTGATGAAAAGAAGGAGAGAGAATTGTGAAAAAATGGAGCGCACGAGAGAAGACGGATCGATGGCGATATAAACGAACAGCGACAGCACGCGAACGAAAGAACAAACTCAATTCTGTTTCTTTCGGTGAATTCCAATAATAACGGCTGTTCGAGGGAAGCTCGAGTGTCAAGTCGAGTTACATCATGGAAACGAGATTCCTCGTCAACGTTCGTCGTTGATCGATAGCTGATAGCGGGAAAGGAATATTTATTCGGGGTCAAGTGATAATAGGGTCAAGTGATATCGCGTTAATTGTTCGTGCTTTTCGATTATTCGTACAACAGTACACAGTGTGACTTTCCGAGTACATTACCGAGTTAGTTCTGCATTCCTGTTGTGCGCGTGTGTCGGATGGAAGGCTGACTTCAAGGTCGCTAGTCGTCTCGTGCAACTGTTTAATCAACGAGAAGGGAGATTCTTCCTTCGAAATCCGCAATACATATCACATCAAGATTATTTAGTTACATATATTTAGGAAATTTTCGTTTCAGGGTATCGCAGGATCAAAATATGTGGATCGAGGCAAAAAGTGAATCGCGTGTTCGTTGGAAAAGTGAGTTATCCATCTCGATGTATCCGCTGGAAACTACGCTTCGATAAAACTTATTTGTCATACACGTGAGAGCGTGTTTTGACCTATTCGATTCGATATTCCAAATTCTTTCCAAGGGTTTTGAGATCATGAGAGTCAAAAGAAGAACGATATTTCCCTTTAAAGATCCTATACCGGGAACAATATCTATTTCTACGATTCAAATTCCTCTTTAGTTCCTTCCCTCTCTCTCTCTCTCTCTATTATGTATAATTTCCTTCTATCTAATTCCAAATCTTCCACGTGACACACGAGAGTGAATAATTATATATTATCTGTATGAACGCACGATGTGAAAGAACGAGGAACACATTGGAAAGACAATAAAAGAAATAATGGAAGAGAAAGCAGGGCGAAATCAACACACGAAGAGAAACCTTATCATCGACGAGGGAAACAACATTATAATTCAACTAAACCTGGATAAACATACATCGGTGTTTACCTAGATTTCAAGAAAAATAAAGGAGAGTAGAAGTAGAAGTAGTAGCAGTTACTATACCAACTATATTAGTACTTATACAAATAAGATTTACAAAAAATTCAATGAATGACGTAAAAAAGACTCAAGTATGAGTCGGATTAAGAGAGTAACGGATGCTAAAATGCGTTCCCAACAGAGTACCAGATACTCTTGTTTATCAATTTACGCTACCCTAGTACCGAGTACCAATTTATTGACTTGTTTATCGTTGCTTGTCCTAATCGCTTGTCAAGTGACCGTATCCTTCGTGTTGGAGGGTACGAGTACCAGTTATGCACAATTTCGAAAATGGAATGCGGGTATCAACGGTACCCTCGAGTTTGAGTTCAAAACGGAGCAAGGTAACGGTTTGTTACTTTACACCGACGACGGTGGTACCTACGACTTTTTCGAATTGAAATTGGTGGAGAGTGCTTTGAGATTACGATACAATCTTGGCGGAGGAGCTCAAATCGTCACCGTCGGCCACGATCTCGGAGACGGACGTTGGCACAAGGTGCAAATCACCAGATGCCACGAGAACACCAGTCTAACGGTCGACGACATCAGTGCGGTATCCACGTCGCGGGGCAAAGAATTCGAGTTTGGTAAATTAACCGGCAATTCGGACGTTTATATCGGGGGAATGCCTAGCTGGTACAACAGCAAGTTAACTCTCCTCGCTTTGCCTAGCGTCATATTCGAGCCTAGATTCAACGGACTCATTAGGAATCTCGTTTACGCCGACGGTGACAATACCCTGCCCAGAAGGCAAGAGATGAAAAGCCACGATACCAAGGTGAGAGATATTCCTCAATCTTTTCTTTCTTATATTCTCCGAGGAGTTACGAATAAGAATACTCCCTCAACGGGGAAACGATGAGTTCTCCTTTTCCTCTTTTACAATTCCTATCCACGCTTTATCGATATTTGAATAATTCTTTCAATTGCACGACACCATTCGATTTTCCCTCAAAGAAATTCTATCAGCTTTATGCGAAAATCTCGATATTGATTCTGATTCACCAATAATGCGAATTATATCTATGATTCGTCAAAGAGTAACGCAACTCGCAACACTGACAATGAAGCAAAATTTCTCATATCGCTCTCCAAATTAGGACCAGATTTCCCTGTCGATGCTTTGATCGCTGACCGAATCGTTTAGCCTTTCATAGGATTTAACAAACCCTCTCGTATCCCTAGTTCATCGGCTGAAATATATTATGTAAATTCTTGAATGGTATTGCACGATGGAAATTAATCCTCCGATTGATATATCGATAGTGAAAAATTTCATAAAAGAATGAAATATATATTCAATGGTATCGTATAAATGTTAATAAAATACATTTGGAGGGACGTATTATATGAGAAAATATCACCTTATTAAGGATACTTTTTCTATACACGTTGTGTAAATTCATAGTAATTCCGGGTGGATGAGTAGCTCATTCAAGAGGGTTACTTTATGCTTTTTTTGGGTTGTCGAGCATAATGGAGGAAGGATAAGAATGATGAGACGACGACCAACAATAATGATGACGAACCATAACGGACTCGAATGCCCGAGGGAGACACTCGGACGAATTTTAACATAATCCCGAAGGATTCAGGGATACCCTTAACTGGGATCTCAGGTCATTCTTACCCTCCACGTTTCTAAGTATAGCAGGAAACGTAACGAGCGTTATATAGGATTCGGTATATTGAATTTCATTCATTCTTGATCCTCAAATTGACCCTTTGGATTGGAAGAATAACAAATATACTAGTCAATAATTTTGCGGATAATACTGGTTTCGATGAATCCACGGTTATCAATTTCCGATCGTTTATAACATCCCATGTGTGTAAAATTCACCAAATACTCGACCTAGACTCGAGAATGATAAAAACAGGACAAGCCTGGTGCAAAAGCAGGAATACCGATGGATTAAATGTGCCAAGATTGGGACGATACTTGCACGGGATCGGAATCTAATATTTGTGCCATTTCGGTGTTTTTTTTTTTTTTGAAAGATACTACACACGACGCGAGGCATCTTCCTCATCTGTCGCGTCCCTTTCATCCCGAGATAACAACGCCAAAGATGAAGCGTGAATCTCGAGATTTCAGCAGAAGGAAAATCTCCCTCGGTAGGAAATTTCATCAAAGAAACGTGCACCCTTGATGCGGCAAATGATCCTCTTTATTGGATATTCATTACATTCGAAAGACGGTGAGGAGACTTTTGAAAATTATCTACCACTTGAACCTGAAAATCGAATTTTTGTTTTTTCCTCTTCTTCATCGTGAGCGATGAATGGGTGAGCGGGATTATTCCCGGGCCGTTATTCGAAATTTATGAAAATCATTACACATTCATCCGCAATGTCGCGTGAATATTATAACGATGTGATTTTTTTGGGATTATAAAATTTGCAATTTGCGTTAGATATATAATTCCGAGGATTCAACGAAGGGACACGTAATGTTTTGATATAAGATTTTCCTCCTTGTAACAACCGTCATCTTGATCTTCGCCTTTCCTTTGATATCCGGCTGGCATCTTTGGTTCTTCGATTACACTCAAGACCTTTCGTCGTCGTTCGATAAAGGAGAAAGGTAAAGTGGCTGGATATGCAAAGGCAGGGAATGAGAGTACACGAAGGGGTGTACAACTTTCAAGAGAAAAGAAAGAAAAAGGCGGCCAATGGAAAGAGTCGCCTTTCAAATGATTCTGTACATTCGCCGTTCAAAAAAGGTTATATCTATTTTTTGCTCCAAACTCTTCACTGTGAAGGTTCTCCTGTTTTTTCTCTTTTTTTATTTATCTCCTTTCCTGCTTTCTTCAATTTACTTCAGTTGAAAGGGTCCGTCCGTACGTCCATACTTCTCTGTATATCCATAAAAATACTGGATGTAAAGAAATAAATACCATTCGATACATGATTCGATAATAATATCTATCTTGTCGTTCTGTATTGAGTACAAGAATCAAGTTACAACGATCGATAATAATACGTTAAGAAGTATCATTCGATTTAGCGCTCAAAGAGAATCAACTATGATTCCTTTTCTCACAATTCTCTGAATAAATGATTTTCTAATATCATCGATCGCAACCCTACACGTTTCCTCTTCCGTTTCTCTTTTTTTCTTTCTTTCTTGCTCTCTTTTTCAAGGGTTCATTGTAAAAATTTCTTACATTCTTTCGATCGTGTACTCTTTGTGCACCCTCGTACTTTATCATCGATGATAAAGTCGTTGTTCTCCTGTCTTCGCTTCGAACTTTATCTCTGAGAGTAGTGACGCGAAAAAAATATAGAAGAATCTTACTACCACCTTCGCCGGTTATTTCTCTCAACTCCGATATTTTGTTCGTGATATCGAGGGGAATTAACGGAGATAGGAATGATGGGAAATTTGTTCGAGTTGCGTTGATCGATATTTTTCTGACTCTTCATTTTTTGTTGAATCTTGTGAAGGGGAGGGCGAGGATTCGTTTATCTTGTACTATCGAAATTTATCAGATTATCCTCACACGCAGAGGGAAATTACCTAAAAAATTACTATACTCTATAGTAAAATAGGGACAAAATCACATTTTGGGGTTATGTCCTCAATAAAAATATTTCTCTTCAAAACTTCAACAATTTCTCTGCAAAACTTCATTATCGCAATTCTTAGAGAAAGAAAGAATTTTTTCAACAGATTCATCTGCCAAAACTCTGTGAAATTCTGCATATTTCTGAAAATTTCTATTGCCAGTAAAGGTTTCTCTGTGAATTTCCAACTTATTGGTCAAAGTTGTTTTGTGGAGAAATGTTGAATTTTCTCAACATTTTACTACTTGATGAATGGTGGAAACATTTGATGAGGAAAGGAATTTTCTCCACGAATTCATACATTTCTCTGCAAACTAAATTTGCAGAAAAAAATTTGAATTTTCTCTTTATTTGTCTATTCCAAGAATATTACGGCTTGTGGCGGAGAGTTGAGTTTTCTATACAACTTCATACATTTTTCTCAAATCGCATTTGCGGAGATAAAGTGAATTTTTTCAAATTTTTCAATCGACTCGAAACAACTTAAGTAAAATTCACTAGTAGGCCTCGAAAAAACTTCTCTCCCACGACCCACTCATTTTTCCTTTCGAAGGATTCTGAATCGATTAGTCTATATCCGACGGGAACCAATTTTTTAAAATTTTCTATCGATTTGACCCAGCACTTGGAAAAATTTACAAGTTGAGGTGAAAAAAATCCCCTCTCCCACGACCTATTCATTTTTCGTTTCAGAAGATTCTGAATTGATTGGTCTATACCTCACGAAAACGAATTTTTCCAAATTTTCCATTGCGATGATTCCCATAAGTGGTACTTTAAGATTACTGCAGTCATCTCGGAGATCCGCTGATGTGATAGAGGCTTTGCTTCTCACTCGCAGGACCCGGGTTCGATCCTCACTGAGGAAAGGTCCTAAAAATGGACTTTCAATGTGGTGTCTCTTCCGTAATGTCATTCAAGTCGAACTGGAAGGAGATTCGTAGAGATAAACTCTGAACAAAAATTTTTTTTCTCAAGCAAAAGTGAATAGATGAAACAGAGATTTGTAGAGTAATGCAGAAATATGCAGAGAAGTATTTCATGTAATATAGAGATTTGGCGAGTTTTGTACGAATTTTGTGGAGAAATTCATAAAATATTACGAAGATTGGAAGAATTATGTACAATTTTGCAGAGTAATGCAGAAATTTGTAGAGTAATATTTATGGTTAAAAATTCTGCAAATTTCTCAAAGCGTCCGAAATCTGACAGTTATGTAGAAAAATCTGAAGAGTTTTGAAGAATTTTGAAGAGAAATATTTTTATTGGGGAACACATAACACATAACCCCAATATGTGATTTTGTCCCTATTTTACTATAAAGTGTAGTAATTTTTTAGGTAACTTCTCTACGCGTGTAATTTTCATTCAAGATGGATGGAAATGTGCTCGTTCGAACATACGCTGGATAAACAACTGGTTTTGATTATAGTGTTTTCAAAATAAGGAAAGCTTTCCCAGTAAACACACGTACGTTTTAAATGCGTCAAAAACAGTCAATAACCACACGTTGTGGATTAGTAATATTCTTGCGTTGATTCAACGTAAAAATGTCGTGGCAGATCACGTGTTTTTCAACTATGAAATAACGTCATATCAACGGTTTGAACATCGTTTAAAAGGAGTCAAATATTGACGTGTCCTAACCCTCAGTGCACACACTGGGTTAGAGTAACCCTGCTTGGTTTTCGAACTTGCCGCATTCGAAAGAGTGAAGGGATGGGGCGCTGAGGCTTGGGGGTAAAAAACTTACGTACGCCCTGTACAAATTCCTCGTTCGACACCCTCACAATCCTGTGAACAGCTGACCTAGAAGGTTCGTATTTCAGTAACAGGGGTAATTTCACCCAGTGTGTGTAGATAGGAAGGAAATCACCGAATTGTAGAAACTAAAAATGCCAATGGCAATGTTTAATTGAATCATTATTCATTGTTGTTCACGTGTATATATTTCATGAAAAGTGAAGTATGTTTTTGGCAGAAAACGAGATCAAAGTTAAAAATATAAAACGATGATGAGGATTCAACTTCCATCCCGATAGTGGTCATTTTGAGATCCACCATTTCTTATGAATATAAAAATGATTCTGATGACTGGAAATAGCAAAAACTGATTATAAACATCATTACACTCATTATTCATTATGATAAAAGCACTTTGTTTATATTATTCAACTACATTTTAATTATACAAACAATTCTCATCAAAACTTCGCTTTTAACCGAATTGAAAAATCGTTCAGTTTCATCTAACCGAACAATTATTTTTTTTTCTCAAACGGATTATGATATTAGTGATATTTTATGGAAGTTTCACTTTTCAGTTGTTCATCTATCATCCTTTAAATCGCTGTATCTTCTCTTATTCTTCAAACGTGACATTTTTCAAAACACACAATTATCGAAGAATTTTTCAACAATATATTCTCTTATTGTGAAATATCTTTCGTCGGAGGGCATTTCAGGCTTTCTCATTCAAATTTTCTTCTTCCTTGAGTCTTCTCGTATAAATTGAAAGAAAAAAACGTCCAAATCGATGAATTTGAAGCTGAGAAACAAGTAAAAGAACATGCAGGGTTACGCTAACCCTTGTATGTGTGAATCAGGACAAATTTGAAGTGTGTGCACTGAGGGCTAATGATGGTTCTAAAACGTGGATTGAATCCAACAAATAGAGAACAATAGTATTTCTGAGTATGACAGAATTTGGAAAGTATGCCACACTATTTACTATCTTGCTGTTTGTTGAAATTTCAACCATTGTTCGGTTTCGTTAACACAAGGTGTTATGAACACATTTTAAACCCGTCCAAAACACGTTTTTTGAGGACGTCGTTTGATGGTTATTTTTGAATATTAATGTAAATTACACGTCATCAAAACGTAATTCCTGGTCGTCCATTTCCCTATCAAATTTCAACTAAAAATCAACGTTATGAAATCAACGACTGACGTCCGTTTGACAGTCTAACGTTCTGTCAACGTTGAAATAACGTGTGTGTGTGTTTATTGGGAGTTTATTGCTTGGACTTGGTCAATTTTATCTGAAATCATTCGAGTCTTATCCCGTACAGCACCGGACATTTCTACGTTGCCTCTACACGGAAAAAAATGCCCATGTAAGAATTACATAAAAAGTGAGGTAACGATTACAGCGTGCATTTCATGTAAAATTTACTATACTGTCCTGTTGGATTTACATTGTTATCGTACTTACTTCACAGCAACACTACTCTCATTTACTTCGGTAACAATGTAAATATAACATTCGTTCCAACGTAAATTTTATTCCAATTGCATGTATGTGAGCAGTTATGTTGAATTAACAACAACTAATGTAGAATTTACAAGGAACTTTTTTCCGTGTACGTTGCCTCCTCGTGGAATCTTCGTTCATCCACTTTCTATCCACGTCCACCATTTATCCACGTGAAGTCCACGGAGATGCGACATGGAAATCGGTGGATGTGCTGTTAGGGATATCCTTTTGATGTCTGATTTTTGAGAAACCGCTTTTGAGTGATGGAATTCGACAGAGATTGGGTGGTGGCCAGAAAAATTGTTCAGCTGTATCAGCTAAATTTCAGCTATCATAGCTGAATCCCGAGTCAAAAAGTGAAACCTGATTTAGCTCTGATTCGTTGCGTCCTCAACCTGATCTTGTTTTCAAACTTCTCATTCGACCTGATTAAACTCTGGATCACTGCGTATTACGGAGTTAATCAGTCTCTGAAAAGGATAAGAATTTTCCAACTAGGGATATTTCAGTACCGACAGAACAGCCAATGTCTTAGCAACATTAGTTGAAATCTAGGTATCGGAGCTAAAAAAGTAACTGTTCATGTCCCAGCTAATGATTTTCTTCCGTGTAATATATATATTCGACTTTGATAAAGTCTTTCAGTGGTGTCTCTAGTCCTAGACCATAATTCCTAGTCGATCCCTTCGAACTTTCCAAGCTCGTTTAACCTAAGCCCACGCCTGATTCCATAAAATCCAACGCCAACACAACGGTTCATATATTATACCCAAACAAATCATCATGCGTTGCCCTAATTGAACAGATTACAATATATAATTAGATAATTACGCATCGACGAGTCAAATTACCGGATTGTTTTAATTGAAATCAATTTGATGATTACGGTGATGAAGTTTCGTGTGTTTGCAAATTAACTGATAAATCAACATCATTTTCATTCACAGTACTGACACATGAAAACGCTCCCTGAATATATAAATAAAAAATTTGTATTAAAAAAAGTAAATACATACTTATGATTCAAAGTACTGGCCGCACAGTGGGATAAATCGAGGATGCGTGTGTCAAAATCGTAGAACTCTTGATAGAAGCATGATAGCGACATGATTTTTTCTTTTAAATGAAGATCAGACATCACAGATTCGAGGAAAAATACCCAGAATGTTCGATGAGTCCGTTTAGCCCCTAAGAAAATTTATGGAAAGTCAAATTTTTTAGCAAAAAAACGAATTTTTCGCGATTGCAGGGGGTAAAAAATTTTTAGTCAATGTGCTACGCCGGAAGAACCGGGGAAGTTAAGCATATTCCGTTTCCAGATTTGAATTCAGCGTATCGAAAACCATGCGAAATACTGTTTCAATCATCGATCAGATCATTTTATGCCCTTTGGACCACCTAAATGACCGTAAAATCCACATTTTTCTGTACTTTCACCGTGTTTTCCGGAAAACTCTCGAAGAATAAACACATTCTGTTTCCAGATTTGAACTTGACATATAAAAATACACGAGCAGTGATACATAGCACATGGACCAAAACGTTTCTCCCCTTAGAAATCCTATACATAACAGTAAAATAGACATTTCATCGAATTTTTTCCACTTTAACCACATTTTCCGGAAAAATCCGGCAAGATAGGCATATTCTGTTTCCAGATTTGGGTTCAGCGTATCAAAATCCATGTTAAATGATGTATAATCCATTGATGAAGTCATTTTATCCTCTTTGAAACATGTAAATAACCAGAACATCCGATTTTTGGGACTTGCACCGTGTTTTCCGGGAAAACTTGAGGGGATAAACACATTCTGTCTTCAAATTTGGATTCAGCACATCGAAATACATAAGAAATGATGCATAGCACATTGACTAAAAATTTTTTACCCCCTGGAATCGCGAAAAATTCGTTTTTTTGCTCAAAAATTTGACTTTCCATCAATTTTCTTAGGGGCTAAACGGAACATTCTGGGTATTTTTCCTCAAATCTGTGATGTCTGACCTTCATTTAAAAAAAAAATCATGTCACTATCATACTTCTATCAAGAGTTCTACGATTTTGACACACGCATCCTCGATTTATCCCACTGTGGGCCGTCGCTAGCCATCTGTTTTGGCAATTGTCGGATCCCATCTCGGAAAAACGATGCATCTTTTGAGATAAGAAGAAGAAGAACTTCTCATAGTCGCGCATAAAGCAGCTCACTTGAATTTACTCGCATGAGTATATTACGAAGAAATAAAGTATCTTGAGGGTAAAAAGATCGATTTAGCGATACTCGATTGAGTACTAGATTCCTAATACCTTCATTCCACAGAAAGAATTAGAAATAAATTCAAGAAAATGTAGGTACTAAAATCGTGGAATACTTTGTGGCACGAAAATTTGATTTCCTAATGTACAGGGATTACGCTTTCGTGAGGTAAAGAATTTCCATCAGTCCTGGAATAATAAATAAATCTCAAGGCGGAAGTATTTCAAGTGGAATTGTGTAAAACCGATGGCTGGCTCACACGAACGATTATTACTAGAATGGAAATGGGAGAAAATAGCCCAGGGTGAGGAAGGGATAGAGAGGATACACATGACGCGCTTATACGTGTCGGATCGACGGCATCGGATATTGTAGGAGTTACGGTTACGGTGGTGCCGATGGTTGTTTCCGGATTGTGCAGCAGAATGGATGAGAGAAAATAAAGGGAGGGGTTCCAATGGTTCCGAGTAATTCAACCTCTCAGCGTCAAATTATCCTTCGGCGAGATGGCTCTCTTAAAATAATCCCATAAGGGTATAACCACCGAAACGTAACTTCTCTCCATCCATAAACACCCCTTGCCCTCGATATCCGATGAAAATACCGTTACGAAGGCGTTCGAGTAGCCTAAAAGCAGATTACCTTACCAACGTTCCTTCCCGAATTTCAATTCTAAATTTATTCATAACTTACAATAATATACGCGTACATAATTATTAATGATGATTCATATTTCGAGGGATATTGTACGTTTCTGGTGCAATAATATATTTCCCTGGAACAACTCACAGATCGTTTAACACCATCCTGTAAGGGTCGAGTACCATAGATTACCGTGGATTTTCAATGCTCGATAAAGCCAATGAGTGAAATCATAGGCACTATATTGTCATAGAATGATGTTTCTAGGTGATAAAGTCAACCACGTATAAAGTCATACCGTGGGTGTTAATCTCTACAGAATTATTCCACCGTTTTAAACTCCTATCAATTTTGCGAATCATACGAATGTACTTTTTCTGTACAATTTTATCAAAATAATTACAGAGATTGATTTTGATTTTTCAGTGCGGAGGATTTCCATGCGTCGAGATGATCAAACAACGAAAATCCCCAAGGGTGAGTAATCGAATATATACAGAAGAGTCAGAAGATTATCTTTGAATTAAATCTAGTGACTATAGTAGGCGGATTTGTTCTAGGAATTTTTATCGTCGAGGTTCACAAATAGTACGTGTCTTGTGGATTTCAATTCGATGTCGATTTCAAATGAAACCCGCTAAATTCAATAGACGAAACGGTATTATTAGTATACCATCCACTTCCTTCGGTTTCCTCTTTCCTCGGGGGTACCCATTTGCTTACATTTGTATGCATACACGTACAAAGATATATGCTTGTCAGACGATCGTAATTAACCACTAGTCGATGCACATATAGTGTATGTAGAAACTATGCGTTGTTTGTCATTCGGCAATTCCGAGAGCGTACTTGATTGAATGTAACACTACGATACTCGGTGTCTGTTGTGCAGATACCCGGTTGCCCCTCTTTAGCCTCAATCGTTCTATTACGCGCTCTCGTCTTATGAGATACCACGTCAATGTGGTTATTCCAGGTACGTTATAATGAATAGACTAAGGTCCTATTGTATCGAATGATGCATTCGAGTCAACATTGTGTGTTCTTGGTTGTCCATTCGATTCATCGGAGTCTCGATCTTTCGAATCATTACTCTTAGAAAAAAAAAATCATCCCAACCCCCCCGTGAAACGCATCCTATGAACAATTATCATCATACAAAAGTTTGAAAATTTGGCTGAAAAAAAACCCTGAGTCTCAGTACACGGAGAAAAAGGTATCTTAAAAAGTACCATAATTTATGGATTTTTAGCGCTGGTCTGACCCGAGTCTCAATATTTACCTGAACAAACCTCTAAAAGTACCATAATATCTGGGACTTTTATAAGGAAGGTACCATACTTATTCTGAAAAGTCCAAGAAATTATGGTACTTTTGGATATTCGTGCAAGTAAATATTCCGACTCGGGTCAGACCAGCGTTGAAAATCCATGAATCATGGTAATTTTCAGGATATCTGTTTTCTCAGTGTACTTTTCTCTGATTCGAATTTACTTATTGATGTCATGGGCTTGGAGGGAGAGAAGTTTATGGAAAAAATACTCCTTCCAAGGAGAAAAATTTTCTAATTTTGTGTTGAAATTTGTTCAAACTTTGTTCATAACTCTCCACATTTCCTGTATCTACAGTAAATGCATCGTCCTCGTATTTCCTTATGAAACTTCCACACTTTCCTTCTGGTTTTCTTTACAAAATTCATGGAATTTGATAAAAGGCAAGAGAAATACTGCTCCAACAAAGAACATTTCTTTTGAATTCCTCAGTTAACTTTGAATTTACAAATTCAAACGATTCGAAGAAAAATGACAAACTTTCGAGAGAGATTCAAAGAAACTCGAAGACAATCGCAATATTCTGAAAATGGATGCAAAGGAATGATTCGAAATGGATGGTTCGTGGAAATAATCTTTCAGTTTGGTGTGAAATTCTGAAAAAAGTGACTGGAATTCGATCTCTCATCGTGGCTGTCTTTTGCCCCTCGAATTGCCGACTTTTTCCATCTCCGAGATAAAATTTCATTTTCCGAACTCGAAAATGCAGAAAATCCTGTTAATTCCTATTCATATTATATTTCCATCCCACATTTTCCCTCTTATAAAAATGAGTATTCATTAGAGCTCCGCGTTCTACAGAATTTCTCATACCTTCAATATTCTTCTAAACTTTTTTCCACCCGGGAACTCATTTTTATTCGAAAAATATGAAGTAATTCTACTTTCGCGTGAGAATTTAAAAAATCTAAGAAGAGTATATCTCCTCGTATGTGCGAATTCCATGGCAAAAGGAGCTTTTCTTATTCTTCTTCTCATTTTTTCCCTCATTTATTTCTCTTTTGGAAAGAAAAAAACAGTGAGGGGCGACTTTTTTCGAAGCATCGATCTTCTTCCATTCGTGAGCTCGAAATTGCAAAAGTCGGATTGAAAACAAATATCCGAGGAATTGAGATACAATACTTGGAATCGATATAGCCTTTTATTCTCATCTTACGGAGAAGAAGATTTTATAATACTTGATATTCAATGAAACTAATATACACGAGTTGAATCTTTTACAAGGTCTTAAAATTCTTATTCTTGTTATTGAAGAATATCTCGAGATATCGTATCTAGAATTTTCATTCTTCATTATTGAGCGAGACAATTGCATTTGAGAAAATGTCAAAAATAAACCTGAGATCGATAAAATTTCATTTTCCATAAGAGTCGCGAGTTTTCATATTTACTAGGACACATTCACATATGTATCGTTGAGCGTAAGAGGCTTGATCTATATATTTCCCTCTCGGAGAGGAGAACTTATGTAAAAATGTAACCTGATTATTCTGAGTGAAACGTTGAAACATCAAAATAAAACAATCACGTATATGTATATACTATTTCTCTCAACATTGTACTTTGATATTAACGAGAATTGTGGAAGATAACGTTTCGCTAACACGCTTTCGCAAAGACACAATTTTCTCAATATCAAATAAATCAACAAGGCATGGGAAAAATATTTCAAACTCATTTTCTTTTTTTCATCAATTTTTGTTCCGAGTGTCGTTTAATTGCTGTAGGAAACGTTGGTTTTAATATTTCCATTAATATGGTAATTAACACTTTCTGGGACAAAAGAGGTCGTTGAAATTTTGTGCCAGAAAAATGTCATAAAGAGGTGAAAAAAAAACAACAACAATCGAATCGCTCTATTAAACTTCTTCTCGAATAATTGCTTTTTACTTTTTCCGACAAGATCAAAGAATCGATTAACGAGAGGAAGAAAACGAGAACCTAAATCGTAGATTTTGAAATGATATCGATATCTGTTTTGATATTGTTTATTGAACAATGTTTATTGAAACGAATTATTCATCGAATGAAAATTTCCTCAGCTGTTATGGACCCAAAATCTTGCACCCAGGTAGGAATTAACAAATGGCCCAAGCTTGGCTCGATCTTGGCCAAATTATTACTCATATTGGGCCAGAATCCATGAGAAAAAATGGCCCAAGCTTGGTGAAAGCTTGGGATGATAACCTCGTGCCAGGCTTGGGTACTCAATATTGGGCCAGAATGCAATGCCAAGCATGGCCCAATGTCTCATGATATATGTATTATGAGTGTTTTGGAGCTTAGCTCATACGATTAAACCGGACCTGGCCCAAGTTGTGTATATTAATGAACTTTTGCCATGCTTCAACCTGATTCTTCAAACATGCTTCTTGGAGAAAAAAATGACGTCATTTTTCATGCCATCCCTGCTAAAAATTTCCCATAGAAAACGATAAGATTCTTAGCAGGGATATCGGTACAACTCTATAAAAATCACAAACATGGAGATGTGGTATAGATTCTCAAATAACAGATGGTTCAATATTGGGCCGATATTGGTTCGCCATGTTTGGCAGCCCAATATTTTGCCAAACTTGCACCAGTTGTCTTATTGGCATTTCCTATGAAACCCGGTATGGTTTTCAAAATGAACAACGGTTGTATATTGGACCAATATTGGTTCGCGATGCTTGGCAGCCCAGTATTCTGCCAAGAATGGGCCAGTTGTCAATATTGGCATTTCCTACCTGGGCAGTACATTTTTCAAACATTGGTTTTTAGTTCAAAAGAGTCATTTTGAGAATATCTGCACCCTTTCTGACCTGACCAATGTCCATTCCAATGGACATAGAATTTAGCACATTATCAAAATCGTTCCACAAATCAGAGCAGTTTGAAACCCATGATATCATCGAGATTAAGGTGTCAATTGGGGATAAGAAAATTATTCACAATTATATTTTTAGTATGGTATGTTTTTAAACGGAACAAGAATTTCGAAATTTTTGATACCGCAATTTGCATTACTTAAACGAATTTTACTGATTCTACAGTTTGAATATTCAAAAAAATATATTTTATAACTGTTACATTCGGTGGATTTAATCCGTTCCCTGCAGATTTCATCAACTTAAGAACACCCACAATTAAATCCCCGGTTGTAACCATAATATTTGAATTCGAAACTTTTGAACGATCTCATCGATCTACATGAATCATTTCTCAAGTGTTCAGGAGTTTGGAATTCAATTTTTATCAAAAATTTGTGAATTATGGCATAGTTTTGCACAACTTCCTTTCAGTGAAGATGAACGAAAGTTGGCCGACGTATAAAAATGACTAGAAATCAATCATCATGTTCCAATGGATTTCAAGATAAAAATTCGTTACAAGAAAGTTGATAAGTCTCTTATAATATTGGAGTTTTGAGTGGTATCACTGCAGGATGTCCAGCCTCGGAGAATTCTAATGGAATCGATCAGTCATAAAATCATCAATTGTTTCAGCGATGGTTCGCTGGATGTTTTTTCGCAATTTTTGAGAAGATACAGATTGTTGAGCTTCCGGAGTGGAGCCGCGTCTGGAATCGGTTTGTTGCCGACGCGGCTCCACTCCGGAAGCTCAACAATCTGTATAGTCATAAAATCAGGTTGAACGAAATGACCGATGAAACAAATAGAAAATTCCCGAACTGGACACCCTGCACTGATACTACTTTGCATGTGGCGCCGATATGCTACGTAGGTTGGAGTTGAGAATAGAAAGAAAATATAATTTGATACTCTGTCTTGTTTCTAAACACTCATCAACAGCCTGTATTTATAATTAATGAATGTTTCTTTTGGAAACTTACGTAATTTCGTTGAAATTCTTTGTAATTTTCGTTTGATATATTGAATCATTGAAATTTAATGAATATTTATTACGAATAGTGAGAAATACTAGGAGCTTTGGGAACTATCGCCTATTAAAAAGAAATTTTTATCATTATCAGAATTCAGCCAGGTCAGGAAGAGATAAATAACGATCCTCCATCAAATTTTTCAAACTTCAAGAACACATCAAAAAGGACCTATTTACGTGACCGTAAAATTTCAGTGATAATTCGGATTTTGCGGGAGTGCATGTTCGTGCGTACATGAATACATGTATCCAGGTTTACGTATGGATAAGGGGTGGTCTGCATTTCAGTCGTGCACAACGATCCATAATACTACGCGTAACCACATTACCTGCGTGATATACACTGTATGGTATGTGCATTAGGACAAGAATAACAATATGTCCGACCGTTGCGTACTCGTGACGGTATATTGAATTCTTCATGTATTTTACCCGAACGAACACGTGGATTAATCGTGAGGAATTTGTGAAATCTCGTTAACATCGTTCCCCCTGTTAGCATCTCGGAATGTCGATCCCTGCTCTCATTCTCCCTGTCATTCGATCCTGTTTCGATGTTATGCTTTTTCAGGAAGTCTATTAGCGATGGGTATCGTAAAACTCTCCCTCGATGAAGAATAATCGCTCGAAAGAACGTTCACGGGTTATTCATTCGCTTGAAAATATGTCACAACGCAAACTATGAAACACCAAAGGAGAAAACAGAACTCTCTACGGTATTCAGATAATTAGCCCCTCTTTGTAAGTATTCTGCGAGTCTTTGATAAGATTTCCATCAACTACACGGTATTCTCCTCAGAAGAATACCGAGAAATTCAATTCGATGGTTCGATTTTTGTTCTCGGAAACCAAAGAAATTGATATCTTTTATCACATTATTTGATACTTTTGTTTCTACGAAGAAATCGAATATCTTGTTGTTCTTATTCTTTTCTAGAATTCAATTTATCCATTTCACGAGAATAATTGGAGAATATAAGTAAACCGAGAAAATGTTTGTTCCAGTGGGGAAAAAAACTGTTGATTGTTGTGAAGACAATTTTGTTCATCTGAACACAAATTTTATTGCAGTCAATCAAAATTTTGTTTCGCTGGAATCAACTGCACACGGAGAAGAATGAAGGTCATAAATATAGTAATCTTTAACAAAAATTTCAGAATATTTCTTAAAATCTGACAGTTTTTCTTAAATGCATGATAAAGATGAAACAGTTCACTTTTTTGTGGAATCTTATTCGAAGAACAATGAAAAATTATCAATACTGAATAAGAAATAGAAAAGGGTATTGAAATTTTGTTATTGTCTTTGTAAAATTTCACGCGCAAATTTTGGAAACTTCTTACGTTTTTCTATTTTTTATTAAATATTGATAACTTTTCCATTGTTTTTCGAATATAATTTCACAAAAATGTGAACCGTTTCATCTTTATTATGCATTTAAGGAATACTCTTAGATTTCAAGAAATATTCTCCAATTTTAATTAAAGATTACTATATTTCTCAGTATATATGTTTTCAACAGAATTCCACAATTTTCATGGAAAGTTGCCATGTGGAATGAGAATTCATGGTTTTCTCAACACAAGAACACCCCTGGTTATTTAAAAAATCTGCACAACATTCAATAGATTTTTTCAGTTAAATTGTTATGGAAGTTCATTCGATTTCAACTAACGTTTTTTCAATCCCATCCAATGTTTTTCATCAAAAACAATAAACAATCGTGGCAAGACATCATTAAAACATCATTTTGAGCTGTGCGAGGATTTTCCAACGCCAAATCTACTCCTTCACCGATCAAAATGAGCCATTTTAAACTTTTTTTTTAAGTTTTTATTCGAACATCAGGTTTTTTAGAACTGTACTGTTGTTACGCGGTACATTGTAAAATATATGAACTTTTGAAAAAAACAGGTCAAGTATGACAACACGGTAGGTGCTCCGTGTAAGAGGAATCAAATAATTGGTCGTTAAGAGAAAAATAAGAGTTTTTTTCTTTTTCCGAGAAGAGAAATCATCGGTGTGAAAGAATGAAAGTAATAAGACGTAAGGATCATCCACGACAAATTCGATTCCGTAGTTCTTATTATCAAGGAAGATAAAGTATCGAAGCTACTTGACATTTAAGTAACCTAGTCCTGCATTCTGTATCCTGAAAATTGCTTGTAGTAGAAACTGGGCACGATGGATGATGGTTCTGAATGATACCTGTTACGGTGGTCAATGAGCACTCATTATGAATGAATGTACCAGGTGTGTAAATATGAAACCAGAATTTGCCCATAGGTGGCGCTAGATGTCGATGCAGTGACCGACACATCACGTCAGCGGTGTCTCGTTATTGTATTGATATCCGACAAAGATTTCCAACTCACAATAACACGAGTTTCATTCAGTAGCATTAGTTTATTAGAGATAAACATGTCGAGTTTTGTGCCAACAAATTACGATTTGCGGACAGCACTACTTTTCTGTTTTCATCTGAAGAAAACCGCAGCCGAATCGCATCGAATGCTCGTGGAGGCGTTTGGTGAGCATGCTCTCGGTAAAACACAGTGTTTCGAGTGGTTCAAACGGTTCAAAAGTGGCGATTTTGACGTCAGGAACGAAGAACGTGGAAGACCACCGAAAAAGTTTGAAGACGCTGACCTGCGAGCCTTGTTGGACGAAGACGACGCTCAAACACAACAACAACTGGCGGATCGGTTAAAGGTGACCCGAGAAGCCATCTCCCTTCGGTTGAAAGCCATGGGAAAGATACAAAAGGTGGGGAAATGGGTTCCACATGAACTCAACGAAAGACAGCAGGAAAACCGCAAAACATCATGCGAAATGCTGCTCGCCAGGTTCCAAAGAAAGTCATTTCTCCATCGAATTGTGACTGGCGATGAAAAGTGGATATATTTCGAGAATCCTAAGCGCAAAAAGTCATGGGTTACTCCGGGTGAACCATCAACATCGACGGCAAGACCAAACCGCTACGGACGAAAGACAATGCTGTGTGTTTGGTGGGATCAGAAGGGCGTAATCTACTACGAGCTGCTGAAACCTGGGGAAACTGTCAATACTCAACGCTACCGACAACAAATGATCGATTTGGATCGAGTTTTGCGTGAAAAACGACCAGAATACCAACAAAGACGACACAAGGTGATTTTGCTGCATGACAATGCACCAGCACACAAAGCAAAACAGGTCCAGGAAACGATAGAGTCGTTCCGTTGGGAGATTCTTCAGCACGCGCCTCACTTACCGGACCTTGCCCCATCCGATTACTACTTGTTTGCATCTGTGGGATACGCACTTGCTGAGCAGCGCTTTACTTCTTACGAAGATGTACGAAAATGGCTCGATGACTGGTTTGCCTCAAAAGAGCAACAGTTCTTTTGGCGCGGAATCCACAAATTGCCAGAAGCATGGGAAAAATGTATAGATAGCGACGGACAATACTTTGAATAAGTTACTTTGTATCATATTATTACAATAACAGTGTTTTTTTTGTACAAAAATTCCGGTTTCATACTGACACACCTGGTATTATACACCCTACAACGATCGAGGGGAAGAAGTAAATCTGAAGAAAATGAGCGAACCCTAGTAGAAATTTGACAGGGAATTTCCTATTGAAAGCATGGCTCTCGTAAGGCTGCAATAGGGAACTCCTAATTAAGGGAAACTTTTAATTACCTCATCAGGTTCTGATATGGCATCCTGTTTAGGACCTTACAACAATGTAACGCAAGGTTATTGACAGGTCCCAGTCAGATTTTCAGTCACTCAGACATGGTATTCCTATCAGAACCTGATCAGGATTGCTTTGACTCGTCCAGATCTGAATTGTGAGGTAACTGTCGAGATATCTTGATCAGGATTGCCCTGGCTCATCCGTATTTCAATCATGCGATAACCGACAAGACAGTCGAATCAGGACCTGATCAATTCAGAACGATGAATGTATATCAAACTATTCAGAATTTTCACAGAACTCATTAGAAATTTACCTGTCTTTTTGAAATGTTCAACTGAGGTCTATTTGGATCATCAGTAGAATTTCTTCTGTTTGGGGAGTTTCAAAAAATTGTATGAAAAGTGAATTCCATGAAAATTAAATTGAATGTTAGAATACCCTAATGGGCGAATGGACAAGCTTGGGACATCCAAACTTTGTCTGAAAAGAGTCTATGATGTCCAAATATGTCTGAATATTGTCCAAAACATGTCCACGATGTCTGTTTATGTCCATTCATTCAAAATTCTAGACAAAGTCGAATTCAATGTCTATCGTTTGTCCAAAACGCGTCTGAACCTTCTTATCTGTATGTCCGAAAAGTGTCCATGATTTGTCTAGCGTGTCCTGGCATGTCTGAAACGCATCCAAAACTGTCTCGCAATGTCCAATCGTTGTCCAGTTGTTGTCCAATCGATGTCCACCTGCTTAAAATTTCGGACATTCATCCAATGTCCACCATTTGTCTCAGTAGCCCATCAGGGTATAGCTCAGATGAGGTCGTGATTGGGAATTCAATTACTACCCTGACCAGATCCTGATTGGGAACCGTTTGGTTTTCCTGATCAGGACCTTGTCTTTTCCCTGAACGGAAATCAGGCATGCCTGATCTGGACCTGATGTTTTCCATATGAAAATTTCTACTAGGGAAGCCCTGGATAGGTATTTTCACGTAATCTTAATGTCGTTCATCGTTGGAAAGAGATTTCGATGGCGGATGTGTATTGTATTTTCGACCATAAACTGGCATCGCTTTGCACGACGACGTAATGTATTCACGTCTACATATTCAACCGTGCATCTCCGCATGGTTGTCGATTTTTATATGATATATTCGACGATACGTGAGTACCGTACATTAAGCCGAAGAAAGGTAGAAACGAGATACATTACGGGGAGGAAAAGAGTGAGAATTTCCTCACGGCATCATCGACAAGTCATCTCCTCGCGTTGCTAGAGTTTTGTATTTCGACTGGAGAAAAAAATCCCTGACAACGAGTTTTCAACTGCATAAAACTCTCGAGCTATAGCGCGAAAACTTGAATTTAATCTCAGAAAATTTTCGGTTATGTATAAGAACGTGTATTGGAAATTTTATTCCAAGTACGCAGAGAGCGTTGGAGTGTTGGACAAAAGTAGGTAACGGTATCGGCAGCCGACGTAGCAGTAGCAGCAGTAGTAGCAGTAGTAACAGCCGTACCGAACGACCTCGATGAAAAGTCCAAGTGCAGAATATTTTTTACGATCGTTGTAAATATTCCCTCTCTTTCTTCTCAAATCTTTTCATAGGTCTCGTATTTAAATTATACATCGGTCCTTCGGTACTCTGAACTCCACTCGTATGGAAATTGCTAAGGGAATAATACACATATAAAGACATGTAATTTTCAAAATTTATTCTACTGTTGTCGTATCGCGTATCGATGTATAGTCTATAGAATCCCATTGTAGAATCGCCAAGAGGGTGGATGATTTTCTAATAAATCCTTCTCCATTTTGTAGCAACGATTGTATAAAGCGTCAAAAGATATTTCTCGAACATATAAATATTCAAGGACTGAAATGGGTCATCATCTTAGAACATGCGCAACAGAGTTCCCTAGTGTGTACCTGTACGGTATAAACAAGTACTTGGAATAAACAAGTGTGTGTGTTGTGTGGAATATATTCTAATCTACATAGAAAATCTTCTCTTTGAGTATTGCAGGAGTTATTAGATTATCTTTATTGTTCTTAATAGGATTAGGTAACCTGCAAAAGTTCTCATGTGACAAGAATCTTCATGCTGTAAGGGACTTACAACAACGCATTCGTTATTCCCTCGGATTATGATTTTTGATAACCATCTCGGTGAATCGATAAATTCGATTATCGTCACTTTTCACCTTGCTTTCTTAAAAGATTGTTGTTTCAATGCAATTACATCGAAATTGGTATGGAAATTGTAGCGTAGGTCATGCTTCAAGATCAATCGTTCGATTAAATTTTCGAGATACGAATGCATGAGATCACGTTTTATGTAAATTACCAAAGTCAGGTGGTTTCAGAATTTTATGATGTAATCCTTGAGAATTTGTAATAACATTGATATATAATGGATTATAAAAATCCTGTACTACAGGCTTAGGGAATTCGCTTCATCATGTAGGTTAAAAGGTGAATTGGGAAAGGTTGAATGGGGAGGACTGAAGTTTGAAACATAAAGAGCTTTTAGTCTAATTTGAGTCTGTAGTCTGACTATATCTCATCGGTACCACTGCCGCCGTACCGTACATCGACTGGATTTTGAAGCGTATCATCATTTTAATCGCATTACTTGCTATACCTCGCACCTATGGAAGAAATATGTGTAAAAATAAACTAGAGAGTTTGATTTTTTGCTCTTCTTCTTTCATTTGTCTGAGAGAAATATGAAAACAAAAAACGTCGCCTCGAAATTTGAAATGAATAAATATAAGGATCGTATATCGAATCTTGACCCTAGATTAAAATCAATGAAATCACAGCTTCCACTCTTCACAGCGCACAGTCTACGAGTCTCTCTATTATTTGTTCAATAATGTAATATAGATTTAATGGTTTTCTTATCAACGTCGCCAAGTTCATTTTTTATTACACCGATGATAGTTCAGGAGTCTTGCACATAAATGTGGGTTCGGTGGTGCTTACCTACATGCTGTAAAGCCAGGTCAATGTTCGTTTTACGAGCGACGGAATGTAGGTACATACACGGCAACCACGTTATATATCCAATACAAATACCCAATGTATCCATATAGAAAATGATTATTGGATGCATTCTCATGATTTTTAATGGGAAATTCGAGGAGTGGTACGACGATAAAAGATTCTATTGAATCGAGTGATTACAATAATAAACTTCATGTTATTTTCGTATGACTTTTTCCTCCTTCTTTCCTTTTCTCTTTTCTTCATCATTTACAAATTAATTTCATGCGAGAAATTATATGTTCTGTGGATGTGGAAATGGGCCGACACAGATTACGCGTTTAGATTGTGTATTATTTATGCGTACTTTGTAGATAATTGGTATACTTGATTTTGATGAATGACTATTTACTTTGAACAACGTTGAATTTTATTTGAATTATGATGAAATTTATCTTGGATTTTTGAAAGGGAGTGATATCGAATGAATGAACCATAATTTTTGATAACATCAGAACTGTGGAAGTACCTGATAGTAGGATAAAGTACCTGAGTACAAAAAAAATTGTGCGGTTTTTACGAGCTTTTAAGGGATAACACCACAGTGACCTCTCAAAAAATAACGCGTTTTTAGATTTTTTTTTCGAAAATTAGAAAGTTCCTCTTCAAATTGAACTACATGAAAGTGTTCCGCTGCTATTAAAGTACAAAATAATTTTTCTGTGGAATTTTATTGTGAAAAATAGCGGCTTGACAGGTGAATGACTGGAGCACTGTGAAAATTCATGGTCGTGCGGTGGGATAAATAACTCAGTGCAGAATTGACGTAGAACACAGAACCAAAAATAATGATTTTTTGTCATCCAAAAGCTAGTGAAATACGTATCCGTTTTGAAAAATGTGCATTTTCCACGAAATGGCATCGGTTTGAAGAAAAAAGTAGAATTTTCACCCTAAATTTCGTTACTTAATGTTGAATAAAAAACGTAAATACCAATATTTCGAAAAACCTGTACGTATTTCACTACTCTCTAAATTCTTTGGAGTGAATATTCACTTTTCAAAGAGTCAAAATACTGCAACTCTAGAACGGAGTGGGAGCTCAACTCTTGAAGAGTGAAATTTCACTCTTGAAGAGTCAATATTCACTCTTTTTCCTAAGAGTGAGTTTTTCACTCCAAACACCAGAGTTGATTTCCAATTTTCGGAGTTGCAGTATTTTCACTCGGCAAGAGTGAATTTTCACTCCAAGAAATTTAGAGAGCAGATAATCATATCACGAATACAATAAACAACCCCTGAAGTGGTTGATTGAAAATTGGCGGAGCTAGGGCTCCCACCGACTTTCGACATACTGTTTTGAAATAAACGCGTTCAAAGTTTTTGTAACAGTTGAGTCGTGCGTGTTTAGTCGGACCTATGTTTGTAGTTTACGGTATATCATTTTCGGGTCCTCAAAGAGTACTTTAAAATCCCACTGTGGTGTCACCCCTCAAAAGTCTCGTCTTGGTATCGTCTCGTCAGTATCGACATCGCCTAATATTTCTGATGAAAGTAACAATCCTCCAGTGTAGCAGTGTATCAGCTGGTCAAATGAACGGCACAGCTTTGTTCAGTTCATCAGAAGGACATAGAAAACCGATATTTTAGAGTACAGGAGCAAAGTTTTGGAACACAAGCCTAGTTGTATATAATCACTTTATTCGGCAGGAGGGTCTCCATCTCAGCGAGGAACTCTCAAATTTCTCCAGAATAGTATAGAATTTCGAGAAATTTCCAAGTTGAAAGTGAATTCTCTAATAGAAACATTTTATCAGAGTTCATTGAGGGGATACCAGCGTATCATCCGAATAAACATTTTATCGTAAGATTTCTCCGAACAGAATTTATAAAACCCCTGGTGAAAATGAAGCGGATCGAGCGACGCGGAAGAGTAACCAGAACAGTAGAGGCAAAGGTGGAATAATGGGCCCCTGCTGGTAATATGGGCTCCCTCTGTATCTGATTATGTGAGTCACGAATTCTAGCGGTGAACACTTAAACTACTGGAACTAGTTCACAAACGACTCTGTAGATCACGCTGATCGCTCAGCTGTTATGGTTGATGATATATCAAGCGATGAATTTTGTGCTCGTGATCAAAAGTTTGAAAGGTAAGAGTTAGACCCAATATTACTACAGTTTTTTCATTTCAACCGGTGAAACCAAGTTTGGGTATGTATTTAGTATGCTTTAAAGATCGCGTTTCACATCAAGTAATGTCAATTTATTTACAAAGTTGAGGGTAGAAAAATTTTATTCTCCAAGATGGTCAGGGTGGATATACGGGCTCTCTGCACTGCGGGTATTATGGCCCCCGACTCTGAATCTGAACTGTGGGTCAAGTGTGTGGTTTGTGACGTGTGGGCTCACAATGATTGTGCTGGTTGCGAAAAAGATGTTTACAATTGTGACTTCTGCAAATGAATTGAAACAAAAATGATTTTTCCAGTTGGTTTATGATAAGTCACTTTTCTTCATTTTGATGCAATATCCAAGCGGACTTTCAATTTATATCTAGATCCAACTCTATTCTATGTGGATTTATGAGTAAATGAACACTTACCTTTAATTGTTTCATTCCTTTGACAAAAATACCTTGGGGTCCATATTACCCGCACAAATCTTGGTAATGAAAAAATGGGAAACTTTGGAAAAACGATTTTATTCCTTTAATGGCTGCGAAGAATGAAACGGGACTTCATGCAATCAGTGTTGGGTAGTTCATAGAAGAATTATGATTTATTTTAGATTTTTATGCTGAAAATAGAAGAAGTTATTACAAATAAAGAAAGTGGGGGCCCATATATCCACCCTCACCTCTATCTAAGCGCAAAAGAAGCGGAAATCCAAAGGTTTTTACATTTTTCACCAGGGACAGTCTGAAATTTTCAGGAAATAATATTTGATACTCTATGTATCGCGCTATCGAAGATTATTCTTTGAAAATTCTAACCTGTTCCATAAATTCGGTACAGAGAAGTCTCACGGACAAAATGTTTTTTACGCTGTTATACGGAGAAAAATGTCGCTCGAAAATATAAGAATTCTTGTTATTTTTCTTAGTCAACTAGAAACAGGAATTCAATATTGGTAATATGAATTCTTACACAGGGTGCCCACATTCTGGAAAGTCAGGAAATGTCATGGAAACTCTCGCAAAGCCTGGAAAGTCAGGGATTTCCTCTCACGCGGTACGAACAAAATTTTTCCCCATAATTTTAATCAAAAACCATCACTGTGAATTCAAAAACCCCCATTTGTTTTTACCAATTCATGATTGAATGATAATTTCCATTCTTCATAACGAATCAGTTGAATCTCACGATACATGAATTGCTCCAATTAAATGATTGATTCCAATCTCATGAATAATGAGTCCTTGTCAGGATACTAAATTCCCACCGCATGAAACATTCACTTCATCTTAGGGGTCGTTCATAATCTGCGTGGCTCATGAAGGGGGGGGGGGGTTAAGGGGGGAGATGAAATGCGACACTGAGCTACATGGGGGAGGGGGGGGGGAGTTGGTTCCAAGCTACGTAGTTTTTTATTTATCTTTCACTTGGAAGAAAATTCTGTATTAACATTCAGAAAAATGATCCACTTGAATATATATTTGGATTGATATTTGATTAGATCAAATAAAATTCCACTCGGTTCGAGTACATTCCATTTGGAATGAGAGAAATTTTATTTCAATGGGATAAATCTTTCATTTTGGTCAATTGAAATTTTATTGGGGTCATATTTTGGATGAAAATTCATTTGATTGAAATGAATTTGGTTGAACGTCAAAAACTACGTCCCCACGTGGGGGTGGGGGAGGGGAGGGGGAGGGGGGTCGGAAAAAAGTCATGGTAGAGCTACATGGGGGGGGGGGGTAAGAAGTCGCACAAACCAATTATAAGAAATTAGAAACTTCATGATAACCCAAATGGAATCAAATACACTGATTCAACACCGTGGTTTTCTGGTGTATTTGTGAATTTTTTATACCATGATCGACATTAGAATTACATGAAAAGTCAATTTTACCTGTTTCACACCAAGCAATCACCCTGAATATTCTCAATTGGGGTACAGCTACACCGAATTTTCACCAAGTTCACCCTCATTTTCAACCGAAAGGAAACCAGAAGATTCATGCCGAAACACCAAAATCCCACTGATTTTCCACCTGATTTGAACCAACACCAAATTTACACCAGAAGAACATGGTGTAACATTTTTACTGGGGAAAACAAAGCATTTTCAGTTATCGAATAGTTTTCTGTATCATTCACAAGTTTATGAAGTTTTAATAAATTTCATGGAGTATCCTGTATTTGTTTATTGCTGATTTCATTCAATGCTCGATTGACCACACCGCACAAATGTTTCAGTAATGTTTCCAGAATATTTTGGAGATAATATATCGTCTTCAGAAGATTTCAAAATATTTCTGAGTGGTTCTGAAGACTGTCTTAGTGCTGTTAGAATTTGCTGTAATGGATATAGCGTGGCACGATGGAGAAGCAGCGTAGAGGCAACGGAGAAATGTCCGCCCGAATAAACGGCCCCGACATTTCTCTCCATCGTGCCACGTTGTATCCACTGCTCCCTTTCTTCTCCCTCAATTCTAATACGGAGATGCGACGCAATTCTTCGACGACTGTCCTGTGTGGGATTTATATAAATAAGTATAGAATAAGAAATAATGAGCATTTTAATACGGAATGATATACTTATACAAATTCTAATGAATGAAGTTCGAGATAATATATATAATATAATATGTCTATCTGCATATTTATCAAGAATATCTAATGTTAATTAGACAGTATAAAGAGTCAACTTAGTTCGATGAATCTGAATAGATTAGCAGTGAAGTACTGAAGTTTTAGAGATATTTTGATTCTCGTTATATTCGTTTATGATTAATACTTCGGTTGAATGGTTGAATCACATGCACCCAGAAAAATGATTTATTTGAATATAAAACTACTAGAAATTTCATTGCATTGAATAAAATTTCCCTCCATTCAAGTATATTTTTTATTTGAAATGAATACAAAATTTCTTTGAATGGGATAAAGTTTTTACTTAAGTTAACTAAAACTCTGGTACGTGGAGATTTAAATAGGAATTTAGTTGAGTCAAATAAAGTTTAGTGAATCCAAATAAATCCGAATATAAAATTACCTCAGTGTGGTACCCCCATTATTTGTCAGGAATTATATTTCTTTCGAGTTTCAATCAAATTTGATTCAAATACGATAAACTGTGATTCATTCTGAAATATTTCAGAAATACTATATTATTTCCAATGTTGAAGAAACTTTTTTTGTACTTAAATTCTGGGATATTTTTGTAATTCTACATTATACAAATATTTCTTAAAGATGTGTTTATGTTCATTCGATCCCATGGAACATTAAAATCGAACCCACTCACTTGTATTCACTTAACAATTTGGTATGATATTGGATTGAAATTTCAGGGAAATTTTCATCAAGAATTCTGTGGACACCCTGATTTACATAAAAATATGGAAAATTACGAATATCGTAGGAAAAGGTTTGAACGCTGAACGTTAAATTTTATAAAGCGTATAGTAAAATTCACCCAGTGAACACCATATGTAAATGTTACATAACACAGAAATCACAAGTTACGTATATATGATGTAATAATTACATAACAATTTACGCTCATATTGAGTCACAATTTGTTATTTCTATGTTACGTTTTATTTACTTCATACGCAAGGGACCTGAAGAAAACATGATTTTGAAAGTTGATGTTATGTATTAGTTATGTATTTGAGTTACCAAAATAAGAGTGTACAATCAACAGAGTACTTGGGTACGTAAAAGTTACGTCAATGTTACGTTCAGCGTTATTGCTGAGAGGATAGGGAAATTGAATTTTCATGTAATAAAAATTTTGTTTCCCAATACAGCGTTCTGCCATCGGCATTACATTGCAGTTATATATTGGTTACGTAAAGATCCTACTTCTTTATGTAAGTAACTGCAATGTAACATTGTTCCTCACATGGTTACGTAAATGAGTAGAAAATTGTGAATCACATGTGACTCCCAAGTTACGTAATCAGTTACTTGACGTTATGTAGTTTTTATGTAATATTTACGTAACTGTGTTCACTGGGCAGTTATTGATTCGTAATCGCCCTTATTTTTATGTAACAATCCATTTTACAAACCTTCTTGTTTCTGGTTTGGTGAGCAAAAGGAGAAAAAGTAGTATATTTTTTCCTCCCTGTATCTCCTTAAGACCTATGTTGAATTCGTCCTAACAACTGATATGGTATTCATTTGATATTACTGCAATATTATCCTCAATTTTTGTGGGATATTGTTGTGTACAGCCGAATAATTGTTCTATTATTTTTGTATTACTATCAATTAAGTGGAGTTTAAATTCAATATAAATGTATAATTGATTTTTCTATCAGTCTTGGCATCTGGAAACACTGAAAATTCCTCTGAATATCTATAAACACCTCTGAGAAACTGCACTTTTTAGTCTTTGAGATTCTCACAGATTCCCAGTCAAATTTTTCCAGCAGGCAATTTTCAAAATACGACTATCGCATATGCATGTATTATAATTTCAAAGAGATATGCGACTCTTTTTGAAGAGGAATGAGCATGTATAATTTTGAAATAATTCTTTTCCATTATTTTCACATTGAAAAATATCAACAGTATATTGATGATATTTCCGAATATTAGTCTCGTACTTCTGTGCACCCTCAGTACCGACGATATTCTCGAGTATCGAATATCCGGTCTCGGTATCGTCTCGAGTCTCGTGCACCCCTAGGTTTGGACTCCAAAGTCATTATTCTGAAATAGACGAGGATCTACGATCTTTCAAACATTCCACATTCTTCCAATTTCCCACAAGCACTAGTAAATATTTCCACGAATGAAGAATTCAATGCTCACATCATCGACTCGACAAATCTCTCTTTCAGTGAACCCTCTTACCCACATCATATGAATCTTTTCAAAACGTTTTTGAATTCCTCCTCTTATCTCAAAATGACTGAGCGACGCTGTTGGGGAAACACATCACATATCTTTCCAAATCTCCTCAAAGTTATCTCTTACTTTGAAAAATGACGTCGTAGGATCATGAATTCGAAAATTCGTGATGAGAGCTAGTATCCATCTCAGCCCCGTAGGGTGGCAACTATGATTATACCGAACTGAAAAACTCCAGCTTCTTTTGGAATTAAATTGACGTTCTCTCTTATTTCGAGATATCTCTGCTCCTCGATACCCCACCTCAGTCAAAATAAATATCGATTCCTCGTATATGAGTAAAAGGATCACATCTGCGTATTTTGTCCTTTCCCTTTTCAACTGTGCCATCAATGTTCACGTGACGATAGCAATATTCCACGATTCTCGTTTTCTATCCGAAGATTTTCCTCCGATCTCGTATCGAGATGAACAGAGAAGTCAGGACTAGAAGGTAAATGGTTCATCTCTTCTTCTTCTTCTTCTTCTTTTTCCTTCGCCTAGAGAGTTGCCGTCTTTTTTCTTCATTTTCCATCTTCAATTTCCTTCGTGTCGTTGGAGCTTCGATTTCGAATCTAGAAGAAGAGAGGAAAACAAGAGTAAGAAGAGAGGATTTATATATACATAAAACTGGACGGATGAATGATCCTTGGGGTAAGAATTCATAAAGTTCATTTATGTCACGGGTCAGTAAGTTATATTTGAAAAAATGGACCGGATCCTCTTTCATATTCTATCACTCCTTCAATCGTTGAACTACTTATTATTCTGCTGGTTATTATTATTAGCCTATAAATGCTATCATTTGGTCGGTGGAGAAATTGACAGCTCGATGGCTCGATAACGCGTTGGTTTAAAAAAGAAACCCTCTAAGAAGTATTTAAATGGAATTGAGAATATCCGAGGAGAAAATTCTGGAACGAATTTATCGAATATGGGATGAGATGATACCACCGCATGCCTATATATACGTTATTCGTATATGACCGGTGATTCACATGGCGGTTGCATTTCATTTTCCTTCTTTTTTTGCATTTATCTTCCTGTGCTTATGGTAAAGCACGTCGGCAGCTGATTATTTACGCTTCATCCACTTCCGACCGTAAAATCCTTCCTTTCTACATCAAAGTCTGTTTCACGCCCAGTTTACTTTGAATCTGCGACCCTCTCCCGTACTCGCAGTCGATATCGTAACCACCTCGATCCATCCGGTTGAAATCTTCTGTTCTTACGTGTTTTAGTTCCATGTATCACAACCATATTGTATCACATACATATTTGTATACATCCGTTCTCCGTTATGGAAGAAGAATAACAGAACTCCACATTATCTTTCCTTTTTTCATAATAATAAAAAGAAGAAAATCCCGGACTATCGGTTCGAGAGATAAATTTCAGTGATGAATTATTCCTACATGATATTGATTTAACCTCCATGTATGAAGTTCAATACGATCGCAGTTCGCAGCAGCAATCGAGAAACGTGAACATTCGGAACTTTACGTTAACCTCCTTTTATATTTATGCAAAGAAAACTTTGAGAACCACCGTGTAATTCCCATTCTCGAGAACTTACTGAAATATTCAATACGTATCCGACGTATAGTACTTTTTCTTGATTCTTAAGTAATTTGTATCCTACCGTGGACTTTTCATGTTCCGAATTGATGAATTTCTGATTGTAAAGTAAATGTTTGATATCGAGGAATAGGTTTTACTTTACTAAACTGCAGTGGTAACGTAACATATTAGTCAGACAACGTAACAACGCAAGTCGTAGTATCATCATAGTTGGTTGAAATTGTTGAAACGAATGGCGTGTGGATTGTGAGGAACGATTTATGATGTATGTGATTTATCGAATGCAGATTACGGTGATGAGGGTGAATTTGTGGTTCGCGAAGACCCGCTTGGGATGCATTTTCTCCTACACAGGAGAGACGAATTGGAGACAAAATGAAATCATGGGTGGGATAAAATCGTTTACAAATTAGATTCAATGAACCTCATTTATAAAACACAGCTAGTATAGATAATAATACGTAAATAGAATGTGTTACAATTTTCCTTGATATCCCTGACCCACAACAAGAGCCGCTAATAATCGATTCGCATTTCAAGATATAATTCCGTTTCGGAGTCACGTTTTGCATATATAGACACAAAATTTATGTTCCTAAGTTAGAGCCGGTATACAGTACGCGTACGTACAGTCGATACAGTTTGGAAACCAATTATTTCGATACTCCAAATCCTGTTCGCAATTATGTATCTATCTTCAATGGGTCGTCTATCCCCTACTTCGCTGACGTTTGCTACAAACTTCCCTGTCGCAACGTGGTATCCCAATAGAAAAAATCCATTGAATCTCATCAACCAATGCAAACGAATGCACACGTTGTAACGGTAAACAGGTCAATGACTTATTATTACTCAATCCTATGAAATCTATCGAAAGATGTATGATGATATATATCTGGATGAGGGAAGTTTATATTTGTCATCTGCATTCCACGATGTGGAAAAAAAATCAATAAACGTTATTCCTCTATTTCATACTTCCTAACATATTTTTCCAGTTTTATTCGCCCCTCGTGTCTCCTCTGTTTTTCTGCGAACGTCGTGGAAACCTTGCGGAAGGGTCGACAAACACATTCATCTCTTCCAAAACTCTTCCCCATATCTTCCATTCCTTTCAGACTTTGCTTCTTTTCTTTTCTTCCTGCTCAAGCATGCGAAATGAAAATAGGTTGAGGCTCGCAAGAAGTCCAAGGAGGTCGCCCGTACCGTTGGAGATGAAGCAAAAGGTGATAGAAGAGGCGGCAGTAGGTCGTCGAGTGGCCGTCAACGAGACTCGCTGTTGATGGTAAAAGTAATGATATCTTCGTCCAGGGTAGCTTCGGAAAACGAAGAAAAAGGAAAACAACCCCACACGTCGAGACAATTGAACGAAAACAATGAAGAAAATTATCATAGAGGGAGCAGAGAAAGATGCCTTGGTGGGGTCTTCGTTGTGTTTGTTATGTCATCACGTCGTTTATAATTTATACAAATATCGTGTCGAGGGTTGGGAATGGGTTAGGTTGGATAACGGTGTCGTTCTCTTATTATGAAGTGTCGCTGTGAAATGAGACACGATATAACGTCGTCTCCGGCACACAACTGCGGACAACTGCACGTATAAAGTGACATATGAAGCTCAGTGAAACAGTAGTATTATGGCTAATATTCAAGTTCCAGCAAGAGAACGAGGAGACCCGAGGAGACACGAGAAGACACGCGAAGTGTTAACGTTGAGCCTCGTGTACATGATCATTCAGGTGCTGGCAGCTAACTCTGTTTATTCTGATTCAAGAACCGTGTTGCGAAGAGGAATTAAATCCAAGCAAGCTAGTGTTCCCAAATTGAAAGTGCTTGTTTTATTTCAGACATCGATCATGAACTTGCCAAGGGCTCATTGTGACAAGTTAAAGTTTTTATGGACAACGTTGGTTTGTTCCAACTACCTCCAGAAAGAAACCTTCCACCCTCCCTTGGCAGAGGGTGTGAGAATCATGTCGTATCGAGGTTACAATTGATGACACGAGTAATGAAAAGGATCACGATCAGCAAAGAAGAAAATTAATCACGACGTTACTTCAGAAGACTTTAATCACGACGAGAAAGAAGAAAGAACAAGAAACCATTGACATTGATCTTCGCAATCATTGTACATTTGCGATAAATCGTAGGGAAAATAAATCAAACGAATGTCGTTGCGGTTCACCGACTCTTCTTTGTTGTATTAGAAAAGTATAGAGAGGTGCGATCGATTCCCTTCGACGACGCAGTTGTGCGCTATACCTCATCAACATAGAGAGAGAGAGATATCTTTTTTTCTACAAATTTACTTTTGATAAGATCGATTATTTTCATTTTTATCCCCTCGCTCTTTTCCTCTCCAGGAGGGCAAACTATAAACGAAAGGCAGACGGCAGAGCTAATTACTCGTGGTCTCCGAGTGAACGGAATCAGAGAGAAAAACAGGAAAACAAGGTGGGTCGAAAGTGAAGTGCCGATAATTGGAGTACTTGACTTAAAAAGAAACAGAGAAGCCGTGTGTTTACGTGTACGTAGCGCTCCTCGGGCAGCTGCCAAGCCAAGAGGAATAGCAACGGCAGCGGCAACGACTACAGCAAATGGAGTTGCAAAGAGATACGTGCGGGAATGGTATACAATCGTATATACACTCATTAGCCGCATCATGAACGAGGGGAAGGGAAAAACCACTGGTTGAGAAAAGTAGAGGCACGTGAAAGAGACCTCCCCTCCCACGACCTCGACTTGGGAGCCTAACGCAAACAAGTGGAAACTTTAGTGGTAACGTTAAACGTCCTCGTTTTACCGTCTCGGGTATCGTCAACTTTCTAAATGCGAACGGTAAAAAGATAAGGAGATTATTATTGAAAAAGAGAATTATTTCAACTATGGTAGTTTTGATTCAAGTAGTATTCTTGAATAATGACTTTTGTTGCGCGCGCGTGAATAAGGTACATTTGTGGTTTATATATTTGCATAGCATAATGTAACTCCATACGTTAACGGTATTCCTAAACTGTTTGCAAGTAATTTCAACTCTGTATGAAATGTGAGTTCGTACTTGCTGTCAACTGTTTCATATTTATGAGAAGATACATTAGAATCCGGCGGAAGACCGAGTTTTGTAAGGATCAATTCGAAGCGAAATTCCTGAGGTCCAGTGGGAAAAAACCTTGGAATATAACTCTCGCGTGATCATTTATAGAATAAAAATGATCAAGAACGAGTTTTGTGTGCAGTTCATTTTGATAAATTAGTCAAAGTGACGTGGAAAAATTGATTCTGAATAAGGTTGAGAATCCGGAACCAACCAGCCGATCGATCTTCATACAACAGGGACTCTGGGAAGTTTTGGAATATACACGAAATTTACACGAGGTTTGGGACGATCCTTCAATTAAGTTCATTGACTCTTTGCCTTTTGAAACTTCCACCTTTACGCGTTGGTTCGTCTATCGATCGAGGACCGTGAGGTTCGATTAATTCAAAGGATTCCATCATCCAGCGAGAGTCATCAGGAAAATTGTGAATTTGATGCAGCATCAATCTGGTGATCGTTATCCCATTTTTATCATCTACCACTTCAACTCGATTTTGTACCGCACGAATCACATGTTGAAATCGATTTTAAATCCAGCTATCTGTAGTTGAAGCTTTGCAATTGATCTCATTGATTGAAATTCGATGAATTCTATAGGGTTTTGGAAACAAGGTGTAACTTGTTATCGACATGACCCTGCTGCTTTACTATCTCGAATAACTTGCCGATTGATACACGACTGAAACTCTGTTTTCTAATCTATTTATCACGACAATTTCCATACCTTGGCATTCGAAAGCCACGCCAAAGTTTGCGGTTTAATTTATACAACATCCTAACACCGCTTCTCGTTAAAATCAACTTATACAGAGTTCAACTGGAATGAACGCTGGAACGAAAGAGTGAATTGAAATTCTAATCGATGGATTTTCATTGGTTACAAATTCGTTTTAGACGCTTTAGGTAACAAACCATTTTTCTTATAAATCTTGCGTATTTTCATGCAAAAATCCATTTTTTACTCTATAAAATTGTTGGGGTGATATTTCACTCTTTAGCCAGTCAAAAGTGAGCCTGGCGAAATTTCGAGTGAAATTTCCAACCCTTTTAGAGTGAATTTTAGAATTTTTCAATCTAAAAGAGTGGGAGTCAAGGTTTTTTTTGCAAAAACCTGACCCAGGCCGGTTTTTTCGTTTTTTTTTTTTTTCGATTAAGTGGATCCGTAAAGCGTTTCTGAGATTTGTTTAATTTCATGTCTTTTTTTCAATTTGGTATTTCGGTTATTAATATTAGATTTATATTTTTGATAGTTTTGATCAATTTTACGACTCTGTTGATTTGAAATCCGAATGGGATGGTTCGTTCATATCACGGTCACACATTCCATATAACACACAAAGAATTCTTTCTCAAGAATACGAATAGAATTCTTGTGGAACTCTTTTCGAAGTTATGACCCCGGTGAAAAAATCTCTCTGAATCTCTCTGAAAATTTCTTGTTTCAGAGAGATTCAGAAAGAATCAGAGAAATTCAGAGCAATCCAGCGTGGTTCAGAGGATTTCAAAGACTAGTGGATTGAGAGAACTTGTACTTTGGATTTTTCAGAAGGATTCAGAAAAATTCAGAGGAACTCAGAGAGATGAAGGGAAATTCTGGGAAATTCAGAGAGGAACAAATTCAGTAAAATTCTTGGTCCTGCATTTCAGAGGCGTTCAAGGAGTGTCGGACACTTTCAGAGATAGATGAATTCAGAAAGATTGTGCGTAGAACTTTTCAGAAATATTCAGAGGAATTTAGAAAGATTCAGAGTAATTTAGAGAGATTCAGAGGAATTCAGAGAAATTTGGAGAGGCATTAATTCAGCTAAATTTTTGGTTCAGGATTTCAGAGGTATTCAGGGAGTGTCAGAGACTCACAGAGACAGGTGAATTGAGAAAAATTGTGCGTGGGATTTTCCAGAAAGATTCAGAGAGATTCAACGGAATTCAGAGAGATGCGGGAGAAGTCTGGGAAATTCAGAGAGGAATAAATTCAGTAAAATCTTGTTCCTGCATTTCAGAGGCTTTCTGGAAGTTTTAGAGACTCCCAGAGACAGAGACATCAAGAAAAACTGTGCATGGAACACGTTAGAAATATTCAGAGGAATTTAAAAAGATTCAGAGAAATTCAGAGAGAAATTAGTTCAGCTAAATTTTTGGTTCAGGATTTCAGGGGTATTCAAGGGGTGTCTGAGACTCACAGGGACAGGTGAATTAGGAAAAATTGTGCGTGGGATTTTTCAGAAAAATTCAGAGAGATTCAGGGGAATTCAGAGAGATCCGGGGGGTCTGGGAAATTCAGAGAGGAATGAATTCAGTACAATTCTTGGTCCTGCACTTCAGAGGCTTTCTGGAAGTTTCAGAGACTTCCAGAGAAAGATAAATTAAGAAAAATTGTGCGTGGAATTTTTTAAAAATATTCAGCGGAATTTAGAAAGATTCAGAGTAATCCAGAGAGATTCAGAGAAATTGAGAGAAATTCAGAGGTATTCGGAGGAAGCTTTGAAATCTGAATACACATTGAATTCCTGGACATTTAGAGGAATTGAGAGAAATTCAGAGGAATTCAGAGGAAGCTTCGAAATCTGAATACAGTAGACTCTTCAAATGTGTCCACCGACCTCTCTTCTCAACATTCCACATGAAGGGAAGTTAAAAAGAGAGGTCGGAGGACACATTCAGAGAGTCTCCTGTACATTAGATTCCAGGAGATTCAGAGAAATTTAGAGATACTCGAGTAAATTCAGAGGGAGCTTTGAAATTTAAATATATAAAATTCTGAGGAATTCAGTGATATGCGGAGAGATTCAGAGAAAGTTGAAGAATTCACAACGTATCACTGTCGGAAAAGTCTCTAACTCCCTCTGAATTCCTCTGGAATTACTCTGAATCTCTGTGAAATTTGTCCCAAAATATAGAGAGATTCAGAGAGATTCTTTTTGCCAGGGGAATTCATGAAGAATTCTAAAAATGTTCTATTCCACAACATCAACGAGTTCTTCTGGATTACTTTTTGGATCGTTTCATTGCCCTGAAAGAACTCGTTAATGTCAGTAAAATAGAGTTCACATTTTCGGAATTCTTGATGAATTCATGAGTTTGAAAAGAGTTGAATGAAAATTCTATTCACATCCTTGAAAAATAATTCTTCGTGTCTCATGTAGGATATGACAAATGAAATACGGAATTGAAATTTTACAATTATACCTTACGTTTCAATTCAATATTGTTCTTTAAATGATCCCACAATATTTTGATACCAAACATTGATTATATTCTATTTATGAACCATCAGATTGATTCGAAATGCGTTGTATTCCATTATGATTCACATCGTAGCAAATAATCGGAATTTTCCTATACGCAGCAATCGGAGAATTTCGGTGATGGGATGGGAAATCAATTTTCAATACATGTATATGAAATTTCCCATAAATTTCACCGAAAATTCCAAACTTTATGGGATTTTTACTATCATTGTGCAGTAAATTTCCGGTAAAATACGGAAAATTCCTAACGCATGTATGTGCTGATTACTTCCGAACATTTATGTGAAGTTTCCCATAGAAAATTCTCACAGTGCAGTATTTATAGTCATCCTTTGGATTCCACTTCACTTGCATTTGCTTTCTTCAGAAGTAATTTCTTATGTCAATAATTATAGAGGACAGTTTTGAATGATTCATTGTGATTGGACATAACAGCTTCTTTGATACACTGTGAAAAATTTTGGATAAAATCCTGTAAATTTAGAGTAAAAATCCCGTAAAAAAAAGAAATTTTATGTGAAAATTTTTATACGTGTACGGGAATTCGCTTTTCCCGTACAAGTTTAGACAATTTCCTTTACATAGGTATGAGAAAATCCCGCATAATTTTTACAGTGTACCTTTTTCACTGTTTTCCGGGTTTTTTAGGGTTATTTCAAGAGGGATTCTCCCAAAAAAACACAGTGGATAAAATTTCAAAGGATTTTCAATTTGAATGAAAAAAAAAAATGACAAAAACACATCCTCGACAATTGTTTATATTGGCATTTGGAAGTTTAATTTGGTCATTAGAATGCGATAGATCGAACAAACATGTTGTCATCAAAAATTTCTATGGGAAAATTCCTATAAATTTATGTGAATAATTAACATATACATGCGTCAGGAATTTCCCGCACTTTTGTGGAAATTTCTTGTCAAATGATAGTAAAAATCCTATAGAATTTGAAATTTCCAGTGAAATTTATGAAAAATTTCATATTTATGTTATATATTGGATCATTTTTCACAGTGTTGCTTATCTTATTTTCCACACTTCCAGTTAGAAATTTCCCTCTCTAACAATTGAACCACCTAAGGCCTTATCTTGGCTCCATGCAGGACTTTAGATTCGAGGGGTTTCATTTCTAGCAGAACTATTTTCCAACGAAATTCATCAGCGTATTCATTTTCCGAACATATCTTCCAGAAATTGATCATCTCTAATGGGATTGAAAAGTCGTATCGAAGAATCCACTTGTTTTTTATTGACTGCAAAACCAATACATCACCTAAGCGGATAGAAAAACATGAATCGATGGAACGACTTAAATGGGAGATTGTATTTCTTCCTCACAAAAGACAAAATTCACTTTCTTTTGTTATTTCTCAGACCACACGAACTGTGACATTACTTCCTACGCATGAAGTATATATCATCAAGTATCCAAATGAAATTCAAACAAAGCGGAATCACTTGGAACGAATAATAATACTCAAAAATTATCGACAATTTCCACCCTTGTTCTTTTTTTTAGCACAATTTTTTCTCTGAAAAATAAAATGTAAAAAAGGTATAGTAGGTTCAATTTGCTGGCGAACGCGATAATTTGAATAATAAAATCACTCTCGCGTACCGAAATTCCACTTCGTGATGATGATAATGATGATTTATGAATACGCAATCAAACGTGAAATTGACAAATTCATCAAAATCTTTATTTCAGGAAAATAAAATGAAATAAATATATATATGGTGAAAAATCAGAGGATCTAGAAATGAAAGCAAGCTGGTTCACGTGTATGCGGTACGTTTATTTAGGTTTGTGCGTGCTCGTGTTCGTGTATAAAACAGTAATGAGTATGTTCAATTCGCGGTTTTGATCCGATATTGGAATATCGTATTACGAACGGTGATGGGATGGAACGATATTGGCCGGATACTTTAATTAACTGTACACACGGATTATCAGAAAACGAAGTGAAGCTCGCCAGTGGTCGAAGTGTAGGAAATTATAAGATACGAGTGTGTTCAATTTCATTCATGAAGGAAATATCATATTTCTCGTGTGCATTTCGCGTCATTGACTTAATTATCGAACGTGAATTCTGATTTGGGAGAAAATTGTGTGTCCCGCTTTTTGTTCTCCCCCCAGCACAAAGAGTGATTGTATATATCATTCCACAATGGAGGAAAAAAATACAAATTTTGTGAAATTTGAATTCTCGAGAACTGATTTTTGATTTCTGTGATCAAAAACATCAGAGGGCTATGGCTACATAATAGGAGTAATTTTCACTCGGTGCAATAAGAGAATCTCTCACGTATCTTGTTTCGTGAAGCTTGAATCAACTCTTCTACTCGGTTTTTGGTTTATAATTCGCCGAGGAAAGATATATTGTTATTGCAAAGCGAAGGAGATACCATAGGATATCGTATATCATCGTTTATATTCGAGGTTAAGAATTATTCCACATCGTTTCCCAGTCTATAGAATGATAAATCCATGAAATTCTTTCATCAGAAATACGTAATATCGTTCTATTCAATATAAACCTCGTAATACCGTTTCTAGGAAAGAACATACAAAGCAAAAAACTCTCAATTGAAGGTTTTCCATACTTTCCTTGTTGAAATACCAACGATTCAAAGAAATAACGTATCGTTGAGGAAAAAATAGACAGCAGTGGTTCAATCCCATATAAGCAATTTCTTTGTCATTTTCTTCAATATCTATATTGGTCTCGTTGAACGTCCTACGAGTGATGGTAGTCGCAGCAGCAGCAAAAGCAGCAGCAGAAGCAGTAGCAGCAGCAACGAGTTACATTAATACCTAGTATATATCTTGGCTCGAGAGTTTCTCGTTCCAGTAGGGAAAAAAAACCATGGAGAGTACAATGAGGAGGAATAAGTTGAAAAAAAGCATGAACAAGAAAGGATAAAATGAGGAGGAGAAGTTTGGATGACGTGGATTAAAAAGAATAGAAAAGAAAGGACCTAAAGTTTACGTGATGGATAACGTTGGTAATTATTAGCTGACATTTACTTCCACTCAACCCTCTTCTCTTCCACCCCCTTCACCTCTTCGTCTCTTCTCTTTTCATTTTTAACTCCCTTCCTGCCTGAGTGAATAAAAAAGAAAAAAAAATAGAATCTTAGAAAAGTTCCTCCTCATGCGACCATGATCTCATTCATTTTCTTTTCTTTCCTTCATTCCTCCTGCATGCGTCATCGCCTTTTTTCTTCGGATGGGACAGTTTTCTTATTTCTCCCTTTTTTCTTTCTCTTGTCGTGTCTCGAACAAGCAACGATCCACTCTCGTTTACTCTACAATCTCTAAGATGATCACAATAAATGGGAAGAGAAAGCGCGATGTAACCATCCAACCAGTCAACCATCGGTCCGTGTTTTCTGATAAAGAACAATCGATTCGAATGTATAGTATGTGTGTATGCGAGGTATTCTTTTTCCCTCTTTTGTTCTCGCTCTTATTTTTATAGATATATAAATATAGAGATGCATCCAAGTCCAATAAGCAACCGAGAAAATTATCACCATCGGATAGATAGATGGATAGATAGACAGATGGCTTTGACGAAGAACCACTGATCAGGGTTCTAAATTCACAGATCTAAAATAAAATGTGAGGGTTTGTGGTATCTGTAGTATATATATATATAGTATCTTCGATATTTTGGTTGATACAAATGAAAAAGACTTCTCCTCCTGGTAGAAAAAAGTAGATCACTTTCTTTGACAACAAACAAAACTTCTGTCACCGAGGGAAATCATAGGAGCTATGATTACACGTTCTACTTATTTTAATCGCGATTTTATACAATTTCAATTTCATTCCAGTTTCAAACGTTGAAGCGTGCTCTATAAACTAATGCTGCCATTTTCCCTTCGTCAGCTTTGTCGTTGCATACACAAAAGCTCGACACACATCCTCTCCAATGGCTTCAAACTTTATACCTATTCTGATTAAGCCTGATTCAATTTGCTCGTCCACCGCAACACACATCTTCCACAGTCCAGAGAGGTTGTTCCTCTGCGCCCCACAGGATACGAATATATGCTCGGAAGGATAATGCGGAACCACCAAAACTGATTCCACGAATCTCGAACCGAATTATGAATTTACAAGACGATCGTTGGTATCATCGGTAATTTTGAAATTTCGTTTGAACCTCACTTGAGTTTGAATAAAAGAGCCAATGGAATCCAATACCTTGAGAAGAGAGATACCGAAAGAAGTCCACGTAAAATGAAAGTCACCAAAGTAGAAGTGGAGAGGATGTCCAACAGTCGGAAGAGAAAACATAAGAGACATGGACGAAGTAGATTGAACGTGTCAAAACCTGCAGCTTGGAACCTGAACGTAGAGATTATTGCCCCGGAAGCCAAAAATCGATCCAAGATTCTTACCGATATCAAGGACTACTTGGACGCTTTCGTAGCGTCGAAAGCGTCCTCGTCGTCACCTCGTCAACGTCTTCGACCAACCGTAAAGACGACATTTATGACGCGTCGAGAAGAAAGAGGGTGATTCAAACTTCAACTATATCTGCACTATTTTCCATAGATATGAACAGTACTTGTATTTCCATTCTACGTTTTATTCTACACTGAGAATAAAATTCTAGAACAGTTAGATCAGAAAATTGGGTGTTGAGATCTGTAAATTGCTGGTTAAGAACTTTCTGTACTTTCTGATTAACTGAGCAGTGAAGTGATGGAGTACAATATTAAAATTGAGCTTTGAATATGAAGTTGGAACTGCCAATAATTTCTCAAAATCATGCAAACGATTATAAACCCTTCCGAGTATGAATTTTGGCCCACTCTCGCCCAGTCTTGGACCCATATTGAGAGGATGGGGCCTATGTTGGTTCAGGGTGGGCCTCACCTACAAATATCAATAATTTTTATAAAATCTTTCAGTGATGTTCTTGAATTCTTTTCCTCTCACACGCATTTTAGATCTTCTTAGAAGAATCTTAGTTCACATTTGATTCTGGCCTCTTCGATCTCTCCGTTTTGTTTTCTTACATCGTTTTTGATGTTACTCTTTACATTATGAGTATTACAATAGATTATATGATTAATATTAATGAGCATTATTTTAAACTGATATTCTTATACTGATCATGTGTGTATTGAAGATATTTCATAATCTACCCTGTTTCTACCAAAGGGTGTTACCCATTTGATAAATAAAATGAATGAAGAAATAAATAAATAAACTTCCCATGAAAAAATGCGTGTTCAGGCCTAATCATGGACATTTTTCGGCAAAATTATTCGTGTTCAATACTGAGCCTGATTAAACCTGGTCGTTCATTTTTGAGCTTCAACTACGTGGAAATCCGTGATCAAAGTTAACCACCAGTGATCATGCTTGAGAAACCATTCTCGCTCGTGATCATGCAAAACCTCACCAACTGAGGAGTATTCATGCAAAATGACTGTGTGTTGATTTTTCTATCTCAATTACACATGCTTGATCATGCTAAATGGGCCCCAAACGCCGGCGTGTATGCCTGATCATGCATGATCATGCCTGAAAACTGGCAACTAGAGAATGAGAGTTGCATAAGCACAATCATTGATTTTGTATGAATTTCTCATGTATAATGCAGCGCAATCAAGCATGATTGGGGATAATTGGGCATGATCAGTCCTCATCACGTGGGTACAAAATTGAGGCTTGATCACGCCTGATTAGGTTCAAGTCATCGGCCCTGATCAGGCATGAGCAAGCGTGGACAATTTTTTCACGGCTCATTTTCTTATATTTAGGAATATGTTTTTCTTTTCAATCAATGCTTAATTGTTTAAAAACTACCTAGCAAAATTTTGTTCGTTTTTCAATGCTCCATGGCCTTTAATGAGTTGCGGATCAACAGTTGTTGTGAATGGAATGAACCAGTAATGTTTCCATGGTTACCAATTTCATTTTTCCACGTACATCAACTGTTATTTTCCAAACGTTAGCTGAATATCCAGAATTTTATTTTCAGTGTAAATAAATTGAAACGTCCAGCAACGACCAACCGAATCTATATAAAAAAACAAAATAATAATTTCCGTCGTCTTGATTTACCGATATCGAAATAAAATTTTCCACCTCTCTTGATTGTTAGATAATTTTCCAAGGATTCGTACTTCTTTCCGAAGACCCTTCTGGTCTTTTTCATTCCAGCAAGTATAACCAATTAAAACTTGGAATGAAGAACCGAGAAAAGTTATTTGCCAGGATTCTTACCTACCCCATCTTTAGTAATTTCCACTATTTTTCCGAGTTTCTTCTTCTCGCAAAACGAGAAAAACAAATAAAGAAAATGCATTATTATATTCCTCTTTGCGAAAGTGTCAAAAGGGATGAAATTATATCTCGATGATCGAACAACGAATTTTGCGTTTTCAACGAATCATCAAATTGAAACGTACATATATATATATATTTATATATCCAAACGAAATTTATCGCTTACGGGAATTCACGATATAAAATCCGCGTATATAAAGCGACTGTTAACCCATTGAATAGCGCTTTCCTGACTGAAAACGCAACGGACAAGATTTATTCAATGATATCTCCCATCGGTACAGTTCTTGAATAGTTTAATTTATTTTCCCCATCCATATCCATAAAGATCTCAATGGAAATTTTCCCCTCGTGTCGTGAGATTCGCTTTGGGATATTAAATTTTCTATCGAAAAGTGTGTGTGTGTGTGTGTGTGTGCGCGATCGTGTGTATCACGGAAAACTCAAAAATAGTCCTGGTGTTTGCGAGTTTTCACTATATATAAATCTAACGTGGGTGGGTATTTATGAAAATGATTGAAGAAGGAAAATAAGAAAATGCTTGACATATTTTTCTGTACGTTTTAGCTGTTTCCTTATTCCACGTGATACTTTTATGCAGGGGAAGGAATGATGTAAGTAAGATTTATGAAGAGCGAACCTGTCAGTATGCGTCCAACGGTTTACTCCCGTAGGAAATATTGTATCTCTTTTGCTTCTAATGCACTTACGAGGTACAACGTCATTTATATCTAGGATCGAAACTATGGAAGTCGTGTAGCGGCAAGCTGTTGTAGAAGCCAAGGATTTTCATATTTCTTCGGTCCCCCTCCGTTCGTTATTCCCTAGTTACACGAGAAAAATAAGCTCGCTCCCAATTTACCGAAGGCTTGGGATCAAATTCCTCAAACCCGTCTCTCACGGATCATTAATATAAGGATCTCAGAAATATATTTATTATATTTCTCAATTTGATGCTTCGTTGTTTGTTTCAATTTTTCAACTCAATTAAAGGTTTTCGATAATTCCTCCCCCCAACTCCGACACACATAGTTTATGTATGAAAAAAGATTAAATTGTTTCATACATTCCATACACAAGAATTCCGCATAAGTTCACCTTTCAATGATCACGTATATCTTTAAATAGTTATTCGATAAAATAAACGTGACGATATTATTAGACTGTGTTTTGTGGTCGATAGATTGACTCCTTTTATTTCTTGAACGTTTCAAAGAGAGAGAGAGAGAGGGAGAAAGAGATTTTCGAATGAGAGGATAAGCCTTTCTCAAGGTCATGGGAATACATCGAAATCGTAGTAACAGAATTATATCTATTCGAATGCCCCACTCTTGGAAAGTTCTCCTCACGCCCCTCTATCACACCCTTACCTTCCTCTACCGCCATATTGATCGGTGACGCTTCCCTCTCTTCCTCCAACATTTTCAACTCCTATCCACGTTGCTTTCCCTCTTTCTCTATGCTCCTACCGTACCTCCTCCTTTTTCGGTCATCCCTCAAATAGACTCAGCGCTGTTGCCACGTCTCTCTCTTTCTCTCTCACCCCCTCGTTCTATCTCTTTCCCGCCGCAATATGCAAGAGAACATCATCTTGGCCGCCCATATCGCCCGTTTGCCTCTTTCCCCTCGAAGTCTCAAAGATGATCGTCGTTCAGGAAAAAAAACATCCAACACGATCCATCCTGCTCTTTCATTTATATTCATTTTACATAACAGAACTTTTTCAGTCACTCGGTATTAACTTGTACAGAAAACTTATAAGAAATTCTTCAAATACCTGAGAGATCCCTTGACTTTTCTCTCTTCCTCCAAAAGATTTATGTTGTTCGGTATTATACGGTTATACGATCCCCGTTGTTATGCTTCTTGATATTATAATTGGAAGGATGCACACGGAAAAAATGTACATCGTAAATTTGAATTCTTGGCATGAATTATGATGGAGATGAAAAATTTTTGTCCCCGTGAAAAAATTGTCCACGTCTGATCATGGCTGATGACTAAAGCCTCATCAGGCGTGATCAAGCCTCAATTTTGTATCCATGTGATGAGGAAGAATCATGCCCAATTATCCCCAATCACGCTTGATTATGCTGCATTGTAATGAGAAATTCAATACAAATTCATACAAAATCAATAAATCTTTCGTAAAGGGATGAAACTATAATAATATTTGTAAAACACTAATTTATTGTCAATCATTTCTACTGATTGTGCTCATGCAGCTCCCGATCTCTAGTTTCCAAGTTTCAGGCATGATCATGCGTGATCAGGCCTACGTGCCTGCGTTTGGGGCCGATTTAGCATGATCAAGCATGTATATTTGTGATAGAAAAATCAACACAGAGTTACTTTGTATCAATATTCCTAAGTTGTTGAGATTTTGCATTATCACAAGCCAGAATAGTGACAAACGTCAGGCATGATCCCTGGTGGTTGAGCTTGATCACGGGTTTCCACGTGGATACAAAATTGACGCCTTTGAAGTAATGACAAAGCTGAAAAATGAACGACCAGATTTAATCAGGCTCATTATTGAACACGAATAATTTTGCCGAAAAATGTCCATGATATCTTTTTCTTTGCCTGCTTTTAAATACATTGACTCGAGAACAACTGTAATTCGAGTTCATGAGATACAAGGGAACGATATATCCTGGGGATTCAAACTGATAAACGATGTGCAATTATAGAGCAAGTTAGATGAAAGTATACAGTATGTGTGGGTGTAGAAGATATTCTAGCGCATAGAAGGTGCATTCATCTTAGTGCCTGTCCTCTCTTGTCCGTAGTTAATCATCTTTTCTGTCTTCCCCATGTTATAAAGTTTGTAACAAGCTCCTTTGCCAACCCTAACGTTGAAATTTACCGATATCCTCCGTGCTCGTCTCTCATTGTTCTTCCCCTTTTTTTATCTACATTGCATGCACGCTACGTATTGTGATCGTAAATCAGTCTATTAGACGATCAATTGCCAGTCGCGTCTCGTTCGTTTAAATATCCCGGTACATTTTACGTGTTCGTAGATCGTCGAACACGCGGCAACAGGGTAGTTACCCTTCTACCATTGGGATTCTCCCTCTCTTTCCTTAGCTTCTCCTCAGCCGGTCCAACCATCCCTCCCAGGCCATGCGACACAAGAGCTTTGGACTATCTCTCTGCAGTATCTCCACGCTTATTTCAAATTCCCGCTCCTTCCTTTGGTTCTCGATTTGTTCAGATCTTTTCATAACCCTACGTACTGTACGTGTCAATTGAATTGGAGACATTTTATTTTGTATTTGATAGGAGTCTTTTTCTTTTGTCCACTTCACCGATTCTCAGTACTTTCCACTGATTTGGATTTACAGAGTGAGTACTCTGAGTTGTAGCACGATCGGGTTTTGAGTTTCGCACGAGACTTGCGTCAAAGAAAGATAAAATAATGACTAATAATTATTCAAATGTCTCGTAATATCCGAATGATCAAGATGATTTGAGAGGATAAATGGAATCAACGAAATGGGGTGTAACCTTGATCATTCAAATAAAATTCACAGAAATATAGGTCGAAATATGCAACGAGACCTGTACCGAGAGTAGTTCCGAGACCCCAGTCAAAAAGTGAAACCGGATGTAGCTGTGATTCGTTGGGTATTACGGAGTGGATCAGGTTGGATTTCATTTCTCATCCCAATCTCACCCTGTTCTTCACATGATCTTGTTTTAAAAATTCTCATTCCACCTGAACTCTGGGTCGTTGCGTATTACGGAGTTGATCAGGTTTTAAAAGGTATTACAATTTTAGTTCTCCTCTTCAATGAAATCGGAATTCCACATGATTTTGTCACATTTTAAAGAAGAAGGTAGATTCCATTCAAAATTTGTATATCTCAAATTGTTAGAACGGTAAATATAGATCATTTTTCAGTTTGAGACGACAGTCTCGTGCGAAACCCTAATCGGACTCATTATACACATGGGTGATATGATTTGTATATAATTTTTATAAACATACACGGAGAGACCGAGTCTATCAATATTTAGAAAGGATTTATTAACGTTTAGAAAAATGGCTGGCAATTTAGGAAAACAGAGAATCGCTGAAAAATGTTCGTAGTGAGTCTATCAAAAATTTTTAGTCAAGATATTAAAAGTTGATGGTTTCATTGGTATTTTTCACAGTGAAATTATCAATTGTTCATACATCAACTACGAATTCTCAGTAAGCTCACTCCGAATATTTTTCAACGATCTTCGTTTTCCCTAAATTGACAGTCATTTTTCTAAATATTGATAGACCCGGTCTTCCTGTTTAGGTTCTGAAAAATCAATCTCTATGGCAGAAAAAGGCCCAAGTACAGCCTAGAATGTTTTCTACTAGGTATACAGAATGTTATAAAATTTTTGTATAAACTTCCCGTGATAGACTTCAAAGTATTAATACGAACAGTTATCGTTAGATTGTCTATCGCATTTTATAAATCAACCCCAGATAGTTTCATCTGGGTTAGATTCGCATTCCCATTCGGTTTTTTCACCAGCGTAGAGAGGTGTCAAGTTCTGAAAAATTCAATATACCCGCGTAAGAATTTTTATTCCTCCGATTTTTCAGTAAAAGTCTTTATATTCTTTGTACATCCCATTGATCAGATTGTTGACACTGCAATTCAGTGATCGACAGGTTTTCATTAATGAATTTAATACGGTCATCGTGTGGTTGAAGTGTCGAATTTCAAATCACCCATGCATTTCAATACGAATCGCCATGTTGCGGCAGTTTCGATCACGATATTTTTGTATTCGTTATTATTTTTGATGAATCATCATCTATCCATGTTGAAGTGTCAACCATTGTTACAAACTATACCTCATTGCGAGTCATGAAATTTCAGTATTTGAATAATTGTTCGAAGCGATGTGTTTCATAAAAAAAATTTGGCGTACAATACGTCGATTGATTCTTTTCACAAATTAGAATATTTTTGCTTGGTCGGAGAGCAAATCCATTAGTTTGTGGAACGCGTAAACCAACTAGATAAGATTGAATTGTATTACAATCCAAGAACCCTCTTCCATCAGGGGAGAGAAAATGAAATAGGTACTTGAGGTTTGAAACAAGGTTAGAAAATGAGAGCCTCTTCAAACGGCGTGTACCTTTATGCGTTGAAAGTAGATTGGAAAAGCCACAAATCATATACGAAACGATTGAGAGTCTATATCTGTTCGTAAAACTGACGACAATTCATGAGGACCAAACTTCCAATCGATCATGTGTCCTTTTAGGGGCGAGAAATAGCAACCGTGCTGTATTGCAAGCCCTGCTTCAAAAATGCAATTTGAACTTGTTGATTCGTCAATCAGTTCGCGAAGAGAACATGAAGCTTCAGCGAACGTTCAAATCAGATCTGCATAGATCGGATCGATTCACAAACGTTTGTCAAAGGTACTACGAACGTTGAAATGTCCGCCTCAAAATACTTTCAGGAAATATAGATGGAACGTTCATTGAAGGTTCATCGAAGGTTTGAGGAAGCTTCACGAAAATATCTATATTTAGATTAATTTATAATAGTTTATGTTTATTAATCAATTTCTTTTCCATATAAATTGATTAAAATTATTATAAGTATAGATATTTTTGTGGAGCTTCGTCAAACCTTCGATGAACCTTCAGCGAACGTTCCATCTATGTTTCCTGAACATATTTCGAGGCGGACATTTCAACGTCCGTAGAACTTTTGTCAAACGTGTGTGAATTTAAAAGTTAGCTCTAATGAACCTTTGGCCCGATCTATACACATCTGATCTGAACGTTCGCTAAAGCTTCATGTTCTCTTCGGGTTTGAATCAGATTTTGGTCCGGGAATTCTTCTATTGGATCTCATTCCCAAGTAGCACAACAGGTTAAAAATGCTAAGAAGGTTCTTGGAAGTTCCAAGCATGTTTTATGAACATTCTTAGAATCTTCGAATGAGACTGTTTTGTATAAGCATATTCTGTGCACATTCTCAGAACATATTTTTCGAGGTTATCCAAAACAGTTTCATCTGCATATTCTATGCATGATCACAGAATGAACGCAGAATATTTGAAATGTTCTTGTGCTACTTGGGTTCAAATATAATCGGTTTGAATAGAAAATTTCTACTCGATGGGATATAATCAGTAAATTTGTATGTACATGATCCGAATTTCCTGATTATATCTCATTGAGTAGAAATTTCCTATTCAAACCGATTAGATTTGAATGAGATTGAATAGGAATATCCCGGGACAGGAATCTGCTTCATACTGATTGACCTGTCAATAGGTTTGAATCGGATCTTTTAAGCAGGGGGAGTTTTAGACCAAGCACCTTCTCCGGAGGTCTCCAGAGAACTCCCAGAGTTTTTCAGCCTTGCACTGACAGAAAACGACCTGGTTGAAACATCCGTGGTTGCAATGACTTGAAACCGATTGTTCGATTCACCACGAAATGTGATTGTGATGTCCAGAAATAAAGTGGTTGAAGCCAAAATTAACTACATATTCTGGTTATCACACCGAGAAAGGAATTTGGCTTTTCTAACCTGAAAAATGTAGTTAATTTTTGCTTCAACCACTTTTTCTGGACATCACAATCACATTTTCTGGTGAATCGAACCAGATTTCGAGTGATTGCAACCACATCGTTTTTCTGTCAGTGCGGAAGAAACAATTTCGTCGAAACGATAAAAATGCTAAGAACTTATTTGGAAAATCCTACGAACTTGCTTAGAACCCCCAAATGAGACTGTTTCGAATAATCATGTGCTGTGGACCTTCATAGGATATCTCAGTGAATTTATCCAAAATAAACAAATGTAACCTACTGAAACTGAATGAAACATTGCCATCATTCGTTTCCGACAACTGGTCCCCAGACAGCACCGTGAGTTCTCAAAATGTTTTGGAAACGTGTCAGTTGTTTCGCGACCTATGATTACATCAACTACTTTTCCAACACATTTTCAACATCTACACTGTCAAAATATGTATTGAATTCATGAAAATTCCCCATTTCGTCGATAACCAACGCTAACCTTCAAATCATCCATTTTTATTCAAGTTTGACACATGACTAATCCATCTAACGATTTGAAGACCACATTTTTTCTCACATAATCAAGTTATTCTCACTCAACAGCAGAAAAAACTACAAAAATACACGTACTGTAGACATCGTTGCCAGTATTACCTAGAAAAATCTTCAGCATCCGATGATTGGTTATTTCTTGTACAACCGGCCAATCATATTTTCAATTTGGAAAGAAATGACCAGTGCCAAAAAATCTGAAGACTTTTCTAGAGAATCCTGGCATCACTGACTGTAGAGAGTGACGTGAAGATGTAGAAAGTACACGCAAGATTGTTTCACTTCCATATATTTGATTCAGGATCTGTTTGAAATAAAAATTCTGCATCACTGTGATAAAATTATCGATTTGAAAAAACTAATTCAACATCCCTGACAGCACATCCACCGATTTCTACGTTGTATCTCCGTGGACTCTAGTAGGATAGAACGTGGATGAACGAAGATTCCACGTGGAGGCAACATAGAAATGTCCGGTGCTGTACGGTGGATGTGCTTATAACGTTTTGTGAAGATGTGAAGAAAACAAACCCGGACCTTTCCATGCGATCTTTTTAAAACCTTACAAAGCGTTTCTGAAACATCTTGTGAATCTCTACAAAACGTTCCAGTGCTGTAGGTCAATTCCCAATCAACATTTTGTGTCTCACGATATCCAGGTTTTAGAGATCTTGCACAACACTTTTAGTTGAATTTCAGATGAATTCTTGTTTAAAACCTATCTAAAAGTGACCTTCACGATGTCTTAGATCCAAAACTCGTCTTCAAGACATTGAAAGACATCTTTGACACAAGTTTTAGATGAGGATTCCCAGACAGCAAAGTGCTAGAAAAATTCACAACAACTTCCCAACATCATGGAGCAACTGTTGTTGGGCAGTTGCTGGGAGATTTCGTCCCCAAATGCTTGAAAGATGTTTGGATCCATGGAGCTATGACACGTGAGATCAAACAATCTTTCAACAACAATAAAACACTACAACTTTTGCGGTCAGGGTTGGTCTCAACTCAGCAGGTTGTTTAAGCCATCTACAAGGCGTCCAAAATCTATTGCACGATACAAAATCCTTATTGTGTTATTGCCATAAATGTGATGCACTTTCGGTCCATAAACGCTGCCCAGAAAATGATCGATCGAAGGTCACATCAACGTCCAAAAAACAACCATCGTCACTTGTCAATTTATAAACAGATAGAACAAAAAATGGTTAGTTTTGGATTAATAATTGTTCATTTGTTCCCCAAGGCTTAGAACTAAAGACAAAGTAATATAGTATTTTTTCATTTCTGATGATAAATTTCGAGGCTTTTGGTTTTTACATGATCATATTGAAACCATCACCTTGAACATTCTCGATATCCGAACAATAGATTTTGCTTTCACGGCCACTGTATTGCATTCGTCAATTCGTATTCGAGCTATTTCTTCTTGTTTATCCTTTTCGTGTCATAGATTTATGGATAGAACGAAAAACCCATCATTCGAGTCATTTCACTTCAAGGTCAGAGTATAAGACTCTACAAAATTGGAAGAAACATATAAAATATCCCAGTGCTTGATGGAAAAATGTTCTCTGAAAATTTTATGAAACTCCAGATGGATGTTAGAACTTTTCACGACGGGTCCAATGGGGGTCCAAAGTGGGTGCCCATGCTACCTAACGTGGGACCAACTCTGGGACGATAACATCGTTCCCAGCCTGGCTGTATTGCTCCGCCCGAGGACCAAAGTTCAATATTTCCATTTTCTACGAACTATAATTGTATGGGAACAAACAATAGGGCCAAGATTAGTCCAAGATGGGTCCCATTGTCATTTCCCAATACTGTATTCAAGCAAACGGACCCTGCTTGGGCCCATTGTCAATATCGGCAATACACACTCGGGAAAGGTCGTCTAAATATATCTCATACGATCATCCACAAGAAACGCGAAGACGTTGAAGAACAGTAGCTGTTTATTTAGAAATATCACACGAATTCATCTCGCGAGACCCTCCCTGTTCTCCAAATCGATGGGGAAAGCGTTAAGAATGTTTTCCCTTAGACTTTATAAAAAGGATTCCCTCGATCCTTGACACTCTCCTTCTTCGAATTACATACAAAACCTCCTCTTTTCATACACTCTTCTCAAATTTGTTTCTGCACATCTTCCTCGTTCGAAACCTCTGTGCGTAGAATGTGGAAAGATCGTCGTACATCCATTCGACAAACTTCCTCTATATACACAAAAGTCGAAGAAAAAGGTTGTGTCGAAGAAATGAATAACGGGATATTCTGGAAGAACATTCGGACGGTTGAACAAAAGGCGAACCGCCTCGACTAGACGTGAAAATAATCGGCTTTCCTTTGTCGCGATAGATGGTGTGAAGTGAAAGAGAGGAATGAGAAGGGAAAAGGGCACAAAGTTCGAGAGATAATAGAGGATTCGTTCCCTGGTAGAAAAACGAAGAAAAGAAGAGAGAGGGAGAGAAACGTCGAACCAACGAACGTCTTTTGGCAGAACCATGATAACGTGAAAGACGACCCAAGCCAATGAGCTTACCGATGTGCTAGGCTGCCACCTAAAAGGTTGGATTCAACAAACGAGGGCTCGTTAATTTCTGATTGAATCATCCGTGTAGGTTTGTTAACTCGCAATTCCATCCTCGTTTTATGGATTTCATGATATTCACGCTTATTTATCGAAGCTCAAAAAAGATAATTCAACGTGAGAAAGAAAAATCAGGGAGAAAACATTATAATCCGGAAGTGAAACACGAATGGAAGATAAGGAAAAGATGAAGAGAGAAAGAGGGGAAAAAGAAGAAGTGAATGACAGTATAGAAGGAAAAAAAAAAGTTAAGACGCGGGAGGAAAAACGTGGGATCAAAGTAATTTCCGGCTTGCGAAAGGAGCTCGGTAAAAACGTATCATCAGAGACATTTTTTTTCCTCTCTCCCCTTCGAGTTTCCTGTCAAAAAAGAGGAGTGGCAGGGAGGAGGGGGAGAGGGGGTTAGTACAAAGAAATTGGAAAAAAATATCAATAATTTGCGTCGAGATGGATACAGGTGTTTGAGCAATGATATATTTCAGAGAGGGAGTGGAAATTAATGTTATAGAGCTTTTCTTTGTTCTTAATAACACATTTATCGACCCAGCATTCCACCCTCCCTGCTCCATTGAAAGTTTAATTTAATATTATACGAGAGATACGGCAAGGTTAATTGCGACACTTTTTTCTTCTCTTCCCTGTCAAATTGATCATCAGATTTGCTTTTATTTGTACGTGACAATGATTCGTTGTAATAACATCGATTGAATCGATGAATTACAAATTTACAGTTCCAACGATGTGAGGCTCATGACGGCTTGTGTGTAATTGTCTATATATACACGCGCTTGCGAATGTAAGAGATGAGGCATCGATAATTTACGTGTAAACCCATAGTACCGGACTACGAGAGCTAATTTAAACGTACAAATTTGCACGCTGTGCCTCAATGAAAGTATTCAATGTAAATATTAACAATCATTGTCCCGCGTCCGCGCAATGTTCGCATTTCCTATCGAATATAGATGTCGGAGCATTGAGATGTTACGCATACAATATATACACACGATGCATGATTCCCAGGGTTTATCGAATTACGTGTACATCGATAATTAATTAATTCATATTATACAAGTGTAAGTTATAGAACAAAAATTGTGGAGATTTTCCATCTCTTTTTTCCGTTCCTTTCAACTACCGCCATTGAACTGAACTCTGTAAACACGTTGGAATTCACGCTCCTTAGATTCAAGCAGTCCCAGACGTGTATTCGATTTCTCGTGCGCCAAAGAGACACCAACCATCCTCCCGATAAAGCAACCGTCTTCCTCTCCAACCGTGAGCGGACTATATTATAGAGAAGAGCGCATTCCAATATGTTACAGAGTTCAATGGCCACCATTTGTCCTCTGTCAATTCTTTGAAAAGTGCGAGACTCGGTACATTTTTCACATTTTCAATTCTGCAATTCCTTTGAACTTCCGTATAGGTGCCGTACTTTGCGATCTGCAATCCAATTCCACGATCCGCAGGATTTCTTTAGCTTATTATTTCTTGTTTTGAATCGTAATGCCACTCTTTGGATCCAAACGTTGACTCTCTCCCTCTCTCTCTCTCTCTCTCTCTCTGGGTATTGTGATTGCGTGCGAGGAACGAAAGAGCGGAGTAATTGAATAATTAATGACGAATACATGTGTATGCCATTTAATACGGCTTACTTCGTTATCCCTCGTTTATAGGAATTAGTTTCCACCCAAATGAATATTCACAGATTCACGCTAAATTATTTAAGAGGTAATAATCTGGACGGAAGATTAAAGAACACCGTTAAATGCATTCCGAATTCAACTCGCTTATATAATTTGTGCGATATATTATGATTATTATTATTATAATAAATTTTCCGAGCACCCCTGGAAGATGAAAACAAAGAAATGTTCGTGTTCTGAAACCACACGGCTGGAATTAATAGAGCGATCGTGATAATTGCCCCGTGTCATCCCCATTGTGCTTCACCGATTAGTCGAGCGAATTCATTTTGATCCCCTGTAACGAACAGTCGGATAATTTTTTAATTAATTATTGTTCCATCTTCGTCGATTCTTTTTCATCGAAGAAAAGGCGGAGAGAGAGAATCATCCATCGATTCATCGATAGCAGGTATTTTAATATATCCACAATAATACGAAGAATATCATATTTTGAGGGAGGAAAGCTTTCGAAATCGAATTCCGTTCGTTTCTCGCATCCGGCACAGCCTAACGACTCGCATTCACGAGAGTGAATGGCAAAAGAATTTCAACGTATTATATGTACAGTGACTATTATTTATAAGAAAAAAATGTCGATAATTTAGTCGATGGAATGATTCTATTGGAATTGATATTTGATGAATCATCGTGAAATGAAGAAGAGACTCCACGATGAGTAGGGAGATTGTGAAATAATATTTGTGTAACCCCCGACTCCCCCCCCCCCCCTGTACGTTAATCCAGGACAGATCCAAATGATATTTTATTCAGATTGGATACAGCGTATAAGAAGAGATCGATATTCCGTAGGAAATGAAACGAGATAATCAAGAAAGGATAAAGGAAACAGTATCAAAGAGAATGAAGTGGATATTTTGTTTTTCCAAATGATAAGGGTTCGGGGAAATTCGGAATGAGAGTAGGAACGATATTCTTCAAGATGGACAAACGAAGTATATATGGGATCAGAGATGAAATGAGGTAAAGCTAAATCGCCGTAGGCTCTAGGAAAAAAAATGTTTTCTCTGCTGGTAAATGGTTCGAAGATATCGTCGAACAATAGAAAGAATGATTCGAGAAAAATGTCGAGAAACTGCGAGGATTTGGAGGAACAAAGAAATAAGGTCAACGTATATAATTAATTTCAGATTTTTCCTTGGTACCTTCTTTCCAAATCTCAAAGAATTTTTCACAGAAAGAACAACTCGATAGAACGTTTCCAAGATAAGTTTCTTCCATTTGATATTCGTTTTAATTGATATCTCTTTTGATAAATACAACAATAGGGAAGAGCATAAGAGAGCGAATGGGTAACATGAATTACCATATCTTGGAATCTTAGCAATTGTGTACGAATGATCATTAGCCAGGATTGTGGTTCTCTATTGTCCGTAGAAAAGAATAATTGCGAGCGTTCGGTACTTACATAAGCAATACTCACGCATCGATCGATTCCAATTTTTGACGAAGCGTGTATATGGATTCGAAATGGGATGAAAACTTTTGCAAGACTGATTTTTCAATTTCCTATCGAGGATATAGCGCGAATTTTATTCCGAGTTCATTTCATTCAAAGTTAATGGAGATTGGAATAAAATTGAATTGTAAAAGTTGATACGAGTGATGGGGGAGAGGAGATAAAGGGTGGGGGATTTTCCAAGCAGGACATTCAAAATATGGATTTTGTGCGGATAATGACATGACAAATGAGGAATAAACTAGGATTTTCGATCTTACTGGGTGGATCCGGTATTTTATTCCCTTCGAACACGGTTGAGGGTCAGTTCGAATGAGTAAAGGGTTCGATTTGAACCCTTCGCTCTTACCATAGGGGAAGCAACAGGGAGAGAATCTGATTATTAATTTTGAATTTGTGTTTGTTCAATTTCGGCAGTATTGAAGCATCTTTTATTATTTTTAAATGTTTTCGAAGTTTGAATCTTTGTCATTCATCTTCTCGAATTGAGTGCTTGAGGCCGCAAAATGCGTTTAAAAAATGTGCTGCAAAATTTGGAGTCTTCAACAACTCAGCGCGAATTTTGTTCTTCAATCAGTGATTAGATTCAATAAACGATTCAAACTTCAACAACAGAATTTTAAAGGACTGTAAACATTCTTGATATATAAACCATTCAGTTCGCCGAGCAGTGCTTTTTTGATGAGGAAGCTAACGTTTCGCCCAGATACTGGGCATTCTCAAGGCAAAAAATACAACGTAAAGATGAAGTGGAAGACTCAATTGTTGAACCCACAAAAAATGGATGGGGTGATTCAATAGGAAGTGTAGAGAGTTGTGCTCGGAGCGGCGCCATCGAACAATAGGAAAACCATGTGCTTTTTCTATTGAAAAAGCCAACGTTTCGCCCAGATACTGGGCATTTTCAAGGCGAAAGTACAGCGTGAAGATGAAGTGGAAGGCTCCATCGTTGGACCCACGGAAAAATGGATGGGGTGATTCGATAATTTTTTGTGGGTTCAGCGATGGAGTCTTCCACTCCATCTTTAAGTTGCATTTTTTGCCTCAAAAATGCCCAGTATCTGAGCGAAACGTTGGCTTTTTCAATAAACAAAGCACTGCTTGGTGAAGTTTTTCTATTGTTTAATGGCGCCGCTCCGAGCACGACTCCCTGCACTTCTTATTCTTGATATATGTGATACATCTCCCCACACAGCACATAATATTGCAGCAATATTGCAGACGGTTTGATATTGTTTTGTTTTTGTATTCACGAGTGGACGCACAGTGGGGCCAAAACCCAAAAAGTTGGAAAAAATTATAAGGAGTGTTCATAATTGCTTGGAAATTGGTACCAGGGAGTTTCGGGGATCGCTGATTGACGAATCCGTTGTCAAAATTGCGAAATTCAAATTGTTTGACCCGATATGGTGGATGAGAACGGAATGGCAAATGTATAAAATGCTACACGAAAACGCCGAATTCATAATCATCGACCCTGAAAAACCCCGAGTGCGAAGTGTAAAGGACAACCGACGAATCTGAGCATCTCAGTCCACCATATTGGAATTTGAAAATTTTGTCAACCGATCCAGTGACTCCGCAAACTTCCTAGCCTGAAATTTAAAGAAAATCCGATAAATTTGAGAATTTTGGTTCGCCATATTGGATCTGCCATTTTGAATTTAGGAATTCTGACAGTCGATTTATAATCAGTGACCCCGAAAACCCCTGTGATACCGATTTTCAAACGAATTTGAGAACTCTTGATGATTCCCTCAAATTTTCTGTGATTGTCATCATGCGGTCTGAGACACTTCATTCACAAAATCATGTCGGAATCTCAAAGGGGCGAAAAGTGGCAACTTTTCCTTGTTTCATGTTGAAGGTGAGACCTTCGTCTACAATCTCCAATAAGTAGAATGGCTGGGAAATTCTGGGAACACAACTTTTTCCTCAACAAACCAAACGAATTTCCAAATTCAGAGATATAAAAATCACATCCAATCATCACACTTTTGTCATTTGCCATTCGATAAATTGATATTCCTCCGATTATTAGTATATTCAATACACTTTCAGCAGTAGATTCCATGTTTGAAAAGTTCGATCGGTTCATTCTTCGAGACACAGCGTCTCTTTGAACCTCTTGGTACCTCACAGGAGGGTACTTTCAAACTGGTATACAAGGGGAGGGAGAGCAGATCACATCTTCTCATATCTGAATTGTGATACTCGGGACATCACTTCACTTACCCCAACGGTCAAATATTCCAAATTACAAACTTCATTTTTTGTATTTTTTCCAACTTTTTGGCATTTGGCCCCACTGTGGGACGTGAAAAATGAATGAAAATGAGGAAATGTTTGTCGAGTCCATATACTGCTGTATATATTTTCAACTGCGTGCAATTAGTGTCCCGTCCCCTTGAAATATTGCCACAATATTACTAAAATATATAATATCGACAGGTGTGAAATATTACTGTGACATCACTGAAATATTGATGTAATATTGACGTAATTGCTGTGATATTACTGCAATAAATCTGCGCGGACATGAAATATTACTCGTAATATTTCTCTGCAATATCACAATATCACAAAATAATATTACTGCGATATTACTGCGATATCCTGTGCTGTGCAGGTCCTGTGTTTTTCTTTGTGTGCAGGTAGAAATAGAGACGAGAAGGTCTCAAAAGGTTTGGGAAAAATTCCCATTCCTCTCAACCCCTCAATTCACGAGAACCTTTTTATTTCATTCAAGTTTTTGTCGTCTTTTTCTTTTTGAATTTTCAACAAGTGCGAAAGCAAAATATTCCTCGTCAATGTCGATGTACGTCACTGTACCTTTGGAAATATTCCAACTAAAAAGATTCGATCGGAATTCACGGTTGAGTTCGCAACGATACCGGTATATGATATAATAATTCATACGTGTTGATATTCTGTACTTCACGGTTATTACCTGTATTTATGTACTTGAATATCATCAGGTTGGAGCAGAAGATTTTGTTGCTGGAATAACGTATTACCTGTTGAGTTTCGTGTAAACTGTTTTTATTCCCATTACACGGATAACTGAGCTTTCGTTTATCGAGAATTGATTTATCGAGAAGAGGTTTAATCCGAAGACTTTATATCTACTTCTTCGAATTGATCATAAATCATAGAGTCGAATATTTAATGCATAAAAATGATAAGAATGTGTTCCGGAGTTGTAAACAAAATCAGATTTTTCAGGTCATAGCGTCGTGGCGAGAAAACTATAATACTGTCTCGTTTCTCGTGTCTGACTCATGACACACCGTCCCTACTTTGAAGCGCATAAAACGTCGAATATCGGTTTCTGGAATTATTGCTTTTCCGGTGATTAGCATCATAAAAACAAGAAAATATCATTTAATCGATTTCTCTTTGCAAAGGCCAAGTTGGGGAGGAATTCGATTCTTCCTTTTTTAGATTTCTGAGAATCAAGACTCTCACTTTTTCCCTTCATTCCGGCGAGATTTTCCCCTTTTTTTTTTACGATGCCACGACCATACGCGTCCCCTTGTTCTTTTCATCACTTTCCTTCCGTTGATTTTGTACGTAGACGTGACTTTGTTGCACGAAAACGTGCAAGTTATGAGTTTATCGACGATAAAGTACAATTGTGGTATAAAACACACAAGACAAGAGGGGAAAAAGATGAAGGGGAAAATGAGAGGTAGATTCGCCACCGTCGTTACCTCGTACAAAAGCAGTCGATAGCATTCGTTGTACCTGACCTTTACCTTTACCTTTACCGTTGCCGCATCCCCTTTTCGTGCATGAAGTTTTCTACCTCTTTCTCCTTTTGACCCATCTCTCTCCTCTCTATTCCCCCACTACTTTTCTCTTTTCCACCATCACGGAAATAGAGGGAAATGTGGGTCATTCGTTCTTCGCTAGAATCTAGGTTGGTACGGAGCCTTAGAACCAACCTACATTTCGATTTGAAATGCGAAACTGTATGAGCTTTCTCTTAACAGCGGTGTCGATCCAAAAGGGAAAACGGGAAGAAAGGAAAAAAAAAGATAAACATGAAAACACGATGAATACAAAAACGAGAACAATTCCCCGTTCTTTTCATCTCTTATGCTATTTAATGCTTCCTTTTTGTTTTTGGGTTTGTTTTTGCCCTCGTCACTTTCACGCGAATGCCTCAGAGTACTTATGAAATTTGTTTCATTCGAATACGCGAGTGTAAAACTCTTGAAACGATGATTTCGTTGTGCTACGGAACATCGATTTCTTCAACTTCGGTAACGAATCGTAGCCCAAATATTAAATGTGTCAACATCAAAAAGAGATACTTACTTACCTTTATTATTATTTTTTTTCCTTTTCACGAAGCAGGCTTTATCCTCCGAATCAGTCGTCGTCACGGACGAGAAATATCCCAACCGACTGTTGGTAAATTAACTACCCAACTGTTTTTTCCATTTATTGCTGGTTCATGTTTTTTTGTTTTTTAAAAAGAAACAAAGTTTGTGATCCGTAAGATTGGCAGAGATCCAATAACCGGTGGAATTTCAATTATTGGAAATGTGGTGGAATTTTTCAAGGATAATAATAATAATATTGTTTTAAAAAAATATTCCAAGTTATTTTATCTCTCTGGCATAAATTAGGATGGAAAATTTGGTTCGAATGATTTCTCTTCATTTAGTAGGGCAACACCTGTGATGCGATTTTCAACTTCTACATGCTCTGTAGAGATATTTTTGAAATATTGATCATTCATTTTTTGGTCGTAAAAAAAAGGATACAATTTTCATTGTAATATTTTTGCCTGAATCCAACTCATGGAAAGTCAAATTTATAGAATCACTTCATCTTCTGAACTCTGATGTAATTTTCAAGTGGTACTTTTCTTTTTTCTAGTTGGGTATCAGCCGAGTCATTCAATTTCCAGGAATGAAAGATTTTAATACGAATTTATTCTACCAAAGCCACTTGGTACAGGAATTTTGTATTCGTATCTTTGTTGGATTATCGTAATGCACGAAATGAGCAGAGTGAATGGAAAATTTTCTCTCGATTGAATTATTTTTATTCTATTCAACATTGGAAATTGTGAAAGAAAAACAGTTGGATGAGAATATTTTGATATAAAATCAAATTAATACTTCAGTACGGTCAGTTCTCTCGAGGATATTGACTCGAGAGAGATTCTAAAAACACAAGAACCAAGACTTCTTCCTTCTTCTTTTCAGAAATTCACTCTTGGGAAAACAGACCAAGTCTCACGGAGTCTCTGACCCAGCGAGAGTTTGTTTCTTACAGATACCCAGGTGAAAATTGACGATTCACACTAGGATGGCGCAACACTGACAAAGATTGGCCGAGCCTTGGCGGTTAGCAAGGTGCAAGCTTGAAATTATAACATCGTTACAGGCTCCATTGATGTATTCTGCCAATGAGGGACCAACATTGGTACGATTATGGGAGTCAAATCAGCCATCATTGGCAACCCTTGAAAAAATTTGTCGCTCGATCTAAATCCAAGATTGGATCATGCTTGTACTCATTACGAACCAAGACTGATAGACGAATTTTTTTATGGTCTGCCAATGGTCAGATGTTTTATGCATTTAAAGGAGGTACCATCATTTATTACACATAAATGATGTTGACTGCTAAATTTGAGTCAATACTATAATAGTACTGAGTCAATATTCGGCCAAAATTGATTCAACGTTGCGACAATCCCGCGCCAACGTTGAGCCAATGTTGTGCCGATGTTCAACTCTATGTTGAACGATTGCAAAAATATAATAAAAATTCAGAGTCATATATTCCCGACATCGATCGCTTCCCCTCCACACATGTTAAGAAGTACAGCCCGAACCTGAAATATTTTATACAACCAGGGCCAGAAAATCTCTGTATACATTGAAACGAAGAAACTTATTTGATTAATCCAATACAAGATGTGTTTATAAGTTTAATATAACTCAATGATTACTGGTTACCTTACAAATCAATTACATCAAGTATAATTCAAATTCTGATGTCCACGAGTCCATGGGTCTGCACAGCTAAAATCTCTCCTTCGATGAAGGACCTATGATGAAGACAAGAATTTTCAAATCAGAAGGTTATATGATGCTTATATATCAACCGCATAGTTCGTTGAGCGCTTGCGAGAAACGAACCGAGCGTTGGAAACAATACCGAAGGGTGGCGCTTTGACATTGGACGCGGGAATTTTTGTATGGAGACGTATAATTGAGGATCGTGGCTAGCCTGAGCCAAGCTTTGACCAGGCTTGGCACTGCATTGGGTACTCATTTCTTCTAAACGTTGTCAACGTTTGGATTAGTATTCAGCCGTGCTATGAAATTGTTCGTATGAAGTTAATTTCTTTTGTCCAAACGATATTGGGACAACGATGAACCATGATTGGCACAATCTTGAGCCAATGATGGATCGATCATTGGAAATTATGATCCCCAACATTGGTGCTACATTGTGCCACTTGTCAGTCAACGTTGGCTCGATATAGATTTCCAAGCCTTGGATGTCAGCATTGCGTCTATCTATTTTCCATCGTCAGTATTGGCGCAAGCAAGAAATTTTCACGTGGGTATTGACCAATAGTTGGAGGTTTGAAGGACGTGGAAAACCCTGTTATGGAGACAGTAGGGAATTTGTGATTAACATCAATTAGTTCGAATAATACGCGTTACAGGTAATCCAGTTAGGCACAAAAGCGAACACGTTTAGTCAGGGATTCGAACCTCCAATCTTGGCTCTCAAATTCTTCCGCAAGGAAGAAAATAAGATATTAACTTTGTAAAGTACGTGAAACAAAGATGTTTCATTCTGGAGGTTTGTTATTTCCATTGAACTTTTCGCGTCGCCGTCTTTCCTCAATGAAACTCGCTTACAAGCACCCTGACTCAGCTCTTCCAACCGAGTTGCGTAAAGTGTTTACCGCGCGTTAACGTTATCCTTGAAGATGTCAATTGTCAGTCATCTCCTCTACATCTCATTCACTAGGGGCTCTGTTATTTATTTCTCTTTCTTCGTATCGTTTTTCATATTTTCCTTCATCCCTGTTTCCCCCATTAAATATTTAACAGACGTTAACAATGAAAAATTCATCTCTCTATTGAGATTCACAACACCCAATCAAAATAACCGAGGAGGAATTAGTCTATCGATATATCATTGGATGTCAAGATTCCTATACTTCTCTCATTCGATCACAAATCATCGACGCTTGGATAATCCATCATTGTTCTCTGTCACTTTGATATCGATCATTTCTTTCCCTGTCTCTGTTTCTCCGGTACGTTTGAATACGTCATGCGCATAAACAGCACATACGTAGGCTTATCTAAGTTTTGACGTGTATTCAGTCAAGCGTGGGAGCATGCAACAAAATGCATGTACGCTCACGGTATTACAATCATTATTGACAGAATTCTCTGTGAAATTGTCATATGCTTCGAAGGAGATACTCCACACTGTAAAAAGAAAGTCTTGGATTTAGCTCAGTTCGTGACTGAGTTCGTTGTCCATTCCAAAGGACACAGAATTTAGCAAATTAACGAAAATCATTCCACAAAGCTGTTTGATACCCATAATATCGTCGACATAAAGGTGTCAATTGAAGAGAGGAAAATTATTCAAAATTATAAATTATGAAAAAAAATCTGTATCGTTATCAGAATTGTTAGGCCATGTCAGAAAAATTCAGATAAAATTCTTCAACAGAAATATCCCACAAAACATCAAGTAACACAAAAACCTTTTTTAAACAAGAGAACACTTTTGTAGAACCAGGACTATATCTCTTCTAACTCCACCTCTGCTGCTCCATGTATCGATCAATCTACTCAATAATCTCGCTAAAATGTATTTGAAATGTTCTTTTTATCGACTCGTTTGTATCAACATTTCTCCACACATGAATACCCATGAATGTATTTCATTCGTAAAAGGTATTATTATTCAAAAAGGTTTGTGAAATTCACTGTAGGATATCTGGAAAGTGCCGGTGTTGTGATTACACGGTGAACCCCCGTTTTTATTTCGGCTATTATTTCTCACCGCCCCTGTAATTGATCAATCACGCAATGATAGTAGGGGGATATGGAAACGAGAATGAAATCTCTCCATCTACTACAATTTTAAATGCACGCTATTTAAGATTATAGAATATTAAGAATGAACTTATTCGTACTTGAAAAATTTCGAAAACATACCAAAGACACGTGGGAATTTATGAACAAATTTTTAATCCCAAGATTTTTTCCGATATTTCAAAATTGAATCTCTAAGTGACATTTGAGACGGATGGTCGTTGAACGGTGTTCTATCGACTTTATTGATTGGTACTGACCTGGAACTGTTTTTTTTTTCTTTTTTTTTCTTTTTTTCTAGTGGCTCGTTTAACCTGATCGTGTGTCGACAATCTTGCTCGTTTATTCGTTTGATACACCGCTATCATAGACTTTTAACTTTCGAAGAGGAGAAAATTGATGATACGAATGGATACGCGGGAATCGATGCGTGATGGTGAATTTGGGAACTTTGCTTTGAATGTGGCATCTCGGGGAGAAGGTTTTCCTGTGTTTTGTAATGTTTTTTTTTTCAGGGAAAAGGGAAATCGTCTTATGGCGAAAAAAACTGCAACAACTGTTACGTGCTTCACTTTATTTGAATTTGATGTTTCGAATTCCCATAAATGATCTTCAAGCTCACCATGAGCAATCCCTCAGATTCGTTCCTAGGAAAATTATCGATGAAACTGCGCTAGAAAATCAGCCTCAGGTCAAGCAGGGTGCGCTATTATCATACCAAGGTTGAGAATCCTGTTTGTCCAGTTTGGGCCCAGACAGAGCGACGCGTGACAGCAATAATCAAGCTTCAGAATTGAATCTTCACTTGTACGGAGAATAACTTTCAACACAAGAGAAGAATAAAAATTATTATGGAAGTTGTCTCGTACAAGACTGCAGTCTTCTTTCCTCCCTGTCCGACGTTCAAACCTTATTTCTCTCTGACACAAGCAATCTCATTACCATTGGTCACGTCTTTTCAGAATTCATTCTCCTTCTTTCTACAACATTCACGGGAATCTTAGGTTTTTTTTTTCTCAAAACTCCCTTCCTTTCTTTTCCCTTGTCCAAACAATCCCAAACCATCCCTATTTTTTTTTTCCTCGAATCATAGAATTCTGCCAGATGCATGAAACTGAAAACACAAAAAAAGAACACAAATAGACCTTGGAAAGTCATGAAATTCCGATTCCGTAAACATTGGAAATCTCCGAGTTACGTTACCTCGATTATCAATCCTTCTTGTTTGCGGTACTCGCAAAAACACTAACCGAGAGAAATTTTTCCAGGGAAAGGATATTTCATGCTCCGAATAATGGTACTATTTGAGTTAGCAAACGTGGAAAAGTTTTCCTTGTTTTAGAGATTCGATTTCCGAGCTTTTCCCGATATTAAATGCTTGGGTATTGGCAACGGTAGCCAAAAAAACAAACCAAGGGCAAAGTGCAGGAAAACGAGACGACATGCTGCCGTTCGTCTGTAGATTTGTACCCAGTAAATCGTATCTGGCGAGATTCGGGTGTACACACGGAATACGTGAAAAACATCGACAAAAGTGAATATATCCTCTGTACTTGTTCGTTGAATACGTTGAGTTCGTTGAGTAAACACGATCCATTGTGCGCTTTTATATGCCCTGATCTATTTTTTTTCTTCTCCTCCTATTCCACGGATAATACATCGCAATGAAGATCGTGAAATACGATTATGAGATGATATGGGGGAAAAATAAAACCCCCGAAGAATCGAGGGCCAAAGTTCAATGACGATAAGACAATAATTGGATACGGTATCTCTCTGCTGAATTTTTGTTGCTTCAAAAAGCAACAATTTCCATTTCTGGCGTGTCCATGAAAGAGCGATGAGTAAAGGATTAATTACGTTCATGGACACGCCGGGCTTTGATGTGCCAGGACGATGGAACAAAAATTTCAAAGATGAGATACGTCGTCTCGTAGCAGGATGATGGTTACAGCCAGAGAGAATTACTCGTTCGATAGGGCGAGGAGGGTCGATGCTGGGTTAATCGGCCAGTTACTTTACGCTCGTCGAGCTTCAAAGCTGCTCGAATATGCCACAGGAGAGCGTAAGAGGAAGGAAAAACGGAGCAGGAACAGAGGGAATAGAGAAACGATGAATATTAAAAATCCGAAAGAAAAGCGTAGAGAGAGAGGATCTTTATTGTTTCCTTCAATTCCTTTACCTGGTACGTTATTCACTCTTTTCTCTCATTTTAATTGTAATTTTATTTAACGATAACGCGTGGATGTGACGAAATTCATCGTTTTTCGAAATTCTTCTCATTCTTTTCATTCAAACGTATTGATTTCATTGGAAGAAGACAAAGACAAAGAAGACGAGACAGGGAGATAGGGAGACAAGGAGACAGCAGTTTTCGATTCCCCCTTTGGCTTTGTCACGTTAACGTCAAAGGGTGAAAATGTCAGGGAATAGGAAAGGTGAGCTGCTAGCCGTTACCAATTTACGGTTGTTGACAGTTTAATGACTTCCTGTCAACAAGTCGACCAACTGCGAAGTAAAGTTCAATCGAGTATGTATCTATTGATTTCATTTACCGTACTACCGTATTCTTTCACTGAATTCCAATCGAACGTCGAGGGGGGATACTTTGGAAACATTGTGACAGAATTACCTTTGAAAATGTTCAACTCGGAGGATCGAATATACACAAAATAAAGAGCAACAATATATAAATATATATCTGTTGTTTCCCCATTCGCACGTGGCAAAAAGAATCACAAGAACGATATATATATATATATATATATAAGCAGGATCCTCGTACAACGCATAAATTGACTTTCCAAGTAATTTCACCCCGGTTATGCAATTTCTTACGCTATAACTCTTCTCTCGTAAGAATTTTCGACTTCCTCGCATCATCAATCCCTCTTTCGCCATTGTCTTTTCATCCATACGTAAAAGACGAATATCGATTCTTCAAACACAATTCTTGCAAGTGGAGTACCGTTGAACTGCCGTATATTATCGAGGTCGAAACACTATTATTGGTTGATATTGATTTTCACCCTCTCGAGTCTTCGAGTACGACGAAAAGTAATTCCGTGAGTATGTGCTCAATTAAACTGCCTGACTCTTAGACATTTGGGTCGATGTACCGAGAAAGAGAAGTTAAACTCTTTTGTACGAAAAGGAGCTTCGTTTGACACTTGAGATGGAAATCAAATTGTCATACGAATTGTCAATCAGTCGTACAGAATCACAGATTCGAAGAATCTGTAGATTGCTTTCTCTTTGTTCTTCTTTTTTCTTTTGTTTCGAATGTTTTTCTTCTTTTTCGAAATTCCTGAAATCTTCCATATACGATTCTTCGCGAAATAACTACTCGAGGATTGCGAGATTGAGACAAAAAAAAAGATGGAAATAATTAGGTACCCTCCAAAAGACTTGACTGTAACGAGTTTCAGTAGGAGATAATGAATTTAAGCTCGTTTTCTACTGGAAGCATGAGAATTATTCATTCTCCTTTTTAGACTGCCACAAAAGAATCGTGGTGTTCTTTGTGTTTGTTGTATCGGGATTGACACACGAGTGAAATTATGAGGTGGTTCCACGCTGGGCAGGGTAAACAGTAACCAGATCCGAAGAAATTCAAAGGATTTCAGGGGGAAGTCGGGATAATCGGAGGCCCTAGTAGAAATTTTGATATAGAAAACATCAGGTCCAGATCAGGCTTGCTTGATTTCTTTTCAGGGCCTGACTTGAGTATCCGATAAGGACCTGACAAAAATGTAACGCAGAGAAAAGACTAGGTCCTGATCAGGAAAACCAAACGGTTCCCAATCAGGATCTGATCAGGGTGGGAATTGAATTTCCAATCACGACCACATCTAAGCTATATTCTGGAATTCACTTTTCATTCAATTTTCTGAAACAGAAGAAATTCTACTGATGATCCAAATAGACCTCAGTTGAACATTTCTAATGAATCCTGTGAAAATTCTGAATGGTTTGATCCATTCATTGTTCTGAATTGATCAGGTCCTGACTCGGCTGTCTTGTCAATTATCGCATGATTGAAATACGGATGAATCAAGGCAATCCTGATCAGGTTTTGATAGGAATACCATGTCTGAGTTACCGAAAGGGAAAATCTGACTAGGACCTGTCAACAACCTTGCGTTTCATTGTTGTAAAGTCCTAAACAGGATGCCATGTCAGGACCTGATAAGGTAATCAAAAGTTTCCCATTGCAGCCTTACGAGGGCCATGCTTCTAACAAGGAATTCCCTGTCAAATTTCTACGAGGGAGTTCTTGTATCCTTTGAGTCAATTTTATGAATCATGATTCAGTTTTATCTGAAACTTGACCAGCCTTCCTCATCAAATCGCATTGAAACAATTCAAACCTAGAGTTCAATGCGGTTTGGTACGTTCATTTGAAACAGGATCGATAAATCCTCGCTAAAAAAAAACCTACTATAAATACAACAAAAAAAACACTAATGTTACCAAATTTCAAACGAAAACTCGATTGCGTGTCGAACGAACTTAAATCCAACAACGGAAACACTTATATACATTTCTTCGATACGATGTTGTGTAATACCGCAGTAGTTTACTGGATATGGTGTTTAACTTATCTCAAGCGAACTCTGACTTTCGATAACGAAAGCGCAGTTCTGTATATATAATGTATAACAACAATACACTCGAAAGATTAAATAAGATATGATAATTAGTTTTCTACATCTCAGAGTCATTAGAAGTGGAAATTCAATGAGAATGGCTCAGTAACACGCTCTGCTTTGCAGTAATATGAATTTCAACTCTTCGATCGAGCTACGAATTCACGATTTGTTGCATGGGACACAAAGGTCTAATTCGAGGATATACGTGCGTGCCAAGATGGGGTAATTAACATCTCTGTGTATCATCGATATCAACTGTAAGGCGTGCTAAATGGTATTCGAAACCCTGATGCACCTGTTGGCTGCATGCCTGATACAAGCCATCTCGGTTTACGTGCGTGGCAAGCGTCACGTCCCCGTATTCTATTACCGTTTCAGTTACTCATACGATTTCGAATGGTCGCTGATAGACGTGTTGTATCTCCAATGAGATACGATTCACCGTTGATCTAGAAGTGTGAAATAACGAGGGATTGGAATAGACGCAACACACAATGACACGTCGTGCATCAAAGCTGAGAGTTCAAGAGCTCTCCAGATCGGTCCAGCTGGAATCTTGTGATGTTACCGTAATTGTGGAATTCATGGCCGTGTCAACGCGAGGTTTCATACAAGAACTAATGTGAGAGAAGATAAATATGGACGTGTTGAAAAATTGATATGGTCTCGATCAGGACAACTACCTATGTGGAAATTTTTCCCGGGCTCAGACTTAGGCCAGGTTTATAATCCCTACTTAAAATGTGGCCCTAGTAACGCTGGAGTGTTACGCTTTTTAATCCAGGCCCCGTGATGGTTCCCAAAATTGGTCCACCTCAATTCATTTCAGCCCATATGAATTTTCAAATTCTATCCTGCGCGGGGCCCAAAATGTTCTTTGAGGGTTAGCTTTTGATAGATCTACGCTTTATGTTAAATTACCATCAAATCAAAAACAAATTCGAATTCCCATCCGCTCTTGTATGTCAATTTTCAGAAAGGTAATCAAAATATTTCTTCCAGTCAGCCAAAGGCGTATCAAATTTTCTGGAATTTTCATTTCGACCTCATAGGTTGGTTGAAATTCGTTTCAATTGTTATAACCTGGAAACTAAGAGCGCTGGAAGATTAACTTTTAAAGAGATAGGAATCAAGATACGTATTAATTCATTCAGTGTCAGAGATTTCCCTAGTGGAAATGAAAGACAATTCAATTTCGACTTAACAACATTGAGCATGGCCTCGAATGTACGTCAACTTTGAATTTTATTTAAGGTAGTTCTCCAGAAGAATTCAGGATTAAATTACAAAAACTATTGTCAAGCAGAGCACCAAAGTCGAATTGTCATTGATGACAAAAAAAGAACCCACTCGAAGTATAAATAAACAACCTTGTAACAACAAATTCGCGAAATTTGACATGGTTTTTTTCTTAAAAAATTCTTATTTTTGATTTGTTTATGACTTATAAGGGCTCATTTTGTTCCTTGTGAGATTTGAAAAACCTTTCCCATGGGGATTTTTTTATATGAGTCCTCATGACACTGTCACACGCTTTTGTTTATGGGAATGTATTTTACTAATAAATAAGAATATAAGTCCCAACGAATATGATTATCGAATTGCTTCGACCTTGGTGCTCTGCTTGACAATTATTCTTTTAATTTGATCCTGAATTCTCCTGGAGAACTGCCTTAAAAGGATACGAGAATTACAATCCGAAGTATTTGGTGAATGTCCTGATGACTATTTTGGAATACTCTATAGACAATTCTACCAACGTTAACCCTAGAACTACAAACCCATTCTTTTTACCTGTAAACTACGAACTGGGGTAAATATTTACCCCACGGATTTTTTGCTCGTAAAATTGTTCTAGAAGCAGCAATTCGATTCATAAATACACGAATTTCTTCGCTTTTTCATGCCAAAGAAATCGGTGAATCGATTTCAATAGCTAAAAGTGCCGAAAAACAGTCAAATCGTCATTTAACAAACAAAAATTCATAACTATTTTTCTAACCAATTGATTTTCAAATTTCCAACGGGATTTTGAAGAGGATACATGAAGTTTCGAGAGAAAAAATAACATCATGATGTTCTGCCAAAGAAGTCTCTTTATTTGGAACTCTGATAATGAAGAAAAAAATGTTAATCTGATCTATGGAAAAGTCAAATAAAAATCCATGGAATATTGGTTTTCAAGACCATATTCCTGTTTCTGCCATGTGAAATGTAAAAAAACAAGAGAAATTTGATAAGTATGAAAAATATGCAAAAGTAGAGTTACAGTTTAACTTATTCGAAGGCGCCACAATCGCTGCAGTGGAGTATTCTGTGATTCTCACACTCTCAAAATTCAAATCAGTGAAAACTGGTTATGCAGTTGGAGTTCCTCCTCACGGATTAAATCAGTGACATTCCACTGCAGGGATTAGGGAATATTAACTGATTCATAGTGGTTGACTTTTCACTGCGATCAGTGAGATTCCACTGTTTTCAATTCAGAGAGCAGGTCGGTGACTTGAACTTTGTACAACATATTTGCATTTTGCGAGCCTCCGATCAGGAGCACAAGCCGCATCGCTCATCGTGCATTTTTGGTGACTCATTGGCTGGTGAAAATTCAGTATAGGTACTTAAAATATGAACATCATCGCCGAGAATTATATATCTAATGCTTCATTGTAAAATGAGGTCATGATGGGTGAATTACATTTATTTGAGCGAAAAAGAGAAATATTTAACCCCACAAAAGCTTCACGTCTTTACCCAGTCACAGTAAATCAGAAACTGAAGGGTCTATCAACCTCGCACTATGTTTAGAACCTTGAAACAAATCATTGTATAGGTTTGCGGTGGATTATGTCACTGGCTAACTTAGAAACGTAGTTCAAAGTTTACCTGGGATAGAAATCTTCTACCTCGGTTTCAAGTTTTAGGGTTAAGATGAATTCTTCTACGGAATATTCTGACACATGATTTATAAAATATTGAAGCAAAAGCCTTTTCACAGCAAAGACGAGATAAAGAAACAAGGACAATCGATAATAATCTTCTTGGAAAATGACGTTCCTCCGCTACGTTATTTCAACAATGAAATCGATTGAAAATTATTTATTCGCTCTTCTATTCACAGCGTACGTCGTTCATCGATTCACGTATAATATCGTGAATTAATGATTCCCATCTCACGATTTCATTTTTAAATGAAAATCGTACAAACTAAATATTCGAAGATGATGAATGAGAAATCTCGAATTCGAGTTCATAAATCAAATCCTCGATTGCAAAAATTTTATATAATATCTAGAAATTTTCTACACATCCATGTGTGTATGGAACGATGGTTCAATCATGGACCAAGCCTGGCACAAGACCTGCCGAGACTTGTCTTGAACAATTCAATAAACTTGACCCAGGCTTGGGAATGATGAGATCGGGACGAGCTTGGGCCAATGGTTCGTGCCAGCCTAGTCCAAATGATTCGCCGAGCATCAATCGATGATGAATCATCTTAAAACGATAGATTAAACGTGCCTTGGCAGTCTTGACTGGGACGAGCTTGGGTTTTTCCCAGTCTTGTTAATCCCTGCATGGGAAAGACATCTTGAAATCCTGTAGAGAGTTCTTCAAGATCAGTTGATTTCCGTGTATGATCACATTTAAAAGTAGCCTATTACCATTGAGTCAAGTTTTATTCTTATTTGGATCAAATATATCTATCTTGGTGTGTGAAACTGGAGTGTGGGGCCAATCATGGCGAGGAGATTGGACTGGTCTTGGCCCGATAGTTATGCACAAGTCTTTATCCATTGTGAACTCGGAATTCGGTCACTAATTGAAAACACTGTGCCACTTATGTGGACAACATCGGCTTAAATAATCATCTTAACCTTAGCTTGATTTTCACGCTTGTGCCAAGCTTGTACCAAGTGCAGTTTTTGGCCATTCCAAACATACGAACAAATGTCCCATGACTAACTATTATCCATTGAAAACAGCAACGGGACAATCATGGAACCAATCATCATGGGTTCAATTATTTCCAACGGAGGTTTGTTCCTGATAAACGTGCCAACCCTGGGACAAGCTTGGATTTTTTTTTCAGTCTTGTCAATACCTGCATGAGCAATTTTGTAATTCAAATCCATCGCGTGGAATACTTTTTCCCACATCCAACGATATTCCGTCTTATACGCAAACACCTCCTCTTCTTCAAATTCCTCACACGTCTGGGAAATTGAGTGAGTTTTGAGGAGATTGCGGTGCTATTTAATATCGTGTTCCTCGATATAAACGGACGAGAATGCTCGCAATATATGCTCTCTGTGGTCGAGGGATATGAAACTTAGATACATTTGAATTTCCGCAATTATGAATTCTCCCTTTTAACTTAAAGTTTCCACTTCGAAGGGAAGTAATGATAAGTGTGCAAATAAAAACGATCATCAAGGGTGATAATCCATTTTTCTTTTTTAGAAAAACATGCATAGTTCTGTTCAAGAATAATTCTATTCGTTGGAACTATCGACAGCGTGTATAGAAAGGGTAGAATTCTATGCAATGATAATCGGTTTCAATCATTCATTCGTTTTATCGAGTCCGATGAATTATCTGGAAAATGTGAAGAAAATCAATGAGAGGGAGGACGATTTGTATGGAACAGAAATTAGATGGGGATGTATTTTCAATGAACGTATATATATATGCTTCACGTGAGAGCTAAATCAGTTCGCTCGCTCGATGAGGAATCGTTTATTCAATCATATTTTAACAGACTTTTATTGAGAAAAGAAAAAAATCACAGCTGTTGAGTGTGTTATACTTTCATAAATAGAAACGTTGCTCAAGATTTCTTTGTAAAAACGATATAAAATTCTCTTAACGAGCGTAATGAAACAAATGGAAGAGCATTTTCAAAATGTCCTTAAATTTTCCTCCCACGTATCGCGATGTATAAATCCACCAGCTACTCTGCGCTTATTTTAATCCCGAATAGAAGGAAAAGAGAAATTTTCGTGTCACCGCAGTGGTTTCCAAAGTAAATTTCACAGGTACGAATGACGAGAGAAACCACACTCGTATCGATCGTGGCTCCCGGCAAATAAATCGGCAATCGTCAGGGAATATTACGGACCCTCACTTGGGAAAACTGCATCGATCTTGAAAAGAAGCGAAAGAACGAGAGAGTAAAGAAGAACGAGGAGGGCAAAGTCACTTGGCAGAGTCGAGTTAGTTCGATATCTAATACTTAGCTTGTAGTTCATCCGTGGTTGACCCACCCGAAGGCTATATAACTATATACGTATTTTCCTGCTCCATCTCTTCTCCCTTCTTCCTCTTCTTCTTCTTCTTCTTCTTCTTTCTCTTTGTGTCTTGAAATTTTCATATCCAGACAAAGTTTTGAAGAAAGTAAGACGACGTTATAAAGGTACGAAAGCATTATACATACCAAGTACCGCAAGAATGGTAACAAAAAGAAAGAGAAAAAAGCCAAGAATTCTCATCTCTTGGGACCAAAGAGAAGAGCGCATAGGAAAGTTTTTAGAAACTCCCATTAAAGGACAATCGCGCCCACCAGGCCGGTCCATAGGATGTCGTCACGTCACAAAATTTCTTTGAATTTAGTAAGGTCTTTAGTTTTGTCTCTGACAAATTATACACTCTCTCTCTCTCTCTCTCTCTCTTGGTTTCTGTTTTCTGTTCTGAATGGTTGAAGAAAAAATCTGAGGATGGATTTTTCAGTTTTAGACAAAGCAATAGTTCGTTCTCCGAACCATGAAATGAGATCTCAAACCAATTGCGGGGATTATATTCTGATTGAATTTAAGAACCAAAGTAAGTGTGACTGATTCTCCGGGGCAAACTTTGCCACTTCAGGATTTTAAATTCGAAAAGTTTTGGCGGGTGAGGTTGGGTGGAAGGTGTTGCTTTGGAATTCCCAATTCGGAAGGGGAAAAATATAATAAGTATCCACGTGAAAATTTCTTGCTTGCGCCAATACTGACGATGGAAAATAGATAGGCGCAATGCTGACACCCAAGGCTTGGAAATCTATATCGAGCCAACGTTGACTGACAAGTGGCACAATGTTGCACCAATGTTGGGAATCATAATTTCCAATGATCGATCCATCATTGGCTCAAGATTGTGCCAATCATGGTTCATCGTTGTCCCAATATCGTTTGGACAAAAGAAATTAACTTCATACGAACAATTTCATAGCACGGCTGAATATTAATCCAAACGTTGACAACGTTTAGAAGAAATGAGTACCCAATGCAGTGCCAAGCCTGGTCAAAGCTTGGCTCAGGCTAGCCACGATCCTCAATTATACGTCTCCATACAAAAATTCCCGCGTCCAATGTCAAAGCGCCACCCTTCGGTATTGTTTCCAACGCTCGGTTCGTTTCTCGCAAGCGCTCAACGAACTATGCGGTTGATATATAAGCATCATATAACCTTCTGATTTGAAAATTCTTGTCTTCATCATAGGTCCTTCATCGAAGGAGAGATTTTAGCTGTGCAGACCCATGGACTCGTGGACATCAGAATTTGAATTATACTTGATGTAATTGATTTGTAAGGTAACCAGTAATCATTGAGTTATATTAAACTTATAAACACATCTTGTATTGGATTAATCAAATAAGTTTCTTCGTTTCAATGTATACAGAGATTCTCTGGCCCTGGTTGTATAAAATATTTCAGGTTCGGGCTGTACTTCTTAACATGTGTGGAGGGGAAGCGATCGATGTCGGGAATATATGACTCTGAATTTTTATTATATTTTTGCAATCGTTCAACATAGAGTTGAACATCGGCACAACATTGGCTCAACGTTGGCGCGGGATTGTCGCAACGTTGAATCAATTTTGGCCGAATATTGACTCAGTACTATTATAGTATTGACTCAAATTTAGCAGTCAACATCATTTATGTGTAATAAATGATGGTACCTCCTTTAAATGCATAAAACATCTGACCATTGGCAGACCATAAAAAAATTCGTCTATCAGTCTTGGTTCGTAATGAGTACAAGCATGATCCAATCTTGGATTTAGATCGAGCGACAAATTTTTTCAAGGGTTGCCAATGATGGCTGATTTGACTGCCATAATCGTACCAATGTTGGTCCCTCATTGGCAGAATACATCAATGGAGCCTGTAACGATGTTATCATTTCAAGCTTGCACCTTGCTAACCCCCAAGGCTCGGCCAATCTTTGTCAGTGTTGCGCCATCCTAGTGCCAATCGTAAATTTTCACCTGGGTAGGTACTTTGTATTTGTATGAAAAATGAATATTTCTATCTCTGATGTTTGGTAACAGAACTCTTCCGGAGGATGTTTGTTATCTATAATTGCAAAAGCAACACTATCTCATGGGTACCCGGCGGTGCATCCTCTGACCCGTACGCCATGCTTTAGATATCTCAGCGACGACCAAGCGGGAGGCAGGGTCTCGTGTCTGGTAGTTAAAGAAACTTTCCGTCGGACACCTCATGCTATTAACCCTTTGAACCAACTTCCACCGTGGCAGAATCGTTTAATCAAGTTGACAACTTTCGTAATCACGCGGCTGTAATAAGAGCACGAATGACTCGTCTACTACAGCACCGAGTTCAAACGTACCCACCAATCCACCTTAGCCATTTTCTCTCCCTGCCTTTATACGTTCCGTGTCCTTCTCCTCTTGCTTTGCTGCTCCTCGAGCCTTATAATCAGGAGAAACAAGATTCGTTTTGATTATTGAAAACAAGCTGTGACTAACGGGATCTATTTGATCCCAGAACGTACCTAAGAGTTAATTCCTTTCGTTCCGGTAACGAACATTCAATGGAATGAATAATTCTTCTTATTATTCCTTTTTCTTCTTGACAAATATTTTATCCTTCCTTGAGGTTTTCACTTTGATACACCCTGTACGTTTCGTTTATACATTGTATCAAATTATATACAATTTGCATTTAAATTACGAATCGCGTGTAAGCTTGAAAATTTGTTTTAAAGGGAATGTATCGATTCTTCTTTCCCGTTGCACAACCGAAGATTAAGCTATCATAAAAGAAGATGGATCTATACTTTAATGCTACGCTGTTAGACCTATACCTCAATCTTCTTATACACTCCCACATTATGTATACATTGAATAGAATCGTTTCGCTGGGGATATACTAGGTATAACAATTGTGTACTTGTCGGAAGTTTTTTCCAAGAAACCTCCACAACCTTCTATTTTTATCAAGAACCATGAGATTTATCCTGAAAATTATGCCTGCTCAAGAACATGATAGATAGCCATTAAATATCTTCTAAGGCAAATTATTTGCTCTCTAAAATTTTTAGAGTAAGATTTCACTCCTCGGTGAGCCACTCTAAAAGAGTGAGAATCCCACTCGAAGTAGGCTGGCTCACTTCTGAGACTTAGCGGAGTGAAATGCGTGATTTTTCAATCTTTCAGATTCAGAGAGTGGCTGTCATAACTGAAGTTTAGCAGCTAAATTGTTTTTCCCAAGCAAAAAGACTATTGTCTAATCTTGGAAATTTCAATTCCTCAAAGTTGATATTTCGAGATATCCCTTCGTAAGGCTGCACCCGCGGAACACTCTGAGAAGAAACTTTGTGAACCGTGTATAATCCGCATTCCACTTATGAGTCTCTCTGTACACGATGCCTCGGCAACTAATTCATCCCCTTCCACGCGCCATCAGCTCAATTTTCACCCTCCGACGACAACTATTATAACGATGACGAGAACTCGGGGTTGTCGGTGGGACTGAATTCCATTGATAGTCACGATTTCGGGTCTTCTTGCGGCGAGGTCGAATCGGTCGCGAATCTGCTAAGGAAATTTCTCAAATTATCGTTCTCAGGCCATTGTCACGTACAAGAGCACCTTCAACGACGACGCTTGCTCTCCCATTGACGATTTTGCACGTCGCATCAACTATCCGAATATCCAATTTGGCTTAAGAATATCATTATGGTAACGAAAACTTTCCACTTTCATATTTCACGTTAATTGGACGGATTGATATCGAGCCGAACACACGCGACGAGGATAATTAAATGTCCATTAGAGTCAATTGTACATTGATTCCACGGTTAATCGAATCGCGTGGGTCTCGATACGACACGTATGTTTATGGAAACTAATCAATTCGATTGGGTTTCAGGGGATGTACGTATAGTACTTCGCTACGTATATGGACGGATGGAGGTAATTTTACTTTCTTCGAAAGTTTATGCTCTGTCCGTCCGGACAGACTAGGAAACTGTATATACGTAATCTCTCTCGTTCGGGTCTAACTTTGGAAAATGATACAATGGTTCCTACACTCGGACAAGTTACTCTCCAACTACCCCAAGCCTGGGGTTCGTGCTCTTGTGCCCACATCTTACAGTTCGGTATCTATCATTGCAGTTGGAAACAACGGAGCTAAACTTTATCTTACACGCCTTTAGAAACGACGGAATATATATCGTAGCTTTTGTAGCTCGTCTGATTCTTGTGATGTGCCTTTATTCGAATAACTTCAACCTTCAACGTGATTTTCCCCACAATAATGTCAACTTTGACTCGTTCGTCTTTCATCGCTTTTTACAATCTTTAGATCTTCTTATCAACTCCACAAATCGCATTTTGATCATAACTGTTTAATATTTTGAATTCACGTCCTACACGTGGAACGAGAACCATTTATATAGTTTAACGAGTGTGAAAATGAATGTACTGTACAAGACTGTACTGTAGTACATCAACTTACAACTTTTTCATGTAATTAATACCAAAAAACAAACTTTCTCACACATTCAGCCAAGAAGAATGAGACAAAAACAAAGAAAGAAAGAAAGAACTCACCAACGGTTGCTTTGCAAATTACATTTTCGATACATTAATTCACTATTGAATCACCCTCGAGTTTGTAAAGATTCCTAGTTTTGCCTCGATGTAGAACATCAATTTTTCAAAGGAAGAGAACCTTGAAGACCACATAACAGGTAACAGCATCGACAATCGAATTCATCTACTTTGTACCTTACCTTGTCCGTTATCGATCCTTGTTCGCCTCTCTATCCAACTTTTGGCATTCAACATCTCGTTCGAATCGACTCCATCGATTACTACATTTCATTTGAAACTTGTAATTTTGCTAATCAAAAACTCGATATTTAGATTCAACGAGTCATCGCTAATTGAAAGAAACAATTAGAGATGCTATGAACGCGTCTGAAGGCAAATATACTGGAGGTCTCTAACGGAATCACTAACGATGACGATTCGCCATCCATCTGGTTTCTCCCAAACTTCAACAGTGCGGCGGGGTAACTTTATTTGAGCTGGAATTCGGATTCAAGTTTGGGGAAAGTTTGAAGAGAATTTTCAACATTCCTCGTTTATATCTCTCTATGTCATTATCGTTGATGTCATTGTGTTTCAAAATTTATCGTACGATGTGGAAATGGAAACACGGGCCGATACTGGCTCACTACTGTTTCCAGAGGTCATCATTTTACATAAGGGCCAGTATAACGTTTACCACCCCGGTGGTAGCGATATTTGATATACCTTCTGATCGAAAAGTACCCGGAATTCTCTATTCAAACAAACCACGCTTGAGATATTGTCGGAATCTTTTGTTTTCCATGTTATTTCATCTGTTATTTAGCGCTCAAATGTGCGTGTTGCCTTGTGAACGAGTCAGTGTTCGCAATGTCGAATTTGGTTGAGCAAAGAGTTTGTCTAAAATTTTGTGTTTGTAACAAAATTTCATGTGCGGAAGCGTTGAAGATATTAACAGAAACCTACGGGGACTCGACGATGTCGAAAACACAAGCGCAGGAGTGGTACAAAGAGTTCAAAGCAGGTCGTATCGTGGTTGATGATTTGCCTCGTTCCGGTCGTCCATCCACCAGTATCACTGATGAAAATATTGATAAAATTCAAGAAATCGTCGTCGCAAATCGTGGTGTGAGCATTAAGGAGATAGCATCCGATCTTGGTGTCTCGTTTGGATCGGTGGAGAACGTTATGCACAATATTTTGGCCATGAGACGAGTCGAAGCACGGCTTGTGCCGAGAGCCGTGCTTCGATGTTGCTAAAGAAATGCTTTCTTTGAGCCAAAATGTTATCGAAGGCATCATTACCGGTGACGAGACATGGGCCTATGAATATGACATCGAAGCTAACCAACGATCATCGGAACGGCGCTTTTCAGACGAGTCAAAAGCTAAAAAACCGCGACAGAGTCGATCTAAAATCCAGGTTTTGTTGACTGTTTTCTTTGACTGCCGTGGTGTGGTCCACTCCGAATTTCTCCCACCAGGTCAGACAGGGGATAAGGAATATTACGTGAGCGTATCAAAGCGTTTGAGGGAAAACATTCCCCCGCAAGAGACCAGAATTGTGGAGAGATAACTCGTGGTTTCTTCATCACGATAACGCACCGACACACACATCTCACCTTGTACGCGATTATTTGACTAAAAACAATGTTCATACCGTTCCTCAAGCTCCGTATTCACCTGAGATGGCTCCTTGTGATTTTTTCCTGTTCCCCCGACTCAAGTTACCACTTCGCGGAAAGCGTTTTGAGACGATTCAGGCAACAAAGTACAATTCGCGGAAGGAACTGAAGGCGATTTTGAAATCAGCCTATGTAAAATGTTTTGAAGATTGGAAAAAGCGTTGGAATATGTGTATTGCTTGCAATGAAGATTACTTCGGGGGAAATAAAGTAATTGAACCGTTTTCGTTTCTTTAAGAAATTCAGGGTACTTTTTGATCAGAAGATAAGCCTGCTATGGTGAAACTCTGGCATTGCAACAAGATCAGTTGTTTCGCCAGAGTTGGATGAGAAATAACAAGGAATCGGAATGATGACATCCTATGTAGAAATTCAAACCCGACCCAGTACTGGCACAGTACCGGTAACCGGAGTTACCAGGAGTTATCATATTTCAAGTAAGAAAAAAAAATACATTAAATTTGAACTTTGAAAATCTGAATGATTCGTTGTTCTCATTATCGTCATCGGGGAAAGGCACTTTGGGAGTGATTTCTTGAGAGTTCACCGAGTGAGGATCGAACTCGGGTCCTGCGAGTGAGAAACTGAGTCTCCGAGTGGACGAAGAATCACTCAAATTGTCATTTATAGTAATGGGACCGTTGAAGTCATAAAATTCACCATAGATTCCGTAGTGGAATAAAGTCCTATCAATACTGGCACATTGCTATCTTTCATACATATTGAATGATCATATCAACTCTGGTCGAATGCTGGCGCGACTTCGGCTCACTACAGCAGCTGAATTGCAAAACTGATCGTGATTTTAACGTCAGTTGACTACCGATTCCATAGTCAGCCAGAGTCCTATCGATACTGGCACATTGTCATCTATCGAACATATTTAATGCTAATACTAACCCTGGCTCAATGCTATCCCCTATCTATTCCGTATTAAAACAACGTTGCATCGATATTGGTGTCGTACCGTCTTCTTTTCGCATTATTTCACCATCCAACGAACTCTGCGTCGGTACTGACGCGGTTCAGTTTCTGTACGGTCTGAGCATTCTCCGAATGGTATTAATTCGATACTGGCTCAAGATCGTCTGACCACGTGAGACCAAAAATCTTCAGGCTCCGCCAATGCTGACGACGGAATATAGCTAGACGCAAGGCTGCCAGCCAAAGCTGGGCAATCTATGTAGGGACAAGGATGGTTGACAATGGTCTAAACATTGTACCAATATGGGAAGTCATAAATCGACTTCGTTGATCCATCATTGATCATTGGCTGCGCCACGCTTGGCCCATCCTTCAACCAATATTGCTTGAAGGAAAACGCATGCTTTCAACAGAGGCTCTCTAGGGCTTGGCGGGACACTGCTCCAAGCATTAGGCAACTCTGAATGACAATGGATTCTCATGTTGCACCAAGCATGGGTCGTAGCTTGGTCCAGCTTGGGCAATAGCTTGGCTCAGCTTGGGCGATGGCCTCGCTCAGTTTAGGCGTTAGCTTGACTCGACTTGAGTAATAGCTTGGCTAAGAGTGAAACTTCCTTCTCAAACAGCAAATTACAATAACTCTCACCAGAGTGATGCTTGTTTCCTGCGAGTGGCGAACCAAGCATTCAATCAATATATAAGTCTCCTTTGAAGATTCCATGACAGAAATAATTCTTCATCTGTTTCCAGACCCGCCTACTTCTACGCCAGGACCACCGGATTTACGTCATTCATCAGTTTAAACTAATCAGAAAAATTACATGTTGAAATTCTCCGACATTCATTTCGTTCAATCGAAATGATAGAATGGATTTTTTATTTTATTTTCAATTACAATAAAAAATAAAAGTGACCATTGGCATGAGATGGGCGCAACCCTGCCGCAAGATTGCTACAGCGTTGGCTCATCCTTGGCGAACAAATTTTTGTATGGTCTGCCATTGACGGCATATGCTATCACAACCCTGTTTCCAGTGTTGGGTCTTGATTGTGGAAACAAATGGGCTGAGGCTGAAATGATGTTATCATTTCAGAGTTGCGCCATGCCTGGTAGTCTAGGCTCGGCCCATCTTGGTGAGCCTTGCGGTAACCTAGCGCCCATGGTCAATTTTTACCTGGGTGGTGATGATTCTGAATGAGCACAGTGGTTTCCGCCGAAGTCTGGCAAATACAACTTTGCCAGTACCGCGCCATTCGTCAACTCTAGCTATTTCCACATGGGGTGCTTTCAGCTCGATGTGTGTTGGAGCTGTTCTCGAATATTAGAAGGGTTCGTGACTTTTTGGCGATAAATTGTTACTTTCTCGTACATAAATATACGCGTATCAAGGTACAATGTAGATTACATGGATTTTATTTGATATCTGAACGCCAGACGGTAACTCATCTCTCTTACCAACTCTGGCATAGGGCATGGATTATCGATGAGGCTGTTCAACACGCGGATCAACCGAATGAGGTTCGCCAAAGTCGTTTCCTTTTTTCATGCGAATACACGTTCCCACGTAACGGACGTTATTGATTGTTTCAACGTGACGAGAATCTGGGCATGTACCATGCATATCAGTTGAAATCAGTATACATACGTACACAAGCTTCGGATTTCCGTTCATTCGTGTATAGAATGCGCGACCGTCCTCGAAACCGATCCCATACCTCGTGTATGCAGTTATAATCCATGAATGTAAAACGTCAAATTTACACTCCGCTTGATCATAAAGTATCCCTGACAAACACATTTCTTTGTCCCCCATTCGCATCTTTGAAAATCCGTCCCATGGAAATATCTCGATACTCGTCCAGTGGGACGAGATAAGATGATTTCTCTTTTCCCCCTTTTTTTCTTCTCATATACGAATCAAAATTGAAAGCTCAATTATGGTTTCTTTTTTACAAAAGAAAATTCACTCTCCGAACAATGGGCTTCTATCGTTCTCCAGCGTTCTATTGTTCAACTATGCACAATTCTTTTTCCGTATGACTCTCGTTCACGAATTCTCTGTTATCGTGAACTTTTAATTGTATTATACAAATCGTTTTATTTTCCCCGTACTCCACGCTTATTTGTTATTTGTATACATTTTGTTTCCAAGGCAGTGAAATTGAGAATTCGAAGAATCGCCACCAGCGACGTGGGAGCTGAGTGTAGGAAGAGAAAAAAAAACAAGTAAGTCGCGGGAAGAAAGTTTTTGATAACGTTAAATATTCAATATCAAAGGAATATTATCGCGAAACACAACTGGTAACTCGTGGTATAATTTCTTCGACTTTTTCACTCGCTGGGAATAAAGTTGATATATATTTTCGCAAAAGTTGGGTGAGAAAGTTGTCTTTTTGCCTGCGACTACGAGTCTATAGGGATTTGCAACACGCGCTTCGCGTTCTGTTTCATTCCGCTCCTCTTTGGGGTTCATTTTTCGGGTTACCAGGTCAATCGCGGTAGAACCGTATATCGTTCTTATACAATTTGGCTCGTAGCCCATCCGGAGATATCCCTGTATATAGGGAAAAAATGTTTGCTCCCGGAGAATGAAGGATATGATTTTTGCTACAATGAGATTTCAATCAGTCCGCATTGTTGTGGGGAATTGAAATAAAAGTGATGAATACAGGACTCTCTATTACTACCTTTGTCGTGATTCCTCCCCTTATTATGTTTGATTTTAATTTTCAAGATTCAATGAATTCATTCGGATCCTCTTTTCCTTTTGTTTAATTTTTTATGTTAATTTTCGTTCATCTTCACTGAAAGGAAGGATTGGTACAGGGGGTGGATTTAATCCGTTCCCTGTTATTACTTTTCATGAGTTGTGGAAAACAAATTTTTGATCAAAATTGAATTCCAAACTCCTAAACACTTGAGAAATGATTCATGTAAATCGATGAGATCGTTCAAAAGTTTCGAATTCAAATATTATGGTTACAATCGGGGATTCAATTGTGGGTGTTCTTGAGTTGATGAAATTTGCAGGGAACGGATTACATCCACCGAATGTAACAGTTATCGAATATATATTCTTGAATATTTATAAAATACTCAATCATTATGAACGCGTACATGAAATGTAATAATTGTCATCAATTATTGATTAAGTGTTATCGAATATTCGATTAGTCGTATTCGAAGAATATATTTGACAACTGTTACCAGCCTTTTCTTCAGTGTAGTATTCTATCTTTTTGAATGTACACTTGTTACCTTGTTGTAGATGAATTTTGCCGACAGGCACACAGTGTTAATTGTACTTGAAAATATGAAAAACACTTTTTGGTACTCAAAACCTCTTTGAAGTTGAACATATTTTTTTGAATATTCAAACTGCATCTTGTAGAATCAGTGAAAATCTCGTTCCGTTTAAAAACATACCATACTGAGAATATAATTTTGAATGATTTCCTCCTCGTCAATTGACACCTTTATCTCGATGATATCATGGGTTTCAAACTGCTTTGTGGAACGATTTTGATAATTCGCTAAATCCATCAGGTCGGAAAACGAAACACAACTTACAAATGTTTTCAATAAAACAGACTTTCAAACCTATCGATCGAATGCAATTTATATTTGAATCCACATTGTCCACGTCATTTCTGGCAGGAAATAAATAATGACAACACTTGGGTGGTAGATATCGATGTGCGGCATTTGATATATCATTGGATACGCGAATCCACTGTGATTTCAAATGATATGGTATATCGTGGAAACTATAAATCCATGTTATCGTTGGAAAAAGTCAATACCTTTGGAGATTCTTTTGAGACTGATCCGCCTGCGGTGGTATTCCATCTCTCTTCGTACGGATATCGTGTTATGATTTCTGTTAATGACGCCTCGCGCCTTTTTATGTTGCAGAGCTTACGTAACATGATGACGGGAAACGTAACGGACGCGTGTGAGACACGCGATCCCTGCCAACATGGTGGTATCTGCATTTCGACGGACAGCGGACCGATCTGCGAGTGCCGTACAGGTGACTACGAGGGTGCCTACTGTGAAAAAGGTGAGAATTTTGCCTCCTAAACTGTAACCTGTCTACTGAACATTGAATGAGAAACGCTGATGATATTCAGGCAAGAAGAGTATTTCTCGTTATATTTCACTAGATATAAAAAACTATTATCATCGTTATCCCCGTAAAAAGAAATGAGCGAATCAAGCGGTAAAATAAAGCGTCAGAATAATAGAATGGAAAAGAACGTTATAGATTCAGAAGAAAAAAAGGGGAATACGAAAATGGAAAACTAAGCACGGAGGTGAAAGAAAAAGTGCTTGAATTTATCGGTAAAGACGGTATAATAAGTCTCTTGGGATCTCTTACAAATACGAACATTGAAGTTATCGCTGCTGGAAGGAGCGTTGAAATATACGATAAGAATGAAGATATTAAAAATCATATAATGAATTGTTCTAGGATTTATGGGAGGGGGAGTGATAGAATTTGTTATTCGGGAAATCGATCGATCGATATTCACTTCGCTTCTCAGTAATGATGATAATTACCGAGAACAGAATTTTAGAATCATGACACGGAGAGAAAAAATTTGCTGATGCAGCGAACCGAGGTATTATATATAGAATAGCAAAATTTTTTGCTGACCTAGCTAAAAATTTGCTATAACAGCAATCGTGTTAGCTACGACAGCAATTTTTCAGCTGTGGCAGCAGAAAATGTTTGCTCCGCCAGCAAATTCTCAGTATTATATACAGAATAGCAAACAAATTTTGCTGGGATAGCAAACATTTTTTGCTGCCACAGCTAAAAATTCGCTGTCGCAGCTAACAAGATTGCTGGAACAGCAAATAGTTTGCTGTCACAGCAAAAAATTTGCTGCTCTGGCAAAAGGAACCCAGCAAAAGTAGATTCCGCTGCCACAGCGAATTCCTTTTTCTCCGTGGATTTTCCTTAAAAACTGGAGAAACTTTTATCCCAAGACGAGAAAAAGGGGAATAAAACCATTTTGAAGCCGAATCCCACTGAAGAATTTGTTGATATTCTGCCTTTTATTTCTCATAGAAATCATCTTCTTACACTGTAAAAAATGTGGGGAGTTTGCCTTCACATTGTTGGTGGATTTCGTCCCCTCATCGTGGAGGAATCGTTTTTTCATAAGAAATGAAGGATTCTTTCACCACTTTGAGGAATTATTTTCTTTTTCGGCTGTTGAATCCTCTACAAATGAAAGAACAGTCCACCAAATTATGTCGGAAAATTCCCCATTTATGGAGTAACTTCGCTGCGACCATTTTTGGGGGCAAAATCCTCCCTGGTAGAAAAAATCTCTCTGAATCTTTCTAAATCTCTCTATATTTTAGGACAAATTTCAGAGAGATTCAGAGTAATTCCAGAGTAATTCAGAGGAAGTTAGAGACTTTTCCGATAGTAATATTTTCTGAATTCTTCAACTTTCTCTGAATCCCTCAGAATTTTATATATTTAAATTTGAAAGCTCCGTCTGAATTCACCTGAATATGCCCAAATTCCTCTGAATCTCTCGGAATCTAATGTATTCAGATTTCAAAGCTTCCTCTGAATTTCTCTGAAATTCTCTGAAACTCTCTGAATTCTTCTAAATATCCCGGAATTCAATGTATTCAGATTTCAAAGCTTTCTCTGAATTTCTCTGAATCTCTCTGGATTACTCTGAACCTTCCTAAGTTCCTCAATTTATCTTCCTCTGGAAGTCTCTGAAACTTCCAGGGAGCCTCTGAAATTCAGGACAAAGAATTGTACTGAATTCATTCCTCTCTGAATTTCCCAGACTTCCCCCGCATCTCTCTGAATTCCGCTGAATCTCTCTGAATCTTTCTGAAAAATCCCACGCACGATTTTTCCTAATTCACCTGTCTCTGTGAGTCTCTGACATTCCCTGAATACCTCTGAAATCCTGAACCAGAAATTTCACCGAATTAATTCCTCTCTTAATTTCTCTGAATTACTCTGAATCTTTCTGAATTCCTCTGAATATTTCTGAAAAGTTCTTCGCACAATCTTTCTGAATTCATCTATCTCTGAAAGTGTCTGACACTCCTTGAACACCTCTGAAATGCAGGACCAAGAATTTTACTGAATTTGTTCCTCTCTGAATTTCCCAGAATTTCCCTGCATCTCTCTGAGTTGCTCTGAATTTTTCTGAACCTTTCTGAAAAATTCAAAGCACAACTTCTCTCAATCCACTAGTCTTTAAAATTCTCAACCACGCTGAATTGCTCTGAATTTCTCTGATTCTTTCTGAATCTCTCTGGAACGTGAAATTTCCAAAGAGATTCAGGGAGATTTTTTTACCAGGGTCACAATTATTTTTCACAGTGTGGATTTTTGTTTAAAAAATCCGCTCTAATTCGAGCCCTCAAAATCTAAGGCGATGTCGTGAAAATTGGAATATTAATTTTTTGGCGACAAAAATTCCTTGAATGAACAGTTTCACGTCAAAATTGGTATCTACAGGGATTTTTCGGCTTGCAGATTACGAATCTATCCAACGATTTGAAGTATCACTGAATTCCCGTGAGAAGATTGTGGATAGAGAATTCTTTCAAAAACGGTAGCAAAAAATTGAAATTTATAGCTGAATTTTGACTCAAAGTTTCTACATAAAATTATCGGGGCTGCTAATCTCGAATTTGTGTATTCAATGAGTGGAATGAGTTTCTATGGGATTCTATCGGATTTTTCAACCTGCAGGACTCATAAAAAAAGTCATGAAAATTATGAAGCAATTATTTATTCACCCCTGCACGACTGAACAAATACCGTACAAATGAATATTCGAATTGATGAAACCCAAAGCAATTCCATAATTCATAATTGTCGCAGGATGGTATTTTATTGAGCGAATAAAAGGTATGTTTACACACAGCAAATAACATCTCATCGTTGAAAATCTCGTGTTATGTTTTATCATTCGTTGTACGGTACGTGTGACGCTTTGATAATCTCATTCCCCTCATCAGATGTATTCCTCTTTTAGTATCTTTCAACTGTGAAATACAGTTCTCATTTAATTGAAATGTTGAAACAATGATATTGTCGCGTACAAAGATGAATTCGAATCCACTTCTGTTTCTCGTCAAATTCGATTTACCCTCATTCATAATATATTCTTAGAAGAACGAATACGTATCTTACTTTCTTTTTTCATTTGTGCATTTTTCACAGGGAAATTGGGTCGCCGGTCGACGCGATTCTAAACACCGGGAAAAAAACGACAAAATTCTAGGCTTAGTGCAATGTAACAATGATTCTCTCGGTTTTTCTGCCTGTCTCGCATATTTATTTCCAACCGAATGTACATTGTTTCATAGCTTTTGAATTTTTGTTGTTGCTTTTTTCAAGAAATCCTCATTAACATAATTATCGTGGAGTCTAAGATAGAAATTTAATCATCCGATCTTGAGACTTGGATTAATTATCAATTCACGTGAGATATAACAGCAGAGAAGAATAATTTTCTGTGTCGATAGCGATCGAAACGAATGATTACCCACGCGGTACGGGGTGAAATGTAATGGACTATTTTCGTGCGACAGATTCCGCTTTTTCTTGAGTCTATATAAAATCGATGATAAAATACAAAGGAAATGAATTTATAATCCAGTAAGAACGTAGTTGTAGGTTCATATGAATTATCACGATCATCAATTAGCGCGGGAAGACAACAAAGTGAAAAGATAGATAGATCTCAAACTTTGGGGATGAATTCAAGCTTTCGTAAGACAATGCTCGAGAACAAGCGAACGCAATTAAGAGAAGGAAGAACAAAAGTGCCAAGGGAGGAGAGAAATAAACGGAATTGATATGCAATCATTTCTCTGCCTCTATTGTTCAATGAATTGAACAGTCTTCTGCCGAATTAGAGAATTTTTTAAGATCACCCTTGATATATCATGTTCCTTTTTATCCGTCCTTGCGGGGCATTGTATACAATTTTTTCTCTTCACTTGAAAATAAAGTTATTTTTACCTAGTTGAGCGATTGAATGAAGAACTTTGAGGATCGATTAACCCAGCTTTGCCTCGAATAATTTTCCCCAAATGTAAGTTAATGGTTTAGCCGGTGCTCGGACTAATCCTTATTTGATCGCGGGATTTCTTTGATGCTCCCGCTTTGTTCAAATCTCTCCGATGTTTGCCTCAATTAATATCATCAAGCCTCCTCCTCCTCCCCGATCAGACTGGGTCTGCCTCTCTCTAATCCTTTCCCAAACATCCATTATAATTCAATGATTTCTCAAGCTGGCACTCCTCCGCTAGGAATTATCATCAGAGTAACGCAATATTTTATGAGAAACGAATGAAGAGGAAGTATCCGAAATCGAGCGTGATTCTCAAGAACCCGAATGGAATTGAAGAATCATCAATTTCACTCGATTCGAATCAGAAGGGTTTGAATATTCTTTGCTTCATGCCGCGCAGTGCACCCATGAAAGAATTGTTCATGTCTGATTAAGCGTGTTCAGACCTAATCATGGATATTTTTCGGCATGATCATTTGCATTGAATACTGACTGCACCACTGTGTTCGTCATCACTGAAAAGATTTCAATGTTGTACCCACGTGGGCACCCATGATCACACCGAAACGCTGTGATCATGCTAGATCAACTATTCTCGCCAGTGATCATGCAAAATCTCATCGACTGAGAAGTATTTATACAAAATGACTGTGTGTTGAATTTTTCATTACGAATACACATGCTTCACCATTCTAAATCGGCCCCGAGCGCATGCCCCTCTGTTTTATTATGCACGATCATGCCGGAAAACTGGAATCTGCATAAACACAATAAGTTTAAATCATTGACAATAAATCGATATAGTTTCATTCCTAACAGAAAACTTATTGATTTTGTATGAATTTCTCATGTATAATAGAGCATAATCATCACATGGGTACAAAATTGAGGCTCGATCACGCCTGATGAATAGAGCCTGATCAGACGTGAACAATTTTTTCACGGACGATCAGGAACTTTTTTTTCAAAATCGTGGAATTCTTAGGAGATAGAAATATGGAAACCTGCTGTTTGTTGTTAGAAATTCACTGAGATTACAACGCGATTAAGTTGACCAGCGAATGTTTTCTCACTGGACTAGCAAAATTTTCAACATTGAATATAGACCAGCCTAGGTAGAAATTTCCCTGATTGAAAAGTGACCCCATCTAGGCCCAGACCTTCCTAACCAGTCGATTCACAGTTCTACGTGGGAGGAAATAAATTTTTCTGGTGGGGTTTTCTTCCTCGTACTATAATGAAGATTTCCACGATTTTGGTCTCTAATTCCTCCCTTTATGCCCCGTCAAGGAACTTTACTGAAAAACACCAAGGAAACTCTAGCGTCTGGAGGACATTGAAGGACTCAGGATTTCCATAAATCGACTCCTAATCCATTCTGCAGGTTGGACATAATTTGGATACTCCTGGAAACCTGAAATAGGTGTCATATTCTATCCAAACAATTCATCTTCATCAGGAATTTGTTATTCATGTTTTCAGCAGTTACCGGAGAAACTTCAAACACGAAATCTTGTCCAAGTCGGCAAACTTCCGAATACAAAATATGTTATTTATCATTCTTACACAATAATATAACACGAGATGAACGTCGAGAGGAAGAGAAACAATCATTCGTTCTGGCAACAACGTCGGAGCTTTAGTTTACAATTTTGGAAGTTCACTCACAGTTCGTTGATCCAGAAAATGTGGCAAAGTTTCGTTTTGTTTTGCTTAATAAACTTTAAATTGATTCGAAATTGGAAAGCGCAAGTTTGAACATTGAAAACATTCCAACGTGTTGCGTTCGTTAGATATGAATTTGGGATTTCATTGAATTCGTGGAATTTCGAGGGATTAAACACCGAAATTATAATTGCGCAAATTGTTTTCCGAACTCCCTACACGACTGTCACCTACTCGTAGAATATTGACTCATTCGCTCGCCTATCAACGATGAAATAACATTGCTTTTGTTTCTGAATTGCATAAATTGCATTGTTTACTGTCAGTCAGGTTTCAAGCATGGTTTCGTTTTTTATATTATTTTGTCTTCTTTTCTTTTCTTCTGTTCATGCGTAGAAACGTGGAGCACCGTGCTGCCTACCGCGAGTTCCGGTGATTCCTGGGCATGGGATTATCGTGAGTTTCTTGATACGACTATCAATGTTTAATCATCCCTTTCTCTTTCTCTAACCTAGTAGAGTAGATAGATAATGTATATCACAGTATCTGTATTCTTATAATAGTTATATAAACACCTTTGATGTTTTCTTATATCATATTTTAGTATTTGATGGTAGGAACTGGTAGTATTGAAATTCAAATTCGTAAATTTCTGCACGAAAAGTTGACAATTTAATTACGTGTGTGTGGATGAAATTTCGTTTTGAATTATAAATTGAAAGATGACCAGGAGGCAGTTTAGAGCCCGAAACAGTTCATTATTATAGTTATAAAGTGATGTAGTGGAGATGAACCAACTCGTAGTTACCCCACGCGAGTAGATAATCACATCATCAGCTTGTTTAAGTGGAAATGTGTCCTCAGGGATTTTCCCAATTTGACATCTCAACGTGTGTATGTGTAGAGAGGAAAGTTTCATTATTACTATAGTTATTAATATTATTCCCATCAAAATTATCCTTAGTTTCAACTTGAAGATGCGTGATGCAACTTCGCGATGAGTGCAACCACCGATACAATCCAATTGAAATTCAATCGGATTCTATTGAAATTTTTTTTGCATATCTGAATATTCAACAGTTACTTACTTTTTGGGAATTCAATAAAGTTGAGAGATTTTCAATGAAGACACGTGATTCTTCATTCATCCAACAGGGCACTCATCGACGTAAATTGAACACGATTTAGACATTTTAGATGTAGCAGGAATCGAACAGCGATAATCCCTTCGGATTGAGATTCAGAGGAAACTTTGAAAATCTCGTCTGAAATGATCAATCGAAAACCCTCGTCGAAACCGTTTTATTTTCTCGCTAAGTTGAATCGTTTAACGGTATCTTTCGCAACGTGCTTATTTATACTGGCAGGATCTTTGCCTCGAATCTTTTCCCTTCTCCTTGAAATGTGCTGAACTTGTTGCAACGTCTATTCTCCGAGTATAATTGATTTATCTGACGGAAGAAGGAGAAGAAGAAGAAGAAGAAGTTGTGGTACCACCGTTGCGAAAGAATTTTCTTCCAGACTTGAATCGATGGGAGGGGATCTATACAAACGCTGTTGGAGAATTTATTATCTTTCTATTAAAAGCTTAGGTTTGAACTGTAGGGGTAAAAAAACGACAAGTGTCTTTCGTGTTTTCCCCCTTTCAAAGAATTTATTTTTCCGAATGATTAGCGAGGAACTACTGGTAATTATAGATTCCCAACAAGAGGGTCACATTACCCGAGTGAAAAAGTGTCGACACGACACAATAGGATAAAGCTTAGATCGCAAAGTGACGCGTTGAAGAGAACGTACGTACAGGGTGCTAAATGCTCCGGTTATTTATGCAAAACAAGGGGTTATTTCCCTTTCGTATACATGTATGTATATATGGGAGTCTCATGACGAGAAGTACTACGTTGTTGTAGGTACACGTGTGGGTTGATTGGAGTAGATTGAGTGCTGACACACGGTGAGTAGATTCCGTGTCTACTGCTAAGGGTGAGATATCATCGTTCTCTAATACATCCGCTCTATTCCCAACTAGAATAAAAAACAATTAAAATTTGTGAATTGTTGAGGAACCCTGCATTCATTTCAAATACAATTTGACGTGTATTCTACGCGTATAATGTACGACACATCGTAGGACGTGCACTTGTCAAGTTGTCGCGAAGGTGAATGTCACAGACGACGTCATGAATTCTCATTATTCAAATCATTCGCTTGTCCGAGAGAGAGATGTGAATGTGAGAGACGTGTTATGAATCCCTAGACAAACGACAAGACGAGAGTAATACAAGCTCTTTGATAATCTCGATACTAAAATTAACTTCCCTGAAGCATCAGGGACACCAGCAGGGGGACGTTCAAAGAATTGATTCACGCGTATAATATTTCACTTCCTTCGACGTTAAACGATAAATTACAATTCATTTCATGACTCACTTTTACACACGAACTGCACGTTCCATTCGAGACAGAAGCACGAGGCAACGTGCTGTAAGTAAAGAAATATATTTGCAAGGTAGGTGGGACGATTCATCATTTTCATTGATATTGTAACAAAATCCGTGTTCTCCCTTATCGTTTAATCTACTTTCGATCATAAATCATGAAATACATGTAACGTAAGATATCCAACGGGAGAAATTTTCTATTGTTTCATTGGCAGAATGCCATTAGGCAATGAAAGTTTTCATAGAATTGAATTGAAAGTTTTATCGGTCAATGGCGTTTTGCCAACTGGGCAAAAAAAATGATCATTCCCCCGAGGCACTTTCGAATCCTATCGTCGACTGGAACAAATTTAGGGGAGAAAATGATACGTGTAATATACAAAGATTGTAAATTTTCCCCACGCTCCGATCGATAAATTTGTCTCGATCTTTTTAATTGACGAACACGAGACGACGAGACAGAACCACACGACGATTCATATACTATAAACGCTCGAACTGGAGTTGAAATCTTTTCCCCAACCTCCTTTTTGTTTTCCTTTTTTTTTTTCTTCTCATTCTGAGAACGAACCATCTCTCCTCTTCTAGATAGTCCTGGATAGCGGTATAAATCTCGCGTGCTGAGAGAATATTACGTGTTTCAGCCTTTGCCGAGTCAAGAGAACTTCGACTCCTCCCCTTTTTCTTTCCCTATTTCACCATTCCACTCGGCACTTATAAAACATCCCTCCTTTTTACTCCTTCCGCCCATTTTAACTCTCATCCTTCTCCTTTCTTCTTCTCCTTTTTTTCATTCTTCTTCTTTCAACGCCACGGTTTTTCTTCCACTCATTTTGCGTAAAACGCAGGGTCTATATAACGACTCCTGCCACCTACACGGCTCGTTTTTTTTCCTCTCCTTCGAATGTAAATGAAATGTTCTCGTTCCAGGGTTCTATCGTTAACTCATATTAGTTGTCCCTCGTAAAATAATAATCTGGTACAAGCGTTGATTCTATCGGTACCGCACGGTTAACTTATAATAAGTGTATTTGTTCTACCCGAGGTATTCATTTGCTCATAAAACAGAAAAAGTTATTTGATCTTTACCATCGTTAATACTCGTTGATAGAGAATTACTACATATCAGATAAGAAGCCCGTGAGAATTTTATATTACGGAGCGTGCGAGAGGATAAGTCTATTTGAAAGAGCAACGAGAGATTGAAAAACAGCACGATTCTGTGGATTTATATTCCCCTGCAAAGTGATTTCATTTCATTTTTCAAACAGCGCCGGGAATTGTGGAAATTTGAGTTCTTTTTCGAACGATTTCTATCATTTTTAATGAGAAAAAAATGTTTTCGAGGATTGATGATTGTTTTTTGAAGAAAAAATTCAGTTCAGAAATGAAGAACGTCTAATCGGTGCAGTCTTTTGAATCCAAGTGGACTAACCGAGTAGAAATTCATATTGGGTGTTCGATCGGGACCAGATCTGGACAGCCTTATCTCAAATCAGACCAGTTGTATCGAAGCCCGACGAAACATGGCCTGATCAGGACCAGATCAGGTGTGCCAAGATAAAGTGAGCCCTATCACTGTCCGATCTAGCCTATAATGAACATGGGGCTGGCCATACAATTTTCCCGCTCGGGTATCATCATAGAAAAAGTATAGTGGGTATGATAATGATCCCGGAGAAATCTGGCGTCAAGGTTGCGAGATATTGGATTGAATTCGAAAAGTTTTCTATCTGGAGAACCGATTCATTCATTGAAAGAAAAAATGCCACAAGAATGCATGCAAAAGGTAATGGAATGGCTGATTACGAATGGCAAAGATGGCAAACCCAATATGGAGAAAAATTTTCAAAATTATATATAGTTTATACAGAATTCAATATATATTGTATATAAATTATATATAATTCAGAAGATTTTTCCTCTCAGGTGGATTTGAGGGGTAATATCACCTTGTAACCAGACAAACTGACCCTTATTTCGAAGGCTTACTGTGAAGTCAAGAAAATTTTTTTTATTATGAGGTTTTGTATTAATGGAAGTACTAGTCCTTAAGTATGAGAAACATATTTTATTGAATTTTTTACATGAAAAATGGCAGCGTGGAAATACATTGAAAAGAAGCCGTTTTTTGGTATATACCTGCCCGACCGTACCGCTACTGGTCACGATTTTTGATCTAGGACAAAAAACCAAAGATTTTCTCAAAATATATGGTAAAATCTATAGAACATCGTGGGATTTTTTTGAAAAATGAATTTAAAAAAAAATGGCATCGTTTTGGAGTTGAAAAACCTGTTTTCTTCGAAAAAATCGATCGAAAACCGGCTATAAAATCGGTTTAACAACAAATATCGAAAAAATCCTACGATGTTCTATAGATAATCATGTTTTCAAGATACAGTGAAAATTTCAAAGAAATCGGTTGAAAATTGGCAGAGTTATCGGTACGGCCGACTCCAAAAACATGGTTTTGAGATAAATGCGTTTAAAGTTTCAAGTAGTATGTATGTAGTGAAATTTTTGTTTTACCTCTAATCTGCAATGCCTGCTCCATATAATTGGCCTTCCAAATGAAGGTTTTCTTGGTCTTCATCTTTTCTGGCAGAAGTTGCATCTTTCCGAGCCGCTTTAGCCTCTTCAGTGATGGAACGCTCGGAAAGCGAGATACGCACCGCATCGGCTTCTGAGCAGAAATTGTAACATTTTTCTCGAATTTTGATGCCCAATTGCTCCATTACTTTAAGTATTCCACTGTAACCATCATTGAAATATAGAACAGCAAGGAATACAGCCGAATTGAGGACAATTTTGCCACTAGAAATGTTCTTAGGAGCCATGGACCATATAAGTGAATTGAAACTCTCATTGGAGTTCTGTGTATATCCACCTAAGCAACGAGTAAGAAGCTCATCTCTACTTAATTCTTCGTAAATTGGCTTCACAGCTTCAAATACTCCCATTGGCATAGGCGTTTGATGTTTATAATTTTGTACATCTTCCGAAATCTCCTTCGTTGATTGCCAAGAGCACCATGACTTCTCACCTTCAGGGCAAAGGTGGTGTTGAGGCTCAACTTAAAATATTTTCCCCTCCATAATCGACATTTCCCATCATTCTTGGATAGTTTAGAAAGTGTTTAAGCCAATAAAAAAAAATGAAAAAAAAAAGTTACAAGGTGATATTACCCCTTAATCAATGAATAGATAATGATAATTTTGAAAGGTGGAGATTATCGTGATTTATGCAAATGTTTGAAATAGCATACTTAGAAGTAGTTTTTAGCGTAATTAGACATCATTTGCGCACTGAAGTATGAATGAATCAATTCATTCAAGGTGAATACGAAAATTTAACTGTAACAAATAAAAGAGTGACCGCGAAAAAGAGTATTTTTCCGCCTATTCTTTGGAACCACGAGTTTCAGGTTGGAATGTATTCTAACAAATCCTCTGGTTTTAATCCTCTAACCCTGGTTTTGGCGGTGAAGTGATATCAATTTTCGATCAAGATTATATAAAAATCTATAAGTTTTCTATAGGAGAGAATCGGTTCTGTTGATTTCTGTATCTCTGTAACTATTGTCGCGCTCACCGGGAAATGGTATTCCCTTGCAAATAATCGACATAGGGTATTTTTCAGAATGCATTTCAACCTGAAACTCGCGGTCCTAGAAAAACAGGCGATTTTTGCGCTTACTCTTTATCTGGTCAATTCACTCTGGTGAATTTTTATCCAGAGTGACTGAATTTCCTGGCTGTATAATGTTCAACTAAACCCTCCTCCTCAAGGTGTTATCCACCTGTGTGTGAATATACCCATGTGGAGATGGAAACATGGGCCGCTACTGGCTCACCACTGTTGCCAGAGATACCAGTACTGGCAAAGGAGTTGAAATGATAACACTATTCTACATAAGGGGCAGTATAACATTTTCCACAACGGCGATAGCGATATTTGATGGAAGCCTACTATGGTGGAAACTCTGGCATTGCAACAGGATGAGAAATCACAAGGAGTCGGAATCAGACATCCTATGTAGAAATTCAAACCCGACTCAGTACTGGCACAGTACCGGTAATCGGAATTGCCAGGAGTTATCATATTCCGAGTAAAAAAAAATTACATGCAGTTTGAACTTTGAAAATCTGAATGATTCATTGTTCTCATTATCGTTATCGGAGGAAGGCGCTTTTGAAGTGATTTCTTGAAAGTTTACTGAATGAAGATTGACCCCGGGTCCTGCGAGGGAGCAACTGAGTCTCCAAATTCACGACGAATCACTCAAATTGCCATTTACAGTAATGGGACCGTTGAAGGCATACAATTTACCATAAATTCCATAGTGGAATAAAGTCCTATCAATGCTGGTACATTGTTGTCTCTCGAACATATTGAATGATGATACCAACTCTGGCCAAATGCTAGCACGACTTCAGGTCACTACAACAGCGAGGTTGCTAACATGGTGATTTTAATGTCAGTTGATTACTGATTCCATCGTCAGCCAGAGTCCTATCGATACTGGCACATTGTCATATATCGAACATGTTGAATGCTAATAATAACTTTGGCTCAATACTGGCGCAGTGTAGGCTCATCGGAATAACCGTGTTATTGGAAAGATCAGTGGAATCCCTATCCCCTATCTATTCCGTATTAGAACACCGTTGCATCGATATTGGTGTCGTATCGGCTTTTTTTCGCATTTCACCATCCAACCAACTCTGATTCGGTACTGGCGCGGTTCCGTTTATGTAGGGTCTGGGTATTTTCCGAACGGTATGAATTCGATTCTGGCTCAAGACCGTCTGAGCCAGTATCGTCTGAAATCCGGCGAACATTTGGTGCCAGTTGGAGAACGTAATAATCCTGAATGGGCACATCCAATCAGAATTTAACAACTGGCGCAGTACTGCGCCAGTACCGGCTAACACTGGCGGGGTACTGGTGGTCTGTACTGCAGCAGTACTGGCATTTGTCCAAAATGATAACGCTTTTCCATACTGGGTACGTGCTAGCTGACTCTTGGGGGCCCAATACTGGCACTGTACTCCGCCTGTTGTCAACATTGGCATATTTCGGTTTTTTCTGATTGGGCAGTTGTTTCTGCCGAAGGCTGGCAAATACAACTTTGCCAGCAACGCGCCATTTGTCGACTCTGGCTATTCCCAAATAGGTATCTTTACGACAAAACACAAATAATCTGAGTTGAAAATTTTGATCATGACCTACGAGAAATTGATCATTCGCACCAAGAAAAATAATAAGTTACCCTTACTCCAAATTAGTTCCAGCAACTACCCATGTAAAAATCTACCAGTGGCGCAAGGCTGACCCAGCCCTGATGAGCATTGGCGAAGCCTTGGAAGAAAGCCTGACTGAGGACTGAAATCATAATTTCGACGCCTGGGGCAATGGTGGTGGAAGGTCATCAATGTTGGCGCAGGCTTGATCCAATGGTTCTGCCATGATTGGTCGACACAGAACTTTTAATATAAAATCAATGTGGGTTCAACTTGCACCAACTCTTTTTCATCACTTTTCATCTTTGTGTTGCCGACGCAGGCACGATATTATCTCTATTGTCAATCAATCTTGGCCTAAAATAAATTCCCAACGCTTGGCTGTTGTGATCAACATTGGCGGAATCGCTAAACGGAAAACTAAAACGGGCGTTGGCTCAACTAAATTCAAATTTAATTTATCTGACTTCAGTCGCTGTTACTAAATTGAAGTTGCCTTCACTACAGCTTTTATTACCAGCTTCTATTCTTTTATTACTCGGAACTGATTTTCATAACTAACTTCAGTTCATTCGGTCGAATAAATTATTTTTTTCGGTGTGCCTGGCCATGAAATTCATAAATATTGGGAGTACAAATTCATTCGGTCCGTTCTTTTACAGTTAAAGATGCGTTTATTTCAGAAGAACATGAATTATCAAATTAATCAAAGTATTGTTCATCGCTGGCTATCACTTTTTCCCATCTTTCGGGTAATTTTCGAATCCCGTTACGGAAAAACGTCTCGTCTTTCGAGGCGATCCAAGTTAGGAGCCAATTTTCGTTTTCTTCGAACGAAGTGAACCGGTGGCCTGCCGAATCGTGCTGCATCTGTCGGAATAACCAGTAATCGGGAGGAGCAATGTCCGGCGAGTACGGCGGGTGCGGTAGAATATCCCACTTCAACGTTTCCAGATAATTTTTCACTACTTTTGCGACACGAGGCCGAGCGTTATCGTGTAAAAGAATAACTTTGTCATGTCTTTCCTTGTATTCCGGACGTTTTTCTCGTAACGCACGACTCAAACGAATCAATTGTAGCCTATACCGATCACCCGTAATAGAATCACCAGGTTTTAGCAACTCATAGTATATAACACCCTTTTGGTCCCACCAGATACACAGCATGATCTTTGAACCATGAATATTCCTCTTTGGTGTCGATGTTGAAGTCGATGGCAACGATTGACCGGGCATAGCATAGTATTTTCTTTTCTTGGGGTTATCGTAGAATATCCATTTCTCATCTCCTGTCACAATCCGATGTAAGAACCCCTTCCTTCGTTGTCTTTGAATCAGCTGCTCGCAAGTGAAAAATCGCCGTTCAATGTCTCTAAGCTTTAAGTCATAAGGCACTCAATTACCTTGCTTTTGAATCACGCCCATGGATTGTAATCGTACGGAAACTGCTTGTTGCGTAACTCCTAATGATTCCGCAAGCTCCTGTTGCGTTTGACTCGGATCTTCGTCGAGTAAAGCCTCCGATTCCTCGTTTTCGAATTTTTCTGGTTGTCCCGAGCGAGGCTTGTCTTCGACCCTGAAATCGCCATTCTTGAAACGTCGAAACCATTCCCTACATGATTCATCGGTTGGAGCATTGTCACCATAAACTTCCACAAGCATTCGATGGGCTTCAGCTGCACTTTTTTTCCAATTGAAACAGAAAACTTGCACCTCCCGCAAATGCTGCTTAGTTAAAACGAAATTTGACATACTTCACTGAGTGAAAATCGAAATTCTAGAAGGAATTCGGAGTTATATCAACTGAATATCATTCACAGGTGTCTAACCTCTCTCAAACAATTGAAATCGGTTGTGACTATGAAACATTCATGAGAGCGAGAGTCATCTTTCCAAACCGAACCGACTTAATTTGTACTCCCAATAATTGTACATCAATGAAAACTCGCCACATAAACCTACACACCTCCTCACCATAATAGTATAAACCTCTCGAAAAACTATGCACTTCCAAATAATCCAGGTTCATTCAGTTTGTGTTTTTGTTTTGTTCCAGAGGAACCTCGAGCCAAGTTCAAATATTTTCGAAAGTCGTTAAAATTCGAGTAATTGAAGGAAAGTTTAAGATTGAATCGTTGAATTTCCTAATGATATTATGTGAGAAGTCGGACCACTTCTCTATCTCCTTATCGAATGGAGTACAAAGTTTCCTCGGGAAGAGTTTGACATGACTTTTTGCAATTTCACAAACTTGGATATCTAATGGACATTACGTGGGACGATTATGATTCTTTGTTATTACCCTGGTCCGATACTAGCTAAAGCTTAATCTCTCAAAATATACATCCGAATGAACGTTACCGTTCTATGTTTATGGTATCACTCATTACCCTAGATGAAGTCTATTTTGTGACTTAATACATGTAATAAATTGAATCAGCTTCTAATCCTTCGAAACCGACCATCTGTGACCGATTAATGGTGACTATCTGGCTACGGATGGTTATTCTCCACCTTCCCACGTTCAATCCGATATTGAGAGTCGAGTCGAGTTGAATTGAATCCCATCACAGTCATGATGATAAGGATTGCAAAGTTTGCGAAACATCGTTAGTAAAGGAGAATTAGAAACGATTATATTCCACAAACAAAAACTTTCCACGAACATCTCAAATGTGAGAGAATATGCATACCGTGTAGTTATTAGAATAATACAGTATGAAATTACGATGAGAATTCTGAAACAAATTTCAAAGTATATTATTAAGGTAATCTTCTTGTCTTTCATTGATTATTCTTTTCATACGAATTAACGTCGTTGATTCTTCGTTTCGAAAAATCAATGAATCTTTTTATGAACACTTTTAACGTTGAGGGGGGAAAAAATGCTGAGATTGGGTTGAGAAAATGCTATTTCAAATAAGAAATCACTTTGTTATTCAAGCGGTTAGGTAATTGTAGATTCATCGAGTATCGGGGAAAGATAAAACGAACGAAAAACATACGATTCTTCGCATAAAACCAAATGAACTCGAACTCCCGGACACTTTGAATAGTCACAAAGCTGTCCTATTAGCATGTATATTGCGTCACGTCGACGCGTGACAAACTCGTGCTATGACATCGTTGGTTCTCAGCAAACTACTACTCCTACTCCTGCTACTGGCACTATTACCACTAAAGTGCTACCCCACAGAGGTTCGTTCATCTTCTGGTCCTTTCCTTGCATTTAACGTGCCAAGTTGATGACATTCTATACCATTACTCGAGACGAGGGAGAATATCTTGATAAAACACCCATGTGGTTCTCATAATTTCTCTAAGGACGCTTAAAGAGGAGAGTAAATCGCAGAATCACATTTTACGATTTGATTGGTTTATTACAACATAACAACATGAAATATTTTTCAATTACATAAGTAGTAATAATCGACTACAAATCGGTCGTTATTGTTGTTAGGTCAAATTCATACCGCAGTCATTTAGGTTGTCCCCTGCTGGGTAATGCGCATAGAAACATACATATTTCTCTCCCGGCCGATCGGGGCGGTCCTACATCATACTTAGCGGTACGCCAGTCCCGCACAAATGTGGCTTGTACTTGGCCTCAAGCGGTATATGATATTACCAGCAAAACCTAGAAATTTGCAAATTCTACTGGTTTAACCGTAACCAACTCTCAGCAAATACCATCTCCCTCGCTATACGCTAAACTGACAAAAAACATGTAAATTTCAACAATTTTATTTGAATTCATTTAATTAGAATGCCTACGAGGTGGATATAAAATATGAATATTTTGCTACACGAATGTATATCCACTAACGTATATTTCATAATTAAAAAGCCCGCTATCCATTAACAAAGGGATTCATGTTTCTCATTTCCGATGAATCTAGTACTTTGAGCTTTTGAAAACACTTTGTATATGGATTCTACGCGAACAAAACCGTGAATCATACGGTGCTCTCGACTATCATTTTACGTAGTTAATATATAATGTTTCAGCTTTGACGGCGATTCATAAAATATGCTACACGTCGTGGGAACATTTTACCGACGTTCATTACCAGTTCTTTTAAGATAAAGCTACACACGGCGCGTGTATATACCGTTAAAACGGAAATTGAGAAAAACAAAACCCACTTTCCCGTGTGTTGTCCTGAGTTTTTGATTTAAACGTACATAAAAGTTAGTAGAATATATGAACGATATGTGAAAATCTTTTTGATAAATAATTTCCTTCGATCCCATCTTGGGCGGTTTCGTCATCGTCATCCGAGCGAGATTAGCAGAAGTAATCTCTTGGAGAGCCTCGTCGGAAATAACGAGATATAGAGAGGGGAAAGGAGAGAACTTAAGAGGAGACACGCGCAGGATACCACCCACCCGATCCTGAAAATCGTCTTCGTCGTTCGAGAAAGTTTTTACTCCTCACGAAATAAACCCTCCGTCGGCGACGGCGGTTCAAATATCCTATCGTGTATATACGAAAGTATTATATTGTTATAATTATCGATATCAGGGTGTATGTTGGAAAACCCCTGTATCCGTATCGATTTATATACTCCTCGTAATAAATCTCAACTACGACTTACAGAAGGATATAAAGCGTACTAAATACGTCTTTCGACTCGATTCTTACCCTCTCGCTCGCTCGTTCTATTTTTCTCTCTAGTACCTTTCGTACCCCCATATATCCTTCGGAGTTAATCCTCTCGAATACCCACTTCATTAAGCTGTAATGTATTGAGAGAAAGCAAGAGAATCTTTTCAATTCTCGTAATGATTTTTATCGATCTTTTGAGGAAAATGAAGTGAAGATCGGGGGTACGTCTTTTCAATATATTAATTTTTTTTTAATTTTGGCTTTGTACCGTAATGGATGAAGTGTGTGAGATTTTCCCAAAATATTATTTAGCTGACGTCCTGGCGTCTAGTATTCCCTTGAAGATTTCAGCCCTCTTCATGAACCCTAGTAGAAACTTGACAGGGAATTCCCTATTAGCAGCATGGCCCTCTTGAGGCTGCAATAGGGAACTCCTGATTAAGGAAAACTTTCGGTTACCTCATCAGGTCCTGACATGGCATCCTGTTGAGGACCTTACAACAATGTAACGCAAGTCAGGTTTGTTAGTTGACAGGTCCCAGTCAGATTTCCCCATTCAATCACTCAGACATGGTATTCCTATCAGAACCTGATCAGGATTGCCTTGGCTCATCCGTATTTCAATCATGTGATAACCGACAAGACAGCCGAATCAGGACCTGATCAATTCAGAACTATGAATGAATTTTCACAGGATTCATTAGAAATTTACCTGTCTTTTTTAAATGTTCAACTGAGGTCTATTTGGATCATCAGTAGAACTTCTTCTGTTCGGGGAGTTTCAAAAAATTCCATGAAAATTAAATTGAATGTTAGAATATAGCTTAGATGAGGTCGTGATTGGGAATTCAATTACTACCCTGATCAGATTCTGATTGGGAACCATTTAGTTTTCCTGATCAGGACCTTGTCTTTTCCCTGCGTTACATTTTTGTCAGGGCCTTCTCAGATACTCAAGTCAGACCCTGAACGGAAATCAGGCATGCCTGATCTGGACCTGATGTTTCCCATATCGAAATTTCTACTAGGGAACTCACAGAAAAACCTTCAATCACACGGTACGCTGGTTATCTCGTTGAATCGGTACTGTTGAGAGGATATTCAGTATCCAAAGAAACAAAACTCCCAAAAATTTTGAGGATCGATGGAAAATTATTTGATGGGTTCAGATCTGCTAGTATTGTTTTAGAGCATTGACTAACCATGGAAGCGATAACCCAATCAGAAAAATCCAAATTATGCCAATGTTGCCGACAGGTGCAGTACAGTGCCAGTATTGGGTCTTCGACACTTGGTCTGCACTGGATACACAGAAATACAGTACTGTGCCTGTACCGATGAACCAATACTGAGAGCTCAATATCGGCCGGTACTGATCCAGTACAGGCACTGCACTGATTGCGAATAATAGTATTAGTACTCAATGCCCAGTACAGTAAAACGTTATCATCCCAAACAAACGCCAGTCTTGGCCAGTAAAGGTGCATTACTGCGCCTGTTGTTAATTTCTGGTTGGGAATCAACTATTACTGAGCCAAGATTGCAAGAACCATTCAATATTCCAAATGAATGCTCTGTAAAAGAAATTTCTTCCAACCAAACAAATAGTTTCTTTTTCCTCTCTCCATGAAATATTTCTCAAGATTAATCGAATCGAATAATGGAATGTCTGCCCCAAATAATTTGGTTTTCTAAATAAACAATTTATTCGCGACAACTAATCAGTTTTTGCATCTAATTGAATATTTAATTTCTACAAATAAGTATTTTATGGAGAGAGGACGAATCAATATTTTTTCCAGTGTGGAAACCTAGTTGAAAAAATCCAGCATGGTCCAACAAGGAACCAACTTGGTACCAGCTGATGCCAGTTATAGCCCACGATGGTTGATCCATGGTTGCAACTGGTGCTAGTTACGGCCCACAACTGACTGAATCAACAACCAATATAGGATCAACCAAGTTCCAGCTAGGCTCACCTTATTCCAATTATACCAACTCAAACTTGACTCATTCCAAGTGCACTAATATCTGGGAGAATGGGAGGATTCTGAAAAATCGACATGATGCACGTTTTTTTTCATTCCAGAATTGATTGAAGAACGGTATCGAAAAAATATCAACAAATACAAGTGTTCTGTAAATGCAAACAGCTTTACAAAATGATGATCAAAATCTGTCTAATTGCAAAATTTAAAGGAGAAATTCTGTTCTACTGGAATTTCCAAGATTCATCCATGACTATCTGAAACCATATCAAGCATGGTCTGCCCCAGATTGATACTAACACTGTGGAGAACCATGTACTAGCCTAGGTAGGACCAACCTGATCCCATCTAGGTTGATCCTACCTGACATGGTTCAACCATTCAACCAAATTCCTACTGGTCCTACCCAGCATGGTCGAACCTACCTGGAACCCAGCTGGGTTTTTCCAACAGGGAACTACTTCGCTTGTGTTTTTTTTTGCATTAATTAGTTAAATTTCTGAAGATCAGCTGAGCACTGGCATAGAACCATCAAACCCCTACATCTAGCATTTGATTTTCCTTTGCAATAAAAGTGTATGGTCTTTCTGCCATTACAGTACACTCTCGCAAATGGGCCTCTTCTTCTCTTTCCTCAATGCAAGGCGAGAATTGTCGCGAAAGTATGCTGTACCAACAAATATCGATACTCTGACAACGATACCACACGTAACTACGCCACTAGTGAATGTGGGAATGATGAAACTTTCGGTCAAATACCGTGAAACAAAGCCTCATCCAAAGCTATTCAATTTTCCATTCGCCGACGAGACGTTCCGGAATATTACATACAAGACAAATCGATAGTTCCACGTCACATAAAAGATTATTAGTTCTCCGAACTAAAAAACACGTGATTTAATAAACTTAGTTCCTTGTCATGAGTAATAAAATTCAGATCAAGAGCGGGAAATCGCGTGATCGGGGATGAATGTGCCAACCCGCCGTAAGTTGTTTCATGCTCCAAACGCTCCAAACTTTGCGCGCGTGCTCCGTGATTTGAAATTTCGTGAAGTGAAGTGATTCTCTAGTTGTTTCTTGTTTAGTTATAAGAATTCGAACCATTGTTTCGATCCGTCCCAGGTGAAAATTGACGATTGGCACTAGGATGGCGCAACACTGAGAAAGATTGGCCGAGCCTTGGCGGTTAGCAAAGTGCAAGCTTGAAATGATAACATCGTTACAGGCTCCATTGATGTATTCTGCCAATCACGGACCAACATTGGTACGATTATGGCAGTCAAATCAGCCATCATTGGCAACCCTTGAAGAAATTTGTCGCTCGATCTAAATGCAAGATTGGATCATGCTTGTACTCATTATGAACCAAGACTGATAGACGAATTTTTTTATGGTCTGCCAATGGTCAGATGTTTTATGCATTTAAAGGAGGTACCATCATTTATTACACATAAATGATGTTGACTGCTAAATTTGAGTCAATACTATAATAGTACTGAGTCAATATTCGGCCAGAATTGATTCAACGTTGCGACAATCCCGCGCCAACGTTGAGCCAATGTTGTGCCGATGTTCAACTCTATGTTGAACGATTGCAAAAATATAATAAAAATTCAGAGTCATATATTCCCGACATCGATCGCTTCCCCTCCACACGTGTTAAGAAGTACAGCCCGAACCTGAAATATTTTATACAACCAGGGCCAGAGAATCTCTGTTTACATTGAAACGAAGGAACTTATTTGATTAATCCAATACAAGATGTGTTTATAAGTTTAATATAACTCAATGATTACTGGTTACCTTACAAATCAATTACATCAAGTATAATTCAAATTCTGATGTCCACGAGTCCATGGGTCTGCACAGCTAAAATCTCTCCTTCGATGAAGGACCTATGATGAAGACAAGAATTTTCAAATCAGAAGGTTATATGATGCTTATATATCAACCGCATAGTTCGTTGAGCGCTTGCGAGAAACGAACCGAGCGTTGGAAACAATACCGAAGGGTGGCGCTTTGACATTGGACGCGGGAATTTTTGTATGGAGACGTATAATTGAGGATCGTGGCTAGCCTGAGCCAAGCTTTGACCAGGCTTGGCACTGCATTGGGTACTCATTTCTTCTAAACGTTGTCAACGTTTGGATTAATATTCAGCCGTGCTATGAAATTGTTCGTATGAAGTTAATTTCTTTTGTCCAAACGATATTGGGACAACGATGAACCATGATTGGCACAATCTTGAGCCAATGATGGATCGATCATTGGAAATTATGATTCCCAACATTGGTGCAACATTGTGCCACTTGTCAGTCAACGTTGGCTCGATATAGATTTCCAAGCCTTGGATGTCAGCATTGCGCCTATCTATTTTCCATCGTCAGTATTGGTGCAAGCAAGGAATTTTCACGTGGGTGTGGATATTGATTCTTGGGGGCAGTTTGGGCCAAACAAGGCGTCCTCATTTTATTTCAGGCCCTGTTTTGGTTACCCTCATAGGTCCTAGACAGGATTGTCACGCACTCATCTTCAGAGACTGTATAGTGATCCCAACTTGGGCCTATGTAGGACAGCCATGATGAATCTAATGTAGGACCTTTGAAAGGATGATGAATTGTTGCGAATATCATCAAATTGAATAAATATTGCAAGGAGGAAACTTCCTCGATTAAAAATTGGGCTATCCAAGGGCCTATCCGTACCCAGCCCACTCCGACTTGAGTCCAGACATGGTCTGGAATGAGCCGATTCCAATTTCTATTCGGGTCTTCCACCCAACGTTACTGTGTTCATACATCATCGCAATGTATCAAAAAACAGAACAGCCTGAATAAGTTATTCAGTCTTGGAATTGACCATACAGTGATGTTTTTTCCGATTTTTTGACATTGTTCACCGATGAGATGGAATATTTTTTTGGGGGCATACACCGCAAAAAGTCAAAATTACCAACACGATTTCAGTAGATTTGTGTTTTAAAGTTGGTTGATATTCGAAAAAGTAATTGATAGGCCCTATGCAGGCTGTAGTTGGGTGCATTCAGATTTTCAAAACGGGGAAAACGTTGGAAATACAGCTTGGCCCTACATGGGTTGTATACAGGTATGCTTGAATCAAGTTCTTCGGGAGAATACGGGAAGCCTTGCAAGACCCTATTAATAAGGCTGTAGTTGGTGTGCCTAGATTTTTAAAACCGGGGAAAAAGGGAACTCAGAGGAATCAGGCTGAATATCAGCAACCCGACTAGACTCCTAACCTAAGTTCGGATACCCAATATAAGCTCATACGGGGCCTATATTCAATACAGGACGCCCGGAAAAATTTCCACACGGGCCTCGCGAAAAATTCACGATGATTGAATTATCTAAAACATAATTCAGACACCCACACAAAGTGTATTGTATTTTTTGATTCTTCCGACGTCCCTCACTTACAAAACCAAACCACCCTAAACGAAAAGAAGATTCCCTTCAGTTTATCGAACTTCCATAATACAGCTTTCATTTACGTTTCCATCGAGTTTGTCTTTGATCGATGGCACGTTGCCAAAAGAAGACAAGCATTTTCCATAGGAGAAATCGAAATGTTACTTTCCGAAATCCACCTAGCTGGCAGATCTTAATGGAATGTTAAAATCCATTACAGGAGAGGTTTTCTCGAGAATAAAATCTCAAGATTTGAAGTTTCAGTAGAAATTGAACAGCATGGGTTGTTATTGACCGATAGTCGTTCCTATTTCAAAGAGGAGAGAGAGGGATAGAAACAGATGGTACTCTGTTCGAAGATTCCAACTTTTCTATGTACAAACCAGTACATACCCTCGGGGGACGATATCGAAGAGGAGAGGTCTTGCGAGGGATTCACGTAGGATTTTCGTCAAGCTTTTGTTCTTTGCTCAGCTCATTTCAGGTTCGAATCTACGTGAACTCTGAAATACTTTTTCAAGAACTAAAAAAGCAGTTATCGAAAGGTGTACGTACATTATGGAAAGGTTGTTTCGAATGTTAATTCATAATACCGACGAGAATGATAATAACAGCTTCTATTCGAGTAGATTCTCATACGAACCGAAAGGAACTGATAACGAATTGAATTCGTATCGAGGAATAAAGAAACGAGCTCCACTAATTCTTTTTAATTCGTGAAATTGGGGGAGTTGAACGTGCATCGAATTTTAACAAAGCAATCAATAACGTCGAATTAGAAGAAATAGATGACTGGAGTAAAAATTCCTTCTGTCGAACTTTGATTACACGTACATTTCCTTCAACTTCGAGGACCGGAAAATTGATTTGAAAATATTCCTTTTGTGGATGTTTATTCGACGAGTTCATATATAAAATCGTTGATTTATTGGAAAATGTAAAGTTGCTAATTACATATCACGGGCAAGTATACAAAGCTTGTGCAAAAGTTGGGTAGAAGGAAAGTTTATGGTGATTACAATCACTCTTCCCACAAGCGACATAGTTTCGTACACTCCATGTATTTGGTGTCGCCATTGTAACGAGGTCGTCGCTTCCAACTACACGATACGAATTCTGTACATTCGTTTCACGCTTTTTTCTTTACCTTGTAACGACACGAATCGTGCTTTCTTGGAATTTATCATAAAGAAAGCGGAGAAGAGAACATTTCATTCTTCTTCATGAAATCTTCAATTCCAAGGAAAGGAAGAATCTCCAGATTGACAGCACCGTCATTCACATTGAGCGTATGTTCAAGTGATTTCGTTTAAAACAATTATTCCTCTTCCTTTTCCTCGCATACCATTCATTCTGATAACTGAAATTTATTCTCCTCGTTATCCTGCAATTATTCATTCACAATTTCAAGACCCGACGCTTCAAAGGGTTTTCAACGTATTCTCTGCTTTTGTAAAATGTAACATACGTTCTTTCCGCGGACGTTTTCACTTCACAATAATATATCTCCCCCAACGAGAGATGCTCGAAGGGTTGAAGGGCCGAAGGATGGTATCGCGTGTTGAAAAGTTTCACTCTTTCCCCATTTTTTTCTCTCCTTCTGCTTTCCCATTCCCTCTCCGTTTCCCAACGCAATTGGCTATTCTACTTCTTTTCCCCAGAGTAATACTTCAAACACTGTATGCGAAAGGAAGAAAAGACGTACTCGTACCTAGAAACAATTGCCTCGAATTGAAAGTGCATTTTTCAAGTAATCTCCCGGAGTTGTTATTTCACTTCACTCATAATACCTTTTCATATTCCCAAACCTAATCCTTGATCTATTAAATCGAGCAGACAGAAAAAAAAGAGAATATTTTATATTTCCTCCCGATCTGTTTCCATCTCGATTTCAAACGATCGATATATCATTAAATTCGAATCAATGGATAAAAATATGATATGAAAGGAGAGCAGAGTGATAATACGAACACATCTCCTCTTCCTTCTTCTATCTCGAATTGGTAGATGATTTACGAATCTAATGAACATTTCAATCGGCAAACCTCCGCGAATCAGTGCATTCAACCTCGAAAGTTGGGAAAGTGCCAAAACCATTAAACTTACGTCTTTTTTCTCTCCGCTCCCCGAATACATCCCCACCTATCTTTTCTTGTTGAATTATTTTTCAAGGATATATTTTGCCCCAATCGCGCGATATTAAAAGGAAATTGGAAGATGAGATTAAAGGAGTCGTGTCGATTTTTCTATCTTTCGTTTGATTCCTCCCCTTTCTGGGGAAGCGACGAAGAGAAACAAAAAACCCCGGATAAATTTTCATACATTTTTTGTCGAGACGAGGTTGGCAACATTTGTTGAGATACCTCGAAAGATAGCGCGGGAGGTTAACGATTCTGATTTCGCGAATAGAGCGAATCGCTGGCAGTAAAAATTAGAAACAATATTTCGGCCCTGTCCGATTGAAAAATAAATCTTTCTCTGTTTCAGATAAAGCGCCCTCGGAAGCGTCGTTCAGGGGGACGGAATATCTCACGATAGATCTCAGTAAGGGGAATCCTGTACTAAGCACACAAGAATCGATCAGCTTACAGTTCAAAACACGACAACCCAACGGATTGTTGTTTTATTCCGGTGAGTAATTATTTTTTCTTTCCATTCCAATTCATTCGATTCATTCGGCGCATGAGGGGAATGAATTATATCATTCGGATCTGGAAGAATTGTGCAGGATGGAAAAACACAGTCCGATGATACTGATTCAATACCATCATGTTTTCATTTTCATTAAAAGAAGTAATCTTTCATCACGCTATTTGAAATGATATGGATCTGCTATAGCAACTACCCATTTTTTGGCTTCTGAAGTTGAAATAATTGTAGCTTTAGCTACCACAGCACAATTTCAGGAATGAATACCCCTAGTAGAAATTTTGATATGGAAAACATCAGGTCCAGATCAGGCATGCCTGATTTCCATTCAGGGTCTGACTTGAGTATCTGATAAGGCCCTGACAAAAATGTAACGCAGGGAAGAGGTCCTGATCAGGAAAACCAAACGTTTCCCAATCAGGATCTGATCCGGGTGGTAGCGGAATTCCCAATCACGACCTCATCTAAGCTATATTCTGGAATTCACTTTTCTTTCAATTTTCTGAAACTCCCCAACAGAAGAAATTCTACTGATGATCCAAATAGACCTCAGTTGAACATTTCGAAAAGACAGGTAAATTTCTAATGAATCCTGTGAAAATTCTGAATAGTTTGATACATTCAACGTTCTGAATTGATCAGGCTATCTTGTCGGTTATCACATCATTGAAATACGGATGAGCCAAGGCAATCCTGATCAAGTCCTGATCAAGATATCTTGACAGTTACCTCACAATTCAAATACGGATGAGTCAAGGCAATCCTGATCAGGTTCTGATAGGAATACCATGTCTAAGTGACTGAATGGGGAAATCTGACTGGGGCCTGTCAACTGACAAACCTGACTTGCGTTACATTGTTGTAAGGTCCTAAACAGGATGCCATGTCAGGACCTGATGAGGTAATTCAAAGTTTTCCTTAATCAGGAGTTCTCTATTGCAGCCTTACGAGGGCCATGCTTCTAATAGGGGATTCCCTGTCAAATTTCTACTAGGGTATCCATGGGGAACGAGAAACATGGGCCATTACTGGCTCAGTACGACTGGCAGAGTTGCCAGTACTGGCAACTCCAAAGCTACCAAAGCTATCAAAACTGGCAAGAAGTTGGCATGATAACATCATTGTACATAAGTGCGTGTATAACATTTACAACCCTGTTAGTACTGTTGTTTCGTATGTGTGCCAACTATGGTACAATTTTGGCATTCCAACCTTGTCCAAACAGCATCGATTTAATACTGGTCCAAGACTGTCTGTTCACACAAATCAGTACCGTTTGAAATTCGTTGAATAGGTCGTGCTGATTGCAAAATAATAATGATCCTGGTTATAGTCAATATAACCTTGCCTCATGATATTTTCGATATTTACTGGATTTTAAATCTTCCGATACTGATAAATTCAAAACTTGCATGGCAAGCCCATTTGGATTGAGTCAAAATGATAAGATGTGTCCTGAAATAAATCTCCATTCGACTCAGAAGAAATATGGAGTAAAAAAAGCAGGGAACAACGTCGCACACGAAATGCCAATAATTCCTCATTCATCGCCTAATATCGCTGTGTAATTATGGATGCATCGCGCCACTCATCTGGAGTAATTACCTCGAAAAAGATCGTTGAATCGGGGGACGCTGACCAGGTCAGAGCGGGTCAATGGGCGGAGCGGGCAGCATCCGATGATACGATAGAAAATCGTATTGCGGTAGGAGAACAACGAAGGTTGTAAAGTCATTACCTTTATCAACCAAATTGAAGCTAAACTTGTCGAATGGCTGGAATTGTAGCCTCGATAATCCCTCCGAGAGTCGCCATTCCCTCTGTATATAACGTATATTTCAAAGCGCAAAATATCTTTTGCCGAAGCGAGTTGATACTGGGTCACGTGCTTGATTACGTAGCCAGTCACGTGTAGTAAGCATGTCCTAATGTTTATCTGTATGTTATTCCGTGTAAATCGAGTACTCGCCTTTGCGCGACTCATCGATCTTTGCGAAATGGACCAAATCGTATGCCTCGTTGGATGTAAATTTGCATTCGACCTTACGAGAATTAAGAGATCTCTCTTGATCGACAATTAGGAGAGGAGGAACTACGATTAACGAGGTGGACATTTTTTTTCTCCAATTACTTTTCTAAAGATGTTTCAAATGAACGTGGTAGATGAGAATTCCTTTGGAAGAAAAAAAAGATCAAATATTGAAGAGGAACAAAGCGTATTGTACAACCTTGTACAAAGGTATGAAATTTATGAAATGTAATGTATAGGACAAAAGACACTTGTTTGTAAAATAAATACTTGTTTTATAATGTAATAATTTCTGATATAATATAATTGAATCAGTCGTCGAGTGAATTACCGTTGTTTGTTGTGCATCCGCTTGGGGGACTAGCTGAAAGCCGATAATGGCTTGAATTTTCTTTATCGGATCCAAAATATCTAAGAACACCTTAGATCTTGCTCATGTAATTTCTAGAAGGTGTATGAATACCACGTAAGAAACCACATCATCTACCGCAAACTGTGTTAGTTTAGACCGACTCGTATTATTTATACCTTGATTCTTTCTTCCTGTCTCTAGAGAGAATAGACATGTTTCTCCAGCTGAATTTCGACAAAGTACATTTGGAGATTAATATCAAGAAAAATAGGAGATTGGTGAAAGAAGTTATGTGTGTAATACGTAGATCCAATCTTCAGGAACTCGTGTGTCTACTCGTACATCAAGCGTATAAAGGCATACACGTTCGCACACAACCCATATGCGTTAATTTGGCACTTAAGGTCAGTTGATTTACGACACCTGGTACGTGCCACCGGCAGCATGTGTGCCCTACTCTGCAGCGGTATTAGCATCGTTCTCATAACCTATTCACGTATACGGATGCAGAGAAGAACCGATATCCCTCACTTTACAATTGATAATTACCATGTGAATAGAAATGGAACTTCTCCCAGCTCAACCATTCAAACGTAAATTCATTGAAAATCGAGTCTAGGATTATTGAAAAATATCATTCCCGTTCTTGAGAGTTAATTCCATAAATCTGCATGAATTTAGGAATATGCTGAGTATCGATGCTTCGATTCCTATATAGGAAAATGTGGTCCGGCATTATCTATCAATAGAAGCCCTGGTAAAAAAATCTCTCTGAATCTCTCTGAAAATTTCACGTCTCAGAGAGATTCAAAGAGATTCAGAGAGATTTAGAAAGAATCAGAGAAATTCAGCGCGATTCAGAGGATTTCAGGGACTAATGGGTTGAGAAAACTTGAGCTTTGAATTTTTCATTAGGAGTCAGAGATATTCAGGGTCATTCAGAGGGATTCAGAGTAATTCAGGAAAATTCAGAGAGGAATGAATTTAGTAAAATTCTTGGTTCTGCATTTCAAAAGCATTCAGGAGGTGTCAGAGACTTTCAGAGATAGATGAATTCAGAAAGATTGTGCGAAGAACTTTTCAGAAATATTCAGAGTAATTCAGAGAGATTCAGAGGAATTCAGAGAAATTCGGAGAGGCATTAATTCAGTCAAATCTTTGGTTGAGGATTTCAGAGGTATTCAGGGAATGTCAGAGACCCAAAGAGACAGGGAAATTAGGAAAAATTTTGTGGCGGACTTTACAGAAACATTTGGGGAGATTCATGGTACTTCAGAGGGATTCAGAGTAATTCAGGGGAATTCAGAGAAGAATGAGTCAAGTAAAATTCTTGGTTCTGCATTTCAGAGGCATTCAGGAGGTGTCATAGACTTTCAGAGACGCATGAATTAAGAAAAATGTTCATGAAACTTTTTAGAAATATTCAGAGGAGCTTAGAGAGATTCAGAGTAATTCAGAGGGATTCAGAGAAATTCAGAGAGGGATTAAGTCAGTGAAATTTTTGCTTCAGGATTTCAGAGGTATTCAGGGAAAGTCAGAGACCCACAGAGACAGGTAAATTAGGAAAAATTCGGCGGCGGACTTTTTAGAAAGATTCGGGGAGATTCAGGGTACTTCAGAGAGATTCAGAGTAATCCAAGACAATTCACAGAGAAATGAATTCAGTAAAATTCTTGGTCCTGCATTTCAGAGGCATCCAGGAGTTGTCAGAGACTTTCAGAGAGACATAAATTAAGAAAAATTTTGCATGGGACTTTTTAGAAATATTCAGAGGAATTCAGAGAGATCCAGAGTAATTTAGAGAAATTCAGGGAGGGATTAATTCAATAAAATTTTTGCTTCAGGATTTCAGAGGTATTCAGGGAATGTCAGAGACCCACAGAGACAGGTAAATTAGGAAAAATTTTGCGGCGGACTTTTCAGAAACATTTGGGGAGATTCATGGTAGTTCAGAGAGATTCAGAGTAATTCAGGGAAATTCAGAGAAGAATGAATTCAGTAAAATTCTTGGTCCTGCATTTCAGAGACATTCAGGAGGTGTCAGAGACTTTCAGAGACACAAGGATTAAGAAAAATTTCGTATGGAACTTTTCAGAAATATTCAGAGGAATTAAGAGAGATTCAGAGAAATTCAGGACAATTCAGAGGAAGCTTTGAAATCTGAATACATCAAATTCTGGGAGATTTAGAGAAATTCAGAGAGGTTCAGAGAAATTCAGAGGACCTCAGTGGAAGCTTTGAAATTCAAATATATTAAATTCTGGGAGATTTAGAGGAATTCAGGAAGATTCAGAAAAATTCAGGAACATTCAGAAGAAGCTTTGAGATTTGAATACATTAACTTCCGGGAGATTTAGAGAAATTCAGAGAGATTCAGAGAAATTCAGGAAAATTCAGAGGAAGCTTTGAAATCTGAATGCATTGAATTCCGGGATATTTAGAGGGATTCAGAAAGATTCAGAGAAATTCAGAGAAAGTTTTGAAATCTGAATACATTATTCCGGGAGATTCAGAGGAATTCAGAGAGATTCAGAGAAATTCAGGACAATTCAGAGGAAGCTTTGAAATCTGAATACATCAAATTCTGAGAGATTTAGAGAAATTCAGAGAGATTCAGAGAAATTCAGAGGAATTCAGTGCAAGCTTTAAAATCTGAATATATTAAATTCTGGGAGATTTAGAGGAATTCAGAAAGATTCAGAGAAATTCAGGAGAATTCAGAGGAAGCTTTGAAATCGAAATACATTACATTCTGGGAGATTCAGAGGAATTCAGAGAGATGCGGAGAGATCCAGGAAAATTCAGGGAGATCCACTCAAATTCAGAGAAAGCTTTGACTCCTTGATGAATGAAATCCTAAGAAAAATCAAATACATTCAGAAAGATTCCGGAAAATTTGCGAATTCCATCAGAAAATTTCAGAGAGATTCAGGCAAAGTTGAAGAGTTTCAGGACGTATCACTATCGGAAACGTCTCTAATTTCCTCTGAATTACTCTGAATTACTCTGAAGGTACTCTGAACCTCTCTGAGATATGTCCCAAAATATAGAGAGATTCAGAGAGATTTGTTTTACCAGGGAGAGTTTTCGAATGACTCTATGAGCTTCCCCAGGTGAATTCCTACCTGATTTCTCAGGTGGATGATTTTTATCATGGGTTTTCAAACTTCGTGGCAAGATTTTTAATGAGAGTGCTTCAGGAGTGTACCTTAAGAACTAACACATGGGCTGAAAAGTCCTCAGTTTCAGCGATAACCTCTTCATTCGAGCAAAATTTCTTACCGGCGAGGATTTTTTCTAGGTCTGCAAAGAGCCAGTAGTCGCTGAGAGCCAAATCTGGCGAATACGGTGGATGTGGAAGCAATTCGTGCGTTGTTTGATGAAATCAAATTTTTTTCTTCGCCATGTGCGATCGTTTCCTTGCAATTTCGGCCTTCAAACGCCCCAATAATGCGATATAATATTCCCTGTTGATGGTATTTCTCTTCTCAAGATAGTCGATGAATATTACACCACGCATATCTCAAAATACCGAGAAATGCCATAACCTTTCCAGCCGATTGTTGTGCTTTCGGGCGTTTTGGACGAGGTTCGCCAGGGGCTGTCCACTCGGATGACGATCGTTTTGATTCCACAGTGAAGTGATAGATCCATGTTTCATCCATTGTCACATATCGGCGCAAATAATTCCGGCTTGTTACGCTTAAACATGGCCAAACACTGTTCGGAAGCATCAACGCGTCAACAGGGAGCAAACGCGGCACTCACTTTGAACAGAGCTTTCTCATAGTTAAATCCTCATGCGATATAAAACCAACACGTTCTTCCGATATTTTTACGATGCTAGCTAACTCACGCAACTTCACTTTTCGATCATTCAAAACGATTTTGTGGATGTTTTGATGTTTGAAGTCAGCAAACCAACGTTTTATTGTGGTTTCTGATGGAGCGGAGTCCCCATAACACTTTTCGAGCCATTGCTTCGCTCGAATCATTGTATTCTTTCCCATCAAGAAGCAGTGTAAAATTGGAACATGAAAAGGTCACTCTCAGTACAATAACTCACAAACTAATGAATAGGATATCATGAAATTTTGACAGCTGTCTTTCGAAGTTCAGTACTAACTGAAAAGCAGTTAAATGCAGTAAAATTCGTGGCATCTATGTGTCAGGCCCGGGACTTTCAAACCCATGTGTTGAGCATAAAATGTTCTTCATACGACTCCTATTGCGGATCCAGTCTGAAGGATCCAAAATCTAATGCTCCTCCATGCGTTGTTAATCAATTTCAATTCATTCATCATGGGTGATAAATTTTTTGCAGTTTCCCATTTTCTACTTTTTTGCATTCCAATTGTTTCAATTTTTAATCGTTCAATTCCACCCATTCATCCTGGGTTTATTTTCCTATTCCTTCAAATTGAGTTGAATTTCTAATTTTAGTGTAAATTTAGAGTAGTCAGAGTGTGGTCTTAGTGTGCAATTTCCCTTTGTTACGTTGGATACAAATTTTGTACAAATACGCGATGGAATTTTAATGCAAATTGAGTGTGATCAGCTAAGTTCTTGAGTTCGAATATTCATAACAAATCGGATTATTCAAAAATAATCCATCTATTTATTCGATCCTTGATTCGTTTGATGATCGTCGATGAATTCTTTCGGAAACATGATATAAAGACACACGTCTAATTCGATTTCAATGATCCTTCGGATATGTTTTATGTCTCTCAAACCAGGTTTCACGAGAGATCTCTTCTAATCTAAAATTGTTGGAGTGAAGGTAATACGTTATATAACAGAATCAGAGATTTTTATAGAATGCATGGAAAGGCTTTGATAGGATTTTGGTATTAGAAGTTCGGAAATGAATCAAATGAAAGCATTATTTCTGAAATCCAATTGGGATTTCCAACGCTGGTATTGCACTTTACACAACTAACAAATGAAAATTCATGTTCGAATAATTGGAATTATCAAGGATAGATACAACATGCTTTGTTAAAAAAATTGAAGGAAGAATTATAATTGAATTCAGATGTGTTGGCGAAGTGAAAATAACAATGTGAAGAGAACATACTGTTTGCACGTTTATATACAAGCTTGAGTGACCTTACTTATCCTACGTAGCCCAAATAAATGAGCAACCCTGGGGAATCGGGTACTGCGGATGCCAAGTTATAGGGAGAAGCGAGTAGAGCAAAGTGGAACGAGTATGGTACGGCATTGCGGATATATACACATCATTCCTATACACCTTGTACTCCCGTCGGTTGTAAACCTACAGCAGGAGCGGCAGTTGCAGTTACAGTCTTGGTCAAAGCTCTTTCTTTTTAACTTTTCATTTCTCTCTTCCTTCGCCAACGTATACGCGCCGGTTACGACAAATATTTTACGCTCTCTATGAATTTTGAATCGAACGATAAAATTTATTATTCTTGAAACGGAAAATCTTTTCATATCATATTTGAATGGCATTCACTATTTCAACCAATTTTTTTCCTCCCCACGAATCAACTTGCTTTCCGATTGTTTACGTGTATCTCGAATGTGCATTGTACAGGGTAAAAATTGTTCATTAACTTCCGCAGAAAAGTTTCATTACGGTCGTTGGATCGAATATTCCGTTGGAGAACAACTCAATGTTTTGACTAAAACGTTGAATGCCTTTCTCGATTAAAATAGCTTCATTCATAGGGAACGGCAACAATCCTTTACCACGGCATTACAGGGTATTAACATAGATTTACAACCATACTGCTGAATATTATTCATAGAGCATGTACGTTTCGTTCGCGTAATGCTACAATAGCTCAATGTCCTTTGATTTATCGATTCAACGTGGAAGATTCAACGTAGCCGCAAATTATTGTGGATTACACGGTTTTCTCGTTTGCTTCTCTAGTCGTAACGTTTGTTGTCGGGGGCTGCTTTTTGTTTTCTTCGATATTCATCTGCGATATGTAATGTGTGATGTTACATCAATCCAAGAATTCTATTGAATATGGATTAAAGTGATCCCTGAAGATGCAACAAGATGCATCGGTTGGGAAAGAACATAACCAAAACTATTCCCACGTAGAAATTCCGGTACTGAACCGATGTCGAACGGTTGTTTGCCGATTGCAGATCGGTATTTAACCAACCGTTATTGACCACTTTTCCACCAATGTTGCATTAACAACGGCTCCAACGTTGATTCGGTACTGAACCAATGTGAATAAATATCTCGTGTACTTTGAGAGAAGACTCGATTGGCCATGTAGAAATTGACGAATGGTCCAGTACCGGCTTGATACAGGCTGCCAGTTTGCAACCGTTGGCGAGAATGCATTGAAAACCTTCCAAAGTTACAACAGCGCAAAGAACGGTTGAGTAACAGTCGTCGGTACTCGAATAGCGATCAATTGATGTTCAATTGGCAGCCTGTTTCGAGCCGGTACTGGACCATCGGTCAATTTCTACGTAGGATTCTGACGAAATACTCAAAAACGAAAAGATGAGATAAAAATATCGCTCTATACACGAATAATTTGTCAGAAAAGATTTGACTTGGGTTGCATCTTCAGGGGTCGCTGATATCCCCTCAAATATTCGATAGTTCAATCGCATCAATGATAGTTTTTTTGCAGTCAGAACCTTAGGTACGACAAATCCCTTCGATCATCGGGGCTCGCCCTTATCGTTGAGTAACATGGTCACGAATCTGTGAATGATTATAATTATCGACTCGGCATTCCTAAGCAATCACGTTAATCGCGAGGGAACGGAAGGTAGGATTCTCCATGGACGCGTGTCTACTACAGCTTCCTTTCTTCCTCGTTATTATTCACGTTATTTTTTACGATGATATAAAACGAGGTACCGCAGAGATTCCTGATGTTATACATAGAATATTCGTGGAAATTATTGGGAAGTAACCTGAAACGGTAATTTGGATCCTCCACTCAACTCGCTCCGGTGAACTTCAGGGAAGCAAAACAACGCTACAGAATAGTTGGGTGAGCAAAAGACGCGGCTTGCACTGTAAGCAGATTTCTACGATTTCCATCTGCATTCAACAAATTCGAATATAATATGCTGATGTTATAAGATCCGCGAAATTTCACGAAATTCTCGTGAAGGGTTGCAATAATAATATTATGAACTTATTAAATTATACAATAATGTGATCCCATAATACTGATTATTAATAATATTATGATATTCGAATAACAGATTCTCCACATTTTCAAAATATCTCTATTTTCCTACGAATAAATAATGTGGAAATCGCATGATAATGTATTTATATGATCATATATTATTAATATTAACCTTCCAGGTACACACATACTTTCACCCCTTCGGAGTACACGCAGGTGCAAATTCGCCCCACGCAACTTTATCGATTCCTGTTCCACCAATTCGATCTCTCTTTTCATCAATTTGAAGGGAAAATTGTGCAGATTGACGTAGTATGGAAGAAAATTCACAAATATTTTATTTGATTAGTGAACAAAAAACAAATCACGAGAATAAAATCAATTTTTGACGAAAAATGAAGAGTATAAAAATGGTTGGTGCAAATTTTCACTATATTTTTGATCGGAAGAAGAAAATAAAGTGATAAAGTGTTGGAATTTTCTTTTCATTACGGAACAATAATAATAATATTCCCATACAACACAAGAATTCCCGTAAATAACTCGGTGCGAAATTTGATTTGATGTTAATCAACAATAAATTTTTGTGTGGGTAGCCATTTGTGAGGTTTGTTTTCGCTTCTGGACCATGTGTTTTCCTTTTGAAATATCACAAAGTCTCCTCCGAATTCAGGTTTTGGGCTTGGATCTGGCTCTAGAAGGTATACACGGAGAAAAATGTGTTATGCTGGTTATGCAATAAGTTGTTGTTCATTTGTTTCGTTAACAAGAATTGTATTGCTGAAAATCACTGCTTAAAATGACCAATGGCAATGAGTTGCCATTCCAACTCACAATAAACATTTCCAGATATGCGATGATAAATGTACCAAACTTGGTACCAAGCCAGAACCAATGCTAGTCGACATTGGGCCTAGCATGATTACCAACATTGGCACCAAATTAGATTGATGTTTGGGATGATAACAATGTTCAACGCTTGGCATCCAAGATTGGTTCAATATCAAGATTCAATATTGGTTTTATGTTTTGATTCGATATTGGTACCATCATTGATATACAATCAACCTAAACGATTAGGATAGTTTTCTTATTGGCATCCAAGCTTGATTGAATATATTCCAACAGATGAAATTTTGGAATATTGGATTTTGACACAGTCACTGCAGTCTAGATAGCACAAGAGTTCTCTTTTGGGACTCTTGTGCTATCTGGGAGGACGTTGAGAGGATACCCATATTTGGACTGATGTACATTCAGGCGTATACTCTTCCAAGTTTACGAAATGCGAATAAATTCCAAGTCCACGTCATGTGGCTATATCTAGGCTTACGGCGAGCCAAGTGTCGATTAAAGCTTGGTTGACGAAAAATAATTATGCTTAGTCCTAGCATTGATGTCCGAGGTGCTATTAAGGGTCGGTTAGCTGTGACGGGCCGAGACTTGGTTAACGAAAATTGAATCAAACACGACAAAATATGCTCGGTCCTAGCATTGGTACCCAAGGCTCTATCAACGCTTAGTCAGCTACGGTGGGCCAAGCATTGGCCAAAGCTAGGTTAACGAGACTTGGCATACCAAGCTCGACGCCAGTCAAGGTCCAATTCTCAGTCTTGGTATTACTTGCCTGGGTTGTTGATTCGACAAAACAATATCAAGCAGTGACAATGATAAGTATCACAGAATCAAGAAAAACAATTGTCGTAACGAAATCCATTTATTGTCAAAACAGCTATATATTCTGAACATATAAAGTGGTATAATTATCAGAAATTATTTTGATCCCCTCCAGGAGACAGTTAAAAATAATATCCAAGTGATCTACTACAAAGCCTTCTTCGATGAAGTTTTTCTTGAATTCACAAACATCAAAATCAATCTCAATTTCTAATTGATTAACAAACCTCACACAGTTGGAAATTTTGTGTTAAATTCAACACTTTTCACATGTCCCAAACGGTCCACACATATTTTTGTGTCGATATCACATAATGCGTTCGTGTTAGCTAGTAACTCAAGCTTGATGTAAATAATATAACACAAAAGAATGTTGATAAAATTTTGATTGGAATTTCCGCTCGTGTAAATTCAACACATAAGTACTGTCAAATGAAATCCAAAATAAGTAGTGAATCAACAACAGTTCACGAGTGTAATTTATGAATTTTTTCACATCAATTGAATGTAGAAATCACACTTTTCTCGTGTTGAAAAACAGTACTTCGATGAGCATTGAACATGGATCGTCGGGACCGAATGTTGAAGCTGTATCACTCAAGCCACTGCCGGTCCTTTGGTTGAGTGTACTTTCTTTGCGTATATCAACTCACCCTCTTTCTTCAAATTTATATATCTAGAAAACGAATTCGCATTAGAATGAAAGCTTCAAAATGAATGATTAGTTCTTTTGATAACTACTAAAGTTACACGTACATAGAAATTTCATAAAAAAAATAGCTCCCACCACTGGCAATCTCCCCTTGGTAATTGAGAATAAAACAATTTTTATGTTCAATCTTGAGTTGAATAAAATTTGTGTCATTTTGGCACTTTTTTTCACTTGTTTGAATGATTTCACATGATAAATCAGTTGAGACCTGATTCCACAAGGACTGTCTGCAGAAGTTACACGTGTTTGTATTGAAGATTCAACAGAAAATTCATGACACACGGATTTTTTAACCCATTCACACAGAATTTTCAACTGTGTACCCAGACAGCACTGGGACGTTTTGAAAACATTCTCAAAACGTGGTTGGTAACATAGAAAACATGCCAAAAACGTCCCAGGATGTTTTCAAAACGTCACATGTATGTTTTGAAAACGTGAAAATGTCCTAGAACGTTTTATTTTCGTTTTCGTGGGAGGTGATGGAAACATTTTATTGTGATTGTTTTGAAAACGTCGCATGAATGATTTCCTCGTCTTTTTCAGTCACTAAAATTCATATTATTCCTTGGAGAATTGGAATATTCCAAACACATTTCCAAAACATAGCAATGTGTCACACAGATGTCCACAAAAAAGTCCTGCAATGATATCATTCGGAACGTGAGAATTTAATGATATTGAACTATTTACGTGAAATATTTGAATGTTGAGCGAGTTTAAGTGAAAGTGAGCTGATTTTTTATCGAATAAAGTGCAGTTTTGATCAAATTAAATTCTTGGTTATGGCATTCGATTTGTCAATTTAGATATAAAAATTTCATGTTATGTAAATATGTGTAATTAAATCTTTCAAATGAAAGGAATTGCATGGATTTTATATTTTCTATGTAATAAAAATGAATTTTACATCAGTTGATAACCAAGCGAGTTATGTGAATTTTCAAATAAAAGGCCTTTAGAACATGCTCTCTCGCAACAATTCGTGAATATGCTTTACTCAATGTAAGAGAAATACGTGAAGATGATGAAAAGCCTATGCTCAGATAATAAAGAAATAGAGGAAATTATAAAATTTTCAAAACAATCCTTCAATTCTCTATGATGATTTGATTAAATATAATTGTGCATAAATTATATTGAAGTTGATGTTTCCAGTCTCATTTCAAAGTATTATGCAAACATATTACGAATACCCATTTGGTTTAATATTTCAGAAACGTTTCAAAAATGACCTAAGGACATGAGAATAACATTTTCAAAATCTTGCGGAATGCATGAAAAAAAAACGTTTTCAAAACATCTAGAACATGATGTTTTCAGAATCAAATCTCGAAAACTATGGACACGTTTCTAAAACGTCCCAAGAACTTTCGGTGCTGTCTGGGTACATGAGTTTAACAGACAAATTTGACGATTGTCATTCGTTTGTGAAAGAATTCCTGTGGTTCGAATCCTAATTCATTCTCGGGTCGAAAAATTCGGACGGTTTTATGTCCTCTGGTTTCATTTTTAGACTGATTTTGTCCTGATGGTTGATCAATGCGGACAAAAACAGTACTTTCTCAAGATTTTGGTCAGAATTTGTCCTCAATCACTTTTACTCGAAAATTTCAGACTAAAATCTTGAAAAAGTACTGTTTTTGTCCGCAATGATCAATCATCGAGACAAGATCAGTCTAAAAATGAAATAAGAGGACAAAAAACCGTCCAAATTTTTGAATTTATTCAATGTGCACAATTTTATGTTTGTCTTGAATATATTTTCATCGTTAACTCTGGACAAAGTTGAGGATTACCATAAGATGGCAATTCGAATACCCATGTGTCATCTTGGAGATCCGCTTTCTTTTCCACTCGGAGAACCCAGGTTCGAATCCCGCCAAGGCAACTTTCCAACATTGGAACTTACAATTGCTTTTTCTTCACATATGAATCAGACCACATCGTATTGGGTGTGTGAATATGACTCCGCACAATATGACTTTCCTAACACATGTCGTTGTTGATATTGCTTACGTGTACTAATAAATGACAACACTTGTATTCGATAGTACTTTTTGTCAGCTGTCAAACGCACTACGCGACATTTAGTTTGGGTTGTGAGCAACAAGTTTTCACCTCCTTGAACATGTCGGTTTTCGTTCCAAGTAAACATCCTTTGCGAGAAGTGTTATTACACTATTTTGTTGCAAAGAAAAGTGCAGCGGAAACGTATCGTTTGCTTGTGGAGATTTATGGTGAGCATGCTCCATTTAATACACCTTGCAAGGAATGGGTTCGACGATTTCAAAATAATGATTTTGACACTGAGGACAAAGAATGTGAAGAAGCATTATGATTTGGAAGCATTATTGACAGAGGATTCTTGCCAGACTCAAGCAGAACTGGCTACAGCAGGGAATGTTGAACGATCAAGTGTTGCGAAGCGTTTGAAAGCAATGGGAATGGTTCAAAAACTCAATCACTGGGTGATTCCGCATGAATTATTGAGAGAAAGAGACATGGAACGTCGAAAAACAATTTGTGAAATGCCACTTCAAAGACAGTAACGAAAAGGATTTTTGCAGTCACAGGAGATGAAAAATGGATATACTATGAGAATCTAAAACGCCAAAAATTCTGGGTGGAGCCAGGTAAACCGGGCCCATCACAGCCAAAGAGAAATATTCCCTGGGCCAAGGTTGTGCTCTGCACGGAGAAAAATTTGGGGTAGCAGATACAGCAATTGCGATAAATTTGACAAAATCCACATGTAAATATAGGGATAGCATTTCTGCGGTGGGAATTCTACATCATTTTTGCTGTAAATTGAAAACGTCGCAATTCTACCGCAATCTGATGTAATTTTAACATACGCACTTCATAACTATCACATACATCAAATGTAAATTCTATTGTCGTGATGAATGAAATATAAACAGTATGACAAGCGATATTTACTTCAAACTTATGAAATTTGTACATCAGTCTGATGTAAAATACATGTTAGGATTTTTGAATAAAATTTCAATCGCTTATTCATATATTTTATGCATATGCGAGAACTACGATAATAACTACAACAATTTTTGTTAATTTTCCAAAAGCCACAAAGATGGGGATAAAATTTAAGTGATTAAAATTTTACATCATTTGCGCCGCATTTTTATGAATTTTCACTGACAATTGAAATAAAAAAAATTGTATCTTCCCAATATAATTCTTGCTGTTGTGTTTTTTGTTGAATTTGCAATGAGACAATATATACAAATGCAGTTTGGAGCAGTGAAATGAACTTTAATCACACAGCTTGAATTATCTTACATCTTACATATTACATATTACAATAAGATACAATACAATGTTATGTCGCCTTATTCTATCATTATCACTAACCGTACGCTATGGGTGAAGATTCAAGTTTTTAATATATATCAAATGTAGGAACAAACTGATACTCGCGGAAAACTGTTGAAACTGTTTGCGCCATCTTTGTGACGCGATTTTAATCATTTTGAACTAAAAGGAGTGTTACAAAGCTTCTCAGTAGTATTACCAACACAGGCGAGTAGTTTTGGCAAAAGCAATTGTTAAATACACATCAGATTGCGGTAACTGTATATTTGAGAATGAGAATAAAATTCCTGGGAAATAAATCAGATTATCATTCAAAAAAGCATGAGAAATATTAGCAACTGTACTTGTTGAATGTACATTGGATTGCTGTAGAATTGAATAAGTGGAAATGTGGTTGAGCATGCCTTATGGCATCACGTTCGTGAAAAGTAGATTCAGTCGAGTGTAATGGGAAATTTACATTGTTCGTGGGCAATAATATCATAATAAATATATTTTTGGATTGGCGTAATTTTTACAATCTTCCAAAGCAATGATCATGTACGTATCATGTGAGTTTCATCAAAATTAATGTAGAAATTACATTTAAAGTTTTATCTATGCACTGATGTTGAATTTACATTATAATTTTTCTCCGTGTGCATTTGGGGGGATCAGTTGCTCGAACCTTCTCAAACTATTAATAGAGAACTTTACCATAGAAGAAAAACGAGCGGAATGGGTGAATAGACACAGTCAATTGATTCTGCAACATGACAATGCCAAACCGCACACCGCACAAGTCGTGGAAAAATATTTAGATGAACAGGACTGGGAAGTACTATTCCCTCCGCCATATTCGCCAGACATAGCTCTGTCGGATTACCACTCATTTCGGATGATGCAATCAGATCTTACAGGAGAATGGTTCAACTTCATACGAAAGTATCAAAATTTGGCTTGATAATTGGATCAGCTCAAAAGATCAGGATTTCTTCAGGCAGGGGATACGTAAATTACCTGAAAGATGGGCGAAGGTTGTAGCTGCAGATGAAGCATACTTTGAATGAAGTGTTCTTTAATTTTCCAAACAAGCAAATGTGTTTTATTTCAACAAAAAAGGGCGGAGTCATATTCACGAACCCAATAATACGAGGGTGGATTGATAAGTTTCCGGCCTGACCAAGAAAAACAACGCTTTTAAGAATTTTTTTTTTTTTATTTCTCAACATAATCTCCTCCAAGGCTGATACATTTCTCATAGCGGTGTTCTAGTCTAGTAATGCCATCTCTATAGACTGATTCGTCAAGCTCCTCAAAATACCCATTTACAGCTTCGATTACTTCTTCATTGTCCGCAAATCTCTTACCGCCAAGCCATTTTTTGAGGTAAGGGAACAGATAATAGTCACTCGGGGCTAGGTCTGGAGAGTAGGGAGGGTGCGGCATTAATTCAAACTTCAGATCGTTGATTTTAGCCATCGCAACGATTGACGTGTGCGCTGGTGCGTTATCGTGATGAAACAAGATTTTTTTCTTCGCCAGATGAGGTCGTTTAATTTTCACTTCGTGGCTCAAACGTTGCAATAAGTCTGCGTAGTATTGACCAGTGATAGTTTTACCCTTTTCAAGGTAATCAATGTATATAATACCTCTTGCATCCCAAAAAACAGTAGCCATAACCTTGTTCGCCGAGAAATTGTTTTTGCCTTCTTTGGAGTTGGTTCCCCTGGTACAATCCACTGTTTAGACTGTTCTTTGGTTCCAGGAGTGTAGTGGTGGACCCAAGTTTCGTCAACGGTTACGAATCAACGCAAAAATTCGCTTGGATCACGCTTATACAACGCCAAATTGGCGGTAGAAATGTTCTTTCGAATCAATTTTTGGTCGACTGTTAGCAAACGCGGCACCCATCTTGCACAGAGCTTTTCCATATACAAATGTTGGTGCAAAATATTTTGTACACGTTCATATGACATCTTACAGGTCTCAGCTATCTCACGAACTTTTAATCTGCGATCTTTCAGCACTATTTGATGGATTTTTTCGATCATATCTGGAGTTGTGACCTCAATGGGGCGTCCTGAGCGAGGCTCATCAGAGGTGCTCACACGACCCTTTTTAAACTCGGAAACCCACTGCTTAACGGTTGAATATGATGGGGAGGATGTCCCCAGTGTTGAGTCCATCTCTTCTTTAATTTCCTTCGGCGTTAACCCCTTCAAATAAAAGTATTTGATGACAGCACGATTTTCCAGCTTTTCCATTTTTACGAAAAACACAGAGGCGTCTTGGTCAGTGTGCTCTCAAAACTAAACTAACATGGCGATCGGACTGAAACTATAGCTACAAGCTATCTAAGGATGGTACTATAGAACGCCACCTCAAGGTAGGCCTAGTGGCGCCATCTCTTGGTCAGGCCGGAAACTTATCAATCCACCCTCGTAGAATACGTTCGTAGGGATAAATTCGGATGAGAAATTTTTTTCCTCAGTCAAAAGTGTTATCTTTTAAATACGTGAATATAAATTATTGATATAACCACATGATATTCCCGTACAGCACACCCTGGTGAAAATGGAAACTGAAATGAAGCGCAGACGAAAAGTATGGTGGAGCGTAACAGAAACGTTAATGAAAAGTGAACAAAGAGTAAATCGAGCGGTTTCGAAGAGTACTTGAAGCGAAGTTTGAAACAAACAAAAAGCACATAAAAATCAACGCTCCATGAAGAGTATGGACAATATAAGAGGATTAAAATTTTAACCACTTGGCGAGAGTCGAACCCATGATTCTCATCATTGCAATCCAGCGTCTTACCTATTCAGCCATAGAATGCTATGATTCCTGCCAGTTTAAAACCGATACTTAAAGTCTCTATGAAATGATTCGCATTACCTTTCATGGAACGTAACAGTACTCTTCCCAAAACGGCATTGAACGTTTATAAAGCGTATTGATAACGTATAATTCAGTACCCTACAACAAACAATTATTATACGCTTCGGCAAGAGAAGATTGGAACCTTTCCACGTTTCTTCTCAGCTTCGAATGCGCTTACTACGAGCGTATATTTTCACCAGGGCAACCACTGATCCTCCACCTAGAACTTCGGTGGAGAATTTGTGGAGAAATGGGGGAATAAGGGAGAGTCTCCGTTGAGGCCGACATAAGGGGATTAAGAGGAATTCACACAACCAAATCTGAATGTATCCTTTCCACTAACATGAATTTTATTGAAAATTTAGGAGGTGGACATTTTTCCGTCGCCTCAAGGGTGATTCGCCCTTATTTCTTCCTTATTTTCACTGCTCCCATTTCTCCACCAATTCTCCACCGAAGTTCTAGGTGGAGGATCGGTGGTTGCGCTGTACGGGGTTGCAAAACTGAATATTTGAATTGTTAATATTTATCGTGGGTTGATATATAACAATATTTCATTGTCAATTCAGCGATATTATTGTTAACCTGATTTCATGATCATTTCATCATCAACCTTATCCAATCGAAATATCAAGACCGTAGAAAACATTCACATCAAGTTCACGATCTCTCCCAATCGGTCTTTCCTTTGGATAAACTTACGTAACACGCTGGATACTTTCCAGTCACTCACGGATCACGCCTTACACGTTTGGCGAAGAAAAATGAAATTTCATACCCACACACACACACACACACACAAACACACACCAGGAGACGCGGAAAGAAGATAAAAATTCTTAGATGAAAAATTGTAGATACCCAGGCGAAGGATTTTAGATATTCTCCTGAAATGCAAATCTTCTCCTTCGCGCAGTGATTAATCACTGGAATGTTTCCTACATTGAATCACGATTAAATCTAAGCACCTAGGTTTTAAGGAAAACTTTGCATATCGCGTTCAATCATCGGGCAAAAATAAATGAAAATCTCAAAACGATAAGGAAAAAATCATTTTCTGTGTTATAAATTTCAGGCGAAGGTGACGATTATCTGACGGTATTTCTGAGAGACGGCGGCGCCTCGGTTAGCATGACTTTGGCCAAGGGAAGATTAGATTTACACATCAAACCAACCAGGGTGAGATTCGACGATAATCAGTGGCACAAGATTATCGTTCATCGCAAAGTACAAGAGGTGAGTTTTAATATAAAATCTATTCTTCCTCCCGTACGAAGAATGTTGTGACGTGAAACTGAAAATATCAATAATGTCCTATAAAGCACTCTAACCATGACGCTCCTTGAATTCTTAGGGGCATGAATGTACCTCAAATACAATACACCTCGTGTATCGAGATGCATCGTTCCCCTTCGCCCCTTCCTCTTCCTCTTCCGATTCATATTTTTCTCACCTCGACATTCTCCACGCGAGTCTTTAAAATTCAAAACGTACATCCGCAGCAGCATCCTCGGCATCCGTAAGCGATTCTACGGATTTATCTGGGTCGACACCGGGGGCCCCTTCAATGACTATGCGGAGAATTTAACCTCGTTTGAATTCTTAACGAACCCCTGGACGACGGTACAAGGACCTTCCGCATAGACTTTTGCATTGCCCGTTACATGCGGTCCGTATAAAGTTAGTTGCAGGTTACACGATTTAAACTTTGGAATTTATCACGAAGAGGGAAACAAGACACCATCGAGATAGATATACTATAGTATATACATATGCCGTTTAACGAACTTTACAAATTTTCTTCACTTTTTTTTCCCACCATGGGATCGCGTAAGAGGAGCTATGTTTTCGTTCGAAGGGATGCTAAGAACCAATTCCCGAGTCAAAAACTTCAACCTGATTCAGCTCTGATTCGTTGCGTACATATTACAGAGTGAAACAGGTTTCAACAATCTGATGTTAACCTTTTTTCGACCTGATCAAACTCTGGATCAAACTCCTTTTTCAAGATTCAAGAACGAATGCGATCAATATATGATGCATAAAAGAGGAGGAGATGATGATACATATATATGAGGAGTTGATGACAAAAGATGCAAGAGAAATGTAACGAGGTAATAAAGTTAGTCACAGTTATATCAAGTACAAGTATTCCGATAGCACCGCTTCTGGGAGAAATTGTCGAAAGCGGACCGTTGCTTCAACATTATCTCTCTGAAGTATATACATTATGTTATGGTATATATATACATCTCACGTATAGCAACTGCGACCTAATTTAACCCTCGTATATAACTTGGAAAACCTAGTAACGCGACCAACCTTCTCGCTCTCACACGTCTCTGCGCAGCCCTTAAATCGTTGCTATCGTTGCTAGTGCATTCCCTGCCTAGGGTACATTACCTATCCTCTCTCTCTATATATATTCGATACAAGATAAGCTGTTTCGACCGGACGGAAGCGGATGTATTCGAGTGTGGGTGTCCTTGCAAGATCACGTACGATCAACGAATCGCTTGTGACGAACAAGAGAAAAGAGGATATCGAATCTTGTTTATCCTTAAACGAGATAAACGACCGTTGCGTGAACAAACGTGCCGCACACCACACATAACATCCTATATTTGAAAAATACATCTGCTACATATTTCTCCAGTCTCGCAATTATATTGACTCCAAATTGAAATAAAAACAACGGATTAGGAGAGAGAAAATCTCTAAAAGATGAAACGTGCAGGAATTTTTCATTTGAATTCTTCAAATGCTTCTTGTATTCGCGTGCTTATAATAATTATCTACGATTCAGCTTCGAACGCTTGACGAACGAATGAAACGTTTGAAAAGAGTTGTAACCAGCACTTCTGAAAAGAGATTGAAAGGAATGGAAGTTGAATATACCATACGCATGGTATAAACGTCGACCTATACAATATGTTCGATACAATGCACGACAACGAAACAACATAATAATAAACGAATAAAGTCGGTACCGAAGGAAACGATAAAATTATGAAAGCAGTATCGGATGGAGGCCAGCATTTTCTTTTCACAGCATTCCTCTCATCTGACAGTTTATTTCTTTCTCTTCTAAAGTAAACGTTGCATTTTTATTATTCTCGTGACATGATCAAATCGTGTATTATTATTCCTTTGAAATTTGTCTCTCAGCGTCAAATGCATTCGACTTCCATCTGAAGAGAGTACGTTGGAAACGTGATCTGCATTGTATTGTTTATTCACTGGTTTCTGGAGTCTTATGAACATCAAAGGCTGAAACGTCTCAGAACTGTTTGAATTGTTCAACATGATCTTTTGTGGTTAGGGAAAACAAATTTGATACGCAAAGATATTGCGTACACGGAAAAAGATAATTTAGCTAGAGCAGCGAAGTGGCTAGCACGAACACGGACAGCCATTGAATAACCTCCTGCAGCTAAATTTTAATTATGACCACAAAAAAATTTGCCTTTGTAGCTGGTTTATTTGCTGTAACAGCTAAAATTTAGCTGCAGGAGCTAATTTCATGGCTGTCCGTGTCCGTGCTAGCCACTTCGCTGTTGCGGAGAGCTAAATTATCTTTCCCGTGTATACTGTAAAAAAATTTCCATGAGAAGATTCATGTCAATCTTATGGAGTAATCAACGTATGCGTTGGGAATTTCCCGAACTTGTCCGGAAATTTCATACAAATGATTTCAATGATTAAGAATTTTCCTGTTACTGTATATACGGTAACTTTTGCTTTCGGGTGCTTTGTTGGGGTACAATGTGGAAACTCCAGAAGAATGTTGGAAAATGTTGCAGAAATTTTTGAATGAAAGTTATTCGAATCTTTTGGATCCCCTCTGAAACTCTCCACACGGAAAAAAATGTTAGCTATATGATAGCTAAAATCTAACTGATATAGCTAAACATTTTTTTCTTCCATGCACAGAATGTCCAAGATCAAGGCGAGATGCAGAGAAATTTTGAGAAAATTCTTCTAGCAAAGTAGGGAAATTCTCCCCCTCTTCGGTTCTGGAAAGAACCAAAGGTCACTGCAAGTCATCTTCTCGGATCATGCTTCGCTCACGCTTTCCGTGAGACGAGGTGGTGAAGAGAATGTCACATTCCTCTACGTGACGGGTGATCCGGTTGTCTACTTACAGGTGTTCAACGAAATGAAGCCGAAAGCACGGAGAAAAAAAAATTTACTGACGCAGCAAATCGAGGTTTTATACATAGAATAGCAAATCTTTTTATTAACCCCAACTAAAAATTCACTATCACAGCTAACTGAAATGCTGAGAGAGCAACATGGTTCACTAAAGGACAGCCAGACGACTTCCGCTTGACTAGTAAAATTGTTGATATTATATACAGAATCCCTAGTAGAAATTTCGGATGTGGAAATATCAGGGCTTGAAGAACAAAGCCTGATTTCCTATCAGGTCCTCGTCAGGTTTCGTACCGTCTTTTCCTATTTTGCTCAATTTTATGGAAATCTCGTCCGAACTCTATTGTAATCTTTGATGGGTTCGTTGGACAAGTCCTGGACATGAGAGAGTTGGTCCGGAGGGACCTGTTCTGAATCAGATTGGGACCAAGAAAATTGGTCCGTTTGTTTCAAATTCCGAATCACTCTCGGGAAGTTATGTTCATCACTTGTCCTGATCAGTCCTAAGACGTTCATGGGATAGAGCTCACCTGGAACCACTGTTGTCCGACCGTGGGAAGTTAGACTTCGGATTCGTCCAGAGATCATCCAGTGGGATTCGCTGATAATTTTGGATCAGATCTGAGTTGAATCTACACATGTCCTATTCTGTCCTGCGGGGTTCAAGGATGTTCGGAATGATCCCAGGGTGTCCAAAACTGATATGATTGTGTCGAAACCAATTCGTGATAGGTCCAAATCTTGTCCTATAGTGTCCTCAGGTGTAGTAGTGTGTTCAAAAAATTGTCCAAGGATTTTCTGTGTCCTAATCACGTCCATTTGAGTCCGAATTCATTTTTTGCGATTTTCCGACCGATCCACGTTACATCCACATGTTTTCTATTCTGTCCTGCGAGGTCCAAGAATGTCTGGGACGATCCACGGGTGCATTCGTTTATGAAAACATGAGGGAAACTATGCAATACAGTTGAAACTCCTGCATCAAGGCTGTGGACGAATTTGGACTACTCTGGACCGACTACGGACAAGAAAAATCATTCCTGCCATGGGAACATGTATAAAACTTCGGAAGTGAATTGAAAATCCCAAAACGTGAGTATGCACCAATTTGGGCAAATACGGAACGAATATGGACGGGCAAAGACCTTCCCTGTTAAGGATAAATGTAGAAAAAATTTTGGGACGCATTTGAAAATTCTATATTGTTACTACGGACAAGTTTGGACAACTTTGGACCGAGTACTGATGAAAGGTGTACATGATTTCTGTTGTGGACAAACGTAAACAACTTTGGGACACAGTTGAAAATCTTGTATAATTACTATGGACAAATTTGGACGACTTCGGACACGCCACTTGGACATCTGTGCATACCCATGGGACAAGTAATGAACAGTTTGACTTTTGTTGGTCCGAAATTCGAAATATATGGACATCCATGGACATCTTAGACACATTTTAGACGAAATTCGGATGTCCGACAACCCATCAGGGCTTATTCACGGTTTGGATTCTAACCTGATCCAGGAGCTTATTAAAAATAAGGAATATCTGATCAAATTCCTACTAGGGATAGCGAACAAATTTTGCTGGAGAAAAAAATCCCTGTCGTAGCTAACAGAATTGCTGTGATAGCAAAGAGATTGCTGTCATGGCAAAAAATTTCCCACTCTAGCAAAAAGTACACAGCAAAATCAAATTTAGAACCTAGATTTCTCATTACCATCAGGAAGTTTCAATAGGGAAAGGGGAAATTCAGTTCATTGGAATTTCGACAAGAAAGGCAAATTAGAGGCAATATTTCTTCAACATTTCTTTGCTCAGAGATTCTATAAGGGTTTTAGTTTTGAAGGGAGTTGAAGGGAAAAAACCCTTCTGGAAGAGATGTTCTGATAGAAATCTCACCCTTTTCTGCTCCTACGAAAAATCCTCCTTCTCCAATACTTCTCGGAAAAATCATTCCAGAGCGAAGAAAAAAATGGTATGCAAGATCCAAAAGGGAGGATTTCAAAGCTCCAAGAGATGGTTCATTCCGTACAGCAGGTTTAAAACACAGAATTCAACATAATATAAATATTAATATTCCCCATTCGTTCATTTACCTCCTTTTCTTCTTGGATGTTCAGACCTTTTCGTTTATTCCATATTATTTGAATAAATCACACAGTCCAACCAGCAACACGCATTGTTATCCACTTCCGCCATTCCTTATTCCTGTATTTGGGTGCCGCGAGCGAACCGACAGCGAGGTTCCAAGGGAAGTAGTCATTACAAAACAATGAGTATCAGGAGGGAGCATAGCGATGGTATAGGGACGAAACGGAAACTCACACCCCCAAGATGTACTTTCCGATGGGTCCAATCAATGAGAGCCCAATTCTAAAAGTAATAAGTGAATTATACTTTTGGCAACAGACCTTCCGTTGGTTGGAGCCATAACAAAGTGTGAGTTTCCGTTTCGATAATTTCTACCCCTTCCACCGTTATGTTCCCTCCTGATACTCCTTGTTGCAAAATAACATCTTCAGAAACAAAAAATAATGTACCTTCTATCATCACGATGATCATAGTATACCGTCATCTCTTCTTCAATGATTTTCATTCCGATCCATCCATATTTTTCCCCCCACAGAGACGTTAACGCACCCTGATTCAATGGTCACGATATACGAGGAATCTGCAAGTAAAGGCAGAACGTAGAAAATCGAAAGATCGTCGGAGATAAAATCGTACGACTCAAGATATATTGCGCCAAAGAATGTGCCTCTTACACACGTACTACATCGTGTTACCCTAGATTGACCGTCTCGAGAGGGAAAAACTGATCGATCTTTTCTCAGCTACCCTCAAACAACCAACCCACACTCTCCTTCTTTTTATTTTACATTCTAAAAATTGGCCTTTATCAAACAGATCGATCATTATAACATAGAGAGGGTGTTTAAGACGAGACAGTGAATGACCTCAAAAAAAAAATATAGTCTCTGTGCAATCACTCATTGAACTGATAATAATGTTATCGAAGACTCAAAAAAGCTAGTGAAGATTTTCTTTGTACAGTAATCACCCTATCAATCGAGAAGAACAATCAATATTTGATTCAAATAGTATTTGTTCGCTCGTACTTAGGTCGATACACCATTCCTCGATAGATTGCCGCGAAGCCCGAGTTCGTATCACGATTTCGTTATTTCACCAAGTATTCCTCGTGATTCAATCTCGACTGATGAATATGGAATTCGACCGTGAATGGATGTGGAAGTTCGTGCGATGACCATATACACAACTCAATATACATATTTGAAATGGTTTCTGTATATCAAGCTTGAAAATTTCCTCCCTTTCTGTAACTTGATAACCACCCCTTCTCGCAATTCGCAAATGAAAACCTATCGATGATGGAAGTATAATTATGTATCATTATGTATTGGACGATGAAATCATTTCGTTGACTCTTCCATCGAATAGAAACTACCCAATGTGTGTACCATGGGATCAATGGTCCAATGATGGACTAAGCCTGGCACAAGACGTGACGAGACGTGTCTTGAAGAATTCACCAAACTTGGCTCAGGCTTAGGAATGATAAGGTCAGGACAAGCTTGGGCCAGTGGTTTTGCCAGGCCCGGTCCAATTCATTTACCAAGCAATTAACCAATGCTTCTTTTCAGTGCATGACTTTCTCCCTCGAAATACCGTACATAAATTATGTTGAAACGATAGAAAAGATGTGACACGACTGGTTCGATATTAAGCCTTACAAAACTGCGGAGTTCAAACTGAACCAGACATCCTAAAATCCTTACTTAGATCAATAAAATCTAGCTTGGTGTGTAAAACTAGTGCATAGGATGAATTATGACAGAAAGATCGGGCCAGCCCCGGTCCGATGGTTATCCCCAAGTCTTCAGCCATTGTGAATCCAAAATTCAGTCAATATTTATAAACACTGTGCAACTCATTTGGGCAATATTGGCAGAATTGTGCTCAACGAATGTTCGATTTTGACACTTGTGCCAAGCTTCTACCAAATTCAGTGACCATTTCAAAAATATGAACAAATATACCATGACTGATGAAAATCCATTGGAAACAACGGGACAATCATGGAACAATATTGGGCCAACTATTCTTCACGGAGGTTTGTTTCTGACACATGTGCCAACCTTGGAACAAGCTTGAGATGAGATCAAGTCCCCAGGTGAAAATTGACGATTGGCACTAGGATGGCGCAACACTGACAAAGATTGGCCAAGCCTTGGCGGTTAGCACAAGGTGCAAGCTTGAAATGATAACATCGTTACAGGCTGCATTGATGTATTCTGCCAATCACGGACCAACATTGGTACGATTATGGCAGTCAAATCAGCCATCATTGGCAACCCTTGAAAAAATTTGTCGCTCGATCTAAATCCAAGATTGGATCATGCTTGTACTCATTACGAACCAAGACTGATAGACGAATTTTTTTATGGTCTGCCAATGGTCAGATGTTTTATGCATTTAAAGGAGGTACCATCATTTATTACACATAAATGATGTTGACTGCTAAATTTGAGGCAATACTATAATAGTACTGAGTCAATATTCGGCCAAAATTGATTCAACGTTGCGACAATCCCGCGCCAACGTTGAGTCAATGTTGTGCCGATGTTCAACTCTATGTTGAACGATTGCAAAAATATAATCAAAATTCAGAGTCATATATTCCCGACATCGATCGCTTCCCCTCCACACGTGTTAAGAAGTACAGCCCGAACCTGAAATATTTTATACAACCGGGGCCAGAGAATCTCTGTATACATTGAAACGGAGAAACTTATTTGATTAATCCAATACAAGATGTGTTTATAAGTTTAATAAAACTCAATGATTACTGGTTACCTTACAAATCAATTACATCAAGTATAATTCAAATTCTGATGTCCACGAGTCCATGGGTCTGCACAGCTAAAATCTCTTCTTCGATGAAGGACCTATGATGAAGACAAGAATTTTCAAATCAGAAGGTTATATGATGCTTATATATCAACCGCATAGTTCGTTGAGCGCTTGCGAGAAACGAACCGAGCGTTGGAAACAATACCGAAGGGTGGCGCTTTGACATTGGACGTGGGAATTTTTGTATGGAGACGTATAATTGAGGATCGTGGCTAGCCTGAGCCAAGCTTTGACCAGGCTTGGCACTGCATTGGGTACTCATTTCTTCTAAACGTTGTCAACGTTTGGATTAATATTCAGCCGTGCTATGAAATTGTTCGTATGAAGTTAATTTCTTTTGTCCAAACGATATTGGGACAACGATGAACCATGATTGGCACAATCTTGAGCCAATGACGGATCGATCATTGGAAATTATGATTCCCAACATTGGTGCAACATTGTGCCACTTGTCAGTCAACGTTGGCTCGATATAGATTTCCAAGCCTTGGAAGTCAGCATTGCGCCTATCTATTTTCCATCGTCACTATCGGCGCAAGCAAGAATTTTTCACGTGGCTCTGGATATTAACATCGAAAGACAATAAAACAACAAAATGAATTTTATGCTCGCAAATAATAGTCTATCGATAAACTTGTATGAATTTTCCTGAATACCAAACAAAGCATACATATTTGAAATTATGAAGAAAACGAAGAAGAAGAAGTTGATTAATGAACGGTAAACTCATTGGAAAGTTCTTGTATCGACAAGATAGTCAGAGACCGGATAAACTGTTTCAGTGTTCGTACGCTTAGCTTCTACGGAAGATTTCTGATGAAAAATTAAGAAACTTTTTCCCTTCAGCGAGATTCCGTACGATGATGGTTAGTTTCCAACTCGAAGTTGTCCAATTAGACCGGGGATACGCTCATTGAAATAACTTGTCTATATCTCGATGGTCAATTCATTTTTTTCTTCCAAAATTTTGCATCCTCCGGTGCATGAGATTTTGATGAGATCGGGATGAAAAATATTCCACATACAGTGGCCGAAAGTCAAACTCGGACATTTGCAAATTTTCATCTCATCACTCAAGAACTGATATAATAAACAAACCAAAATTAACAATGAAATTATTCTTATTACGCATTGATCGAAGGCGCATGAATCCATAAACAATGGAAACAGAATTCGTCAACAAATTAATCAATAAAGAACTCAAACTGTAAACATAAAATTCATAAACAAACGAAATTTCAGTCACTTTCTCACGAACTTTGGTAATAACAGTATGTTGTGCTGCAAAACTTGTTCACTTTATTGAAATTTTATTGGAAATTTGGAAATGGGCCGACAATCTGGCCAAACATCGTTGAAACTTTGACGGTTTATTATAAATCATGATAAAGATGGTTTGTCTGTGCGGAATATTGCAAATATAGTGGAAAAAGGTCATTCAACAGCTGATGATGTAATAAACAGATTCAAAACGAGAAACTTGATAGAAAACCAACCAAAATGAAGCACCCGAAAAATATTTACAGAAGCCAAAGAGCGTTGGATCGTGAAACAAGTGAAGAAAAATCCAAAATTAAGTGTTTCAAAATTGGCTGTCGGAGCAAAAAATCAACTTGGAAAATAAGCGAATCCAGAAACAATCAAGATTTGAAGAAAACCGTTGGAATTCGTAAAACTCCACAAAAATGAAGATTTTTCATTTTGGAAGACTGTTTTATTCACTGACGATAGAGTAAATTCAATATTTTTCGCTCTGATGGGCAAACATATGTTTGGAGAAAGCTAAATGAAGAATTGAAAGAAAAAAACTCACGACTGACTGTCAAACATGGTCAGCAGCTGGCCCAGGAAACTTCCATATTATCGATGGCATAATGGATCATACAAAGTATTTTCAAATTCTGAGAGACAATTTGCAGCCCAATGTAGGAAAATTGGATATTGCGAATTGCTTCAGCTTTTATCAAGATACTGATCCGAAACATGAGGCTTATAAAGTTCGTATGTAGTTGCTTCATCATTATCCACACGTTTTAGAAACACCTGCTCAGTCACCAGACTTGAATTTTATGAAACATTTTTGTGGATACCTAGAGGAGAAATTGGAAAATCATGCACTCTCTCTGATAAAAAAAAGACTTGGAGAGTGCATTGCAAGAAGAATGGGCAAAAATTGACCCTTTACATTGCGAAAGATTAAAAAAAATCGAGGATTACCTACGAAATACTAAGCAAAAAATGGTGGCAATATGAATACGTACCCGAAGAGAACACGAAGCTTCAGCGAACGTTCAGATCAGATGTGTATAGACCGGGTCGAAGGTTCATTAGAGCTAACTTTTAGATTCACAAACGTTTGACAAAGGTTTTACGGACGTTGAAATGTTCGCTTCCAAGTACATTCAAGAAACATAGATGGAACGTTCGCTGAAGGTTCATCGAAGGTTTGACGAAGCTTCACAAAAATATCTATACTTATATTAATTTTGATCAATTTATATGAAAAATAAATGAATTAATAAACTTCAATTATGATAAATTAATCTAAGTATAGATATTTTTGTGAAGCTTCAAACCTTCGATGAACCTTCAGCGAACGTTCCATCTATGTTTCTTGAATGTACTTCGAAGCGGACATTTCAACGTCCTTAGAACCTTTGTCAAACGTTTGTGAATCTAAAAGTTAGCTTTCATGAACCTTCAATCCGATCTATACAGATCAAATCTGAACGTTCGCTGAAGCTTCATGTTCTCTTCGGGTATATATATAAATATTTTGTTTTGTTGTCCGAGTTTGAGGTTAGATTCTCTTAAGTTTACAATTAAAGTTCCTTATGGGTGTATTCAAACGAATTCTGTTTTTTTTCCCTTATGGATTTATAGGGGAAAGTCCCGTAACGCCGGACGGCACTTAATACCGGACACTGAGAATATCTATCAAACTGAAAACAATACATATATATTTGTTGCATAGTTTGAATACGTACATCGAGCGAAACAAGTGACGAAACGTACCACTAGGTGGCTGTGTGCATGCGCACCTTCCCAAGAATCAATTCATATTCGATTCTTATATATTTTTGTGTCGCTTCTAACTTTTACATGGACATATTTGAAAATAATGATGAAGACTGGATTCAGGGTCAAAATTGTGAAGAATGGGCTCATGAGGCGTGTGCGGATGTTCCTGAATGCCCTGACGATTATATTTGTGATCGTCCGGTACTAGGTACCACTTTCCAAATATATTCTTTCGTTATTTCCTACTAAAATAAATATGTGAATACTCATTGTATTGTTGAGAACTGTCAAAAGTTTATCATAAAAATTAAAATATTGAAGTTCCTATGTATTCTAATTTTTTTTATGAACCATTAACCTTGAGTGTCCGGTACTGGGAGACTTCCCCCTATGCCTTTGACCAATGTTCAATAAAAATGATTTCATTGTTGATTTTAGTTTGTTTATTATCTCAATTTTGGTGCCATGGAATAAAAATTTGCAAGTGTCCGAACTTGACTTTGAACAACCCCTGTAGTTCTGAATCCACGCGAATGATTTTTACGGAACTGAAAAATTTTGTGGAATAGACAAAAGGAAGGAAATTCTCGGGAGAGAAAGAACGGAGTCGATACAGTCTGACCCCTAAGTCACTCGAAGAGAAGAGGGACACGATAAAAATGACAAGAAATAGCGTCACATGATTTATGAATAGCTTCTAACATCCCTGATGGTGTTCATCTCCTTTTTTTTATCTTATTCGACTCTTCTTGGGTTTCTGATTTATTTTAGACATCCCTCTGCAGATTTCGAATCTTTGCTTTTTCTTTTTGTCATTCACGGAAATTACTTACAAGGATGATACAACTATTTTGAATCGATGAAGATGATTCGGTGTAGTATTCTAGAAACATTGTCCGTGGGAGTTGAAAGCGTGGAGCTACGAGTAACTATAGAGAGAACATGTAACGGGGTATTTAAATGAGGGGGTTCGCGTTACAAACGAAAGGGGATCGTGGAGCGATCGTGTTTTCCTGACCCAGCGTTGATGGGATGCTGAATAAATGTGAGATATTTTCTAATATAATATAATCATGGAGGAAAATGTTTTTATTCAGTAATGAATGAAATATTTGAACTCTGGTCATTGCACGCAAAAAACACATGCGTTGGAAAGTCCCATAATTACCCATGTGGAAATTGACGAACGGCCCAGTACTGGTTCAGTACCGTTGCCATAGCTGCCAGTGCTGTCGAATTTGTAATTTCATTACTAGCCCAGATCGTTTGACAGTACTGAACCAATACTGGGATGATAACAATGTCTTACATAAGGCCCATTATTGGCGTTTAATTTTGCCCGTACTGACATTCAAATGTAGACAGTACTGTAATTTCAACCTAGCTGGGACTGATATTTCAATTGTACCTGAATCGGAATTTCAATCTTGCCTGTACCGGCATTCCAATCCAGCCAACATTGGGATTTCAATTTTCCCTGAACTGGCATTTCAACCGTGTCAGTGTCGGCATTTCAATTCTACCTTAAATGCATTCCACGGGGATTCTCCATGGCGTACTATTGGCACTTTGAATGGCAAGGTTATTGATCCCATGTAGACTCCACGCAGCCAAACTGCATGTGCTGTGAAATTTTGCGCCAACTCATTCCATAAATTATTTGAGAAATTAAAATTTAAAGTAGATCATAATCAAACTATTCTCTCAGTGTAGCCATGTGGCCGCGAAGGTAAGTTGACACCCAATCCACAATCGCTTTCGTAGTGAAACACTGTTGAAACATCGATGCTGGCACAGTATCGTCTTTTGGTAAAATTTCAAAAGATTACCAACTCTGGCTCAGTACTGGCGCAGTATTTGCTCACCAAAGTAGCCATTTTTCAGCAGAAATGGGTTGATCCATCAACAATAGACTCATCAACAATTCTGTCGTGAAACAACGTGGCGTTGATGCTGGCGCAGTACCGTCTCTGTGTAATGCTTCAAAATATTACCAATTCTGGCTCAGTACTGGCACGGTTTCATTTTTCTACAACCTAGGTGTTTTCCAATCGGTGTTTATTCGGTACTGATCCAAGACTGTCTGCTCAAGGAAACCAATACCGTCTGAGAACCGTCGAACAATCAAATACAAACTTGCCAGTATTGGGCCATTCGTCAAATCCGGCAAGATTGATGCTCAGACACGAAAAGTATGGTACTTCTTATCAGACCTATTTTTCTCCGTGTGATAGCATAATTCTCTTTTAATCGATCGAAGCGTGTGATTATTTCTAAGTTACATGTCTGCAATGGTCCTCGAATTGTGCTCAATTTCATTACCACACTTAATTATTCACAGAACCAACTGTAATCCTCGCATAAATATTCTTTGTGATAATTCTATAATGTTCGGTAAGAATACCGACTTGATATCCATCTCAAACAACTTTGAATCTCTCATAATTCATCATAGCGCGTATTACGCAAGCGACTATTAATCTCCCTGCAGGTGTACACAAATCCAAGACATTTCCGTTCTTCTGAATTCTTTTCCAAGCTTAGATCGCGAAGAAAATTTCCTCCTGAACTCTATAACCCGATTACGTAATTAAAGTACATCCAGGGACGTAAAATGCCTACCTCTTAGGCTGTCACAATCTAATCTACGACTGCTAAATATCCTTTTTTTACCTCAAAAAACAGCGAACTCGATCGATCGACGGTGAATACTAAATAATATAATTTACATATTTTCCCCAGTATCGGTATCATCTGGACGCCATTTATATACTTTACCTTTCGCTTTGCTTTTTAAAGAATCATGCAACACGCAACGGATATTAATACCTGAAGAATTTGTTAAATATTGTCACGTGCTACTATACAGGGAGTTATTTTTCCTCCTTTGTTTCAATTGAATCCATTGAAAGAATCATGAAGTACGTCACATGTACGAGAACACGATATGAGAAAGGAATTCAAGAGAAAAGATACAAAAACACAAGATAAATCGTGTAGAGAAGTAGACTTGAGTTCTACAATCCTATGAAATAGGTGTACATAGGTGATGGTACACGGTAAAGGTACGTTTACGTAATGCATATAGTGACATTTTCAAGTGAGAAACAATTTGCAGTTTGTCTCGTGGCAAGTGGAGTGGTTGCCATTCGATACCATTGGAAACTAAGGAACTAAATTTCTTACAATGAGACGCTTCCAGGGTGGTAGATAAAGTAGATACTATCGTGAAAGTTGATTTTGTTAACGTTACTTTTTGCTGTGTTTTTTTTTGTTCTTTTGTACGGAGCGATACGTATGAATACGGAGGAATATGAATTTCTCATCTCACTCGCTAAGCTTGGTCTCTCGTTTTCTTTCATTCCATCATAAAGCTTTCGTATGTACAGTGTGGCCCACTCTCGTATCTCCCACGTCTCCCACGCTTGAATAGACGTATTCCACTTTATTACATGGGTACGGTGGCTCATATTGGACATTTCCCTCTCGAGCATTACGTTATTCTCAAACCTGGGATACTTCCGGGTCTGTGTTCGCTCGGAAAACGCAAATTCAAACGTACACGCAAACACGCGCGAGCTCTCTCGCTCTCTCTCTCTTTTCCATCGTACACACATAATTTTCAACGTAGGTAAATCGAAAGAATCACTGAAAACCATTTCACGAGATCATTTTCCTTTTATATTTCTAAACTTTCATATTCCGTTTTATACATGTTATTCACGTGAATGTCCGGTTTTTGCAAAATTCTTTCTACGAAACTTGGAGAGTAGAGAAAATTTATGGATCAAGTGTTGGGGTTCTACAAAGGTATATGTTATATCTCACGCCATTGATGAACCGAGCGTTTTTCCTTCTCCGGTTCCTTTTATTTCGGAAAATTCAATTCAGTTGAAAACCTCGGAATTTCACAGTTGAAAATTATTTAAAATCACGAGAAAGTGCTTAGGATTATTCTACATTATAAATTCTCAACGAGGATTCAATTGGATGAGAACGAAGGTCGCTATTAAAGACGTCCCGTAACGACAGATTGAGAGTTTTCATTATAAATATACCACATTATTCACCATCGCGTGTCAATTCATTAGAATAATTTCCCGATTACTACGGGTTTCCAAGGAATGGATTATACGCTCAAGTGCGCGATAATGTGTAGAACTTTTAACAAGGTTGACCTAGTCAAGGGAATCCGAGAGAACTTGATCGCGTCATGAAATCAATTAAACGTTTCAAGTAAATAACGGAATTGTCAATGCAATTTATTTGAACAGCGACGAATGGAAATGCTGGATCGATCGAATCGAAGTTTGCATAATGGCATTTTCATACTCATCGTGTATCAATTCCGTATCAATCGAAGTCGTGTCTCTACAACGAAGCATCGTGTATAGCATCTCAAAGACAAATTCATATAAATTTCCAATGTTGAAATATTGAAAATCCAGTTTTATTCACTCGAGAAAAATTCTAATGAGTTTAATAGCGTGCCTCGCGATACAAAGTTCTGCGACTCCCAGATGGGTTTAAATGCGTGAGATAATGGTCGCGTCTTTCCCTGAAACACTTTGTTTCACGTCATTATATCTCACGAACGGAAATTTACAGTAATTAATTCCACGAAGAATATGTTACAAAGTGAGCGTTTCTAGATGGGGTTGAAAAATTATAATACCTTTTGAGCTATTTTTTCCGTAAGAGGTTTGTAGTAAAAGGTATATGATATACCGATCAAAGCTCAGCACTTCCACGCGCCGTAATACGCTTTTCACAAAGGGGAGTTGAGTTTTTGTTTTAAGTAATGAGGTGTCAAATCCAAACACGTGAAAAGGGGGAAGCGATTATACTTTTTTCAAGAAAAGAGGTATAAATTGTACAATGAGAATTGGCTTGAGTATAACAAAGAATTGCATTTCTCTTTCATTTAAGGTAAAAATATTCATCGATTTTGTGTTCTAAAGTTTCAACCGTCTGAGGTCAGTTCAAAAACTGTTCGCTCATGCGGTGAAAATATGGCTATTAAAAAATGCAAAGGAGAAAACAAAAGATAGAAAAGGGAGGATATTGTGTGTCTAGACACCACCCCTACTACCGTCCCTCTTTATTCTTCGCACAAGATCGCGTCGAATCTAAAGCCATTCAAAGCTTATCTCGGCACGTTCTTCCGAGGAACGAAAATTTCTTCGTAATTATAATATTCGTAACGTATAGAAACGATGTGAATAATAACTCTGAAGCGAAGTTCGATCTTGACTCTAAATCAGGGATCGAACAGTTTAAAAACTCCGATATTCGAAGATTAATTGAATTATTATTCTTCGAATGAGATACGAATTGAGAAAGAAATGTATAAACGAAGAAAGAAGTTTGTGTTCTGCATACATATATATATATATATATATACATGGAATGGCAGGAGGAACAAAAAATTAATGACTTCATTCGTTATTCACTTCGGGTATAGCGAATTACAAAAACAACTTTAAAGGATCGGACAAAAAATAACTCATACCATTTTTCTTTCGCACGAAAAGAACCGCCCGTGCAAGACGAGTTAATAATAAATTCGATCAATTTTTTTCCGCTTTCGAAGAAAGCCAGTAATCCAGGATGATGTGAAAAAAATCATTAATTCATACACGTTTTGTCGTATCATCCATATTCAGATTAAACAGATGAAATGAATTCAATTTTCTTTCGTCATGAGCTGGAGTGTAAATATCAAATACCTTGCCGACGTAATTAAATTTCAAACTTCGCTGAAGCTCAACGTAAGTGGATTTCACTGAATTTTAACATTTCTCTTGATTTTAGACACGTTCGAAATTTCTGAGTGTGTTCCTTTGTTTTTGAATGTCCAAAATCAGTCCACAATGCTCACAACTCCAATTGTGGATTCGAATCCAGGAGCTCAAGTAGAAATTGACCAGGATGGTCCAGTACCGGTGCAACCATTGACGGCCAAATGATAACGCCAAATAACTCTGATCCGGTACCGATCACCAACATCAATTCAGTACTGGAAATCAGTGTGAATCCGACATTCCGAGAACTAATACTGCTATAGTATCGATCGCTATTCGAGTACCGACGACTGTTACTCAACCGTTATTCGCGCTGTTGTAACTTTGGGGGGTTTTCAATGCATTATCAAAATTTCTGCACTAGAGGGAATTTAGAGTGAAATTTACTATTGCATCATAGAATGACCACCAACGGTTGCAAACTGGCAGCCCGTATCAAGCCGGTACTGGACCATTCGTCAATTCCTACATAGACAATCAAGTCTTCTCTCAAAGTACACGAGATATTCATGCATATTGGTTCGGTACCGAATCAACGTTGGAGGCCAATGCTTGCCTACTAAAATTGTGAGTGAAAATTTCTTGCTTGCGCCAATACTGACGATGGAAAATAGATAGGCGCAATGCTGACATCCAAGGCTTGGAAATCTATATCGAGCCAACGTTGACTGACAAGTGGCACAATGTTGCACCAATGTTGGGAATCATAATTTCCAATGATCGATCCATCATTGGCTCAAGATTGTGCCAATCATGGTTCATCGTTGTCCCAATATCGTTTGGACAAAAGAAATTAACTTCATACGAACAATTTCATAGCACGGCTGAATATTAATCCAAACGTTGACAACGTTTAGAAGAAATGAGTACCCAATGCAGTGCCAAGCCTGGTCAAAGCTTGGCTCAGGCTAGCCACGATCCTCAATTATACGTCTCCATACAAAACTTCCCGCGTCCAATGTCAAAGCGCCATCCTTCGGTATTGTTTCCAACGCTCGGTTCGTTTCTCGCAAGCGCTCAACGAACTATGCGGTTGATATATAAGCATCATATAACCTTCTGATTTGAAAATTCTTGTCTTCATCATAGGTCCTTCATCGAAGGAGAGATTTTAGCTGTGCAGACCCATGGACTCGTGGACATCAGAATTTGAATTATACTTGATGTAATTGATTTGTAAGGTAACCAGTAGTCATTGAGTTATATTAAACTTATAAACACATCTTGTATTGGATTAATCAAATAAGTTTCTCCGTTTCAATGTATACAGAGATTCTCTGGCCCTGGTTGTATAAAATATTTCAGGTTCGGGCTGTACTTCTTAACATGTGTGGAGGGGAAGCGATCGATGTCGGGAATATATGACTCTGAATTTTTATTATATTTTTGCAATCGTTCGACATAGAGTTGAACATCGGCACAACATTGGCTCAACGTTGGCGCGGGATTGTCGCAACGTTGAATCAATTTTGGCCGAATATTGACTCAGTACTATTATAGTATTGACTCAAATTTAGCAGTCAACATCATTTATGTGTAATAAATGATGGTACCTCCTTTAAATGCATAAAACATCTGACCATTGGCAGACCATAAAAAAATTCGTCTATCAGTCTTGGTTCGTAATGAGTACAAGCATTATCCAATCTTGGATTTAGATCGAGTGACAAATTTTTTCAAGGGTTGCCAATGATGGCTGATTTGACTGCCATAATCGTCCCAATGTTGGTCCGTGATTGGCAGAATACATCAATGGAGCCTGTAACGATGTTATCATTTCAAGCTTGCACCTTGCTAACCGCCAAGGCTCGGCCAATCCTTGTCAGTGTTGCGCCATCCTAGTACCAATCGTCAATTTTCACCTGGGATATATTATGTCGAGTTTTAGTTCTTAATCGAATATTGAAACTCTCACCTGAAAACAAATCCAACTTCAAAGACAGTATTGTCGAATTGAATCTACACGAGGAGGAAGAAATTAATAAGACGGATGAAGATTAAATTCTATAAAATATCGTCTTCTTCGTGTAAAACACTTGATTTTTTCGTCTCTTCAGCTGCTCCCCATTTACCTTTGGTTCTTACGATTCTCCGTAAGTTTCCTTTGCCGTATCGGTGCACGTAAGAGTGACACAACTCAAACGCGAATCAAATGCACAAAGTGCGTTTGCCGTTGAATTTGTAATTTCCCACAACCCGCGGCTATGTGCGAAATTATTCAACGCGATGTTTAAACGTGAAACGAATGAGAGGCGGCAAATGGAATGAACAAAAATGAAAACAAACTGTGTATAAACTTGGAATCGACGATTCCCATCAATCGTATGAATCGTATCTTGGAATTTTGTGGAAACATTTTTCTCTGGAAAGTTGACGAAGCGGAAAAAAGGATAGAAACCAACAATGTGTACGTGTCTTTTGCTCTCGGATAAGACAACTCGGTAACCCGTTTCTCTCTGTATTCTGAAAAGTTCTGTATGATAATCGCAGCGGAAACTTTCTTAATGTTTCCTACGCCAACTCGATTTGCGTCAAGACTTGAGGGTACTGCTACGATTGGCTCGCGAGAGCTCCCCTTTATTTTATGTTCAAAAGTCGGTACAGTCGGATGATACGCGTTGAATTCAAATCGCGATAGTCCTTCTTCTCTTCCTCCACCTTTTTTCCCTTCAATCGAGTGCATTTAGAATATTTGCAACTTTGAGAAATTGTGAATTATTTATACCGATGTATGCTTCATTCTTTTTTTTGCTTCCTCTGTTTCAGATCTCTTCCATTACCAGTTTCTGCAAGGTGAGTTACGCGCGGATCTTTTATCACGTGTACAACTTTGCATCGCCGTTTTTTTCCCAACATTTGAGACTACCCACACAGCACAGAATATTGCAGTAATGTCGCAGTAATATTATTTTGTGATATTGTGATATTGCAGGGAAATATTACTCGTAATATTTCAAGGGGACATTAATTGCACGCAGTTGAAAATATAACGGTATATGGACTCGACAAACATTTCCTCGGTAAGAATTATCTGAACTGAATTCATGAATGTATCTGAAGTTTTCAGGGAATAATCGTTGATACTTTATTTGCGATACAAAGCCCAAATTTTCAAATTCCAAAAAATTCTTTTCCAACATCTGTGAGAAAGTTTGAAATTCAAAATTTGCATTCTGCACTGCGATAAAGTACTGAAGATTATTTCTTGAAAATTTCATCTATTTCTATGAATTTAGTTCAGAGAATTCTTACCAAGAGAATGTTTGCTCAGAGGGTACACTGGTATCTCCTTACAGCATGTGATACTGATACCAGGACCTTAGCCATTGTATTTACAACAAACTGGATAGAATCAATTCAATAGAATCGAAATATCTCTCCGTACACAGTAATTTTCAAAATTTATCGAAGAACTGCTGTACACAGCGTTATTTTGATTTTATTAAAAGGTTTTTTGAATTTTATAAACAAAATATCTAGCGTCTCGGCCCTAGCATCCCTCTAAGTGAATTGTTCATGTGAGGTTTCTAGAACATTCTTCACAAGTTTTGAAATATCGCTCTTTAAAGTATTCCTTTGCAGTCATACAAGTATTCCACGATTGAGGCATAGAACAATATTTTGAGAATGAATTGCAAGGTATTCGAAAAGTCTCGTATGAACAATTTATAGTTCATGTGTCCGAACTATTGAGTAAATCATGTGTGAATTATGGATGGTGCAAAAAAGGAGAGGAAACGCATGTACTCTCGCTTACGTGTACAAAGATTTCGAAAAATTCGTAAACAAAACTCTGGAGATGTGCAAGATCATAAAAGAGACATAGATACAAGTTCTATATCTACGGAGTCTGATTCAGTTCTTGAATCTAATCCCAGTGAACATCATATGTAAATGTTACATAGCACAAAAATCACAAGTGACGTAACTCTGTTACGTATATGTGATGTAACAATTATATAATATTTTATGCTTATATTTCGTAGCAATTTGTTACTTCTATGTTATGTATTAGTTACGTGAGCAAGTGACTTTAAGGAAATATAACTTACCATTTTTATGTTATGCACTAGTTAGGGGAGTGTCGGATAAGCTGGGAAATGTCAAACTAGTGAATATCGAAAGTAAACTATTACCATATGTTTCACAGCTAATCCAAGTAGCAACGCGCTTTCAAAGCTCTTCAACATGCTGTGTTGTTACCTGGGTACGTGGTAGTTACATCAATGTTACGTTCAGTATTTGCTGGGATGTGATCACGAAAGAATTGGAATTTTTATGTAATGATTATATGACTCTTTAGTATTGACATGTTATCGCCATCACGTTACACTTATGCACTGGTCACGTAAAAAATCTTTTCATTTACGTAACTGTGATGTAACATTGTTCCTCACATAGTTATGTAATTGAGTAGGAAATTGTGAGTCCCAAGTTACGTAACTGGTTACTTAACGTTATGTAACTTTGATGTAACATTTACGTATAACTGCGCTCACTGGGATATTTATCACAATCCAATATAAACATAGATTATCTCGAATTGATATATTTATACTTGACCTCATTTCTAACTTCAACAATGCACTAAGGCTGTTGATGATATACCATTATTTTGAGGTTATGTGCTCGCCACCTTTCACATAAATACTAAATTTTGTTTGATAATGAAATATTCGATATCCCAATAAAAAGTCTGGTATTTTTATGAAGTCAGTTGGGCATTATCTTCAAAATCTATGTACGACCTTCATTCTCCTCGAATTTTAGAAATTTATAGCACAGAATTTTCGTGAACGTACGTCAGAGGCAAATATGGTCATTCCATTTCTGGTCCAAATATGGATAGGCACCTCAGGCTCACATTACACGGCGCGTTACATCCCTCATCGGGACCATATGTGGATGCCACATGAGGGCCTGATAGAAAGTCAGGCATTCCACATCAGGTCCTTATGTGGCCCCGATATAAATTTCTGCTCGGGCAGATGCTGGGCATTCACCTAACACATCACAGTCTTTGTAACGAGAACGTTGTTGCAACAAGCTGGTTGCGAGTAATTTCACACTCAAGCATGTAACAGCTTACATTACGTCTTTTATATTGATATTCTGTGTTGGCTATATCACCAATGTAGACGCAATGATATAATCATAAAACAGATGTAATGTAACCTGTTACATGCTTGAGTGTGAAATTACTCGCAACCAGCTTGTTGCAGCAACGTTCTCGTTACAAAGACTGTGATGTGTTAGGTAGGCATTTTCAAGGCAAAAAGTACAACGTAAAGATGAAGTGGGAGACTCCATCGTTAAATCCACGGAAAATGGACGGGGTGATTCCAAAATCAGGACGTGTAAAAAATCGTACCCAACCTATTTCAACCGCCACGTATCGTACCATAGCGACGCCACCATGTATTATTGTAAACGGCGGAAGCAAAGTTGTACACTTAATAATTCTATTATAAATCATTCTTTCGCATCTATGATCTCCATTCGAGACAAAATGAGGAGGAAAAAGAAATCTGATACGCGTGGAAAGTGCACCTAAGAGAATTAGAGGAGAGATATTGTCGTTGGATACGAGATACCCTGGATAGGAAAACGAATGACTGAAATCTTGTTGGAAACGTTGGTAGAGTTTCTGGCATCTTTAAGAACAGAGAGACAGACCGGTGAATGGACAAATGGAAGGAGCGAGACCCGAAGGAAGAAGAGAAAGGTTTATAATAGCCTTTTTCTTGCACCGCGTACGCTGAGAAATGATATAAGTGAAAGACATAAGGGAGAAAGGAGAAAGACTTGGACTGCAAAAAAATGAAAGAAAACTTTCAACAGTTTCTTTAGTATCTCACGCGACGATCTCATTATTTTTCTTTTGAGATTGAAGCCACAAAGATTCCTTTTGTTAAAAATTAATCATTGTTGATTCCCTCGGTAATGGAACGATTACAATTCGAAAATCCAATAACCGTAATGGGCTGCCGATGACGGGCAACGATCAAGCAACTTTCCCATCGACGTGTATTCTTCCCGTATATATCCGTAAATTGAAAATCCTCTCCCTTATGCCCTGGCGAATCAATTCTATATACACACATATATATACATATTCCTACGAAAAATTCATTTCGAGCTTGACACGGGTGAAATTCATCGAGCTGAAAAAGTTTGAAGAAACGCTCGAGAAATACTTGGGCCGAATAGCTGTCGCGAGCTTTGTACGGAATATCGTTCATGCGAATTCCTTTTGAATTATCCCACGAGCGCTTTTCAGTCTTCGCGAATGCTGTTTCAGAACTACAAAGGTAGTAAGCAAACGATCGAATGTGTACGTGTACGTATGCGTACACATCGCGCAAAGAGCGTCCTTACACAAACACTTACAACGCCTACACTCGCGTATATATATATATATATGTATGTTATATGGACGTACAGGTACCGGGGAATATATTAAATCAAAATGCAAATTGTTTCGAGCGGCCTTCGAGTTCTCCACACTCGCACCCACACACACACACACACACACATATATATATGTGTGTATACTTTTTTGTCTCAACGAATGAGAGAAAAAGAAAGTGAATAACGGCAAAGAAAATCAGCCATTGAAAAAAGTTTAAACGCAAAGGATGTAGTCTCATACATCCTTATTCCATTCAATTTCGATAAAGAATCGATAAATAAAAGAAAAAGAATACTGGTATCTGGGGTATTATGTGGAAAATATTGACACTTGGAGAGATAATATCGAGGAAAGCAACGACCGTCTCAAAGTTAAGTACACGAAAGAAAGTAGATAACGACGTTAACGGTCAGACATTGCCATAGCTTTTTTTCCACGGAGCATGACTTGGTTCAATTTCAAAAATTCCCATAACATTATCTTTGGTAAACACAAATGAAACTCACTCGCCGAGGATTTCATAGAGGTTATTCTTTGCTTTTTTTTCCCCCCTTTTCCATTATTATCTCGAGCGAGGGAAAAGATGCCACAGTGCGGAGAGTGGAACACAGCTTGCAGGACAATTACAGACACTGCAGTCAGTCCTTTTGAGAAATCTCATTCCATTGTGTGTAGACCAGACTGAAGATCGAACAATTTGAATTGCAGAACTCCTGTAGAACATTCTGGTTTAAACGACAGTTTAAAATAAGGTTCAGTAGTCCAACCTTGCGGATTTGAGCTTGGTTTCAAAAGAAACGAGGCGCATTGTTTTGATAAAATTTTATCCTTCTTTTTAGAATTTTTCCACGTAAGGATCTCAACTTGGAGAACCTGGAAGAAGAGAAAAATATCTCACAGAGTATACAAGAATTCAATTATATAGAAAAAATTGCATTCTTTATAATTGGGAGGGTTCGAGAGTTGGTACGAGGTCGAGAATGTGCTTCGGATGACTGAGATTTGGCATTTCTCTCGTTCAGAAACCCCAAATCCCCTCATTCTTCTTAATCTCGAGAAGTCAGCATCTTAATACCTCCTCGGCTCTACGTCATTCCAGAAATATTCCTTCGTCTCTCGAGAATATTTCTTTTAACGATCTTGCAGACAAGCGTTACACTGCGGAACTTTGCGGACCAACTATACTCCCTGTCGTTCCCTTTTCCTCTTCAATTCTCTCTATTACCGCTCTTTCCGACTCCATTCGAATCCCCCTCATCCGTCAAACGACAAACCGTACTCAAAAGGGAAGGTTTTTTCTTCTGGCGTGCATTTCGATTTCTCTTCCGTCGCCTGGCATCACCCGAATGGAAATTATCATCAGATTGATCCGTTATTTCGTAAAGATCTTACTACGTTATCCAAAAGTCAGGCGTATCCTCATATTTTTCTCGGAACTGACTGCATAGAATAAAAAGGATCTATCACTTTTTTATTTCATTCAGTCATTCTCGAGAGAAGTGCACGGAGAGAAATTTATAGGTAAATTCACTATGGGAGTATTGCAGCGGAGGAACAGAATGAATTTCTCATAGAATTTACTGTAAAATATTGGGAATTTGTAAATTTCATTGTAGGAACAGCCATATTAAATTTAACTCTCAATTTTTCTCCGTGTGGAGAGAGAGAGATTAGCGAAGTTCAGGAACTTAAAAAGAGCCGCCCTTAGAAGGATAGAAGCTTACTCGAAACTGAATTCAAGAATTGACCTGAAATTTGCAGGGATGAGAGAGCTTCTTTCGAAATTTGAAATTCTGGATCTTAAAAGCGAAAACCCTATTTTTTTTCAGCTTTGAGTCACAGAAAACTTCCAGGGGTGGCAGATCTGAGAGGCGACACTGCGATATATTGAAAATTAAGTTTAAACCCATTGAATTAGATATCAATTACATATGATTTGAAGGAGCGGCACTATACATCTGAAAATTTCCTAATCAATCCCTGTTTCCAGCAACTACATTGTTCCCTATCATTATTATATCATCATTATCAATGAATTATCGAAATATTGAGAACACAACACATTTTTTTCTTAAGAAAATTTGTTAGGAAATGTTTGAAACAATGGAAACTTTTTGTTCGTAAAATCTTGTCAAGATACCTCGATATTTGTGTTCTCCGACCGAGAAAACTGACACCTGCATTAAAGAATCAACACGGAAATAATTTTCCATGCGGTAGCTCATAATGCATCCAGTATAAACCATGAAAATTCTCGCTTTCAAACAAATCGCTGGATTTTATGAAACAATAGTCGAATCGAGCAGAAATTTTCCACAAAGTTAGTCCTCGCGTTAACGAACAACTTTGTCGTTGGAAGTTTTCTAATTCGGGGGCTCAATTATTCACAATCTGGAGAGTCTCCATTTTCGTGTGATGAACGAAGTTCGCGTCATAGGGAAAAGAGAAACTAAACAACCAAAAGTAGCTTTTCTGAGTCAAAGTCAGCCCCACTGAAAGAACTTCTTCAACTCAAACAAGAAAACAGCTAAAATTAAATCCCCGTTAGATTGGAATTCAAATTACTTGCCACCCGAATGATCGTCAACTCTCAATGATTCTGTTAATAACTCCAAAAACTGGGATACGGATCGAGAAGTTGGGAAGAAAGAAGGTTTCAATTTTATCCCAGGAAAATGCTATTTGATTTCACTCCCCAGGTGAAAATTGACGATTGGCACTAGGATGGCGCAACACTGACGAAGATTGGCCAAGCCTTGGTGGTTAGCAAGGTGCAAGCTTGAAATGATAACATCGTTACAGCCCCCATTGATGTATTCTGCCAATGAGGGACCAACATTAGTACGATTATGGCAGTCAAATCAGCCATCATTGGCAACCCTTGAAAAAATTTGTCGCTCGATCTAAATCCAAGATTGGATCATGCTTGTACTCATTACGAACCAAGACTGTGAGACGAATTTTTTTATGGTCTGCCAATGGTCAGATGTTTTATGCATTCAAAGGAGGTACCATCATTTATTACACATAAATGATGTTGACTGCTAAATTTGAGTCAATACTATCATAGTACTGAGTCAATATTCGGCCAAAATTGATTCAACGTTGCGAGAATCCCGCGCCAACGTTGAGCCAATGTTGTGCCGATGTTCAACTCTATGTTGAACGATTGCAAAAATATAATCAAAATTCAGAGTCATATATTCCCGACATCGATCACTTCCCCTCCACACATGTTAAGAAGTACAGCCCGAACCTGAAATATTTTATACAACCAGGGCCAGAGAATCTCTGTATACATTGAAACGAAGAAACTTATTTGATTAATCCAATACAAGATGTGTTTATAAGTTTAATATAACTCAATGATTACTGGTTACCTTACAAATCAATTACATCAAGTATAATTCAAATTCTGATGTCCACGAGTCCATGGGTCTGCACAGCTAAAATCTCTCCTTCGATGAAGGACCTATGATGAAGACAAGAATTTTCAAATCAGAAGGTTATATGATGCTTATATATCAACCGCATAGTTCGTTGAGCGCTTGCGAGAAACGAACCGAGCGTTGGAAACAATACCGAAGGGTGGCGCTTTGACATTGGACGCGGGAATTTTTGTATGGAGACGTATAATTGAGGATCGTGGCTAGCCTGAGCCAAGCTTTGACCAGGCTTGGCACTGCATTGGGTACTCATTTCTTCTAAACGTTGTCAACGTTTGGATTAATATTCAGCCGTGCTATGAAATTGTTCGTATGAAGTTAATTCCTTTTGTCCAAACGATATTGGGACAACGATGAACCATGATTGGCACAATCTTGAGCCAATGATGGATCGATCATTGGAAATTATGATTCCCAACATTGGTGCAACATTGTGCCACTTGTCAGTCAACGTTGGCTCGATATAGATTTCCAAGCCTTGGATGTCAGCATAGCGCCTATCTATTTTCCATCGTCAGTATTGGCGCAAGCAAGAAATTCTCACGTGGGTCGTTTACCCTGTTGACAAAAATCCCCTTGAACCCTCTGGGGATACACTCATAGTTTCCTCGCACAGGGGATACACTGGGTCAGTTCGACACAAGTCTGTCAATGTTTCTTCTTTCAAATTCACCGACGAAGTCTGTAGAATACGAATCCGAAACCCACTTCACTCTACAGTTGATAGTTTTTTCAATATTCAAAACAATTTAAAGGTACTTTTTCAGAGGTATATACAACATTTCGAAATGAAAGATGGGTCATCTTCACTCAGTGTATCCCCAGAGGGTTCAAAATCCCACTTCAATTTTCGTGAATTTCAAATTTCACTGAAAAATTCTAAGAAGGTTTTAAAAAAACTTGCAAAACATTGAAATTCTGAAAAATTCTTGTAAATCTGGTATTATTTGTCCTTGAATTTTATAAGATTAGTTCTCGCACGTTTGTAACTGATCTTCAATCTATATTTTGGCTGAAATTGTGCAACCGCTTGGAGAATAGAGAGATATTATTCGGTTCGTAAAAATGCAAGAACGGCGAATAATGCTATTCAGATGATCTAAATGTGGGCGAAAGAAGCTCTAGAGTAGAACTGACATTCCCGACGAGGTTCTGATGGTCGTTAATCGTTACGCTTCTTGTCAAAACCCGAGCAGCATCGAGGTTAATCTACCAAGATCCAGAGAATAAATGTATATTCGGCTACTGTTTCAGGTCGACCACATTCCCTCGCTTCCGATTTGTATGAATTTTCAATCGACGCAACAACGCGGGGAGAAAAGTTCGCAAAGTTTGGTAGCTCGATTTTTAAAATTCTCATATCCACCGACCATTACAATATATATAACATTTTTTTTTTTCAAACGTGCGTGAATGGTACACCCGCATAAAAATTCAATCCCACGAGACTTGTCGGGGGAATGTAAAAATTTTTCATGGATCTTTTTGTCATGGAAATTTCAATTAAAAAGTCTTTCGCCACGTTCGTGTGCCAAATGTACAGCGATTATATGGTACAATGATATCGATTTCCTACGGCCGGCGTCATTTCTACCTCCGAAGAGGAGAAAAATTTAGTATTATTTTTCCCTCTCTTTTGATTAATTCGAGCTTATATTTCTGTCGAATAACGATGTTGTTCTCTATTTCCTCGAAGAATTCAAATCGATAAGTGTTTCGTTCTTGAAAGAACTTGTTTTCCTTGTTTATAATTAAATTTCCAATGTCCGTGGGAGAAGGAATGACAAAATCAAACTTATCGATGACAATTCAATTTCCCGAACGGACGAGCTATAGGATCGCGAATTCAAAACGCGAGGAAAAGATATAATTTTTAATTGCTTCGGTAACGAGACATCGCTCAATATTGATGATCGCAACAACAGCGGAGTGTCTCTTTTCCATAGATTCACTTAATTTCCGGTTCACTTCATCCAGTATCGTATTTCTATTTATGAATCAATGAATTGATATCAAACTGTTCATAAGAGAATCGTTTTCAATCAGAACTTTTCATATCCAAAATCTTGGAAGAATGTTTCGAATATTACACTTTTCACTCTCACAACTTGACTATTTCCTTCCGATTCCGGTTTGTTGCCTTCTTCTCGTATTGTATTTCTCCAAATCGTTACGCAATCCATCTCTCTTTCTTCCTGGGGCTGGACTAAACCCCCGCCCCCCCCCCCCCCTCAAACGGGGGTTCCTTAATTCCATCGAGGTGAGTTCTCTCGGGTGCAAGTAGGCGCGATAAGGCTACAATCAATTTACTAAGAACGCTCGGGAAACACTTTCTAAAGACTTGTTTTCTTTTCTTTCCCTTCTTTCTTCCATTCTCAACGGACTCGAGTTTTATTCCGAAGAAGAAAAAAAAACATCGCGTTGAATATGGAACAAAACAATGAAATCGATATCATAAACGCGTTCGTTTTCTCTTTTGTACATTTAGTATCCCGAATCTTTCAAGAGCAGAATCAAAGGAATGCGAGTGAAATTATTCGAAGGATAGATGATATGAATGGATCTGCTCTTTTCTTTTATCAATTTCTTTTTGTTTCCTCCTCCCAAGCTCGTCATTTTCTCTTGAAGATTCTTAAAGGATAGAGAAGTAGATGCCATGATTTCATCTGCGGTTGAGGTTTCTCTAAGTCGATAGAACGAGAGGGTAGCAAACAAGGTAAGTAGGGAGCCTCAGAGATCTATTTGTTCTTCACGGAGAAACATCGGAGTGATAAGTCCTTGAAGATTATGAAGAAGAGAACGGAGACTGCTCGACTTGGGCTGCTTCAAGGAAAACTCTTTCGTATTCTCCTTTGAAAAACTTAGACTCTAATTACTAGGTTCAAATGAGAGAACAGGAAAGAGGAGAGAGAGAGAGAGAGAAAACCGAGAGAAGTGACCGGAAGGGAATGGTTTTTGATAAATTATTTCTCCCTTCCTCGAGAAGAATAATTTTCTATTTTTCCTGGATTTGGGCTTCGTAATGAAGATAAAACGAAAAAAGAGAAAAAAGTACTAGAAACAAAACAAGAAGCACGTCGAGTGCACAATGCCGGTATTTTATGGTCGAAGAATACGGTGAAGTCGTAATGGCTGCTTATCTCGATGTTAAACTTGACAAAGTTTTAAAGGAAAGAATATTGGGAGCGCCCGCATGATGATCACCGTTCTCACAAACTTGGAGATTCGCCAGAATGATGAAGACCCTCTTATTTTCTTTTCTTCCACGCGAGAAAAAAAAGTATTGTACGTATAAAACAGATGCGTGTTGTTGAAACTGAAGAACTTCGTCGCGATCGTGAAAGTGGTCTTACTACTCGTGTACAACTTACAATTATGAATGTTTTCTCGATCCTAGGAAATCTGCTTTCGATACATCGAAGTCATATTTTTTTTAAGAGGATCGGAGGAACGTTGGAAATTGATAGAACTGCAATGAAATACGAATAAAAAGAATATTAGGGTCTATAAAACCTTTGTTGCTTCCCACAGTTTCCCAAGTATCTTGAGAACCGATTCAGAACGATTCAAGAAGTCTTTTACCTCTTAAAGTATTTTTTGGGGATATTTACAAGACGTTACAAGCAACATTGATAGATATTTATACACAATCAGTTTTGATATTTCAGTAAAATGTCTCAAACGTGTCTTTTATTCGCTATGAGAGTGAAGTCGGATTTTGCTGGGTAACTTAAGCAATCTATTCACTTCAATTTGTTCGCTATTCCATATATATAATACCTCGATTTGCTGCAACAGCAAATTTTTTTCTCCGTGTTCAAGGATTCACAAATATATCTTCGAAATATATATCCAACCTCAAAAACCGTATTAGAAAACGTGGAGTTCTACGATACTCCTTCCAGAGAAATTCAATCTTACGAATTCGAAGATTTTCCGTGAACTGTGGTTTTATTGATTCTTTCCGTTACCTCAAACACGCCCTTCAGGGATGGTTTTAGTTCCTAAAATTCTCTTCGCTTCTCCAAGAGTTATATTTCTGATTTGTAAGTATTTCCTTTCAAGCTTATACTCAGTAAGTATAATCGTTAATCAAAAACATCGACGTTCCTTAATGCTCGATTTTTGTATTTTCTTCGAACAATCGTTCGAAGTATGCATCGCTATGAGCTTCTACTTTTATCTAATCTTCTTAACTTCAAACTTTTCCTCAGGAAATCTGATAGAGAAGGAATTTTTTTGAATATTATGGCACACATTTCCAAATCAAAATATCATATAATCATAAAAACTTACTGTTCTCACGTTGCAGATGTTTCTGTTGCGGATAATGATGCAAAACCAAATAGACGTTGTTGTTTTCGTACCTACTTGCGCCAACGTTATTATGTTTGTGCTTATGAGTTGCGGAGTTGCAAGTTTGTTTACAAATATTGTGCTGAATGAAAACGTAGTGATGATTGAAAGGATTTCAACTTGTATCTAAGGATAATTTATGGAATGAAACCATGTTCCGTTCTCTCATTACAATCTTGGTAGTTTTACAGAAATTTCATCCCCTGCAGAGCAAGCGGTATAATCACGTTCATCAGCCGTTTTGAAATTTAAGTATTTCTGATTTGAAAGTGAACGAGACAAGGGAAGGGGCACCTTTTTTGAGCTGTGGCAGCAAAAAACAGGTTCACTCTTCCAACGAATCGGTAGTATCATATGTATAAAACAGCAAACAAATTTTGCTGGAGGAGGTAAGATTTTTTGCTGCCTCAGCCAAAAAGTCGCTATCATAGCTAACAAAATTGCTGTCACAGCGAATTTTTTCTCTTCTGTGTGCACTTGGGAGAGACTACGATGATGATAATAGAAATGAGGCGTATCTCACAGACCAAAACACACGTAAGAGCATGAGAGAAAATATAGATGTCGTTTGAACTAGTTCTATCAACGGTGAACAAATTTTGTTAGAGGAACCAAGATTTTTGCTGTCTCAGCTATAAAGTCGCTGTCATAATATTTAGCTAACAATATTTCCACACAGCACTTTTGGTCTTCTTGGTTTAAGAAGTCTTATGCAACATGAAAAGATATCCTTAAGATGTCTCAAACAGTCCTTAATTCTAGAAGACATCTGAAAGATATCTTTTAGACATCTTAAATTTGGCTTGAGATATCTTTTAGAACTGAAATGCTGCGTGGGTTCCTATTATAGCAAATCAGTGTTGCTAGAGCACCTTGATCAAATATTACATGTAGATTAGAAAAAAGTTACATTTGCAGTTCAAAAGTTTATTTTGCGACAATATTCAGCCTTGCATTCTTGCTTTCAAGTTTGACGTTTTAAACGTTAATGTTTAAAAAAATGTTCAATCCATGTGACATGAGAGGGTCGAAAGTTAGGTAAAATATAACAAATGTAAACTTCTGGCAACACCTTAGCAGATAGATTTGCTATCACAGCGAATTGTTTTCTTCCTCCGTTTATAAAATTCTAAGCACAGAGTGAAAGAAATGATTATTTCCAATCGAACATCACCCGAACGCTTCACTCATCATGCCATAGACAATGAAAATATTCTAAACAGAATATTCCCAAAGTACCCTCGATGATGTTCGAAAAACGTCGTTGAGATGTTCACTGAAGTGTGAAACTCTCTTTTTTTGTATTCGTTTGTCTTCGCCACCCATCGATCATTTCCTTTTCCTTTCGACACTCCACCTCATACTCACTTCGATGTAAATTATTCCGAGGTTTCATTTTCATCTCGATGTTTCAAGGATGGAACTCGAGAAAGGACAAAAAACATGAAAATAAATCGTATCGGAGAGTCATCGATTTTTCTACCCCACTAAACTGGGCAAATCAGGGGATTCTGGAATGGGAAAATAAAACAAAGTCATTCGTTTAGATCGATTTACTTTTCTGACAAACATTTTAATTAGTCGATTCAACATAATTATGTAAATTCTACCGACAATTTGATTCCACGCGATTCGACATCGCTGTACAAACAGTGCTGAAAAATTCAACGATTTGATGAGAATCAATTGAATTGTATGGACAATGCGGACAACGAACGCCGGTAAATGCGATAGACAGAAGGAGAGTGAAAAGAACAGAAACCCAGACAACACGGGGTTGTACGAGGAAAAAGAGAAACCATAATTTCATTAGCGATGCTGTGGGGGTCGTTTAATAATACTAACCTTCGGGGGTGCGAAGTCTATGCGAAAACATTGAGAAAAATTCGAGAAATTCCCGCGCAACGCATCGCAGGAACATCGGGGTTTGAATATCTCGAGTGCTGCAGTTTTGAGACACTTGAATTCTGCTAAGAATACCCACGAAAGAAATTGCCAAGAATTTCTTGCTTGCGCCAATACTGACGATGGAAAATAGATAGGCGCAATGCTGACATCCAAGGCTTGCAGATCTATATCGAGCCAACGTTGACTGACAAGTGGCACAATGTTGCACCAATGCTGGGACTCATAATTTCCAATGATCAATCCATCATTGGCTCAAGATTGTGCCAATCATGGTTCATCGTTGTCCCAATATCGTTTGGACAAAAGAAATTAACTTCATACGAACAATTTCATAGCACGGCTGAATATTAATCCAAACGTTGACAACGTTTAGAAGAAATGAGTACCCAATGCAGTGCCAAGCCTGGTCAAAGCTTGGCTCAGGCTAGCCACGATCCTCAATTATACGTCTCCATACAAAAATTCCCGCGTCCAATGTCAAAGCGCCACCCTTCCGTATTGTTTCCAACGCTCGGTTCGTTTCTCGCGAGCGCTCAACGAACTATGCGGTTGATATATAAGCATCATATAACCTTCTGATTTGAAAATTATTGTCTTCATCATAGGTCCTTCATCGAAGGAGAGATTTTAGCTGTGCAGACCCATGGACTCGTGGACATCAGAATTTGAATTATACTTGATGTAATTGATTTGTAAGGTAACCAGTAGTCATTGAGTTATATTAAACTTATAAACACATCTTGTATTGGATTAATCAAATAAGTTTCTTCGTTTCAATGTATACAGAGATTCTCTGGCCCTGGGTGTATAAAATATTTCAGGTTCGGGCTGTACTTCTTAACATGTGTGGAGGGGAAGCGATCGATGTCGGGAATATATGACTCTGAATTTTTATTATATTTTTGCAATCGTTCAACATAGAGTTGAACATCGGCACAACATTGGCTCAACGTTGGCGCGGGATTGTCGCAACGTTGAATCAATTTTGGCCGAATATTGACTCAGTACTATTATAGTATTGACTCAAATTTAGCAGTCAACATCATTTATGTGTAATAAATGGTGGTACCTCCTTTAAATGCATAAAACATCTGACCATTGGCAGACCATAAAAAAATTCGTCTATCAGTCTTGGTTCGTGATGAGTACAAGCATGATCCAATCTTGGATTTAGATCGAGCGACAAATTTTTTCAAGGGTTGCCAATGATGGCTGATTTGACTGCCATAATCGTACCAATGTTGGTCCCTCATTGGCAGAATACATCAATGGAGGCTGTAACGATGTTATCATCTCGAGCTTGCGCCTTGCTAACCGCCAAAGCTCGATCAATCTTTGTCAGTGTTGCGCCATCCTAGTGCCAATCGTCAATTTTCACCTGGGTAGCTATCCAAATATCAAATACACGAAATAGCGAAATATAACAGCTAATTCCTAGCTGCCATAGTGAATTATTAGGTGTACAACTTTGCTCCCACCGTCTTTTCCCAAAAATTTCAGGTTTCATTCTCAAAAATCAATACATACTTATGATTCAAAGTACTGGCCATCGCTAGCCAGTACTTTTTCCCATCTTCTTGGCACCTGTTGGATGCCATCTTGGAAAAACGATGCATCTTTTGAGGTGATCCACGAATCGATCCATTCTTCCATTTCTGATCACTCAGGTCGTGTGCCATCGATAGCGGGGACAGCAACGCAATCGCGCGGAGACAAAAATTCACTGTCGCAGCAACTTTCTTTTTTCCCTATGCGAATTATATCTGATTCCGGTTGATCGTTTCGTTGATAAGATAACAGTTAATAAGTTCACCTCGGTGCGCAGACATAAAGACGCAAAGCGTCACATCTGGCGGTGAACATTATTTTCTTTACGATAACAAACAACTAAGCATACGACACCGCGTACGACTTTCATTTAATCCACATCAGCATCTACCATCGGTATTATTTCTGTTGGTATTATCGAGGCGACGAGATGCGTAGCAACCACGTTGGATTAATTGGCTTAATTAAAAACTTCCATACTGGCTTCATTCTCCTCCTCCATCCATTTCCAACCGTTGTGGCGTTATCCTATTCTTCTGCACCAGGATTATACAAGTATAGCATATTCTATACCGTAATCCGCGTTAAGCCTCTATTACACGCTTCTTCCCGTCACAATGCCTAACCTAAAGTAACATTATCACTTATTTTTCGAAATTTTCTCTGGAATATCACTCCTACGAATGAACTTTCACGAACATATAGTACATATAGCGCATACGTGTTCCTCTCATGTAAAAAGGAATAAAATACAAGAGGATTCGAAGGGAGATAGCTTTCAATGTACAAAGCAAAGGAAGACGTATTCCGACAAATTGGGAGATTTGTCCTTGTAAGTCGTGGTTTGCGAAAACAGCATGAATACACGAATCTACGAAGCGACATCAGGTGCAGGTAAAAATCAGGCTTAAGCAAATCTTGGAGTATACGTATGATGTACGAATAAGGTGGGTGGGGATAAAATCTGAGATGAAACAACGGAGGTTGTAGACTCGAGATTATCCTACTGAGAAAAGATGAAGAAGAATAAGAAGAAGGGAATCCATGACAACGTTTCCAACGTTTTCACTGTAAACTGAAAAAAATATACGATTTCCACGCAAGAAGGATCACTTTGAATCTATGAAACTTGAAATATTTGTTGGTCCGTGAATATCCTCGGGAAACAAGATACCAACTTATCTTGAATTGCTTCGGAAAATGAATTCCAAGTGCGGGCTCGGGATAGAACAAACACAAGTCACAAGAAGGAGATTTCGATTGTACGAATTGTTCCTTTTAAATCCTTCCAGCGAGTTCTTTAAATCCCTCCATAAGTAACGAGTTTCAAACTAAATAATATGAAATGAAAATGGTATATATCCTGTTTCTTTTGTGTATTCTGACGTTTATAAACTTTGATTTCAGCTTTCCGCTATAGTGGACGGAGTTTATGCCGAGCACGGTCACACCGCGGGTTCATTTACAAGACTGGCCAGCGATCGATTGCTGGTCGGAGGTGGTGCGGATGCCAGATCCTTACACGGAGCTAAAGGCATCAATAATTTCGTTGGATGCTTAAGAAAGGTATGCAATTCTATCTTCCCTACAATCGATTATGAGGAAAAAATTCCTTCGAAACATTGCCCTCGGCTTTCATCCTATTCTCTTCTCAATGACAGCTCCGTGGAACGAAAACCGATTCCTCTAGGGAATTCATGTTCTTCTCTCAGTGTCGGGTATTATTGTTTGTTTAACGATACCAATGCCTCCGGCGAACAATTCTGTTCTTTCTTTCGACTTACATTTTGTCAACCACACAAAAATATATTTTTTATATAATTTCATCGAGTGGATGTCTTCCGATAGTTCAGAGAAACGAGCAGATCATGCGGAACGAGATCGAAAAAACTTGTCATTTCAACTCCGTGTTTTTTACGAGAGTAGTAAAAATGAATGTACGTACCGGAGAACAAAAGATATTCTATAGGAAACCATAAATGACTAAAAAAAGTCACTCTCTCTCCCTCTCTTTTCTCTTATCTTCTGTTCCAAATGATGAATCGTATCGATCCGTTTCAATAAAACTTTGATAAATCAGATTCACCCGTGAGCAACTATTTTGTAAAGATTCATTAGAGTTTTCAAGAATTCTTCCTTGGGAGAAGCAGGAAGCGGGTCAACCACTGTACTACAAAACATTGAATGTTCTTCAATGTTGTTGATTGTTGTTATTTTGGATTGTTGGAGAAGAAGAAGAAGAAGAAGAAGAAGAAGAAGATTAGGATCTCTAATGGCGAGTGTATAGGGCGTGCCTAATAGCCACGAAGACACTTTTGCGCCTATCGAATACTACAGTTCTTGTCTCGTACAGGGTATTTTAGGTTATACGCATCGACATAACTCTCTATTACGATCTAAGGTACTCGTACGATATAGACCAAATGCTCCTACCGCTATACGCCCCAAGGGGATACAGTCCGTCGTCGAGAACGAGAAGTGTCGGATTTACTGAAACTACTCTGTTCAAGACCTCCAATACCCCCACGGAGCCCGATGTTTTTCTCTTGGATTCTAACGTTGAGATGTGATATAGTATGTCATTGAGGTCCCAGAACTGATCAGAAGAAATATCAAAAGCCAAAGAGAAAAGAGAAAACCGATGAAATATTATATCTTTTGCAAAATTCTTTCATCGAGATAGGGAGGAGGGGAGAGGGGGGGGGGGGTCTAAATCCGTGACACGGAGCAGAATATGAAATACTTTTTCGTCGATATCGGTAACAGACGAACAACGTGAACAAACGAATGAATTGTTTTTCCTCTGTATTATAGGTGGAATTTATGGCGGAAGGTGTCAAGATGGAACTAATCGAGGCAGCCAGAAGTGGAGCCGCTGGAGCCGCCGCTTGGGGTAAAATGGATTTTCACTGCAGGGAACCTAAAGCTTCGGACTCTATTACCTTTACCACCAGAGATTCGCATCTCGTGAGTATTCGTTGCTGATTCTTTCATTCACTCTTCAAACTATTCATATTATTATTTCATTTTATCCGCTATCCAGAGAATTTTCAGATAAATTCAAGTGATCTCTCTTTTTCAACAAATTTGTTTAGACGACAATAGAAACGACAATGATTTACCTGAAAATTCACAATCATTCATATTTGAATCACCTTTTCATCTAAAAGAAAAAGAAAAAGTATATGCAGGATGATCGAATCGAGTGAAATTTTGTACCCTGAAAGAGAAAAAGCCACAAATATATCCGAGTGATCTATTTTGTATTTTGAAATGAAGTGAGCAATTGATGAGAGCAGTTGATACCCCTTTCGCGGGGACGTCGCGTCGTCGTTGCGTGTTTGGTAATGAAATCTCGCGCTAACTGGACGCCCATCGAAAATCCATTTTCAATTTGGTGTCCTCTGGGGGAACATCAGGGACGATCCCACGAATGTACCGGTCGCGTTATCGTGTAAGCTCGTGTTCAGAGGTTTGCATTCGCATTGGCGAACCGACGATAAATACTATCCCCCGTCGTCCAATGGACCGCGGGATGTCACCAAAGTATCAACGTTATTAGCATCGTTGGAACGAATTCTGTCCATCCACGTAACAACCCTCTTGATGGGCTCGAACCCATATTTTTCATGATTTTCTTTTATTCGATGGAATGTGATTTCACGTTCGAATACTCGAGAGTCGGCACAACGATTACCAAAGAGTATCAGTTTCGAAACATACGAAACTCGAGAAGAGAAGATGTGTACAGAAGCTTCGAATCTTGGTTCTTTCGGATCATTATTTTTAGTGAAACATTGCGATGCCAGGAGACGAATTGGTTTGTCAACGTATATGAATATACATGTAGATCGAGCTTATCTCTAGGACCAATTGTGTGTCATGCATATGCTTTGAATATTCCGATATATCTCAACGGTGTACGCAGGTATACGGATATACATGGTTCGTATACGCGTTTGATGATCGAAATGTATAAAGGATCGAATCGAATCGAATCGAATCGAATGGGTAGTAACATGAACACGTGACTCAATTGTCATAAGCGGATCACGTATCGTACGTTGGTCTTACGTATGGCTGTATAAATGCGTATTCGATAAAAACTTCATTTTGTTCTGGAAAATCTAACGGGAAATCGATATTTAATGCGACGGATGCTGTGACATTTGTTTCCTATGCAACGATACAGGACAGGGACGAGAGGATTTCATTGTTTTTGTATCTCAATGTCAAATCGAATCGATAGTTTCCGGATGGATTTGGATATTCATTTGATATAGTTTGTATAAAATCGCTGTTTAGTTCTGTTCTAATTCGCATAGGAGATCCTATGCATGTTAGGGTTCCCGTTGAATGGTAATTGGAAGTCAACATATTTGTACAGGAAAATAATCGCTTTGTGTAATTCAGAAAGCCAGTCCTCGTGTAAAGCGAATATCGAACATTGTCCACACAGCACGCAGTTCTCGAAGATATCTAAAAGAATACTCAATTACGAGATCTTCGAGAACGTTCTTAAAGAGTTCTTGAGGATATCTTCTTGGAAGACACTTGGAATCTGCCTTTTATTATAATCGAATTACAGATGTGATAAATTCGTTCACAAATCGAAAGCTTGAAAAATCTATATACATACCAAGAGATTTGAAATTCTGCAAAAAGTAAAATTTTGTAACCTTTTGATATCCGCGCTGGGATTAACGAATCTCCAAGACACAAATATTTTACAAATTACTCAACTTTTTACGCTTAATTCTATGCACAGCCATCAAGTGAATTTTAAAAAATTCTCATTTATACTTATTAATCAGTTATTCTTCGATAACGATGAGTTAGAAATAATTTAAAAAGAATCTGTGGTATCCACAGCCAACTTATCTGACATTTGTTTATATAATAACAATTTTTTCAAAATATCACTCTTACTCTGAAACATGTACACCACTGACACTATTTCACTATATCATATTAACAATTATAAGCATCAAACTGTCGTGTGGCTCAAGTCACTGGAGCGTAAATATATCGTGAAATGCGCGGGTTCGATTCCCGCAACCTCAAGGTTTGAGAAAAAGTAATAAACTTCATAAAAGTGCGAAAGCGATCAAGATAAACAGGGGGAAGAAGGAATCAAAAGACGTTAGAATTTTTGTGTGAATAAATTCAAGCTTCTTCCAAGATATTTTGATGAATTTTTCAAAACATCTTCAAGAAATCTTGAAGTAGATTTCTTAATTTCTCCTTAAAGATATCTTTGAAGAATCTAGTCATGTTGCAGAAGACATCTTTTCGAAAAACAAGACGAAAAGATATCTCTCAGAAAATTGTTCAAAAATTCTCGTACTTTTGGAAGATATCTTTTAGAATTCTGAAAGATATCTTTGTCTCTGTTCGGGATATCGAGGTAAAGTCAACTTCATAGGAGTGCGAGAACGACAAAGACAAACAGGGGGCGGGGGGGGGGGGGGAGAAGGAAAAAGCAGACGTTCGAATTTTTTTGGTCAATGAATTCCAGCTTCTCCCAAGACAGTTTTATCAATTTTTCAAGACATCTTCAAGAAATCTTGAAGAACTCTTTTACATTTTTTAATTTCTTCTCAAAGATATCTTTGAGAAGTCTTCGAGAGATTTTTTAGAAATCCAATCATGTTGCATAAGACATCTGTTCGAATACGAAAAGATATCTTTCAGAGAATTCTTCGAGACTTCGTGTAATTTTAGGAAGATATCTTTTAAAAATCTGGAAGATATCTTTGTGTCTGTTTGGGATATCGAGGTATAGTAAACTTCATATGAGTGCGAGAACGACAATGACAAACAGGAGGGGGGGGGGGGAGAAGGAAAAAGAAGACGTTAGAATTTTTTTGGTCAATGAATTCAAGCTTCTTCCAAGACATTTTTATGAATTTATCACGACATCTTCAAGAAATCTTAAAGAACTCTTTTAGATTTTTTAATTCCTTCTCAAAGATATCTTTGAGAAGTCTTCGAGAGATTTTTTAGAAATCTCATCATGTTGCATAAGACATCTGCAATCGAATACGAAAAGATATCTTTCAGAGAATTCTTCAAGACTTCGTGTAATTTTAGAAAGATATCTTTTAGGATTCCAAAAGATATCTTTGTTTCTGTTTGGATCGTTAGAATTATGCACAGAAATGATCATGATTCAGATGGAATAAGTTCATTCCCTCCGAAGGCAGATACATCTAATCCTGAAATCCTTGGAAGCTATGTGTGGTTTTGGATCATCTCGTCAAATCTAGTTGGTCAACCCTGGATGAGGCATCAATAGGCGTCATTGAAAGAGGATTACAGTCATCTACGGAGCAGTCATGCGTAATCACTGGGCCAATTAATCCTAGTAGAATCTAACTCTGTTAATATCTCGGTTGGAAAATTCAGAATTATTTATAAAACGAGATTATCTCAATTTGTTATGAAAGTTGATATCATTTTTAATACAAGATTTTAGGTGCACAACTTTGCTTCCGCCGTTTTTTCCCAAAATTTGAGGCTTTATTCTGAAAAAGTAAATACATCGCTAGGCCATTACTTTTTCCCATCTTCTTGGTAATTGTAGGATCCCATCTCGGAAAAACGATGCATCTTTTGAGATGAGAAGAAGAAGAAGAAGAAGAAGAAGAACTTCTTTATAAGAATAAAAATGCTGATCACTCAGGCCGTGTGCCATCGATTGAAATGAATGGTAGTCGAAAGGAGCAATGTCTGGAGAGTACGGCGGATGGGGTAAGACTCTCCACACTGTAAAAAAACAACTGGAAATTCACTGTGCAAGTATACTGGAGATTTCAAGTGCTAGTACTGGAATATGGATATTCCAGTACCTGTCCAAAGATTTTGTTGGTACGGTACTGAAAATTCAGTCCTTGTACTGGGATTTTCAAGTTTGGGATTGGGTACTGAAATTTCGTCATGATTTCGCGAGAATTTCACTGGCTCGTACCACAATTTTACAGTTCTTGTGTACCAGAAAGAAGTATCCCCTCGATGGAAAGGAAACCTAATCGTTGGTATACTGGAATTATACAGGATTTGAACTGCAATCTTTAAGCCATGTTATGGAATTTTCCAATTATGCTGGAATTTGATCACTGTTGCACTGAAATTTTCCACTTCTATTTTTACTTTGTTATTTCCCACATAGCACAGAATCTCTCAATGACATTGCCAGAATGTTATATTTAAAATATCCAATATTCTAACAGAAATCTCAATAATATTATCAGAATGTCCCCAGAATGTCTTATTTCATCATCTTTGTGACGTTCTGGGAGACATTCTGCAATATCACTGGGATGCTTGTCGTAATATTCTGGAGACATTCCAAAATATTGCTGAGATCGTGTTAAGGATATTTTTTACAGGAAAACATCTCATAATTACGTGTATTAACAATGGTATACAATACTGCTTTTGATAGAAAAAAATGTTCTTCAGAGTGAATTCCTCTGCAAATGTTGTATAGAATATGAATTGAATGGCTTTGTGAGAGAAATACACATTGGAAGTCGATTATTAGGAAAGTTTCCTCAGTGAGGATCGAACCCCAGTTCTCCGAGTCATAGACCAAGTCTTTATCACTTCAGCTAATCACTGAGATGACTTCAATGATCTCGAAGTGCCACTCTTGGTCATCAAAATGATGCGTTTCTGATGAATTCGTTTCCGTGGGATATAGACCAATCAATTTAGAATCCTCTGAAACTGAAATTTAATAGATTATTAGCGAGAGAGAGATTTCTCTCGCCCTCGACTTGTAAATTTTACTAACAAGGAAGTACCGGGCCTGATGAATGAAAATTCTCACTGTCACATCAAATATTGCTACTAAAATATTCTCAGAATGTTTCTTTTGCGACAAACATGGAATATCTCTCATCATAGATTCCCAGAACATTGCGGAATATCAAATGTGCAATATTTCAATTGCAAGATTCTCAGAATATTTGTAATGAAATATTCTATCCGCGATATCTATGGAATAATGTTGGAATATTCAACATAGAATTTGATAGAAGGTGATATTCTGAGAATATCACTGAGATATTGTGTGCTATGTGGATTCTGGCAGGAAAAATTTCAAGTCTGTATATTAAAAATTTGAGATTTTGAATAATAATTGTAATTGTAGCAAATAAAATTGATATACGAGGTTTTTCAAAGACTTATTCCTCCGTGTGTTCTAAATATGAAGCATATGTAGTAACCCAAGCTGGCTTTTCAATATGTCGCGCTATAACTTATGGGTTAGGTCTTCAGTTACAATTGGTAGGCAGGTAGAAGAGGTGTAGGTTCAAATCCCGTTAGGTAGACATGAATTTCTGCCCTTCCACATTAAAGATCAAGTTTCTCAATCATCTCGAAACGGAAGGACCGTGCAAAATCACTTTGTGTGAGCAATTGTTTTTAATTTTCATGATTATTTCCAGCATGAATTTTCCAGTACATGTCCTGGGAAAGTCCAGTTCGTGTACTGAAAAATTCCGGTCCTGAGGCTCAGAAAATTTTCAATTTTGATGCTGAAATTCCATAATATTTGTACTGAATTTTTGCAGTACAAAACTTTGAACCTTTTTTACAGTGTGATATTATTTTCAGTAGTGTAGGGATCTAAGAAATTTTGAAAGCCACACTAGAGAAAATCCAGATCTTTGCAAGCGTCTAGTTTTTGTTTGAAGTGTTCTTCAAAAATTCATAAATTCTTCTTTAAAATCAATCAAACCGGAAAAGAAGTTAATGATAAATCCAGCTTCATTGTCAACATTGAATTCGCCTTCCCTAGTAGAAATTTCGATATTGCAAACATCAGGTCCAGATCAGGCATGCCTAATTTTCGTTCAGGGCCTAACTTGAGTATCTGATAAGGCCCTGACAAAAAGGTAACGCAGGGAAAAGACAAGGTCCTGATCAGGAAAACCAAACGGTTCCCAATCAGGATCTGATCAGGGTGGTAATTGAATTTACAATCACGACCTCATCTAAGCTATATTCTGGAATTCACTTTTCATTCAATTTTCTGAAACTCCCCCAACAGAAGAAATTCTACTGATCATCCAAATAGACCTCACTTGAACATTTGAAAAAGACAGGAAAATTTCTAATGAGTCCTGTGAAAATTCTGAATAGTTTGATACATTCATCGTTCTGAATTGATCAGTTCCTGATTCGGCTGTCTTGTCGGTTATCACGTGATTGAAATACGGATGAGCCAAGACAATCCTGATCAGGTCCTGATCGAGATATCTTGACAGTTACCTCACAATTCAAATACGGATGAGTCAAGGCAATCCTGATCAGATCCTGATAGGAATACCATGTCTGAGTTGCCGACAGGGAAAATCTGACAAGGACCTGTCAACAACCTCGCGTTACATTGTTGTAAAGTCCTAAACAGGATGCCATGTCAGGACCTGATAACGTAATTAGAAGTTTTCCTTAATTAGGAGTTCCCTATTGCAGCCTTACGAGGGCCATGCTTCTAATAGGGAATCCCCTGTCAAATTTCTACTAGGGTGAGTAGAAATTCAAAAAAGGCCATCTACCAATAAACAATGCAGTAAACGTCCCAGGTGAAAATTGACGATTGGCACTAGGATGGCGCAACACTGACAAAGATTGGCCGAGCCTTGGCGGTTAGCAGGGTGCAAGCTTGAAATGATAACATCGTCACAGGCTCCATTGATGTATTCTGCCAATCAGGGACCAAAATTGGTACGATTATGACAGTCAAATCAGCCATCATCGGCAACCCTTGAAAAAATTTGTCGCTCGATCTAAATCCAAGATTGGATCATGCTTGTACTCATTACGAACCAAGACTGATAGACGAATTTTTTTATGGTCTGCCAATGATCAGATGTTTTATGCATTTAAAGGAAGTACCATCATTTATTACACATAAATGATGTTGACTGCTAAATTTGAGTCAATACTATAATAGTACTGAGTCAATATTCGGCCAAAATTGATTCAACGTTGCGACAATCCCGCGCCAACGTTGAGCCAATGTTGTGCCGATGTTCAACTCTATGTTGAACGATTGCAAAAATATAATAAAAATTCAGAGTCATATATTCCCGACATCGATCGCTTCCCCACCACACATGTTAAGAAGTACAGCCCGAACCTGAAATATTTTATACAACCAGGGCCAGAGAATCTCTGTATACATTGAAACGAAGAAACTTATTTGATTAATCCAATACAAGATGTGTTTATAAGTTTAATATAACTCAATGATCACTGGTTACCTTACAAATCAATTACATCAAGTATAATTCAAATTCTAATGTCCACGAGTCCATGAGCTTGCACAGCTAAAATCTCTCCTTCGATGAAGGACCTATGATGAAGACAATAATTTTCAAATCAGAAGGTTATATGATGCTTATATATCAACCGCATAGTTCGTTGAGCGCTTGCGAGAAACGAACCGAGCGTTGGAAACAATACCGAAGGGTGGCGCTTTGACATTGGACGCGGGAATTTTTGTATGGAGACGTATAATTGAGGATCGTGGCTAGCCTGAGCCAAGCTTTGACCAGGCTTGGCACTGCATTGGGTACTCATTTCTTCTAAACGTTGTCAACGTTTGGATTAATATTCAGCCGTGCTATGAAATTGTTCGTATAAAGTTAATTTCTTTTGTCCAAACGATATTGGGACAACGATGAACCATGATTGGCACAATCTTGAACCAATGATGGATTGATCATTGGAAATTATGGTTCCCAACATTGGTGCAACATTGTGCCACTTGTCAGTCAACGTTGGCTCGATATAGATCTCCAAGCCTTGGATGTCAGCATTGCGCCTATCTATTTTCCATCTTCAGTATTGGCGCAAGCAAGAAATTTTCACGTGGGGTGTTGTTATATCTTCTAAATCCCTTCCATGCCTTTTAAGCAGTCCCTTATGGTACGATTTTGCAGGATTACCTCATACAATTTTCAATCTCACGCAATCCAAATTTATAAACAAAATAAATGAATATTGAAATTCATATGGGAAAGATAAATCACAAATTCATATAAATACTCAATTCGAATGTAAATCTTTAATCGCATTACAGTGAAATTTACTCTTAGGATACTGCGTACAAATACAATACATATTCCATCCTTCAATTCGTCATGCCCTAAATCGTTCGTTGTGAAATCTCGCAAGTGTAATTTCGTCATGTACGCTCGTTGAAGGTACAACGATGAGTTGAATACTCGAATCCCTCTCGCACAACAAAGATAATTTCATTTGTTCGTGGTTTTTTCCCCATCCATGGCATAATTCAATCATTTTACGTTCCTATTCCGGCGTCTATATTAAGCCAGGATACGATCCGTTCTTTCCATGTTGGTGTAAAACATTAATACGATTAAGTACGCGCTGCGCTCTGCAGAAAAAGCATTTCACCCGTGAAATTGTTTATCTTTTGTGATATCGCGATGAGAATAAATATTAGGATAATTATTCACCGTTAATACGACAGAGATTTCACGTTTTATACCTCCATGTACTCGAAAGAATTTTCATTCTCCCGAATCGGTAGAGAGACTACATCATCATCGTTTATCCAATTCTGCCCGGTTTGCTTGGAGAAAAATCTGAAAAAAAAGACACACCCGCAACAAGCACACGCGCATGAATGTATCGTTATCAATATAAATTCCTCTCTTATTTCGGTTTCGATAATGCAAGAGTCATTCTTTTTTCCCTGAGATCGTTTGCTTCGCTCATCAACACTTCTGATATATAATCTTATATGATTTGGGATATCGGTTTGCGTTGAATCATTTGCTCTTTTTCTCTCTTCTCATCGTCATCGTCTTTTTCTTCTCTATTTCTTCGCTAAATGAATATAAATGATATCATTGTTACCGAGAGAGAAAGAAAGAGAGGAACTGGAACTGAGAGAAGTCTTCTCACGAATCTTCAAATATTCATTTTATCAGCAACGAACGTGCCCGTTCTTAGAGCGATATTGCGGTTCAAGGCCGTTTAACGTCAGAAGGTAACGTGAAGTTTATTTCAGTTAAAATTATGAATGTCTTGTTGGGAAGGAGAAAACTTTGTATCAGATCCCAGAACCGGGTTAGAAAAGAGAAGTAAAACACAGAGCGTTACATCGTTTTTCATATTCCAGAAAACTCGGTCTTTTGTGTGTATACTGGTACCGATATATAATGTGTGTTATTATGTATTTTCGAGCGGCGAACTTTATAAATGTAAATATCATAAGTTTTAATATCGCAGTCCTCCAGAGAGTCTAATGCCAACATTAAAACAGCAAACAAAATTCCACAACGGCTTATGAATATTTTGTTTTATTTCTTCGTTTCGTCTTCCATTTTTACGTTGAATCGGATAATAATTACTCGAACGTACATACAATATAGAGTATATATAGTGCACAGCGAAAAGTGTTTCCATATAACTTTAATGAAATTTTTTCCTGTGTTTTTTTGTTGTTGTTTCGTTCGTATCATTCATCCGAGGGAAAATGAATGTTTTGCGTGCCGACGATTAGGTAACCGACGTGACCGAACGACCAACAATTTCATCGCAATTCGTTGGATTAGAAATAATCTACAATTTTTACTGTCACGCTACAATTTTCAATAGACAAGAAAAACACAAAAACTATTACGTAAAGTGCATGAATAAAAGGATAGATTTAATATCCCAAATGAGTGGTGGTACGGTCGCTAGGGAAAAACAAAAGCGTAAGATGGGATGATTAAATCTATAATTCACCGAAATTGAAGGGAGAGGGATTCGGACGTGTGATATCGTTATCGCGAGGGTATAATTTTTAATAGAAAAATCACAAGGCGCGCGATTCATTCATTTTCATTTAAAAATGACTTTCATTTCCATTTTCGTTCGATGAAGAGAGAAGAAAGGTAGGAGTAGTAGTAGTAGTAGTAGGTACCTTGGCGTGAAGAAAGAAAATGACAAAAATTTGGACGTACGTCGCATCCTCTCGGACTAACGGTTCGTAATAATTAAACTGGTTTTATTAACTATTATTTACGAGCTCGCGTCCACTAGCGCAACGGTGGTGCTTTCATACGTACACGGACTCCGCTGCCATGATTCAACCTGCAGGATTAGCAAAACCGAACGAACACTTTTAGGTAATTAATCAAGATACATGAATGTATAACGTGGCTGCTATCGGTGGTTTCTTCTCAAAATTATAGTTACAACGTGCACGAGAAGAACATATATTTATCCTAAATGAATATTTATATCTTTCGTCTCATTTTACAATCACGAACGGGTGATATTATTATCGCGAAATCGAAATTTAATACGCAACGGGATTTTTCGTTGTTTCATTCCACTCGTTTCTGTCCGAGCAACGTTCTGATGGAGCAACGATACAGAACGGACGCTTCGCTCCATTTCAACGATAAGCCGTTACAATTCAAAATAATCCGTTCATAACCGGATTTCCAATTTCGCCTTTTGTTTTCTGGGACAGAGAGAGAGAGAGAGCAGGAAATGTACATATCGAAACGTGTACATCTTTATAAGCAAAATACCGGAATTCTAGCTTGGTAATTCAATTAGGGCAAAGATGCAAGCGTCACCGCATATTCCTCGTCTTGGTTGCGCGCTCGTTCCATTATTCCTCCTATCCTCCTTTTGTGTCTTTTCCTTCCTCCTGTATTATTGCAGTCTCGTAGCGAATTGCGATTGCATGTACGAGAAGAGATATCACGTAATTTTTTAATAACTTTGAACAACCGATGTTGTAATTTCAATAGAAAAGATCGATCGATCGATCGATTGATCCAACGATGGATTTTCGAGCAAAAGAGGAAAGAGAACGGTATCGATGGGAATAAATAAATTACCCTGGAATACGTATATATCTTCGGGAGCTAGGTATCCTAACTCGACCGACAACAACGACGACGACGACGACGACGGTGATGAAGACGATAGTTATTCTCCCTAACGTTGGGGGAACGAAGAAAGCGGAGAGTGAAAGATATACACACGCGTGCGCGAGGACGGATTAACGTAATCCAGGAAACAGCGGAATGGCAAACATTTGCTATTTCAGCGTGTTCCTATGGTATTGTATTGTATGTATGTCGTTTACGCCCCCATCCCCTATCCACGCCAGAAGCAATGACAGCGGCACCGGTCCATACTAGGTTATCAACCCCTTCTTCTATCCATCTCGCTATGCTTCAACTTTTTTACTAACTGAATGTACAGAGAGAAAGGATGATTTTATCGAGTACGAGGAGATCTTCCAGTGAAAATGAATTTTCTTCCATTTCTACTTTACGGGATTGTCTACTTAAACATCATTTCGAATCAAGAATCTACATCGTTCGAGAGTTTGTGAGGAAAAAAAAGCTTGACTCGGTATCTGATTCACCGACTTCCAGCCGACTGTGGACCGATAACGGCAAAGCAGGGGGGAAAATTGGGAAAATTAGGAAAATCTTGAACCGGCATTGAATCTCAAAAGAACGATACTGCCTCAGCATTGCCAACATTGTTCCAATATGGAATCGATGGAGGTTACTTTCGTGAAGCAAAACTATACCAGCAGGGGAGAGTTAGAGGAACGAATAATTTGTCATATTACACTGGAAAAGATATTTATTCCTCCTTTGTCCATGAATTATTCATTTGTAGAAATTATATAGAATTGAGTGAGATTTATGTAGAACCGGGAATCAGGTAGGAATTGGATTTATGTGGAATCGGGGATTAGTCCAGAAGGGATTCAGGTAGAATCGGGAATTAGGTCCAAACGGGATCTACGTCCGAACAGAATTGATGTAGAATCCAGAATTAGTCCAGACGGGATCTACGTCCAAACAGAATTGATGTGGAATCGAGACTTATGCCCAAACGGAATTCATGTAGAATTGGGATTCATGTAGAACCGGGAATGGTGTAGAATTGGGATTTATTGTAGAATCGGGAATTATGTAGGATTGGAATTTATGTAGAACCGGGAGTAGGGTGAATGGGTGTGAGATGAAACACTTTCCCGCTACTCTACAGCACAAAATAATCAATCAAACCTCCTTCACGCAAAGAAAATATGAAGATTGCATTACAATCTTCAAATTTCCCTCGAGAAAATGAGGTTTGATGTATCAATCTGTGCTGTAGTGGAGCATGAAAGTGCCCTGATCTACTCTATGATCTTACCCTCATTCACTCTATGTAGAAAAGAACATATGTAGAATCGGGCATTTGGATGTTCCTTCATGTAGAAACGGATCTCTTCCCATTTTGTATAAGCACGTGAATTATTCCTACATTACATAGTCTCATGTTTCAATCCATCAATTCTCACCCAATTCATTCCCTTTTAAGGGGTAATATCACCTTGTGGCCAAAAAATTTCTTGCCATTTTCTAAGACTTACCACAAACGATAGAAACATTTTTGAAATATGGAGTTACGTGGATATGAAAGTACTAGTCTTTGAGTGCCAGGAACACATTTTATCATTTTTTTACAATACCAAATGGCAGCATATCAGCACAATCGGAATAAGCAGGAGCGGACTATGGCCTGTGCCAACTGCACAATGCCGTAGGGCCGGAAGGCCGTAAAAGGGCGGCAATCGGGTCGAAAAAAATTTTTTTCAATTTCAATCCCTTGTGAAAATTTTTCTACGCCAAATCACGCCAAAAACTACGGAATATTACGTCAATCTATTCCCTACAGCATGGCATAGTTTTACGTAATTAGACATAGAAAAAAATGTGAATATTTGTGCCGAAAATACGCGAAATTGAAGCAGGGGAGTAGACATATGTAAATTTCGAATTGACAAAGTCCGAGAGTTTATGCCATTCTACGTATTTCTACACCTTTTTACGCCTTTTTGCGTAGAATTTTCTACGTTTCTTTACGGAAGTGTCCGAAATGCAGTATTTCGGCGTAATTTTTGGCGTAGAAATATTTTCACAAGGGACGATTTAAAAATTATTTTTTAGGAGAATAATAAATTCTGAGCAATAAAACAACATTTTTTGGTCATGAATATTCTCGTGACAAATTCATTTTTGATGCCATATAAAGGGCGACAAGCTAGATGGCGCAGGGGCGGAAAAAACCAAAGTTTTCCTTTGAGAATAAGACTGTTGATTTACATGGGCGTGACGTTACAGATCACAATTATGAATGTAGGACAAAAAACTGATAAATTTATCAAAATATAGTCCGAAATCTAGCGAACACCGTAGGATTTTTTCGATTACCCGTGTGGAAATTTGTCCGGGCGTCCTGTATTGAATAAATCGGGTATCCAAACTTAGGATGGCCTAGCCTTAACCACTAAGGGGCCTCGTCGGGTTTCTGATATTTGGCCTGATTTTTATAACTCAGGGCCACCCATACAAGGCCCATGTGGGGCCAAGATGCATTTCCAATGTCCCCCCCTCTTTGAAAAATTTAGGCGCACCCTACTAAAGCCCGTATAGGGCCTTGCTGTGTTTCCCGTATTCTCCCAAAGATTTTATTTTAGGCGCACCCTACTACAGCCCGTATAGGGCCTTGCTAGGCTTTCCATATTCTTCCAAAGATTTTAATTTAGGCGCACCCTACTACAACCCGTATAGGGCCTTGCTAGGCTTCCCATATTCTCCCAAAGATTTTAATTTAAGCACACCTGTACACAACCCTCGTAGGGCCGACCTGCATTACCAATATTCCCCTTGTTTTGAAAAGTTAGGCGCACCCAACCTTGGTTGAAAACAGCAACATATAACCTCTTTATTCAACTGAAGTTTCAAACTATTTACAATTCGAAGTCTTTACATAGATCCATTTTCATAGCCAAATTTCTGTCGTTTTGATCGAGCACAGGAATGAAATGCAAGAAATTTTCCATTTGATATTAGATAAAAGTCAATAGTTTCGGTTTCACTGAATAAATTCAATGAGATAAAAATTTTATAATCAATGAATTGATGGAAAATCATAATGATAATTAATACCTTATACTCGTAGACATAACAATAAAAAAGGGAACGTTGTATGAACTGAAAGGTACTTGATTCATTAAGAAACAATCAAAATAATCATTTTGATATATCGAATGATCAAATCTGACCAGGCCCTGAATAGAACTGGGGAATGTCATAAATCATTTCTACCCGGGTGGGAATTTTATTCTCTCCTTGCGATATTCATCTAATTTGATAATCTATGCAAAAATTTATTACACATTCAAAGGCCCTAGTTTCAGAGCCTGCATTGGCCCCATCATGGGTCTCCTACATAGGCCCAAGTTAGGAATACAGTACAGGCCCTGGAAATGAGAGCGTGACAATCCTGTCTAGGCCCTATAAAGGTAACCAAAACAGGGCCTGAAATAAAGTAAGGACGCCTAGTTTGGCCCTAACTGGCGCCAAGAATTAATTTCCACACGGGAAATTAAATAAGTCAGATTTTATAAGGGATTTTCAATCGGTTGAACAAAGAAAAAATCGAAAAAAAATTCAAATAATGCCATGTTCTCTAAAATCAGTTTGTCGGAAATATTCCACGATGTTCGCTAAATTTTGGACTATATTTTGAAAAACTTCCCAGTTTTTTGTCCTACATTCATAATTGTGACCTGTAACGTCACGCCCATGTAAATTGACACACTTATTTTGAATGTGCTGATATGCCGCCATTTTGTATTGTAAAAATATGATAAAATGTGTTCCTGGTACACAAAGACTAGGACTTTCATATGCACAAAACCCCATATTTCGAAAATATTTCTATCGTTTGTGGTCAGTCTCAAGAAATGACGGAAAATTCCTTCTCCACAAGGTTATATTACCCCTTAAGATACTCGTCCCTTTTAGAAGGTCACAAAAAGCCATATTTTCAAATAAGATTGTCTCAGCTTCTTTATTAGCTATCGCCATGTTTGCTTTTCTAAACACTAGACATTTCATGGAGAATAAAAGAAAACACCCGAGTCCTTGACTGGTCATTTTGTCCGTGATCAATTAAAGGCGCCAAAGTACGGTCTTCGAAAAGAAAAGGAGTTCCATAGCGGACAGATAATCTCCGGATCGGAAGTTCTGAGACAAAATCGGGAAAAAGCACGTTAAAGAGGAAGGTTCCTCACACAGAAATCCACCATCGATATGCAAAAAATTGAAAAATGGCTCATGCTTGTAAAAAAAGTTCTAAAAAAACATGCTGTTTGAGTTGGAATCGTTTATTGAACCTTACTGAAAATGCCAGGCAGATCCGGACAAAAAATTTCCTTGTCCCAGAAAATCCCGTCAAAACCTGACAAAATTTCTACCTGGTGACTCCGGACAAAACCAAATTTTGTCGGGATTTCCAAAAACCGGAAATTTTGTCAAGTTTTGACAGGATTTCCTGGAACAAGGATCGTTCAAAGCCTGGATTTGCCTGGAATTTTCAGCAGGGAAACGAATTGATGATCGAATGACAAAATATCTGGGTTTTAACCATTCAAAAACTTGCAGTTCTTTCTTTGAACGATGATTCCAGTTCTAAGGAGTTGATTTGAGAAGGTGAATAACGATGATTTATCAGAATTTGTGGATTTGAATTTCAGCAATATATAAAAACCACCTTTCTTTATCTATTCTGTGTTGACAAATTTTTTGTTGATAACTCTGTCGTCAAAAAGTGATGGATTCCTGCGCAGAACATCTGAATAAACAAGTGAAAAAAACCCCGAAATGATCGGCCCAGTGAATCCGGAAAATATGGAAAGTTTTATTACCTTCAATCGATTGACCTTGAAATTTTAAGGAGTTATTTTTGATGCTTCAAGGAGTCGAAAAATTCAATTTCATCTAATTGGATTTATGGATGAAATTCTTCTTCATTCGTTCGATTTTTCGAAGCCCCGGTTGCGTTTTCACTTTATGTATGCATCAGATCGAGCTGCAGAATCGAGCGAAGATATCAAATATTCGCGATTTTTTTCATCGAATTTCGTTTCTCGGACACCAGGTTACGATTTTGCGTCATGCATCCATCAGAGGAGTTGGATATACACTTTTCAATTTTGTTGTTCCAGCTGAATGGACGTCATTGATTCGCTAGACAAAATTCAGGGAACACCAAGAGTATACAAGGTAAACAAGGATCCATTGGTAAACAACAAGCCCGTTTCAGTATCGATTTCCCCGTAACGGTTGGCTCACTATCGGCATTTTCACGTGAATAGCCTTATTCAGAGCATATTACTCCATTTGTCACTCTTTTACGACAAGTAAAGGAACTTCGACTCTAATTATCCGTTTATTTGTATCTACCTGAGCTAATTTCCATTCCACCCCAGTGTGGTGGAATTTGATATTCCACTCGCATTCGAGTGTATTGAGCGGTATTTCCTACACAACGAGGTATAAATTTCCCTTTCTTTTTCCTCCCACTCGCCTCGGGTATTGCTTCTCCTTCTCCGGGAACCGAACGATAACGACACCAACGATGTTTATGATTACACGTTAATTCTTTACCACATTGGAAACGTAACTCGATACTCGTGAGCGCACAGTAATCATTCACGACACGATAAAGAGACAAGAATCTTCCGTATATTCATCAACAAAGACGAATAATTGATACGAAAGTTGCAGAGTATCGGAACCAAATCGATGATTTAAAAATTGATGTACTCGAATATTTGTATCCCTCCGGTGTGCTATTGTATTTCGATACATCACGAGATTTTGCATTCCGTCATTGATTTCGCTCACAATAAATGTCAAGGCTATCTATTTTTCTCTTTCCATTGTTACTCGAGGGGGAAAAAAACAAGAAGGATTCAAGTAGAGTGGAGAAAAGAGGAATTCATTTGAATGTATCAAGGGTCTGGTACGTCTATAGTTACCATTCGTAGGTTTTCCACTCATAAGTATTCAAATTCTACGCGTGTCGTCTCATATTCATGAGACAGTCTTGATGATAGGTTATGATGATGCGTTGGCACGCGAAGACTGAAGGATTTTAGGATAACGACTGGTTTGTCACTCATCGTGTAACACATCTTCTTCAAAAAAACAAACCTTCGTAAAGTTTGCTGGAATATTATACTGTTCCACTAATGAAACCAAAGAGAGCCCTGGTTAAAAGAATCCATTGATTCTAACCAAATCTCACTAAATTACGATTAAACTTGGACAATGTTCCAACCAAATCTTATTGAATTTCATTTATCAGATTCAATGGATTTTTTTTAACCAGGGAGGGCAATAATTCTAATCGATTGATTGATCGATCATAACGCGTGACGCGAGATTACACGAAATTACGGAAATTTTCTCTCGATAATGAGCTCCAGTTATATATACAATTTCGCGGAACCTATCTCGATGCTGTATCTCCGATTAATTAATTATCCCCATTCGATTCGAGAATATTTGATACGGCTTTCGAGGGGACCAATAACCTTTCCCTCGATATCCACGGAGGTCGATTCTTTTTCCGCTTATGCAACGGAAGTTATCGTTATTATTAATATTATTATTATTATTATTGTTATACCACGGGGTAGGAGCGACGACAATGATTATTGGCGAGGTGCCGATACAATGAAGCAATATAAATTTGGAACGAAAATTTCATTGCCGCCCACACATTGTTGAAATACGAATCGTATTTGAAGTAGGTGGCGAGAGTAGGTGTGTAGTCTAGCTCGTTCATTGTTTCGCATTAAACTTCCGTTTACCAGGTGTATGTATATATGTATGTGTGTGGGTGCATACATGTATACGTGCAAATTGGGAAGAGGGTAGGGGCAATGAATGGAGGAACCAAGGCTAAATTTATACATATCAGAGAACAGCGAAATTATTGAATATAACCAAGAATATGCTGCGTTTCAATAGACATCCGTTATGCAAAACTCATCATGACGGTGGTAATTATAAACAAATTTCGTTATTACCGTATACCGCAGGTATTGGTTACCGATACATTTCTTTGGAATTCAAAATGTGAAAATTTCATTGAACAATTTGGAATTATAGTCGGGTTGAATCAAAAAGTTTTGGGTCCAATGTTGCAAGTTCAGATCCAGTCGAAGGAAGTCCCTCGCAAGGCTCTTCTGGTTTCGCAAGACTCTCCCCAGATATCTTCTATATATTTATTAGGACCTCGAATAAGTTCTCGCTGTTTTTTTACAAAATAAAAACTTTATTCAAAATATAAGGATCAAAAACGTTTTATCCAAAGTATTGCCCATCACCAGAGACCACTTTCTCCCATCTTTCTGGCAGTATATGAATTCCGCGGTAGAAAAACAACATGTCTTTTACGCCGCGGCTATCCAAGAATCGACCCATTCTTTAGCTTCAATGAAAACGCTGGTCAGCTAAGCCATGTGCCATCGAACGGAATAGGTGAAAATCGAAAGGAGCTGTGTCAGGTGAATACGACGGGTGGGGTAGAACTTCCCATCGAAGCGTTTCCAGGTAGGTTTTCACTGGTTTTGCAACACGAGGCCGGGCGTTGTCATTTAACAAAATCACTTTGTCGTGTCTCTTCTCGTATCGCGGCCGTTTTTCTTTTAGGGCTCGACTCAAACGCATCAATTGAAGTCGATAGCGATCTCCCGTGATAGTCTCATTTGGTTTGAGCAGCTCATAATGAATTACACCTTGCTGATCCCACCAACTACAGAGAAGAAGCTTCGAACCATGGATATTTGGTTTTGCGGACGATGTTGATGCATGGCCAGGCTAACCCCATGATTTTCTACGCTTTGGATTGTCATAGTGTATCCATTTTTCAAAAAACCCTTTTCTTTTCTGCCGTTGAAGCAGTAGTTCACACGTTACAAAACGCCATTCGATGTCTCTTGGCTTCAATTAATACGGCACCCAATGTCCTTACCTCTGGATCATTCCTAACATTTTTAAACGTTTTGAAACAGTTGACTCATCAACTTGTAATTGCCTTACAAGTTCTGCTAGCGTTCGAGATCGGTCTTCACCGAGTAATTCCTCCAATTCTCTGTCTTCAAATTTTTTGGCTGCGCCAGAACGTTCTTTATCCTCAAGTTCAAAATCATTATTTTTGAAGCGTCGAAACCAGTCTCTGAGCATGTCAAACACACTTTAGCTGGCATAGAAGTAGACAGTTTCAAAACTATTAGGTGTATAACTTTGCTTCCGCCGTTTTTTTCCGAAATTCGAGGCTTTATTGTAAAAAATTGGTTATACATTTATGATTCAAAGTATTGTCCATCGCTGGCCACTACTTTCTCCCATCTTTCGGGCAGCATACGAATCCCGCGTTGAAAAAACTGGTCATCTTTTGAATCAATCCACGAATCGATCCAATTTTTTACTTCTTCATAAGACCGGAAGTGCCGGTCAGCTAGGCCGTGTGCCATCGATCGAAACAAGTGATAGTCCGAGGGAGCAACGTCTGGAGAATAAGGCGGGTGGGGTAGGACTTCCCATTTCAAAATTTCCAAGTATGTCTTGACCACTTTCGCAACATGGGGTCGAGCATTGTCATGCTGTAAAATCACTTTATCATGTCTCTCCTTGTATTGCGGCCGTTTGTCTCCCTATTAAAAAAGTCTGACAGAACCTGACAGATTCCGGTCAAAATTCTGTCTGGTTCTGTCGGAAATCACCATTCCTGGGACAAAAACCGACCAAATCTTGCACAGGCTGGAATGCCGGTAAAAAGCCAAACAAAACCTGGCGGATTCTGGTGAAAATTCTGTCTGGATCTGTCAGAAATCGTCATTTTTGGGACAAAAACCGATCAAATCCTGAGAGAAAATTATCTGTCGGACATTTTGAATAGGGCTTTCAATGCTCGGCTCAAACGCATCAATTGCGTGTCCGATAACGATCGCCTGTGATTGTTTCAGTCGGTTTTAACAACTCATAATACACTACGCCGAGCTGGTCCCACCAAATACCGAGCATAACCTTGGAACCGTGAATATTCGGTTTGGCCGTCGACGTGAAAGCATGGCCGGGATATCCCCATGATTTTGTGCGCTTGGGATTATCGTAATGAACCCATTTCTCGTCCCCAGTCGCAATGCGATGCAGAAATCCCTTCCGTCTTTGCCTTGCGAGCAGCTGTTCACAAACACACAAACGCCGTCCAACATCTCTCGGCTTCAACTCGTACGGCACTCAATTTCCTTGTTTCTGAATCATTCCCATGACTTTCAGGCGTTTTGAAATGGCTGGTTGCGTCACTCCCAATGATCCTGCCAATTCTTGTTGCGTTTGACACGAGTCTTGATCGAGTAATGCCTCCAATTCTGCATCTTCGAAAACCTTCTCTCTTCCATCGCCATGCTGGTCTTCGACGTTAAAATCACCGTTCTTGAAGCGTTGAAACCACTCTCGGCACGTTTTTTCGCTAATAACGGCCTCACCATAGGTATTTGAGAGCATTCGATGAGCCTCAGCCGCAGATTTCTTCATATTAAAGCAGAAAATTAAAACCTCCCGCAAATGACGAGAATTTGGCTCGTAAGCTGACATGTTTAATCGAGAATAACTTTATGATGCAGACACAAATCGACTAATATTTCGATGGCGTTATGTTTACAAATACCTCAGCTTATTGTGTGACATCTATGATCTATTCATTTCAACTACCACTTACCGCTACAGCCATCTATTGCAAAACGGCGGAAGCAAAGTTATACACCTAATAATCAACAATGACTTTGTTTGCACTAAAGCGTTTGAACTATCATACCCTAAAATTTCAGGTTAGATACAGTACTTCCTTGCAGGTACGTTACCATTCGAAAAATTAAGCACGGAGTACTGCTAGTGCCATCTGTGATGAAACAGCGACGAACTTATTCAAGGTTCTAATATTATCTCAATTCAAATTTTATATATAATCTTTTCAATAAATCATAAACGGGACTGAACGCATTGAAAACTTTGGAAAATATTCACACACAAGTTCCAGGGATTATAAACAGAAGTTTGGTATATCCGAAGGTTGAAATCCTGTAATTGCATTAATTCGTCTCCGTTTGGCAGGGTGACAGATCACGGCGAAGACCTTGGTTCCTGCAATCGAGTGAAATTTCCACACCACGATCAACAAACCCTTAAAGCGAATGAATGGTCCATAAATTAGAGAACTGTGAACGTATCGCGTGGTTGAATAAGTTCAATCAACTATGGATATACCCTGAGAGGAATTCTGAAACACAACTATGAATTAATAATCCAATGCATAAACCGTACAACACCCTACAAGCGAGAAATATATATATATATATATCTAATTATCAGTTCACCTTTTGGCACAATTTTAACATTGCCAGCAACATCGTAATTAATTCAATGAATAAAATTCCCAATTCACTTGATTCGATCATCCGCATTCTCATATCGCTTACAATAATATCTATTTGTTACATCCTGCACAATTCCTACCAACGCGTGTGTACTATGATTTTTATTTCACATTATATCATATTGTATTTAATAAATAAACGATATATACCCATTGTCCAGCTTACATCAAATCATGCAAAGTATTGGAAACTGTAGAGTTGTAGCGACTTGAATATTCAATGAAATTCATCTATTCGACATGCATTTCAAACGGATTTCATACGCATCAAGTCAGTTCCATTTATGATGATAATGAAACATTTCCCCTGAATAAAGCCAATAAAGTAAAACTGCGAACATCGGTTGAACTTTCCCCAACTATATAAGCGTATGATAATTACCAACGAGTTGAGATTCAATTATGAGATATAACAAAAAATCAAGAGAGATAAAATCACTCACTCGATTGAAAGTTCGCGATTTGACGGAGTGAGGGGTGAAAACAAAAATATATATATATATATAATCATTGATCAGAAGTTTTCTTTTTAAAGTACACGGGATTTGTTGTAACGTTTCGATGTTCAGTTTTGATAAAAACATTTCCTTTTATAGCGAAGCGATAAAAATATCATGGAAGTGAATCAAATCGTGTTGAAACGCTCGTGTAACGTGGAAAGCTTTTAAAATTTATTTCGAATGCTTGAAATGTATATCTACGGGTATCAAAATATATCGATGTGAAATGAAAACGGAAATCGAATTATCGCATTGCCCTGCTTGAAATAACTTTTAGAGTCGGTTAGAAAATTTTTGTCTGACTTTGAACGTGTGAAAACTTACACGGTTTTTTAGCTACCGTTGTAGGACATCGTAGCTGTAACTGCACAGCTGTAAAATAGCTGCCGTGGCGAAGTTTTAAATATCCAAATGATAGCTAATTATTGTTTTCCCTGTACATTTGTTGAAATAGAGAATTCCGTTCACTGTGAAAACAATTTTCCTGATAATTCAGACCGTTTCTGTCATTTTCTACAGTCACACGGAAAAAAATGATGTGGTTGATTAGCTGTGGTAGCTATTTTTTGGCTGTGGCAACAAAATTCATTGCTGCAGGAGCTAAAATCTAGCTTTTGCAGCAATTTCCTTCGCTATCCAAATATCGAATACTAGAAATAGCTAGGTACCACAGCTAATTCCTAACTGCCATAGCGAATTATTTTTTTCCGTGCACAAAACGGATTATTCAGATTTATTCTGTACAGATAAATTTTGAGAATACATTTGAATACCAGGTGTACCGGTGTGAAGTGAGCGTTAAGATACAAATTTGTGTTCTGTTTGGTCGGTATGACATCTGCCAAACAGATTTAATAAACATCAAGTCATCGAACAAATGTTAAAAATGTCGAATCTTGTACCAGAAAGTGATGATTTGCGGAAAAGCATGAATGTTTTGTTCCCATTTGAAGAAAAGTGCTGCAGAGTCACATCAAATGCTTGTCGAGGCACATCGTGATCATGCTCTATCAGAAGCAACATGCAAAAGATGGTTTCAACGGTTCAGAGATCATGATTTTGATGAAGATCACCAAACAAGTTTGAAGACGCCGAACTGCGAGCAATATTGGATGAAGATGATACTTTGTGTCAAAAGCAAATGGTAGCAATGTTAAATATTGCACAACAAACAATTTCTGACCGTTTAAGAGCTATGGGGAAGATCCAAACGTGTGGATAATTGAATGAAAGACAGATGGAAAACCGAAACACACTTGTGACATTTTGCTTCAAAGACACGAAAGAAAATCAGTTTTGCATCGAATTGTTACTGGGGGTGGAAAATGGATTCATCTTGAGAATCCTAAACGGAAAAGATCATGGATTAATCCGGGACAACTATCAACATCAGAAGGCAAGAACACTGAGAAAAATGAAACATGAAAATAACCTCTATTTCGTATATTTTTCACCCGTCGAATAATGAAAACTGAAGCCAGCCTTTCAAAAGTGAAAAGTACCTTTTCAGTGTTGAATTTCACCGTACATTCGGTTTGATTCACCAAAAAGATGGTATTTATCACCTAACTCATGGTAATAATAACCAAAATAATGTATTTTTCACCGTCAAATAGATTACTATATTGAAACATGATTTCTACAGTGCAGATTTTCCTCAGTGAAGGCAATGCTCTGTGCTTAGTGGGACCAAGAAGGTCCCTGGTAAAAAAATCTCTCTGAATCTGTCTGAAAATTTCACGTTTCAGAAGAAATTAAGAGAGATTTGGGAAAATTTAGAGGAATCCGGAGCATTCCATCGTGATTCAGGGAAATTCAGGAGGATTCAGGAACGGTTAGATTAGGAAAAATTGTGCGTTGAACTTCTCAGAGCCAGAGAAAGATACATTGAGTAAAATTTTTGGTGCGAGATTTCAGAGGCATTCAGGGAGATTAAGAAAAAATCAGAGAAACGGAAATTAAGAAAAACTGAGCATGAAAATTTACGGAAGGATGCAAGGAAATTCAGAGGAATTTCAGAGAAACTCAGGGAGCGAGAAATTGAGGAGAGTTTTGATTTCAAGATTCTAGAGACATTCAGGGAGTTTTAGAAAAACTCAGAGACCCGAAAATCAGGAAAAATTGACCGTGGAACTTCTTAGAAGGATTCAGGGAAATTCAGAGTGATTTAGAGGGATTCAGAGGAATCCAGAGAGAAATCAATGGAGTGAAAATTTTGGTGCCAGATTTCAGAGGCATTCAGGGAGTTTTGGAGAAACTCAGAGGAACGGAAATAAGGGAAAATTTTACATGGAACTCTCCAAAAGAATTCAGATAAATTCAGAGAGATTCAGGGGAATTCAAAGGAGTTAAGAGAGTAATGAATTGAGTGAAAGTTTTCGGTCGAGATTTCAGAGGCATTCAGGCACATTCAGGAAAAATCAGAGAAACGGAAATTAAGAAAAATTGAGCATGGAACTCTACGGAAGGATCCACAGAAATTCAGAGAGATTCAGAGGGATTCAGAGAGAAATAAATTGAGGGGAATTCCTTGTCCAAGATTCCAGAGGCATTCAGTGAGCTTTAGAGGAACTCAGAGACCCGGAAATTAGCGAAAATTCAGCATGGAACTTTCCAGAAGGATTCAGAGAGAAATAAATTGAGTGGAATTCTTCGTTCAAGATTTGGGAGGCGTTCAGGGAGATTCAGGAAAAATCAGAGACATGAAAATTAGAAAAAATTGAGCACGGAACTCTACAGAAGAATTCAGGGGAATTCAGAAAGATTCAGAGGGATCTAGGGAAATTCAGAAGGATTCAGAGACGGGTAGAGGAAGAAAAATTGTGCGTTGAACTTTCCGGAAGAAGTCAGAGAAATTCAGAGAGAGAGATACATTGAGTGAAATTCTTTGTGCAAGATTTCAGAAGCATTCAGGAAGATTTAGGGAGAAGTAGAGAAACGGAAATTAAGAAAACTTGAGCACGGAACTCTACGGAAGGATTCAAAGAAATTCAGAGAAATTCAGGGGAAAAATAATTGAGGAGAATTTTTGGTTCAAGAGCTCAAAGGCATTCAGGGAGTTTCAGAGAAACTCAGCGACCCGGAAATTGGGGAAAATTGACCATGGAACTTTACAGGATTCAGACAAATTCAGAGTGAGCTTTGAATTCTCAATGTTTGAAATTCAGAGAGATTCGGGGAAATTCAGAAAAATTCAGGAGAATTCAGAAAGATTCAGAAAGATTTAGAGTAAACTTTGAAATCTAGATATATGAAATTCTGACACATTCAAAGAGATTCAGAGGAACTGAGACTGTTTCAGAGGAATTCAGCATGAGCTTGGGATTGTTAATAAATGAAATTCCGGAGAACTCGGAAAGATTCAGTAAGATCCTGAAAAATTTCTAGATTTCCATGAAAAAAATTAAGGGAGATTCAAAGAAAGTTGGAGAGATTCAGGATGTATCACTATCTGACAGGTCTCTAACTTTTTCTGAATTACTCTGAAATTGCTCTGAATCTCTGAAAAATGTCCGAAAATATTGAAAGATTCAGAGGAATATTTTTTTACCAGGGGGTGTGGTGTATCATGAGTTTCTAAAACCTGGTGAAATTGTTAATACAAATCGCTACAGACAACAAATGATCAATTTGAACCATTCCTTGTTCGAAAAACGACCTGAATGGGACAGAAGACACGGCGAAGTAATTTTATTACTCGACAATGCACCTGCACACAAACACAAAGCGAAACTGGTTCAGGATACAATCAAAGCACTTGGCTGGGAGCTGCTACCCCACCTGCCGTATTCACCAGACTTGGCCCCTTCCGACTACCATTTGTTTTCATCGATGGGACACGCATTGAGCGAGCAGCACTTCGATTCCTACGGAGAAGTCGAAAATTGGATGTCTGATTGGTTTGCTTCAATGATCAATACTTTGAATACATTTTTTTTACTTCCCCTTTCGCAATTAGTGCTTCATTTTCACAAAAAAACGCTCATTTCTTACTAGTACACCTGGTATTCATATGAACTTTCTGATCATTCAGATTTGTTGCTGTAAAAAGTTACAAAAATCGCCTGAATTTGTAGAAAATTTTCTACAGGGTTCACTTTTAGGGGAAGAACATCACGTTGAAAACAACTCCTATTTTGTTATCTCAAGCGCCTCCCAACTACTTGAATAGTCATTTACGATATTTATCATTGCAAGGTTTGTATTAAATTCAATTAATTGATGGGTTTCAATGAACTATTCTCAATGAAAAAAAAAAAGAAGCGACTGTTAGCGACAAAGTAAAAGCAGAATTTCAATTCAGGAAAGTTCCTGTCTAGTTTCGTGTTGCATCCCTAGTAAAGAAGACTTGTTTAGCACCTTTTGAAGTGCTCGTAGCGAAGCTAGTCACTAAAAAGACCCTTGACTCTATGTACTATCTGTAAGCTGACTAGAATTTTTTAATTTCTCAACACATTTTAACCGAGCTTGGAGGAAACCAATCAAAACTGTTCAAAAACAGGTTGAAAATCTGTTAGATTTTCACTGCATCCCCCAAAATAAAAACCTGTCAGACCTGTCAAAGTCAGACAAAATTTTTGTAATAAATTTGTTTATTGAGAAAAAATAATAATAATTCTTCTTGTTGAAAGAATTCTTGACTCTGCATTTTCCAAGACAAGGGAGTGTCCTTTTAACGAGATAAATAAATATATTCATCATTCGCAAAGTTGTCTTCACATAACTTCGAAAGAGCAGTGATTAATTACACGAAGAATATGATTAATTGATCATAATTGATCTTAAAAACCTCGAAACTCACTCCTATCGATTCCAACTCTCCAAAAAGTCCAAAAATCTCAACCCCAATCAACGAGGGTAATGGATAATGTACATCAACAAATAGATGAATAATTCCCCTCAAGGTGGTCAATTCCCACATATTTTCATACATTCGATCCGTTAAAAAACACGCGTGTAGGGACAAACTTTAATTTTTTCACCATATTGAATTTCTCTGTCTCTCTCTCTCTTTCTTTCTTTCTTTCTCTCTATCTCTCCCCTCTTCCCTCATATCCACTTGTATGTGTTCGCGCATAATTGGGCCAATTGGAATTCGCGATTTGGACTGATCGATTAAAGAAGGCTGCCGCAACGATAAACTCGAGGCGACTTCATGGCGCCGTGGTCACCTTCACCAGCCCAGAGTCCCACTTGGTAAGCTCCATAGTATCCAACGAACAACCAAGCTTCAACACCAGCAGAAGAGATGAGCAAAAATCCCAAAACCTTCACGTTGTATGCTCTTCGATATACACAGAGAGTTCAAAAATTCAAAACTAATCGATCAAACAAAAAATTGGATGTTTCCGCTGGAAATTGTTGAACTGAAACTCGCTTTTGGCCTTTGAAAACTGAAAGTTCGTTCCAACGTGGTATTTTATTTTTCAAACATCAAAAGCGTCGGACGATGTTGAAGGCTGAACCACGGGATTGAAACTTTGATTTTAAAACTCCAAGAAATTCCGAAAGGTATCCTTGAAACTCTCTGTATATAAAAAGAACAGACAAAATGAAACTATTTGGAAGGGCTTGCACGTCGCACAGGCTCTATATTTTGCTCGTTTATTGGCCCGACCTTTCGCCTGACACGCACTTCTCATGGAATATGATGAATAAATATAAATATATATATATATATCTATACATAGATAGATCCACCCACATATTGGCTAATTCTCACGCGAAACTTAGCTTTATAGCGAGAAGCGATCACTGATGGCACCAATTTATTATATTGATTCAATCCTATTCTTCTCCTACTCCACACGAATATTATCCTTGTTATAAAACAAAGGAATATTGAAAAGGAAAATGAAAGTATATTTTAGAAAATCCAGAATGTATCTCGTGGAAAAATGAAAGATCCGTTCGAAGTGAGTGAGCGATGAAATAACGATGATATGTTCGAATCGATGCCGTTGAAAGTTGAGTGAAATGAACGATTCTCCTTCCACTTCGAACGGATAAAATATTTTTCCTCTAAAAATCTGACATGAGAATGAGAATTTAGGAAAACGTGCACTATTATTTGTTCGTGACTCACGCGTGAATTCACGCCATCACGTCTTTAAGGCCTGTTTAGGTACACCAAAAATCACTTACTGCACATGCACGCAAATAATCTTCGTTCCACCCAAAATCCAATATCATCTTCAACATCCCTGTCATTATTATCATCATCATTATCATCATCATCATCAACATCATGATTATGGAATACTGGAAATTCTTATTTGAAACTCAAATCTACACGTGTATGAGACGCATCAAGTATTTTAGCGATAACGACTGATGAGAATTGAATTAGAGATTTGAAAAAAAAAAAGTACTGTAAGAACGATAAAGATCATTTTTCATTAATTCATCTCTCTTACTATCCCTCTTTTACACGTGGGAACGAATGATTAGTGAACGTCTGACGAAATGCTTTAGTTGAAGCACTTAAATTGCATGAGAAATTGAGGAGAACGTGACGAATAATACGCACCTGCTTGCATGTTAACGCAAAGAAGGATCTACGTTTATTTATTATTCTTTCAGGATAAAAGACAAGGGTTTCGGTACGAGACCCACAGACCTACAGGGGCAGAATCATCATCTATTGCTAAAATACTTGGGTGCTGATACGAGAAAAACAAATTCATTCGAGAATTGTAACGGACAGTATTTAAAGAATTTCAATCGAATGAAACTGAAACGTCAATCTCTTTCTGATACTTTTCAAATACAAAAGGAAACGAAGGGGTTGGTTGAAATAATGGTTTGCAGATTTTCAGCGATAATCAAGGGATTGTAAAGAGATGTGGGACAACGCTTGGAATAAGTTTTTCATTATTCGAGTAGGGGCAAAAAATCCATGTTTTCGATGAAAGAACGAATTCAATGTGAAATCGAAGTATCGTGAGAGAACGAGCTTTACAGATACGGTAGTTTGAATCTTTCGTGGTTAGGCTGCGAAGCGAAAAACTACAATTTCTGTACATGGAATATTATTAGATCGCGACAGGGAGCAGCAGTTGAGAAAATCAGGTCAGGAGAATTCTATGGATGCAGACAGCGACATTCGGTAAAACTTCCTGTTGTGTAAGATCGTTCTTTAATTGAAGTGATAAGAAATCTTCAAATTTTCAGGCTCAAGTATTTCAATATTCATCTTATGGTGTAAGCTGTTGAATTTTAAACTCCAAGCCAAACAAATTTTGACAAAAATATTTATTGGAAATTCAAAATACAAATTCTGTGTATAAGAAATATTTATCTTGAAGAATTTCTTTTTAAAGTCACAAAATCTTGTTTAAAATAAAATGAAAAGTCTCCCAATCAGGATTTAACAACTGGCGCAGTACTGCGCCAGTACCGGCTAACACTGGCGGGTACTGGCGGTCTGCACTGCAGCAGTACTGGCATTTGTCCGAAATGATAACGCTTTTCCGTACTGGGTACTTGGTACTGGCACAGTACTGGTAATCGGTAATAGTCTTCAGTACCGGTGCAATACGCCCAATCAGAATTTCACAACTAACGCTGTACTGCGCCAGAACCGGCTAAGACTGGCGAGGTACTGGTGGTCTGTACTGCAGCAGTACTGGCATTTGTCCGAAATGATAACGCTTTTCCATACTGGGTACATGCTAGCTGACTCTTGGGGGCCCAATACTGGCACTGTACTCCGCCTGTTGTCAACATTGGCATACTTCGGTTTTTTCTGATTGGGTGATTTCCTATTATTTGCAATCACTGCAGTGCCTGTATTGTATCAGTACTTGATCGACATAAAGCTTTCAGTACTGGTGTATCAGTACTGGTATAGTACTGTATTTCTATGTATCCAGTACTAAATCCGCACGTGCTAGCCGACTCTTGAGGGCTCAATACTGGCACTGTACTCCGCCTGTTGTCAACATTGGCATACTTCGGTTTTTTCTGATTGGGCTCTTATTCAGTGTCAGTAATTTCGAAGTAATCACAATTGTGAAACAATCGCCGACACAATGGAAAAAGCTGAATTTTAGTTAATTTTGAAATTGAGGCGCATCCAATTTAAGTCACACTTTTCATAGGGCAGGATTCCAATGTCCTTGAATTTCTCACTTGACTGTGAAATTCAAGGACCCGGGAGAACTCTGATACTTTCCGTCATTGACCTTCGAGCGGCATGACGACTATAGTGTTGGCAGAAATCTAATTTTGCTGGGTTTTGTTTTTCCACCACTTTGAAGAACTATTTCGTTTTTTGGGCGAAGAAAAAGTGCACCAAATTACGGAAAAACTTTGCTGTTACGATTTTTTGATGGGAAACTCCAGAATCATTTTTTACAGTCTATATAATAATAGTAAACAAATTTTGCTGGAGAAGTCAATATTCCTTGCTGCCACAGCTAAAAAGTCGTTGTCATAGCTAACAAAATAAATTCTTCAAGTTTGAGATCTGATAGATCATCGTTGCTTAGCTGCCCAAATCGATTCCTTGTAACAAGACATATCGTTTCAAAAATGTACTGCAAAATTTTTTATCTCTACCAACTGAGTATTCCGTTATTCGGTTACCAATTAATTTCAATAAACGATGCAACCTTCAGCAACATCAACAAGGTTGCTGTTATAGAAGATAGAATGCTGTTACAGGAAAAAAATTGCTGCTCCAGCAAAAGGTACCCAGCAAAATCAGATTTCTCTGTCATAGTGAATTTTTTCCTTGTAGATGTCAGATACATTAAAACTGAATATAAAGTTTCTACACTGAAAAAAATACTCCGGTTAATATATGGACAGCAAGAATTACCGCCATTTTAACCGGAATTCTAGTTAAATGAATCGAGTCTCCGGCAAATTTAACAAGGGCTTTGGTAAATTTAACAAGAATTCCAGTAAAAGTCACAGATATTCCTTGCTGTCCATTTAGTAACCGGAATTCTGGTAAAATTAACAGTTCATTTTTTTCCGTGTAATTAGTGTTAGGAGAAAATTTTCGATACAAAAACATTATTCATTCCGATTGAATTCTTGATGGTCGGATTCAGAGATCTCAACCAGATTATAGTACACTTCATCCCTGGTGAAAAAATCTCTCTGAATCTCTCTATATTTTCGGACACGTTTCGGAGGGATTCATAAGAATTACAGAGCAATTCAGGGAAAGTTAGGGACCTGTCAGATAGTCGTACATCCTAAATCTCTCCAACTTTCTTTGAATCTCTCTTAATATTTTTCATGGAAATCTAGGAATTCTTCAGGATCTTTCTAAATCTTTCCGAATTCTTCAGAATTCCATCTCTCTGACACAGTCTTAGTTCCTCTGAGTCTCTTTGAATGTGTCAAAATTTGATATATCTACATTTCAAAGTTTACTCTGGATTTGCCTGAATCTTTCTGAATTCCTCTGAATCTCTTTGAATCTCTCCGAATTTCAAATATTGAGAATTCAAAGGTTACTCTGAATTTGTCTGAATCCTTCTGTAAAGTTCCATACTCGATTTTTGCTGAGTTTCGGGTTCCTGATTTTCCCTGAAACTCCCTGAATACCTCCGAATTCGAGAACCAAAAATTTCACTCCATTTATTTCTTCCTGAATTTCTTTGAATCCCTCTGAATCTTTCTGAATTTCTTCAAATCCTTCCGTGGAGTGCCGTGCTTAATTTTTCTTGATTTCCGTTTCTCTGATTTTCCCTGAATTTCTTTGAATGCCTCTGAAATCTCGCACAGGAACTTTCACTCAATGTATCTCTCTCTGAATTCCTCTAAATCTCTTTGACTCCTTCTGGAAAATTCAACGTAAATTTTTCTTAATCTAACCGTCTCTGAATCCTTCTGAATTTCCCTGAATCACGATGAATTGCTCTGAATTCCTCTGAATGCCCTTAAATTCCTCTGAACCTCTCTGAATTTCCCTGAATCCTTCTGTAGAGCTTCGTGCTAAATCTTTTCCAATTTTCTTGTCTCTGATTTCTCCTGAATCTCCTTGAATACCTCTGAAATCCTCAACGAAGAATTCCACTAAATTTATTTCTCTCTAAATTCCTCTGAGTCCTTCTGAGAAAGTTCCATGCTAAATTTTTCCTAATTTCCGTTCCTTGGAATTTCTCTAAAACTCTCTGAATGCCTCTGAAATCTCGCACCAAAAATTCCACTCAATGTATGTCTCTCTGAATTTCCCTGAATCCTTCTGAAAAGTTCAACGCACAATTTTTCCTAATCCACCCTTTCTCGAATCCTTCTGAATTTCCCTGAATCACGATGAATTGCTCTGAATTCCTCTGAATCTCTCTGAATTTCTCTAAAACGTGAAATTTTCAGAGAGATTTATTCACCAGGGATTCATTCGTCAATTCTCTTAGAATTGAAGTTATAATTCTTCAATCTCATAGAATTGACCAACCAACGCCGCGTACTATAATTTTGTTGGAAATCTGATCGGATTTTTCAACAAGGGCCAGTTTTTTAACATCTCTAGAAGGTAAAACTATAGTTGAAAAATACATTTATTCGCATCAAATGGATTTCACAAACAAATTTACGGTAATAAAAAGCATTCATCGAAATTATTTATCCAATAATAATTGCAAACTGCATAAATAATGCAGATAAAACTCATATAAAAAGATTCAATATAAAATAATATCCAGTATAGAAAAATCAATTTCATGTTCATCCGATGTCACAGGACTGAATATGTTGCGGGAGTTGGAATCGTTTATTGAAACGAATTAGTAATCGAATGACACAATATTCAGTCGTGAAAGATGAAAAATTTTGCAGCATACGGGTAAACTTGTAGCACTGTTTACCATAAATAATGGCAGTTTTCTTCTTAGATTTTTCTTACATTTACGATCTCTTAACAATCCATACCTTCTTTTAGTGAAAATGAAATATTATTATTAATTTTGGAAAAAACTGCTATTATTATGGGAATCTCTGGTACAAATTTCTCTGAGTGTATCACATGATCACGTGTTTCCGGGTCCAAGAAGTTAATTGAGGAAGACGAATGATAATAATTCATCAGATTTCATGACCCTGGTCAAAAGAATTCATTCCCAGTGAACAATATGTTATCCGGAGCTCTTAAAGATCTCCTAAATCTGCGTCGATTTCTGAGGAAAATAAGAGATTGCCAGAATGTTCTCCAAACGAACTCTTCAAGAGGATTTTTTTCTGAGATCTCAGAAAAATGATACCATTCAGATATCGATACGATAACACCGACAGAGCTCTTTCAAAAGACCTCTTAAAGAGCTCTTTCTCTCATAAGTGTTCACTGGGTTGAATCTGAGGAATGAAATTTCATGAGATTCGGTCAGAAGATTGTCCGAAATTCAATGAGAATCAATCAGATTTGGCGAGAGTCAATAGATTTTTATAACCAGGGGAGTTTACAGTTTCATTTCGTTTCTTTGAACGATTCGAACTTCAAAAACATGAACTGAATTATCAGAAAAAACTAAATTCTCCACAGCCCATCGAAGCTCGTTATCCTCCTTATTTTTCACACGAGTCAGCATATCAAAGACATAACAAAACATATAAAAAATCTGTCACCCCCGAACACGAGCATAAATTTTACATTATTTCAACCATCCTGCGTCTTCGAAAAATACTTTTCATTGAATTATTTCGCATAAAATTCGATCAATCAATACCAGATAATCAATTATCTCTCCCACGTTATCGCAATTTCACACCTCATCGCGACTTCTGATTTGATATCCGAAAAATAACATTGAAACCTGTTCCTGTAAAATCACACATATCCATATCGGAGTACAACAAAGAAATGCAAAGAAATCGTAGGCAAAGTTTTGTGCAGTGGCAAATTCTTTTGAACGTATCTAAACTCGATGATGCGTAAGTTTTAAATCACCGTGCATATATTCTACGAATCATCCCATGAAGTTTACATTCGATTCCCTTACGCGACACCCTTTCAAATAAAATTCGCGAAGTCAACTCAAGTCAAGGGTATTCGCATTGGAATGATAGACTCGCTCCGATTAACTTTCAAATTGGTTAACTTGGAATAAGTTCGTTGTATCTCCTCACTTTCATTCCTTTGATTATGGGAAGATTGATATAGTCAACTTGGATCAGACTGAACAGAAATTCCACGTACAAAATCATGATGATCAAAGAGAAGTTCACGAGATTTTTGTAATTTTCTTGAAAAATTCAAGTTTTTTAAAAATGTAATAATTCAGAATTCACACGTTCGATATTACTTTAGGTTATATATAAATATCTCTCGTATGAATGGACTGCGTTATTACATAATACATCGATACAATGATAGGAAACATGAACCAAATCATCAGACCCTGACCCGAATTCCATATAATTCAGGTTAAATCCAATCCACGTATCGCACTTGTATCGTTCATATATTCCCCATCGATAATCGAAACGATTGATTCGTTCAAACTCTCCTCTTGTAACGTACAACAACGTTCTCACGATTCTCATACGAGGAACAACCTACGTCCCTTCCATCTTGATTTTGTTTTGCCGGATTTAAGGTCGCTTTAAATTCTCGTCTACAAAGCTTCAACGCGTAAATACATCTATACATACATTTCAGTACACACATAATACATGTGCTAGGAACAATAAGACGCCCAAACAATATCGTAAATCCCATCCAGTGCAGCTGCAACACACCGGTGGGACTCCAGATTAGAAACACTCGCAACAAAACAGCTTCAAATATATATTTCTTAATTACTTTCGTTTACCAAGCTTCAAACTGGATAGAAAAGAACTTATTTTGTCTCTTCGTTTCCATTGTTATTGAATCTTCATAGATGATCCTTCGATTTCCGAAGTTTAAGGATCATTCACCCTTAGCTGCCACACTGGGGTCAGTCTGACTGACCCCAGGGTGGCAGCTGCAGGTTAAATTGAATGAAAACCAGCAGATACTGGAACAAGACCTGTTTATCCCAAGTTTTTGTCCCAAGATCTGCTGTTTTTCATCCGCGTTTACAGGGCATTTTCCGCAGAGTGGCAATGATCTTCAAAATTTGGGAATCAAATCACAATGATTGATCAATGTTTTTCGGAAGGCGTGCGGCGCAATGACAGCTGACCCTGGTAAAAGAAATCTCTCTGAATTTCTCTGAATCTCTCTATATTTTGAGACAAATTTCAGAGAGATTCAGAGTAATTCCAGAGTAATTCAGAGGAAGTTAGAGACTTTTCCGATAGTGATACGTTCTGAATTCTTCAACTCTCTCCGAATCTCTCCGCATATCACTGAATCCCTCAGAATTTTATATATTTAAACTTCAAAGCTCCCTCTGAGTTTACCTGAATATCTCTAAATTTCTCTAAATCTCCCGGAACCTGATATGTTCAGATTTCAAAGCTTCCTGTGAATTCCTCTAAATCTCTCTGATTTTCTCTGAATCTCTCTGAATTCCTCTAAATATCCCGGAATTTAATGTATTCAGATTTCAAAGCTTCCTCTGTATTCCTCTGAATTCCTCTGAATATTTCTAAAAAATTCCACGCACAATTTTTCTTAATTTATCTTCCTCTGGAAGTCTCTGAAACTTCCAGAAAGCCTCTGAAATGCAGGACCAAGAATTGTACTGAATTCATTCCTCTCTGAATTTCCAGACCCCCCCCCCCCGCCGGATCTCTCTAAATTCCTCTGAATCTCTCTGAATTTCTCTGAATTACGCTGAACCTTTCGAAATTCTTCTGAATACTCCTGAAAAGCTCTACACACATATTTTCCCTCATTCACCTGTTTCTTTGAGTCTCTGACATTCCCTGAATACTTCTGAAATCCTTAACCAAAAATTTTACTGAATTAATTCCTCTCTGAGTTTCTCTGAATTCCTGTGAATCTCTCCGAATTACTCTGGATATTTCTAAAAAGTTCCATGCAAAATTTTTCTCAATGCATCTGTCTCTGGAAGTCTCTAAAACTTCCAGAAAGCCTCTGAAATGCAGGACCAAGATTTTACTGAATTTATTCCTCTCTGAATTTCCCAGACTTTCCCCGCATCTCCCTGAATTCCGCTGAATCTCTCTGAATCTTTCTAAAAAATCCCACGCACAATTTTTCCCAATTCACCTGTCTCTGTGAGTCTCTGACACTCCCTGAATACCTCTGGAATCCTGAACCAAAAATTTAGCTGAATCAATTCCTCTCTGAATTTCTCTGAATTACTCTGAAACTTTCTAAATTCCTCTGAATATTTCTGAATAGTTCTACACACAATCTTTCTGAATTCATCTATCTCCGAAAGCGTCTGACACTCCTTGAATGCCTCTGAAATGCAGGACCAAAAATTTTACTGAATTTGTTCCTCTCAGAATTTCCCTGCATCTCTCTGAGTTCCTCCGAATTTTTCTGAATCCTTCTGAAAAATTTAAAGCACAAGTTCTCTCAATCCACTAGTCTCTGAAATCCTCTGAAGCACGCTGAATTGCCCGGAATTTCCCTGATTCTTTCTGAATCTCTCTGAAACGTGAAATTTTCAGAGAGATTCAGAGAGATTTTTTCACCAGGGGAGGTTCGAATCGGTACATCACGGATGAAAAGAATGATCGTTCAACTCCTTTTACCAATGATAAATCTTGATTATCTTGCAGTGTCAAAATTATATATAATTTGTATAGAATTCTATATAAATCATATATACAATTTTGTAAATTTTGCCACTCTTGTTAGATCTCTCGAATCGTTATTACTTTCAAAAGATGTATTTATTATAAAAATGTCTCGAAAGAGATCTTTTGAAAGTGGGAACAGTTTGAAAAATCCAAAAGATATCTGGAAACACAAAATGTCGTGTGGGCTGTCGATTCGTGGAGTCGCAATAAGTTCATCACGTTTCCTCTGAGTACCAAGAGATGTCACCATACGGGATTTAACGCCAACCGTTGAGGTTTTGTCGGTGAGAAATAATGAGGGTATAAAAAATCAAAGCATTATGCAGACTATGATGCCCTGAGGGATCACCGTGTCGTTGACTTAGCCATCGCTGGATAAGCACAGACAGCGAAGAGAAGATGAAACTTGTTTCGTGGATGGAAATAACTATAAGCTCCAACAATCACGATTTATACGATGAACCCATGTGACGGGTTGTTCCCAAGCTGTTGCTTGCATCAACAATTCGGACTTGATGCACAAAACTTGCACTTTTTCTTCGTAACATTGAATTAATTGACTCGTTCGGGGATTAATTATCGAGATTCCTAACTCACAAACATAATTGAATGCACAAAGTTATCAAAGATTTCACGAGTGAGTCTTATAAACACAGATTAGGGAGAATTTAGTTAAGTAACGTAATCAACGTCAAAATGACAAGTATTCTCAAGTGAAACTAGCGACCAACCACCTGTTCTACAAGATCTCGTCTATTTATGCTCCCTCTGGAAATGATCATCGTGTGTTGTGTATATTTCCAGGATCTTGAGAAATATGCGCAAAGTTACTCGATTGATATCAACGAATAGATCCAAAGAAGCGACACAACAGATTCGAACTGGAATTCAAAAAAAAATATTTATTTAATAACGAATTCATTTTGCGGATAAGCCTGGAGGGAAGCAAGAAAGTTTCGACAATATATATTACTTTCTACTTTTCTATAATAAATTTTATTTATCCTGACCCAATAAACTTCGATGGAGCATTAAAGAATGAACCAAGTGCGGATGGATTTCAGTTTAACGACTTCCAACAGTATCGATACCTACCCAGGAAACTTTCATCTTTAAAAACCCGTCTTCTCCCTATCCGCAGTTTGAGAGGTATATTTCACCTTATTACATGAAGAGAAGGTTCTTCGCATTAAGGTTCTCCACCGATTAAATTCTTCTATGCTCTTGGAAAAAGTTTTGAAAGAAAAAGAATGGGAGGATTTTTTTGATTAATTGGTATGTTCGGTATCCCACGATATCGTTATCGATGTGCTTTTGGGTTTTTGAATTCATTTTCCCATTGATCGAGCCAACATATTCATCTCCAACCACATTTTCCACAATTATTTTCCCCCTTCCTCGAGCACTTTGTATACTTTGTATACTTTGTATACTTTGTACCGCAAGAATTTTACATTCGTTTGTATCAAATGAACGCGACTGGGAATTCAATCAAGCGAAAGGGATGAAAAATTATCGAATGATTGACATATTTTTCATATTATTCGAGATCAAATTCGTCCGTTTGAAGACCGTCCGTCATTTACGAAAACGATGTGAAGAGATTTCACGGTTCGACAAATAATTCATTTTGAAAGGCCATTAAATCTACCTAATTGATCGAAGCTGGATGTCGTTGGACAATTTCGAGTGGCCGAGCGATGGTACCTATACGGGAGGGTCGTAGGGTGGCGAAGCAAAGCAAAAACCTCTGGACGACGAGAGAGAAAATTTCAACATGAAATATTCTTCTTCGTGACTTCACCGAGCACCTCTCTCTAATCGAGAAACAATCCAAATTACTGCGTAATAATCACAGATTTTCAAATGCGAGGACAAACCGAATCCACTAACGCGCAATATAAAATTCAAAGTCCGACCAAGTGCTGAACAAACTTTCATTAATACACGCGCTTAATGGATTCGCTAAGATCGATGATGACAAAAGAAGGATACCCGATAATGCGCGACCAGGAATTCGAATGGAATTGATTTCAACTCAACATTTCACTCGATTTTTCACTCTCTTTTCGCCTCTTTTGTTACTTATTCTTCATCGCAATCCCTTTTTAACTCGACTTGAAAAATTCTTGTAGATTAACAAGAGTTTCCCCGAGAAGTCTAACGAGTTTATCGAAGGGAATATCTTCATTGAGAATGTTCGGAATTCTCATGCATCCCTTTGCATCTCCCCCAGTAAAGTCTCGCAAAGTCCTTGTGTACTTTTTACATTTATAGCTCTTCGCCACCGCCCCACTTACCTTCCCCCTTCACCTCCCCTCCCCTCCAGAAGATCTTCCACGGTGAGAACTTGGGTTCTAAGTAAGAAATTGAGAGTACTAAAGGTACTAAGACCGCGCGTCGATTACAACGAGGATTTGTTCTTCCTCAAATCTCTGTCTCTCTCCTTCTCCGCATTCTTCTCTCATTCTCACTCTCGCAAGGGGCATGCAGACTCCCTGAGAGGCTTTTAGAGCAATTTTCTTTAACAAACGAACCGAACGAACGAGCAGCTTTCTTCGAATAAAACAGAAAAAGAGAGAGAAAAAAAATATGGAGTGAAGGCTTTTAAGGAGAACGTTTCAATGTGGATCATTCTCCTCGATAGGACCAAGAGAAAAGGAAATCGTTCTACGATAACAAAAGATGCGACAGATTTTTCTACACGTGTACAATTTTCGTACTCGATTTCATCCATGTTGCACAATTTTCTCATCGTCTGAGATTTGTTTCTTCGAGCGTAATGGTGATCGAAAGGAATATGTATCCAAGGATGCTGGAAAATCGCTGTTTTTCGTCGATATAATCAACAGTTTTGTTTTTGAATGTTGAGAATTTTGTCGTGGATGGAACTTGAGATCCTGGAGATTCCAAAATGAACAATTTTTATGGTTTACTTTCGGTTTTTTTTTTGGTTTGGTGGAAAATTTGGTCAGAAAATGGTTACCCAGATAATTGTGAACGTATAATCACCTGTTTGTGACCGGAAACTAATGGTTGCTGGGAACAAATCTGTCACCAAAAAGAAGGTAACCAAAAAATGTGGTCCGTTTTTAGAATCTTTTTGCTATTCTTGAAGTAAAAACCTAGAATATCAGGGGAGAGTGGGGCAAGTTTTCTATAGGGGCATGTTTTCCAATGCGTTATAATTTCTTAGTATGCTGGAAGAGCGCACTGCTGGATGAATGGTCGTGAGTAGTATCATCTAAGGTACCATTCACGGCAATATCAGGTTAATAGCTGCTTTCATCATAATAAGAGAACTGTTTTTACGATTTTGTCGTTGGTGATTAAACTTTACATGTGTTCATTCAAATCGAAAAAAAACATACTTACGTTATTCTGATTGTTTCGGTTAAATATGTGTTTACCCAGGTAAAAATTGACCATGGGCGCTAGGTTGCCGCAAGGCTCACCAAGATGGGCCGAGCCTAGGCTACCAGGCATGGCGCAACTCTGAAATGATAACATCATTCCAGCCTCAGCCCATTTGTTTCCACAATCAAGACCCAACACTGGAAACAGCGTTGTGATAGCATATGCCGTCAATGGCAGACCATACAAAAATTTGTTCGCCAAGGATGAGCCAACGCTGTAGCAATCTTGCGGCAGGGTTGCGCCCATCTCATGCCAATGGTCACTTTTATTTTTTATTGTAATTGAAAATAAAATCAAAAATCCATTCTATCATTTCGATTGAACGAAATGAATGTCGGAGAATTTCAACATGTAATTTTTCTGATTAGTTTAAACTGATGAATGACGTAAATCCGGTGGTCCTGGCGTAGAAGTAGGCGGGTCTGGAAACAGATGAAGAATTATTTCTGTCATGGAATCTTCAAAGGAGACTTATATATTGATTGAATGCTTGGTTCGCCACTCGCAGGAAACAAGCATCACTCTGGTGAGAGTTATTGTAATTTGCTGTTTGAGAAGGAAGTTTCACTCTTAGCCAAGCTATTACTCAAGTCGAGTCAAGCTAACGCCTAAACTGAGCGAGGCCATCGCCCAAGCTGAGCCAAGCTATTGCCCAAGCTGGACCAAGCTACGACCCATGCTTGGTGCAACATGAGAATCCATTGTCATTCAGAGTTGCCTAATGCTTGGAGCAGTGTCCCGCCAAGCCCTAGAGAGCCTCTGTTGAAAGCATGCTTTTTCCTTCAAGCAATATTGGTTGAAGGATGGGCCAAGCGTGGCGCAGCCAATGATCAATGATGGATCAATGAAGTCGATTTATGACTTCCCATATTGGTACAATGTTTAGACCATTGTCAACCATCCTTGTCCCTACATAGATTGCCCAGCTTTGGCTGGCAGCCTTGCGTCTAGCTATATTCCGTCGTCAGCATTGGCGGAGCCTGAAGATTTTTATATGGGTATAAACGAAAGTCCCCTGAATCGAATGATGTGATAATTTTTGTAAATCACTCGCGTCTTTACGATCTTAACCTAGTTCCAAGTTGAAAAACGAAGATGGGGCAAATTTTCCCAAGTGACACGGGGCAAATTTTCTCACAAAGAGAATTTGTCCCGGTCTCAACCAAGTGATTTTAGAATGTTGCAAAAGCATTTCTTATATTATATGATTAGTCTTCGCGATTTGAGGTTAGTTTAGAGTTGGAAAACAATGATAAAGCAATGTTTTTCAGTGCGGAAAATTATCTCAGTCTCAATCAAATTGTTGTAACGTATTATAAGCAAATTTATCGAAAAAGATAAGCAAATATTATTTGATATGATTTATCATTAAGTTTACACAGTTCACAGATGGTTTGAAATTATAAAAGGAAAACGAATCGTGGCTCCTACAGTCATGATTTAATGAAAGCAGCTGTCTTTGTATTCTTCATACTTTCGCTTACTTTCTATGTACTACATTCGTTATTTCGTTTTCCTACATCACATGTACCCCCTATTGTAATTGATTTCCAAATAAAAAATCGAATAAAATACTCAATTTGGATTCGAACTTTAATTTTTTATCTATTTTTGGCGATTTTGAATGAGTGAGAAAATTTGCCCCCATATGGTTCGAAGGTGTTGGAAAACTTGCCCCGTATGTGGGGCAAGTTTTCGCAAGTGACATGACTGCAAATAACACTATTTTGCAACAACATGCTTATGAAATCATTACATTTATTTATACTAGGTTGAAGTGGAAGCTTCAACGAGTAAAATAGTACCCCAAACGCCTTGAAATATGCAACGGGGAAAAATACAAAAATCGACAAAGAAAAAGGGGGAAAACATGCCCCACTCTCCCCTACCACGAAATAACCAGAAAATCACCAAAATTGAGATTGGTTGAATTTTGGTTGCAGGAAATGTTGCAGAAAATGTTCCAAACGACCAACACGTTACCAAAACCAAGATTTTTCACCAAAATGTGACCGAAATATTTTTGGTCGCTTGTCGGTTCACCCAGATCCACCAGGGGAGGGTTTTGGAATCTCTCGAATTCAAATAACTTCTTTGATGCGAATCAAACACTTTTCGACAATTATACTCAGCAATTGCATACTTTCCAAAATACCGACAAAAATAAAGTTTTGTAGAAAAGCAGGAAAATTTTGTAATAAATCTCTGAAGGAGCTCTCAACTGAATCCAAAAAGTAGAAAAATTCACTGAATTCTAAGAAATTTCAACTAAATTTCGGAAAGTGTCCTGAAAATTCAATGAATGTGACTGTAATTTTTTACAGCCACTTTTTTTCTGGATTTCAATAGATTTTACTAAATTTTCAGGACACTTTCCGAAATTTAGTTGAAATTTTGGTTGGAAACTTGAAAATTTTGTGGTCGATGTTAACATGCGAGGGGTTTTGGAATCTCTCGAATCCCAGTAAACACACGCACGTTTTAAAAACGTCACAAACAGTCAATAACCACACGTTGCGAATTAGTAATATTCTTGCGTTGATTCAACGTAAAAATTTCGCGGCAGATCACGTGTTTTTCAACCATAAAATAACGTCATATCAGAGGTTTGAACATCGTTTAAAAGACGTCAAATATGGACGTGTCCTGATGATGGTTCTACACCCAGAGAAATTTAGATTTGGATTTATTTAAATTGACTAAACTTTGTTTGAATCAATTAAATTTCTACTTAAATATCAACCTACTAGAATTTTAGTTGAATCAAATAAAAAATGTATTCCATTCAAATAAACTTTTATTAATTTCAAATAACATTTACTTGAATCGAGTAAAATTTCATTGAATGCAATGAAATGTCTAGTAGGTTTATATTCAAGTAAACTATTTTTCTGGGTGTAAAACGTGAATTGAATCCAACAAATTTTTTTTTGAAAACTTTTCATTCAATATCGGGAACAATAGTATTTCTGAGTATGACAGAATTTGGAAAGTATGCCACACTATTTACTATCTTGCTCTTTGTTGAAATTTTAACCATTGTTCGGTTTCGTTCGACATTTTTAGCAGAATATCTTCAATTGAAGTTCAAACACAAGGTGTTATGAACACACTTTCAACGCGTGATTCAAACTCGTTCAAAATACGTTTTTTGAGGACGTCGTTTGATGGTTATTTTTGAATATTAGTTTAAATTACACGTCATCAAAGCGTAATTCCTGGTCGTCTATTTCCTTATCAAATTTCAACTAAAAATCAACGTTATGAAATCAACGACTAACGTCCGTTTGACAGTCTAACGTTCTTTCAACGTTGAAATAACGTGTGTGTGTGTGTTTATTGGGATTGGAATAACTTCGCTGATGCGAATCAAATGCTTTTCGGCAACTATACCAAGCAATTGCATACCGATGGATAAAGGAAAAAAAACCCTCTCCAAAATATTAACAAAAATAGTTTTGTAGAAGATCAGAAAAATTTTGTAAAAAATTTCTGAAGAGGCTCTCAACTAAATTCAAAAAGGACTTCCATCGTGAAAAAATTCACTGAATTTTGAGAAATTTCAACTACATTTCTGAGAGTGTTCTTAAAAATTCAGTGGAGTTACTTGAAATTCAGCAAAATTTCCCTGAAAATTCTTACAGTGTTGATCGTCGATGGAGATATAATCTCAAAACGATGACTCCGAACGAAGAAAACAGCGCGTAAAAGTGACAGATCTATAGCTCCATATACGTAGAGCGTTTTTTCATTGAAAAATTCCTCTTTGAGTCGAGTTTTAATCCGTGTAAATACTTACAATTTTCATACTCTCTATCGCTTGAATATTCATTGAAAAAATAGTACTGGTTTTAAAACTGTCATTGATTCTCACGTTCAAAAAGAGGATTTAACTTTCTCAATACAACGAAATCATATCGTGTACGTATGAAATACAAACTCTTTTCTTCTACTTCGAAAGAAAAAGACATGTTCTGAGAAAATTCTGATAACAGAAGATATCTATAGAATTTCCATAAAAATTTTGAGTGAAACTGTTTCAAATATCTACAAAGGATGTTCAAAACAGTTCAGAAATGCATCCACGAGTCTCATCTCTGGAAATTTATTAGGGATGCACGAGACTCGAGACGATACCGAGACCGGGTATTCGATACTCGAGAATATCGTCGATACAAATATTATATTCCTGTTTCTAGTTCACTCCGAAAAATAACAAGAATTCTTATATCTTCGAGGAGGCATTTTTCTCCGTATACCAGCGTAAAAAACATTTTGTCCGTGAGACTTCTCTGTACCGAATTTATGGAACAGTCTACAATTTTCAAAGAATAATCTTCGATAGCGCATGACATGGAGTATCAAATATTATTTCCTGAAAATTTCAGACTGTCCCTGGTGAAAAATGTAAAAACCTTTGGATTTCCGCTTCTTTTGCGCTTAGATACTGTTCCGTTGACTCTTCCGCGTCGCTCCATCCGTTTCATTTTCACCAGGAGTTTCATGAATTCTGTTCGGAGAAATCTTACAATAAAATGTTTATTCGGATGATACGCTGGTATCCCCTTATTAATGTTTCTATTGGAGAATTCACTTTCAACTTGGAAATTTCTCGAAATTGTATACTATTCTGGAGAAATTTGAGAGTTCCTCGCTGAGATGGAGACCCCCCTGCCGAATAAAGTGATTTCACACAACTAGGCTTGTGTTGCAAAACTTTGCTCCCGTATACTCTTAAATATCGATTTTCTATGTCTTTCCGATCAACTGAACAAAGCTGTGCTGTTCATTTGACCAGCTGATACCGCTACACTGATATTCAGTTCATAATTTAAAATTTATTCACAGATTGTTTTACAGCCAATACACGTTTAATAAACATCCTTTGGAGCTTCAAGTTCTCTTTGATCACAGTATTAACCGTAAAACCATGAATTTTTGAAATCAGAAAAGTAATGTCAGGATCAATAATAATCTATGAATTCATATTAAAATTCGAGTAAACTTGAAACGATTTTACAAAAAGCCCTGGAGTAATAATGTCGAGTGGTAAGTAAGTATAGGAACCTTCAATTTTTCATCCTGCCGAGCGTTTAATCCAGTAAATTGTAGACTTAACAAAGGACGGAAACGACTGTCCGAGGATAAGAAACATGGGGATAGAGAAAGATGAAGACCCAGGAGTATTATGCTTCCTGATAGTAGAAAATGGTGCGATCATATTCAGAGACGGAGTGTACGATGTTATATCGTTATATCATCAGGTCAGGTGTACTTGCCATTTGAATAATGTAAAACACGTCCAACCGCCATGAATCAGCATCAAGTGAAAATTCTCTCCCCCCTTTGAATTGATTTTTTTTGTACCTGTTCTGGAAAACTTATACAAATCGAATGTAAAATCAAGACTCGTTGATCCCCTCAATAATCTCCCTGTACATTAGAATCGAGTTTTTTATTTAATTCTAAAACAAATCTCACGTTTCAACGTAACACACATCGGTATGTACTATTCAACTCGTGTTTGGATAGCGTATAAAAACGTAATCCTAGATTACGAAGATCGTGTTTCGTACATCTTTGTTTCATTCTTTCTCTCTCTCTCTCCTCTTCTCTCGCCGAAAAGAAAATCTTGCCGCATTACTACTTAAATCCTATTTAAAAGAGAAAAAATCTCAAGAATCCCCTTGTTAACAAACTCCGTTTAAAACTCCTTTTCATCGGTATTCCGATAGCGTACCGAATATATAAATGTAATTCAAAATACCTAACTCGCTCCGATCCCTCTCTTTAATCCACCAGAGATAAAAAACAAAAACATACACAAACACACAGAAACAAAAACACTCCCTATACACAGAGGAAATTGTTCATTCGAGAGATAGTTTACGGTACCCATTGATAGTCGGCCAAACAGTTTTCTAATAGATTTTTATCTCTGCATCATCAGTAGTATTGTGAGTTTTCGTTCAACTTTCTGAAAATCGAACAAGAATTGGATATCCGGTACAATCAACCATCGACATACGCTCATCCGGAGTTTGAATCGGATTTCGTATCTTCCACCTTTTTTATACCTCCCTCCAGCCTCCACATCCCATCCCCGCCCCCCTTCTTTTCCCTGATTCCAAAAGTAACAGAAAGAAGTAGGTACGTTTGCTACGTTGGATCATTTTTTTTCCCCTACAGGACGGTGAACTCTTCTACTTTCTTCTTTTCTTGATCTGTTTATTTCTCTTTTTTTTCATTTCTGGTTTTTCGTTTGATTTTTATTCTTTTTCTAGTATTTCAAGTACAGTAGCCAACCCAGGAATATATAAAAAGGCATTCGTTTGGTCTGTTTCAGGTCCTACCACCTTGGAAAGCTGCCAAACACGGAAGTATATCCTTCAAAATTCGCACGAACGAACCCAATGGACTGATCATGTACAGTCGGAGCGGCGCTCATGCGAGGGTACGAGAATTTCTTTCCTTCCTTCTTTCTTTCTTTCCCCTACGATGCGCACACGATCGCAAAGGTTTTTCTCTATGAAAAGATGCACGTTTAATGAAGGCCGATGGAAAATAAAAACAAAATTCTACCTGTTTGAAATATCACATGGATTTTGATAAAAGAACTTTTGTTTTGGTCGAATAAATTATTACGGCCGTTGAAATGTACCGTTTTTCAGAATTCCGAGTTTCACGAAACAAAAGGGTGGAGGAGAGATCGAGGATAGTTTGGGATGATTTTTCGTGCCCCATACATGAATATTTCAACTTCGGCTATTCAATTGTTTATTGAAGTAGGGATGTATATTTTTTCAATTACATGTATTTTTTTGTTCGTTTTACAACGAAGAAACATGGGGAATACGATAAAAGAATTGCGGTGCTGTGATTTCACACATCGTTCGTTGGTATTTATTTTCATAGAGTCGTTGCGAAAATCGTTGGATTTGTAATTGGATTCTGTCGAGTATTTTTTTTTCAATATATATATATATACATGTAATGGTTTGGTGGAATTCAAATGAAGCTTCGAGAGAAATTATTAGCTGAATATTTCAATTTGATATTCTTTTATTTTTATTACGGTTCATTCGACAGGAATGTTATGAAGAATATCTCTGTTTTTCCAGCCGGATTTGTTTGCTTTTGAAATCATCAGCGGTCATCTGTACCTGCATGCTGATCTGGGAAGTGGTCCAGTGAAAATCAAGTCTTCTAAACAGAGGGTAGATGATGGCACGTGGCACGATGTAGCCTTGAGACGCGTGGAAAGGGATGGTCGAGTCACCGTCGATGATGTAACGGTGGAATTCCGAACTCCAGGTACGATAACGATCTAAATTCTCTTTGATATCCTGCACATTAATGATCTAAATGCTGTTGTACTAAACGGTTTAGGGTCTCTCCCCGGTGAAATATGATATTCCACTCCTATCCGGTACTGTATCGATTTTAAAGAGAAAATACGTGAATCAAGAATCATTCAGAGTTGAGTATTAAAAATTGCAGACAACCTTGTGGAATATTGAAGAATTTTCAAAATAAACTCTACTTTGATTTTCTGATCAAGTCAAAGCGTGTATTAACTATTGGCCCTGCTTAGAGGGGATACCAGCGGCCCCTGGAAATGCAACCCGAGCCAAATCTTTTCTGAGAAATTATTCGAAAATGTAGCTCTGTACAGACCATTTGTTGTTTTTGAGTATTTTGTCAGAATCCGATTCAAAACGATTAACTGGTCAGTCAATTTAATGATAAATCGGATTTTGGAAGCAAGGGGTCCAATGTGCGGGGCTGGGTAGGACCCAGAGAATAGGCAATCAATACCGCTCAATGGAACTCATTTCGAACTAAAGAAACAAATAAGAACTGTGAGTGAACTGTTTTTCCCTGGTCTTTCGAATTTTATTCATTCTCAGAACCCAGTAACTTAAAATTTGAATCACTCCTCACGTACAGGTGAAAGTCTCCTCTCTACTTCCTTTCATTACAAAAGAAAAAAAAAAGAGAAAAAAACCATGTTCGGTACTATCAACAGAGAGATTTTTATATAATCTAAAATGTATGACCACAGGGTGAATACGCCATGACCTTTACAACAATTTTAATTCCTCCATACATCATTCAACCTCCTCTCTCTCTCTCTCTATTTTTTTCCCTGAAATTTTCCAATACCGCAGACACTTCTTCACCCACACTTTATCCTTATACAAAGAAAACCCGTCGCGTAAACCCCTGCACTTTATTCTCACTTTGTTCTCATCAGAGGCTGAAATAACCAAAATAAAACTTCATTCCGCTCTGTCGTTCCTAGAAAAAGAGACGAAGAAAGCCAGGGTCACGTATGTACATGAGATTTGACATTTTATATTTTCGTTTCATGAATTAACTCGTAAGTCGGAAATTTCTCTAACTCCAAGTGGAACTTGCGAACCGGAGCCCACGGAGGAGAGGCAAAAAGAACGAACAACGTGTATTCTTTTAACAAAGTCCCATGGAACGTATCGCTTTTTATCATTCCGCTCTCCCTCTGTGATAGAACGAGACGACGAGGACGTCGTATCCTATGGGAGACTTTTAGGACACACGGCACGTCACTATACACAAAAGGTAGATGTTCTGGTGCTTTATCACTTAACCGCGTTGCAACGAGTAAATCTTCGACCTTTGGACCACCGACGTAAACGTCGAGAGAAATACGAAAAGGAAGAAGAAAATAGGAGTAGAGGGGCAAATAGAAGGGAAACAGCCACTCATAATTCAGAGTTACACGCTCGAGAACACTTATCTGCTGGAACAGCTAGGCTGCTGCTTCACGTTTATACATCCTTACGTATGAAAAATTATTTTTCTCCTCATTTTATCATTCCAATCTTTTGTTTTCCATGCTCCTCCCCGAGCGCGTGTTACCCCCCTTATCGGTTATCAACGCGACCCTGGTCAAAGAGATCTCTCCGAATCTATCATCTGAAAATGTCACGTTTCAGAGAAATTCAGAGAGATTCAGGGAAATTCAAAAGGTTTCAGGAACGGGTAGATTAGGAAAAATTGTGCGGTGAACTTTCCAGAAGGATTCAGAGGAATTTAGGGACATTCGGAGGAATTCATCGTGATTCGGAGAAATTCAGATGGATTCAGAGACGGGTAGATTAGGAAAAATTGTGCGTTGAACTTTCCAGAAGGATTCAAAGGAATTCAGAGAGAGATACATGGGGTGAAATTTGTGGTGCGAGATTTCAGAGGCATTCAGAGAGTTTTGGAGAAACTCAGAGGAACGGAAATTAGGAAAAATTTAGCATGGAACTTTTCAGAGGGATTCAGAGGAATTCAGAGAGAAATAAATTGAGTGGAATTCTTCGTTTGAGATTTGGGAGGCATTCAGAGAGATTCAGGGAAAATCAGAGACATGAAAAATTAGTGTTGCCGCGATATTATCGTCGATAATTGAGGAATAATCGATTATCTCAATTCTTACACGTTCCTATGGAATATATAATCCACGAAACTTCGATTACGCTCATAATGAAACGGAATAATGAATAATCCCAGACTTGTACACAAAATAAACCAAGATATGCTTCCATTTATCGTTACGATATATCGATAATTATCGTCACGATAGTGTAAGAATATTTTGATTCATTTTATTTAAAAGACCAAGATGATCCATTATCCCGTTTCATTTCGTGCACAGTGGAAGATCTACGCGTTAAAAATTCCATGAAAACCTGTCAAAATTGAGATGATCGATTATTTCTGAATTTCGACGATAATATCGCGGCAACACTAATGAAAATTAGAAAGAATTCACAGGAATCCAGGAAGATTCAGAGGTATCTAGGGGCATTCAGAGGGATTCAGAGCAATTCATCGTGATTCGGGGAAATTCAGAAGGCTTCAGAGACGGGTAGATGGAGAAAAATTGTGCCTTGAACTTTCCAGAAGGAGTCAGAGGAATTCAGAAAGAGATACATCGAGTGCAATTGTTTGTGCGAGATTTCAGGGAGATTTAGGGAGAATCAGAGAAACGGAAATTAAGAAAAATTGAGCACGGAACTCTACGGAAGGATTCAAAGGAATTCAGAAGGTCCAGAGAAATTCAGAGAGAAATGAATTAAGGGGAATTTTTGGTTCAAGATTTCAAAGGCATTCAGGGAGTTTTAGAGAAACTCAGAGATCCAGAAATTAGGGAAAATTGACCATGGAACTTTACAAAAGGAATTCAGACAAATTCAGAGTAAGCTTCGAATTCTCAATGTCTGAAATTCGGAAAGATTCAAAGAGATTCAGAAGGATTCAGAGAGATTCGGGGAAATTCAGAAAAATTCAGGAGAATTCAGAAAGATTCAGGCAAATTCGAAGTCAGCTTTGAAATCTAGATACATGAAATTCTGACACATTCAAAGAGATTCAGAGGAATTCAGAGAGATTCAGAGAAACTCAAACTGTTTCAGAGGAATTCAGCATGAGCTTTGAATTGTCGATAACTGAAATTCTAAAGAATTCGGAAAGACTTCTAAAGATCCTGAAGAATTCCTAGATTTCCATAAAACAAATTAAGAGAGATTCAGGATGTACGACTATCTGACACACGGAAAAAAATGAACTGTTAATTTTACCAGAATTCCGGTTACTATATGGACAGCAAGGAATATCTGTGACTTTTACTGGAATTCTTGTTAAATTTACCGGAGCCCTTGTTAAATTTGCCGGAGACTTGATTCATTTAACTAGAATTCCGGTTAAAATAGCAGTTAAAATAGCATTCTTGCTGTCCATATATTAACCGGAGTATTTTTTTCCGTGCAGGTCTCTAACTTTCTGTGAATTACTCTGAAATTGTTCTGAATCTCTCTGAAAAATGTCCGAGAATATAGTGGCTTTCAGAGAAATGTTTTTTATTACCAAGGGATCATTCAGATGTACAAAAAGAAGACTGTTGCGAATGAATTTCAAATTCGAGTTACGTTCTACTTTGTTAACGAGGTCAAATTCGAGACGAGATCTACATTATATGGAATAGACAGGTTGAAAGCTTTGAGGCAACGGTATCTCGTAACTTGCACACTTTCGCGCTCAGTACTATGCTTTATTAAACCGATAAATAAACAGGAACTATCAACGTACAAGGAGTTTCCGCCTTCTAACAGTCTTCAATGAAAATACGACGAGGTTGCTCAAACAATGGTTCTCAAACTTCCGAATGAAATCGGTTGCTCGGTCTTTCTTGCTCTTCAATTTCTCTCTATCCGGCTATCTATACTCACGTAGCGGCATACCTTCCACCCCAATGGTCTCCGGACTTTATACGTGAAACACAACTCCGCGTTGAAATACTCCAAGTTTCTCAACTTGAATATGGCTCTGGGCGACGCTTTCAATACATTCGTCATCAGTTTCTCACCTTTCACAATGCGGAAAGGAAAACTGTTCGCAATCTTTCGTGATTGATCATGGGGGTGTTGAGGACTCCTTTCTGACTGGCATTCGGATCGAGAGAGTTGAATTTACTTCCATAGAGAACAAATTTTGCTGGAAAAATCGCTGTGGTGGCTAACGAAATTGCTGTAATGGCGAAAAATTTGCTGCTCTAGCCAAAGATATCCAGCTAAATCCTCTCTACGAGGGCATGAAAGCACTCTTCAGAACTATAACTCCACATAGAAGGGTGAGCAAAGATCGAGAGAGACATCCTTGCTTTTTTTAGATCAGAAGATATCACTGTGTACAAAGTTGGTAAATTAGATCCAATTCTCTCACAATTCACCTCCTTTCATTCAAGAAAAAAAACGCCAATCGTCCTTAATTAGCATCGATTTCTTTACAAAATTCAACGCTGATTCGTCCACGAAATTCCGTCTCTCTTGGTGAATTCCTCCCCGTAACAACAGCGTCAAAACTGTTCGGACGCTTCAAGAAGGAGTTTATTCGATTTCACGGCCGATAAACATTCGCCGAAGAGCATCCAAACTGCCTCAAGCTGTTCGTATCGTATCGAATGGCGATAAAATACGATGTAATTCTAAAGGTGTGCCTCCTCGATGAAATTAAAGGGGTAAAAAAAAAACATTGATATGTTGATGATTCTCGATAGATGGGAAAGAGAATGTTTTTCTTTTGTCGATAACATACGTTGACGGGCAACGAGCGCGAGGGATGTTTGAAAATTCAAAAACCATAGGTTGAAAACAATAACAAACGATGACTCGGCATATCGAGAGACAGTAAACGTCGTGGAATGGCGTGGGTTGTGAAATCAAACCCGATGACTAGACACATTTTTCGTAGTTTTCTGGTAGCTTCTTATAATTCTCGAGCGTTGAAAAGTATGTAACGAAACAAACAACGGAGATGAACGAAAGTGTCTCATTCGCGAACAACAAGAACAAAAAGTGGGAGAACGGATAAATTGAAGTATGCTGTGTCGAAACTTTCGCCTGTAACAAAAAGTTATCTGTTTCCGGTGATACGAACATCCATTTATTACGTATAGATACCTCGAAAACCGCATTTGTCACACGGATATGTTTTTCGATACACCACGGGAGTGAGTCAAATGCAGCGATCTGTATGGGTTGGAAAGGGCGGAGGCGAAGGTGGAAAAAGGAAAAAAAAATGAAAGGATAAGAGAGATATATGAAGGTTGGCACGGATGGGGTTGGATGGATCCTTCGCGCTTCGTCGCGCATCGGCTGTCTCTTATTATTAGGATCGTCGAAATTTTTCACAACGCTCGGAACGAGAACTGAATTTTCAAATTCTTCTTGATTCGTTTCCTGAAGTGAAAATTCGAGGGTTCCTTAAAAGAATCGCCGGGAAAGGTCTTACCGACACTTTCCGTGACTACTGAATGTATGAATTCCCACGTAGAAATTCCGATACGACCCGGTTTCGGATGGTGACGAACGGATCGGTACTGAAAAGGTAGTATGGGCCCACCAACGGTTGTCTGCCGATTGCGGATCGGTACTCAACCGACTTCATTTCAAGTTTTATCACAGACCTGCGAGAACAGTATTAGTTCTCAATGTCGAAACCACACTGATTTCCAGTACTGAATTGATGTTCAATTCAGTTCCACCCTGGCAGCCTGTGTCAAGCTGGTACTAGACCATCCGTCAATTTCTACGTGGAAAGCCGCGAACTACCCCGTAGAATCTCATATTTTAATTCATCTTTTTAATATTTATGAATATCTAAATATCGACCAAGGGATATGAAACTACGTGTTGAATATTGATAAGCGTCTTTCAAAGATTCTTCCTCCACAATCTCAGTCTACATTCTGTATTCAGTGGTGTCTCATACACCGCGATAACCTTCAGATAAATTCTAAACGGTACGAGAGAAAGTTTCTTTTCATGTAACCCCATTATGTTACCGAAAATGAGTGTATTCAAAACTTCAAAGTAAGGGTTTGTATTACATAAGAGTTTGGGAGACAGTTTGAAATGAATGTGATCCCAGATAACACGTCAGAAACGATTTCAAAACGGTTGATAAATCTTTCAGGGAATTTTTCATGTTTCAAAGAAATTTTTGTTTTATGTATTTCAGGAGATTCCACGCAATTGGATTTGGATGGATTATTGTATATCGGTGGAGTGGGGGCACCTTTCGCTCCTTTGACGGTACCAGCAGTGTTATGGACAGGTACTTTAAGACAGGGATACGTGGGATGCATGAGAGATCTGGTTATAAACGGACGTCCTGTGGATATCGCTGGATATGCTCAACAACAAGATTCAGGTGAGACCCGAAGGCATGTTCAACTACTTGACGCGATAACGATCCTGCATTTCACTGTCCCACGAGAGATAAATTTTATCTATTCAAAAACAGTGGGTACATTGAAACAAAAGTCTATTGTAAATTATACTATTTTGATCAGTAAAACGTATATTAGTTACATTGACTAATGCATTAGTATATTTGCATGATCATAAAGTGAAAGTAACTAATTCAAAATCGTTGGAGATACTACAAAAATTTGTGAATAGTAAAATCAACTCCAAGAACCTATCCCTATTTACAGTTCAGATTACTTATTTTTGATGAGCACACAAAAAATCGCTTAGTCAACATCCCACACAGCAAAAAGAGTTCTGAAAGAATTCTTTAAGAATCCCACATGAATTCTTGAAGAACTCCATAACTCGTCCGAAAGAATTCAAAAAGAATTCTCAAAGAATCCCCGGAATGTCAGTTCAGAATGAATCGCTGGGGGAATTCTTTTTCTCGTCCAAAAGAATTCTTAGAGAATCCCAAAACAGTTCGCAAGGAGGTCTTGAAAAATTCATAAAGAATTCTACAAGAGTTCATGAAGAATTCTCCAAAAGTTCATTAAGAATTCTATATGTGCTTTTCAAAAAATTTGAATAATTCATTGAAACACTCCAAAAACTCTTCAAACCGTTCACCCGAGCATCCCGGGATATTGTAGAGGAGTTGAAAGAATTCGTTACAAATTCATTGAAAAGTTCAAAGTGAGTAATTCTAATCGAACTGAAAAAGATTCAACACAAATCCATAACAATATCGAAGGATGTTATGGAACAGACATTCGGATACTGGTGTATGTATATTTAGTCACTCTTCGACCTTACAGTGAGGTGTCTCCATGTATGTGCAAGATTTCATTGCTTGATCTCAGTTAACAGAAAGAAAACAGCGTCACAGACTCAGCGAAGGAATTGCAGAAATGTTTTCAAGGGCCATATTTTGATTTTACCAGACTATTTCTGAATACATTGAAATGTGATCAACCATTAGCAGTGTAAAGGACATGTAACAAAATTGAGAGTATTTTTATCGGGTAATGTGAAGCATTAAATGTATTTTATAACTTGACGCAAGGTACATTTAGAATTGATTTCATACAAAACTATTTGCTAATAAATTCTGAAATTCTTTGTACAATAAAACATTCGATTATAAATCGCTGTAACATTTCAATCGAGTCAAGTTTCAGCAAGTTGATGGAAATGAATTGGAAAAATTAGGAAACTTATAAACAGAGATGGGCATCCTCAATCACTTTTTGTACTCAAGGTACTTTTTTCCTGTCAAGTACTTTTATATTTCTATGAAATAAATAGAAATTTTCAACATTAACTTAAAAAGTACTTGATAAGACTTCTTTTTGAATTCTTCACAGAGCTCTTTAGGAGTTCTTTTGGACGAGAAAAAGAACTCCCCCAGCGATTCATTCTGAACTGACATTCCGGGGATTCTTTGAGAATACCTTGCGAATCATTATGAATACTTCATGAACTCTTTTTTGAGCTCTTTAAGCACTCATTTAGAATTCTTTACGATCTGATTGGATTCTTTATGAATTCTTCAAGAACTCTTATTAAAGAATTCATATTGAATTCTTTTTATGGAGTTCTTTGCGAATCCATATGGAACTGTGGTGCTGTGTGGGATGACTGCTTTCCAAAGTATAAGATTTGGCATAATATCTACCATCTATTCATGGGTTAATTTACGAATGCTTATAGTAAGCTTTACAATTTCGATTAGTAAAAAATATATTAAGTAGAACAACTAACTTTATATTAGTAAACTTGAATAGGTTGATACAGAAAGTTCAATTACGTAGGAAAAATTCAAGACTATTGAAATTATTGATGGAATCAAGCTATACGTGTATCTTAGACAGCTGTGCTTTGGCTTTTATCCTAGTGTAGCTTAGTTTTCGAGATATTCAAGTTTGAAGAATGAACGCGAGTTGATATACTCAAAAAAGATCGATCAACCCAAGCGAATGGCGGTAGCTCGAGTGATAGAGTCTCGGCGGTCAGCCCGAACGTCCAGGGTTCAATTCTCGTGGAAGTGATTCTTTTTTCCCATTAATCCTGATATTTTTTTCAACTACACTGAATAGTCAAAAAAATATGTAATCTGACTAAAATTTAATAGCAAGGATTTTTTGTACTCTTACTATTCGTAGTAATTTGAAGCAGTAGTTAATTTTACAACCAAAAAGTAATAACAAATTTCATAGTCCATTTTACAATCAATACTTGGTGGAAAAATATGATATTTTTTGCGAACATTCATGATCTATTGAACTAAAAATTACTATTTTTCATAGTTGAGTCCTTTCACAACTCCGAAAAATAGTAAAAAAAATACTAAATTCCCCTATTTTTTTCTCTCAGTGTATATTTTAGATATTCAAACATGAATGAGAATACATACTATCAACTTTTTATTATGGAATCTTTTAAAACAGAATACACGATTTTCTTCTGTGATTCTGTGAAATTTTCTCGTACAAAAAAAAATCCGCTGCGGACAGGATTCGAACCTGTGCGGGCATAGCCCATCAGATTTCGAGTCTGACTCCTTAACCACTCGGACACCGCAGCTCTTGCGAAAAAACACCTCATACAACTGCTTATATATCACAAGATGGAATATAATCGAACGATGGATGCATTTTACAGGCGCGGTGAGACCCGCTTGTCACGCTCAACCATCGCATTGTCCGTCCCAACCCTGTATGCACGGAGGACATTGTCTGGAAGGTTGGAACAGATTTCACTGCGATTGTACGGGAACGTCCTTCACGGGTCCTACATGCGGCAAAGGTTAGAATTCTATGAATACAAAAATATGACTCGATAATAATACACTTTATTCGATATTATTCTAGATGCATCCACGCTACACCTGAACGGAACTCAACAAATGAGCGCGTTGATGCCGGAAGACTCGAGAACTCAAGCGGAAGAGGTAGTCGTGCGTTTCAAGAGTACGAGACCGAGAGGTCTCCTACTCGCCACCAGCATGGAAAACAGCGCGGATCGTTTGCAAATTTATCTAGACGAGGGGAAGGCTAAAATGTTACTTCACATCGGTGATCGTGAGAAGGTATATACGTACAACGTTATTTATCTTTCCAACAATATTAAAACATGATACAATATATCGAGCTTCTCGAACTCCTTATTTTTACTCGAGACGTTTAACGTTGTGGGAGGAATCGCCATCGCTCACGGGGAATCATTTTTTCCTATCAGAAGGGAAAAACAGCCCCGGTGATAAGAGCAAAAAATAATCTAACCATCGCACTGGGAAACCTTGATCATTCATCAAGATTTACCTTTATCTCCCTTTCTCTATCTTTCAAATTTTTCATCGTATGAGAATTCGCAACCTCGATTTACTCGGTATACTAGTATATATTTGGCTCGTGACCGATATATCGTGTTGATATATTCTAACAAATATTGTTTCTCAAAGAGTCGAGAAATTCATGATAGCGAATGTAATATCGATTTCTAATTAAGATACCACCGAACGACGTGTAATTCATATTTGTATTCTATCTTCGTAAGGAATCCGAGAGATGTTGTGAATAAATGAAATCATGAACGACATTTCAAAATCCAAAGAATTCAAAATCCGAAAATTCACCGAGAGGTGAATGACTTGATGAAAAATTATGCAATCCTGAATCATTGCGATACTTTCCAGTATAGAATATAGTAATAACAATCGTTATCGGATGAATTGGAGCGGTAAATGCCTGCGACGAACGAATAGATAATAATCTATATGTCTTGATAAAGAAAAAGATAATCGATGACGATCGATCAATCGTCAATGTTGTTTCAGAAAAATTGATAAGAAAAGTCAGTCCCTGACCGAAATATGTACTGTTTTGACACCCTTTTTTAACAGCTGTAGCTAAAATAATTGCAGCTGTAGCTATTTTTGAGCTGCCAATTTCTTAGATTGAAAGAAAATTTCTTTGCCCTCATTCTGGTAAATCTTGTTTTCAATGGGAAAAAGTAATTCATTTCAATGAAAAGATTTTTCATTGAATTGAAGTAATTTTTTTTCAAATTCAAGTAGGAGTATATTTTTGTTCCAATTTGAAAATTCTTTGTTTCAGTTTGATGAGAACTTTTTCCTTCCAATTGAATTTTCTTTGATTGAAGAAAATATTTATTGGAATGAGGACAAAGACAAATTTCTTTTGGATAGTCAAATAATTTAGCTGTTGAATTTTCGCTGCGACTGATTATTTTTCTCCATTTATATTGAAATCTCTATCGAAACGATGAGAAGGGAAGAAAATGGAACCGAAAGAAATACAGTACCCAACCACGAGAAGCACTCTCTCGAGTTCTCCAATTTGAACCCATACCCACTGAAAAACAGAACATATAATAAATTTATCATGCTCACTTCACAATCCAACGTTCACCGAGTTTTTACAATCTCCTACCCCCCGCCCCCCTCTCTCTTGACTTCCTACATCCCATCAACGACCCTTAAAACGACTTTACTTGTGTGCTTGCTGCCGTTAACCTCGTTGGTCTGCGCTAATAAATTCAACGAGCTCCCGAGGCAAATTCAGAGTAATTCGGTACTTGTCGTCGGAACTAGTACCACCGAATTCACCATGGAAACAAGGAACTTCAAATCAAGCAAGAGGGAGGGTTGGAAACGTAAGAGAATCCAATATACATATGTGATTGGAGGATACACGATAATTTACGCTAATGTTTCAATCCCGGTAGCATGCGGTCTCGATAATTAAGCCGAATGGTTAATATGATAATCTACTACCGATTGGGTAGTCTTTGGAAGACGTAATGAACAAATTTACGAACACACGATTTCGCTTCTGCGACACCGTGTTGGTCTTACAAGAGAGAAAGAGCTTCGAGGATCAACGGAAAGTTGAAACTTTCTTCATTTTACTTATTATTCAACTTTCGTCGATTGTGCTGATATCAGGTGTCAGGGTGTCCACATTCTGGAAAATCAGGGAATGTCAGGGAAGGAAGAATGGGTCCAGGAATGTCATGGAAATGTTCCAAAAGTCTGCAAAGTCAGGGAATTTTTCTCACGTAGATGGAAAGATCGAGTATATCGATGTTTGGAAAGAATTTATCAACGTTTGGAAAAAGAAGATCACTGAAGAAAATATTCGTGGTGAATCTACCAAAAATTCGTAGTTAAAACATTGACAGTTGATAGTTTCATTGGTATTTCTCACAGTGAAACTATCAACTGGTAATACATCGACTACATGGAATAAAATAATTAGCTGCGAGATGGACAGCCATTTTTTTAGCTAATGTTGCTAAGAAATCAGCTGTCCTGTGGACTCCCTACAAATATTTTTCAGCGATTCTCGTTTTCCCTAAATAGACAGTCATTTTTCTATATATTATTAGACCCGGTCTTTCCGTGTACTGAGGAATAATTTTTTCCCCGCAATTTTAATTAAATATTATCAATCTACGTTCAAGAAAACGCTTTTTTCCTCTTCGAGAATGGGGTTAAGCTCAAGAATGTAGAATATAATCCCGTACAGCACTGGAAATTTCTACGTTGCCTCCACGTGGAATCTTCGTTCATGCACGTTCTATCCACATCCACCGTTTATCCACATGGATTCCACGAAGATGCGACGTGAAAATCGATGGATGTGCTGTTAAGGATGCTTTTGAGTGATTTAGATTTGGAAAAAAATCTAAACATGCTCATAGCTCAAAAACTAAGCCTCCAAAAAGTTTTTTCCAAACGGGAAGTTATTGCATTTCGGATGCAAAACAACGCATCTGAAGTGTTTTACCTGTCTGCATATTTATCCAAAATATGTCATATCACTTCGATTGGAAGAATCCATTGATTTCATTGAATTTTCAACAATGTTCCGACCAAATCTCATTCGAAGATTTTTCAATGAGATTCACTGTAAAAAGAAAGTCTTAAATTCAGCTTATTTCATGGCTGAATCTATGATGCAAACAAATAACACCGAAAAAACAATCGCCGACACAATGGAAAAAAAGCATTGTCTGAAATTAAGATGCAAACAGATTAAGACTTTCTTTTTACAGTGTTTGGTCAAAAACATGAATTTTTTCAATCTGAATCTGATTGAATCTTGCCAAATCTCATAGAATCTCGGACAATGTTCTGACCAAATCTCATGGAATTTCATTTGTGAGATTTAATGGATTCTTTTAACCAGGGTAACTAGGGACATGGAGTGGAATTAATTTAATAAGTCTGAACAAATTGAGAATACACCCAATAAACACACACACGTTATTTCAACGTTGAAAGAACGTTAGACCGTCAAACGGACGTTAGTCGTTGAGTTCATAACGTTGATTTTTAGTTGAAAATTGATAGGGACATAGACGAACAGAAATTACGTTTTTATGACGTGTGATTTAAACTAATATTCAAAACCAACCATCAAACGACGTCCTCAGAAAACGTGTTTTGAACGGGTTTGAACCACGCGTTTAAAATGTGTTTATAACACCTTGTGTTTGAACTTCAATTGAAGATATTCTGCTAAAAATGTCGAACGAAACCGAACAATGGTTAAAATTTCGACAAAGAGCAAGATAGTAAATAGTGTGGCATACTTTCCAAATTCTATCATACTCAGAAATACTATTGTTCTTGATATTGAATGAAAAGTTTACAAAATAATTTGTTGGATTCAATTCACGTTTTAGAACCATCATTAGGACACGTCAATATTTGACGTCTTTTAAACGATGTTCAAACCGTTGATATGACGTTATTTTATGGTTGAAAAACACGTGATCCGCCGCGACATTTTTACGTTGAATCAACGCAAGAATATTACTAATTCACAACGTGTGGTTATTGACTGTTTTTGACGTTTTTAAAACGTGCGTGTGTTTATTGGGGCAGTGCTAAAGTTTGGAGAATATGTTTTTATTTGTGTTGAGCCTATCCATAATTAATACTCCGGTTCAAATCAATGATATCACATTTCCTGTCAAAAATTATGTGTTTTTCTTATTTTTGAATCAACCCGTGTAGAAATTTTCATGGGCGTCCTGTATTGAATGCAGGCCCTGTACGGGAAAAATTGGTGATCCAAATTTTCGTTGATTAGTATGTCACTTTTGGCCGAGGCATAAATCCGAGAAGAATTCATACACTGGATTTTAATAATTCGTTGACTTTGTCCATGATTTCACCGATGGAATTCACTTCTCATTTTGGTGGTTAAAATAATGGAAAGAGTCAACGAATTATTAAAATCCAGTGTACGAATTCTTCTGGAATTTGTGCTCCGTCCCAAAGTGACATGCTAGTCAACGAAAATTTGGATCACTAATTTTTTCCGTGTATGTTAGGTATCCCAACACAGAACTACCTAGTCTTAGCCAGCAAAGGGCCTACGCGGGTTGCTATTATTAGCCCCGACTTTGTTAAGCTTGGGTTACCCGTATACAGCCCATGTGGGGCCAATTTGAACTACCAATGTGTTTCCCTGTGATGAGAATCTTGGTGCGCCTAACTACAGCCCGTGTAGGGCCTACCCGGTTTGCTATTATTAGCCGGCAAATTTTTCCTGATGGGACAAAACTATCTTTTTTTCTTGTCATTTCTGTGAGTGTAATAATTTCCAAAGATTACTGCTAAAGAATATACAAAGTTGGTATTGTTTTTATTTTATAATAAACTATTAAGGTGAACTCTGAACACTGAACAAAATGTGGCAAAACGCTTCTGGAACATTCCAGATACCGTTGATGGCCTACCATTGTAACGTTTCGAATAAAATGTCTCAAAATAACATGTCTGCACCGTTCTTGAAATATCAAACAGTGTTTCGTCCGAAACGTTACAAAGGCAGAATATTAGCAATCTGGAACGTTCTAGAAACATTTCGTAACATTCGATTCAGTGTTTCAAGTTGAAGATTCCATACATTTATATTATAAGTTTGTTTGATGTTCATACGAAGAACTTTATCAATACTCCACACCGATTTGTTGTTATTTTTTTTTTTAATATAAATCAACGTTAACAACGAGCAACAACGGAAAAATATTCCATCAAAAATTATTATGTCCAAACTATTGGCTAACTATGTCAAAAAAAACCAAAGAAAAGTAATTTCGTGATTAATTTTAGGGCCCAATAATGCTTTTTTGATGGAGTCAGATAATGGATGAACATAGTAATGTTGGGTGGAATATTTTCTCCGTACGATATTTATCTTATTTAATCATTTTCGGAACAATTTATTATACCTTCCAAGGCCCTAACATCGGAGCCTGCATTAGCCCCATGGTGGGTACCTTACTCTCTAAATCTGAAAGAGTGAAAAATCGCACGCTTCACTCCACTAAGTGTCAGAAGTGAGCCTGTCCGCTTCGAGTGGAATTTTCACTCGTTTCGAGTGACCTCTCACTCTTTTAGAGTGAAAAATTCACTCTGGCGTCGAAATGGTTGTGAATTTCTAACCTCAAACCTTAGAATATCACTCTAAAAGAGTGGAAATTTCACTTGAAAATTCGACAGGCTCACTTCTGGCTGGCTAAAGAGTGAAATCTCACTCCAAAGATTTTAGAGAGTAGATAGGCCCAAGTTGGGAATCCAGTACAGGCCCTGCGAATGGGGGCGTGACAATCCTGTCTAGGGCCTGTAATAAAGTAAGGACGCCTAGTTTGGCCCTGGCTACCGCCAACCTAAGTTCATGTTTTCACAGACATCGATGATTGATGTCCAAACATCAGCCATTCCAGAATTTTATTTTCAGTGCACGAATCTTCATCGAGTAATGCCTCCAATTCGGAATCTTCAGAAAATTTTCTCTCTCGTTGTTGTCGGCCATGTCGGTTCTCGACATTAAAATCACCCTTCTTGAAACGTTGAAACCATTCACGACACGTTCTTTCACTCGAAGCAGTCTCACCCCAAGCACTTGAGAGCATTCGACGAGCCTCAGCCGCAGTTTTCTTCAAATCAAAGCAGAAAATCAGAACTTCCCGCAAATGACGAGAATTCGGCTCAAAAACTGACATCGAGTGAAAATTTATGATGTAATCAAAAATTCACTAATATGACGATGTTGTTATGTTGACACATGTCCAACCTTACTGTGTGATATTCATTACCGACGCAACCATGTATTGTAAACGGCGGAAGCAAAACAATGAGGATAAAATAGAGAGAAAATAAGAATTTCAAGTCTTTTAAATTATATTCAAAAATGGTGAACGATTGGAGGTGTATTTCTCAGAACGCGTGACACGATAGACGAATATGAGAAATCGAACAACGTCGAGAGCCAAGATATCGAACGTCCACGTCCAGCGTTCAACTCCGAGAATTTCCTCTCGCTTTTTTCCCGGACAGGGAGGGGTGTTCGTCTCAGTTACCTTTCACGGGGCAATTCGTCGGGAAATCCGCTTAAAAATCCTGCCTTCGCATCCGGATCTCATACACGTCCTTTATTATCATATCGCATCGTATCCGAGAAACTATTATATCAAGTGAAAAAGAAAGAAAAGCAAGGAGGGGCCACTTTTCCAATACCTTGAGATGCTGCACGCCTTGATTGCCCATCCAAGCACGGTTTCCATTCAAACATCCTTTCATCCACTCCCCGGGTTCTTTTTTTTTCTTTCTTTCTCTCTCTTTCTCCTGTTCTCTATCCTTGAAACGAGGCCAGGAAATGTTTTTAACTCAATTTAAATTAGATCAAGCAGAATGTGATTTTTCTGCAATAATTCGAATAAAAGAAGAGAAGATCTTTCCTTCCGTGTGAATTCTTTTCCCCGTTTATTCCGTCATAAAAATTCAAATCGATGAAATTTATATTTCCATAAAACATCTTCAATTACATTTAAATGAGAATTTGAGTCGTAAAGAGGGATTTGAATGTTTCATCTCGGGCCGATATTGCCCCCGCTTCGTCATCGAAAAATTAGAAAAATTCAGCGATGATAATGATTAATTCTGGAAAACTTTTTAGATTACAACCCAATGGGATGAAAAATAATTAAAACTCTCATTACTATCCAATACGCGCGTATCAAAAAATAGCTTTTGGTCGATCATCGATGCCCGTACGCGCACGCTAATTCACCAATTGTTCTACTCAAGCATGAAATGTAAAAGAACCGTAATATCCGTCGACTAATAGACTTTCTATGTAATTTCCCTTCGTGCGGTGTTGAAATTTTTTTCTACTATTCCCACTTCGAATGCAACGGACATGTGTGTGTGTGTGTGTGTGTTTTTTCCCAGATTCAAGTTTCGATTCTCACAATTTTTCACCGATATGCGTGACAAAAAAAATGAAACTCAATTGGGGTGGTGGTTTCCTGCTCTTCGATTTTTCAAAATTTTCCATTTTTTATCAGTTCTACCGGAGGAAAAAGAAACATACACAAAACAAAAGAGCGAAGAGAAGAAAGAATGATGCGAGTGTAATTCATCTCGCGTCGTGTGTGTATACATTTTCCACACGAGTATCTTGAAAGATTTTTTTTGTTCTGAATTTCTTTCCTCCTCGTACACGATTACATTCCGACGTCAAGCATTATTTCTCATGTGTGAATTTATTTTGCAGACTCTGGTGGCAGGACAAGGGTTGAACGATGACATGTGGCATACTCTAAGGTTTTCCAGAAGAGCGAGTTCTCTGAAATTCCAGATCGACAATGAGCCCGCAGTACGAGGTAATTTAAATTTTATTCCTCGCTATACTTTATAGAACATCCACTCGAGTACAAAGTATAAAAAAAAAACACACCTTCAACAACGCCCCCACCCCCAACTGGCAAACTCTCTCTCTCTCTCTCTCTCTCTCTCTCTCTCTCTCTCCCTCCTTTGTGTCGAATAAAACAAATTCGATCAAGTTTTTATTTTATTCTCTTTCAGTTTTACGACTGGATGTTAACTGTCGGGGAAGGGTTTGAGAGATACAAAAATAATACATTTTATCTCATCTTTATACAGGATTGTTGTAGTTTTGGGAATTTTTTGTTTCCCAGAACAAAACCTCGATTAAATCGATAACGGAATTTCAACGTTGAATTCAATTACCAATACCAAGCGACATAGAATTTTCACACGAAAGATTAATCGTCGAAAAAGACCGATCAACAATTCTATTATCTTGTTAAAAACAATTTTCTCAATTTCCCAGTACAAAATTTATCTATTTACTTTCACCTTTATTGCATATAGATTTATTTTGTGTAGGGACAATAAAAAAAAAGCATCACTGAAATTCACATGGCAGCACGTAATCCGCGAATGTGTGGATACGTGGAACAACGTATTTGTAATATACGCACATATGTACGTGTCGATACGGCAGCCGGCGTAAGCGATTGAAAATCCAATATGCGATTGCCGAACGGGTGGAAGAGTGGTATATAACATAGATACATATATATATATATATAGAGAATAGAAAAGCAGAGAAAGAGAATTGGGGTGTGACACGCTCTCCAACACCGCGTAAGCAAAAACTCACGGACAGGAGGAAACCAATCTGAAGCCCCGTTAAGTTGGGTTAGGTAGTTTCAGGCACCTCGTGTCTGGTATACTACCTCTTGCTTGTTGTTCCAACTGCACGCGAATCTGCAGCTATTGCCGCTGTGCATCGCCGTCGTCGTCACGACGACGACGGCGATGCTGTTCTTCTCCTTCTCTCGGTCTCTCTTCTCCAAACCAATCAACTATTTTGCATCTGGACTCGACATACAATTTACCTTGCTTTACACGTGCGCCTTAGCGCACACGTTGCTTAATCTCATTCCCATCTCAAACCGCAATTCCTTTCAAACACTCCTACGGACAATCACAGTTCATTCCGTAACAATGTGTACAGAAGGAGAGATGCGTCGATGTTTCGGTATACTCTTTACTCCAATTAAAAGCATTCCAGGTAACTCGATTCTTGTTATCGAATTAGCTTATGAATTTGTCTTTCATACTTGAAATTAGCGTTGGCGAGATATAATTTTCTACGAGCCCACCCAGCTAATCAAAGCTGATGAATAACTGGTCAATTATTACCCAATGAGATTGCATCGGCGACCAATAATTGATCATTTTTCAGTGTATCATTGGATTTCCCAATTGCAAGACAATCTTTGGACAGTGGAATGGGCATAGGTGCTGCCATTAGCTGTGAAATAATGTGACCCATACTTTGGCAATTATTGGACAATTATTTTCGTTTGAGAATGATCGAAAATTGACCAATAACTCGTTATTGATTGATATACGCTATAAAACTTTGAATCACCTCAAGTGTCCCCAATAAAAATATTTCTCTTCAAAATTCTTCAAAACTCTTCAGATTTTTCTACATAACTGTCAGATTTCGGACGCTTTGAGAAATTTGCAGAATTTTTAACCATAAATATTACTCTACAAATTTCTGCATTATTCTGCAAAATTGTACATAATTCTTCCAATCTTCGTAATATTTTATGAATTTCTCCACAAAATTCGTACAAAACTCGCCAAATCTCCATATTACATTGAATACTTCTCTGCATATTTCTGCATTACTCTACAAATCTCTGATTTATCTATTCACTTTTGCTTGAGAAAAAAAATTTTTGTTCAGAGATTATCTCTATAAATCTCCTTCCAGTTCGACTTGAATGACATTACGGAAGAGACACCACATTGAAAGTCCATTTTTAGGAACTTTCCTCAGTGAGGATTGAACCCGGGTTCTGCGAGTGAGAAGCAAAGCCTCTATCACATCAGCGGATCTCCGAGATGACTACAGTAATCTTAAAGTACCACTTATGGGAATCATCGCAATGGAAAATTTCGAAAAATTCGTTTTCGTGAGGTTTAGACCAATCAATTTAGAATCTTCTGAAACGAAAAATGAATAGGTCGTGGGAGAAGGGATTTTTTTCACCTCAACTTGTAAATTTTGCCAAGTGCTGAGTCAAATCGATAGAAAATTTTGAAAGTTCGTCCCTGTAAGATATAGACCAATCGATTCAGAATCTTATGAAACGAAAAATGAGTAGATCGTGGGAGAAAGGTTTTTTCGACCTTGACTTGTAAATTTTTCCAAGTGCTGGGTCAAATCGATAGAAAATTTAAAAAAATTCGTTCCCGTCGGATATAGACTAATCGATTCAGAATCCTCCGAAAGGAAAAATGAGTGGGTCGTGGGAGAGAGGTTTTTTCGAGGCCTACTAGTGAATTTTACTTAAGTTGTTTCGAGTCGATTGAAAAATTTGAAAAAATTCACTTTATCTCCGCAAATGCGATTTGAGAAAAATGTATGAATTTGTATAGAAAACTCAACTCTCCGCCACAAGCCGTAATATTCTTGGAATAGACAAATAAAGAGAAAATTCAAATTTTTTTCTGCAAATGTAGTTTGCAGAGAAATGTATGAATTCGTGGAGAAAATTCCTTTCCTCGTCAAATGTTTCCACCATTTATCGAGTAGTAAAATCTTGAGAAAATCCAACATTTCTCAACAAAACAACTTTGACCAATAAGTTGGAAATGTACAGAGAAACCTTTACTGGCAATAGAAATTTTCAGAAGTATGCAGAATTTCACAGAGTTTTGGAAGATGAATCTGTTGAAAAAATTCTTTCTTTCTCCAAGAATTGCGATAATGAAGTTTTGCAGAGAAATTGTTGAAGTTTTGAGGAGAAATATTTTTATTGGGGGTGTATTAACGGCGGGCCCCATCTACGCCCAGGGTGGGTGCCCATGCTACCCAACGTAGGGCCAACCCTGGAATGATAACATCGTTCCCAGCTTGGCCGTATTGCTTTGCCCGAGAATTGGCAACACCAATTCTTTCTTCGAAATTCGAAATTTGGGCGATGAACCGCAATGAATGAAGCACTAAAATGTTCACTCAGTCGGTACTCTGTTTTCCTCTCAAAAAATTTAACAAGCTCACTTTTGACTGGCTAGAGCAGTGATGCCAGGAAAAACGGTGCGGACCGAAAAATCAGCCCCTCCATTGTTCACACAATAACACGTTCGTATACGTGTGACTCACATGTATACGAAAGTTTCATCGTGTGCGCGGTAGAGGGACTGATTTTTCGGTCCACACCGTCTTTCCTGGCATCACTGGGCTAGAGAGTGAAATCTCACACCCCAAAAATCTTAGAGAGTACATGAGAAGAAATTTCGAGTTGTATCAGCTAAATTTTAACCATTAGGGGAACGGCGGATGGTATCGCCAACCACGTGTTTCCAGGATCCGACGCTAGATGGCAGAACTACACACTCTTGGTCACGGAGCGATTGTTTATTGTTTCTGTCTATCATGTGCGGAAACTTCATTGTTGTCAACATAGTGTGTTAAGAGAAATCTAACCTTTTTTACCTACTTGTTCTTGGTGAACTATGTTGGCGAAACTTTGAGATGTTCTGTACTGAAGTAGGTCAGATCATAAAATAATGTGTCATACTAGTATTGACCCACCCCCCCCCCTCCCCCTCATCCTATATATAGAACACGTGTCATCAGTTTTAAGCGTTAATATTCGTTTATTTGGTTATGAAATAATTTTTTCGTCAAAAATCTCCATCGGGCGGTATGGCCCACATTAACTCATTAGAGCTCATGCTGAAATAATTAGGGATATCCCTGGTAGGAAAACCAGATAGAGAACCGGATAAAATCCGGATAATGATCCAAATAAAAACCGGATGGTGATCCGGATAAAATCCAGATCGAACCCATACTTCTGGGATCTCATCCGGGTGCGTATACGGATTTTGCGGTGATTCTTCATCCGGATCCTATCCCGATCTTTGGAACAGTTATCTTTCGAAATCCAAAATGAAACTCGAACAAACAACCGAATGAATTCTATACAAATTTCATGGGGGATTTCCGAAAAAATCCAGTACTGGAATCCGGATAGAACCGGATTGAGGACCACCGCAAAATCCGTATACGCACCCAGATAGACCCGAGAATCCTATCTGAGTTCAGTCCGGATTCCTATCCGGCTTTTTTACCAGGGATGGTCTCAGTTGTCAATGGAATCTTGGCAAACCCATCCCATACAGCACCGGACATTTCTACGTTGCCTCTGCGTTGCTTCTACGTTGCCTCCGCGTGGAATCTCCGTTCATCCACGTTCCATCCACGTCCACCATTTATCCACGTGGAGTCCACGCCAAGTGAAATGAGAAACGTGTGTGAAAAAACTGTTTATAAATGTCAATTAGTCAAAAAATTTTCCACATCCACATTGCGATCGTTCATTATAGAAAAAAATTAACAAAACAATATGTATTGTATTTTTTTTATATCAAACAATTGCAATGTCGATTCAGGGTACATGTTTTCTATGTATTTTTTTTCTTAGAATCGATTGGTGGGATCAGTTTCGCCGAACACTCATTTAAAAAAAAATTGTTCAAACAATTTATTCATAAGCGATATTTTTATGCATGCGTTGCACATGAAAATTCGTTTCTCGATGCTATGCCAAGATTTCATCGGCGACCATATCCCCCATGGTTTCACCATGGACTGTAATAGGTTAGATTTGAATGGTACGGTCCATTATATTTTTATTGCGATAGATGTGAATTATCCAGTCCACAGTCTAAGTAAGAATTGAAAAAACCATATTCAATGTTTAAAACAAATAATTTTGTGTTAAAAAATATGTTCTCGTTTCAATTCACCGGTCTTTTGAATGGTGGGCCATACCACCCGACACCGAAAAATTTTTTATCAACTCAAATTGTTCCTGATCTTTTGTTTCACTAATGAAAATTTTCTCTTCGGGATGTATGTGAGAAAAATACTCCAAAAAGTTGTATCCCATACCGTAGCGACATTCGTTTACTCTGGAGTGATTTTATCTCAGGTTTCCCTTAAGTGGGCCATACCACCCACAGCTAATTTCTTAGCAACATGAGCTTAAGCAGCTAAAATTGAGCTATGAAATGTGAAGAAATGGCTGTCCGTTTCACAGCTAATTACTTTTTTCCATGTATCTCGGATCGAAGCTGCAAGAATTTTAACTCGTGCGAATTTCGATGGGAGTCGGAACTGTCCATATAAGAATTTCTTGCTTTCGTTAATGCTGACAATAAAATACACAGGCCTGCGAAAAAATGAAAATTCTCGCCCCTTTGCAGCTGAGGATCATTTTCCAAAGTAATTTGCTGCGCAGAATCTGAATCCGAAGCCAGAATTGGGCTATCACGTCAGAATTTTGAGATATTCGATGGTATATACTCAAAAAATGCAGTTTTTTACCACTTTTGAGGTTATGCGCAGGACGCACAAATTTTCTCGATCTTTCTTACCAACTGCATCATTTTATACCAACCTTCCTCTTCAAAATAAGCTACTGAACGGTTACCTACGATTTTTCCTTGCGGAGTTACGACCATTCCAAGTTGTCAAATATATCCCCAAGATTGTAATATTCCTAAAATCTCCTGAGGGTGTTGCCATCTGGATCAACCCTTTGAGCTATACATTTTTGTAGTGGAAAATGTTCCTCGAACATGTGTATTTGGGAGTTTTTGGGGTCGCTGGATAAGAATATCATATTAGAAAAATGGAATTCTTATTCACATACATCCTGGCAACACTCCTAGGAGATTTTAGGAATATTAAAATCTTGGGGATATATTTGACAACTTGGAATGTTCGTAACTCCGCTATAAAAAATCGTAGGTCAACGTTCAATAGCTTATTTTGAAGGGGAAGAATGGTATAAAGTGATTCAGTTGGAAAGAAAGATCAAGAAAATTTTGTGTGTCCTGCGCATGGTCTCAGAAGTGGCAAAGACCTGCATTTTTCCAGTACATACCCTTGAATATCTCAAAATCCTGACGTGATAGCCCAATTCTGACTTCAAATTCGGATTCTACGCAGCAAATTACTTCAGAAAATAATCCTCAGCTGCAAAGGGGCGAAAATTTTCATTCCTCCGCAGTCCTGTCATATAACTTGGTGCATGACTGACTGCCAAATTTTGGCGATCCATTTAAAAAAATGAAAAAAACAGTGCATGAAAGTAACTGTCAGTTGGAGCAAAAGAAGCGTTATTGATAGAATAGAAATGGATAATAAATATCGCTTATTGCAACAATAATTATATAGTTCCATGGCAGATGAATGATAGAGATCAGGAATACAGTTCTTGAAGAATACAGATATTTAAGAACAGAATTCTTCAAAACGGCAGTTCTTTGAGAATATAGACATTCATGAATATAGATATTCCAGGATACAGTTTCTTACAATTACGGGAATAAAAAATACAGTTCTTTATGAAGACAGTTATTGAAGAATACAAGTATTTCAAGGGTAACACCTATGTAGAACACAGTTTTTGAAGGTGATTTTTAGAATTTTTTCGCAAGAAAAATTTATATTTTATTGAAAAAATGATTTCATGGCTTCATTATACATATTTTGGAGTGTATAAATTAATTTTTACAATGTTCTAAAATACGAAATGGCAGCTGTACAGGGCAACGAGCATCAGACGATTTTTGAAAGAGGCTTCTACGGCCCGCAACTTTATGTCACCGCAAGTGATCTGAAACACAAAAATCAGAAATTTTCTTAATATTTGAACTAAAAGCAAGGGAAGTACGTACGGGTTTTTAAAAATATTGAATTTTAAAAAATTGGCGTACGGTTTTGCAAAAGAAAATTTTTTCTTAAAAAAAAATTGCACAAAAGTGGCCGTAAAAATTTAAGTTTTCAATTATTCAACAAAATCGTACGTACTTCCCTAGAAAATAATGTTGTGAAGCGTGTATCCGAATTTCAAATTTATTGGATAAAAATTGACTGGAAAATCGTGCGGGCCGTAGAAGCCTCTTTCACAGATCGTCTGATACTCGTTGCCCTATACAGCCGCCATTTCGTATTTTAAGACATTGTAAAAATTAATTTATACACTCCAAAACATGTATAATAAAGCCATGAAATTATTGTTTCGATAAGATATACATTTTTCTTGCGAAAAAATCTCAAAAATCACCTTCAAAAACTGTGTTCTACATAGGTGTTACCCCTTAAGGATACAGTTCTTTACGAATGCAGAAATACAGAATACAGTTCTTGTTCTGCCACACGGGGAGAAAAATACAGTTGAAATTACTGGGGTAGATCACTATCCATGGACCAGATTGGAATTGACAAGAAAAATTATGATATATTCATCTAATTCTACAAAACTCCACAGTAATTGATAATGATGTTCAGTAAAATATTTATCGAATTAGAAATTTCCCTGAAAATCTATGAAGTCCTGAAATTCATCACAGGACTTTTTACTGTGTGGAAATATAAACTTTCATGAAAATCAAAACTCGGTCTGGCGTTGATATGCAGCACAGTGAAAAAAATATTGTATTTTGCAGGTGCCGTCTAGAAAACATCCTTCAATAATGTTTTCCACATTTTGACAATCCTCCAAAATTTGCGCAAAACACAACCCCCTGATGAAGGCTCGATGAAAAAAATACAGATCCGGCAACTTCCGAATAACTTCTTCCGGTCATTATGAGATAATCTACAGACGCATATTATACTCCACCGATCAATACATTTTATTTTCAAATACAAATGCTCTCGTTCCACGAGCATTTTGAATTCTCAGGATCGAGCAGTGGACTATTGATCGAGCCGTACGTGTTCAATTTTGAACCGTCGCCACTCGTGACTGCAGGCAACTGCCAGAAGTGCATTTCAAGTAGTCGCGCGACTTCATAAAAGCGTTAGTATTGTCAACATTTCCAGTTGTCCGTACGAAGCATCGGAAAGTTTGACATTGTGGGTGTACGTATCCGTATCCGTATCCGTACACCTCAAAATTATTCCCATCGTCATATTTCGGGAGATGCACGAGATACTTCCAGGGTAAATTCGCTAGTTGGCTTTTAATATTCTAACGTATTCTCAAACTCAACTTCTCCTTATTTCTCTTGAGAAAAAAAAAGAACTCCCTGTTTACGATTCTCCATGAATTCTCGGTTGAATGAAACAAAAATAGACGGAACTTCTCAAAACTATCGACGACAAACTTTCCCGGACTTTAAACTCGATAAATGGAGATGAAAATATGAACATTCAGGATAAATTATGATACTTTCGTATGCACGTCAGAGCATTCGGAGGTCATTACGGGGATAAATGAATACATGTACTCCATAAGTAACGATGTCAACTCCCAGTCCTTTTTATCCTGCTCATTTCAATTAACGGAGAATGTAAAGTTGGTTAATTTCATCGAATTAAAACTTTCGAGTATCTTCCTTGTTTATAATCCTTTGTAAAAGCTGTCACGAATAAGAAGAAATTGGTCATTCCCTACAAGATATTATCAAATTTTATGTTCAATTTACAACTCTTTTGTTCTTTGAATACAGTTTTATATACTATTTGAACGAAGGAGCGTCGGAAGGAAGCTTCTTCGTCTTTACCCATCGTTCTTTTTTTTTTCCTCCGGAAAATCATAATTTCATTCAATTTACCGGCAGTTTATTTTGTACAATTAAATAATGAAATTTCATGAAAAATTATTTTTCGAACGAACATTTCTCTTCTTTTTAATTAATAGAAAATTCTTGTCTTCCTTTGAAAGAACTTTCTCCTCCTCCTCCTTCTTCTCTTCTCAGACTTCATCCGTTTTCCCGATAGTTTCTCTCTCGAGATAGACTCGAGATTTCCTTCCTTCCGTTCAATCTTGAAACTTTGATGAAAAATTATCGTGACGAAGAATTAATTTCTTCTTTGTTTATGGCGATAATGAGGAGAAAGAGTAATATCGATGATACATAATTTAGATTCGGAACAAGGAAAAAGGCGAGTCATTCTCTCCTCCGTGGGGACCATTTTGTTTTGACATAACCCTAAATAGTGCTCTCCGGTCGAATTGCAGCCGATATAAATCTTGGTAGACCGACTGATCCGCCGCCGCGGTGAATTCACCGAGGGATAAATCTTGTTGTGAAAATTGATTATCGGAAGGGGATTCTCGGTGGTGGATTTCCACCATGAGTATTCCAGGATATGTGCATGCGTGTGAAGGTATGTCTACAGATAACTTATATACGTGTACAAATCCGAACTGTACTGTTGGGCTTGGATCGACCTCGGGAACCCGTGTACTCGGTCTTCTTTTCCTTCACATTTCATGCAAATCTACGATATATAAGGAAAAAGGAGAGAACCCTAGCCAAGAAATATTCTCCGTTAGATAACAAATCGAGTAATTGACATCCCGTATTCTGGTATTCAAATTGCAAATGACAGAGCGAATCCGACAAAAAGTTCTGTTGTGTTAATTCTCCTTCTTCGTTCAAGAGAATATACATACACAACTTTTGTTATTGGAATTGTTGTTGTGATATAGTATCCAAGTGAGGGAAGCAGAGGGGGTTGAAACAACGTAACGTTAAAGGAATACCGTTCGAGGGCGAGTTGAAAATTTGCCAACGCTTGATTTTTCATTTTCATTTGAATTCTTTTGGCGTGTCGAGTGAGGATCGGAAAAAAGTTTGTTCGTTTATTCGGAGTCGATGACGAATGGCATTCTTGATATCCTCAGAGTTCTGCATTTGCGGGGAAAATATTCATCGACCGCCATTATACACCCTGACCCCGATATCTTGCCTCGCCGTGAATATATATTTCACAATACCTACACGTGAAATATTACAGAGTTCCCCGACCATTATTCACATTAAATGCACTCGTGCATATTCCTGAGTAGAAATTTGATTAGCCTCTCACGGCTGTTAGGGTATCTCACGGCACGGGCGTGCCATGCATTTTCATTATTTTTCATACAGAAATCTCTAATCATTTCACTCTTTTATCAATAATAATTCCTCCAGTTGGAGTCGGGAGGATAATCATTTGAAATTCGTGAGAATGAACCGACCCACACGTGGAATAAGGATTCCAAATTAATTGGACGGTTAAACTTGTTTGCCTGGCTTATTCGCGATAGGTCGTCGGTATAGTACCGTTTCAGTCAATCCAAACTTACAACAGCGGATTTTGCAATTTATAGTTTCCACTTTTCTCCGCCCAAGAAGTTATGCGCGGTAAGTTTACACGAAACCACGATATAAACAAGAAGAGGCTAGTAAGTATAGAGGGTGAAGAGATGTGGTTAGAGCTGTGTCAGGAAGGAAATAGAAGAGTAGTTCAAGTGGAACGATGTGTATGCATTTTCTTGAAGGAGAAGAAGTGAAGAACCATTCAACGAATTCAATTCCTTCGCCGCATTTTATTCCACGTTCTCCAATTTTTATCCTACGATCTTCGTTTCTTTGTATTTTGTGTATAGAAAAAAATCAAATCTTGATTTTTCTGAGTTGAGGTTTCATGTCATATTCCATGATTCCATTGACACAATTCGCAAGTGGAACATGTAGTACGAGAATGATCGAATTTGTCGAATATCTATTATTCAAGTTCTGTACAGACAGTCGTGTTCTCCACGTTCATCGAATGTAACCGTAGTAAGATGTAATTATCATATGAATTCGAATTGACGCATTACCGCACACTGAGAATATATCTCGATCATTTCCTCATTTGGTTCGATAATGGAGATAAAGCCGAATAAATGTGCTTTTGGTATGCACCGATGGAGTAATTGATATAAATTTCATCATTTGGAAGAAAATTGGTTTCGATAGGTAATGTCGTTTCGATGTTTAGACGATCAAGGAAATAATATGTTGCAATTTCAAAAATAATTGCACCCCCAATAAAAATATTTCTCTTCAAAACGCAATTCTTAGAGAAAGAAAGAATTTTCTCAACAGATTCGTGTTCCAAAACTCTGTGGAATTCTGCATATTTCTGAAAATTTCTATTGCCAGTAAAGGTTTCTCTGTACATTTCCAACTTATTGGTCAAAGTTGTTTTGTTGAGAAATGTTGAATTTTCTCAACATTTTTCTACTTGATAAATGGTGGAAACATTTGACGAGGAAAAGAATTTTCTCCACGAATTCATACATTTCTCTGCAAACTACATCTGCAGAAAAAAATTTGAATTTTCTCTTTATTTGTCTATTCCAAGAATATTACGGCTTGTGGCGGAGAGTTGAGTTTTCTATATAAATTCATACATTTCCCTCAAATCGCATTTGCGGAGATAAAGTGAATTTTTTCCAATTTTTCAATCGACTCGAAACAACTTGAGTAAAATTCACTAGCAGGCCTCAAAAAAACCTCTCTCCCACGACCCACTCATTTTTCCTTTCGGAGGATTCTGAATCGATTAGTCTATATCCGACGGCAACGAATTTTTTAAAATTTTCTATCGATTTGACCCAGCACTTGGAAAAATTTACAAGTTAAGGTCGAAAAAAACCTTTCTCCCACGATCTACTCATTTTTCGTTTCATAAGATTCTGAATCGATTGGTTTATATCTTACAGGGACGAACTTTCAAAATTTTCTATCGATTTGACTCAGCACTTGGAAAAATTTACAAGTTGAGGTGAAAAAAATCCCCTCTCCCACGACCTATTCATTTTTCGTTTCAGAAGATTCTGAATTGATTGGTCTAAACCTCACGAAAACGAATTTTTCCAAATTTTCCATTGCGATGATTCCCATAAGTGGTACTTTAAGATTACTGTAGTCATCTCGGAGATCCGCTGATGTGATAGAGGCTTTGCTTCTCACTCGCAGGACCCGGGTTCGATCCTCACTGAGGAAAGTTCCTAAAAATGGACTTTCAATGTGGTGTCTCTTCCGTAATGTCATTCAAGTCGAACTGGAAGGAGATTTGTAGAGATAAACTCTGAACAAAAATTTTTTTTCTCAAGCAAAAGTGAATAGATAAAACAGAGATTTGTAGAGTAATGCAGAAATATGCAGAGAAGTATTTAATGTAATATGGAGATTTGGCGAGTTTTGTACGAATTTTCTGGAGAAATTCATAAAATATTACGAAGATTGGAAGAATTCTGTACAATTTTGCAAAGTAATGCAGAAATTTGTAGAGTAATATTTATGGTTAAAAATTCTGCAAATTTCTCAAAGCGTCCGAAATCTGACAGTTATGTAGAAAAATCTGAAGAGAAATATTTTTATTGTGGATCTATTCGTTATAACTCTGGCATTCCAATCCTGTCCAAACAGTACTGATTTTCATACTGGAGAGATCTGGGAATTCCATTTTTTGACCCACGAATCTAATAAAAATAAACCCGAGTCGAAAAATTGAAACCTGATTTCGAACTATTCAAAGACTGATCTTACATCGCAACGAATACGCATTCTGTCAGGTCGAATTTTAAAACCTGATATAGCTCTATTTTTCCTTCACCCTTATTTTGACCTGGTTAAGGAATTTCGTGAATTCTATTCTGAAAATACCAGCAGCGAGATACCTGCTAAATCTAATTTTAAAAATTATCAAAAAATAATGATATATAATTCAACTCCCGAGATGTACAATTGTAGATTTGTCAAATTTCCTTGTTTAAAATGAAAACGATCAATTCTTTCTCTCTTTTGTGATGTGATTTTTCAATCGTTAATTTCATACAACAATCAGGGAAATTTATTGTTCTTTATGGAAGATTTTTAGCAAGGTAATATACGTTTACAATTTGTACATCTCGATGATTCAATTATATTGCATTATTTGTTTATAATTTGTAAAATTAGATTTAGCTAGTATCTCGTTGCTGGCAAACAAATTATTATTATCATCATTATTATTATTATTATTATAGTTTTCAAAATATGAGTGTGAATGAAATTGTTACACCTGAAATATATTATTGAATTAAAATAGCAAGTTCCAAACATTGAAGAATTTTCAGTGGATATCGAAGTTTAAATATGAAAATTGATTGGAAATGTAAGCTTGTTATTCTAAATAAATTTCAAATATCTTATTTTCTCATGGAATTCATTCGATTTCATTTTCATTATACTTTTTCAAGTGTCATGTTATAGAATTTATTGACATTTCATTATTCTCAGAAATTATGAAAGTTCCGAATGCGTTTAAATTTACGTTATGTTCATTTAGTGTAATTTTTGATAATAATAAAATTATATTGATTAATCAATACTCAACTTTATCATCCATAAATGATACATACGTTTGAATTTCATTATACATTTGCAAACCAGGTTAAAATCGAGATGCAAACAACATTATCAGGTTGAAACAGTTGTGAGCAGGATTTATAATTTTTCCTTCAAATTCCAACAGATTGAGATCAGGTTGTGACCTGAATTTGAATCACTATGCATAGAACAATATCAGGTTCAAAAGGAATGAAATCAGGTTAAACAGACCAAGATCAGCTCTTAATTTTTCAATTCGGGAATGCAACCGAATCTTCCGATTCGAATCGAATTCCAGCACCAAAAATATTCAAGGTACATCTTGTGAATGTAAATGGACCCAGCGTCCGCAAGATGAGTGGAGGTTGTCACGAAACTATCGGCCCAATAATGGTTCATGACTGGACCATAAGCGGAATTGATCGTACGCCAATGGCACTCATCAATGGTTTGATGATAACTGAATACCGGTTGATAACTTGGGCCCAGGAATCGCGAAAAGTAAACGGCCAATTATCGGTGATGAGCCGATTATCGAGGGTTTTGATGCCTGGATACCTTGTCAATTTTCACATAATTTTTTAATTGATTTCTCACGTGATCTCGACGTGTAACTGCACTCGATTCCCAACAGCTGCTCCACACTGCATTCATTCGAAATTCATTTGTTCAAGAATTCTCACGAAAATGACGTGAAATATCACGTGAATCACAGCGTGATGTTTCATGTATTTTGCAGCATTGGCCAGGAGTCGATTTCATCATGATCATTGCTGGGCAAGCATTTGAAATACAATCATTCTAAATACGCGCTGGAATAAAAACCAGTGTTATATATCTCACATGTACGCGGGAAAAATAATTTAGCTGCAGCAGCTAAGTAGCTAGCACGAACACGGACAGCCATTAAATTGGCTCCTGCAGCTAAATTTTAGCTGTTACAGCGAGAAAATTTGCATTTTTAGTCAATTTATTTGCGGTGACAGCTGAAATTCAGCTGCAGGAGCTAATTTAATGGCTGTCCGTGTCCGTGCTACTCTCTAAAATCTTTGGAGTGAGATTTCACTCTTTAGCCAGCCAGAAGTGAGCCTGTCGAATTTTCGAGTGAAATTTCCACTCTTTTAGAGTGATATTCTAAGGTTTGAGGTTAGAAATTTACAACCACTTCGACGTAGAGTGAATTTTTCACTCTAAAAGAGTGAGAGGTCACTCGAAACGAGTGAAAATTCCACTCGAAGCGGACAGGCTCACTTCTGACACTTAGTGGAGTGAAACGTGCGATTTTTCACTCTTTCAGATTTAGAGAGTAGCTACTCAGCTGCTGTAGCTAAATTATTGTTTCCGTGTAACCCTTTTCGGCATGGTGGCTACTTTCCCCCAGTTTGTTTTTGGAGTCGAATTTTCAAATTCAGAGCGGTAGGCTCGAAATTGCAGCCGGAACTCCAAAAATTCACGGTATCTTCATATAATTATGCATGCATGTGTTTCCAAGATCAATGAATAAGAATTTATCTCCAGATTTTTAGGATTTCCAGAATTTCAAATGGCAAATTCTCAAAAAAATTCGAAAATTTATAGAATTTCGCGGTTATTCCAAATTCGCTATTTGAAGTTTTCGAAATCTGAGTTCAGATTCGTCATCAACGACCCGAAAATTCCTCTGCTTATGAATTTCAGCACAATTCCACCATCTTCCAAATCTTCTAGCGCCATCTTGAATCCGCTGTTTTGAATTTCGAAAATCTAAGTCCAGATTCGTAATCAGTGATCCAAAAAATCCTTTGTATGTAATTTCTTACAAAATTCTACAATTTTTCAAATTTCCACCGTCATCTCGAATCCGCCATTCTGAATTTTCAGGAATCTGAGTTCAAATTGATAATTGACGACCCGGGGAATCCATTGTATGTGATTTCCAGCGAAATTCCGCAATTTTCCGAATTCCCAACCGCCATTTCGAATCCGTCATTTGAATATTGGTTCAGATTTGTCATCGGCGACCCAAAAAATCTCTCATATATAATTTCCACCGGAATTCCACGATGTTTCCAATTTTCCACCGCCATCTTAAATCTGTCATTTTGAATTTTGAAAATCTGAACTCAGATTCATAATCAGTGACCTAAGAAACCCTTGTAAACCTCCCGACCGGAAATTCAGTCAGATTTTATCGGGTTAACCCGATTGAATTTCTAGTCGGGCTGTTTTCATGGGAAACCGTTCATCTGAAAAATTTATGCCGCAAAGGATTCAAATATATTTCCTTCAGCATTTTATATTTCAAGTGCTTCCTTCAAAATCTTTGGTATTTGATCCCTCAAATATTTGAGAATCAGTCAAAATACTCAGAAAATGTATTCGAAATACAAACTACATTTTTCGATTGTAAAATATAAAATTCTTTGAAAAATACACTTGATATACAACATACTACAGGAAATTTATTGTCAATTCAAAATACGAAGTACGGATTTTATTTCCAATATCTTTTTCGCATAATTACGAAATTAATAATAATTTTTCACGTCATTTTTAACGTGATTTCAACATCGTAAATTAAGTGAAGAATCACGTCTTTTTTTCTCTGGCTGATTTCAAATAAGAAATTTAGTTGCTGGAACAAAATATTAGATTCCAACTAAAATTGTTTGTTGTAACAAACAATATTCCAGTCCAGGCAACTCAAATTTCTCATTCCATGTCGATTTTAGTTACTGCTTCTCAGGGCAGTCCAGCAAATTTCGATAAAAGTCAACAAATTTCACAGAAATGCACTGTAAAACAACAATCTGAAATTTCATGTATCAAGTGAATATGAAAATTCTGAAACTTGTCATTGAAATCAAGTTCAATCATGAATTCGTGAAATTGAATGTATTAAAATTCATATAAAAATGCATGAAAAATCATAATTCTGTATGAGGTAACATGAAATTTGATATGAAAAGTCAGAAAAGTTTGGAAAATTGATACAACATTTATATGTTAATTGCTTCACATAAATTTATATGAAATTCAGGAAGCAATTTTTTACAGGTTGTATCAGATTTTATGGACTATTATTGAATATCCTCGAAATTTTGCTACATTTAATAATGATAGGCTACTTTTAAATGTGATCATACATGGAAATCAACTGATCTTGAAGAACTCTCTACAGGATTTCAAGATGTCTTTCCCATGCAGGGATCAACAAGACTGGGGAAACCCCAAGCTCGTCCCAGTCAAGACTGCCAAGGCACATTTAATCTATCGTTCCGAGGGAGAACTTTGAGCTGAAACATGAATTAAACTACTCTTGTCATCGATATCTGTGATGAAAGAAGCATCGATTGATGCTTGGCGGATTATTTGGACTAGGCTGGAACGAACCATTGGCCCAAGCTTGTCCCGATCTTATCAATCCCAAGCCTGGACCAAGTTTATTGAATTGTTCGAGACAAGTCTTGGCAGGTCTTGTGCCAGGCTTGGTCCACGATTGGACCATTGTTCCATGCACACATGGAGAGAAATTCGAATTTCGTGTATGGATTCACACCACGAGAAGAGGGATCAAAAATCGAATATGAATTATATGTAGAATCTGTAACAAGTCTGGAGTCTGATGAAGAAGGAAGTTACGAAAGAGAACTCACCCACAAAACCTATATATAAGTATTGAATAAGGATCAAAGTACAGAAATTTTCGGAATTCAAGTCCCAAACTATCGCCCTATATAATGTTCAGGAGCAGTAACGTGGAAGGGTTGATTCGGCTTAAACGATTAATCCGGTAACGAAATTAATTCCAATCGTTTCCCTTATACGAAACAATGGTTGGCCTGAATCGACGGTCCGGCAATATCGATAACATAATCGATACACGCTTGGTTTGCCAATCAACTACGTATGGCTTTGGCGGACATCGTCGACCATCTCCAATCTCAACCCCATTTCCAACCATTCGGCTAACCCCCTTTCCACTATAATTGTCTCTGTCGAACACCTACTGTACTGCTCTTTCTTCTTTTCTCGATCGCTTCTCTTCCTCCTTCTCCTCCCCCTCTTCCTCTCTTACCGTGTCATGCTATTAAATGGACATTGAGTACCTCCAATATTGAGCCTCGGATATTATATGGCAATATTCTAAATTGCAATCTCCTTCTCCATCTTCTTTTCATTTTCCAAAGACGCGATGATGATGCTCTTCACGATAGTTGTTAATCTTGATTCTCTTACGATATACAATATCCTTTCGAGATACAAGATTCTTAGAATATATTTTTAAACAACTTTTCATAAAAAAACTGCATCGAAATGTTTTTTTACTCGTTTGGAAGTCTCAAAAGTGGTTTTTCAAGCTCCAACGTATACTCAACGAGACTCCCGTCTCCGAGATAATTCTTTACTGTCTACGGACTAATTGGGTTATCTCGCTTCTCATTTACCTCGTAAAGAATTTCTTGTGCTGTTTTCTTTCTTGAACGTTCACCGTTGATCACTGTATACTTATCCTCTCGAGACAACGTTACTTTAAGTTTGCTTGATTAGCTTATAGATTGATTTTGACCTTAGCACCCTCGGAAAAGAAAGATTGATTTTATTGTACTTTATACAATGGATTCCATACACAACTATACTATACAACGCTTTTGTTTTGGAATGAATATACATGTATCTGAAGCAAAGTTTCCGTTATTTAAATTTTTGATACAGTGTATAATATAAATAAACAATCTCATAGCATTGTAATTACATTCGGAGAACCCGCCACAGGGCTGCATTGAGGTTTAACATGACTTTAAGGGGTGGTTTGAACGTCTCTTGATTGGCAAAAGCGTTATGCCAATCGCTTACGTTGGTAAGCGTTCCACCCTGTTCTGGCTGTTTTGGTCATTAGCAGCAGAGGGTAGAACCCTCTATGCGTTAAAGCGTTCCTGGAGTTGTGTGTTACGTTTATTCAACCAGATCGTGTTTACTACGCGTCAACAATTGCCGTTTTGCTCTCGACCGAATCACCTCTCCCTTCCAACGCTTTAACACCTCTTCCCACTTTTCTACGATTCCTCGAATAAATAAATAGGAACGTCCCTGGAATAATTTCTAATTGTAAAAGTCCACGGTATCTTTTACCATTCATTTCGAAACAATACCGAAGAGAATAATCGTACCGAAAGATTAAATCCCAAAGTAATTTGTGCGAGCAATGATAAACTTATTTTGATGCGAGGATAAATTTATTGTTTGAAATTTTCACGAGAGAGTCATAAAATTGAAGATAATAAGTGGAGATCTTAAACACTCGTGTCGCAGCTGATCTCGGTATACTGCGCTTGGTATACCGGTCTTTGTGATAATCTCACTTCCCTTCATTGCAGTCCAGGGAGTGCTGTCTGATAATTAAAATAGTTTCCACCAAGTTTCGTGAAAATTTTCATCCTATATTTGAAACTTATCAGCCGAATACTCGCGATTCTAGCGGGGGTGTAGTATGTGTATATACGTAACGTGTAAACATTGTGAAAAGTATTTCCGCATCAAGATAGCCAAGGAATTGTAAAGTAAATGAATTTCATCGACCCTGGTTTGAGTGGAAAACACACATTATAACTGTGAATCGTAAGAACGTACGATTAATTCGAATAATTGCATCAATATTGAATTATTCAGGTATATTTTCAGATGAGACAACATACGACATTTTTATACAACTGTTTACATTTAATTTATATAACGGAGTTTCAATGTGGAAAAGCAAGATTGTTTATATTCGACGAACTAAAAACATGCTCGAAAAATCCTGAGTTGAATTCTGAAGATTTGTAATTTCTTAAATGTGTTTCATGATTTTGCAGCGGAAGCGCAGTTCGATAAAGACGGAATTTTGGAATTTCGCACCCTCCACGCTGGTGGTTACGTACAATCCGGCGAAGATATACCTCACTTTGTGGGTCAGCTTCAACAAATCTGGTTCAACGGATATCCGTATTTGGAAATCGCAAGAAGCGCTGGGAATCATCAAAGCTCTCATCAAGGTGTCACACCGATCATTAGGGTAACCGGGAAATTTGGCAAAAGGAATCACCCGGTTCATCATCCGGTGACGTTTACTTCGAAACATACATTCGTTGGGCTACCGGTCCTCAAAGCCTACGTCGAAACTAACGTTTACTTCCAGGTCAGATTAGAATTCTTTTTGTATATTCGTTTATCAATTTATCGTATTCAATATTTCCATTGGAAACTCAACGGAAAGTAAATCTCACCTTTAGGCAAGATATTAGTCTAAGTAATGCAGAGTGTAACCTCGAGGTGATATTATCGTAGAACGTGACTCGAAATCTAAGATCAAGCCACACGGAGCGCGCACCTTATTCTTCTCCAGGGTTCCAGAATACGTGATATTGTAAATAGTAAACAACCTCGAGACTCGTATTGTACCGATTACGTGACATTTGCTTTTCAATCGATTATTTGATTTTTGAATTCGAAAAAAGAAGGAGAAATATGAATTTGATTGACTCCCCGAGTCAACTGAGTTGCAAGAAAGAGGTGGAGCGGTATTTTCGCTTTGGATATATAAACGAAGAAAAATATATTCATTTATGGAATGAAAATATCGATCGAATGACATTTCCATGGAGATTATTCCAATTTTATTTTGTCAGACTTTTAAATTGCTTGTCATGGAACAGAAGAATTCTTCATCTCTTCTCTACAAATTCACGATATGTCACATGCATCGGATTCAAGATTATATAGGAATTCAATGAACCTAGTCGAGCCGAAATCGTTTGAACGGCTTTTCAGCAGACATTGCTGCAATGTCATGATGACGTTACGTACAGTGGAGATAATGTAGTGAAGAAATTAATATCTAGGGCGGATAGATTTGAATTTTTGTAACATTGTGTTCTACACTGTGAAAAATTCATACGGGAAACTTCATTTACATTTTCGAACATAATTAAACAATCAATCAATCAAATTTTATTGCTTATAAGGGATACAATTGTTTGAGCAAAACGTCAAAAACAGTCAATAACCACACGTTGTGAATTAGTAATATTCTTGCGTTGATTCAACGTAAAAATGTCGCGGCAGATCACGTGTTTTTCAACCATAAAATAACGTCATATCAGAGGTTTGAACATCGTTTAAAAGACGTCAAATATTGACGTGTCCTGATGATGGTTCTAAAACGTGAATTGAATCCAAGAAATTATCTTGAAAACTTTTCATTCAATATCAAGAACAATAGTATTTCTGAGTATGACAGAATTTGGAAAGTCTGCCACACTATTTAATATCTTGCTCTTTGTTGAAATTTTAACCATTGTTCGGCTTCGATCGACATTTTTAGCAGAATATCTTCAATTGAAGTTCAAACACAAGGTGTTATAAACACATTTTAAACGCGTGATTCAAACTCGTTCAAAACACGTTTTTTGAGGACGTCGTTTGATGGTTATTTTTGAATATTAGTTTAAATTACACGTCATCAAAACGTAATTCCTGGTCGTCTATTTCCCTATCAAATTTCAACTTTTGAGCCACTGCACCCAATGTTTTGAAGGTCGCTCTTTCGAATGGTGATGTTTAGAAAACCCTAAAGTGAGTTTTTCTCTAAGTGAAAATTACAAATTGAGAAAAAAAACACTGGTTTTGTGAAAAGAATTATTTTATTTGCTTTTGCATTTTTCTATTCACTCGATACCGATGAATATCGCATTCATGGACCCTAAACTAAAAATTATTGGCTTCCCGGGAGAAAATCATTAGATCTAATCGGATCTGATCAGATCTAATCAGATCTCATCAGATCTGAACAGATCTTTTTTTTTGGGTTAATCAGATCTGATTAGATCCAACCCTATACATGACTAGATCTGACTAGATCTGTTCAGATCTGAACAGATCTCTTTATTGGATCAATCATATTTGATTGGATTTTCCCTTATATCTGACCAGATCTGCTCAGATCTGACTGGATCTGTTCAGATCTGTTCAGATCTGCTTTTGCATAATATGAAATTCAATTTTCATCAGCATTAGACCTGGTGGATTCTCAGTAGATCTTCCCAGATCTCACTTGATCTGCTCAGATCTGATCAAATCTGATCCTAGATCTGATTAGATCTACCCAGATCTGATTGAATCTGCTCCTATATCTGATCAAATCCGCTCAGATCTGATGAGATCTCATTAGATCTGAGCAGATCAGATGCGATTTGGTGAAGACTCACACTAAGAAAAGTATCCAATTATATATATATATATATATATATATATTTATTTATTAGCGTTTGGTAACAATTATCAAATTTCATAAGTTGGATGTGGCGGAATCAACATTCAGTTAGATGTAATTATCGATATATACAGATTTACAATTAAGACCTTTTGTCATACCGTTATCAGATGTCAAGATTATGAATGAATAGTCAAATTTTACTATACGCTTTGTAAAATTTGGTTATTAATTCATAATCCTCCATATTTCCATGTAGAAACTGATTTTATAAACCTCTCTGTTTCAGGTTTAGCATGAAAAATAGCAAAAATTCTTATATCTTTTTTCTCCGTGTTTATGCAGACCTGTTTAGATCTGATCAGATCTAACAATATTTACCATAAACCATCTAGATCTAGTAAGATCTGTTTAGAACTAGTTAGATCTATCCAGATCTACTTAGATCTATCCAGATCTACTTAGATCTATCCAGATCTACTTAGATCTATTCAGATCTACTCAGATCTGTTTAGATCTGACCATAATTTAGATCTGGTCAGATCTGATTAGATCTGATGATTATTTCCCGGGTCAAGATTAATGAAAAAAAGAATGTTTATTCATACAAAAAGGGGTCCGAAACAATAAATTCTATTTTTCATCTTCAGCAATTTTTTTCTCAATTTCTATGGACTTTAAAAAACATTGCCTGAGAACAAAAAGGGCTTGAAATTTGTCACAAAATACCCTCACATTTTTTTCAGAACCGTAAAAGTAAATTTTCGATTTTCCGGAGGATGGAAAAATTGTTCAAAAAATCTGAAAAAAATTTGAGGATGTTGTTTGACTGATTCCAAGACTCTTTTGTTCCAACAAAATTTTTCCGCAAGTCCATAGTTATTGAGAAAATCATCAATGATTGGAGACCTCAAAAACACTTCAGCAATTTTTTTTGCCAGAAATTTCCTGTAGAATCATTGTAAAAATCCCATAAAGTTTGGAATTTTTAGTTAAATTTATAGACAAATTTCGAGCATTCTTTACAGTGTACTTTGAACTGTGCATAGAAAGTATTGAATTTATAGTCCATCTTTTTGGTAAATCGATGAATTTTCACCGAAATCTCTGCACTCTGCACTGAAAAAAAAATTTATTCCAGTCGAATAAATATTTATTTGTCCTGTACCAAAGAAATATTTATTAGAATTAACAAAATATTCTTTGGAAGCAAAATAATATTTTGTTAATTCTAATGAATATTTCTTTGGTACAGGACAAATAAATATTTATTTGACTGGAATGAATTTTTTTTTCAGTGTGGATTGTCAGAAATCCAGGGGCCCCGAATGTTCAACAATTCTTTCTGGAAATTCAGAAAAAACTGGCTGTACATAGAGAAAAATGCAGATCGAAATTATATTGATCTTCGATGCAAAATTAGAGAAGATTCCTCAAAATCTGAGAATATTTCTCAAATTTGTCATGAAGACAGAGCGGTTCGGATTTTTGTTGGACTGTGCTCGAAGAGAAACGAAGAACTATCAATACTCAACAAACAATAGAAGAAAAATTCAACTTTCCAAAAGTCGTGCATAAAATTTTACAAAGTAAATAATCAAATATGGAGATTTTGTTATCCACACTGTTAAAAAAAAATCGATAAATTGATCTGGGAATTTTTCGATAAGTAACTCGAAGGAAAATCACCAACAATTTTGTAATTATGCCAAAAAAATATGGTAAATATACCAATTTTCCGGTGATTTTACCGAAAAACGTGGTAAATATACCGATTTTTTGGTCATTTTGCCGAAAAACGCGATGAACTTATCAAATATTCAGTGCCCAATATGGGCACAACCTGATGGGTTGTCGGACCAATTTTGGACACCCGAATTTTGTCCAAAATGTGTCTGATGTGTCCAAAACTGTCCATTCTGGGTTCAAAACGGTCCGCGCTATGTCCAAAATCGGTTCGAAATGTCCATGGTTGTCCATTTGTTTCAAATTTCGGACCAGCGGAAGTAAATCCGTTCATCACTTGTCCAATGGGTGTACACAGATGTCCAAGCAGCGTGTTCAAAGCTGTACAAATTTTAAATTATCCCCTTTATCACTCGGTCTGAAGTTGTCCAAACTTGTCCGGGGTAACAATACGAGATTTTCAAATGTGTTCCAAAATTTTTTCCACATTTATCCTTAACGCGAATAATTTTTCCTCATTCGTAATCGGTCCGAACTGGTCCAATTTGGTTCATACTCACGTTTTGGAATTTTCCAGTATCTTCCTAAATTTTCTACGTGTTTCCATGGTAGGAACGATCTTTTTTATTCTCCGTAGTCGGTTCAAAGTAGTCCAATTCCGTCCACAGTCATGATGTGGAAATTTCAACTGTATCCCGGAGTTTTCCTCATGTTTCAACCGGACAAGATCTGGACCCATCACGGTTCGGTTTGGACACTTTCGGATGATTCCGGACATTCTTGGACTCCACAGGACAGGATAGGACACGTGCGGATGTAACGCGGATTTAATCGCAAATTATCAGCGGACCTCACTGGACGATTCCAAAATCCAACTTTCCACGGTCGGACAACAGTAGACACAGGTGGATTGTATCCCATGGACGTCTCAGGACTGATCGGAACGAGTGATGGACATAACTTCACGAGAGTGGTCCGAAATTTGAAACAAACGGACCAATTTTCTTGGTCCCAATCTTGTCCAAAACACGTCCCTCCGGGCCAATTCTCTCATGTCCAGAAGTTGTCCAACGAACCCATCAGGGTGTGGACGGATTAATTACTTCCCGACAAATTTTGAGTAGATCTTTACCATAAAAAAGGTTCACCAGGATATTCCGGTGAATTTACTGGAAGTTAATAATCTGTGCATGTACCGGAAAATTTTAGCACATTCTTACTGCAAAAATTCAGTACAAATGTTATGGGATTTCAGCATCAGAACTGATGATTTTCTGAGCCTCGGTACTGGAATTTTTCAGCACACGAACTGGACTTTTCCAGGACATGTACTGGAAAATTAATGCTGAAAATATTCATGAAAATCGGTCAGAAAGTCAGATCTACCTAACGGGATTTGAACCTACACCTTTCCTACCTGCCTACCAACTGAAACCCAAGACCTCACCGATGAGTCATAGAGCGACATGTTGGAAGGCCAGCTTGGGTTACTCCATATGCTTCATATCTAGAATACACAAAGGAATAAGTCTTCGAAGAACCTCATATATCAATTTTATTTGCTAGAATTACAATTATTATTCAAAATCTCAATCAGGAAATTTTTGATATATAGACTTGAAATTTTTCCTGCCAGAAATGACGAAGTCCAATAGAAGTGGAAAATTTCAGTCCAAGAGTGATTAAATTCCAGCATCATTGGAAAATTCCATCACACGACCTGAAAATTGCAATTCAAAACCTGTATAATTCCATTACACTAACGATTAGGTTTCTTTTTCTAAATTCGAAATTTTTCCTGAGTTTTCATTGAGGGAATACTTTTTCCTGGTGCACAAGTACTAAATCCCAAACTTGAAAATTACAGTACAAGGACTGAATTTTCAGTTACGCCTGGTAAATTTTCACTACCGTACCAACAAAATCTCTGTACTTGTACTAGCACTGGAAATTGACAGTTTCTTTTTACAGTTTACTCCGTCAAACTTCATGCGCGAGTTTTGGAAAATTCATACTTTTCTCTATTCTTTGTTGAGTATTGATAACTTTTCGTTCTTCTTCACGTGAAGTCCAACAGAAATCTGCACGCAGAAAAAAATTCTTGCTGCAAAAGCGATTCCGAAAAATCTGCTTTGCTAAATTAACAAAACAAAAATATTGCCATTTCAGCAAGATATTTTTGCTAATTCAGCAAAATTTTCTAGCCGTCCGTATATCTACAAATTACGGATTGTTGAATGGCAAGCGCTTGTTAAAAGAGCAAGATTTTTCCTGTCATAGCAAATTTTTTGTTACCCTCTGTGTGTGAACCGTTTCATCTTCGTCACAAATTTAAGAAATATTCTCAAATTTTTGAAAATATTCTTCGTGTAAAACGTACAGTTATTAATTTCTTCTCCGCATAGATTCTCTTTGGATAAAACAGAAAAAAAGAAGAAGAAAGATTGCAATACTTTTCGCGTAATTTATGAACACCTCATTATGAAAAACCCCCCACTGACAGCGGAGTGTAATGTGAAATGAAATCAAGATAAAAATCAATTGTAATAAATACGAAGGTATTCGTATTCGACGAGGATTCGTTCCCAGCACATTATTCAAGAGCCAAGGTAGCAACGTCAGTCGTTGGAATGGATATGATTGAAATCGAAATGGGACGAATTACGATAAATTCAAGTTTATTCGTACGATATTTGTACTATTTTTTACCGAATGCTTTTACGTGCGTTGATTCGTAACCCAGTTTTGATCAATCGATTTCATTTAGATTTCATGGACTTTCGGTCCCCGATGATGACCAATGAAGCTTATATATATTATATCAAACCGTGTAAATTCGAGTGGATATTAAACAGAATTAGAATTAATCCACCTTTTACTAACTTTTGGAAATTCATTTAATTAAAGCGCGTGTATTGCAATCCTGTTATATCGTTTCAATTGTAACTCGGGTGCAAGGATTGTAACAAAATTTACATTGTTGACGTTTTTAACGCACGCTCGTAAATTTCATACCAATCGTACAGGTGGATTAAAATATAAATTTTCCAGTATTTTCTGTTGGAGAGGCGTGTTTTTTACGTTCGATCTTTCATCGATTTCTGATCGATGATGTAGTGCCACGTCGAGTAGAGAGTAAAAAGCCTGTTATATTTGGAGAATAAAAGAAATATGCAAACTTTGATTCCGATAGATTGATTTTTTTTTTGTCAAATATAAATTTCCGGTCATCGCGAAGGATTTACTTGAAGAATTGTTTAGAGAAAATTTTTATCACCTGCAGATAATTTCACCTGCAGTCGTGTTATTATCTTTTTACCGAGTAATAAAAGTTTATATATTTTCATTTCATAAATGAACACCCTATTCCGTGTTTACGATCGAAGTAAATGTATTGTTCTCCACAGTCGTAATCGTGGCTCTAAAACAACGAGAAGAACCTAATTTCTGTTATCGGTTGTGTACGATCAGAAGAAATTTGTGGAAGGTACTTGAAACGTTTTTATCCATAAATTAGAGATTTTATGAAGGGTAAACCTTTGACATACTTGTACTTATTATATTTTTATGAGCTTGTTGAAGGAAAAAAAAACAATTCTACTTTATTTTCTTTCTAAAACGTTGATCGCTTTTCTTTTTTTAATCCAGAGTTTTATTTGGTTTTACAGTTCAAAACCCGAGAACCGAACGGTCTGATATTATACAACGCAGGGAGAGAACGAGATTTCATAGCCGTTGAGTTGGTCAGCGGACACGTGCATTATGTCTTTGATCTCGGTGATGGTCCTGTGCGTGTTAAAGACACTTCGAGGTCTCGTTTGAACGATGGCAAATGGCATGCCGTGAGCATTGCAAGACCAGCACCGAAACGACATACCTTAGCCGTCGACGACCATGTAGCTGCGGTCAACAGTCAAGGCAGTAACGAAAATCTCGATCTCGATGGAATACTTTACATCGGTGAGTGAAACAACGTTGTCATATTTTTTCCAACTCTCCCATAACGAAGATAGAAGACTTCTAAATACGATAAGTCAAAGATGATTGATGACGAAACTACGACTCGAATCTAAGATACGCGAAATCCCATCGAATCGTGGAGAAAAAAAATTATGACATTTATAAATGCGTTTGATTTCAAATCCAGATAAGAAGAAGAATTCTTTCTTTCTATCGTGCTTGAACGAAAAAAGCTCGTTCGTCATTCATTCGAATTTCTACTTGAATTTTGACGGAAAAGATTGAGGAGAAAATAAATTCACAATAAAATCGTAACCGCGATCGATCCAGAAAATATGCACCGGAGACAAGACGGAAACCATATCAAACAAGCCACGAACCCGGAAAGTCCTGGGGATATCTGCGACTGTATACCGTAAAATGTAATGTTCGATCATGCGTTCACTTCGTACAGCTTCGCACAGCTGGACTAAAATAACAGTTCTCTATTTCATTCAGTAGTGGACTATAAACATAGAACCATGTATACACATACAAATTCCAAATGAAAGCAGAATTTCTCTTTCAGGTGGAGTGGATAAATCGCAATACAGTCAACTTCCAAAGCAAATTCTAAGCAAGCATGGATTTGAGGGATGTTTAGCTTCGTTGGATCTCAGCGGAGAGAGCACCGATTTGATCGCGGATGCAGTTGTGCCCAGTACTCAAGTAGAACCAGGTTGCGATGCTTACGCCAACTTGTATCCTGGAAAAAGATGCACCCACGATGTGTGCGCGAATCGTGGTACATGCGTACAGCAATGGGACAGTTTTACCTGCGATTGTTCTATGACGAGTTTTTCAGGACCGCATTGCAATGACGGTAATGTCTTTCAAACCTTCTCAGCGATTTTGGTTTCTTCATTCTAACGTGAATAATACGCTGCTAAGACTCTAGCAACGCTTGCAAATTTTCTCCATCATCCGTGCATTCATTATTCGCATATCAATCTTCTGGGTTATCGTGTTGCGTATGAGATGAGTTTGATAAAACTCTCTGAAATCGTTTTTAATGATTGAATTGTTTATTTCCAGAATCGATAGCGTATGAATTCGGGGCTGGGAGAGGTATCATCACCTACACGTTTCCACCCGACAGACGACCGGAAATGAAAGGAGATTCCATAGCTTTGGGTTTCGTCACGGGAATCAGCGACGCTGTGTTACTTAGAATAGAATCAGCTTCGAGTAACGATTATCTCGAACTTGAAATTGTTAGTATTCGTTTTAAGTATCGGACTACTTTCCGCAAATGATTCAGGTTCACATGTGAAAATCGATACCCGCTGTACTTGATAATACGAGCGAAAAATTCTTTGACGAATTGCTCCCATTCACACGGGAAAAAAATGCTAAAATTGAAATTTTCCCAGTATTCAGACTCAATGAGTTTCCAGTTATTTTACAGTGTATAAAGTTGACATCTCTCAAGATGGAACGTCGAATGGAAAAGATATGGATATCAAAGCATTCAGAATTCCACAGTTAAATAATGCGGGAAACTTATATTATTAAGATTTGATAAATTCGAACAAGAAGGGAACAAAAAACAGATCGGAACTGAGGGAAAAGGATTAAATTGTGTTCAATTTTTGTCCAGCTTTTTACCAAGTTTCTAGCAGGGATAAATTTGAGAAATTGATGAAAATGAAGTACAAAATCGATACTTCAAACGTTCTTCGTGAAATCTTATCGAATTGAACATAAAATTGCACCACAGTCCCAGAAGAATTCAGAAAAGAATCCTTATTGAATTGATTGTGTTCTTCATAAATTCTCTAAGAATTCTTCTGGGACTGTATGCTGTGGAGACACTTGAACTGAAATATCTTCTTGTATTGGAGAATAGAAACCTGCTCAGAAAAATCCCACTGAGCATTTCTGTTAGAACCTTGCATTAATATTGCAGCGATCTTGAATCAAGTAAATTAGAGTGATATTCCAACGATATTTCTGTGAGTTACTTTTGTAATATTGCATTTGTAAATTGAAAAACAAGTACTTCCAAGATCGCATCAATATTGCTGCAATATCAATACGAGATTCTAACGGAAATGCTCAGTGGGATGTATTTCAAATACGAAGGAAGGAATTTTCGAATTGTAGAATCTTGAATGCTCCTTTTAAAGTCCTACATCATTCACAGAATTCAAAGATTACACGGTATGAAAAATTGATAATCAACTGTAAAAGTATTTAAATATAATCCTAAAGAATTTGGAATTCACAGTTCATGGAATACAGATGTTCAATACTTGGGAAAAAGTTGAATTTAAAATACAAATAGTTCTGAGAAAATTATGAAGTGAATTGAAGGATAATATCCCTTCGAATCCAGAACATGAATCAATTACTCGACTAGAAATTCTCTCCCTGAACCTGATCGGATTAACCTCGATTCTGCACGGATTCTGACAAGCCTTCTAACGCTCAACGACTATCAAAACTTTGTACAAATCGAGATCTCATAAGAAATTTTTGAATCAACATTTAAAAAACAGAAAAATCCAACTCAACGAGACGATGAGAATTTCGATGTTCTTGGAGTTTGAATCGTTTACAGAAACGAAACGAAATCTGATGAATTATCGTTATGTATCTTCTCGCATAAATTCTTTCTAATTTGCACAACTGAGAAGATCGATCGGAGAATGTACTGCGAGATTTTGGGTCTCCAACAGCTGAATATTTCGTTATTTTAATACTAATTCGTTTCAATCAACGATTCAAACTTCAGTATTATGAATTTTGAGCAAATTTATGGTATCAGATCATTGATTAAATGTATTACGTGATAAAAAATGACATGCTCAAGATTGCATGTTGCCTGAAAGAACCCATTGATTCTCGCCAAATCTCATTCAATCTTGCACAATGTTCTGACCAGATTCCAGTAAATTTCATTTTGTCAGATTTTATGGATTTTTAACCAGGGAACGAACTCATTAAATTTGACCAATTGATATTAAGATGAAGTAAGATTCGATAGATTCTTTGGAAGAGAGAGCTCATTAAATCTGAGTAAATCTGATCTCAAACAACACAAACATGCCATGCAGAGTTGTGGAAGCTGTCGAGGATTCAATATTAAACAATATTTGCGCTGAATCTCCTCTTTGTGCGTTTATTTATGACCTTGAGCGACAGAATGTTTAAAAAATTACTATATTTCTGCTAAATAAGGTATTATTACTATCATTCCCTGCCGAAAATGCTAAGCAGATCCGGACAAAAAATAGTTGTCAGGCTTTAAATGGTCTCTGTCCCAGGAAATCCAGTCGAAAACCGACAAAATTTCTACCTGGTTTCTTCTGGAATCACGAAACATGGAATATCCTGTCAAAAACTGACAGGAAAAGATTTGTCAGGTTTTGATAGGATATTTCAATTTCAAATTCAATTCCGGACAATACCCAGGTAGAAATGTTGACAGTTTTTGAACAGATTTCCTGGGACAGAGACCGTTCAAAGCCTGGCAACTATTTCTTGTCCTGATCTGCTTGGTACTTTCAGCATCTTTTAGCTTCTTTTAGCTTTCGGAAAGTCTCAATCTCATAATAACAGTGATATTTTCACTTATCTTAACAATTAATTAGAAATTTAGCAATTTCCGTAACGTCCTTCGAACAGAAAAATGGCTGTATGTGAATATAATCGACACATTATTAGGGTTTCTAGAGAGGAAACTGGAAGCTTTATCAACTGTCTTAATGAAAAAAAGACTGCATAAAATCTCTGAATAATTCTTGGTTTCTCGCTAAAACGTTCTCAATTTGAATCAATCAAAGACAATAAGTTTTCTCTAAGATTCTCAATGAGGTTCCTGCACGGAGAAAAAGGAATTCGCTATGGCAGCGAAATCTACTTAAGCTGGGTTCCTTTTGCCAGAGCAGCAAATTTTTTGCTGTGACAGCAAACTATTCACTGTTCCAGCAATCTTGTTAGCTGCGACAGCGAATTTTTAGCTGTGGCAGCAAAAAATGTTGGCTATCCCAGCAAAATTTGTTTGCTATTCTATATATAATACTGAAAATTTGCTGGCGGAGCAAACATCTTTTGCTGCCACAGCTCAAAAAAATTGTTGTGGAAGCTAACACGATTGCTGTTGTAGCAAATTTTTAGCTAGGTCAGCAAAAAATTTTGCTATTCTATATATAATACCTCGATTTGCTGCGTCAGCAAATTTTTTCTCTCCGTGTGATTACGCAACTTGCAATTTCGTATTGTTAATCGATTTTGTATAGAATTTCACACGATATATGTGATTTTCCTGTAAAATTCTGTAGAGAAATCACCAGTTCTTTGAAAAAAAACCCTGTGAAAAAAACAATACTTCCAAAAATGCCAAAGAAAGTTTGGCAGTTTTTTTACACAAACTTTCTTTGGAAATTATCGTAAGAAAGTTTGTGAATATCCAAAAAGTTTTATTATTTTAGGCAAATTATTTTTTCAAAACAAGGTTGTAAATTCCCAAGCATTTCGTTGTGGAATTCAACCCCCCTTTTTTTCACAGTGAGAATAGAAAAATGATAAAAATTGCATAAATAACATCGAACACATCTTCTGATCAATTTTATAAAATATCCTTTCGATAACTACACAACATTAAAAAGTTTATCATCTCAATTCTTAGCAAGGAAGACTTTTCTACAGAATTCCACAGGTTTTCAGAGATATAGAGTTCAAAATGTCAGATAGAATCCAACAAAAATTCACGAACTGGGTAACAAAACCCGAGCAGACTTCGACACTTCGTCAAATTCTGATGTTGTGGAAGTTTAAATCGTTTATTGGAACGAAATCCTCAACTTTCAAAGACCTAAAATTTTGCAGTACTTTTCTCAACCGATGTTTTGAGTTCCAAAGAATTAATTTGAAAACTTGAATTATTCATTGCATTTTGTGAGTTTGAATTTCCATTTCGTTTCTATAAACGATTCTGTTCTGTCTAAAATTTTGATTAGAGTATTCACATAAATTTTTAGCAAACAAAAAGGGTTCAGCGAACAAGTGTTTCCAGATTTTCTTGCTCTCAGACAGACCGAGTTTTTTGTTTTTGACTAGAATTCAGATAAATTTTCTGCATCAAAATGGAACTCAATCAAATAACAAGGAATTAACGAATAACAGGGCATTTAACTTTCCATCTGACAACCCTACTTTCAATAAACTTCTTTTTGAAAGTTTATCGATCGAAGCTTGATAAATTATTATAAGATACACAAACATAACTTTCATAGTCAGACAAAACCGTGAAATCCACTCAAGCTGATTTGAATGAAATTTGACGAGATTCAATGAGTTTTTAATCAAAGAATCCCATTGAATCTGACTGAATTTCGTCAAAAATGTACAACACGCGAGGTTGATTGAGTGTTTTTGTTTTACCAGGGCGAGGTAAAGAACGCATTTCAAAGCTTTCAGAAGTATTCAAAATTTTATTTCAATTTCAGATATTAAATAGAATTTTGCAGTAAAATTCAAATAAATTTCCGCACTTTTACAGATAGATATTTTCGAACAGCATTCAAAATTCACATCCCCCAACGCAACAAGAACTTAGAATTCTATTCATCCATTTTTCAACAAATTTTTCATGCCTTGATGCCTTGATTCCATTCAAGTCCACTTATTTGAAAATAATTTAATTAAATCGGTTCATTGCTTAAGCACTCTGAGCACTTCGAGTTTGTCCTGGATCAAAGATTTATCATCATTATTCTAATAATTTATAATGAAACTTTGGAATCTGTCTAATAATTCTATCCTAATTTTCGTGAAATTGAGGCCTAGTGGAAATTTTCTTCAGTTTTCGAACATTATATTTCAAAAAGGTTAAATAAATTTCATTACAATTTGTTGACGTTTCTCAAAGATTGTTCGAAAATCCAAGAGATTCAATAAAATTGTACAGTCAATTTGCAAAACCATTAGCCATTCATTATCGAATAAATGACAATATAATAATTTACTTAAATGACCTCTCATTGAAGAATCTTGTGGATTCCGATGCAATGAATAACGCACGATATTTCGTATACAAAGTTTTCATCAATATTCTATAAAATTCAATATGAACTCGACAAAGTTTCAATCACGACTACAATTTTTTTTTATTCATATTTATATAAGTTATATATAATTCAGTACAGTTCATACATGATGTTTATACGATTCTATATAAATTATATATAATTTTCGGAAATGAAATCCAGAATCTCAGTTTCTTATGATTTTGAATTGTATTTCTGCATCTGAATCAACAAGAATCAAACGATTCAATGAGACTCTTGAAACTGAGGACATTAATTTTTTATTTATCAAATTTTCCAAAAGTGCAGAAAGTATTTTTACAAGTCTCATCATATATCTCAATAAAGCAACAACTTTGATTTCATAAACAGGTCGAAGGGAATGTGTTTGCTGTATACAACATGGGCACAAACGATCATCCAATCGGCGAAGTGGGTATCAAAGTAAACGACAACCAATACCACGTTATCAGATTCACAAGAAGTGGAGCCAACAGTACACTTCAAGTCGACGACTACAATTTACAATCCAATCATCCCTCTGGTGAGTTTACTACACCTATGAATGAATTACACCAAACCACTGTGCGTTTTATTTCAACTCATTTATTCATCAATCATGTATCTTATAGATATACATTAAAAATTGTTTCGGAATAACGTAAACCAAGTAGAAGATAATCACACTATTCACCCTTTTTTGTCAATTCTCATTATACACAGTAAAGTTAGGAACGACTACACACGGCCAAGCACTGCCACTCGACTGTCGGGTGGAGCCGTTCGTAGTCCCTTTTATAGGCATCGTTCTCTCGTCCGTTGGTTGAAAGACCTGTTTAGAGTCGTGGGAAATAACTGCCTATACTCGGCACGTGACTCCTCTCATTTTTCATTGACAAACTCTACATTGAAAGTATTTGTAAAAATTCTTGACATCCCATTAACGATATTTTGATAGTACACGCTTTTGGGCGAGTTCGAGTAAACTTCATCTAATTAAGCGTGTCAAAAGTATTAGAAATTCAGGAATCTTAGGATAGTAGCTCTAGCGTACGAAATTCCAGGGTGTGTCAAAAAAAGGGAAAGCCAATTATCTGTGGTTTCAAAATCAGGATTTTAGAAGTGTCACGGAGGAAGAATTTAGAGGAGATGGAGAATCTTCTTCGTGAAGATCCTGACATAGCATATAGAATACATTGTGATACTATTTCTTTCATTCTTGAAAACTACCTGCGCAAATGGAGTTGATATATACCTGGCCCATTGTGGGCCTTTTTGAGGATCAAACCTCGAACCTACCACTTCATTTGTCCTGCTTTCCTGATTTTTAAGAGCATACTAATGTGCCGCTGAGTAAACATTTCACACAAAAATGTTTGTGTACATTATTCAGAAAACTATCGATTTGGGGGAGAAATCACAGAAATTCCACAATTTTGTCCTCCTTTGACCTTCTACTATCCCAGGACGAGAATTCAAAAATAGATGTATTTCTCGAGATAAAGAATATCTATACCCTTTTGCATTGTAATAATTGCGTAGAAAATTTAACTATTTCAACTTCTGTTATTTTCTAGGAGCCTAATTCCAAAAACTAACAAAAATGACTTTTTGCCCTTGTTACGGGGGTGGATTACATCATTCATGAAAAAATAACTTCCCATGAGTTTCTACTTTTCTGCTACTTTTACAGCTGTAAATTGACTTTTCGTCACTTTTGATCGGATTACAATAGATTTCACGATGGGGGGCTATTGAGAAGTGACAGATGGACGAAGGTTTACAGTTTTCGTGCCTGTAAAAGGTCTTTATACGACTTTCCAGGCTCGCATGCATTCCTAATAATATTATCTCGAAAAGGGAAACAAAAATTATCTGCACTCGAGTGGACGTTTGAGGGTAGAAAGAGTATGGCAATGTAACCAGTCCATTCAAAAAGTCCGTAGGATGACGCATTGATAGCGTTACTAGAATTTTTTCTATACGATTTTGATTTATCACTCACCTTCGAACGATACGTGTGTCAATTTCGATAGCAATCTGACTATTGATTCGTAAGTTGAAGCATGTGAACCAATCTTTGTTATTGAAAGAAGAATGCTCCTTGATGGGAAAAGAAATACAGTGGGAACCAAACAATGGTTTGATAATAAACGTTATCCGAACGAAGTGAATTGCTGGATTGAAACGTGATCGTCCCAGCACAAATGAGGCTGTTATTCCAGAAAACATTAAAAAAATCCACAAATTGGAGGTGCACGAGCTAGCTAACAATGTAAAGATATCAGATAGTAAGGTTTTTACCATTTTACACGAACATTTGAACAAAGTGGATAAGCTCACGCAGACCAAAAACAACAACGAATTGATGCCTCGGAGGAGTGTGTTGGCACTGTTAAACTGCAATAAAATCGAATTATATCGTCGATATGTGACAATGGATGAAACATGGCTTTACCATTACACCCCAGAATCCAAAAGACAGTCAGCTGAGTGGACAGCAGTCGACGAATCGAATCCAAAGCGAGCAAAGACGCAACAGTCGACCGGTAAGGTGATGGCGTCTGTATTTTGGGATGCGAAGGGAATAATATTCATCGACTATCTCCTAAAGGGAACCACCATCGACAGCGACGATTACTGTGCACTTTTGGATCGATTGAAGGCTGAAATCGCAAAGAAACGGCCACATTTGCGAAAGAAAAAAGTGTTGTTTCGCCAAGGCAATGCACTGTGTCAGAAATCGATGAAAATGATGGCAAAATTGAATGAATTGGGCTTGGAATTGCTTATCCACCCACCGTGTTCTCTGGATTCAGCCCCCAGCAACTTTTCCCTGTTCTCAGATCTTGAGAGAATGTTTGCTGAGAAGAAATTGACGTCCATAATGATGGAGTAATCGCTGAAACTGAGGCCTATCGTAAAGAGGAAGAGAAATCATACTATAAAAGTGGTATCGAAAAGTTGTAAAATCGCTGAAACTTTTGTTTCTTTCTTACTTATCCTACGGACATATTGAATGACCTGGTACACCGCCAGGGCCATGCCGCCCATATGTGCAATGTGTGCGATGGACACAGGCGCCTGGGTGTGAGGGGCGCCTTCAGGTGCCTTTAATTTTTCAATGGATTCTGAGAAATTTCAACTTTACTGAGAGCTGAAATGAAATGTGTCTTCAATAACACCAAAGAATGTTTCATCAATTCAAAGAATATTTAATTATTTGAATAAGCTTCCAATTGAAGGAGAGAAGTGTATTGTAAATAGATATAAACGATCATAACAATTCATAAAATATATTTATCAAATCTCAAGAGTATAATTTGATGACAATTCTTTACTGAAATTTGGGATTATTTATTAAATTTGACAAATATTCTATTAAAATTACGAAGAAAATTCTTAATATTGGAAATTATATTATTTAATTATGAATTCTGCTTAATAAATTGTATATGAAAAAAACTTCATAATTTTTCTAACAGGGGTGTTTTCAATGGGAAAAATAATTTATTTCAATAGGAAAATTTCTCATTGAATTGAATCTATATTCTCACATTCAAAAAGGAACCCAAGTAACATACACAGTAAAAAATTTTTCGTCAAATTCAACACACAAGCGATTGTTAACCATTTTTCTTCACACTCAATGTGTGTTGATTCCAGAGTGACACTTCCCACACAGCACACAGTTCTTGGAGATATCTAAAAGAATACTCAATCAAGAGATCTTGAAGAGTTCTCAAAGATATCTTTCAGAAGTGTTGAAAAGACGTCTTGTAAAAGATTTCTAAAAGATGTCTTGATTCAAGACATCTCCGAGACGACCATGTAAGATATCTTAAAGATATCTTTTAGAAGCGTTTGAAATATATCTTCTTGGAAGACATTGACAAGATATGTTTAAGGAGATAGATTGTCAGCAGGTTTAGGTTACGAATACCTGATCATATGAATTGACATGAATAACACTTGGTATGTGCTTTTTATTATAATCGAATTACAGATGTGATAAATTCGTTCACGAATTGAAAGCTTGAAAAATCTACATACATGCCAAGAGATTTTAAATTCCGCAAAAAGTACGATTTTGTAACCTTTCAATACCCGCGCTGGAATTAACGAATCTCCAAGACACAAATATTTTACAAATTACTCAACTTTTTACGCTTAATTCTATGCACAGCCATCAAGTGAATTTTAAAAAATTCTCATTTACACTGATTGATCAGTTATTCTTCAATAACGATGAGATATAAATTTATCTGACATTTTTCTATACAATAACGGTTTTTTTTCAGAAGATCATTTTTATTCTGAAAAAGTACACCACTGACACTATTTCACTATCTCATATTGACAATTATAAGCATCGAAATCCAACTGTCTGTATAGCTCAGGTTACTGGAGCGTAAGTACATCGTAAGATGCGCGGGTTCGATTCCCGCAACCTCAAGGATCGAGATAAAGTATACTTCCATAGGAGTGCGAGAGCGATAAAACAAATTGGGGGGAGAAGGAAGAAGAAGACGTGAGAATTGTTTTTTGTGAAGAAATTCAAGCTTCTTCCAAGATATTTTTATGAATTTTTCAAGACATCTTCAAGAAATCTTGAAGAACTCTTTTAGATTTCTTAATTTCTTCTTAAAGATATTTTTGAGATGTCTCCGAGAGAATTCTAAAAGATATCTTTGTGTCTATTTGGGTTATAAAGTGTCAATTTGAACTCGAATAACATTGTAATGTGTTGAAAATAAATCGATCGAACAGCATTTGATCAGTGTGTTAAATGAACACACAAAAGTGTTAAATATTCAACACTTGAATTTTGACACGTACTTCTTTTTTACACAATGACGGAATTTTTTGTTACTGTGTAAGAAGTTCTAGGAATGTGCTCGAACATTCTAGGAATGACTTGGAACCTTCTTAGAATACCTTGGAATCTTCCATATTCTCAGAACTTGTTGTGTCACCTGGGAATATACGTATTTAGTTTCAATTTCAAAATTCCTTGTTTCAACGTGATGAAGACTTTTTCCATGAAACTGGATTTCAGGGCGAAGAAAATTTTTTTTCTAGTCTAAGAAATTCAATTCCCAGTACGAAACCAACAAACTATTGAAGAGAAAACATTCAATACTGCGAATTACCAATTCAAAGCGCTCATTAAAAACTATTCATGTTCCATAAAGAATATTGTCTCAATATTTCAAACATTCATTAAGTTCTCTAGAAGATATCTCAAAAGTTTTCTAATGCGACGGTTTTGTGGATCTTTTAGATATCTATCTTTCGAAAATATTCCATGGGATAATTTTCTCTGTGATAAACTAGTTCCTTATGGAAAATGTTACACAGAGTTATGAATGAATTTCTATCAATTTTCAAAGAAATTTTTAATATACGTACTGTTCACCATTTTCAAAAAGTGACACAGTGTCGGAAGTTATTTTTCAATGAAACTTACGTGTACGTGTGTAAACATTTGGACTTTCATCTTAACGCAGCTTAGTTGCTTTGAGAATTTTGCTATCTTCACCAGTATCTGTAGCAAGCGCGGAAAGATCTTTTTCAAGATTGAAATTAATGAAAAATTATTTGCGTTCAACGATATCACAGAAAAGGTTGACAAATTTAGCCGTAATATCTATTGAGAATGACATATTGGATAATCTATATGTCCATGATGTCATAAAAGAATTTGCTAGTCGGAAAGCAAGAAGAATTGAGATTATTTAAATATTCCCTATTAAAAATGTCCGACAGATCCTGACAGATTCCGGTCAAAATTCTGTCTGGTTCCGTCGGGAATCATCATGCCTGGGACAAAAACCGAACGAATCCTGCACAGGCTGGAACGCCAGACGAAGCCAAACAAAACCTGACGGATTCCGGTCAAAATTCTGTCTGGTTCTGTCGGAAATCATCATCTAAGATTCTCATTCATGTTTGCACTCAAATTTCGAGACCATGAGTGGGCGCCAAAAGATTTCTGAATACAGGCGCCACCGAGGGTCGGCGCAGCCCTGTACACTGTGGAAACATTGCCGCGATTTTCTCCCAGCATTTGTTGGCAGCAAGATGCCAGGATTGATAGAAGGAACTTCTCGCCCTGATCTGTCACACGAAGAAAAAAGTATTGCTGGCATAACAAGCACCCGACTAGAAATTTACCCCATGGACCAGATCAGGTAAACCTTGATCCAGATCAGGTCCTGATAAGGCAACCTCATCAGGACCTAACAAGTCATGTCACGCTGCACTATTATGAGGACCCCATCAGGAAAGACTAATTAGGATTTTGTGAGGAATTCCTTACTAAAACCTCCAAAATAAATCAAAACTAATCTATGAGCCTGTGTGAAAATTGCAGTTCGGTTGACAGATGTGAGGTTAAATTTATGTGATCAACAAATGGATGAATTATTTTTGTGAAATGTGTGGTGGTCATTTCTTGAATAATGTGTATCAAAAAGTCTGTTAGTAAGTGCAAAATGATTAAGTAAATCAGTCATAGCTGTTGTAACGTGTCAAAAAATCGTAATTTGTTGATGCAGTGAAAATGAATTTTCTTCAAATACTTACATCAGCACTTCTAGGCAAAAACTCAGAGATCATATTGATTTTGTAAGAAATATGAGTCATGAAGAACTCATTTGATCAAAAATATGTCAAAAGAATGTTCAAAATGAATAACAAAAAACTTGAATTATTCACTTGCAGCTCGTCGGATGGTTTTATTTTTCAAATTGAAGAGCACTCTTGGAGTTGAAATTTTCAAATTTGAGAAAAAAGCCTTATCTTCTGAGTTGAATTTGTTGTTAGGGTGATAATAAACTTGTAGGAAGAGTTTGAAAGTTGAGTGGAATCTATATTGATCAGGAAAGTCCAAATCGTGTGGCAAAAGTTAGAAAATCTGTCAACTTAGCTGACAGCGCATGGGTATTCTATCAGCTCTTCTTTACTAAACCAAATGCTGGCAGGAGAAATTCATCAAAATATAGTGAATTCAAAGTGATGTGAAGTAAGAGAGGACAGATACATGCATTGAATTTTATTAGTTATTATAAAAATGTTGATAAATATGGTAAGGCTATGTATGACTCAATGTATCGTCTCTCAATATTTTTGTTTCAATGATTTGCATTTTTGAGTGTGCATTTTCGTATCTTTTCACCAGTAACTAGTGTTAGGTTAAGAAAACATGTGTATCGAACCTGTTTCATAAATATAATAACATTTATTTGTAGGAACATGACACAACATTATTGGAACAAAAATATGGGAAGACGACACTTTGGATCTTCTATAGTTTTTTCTTATTTTTTAGAACGTTTATAAGAACGAATAAAATCTAATGAATATTTCGGTCCTCTCTTACTTCACATCACTTTGAATCCACTATATTTTGATGAATTTCTCCTGCCAGCATTTGGTTTAGTGAAGAAAAGCCCATGCGCCGTGAGCTAAGTTGACAGATTTTCTAACTTTTGCCACACGATTTGGACTTTCCTGATCAATATAGATTCCACTCAACTTTCAAACTCTTCTTACAAGTTTATCATCACCCTAACAACAAATTCAACTCAGAAAATGAGGCTTTTTTCTGAAATTAACAAATTTCAACTTCAAGAGTACTCTTTAATTTGAAAAGTAAAACCATCCGTCGAGCTGAAAATGAATAATTCAAGTTTTTTGCATTTCATTTTGAACATTCGCTTGAAATATTTTTGATCGAATGAGTTCTTCATGACCTTTATTATTACAAAATGATTGGGATTTCTGAGTTTTTTCCGAGAAATACTGATGTAAATTAATATTGATATAGATATTGTCGTTGTTGATATTATCGTATATTTGAATAGAATCAGTTGTCACCACATCAGCAACTTATGATTTTTTACATATTACAGCAGTGATAACTGATTCAATAATTCATTTTGCACTCAATAACAGATTTTTTTATGCGTATTAATCAAGAAATAATGAAAGAAGAGTACTTGTTCGAAACTTATATTTGATTATGACGAAACACATATTCATTCAGTTCATATATACTCTTTGAATAATACTCAGATGATGTGATGTGTAGGAAAGAAAAATGATGCTGAATAGTCAATAAATCAACCTTATGAGAATTGTGATAAGTTAAATGAAATACTTATTTCGCTGGTGATGGTTGAACGTTTGCTAAGTTTTTCTCGCTGTATGCATAACGTGGAAAATCTTGTGAAATTTTCATAAGTTCCGCCTAATTAAAACCCAAATAGTTAGTTTTCAATTCACATTGAGAATAGATTGAACAAATTGTTCAACAGTTTTCAGAAGTAGGTAATGTGTTCGGAATGAAGGGATTGAATTTAAAAACAGGCACAGTTGAAAATCGTTCAAACATGTTCTTCTTATTGAAGGAAAATTTGTTTAATCAAAAAGTGTACAATCTGAAATCAAGTCTGTACATTCTTGTATTCAGTTTATCAAACTATGTCCATGACCTTAGGATGACCGAACGAGGTCCTGATGCGGATACAGCGAGGAAAACCTACTTCGACCTTTTCAGGATAATTTGAGGAAATCCTGACTAGGACCAAATGAGGTCATCCATACGTGAGTCATCCACACCTAATCCCGATCAGGACCGTAACGGGTATTCCTTATTTCGGATGACCTTGTCAGTTCCTCATCATATGTTGGGTTAACCTGATGACAATTTCCAGTCGGGCAGGTCTGTTACTATAGCGCCTACAAGGAAAATTAGCTGGAAGAGCAAGAAAAATGATTGACACAACTAGGTTTTTTGGCTGACATGAACGAATTTGTTAACAGAACTAACTTCTTAGCTGCTGGAGTGAATATCTTTGCAAGGACAACAAATTTCTTTGTAGACGCTATAGTAGCAAACCATTTTCTCTCCGTGCAGAGATTTTTCCTCTACTTTTTGTAAAATGCAATACCTAAAAACGGAAAAGTTCATCAAAATGGAGTAAAAGGTTTTCTCTCTTTCAAAACAAAACCAGTAAACTTACACTGTTAAAAATTTCTGCATTAATTTTAATGTTTTTACTGGAAGTTTTTTTCAAGTACGTACATGAATTCAGTTTCATGCACATTTTACATGAAATTTAATGTAAACTATAACATAATCTATAGTCTTTTCATGTTTTTGTACATTAAATTTAATGCAGAATGTATATGAACCTGATTTCATGTGTTTCATAATTGAAAAAAACTTCCAGATATTTCTGACAGTGTAATTATGCTGGAGCAAATTTACTGTGACAGCCAACTATGGCGATTTTTTAGCAGTGGCAGTAGAAAATGTTTGCCCTCCCAGCAAATTTTCACATTACATATAGAATAGCAAACAAATTTTGCTGGAAAAGTCAACATTTTTCGCTGCCACAGCTAACAATATTGCCGTCACAGCAGACAATTGGCTCCTCCAGCAAAATCAAACTCCGCTGTCACAGAGAATTTTTCTTTCTCCCCAAAGTTGCAGCAACTAACAACGATATCGAATAGAATATTCAAGTTGCCTGAATTGAAATATTGTTTGTTCCAACAAAAACCTTCAATTCATAGTAGACCTTCTTTTTTTGTATTCGAGGTCGTATTTTACTTAATTTTTAGTCACGATAATGCAACACTTTTCCCAATGTAATTATGCGTGGAAAGAATAAATCAGAATAACAGCAAAATTTGGAATATTTTTAAATGTGGAAGTGAGGCAAAACTCTGCATATTTTTCACAGTGTGTTTATAATACTCAAAATTATGCTGTCTTTGCAAATAATCTGCAGCCACAGCTAAAACGCTTGAACAACCTGCGGGGAAAGTGTGCAGAAAAACAATATTCTCCCCCGCGTGGAGAAATTTCTAATTAGCATCAACAAGGAATTTTTGAAACAACAAGGTCAAATCGAGTAAACTATGTTACTTCTGTGTAAAACAATAAAACTTGAGATATAAAAATACAATTTTCGTCAAAGTCATATGATTTCTTTGATAATTACAGAATAAATTGGAAGTGATTTCATCAAAAGAAAAAATCCTACCCCAAAGATATTTGAAGATTCGAATACCTCCAACATTTTACTGCAGTCCCAATAGTTGAACCGGAGATAATTGGCATGCCAATTATCGGCAAGATTCCCTCCTCTACAGTCACGCCCCTTTTCCTAATTGTGCGTAAGTTCTTCAGAGATAATTAATCCATCCTTTCGGTTCCATCTAAAAAGGGTAGAGCGCGGCGCGGCATTCAGCTCTCAAAGCCCTCAGCCTCCCGTTGAATTAAGAGTGCCCCATTCATTTCACTCTAGCGGTGCTTCAGTGGTATAAGAACCTTTGGTATCCGCCTTTATATGGTAATTAGGATCGGTCTTCGTATATATATTTCTTTCCCTCTTTCATCGACAATAAAGAATTCCTCTATTAAAAGAACAATTTAAATCTCATTGAAAAACTTTTCCCCGACAGAAAGCAATTATGTTTCTATACTCGATTCAACAATTTCCCCAAATTTTGTGTCTTAACTTATAGAACCTTCAGTTCTGTCATAACAGCCTGATTGATATGACCTTGAGTGTTGAAAGATTTCCTCGAATTTCCCCAATTTTTCAGTTACCCACGTGAAACCTCCCTTGAGATCCCTTGCTCTTCGGTTCTCTAGAATCCTGATGTAAAGTCAACAACTCATTTCAAGATTAGATGCTTCGAGATTTGAAAAAAGGTAAAGGGATGGGCGGGACATGATGAGATCATCATCGCGCGTCGTGATCTTTCGTCCACCGCATAGATCCCTAGTAAAATTTCACGCATATTAGAAACGGTCATTGTGATTTATTTCCCTCGTGTCATAACAACTCCAAGGATCGATCCCTGGTTTCTAAAATCCTAATACCTGTTCAAGCATTGATTCGTTTCGATAGATCTAGGTATATTCTTTTTATTATCCGTTCAATTCGTACGGAACACAATATAACGATGAAATTTGAGGCAACATAACAATCCTACAACCTCCCCGAAATAAATATTATCCTCAGTGTTCCCACATACACACATTTCTCTTCCTCTCTCTCTTCAAATTACAATTTTTCTCTGGGAGTGTGTATACCTACTACGAAGTAGCTGTGTGTCACAATAACTTCTCATTCAACTTGTGTATTTTTTTTTTTTAACTTGATCTCATTTCACGGGGTTAGTTCGCATAATTAGCTACAGCTGCAGCGTATGCGCCTAACATCCCCGTTCAATGTATCTTCTCCCTGCCTTGTTAGTAAACGAATGTACATCGTTAATTGCAAGAAACAACGCTACGCAGCACTAAAAGATCCCCATATTTTATATTCTTATTATTTCTCACGTGTCCATAAATATATCCTCTTGGAATGATATATTTTTATGTTCATTCATTCTCAACTCGTTCCCACAATCTTTCGCATGTTTCCAAATCTGGATGGAGAATCATGGCGAGGAATACACAATTTATGAATTATTTGAATTGAATTATCATAAGGATGTCGAATACGTAATTCCTTGCTCGATATTACAGAAGCACAGCAAGAGCATTTACCTGGTTATACATATATACACATATCACGTCCTATGTAATTTCAACCCAGAATAATTAGCACGGGAATACAAACACATCGACGATCCGTTTCAAAGCTAACCGAGATCGAGAATGATCGAGAATGATCGAGAATTCGTTAGTTCAATTGGTAGAAAGATAGATTTTTACAATAACAAACAATCGTAAATAATGTGCCATCGGGATTGGCAAAACCAAAGAGGAATGAGGAGTAACGGGGTGAATACCTAATTTGATTTAATTAGAATAAATTTGCCTGCATAAAAAGTGTGTTTGCCAAGGGCACCATGCTCCACGTTCGACATATTAGCCTGGTAGCGAAATTTATCAAATTATGCGTAGACTGGAGAGAACTCGACGAGAAAACACCAATGGGGGATTCTCGTTTTCTCTTTCTCGCTTCTTTTTGCCCCACATCGTTACCTTCCGTTCCATTAAGAGAATTGCCATTTGCGGCAGAGCGAGTTGTCCCACCCAGATATAGGTCGGGCCACGTACGGTTCTTGTGATGAATATTATGTGGGCGTGGTGAATGGAGTTTTCGTGATGGACCTTTGTATCTCGTCAATGAAGAAAGTACTGTCGTTTCACCTCCTGTAAGATCATGGTATCCTAAACCTTAAGTGGTACGACCTTCGAACGAAGTCCTTAACCCTCTCGTTTCGCCATGAATAATGGATTCTATTGTAATAAACTACTTTAACTATTCGATTAAAGAGCGAGGGTGTTGGAAGGTTGTTTGATTTAATTGAACAACCGATGACCATGAGGTTCGTGAGAAAGAGAAAGAAGAGTTAATCCCTTACGAAGTTGTACGCGTATCGTATGGTAAAAGCAATCCCAGATTAAAGGGAGAATAATCTGTTTTTGTACAAACATCGTCGTCGCACCACAGTTCCGTTACCTTGCCTCCCTATTCATTATGGTCCCCTAGTACAAGAAGCCACAGAGCTTTTGTTCCTGACCTGACCCTACGGTCAAACAACATGCACCGCACTTTAAACCTTTCCATTCTTCGAATACAATACATTTAAACTGACGAATTTCAACGGAATCGATTCATTTCAAAACTTCAAGGGTCTCAAAATTCACCCTCTTGCTACGAATTATTTTTCAATTTTCTATAAATATCCACAAATATTCCACTTCTGGGGAAACAATGAATCCTAGCGAATGTACACAAATTAATCTTAAAGATAAATTTTAATAAATTTCGATAGTTAGTTCTTCGATAACGCGAGGTTTCGAAGAGATAAATCGTGTCTAAAACGAAGAGATAAAACGAAGAAGTATTTCTTCGAATATAATACATACTGTGAAACCAATTCTCAAGCGCCTTGGGTCGTGTTACGAATATTCCCTCGATCGTGTTACCATATGTGCGGCATGGGACGAGTTTTCCTCCTCGGGGTTTCTGTTCCTCTGCTTCATATGTGGAGGGCTGCGTGTCCCCAAGCCACATATCCTCTCTCAAAACCCATGTCACCGTAAAGCACATACCAACAAGGCTACGAACTTTGTGAAAATCTAATAAGATTGTGAGTTCCTCCACCTTCCCGTTGAATGGAGATCTGTGATTTAAATTGTGTTCCTCGATATGCGATGGAATAATAGGAAACAATTCCATTTTTATAAATGATTGTTTTTGAAACACCGTACAGAGGTTTTTATGATTCGAATTCTATTGTGGAATATACGATACAATCCGATAAAATTTGAAACTTTGGTCGTGAATCCACAATATGATTCTGAAAATTCCAAGTACAGAAATGATATACAAAACAACACATATAGCACATTTTTCATCGTTTTTAATCTTCAATGATTGCCGAGGAAGCAGACGTACCACACATTTACAGTAAAGTAGAGACAAAATCACATTTGGGGTAATATATTGGATTTTTCATTCAAATTACTATGCTTTGTAGTAAAGAGTGATGGAATTCTGTTATTGATTGATAGAGAGTATTGTAATTTCAATGACAAAACATAATACATAACCCCAAAAAGTGATTTTGTCCCTACTTCCCAGCCAGCACAATTGATCAATTTGAATTTATGAAGACTTCCCAAAGGCCTCTTGAATAGTCTCCGTTTTGCGACTTACAATGAATTCCATACGAATTCAATGGATTCCAAATAAAGACATATTGAATGCCTGAAGAATTCATCATGGAGTTCCGATATGAGTTCTTTCTGAACAATAAGTTGTTCATTGAGAATTTATTTTGAATTCAAAATAGTCATAATGAATACATATTGATGAGCATAACGGGAGCTCTTTGTGGGACCTCTTGTGCTGTATGGGTTTACTGTAAATTTTTTAGATAACTTTTCTCCGCGTGTTTCAATTTCAATAGCATATTTGTGGAATTTGATAAACAATTATTATATTTCAGAAATAAATTATGGAATTTCATCATCGATATTAAATTTAAGACCTATTATTAAATTCAATATGAAAATATGATATTTCATGAAGGATTTCGTATCAAATTTTAGAATTTTTCTATCAGAGTAATGAGAGTTCATTGAAAAAAAAAAAGAAAGAAAACAGTGCTCTTCTTAAATTCCATATCATTGTTTACAAATCAAACCACCGATTCTATTCCTGTGGAACCGGGAAGGAAATCTATCCAACTCGAGCGGAAAATTAAGGCTGAAATTACATCGTAGCTACGTAGCCCTGGTAGAAAAACCGGATAGAAAACCGAATGAAACCCGGATGATAATCCGACTCAAACCCGGATGAAATTTCCGGGATTCCATTATTTTTTATAGATAATAAAAAAGATAAGGAAGATATTTTTTGGAATCCCAAATAAAACCTGAACAAGGAGACGAATGAATTCCATCCAAATTCCGTGTGAACCATCCGGTTTTTTTTACCAGGGAGGAGTTAGAATTATTTGTCGAAAAGGGATTCAGAATTGAATAAGAAGAAATCTACTTTGAGACAAATAAAAATGTTAGAAAATAACGATTAAATATAATTACTGAAGTGGATAAAGATGTGTACGATTCAAGGTTTCTGTACTACAAATTTATTTAAATAAATATCCGGAATTAAAATGTCATCTTAAGAGAATAGAGTGGTCCTTTCTGACTGCACTGTTAAAAAAACTGGAATTTGCGGTCCCCAGAAACTAGAAAATTTCTGTCCATGACGAACTTTTCAACTTGCGTACAGAAAAATTCCTGTTGTACCAGAATTTTTCTGTATTCTACATGAAAGTTCATGTTTTTCTCTTCAATTTTCCAGTACAAATGCAAGAATTTGAATGATTCGAATGCCATTTTTCAGTACAAATGTACAGGTTATATTAATTCCTACCAGTACGGTACTGAAATTTTCCCTGAGTTTTTTCTTTACATTGTGTATAAGAAATGAAATTCAAAATAGGTTTAGCGAGATGTTACTGAAGTTTGAATCGTTTATTCAAACGAATTTCTAAAATAATAACAAAATTCTAAGCTGTTAAAGACCCGAAATCTTTACACCACATTTTTCAAGCAATGTTTCCAGTTCCAAAGAGTTGATTTGGAGAAATTTCAATAATTTCTCCAACTTAACCTCAATAAACGATTCGAACTTTAAGAACCCTTCAGTGAGGGATAAACTTTGTAAATCCAACTGCTTTGATCAAAGTCAATGCACAGAGAAAAAAGAAATCACTGTGACAGCGAAATCTGATTGGGATGGAGTAGCAAATTTTTTGCTTTGAAAGCAATCTATTTGTCATCACAGCAAAATTCTTCTACTATTCTATTTTGTAATACCGAAATTTGCTAGAATAGCAAAGATTTTTTGCTACCATAGCTGAAAGAATGCTGTTGTAGCTGAACAAGATTGCTGTGATGACGAATAGTTTGTTGTCACAGCGAGAACAAATGGTTGCTCCAGCAAAAGGAATCCAACATAAATGGATTCCGCTGTCACAGCAAATTTCTTTCTTCTCGGCGAGTCGACGTGAATCTCACGAAGTTTTCTGTGAATCCCAGACAGCACACACGCCTACAAAAAAAATTAGCTGATAGAGCAAGAAAAATTATTGACACCACTACATTTTTTTGTGAATAGAACTAACGTCTTAGCTGCGGGAGTGAATATTTTTGCAAGGACAAGAAATTTCTTTGTAGGCGCTGTAGTAGCAAACCATTTTTTCTCCGTGCAAATGATCGTTTTGAATTCACAAAAACTTCTGAAAGAACTTCTCGAACAGTCCCCGTTATGTCAATAAAAATGAATTAAAAATGCATACATGTTGAATGCCTGAATAGTTCTTCATGAATTCGCGATAGAAGATTAATTTATTCGTCAAGAGTTCATTTTGAATTCAAACTATTCATAATGCATTCACGTTTACTGTCACAAGGGGAGCTCTTTGCGGGGACTTTTGTGCTGCATGGAGTCTTGCATCAATTTTTCACCTTCTCCGTGATTTTTCCTCAAATAGCAAATAAAAATCTCAGCTTTCGATTTCTCTTTTCTTCCTCTTTTCGCAAATTACCAAGCACAGTTATAATATTACACTGAGAAAAAAATTTATGCCAGTCAAATAAATATTTATTTGTCCTGTACCAAACAAATATTTATTAGAATTAATAAAATATTCTTTGGAACCAAAATAATTTATTGGAATCAAATAAACGATTAAAACCATCTATTTAATTCAAATAAATTATTTTGGTCCCAAAGAATATTGTGTTAATTCTAATGAATATTTCTTTGCTACAGGACAAATAAATATTTATTTGACCGGAATAAATTTTGTTTTCAGTGTATCCCATCCCTTTGATGTGATTCGTTAAGGAATGGTGCTCCCTCTCTGCCATAGCATTCGATAACAGCTATCACAGCAATCTCATCAGCAAAATTTGTTAACCATTCTACATACAATACCGAAATTTGCTAGGATAGCAAACATTTCTTGCTACCAGATCTGAAAAATTGCTGTCGCAGCTAACAAAATTCCTGTGATGACGAATAGTTTGCTGTCACAGCAACAAAATGACTGCTCCAGCAAAAGGAACTCAACAGAATTAGATTTCGCTGTTACAGCAAATACCTTTGGATCTGTAAAAAAAAAACAAATGAAAATCTCAGCTTTCGATTTCTTCTTCTCCCTCTTTTCGCTAATTACCAAGCACATATTATCCCCCATCCCTTTGACGTATTTCGTTAAGGAATAGTGCACTCTCTCTCTCTCTCTGCCATAGCATTTGAAAACACAGCTCATCAAAGTTACGCGTTCCATCCAAAGATGAAAGCAGGGGCCAAAGCCGTAGGTGTAGCTTTAGTTGATTGAATAATAGAGTTCCCAACTTCAGCAGAAACTATTACGAAGTTGTGGTTTCCGGTAACACCATCAACCACATTCGAACTCACGAGACAACACAAGCGGAAAACTGGGTTCCATTTTACCCTCTGGCTTTCGGTCGTCGTTCTGAAACTAAATTTTTCCTCGAGTTTGACTATCCTTGATATATTCAGGGGATTCAGAAATTGATCCATTCGAAATATATCGAAAATTAATTAAATGAATTCCTCTCATCCCTTGCCATTGGAATCACAGGATCCTCCCAGATAATCAAAGTCAAAGAAAGTCAGGGAACGATTTCAAAATGCCTCATTAGTCAGGGGAATCCATTCAAATTTATACAAAGTCAGGGAAAATTGAAACATTTGATTTCAGCAGAAAATTTTCAAAGAATGATAATTCTTTTCATTTGTGTATGTTTTATCCAGCCACACGGAGAAAAATGCAGTTCGACAGGGAAGCAATCTTTACATGAAAATTGAAGAAAAATTCTTGAAAATCTGAGAATCATTCTCAACCCTCAGTTACCCCACGTATTTTTTGATGTTTTTGTTGATCTCTTATTGTGCGTTGCAATCAACTGAATGGAGCTTTTTTCCAGGATCAAAAATATACTGTGGTTCTCAAAATTCATCCCTGTTTTGGTTTCGAATCGTTCCCTTTAAACCCCCATGGGGTAACTGAGGATTAAAATCTAAGAGTTTTTCTCAAATAGCGTAGTGAAAGGAAAACGGTTCACATTTTTGTTGAATTCTATTTGATAAAACACTGCAAAATTATCAATACTCAACAAACAATAGAAAGATATATGAACCTTTCCAAAGTCGCGCATGAAATTTTACAAAGTGATTTCGAAATTTCCGTATTAACTTTGTAAAATTTCACACGCGACTTTAGAAAAGTTCGTATATCTTTCTATTGTTTGTTCAGTATTGATAATTTCGATGTTCTTGAAATTTGAATCGTTTATAGAAACGAAGCGAAATTTTAATCTCACAGAACCCGATGAACAATCGTTATTTTTTACTCTGAATTAACTCCTTGGAACTGGAAATATTGTGTGAAGGGTGTTGTACTGCAAGATTTTTGGTCCTGCTAACAGCTGAATATAGTGTTGTTTAAGCACTAATTCGTTTCAATAAACCATTCAAACTTCAGCAACATATAATTTTGCAGTGTTTTTCAAATAAAATTCCACAAAAATGTGAACCGTTTTCTTTTCACTAGCGTTCCTTGAGAACAACTCTTAGATTTTAAGAAATATTCTCAGATTTTAAGAGATATTCTTCAATTTTCATCAAAAGACTTCCCAAAGACCTTTTGAATAGTCCCCACTAAGCGACCAATAATGGATTCAATAAGAATTCAATGAATGATTAAAACGTATCGAATGCCCGCATAATTCATTATGAAATCTTGATACGAATTCTTTCTGAACATTGAATTGTTCAGTAAAAGTTCGTTAAAAATTCAAAACATGTGTTCATAATCAATACATGTTCATGAGCATAACGGGAACTCTCGTGCCGCATGGATGAAGTATAAATTCCATCGAAATACCTTGCGATTTTGTTTCCGATGTCAGAAAAACAAGTATTCACGATTGATCTATCGACTGCGCTTATTAAATTTTAATTCGTAGATCATCTTCAAACGCTTGAGAAGTGAATTAATTAAATTCCATGCCCAGGTGGTATTTTTTTCCGGACGAAATATTCGAAACTGAACGCATTCAAAAGCCTGAAATATTCAGGGATGAATCTTTGAAGGTTTATCTAAGTCTGCACAGCATCGGATTTTCTGAATTTCGAGGGAAACAAAATTTTGTTATCTGCACCTGGATAAATTTTACAGCTCTTCACTTTATTTATGAATCTAAGAGATGTGATTTAAGAATATTGATAAATTTATTTTTCGACTACAACTATTTGAATAATCGTTTTAATAAATGTAAATGATCGTAAGTGGATAATTAGATGTGATATAATTTATAAAATGGTTTATTTTATTCGAATGTTAATAATAGAAGTTCAAGAGAGTTTATCAATGAATAAAAAATATTGGAGTTGATATATATTTTGTATGTCATTATTAATATCCACACACAAAATCTCGAGTTGAATTCGACGATAAAACCCCCGCAGCACCACCAGTCTCAGAAGAATTCATAAAGTATCTTTATTGAACTGATTGTGTTCTTCATGAATTCTTTAAGAATTGTTCCTGAGCCGTAGTGTTGTGTTGGAATATTCAATAAACTCCAGTAATACCGCATGGCAAAAATAATTCAGCTGCAGCAGCTAAGTAGCTAGCACGGACACGGACAGCCATTATATTAGCTCCTGCAGCTAAATTTCAGCTGTTACCGCGAATAAATTGACTACAAATGCGAAATTTTTTGCTGTAACTGCTGAAACTTAGCTGCAGGAGTCAATTTGATGGCCGTCCGTGTCCGTGCTAGCTACTCAGCTGCTGCAGCTAAATTATTTTTTCCGTGCGAACTGTAAAAAAGTTTTGATATTCTAAGATAGGATTTTGTATTCTTGAATGTGAATGGAAACATTGAACTCTTCCAAAGTTGTGGATTTCTCTACAGAAATGATACATAATACAGTTTGCATGGAGCCAAATCTTGACATGAGATTCTATAAAATTGCTTCCCTAGGGTTCCGGCGTGTGCTATCCTATTCGAGAATCAGGGAAAATGACTGTTGAAATTTTGGGTGGGGCCCTGATACATCAATTTCATGAAATTCCGTTCGATATCCCAAACAGGGATATACAATATCCCTGGACGCGTGGTTTCGGGAAGCCGAATCGATATCGATGCAATTCTCGCGATGTTTCGAAAATGTGTTCTCCAACGGAGGGAGGTGGATGATTTCTTCTCCCTCTGGAAGAAATCCTCTTCGGAATCCTTCCTAACCAGGCCTGAGGCCCTAATACCTTGACGACCGAATTTGACCGTGGGCGAGAATCTTTCTCACGCTTGCCTCGAGGTAAACGGCTAAGGTTCTAACCAAGGTTCTGTCTCGAAGGTCCTACATTCACGACCGAGGGGTCGTGGGAGGATTCGAACCCTGCTCGATCTCTTCTCTTTTTTACTGTTTTCTTTTTTATCTCTTACCCTCTCTTCTTCCATCTTTAGCCAATCTTCATTTCATTTCTCTTTCCTTACGGTCTTGCTCGTCTCAAGTTTACAAGTAAAAGAGAGACCCTTGAACTTACCACTCGAGGAATTTCATACCTGCTGTAACACAACATTAGCGATACGGTGAACTGTTTTTGCTGGGTCGAGCAGCATGGGAAACCTTTGAACCTTTTACGTATTTTTAACAAATTCAGAAGGAGTGAATTTGTCGTGGATATTGACAAGAAGGTCCTTTTATTGTCAATTCGCTGCTCGCTGCTTACCTTCGATCATGCTTTTTGCATCTTATGAATTGAATAATATAAAATCCTCATATATTGTACAGTTGAATTGATCTTACTAAGCTTACTATCCACTCTCTCTCTCTTTCTTTCTTTCTTTTCTCCACCGATAAAAGGTGTACCATACCTGCAAGAAGGATGCACTCAAGATATTTGCCACTCAAGGGATTCCCAAAGGCGTGAGAACCTCACCGGAGTCAGAGATTTTCTCTTCTCAGGGTTATTAGGGAATCAGTCGACTTCAGAAAGTTTAACTATGCAAAGAATTCATTTGATTTTCCGTCATACATTGTGCGATCCAAAATCCCTATACAAAAAAAATTCTACATCCTTGATTTCGTTCTATCATACAATCTATTTCACTGTACACAAGGAAGAATATTATTTAGTATTCACTTTCCAAGGAATCATGAGGATTTTGAAATCTGGAAAGAACATAATTACATTTTCTGTACAATCACCTGAAGACCTGATGCCTAATCAATGCTATTTAAATTTATTCCCTCCCGATTGTCTTTTGTCTCCTGTACCCCTTCTCTCACTATTTTGTTAATTTTGTTAATTTTCGTCACTCGGTTGGAGAAACATCTCCTCGTGGCTCCTAATTGCTTGATAACCCTGAGAATGAGACAGTCCCTTTCGAACCTCGGTTCTCACGCTGGAGTCTCTTCCTCTTCTCTCCTTTCGTCTGTTTCTTATTCCATCGGCATAGGTCTCTCCTTCGGATGGGATCTTGTACTTTCCACGGCTATTGATCTGCATTTCTCCTGTCCCCCTCTTCGCCCAAAGAAAAATAGATCCTGCTTCCATTATCGGTATGCACAAAATTCTAAACCGAGTCCCGAGTCCTCCAAGGTCGAGAACAGAGATATCTCAGTCCAACGAGTCTATACCTAGAAGAAGACCAACCTACCTAGAAGGCAGTTTCTCTGGAATGTCTATTTAAGAGAGGAAGGATTTTCTTCCTCAGGTATTACAATTCTCACCACACACACACGCCGAAAGAAAAATCCTCAATAACGACGAGTTTTTGGATAGAGAAGATAACACGTGTTGTTTGTTCCCGTACGTTCTTGTCCTTGGTATTGTGCGTGCCAGGCTCATTCCCACGGATCGTGAGAACCACGAGTCTATACAGTTCGTACATTATTTCGAATCGTGATAGAGGAACATGAGTAGAGAAAAGTAATATTCCAAAAAGGAGATGCTGGGATACGGAAACCTATATCTCTACGTACAAATTCGGAATACTCGTGTAGTAAATCCTGCGAATGACTCTCTAAATGTCTATGAACTATGAACGTTATATGTTACAGCTGAAGGGAAGATCATTTTCTCGAACATCGTTCTCATTCGACGAAAACTTCTAGGTTCCTATTCCTTGTTTACACGAGAAAACCGCTAATTTTATTCATAATACCTTTCATCTTGAGAACTTTGTGAAATAAATTCCACCGGGGGAGATTTTTTACAGGAGGTGTCACGTTATATTCGTAACTTCTTCGAGTGATGTTCCGTCCATTAATCAACTCGTCGTCTTGAACACACAAAATATCTTGAAGTCAAATTCTAGATACTCTTATTTCTCCTACTTTCCTGGTCGCTTAAAGCATGATAATGAAATATAAAAACTTCAAGAAATGTTTATTACGGTTACGTTGGAGACGTTGAATTTGATCTAAGTCTACCCTTTCGTCATTTTCAAACTCCCGAGAAATAGAATTTCTCAAAGGAAGTTTCAGATGGAGATACCAACTGAATTCGGATACTTTCCTGATCCGTGTTTACACAAGAATACCGCAAATAACAATACAAGTTGTTTTCAAAAGCACCTTTTTCTATTGATCGCACATTGTCGCACAACGGGATGCCTTTTCAGGGGGATTTGAGGTAGAGCTCTGTCGTTTCTTACTATCCTACGCTCTTCACGAGCCAGAAATGATGTAAGTGTTATAGAGCTCTAACACGGAAACTCGTACGAATTTCGTCTTCTATGTTTTTTTCTTTCTCACGCGTTTTACTTTCCGCGTTGAATCGTGAATGCATGATCATGTTTGCTTTCTGAGCGAATATTTTGATTCGGATTCTACTTGACAGAGCTGAATCTATGCTCTTTACATAGAGTACATTTCTTATGATTACAGTAACCGTATTATTCACAGCACTCTTGTTAGCTATGATAGCGATTTTTCAACTGGCACAGCATTATTTCGACTCCTCTAGCTATTTATTATTCAACATAGTTGCCTTCGAGGGAGTGTATAGCGATTTCCAACTTTTCGATACCACTTTTATAGTACGATTTCTCTTTCTCTTCAAAATAGGCCTCCCTTTCAGCGATTCCTTCATCATTGGACTTGAATTTCGTCCCAGTAAGCATTCTCTTCAGCCCTGAAAACAGGGAAAAGTTGCTGGGGGCTGAATCCAGAGAATACGATGGGTGGGTGAGCAATTCGAAGCCCAATTCTTCAATTTTGCCATCGTTTTCATCGATTTCTGACACGGTGCATTGTCTTGGCAAGACAACACGTTTCTTTGCGATTTCAGCCTTCAATCGATCCATAAGTGCACAGTGATAGTCGCTGAATATTATTCTCTTCGCATCCTAAAATACAGACGCCATCACCCTACCGGCTGACTGTTGACCGTCTTTGCTCGCTTTGGATTCGATTCGTCGACTACTGTCGACGACTGTTACCAAAGATTTTGGAAAAAGATGTTTCACCTTCCGAACATTTGCAATCAAAACAACCTACCAAGTGGGAACAAAATGAATGGTTACACATTTAACCATTCAACTCATAATTGTGTATTGAGAAAAAGACCTTATGGTCGCAGGGACTTCAAATTTGGTTATAATAACCAGAAAAACAAAATAAAATCACGTAAATCTGGTTGTGACAATCTGCAAGCGTGAACTGATCAAAGCCAAAATTAAACACGTCGCCCAGTTATGATAACCAGATTTTTTTCTGATTGTACTTGAAACCCTAGCTAATTTCGGTCGACGACAAAAAAACAACCAAAAATTAAGGTGAAACAATGTTGATTTTGATAACTTTGGTAAATTATGGTCGTTATTCGCTGATTTTTCTAGCTGTCTCCCAATAATATGTTGGATTTCAAGTGGTATTTTACCTCAAAATCATCAAAAAGGTTCCCAAAAATAATCCACATTCTTTGTTTATTTTTTGTTGCAAATTTGTTCTAATGCCCTGGTTAAAAGAATCCATTGAACCTGACAAATGAAATCCAATGAGATTTGGTCAGAACATTGTCCAAGTTTAATCGTAATTTAGTAAGATTTGGCCAGATTCAACGAGATTCACATGAAAGTTCTGACGAAATCTCATTGAAAAATCACCGGTGAGATTTGGTCAGAACATTGTCCACGTTTAATTGTAATTTAATGAGAATTGGTCAGAATCAATGGATTCATTTGATCAGGGTGGACCAGGTTTCCCGCTCATCGAAAAATTCCACGAAAGTACACCACAAAAACTGTTAATTCCGGAATCACATCATTTGAGTCTCACATTGACGGAAAAACGACCTTGTTGGAACATTTCTAGTCGCAATGACTTGAAATCTGGTTCGATTCATCAGGAAATGTGCAAGCAAATGTGGAAGCAAAAATGAACTACATTCTTCAGGTTAAACAAAGCCAGATTCTTTTCTTGGTGTGATAACCTGAAAAATGTAGTTAATTTTGGCTTCAACCACTTTCTCTGGACATCACAATCACATTTCCTGGTGAATCGAACCAGATTTCAAGTTATTGCGACCACGAATGTTTCAACCAGGTCGTTTTTCTATCTAATCCTTATTGCTTATTGTACTTATTGCAGAGCCAGATCTAAGGGGGAGCAAAAGGAGGCATGTGCCTCGGGTGGCGAGGAAAAGGGGCGCTCTCGGTACAGTTCGCAAAATCATACATTCATATTCTGATGAACTGAAACCTTATTTATTGCACATGTATTTTACTGTCGATTATATCAAGCAACAATTCATTTAGCGAGGATTCCTCCAGGTCATTTTGTAATAAATGAAAATTTTCAAGATATATATAATTTCGTGAATTTTCCCAACCGAGGGGGCGCCGTGATTGAATTGTGCCTGCGTTAATAAATTTCCTAGATCCGGCTCTGACTCATTGTATAACTGAACTCAACATAAAAGAAACACTGTAACAAGGAATGGAAAGAAAATTCTCTAAAACCGAGTTATTTCCAAAGAAAGGAAACACACCCTGTCCCTTTCTGATTTCCTGATTTTCCTGTACACAAGCATGAAATTTTGTCAAAGCATTTCATTAAGATCAACACAGGAAACGGATCAACCTCTCCTCAACGACGTGTTACACAAATACGTACAAACAAATATTCATCATCATCATCATCTTCCGAGATATTGAAATTTAAGAAGAAATGTAGTAAATTCGATATTTCCCTCGCGTAAGAGATATAGCTTTTTAAAATTGTTCCTCTCCCGATCTGATCTCCTGATATTCTGTCACGCTTGAATGATTTTGGTCAATAGATTACCTGAGCCTTTGGAATCCCGCCTCTTTCCTTTAAGAACCTTCTACCTTCCACGCCCTTCTCTCCCGCCTTAAGTTTTCAAATAAAAATTCACGACCTTCTTTCCAATTCTAACCGCCTAATTTCTCTGATCCGCAATATTGACTTTTGATCTTAATCATTACTGATTGTCATCAATTCTGTAACCTCTGTCGCGTTATCGACGTTTGTAGAGCAGCAGCAACAACAACGAATCTTGGTTCTTCTTTGTAACAATGTTTGTCAAACGGACGAAAAGTTCTTCGGGAATGGGTACCCCCTTTCAGATCTGTATTCCTAATTTCTTGAGAAGCGATGGCATCTTTGTGAATCTCTCCCGAGTCTCGGGATGATTCAATTTGAAATCTGGATGAAACATTAAAATCAAGTATCTCAAGTTATGTTAGATTGCATCAAAAAAACAACTAACAACTATCGCAACCGATGAATCGATTCCTCACCACCACATTATTCAAATCATTCTATTATTATTTTTGAATTTTCATCAGAATGGTTTTGTATCAATTGTTTGTAGCTGATTAACAATATTTACGTATGTAGTGCAATGAAATCTCTAAAATAGTGAAGAACACAAAGAGTTGTTTCGAAGGTCTATTCGCAGGTAAAGAGAGGGAGAGACCGAATCTTACATCGAAGAGCAACTTACTTTCTCGTCCAACGTGGTCTCCTGGTTAAAATGGTACCAGATTTCTCGACAAGTTTTAACCCTTTCCTCGGATCGATGAACTCAAGATAAAGTATGATGCAAATTGAGCACCGAAATACATTTGATTTGAGAATATCTCATTTGAGATGGAAAATCATTGGTCAAGGGCTTCCCAAGGACCAGCTGGAAGAGAACTTGCATTGCATAGGGGTCGTCGTCGTTGATACACTCGACTCGACTTCGAGGCCTTCGAGCTCGGGTGCTGGAACGGTAATAATCATCCTACCGCGATACCCTATGCGATCCTGGTTAAGATTCGTTTGAAATTAACCCTTTCACCAACTCTTTCCTTCGCCACTTTGGTCATTTGAAGAACTTGTTTGGGAGTTCTGAATGCCTAGTACAGGGTCTTCGATTAATTCGTGTTTACAGCGTTCTTCACGCCTCGTGACAGGCTTTAAACAACCATTAAATACGTTCACTTATTTTTTGGTATTCCCTAAAAATCTGATTTCATCCTAACGCAAGTGTGTATTCAAAGTTATAATTTTCATATGCGCAAAGTATCATCAGTCATCCTTAAAGACGATGAGCCACCAATTTTGTGTACACCAACCTACACTTGCGGTCGGACTATACCATCCTGATAGACAAAGAGTGGAAAATTTCCGTTAACAAGATCCCACCGTGCGAAAGCAATTAGGATTTATCATCCACGATTAATTCATTCTTCCAATACAAAGTTTATAATATTTTCGTTGAAACAACTGTACGAAGATTGTATTCGAATCGATACGAGGTATGCGGCGATACAAATACAGATCATTGCACATCGCGTATTGCAGTTCAGATGTATCGAATAATGATAACAACTGCAACAACAACAACTGATAAGTTTTTTGAATGATTAATAAAAAAAACTTAAGAAAAAACCTAGTTAGTCTTGCTTGATTTCTTCATGCATCTGCATCTAAGGATCGGTTTAGGACCTTCGAGGTCAGCGACCTTCGTCAAATTTCGAGCATCTCCTGACAAGTTCTGTGCCCCTGTTATAAAATCTTGTACTAATTTATATTTACAATGGTTTTCACGCCTCTCAATGAATTACAATCGAGTATAATGAAAACTCTAGAAGGAGGAATAATATTACTTAAAAGAGATATATTACTTTGCAAATGGCTCTAAAGCCTTCCCAGTTGAATTCGTTTTCAATGCACATTTCTTCCCTTTTCTCTTCTGCTTCTTCTCCTTCTTCTTATTCGCTTTTTCACCTTCTTTTTATTATGAAATCCTGTTTCGATGGGTACGCAAGATATCCGTTGAAAAATATTCGGACACCTTCAGACGCGTCGGGTATGTTTGAACATCGATAAAACATATTTGTTCTCAAAATAGGATGTGAATTCATTGGGATCAAGAACACTAAATATATTCATGTAAATGTTTTTTTTTTCTCAATTAATCTCGTTCCGATGGAAAAAAATTAACAATTATATATAATTTATATACAAATTATGTTGAATTTTGAAATTTTGTTTGTTTTTATTACTTTTACACAATGAATGAAACGTATTTGTTATCAATTATTCAACGTTGATTAATGTGGATAATGAGGAGGCAGAAAAAAGATTTTTTCTTGTGTTGGGGAGTGCAATTTTCACTCTATAATGTAATCACGATAAAGTATAGCATGTGTATGAAAGAAACTTGTGATAAGCATTGATGACGTCTTCATTTTTTGCTTCCGCTTGCTTATCGCTTTATACTATAAATCAACAAACATCAGATGTGCGATTACTTTGACTTGGTTTTTCAGCTGATACGGAACTTCGTTGGATGTAGTCGGATGTCTAATGGAAACATTATTTTTACTTTCTGAGGATTTACAGAATATATATTAGGGTGTTTCGTTTTGAATCGATATTTTTCTTTCTTCGCTCTCACCTGAAAAACCTTCAGAATATAGTTAAAAAAAAATCCTCCCGCAACCTGAACGCTAACAAAAATTATTCAGAGGTGGCGCAATGCACTGAGAACCCGATTTCTTAGATTCAAAGAAAATTTCTTTGCCCTCATTCTGATAAATCTTATTTTGAATAGAAAAAATAGGCAATTTCAATGGGAAAATTCTTCTTTGAATTGAAATTATATTCTTCGAATGCAAGAATATTTCTGTTTCAATTTGAAAATTTGGTGTTTAAATCTGATGAAAAATTTTTCCATTGAAAAACATGTTTATTAGAATCAGGGCAAAGAAAAATTTCTTTCAATCTCAAAAATTGGATTCTCAGTGTGGCTCTGGAGGTTTTTTATATCATCAAAATATCATTGGTCTGCAAAAAATGAGGTTCGATTGCTCTTCAGTAACTAAGAGTCATTTTCGAAGTGATTTTCTGCGTAGAATCCGAGGAGTAAACCACTCTAAAATCAGCAAGACAACATCAAGCGTTATATGGACGTTGTGCTCTGATTTTTTCGTCATCGGTAACGTTATGGTAACTAAAATCTGTCTTATGAGCCTCTTAGAATAGTTTTATTGACAGTTATACTGCGTTAAGCAAAACAGAGCTACGCTTACTTCAACATTATTTAGAGATTTTTAATTTGGAGAAATCATGATTTCAAAGTGATTTACCCCTCGGTAGAATCCGAATCTGAAGCCAGGAGTGGGCCATCGCGTCAGCGTTTTGAAATATTTGGGGTAATTTACTCAGAAAAGGAATGTTTCTACTTTGAACCTCCGATTTTTCATTTTTTCCGATTTGATGATTTAAAACCATTCTTCCCCTTCGAAATGAGCTATTGATCGATCAACTGCGATTCGTGCTTGCAAAATTGCAACCGTTCTAAGTTATGGAACATGCCCCAACGCATGAAAAAAATAATTCAGCTGGAGCAGCGAAGTGGCTAGCACGGACACGGACAGCCATTAAATTAGCTCCTGCAGCTAAATTTTAGTCTCAACAGCAAAAAAATTCGCCCTTGTGGCTGGTTTATTTGCTGTAACGATTAAAATTTAGCTGCAGGAGCTAATTTAATGGCTGTCCGTGTCCGTGCTGGCCACTTCGCTGTTCCAGCTAAATTATGTTTTCCGTGCAACATCATCAGCATTCACATTATTAACCATTCACGGAGAAAAAGGAATTCGCTGTGGCAGCGAAATCTACTTTTGCTGGGTTCCTTTTGCCAGAGCAGCAAATTTTTAGCTGTGGCAGCGAAAAATGTTTGCTATTCTGTATATAATACTGGAAATTTGCTGGCGGGGCAAACATTTTTTGCTGCCACAGCTAAAAAAATTGCTGTCGTAGCTAACACGATTGCTGTTATAGCAAATTTTTAGCCAGATCAGCAAAAAATTTTGTCATTCTATATATAATACCTCGATTTGCTGCGTCAGCAAATTTTTTCTCTCCGTGTTATTGAAACATGTATAGTATACATGTATACTATATAAATGTAACAACAATTACTGTTTTTTATTTTCTCTGCAGTGACTTATGCAAAGAATTTGGAAAATTTTTCTTCGCACTGTTGCTGAATTATTTTTGCATCAAAAATGAGGAACTATGTTGTCTTTTTCTATGTTGAATTCCCTACAAATGTGGGAAAAGTTCACCAAATTCTGGTGAAAAATTCCCCATTTATGGAGGAACTTTGCTGCCACTATCATTTGGGGGAAAATTCCACGAATTAATGTCTCTACGCTGAGAGAAATCGCTTAGTTAGGTGAGCAAAAATCCTTGATAATCTTTTACTTCTTTTGAATGAATCTTCATTTGATATGAATAAAAATTTGTTTGCGTTAGCAAAAACAATAATTCGACATCTATTCATTTTAAATTGAAAGATTTAATTAATAGTAGCATGAGCAATTCATTTGTGACAACTATAACAATTTATACGCTTTGAATAAATCGTTTCATTCGAAAAATGTTTATTCAAGGCAACTTAAAATATTTATTCAAATGAGTTCCTCGATGAATAGAATTTGAATAGACATGTGCTGGCTACCATTTCATCATTTTCAATTGTTTCACCGGCCATGCTCACTTTTGAACGACACACCTGGAGCCACGTGCAACAGCGATACCGAATTTTGGATTTGATTTTCTGGAAGAATAGATTACTCCATAGCAAAAGTTTTCAATTCCATCGGTCTAACGGTTTTTTGATCATTTTGTCTGAAGAATATTCGTACAAAATCTTTTTTTATGCAGTGAAATTGTGCTACACGGAGAAAAAAGATCATGGAATGAGCACTGGAAAAGATAGTAAACTGGTGTGACAACTACGAATTTCTGTACACAGTCGCTAACAGAGACGAGTAACGATTCCTATTTTGTATTCCTGGTTGGGAATTTGCCTAGTTGAAAATCCACCCCCGGTGAAATTAAGAAATCCGTGGGTTGGGCAGTTCGAAGAAAACTACGCGGAGAAAAATTGATTTGCTACTACAGCGCCTACAAAGAAGTGTGTTGTCTTTGCAGAAAAATATTCACTCCAGCAGCAGAGACGTTAGTTCTGTTAATAAATTTGTTGATGTCAGCAAAAGAGTGTAGTTGCGTCAATCATTTTTCTTGCTCTTGCAGCCAATTTTTTTTTGTAGGCGCTATAGTAACAGACCTGCTTGTTATGCCAGCAATACTTTTTTCTCCGTGTAGGCAAAACGTTCTGTCGAGGCGGTATATTTCCAATTTCTCCAGCCGTGCGACGTTTCGAGTAGATACTACTCTTTTTCAAGTATCTACAAAAGATAAAAATTCTTGGAGAAAATTGATATATTCGGTAGACGACGGGGACTCATCGAATAGAATAAGGGTAGTTTTCTTTGAACTGACCAACCCACGTCTTCCTTCATTTCACCGTGTGGATTTTCAACTAGGCACATTCCCACACGGAGAGAAAAGTATTGCTGGCATAACAAGCAGGTCTGTTACTATAGCGTCTACAAAAAAAATTAGCTGTAAGAGCAAGAAAAATGATTGACACAACTAAATTTTTTTGCTGACATAAACACATTTGTTAACAGAACTAACGTCTTAGTTGCTGTAGTGAATATTTTTGCAAGGACAACAAATTTCTTTGTAGGACAACTAATTTCTCCGTGCAATCAGGAATCAAAAACCTACCCTCGTACTGACCAACCCACGGATTTCTTATTTTGGTATACTACATTGTATTTTAATATATCACACTGAAAGAGAGGGTCTATTCAAATATTCGACAGTTAGGAAATTTAGTAACTGTAAATAAAAATTTAGTTGTGCTAGCTACATTTTATAAAATGTCATTGAATAAACCATTTTATTTTATTCATATTTCAGACAGCTACCCTTTTATTTACCCCAACTAGAGTCTAGCTAGCGTAAATGAAAATCTAGCTGCGGCAACTTTGTCCCAACTAGGTACCTTTCTCTCAGCGCAAAATAGGAACCATTACTCGTCCCTGTTAGCGAATGTGTACAGAAATTCGTACACTGAGAGAAAGGTACCTAGTTGGGATAACTAAATGTTAGTTGCCACAGCTATAGATTTCTATTTACGCCAGCTAGACTCTAGTTGGGGTAAATAAAAGGCTAGCTGTCTGAAATATGAATAAAATAAAATGGTTTATTCAATGACATTTTATAAAATGTAGCTAGCACAACTAAATTTTTGTTTACAGTTACTAAATTTCCTAGCTGTCGAATATTTGAATAAAACCTTTCTCTCTGTGTAGTTGTCACCAGTTGACTATCTTTTCTAGCGATCATTCCATCATCTTTTTTCTCCGTGTACTATACAACATAGAGCAAGTGGGAATGCGAACAATTTTGCAGAATCTCTCTTCGCTAAAATATCTTCAGTGGAAATCACTTTGGTTATTCTCTAGGCCTTGCAAAACCTTACGATGTCCTTGTGAGGGACTTTCAAGACCTCCCTATTCCAAATGTACGACAGCTGATTTTCTGTCAGGATTTGGTCGCTTTTTGTCCCAGGCATGATAATTTTCGACGGAACCAGACAGAATTTTGACCGGAATCTGTCAGGATCTGTCGGACATTTTTAATAGGGCTAGCAAGACCTAGAAAATTATTAGAGTCATTTCTAGTAAGGTTTCTCAGAGATTCCTAGTAGATATCTGATTTTCAATAACACACAATATTTCAGTACAATCATATTTTATCGACTAAATAATTCAGTTGAAATAACATTTTGATTCAATTGGAATATCTGGTTGTCACAACGTCAAAATATTTATTTGTGAGAAGTGAAAGTTTTACTCCCCGTATGGAAATATTTCGCTGAAAAATGTCTGCAAAACTATGAAAAATCTCTGAAAAAATATGGAAAAATTCTGAGGAACTCTGACGAACTCTGAGAATCTCTGGAATTTTGATGAGAAATCTAATATTTTGGGACATTCTTTACAGACTTTTTTCAGAGTTTCTCAGAGTTTTTGCATTCTTTTTCAGAGAAATAGTAACGAAATTGCACTCTGAAAAAACTCTGACAAAACTCTGATGGATTGCTAACATTTTTCTGACTTTTAGAAAAAAATTAAAAAATTTTCAAACACTTTTTCACACGTGATATTTGAATACGGCATATGAATGTATTTATTGAATTTCAGGATTTTTCAATAATCAGAAAAATGTCAACAATTTATTAGAGTTTTGTCAGAGTTTTTTCAGAGTGCAATTTCGTTACTATTTCTCTGAAAAAGTATAAAAAAACTCTGAGAAACTCTGAAAAAAGTCTGAAAAAAGTCTGTAAAGAATGTCCCAAAAATATAAGATTTCTCATCAAAATTTCAGAGATTCTCAGAGTTTGTCAGAGTTTCTCAGAGTTTTTTCATGTTTTTTCAGAGATTTTTCATAGTTTTGCAGACATTTTTCAGCGAAATATTTCCACACGGGTCGTTCCCCCTGAATTTAATTCACTAATCAAAATGCGTTGATTTGAATAAAAGTCTAGCTGTATGATATATGAATGAATTATTTTGCTACTGTGGCTAGCATTCGGTTTTCTCAATGTTAGAGGTGCACTCGAGACTCTTGAGCAAGATTTCAAAATGGTGAGTGTCATTCAATTTTACGATCTTCGAGGACAAATTTCTACGTCATATCAAGGGTGGAAATAACACGTAATAGTTGGAAATAACACGTTTGAGACGCTGATATTGATTGCATCCAGGCCATAAAGCAATTTTTTTTTCACTCAAGACCAAGACAAGACAAGACAAGACCTTTCTCGAGACCGCAACAGTTTTGAATAAACCTTAGTGTTCAAAATTGGGAAAAAATTCGTTTAAATTCCCTCCCATTTCATTCTTTAAATATTTGTACATTGATCCTACGAATTTTGCATTAGGACTGGTAAAATTGAGTTTCGTTGTTGCTACTCGAGAGTTTTGAGTGCAGCCCTACTCAGTGTAGTGTTCGTAGGTGACGCTCAAACAAAAAATCTGGTGAAAATTTTGTATGAACACAAGAAAGAAAGAATTAATCGATAATACAGTAGTAAATAATGCTGCTGAATGAATTAATGATCGAATAATGAGATACTCACACCCAACCCCAGTTGCAAACTCAAAATCCCGCAGCAAATTCTTTAGACGATGCTTTCAAGTTCAAGGAGTTGATTCGTGGATATGCATAGCGATATTTCATCAGATTTTCGTTTCATTTTTATAAACGATTCAAACTTTTGCAACATAGTAAATACTTGTTGTATCTTGTTTTCACATAAAAGTATCTGAAATAACGTGTGTGTCACATTCCCCCATAGCACGAGGGGGTTTCAATAATGTCTCGGAATCTCGTCACAACATTATCGAGACATGGTGATTTTTAAATGCCAATTCGCAACAAATAACAAAATTCAAAGAATAAATTCAATTCCACCGCAAGGTCCTCTGAATGCGGTTCCAAATGTTGAACGAGGAGCAGAACTTGCCATGCTGTCGTTTGCAATGCTTGCATTTGCTCGTTGAAAAATCGAAATTTCAACAAAGCATCGTGACATTCGATCGTACAAAAAGTCCTTAAAAGAACACTTCCAACCTCTCCATGTTCACCTAGTCGTTCTGTTGACAAAAGTCATTTTGATGAAAGGATAATCCTATGAACCGTAAAATTACCTGAGGTCAGTCAAAGAAAACATCCATTCAAAGCAGTACAAAGGGAAGGAATTTCGAATATTTATATACCTCTCCTCGTACAAAGGAACCAACCATCGGATTTGGAGAGATAGAATCTTCACTTACCATAACTACCTCGAGAAAAAGTCATTTCCTCGAATGGATCGTAAAAGTACTCATTACCGAAAGCTCTTAACTCAATTATACCTTTCTCAGAACTTTACCAAAGTTATAAAGCATTGTAAAGTTCTTGTTGCTTGATGATCGCCTATTACAGAAATGGATCATTTCTTCCAACTACTCGCATCAACCCTTTACCTCCCGAATCCATTGAAATTAACGATTTTCGTTCGTTGGTTCCTGTAGAATGATGCAGGAATTCATAGAAGGGATTCTTAAAGAATAAGAAAAAATCTGATATCAAGAAATCAATGAATCATCTTTTTTCTGTTATTTTTTATTACAAGATACAGGAGAGGTTTTCTTCTTTCGACGGTACTTTTCCACCCTTTCGAAAAACGAATAGTACATTCGCGTGAAGTACCTGCTATTCATAGACGCGAGGCAATGAATAGCAGGTTTTCGCGAAGGATTCTGTGAGAACACATTTGTACAACGGCACGGCACGCGCTTGTACGTCGACCAGCCTTGGATTTCGATCTACAATACCAACGTTCCACTCATGGAATCCTGATACCAGAAGCGCCACGCGCCTTCGCCGTTTTCCCACGAGCCCTCTCTCGGTTCTCACGCGAGCAGTCCCAACCAAGACCGACTTTTCTCCTTCTTCTATCTTTTTCTTTCCCTTCCACCGCGCTTCCACTTCGTATGCCACACGATATACACCATATGTGGCACCCCAACCGTCGTCGTGTCCGATACGAAAAGCCACGTGGCCGTCCACAAAAAGAAAGCCAAAACAAAAAAAGAAGAAGTGAGAGAAAGATCGAGAGATAACTTTCTGGATCCGCATAAAATCCTGACCATTCCGAGTCTCAAATTCTCGCCTTCGTAGAGAGACTCTCCCACGCTGTGCGATCCTACAGGAATGCGTGGGAACAACTTTCGTTGACTCGAAGAGATGGTAACTTGTGACGCCTCTCTCACACACTCTCCCTCTCCCTCTCTCTCTTTGTGTGAAAACTTGAAACTTGCAGAGGAGGTGTAAAAAAAGGATGATAATATGCTCATGCTAATCGTCTTTTTTTGTCAAAGAGAGAGAGAGAGAGCTCCTAATACTGTCAAACACATTTTTTATTGACTACTACACTGCTACCTAGTACATAATCGGAATATTGCGCTCAGCACGTGTCCGAGGTTTCGCTCTATTCGACAAAACGAATAATCCCACGGTGTACTACAAAGAGCGAAGCGAGCTTTGGGAACCTTTGGTCGAGACCAAAGAGGGACTAAGAGGTAGAGGCGTAAAGGTGGGTATGGGAAACGTCGATGATTCTCAGAGAATTCTTATTTTAGATAAACAAAACAATCATTCATTCATTCAATTACTTTGCGAATGAGAATATGCGTTGATATCAACGAGAATCTTTTCCATGCCTGAGTCAGGTTATCTCGCGATGCCGAGCACGTTGCGTCTATGTATACGAACGAGTACAATCCAAACAAGAAGAAAATGAACCTCGACTATATACTCGTACGAGCGAAGGAATGTGAACGACCTTGGAGTTTCAAGGCTGTTCCTAGACTTGGTCCAACTCTCATAGCATCATGCTCGCCTTGTGTTTCTAAACGCGTGATTTAGCTCGGTATTCAGTTCTTTTCCCTACTTTATCTCTAGTCTCTCTAACCGTAACTCATCTATGTGGTGAAACATAGCTGGAGAGGAGTTATCGATACGTACTACGCGTAGGAAACACTATATTATCTCATATTCAATCATATCAATTGTTTTCTCAACAGAGTTTAACATTTTTCTAACGTTCTATTTCTGGTTGTTTGTTTTTCTTTTGTGATTAATTATGATTTAAAACCACTCCAACACGATCCAAATACCGTTTTACTGAAATATTGCTGTGAATTGATGCAATCAACAGCCACGATGATTGTTTTGAATACCCCAATAGAAATATTTCTCTTCAAAATTCTTCAAAACTCTTCAGATTTTTCTACATAATTGTCAGATTTCGGACGCTTTGAGAAATTTGCAGAATTTTTAACCATAAATATTACTCTACAAATTTCTGCATTACTCTGCAAAATTGTACATAGTTCTTCCAATCTTCGTAATATTTTATGAATTTCTCCACAAAATTCGTACAAAACTCGCCAAATCTCCATATTACATTAAATACTTCTCTGCATACTTCTGCATTACTCTACGAATCTCTGTTTTATCTATTCACTTTTGCTTGAGAAAAAAAATTTTTGTTCAGAGTTTATCTCTACAAATCTCCTTCCAGTTCGACTTGAATGACATTACGGAAGAGACACCACATTGAAAGTCCATTTTTAGGAACTTTCCTCAGTGAGGATCGAACCCGGGTCCTGCGAGTGAGAAGCAAAGCCTCTATCACATCAGCGGATCTCCGAGATGACTACAGTGATCTTAAAGTACCACTTATGGGAATCATCGCAATGGAAAATTTTGAAAAATTCGTTTTCGTGAGGTATAGACCAATCAATTCAGAATCTTCTGAAACGAAAAATGAATAGGTCGTGGGAGAGGGGATTTTTTTCACCTCAACTTGTAAATTTTTCCAAGTGCTGAGTCAAATCGATAGAAAATTTTGAAAGTTCGTCCCTGTAAGATATAGACCAATCGATTCAGAATCTTATGAAACGAAAAATGAGTAGATCGTGGGAGAAAGGTTTTTTTCGACCTTAACTTGGAAATTTTTCCAAGTCCTGGGTCAAATCGATAGAAAATTTTAAAAAATTCGTTCCCGTCGGATATAGACTAATCGATTCAGAATCCTCCGAAAGGAAAAATGAGTGGGTCGTGGGAGAGAGGTTTTTTCGAGGCCTACTAGTGAATTTTACTCAAGTTGTTTTGAGTCGATTGAAAAATTTGAAAAAATTCACTTTATCTCCGCAAATGCGATTTGAGAAAAATGTATGAATTTGTATAGAAAACTCAACTCTCCGCCACAAGCCGTAATATTCTTGGAATAGACAAATAAAGAGAAAATTCAAATTTTTTTCTGCAAATGTAGTTTGCAGAGAAATGTATGAATTCGTGGAGAAAATTCCTTTCCTCGTCAAATGTTTCCACCATTTATCAAGTAGAAAAATGTTGAGAAAATTCAACATTTCTCAACAAAAGAACTTTGACCAATAAGTTGGAAATGTACAGAGAAACCTTTACTGACAATAGAAATTTTCAGAAATATGCAGAATTTCACAGAGTTTTGGAAGATGAATCTGTTGAAAAAATTCTTTCTTTCTCTAAGAATTGCGATAATCAAGTTTTGAAGAGAAATATTTTTATTGGGGTATTTAAAGATTATTTTGTGATCAGTGTCGGTACCAATGCCTTCGGTATTGGGGGGCCAGATCGTTCAGTTCTCAGTTTTCCTTTTTTTGTTACGAATTGTGATTCCCCCCTCGAACAATAATGTCTATTTCCGAAGCATATTGATGCGCTGAATCCGAATCTGGCTGCAGAATCACCCTATCACGTCAGATTTTTTAGATATTTCGACCTAAAAATATGAAAAACACTGTTTCTCGACATATCTGGAGTTACGTAAAGTCGAAGGGTAATTTTTCTCTACAAAACTAATAGATGCACCTCAAAGTATAAGTCATCCTCTTCGCAAATGTCATTGAGTTCGCTCAAATATCTTTTTTTTTCATGGAGATACGACAGTTTGAAAATTGTGTCTCCACCTATTTATTGAATACATGAGCGCACAAATTTCAAATTGTCGTATCTCAATGAAAAAAAAAAAGATATTTGAGCGAACTCAACGGCATTTGGAAGAAGATAACTTATACTTTGAGGTGCATCTATTAGTTTTGTGAAAAAAATCACCCTTCGACTTTACGTAACCTCAAATATGTCAAGAAAACAGTGTTTTCCACATTTTTAGGTCGAAATATCACAAAAATCTGACGTGATATAGCAATTCTGGAGCCATATTCGAATTCAGCACAGCAAGTTACTTCACAAATGAGAATTCCATTGCCGACCAGTGTAATAAATGTGAATGCTGATTATGTTGTTGGGACAACAATTACACAACTTAGAATGGTCGTAACTTAGCGAGAAAAAATCGTACATGACCGTTCAATAGCCCATTTTAAACGGGAAGAGTAGTATAAATTGATGCAGTTGAGGAAAAAGATCAAGACAATTTTATGCGTCCTGTACATAACCTCAAAAGTAGCAAAAAAAATGCATTTTGCCAGGATATACCCTTAGATATCTGAAAATCCTGACGTGACAGCACAATTCTGACTCCGGATTTGGATTCTACGCAGCAAATTACTCCGGGAAATGGTCACCAGCTCCAAGAGAAGAAAACCTCGCAGGCCTGTGTTATTCAATTGGATCCCGTGTGGAAATATTTCGCTGAAAAATTTCTGCAAAACTATGAAAAATCTCTGAAAAAAAATGAAAAAACTCTGAGAATCTCTGAAATTTTGATGAGAAATCTAATATTTTTGGGACATTCTTTACAGACTTTTTTCAGACTTTTTTCAGAGTTTCTCAGAGTTTTTTCATACTTTCTCAGAGAAATAGTAACGAAATTGCACTCTGAAAAAACTCTGACAAAACTCTAATAAATTGTTGACATTTTTCTGATTATTGAAAAATCCTGAAATTCAATAAATACATTCATATGCCGTATTCAAATATCATGTGTGAAAAAGTGTTTGAAAATTTTTTAATTTTTTTCTAAAAGTCAGAAAAATGTCAACAATTTATTAGAGTTTTGTCAGAGTTTTTTCAGAGTGCAATTTCGTTACTATTTCTCTGAAAAAGTATGAAAAAACTCTGAGAAACTCTGAAAAAAGTCTGTAAAGAATGTCCCAAAAATATTAGATTTCTCATCAAAATTCCAGAGATTCTCAGAGTTTGTCAGAATTTTTTCATTTTTTTTCAGAGATTTTTCATAGTTTTACAGACATTTTTCAGCGAAATATTTCCATACGGGATGCCAAAATTGATTACTTATTGTGGCAAATACATGCTTAATTTACAAGACCAAATTATTTGAGGCAAGCATTCCATTATTTGATTTGACTAAATATTTAATAAATCCTGAAGGAATATGCTATCGAGATAGGACAAATAAACTATTCACTTGGTAACACTGATTAGGATTTATATTTTCAATTTCATATTTTATGGAGTAATCCATTCTACACTGTAAAAAATTTCTGATTGAACTCCCAATTACATCCCGTGTGGAAATTTTTCAGCCTAGTCGGGTTGCTGATATTCAGCCTGATTTCTCTGAGTCAGGAACACCCATATAAAGCTCATATGGGGCCACGCTGCATTACCAATTTTTTCCCCGGTTGTAAAAATCTAGGCACACCAACTATACAGCCTTATTAATAGGGCCTCGCAATAAGGCTTCCCGTGTTCTCCCGAAGATTTTGATTCGAGCATACCTATATACAACCCATGTAGGGCCAAGCTGTATTTTCAACGTTTTCCCCGTTTTGAAAATCTGAATGCACCCAGCTACAGCCTGCATAGGGCCCTGCCCTTATATCAATTCCTTTTTCGAATATAAGCCAACTTTAAAACACAAATGTACTGAATTCGTGTTGGCAATTTCGACTTTTTGCAGTGTATGCGCCCAAAAAAATATTTCATCCCATCGGTGAAAAATGTCAAAAAATCGGGGAAAACATCAGTGTATGGTTAATTTCAAGACTGAATGAGGCTGTTCTGTTTTTTGATACAGTGCGACAATGTATGAAGAAAGTAACGTTGGGTGGAATACCCGAACAAAAATTGGAATCGGCTCATTCCAGGCCCTGTCTGGACTCAAGTCGAAGTGGTCTGGGTACGGATAGGGCCTTGGATAGCCCAATTTTCAATCGAGGAAGTTTCCTCCTTGCAATATTTATCCAATTTATTATCCTCTTAGAGGTCCTAGTTTTATCGCCTACATTAGCTTCATAATGCGTGGTGTCCTACATAGGCCCAAGTTGGGAATACTATGCAGGCCCTGAAATAAAACGAGGATGCCTAGTTTGGAAGAATCAATTTCCACACGGAAAATTTCAATTACATTTGAATGAAATTCCAGTTACGAAAATATGTATTAATGTACGACATAGTATAGCAAAAATTGAAAATTCAGTTGCGTGTAAATGAATTCTCATTTCAATCATCAAGAATTGGGAATTTCATTTACAAATTTACATGAAAAATATATCAAATTTAAAGACATTTCTAGCAGTGTGTAAGCTCCAAGTAAATCCAAAGAAAGACTTTTTCTTGGAGTCATAAAAGCTGTTGTTGAACGATTCAGAAAAACCCATGGTCCAATCAGGGAATTTCTTTGAAGTATTTGAATAATTACAGCCGAAAATAATGCTCTCCAAGTCGCTAGACCAGGAGACGTTGAAAAATTTTGAAAAGTTCCAAGAACATTCGGGAGATCTTCCGATTTCTGTTCCTGTTTCTGGAAATACAGATTGTCAACTGAATTTCAATGATTTCCTAATTAATCCGATGAAATCTACCGTTTTTTTTGGCCTATTCAAAAATCACTCGTTCTCCCCCGCACACTGAGAGAAAGGTACCTCAGTTGGAACAACTGAATGGTAGTTGCCGCAGCTAGATTTTCATTCACGCTAGCTAGACTCAAGTTGGGGTAAATAAAAGGCTAGCTGTCTGAAATATGAATGAAATAAAATGGTTTATTCAATGACAAATAAAATGTAGCTAGCACAACTACATTTTTTTATTTAGTTACTAAATTTCCTAGCTGTCGAATATTTGAAGAGACCCTTTCTCTCAGTGCAGAAATACTTAATTCTGAAGGATATTTTTATTAAGGGAAGATTATGTCAGTATTTGAAATTGGGAGGGCTGGATTTATCAATTGAACGAACTAAGATTGACCTCCGAAGATTCATCTCTGGAGTTTTCAGACATTTTATCAGGGCAATTTCGAGTGTTTTTGTCTGGAAAAAATGTCACCTCTGTGATCAAACATTAAAAATATAGAAAAAAAAGATCTATAAATTCCTAGGGGAACTCGAAATAATCACTTTTGAGATGGAGAAGGCGTATCCAAAAAGCGTGTTATTCCTGGTTTTCAAGTCATAACTGTCATTGAGAAAATAAACATAATCCTACTGCTTTTCACGCTTAACACAAAAACTATCACACGTATTGTCTTCAATGGAATTTCCCATGAACTGTATTAGAGAACTCTAAGAAAATCCAATCAATTCTCTTATCAAAAGAATTTCCTACTCTCTTTCCCCAGATTTGGAATTTTTGTAAGACCCCAATCAATTTCATCCTCCTCGATTCGAGAGAATCATCAAATTTGAATCCATGAAATTCCGAATGAAGGAAAAGTTAGTATGCTTTCTCCTAGAATATTTTCTCACGAGGCGAGTAGAAAAAAATATGAGAAGATTTTGGTAGGTGTTGGTTTGGTGTGGTAGAGGAAGAAGGGATGGGGAATTCTGTGAGAACGAAGCGTGAGAAAATGTTGAACGTGGGACTAAAATCGTCGCTCCTCGTATCAGGCACCTATCAGCCGAATAGCGATCAGTTTAGTCATCCAATCCCAGGTCCAAGACTTTTACGATTTGAAAAATTATTTGATTTCAATGATTTTCACTCGCTCTAACGATATTCGATCAACCAAACGAGTGTTTGGAATCTATCATGATCCATATATCCATCTCTCATGATTTTTATATCTTTGTAGCAGAGAAATAGGCAGTTTAATCACTTTTTGCACTTTTCGCACGTTTCCAGTACATATTTTTCTTCTCCATGAAAATCAAAATCCAAGAAATCCTTGTGAAGTACCAAAAGTAATTGAGTGCTTCGAAGTATCTCTAAACTCCTACACATTGAATCACATTATATAATACATACTCCCTTATCTCTTTTCCTCGTTCTCTGAAAATTCTCCACGGGAAAGGTATAAGGGATACGAATAACGTAACAAAATATCCAACCAGCTTCGTTCCTCTAGTCTCCTAGTCGATCTGGGAATCGATTTCCCCCGAAGCCGGGAAGATTCTCACGATCCTATGGGAAGAAAGAGAACGAAAGGAAGCGACTCGTTTTAATCTGAAAATTCCACAACATCGTCACTCGTTTCTTTTTTCTTCTCCCCCTTAAACTCGTTAGAAAAACTCATCATCTCCTCTCGGATTCCTTTTTCTCGCTTTACCTTGACATTTAATCCAGATCCGAAATGAGGTTCGAGTTACATCCCGCTGATGTTACACCCTCGAATACTTTCCTCGTTACGAACAAGTGAAGGAAACAAGAAAACAAAGGACAGAAAGTTCATTGAGATTAGATCAGTAGTTGGTTAATTTGACCACCCGCACCCATTATTCGGGTGGCTGAGAAGAAGGGAAAAAAAAGAAAGACACACCGAGTTCTTTCGTTGTCCGAGATGAACTATCCCACGATATAATAACGAACCGTCTGAACCTGTGGGAATGAGAATTCACGTTCATCGTTCATCGTTCATTTCCCTTCTCTCCCCCTTTTCCTGGATATAAAATAAAACTCGAGCCCGTGAGAAAAAGAGTTTGGAATTCGAAGCTAGTTTGACAATTATCGATGCTTGGAAAGCAAAGTGGGGTTGAAAGCAGTCGGGTGGGTAGCGATGTAACGATAACGCAAGATCAGAAAAAAAAGGAATGATACTCGAGAGAAAAGAGAGAGATTAGGCAAGATTCATCATGGATCGCTACTTTCCTTCTCTCCTGATCCATTTTAGCCGAATGCGCCACTTGCCTAAGCGGCCGGACTTTAGGCGCCGCTCTCTGCCTCTTAACCTACTTTCGGTTGGATTGGTTAACCACCTCTGTCAACTCCATACTTTCCTGTCAGTTTACTTATTAATTTAGATTATGTCGCGCAAGAGCTAATTGCCTCGAAATGTACCTTGGTCCGGTTCATAACTCTCTTCCGAGTCATCGTTATCTTGAATTTGATTTTGAATTCAACCTTCAGATCGGACGCCTACCGAAAGCGACTCGCCTTTCATCTTCATTCGTCGTTCGTTCGAACGGAACGAATGGTTCCATTCCCAATATATCGAACCATAAATCCTACAAACTTCATCGATATCTGCAAACATATATCTCAAAAGTTTTTTCCAATTTTGTTTGTAACGAATAAATTCATTCGCTGTGGTTAACACAGAAAATCAAGTGTGTGTGTGTGTGACTTTTTGTTCATTTACAAAGAGAAACGCACCTGCTTCCCCTTGGGTTACCACCTTTCTACCTATACCATGCACCTGTTTCGTAACCCACCAAAAACCTCAAAGCCTTCAAAGTCGAGCGGTCGTTGTCTCCTGGGGCCCCCCGATCTACCAACCGCGCAAGACCGCACCCACCGTTCTCCTGTTCTCCTAGTAAAATGATACAGTTTATTGGACTTGTTCAGATTGGAATGTGGCGTCAATGACACATCCACGACACACGATCAAAGAACAATGTACTATGTCAACCCGACTAACGTCGTTTTCACACTCCCAACCATCGACCGGAATAACTTCTTTACTTGGCATCGTTGGTTACTTGATATCGGTGAAACAACGTCATAATATCCCGACTTGAACACGAACAAACGAGGGGAGATAAAACATATATACGAACGTAACGATATCGCCTCTAAAGTTTAATCACGTGCGATGAGAGAGGCAAAAAAACTGACCCTGCAATGCGGTTCAGCTACCAACTGTATCGTCATGATCCTCTGTTGATCTGACTATGCCTACGAACAGCAATTGCTCAGCAATGACGATGCATTCTAAAATTATAGCAGAACTTCTCTTGCTCTGTTCTCTGCTCGATGCAAATAGATGATGATGTCATTCTTAGATCATTCTTAGATATCCAACAATAATAGATTATTATTTTCATCTGAATTGATTATAAGTAACAAACAAAATCCACATCTATTTGAACTATCCAACTAAGAATCAATGTCTAGCACAACGGATGATCATGGGATTCCAAAACAATAGTAATTCATCTTATGTTATCTGTGGAAAAACTCAATTTTCTATTGTAGAAGATTTGATCACAACATACGACCACAACGTGAAGGACAAGATTTGAATTGTGTTGCCAGCAGCTTCCCACAATCGCCTAAAACTGTTACCAAGTGGTCGTTAGTTGACAGGCTTCTGTTCAGTCCTGACAGCCTGGTAGGTCTGTCAGCCAGTCCCATTTTTTCTCAGCTAACCGAAAATGCGATAGCTAGGGGAGAAAGAAAAAGCCGTCACCAGTCGACACCTTTGTTGAACGAATAAGACGAATGGGATCGTGAAACTATTTTGTAGAAAATCTATTCGGTTGGCGACTAACTTTCTTGTTGTTATCCTATTACAAAGTAATATTCAACTCGCCGTTTCGTGGCTTCCACGACGACCCCACGACGTTAGACGAATATAATAATGGATTTGATCATGTTCTAGAATAGTGCCAGATAAATGAGGCAAAAGTAGATCACACGAATTCTGATTCCCTATTAAAAAAATACCCACATTATCGATTATTCGATTGATCGAGAGATCCTTTTCTTCGACTATCTCTTTTCCAACTTCCAAGCCTATCATGTATCCCTGATCAATGTCCCCGGTTAATATACATATCCAAAAGGGTTATCGTAATCAAATATTCTCCATTGCCATTCGAATGCAAGAAAAACAAAAACTCTTGATTCTATTATAAATACTGCCTTTTCTAGTTACAAAACATTCATTCATTTCTTCACCTCAACGATAAACGATCATGATGGATTCTTCGTTTTTGGAATGAAAAATTATGTTATATCTTCATGAATATCTGATATTGCTAGTAAAATAGTACAATCAAAGAAAAATAGGAGATGTATAAGTTTCTGTGAATAGGGCAGAACGAGGGAAGTGAGGGATACAACTATTGATTGGGAATAAAAACAATTTATTTAATATAATGAAGAATTTCAAAGGGATGACCAATCCCTTGATCGTTGTACACTTTTTATACTTGCCTGCTATGAGAGTCAACAAACATCTGACCTTACAAGGGGCGAGGCAAGGGCCAAGCATCTTCGCGCGGTCTTTCCTGGCTTCTTTACCTCCGTTCTACGGTTCCCCTGGTTTATTTCATAAACTGGTTATGAGGCAACGAAGTGAGAAAGAAGAAGAAGAAGAAAAAGGAAAAGCAAAAGAACCCTCCTTCGTGCCATCACATTCTCTCTTCCACATCAGTCCTCTAACTTTTTAGTCGTTTCTCGAACAGTGGTGGTACTGACTACCGACTTAACCGATTTAACCGACTGGCCATTGGTTAGTTCAAATAACTCATTGTAACTCCTGTTCCCCTGGTCGTTGGTCAAACGCAAACATTTATTAGGTTCGCAATGGACACAGAATTGTGTCTTCGATATCATTCATCAACACAAAACATATTATATTTGTGTAAATTCATTGATAATTCGCATCGTTGTACATGATGATTTATTATCTTCGTTCACAGGTCATCAATTGACGGTTTTCAACAGTCAGTCTACGATTCAAGTCGGTGGCCGGTGGAATCGTAGCAAAGGAAGAGTGGAAAGACCGTTTCTAGGAGTAATTGCGGGTTTGGTCGTTAACGGAGCACGAATCTTAGAGCTAGCGGCAGCCAGAGATGGCAGAATTACCATGAGAGGAGATGTTCAGTTATTACCGATGGGAAGTCTTTTGGATCGCGCGGCTCCCTTGCAAAGGATGCAACAAGTAAGCATTGGTACAAGTTTTTTTTTTATACAGGCTGGAGAAATGGAAGGATTGTAAAAATTTTGTTCATCCACAGACTCCGGCTTCTGGGTTTCCGGGAGTAATGGATGATCTTATATTTTCTGGAGCGGGGAGTGGGTGTACCATCGACGATGAGGACGAAGAATGCACCCCTATCTACGAACCTGGATCTGGTAATTATTTGAATCAGAGGTCTAAAGGCTATAAACATTGATAAATACAATGCTGGAGTGGAAGCGTTATTAACCCTTCACTGCTGCAACGAGCAAGGTATGAATACTTTCCTTTATTCTTGGTGGATTGCAACATTGAAGGGTTAATGAGTCTGTAATGTACCAGGTTGGTATGCCAGGTAAACTTCGATAATACAAAATTATTTGCGAGAAATGAAAATTATGCAGCACAAAATATACCATGTTTGCAGTTTTCTTAAAAATTCATAATTTGTTGAAATTGCATTTCATTCCTTCATCGATGGAAATCGATACTCGATTTAAAAACAGAAAAAGGAAAACATTTCACTAAAAATTGGGACATTCTTTAAGAACTAACCGTTTTTACGTTTTGAAACTGGATGTTTCCTTTCAGAACGAACCTTATAATATGCCCTGGATCTTTCTACCCTGGTGAAAATGTCCACGAACATTCCGGAAGCGAATATTTGAAGAAATGAAGCGTGAAATGTTTCAATTTTCGCTTCTTTTGCGCTTAGATACTGTTTCGTGTACTCTTCCGCGTCGCTTCAGGGTACCCAAAATACTTGGAGAGGACTGAATAAAATGGAATAAAACAACCAGCCAGACCTTCTATTTGTATGGAACAAGGTCTGGCTGATAGTTTTCTTCCATTTTATTCGATCCTTTCCAAGTATTTTGGGTAGCGAGATGTAGTAACTCTAGGGTCTACGGGATGCCCTTAATAAACAGAAAAATAGTAATAAAAAATGATGAAGCGTTACGGGATTCGGTTCACGCGAAGAACTCCGCAGCCCACCTTTATGAAAAAACCCGATATCGGAATTTCATCGTTCAATCATCAGTTGTATCAATACAATCCGAAATCTATGGTGTTGTTTCATTACCAGACAAGTCCAATTAAAAATACGATGTCCACGATAATTATTCGATACAAAACCAAACCAGCAACCCGATGATTTCCCGATATCGGGTTTACATTGGATAATTATCGTAGATAACTAATGACCCTGGTGAAAAAAATCTCTCTGAATCTCTCTACATTGTCGGATATTTTTCAGAGAGATTCAGAGCAATTTCAGAGTAATTCAGAGAAAGTTAGAGACTTTTCAGATAGTCATATATCCTGGATCCCACCAACTTTCTTTGAATCTCTCTTATTTTTTTGATGGAATTCTAGGAATTCTTCAGAATCTTTCTAAATCTTTCCGGATTCTCCAGAATTTCAATTATTAACGATGCAAAGCTCATGCTGAATTCCTCTGAAACAGTCTGAGTTCCTCTGAATCTCTCTGAATTCCTCTGAATCTCTTCGAATGTGTCAGAATTCCATATATCTGGATTTCAAAGCTCACTCAAAATTTGCCTGAATCTTTCTGAATTTCTTTGAATCCTTCCGTAAAGTTCCGTACTCAATTTTTCTTAATTTTTGTTTCTCTGATTTTCCTTGAATCTTCCTTAATGCCTCTGAAATGTCGCACAAAAAATTTCACTCAATGTATCTCTCTCTGAATTCCTCTGAATCCTTCTGAAAAGTTCAACCCACAATTCTGCATAATCTACCCGTTCCTGAATCCTTCTGGATTTCTTCGAATCACGATGAATTGCTCTGAATTCCTCTGAATCTTCCCAAATCTCTTTGAATTTCTCCAAATTTCTCTGAAACGTGAAATTTTCAGAGAGATTCAGAGAGATTTGTCTACCAGGGAAGGGTAGGCAGTTCATTTGAAACCAAAAGGGATTGAGAATCATTCTTCTTCGTTTTCTACAAAAAAAACACAATTTCTTGCTATATTTCTTCATTTCGACAAACGAAAAAACATATTTCTGACAAAATTTGCGTCCCGATGTTTGTGAAAATTCAATTTCCTTCCGATAATTACGCGAGAATTCGAAGAAATTGACTCATCCGTTGAGATCGTAACTGTTGAAAATTCTATTTGCAGAAAAAATAGGTTATTTATTTGGTATCGTTGTCAAATCTGAGGTTTCATTTTGTCCAAATGTGCGATTATCAAGCCAGTTTACTTAGAGAGTATAATGCCCCATACAGCAAAAGAGTCCCCACAAAGAGCTCCCGTTATGACAGTAAACATGAATTCATTATGAATACTTTGAATTCAAATTGAGTTCTTGATGAACAACTTACTGTTCAGAAAGAATTCATGTTATGAGTTCATGAAGAATTCTCCAGGCATTCAACATGTCTTCATTTTGAATGCATTTTCACTGACGTAACGGGAACTGTTCCAAGAACTCATTAAGAAGTCTTCAAGAATTCAAACGGGTTATTTTTGCTGTCTGGGTGGTATCCTCTTGAAAATATTCTTCTAACTTTTTCTGAAGAGAATCAATCATTACGTCTCAAAAATTCACATTTTGTAGTCAATCAGAACCAATTTTCTGGAGAAATTCATTTGAGAACCGTAAAAGAGAACCAGAAATATTGAGTGGAAGGTTTTTCAGAAGATTTCAGAGATGTCTATTAGTGATGTCGATCCTGAGTGAGGATCGGATCGATTCTATAACTCACAGAAAAGATCGATTTTCTTTTGGCATTTCTAAGGATCGATGTGAAAAGAATGGTCAAAGATAGCAAACTCGGATAAGAATTGACCTGAATAGTGTACTAGTGTAGAGTTAACTCGAATGAAATTGGGCCTGGAGTATCAATATCTAATTTTTTCTATTTCCAAATCTCATTCTTAAATTCGAACACTGTTGGAAAAATTCTTAAATTCAATTGAAAATGTCTTATGAAATTCCAAAAGTTTTTTTGGAATATAAAACTGTATTTATTGAATTTACAAATATCGTATCAAAATTCAGAAGAAAATTCTTCAAATCAAGAATTATGTTTTTAAAATTGATATCATATCATGGGACGTTTTCAGAACCTTCACAAAAACCTCCTGTGCGTTTTTTGAAATATTCCATAAATGTTCCAGCGTCATATTGTGCTGTTTGGGGAAAAAATTTTATGAAACTTTGGAATTCATTCAAAATTAGCATTGAGATATCTCCCGCATGTTTTTCCATCAAATTTCAATTACTTTGAACTCTGAAAAAACTTACGAGGGAATAATAGAACTGACTAAATCACAACCTTTTGTCCACTCTCTAAATTTCTTGGAGTGAGAATCCACTCCTAAAGAGTGATTTTTTACTCCACAAGAGCGAAATTTCACTCTCTTGGAGTGAAGATCTCACTCTCAAGAGAAGGTAAAATTTTTCCTTTCCAAACCCAGTCAAAACTCCACTCTGTTGGAGTTAGAATTTACTCTAATGGAGTGAAAAGTCACTCTTTGAGAGTGGAATCTCACTCTCCCTTGGATTTGCAGTATTTTCACTCTTCGTGAGTGAATTTTTCACTCCAAGGAATTCAGAGAGCACTACACTGACAGAAATTCATTATCAAAATTTACTGGTTTTCCCATTAGACGGGGGATAAACTTGGCATAACAATTTCATATATATTCAGCATGAGATCACAAATTGATGAGTTCGAAAATTAAAACCAGTGAGAATTCATGTGAAAAAAACAATAATTTCTTGAAGATTGGTAAGATTGATATAGATTGAAAACCTTATGATGAGTAGCTTCGGGGAAAGAAGCAAGGTTCGTGATCATGAACAATCAAGTTCGACGCTGGTGAAGATAACATTTTTTTTCTCTGTTAATATAACGCCAGGAAAAATTACTAGTATTTCCCATTAGTTTGTAATCACATTTCAAGTATATTTCTCGCTTACTGACAAAAAACAGTAATTCTTAATGATACATTTCTCTCAGTGTAGCGCTGTGTAAAATATTCCATTGAAAGAAAAATTGATAATCACAGACATAAATACGATTTTCGCATATTTGATGTTTGAAATTATGTAATGTAGACATCTTTCAATTCTAATGTTGTCTAATTCGTTTTCGAATATTCAAACAATCGTTCGTGAATCGTTCTCAATCATCAATACCTTCGAAATTCTCCTAAATCATTGGAATCTGTGTATTTTAATTCCTAGCCTCTTCTTTTACAATTCAATCGAAATTTTATTTCGTGTTACTTAATTTCTGTGCGATCCCTGGAAAAAATATTTCTCTGACCATTTCTGAGAATCTCTGACAAACTCTGAAAAATTGAACATTCTCTGTAAATCTCTGCAAGTCTCTATGAAATTCAGAATGATTCTGAAAATCTCTGAAAATATTCTGAGCATTTCTGAAAAACTCTCAAAATTGGAATTTCCACCAGGGATTGATTAAAAACGTGAGATTGTTTGGAATTCAAATGACCGAATCTCTCGATTTGCCCGAAACCAGCTGTGAACCCAGTGAACATTTTGTCCTGAATATTCAAAACATTCATTAGTATGTTCTCCAATGCGTCGATTTCGGGAACCTTTTTGATGCCCTGGTAAGAAAAATCTCTCGGAAATCTCTCTGAATTTCTCTGAATCTCTCTATATTTTGGGACAAATTTCAGAGTAATTCCAGAGTAATTCAGAGGAAGTTAGAGACTTTTCCGATAGTGATACGTTCTGAATTCTTCAACTTTCTCTGAATCTCTCCGCATATCACTGAATCCCTCAGAATTTTATATATTTAAATTTCAAAGCTCCCTCTGAATTTACCTGAATATCTGTAAATTTCTCTAAATCTCCCGGAATCTAATGTATTCAGATTTCAAAGCTTCCTGTGAATTCCTCTAAATTTCTCTGATTTTCTCTGAATCTCTGTGAATTCCTCCAAATATCCCGGAATTTAATGTATTTAGATTTCAAAGCTTCCTCTGAATTTCTCTGAATCTCTCTGGATTACTCTGAATCTTTCTAAATTCCTCTGAATATTTCTAAAAAATTCCACGCACAATTTTTCTTAATTTATCTTCCTCTGGAAGTCTCTGAAACGTCCAGAAGGCCTCTGAAATGCAGGACCAAGAATTTTACTGAATTTAGTCCTCTCTGAATCATCCTCCCAGACTTCCCCCGCATCTCTCTGAGTTCCACTGAATTTTTCTGAATCCTTCTGAAAAATTCAAAGCACAAGTTCTCTCAATCCACTAGTCTCTCTAATCCTCTGAACTACGCTGAATTGCTCTGAATTTCTCTAATTCTTCCTGAATCTCTCTGAAGCGTGAAATTTTCAGAGAGATTCAAAGAGATTTTTTTACCACACGGAGAAAAAGGAATTCGCTGTGGCAGCGAAATCTACTTTTGCTGGGTTCCTTTGGCAAGAGCAGCCAATTTTTTGCTGTGACAGCAAACTATTCGCTGTTCCAGCAATCTTGTTAGCTGTGGCAGCAAAAAATGTCTGCTATTCTGTATATAATACTGAAAATTTGTTGGCGGAGCAAACATTTTTTGCTGCCACAGCTAAAAAAATTGCTGTCGTAGCTAACACGATTGCTGTTATAGCAAATTTTTAGCTAGGTCAGCAAAAAATTTTGCTATTCTATATATAATACCTCGATTTGCTGCGTCAGCAAATTTTTTCTCTCCGTGGCAGGGTACCTTTTTCATGAGGTCTAAAAGTTATCAGAAAGTTGACTTGTATCACATTTCCATAACTCCCATACCTCTCATAACCCTGGCGAAAATGAAGCGTGCTCTAAGCGTGGATATCCGCCAAATTACTCTTCAGAGATTATCTATCCCTTTCCACGCGACATATTCGAAAAGAGATAGCCAACCTCTGAAGAGTAATTTGGCGGATATCCTCGCTTAGAGCACGCTTCATTTTTGTGAGCATTTACAGAACATACCCAGCCAGCAAAGTGCTTCCAAATCCACGTTTCCGCTACTAGCAGTGCTAGTGGTAGCAACGTAGTAGCTTTTCCATTACCGTGAGACTGCATGCTACCATAACATATATATGATTCAATTTATAACGTAGCACCACCTCAGCGCTACCAGTATTATCAGGAAGCGCTACCAAGTAGTGCTCCTAGTAAAAATACTACCAAGTCGCTCCTATTTCCATAAGTGAATTGTAGCACCACTGCCAGAAGCGCTGCCTAGATTTTGTTGGCTGGGTAATGAATCTTTGAAATGTTGAGGCAAAAGATGTTTACTGGGAAGGCCTCTCAAATTATGTTCTTTGGTTGAAACAGGTAGTTTCGAAAATTAATTTCTATTTGTATTTCTTCCGGATAATTCAGAAATTGTATTCGTTCTCATTGGAATTCCCAATTTTCTGTCAAAAATCGCCTAGTAAAATTCTGTAAAAAATTCTCATGTAGGTTTCCATCCCTGCTTAACCTTAAATGGACGGAACTGGTCCCAAAAGGAACCACCCTTTTCGGGAACGACCTTTTTCATGGTTCTTAGTCATTTGATGTTCTAAATTGAGGAAAAAGTGATGGAAAAATTTTCGAGGCTTCCCGTTCTCTAAAGGTTGAAGAATCTCATTGAAACGATTGATTCTCATTAATTTTGACGCAGAAAACCGATTCCAATCCATTACAAAATTGATTCTCAATGGGTTTGAATCAGTTTTGCTGCATCGGAATCAACGAGAATCAACCCAAGCAGCACCAGAATATACTATGAACGTTCTTCGAATATTCGAAATATGTTCCATGCACATTTGAATGAGATCGTTCTATAGATGCTATGCATATTTATCGAACGTATGTAACCGAATATACGACAGCACGTTGATTGAACGTCGATTGAATGTATATCGTAGATTTCGAATGTACTCCGTACGTTCTAAGTATATTTAAAACAGTCTCATTCGAACATTCTATGAACATTCATTATATGTTCTTCGTATCTCATCCGTACATTCTACGAACGTTTCTACTTTGTATATACTTTGAAATTCTGTTGCTGCTTGAGAATCGGTTCAATGAGATTCTTTAAGCAGGGATGGGACCCACCTGGATCTATTGCTTTTCCGATAAAATTTCAGCTGGAGATGATTGCGATATACTTTTCGTTTAAAATCGTTCTTGATTTCAAATTTTTCAAACGTAAGATGTTGTATCATCATACAAATCCACTACACTCTATCGCACCACACAAGAAACAATTGAATCTATAACGCCAACAAACGATCACAAAGGAATCGTGCTTTGCGTCCGTCAATATTTCATGCACAGAAGATATTTCCTACTTTATCAACGTTAGTTGAATTTCAAATTATTTTCATAATAAAATGCAACAACAATGATCCAGATACCTCAAATGTTAAGTCATTATCAACATCATTCAAATTGAGAATTTTCAAACCACGTATATCATTCCAAAATATCGAAACCATCGTGATCATCGGTAAAGTAGAGCATTGTTAGGTCCATCCCCTCTCGTATTCTTTCTGTTTTTTTCCTCAAATATCTCAACAAATGTTGAAATTTATTCAATTGAATGACGACAAAAATCAATGGGAGCGTCACATCTTTCAAATTTGCCCCCACCGACTTTCATGCGGGAGTATTCGTGGTTGGAAGAAAGTTTCTCGCGAGTGATGAAACGAGCATCGCTTTCTATATAAACCTCGATGCATCGGACGACTAGGGTGTAGTATGAAAGGAGAGACGTTTAGCACTCCCCTAGACAAGGATGGAACACATATAACTGGTAAGGCACAACCGTACTTTGTGCGGCTCTTACCACATTTTTTTTTTTCTTATTGACATAAATTCTCTTCTTCGGATAACAATTCAACAATTCCCTGCAAATGCTGTTATCACCGTACTCGTTGTGTTCTTCTTCGCGCGTAACAAATGGAATGTGCTATGATGAAATGAAAATACGTCGACGAAGGAGGATAACATGAACCGAACGTAGTAGAGGAGATCACTCCACGATACGATCACCTCCCACACACTTTCGACTATAAAAGCGAGAATTCATGTGTGACGACTAAACGACTAAACGACTCTCTTGTGTTGTACATATGTACATACATACATACATACATACATGCATACGTACATAAATATGCTTGCGGGAGAAGGAAGAGAAGGTCGTCGTTGCTGCTACCTTTTCGTCTTCATGTGTGCCCGATTATATCTTCGATTCATTTGCATATTTAGAATCCCCCCTAGGAAGGAAGATAAAAGCCAGCTGCGGCGTCTGTGACGCTCCTTTCTCTTTCCGGTCTACCTCTTTGACCAACCTGTGGTCCTATTCAAAAATCTTCTCCAACTGACTAAAAACTGAATTAATATGAACCGATATCTTATATTTTTTACCAACATTCTCATACCGTGACCATATAAGACCACCTTAGGACACCGTAGGATTTTGATTTTTACTTAAAATATCAATCAAGCATTGCACAAATGGGAGTACAGAGTTTCCAGGGGAGTAGGTTTACGTTCACGTGTGTGGTAATGAAATCCTTGGATATAAAAATAAATGCAAAAATCAATACCCCTTATCTTGTTTGACGTCAAATCGAAAGAGGAGTCTTCTTTTGATTCAACCGAACGCGTCGGTTGTTTATAAATAAGCGTACTAAAAAACTCTTGAATAATTGAATCGTTACAAGCGTAGATAACGAAGAACTGTATCAACAACATTGACGTGGAGAAACAATATTCTAAATGATAATGAATTCAGTTTCGAACGTCTCTGCTATTTAATTAACGTTCACATCGATTATAGCTTTGCTTAGAAAATGACATCAGACTGGCGCCGAAACGCAGGGTCGCAGGGTTGGCCCGAAACAAACCCGACCCGGTGTAACTCAGTGTAAAAAATTTGGGATGGATGGGTTGGAGAACAATATAAAATTAAATTTCATGAATACAATTGACATTTTTTATTCGATGTGTAATATAATAAGTATCCCAGATAGAAAAATGTCTCTATAATGCTATCATAATGGTGACATGCACGCCAAGAAATGTTCGCATCATGGTGCCAAGGTGTTTCCGCATAAAGCATTGTTATTGGTAGCAAAACGAGGTGATGGCACCATAATTGAAACATAATGTTCACATTCTATGCATCATTGCAAGCTGAGCGGAGTTCATGATAGTATGTTTATGGCACGTGATGTTACAAAACATTCAGAGCACCCCAATGAAAATAATATTTCTCCTCAAAACTTCATTATCGCAATTCTTAGAGGAAGAAAGAATTTTTTCAACAGATTCGTCTTCCAAAACTCTGTGAAATTCTGCATATTTCTGAAAATTTCTATTGCCAGCAAAGGTTTCTCTGTACATTTCCAACTTATTGGTCAAAGTTGTTTTGTTGAGAAATCTTGAATTTTCTCAAGATTTTACTACTTGATAAATGGTGGAAACATTTGATGAGGAAAGGAATTTTCTCCACGAATTCATACATTTCTCTGCAAACTACATTTGCAGAAAAAAATTTGAATTTTCTCTTTATTTGTCTATTCCAAGAATATTACGGCTTGTGGCGGAGAGTTGAGTTTTCTATACAAATTCATACATTTTTCTCAAATCGCATTTGCGGAGATAAAGTGAATTTTTTCAAATTTTTCAATCGACTCGAAACAACTTAAGTAAAATTCACTAGTAGGCCTCGAAAAAACCTCTCTCCCACGACCCACTCATTTTTCCTTTCGGAGGATTCTGAATCGATTAGTCTATATCCGACGGGAACGAATTTTTTTAAATTTTCTATCGATTTGACCCAGCACTTGGAAAAATTTACAAGTTAAGGTCGAAAAAAACCTTTCTCCCACGATCTACTCATTTTTCGTTGCATAAGATTCTGAATCGATTGGTCTATATCTTACAGGGACGAACTTTCAAAATTTTCTATCGATTTGACTCAGCACTTGGAAAAATTTACAAGTTGAGGTGAAAAAAATCCCCTCTCCCACGACCTATTCATTTTTCGTTTCAGAAGATTCTGAATTGATTGGTCTATACCTCACGAAAACGAATTTTTCAAAATTTTCCATTGCGATGATTCCCATAAGTGGTACTTTAAGATTACTGTAGTCATCTCGGAGATCCGCTGATGTGATAGAGGCTTTGCTTCTCACTCGCAGGACCCGGGTTCGATCCTCACTGAGGAAAGTTCCTAAAAATGGACTTTCAATGTGGTGTCTCTTCCGTAATGTCATTCAAGTCGAACTGGAAGGAGATTTGTAGAGACAAACTCTGAACAAAAATTTGTTTCCTCAAGCAAAAGTGAATAGATAAAACAGAGATTTGTGGAGTAATGCAGAAATATGCAGAGAAGTATTTAATGTAATATGGAGATTTGGCGAGTTTTGTACGAATTTTGTGGAGAAATTCATAAAATATTACGAAGATTGGAAGAATTATGTACAATTTTGCAGAGTAATGCAGAAATTTGTAGAGTAATATTTATGGTTAAAAATTCTGCAAATTTCTCAAAGCGTCCGAAATCTGACAGTTATGTAGAGAAATCTGAAGAGTTTTGAAGAATTTCGAAGAGAAATATTTTTATTGTGGATGTATCCCACGTACCGTATGTATCATTACGTTATAATTTTATGTTTATAAATATACAAATTTCATTAGATTTTATTCTATATCTATTCATGAAATGTTATACATTTTTTTCCTCGGAATTCATAAGAACCCTGGTGAAAAAAATCTCTCTGAATCTCTCTGAAATCTCTCTGAATCTCTCTATATTTTCGGACATTTTTCAGAGAGATTTAGAGCAATTTCAGAGTAATTCAGAGAAAATTAGAGACTTGTCAGATAGTCATACATCCTGAATCCCACCAACTTTCTTTGAATCTCTCTCAATCTTTTACGGAATTCTAGGAATTCTTCAGAATCTTTCTAAATCTTTCCGGATTCTCCGGAATTTCATTTATTAACAATTCAAAGCTCATGCTGAATTCCTCTGAAACAGTCTGAGTTCCTCTGAATCTCTCTGAATTCCTCTGAATCTCTTCGAATATGTCAGAATTTCATATATCTGGATTTCAAAGCTTACTCTAAATTTGCCTGAATCTTTCTGAACTCTCCTGAATTTTTCTGAATTTCCCGGAATCTCTCGGAATCTCTCTGAATTCCTTTGAATCCTTCCGTAAAGTTCCGTGCTCAAGTTTTCTTAATTTCCGTTTCTCTGATTTTCCTTGAATCTTCCTTAATGACTCTGAAATCTCGCACAAAAAATTTCACTCAATGTATCTCTCTCTGAATTCCTCTGAATCCTTCTGAAAAGTTCAACGCACAATTCCGCCTAATCTACCAGTTCCTGAATCCTTCTGAATTTCTTTGAATCACAATGAATTCCTCTGAATCCCTCTGAATCTTCCCAAATCTCTCTGAATCTCTCTAAATTTCTCTGGAACGTGAAATTTTCAGAGAGATTCAGAGAGATTTTTTACCAGGGAAGAGTTTCAACAATCTACGTGAACGAATGTTTTGGAACAATAAATACACGTCTTAATATTCAATATTGCTGAAATTTGAATCGTTCATTGAAACGAAATACTCAGATCCAACCTCAGTTCGAGACCCAAAATCTCATTCTTTAAACAATGTTTTCACTTTCCACAAGTCAATTTGAGGTGACAAATAACGATAGTTTATCATATCGAGTTAAAAATAACAATAAAAACTGCCAAAACGTTAGCTTTTTCTCATCTCTTCGAGAATGATATCCTTGAAGAGGGATAGTCCTTGTTAAGGAATTCATTAAGAAATTCCTATCCGTTACTGGATGCGTATAATAACGTATTATCTTCTCCATGGAAAGATTTATGGCTCGCTTAAAATCAATAAAGCGTGCTTTCGCAGAGGAGTCCAATAATTTATACATCTATTCGAATGAATTCCTTGAAATTGTTATGGATTAATCCTGCGCGTGCAGGACAACCTTCGAATATTTTCAAAGATTTCAAAAGGGATTGATTTCTTTTTTTTCTTACAGATGATCTGATAACGCCTGTTTATGTCGCGCCTACCAGATCCTCGGTTACCTTCAAGCCAAAAGTACACAAAGAAACGATTCAAGAGAGACCAACTTGCGACGACGAAGAAGATTGCGGAGAAGGTTCTGGGGAACCCGAAACTCCTGATGAACTCATCGTCACATCCACCACTGGTTTGTCTTTTTCATATTTAAATCAACGACCTTAACTTCATCTTTTTTTCAATATTCTCGACTCATGAAAGTCGATTCGAGAATAAAATTCACCAAATTCGACAACCCTTTGACAAGAATTTCAACTTACACCCCTGCCTTCGCACACGCGCATAAATGTCTTCCCCTTCCTTTGATTTTCGACGAAGGGTAAATTCGACTCTCTGATTCTCTTCCTTTTATCTTCTGAACAAAAGAAAAAAACAACAACATTTTTATTAACAACTCTACTGCACCTCTCGGATTGAGTGTGTATTGATTATTCGTCAAGTTTGGGAATGATTGGCCTTGGCAAAAAAAAACCAGTAAATTTCTTTCCCGAATGAAACTTCCTCGGGAGGGCTTCATTTCACATTTATAGATTCAATTGCGTTGGAGTAAATGCGTAAATGCGTACGCACGCGTGAATATATATTGTCGAAGATATTATATACCAACCACTTGCGCCGTCACCTTATCATCCAATCATCCCTTGTTGTTCCAATCTCGTCTGGCTTGTGGTACTCATTTTGTTTTTCTATTTTCTCCTTTCGCGTGACCCACGACAGCTGAATCTAGTTCTTCGTCAGTAACGTCTACCACTCAGAAAGAATACACGACGAGCGGTCATACCATTAGCAGTGTTCAAACGTCACCCACAACATCGGTAGCAACAGGAGAGACGACAGGAACAGCAGGAGGAGGAGGAGGAGGAGGATTGGGAACGGGAGGAGGGGATGCAGGATCATCCTCGACTTCGACGAAGGATATTGTCACTGTCTCCGTCCAGTATAATGCGTCCACGACTGATACGGAAAGTAGTCATGCCAGGTACGAATAATCGAATCCTTTTCAAAAATAGTGAATTCAAATATCAAGATATCAATAAGCTAATTATTCAAAATTTTAGTAGTGTTGTGACGCCCCAGACGACCATCTTAACAACCCAAACAACAACAATAACAACAACAACAACCACAACAACAACAGAAATGACGGAACCACCGCCACCTCCGCCACCTCCGATTTATCCTCCGATACCCACTCCGCCGAGGAATAACAACAACAATAAGAGAATCACGTCGGAAGCAGCGGAAAATGCAGCTCTGATAATTGGTATCATAGCAGCAGCTCTCATAGCAATCGTATTAATTATCCTTATAATATTGAAGTTCAAAGGCCGACCGGAGACAGGCTACAAAGTCGACGAAACGAAAACTTTCTGTCAGGATCCAAACGCGGCTCTACTCGGGGCAGCGAGTTCCGGTCAACCCTTCAACGGTGCCATGAAAAATGGCTCGAACGGTGGTAAAGCCAATAAAAAACGAGAACTCATTGATATAAAAGAGTGGTATGTGTAAAAGCTAAACCTAGGAATGACAATTTGTATATATATAACGTACACTCAGTTATATTCGCCTTGATCTTCATAATTTTCTGCCTTCTTTTGTAAAAAACAAAAAAAAACCCAACAAACAACCCTTACGAAAAAGCACGATGACACATGAATTCGTTGAAAACTCGTTTCGATTCCACACACTTCACAAGTACGAAAAGTTGTACAAAAATTTATGTATTCCCACGAATGTTTAATTGAGTCGATCTCAGAATAGAATGGATATCGTTCGAGTAATTTTGAGAATATCGAATTGTATGACGTATAAAAACGATAAATGTACAGAAAATATCACATTATATAATCCACTCACGACGCAGTGTCTCTGAAATATTTTTGAAACCGTGAAACGTAGTTGAAGGTCACGTAAAATGAGAGGTTTCAAATTTCATTCAGAGATAGAATCCTCCTTGAAATCTTGGTGTGCAGTCTGGAAAGTTCAGACAAAGTAATCGATCGTTATTCCTCCTCACCACGCGATTTTCACTTGAAGTGATGATTCGCTTTTCTCCAGTATTTTTGGAATAATTCGTTATATATGTATATGTTTTTTTATTCAATAAAAGAATATAATTGTCATTGAAATTCGATGGATTTAATTGCAGTTCGATAATAATAATTATTATGTTAATCATTCGAACTTGATCGTTTGTCTGAACTGAAAAGTAACTAGGCGAGACAAGACTGATTATGCTACAAAAAAATACCCGTATAAAGTACGAAGAATACATTAAAAAAGAAAAAACCCGTACGTGTACGCTATCGAATACTATGGGAAATGAAGTTATGATAATCGTATTGCATGTCTTTCGGTAATCTTGAAACTCTGAGGTATGGAAAAAAGTACAGATCATTTGAGTCGGTATAATCGAGAAGAAATTTCTGAAAATATACTGACTCATAGCGCATATACCACAATCCACCACGTTGCAAGATATTTGTGAAACGAATTTGGAGCTTTGAAGGGAAAAAGCTTGAAAGAACGTACTAAACGCTATATGAAATCGTCCAAATAAACTGAAAATATTCTTAATTCATATCATATTATTATTCAAACGAATCGAATAGAAATTAATTGTACATTCGCCAAGTGAATGACTCCGCAATTATAACATTTTATATTTTGTAAAAGAATGTTCCCATCGATACTATAGAAATACTCGTGAAATATTCTACGAACGATGCTGCAACGATGCTGCAACAAAATGCTCTCTCTCTCGTCTGCACTTTTGTAGAATATCTCATCCATCGTGAGTGCTATATTTGAATTAGCACGATGATATCAACTATGTTTGAAATATATAGATTCCAAATAAAAAACACGTTTACATGAAGCATCTAACAGCACTAATGTGAATATATTTGAAAAAATTTGTATTATCTGGAGACTCGAGCAACCGCTACAATACCGTTATTACATATTTCAATTATTATTCCACTCAAAATATCGTTCTAATTAATCTTTTTGGATCTGAATCACTTTGAATCTTTATATTACTACATATTAAACAAAAAAAAAACGGAAAAAATAGAACAAAAAAACAAATCAACCTTCCCTTTTGAAAGTCTTTTGAGGTCTTCTCGAAATTTGTGGAAATAAAAAGAAAGGCAAAAGATGATTATTTTTGAAGCGATTTGCTTGAATCGAACGCGTGCGTGCGGATACGATAGAATTGAAATTCTTTGAAAAACGAAAATAACAAATAATTCATAGATAGTCAACGATGAATGAGTATGACGGTTTCATTAACAAACGTTGTTCATTGATATTTTTTAAATTACGGATCGAAACAACTTCCTATTGTTATTGAAAAAGTATGCGATCACTTGTCGTTGAGAATAAAATATCATTTCACCCTATTTACGATCTAAATCTTTGCTCTGTTGAATTGTTGTATAGAAGCCAAAACACACATACAAAACACATACACGAAATATATATAAATATATAAATATTATTTTCAACGCGTCAATTGTTTCTTTGGATATTATAAATTTTATTGAAAACAAATGAATTAAAAAATGAATAAAGTAAAATAAAGCATTATAAACAGAGATTACATATCCACATTTACCCTGCTGAACAGAAGAAGAAGAAAAAACACAACAAGTTTTTATGTGGATGAATATCATTAATTACTCTATAAGTATGAAATTAATTTTTAAGTGTTTTTCAATAAGCGAAGCGTTGAGCGTCGCTCGGAGCGCAGTACGACAAGTGCTTATATATATAGGTGTATATACACACAGGGTGAGATTGCAGTATTGCCAATAAAAAACATTAAGATGATCAAGTTTAATGGAGTTTTTAGTGTTCATTTGTTCAATTTGTGTTCCCTTGACCTTGTATTGTCCCTTTGTATTTCCTTTGTTGAGGATCGAATAAAATATCTCAAAGAGGCTGGATTTTGGAGATTACGAATCTTCTTGATTCAGATGTATTATAGAATTGTGTTGGTAACGTCCCAGGTGTGTTCATTAGCGGTCTATGAGATGTTTCCACAGAAGATTCGGAGCAACGAGATTCTACGAAGCGGAAATTCCATAACGCAGAACACACATCTCAGCACGTCGAGGTCTGCCTTGGAGATCTGCCCTACTGAAAAAGTCTGATCAATTTCTAAACAAACACCCATTCAAATTTCATAGGAAAAATGTTTACATTATTACATAAATTTACGAAATAATTTAGCTAAAAGTTTCAAATCAAAAACTTAATTTTCGATCTATCAATTACAAGAAAATATTTTAGTTGAAAAGTTTTTGCACAACTAAACCACAAAAACCTAGAATATAAAGACTGTGTTTATCAATTCTCATAATGGCATTACAAAATCTCATGAATTCCTGGAAAATGCTCATACAGAATCTCGTAAAGATCTTCTCCATAGAAAAGAAAAAAGTGCATGATATATTCTATTGTCAGAGCTACGAAAGCATTTGAAATGTTTCTGAAGTTTGAATCGTTTATAGAAACAAAATCCAAGTTCAAACTCACAAAATCTGACAAACCATCAGTGTTTATCCTCTCGAAAGAATGTACCGCAAGAGTTTGCATCTTGAACTTGAATCTTGGATGGGTATTTTGTTATTCGATTCACCAAATTTGTTTGAATCAATGATTCAAACTTCAGCAATGTCATTTGAAATGCTTTCATGTGGAAATTTGATATTTTCAACAGAATGTTGAAAATAGTTGTTGTATATTTTTCCTTTCTGCCACTGATACACACAGTGATCCAGAATTCATGAGAAGTTTATATAATTCCTTTTCAAATATTCCACACATCCTTGGTAAAAGAAAGCGATAGAAACCAATTGAAAAACTCAAAAATCATGTGGAAATTGATTCAGAGTTTATCTATAGTTTTCTTTTTCAAGGGATCTTGAATAACTATAAACAATCATCAAAAAATATAACTTCCCAATACAATGATCACCAGAATAAGACAATTCAACACTTAATCAACGTTCTGAAGTTCTGTTTTCTCATTTATAGGTTAGAGGTGAATTTTACATTCTGAAACAAGTTCTGTAGCATCCACAGCAAAATTCTTTCAACACATTTGTCATTGCACGTAAAGAAACTAAAATTTTTTGAATATCTAAAGAAGTTTTGATGCTGTCTAAATCGTATATTTATCGGCAACAGGTGATGAATCAAATGCAACCATCGTTGAATTTCCAAAACGATAGATGGCAAGATGGCAACGAAACACGTTTTACTACACTTCTTTATCCTCTATTTTACCTACAAGTTAGAAAAGAATGAGAATATCTCATGGAGCACGTGCGTCACGTGCGAACTCGGTCAAATTACAGCTGATCGCTCTCGCACTCGTCTAACCTCATGTGGTTGAATTTGAATAAAAATCAAGATCAATCAACATTTGTAAGTTGTGGAATCTCACCTCTGCTGTCTAGGTTAAGTTAATTTGTAAGGCACATCAAGAGAAAATAGAAAAATCTATTGAGTAATGATATATATATATTCTCTAGAATGAAGACAGAATGGTTAATTATCATTTTTTATTTATTTATACACATTACAGATTTCTGAAATCACAAGATAGTCTCTCTTCGATGTTTCAATACTGTTTCGAAGAGAATAAACACCATTCATCATGTCGATGACATCTTGGCGATACTTGAATCTTGGTTACGTTCTCAACATAAACAAATTTAGGTTACCACGTTGCGCTAACCAAGGAACTTCACTTCGATTTGATTCAAACAAATCTAGCAATCCAGAGAAAACTTTATCACCTTCGAACGAGAAAGTGAAAACATACTTAAACCACATTACGAAAATATACAAAAACAAGAATAACAATCTAATCAAAATCATCGATCACAAGATACTCGATAGTTTATTCGATCAAAGAAGAAAGCTCATCGAAGAAATACAAAACTTGGAAACCTTGGGTGAGTATCGAAATTAATTTCCCACAAAATGTATATTTATATAGAATGAATGAATTGGATGGTAAATTGATTTTTCACCCAGCTAAGGAAGATCCGGAAATGAAAAAATTGGCTGCAGAAGAAGAAGCGTCTTACGCCGAGGAACTAGAAGAGCTGGATCATGAATTATTCGATACTATTTTATCAAACTTAGATAAAACTAACCATCATAGTATTATCATGGAAATAACTGCAGGTATAGGAGGCCAAGAAGCTATGTTATTCACCAAAGATCTATTCAACATGTATGTAGGATATTTAGATTATCTTGGATTCACTTATGAAGTACTCGAACAAACCGGAACTGAATCTGGAGGATGTAGACATATTAGTATTGTGATATCAGGATTCAATTGTCTTGAAAAATTGAAATGCGAAGGAGGGGTTCACAGAGTTCAAAGAACACCCGAAACTGAGAAATCTGGAAGAATACATACAAGTACAGTGTCCGTAGCTGTCCTCCCGGAACCTTCGGATGTTGAAATCGATCTACCGGATAAGGATTTGAAGATAGAAGCTAAAAGAGCATCGGGAGCAGGGGGACAACACGTCAACACCACAGATTCTGCTATCAGAATCACTCATTTACCCACAGGCACAGCCGTTACCTGTCAAGTCGATAGATCTCAAATCAAAAACAGAGAAATAGCAATGAGGAAGTTGAGAGTTCTGTTATACGAAACGCAATTGAACGAACAGACTTCTTTTATCGGTGAATTGAGGAAACGGCAAATGGGTATGGGTTTGAGAAACGAGAAAATTAGAACTTACAATTATAATCAAAATCGTGTCACTGACCATCGATTGCAGAACGGTACGATACATAATTTGAAAGATTTCATGGAAGGTGGGCAGGCTTTGGAAAAATTAGGCGACAGACTCAATAGAGTTCAAAGAGAGGAGATATTTGTGAAAATTATCCAACAAGATTGTCTCGATTGATGTACATAGCGAGCAAATTATTGTTATAATTTGTAATAAAATTTGGTGTAATCATAGAAAATTTACAGAATAGAGTTAATGAGTTTATTTGTAAAACATACAACAAGACATTTTTGTCGCGTGTCCAAAGGCACACCTTGTAACTGCTATACATATTAATTATATACAAAATTCATATCTGATAATCTCTGTAAATGTTAAACGATGTATATCCCGAGTTATATAACATACAAAGTTCGAATATTAACATTATTTTAAACACAAATTCGCGTATGCGCTGTCGTTCGTACTTTATAAAACTGAATCTACTTTTTAAAGATTAACATGACAAAATTCAAAGTATCGTACATAAATTGTGGAAAAGGTTTTGCTAAGAATCAGGTACATCCTTTTTTATTTCATAAATTTAATTAGCTCCTACGTGACTTTGATTGTATATTTTATTGTATTTTATCGTATGGCATTCATTTCTATGAGTTTAAATAACCCGCACGTGTTTTGAATTTGTGCGGACGTAGAATTTACATATTCAACGGTACGCGCAGAGTTAAATTCAGAAATTCTTAAATTTGTTTCCCTTTTTTTTTCTTTGCAATTCGTCAATTCGTTATATTTACATTAGGTGTTGAATAATTGTATACTCTACAACTGGGGCAGCGCTAGCATTATTGTTTTCTCTTTTGGCAGAAACTAGAAATTCGACATCATGCGCATCAGAAATTACCGGAATATATCGATAAGTTATTTTTAATGAAATACAAATTCAAATTTGCGACTTGATTTCTTCTTTTGGCATTTGTCATAATATAAGAGGAGATAAAATATTGAAATATTCTAATGTAATCTGAAAACTCAACGTCTTATGTACAGAAATTGGATGATTTTGGAATAGGTATCAGAGCATTGGATTCAATTTTGGTCTTCTCGTGCTCGAACCACAACGGACGATGGAACTCTGAAAGAAAAGTGAGAAAAACGAGAGCGGCAGCGCATACGATGAAACGCAATCATCTGTACCTCTAGATCCCGATATAGAGCACAGTGTTGCACAGCTCTTTCTTAGATGAATTTTACTGTTTCGAGGTAAGCTACGCGCAAGAGGCTTGCTTCTGCACAATTAAAAAATGCACGCTGTTTTTTCATTCGAATCGATCAAATCGAAAATTTCAAATAGAAAAATGATGCGATTTATTCTAAATTTTAAATGTAGGCTGCTGTGAATCGTAATTGGTGCAATCGATGAAGTTATTATGATACGAGAGAGAAAGTGGCAAATTAGAGTCAATCTCTGGAGATGAAAATGTAAAGTATTATAGATAACAGAAGGAAGTAGGAACTCGGTTCGACGGCTGAGGCTAAACCGCATAGATCTTTGATTTCGCTTTCCCTTGGATGGCTACGTATACACGATTGCGGCCTCTTTCTTACTAGAGTTAATGAAGCTTTTTGACATACTAGAGAATTGTTCTCGTAGTCGATCTCTTCTGGGATTATACTCAACGGAGGCATCGTTGTGTCCGTGCACATTGTATTCACTACCACCAATAACATATTTGTAAAGTCCACAGGCTGAACAACGTACGGCCTCCTGCAGTTCTCGGATAAATTCGCTTCAACGTCGTACCATTCCATCGATACATTTTTCAGCAGATATAGATACATCTGAAATTATAATCGTACAAAAAATCCATCGATTGTGCGATTTGTTTCGTATCAAATACAAACCTCTTTATCACAAGCTTCTGGACGAGTTCGATTGATGATTACTTTTCGATCAAACAATTGTTCGTCTTTGGTCTCGGCTACGGGTTTCTCTTCCGTTTCCGTATAATCGTCGTGAACCTCTTCCTCTTCGTTAGAATCGGCATAGGCTTGCGCTAGATACGGATCCATCATTCCCATTTTCGCCCAAGCCCATACCGCTTGACCTATCAACCACGATGCCACCCTTTGCATACTCCTCCATGGCTGCAAACGAGTATAAAACGCATATAAAAAGCCCTAAAGCCGCATACAAAATCTTATATTACCGTTAATAATATATTCGCATTGTTGCTAGTCGATGTACTTTTGAAGCACACCGCTTGGTAATCGAATATCCTAATTCTATCGAAGATTCCCTCGTCTACCAGGCTCGACATAATCGGTCCTCTGACTTCGCCGAAGAATCTTCCAGCCTCAACTTCATTTTCAGCTGCTATCACGTAGCCGTTGTTGTCGATGAGATAACAAGCCCAGCCATCGTCCCCGCAATGTCGATTGCAATTCTCAAGGATCTCGCAATGAAAAGTTATGTTCTGGAATAATCCTTGCAACGCGGTGTGCTGGAATTGAAATCCAACTACCGCTGCGGGTGCTTTCGATGTTTCGTTTCCTGAAACAACGTAAAACGATGTTACTTATTCACGTTCCATGCAAGGTTTGTAACAAGTATTCACAATTCTAATATGACACAAACATTAAACACCTGATGATAATAATAACGCAAGTTGAATTTGAAATTTATGTTTCTTGTTGTTTTGTTTCAGATTATCATCGGTTAAGAGATCGTTGGTGTTTATTTCGATGACACGTTTTCTCTCTGTGTTTCTCGGGCTTGAGACCGACCATAGGCCACATTAAAAACGTACTCTCGTAACAATACACGAAGGAACGCTTTATGATGTTATTATTACCCTCGTGAAATCAAATTTATCCTTCAAAACGTTATTATCATCAGGTATTTAAATCTTGAACTCTCTTTTTTTTATCACTTCATACGCTTTTTTCTTTTAGAATCGAATTTCATAGTTGCATCTTGCTGCACGTCAAGGAGATAAATAAGTGCTTTATGGAAGAATCTTCGACGTACGTCGAACATTGGAATATCAGATGAGAATTTATGCATAGATTCAACAAATTGTGGACAACGAAATTGAAGATTGTGTTTTATATGATTTATTCATTAGGAGGCTACGGATTTATATCCTCCTTGACTCGCTGAGTCAGATCAAGACGCGTCTCTGGCGATTGTTTTGTTCTCAAGTTGAAGAGCTTGAAAATCATCGAGATTCTAAGAATCCCCTTAGAATTTCAACAGTATACAGTTCTTTCTTATATTCTTGATTTGGATAGAGAATTACCTATAAATACAGCACGGCTAGCTGTAACCAAAGTGGTATTATCCGCTCCATAATCGTTGATGGGGATCGAGAAAACGAAACTCTCGGATTCAACGTAGTGTTGTTCCACCGCACGTTTGTACCACACTTCATCGATAGCTCTGGGATAAAGTTTGCTGAAGTGATCCTCGGGTAGCGTCATTTCCTCGTTCAAAGGAAAATCTTGCCACCTGGTCAATCCGCTACGGGTAGCCATGAAGGCAAGTGTTACTCCAAAACGTTGTTGAAATTCTTTGCTAAGGGAAAAAACAAGACACGGAAAAGTTACAATCTTTCCATATCATATATGAATTCATTACTTCCGAGTAGGGTCGGATTTATTACTGAGCAACCTGAATCAACTGAACAAACAAATAGATGAAAATCAGACTTAGGGTGCAAAGTATGTGAAATCCCACCCTACTTCTCAGCTTTTATTCGTAGCCACATTGTTTAAATACTGCGATTGCTAGCGATCAACCAATCGAAAGCTTTTTTTATTTTTATTCATGTATATATAACATAATTTGACATAGTTCTCTTATAATTGACGTCGAAAGCGTACACGAAGAAAAGTATATATGGGACTGATTATTATATCATTCGCCCTAGCGCTTATCGCGACTTTATAACAGGAAGTGAGTGATGACTCGCGACTCGCGATTTGCTGATCATTAAGATGTTATAACCTATCGTTTCCATGATTAACGTAAACAAGTTACCATGGAAATAGCACTCACTCCGATTCTGAATGTGGAAAGTAGTAATGATCGATACGAATGATTTCTTAAAAATACGACGGTAAGCATTTTTTTGAAAGAAATAAGTCACAGTAACAGAAATGCAAACAAAAGATATAGAAAGTTGTGTCGAGGAGAAACAAAGAGAAGAGCAGAATGAAAGTAGTAGATCGTTGGCGGCGATTCGTATTTCATAACACAGAGAGAAAGAGAGATATATATATATATCAGAGCGAGTCATAGATCAAGGCGGGTTATCGAATACTTATTAGAAAAACGTAAGGTGCGTTGTGATGGCGTTACCTGGGTAGCAGAGTGATCAGCTTAGCGAAAAATCTGCATGGCGTTAAAGTAGTAAATATTAGTTAAAAAGGGAGTTGGTGCATTAACTATATATCCTGATGAAAATTAGGAAAACAATGAAGATGAGAAAACAAAAAGGTGCTTGAAAATCAAATGAGAGAGGGGTGAAATTTGAAATTCTTCTGGATGTGAATGTATGAACATTTGTTGTTTGATTTTCAAGTGACATCGTTATGTGTGCGCGGATGTGTGAGTGTACGTGTGTTCATCAAATCGATCGAACTGTTTTATTTCTTACTTTTTATCCTCGTGGGTGGTGCTGGTGTTCCCAAACCACTCTGTTACCTTAGCGTCGTATACCAAACTCAATAGGAGATTTCTATCACAATAATACGCCTCTTCTTTGTTATTTTTTGGCAGATTAGCTGAGGAATCGAAAACAAAATCATGTGTTAGATATAGACTAATCTTCGCGTAAATGATTCCACGATGATGTCTTACCGTGAGAACTGTGGCTAGCAGTTCCGGCAGAGTATTCTGGTGGTTGAGAATATCGTATCATGTCATTCCATTTCCAACCAGGTTGGCGGGTGCGATTTAAAAAATGTAGCAACAAAAACTCCGGAGTGTCGAATTTCGTTTCGGTTTCGTAATGATATCTGTGTCATGGAAAAATCGTGGTTTAGTAGTCATCTTGGAATATAATCGAATTTTATTTCAATACTCACTTGCAATACATCCAATGAGGATGAACCCGCCATTTATTACCCGCAAAGTAATTCATCACGTTTTCTCCTGTAAGAAATCATTCCAATTTTAGTAAATTTCCAAAGTTCAGATCAGTTGATGGTATGTAATTTTATTACCATTATTACTCAACAGACGGACTTCCTCCAGAGCATTAACACGGTGACTTCCAGTGTGATCGTGTTCCGGTAAACTGACAACCACCGTGAATGGAGTATTCGTGATTGCCGCGTAATCGTATTTTCTTTTCACTCTGCCAACACGTTTCTACGAAAAGTAGAAAAACGGATCGATTAAGTATTTGCAGTGTTTTTGAAGGGGATGGAGATTGAGGGAATTCTACTGCGAATTAGGGGTGCACGAGACCCGATATTCGATACTCCAGAATATCGTCGATACTGGGGATGCACAGAAGCACGAGAATTCACAATACTCATTCCTCTTCAAAAAGAGCGGTATATCTCTCTCAAATTATAATAAATGTACATGCAATAGTCTGATTTTGAAAAGTGTCTACTGGAAAAATTTCACTGGGAATCTCTGAAAATCTCAAAGACTGAGAAGTGCAGTTTTTCAAAGATGTTCATAGATATTCAGAGGAATTTCCAGTGGAAAAACACAGTGTTTCCAGATGTCAAGACTGATAAAAACATTAATTATACATTCATATTGAATTTAAATTTCAATTAACTGATATAAATACAAAAATATCCCTGGTAAAAAAATCTCTCTGAATCTCTCTGAAAATTTCACGTTTCAGAGAGATTCAAAGAGATTCAGAGAGATTTAGAAAGAATCAGAGAAATTCAGCGCGTTTCGGAGGATTTTAGGGGCTAATAGGTTGAGAAAACTTAAGCTTTGGATTTTTCATTAGGATTCAGAGATATTCAGGGTCATTCAGAGGGATTCAGAGTAATTTAGGAAAATTCAGAGAGGAATGAAGTTGGTAAAATTCTTGGTCCTGCATTTCAGGAGCGTTCAGGAGGTGTAAGAGACTTTCAGAGACAGGTCAATTAGGAAAAATTGGGCGGCGGACTTTTCGGAAAGATTCGGGGAGATTCAGGGTAATTCAGAGAAATTCAGGGAGGGATTAATTCAGTAAAATTTTTGGTTCAGGATTTCAGAGCTATTCAGGGAATGTCAGAGACCCAAAGAGACAGGTAAATTAGGAAAAATTTTGCGGCGGACTTTACAAAAACATTCAGGGTAATTCAGAGAGATTCAGAGTAGTTCAGAGGAATTCAGAGAGGAATGAATTCAGTACAATTCTTGGTCCTGCGTTTCAGAGGCATTCAGAAGGTGTCAGAGACTTTCAGAGACGCATGAATTAAGCAAATTTTCATGAAACTTTTTAGAAATATTCAGAAGAATTTAGAGAGATTCAGAGTGATTCAGAGAAATTCAGAGAGGTATTAAGTCAGTCAAATTTTTGCTTCAGCATTTCAGAGGTATTCAGGGAATGTCAGAGACCCACAAAAACAGTTAGATTAGAGAAAATTTTGCGGCGGACTTTTCAAAAAAATTCGGGGAGATTCAGGGTAATTCAGAGATATTCAGAGTCATTCAGGGGAATTCAGAGAAGAATGAATTCAGTCAAATTCTTCGTCCTGCATTTCAGAGGCATTCAGGAGGTGCCAGAGACTTTCAGAGACGCATGAATTAAGAAAAATTTTCATGGAACTTTTTAGAAATATTCAGAGGAATTTAGAGAGATTCAGAGTAATTCAGAGAGATTCAGAGAAAGCTTTAAAATCTGAATATATTAAATTCTGGGAGATTTAGAGGAATTCAGGAAGATTCAGAAAAATTCAGGGAAATTCAGAGGAACCCTGGTGAAAAAAATATCTCTGAATCTCTCTGAATCTCTATATGTTCGGACATTTTTCAGAGAGATTCAGAGAGATTCAGAGCAATTTCAGAGTAATTCAGAGAAAGTTAGAGACTTGTCAGATAGTCATACATCCTGAATCCCACCAACTTTCTTTGAATCTCTCTCAATCTTTTATGGAATTCTAGGAATTCTTCAGAATCTTTCTAAATATTTCCGGATTCTCCGGAATTTCATTTATTAATAATTCAAAGCTCATGCTGAATTCCTCTGAAACAGTCTGAGTTCCTCTGAATCTCTCTGAATTCCTCTGAAACAGTCTGAGTTTCTCTGAATCTCTCTGAATTCCTCTGAATCTCTTCGAATATGTCAGAATTTCATATATCTGGATTTCAAAGCTTACTCTAAATTTGCCTGAATCTTTTTGAACTCTCCTGAATTTTTCTGAATTTCCCGGAATCTCTCTGAATCTCTCTGAATTCCTTTGAATCCTTCCGTAAAGTTCGGTGCTCAATATTTCTTAATTTCCGTTTCTCTGATTTTCCTTGAATCTTTCCTAATGACTCTGAAATCTCGCACAAAAAATTTGACTCAATCTATCTCTCTCTGAATTCCTCTGCATCCTTCTGAAAAGTTCAACGCACAATTCTGCCTAATCTACCAGTTCCTGAATCCTTCTGAATTTCTTTGAATCACAATGAATTCCTCTGAATCCCTCTGAATCTTCCCAAATCTCTCTGAATCTCTCTAAATTTCTCTGGAACGTGAAATTTTCAGAGAGATTCAGAGAGATTTTTTCACCAGGGAAGCTTTGGGATTTTAATACATTAACTTCCGGGAGATTTAGAGAAATTCAGAGAGATTCAGAGAAATTCAGAGAGATTCAGAGAAATTCAGAGAAATTCAGGAAAATTCAGAGGAAGCTTTGAAATCTGAATGCATTGAGTTCCGGGAGATTCAGAGGAATTCAGAGAGATTCAGAGAAATTCAGAGAGATTCAGAGGAATTCAGAGACATTCAGAGAAATTCAGGACAATTCAGTGCAAGCTTTAAAATCTGAATATATTAAATTCTGGGAGATTCAGAGGAATTCAGAGAGATTCAGAGAAATTCAGGGGAATTCAGAGGAAGCTTTGAAATCGAAATACATTAAATTCCGGGAGATTCAGAGGAATTCAGAGAGATGCGGAGAGATCCAGAAAAATTCAGGGAGATCAACTCAAATTTAGAGAAAGCTTTGACTCCTTGATGAATGAAATCCTAAGAAAAATCAAATACATTCAGAAAGATTCCGGAAAATTTGCAAATTCCATCAGAAAATTTCAGAGAGATTCAGGCAAAGTTGAAGAGTTTCAGGACGTATCACTATCGGAAAAGTCTCCAATTTCCTCTGTATTACTCTGAAGTTACTCTGAATCTCTCTGAGATATGTCCCAAAATATAGAGAGATTCAGAGAAATTTCAGCGAGATTCAGAGAGATTTTTTTTTACCAGGGTAGGTATTCTTCAATCAATATTAATTCGGTACTGATCCAAGACTGTCTGTCCAAGAAAACCAATACCGTCTGAAAACCGTCGAACAACTAATGCCAGTTGCAAAAGAGTAATGGCACTGTACGGGAGCCAGTTGTTTTGGCCGAAGTATGGCAAATACAAATTTGCCAGTACTGGGCCATTTGTCACCTCCGGCAATTTCCACATGGGTTTCTTTCCCAGGTAATCCAGGCAGAAACTGACAAATTTTCTACCCGATTTGATTCGGAATCACTGAATTGTAACATCCTGTAACAGTCAAAACCTGACAGGAAAATTTTCGTCAATTCTTGACTGGATATTCCGAATTGGTAATTCCGTACCAAATCGAGTATAGAAAGTTTGTCAGTTTTTGCCTGGAGGATTACCTGGGAAAGAAACCTTTCAAAGTCTGATAACACTTTTCTTTCCGGTTTCGCCTATCATTTTTAGCAGAGGAAGGTGTCCACAGTCTGAAAACATTCTAGTTTCGAGCTTCTTTGGTTATTCTACTCAACGCGAATTTGAATTAGAATTGTGGATAGAGATTCTCGCATCTGATGATAGTATTTCTCGAGACTTTCAAAGTATCGTGGAGGAATCTCGTCTCGTGCATCCCCACTGCGAATCCCTACCCTCTGAGAGGAATGTCGTCACGTTAGTTGAGAAAAAGATCAGTTGACAAATGTACAATCAACGTTAATTGCACGATTCGTTCTTGGAACAGTAAATTCCCCTTTACAACTTATTCTTACCATGTTATCGTAGTGATATTTCGTGTGGAGCGTGACGCTTCCATTTATTTGATTAATCACATCTTTTCGAAGCTGAAAAAATCCACAAAATTTGTAACAATTTCATCTTTGTAGAAATTCTTGACAAGAAAAATGAAAATTCGTACGTACCATCACTATGCCTTCATCGAATTCCCTTGGATTCTTATTATGATCCATCAATTCTACTTCTGTCATATCAACGCTGTTGTAAGCGGGTTTCAAAATTTCCTGAAACTACAATCCTTTCGTTTGAAAAGGAATTCATTTTCCTCAAATATAACAAATGTTCTAGAAATTCATGTAATCTTTGATACAAATTGGAGAATATTTCTCAAAATTTCAGAGTTTCTCTTAAATGCATGCATAACGAAGATAAAAACGGTTCACTTTTTTGTGAAATTGTATTCGAAAAACAATGAAAAATTGTCAATACTTAATAAAAAATAGAGAAACATATGAAGTTTCCAAGAGTCGGGGGTGAAATTTCACAAAGACAATAACAAAATTTCAATATCCTACTAATTCACTTTTTATTAAGTATTGATAATTTTTCATTGTTTTTCGAATACAATTCCACAAAAAAGTGCACCGTTTCATCTTCATTGTGCATTTAAGAAAAAATCTCAAATTTTAAGAAATATTCTCGAATATTTATTAAAGATTACTATATTCTATTAAATCCTATTACGAATCGTGAAATTTCTGATTAGATATCATTGAATTTCATTGAAACTCGTTAATTTTCCTTCATTGTTCAATGAGATTTTATAGATTCTTTGTAACAGAGATACCAACTGAACTCGTAAAAGAAAGTTTTATAATTACCACAGGTCGAAGATCCGGATGGATCAGGATGAACCCATTGTTCGTGACGATAAACGCGTACCCATTGACTCCCAGCTGGATAAAACAAAATTGATTATTCACTTGTGAAGAATTTTGATTCGTCGTATGCCAACTCTCACCTCGATAAATCATGATTTTAATTCAATAGAGGTGATAAAAAGAATCGAATGAACGAAAGATAATACTTGGAAATCGGAGTCAAAGATTATACTACTCACCATATGCGGCATCATGAGCTTCTGTATCTCTTCAATGGGAACATCCGTGCCGGCCACGCCAAGAAGATCGGCAATTCGGGTCTACGCAAACGATCGAACAATTTATCAAGGCGAATAAATGCGAATGAAACGCACAGCTAAATCTACAAACTGTCAGGGATATTTTAAATCGTTATTTTACAATAAAATTCGCATTACCAGAAGCGTGTCTAAGTTCTCAAGATAATTCTCTAAGAATACTATAACAATAGAATAGATAATCAATCTGAAAGTACTCTAGAAAAAAAGAGAAATTAATCGAACAACAGTTCTGAATATAAATGAAATAATGTTAATATGTAATTAATAACGACAACAATACTCTGTACAGTTACTGTATATATTTCTGTAAGATAAGACTAGCCTAAGGATTAGTTATAATTGTTATTGTTTTTCTTTTTTATAAGAACTAGATCTAAATCTACCCTCGATGATGTAAACTGTTGACGAAATTAATTCTACTCTAAGATTGACACCACTCGAAGGGTTTTTTTCTTTATATTCTATATAAAACAAATATCTACAAATATCAATCTGTATCTAATAATGTTCACAAGTTCGTCGTCAATTACTGTTTATAATTCCTTTGATTATATATGATATACCTTTTTCTACGTATAATCAATGAATATTGTGTCAATATACGAATTACAAAAAATCTGCACAATCAGCAACAGAGGCGAGCAGGATATCATCCGTTTTCTACTCTTCCCGACACGGCACAAGGTGACTAACTTAAATGTGTTCAAGAATATACCTAAAACCACCTAATAATGAATTCATAATATCTAATGTCTGTGTACTCAGATCAAATATATAATTTTATTAAAAAGATGAATTTGGACCTAAAAGGAATAATCAAAATTACGTACCAACGACTGTTAGCTTGCGCATCTTTTTACCTCCCCAGGGAGAAATATTCCCTACGAATAACGATAACCGTCACCGGCCCTTCGAAACGCCAGCACTCGTGTTTGCTGGGATTTTATTATTACATCCTATCAAGAATGGTGAAATTTCCGATTGAATATCATTGAATTTCAATGAGACCTATTCAGTTTTACAGTCGTCACTGAAATTTTGTAGATTATTTGTAACAGGGTTATCATTGAAATTCAATTATTGATCATAATTGGAAAAAAAGAGGTGGTATAAAGTCGCAGGTACAGTCGCAGAACGTTCCTATGTGGGAAAGAAAAAGTATACGAGGGTACTCTATATGCAATAAAACAACGTTGTTTGACTGTTCTAGGCTGTGCCAACCTCTCTTGTCTCTGTCACCCAGTAAGCTTCGTTCACCAGCACCTGCCTTGTGATGTTCTGTGGACAAAGATCGACTCTATGTTTTTATGGATCCAATTTTGCCATACGTTGTACCGTTTGTTTTTTTTTTAATCGTTTTCCGCCCTAATCGCGTAATCGCGCGATGAAATACAATCATGCATTCGCAAGATTTTCTGTTAATTCTGATGACGATACTTATGTATTTTGATGTGTTTATCCAACGATAGCTGATTGGAGGAAAATAAAGGTGAAATGAACAGAAGGACGTTTCATTCCAAAGAAAAATCTCACCGCGTTCTCCCGGCGATCGAACACTGGCATGCTGACCGACGTCATCAGCCTGTACTTATGCAACTCCGCAGTTTCATCCCCGGATTTGCTTGGTTTCTTCACGAATCTTCGATCCTGTTCTTCCATGTTGAAGAGTTTCTTATCCTTCCTGTATCGAAGGAAACGTTCTTGTTGTTCATCGCTCTCTACCTGCTCCCACAGCCAATCGGTCATTTTCGGATCCGTCACGTCCGCGTAAACCGGCGTCCAAATCGTCGGGTGATCGGTCTTTCCCAGAACCAGCGGTCTCGCCATCACAGGCACGTATTTCAAAACCTTGAAATCGTATCGCGATTTTTATCGAAGAACAAAATCTACGATATAAATTACGCTACCCCGGGAGCGCCAGAATATTGTATTGATTCACCCTCTGGTTGAAGGAATCCATTGAATCTGACAAATGGAATTCAATGAGATTTGGTTTTAACCAGGGCACACAATGTTTTTGACCCTAGAACACGATACTGGGGTATTTTTGTACCCCAAGGCGTTTTGAAAGCTGGAGGTGAAGGAGGTATTGTTACATATCGACCCAGGATCCTGACCATAATTCGGTTTAGAGTTGATCAGAAGATAGTGAGAGTGGAGTAAGAAATTACCTAGAGTGTTGTGCCAACGTCGGTACTTTGTGCGATTGTGTGAAAATTCATATATTCGAAAATTTGAAGAAAAAGCTTGGGTTTTGCAGCAGTTTTTGCAGAATTTGAATTCTCTGTCATTTATTCGCAGTGTTTCCGTGTTAGAAAAGAATTATAAATCAATTTTGTTATCAATGTAACTGATTTGTTCTATTTATGCGAAGAAAGGAATTGGAAAATGTTTTCTCTACATTTCTCAGTATTATCCAAGATAGCACACGAAGAATTCTCTTTGAGAACTCTTTTCGAACTAATGAATTCATAAAGAGCTCTGGAGGAGTTCAATGTTTGGAACATTAACGAGTTATTTGAGAATGCTGGAAGTATTGTTTGAGTAATCTCAAAGAACTCGTTAATGTTCCAAACATTGAACTCCTCCACAGCTCTTCTTCTTGTTTTTTGAAGAGAATTCTTCGTGTGTTTTTAGGGATTCTACCAATGCCAATCGTGAAAAATTATATTTTCATATGAATACATGTTTTCATAACATTTACATTGACTTTCGTCCTTTTTTGAGGATCATCAATTTTTCAACTTCCACGTTCTCAAATAAATATACTTTGAAAAAAAATCAAAATTCTGTTTGGAAAAGAGTCAAAATGTACGCTTTGAACTGATATTTTGCCATTTTTTCATAACATTTTTGCATTGAAATTCATACTATTGTCTTCTTCTTCTTAAAAGAAACGAAGAAAATCAAAATTCGTTTTCCACGCGATGAATATTTGCGTGAATCACGTTCAAAAGCCTGGGGTACAAAAATACCCAAGTGTTGTGTTTTAGGGTTAATGGTATAAAAAAACAAAATTATTTCTTTTGATTTTGCAGGGAAAACTGTCCAGTTTCCTGCACGGCTTTTGCAAGCAATTATCAATCGCGCGGAACGTTGTCTGCGCATAACAGTTGCCAAGTTCCTGCGCACAACGTCTAACGGAGCGATGGAGTCAGATGGAGTGCAAACTAACTTCGGTATTCACGTATCACGATTACACATGCATCGCTACAAGGAAAACAATTTGAACTCAATCTTCAATTTTTCAAACCCTCCAATAGACTCAGGTATGTGCTTCCAGTTTTTAATTGTATATGTATAGAAAGGTTTAATTTGTAAATTTTGTCCCGTTGCGGAATATATGACCTAACCCTATTGAAAAATTCCAATAGAAACCGATGGGTGTAATTTTATTGGAATCTAGGGGTTTCTATCGATTTTTCGTATCGTTTTGTCACAGTCGATATAGGTTTCTATTGAATTTTATGTGGAAATCGATATTCTATTGGTTTTTATTGGTACAATCAGTAAAACCTGGATCTATGGGAATCTATTGGAATATTAGGTGTACAAATAAGTTTTAGGGCACTTCGATTTTGTATCAAAACAGCTATTCTAAATCAATTCCAAGGTCCCGGTCACTTACGATAGATGGCGCTTGATATGTAGTATCGAAACGTAAAGGAGTCATCATAAACATAACCTAAAAATTCTGTGGATCAAACACCCTGGTGAAAATAAAGCGTGCATTTGCAGCGTCGCATAGGAGTGTTATTACCGTCACATGAGAGTGTATTAAGAGTCAATTGGCGCAGTTGAGCGTGGATCGAGCGTGAAGAAAAGCGTTCATGCACGCTGCCCTGGTGAAAATGGAAGCAGAAAGGAAAAGTAAATGAAGCGTATGCTGGAAAGTAACAGAAAAGTTAATGAAAAGTATACGGAGCCTTAACGAAAAGTGTAAGAAGAGTATGTGAAGCGGGAATTGAAACAAACAAAGCGTATACAATCGAAAGAAGAAAAATTAAACTTCTTTGTGGGAATCGAACCAGGGACTTCCACCTTAGTGTAAGAGGGTCTTATCAACTAATCTATAGATCACCGTTGGCATTGCCTGCTTAAAAACATTATTTGAACTTAGAATAGATATAATTCGCACACGCTTGATGTAACCTACAGTTACGCCACATGAAGCGTGTTTAAAACGGGATCAAAAGCTTATGGAGCGTATATGGAACGTATGATTCCATCACTTTACAGCAAACGAGCATCACACGCTCCAGGAAGAGGGAATTGAAACCTTTTTCGCTTCGTATGCGCTTCCGTCGCGTTTTGTGTATACGCTTCATTTTCACCAGGGTGTACTCACGCTTATATTGAAGTAAGCGTGCATTGAACCCTAACAGCACAATGTGTCTCTGGGACGTTTTCTGAACGGTCAGAAAAGCTCTCCTACGTTCTATAAACCTTTCATAAACGTTCCAGTGGCACGTTGTGCTGTCCGGGGAACGTATATTGGCCAGAATCACGTTATTGGTACGCTGTTTGAACCTTATGCGCACGCCGTTTTTTCGCCAGGGCATGCAGACCGATAAGCTATTTATCAGACCCTGCATTCGCTATGAATTCCATCGAGGAGAGAGTGTTGAGAAAGCTTGTGGTGAATCGATCCCGAACAGAACATGAAGCTTCACCGAACGTTCAAATCAGATGTATACCCAAGTAACACAAGAACTTCTCAAAGGTGCTATGATGATGCAATGAATGTGAAAAGAATGTGTAAATGAGACTATTTTGGATAAATTCGTCAAGATATTCTATGGAGCTGCATAGCTTATGATTATTCGAAACAGTCTCATTTGGAGGTTCTAAGCGTGTTCGCAGGATTTTCCAAACACGTTTTTAGCGTTTTTAACCTCTTGTGTTGCTTGGGTATAGATCGGGCCAAAGGTTTATTAGAGCTCACTTTTAAATTCACAAACGTTTGACAAAGGTTCTATGCACGTTGAAATGTCCGCCTCGAAATACGTTCAGGAAACATAGATGGAACGTTCGCTGAAGGTTCATCGAAGGTTTGACGAAGCTTCCCAAAAATATCTATATACTTATATTAATTTTGATCAATTTATATGAAAAATAAATCAATTGATAAACATAAATCATTATAAATTAATCCAAATATAGATGTTTTTGTGAAGCTTGGTCAAACCTTCGATGAACCTTCAATGAACGTTCCATCTATGTTTCCTGAGTTCGTAATAACTTTGACAAACGTTTGTGAATCTAAAAGTTAGCTTTCATGAACCTCCGATCCGATCTATATAGATCCAATGAACATTATGAGGACGAGGACTCGGATACAACTGGAGGAGCTCTTAAAGAGATCTTAATGTCATCCAATGCGTCGATTTAGGAGATCTTACAGAGCTCTTGTTTAATATCACTTTATGTTATCTTTATGTTATAAATGTTCTCTTTAAGATAACATAAAGTGATCTAAAACAAGACCTCCACAGGATCTCCTAAACCGACGCATTGGATGACATAAAGATCTCTTTAAGAGCTCCTCCAGTTGTCTTCAAGTCCTCGTCCTCATAATGTTCATTGGGGATCTAATCTGAACGTTCGCTGAAGCTTCATGTTCTCTTCGGGGATATGTTCTGTTCTTGGAGACAACATTGTATCTCAAAGTACATGTGAGTATTGGTATGAGGGATTCAAAGAGGGTGATTTCGACCGTGAATGCACCGGGTCTCCTGATGCCCGTACAGCACAACCACCGATTCTCCACCCAGGATTTCGGTGGACTGGAGGTGGAGAAAATGAGGGAGAAATAAGGGAGAGTCTCCGTTGAAGCAACGGAGAGGCGACGTGGATTTGTCTGCTCCCTTTATTTTCAATAAAATTTATGTTGGTGAATTCACTCATTGAAATTTTCCTAACAGCACACTTCGTCGCATCTCCGTGGTCTCCACAGAGATAGTGTAAATCGACAGATATGAATTTTATTGAAAATAAAGGAGGCGAACAAATCCATGTCGCCTCTCCGTTGCCTCAACGGGGACTCTCCCTTATTTCTCCCTCATTTCCACGGCTCTCATTTCTCCACTGATTCTCCACCTTCAGTCCACCGAAGTCCTGGGGAGAGAATCGGTGGTTGTACAGTACGGGTGATCAGGAACTGCAAGCGTTGCTGGATGAAAACTCTTGTCAGACGGAGAAACAACTTTCGGAACAACTTGGAGTAACTCAACAAACTGTTTCTTATCGTTTAAAAGCAATGGGTGGGTTTCGGAAAGGAACAAAGTGGGTACCACACTTTCTGACTCAAGAAAATAAAAACAGTCGTCTTAACATTCGCGTGAGTCTTTACAACAAGCAACATAGAGAGTCTTTCTTCTGGAAAATTGTGACCAGCGATGAAAAGTGGATTTATTTTGACAAACCGAAACGCAAATATCATTGGGTTGACCCCGGCGAGCCAACAATATTCACGCCAAAGCGCAATGTTCATTGTAACCAAGTCATGTTGCGCATATTATGAACTCCTCAAATCGCTTTTGTCATCAATTGATGCAAGGGAATCAAGAAATTGAGAAGAAACGTCCAGTAAAACTGCTCCATGACAACGCGCGGCATCATGTGGGTAAATCGGTCAAGGATACGTTACTAGCGCTTGGATGGGAAGCTGTACCACATCCGGCGTATTCGCCAGACTTAGCTCCATCCGATTATCAATTATTCCGGGAAATGCAGAACGATTTATCTGACGTGCCATTCAAAACATTTGTAGAAGTAGTGGATAAATGGGTTGCTAAATTTCTCACCTCGCAAGACGAAAGTTTCTTTGCGAAAGTCACCTGATTTTTGGAAAAGTGTCCTAAAACTTATTTGTACACCTGATATATATTGGATTTTTTCAACAGGGGTCTCCTCAAAACGATACACGATTTTTGCTAGGATGATGGAAAAATAGATGCAATCTCATACAATTTGAATCCAAGAAATACCTCTTCTCTGACTTCAGCGAGAGTACAAAGATGAACAAAGTAACCTCTGTTCGCGCAAGCCATCCACTGCACTTCTCGCACATCGGCGACTTCTCTACCGATCAGATAAGTGAACACCCGAACAGGCATATCCGCTTTATAAGGATGTTCCGGATTATCTTTCCAATTGTACAATTCGAAGATCTCTTTATAGTTGTAAGGGACACCATCGGTTATCAACATGATTGCCTGGTTGCATTTTGCGCCTTCCCTCTCGTCCGATCGATATGCTTCGAGTAGTTCGAACGCAGTAGTCAGAGCTAACGAAAAATTCGCTATTTTCTCTGTGTTGAGATTCAAGATCGCCTTTTTCAATTCCCTCACGTTGGCCAGATTAGCTTGAACGAGGGTGTCGTTGAAGCAAGGAACCACCTAAACAATTCATTATTGTTTCAATACATGAGGGAGCACAAGATCATCAGGTGAAAAAAGAGGTACCTCTCTAACTTCCTCGGAAAATGTAATGATATTAACGAAGTCGTTATTGCCGAGAGTATCGAGGATGTTATTAACAACATGCCGAGCTATTTCTCGCCTAATTCCGGTCATGCTGCCGGAAGTGTCCATGAGGATCAATACATCCTTGGGACTGGAAGCCGCTTCGATGTACCAGGTTCTGGTTCTACAATCGAAAAGATCCACAGGTTCTTCTATGTACCAACTCATCGCTGGGTACTGTCTCATAAACCCGGTAGCGCTTCCAAAATACTGCCAAGACAAGGATGGATCCTGTTCGTAATTATTTACAAAAGTTTTATCGAGTTCTTGGGACCACTTGATCGCTCGGATCACTTCGGACGCTCTATCGTAGACATTGGTGGGAACGTGAACCGCCGACATATTTAAATTAACTTCTCCCCCGAAATGAGAACTGTACTCCAAAGGGATTGTGTTGTTCTTCGCGTTGACGTAAAGGTACGTTTCGGGAGGGTCGGCGTCCGGCGCTGACATGGCTGATAATTCAGCGACGTCCATAATTCTCTATCGATGACAAATCATAAAAGGATTATTATATTCAGATGAAATATTTGTCATTATTCGAAACAAGCCTCACCTTTATCGCTGAGATTTTTGACTCCATCATAGCTTTGATGTCTTTAGCGATCTCATGAACCAGAGCCTTTCCATCGCGTGGTATTACTTGAACTTGTTTGTATTTTTTGTGAAATGTTTCTATATTCGTTACATGTTTTCCTAATTGGGATAATTCGAAGCCGAGTTTGCCCGCCCATGTTTTCACTCTGTAATAGAACAAAATATAATTGGAGATAATTCATCATTCATTCATTCATCCATTCATGGAGAAAAATGTGTAATTCTTCTATTTCGATATCGACAGGTCACTGATCTTAGATAAATAAATAGTAACATATATTGTGAGTTTCTGATGGATGATTCCATTCCTGTGATGAAATTTCATTTGCATAAGATAAACTATCACGCGATTTTACATCCCGCAGTGGTAACGTCAAACATGCCACCGACAGTGCATCTCTTTCTATTGAACTACTTCTTGTTTTGAATTGAACATCCGTAACGAAATGTATACATCACTCGGACCTAGATTGTTATTCTTCTGGAACAAACGGCCGGTGTATATCTCCATATACAATACATCAATGGAGAGAGATACAATTAGGTCAACTGAAATATCTCACAATTCACAAACAATGAGAAAATCATCGGAATCGTGACGGTATTCGAAACGAACTAAATCACAAACATCAAAGAATCATTCCGGGTGGTGGTGATGAGGGTTGAATCAATGTAAGGGAAAACGATGTACTCACGTTTTGTAAGAGATACAGGTACCACGATCGGGAACGGTTATAATCAGAAGAATTGTTGTAATCGTGAGGGTTGAGAGGAGGGAGAAGACCCTCATAGCTTTCGAGTCTCACTTTTTCTCTTTTTCTCTATCCCTTTCTTCTTCGATACTTTTTCCCTGCTTATGAAACGAGACGTTAAAAAAAATGAATATGGTTAATACGGGCACTAACAGAGAGTCTGACATAGGGAATATAACTTGAGTGACTTGCGGTCGCGACGTGAGCAGGTCGATTAGCGTGCTTCTTCTCTTCTTATGGAGTAACGTGGAAGGACAACGTCGACGTCGAGACGTCGTCGTTGTCGTCACCGCCGTTCCCGTCGTTGGTCCTCGTCGTCGTCGCCGCCGCCGCTAATTCTTTGATGTCATGCGCCATCCTACGGCCGCTCTTAAGCTTTCATCGATCGATACTCACCGGAGCTTGCGCCGTTTCGAATTTCTCACGCCACGTCTGATTTGCCATAAATTCCCAGATTCAAATTTCACCATTGCACCGTGTACCGTTCTCGTGAAAATTTTCAAACCTTTTGTTGCATCACTTACACGGAGAAAAACATAATAATTGTAGTTTTGGGACACATGAAGCTTGCCCCAAGGTTGGCAGATGTGTCAGAAACGAAGCTCCCTCAAGAACAATTGGCCCAATATTGTTCCATGATTGTCCCGTTGTTCCCAATGGATAGTCAGTCATGGTACATTTGTTAATATTTTTGAAATGGTCACTACATTTGGTACAAGCTTGGCATAAGTGCAAAAATCGAGCATTCGTTGAGAACAATTGTGCCAATATTGCCCACATGAGTGGCACAATGTTTATAAATATTGACTGAATTTTGAATTAACAATGGCTGAAGACTCGGAGATAACCATCGAACCAGGGCTGGCCCGATCTTCCTGGCATGATTAATCCTACACCATATAGTGTAAACTGATGTAAAGTCTCGGCAGGTCTTGTGCCAAGCCTGGTCCATCATCCATACACACATGGGAATCCATACCTCATTTTGATGAAAATAACTTTGCATCTGGCACATATTACTATACCCAACCAGAAATTTACAACAGGTGCAGTACTGCACCAGTGCTAGCCAAGACTGGCAGGGTACTGGCATTTGTCTGGAATGATAACGCTTTTCAGTACTTCGCAATCAGTGCAGGGCCAGTACTGGGTTAGTACCTGGCCGGTATTAAGTTCTCAGTACAGGCATAGTACTGTATTTTTATGTATCCAGTACTGATCCCGTACGTGTTGACCAAGTGTTGGAGACCCAATACTGGCACTGTACTGCACCTGTTGTCAATATTGGCATATTTCGGATTTTTCTTATTGGGTAAAAATTTGAGAAAATTAAAGGAGAAATGTTCATAAATGCTCATGTGTCCCAAAACTGCTATTAATCCTGGGATTTCTGCGGCAAATTTTCCTCCGTGTATCATTCTTTATGGAGAATACATAAAATACATGAATTCGACAAGTGGGAATTAGTGTGGATCTGGCATGTCGCAAAAAAATTGTACAAAAACTCATCACGTCTCATTAACATTATTTATTGCTTACGTGAAGACGGAAATATACAAAAAGAGAAAGTTTTCCGAAGAATAATCATGACGCAAAAGAATAACAAGAAAGGAGACGGCGAAGTTGATCCGGTTGCCTTCCCACAGGCTTCGATCTCGTACTCCAACGGATGTTCTGTGAAACAGCCTTTGAGTCGTCGTCTCTTCAGATCGTTCAAAGGAATCTTGTGACAGGGTCTGTCCCATGTCCCATTCGTGTACTCGAAGGGTGAAATTTCAACGGGAGTGACTTCTAATCTCTCGTAACACGTCGGATACAAAGTATTCACCACGACCAGCAGTAAATTCGTATGCGCCACCTATTTTTTCCATGAAAAAATGAAAAATCCACAAATCCAAATTCTAGGGATGGCTAGTTTCAATCGATATTTTATACAAATTTTATTTAAAATCGCATTGAGTCGCATTACAGCCCCAGCCCTACCAAATTCCCGTGTGGAAATTTTTCCGGGCGTCCTGTATTGAATATAGGCCCATATTGAGTATCCAAACTTAGAATGTCCTAACCTTAGCCACTAAGGGGCCTAGTCGGGTTGCTAATATTCAGCCTGATTTCTCCAAGTCAGGCACACCCATATAAAGCTCATAAAGTGGGGCCACGCTGCATTGCCAACTTTTTTCCCCGGTTTTAAAAATCTAGGCACACCAACTATACAGCCTTATTAATAGGGCCTTGCAAGGCTTCCCGTATTCTCCCGAAGATTTTGATTCGAGCATACCTATATACAACCCATGTAGGGCCAAGCTGTATTTTAAACGGGCCTTGGATAGCCCAATTTTCAATCGAGGAAGTTTCCTCCTCGCAATATTTATTCAATTGCATGATATCCCTAGTGAAAATGGGAACTGAAATGAAGCGCAGAAAAGTATGCTTCACTTGAAGCGAAGTTTGGGACAAAGAAAATGTATAAAAATCAACGCTCCATGAAGAGTATGAACAATGTAAGAAGATAAAAATGTTGACCACTTGGAGAGATTCGAACCAGCGACTTACCTATTCAGCCATGGAACGCTATGATTCCTATCAGTTTAAAACCGATACTCAAAGTCTGTATGAAATGATTCGCATTACCTTCCATGGAGCGTAACTGTACTCTACAACAAGCAATTAATATATACCCGAACAGAAAACTTGTATGGCCAGCCTCATGTTCATTATGGGCCCGATCGGGCAGTGATAGGGCTCATCTTATTTTGGCACACCTGATCTAGTCCTGGTGAGGCCATGATTTGGCACGCCTGATTAAGGTCAACCAGATCTGGCCCTGCTGGGTTTTTAATTTGGTATGCCCTATCATAGTTCATTACATCGGGCTCTGATACAACGGTGCGTTACATTCCATATCAGGGCCTGATTTGAGATAAGGCTTTCCAGATCTGGTCCTGATCGAACACCCAATATGAATTTCTACTCGGGTACGCTTCGACAAGAGAAGATTGGAACCTTTTTACGTTTCTTGTCAGCTTCGAGTGCACTTACTACGAGCGTATATTTTCATCAGGGATTCGCAACAATTTATTATCCTTTTAAAGGTCCTAGTTTCATCGCCTACATTAACTTCATCATGGGTGTTGTCCCACATAGGCCCAAGTTGGGAATACTATGCAGGCCCTGAAGATGAGTGCTAGACAATCTTGTCTAGGCCCAATTATGAGGGGGCCTGAAATAAAACGAGGACGCCTAGTTTGGCTCAAACTACAGCCAACAATTAATTTCCACACGGGTTATTTTCATACGGAGACTACGAATATACAAAAAAAACTCACTCTACGAGCATAGAACGGCCTCGAACAATACTCCGAACGATTGCTGACGCCTTTATCCGCCACAGTTTGATTCATTATATACAAAGTTCGTTTCTGATCGCAAGGGTAATGATGAAGAACTTCGCGCGGTGGCGGAGGTGGATCCGGAATATCCTCTTCATCGATCTGAACTTTCCCCAGCGTGTTTGGTATTGTAACGAACTGGGATGTGAACCATACGATTCTGAAGAAAATCCACAAGAACAATTTCCAAATGTATTTGAATGGATCCGTCAGGGCGCTCGCGATCCCTTCGATTCGCTGAAAATCATATATATATTCGATTTTGAAATTGAAAATTCTAATATTTTATTCATATTCCTCTGAAATTTACTTACAATTTCTTCGCACCAAGCTTGATAATCGTAAATCTCAACGGCCTGAAAGAGTCCTTGTTCTACCATAGATTTCATAACTGCGCCCTCTTGCGTGCCCATAAATTGACCGGTATCGTTATGGGCTTCGGAAATGACGACGTAACCGTTTTGATCCAAAAGATAACAATCTATCCAATCGTTGTGACAGTTCATCACAGTCGAATTGCTCGTCGTGGTCGTGATGTCGATGAATCTTTTGTATAAATCGGTCATCGGCATTTGAAATCCCACCACCGCCGCTGGGGCTCTCTTTTTTCCATCTCCCGGAAATATACCGAGAGATGCTGTCACTATGGCATCAGCGCCCGCCTCCCAAGGTACTAACAAATATGATTGTGAATTTTCACTACTCGATTTATAAGTTGCCTTAAACTTATACGAAGTTACTCGAACGTTAATTGAATTACAAATCACGTGACCACGCTCCCAGGTGTGGGAGCAAAAATCAAGAAGAAACTTATCAACAAGGACAACCCGGATAGCATCGGGAGGTTGCCTAAACATCCATAAAATGTACTTGCTCGTACAGAGAACGTTCAAATGAGATCCCAGAACGTTCTAAGAACGTTGTATGTATGTCCCAGGGACGTACAAATGTTCCGTAATGTTCTATTCATGTTCACAAACCCAAGTAGCACAACAGGTTAGAAATGCTAAGAAGGTTCTTAGAAGTTCTGAACATGTTTTATTATGAACATTCTTCAAATCTTCGAATGGGACTGTTTTGGATAAGTATAAGTTTGTATGCACATTCTTAGAATGTATTCTTCGAATTTATCCAAAACAGTTTCATCTGCACATTGTATATGCATGATCACGGAATAAAGGCAGAGTGTTTGAAATGTTCTTGTGCTCCCAAGTAGCACAAGAACTTCTCAAATATGCTATGGTGACTCTCCCGAAGAGAACATGAAGCTTCAGCGAACGTTCAGATTAGATCTGTATAGATCAGATCGAAGGTTCATGAAAGCTAACTTTTAGATTCACAAACGTTTGTCAAAGGTACTACGAACGTTGAAATGTCCGCCTCAAAATACTTTCAGAAAACATAGATGCAACGTTCATTGAAGGTTCATCGAAGGTTTGAGGAAGCTTCACAAAAATATCTATACTCATATTAATTCAGATCAATTTATATGAAAAATGAATTAATTAATACACATAAATTATTATAAATTCATCTAAGTATAGATATTTTTGTGAAGCTTCCTCAAACCTTCGATGAACCTTCAGTGAACGTTCCATCTATGTTTCCTGAACGTATTCCGAGGCGGACATTTCAACGTCCGTAGAACCTTTGTCAAACGTTTGTGAATCTAAAAGTTAGCTCTAATGAACCTTCGGCCCGATCTATGCACATCTGATCTGAACGTTCGCTGAAGCTTCATGTTCTCTTCGGGCTATGAATGTGAAAGGGACGTGCGAATGAGACTATTTTGGATAAATTCGTTAAGATATTCTATGGAGGTGCATAGCACATAATTATTAGAAACAATCTCATTTGGAGGTTCTACGCATGTTCGTAGGATTTTCCAAACACGCTCTTAGCATTTCTAACCTCTTCTGCTGCTTGGGCTACTTGGGAAACGACGTTTTGGGAACGCGTTCAATAAAGGTGTCAATGACGTTCTGCGACGCTACACATATGTTTGTAAAGATTAGTTTCCATGAAAGTACGTTTGGAAAACCTAATAAGAACGTCCCGTGTCAGATAAAAAGAACGTACCGGGAACGTATTCGGATGAACTGAGAATTAAGGTTCACTGTAAAAAATTTTATCGGAAAATTCCTATATATTTATGTGGAGTAATTAACACATACATGCGTTAGGAATTTTCCCAACTTGTCCGGAAATTTACTGTGAAGTGTTGGAAAAAATCCCATAAAGTTTGGAATTTTCAGATAAATGTATGGGAAATTGATTCCTTAATCACTGATTGGAATTTTCCGGTTGATGTACACAGGAAAATTCCGATTATTTTCTACAGTGTTAGAGAATTCTCTAAACATATCAAAACCTACTCCCCGGAGCCCAAAACCCCGTACAGCACCGGACATTTCTACGTTGCCTCTACATTGCCTCTACATCGCCTCCACGTGGAATCTTCGTCCATCCACCCAAGCAGCAACAGAATTTCAAAGTATATACGTAATAGAAACGTTCGTAGAATGTACGATTGAGATCCGAAGAACATATAATGAACATTCGGAGAATGTTCGAATGAGCCTGTTTCAAATATACTTAGAACGTACGTAGTATATCCGAAATATACGATATTCATTCGATCGACGTTCGATTGACGTACCGTCGTAACGGTCTCTTGGAATGTGCATAGAACATATTCCGAATATTCTAAGAACGTTCATAGTACATTCTGGTGCTACTTGGGCACATTCTATCCACTTGGAGTCCCCGGAGATGCGACATGGAAATCGGTGGATGTGCTGTTAGGAACGCGCAGAACTTGAGTTATGTTGCTAAAAAGGTCCAGATGACTTTCGATGTTATCTGGAAACATACCTGATAGAGAGATGCTCTGAGGATCGAGATTATTTTGAAATATAGCGCCTTTGTACCAAGGTTCGTTGACGGCTCTTCGATGAAGATCTCCAAACGCTATACCCAGATCGTGTTCCGCTGTGTTTTTAGTGACAAACCGATGCCATCTCGTCAAACCACTCTGCGTCGCGACGAACCTCAAGTAAACTCCATATTTTTCTGCCAATCGGTACTCCCAAGGACGATCCAATTTCAAATCTCCAGAAAAACTACGTTGAGTGGCTTTTGCATCAAAAACCAACAACTGCATTAATTCTTCGTTACAGTAGTAGTCGCTGTGAGAAAGAGTGCGTCTCCCGCAATGCGTTCTCTCTTCCTCCTCTTCTCTCTCCAGTTCCTCCTCGTTGGATATTTCGTGGGCATTCAGAATTGGATAAGCATCGTATTGTTCGGACCATCGCCATTCCGAGCCATCCAACATGGCGAGGAAATGTTTCAATTCGTCCTCCACCGAATCGAATCTATGCTCTTTCGTGTAGTGGTAGCGACAGTACACCCAGGTTGGATGGATACGCCAATGATCTCCTTGGAAGAATTTTGATATGCTTATGTTCTTCTCCTTGTTTCTCTCTATTTCATCTCCAACCTTTGAACAATATTTTAGGAATTTTACTGTTTTGAGTTGTGAAAATTGGTTCGAATCGAACACAAGTGTCTCAGTAATATCTCCAGAATCTCACCCTATTACAAATAACTTATAAAATCTCATTGACGAATGGGAGAATGAATAGGTTTCAATGATAATAGTTCAAAGTAATAGGATTTAATACAATATTTCTACCTGGGCGAATAGTAACCCTATTAAAAATGTCCGACAGATCCTGACAAATTCCGGTCAACATTCTCTCTGGTTTTGTCGGAAATCATCATGCCTGGGACAAAAACCGACCAAATACTGACAGAAAATTATCTGTCGGACATTTGGAATAGGGAATTGAACCTTGCTGCAAGGTTGGCAGGTTAAGGATCTTCCAGTGAGGGATAAAATAACGCCCGCCATTAATGGGATAACCAAAAAATGGATGCCCACTTTATGCTATCATCCAATGAATAAAACTGAGTAATCCATTGAAAATGTGATACACTGAAAAAAAATCAAAGTGCCATCAACCACAGTTTACAGTGTAGTTGAAGAATTAGTGAGCGAATCAATGAATTTCTTGTGGGAACGACTTGAAATTTGTAGAATCAACCACAGGGCGTTTCATTGCTTCAAAAATATCACTCGATGCACTGCAGTGGGCCAGAAACTCAAAAAAGTGGCGAAAAATATAAATCCTTGGTCGATTTGTTTCAAACTGGGTCACATGGGGTTTTTCGGGTCGCTGATTACGAATCTGAAGTCAAAAATGCATAATTCAAGATGGCGGATCCAATATGGCGGACAAAAATTGAAAAATCAACTGAATTCGCCCGGAATTGGCTGTGATGGGGTTTTTGGGGTTGCTGATTACGAATCTGAAGTCAAAAATGCATAATTCAAGATGGCGGATCCAATATGGCGGGCAAAAATTGAAAAATCAACTGAATTTTATGATTTTAGTCCGGCATATTGAATCCTTCAGGTTATCATAATTGAACGTAATAACCAATCTCAAAAAACTTTGGTCACCTCTTTTCGAAAGAATACCGAAGAAAATATATGAATTCATTCGAAAACATTGAAAATCCATGTATGAAAGCACAAAAAAATCAATTTCTTCGATGTGTTTGTTAAAAGGCGCAAAAAGGTGCAGGTTGACTTTAAAGTACACTTCATCCGGAATGGAATGAGCCTAATCTGATGTTCATATCTGGTGGAACTCAGGGGAATAGTTAATTGGAAGATTGGAAAATGATAAAAAAACTATATTTCGTGATATTGTATTCAGTTTCAACTATAAACAGTGAAGATGAACACTTTTCCCATCGTTTTAAGTTTGTTTCATTGTTGTTCTTCCTGAAGAAATACAAAAGAGAACTCTTGGATGAGCGAAGTTTGCAAATGATGCAGGTTTGCACATCACACTTGAACAGTAAAGTTCAACCTATTATGCTTGGGGATATTGGTTTAATTTGTACATACATGCATCATATCTCATAAAAATTTGAGAATAGTTGTCTCAAAGGGTCCTATAAATGATGAACTACTTGTTTTGTAAAAAACTCAAAGTTCATTTTTGGCATTTTTCGCCACTTTTTTGAATTTCTGGCCCACTGTGCGATAGTATGAACCAACGTCAATGAAATTCAACGAATCAGGAATAGTTCTATTCAAAATCGAAAGTAGTTGAGTCAACTTCTCAAGCAAAAAGTGAACCAACCCACGTGGATAGTCGCATGGACAAACAATGTTTTCCGCTTACAAACTTCAGATCGCTAATGGAATGAATCATTCTCAATAATTTTTTGATCTTTTTATATTAATTATTCTACATATTTTTCAATCTCAGGAGATATTCAATAGAAATACATTTCAACAGACATACTGAAGCATTTTATAACAATGTCTTTGAAATTAGCTGTTATTTCCAACGACTTTCATTTTGTATCATGAGAATCGTATAGCTACGTCAGTTAAAGCGTGAGCTTGACGAGGTTAGGTAGTTACGTAGGGGTAGGTTCGATTCTCGTTAGGGCTTCAAACTTTTCTTTCCGACTGATCACACTGGAGAAGAGTCTCCACGCTCGCCAGGGTCACATTACACATTGTTTGTGAGATCGGAATTTATTAGTTGTTTTTTTTTGTTCGTTATTTGTACACTGGACATCAACTACTTTGGAATTCATCGAACTTTCTTGGAAATTTATTCCAAATGAGTATAGAATTGGTTCAACAACACTGTTTATTCAGAGAATTGAAAATTTTGAATCAATTGTTATATGCATTCAACACCCCTGGTGAAAATGAAGCGTATACGAAGCGAAAAATGTTTCAATTCCCTCTTCATGAAACGTGTAATGCCCCCTCACTGTGAAGTAATGAAATCATACGTTTCATATACGCTTCATAAGCTTTCGATCCCGTTTCACACACTCTTCATGTGAAGGAATAATGAGTTATATTAAACGTACGCAAATCATTCCGATTCTGATTTCAAATAATATCTTCATGCGATCGATTCCAACGACGATCAATGGCTAAGTGGATCAAACCTTCGGTTACCATAGTAAAAGTCACCAGTTCGATCCTCGCGATGGGGTTCAATTTTTTAAATTACATTTCTTAAATTTTATACGTTTCTTTTGTTTACACTTTACATTAACGTTTTTGTTACCTTCCAACATACGCTTCGTTTGCTCTTTTTTCCCGCTTCCATTTTCACCAGGGACAAAAGTATAAGACCGTACATCAAGCACATCACGAATCTAATCAATTCTGCATTGATTTATGTCAAATGTATGTTGACTCGACGGAGTCGGTCAACTGTGTGAATGATTCAATTCAACTTCCAGACTTAGTTGAACGTATCCAACCTCCTGGCGTAGTTGAACCAACTACACTTTCGTTAAACTCACGAATCTTTTTTTCTCAGTGTATGAATCCCATTGTTTCGTCATGTTTTTAATCAACTATTCAATTGTATTCATCGAATGACGTGCAAACCAACCCCTATCCCATTAATAGCGGCAAGAACAAAGCTAATTGTCTGATCCCTCATTGAAGGATCCCTAGCAAGCTTGCAAAAAAAAATGAGACCATAGCTTTACTATTATTATTAACTTATTCAATTTACGAAACGGACAAAAATCCAATAGAAACCTATCGACACCTAACAAATTTGAATCGAAATTCTGCGCGTTTCGGTAAGCAAAGGAATGGAAATATTCAAGCAAAAAGTCTGATAAATATACATAACAAGGTTAAATTCTGAGAACATTGTGAGATCTTTTGAAATATTTGTGCTATATGGAAATCCACGCGTTTATAAAATCACCTTGATCCACGTGGTACCGTAGTTCGGTATAGCGACAGCCAGACTGAAAGGTGTGCCAGGCAAAGGAGCGTAGAAGTAATCGCGTTTCTCCAGAGTAACTCGACGATTATTGTCGTAATGTAATTTCACTGGAATATTCTTCATGTTGCCCCTCATATGATCCACCAAAGACGCTCGTAGTTGCAACACCTCTGGTCCCGGATTTCTGTGAGTAGGGTGTCACTAGCCCGCATATAGACATTTGTCCAAATATACATTACGATTGAATTGTCGTTTGTTCGAATATCATTTTCAGTATCATATTGTTTCTTTTTTTTTTAACATTCGTCAACCCCCCTACGTTTTTGCTGTTATAAACCCACTTTCACGACTTTCTGGAGTATTAATCGCTGCACCCTCTAAGAACCCTGAGATCTCGACGGAATCTCAACGTTGCATAAAGAATTTCATTGAACCGATTGATTCTCATTGATTCCGATGCAGAAAGCCGATTCGAACCCATCAAAAATTCATTCTAAATGGGTTTGAATCAATTTTCAGCAAGGAATCAATGAGAATCAATCAGAAGATCTACTTCCTCAATTTTACGCTTGGGACCATGAAAAAGTGCATTCTCGGGTTATGTTCCCTCGTGTTACTTCCCAGGTAGGAAATGCCAATATTCACAACTGACCCATGCTTGGCAAAATACTGGGCTGCCAAGCATCGCGAACCAATATCAACCCAATATAAAACCATTTGTCATTCGAGAACCCACACCATGTTTCATAAGGAATGCCTATACAACAAGTGGTTCAAGATTGGCAAAACATTAAGCTGCCAAGCATGGCGAACCCAAGAGCATCGGCCCAATAATCAACCATTTGTTATTTGAAAATCTATACCACGTTTCGTAGGGAATGTCATTACAACAAGTGGTTGAAGCTTGGCAAAACATTAAACTGTCAAGCATGGTGAACCAATATTGGGCCAATGTATAACCAATGTTTATTTGAGAACCTATACCACATCTCCATGTTTGTGATTTTTACAGAATTGTACCGATATCCCTGCTAAAAATCTTATCGTTTTCTATGGGAAATTTTTAGCAGGGATGGCATGAAAAATCACGTCATTTTTTTCTCGAAGAAGTATGTTTGAAGAATCAGGTTGAAGCATGGCAAAACTTAATATACACAACTTGGGCCAGGTCCGGTTTAATCGTACGAGCCAAGCTCCAAAATACTCATAATACATATATCATGAGACAACCCATATAAAAATCTTCAGGCTCCGCCAATGCTGACGACGGAATATAGCTAGACGCAAGGCTGCCAGCCAAAGCTGGGCAATCTATGTAGGGACAAGGATGGTTGACAATGGTCTAAACATTGTACCAATATGGGAAGTCATAAATCGACTTCGTTGATCCATCATTGATCATTGGCTGCGCCACGCTTGGCCCATCCTTCAACCAATATTGCTTGAAGGAAAAAGCATGCTTTCAACAGAGGCTCTCTAGGGCTTGGCGGGACACTGCTCCAAGCATTAGGCAACTCTGAATGACAATGGATTCTCATGTTGCACCAAGCATGGGTCGTAGCTTGGTCCAGCTTGGGCAATAGCTTGGCTCAGCTTGGGCGATGGCCTCGCTCAGTTTAGGCGTTAGCTTGACTCGACTTGAGTAATAGCTTGGCTAAGAGTGAAACTTCCTTCTCAAACAGCAAATTACAATAACTCTCACCAGAGTGATGCTTGTTTCCTGCGAGTGGCGAACCAAGCATTCAATCAATATATAAGTCTCCTTTGAAGATTCCATGACAGAAATAATTCTTCATCTGTTTCCAGACCCGCCTACTTCTACGCCAGGACCACCGGATTTACGTCATTCATCAGTTTAAACTAATCAGAAAAATTACATGTTGAAATTCTCCGACATTCATTTCGTTCAATCGAAATGATAGAATGGATTTTTTATTTTATTCTCAATTACAATAAAAAATAAAAGTGACCATTGGCATGAGATGGGCGCAACCCTGCCGCAAGATTGCTACAGCGTTAGCTCATCCTTGGCGAACAAATTTTTGTATGGTCTGCCATTGACGGCATATGCTATCACAACCCTGTTTCCAGTGTTGGGTCTTGATTGTGGAAACAAATGGGCTGAGGCTGAAATGATGTTATCATTTCAGAGTTGCGCCATGCCTGGTAGCCTAGGCTCGGCCCATCTTGGTGAGCCTTGCGGCAACCTAGCGCCCATGGTCAATTTTTACCTGGGAAGCTTTCACCAAGCTTGGGCCATTTGTTAATTCCTACCTGGGTCTTTGCTTTAAAGGCAAAGAGAGTTACTGATCCTTGACAAGTTAGAAAACATAGCCTACACGGGAAAACATGTGGTGGAGATTCTTTTAAGTTCCCCCGAGTGCTGGTAGTGGAATTTGGGAATTTTATCTGCCCTAAAATTTTGAGAGTGAAATTTCACTCTTCTGCCAGCCAAAAGTGAGCCTGTCTTGCAGAAAATTTCTTTTGAGTGGAATTTCCATTCTTTTAGAGTGATATTCTAAGGTTTGAGGTCATAAACTCACAGCTACTCAAATTCTAGAGTCAAATCTCACTTCTGAAATTTAGTGGAGTAAAACACGTGGTTTTTCACTCTTTCAGATTCAGAGAGCACTACCCTTGAATATTAAATTCCACACTGTTTCGGTTTCCCGGACAAAGAATATAAATTATCCCATCTGTAACTTAAGCCCTGTAACTTAATTTTGAAACATTTTTCAGAGTATCGATTCGAATGAACGACAATTTCCTCGTTCTTCCCGCTCGTTTAGGTTGCAAAGGATTGTATATTTTAATTTCTAAAAGAGAAAGTTAAAGAAATATACCGTGGGGCCCGACCGTCGTCCAGTATCTCCACTTCCGTAAGATCCACGCTGTTGTAGTTCAATTTCAATCTCCCTCTGTGCACCGGTCTCAAATCTGGATGTAGAATGACGTATCCGTTGTTGGAGACGATGAACGCATAACCATTGACTCCCAATTTATACGGCAAAGTCAGTTTTCTTATGTCATCGATTGGAACATCGGTCCCCGCTACTCCTAACAAATCTGCTATTCTAGTCTCGTTATTTTTGTTCCCTTTGCGATCGAAGACCGGAGTGCTGACGGAAGTTAATAATCTGTACTCTTGCCAAGCCGTTGTGTTCAGCATCGAGGGATCTTCTCGGACATCTTCGTCTTTGTGTAACTAAAATCGTCAGTCGGGTCAAAAACGTCAAAACACATTAATCTATTGGATCCCTTGGACGTTGGTGTTGTGATTAGAATTCTTATGCATTGATGGATTTCTCGGACAAGTTTGGAGCGATTTTAACCCTCTCACGATTTATAGGATAAATGTGTTGCATTAGAATTTTTCCCTGGTTAAAAAAATCCATAGAATCTGATGAAATGAAATTTAATGGGATTTTGTCAGAACATTGTACAAGATTCAATGAGATTGGGTGAGAATCAATGGTTTCGTTTAATCAGGGTTAGCTCCTGTATTCCATCAGATACAGTACATACGGTACGTATTTAGGGCTGTTGTCCTGAAAAGAGGTTTCGCCCTCAATTCTCCAAGGTGAATACAAAAGATTTCTGTCATATATTGTTACTGAAATTGAAAAGTGCGAGGATATTCGAATCATTCCTTCTAGGTGCTTTTGAGAAGAACATTTTATTTTAGTATTTCACTGAAAAAAATATGAATAAAATGATCATTCTCAAAACTTGATGAATTTATTGAGTTTTTTTTTCATTCAAACATATATTTTCTCATCGAGAAAAATCATAGTGCATACTTGAACCTTTTTCTTTGAGATAAACCACAATGAAAAAACTTTCACCGAATACACTTTTCATGAAAAATTTTGAAACTCATGTTACAAATATGTGCCGGCGGTCCTGGAAGGGTTACTTCCTTGAATAAACTAATGAGACCAAAGACATTTATTAACTTATCAATTTTCTTTCAAACGCTTTTCTTTGAGAGTAGATTTGAGTTTTTAAAAATCACTGTAAATCAATGATGGCTTCCCTCGCTTCTCCACTCGATTAGATTCGAATGAACGGTATAAGGGGTGTTTGGTTTTTTTTCTGTAGTCTATAACCTCTCCCTGTTACTTCGAACACAATCAAACCTCCTGTGCGGACTAACGATGACTACATCAGTACTACAACTAAATCACACTGCATAGATCACTACAAGGATGATCCCAAACAGCAGCAGAAGGTTTTTTGAATGTTTAAAAAACATTAAAAAAATTCTTAAGAAAGTGAAAACGTTCAACATAGAGGAATGAAAACTCTACAACATTCTAAAACTCTCATTGCTGTCTGGGAATCTACAAGGATTTATCGATTCGTACCTCGACAATTATATAACTGCAACACAAATTTATAGGACTCTCATTAGCAGTATTTCATGTGAGTAGTAGCGTGCGTCGTATCATTACGGGGAATTCATGTTTGTGCACATCCAACTGCGGGTGTTTTAAATATAATCTCATACAACACAGCGTGCCTCTGGAATGTTTTCAAAACCTTTTGAACGTGCCAACCCAGATAACAAGATATCTTTCAAAGAGCTCAAAAAGAGTGATCTGAAATTGTTATAAGGGGAAGACATTCGAGGCGCGGATTGTGCTATTGAAAATAATCATAATAAATTAGGAAATAAAACATAATAAGCAGGGGAACTAAACATCTACAGGTGAAATCGTAAAAGGTTTGATAACGGTTTGTTGTAAACCTGTTGAACGTAGATCGAATCCTCGTTTATTCGTACACCCAGTTGTTTTCCTTTCAGATGTTTGTCGAGACGGGATTTTTGTTCCTCGTGCTCCATCACTAACCACAGCCACGTGGCCAGTGCCGGATTCTAATGAAATTTCACGTACTCTTTAATTTCTGGGTTTAAATATTGGTTTTTAATGGTGATGTGTGTCGTTGTTATCTTCCATGGGTCTTGTCTGTAGTTTTTGGTTTAAAAGTGTAGTTATCGCGGTAAACAACGTTATCCGTTATCGTGTCGACGATTGAAATATTGGAATACTCACAGAGATATCGGCGTAGGCGTGGGTCCAGACAATCGGGTGAATTTTCGCTTGGAGTACCATAGGTCGGGCAACTACGGGAATGTACTTTAATACTTGTTCTCGTACTTCTTCTTGGGCGTGAATGTGGGTGTAATAACCACGGTTCAGACAAGCCATCCACTGTATCTCCCGGACTTTCGTTACTTCTCGCCCCAACAGATAGGTAAACACCCGCACGGGGATGTGAGTACTGTTCTCTTGCCAGTTCCATCTTTGAAATACCTGAATATCAAAGAAAAGTGTGGAAGAAAAAACTCTATTCCCAGGGGGAAATAATCTCCTGAATACCTCACTCAAATTCCCGGGAACTCCATCCGTGACGAGCATGATCAACTGATTACATGGGGTATCATCGTCGCAACCGCGAGTATCTCTGTACGTCTTGAGGAGAGAAAACGCTCTGTCGAATGCGTTGGTTAAATTAGCGACTTCCTCCGTTTTGATTTGGTTCATAGATTTTTTGAAAATATCCAGATTTTCGGGGGTGGCTTGTACCAGCATGTCTTTGAAACAAGGTACCAGTTCTTCGGTTTCTTCGGAATATTTTAAGAGGGTTACGAAATCGTTGTTGGATAAAGTATCCAAAATCGCTGCGACTGTGGTTTTAGCTGAAAACAATTGATTTATATACTTGAATATTAGATTGATGAATAACCTCTTAGGTGTACAACTTTGCTTCCATACCAACATAACAACATCGTCATATTAGTGAATTCTTTATTACATTATAAATTTTTACTAGATGTCAATTTTTGAGCCGAATCCTCGTCCAAACCAAATGGAAGTTCTGATTTTCTACTTTCATTTGAAGAAGACTGCGACTGAGGCTCGTCGAATGCTCTCAAGTACTGAGGATGAAACTGCTCCGAGTGAAAGAACGTGTCGTGAATGGTTTCAACGTTTCCAGAAAGGTGATTTTAATGTCGAGGACCGACATGGCCGACAACGAGAGAGAAAATTTTCTGAAGATTCCGAATTGAAGGCAGTGCAAGAAGAATTGGCAGAATCATTGGGAGTAACGGTTTCGACAAACCATTTCGAAACGCCTCAGAGCCATGGGAATGATTCAGGAACAGGTGAATTGGGTTCCGTACGAATTGAAGCCAAGAGATGTCGAACGACGTTTCTTTACTTGCAAACAGCTGCTTCAAAGACCGGCGATGAAAAATGACTCCCCTACGATTAAGCGCAGAAAATCTTGGGGAATGCCAAACCAAATATTCATGGTGCCAAGGTTATGTCGTGTATTATGAGCTATTGAAACCGAGTGAAACCATCACAGGGGATCGACATCGAACGCAGTTGATGGTTTGAGCCGAGCACTGAAGGAGAAACGGCCACGGTACCAAGAAACACACGATAAAGTTATCCTCCAACGTGATAATGCTCGGCCACGTGTCTCAAAACCGGTCAAAACATATTTGGAAACCAGTAAAATGGGAAAAATTAGTGGCTAGTGACGGCCAGTACTTCGAATCTCAAGTATTGATTCACTTTTTGAGAATAAAGCCAGAAGATTTTGGGAAAAAACAGCAGAAGCAAAGTTGTGCACCTAATATGAACTTCAATTGTAATTGAAAAAGAATTGTTTTGAATACGTACCAATAGTTTTTCCCATACCGGTCATGCTTCCACTTACGTCCATCAGTATGACCATATCCTTGCTGCACGTGGCCGCTTCGATGAACCAACTACGAACTCTACAGTCGTAGAGGTCGGCGGTAGCCTCCCCTTCCTCGCCATTTGGATTCGCGCGATCGGTTCTCCATTGCATTGCCGGATACTGCCTCAGCATACCGTTGACCGAACCAAAATACTGCCAAGACAAAGCTGGATCCGATTCGTAATTACGTTGAAAGATATCGTCTAATGCTTCTGACCATTGTATATCGCGGACAACTGTTTTTTTCAAATCGTACACGTTTGTTGGAATATGAACCGAGGAAAAACTCGTGTTGATCGGTATGTTGTAGAAATGTCTGTCCGGGGTCAGCGTGATCTCTCTGTAAATCATTTGTACATTCTTTTACATTGTTGTGCATTCACAATCAGAACATGAAAAATGAGTTTTTGACATATAGAAATGACAATTGTCTTTTAAGGGGTCTTTCTGGTTAAGATTTTCAAGGAAAATTTTTTTGTCAAACATTTTTTCCTCATAGAAAGAATTGAGATATCGTTTTGAAAATTTGTAGGTATGTTTATTGAACATTAAATATTACAAATAATGTTTTTTTCAGATTCAAACAAATTTTTTTATCGTTCTACTAATTTGAACAAAAAAATACTAAAAAATGACGGTGGGAGTGATTTGGGGCGACCGGATGATCTGAAAAAGGAGAAAAATATGGCAAATTATTCCTTGTTGAAGTGGCTATCGCATGAACTAGGTTATTTTTTTTCCATCAAAAAATAACAGAATGGTGGCCATTTTTCGAGAGAAACGATTTTTCAGGGTGGAAAATCGGAGAATTTTTGACCAATCGAAGAGATCCTAGTTCATGCGATAGCTACTTCAATAAGGAATAATTTGCCTTTTTGTTTTTCTGTTTCAGATCATCCGGTCGCCCCAAATCACTCCCACCGTCATTTTTTAGTTTTTTCGTTGTTCAAATTAGTGTAACGGAAAAGAAAATTTGTTCCAATCTGGAAACAATATTTTTGTAATATTGAATGTTCAATGAATATGCCTACAAATTCTCAAAACGATATCTCAAATTTTTCTATGAGAAATATCTCGTATGGTGAGGTCAGATATCCCTTACAACAGGAGATGTTTTTGAAAATTCTTCCATTCTCTCTCAGAACCATACAATGAAAGATATTGTATATTTTCAACACACTCGTACGTTTCAGGAGGTCCACTTGCAATTTACATGGAAAAAATAATTTAGCTGGAGCAGCGAAGTGGCTAGCACGGACACGGACAGCCATTAAATTATCTCCTGCAGCTGAATTTCAATTATGACAGCAAAAAAATTTGCCTTTGTAGCTGGTTTATTTGCTGTAACAGCTAAAATTTAGCTGCGGAAGCTAATTTAATGGTTGTCCGTGTTCGTGTCAGCCACTCCGCTGCTCCAGCTAAATTATTTTTTCCGTGTATGTTAAATATTGACACGAAAAATGTATCGAATCAACACAACAATGTTTAATTTACCCTGAAAATCTGTGAATTTCAGAATTTGATACGTTGTTTTCAACACAAACTATGAGTGAACCCTGTTCCTGTGACACAAAATTTTGTGCAGTTGGGTCCTGGGTGGAAATCTGAGTAGGCACAGCTGGGAACCCAATGAGTGATATAAATAATGTTTCGAGATCAAAAGACATCTCACATTGTACATTTTCAAATACAATCGAATGATTCATTAACATTTCTTTTGCATTATGTGTGCACCTAATGAACACATAATTTCTCGTAAATGGAAATAAGAACTCGTTAACGGTAGTTCTTTGTTCCTTTGTTTCGATACAAATAATATTTGAAAAATCCACGTTTATTTTTCTACACCATATGAGCCCTCTTCCCACGTGAAAATTTCTCGCTTGCGCCAATACTGACGATGGAAAATAGATAGGCGCAATGCTGACATCCAAGGCTTGGAAATCTATATCGAGCCAACGTTGACTGACAAGTGGCACAATGTTGCACCAATGTTGGGAATCATAATTTCCAATGATCGATCCATCATTGGCTCAAGATTGTGCCAATCATGGTTCATCGTTGTCCCAATATCGTTTGGACAAAAGGAATTAATTTCATACGAACAATTTCATAGCACGGCTGAATATTAATCCAAACGTTGACAACGTTTAGAAGAAATGAGTACCCAATGCAGTGCCAAGCCTGGTCAAAGCTTGGCTCAGGCTAGCCACGATCCTCAATTATACGTCTCCATACAAAAATTCCCGCGTCCAATGTCAAAGCGCCACCCTTCGGTATTGTTTCCAACGCTCGGTTCGTTTCTCGCAAGCGCTCAACGAACTATGCGGTTGATATATAAGCATCATATAACCTTCTGATTTGAAAATTCTTGTCTTCATCATAGGTCCTTCATCGAAGGAGAGATTTTAGCTGTGCAGACCCATGGACTCGTGGACATCAGAATTTGAATTATACTTGATGTAATTGATTTGTAAGGTAACCAGTAATCATTGAGTTATATTCAACTTATAAACACACCTTGTATTGGATTAATCAAATAAGTTTCTTCGTTTCAATGTATACAGAGATTCTCTGGCCCTGGTTGTATAAAATATTTCAGGTTCGGGCTGTACTTCTTAACACGTGTGGAGGGGAAGCGATCGATGTCGGGAATATATGACTCTGAATTTTTATTATATTTTTGCAATCGTTCGACATAGAGTTGAACATCGGCACAACATTGGCTCAACGTTGGCGCGGGATTGTCGCAACGTTGAATCAATTTTGGCCGAATATTGACTCAGTACTATTATAGTATTGACTCAAATTTAGCAGTCAACATCATTTATGTGTAATAAATGATGGTACCTCCTTTAAATGCATAAAACATCTGACCATTGGCAGACCATAAAAAAATTCGTCTATCAGTCTTGGTTCGTAATGAGTACAAGCATGATCCAATCTTGGATTTAGATCGAGCGACAAATTTTTTCAAGGGTTGCCAATGATGGCTGATGTGACTGCCATAATCGTACCAATGTTGGTCCGTGATTGGCAGAATACATCAATGGCGCCTGTAACGATGTTATCATTTCAAGCTTGCAACTTGCTAACCGCCAAGGCCTCGGCCAATCTTTGTCAGTGTTGCGCCATCCTAGTGCCAATCGTCAATTTTCACCTGGGTTCTTTCTTTCCTCGCAGAATTTCTGCCGAATCTTTTTTTTACACTGAGAGAAATCGCTTAGTTGCGTGAGCAAAAATACCTCAGTTAATAATCTTTATTTGATATGAATAAAAATTTGTTGGCGGTAGCAAAAACAATGATTCGACGTCTATTTATTTCAAATGAAAAAATTCAGTTAATAGTAGTTTATAAGTAATTTATTTGTGACAACTAACAATTCAAGTTCCTCAGCAAATAGAATCTGATTACTCATGCGCTGACTACCATTTCATCATTTTCAATTGTTTCACTGGCATTTCCACCCATGTCTATTTTTCAACGACACGTCTGCGATCGCGTACAACGGCGATATGGAATTTTGGATTTTATTTTTGGAAGAATAGATTACTCCATTGCAAAAGTTTTCAGATTCATTGCAATGGTTCATCGGTTCTGTGAAAGTTTTGTCTCAAGAATGTTCGTACAAAATATTTTTTTATGCAGTGAAATTGTGTTAAAATATGGAGCAAGTGGAAATGCAAGAAATTTTTCAGAATCTCTCCTGACTAAATATCCTCGGTAAAAATCATTCTAGTTATTCCCCAGGCCTTGCAAGACCTTACGATGCCCTTGCGAGGAGCTTTCAAGGCCTAGCAAGGCCTTGCAATAACCTAGAAAATCACTGGAGTCATTTCTAGCAAGATTGTTTAGTAATTCCTGGTGTATATTTGATTTTCAATAACCAACAATATTTCAGCACAATCATATTTCATCGACTAAATAATTTAGTTGAAATAACATTTTGATTTAATTGGAATATTTGGTCAGCACAACGTCAAAATATTGATTTGTAAGAAGTGAAAGTTTTACTCAATTCAACTAAATTCAATTGACTAAACAAAATGCGTTGATTTGAATAATAAAAGTCTAGCTGTCTGATATATGAATAAATTTGATTAATGTGATTTTTCTCAGTGTAAGAGAGTTTAACAGCAGACTCCTCTACTCACCTGTAAACAGCAACGTTTTTCACCATATTCATTGGTAATTCAGGCAGCATGTCAGAGTTGGCGATAGGACTGTATTTTCCAGACACGTACGTGAAATTATCGTGAGTCAAACTTGCATTTCCAAACTCTGCCGCGTCTTCCGCTACCATTCGAATACACGTAACAGCGTCCATTTTACTCTTCAGCATCCTCCCAACGCTCTCGCTTATTATCTCAATAAGTTCCTCGCCGGATTTCTCTTCCACTCGTATGAAGGGATTCCTATATTTCTATAGAAACACAAATCTTAGACACCCCGAATCCGTGGATTCGATATAATCCAAGCATTGCAGATTGACTTACGGACAATAACTCTTCGGGGCGAGTCACAGCGTTCGCCAGTTCCCACAGTTCGTTGCCTAAATTTTCAGCCCATTTATCGACGCTGTACAGAAAAGAAAAGAAAAAGTCACTTGTCGAGCATATTGAGTCGAGAATTATTGAAAGCATCTAAATCATTCGTCCAATGTGCATCGTCTGCCAATAATTATGATTTCATCTTCATATTCGTATTCATGAGGTGACTGACCCGCGTAACCCCTAGTGTTCATCATTCGTACAATATATAATGCCATATACAATAAACCTATGAGAATGAACTTGTGTGCTTGTGTACTCAAATAGAATGTGGATTTTATTATCCAACAGAGAAATCATAGTACGAGATAACGCATGTACAATGTATTCGCTTTATCGCTAAAATTCATCGAATCTCATAAACGTATCAGAAACAAAAAACAGAGTCTAGTTTTTACTTCCAAACCGGAAGTACCGGTTACCTTTCTGAACGTATTTTTGTTTTTTATTTGTATTAGAAGAATTTGAATCATTTATTAGTAAACGAAAAAAACCCATTGATTCTGACCAATTCTCATCGAATTACGAATGCAATGAGATTTGGTCAGAACTTTCATGTGAAACTCGTTGAATCTGGCCAAATCTTCTCACTAAATCACGATTAAATTTGCACAACGTTCTGACCAAATCTCATTGAATTTCATTCGTCAGATTCAATGGATTCTTTGAACCAGGGTCAACGATCGAGAATGATTATAATTAACACCATAGGATAATTAACGAAAACACTTGAAACCTTGGACATATACACATTTATAGACGTCTGATCGAACAACTCACATGTGAGCGTCTTTGGTGGGAATGCAATTGATACCGAAGAGAAATATCGTACAAATGAGGGAGCGAATGCAACATCGTTGAACAAAAAGCCACATATTGTATCACCGAGTTAACGAAAGTGTCTTCTACATAAACGGAACACGATTGACACGATTGACACGATTGACACAATGCGAGGATGAAAACATTGCTCGTTTATTATTTATGCTTGTAAAAATAGAGAAGCTGAGGAGCAGCTTCGATGTCGATTCGTATGTTACTCGACTGGTTACTGTACGTAAATTTCAAGTGTAGCTACTTTTCCGATCTTTAGCCGGTGGATCTTGATTATTTTTGGTACACGCGTACAGCGCCTCCTTGGACTAGCGTCTTTTCGTCATCGCGAGAAATTTTCTCATGCCATGCCACGTATTATTTATAAAACCATGTCCCAAATGCTTCGAAACGTTAGGGGGTTTTTCATTTTTCTTTCTCCTGCGTGAGAGAGTTATCTTTATCATCGAGTATCGATTGTTTATCCTTTTTCAATCAAAAAATTGTGAGATATTTTTATAGCCCTGATTAGAAAATCCGATTGAATCCGATAAAGAAAAATCCTATCGGAATGAATTGAGTTTCCACATCTGAAATTTTCCAATTGGATTGAATCGGTTTTTTTTTATTGGCGATTAATATTCCCATTGAATCTGATGAAAAATATTCTATCGGAATGAACTGAGATTCTGTATCGGTAATGTCCCATTGGTTTCGATTAGAATCCTTCTGATCGGCTTGAGTGTATTCTTAAAATAACGTTAAAAAACAACACCTATGGAATCTTGCTTCCAAAAAACAAGTATTGGATATCACTGGTGATGTGACAAGAGCAATTGGTGTCTTCCGATGGATGTTTTTCGGTAATGGGATTCGATAGGTGTGTCTATCGAATCAGGGGAATCCTCATCGGAAGGATCTCGTGCAGGGTAACAAATCGATGACGCATACTGTGACAAAAATTTAGATCGCTCAACTTCCGTTGGATGCTATCACGGTATGAACTCATCTGTATATTCGATCCAACCTTGATCCGGAGCCCTTTATAACCCCCCGATCAATTGTTTCCATTTTCATACTTCAACCGTGCGAGAAGGCCATCTTGTGACTCATAAGAGAAGCTCCAGATTTCATCGCGCATGCACATTTTCAGATTGACATTACGGCAAATTCCAATAAAAACCAAAATTGACCATTGAAATGGAACAATTCTGAAAGTGCATCAGGTATTTTCTATACGAACCATGAAATTTCAAATCTACAAACTTTATTTCTATTCGTCTCTGTGAATGGACATCATGAAACATTTCAATAGAAACCAATTCACCGAATATAGAAATTCTCAATTTGAATTGAATATTTCATACACAAATGGACTGGAAATTTAGATTTAAGAACTCTTCTATTATTCCCAGTAGATTTAGATTTCAAAACAATGCAATCAAAATTAACTGATCCATATGAATTAAATATTCGAATCTACAAACTGTACTACCCCGATTGGTTAGTAAAAGAAAAAACCTTCTCCAATTACATCATATAGTTCTTGTAAAAACTGATAGAATATAACATATGCCATTACTTCCAATCAAATCGACAGATATTTATATACGGGCGAATTCAGGATTCAACTTCACGGATCACTGATTTTCATTTATTCCCAGGTGAAAATTGACGATTGGCACTAGGATGGCGCAACACTGACGAAGATTGGCCGGGCCTTGGCGGTTAGCAAGGTGCAAGCTTGAAATGATAACATCGTTACAGGCTCCATTGATGTATTCTGCCAATGAGGGACCAACATTGGTACGATTATGGCAGTCACATCAGCCATCATTGGCAACCCTTGAAAAAATTTGTCGCTCGATCTAAATCCAAGATTGGATCATGCTTGTACTCATTACGAACCAAGACTGATAGACGAATTTTTTTATGGTCTGCCAATGGTCAGATGTTTTATGCATTCGAAGGAGGTGGCATCATTTATTACACATAAATGATGTTGACTGCTAAATTTGAGTCAATACTATAATAGTACTGAGTCAATATTCGGCCAAAATTGATTCAACGTTGCGACAATCCCACGCCAACGTTGAGCCAATGTTGTGCCGATGTTCAACTCTATGTTGAACGATTGCAAAAATATAATAAAAATTCAGAGTCATATATTCCCGACATCGATCGCTTCCCCTCCACACATGTTAAGAAGTACAGCCCGAACCTGAAATATTTTATACAACCAGGGCCAGAGAATCTCTGTATACATTGAAACGAAGAAACTTATTTGATTAATCCAATACAAGATGTGTTTATAAGTTTAATATAACTCAATGATTCCTGGTTACCTTACAAGTCAATTACATCAAGTATAATTCAAATTCTGATGTCCACGAGTCCATGGGTCTGCACAGCTAAAATCTCTCCTTCGATGAAGGACCTATGATGAAGACAAGAATTTTCAAATCAGAAGGTTATATGATGCTTATATATCAACCGCATAGTTCGTTGAGCGCTTGCGAGAAACGAACCGAGCGTTGGAAACAATACCGAAGGGTGGCGCTTTGACATTGGACGCGGGAATTTTCGTATGGAGACGTATAATTGAGGATCGTGGCTAGCCTGAGCCAAGCTTTGACCAGGCTTGGCACTGCATTGGGTACTCATTTCTTCTAAACGTTGTCAACGTTTGGATTAATATTCCGCCGTGCTATGAAATTGTTCGTATGAAGTTAATTTCTTTTGTCCAAACGATATTGGGACAACGATGAACCATGATTGGCACAATCTTGAGCCAATGATGGATCGATCATTGGAAATTATGATTCCCAACATTGGTGCAACATTGTGCCACTTGTCAGTCAACGTTGGCTCGATATAGATTTCCAAGCCTTGGATGTCAGCATTGCGCCTATCTATTTCCTATCGTCAGTATTGGCGCAAGCAAGAAATTTTCACGTGGGTATGTGAATATTTCTATTAATTCGAATAAATTCAAATGTTGAAATGATCCAACTGAAACCCATTGATGAATAAAATTCATACATTCTAGAATTGAATTGGATATTCCCCATACAAACCCATTACCCATTCAATTCCAAAAATTTCTCCTTCAATTTCAATATATCGAGGTTAAAGATACTTCCGATGAAAACCGTTTGCCTCATGAGATGAAAAAACTTTCAAAAATCCAACCAGATATTTCTTATACAAACCGATAGATCGCGTTGAATCCTATTAATTCCAATAAAGCACATATTTTTCAATGGGTAAATCCTCGATTCAATCCTATAAACAATAAGTTCCAATTGAGTCGTATTCATTTTGAATCGATACTTGGGGCTTTCCGATTGACCCAATTCATTCCGATTAAGGCGATTCACCACAAGCCAAGTTACTAGATCTCTCCCCCCAGTTTTCTCAGTAATCAATGAATAGAATCAATTTTAATGAGCAGGTGCATCTTCTTAGGCTATTGAAAAAAATGCAGCTACTCATTATTTTTCATTTTATGTGTTCGTTTCTGAGAAAACTGGGAGGAGAAATTTGGAATCTAGTAACTTTTGCAGGGAGTAATGAATCCCCTTAATCAGGCGATACTGATCCTGAGGAGACGAGACTTTCAAAGTATCGTCGAGAATCTCGTCTCGTGCACCCCTAATCCGAGGGAATATTTCATCGAGTCCTCATTCAGGCAAGATTACGATCCTCTCTGATGCTCTGTATCTTCCTAGAAGATACATTTATAAGATCCATCAAACGTGATTTCCCAACTTTTTCTTGCGTAACGCGGATCTTTCAAGTATAGAAACCCAAAAAATCTTCGATCCACGATCAAATGACAACAACACTGCTATCAAAAATCTTTTCAAGGTTCTTTTTGAAGAACGAAAGTTTCATTCGGGATAAGAGATATCAAAAGTTATTCAACGTGTATATATGTAGATGACATGCATCAATCTTATCAGGCACTATCGTTTTTTCATAACATATATAACGATACTCGATAGAGAGATCGATAGATAAGTAGCGCTACCCAGATAAATGCGGGAAAATGAAAGCGGAGGGGATGGCAAGTACAAGAGATGAATGAGAGAAGAGACATTCTTTCATTAGAGTTACCTGTCTGGAGTTCGTAAACTTGTCGAACAGAAGTCGAATAGAAACGTGAGAAAAAAAACCGTGCATCGAAGAAGATAATTGGACATTCAAAGGCCCAGCCGATGATTCACCGTTCGAAGAATCAGGAACCGTCGAAAACACAAACAGGATCGGATGTGATAAAAGGACTGGCTTTGACGTAACCTCTTCTCTCTCTTTCACTCTCTCTCTCTGCTTCTTTAAGGTCAGTAAATACTCATTTAATATTAATTATTTCAATTAATTGGACACACTTAACCCTCGATGACCCCAGTGATCTGATAGAATACAAAAAAAACACCCCAGCGGGGTCATTGAGTGACCCCTAACTTTTCACAATTACTTCACTTTCTTCGATTGATCGATGCATGAAAAAAAAAAATTCATTTCAAACTTGATTTATTTTTCAATACAATTTTTCCGGTGTGAGTGTATGAAAAAGTCCTATTCTTTTCTTGGATTTTCTACCATAAACCTTCCGGAGTTGAGGGGAGGATCCTGCTTTAGGAGGCCTCAAAAAAACGTTGTTTTGGAAATCTTTTTGAGATACGAAAAAGAGATAATCGAATGAAACGAACTCTTTGGAATATATTCGTGTATGTTTCGAGTTAAAAATTGTTTTCCAATGAGAAATAATGAGGTGCGTTTTCTTCAGTTTTCAGTTTTACAATCATTATAAAATAGTGGGAGTGATTGCAAAAAAACTAGACGTGAGATTGAAATGAACCAAAGCTTGTTATCTTCAGTTTTGTATTCTCTTTTATTTGAACCCAAAAATGTTTATGGAAAATTATGTCTAAGCAATGTTTATAGCAAATTTAAGTGATCATTCTTCCTCCAAAAAGAGCTGCTTTTTTCCTCCAAACCGCGAGGTAAATTTTGAATTCCACGATTTCTTCCAGGTTTTCTTGGTTCGCATAGAAGAATGGTGTATGAAAATTGAAATGTCGTTTGATATTTCCGTTTTAGATAAGAAATACGACCTGTATCTTTCTCACCGATAGAAGACTTGAATTGCGAGGTGCTCTACGAATGTGGAAATAACTCTTACATACATGATCTTTTCACGCTGGAAAAAATTTCTTTATTTACTTGTAAAATATGTGAAAATACCCTGAAAAGTTTGTTGGGTAAAATTATTTTTTTGGTACCTGAAAAAATTCTCAAAAAAACACTCTTAAAGCAGGATCTCCCTTCAATTTGAATCTCCAATTAGATTTCTAAATTTCGCACCTGTCGAATGACTGATATTCCTCTTCGCTTTCGTCGACATCTGTGTTGTTGGGCTACTCAAAATCACAAACTGTAACAAACAATTTCTTAGTAATTGATTAAAAAGTTCTATGTTTACCGTTCTCGTAAATCTATCGAAAGATAAAAGATCGAAGTACTCGAGTAGGATCAGGGTATCGGATAACGAGGGAAGAATCATTCTTCGTAATAACTCTAAGGGAGTCTCATTTCAACCCTTGAATTGTAGATCTCAGGTCAAGAAGAGAGTGGAAAAAAAAAACAAAAAAAACAAAAAGGCAAGGGTGTTGCACGAATATAACGATCGCCAGGAAGTTAAAATCGTGTATCCACCACGAATTGGTGTGATTAATACCGGGGTAATGTCGTCGCGTGATCAATGACATCAGGAACGTCAACGGGGGGATAGAAGGGAACGTTACAAAAGAGTAACCAAGAAGAAGGGGTGAAGGGGTGGCGAGGGGAACCGCACACGTATCACCGGGTTGACTAATTTTTCTTTATGGCTACAAATACGATGCACAGTGTGTAGACTGCAGGGAATCGTAGTAAGTGCGAGGACTCCGGTTGTCGAGAACGAAGGCAGTCATAGGCCAGACGTCTTTTCGAGCTGACAGGCCGGATTCAAATGTTACCAAGAATCGAACAGATCGACGATTACGGCGATGTCCGGGTTACCTGTATCACCGAAACAATCAAGGATCCCACGACTATCCCGCCGCAGAAATTTTCTCAATTTTACGGTGTGTTCTTTTGAACCTCTTGTGATCCTTTTTTCTAATTTCTCTCCTTCGAAAGAGCATAGATTATCAACTTTATAACTCGTATTCACGAATGCCGGGTGGAAGAGTGTTTTCAATTTAACGCAAACACATTTTTGAATCGGTCAAGTGAGGATTTCGATCGCAAGTGAGTGAGTAAAAATTCATAAAATTTGTGGAAACAAGAATTATATATAATTTATATATAATCAGAATTGCTAGGAGAATAAATTTTCTTCTTGGATGAAAAACTGAAAGGAAAGAACAGAGCGATCTAATCTACGTTTGATTCGACAAAAACATAGATTGGGTAACGATTAGGAAACTTTCTTGACGAAAACCTTTCTTGAGGAATTCCCTCGATGTTGCAACGCGCGTGTTACAAATCAATAATCTACACATTTGTATTTTTCTTCTGCTCCCTTTTACGAGGAGGACCACGTGGAGTTGTTTTCAAAGTATTAAGATTACGTCGTGATGTGAAAACAATTAAATAAAATCACAAGAGACAATTTCTTCAGCGGACTCTTCCAGTGAAAAAGCAGGAAAATCTCACAACGCGACCCAAGATTTGTGATTTTTCTTTATTTTATGACAAACCTTGGAAGCATGAATTTGAATAGAATTCATCCCAAATAGGAGATATTCAGTCACGGACAATCTTTCGGTAATGAATATATTGATAATACATTGATACAGTGATTGAAATTTTAAATTACATCAACCTATTGAATTTTGTTTGCACTTGTTTCCTCGTGACACTCGATAATCATATCTGACCTACGCGATGATTCACAATATTTTGATTTTGAAAATTAAATGATTTCATGACTATACCGCGGAAATTTATGCAAAAATACATTTTTCTGAGAGAATTTAGTTTCTAAGTAGAAATTTTCTTAAATATTAGTGTGTATTTTGTCAAACTCATCGAAAATATCACTCTCGACTGTTTAAAAACTCATTTTTACAGGCTGCACAGTGATTTTTTGAAGAATTTTTACTTGTCCTTCGAGTACTGGAATTTCACGGTAATTTTCACAAGGCAATTCTTTCAGTGTAATATCCAGCATCTTTTAATATGGAAAAACAAATATGTAACGTACTATTTTATGTCATGAATGTTAAATACCCTGGTAAAAAAATCTCTCTGAATATCTTTCTATATTTTGGGACAAATTTCAGAGAGATTCAGTGGAAGTGAGAGACTTTTCCGACAGTGATACGTTCTGAATTCTTCAACTTTCTCTGAATCTCTCCGCATATCACTGAATCCCTCAGAATTTTATATATTTAAATTTCAAAGCTCGCTCTAAATTTACCTAAATATCTCTAAATTTCCCTAAATCTCCCGGAATCTAATGTATTCAGATTTCAAAGCTTCCTCTGAGTTTCTCTGAATTCTTCTGAATTCCTCTGAATTCCTCTAAATCTCCAGGAATTTAATGTATTCGGATTTCAAAGCTTCCTCTGAATTCCTCTGAATTTCTCTGAATCTTTCTAAATTCCTCTGAATATTTATAAAAAATTCCACGCACGATTTTTTCCTAATTTATCTTCCTCTGGGAGTCTCTGAAACTTCCAGAAAGCCTCTGAAATGCAAGACCAAGAATTGTACTGAATTCATTCCTCTCTGAATTTCCAGACCCCCCCGGATTTCTCTAAGTTCCTCTGAATCTCTCTGAATTTTTCTGAAAAATCCCACGCACAATTTTTCTTAATTCACCTGTCTCTGTGAGTCTTTGACACTCCCTGAATACCTCTGAAATCCTGAACCAAAAATTTAGCTGAATTAATTTCTCTCTGAATTACGCTGAACCTTTCCAAATTCTTCTAAATATTCCTGAAAAGCTCTACGCACATATTTTCCCTAATTCACCTGTCTCTGTGAGTTTCTGACATTCCCTGAATACTTCTGAAATCCTGAACCAAAATTTTTACTGAATTAATTCCTCTCTGAATTTCTCTGAATTACTCTGAATCTTTCTAAATTCCTCTGAATATTTCTAAATTCCTCTGAATATTTCTAAAATGCTCCACGCGCAATTTTCCTTAATGTATCTGTCTCTGGAAGTCTCTAAAACTTACAGAAAGCCTCTGAAATGCAGGACCAAGATTTTACTGAATTTATTCCTCTCTGAATTTCCCAGACTTCCCCCGCATCCCTCTGAATTCCGCTGAATCTTTCTGAATCTTTCTGAAAAATTCCACGCACAATTTTTCCTAATTCACCTGTCTCTGTGAGTCTCTGAAATTCCCTGAATACCTCTGGAACCCTGAACCAAAAATTTAGCTGAATTAATTCCTCTCTGAATTTCTCTGAATTCCTCTGAATATATCTGAAAAGTTCTACGCACAATCTTTCTGAATTCATCTATCTCCGAAAGCGTCTGGCCCTCCTTGAACGCCTCTGAAATGCAGGACCAAGAATTTTACTGAATTTATTCCTCTCTGAATTTCCCTGCATCTCTCTGAGTTCCTCTGAACTTTTCCGAATCTTTCTGAAAAATTCAAAGCACAAGTTCTCTCAATCCACCAGTCTCTGAAATCCTCTGAACCACGCTGAATTGCTCTGAATTTCCCTGATTCTTTCTAAATCTCTCTGAAACGATTCAGAGAGATTTTTTTACCATGGTACACTGTCTGAAATATCCGGAAGTTTTTTTCAATCGCTTATATGAATTCAGGTTCATACACATTTTATATTACACTTCAGAAAAACATGAGATAACCATAGATTATGCTATAATTTACATTCAATTTGATGTAAAATATGAATGAAACTGAATTCATGCAAAGAAACTTCCAGCAAAAACAATAAAATTAATGCAAAAATTTCTAACATTGATATGCAAAAGATGTATGATATGAAAAGAAGTATATTTGCATGAAATTTCGTAGTCCATTTATGACATCTGATTCTCCTTTTTTAAAATTTTTTGTAAAGAATTATGAACAAGAAAAAAATAAGTATTTTGAATTGCTAATTGATCACAGTAAACTGCGAAGTTTCTTTAGAAATAGGACTTCAACCGTGTGTTTTTTTTTTAAAGATATTTCAAAGTTATATTTTACAAGCACTGGAGAGGTTCTCGAAAAATATTTTGATTCAAGAAATTTTGAGAGATATCTTAAGGGGCTATACTACTGTGAACGCTCAAAACTTAGGTGATTTTTCGGAATTTTTTGAGAAAAAAGTATTCCATTGAATGTTCTGAAACTTTGAGGATATATTTACTTATAACTTAACTATATTATATAATTTTTTGGTACAAAAATATCGACATACGAGCGACTTATGCGCTGCCTTCGGAGACGTAAAAACAAAAAGATTCCCCAACTGCTGCCACCATACCGGTCGCTTAAGGGCATTCATCAGAGGCAAAGTTACTAGATCTCTCCCCCCAGTTTTCTCAACGATTAATGAATATAATCAATTTCAATGAGCAGGTGCATCTTCTTAGCATATCAAAGAAAGTGCAGCTACTCTTTATTTTTCATTTTATTTGTTCGTTTCTGAGAAAACTGGGGGGGGGGCGATTTTGGAATCTAGTAACTTTTTGGGAAGGTGGTGAATGCCGTTAAGTGGCTGAAATGGAAGAAAAACAAAAATGACGTTAAACTAGAAGGTGTACTCCGTACGATAACCCAGGATTCTTGAAAAATATTGAAATCTGACAAAATGCTCGTTTGTCCGATGTCAAATCGACAATTATTATCCAATCAAAAACATCGTGGTTCACCGTAGAAGAAATACACCCGAGAAAAACTCGTTCAAAGATTTCACTATCGATTCACACTTCGAGACACTTTCTATTAATATTTCAAACAAAATGTGGTGATTTCAACTCAATTAGAGTACATTTAATGTCAATTGCAGTAAATTACACTCCAAAATTGTCTCTGTCACAAATTTCATTCCAAATTGTGGTAACTACAACGGGTAATTTTTTTGCGTGTAAATTTGAGAGGCATTTTCGCATAATATTTGAGATAGGGCTTTGGAATTTTGACAGGATATTCTTAAGGGTACAAACTGTTGAAAAAAGTACAAGAAAATCGATTTTTTTAAAGTGTTACAGTGGCATAGCCCCTTAAGAGAAGATTCTCATCAAACGACTGAAAACTAAGATAAATTTGATGAATTTTATTTCTTTCATACAGAGCTGGGCTGGAACACAATCATTTGAAATCAACTAATCAAAAATTTTCATTAATTACATGATATTTGCTGGAACCTGAACCTATAATATCGATAAAGAGTCAAAAATCAAGAAAACTTCCTCTCGCTCTTCAAACTATTCTGAAAACAAAAACAAAATTGAAAAAATATCATCTGCAATTAGGTTCGGAGTCCAATAAACTAAATCTACTTCAAAATAAGAAAATAAACAGAACGATCTATTGTATAATATTTTGAGATATCACAAAGACCGATGAAAAAATCATGATTTCGAGTGAAACCTCCTTCAAGTTTCGATACACGAACTTTTGATTTGGAAAACAAACTTTGCATATACTTTACGATTCATCGAAAGAGTGTCAAAACCCGACTTCTTGATTCACTTCCTTCCATGCACTGTAAAATCTTTTTTTCGAATTTTTGTTACTCAATAGTTTTTATTGAATTCACAAAAAATTTGTGGGTTCCCAAATAATCTGGGAATCTACAAATCCACACGGAGAACAATACTTCGTTATGGCAGTCAGGGATTAGCTGTGGTAGCTATTTCGTGTATTTGATATTTGGATAGCGAAGAAAATTGCTGCAAAAGCTAGATTTTAGCTCCTACAGCAGTAACTTTTGTTGCCACAGCTAAAAAATAACCACATCAACCACATCATACACGAAAAGAAAAAAGTTATCAATACTTGAATAACATTTATTAACATTTAATGACTGTCAGGTTAGGGAAAAAGAGCATTTATTGTTATTGTTTACAGTGAATTTATCAACTTTTGATGAATTTACTACGAAAATTCTTCAGCGATACTCTTTTTCCCCAAATTGTCAGTCATTTTTCTAAATAATCATACACGGAGAAAAAAAATTCGTTGGAATAGCTGAAAGCAAGCAAGTCCGCTGAAGTGAACGGCGATTCGTTGTTTCAGCGAATCAAGCTTCGTAAAATTAGCGAAGAACTGATAATTATAACGAATCAGTTAGTAAATACAGCGAATTAACTCATTAACACAGTGAAATGTTATTGTTAGGTTATTCAATCCGTTCAGCGAAGACGGATTCGTTAAAATAACGAAATCTTTTTTCTCCGTGTAACCTCTGTCTTTTCGTGTATTTTTCCCTGCATAAGATCTTCGCCATACTTTTCTTTTTGGAAATTCACAAATACATTTTTACAGTCTGAAAGAAAAATTCAAGAAAATCACAACATCTCTGTATTCGCTCGATGAGAACCTGCACTGAGAATCCAATTTCTCAGACTGAAAGAAACTTTTCTTCGCCCTTATTCTACACACAGAAAAATATATTTCAAAAATTCCCATAATTTATCGAGGATCAGCGCCAGTCTGTGACGAATGAAATTATTTATCTGAATATAGCTTCAAAAGTACCATAATTTCTTGTAGAAATAAATCTATAATTATGGAACTTTTTCAAAGTGAATTCAAGTGAAAACTCTTTCTTTTCAACACATCTGTTTTCTGCGTGTATAATAAATTTTTTTTTTTCCAACGGAAAAAGTTTTCATCAAATTGAAACAGAAATATATTCCTTCTCGAATGCGAAGAATGTAATTTCAATTCAATGAAAAATTCTTCCATTGACGTGAATTATTTTTTCCATCGGAAACAAGATTCATCGGAATGAGGGCAAAAAAATTTTCTCCAAGTTTGAGAAATTGGCTTCTCAATGTGTCCTTGACAACATTTTAATAATTTCACGATTTCCGTGTGCACCTCGATCTTCAATCATGTGGATCACTTCATTAGATCTCACTTGTCGGTATGATTCGATATCATTTATTGCTATGGTTCGATATTCCTTCTTAAAAAATGCAATTTAATCCGACAAAAATAGTGCTATCGAAATGAATCATGTCTCTATATCGGACATTTCTTATTAAAATCGATTGGAAATTTTCTTAATCGGATTGAGTGCAGTATCTCAGTATATCTCTGATGTCCAACATGTAGTAAATCCTGTTATCAAATGAAGAAAACATCGGCAATCACCAGTTAAGTGATAAAAAGCACTCAATCTCACCCGATTTTTGTTTATCACAGGATTCGAGAGGTATTCCTCATCACAGATGAGCTGCAGGGTAAGACGATTAATATCCATCCTGCGACAAAATTCAACTAGTTCAACAACTTCCGTGGCAAACTACCCCAGAAAATACAGTAGCGCATAAAGAATCCTGGGATCATCCAACAACTGTATTTCCTTGATATTTTGCCTTGAAAAAGAGGCTGTTTAAGAGATTTTACTATGTGAATATTATGGTAAAAACTCACCAGTGAATTCAGCTCGATACGGAAAAAAGGAAAAATTGCAACACTGTAAAAAACTCGCAAAAAAAGTTTCGAAGTTTTTGACTTGACATTTTTTAGTAAATTCACAAATATTTTTTACAGTGCACCCCCGACTGGAGGTGTGCGATTCGTTGACAAACATATTAGAAATTCGTATATGAATTAATCGAAGATTTCGAATAATTGGCAAAGGAAAAAAACCAAAGAATTGGTGGAAAATTTCATCGAACCTTACTCAAATTCCGCCTATTTGTTTTTTTCCCTTAGAGATCAGAAAAATTCATCGCCATTGTAGCAAAATTTCGGTGATATCCAATAATAGTCCATAAGATCTAACACATACTGTAAAAAATTGCTTTCTGAATTTCATATAAATTTATGTAAAGCAATTAACATATGAATTTTGTATTAAGTTTCAAAACTTTTCATATTAAATTTGATGATATCTCATACAGAATTATGATTTTTCATGCACTTTTATATGAATTTTAATACATTTTGCAATAAATTTCATGATTTCATGATTGAACTTGATTTCAATTACAAGTTTCAGGATTTTCACATTCATCTGATACATGAAATTGCAGGTTGTTTTTTACAGTGCATCTCTGCGAAATTTGCTGGATTGCTCTGAAAAAACACGGTTTCAATTGCAGTAACTAAAATCGACATGGAATGAGGAATTTGAGTTGCCTGGACTGGAATATTGTCTGTTACAACAAACATTTTTAGTTGGAAACTAATATTTTGTTCGGGCAACTAATTTTCTTATTTGAAATCGCCCTGAGGAAAAAAAGACGTGATTCTTCACTTAATTTATGATATTGAGGATCATGTTAAAAATGGGGTGAAAAATCACGTGGTCTATCATGATCAGGGCTGGACATGTATTTGAAATACAATCATGCGAAAAAGGTATTGGAAATAAAATCGGTACTTCGTATTTTGAATTCACAATATATTTCCTGTAGTATTTTTCAAAGAATTTTATATTTTACAATCGAACAATATAACTTTTCTGAGTATTTTGACTAATTCTCAAATATTTGAAGGATTAAATACCAAAGATTTTGAAAGAAGCACTTCAAATATAAAATGCTGAAGGGAATATATTTTAAATGTGAGATATATAACACTGGTTTTTATTCCAGTACGTATTTAGAATGATTGTATTTCAAATACTTGCCCAGCCCTGATCATGATAAGATGGAGCCCTGGCCAATGCTGCTGCAACACATGAAAAATCACGCTATAAATCAGGTGATATTTCACGTCATTTTCGTGAGAATTTTTCAACAAATGAATTTCGAATGAACGAAGTGTGGAGCGGCTATTAGGAATTGAGTGCAGTTATACATCAAGATCACGTGAAAAATCAATTAAAAAATTATGTGAAAATTGACAAGGTATCCAGGCATCGAAACCCTCGATAATCGCCTCATCACCGATAATTGGCCGTTTACTTTTCGCCATTCCTGGCCCCAAGTTATCATCCGGTATTCAGTTATAATCGAACCATTGATGGGTACCATTACCGTACGATTAATTCCATCTATGGTCCAGTCATGAGCCATTATTGAGCCGATCGTAAAACCTTGTCAGGACAAGAAGAAAAATGAAAGAAAGTAATAACAAATTCGATTCGATCCGATTCGCACATCTCCACCCCCGACACATCCCATCTGAAAAAATGTTCCGAATTCAACATAATTCATTTGTAATTATATAAAAATACATAAATACATCAACTATATTGAATAATAATGAAATTTTTCCACGATGGATAAACTTTAATTATAATTTCTATGCATATTTCCCAACAAATTATGGTTTTTTCGAGTAAATGCAAATTTCAAACAGAACTGAAACATTCGATCTAGAATAATTTTCATTTGTTACAAATTGTACGCCCAACCAGGAAGCACACGAATTGCAAATTACGAATACCAATTGAGAATGATTATTCTTATCATTCCGCTTTCATAAATTATTTTTTTTCACTTCGTACACTTGCGGTGGATAGCAAATGTCAAAACGAACACGATACATTGAATTTTTATGAATACAATATCAGTTTCTCGCAAAGTCGTATCATGATTCCATTTAAATGACCTCCTGTCAAAAATAACAAATCTTCATTTCTTTCGTGTATGCAAAGCATTGAATGGAGATGAATCTTGGTTCCAAGAACTACACTGGAAAAAACATTTATTTGTCCTTATAATTATAATCCACCAGGAATTTAAAATTTCATTCACAAATGTATTTGAAAAATGAATGAAATAACAACCCAATGAACATTATGAGGACGAGGACTTGGAGACAACTGGAGGAGCTCTTAAAGAGATCTTAATGTCATCCAATGCGTCGATTTAGGAGATCTTACAGAGCTCTTGTTTAAGACCACTTCATGTTATCTTTATGTTATAAATGTTCTCTTTAAGATAACATAAAGTGATCTAAAACAAGACCTCCACAGGATCTCCTAAACCGACGCATTGGATGACATAAAGATCTCTTTAAGAGCTCCTCCAGTTGTCTTCAAGTCCTCGTCCTCATAATGTTCATTGAGGAGAAATTTTGAACAGCGTAAGAATACGAATTTTCAAAAATTCAATTCAATCTAATCTAATCTGTTTGTGCACGATATTGATCTGTGTTTAAAAGTAATCTACAAATTTCCAAATAACAACGTTGAACAATTTTCGCACGAATTGTGATAATCGATATTTCATTTTAGCTTCATCGTTGATTTGCGTGAGTGATGATTCAGTCAACCTCATCATCTCTGATCCAACAAATCGTTTGAATTTATAATAGAAATTCATTGAGGAGAAATAATCCATCGGAAATCAATGTTTTCATATTTTTCCTCATCGTCAAAACAATCGTCCTCTTCGGTAAAAATATACAACTTTCCCGCGCTTCCGAGTTCATTCTACAGCTTTTCTGATCCGAAGCCATTTAATACACCGTAGAGCACACACTGTTTTTTTCAAGTTATTCCCCCTTATGCATGGAAACCATACAAAGCATCATCGTTCCACAACCTTCCCAGGGAACATTTTTCCCCTCAACATTTCAAACTCTCATTATGTTCTCTGAATGCTGACGGAAAGTTCTCTGATGCGTCGATTTCGGAAATCTTTTTGATGCATCTCTCACGAGGGTCTGAAAGTGAAGAGAAAGTTAACTTGGATCACATTCTGATGACTTCCACCCAGACAGCACAGAAAGGTCTTTGAAAGTTTTGAAAACGTGCTCTTGGTTTTGCGTGTTTTGGTCCCGCTGAAGCAAGTTTTTTATAAACGTTTAGAGTACCTTCCCATTTGATGTCCTTGAATACGTTCTAAGCACTTTCTTTTGATCTACTACCAGACGTTCTCATCGTGTCCTCTAAACGTACTTTCATGAAAACTACCCAGCAAACACAACTACAGGCGTTTCAAAGGGCCAGTAACGGCTCTTCAACGGCATTGCAGGACCATTAGCGGCCCATTGAAACGCCAGTAATCCTTGTTTGTAAGGTAACCTTGAAAAACCACAAAGTCACACAGGGACATAGATAGAACTAACCGAGACATTTGCATGTCCCTGGGACACACATGCGACGTTTTTCGAACATCCTGAGACGTTATTTGCACGTTTTCTGAACGTTCAGGAAACCTCCCGGTGCTGTATGGGCAGACTTCATAAGAAAGCAGGGTGTCTAGCAAAATATGATTTTGGAATTCCCGACTTTTTCCAGGATTTTTGGGAAATTCATTTTCGATGGCATAATACAATTTAATAAGAAAAATGAATTCAAAGTAGAATATTCCAATATTCATCATTTTAAATGGACATGTTTGTAATCCATAATCCAAATCATTCATATTCAACTCGGCTCCATTTAATTATAATGCGTTTTGAAAATAAAATCAAGTATATCAAGTACATTTTCAAGAAATCAGAAACAGACTATTCCACGAACATTTGGGAATTCTTTCGAAAAATTTTGAAACAACTCTCAAATCTCCCCCAGGTAGAAATATTCTATTAACTCCTATTACAAATGGTGAAATTTTTCATTAAATATCATTGAATTTCATTGAAGCCTATTCATTTTCCCATTCGTCGATTATTTGTAACAGGACCGTGAAATAGGGCTTCTTGAGTTGTGTAAGGTTTCTGGAATTCTATTAAGAATTCAAAAAAGAATTTTGTTTCGAGAATTCTTTAGTGAATCGTTCATTGCTGTCTCGACCTGGCTGAAGAAATTATTCTGAAAATATCTGAGAATCTTTGCACAACTCTCAAAATTATAACAAAAAATATCAATATTTAATATAATCAATTATTTGTCGATGGGGAAAACTTTTTCAAGTTCAAAAATTCTGCACAGACAAAAATCAAAATATCATTGAAAATAGACACCCTGAGAAAGGCATCAAAAAGGTTCCCGAAATTGACGCATTGGAGAACTTTTTGTTAGCATTCAGAGAATATAATGACTTTCCATGGATTTTGAGTTTGAGTGAAAGTACGCGTTTTAAACCTGTAACATAAATAATTTTGTATCATTTCCCAATAAATACTTCAGTGGCATTCTTCCGAAACGCTTTGCTTTCTCCGCTTCGTGCAACATAGTGAGATATCTTTCATCGAATTATTCCTTCCCCTAGTTCATGTTCTTGTAGAAGTTTGAATCGTTTATAGAAACGAAACGAAAATTCAAACTCACAAAATCTAATGAATTATTGTTATTAATCTCCTCCAATTGCAAAATTTTGGACAGCAGAATATTTTGTTATTTCATTACCAATCCGTTTCAATACACTTTCCAAACTTCAGCAACATCATTTGTTCCACATCAGCAGTAGCGTTATTCGTTCTTCTCAAATACCACAAACCAGTCTTTCTAAACTTATTCTAAATAAATTAATAAAAAATGGAAATATGAGTAACAGCCTTCGATATCATATAATGAGTTTTCATATCTGGCTATTAAATGAAATTACAAAAATGTACCTGACGAATAATGAACGTTATTATTTTTAATGTTCGTTGAAGAAATGATTGATAATAAGGCAACTTATTTGATTGAATCTATAGCAATTTGAGAATCGAAAAAAAGCCCTCGTGCATCTTGATTCATTTTTCTGATATGTAATCTTAGAACTAGACTAATGTTTCGGTTGAACTTGATAACGCGTGGTAAGACTAGACGAGGATAGAGCAAGATTTGACACGACCCACGTGGCATGGCTCGGTGTTGGTCAGTTAATCCGATCTACTAAAAGAAGAACTCGAGTCGTCGGAGTCGTCGAGTGATTGTGGCCGCGTATGGCTTTTATTCGCTATTATGTGAACCTCGGCAGCGGCATGGGGCAAAAGGTTAATTACTTTACAGCGTCTTTATTCTTCCTCCGCTTGGAGTCTGTCACCAGGACATAACAATGAGATTCAATATTTTCAGTATCCTGCGAGTATTCTCACTTTGTTTGATTGTTTTTTTTGTTACCCAGTGATGAAGACTCACATTCCTTTTCGAGAGTCTCTTCTTTTTTTAAAAAACAAAAAAAAGAACTTCAGTTCTCGTGAGAATGTTTAAGATATTGCGAAATTCTCAATGTTGTAATCGTCATCATCATCATCATCATGCACGTTGGAAATAAGATTCTATGAAGCTGTCTGCTTGGAAATATACACGCATAAAACGTACGTGTTTCTTTGAATCTAACCCGAAGGGAACATGAAGCTCCGACGAACGTTCAGAATAGATCATGATAGATCAGACTGAAGCTCCGTTGGAGCTCAAGTTTAGATTCGGAAACGTTCGACGAAGGTCCGATGAACGTTGAAATGTCCGCTTGAAAATAGCTTAAATGAAGGTTCATAGAACGTTTATTAAAGATTCTACGAAGATTCATTCAACCTTCAGTTTTTTATGTTTCAGACGGAATTACAATTATAGTTAGAAATGCCTCAATCTTTCATTTTTTCGTGGAAAAATATACTTTGAAAAAAACTTTGATCGAAAAATTGCAACTCGAACGAACCTTTAGCAAACGTTCGATGAACGTTTTATGAACGTTCATTCAAACTATTTTCAAGTGGACATTTCAACGTTCATCGGACCTTCGTCGAACGTTTACGAATCTAAACTTGAGCTCCAACGGAGCTTCAGTCTGATCTATCATGATCTATTCTGAACATTTGTCGGAGCTTCATGTTCCCTTCGGGTAACTAATTGTTATTTTAATAGGTCGAAATAAATATTTTCTTTTTCACGTAAAAAAAATGTATGCTTTGGAACGAGAAACAAATAATAAGTTTTTAATAAAATATTTATTTCAACCTATCCGAATAAAGAATGTTCGTCGCGGGGGAATTGTTTGTCCATCAAAAATGAGCGATTTCTCCACCACAATCCTTGAATCCGTGTTGAATCCTCCACAAATGAAGGAAAAGTCCACCAAATTATGGTGAAAAATTCCCCATCTGTGGAGGAACTTTGCTGCCACCACCATTTTTTGGGAGAAAATTCCACAATCATACAAATTTTCAAGCGGACCATTTGTAAGGATCATTCGAATCCATTGACATCAATTAGAAACAAAAAAAGCGAATTTTAATGATTATTCACAATTAAAAAGTTTATACCGTTTATAACGGATCGGATTCCTATCCGGGGTTTTGCGCGAGACCCTAAAAAATGTATAGTTTTTATATAAAAAAAGTATCGATCCTCTTCAAGGATTGCCATCACTAGTTCAGGATGTAACTCGGGTGAACCAATGTAAAATATAAACAGATTTCCCAGCGCTTCAATGGTGATCCTTGTTTACAGGGCATATTATAAGGTTAGTTCTGAAAGGAAAAGATCAGCTCTAAAACGTAGAAACGGTTAGTTCTTGAAAAATGACTTTCTTTTAGCCAAATCTGATTGAATCTTGCACAATGTTCTGACCGAATCCTATTCAACCATTTTCAATGAGATTCAATCAGGTGAGTGTATTTTTTCAATGTAATTTTGATTGAACCTTGCACAATATTCTGACTTAATCCCATTAAATGTCCCTGCTTAAAGAATAAAACCGATTCAAACCCATTAAAAATTGATTCGCAATGGGTTTGAATCAGTTTTCTGCATCGGAATCAATGAGGATCAATCGGTTCAATGAGATTCTTCAAGCAGGGTTGATTTCCCCTGGTTAAAAGAATTCATTGAATCTGACAAATGAAATTCAATGAAATTTGGTCAGAACGGATTTATCAAATTTATGGATTTTTTCAACAAGGGCTGTTACAGAACGAGTCTTTCGTCTCATATCAAAGAGTATAGTGATTTCAAAAGCGATATTAATTCTAAAAAAATAAGACTTCGTGCTAAAAGCGAAAATTAAGGAAGTACTTGTCACACAAATGTTTTCCTTTTTTTCTTTTTAGAAATCGAGTGTCCAGCGTTTCAGTTAGTTCTTAAATTTTCTTAGAATATGCCCTGCTCTTTTATATATAAAAAGAAAAAGGATCAATCCTTTACATTCTATGTATCATCGCAAAGTTCGCGGAGTTGACGATGTTATATTAACGATTCTTTGTATTACTGTAAAATAGTTTGATCGATCGTTCGATTTCATTGCAGTCCGGCTCCTCAATCGCACAACTTAAATACAAATTTCGCAATAATTCCTCGCATGTGTACTTTTTTTCCCCCATATTTTTTCTCCTGTCAATTGGCCACGTCCTATTTGGCAATTAAGAAGAAATGGACGGTTTGAATGCCCACACCGCATTGTCGGCTATCAAAGCAGAGTTGGAGAAACAAACAATGACACTATATAGCGATGATTTATGAAAGGCTACAAGGCAGGAGGTTTTAACTCACGAACGTATTAATACGAGATTAATGGGATTACATAGCGCGTAATGTTGCATTTCAACATTCAAGAAAATTGATTTCATCGCATCGATGGCAATTTGATTTACAATTCATCAAAAGTATTGCAAATACATGAGAGAGAGAACTTAATACTACCAATTTTTAAATGAATTTAATACTAGAGTGACATATTTAGAATAGTTTCTTCGTTCTTTCGACTCCGCTTAGTCATATCTAGTTTTGCGTAGGTGTCAATTACCTAGCCGAGTTCAAGAACATCAAATCGATTCAAAGTGCTTTTAACATCTGTCAAGGTTGAAGAATGTTCCGCACCCTGCGTGATATTGAAATCTTCTCATCTTCGATCACAAATCTCAATGAGAAAATATGTTGTGCTGTGCACTCTCTTGTCGCGAAATTTATATTCCCATTCAATTGAAAACATTAATATTCTGGAATTTGTCAGCTCGTTTCAATAAACGATTCAGCATTTCAGTTCTAAAAGATATCTCAAGCTAAATTTAAAAAGTCTTATGCAACATGAAAAGATATCTTGAGGAGAGATCTAAAACAGTTCTTACTCCCAAAAGATTTCTGTTTTAGACATCTTAAGGATATCTTTTCATGTTGCATAAGACTTCTTGAACTTTTCTGAACAGTTCCTCAAGATATCTTGAAGACCCAAAGTGCTGTGTGGGTTAAATTTACTATTCTTGATTCTTGCGGCTCAGGAACAGACTGTAAAACATTGTAAATTTGCTTAGACTTCTATTGTACCATATAGTGAATTTAACTCTCAATTTCTCATCGGTGTGAGAAGATCTTGGGGATATTGTCCTCAATGTCGCTAGAACATCACGAGAACCTCGTCAAAGAAGGATATCTGTTGTTTGGGTACCACATTGAATCATAATTACAGCAATTCTGGGATTCCAGATCCGAAATTTACCTGCGTTACCAGCTAAGACTCCAACTGAGATTCCACTTGGCTTTATCTGAAATCCCAAGTTGGGGTTGAAATTCTAGCTGGGATTCCACCTGGAAATGAGGAATCCCAGCAGGAATTTCGTGACAGGGTTAGTTTAGAGAGAATTCAGTATCTTTGAATTCAAATGTAGCGGTCTTCTCTACTCGTCCTCTCATTGGAACTCATGAAAACGAAATACACACACTCTGGTTGTGAAAGTTGTAAATATACGCTCCTCTGAGATCACAGCAGCTAGCGCGATAATGGATCCAACATGGCGTTACGTCAAACATTAAACTCGGATACAAAATACAAGATACATGTCTAAATACTCGAAACCGTGTCATTCCTTTGTCTCCCGCGATATGTACCTCGATAAGGTATAAATTTCGAACAAAGATGTTTTCTTTCAGAAGACATTCGTCGATGAAACGACTGATTTTTCAACTTTTGCAACACTCTACATGTAAGTTTTTTTTATACAAAAGGCCTTGAAACTTGATCATTCTCTACCCATTTTTTTCACTTAGAGCTACAAAATCAGTCTTCTTCGTTATTTTTTCAACCAGAATATAACCTCTGAGATATGACACACAAGATTATATAATAAATGATTCACAATGAAGGAATCTGACAAGCGTGGCGCATGTTTTTGCTTTTGAATTGTCAGCCATATTTGGCGGGAATTCAAACGGAAACGTTTATACGATTTCATTTGGAATAGCGCGCGCACCCTGACCGATTCCACCGATTCGAACGGATAGCGGAAAGACAATTATCCTGTAATAATTGCAAAATTACGTATCACACTCTCTACCTATGTTTTTCCTCGTAACGATCGTACGCGTGACTCGTAGGTGGATTTTCCTTGTCATTCATCGATGATCCGTACAGCAGGGACTCATTAAAAATTATAAAATCAAACAAAACATTGTACGCTACGCTACAATTAGAAATGAATTTTGTTAAGCATTCTAAGAATTGATTGTTTGTTGTTGCAGGTCGACGAGCGATGGTTAAAAAATTGTGGTGCCAGGATATAGCCCGGAAATGGTTCCACGAGAGAATTACGGTACCCCCTGGACGAGTGTTCTCTGAGCCCAAGTGTCAAAAGCACGTTGCGATCTGGTACCTCTTCTACCGTTGGTTTATTTTTCTAGCATGGCTCTCCATAATCGTGTGTTCCATCTTCGAGATCGGAAGTTACAAACCCATTGGTCAAAATTGGAAATGGCCCATATATCTCACGAATTGGGACTTGATATTCGGATCGAGTCAAGCCTTTCTCGGAGCTCTTCTAGTCACGAGGAGATGGAAATTGCAGAAAACATCGTGCTTCGATGCATCGAATTTGAACGCGGATGGGATAGGCAGAGCATACTGGTACCTTTACGTGGTCACTTCGACGATAGCCATCGGTGTCACTGTCTGCTACTGGGGCGCCGTTTATGATCCTAAAATACATTACATAGATCCTTTAAATATCATGTTGCATGTGTGCAATAGTGTTTTAATGATTCTAGATTTGTGCATCACGAGGATTCCTTTGGAATCTAGAAATTTTTGGTGGTGTTTGCCGATAGTGTTCACTTACGTGGTATTCTCTGTTATTTATTACTTGGCTGGGGGATTGGATAAATTGAATCATCATTATATTTATAAAATTCTTGACTGGGCTAAACCTGGAAGGACTTTGATGGTATGCATGGGAGGTATGATCTTTGTAATCCTAGTTCACTTTTCTCTTTGTCTTTTTGAAAGATTCAAAAATCATTTGTACTCCAAGATCGAGATGAAAAAGCAACATCCTCCCGGTTCACCGAAAGATAACGAAATCCCAACTGAAAAACAATCGGAGATTGTATAAATTACATTGACGATTTCAACGAAATATTCGATTATTTATTGAATAAGTGATATTAGTTCCTTCCTAGTAAAACTTGTCGAATACACTTCCTACATTTTTATGTAGATTGGACGAAATATTTATTCTATAACCAAAATACAATCACATTTTAATCTATAAAATCTCATTGACGAATGGGAAAATGAACAGATTTCAATGAAATTCAATTAGAAATTCCACCATAGGATTTAATAGAATATTTCTACCTGTGTCGGGGTATTTATTCGCTCTGACGGAACATTCCACTTCGATATTGAATACGGATTTATTCGCAGGAGTGCGAAGAAAATGATTTTTGAATCTGTGATGAATTCAACACTTCTTCTATCGTTTTGAATAACTTTATCAATGTTTGATACAGGGCACTACAGGGTAATTTCTGAGACAAAATTAAAATACTTTTTCCTTTGGGAAAAATTACCGATGTACACGGAGAAAAAAGATCATGGAATGATCACTGGAAAAGATAGTAAACTGGCGACAACTACGAATTTCTGTCTCTGTTAGCGACCGTGTACAGAAATTCGTAGTTGTCACCAGTTTACTCTCTTACTTTGGCCAGATTCGAAGAATCTTTTGAATTAGAGTAATATTTAGGAAATAGCGTCTTAATTTCGCTTCAGGAAACTCTCCAGAAGGTTCGAAATCTCTTCTAAAACACCCTGTATCATACATATACATTCTACATGTTTTATTTTTGTTAAGTTTGAATTGAATCCCACTTGAGTCAATCGTTGTTACTTTTTACCGACAAGTTTTACCAGATTTTCTTCCACAAAATACACAAAGGATTAATGTTACGTTCTATCTGCCTAGCATTCGTACACGGAGAAAATATTCTATTACTTGTTTGTGTATAAAATACAATAAATTCCAATGTATTTCAGATCAAAGACTTGAGTGGAGAGGATCACGATTCGTATGAAATAAATCAGATGTACGAATACTTTCAGTTATTTTAGGGTTAATCATCAAACAGTTCTTTACAAGAGCATCCCCTTTGGATAGTATGGAAATGTATTCCAAACCCTATTGATCCAACTCATTTCATGATTAAAAACTAGAAATTTGACATAGTTTTTTTGAAAATCATCCATGTTGCTCCATTTCTTGCTCTTCGATCAATGATTCTTTCACTGGGCCGCTTCAACGTTTCTTTCTCATAGAGACTTCCTGTTCCTGGACACTTCTTTCTTCTGAAAATATTGTCCTCCACCCGCACATATTTACCTAAGTACGTAAAAAGAAATGAGTTACGAAGAGGTGAATGCAAGTATTCTTGATGAATATTTAAAATTTCATATACTGACCATGCCTTAACAATATCAATACTCAATTGATGCACTGGCAAATCGATAACCATTATTCACATACCGTGGAATTTCATGAAAGAAACGATCACAAATTTGTTTTTTCATTTTTCATACCGATGAAATATGTTCGTTGCCTCCACTTGGGATGCAGGTAGAGAAATCGAAGGTGGAATGTTGTTAAAAGAATGGGAGCCATGGAAATAAGAAATTCCTCTCAACTTCCTCGCGAAGGCGACGTTCCCCATCGACGACGGTGCTGTATAGATTCCATTTCAATGTCAATTTTAATATCTTCTCCGTGTGAATGAAATTCTTTCTATGATATACTCATTAATATTTCTAATCAACACGACCAAAACAGGTGCACTCAATTCCAAGAACATGCCATGTTTGGCGTGATTATAACTCAGGTAAGAAGGAAGAAACTTTTCAAATCAAACAATGAAAATTGTGTGCACTGTATTTTGTAGAGAAAACAAGAAAAAGCAAGTATTTGTTTCTTCCTTCTCCCCTCGAAAACAATGCAAATCTATGTCATTACATTACATATTTTGTTACGAGAAAAGAAATTGCTTTCTCGAGGGATTAAAGTTGATTAAAGTAATCGGAAATCGTCGATAAGACGGTAATATCAAGTATTATTTTTATGAACTAAGCCATAACAAGACTGTCAAAGTATTGTAAAACCATTTACGTTTAGAATAATCTTTTGAAATGATTAAGGGAATGTATATCTATATGTATACGACAAATTAATGATTTATACGCGATGTTTTGGTAATCTTTGTACTAATACGTTCTTGTTCCTTGCATCAAAACTTTCAAATACACAATCATGTGTTTGTTATAGAAAATTTGTTATATGTAAAAAAAGTACGATTATTATTTTGGCTGATGTATAAATAAAGTAATGAATCGAAACAATACTAAACAAAGAAAATTCCATATGTTTCATCGCTTTAAGATTTATTATACCATATTATGAGTATTCTATGAGTATTCGTAGTCAAAATATACGTAGAATGTAAAAATTTTTCAAAAAGTTTGCCGTTATCACATTCACACCACTCTCTAATTAACTCTCACCACTTTTCTATGATGTTCTTGGAGTTTGAATCGTTTGTAGAAACAAAACTTAAATTCAAACTCACAAAATTTGATGAATCACTAGTTATCACTGTTATTTATCTCCTCGAGTGAAAAAACAAGAACGTACTACAAGATTTTGGATCTTCAACAGCTGATTAACGATTCAAACTTCAGCAACGTCTTCTATGGATGGTACGAAACTAGTCAGACTACGAACGAGATCATCTTCACGCACTCCCCGAATGATGTTGTTCCACACGAGAAAAGGGAGCTTTCGCGTAGAAATTCTTCAACCGTTTTCAATTCCCTTGAAAGAAAAAAATTGTGTATAAATTAATCATATGCGCGATACACAAAAGGTAAAATGAAGAATGTAGTTTTCGATTCATACCATTGTAGTAAAAAACGTATGCTTCTTTATTTTTATCATACTTCATTTCGAGATTTCATTCTGTTCGACAACAGAGACGACGCTGATATTCGAAGTCTATTTTTTACAATCAAATTCATTTAAAAATTCAGTATAAAAAGTAATGGAGAAAGATTCCTATACTCACTTTTCTACACGTTTCTATATGATAATTAAAATATGAAAACATTTTTACACTTTTTGCTTCGCAATACAATATTTTCGAACATACAGAGTCGTAGAGTAAAAGAGATTTTGTAAAACCATAATGCCCTCTTGTGCTGAAAATTCAATTCATCGATCAGTTGTACAATGTCACTTCTTTGAACAAGCTTGAATGAATTTCCATTGAGCAATTATTCGAAATCTATCCATCTTATCAGAGATATTTACAAATATTTTAGAATTCAGTACATCTTCGATATCGAAGTAGTTACTTTATAATATTACACGCAATTACAAAAATATAAATATACAGATATAACCGTACAACAATTCCAAAAAAAAAGAGTTCATCGTAAGCTCTTCTGTATTTCTCGCCCTCGTCTCTCGACGAGTCAAATAGAATTGCATGTACCGCAACACCTTTGTTTGCTTCAAAATCATGATAAATACTCGAGTTTATTGAATTTGGTGACAAAAATATATAATAAAGCTTTTTTCATTATGTAAAAATATCAACGATTTATTAATAAAATAACAATTTAAAGCAATATTATGGACTGTAGTAGTAATGAATGAGAAGGACTACGAGAGAGTCCATTGATCACAGACCATACCGAAACTTAACGCTACATTAATCATTTTCTTCATTCAAGACCTCGTAAGTTCATGGCACTTTCAGAGGATCCCGAGTCTAGTAAAAGTACCTGATACTCCGCTCCCACGACATCATCTTGATAGTACAAGGAAGGCAATTCTTCGGTAAGCATCAATCCTTCTCCTAAATCGGCTGGACTGAGAACAACGTCGCAAGCTCCAACCGCCGTAGGATCCGTGGAAGCCATACCACCACCGTTCGTTGTCTTCAATTTCCAAATATCCGAGAAAGTTAAGCTAGTCCTGGCGGAACCTTGATCTCTCCTCGATGGGATTGCGAAAGATAATTTATTATGTTTCGTATCCAACTGAGAGGATATTTGAGAATTCTTCGGAGAAGCGAAAGAGGATGGCGGAGGTTCCGGTTCGGGAAGAGAGCTATCGGTGTCCGGAGAATCGTTCAAAATAACGGTATCACAGGGGGTGACCATGATCATTTGTTCGTCGGATTGCGAGGGCGTGGAATATAAAACGTAATTCATATCTTCGACCGAAGATCGAGTGGTGGTCGATGATTCCTCTTCCTGTTTGGCTTGTCGCGTCCCATGAAAGCCAATCATATGCGTTCTCAAGGAACTTTTCGTAGAGAACGAACACGTGCAGTTATCGAGAGGACAATGATAAGTTTTCATTTGATCCATCTCGAAGATAGCTTCATTCAAAATTCTTTCTTCTTCATCTTTCTCTCGATTACAAAGATTACTTTCTATCGGATGTTCATTCAATTCAACGACCATTGAATCCACAACCACCGATTCTTTCGTTTTAGAATTGTTTTTTATAGAATCTTGTGGATTCTCATTGACGCTCTGTTGTTTGTTTTGATGTTTCTTTATGTGTACGTATAAACTACTTTTAGCGGAAAATCTAGCCTCGCATATGTAGCATTGAAAATATCGTCCCTCTTTGTGCGTCAATTTGTGTTCCTTGAGATGTTCCGATCTCATGAACGCTTTACCGCAAGAAGACACGTCGCACACGAACTTTCTCTCATTCGTGTGTTTCTTTTGATGTCTTTTCAACTTACTGGAGGACGAAAATGCCCATTGACATCCTTGAAAGGTACAAGGGTACGGTTTGTAACCGGTATGCGAGCGAGTATGAGCTTTGAGTCTGCAGGGTTTGTCGAAAACTTTACCGCATCCCGGCCAGGAACATTTGATATCGATCTCTTTGTAGCTATGACATCGCTGATGAGACGTCAAAGCGTTGCTGCTATAGTATCTCTTACCGCAACCTTCTTGTTTGCAAACGTAAGGAGCGTGACTCTGATCGTGGGTCTTCATGTGCAGTTGAAGAGCTCTCTTCGTCTGAAATTTCTCTTGACAATGCGGAACGTGACACACTATCCTACTGGGACGACTGTGCAGTTTCTCATGACTCCATAAGTTGTAAACCGTCGTGAATCTACGATTACATCCATTCACTTGGCATACAAAATCTTTTTTCTTCAAGTGCGTCTCTTTGTGTCGTTTTAGTTTGAATTCGGAATAAAATGCCCACGCGCAACCTTCAAAATCACACTGAAAATAAACAAAACATAGTAAATTTGTTTGTGGATTTTCAAAATTCAGAGTAATATTAAATTACTGTGTTACCTTGAATGGCCTGACTCCGTAATGTGCCAGTAAATGACCTTTCAAAGCGTAAAGTCTATTGAATTGTCTATTACAGTCTTCTCTAGGACATAGCCATACTTTCCCATGTTCCGTTATCGATATAGGTTGCAAATTATCATCCGTAATTCCCAATTCTAATAAGGCTTCGGATATAACCAGTTCGTGTTGATTGTTCGAAAGGTTATCCACCTTATGTTCGGAGGTATTATTCCATGAAGGAGAGTCATCTAATTTAGGAAGTTTGGAAAAATTTCCTGTAGCTTCTATAAGCTCAGAAGTTTTACCTTCATAAATTTGCTTCTCTCCGTTGGTATCTATTATAATCTGAGTGGTATTCGAAACTTTATCCGTAGATATAGCTACTACAGCCATTATACTATCTCTAGTATTTACACAATTTTCAAGATTCATCCTTCTAGTTGACTTTTTGTTGAATCTTTTCGAAGATTTACGTATCTTTTTTGTGATAAATTCAGATTCTTTTCTTTCCGCATTTTTAGAGGTTTCGGAAATATTCTCTTTGGATTCGGATTGAGGATAATCGCTGGATAAAACAATATCTTTTTGAGATTGATTGTCAATTTTGTGATCTACATACTTATGAGATTTATCGATAGCCAGCAGATTCGACGTTCTACCAAGATTCTCTTCGATATGATCGTCGATTCGCAAACTTTTGATTCTGTGAGTTTCGTTACCCTCCGTAGCCCCCTCCATGCTAGATCCTTGAACGCTAGTGGATGGTAATATCTCCCCAGCTACCATCATATCGTCCGGAGATAGCGCCAAAGGATGTAAATGATCCAAACGAAATTCTGGTAAAATGAATTCATCGTCTTTCTCCTCCAACAGTTTACCGCTTTGTAATTCTTGCAGGATTGGATCATAACCGAGGTTAAGCTTCTTATCGGAAAGATCTATATCGATCGAGAGAGAATCAGGGTCCTTTTCCAAAAAAGTATGTGGTAACTCGTCGGCTAAATATCGATCGACAACCTCTCCTCCCTCGACTTCGGATTTGATAACATCCAAATCTATACTCGAGACAGATTCGGTGCGCGTCTTCAGCCATTTCTCGATATCCGCTACCGTCTCAACGTCTGGAATATTTTCAGATGATTCTATGATATCCTCAACGATCTCCTCCTCGTTGTCATTCACCACTTCCGACGTCGAGATATCAAGAGTCCACGTTGGGTGATCCTCGTTTGCGCTCGCAACCTTGCAATCCGCTATTGTCTTTGTGTTTTGTTTATTTTTTTGACTTTTTTGCTTGTTAATCGTATCCGGCGTCACGGAGAGAAAATAAGGATGATCACGTTCCGGAATAACTTCCACTATATTGGATTCTGAACTCGTTAACGTTCGATTGGAATACAATTTACGATGGTTTCGAAAGATCCGCGGGATTTGTTTTAACTTGCTAACCGAAGGAGGTCCTTCACGAGACATTTGACTCCTTAGCCCGGCGCTTTGTACCAGCGGTTCGCACAAAGCCATGATGTAAGTATTATATATAGGTTTTCTTCCGACTACATTAATTTATTTTCTCCGAAGCAAAGTCTTGATAAGTCACAGGGTGCGAGAGCGACGTTTTATGATCGTCAAGACAAGGAGTTCGACCTCTGGGAATCGAGGATGTACTAATTCCATTGTAAAATTGTGTAAAATGAAACAAAACAATGACATTTGCACGCATTTCCACGTTGCAGCACGTTACACGCGCGGAACAATGATTCAACGAAGATTCTCAATGAGTTGGGTAGAAAAAATTGTAAATCTAACGCAAATGTACGAACTTACGAATGAAAATAAAATTCAATTTCTTTTCAATATAGTGTTCTCAAACTCATCAGATGCAAGCAACGACACCGACCGCTCGAGATCCAATTTTACCGGTAGATGGTCGTAGCTTCGCAAAATCATCTTCACTTTCTGAAAATCGTACTACCTTCGGGGGTGAGATTAATTCAAACTGATATGTAGAATTGAAAGCATTTTTTCTCACAGCTAAATGTGCGTTTCACGATATGAACACAAAACCTTTCCTATAACTTTCCCTTCCCTGGTAATCAATCACACTTGTTCAACATCAACATAACCTTCATTAACCTTCTGGCATTGACACAATTATGTTGATTTCTTAAAATACCTCCACACGTCAATTTTGAATGGCAAAATTATATTTTTCAGTTACCAAACGACAGTCGAGAAGATGGTTGTAGGAGTTTTTCCAGCCCTCAAATTGGGAGTTCTATTCATTAAACAAATAAGTAAACCTTTAGCAAAGTTGCTTGTGGAACAAGCAAAGAATCATCCTGTGTTTAGAACATATTTCATTATTCCACCTGCTCAATGTGAGTGTCGATTTTTCTTTTCTCTTTATACGTAAGCAAACGAAACTTCAAAATCAATTTGTATTTCAGTTTATCATTGGGCGGAAGTCCAAGCGAAAATGCATTTAATGAACCTCGGTAAACCTACCAAAGTGGCAAAACTGAACGAAGCTATGGCGATAGAATTAGGTGCGAGTTTGATGGGAGAGGTAATCATATTCAGCGTAGCGGGAGGTTGTTTAATATTAGAATACAATAGACAGCAAGCTAAGGAAATGAGGAAAGAAGAAGCTCGCTTAGCTCAACTACAAAAATTCACAGAAGACATAGAAGAATTGCATAAAACTACTTTACAACAAACCAACGAAATTCAATACTTGCAGCACGTGGTCGAAGACTTGGCTAAACATTCGAGAGTTCGTCTACCTCCACGTCCCGTTATTCCGAATCCAGTACAAGGTACCAACAGTGATAAAACAGATTCAGAATCTAGCACGGAGAATCGTAGTACGGAAACGGACAGTTCATCTTTAATTCACCGTGCCTTAGTTTATTTCAAAAATGATGTCAAAGGGGATAAACTCAGTTAATCGAAGCTTCATAGTTTTGTTGTTGATTTACGTACAATGTTAAGGAGCTATTTATGAATGTAGCGGACACAAAATCCTCATATCTGCGTCAAAGTTGAAAATTCTCAAAAATTTCATTTCTCGGTATTTACAATATTTAAACCTTTTACACTGATTTTGAATATACGTACTTTTGAGAATTCTCATCTCGACGTCTATAGGCAAATGATTATTGGTTTTCTTCATAGCTTTATAGAAATTTCTCAAAAGGTGATGCGTATGATTTGCAAATAGTTATGAAATTTTCTAATTTTATTACACAGCTGAAATTTGGAAAACATTTATCCATTCTATTGGATCGAACGTGTGTATATAAAATATATATTGTTTGTAACGAGTATTTAAAATTCTACTAGAATTGTTTTATTTCATAGGTACAAATGTACATATTTTTAGTCATTTACTCGATTGTACTCTAATAATAAATTTCAAATCCTGTTATTTGAATGATCAGATATCTGTGATTTTATTAGATTCTAGAAATTTTGATATTTAAAATTCAGGTATTCTAGGTCCTTCGAGACTCCCGCCGATATTTTAAAGCGAAATAAATATTCATAGAGTGATCTCAAAGACATCAAAAATGTAGTATTTTTGAATTGTCGAAAATATTGAGAGTTCGTTTAATTTTATATTTTCCAAACTGTTTCATTTCAAGTATGAAAATTGAAACGTCTAAGAATTTTTTGCTTCACCCTGTAAGTTCTGTCAACTGCTATTGACAGATTTGATATTTTTCGTGCATCTGGATAACCTAAAAAAGTCAGTTTCGTGAGATTAAAAGATTAAAATCTGTGATACTGTTTGAAATCAATCATTGCTTTCTTCTACAGCGATTATCAATTCGATTCTTTCACTTCTTTCTTTCTATTGTCATTGAATTCTAGGATGATGCAAGTCTGTGATGTCAGAATTGTCAGGTCAGTGCACAGCTGTGCGTGATGTATGCAACACACTGTATATAACGCATCGCTTAAAATACTGTCCATAGATATCAATACATACGCTGCACAGATGATACGAGCGACACATAAGCAAAGTGAACATGTGTAGTTGATGCGTAACTGTCAAGTTTGTGTAATCATGAAGTTGTTTCTAACCGGAGGATGAAGATCATTGTTATTTAATAATATACCCAAGTAAATAACAATTAACAATGTGGTCCTTTTTTTCGAGGGATCCCACGAAGGATTTCCCTTACGAAATTGGAGAACCAATCTCAGATTTTGAAAATAAAGGAATCTGGACTTTACACAAGGCCAAAAAGAAGGTGAGATGGTTAACCTAATAATTGGATGAAATGTTGTGATTGGTGATATTTTGACACTTTGTTGTTTTAAAACACTTGTCTGGCACTCAGGGTTCTACAGGAGGAGAAGATGTGTCTATATTTGTTTTTGATGTGAAGAATGGGGAACAACAATTGGAAATAGCAAGAGCTGCTGTGAAAAGACTCAAAACTCTTAGACATCCGAGTATACTTGCTTATTACGACAGCTTGGAGGTATGCTAAAGAACTGTTCTATCGTAAACAAAATTTCAAATTGTTCTTTACTTTTGAATTTATATTTTCAGACGGAAAAGATGGTTTATCTGGCAACGGAACGTGTAGAGCCATTGAGAAATCGTTTATCCCGATTGAAGAATAACGAGGAAGAAGATTCAAAGAAAGAACTCTATCTCTCTTGGGGAATATTTCAAATCACAGTATATATTTATTGATTTATTTGTACATATGTCACGAGGCAAGAATTTTCGAATAAGTTTTCATTTAATATAATACATTACAGAGAGCTTTAAATTTTTTAAACAACGATGGTAATTTACGCCATAACAATGTTAACTTGTGGACGGTATTTGTAAACGAAGAAAGCGGGGAGTGGAAATTAGGTGGAGTGGAATACATGAGTGCTGTGGATACGATGTACTCCACGCTGCCTCAAGCTTTTCACATATATCGTCCCCCGGAAGCCAAAGATAATTCAAAACCAGCTACCAAATGGTACTTCACGTTCATTTTCACATGATTCTACTTCTAAAATTTTATATAAAAATCATAAAAATCGATAATGATACGATTTGTAGTTCGGTCGACATGTGGGGACTCGGCTGTCTTATTTGGGAGGCATTTAACGGACCCCTCGCCAACGTTTCACAACTTTGGATGACAGATAAAGTTGGTTTTAGTAATATTTGATGAATCCTAAACAAGGTTTGATATATTGTCATGTGCTTTCAGATTCCAAAGGAATTAGAAACAATTTACAAAGAATTAACAAGCGAGAATGCGGAGGCAAGGCCAAACCCCGCAGACGTAATAGCGCGTTGTCGCAGCAACGGAGGGTTCTTCAAAAACGATCTCGTCGATGCACTTCTATTCCTAGAAGAAATTCAAATGAAAGAAAGAGGTGAAAAAGGAAGATTCTTCTCTCAACTTGCCAATCAATTAGATTCTTTCCCGGAGGGAGTGGGAAGGTACAAGATTTTACCACAATTGTTGGCCGCTTTTGATTTTGGAGATGCGGGAAGTGCGGTATTACCACCTCTTTTACAATTAGGATGTCAATTACCGGACGCTGAATATCAGCGAAGAGTAGTTCCTTGCGTCGTAAAATTGTTTGCATCCAACGACAGAGCGACTCGACTGCGATTGTTACAGCAACTAGATAGATTTGTAAATCATCTGCAACCTGCTACTGTCAACGAAGCCATCTTTCCCCAGGCAAGTGTGTTTTTAATTTGAAAAATGTCCAACGATTATTATTGAGATTCTTGTAGGTCGCGAGAGGATTTTTAGATACAAATCCAGCTATCAGAGAACAAACTATCAAATCCGTGGTTCATTTAGCTCCCAAATTGGATTACAATAATTTAAATGTGGAAACATTAAGATACTTCGCGAGACTTCAATCCAAAGATGATCAAGGAGGAATACGTACGAATACTACAGTATGTCTTGGAAAAATAGCTCAACATCTTCATCCACGAATCAGACAAAAGGTCAGTTCATTTTCGAATATCGATTTTGAATATCAATAATGAAATCATAACCAACCACGCAGGTGTTGATCGGAGCATTTATCAGAGGTACGAGAGATCCGTTCCCTCCAGCCAGATCCGCTAGCGTATTAGCTTTAGCCGCGACTCAACAGTACTTCCTATTACAAGAAGTAGCGAATCGTATTCTACCCGCCCTATGTCCTCTAACCACGGATATCGATAAAAGCGTAAGAGATAACGCATTCCGTACCATTCGAGGCTTTCTTTCGAAACTCGAAAGAGTCTCGGAAGATCCTGGACTTCGCGAATCTATGGGTAATTTTCAAAACATGCTGATAAAGTAGAGATATCAAAGAATATATATTTATAGATTTCTATAAAAAGTACTTCGTATTTTTCAGAGGCGGATGTAAATACGGCCACTCCTAGTCTCAGTAACGCCGCTGCAACGTGGGCTGGCTGGGCCGTGACAGCAGTTACTTCCAAATTCTATCGAAGTCAATCCGACACACCAAAATCTTCACATCCTCATACTTCGAGAATTTTGTTGAATAAACCTGCGTCTTTAGGTAGAATCTTTCATTTCGAATCATATTTTGTACTCGAAATTTGACACGGAGTGTTTATTGTTACAGAACATGCGAGTAGCTCGCAAAGCAGCGCGAGTACAACTGCCACCACGAGTAGTGCCACGAGCATGACGTCTTTGGACCACGATCAAGATCACGACACTCAAAACACCGCGAATACCAATTCGGATTGTGATTGGGATTGTTGGGACGCTGATAATTGGGGAGATATGGATCAGCAGTCGTCGACCATATCGGTTCCCACAACCACCAACACCACCGCTTCACCCTCCAAACTCTCTTCCAAGAACCAGGATCAGTGGAATAGTCTCGAAGAAGAACCGGTAAGGATCCAACTGCACGATGCAATTCAAGGGCATTCACCAGAAACCATTAGCAGACACATCACGCAACTGCTCATTATTTTTCATTTCATTTGTCCATTTCTGAGACAAATGAGAAAATAGATTTGAAATCTAGTAATTTTCTGGGGAGGTGGTGAATGTCCTTAAGAGCTGTCATGTATCGAAAATGAAGCCCTCAACATTTACATTGAATTATTCAGGAAGAGGAGGCTGTTCAAGGACTGCACGATAACGATGAATCTCCAGAGGTTGGCTGGGAGGATTCAGAATTCCAACCTCTAGAAGATTTCCCACCGCTAGAGCAACCAGGTATATATTTCTATTCGTAAGAAAAATCAAAAAGAAAAAGGAATAACTTATGAATTCTTTGAAAAAATTCTAGTTGCACCTAGCGAAAATAACAGATACGAGGAAACCAAGAGGAAAAGAGAAGAAAGAAAGTTAGCACGACAGAAACAAATGGAGGCAAAAAGGGAAGTTAAATGGAGAACCAATTCGGTGGCTAAGAAAATTTAATTAGGATTCGAGGAATCGTTGAAAGCCATATATATATATATACATACATAAATACAGTGATTCAACTATTGTAATATAATTGAAAATTAGAAAAGATTGAGACAAAATTTCATCAAAACGAACCGATATGTTTGTATTTTCAACTCGTCTTGTTACTTGGTTTCAATTTTATTATATATATACACAACATTCTTTTTTATAATCTCACTTTCCTTTTTATGCATAAAACAAAAACATCCAATCACGTGTACTCTTTATACACTCCATGAAAGAAAACAATAAATGATCTTATTTTAAAAACGTAAGTTTCGTTCTATACTTTTAGAGACTCTTTATCAAAATTTATGTACATTAACGTTCTTTTTATGCACAGATATGCGATAGGAACAAAGTAAAACACGATGGAAGAGAATTGTTTATAACGATGGATAAAGGATTTTGAAGATACCATCGATAGAATTGAATTTGGAATTCATTTGAATTGGTCACAAATGGGAATGCTCTGTTTTATTTTCATTGTGGAATCTTATATTGAGGTAATTGGAGTTATTAGGTTCTTTCTTGAAGCCTAATTTTTCGTAAAACGGTATGAGATGATCTTGACATTCCAATGACATTTTGTAACATTGCAGTTCACGTGCTAATTGGACTAAAATTTCGACAATCAGTTTTCCAAGCTTTTGACGTCTGTATTCTTTATTTACTACAACGTCTTCCAAACGTCCTCTCTGTAATCAATTTTCATATTCTTTTCAACGATACATCGTCATTCGATCATGATATTAATAAATTCATAAAACACTGTTTACCTACCAGAGCACAATTGTGAATAAATTTCTGTTCTACGACTAAAGTGGCACACGCTATCACTCTTTCGTTATTCAAATCCTCTATTACGGTGATGTAATAGCCTCCGGCGTTTCTCATTTTGTTGAATCTATCTGGAATTGTGAATCGATATTGAGAATCGTCGAGCGATCAGGCACCAAAATCGATTAAACAAACTTTGCTGTGTACTCTTTTCGAACAGCTAAATGATGACTGCAAACTATTATGGAAATGATTTTTATAACCTGGTTTTTTATGTTTACGAATTATTTTGGACTTTAAATTTATATTGGGTGTTTCTATGCTTCTACAAGGAGCATGTAAGCCCACATCGTTGGGTAACAATGGTAAATGAATTATAGTTATATATAGTTTACTGAGTGACAAAGCAGTGCAATAATTAAAGTGCTCTTCAATCAACCTGATGTTAAACTGATGGAAAAAATTCCAAATTACAGATCCATACTTTAGAACTGAGCTAAACAAAGATTTACACAAAAGCTGCACAGTATTTAAGAATATTCAAATCCCTTAAAAAACGTATTCTACATCCAAAAATGCTGTGAGCGCAAAATCCAATACAGATACAATATGATTCTTATAAATTTTCTATCTAAAGTTATCCCAACTTTAAGAATGGCAGAAGGAGAGTCCGAATTAGTAATATCAAGTTTATAAACGAAGTTGACAAATTAGCAACTCTGTGGCTAAAATTATGAAAAGATTTTTAGTAAAGGTTACAGCATCGCCTGCATGTCGTACGTACATTGTAATTTCTATATCTCATTGATAAATTTTGCTCATCCAGCTTTAATTCGTGCAGTGAGACATGGAGGTGATATGTCACATCTATAATTGTGCTGTAAAAGTTGACTTAGCGTTATGAACTTTAAAGGAGGAGTTAGATCTCCTAAGAGAGGGGTAGACAGTTCTCAAAATATGCTTCCCAAGAAGCCTATTTATAAAGAAAGATAGAAGTGTTAGAAATTTGCAATCATTGGTTAGTTGTTCAAAAAGTACACAGATTCAAGTTCAAGCAAAAATCAACTCACTCAAGAACTGTTCTTTACCAATGTTTCCAACGTCCGTTAATTGTCCCAACAATTGAATAAAACCTTGAATCGAAACAATATAAATTTATTGATCGGAGTAATACGATGGATTATCCAACTATACCTTTGTCATAATCGGTGGACCGAAGGGGTCTTATGAAAAGACCACCGATGGACGGTTTGGACCATCTTTCCAACAAATCTGCATTGAATAACTCAAATTCTTCTTCTTTTAAATATTTTTGCTAATGAGAAATTAAAATTACAAAATCTCATGAAGCAAATTATTATATTGAAAGGGTAAATATTCATGTAACATATGGAAACATAACCTACACTCATTGTTTGTTGATGAGAAGAAAAACGTTTGTAGACTCAATGGAAGTGAAGAATTCGATCAACGATCTTCTCCCTGTCAACAATTGTTCCACGTGGATTCGATTTCTCCAACGATGAAAGTTTGTCACCAAATATTTTCATGAAAAAATAACGAATTATGCGTGGACGTGAATTCGATGAATGGCATCCTAGTACGATACAATTTATAAAATTATAAGAAAAAACTGATCTCTTATGACATCAATTATTGATAGAAGTGGCATATCTCTTGACCTTCCTGTCGACTACTACTTTCACCAAACCTGTTGATCAGGCAGGTTGTATATTTTAAATTCTGGTTTAAATGGGAGAAGAACGAGTTAAACCATAAGTGTTTACGAATCAACCAATCAACTGTTGGTCCACGTTGATCTCATGACGTTTAGAAGTTTTTCAAATTTCACGCTTCGAACAGCAGTGGGGATTTGTGGGATACTTAGTCAACGTATTATTTTCAAGTGGGTAAAAATCGCTAGATGGAGTTTCAAGTTTTTGTAAGGCCTCCTCGACTTTATTCTCTTCTCAATCGTCTCATTTGCTGTCATTTGCCTCCGAGGCCCGCGTTGATCCAACTGTAGCCACACCAAGCTCACACACGTCCTCTCGACTTTGAAAATGAATTCAAGGAAACTAGGAGAAAAAATAGAAAATCAATTGATTTTTTGAATCCCTTAACTGTTATTTTATTACTTTCCAAACAATAAAGTGAAATTTGACTTTAATGTTCATTAAAATTACATGTGTTTCATATTAGCTGGCAATTGTTATCATTATTATTTTGTACCACACTTGTCGATGATAACACATTTGTTTCTCTCTACCTTCGTTCTCTCAGCGACAAAGGATAAATAGAAAAAAAGTCTCAAAGTCCTCTTGGATCGTGGCATTTATAAAGAAATCTTCAATGTAACGAAAGCTGTGTAGCGTATGAGATATAGCGTATAAAATACATGGTACAGCGGAAGGAGAAAGAAAGCAAAAATTGTATTATCATTCTATGAATAGATAAGTGTCAGGTACTACCGAGTCGAGATAAAGAGAATTCTAACAATAATCTACAGAAGTGATCGAATGTTGCAACGTAAATAAATTTTCAAATTTTCACTAAATTTTTCTTCTATACACTGTATTCTTTTCCGTCACTTATATATTTATGTGGGGTATGTGTGTTTCTGTGTGTTGTGGATCTATATACGTGTGGTACTTATCTTCTTTTTTTTTTTCTTGTATAATAATGTAAAATGCACCAATGACAGAATTGATATTTTATTTTTGTTGATTTTGAGAATTAAATCCACCTTAACCATTTAATATGATAATTATATTGTAGCTTAATTTTCTTTCAGTAGAGGTCGATATGCCTGGGCTTATCCTTGGCATGTTTCTTTTTCCAGTCACATTTTACTTCAACAAATACATTCCAAAATCAATTTACATCACTTAAAATCTAATTGTATAATATTTCATTCACAAAACGTTATAAAAAAAGAAAGAAAAACCAAACTGAACAATTTTGAAATGATGTAAGTATACAAATCATTCAAATAAAAAGCTTATCCTGTAATAAAGAAAAATTGAAACAAGTAAAACTCGTGTAAAACTCTTGAAACTACAACTATTCTTCTACCGTTTATCTCTTAATTTCCTCAGAATTTCAACTTTCTTTTTACAGGAAAATATATATTTCCTCGAAATTGCACACAAATATTGTAATTGCAAACGTAAGGATTTAATAATATCGTATAAATGTTATATTTATAAAAAGAAAAAAGTGATTCCAAAAGTCTAGAAATATACTGTCGATAAATTGATTGTATTATTTTGTCAAACTTTGATTATCAAAGTTCACCCTTTTTTTTTTTTTTTTCTTCAATATATATATTATATACAACATATCTATCCAGAATTAGACAGAAATGATATAATGATCGATGAAAATATCAGCGCAAGTCCAATAATTAAAATTTCAACGCAATTCATCCACGCACGCATAAATATACTAGGAGTTGGCGAGAAGTTGATCGCTGTTTCACAGGCTTCTCCATTCAAATCCTCAATTTATTTGAACTCTCAACGAACTCCCTGTATACATATGGAAGATAAGTTTTCAATTAATGAAAGATACACACATGATTTCAATATTCAACAACTAGACGCAGCTTTTCTTACACTCACAAAATTGTCGACCTCTAGGCATTATAAATAATCTATTTACTTTGCATATTCATAGAGAAACATATTATCTTGTTGCACACAATACTTTACAAGGTTGTTCTTCTACGATATTTATTGCGACGTAGAAAAGAAAAACATACCTCTTAAAAATCTTCATTAATTGTACATTATATAATATAAAGACATCTTTGATAGATTTCTACTAAAAAATGTAGATAAAAATATTAGAGCGTTGCAGCACATTCAAAGTCGTCAAGTGCTTCTCTTCTGAAAAATCGGACAAAATTATCCACAATCTTCGACAGAGACTGATAAGTAGTATTGTTTAAAAACATTTTTTACATTTCTTTTTATTCTGCAAACTGAGTAGTAAATAAGCTCAATCCCTTACACTAAACGAATCTTCAACTATCATTATTGTATTTGTTTCTTCATTCTTTCAAAGTTCCTGAAAGAAACAAAATATGAGAACGATAGATTGTGGATTATATATATATATAATATATATATATATATATATACCAGAGATTCGTTAGGTATAAAGTTGATAAGAATTAAATAATATGCGACACCAGAAACTCGAGATTTATAAATTGCAATACATGTATACTGACTTGAATAATTATAACGCAATTTGAGAATAAGGTGTATAATCAATCGCATACTCACTATACTCACTGAATAGACTGAATAGACAACGAGACGAGATAATAGGGGTTGCACATTTCAGGGCACTTTCTTTCCGTCTCCTTGGTAGCCTTTTCTTAACAGCGCTATAGCACAATAATGATGCTATTTTTGAAATAGCAAATCTTTTAATATTATATACTCGTACAGACTCGTGTCAAGCTTGAAGAGTATCGATCTCCTTACGCTGTATCAACATCTGTATTACCTCAACACAAACGATACCTCATTCGATCGATACCTCAAGAACACTCTCATATTTACTTTCTGCAATTATTTTTTTAGCTTTTCTCTCTCTTTTTCCATATGACAGGATTTATATTATATTTATATCAATAAATCCCAGACATATATATTTGTACATAGCTATCATATCCAATGGAAAGTGTACAATCAACTTGTTTCGTATATGTTTCACTTACCACATCAAAAATAGACTATTGCAACTATTGCAAGAGTGCATTAGCGTAATGACACACACCCTGTTGTAGATCAATTGTTATTCAAACAAGGTACCGTGTCCTTTTCTTCCACTTGTATTCAACTTTCTTGTTTTCTTCCCACAGAGAATCGAGAGTCCGAAATGCAGACAATACGTTCAAATTTGTTTATCACAATATATCTTTATTACTCTCCCCTTCTTCTCTTTTCTCATTCGAAATCTTTTTTTTGATCCCGTTTTTGAAATCTTCAATGTTTGAACATAGAATTTTTAATAACCTGAATTTTCTGAATTAACTTGACTTTAAGGTAAACTCTAATAACGCCGTTCAAGTTCGTATTATCTACTAAAAACAGACCCTCTCTTTGTCTCAACTATAGATTAAGATCAACGAATTAACGTTGTCAATCTTATGCACGACCGCGTGGTTTCTTCCGAGCAGTTGGTTCATCGGGAATCGGAGCGATACCGGTCTGGCCAATCACTTGACGTTTAGATCGCCCGGCAGGGTTGCTGGCAGGCGGACTTGCCGATTCCGAAGACTGCGGTGTGGTGGGATTCGAACCTAAAGAAATCACCAGTCAAAATCAGATATATCTACAAGTGTTTTCATCGAATCAAAATATCCTTCTCCGGATAGCAAACTATCTTTAAAAACATTACAAGATTATTATTTTGAATTTATTTAAAAAAATTCTCGAATAGTTAAATATAATACTAACCACGAATTTTCGTCTTTGTAACTCCACTGGTGTTGTTGTTACTCGGTTGCTGTTGTTGTTGTTGTTGCTTCACGATCTTCTTAACATCAATTTTTTTATTGGAATCATTGGTATTGGTGGTAGGAGTTGTGGTGTTGTTATTGGTTTTCGTGGCATTAACTGCACTAGCTGCATTAGAAGTATTAGAATTATTAGGCGTGGGAGTGGTGACTGTGGTAGTAGTATCATCTTCGGTACTAGATTTGTTTCTATTCATCGCTCTTTCCGCTCTGTTGGGTCCTTTAGCGACAGACTTGGCTAACGCTAACGCTTTGTTGACAGGTGGCTTTTTTGTAGATTTTGCTTTAGTCATCTTTTTGTCACCTTGAGGGGAGGTGGAATCTCCCTCGCCGGATGACTGAGAAAGCTTCTGAGCTGCCTTTTTACGAGCTTGTTTCTGTTTATTTACAACGTTTTTTCTTCTTCTTTTCAACTGAGATTCATCCTTGTACAAAGATAAATCCACTGCAGAGAGAAAATAGAAAAATATCAGTAGGATTCTTTTCAATTTTTTATCATCATTTTAACGATGAAGGAATGAAAAAAAACAACAAACTTACGTCCATCGGGGTGTTCCTCCGTTACGCTCGGCTTTTCGGAAACTCCCGCTTCAACGTCGATCGCGCGCTTCAATATATTTTCAGTTCTGAGAAGTTCGATTTTGGTAAGTTGAAATTTGTTTTTGTCAGTTTTATTCAGGTTTAGATTCGTTAATATACAATCAAAATCTGAAATTTCAAAAGCATCGTATGAAATGATTCCAAGTAACGCCAGAGGAAAAACAATCAAACATTACATTAATTAGTTTACCTATATAATCGTAGAAATCAGGTGAATAAATTTCACCATTGTTTTTATCTTGCGAGAGCCATCGTATGCGAATGCGTCTACTCGATTTGTAGATATTTTGCATTGCCTGACAGACAAAAAAACTTCCTTCCGCGTTTCTGACGGCTAAAAATTCGTTCCTATAAAATAAACGATAGTTATAAAGTTATAAATCGATCGAAAGAAGGAATGTAAATTGAATTGAAAGAATTGAATTTACTTGTAAAATACGATTAATTTGTCATCGGGAGCCTTTGTGGTTGGAACTTTGTTCAAAGATTTAACGAGTAAAGCGATTTCCGGTAAAGGACTCTGGTAAGGTTGAGTTTGAATTCTATTTCTTTTGGGTTTGCTCGCTCCGTCCACATTTCCTGCAATTCCTTTCATATCTTTCAATTCTTTAGACTTTCGTTTCGTAGCTTTTGGTACAACATTCGTTGGTTTGGATTCTGCCTTTGGATGATTCACTGGCGTTGTTGTCGCAGGAGTCGATTCAGGGGTAACTTTAGAACTCTGAACCGACGGTTTTGATTTTGGAACGGCTTCCGTTTTTGTTTGATTGTTATCTTCGGTTTTATGCGGGCTCGACTTTGGCTGAGAAAGCACAGGAGTTGCATTTGCATCGGATTCCTTGGTACTGTTACTAGTACTGTTGTTGGTAGTGTTATTGTTGGTGGTATTATTATTGGTACTGGTACTGTTACTGTTACTGTTCCCGGTATTGGGAGGAGTAACTTTCTTTTCTTCGGGTTTACTTGAAACTGGTTCGGATGGAACTAAAAATAATTTTGATATTAATCTATGTTAATCACAACGATGGATAGAATTTTATACCTGGAGATTCTGAAGGGGGAGAGGGATTAGATTCCACCGGAGTCGGTTCTTGCGGCTCTTCTTCTTCTTCTTCTGGATTCTCGGGACTGACATTGTTATTACGGCTGGATTCCGTTTGTTTGACGATAGGACGCGTTTCCTGTTCTGATTCTACTTTTGTCACCTCTACGCCGTTTGGTATCGTTTTTTCCACCTCTGGTTCTTTCTCTACGTTAGTACTACTGCCGGTATACGATGTATTTTGGTATACAGGAGGTCTATGATCTTGAACCAAACTCAACGGTTGGGCATTGCTCGATTGTAATGTGACAAAATTCAGTCCACTTCCCGTTATCGTTTTGACTGTACTACTTTCCGTTGCAGATACTTTCTGCGTCGTGGCATTTATAGGGAGTATAGAATGGCTTGGCGTGCCGGAGGATGCTCCAACACCCGGCATGGATGATTTAACAGCTGGCGCGCTCATCCTTCGTCTAGTATTATACTCTATAAGCTACGAATGATACATACATTTGGTAAGCGAAACGGTATTACGATAGAAAGACGGATAAGAGGAGCGGGAACAATGATAATTAAGATTTATCTAACAAATAGTACATAAATAATAAATAAACACACACAGGATAGAAGGTAGAAAATGAAGATGAAATGAGGGAAAAAAAGGTGTAAAGAGAAAGGAGACGAGGGTAGCGGGAGGCTGAAAGGGGAAGGGGTAATTAGAGGAGTAAACATAAACATGAAGCAGGTTTTGTGGGTTACGATAAACAAAAAAACCGTTAAAAATAGCATCAATATTGAAATGGATGTGTTTTCGTGTACTCTTACCTCGATATAGCAAAGTTTTGGACCGTGGACGAAGAATTCCCGGACAAATTTGTTCTGGAGGTTGACCACTGCGTGGTAACGCACGGTTAACTCATCTTTTCATTCGCTTCCTAACAACTTTGAAAGCTTTTCTTTGGTTACCATTTCATCGTGTTCACGCACAGCATTACAAATTCAATCGAAAAAATTCATAAAAAACACGTAATAATATAAATGAAATACGAAAAAAAAGAGATCCGCGCTATCGAAAGCCGTGAGATTTTACCGCACGAAAAAACAGGAATGCCAGACGTTAGATGGCGTCGGTTCTTCAAAGACGCCATTTGTAGGGTATCATTGGCCTGTATAAAGTTGCCGATTGGTTGCTTCGCGAGTGGTAAGACATCAAGATCGTTCGGAAGTATTTACAAAGAGTTTCAGCTAAACATCAGTGAAAACTAGATTCCTCGACTACTAATTGTAGATTGTTTTACCGAAAAGAAAATTTTAATGAGTAACAAAATGAAATCCCTCTTCTTCCCTGCTTTCAATTTTTGGAATTTGAACTCATTTTTGATACGCTTCTTTTTCTTCTTTTTCCAGATTTTATTATGTACAAACAGAATTAATAGCGTGTATTATACGTCATGTATATACATACTTCATATCTAAATAACACAAGGTTCATTCATCGGTTGGAAGAAATGGTGCTTTTTATTGGATTTCTTTCAAAGTTTGTTTTATTTTTAAAAAGCACATGAATGGTTCGAATCATTCATCGTACTTATTTCTTCTTCTTTTTTTTCAGCCATCATTAAATATTAATTCGTACGTATATAACTGATCGTAAAAATCGTATACGAGATTATAAATGATCGTTAACTGTAATTTTGTAGAAGGAAAAAACAATTCTTATCCTCGACAGGATACAATCTGATACGAACGCGCGCGTTCTGGTGTTAAGCTATGGTTTCCATTTCCAAGAAGCGACATCGGTGGTTTCTTTTTGTTTTTATTTTATTACGAAGTTTACGAAGTTGGACCGTAAACTCCGTGATAAATCTCTTCTTTCGGGGAAACTCTTCGCAAAGAGAAGCTGCTGCGATTAGTATGCAAATTCTGAAAGAAAATATTTTAATTTTTTTTTTCTTTGTTTTCAGAAGAAGGAAAAATTTATTGAAAAACTAGGAGAGGAATAGAAAATTTCTCCTCAGATTGTTTAGTTTCATGCCTTGTATTCCATTGGCGCGTTTCCGTTGAGAACCAAAACTTCAAGGTACTTTTCCATGCGAGAGTTTTCGACACCAAACGTGGTAGATGATGGAAGACGCGCGACGGGATTTCTTTTTCCAATTAATATGCTATGACGTCAAAAATACTTGGACAAAAAAGGTGTGTTTAATGCTCTTCCAAGCGTTTTGGTATTGCGTCATGTTAGATAACAATAAATGAAGAAAAACATGATTTCTTTGTTCATTTCACAATATCGCAAAACTTTTCCATCATATTTTTCTTCTTTTCCTTGTGAAAGTAACGATCGACGAATGACATTTTGTGTAATTTATGCTGAATTTATTGAAAATATGTATTGTAAAATATATTATTTTCAGCTAATCATGCCAATCTCCTCTTCATTGGACGCGGGTACCCAATCAAAGATATCTCAAAGATATCTCGCAATTTTGGAAGATGTCTTGCAAAAAGTTCTCGAAGATGTCTTACGCGACTGATTTCGACAAGTTTTAGATATCTCAAGAAGGTTTTGCGGAAGATATGTTTTAGACGTATTCGATCGAGTTTTAAAAATGTCTTGAAGAATTCATAAAAATATCTCAGAAAAATCTTGAATCGTGCATGAAAAAAAATTCTCCCCTCTTTTCTGTTCTTTCGATCCCCCTCTCAGTCCTACAAATTTCACATCATTTCGGATTGTCGAGGTTGCGAGATTCGAACCCGGACAATTAACGACGAATCTGAACTTCAATGAATTGAGCCATCCGGACAATTTGAGGACGGTGTTCATAATTGTCAAGGTGTTTATTACATATAAAAATGATCAAATATGCCCTTTGAACTTTCTCGGAGCTATTTTGGAATATATTAATTTTTTTCTCACGTTCCAAATTACAATATATTATTATTAATGTTTTAATATTGATGTTGAAGGGCGAAGAGTCAAGAATTCAAACTTTTCCAAAAGATTAGGCGACAAACATATCAAAAAATAGAAAAAAATGCGTTTTTCATGATTTTTTCAACTTTTAACCGCCATATTGAATCCGCCATCTTGAATTTTGGAGATTACGCTTCAAGGTTTTTTAGCACGGATACACATGACACTTTTAAGCGTGATCCCGATCTTTCCAAAGGCTTTTTTGCACTCAAAACTTGAGATATCTGAAACAGAAACTGAAAAATTTCATGCTTTTTTTTACATTATCACATATAACTTTTTTTCCTAATCCCGGAGCTCAAATCTGAAAACGGCATTCGAAAGCTGAGATTCTGAGCTTTCAAAATCATATCCCCAAAAATTGTTCACGAGTCATTTTTATGTATAGATTCAGTGCCAAATTTACCCATGGAGGGGCCCCTAGGCGGAATTTCGTGGGGGGCCCATGTAAGGCGACCGATTTCCAAACATTGAGGTTCTTTGAAATAAGAACAGTGTAGCTTTCTTAATCAATTCCATAGAAATTAAGTGATATGGAATGAAATTCCGAAAAATGAAAAACGTACTGATATCAAAAAAGTATTGAAATTCAATTCTTTTCAATACTATTTCCACTGTAAGCATTAGAGCTGATACTATGTTTTGTATCAGAAATGTTATTTTTCTTTATAAAAGAAATAATATTGATCAAGCCAATTCAAAAACTCATTGCAAAAATAATACGCCCAAGGAACATTACCCTAAAGAGAAAATTTCACTGAAAATCTTTGAACATTTCACGGATTTTTACAGAAGAGTTTATAAGAGGGTTTCAGAGGTTTCATAGTTTTTCAAACAAATCTAAAGTTCTTCACACTGAGAGAACGCCAGGTTTGGGTTGTTGGTAGCCACAGAAAGAATCACTGACTTCATGTCAAACATACCGTTTTCTGAATGTATTCAGAAGTATTATATTTCAATACTTTGAAATACATTTTACTCACTGAAAAGTGTTTGATTCCTTCGATTTTCAAAACTGTTCTCGTAGTAAGTATGCGAGTAATATTAATTTTTTCATAAGGTCTAAGAAATTGAAATTCCGATTTCTGCAAAACCTGATCGATGAGTGGGGGCCCTTCAACCGCGGGGGCGCCTAGTCCGCCTCTATGGTAAATTCGGCCCTGTATAGATTTAATGCTGAAAATGATGTAAAAAAAGTGTCCGTCCCGTCCTTAAAGGGTTAATGGCAGGTTCCCGTCAAAATCGATGACAAAATCCAAAACTTTTTGTTTTTTGTTTAATTTTTATCCTTATGTTATTGACAATACGTGGGAGAAACGATATTTCGATACTGGATGATTCGGAATTGCCGTACACTTTTTTGAGAACAGATTCTTGATAAAATTTTGAAACAATTCTGGTGTGGAATATTTTGATCTGACCCTTAGATTCGGAGATATCAGCATTTTTTAATGTTTTGAAAAATCCAAATATCTCGGAAGGACTACATCTGTGACATTTGAATCCAATACCATTCTCCAAGTCAGATCACAGGGTACCCCTGGAAAAAAATTCAACGAATTTAGCGTTTTTCGTTATAGAGTTATAGCGGTTTAAAATTTCTTGCATTCCAGCCGATCAGAATTCAACAACTTTGAATCGCTGTAACTCCATAACGAAAAACGCTAAATTGATTTTATTTCTTTCCAGGGATACCTCGTGATTTCACTGAGAGAATGATGTTGGATTCAAATGTCAAAGATATGGTGCTTCCGAAATATTCGGATTTTTCGAAAAATTAAAAAATACTTATATCTCCGGATCTAAGGATCAGATCAGAATATTTCGTACCAAAATCGTTTCAGAATTTCATCAAGAATCTGCTCTCTAAAAAGTTACGACAATTACGAATCGCCCAGTATTCTATGTGGTTCTCGAGATACACGGGATTAGGCGGAACAGCACAAACGAACAACAAACGCATCACCGCACGGGAGCAAGAATTGTCCCAGCTCGCAAAACAAGCAAGAATTGAAAGAATAAGCTTGCAAATTCAAAAGAACAAAAGAACCTTCGAACCCTGCACGCTAAAAAATAATTCGCCGTGGCAGCTAAAAATTAGCTACCATAGCTAATTTCCGTGGGTAATATTTGGATAGTGAAAAACGTAGCTATGGTAGCGATTTTTTTTTTTCAATCAGTGTTTCGCTGTACCAGCTTGGAACAATCGCTAAGAAAACAACCCAACGAGTGAAAAAAAAATTATTCGATAGGGAAGAGTCGATCCCGCAATATTTCGATTATTAACTCAACCTGCTATCGCTTGAGCCACGCTATCAGTTGAATAAACGGTGTTCTAATAAGGCATATAACTTCGGCAGAATGTTTCGAATTCAATTTTGCAAACTGCTTTTGGAGGTTAGATATTTTCACACAATATCCTAAGAATATTACATGAATATTATGTGCTATTAAGGTTGTTGAACATCCTTTGAACGTTAAAAATCTATGCATTTGTCAAATCTTCATTGAATGTTTGGCGGCCATCTTGTTCTCTTTGGATATGTACGCCACAGCTACAAAAGTTGCTACAATAGTATCATTTCTCCTGCGATCATTTTTTGTCGACGTAGCAGCTACAGCTATAATCATAGCTGCAGTAGCGAGATGCACTCAGCAAACGAGTTTTCGCTGTCACTGCGAATTCATCTTTTTCCGTGTGTATGGTGCTGGAATAACCGATTAGACGTAATTCGTTAAAACCTAACTTTGAATACGATTTTTCACTGCATAAAACATTAATCGCGTTTTTCTCGAAACAACTTCTTTCGACGCGCGGTACGCTCTAGACCCAGTAAACACGACTGCTAGCGTTTGAAAGGGCTAGTAACGGGTCTTCACTGGCATCGCAAGGCCTTCAGCGGCCCATTAAACCGCCAGTAATCATTGTTTGTAGGGAGAGCTTTAAGGAATGCACCGATTTCAACGTTCCGCCGCTCAAATTGAAGCTAATTAACTGGGAGCTGACGGAGTGCATTATAAATATTTTTTTATTCATGTTGGAGGGCAAACAAAAAGCATGCAAAAATGAGTGTTTTTCTGAATTTTGTTTTAAAAGGCTTTTTTAAAAATCAAAAATCGATAGGGCTCTACATATTTAATCTATTTTAAGAATTTTTTCTCGTTTCAGATCACATGCGGAGGCTGTATAAAAGGCACCGCGTGGGTCACTTCGCGCCAGGAGCGGCTTCTTTGGCGGGAGCCGGAGCCGCCATTTCGAAATATTTTTTCATGAAGAAATTCAGTAAATTCCTTCTTTTATATACAAATGAAACCCGCGAAAAAGTTATCGCAGAACACTTTATTTTGTATCGGAAAAAAAATTCCTGCAATCGAGGTATTTTTTGGGCCTTGGAGCGGGAACTTGTCCTTAAGCTTCCTCATTTGGAAATCATTTTTCATTCGTTTTTGATCCTTGGTGAAAAATAAGAGGAGGTAAAAACGGGCGGAAGCGAAGCGTGTGTTGGAGCGTCCATCAAAAGTAAACGGAGAGGACAAAAATTATCGAGAGCGAAGTTCGAGACAAAAAAGCGTTAACCAATTCATGTTTCGAGGAGAGTTTACTCATAGTAACTTTGAGATCAAAATTTGGATTATTTTCCCTACAAACTGGGATTGTAACATACCAACCTTGTCGAATCGAACTTTTTATATACAAAACATGTCTAGTTTTTATCGATTCCACAAAATTCGCTTTATTTCATCTTCCATTTTCATCAGAGCAGGTTTATATAGATTTTGATGGAAAAAAAGGTTTCTTCGTTACGAATCTAGTTTTTGAATCGTAGATTTCCGAGTTTCTATCGTAAATCATGTTCTATGGAATTTTCCACGATATGAGAAACAAGAGAAAAGCTGTTGTGTAAAATATTAAGAAACTTGTATAAAGTACCGTATGAGAACAACTCGGTTCAAATGATCAAGCCTGTATTCATTGAGTAGCTCCGGTTGGCGGGGTAACAATGATCGAATGGGATTTAGCTAGTATAAACTGAATTGAATATGATGAAATCCGAAGAAGGAATATCAGATGAAATCAATCGAATCATCCTATTATTTTGAAAAAATGAATAAAAAATCGTATGAAAAAATTTTGTTTCTCTGAAACAAAAAGGGAGAAAAAGAGTACAGAACGTTAATAAATCTTTGTTCCGAAAGGCTTTGTTTCTCGCACTTTCATTCTTATCTTTGAAGAAACACGTGCGTGACTTACTTGGACTTACAGATTTGACAAGATAGTGTTAGTGCACGTTGACTCACTTGGTACGAGTTCTTTGGTTGTATCGTTAGAAGTACAACGTACGTATTTTATCTACATTACTTGTTATCCATGTATCGCAATACGCTTTTAGTTTAAACGTCTAAAACCTCAGTCTCGGGTTTCATTCGATTTTCCTCAGAGTATTTCTCGTGGATCTTCGGGGGGCTTAAAAACGTTCCTCTATAACATCATTGTCTTTTGTCTTCTGACCTTGTTTATGTTTGGAAAAAAAGAAAATATCACAAGGTTGAACGATAATGAGAAACCTTTCTTGCTCGAGGTTTTGCACAGGAACAAATACTCGAGCAAATATTTCAATCTCCCAAGAATCTATTACGAGTAGATAATAGAACCCTATAGAGACACTCTCTCGAGTCTTTCATCACGTTGGAAATTGTTTATTTGATCACTGTTCTTGTATTTCATCTTTCGAATATGAATAATGAATTTTCGAACTCTGATGGAGGATGCCCGTGGTTTCGCGATCTCTGACTCCAACAATTACGTTTCCAAAACATTTTTCAAACTTACATTGTCAAAACATTTATATGGTTCATGAGAATTCCCCATTTCGTCGCTAACCTACGCCAACCTACAAATCACTCGTACAGCACAACCACCGATCCTCCACCTAGGACTTCGGTGGACTTGAGGTGGAGAATTGGTGGAGAAATGGGAGCCGTGGAAATAAGGGAGAAATAAGGGAGAGTCTCCGTTGAGGCAACGGAGAGGCGACGGAGAAATGTCCGCCCCCTGTATTTCCAGTAAAACTTAAATCCGTGAATTCATACATTCAGATTTGGTTACGTCAATGCGCCAATAAGAATTATATTGAAAATACAGGGGGCGGACATTTCTCCGTCGCCTCTCCGTTGCCTCAACGGAGACTCTCCCTTATTTCTCCCTTATTTCCACGGCTCCCATTTCTCCACCAATTCTCCACCTCCAGTCCACCGAAGTCCTAGGTGGAGGATCGGTGGTTGTGCTGTACGGGCATTCATATATTCAAAGTTTAATACATGACTGATACATCAAAAAACAGTAAAACCATATTGTTTTGCACATAAACAACTGATTGTCACCGCACAACATAAAAAATCATGAAAATACAACACATATTGTAGAGAGTAAAACTCCACTCCAAAATTTTCCACTGAATCTAGCAATTCATAAGCTTGGACGTGAAATTTCTTACACACAAGATTATGTTAGTTGAATATAATTGATTTAGGATTTGTTTTAAATGAAAATATCTGCAGAGGTTTTATCGATTTGATGATTTATAAAGACAAATTCAACATGTGCTAATCACGTTTTGTGAGAATGTAAATGTTTTTAAAACGTCACAAAACGTTTCTGAAACATGTCGTTTGTAACTAGGTACATTTTGTGAATGTTTACAAAACGTCTCAGTGCTGTCGCCTGGGATGCAATGAAATTCCAGGCGCAAATGCAAACGATGCGAAATGTTTCTTTGTTACAACAACAATACAATGAAGTTAACGACACGTCGTTTGCAGTACACAGTTTTTAATTATCGACTCAAGTCCTTGGTTTATGGAGTCCAAGTTGGACCAAGGACGACGAGCACTTGTCTATTCGAATTTCATCATGAACGTGATTGGATCTGAAGTTAAAGCAGGTGAATGTCAGAACCTTGTACGCTGAATGTATGTAACGAGACATACAATGCCTTTGCAATTTCGATATTTCAATACTATTTTCAATGAATAGAAGAGGTGATAGATCATTAGACGATCGTCGGTTGGATCATCTCACAAGGGGTTGATCGAAAGGATCATTCAAGGTAAATTGCAATTCTCCGATTGGTTGTGAATAACAGAATTGTAATTTTATTTTCCAGGCTCCAAGTACAAAAACATTTGTTTGTTGCAATCCCACAAAGGATGCAAGATCCAACAGGTTGGATCCAAACATCAAAATAAGTGAAATATTGACCTGATGAATCATATACCTGTGGTGGTCTGTCTGCTGTGCGCATATTATGCACGAGGATTAAATTGTCCTAAGGGTGAATGAGCGCTCTGTATCATCATCATCGGCAAACGGAACAATGAAAACATCAATAAAATCATAACAAGGGACAATATTCCGGTCATAAAACTTTCTCTGTCAACACTACACTCATAAATTAGGAATTGAAAAACAAGATCATCATATTTTTTCAGGAGAAGACTTTGACCGGGTATGAAAACAAAAAAAGGTAAAGTGTTGATGATTCATCATCTAGTCAAATGTATTCAAGTTGACACGAGACGAAAGTTTATATCTCATCAGATTCATAATTGTTGTTTCTAAAAAAAGCGAGATGATTCCTCGTTAGAAGTGGAGAATTCTCAGCGGCGATGAATACTACGCAACTGCCAGCAAATGCATACGATAATTCCCTCGTGAGGACATTTTGAGACTCCTACGATAATTGAAATTTGTCGCGATTCGCATGAAATTGAAAAGAAAGAAGAGAACAACACTTGGAAACTCAGAGTGTCGTTTACGTTTCATCGATATAAACATATGTTTAATTCCAACCGCTCTATTCTAATATCGCCTACGCTCGTCACGACCTGCTTTTATGACTCATCTATCTGGTTCTTGGAATACCTTTTCATCACGGGTAGTTCCCTTCCGTTCAGTTCCGTTCCAACATCGTTGGTTTCCTACCCTTCTCGTCTCCCAAGGTGTCTCAATTTTTCAAAAAAACAAAATCAAACTGATTTTTCTAGAAATCGTAGATTCGAGTATCATCCCGTAACAATCGACGAGATAATACACGATAAAACGACATTTCTTATACAAAATTTCTCATAATAAAATCGATAAAATTTTGTTGGTGAGTTTTCAAGCATTGAAAGGATCTAGCGAGTCTGTAAAGGCGCCTTGTTCCCAACAACTGGATACGAGCGTGCTGGTGCGCAGTGTCGGGTGTAACGATTGGACGATTGGGAATATGACATCATACATCGAAAAACAGATACGCTAAAGTGGTAGTGGTGAGGTGAACAACAAAGACGGAGGGACAAGAAACTGGGAGCAACGGATAAAGAAGCAAACGCCGCTGGTTCGAACAAGTTAGAACGGAATGAACGAATGCACGTCCAAGTTTGAAAGTCGACTGTGAACCGAGAGGTGACTCGAGGTATTTTCCCGTACGCAACGCAGGGTATGACTCATCGCCCATAGTTGAACGTTTTTTGAGATCAAGACCTTTAATTTGCTGCAGCGCGATTTTTTCGTACAGTGTTGTCACTTTTTTTCTCGACCGGTGGAATTCGTTCTTCCTCCTTCGATCCACGCTTTCTCGTTTTTCCGAGAAAAAACAACGGATAGGTTATAAAATTCGGTTCGCGAAGGAGACGCGAGCGGTGAAAAAAAACTCGTGGACTTTGAATGTGGACGGAAACATTGTTGGATCCTATAGGAATTGAGAATTTATTCGCAGAATCATGAAGTTGGATGTTTCGGACGTGCTTTACGATAGTTCAAGTGTATCCAGCGATAGCGGAGCGTCGCAGAGTTCTCGCGTCAGCCATGATTTTCTTTCCAGCATCGCTAATCTTTCCGTACCAACGAACAACGTGAGTATACCACATGACACCTTCAATGCCACTTTCATTCAGCGCGGTTGGTTATGTTTTACCGGCTTGTACTCGATTTTGTTGATCGGGTAAAAATACCTTGCGCTCGTCATCGGGGAACTATATCTTACTATCGTCGTATTCGAATAAAGTGACGAAATCATTGAAGGATTTGCATATAGAAGCTGAGGAAGGTGGAGAGAATGGTCCGATATACACTCTTTTGATTCGAAATATCACGCTTGAGGAAAATGATGCACGAGGATTGAGGATTGCGTATTTTTCTTAAGGGAACCCAATGGGCGTCATATCTGAAACTTCTCTGAGAGTGTCACGTATAAGACATCACTTAGTTATCTATTAGATAACTCCTAGACGATGCTCTACAAGATGAATATCGATATTTTTTATAGAAATTTTATAGAAAAGGATCCAAAATGTTTTTATTTTTTTCTGAAGGTTCATCTGGAATTTGAAAAAATCTCAGACAATCCAAGTAACATTCAAACTATTGATTTTCATATAATTTTACAAACAAAACTAAGGACTTCTGTTTTCCCTAATACACGAATTCTTATCCAGGACGGTCTTCCGGAGTGACCTTGAACATTTGGAATCCCGAACGATGAAAGATTCTTTTTTTGACTCGGTGTCCACGAATTCAGGAATTCTACAATTATGAATGAAAAATCGCGAAAACCAAGGATTAACGGCGAACCATAAGTCAGGGTATCATACCTTTCGAATCTTATCTATTGAGTTTAGTGTCGATGGAGACACGATCGAGTTCATAATCGGTTTCCTCCCCAAAAAGTTGAATTAACAGTTTCTTGAAATCCATTCAAATTTCCCCATAGGTGGACTTCTAATTGATTTATTTCTTAATTCGGTGCTGTTGGATGGAACGATGGAAGTTGGAAAACCAAGAGACTGGCATCCCTGCCCTTGACCTGAAATGATTTCATCACACACGAGAAGGAAATTTTTCAGGGTTGATAACGATATTATAGTCGATAATCGTTGTGGAGAAAGTGGGAAATTCCTAACCAGTGGGGTGTTTGACTCCCCGAACCGAAAGGAGAATGAATTGAATGCATGGCTAATAGGAATTGAAATTTCAAAATCCAAAAACACGACACGGCGGAATCATCGACAGACAACATAAGAACCAAGTAGCACCAGAATATATTATGAACGTTCTTCGAATATTCGAAATATGTTCTATGCATATTCTTATACATATATTCTTCGTATCTCATTCGTACATTCTACGAACGTTTCTATTTCGTATATGCTCTGAACTTCTGTTGCTGCTTGGAGAATGAATCTCAATGTACATGCTGAAACATCGATCATCATGAAGTAATTAGTCTTATGACTGGTTTGATGAAATGCTCCAATTTCTACATATCTACAACCCTTATCTTGTATAATTTGATCTAGGTCCACCTTTGCGAGTTTTACCATTCATTTTTCCTTCCAATATTGTTTTCAATAAACTTCCCTGCCTTAATGTGTGTCCTATCAGATCACTTGTTTCAAAAGACTTCTTTTTTCATTGACCTTCTCAAGTACTTCTTCATTTTTGACTCTCTCTCTATCCACTTTATTCTAAGCATCCTTCTATAACACCACATTTCGAAAGCTTCAAGTCTCTCTCTCTCTGGTCCGTTTTTCCAATTGTCCAAGTTTCGCAAACATATAATGCTGTGCTCCAAACGTAACTCTTCAAGAATTTCTTTCTCACTGCTAAGCTAATATTTTTTGAGCATAGTAAGTGTTTATATCGGAGGGAAAGGCTGTTTTCTTTGTGCTTTTACCGTTTTCTGTAATTATGCTTCCTAGATATTTAAATTCTTTCACTCGCTGAATCGTCTCTGCATCTATTTCGATTTTCGTTGTTCTGGATGTTTTCGCTGTTGTACCAATCATGAATTTCGTTTTGTCTTTATTTAGATTCATACAATAGTTTTCTAGTAATATTGTTGGTTTCATAGTGTTGAGAATATTTTCTAACTCAGAACCACTCGTAGCTGATATAGCTACCCATATAAAAATCTTCAGGCTCCGCCAATGCTGACGACGGAATATAGCTAGACGCAAGGCTGCCAGCCAAAGCTGGGCAATCTATGTAGGGACAAGGATGGTTGACAATGGTCTAAACATTGTACCAATATGGGAAGTCATAAATCGACTTCGTTGATCCATCATTGATCATTGGCTGCGCCACGCTTGGCCCATCCTTCAACCAATATTGCTTGGAGGAAAACGCATGCTTTCAACAGAGGCTCTCTAGGGCTTGGCGGGACACTGCTCCAAGCATTAGGCAACTCTGAATGACAATGGATTCTCATGTTGCACCAAGCATGGGTCGTAGCTTGGTCCAGCTTGGGCAATAGCTTGGCTCAGCTTGGGCGATGGCCTCGCTCAGTTTAGGCGTTAGCTTGACTCGACTTGAGTAATAGCTTGGCTAAGAGTGAAACTTCCTTCTCAAACAGCAAATTACAATAACTCTCACCAGAGTGATGCTTGTTTCCTGCGAGTGGCGAACCAAGCATTCAATCAATATATAAGTCTCCTTTGAAGATTCCATGACAGAAATAATTCTTCATCTGTTTCCAGACCCGCCTACTTCTACGCCAGGACCACCGGTTTTACGTCATTCATCAGTTTAAACTAATCAGAAAAATTACATGTTGAAATTCTTCGACATTCATTTCGTTCAATCGAAATGATAGAATGGATTTTTTATTTTATTTTCAATTACAATAAAAAATAAAAGTGACCATTGGCATGAGATGGGCGCAACCCTGCCGCAAGATTGCTACAGCGTTGGCTCATCCTTGGCGAACAAATTTTTGTATGGTCTGTCATTGACGGCATATGCTATCACAACCCTCTTTCCAGTGTTGGGTCTTGATTGTGGAAACAAATGGGCTGAGGCTGAAATGATGTTATCATCTCAGAGTTGCGCCATGCCTGGTAGCCTAGGCTCGGCCCATCTTGGTGAGCCTTGCGGCAACCTAGCGCCCATGGTCAATTTTTACCTGGGTACACTCAAGAAAAAATCATTTCAACTGAATATCGATTTGTTCTTTATCCAAAAAATATTCATTGCTATCAGAACTACAGTAGATGGAATGGAACAAGAAACGATTACACTGGCGAAAATTAACCGTAAAAAATGCCATGGAGTGTGGGTGAAGTTAGAAGCGAATGTACCCTAAGAGTCATTTTGCGCTTTTGGAATGTAACATGTTACAGTTCCTTACGCGAATGTACATTATATTTTTCCCAGAGGATTTGTAGGAATAGAATTCAATTACTTTAATTCAATGCTTGCCCAAACTACACAACAATTTTGAAAGAACTTTAATGTACTCGATTTGAACTTTCATAGTTCCCAATGAATTCATTACGAACTCTTCCTGAACTCATGTGCAGCGTAGGTAATCAATACCACTAAATACTTGCCAGACAAAAAATAAATGTATTTGATGCAAATATATATTTTTGAGTGTAGTTGAATGGGTTATGATTCAATCCCCTCGGGAGGGGGGGGGGGCGCCTGCAAACTTATGTATACTTTTATCATATCGAAACAATACATCCTTCCTCAAAAGGATACATGAACATCTTCTATGCAGTCTTGAAACATTTTTCAGTTTTCCGCCAAAAAAAGTTACTCAACCACGCACATCGGATCCAAAGGACCCGAGCTGAATTTCAAATACATGCTACTCGAAAACTAAGTGGCGGATCCCGGATTTCCAAAAAGCATTCAAAGCAGGAAGGTTCGAAGTTGCTTACATTACAATACCAGCCCTTGGCTGTGCATTGCAACACCCATGTAACACAGAATATTCTGAGAATATTCTCACAACATCCGTAAAACGTACTGTATCGAATATTCTTACAAAGAGCGTAGAAGCTTCGTAAATATTCATAGAAGATTCTTAGAACATTTGAATGGGACTGTTTCGAATATTCTAGGAACGTTCGTACAATATGCGTACAAAGTTTGTATGGAGATTGATAAGGAGCGCATGCGCAAGCATCTTAATGACATGAATTCAGTAATGGCGGATAATGTTGTTGACAGGCTACAGACCCTTGGATAATATATTATTTTAATTTGTATTTGGGGAATGAGAAATTGATAAATGTGCATTTTAATATCCCGAATGTTTTGAGGGCGTCATGCGTGAAAAATAATCTTCAAAAGTGTAATAAAATTTGAAGAAATATCGTATATATTATGATTGCTTGTTGCGAATCATAAGTATCTCACCCATCCATGTGGATCCATGATATTGCTAAGAATCCAAGATGACAGATGTTTATTGATTGAAAGAATTGATTGTGAATTAGTTTTTGGTTACATGCAGAAGTCATATTGGCAGGAATTTCTATTTTAACAGCATTTTTTTATGATATTCCCACAATATTCGTGGCATAATATTCTGAGAATATTTGAAACAGTCTCATTGAAACATTCTGAGAATGTGCGTAGAATATATTCGCACGTAATAAGAATCTCCTTAGAATATTCGAATATCCTCGACGTATATTCTTAGAACATTCTCAGAACGTGCTTGTGCTACCTGGGCAGAATGAGAAATCAAAGAAAAAATTGCTCGGGTCCAAAGGATCGACGCCAGGTGCGTGGTTGAGGGTTAATGACAGGAAAATCGATACAATTTTGAAATGATTTCTTCTCCGCGATATGAAATCCAAATAATAATCACAAAATCATTAATCCGCTAATCGAACTTATCAAGATTCTTACGTAAACAATATATCCTGCTCATATCATTCAAGCACCCACTCTAACCAGAACTTTCGTGATTCATTGGTAAAATATTTGGATGGTTGACGTAACGGATACAAATTGTTTCATCGATACGAAACTAGAGGAGAAAACCACATTTCCACTCTGAAAAATTGAACAATCAATTATAAAAGAAAACAATTATAAACGTTGAATAATATCAATGTCATCCTTCGTGGAGATCGTTGAGCACGATTGTTCATTATCCAAAGCACTTCACAGATAAGAAAATCGATAATCAATTTTATATCAAAGAGAAGAATAAGGCGAACTGAACAAAATTGAGCAAAATTGGTACAAACCCTTTCAAAAAAGGGTACAAATTTGTGGATGTATAATGTATTTCGAAAGTTACGCAAGCCGGTGTCACCGCGTGTTCCGCATCCGTCGTAAGCTCCTATGACGTCGATCCTTTACCGGGAAAAAAAGATATCGTTTCATCTGAAATCATACTTTTCACGATTCCATGAATCGTTCAATTACCAGTTGTCGTCGTTTACCAGCATTTGTACCTTTGAATGCCTCTGTGAACGGTATAAAGTGAAACAAATAGGAAGGGGAAAGAAAAAGAGAGAGAGAGAGAGAGAGAAGTTGGATTGGTCGCGAGAATCGCGAGCGCTATCGTACGAATTGGCAATAAAGATGGCGGTGACGTCACACCCACACACGCACACGCGACAGCCAGAGCATTTCGGTTTCTCGCCCTGTGTTCTCGTCGATGCCAAACCCCAACCCAAGCAACCCGAGCGGCAACCGAGCAGCGATCAAGCACCAAGGGGAAAAGAGGGAGTAAAAGTGCTTGTGTTTCTATATAGTTATCGAGTCACGTTGGCGGGCTCAGTCGGTTAGTACGTGAGAGAGAGACTTGCACACGCGACTCGTTGTTCACCGGATGTCGATGAAATATCATTCACCACTCACCTAAGAGACAATAATCCAGTGCCTTTACCCTAATATTAACAACAACAACATCTTCAGTTTTCGTGTACCAACGCGGAAAAGCATGCTGTGATCAGTGTTTTATCGTTGTCAACATTGTTATTGCTGTTATATCTAACTATTTCATCACCTGTTTCAAGTGTCGAGCTAGAGGAATATTTAGAAGAGCGATTTTCTTGAATTTGTTTTGCTAGTCTTGTTTCGATTGGTCAAATCAATGACGCAACGTGTGCCGAATAACGCTTTTTACGAAAACATCGCCGAGGATCACAACTACACGATGTTTTCCATGTATCCGTCAAATACGATTCTCCCCGATCCTTGGCAGTTGACGAAAGAAGAAAAAGCTATGGTGAGATAATACAATCATTTTCGTTTGACAAAGTTTCCTTTGAGTTTGTAGATGATTTAGCGAAATGAAGATGAAGATGAAGAAGAAGTGAAGAATTTCAAATATTACGAAATAACAGTGACAGTACAGAATACGCAGAGGATTCAAAATTCAAAAGAAAAAACAAATTCCCTTGAAACCGAGGTGAAGCTTTGTTGGAGGAATTTATTTTCGTGTTTGTAATGGATGAGTAATATTTCCTTGTTAGTAGTTCATAAAAAAAAGAACAGTGTTCAAACGTATCAGCATCGACAGTTTCGTTGTCACCTTCGTAAACGTCATAAACATCATCCAAAGATAGGATTATTCGGTGTTGTAGAAACGAGAGTGGAAGGGGAACCGCGGGAATTTCAACGAGTCTTGAATAGATTCCATCTCGTGTTATTGTTGACGATACGAATCAGAATTCAATTATTCATATACATATATTCCCCGAATATGAACAGATCCATGTTAGATTCTTTACTCGAATTTTGGAGTTACGGAATTGATTTTACAGAAATTCTATTCACTTCCTATTCCAAATCTGGAATTCAAATTCAATTTTTCCAATGTAAAATTTAGAATAAAAACAAGTTTTATATTTCTGTTAGGAGAATTCTGTGTTGAAATCTAAATTGAAAAGAATAGGAAATTCCCATTCTCAGATTTTTTACTGGAAAGTTTACTTGTAACTTGATTTGAAATTTTATGAAAAATATAAGAGATATCTTTCAAAGTTGAATATAATTCTATGAGGAATGAAAAAGAAGAAAAAAATAAAGGGAGTATCTAGTTGAATGCTCATAAATAATTCAAAGTTCTAAATTTGGGTATGAATAGGATGAAAAGTCAACAAAAAAAACAACAAAAAGAAAACAGATTTTCATATATTATTTCAGCTGTGAAATAATGTAATTATTCAAAGATTTATACTCAAAACATTTGGTTTCACTTTGACTCAAGTTTTTCCCGGAATTTTTCTGAATTCTTAGTATGTAATTTGTTATTTATTTGTTGTACACCTTTTTTTCTTTTCTGAATTACACATTAAACTATACATTCTTCGGTGTTATTTTTAGATTGAAAAAAACACTCCCGCGCGTTATCTAAAGAATTTCTAAGAAAGAGTAATGCATGAATTGATAACGCATTGACGTTCGATATTGTACTTTTATTGTTCGGTATAACTCAGTTTGTACAACGGATATTATATCGAGATACGTAAAAAGTACATTGAAGCAAGGGACAATGTGGTTTTTCCACGTTCTCTTTTTTTTTTTTCTTTCTTTGTGAACAGTAAAATTCATGATTCTTCCTGGAAATTGGAACTCGAAGGGAATTTCTTCTCTCGGAGGAGAGTGTTTGGAGAGAAAAATTCATAAAAATAATTCACAAGGCGATAAGATCGACCGATACGATGGAACGAACTTGCTTGCAGGCTGCAGACTTGGGGGGAATTAATGAAATCATTTGCATGAGTTTTCAGTTTTAGTGCAACTGTTCGTTCTCGTGTGCAATGTCACTTATGCACTTATGAGTCACGGTGTTCAGTCGTTCTGGAGTAAAAAATGATGTGCATACTGGGTGTTCCGAAAGTATTCTCCCTTCGAAAGAGGATTGCCACTCTTTTTGCATCGGCAACTGGATAACTGAGATGAATGTTGGGTCAAATACACTCAAATATACTTTTCTATCTTGTTTTTCTGTTACACAGAGAGAAATTTTGATGGTTGAAAGTGGTAAAATACGTAGATAATCTTATCATCAAATTATCACGATGGTAAAGATGACTTTATCAAAAATTTCAAAATTTCTTCAGGAAAACTAACAAAGGTGATGTCGATGATTCCAGGCAGTGCTAATACTTTTCACCATTAGCGATCGTAATGTTTCTTTTTACACTTTATTTCAAGATTTACCCGCAAAAACATATTTTCAGGCACATTTGTTAGTTCATGTTGTCCAAACTTCGAGTTATTACCACCATATTTGTTGATCGTAATCATGATATTTTGAATACATTCTTGAGTACAGTTGATAATGAAAAATCCTAATTACGCGGAGAGGATTTGAACTTGAGAATAATGTACTTATATCTACCTATAAAACCTTACAATTGAAGCCACTTTGCTACGCTCGCACTTATGAATTCGCTGTTTTGAAGTTTTATTGAAAGAGTAAACGAGGGAACCCCCAATAAAAATATTTCTCTTCAAAACTTCATTATCGCAATTCTTAGAGAAAGAAAGAATTTTTTCAACAGATACATCTTCCAAAACTCGGTGAAATTCTGCATATTTCTGAAAATTTCTATTGCCAGTAAAGGTTTCTCTGTACATTTCCAACTTATTGGTCAAAGTTGTTTTGTTGAGGAATGTTGGATTTTCTCAACATTTTACTACTTGATAAATGGTGGAAACATTTGACGAGGAGAGGAATTTTCTCCACGAATTCATACATTTCTCTGCAAACTACATTTGCAGAAAAAAATTTGAATTTTCTCTTTATTTGTCTATTCCAAGAATATTACGGCTTGTGGCGGAGAGTTGAGGTTTCTATACAAATTCATACATTTTTCTCAAATCGCATTTGCGGAGATAAAGTGAATTTTTTCAAATTTTTCAATCGACTCAAAACGACTTGAGTAAAATTCACTAGTAGGCCTCGAAAAAACCTCTCTCCCACGACCCACTCATTTTTCCTTTCGGAGGATTCTGAATCGATTAGTCTATATCCGACGGGAACGAATTTTTTAAAATTTTCTATCGATTTGACCCAGCACTTGGAAAAATTTACAAGTTAAGGTCGAAAAAAACCTTTCTCCCACGATCTACTCATTTTTCGTTTCATAAGATTCTGAATCGATTGGTCTATATCTTACAGGGACGAACTTTCAAATTTTTCTATCGATTTGACTCAGCACTTGGAAAAATTTACAAGTTGAGGTGAAAAAAATCCCCTCTCCCACGACCTATTCATTTTTCGTTTCAGAAGATTCTGAATTGATTGGTCTATACCTCACGAAAACGAATTTTTCCAAATTTTCCATTGCGATGATTCCCGTAAGTGGTACTTTAAGATTACTGTATTCATCTGGGAGATCCGCTGATGTGATAGAGGCTTTGCTTCTCACTCGCAGGACCCGGGTTCGATCCTCACTGAGGAAAGTTCCTAAAAATGGACTTTCAATGTGGTGTCTCTTCCGTAATGTCATTCAAGTCGAACTGGAAGGAGATTTGTAGAGATAAACTCTGAACAAACATTTTTTTTCTCAAGCAAAAGTGAATAGATGAAACAGAGATTTTTAGAGTAATGCAGAAATATGCAGAGAAGTATTTAATGTAATATGGAGATTTGGCGAGTTTTGTACGAATTTTGTGGAGAAATTCATAAAATATTACGAAGATTGGAAGAATTCTGTACAATTTTGCAGAGTAATGCAGAAATTTGTAGAGTAATATTTATGGTTAAAAATTCTGCAAATTTCTCAAAGCGTCCGAAATCTGACAGTTATGTAGAAAAATCTGAAGAGTTTTAAAGAGAAATATTTTTATTGAGGTTATGCCCGCTTTCGTAGTGGATTCCGTCTTTTTATTATGGATTATTCTTTCATAAAAAATAAGGAACCTTTTTTTCCCCTTTAAAGAACTATTCTGCTTTTTTATTTCTCCGGGGATGTCAAATCTTATACAGAAGCTTAGACAAATTCAATGTTTGGAGGATTTAACAGATTATTCTGGCCTTTCCTCGCTAATGTGGGTTTTCAAGTTGCAATTTGTAAACGAAGAAAAATAGAATTCAGAAATATAACAATTTTTATAGAAATCCGCAAATTTTTCTTGGTTTTTGATTAAACTAAAAACGGTTAAGTTTAAAAGATGGGTTTTAACATGTTGCCGAAGTTTGAATCGTTCATAGAAACGAAACAAAAGTTCAAACCCACAAAATCTGTTGAATGATCGTTACTTAACTTTTCAAATGAACTTTTTGGGACTGAAAATATCGCTTGAAGAAAGTACTGCGAAATTGTGGGTCTTCAGCAGTCGAGTATTTCGTTATTCGATTACCAATTTGTTTCCATAAACCATTCAAACTCCGGCAACCCATGTTTACTTTGAGGGGAGGTTTATCTTTTTATTGATACCAACGGTTGATAACAACGGTTTTTTCTTGATTTTTCTCTTTTTTTCCATAGAAGGAAATAAGTAATCAACTCCAAATTTTGCTACTCGTTTAATACATCAAAGACTACAGAAAAATATTCTTTTTATTAAAAAATAGCGTGACTGTATCCGATGACGCGTCCCGTATTAAAGTGACTATCTCAGAGAAAGGTGGTCCACTGTTGGCCACTTCAGCACCTGCAAAAATGATCTGAAATTGAAAAATTTTCATAAAGTATATTAGTGTAGTTCGAGCCTAAACTACAATCATCGCTGAAAATCAAAAATTGAGAAAATGGCGGGCATTTGAATATTTTTATTTGTTGTTCTTGCTTTTTTTCGCTCTTTGAAGTAGTTCAGGCTCCAATAAATCTAATGAGCTTTGAAACAAAAACAAAAAAGGTGATCCGTCGAGTAGTTTTTGAGTAATCGTGGCCAACAGTTCAAAAAACATGGTTCCGAGAAAAACGCATTGAAAGATTTAAAAAGCACTTTTTAATTTTTCGGAATCATGGCCCATGTATCGGCATTTGGTGGTCCATGTGGTGCCTCTGCTCCCTATGGTACGAATATATGGGCGCCCAATTCAAAAATATTCATGTAAAACACACACTCAGAGAAAAAAAGTTGCTGAAACAGCGAACTTCGAAAATTCGCTTTGCTGATATGGCAAAGCTTGTTGCCGAATTAGCAAAAAATTTGCTATTACAGCGAATATCTTGCTCTTTTAACAAGCGCTTGCCATTCAGCAATCCGGAATTGTAGATATCCAGACGGCTAGAAAATCCTGTTGAATTAGCAAATATTTTGCTAAAATAGCAATATTTTTGCTGTAACAGCAACCGTTTTGCTAATTTAGCAAAGCAGAATTTTCGGAATCGCTTTTGCAGCAAGAATTTTTCTCTGCGTGCACTTCGCTCGAATTACCGTTCGATTTCAATTTTCCAGACGGAAGATAGGTCTCTTTTTTTGTTTCATAACTTTGAAAAACAAATATATTCGATCAAATGGTTTTGGTGATGTATACGCACGGAAAAAAGTACCCCGTAAATTTTACATAGGCTGCTGTGAATTTAATATAACTGCTCGCATGAATGCGATTGGAGTAAAATTTACTTTGGAACCAATGTTATATTTACATCGTTACCAAAGTGAATTAGATGAAACTGAAACTGGTAGCCGCGGAGCTAGCAGCCGCTTTTCATAACTCTTTATACACAATTTTTATTAAAGATTTGAGGATCTGGAATGTTTGGTAGGATGCTACTCAATCGATGTCTGGTATAAACAAAGCTCCAATAACCTTGATTCAAAAGCTACAACAATCGGTTGCTAACTTTACGCCTGCTAGTTTCAGCTTTATGTAAATGAGAGAAGTGTTGCTGTGAATTACCTTCAATAACAATTTACATCCAACAGGATTGTGTAGTAAATTTTACATGAAATCCACACTGTAATCGTTACCTGACTTTTCATGTAATTTTTATATGGAGATTTTTTTCCGTGTATGTTACACATAATTTACTACAACAAAATGCGGAAAAAAAATTGTATTTTTTTTCTGGTCGAGAAAAAGGTGAACCACCCCTTAAGGGAATACCAGCGGCCCCTGACGATGCAACCCGAGCCAAATCTTTTCTAACAAATTATTCGAAAATAAAGCAATGCAAGGAAAATGTCACTCTGTAAAGAGCATCTTTATTGATTGAAGGAGGTCTGTACAGAGCGATATTTTCATTCAATACCTTTGTTTTCGAGTATTTTGTTAGAATAGTTTTCCCTATGTCCTTTTCTAACCAATGGGTCTGGTTGCATCTTCAGGGATCGCTGGTATCGCCTTAAAATATGAATGAATATGAAATTAGAAATGTTGGACAACCAAGTTTTACTACGTCCTTCATGAAATTTCAATCGTATCTGTTACTTTTTGTACAGTATTTTCACGTAAAAACCCATTTTCTGAACCCTATCGTTTTTGGTCTATTGAAAAACCAAGAGAAAGTCTCAAATTTTCATTTCTCTTTGTGTGGTTTAACAAGAGCTTCGCGTCGTTGGACGAAACGTTTTTCCTCTCTAGCTTTTTGTTTCAGAAATGATTCATATTCACGTTTTATTTCGAATCTACCAAAGAATCACATTATATTTGAAAAGAGTTCGCAAGTATTTGTATCATCACGTATTCAAAATATTCATTTCTCGCATCCCTGGTGGAAATTTCATCTCGCCAAAAGTGAACTTCGAAACAAATGAAGCTAAAAATGTTGAAATGTTTCAATTTCCGCTTCTTTTCTCGCTGAGATACAGTTTATTTGCTCTTTCGCGTCGTTTCATACCCTTTTTACGCTCCCATTCCCACTAGGAATATCTGAAGGATTTTAATGGGACGGTAAAAGCATTGTGATGAGATGGATAATCTAAAATTCCCAACATTCATTCTTTCATTATTTCTCGAAAACGGAACAGTTGAAACTAGGTGTGCGCGAGTACTCGAAATTTTTGAGTATTCTCGAGCCGAGTCGAGTATTTTGTACTACACGAAAAGACCGGGTCTATTAATATTTATAAAAATGATTGTGAATTTAGGGAAAACGAGGATCGCTGAAAAATGGTCATAGTCGATGTATTAACAATTGATAGTTTCACTGTGAAAAATACCAATCAAACTATCAACTGTTGATATTTTGACTACGAATTTTTGGTGGACTCACTACGAGTATTTTCCAGCCATCCTCTTTTTCCGTAAATTGACAGTCATTTTTCCAAACGTTGATAAATTCTTTCTAAATATTAATAGACCCGGCGGTCTGTCCGTGTACTCGAAATTTCCGAGCTACTCGATAATCTTCGAGTAATTTGTCGATTTTCTTAGAGAACATAAGGGATAGTTATCCACTATCAGATATAGATTATATTCATATTCACAAATATTATATACTTTTCGAGTACTCGATTCGAAGAAATCACTATTCGCACACCCCTAGTTGAAACTTCTATTTCAATAAAATCTATTTTTCAATCAACACCCAACGACGACTCGAGACTTCATAATCATTAAATTCCTCGCAATTAAAATTACTTGCACTCAGTTTGGAATTGAAAAAAATCATCTCTTAATCGCGACGAATTAACTCTATCGTAGCTCGCACGAATTTGTCGAATACGAGTTGTATGAAGCGATAGAACGTGAATCGAACAACGCTCTCTTCCGTCAGGATAAATATTTTTTTATTGAATTTAATCGATATGTTTTGCCAAATATATCATTCCCTCCGCTACATTAGCTCGATACAGTTCAAAGAACTAACCATACCGGTACAACCAACAACTCCTCCTCCTATTTTTTCATTCCTAATCAAAACGAGTCTCGTTACGCAATGTGTTGGGGTAAAATTCCAGTACCAACTCCAACATACGTGAAATTATAACACTAAGACCAGAAAGAATTCGTCAAAGATTATTATCTCTCTTGTTTATTACTTTGTTACCTACCATCCACAACTCATCATCGAAGAATAAAATCCATCTACCAAAAATCACAATACCTTCAAAAGTTCAAGAAGAAAGATAATCGAATTATCCGCGATAAAATGATGATTCGAATTGAGAAAAACAATTCCAAATCGTGTTGGGTGGGGAGGAGGGATTATAATGGGAGGAATATGATTTTCAATCCCACCGCGTGATGTATCTTTTGATAATAAAAGAAAAGGAAAATAGTTGGGCATCCAACGGGAAGTCGAGAGTTAACGCTCGTTAACCTTTTAATTAGAAGATTTAGTCTCGACCCGACGACGAAACAGGGTTAAATTTAGTAAGAGAGCCGTCCGAACGACAGGTCATAAGGCACGATAGGTGTCATATCTCGTTTAAAGGAGGGCTGAGTTATGAAAACCAAATAAATTCCACTTTATCTTGTATATATATATATATGGAGATAAATTCATTATTGTAATCAAAGTGATTACATCGTTTAAAAGTAAACATTAACAGGCAATGGAATATGTACATATATACCTGTATGTTTTAAGATCACATGGTGTGAATTGGAACATGATACAATGTAGTTGACCTCGAAAGGAGGTCGATTCCACGGAAAGGTATCTTGCGTATGAATGACGTCAATAGGTTTAATACTTTCCCCTTGAGGAATACGTTTCTCGCGGTAACCGTGCGTATCTTTTGAAGATTGTTTTTTCTTCGTTTTCTTTGTATTTGGATAGAGTAGAAAAACAAATAATATATACTCGAGTTCGTTAATTCTTTTTTTTATGAAACTTGGAAGGTTCCCTTCAATTTCGAATCATTTATAACGGAATTAATGCTTTTTATCTAATCGCCCGATTAGATGTGAATTTTTAATATTCTACGTGTAGCGATAAAACCAAGTGCCAAGAGAATAACGAGAAAACTCGGTGTTGGAACTCGGTGTCGATAGTTGCCATGACGAAGGTGATAAACCGAAACCAATTCGAGGGGATTTTACCGGGCGTCCAATTCCCTCGCCATGGTAACTATTGGTTTGGAACCAAGTTTCAGGCGCTTAGAGGGGGGTTTTGGTTCTACGAATATCCGATATATCGGTTCCTTTTCTCACCGTTTTTCTCCATATAATTTACTTCAAGAAGTCTTTGAGGAAGGGTATGCGAGTACTCACATTTTTCGAGTAGAGTGGAAAAAAATACTACTACTTGCCCTACTTGTGAAAAGTGATTGTAGAATTTTTCCTCCAATTTAGTGGCAGGAAAATATTTTCTTTCATTTGGAGAGGAATTTATTAACGAATGGAAGAGAATTTCTGCAAAATATAGTAGGGAAGATGAATGAACTTTTGCTGGCACTAAATTTCAGAGAAACTTCACTTTCACTTCTTACAGTGTGTTTTGTAATATTTAGATAAATATTTGGAGGATTATATTTGCGGAATTAGTCTACACGGAGAAAAAAGATCATGGAATGATCACTAGAAAAGATAGTTCCTATTTTGGTATACTAAAATACAATATGGTATACCAAAATAGGAACTATCACTCGTCTCTGTTAGCGACTGTGTACAAAAATTCGTAGTTGTCACCAGTTTACTATCTTTTCTAGTGATCATTCCATGATCTTTTTTCTCCGTGTATTCAAAATTTAACATCGTCAATTGTTGAATATTACGATGTTCACTCCCAAAGAAGAAGGTGAAAACAGCGATATGTGGCTCTAATATCTGACAATTCCTGTTGTTTCAAGTATGGTCCTATGCTACGATGTTAACATCGTAATTTAGGGTGACACCAGCGACTCCTGAAGATGACCAAAATTATTTTGACAAATTATTCGAAAACAAAAGGATGAAATCAAAATATCGCTCCGTACAGAACTTTTTCAATCAATAAAGATGGTCTGCACGGAGCGATACACAGAGAAAAAAAATTCATTAAAACAAAGAATATTTCTTTCATTCTGAGAAATACTTTCATTCAATGGTATCTATAAAATGATTTCATTAGATCATCAAAATAAATCATTTACAAGCATGTCGTGAAACTTGGGTCAGAAAAATTGGATTCTTTGGGTCAATGTCATGGGCATTGGTAGGTGGAATTATATTATTTTGGATTGAAAAAATATTTAATTCACGGAATGAACATTTCATTGAAAACAATAAGAGATTACAATGAGTCAAATGAATATTTTTTCCATTCAAAGAAATGGATCCATTCAACAGTGACAATCAAGTAATGTATTCAAATCCGCAATTCTTGAGATTTGTTTGATAAAAAAAATTGTATTATTTGTCAATATTTCATAGTCCATTTTAGTGCTTCTGAACTTTTTGATAAACGGAAATTCTGCGCACTTTGAATCATCTTAGACTTGAATGAATGGTTGAGGAGTCATGCCATCTTGCCGGTTGAACAATGTTGTCACTTCGGGTAAGGATCTGTAATTCACCGTCATAATCTGAAAGAACTATTTATTTGGATCAAGTATTACTTCCTGGGGGCACAGCAACATTAATTCTTTATATACAACCCGTACAATCAGGCCAGAGCTTGTGAGAAAGTGGCGACACCTTGCGAAAACTCATCACAGTTTGTGAAAGTGAATAAAATTTTGAATGATTCGAAAAATCGATTTCTTCGTTTCAATGAATTATGCGGTTCAATATATCATAAATCCATGGATTGTATTGATTCAGTTCAACATTTGTTTTTGAAAAGACATTGCGTTGAGAAGATATTCCTTCGATTTGATGAAATAAAATTTTCCATTCAACGACGTAATCCATTATTCCTATCGAATGATCATCTTTGAATGAACATTGTATATTCGTTCGATAAAAGTTGAACACGAAAAAATTGAGTTCTTCGATGCAATGACTATTTTTCTCAGTATATTGATTCCCATATTTTTCTGTGGATGATGAAAACTCTTTGGATACATATATCATTTTTCTTAATCCAAAGAAATCATTAGTTATCACTGATGAAGATACATTTGTTTCCTTTCAAGAAGTGAAATATCATAGCAAAGATTATATGATACAAAATTTTTGAATAATTAAGATGATAATCTTATACTTATATCTAAAAAGCTAAGTAATAGAAATGAAAGAATTATTCATAAATCAAGAATTGAAGTTTTAATGAAATCGGAAATTTCATTCTCAATGAATGGAATGATTGAAACAAGGTCTTAGATATCTCTTCAAAGAAATATTTCTTTGGTTTGAAGAAAAAGATTCTAATGAAATCGTTTATTAACCCGTTAAGGACCAAACGTCCGTTTTTGCACCACCTTTTTCAACGACATTTTACGCTGTCGAATCGATTGTCAAAAAATTTGCGGATAATTATTTTCGATGTAAAATTATCTGAACATCGACGGCAGAAAACACTTGAAAAATGAGACAATTTCAGTACTCTTCCGAAGCCATATTGGCTCCGCCATATTGTATTTAGCAGATCTGACACTAAATTTGTATTCAGTGATCCGAAGAATACTCAGATCCATCTATGTGAGAAGGAAAATATCGATAAATTGACAAAAAACTGGAGGAACGGAAATTGAGACTTCTTGCTGCCATATTCGAACCCACCATTTTGAATTCATAGAATCTGACCTCAGATTAGTCATCAGGGATCCCGAAACCCCCCATGTACTGATTTTCATGGAAATCGTACAGTTTCAACAATTTTAGGCCGCCATTTTGGAGCCGCCATATTGAATTTGGCAAATCTGACCCCGGATTCGTGATCAGCGACCCCAAAAACCTAATAATACGTGTGTGTACATCGAATTCATTCAGGAATATTGCTCGAATACGAAAAATAAGAAACAGCGAAAATATTTTGGTTTCTAGCCGCCATATTGAGTGTCGCCATCTTGAATTTCGAAAAACCATCTCACATACCTTGAAGCTCAGGGTCCATGGACGCAGAAATTTCATCCCCTAGATGTATGTCTCCCCTAATTCGAGACGAAAATAAACGGATAATAATTTTTTGCAATCGAAAATTCGTGTTTTTTTCTATTTAAACGATTATAACATTCCCAGTTCGCATTTTTTTCGAAAATCTGCTTCCATATTCTGAAAGTTCAGATAATTTTACATCGAAAATAATTATCCGCAAATTTTTTGACAATCGATTCGACAGCGTAAAATGTCGTTGAAAAAGGTGGTGAAAAAACGGACGTTTGGTCCTTAACGGGTCAAATTCTATGATATAACTCATAGAAAAGATGAATTCATCATTGCCATGAATATCAGCTATTCAACTAAAAAAACTCAAAATCCGAAGAAGTGTATTTCTTTGGGCTAATGAATTTTTTCTCTCAGTGTATTTTCGAATAATTTGTCAGAAAAGATTTGGCTTAGGTTGCATCGTCAGGGGCCGCTGATATCCCCTTGAAGGATAATATTTTCTCCGTGTTATGGATCCTGTCTAGGATTATCAACTTTATAGTCCGGCATTTAGTGATTTTTGAATATAACACATGGGCTGAAAACACGGTTTTTTTGTTCAAAATCAGCTTTATTCGTCAACGTAATCTCCATCAAGAACAACTCAATCATTCCAGTGCCGCTCTAGCATTTCAATACCACTTTTGTAGAACGATTTATCTTTTGCCTCAAAATATGCCTCAGTTTCAGCGATAGCCTCTCCCTTCGAGCGAAATTTCTTACCGGCGAGCATTTTTTTTAAGTCTGCGAACAGCCAGTGGTCGCTGGGAGCGAAATCTGGCGAATACGGTGGATGTGGAAGCAATTCGAAGTTCAATTCATGTAGTTTTGCCATTATTTTGATTGACTTGTGACATGGTGGGTTGTCTTGATGAAATCAAAATTTTTTCTTCGCCATATGCGGTCGTTTCTTTGCAATTTCGGCCTTCAAACGCTCCAATAATGCGATATAATATTCCCTTTCTCAAGATAGTCGACGAATATTGCATCACGCATATCCCAAAATACCGAGAAATACCATAACCTTTTCAGCCGATTGTTGTGCTTTCGGGCGCTTGGGACGAGGTTCGCCAAGGGCTGTCCACTCGGATGACGAACTTTTTGATTCCGGAGTGAAGCGATGGGTCCATATTTCATCCATTGTAACATATCGACGCAAAAATTCCGAGTTGTTACGTTTACACCTGGCCAAACACTGCTCGGAAGCATCAACGCTCTTTTGTTTTTGGCCAACAGGGGCAAACGCGACACCCACTTTGAATAAAGCTTTCTCATAGTTGAATGCTCATGCGATATAAAGTGAACACGTTCTTTTGATATTTTTACGATGTCAGCTAACTCACGCAACTTCACTTTTCGATCATTTGAAACGATTTTGTGGATGTTTTGATGTTTGAAGTCAGCAAACCAACGTTTTATTGTGGTTTCTGATGGAGCGCAGTCCCCATAACACTTTTCGAGCTATTGCTTCGCTCGAATCATTGTATTCTTTCCCATCAAGAAGCAGTGTAAAATGGAAACACGAAATTGTTTTTGATAAGAAAAGTAGCGTAGTTACTTTTAGTACAATAACTCACAAAAACTAATGAATAGAATATCATGAAATTTCGACAGCTGTCTTTCAAAGGTCAGTACTAACTGAAAAACAGGTGAATAGTTATATGTGTTATATTGTTCAATCATTGAATACCAAAAAAGTCTCACTCTCTTGCAATAATATGATGATTTAGAACGAGAATAAAAACGAAACAAGTATAATCGGTTCTTGAATCGATGTAAAATCAACATAATCTTTCTAAGCAAAATAAAATGAGTTCAACCAGTAATAAAGTTAATAATTTAAGTTGAGTTAATGATACTAGTGGATACTATAGTGGATATCGCATAACACAACATTGTAACGATAATAATTTCAACGCGTGTATCGTAGATTTCGTAAAATAACTTCGTAGAACTGGTGAGTTCATGTTATCCTTTCTTATTTTTTTTTTTTTTTCATAGTCATACAACAAGTTTGGGATATAAAAAAAACCCGTCACAGTTGTAAGCTCTCCCAGATTCACCCTGAAATCTCAGAATCTCGAAAAACGGCCCCACGCAAAGGCCACGGGGTATTTGCGCAACAATTTGACTCGAGTGGAGGTCCGCTTCAATGTGTTCAACATTGTGAAATTATACGAATTTTGACATCTCTCCGCGCGATATGCGTTTCAAGATTTCAAACTTACACGAAACCAGGGATAAAAGAAGAGTAGATGATGAAAATACAGAAGGTTGAAGATCTTCAAATTATCTCGGAGAATATAACGTATTCGTGTTATGGTATTCCCCAGGTCTCAAGGAGAGAGAGAAAGAGTCCGAGTAGTCCGACTAAGTGCATTCAGTCGGAAATGCTTTGGCGACTGCGTCATTGGTTAGGTATTCACGGACGCCTGTTGTGTGTGCTCTTTTGTGAGAAGAAGGAGATCGTCTTTTCTCTTCTCCTTCTCCCTTCCTTTGAATGGATAGAAATCATTTTTCTCATCCCCTTCGTATCCGAACCTTCATTTACATTACATCCAACTTTTTCAAATATTTTTTTATTCTATATAACTCGAATTCAAAAGGATCAACTTCGTCGTGGGAATTGTGTTGTTGGAAAATTAACATTTTTTTCAAAACGAGAAAATTGATTGTTTGTTCTCCAAATGGGGATTTTGTTCTTCATTATTATTTTTAGATATCGTGCTTGGATAAAACACGACAAAACAAATACCATGGAAAACGGAAGTTGAAGAATTTCGTTCTGGTAACGATGTGTGGTAGAAGGGTACATGAGACAAGACAGCACTCGCTCGGTTGCGGCTGTTTTTGAATTTCCAAGTATTACGATGATTTCAAGATTCTTCTGATTTCAAGCTAACGATGAGTCATTTACAATATCGGCGCCTTTCAGTCATACTATATAGCGAGCGCGGGGACAAGGACTCTCGGCTAATAGCGAATTGCCTTGCGTGTGTTGCATTTATGTGCTTGCAAAATTATATTGTGTGTTAATGCAAGTTTAAATGTATGCAGATTTCATATTTTATTTCTTATTTCAACCATAACTCGGTGGAATGCGCGATATCGCTATAAATATGTATTTCTTTTCTCAATATTCTGGGAGCGTACGATAGTTATTTTAACTACAAAAAAACACTTTATTCGCCAGTGTGACTGGATTTTTTGTTCTTCAAACGGCACCTTTCTTTGCAATTGTGACTGTGGTTTGCTGTGTGTGATATGTTGTCGAACTTTGAAACGCTATCAAGTGAAATGAGCTTTAATCGTTTTCAACGTTCTGTTCCTATTCTGTGTTATCCTTAGGAGTGCACGAGACGAGGTTCTCGATGATACTTTGAAAGTCTGGTCTCCTCAGTATCGGTATCGCCTAATATTTCTGATGAAAGTAACAATCCTCCACCATTATACTCTGAATATCAGTGTAGTACTATCAAATCAACTGGTCAAATGGACGGCACAGCTTTGTTCAGTTCCATCAGAAAGACATAGAAAACCGATATTTCAGAGTATACGGGAGCAAAGTTTTGGAACACAAGCCCACTCATATAAAAATCTTCAGCCTCCGCCAAAGCTGGGCAATCTATGTAGGGACAAGGATGGTTGACAATGGTCTAAACATTGTACCAATATGGGAAGTCATAAATCGACTTCGTTGATCCATCATTGATCATTGGCTGCGCCACGCTTGGCCCATCCTTCAACCAATATTGCTTGAAGGAAAAAGCATGCTTTCAACAGAGGCTCTCTAGGGCTTGGCGGGACACTGCTCCAAGCATTAGGCAACTCTGAATGACAATGGATTCTCATGTTGCACCAAGCATGGGTCGTAGCTTGGTCCAGCTTGGGCAATAGCTTGGCTCAGCTTGGGCGATGGCCTCGCTCAGTTTAGGCGTTAGCTTGACTCGACTTGAGTAATAGCTTGGCTAAGAGTGAAACTTCCTTCTCAAACAGCAAATTACAATAACTCTCACCAGAGTGATGCTTGTTTCCTGCGAGTGGCGAACCAAGCATTCAATCAATATATAAGTCTCCTTTGAAGATTCCATGACAGAAATAATTCTTCATCTGTTTCCAGACCCGCCTACTTCTACGCCAGGACCACCGGATTTACGTCATTCATCAGTTTAAACTAATCAGAAAAATTACATGTTGAAATTCTCCGACATTCATTTCGTTCAATCGAAATGATAGAATGGATTTTTTATTTTATTTTCAATTACAATAAAAAATAAAAGTGACCATTGGCATGAGATGGGCGCAACCCTGCCGCAAGATTGCTACAGCGTTGGCGCATCCTTGGCGAACAAATTTTTGTATGGTCTGCCATTGACGGCATATGCTATCACAACCCTGTTTCCAGTGTTGGGTCTTGATTGTGGAAACAAATGGGCTGAGGCTGAAATGATGTTATCATTTCAGAGTTGCGCCATGCCTGGTAGCCTAGGCTCGGCCCATCTTGGTGAGCCTTGCGGCAACCTAGCGCCCATGGTCAATTTTTACCTGCGCAGTTGTATGAAATCACTTTATTCGGCAGGAGGGTCTCCATCTCGGCGAGGAACTCTCTAATTTCTCCAGAATAGTATACAATTTCGAGAAATTTCCAAGTTGAAAGTGAATTCTCCAATAGAAACATTATTAAGGGGATACCAGCGTATCATCCGAATAAACATTTTATCGTAAGATTTCTCCGAACAGAATTTATGAAACCCCTGGTGAAAATGAAGCGGATGAAGCGACGCGGAAGAGTCAACGGAACAGTATCTGAGCGCAAAAGAAGCGGAAATTCAAAGGTTTTTACGCTTCACCTGTTTCAACATTTTTCACCAGGGACAGTCTGAAATTTTCAGGAAATAATATTTGATGCTCTATGTGTATTGCGCTATCGAAGATTATTCTTTGAAAATTGTAGATTGTTCCATAAATTCGGTACAGAGAAGTCTCACGGATAAAATGTTTTTTACGCTGGTATACAGAGAAAAATGCCGCTCGAAAATATAAGAATTCTTGTTATTTTTCTTGGTGAACTAGAAACAGGAATATAATATTTGTAATATAAATTTTTACATGAAAATACGGAAGATTACGAATATCGTAGAAAAAGTCATAGGTGGGGTTTGAAGTTTTAAACGCTGAACGTTAAATTTTATAAAGCGTATAGTAAAATTCAGTTATTGATTCCTAATCGCCCTTATTTTTATGTAAAAATCCATTTCACAAATCTTCCTGTTTCTGGTTCGGCGAGCAAAAGGAGAAAAAGGAGTATATTTTTTTCTCCGTGTATCTCCTTAAGACCTTTGTTGAATTTGTCCTAACAACTGATGATATTCATATGATATTACTGGAATATTGTCCACAATTTTCGTGGGATATTTACTACTACGTGGGAAATCTACTATTTTTGTATTAATATCAATGAATTGAAGTTTAAATTCAATATGCATGTATAATTAATTCTTCTATCAGGTTTGACATCTGAAAACACTGTGTTTTTCCACTGAAAATTCCTCTAAATATCTATGAACATCTTTGGAAAACTATGAACACCTCTGGAAAAACTGCACTTTTTAGTCTTTGAGATTTTCAGAGATTCCCAGTGAAATTTTTCCAGCAGGCAATTTTCAAAATAAGATGCTAAAAACATATATTATATACTGTTCTCGAGTCTCCTGCACTCCTAGTTATCCTCAAACTAACAAATATATCCCAATAAACACACATACGTCTAAAAAACGTGAAAAACGCCCAATAACCACACGTTGACAGTTAGTAATATTCTTCCGTTGATTCGACGTAAAAATGTCGCGGCAGATCACGTGTTTTTCAACTATAAAATAACGTCACAACAACGGTCCAAAAGTCGTTTATAAGACGTCAAATAATGACGTGTTATAATGATGGTTCCAAAATGAGAATCAAACCAGACATATGATTTGAAAAATTTTCAATTAATGCGAAAAGAAGGGATTTTTGATAACACAAAAATTTAAGAAGAAAAACATCCGTTCAAAATTGTGACCCACGTTGTCCTGTAAAAATAACGCTCATTCATCTGCAATCTTAAATATTTTTTTTTTTCTCAAAACAAGCTATGACTTGTGATTTCAATTCCATTCCTTCCCGAAGGAGAATCTTTTATCCACAGTGGGGATTTTATTTGACTATGAGAAATAATTGTTTTATGCGTCTCTTCTCTCGTTAAAGATTCACAACTTCATTCCATACTTATCATCTGCAATGTGAAAAAATTAATCAACACGACTGGTGGTGAAAATTTCATACAATTCTGATTATTTTCCACGATTCACGAACCCACCATTTTCATTCCCTTTCCCCGAAGAATCGATTCCATGAAATTTCATTGAAGAATGAAAATTGCACGACACTTGATATTCTATCCGAGCAAACATGAAACGTGTTTACAACATAAATGACCACAATTCGATCTCTGGGATCGTGATTTATCGTCAAACTGGACTCATTTTTTGATAATATTCCAATGAAATTGCACTGTTTATTCGTGGTTTATTTTTCTCCTTGTCGAGGTGACGTTTAGATACCTTGAAAGAAATAATAAAACGTACTTATTATCGGTCTCGTTACACCGAGCATTACAAGAATACTTACGTTTCTTCTTTATTTTCAATTCAAGAGACACCGAGACGACAGGGTCTGTTGTAAGTGCATAGAATATAATAATCACGTCGATTATGTTATTTATATTGTTGACGTTAGCAGCTCCTTCTCAACTACGTTCAAGAAATTTCAGATAAATTTTTGTGCTCGTCAGAGCTTTTCTCTCCTCTTCTCATTGTATTTTGTTTGAGAAATTCTCACGCTCCGATATGTCTCTGATACGCCTCAAACGTGACATTGGATAGTATTTTATATTATTATTTACCCTTGTTGTACATTCGAGCGTATCGAGGTTTTTGATACGTAATCCTAATAATTTTTCACGTACACATATAATCCGGTGTGTAATTTAACGATACGATGGACAACAGACTTGGGAATTTGGATATCTTTCATTCGCAATATTATAATAGAAAAACCAAATTTGTGTAATTCGCCTCGAAAGTTATCCTCCTATATTATCGTTTCGTGACAAGAATCGATCAGAAGGATGTTATTTCACGCAAAGCGAACCCGATCTCTCATTCGACAACTCGTCGCAACACGTATAGATTAGATCCTAATCAACATCCACGTATATAACAACACAGTCGTTATATCGCAAAGTACACATCATTATATCGAATTATATCGAGAACCGATAATGGAGAAGTTTCAACGAAGCATCTATTCTGAAAAATAAAAAAAAAGATTAATACAACATTTCATTGAGATACATTTAAAATCGAACCATTCGCTCGATTACTTTCATTCTCATTATATATATATATATGGTTTTGAATTACAGAACTAATCGTGAACAATGGAATCCGACTATTCCAAAACACTATTAGCTAAAATTTCACGAGCATTACGGCGGTTCCTCGGTCATTAGTCATCCTTAAATAGAGATATAATGAGTGAAATTTTGTTGGAACTATTACGGTAAATTTGACACGCCAAGATCTTATCTTGTCGGATACGTAAACGAACTGTGTTGTTCCGAAGCGATTCGATATCTCGAATATTTTCGACTGTATGTCCAAAAACCAATTCGAAAACGAACAACGAACACGAATTCTCATTACGCAGGAGAATATCATGGTTCGACGATGTGAACTCTCGATCACCTTCTTCGAGTTCTTCATCGTCATTTCGAATTCAGGAAAATTCTGTGGAAAATATGAAACTATGAAATTTATTTTATCGACAAATTTTAAGGGGTATTCCATGCAAAATCAGCAGCGATTTCTCTTATTAACATCTTCAATTTGTTTCGAATTTTGAGGGTCGATAGAGGCACCCTATGATAAAGTTTCACCAAATTTTAGCATTTCTTTTTGAGAACAACTAAAAATTCAATAACAAGAACATTCTTTTGTTACAAATAAATCTGGTTTTTTGAAATCCAGGGGGACTCCAAAATTATGGAAGTTATGAATATTTTTGTGAAATGATGCGCGTGAAATCGCTCCCCGGCCACCCAGGTATACTTTGACGAATGTACCATGCTTGGTGCCAAGCTTGAGTCAATGCTAGTCAACACCGGGCCTAGCTTGGTTGCTAACATTGGCACCAAACTAGATTAATGTCTGGGATGATAACAACCCAGGTAAAAATTGACCATGGGCGCTAGGTTGCCGCAAGGCTCACCAAGATGGGCCGAGCCTAGGCTACCAGGCATGGCGCAACTCTGAAATGATAACATCATTTCCACCTCAGCCCATTTGTTTCCACAATCAAGACCCAACACTGGAAACAGGGTTGTGATAGCATATGCCGTCAATGGCAGACCATACAAAAATTTGTTTGCCAAGGATGCGCCAACGCTGTAGCAATCTTGCGGCAGGGTTGCGCCCATCTCATGCCAATGGTCACTTTTATTTGTTATTGTAATTGAAAATAAAATAAAAAATCCATTCTATCATTTCGATTGAACGAAATGAATGTCGGAGAATTTCAACATGTAATTTTTCTGATTAGTTTAAACTGATGAATGACGTAAATCCGGTGGTCCTGGCGTAGAAGTAGGCGGGTCTGGAAACAGATGAAGAATTATTTCTGTCATGGAATCTTCAAAGGAGACTTATATATTGATTGAATGCTTGGTTCGCCACTCGCAGGAAACAAGCATCACTCTGGTGAGAGTTATTGTAATTTGCTGTTTGAGAAGGAAGTTTCACTCTTAGCCAAGCTATTACTCAAGTCGAGTCAAGCTAACGCCTAAACTGAGCGAGGCCATCGCCCAAGCTGAGCCAAGCTATTGCCCAAGCTGGACCAAGCTACGACCCATGCTTGGTGCAACATGAGAATCCATTGTCATTCAGAGTTGCCTAATGCTTGGAGCAGTGTCCCGCCAAGCCCTAGAGAGCCTCTGTTGAAAGCATGCTTTTTCCTTCAAGCAATATTGGTTGAAGGATGGGCCAAGCGTGGCGCAGCCAATGATCAATGATCGATCAACGAAGTCGATTTATGACTTCCCATATTGGTACAATGTTTAGACCATTGTCAACCATCCTTGTCCCTACATAGATTGCCCAGCTTTGCGTCTAGCTATATTCCGTCGTCAGCATTGGCGGAGCCTGAAGATTTTTATATGGGAATGTTCAATGCTTGGCATCCGAGCTGGGTTCAATATTAAAATTCAATATTGGTTCTATGCTGGCAATCGATATTGTTACCATTATTGATATACAATACTAATTTGAGCTAAATGAGTAGGGTAGATTCTTTATTGGCGTCCAAGGTGTCAGATTCGAATCAATGCTAGTCATCACCACCGGGTGTAGCTTAATTACCAACAATGTTATCAAACTAGATTAATGTTTAGGATGATAATAACGTTCTCCGCTGAGCATTTATATATATCGAAAATCCGACACGGCAAAATATGCTTGGTCCTAGCATTGATGTTCAAAACGCTATCAAAGTTTGGTTAGCTATGACAGGCCAAGCATTGGTCAAGGCTTAGTTGACCGGACATGGCATACCAAGCTTGACGCCGATCATGATGCAATTGTCAGTCTTGGCATAACGAGCCTGGGCGATACCGTGAATAGCTCCTTCCACTTTCAACGCAAAAAAACCATCGAGGAAACTTTTGATTCCGGAAAACTTCAAACGACAAAGTTTTTCCACTATTTTTGAAGAAGGTTTCCTGAAATTCCCAGATTTTTTATTCCAATTTTGAGTGAGGTATGGACGATTTTCTATCAGCGCGGCGTATCGATGATTTTAATCCCGTTGAAAACTTGAACTGAAACTAGCAGCCGTGAAGCTGGCAACCGATTGATCCAATTTTCGGTTAAGCGGTGTTGAAGCTTTGTTCACACCAGAAATCAATTAAATGACATCCCACTCAACATTTGAGACGTTGAAATTTTTATTAATAAAATCTTCCCCGATTTTCCTCGAAAATGATAGGATAAAATGGAAAATACTGAGCTTTCTGGATTTTATCCTTTTCTTTCTCTTTGAGAAAACTTTGAAAAATAGTCGCCTTGGCTTTTATCGGGTTGGACAAAGAGTAGCCCGAATAGAAAAAATATTCAAAATTGTAATTTTGTTGAAGTTTGAATCTTTTTCAGGAACGAAACAAAAATCCAAACTCACAGAACCTGAGGAATCATTATTGAAATTTTCAAATTAATTCCAAACAACTGGAAACATCACTCGAAGGAAGTATACTGCAAGATTTTGGGTCTTTCAAAAGCTCATCGGTATTCGGTTATTCGATTACTGAATCGTTTATTGAAACGAATTGGTGAACTAATAACGAAATCCTGAGCTGTTCAAGACCCGAAATCTGGGCGTACATTTTTCCAACCACGTTTCCAGTTCCAAGAAGTTGAGTGGAGAACATTAACTTCGATGATTTCTTGAATTTGACGCGTTTCAATATAAACGATTCAAACTTGAGCGACATAAATTGTATATAAATTATATATAAACTTTTGAATTCCGGGGGGACCATTCCGGTTTTGCACCTCGAAGATCTAAAAAGTCACCCTACTGAAAGTGACTTTTTCAAGAGTACTTTGATATCAACTCTATGAATATTTTCCTCCCTTGTGTTGTATTTATCCATTATTCGTAGTGTTGCCGCGATCCAGAAACCGAGCTATCACGATCTTTACATTCCAATGCTCTTCCATTAAAATGATGGGAAGTAAAAATTGGTTAAAATGTAGATTAGAACTGAAATTCGATTATGAGTCAGTTCACATCGAGCTGCAATCCCGTTAATATTAATTTTTATTCAATTAACATTCCAAGCGGTTCGAGCCAGATCGAAATTCAGATTAATTCAAAACTTGATTTCATAGACTCATATTTCAATTTGGATTCCCAAAAGAAGTTGACTGTTCTCAAGATTGTGTTTTCATCCAATTGTTGTTACTATGGAAAAATGTACTTTCAGTTGAACGAGGCTGGAATCTAAAGATCGTGATAGCTCGTTTTGTAGATCGCGATGTAGAACACTTTATAACCCTTTCAGTAAATCGGTAATTTCTTCCACGACGAATTCTTCTGAGTAGTGTAAAATCTAGGTCTCCATTTCACCACCTGAAAAAACTTTAGGGTGGAGATTATCTCTCTGCTGAAAGGCGATCGGAGTCGTCAGTCTCGCTATCAACAGCAAACTGTTGGAAACTTCTACGGACACAAATGACCTATGTGCGCGCGAATAGGGGCCTTAAGCATGAAATTTTCATTCCAAAAACATCCTTAAAGCACCAGTTTATGCTCCCAATTTCCTTCGAATACCCAAGTGTAAAAATGTAAATTACTCGAGTTTGAGGATAATATTCATGAAGAACTGAAGCCCGTAAGTTGATCCTTCCCGAGCCCAGATTTCCTCTCTATGGCCCTGCTTACAACAACATTATACGATTTTGCATGCTCAAATAATGATATATTTTGGGAAATATTGGATTTCCATTACTGTTCCCTGAAAGCTCTATTCTTGAACTACGAAATCCTCGAGGGATTGTTTCTGACACTGCGTTAATAAAAAGATCTAATCGTTGCCTAATTTTCAGTACATAAGTTTGTTCTACACACTTGAAAGTATATTCACGAATTTTGGCAGATTTTTTGGATTTCTTTTTCTACGTGAAATAATGGCTAGACACGAATGACCCATGTGCGCACCGAAAGGGCTAATTAATTCGATAGTTTCCCATTGAACGAGTGTCGAAGGCCCGTTGATCATTCTTGAAAGTGATTTCAAGATTAGTATTGTTGTTGCGTCACGAGGCTGTTTTAGGGAAATAACAGCGGGAACACCCTGCACACCACCTGTGGAAATGGAATGATAAAGTTTATCAGATTATTAGTTTTGAGAGAGGGAGAGATATATCGTATACTCGCCTGTGCACGTGCGTTAATCGCAACCTCGATTGCCAGTAAAAGTTCACTGAGAGAAACAATGTTTCAGCTCGTATAATCAAAGACATATCAAAGACATGGAATACAAATAATTTCATTCCCAAACGGGGGGTTTTCGAGAGAGAGACACACACAATAACCCATGCGACTATCATTTATATACTTCTGAAATCATTTGAAAAGATCTTTTTGTTGTACAGCTCCTTTACAATTGATAGTTTGTTTTGTTCCACTCGATTTCCATTCTTCTTTATCTCGTCGGAAGTCTCGAGATCCTTGAATAACCGTAGGAAATATATATATATATGAGTTTTCTGAGAAAAGTATTTCTTTTTTCTTCCCTTTTTTTATTCTTCTTTGATATACGTTTGTGTGTGTAGGTGTGTGTGTGTGTGTGTGTGTGTGTGTTTGGCGTAAAGAGCCGAACGATTCCGAGGGAAAGCCGAGAGAGCGAGTAAACGTGTTGTAGCACGTTGCGTTGCGTCGTGTCGTGCGATACCACGATGACAGAACAGAAGCATTGTCAGTGTCACTGAGACTCTTGATCGGGCGGGTTTGTCTAGTTGGTACATCTTTTTATTCCTCGCTTGTTGTTTTTTTTTTTTCCTTCAACTGTTTTTAATTCGTTACTCAATTATTAGTACTTTGTGACATGTGCGGTAAATGAATGTTTGTCCTTCCTCGATCTTCTTGGATGGTGGTTTTTTTAGTCGTCACGAGGTGACCATCGATTATAGATTTGAAAAGAATTTTGAATTGAAATTTGAAAAGACGTTTATCAGTTCTACGAAAACAAAGAGTCGATCGGATCTGATTGATTGCCTTGGCGAGGAGAGGATTCTTCGGGTTTTTTTTCCCCTCCCCCTCTATCGTGTTGGTCTGGAATAAATATTTCGCACCGTTTGTGTCGATGATGATGATGATGATGATGATGATGTTGATGATGATCGTTGTTTAGACGAGAGGTGAGTAGCGATTCAAGAAACACATCTCATTCTCTTCGAGATTTTTCACTTTGGTATTTTGTATTTCTAATAGATTTGAGGGCCTCATAAAAATTCGAATACGTGACAACGAACACGAAACTGTCCTTCTTCCAGCTTTGAAAAAGAAGAAGGGGGATTAGAAATAGAGGGGATTCGGTGTTTTCGATAGAAATTGAGACGTTACGGAAGCGCAAGATGGATCTGAGAATGAATAAAAAACGTTCTACCTGAAACGTTTCTACGTTCTTTCCGTGTGTATAATAATATGTATGGTATATAGGAAAAACTGTCTGAACTCGATGGTGATAATATCACCTTGTTTGCGACGAATGAGCATGTTTCCACATCATCCTCCGTGTCTTCGGACATCTCTTAGATAAATGCGATCTCTCTTATTCATCGTTTCGCAGAGAGGAAAAACAACACCATGTTTTCATGTTGTTTCATGTGATAAAAAGCAGTCTGTTCCATGCTATGATGAGATAACGAGACAAATTTATACTCCTTGGGAAGTCCAGAGATCCACCACCACACCCTAAAAACAAAGTAAATCATATACAATTGTCAACTTCAATTTGTTCATCAAAGAAATATGATATGATTATCCAAAGAGTATGAAAACTCATATTCCCAGCGAGAACGACCACCCTACCCTCGGTAGATTTTTATCAAAATTCTCTTTGTTCCGTCGGACGACGACGACGACGATGATAGGTTTCAGAGAGTGCTTGTAAATATTTCTTCAGAAGATAATAATATTTTACCACAATAAAAAGGCACAAATGGAAGAATTCGAATGATGAAATGATGAAATGTATGTCATGCACCGTGACAAATGTGGGGAGGAATGAATGATGTAGGGGATGTAAATCACAGTCTTTTCGAATGACAACAAAACTGCTCAATATTACTGTAGTAAAAAGAACGTAAAGTAATGTCAGGGTTTTGTGGATAGAGAAAGAAGAAAGAAACAGAGGGAGAGAAAAACAAAAGAGAGTTAACGAGAGAGGTTTCCTTTGTTATCCAAGGCTAACACTCATTGGTAGAATTCTGCTGTTGTTTTTTGTTACATTTTCCTTGCGCACGCGCATGCGATAGTATACATCGCCATGCTTTGTACAGATCAAATTGCGTTTAATATTCACTACGTAGTAGTTAGAATAAATCCAATAGACTACTACTACTACTACTACTACCATTCGTTGTTGTGGTTGGTTCTTTTTGTTTTTTCCTTATCGAAGGATCGAACGACGTATATGGAAACCTCGAGGCTGCCACGATACAAAATTGATGAAATTTTTATCCGAAATTTGCTTTGAATTCAAGATCGAGATATCAGAGAGGAGATGCGTGAAATACAGCTCTTCTTTGTGGTCGAATTTGTGAAAGAGATAGCGGGAATGCTTGAGCGGCATGGGGAATACCCGCTTAGAAAATCACACCCTCTACTCTCTCACACGTACGTCAGAATCGTGTCAATTATGCAGAGTTTATGACGTAAAAGAATCACGTAAATAATACTCTGTTTGAAATTGGATTTCAAGTTTCTGGTTTGAGATGATTATAAATAGTGGGTTTTTATCAATTGAATTCATTGACATTCTGTGAATTCTGCTTTTGTTGTATCTCAAATGTAGAATGAAATACATTGCAACCCCAATAAAAATATTTCTCTTCGAAACTTCAACAATTTCTCTGCAAAACTTCATTATCGCAATTCTTAGAGAAAGAAAGAATTTTTTCAACAGATTCATCTTCCAAAACTCGGTGAAATTCTGCATATTTCTGAAAATTTCTATTGCCAGTGAAGGTTTCTCTATATATTTCCACCTTTTGGTCAAAGTTGTTTTGATGAGAAATGTTGAATTTTCTCCACGAATTTATACATTTCTCTGCAAACTACATTTGCAGAAAAAAATTTGAATTTTCTCTTTATTTGTCTATCTCAAGAATATTACGGGTTGTGGCGGAGAGTTGAGTTTTCTATACAAATTCATACATTTTTCTCAAATCGCATTTGCGGAGATGAAGTGAATTTTTTCAAATTTTTCAATCGACTCAAAACAACTTGAGTAAAATTCACTAGTAGGCTTCGAAAAAACCTCTCTCCCACGACCCACTCATTTTTCCTTTCGGAGGATTCTGAATCGATTAGTCTATATCCGACGGGAACGAATTTTTTAAAATTTTCTATCGATTTGACCCAGCACTTGGAAAAATTTACAAGTTAAGGTCGAAAAAAACCTTTCTCCCACGATCTACTCATTTTTCGTTTCATAAGATTCTGAATCGATTGGTCTATATCTTACAGGGACGAACTTTCAAAATTTTCTATCGATTTTACTCAGCACTTGGAAAAATTTACAAGTTGAGGTGAAAAAAATCCCCTCTCCCACGACCTATTCATTTTTCGTTTCAGAAGATTCTGAATTGATTGGTCTATACCTCAAGAAAACGAATTTTTCAAAATTTTCCATTGCGATGATTCCCATAAGTGGTACTTTAAGTGTCTGTGAAGTTGGCATATCAATTGTCAGCATCGCACAAAAAAGCACCAGTTCTAGTCGCATCCACTATAGTTCTACAGTTCTTGATAAGTTACAACAATAGTTCCGGGTAAATTTGTGAAAAAAATCGATTTTGAAAAAATGATATGCTAAGTTCTTCTACAATATGACAGCATCACATGGAAAATGGATGGAAATGGACTGTATCTCGGAGTTCTAGGGATGATTGGGATGCGAGGATGTCAAAACAAGGGAGTTCTAATGCTAGAAGTGCTTGGGAAATTTTTCTCAGGAATTAAATGGAATGATATGCTGAGTTCTTCTACAATATGACAGCATCGCAGGGGTAATGGAAGGAAATTGACTATATCTAGGAGTTCTAAGGATGATTGGGATGCGAGGATGTCAAAACAAGGGAGTTCTGATGCTAGGAGTGCTTAAGGAATTTTTTTCGGGAATTAAATGAAAAGACATGAGGAGTTCTTCTACGATGTAGTAGCAGCGCAGGTGAAACCGCTGGAAGTGGACTATATCTCGGAGTTCTACGGCTGATTGGCATGTGAGGATGTCCAGGAACGAGAGTTCTGATGTTGGGAGTAATCAGGGAGTCAATTGGGAGTCTCAGAGAATCGGGAGTTCCGACCAGCATATCATGGAAAATGGAGAGTTCTGACCAGCATATCATGGGAAATCGATAGTTCTGACCAGCATATCATGGAAAATCAATAGTTCTCACCAGCATATCATAGAAAATCGATAGTTCTGATCGGCATATCATAGAAAATGAATGGTTCTGACCGGCATATCATAGAAGATCGACAGTTCCGACCAGAATATCATAGAAAATCGACAGTTCTGACCAGCATATCATGGAAAATGGAGAGTTCTGACCAGCATATCATAGAAAATCGATAGTTCTGACCAGCATATCATAGAAAATCGATAGTTCTGACCAGCATATCATAGAAAATCGATAGTTCTGAGCAGCATATCATGTAAAATGGAGAGTTCTGATGAGCATATCATATAAAATCGATAGTTCTGATTGGCATATCATGGAAAATCGATAGTTCTGACCAGCATATCATAGAAAATCGACAGTTCTGACCAGCATATGATGGAAAATCGATAGTTCTGACCAGCATATCATGGAAAATGGAGAGTTCTGACCAGCATATCATGGAAAATCGATAGTTCTGATCGGCATATCATAGAAAATCGATAGTTCTGACCAGCATATCATGGAAAATCAATAGTTCTGACCAGCATATCATAGAAAATCGATATTTCTGATCGGCATATCATAGAAAATCGATAGTTCTGACCAGCATATCATAGACAATGAATAGTTCTGACCAGCATATCATACGAAATGGAGAGTTCTGACCAGCATATCATAGAAAATCGACAGTTCTGACCAGCATATCATAGAAAATCGATAGTTCTGACCAGCATATCATGGAAAATGGAGAGTTCTGACCAGCATATCATGGAAAATCGATAGTTCTGACCAGCATATCATAGAAAATCGATAGTTCTGATCGACATATCATAGAAAATCGATAGTTCTGACCAGCATATCATAGAAAATCGACAGTTCTGACCAGCATATCATAGAAAATCGATAGTTCTGACCAGCATATCATGGAAAATGGAGAGTTCTGACCAGCATATCATGGAAAATCAATAGTTCTGACCAGCATATCATAGAAAATCGATAGTTCTGATCGACATATCATAGAAAATCGATAGTTCTGACCAGCATATCATGGAAAATGGAGAGTTCTGACCAGCATATCATAGAAAATCGATAGTTCTGACCAGCATATCATGGAAAATGGAGAGTTCTGACCAGCATATCATGGAAAATGGAGAGTTCTGACCAGCATATCATGGAAAATGGGGAGTTCTGATGAGCATATCATAGAAAATCGATAGTTCTGACCAGCATATCATAGAAAATCGATAGTTCTGACCAGCATATCATAGAAAATCGATAGTTCTGACCAGCATATCATAGAAAATCGATAGTTCTGGGCAGCATATCATAGAAAATCGATAGTTCTGAGCAGCATATCATGGAAAATGGAGAGTTCTGATGAGCACATCATATAAAATCGATAGTTCTGACCAGCATATCATGGGAAATGGAGAGTTCTGACCAGCATAGCATGGGAAATCGATAGTTCTGTCCAGCATATCATGGAAAATCAATAGTTCTGATCGGCATACCATAGAAAATCGATAGTTCTGACCAGCATATCATAGAAAATCGATAGTTCTGACCAGCATATCATAGAAAATCGATAGTTCTGACCAGCATATCATAGAAAATGGAGAGTTCTGACCAGCATATCATGGAAAATCGATAGTTCTGACCAGCATATCATAGAAAATCGATAGTTCTGATCGACATATCATAGAAAATCGATAGTTCTGACCAGCATATCATAGAAAATCGACAGTTCTGACCAGCATATCATAGAAAATCGATAGTTCTGACCAGCATATCATGGAAAATGGAGAGTTCTGACCAGCATATCATGGAAAATCGATAGTTCTGACCAGCATATCATAGAAAATCGATAGTTCTGATCGACATATCATAGAAAATCGATAGTTCTGACCAGCATATCATAGAAAATCGACAGTTCTGACCAGCATATCATAGAAAATCGATAGTTCTGACCAGCATATCATGGAAAATGGAGAGTTCTGACCAGCATATCATGGAAAATCAATAGTTCTGACCAGCATATCATAGAAAATCGATAGTTCTGATCGACATATCATAGAAAATCGATAGTTCTGACCAGCATATCATAGAAAATCGACAGTTCTGACCAGCATATCATAGAAAATCGATAGTTCTGACCAGCATATCATGGAAAATGGAGAGTTCTGACCAGCATATCATGGAAAATGGAGAGTTCTGACCAGCATATCGTGGAAAATCGATAGTTCTGACAAGCATATCATGGAGAATCGATAGTCCTGACCAGCATATCATAGAAAATCGATAGTTCTGACCAACATATCATGGAGAATCGGTAGTCCTGATCAGCATATCATAGAAGATTGATAGTTCTGATCGGCATATCATAGAAAATCGACTATCGAAAAAAACTATCGATTTTCTATGATATGCTGGTCAGAACTATTGATTTTCCATGATATGCTGGTCAGAACTATCGATTATCTATGATATGCTCATCAGAACTCTCCACTTTCTATGATTTGCTGGTCGGAACTGTCGATTGCCTATGATATGCTGGTGAGAACTATCGATTTTCTATAATATGCCGATCAGAACTATCGCTTCTCTATGATATGCTGGTCAGGACTATTGATTCTCCATGATATGCTGGTCAGAACTCTCCATTTTCCATGATATGCTGGTAAGAACTATCGATTTTCTATGATATGCTGGTCAGAACTTCCGATTTTCCATGATATGCTGGTCAGAACTCTCCATTTTCCATGATATGCTGGTCAGAACTATCGATTTTCTATGATATGCTAGTCAGAACTATCGATTTTCTATGATATGCTCATCAGAACTCCCTATTCTACATGATATGCTGGTCAGAACTCTCCATTTTCCATGATATGCTGGTCAGAACTATCGATTTTCCATGATATGCTGGTCAGAACTCTCCATTTTCCATGATATGCTGGTCAGAACTTCCGATTTTCCATGATATGCTGGTCAGAACTCTCCATTTTCCATGATATGCTGGTCAGAACTATCGATTTCCTATGATATGCTGGTCAGAACTATCGATTTTCCATGATATGCTGGTCAGAACTCTCCATTTTCCATGATATGCTGGTCAGAACTATCGATTTTCTATGATATGCTCTTCAGAACTCCCCATTCTCCATGATATGCTGGTCAGAACTATCAATTTTCTTTGATATGCTCATCAGAACTCCCCATTTTCTATGATATGCTGGTCAGAACTCTCCATTTTCCATGATATGCTGGTCAGAACTATCGATTTTCTATGATATGCTGGTCAGAACTCTCCATTTTCCATGATATGCTGGTCAGAACTCTCCATTTTCCATGATATGCCGGTCAGAACTATCGATTTTCTATGATATGCTGGTCAGAACTGTCGATTTTCTATGATATGCTGGTCAGAACTCTCCATTTTCCATTATATGCTGGTCAGAACTATCGATTCCCTATGATATGCTGGTCAGAACTATCGATTTTCTATGATATGCTGCTCAGAACTATCGATTTTCTATGATATGCTCATCAGAACTCCCCATTTTCCATGATATGCTCGTCAGAACTCTCCATTTTCCATGATATGCTGGTAAGAACTATCGATTTTCTATGATATGCCGATCAGAACTATCGATTCTCTATGATATGCTGGTCAGAACTATCGATTTTCTATGATATGCTGGTCAGAACTATTGATTTCCCATGATATGCTGGTCAGAACTATCGATTTTCTATGATATGCTCTTCAGAACTCTCCATTCTCCATGATATGCTGGTCAGAACTATCGATTTTCCATGAGATGCTGGTCAGAACTATCGATTTTCTTTGATATGCTCATCAGAACTCCCCATTTTCCATGATATGCTGGTCAGAACTCTCCATTTTCCATGATATGCCGGTCAGAACTATCGATTTTCTATGATATGCTGGTCAGAACTGTCGATTTTCTATGATATGCTGGTCAGAACTCTCCATTTTCCATGATATGCTGGTCGGAACTCCTGATTCTCTGAGACTCCCAATTGACTCCCTGATTACTCCCAACATCAGAACTCTTGTTCCTTGACATCCTCACATGTCAATCAGCCGTAGAACTCCGAGATATAGTCCACTTCCAGCGGTTCCACCTGCGCTGCTACTACATCGTAGAAGAACTCCTCATGTCTTTTCATTTAATTCCCGAAAAAAATTTCCCAAGCACTTCTAGCATTAGAACTCCCTTGTTTTGACATCCTCGCATCCCAATCATCCCTAGAACTCCGAGATACAGTCCATTTCCATCCATTTTCCCTGCGATGCTGTCATATTGTAGAAGAACTTAGCATATCATTTTTTCAAAATCGATTTTTTTCACAAATTTACCCGGAACTATTGTTGTAACTTATCAAGAACTGTAGAACTATAGTGGATGCGACTAGAACTGGTGCTTTTTTGTGCGATGCTGACATTTGATATGCCAACTTCACAGACACGTACTTTAAGATTACTGTAGTCATCTCGGAGATCCGCTGATGTGATAGAGGCTTTGCTTCTCACTCGCAGGACCCGGGTTCGATCCTCACTGAGGAAAGTTCCTAAAAATGGACTTTCAATGTGGTGTCTCTTCCGTAATGTCATTCAAGTCGAACTGGAAGGAGATTTGTAGAGATAAACTCTGAACAAACATTTTTTTTCTCAAGCAAAAGTGAATAGATGAAACAGAGATTTGTAGAGTAATGCAGAAATATGCAGAGAAGTATTTAATGTAATATGGAGATTTGGCGAGTTTTGTACGAATTTTGTGGAGAAATTCATAAAATATTACGAAGATTGGAAGAATTATGTATAATTTTGCAGAGTAATGCAGAAATTTGTAGGGTAATATTTATGGTTAAAAATTCTGCAAATTTCTCAAAGCGTCCGAAATCTGACAGTTATGTAGAAAAATCTGAAGAGTTTTGAAGAATTTTGAAGAGAAATATTGGGGAACATATAGAAATGTTGAAGAAATCTAGGAGGTTTCTGTTCCCTACTTTTGAGGTTCATTGTACGTGAGTTCGTGTTGATTGGATCTTCAAACGTCCAGACGTTCAATGCACCTCCATTAAATATCTCTTGAAACTTGCGATTCTCTACTCGTGAGGGTAGAGGTGAATGAAGTTGAGCCAGTTCAAAACAAAGAGTTATTTCAAATTGATTAGTTGATTTCTAGATTGCAAATCAATAATTCTGCATTACAATGGAAGAATTATATTTTAATATTCAATATAGTTGCCTTCGATGGCGATACAACAAGTATAGCGATTTCCCTTTCTCTTCAAAATAAACCTCAGTTTTAGCGATTCTCTTGAGATCTGAAAACAGGAAAAAGTCACCTGGGAGCTAAATCTGGAGGATACGTCCAGTTCATTCAATTTTTCCATCGTTTTCATCAATTTGTGACACCCCAGATAAAATACGAAGAATTCTTCTTCAAAAGCAAGAATAGAATTCTTGAAGAACTCTTTTCGAAATAATGAATTCATGAAGAGCTCTGGAAGAGTTCAATCTTTGGGACATTCACGAGTTCCTCAAGAGTACTCAAACAATACTTTCAGCATTCTCGAATAACTCGTTAATGTCCCAAACATCGAACTCCTCCAGAGCTCTCTATGAATTCATTGGTCCGAAAAGAATTCTTCTGTGTCTTCTGAGTCTTGGTGAAACAACACTTTTTTTCTTTCGCAAATGTGGCCATTTCTTTGCGATTTCAGCCTTCAATCGATCCAAAAATGCACAGTAATAATCGCTGTCGATGGTGGTTCCTTTTTGGAGATAGTCGACACTGAAAAAAAAGTTTTGGTAATGGTAACAAAAGTGTTTTGTTGTTTGATTTCTCGTGACCATACTATATAATTTGGTCAAGGGAACCAAAAGGATAAATCATTTTGTACCTCGAACTATACTGATTTCGATTGTTTGGTTAAGATCAAGTACATTTCTTGGTTACCCACATTCTTTGAAAAACACATATTGTTTGGTTGCTTTCATAAAACTTACGCGGTTTTGTTCCACAAACAAAATAATTTTGTCACTTCATAATGACTTCATCTTTGTAGTGAAAATATTCTTTTGCATTTCTGAAACGTAAATTCACATGAAAAGTTTTGTGTCGTTAATAAAATAATACATTCCTGCATGGAAGAATACTTTGATTTATTACAATCATATAAACTCGTGCACTGAGATGCATTGTTAATTGCATCTTACAAGGAGATGTCGCAAGAGCCCGGAGCTACTTTTCAATGAAAGTCATGTGTACTTGTACCATAGATATTCGTGATAAAAATCATCCTCACTCCAATCCTAACACGGCTCAGTATTTGAAGTTCGAGTTTGAAACATGAACACAACTTGATATATGCAAAGAAGGTCCCCCTCATCCAAGTGATCGGCAGTGGCTTGAGTGATAGAGCCTCCGCCTCCAGTCCCGAAGACCTGTGTTCAAGTCTGCTGGTGGTGATTTTTTTTCTCAATCTGACCCATGATTTTCTCATCAGAACGAAATATTTTCAGTCTGCAGACGATATGATTTGGTTTCCCAAGCAAAATGTATTTACCTAGAAACCAACGGTGTGCAACAAAGAAATAATATGGTTTTCAACAAAACGTTTGGTTGATCACATTTCAACAAAATTTTTTTGTTGAAACAACAAAAGTTTTGTTGTTTTAACAAAACATTTTTTTCGGTGGATGCACTGTAAAAAAAAACTGGAAATTTACTGTGCAACTGAACTGGAAATTTCCAGTGCTAGTACTGGAATATGGATATTCCAGTACATGTACAGAGATTTTGTTGTTACGTTACTGAAAATTTACCAAGCATAACTGAAAATTCAGTCATTGTACTGGAATTTTCAAGTTTGAGATGATGTACTGAAATTTTGCCATGATTTTGCGAAAATTTTACCGGCTCGTACTACAATTTTATAGTTCTTGTGCACCAAAAAAAAATATTCCCTCAAAAAGGACTTGAGAAAAAATTTGGAATTTAGAAAAAAAAACCTAATCGTTGGTATACTGGAATTATACAGGTTTTTAACTGCAATTCTCAGGTTTTGTGATGGAATTTTCCAGTTACTATGCAATTAAATTATACAGGTTTGGAACTGCAATTTTCAGGTCGTGTGATGGAATTTTCCAGTTGCTATGCAACGGAATTTAATCACTGTTGCACTGAAATTTTCCACTTCTATTGGACTTCGTCATTTCTGGCAGGAAAAATTTCAAGTCTTTATATTAAAAATTTCCTGATTGAGATTTTGAATAATAATTGTAATTGTAGCCAATGAAATTGATATATGAGGTTTTTCCAAGACTTATCCTCTTGTGTTCTAGATATGAAGCATATGTAGTAACCCAAGCTGGCCTTTCAACATGTCGCGCTATAGCTCATCGGTTAGGTCTTAGGTTTCAGTTGGTAGGCAGGTAGAAAAGTGTGGGTTCAAATCCTGTTAGGTAGACATGAGTTTCTGTCCATCCAAATGAACGATCAAAAGTTTCTCAATCATCTTGGAACACAAGGACCCTGCAAAATCACTTTGCGTGGGCAATGTTTTTTCAATTTTCATGGATATTTTCAGCATTAATTTTCCAGTACATGTACTGAAAAATTCCAGTACCGAGGCTCAGAAAATTTCCAGTTTCGATGCTGGAATTCCATAACGTTTGCACTGAATTTTTGCAATACAAATGTGCTAAAATTTTCCGGTACATGTACAGGTTAATTGCTTCCAGTACATGTACTGGAATTTTCCGGTGAAATTTTTTTACAGTGTGGATATTATTCCCTTCGCATCCTAAAATACAGACGTCATCACCTTACCGGCCGACTGTTCTTACGTCTTTGCTCGCTTTGGATTCGATTCGTTGACTGTCTTTTGGATTTTGGTGTGTAATGATGAAGCCATGTTTCATCCATCGGCACATATCAATGATAGAATTCGATTTTATTGCTGTTTAACAGCGCCAACACACTCCTCCGAAGCATCAATTCGTTGTTGTTTTTGGTCGACTGCGTGAGCTCACGTGGCACCCACTTTGCACAGAGCTTTCGCATACCCAAATGTTCGTGTAAAATGGTGAAAACCCTACCATCTGATATCTTGACATTGTTAGCTAGCTCGTGCACCTTCAATTTGTGGATTTTTTTTATGCTTTCTGGAACAACAGCCTCATTTGTGCTGGTAGATCACGTTTAAATTCAGCAATCCACTTCTCTACCATTTGTCTCGATGCAGCAGAGTCCGGATAACGTTTATTATCAAGCCATTGTTTGGTTTCCACTGGTTAATCATCTTAGAATAGCTTCAACCCACCAAATTAGTTTCAGAATTAACGTGTTTTACCGTGATAAACCTAGATATATTTTCATATAGACATTCGTCAGAATTTGTTTACTACAAGGTTGACCTTGAATCACGACAAACGCGTGCGTATCTTGAACCGCTGGAAGGATGAATGAAAAACTTCTATGTTTGTTCGTTACGAAGTTTGTAGAAGATAAAAGATTCGAACTTGTGGAACAAAATATGAATTTGAAGCATAATTTTCAACGTTATGATACCATTCAACAACCGTTTGTATAAACATTTCAGAAAGAATATGTCGATGTCATAGCATTCCTTCCATTGTTTCAGTCGTATCAACTGTTTGAAAAATGCCTTACATTTGATCTGTCGCTTTGGTTCAAATGCGGATGCGTGTTGCATTGTAATCTAGTCTCGTCATATGCTTTCATATCAAGTCAAGATAAACCATTTGGTTTTGACGTATCCATTTCGCACACTTCGAAAGCACGACCACTAAATTAATTCAAAGAATGCGGAGAATTTGAAGAACAATTTTGTATTATATTCTCGAAATTGGATTCATAATTCGAACAAGGAAGTGATTCTGTGTGAATTTACGTATCATTCACACTGAGTACAGTTTTCAATCACTGTAGCTGCACTGAGAAAAAGGTTTCCTTCTGACAAATCAACGCATTTGGTTGAGCATTTTCAAGAAGTATCATTTCATACAAATAAGACATATTGATTATAACCAAACATTGTGTTGAGTCAAGAAATTCATATTTATTAACTATAACCAAATCATTCATTTGATTCAAAGTGATTAGAGTTAATGTAAATGAATATGAATTCTTGTCAAATTCAGATCTATCGAATCATAGTCGGTATGAAGTTGACTCAAAGAAATATGTGGTGTATTCAACAACTATGTGATAAAATGAATATTAGTAAATATTTCTTTGCTCGTATCCAAATATACGATTTATTCACTGTAAACAAATCTCATTTGAGTCAACGAATCCTTCTTCTCAGTGTGTATTTTCACCATCACAGCGATTCTCATAGCTACTTCAATGGAAAATGTGGCTACTATAGCTACAAAAATGTACTCAGGCTCGTTCGCAGCTATAGTTTTCTTTTCAATGCAAAAAGTCTCCACTCGATGATGTGAAAAGAGTTTATGAAAACACAACGTGAATTGAATTTTTGACACAGTACAATCGACAAACCACATCCTGTAACGACAGAGCATCCAACATCACAATGATAACGACCGATACGCTCGATAATTTGAGCAAACAGAGATTTCTGGCATAGAAAGAATTTGAATGATGAATGTGAGTACTGTAAAAGATTTCTATGGGCAAATTCCTATAAATTTATGTGGAGTAATTATTAGGTATATCAATTGCGTTCGATATCGATCCCCTGTAATGGTTTCACTCGATTTCAATAGCTCATAATACACGACACCGAGCTGATCCTATCAAATTCAGATCATAACCTTGGCATCATGAATATTTGGTTTAGTCGTCGCCGTGGGGACATGTCCGGGCATTCCCCAAGATTTTCTGCACTTGGGATTATCGTAGGAGAGCTATTTTTCTTTGCCGGCCACAATGCGGTGTGAAAATTCCTTTCAATTCTGTCTTTGAAGCAGCTGTTCGCAAGTAAAAAAAACTCTTGTCTTCAATTCGTATGGAACTCAATTTCCCCCTGTTTCTGAATCATTCCCATGGCTCTGAGGCGTTTCGAAATGATTCTGCCACTTCTTCTTGCAATGCCTCCAATTCGGAATCTTCAGAAAATTTTCTCTCTCGTTATTGGGCATGTCGGTTCTCGACATTAAAATCACTCTTCTTGAAACGTTGAAACCATTCACGACACGTTCTTTCACTCGGAGCAGTCTCATCCTCAGTACTCGAGAGCATTCGATGAGCCTCAGCCGCAGTTTTCTTCAAATTAAAGCACAAAATCAGAACTTCCATTTGGTTTGGACGAGAATTCGGCTCAAAAATTCACTAATATGACGATGTTGTTATGTTGACACATGTCCAACCTTGCTGTATGAAATTCATCACCTGAGTGTAAAATAATAGTAAAAATTCAGTTGAATTTATGGAAAATTTCATACTTATATATCGGAAATTGATGAGGTTTACAATCGCCCAGGTAAAAATTGACCATGGGCGCTAGGTTGCCGCAAGGCTCACCAAGATGGGCCGAGCCTAGGCTACCAGGCATGGCGCAACTCTGAAATGATAACATCATTTCAGCCTCAGCCCATTTGTTTCCACAATCAAGACCCAACACTGGAAACAGGGTTGTGATAGCATATGCCATCAATGGCAGACCATACAAAAATTTGTTCGCCAAGGATGAGCCAACGCTGTAGCAATCTTGCGGCAGGGTTGCGCCCATCTCATGCCAATGGTCACTTTTATTTTTTATTGTAATTGAAAATAAAATCAAAAATCCATTCTATCATTTCGATTGAACGAAATGAATGTCGGAGAATTTCAACATGTAATTTTTCTGATTAGTTTAAACTGATGAATGACGTAAATCCGGTGGTCCTGGCGTAGAAGTAGGCGGGTCTGGAAACAGATGAAGAATTATTTCTGTCATGGAATCTTCAAAGGAGACTTATATATTGATTGAATGCTTGGTTCGCCACTCGCAGGAAACAAGCATCACTCTGGTGAGAGTTATTGTAATTTGCTGTTTGAGAAGGAAGTTTCACTCTTAGCCAAGCTATTACTCAAGTCGAGTCAAGCTAACGCCTAAACTGAGCGAGGCCATCGCCCAAGCTGAGCCAAGCTATTGCCCAAGCTGGACCAAGCTACGACCCATGCTTGGTGCAACATGAGAATCCATTGTCATTCAGAGTTGCCTAATGCTTGGAGCAGTGTCCCGCCAAGCCTTAGAGAGCCTCTGTTGAAAGCATGCTTTTTCCTTCAAGCAATATTGGTTGAAGGATGGGCCAAGCGTGGCGCAGCAAATGATCAATGATGGATCAACGAAGTCGATTTATGACTTCCCATATTGGTACAATGTTTAGACCATTGTCAACCATCCTTGTCCCTACATAGATTGCCCAGCTTTGGCTGGCAGCCTTGCGTCTAGCTATATTCCGTCGTCAGCATTGGCGGAGCCTGAAGATTTCTATATGGGCGGATTAGAAATTAATCTTTCTGGACTGGAGATTGGATCAAACTCGATGCTGCTTGAGTCCTGACAAGGATTATATTACGCTCAATTCTCTTAGAATTCTCTTGTCGAGAAGACTGTACTGAAAACAGAAATTGAGGAAAAGAATTAGATTCATGAAATGATTCAAAGGTTGGGAGAACTTAATCAAATCAGATATGGATTGTGCACTCTAGATTGAACTTTGTTATAAAATTCAATGTGTGAGGTTGAATTTTTCATACGTAAGGCTGAATTTCCTGGCCGCTGGACACTTGACAATGAATCAACACGGTGCTCGCTTTGCCTGCATCGTTACAATCTTGAAAACGCTCACCATCTAATCATCTCAAACGGTGGCTTCGTTTCGCTTCCATTTTCATGACCTTGAAAGCATTCGCTTGGGAGACGCTTCTTGCTCCTCTTTCCGTGTAATTATCTAAACAGTGCTTGCTTTACTCGTATTGTTACAACCTTCGAAACGCCCGCTTTTCAAATATCTAAATGATATAACCCGCTCTGTTCGATATAAAAAAGGTCCAGCCGGTCAATTCATATTGACTCCTATGAATATCGTTTATTTTCAAAAGTTTCAACAGTTTAACGTCGCTTGAATAATTACTGCTTTACGTCATGAAAGACATGATTGACATATGCAAGAAATAAGTAATTATGAATATATATATATATATATATATATATATAAACAATTGGGTCTGCATCTACAAGTTATTATATTTCTCCAATTTTAAAGTGACAGAAAGAAGTGGGTTCTTGATCTTTGATAAATTCTATACAAGTTATAATCAAAATCGTTCGAATAAGTCACTCTTGCTTACAAATTTGAAGGCTATGGTAGGGGCTAGGCTACGCTAATTTCAATCTATTTTAGATCTAGACTTGCTAATTCAGAATGAGACTGAGTTAATTTTCATGATTTCTTGATAATCGCGGTTGTTCGTACTTCCGTCGTTGAAAAGTATTTTTAAAATCCATGGCATACCATCATTACAATACATTTCAATGAACCGCAATTAATGAATAATTGGCATCCCGATACAAGGACGAGATAACGATTTCGCGAACGACCACTGGAGATACAAATTTAGAAATTTGTTTCTCTTCGACTGAACAATTTCTCTCTTGCATTCCCATCTACTACTCTCGCACCTCTCGTACCTACCACCTATCCTGTTATATATCCGTCCATCCATTCAGGTACATCTGTCTCAGTCTGGCGCACATATTCGAAATTCACAAGTTATTTTTGGGATAGAGTCCTTCCTCTTCGGGTACGTCGTCGACGCGACGAACGGCTTTCGGCGAGAAAGAAATTCAGTATAAAAGAGACGTCGGTGGACGATACAGCGGTGGTGGTGGTGGTGGTGGCGGCGGCGGCGGTGACACGATTTTACGAACTAGTGAGAAGAAAAAGGGACACATGATAAATCGATAAAAACTCTAACAGCAGTAACAACCAGTGGTGGTGCGAGGGAGGAAAACAAAATTTAGGGGTATAGAACGAATGAAGAAGAAGGAGGATAAGAAAACGCACACCGACGTCGAAATAACTTTCAATAACGAACGAACGACCGACAAATCGACCTTTAAACAATCATCTCGTCCACTCTCATGATATTCATCTCTTTTTTTCTCAACCACATATATTCGTAAAATCGTGATCCATTCTCCCCATCATTGCACATAAACAACGACGATCGAACACGAATTTTCTCCTAATATATATATATATATATAATAATATATAACGAAATATATCGATATTCGGAACTATGGCAGCCACCGTCGTGGATCCTGTCGAAATAACGAACATTCTTGCGCAAGAATTACTTTTTCAACAGGTAATGGAATTGATAAAATCGTTTGTTTGTCTCAAATAATAACAGAGAGAAAGGTATATCGTGTTACTTGGAAATCGTGTTAGAATGATACAAATTATTTGAGCTCTGGCATCATTGTGGGTATCACGTGTGCGGGGAATGTGGTAGAAGAATTTTTGCTATTCCGAGTTGCACGAGGGTGTATACTTACTATACGTACTATCCATATTTATCATCAGTGACGACTCTACGTATTTACAATACCTGTCGTTTCCTTTAGCCAAACATTTGGGTTTAAATACCACGAGGGAGAAGGAGAACAAGATATTTAATGAAACCACCGTTGTTGAACTGTTGTTATCGTTCCTCGTTCGACGTTATCCCATTGTTTGGGTGTAGTCGATATCGCGATCAAAGATATATATATATACATATAACACTCATCTTACTCTTATCGCTGTTTCTTCTTTCCTCTCTAGTCTCTCGTCAGTCATTGGATTTTCATTTGACGAAGACAAAACGAATCCACAACTTGAATTTCATAAGCTATATCGAATAGCATTCGTCTCTCGCACCTTCTCTTCGATTAATTCAATCCGATCAAATAATTAACTACTATACACAGCAGCGACGAGATAGCTTCGATAAAAATACCACGACGCATTTCCTCCTGGCTCTCTTGGCTCAATAACTTACGTTGGAAATTCTTCTGGAATTTTGCAATTTTCTAAAATCAATCAAATCATATGTTATTGTTGAGGAATAGCTTAAGAATATTGTAACCAATATTCAAAGTGTTGAATAATCGGATTAACTTGCCCTCACGATAGCAAACGTGTACAAAGGTAACACCGCGAGAAAGAGAATTAATGAAAAGCTCTATCGAGAAGTGTGGTGGGCGTAAGAGTGTCTTAGATTTAGATAGATTCATGATTGTGTTGATGTATATAATAATTGATTTGTCTCTTCAATTCTTTCTTGGAATCAGTGAAAATTTACCTCAAAGAATGAAAAGTATTCTCCATGATTGGATTAAATGAACAATCCGGTATCCTCCCTTGTGCGTTTCTGCGTAACGTCCATAAGAACTCTTTGCAGAGCAGATTAGAGTGGCGAACGAATGTATTTATAGTCTGTGGTACGAAATGCGTATGCTTACCATGATATATATATATATATACAAACACGCATAAACGCAACTGGCCTTAAAGTGAGATCTCGTATATTCGGGACGCACGTTACTTTTTTCTGAAACAGAAAGAAAAAGATAATAAGAATCATCATGTGTAACTTTTGTTATTGGAAAAGAAGAAGAAGAAGAAGAAAAATGCAGAGTGTTCGAAAACAAAGAACTCTTTGTTTCGATCGACAAAGTAGGAGGAGGAGGAGGAGAGGGAGGAGAAGGTACAGGGTAACCGCGTTAACAGGGTTAGTCGCGGATGTTTTTAATAACGAATTTCACCGAGATATGCGAAGAAAGGGGGAACGAAAAGGAATGAAATTAACCTAACGGTTAACTCTCTTTTTACCTGATTCACGAGCTCTCTCGCGCCAACCGAGCGCGTTGATAACTTATCGGAGCTTGAATCATGGATATTTTTACCATATACGTGTATAGTTTAGCCATATGCATCGTAAAGGGGAGGAGGTAGCCGATAAAACTTGAAACTCGTACGTTTTATCGTCATTGAAACGATAGGCGATGATGATACATAGTACATAGTTAGTGGTTTGAATGAAATGAAAAATTGTTTGAAATATATTTTAAAGAAATGTATTATTGTATGGATTGCAGTTGGTGTCCCTGGACGGTTTACACAGTGGAGTGCCAACGAGAACGACCCCGACCCTGACTCCCACAACTTTACGCAGCATTGAACAAACGTTTTTGGAATTGACCAGTGAATCCGCGTCTCACAGTCGTGAAGCTGGTTTCGTTCCACCATTGGTCGAACCTTCCCAACCGACTCCAGCTCAAACGCAAAACACGGCGGCGGTGGTAGCGGCGGCGGCAGCGGCAGCAGCAGCGGCAGCCGCAACAACGGCAGTCATAACCACGACAACCTCCTCCGGCGTGACAACGACGACGCCGCAACGCAACACTCATTTGGAAACCTCGTCGCCGAATCACAATAGCGCGCAACAGCATCAACCCGCGACGAGACGCAACATGGGTGGTAGGAGACCCACGAGAACCATCGGGATGAGCCCCGAAGAGGAGGAACGCAGACAAATCCGTAGAGAAAGGAATAAAATGGCAGCGGCGAGGTGTCGCAAGCGAAGAATGGACCACACCAATGCTCTACTAGAGGTACAAATAACGAATACTTTAAATCATTATAAAGATTATTTGTATATTATATATTATATTATTAAAATCGATATCGAACCTTGTTTTAGGAAACCGAGGGCTTGGAGCAGAAAAAACAAAGCTTGCAGGACGAGATTCATCAATTACAACAAGCCAAAGACGAATTGGAGTTCATATTGGAAGCTCATAGGGCTGTATGTCGTTTACGATCCTCTTCCCCGCCAGATGTGAAACCCATAATCAAGCCGGATATGCAGATGGATGAAGAATTCGTGGAACCGATGAAACGCGATTCCGTTCAAGCAATCGTGACTTTGAGTAGCGGTAGGCCGAATCGACCAAATTCATTGCCGGTCGGTTTCGAGAACAACAATCGTCCAAACTCGTTGTCGATCTTCACAGAACCGAGCAAAGAAAACAACAGACCGGAATCTCTGGCGTTCAAAACAGTAGAGACCCCATCTTTCATGAAAACCGCAGCCGAGGTGGCTGGAATTCCAATCACGACGCCCTCGAGTGGAATTCCATTCAACTTTGATTCCCTGATGGAAGGCGGTACTGGCCTCACTCCAGTTTCGACACCTCTCGTACCCTCCTGTTCCACCCAACAGAGGAGCAATCTTCTATCAGCCGTTGATCTTAGCTCGCCAGATGCGAATCCACCTAAATTGGTCAGTTTGTGACGCCAAGATGAGCAGAAGCTGCAGGACGAGCAAGCCTCTTTTTCTCTCATTCATTACGATTCGTCTCAAGACGAAGATCCACAATCCGAATGAATAAAGTTCCGCCGCTATTCCCTGGAACGTGAAAAATGTAACACGAAACACGAAACACTTGAAATTTTGTATTGAAGAGATTACAAGGCTTGATTATTATTGATCGATTATCGCGTTAGATTTTTAACCGCTTCGTCATTAAAATTGAAATTAATTCATCCTCTCCTCATGCTCTCGATAATAATTGTTATTGATTATTTAAGAAACAGTTTTAACAATTTTTGTGTGTTTATTATTATTATTATTATTATTATTATTGTCGTCGTCATCATCATCCTCCCTTTGAATTAGATTATCGATTAATCGTGTGATGAAGTATACGATAGAACCGCCGATGAGAAAAGAGGATTCTTTTTATTTTATTCCTATAAGATATATAATAACGATTCAATAACGTTAACGTTTCGAGTAAATTGCTCATGTGAAAATTGTAATATTGTACGATGTGTATGTGATTTTGAAGAGAGTTATTATCGGTAAATCATAATTATTCCAATTTTAGTGATTACGAAACGATAAGACAATTTTGTAACGCAATTGTATACCGAATGGCTATAGTTTTACGATCAGAACAATTCAAAACTTTTATCCCCGATGATTTCTTTTGTTTTAACTTTGTATCGCGCGAAATCGAATCGGAAATCAAAAATTATATATACGGGGAGGGGGGGGGGGGTTTCATTGAATCGCTCGATTGAAATTGTTTTTTTCTTTTTTTACTTCCCTCCAACGTTGTGCCGCAACGATGGGCGATACCACGTATATATAATTTGTATATCTCCATATTTTATAACGTAGTAGAGAGAGATTTCGCATGTTTAAGCAATATTAATATATTCATATACGCGGTTTTTATTTATAATACCACGTGGTGGTTCTTTGTTTGTTTTTTTTTTCTTTTAACAAAGCTCTAGGATAATTTTTTAATATATGTATAATTTATTATACACACACACAGTTTGAATTTGGACATATTATTGGTAATATAAATAACGACCGCGTTATATATTATATATAAAATTATACAAAAAAGAATGATATATATATATAATACATTGACGAGCATATTAAGAGATTGTATTGAATAATGCACCATTTATAATGTTGCAATATATTTTGATTAGAATCGAACATTAAGAGTAAAAAAAATAAAATTTCAGTCATTTGAAGTATATAAAGAATCGTATTTTATTGATTGAATATTTTTAAATTGTAAGATTTGTTTTAGAAGCCAGTCACTTGTTTTACCGCTTTCTCCACATCCGCGGGAGCCATGATCTGATAGTGACTGAATTCTAGGGAAAAGGTGCCGGTACCCGAAGTGGTGATCCTTAAATTCGTTGCGTAGCCGAGTAACTCCGATAAGGGAGCAAGAGCTTCTATAATCTATAAACATGGAAGGAGTTTTGTTATTGAAGGATTTATGAATTATTGTAAAGAAATATTACCTTGTATTGACCACGAATGCCAATTCGTTTGATTTCACCTCTCCTCCTGGAGAGATCGGCTATAATTTTCGTTGAATGCGTCTCACTGATAACTATTTCTAATTGCATCATCGGTTCTAAAAGTTCGGTACCAATTTCTCGCATTAGCTGTAAAATTTGAGAAAATATGAATCAACTTGGGATTTCTTCAAACGTAGATTATACGTACTTTTCTGATAGATTGAGAAACAGTAGCGGTAACGATGGTATCGGATGTCCCTCGAGCGACCTCCAACCAATGCAATTTAACCCCCACGTTCATTACCGGACAACTCAATTTTGGGCCATGTAAAAGTGCCGTGGAGACTCCGTTTTTTATAGCTGTTAGAGTCTTAGGGTACAAATTAGCTAAATTAGAAGCACTCTCTTTGGTTTTATCGAACAGCAAAGGATCCGTGCCTTCGTAGTTTGGTACCAAAGATAGGGTAATCAAAACACTATGATTTGTAGTTCCGATTTGATGTTGTACGTTGAATGTATCTTTAATGGAATCCAGGATGGTTTCTCTGTAAGCGATTTGCAGGGGACCTAAATCCGCGTCGATTTTATACTCCGTTCGAATTCTCTCTTTGATAATTTCTATATGCAATTCTCCCATTCCCGCGAGAATGGTTTGGCCGGTTTCAACGTCTTGAGTTACTTTCAAACTGGAATCTTCCCTCGTCAGTTGTTCGAGAGCCACATCCAGGGCTGCTTGTTGCGACAAAGAGGGAGGTTCGATCGAACAAAAGAAAACTGGTTGAGGCATTTTCGAATCGATTCCAAAAAATGTATCCACTTCGGATGAAGAGTGATGTTGTTTCGCCATCGAATTCCTGGCGCGATTTGCGACGGAAGCGTTGGTCGTTATCAAATCTCCCGTGGTAGTCAATTTTAGACCCGTAACCGCGGCTATGTTGCCGTGAGATACCTCGGAAACTTCTTCGTAATCGTCGGCGAATGGCACGTGTACGCGTTGTACCTGTTCCGTTTGTTGTTTTTGAATATTATACAATTTGTCACCCTTTTTCAAAGAACCTGTATAAATTCTACAAAATGTGATAGGTCCTTTTCGTTTATCGTGTACGATTTTGAAAATTCGAGCGGATAAGTTGTCTTGGAAGTGATGATACAATTTGGCGTGAGGGTTCCTCTCTGGGGAAGGTAAGTAAAATATGATACCATCCATCAAAGGTTGAACTCCCATATTTTTGTAAGAACTTCCCAAAAGTACGGGCACACCTTTTCTCTCTCGTGTAACTCTTCGTAAAGAATTCGCCAAAATATCCGCCGATACATTCTCCAAGGATTCCTCTTCTATGATAATTTCTGCTAATTCATCGTCTAAATTGGACAATCTATCCGTAAGGATTCTTCGTTTTTCCGTAGCGATGTCCCAGAGCATCGAATCCTCGGTGTTCTCTTTCAATTTAGATCTAGTGAAATTGATTCCTAAATTTTTGCTATCGAACATCAACTTTTCTAGAGTCAGGATATCGATTATACCGATCAATGCACCTGTTTTGTCATCCTTTATAGGATATTGTACAGGTAATGAGATTAATTCTAATTTACTTTCTATGGATTTCAAACTGGTGTCAAAGTTTGCGTCCGGTCTGTCCATTTTATTGATATAAATAAGTTTCGGTATAGAATATTTGTCTGCTTGTTTGCAAACGGTCACTGTTTGGGCTTCGACTCCAGCTGAACCGTCTAGAACCACGATACCCCCGTCCATCACTCTCAAAGTCTGTTCCACTTCCATGGTGAAATCTATGTGACCCGGAGTATCGATTAAATTGAACCTATGATCTTTCCAATCGAGTGTCACTGCCGCGGAGGTGATCGTAATCCCACGTTGGCGTTCTTGTTCCATATAATCGGTCACTGTGTTTCCATGATGCACCTCACCCATGTGTTTTATCAAACCAGAGTAGAATAACATTCGTTCCGTTGTTGTGGTTTTTCCTAGAGAACATAGAGATATGAGATTAGTTTGGTGTAACAAGTTGCGTTGAATGTCTAGTCTTTTGAGGGTACATTGAACATTCCACGGATAAGATGTTTTCCTGAGAGGAGAGAAAATTAGTAGAATATATTGTATAAATATTGAAAATCTGTCTTTGACAGGAATAAAATAATGAAGGATTGTAAATTGACGATAAATCAACGAACCTGCGTCTATGTGAGCCATGATTCCAATATTTCGTATTTTCGTTACTTTTTGACATTTTTCATCACTCTTTTTACTATGTAATTGAGCGCTTTGATGCAACTGTCGTGCCTTTAACCGACACCAAGAACTTTTTGTTAAATTACGTCGTAACATTTTGAAATGCAATTCCAAAAGAATACTTGACAACAAATTGATAAATCGACGTTAAATAAATATAAGGGAATTAATTTACAAAGATTGATCCCATGTTTTGGTTAACCTCCAAATGTCAAGACATAACGGGGAAAGAAGTGTATAGAAAATGGATAGTAACTATCTAGAACTCCCTAGAAACTGCTAAAAATTCCGTGCCCTTGCTGGTAAAAAAAAACAGTTCCATCTTTCTCTATCTCCTTGGTTGAAAAGAGATAGAGCGATGAGCTAGAATTTCAAAAGACGAATATCTCGTCACACGTCTCCTCATAACCTCTACGGAACCACGCACGTAACCGAAACAAGGTTATATTCCAATTTTATTTGTTGATCATGTAGAATTCAAAGCATTGTGTTTTATACGTTCACGTGAATGCGAAATTTTGTAATCAAAGACCAAAAGCATGTCTCGATCATCGAAAATCTGATAACAATAACGTATCAAGTCCCGAAGTGATTCACATCGTATTACATATATTTATAAAATGTTTACAAAGTTCAATAGATCTCGTATAGGGCGATATTCAACATGGTCTTCATCTATGCCATCCAAATTAGAAATGTGCGAATTTATTCAGAAATCTCTGAATATCGGTTCACGGGACGCGGAAATTATAGTTAGAGCTAGAGAGAATTTGTTGAAGATGATGCCGAAAGAACATGTACTTAGGAATTGTGAACTGTTGAAGGTAACTTGGTATGAAGTATACAAAAACACAGAGTGGATTTATTTTCAAATGATTGTGTATCTTCTTTCACAGAGATGGAAATGTTCCAAGAGGAAACCACGAATGATCGGAGCTTGTCTAACGCAACATCCCGTGGTTCTGGAGCACAAGATTTTGATGTTGAATGAATTTGGATTCCCTGGACCGACTCCACAGTTGATTGCGTCGTAAGCAGATACAAAAGATCATTCTCGGATTGAATCTATGTGGAGATTGAAAAACAATTTTGTTTGCAGAATAAGCACGATTATGGATACCCCAGTTTGCTTGATAAAAGCTGAATATTTTAACTCGGACAAGAATATGATACGTAACGCCTTTGAAACCCTAGATCAACGACCTCCGAATAATTTACTAGTAAAATTGGATGAAAAATTACCATTTCGCGATCATTACGACGTTTGTGAATCACAGTATCAGAAATGGAGATTGGGCAGACCTGTAAATAAAGATCTTTATTATGGCCGTGAGAGAATAAGAAGTTTGAGACTAGTCGAAAGATTAATCAATATTTTTTTAGATGTTATAGGTTTAGATAAAGAATATGTAAGTACCGTCACTTTATCTTCACGTTTATATATTTATTTCCAAAACTTTGGAGAATTCTTTTGTTTCAGATAATAAATAAAGCTCATGTACTAGACATGCATCCCGACCATGTATGTAAAAATCTAATAGAATTGAAAAATTTGGATATAGCAGGGATGCCTCTCAAATCTGTGATTCAAAAATATCCTCGCATTCTCATGGAAGATCTTGAAAATGTTAAAATGTTGTTATCATCCTTCGAGAAGTACGGAATACCGGATACCGCGATTCGGGGCTGTCTTGGGATCTTTAGAATTCCCAATGAACTCTTCATTGAGAGAATCGAAAAGTTCCTAAGCAAGCCCGATTTGAGAGTGTGGTCCAAGTATGATAGAATATTGTACGCAGTTTTGTATGGGGAGAAAGTATTCACACGAATCACCAGGCTCGATTGTTTGAATCGTATCAAATGGGCCAACATGGGTGCGATTTTGGGCGACGAATCCTATTTCTCCAGGTAACATATTCGTATTTTATGATGTATACATTGTGTCGTGCCGAACCTAGAATATGTCATTTATTTTTTCTTGCCAGGTTTATCCACAATCAGATGAATCATACTTGTATCGCACAATTTTTGGAGTACGTTTTGCGGAAAGAATTGGGCAGTTGTGATGGTAATATGATCAAACAAATCAAAAAACATCCACATTGGAGGCATATTCCTTTGTGCGATATTGACAATACTTTGAAGTATTTGAAAGAACGATTTACGGTGGAAGATATATGCCAAAGTATACATATTATATTATATCCAAGGTAGGATCAATTTTCATGTTACGAATCATGAAATCGTAAGTATATTATTGATGGAAGAAAATCAAATGTAACTTTGATGTATCTTTAATTTGCGAGGCTTGCGTCATAGAATTGGCTTTGCAGATTGATCTCCTTTTTTGCCCCTTTTCCGAGTGTCTTCACGCTAATTCGTGCCTCTTTTATAACTTCGGTGATTTCTTTCCAAGCTTCATGGAACCTTGCTGCTGTGCATCTGTTTGCAGTCATAATTGACACATAAAGCAACATTTGTTGCTACCAGATCATTGAATATGTCCGTAGGATAAGTAAGAAAAAAACTCGATTTCATTATTCAACATAGTCGTCTTCAAGGGCGACAGCATTCTCATAGTACGATTTCTCTTTCTCTCCAAAATAGCCCTCAGTTTTAGCGAGTACTTCATCATTGGACTGGAATTTCTTTCCAACAGTCTCATTTGTGCTGGTACGACCACGTTTAAATTCAGCAATCCATTTCTCTACCATGTGTCTCGATGCAGCAGAGTCCGGATAATGTTTATTATCAAGCCATTGTTGAATTTTCACTGTATTTCTTTTCCATCAAAAATCAATGCTTTATCAAAACCTCGAAATTCATTGTTTTCCATTTGTTTTTCAATAACAAAAGTTGCTTTACAGAAAATGCTATAACTCACGAATCAATAGTCAGGTTAGTACTAAATAAAAATCATATGGAAAAAATTCTAGTAACGCTATCTATGTGTCATCCTCCGGACTTTTTGAATGGACTGTTATGTTATTGTTATGTCTCATACAATTCAACCGCTTAACCATGATTTTGAAGCTCCTCAAGTTATTCCTATCATAATTTTAAGTTATAAACTATTCCAATTCCTGTTAATAATTTTATTTTTCAGATCAATGATCGGTGAGATGTTAGAAATGTTATACAGACAATACAATAACAATAATTCATACAATTTCACATCCGCTCAGTACTTGATGATGTGCGTGTATCTGTTGGAGAAGGGCAATCACTTCACAGGCGACGGTGTATGGTCTAGCAAAGATGAACAACCAAGCATAAGGTTGGATAGCCAACATTGCTTACGAGAACAAGCAAAATCTCAGATCCAAGGCAATTTTACAGGTATAAAGATTCGTAAATGATGAAAGTAAGTCAAGTTTCAATCCTATAAACAAACAATGTCATTAAAATAGGCTTAAAAAGCATTATCGATGAAATTCATATTTCGATAACGTACCACGAATTTGTATCCGAATGCGGAGTGATTGAAGTTTGATTATCCTTTCATGCAAAAGTACCATGGGGGTTAATTTTTATGTATTTTTTTTAGAACCCTTTCTTCCTTTACCAAAGCACGAAAAGTTAATTTGGTGCGATATGGAAGAAGACTCTCTACTCTGGGAACAGGAAGAAGATTTGTTCTTTTTACGAAACGTGTGAAATCCTCAAATCGAAACAGAATCATTCGGTTGGATGAAAATTCACCTACTCGATTCACTGTATATATTCATGTATTATATTTTTCATCTCAATTTCAAAGAAATTTGAGTAAACAAAGCAACGTGAATAATAATTATTATTTCCAACCTTTTTCTAGAATTTGTACATTTTATTTTTCATATCCGATTTATATACCACCGTACATACATATATGTTATATCGTCTAAATTTTCATCACCGTATTGCTTTTTATGTACTCTTTTAAAATTTTTTCCCTTTGTTCGACAATCAAAAAACTATGCATTGGAAATTTTCAATCGTGTCTAACAAAATTTCATGATCGCTGGTAATGACAAAAGGATTAATTTCACATTCGCTAGATACTTTTGTTGTGATCAAACGATTCATTTCCATGCAAAGAACATCAGTTTCTTTGCATTTAGAACGATGTCGAACAAACTGCAGGATCTACAATTATTTTCTAGTGAGAAAAAAAAAGATCATTGTTCAAGCTATACCAAATTACATTATTATATCTATCATTTCGTACTTTTTATCAATGAAATTTCATTTTGAATCAACTGTACAACACATCAGATTAAAATACAAATACATTAAATCTCCTTAAATCTATGAAATTTTTAGATCGAGTTGTATCGCACAACTGAGAAGTTGTATTTATAGAACTTTAAGGCACTGGAATGCTCTAAGAATTATAAATCATAGATCAAACTATATATATATATATATTTATATCATAAGGCGTTATTATATTTGTATCTTTAATACCACTTTTTTTTTTTCATCTCGTTTTAGCTGTAAGAAGAATATTCTCAAATTTCGAAGCTTCCCACAAAAATTCACTTGAAATTTGGCAAATTATGTTCACGATAATATATAAAACTTATGAATATCCTTTGAGGAATCATATCCATAACGTTGGCAGCGATTTCGACGATTTATTTGTACGAGAATTTGGCAAGAGATACTTCGACATACCCTTTTTAATATCTATGTATACTAATATAATATATAAAATACACTACCGTAATGAGCTGAGATTAGATACAAAGAATGAAAATGCGACATACAAGATATAAATTTTAAATGCTCTCTCACTCTATATTATGCGGATACTTAAAAAACAACGAAAAGATTCCTAGAAAAATCCTAAAGAAAATCCAGAGCGTAAATTTCGAGTCAATTCAGAAAAGGAGGTAGTTGTACATAATTTTGTTGGGTATTTGGTTCGCTTTTGATCATTACGTGATCTTTGATGGATTGACGACCCGGTGGAGAGTGCATCCCTTGATCTGGTTGTTGTTGTTGCTGGGATTGAGAATAATCCGTTTGTTCGTGCTGATATTTGTCGGGAGGAGTGAGAGTGCTCACGTATTCGAGTTGCTGTTTCGTTTGTTGATGTTCGTCGTCGGGCGTGGGAGCGACGCTCAGATGATGAGGCGGGGAGTGAGCCGCCGAGACCATGGTCTGGTAATCGCCACGAGTCAGGGCGGACGGTGGTGGACTGTTACTGCCACCGCTCATGTAATCCTGATGGACCCGCATCACGTTCCCGGATGGGGACGCCGTGAATAAGGATGCATCGTGTTGCGGCAGCATTGTCGCGTACGTGTAAGCCGTGCCATTGTTGTTCGGGCCTCCGAAAGACGTCGTGTAAGGAGAATTCGAAGGGCTGAGAAGATTCAAATGAGGCGCAAGATCGTAAGCCGGGGAATAGGCCCAAGCGTCGGGGGGTGCCGTCGCTGCGGTCGCTGTCGTTGGAGAACCGAATGGATTCAAACTGTTGTTCAACGATGTGAAAGAACCTGCAAATTTATTTATTTATTCACGTACCACGTATTGTTTCAGGTGACTACGGTACCTGTTAATCCGCCGGGACTTCCCGATCCGGTGCTCATGTATCCCGCCGCTTTTCGAGGTGGTTCCCGTTTTCTCCACTTGGCTCGACGGTTTTGGAACCATACTTGAACTCGTGACTCCGAAAGGGTTAATTTCATCGCAAGTTCTTCTCGTGCAAACACGTCCGGATAGGGAGCACGGCCAAACGCTTTTTCAAGTTCCTCCAGTTGGTAGGCCGTGAAAGTTGTTCTGTGGAAGTGAAAAATCATCGACTTTGAAGAAATTACGAAGGATTTAGAGGTTCAGAATTATGCTACCGAACTGAAGGATTTCTGCAAACTTTCGGAAAATATTAGAGAATCCGAACGTACCCCTGCTCAAAGGATCCCATTGAACCGATGCAAACCCATTAAAAATTGATTCTCAATGGGTTTGAATCAGACTCCAGGGAGAATCGATGAAGTATTGGAATACCGTTAGAAGCGAAATCAATTATATTTGATTTCAGAATGTTTAAGAAGTTGGGTCTCTACACAGCACAAAATTTCTGAACAGGTTATTAAGAATTCTTCTTGAACAAACTGAAAATTTGAAATTCTGAGCAACTCTTGTTCACCGGGTACGTTTTTTCACAAGAAATCTTTCAAAATCTCTCGAAATACTTCTAAAAACTTGTTTACACAACATTTTTTCCCTGCCGTTACAAGGAAGCACGGTTTTTGACGTTTTGTTCGCGTCTATTGCACTCTAATCATCAATGACAACTTGAATATTTCTTAGTAATCTCAATAATTTGTCTTCTTTTTATAACTTTATTTCACTCGAGGTTTAATTTTCATCAGGGCGTGTCATTCCTGGTTAGAAGAACCCAGAACAAAGCCTTCTCAAATCAAATCTATTGGAATTTGGGAACATCATTGTTCGGGGTTTCGATAAAAGTTGGCATAATTTCATTGAATAACTAAATTTTACAATCTATCAAAATTTACCTTGTTTTTTTCTTCTTAATTCCATTATTGTCAGTCTTTTTCTTAGAGTCTTTCTTAACAGGTTGCGCTTCATTGTTCACTGAAAAGAAAAAAATGAATTTTTTCAACATTCACCAAAAATTTCAAACAAAATTCAAAGACAGGGATTTGTGATTTAAATGCACTGACAGAAATTTGAAAGGATTGTTTCCGCCTATTCTATTCTGTATCAGTTCCACGATAGTGAACTATTTGAAAAAAAGAAAAAACTGTTTAGAAATGAACCTGGGGCAAGAGACGTCATAGAATCTTCAGGTTTCCTCTTCAGAGAATTGCCAAGTTGTAATCCCTGTTGAAGACCGGTGGAAGTTGGAGTGGTGCCGCTAGAAGTCGAAGTTGTAACGTCTTGAGTTTGTTGCATAGGCGCGTACATTCCGGCGAGTTCCATTTCTTTCATATCCTTTTGCTGTTGTTGTTGTTGTTGCTGCTGCTGCTGTTGTTGTTGTTGTTGCAAATGATGATGGTGATGATGATGATGATGATGAGGCGGGGGCGGTGGTGGCGGCGGCGGAGAACTATCCGATGAATCTAACTTGTGAAGATGAGCGGCACCCGTTGGTATCAATTCACCGGTATGATGAGCTCCGTGAAGACCCAACATCACTTGAATACTATGAACTCCACTTCCACCTCGTCCACCAAAGTCGGAGAATATGGGATCATCGAAGGGACCACCGTCCATTCTCGACCAACTCACTATCGATAATTCTGAATTGCGTTCCACCGTTTTGGTTTCACAAAATCAAATCAACGAATTACGTGGTACGGATAATTATCCCAATCGATGATGATTAATTATTACTCTCCCAGTGGAATACGCGTATGTTTGTTTATTTATATAATGTGTATATAACGCATATATATATATATATGTATGTATAAGTATATATATACACACACACTCACTCACACACGCCCAGATTATTCTCCTCTCGATAATCTGATGAGCAATTAGCGATTGTTAATTGTAAGAGCGATATCGGAATTGGGACCAGGTTCGGATCGGTCAAACAGTTTATAAACGATAATAAAAAGGAAAAGAGAGACAAACTCGAAAGCGCGCGCGCATGTAATGAAATCTGTACCAATTGTGATCAATTGTTGCTGGTTATGATTAATTCTGATTAATTTCAAGCGGAGCGTTAACGAAACGAACTGGCCTAACTGGATAACGGTTCTGGTGTGCTCCGGTGTTCAAAAGTGAGCCAAGAAGAGGAAGAACCACCACCGCCGCCGCCGATCGTCGACCGCCAACCGATGACCGATGACGCGAACGAGAGAATTCTCTCTTCCCCTCCCTCTCCACCGCCCTCCACCTTTTTTTTCTCTCTACGTGCACCAAGATCCTTCTTTTCTCCTTTTTTTTATCATTGTATTTCTCATTCCTCGAAGCCAGACTGACCTATCACGGCTGCTGCTTTCGTACCGGATTCTACTAATCAGTCGAGCACGTATACAGAGGCTTATATATTTTCATCGGATCGGACGTACGGAGCTGGTCCGACAGACCGCCTCCGTACCTCTGGATCGACCAATCGCTTAGGACTGTACGTCTTCTCGAGCCCCGAGAGGCGAGGGGAGGCACCGTCAGGCGTCGAGCTTCGTACGCTCGAGCGAAATATCCACGTCCAAAAAGCACCAATTGCCTTTGACTTGGGAATCGGGATACTACCACTATCCGTGACCCAACTCTTCTCTTTCTCTCCACTCCAACCCTTCCTTCCAGTCTTCGTCGCTCCTTCATTCTTCTCGAGCGGGGTTTTTTTTTTACACCTGTTCTTACACAATTGTTGCAATTATTTGTTTTTTCAAATCCCAGAGGCAGAAAACAGATGTCTTTCAAAATACCATAATTCATGGATTTTTGGCGTTGGTTTGACCCGAGTGAAAATATTTACGCGAACGAAACTCTGAAAGTCCCATAATTTTCTCTTGGACTTTTGAAAAAAAAGTATGGTACCTTCCTCATAAAAGTCCTTGGTAAAAAATGTGGATAGATTTGGATGGAAAATTTGAAGATAGATACCCACTTATTACGAACTAATGAATTCATAAAGAGCTCTGTAGGAATTTAATGTCCCAAACATTGAACTCCTCCAGAGCTCTTTACGAATTCATTTCTATTCTTGTTTTTGGATGAGAATTCTTCGTTTGTGATCTGGGAATGAAAATGCAATCAAATTTTATCCGTTTCGATCCTATTTTTGTATCCATTTTTCATATTTTTATCTGAATTTTTCCACGATACTTTTAGAGGTATCTTCACGTGAATATTTTGATTCGGGCGAGACCAACGCCGAAAATCCATAAATTATGGTATTTCTCAAGATATGTTTGTCTCCGTGTGCGAAACGTAGAGTGTAATTCTCAATAAATATTGAAAAACTAGTTGACTTTTGTGTGAAAATGATTCGGCAACGCTAAGGAACCCGTGTGGAAATATTTCGCTGAAAAATGTCTGCGAAACTATGAAAAATCTCTGAAAAAAAATGAAAAAACTCTGAGAATCTCTGAAATTTTGATGAGAAATCTAATATTTTTGGGACATTCTTTACAGACTTTTTTCAGACTTTTTTCAGAGTTTCTCAGAGTTTTTTCATACTTTTTCAGAGAAATAGTAACGAAATTGCACTCTGAAAGTACTCTGACAAAACTCTAATAAATTGTTGACATTTTTCTGATTATTGAAAAATCCTGAAATTCAATAAATACATTCATATGCCGTATTCAAATATCATGTGTGAAAAAGTGTTTGAAAATTTTTTAATTTTTTTCTAAAAGTCAGAAAAATGTTAGCAATCCATCAGAGTTTTGTTAGAGTTTTTTCAGAGTGCAATTTCGTTACTATTTTTCTGAAAAAGTATGAAAAAACTCTGAGAAACTCTGAACAAAGTCTGAAAAAAGTCTGTAAAGAATGTCCCAAACATATTAGATTTCTCATCAAAATTTCAGAGATTCTCAGAGTTTTTTCATTTTTTTTCAGAGATTTTTCATAGTTTTGCAGACATTTTTCAGCGAAATATTTCCATACGGGAAATCTTATAAAATCTATCATTGAGGAGAACATTTGAAGAAAATGGAAATTGAAACGTAGATAAAAGTTGATAGAACATCAATTGAATACGAATTATTCTGAAATCAAAACTGAACTGCCATTCCTCATTAATTTCGTATTAGCGCACTTATTTTTTCCCTTTATCAAGTTCAGTCCCTTTCAGGGTGAATAATAGCGTGAAGAAATTCGGAATCTGGAAATTCTTTGCCCCCAGGTTACATACTCTCTAAATCTGGAAGAGTGAAAAGTCACTCGTTTCATTCCACCAAGTCCACTTCGAGTGGGATTTTCACTGTTTTCGACTGAAAAATTCACCTTAGAATTGAAGTGGTTGTGAATTTATGGCCTCAAATCTGAGATTATCGCTCTAAAAGAGTGGAAATTTCACTCGAATATGGTGGAACAATTGTCAAAATTATATATAATTTATATATAAGTTTTGTATAATTATATAGAACATTGTATCGTGTTGTCAGCCTTTGGATCCGCCTGGGAATGAATATTCAAATTGATGAAACAATTCAAGGAGTTTTCGATGAGTTTTCATGCCCTCACTCTGATATAAATAAATCTGCATTGCTCCACAAACTTTTCATTGTTCAAAATCTGACAGGAATGAAGAGAACCCATACATCACAAAAGTCTCCGCAAAGAGCTCCCGTTATGACGGTAAACGTGAATTCAGTGAGAATAGTTTGAATTCAGAAAGAATTCATATCACGAATTCATGAAGAACTATTCAGGCATTCAACATGTATGCATTTTGAATTCATTTTTACTGTTATAACGGGGACTGTTCAAGGGATTCTTTCAGAAGTTTTTGTGCTGTCTGAGAATTGAAGAAATTTTTGTCAGATTTCGGATGTTTTCACACAAATTCAGAGATCATTTTTCCTATAGCATCAACATTTGATACAATTGGTGTATAGATTTTACAGTTCTTCCTTTTGATTGAATTTTTCCGTAAGCAACACATGGTGGAGTTTAAAGTTATTTTTTTTACATTAAAATGTTCGCAACAGGGACCTCGCACAGTCGTCGTACACTGAGAACCCAATTTTTGTAGATTGAAAAGAAATTTAACCCTCATTCTAATAAATATTCCTTCTCGAATTCAAAGAATACAATTTCAATTCAATGAAAAATTTTCTCATTGGAATCCCGATCAAAAAAAACCTCAAGGGATCCCGCATAGGAACCCTAGAGGGTTCTCAGATAGGATCCCATAAGGGCTCTCCTGGGAATTTGGCACAAAAATTCCTCACCCATCTGGGAACCCTTGTGGAACTTTATATAATTGGTCAAAATTTCTTGAAATTTCATGCGTTCCATATATAATTGTGAAATTAATTTTCAATTTACCCAACTGTGAATAAAATTAATTTATATATAATTGAACTTGGGATTTCTAAAATATTCAAATGAACAAATTATGAGAAGGTACGTGCAATTATTCATCTTTGAAATTATAATTCCATTCAAACATGAGGGGTATCTCTAGTTTCTCTATTTTCACAGGGAAAGGTATTCAATATTTCCATCATGAAAATTCAGGGCAGTGTTATGATATTAGAGTTTACACCAGGTGAAATCAATATCCATAATGTCAGGTCACTGCAATTTTTATTAAATCCTTATAATCAAACTGTATTTTTTCGAATTAAAATTACAAATATATATTTTATATTTATCAACATATTTCATTTCAAGTATTTGTTTTTACAATACAAAAGTACGTTAGATGAAAATGTATGTTAAGCTGTACCATTGAATTTTACATATTTTCAACTTTATTCGCATGAACTTCAGAAAAATTAGACAGATTGAAACATGAACATGAATTATTCTGCACCACTGAAAATTGCTGTCAGATCCACTCAAAAAATAGTTGCCAGAGCTATCAAAAAGATATGAATTATTGGTAAACTAATGTAACACATTTTTGGAGAATATTTCAGGATGAAAAGAGATCCCTGGGCCACTGTTGCAAACAGTATTCGTCCACCATTGTTTATACTGATCAAAATCATCTTTTCAGTCATCCAAGTTCTCATTGGGGGAGATTTGATATGAGTATTTAGAATGAAACGGTTCCAAAACACTTCATGTAGGATCTTACATGGGTTTTAGTCATAATTTTTGTGCCGAATTCATAGGGGAACTATCGAGGGTTTTCAGAAAGATTCAGAGCAACTCCAGAGTAATTCAGAGAAAGTTATAGGCCTGTCAGATAGTCATACATCCTGAATCTCTCTTAATTTTTGTTATGGAAATCTAGAAATTCTTCACGATCTTTCTAAATCTTTCCGAATTCTTCAGAATGTCAGTTATTCACGATTGAAAGCTCATGCTGGGTTCCTCTGAAACAGTCTGAGTTCCTCTGAATCTTTTGCGATTCTTCTGAATCTCTTTGAATGTGTCAGAATTTCATATATCTAGGTTTCACAGCTTACTCAAAATTTGCCTGAATCTTTCTGAATTCCTCTGATTCTCTTTGAATCTCTCCGAATTCCAAATATTGAGAATTCAAAGCTTACTCTGAATTTGTTTGAATCCTTCTGTAGAGTTCCATACTCAATTTGTGCCAAGTTTCGGGTTTCTGATGTTCCCTGAACCTCCCTGAATACCTCCGTATTCTTGAATCAAAAATTTCACTCCATTTATCTCTCTTTGAATTTCTCTGAATCTCTCTGATTCCTTCTGGAAACTTCAACACCCAATTTTTCCTAATCTACCCGTCCCTGAAACCTTGTGAATTTCTCTGAATTTCCCTGAATCCTTCTGTAGAGTTCCGTGCTTAATGTTTTCTGATTTTCCCTGAATCTCCCTGAATGCCTTTTAAATCTTGAACAAAGAATCCCACTCAATTTATTTCTCTTCGAATCCAAGAAGAAAAATATATTTCTGTCTGAATTTGAAAATTTTCTTTCAATCAGTGAAGTTTCGTTATTTATAATCAATATTTCATGCCTTATCAGTGATATTCAAGAGAAATCTGAACTTTTTTCCTGTTCTCTAAAAAAGTACGAAATATTCTTAGATTCTTTTATATATCGCAGTCTTCGATATATCGCAGTGAGAACTTCACTTTCATGGAAGAGTAAGAAGTTCACTCTTCACAGTGAGTTGCAGTTGCATTTCAATCAAATTGCAGTATTCTCACTCTTTAAGACCAGGTTTTCACTACACCATGTTCCGAGAAACTCTAAATTCCTTCGAAAAGATCTGAAACTTTGAGGAGAACTCGACACAAACTCGAAAACACTGAATATGCTTGAAGGATTTTTTAATCCCCAAACAACTCAGGATATTTCGTTTTATTCGACACATATTCTCGCTCGAAATCCACTCACATTTCCACAAGTTCTACCAAAGACTCTCGAAGAACTCGGTAAATGTCTTCGAACATTGAGATTTAGAAATCTCTGTGTTTCTCCGCAAAGTTCTGCAAATTTCAATGCATATATTTATATTTACGATACTCTAAAAATCTTCTATATTTCTGAAAAGCTGTGAGAACCTTAGAAAGACTGAACATTCTTCGCTGATACTGAATTTTGCAGGAGGACTTTCAGATACTTCTTAAACAACTCTAATCCATTGGGAATGTTTTTCCGGTGCAAAATTCAACCTGAATATTTCTGTAATTCATCAAAACCTCTATCTAAATTTACTTGATGGACGCTTAATAGTTTTCCAAGAACATTCATCACCGCGCTTCTAGAGAATTTTCCAGAATTTCACAAAAACACTCACCTGTTCTTAAAGAAAAATCCTAAGAAAAATCAGTCCTCCGAAGCTCCTTTTATTCACTTCCCTATTCGTTTGTTCTTTCAATTTATGTTTCCTGACAAACGTGTGATTTCAATCTTGGCAAATAACTAAAAAAACTCATTCCTAAATTCTAGGATTTCTCAACTTGGATATACACAGCAGTATTCAGAATTTTTCCTTGGATATGGAAAGAGAAATCAGAGCTTTCTTCAGTAACGCTCACAGTAGCTCTCGGAAAACTCATGTTACACATTTAATTCTCCCATAATCAAATTCCTTGGAGTGAAAATCCACTCTTGAAGAATGAAAATACTTTGTGAGAATGAATTTTCATACCCAGAAAAATGATTTACTTGAATATGAACGCATTATACATTTCATTAGATACAGAGTCAATTTTTACTTGAGTTAAGAAAATTTTCATTGAAATGACTAAAAATTCATTTGAAGTGACTAGATTTTTTATTTGATCCAATTAAAACTCTAGTGGGTTCATATTTGAATAGAAATTTAGTTGATTCAAACCAAATTTCTGCCGTCCCGTATGGAAATATTTCGCTGAAAAATGTCTGCAAAACTATGAAAAATCTCTGAAAAAACATGAAAAAACTCTGAGAAACTCTGACAAACTCTGAGAATCTCTGAAATTTTGATGAGAAATCTAATATTTTTGGGACATTCTTTACAGACTTTTTTCAGACTTTTTTCAGAGTTTCTCAGAGTTTTTTCATACTTTTTCAGAGAAATAGTAACGAAATTGCACTCTGAAACAACTCTGACAAAACTCTAATAAATTGTTGACATTTTTCTGATTATTGAAAAATCCTGAAATTCAATAAATACATTCATATGCCGTATTCAAATATCATGTGTGAAAAAGTGTTTGAAATTTTTTAAATTTTTTTCTAAAAGTCAGAAAAATGTTAGCAATCCATCAGAGTTTTGTCGGAATTTTTTCAGAGTGCAATTTCGTTACTATTTTTCTGAAAAACAATGAAAAAACTCTGAGAAACTCTGAAAAAAGTCTGAAAAAAGTCTGTAAAGAATTTCCCAAAAATATTAGATTTCTCATCAAAATTTCAGAGATTCTCAGAGTTTTTTCATTCTTTTTCAGAGATTTTTCATAGTTTTACAGACATTTTTCAGCGAAATATTTCCATACGGGGTCCCAGGCAAAAAATTTGTCAACTCCAAATTCGTTCGAACGGAGAAAACCAAGAAAAACTATTCCACATCGAAATTGTTATTACAACGGGTTTAGGGCAAATAAGGGGCACTGTTTTTGATTATTTGAAAAAAAAAACAATATTTTTAAACAAAAGAAATGAAAACATGAGTTAAGGGCGAGGAGGATATTCGTTCCTCACTGATTTTACCGAGCGAAAAAGACCGTAACTCAAATCAAGATCTTTTCGTCTGGCAAAGTGGTGACGTATTCGATGGTTCTTCTCATTTTCATATAATTTACGGCTTTTTTCTGATGATTCACTAATTTTCAACTCGTTTTCAGAGAAGAAAAATGTTTATTATGCAAAAATTAAGAGCGATAACTAATTTGTATTAACACAGTTAAACGCAACTTGCTTCCCTGAATCGAATGATATAAAAAACTCATTTTCGAAACATTGAGTTAACAACTTTTTTGCCTGGTACACTGTGAAAAATGATCGGAATTTCCCTGTGTATATCAACTGGAGAATTCCAATTACTGATTAGGAAATCAATTTCCCATGCATTTATCTGAAAATTCCAAACTTTATGGGATTTTTCCCAAAATTTCCGGACAAGTTGGGAAAATTCCTAACGCATGTGTGTGTTAATTACCTCACATAAATATATAGGAATTTTCCGATAAAATTTTGTACAGTGTACAGGGTAGAATTTAGTCAATGTAAATAAATCCAAGTATAAAATTTTCTAGATGCGCTCTATTGGAATGAAATTTCATCTTTTGTAAGATTCATTCCAAGAAATTTACAGAGTTTACTTGGCGTTACTTTCTCATTGAAATTGAATATAAAAAATTTGTTGAAACAGAGTGAAAGAAAAACTTGACTGAATTTTTTAAAAATTCAGTCAAGTTTCACCATCGAAAAGTCCGGACTCAATCTCACAGAGTTTACAGTAACTTTTTTGAAGTTTCCAGGTTATTTTCTAACGGTGTATTTTAGAGAATTTTTAACTGTAAAAAATTCATACACGATATCATTTTTATATCGTTTGGATTCACCGATTTTGGAGTGGATTCCTACAGAATCCCCCATTAGACACCGTTTTTCTCAGAGATTCAGCCCAGGTATACTGGAAAAAATATTTATTTATCCTCTCTCCATAAAATATTTATTTATAGAAATTAAATATCCATTTAGGTGCAAAAACTGATTACTTCTGGCGAACGAATTATTTATTTAGAGGAGGCAAGCATTCCATTAGTTGATTCGATTGAATATTTCATGGAGAGAGGACAAATAAACTATTTATTTGGTTGGAAGAAATGTTCCTCTCAGTGTAGAAATATTCTATTAAATCCCATTACGAATGGTGACATTTCTGATTGAATATCATTGAAACCTATTCATTTTCCCATTCATCAATGAGATTTTATGGATTATTTGTAACAGGGCAAGCTCAATGGAAATCAGTACAAATCTAACAAAAGTCCTTTGATAAAGATTTCATTTTTCAATTTGACAATAATAATAGCTGTGTTTAATAGTGTTAAATAAATACCTTCCAGAATATCAAGAAGATTCTTCACCCAGGTCCAGTTTATTCATCTTGTTCTTTCAATGTAAAATATTTATCATAATCGAAAATGTACTCGAAACCTAGCAGGAATCTCTCAGGGGTTGTTCCACACTGTGAGAACTAATCGAAATTTTTCTGTATTCGACAATCTAGATGAATTTCCGGAAAAACATCAAAGGGAAAAGTGGCCTTTATACTTCACTTCTTATCAGACTTATTCACACTACTTATCGCACTTATTCACCGATCCTGGACTCGCATAAAAATCGCATGCAAGACATTTGCACCCTTCCAATGGAATAATTCTGAGAATCCATGGAAACCATCGTGGGAATTTGGTATTTTTCTTTTCTGTTGTTTTTCCCTCATCCGAACTCGAGGTTTATGAGTGTTATATATAATCCGAGACCACAGCGCCGCAACGGCCATGGCCCTCATCATCACGAGTCCGTTGTTCGTCATCGCGGTTGTCGCACACCACGCTGGTTGCTTGAACCAAATTGCACGGGTTGGTTGGTCCATCGCGCTAATCACATCATCGGCCGATGCCCGATTAAACAACTACTACCGATACGTCTTCATAGAATTTATAATGAGGGAAATAGAATTTTAAGTCTCTAAGAGATCCATGTCGGCTGACTGGCGGTATGCCACTGAGGTTCTCTTGAGCGCAGCTTCAATGAAACCAGCAATCGCCAGGAATTGCCTCGAATTGGCCCAATCAAACTACCCCCATTCCATGTGTACACGCGTATATTAACCGCTAATTTCTTACTCGATAATTAGCGACACACGGGTGCCCGCGCGTGAACCAAAATGTATCCTCGTATCGCTCTAACGACGCATCGACTAACGCGTAAAGTGACGCCTTAAGTACCCAACACACCCTTGGGAATTCCTTCTTTCCTTCATCTCTTTTGGGGAACGATTCTTGAATAATCTCTTCATCAAAGTCAATTCGTTTAGAGATGTTTATGTCGAAGAATATCGCGGTAGATGTTTGTACTCGTCGATGCTTTCTATAAAATATGTGTTTCTTTTTCATAAGTTTGATGATTTTGGATCCCCTGGTTTCAGACATTATTGTGAGATATTCCTCGAGGGTTGGAGGAAAAGCGGGTATCGAACCCAGCCGACGACGCGGCGGTGCGTGTCGGATAAGACGCGAGATGTTATAACGATAACAAACACAGAAGAATGAGAGTCTGTAACTTAACTGGCCTAAATAGGTTTAACTCGATGTGATTTTGCTGGTGAAGCACTAAATTGAACGAATACGAACTAAACTGAACTCAACTAAGCTAATCATATCACATTACTAGCGTTATTAGCCGAGCGACGATATAAGTGAAGGTCCGATGATGCCTGGCTGCAGTACCGGGTCGCCTCCTGAACTGACCCTTCTCTCATTTTTTTCCATTTTTCCTTATTCCTTTATAGGATTTTCTCGAATCAGCTCCCTTCGGAAAACCCGCAAATCTTTCACAAGGGATGACAACGATCCACGACAATAACGATCATTCATTCCCTAAGTTTAACATTTGAATCTGTGAAGTGTAAAAGAAAATATCGTTATTGTTTTATTTTCCTCCTTTCGTTCGTTAGAAATAGTCCAGTGCGATACCAGTAGTAGATCATAGAAAAGTTGAGGCATCGTGCCGATGCTGGGTGTCGTCTCGTGATACGATTTGAGCCGATTTTAACCGACCGTGAAAGCGGCATCGCGTTCTCGAGATCTCGTATGTGTATTTCCTCAATGAACCGTGGGGGAAACCCCACGTTTAATGATGCGTATGACGTGTATCATCGTGCAAAACACCGCGATAGGCGACAGAGAGAAATCAAATTACAGATCTGGGTTGCCGCGGGAGATTCTCCTCCATCGATCGAAAAATCAAATGAATATCGTGGAAGTTTGATATCGAGGACCCGAAAACGGGGTCATCGTTATTATCGATGCATTTCGACATTCATTTATTATACAAATTCTTATGTTGATTATTATCGTTGATAGATGATTATGTGGATTACAAGGATATTTTTCATACGATTCGAACACAGGGAGATCACGTGGAGAGGTCGATTGCTGTTTATAATATAAGACGCAATAGTAGCGTGGCGTGATGCAATGTCAAAAGTGCAAGAAGAAGGCTGTATGGATGAGTGATGCGCAGTATATTTGCACAGTGCACAAAAGTGTGCCGAAATATCCGTGGATTTTTATTGAATTTTAATTACGAATCGGAATGCTTTGTGGTGCTCTTGAAAACTTACCCCACAGCGTGGCACCATGGACGATATGTCTCGATTCGATGTCTCGATTGAAGCATTGAGAGAATTTTATTTGAAAAATTAACGTGAAATTTCAGTGATCGAGGGACAAGTAGGAATTTTTTTTAAATATTACTACCCAAGTGTGTATGCCCAGGGTGGGTGCCCATGCTGCCCAACGTGGGACCAACCCTGATATTGCTTTGCCCGAGGATTGGTAACACCGTGGGTCCAGCATGAACCCATTTTTTTTTAAATTGGAGAATTGCTTTGAATTCTACCCCACCAGGCATGAATTTCAGCCCCACTTTGGCCCAGTTTTGGGCCTAGTGTTGAGCCCCATCGTGTCTATATGGGCCCAAGACTGGACCAAAACCCATACACGCTGAGGATTGTACGCACATACTCGGGATATAAATTCACCCCAATCTTGGCCTAACGCTGGTTCAAATTAGGCCCAAGTTCAAATGTGCCCGCACTAAGATTCATTATTTCCATTTTTTACCAACCATAATTGTATGGGGAAGCACAACAGGGCCAAGATTGAGCCACGATGGGCCCCATCGTCATTCCCCAATACCGGGTTATAACCCATTGAGTCCCAAAATGACATTTTTGCGTTGTATTTTTCAACGGCTGTACTTTCTAAGAAAAAGGGTTATGAAAAATTCCAGACCAACCAGTTTCGATGGAGAATTGACTGATCTTTCAGAATCTGATATTAGTTTTTCCGAGAAATGCACCTGTCACAAGATATACAGGTTTTTTTTCCGAAAAAACGCGAATTTTAAAACTTCTTTTTTTCCTTATCTCATGTTTACACATTGGAATTGTGTCATAATTCTTCTTGTAACTACAGAAACCGCGTCAATTTACTTCAAACTTTGATTTGTGCCTTGGACAATTGGAAAAACTCATGTGGAAACAACCAAAATGGCGGCTTAGTTTTTTCCTAAAGTCCATCGTTTTCGAATGAAAAACTCTTGAAGTTTTTGACATTTTTTCCACGTTCAAGCCGCCATTTTGGTTGTTTCCACATGAGTTTTTCCAATTGTCCAAGGCACAAATTAAAGTTTGAAGTAAATTGACGCGGTTTCTGTAGTTACAAGAAGAATTATGACACAATTCCAATGTGAAAACATGAGATAAGGAAAAAAAGAAGTTTTAAAATTCGCGTTTTTTCGGAAAAAAACCTGTATATCTTGTGACAGGTGCATTTCTCGAAAAAACTATGATCAGATTCTGAATGATCAGTCAATTCTCCATCGAAACTGGTTGGTCTGGAATTTTTCATAACCCTTTTTCTTAGAAAGTACAGCCGTTGAAAAATGCAACGAAAAAATGTCATTTTGGGACTTAATGGGTTAAAGAGAATGGACCCAGCTTGGGGCCCATTGTCATTTTGTAAAACTTATAGAAAATATCACTTTCCACTGCTCAGAAAATCCCTCATTTTCACAGGTTGCACAGTAATTTTTTGAAGAATTTCTACTTGTCCTTCGATTACTGAGATTTCACAGTAATCTTTACAGCAAAATTCTTTCAGTGAGTGGTGCTACCATTATTTTGTTATTTTGACTGACACTGTTTGTGGGAAAAGAGCACTAGTCTAGAGTAGTCTTCCCGCATGTTGCTGAAGTTTGAATCGTTTGAATCGACCCAAAATTTCGCAGTACTTCTTTTGAATCAGGTTTTCAGTTTCAAAGAGTTGATTCGAAAAGTTAAATAACGATTATTTATCAGATTTTGTGGGTTTGAAGTCTCGTTTCATTTCTATAAACGATACAAACTCCCGCAACATCTCCCTACAAGGATCCCTGTTACAAATAATCTACCAAATTTTCGTTGACTAGTATGTCACTTTGGGACGGAGCGCAAATTCCAGAAGAATTCGTACACTGGATTTTAATAATTCGTTGACTCAAAATGAAAAGTGAATTCCATTGATGAAATTCTTCTCGGATTTGTGCCTCGTCCAAAAGTGACATACTAGTCAACGAAACTTTGGATCACCACCCGAAGGGAACATGAAGCTCCGACGAACGTTCAGAATAGATCATGATAGATCAGACTGAAGATCCGTTGGAGCTCAAGTTTAGATTCGGAAACGTTCGACGAAGGTCCGATGAACGTTGAAATGTCCGCTTGAAAATAGCTTGAATGAAGGTTCATAGAACGTTTATTAAAGATTCTACGAAGATTCATTCAACCTTCAGTTTTTTATGTTTCAGACGGAATTACAATTATAGTTAGAAATGCCTCAATCTTTCATTTTTTCGTGGAAAAATATACTTTGAAAAAAACTTTGATCGAAAAATTGCAACTCGAACGAACCTTTAGCAAACGTTCGATGAACGTTTTATGAACGTTCATTCAAACTATTTTCAAGTGGACATTTCAACGTTCATCGGACCTTCGTCGAACGTTTACGAATCTAAACTTGAGCTCCAACAGAGCTTCAGTCTGATCTATCATGATCTATTCTGAACATTTGTCGGAGCTTCATGTTCCCTTCGGGCAATCTTTTCCGTGTAGAATTTCATTAACGAATGGGAAAATGAATGAGTTCCAATGAAATTCAATGACATTCCATCAGAAATTACACCATTCGTAATGGGATTCAATAGAATATTTCCACCTGGGTATAAACACATAGGGGACTCCATCCACTGGAATTTTCTTTTGTCCAGAATTGATATTTGCTAACCCCCCCCCCCCCCCCAATGAGATTTGAGAAGATCTAGCTTGATCCCCTCTCCCCTTGAACACTTCACGTAATTAATAGACAATCCCTATCTTTTGAAACAAGTTTGTACAAAATTTGACAATCTCTAAGCGAATAGTACACGAAGAAAAATTTGCTGTAAAATCTACTTTGCCTCCGATAAATATAGGGATAACATCCCGAAGAGAACATGAAGCTTCAGCGAACGTTCAGATCAGATGTGTATAGATCGGGCCGAAGGTTCATTAGAGCTAACTTTTAGATTCACAAACGTTTGACAAAGGTTCTACGGACATTGAAATGTCCGCCTCGAAATACGTCCGGGAAACATAGATGAAACGTTCGCTGAAGGTTCATCGAAGGTTTGACGAAGCTTCACAAAAATATCTATCCTTATATTAATTTTGATAAATTTATATGAAAAATAAATTAATTAATGAACATAAATCATTATAAATTAGTCCAAGTATAGATTTTTTTGTGAAGCTTCCTCAAACCTTCAATGAACGTTCCATCTATGTCTCCTGAAAGTATTTTGAGGTGGACATTTCAACGTTCGTAGTACCTTTAACAAAGGTTTGTGAATCTGAAAGTTAGCTCTCATGAACTTTCGATCCGATCTATACAGATCTAATCTGAACGTTCGCTGAAGCTTCATGTTCTCTTCGGGATTATATCGTTGTGATTTGTACTGAAATATCCATTGGATTTATCGTATTTTTTGTGAGTATTGCAGCAAATTTTCATTTTTATCGAAGACCTTGCACGCCTACAAAAATATTTCACTGTGGCAGCTAAAAATTAGCTGCCATAGCTAATTTTCGTGGTTGATATAGTAGGACAGTGAAAAGAATAGCTATGATAGGGATTTTTCTTTGCAATCAGTGTTTCGCTGTACTAGCTTGGGAGAATCGCTAAAATAACAACCAACCGACTAAGAAGGAAAATTCATTGGATAGGGGAGGGTCCATTCCACAATCTTTCGGTTCCCGAAGAGAATATGAAGCTTCAAACGAACGTTCAAATTAGATCTGTATAGATCGGGTCGAAGGTTCATGAAAGCTAACATTTAGATTCACAAACGTTTGACAAAGTTACGTTGAAATGTCCGCTTCAAAATACTTTGAGGAAACATAGATGCAACGTTCGCTGAAGGTTCATCGAAGGTTTGACGAAGCTTCACAAAAATATCTATACTTATATTAATTTTGATGAATTTATATGGAAAATAAATTAATTAATAAACATAGATTATTATAAATTAATCTGAGGATAGATAGTTTTGTGAAGCTTCGTCAAACCTTCGATGAACCTTCAACGAACGTTCCATCTATGTTTCCTGAAAGTATTTTGAAGCGGACATTTCAACGTAACTTTGTCAAACGTTTGTGAATCTGAATGTTAGTTTTCATGAACCTTCGACTCGATCTATACAGATCTAATTTGAACATTCGCTGAAGCTTCATGCTCTCTTCGGGTTACTAACTTAAGCTGCTAGCATAGCTTCAGCGGAATGTTTCAAATTCAATTTAGCAAAACTGCTTGCAAACAAATATTCATTCCAGAGATTAAATATTTTGTTATTAGGGTTGTTCAACATTTTTTGAACCTCAAAATGTCTATGCAATCGTATTCTCTTTAGGTATGCATTACAGTTACAACAATTGCTCCACCAGCAACATTTCTTCTGCGATTATTCATTGCGAATTCATTTTTTTCCATGTGGTCGATTGACCAGGGATCTCAATATATATCCCAGACAGCAAAAATCACCCGTTTGAATTCTTGAAGACTCCTCAATGAGTTCTTGGAACAGTCCCCGTTATGTCAGCGAAAATGAATTCAAAAGGAGTACATGCTGAATGCTTGGAGAATTCTTCACGAACTCACAACATGAATTCTTTCTGAACAGTAAGTTGTTCATCAAGAATTCAATTTGAATTCAAAGTATTCATAATGAATTCATGTTTACTGTCATAACGGGAGCTCTTCGTGGGGTCTCTTTTGCTGTATGGGATATCACAGCAATTTAATGCTGTCCCTATAATTACAGCAATTTTCCCTCTGTGTGAAATATAGACAGACCAAACTGCGCAACCATCAGAACTAAACAGCTCAATCAAAATTACGATACGCTTAGTTAAACTAACAATGCGTTCAGTTACAATAACGATGCGATTTATTGTAGCGACCAAATTGTCGGTCCTCTGGTTAAAAAAATCCGCAGAATCCGATGACGTGAAATTCAATGAGATTTGGTCAGAACATTGTACAAGATTCAATCAGAATCACACACGGAGAGAAAAAATTTGCTGTCACAGCAAACAATTTGCTGCTCTGGCAAAAGGAACCCAGCAGAAGTAGATTTCGCTGCCACAGCGAATTCCTTTTTCTCCGTACATTGAAAAAATACTTTCAACTGATTAAATCTCATTGACAAATGCTTGAATAGGATTCGGTCAGAACATTGTACAAGATTCAATGAGTTTTGGTGAGAATCAATGGTTTCTTTTTAACCAGGGACGGATCCGTCCATATTTCACTATACCAGTTTCCTCCGTGTGTTTTCCAGCTGTGGTAACAAAAGTTAGTGCTGCAGTAGCTAAAATTCAGCTTTAACATCAATATTTTTGGCTATCCAAATATCAAACCCACGAAACAGCTAATTGTTCTTCCACGCCCAGTAATTTCTTCCAAGGATTTTCACTCGTCCTTGACATCCCTTATGAAAAAAACACGGAGAAAAAGGAATTCGCTGTGGCAGCGAAATCTACTTTTGCTGGGTTCCTTTTGCCAGAGCAGCAAATTTTTAGCTGTGGCAGCAAAAAATATTTCCTAACCCAGCAAAATTTGTTTGCTATTCTATATATAATACTGAAAATTTGCTGATGGAGCAAACATTTTTTGCTGCCACAGCTAGAAAAATTGCTGTCGTAGTTAACACGATTGCTGTTATAGCAAATTTTTAGCTAGGTCAGCAAAAACTTTTGCTATTCTATATATAATACCTCGATTTGCTGCGTCAGCAAATTTTTTCTCTCCGTGAACCCGATATCGGAATTTCATCGTTGACTCATCAGGTGTATTAATACTATCCGAAATCTATCGTGTTGTTTCATTATCGTACAAGTCCGATAAAAACCCACGTAGAAATTGACGGATGGTCCAGTACCGGCTCAATACAGGCTGCCAGTGTGCAACCTTTGGCGGTCGGTGTCGGTCGGACTACGGAATGATAACGCCAAATAACTCTGATCCGGTACCGGTTACCAACATCAATTCAGTACTGGAAATCAGTGTAGCTCCGACATTGAGAACTAATAGTACTAGTATTGATCGGTATTCAAATACCAACGACTGTGACTCAACCGTTATTTGCGCTATTGTAACTTTGGAAGGTTTTCAATGCATTATCAAAATTTCTGCAGTAGGGGGAATTTAGAGTGAAATTTACTATTGGATCATAGGATGACCGCCAACGGTTGCAAACTAGCAGCCTGTATCAAGCCGGTATTGGACCATTTGTCAATTTCTACGTGCACTGGAGAAAAGGCTGGTAACAGTTATCAAATGATATTTTTGAATATGACCAATCAAATATTCGATAACATTAATCGAATATTCAATAATGTTTATAATTATCGAATATTTAATAGATATTATTGATATTTAATTAATGTTATCGAATATTTGATTGGTCATATTCAAGAATATCATTTAATAACTGTGACCTGCCTTTTTTCCAGTGTGGCCAATCAAGTCTTCTCTCAAAGTATACGAGATATTTATTCACATTGGTTGGGTGCCGAATCAACGTTGGAGGCCAACGCTTGCGTATTAAAATTGTGCCGTTGTTAATCCAACATTGGTGGAAATAAAGTGGTCAATAACGGTTGGTTCAAATATCGAACCCGTACCGATACGAACTTAAAATAAAGTCGGTTAAGTACCGATCCGCAATCGGCAGACAACCGTTGGTGGCCCATATTACCTTTTCAGTACCGATCCGTTCGTCACCAACGGCTCAGTACCGGAATTTCTACGTGGGAATACGATATATACGATAATTATCCAATGTAAAGCCGATATTGGGGAATCATCGGGTTGCTGGTTCGGTTTTGTATCGGATAATTATAGTGTTGCCGTGATGCGAGCTAATCCGAGTTTTGAGCATGAGCTCGGCTTGACTCTTGTGTTTTACAGTGAGGATCGGCTTGGAGATCGGATCGATAGCTCAACTGCTCGGATTGGCTCGAAGATCGTCTAGCTAAATCAACGATCTTACGATCTCCATCAGAAATATATGCTAATAAACAATTTTTGCATTCAAAAGCTCTTTGGAATGGAACACATTTCTGAAACTCTTGAAGCTGGAGTATAAATCAACGCTTTCTCGAAATTTTCATGACTAATTGAATCAAATTTTACAAATGTGTTAATTATAATAACTCAATGAATGCATTTTTTAATGAATAGGTGTTCATCACATGTTTTCTGTATTTCCTCGTCTAAAGGGAAATTTCTTCAGTGACGATCTAGCTCGTCGATCTCATCCCTACAAACAATGATTACTGGCGTTTCAATGGGCCGCTGATGGTCCTGCGATGCCGGCGAAGGGCCGTCAATGGTCCTTCGAATGGCCTGTATTCGTGTTTGCTGGGATAGTTCTGGCTTAGCTCGAAACTCGGATCGACTGAAATTTGTTCAGCTCTGCTCGAAGATCGGATCGTACAGAATTATTGAGGTCGGCTTGAAGATTGGCTCGAAATTTCGAGCCAATATCGGGTTTTTTCATGAGGGATTGTATTATAGATATCATTCATCATGACGATATCGCTTCTGCGAAACCCTTCCTCTCGACACTTTTCATTTCATCGCATCCACGCCATGGAGGAAGAGATGGAACGAATTGTAGTCACGATCCGAGCATCGTGTTTTCAAACGAAATTCGTCGTACATAATCTTTGCATAGAATAAACGGGTAGAAAAATATAAAGTACCATCTACAATTACATGTGATACATGCGGTATTATGTATGCGTACATCGCTCGTTCGAATGGCTTAGAAAAGCTAGGAACAGTTAGCTGTGAGTATGCCCGCAGCGCATACCAGCGGGCTCCGCGCCAATTGAGCCTGTTAACGTCAATTGATCTAAATTACTTCAATTGATCATAATTGTGCGAAGGCGACGGGGAACCTCCGCTCTTACAGATGAGAAGTACCTCGTCGTTCGTGTCCACGTTTTTCTTTCCTGCGTCGGATAGGATACGTTCAAAACCGATGTTTCACAGAGTTCTCCGTCGTCGTTTACGTCTCGTTCTCTCCTCTCGTGTCTTCTTTTTGTCTTGCGTTATATCGTCCGAAGGAACGAGGGAGGAGATCAACGCATGGCTATCGTGAGGAATTTCATTTCAACTCGCACGACGGAAATTCGATATTATACCGTTGGATGAACGAAAAAAAAAAGGAAAAGAAACACACTACTGACTTCCCACATGAAAAAAAATTACTGTTACGTCATTGATGAGGAGATTTTATATGACTTGTATTATTCGACTTTATGAAAAATCCACGGAAAAGAATAATTTGTTGTTTTTTAGCTACTCATTCAGCGGCAGCCGGAAAGAAATGTGGTTTTGCCACAATAAAGGTTCAACGAGTTAAGTCAGTTGACTATACAAATATCAACCACAAAAAGCAGCAGCCTGAAGCTAGCAGCCGATTGAAGATTTAGGGATTCGAAACGTTCAGTGGGATGCTACTGGTATGAACAAAGCTCTAGCTTTTTACATTGGCTGCTAGTTTCAGATTCATTGCAGTTACAAAGTCGACAAATGGCCTGGTACTGGCGAGGTTATATTTGTCAAACTTTGGGGGGAACAATTGTTTCTATCCAGGGTCATTATTATTTTTCACTTAGCACGAAGTATTCGACGAATTTCAAATGGTATTGATTTTTGAGTGTACAGACAGTCTTGGCCCAGCATTAAATTGATACCGTTTGGACAAGGTTATGAATGTTGTATACACATGTGTGTAATGGATTAATGATCCAATCATGGACCAAGCCTTGCACAAAACCCGCGCAGGCTTTGGAATGAGAAGGTCAGGACAAGCTTGGGCCAATGGTTCGTTCCAGCCTAGTCCAAATGATCCGCCGAGCATCAATCGATGCTTCTTTCATCACAGATATTGATGAGAAGAGTACTTTACATGAATCATCTTGAAACGATCGATTAAATGTGCCTTGGCAGTCTTGACTGGGACGAGCTTGGGTTTTTCCCAGTCTTGTTAATCCCTGCATGGGAAAGACATCTTGAAATCCTGTAGAGAGTTCTTCAAGATCAGTTGATTTCTGTGTATGATCACATTTAAAAGTAGCCTATTACCATTGAGTCAAGTTTTATTCTTATTTAGATCAAATATATCTATCTTAGGGTGTGAAACTGGAGTGTGGGGCCAATCATGGGGAGGAGATTGGACTGGTCTTGGCCCGATAGTTATGCACAAGTCTTTATCCATTGTGAACTCGGAATTCGGTCACTAATTGAAAACACTGTGCCACTTATGTGGACAACATCGGCTTAAATAATCATCTTAACCTTAGCTTGATTTTCACGCTTGTGCCAAGCTTGTACCAAGGGCAGTTTTTGGCCATTCCAAAGATACGAACAAATGTCCCATGACTAACTATTATTCATTGGAAACAGCGAAACAATCATGGGTCCAATTGTTTTTAACGGAGGTTTATTCCTGATACACGTGCCAATCCTGGGACAAGCTTGGATTTTTTCCAGTCCTGTGTTACCCTTTCCCTATGGGTGATAGCTGAAAAATAGCTACAGCAGGAAACAAAGAGTGCTAAAAAAGTGAGTAGCCGCCACAGCTATCTCATTTTTATTACATATAAATATTTTTGAACGACGAACGTAGATTTTGTGATTTTGCAACCAACAAACATAAAATAAAATTCTTCATTTGAATTTGTTCGTTCAACATCACAAATGAATGTATTTTATTTCAAAAAATTAGGAATTGATTCAGAAATTCAATAATCATTGGATTTTGATTTGAGAGCGTCGAAAGGAGCGATTGTCAACGCACGTTGATATCTGTTAACATCGTGTTTTTCATGTTCGTCAAGTGAACGTGATGTAACTGTGGTGTTAGGCAAGTAACGTGACCACGTTATGCGCTAAAGGAAAGAGGAACAAATTAATAAGCGCAAGTGTGAATAACAATACGCCGAGAGGAAAATGTCTTTGTCATAAGTCATCGAGTTATCACGGTTTTTTCCTAGAATCTTATTAAATGATCACTCTTTGAATCTAACCATTGGAGTAAAAAATATCGACTCGAACTACGCAATATATCGGTAAAAGCCTACCATTGGCTCAAGACAATCCTGGACCAAGCGTGGCACAAGATTTGCCGAGACTCGTCATGAACATTTCTTCCACCAAGTTTGGGCTGAAAGTTATGCGAGATTTGATCTATATAATTGATTTTTGTTGATGAATTATTTTCATCTGATTATTGTACCAGAATCGATTTAAAACCATGGCACAAACGTGCCAAGATTGGAACAAGCTTATACTATCACTGACAAATTTGCGTTGTTGAATATTCCGATGAATTTGCTTTGAACGTTGAATTATGGGTTTCTACTTGCGCCCAATTGTTCATCAACAATGCTTGTGCCAAGCTCGCGCCAATGTAGAACTCGGTTTGCCTGTTCATTCCTACGAACTTGCAAAATTTCTATATTTTGTTCCATGTCTCGGAGAAAAAATACACTGAAAAAAAAAATGTATTCCAGTCAACTAAATATTTATTTGTCCTGTACCAAAGGAATATTTATTAGAATTAACAAAATATTCTGTGGAACCAAAATAATTTATTTGAATTAAATAGATTGTTTTAATCGTTTATTTGATTCCAATAAATTATTTTGGTTCCAACGAATACTTTGTTAATTCTAATAAATATTTCTTCGGTACAGGACAAATAAATATTTATTTGACTGGAATACATTTTTTTTCAGTGTAAGTTTGTAGCAAGGGACTCGCGCGTGTCGACTTTTTGGCTAATCAACACGGAGAGAAATGCTGTTTCAATTATTACTCAATTTTGTAGTGAAGTAGTGCGGTTAAGTTAAATAGTATAATATTTACAACTGAATGTAGTAAAATTTCATGCGATTTGTTGCAACTTCACATTATAAAGCATGAATTTTCACTACATTCAGTTGTAAATATTATACTATTCAACTTAACCGCACTACTTCACTACGAAATTGAGTAATATTTGAAACATCATTTCTCTCCGTGAAGTGTTACAAAACTCGTGATATTCCTAGAACGTTTTCACTAGAGAATAGGACAATTTCGGGACAATGCTGGCCCAATTGTTTCTAGCAAAGAATAGTTTCTGCCCAGCAGTGAATAATACACGGATGAAATAATTTAGCTGCAGTAGCTAAGTAGCTAGCACGGACACGGACAGCCATTGAATTAGCTCCTGCAGCTAAATTTTAGCTGTCACCACAAATAAATGGACTACAAATGCAAATTTTTTTGCTGTAACAGCTAAAATTTAGCTGTAGGAGCCAATTCAATGGCGGTCCGTGTCCGTGCTAGCTACTTAGCTGCTGCAGCTTAATTATTTTTTCCGTGTATGTTATCTGCACAGAAAAAAATAATTTATTTGATCGAATGAACTGAAGTTAGGTGTGGGAATTAGTTGCGGGTAATAAAAGAAGAGAAGCCGGTGATAAAAGCTGTAGTAAAAGCAACTTCTAATTAGTAATAGCAACTAAAGTCAGGGAAATTAAATTTCAATTCAGTTGAGCCAACGCCCATTTTAGTTATCCGAATATCAACAACTGTATCTACCCGATCAAAAAAAACCTCAAAGGATCCCTCAATGGTTCCCATAAGGGTTCCCCTGGGAATTTAGCACAAAAATACATAAGGGAGCTCATGTAAGATCCTACATGAAGTGTTTTGGAACCGTTTCATTCTAAATACTCATATCAAATCTCCCCCAATGAGAACTTGGATGACTGAAAAGATGATTTTGATCAGTATAAACAATGGTGGACGAATACTGTTTGCAACAGTGGCCCAGGGATCTCTTTTCATCCTGAAATATTCTCCAAAAATGTGTTACATTAGTTTACCAATAATTCATATCTTTTTGATAGCTCTGGCAACTATTTTTTGAGTGGATCTGACAGCAATTTTCAGTGGTGCAGAATAATTCATGTTCATGTTTCAATCTGTCTAATTTTTCTGAAGTTCATGCGAATAAAGTTGAAAATGTGTAAAATTCAATGGTACAGCTTAACATACATTTTCATCTAACGTACTTTTGTATTGTAAAAACAAATACTTGAAATGAAATATGTTGATAAATATAAAATATATATTTGTAATTTTAATTCGAAAAAATACAGTTTGATTATAAGGATTTAATAAAAATTGCAGTGACCTGACATTATGGATATTGATTTCACCTGGTGTAAACTCTAATATCATAACGCTGCCCTGAATTTTCATGATGGAAATATTGAATACCTTTCCCTGTGAAAATAGAGAAACTAGAGATACCCCTCATGTTTGAATGGAATTATAATTTCAAAGATGAATAATTGCACGTACCTTCTCATAATTTGTTCATTTGAATATTTTAGAAATCCCAAGTTCAATTATATATAAATTAATTTTATTCGCAGTTGGGTAAATTGAAAATTTATTTCACAATTATATACGGAAAGCATGAAATTTCAAGAAATTTTGACCAATTATATAAAGTTCCACAAGGGTTCCCAGATGGGTGAAGAATTTTTGTGCCAAATTCCCAGGGGAACCCTTATCCTATGAGGGATTCCTTGAGGTTCTTAAAAACCTCTAAAATACGTGTAAGGGTTCAGATAGACTTTTCAGAAGGTTAACATGAAGATATCAGAATGTTATCAGATGCGTCAAGTTTTGAGGGAAATAAGAGATTGCCAGAATGTTATCAAATCGAACTCTTCAAGAGGATTTTTTTTCTAAGATCTCAGAAAAATGATACCATTCAGATATTAATATGATAACATCGACAGAGCTCTTTCAGAATATCTCTCGAAGAGACACTTTTGGTCTTCAAGATATCTTGAGGAACTTTTCAGAAAAGTTTAAGAGGTCTTATGCAACGTGAAAAGATATCCTTGAGATGTCTAAAACAGTTCTAACTTCTAAAATATTCCTATAAGACATCTAAAAGATATCTTTCAGACATCTTATAGGAATCTTTTAGGAGTAAGAACCCACATAACAATTCATATCTTGCGATGTCTTTTAGATAAGTTTAAGATGTCTCTCGCGCAACACATTTAGATGTCTAAAACTCTTCTTTGGTCTTAAAGATATCTAAAAGACATCTAAATGTGTTGCGCAAGACATCTTGAAGTTATCGAAAAGACATCGCAAGACATGAATTGTTATGTGAGAACTGTTTTAGATGTCTTAAAGATATCTTTTCATGTTGCATAAGACTTTTTAAATTTCGTTTGAGATAACTGAAATGCTGTGTGGGCACTGGGTGGTTATACGTGCCAACCCTGCAACCAACAAGCTTGGTTTTTTTTTCAGCCTTGTCAATAATTTTGATACATCTCTACTTTGCGCTGCCCGCGATAAACGATTGACCTGTTGATTGAACTTTCGCTCCTTTTTCAAACGTCTCTTCCAATCCTCGAGCACCCAAAGTTCACCCCGAGAGTCCGAAAATAACGACAAGAACGATAATCGAAATTCTAGAGACAATTCCATAAGAATTGATCGTGAAAGCGAGCAAACGGAATAGCCTTCATGATTATTTTCGGCTACCCACATAGGTACACGTGGTGCTTTTCGACGGAGATCACAATAAATTCTTCTTTGCCCCCATATAGGGTGTTGTGGATATTATATTCGTATGCGACTGTATTCTGTGTATATACAAAAATCTCTCAAGATCAGCGTGAGACATGACCGACGTACACCCTCCAGCAATTATATTAGTCACCTTTTTTCCCTCGTATGTGTATGGTGGTACATCAGAAGTTTACTTTTTATATCATGTATATGGAGGTGTATTAAGGCCCTCCGAATGTAACACAAAAAGGATATTATATAGTATCAAAGGTAGAATGATTCGTGCAACTAAACGTCACGAGAGAATATTTTATGAAATATCGTTGGGTTTGTTTATTCAACAACAAGATCAGAAATAGATTTTTATTCGAATTCTTGTAAAAAAAGACAAAAATTCCAGCGTTAATTGATCCTCACAATGCCCTCTACACGTACAACGATGATGATATGGGTCAATTGAAATCACATCATTCATTAAGAAAAAAGTCAACGATTTACGAACCACAAGAAATAAGGAAAAAAACAGGAACAAAACGAGAATAGGTATAGAAAAGATTTTGAAAGCGATTCAAGAGTGTGGAGAGATGAATAGTATATTTCCATTCCCATGAAACTTATACCAAATAAGTGTTTTATTGAACGTTCACGAGGGTTCTTTCCCGTAGGAAAACCATATGTTTTATGTGGAATTATGCTGGTCAAAGTGAAGTTTCTCTTGACACGTGACCCGCACTTGAATCCTTATACCAACATTGAGGAATATTCTGCGGTGTGCGATAAATCATGAATAGTGGATATTGTTACAAAAAGAATTCTAATTGTAGTTAAATATTATATCTATCCAATCAGTCTTTCATATAATATCAATAGAAAATAAATATTTTTCTTATAGTATCGAGAAATACTATCAGATGCGAGTCTCTTCTCGTCAGTATCGATATCGCCTAATATTTCTGATGAAAGTAACAATTCTCCAGTGTAGCAGTGTATCAGCTGGTCAAATGAACGGCACAGCTTTGTTCAGTTCCATCGGAAAGACATAGAAAACTTATATTTCAGAGTATACGGGAGCAAATTTTTGGAACACAAGCCCAGTTGTATGAAATCACTTTATTCAGCAGTAGGCTCTCCATCTCAGCGAGGAACTCTCAAATTTCTCCAGAATAGTATACAATTTCGAGAAATTTCCAAGTTGAAAGTGAATTCTCCAATAGAAACATTATTAAGGGGATACCAGCGTATCATCAGAATAAACATTTTATCGTAAGATTTCTCCGAACAGAATTCATGAAACCCCTGGTGAAAATGAAGCGGATGGAGCAACGCGGAAGAGACAACGGAACAGTATCAAATTCAAAGGTTTTTACGCTTCATCTGTTTCAACATTTTTCACCAGGGACAGCCTAAAATTTTCAGGAAATAATATTTGATGCTCTATGTTCATTGCGCTATCGAAGTTTATTCTTTGAAAATTGTAGATTGTTCCATAAATTCGTTACAGGGAAGTCTTACGGATAAAATCGGAAAGATGTATCTTTTCATATTACAGGAGACTTTTTGAAGTTCTCTTCAAGAATAATTGCGCTATGTGGGAACTTTAATATGTTTCAAACTGGGACATGAGACGTCTTTTGAATATCCAGAAGGCGTCTTTCAGCGCTGGGTTTTGAAGATATGTTGTTGAAATTTGAAAGACGTTTGATGGAACCTTTCAAAGAACATTTCGAAAATATTCTTTGAAAATTACGGCAAAACAACGACTCTATTTTTCATTTCTTTATTCTGTAATAAGTCTGTTTTTAAATATCTCAACAATCAGAACATAAATTTCCAGTAAAAAAGAGTCAAAATGAAAAAATTTTCCCAGTCACCAGGAACATTATATTTTGGCTTGAAAAGATTATGTGAGCACATTTTTGAGATATTCAAGCTCACCAATGAAGTTTTTAATCATTGTTCAACTATTCCCGTATGGAAATATTTCGCTGAAAAATGTCTGCAAAACTATGAAAAATCTCTGAAAAAAAAATGAAAAAACTCTGAGAAACTCTGAGAATCTCTGAAATTTTGATGAGAAATCTAATATTTTTGGGACATTCTTTACAGACTTTTTTCAGACTTTTTTCAGAGTTTCTCAGAATTTTTTCATACTTTTTCAGAGAAATAGTCACGAAATTGCACTCTGAAAAGACTCTGACAAAACTCTAATAAATTGTTGACATTTTTCTGATTATTGAAAAATCTTGAAATTCAATGAATACATTCATATGCCGTATTCAAATATCATGTGTGAAAAAGTGTTTGAAAATTTTTCAATTTTTTTCTAAAAGTCAGAAAAATGTTAGCAATCCATCAGAGTTTTGTCAGAGTTTTTTCAGAGTGCAATTTCGTTACTATTTCTCTGAAAAAGAATGAAAAAACTCTGAGAAACTCTGAAAAAAGTCTGAAAAAAGTCTGTAAAGAATGTCCCAAAAATATTAGATTTCTCATCAAAATTTCAGAGATTCTCAGAGTTTCTCAGAATTTTTTCATTTTTTTTCAGAGATTTTTCATAGTTTTACAGACATTTTTCAGCGAAATATTTCCATACGGGTTGATAATTTCAAAAATCCCCGAATTCGAAAAATTTATGAACCTAGTCACCAGAGTCATCTGGAGACACAAAGTCTCATGTATTTACCGACTCGATTTATCCTCTCGGATCTCCCGGTAACTCAGTTTACATCAGCTCCATAGAGCCACAAACTTTACAGACACCTCCCTGTCCGACCGAAGATCAGTCACGAGATTTTCATTTTGTTTAGTTTTGAATGACGATACGTGAAGTTCGATGGTTGATAGCCAAAATCAATTTGTCAAGGAAAATAATAACTCCCGTGAATATCACCTCGGGTAACCGTAGAACTTGGGTCAAGGTGCTCAAGGTTAATATCGACTTTCCACTCGTTGATGCTGGGTGGTAGCAGAAATTCAATATTATGTACTTCATTACATCATCTGGAATTAATGTACCAGTAATAATCGTATATAATGTTTATAGACAAAAAATCACTCCTTATTTATTCTTCTCGACTAGTTATATAACTTCTTTCTACTTTAAAATTTCATTCTCAAACATTCAAGGGTCTAGAAATATGTACGTTAATGAACTTCACCGAATTGAATAACCTTGTGCGGTAGTAAAATTTAGCATTGTTGAGAACTTTGAACCCCAATAAAGTTGAAATGTATCAAATATTTTATCAATTTTCATTGAAGGCGTGGTCTGAAAAATATACTAAAATTTCACAAAACATTCCCGCGAATTTCTATTCCATTTTACAATTTTTCCAGCGATCTTAGACGCGGAATCTCTTCAATTCTTACAAGGCTTACATAACAATTCAGATCTCCAGATATCTTCATGACAAGTTCAAGACAAGTTCAAGATGTCTCATATAACGTACCTAACGACACCCGAGGGAGAAATTCTTCAAAATTATATACAATTCAATATAATTTATATATAATTCTATAAAAATTATATACAATTTAGGATATTTTCCTACTGGGGTATCTTTTGGACGTCTAAAAGATATCTAAACACGTTACATAAGATATATTGAACTTGGAATATCGAACAAGGTCGAACAATGTTTTATAGAATTATAATGTTGAAAATTCTTCTACTCGAATAAAGTGTTACGTGAGGGGTTTTCAATACAAATTTGTGGACCCAAAATTCACTTTCCAATGCTAAAAGTATGGAAGTTGATCCATGGAACTAGTTGCCAATAGATTTTTAATTGTCATTGTAGGAACAAATTCTACGTTCCTGAAATTCATACACATTCTCTCACATATTCATAGAGTTTCAACCCTTTCTAACCTGGCTCAATTCTGATAATGATGAGAATTTTTTTCTCAATAGGCAATAGTTTTTATAGCTTCTTGCTTGCAACGGATTTTTATCTTGAAATTTCCTAGTCATTTTTATACGTCGGCCAATTTTTGTTCATCTTCACTGAAAGAAAGGATCTGTACAGTGGGTGGATTGATTCCGTTCTCTGTTATTACTTTTCATGAGTTGTGGAAAACTATGCCATAATTCATAAATTTTTGATAAAAATTGAATTCCAAACTCTTAAACACTTGAGAAATGATTCATGTAGATCGATGAGATCGTTCAAAAGTTTCGAATTCATATCCACAATAAAAATATTTCTCTTCGAAATTCTTCAAAACTCTTCAGATTTTTCTACATAACTGTCAGATTTCGGACGCTTTGAGAAATTTGCAGAATTTTTAACCATAAATATTACTCTACAAATTTCTGCATTACTCTGCAAAATTGTACATAATTCTTCCAATCTTCGTAATATTTTATGAATTTCTCCACAAAATTCGTACAAAACTCGCCAAATCTCCACATGACATTGAATACTTCTCTGCATATTTCTGCATTACTCTACAAATCTCTGTTTTATCTATTCACTTTTGCTTGAGAAAAAAAATTTTTGTTCAGAGTTTCTCTCTACAGATCTCCTTTTAGTTCGACTTGAATGACATTACGGAAGAGACACCACATTGAAAGTCCATTTTTAGGAACTTTCCTCAGTGAGGATTGAACCCGGGTCCTGCGAGTGAGAAGCAAAGCCTCTATCACATCAGCGGATCTCCGAGATGACTACAGTAATCTTAAAGTACCACTTATGGGAATCATCGCAATGGAAAATTTGGAAAAATTCGTTTTCGTGAGGTATAGACCAATCAATTCAGAATCTTCTGAAACGAAAAATGAATAGGTCGTGGGAGAGGGGATTTTTTTCACCTCAACTTGTAAATTTTTCCAAGTGCTGAGTAAAATCGATAGAAAATTTTGAAAGTTCGTCCCTGTAAGATATAGACCAATTGATTCAGAATCTTATGAAACGAAAAATGAGTAGATCGTGGGAGAAAGGTTTTTTTCGACCTTAACTTGTAAATTTTTCCAAGTGCTGGGTCAAATCGATAGAAAATTTTAAAAAATTCGTTCCCGTCGGATATAGACTAATCGATTCAGAATCCTCCGAAAGGAAAAATGAGTGGGTCGTGGGAGAGAGGTTTTTTCGAGGCCTACTAGTGAATTTTACTCAAGTCGTTTCGAGTCGATTGAAAAATTTGAAAAAATTCACTTTATCTCCGCAAATGCGATTTGAGAAAAATGTATGAATTTGTATAGAAAACTCAACTCTCCGCCACAAGCCGTAATATCCTTGAAATAGACAAATAAAGAGAAAATTCAAATTTTCTTCTGCAAATATACTTCTGAATAATTTGCTTATCGTCAATTGATGCCGTTATCTCGATGATATCATGGGTTTCAAACTGCTCTGATTTGTGGAACGATTTTGATAATTTTCTAAAGTCTATGTCCATTGGAATGGACATTGGTCAGATCAGAAAAGAATATGATTTCCGAAAATGAAAATTTCAACTGCCGGAAATCTGAGTTATGGAAGTATCGATCATTGTCAATCCTTCTTTCATAAAATATGACAAAGAAATCCAAGGATTATCGTTGATCGAAAATGATTGATGATTTTTTCAGGTGCAAGATAAGGAAAATAATCTCCTTATTCTGGGACAAAATATTTTATAAGATTTATCACATGAAGTTAGAAAGAAACAACTCTTCTTCTATTTCTCAAACACTTCGAAAGATTCAAGAGAATGAATGTTGTAAGGTAACTTTCAGTCATCTTACACAGTATCAAAATCATGGAAGATGTCTTATGAGATTTTCATGAAGATATCTTTTCGTCATCTAAAAGATGTCTTATGCAACAAATTTCAACAAGTTTTAGATGTCTCAAAAAGGTCTTGCGAAAGATACGTTTTAGATGTCTTTTTGAGATCATTAAAACATCCCAAACATCATAAAAGAATCACTAAAATGAGTTTTGAAAAAAGAACATGACGTGATGCCCTTTTGCCCTTCTTACTTAGACAATTTTCAAGATGTGTTACAGTTATAATCCAGAAACTCCTTCAAAATGTGTTTTGGAGTATGCTGATTCGATATCTTGAGGATATCTCTTTTGTGACGTCTTTTAGATGCATGTAAAAGATGTCTCCCTAAAGATATCTTGCAGATGTCTTCAAGACCTTCGGTGTTTGTTGGGATTTTGACTAAAACAGTGATTCTAAACTGACAGAAAAACGATCAGAATAACTTGAAATCTGGTTCAATTCACTACCCACATAGACAAAAAGATATCTTTTCAAAATCTAAAAGATGCCTTACAAACTGTTCCAAAAGATATCTAAAAGAAGTCTCAAAGATGTCTTATGCGACAGTTTTAGACATCCAAAACATGTCTTGAGTAAGACATCTTTTAGAACTCTTACTAGATATTTAGAAGATATCTTTCAGACTTCTTCAAGACGAGTTTTAGATATGATGCAAATTTTTCTTAGGACCTCTTCTCTGATTGATAAAGAACCCATTTATTCCTATTAAACGTGCAGAATTCGAATTTTAATGTGAATTTATTACATTCAATAGGAATGAATAGGTTTTATCAACCACGTTTGAAGCACACTTTCAGATGATCTGAAAATGTCTTGCGAATTATATATTCCATCCCTGTAACTTCCCCAAGACACAGATCTTTTAGGTGAAATTCACGTTCATTATACGTACATTTATGTTCAAGGAATGTTCGGACCATCCAATGTCCGGACGTTCAATGCACCTCCACTGAATATTCTTTGGACCTTCGTGTTTTTTTGGAATTACAAACTATGACCGTAGAGATTTTCTTGTACGCCTGTTCAAAATATCTCATTGAACCCACTGATTCCGATGCAGATTCTATTGGTTCAATAAAATTCTTCAAGCAGGAGTACTCGAACGAATGAAGTTTTCAATCCGTGCGACATCAATTGTGGTCCGACGTGATCCAATTCGGTCAGTGGAAACAATGCACACTATGAGATTATAAAAATTTTTATAATGAAAGTCGCCAATTATTTGATTTTATATGAAAATTGATATTTTTTTTAATTCAGGCCTATAATTGTTATCGGTATATTATTATATTATTAATATTGTGATTTTGATTTTCAAGATATCTAAAAGATGTCTCTTATTAAATTTTTAAAGACAGCTTTGAAATAAAGTCTATTAGACATCTTCGAGATAACTTCAAGAGACTTCTTAGAAATGTCTTCAGTGAGACATCTAAAAGAGGTCTATAAGTTGTCTCTTAGAAATGTCGAAGAGATGTCTTTGAGTTTTGTATGTTTATGAAAAAGCTGAAAAATGTAGTTAATTTTTGCTTCAACCACTTTTTCTGGACATCACAATTACATTTCTTGGTAAATCGGACCAGATTTCAAGTCATTGCGAACCACCACGAATGTTTCAACCAAGTCGTTTTCTTGTCAGCGTATCATTAGATGATTTTCAAAGAAAGTTGTATTGGAGTTGATCGTTATTTATTCGAAGAATGAATGAGATTTGATACAAACAAACACCAGTTTTTGAATAGTTTTAATGAGTTTGATTGGTCAGTCACGATATATACCGTTGGATGTTTTCTCACAAAAACGTGAAAGTGATACGAAAATAGCGAAATAGTTTTTTTTTTCGGTGGCAGAGATGAAATTTTACGTTGTCAAAAATATTTTTGAAAGCATAGAAAATTCATTGATACAATTCATCTGTTGTCAACTCGATATCGTTACCCGTAATTGCAGAGCGATTATCTCGATTATGTGTTTTACATCAGGAGGCGGACGGTTGACGACCGATCAATCAGCGTCATTCCAATCACGATACCAAACGTACACACGATTTCATTCAGCTAATCATCCAACTCAACGCTATTTTATCACACCAGGGATACATACGTTCAATCGAGTTGTATTGAATTCACAAAAGCTCTCTTTGATACGCCATAAACGTCGACTATTCTTCTTTTTAAAATATTTGAAAATTTTTCCTGAAGATCCTAATAAAGATTGTGTATCCGGATTTTCTTAACACGTGAATTCCGTTTGAAGCTCCGTTTTAAATACCTCCACGGTATTTGCGCCGGAGTGCGGGTAATGACCGGACTAAAATCTATACATAGGAGAGATAGCGACTATTGTCGAAGAAACTCAAAATGATTCTTGGGGAAAAGAAAAATATGAGATCACGAAGAGAAAGAGAGAGAGATCGGATAAAATTCCAAAATATATGAAGCACAGAAATGATATTGAATATATTCGAAAAATCAATTCTTTTTGAAAGATGATCGAACTGGATGGAATTGTCAACGATGCGAACAAGTCGAACATGAGTCTATACTACTTCTGATAGATAATTGTTGGCTGACGTGCAAACGAGCGATAGAGTCGAAAATTGATCCAGAACATGAGCATACCTTGTCTCGATTGTACTATGGTTATATAGTGTTCATTGAGTATTAAAGATGATTGTCACGCAGAGTCATGCCAATCGATCGGCATTCCTCCTTTCTTCAATCATTTTATTTATTCAAATGTACGACTGTCGGTAATTGTTCTTCTCGTATCATGTTTCTATATTGATATCGAAATGTTTGCATGGCTTATTCTTGGCATGTAAAACATAGGGCTATAAAAATCAAGGAAAAATGTTAACATACTGCTCAAGCTTTTTTTTGTTATGAACAATTTTTTAATGGATCACAGTTGGAAAGAATTTGTGTAAATGTAAACGAAATGATGGTGAAAACAACACATTCACGTGGTCGAGAGAAAGAGGGTCAATTTGAAGTAATTTTCATATTAAACACACTCGGTGTGTTACTTGCATATTACATGAAAAATCTGTTCAACGTAAATTAGATGTACCTGATGTGTTAAAATTATATTTCAACATTTTTTATGATGTTCTCATGACATGAACTTGAAATCAGTCATTGTTCCTGATTTATGTAGGATGAATCGTGCAGTTTAACATACAATGAAAGCAAAACTGGTTTGCATTTGCAAAAGACATCTGAAGTGTGTTGAGAAAGTTACCCATGTGTGTAATGGATCAATGATCCAATCATGGACCAAGCCTTGCACAAGACCCACGCAGGCTTTGGAATGATAAGATCAGGACAAGCTTGGGCCAATGGTTCGTTCCAGCCTAGTCTAAATGATTCGCCGAGCATCAATCGATGCTTCTTTCATCACAGATATTGATGAGAAGAGTACTTTACATGAATAATCTTGAAACGATAGATTAAATGTGCCTTGGCAGTCTTGACTGGGACGAGCTTGGGTTTTTCTCAGTCTTGTTAATCCCTGCATGGGAAAGACATCTTGAAATCCTGTAGAGAGTTCTTCAAGATCAGTTGATTTCCGTGTATGATCACATTTAAAAGTAGCCTATTACCATTGAGTCAAGTTTTATTCTTATTTAGATCAAATATATCTATCTTAGGGTGTGAAACTGGAGTGTGGGGCCAATCATGGGGAGGAGATTGGACTGGTCTTGGCCCGATAGTTATGCACAAGTCTTTATCCATTGTGAACTCGGAATTCGGTCACTAATTGAAAACACTGTGCCACTTATGTGGACAACATCGGCTTAAATAATCATTTTAACCTTAGCTTGATTTTCACGCTTGTGCCAAGCTTGTACCAAGTGCAGTTTTTGGCCATTCCAAAGATACGAACAAATGTCCCATGCCTAACTATTATCCATTGAAAACAGCAACGGGACAATCATGGAACCAATCATCATGGGTCCAATTATTTTTAACGGAGGTTTATTCCTGATACACGTGCCAATCCTGGGACAAGCTTGGGTTTTTTTCCCAGTCCTGTCAATATCTGCATGGGTATTCACATGGGATAAATTTACTGTATAGGATAACAACCTCTGCTTGAGGGCATACCAGCGGCCTATAGGCATTAGCCAAATGTTTTCTGACAAATTATGCAAAAATTAAGCAATGTAATTAAAATATCGCTGTGTAAAAACCATCTTTATTGATTGAAGAAGGTCTGTACAGAGCGATATTTCAATCACATTGCTCAATTTTTGTATCATTTGTCAGAAAACATTTGGCTAGTGCCTAGCCGCTGGTATCTCCACAAAGATTCTCCTTGATTTCAATGCAGAAAACCGATTCAAACCCATTAAAAATTCATGGGTTTCAATCAGTTTTCTGCATTGGAATCAATAAGAATCAATCGGTTCGACGAGATTCCTTGAACAGGGACGGATGACATCGAGTCTTGAAATGGGAATTTTTACAAAATATATTGTCGAATAATACACATTGTACCACAAAAATAGATTCTTCTCTTATGATGTGAATTATTTCACAATATAATTTGTAAAAATTTACATTTACATTTAATTTTTCCCTTTTTCTTCTTCCGTGTAATAATCCATGATAGAGAACGATAAATTTCAAACCACATTGTTATAGATGTTATCGCTCTCTATCGTTTCTACCGCATCATAAGTTTTGCGCGATAGAAATTTTATGGATATCGTATTCTATCGCCATAAAATAATAGGTATTTTATCGGGAATGAATATTGAAATAAACCACAAAATTTTATCAATACTCAGTGAATAAGCTGGTTTCTATTAGCAAAATACGATAAGAACAATATTTCCCTTGAGAAAATTATTTCTAGTGTCTATTCTTATCAGGGTTGCAACCATTTTCCCTGACCCAAAAAAATCCACTCAGGTTTTTTCAATAAAATCCAGTTAAAAGAACCCACTTCATCACCCAAATAAATCCAGTTTCTATGATTCGCTGACACGCTGTGATATGATATTAAAACTACAGTGCTCTTTTTTTTTCCAGAAAATCGAGTTCAGGTTTTGTTTTATTAATTTCAGTGTGATAATTCAGTGACATTGATATTTTTTGTGCTCAATTGTTTCTATGTTGAAAAGATATAGTGCATGATATAATGATCGAAATGTGATTTAGGAGGGAATTGGAATATTTCCACGCTTCATTTTTTTCAATAACCGCTTCGTTCACTTTTGGATTTTCACCAGGGACATTAGGTGAATTTTGTTTGAAATGAAATTATAACATTAATCACAAATCGAAATATTTTCACGTTTCTTTATACAAATCCATTCGAAAAAGTACTTATTAATACTTTTTTTTGAATTTCCAAGTTCTTACCCAGCTTTTCAAACCAAAATGTACGGCCCTGCTCTACCGAACTATCGAAGAACAATTAAAATCAGCAATGTGAATCGTTTTATCTTCGCTTGCTGTATTTTTTGCTGTTGATAGATTATTATAAATCGTGTGAAAATAGTGAATATTTTTCTCAAACTTTCAAATATATTCAGTTCAATTTTGTCCCTGGTAAAAAAAAAATCTCTCTGAATCTCTCTGAAATCTCTCTGAATTTCTCTGAAACTCTCTATATTTTGGGACAAATTTCAGAGAGATTCAGAGTAATTCCAGAGTAATTCAGAGGAAGTTAGAGACTTTGCCGATAGGTTCTGAGTTCTTCAACTTTCTCTGAATCCCTCAGAATTTGATATATATTCAAATTTCAAAGCTCCTTCTGAATTTACCTGAATATCTCTCAATTTCTCTAAATCTTCCGGAATCTAATGTATTTAGATTTCAAAGCTCCCTCTGAATTCCTCTGAATTCCTCTGAATTTCTCTGAATTTCTCTGAATCTCTCTGAATTCTTCTGAATTTCTCTGAATTTCTCTCAATTTCTCTGAATCTCTCTGAATTCCTCTGAATCTCCGGGAATTTAATGTATTCAGATTTCAAAACTTCCTCTGAATTCCTCTGAATCTCTCTGAATTCTTCTAAATATCCCGGAATTGGATGTATTCAGATTTCGAAGCTTCCTCCGAATTCCTCTGAATTTCTCTGGATCTCTCTGGATTACTCTGAATCTTTCTAAATTCCTTTGAATATTTCTAAAAAATTCCACGCACAATTTTTCTTAATTTATCTTCCTCTGGAAGTCTCTGAAACTTCCAGAAAGCCTCTGAAATGCAGGACCAAGAATTTTACTGAATTTGTTCCTCTCTGAATTTCCTAGACCCCCCCGGATCACTCTAAATTCCTCTGAATATTTTTGAATGTTTCTGAAAAATCCCACGCACAATTTTTCCTCATTCACCTGTCTCTGTGAGTCTCTGACACTCCCTGAATACCTCTGAAATCCTGAACCAAAAATTTAGGAAAATTCATTTCTCTCTGAATTTCTCTGAATTACGCTGAACCTTCACAAATTCTTCTGAATATTCCTGAAAAGCTCTACGCACATATTTTCCCTAATTCACCTGTCTCTGTGAGTCTCTGACATTCCCTGAATACTTCTGAAATCCTGAACGAAAAATTTTACTGAATTAATTCCTCTCTGAATTTTTCTGAATCCTTCTGAAAAATTCAAAGCACAAGTTCTCTTAATCCACTAGTCTCTGAAATCCTCTGAACCACGCTGAATTGCTCTGAATTTCTCTGAAACGTGAAATTTTCAGAGAGATTCAGAGAGATTTTTTTACCAGGGTTGTGAGCGGAGAAATTTTGATTTTCCATGGTTTTATTTTTCGATAAAATACAATTAACATGCATATATATTATCCATTCCCGATAAATCATATTCATCTATCCGTTAATTATTTATTCTACAAAACGTGGGTAATATACAGAATTTGATTACCAATTACTCAAATCGAATGGATAGTGTATTGAAAAAATTAACCATTGCTTAAATAATGGATAATTTATTTTGAAAAATTATCTATCACTTGAATAATGGATATAATGTATTTGAAAAAATGATCCATCAAGTAATCGAAGTAATGGGTAATAAAATTCTGTTTATTGCTCATTTTTAAAGAAATTAATATAATAAACTGATAGATAAATATGATTATTCGGCAAATGGATCACACATCAATTTTTTTCAATCTCAATTTTGAAAAAATGAACTTATTTGTGAAATTCAATAAATAAACGTTGGATTTTAGTAATAAATTTTGGAATTTTCATCGCTAACATTGAATTTATGAACTAATATTCAATTTAATTGGGAAATATGAGATATCATAAGGAATTTCGTATTAAATTCAGGAATTTTTCTAAAAAAGGTTATCATTGTGATGCAATTAATCAGAATAAATTTAATAGAACCCTAGACCGGGTCCATGGCTGAACGGTTAACGCACTAACTTTCAGACATGGATGTCCGACGGGCTGGGGGGTTCGAATCCCTGACTAATCAATCCGCCTTTTTCCCCAACGGTAATGCCGCGAAAGGGGTAATGGCGGTTGGTGCGTCAACCAAAGTTTATCCCGAAAGCGGCTACCACCGTAATAGGAGAACGACGGTTGATAAGTCAGAGAATCTTACCCCATCCGCGTAGGTTAGGCTGGAAGTATGCTCCCCCCGGTCCAATTGGCCTTGGCAGCGTAAAGAGACCGGGTTAAAAGAAACTGAATAAATAAAAAAAAATTTCATAATACCCAGAAAAACCCAGGTGGGTCGGGTCTTTTTAAAAGACCTTGAATTCTTCCCTAGTAGAAATTTGACAGGGGATTCCCTATTAGAAGCATGGCCCTCGTAAGGCTACATTAGGGAACGCTCAATTAAGAAAAACTTTCCATTGCCTGATCAGGTCCTGACATGGCATCCTGTTTAGGACCTTACAAAAATGTAACGCAAGGTTGTTGACAGGTCCCAGTCAGATTTTCCCTTTCAGTAAGTCAGGCATAGTATTCCTATCAGAACCTGATCAGGATTGCCTTGACTCATACGTATTTCAATCATGTGATAATCGACAAGACAGCCGAGTCAGGGCCTGATCAATTCAGAACGATGAATGTATCAAACTATTCAGAATTTTCACAAGACTCATTAGAAATATACCTGTCTTTTTCAAATGTTCAACTGAGGTCTATTCGGATCATCAGTAGAATTTCTTCTATTGGGGGAGTTTCAAGAAATTGTATGAAAAGTGAATTCCATGAAAATTAAATTGAATGTTAGAATATAGCCTAGATGAGGTCGTGATTGAGAATTCCTCTACCACTCTGATCAGATCCTGATTGGGAACCATTTGGTTTTCCTGATCACAGGACCTTGTCTTTTCCCTGCGTTACATTTTCGTCAGGGCCTTACCAGATACTCAAGTCAAGTCCTGAACGGAAATCAGGCATGCCTGATCTGGACCTGATGTTTTCCATATCAAAATTTCTACTAGGGTCATTCTAAGCACTCCATACAATTTTGGAAATTATTGATGCAGACACCATCCATCATTCCTCCAACACCATCATTATTCCAAAAATATCCAATGCACTTATTTTTCTTACTGCATAGGAATTCAGATTCATTTTATGATCCCAATAAAAAACGAACCTCTCCCAAAATTTGTCTATCGTGTTATTCTCCGAAGTAACCTTTTACATCAATTTTCTCGAACAATGTAACTCGAAATACAATTCTTGTTTCGACATCAATACTCCCCGACATTGAACACACGTGTGTCCTATAGGACATGAAAATTTAATGAGGTGGGTATTGTTCTAATATCTTGGGGAACGTGAACTTGACTTTCCGTCGTTCATAGACGTAATTGATACCTGAAACACCCACCACTTAAAACTGTATAACCCACCTCCCGCGTATAAGAGTGTGTTGTTGTTGCCAATGCTGATGATAGAATATAAGTTTCCTGCCCTGTCACGAAAATCCAGTTGGGATTCCTGATTCCAGGTGGAGTCTTAGCTGGCAACGCAGGTGAATTTTGGATCTGCAACCCTTCTCTCTATAAAAATCTCTCTGAATTTCTTTTCATATTTTGGGACGTTTCTCTGAGAGATTCAGAGTAATTTTAGAGTCATTTATAGGAAATTAGTGACTTGTCGGGTAGTGGAGCATTCTCAACATTTTCAACTTTCTTTGAATCTCTCTAACTTTTTCTAATTGAAATTTATAAATGTTTCGGAATCTTTTTCAATCTCTCTGAATTCTCTCTCTATCTTCTCTGAAATTTCACCTTTGAGAGTGAAATCCTCACTCCAAGAGAGTCAAAATTCACTCACTCCTTAGGAGTGGAATCTCACTCTCGTTGTACTTGCAGTATTTTCACTCTTTGGGAGTGGATTTTCAGTTCAAAAAATTTGACTTCCTCGGAATCTCCTTGAATTTTTCCGATCTTGTCTGAAGAGCTGGCTCTAAAATTGTCTGAGTATCCTCTAGAATTCGATTGATTTAGATTTCAAAACTTCTTTCGAATCTGTTTAAATCCCGCTGCAAGCGGGACTAGTTACAAGGTGAATCCTTGTTGTCGAACTATAGCAACTACAACTTTGGCAAGGTTGAATAAGAGTCAAGAGGAGTCAACGCGGAAAAGCTCTTGCGCTGTGGATCGTCCGCTACCTCTTCACCCGTTCAAGGACATCAGAATTTCACCTGCATATGAGAAAAGGATTTTCAATTAATTTTGAGTCTTGCGATACACAATGTTTAAAATCCCTATTTTTGTTTTGGAAAATAAATTACATTGCCAGGACGTCTACTGCCCACTCCTTCACATTCTTTGAATTCTACGAATTCAGCAATAATTGTGAGAAATAGCATTTCTTCGAGGTACTTCTTCTCTAAACGGATAGATCTAGTACAAGTACTGTGTATTCCAAGAAAACTCATCTGAGAGGCAACAAAAGAGGAATATCGAACGACAAAGAATTTGCGAATAATGTATTATGTAATATATAGGTCACGGAATGGATCCCTAACGATTGACAGGATTCTGGGAGTGTCGTTGTTACGAAATCAGCTGTTGTGCGCCGGTCGTTATTGGGTCGAGTGGGGTTGTTGTAGTAGGTCGCGTCAGGATGAATTTTTCCTCTTTTTCCCTCCTTCGTTCCTTTCCTCCAGCCCTCTCGTTTCAACCAACCAACCACGGATTCTGAGCGGGAGGGGTGTTCAAACGACCTTCAGTCGCTCAAACGTTGAGATAGATCAATACCAAACTCACCTATCCTTATCACCCTCATCTTCCGTAATCTAATTAGAATACGTTATTCGGAGATTTTATTTATACACCTCTAAAAGTTTCAATGATCATTCTCGCAGAGCCGAATTCTGGTCTTGCGATTAACAGGATATAAAGTACATGAAGTACATAAAAAGGACACGCGATATTGTGTGTTTACGTGACAAAGGTTAGATGGGTCGTGGGGTGGAATAATTGCTCTAGCCTCTATATCTGGTCTCCGCGTCTCTCGGAGGTCGCGAGGAATAAGTTTGCACGATATTCCAGAATTCGAATAAGAATCTATTGAATTGTATTGAATGTAATTACGTATAGATTGAATTCATTCGAATAGAATACGAATTGATACCTCATCGGAGTTATCTAAATCCTGCTCATTCGGACGATCCATTCAACGATTGATTAAAAGCGATTTGTATTATCGTGTGCAACTCTGGATAAAATACTTTAGACTCATTGTTCCGAGAATGAATGATTTAACGACGGTCGCCACCTTCCTTCTTTTTTGTTTTGCTTGTAAATTACGTAAAGTTGGCAAGTTAAGGGACGTTCACGAGCGGTTATAAATTCTTGTCCAACAAAATCTTCGTGTCTCGCCAAAGTAATTATTAAGCATTTCATGCACATCGCTTTTGACACTAAGTTTAATTGTTGAATTTTTTCCTCCCGCCAAATCTGTCCTTTTACGGGAATTTTCCTATTTGATCTCGTCAAAATTTAATCGGTTTCAATTGGAAATTTCTACTCAATGGGATATAATCAGTAAATTCGAATTTCCTGATTATATCTCATTGATTAAAAAACTGATCTGCTTTGAAGCAGAATCGCGAGGGTTAAAAATTATTCAAGAAAATCTCATAATCCCATCCTTCCAACGTACAGATTCTTGAATTATTAATTTTTCGTTGGATACGTGGACGAATAAACGCTATTCGTTATTCATTTCTGCATTCAGGTAAATTCTATTCCTGTCATAACCGTTGAAAATTGCAATGACTAGGTTTTTCAAGGTTGTAGGAGTAGACTCGCTACGGAACGGTAGATCGGAAACTAATATTCCCGAAATAATACATAATTACATATTCATCCATTGATTTTCATCTGAAAAGAATTAGAAAAAAAAAATAAACCTGGCGTTTGTGGTGGAAATTGTATTTTCTCTTGATAAATGAGACTCTCCGATCATTCTCAAACGTTCTTTGTAAGTTGCCAAAAGATCACGTTTCACTTCCTCGGTACTTTGCGCGCAACGTTTTGCTTGACGAAGAAATGAACAAGACTCGTCTTAAAATCTGATAGCCGATCCTCTTCGTACTAATTCTGTGCATTGTAATGGTAGGAAGAAGGATTAATCGTAATCCATTTATAACGCGTATCTTTGGATATATAACGGTGGATGATAAAAAGACGAGAAAAAAGAAAGAGAAACTGAAGGGGGGCAAAATATTTTTCTTGTTCATCTATCGATAAGCAAACTTCGATTTCAGAGACCAAGTTCGATGCTTTGCTCGAAGAAATTCTACCCTACAACTGGCCAAATCCCAAAATCCATGCGGAAAACGAAAGATAATGATAGAAACGCGAGTGGGACGAATAAAGGAAGGATGCCGCGTTACCTTGGTATAAGTTGGAGAATGAACATAACGGCGAGATAATTTTGGCACAAAAATCAAGTTTAACTCAACGTAACAGTTGGTTCATCGGTTTAATGAATTATAAATATTGTTTTTCGTGGATCCCCTTATCGTCGGGTTGATGAAAGCGACAAATATCTTCAAAACAAATTGCGAAAAGAACACACGGCGTTTCGTTTCGAAATTCATTCGAAAATTATTCAAGGTAGATAAATTGCAATGAATTACATGAAATTATGAAAAATACTATATTTCATGTATTCTATTGACTCAGAAGATCAGGTTTTTTAATAGAAAATATTTAGATTCAATTTTTGTCGAGTTTTTATCCAATTCATACAATCTCTTTTCTGACCTGACGTCCATTCCGATCGACATAGAATTTAGCGAATTATCAATATCGTTCCACAAATCAGAGCAGTTTGGAACCCATGATATCATCGAGATAAGGGTGTCAATTCACGATAAGAAAATTATTCAAAATTATATTTTCGACGAATATTTAAACGAGTTTTATTGATTCTACAGGATGCAGTTTGAATATTCAAAAAAATATGTACGTAGGTTGGAGTTGAAAATAGAAAAAAACATATAAGCTGATACTCTGTCTTGTTTCTAAACATCTCATCAACAACCTGTATTTATACACGGAAAAAATTAGTGATCCAAATTTTCGTTGACTAGTATGTCACTTTGGGACAGAGCACAAATTCCAGAAGAATTCGTACACTGGATTTTAATAATTCGTTGACTCTTTCCATTATTTCGACAATCAAAATGAAAAGTGGATTCCATCGGTGAAATCATGGACAAAGTCAACGAATTATTAAAATCCAGTGTATGAATTCTTCTCGGATTTGTGCCTCGTCCAAAAGTGATATACTAGTCAACGAAAATTTGGATCACCAATTTTTTCCGTGTAATGAATGAATGTTTCTTTTGAAAAAATAACCTATTTCGTTGAAATTCTTTGTAATTTTCGTCTGATGTATCGAATCATTGAAATTTAATGAAGATTTCCCCCGTAAAAAATTGCCGGAGTTGTATAAACCGCCCAGTACTGGCAAATTTGTATTTGCCATACTTCGGCATAAACACCTGGCCCCCGTACAATGCCATCCTTGGTGAAAATCCAAAAGTGAAGGGAGAGGGTATTGGAACAAATGAAACGTGCAACTGTTTCAATTCCCTCTTAAATTACGCTGAGGTGACTCTTCGCTTACGCTTTCGTTACGCTTCAAGGCTTCATTTTCACCAGGGTTTTCAGACGGTATTGGTTTGCTTGGACAGACAGTCTTGCATCAGTACCGAATCAATACTGATTGAAGAACACCTAGGTTGTAGAACAACGAAACTATGCCATTACTGAGCCAGAGTTGGTAATATTTTCAAACGTCACGCAGAGACGGTACTACGCCAGCATCGACGCCATGTAGTTTCCCACAGAATTGGTAGTGGATCGGGGATCAACCCATCTATCTCCGCGGAAACTTGCTTATTTCAGTGAGCCAAAACTGCGCCAGTACTGACTCACCCAATCAGAATTTAACAACTGGCGCAGTACTGCGCCAGTACTGGCTAAAACTGACGGGGTAATGGCGGTCTGTGCTGCAGCAGTACTGGCATTTGTCCGAAATGATAACGCTTTTCCATACTGGGTACGTGCTAGCCGACTCTTGGGGGCCCAATACTGGCACTGTACTCCGCCTGTTGTCAACATTGGCATACTTCGGTTTTGTCTGATTGAGCAGACCCCACCCCATGTAACAACGTGATAAACTGAGACCGGATTATATGCAACAAAAAGAGTGCGAAACAGGCATGCGAATGTAAAAAATATGCAACAACAAATCAAAAGAACTTCAACAAGCTTTCGCACGTAAAAAATTCAAAATATGGAAGTTGTGTATTTATTATTTTGGTAAAAAAATCCCTTTAAGGGGTCATCCATAAACTACGTGGCCAATATAGGGGGAGGGAAGGGTAAGATGAAATGCTACGTTAGGTTACATTGGGGAGGGGGCGGGGGGTCGGTTCCAAGCTACGTGTTTTTTTTATTTATGTTGTACTTGGAAGAGAATTCTATATAAATATCCAGAAAATTGATCCATTCGAATATAACCCAAATATATATTCGATTGGATCAAATAAGATTCTTCTTCATTCGAGTAAATCTCATTTGAGATGAGAGAAATTTTATTTTAATAAAATAGATCTTTCATTTCAGTTAATTTCAGTTTTATTAAGGTCATATTTAAATAAAAATTCATTTGATTGAAATTAATTCAGCTGAACGTGAAAAACTATGTTCCTACGTGGGGGGGGGGGGTTCGAAGAAAAGCCACAGGAGAGCTACATGGGGGAGGGGGGAGGGGGGGGTCAAAAAGTTGCAAAAACAGGGCCACGTAGTTTATGGACAGCTCCCAATTCCTATTGAAAGTGCAACACTCCGATTCAAACCTAATGACTCCAATTCAAATGAATGAGGTTTTTTCTTTCATCAGGGTAGAGCAAGATTTATCCGAATTGAAGGATCGTCAAATGCTTCCTACTTCGTTGATTCAAAAGTTTCGATAGTTTCAATATTCTTCTCGAATTTGATAACAGTACGGTTAACGTTAAAATAAAGTATCACAATTGGATTCGTTTGATACCAACATGTATTTTTCCCGAATATGATTCATTAGGCTTCAATATAAAAATAAATTTGACGTCAATAAATTATGATCTTTGTGTAAAATGAATATTTATCTTACTCTACGTGATTAAATATTCATTGATTACAAACAATTCTTCGAAAATCGAAAATGTTTCTTGTAGAAAATATTATTTTTTGTCTCCAAAATTATTAGAAATATGGAATTTGAAACGAATAATAGACGGAATATGCAAAAAGTGTGAATGGATTTGCATATAATTCGATTTTTAGTGATAACACTAAGTCCTAACACCCCCCCCCCCTCCTCCCCCTCAAATAGCGTGACTCCATATATGGATGCTCCCATCGAACAGAAAAACAACGGATTTCCCGGGACAAAAACCGTCTACCCTGGTAAAAAAATTTCTCTGAATTTCTTTGAAAATTTCACGTTTCAGAGAGATTCAGAAAGAATCAGAGAAATTCAGAGCAATTCAGCGTGGTTCAGAGGATTTCAGAGACTAGTGGATTGAGAGAACTTGTGCTTTGAATTTTTCAGAAGGATTGAGAAAAATTCAGAGGCACTCAGAGAGATGCAGGGAAATTCAGAGAGGAACAAATTCAGTAAAATTCTTGGTCCTGCATTTCAAAGGCGTTCAAGGAGTGCCAGACGCTTTCAGAGATAGATGAATTCAGAAATATTGTGCGTAGAACTTTTCAGAAATATTCAGAGGAATTTAGAAAGATTCAGAGTAATTTAGAGAGATTCACAGGAATCCAGAGAAATTCAGAGAGGAATTAATACAGTAAAATTTTCGGTTCAGGATTTCAGAAGTATTCAGGGAATGTCAGAGACTCACAGAGACAGGTGAATTAGGGAAAATATGTGCGTAGAGCTTTTCAGGGATATTCAGAAGAATTTGGAAAGGTTCAGCGTAATTCCAAGAAATTCAGAGGAATTCAGAGAAACTTTTGGTTCAGGGTTTCAGAGATATTCAGGGAGTGTCAGAGACTCACAGGGACAGGTGAATTAGGAAAAATTGTGCGTGGGATTTTTCAGAAAAATTCACACAGATTCAGAGGAATTTAGAGAGATCCGGGGGGTCTGGAAATTCAGAGGAGAATGAATTCAGTACAATTCTTGGTCCTGCATTTCAGAGGCTTTCTGGAAGTTTCAGAGACTTCCAGAGGAAGATGAATTGAGAAAAATTGTGCGTGGAATTTTTTAGAAATACTCAGAGGAATTTAGAAAGATTCAGAGTAATCCAGAGAGATTCAGAGAAATTCAGAGAAATCCAGAGGAATTCAGAAGAAGCTTTGAAATCTGAATACATTTGATTCCGGGAGATTTAGAGAAATTGAGAAATATTCAGGTAAATTCTGAGAGAGCTTTGAAATTTTAATATATAAAATTCTGAGGGATTCAGTGATATGCGGAGAGATTCGGAGAAAGTTGAAGAATTCAGAACGTATCACTATCGGAAAAGTCTCTAACTTCCTCTAAATTACTCTGGAATTACTCTGAATCTCTCTGAAATTTGTCCCAAAATATAGAGAGATTCAGAGAGATTTTTTTTACCAGGGTAAAGCGTGACCAGCATGTTTGATCCAGGTCTCCTTCTGGATACACATTCATCGGGATTCTAGTCAGGTTCCTGTTTGGTTTTTTTTTACCAACTTCAAGTCCATAAATATGAGATGTGGAACATAAAGTTTCTGCACAATTTTCCATGATTCGTACAGCTATTGAAAAACGAAAATCAAGGGCTTCTCAAGAGTATTTTGCACGGAGAAAAAGGTATCTTAAAAAGTACCATAATTTATGGATTTTTAGCGCTGGTCTGACCCGAGTTTCAATATTTACCTGAACAAACCTCTAAAAGTACCATAATGGGTGGGACTTTTATAAGGCAGGTACCATACTTATTCTGAAAAGTCCAAGAAATTATGGTACTTTTAGATATTCGTGCAAGTAAATATTCCGACTCGGGTCAGACCAGCGCTGAAAATCCATAAATTATGGTAATTTTCAGGATATCTGTTTTCTCAGTGTGAAAATTTTCAAGGGGTGAAAAATTTTTATACGGAGTGTTGATAAAACTCACATATTTATACGTGTATATACACAGGGTGACCCAAGTCGGATAGATTATATTTGGGGAGCATATTCTGCAGCCAAAATGCAACAACTTTTGTGTTTGGCAAAATTTTTTTTTAGGTTTAGTTTTCGAGATATAAGCATTTTTAGATTTTTTTTCAAATCCAAATCACTCGGAAGCTGCGGATATGCTACGTACTTGAGGTCGGGACCATTGGCTAAGTTGGAAAACGGTGGATCTCTGAGACAAAATTTCAACTATCCCATCATTGTTATTTGTTCCGGAGCTATAGCGATTTGGAATTTTTGAGCTTCTAGCCAATCACCGTTCAACAACTTTAAATCGTTATAGCTCCGGAACAAACAATGATAGGATAGTTCAATTTTTTTTTCCAAAGATCCGCCGTTTCCCAACTTAGCCAATGGTCCCAACCTCAAGTACGTAGCATATCCGCAGCTTCCGAGTGATTTGGATTTGAAAAAAAATCTAAAAATGCTTATATCTCGAAAACTAAGCTTCAAAAAAAAGTTGTTGCATTTTGGCTGCAGAATATGCTCCCTAAATATAATCTATCCGACTTGGGTCACCCTGTATATATATATATATATATCCAACGTTAGTATAAAGTACAAATTTTCAATATTTATAATAGTAATTATCACATTTCATTTTAAAGTATAAAATTGAATTTATAATAATTTAAATATAGTATAAATTAGGTACATTCCATGAGAAATTCAACTGGAATGAAAATTTTCACATTGAAACGAAATATCAAATTTCAATTTTTTAAAACGACTTGAGTTTTCTCAATTTTTTTTTCAATATCAAATAATTCTTTTTTTTAAATAAGTAAAATCTTTTTTGAGTGAGCAATTAAATTATTTCTACACAACACAGTTTTATGTTTTAATGCAGTTTTTTTTCCTCATAATTTGAATATAACTAAAATTTTATTTGATTAATTTAATCGATTTTTCAAAATTTATTATGCTCAGGATAAGAATTCCGATCTTATTCTTGAAGCTCTTTTTATAGTGTTAGAAAACTCTTGAAGAATTCTGCGATGACCCAGCCAGCACAAAAGATCAATTTGAATTCTTGAAGACTTCTGCCAGATGTCTTGAATAGTCCCCGTTATGCGACTAATAATGAATTCAAAATGAAAACGTATTGAATGCCCGAAGAATTCATTGCGGAATTCCGATATGAATTCTTTCTGAGCATTAAGTTGTTCATAAAGAGTTCATTTTGAATTCAAAGTATTCATAATGAATACATATTGATTAGCATAACGGGACTCCTTTGTGGGGACTCTTGTGCTGTATGGGGACTTTCAAAAGTATTATATTCGATCGAAAAAATAATTCTAAAAGAGTCAAATTTTCCAGACATTACTCTGCGATTATTCATTCGATTACTTTCGAATTCTTATGAAACTTCTTGAGCTGTCTGGGAAGTGATTAGAACAACTTGAAATTTGATATACGGCTTCATCATTGATCCCCGAAGACAACTAGTAACTGGAATTTGTCAAAATATTCCATCGTTCAATGAATATTGATTAATAAATGAATCTTCGGGTTGAAAACACCAATAGAAACCAATAATAAGGCTAAATCCAATCGGAATGAATGATATCTTGTCGGTTTCCATGCGGTTATATTGTCACTGCATTTAAGGGTTTTTGTTGAATTCAATTTAACCGATAATTACCAAATATTTCAATAAACAAATGTTTATGGGATATTTTTAACTACACTGTTAAAAATGTTTGTGAATTTAACATACGTTCATAGAAAAAAGTACATTCATTTCCAAGCGCGCTATATGAATTGTATTCCACAATTGGATGTTGAAAAATCAATCACATATTTCATGAACTTCAAACAAAATAAGTTTTGAAATTCATAACAGTTTGTGAAAATTCATAACTGTAGATATTGAATTTCTGTATTTATTTGAATATTGGAAAATCAATCACATATTTCTCAAATTTCAAACAAAATTTCTGATATTCACCACAGTTTATAAACATTCATATCTCGATATATGCGATTATCCCGAAAGTGTGTGAACCTGAAATTCCCCGATCTGTTGAAAACTAGTAGATTTTGAGAAATGACTAGAAAGTACTAGTTTTCAATAAATCAGGAAATTTCGGGACAATCGTGGTCTACCCTTTCGATGTGAATTTTTGTAGGGAAAATTACTTGTTGTCAAATCAACCATCACTAATTGTGGAATCAAATCACGCAGTTCTAATAATTCGCTCAAATATGTATTTGCATTTTCAGAATTTTTTGTATCAATTTCATCAAAAATTCATCATAAAATCAAATCACGCGATTCTAATAATTCATTCATATACGTATTTTGATAATTTAAAAGGAATTTTGTAAATTAAGTAATATAGTGTTGAAAATTCATGCATTTTTTTTACATCGATTTTTATACCGTTGTGGCTTGAATTTCAAAATTCTGTCTATTATTTTGGGGATACAAAAATGTTTGAAAATTAATACATAATTGTGTGTGTTAATTGCTTCCAAACTTTGTACATTAAATTCCAAACAGATTTTTCTAACAGTGTATCAAAATAATTAATATAATGCTTATACGCATTTTCTCAGTATTTACCGTGATGTCGTTTCAAGTTTTTCGTAAAATTGTTTTCAATCTTCATACCACAAAATCAAGGGGTTTTCAAGGGCTGTACGAACCATGCTTTCTACACCAGATCCTCCAAGAACATCCTACGACAAAGAAATTGAATCCAGAGTATTCATACAATTTTCTGCAATTCTTTCAAAGAAAATCGAGATTTGAGTACCGCAAGTTCATTCGGATCGATACAATACCAAAATCTTACGTAAATAAAGGAGAGAAATTGTCTCTCCAAGTGAAAATCGAATTCCCCATACCGGCATCCATGATGCTGTTCATGTCACAAAACCTCCACAACGATTCCATTAGAATTTTCATCCACCCTATGAAGATAAACTAAAAAAAAATCAAGTAATAAATCTCTCGAAGATATTCCTCCGCCTCTCAGGGACGGCAAAATATGAATATAAGACATTGCTTTTATTGTTTTAGCGAGGAGACGAGACGAGTGTACAACAGTACACGCGTATCGTCGTTTATCCTTCGCATTTTATTAGTATATATCGTCTCCACGTCGACTGGGTTCTCTTCTCGCGTGAGGAAGAGAAGAAGAGAAGGAAGCAGAAGGAGACAACGAGGAGCAAACCATCTCACCTCGATCCCTAGCTATAGCTAGGATAGGAGTTAGGACCAGCAGCAACGGACGCCGACGACGAAGACCACGATGACGAAGGATGAAAAAGAAGAAGGGGAAAAGCAGCAAAGACGATGCCAACGCGATCGCGCAGTAACCGGCAGCGGGGAACAGATGAAAAGAGAGGAAGTGTGCGATGATTGGTCAAAGCCAACGGTAGAAGAGAGAGAGAAGACGAGTAATTCGCTCGGTTCGGTTCGTCTGGTCTCCGTCGTTGTCGGGGCGGTTGTTGCGAAGCGGAACACCGTTGCCAAAGAGCGGTAGTTCATTACTGTACGCGCCACTTGGTTTCCAACTAGTGTTCCTGTACGACCTAATACACGATCATCATCCTTCCTCTTCGTCGTGTGGTAGTTTCTTTAACCGATAGACGTTGTTGCAAGTCGTGGATTTTCCCAGTCCTTTCTCGAGTTCGTCTGATTCATCCAAGGTGAGAAAAAACATACCAAATCTATCCATTTTTTATCTGTAAAAAGGCAAAAGAAGAAGAAAAAGAAGTAAGCATGGCATCGTCAATTTGTTTCGACAATTGAACATCGATTACGCATTTTTCGTAACATTTCTATTTTGTGAACACAACGAACGACAGGAGGTTAGATTTTTCTTTTTTTGCCGGTCGCATCGAGACACTCCCGGATGAGTCCGATGAATATCACACAATCGCAATGCATCTCGAATAGACGGTAGTTGTGCTGCATTTTAATGTATAACGCCCGGTCTCCGTTGATTATCCTCCTTTGCTCTTTCCATTCTCTTTTTGTCAATCTCACGTGATTAAACCTACACATCCTGTGCGATGAATCATAGCATAGAGCTCTCCGCTTGCTCTCTACGTGTACAAATTAACCTGATCGAAGAACTATTCTTTATCTTTTCGCGGTGATGACACACCTGCTTGATAATTCACTTCCAATCTTCGTCATTTCTTTTTCTTTTCTCTCTCCCTTTCTTCGATAAGATGAAGAGATCGTTATCGATACTCGTTGTAAATTGAAACAACGTATCGATAAAAGACGACTACGGCGTCGATGATGCCGTGATTCGATCGTATCGTCATCAACTTTTTTTTTTCGATTCACACTGAAACAAAAACAACGTGAATTATTATTAAATTTTCGTCCCTGTCGTGTGTCATTTGAAATGCGGTGTTGTTATGTAAGGATTTTGAACGTGTAATAACAAAGCGAATATCCGAGATTGCGCGTTGAGCGTGCGATGAATTATATGTTCTCGGTGTAGGAAATTCGAGTACAATTTGAGATCCTTGTGCACCGACGACGAGAGTGATCGAATGACGATTCAAATGGAGAATGCTTGTTGAGAATTTTCGTTCGATACTTTATAATTCGAATGCTATGTACTTTTTATTACAGATTTTTTTAGAAAAGAATTGAGTTTCTTTTTTTTTTGGAGAGATTGGGTGGCGCCACCTGTGAAATTTTAGTTTCATCAAATTAAAAATGAAGGAATTTCGTATCTCACCCTTGTTTTTGATCATTGATTGATTCATTCATTCAATTCACGAATTCTGTTCGAATTTATGCTATAGTTGAAGAAAATTTGGAAAATATAGTAATTTTCAGAAGAATCTACAACCACTGCATCAACATATAAAATAGTGGAGAAATCAATCTGAATAATCTACGATTAAAATAAAAAAGACTGTGCTGTCTAGAGCCACGTTAGCCTGTCTCCAATTTCAAAATTCGAGACACGTTGAGGATACAGTGAACGAACGAAGTGAGGGATTTTCTACAGACACGTGAAAAATTCATAAAGAGCTGCAAAGGAGTACTCGAACAATACACAAACATTGAACTCCTCCGAGGCTCTTTATGAATTCATTAGTTCGAAAAGAGTTCTTGAAGAATTCTATTCTTGATTTTGAAAGAGAATTCTTCGTGTGTTAGCTGGGAGGCCAGGCGAAATTTTTCTATACTTTAATATTTTACTATATTCACGAGAATTTGAAAATCTCACGTGTCTAGAATTTCAAATGTAGAAACAGGTTAGCGTGTTTCTAGACAGAGCAAAGAAAAAAAAATATGTACAGTCTTTTCAAAATTTGGACACGAAATTATTAGAAAAACAATCCTACAGTTCTGAAGATGATTGAATAAAATGGAAAAAAATTGATCATAGAATGTCTGGGTGGTGTTTCATTCTATTTTCCTGGACAGAATTCTTCAAGAACTCTTTTCGAACTAACGATTTCATAAAGAGCTCTGAAAGAGTTCTATGTTTGAGACATTAACGAGTTCTATTGTTTTAGTACTCTGAAAGAATTCGTTGATGTTCCAAATATCGAACTCCTTCAGGGCTCTTTATGAATTCATTAGTTCGAAAAGAGCTCTTGAAAAATTCTACTCTTGTTTTTGAAGAAGAGTTCTTCGTGTGTTATCTGCTCTCTAAATCTAAAAGAGTGAAAAATCGCACGTGTCAGAAGTGAGTCTGTCCGCTTGGAGTGGAATTTTCAGTCGTTTAGAGTGAAAAATTCACTCTAGCGTCGAAGTGGTTGTGAATTTCTAACCTCAAACCTTAGAATATCACTCTAAAATTCGACAGGCCCACTTTTGGCTGGCTGAAGAGTGAAATCTCACTCCAATGACTTTGAATCAATCGCTTTCACAATTTCTTTTAGAACGTTCTATCAGAAATCTATGAAAAATTGTGCATTGGTTGAATTTTCATTCCGAATTCCCCTGGTTAAAAGAATCCATTACTTCTGACAAATGAAATTAAATGAGATTTGGTCAGATTCAGTGAGATTTGGCGAGAATCGACTGTTCTTTCTGACCAAATCTCATTGACATTTGCTGGATGAGATTCGGCCAGAACATTGTCCAAGTTCAACTGTAATTTAGTGAAATTTCGCGAGAATCAATGGTTTTTTTAAACCAGGGTCCGGTCTATGGGAGGCCAGCTTGAGTAATACGGTAGGTTTTATGCAAGGAAAAATATGCGCATAAAACTCATGCAGATAATTGAAGAGGGTTTTCCGCATCATCCTTTTTTATAGTCGACTTGAGTTATAATTTCGAAACTATGAATTGTTTATCATTTCAATGCTTATAAATATCTATTTTATATATTCTGGATTTTGAACTTCAAGTCGAAATTAATTTTACAATGTTTTATGCGTCATCTGCGCATAGTTAACGTATATTACTTATCGCACGCGCACAGAATCCATTCCTGGTGGAGAGATGCAGTAATTCTAGGGTCTAGGGAATTCCCCACTCCCTGGATTCCCTTAAGGGCATTCATCAGAGGCAAAGTTACTAGATCTCTCCCCCAGTTTTCTCAACGATTAATGAATATAATCGATTTTAATGAGCAGGTGCATCTTCTTAAAATATCACAGAAAGTGCAGCTACTCTTTATTTTTCATTTTATTTGTTCGTTTCTGAGAAAACTGGGGGGGGGGCGATTTTGGAATCTAGTAACTTTTTGGGAAGGTAATGAATGCCTTTAACGACCGATGAATACAATCGATTCCAATTAGCAAAAATTGTGAAAGAGAGGTGAATTCTTTTCTACAGCTACTAGATCCCACCCAAATACACAAGAAAAATTTACTTTATTATTTTTTATTGTCTTAAAATTGTGTTACTTGTTTCCTTTTTTTTTTAGAAAACTAAGGTGGAAGAAGCTAAGCACTGTGCAGGTTGCGAATTTCTAATGAAAAATCATATTCTTTTGACTCCTGAAGCTCTGAAACACTTGATAAGTTTGGAATTTTCTCTCAAATCTCCTGAAAATGGAATGAATCTCATGATATCGTGATTTTGAATTTCCATTCCAAGGCTGCTTTCGAGGGTTGGGGGGGGGGGGGGGGGAGGGATGAAATCAACCCTGCAAACTTGACTCCAAAAACACTCGAAGTTTGAATCGTTTATTGAAACGAAACGAAAATTCAAGAAATCATCGAGGTTAATGTTCTCCACTCAACTTTTTGGAACTGGAAATATTGTTGAAAAAATGTACGACAAGATTTTAGGTCTTTAACAGCTCAGGATTTTGTTATTACAGGGTTCAGACAGAACTGGAATTCTCACGGAAATGATCAAAAACTCCCAAAAACTTGGAAATCTCAGGGAAATGACTAAAATTTTATCAAATTTGTTCATTAATTCTATTTTTCATTTTCTACAACATATTTTCGTGGAATCTTAGAGATTGTACACCGAAGAGAAAATGTTTGGGGACACATTCATGATCCGACGATTTCCTGGAAATTGGAATTTTACTCCAAATCAACGATTCGAACTTCAGCAACATGAATGGAATTCCCTGATTTGGAGAAATTCATCTATCGGTTCAATTTATCAGGTTTTCAAGCCAAGTTACAAGAGTTTGAATATTTCTTTTGTTGGAAAATATATTTCCCACTTCACCAACCCCATTATCCCCCGAGTACTTTAATGTGACTCTTCGTTTTTTAATGTAGTACATCTAATGTCAAGGACAATCATTATTGTACCTCTAAGAGGACTGTGAGAAGAATTTGTTTTGTCGAGAAATATTGTCGTGCATTGTATCATCGTTTGACTTTGTTTTCTTTTTCTTTTTTATTTCTTCTCACCAAACGAGGTTAGACAGAGACGAATAACGTCCTCGACCCTCGGTGGAGGCCCTTCGAGCGTTCTTCGTGAATGAGAATTCAACTCTTGACATTTCTCAACAAATCTTTCTCTAAGTGAATCAAAGTGATACCTTCAACTCCTGATATCACAATTTTGAATAATCGAGCTTTTCGAAAGAATGAAATACTTCCTCCACTCACTTTCTTGTGTCAACGACCTTAATAAAATGTTGTATCGCTGTGTGGAACTCACGGGGGAGGGGTTGAGAGATGGCTTCATGTGACAAAGAAGTTACGTAATTTATGCTTCGTTTGAGTGCCAACAATATTATTTTCAAAAAAATCAGGTTATTTCTCGTTCTATTCGAATATCAAGATTATTTTTCACTTGAAATTCGGGTAAAATCATTTTGAGGATGATATAGGTTTTACTTCTCTGCTGGATAATATTTTTATTTTATAGACAGGAGTGGAAGAACATTGCTTCCCCAGGAGTCTTCATCTTTTCTTCGGAAGTTCAGCACCCTCGTGTAGGCTCTCGCAAACTATTTATACAGATACATCTCGAGAGCTTCTAAAAATATTACATCTCCATCGTATTATTTTTCCTAGACGGCCAGCAGGAATATTTTTCTGTTTCCTCTCCATAGAAAATGAAGGAAAAAAAAAATAATAGTAAATCAATATTCTTCTTCTTTTCTGTTTTTAGATTTTAATGAAGAATGAATTGGGTTCGGTAAACCACTCCTAGCCTCGTGCAAGAAGTATAGAAATTGGAAACTCCTTGTTGTTCACGTAACAGGGTTGGCCCGAAAACAACTCAATCCTGAAGAGAATTATGAATGGATGGGTTGGAGAACAATGAAATAAAATTTCATGAATACTTGATAATTGGTGACGAAATTCACAAAATCCCGATTGGGAGTTCATCTGTAGAATTCGTCCTCGCTTCCATCAATCTCCAACATTTATTAGGAGGATTTTCATATAACTCTTCAACTTCTGCAGGAAAAACATTGAAGCAGGATATAAATTTTCTGGATTTTGAATGCCATCATTGCTCCTAAAAATTCCGGTTTATGTTCCATCATCCAATCTTCAGGCATTTTTTCTTGTTCCTGATTAAGTTGTACGTTCTTTACAAAGGGATTCATCAAATATGCAATGTAAAAGAACGATTCTAAGGCACCATCTCTTCGTTTTCGTATAGCTGTTGTATATTCTACTGAATTCTCCCTTTACAAATATACAAATTTCATTAGATTTTATTCTGTATATATGTTCATGAAATGTTATAAATTTGTTTTCCTCGGAATTCATAAGAAGAGTTTCAACAATCTACGTGAACGAATGTTTTGGAACAATAAATACACGTCTTAATATTCAATGTTGCTGAAATTTGAATCGTTCATTGAAACGAAATACTCAGATCCAACCTCACTTCAAAACCCAAAATCTCATTCTTTAAACACTGTTTTCACTTTCAACAAGTCAATTTGAGGTGATAAATAACGATAGTAGTTGATCCACAAAATCCACGTCGATCGGGAAATTTTCATTGATTTTCCATCGATTTATTCCATATTCTCTTTTTTTACAGATATTAATTAATGTCAACTCGATGTTCATTACCTCAAAAGATTAATCGTTGTTTCAGGATTACGAGACGGACGTGTCGGACGCACAAGTTAGGTCGTCGTAATAAATTGTTCAATTTGAAGCTTCGCAGACAGGAATATTTAAATAGTTAACCGGTATTAACCAGCGCTTGGATGTTGGATCATGTCGCGCTTGTTCGTCGTGGTTTAGTAAAGTCGAGTGTTTGGAATTGATGTTGGCAATATTTTGATGACCGAGAAGACAGAAAAGAAACATGGATCAAGCATTTATCATTTCATCAATCAGAATCTTCCTACTCATTATATCTTGTTCTACTCCTGAAAATGCTTGGGGGAATGTTTATTACTGAAACCAGGGTTTCATTAATCACGAGGACTTTTTCTACCTCCCTCTCTATAATAATTCTAATAGAATTTAAAGGTCTTTTCAAATTTGAACCGATACAGCGTACTTGAATTCTACATTGCACGGAGAGAAATTTGATTTTGAATATTGCTACAGTGTAGTAAAAATTCATGCTTTATAATTTGAAGTTGCGCTAAATTAAAGGATTTTTCAAATCATTGAGCAATAATTTTTACTACACTGTGTTGTAAAAATTATATTATGTCACTTAAAGGGATTCATTAGAAACGAACACATAAAATGAAAAATAATGAGTAGCTGGATTTTTTTCAATAGCCTAAGAAGAAGATGCACCTGCTCGTTAAAATTGATTCTATTCATTGATTACTGAGAAAACCTGGGGAGAGATATCTAGTAACTTGGCTGCTACTTTAGTTGAAAATGTAGCAATATCTAGAACGTTTATCTTTTTTCTTCGTATGTACTATGTATACCTTTATTGCTAAATCTTTTCTCAAAGTAAATTGTCAAGAAGATGTTCTTTGATCAGTTTCGTTTGACGATTAATATAACGGGGACTGTTGAATATGAAAGAGCGATCCAAAGACACGAATCTGTGAACTTGAAGCGGTATTGAAATTCCTATACGATTACATAAACATATTCAAACGTACTAATTGAAACATACAAGTGACGAGGTTTAGTCGTGACGACATTCCCTTTATACATATATGTATATATTTACATGAACCGAGTTGAGTCATAAACACCTAACTAACAAGATTACTTCTGACACCCCAACGCAACGCGATTCGATATCTTCTCACGAAGAATGTAAACTACGGGAATTGGAATGTGTATAAATAAAGAACGAATTATGATTCTATAATACCTTCTTGATGTTGTGACATTTCGTTTCATTGATCAATATGCAATAATCAGCATGAAAAATTACATATTCTAAAATAAATCTTGTTAGACAAAACTATCTCTTCTCGAATAACAATCTCGATGTAAACAGAATCAATAATATTGGCTCGCTAATCGATTCAAGAGGTTCCACGAGAATCTATACATAGATTTTATAAAGCTCTTGTAGTTTCTTCCTTATTCAACAATTATTTATAAATTAATGTTGGGATATAATTGCATATCGATGGTCGACTGTTTGTCAAGTGCTAATGGTTGATACTAAAAAGAGAGGCCAGAATAGACTAGTTCGAAATCGAATGGGCGCAGCCCGATTACGTAAGCTCGAACAGGGATGCTCGGTTTGCTTAGTAGTCAGTGGTTCTCTCGATTATTTCTCTTCGTATTCGATGTCTATAGTTACAATTGATACCAGGAATCTCGTTTGTTTCTTCCCTCGATATCATTCCCGGACACCCGGATCGATGCTGAACATTCAATTTTCTTTTCTTTCTTTCTCTTTGTATGAAAGAACAGAATGGCGTGTACAATCGAATTTGTATTTTCTTTACGATTTCTCAGGATATTTGAGATTTCGTGACCGTGACCTGGATTTATGAATGTACATATTCGAGGGGTGCATATAATTACTGGAAACTCGGATACGCATGCACGGTCATGTTGGATGTGCACATGATCGTATACGACATCTTAGATGTATGAAAATACGCTCAGCTTGAATACAATTTCATCAGTATCGTTGTTAAGGGATGATGCTTTTTAGAATGCAACAAATTACAGCTGTTGGGGCTGTAATTCTCAAGCTCATAACGTCAGTTTCATGTATACAAATGAAGAAACAATCCTCTTTAGGTCCAATACAATTTGACCCCTCGATTTTGTTTTTGAATTCAAGGCGGCCGCGCAGTTCGATTGAAATTTTCATTGCTGTACACAGGCACTAATTTTTCGAAAATTCTAGACTGGCCTTAATAGCTTTCCCCAGAGCATCGTCGTAAAAATAAGACACGATGAGAGATTTACTTGGACATGATGTATTAGGTGTGCAAGTTGAAACTCGGCTGTTTTGGGGAAATTTAATTTTATTAAAAAAATACTACAGTCTTTTGCCATTTATCGGGTAGTAGATAAATGCCTTCGCGATAGAAACTTGGTGGTTTTGAAACAAAATAGTTAGCCAGCCATTTCCGGACATCTTCGATATTCATGAAGTGTGCTGCTCCTTCAAATATGACGACTAAAATGAATAAATAAGTGATAATCAGAAGGAGCTAACAGGGTCTGGTGAATATGCCGCATGAGGTACAACTTCCCAGCCTAAATTGAAGATGAGTTCCTGGGTTGGTTTTGCTGTATGTGGACGTGCATTATCATGCAGCTTGATCACTTTTCGCCTTCCTTGCCCCGTAAATGGTCTTTTTTCCTCCAGAGCATCGCTTACTTTGATCAGCTGTAATAGTTTGGCCAGGTTCGAGAAGCTCGTAGTAAATGATTCCTTTCCAATCCCACCAGACACAGAGTCAAACTTTCTTTGCATGAATATTCGGTTTTTCAACTGATGTAGATGGCTGGCCCGGATCAATCCATGCTTTTCTACGTTCAGGATTGTCGTACAAAATCCATTTGTTCATCACTCGTTATGATTTTATGCATAAAATTCTTCTTCTTGAACCGAGAAAGCAAATTCATGCAAATGACAAGTCTTTGTCTTTTATTTTCTTCCGTCAGTTTATGAGGAACCCATTTTCCTTCCTTCTGTATTTTTCCCAATGCATGCAATCGAAGTGAAATTGCTTAATTGACGAGTAACTCTTGACTGTTCTGCTGCAAGCTCTTCTCGAGTTTCACATGGATTTTCATTTAGTAAAACTTCAAGGTCTTCATCCTCAAATTCTTTGATTGCATCAGGTGAATTTGTTATGCTTATAAAATATCACTGTGGAATTGATACATCGACTATCTTGGGTAGTATGATACGTCCCAGGAAAACTCCAACGCATTATTCAATGAGGGATATTATTCTTTTTTTGGCATAGGGAAATGTCCATCAGGACTATCCACTGGTACACTATTTTTACCGTTAGTTTAACCATTGACACGGTAGCACGTGTTACTCTTCGATCGACTGACCGTGAAAACATTCACTTTTTTTTCCCCTGAAAATAGACCTACCTTATAGCCCTACCAGTCGATATAAACGCAGTGTTCTTTGCTCTGTGTTTGATGCGACACCAGTGTTCAGTCGGAAGTTGTTCTACATTTCTCGTGTACGTGAAATAAGAAAGAGAGTTTGGTTTGAATTTTATTTATTACTTGGGAATAGAAAAATCTTCAATGTTGAATCGTGGGTCAAAGGAGTTTTGTGGGATTTCATCGAAATCGCGAACCGATGTGTTGTACTCTCTAAATCTGAAAGAGTGAAGAATCGCACGTTTCACTCCACTAAGTGTCAGAAGTGAGCCTGTCCGCTTCGAGTGGAATTTTCACTCGTTTCGAGTGACCTCTCACTCTTTTGGAGTGGAAAATTCACTCTAGCGTCGAAGTGGTTGTGAATTTCTAACCTCAAACCTTAGAATTTCACTCTAAAATTCGAGAGGCTCACTTCTGGCTGGCTAAAGAGTGAAATCTCACTCCAAAGATTTTAGAGAGTAAAGGGAAATTTTCAATAGTTTCTTCCATAAATTCTTCACCTAACCCTTTCCGACACTTGGTCCAAATATGGGACGATGTTTTTTTTAATGCGTTTGTGTCTGTAAAATATCAATCAATCATTTACAGTAACTTCACCCCTGATAAGGTTCTAGTAAATACATTAGCAAATGGGAAAAAATGGTGCCAATTGATTCGATTCGCCTGTGAAGTACCGTAAAAAGTCTCAGAACACATGACCACCCGTATGGAAATATTTCGCTGAAAAATGTCTGTAAAACTATGAAAAATTCTGAGAAACTCTGACAAACTCTGAGAATCTCTGAAATTTTTATGAGAATTCTAATATTTTTGGGACATTCTTCACAGACTTTTTTCAGACTTTTTTCAGAGTTTCTCAGAGTTTTTTCATTCTTTTTCAGAGATTTTTCATAGTTTTGCAGACATTTTTCAGCGAAATATTTCCATACGGGCACAAAGATAGGTTTGTGTCGAAAAAATCATATATGTTCCGTTTATTTGATGGAAGGTTATCATCAACTCAACTGCGATATAAAGTGATGTTCTGGAATTTTTTTTTCCATGGGAGGAAGTAATAAGGGGGTTTTCTTAACGGTAGCTTGAGCAATTTTTCTGTACAAAATACCGAATTTATGATAATTGGCCGACATGTGCATCGAGGTGACGACCCTCGACAGCACTCGGCAGCGATATTTGATCCCTCCTCCCTCCTGGTTCGTCTTTCAGTTTGAATTTTATGTAAATTCAAATTAAACTTTGTTAAATTCGTTACGGAACTACCGGATGTATTCAACGGTAATTGATTTTCGTAATCGGTGCTTGATTTGTATGGTAAATTATCCTCCGCAGCCTTGGCATGTTTGGCTTTGAAACATTATAATTGTAGTGTCAATCTCTTTGAGATCTCTCCGATCTTTCTAGATTTCCTACATTTTTGTAGAATAGTTGGAGCCTCGCTTCGGTTACATGTCTGTAAAAAAGAAATCCAACACCTAGAGTGCAATTTGACAAAAGAAAAATATATAGAATTAATACACATTCTTATATATCGTGTTTTCTTGCATTGTCATTTGAATACTCACGAATGACGTACCTACCAATCGATAAAGTCTGCCCTGCACGGTCTCCGTGAATTGATTTTTTATAATCGTGAAAAAAGATTTCACTTGAGCTTGGAAAGTTGAACGTGATTGTATCTGTACGTTTAGAAATATACCCAGGTGAAAATTGACGATGGGCACTAGAATGGCGCAATACTGACAAAGATTGACCGAGCCTTGGCGGTTAGCAAGGTGCAAGCTTGAAATGATGACATCGTTACAGGCTCCATTGATGTATTCTGCCAATCACGGACCAACATTGGTACAATTATGGCAGTCAAATCAGCCATCATTGGCAACCCTTGAAAAAATTTGTCGCTCGATCTAAATCCAAGATTGGATCATGCTTGTACTCATTACGAACCAAGACTGATAGACGAATTTTTTTATGGTCTGCCAATGGTCAGATGTTTTATGCATTTAAAGGAGGTACCATCATTTATTACACATAAATGATGTTGACTGCTAAATTTGAGTCAATACTATAATAGTACTGAGTCAATATTCGGCCAAAATTGATTCAACGTTGCGACAATCCCGCGCCAACGTTGAGCCAATGTTGTGCCGATGTTCAACTCTATGTTGAACGATTGCAAAAATATAATAAAAATTCAGAGTCATATATTCCCGACATCGATCGCTTCCCCTCCATACATGTTAAGAAGTACAGCCCGAACCTGAAATATTTTATACAACCAGTGCCAGAGAATGTCTGTATACATTGAAACGAAGAAACTTATTTGATTAATCCAATACAAGATGTGTTTATAAGTTTCATATAACTCAATGATTACTGGTTACCTTACAAATCAATTACATCAAGTATAATTCAAATTCTGATGTCCACGAGTCCATGGGTCTGCACAGCTAAAATCTCTCCTTCGATAAAGGACCTATGATGAAGACAAGAATTTTCAAATCAGAAGGTTATATGATGCTTATATATTAACCGCATAGTTCGTTGAGCGCTTGCGAGAAACGAACCGAGCGTTGGAAACAATACCGAAGGGTGGCGCTTTGACATTGGACGCGGGAATTTTTGTATGGAGACGTATAATTGAGGATCGTGGCTAGCCTGAGCCAAGCTTTGACCAGGCTTGGCACTGCATTGGGTACTCATTTCTTCTAAACGTTGTCAACGTTTGGATTAATATTCAGCCGTGCTATGAAATTGTTCGTATGAAGTTAATTTCTTTTGTCCAAACGATATTGGGACAACGATGAACCATGATTGGCACAATCTTAAGCCAATGATGGATTGATCATTGGAAATTATGATTCCCAACATTGGTGCAACATTGTGCCACTTGTCAGTCAACGTTGGCTCGATATAGATTTCCAAGTCTTGGATGTCAGCATTGCGCCTATCTATTTTCCATCCTCAGTATTGGCGCAAGCAAGAAATTTTCACGTGGGTAATATCGATATTTTGGGTAGTACCTCCTGCATTATACTCCTATCGCTCTTATCGCAATACTTTAACTTGATTATGCGCGTTATTTTTTATCGTGTAGACTGTTTGTATTGTCATTCTTTATCGTTTCTATCGGATCATTTAATCTGCACAATAGGAATTTCGTGACTATCGTATTTTATCGTGTGAAAAGATAGAATTTGAACCGTTCTTCATCGGATTTCATAGGAAATGCACGATGATAGAGCGCTAAATTGTATTATGACTTGGCGAATAGGCTCTGGTTTCTGTCATTGGAATCCGACCTCGATAGGAACAATATTTCGCTTGAGAGATTAAACAGAGATCATTGTAGTTATGTTCAACAAGGGTCTTATGAGACCTCGCGTAGCCTAGAGAATGATTAGCGTGATTTTCACTAGGTGAGGTCTCTCCGAGGTATTGTATGAAAAATGCACGATCTTTTGAATACATCTATCATTTTCTATAGTGCAGGGTGTGTCCAGTCTCTGGAAATTCGTCGGGAATTTTCAAAAATCGTAAACTCGAAAGTTTATTCAATTTTAGAATATGCATTTGTTGGGTTTTCATGCGATTGAAATGAAAACTTCCATGAATTTTGATTGGGATTATTCAAATCTTTACGTGAATTGGATATGGAATTTATACTTGGGAAAATTATCAAATATATATTGAATGTAATTTAGCTAACACTTGTCGGCAATGAAATCCTCTTTTAAATGGAATTGCCATTTTCTGGAGTGATTTACTGCGTAGAATCCAAATGAAAATCGGGCCATGACGTGAGGATTTCGAGATACTTCCATGATATTCTTACTCAGCGACCTCAAAAACTTTCAAGGTTGATAATTATCAAACCTTTGGCAAATTTTGGGGTCGCTGAGGAAGAATATCACATTAGAAAATTGAAATTTTAATTCCTGTACGTGCTGGCAGCACCCTCAAGAGATCCTAGGAATATTACAATCTTGGGGATATATTTCATAACTTGAAATGGTTGTAACTATGCAAGGAAAAATTGTAGGTGATCGATCGATAGCTCATGAATAATAATAATAATAATAACTGTACATGAATGCAAAAGTAGCCAAAAAAATTCTATTTTTCAAGAAGTTAACCTGAAGTATCTCGAAATTCTGACTTCGAATTCGGATTCTACGCAGCAAATTACTTCAGAAAATGACCATCAGCTGCCAAGGAGCGAAAAATCTCATTCTTTCCAAATATTTGGTTGGTAGCATTTTGAAACATTGGTGTGCGGTCAGAAGTTCCCAGTTTTTTTGCTACATTTTGTTCCTTGGCACAAAGTTTCCCGTCGGAGGAATAATCCATGGTGTTTTGATCCCTTAGCCAGAATATTCCGCTGCAGATGAGTGTTTTATGTTGTTAGAAACGAAATTCTGTGCGAGATGTGATATTTTTATCTTGAATGTAATGCTGATTCCTAAGTCTAATGTTGGTGATGGAGTTTCACATGTTCTTACCGATGTGTAATTGTCGGTTCAATGTCACCAGTCTGTTATTGTAGTGCGGAAGAGAGTTCTTAACGTGGAGAATAAAGTTTTGTACATTATAAATTATGTTTTTGAATTCAATATTTTATTTTGAAGTCTGTTTAATGAATTGATTGTGTAGGAGAGCTTCTTTTTTGTTTGCAGCGTAATTGGAGTTGTTGTGTATGAATGTTATGAAATTTTGATCGATGCTGCCCAAGTAGCACCAGAATATACTATGAACGTTCTTAGAATATTCGAAATATGTTCTATGTACATTCGAATGAGACCGTTTCATAGGTGCTATGCATGTTCATCGAACGTATGTAATCGAATATACGACGGTACGTCAATCGAACGTCGATTGAATGAATATCGTACATTTCGAATGTACTATGTACGTTCTAAGTATATTTAAAACAGTCTCATTCGAAGATTCCATGAACATTCATCATATGTTCTTCGTATCTCATTCTTACATTCTAGGAACGTTTCTATTTCGTATATACTTTGAACTTCTGTTGCTGCTTGGGTAGTGTTCGGTACATTTCCGCGGGGGATATTAGTGGTTGGGATATTTTAATCTGGTATTAAGCAACCTAGAGCCATATTTTTTATAAAACATGTGGTCCATATCGTTCTTCATGATAGAGAATCCCAATAGAGACTCATATGAATATTTTAACAGAACAAAATGGAGAATTCGTATTAGATTGCGAATAGTAATAAATTTCTAACGCAGAGCGTACGAGAAAATTGACTTTTTGTACGAGTACCAAATATCTCACTGTACCGCTAAGTGGAATCTCGTGCTTGCCAATGTGCAACTATGTAGCTCCGTGCATGTGCGGAACGAACATCAAATCATCTTCCTACATTGTATAACTCTCCAAATAGATGTCTAGATCTAAACTTGACTTTGACTTTAGCATGTACAACATCTATTTCGAAATGTATTTTTCCAACGAACTTGAAAACAAATATACACATATAAAATTCAATCACGTAAATTCTTCGACAAAAATCAGTGTGAGAATACTATTTTTCTAATCTGTAGTATCTAATTACTGGATTGCTGATTTGTTTTTTTTGGGGGGAATAGTAGATGAAATACTATTTTCTCGCGCTAAATACGTGTGAATAAACCACACGGTGAATTTATTTATAATAATAATAAGCTTTAAAGCATCGGAAATGTCACTTCCCCATGGTTTATAAATTTAAGCAAAGTGATAATGAAGTTTTTATGCTGGGAAAACGGTGTTTTCCTGGAGCTTCCTTCGCAGAAATAGTTTCCATCCAAGCCCAATGGAGTGTTGTTCAAATGAGGGGAGCTACAAAAAGTTTGCGAACCAATCATTTGAAGCTCGTAAACAGCCCCTCCGTAGGCCGCGGGGCCTGGAGTTCGTAGATTTCGTCGGGGTTCTTTCTGTAGGGCTGGCTTTCGTTCAATCGTGTAGAACTGTATCAACCAGAGGAGACAGTAGAAAAAAGCCTGCAAATAGCTCATAAACAGCTCATCAGTGGCATTTACATCTAAATTCATTATATTTAAATACATCACGTCACAAGCCAAGCATTCTGAACTCTCTCATAATTTGCTGAAGTTTGAATCGTTCGAAGAAACGAAACGAAAATTTCCACTGACAAAATCTAATGAATGATCGTTATTTGAGTCTTCAAATTTTCTATCCAAAAGTATAGCGATCAAAGAGCTCTTTCCATCGTTATCTGTGAGGGATTTTGAACAGATCAACCACACATTTCAGCATTGAATACACCATGTTTTCTTGTTTGATTAATTATCAATTAGTTCTTCCTATCTAGGCGTGAAAGATCGTTTGTATAAACATATTTTATCTACCACTTTGATGTTCATTCATATGCACGGGAAAAATAATTTAGCTGCAGGAGCCAATTTAATGGCTGTCCGTGTCCGTGCTACTCTGTTAGAAAATATATATTAATGTATGATATAATATAGCAAAAATTGAAAATTCAGTAGCGTGTAAATGAATTCTCATCACCGAGAATTGAAAATTTCATTTACAAATGTATTAAATTTAAAGACATTTCTAACAGTGTAGCTACTTAGCTGCTGCAGCTAAATTATTTTTTCCGTGTGCTTTGCAAGTTTATTTGAACAATGTACAACACATTATTCCCTTCAACTATCAACAATTTGAAGTTCCTGTGTGTGAGAGACGCATGAACTTCTCTTTGGGTTTGAATGCAGTTGTCAAATGGGAGAACACCTTGACTCGAATTGGGTAAAATTCATGAGAAACTGCGTGAATAGCGCTAGTATGTGCTCTCTATGTGAACTCTTAATGAAATTAACTAGATGAGAAGTGATTGTGATTCAAATCCAAACAAACTTATCGTTGTCCAGGCCACCACCCGAAAGGAGCTGTTTTTGAGGTCTTTATGAATTCCTAGTGAAGTTTTCAGTGAACCATCAGATACACGGGAACGGGATCACGGACAAAATCGTACCATATTTACCATTTCTCATCATGGGCATCATGCAAAAAGAGCCGTTCGTATTTTTCTTAACCTTCAGCGGACGGGACTGGTCCCAGAAGGGACCACCTTTGGAAACAACCTTTTTCATGTTTTTCAGAAACCATTTGATATGTTCTGAGTAAGGAAAAAATGGTAAAAGAATTTTCGAAACTTCCCGTCCTCTAAAGGTTGAGGGTTTGTGAGCATTAAATGATGATGATCTCCGCAAACTTGTAGCATTTTTTTAGTGATTCATCAGATGGACTGCAACTTAAACTGATCTTGGGATCAAGTGGGAGAGGGTAAAACCCTGCTTCGACAGGTTATCACGCGGAAGGTGATATTCATGAGCAGTGGGCTTGGATCCCTGGTTGAAAGAACCCATTGGGTCTGACCAATTCTCATTAAATTACTATTAAACGTGGACAATGTTCTGACCAAATCTCATTTCACAACTTTCATGTGAATCTCGTTGAATCTGGCGATATCTCATTGAATTTCATTCATCAGATTCAATGGATTCTTTTAACCAGAGATAGAAACTATTTCTGCAGAAACAGCCCAAGAGAAACTCCACCATCGTTTATAATAAAACGACGTTTTGGTTATTAAATCATGAATTTCCTATACCTCCGAAATGAGAATTATCCTTAAAACCATTCTCGTAGTGGTCGTCAATCGATGCCCCCCAAATTATCGATGAACTAAATGATCGACCATTACATGAATAAAGTATTAATTGATTAGAACATTTTCACGTATCAACTATGTTGTGTAGTGTTTGACTTTAGACGAAGGTTATTTCCTTTTCATATTTAATGCGCAAAGAAAAAGTGTGAGTGTGTTGTCTGAGTGGAAGGTCGTAGCGTCGTGTACAAATCGTTAAGTATAAATTTAATAACAATGCTGTATGCAACTTGATCTATTTTCGAAAAGGTCATACGCGCGGTCGAAAGATTTCTTTTTACAGTCGATTGATTACAATTAACAAAGAGAAATCGTTGAAATCGTCTAAAAATTCTGCTCTTTTTATTATTTCCAGGGTCGTCGCAATTTTCGTTTGGATTTTTATTTCTTTTAAAAAATTGTATCAAGCCTTTTTTCTCGAGTCCTCTTGGTGGATAATTTCGATAGGTAATAATCATCTATGTTTAGACTTTTCAAGTATCTTTTGAAACGCGAGAAATTGATATATCAACATGAAATTCTCAAATTGAGGAAAGAAAAACAGCTGGTTAGTAGAGGAGGACCGATCCCACCCTTGCGTCTTCAACCAATCGGAATCGAATACAATTTTAGTTTATCCTTTTAAATATCGTCACCGTTTTGACCACAGTGTTGTTCAGTCGATACTACTCATAATTCGTGTACTCGATATTTCATTCTTAGGACAATCGGTGGGTTTTTTTAGTACAGAAAAAAAAACACAGTGAAGGTAGGGAACAAAGAAAAGGTTTTCAGTGTTATAAGTTCAGTGATTTTCTGGTTCAAATTTTTATAGAATTTGCCAATCTAAATTCGACAAAAATGAATTATAATGTAATTTCGAAATATTTCTTTTCTTGGATATCGATCGAAAATGTAGAGGTAGAGGAAACAGAAGAGTCCTTGAAATTCGTTATGTAACGTAAAAACCGAAAAGGTATACAAATGATAATCGCATACAATTTTTATCGTCCGATAAAAGCGACGAAATACGAATTTGAGAGGAAAAAAATGATAAATGCTGGTTTTTTATAATCCCAACGATGCAGGACGAGCTTCCTTCCAAGCTCTCTTTTTTTACGATAATTGTTGTTTGAACAGAAGACAATTCTCGAGATATCGTGACATTGCGAGAGACGATGATACAAATCGTTAAAGAGACGACCGACGCGATATTGCATGTTCCTCTGTTACTCATCGTTCAAATAGAAATACATTTCAGCAGTCAAGGTCAATTGTTTCATCTTTTCGTACCAACTTACTTACTCGGTGCCGCTTGATTCCAAGAATAATTTGTGTCCGAAAGTTGCGGTGGTTGGTTGATAATAGTCGTTGTAACTTATCACGTTATTTATGTTACCAAACCATCTGAGTTCACAAACATTAATAATAATTTACCAACCTTCTGCTCGCGTAAGATAAACAAACACCCTGCGTGATATTTATTGATCTCGCGAACCGCGCTTGCTCTAAAATATACTTCTTTTTCTCTGAGAGAAAGAGTTTTCCTTGTCGCAATAAATTATATAAACTTCAAATCAAGAGTGAAATATATATCATATCATATTCTCATTTGTCATTCCCTCTATCGTGGTTTTTATCATCACAATCTGAGCCAAAAGACATCATCTCAAAGTGGTGGTGTTGTGGTCGTTGACTCTGTTATTACAATAATTTCTCATATATCGAACGAAATTCAATCTCTCATTATCAGGTTTGTTCTGGGTGTCGCAAGCTCCTCCTTGGTCGAATTTACTCGTTTAATGTTTTACATATTGCATAAGAACATTGAGGTTTTGTTACGTAATTTGCAGTAACAACACATTCGGTTGCCAAAAATTCCCTTGACGATGATACATTGTTGATTGTGAAAAACAATATCGCGGGTACTCTATATTCTTTGGAACGATTTTAGACAATGACAATTGTACGTTGATTAGAACACTTGAGATATTTGTTGAGAATTCATTTGAATGGAAGTACTGAAGGATTACATGATTCTTCACACACAGCGTTGAATGATGAAGATTGAAGAGTTGGTTCGATTTAATGTACTCTGATTGTTGATCATGTTGTTGGTATCCTCGTTGGATTATGGGGATATGTAATTCATCGGACGATGTTGTTAAGGTCGAGCATGAGAAAAAGTACGTATCGAGAAAAAAAAGGAAAGAACGGACACGCTAGAAAATGATTTGTTTTTGTTTCTACTGAATATGAATTTACTTTTCCCATAGCAGGTGTCGTCACTATTGTTATTTTCTTTGAAGGAGAGAATATTGGAAGAAACAATGAACGAAAAATCTTAATTTGAGTTTCATATTCGGTAGAATATTTGCACGTAAGAGTGAAACTTGACGCACTTGTTGGATATCTGTATATATTTATTCGTTCTTCCTTTCGCACCCTGCAGTCGAGCACAATTTCATGTTTGTGTATTCTTCCCCATCTCGATACGTTATCCGCAAGATGAATTAGATAACGCTAATCGATAACGGTTACAAATAAACCTTATTTAATCTGTTCTGTATTTCTGGCGCAGGGAAGAAAAACCAACAATGGTTGATCAAGCAACAATGGATAAATTGGAGGCAGGATTCGCCAAATTGGCTGCCTCCGACAGCAAATCCCTCCTGAAGAAGTACTTGACGAAAGAGGTATTCGATAAGCTAAAGACACAGAAGACTTCTTTCGGCTCGACCTTGCTCGACGTTATACAATCGGGAGTGGAGAATCTCGATTCCGGAGTCGGTATTTACGCCCCGGACGCTGAAGCTTATACCGTTTTCGAAGACCTCTTTGATCCCATCATCGAGGATTATCACGGTGGTTTCAAAAAGACCGACAAGCATCCGCCAAAGGACTTTGGAGACGTCGATACTCTTGGAAATCTCGACCCCTCTGTGAGTAATTTTATATACATGAGATGATTAGCAGTAGCAATAGTAGTAGTAGTAGTAGGAGTTTCTTACCGTATTATTTTCTTTTCGCAAAAGGGTGAATATATCGTTTCCACCCGTGTGAGATGCGGTCGCTCCATGGAAGGTTATCCCTTCAACCCTTGCCTCACGGAAGCTCAGTACAAGGAGATGGAAGACAAAGTGTCGAGCACGTTGTCTGGTTTGGAGGGTGAATTGAAGGGTACCTTCTACCCTCTGACCGGCATGAGCAAAGAAGTCCAACAAAAACTGATCGATGACCATTTCCTCTTCAAGGAAGGTGACAGATTCCTCCAAGCCGCCAACGCTTGCCGTTTCTGGCCCACTGGTCGTGGTATCTACCACAATGACAACAAAACCTTCTTAGTCTGGTGCAACGAAGAAGATCATTTACGTATCATTTCCATGCAAATGGGTGGTGATCTTGGACAGGTAATTCCATTTCTCCAATTTCTTTTTCCTGTTTATTACAATACGTAATTCTGAAACTCAACAAGAAAACAATGATTGAAAATAGGTATACCGTCGTCTCGTCACCGCTGTCAACGAAATTGAAAAACGAGTCCCATTCTCCCACAACGATCGTCTTGGCTTCTTGACGTTCTGTCCAACGAATTTGGGCACGACGGTGCGTGCCTCGGTGCACATCAAGGTACCGAAATTGGCCGCGAACAAAGCTAAGCTCGAAGAAGTCGCTGCCAAATTCAATCTTCAAGTACGTGGCACCCGGGGCGAGCATACCGAAGCCGAGGGCGGTGTTTATGATATTTCCAACAAGCGTCGTCTCGGTTTGACCGAATACCAGGCTGTCAAGGAGATGCACGACGGCATTGCCGAACTTATCAAGATTGAGAAAGAGTTGTAAAATAACTTTTGAGATTTCAATTTTCAATGGTCATGTGATGATGATGATGATGATGAAGCAGAGGAAAAGGAAGAAGAGGAGTGAATAAGGAATAAAAACAACAAAGAAGAGAGAAAATCAAAAAAGGAATCAATGTTCGTTATTTATAGAAAAATTCAAAAGTTAATTAGATAATAATATTAATGACGATGTCGTTGTTATATTAGCTGTTTTCTCGTTTCTGAAGTTGATAACGTAAAATTGAAAATAGAATTCGAGTTTCACTGTATGATGTGTTTTTAATTTGTTAGATGAAGATTAATTCTCTCTTCTTTACGCATGAAAAAAAAATCTCTCTTTCTTTTTCCTTATATCATACGTATTAAATTTTTATCCACACGAACGCGTTCCTGAGTTCCTTTTAATTAAATATCTATACCAAAAGAGAAAAATAAAGAGAAAGAGAATGATGAGAGTGTGATATGAGATTCTTTGATGATGTATTATGCATCGTATTCGAGACAGTATTTTTCGTTTAATTTTAATGAATTATCGTTTCTTTTTTTTTTTGTTCGATCATAATAAGATGATACATCAGTATTTATCGTTTCTTGAATTTTTGCTTTTACACCGATATTATTTACTGTTTTAAACTAAGTGTAAACCAACCCCTACCTACTACTGTAGTACCGAAGGTGAGATGACGGTGGCACTCCGTTATACAATCGAACAAATTTTACACCGAAAGAACAAAAGTAGTTTTTATTTTTCTTTGTTTTTTTTTTAATTCAGTTCGTACCGCGTATTCTAACTTTCTGTTGAGAAATGTTGAGAGTACGCGAGTTCCGCATGCATCCTCCGGTCATACTTCTTTCGTTATTTTATGAAAAATTGTCGAAAGAAATCCGCTATACACAAATTTTTACAGAAATTTTCGGTGCTACAGGGTGGTAACGCAACGTTGAATGTATGATACAATTTCAAATCACAAATAAATATGTACATCGAAATTGTTGTGTCGTCTTCTTTTTCCCCTCTTTTGACGAATAACGACCCAACGGCGTTGTTTCAAGTACAAACACTAATTTTTTACTCTTTCCCCCTTGGTAGGTAATTATTGAAGAAAAAAATTCTTCATCTCACAAAATAGTAATTTATTATCATTATCGTCATCAAAAGATTCGCTTTGGTACAAAATATTATAGTTACAATATTCGATTCTTCGATGCTTGCAACGGAACGATCATCCGAAGAGTATTCAAATATAATGAATGATCATGCGGCAAAGAGATTTCTCCCTCCGATATATATCGACACACAACTGAGTATCTTATAGCATCCATTTCTATATTTCTATCAACAAATCTGATATTTTATCTTATAAATGATTATTCCGTCAATTCACACTTTGACACTGAGTTTTTAACAATGGCAGTTTACATGCAAAGCTGATTTAAAAGAAATACAGAGAAATCACAATTTTCTCCGAAAAACCCGAACAAATAGCACGTTTAAATATGCAAGCTAACTTTAGCTTAACTTTCACGTAATTAAATATATCAACATTCAATATGAAATTAGTATAAAATCGAGTTGGATCTAATCAGTCTACGATGATTCTTTTGCTTACACTTTTTTTCAATTATTGAACTTTTTCCAACATTGTGCTTCATTAAGATAGCATATTTGCATTTTTTATTGTCATTGATAATTAAAATCGTACTTCTGGTGATATTATTGCTTTAGATTTCACATGAACATTGGCGAGGATTGAATATCTGAGCACTTCGTCGAGTATCATAAACTTGACAAGGGTAGGACAGATCGAATAGGGCAAGGTCATTTCTTCAGCTGTAGAAAAATACATTCTTTTTATGTTCTTTTGTCCACTTTTTCGTCGGTAAAGGCACAAAACATCACATACATCATCTCCTCCTTTAACGCCTCGTATGAAATATTTGTAACTCTGTTCTGGATTCTTGATATTGATAAAATTATGTAGATTCGACATTTATAAAATACATAATCTCTTCTTCGAGGAACCATCGTGATTGATTTGATTCACCACTCGATGGGATTCTTTGTACATCACAACAGCGGCTTTCTTTCGTTTTCTTACACCTGCTTTCCAGAACCCTCGAAATACATGAAATCCTGGAAATATTGTATTTTTAAAGTAAAACTGTGATTCGAGAGATTACATACCTTGATTTTCCATTTAAGGACACTCACTATCAAGAGACAGGCTCCTAACAAGACAGCTTTGATCTTGACGTCGAGATCCAAGGGAAAATTCATGCCAAATACATCGGTATCGGTGAAAAATTCACGAGCCAATCCACTCCATCTTTTCGCAATCATTCCGACGCGATGTTCGTTGTCCAACGATCTTATCTGCAAAAACATTTTCCAAAATTCAAGACAATTCTTTTGAGGATTGTCATAAACTTGAAATGATTCCTTCTCCCTCCAAAATTCACTTGAAAATTCAACTGTTCATTCAAAACTAGATTTTCTAGAAAAGCATATAGAATTTTGTCGATGTACTGCCTAGTTTTTGCCCTGTGAACTGTTTATGATATGGAAATAATAGAGTATTATTGAATAGTTATACCTCGAAAGAAACCTCGAAACAATATCGAAGCCAAGGTCCTTTAATGCACAGTACTTCCTTGTCTAGGTGATCTCGGATGGTGAAGGAAGGTCGCCAAAGGCTCCAGTCTTGGACGACCGAACCCAACAGAGTTTGGCCAGAATATACTTGTAATTCCTAGGAACAAAAGAAAATATATTCTCAGTGGATGTTGGAATCCCTTATATTAAAACTGCAAGAGTTCGCGTTCAGGAAGATAGAACCCCCACGATAACAGAATTATGGGAGAATTATCTGTAATTTTCCTAAGCTCACAACATTTGTGGCACAAGCATCATCTGGTCATTGAATTTGCAACTAGTCGTGGAGATCTGGATGAACGTGAAGCGCTTGTTGGTAAAAATTCGATGAATATATAAATATACCTGTAAGCAGCAGAAACAACAGCAGCTCGAACACCTCAACGGTCGGGTCATGCGAAGTATTTCTCTTCTATTCATATCAAAAACATGAAACTCACAAGCTCGATGTGAACCCATACACATGCGTCCAATGATCCCAGATTCTTCGACAACGTGATAAATCGTATCTCCTCTAATATTCACCACACTGTACTTGTTCTGTGTTTCCCATCCGACAAATGCTTCGAGTAATTCGACTTTTTGATTGACGAAAAGGTTATCAAGGGGCATAAGGTATTCCAAGCCTGACGGACAAGTCGGATTCTGTTGTGACCAACCACCTGCAATTGAAATATCAACAATTCCATTAGTATACGCAGGTATCGTTTTTTTCCACTCCATCATGGTTAATATTTATTCAAGATCGTAGCTGTCAGCTATAAAATATTGTAACATCCGTTTGTCGAGACGATGAATTATCATAAAATTTACCTTTGATATAATTCCTCGTCCGTTAAAAGTCTGGTATACCCTTTCTTCTTTCTATTAAATCTCCTAGTCTTATTCCTCAAAAAGCTTCTAATAAATTGACGAAATTGTCGCACTTTGATTTTCCAAGAATTACTTTCTAAAGACTCCATGTTCCCTCAAACGCGAAGACTTCACGATAAAGCAACGATTGTCTTGAAACATCGAGACGAATTTGTCCTCTCGACGATAAACAGTCTCGGGACTTCCTCGTCGCTCATCGTAGTTGGTGTCTTGTGTATATGAAAGATAACTTATCACCATTGAGCTTTACACCCTCTCTTCGCGACGCTTTGCAACTTGAAATTTTCCCGTTACCGAATCAACAATCCCTTTCTCTTTATCTTCCTCGGCCCATGATGGAATCTGGATTCCACCCTTATACACTCAACCATAGACCCGAATATCTCAAACGACAAACAAACGCTATGTCGAAACTCAACTCTCTCTCTCTTTCTTATCTGAATGGATAAGATGAATTCATTTTCAATAATATTGCAACATTATCATTGACAAAAACAAATAAGCATATTATTCTTTTGACTGACTTGAACTTCAACTGACAACAACTAACGTTTTCGACGCGTCAACATGACCGATACCGTTGTTGTTCTCCTCTTCGTACCCTCAAGAAGAATTTTATCGTCATTTTGGATTCAATTTTTCCCAGTATAAAATCGTTATTGCGCTCTCTTGAATCGCGAGGAGGGAAAAAATAAATAACACGGAGTAGAATTTATTATTCGTTCACGTGATCGCTCGATCATCGACAACACGTGGATAGAGGTAAAAGAGATTGCGATTTCTCGTTTGATTCTTGGAACTCTGATACTTATCGATCTAATGACTCGAGATCATTCGTTATAAAAACTTGAAATATCTCCGTGCTGTATGGAATTAATTGAATTCTAAATATTTCTTGTCAAAATTCTTATTACGTCGATGGAAGAGGTAATAATTTCTTACATAAGGAATTACAATGAGGAAAAACTAAAGAGAACGTTATGAATTATCGAGTAATGGATTGAATGTTTGAATGTTTTACGTAATTTGATTCGACTCCATGAATTCTCTTCGACGGAACACCACCCCGAACACGTGGCTTCCGAGGGGGGGGAAGTCCACACCGGATGGAATCAGAATTTTTAATCTCCAACTTTTAATTCCTTCATCGATTTACCGTTTTTCAAACGAGATTACAATTTAATCACTCTATGTATTTGGAGGATTAAAAACGGAAGCGAACGAAAGAACGTACTAACCTGAACTAACGTACATGTTTTAGAAGCATACAAGTACTTCTCGACAAGAGGATTGTCTTATCAATTTTCTCAACATACGTGACGTACCATACTTACACACACTCCCGTGATACATATCAAAAATTTGATGCACACATCAAAGAAGATAACGTAAATGTCCTACTTCGTCACCTGTTCTAAATATCACAAGTCGTAGTTCTTGTATTTAAAAATTTCAATATCTCTGATCATTGAAATTGTTTAGAATTCATTATCTTCTTACAATCTTATTGCGCACCTGTGTGGGAAAAATAAGAGTTACGTTGATCAAAAGAACTAACGTGAAGAAACATGCAATACTAGATTCATGTTCTATTTTGTACAGCAGGAAACATTCGAAGGAAATTTGAAGGAAAACGTCATTTGATATTTTGTTAATTTTACTTTTGGCATAAAGTCTTATTTTTTCCAGAATGAATATCCCTACTCAACTCACCATACCCCTTGATATGAGAGGCGAAATGCTCATTTTGTAATCAAACAATATTGAATAAACATTTCACTAAAAATTAGGTAATTTTTCAATAACTAAACATTTTCACGTTTAATAATTGATTGTTTTCTTTTGGAACTAACTTTCCTGGTGAGAGCTATCCCTTATAATATGCCCTGCTGTACAGGACTTACGAAAGTAATTTCTCCAAATTTTCTTTGACCTCGTATTTCGAATATTTGAATTCGAACCTTTGATTTTTTGTCAGAGTCAAATGAGGCTTCGCCTAACAGTTTTGTGTCACTTTTCTCCAAGACTTCTGAAAACCTTTGGATTTCCTCGCGCAACTACTCGTTGTACTTTGAAGATATTCCCGGGCCTTATCGGTAGTAACAGAAGGGGGAGAATGCAACAGACAGACAACCAGAAATTAAAGAAAAAAACACCTATTGCATCACAATTCTCCATTTCTTAACAAGAAAGTTGTGAAAACAAGGGTACTACGCGAATGATGACATCATCAAAGCTAAGAAAGTTCCAATGGTTTTTTTCTAATATTCCACATAAATAATATAAAGATATGAAATCTGTGACACATCATTTATATATTTATAGGTGTACAACTTTGCTTCCGCCGTTTTTTCCCAGAATTTGGAGCTTTATTCTCAAGAAGTGTCCGTTTCTCCTTCAATGCTCGGCTCAAACGCATCAACTGTGTTCGATATCGATCTCCTGTAATGATTTCACTCGGTTTCGATAGCTCATTAATACACGATATCGAGCTGATCCCACCAAATGCAGAGCATAACCTTGGCACCATGAATATTTGGTTCAGCCGTCGCCGTGGGGACATGTCCGGGCATTCCCCAAGATTTTCTGCGTTACTCCGAATGATTCTGCCAATTCTTCTTGCGTTTGGCACGAATCTTCATCGAGTAATGCCTCCAATTCGGAATCTTCAGAAAATTTTCTCTCTCGTTGTCGAAAATCACCCTTCTTGAAACGTTGGAACCATTCGCGACACGTTCTTTCACTCAAAGCGGTCTCACCCTCAGTACTTGAGAGCATTCGATGAGCCTCAGCCGCAGTTTTCTTCAAATGAAAGCGGAAAATCAGAACTTCCATGAATTGTTTGCCATGAATTGTCATAAAAAAATTCACTAATATGTATTGTAAACGGCGGAAGCAAAGTTGCACACCTAATAGAATCTAAAAAAGATAGATAACACGGAAAATCCATACTTATATAAACTTCCTCAATTGAATGATCGCTGCGGAAGTATTAACTTTGAATGATCTAACGATCTATCAATCAAAAGTACGTATTCTTCTCACATTGTCTTTGAGAAAACATTAGATAAGAGCACGATAATGAACAAATCAATTTCCTGAGCGATAGAGATGTTGAACTGTTGATTCTGAACATTTGAAACATGAAAACTCCTCGTACGAATTTAAACGCCAACCGCCAGGAAATAACGGATGTTGTTTAAGCAGTCGACGTAGCAAGGAATGGATACAATCCGACCTTTGCTAACTTGTAAAACTGGTTGGAATCTTCTACACAACTGTCGAAGTATTGAAGTTTCGAGTTGATGAATGGTGGATGATTTAGCACCTATAATAATTCCATCTCAATGAATCATTCATCGATGTATCGCTTTTCCTTTTCATTGAATCATCCAGTTTATGTTTCGATTCGTTGCTGAATCTAAGCGCGAATTACGAACCTGTTGTAGGAGGTAGTGGTGATGGTTGCATGTGATCTCCGGCCCCGTACGGTGGTACCACTGCCGCTGGTGGTGGAGGGTATCCTGGATTAGGAGGCATCATTGGAGTAATCATACCCATTGGTTGCATCTCAACTGGCGCTCCAGGGTGAGGAAAAAATCCTGGAGGTGGAGGTGCAGGTCCTTTGGAATCCATTTTCTGCTTTCTTCCCACTCTGTAATCATCACGTCAAGAATTTTTAGTGTAAAGCTAAAGATCTTTTTGTACATATCTCTGACCAATTCAAACAGTGCGTCACGAGTTCTTTGATTCCTGGGGTTTTATTATTTTACAATTCTTTTAAAGCCCTGTCGAATTCTAATCTCAAAATCGAATCTCTCAATTGTTCTTCATCGACATCTTCCTTCCTCTCTAAAAATCCTATATTATACAGATTCTTTTATACAGATTTTCTAAATGATTGATTCATTGTTCTATTTTTTTCCTCCATTCTTATCAATTGTCTCCCTAGAGAATTTTTAATCTTACCAACTAAAGTTCCCTGCGAATACTCTTTTCTTGACACGAAATTTGGAGAATAACTGTCAAACCAACTGTCGGAGAATAGCAAGAATTTACTTACTTTTATAAACTTTCGAATTGATATGTATCGCTGCTCGCGATTAGAGATCCAATCTCCAGTTGAGATTCTTTTAGTATTTTCTGGCGATGAGATTCTTCCTTTCCAACAAAGATTGTCATGGATTGTGGTTTATTTGTTCATTGTATTCCGTTTACCTTTTGTCATCGTTAAAACTGCCCGAAATTCTAGAACAAAGAAGATAATAAAACAATCAATGATAATAATTAAAAATTGGAAATAAAAGAGTATCAAATAACAATTGTTTGATCCACTAATTCGATCGTTGTACCATATAAAAGAATAATTGTTTGTTGCAATCAATGAATGTCATTTCCAAGGAACTCATAGTCTCAATCGTTCGCATAAGGATTTAAAATGATCCATTACCATAGGCGTGGTTTGAATTATCTATTTGTTATCTCTTTTATATATATATATATTTCGTTCGTTTGAACAATCATGAACGGTGATGTGAATAAATGAGATCACGCATACTGAAAAAGTCTTCAATTCCTTCTACTTTGTGGGATGATGAAGACCTTTTGAACTTGCATAGAACAAATTTTATACCTTGATAAAGGCTTTGTTATAGATACGATATGGGTACTTCTCTCGATGAAAGAGATTGATTTACTCCAAAGTTATATACAACATAGTCAGTAGACATTCTGATTCATTAATTTGTAATTCCTTGGATTATGAGTATTTTTGCTCTAAGAATTAATTCCATTGATCAGTAATTGAAAGGATTTGAAAATCTATATTCATCTTATTTCAAATTCTAGATATTTTGCTATTGTATGAAAAATGTACTATTTCTAGTGTACCGGCTTTGCCAGTAATTTGATATCGTTGATGCACACGCTGTTGACAAATCAAAATAAACAGATTAATAAAATATATCAAAGAAGTAAGAATTTTAATTACAAAACGTCAAATTAAACTCAGTTTTCAGTTTTTCGTCATAATGAAGAGAGTTTGAATATTCAAACTGTGTGAGAGAGAAAAAAACCGCTGATTACGAATATAGTTTACAACATTCGTCATTCCCTCGTTGGGATTTGATTATTTCTCACTGTTATGTGTACTTTCATCGATGATATCATCGATTTTCCGTAACGTTTACGACCGTTGCATATCCGCGCACACATATGAATTCTAATGAGAACGTCACAAAATAGGAATATTAATTTGATTTTGTGTTAAAAATAGAAAATTTTGAGAATTATTCCATTATTAAAATTGTATACAAAGATAATATAGAATATTGCAAGGGATCAAAAGTGCAGTGAGAGAAAGAAGAGATGATCTATCGATCATGAATGATTTTAAAATCAAATTGAAATTTGATGAGATGGAATGGAAAAAAATATATATATTTTACACTTGACTGTATTTTGTGGATAACTCACTTACACAAGATTTAACGCGTTGTTAACCGGTAAATTTTACGATCTTTCGAAGTAGAAGCGAGATGAGAGTTAAGAATATGAGAAGCAACTGGTGTATCGCAATGCTGCGGACACGTCATTCACGTACACTTGTTTCACAGAGCTATTTCTGGGAATGAAAATTTGTTTCACTGGTATGTTTTTACAAGTAGCAAAAAAAGCATGTTTTCATCCGTTGCCTTTACTGCTCATTGGACAAATAAAAAGATCATAGACGTTGTGATCTTGAACAAAATGTATTGTTACAACAAGATTGTGTTGACACTGGCAAAATACGAATGACACTTTTTATAAAAATTGTGAGAGTTAATTTTTACCTGACAATCAGTGCGAGCAAATGATTCATTCACTTTAACACATATTTTTAAGGTTACAAATAACTGATGGTACACATTAAGGCACCTCTGCAATGGAAACGGGTTATTTAAATCTGGTATTCAATAGGATTTCTTGGGATGAAAACTTTTGATAAACAAAATAACATAACATAACCTAACTTTGAATTCCGACCGTTGGTACTGGGGGTACTGTATTTTCCTATATTACCGACCCATCGCTACTACCCGGCTGAGGAAAGAAGAAGGAGATATTCGTCAAGCTGGACAAATATCGGAACACTGCCCTGGAAGAAGAAATGCACCCTCGAATTTCTCTTCGTTTTCCATGCTCTCGATTAATTTTTATTTCAGTCGTAATTATATGATTTTTTACTTACAGTTCATAACACAGTTGCAATTGAATTTAAATGAGAGTGTAGTTTTGGAGTGTTGAAAAAGAGTTCATCGAAACAGGTAATCGCAATTCTTTCCTTCAAATCTTTTTTCCCGCACAGTACTTTTCATATACAAGATTGATGTTTCCATTTTTTTGTTCAAAATTTATATATACACATATGCATTGAGATATTTATTTATTCCAGAATCATCGGGCGATGCCTAAAAAGCATATATCAAATAATATCACGCAAAATAATATATACAAGATTTTACTATAATAAACAACAACAAACTCATGTTTGCAAGAAAACATCTATTCAAATCCGAACAGCCGTTTAATGCTTCATATTCTAGAATAATATTTTGCTGTAATTTTCATTTACAAGTAGAATACATATAATTTTATACTTTTGTTTCATACAATTTTCATTGAATGAAAACCAGCATATTCCATCCCAGATGGTACAAATTCAAAATTGAAATCTGCAGGAATTCTTTTTCATACTTTTAACTATAGTTTATATTTGATTGCAGATGAACAATGACTTCGCTGGGACGAGGCAGAGGATGGGCCGATCCCCAACGGTCAGCTCCAAAATTCCATGACCCGAGTGTTCGTAGACCAGGATTCCGCAAAGAAAAAGCGAACCCTAAAGAAGTAATCTCAGAAATAGAAGAAAGAATGAAGCATCTGCGAATGCAACAAACGATCTCAGGGAAATCAGCAGATGAAAGTTCTCTTAACAATTTTTTTGAACAGATGTTAGAGGAGAACTTAGATGTCAGGTACTATTGGTTTTTGTCTCTTCAGCTGTCATTTTCAGCTGTGATTTTGTAACGAAATTCTAATTCTAGGGGAATCATACAAAAACTGTATGATAAAGCGATAGAGGATCCAGATTTTGGCACAACTTTCGCAACTTTATTCAATGATTATGAATTTAGCATAATGCCTACTACCGACGTAAAACGAATACGTAATTTTATGTTAGAAATTTTACAAAAATCTTACGAACGTAAGTGTTATCTTTTCTGGATATCGGTCAAAGGAAAATTTGAGTTATAATTTATAACTTTTTACAGAAAACATTCAAAACTATTCAGAAGATTGGGAAAAATTCAGAAACGCTGTAACATTTCTCGGTGAAATTCATTATCATATGAGAGATGGATATAAACGACCTTTGAGAGTACTTGGATTGCCCTTGCTAATTCATTTGAAACATTTGTTGGAGAGGCCTAAACTTGAGAACTTGCGAGTAATTGGCAAACAGGTAACGAAGAAGAAACTTTGGATATTTTATTCTGTCGAACATTATTTAAATTGAAATATTGATTCTCCACAGTTAGCTCGTAATGGACCGGACCTGCGCCAAGCACGCTTTCTGGAATTGGAATTAGAGCAATTTTTCATCGACGTTCGCTGGGTTCTACTCGAACGATGCGAGGACGCGCAATGCAGAGGAGTTTTGTTGTTCATATTAGATCTTGCTGAAAATTGTTATGGTCCGATGGGTGGCTATTTACAAGAATTTTACGTCAAGGTGTTGGGAGAACAAACGTTCATGCACATGCAGCGCGCTTGTTCAGATTTAACCATCATCACGGAACCTTTCGAAATATCTACTGCTATGGCAGAATATAGTGGTACAATATTCCTTTAAACTTCAAAGATTTATAAAAAGCTTTCCAATTGAACCTCAATTTTTGTCTTTCTTACGCTTTTTTTTTTTTTGTTCTTTTTTCAATCTTATCTACCATTTTTCTCTACCTCTGATCGATTTTTTTCTCTTTCTGTTATTCTTTTTGAAAAATAAGATTGTTAAAATTCATGAACCTCAAACCATCTATTTTAGATGCTGACACTAATCAGAGAAAAGAAAATACCGACAATTCGGACAGTTCGAAATCCACAAACGAATCAGCCAACAGAATTGGTATTCTCATGAGAGTGTCCGAATCGGAGAATTCCTCCGACCAAGAGGCATCCAAGAATGAATCTGAAATTAAAAATAGCAGTCAAGTTCCCGAAATCAACGTTCCACGGGCTATTCGAGGATCCGGAAGAGCGTCAATCCCAAAGAAAGAAAGTAGAAATAAGGGATGGGGTCACGACGATCGATTCGAAAAGGATTACGAATGAAATGTTGATCGAGTATTTCCGAGAGATCTTGCCATCATTGATTTATGCAAGAATGTATTGATGACAATTCATCTTGCTTATTGAAAAATTAGGTCAGAATCTATCCACTTTTCAATGAAAAACTGGACAGTCTTCTGGAAAATATGTTTATCGAATTGCATTTGACTTGATTTGACTAGATTCTATGAGTTTCTTTGAGAAATTAGGATACAGAGATTGATTCTTTCGAATCACCCTGATTCCCACGTCAGCACAGTAGTTCCATCCCTTAAGGAGATACTAACGACGATATCGAGCCCCTTTTTCTATCGTATATTCTATAGAATCTACAGTTGAAAACGATGTTGAAGTATTTAGGTTACAATATATCTAAAATTCACAATGCATCACAACAAAAGCGTAATAGGAATCGATAAATTATTTTAAAAGTGCTTAGAATGACCTATGTAGCACCAGTGTATTCGTAGAACACTGTGGATCTTCTGTAATATTTATAAAATATTCGAATGAAGGTGTGTTTTAAACATGTTGAATTAAAAAATTGACTGAGCTTATTTTTTATTCAATGAAAACTAGGGACAAGACGCTACAAGACGAGGCCCTGTCGAAGAATATTCGTTTATAATTTCATAGTTTTTCAATCGATATTCGATCAAATGGTTGAAATGGTTCAAAAATTGTATATTTATTATATTATATTGTATACAGAATAATCTGAGAACGATTGTATTTCGAATATTCTAATATTTGATGCTACTTGGGAATAGATACGAATAGAATTATAATATATGCGAAATATCATGATAGAAAATGTAAGCACTCGAAAAGATTATAATAATTTGTAACAAATACGTAAGAAATAGAGGATTTGGTAATAGCAAACATATTTTGAAGTAAGAGATTCAGCAAAATTACTCCAATTTCAAATAAAATTTTGAAATGGAATTCCATATTTCCAATCGTAGCATGAAACTATGCACGAGACACAAACCTTTGATCCAATGTTTCATGGTTTCAACCTCTTTCTAATTCAAAGGACCATCACCAGCAGTTTTCTTGACGACTGAACCCGGCAATCTCGACTAAAGAAGTTTTTCCTTTAAAAGCGTCAGCACACGTGACAATCTCATGTATCCCCGGCACCATTTGATACCAAAAATTTTTACCTCAAAAAGTAACTAACTGAAAATAACAAGATGAGTTGAATGTAGTCAATACTTCAATTCAGTTCTATTTACTGTTTTCCCCGCAACTGTTTCTCTCCGGCCGATCGATTAAACTCTTCAACAGTGTTGTCCGGTGTTGTTGTTTCGCGTGTGATTTAGGTTACAACGATCATTTCGTATCGGATTTATTCCATGAATTACAACAATGGATTTTTTTGGAATAAATATGTTGGGCTATAACAATTATTGCCGTGAAATGTTGAAAGAAGGTAATTTGAATTTTGAATAAATGCAAACAGTATTGCACGTTTTGAATCATTCAACAACGTTGATGATACATTTAAAATTTGACTGTCAACATTATTGATATTCAATTTGTACCGCGGGGTAACTTATGAAGACTTCATAATTCATGGATTACAAATTCCGCTTGTTACTGTGAAATTTCATATAATTATTTCACATAAAAAGAAACATTTTGAATTCAAATCTGCCATAGTTTCAGAATCAAACCCTTTCAAAATATTCTGTAAAATTCCAAAGCTATTAAAATAAATCAATAAATAGTATTATACTTTTCATCTTGCACAGATTATCACGAACCAAGGATACTGCCAGAACCTGAAGAAATAATAAATAATCGTTCCAATTTCGAATATTGGAAAAGTTTCGTCGAGGTTTCCAATCAATTGGATCCATTATTGGGCCCTGGCGATGGTTATTCGTACAATAGTCATCAAAGATTGTCTTTACAGAGACAAAAGGGTATCGTCAAACCTGTAGGACCTACAGAAATGTATCGCCTGCCTGCATCTTGTTCACAGGATTTTGGGTTTTGGAAAGACGATTCGTTACTGAAAGATGCCAATTGGATGAAGTTATTTCGACATTTTGGTCGTCGAAGTAGCGATATGACCAAGTAAGATTGATAGAATCTCTTTGAAGGAAATTCGAATAGTAAATACATGTATATTTATCCAAATCACCTTGTAAGATACTTCAGTTTTCTCTCTACAGAGATCCATCGCTGGAATTGATATTATAAATTCCAACATTTGATCGTTGATCATCTTAAAAGAATTGAACACTTAATGCATCTAAACGAAGAGCATCTAGTATTATCTTACAAATCATAAGAAGAAAATACTTATGATAACTACTAATAAACATTATCTAATAATCTTTCATAACAAAACTAACCTTTGTGTCGTTCGATGCTTGAATTTGAAATGATGTATTTTTACCACAATCATTTTTCCTTTCATTATTCTTTGTTACAGAACCATACACGCTATGCGATTATCCGACCCTCTGAGCGTTTTCTAAGAAGCTGAAGAAGCTGGAACTGAACTGCACACGCAACTCGCTTTCTTCTTCCTTCTTTCCCGCTCTTTTTTCAAACTCGCATGGAGAATTAAATCCCCCGATCGCCGGATGATCACCGACCAATCAACGACACATTCGGAGAATCGTATCTCACTTTCACAAGATGGTTGTGCTCATTGATTTTAGTTAATATATTTTGTTGATCAAAATGTAAAATTATCGTTATTCGTGTACCGCTATTGCGCATTTTAGACATTAAATTGCCAAATTTTGTACATACACACTTTACGGTGAGTTATCGAGGAATTCGGTGTGTTTTATAACTTTCTGCACCCTATTTCGAGATATCGTCAATTAAAATACGTTGATTTGAAATTAAATACAAATATTTTTAAATCTAGTTTGTATTCTTATTAACTTGAATTTCAATGTCACATCAAAATTTGGTTGAATGATCGATTTAATTTACTACACATTGTAAGTAAGGTTATCTTCACTGTTCATTCACTGACCACATTCAATAACATTTGCAGTCGAATCCTTTTTGTTGTTACGTCAAATTGTGGGCTAATGTAAATAAACATGGCATTGAAAATATCGATCTTTTTGAATTTCACTCAATTGCACAACAATTTAGTTCACTTTTGGCTTCAGTTACGTGAACGACTGAACTTACGATCAATGTTTTTTTCACATAATTCACGTTGTCCCAAGCGATATTGCGAGTGAACGGATTTTCCATTCTAGTGTTGAGTTGAATTCTTCCGAGTGTCTTCGTGGCGGAAGCTTTTTATCAATGAAATCCGATCTGTCATGTCTTACACTGAATTGGAACATGGTTATCAGGTAAGCACTTTTCAATTGATTCTTATTTTTGGTATCGAAATGAAACTCAAAAGGGAACTATCGTTACAGGGCCTCAGGAGTGCCAGTCGACCTATGTTTTACGTAGGAGACATAAGCGGAGTGCAACAAAACCTCGTCGGTGGGGTACCCACTTCCATTTATCGTCCATCAAATCGAGTGAGTAAATTTTGCAATTTTTCTACGCTCTATACGGTCGAGCGAAAAAGAAAGAAATATCGGACTTATTCAACCGGTGTTTGTACACAAAAACACAACGTGTTGGCAATGGATCAGAAAAACAAGAGATTCACAATAAGCCGTTACCAGAAACTAGTGGATTTTGGTGAAATTGAACAGCCAGGGGAGGTTGTTGGCATTTGACTCTAAATATAAACTTACAAATGGAGCGGAAAAGAGCCTATACCTCGCCAGATCACTTCTGATTTATAATCACGGCCAGTTCGACCTTTGAGCACAGCGGGAGATCTGATTTCTTTGTCAAGGTTTTGCCATTTGAATGAATTTTTTGTGGTAATTCAAGTGGATAGAGTGGATTACAATTGTGTTTTGTTGTGTCATCCCATCGAACGACCATGTGATATTAAAATCGTTTATTCTAACTTTGATTGAAAGTTTACAATGATATCCGATGTTTGCATTAACGATTGGTACGACGACGCGGAGCCGTATTGGCAAATTATTATGGTACGATGTGAATTATTGATGAATTATTCACATATATAGTCAAGTGAGTGAGATTTGTTTCTGATTCGAGTGTGAAACCTCTAAGAGCAATTGAATGCTATACAAATTTCTTTTCATTTGAAAATAGAAATTCAAAATTGATTAAATCTTGTGAAATCAATACGAACGGTGCACACATTTGTTGCATAATTCGATAAATGATGTGTATATATATTTTAAACGTATATGTTGCATATCGTAGTCTGACGTCAACCCGGAAAAGTATACACGGAATTATTTCGATTTTTGCGTGTGGAAGATTTGAAAATTTCATGATTGTTCATTCGATCGGGTGAGTTGGAAATAATGAAAACAAAGAAGAAGAAAAAGAATATTGATTCAGTTGTGTTGGATTTATCGTTTTTACCTTGTTTCAAAATGATTCAACAAGGAAATTTGTATGTACGTCGTCTTCTCCCAAGCAGGAAAAGTAAGGATTTCTTATTTGTTTTCAGGAAAAGTGCAGAATACATCCAATTTATGATGCAAACAAAAATAAATATCTTGCTGTTGGATGAAAGACATTTATTCGAAGTAAAAGAGAAGTCTCCGATTCGTGCTAGTTAAAACTAATGATCGAGAACCTTTTAACGAAGATACGCGGTTCAAGGGAATATCGTGATAGATTCTTAATGCAAAATTAACCAGGCAAAACCGTCTGATTTAAACGACCTTCGACGAAAAAAGCTTCAAACGGAAAATTATATATAAAAGGAATAGAAGAAAATGGAAAAATACAAGATAAACAAAACCACGCTGTTGAAAATGCGGGGCAAAATCGAACAAAAAATTGTTATTCTACTTTGAATGGGTTTTTTGTTAAGTAAAACTGAGAAACTTTCTAATCGGTTTTATCAGGAATCATCAAAATTGTGAATTCCAAACGGAACCATCTTAAAAATTACCTGGATTACCTAAGAAAGAAACCGTTCAAAGCCAAACAACCATTTTTCGTCCGGTTCTGCTTGGCATTTTTAGCAGAGCAGTATTAATATCAATTAATTGAAGTTTAAATTCAATATGAATGTATAATTATTTCTTCTATCAGGTTTGACATCTGGAAACACTGTGTTTTTCCACTGAAAATTCCTCTGAACATCTTTGAAAAAGTATGAACACCTCTGGAAAAACTGCACTTCTCGGTCTTGGAGATTTCCAGAGATTCCCGGTGAAATTTTCCCCCTTTGTTTACCGAATTGGCGGCGATTTTGAAAATTTCAAATGCTAGGAAATAGAAAATTCATGGAATTATTCGAAAGTGAACTTTTCAAGTACTTAGAAAACTAAATTGAAATTGATCATTCAGTTGGAAAATAATACAAATGCGTTATATGTGAATTGCGTTCTAGAAAAACACAGCAGAACCCATTATTTAGCCTTCATACGTTTAATTTACGTCGTCACGTAATCAAAGCTCATCAATTTATAATGATTAACATCCAAATAACGCGTCGTTCTGCTCAACGGTACTCGATAGTTCCATCATTTTCTCGCCATGAATTAAATATCGCGGTGTCGGAAAAAATGTACAAAATTGAAAACATAATTGAATTGCTGAATCGAAGGTAATGGAATTTGATTAAAAGTATAACATTTATTATTCACATGTTGTAGCAACTTTGATTCCTTTATGCGAACGAAAGATCAATATTATCATGTCCAGTATATGATTTGACGTTGAAACTATTAATAGCAACCCTAACTCGAATCAAACAAGCAAAACTTCATTAATGGTATTTACTCTAGAACTGAATTTCCTGACAAATAACGGATAAATTCCTGTATCAACGTTATTGCATAAAAATTGTAAAATCAACTGAGATAGTAGGATATTTTTGTCCACGTACCATCTTCGAGTAAATAGATTCACGTTTTAAAATATCGATAGATCTGTTTGTATATGATTTCACGTGAAATGAAGTTGTGTTCTCTCGTGATCGGAACGTTATCTCGGCAATCGCTGGAGAGAAATTCTTCACATTTCAAACTCATCTCAAGGATCGATCGATTAAATTTATCTTTTCTGATAATTCGAAGAAATCGAAAGGAATTGCATATCGCGATTAACGGGTGTTGAGAATTTCAGGAGGAACGAAGCTCCCTAAACTACTGTAAATCATTTTCCAGAATCCCAATCTACTTTCACTGCAATTCTATTCAAATTGCTCTCTGAGTTTTGGGTTCAATCATGAAAATTTTCTACAAGTTCTTAAGGGGATACGAGCGACTGGGCTTTCGCAAATTTTGTCGATTCAAAATATCTCCTTGTAGAGCGTTTCTTGAGACGCTAAAGAAGTGCTGTATAGAGAGATATTTTGAATTGAGGCACGCATTTTTTTTTTTGTAGTTTGTTCGCTCGTATCACGTTAAATAATCTTCCCAGAACTATGATTTCAGGGTTTTGAATTTATATCTGAAGCGTGAACCTGGTAGGGCACTTCATCGCTGTCTATTTCAAGGCTGTTCAAGGAGAAGCGACAATAACCTTCGCCACTTTCACGCGTGTACGGGAATCGGCAACTTTCCATCCTCATTGCACAATGTATAATTGCAACTCCCCTCGTGCGATCCTTCCAAAATTTCATTCAAATGTATTTTTATTGCTGCAGGTTTTTTTTTGTGGTACGAACGGTAGATGAATTAATAGATCGGGAAATTGACTATCTACTTGTCCTGTTGAAGGATTTCGGAAAGGAGTATATACGCGGATCTCTCAATGAAAATAAGGAAAAGAAGGACACACACGTTTGTTTACTCACGTTCAAAATGAGTCACACACATACTAGTTGGAGTTATAGTACCGATGTCTAACATTAGCCGTATCATGGATTAGTTGTTCATTGATAGTCGAGTGTGTAACATTGTACATGTGCTCTCTACTTCGTGTATAGTTACTTGTCACTCTCATTGTTAACTCGTGATACGAAAAAGTGCTGTCCATATTTTGATTTCTCTTATAGAATTGCAAACAAATAATCCTTCCACCGTTTAGACCCATTATTATAGATCATGTAATTATAATTTCAACACTAAAGATGCATTATTATTCTTCACAATAATTTCCCTCATTTGAAAACCGAATTGTGAGTAAAACACGATTATTTGATATATATATTTCCATAATCGGTAAGTAAATGTATTCTTTTACATATCAAACTTTAATCCAATTATCTTCCCTCGCGCTAATGAAACATAATTTCATCCCCAACGGGATACGAGAACAAGCGGTAATGATAATATAATGCTTTCTTTTGAATTTTTTCATCGAGTTTATTCTGAGAAAAATTGTCAAGAACGAGAACCGCGTGAATTCTCGATTAGTTGTTTCTTCTTTTTCTCTTCTTTTTAAGCCTGGCTCTGGATTACAGCGCGTATATTCGAGATATTAACCTTGACTCATCTATTCTCGATGGAATGAAATTTCGCGTATGCTCCCTTTTGGTAGACCTTCACAGAAATACATTAATTCTAACTATAACAGTTTCTATTATTAAAGTAGAAACGTTGACAGTTTCGGATTAGAATTATACACACACACACACTTGCACATTATATCTGTAAAATATGTTATTACCGAGTCGAATTTGGATTCAACGTTCGCCTAAGATGAACGTGAGTGTCGATAATAATGCATCTTTGAACAGAGATACGAGTTCGTGATTCATACGTTAGACCAATTAACGAGGTTTTAATTATAATTATCGTTTTAGAGGATAAATAAAATGTAAGAGAAATATATTATTATTCCTCGTGAAGTTTTAAGATTAATAACGTTTTTTGAAAAATGGAATGGACGTGGTGGAAAGATTGGTGGCGTTTAAAGAAGTGGCGTCTTCGTAACCAAGGTACAAATACCGCACCTGTCGGTGATTTCGAGGATATTGTGGATTTGGATACATGCTGCTACTGTGATGAATGTTTAGTACGTTAATAACAGAATATTTGATTCGTATTCTTTCGTGAAAAACTACTATATACGTTATTCGAATGACATGACATTCTTCGATGGATTTCGACATCGTCGGAGATTCGGGTCGTGGGCCAATTCGATGAACCAATTCGAGAATAAATTAATATATAAATTTCCTTAATATGTAGCTGTGTTGTACTCTCTCTCTCTCTATATCGAGGGTGAATTATTTGTTCATTCATCATTCCCTGAGAATTTCATTCCAACGACACGTCAGAAGATATTATTTCGACATCTTTGGATCGAGGGCCAACATTTTATTTGGGGGCTGATTTGAAATTTCATGATCGTTTTATTTATGGATGAAGAGAGGAGAGGATCGGGAAAAACGTGTGCGCGCCTGCACAAGAGTTATCTTACGATGTTATGTTGTGCTATAAACACAAAGGAGTAAAATCATTTTATAGCTTATAAAGAGGATTACATAACTCTTATCAAGATAAATACCATTCACTTACGGTAAAACAGATAAATACGAACATTCATGTGAACACGTACAGATGTTGCACGCTGCTCTCAAATACAATCGCAAATCACAATCGAATCTAATCTATGTATCTAGAGATAGATTTTTGCGTCACTTATCGTCTATTGATTTAGAGATTTTCTTTTTCTTATTATGACGCTCGCCGAATGAGAAGGAACTACAAATTCGTGATGATCGATTGTCGCTCAGAGGATGCGCTAAAACAATAAGGAATACGAATTAGGCCATAGCGATAAGAAATCATATATTTTTTTGTATGTACAATTGTATTGCGGAGTCTTTTTTTCCTCGATTATGAATTATGACCGAGAGAAATGAAATTGTGTAGAGTCTCTATGATAGCTGTAATAATTGTCTCGTTATCGCGGTGGAGAAAATATTCATTACGATAAACGAATGGATCGGATGAAATAATATAGTCCCTAATATATAGGTTTTGTAAATTCGATTAAAGTTTTAGAATTTCTTGTTCAATGATTGAGAGTCAACCTCGATGACAATGGAAGCGAAAAGTTTCATTTCGCTAGTCGCGCTTAGTCGAAAATAATGATGTAAGAATTCGTATAACACTCGCATCGGTTCGAATTGCTTTTCATTTCATTTCGCGATATTCTGAACAGGGATTGGCAGCTTCAAGGACTTTTTGTACTTTTCTATTTCCATGAAATAGAGATTTTGAACAACAAATTGAAAAGTACTTTAAGTACAAAAAATAACTACGTTATATCCGATGATGAAATAATCAGAGAAATGAACAGAAATGTGACTGGAATTCGAGGTTTTGAAATCCGTCAATTTGCTCCATGCTTGGAGATTTTTGTCTAAAAAGTTTTTTGAAACATTTCCTTTGGTGTTTCTTTGCAGTTCTAACACGTAGGAAGCACCGAAGAAATTGATCGCGATTGTAAAATTTCAATACAGCGACGAGATCTGCACATTTTCGTTCTACTCCCCGGAAGCCTGTTAAGGTGGTGATACCAGCGACTCCTGAAGATGCAACCAGACCCATTGGTTACACGGAGAAAAAGGTATCTTAAAAAGTACCATAATTTATGGATTTTCTGCGCTGGTCTGACCGAGTCTAAATATTTACCTGAAAAAACCTCTAAAAGTACCATCCCAGACAGCACAGAAAGTTCTCTGGATGTTCTATAAACATATTCTTGGTTCCGCGTGTGTTGGTGCCCAAGGCACATATTTTCCAAATGTTTGGAGTACCTTCGCTTTTGATGCACATGAATACGTACCGAGCACGTTCTTTTCATATACTACGGGACGTTTTTTCCGCGTTTTCTAAACGTGCTTCCATGAAAACTAACCTTTTAAAAACATATGTGCAACGCTGCGGAACGTTGTGAAAACCTTTCCTTGAATACGTCCCAAGAACATTGCAAGAAGACATGAATAGAACTGAACGGGACATTTGCATGTTCCTGCGACATACATGCGACGTTTTTAGAACATCATGAGACGTTATTTGCACGTTCCCTGTATAACCAAGCACGTTTTCGGGACGTCCAGAAAACCTGCCGGTGCTGTATGGGATAATGTCTTGGACTTTTATACGGAAGGTACCATACTTATTTCAAAAAGTCCAAGAAATTATGGTACTTTTAGAGATTCATGCAAGTGAATATTCCGACTCGGGTCAGGCCAGCGCTGAAAATCCATAAATTATGGTATTTTTCAAGATATCTGTTTTCTCAGTGTAGAAAAGGACACAACCAAAACTATTCTGACAAATTACTCGAAAACGAAATGATTTTTCAATCAATAAAGATTGTCTGTACAGAGCGATATTTCCCTTTTATTCCTGTATTTTCTAATAATTTGTTAGAAAAGATTTGCCTCGGGTTGCATGGTCAGGGACCGCTGGTATCCCCTTAACCCTTTCAGGGGCACATTTTTCTATGATACTTACAGCCTTAATAAAATTGGTTGTGAAGGTTTTTGGGGTTGCTGATTACGAATCTGAGGTTAGATTTGCAAAATTCAAGATGGCAGATCCAATATGACGGACGACATTTTCAAAAATTCAACAGATTTGGATCAAATTTTGGTTCTAAGAGTTTTCGTGGTCGCGGATTACGAATCTGAGGTCAGATTTGCAAGATTCAGGATGGCGAATCCAAATAACGCGGACTAAATCTTCAAAATTCGACAGATTTTGACCAAATTTGTTCCCTAAGGATTTTCGGGGTCGCGGATTACGAATCTAAGGTCAGATTCCCGAACTTCAAGATGCCAGAATCATTATGGCACATTCATTCTTCAGCTCACCCAGCACAAACCTTGTGGTGACGTCCTCCGGATATCCTAGAGACTGTGCAATATCTCCAGAGGACGTCCCCAAGCGATTCGTGCTATATGGAAGAAAATAGTAGATTACGATGGAATTTTGATTATAGGGATCTTTGAAACCACCGATCACAAATCTGAAGTTGGATTTGCGAAATTCAAGATGGTAGATCCGGTATAGAGAGCCTCAAGGAAGAGAGTCGCCAGCTTGCTGTGCTCTGATTGGCGTAATCGCGAACAACTCTGTACGGAGTCGCCATATTGAAAATTTGACGTCACCGCAGTGCTGTAGTTTACAATTTGTTTTAGGCTGTCATAACCATAACATCAGCAATCAGTCATACCGATGTTATTCAACTGTGAATGTGAATAAAAATGAATTTGCAGGTTGCAAAACGAAATGAAGCTCACAATTCGCTATAACTAATGTGTACTGATTTTATCGTTATAACATCCGGGAACAAATCGTCAACTACAATACTGCGATGACGTCAAATTTTCAATATGGCGTCTCCCTTAAAGAGCTCTTCGCGATTACGCCAATCAGAGCACAGCAAGTTGGCGACTCTCTCCCTTGAGGCTCTCTAATCCGGTAGCTCACTATGTTGAGTTAACCTTGTGTTTTTTCACGTAATTTACAAAAAATGAATGCATGGATGTTTACGGATTCACTCAATATGTTTTTGAGGCATTAATTTCATGAACTAGGTGAAAATTTTCAAAATTATATATAACTCATGAATAAACTGAATATAGGCCTAGTAGAAATGATATAGGGCTGACATCAGTTCTACTAAGGATAGAATCGGATATAATTTTTATATAATTTTGAAAATTTTTCCACTTGGCACCTCCTGAATGAAAATCCTGGATACGTGCCTGTATACATATATTCATGCAAAAAAATATCATTAATGATAGTAATAAAGAAATGATGAATAATTCTAAACAAACTTTATTTTCTGAGATTTCCAAGTTTTTTTCTAAACTAATCGATCCAAAGTTCTGATAAAAACATGTATCGAGGAACTATGTATGGAGAATATGCGAAAAAATTTCAGGGCCTCGACTAATTTCATGAAGAAGAAATCGATTTTTCTTTAGAAAAATGCGGACTTTTTCAGGTTAATTATTTATAACTAATATTAAATTGAGGGAATTATTGCAATTTTGCATGAGGCTTGAATAACTTAGGTACCAATAACTGTGAAGTCTGTGTATTTGCCCGTGAATAGTGCAAAATGTACTAGAAATATGAGAAAAACTGAAGCAAAATAGATAGAATGTATATGCCCCACTGCCCCTGGAAGGGATTGGTTAAAAGAATTGGGAATTCAGAATAAGAAACACAAAATAACGTAAGAGGAAAACAAAGCCACAAAAAAAACACACAACAAAAACTAACAAAAAATTTAGTTAGTTCTACGTTTTGCCGGGCAGAAACGAAAGCACTGAAAAATTTTCATCTGGTGCGTATGATTCAAAATCTAACTGCAGATTCGTAATCAATGACCACGAAAACCCTCAGAATTAGAATTTAGTCAAAATCCGTCAGTTTTCTGAAAATTGTGTCCGCCATATTGGATCCGCCATTCTTAATTTTGCAAAGCTGACCTCAGATTCTTAATTTGCACCCCCAAAAACCCCAAGAATGAAAATTTGGCCGGAATCGGTGAATTTTTGAAAATTTTGACCGCCATATTGAATCCGCCATTTTGAATTTTTCACATCTGACCTTAAATTTGTATTCAGCAACCCCAAAAACTCTTGTGGGTGATTTTGTTAATGATATAAGTATCACAGAAGAATGTATCTCTGAAAGAGCTGAACAAATTTCATTTTCCGGAATTTCAAAAAGTTTTTCCTTAAAAACTAATGCACGAAAAATTCTGACAAAAATATATATCAAAGAACTATGTATGGAGAGTATGTCAAAAAATATTCCAGGGGCTCAACTGTTCTCATTCCGGAGAAACCGATTTTTCTTAAAAAAAAGCGAATTCTTTCATGTTAATCATTTATAATCAATATTAAAATGAATAAATTATCGCAATGTTGCATAAAGTTTGAATAATTTAGATACCAATGAGTGTAAAAAATGAGTATTTTCCCGTAAATAATGCAATATGTACTAGAAATATGAAAAAAAACTGAAATAACATAGGTGGGACGTATACGTCCCATTGCCCCTGAAAGGATTAACATCCCAGCAGCGTGATTCTCCGGAACCGTCTAAGCCACTCTAGGCCAGAAGCTATCAATTTTCCCAACCCAGAATAACATTTTAACACATTGTTTCTAAGATGTTGGAACTCCTTTTGATCGCAAAACAGGAATTCTCAATGTTTTTTCAGTATCCGAAAGTGGCCTACGTCCTGATAGATTGAAGAAAAAAGAACATGAAGAAAGATAGCAATTGTGGATAATTATTGTGATTAATATATTATAAGCATACGTTGATAAATGTCGTGTCCCTGGTAGAAATTTGACAAGGAATTCCCTATTAGAAGCATGGCCGTCGTGAGGCTGCAATAGGGAACTCCTAGTTAAGGAAGCCTTAGCCTAAAGAAGTCAGAGCCTTATCAGATACTCGAGTCAGGCCCTGAACAGAAATCCATATCAGAATTTCTACTAGGGTACGTATTTTTTTTTCAAATCATCCTTGTGAACGGATGGGATGGGATTCAAAGTATCGATCACTACCTGGCTTTTATACTTTATCTTTGTTTCTTGTATGTTTTCAGAGCGAATTGTCCGATGATTGCAACAATGACGATGGTATGGGTGGTAGTGATGTGGAGGGCGAAGGGAAGCAGGTTCTGGTTGGAGTGTGTGCTATGGCCAAGAAGTCTCAAAGCAAACCCATGAAGGAGATTTTAACGAGATTGGAGGAATTCGAATACATCAAGATAGTCGTGCTTCCGGAAGAAGTTATTTTAAAAGTATGTTATCAACAGTGTTGCCAGATGGTGGGGAGGAATTGGGGAACGTGAATATTAGGGGATTTTGTGGGGAATCATGGAAAAATTGGGGAGATTTGGGGAATTCTGTTAGAACTAAAACATTTGGAAACTAAGGGTACAGTCAAACAACTTCGTAACGTAACTGCTCAGATAGTACAGAAGTTCGTGAATCAATCGAAAATAACTCTTCTAATTAATTTCTTATTTAATAGTTTTTTGAATTCTTTGAGAGTTCTTTAAGAACATATTGAGTTATAAAATAATTTTGTGAGAATTCTCTAGAGAACTAATCATTTCTGTTACACGGACGAAACCATGATCCCTACCAAATACCCCCTCAAAGCAAGGAGAAAATTCATTTTTTATGGAAAAACAATTCCCTTATGTACTGAAACCCCCCAGGTAATACACAAAAATCATTATAGAATCATTTATTTATTTATTTACCACTGACAAGTAGGGAACTGTTCTTGAATTATGAAGAGAAAACTTTTCTTGAACTCTTTTGAAATTCAAAAAATTCCCACCAAGAAGTCCAAGAACAATTTGATTTGTCAAACATTTGCGAGTGCCGTTAGAATTCTCAAAGAACTCCTATAAAATTTCAAGAGGAAATGTTTGATGAATCGAATTCTTTTTGAAACTTTTTAAGAACTCGTCGTATTCTGCAAAAGTTATCAAGAACTTTTCTTTCAGAATTCATTTGGGATTCTTGTGTGCTATTTAGGTAAATATTATAATCACAATCAGAATTCATTCGAAGGTGTTCTTAATTTGATGAAATTGAAAGAAAACGGATTAGATCCTCCCACTATACCATCAGTTAGCTCTTTTTTATACTTCTCATCAATATATTATTCTTCCTTCACTTTCAACAAATGTTTTATTCGGATTATTATGTATTTGCCGTACATTTTTCAGATAAATCACTTTTCTTTCGTAACAGCAATACTTGAGATACATAAAACAAAGAAATACAGTTCAATTGTCCAAGATTGTATGCTCAAGGCGGGAAAAATTAATTATTTTGGCGGAAAGTTTGAAAAATAAAATGTTGGGGATTTTTTGGGGATTCAATGTGAAAATTGGGGATTTTGTGGGGATTTTGTTCATCAGAATTGGGGAATCTGAGGAAAAAATTCTGGCAACACTGGTTATCAAGTGTACGACTTTGCTTTGCTTCCGCTGTTTTTTCCCAAAATCTTGAGACTTTATTCTCAAAAAGTCTCAAAAAGTGAATATATCTGTGATGAAAAAAGTAGAGCCAATTTTGAATCTAAATCTTCTTATTTCTAGGGTGGCAGCACTGTCATTCATGTCTGTTCACATTTCTTTAATTAGCTACGTTGTGTCTCTTGAGCAACTAACAGTGAATTTTTATGTTGCGGGAGTTTGAATCGTTTATAGAAATGAAATGAGACTTCAAACCCACAAAATCTGATGAATAATCGTTATTTAACTTTCCAAATCAACTCTTTGGAACTGAAAACCTGGTTCAAGACTGCTGTAGCTGTAAGTACTGCAAAATTGTGGGTCTTCAACAGTGAAGTATTTCGTCGTTCGATTTCTAATGCGTTTAAATAAACGATTCAAACTTCAGCAACATGAATTTTTCGATTTTCCACAATGTGTGATTTTATCGAGCAACAAAGTTGCATTAAATTTTGTCTGCGGGATGAAATTTCTGCTGCAGAAACGTTTAGAATGTTGCAAAAGGCCTTCGGCGATCAGGTTTTGTCTGAAACAATTCAAAGAAGGGGGAAAAAGCATTGAAGACAAAGAACGTCCCGGACGATCATCAACATTAGTTAATAAACACACATGTCAATGGAATCGAAAATTTGCTGCTCAAAAATCGTCGGTTGACAATTAGAGACCTTGCTGATACTGTACATATTTCATTTGGATTGGTCCAAACCATTTTGAAAAAACATTTCTGCCTAAGAAGAGGCAAAAACACGTCTCTCGAACAATGCTCTCAGACTATCAGAATGAGATGAAACGCATCATAACTGGAGATGAGACGTGGATCTATGTTTACGACCCGGAACAACTGATCAAACCAGCGAATATCCCGCCAAAGTCGTTCAAAAATCAAAGTCATGTTCACAGTTTTCTTCGATTATCGTGGTGTGGTGCATTATGAATTCTTTCCACCGAGCCCAACTGTTAATGAGGAATAATTTGTGTGAAGCCATTCGTATCAAGAGGCCAGATTTATGGAGAGACAAGAGTTGGTTTTTGCATCACGATAATGCGCCATCTCACACTGCATCCGTTCTTCGAGACTTTTTCATGAAAAATTCGGTACATTTCGAACCACAACCACCGTATTCGCCTGACTCAGCTTCGTGTGACTTCTGGCTATTCTCTGAGCTCAAAAGAACGCTTCGTGGACACCGTTTTGAATCTCAGCCGCAGTTTTCTTCAAATCAAAACAGAAAATCAAAACTTCCGTTTGGTTTGGACGAGAAGTTGGCTCAAAAACTGACATCTCCGATCGAGTCAAAAACTGTATTGTACAAGCCATGTATTGTAAACAGCGGAAGCAAAGTTGTGCACCTAATATTTTTCTTTAATTGACAAATAAAGACCTGAAAAGAAAATCATGAAAGATCGATTCAACTTGATGATAATTTACTATCTTTTTCAAATAATGTTTTGATAAAATTTCAGGAATCCGTCGAAGACTGGCCCATAGTGGATTGCCTGATAAGTTTCCACAGCAAAGGATTTCCCCTTGATAAGGCAATCAGTTACGCAAATTTACGAAATCCCTTCATCATCAATAATCTTCCAATGCAATATGACATCCAGGTGAGACTTAGATTATTTATATTCCTGCTCATTTGATTAATCAAATTTGATATTGATGGAATCTTTTCATTTTCTTTTTTCTTAGGATCGAAGAAGAGTTTACGCGATTTTGGAAAGCGAAGGTATCGAAATTCCTCGGTATGCCGTGTTGGATCGCGATTCCGCGGATCCGAAACGTAAGTCATTGATGAATAATGATAGTAGTAGTAATAGTAGTAGTAGTAGTAGTAGCCATGCTTGAAGATGGTATCAAACTCAAACGAATATCTAGTATCCTTCGGGGAAGTAACCTACAGACGATTCGGTTGATTTAATTTGTTGTGCGTGACGTTGAATGTTCAGTTTTTTGACATGCGAAGAACAAAGAACTCATTTCAGATCACGAACTGGTGGAATCCGAAGATCACGTTGAGGTCAACGGGGTGACTTTCAACAAGCCCTTTGTAGAGAAACCGGTGTCGGCCGAGGATCACAATATTTACATTTATTATCCTACTTCCGCTGGTGGCGGTAGCCAAAGACTGTTCAGGAAGGTATGACGAGTGAACTGAATTCTCTACGCATCGTGGATTTACTCCCTTTATTTACTATAGTGATGTAATATGTTGTACTTCAATTCTTTCCTCAGATAAATTCAACGAGGGGTTAGACCATTGTAGAACGGAACAAAAGGATAAGTTGGGAGGTTCTTTTCTTAACCGAAATCATTAAATCTATTGGAATCCTGTAAAGGAGCTTTTAAAAATATCTGAAATTATAAAGTGTAAAGTTTCATGCTGAATTTCAAAATCCAGGACCGAAGTATAGGGAGAAAAAATAGAAATACAGGGGTTTAGTCAATGACTGTCAATTCAGGGAAAAAGAGCAAGTCTACCCAAAATTCGTAGTCAAAATATTAACAGTTGATAGTTTGATTGGTATTTTTCATAGTGAAACTATCAATTGTTAATACATCGACTATTTTTCAGCGATTCTCGTTTTCCCTAAATGGATAGTCATTTTCTAAATATTAATAGAACCGGTCTTTCCGTGTATAATAACATCGAGGTCCTTTCTTAATATTTTGAAATCCCAGACTGGTCTAACCCCTCAAAATAGTATAAGTAACAAATTTATTTGCGTGAATATTACTAAATGTTCAGCCTATTCTTGCCCTCGTGATACAGATAGGTAGCCGTAGTAGCGTCTACTCTCCGGAATCGCGGGTACGAAAAACAGGTTCTTACATCTACGAAGATTTCATGCCAACCGACGGTACGGATGTTAAAGTTTATACGGTAGGTCCGGATTACGCTCACGCGGAAGCAAGAAAAAGCCCAGCTCTAGATGGTAAAGTCGAAAGAGATTCCGAAGGAAAAGAAATTCGTTATCCCGTGATACTCAGTAACGCTGAAAAACTCATTAGCAGAAAAGTATGTTTAGCCTTCAAACAAACCGTCTGCGGCTTCGATTTACTCAGGTAAATTGATTTTATTTTTCCCAATCATGTTGCTGAAATTTGAATCCTTCCTTGGAACGAATTGATAATCGAATAACAAAATACTCTGCTATCTTGAGACCCGAAATTTCATTTCGAGAGAATAAATGAAGATGATTTATCAATTTCCAAATCTATATAAAATGATGTTTTATCGTTGCTTTCAACACGATTGTTATGATTCGATTCTAAATCCATCAATTACAATATTTTTTTTTTCTCTTTTCGATAAATTCTCTATTAATCTATGCGAAGAATATTAAAATTCTCGAATCAATGATAAATGATTCATCGCGTTATACATGCACGATACACGCGACGCAATTATCGTTGTCATTCTATAACAAGGCATCTCGTTACACTCGCGAGAAGATACGTTACGTCAAACCCGCAGTAATAAATATTCATTTTCCTTCGTTGTTGTTTCGATCGAAATACCCTCAAACACGCATTTTCTCATTTCAGAGCTAATGGAAAATCGTTCGTATGTGATGTAAATGGATTTAGTTTCGTTAAAAATTCAAACAAATATTACGATGATTGTGCCAAGATTTTGGGGAATATGATATTAAGAGAATTAGCTCCTACGTTACATATTCCTTGGAGTGTACCATTTCAGTTGGACGATCCTCCGATAGTGCCAACCACTTTTGGAAAAATGTGAGTATCGAGATCAGATTTTTTATTTGTTTTTTTTACACACATTCGATGTATAATATGAATATTATTATGTTACAGGATGGAATTGCGTTGTGTCGTCGCGGTTATTAGGCACGGCGATAGAACGCCGAAACAAAAGATGAAAGTAGAAGTACGCCATCCAAAGTGAGTAGCAGCAAACACCCCCGGATGAAATTAGCGTTGCGTGAAATATCCAAATTTCTACTTCAATTCTCTCAAGTTTTGGGTCATCGAATGCGTTCGAAACAAAGCATATTTGTGATACAAATCGAAAAGTGATTGAATATCTTCGAATCGAAGTGTCAACATGAGAAATTTATTGCTTCAAGCTCACCGCCGCTAGTTTCATTATCTTTGATACCCAATGACAGATGATTCATACACATCTGTAGATCAATACAATAATAATCTTTCATGATCTGTACAGATTTTTCGAAATATTTGCCAAGTATGATGGATACAAACATGGTCATGTTAAATTAAAACGTCCGAAACAACTCCAGGAGATATTAGATACGGCGCGTAGTCTCCTGTCGGAGATCCAACACCGAGCAGCGGGGCCTGAATTAGAAGAAAAACAAGGCAAATTAGAACAATTGAAGAGTGTTTTGGAAATGTAAGGGATTTTTGGATTGTTCATTATTCAGGGTGTTGACATTTGGACATTGGAAAGTTAGGAAGTCATTAAACAAAGATAAAATGTTATTCCGTCTGTTTTGTATTTCAATCAGCGTTGCCAATTCCACACAGCGAAAAATCTTGTGTCACAGAAGGTCCACTCAGAGTTTGTGTTGAAAACAACATGTAAAAATCTGAAATTTACAGATTTTTTGTGTTGATTTGAAAATACACAACATTTTTCACTGTGTACGGAGTTCTTTTTTACTGTATTTTTTAAACTCATCGAAAGAGTTGAGAAAACACTTGGAGGCTCTGTTACACGCGTGGAGCTGTTGCAACAAAAAGAAGAGAAACTAAATTTGTCCTTAGGATCTCTTCCTTCTTTTATCTAACAATATCTTTCGCTGCAGAAATACATTATAAATACCATCTGTTGATCAATGAGAGAGTTGAAAGGTCTCAGACCAGAGAATTGTACGAGGTTTAATAAGTTTCTTTAGATAGGACAGTATCTATAAACGTATGGTATCGCAAGCTAAAAATTTTGAGTAGGCAACTTGAATTTGTCTACCCTGAACAACCATTATTCCTTCTATTATTAATTTTGGATAATATTATTTCACAGGTACGGGCATTTCTCGGGAATAAATCGTAAAGTACAAATGAAGTATCAACCTCGTGGTAGACCGAGGGGAAGTTCCTCCGACGATGGTAACAATCACAGTAGGGCACATTTTTATCTTCATATATTGTATAGTAATATTACTACCCTGTGTATGTATCGAAATTTCAATTTTTTTTTAGTCAATCAAAGTGAGATGACACCTTATAATTGAAATCTCACAGTATCGCTCTTCTGTTTCATCATAATTCTCATTTTTCACATAGGATCTCACGTGAATTGTACACTCGACCCTCTGTATCGATATTCTGTTTTTACATTTATAGATAAATTAGGCGAACCGTCTCTGGTTTTGATATTGAAATGGGGTGGAGAATTGACACCAGCGGGTCGTATCCAAGCCGAGGAATTGGGAAGAATATTTCGCTGCATGTACCCTGGTGGTCAAGGTAGACACCTTAGTGGTTGGTATCTTATGCTCATTCGCTTGCTACGCTAGTCCATAAGTTGAAACATTTGTATATCGGACCATCGTTTTGGTACCGTACACAATAATTTCATATCCAATTTTTTGCCTGCTATCTTGAAAGTTTTATTACAATGATTTTTATATTTCTCTGAAGCACCACAAACGGTAATCGATATCACTTTTTGCCGATAAAATATATAGCAGTTGGATAATTTGAGATACAAATGCAGCAAGCGGAGACTAGAAACCTTTTTTTTAATGTTTTCTCTTTTGGAAATGATTTAAAAACCAAGGTTTCGGTCTCTCATTTCATTTTAGATATTCATCTTATTTTATATATACACATTACATTTGAATTTCATTCGCCGTTCGATACAATTTCAAGGGGATGCCTCAGTTGAAATGAAATATTGAAATAATAACTTCCCCTGATGGGTATCCCCTTAATTGTCCAGTTCATGTTAGTGATTTGACGCAATACTCCATCTCTTACGGCATAAATGAACTTACAAATATTTTCGAACATTATTTCAGAGGAAGACTCAGAGATGTTACCAAATCATGGTATTTTTTTTCTTTATTACGAATTTGCTTGTAGCTGTGTTTACATTGTTTCGCTGTGTTTATAAAGAGATAGCACTTGAGTATGAAGCGCTGCTTGAGAAAATTCATCATCGATCCTTCACAATTCTTTACATCAATTTCGATATGGTTGCAATTCCAGTACAGAACATTTGATTCAATTTGTTTCTTCGCCTCGATCAGTAAAACCGAATTCATGTATGTGTATATGTATGTTAGTTTCATAGTTGCTGCATAGTATTTTTTACACTTCTCGCAAAGTTGCATCACTTTTTATTCACACATTCACGCGATATAGACAATTTTTCTTATAAAATTCTCTCAAAAAATGCAAATCAAATTAAATTGTCAAGATGAAAAGGTGTTTTTTTTTATATTTCAATCCCATCGAATCATTGAATGAACATTCTCATTTCAATGTTGTTTATTTATCACAGTTTAGTTTATAGGTATGGAATGATGTGTAAACGATGATACAGTGTTTCGTAATTGATCGATAATTGTATTGGAAATGAAACCATGTGAATTCTCATAATGAAATTCAAACATTCAGGTGAATACGCCGGTGCTCAAGGATTGGGATTGTTACGTTTACATTCGACGTTTCGGCACGATTTGAAAATTTACGCTAGCGACGAAGGAAGAGTACAAATGACGGCTGCCGCTTTTGCTAAAGGATTACTCGCTTTGGAAGGAGAACTCACCCCTATTCTCGTTCAAATGGTCAAAAGTGCCAATACGAATGGACTTCTGGATAACGATTGCGATAGTAGCAAGTATCAGAATATGTAAGTTCGATTTCAAGTTCAATTTATTTAATTTATTCATTGTTCATTGCTTGAAAAAGTAACTCACCACAACGTTGAGCCAACAGCTGTAATAATTAGAGGAAAATTACACGCTCCCTGTTGATCGTTCAACAATCGATTACTTGAACTCAAACAACTTTCTTTTGAAAGGGTGAAAACGCGGTTACACGAGTTACTCCAACAGGACAGAGAGTTCACACGCGAGGATCAAGAACAAATTAATCCCGGCAATGCTTTGAGCATCAACGCTGCCATGAATTTTGTTAAAAATCCAGTCAAGTGTTGCCAACACGTTCACGCTCTCATTCAAAAATTGATGGATATCGTGAGAATTAAGAAAGAAGATCCAAAAACGAAAGGTGAAAATTTAATAGCATTCCTTCTTTTCCCTCGAATCGAAGACAAATTAATATACTTGAATTTTTTCAGATGCCATACTTTACCACGGCGAAACTTGGGAATTGATGGGTCGACGTTGGGGGAAGATAGAAAAAGATTTTTGTACAAAGAACAAAAGATTCGATATATCGAAAATTCCAGATATCTACGATTGTATAAAATATGATTTGCAACATAACAATCATACGTTACAATTCGAGCATGCGGAGGAATTGTATATATACGCGAAAAATCTTGCGGATATCGTCATCCCGCAGGTAATTTTATTATTTTACATCCATGTATCTCACGCATTCCTGAATTCACTTTAATTCTTATTTTAGGAATACGGTTTGACAGTTCAAGAAAAACTCACGATAGGTCAAGGCATTTGCACCCCTCTTCTCAAGAAAATTCGAGCAGACTTGCAGAGAAACATAGAAGAATCTGGGGACGAAACTGTCAATAGACTCAATCCAAGGTACTTTATCACTTTATTGATCGATATGTTGGGGTTGATTATCCCAGACCAAAAACAACTCGTCAAAAGATTCTTTAACGAATTATCCCACATATCAAAAACACTAAACATCAATATGAATGATGTGTAGTCTACGTACAATTACACGTCACCCCACCAAAGTTGCCAGATAAATCTTCAGCATCTGATGATTGCTCATTTCTTGTATATAATCTTGTATAATCAAAATTTCAATTCTGAGGGAAAATACCTCAATGAACGAAGATAAATCCGAAGATTTTTCTGGAGAATACTGGCAACTCCTCTACACCCCACAGTCCAAACATTTGGGAACAAAATTCAATCACAAATAATGGAGATTCCTGCATGAAGCTTCAACCACGAGTAAGGGAAGCAATTTCCATTCATGCGATTGAAAAAGTTCTCGAAATTTCAATTCTTGAATGAATGAAATTTGAAGCAATTTGTAAGGATGAACATAATTTTGAAAGTCCTGTGACAGTCGAGTGACGAAACATAATCAATCTATCACACACTCCTCATCACAATCCACCTGAATTTTCAAACAACAATCATAGACCATCAGCTCATTCGGATCTTTTGTCCGAGAAGTTTTACGCAGAATAATTTGGATATAGAATCAACCAGTGCTGAGATATTTTTCAACGAGACTTTTTTTGTTCCCCGATCAAATGAAATATTTGTGAATTTTCTTCTATGCCACGTTATTCCGCACAGTTTTTCCTTCAAATTGAAAAAAAAGTGAGGTTAAGTTGGGCGAACAGGAACCGAGTTATTAATCGGTTGAATTGCATGATGCGGATTTGCACCTATATGTACTTTTGGAAGGTTAAAAACAATGATGTTATTCAGATACTCGCACGGAGTTTCGAGTCCAGGACGGCACGTACGGACAAGATTATATTTTACAAGCGAAAGTCATGTACATTCCTTGTTGACTGTTTTGCGATATGGCGGACTGCTGGATGTAAGTACTCAATATCCTTTTATATTTGCTACAATCGCAAATCTTCATTTCAATGTGAACGTAGGTGATAAAAGATGAACAATGGCGACGAGCAATGGAATACGTAAGCATGGTTTCCGAATTAAATTACATGTCCCAAATTGTGGTCATGTTATACGAAGATCCAACGAAAGATCCCAGCAGTGAAGAACGTTTCCACGTTGAACTACACTTTAGCCCAGGAGTCAATTGTTGTGTGCAGAAGAATCTACCTCCTGGTCCAGGATTTCGACCGCATTCGCGTAACGAAAGCAGTCAGAACATAGTAAGTTTTCTTTTTCACTTTATTGTTACAATTAATTCTGTTTTCTGATCCTAAGCTGTAAAATTAATGATCAATTTTGGTTTCTTTTTGTCTTCGAAAGGGGGAATCCGGTGGTTCCGGACAGGATACTCTTTCCCAATGCAGTACAAGGATAGAGGAAGAGGACGTGGAATTGAGCATACTTGAAGTCGATGTCACATCTCCTCCGGCACAACCCGTGAGTATCAAAGACATTGTTTTTGAAACAACGATCAAAGAATTTGATAATCGAATTATTTTAAGGAACCTTCACCGCCATTGGGAGGTGACGCGGTTGATAGCATGCTCGACAGTCCCACTACCAGTAGAGCCATCGATATGATGGATTTAGATCCAAATATGATGGATCAACCATTCGATAGTGGCTTTCTACAAAGTTCCGCGCCTATTCCAATCAGGTAAATTTTCAGAATTTCACAAAAACTCCTCAATCGATTGGCCTTTTGAGTTTGCTGAACAGCCAGAAGTCGCACGAAGTCAAATCAGGTGATCGCGGAACGATATGAATCGAATTTTTGGCAAAAGAAGTCACGAATAACCAATGCCAAATGATTTCTAATTGTCAATCGACGATATTCAAGCACCAAATCTTCGATTTTTTGTGACAAAGTTCGATCACCAAAGGCCTTCCGCAACATTTTCAACGTGTCCGCACAAGAATATTCGTTCCGCGAATAAAATTTGATGCAAGTTCTTTGCTCAACGAAATCACCCACCATTGTCAAAATCGAAAAATTCACTTTTGGTTGTTTACAAAACCTTTTGACAAATGTTATGGACATTCCTACCAACCTAGAAAAAAACACAATTTATCATCTGCCTTCCTAATATACATTCCATAGATTCAGAATTGTAAGAACTATTGTATTTAGCGCTAGAACGGTGTCGGGACACGAAGCGGCTAGATTGGGCAGTCAATTGGCAGCCAGTCAACGACAAAGAAGGGAAAGAGAAGCAGGTGGCATTGTGGAACCACGCGCACGAAGTTACGATCATCAAAGACAAGAAAAATCAGACAAAGGTAAGTGTCGAGATATTGTAATTCTCACGTTACAAGGGTTTATATTATCATATTTATATAAAACAATGCGGATTAATACGCAGTGATATCTCAACTGATGGTATGAGATGTCACGATGACCTCGAATTCGAGGATAAAATATAATAATGTTTTATAATGGATACATTTTCCAAGTGTGATGCATGTATATTATTAACCTCCGATTTTTTGAGTGCCGCTTTGAAACTTGTGCATGTATATATATATATACTTCTATATACATTGCATATCTGGATATTCTAATTCTTTAAAGGCGTAACATGGTTCAATTAACACGGTTCTTTTATTTATATCTTTTTTTTTGTTTTCATATTTTTCCCCTCCGAGAGAGAAAAGAAAACTTTCTTTATTATGCATTATGCGAATGTGTTTTGTGTTCTGGTGTTTTTTCTTTTCCTCGTAGCTGCGGACAAGCTGCAGTATCAGAGCTTGGACGCGGTCAACAAAGAAGGTATGTCTCGTCTTTCTCTTAGACTTGTTTGTTCAATGATATCACGAACAAGATGATTAAAAATTGCAGCAAAACACAAATCATTATTTACTTTTTTTTCAGACGATTCGATCCGCTTTTTTATTCTTTTACTTCCCTGGCTGTAACTTCAACAGCGTACAACAACCTTCGAATTGAATTTCCATGCGAAAATCGAAGGTTGTCGTTATGACATTTCAATCAAATAACCGGGAACCATCTCACGTTGTCGGTCACTTCTTTGAAGCTTCTTCATTGATTCTTTTGTTTTTTTCGCAAGTATGATCGGTACCCGGTTACTTTCCCTAGAATTGATCATGGATGTTGCAATCCCTGAGCACGCACAAATCAATTTTATTATTCAATATATTGTGATGGTAATCGTCCTATTCCAGAATGGATCATCAAACAACAAGTAGTTTCTCTACGCGCTTTTCGAGATTATTACAAACTATATTTCTTCATTCCATTCTCTTCCCTTGATATATTTATGTTTTCTTTTTTTTGTTCAAATAATAATTTTCCCACAACAATACAGTCCTCAAACTGTTCTCAAGATTTGTTTGTGCTATCGTTGAGGGATCCCTCAATGATTTTCTTCTTTTTCTTGATTTTTAGTGCGAATAAGATGAATTATAAAAAGTACGTTTTTTATCCAGTAAGTTTATATACGAGAGAGTTAAAGAATCCACAATTTGGAAATAAAAGACAAAAATTTGATATCGTTTAGGTTCGATTTTTCTATCGATAATATCGTATACATGGTTGTTGTGTTTTGTCTCATCTTTGTTTTCATGAATACGAGTGTGTACACGATGAAGCAGTATCGTTGAAATAACTCTTTGCTCAGCGATAGTTGTGCGCGTGGAAGCCAACTAATTTATTTGACTGGACGGCTAGTTGGGGTACACACTGCACCAAATACCACCCAATGTGTGGCTCACTTAGTCGTCTCCTTGAATTCCTCTATCCCCTATCTAAGTCATACGATTCCGACACCGAGATTGGCTTTTATTTTAATTTCGAATCACATTTGCTTTTCATTGATGATTTATTTTGTTTTTCTTCTTTGCGCGCGCTAAGGAAAAACAAAATAAACTACTCTCAACGCATTATAAATTCCTATTATTTTTCATCATTGTATACACATATTTTTGTTGTTCTCCTGTCGAATTTGATTTTGTTTGTCATTCGTTATAATTCTTCTTTTGTCTTTCGAAATGAATATTCGTTATTGTCGTTCATTGTTGGTGTATTCTCAAAACGGTACAAAAGGCAAAAAAGAAACTGCAGAGAAAAATGTGGGAGAAATTCAAACTTTTTTCAGCATCGATTTCATGTAGCACATTGATATAAATAATTTATAATCGATGTCGTGTTTTGGTTGGCTTACTAATTGCATGGCTATCGTATTTTCATAGTACGAATGATTTGTGGTGAACTTTAATCAAACTAACCGAACTGAATTTTCGTGGTATATATACGTGTATATATATATTTTTTTTATTTGAACATTACTATCTTCTTTTTTAGAATTCTACTTTTATTGTACTCCATTTTTCATTCAGGCACAATTTTTTTTGTATACAATGGATTTTTTATTTGAATCAGTTTTTTCCATCAATGTGCAACGTGTTGTAACGTGAAATTGTGAATTCTGGGTACTCAAAGAGAAGAATAAAGTCATATGAATTTGATATATGGGGTGAATAGTGTCGCGGGGATAGTTTTATCGTATTTTCTTTTTGATCAAATATTTGATATTTGCGCCTGAGATTCGTCCATTGGTGTTACACTGTAAAACACAAGTTTTGGATGGAAATGAATTTTCCCCACACGCTTATGAAAATTTCCACAAATTTAATGAAAAATTTGAAACTTTATAGGATTTTTAACATCATTCTACAGTGAATTTCCGGACTACAAATTTTGTACAGTGTATCGTTGAGAGTTGGATGTGAATTATCTTTCCTACGCACAATAAAGATATTCATATTTTGAGAAAAAATGAAGCATGAAGCATCCTGTACGGCATACCACCGTGCAGACCACGTAGAACAACGGTGGATCTTCCACTTGATCCTTTCAGGGGCGATGGGAAATATACAACCACCCGGATAGCATCGGGAGGTTTTCTGAACGTTCATAAAACGTACTTGCTCTCACAGAAATCGTCCAAATAAAATCCCAAGACGTTCTAAAAACGTCGCATGTACGTCCCAGGGACATACAAATGTTCTGTGATGTGCAATTTATGTCCACCATGCGACGTTCTGGGGACGTGTTCAATGAAGATGACAATGACGTTCCACGATACTAAGCGTATGCCCAAACAGCGCCGAAAGTTCTCCAAACGTTTTAAAAACGTATCCATAGTCCCACAGATGTTCCCTGGTTTAAAAAAACCATTGATTCTCGCCAAATCTTACTGAATTACAGTTGAACTTGGACAATGTTCTGACCAATTCTCATCCGGCAAATGTCAATGAGATTTGGTCAGAAAGAACAGTTGATTCTCGGATAATGTTCTGACCAAATCTCGTTTAATTTCATTTGACAGAAGTAATGGATTCTTTCAACCAGGGTTGGTTCCCAAAAGTATATTTTCTAAACATCTTGAGAACATTCATCCAATGTGCTGGGAAACACGTTTTGGGGACATTGTTCACAAATGCTAGGGTACGTTTCCAGAATGTTCTCGAAACTTTATATGAAAACTAAGTATTTTATTCTAACCTATATAAATTTATATTCATAGTTTTATCAGGGACGAAAGTATCAAACAACTATAAAAGTATGCTTTGTATTGAATATTTGGGAAGATTTCATTTCAGAAGTTCAAAACTATCGGCAGAATATGAATCATCAACAATTAAGTCAATATATTAAGATTCACATAACCTCAAAATTGACGCGAAACAAAATCTCATTATATACAATGTATTAACAAGATGCAAATGTAATTTATTGAATCTATCGATAGAGGTCCCACCGCAGTTCATTTACATCGGCTCCAAATGAAGAATATTGAAAGATTTGGCACAAGTTTGAACATCAACAAATTCTCATTTTCAATGTCTTATAAACATTCCATGAAAACCTAAATAAAACTATACCAGACATTCGTACATCCCCCTTCGTATATACATGCGATCTTTCCTGAACGTCCCGAAACATTTTCAGAACATTCCAATGTTTCAGAAGACGTTCCAAGGATATTGATAGAACCTCCTGGTGCTGTATGGGATGTTTGTATAGGTTAGTTTTCATGAAAGTACGTTTGGGAAACGTAACGAGAACGTCTCGTGGTAGATGAAAAAGACGTACTGGGAACGTATTTGAACCTACTCCATGGAGACGAAGCGCGCAAAACTAAGGTTATGTTTCTAAAACGTCCACAGGACATTCATTGCTGTCTGGGCAGGTGGGCTGAAAAGTTCGTAGGCTAACATAGTAAAACACATCTTTTCATTCAATATAGTTCCCTTCGAGGGAGATACAGCGATTGTAGCGATCAATAATTTCTTCGATTCTCATTTTTATAATAAGATTTCTCTTTGCCTTCAAAATACGCTTCATTTTCGGTATCTTGAATCTTTTTCCACCGAGCATTCTTTTCAAGTCTGCGAACAGAAAAAAGTCGCTAGGGGCGAGATTTGGTGAATAAGGTGGATGGGGAAGTAATTCGAAGCCTAACTCGTGCAATTTTGTCATTGTTTTGATTGATTTGTGGCAAGGTGCGTTATCTTGATGGAACAGAACTTTCTTTTCTTCGGGATTTGGTCCTTCAATTGATCCAATAACTCGATGCCGTAGTCGCTGTTTATCGTTTGGCCCTTTTTAAGGTAATCGATAAATATAATACCCTTCGCATCCCAGAAAACAGATGCCACATAACCTTACCAGTCGACTGCTGCGTTTTTGCACGCTTTCAGTCCACTCGGCTGACCGTCGATTGCCTTCTGGAGTGTAGCGATGAATCCATGATTTCATCCATTGTGATTTATCGACGAAAAAACTCGGCTTTATTAATCGGGTTAATTATCTTCAAAGAGTGCTCAGAATCATCGACTCGTTGTTGTTTTTGATCAAGAGTCAACAAGCGCGGCACCCATTTCGCACACAGTTTTCGCATGCTTCGAATGTTCTTTTGAAATAAAACCAACACGTTCTTTTGTCGATCATTCGAAACAAGTTTGTGCACTTTGTTGATGTTTTCATCGATGACAGCCTTTTTAGGACATCCACTGTGTTCATCGTCTTCAATGCTCATATCACCTCGTTTCAACTCGTTTCAAACCACTTTTCCACCGTTAATTTTCTTGGCGCACAGTCCGAATTTTTTTTCATCAAAAAGCAATGTTTAATCAACACACGGAATTCTTTCTTATCCATTTTTCCAACAATAACAAAAGTTCATTTACTCTCAATGCTGTATCTCGCAAACCAACGGTGGGACAGTTGAAAAATTTTTACTCGTGTCTAGTTAAGGTTAGTACTAACGGACAATCATGTGGATTTGTCCCCCTAATAACGCCATCTGCATGTCAGCCTACGAACTTTTCAGCCCACCTGGTACTTCTCACCTCAATTCCTTTGGTTTTTTTCGTTATAACTCCTGCTCATTACAGCATATCAATAAGAAATAACTTGTCTTATACTGGATGATGATTCATCTGAACCCTATTTAATCATTTTTGCAACAATTAGGCATTTTACAATTGTTATTGAATAAACAATCGCAAAAATTTCTCTTTTTTTACATGAAATTCGTACCTGAAGTCCCTAGGATATATATCAACTTGTAAATCATGCTTTTAGATTCTAGAGATGATAGCGATGTTCATTGTTGTTATTGTTTATTCAACAAAATATTGCGCAAAAATGTCGCACGGTGAGGTCAAATGCCAAAAAGCTGGACAAAATTATACACGGTTCTCAAATTTGCTTGAAACCCCTGGTGAAAATGGAGCGTTCTGGGAAGAGTTACAAAGACGTTATTAGAGAGTCCTATAAGAGTAATCGAAGGATCAATTCAAAGTATCAGAAGCGTTTCGGAGGAGTCATTTGGCGGATGTAAAGCGTGCATGAAAGTGAGCCCAAAGAAAGTAAAAAAAAAAAAGAATTTGCAAAGGGGAATCGAACCAAGAACTTCTGAACTCGGGAGAAAGTCCTTTACCGCTAGGCTAACATCGGTGATTGAAAAATTGGAACTTTATTTCCCTGATGAACTGTGTCATAAGGGAATGTGCTTTAAATTCAATCTTTCTCATTGAATTAAAATGATTTTTCATCCTGAAAGTTTACAAATCAATTTCAATATCCCATGTGTGATCATTAAATGTGCAAAAGAATTTAATTAACTTTCACATATCAAACATCATCAAATTACAGTTCGATAATTCAAAACAATTGTTGTTTAGTAATTATATTGGTAAATGTATCTTGAATACCAATACAATTTCTTAGCTTAACAACTGGTATAAAAGGTAAAGAATACCCTCTAAACATTCTAACCTCAAAATCATATAATTCTCAATCAATCAAAACATATATACAAGGGAAGTCCTATAAGCGTGTTGAAAACCTTCACTACCGAAACATCGTAAACATCAGGAAAGAGTTATTGAAGAGTTGGAGAAGAGTGTTCAGTAAGAAGGGTGCGTTGGACGTTCAATGAAATGTGATAGCACGCTCAACCAAATTTGCCTTAGAGTCATTTGGCGGTCGAAACTTTTCACAAACGCTTCTGTCACTTTATTGCACGCTTTGACGGTGTTTCAAGCACGTTCGATTTCTACCAGGGACTTGTTACTCGGAGGTTTTTGGGGTTGCTGATTACAAATCTGATGTCTAAATTTCGTAATTCAAAATGGCGAAACCAATATGGCGGACAAAAATTTAAAAAATCATTGGATTTCCTTTGAATACGGTACCCAAAGGTTTTTGGAGTCGCTGATTACAAATCCGTTGTGAAAATTCCCAAATTAAAAATGACAAAAAATCAGGGAAAATTGTGATCTGAATCAATATTTATTCTCAATCCCTATCAGCTCACACTAATGCAATTGTTTTTGAATTCTGAATTTCTAAATTCAGATAACGGATTCGTAATCAGCGACTCCAAAAACCCCTGAGTACCGAGTTTGAAGGAAATCCGATGATTTTTTCAATTTTCGTCCACCATATTGGATCCGCCATTTTGAAATTCCACATTTAGACATCAGATCAGCCTTATCCAAAACTCCCCTATTTCTGAGGTTTCTAACTGTCGCCATTTGAACTTATCCGCAGCCAGGGGGCATAAACTGAAATATAAAATTTTCAGAACTGAATGTGGCGCTCTCCAGTGTGGATTAGTGAAAGTTCGAATGGAATGCAAAGAGTGGGGGTATCAAGTATATTCATGTTGTATTATTAACACAAGTATACTTGATTATCGGTGATACCCCCACTCCCTGCATTCCATTCGAACTTTCACTAATCCACACTTGAGAGCGCCACATTCAGTTCTGAAAATTTCATATTTCAGTCTATGCCCCCTGTCCGCAGCGCAGCGCTGAGCGTTCTGGTGGGCTGCATAAAATATACCTATCGCTCAATCATCCAATCAAATTAGAAGGAACAGCCCACCAGTACAGCTAGCGCTATCTACTGGTTTAATGTTTTGGCGACAGTAAAAATACTTCGTTTGCTATACTTTAGTCAGAGAGTCGGATAGGGTTGCATCAGATTCGTAATCAGCGACTCCAAAAACCCCTGTGTATCAAGTTTGAGAAAAAATCTGATGATTGTTCAATTTTCGTCCGCCATATTGGATCCGCCATTTTGAATTTGTAAATTCAAATAACAAATTCATAATCAGCGATTCGTAATCAGAACAGTTTGATCAAATTCCCCAGTTAATAGCGCCCCTGAAAGGGTTCAGAAACGTCGAGACCACGCACAGTGTGGTATTTCGGACTTTTTTTGGACAAAATTCGCTGGCACGCTCAATTTTGAAGATATCATGATAAACTTGAGCTCAAAATACTCGTAGAGAATCCACCTTCATCGAGGACCTGCTCAATTTTTCGTATAAACGGGGGTTGATGTTTTTTTACAAGGGATACAGTTGACAAAACACGTGTGAAGTGAAAATAATCATGATAAAACCAAATAGAACCGTACAAATCATCGACGACGCGTTATCTACCACTATTTTATCATGAGAGAAAGAGAGAGAGAGATTATTTGGTGGGTATAGAATTCTCCTGAGGATTCTGTATTACCTAGCTACCCCTGTTTGAGGGTGAAAAAAGCAATTCCTCGAACATTGAACTTTTCTTCTGAGTAACAATAACTGATTTCATTTGAAATGTCATTTTCAATGAGTGGAGTTATTGAAAAATCCATCTGCAGTGTACTCGCGCATTAACTACCCCCAATTGAGGGTGAGAGATGCATTTTTCCAAGTATAAAAGGGGTTTTTTGAATTACATCGAATGAATTTCATGAGAAATGCGATATTTGATGAGCGAAGTTATTGAAAAATCCATCGGCGGTATACTTGTGTATCAACCACCCCTAATTAGGGGTGAGAAATGCATTTCTCCAAATATAGAAGGGTTATTTGAATGAAAGAAAATGGATTTTATGAGGAATGTGAGTTTTTACAGGATTTCTGAATTCAAATATTTATCAAGAATCTCTTTTTATTTTATTCAAAAAAACCCTTTTATTAACAATCCAATCTACATGAATACAGAATTTCGGTGTCTGGCCATTTTTTTTCTAAGTTTGGCCCAAGCTTGGGAATTTCTAAGATCAGGCCAGTGTGCGTCGATTTTTCCGCTAAAACTGGTGAAATTGATTCACCAAGCTGGTTCGATCGCAAGTATTGTGATGAAAAGAGTAATTGATGAATATATCCCAGTCCTGAAATTACTAAGCCTGGAACAAGCTTGAGAACGAGAAAAAGTAATTAATTGTGAGATGGACAGCAATTTTTCAACTCCTACAGCTAAATTTCAGCTTCATCAACTAAATTTTTGCTAATGTTGCTGAGAAATTAGCTGTGCTATAATAGCACAAATTCAGCTAAGCCTGCGCCAATGACCATTCCTGGAACAATCAAAAGATACCATGACCAACTAATCCCCCAAATAATCTCTCTCTCTCTCTCTCTCTCTCTCAAAATAGTGGTAGATAACGTTTCGTCGATGATTTGTACGGTTTTACTTGGTTTTATTATGATTATTTTCACTTCGCATGTGTTTTGTCAACTTCATCCTTTGTAAACAACATCAACCAGCCTATATATGAGAAATGGGGCACGTCCTCAATGATGGTGGATTCTCTACGAGCATTTTGAGTCCAAGTTAATCAGGATATCTTCAAAATTGACCGTGCTAGCGAATTTTGTCCAAAAAAGGTCCAAAATTCCACCCTGTGTCACGTAGCCGTTAGGGAGAAATCAAGGGGAGTCTCCGGGGACGCGCCGGAGAAATGTCCGCAGGACACAACGTTGCTGTAACGGGATGCTTCCGATTGCGAAAGCTCTTGGCCCCAGGGGCCATGATTCAGCCAATGGGAATCCAGTATTCTAGCCCCTGCTTGCAATCGGAAGCATCCCCATACTGAAAATCATGAACGTGCTGAGCGTGGAACCATCTACCCGTACAGCACAACCACCGATCCTCCACCTAGGACTTCGGTGCCCTATTCTAAATGTCCGACAGATAATTTTCTGTCAGGATTTGGTCGGTTTTTGTCCCAAACATAATGATTTCCGATAGAACCAGACAGAATTTTGACCGGAATCTGTCGGACATTTTCAATAGGGTGGACTGGAGGTGGAGAAATGAGAGCCGTGAAAATAAGAGAGAGTCTCCGTTGAGGCAACGGAGAAATGTCCGCCCCCTGTAATTTCAATAAAACTTCAATTAGAGAATTCATACATCCAGATTTGGTGATGTAAATGCACCGATATGAAGTATATCCAAAATACAGCGGGCGGACATTTCTTCACCAATTCTCCATCTCCAGTCCACCGAAGTCCTAGGTGGAGGATCGGTAGCTGTGCTATACGGGGGTAGAATTTGGGTTGTATCAGTTTCTCCGTTACCTCCACGTAGCTGCAAGGTGAAGGCGACGTGGATGAGTACCACGCCACCACGTTCATGATTTTCAATATGGCTGTCACTCCACTTTTACTCCACGTTGTGCTCAGCGGACATCTCTCTGGCGCCTCCACGGATACTCCCCTTTATTTCTTTCTGACGGCTACGTGGCCTTGACGCCCCTCAAATGGAAGATCCACCGTTGTTTTACGTGGTCTCCATCGCCTCTCCGGGGGGAATTCAGGGGCAACGGACATTTCTACGTTGCCTCTATGTTGCCTCCACGAGGAATCTCCGTTCATCCACGTTCTATCCACGGAGATGCGACGTAGAAATCGGTGGATGTGCTGTTAGGGACGTTGCTTGTCCATCGTACCACGTAATATCCACCGCTCCCTCTCTTTTCCCTCAATTCTACGGAGATGCGACGCAATTCTTCGACGACTGTCCTGTGTGGGATCTCTGCGCAATAGGTTTGAATTCACAATGCTAATTTATTCCGGAAAAGAAAAGGAAATCTTCTGTGTAGACCACATGCCACACATTATTGTGCGTATCGAAAAGATAAATTCATTCGACTCGAGATACAACTACAACGCCCCAAAGACTATTCTATTTCTAAAAAATCTCATTCTTTTCCCCTTTATCTATGTCTCTTTGTCTATCTTTTCTCTTCCGTTGATGCTTTCTTTTAACGGGTTCTGTTTCTTTTCTCTTCTCTTCTTCTTCTTTTTCTTCCCCAACGAAAACCCCTCCGTCGTCCTCCTTCTTCACTTCATTCTCTTTTCATATTTCACGATCCTTCTGGGTAACACAAACGACTCTACCATGCACACCGTGTCGTGTACAGTAACATCAAAATCCAAGGAATCATCTCCGATTAAGAATATCTCAACGTACCTGGGAAGACCGATATTTCTACCACACTCCATCAGCTCTCCGGAACTACCGATTCCTCTATCCTCCGTAACCTGTACGAGCAACAACGCTCCCGTGGTAACGCTTCACAGCGTGCCCTTAGCATCGCCCACCAACAGAAGTCCAATGCAACAACCAGAGATCAGCGTCGATACTTCACCTTCGTCGTCAACGTCGATGGATAAGTCGATGATTTACGGACATCGTTCCCAATCCGAGTTCATTTTCCCCGACGTCGAGGTAACCGGTGAGTCACCACGGTCCCACACCCACGAGAGTTCTTCCATCTCCATCACCAAAACAACCACCACTACGAGACTGGTGCAATCGCCATTAGTTCAAGTAAATAACGACCATACTTCCGACTCTGATCCAACACAGAATACTTGTCAATCATCTCAAGCATACCCCAAGGATACGATCTTCTATTCTTCGTGGCCGATGGGAGTCCTCGCCGAACAAAACGATGAGAAAAAGGATCTCGAAATACCCGAAATTACAGTGGATGATAATAACGAATCAATCGAAAATTCCAACACCTCTTTGGATGAACCAAGGGACTCATTTTTAACTCTCAAAAGAGTCTTTCTGTGTCCAGCTGTACGCGATATCGCGGAGAAACGCTCGCGTTCTTTATCTCCTTGTCTATCCCGATGCCTTTGTTACAATTGTAACGTATCCGAACTGATAATGCGCAGCGTTGATCTTCCTGCTTCGGAAAGATCCAATTTCAACGTTTATTTCGCTCGTTCTCTGTCCCATAAATTCTCCAATTGTTCCTGTTACGCGTTGGCTGCTCTCTGGCAAAACGAATCCGCGTCTCGATGTTCTCTATGCAGCGAGGAAGAAGGGGAAGAGAACGAAGGGACACGGAAAAAACGATGGGCCAAGAAGGAATATTTGACGAAGACCACATCGGAGGACGTTGAGAGAGAGAAAAGCGCGTCGTGTCCAAATTTATCGAAAGAACACTACACACCACCTTCAGCCACATTATTACCCACCCTCTTGTCCTCCTCTCGTCGCAACCCTCGGAACGATCCTACTAATCTTCTCCGATCACGATCTTTCAGTCTCGAACGTAATTCCTCATCCATCATCCACAACATATTACGTAACGATAATAAGAATCTAATAAGTAGACAACGAAGACGTTCTAAATCCGAAACCGATCTGGAAGGACGATGTACTGGATTGATATCTAATTTATGTACACCCGATAGCACGCTTGATTCTTACAATCCCCAGCAACCACCAACCCAGCACCAGCACCTTCTTCACCTTCACCGCCACACGCCTTCTTATTCCGCCCTATGTAAATGTAAAAGTCACGAATTTCATCACCGTAGCACGCTTGACAATTGTTACTCCTCTACACTCGGTAGGCTTTTCAATGTTCGTAGTAAGGATATAAATCGTAGAAGAAGACGGTCCTGTTCCGACAGCAATTTGGAACGCTCAAAATCTACAATAACGCGAAATCTGAATGTGCATAACAACAGTACGCTCGATCATCGTGTATCATTTAGTATTAGTAGTGGTAGTAGTAACAACAGTTCTCATCAAATCGTTCACGATCCCTCATCGTCCCTTTATCCTCCGCAACGTAGTAGCGAATTTAATACCGTAAGTACCACGTATGTTAACGATAGTTCATCGTCATTCTGTCGTGGCAATAACCCAAATCGCCATAGCAGTCATATTATTAATAATAATAATATTAGTCATAATCATCATCGTCATAATCATCATAGTCCCAAGTGTCCTCGCTCGTTATCCAGACAATCCATCCTCCAACCTCAACGATCCTTCTCGTCTCCAGACACGCGACCCACAATCATTCAACCTGACCCTACCTGCACAGCAAGGCGCCACCGTCACAGTATCTCCGGACAGATGAGTTATTTCAAACTGCTCGGCTACAACGTCAGTAAGAAGCTTACCGGTTCCGCTAACAGCCTCTTCAGTACCGCGGTCATCAGCGGATCCTCGAGCGCTCCGAATCTCAAAGATATGGTACCGCCTCACGCATCCGCAGTCGCCGGTGAGGATTTATTCTCTTCTTTTATCATACAATACTCGCTTCACTGGACAAAATATTTATTCAAATAAATATTCAATTAAATGCAAAAACTCATTACCAGCATTCCATTAAATATTTCATTAATCCTGACAAATATTTTATGGAGAGAGGGTAAAATAAACTATTTATTTGGTTGGAAGAAATTTTTTTTCCAGTGTTGAAAGCCATGTTAGAATTCGTTGGAAAAACTAACTCCCCGACGCATTCTAACAAGCATTTTCAGTAGGGATGAAAACTACGGCCTATGGAAGAGAGCACTCTAAAACTAGGATTCAAATTAGTATCCTTTGGAGTGCTCTGTATTCATCATTGACATACAGTAGCGCTCAAATTGATTGGAACATCAGGGAAATTACTACAATTTTTACATGACACACATCCCTGGTAGAAATTTCACAAATTTTTTCCTATGACTGATGAGGCGCTAGAGAGGAAAAACTGAGCACAAAAAACTAACGAGGTACTGGTCAGTCAAAACTAGTGAGCTACTTATTTAGTATGTAATAAGTTGAACTAACTGATAATGTGGAGTAAAACCATCTCTAATAATTATACAAGTGCTTACTAAAATATATATAAAATGGAGAAGAATGAACTTTTCAATTCTAAAAGTATTTCATAAAGATTTTTAAACAGCTGAACAGGTTTTTCCATTAATTTTTACATTATAATTACAGGTGATATAAATGAGAAAGAAAATGTAACAGATTTGTTTGTATTTTAGAATTGAAATATAGTTTACGGATATGAGATTGACTTCTTTGAATTGAAAAATAAAAATTAATTATTTTCGTGAAATGTGTGATCGTTAGTTCTTAATTAATATGTATTAAAAAAATCTATCATTCAGTGCAACATGAATTATTGAATCAGTCATAGCTGTTGTAATATGTAAAAAATCATAATTTGTTGATGCAGTGAGAATGAGTTTTATTCAAATACTTACATCAATATTTCTTAGAAAAAACTCAGAGATCAAATCATTTTTGTAGTAATATGAGTCACGAAGAACTCATTTAATCAAAACTATTTTAAGCGAATGTTTAAAATAAATTTCCAAAAACTTGGATTATTCACGTAAAGCTCGTTGGATGGTTTTACTCTTGAAGAGTACCGTCAAAGTTCACAGTTGCAAATTGGAGAAAAAAGTCTTATTTTCTGGCTTGAATTTGTTATTAGAGTAGTGACAAACTTGTAGGAAGAGTTTGAAGGTTGGGTGGAATCCATATTGATCAGGAAAGTCAAAACTGTATTGCAAAACTTGGAAAATCTGTTAACGTAGCTGACAATACTGGGGTATCGAGTCAGCTTTTCCTCACTACATGAAATCTAGGCAGGAGAAATGTATCAAAATTCAGTGAATTCAAGTTGGTGTCGAGTAAGAGAGGATAGAAATATTCATTGGATTTTATTGGTTATTATAAAAATGTTGACAAATAAGGAAAGGCTATGTAGGACTCACTGTATCGTCTTTCATTATTTTTGTTTCAATAATTTTGTATTGCGGACAGTTTTGTATTTTCTTACTAACAAGTTGAAGAAACAAGTGTATTGAACCTGTTTCACAAATATAATAACATTCATTCGTAGCAGCATGATACAACATTATTGAAAGAAAAATATTAAAAGACGATACAGTGAGTCCTACATAGCCTTTCCTTTGACATTTGTTGACATTTTTATAGTAATCAATAAAATCCAATGAATATTTCTGTCTTCTCTCACTCAACACCAACTTGAATTCACTGAATTTTGATACATTTCTCCTGCCTAGATTTCATGTAGTAAGGAAAAGCTGACTCGATACCCCAGTATTGTCAGCTACATTAACAGATTTTCCAAGTTTTGCAATACGGTTTCGACTTTCCTGATCAATATGGATTTCACCCAACCTTCAAACTCTTTCTACAAGTTTATCACCACTCTAATAACAAATTCAAGACAGAAAATAAGACTTTTTTTCTACAATTTGCAAATGTCAACTTTGACGGTACTCTTCAAGAGTAAAACCATCCAACGAGCTTTATGTGAATAATCCAAGTTTTTGGAAATTTATTTTAAACTTTCGCTTGAAAAGATTTTTAATACATAATAATTAAACAATAACGACCACACATTTCACAAAAATAATTCATTCATTGTTTTTTATCACATAAACTTAACCTCACATCTGTCAACCGAATTGCAATTTTCACATAGGTTAATAGATTATTATACTCAACCGATGGATTGAATCAGATATCCACGTCATTTATATTGATCTTTTCTAATAAACCACGTAGGTACCGGTTTAGCTTAGGTCGTTAGAGCGTTGGAATAGTAAATCGCGCAACATTCGATTCTCTTCGAGGTTTCCAATTTTCTCTCCATGACATGAGAACGTAGTGAACAACGTGGTCGTCAATCTGCAAGTGTTCTCCTCCGAAACATGTTCTTTGCTTGAAAATTCAGTTTTTTATTTTTAAAGACATTTCGGGCCAAAGCATAAATATTTTACTGAATAATCATTGTTGATGTATTATTATAATTTCACATCTTTACTGGCATATAATTGCTGTCATAAATTTGGCGTTAGTTTCTTACAAGTCCCTGGTCAGTTACTACTGAGTGCCTCTCAAAGTACTAGAGAAAATTTCTACCAGGGAAGCTACAAACAATATCCTAATAATTAATATGTCCTGCGTTGTTCTTGAAAATCCAGGTGGCAGTGGTACAGAAAGAGTACAATTAATTTGAGCTCTATAGTATCATCTTTCGATTTGTATTACAAAGTATTTCGAGAAATCATGTCACGTTCTCGATATATTTCTTAAGAAAGGATAATCCAAAACTTGAACGTCCTAGCTGAAAATGAAGGATACATCAGGAGGAGGTCTCTCGTCTTAGATTTACGTAAATCCAAATGAAATGATATTTCAAGTGCTCCAGCTTGTGTCTCTAATCTCATCTCTTCCTTTTTAGCCATCGAAGGTTTTGGGGGTGTACCTCCTATAAGACCTCTAGAAACATTGCATAACGCCCTCTCGCTTCGACAACTGGATTCATTCCTGGAGATGATGACCAGCGCTCCTCTCTTCCGTACACCAGCTTCGTCACCTCCAAAATATTCATCCCCCAGTGGATTCTGTCAAGAGGCGGGCAATCGCAATCTCGGGATGGGTGGCAACGGGCGCGAGTACCACTCTTCCGACATGGAAGCTGTCAGGTACCGTAAGAAAATAAGTAAACCATCCTTGTGAGTATCGAAGTTTTTGCTTGATTTCTCTATTCTCCTGTTGCTTTAGTTTTATATTCTCTCCCTCTCTCATCCCTCACCACAATTTTATAACAACGAACATACTTTGTACGGTACGCGCAACAAATCCGGTAACTGTTGGAAAAAAATCTGAAATATGCCAATGTTGACAACAGGTGCAGTACAGTGCCAGTATTGGGTCTTCGACACTTGGCCAACACATAAAAATACAGTACTGGCCCTGCACTGATTGCGAATAATGGTATTAGTACTTAATCCCCAGTACTGAAGAGCGTTATCATCCCAGACAAATGCCAGTACCCTGCCAGTCTTGGCCAGTACTGGTGCAGTACTGCGCCTGTTGTAAATTTCTGGTTGGGACGCTTCTATTTCTTATGCTGATTCGAATTTTGGAGAATTTAATGGCTCAATTATATTGCAAGGAGAATTAAAATTGCTGATATTTGCTGGAGGGAAGTAATATACTACCTAGATGAAAAATATGTAATGAAATGTATTAATCCTCTTCGACACCAGTTTTTATTCAAGGTGGTGTGTTCTAAGACCTTTTACAGTACTTTAGAAACGAATTAACTCAATTGGCACCATTTTTCTCGTTTGTTTAATGTATCAATTAGGTGTGCAAGTTGAAACTCGGCTTTTTCTTTGTCAAATTCAACGTTATCCAATCTTCCAAAATGATCTTGATCCTCTATCACGGCAATGCTGCTGTGGGAAGAGGTTTTTCAATAAACGCTGATTGTTTGAGGAATAATCTTTCTAACGAGTCATCAGTTGCACAAAGAATAGTATATGATTCAGTTTGAAACACAGGAGGAATGGAAAATGTGCAAATAACGAAGGAATTATTATGTTACATCGCACAAGCTCATCAAAAATGGAAATCTGCCCTGAAAGAAAAGAAGAAAATTAGAGGAAGATAAACTTGAGAAAGCTAAAACCAAAAGAAAAACCTCTCAGACGGATTGGAGAAGTGAAAAATAAAAACAGTAAAGATGTTTGAGGAAAATTGTTCATCGATGCAAACTACAGGTTGGTTGAAAAGTTCCTGCGCTCACCAAGAGATAGCACTGCTAGCTCAAAACTTTTTTTTTCTCAAGTTGGTATATCTGTCCTGAGAACACATGCAAAGTTACAAGTCATTCTGTCAATTCATTCTTTGTTTACAAGCCATTTGAAGTTGACGTGTCATTGATTTTTCTTAATATGGAAAAAATTGAATATCGTGCAGTCATTAGATTCTTTGTTTCGAAGGGTTTCAAAGCAAAGGAAATTTATGAACAATTGTTAGAAGTGTATAAGGAGTCCTCACCTTCAAAACGCACCGTTGAATTTTGGGCTGGTGAATTTAAACGTGGTCGTACTAGCCTTGAAGACGATCCACGCGAAGGACGACCAAAAACTGCAACCACAGCAGAAATCATTGAGCATGTACATAATATGGTTAGTGAAGATCCAAGTTTGACTAAGCGTGAAATTGCTAATGCCATAGGCATCTCAGACGAACGAGTACTCCATATTTTACATGAAGAATGACGTATGAAAAACTGTTTGGAAAGTTAGTGCCGCACACGTTAACAATTCAACAAAAACTGGATCGAAAACAAATTTCTCAGCGTAATTTGGAGCGTTTTAAGCAGAATAAAACCGACTTCTTGCGTCGTTTTATAACTATGGATGAGACTTGGATCTACCACCATGATCCTAAATTGAAACAAGAACGTTTACAGTGGACTGAAGCTGGTTGTTCAGCTCCAAAGCAGGTGAAGTCACAACGATCAGCAAAGAAGGTTATGGCATCAGTTTTTTGGGATGCAAAAGGAATTTTGTTCATTGATTATCTTCAGAAAGGTAAAACAATCAACTCCGAATATTACTGCAGCCTTTTGGATCAGCTGGATGAAAAAATTCGTGAGAAAAGACCTGGTTTAAAGAAGAAAAAAATCATTTTTCATCAAGATAATGCACCTGCTCACAAAAGTGTTTTGACGATGGCTAAATTCCAAGAACTCAAGTACGAATTGCTTGAACATCCACCGTATTCGCCAGATTTGGCTCCTAGGCGACTACTATCTCTTCAGAAATCTCAAACAATTCCTTCGTGGAAAGCATTTTTCGTCGAATGAAGAGGCCATAGCAGCCGTAGACGGTTATTTTGCAGAGCTTCCGGAAAACCATTATAAGGATGGGATAAAATTATTGGAAGATCATTGGAACAAGTGTATTGAGCTTCTAGGAGATTATATTGAATACAAAAATATATTTCGTAACAAAAACAGTATTCTTTCATTTCGAGCGCAGAAACTTTTTAACCAACCTGTATTGAACAAGAAATTGCGAACTTACAGGACTCATTTAGAACTTGAGTATTGATTAGTTTAAATCAAGTGTTTGTGAGATCATACTTCTCCATTTTTGTTGTTATTTTATATTCACAAAAGAATATATGTCATATCTATCAAAATTCATAGGAAACATCGGTTTCTTTCTCTATTACAATGTTTTTTATATTGTAATACATAAGATTCTTGAGTTATTTGAGATTTTTGCAAATTTTGAATTGAATTTTATGTCCAATTAGATTTTATTTGTTTTTTTTTTCAATACAAAAATTCAAAATTTCAATACAGTAATGATGCACAATTTATGTATTCTCTATTTAAAATGAAGCTCAATAGTTTATTGTAAACGATTCTGTTCATTTTGATTCTTATTACATGCAAATTTCTCATATATCAATAAATTAATGCACTTTAGTGAGCTGCATTGATGGTAATATGTGTATTACGTCATCTATTGTAGGAGAAGGAGTTTGAATGATTTAATATGGAAGATCAAATTTGTATTTACACTTTCAAATCAAATGATATATCGTTATCCTGAAATTTTCCAAAATTCGACATGGAAAACCTGGAAAGTCAGGGAATTTGGTTTTGGAAATTTAGTAGACACCCTGAATAAAACGTAAATATGCGATTTTCAGAAAGGTTTTTTACTCAGTGCATATATTTCGTTGCGCCTGATAATGACAACATTAATTAACCCTCTGCGAATCACAAACATCCCTAAATGGAGGGTCGATAGTGCAAAAAGACGAAAAAAAAACTCTATGAGATGGAATTATGCAATCACCAGAAACTTTTTTGTTCAACACATAACTTTTTGTAAGATTAACCTATTTGAACAAATTAATCAACTCATTACGAAACACAAGCACTCCTTGGTTTAGGGGTTGAAAATGTAAGAAACTGAAAAGAAAAAATTATGTAAAATGCAAATATGTAATTCCCAAAAATTTTTTTGGTTTAATGTATAGCTTTTGAAAATATTCAACCCTCTGCGTTGATATTGTGAAAAGTGTGTAATGAATAAGGTCAACTTTATGTTCAGTGGTACTCTTCTATAGAGAGTTTCTTTGCCCATCGCTCTTCGAAGTGCTGGATCACTATGATTCTTGATTCCAAAGCCCGGATAGTAAAATATGAAGAATATAACAAGGCAAAATTGAGGATTCGTTAACTTTTCATACTTTACTTTTTTTGAAATTCATTTTTAAATATTTTCTTTTGTCTTTATTTTCCTCCTGGTCATTTTCCCCCTAGAGGAGAAAACGAGGGAAGAAATGATTGGTTTGCAATCGGCCCTTTGTCTCCCTCCCCAAACACACGGAAAAAAATGAACTGTTAATTTTACCAGAATTCCGGTTACTATATGGACAGCAAGGAATATCTGTGACTTTCACTGGAATTCTTGTTAAATTTACCGGAGCCCTTGTTAAATTTGCCGGAGACTTGATTCATTTAACTAGAATTCCGGTTAAAATGGCAGTAATTCTTGCTGTCCATATATTAACCGGAGTATTTTTTTCAGTGCAGCACCGAAAATTCTGAAAACGTTTTAAAAACGTGTCCAAAGTCCCACAGATGTTGGTTTCCAAAAGCACAATTTCCAAACGTCTTAGGAACATTCATTCAATGTGTTGGGGAGCACGTTTTGGAGACATTGTTTACACATGTTTACACTATGGTACGTTCTGAGAACGTTTTCGAGACGTTATATGAAAACCAAGTATTCTATCTCTAACCTATACAAATGTATATTTATAGTTTTACTAGGGAAAAAAGTACCAAACAACCATAAAAATATTTTTTGTATTGAATATTTGGAAAGATTCCTTTCCAGAAATTCAAAACTATTGGCAGAATGTAAGTTATCAAGAATTAAGTCAATATATTAAGATTCACATAACTTGAAAATTTCACCACCGCAATGTATTAAAGAGATGCAAATGTAATTTATCAAATCTATCGATACAGGCTCCACCGCAGTTCATTTGCATCTCCTCGAAATGGAGAATATTAAAAAATTTGGCACAAGTTTGATCTTTAACAAATTCTCATTTAACATGTTTCATAAACGTTCCATAGAAACCTAAATAAGACTATACCGGACATTTGTACATCCCTGGAATGTCTATGCGACATTTTTAAAACGTCCTGGAACATTTTTTGAACGTTCTTCTTGTGACCAAGTACGTTTTCTGAACGTTCGAAGAACGTCTCAGTGCTGTCTGGGTCTAAATCGGCATAGAAATTTGAGCTTTGCGAGCATGCAGTGTGTTTTCAAATTTGTTCAGAGCTGTAAACAACAAAATTGTGGCTCCTTAGTGTTTTTCCCTGGACATCTTTTTTCCCGTGCCCGTACAAATAACTCCTGCAAATTTGAAGATACAATCATAAACCAAGAAAATTTTGATTGAATAAGATATTAGGTACAGCTGTACTACCGGTATGTCGATTTTTTTTTAATCGATTCTTGCCAAAATCGCATGTTTTTCAAGAAAATTCGAGAAAACGAATCTAGCTCAACAATCGTGATAACAATTGAACTATTATACCGCCGTAGCAGCACTATAATTCAGCATCTTAAGTTACTTGAGAGTGTCGGAAAGGGTTAAAGAAATACTGTCGGAAGTGATCCATTAAAGTGTTCCTGAATAACTCGATAACTCGTTATCGGACTTGTTTCGCGCCCTGTACATCCAAGAAAAACCTTCCTTGAGCACCAACTTTCCCCAAAATAATTGTCATAAGATAATCGAATATAAATAAATGTATGTATTGAAATTTTCACAGATACATCTCGCCGATGCCAATGCCGGAAACATTAGATTTGAGGAATCAGCCTTCCCCTACCAGCCCAAACAGTAAGAGTTATCATAATTTGTATTCGTAAAAGAAGTAGGGATATATAAAAAATATTTCTTAAAAGTATAATATTCTCTCATGACTTCAGGTGCAGGATGGAGCAGCGAACCACAATCTTTCCTGTCCTCAGAGCCGTCTTCTCCCGCTCCTACTTCGACGGGAGAATGCAGTATGTCTATAAGTTTAATCAGTAACGACGGGTGAGTGATTCAATTCTTGAAAACTCGATCACAGATAACACTGGTCAACAACCATTTTGGTGCTCGAGGTTTGAGAATTGATTCGGAATAGTTTTAGGGCATTGAATACGAAAACAATATCAGATTTGTTGAATCAGCTCGTTTTTTCTCTAATTCTTTATATATAAAATAAATATTAGGTTGGTAAGAAAGTCTTGTTGCAACACACAAAAAAAGTGGAAACAAAAAAGAAAAGTTTTTATTATTTTCATAATATAATATTATTAAGTGATGATGACGCTCCCTCTGCATCTACAACTCCTGCCCAATGCTGTGGTAAATTTTGCACGCCCTCCGTCCAAAATTGTTTTGGTCGTGAGTTAAAAAAGTCGTTCAGATCGACGAGATCATCAAATTCCTTATCCTGATAAGATGGTAGCCGGTAGAAGCCAAGTCTGGTGAATACGGTGGATGTGGTAAAACTTCCCAACCCAGCTGCGAAATACAGTCTTGTGTCATCTTAGCTACACCTGGCACAGGGGGAAATTTTGATGCATTCATGAACAAAAATCAGCCTACAACTCAATTTTCATCCAATGCTGATGACTTTAATTTCAGAATACTCAGAGAGGGTTCCCCTTGAACGTATCGCTGCGGCATTTCCGTAATATTGAACTGAATTGGAGGAGAATTCGAATCAAAATTGAAAAAAAAAAAAAGATTTGGTGAACGAGTGAATCATTAGACATTATCTGTCTAAAAAGAAACGTTTTTTCTGTTTTACGTGACGAAACATATTTCTTCACATGCTATAGAAATCTGATAGAAATTACATAATCCATCCAAAATCCTTTCTCAAAATCAAAGTTGGTTGTTGGATAGCAGAAAAGACTCAAGAAAACCGAGACAATTTTATATAGCTCTTAACTATTGGGAATTCGAGAATTTTCATTATTTTGCAGTATCGATGTGTTTTTATTGAAAATTTATCGAGTTTTTGTTAAATTGTATAAATATCGGATTGCCGCAGTGATACGTTGAAGTGGAACTCTTTCTGAGTTTTTTAACAGCAAATTCATCAGCATTGGATGAAAATTGGTTTGTAGGTTGATTTTTGGCAATAAATACACCAAAGTTTCCCACTGTGCGTGGGGTCGGGCGTTATCATGGAGGAGTCGAATTTGGACACGTCTATGCCTTTTTAATTTGATCATTTCAGCCAGTTTTTGCAGTTGCCTCGTGTAAATCTCCGCCGATATCCTGGTATCGCCCTCAGAGTAATACTCTCTGTACTCCGCGAGGCAGTTTAGGGGTTGGCTCTGGTTTTTCTCCTTTCGGTAGCCCCTGTCGCTTGCGTGTGTGGTTAACATAGAGCACCCAACCAGACCCCTCCGACTCATCCATTTTCCCCTAAAAATCCTGTTCACGTATTAACCAAGAAATCCAGATGGCGATTTCATCTAGTTGGCTGAATCATAACCTCAAAAAATCAACGTTGCGAAGTTTGGTTCCTTGTAGGTTAAAAATTTATAAATGCAATAGTATGATCTGTAATTATTGGTCATTTTCTCACTATTCATTTTGAATTTTCGCGATAAATGATTCATTCTACAGAATCGATAGCCCCACTGACACGCGGAGCCCTCTACAACTTTCTGATCAGTATATGAACAAAAGTTCTAGACAGTCGGAGGGGTCTGCACCCAACTTCCATCAAACAACACAACTTTTCCATATCCCATCTCTTGTGAATGTTGAAGAATCGTGGGGTGGTTACAACCGAGTTTGTTGGCTAATTCTCACGACGACGTGTTAGGCTTCACCTTCATATAAGTGCACGCAGTTTTTCATCGTTAACAGCTGATTCCCTGGGTTTGTCTTCAAAAGATGTATCGCCTAAACGGAAACGTTGAAACCAACGGGATACAGTTTGCACAACGTGCACTTTGTTCCATTTTTGCTCGTACTGACTGGTTTATAAACACTGCGGTATGGAACGTTCTAAACTAATCTCGCATAAACGACTCTCGAATGTTCTCGAACTTTGTTATTAGAAAAAATAGATTAATTGAAGAAAAAAAAGTGTCGCAAGATTTTCTTACCAACCTAATAATAGAAAGTGAGCTGATTTTATATTCGCTTTGCATTCAATGCATCAAAAGCACTCCGAATTAGTAACCAAACCTCTGGCACCAGAGAAACATTGTTTTTTCATTGACGATGAAATTCCTCTGACGGTACAGAACGAATCAACCTTTCAACAACAATGGAAAATATTCCACGACCCCGACGTTGGATCTGGATTTCAACGATTTCTGTATGAACATGGATCAACATGGGAGGGAAGCTCGTGGAAGTATCTCCTATACGGACTACTATAGCAACGAAGAGGGTCAGATTCGTCGATCTACTCAATACGGCGCTTATGCCAGTAATTTTTCCAAGATGGCAGGCGAGGATAGTATCGAAACTGTACCCGACGAGGACCAAGAAGAAGATCATACTTTGACTTTGAGACAAAACGAAGAACAAAAGAAGCAAGATGTGAAATTGATCTTCGATCAGAAGGAAAATCCTGATATTGTCAAGTCTGGTAGTTGTAACAGTGCTGGATTCAAGACTATCGGGAGGTAAATTGTAGATAGGGAATACTGTTGAGTGTGAAACTCAATTCTCAGCCTTTTTGAAGAGTAAGAAGACACGTAAGTCGTTTTGTTCTGAGACTATCCTGTTCAAGGGGATATTCTGGTTTAGACATCTGAATTTTTGGTATCTTTTCGGACGCCATGAAAAGAATCCAACAAATGTTTTTACCATCCTTTTTTTCAAATGTCAAAACATTAGGAATGTTATCAAAAAAATTAAAACTTTAGAAACTGCAGCCTGGTGAAGTGAGTGATCCGAAAAACATTTTTTTTTGTAAATTCCTGAAGAAGAAGAAGAAGTGAAATGCCTCTATGAAATGCCTTGCCTGATTGAACGAGCCAAGGATTTTTTCCCAAACGCTGTTGTTCCATTTCTTTGTCATCACCTTTGTTGTCTTGGGTTCTCCAGAGTATTTTTCATCCTCAAAATTACCTCTGTACTTTCTTCCGCTTCTAGGCAGTTGGAGTTTTGCTGGTCCTATATTGAAATTAAGGTGGATTTCGTCTGGAGCGTTAGAAAACGGGCAAAATTCTGCTACGTAGTTTTTAAATAAAACTAATGACAGATCATAAATTTGAAATATGAAGCAACAAATCGCACTGATCAGATTACGTTCTGCATATAAATTCAAAGTTCAAAACAAATTTCTAAACGTGGAGAACAAGTTTGAACCGGCTTTAATGAAAATAATTAACTGAGAGTCAGCATTTGATGTAAATTAGCAATCAATTTTTATTCCAAATGTAACAACAGTGTTCGTGGTCATATGTTCTTAATATTAACATACTTCCCTATTCGTTTGTGTTTTTTTTTTAGAAGAGAGTCAGTTGAAACTCCGTGTAGTTGATAATTTCCGTTTCTTTTAGATTATTTATTTAATTAATTTCACGAATGCGCATTCAACTGTATATAGATATTATGATTACTTGGTGAACACGTGTCAATTATTGAGGCCTCTGTGCCACGGACCTCCAGACAATTCGATATCCAGACAATCTCTCCCTTTTCTACATTTCCTCGTTCCTCTTTTCTCCAGATCCCCCCCTCTTTTTCTCTCTGTTTCTTCATCGTAGACCTTATCCTACTTTTAGACTATAATGTCTTTTGCAAGTTATCAATATTATTGAGATTCATAGGTTACTCATAGGTTTATTTGCAGTTCCAATTTCATATTCAAAGCTCACTTTTAGCAATGTGCTTTATCACTGTGGATTAAAAATTTCCTTGAAGGACTCCATGGTCTTTAATCCACCCCTGCCTCCAACAGGCTGTCCCAGAAAACAAAGTATCGAGCGTGTTCCTGAGAGAAAGGTGAAAAATCAAGTGGATGCTACACATACTTTGCCACAACAATGGTCAACTTAATTTGTTTATAACTCAAAAACCAAGCTTCGAATCGAAAAATGTCAAATGCAAAAGTTGTTCAGTTTTTTCTCAGGAATACGCTGGTGAAATATTGATATTGAAGATTCGTACGAAGTCATTCCAAATCCAAACAGGCGTTGTAAATGATTGAATCCTAGAGGCTATGAGAATTGAGTCGTACACCCAGTAGTAGTCCATAACAGAAGAATTATATGATATTTTTATTTGTACAGATTTCGCGTAGAAAGTATGGAAATATCGGACGAGGATGTGAGAATCAAAGAAATTGGGACTTCGGATAAACCCGCAAAGCCATCGAGTCAAGCACAAACCGAGCCCACTTCCAGCAGCGGTCAAAAGACAACCGAATTTGAGAGAAAACAACAAGAATCCACAAAAAAATCCATCAAAAGTTCGTTGTCGACTATGAAGAAGAAACACTTGTCACGATCGAAAAGTGTTTCAACTCCAAAAACAATATCGGATATCAGCAGTAGTTTCAAGTGTTCTATACCGTCCAGCGTGCAAGCGGATACCTGGAGATTCGATATCAACAAACCATCGATTCCTACGCGCACAACGTCCGAAGGAGGAGGAAGAAGTGGCCAAGAAGGTCCGATATTGACATTGGCGAGCAGTCTCAAAGGTAGCTCTAGCGTTACCGTTGGATTTAACATCCAAGATACAAAAGAATAAAAGACGTACGGTACTTAGAGCTGAAGATTTTATCATTGTTCCAAATCGAAGAGAGAATGCAGAATTTTACGGTATTTACGGTAACGATCGACTAAAACTATGATTTATTTTGTGATACTGTAGAATATTAGGATTTTATTTCAAACGTCAAGTTTGAAACATCATTTGCCGCTTTTATCGGTTCATTATTTATGAAATAAGGAGAAGAATTGAAGTTTTTCAACATGCCGAGATATTAACCTTAAAATGTTTCTTCGATATCTCTTCAGAATGTTTTTTTAAAAAACAAGATCATGATCCGTTCAGGAATATATTTGTAAATACGAAGAACGTTCGTTCACGACTTTACGCGTCAACGAAGAAAACTAAGTTCAACCTCTATGGAATACATACTCAAATGGATAACTTGCGGAACAATTTTATCGTTCCGGAGGTTACTCCAATGAATTGTTATCGTACAATTAATTTAGTTGTTGAATTCTCGAATAACGTGCAATTTCAAATCATCTTGAAATCGATGATTGCATTGAACCTGCTGCTGTCTTCAGCATTCACTTCAGGAAGATATTTTTTCCAAAAATCCTCATGGAGAGTATATATTATCTCCATTATTTTTTTCCCTAGGGTAAAATTTGAAAAGAATATATATATACATATTTTCGTCAAATTTAACTTTTTCCTAGAAAAGTGTCTTATTCGTTATAAACTAATACAAGTATGTACAGTGTATCACACCCATGATTTCTACACATTTCATCGATTCAAGCTTGGTATTTGGTTAGCGCAAAAATGAGATAGTATACAATCGATCATTGGTAGAGAATCTCAATATTCCACATGACAGTGGCATACTCAGGTGTTCTAAATCATATTTTGTTCGTCATATGGAATTGATTTATTATTTGCGAATAGGTTTAAATATATATACGTTATGTAAAGTTCAACGAATATCGAGTGTTCGTAGAAAAAATAGAAATTCAGGCTCTCAAAAATGAGAAACACACGGTATTCTTTATACGCAATAGAGAACAATATTTGATGTGATATTGTTTTTGTGAAATCAAGATTTAGAATTGAAGAATAGTTATAGCTGTGTAAAATACAATGACAGATCTTTAACGATAGGGTACGTGATTTTCACGCGAATTGTAAATAAAACACGGTGATGATAGAATCTCGTTCAATAGATAAATGATAATCTGCCATATTTATGATACGCTTAGTCTAAAAAGAGTTTCTTTGTATCTCAATTAATGTGTACTTATTTTATAATTTGATTGCTTTTTATCGAGGCAACGTAGTTGTGGTATCTTGTAAATTAGAATAAACAATTGAAATGTTGAATCCAAGTGGAAGAAAGCAGTCAAATCTGCACTTTTGATTTCAGAAGTATTTATGAATTTATTGTATACAATGAAATTAAATAAATACGAATGAGTTGATCAAAAGTATATTAATGAAACGAGTATAAAAATCTACTATGATCTTTCAAGGATTAGATAACTGTAGAGAGAGAAAAAAACAATCGAGTGATGGATTGATTGCCAGACTTTTAGCTCAAAAACAACTGCTGCCAGCCAGTTCCTGTTGAATGGAAACGAATTGAGACGTCCGGATATTCCAATTTGGTAATTCTAGATTAAATACAACAACCAGCTAGACCCTTCTGCGTTTCGCCTTGATCTTCCAAAACTTTACCAAACATGATTCCTCCTCCTCTCTAATTCGATAGGATCAATGAAAGATCAAAATATCCAACAGATAGATTTATTAATCATTTTATTGATGCATTAACGTTCATTTCTACCTTTCTCGTAACATCAGTTTCTTATCAATTTAAAAATATGGAAGTTTCGTTCAAATTTTCAATTAGTGTGCATTTATATTTCATTTATTGTCCTTCGTCCAATAATTTCATTTTCAATCGAATTATTTGTGTTTTTTTATAAATAAAATCCTGTGTTGAATCTCCCCTGAAACTTTTGAAACATTTCTTCGACTGCAGTTTTATTCTGAACTCTTCTTCTTCTTCGGTTCTCATAAATTCCACTGATTTTTTTGTTCGTCAACTTTATATACATGTTTATAATTTATATATATATATATATATATTCATATAAACCAATTTTCATAATTATCCATCTTGAGAAATCCAATTCTTAACTGCACGATGTTGTTTTGATGTATAAAAATAGTTTCAGCTAGGTACATCAGTTTTAGATATCATGCCTCAATTCCGAGACTTTTCTTCATTTGCTATTGTATCTTCGATTCTCAATGATATCTTCAGAATTGAGACGCATTATCTTTCAAAGTAATTTTACGAACGATCGAATCATCGTGAAAAACTAGGATAAAAAAGGATTAATCGGTTTCTCTTTCTCTTTTGTAAGTAAGTTTCGTTCGACTCGATCCATGAACGTGATAGTGGACGATCAATAAAAAATCTAAATTGGAAGAAAAGAGATATCTCGGTGAGGTCTCGATAAGTAAATTTATATACATAATGAAATATCAACGAAAACTAATGGAATTTTTCTCTTTCGTGGTTATCGAATTTTTATATACAAACTAAATTCTAACCCCAAAAAAACAAAAACGTAGAATTTCGTTTGTTTTTATCTCATTTTCGTTCTCTCGGGGAAAATGATGCTGAATGAAATGAGAATAAATAAAGATATCACTGAAATCATTAGTACTTTACAAAATATTGACCAACTTTTGCAGAAGTGTGCACAAATAGATTTCGAAATCGACGTAACCTCCACCTTTTACGTGCCACCATACAAGTTACTCAAATGTGGAATCTTTTTCCTTGGAAGAGATATCTTGAGTCGCGGTATTTCTCAAAATAGCGGAAGCCTCGAATTCAATAAAAACCTTATAGTATCTTATCTTGGAACACATATATCGCTAACTGACATGATAACATTATGAAAAACAAAAAGTCGTGAATTGTATATTACTTCTGTTTTCATCGTTCTCTTCTTCTCTCGATTTTTAAATTTTTAATAAGTAAACGTTAATAATACGTTGGAAGCGTGAAACAAAATGATTATAGTTTTACACGATAGGATTTTCTGTACAAACTAAGGTGGTGGTCGGTCAAACACTTTATCCATACGGCGAATGAATTACTTTCTTTTTTGATCGTTCAATCGTTCTTGACTAGGTTCATGGAAAAAATTTTCTCGATTGGCAAGATCAACGTTCATATCACGCACACCACATATTTTTAATATTCTTATAATTCCGTGAGAAAATCACCACTCGAGATCGTTTGAAGGTTGTTCAATTGTCATGGTCACTTCGCATCGCTGCTACACACGTTATAAGTTTCATTAAACAGGAGTCTCATGATCAGTCTCTTCGATTCTTCCAAGTCTCCATGCGTTTGGATCGCCCGCAGCTGTAATTTCAGAACAATATATAAATCATTACTTTCAAATTGCCCTGACTTTAGTTGTCTAAGCCGATTACTTAAAAATCAGAATTTCTAATTTCAAACTAAATATTCTTTCTTTCGTGTATAATACACATTTCAAGCGTTCGAATGATTCGATCTTTCGGCTTCTTTGCGAAACGATTGATTACAGTTACAGCGAAGGAGAAATAAAATGCAAAATCATTACTTCAAATTCGACACCCAAAAAAAAGAGTGTCGAAATACATCCTTGAACCATTGCTTCGTTTTTCACGTATTTCATGTTTTATCCCTAAACGAAAAATAAATTCTCCAAAAAAAAAAACAAAAATATAACATGGACATATGCGGACAAGAAAATGCAAAAATCAAAGAAATATATGACAATAACATACGACAAATGCACAAGAAAAACAAAAACCAAAACTTACCTGAGAAGTAACGCGCGGGGAAGAACAAATAACAGAAGTTATTCCATGAAATTCGTACGAACATAACGTACGAATGAATCGTCCATTTTTGCGGAGGAAACATATACGAGTTACTGCACGTAGAAATTAGTGCCTTGGAATTCTCTCGCGCGCATCTACATTATTCGCGCGGAAATATTACAGAGAGGATTGAACATTGCATTGTGTGGTGGGATGATGTAAAGGGAACGCGTAAGGTACACGTAGACGAGGCGAATGATGAAAGGCGTTGTTCAGCACTTCTTGACTGGTATACAGCAGCGGCATTCTCTCTTCTACCCAAAGCAAAATTAAAAGTTTTGCAAAATTATAATAAGAACGTACACGTGAGAGAGAAAAATGAAGGATCTTGGAGGGTGAAATTGAATACTTTCTTTCTTTTTCTTTTTCTTTTTCTTTTGCGGCTAAAAGGGAAGAATTGTTTGATAAAATAACCAACGATAAAGGAGAAAAAACAACTGTGATGCAAGGGTTCTAGAGAGAGGGGTCTCTTTTGTTGAAGGATTCAGAGGCGATGATTCATTTCGCTCTGTTCTCATACTTTTGTACTAAACAAAAAAAAAAACTACATGCGGAAAACAAAAGTGAAGCAAAATAATTAAAGGTGAAAAGAAGTTGATTTTGGTTATTCAAAATTACAGAAAACAATAAACAATATTTATCTATACAACTATTATATTCGAACAGTGTTATATCGCAATGCTCTATATTCGTGAGATATCAAATACGCTAATTAATCAATCAACTATTGCATAAAGTACGTACGTAAGGACGTGTGTTTTCTCACATAACTCTTGCGTACAGTGTATTTCTAATCGATTAATTAATATTTACATTTCAGGGAACGTATGAATTTGATTCTCCCCACATAAATCATTTTTATGCTTAAATTCGAGGTTTTTATCCGAAACATGAAAGGTGACGAAGAGAGGCTCGATAATATTGATTCTTCATGATAGATGCAAGGAAAACAAATACGTGAAAAACATATAACACTTACATCTCACATCATCTTGTGACATAGATTCACGGAACGTTTAAGGTATAGTATGGTATAGTATAGTATAGTATAGTAACTTATGTAACTGAGTAAATATAACGACGCATGCAATGATCGCTGATTTTTTTGTTAAAAAAAAAGACAATTACCTTTAAAATACTTTCCCCTGAACCCTTCAACATTGACAAATAATAAATGAATTATATATATGAGAAGAACAAAAGTTTCATAGAAACTACAAGGTGTTGTTCATATTTACCTTGTAACTGACGACTGATGAGAGCTGTAATACCTTGACTGTCGCCAGTTTTTTTCACAACAAAGAGTTTCGTGTCCGCATCGCTGTCTAAGGAATTGAAACCACCGAATCCGATCACTTGACCATTTTGCTGTTGCTGACTACTCGCTGCCATGGTTTCGCTAACCTATCGATGAATATCGAATGAATAGCAATCATTGATTAAAGACTCAGATGTAATTGTAATATGCTTCGACGATTACCTGCATCAATTTCTTAACAACATCCCTTCCGAGAATATGATCGAATACAGCTTGTAAGAATTGATCGCTGATTATGCTGAGCTTAAGCTTATCTCTGTGCCAAAGTAATATCCTGGATTCTTCCATCGCTGTTATCGATACCTTAAACAAATTCAATTTAGTTTCTCCTTCAATTTCTTTTCCCAGAATAATTCAATAAATATTTCTTTTTGCGTCTCATACACTGAGAAATGAAAAAGCATTGAGGAGAGTTTACTTGAAAATATTCATCCGTGGAGACTCCAAACCATTCCGGGGAATCCAAGAATTGATGCGGGAAGACGATATGCAATGCCCTTCCATTCTGCGACACTACTAATCTGGAAAAAAAAAACAATCACAAATTCACCTAATTCTAATGATTCTCTTCTTTCTAAGCATTGTCTTTTTTTTGTAACTTACTTTCCCGAGAGAACCAACGACAACGAATCGACTTTGGTTACTTTTTCCTGAGCGTAAACTTCTTGATATTTTAACTGTCGAATAACTTTCATACAATTCAATACTTTGCGAAATTGATGTCGGGTCACTCTCAGGGGTTGAAACACCGCCACGTAGACCTATTCGAATCAAACATTTGAAAATGATTGATCGATGAATGAAGAAAAAGATCATTATTCGTAGATACAAAGAAAAAAAAATACAAGCAGTTTGTTAAATGCAGTTACGCAAAACTACTAATAGATTTAATGGATATTATTATTTCTTTTCAGTTTCAACGAGATATTTTTATATATATATATATATATATAGAATGTTCCGGAATAAACTATTCATCTTTCGTCTTTCCCTAGGGTATGGTTTGTTGTTAAAACACTTTGTATAATTTACAAGAAAAGATGAGAGATAAATAACGTACGAAACGAACTATTAAGGATTGTTAATAATACATTGTTTTTGTTCAAGTGAAGTTTATAAATTCATACCTCTTCGACTTCTCTTGAAAATTTGATGGGCCTGAGTTTGTAAAGAAGGGTGCATACATGGACAAAGTTGATTGCAACAAAAAGAATATTCCAGAGAGCAGCGTCTAGCCAACAAGCTATCGACCAGCCCCACAAAGCAAGAAAGGCACAACCTATTAGTAGAGTGCACCTTAAATAGAGTACTCCGTGTATACCGCTCGGTGCAAGATGCGACAGTAAAAAGAATGCATTTGCCAATTGGAAGTAGTGATGGTTCAAGTAGATTTCGTGATAAGGTTTGCAGGTCAGAGCACCATATAAGAAAGTTGGAGGCACTATCGGCGACTGAGGGTAGCTCGAATCGTCAACTTCATCGTCGTCGTCTTCGACATCTTCAACTTCTTCCATCACCGTTGCTCCCCTAACAACTCCACCACCGTCCCTACCACCGCCACCTGAGAGATGATCAATGATCAATCATCGTTATCATTCGACAGAAAATCTAAGCAAGATTTTATTATAAATTCATTTACCGGATCTATCGTTAGTGGTAACATTTCTGCATTCGTCGTCCTCTCGATGCGTTGACGTGGGTATAGAAGTTTTCGAGGCGACTGTATTCCGAGGAACATTCGCCGCGTTCGTTAGACTGGTATCCACATCGTTGCAAGTCCAACAGAGAAGCACCAAGAATAAGATCGACGTTTTCCAGCCTTCTCGGCTTGCTACCGCATCAAAACAGATCCACATCCCCGCATTACCATAAGGCTACTCTGTTTTTGTTTCACACTTCAAAACAAAAGAAAATTTTTACATTGTTTGATTTATTTACAGAAACAACCAATTTTGAGAATAAAAAGGAACTGGATGTTTCATTATATGACGGTTCGATGAATGTCAATACTGAATTCGCAAAATTAGGACAAGATATGAAACGCGCTTGAAGATGCGCCGAAGATTTGCTTGAATTTCAAAATGAAAAGGAAGAGGATGTTTGGATGGTCCAGGAATCAAAATTAAAATGTAAAGGGTGGATAATATCCCTTTTGAAATAACAAAATCGGGTGTCCAGTGCAGAGATTTTGAGCTGAATCTGTGATTGCTGGACACCCAGCATATTCGTTCAGAGATTCTATTGTCATCCGTTGGCTCTGTTATTGGGAATGAAACTGATTGGAAAATTCTTTGAAGAGCCATTAGAAATCATGCCACGAGAACGATAATGCAGAAACAAATGAGATATGAACAATCGCTCGAGGGAAAGTTGTTAATTCACAAAGGTGAAAGTTTGAGAAAGAAATTTATAATTATGCATTCCAAACAAGGCTCGTTAATGAATTTTCATAGTTTTTAGTATAAATGCGATATAAAAGATTAAATACCTGATATCATTTATCAATATTCAGGATGTGCCAGTTACATATTTGTGTGATGATTTGTAGAAACGATTATTAACATCCCATCCAAGAAGAAGATCATCTATCCGATCTCATAGCAGCGAGAATGATTTTGTGGATGACAAACACTTTGATTTAAATTGACTACCTGCAATCGGAAAACAGTAAAAAAAAAAAGTGATAAACGAGATAGATAGGTAATCTTCCGAGACAAAAAATTTCTAACGATAAGTTTAATCTTTCGATTACAAGACAAATTTTCCCCCGAGAAAGAGGTTTAGAAACAAAAAAAAAAGAAGTAGGTACCGTCAGCGGCGACTCGAAAGTTTAATATTTATACCGTTCAATGTTTCAAATGCTTCCAAAAGATTTGAAGTTTTTTTCCCCCAAGCGTATTTTTAGAATGGTCGATTCCGAAGTTCATTTCGTATTCAAGTTTCGATTATACAAACTAGAATTCAACACGAAAGATCATTTTTTTCAAAATAATCATAACAAGAACGTTGTAATTGGTCGAACTCGAAGCAACGAGGGACCAAAAATATTGACGCAACTTATTATCCCGAACTGAAATCGATAAATAACATACCCACTCATAGGAAATTCGTTCAGGACATTGATCAATTAAAAATACGATGATGATGGTGTAATGCGAGGACGAGGGGGTGAGAGAATAAAAACGTCGTCCATGCCTCGTTTGAATTTGCCAATCTTGCAGGTGGGCCGATGATGTTCTCCTACAGGGATAAAAGTCGATAGAGAGTTATATCACAGCGAATGTTATTATGGAGATGAAAAAGAGGTTCGAGAAATGTCAAACTAGCGGAAACGACATAGCGCTGTGACGAGAGCTTAGTCTACACACATACGAAAATAAACATATTCCAAATCACCGTACGTGGGCTTAAATAGTGGTTGTGATGACGGTGATGGTGGTGGGAGTAATAAATGGTAATAATGGTAATCGTTGGAGGGAGAAAAATGGGGATTTAAAACTGCAACTTCTATTTATAATTGGTCAAAAAGTATCTGTTTAGAGATAACAGTCGAGTGAAGTCGAATGAATTGAATTGAACATTGAAAGTGTGTTTGCTGTTTCTAAGGTTACGTTCCAAACACCTTCTCTCTCTACGCTTCCTACCATTTGGGACACGTTCCAAAACGAAGATTTTGAAAATCCCGGTTCTGTGTGGAGGTGGAAAGAGCGAGAAGCTTTGAGGTTGGAAAAAGACGAAAAGGAACGTATCCGAAAACGATTGAAAGCCCGCCCTAAAAGTAAACATTATACGCTTGGTACGCTTGCGCAGGACGAGTCTCTATCGCGCATGTACCAATCATCGGTCTGGAGGGGCGTAGGAAGGAGGCCATATTGTACAGTTAAATTAAAAGAACAAAAATAATTATATCCTCGTATAATCACATCTGTTTAGTTTTCTATTTTTACCATTTAACTGTACGGTATTGATCCTACAAATCTTAAATACAATTAAAATCGATAAATAAACTCGAAACCCCTAATAACATTGTGATAAAAGTGCGAGTCGTGTATAACATTATTAGAATAGTTTGATCAGGGGGCACCGTCCATCTACTCAAGGGATTTGTTGCTGACGAGATGGGCACTCGAGACGACGAGTACGATTATTTATTCAAAGGTAACCAAATTTCATTTACTTCGCGAGAATCTATTCTTTTGAAATTGAAATGACAATCCCGCAAAATGTTATTCCCTATTTTCAAAACTGAATCGGTTTTTTCGAAGCCTTCGAAGATTGACATCAAACGATATGTCATCATATATAAATTGACGTTCATCACAAAGACACCAATTGACTTTTTATTCACGTGTGACGCGTACATTGTCCTACACGAATCCCGATATATATCTAAATACACTGCAAAGCTTACTCGAATGACACGACGAAATTTGAAAATTATCTGAAATGAATTAAACTTGAAAAATCTCCTCCCGAAACAATAGTTCTGTGTTTTATATAAATATTCTTGACTTATAATAAGATAATAATTCTTTTTAGTTGTCCTGATCGGAGACTCTGGCGTAGGAAAAAGTAATCTCTTGTCGCGATTCACGAGGAACGAATTCAACTTGGAATCCAAGTCGACGATAGGCGTAGAATTTGCAACTCGTAGTATACAAGTCGACGGTAAAACCATTAAGGCTCAAATTTGGGATACGGCGGGACAGGAGCGTTATCGAGCAATCACGTCGGCGTAAGAATCATTCTTTCCCGCTATGAATTCACTCGGAGGGAGTTTAATAACTACCGACGATCAAATTCATGACAAAAATTTCTTTCTGTCGTGATTATTAGATATTACCGTGGAGCGGTCGGAGCCTTGTTGGTGTACGATATTGCGAAACACTTGACGTACGAAAACGTAGAAAGATGGTTGCGAGAATTGCGGGACCATGCTGATCAAAATATAGTGATTATGCTAGTGGGAAATAAGTCGGACTTGAGGCATCTGCGCGCGGTGCCCACCGACGAAGCTAAGGCTTTTGCCGAAAAAAATGGTCTTTCCTTTATAGAAACCTCAGCTTTGGATTCGACAAACGTCGAGACTGCTTTTCAAAATATACTAACAGGTGAGATTTCAATTATGGAAATTTTCTTCTCGGTTCTGCAAACTTGGAGTTTTTTTTTTGGATACGAAATGCCACAAATCCTTGGAAAGAGATACATAATTTACAGAAAGAGACATTGAAATTCGTATCAATGGTTATCTTCCTTGAGGTGATACCGGCCGAAATGACCCCTGAAGATGCAACCAGATGCGTTAGTTAGAAAAGGAAACAACGACAACTATTCTGACAAATTACTCAAAAACGAAATGATTTCGATAAAGGCTGTCTTTTACAGAGCGATATTTTTCAGAAAAGATTTGGCTCGGGTTGCATCGTCAGGGGCCGCTGATCGGACCGGTTGTTTTCACAAATAATGCGAACGAATCTAAACGGTTCTGACTGTTCTTTTAGACTCCGTTGAAGAAAACCGTACTCTTCTTCTTGAGAAATCCAAAAATGTTTCTCATAGAATACAGTAAAGGTAAAGGAATGAAATATTTGAATGGCTCGTCGATGATAATTGACACTGAGAATTTCTCAAAAAAACTCCGGTGGAAGGATTTACTACAATGAGTTGAGGAAAATTATAAAAAGACTTGAGAAGTTATCGACAGGATTTGAGTTAATACATTTCGAATGCTTCGCAACTCAATATTCAATCGAAGATCCAAGGTTTTCGTTGAACTGTTGCAAACCAAACCTCCAAATTGTCAGTCGAGTCTTGGAAGGAGTCACGATCGTGGGTGGCTTTTTTATTCGATTCTAATACTGAAACCTCGATCATTCACTCACAGAAATGATTTCTTCTCGTCAGAGCTATTTGGATGAATATCTTTTGGCATTTTTGAGGATCAATTTGGAAAAAATGATCAAAGTTAGCAAATGAAAATTCGAATCAAATCGAACCCGGAGTGTCGATATTTAATTCTTCTCTTTTCAACACGTCATTCGAATAAAATGTTTGGGGTTCATCGAGTTTGAATTTCCACAAACGGTGATGAAATAAAATTTTGTCAACAAACTTTGAAATGAAAAAAGAATCGATCAATTCAATCCTGGGATATTTCTGATCGATCCCTGATGAATTAGATTTTCTTAAGGATCGACAGAAAATCGACATCACTAGTTGTTATTCTTGATATCGATTTTCTTCTCCGGAAAAAAATAGTGTTAGACCAAAAAACGGTTTTGTTTCAAAGTAATCGTATCATGGATGGTTGGTAGAAGAAAATATTATGATTTATAAGTGGTAAGAGAAATGTTCTTATGCTGAAACTAGATGAATATTCTTGAAGGTGACGCTGAACGATACGTTCCCCTAGTAAAAGAGTTTTCAAAATTGATTCCAATGTATCGAATTATAAACAGTGATGATCAAATAAAGCAGTGTACCGTGTGCTAAATACCATTCCAAGCGATACCTCAATATTTTATTTGAAAAGCCAAATCAATTATTGTAACCATTGAGAACATTTTGTGTCTTGCGATATCTTGGTTTTAGATGCCTCGTACAACACTTTTAAAACAACTTTCAGATGAGTTTGAAACAAGAATTGATCTGAAAGTTATTAAAAAATGTGTCATATAGGATATTTAAAGCCTGTATAAAATATGATACAAAATGTTTACTTAATGGGTATTAAAAATGTGTGAATTTTGTGTTGCGTACATCGATTCAATTGGTTTTCCGATATTCTCGAATCAATTGATCGGCATAAAAAAACACCAATGTACAATTTCAACCCAACGATGTTAAATCATCGGTCAAAAGAAAAATTCAGTCACATGACTGTCAATTTGACCATCAGATTCTTTCTTGGTCAGATATCGATGAAAATTTGGTCAACTTGAGAAGGATTTTGATAAGATTGAGCGAATTTCAATTCATTTTTGGTCCATGCATGGAATTTTGTTACAAAACTTGACGCAATGGATTTGGAGCCAAGTTTTCTCTGGAGAATTCATTCAATTCCTCAAATCTTCATCAATGGATTCTAGAAGAATCTGTTTTTTCATTGTAGCCAGTGTTGCCAGAGCACCTTGATCAAATATTACATGTAGATTTGAAAAAAGTTACACGATATGTAAAAAAGCAATATTCAGCCTTGCATTCTTGCGTTAAAGTTTGACGTTTCAAACATTAACGTTACATGAGAGGGTGGAAAAGTTACGGGAAATGTAACAAATGTAACCTTCTGGCAACACTGCATTGTACACTTTTGGGAACCCGAGTCGAAATATTGCCTCTACTTTGCTGCTAATAATCCTATTTTCAGTAGGAGCTGTTTCAATGAGATATCATCTCCTACGTTGCCAGTAAAAGTGATAGAAATTTCCTATTTCATCACTCGTAGGAGCAAAGTGGGTGCAAGATTTATCTCTTACTGTGACTCTACCCGCCTCTCTCTACACGGAGAATAATGCAGCCCAAAAATATGACTTTTTCTTTCATACCTTTCGGTGAACTAGGAAAAGAAAGATTTATAAAATGAATGTTTACATGAGAATACGAAAGATTACGAGTGCTGTAGAAAATGTGATGGGTAGGATTGAAATTTCATACTCACAGTTTGTTTAAAGTAATCGTAAGCTTCCGTATTTTCATGTACAAATTCATTTGACGAATCATCGTTTACAAAAAAATCTTTGAAAAGTCATATTTTGATAATTAAGCTCACGCGTCGGTGCCAGTCAATAAAAAAGAACTTGAGTAATTTGATAATTTTGTTGTGAATTTTCTCTTATAATCTCAATTGAGTACCCTATTTTTTAAACACTCAAATAAATCATTCATTAAAAAAAGGAAACCTCATAGATATTCGTTTGGGTAAAGAAATGTCATTTGATTCCAAAAATATTTAGTGTTTATTCGAATGAAATGCATATTTCATTTCGATCAAGTCAAATTATTAGATTCGTATTCGAATGGAAAATTTATTGGTTTGACCGACATCGGTTTGAATTGAATTGACATTTTGTTTTTCAATTACATTTTCGAATTGATAGAAAATTTCGGGAACAATCAAATATTTCAAGAATAGATTCAACGAAATTCCATTGAAATTAACGAATAAAGATTTTAATGTTTCCAAGAATGTTTTCTCCCAGGGAATCCAGAAGAATCAGGTTCTATTATGAGGGAGCGGTAAAAATATTGAAGAAGGAGGAGCAATTTCAGGGACAAAATTTCGACTCGGCTCGATCCTGCTAAAAATTCCACGTAAATGAGACAAAAACCAATCAGTTCTCTGATTGATATTTTAAATAGGGCATATTATTACCACGGTACTTCTTGAAACTCTTTTTCATGCGGGGAAAGAAAAAAGGCTACAACATTCGTACGTAGTTGTTTAAATATTTATTCACCTGTGTCAGTGAAATTTCATTGTATTTTTCTACGTCTCATCCATCACGATGATTTATTCAATTGATCTTGTGTCTGAGAAGAAGAACAAAATATTCAGATTTCAATTTCACATATAATATGTCTTCTTCTGAATCTTGATTGAAAAATCTTGTCTCCCAAAACAAGAGAAAACTACTGAACGTGATTGTAGATCGTACACATGTTTGAGTCAATGAAACCTCCTTCGAGAGAAGAATTCATTACCGTACAATTGATAACCCATTGAGTTGCCAAGTATTTCTGAATCATCTTTTTGTTATACATATGATATTACGTATCATTGTTTTAATCTACACGGTCATCGGTCAGGACGTTCACAAACGATACGACCTTCGAACGTTCGAGCGCACGTATCATTGATATATCTATGAAAATCTGAGTTACCGAAGGAAATATATTGTTCTTAAATTCGTAAGATCGTCATGTTAGAAATAATACTTTTCTCTCCTGTTGCAGAAATATACAGAATTGTATCACAGAAACAGATACGGGATCCACCGGAGGGAGATACGATTCGGCCGCAAAACGTAGAACCCATCGACGTTAAACCGACAATGAATTCGGAGGGTATGCGTAAGCAATGCTGCCAGTGATGCGCCATGCCGCCGCTTACAATGTGTGTACAATGAAGAATAAGAAGAGGAAGAAGAAGGAGAAGAAGAAGAAGGAGAAAAACAAAAAATAATAAAATAATACAGTATGAATATCACAGAAGTACACTTGGATTAATATCTCTAGTGTGTCTATATAAAGAAACAAGAAACAAAAGATTACGAGAAGAAAAGAAAAGAAAAAAACCCACAAAAAACACAAAAAAAAGAAAAGAGAAAGCAGAAAAAATAATGAAAACTTTAGTCTATGGTCCAGCTAAACGCGAAAGTTTCTGGGATGATTATTTGTACGATAGCATATATAGCTTTAATATAAAAAAGAAGAAAAAAAGGAAGAAAGGAAACACAAAACCCTTGGCTATTTAATCTTAAATGTTAAGTTGAATTTGTAAATTGATTTAATTCTAACAAACATCTTCTAATCTAAATCAAATCGTGTTTTTTCTTTTTCTTTTGCATACAATTTTTACTAAGAGAGATATTATTTTCCTCTCCCCTATTTTTCAATAATCTTGGATTATTATATACATACGCGAATATTATTAAAAAAAATCGTTTGATATTGTATGATAATGAGCAGGAAATTTATCAATTATTATTATTATTACTACGATTCAATGCCGAACGCGCGAATGTCCAAAGCAATACACACACGACAGGCGACAGAATTATATAGATGAGGAAACAAAATCTTCTACTATTACCACAACACGACTCTACACACGTTGTTGGGTTCAACAAGGGCAATTTTATACAAGAAAAAAAAATATCATATAAGAAATGTCAGGCTTTGACGAATTACGACGCGAGATTTTTCCTTGGAAACGAGAATGAAATGTATGTGATATGACTTTTCTTCGATATATAAAGAACAAACATTCAATGTGGAATCTCTCGTATTGTGACGATGTTGAAGATACAAACGATATTACTATTATTTGTTATATACATATATATAAATATATATATTTATATGTACATCAATCATTCATGTAGAATCGTTCCCTTGGGTGGGTACAATTTTTCATGAATTTCGCTGTATGTATACAATTAAATAATTGGTTTAAGCTTTCTTAGCTTTTATTAAACAACAACAACAACAAGAGAAGGAGAAAGGAAAGAAAAAAGTAATAGGCTTAAGCTTTTGAATTATGGTGTAACTATTATTATTGTAGAGGCAACAAAAAACAACTACAACAACAACAGCAACTCTTATCTCTCATAAATTAAAAACGGGAAAAAAAGCAACACTTGATCAATCACGCAGATGTATACAGAATCAAATAAAAATAGAAAACAAAAAAAAGAGGTCATGAAAAATCGAGTGCCCTTTTTGTATCCAACTCCTTTTTTTTAGTACGTCTTTTAACGTCTATTAACTTTATATTTAAGCTTGAACTGAAGGAAAAGGCTAAAATCAATTTATCGAATGATGATGATGATGATACATTGAAGTATAAGGTGAGTGTACCAATATATCTGACCCTGTATACCAGTAAAGCTGACACTTTGCGAGAAGTTTTGAAGAATGAAATTTGATGAAATCTTTGGCTCATTAAATTGAGTTTATACACGAAAGAGGGTCAGGCTTCGGTGCAATTACCTTATATACATATATTCCCGTGGTATACCGAGTGTTTTGGAATCTCGAAATTTGGATTCTAAACCGTTCCTGGTATCTACAATAACATACAACAACACTCAATCTATTATAATATCTCGATAAAAAAAGTATTTCGATTATACGATACTTTTATTTTATAAAAACAGCAAAAACGAAAGAAAGAGGTTGAGATTTTGGAAATAGAGGGGTCGAATAATATATAATAATATAGCAAAAAAAGTTTGTAAATTTTTCCTCTATAATAAGATGATGACACATAAATTTCTATTGAATACAATAATTGTTATGATAAAAAAACAAAAGATCGAAAAAAAAAAGAAGAAGTAAAAGAAATGTGTTTTAACGTAAGCAAACAAGGTAGGAATTTTGGCATTGATTTTTTGCCCTGAAGAATCCTAGAGGCCTCGTTAGAACTTGGAGCTTCATATCGTTGTTTTTTCGATTCATGTATTTTAATGTAAAAAAACAAAACCCTTCTCTCTCTCTTTCTCATTCTATCTACAATTTCACGTCCTTTCGATTTTGAAGGGAAAGAAATATCTCTCATACGTTGTCGAATGAAGCGAGAAAGGAAACACTGTGGTAAAAATGATACATACTTTTTTCTTTCGCGTGATAACATTTCAACGAAGAATCTCAATGGGAAAAAGGTGAAAAGATGTATGTTTGAAATGAGAAAAAAGAACATTTTCATTTCGTCCCCTCTATATTCATGTCTCTCGTATTATAAATCCATGATATATTCATGATAACGATGGTGCAAATTTTCTGTCGGACAGGATCTTACGTGTTGTTCAAATGATTCATCTATTCGTTTGTGATCGTGCGATCGGTTAATAATTTCATCATTACGGCGCACGCGTTTATATCGAGAAATCGGTTACACTCGTAAATAACAATTCTGCAATCTCATCGATAAATGTCGTTGAATTCGATACTGTTGTAGTTATATACACTGTGTGAAACGAGAAACAAAACAAAAAACATCACGTATCAAGTAAAACAAAGACAAAATTATGATGATGTATATTTAAATTGAATTAGTGAAATAAAGCAAATTTATTCAATTCACTCGTAAACCATTGTGACGTTGTTTTATTGTTCTTCGAGGGGAGATTTTCATTTTTGTATGGAATCAAAGAATCCGATTGTTGGTTCAACGAGAGAATTGACAGGGTTGAAATTTTGTCACAATGGTATGGTTTTTTCATTTTCTATCGATGTTGCTGAAGTTGAAATCGTTGATTGAAGTACATTTCTTTGATCGATGTTTTCTCTTCAAGAACATTTCTATACTGTGAAAAACATGTTATGTAGATTACCTGTATGAAAAATAACAGTTTGTTGCGTAGGAACATTACTTATCATAGGTGAGGTAAATTACCTACGCCGAGTATAAACAATTCACAAAATCGTTGTGATATTACAACATTGAGCGTAGAACTCTCACAAGTAAATGTATATTTCTCCTGCGCTGAGAGTAGTATTTTGACAACAAACTGTGATTTTCCAATTTTTGATATAGGTCATCTACAGAAAATGTTTTTTATTACTCGTATCTGATAAACAACTAATCCATATTCACTACAATCGTTCACATCCAATGCAGGTAATAAAATTCCCTGCACCGAGCGTTAAAAATTTACAAACTTGTGTCATATTCACTATCTAAACCGAGCGTGAGACTTTTCCAAAAAGAAATGTATTTTCCAATTCGAATATTTTTTACAGATACCATCTATCGAGGGCATCAAACTGAGGCTTTGGGATTTAACAGGGCATAGCTTAGGACTACACCGTCCATAAACTCATCTATCTAAGAAAAGTAATAAAATTCTCCACGTCATCTTCGACACATGAACCAGAAAAAATGGGATTCCTCGTAACCCAAGAGCAGTTCCTAAGAGAGAATATTCACTCGGACAGCAATTAAGCTGAGAATGTACTTGAAAACCAGGGTTGGAAGTCATACTATTTTCTAATTTTCTTCCCAACCGCAATATTCACTTTTAACCCTGAAACCTCTACAGCAGGGATAGGTTGTGTGGACAAAGTCCACAGACTTTGAGAACATAAATTCCCTAACTTTTCCCTGAGCAAAATGTTTTGTTTCTAATATTGACATTATACAGAGGTGTGAAGATTATTGGAATAATTGTGATTTCCAAAACTGTTTCAACTTTCCTCTTAAAGGGAATTCAATCATTTATGAAGTACTGGTTTTATTTCTTGATATAGATACTTCTTAAGCCCTCCATTCTTGAATGAAGGAATATTCCATGATTACCCCATTTGTAGAAAGTTCTTTTTCATTATGAGCATCTTTATATGTCTTTAAATAACTAACAATTTTCGATATTTTGATATTAAGAACTGGTGTGGAATGTGATAGTCGAGTTACGATGAAAACCAATAAAAATCTATCTATGTCACATACCGTTTAGTTTGAGATCGATGGAGTGAAAAACAGATTGGAAAGAAAAATTGTTATAATAATGAACTCAGAAATGGAAGGATGGAAAAACTATGATATCAACAATCAGACAAAATAGTACTTCTCCACAGATAAATGCATAATCTGAGGCAAAAGTTGGAGTTATTTTGGAAATAACAATTATTCTAATCATTTTCACACCTCTGTATGATATATTTACCCTTTCTTGGCTGTTGCATTTTATTTTTCTCTAACTATGACATCAAAACCCTATAATAAATTATGCAATACCATCCCACACAGCAGCACTCGTTGTCTAAAAGATATCTTCAAGAATGTTTTCAGAAACCTTTTAGAATTTTCTAACAGATATCTTTCATAAATTTCTCAAAGGTTTCTGGAAACGTTCTTGAAGATATCTTTTAGAAGTAAGAACAGTTGTTAAGACTTCTTGCATCGTTCTTAATAATCTCTTGAGATATATTTTAGACAACGAATGCTGTGTGGGATATTATGAAGATAATTCGGAAAATAATAGAAGGGCAATTATAAATTATATATTGACTTTTATCTGATCACATCGATTTCATGTCCCTCACAGCACCACAGTCTCAGAGAGATTCTTATAGAATTCATAAACAACACGATGAGTTGAATAAGAACTCTTGATGAATTCTTCTGGGACTGTGGTGCTGTGTGGGGTGAAACTTGGTATGATATCGATATAATCAATGAATATATTCTACAGAATTATAACAGCTTAGCTTTCGATATAAAAAAATGAACACTTTGATATTAACCCTTAACGGCCACGCGGGGTGACTAGTTACTCCAGGTTTCAAAAAAGTGGAATTAGAGTGGGATTAGGTCTCAAACCTTTCAAATAAATACAACAAACAGCATCTGTCAAATGCTGTAACAAACATATGTGAGGTGTCCTTATACTTCAAAAATACGATTTAAACTCATCAACTTGTCAATCAGTTTGAATCAGTTGTTTGTCCAGGAATTTTCCTATTTGATCTTATTCGAATCTAATGAATCGAATTCACTGATTATATCCCATTGAGTAGAAATTTCCTATTTAAACCGATTAGATTTGAATCAGATCACATAGGAAAATTCAAAATGAACAAAAATCTGATTCATACTGATCGACCAGTTAATAGGTTTGAATTGGATCTTTTAAGCAGGGTTGACTCACTACATAGTAAGCCTACGTAGTATCTTCACATTCCTAATCAAGAAATCATTGTGCGGACGACCCTGGAGTTTTAGTCGTTGATATTGTAAGCAATTTTTCCTGAATTTTGACTTATATGACCAGTTTTTAGAACGCCATCTATAAATTAACCACGTTAAACCATTAGAAATATTGAAAAACTAGTCAACGAACATGACACGATTAGTTCAAAGTCTCAAAACGGGTTTTTCAGCGTGGGGTAATGAGTTACCCCATGTCCCTGCTAAATTTCCCCAAGAAAGGACGATACAGGACGATACAGGACGATACATTTTTTCTATAGTTTTCAATGAGGTTTCTGAATACGGAATTTCCAATATTATATCGTTATTAAAAGATAGAACCCCTGGTAAAAAAAAATCTCTCTGAATCTCTCTATATTTTGGGACATATCTCAGAGAGATTCAGAGTAACTTCAGAGTAATTCAGAGTAATTCAGAGGAAATTAGAGACTTTTCCGATAGTGATACGTCCTGAAACTCTTCAACTTTGCCTGAATCTCTCTGAAATTTTCTGATGGAATTTGCAAATTTTCCGGAATCTTTCTGAATGTATTTGATTTTTCTTAGGATTTCATTCATCAAGGAGTCAAAGCTTTCTCTGAATTTGAGTGGATCTCCCTGAATTTTTCTGGATCTCTCCGCATCTCTCTGAATTCCTCTGAATCTCCAAGAATTTAATGTATTTCGATTTCAAAGCTTCCTCTGAATTCCCCTGAATTTCTCTGAATCTCTCTGAATTTCTTTAAATCTCCCAGAATTTGATGTATTCAGATTTCAAAGCTTCCTCTGAATTTCTCTGAATTCCTCTGAATTTCTCTGAATTCCTCTGAATTTCTCTGAATTTCTCTAAATCTCCCGGAAGTTAACGTATTCAAATGTCAAAGCTTCCTCTGAATTTTCCTGAATTTTTCTGAAACTTCCTGAATTCCTCTAAATCTCCCAGAATTTAATATATTCAAATTTTAAAGCTTCCACTGAATTCCTCTGAATTTCTCTAAATCTCCCAGAATTTGATGCATTCAGATTTCAAAGCTTCCTCTGAATTGTCCTGAATTTCTCTGAATTTCTCTGAATCTCTCTGAATTTCTCTGAATTTCTCTGAATCTCTCTGAATTTCTCTAAATCTCCCGGAAGTTAATGTATTCAAATCTCAAAGCTTCCTCTGAATTTTCCTGAATTTTTCTGAAACTTCCTGAATTGCTCTAAATCTCCCAGAATTTAATATATTCAAATTTTAAAGCTTCCACTGAATTCCTCTGAATTTCTCTAAATCTCCCAGAATTTGATGTACTCAGATTTCAAAGCTTCCTCTGAATTGTCCTGAATTTCTCTGAATCTCTCTGAATTCCTCTGAATCTCCCGGAATAATGTATTCAGATTTCAAAACTTCCTCTGAATCTTTCTGAATTCCCCTAAATCTCCCGGAATTCAATGCATTCAGATTTCAAAGCTTCCTCTGAATTTTCCTGAGTTTCTCTGAATCTCTCTGAATTTCTCTGAATTTCTCTGAATCTCTCTGAATTTCTCTAAATCTCCCGGAAGTTAATGTATTCAAATCTCAAAGCTTCCTCTGAATTTTCCTGAATTTTTCTGAAACTTCCTGAATTCCTCTAAATCTCCCAGAATTTAATATATTCAAATTTTAAAGCTTCCACTGAATTCCTCTGAATTTCTCTAAATCTCCCAGAATTTGATGTATTCAGATTTCGAAGCTTCCTCTGAATTGTCCTGAATTTCTCTGAATCTCTCTGAATCTCTCTAAATTCCTCTGAATATTTTTGGAAAGTTCCATACAAAATTTTTCTCAATTCATGTGTCTCTGAAAGTCTCTGACACCTCCTGAATGCCTCTGAAATGCAGGACCAAGAATTTTACTGAATTAATTCTTCTCTGAATTTCCCTGAATTACTCTGAATCCCTCTGAACTACCATGAATCTCCCCAAATGTTTCTGAAAAGTCCGCCGCAAAATTTTTTCTAATTTACCTGTCTCTGTGGGTCTCTGACATTCCCTGAATACCTCTGAAATCCTGAAGCAAAAATTTTATTGAATTAATCCCTCCCTGAATTTCTCTAAATTACTCTGGATCTCTCTGAATTCCTCTGAATATTTCTAAAAAGTCCCATGCAAAATTTTTCTTAATTTATATGTCTCTGAAATTCTCTGACAACTCCTGAATGCCTCTGAGATGCAGGACCAAGAATTTTACTGAATTCATTCCTCTGTGAATTGTCTTGGATTACTCTGAGTCTCTCTGAAGTACCCTGAATCTCCCCGAATCTTTCTAAAAAGTCCGCCGCCGAATTTTCCCTAATTTACCTGTCTCCGTGGGTCTCTGACATTCCCTGAATACCTCTGAAATGCTGAAGCAAAAATTTTACTGACTTAATCCCTCTCTGAATTTCTCTGAATCTCTCTGAATTACTCTGAATCTTTCTAAAAACTTTCATGAACATTTTTCTTAATTCATGCGTCTCTGAAAGTCTCTGACACCTCCTGAATGCCTCTGAAACGCAGAACCAAGAATTTTACTGAATTCATTCCTCTCTGAATTCCTCTGAACTACTCTGAATCTCTCTGAATTACCCTGAATCTCCCCGAATGTTTCTGTAAAGTCCGCCGCAAAATTTTTCCTAATTTACCTGTCTCTGTGGGTCTCTGACATTCCCTGAATACCTCTGAAATCCTGAACCAAAAATTTTACTGAATTAATCCCTCCCTGAATTTCTCTGAATTACCCTGGATCTCCCCGAATCTTTCCAAAAACTCCGCCGCCCAATTTTTCCTAATTGGCCTGTCTCTGAAAGTCTCTGACACCTCCTGAATGCTCCTGAAATGCAGGACCAAGGATTTCACTAAATTCATTCCTCTCTGAATTTTCCTGAATGACCCTGAATATCTCTGAATCCTAATGAAAAATTCAAAGCTCAAGTTTTCTCAACCCAGTAGTCCCTGAAATCCTCTGAATTTTTCTGATTCTTTCTAAATCTCTCTGAATATTCTTTGAATCTCTCTGAAACGTGGAATCTTCAGAGAGATTCAGAGAGATTTTTTTACCAGGGACTCTATCGTTCTTTATCGTATTCTATGAAATTAAACAGGATATATGGGGTTTTATCGTGGAATTCTCTGTTGAAAAAGTCCCATCAGTTCTTATATATAAATCTTATCAGTTTATATGAATTTTAACAAGTTCTCATCAGTCTATATATGCGATTTCTGTCCCAGAACTTATGGGTTTTATATGATTTCATATGAGAATGCAAAAATTATATGAGAACTTTATGAGATTCAATTAGAACCATTCGCAAAATCTCATAAAACTGTATAAAATCAAGTGTGTGTACTAGATTTCATGCGGTTTCTGTCCTAGAAATAACTAGAATTCATCAGAATTTATGAGATCTTTTCAACAGGGTTCGTATAGAAAAAGTACCAGTTATTTGTTCCAGAATAGGTGGTATTTTTTCTATAAGAATTTAACGATAACATCCCTAACAGCACATCCACCGATTTTCACGTCGCATCTCCGTGGATTCCACGTGGATAGAACGTAGAGGCAACGTAGAAATGTCCGGTGCTGTACGGGATCACATACATTTTGTGACGAATTTTATAGAATACGATAAGGAAAACCTCAAGGGTTCCCCTGGGAATTTGACACACAAATTTTTTGCCTGGGACCCATCTGGGACTTTATATAAGACATTCTATTCAACACAGAATCTTATAATCGGTCAAAATTCCTTGAAATTTCATGCTTTCCGTATATTATCATAATATTTAATTATTATTATTGATATTAGTTGATTTTATTGCAGAAATTACCCCAATATATAAAAAAAAAAATATAAAATTCGACTTACAAATACTACACAAAAAAGATTTTATTGAATAAAAGCGTTGAGGTTAAATCACACAACATCCATACGATCCATACAGATACTGTGGGAGGAGTGATCAAATGATCGCGTCGAAACTCCCTATAACAATCTGGCCAACTCGAAATCTGACTGGTTAAGATCTCGCTAGAACATGACACACCCAATGAAAATCGTCATAAAATTCGCGGAATTTTAATATTTTTTGAAACTATCCGATAGAAACGCTCAAAGTCGCTATCATATTTCCATCAGAATCAATATTCAAATTGATATTGTGTATCATCAACTCATCATTCGTGCTCAGTAATTTAGATCGACGTTTGTTTACTTTCAAGTTGATTTATTTGTAATTACAAATCATTTTAAACAATCGCTGTTATATAAAATCAGTATCCAAACTGCTAATTTCAGAAACAAAGAACACGCCGAGTGGAAAAATCAAATACAAATCCATGACCATCCAAATTATAAATTTGGCCCAGTACTTGAAATTCTAGACTTTCTAGAATTCTAGTCAGCGATTTACTCACACGTATACTCGACCAGTGAAAAACTCAAAAAGTTAAACAGCAATGTTCATATTTATTTATAATTACAAGAAACAGATTTAAGAGTTGTAGTAGAAAATAAAGTTAGATCTCATGGTTTCGATCCTCCTATTCAGTCCAACTGCAAGAAAGAAAATTCAGTTATTAGAAAACGTGGAGCATGAGAATTTGCTGTGATTTTGATTCCCAATAATTAGAAATCATTCCAACTTGTAGTTGTTACAAAACCACATTATCCGGAGGTGATACTAGCGGCGTGGCAGCAGCCAAATCGTTTATGACAAATACTCTACAAATACCAGTACTCTGTACATCATTTCTCCGACTCCGGTAGAAATGCTGTACAGGACGATATTTTGATTCAATTGAAGCGTTTGCGTGTAGTTTGTTATCAACGATTCAACATATTCCTGCTCACAAAGACAAGCACTAGGAATCTTAAAACTAATTTAATTACCTTCTTGAAACCAATATCCAAAGCGTATTCTCTGAAACACTGTCTGCATATATTTAAACCGTACTTGCGGATGAGTCCGTGTCTGTTAGCGCACGCCCGACTGTAAAAATAATGAAATGAGAGTTGAAAATTCAATTTACCTATACAAAACAGATGGTTTAAGGGGTTACTTTAAGAAATTTATAGGTTAGAATAATGGGGACGCTTGATGTCAAATTTCTGTGATTTTTACACTATTGGTGATGAAAAAAATATGAAATTGAATGAATTTTTAACGCATATTTTCAAAGTAGTTCACACATTGAAGTGAATTGATTCGATTACTAAAATAACATCGATCATAGAACACGCGGTCAAATTGGAAAACGATGCACCACTAAATTTTCACGGTTTGAAAGTTGTTTACTGAGCAAATAATGACATAAATATTCACCAGGATCTGGAGCCTTGTCCATATTTACGAGGATGAGAATACCAGATATTTTGAAAACCCATTTTGCTTGTTCACAAAATTGAACTCGGCGAGCTCACGAATCTCGTCAAACGACAGCCAACGAAAGAAAGAAAACTTACACGTGAGTGTTCTGAAAGTGTTCAAAGAATGATTTTTGGAGAAGCAGTTTTTAAGGGGAATTCACATTTATAAAAGTGGCTCATTTTCAAGAATCCACAAAATAAAAACACACCCACACACATTGAGCTGTATTACAGAATTTAAAATAAATACTGTCATAAACACGTTGAATAATTTATATTGAAAAAAAGCTTTGTTGACACGTGAATTATACGTAGCTACACATCTGCACGGAAAAAACCTGAAGGATTGGCTGTTTCCGTTGGAGAATGCTTTGGATTCGAGACAGCCGTTCGCATCTGCAACGCCAAATATACAATGGTCCCCTGCTGCAGAACATAATAAGTGAGAGCAAACGCTCTTTAAACGGCAGTGTGTGTAGGAGAGCTGTACATGCACATTTACGTATATACACGCGAACGGTCGGATGGAGTTGAGTTTTCTCGTTGTTCAGGTAATGCCCAAGTGGATCCTGTATCCTCAATGACAAGCGTATCGTCATGCATCACACAAAAAATCAACTTTTTTGACCAACGTGATGTCTATTCAAACTCATCGTGCACAATCTCACCTTCAACTCTATTACAATGATGTAAAAATAATTTGCTAATAGCGATGCGTTAATCGCTATTCTTTCGCCACTCACTGTCGTCAATTCATAGAAAACGGAATCCCCCTTGGAAGAAAGTGAAATTGTTATTACCTATTTGCAAATTGTGAATTTATTGAAATGGCTGACGATTCATCAGTACGTGTTGCCGTTCGGTAAGTTATTTTTTTCACGTTAAAATTGTATTCTTGAATATATAATATCGTTATTAGATATATATTCAAAGCAGCGGATCCTTTTAGGTTTGAAGAATAACGAATAACGTCCTTCATGTAAATTACGTACGCCTTATTGTCATTCCTTCAACGTACTTTCTTACGCACGTACCAAATATTCGTAGATAGATTTATGACGTTAATTTGAAGAGAATTCGTGGAAGAGAGGAAGAAGACTATACACACATTTCAATTCTTCGTCCCTTATTCAAACGACAAACATTGTTTTCTTAATGAATTTCACGATGTCGTCATTGCAATTTTTTTCTCCATTGCACAGCAGTTGACAATGTAAATATACGGAACGCATAATTCCATTTATGAAAAATGCGTAGGCTCGACGGTCTGCGACAACAACATTAATTTCAATGAAACTCGATCGATCGTTCCGCTGCAGTGTTTTTCAAGTTTTTCTTTCTCTTTTGTTCCATTATTATTGCCACCTGCTCGCGGCGGTTCATTATTATTTCAATGATCGCATTGCACAAGAGAATCGAATATGTATTTCAATTTTCAGAAGATATATTTATCGTGGAGATACTGGATTCGATACGAAGGCATCTGGCGGTGCCGATATGAAATAATACAATTGAATTATTATATTACGTAATACGTTTCAGAATACGGCCCCAAGTGGCGCGAGAGGTCATCGATATGTGTAGAATTTGTACCCAAGTACCTCCGGGCGAACCTCAAGTTTTTCTTGGACCTGACAAAGCGTTTACGTACGATTACGTATTCGATACCGAAGTTGGCCAAAGTATTATATACGAAAAATGTGTTGCGCATCTCGTAGAGGGTGCCCTGGACGGCTACAACGCCACTGTTCTTGCATACGGTCAAACGGGATCCGGAAAAACTTACACGATGGGTACCGGTTTTGATGTGGAAGTCGATGAAAATGTACTTGGCATCATACCTCGAGCGATTCAACAACTCTTCAATGGGATTGCACAGAAACAAGCGAATGCGAGAGATCGAGGACAAATGGCCCCCGAATTCAAAGTACTTACTACTTTTTTTTATTCCACTCTTGATGAATAATTTGCAGAGATAAATGAATATTATTCCTTCGAAGGTAACCGCACAATTTTTGGAACTATACAACGAGGATCTTAAAGATCTATTAGAGCCGGGATGTCCACGAGGTGGTGCCCGAATTCACGAAGATACGGCGGGGAACATTCATTTGGCTGGAGTAGAACCCAGAACCGTAACTAGTCCCGAACAGGCATTAGAATATTTAAGATTGGGAGCACTCTCGCGCACCACAGGATCCACTCAAATGAATACGCAATCTTCTCGATCGCATGCGATATTCACGTTACATATAAAACAACAAAGATGCATCAAAGTGGAGGACCCTGACGCGGATGTGGATACCAGTGGAACGGAGCCTACAAACGAATTTGAAACTTTAACAGCGAAATTCCATTTCGTGGATTTAGCTGGATCTGAAAGACTGAAAAGAACAGGTGCTACGGGAGATAGGGCTAAAGAGGGGATATCCATAAATTGTGGTTTGGTAAGATTCACTCGTATCGTTCATAATTCCCATTTCATTGATTCTTAAGGGGGAATAATCCTGCCTCAAAAAAGCGTTGCTTTGTGCAAATTTTTTGAGATACCAAAAAAATAATTCACTGAAACGAACTTTTTGGAGTATATTTTTTGAGAAATAATGAAGGAAAGTGCGTTTTCTTCAATTTTCAGTTTTACAATCATTATAAATTGGTGGGAGTGATTGCAAAAAAACTAGACGTCCGATTGAAATGAAGCAAAGCTTGTTATCTTCAGTTTTGTATTCTCTTTTATTTGAACCCAAAAAGGTTTATGGAAAATTATGTCTAAGCAATGTTTATAGCTAGAGATAGGAACTTTATATGCTTGAAGCATAAAAGCACAAATTCGCGATTGATGCTTAATATTGCTATTATCTTGGACTATGCAATTGAATTGAGACCAAAATTCGCAAGCATAATGAAGAATAATTCCCGAATCAAAGCAGTATATTGTACTAGTGATCGCTTCTCTCACATCTGCGTACATTATCGCGATTCAGGAGAATTTGGAGGAGAAGGGATTTGAAAGGATTCAAGAAAATTCGGAAAGGAAAAATTTGAGTAAAATCTTCCCTCTCTGAATTCTTGGAAATATTGAGGGATTCAAAGTGGTCTAGAGATATTCCGAAAATCCCAGAGGAATTTCTGGGAACTTTTTGAAACTCAGTTCGACTGATTTAGAAAAAATCCAAAGAATTTAGACAAATTTGGAAAGCTTTAAAGTATAAATAGAAAATGAAATTATGAGGGAAATTTAGAAAAATTCAAAGAAATGTTAGAAGATTCAGGCAAATTCAGAAAAAACTGTGAAATTTGTATAAACGGAATTCTAAGGCATTCAGAGGAAGTTGCAGAAACCAGCGCCGGATTTACTTAAGGGCACTTGGGGCCCGTGCCCAAAAGTTATAAGTAATGAGCGAGATTTTTACGCGTGCTTTTGATGTAAATTTATTTTAAGTCTATAAATTCTTTATAAATTCCATGGAATATCCGTATTGTGAAAAAGAATCTGAAAATGAGGGTAATTCATTATTAACTGTCATATCAGACAGCACACAAACTTCCAAATGAATTCTGAAAAAAGAAATCTTGAAAAACTCTTAAAATACAAAGTGTTCTAAGAGAGTTTCAGAAGAATTCGATCCGTCAGACATTTGCGAGTTTAGTTAAAGTTCTGAAAGAAGTCTCATAGAATTTTTACAGAACTCGCGAATGTCTGACGAATCGTATTCTTTTTGAAACTCTTTCAGAACTCTTTTTACTGTAAAAGAGTTACCGAAGAGTTCTTTTTTTCGAATTCATTTGGGACTCTTGTGTGCTATCTGGGAAGCATCAGAGTATGAAAAATATAATATACCCGTAGATTTTTGTACCAGTCTAAAATTGATCTCCCACTGGTAGGGATTAATAGATCCAAGAACAGTTGACTCGAATGTTCGTTAACCGGAATAAACCCGAATGGAATGGGCTTCGAAGAATTATTGGTCATACTTTGATTGGCAGGATATCATATGACCAAAGGTAAACCACAATAAGCCCGCATACAAACAATCTCGAAGCACAGTAGACCTGAAGTTCATAATCCCGAATGGCAACCCCAAGAAAACATGAGCCAAATAGATCGATTTTAGGTTGATTTTAGATAAATTTACATTCGATGAACGTTCATTTGAACTTCAAATGTCCATAGCTTTATTTTACTTTTATTAATGGTTTTTTGAACGTTAGTGTTCTCTTGAGGAATAGTCCCGTAACATAATTATACATTACTAATCGTCTGCAAATGGGAAGAGACATAACCAAATTTTTTTCGAGACTATTGCCGTTCAGCCGTGTGCTCAACATCTGCAAAAACAATGGATTTCTGGTAAAAATATTTGGTGTGTTCCAGAAGCATTTTTTTTACAGTGTATGTCACTGGATTAATGATATCTTCAAAGTTCAAATCATTTGGGGATAATGTTTGAAGATTTTCAAAACTTTTCATACAAATTATACTTCTGTAAACTGTTTTTTCATATTTTTAATATTCATAAACCGGCATTGATAGGAAATGATCATACGATCCAAGCACCTTTTTTTTGCTTTCGTGCTTGGACAATCCGGGGGCCCCCACCACAATAAGTGCCCAGAGGCCCCCGCTGGGATAAATCCGGCGCTGGCAGAAACTCAGACGAATCAAAGAAAGCGCCGAATCCTACATACTTGAAATGTTGAGAGATTCAGAATAATAATTCACAAATCTTATTGAGAAAAATTGCAAAAGATTGAAAAAAATTCAAAAAAAGTTGGAGGAATAGAGATAGAAAACAATGTCCTAAAATATCGAGAAATTCAGAGAGATTTTTCCATCAGGAATGCCAAAAGGGATTCAAAATTGTGAGTTGATTCAAACTCAATCAGGAAAGGCATTCAAAGAGATTAAGAGAAATCCCAGGAAAATTTTAGCAACTTAGTTTGAATGATTCGAAGAAACTTACAGGAATTCGGGAAGATAAGATTCAGGAAAACTTGAATAAAATGAAGTTCTGAAGGGTTCAGACCGATTTCAAGAGATTTAAGGAAAGATTCGAAGAGACTCAAATGGATTTGAAGAGTGCTTTGAACTCTAAATAAATCAAATTCTGAGGGACTTGGATGGATTCAGACAAATTTGGAGAAATCTTTGGAATGGAAATTATTGAAATTCTGAGCGGTTCAGAGAGGTTTAGAAAGATTTCGAAAAATTCCGAGGAATTTTCAAATCTCACCATAAATTCAGAGAGAATCAGAATACCTGACGAGACTAAATTCTTCTGAATTACTTGAAATTACTCTGAATCTCTTAAAAACATTCCAAAGAGATTCAGGAAGATTTTCTTTCTTTGACATCAATATCAAATCCCCAAGTAAAGTTGGGGGTGAATGAAATAGGTAATGATATGCCGTGGCAATCAGTATATTGGTATAACTGAAAATTACACCATCGCTTGAATATTGTCATCGAACATTACAGAGCAAGTATGAGCATAATTTTAGACAACCAAGGGCATAATTGGAGCATAAAAGACTGTATTTTGAAAGAATAAATCACCCTTCAAAAAAGCATAAAGTTTCCATCTCTATTTACATTTTTCCTCCAAAAAGAGCTGTTTTTTTTTTTCAAACCCCGAGTAAATTTTGAATCCCACGATTTCTTCCGGGTTTTCTTGGTTCACATAGAAGAATGATGTATGAAAATTGAAATGCCGTTTGGTTTTTCCGTTTTAGATGAGAAATACGACCTATATCTTTCCCACCGATAGAAGACTTGAATTGCGAGGCGAATTCTAAAAAAAACACTATTTTGAAGCCTCCTAAAGCAGGATCCCCTCTCAACCTATTATTCATTTCTAATTTCAAATTCTCTAGTTTCCCTGTTTGACTCGTGTCACAAGAGTTTCTCTTTTTGCTTTCAGTTAGCTTTAGGTAACGTAATTTCTGCGCTGGGGGATAAAACGAAGAAAGCCTTACACGTACCGTATAGAGATTCTAAATTGACGAGATTGTTACAGGATTCCTTGGGAGGTGGGTAAAATCGATAAACTAATCAACTTTCTATCTTGCATCTATCTTGAATGTTTATCGTTTTAGGAAATAGCCAAACCGTCATGATCGCGTGCGTATCGCCAAGCGATAGAGATTTTATGGAGACGTTGAGTACTTTGAAATACGCCAATAGAGCAAGAAATATAAAGAATAAAGTTACTATTAATCAAGACAAGAGTTCTAGAACTATCGTTTCTCTTCGAAGGGAAATACAACAGTTGCAGCTTGAATTGATAGAGTACAGACAAGGTAATTTCTTGTACCTCTTGTTCCGATAAAAGAATTTCAAATTTCTTCAATGTTTTAGGCAGAAGAGGGGCAGGCGATGACGGTATCAATGACGCTTGGCACGAAAATCAAATGTTGAATAGCGAATTACAAAGTTTACGTACCCGAGTGAAAGCTCTTTCCGAAACAGTTGAAGCTTTGACAGCCAAGAATGTGCTGTTGCTGGCGGAAAAGGCGGCGGGTCAATGGGTATCTTCGTCCGGTGGAGGAGGAGAGCAAGTAACCAGTTTGGTACAGGGATACGTGCAAGAGATAGAAGAATTGAGAGCTCGTTTGTTGGAAGCGGAAGCTATGTACCAACAATTGAAAAAAAGAAAAATGGTGGTAATTATCGCTTTATATCCACTGAAAAAGAATTTCCAAGTATTATTCTTCTCATTCATCAAATTTTATAGGTAAACGCGGCGAATCCCTATGGCGATTCTTCGTTCATATACCACAGTGATTCTTCGTCAGTATTAATCGATGCCAAAAAAGAACTACAAAAAGAGATAGAAACATTGAACGCTTTGAAGGAACAACAACACAATATCAACACCGCGAATAAGACATCTGAAGAAGGAGGAGAGGCCGATGATATAGAGAATGGTCAAGATTCTGGAAGCGAGGATGAATCTGACAACGATTTAGACCGTAAAGGTTAATTATTCTATCTTATTCTATAATTTATTGTCCCCAATCGTAGATTTGTAACGCTAGTTATTCGAAATTTACAGAAGAGGATGAGGAAGAGGAAGCTATGGGTCGCGAATTGGAGGCTTTAACGTCCGATATCGATGTAAAACAACGATTAATTCAGGAATTGGAACTTTCTCAAAGACGATTACAAACCATGAAACAGCATTACGAGGATAAACTCGTCCAATTACAAGCCCGTATCAAGGACACTCAGGAAGAAAGGGATAAGGTATTGAATTCGCTGCAACAACAAACCGCGCCCACGGAGAAAGTGAAAAAACTACGAGAGGAGTATGAAAAGAAATTAACTAGCATGCAAAAGGAGGTGAAACTCCTTCAATCTGCCAAGAAGGAGCACGCGAGATTGTTGAAAAATCAATCTCAAAATGAAAATCGACTCAAAGGCCTAAGAAACGAATTGGCGGAGATGAAGAGGGCGAAAGTGAAGTTGTTGAATAAAATGAGAGAGGAGGCTCAAAGGCATAAGGAGAACGAGCTCAGGCGTAACAGAGAGATAGCTCAATTGAGAAAAGAGAGTCGAAGGAACGCGAATATGATAAGAACTCTGGAAGCTGATAAAAAAATGAAAGAAGTTGTACTTCGACGAAAACAAGAAGAAGTCACGGCATTGCGTAAAAGAGACAGAGGATTGAGTCAAAAGGTAGCCGGTAGAACTCCTACCAAAACCGTCAATCCTAAAGCCCTGAAACAGCGGTGGCAAACGTTCGAAAGGACCATCACCAAGCAAGCTTTGGCCAAACAAGCTGCGGCGGAAACCGAAAGAGAAATGGAAAGGTTGCTCCAAGAGAGGGAAGAACTAGGCAGAGATTTGGAAAGATTGAAAAAGCACAGAAATATCGTTGCGGCGACGAAAGGAGATCCAGCGGACATCGATGAGGAGATCGATAATATAACCAGCAAAATCAGCTATTTACAGGTGAGTTTGTTAGTCCACGTTAAATCAAATTTCTATGATTATTTATCGTTCGATAGGACAGTATTTCCGAATGTCAACGCGATATGATGGAAATGGGAGACGGGGAGATGGACGGCGAGCCTGGCGTCGAAGCTCTCATTTCCACGATCAGAACGGTAGACGAGGCCCAGTATCTTTTACAAAGAATGCTGGCATTTACGGTGGAACAAAGTTGCGTGGCAGCGCAAAAACAATTGGAAATCAGAGATATGGAGTCACGTTTGAACGAAGTTGCTCAAGAGAGCGATGTGCAACATCAGTTGTTGGAACACGTTCTGCGCGATAGAGATCTTTTAACTCTCAGAAATAATCACAACACCGCGACTTACAGCCCTCCGAGCTCTAGAAGTTCTTCTCCGGATAAGTGAGTTTATAAAAACCGGTTTCTCAGGTTCATGGAAAATGGTTCAGATACTTGTATTGCTGTTTTTTTTCTTTTCTTTGCAGTAGCGAAAGTTATACTCACATAGTGACGAGCGAGGATAAACAAAGGAACAACAAAGTGAGACGAAGGACTACTCAACCCCAAGAACTTCTCTACGGAGTGCACCCTAATCCCGACAGCTTGAGAGTGGAGGATCAAAATCAAAATCATAATTACCCCCTGACGCGGGTTCCTAGCGCGCCTGGGAGTCTCAAGTAAATATATTTATATATATTCGTACTTTTGATGATAGAAAGAAATTTTCTTAATGATTCATTGTTTCGTGATTATTAGAGGCTTGGTATTGACAAGAAACCAACACGGCAGCAGCGTTACCGGTTCCCCAACGTTAACCAGACGTGAAAGCACATCGCCGAGACCTCTACGTCGTCCCCTACATCCAGGAGGAGGTTCGATGTGAGTGAAAACCTTCATCCTACACATCTTTGCTCTTTCATTCCTGGTATATCTTTGCCTTGATGCCTTAATCTTTGCACTGTTAGATCTTTGATTTTCTTTTCAATGACACATCTTTTGCAACAAAAGAAAATGAATGTTCTTCTTCTTCTTCTCCGTATCTCAAAGTGCACTGTAAAAAAAAACCAACAACACGAATGAAAGATGAATGGACAGTCGTTTTTTGAATGCACTATTCGGTATAACAAATACTTCGAACAGGGTATCTTTTTGTCATCCAAAGAACGTGGAAGATTGTTCGAGATTTTTAGTATGTCGAGTATTAAATGAATGAGTTGAATATAATATATATTTGTATCTATTCTTTGTTATATATTATTTCATCTACACGTTATTCTAACTTTCAATTGAATTTATCTAGTACAAGATTAATAAGAGATTTTTCAAATTTATGAAAAATTTATTCGAAAACTTGATGTAACATTGTATTATCACACTTACAAATATCGATAAGTTGGATATTATATAAGGATTTATATATTTGTTTAAAAAAGAAGAATCGTGAGGGATTTAATGAATGTGCATATAGAAATATTTATAGAAACGAGAACATAATTTTGTATAATTTAATAACGATAGAGAATAAACGAGTAATACAAACAAAATATGATTGATAGTACAAATTATGAAAGACCTCTGATCTGTTGATCAAAGTTTGAATGCATGTGATGTTTCCATAACACACGATTCGATATTGAAATAACTCGATAACTGCAATAGAATTAAAACTTGTAACTTTGTTTATACGAGCTTTATATTGCACGTTGTTGATGCACGCGCCCGGAGCTGTGAATTCAAACGATGCAAAATAACAAACGAAGCATGATAATACCCTCTTGGATCACAACTTTAATATCGGCTAACTAACATGCTAACTAACATCATATAAACACCCTAACCAGGGAGCAGGTAGCACATACGGATATTTCTTCACCTCCCGGCTCGCCAACGACCTATCGACGGTTCAATAGTCGAGAGGAAAACGTTTTCTCCCGGTTGACCGCCAATAGACAAGCAGTAGCGACCGAGCCGCAGCCGATGAAAGGGATTATTTCGCAATATCAAGGCAAGGTAAGCGAGATTTTATCTACACTTCATACCTACTACATAATCCTGCTAAATAACGAATAATTTCTAGATACAACCGAGAGCTGTTTTACAATGTTCGCACATAGCCGAAGGACACGGCAAAGCTGTTCTCACCATATGCGCGACAAATGACTTGCTATTCAGTGGTTCGAAAGGTAAACATATCGTGTATTATTATATCTCCTCATATTTATGAGTGTATACTTTTTGTTTCCTAGATCGCACAGTCAAGGTATGGGATTTGGAAACTGGGATAGAGAACCTCACGTTGAGCGGACATCCGAATAACGTAGTTGCAGTGAAATATTCTGTAGTCCACAATTTATTGTTCAGCGTTTCGGCCGCGTACGTTAAAGTTTGGGATTTGAGATCGGGCAGCTCTTGTATAAAAACATTGTACTCGTCGGGGCAAGCTCAGGCTGGACCTATAGCATTGTCGACCCCATCGAGGACGTTGCAAGTTCCCATTGGAGAAACCACGATCAACGATTTGGCTTTGAGTTTGAACGAACAGGAGCTCTATATAGCCACGAGCGATAAAGTCAGAGTATGGGATGTTCGTAAATTAACTTACAACAGTAGGATAAATACCCCCCATACGGCAGCTGTTATGTGCCTGGCTGTGGCCGATGATGGTCGAGTCATAACCGGCAGTAAGGATCATCTCATATCCCTCGTCGAACCAAATACTTCTGGACAATCCATTAGTTTGGCCCCTCCGCACTACGACGGCGTTCAATGCTTAACCACCACTGGATTCACATTGTTTTCTGGTAAAAAGTTTTCTAGTTCGCAGTAGATGAAGACAAATTGGTTATCGAAGAATAAATAACAACATGATGGAGTTCTCTCGAGTAAAACATTCTGGAGGCAAAATAGCCTCCCGTTCGGATCTCCGGGTGAAGGAGAAGGTGCTCGAGAGAGCTTCATCGAACAAGATAAGGAACAAAGAGAATTAGATCACTGAGACAAACATGGACAGTAGAAAATTTTATGACTGAATCACAATACAATTGTTTGTACTAAAAGAGTTCAAATGTAATTTGAATAGCAACAGTGCAACTTTTCGAATCGAATCGGTTAAAAAATTGAATAGTCACACGATCCACGCCATTAAATCCAATAGTTTGGCGTGAGAGATCTAGATCTAAAGCGAATTTAATGGCATGGATCGTGTGACTAAACGAGTTCAATGTTGTTTTGAAATCTGAAGATTCGAATTTTGAACTTGCATAACCAAAAATCATTGAACTTTTAGAGTTATATGAATTTCAAACTCTCACAGGCCTAACATTCTTTCCGTGTGGGAATTAGCGAAATGAGATGGCCGCAAGAAGGGGATTATAGAATGATTTATATAGAGGATCAAAGAATGGTAAAGCAGGTGTAGGAATTTTAATGCATGAAAGGGTAAGGAATAGGATAGAAAATTATTTGCAATATAGCGAATGAGTGATGATGGTCAGAGTTAGAACAAAACCGATAGACACTGTTATAGTTCGAGAAGTATACACGTCCACATCTGCGGACTCGGAGCAAAATATCGAAAAAATGTACGATGAGATAGAAGAAGTGATAGAATATGCAAAGGAGATTTTGCGTTAGGAAAAAGAAATGAAAGAGGACAACGTTTAATCGAATTCTCCCTGGTTAAAAGAATCCATTGAATCTGACAAATGAAATTCAATGAGATTTGGTCAGAACATTGTCCAAGTTTAATCGTAATTTAGTGAGATTTGGCCAGATTCAACGAGGTTCGCATGAAAGTTCTGACCAGATCTCATTGAAAAATCACCGATGAGATTTGGTCAGAACATTGTCCACGTTTAATTGTAATTTAATGAGAATTGGAGAACCAGGGCTATGAAAGTCATAAAATGAAATCAAGTTAGAAATCAAGTGAAAAGCTGTGAAACTTATCCAGGCGCGGATATGGATAGCGATCACAATATGTTGCTGATGAGATGTTCAAAGCTCTGAAGAAGAAAAGGGAAATGCAAAAAAGATGGAATTTGAAGAATCTCAAACAAAAACAATGGATGAAAAATTGGAGGATCGACGAGAGAAAGATTTGGAAATAGAGAGTAGATAGACAAATATAAAGGGGAACGTAGAACAATGTGCAAATGAAATTTTGAAGAACGATGCAGGAGAAACCTAAGACACCATGGATAATGGAAGAAATTCTCGATTTGATTGATGAAAGGAGGAAATACAAGAATAAGAGTAGCGAGTCACTGAGGAATAAAATAATAAGAGAATCGAGGAAAGCAAAAGAACAATGGTTAGAAGAAAAATGTCAGGAAATAGATGAGGCATATAGGATTGTTAAGAAAACGGAGGAAAAAATAGAACAATGAATTAATCATTTAAAAGATCTGTATAAAGGAAGCGGTAATATAGAATTTTTAGAGAAGGAGTAAGGTGTCGATGAAGAAGAACTGGGAGATTCGATTTTGAGATCAGAATTCAACAGGGCTTCAAAAGAATTGAAAAATAATAAAACATCAAAGCCTCCAATTAAAGAATGGAAATATTTCGCTGAAAAGCTCTGATTTTCCTTTGCAAAAGTCTGATAAAATCTGTAAAACTCTAAGATTTTTGGGACATCGTTCTCAGAGATTTTTCATTGAAATTTCAGATAGATGATTATGAATTTATTCCTGACAAAACTCTGAAAAAAGTATGGTAAATGTCAGCTTTTTCTCCGGAACCCTAGTAAAAATTTGAGTAAAAAGCATGCCTGATTTCCTATCAGGTCCTCATCAGATTTCCAGGGTGGATAGCGAATCGTTTTTCTCGAATCCAAATGCAATTCTAGGATTTCCAGGACATTTATGATAAACAAAATTGATGAAGATTATTCAATAAATAATGAAATTATGTATGTCCTGATGTATCGACATTTGCTCCAACTCGTTCAGCACATATTTATTTGGCTTCTCAGAGAAAATAAACATATCCAAAAATAGACGGGTACACTGCAAAAAATGTTGACAGTTCCTTCACATTCATGAGAATTTTACTGCAAAAACCGTATTTCATACATCCCTTCTTCTCAAATCCTAATTTGATGCCCGTGTAAATTCATTCCATCGAAAAATTCCAACTAAGGACGTTCCCCGGATATCTACCTCTCAAATGCCTATCCGATTACCGCGTGAATTGATGCGACTGCGATCACTTTTCCTTTACAGTATAATTTATTGGGAAATGTGGGAAAATTGAGGATGAGAAGGCTCCACGGGTATGCAATATCATAACACACTATGATTTTCCCACGAAAACATCGTTTTTCAGGAATCGCTGCTCCTGGAAACCCAATTAAATGATCGCGTGAATTAATTCTATTGTTATCAATCCTTTTTCTCTCCAGAAATGTGGCAAAAGATTTTGATTTGGACTCAGGGCGTTCCATAGGTATTCAATCCTAGTTATCGTCTTTAATGAAATCGGAATTTCATGTGATTTTATTACACCTTAGATAGAAGCTTCATTCCATTCAGAATTCATTCATGTCTTAAATTTGTAGAACAATAAATACAAATCAATTTTCAATTTAAGATTTTGAATCTCGTGCGAAGCCCTAAATTTAATATAAAGTCATAATAATCGTCTGCTAGTTTCAATTTAGGTTGCAAGTTACGAAAAAAGTTCCAAACCTTCCTCGCTCTTGATCATTTTTACTTATCTATCCAGGAAAACAGGGATTTATCACATTTTTCCCAGAGTTTTATCAAGAATAAATTGAAAACAATATTGGAAAGAAAAATGAATGTTAAAACTCGCAAAGCTAGACCTAGATTAAGTTATATGAAGCAAATTATACAAGATAAGGATTGTAGATATGTAGAAATTCCTTCATTCCTTCAAAGAGATTACTTCATGATGATGATGAGATGTCAATGTCACGACATCGTTGCAGGTTCGCGAGATATGTGCATCAAACGATGGGATCTTGGTAGAATGGAGCTCGTTCAGTCCCTGAATAATGCTCATAAGGATTGGATATTGGGCCTGTGTACGGTCAACGATGGTTCCGTCTTGATATCCGGATGCAGAGGTGGAGTTCTAAAAGCGTGGTCTATCCCCAAAGATCAAACAGGCGAATGTTTACCTATCGGAGAAGTGCGGGCGCATACCTCGGCTATAAATGCCGTCATAACCAATCAGCAGCACATTTTTACAGCCAGCAAGTGAGTATACAATCATTCATTTGACGAGTTAAGGAACTGTACCCAAAAATTTGCATTTATCTTTATGAATTTTGATGGGGAAATAGATAACAATTCAATTTCTTGCATTCGTTATGGAACTCATGATATACCCAAGGACAATTTTTAATCAACAAAGATCATTTCTCGAGCTAAGAGTACCCAAGTTTTTTTTAGACTGTTGATACAAAGAACATTTGAAGAATACAAATATAAAACAAACCCTCAAAGCCTACAAAATAAGTTTATTTTAATAAAAATTCATGAGTTCTACAACATATTCAAGTTTTTTTTTGAGAATATCTTTCTAGATATTTGATAAAATATTTGGATAGCGTGAATGTAGAATATTTTTGGGTTCGGTGAGTTACAGGTTCAACAATTTTATAAATACATTCATAACTCGGATGTTGATTACAGCTCTGGAGAGGTGAAGTTATGGCGTATCCCCGATCCCTCTTCATCTATGTCAATGTCCGTTGTTTCTCTTTAACTCGTCACGTTGTTTTGTTTTTCATTATTGATTTGCATTTACTTGATATTGTTGTAACGCATGGTTTCGTATGTTACAAAATCGTTTTCCCTGAATTTCATTGCTTCATCCTTAAAATTTCTTCCTTTCAATCATAATTCGAATGTAGTTCTCGTGTCAGATTTGAACTTCGTTAACCAGTCATCTTCTTCACTTTAACGTTCGAATACCTTTCAATATTTCAAACGAATTCTTCACGTAGATTAAAAATGTTGCTGTAGTAGAAAAGAAAAAAAAGAGTTCCTCAAAACGCGGGTTTAAAAACGCCTATGCTAAAACAATAAATGATAAAAACAAATGAACTATAAAACTTCATCATCCTCGTCATTGAATCTTCACATTGAACTTAATTTTTGTTACTGTGCTTCTATGTGTTTGCGTTCTCCACTTTGGTGCTTTGCATGGTAAATCGCCCTGTATCAACCCGAAGCGATGGAACGGTCAAGTTATGGAGCTATCATCAAAGAGATGCGAGGTTATTCCAGAGAAGTAACTCGCTAAAAAGTTAACATTCACGTCACAACAGATTATATTTATTTTATTATTATACAATTTTTTCTATCAGATTTATCGTTTACTTGGTTAGATCGTATTTATACGGAATTGTGATTTCGCGATAGAAAATTACCTTACGAACAAAATATTCTTCCTTTCTTCTGCATTTGTTATGTGTTATTTATTGTTAACTTTTCAGAAAGTATTTCAATTTCTCATGACCTATTTTTATGTTTTTTTTACTCCCGTCTGCCTCGAACAAAGTATAAATGTAAGAGGAAGGCCCTGATGAATTTTTCAATTTTGCTACGTAAAGTGTACGATAGTCGAAATTATAATAATGCATATAAACGAGATGAGATTGTAATGTAACGAACGAACGAACAAGCAAGCATTTCAACGTAACCTGCATTTATAGAAAGAAAAAAAAAAGAAACTTAAAACGAGTAGAACGAACAAAAAAGTCACAGGTCGATATAAGGTGCTTTGTCGTATAATGTTTTAATAAGGTAGATTTGATACTAAACGATATTTAATAAAGATAACTTTGGTGTTATCTAGCATTTATTTTATTATGAATATGGAGAAGGTACTAATTAGATTTATTCTTAGTACAAATGAAAATTGTTGATTAATACTGTACAACTTGTGGTCTTTGCGAAGCCCAGATATTGGATATTGTCAGGGTTGACTGTCGTTCAGTTTTCTTCTACAATAAGAAAATATAGTATTACAATTTAGAAAATTATTAATTTTATCCAAATGATGAAATATATAATAAAATATATATATATATATATACACACACAAACACACACACACATAGAAATCTATATTTAAAATAAGAAAACTATGTCAAATTATCGAGTTGGAAATATACATCGTATACAATCAAAGATATCACCCTTTTTGTCATACCTTTTCTTCTTTTTGTGCGCTGTGAGTGATTCTTGTCCACTATCGTCCTCGCTGTCTTCCGATTGACTGCTACTACTGCTACTCGAGGAACTGCTGGAAGAACCACTGGAGGAATCACTGGCCACCCCGGTATCCTCTTTGACGTCTATGGTATCGGCAAGCGCCGCGAGTTCAGATTCTTTGACCCTGAGAACTTTCAACCATTTGCGCGATAATTTAGGTCGACCTCTCACCTGAAACGAATAACTCCGTTTTAGGAGAATATCCTCTCCTGATAATGTCGACAATATTATTGAACTCACGGTTTTGTGCCACACGACAGGAAAATTTGTTCGAGAACAGAAGTTTTGAGTAATAGCGATAGTTTCGTCAAGATTCAAAACTACGTGCCACCATCCACCGGGAACGAACACGGTCTCTCCAGGATTCTGCAGTATTTCTATCGGTAAACAATCCTGTGGCCAACTGGATGATTTTGTTCGAGGATAAATGATAGAAAACCACGCGATTGCTTCGTCTCGCTGTTTTCCGCCTTCCGCGGCGGTTACTTTCAGGAGTTCTCTGGGGGTATGCGTGGGGAAAAGGCACCAGCGTTTGTGACCGGAAATCAATGCGTTCCATGCACTAGTTCCTAAAGGATCTATGTGAATTCCCGTACCTGTTTTGTCACAACAAACAATGTTATTCGCTTAAGAACAGATTCAGGTTTTGAATAAAAATGTATACCAACCGGATCTAGCTGGACCCATAACGAACCACCGATACGGGGGTCTTCGATGCTCCCCCGCGTGTTGAAACAAATCATCACGAAAATATTTTGGAAGCACGTAATCTTCTAACAATTTTTTTCTACGAGGATGCTCTCCGAACGAGCTATCGAAAATATACAAAGGGGAATCGTCTTCGTTATTACGCATATAACGAACGTAATATTTCATCTTCATTTTTACACTGTATCCTTCGTTATCTTCCCCGCATTTGAATTTTTGATTCCTGTATTTTTTGCTCAATCTCTGAAATCAAAAGCCAAATACCATGAATAATTAATATTTATATAAACAAAATCATGTTTATTTCCAGGAAAAACAAAAAATATAAACCTCTATCGTCCATTTATGTTGAGCTTTCCAGCTGTTCTGGGCGTTCAATATGACTACAGGTTTGTAAGGTTTTTCATATTTTCTTATAAACTCTTCCGTAGATATTTGGGATTCGTCGATTCTTTCCACATTGTCCGTAAAATTCCAAAATGGATCGAATTTCTTGTGATAACTGTATTGAGTCCAAGCTGTTTTGTCCGCAAGTTCTGTAAAGTCATGGAATGTAGCTTGAGATGATTAATCATGGTCGTTCGGTTCCGTCCAATTCATAATAGGAAGAAAAATTACAACACAGGTGCTTCACGTTATAAACAATTTTCCCTAACATCTCTCTTTTCTCACTTTCGAATTTCTGTTACCAACGCTCGTTATATGCACAGCACAAAATGCAACAAATGGAAGGGATTTATGAAAAAGATCATTTAATCCATACTGAATTACAAAAAACGGCAAAAGCGAAAGAGATATAAGAGCAAGAATAGCACAAGGGAAACAGACTTTTTACCAAAAGAAACAGTTATTATGCTGAAAAAATATAAGCTTGGAAGGAAGAAATTCTTGAAAAGTTATGTTTGGAGCACAGCATTGTATGGTTGCGAAACTTGGACAATGAGGAAAATTGATCAACGAAGACTTGAAGCTTTTGAAATGTGGTGTTATAGGAGGATGCTCAGAATAGACAAAGTCAAAAATGAAGAAGTACTCGAGCAGATAAATGAAGAAAGAAATCTTTTGAAATACATGGTGAAAAGGAGAAGCAATCTTATAGGACACACATTACGGCATGAGAGTTTATTGAAAACAATATTGGAAGGGAAAATGAATGGTAAAACTGGTAAAGGTAGACCTAGAGCAAGTTATATGAAGCAAATCGTACAAGACAAGGGATGTAGTAGATATGTAGAAATTAAACGTTTGGCGGATAATAGACAGGGGTGGAGGGTTTCATCAAACCAGTCGTAAGACTGATTACTTCATGATGATGATGAATCCATACTGATACAAGAAAAAAAAACTGTAAGGAAATTCACACTTGATAAATTTTGTTTCTTTGCGTGTAAAGCCGGGGCTACAACTTGTGTGTGCAGCAGTCCTTGTTTTCTCAGAATTCCTTATCTCGCAACCTGATCTATCGCTCATAACGAGAGTCTACTTTACATAATGACTTCTGAAATGATAAAAATCATCAATTTTCTGTAAGGAATAGTGCTCTTTTTCTGATGAAATCTATCACAAGGTTTATTTTACAAAGGAAATTGTAAATTTTGAAACAAATATTTTCTACAGATCTTATATATTTGATAGTATTATTCAAAAATTCTGAATGCTCCAGTTAAAGGGATACTATTAGCGGCATGGCAGCAGCCAAATGCTTCACTTTTAATCAAAATATTCCTCTGTACGGCACTTATTTGATTCAAATAGAAGCACTGTATACAGCGATATTTCAATTAATATGAACAAGTTTGTACATAGTTCATAGTGGGATGATATTAAAATATAGAATTGTAAAGAAAATAAACCTTCAAATAGTTTCCATGGAAATCATAAGGCTTAGTCATTTTAAAAGAATGTAGATTTCAATTTCAATACATTCAGAGATATGAAGAAAATTTTGTTTATGTTTCAAACTATGAAAGACATTAGTTATTGTTCTGTGGTTTGTTGACTCTTCTTTGACTCTCTTTGACAAGGAGGGACCAGCCGGCGTTAACGCGGACGCGGACCATTCGAGTTGATAAAAATATAAGGCATTCTAAGGAGGTAAAATGAATCGGCGTATAGTACAGAGTCGCAAATTGATGAAGTAATTTTCGAGTTATTAATGGGGTTTACGTAATAGCATTTTGTTGACGTACAGGTTAACAAGATGAAGGTTAAGCAATGTATTTACCTGGTCTAGCTTTTCTTTTCACTTCTTTTATTCTTTTTTTCGCACGGTGATCCAGTTTGAACTCATTTGTCATTTTTTGTAAATAAAAATTAATTGAACTTGAATGTAATTATGATACAAAATAGTGCACCGAGAAAACAGTTTAGACAATTATTTCACTAATTACTACATACACGAAACACATACAAACCCCACGTCATTCGATAAACGAAATTGTACTCGGAGAGTGGAACGAAGAGATGGAGGGGGGGGGGGGGATAAAGATGGCGTATGTGGTAGAGTTGGGAAAATCGTCTCAACCAAACATAACCTTTTTAGTGCAAACTCAAATATGGACGTTTTATGTATTGCAAATTCCTGCAATAAAGTCAATTACTACTAACTCAAATATGGGTATAGGCACAAGCACATGTCGTGCTCATTAAAAAAATAAAAAAAAAAATTTTAGTCGTAATTATATGATTTTTTACTTACAGTTCATAACACAGTTGCAATTGAATATGAATGAGAGTGTAGTTTTGGAGTGTTGAAAAAGAGTTCATCAAAACAGGTAATCGCAATTCTTTCCTTCAAATCTTTTTTCCCGCACAGTACTTTTCATATACAAGATTGATGTTTCCATTTTTTTGTTCAAAATTTATATATACACATATGCATTGAGATATTTATTTATTCCAGAATCATCGGGCGATGCCTAAAAAGCATATATCAAATAATATCACGCAAAATAATATATACAAGATTTTACTATAATAAACAACAACAAACTCATGTTTGCAAGAAAACATCTATTCAAATCCGAACAGCCGTTTAATACTTCATATTCTAGAATAATATTTTGTTGTAATTTTCATTGACAAGTAGAATACATATAATTTTATACTTTTGTTTCATACAATTTTCATTGAATGAAAACCAGCATATTCCATCCCAGATGGTACAAATTCAAAATTGAAATCTGCAGGAATTCTTTTTCATACTTTTAACTATAGTTTATATTTGATTGCAGATGAACAATGACTTCGCTGGGACGAGGTAGAGGATGGGCCGATCCCCAACGGTCAGCTGCAAAATTCCATGACCCGAGTGTTCGTAGACCAGGATGCCGCAAAGATAAAGCGAATCCTAAAAAAGTAATCTCAGAAATAGAAGAAAGAATGAAGCATCTGCGAATGCAACAAACGATCTCAGGGAAATCAGCAGATGAAAGTTCTCTTAACAATTTTTTTGAACAGATGATAGAGGAGAACTTAGATGTCAGGTACTATTGGTTTTTGTCTCTTCAGCTGTCATTTTCAGCTATGATTTCGTAACGAAATTCTAATTCTAGGGGAATCATACAAAAACTGTATGATAAAGCGATAGAGGATCCAGATTTTGGCACAACTTTCGCAACTTTATTCAATGATTATGAATTTAGCATAATGCCTACAACCGACGTAAAACGAATACGTGATTTTATGTTAGAAATTTTACAAAATTCTTACGAACGTAAGTGTTATCTTTTCTGAATATCGGTCAAAGGAAAATTTGAGTTATAATTTATAACTTTTTACAGAAAACATTCAAAACTATTCAGAAGATTGGGAAAAATTCAGAAACGCTGTAACATTTCTCGGTGAAATTCATTATCATATGAGAGATGGATGTAAACGACCTTTGAGAGTACTTGGATTGCCCTTGCTAATTCATTTGAAACATTTGTTGGAGAGGCCTAAACTTGAGAACTTGCGAGTAATTGGCAAACAGGTAACGAAGAAGAAACTTTGGATATTTTATTCTGTCGAACAGTATTTGAATTGAAATATTGATTCTCCACAGTTAGCTCGTAATGGATCGGACCTGCGCCAAGCACGCTTTCTGGAATTGGAATTAGAGCAATTTTTCATCGACGTTCGCTGGGTTCTACTCGAACGATGCGAGGACGCGCAATGCAGAGGAGTTTTGTTGTTCATATTAGATCTTGCTGAAAATTGTTACGCTCCGATGGGTGGCTATTTACAAGAATTTTACGTCAAGGTGTTGGGAGAACAAACGTTCATGCACATGCAGCGCGCTTGTTCAGATTTAACCATCATCACGGAACCTTTCGAAATATCTACTGCTATGGCAGAATATAGTGGTACAATATTCCTTTAAACTTCAAAGATTTATACAAAGCTTTCCAATTGAACCTCAATTTTTGTCTTTCTTACGCTTTCTTTTTTTTTTGTTCTTTTTTCAATCTTATCTGCCATTTTTCTCTACCTCTGATCGATTTTTCTCTCTTTCTGTTATTCTTTTTGAAAAATGAGATTGTTAAAATTCATGAACCTCAAACCATCTATTTTAGATGCTGACACTAATCAGAGAAAAGAAAATACCGACAATTCGGACAGTTCGAAATCCACAAGCGAATCAGCCCACAGAATTGGTATTCTCATGAGAGCGTCCGAATCGGAGAATTCCTCCGACAAAGAGGCATCCAAGAATGAATCTGAAATTAAAAATAGCAGTCAAGTTCCCAAAATCAACGTTCCACGGGCTATTCGAGGATCCGGAAGAGCGTCAATCCCAAAGAAAGAAAGTAGAAATAAGGGATGGGGTCACGACGATCGATTCGAAAAGGATTACGAATGAAATGTTGATCATTGAAAAAGTTGATCGAGTATTTACGAGAGATTTATGCAGGAATGTATTGATGACAATTCATCTTGCTTATTGAAAAATTAGGTCAGAATCTATCCACTTTTTCAATGAAAAACTGGACAGTCTTCTGAAAAATATGTTTATCGAATTGCATTTGACTTGATTTGACTAGATTCTATGAGTTTCTTCGAGAAATTAGGATACAGAGATTGATTCTTTCGAATCACCCTGATTCCCACGTCAGCACAGTAGTTCCATCCCTTAAAGAGATACTAACGACGATATCGAGCCTCTTCTTTCATCGTATATTCTATAGAATCTACAATTGAAAACGATGTTGAAGTATTTAGGTTACAATATATCTAAAATTCACAATGCATCACAACAAAAGCGTAATAGGAATCGATAAATTATTTTAAAAGTGCTTAGAATGACCTATGTAGCACCAGTGTATTCGTAGAACACTGTGGATCTTCTGTAATATTTATAAAATATTCGAATGAAGGTGTGTTTTAAACATGTTGAATTAAAAAATTGACTGAGCTTATTTTTAATTCAATGAAAACTAGGGACAAGACGCTACAAGACGAGGCCCTGTCGAAGAATATTCGTTTATAATTTCATAGTTTTTCAATCGATATTCAATCGAATGGTTGAAATGGTTCAAAAATTGTATATTTATTATATTATATTGTATACAGAATACTCTGAGAACGATTGCATTTCGAATATTCTAATATTTGATGCTACTTGGGAATAGATACGAATAGAATTATAATATATGCGAAATATCATGATAGAAAATGTAAGCACTGGAAAAGATTATAATAATTTGTAACAAATACGTAAGAAATAGAGGATTTGGTAATAGCAAACATATTTTGAATTGAGAGATTCAGCAAAATTACTCCAATTTCAAATAAAATTTTGAAATGGAATTCCATATTTCCAATCGTAGCATGAAACTATGCACGAGACACAAACCTTTGATCCAATGTTTCATGGTTTCAACCTCTTTCTAATTCAAAGGACCATCACCAGCAGTTTTCTTGACGACTGAACCCGGCAATCTCGACTAAAGAAGTTTTTCTTTTAAAAGCGTCAGCACACGTGACAATCTCGTGTATCCCCGGCACCATTTGATACCAAAAATTTTTACCTCAAAAAGTAACCAACTGAAAATAACAAGATAAGTTGAATGTAGTCAATACTTCAATTCTGTTCTATTTACTGTTTTCCCCGCAACTGTTTCCCTCCGGCCGATCGATTAAACGCGTAAACAGTGTTGTTTGGTGTTGTTTCGCGTGTGATTTAGGTTACGACGATCATTTCGTATCGGATTTATTCCATGAATCACAACAATGGATTTTTTTGGAATAAATATGTTGGGCTATAACAATTATTGCCGTGAAATGTTGAAAGAAGGTAATTTGAATTTTGAATAAATGCAAACAGTATTGCACGTTTTGAATCATTCAACAACGTTGATGATACATTTAAAATTTGACTGTCAACATTATTGATATCCAATTTGTACCGCAGGGTAACTTATGAAGACTTCATAATTCATGGATTACAAATTCCGCTTGTTACTGTGAAATTTCATATAATTATTTCACATAAAAAGAAACATTTTGAATTCAAATCTGCCATAGTTTCAGAATCAAACCCTTTCAAAATATTCTGTACAATTTCAAAGCTATTAAAATAAATCAACAAATAGTATTACACTTTTCATCTTGCACAGATTACCACGAACCAAGGATACTGCCAGAACCTGAAGAAATAATAAATAATCGTTCCAATTTCGAATATTGGAAAAGTTTCGTCGAGGTTTCCAATCAATTGGATCCATTATTGGGCCCTGGCGATGGTTATTCGTACAATAGTCATCAAAGATTGTCTTTACAGAGACAAAAGGGTATCGTCAAACCTGTAGGACCTACAGAAATGTATCGCCTGCCTGCATCTTGTTCACAGGATTTTGGGTTTTGGAAATACGATTCGTTACTGAAAGATGCCAATTGGATGAAGTTATTTCGACATTTTGGTCGTCGAAGTAGCGATATGACCAAGTAAGATTGATAGAATCTCTTTGAAGGAAATTCGAATAGTAAATACATGTATATTTATCCAAATCACCTTGTAAGATACTTCAGTTTTCTCTCTACAGAGATCCATCGCTGGAATTGATATTATAAATTCCAACATTTGATCGTTGATCATCTTAAAAGAATTGAACACTTAATGCATCTAAACGAAGAGCATCTAGTATTATCTTACAAATCATAAGAAGAAAATACTTATGATAACTACTAATAAACATTATCTAATAATCTTTCATAACAAAACTAACCTTTGTGTCGTTCGATGCTTGAATTTGAAATGATGTATTTTTACCACAATCATTCTTCCTTTCATCATTCTTTGTTACAGAACCATACACGCGATGCGATTATCCGACCCTCTGAGCGTTTTCTAAGAAGCTGAAGAAGCTGGAACTGAACTGCACACGCAATTCGCTTTCTTCTTCCTTCTTTCCCGCTCTTTTTTCAAACTCACATGGAGAATTAAATCCCCCGATCGCCGGATGATCACCGACCAATCAACGACACATTCGGAGAATCGTATCTCACTTTCACAAGATGGTTGTGTTCATTGATTTTAGTTAATATATTTTGTTGATCAAAATGTAAAATTATCGTTATTCGTGTACCGCTATTGCCCATTTTAAACATTAAATTGCCAAATTTTGTACATACACACTTTACGGTGAGTTATCGATGAATTCGGTGTGTTTTATAACTTTCTGCACCCTATTTCGAGATATCGTCAATTAAAATACGTTGATTTGAAATTAAATACAAATATTTTTAAATCTAGTTTGTATTCTTATTCCCTTGAATTTCAATGGAGAGTATCTCTCTCTCTCTCTCTCGATTACAATGTAAGATCGGTTCCGGCTCGCCGGATGTCACCACGTTCACCGATAAACAATTTGTCATTTTTAGGCCGCTCTCCCATTGAATCACAATAGTTCCAAAAGAGTTCACAATGAATACAATGCATTCGTATACTACTCTTTTAGAATTCTATCAAGGTGAAGAGTCAGTGTTCAAAAACTCTTTTCGAACTAATGAATTCATAAAGAGCTCTGTAGGAGTTCAATGTTTGGGACATTAACAAAATCTTTGAGAATGCTGAAAGTATTATTTCGAATTTATTAATTTCGAAAAGGGTGCTTGAAAAATTCTTTGTGTGTTATCTGGGAGATTAGCTCATGATGAATACTTAAAGAACCATGAGAGTTTATAAAAGATTCTTAATGAAGACATCAGAGACTGCTGTGCTGTCTGGAATTATTTCAGAATTTTCAAACTCATCTATGCAGCTTATAAAAAAGTCGGAGAAAAATATCAAAAATTGATCAATATTTCTGTTAGAACTGTTAGCGAAATTTTTACATTCTGTCAATTTAATCCACAAGGTGGTGGTACTTTTGATGAGTTTGGAAATTCTAAGTTCTGAATGGCTAATTCCATCGAATCATCGTGTGCCGATATTTTTATAATTTTGTCTATTTTCAAGAAATTTTATATATCAGTTTCATTCTTTTACTGAATTTTTGGTGAATCTAAGATAATTTTAAAAATAATAACCTCCAGAGAATCCAAATTCATATTAAACCTTGATCAAATTTGAAATTCAGCGAGACCGGTCCTTAAGATCCCTCATAAACTTTGTTCTACGGAATTTGATAGTTACAGTACGTTAGGGATTCTCCTCGAATATACCATATCTTTCGCTTGCTTTGATAAATTTATTATCAATTAAAAGATTGACAAATAGACTGTATTTTTCAATCCATACATACAGGAATAACAATTTTCTCGTTTGCACCAACCATATTCATCCATATAAAATATCAGGATTGCACATTATATATACAAATAAGATACAATAAACTTTTTTTCGACTCCACCGATTCCTCTTATACGATATAAATTCCAATAGCGAATAAGAGAATTATTTCTTAGATCGAAACAAGTTATCCTTCTATATATATATATATGTATTGTACATCAAAGCGAAGGGCCTACCTACTACCATCGTAATAATATATATATATATATCGCAATTTCCAATGCACGTAGAAGGGTTATCGTTAAAATTCTAATAGGAGAATCTATCCAAGGACTCGCTCTAAGGTTAAACATAAAAATCAACAACCAATCTCACGAGTATTTACGTTCAATTCCGTTGAAAGCTCTCGATTAGAGACACAAAAGGATGATGATACCAAATGATTTATAATATTCATGAACACACACACACATAAATGCTTTATATTTAGCGAGATCAACACGCCAGTGATATACCCCATAAAATATCACGTGCGTGTTTGTGTTATAATAAGTGTATGAACAATAATAATCATGATTGAAATATAGATTAGACTTATCGGTCTCCTAAACTTACGACATTAGTTTGGTATAAAAATGTGTACTCGCGGTCTTATGATACATGACTTGTTTTCATTCTTTTTGGTATAAAAATAGTTATTTGTAAGCGTAAGGAAGACGATGTCGATAGATGAACAAATTGCTATTATTTACACGGAATATCTCGGAAACAATGTTAATCGTATATAGTTACCGAAAACAGGACAAACTCAATTATCAATCGGCACGCGCGGGAACACGTCCGTGTACAGCCGAGGTATTATTCTGGTATATGTACACTTGCAATAATATCGCCAGGTCAATGATAACTTGCAGAGTTCCACAAATTTCAAACTGTATCGGTGCTTCTCGTTTAATGAAATAGCAGGTTTTGAAGGTATCGCCAACCGTCCACATGGTAACCATAGCTATACTGCAATACAATTGTGAAAAATCATGTTACTTCGATATAAATGAGAAACAAAAAAAAGAGTGGCGCTGTCTCTTGAACTTATTATAAATTTCATCTGAATTTTTAACAGAATGCAAAAAAAAGAAAAAACACAGAGGAATCCGGAGGGTGGCCAGTAAAACATGGATACGATTTATCAGATATATCATTTGTTTGGGCTGATGTACCACCGTAAATTCCTATCTAGTCATTGCGAGGGCCACGTTTCCATGTTCCATTTTCTTTCTTCTGTTTGGTACAAAGACGACTGCGATGCAATATTTTGAATTGTTGTCTTCTTGAAGGATCCGATTCTGATTTTTGCTTCAAAAACACTTCTCGAGTAGACAGAGCATTGACTATATTTTTGGCATAGAAATTTTACAATATTTTCAGTTCACGGTTCACTAACCACCCTTTTGTGAAAAATGCGGTAGATTTCTGTGTCTCCGAGAGATATCAATTTACAACAGCAAATAAATATATTAAGCAATCAGAATTTCAAATGAATAAAAGATGTGGAGAACAGTGATGTTTGAAAGAAGAATAATGATAATTTTTCAACATTTGTCTAAGACAACACTCGTTATCTTATCAAAATTTTACGAGCGGTGAGGGAAAACTTTGAAACCTTGTTTGAGAGAGCGCATGAAAAAAGAAAAAAGCATTTCAGTTGTTCATTCTTGATTAGACCAACGACATAAATGCTCAGCCAGCACGAAAATTCTTCTGCATATAAAAATGGAATGAAACTGAATTGAATTTCTATAGATATACACATATATACTTGAAAAATGATTTTCTCACCTCATTCCGTTGGTAGACTTATTGCGAAAATTACATATAAACTGAGGCACGCCGAGCATAGCCTCTGTTAATACTGCCACAAGTCCCACAGCTTCAACAAATATTGATATGTCCATGAGGAAATACATGATTATTCCTCCCAATCCGGCAAAAAGTAAAAGGAACTCCAAATAAGATTGAAAGTCTGTCCATTTCCAAAAGAATTTTATTTCCAAATCTATTTCAAATAAATAATAAAGTAGCTCATACTCTTAGAGTATAAAATACGAATCTTCTTTTAAAAAATGATTTAAATATAAATCGATGAAATTGTATGATTTCTAAATGATTTGGAATGTTATGATTATGATTGAAACAACAAAAGATAGGAGGAGGTTGAGAACACACGCTCTATCGAATCTGTATCAGATATGGCATGTTTGTTTTCTCCTTTGAATGTTTGTAGAGTCTGGCTTTTGAATAACTTTCTCTCACAATACTTCAAAGGTTGGAATATGTTATTTTTTCACTCCTCCTCGATCGATCGGATAAAATGAAGCATGCACGAGCTTTGGAATAAGAAACTAAGAAATCAAAAGAAATATAGAAAGACTTACCCTTAAATACACGTTCTTTTGCTTTTATAATTTGATTTCTATTGTGTACATTTACGCATAGCTTAATCATAGCTAACATGGTAATTATCATTAATATACTCTGAAGTAGGAGAGGTATTTCGTAATGTTTGCCAAACCTGAAACAAAAGTTTGGAAACTGATTTAAAAGTGAGTTGTAGAATTATTCACAGTTTTGGCATTGAGATGAATCGATTCGAGAAAAAGTCTTGAATCGATTCATCCGAGGATCGTTTTTTGATACAACAGGAAATCTGTTGTAAAGGATCTCATATACGAACCAAAATATGATACGAAGGGTGTTGGCGATGAGGAGAGCGAGACAAACGTAAAGCGAGAACCCGTCGGCATCTTCTTTTCTTTTAATTTCTCTGTATTGGGGTATGTAAGGTATAATTCCACCAAATATCATTGCTGCCGACGCAATCCAGCCCAATACATCTTCAATTGTTATCTGTTTATAGCTGTCATACATTGTAATTGTGATCTATGTGTAGCATACCGTGTCACATGGACATATATTACACCACGGTATAAAACTGCAATTTGTCGAGGAAAACACCTTTAGGTTATAGCCCCGATGTACGTGGCGATCATATCGATGAGCAGTTATACGATACGGAGTGGCTATGAAAATAAGAGATGAGTAACTATGGGAATTTATAGAACAAGGTATCGTGAGTAATAAATTCAAACCTCATTGATGACATATGAAACAATTTTAAACATCACTTTTCATTGTTGGAGTATCGTGAGTTTCGCGAGTATCGTTATAGATGAACATCCAGGTTTCAATCATTCCAACGGATATCCATTTCTCTGGAACCCAATAATACGTCTTTGATTACTTTACTCGAGGAAGTGAACTGTCAACAACGTAGTTGAGAATAAGCGAGGATAAATAATCAACGTATTACAAGACCGCACCTGTATTCATCAAAAACCACTTTATCACCAAAGTTGTGTTCTAAAAGCTAAAATTTAAGAGATGAGTTCAAAAACAGAGAATATAACAACCGATTAGGTCGGAATTTCATGAAGCAATGGGTGGATTTAATAATCCATTCCCTCCTACTTTTGATCAATAGGAAAATTAAATTCTCAATAATACCATTATAAAGTTTCAAAATTGAATATTACAATTGGAATCGTAATTTGTTTGCGGATGTTCTTCGATGAGAAGAAAAGAGAAGGAACTGTGTGAACTCTCTTAATACAACCAACCAATCATATTGTCGTTTCTAAAAGAAAGCACCAATCGATAGAATTGAATTACTTCAAACTGGCCACACTGAACTCAATGCACCAGAATGAATGAATTGTAGTTTATGCAAAAATACAGCATTTATGTGTACGTATTTATACGTTCAAACTTTTGTTTTCGAGCACTCGATAATTGTTTTTACAATTTTTCATCTCACAAACATTACTGGTTTGATAAATCAACAAAATCCAATTCTCTACAACATATTCTGAAAATTTCACTTTGATAATCCTCATTTTTACCTTTTATTATGAGATTGTCAGCATGTATTAACAATAACATCACCAAAATTAATATATAAGATTGAATTTACAGAGATTTTGAATGAATCCACTTCAAATTTCATAAAAATAGGTATTTTTCTGTCAGTTTTTCTACTCTCGCTGATGATTAACAACTTGATTTACGTACTTTCATCTTCATTCTCTTAGCTCAAAGATGAAATCTACCAAAAACTCCAACACCAGTGGATTATGGGGAGAATTACCACCCAGAGAAACCTTCAAACAAGAAGTCATAACTCCCGATATCATAGAAAACGTTTGGAGGCAAGTCATAGATGCTTCGAATAACACGGATTGTGATTATCCAATGGATAGACAACCTGAATTCATACAGTGAGTGCAGTGAAATAATTAGTCGAGTGAAACTTTACTCAATTATCGTATTAAATATGTTTAATTTCCGAATCCCTTTTTTTTTTAGACTTCCAATGGGGAATCTACATGTATTAAATACCATAAATCTTCATCATCAGTTGAGAATGATGGTAAGAACGATTCTATACCGTATCACAATTTTCGAACGATTATTCAACAAATTTTTCTCACAATCTTGTAGGAGGAAGGAACCATACTCAAAGGTATTGCCACGATCGACACAGAGTCGGATGAGAAACCTAAAGAATCCATCAATCCTTTTCATTTTTTACCTGCGGAAGGTGATAGGTAGGGCAACCGATCGACCAATTTATTCAATAATATTCAATCAGATGTTTTGAAAACTGATTTTGAATTTTACAGAATCAAACCTACATTCTCTTCCAAATCAACTCATTTGACGTCAGCAACGGCCAGTAGTTTACTCACTCATACAGTTATAATTCTCCTAGCTCACATAGGATTTGAAAAATCAACGGATATAGCTATAGAAACTCTCACCGACGTCGCCGATCATTTTCTCCGAAGAATGACGCTGTTGTTGAAAATAGCCGTCGAACACAAAGATCATGGTTTTCCGGTGAGTCTACGAATGAGATTTCGAAATTCCTCACGCTTTATGTGATTCCGCACATTCTAGGACGCCATGGAAAGAGTGTTGTTGGAAACAGGAATGGGTGGAGTCGTCGCATTGCATAATTATTATCAAGAATACGTGATTAGATTCGAAGATCATATGAAGAGGAAAGTAGAAAAGTTGATGGAAGAACAACGGCAGCTTGAACTCACCGTTAATAGTACAAAGTATACTTATTATTACTCTTTTTCCCTCGAAATAGCAATGATTTTTTCATTTACCGTTTTCTGTTGAATTTTCAGGCTAGATCTCGAAGAGACGGCTAACAAATTACAATTCGAAGAATTAGACGAGTATGGAAATGTTTATCGTGAAGTTCCCACGCTTCAATTGCTGGATCCCGACATAGGTTTCCCTCCGAGTCTCGATGCCGGGTTTCAAATGCTTCACAGTCTCGAACAAGACGAGTAATTATCTTGAATCCAACTTCTCGTAATCGTAACTCTGATATAACGCTTTGTTTCGTCTCTTTGTTTTCATAGATTGAACAGTTTGGAAGTGGAAGAAGAGGAAGTGAACGTCAGTGATTCACCAAACACGAGTCAACGATCCAATATTTCCATAGATAAAAAGAAAAAGTAATATAATTTATTATTATCGTAATATGTAAATACATGAATTCATTAGAAATAACAATACTATGTGTAAATTTGTGAGTTAACCCTAGAGAAAAATAATTATTGAATTTTCTAACATAGAATCCGATTGCGTTATATTTATTTGAAATTCGTCAATCCGTTCTTCATAGAATTGAATAATCGCGCCATGAGACTTTTGTTACTAGTAAAACCACGGATCCAACCAATCGCGTAGTTTCAACAACGTCCTTCATTAAATTCCCAGAATCCTCCGCATCATAAGTTGACAACACGTCAAAAATGGCAGATCCTGGACCTAGTAAAAGCGATATCGAAGAAATTTTCAAAAGATTACGTGCCATTTCATCTAACAAGGTTCGTCAACGATGTATTCAACTTTTACATCAACAATTGATTTCCAATTGCCACAAAATAATCATCAATTTCGATATCTCGTGGTCATTTGCAACCTCATTTTTCCAACCTTCAATTCAACTTTCTATACGTTCTCGCAACGTATTAAATTCAACTCAATTAAAATCCTAATTGAGATTAGATCATTCGAATGAACACGAATCATTGTGTGAACCCTAAAAAGATATAATTTGTCAAATTTGCTGTGTTTTGGTTACAATTTTGAGGTTAGCTTTCAGTTGTCTGAATTTGCATAAAATTATTTTGTTGAGCATTGTATGAAACAATTGTTGTCATTCACTCATAATATCTGTATTAATTTTCTATTCTTTTACAGACTTGTTTTGATTGCAATGCCAAAAATCCAGCATGGTCGAGCGTCACATATGGTGTCTTCTTATGTATAGATTGTTCGGCGGTACATCGAAGCTTGGGTGTGCATTTGACTTTTGTCAGATCAACCCAACTTGATACAAACTGGACATGGCAACAACTCAGAAATATGCAGTTGGGTGGAAACGCGAATGCCGTTAGTTCACACAATCTTTATTTCATACAGCATAAAAAAAAAAGGTTCATCGCAAAAATCTAACATATATATATAAATATCTTATTTTTCCTTCAGAGAAAATTCTTTGCTCAACACAACTGCACGACGACGGATGCTCAACAAAAGTATAATTCCCGTGCTGCCATGTTGTATAGAGATAAATTGACTCGAGCTGCCGCTCAAGCGATGCAACGTCACGGTACCAGAGTAAGTTGAATCATATTTGATTTCGGGACTGCATAAATTCAGATTTATCTATAGAGTACATTTGAGATTTATTATTAATCAAAATATCAATTATAGGTTTTTCTTCCTCCATCGAAAAGTAAATTGGTGAGCTCGAAAAGTGTTTTCCATACAGCAATATATGATTGTGGTTCATCATTCATTAAAATTCACTAAAAATTTGATAAATAATCGATCTTATTTAAATTCTCGCCTTGTCAACGCGTAGACCGTGTTGCCTAATCATTCGTTAAAACACATTTCTTGGCGTCCCGTGCTTGAATTTGTTTGAATTTAATAAGCATGAGAGTGTTGAGTACTTGGAATTACCCTAATAAATCAATACTTTTTGGTTTTACAGATACATTTGGATGAACCAGAATCAATGGCCGAGGAATCCAACGAAATTGATTTTTTCAAAGAACATGAGAATTTAGAGAACCAGCCAACAGTGCAACCTTCCACCTTAGGAGTGAAACAACAACAACAACCTTCATCTGCTCCCAACGAGAAGAATAATTCCTTTATGGACATGCCAAGTAATACTTTAGGACCGTCGGTGAAGCTGTCCGATCCCACAATATCTTCGCAAACCGACAGAAAGCCTACAATAGGTGGAAGAAAAGTGCAGTCCAAGAAACCAGGGGTTAGTAATACAACTTCTATTTTATCGAGTTTGACATCAATAGATAATCAATTTTCTTTCAGTTGGGGAAAAAAACAGGAGGTTTCGGCGCGCAGAGGATAAAAACGAATTTCGACGAATTGGAAAAGAGCGTGACAGAGATGACTAAAGATGCGATAGAGGTTGAAAGCGAGAAAGGAACGAAAGAAGAAAGGGAAGAAATTTCTTCTCGTTTGGCTTACCAGTACGAGAAAAATTTGACCGAACAAGCAAAGAAAGTCGAAGAAAGAGCGAAACGATTTGATCCGTCTAAAGCAACACAGGCGGAACGTCTTGGTATGGGATTTAACGCGCACAGGTAAATTATATATTCATTACATGCACATTCGATGTATCGAATCGATGAAATTATCAACTTTTTAATCACGCAGCGGAGCAAGCCATTCCGCTTTAGGGGATATGAAGACGATAACGCAAGAGATATCATCCAAAACCTTCACAGTTTCCGAGCCAAAAGCACGAGATATCGATAACGATATTGACATCAACGATCGAATCAACGATCGTTTTATCAGCTTTCATGAATTCTCTACGCTCTTGAAGATACCTATCGGGGATGGTAATAATGGTAACACCAGCAGCTCCTCGAGTAACAAAATACGTAACGATGAAGTAGTCATCGTCGAAGAACCGGAATTACCTAGACGTCAAACACCACTTGCGTCCACTCGACAACAAAGCAATAACAAAACCTTGTCCACCTCCGAGAGTGACACTCAGAAGAAATTTGGAAGTGCCAAGGCTATTAGTTCAGACCAATATTTTCAAGACAGTTCAACCGATAATTCGGTGAGTTTCGTTAAGTAGTATAATTCATCATTTTCATTCAATTTCTCATGTAATAGTTTTTATCAATTCTTATTTTTAGTTATGAAGGAAATTTAATAAAACAATCAAGAAAATGGAATACTTTTTTTTCGAATTTCGGTTGGTCTTCTTGTCGGATCGCGAAGTCGTTTTAGGGACATCGAGTGACTATTTACTTTCACCATAAGCATTTGTAAATGCCTGTAATCTTTCCTTTTCCCTGTATAATTCCAATTAGAATGTCATCATCCAATGCCCCTGGTGGTTTTTTTTCACCCTCATTGAAAATGGGGTCTCTTTCAAGGACATCCCTGCCAAGATTTGGAGCCAAAATTTACGCACTTAGAGTACTGAGAGTATACGAAGGGAGGATTTTCAGGTAGCGGCAAATGCCTTTTTCAGTTTTTCTTTACCTGCAGAGATTAGAATAGATACTTTCATCATTTTGCGAATCTTGAAGAGGGGGGATCTTTTGAGCGAAAAAAACAAAAGCAGTTTAAATTTTTTCTATTGTATTTTATATTCTATAAAGAATATTTCTACTGTTCGGCTACCGTTTGGATAGTTTTACAACTGTTACAATGCCTCAACTCAACAATATATTTGAAGAAACAAAGTTATCGTAGAATTTATTATGCATTCGCATGTTACGTCACTCTTACGTATCATATCACATCGTTCTCGATGCTTGTTTGGTGATACATATATATACAGTTTTATGACTAGTATCAAATGAATTTGAAAATACGATGTTTCGCTTCAACTCGTTTGATCTTTACAAAAATGTAAAGAATATAAAACACGAAGTTATATATCCATCTGATAACTTCGATAAAAAATTTTCTCATCGAATGTAACACGATCATCTTAACGTTCTATAAAATTTGACACTTGACAACATTGAAAGTATACATTTCTTCATATAACATATATTTCTCGCATAAATATAATGTATTAAATATTACTGATATTAGATGAATACGATATCCTCTATTGCGATTATTAATTCCATCGCGCTCTACAGTTGCTGTAATTAGGGTAATACAATTTCTAAACAATTCATTTTGTTGTCAACGGATGTTCGATACGTTCATCTGACAAGAGAGAGAGAAAGAGATATAAAGAAGTTTGAATCGTACATAAAAACTCTTTGCAATTATAAACAAGAATGTACTGCAAGATCACCAATTTGTTTCAATAAACGATTCAAACTTCAGCGACATAGCTTCTTTCTACACACGCTCTAAGGAAAACATATTCACAAACAATATATTTTTATATTCAATGCATATTTGATTCTCTTCTGGATATTTTCCAACTAATATATCTATTGTAAATTTATATAAAGACTCTTGACGAATTTTGTCACTTATAAATAATATAAAATGATCTGTCGTACACTCAATGAAGTGAGTTATATTTTCTCATGATTATAGTGGGAACGTAAGACCAATTTACGTCGATTCGAGGGGTCGTCGAGCATCTCATCGTCCGATTACTTTGGCACTGAGAGTCCAACCGCGACTAGTAATCCATCTTCGTTATCCATGCGTCTTAGCGGAAGTCGAGCCGGAGTGGATTTGGAGGACGTGAGGGAGAGCGTACGTTTAGGAGTAAACAAAGTTGCTGGGAGAATCAGTTCCATAGCGAATGCCGCAGTGTCCTCCATACAAGACCGTTATTTACTTTGAAGGAAAGATTTATTATCCTGTTTTTATATATGAATAATAGGGTGTTCCACAGTTCTCGTTGTTCCGCCTTTCTTTATGAATCAAATTGATGTCCAATGAACTTGTTATCGATCTCGATATCGCGTTGTACAATATGAAACGTAAACAAATTTCGCCTGATACGAATTCTTCTAGAACACTCTGTGATTCATATACATACATAATTTCAATAAGAATCGTTATAAAAACTTATATTGGGACATTCTCGTCCATTGTTTCGGGATTGTAAATAAAAGCTTTTGAATTAGCTTTGGTCTGATTGACTTTCCTTCTTGAATCGAGTTATTAGAATGTTAACTTACTCCTAAGGGTTTATTTACTAAGTATTAACATTTTATGCCTTGCGATGTCCTGGTTCTAGAAATGTCTTGCGCAACCTCACGAGAACAATTCAGGCAAAATCTTGTTTAAGAATGTCGGATAATCCATCTACAAGATATAAAATGTTTATCGACTCAGGTTGTATCCAGTAAACACAAAATAATCTTTCTAACAAGAATATTGGATTCCATTCATTCGGGGAAGATGTGAAAAGCTCAATTCTTTGTGATCTTTTTATCTTTCCTTCCTCCAATCTCGGATACGATTGCTCTTGTTCGGATGAAACATCAAAGAAATTCCAACCCACCTCCTTCACCTCAGTCCTATATATATTTCTCTTTGCAAAATTTACACTCGCATTTCCGAACAATAGATTCTGTACACGCATGGAAATCGCATTGCACTGACTTTGAATTGCATACTTGATGAATTTTGGAAGCCCCGAGGAGATTTTTTATGTTGTAAAATGCAAAAAAACACATATACAAACCAAAATTCCGAATCTTTCTTTTGATAATTTCTTTATAAAAGTTACTTTCATTCAAATTCACATCTCTGTTCTCGACACTTTCACAATAATCAAGAATTTCAATCATTCTTCCGTACGCGAAGGCTGTACACAATTCACAAAACATATCAAAATGTAAATAATTTCATAACAGGTAAAACGAATAAGAATCTAAAGAAATTGTAAGAAATTTGTAAACCGTGTACCACCCTGGTCGATGAGACACACACGATAGGGATTCAACATGAATGTACATCACACGCATTGTACATTATCGTTATCTAATAAGACTATAGATCCGTACCGAACGATCGTTGGCAACGTGATATTAAATGAGAATAAGGCTTACCATGCAAGAAGCAAACTAAAACTACCGTCATATTATCGCATCCGGTGCCCATAAGAGCATCCGGTGCTAAACACTCGCTCATCAATTCTTCACAAACTTCCTCGGGATCTAAAATATCACCTTCTTCACCAACTTTAGCACGAGCTAAACGAGTTCTTATAAAGTCAACTACCTCTTGATTGGTCATTACGTCCCATATACCGTCACAAGCTAGAACAACAAATTCCCAATCCTCGGTGATCTTGTGTTCTTGAATTTCAGGGAATGCTGTAAAATATCAATTATCGATTATCAGAAAGAAGATATGAATATTTTATACCTTTCGTACCTGTTACGATTTGTTCTTGGGCGGATTTTCCATCGTTTTTCTTGAACATGAAGTCACCGAGAGCGCGAGACAAAGCCAAATGTCCGTTAACTCTATTGAATTCCACCCATCCTCCAGCGGCTTCTATTCTCGCACGTTCGTCCTTGAGGGTCGGTTTGTGGTCTCTACTCAGAGCCATTGCTTTGCCATTGATGCTGGCCACTGCTCTGCTATCCCCCGCATTTGCCTAATCAAAAATTCACGGTCATCGATTGATTCTTTTCTTAGAAAACATTTGACGATCCGATATCTTACGCTATACAAAATATTATCTTTGATGATTAAAGCGATGACCGTAGTTCCAGCCTGTTCCTCCTTCAATGCAACGTCATTTTGCATGACTCTGTCGAGTTCCAGAAAACCCTGTTGCATAGCTTGCGGAATTTTTCCCGCTTTATATTCGCTTCTATTGACTATGTAATTATGCAAATGCTTTCCCGCGTATTCGGCCATGGTTGCACCTGTGATGGAATTTTCATTTGAATTTCAACCCTTTTCGGATTTCAATCATTCGGAACTTAGTTATGGGACGATGTTTTTTTAATGCATTTGTAACTGTAGCTTCACTCCTGATAAAATTCTAGTAAATACATTAGCAAAGAGGAAACAAAGTAACTGGGAATGCGGTATTACCTCCATGACCGTCATAAACGGCGAAAAATGCGGTTCCTGGATCATCGGGTAGGGAAAGAATGTGAACGTGACAATCTTCCATTTTGATACGCCATCCTTGCATGCAAGAACTACCTACGTTGTAGTTGGAATCTCTACAACACGCAGAAATCTTTGACGTAACTGGTTCGCTGAGTGTCTGTCCCATCTTTGGAGTCTATTCTTTACGTCTCTGAAAAAGAACTGATGAAATCAATCGATTAGTGATCTTCAAACTGCAAATTTTTATTTCATCGACGATGAGTATTGTGAGAATGAATGAATGAATTATATTGCATATGATTTTGACAGTACGAGAAGAGCATGATACATGATTCTTCGAGAGAATTGTTAGTTCAGAGATAATTCACATATAAAGCGAGTATAAAAAGCATAAAGGTTATGAGTTAGAATCAACAGAATTTATACTTACAATCCTCTTTCATACAAAGTTCAAACTATTTGAATTATGTGACCATAGGTTGTTGTTTACGAATCAGTTGATAAGATCTGACATCCATGACAAATTTTTTTGGCTATCGAAATACACGCATTGATCATGGAACGTTGCGAAACAATGGTTTCTTTAATGCATCTTACACAAAACGAATCCACACTTGAACAAGCCATCAATGCACATCAATGTCAACAGCTGATCATTCTTACTTCTGTCAATTACGCGAAATAAAAGTACATCGACGAATCGTTAATAAAAAAAATGATTATTTATCCTACCCTAGTTGTTGAAACAGCTGACCGACTAACAGACACCACACCACACACCGCACAAACCAACCACCGTCGAATCGATTACGCGCGAAATCGAGATAGTAAACTAACGGTGTTTTCGTTGCGGTTGGAAGTTTATTGTTTGAATGAACGAGTTCTATTTGCGTACACTTTACAATTTGTAATACGCGGCAATATGGGAAATCATTCCTGGATTCGAATCATCCAAGATCCTTTACGAAAGATCTCATTCAAAAATTATAGCTTATAAAGGAAGAAAAAAGAATTGTGAATAGAATTGATTGAAATTTGTTGCTTTACCAAATTATTGTAAATCAATTTCAAGTAGAAAGGAATGAAATATATCGAATAACACTCCGAATTGTCGTGTGCGTTTGTTTGACTTGGTTTTTAGAAGCAAAATCAAGCGCATTTACATTTTTACCGGGTTCACAGCGGTACGTGATTGTTACAGATTGTTATTGACCGTTATAGAGAGCGCTTCGCACAGCGCTCTTCTGCCCAACAGCTGATATTTCTTCAATCCCGGTGAAAACATCACAACACATCTGCCGTGTCCGGTACCTGAAAATCAAATGCATAACAAGTACCTTTTGGTATCGGTATTCATGGTTTATTGTTCGTTTTTTACAAAAATTCTAAGAGCACAAACACAAAGTTTGAAAACCATGAGTTCGTACGCCGTTGGAATGCATTCTGTAGCTTACGTTACCGTTCCAAACGAGGAAGTGGCGAAAAACATATCAAGGTACGAAATCAAAATAAATAACATTCAACAGATTGATTTTTCAAGTTTTCTCCTACGATGAACTAATAGTTCAATTTTATCTTCATAATCACAGGAGTTTGGTCGAAAAGAAACTGGCTGCTTGCGTCAACATTGTGCCGAATATCAAATCTGTGTAAATAAACATTGTATATACGTTTATACTATAGGAAAGTAAAGTATGTAAATATGTGATATCTTGTTATTTGATTTCTAGTTACGAATGGAAAGGTGAAATCAATGAGGACAACGAACTGTTATTGGTAAGAGCCGACAAGTTTTACTTTTTTCTTTTGAATTTAGGCTCTGTCTAGAGACACGCTAATCTGTCTCCAAGTTTTGAATTCTCGTGGATATAGTCAATCTTCAAGGGATTATTCACCGACAGGCATAATTTTTCAAGATCGATACACAGGAAATTTTGCCCATCTGTAGTTTCACGTGTCTTGAATTTAAAAGTTAAAGAGAGGTTAAGCGTGTCTCTATAGACAGAGCCATTAATTTATCGAATCGATCTTGAATTTCATTACTTTTAATGTTGAATTCTTGTAAAACTAGTATTTATTTACCACATATCCTTTACAATGGATTCAAAGCATTGAAACCTTGAGAATTAAATTGATGACATGTTTTATAAAAATTGATTTACACGAGTGTTCTCACAGTTATACAGAGATATCAATATGTTGCTGAAGTTTGAATCATTCATCGAAAACAAATTGGTAATTGAATAACAATAAACACTCAGCTTTAAATGGTGTTTCCAGTTCCAGAGAGTTAATTTGAGAATTTTGTAAGTTTGAATTTTCGTTTCATTTCTATAAATGATTCAAACTTAAACATCAAATATTAAGAGCAAAAGTTATAAAAAGTTGTGTGTTTTTCCATAAATCTTATCACTTTGCTGAGCTTTTTCACATGTATCCAAATACTGTTTCAGATGATCAAAACTAGGACCGACACGATAGACGCATTAACAGAGCACGTCAAGTAAGTTGATGTTTAAATACTGATTTTTCTATTTTCTGATATTTTCTTGGCAAATGACTAACTAACTTGGACAGTTCAATCAAATATCGACATGCCATATTTTCCAAGTTTTTTTGTTAACCCTTTCCGACACAAACCTATATTTGTGGTGATGTGTTCCAAGACCTTTTACGATTCTTCGGAAACAAATCAAATCAATTGGCACCATTTGTTCCCATTTGTTAATGTATTTACAAGAACCTTATCAAGGGTGAAGCTACTGTGAATGATTAATTCATATTCTACAGTTGAAAACACATTAAGTGTCGGAAAGGGTTAACCGAATCTAAAAAGCAGTTGCAGCTGTTTGTAAACTAATCATCAACGTTGTTTGTTTTCATATCAGGAAAAATCATCCTTACGAAGTCGTGGAAGTGATATCCTTACCTGTAAGTATAGAAGCTAATAACTCATTTATTACGTACAGCAAAGATTATTACTTCATCCGTATAGTAAACATAGAGAATCAAGGAAAGGAGTATAGTGTCTTTTTATACGAGTCTTTGGGTGGTTTTTGGTGACGGGGTTGAGTCCGCATTTAAGATAAATAAATAGTTCATTCGTATCTCCCTAGATGTGTTAATATCTTCCGATTCTATACCTTGGCTTTTAAGGGTTGAGAAGCCAGGACGTGAAGCCACAAAGCTTCAAATAACTTCAAAAAGAATTCCTTCAATCCCAGTTGAATTCTTTCTGAACTGGTGTGTTGTGAGGGGAGAATTTCGGCGCCGTGGATAGCTTTTTCAGGCGCGGATAAAGCCTCCTGATGAATACTCCTTTCCGATACTTTCATTATTTGGCTGAACAGAAGAATGTCGAAGACAATTAATCTTCGAATAACTCGGTAGATTTAACAGTCTTTGCCGTGTGGAATGATTTAAATTAGTCGAGGAATGTTTTGTTACTATTCAATTTGATCAATTAATTGCAGATCCAAGGTGGGAATATTGAATATTTGAATTGGATTGGCGAGATCGTGCCACCTATCGATCAGCGATCGAAAAAAGAGAAAGATTTATAATTTTGTGAATCTTGTAAACAAGAAATATTGTCATATCTTTCTTTTTTATTATGTACATATTTTTTTTATTGAATTCGTCGGCGTAGAAAATATAGTTTTACATTGATCATCTTCCTTTGTTGATTATCTTTCCTTCTTTCAATCCGTGATTTTGTTATCATCAAGAACCAATGAAAGAATGTGAAAATAAACAGTGTTTGGATGAACTTACCGCGAGCTGTTGGAGATGATAGTTTGAAGGAATCAAAAACTACTCTTCTCGGGCGCGGATCGAGCCTGTTGGAGGCTCTGGAGCGAGCAATAGGAAGGAGTTCCTCTTTTCATCGACGAAACAATTGAATTTAAAAATTGCCCGAGCTTGTTTTTTATTCAAAACCACAAATACGGCGGCCCTTGGACCATGGTCCGGTGGGCCTACGGATTAATTTGCTTCCCGACTCATTAGTTGCTTGTTGCTTCAGCGAAGATTCGCTGTGCGGTCTTCCGTGGCTTGCAAAATTAAATAAATTTTGAGCTTCCGGAGTGGAGCCGCGTCTTGTATCGGTTGGTTGCCGACGTTTCGCCATCATTGCACCTGGCTTCTTCATACCGCCCCTTCGGAAGCTCAAAATTTATTTAATTCGGACTCATTGTCAACTCGGCATAAATTCAAACCAGACAGATTTGGACAGAAAAAATGTCCGGTTGTGTTATTAAATATTCGCGCAGAAAGTATCATAAATTGCGATAAAGGTGAAATGAAATTTACGGAATTTGGGCCCCCAAATGAAGTCCATTCAAAAATGGTGTTCTACAAAAATATCAGAAATCGGGCCCCGCGCGGCCCAAGGTCTAAGGAATTTTCCTAGGGACGATGGAGAGCGTTCACTTTCAGCTTATGAGGGAATCAATCGTAAATACTTTCTGTGGAAACATTTTATATATGAACCCAAGTATATTATTTCGGATATGAAACGGAGATGCAAGGGAAACATCTTTTTGACCTCAGGCGGAAACGAACGGATCCAAGGCGCATTCTCCGCATTTCAAAAATGAATAAACCTGCTTGGGTGTTTACCGCTGGAAGTTCTAGCTTCGGTATCAACCAACCACAAACTCGCGTTGAATAGAATCATCAATGTCACCCTGAACCTAAAATTTCTACATGGTAAGTTTGATTTCCCGAGTCGAGAAATTTAAACGGTTTTTGGACTGATTTTGTCCTGATTGTTGAATAATGCGGACAAAAACAGTACTTTTTCATGGCTTTAGTCTGAGTGATTGAGGAGAAATTCAGATGAAAATCATGAATAAGTACTGTTTTTGTCCGCATTATTCAACAATTACGACAAAATCAGTCCAAAAACGAAATATGAGGACAAAAACCGTCCAAATTTTTCGACCCGGGTCCCAATTAAATGAAAATTTGAGAAAATACTTCTGTACCTTTTAAGAAAAACTATCAATTAACGTACAGTCCACTCTGGTTATAAGCCTCGCTCATATTTGTTCCGCTCCACTGAGCACATATCTTCCCCCATTTCAACAGGATACCAGCGTACCATCCGAGTAAAGATTTTGTCTGCAAGATTTCTCCGAACTGAATCCATGGAACAGTTTGAAATTTTCAAGGAATATTCTTTGATACTTTATTAATCGCGGTACAGAGCCCGAATTTCAAATTTCGGAAAGAAATTCTCTTCTACCGACTGAAAAAGAAGACTTTTTTCCGGAATTTGAAATTCGGGCTCTGTACCGCGATTAATAAAGTATCAAAGAATATTCCCTGAAAATTTCAAACTGTTTCATGAATTCGATTCAAAGAAATCTTGCGGACAAAATCTTTACTCGAATGGTATGCTGGTATCCCGTTAAAACCCCTGCTGGAAATGCCAAGCAATTCCTGGGACAAAGACCAGATAGATCCAGGCAGGAACCTGCTCGGATCTGCCCGGTTCTGCTAGAATTCATCCGTATTTGTCTGGCAGTTTCAATAGAGACCACTTGCAGTTTTGGTTCATACATCTTGCTATAAGCCTCTCCGATAAGTATCACTTTTGGCCTGAGAAATTGATCAGTTGGAGACCATGAAAGATGTTCAATAAGCATGAAGATGTCCATCCAACCTTCACTCGAAGTTGAGAATGAAAATAATATTCAATATGAGTTGGATGAAGTTTATAAGAAGCAGTGCGGGACAAGATTGTTATTTATTACTGCCGTCCTGAGCCAAAAAGCCGTATATCAAAATTTGGATATTCCAAACTTGTACATGTTGAATGATACAAATGCCATGATGTCTGAATCAGCTTTTCACGTAATTTTCAATGGAGTGAAGATTTTTTTAAGGGGCACACCTAGTGTGACACTTTGAAAAAATCGATTTTTTTTGCATATTTCGATAGTTTGTACCTTCAAGAATAACATATTAAAATTTCAAATGAATATCTCAAATAGTTTTCGAGTTACAGCCTTTTAAATTCGCGTTTCGGAGCTAGATACATTTATTTACTATGACCGCTACACTGAACACTTCATGAGTTATTTTCATGAAAATTAGTGAAAAACTTGTATATTCAAACCGAAAAGGTACTCGTGACGTTCTCAGCAGATTATCTGTAAGTATGAGTTTTATCTATTCATAACAATGAAATCAATCATTTTATCTTCAAACGCGTTTTTCTCGAAACTACATTTTTCAAATTTGCTGGAGTTGTAACTCCAAGACAAATTGCCCGATCGCTTTGATTTTTGTTTCTGCGCATTTTGTATATGTTTCTCCGTACCATGAACCTCCAGTTTTTCGATTGCATGGAAAATATAATTTTGGCAGGCGAAAAATCATCCAATTTTCGAGCAAAATTCGACATTTTTTTTCAAAACTCTGCCATTTTGTTGGATTTCAATTTTTTTTTCAAAGTGGAGGTTCATGGTATGGACAATACCTTCTAGTTTAATAATATTTTTACTTTTTCTGATTTCAGCCACGGGGAAGGCCGGAATCACCCCAGCAGTGGGGCAACTTTTTTTTTTCCATTCGGGAGATTCCTTATAACTCCTTGCGATTTGATTATTTTGATCCAAAAATTTTACTAAATATTCATTATTAATGTATAAATAAACCCTCCAAATTTTAAAGAATTTCATGCAGTAGTTTTTTTTTTTTAAATTCCCAAAAATCACCTTTTTTTTAGGCGGTCACACTAGGTGTGCCCCTTAATTGAAACGCACATAAAAAAGTTATTCGGAGAAAAATTTTGTTGACATACGGCCTTTTGGCTTCCCAATGAACATACAAATCTTCAAGATATCTAAAAGATGTCTAAGAAGTCTCTTGAAGTTATCTTAAAGATGTTTGATAGATTTTATTTCAAAAATGTCTTTAAAGATTTAATAAAAGACATCTTTTAGATATCTTGAAAATCAAAATCACAATATTAATAATATAATAATATAGCGATAGTGATTATAGGCCTGAATTTAAAAAAATATCAATTTTGATATAAAATCAAGTAATTGGCGACTTTCATTATGAAAAAGTATTTATTCACACATACCAGGTGGAAACAATTAATTTTTATTCGGGATGTAGTAATTTTAATCATTACAGTGTTTTCGTAATTTTTCTATAATTCATGACATTCTTCAAATTGTTGCAAAATTTTTTTCAGATAAGATGTTGAGATCTCTCATGTTGAATCTCTCTTTTCTGTTTTCCGCTTCCATGAAGTATTAGTCGAATTTCTATTGTTTCTATTGGTAGTTACCGAGCATTTCTACCGAATATAATAAATTCACATTAAAATTCGAATTCTGCACGTTTAATAGGAATAAATGGGGTTTTTATCAATCAGGGAAGACGTCCTAAGAAAAGTTTGCATCATATCTAAAACTCTTCTTGAAGAAGTCTAAAAGATATCTTCTAGATATCTAGTAAGAGTTCTAAAAGATGTCTTACTAAAGACATGTTTTGGATGTCTGAAACTGTCGCATAAGACATCTTTTAGAACAGTTTGTAAGACATCTTTTAGATTTCGAAAAGATATCTTTTTGTCTATGTGGGTAGGACGGTAGTATAGTGTAAGGGACGTCGATTTATCCCTACTTTCTTCCCCCACAGCCCCTAAGCGAGGCTTATAACCCATACAGCACTTTTGGTCTTCAAGATATCTTGAGGAACTGTTCAGAAAGGTTTAAGAAGTCTTATGCAACATGAAAAGATATCCTTAAGATGTCTAAAACAGTTCTTACTACATCTAAAAACGTCTAAAAGATATCTTTTAGAACATCTAAAACTTTTCTTCCGAGATTATATCTTTTAGACATCTTATAGAGATCTTTTAGAAGTGAGAACTGTTTTAGATCTCTCCTCAAGATATCTTTTCATGTTGCATAAGACTTTTTAAATTTGGCTTGAGATATCTTTTAGAACTGAAATGCTGTGTGGAAAGCTTTTCATTCAAATTGATGTATAAATCAGTTTTTCAATGCTGTGAATATTTTTTGAATTGAAACTCAAATTCTTATGGGAACCATCGAGGGTTCCTATGCGATGGGATCCCTTGAGGTTTTTTTTGATCGGGTTCCGTATTCAAAAACCTCATTAAGCACTATGAAAAAAATGTATCGTTTTGTATCGTTCTCTATTGGGAAAATTTAGCAGGGGTGGCCGCTATGTGTTCTGAGTGAGGTGTGGCCGTTAAGGGTTAATATCAAATGATTCAATATTAATAATAAAAAGCTTAGTTTTCACAAAAAAACATAAGAACGTATAAAACTAAATCAATGAATGCTCTCACTCGAATAAACTATAAGAAATCAACTAAAATAAAAATGTACACTTCTAAGCAGCAGTTTAGGTCGAACAAAGCTCAAAATTGCATCAAAAATCTAAAACACGAGACCTTATTCTTATTCTATTGTATCACTCAAAAATAGATTAGAAAATTTTTTTATTGAATCCCGATGAGGCAAGTGCTTTTGAAATTTCCATTCTTCCAAAATTTAATTTATCGGTACTTTTTCTTCTCTTCTCCTGCACAAGTTTAAACTTTTTCTTCTTGTCTTCAATTTCCTTCAACTGTTGTTCAATTGTTATACGCAACCTAGTGTACGAATTCTTCTCGAATTCGAGATCCTTCCAAAATTGACATAGTTGACGAAAATTCGGTCGACTAACTTTTTCCGTGTACGGAAAAAAGTGTCCATGCGATTCTCGTTACTTTTCTTTCCATCGAGGGTTCCTATGAGAGATCCCTTGAGGTTTTTTTCGATCGGGCAGGCAACACAAAGTTCGTTGGACGTTTCTAAAACGTTCCGAGGACATTCGAAACACGTCCGGACGTTCTTAGAACGTTTCCAAAATCTCCGAGTACTGTTAGAGTAGTATTTTCATCGTAAATCCACAATTGAATACGATAAATCGCGATATTTCGTGAGCTTTGGCCCAATCAATGACAACCCTGGTAAAAAAAATCTCTCCGAATCTCTCTGATTCTCTCTGAATCTCTCTGATTCTCTCTGAATTCCTCTAAATATCCCGGAATTTAATGTATTCAGATTTCAAAGCTTCCTCTGAAGTCCTCTGAATTTCTCTGAATCTCTCTGGATTACTTTGAATCTTTCTAAATGCCTCTGAATTTTTTTAAAAAATTCCACGCACAATTTTCCTCAATTTATCTTCTTCCGGAAGTCTCTGAAACTTCCAGAAAGCCTCTGAAATGCAGGACCAAGAATTTTACTGAATCAATTCCTCTCTGAATTTCCCAGACCCCCCCAGATCTCTCTAAATTCCTCTGAATCTCTCTGAATCTTTCTGAAAAATCCCACGCACAATTTTTCCTAATTCACCTGTCTCTGTGAGTCGCTGACACTCCCTGAATACCTCTGGGATCCTGAACCAAAAATGCAGCTGAATTAATTCTTCTCTGAATTTCTCTGGATTCCTCTGAATCTCTCTGAATCACTCTGAATTTTTCTAAATTCCTCTGAATATTTCTGAAAAGTTTTACGCACAACTTTCTGAATTCATCTATCTCTGAAAGTGTCTGACACTCCTTGAACGCCTCTGAAATGCAGGACCAAGAATTTTACTGAATTTGATCCTCTCTGAATTTCTCAGAATTTTCCTGCATCTCTCTGAATTCTTCTGAAAAATTCAAAGCACAAGTTCTCTCAATCCACTAGTCTCTGAAATCCTCTGAACCACGCTGAATTGCTCTGAATTTCTCTGATTCTTTTTGAATCTCTCTGAAACGTGAAATTTGCAGAGAGATTCAGAGAGATTTTTTTACCAGGGAATAAACTGATGAAATCGTGAATTGACTTTTTAATCCGCCTTTCGATCGAATTTTCTTTCGAAGACTAAAATCCCTGGTCTGAAAAATCCATAGAATCTGAAATTCAATAAGATTTGGCGAGAATCAATGGGTTTCTTCAATTAAATTTCTCCATTGTTACTTTCCTCGTATGTTCTCCTTTTGTTTGTAAACTTTATACCCATTATACGGCGAATGAATGAGTAGTGGGTCAACACACAGATGATAGCCGCCAAGTTCTTTCGTTCTTTCACTTCTCTCTACGGATCAGCGAACGAGAGGTCACGAAGCGAGCCATATACGTGGATGTACGTCGATTCGTTGAAGATTTGCCTCATTCGCGTATCTATCTAAAACTAATAAAACACATCCATCAACCAACAAATCCACGTGATTTGATAGATTGCAGTTTCTCCTCGTCCTTCGTCTTCGCGCGTCTCTAGGGTTGTCCAAACGAACCGTAGAACGTAGGTGCATCATATGAATTTTTCTTTCTCTCTTCTTCTATCGTTGTCTATCGCTACAGGGCCCTTACGTACGTCGATTTTAGAATCACGCGGTATATTCTTGAAAGATCGATTATTAGGAGAGTAGATGGCGCCCGCCTGATACCGGAAAAACTTGTCAATCGAGAAACTAAGGACTGTCTCGTAAATGAAAATTCAAACGACATGAAGGGACGAGACACGAAAGACAGAATCGCGGGGATGATCTACTCCACGAAAATTATCTCTCGCTTATTTTTTGAGTTGAAAATATTTGGAAAATTTAGTCTTGAAAACACGAATTCCAAAGTGTTGCGTAATTGACTTCGGGGGTACGTTGGAGGGAGAAGGACAGCAACAACGACGACGCGGTCGCCGCCGCCGCTATCGCCATGTTTGTTTTAGTTTCGTGGGAGAAGGAAAAGTGAACGCGAGCGAGAACGAATTTAAACGTAATCGAGTTGCGTGATATAATGGTTGTTTTGCGTTTCAACGACAATTGACGGCAGTGTTGGTCGATTTGAAGATATGGTAAGCGGTGACAAGTGATTTTCAAATCAAATCTCCAACGTTATAAAGCGTTGAATAATTTTCGCGGGAATTTTTCAGGTGTCAGAATACGATGCTCTCTTGGTCGAATATATATAGGCGCTGACGCCGCGGCGCAGCATTACACTTTCAAAACTTTCGATCGATTATACGGCGAATCTTACATACGCCCGGCGTTTAGATCGATTCGCATTCAATTCGGCATTAGAGATCGTCCAACGTTTATACATTCGCAAAATATCTTCTCGTTAGAGATATATAATATCCGGGCGTTTATATATACGTTCCGAATAAATCGATATACATTCGTTCGTGCATCGGTGCGTTCGTTTGGTACATACATACGTACATACATATATTATATATACGTGTATATGTCACGTACTTGTGTGTCCATCGAGTACCCTCTGCGTTCGTGTGAGTATGGTTTATATGCGCACGTGCAAGTTATATATAGGTAAAATATTTGTATGTGTGCGTGCATATGCGGCGGTATATAATACATATATATATATATTCTGAATTACCAACGATTAGAAACGCCTTTTTGAAAATTCAACAACCATTTCGAACGTTTGCCAAACCATTGCCAATGTTTTGTACAATTTTCTACAAAAATTGATATTTTCTCCCATTTCAGAATCATGATTCTACAGTTCTCTAGTAAATTCACGAACGATCGAAATCGCACGTAAACTGCCGTCGCCGATCAGTCGCGAGTCGATTTCCGAATGATGATCTTGATGCACTGTTTTTCAATCGAAATTATTACGTTAGGAGAGTATTATCACAAGATGGCGGTACGCCGGATAAGAGAGGAGGAGGAGGAGGAGGAGAGAGGAAGCGAAAGGATGCACGAAATTTGGATTTTGAGAAGCATTATATAAACATTTGTTTTTTTCCTAATCAAAATTTTCATTCGTCCTTCGGCATTGAATATCGGATAATTTAGAATTCTAATGCGTTTGGATATCGTGAATTTATCGACTATTTGGCGTGATTTCAGGGGCAAATTTGAAATATCGTTAGAGAAGTATTTATAGAGTTGTGTCTAACTCTTCTTCGACGATATTGTGGATAATTGAGAAATGCCAGTTTTGTAAAGAGTCCAGCAATTATTCAGCGAAATCTGATGATTATTTAAAAAATGGTACTACAAAGCAGCCCTGCTGAAAATTTGCTATAAGGAAACTACAGGTTACTACAGAAAAATCTATAGTTGACTATAGAATATGAATAGTTTTTCAAAGCAGATAGCAACAGTTCTTAATAGTTTTCTATAGTGAATTTTCACATCCCACCCAACACAGTTTGTCACAGCGACGTAACAGCGACAAACAGTTTTGTTACTGGTAATGTAACCTGTTCGTTGCAGGCAATGTCCTGGTTAGCAGTAATTTCCCACTCAAAGAATGTAACCAAGATGTAACCACCACAACACAGATGAAACATTATTATATATCTACGATGTTGGTGTTACGTAACACGTGATTTTCTAAAATCACTGCAACATCCCAGTGATAAAGTTTGTAACATTCGAATTTCATACAAAATTTACGAATATAAATACGAGAAATTGTTTTTTATAATAGTTTAGAAAACACATTTAAGGGCAAATTGAGGTTCCCATGGCAAAATTTGGTGAAATATTTCATCAATTCATTATTCAATGTTATTGGCGAATATGAATCTCGTCGTCCAACACGGAAAGGGCATCATGGCACTAACCAAATTATTTTTGTAAGATTATTACATGTTACGTAACACCAGCATCGCAGAGATATAACAACGTCCCATATACGATGTGGTGGTTACATCCTGGTTACATTCGTTGAGTGGGAAATTACTACCAACCAGGAAATTGCCTGTAACAAACACGTTACATCACCAGTAACAAAACTGTTTATCGCCGTTACGTTGCTGTGACAAACTGTGTTGGGTGGGATTATTACAAACTATTGTTATGATATAGTTTCTTACTTATTCAAAACTGGAAATCCACATAGACTTACTGATTGAAAATGCTTTTTTCAATAGTTTTCTATTAAAATTTTTTAGATTCAATGTCACGCTTGCGATGAAAGAGATCCAGTGAGATTTGATCTGATCGGGGAATCGGACAAAAAATCAAGGTTTATCCTCAAGTTCTCTCCTTCGTTAGGGTTTCACCGTAAACTCAAAATGCTCTATATTTTAAGCTACTAAGCTTCATAATCGGTTCCACCCCATAATCCTCGAAACTAGAGCCCAGTAACCGAACCACATAAATTATATACCATTTATATATAATTCTATGAGATCGTAGAATTATAGGTGGAATGTGGCCAACTCTGAGAGTCAATTTTTCAGGATTCTGTTGAAAAAAAAAAAATTGAGACCAACAAGAGAAAATTGGGGCAGTCGAGGAAAAATTTTTCAATCATATATCATTGAAAATGGTATAATGCGACACCTTATCAGTATAGTACGGTTATATCACTTCAACAATCTCAAGAAACCATCGTAATAATGTTTCTTTTCAATGTTCTCGAAGTTTGAATCGTTTATAGAAACGAAATGGAAATTCAAAACCCACAAAATAAATTGAATCACAGATTTTGATCTTCTGAAATTGATTCCTTGGAACTGGAAACATAATTCAAAGAATGTACTTCAAGATTTGAGGTCTCTAACAACTGATTATCAATTTGTTTCAATAAACGATTCTAACTTCAGCAACATTTTTTTCATGCATACTAGGGTGGTCGTTGAAAATTCAATTCTTTCAGACGCCCAAAAAAATCCTTCCTTTTGACGAAAAACCACGGGAAAAATTTTGCTTTTTAACAAAAATAACACGTGCCGGCGGCCAATTTAAGTGCATTTTTCGATAAAATTATAGTTTTTTGGAATATTTGTTACATTATTTAAATTCTCATAAATCAAATTCTCTACAAAAGGGTTTCTTTTGTTTTTAGATGAAGTTCATATCGTTCATTGTGAACGATGTTGCTGAACGCGGTGTGAAATTAATGCAAGAATACAATGATTTGTTTACGAAAGATGAAAATCAGAAGCTCGAAACATAGAAAATACAAAAGAAAGCTTACTTAAACCTTGGAATTAATAAATCAGTCTATAAGATGTGAATTTGAACTTTTTCTTTTTGAAAATGGATAGATAATATCGAATATAACTTGGTAGTCATTAACTTAATCTCTATAAATGAATAATTGTATATAAAATTTACTAAATTGTTCATATTTCAAGAAAAATAAAGTTTTTAGTGCTAAAATAAATGATTTACCAATGAGATTATCTCGATGGATATGAACTTTATCTAAAAACAAAAGAAACCCTTTTGTAGATAATTTGATTTCCTATAAGCATATTTTCATGATTTTTTATCAAAATTTAAATAATGTAACAAATATTCCAAAAAACTATAATTTTATCGAAAAATGAACTTAAATTGGCACGTGTTATTTTTGTTAAAAATCAAAAAGCAAAATTTTTCCCGTAGTTTTTCGTCAAAAGGAAGGATTTTTTTGGGCGTCTGAAAGAATTTAATTTTGCATACACGTACGATGGAATGAGACAAAGTTTCCAAATTTGTTCAAACGCATATTATCTTTAACAGCAAATCTTATGATTTAATATTATTTTTATTTTATGAATTGAGTATGGGAATAAGTTTCCGCCCTTTTTCAAGGAAAGTTGATTTTTATTCAAACAATGGATTATTACATAATGTTATTCAAAGTATGCACCATTGGAAGCGACCACTTTTGCCCATCTTTCAGGCAGCATACGAATTCTTTTGACTCGATCCATCAATTGAGCCATTTTTCGACACTTTCGTAAGAAGTAAACCGCTCTCCGGTAAGGGTTGATTGCATAGATCGAAATAGATGATAATCTAAAGGCGCAATGTCTGGGGAATACGACGGGTGGGGCAAGATTTCCCAATTCACTCTGTCCAAATACTTTTTAACAGGTTGAGCAACATGTGGCCTAACATTATCATGCAGTAAGATAAGTTTTTCATGTCTACCTTCCCATTCCGGTCGTTTTTCTTTTAGAGCTCGATTCAAAGGTATTAGCTGTAGTCTGTAACGATCGCCAGTGATTGTTTCCGACGGTTTAAGAAGTTCATAATAAATGACACCTTTCTGATCCCACCAGATGCACAACATAATCTTTGAAGCGTGGATATTTGTTTTCGGTGTCGATGGACCTGGTACACCCGGCAGCCCCCAACTTTTTCGACGCTTAGGATTATCGTAATAGATCCATTTTTCATCGCCAGGGACAATACGATGCAGAAAACTCTTTCTTTTCTGCCGTTCAAGAAGCATCTCGCGCGTTACCAAACGTCTCTCGATATATCTCTCCTTTAGTCGATGCGGCACCCAATTACCTGCTTTTTGGACCATTCCCATCTTGTGCGAGCGTTTACCGACGGTCGACCTGTCAACACCCAACTCTTCAGACAACTCATCTAGGGTTCGACATGCATCTTCATTCAATAATTGTTCCAGTTCTACATCTTGGAATTTTTTCGGTGCCCCTCCGCGTGCTTTATCACTCACGTGAAAATCGCCACTTTGGAATCGTCGAAACCACTCTTTACAAGTTGTATTATAGACGGAGCGTGATCACCGTAAATATTGCACAGTACGCGATACGTTTCAGCGGCACTTTTCTTCGAAATAAAATAATGAAGCATAACTTCCCGCAAATGCTGTTTTGTCGGGACAAACGTTGTCATTTTTGACACCAGATAAAAAATGATGTTTACGCTTGTAACAAATGTCAACTACCGCAATCGGCACCTTACATATACACTTCCCAAATCACGAGTATAGCACTTGAGTGAACTCAAAAATAGTATCAGCTGCAACACTTTTTCCAAGAGGGCGGAAAGTTATTCACATACCCAATAGTATACAACTTGGGTATATTGATCTTCCATCATTCCTGAGTTTTGTGAACTTTAAGGGGATACGAGCGGCGTGGCAGCAGCCAAATCGTTTGTAACAAACTATGGACAAACACTTCATATTAATTAAAATATCGCTCTGTACAGCACTTCTACTTGAATCAGAGAAAAGCTGTACAGAGCGATATTTTGATCCAAATGAAGCGCCTCCCTATAGTTTGTTATAAACGATTTGGCTGCTGCCACGCCGCTCGTATCCCCTTAATGTTCCTGAGAGGGTGTTGAGAGGACCTTGTCAATTGTTTCAGTTGCCTGTTTATGACTTTAAGGTTGGATACAATTCTCCTATGGCAAGGATGTGCTCGGTCGCAAATACTGTGAATGTGTCGCCTCATTTTGATTTTTTAAATTCAAATATTACTTCTTTCTCTAAAGCTTTTTATTCTGCCATTTCATGAAATAAGTGCCATGTTCTATGGGCTGTTATTTTCATTTTTATAATTATCTCTACTCTTCTGTAATTTTTTATTTTTTGTTGTTGTTTGCTTGTTTTGAATCTTTGTATGAGTTGCTCACTTGTTATTATACTATATTTTATTCTTCTTTTGTCAAGGATTATGCCCGTTGATTAAATAAATAAATAAATAAATAAACTTAGCTGATAAAATAAGAAAATATGCTCACGAAGTACAATAGAGTGTGTTCAAGATTTGATGTGGAAGTGAAGTGAAGTTTCCATCCGCAGAATGACGAGAAGAATAGAACTGAATACAAAACGAAGATGAGAATATGTTGAAAATTGATTTCAAAAATCGGGACGGATAGCGTTCCGCCTAGGGGGGTTTCTGTCAGGACACGGGACAGTTGGCAACCCTTGCGGAGTTTAATTAAATGACTTCGAGGGATCTCAGCCACGACAAGTTGCTATATAATACAGAGGTTGTTTAATGCAAAATGCGTACGACGATTTTGACGCTCTACTCCTTTGCAACAGAAAAATGAGCATAGCGCTTGGAACAGATTTCGAATTTCGCTTAAAAAAAGCATCGGAATATCAATCTTAAAAGCAAATATCATTCAACCTCTCCAATTTAATCCTTAGATATTTCCAAATAGGATATCATGCCGTTATTATTTCCCTTGGACGTGCAGTAAAGTTGCAATAGCAGTTACAGGATTGGCCCGAAAAAAACCCATTCAAAAACCCACTGAAAAGAATTATGGATGGATGTGTTGGAGAACAATAAAATTAAATTTCATAAATACGATTTGGTCCCACTTTCGCGCGCCGAATATTCTTTGATTCCACTTCCCTACCCCACAATCTACCGCTCCTGCATAGAGCCATGTTTCTTGAGAACATTAAAATCTTTACTTGAATACTCGTAATGGAACGCGATTAGTTAATTTCGTTGAATCGATCAAGTATCTATTTTCTACAATATTAAATATTTGTTTGATGGAATGAATATCCCGTTGATTCGATAAAACTTCATTCAAATTAATATTTTGTAGCGACTATTATTCAATGAAATATTTGTTCTCTCAGCGTGTATGTGTTGGATTTTTTTGAATAATAATATTACATAAAGCGCATTTTTTATCAATTCGAAAATGTAATTGAAAAACAAAATGTCAATTCAATTCAAATGATGTCGGTCAAACCAATAAATTTTCCATTCGAATATATTAATAATTTGACTTGATCGAAATGAAATATGCATTTCATTCGAATAAACACTCATTCGTTTCATGGAATGAAATATTTTTGGAATCAAATGACATTATTTTACCCAAACGAATAACAAAATACTCGGATCCAACCTCAGTTCGAGACCCAAAATCTCATTCTTTAAACAATGTTTTCACTTTCAACGAGTCAATTAGAGGTAATAAATAACGATATTGCATCATATTGAGTTAAGAATAACAATAAAACAGGTAGTTGCTGAAGCCCCAGGACCCAAAGAAATCTTGCAATTGACAACACGGTTCGAATCTCGCTTGCCTGCAATTTATCGAGATTGCATATCGAAAATTGCAGGCCAACGTTTAATTCCACCTAGCAAATCACTTCAAATTTTGTGCAAGTGATTTGAAGCAAGTGACTTCGATCGAAAGTATGTCCAAAATAGCTTCTATACTCTCCTCTAAAAATATATGCTCCCGTAAGTTCCTTTTTCTAAGAATAAACGCGTAATGCGAAAGAAGCCTGAAATTCTAATAATTTCAATTCTCTTGTTCTCTTCCCATTGTATTTCATCTCATCCACTCAAGGTTCTAAATTCTACGTCAAGATACCTGAACAAATTTGAAATCGATCATATTCGATATTCCTTTTAACGATTCTTTTTCTTTTTGTTACAGGATAATTGAAAAATCCCTTTGAAATATGTGGTTAAGAAGCGAACATGTGAGTCGAAGACTGCGCGGCCGTTTGAGCGCAAGTAGCATTTCGGGAAGTAAGTTTGCTGGTAACAGAGTTCAAACTGGCGTTGTGAGGAAGATACCAAGTAGATGCAGCAAATTGACTCGATGGAGACGTAGGTCTCCAAATTTCCTCAAAGAAGTAAGGACATCGTCATCGTTGTATCTTATGAACAACATTTTCTTCGGCGAATGTTGTCCTCATTTAATTTGATATCTTTATACTATCCAAACAATATGACAACACTCTTGAAAGCTCTATGAAAACTTGATACTTTGTTTTTGAACTGTATTTGTCGAATTTGACATTTTTATTCTTCATTTCGAATGTATTTATCGTTTGGATAATTTATTTATAGGATTTGAAATGGCATTCCTTGATTTTCATGGTACCACGATCTTGCAGGTCATGCTTCACCCTAATCGTTAAAACAAAATTATTACCCGACCATCAAGGATGTTAAATGACAAATCGTAACTTTTAAAAAACAAACAAACTTAAAACAAACAAATCTATACCAAAAGCCTCGAGTCATTTGGTTGCTACCACCGATACGCTAGAAAAGTTGTTCAAAAGATATGTGTTATCTTTGTAGGCTTGTAAAGAAAATGTTTTACATTTTGCCAAATCTGCGCCCATTAGACGAGAGCGAGGACCTCGTAGAAGAAAATGTATAAGACGATCGATGGTAACTTCGACGCCTCTACATCGTTCCACGACAAAAGATTCCATAGTAGTAAGTTAGAATTCAGGAGAAAACATAATTTAGATGTGAAAAAAAATCATAGCTACGGAGCTGTAGCTATCCTTGTTTTTTGTTTTTGCCTTTCAGCCTCCAAAAATTGCAACCGCGTCAAAAGTTTCGGAAGAATCGAAGGAAAATTGGAATTTAACTTCTCTCTCTTTGTATCCAACCATATTGAATACAGAATCATCGTATCTGCCGATACCTTCGTTGCAAGATTTCAGACCTACCGTACCGAGTGTTTCGGCGATCGCTGATCTAATGCCGCCAACCTCCTCCGCGCCACATCCGGATCTTTCGTGTTTACTGGATGACGAAGGAAACAGAAACGCAGGTACAAAATATCAAAGCTTCCCAAATTCAAATCCATATCTAATAAACTATTTATCATATATATATTTCAGATATCTTCTCGCTGCATTATTCCGCGCTTTGCACCACAACCGAAACGTCTACAGAAGAATACTACAGTTTAACGAGTTCGAGCTCGATGTATGGTTCCCGCATGACCTATGCATCGGAAAAATACTTCCCGAGTGGGAAGTATTCGTTCAACGATGACGATGAGGGCAAAAATGACGATGAATCAAAGACGAATAACAGATATGCAGAATCATCGGTCTACGAGACCACGAGTTTATGTTTTACCAATTCCAAATACAACGGGACATCGGAGATATACGAAGATCCGACAGCTCCTCGAGGTCAATCCGATACCAATGGAAATCTCGAAGAGAAATACGAATCCGAAGAGATCGACGCGGATTATCACGATGTCAAGTACATGGAAGTCGGAGGTGAAGAAATAGTAGAGACTTGTGACGTCGAGAACATGGTTGCCCAAGTACAAGAAGATTGGGAACCATTCGATCCTTATGTTTTTATCAAACATTTGCCACCTTTAACACCGGCTATGAGAGCCAGGTGCCCCGCCTTACCCTTAAAAACCCGCAGCAGTCCGGAATTCAGTTTAGTGCTGGATTTGGTAAGTATTCATTTAGAATTCTCCCATCCAGAATCATTAACATTTCTTTTCCTCTCCTTAGGATGAAACTTTGGTTCACTGTAGCCTCCAGGAACTATCCGACGCAGCTTTTCGATTCCCCGTTGTTTTTCAAGATGTCACTTACACCGTATTCGTTCGTACACGTCCTTACTTCCGTGAATTTTTGGAACACGTTTCTTCCTTGTACGAAGTCATCCTTTTTACAGCTAGTAAACGCGTTTACGCGAACAAATTAATGAATCTACTCGATCCTACAAGAAAATTGATCAAATATCGTTTATTCCGAGAGCATTGCGTTTGCGTGAATGGAAATTACATCAAAGATTTGTCAATACTCGGCAGGGACCTGTCGAAAACCGTCATCATCGATAACAGCCCGCAAGCTTTTGGATATCAGGTACTTTATCATCTCACGCGTTATATTATAATGTTATTGAATCATGTTTTTTTTTAATTCCGTCGATTCTTATTTCAGTTGGAGAATGGGATTCCCATAGAGAGCTGGTTTGCCGATCGTTCGGACAACGAACTAATGAAACTATTGCCATTCTTAGAAAATTTAGTCAACTGGGTTTGTATAAATTATACGAATTATTTCAGTGATCTGGTTAAAACTTTGATCATTGTATTTCATATTTTGTATTTTTGTTTCAGGGTGGCGATGTCAGACCACACATCAGAGAACAGTTCCGACTATTTAGTTTTTTACCACCAGATTAGAAATTTGCTGCGCGATTCCAGAAGAAATATATATATATATATATATATATTATAGAATCGATCAAAGGTATCGTCGTCGAATTCCAAAAGAAAACAATCCGTAGTTCCCTTGGAATAAAAACGAAAAACAAAAAAAAAAGAAGAATATATCTCACGATCAACGTTAAATAGAGACACACACACACACATTTATAAACCCCAGAATTCTCATAACCAACATTATAGCGGTACCCGCGTGTATACTCTTTGCAATTAATGGCCAGAAGTGAATTTTCACGGTAATGTGAAAAATATTTTCCCTTTCTTTTGTTTCCATAGGCTTTTTCTAATAAGAATCATTTGTTCTTAGAACCTCATGCACACCAGTGTTTCTCTTATATAAAACATAAGAAAAAAAATCATGAATTTCCTATAAAATAGGTTTATATTTTCCATGCGCGAAGCGCGGACGAGCGATCGATTGTGACATTGTTCAATAGAATTGAACGATGAGAGTCAAAGCGAGCCCTTTGTTTTTCTTTTGTATTTTCTTCTTCAACGATAGTTGGATTCCTTATGCTAAAAACCGAATCCTGAATCATGTATTTTGCAAACCAACCGCACACAGTCCCACAGAGCTTAGCTGTAATTTGCGAAATTTAGATCCCTCCGTTAATTAGTTTCAAAGTTTAGAAACATCGATGAACAAGTGTACACGAAATTTTGATATTTTCATAAAAAAGTATGCCAGAAGTATCAATTGAACTATCACCTTCACGATACCATTTTATCAACTTCTCTGTCACTAAAAAATAGCAACAATATCATTTATTTCATTCGCTTGGCCCTGCAAACTTCAAAGCAAGCAGTAGATTCATCGTTGGAAAACTATTTGAATTTCTGCGGAACATTGATTAGAATTCCCTGTACATATATATATATATATATATATACATATACGCTCATAATTATGTATCTCATTTTTTAGTATTTTTTATCGAACAAATACTTTAAGATTCATGAAGAACGCAATTTGAATCATGTGGATTGTCGATGTGTCACAAATTTTCAATTTTTATTTACTTCAAGACTGTCGAGAGAGTGATTCGGGGGGGGATACTCAAAGTTACTAATGTTTTTCACATTGTTTGTTCAGAGTATCCCCTCGAGACACCTTATTATCAACGATATCAAAAACACGAACAAAAGAATCCTACGATAAAAGTTAGAGTTGATATATTATGTCGTAGATTTCAAATAAATGAGTTTTTGTAAATTTATAAAAAACATTTTCTTTTGTTGTAATTGTAAATCTAGTTCGATGGCAGGTACGTACAACACTTGTGGTATGTACAAGTATTCACACGATTTTGTTTTGTAGTTTAAAAAAGAGGAATCAACTGTAGATTTCAGTTTCCTATGGCATTTGTGTTTTTAACACCCTTTGAAGTTCAAATACAGGGAATACCATTGTCATTGTCATTGTTATTGTCGTTCACTCGAGTTCGAAGAACATAACCTACGACCAACTGTATCAAGAGTGTACCTCAAGTACAAACGAATGAATAAAAAAGAAAAAACCAAGAAAACGGATGTTGAAGCGAGTTTGATGAATTTGATTTTGCACAATGTTTTTTCACGAATATCGAAAAGTTCTGATGTATATTTTCGACAAACAGTATGAAAATACATGATTCCAGGAATCTATTATTATAAATTATCCTTAAATTATGATCATCGCAATCCTGGAAATTGTTGTCGATCATATATCGTTGTTATAAAGGGTATATTTATCTATATGTAATATGTGTGATATAATTGAACATCATCGTTACACAAAATACAAAAAATCAACGAGGTTTTGAAGCTGCTTGTATCGTGGATTGTTGAAACCTATTGAACAAATCGATATAAAGTTATTATCTATATCAATTTACAATAAAACTATGAAATGAAATATATATTTAGGTGTTGGTTAATGATTCATAAATTTGGAAATATTTGATTTTCTTAGATCTTTGACGTCCTAAGACATATCCGGAGAGTAACTTTATGAAATTTATCAACGATCGTTATAAACTCTGAAAGACCAATATATACAATCATTACGACAAATCAATTCTCTTTTTCTTTCCTATTCTTCTCGTTCAAATTTGTACACTCTTCATTTGGTGTATGTATAAAAGAAAAAGCAAAACAACAAGAAACGAGAAATACACTTGTCTCTCAAAATGTTTGTTTTATTGTTTTTAAACACAACGATGAGTTAGAGTTAGAGTTATGTACATACAAAAACGTTTTTCTTGAACATCGATAAGAGATTCGAGGATTAATGAATCGAATATAAAATCTGAATAATTTAAAACGCTGGAGACAAGAAGTACGTAACTTGACAATATATATTCCATGCGAGTGAATGAGGATAGATATATTAGGGATAATTCTTATCGATTCGGATCAGATTATAAACGATTTATACATGATTTCTCTGTCGTTTGTTTGTTGATCTTACGAAGAAAGAAAGAAAGATGATAAACTAGAGATACGAGGTGATACGTGTACAATATTCGTACAAAATCTTATAAATACAAATGGAATTAACGTATATAGACGCGAACGCGTTATCGGTGAATTAAATAAATAAATTATATCGGTATAATATTAATTAATGAATATACATAATTTACAGCTTCTAACGAAGAGGAGCAAGTTTAAGTCCAACGAGAGACTGCAGTGTTTTATTTTCAAGCTCCTGCAGTTTTTCCCCAAGGAAAAACGTCGGGCGTGTCCAAAGTCGAGCTACTTAATTCTCGCCTCCAACATTTTGTTCTCATTATTCTTTATTTCAGCCCTATCGCTTCGAGAGGAAATATTCTGAAAAATCATGTGTCAAGCGTTATGCGCAGTTGTTATATATTTTATAAATTTCAATGATATTACGTATTTTGAATGTACATAAAACGTACACATAACATGAATCGATCACAACTGGATCTGTCAACTTTAGAATAAATTTATCATCGAGTTGTTGTGAAAAAATATCATTTCCCAATCCAGTCGTGATCGAAATTCAAATTCAACCACTTAACTATACACAACAATAATATATATTTATATATATATATATATAGATATATGATCTGAGCTCAGGCTTTGGATACGTGATTGAAAAATAAGTTGTTCATTGAATACTACAAATACATCTTTCGTCAAATTTATTGGTTATAGAATCGGTCGTGTAGCAAAAGAACTCGATTTTCGAAAGATTCGTGTATCCAACTTCGACGTATCCAGAGCCTGAGCATAATTTTCTCTAATCGTCACTCGAACGCTGAAAATACCTAGTCTCGATCCGTTTGCAAAGCTTGACGAGCGATGGAAAACTTTTCACGATATTAGCCAGTTCGTTATTGGGAAGAGGTGTCGTGATTATTGTGAAGAGATGACCGAAGACCAGAGCGTCCAGTTCGGTTGGAGTTCTGCAATAAATTGCAGAAAGAAAAACAAATTAAGTATCTCCGTGTCTCCTCGGAAAAAATGGTTTCCTCGGTGAGTGAAATCTTTGTATAGAAATTTATTATAAATCAACAAATTTTTATATAAAAACAGATTATTATAAAGCAAAGAAGGAATCTTCGGATAACGGTGGAAGGGATTCGCTAGATCCGGAATAATCCCAAAGGATGTCTTTGGACGGCGATGGGATTATCTCGAAACTTTCCGATAATGAATGTTTACGTTCGCTAGTGGAGCGATTATGAACTCTTCGCATGTGCTCGATTAACTTGGGAAACTCGGTAAGGATTTGCGTTAATTTCTGATGGGATTGCATCTTGGTTAAGGCGCGTACGTGACCGTACAATAAAGCATCTAATTCCGTAGGCCTTGAGAAAAAGGAAATAAAAGAAACAAATGAGTTTTTCTTGAGATAACACAACCCGATTTTCTGCGAATTTGGAACGAAATTGATAATCAAGTATAGCTTACTCGTCTCCGAAGAAATACTTTTGTTCGTGAAGTCTTTGCGTCAAGGCCATACAACAGTTCGTCACTTCCTTGAAAACTTCCTCCAGGGTTTTATTGTACCAGCCAAGCACGCCGAGTTTTTTGATAACTTGTTTTCTTTTCTGCCAGTTGAGGAGGTGATTCAGAGGCCAAGGATACACACTGCCGTGTCGAGGTTTCGTAACTACGTTCAGGGTCTCTTCGTGGACCCAACAGATATATAACTCTGCGTTCACGAAGACGTTGTTCACCAACGATATGTAAGCTCTGATGTCCGACTTTTCGGTATCGCTCAAATGATCCGACAGACTCACGCCTTTGTTTCCTACGAAAGTTACGATATTCTCGAATTCGGATATTAAGAATGCTCCGCATTGTATGAAAGGCACTTTGCCGGAAGGCGACATGTATTCCGCGTTACTTCGTGGTTCTATTTGAAAGTCCAAATTACACATCTTGAGGAATGCCTGAACAGCGAGACAATTCGCATTGTCGGGGAGTAAGATTTGTTCCACTTCGTACGGTTGGAACAGCGTTATTCGTTGAGGCCACTGCTCTCGAGCTATAAAACATTCAGATATACTTGAATAGTTGAACGATCTGTGAAAAAATGTACACTCGACGAGCTTTATTATTATAAATTACATGAATAATAGGTAAAAGAGAAGGCAATGTGCTGTTATTATACTGTGTTAAAATTCAATATGACAGCAATGTATTATGTAAAAAGTTACTGAATTTTTGGTGGTACGAATTTGCCCTTGTGTGGAAGCTGAGGGGTTAATCGAGTCTACATCTGAGAATTGAATCTGAATTTCTTCATAGCTTTTAAATACTATTCAAAATTCAAAAGTATTTGAGAAAAAAAGACCTCTTTAATAATTACCAGGAATCTATCAAAGATGAAAATTCGTATTCAGAGTATGATGATGAAATGTAATTTATTTAATGGAATGATTGTCGAATTTGAAATTACCTCCCAATTCCATGGTGATTGTATCGGATAATAGTACATCAGGCATCGTGTTCTCAAATTTATGACAGAATAAACAGAGAAATGGAAAAAATCAAGAATTTTTCAAAGATTTTTCACAACAACGAGATAATACGAATTGATATCAAACATGAGGAGAATATGGAAAGAAAACGCTATTAAACGCTAGAATTTGTTGTCCATTTACAAATGATGAGAGAATAAATCGAATATTCAAAAACACATGTTCTTACTCCATTTTTTTGTAATCAAAAATATGCAAGAGAGTAGGGGTAGGAGGTGAAATTAAGGAGAAATTACATGGCTTGGTACGACATACGCACTTTCTAGGTTATGAATGGTCAATTCCGTTGTATCGGCTTGTATCATTGGCTCCTACGTTTTAAATCAATTACCGACAATGGGGTTAAGCAAGGGATCTACACCCTTCTTTCTGCGCATGATCGATAATACAGTCGCATGACGTAACATACACAAGAATGTGCTGCTATGTGCATTCATTAGATGTTGTTAGCCGCCGCTGTCAGCCACCGTTGACTACCATCATCGACTACTGTCAACGGTGGTTGTTGTGACAGTCCATCGAACTGGGAGACAAAGCTGCTCGTTACAAGATCAAAGAGGATGAAGGTTAATTGAAAGTCCAAATCCCTCCCTTCTCTTCTCATTTTTATTTCTCAAGTTACTACTTCACTCTCGCTCAACGTTATGCGATCGGTTCTGTGTAATTCTAGTCATCAGTTCAATTCATTTTATCTCAACTCGTTGCACGTTTCATACAGAACAACACTTCGGTTCGATGTAAACAAATTTGCAAAAACCAAGTCCTTGATCAAACCTCCCCCCCCCTTCCCCCCCAAGTAACATTTTTTACATTATTTCACATATTTGTTTATTTTTTTTTATCAACGATATATATAGGCTGTAAATACGAAAACGATGATGAAGAAAATGATACTGATATTCACGATGATCGGTGACCAGAAGAGGAATGATATCCAGTTACCGCTGCTTCATTAATTCCAAACACAACAAAGGGTCAACGATTGATTTGGCTGTTTCCGTGATAGAGAATCACCATGGACGAGACCTGTGTTTATCAATTTGTTGCAGCTCCTATTAAGAATATTCTACAAGTTCAACGTATCAAGAAGTAAGAGAATAATATATATCTTAATCAAAAATGAATTGAATTTCAAATAATCTCCGATTACATAACTGTAATCGATCGTTGACTGAACTTTGCGATGAATCGTTCAACTTTGGAATTTCATACGGTACATGCATGCACATGTTTGTATTATCTGTAGATATTTTTTTTCTCGACTTTGTATCTTGAGATACTATTAATAGCGTGTACATCAATGTCGTTAAACTCTGATACAAATATGCCACTGTAACTTTAATCTGTAGGGTTAATGTCACAGTTCTAGAAATTACTTATGAAAAGTTATATTCTAAACAAGTAATTGAACATTGCTTTTGTCTGCAGGTTGCATAGAATATTTTCGCGTGTTTGTGCGTTAGGAGAGTACAATCTTCTGAATTAAATTCAATTATTTCCATACTTTAAATTTTGAAATATCGAGAATATTTAGAGTTCCAAAGTGCTCCTCGTTGATGAGCATCAATTAACCCTGTACCCTAATGGTTTTACTCGAAGATTATATATAATATCTACTGCGAGTGCTTGAAAATCAAGAATAAGTTACGCTATTTGTTTCTCAGTTTTCCACACTTTTTTTCGTCAATCGAGATCAATCTTGGTATCAAAAGAAAAACAAAGTAAGGGTCAATAATCGTTTGATTCTGTCCTCATCTTCCATAAAATGCAAGAATAGTTGAAATTTATACGCGACAACGCCTATGAAATTGCAACACTACTTGTTATACTACTTTAATCCTCTCTAAATCTTGTGTAACGCGACGCTCGTGCTTCCTTATATAATATTAGCCAACCCTTATAAATGATCTTATTAAAACAATTTAGTATTTATAAGGCTTGTGAATTAGAATCGTCCACGTCTGGAGGACGATGTGTGGTTTTCATTCTCGAATGTCTCAGTTTCGATACCATCGGATAAAAACATGGAAGGAACAAAAAAATCTACCACCGAGGATAAAAGTATTTTAAATGCTTCTAGAATCAAATGGATGAATCCGCGAGCGTGTGCGAACGAGGCTTACGTTCCAACAACGATAGAACACGTGGCGAACGTGGCGACCCATGGGATTTGGATAGCCCCATCGGTGATGGGTAGTTTGGAGCTCTTACGTCGCTCCACGACGCCAACCCAAGTTGTTTCTGCGAGTGTTTACGGCACCTCCTTGATCCTCGTCTTCGCGGTTTCCACATTTTTCCATAGCGTACATTACTGCAACCACAATAGGTGATTATTTTCAGGACTCGATATACTGTAGAATATAGATATTATTTTCCTTGTGAATAAAAATGTGTTGTTGTTGTTGTTGTTGTTGGTTCAGGCAATTGAAGGATACCCTACACCGCTGCGATCGAGCGATGATCTACATCTTCATCGCGGCCAGTTATTTCCCTTGGTTGAACATAGAGCAATTTACCGACGACGAAGTACTAACGTCGATGAGATACGTTATATGGATCATGGCCTTCCTAGGAATAACTTATCAACAAATTTTCCACGAACGTTACAAAATGCTGGAAACTATTTTCTATATAGTGATGGGTGTAGGTCCTAGTCTGGCAATCGTTCGTTCGGTAAGACCAATTTTTTTTGAAATTTTCACATCGATACCTCAACAACACACGTTTCCTTTTAAAAAAGCATTTCTATAACAATTACAGAACAATTATTACAACATAGCGGAATTAAAGATAGGTGGATTGATATACGTTTTGGGTGTGGTATTTTTCAAATCGGACGGTCGAATACCTTGCGCGCATGCGATCTGGCATTTATTCGTCGCCGCTGCCGCGGGATTTCATTATTACGCGATTCTCAGCCACGTATTCCCCGATTCCAGTATTCTAACGGCGGAAGATTCATCGTCGTCCTTGGCAAATCTGTTGGATTCGCGCTCGGAGCTTTAATACAAAACTAAAATCTATCTATCGCGGAAAACATTGGATATATATTTGGTTTGACCTAGAGATTTGTTACTTAACGCGAAAACAAAAATCAATGATCATTATATTATTATCGTTTCTTCTTCCAATTCATTCATTCAATTTAGATTCGAACGAAGAGGAAATAATATGCGTGCAATGCTTGTAAATAATTGAATGTACATTACATTAATGTTATTTAAGTACCTGAGATACTTTGACTGTAAGAAAATTTTAATGCGGTCCCGAATTTAACTAAATTTCAGAAAATATAAATGATGGTATCGTTGATCCACATCAATTCCTAGAAACTCGTAGATTTCATTCCCGACGGATGATACGTCTTATACGTCTACCAATCTTATGCATCGACGACAATATCCACCTTTATATTATCTATACTACTCGAAGAGATTACAACAGACTCAACATTTTTCTTCCCTAGATTTTCTAAGTATTATTATCATTTATACTCTGTTAATATTCAACTTGGGGATGTATTCGATTCAAATTATTTGACCAGAGAATGTCCTGTATATTAGCGTGCTAAGTGAATCATTTGAACTTGATCATTTTGATTTCCACCTATAAGAAACAAAACATAATTCATATAATCAAAATTCTACCATGCGTATATATACATACATACACATATATTTTTCGAATCAAATATGTTTTTAAGAATTATTCTGTATATTTGTACATCCTGTATCGATAGTAATTATATTTTTACGATGACTACCGCATGGAAGTTTCTCTAGGACCAGTACAGTAAACATAGAGAAATAACTAACCTAGGAGTAAAAGAAACATACCGACTGAGAGTTTCCTATTCAATTTATTTTTCTACTTTACGTAGCAGAAACATCTGCAGTGCCAACCATTCATAGAATTTCTTCCGTCAATGGTAAACGTATGGACTTTGAATGAAGACAAATGTAAAAGTTTTACGCCAAATTTAATATTATTCTGTTTTCAACATTCTTCGCAACGTTGTTGTTGTTGTTGCTTCTAAATTGGCGTGAAATTTATGTTCTTCCTTTCGCTTTTCTCTTCCAATAGAATTAATGTATTATTTTGTTCTTACGAACTTAAGTAGTATTCGAAGAAAGAAGAAAGAATAGACATTTTTCTACAAATTCTACATCCTCTACGTATTCATTCAAAAATTATATTTTGAACTTTGTGCAAATGTTGACGTTCCTGTTTCTAATCGAGAAAAAACAAAATGAAAGATTAATTAAGGAAAAAGGAGGGTGCAACCTAAGGTTACCAAATGGTTTTTGGACGATATGTTTTTCATTCTTGTCACAATTGTCCTCCATGCGAAACAATTTTAAACCCTTGATTTTGCTGAAATATCGTATCCACACTCGAATTTCATTCGATACAAACAGAGTTGCACTCCCCTATAGAAGAGTCCTCCTCTTAGAATATTAAGAAAAGGAGAAAAAGCAAGTAAAAATCTTTGTGTGTTTCTAAATATCCGAGGATCTTTCGATGTAAATTAATTTTAGAAAGAAATTCAAAAAAACAAAGAAGAAAAATCAAAGTACAAAAAGATTTTCAAAGTCTGAGTTGTATTGAGTTAGTGAAAATTAAAAATTAATTTTATCTGTAAATCAATGCTTGGCGATGTAATATTTCATGAGTCGGTATTGATAAATAATCAACACTCTTGTATATATGAATAAAGAGGAATGTTCAAATAAATGTGTTATTTTTATTCTATGTCTCGAATTGATTCGAAGGGACGTTTCTTTTACCAACTCATCCTGCTATACCCTGGACTGGAAGAAACTTAGAGCCAGCCCTGGCACGAGTTCTGACGGTATCCATGGTAACAACATCAAATCACAATGTCTCGCAATTCTTGCAAATAGCGCAGGAAACGCGACAAATCATATGGTTTACGACTGTTTACATAAGTTTGTTATTTACAACACGATGCGTTTCCAACACTATTTTTCTAGTATCAAATTACAAGAATTGAGAGTGAAATTATAATTGTTCTATTATGAAGTTCAATGATATTGCCTTTGGAGATTCAGGGTATGATTGTGAACGAACAATAGAAAATGAATAAATTTGTCAGTGACGATGATTATAATTCAATTCAAGTTCCAAACTGTATGTCGAAGAAAATACCATCCTGGTTGGTAGAGATGTCAGAGTATGTAAACAAAATACCACACATTTCTTCTTATTAATCTATTCCATCTAAATCGATGAATTTATTACAGAGATATTCAAAAACTCAGCACAGATTCCAACAACTTCTTCGAAAGTTCTCCAACAGAATTTGAAGATTCTTCAACGTAAGTTGATTATACAATTTTTAAATCGATTTCTATACAGATCTTTTCACCTTTTTCTTTAGAATCTCTACAACAAAAGCACATTATTTCACGTTATCCGTTAATCCACGTGACACTTTGTCTCAATCTCTCCCTACCTCACCTAACAATGCCAAATCAAATGGGACCAAGGATCGTGCTTTTTCCGCCCTGGTGGATGGAAGTATCGTCAAACCTTCTCACGTGGAGAAAGACTTTAGCACTCTGGATCGGTATTTGGAGAGAAGAAAAGCAGGACAGCGTTCCATAAATTCTAAACAATTTAGTAGGGATGAGAAAACCTTCTCGTCTTCTGGAATTTTTAAATCCTATCAAAGAAGTGCGGGAAAGAGAGGAGATTCCTCGCCTCTAGGTACTCGAATTTCAATACCAAAGAATAAATTTAGATAAATATTCTGAAAACCATTGACATTCGTAGGACAAATTGATGTCGAGGAAGTTCCTGATTTGGTAGAAGGGATACCTCGTCAATTACTCGACGATTTGAAACTTCCCGATGCTTTGGAAGATCCAAAAGGTGAGTGTTAAAGATCCAAAAGGTACGTTGAAGAAGAGACACCTTTTTGTTCGCACTTCCATTTTTTTGCAGTCTGCATCGCACCGATGAAGTATATAATAAAGAAAGGATAATAATTTCTCACACCAGGTTAGTCGTTCTATCATTTTTATTCGACAGTAGCATCCCCGCTATTACCTCTTTCGTAGAACCATCGCACAACACCACATACATGCTATGTAGTTATTGCGAGAGAGCTCCACGAAGGGGGTAGTTCTGTAGTATCCCTAAATAATCTGACTTCCCTGGGTTACCAGCATGCATATCGTTGGTTTCCAATAATATTCAATCCTCAGTTACCCTACGTATTTTCGCATGTTCTTCACTGTTTTCCTGAAACCTCTTGTTCCCTTTACACCCGCGTGGAGTAACAGAAGGTGAAGTGCTACTGTCAGAGGTTCAATACATAACCCAAAAACTAAAACTAAAAAACCCTCTGTGTTTGTCACAGATAAGAATCTCATGAACGACTTCATCATTCCTGAGCTTCCTTCCGGTAAACGTATGGTTATTGACATCCTCAGTACTTGGGGAGACAAAAATTACGTTGGTTTAAATGGAATAGAGATATTTTTAAAGGATGGAAAACTCGCATCTGTACAAAATGTATGTAATAATGTAACGTACATGCACTTGTACAAAAATATTGATCTTGGTATTTATAGATTTACACAGATTCAAGCGAAAGCAGTGTTTCTTCCCCTCTGGAGAAACCATACGAGTTAGAAAAGACGGTTAAAACGGTCAACAATCTTATTAATGGGATCAATCGAACGAAAGACAGTGCCAATATGTGGTTGATACCTTTCACCCCTGGACAACATCGTTACGTATATTTTATTTTCGAAAGTTCAGTTACTATCGCTATGATAAGAATATGGGTAAATATACCACTGAATAATTAACATCACGAATTTACCAGAATAATACAATAATTCTATGATTTTCTAGAATTACAATAAATCGAGAATACATTCTTATCGAGGTGTCAGAGATATAGTCATCCAATTGGACCAAGTTGATATATTTCGAGGAGAAATTGCCAAAGCGACAGGAGATATGCATGGAGATCAACGATCTTTTGGAGATGTGAGAATTCGATTTTTGTTTTCTCTTGTTATCGTTTGCGATATATTTACGTTAAGAATATTTTCTCCCCCACAGATCATCTTGTTCACAATCGATGAGAATATTTTAGAATTAATATCCGAGAATGATGAGATGTTTAAAGAATCCACCTGTAGCGTGGAGGATATCAATGACGAGAAAGAAATTGCCAGACCGATGACTGCTACTCAACAACACACGGTAATGAGTTATGAAAATTTTCGTGCTAAATGAATAAATAAAGAAGGGTTTGATTTCACAGGCACTTGAAAAGAATTCTACAAAGTCGATGATAGATCAACCGAGTCCTAGTAACGAGATATCTCTAGCCTGCACAGAAATAGAATTAATTATTCTCTCCAATTGGGGCTCGCCACACTTGATAGGTAAAGAATCTCATCTTATTCATCGATCACAAGATTGATTCAATCGAACCTTTGAACTCTAGGTTTGAATGGTATAGAATTCATCGACGATCGAGGATCGATTATCCCATCTTCTTACTTCAATTTACAAAGCAACGCGGGCAACGAACACTTAATGAACCTCGTTGACGGTCACAATGTGACAATGGATAGAAATCACGTGTGGATGACTCGTTGTCTCCCCTTCACGGAAGATTCAATTACAATCAAAGTAACGTTTAACATCGAAGTGTACATAACTGGTATGAGAATATGGAATTACAATCGTTCTTTGGACCTTTCTTATTGTGGGGTAAGGAAAAAAAATCCTTCGCGCGTGATATCTTTTTGCATCAATAAAAATGTTGTTGATGCATTTAGGTGAAGCAGTTATCGATCAAACTAGACGGTAAACTCCTCTTCGACGATAATTTCGAAGGATTCCTGTTGAGACGCGCTCCAGGGTGCTGTCATTACGATTTTGTTCAAGAAATCAGTTTCACGGAACGACCTGTTGTACGAGAATTCTTTTCGAATCGTTGCGATTTGGATATCAATGAAATCACGATGACGGATGAAAGTTACGAGTCCCCTTTGATGCCTCAAGGTTTCGTCTATCGAATAATGATCTTCTCAACTTGGGGAGATTCTTACTACGTTGGATTGAACGGGATAGAAATATTCGACAACGATGGTCAGCAAATTAAATTGAATACCGACAGTGAGTGCCGCCCTGAAATCAAAGAAAACAATTTAGCAAAAGAAATGTTGTATATTGAATTGGATTTGTTGTTTTTACAGACGTAGCAGCTTTTCCTGAAAGCGTTAATGTGATAGAGGGCGTGGACAACGATGTACGAACTCCGGATAAACTCGTGGATGGAATAAATAACTCTGAAGATGGACAGCATTCGTGGTTAGCTCCGATTCTTCATCACGAGGTGAGAAGATATGGATATTATAATAATATTCACTTACACTACTCGTTTCGCGTACATTCTAGACGAATTGCGTGTATTTGATATTCGATCAACCTGTCATCGTTTCCATGATTAGAATATGGAATTATGGAAAAACTCGGCAGAGGAGGGTCAAAGAGTTCGCGGTGAGTCAATTCAATTCAATTTCTGCTTTTCACGATGAGAAAAAGAAAATTATCATTCGTGATGGAATTTCAGATATTGGTGGATGATTTACTGATATACAATGGAACGTTGGATTTCAATAAAGCGTATGGAACTGTATGCTTTTTGAATACCAAGAAAGAAAACGTGGATTCAAAATTGTGAGTCCAAATTCAATGCGATAGACTAGAAAATATCAATTCATGATAAGAATGTGTGTTCTTTCCTGATTAGATTGGATCGCGAACAACCATGCGGGAGTACGAGTTTGAAAGGTAAAACCACACATGGGGCTAAACCCTTACCGGATCCATCGCTTCGTCCTCATACATCTCTAGTACAAAACAGATAGATCTTAGTTTCTTTTTTTAAGAGTTGGTGAATCTATTAGATTTTTATATGAATAAATCAACCTCATGTTTTTTATAAAACCCTCAACGAATTCGCAGTTTTCTCTTCTTCCCCACGCTCGAACAAAAGGTATATCATTCAACTCTCAGAACCACGTATCACAACGTCCTTATCAACATATTCCGATTTTATTGAAATGATATATCATAATGCTAATAGAGAATGATATATAAAAAAATAAACTTGCAAACTGATATATATATATTTATATATATGTATATTTTAAGAAAGGTGGAGAAATAATGTCAAAAAATAAATACTGGACAAAGGTCCAGATTTATTTTGTTAGCTCTGTACAGGATAATTTAAGCGATACTGCTGGCGTTAGATGCAATTCTTGGCCATAAATCTGCACACTCTTTCGCAACTGGTCCTGTGATAGCCGATCCTTTCATTTCTCCTTTATTGTTCACAATGACTCCAGCATTGTCCTCAAAATATATAAACACCCCGTCCTTCCTTCTGAATGGTTTCCGTTGTCGTATGACCACCGCAGGCATTACTATAATACAAACAAACATTTCCCATACAAATTCTCTTCTATGTTCTTCTTCTTCGAGAGAGAGCAAATATACAAATAAGATATAAGAAGCGTCAAGCAAATACGAAATTCAACTGACTTCTTCTATAAATTACTCCAGATTTTGGAATTTAATACAGATAATTCAAGATTGGATTTGTGAGATATGAATTTGAGTTTCCTTGTGGTTTGTAGATAATGGGAAACGAAACTATAAAAAATTTCAAAATGATCGACGAGAGATTGAAACTTATATTCAAGGTAAGAGACCCTATATCCGATCATTTGCGTCGTTACATGAATTTATCAAGTAATTTAGCGGGAAGTTTCAAATTAAAAAGTTAATTTTCGATTCATTAATTAAAAAAAATGTTTTGATTGAAGAGTGTTGGCACAACTAAACCACAAAATCTAGGACTGAGGGTCTCTTACCTCAGAGGATGCAAATTTCTGGTGAATGCATAATGTATGAATAGAGTTGCTGCAACATTTGACTCTTTCATGGATGCCAAGAGAGGTTAGAAATCTTGAGAAGTGAAAAATAGTGAATTCAAGATTCTCTGCAGGTATTATTCCCTGAACTTCATTTACAGACAGATATTTTGGCCTTGGCGATTATATTTGGATAGAATTTTGGAAAATTTTGTTATATCGCTAATGCTTGTGTCCTCAATTGCTGTATAATCATCGATACCTTATAAATTTGAGAAGATAAAAATGTTTGTTACTCTATAAAGAGGAAAAAGTAACAATTACTAATGTCTTTACACGATACAATCATTTGTAGACAGAAATTTTGCAAGACTGGATGAACGGAATGTTTTATCTTCGTCAAATAAATGAGGTTAGGAAGAATGAAATGTGATGCTTAAAGTTTTCCGAGTGCTAATCATGGAAAGATATCTAAATTTTGCTAAGAGTGAATCAAGAACGATGGAAAAAGTGAGAATTGTGGACACAAATTTTGTTGAATTATCGACAGCTGGCATGCAACGGCGATGTTACTAGTAGAATGCAAAAATACACAACAATGCAATGCGAGGGTACCATTTTTGGAGAGAAATTTGTTTCATGACGCTATACGAAATATCATCCCTTCTAAACGAAACAATGTCCTGAGAAAAAAGATCCACATTGATATAAAACTTACCCTTTTTCCTGAGTTCAGGCTTTCCTTTTTTCACAGTGGCAACGATCATGTCACCCGACCCCGCAGCAGGTAAACGATTTAATCTACCTTTGATACCTTGTACAGCAATGACATACAAGTTCTTGGCACCTATAATCGTAAGACAAAAAAATATGTATATATTGAACTGTCAAAACAACTTTGAATACAGAAGTTGAAACAAAGAATGAAAATCGATACTACAACAATGAAAAAATTGAATATCGAGCAGCAGCTACTTGAATAGACAAAAGTTTCGAGGTTAGAAATACGCCAAATCAACATTTTGCCACCAAATTAATGGAAAAAAACTCACCTGTGTTGTCGGCGCAGTTGATGACTGCACCCACAGGTAAACCCAAGGATATCCTGAATTTGGCTCCCGCCGATCCACCACGTCCTTAAAATAACAGAATATCAAATCATAAGTGAACACAAGGGTGAGGAAAAAGATAAACACACACAGTCACATCATTCACGTTTCTTCACTACGAATTTATGAAAATCAACGATAAGCGTTGAACTATTCGTGAAAGCGAATTGTTGGAGGATTGTTTTATCGCGAGAGCAAATATTTAGCACCCGATCGGTCACGATTGATGACATTTTTACGGATTCTTTTCGGTGAATTGAGCAACTTACCTCTCTTCGACATGTTGGTTTGTTTGAAAGAGAATAAATTTTATTGGTACAATGCGCACTGCAGTTGGCGCAACGGCTCGCTGGGTTCCGGCGGTCGTGTATCGTATGGGTACGATTTCATGAATATGGGAGTTTTCATGAGATTGGAATGCAGGGTTGTTGATTTGTTACGTTTTTCTGCTGGGACAAACTATGGCAAATGATATTTGATCAGAAGCATCGATCAGAACACTGGCGTCAAATGGAGCTAAAAAGAGGCGAAAAGTGGAACGCCTCTCTCTTCAACCAAAGGTTCCACGTTTAGCTTTCCGCCCTTCTTTAGCTCCATTTGACGCCACCCTAATAGATTCGCAACTATGTCCCAAATAGCAATAGTTCCGAAAACTAGATCTCATTGAATCCTTTCGGAATTACAAAATGAAAAACTGAAATGTCAGCAGAATAGAGTCCTTGGAGAATTCAATTTGCCTGGTGTCCTCAAAGAACTCTTATAGAATTCTCCAAAGGAGCGTTTGCTATCTGGGTGTATAGTATGACAAAAGGCAAATTGAATTCTCCAAGGACTCTATTCTGCTGACATTTCAGTAGTTCATTTCGTAATTCCGGAAGGATTCAATGAGATCTAGTTTTTGGAACTTTCGCCATTTGGGTACGATGAGCCTCGTAGAGCATACAGGGTGTTTCCAGAATTCATCATTCGCATTTCGGTGGCATACTCTGCAGCCAAAATGCATTAACTTTCCGTTGGAAAAAAATTTGTTTGAGGTTCAGTTTTTCAGATATGAACATTTTTATATTTTTCTAAAAATCCAAATAACTCAAGAGCATTGTGTTCTCCATATTTGAACCTGACATCATTGGCTGAGGAGGCTTACGAAGTAGTTGATTCTGATGCTGGAAAAGTGATCGGATCGAGATCCAAGTATCAGGATCAACCTGAGATCTGGAAAACGGTGGATTTCTGGGGAAAAAATTGAACCATTCTACATTGTTTTTTCCAGAGCTATAGTGGTTTGAAAATTTTGGACCTCCAGCCGATCAGAGTTCAGCAACTTCAAATCATTTTAGTTCCAAAACGAACGATGATAGAATAGTTCAATTTTTCTCCAGAGATCCGCTGTTTTTCAACTTGGCGAACAGTGTGAAGCTCAAGTATGTAACACAAAGTCCTTCTAAATGATTTGGATTTGGAAAAAAATTTTAAAATGCTCGCATCTCAAAAATCAAGCTTTGAAAACATTTTTTTAAACGGGAAATTATTACAGTTTGGGTGCAGAATATGCAATAGAAATGCGAATAATGAATTATGGGACACCTTGTATGCTACTGGAGCGAGCAGAGGCTACGGAGGAGTGTGAAATGAAGGGTATATCCCAATAGACCCGAAGACGAACGTCCCGAAGGTCAGTTAACCCGAAAACTGAAACCCTGAAGCCGTGTTTACATATTATTGCGGCTGAAGGATGAACAAAGATACCGATATGATTATGCGTGTGAAAACGCACCATGAGGTTTCAATTTGCGGGTTAACTGACTTTTGGAACGCTCGTCTTCGGGTCTATTGAGATCTACCAATGTGAACACGTAGAAGCTCGAGTCGGAGGGGCATGGCCAGGGTTCGAAACTCCCAGGAGCCTAAACGGTCGCTCTCATTGAGTTCAATACATATTGAGATCCACTCATTTCGGCTCGCAATATAGGGTATGTTGTGTCCAGTTTATATACAGGGTGTCCCATTTTAATCTTTAAATGCAAATATCTCAAAAACATGCATCTTAAGAGGATACTAGCGGTGTGGCGGGTCGGTGCCGAATCAACGAAAAACCAAATCAACGAAAAGAAATTGACTAGCAGTATAAAGTTGTCATTTTGTTGCAGTATGAAATGGAATTAGTCATAGATCATTGATTAAATTAAACGAAAAGTAAAAAACATTGATTTGCTGACACAATCCTACGGTCAACTTAATTTCCCTTTGTTATGTTTATGATTATGGTATGGTTATGTTTATGATAACAACAAACCGATTTTCGTTCTCTACAGACGTTTGAAACAGTTTGATTGTACCGATCGATTAGGAAGATCATTAATAATTTTATTAGAATGATGAATTACGTGTCTACTGTGATAAACGGGTGCAGTGAATAGGTTAACATAAAGAATTTTCGTTTAATTTAATCAATGATCTATGACTAATTTCATTTCATACTGCAACAAAATGACAACTTCATACTGCTAGTAAATTTTTTTTCGTTGATTCGGCACCGACCCTGGCAGTAGCCAAAATGTTTCTTTCAAATTATTTGAAAGTTTTACAATAAAATTGAGGTAGACCGCGGTTATCCCGAAAGCGTGTTGGCCCGAAGCCCGGTTGACCCGAAAGTTGAAATCCCGAAAAAATTTTGGTGACATTTTAACTCATTAGCGCGTGATTAGTAAAATATAGTTATCTTTCGGGATTACTCTTATTCGGGATTTCGACTTTCGGGTCAACCAAGTTTCGGGCCGACAGGCTTTTGGGATAATCGCGGTCTACCTAAAATTGATTAATTTTCATTTAGAGACCTATATTGACACATATACCAGGTAGGTAAATGAAAATTGGTTGATTTTATTGCACCACTTTCAAATAATTTAGAAGAAACATTTTGGCTGCTGCCACGCCGCTAGTATCCTCTTAAACCAAAAGTCCTTCATACCAAAGTTTTTATACAAAGAGAGGGCCACAAAACTACGATATCAGTTTCATCATAGATGGCGTTATGATCGATTCAAATGGGGTCAACATCATTTTTTTAAACGGGAACCCCCACTTTTCATTGCATATCTCGATTCTACGCAAAAAACTGAGTAACTTTTGCTTGAAACGTTTTTCCAAATTTTTGAAGATGGCGCCACAATCGATGAGAAATAAAGTCTATGAAACAATATGCGGATATCTTGAGGAATGCATCCGAGAGCCGAAATATCTCATTCGAATGTTGTTGTTAAGAGAGGGGGCGACACAATGGCGATATTAGTTCCATAGTAGATGGCGCTGTGGTCGGTAAAAATGAGGTCAACTTCAATTTTTCAAATGGAAACTCCTACTTTTTATCGCGAAAAAATGTGGAATTTTTGTTTGAAACATTCCTCCTATATTCTTGAAGATGGAAACGGTGAAAAATGAGTTTGATGCAAAAGTTCTACCGCATTATGTGTGAAGCAATGAATGTCGGTTCCAAAACATTGAATTCGAGTCATTTACAATGTTTTGGATATGAAATTTGTTGTGTTTTGTGTTCGATTTCTTCTCTGAAATTATTATTGTTTTGATTTGTTTGTTCACACATAATGCAGTAGAACTTTTTCATCAACCTTATTTTCCACCGTTTCCATCTTCAAGAATTTAGGAAAAATGTTTCAAACAAAACTTCCTCATTTTTTCGCGTAGATACATGATATGCGATAAAAAGTAAGAGTTCCCATTTGAAAAATTGAAGTTGACCTCATTTTTACCGACCACAGCGCCATCTCTTATGGAATTGATATCGCCATTGTGTCGTCTCCTCTCTTAAGGGCATTCATCAGAGGCCAAGTTACTAGATCTCTCCCCCCAGTTTTCTCAACGATTAATGAATATAATCGATTTTAATGAGCAGGTGCCACTTCTTGGCATATCAAAGAAAGTGCAGCTACTCTTTATTTTTCATTTTATTTGTTCGTTTCTGAGAAAACTGGAGGGGGGGGCGATTTTGGAATCTAGTAACTTTTTGGGAAGGTGGTGAATGCCGTTAAGGCCGGAGACTCATGCTAGCGACTGTCGCGCGCAACATGATTAGAAGAAAAAAGAGGAAAGATGTTTTCAACTCGGATCTCTTTTTTCATCTAATGATGTCGCGCGCGACAGTCGCTAGCATGAGTACCCGGGGTAACAACAACATTCGAATGAGATATTTCGGCTCGGATGCATTCCACGAGATATCCGCATATTGTTTCATAGACTTTATTTCTCATCGATTGTGGTGCCACCTTCAAAAATTTAGAAAAACGTTTCAAGCAAAAGTTCCTCAGTTTTTTGCGCAGTAGAATCGAGATATGCAATAAAAAGTGGGGGTTCCCGTTTCAAAAAATGATGTTGACCCCATTTGAATCGCTTATAACGCCATCTACGTTGAAACTGATATCGTAGTTTTGTGGCCCCCTCTTTGTATAACAAATTTGTTATGAAGTCCTTTTGGTTTAAGATACATGTTTTTGAGATATTTGCATTTAAAGATTAAAATCCCGAAGAGAACATGAAATGTCCGCCTCGAAATACCTTCAGGAAACATAGATGGAACGTTCGCTGAAGGTTCATCGAAGGTTTGACGAAGCTTCACAAAAATATCCATACTTGGATTAATTTATAATAATTTATGTTTATTAATTCATTTATTTTTCATATAAATTGATCAAAATTAATATAAGTATAGATATTTTTGTGAAGCTTCGTCAAACCTTCGATGAACCTTCAGCGAACGTTCCATCTATGTTTCCTGAAGGTATTTCGAGGTGGACATTTCAACGTCTGTAGAACCTTTGTCAAACGTTTTTGAATCTAAAAGTTAGCTTTCATGAACCTTCGATCCGATCTATACAGATCTAATCTGAACGTTCGCTGAAGCTTCATGTTCTCTTCGGGATGGGACACCCTGTATATATCAGTGGGTCAAACACTTCGGAAAGCTGGTCAGAAGAGGCTGAACAGGCCCCTCCGACCTTAGACCATTTTCCGACTTGTGCATTTTCCCCTAGAAATCCTCAACAAAATTGAACAAAATCCAGATGGCGATTTCATCTAGTGGACCGAATCATAACCTTAGAATATCAACTTTGCGAAGTTTGGTTCCTTGTGGGTCAAAAGTTTATCAATATAATATAAGTATTATCTGTGATTATTGGTCATTTTCTCACTATTCATCTTAAATTTTCGCGATGAATAATTCATTTTACAGAATCGATAGCCCAACTGACAGGCGGAGCCCTCTACAACTTTCTGATCAGTATACGCACAAAAGTTGCAGACAGTCGGAGGGGCCTGATCTGGCCCAACTTGCTCCAAGTATTCTGGGTTCGTTATTTCCAGTTATAGAAAAACAAATCGATTGATTTTTAGTACTACTAGTACAAGTTGGACCTATTATGCGCATTCGGTATTATGTTATAATAATCTAACCGCACATGTGATATCACCTTTAGTTTCTAACTCTCTCCTCAACGATCAGCGCCTCGCTGGGACCAAACGTCAAAGCTGAAAGCAAATCGAGACACATTCTGGAAAGTTCCGGAAGCTCCTAGAAGGTGAATTACATATATAGCCTGCGCAAAATTGACGACACTTTAGTACGTAACGTTGAATACGAAGTATCGTTTCTTCAGTTTATGCTGAAAGATTATTGTGATCATTATCACTTGATACATCCAAAACACAGTTAGAACGAAAAAACAAAAATCGTTAAGAATAAGTGCCAAGAAACCTATTATCTCAATTTTATTTATAGTAAGTATTTTGAAGAAAAACTCGCACGTATGTTGATAATAACGACGACGGTATAGGGGCGGAGGGATTTCGATATCACGATGGAACAGGCAGGACAAAATAGGCCAGGGGGAAGGGAAGTGCGATCCACGGATTGCGGATTTCATGGTTCCGACACCAACGTTATGCCTTTATTTTATATTCCTCCGATCGAATTGAAACATCGTCTCAACTATCGACCGATAATGCCATGCAATTTTATGAGTCGCAGTTATTTTCGGAACTTTTAATTCTCTCGGATCGCAGTATGTTCGTTCTCGTTTGACACCTAACACCATGAACAATAAGAGATGATTTTCTTTCACCTATATCTGTATCAATCATTGCCAGAAATAGATATGCGATATGAAGAACGTGGGTGCTAGGAGACTCTCCACAGAAGATTCCCAGACTTTTTGCACGCCTCGTCGTGGAATTGTGTGTACGTGTGTTTTCTCTACGCGAGTGTGATCGATTAGTTTCAAACGAAAAATCATTGACCTTACTTCTTAAGTACGTCTCTCGTTAATTTGTGGTTAACGAAAGTTCTCGATTTTTCTTTCGAACCTTCGCGGTTTCGCAATTCGTGTCAAACTTTCCAACACCAGTGTGTTTTTTTTTCTTTTTTTTTCGGTTTCCAATTTCGTGACATGACGTATTCAAAAGCGTAAAGACGAAATCAGTTTTCAAATAAATATGATCGGAGGAACCTTCGAACGAGGTCAAATGTTCGTACAACTTTCGACTTATAAGGATGAGGCATCCATTCAATTTACACCCTAAATGGAAATCAATTTCAACAAAAAAATACGGAAGAGGAAATCTGCGACTCAATTGAGCGGGAGATTAGCCAAATGGGAAAAAAAGGAAATCATTTATATCGCGAGGAGGAGCAACGACAACTCGGGCTTTTTCAATCGGATTTTATTTTTAAACGCAGTAGAGAAGGGGAGGGTTTTGTATTTTGCGAAGTGAATGACTCGCAAGGGATTTAGGAGGGGAAGAAGCATTTATCGATGCAACTTGATAGACTTGTTAATCGTATATGACGTAGAGATATTTTTCATCGTAGTCGACTGATCAAACATTCGATTCTCATTGTGCTTTGTTCGATAGTTACAATAATTTATGTGAATAATTTAGATGTTGTTGTTGTCACAAATTTTCATTTTGTCTGTTCCGATTCATAGAGTATCGTACGAGAGAATGATGTTTTGAAAATGTTTGCTACATCCTTGATTCTACGGATACAATCGATATTCATTATTTTCTCGTTTGATTGCAGAGTTTGTTAAAAAGAACAAAAGATGGGTAAAGATTATTACAAAATACTGGGCATCGCGAAAGGCGCCAGCGACGATGACATCAAAAAGGCGTACAGAAAGTTGGCGTTGAAATATCATCCGGATAAGAACAAAAGTCCTGGGGCTGAAGAGAAATTCAAAGAAATAGCAGAAGCGTACGAGGTACTGTCGGACGCGAAGAAGCGAGAGGTATACGACAAATACGGCGAGGAGGGATTGAAGGGTGGCGCGTCCGGAGTTGGCAGTGGAGGCCCAGGAGGCGGCGGTGGAACGACTTACACCTTCCACGGAGATCCAAGAGCCACATTCGCCCAGTTCTTTGGCTCGAATCATCCTTTCCAAAATTTATTCGACTTCACGGGAAGCGGCGGAAACACTAGAGTCTTCGGTGTGTACGACGACGATATTGACATGGAGGATCCATTTAATTTGGGAATGGGAGGAGGTGCTAGACAAAGCCAAAGCGGGGCATATAGATCGCATTCGTTCAACTTCACAGGACCCAATGCCGGTAGAGGAGGGATGGGTGCCGGAGGCAAAGAACGCGTCCAAGATCCTGCGATAGAACACGATCTTTACATCAGTTTAGAGGAAATCCTGCGCGGTTGCACGAAGAAGATGAAGATCTCGAGGCGAGTTATACAACAGGACGGTAGCACCAAGAAGGAGGACAAACTTCTCACGATCAACGTGAAACCAGGTTGGAAAGCTGGAACGAAAATCACTTTCCAAAAGGAGGGTGATCAAGGACGCGGTAAGGTACCGGCCGATATTGTTTTCATCATTCGGGACAAACATCACCCTCACTTCAGGCGGGAAGGCAGCGATATACGATATACGTGTAAAATATCCTTAAAACAAGCTTTATGCGGTACAGTAGTTGAAGTTCCTACGCTAACCGGTGAAAAGATTACTTTGAATTTGACTAAAGAAATCGTCAAGCCGAACATGGTCAAGAGAATTCAAGGACAAGGACTTCCCTTCCCGAAAGAACCATCGAGGAAAGGCGATCTCTTGGTTGGATTTGATATCAAATTTCCGGACTCTCTTACCCAAAGTGCCAAGGATATATTGTACGATACATTACCGAATTAAACAATCGATTTTCAAAATTGGGAAATCTCCATTGTTTTCCTTTTTCTCTTCATTGTTTTCGTTTCAAAAGAATCGCTCTTTTCTAATCGTGTCGAGGCTTTTAACCCTTCGTGTACGTTGTAGTACACACCTTCAGCGATACACGATTAGAACAACGACAGTCTTGTAACAAAATTTCATTTTGTTTTCTTTCAAACAAAACAACCTATTGTGATTTTTATATTTTTATTTGAAATTTTTGAATTAATTATATTTACTTATTAAAATTGCGATCGAGGAATGAATGAGCTTATTTTTAGCTTATAGAAATTGAAAAACAAAACAGTAGTAGCAGTAGCAGCAGGAGCAACGCGTTCGCGTTGAAATTCGTTCATCATCCGCCGCCATCTTTTACCGATCTTGCAAAGCAAGATTCTCTTTTCTATACCGATAGAGTATACGAAACGAATCTAATATATACAAAACAGAAGAAACAAAATCAATACACGCAGAAAATGGAACTTGAGATGTAGAAAAAAAAAACACAACGCCTGTAAGGTTGAAACCACGAGGTTTATGTTTTTTTGTTTTCAAATTCGCAACATTTTCTTTGTATAAATATGTGTATTACTCGAAAATGAATGTGCGAGGGTGGTAATTTAACGTGAATGTATAAATAATATTAATGTTAATTTGTATGACTGATTATCTAATTATCTAAATTCGAAAAATAGACGTATATAGATTGAGATATCGAGGAGAACAATCGAGTGCTGTATTCTTTGTGTTTTTTGCGAATCTGTCTTCTATTTTTTTTCTTCTTCTTCTTTTTCTTGAATCGTCAACTTGGATGAAAAACGAAGGATGCAGTACTCGAAATTTTCAGAGCATACATTGTATCGAACATCGATAAGAGCGCGTGAAAATTTTATGTCTTGTTGATTTGAACATCGAAGATGTATTATTTATTTCTACTCGATACATCTTAATCGAGATGTTTATAATATTTTGTTTTCTTTTTTTGGAAATGATGATTATAGGACTAGCACAAAATCCCAGGTGTATATATTATTCTGTTGTATTATTATAAATTCAACATTTTCACGCCTAGTTTTATCATCGAGGAGACTCGAGGGCTGAATTTTAGGTAAAAGCAAAGGTGTTGTTTTGCGATACTCGAGTATCTTGTAAAATATGAAAAATGAATTTTGTGAATCTTTTGGAGAAGATGTGAAGATTCTAGCGCTCGAGACTTCTCAATAACGTTCGTTGAAAATTATTGTAAACATTCATAATTGTATTTGCATTTGTGAGACAAAATAAATGTTACTAGGTGTACACGAATGATGATATCCCTGTAAAAAATATTCAATTTAAGATGAATCAACGAATCGTGTCACAATTCTTTTTCAATAGAATATTTCTTACAGGGGTGAACAAATGTTGTGACTTGGAGTGTAATCGTTATTACTTCTATAGACCAATCGTATAAATAATCGCAGACTTATTTTGTCTTATAATATGCAGACTTTCACATACATACATACAAGCAATCATTTGTAATATTGCATTGTTTTCTTATCCAATTATCGATTAGTTGATTATTTGTACGGTAAAGTAATAAGAAAGAAAATAATTAAATTATGTAATATACGGATTTCGTATGTGTTCGATCTCCTGTCCTACAACTCAACGTTCCGGAGTTTTATCAAGAATAGAGAACACGTACACACACACACGCACGTGTTTTCACATTGCCAATATAAAATATATGACTCGAGGTCTATAAATTTATTTACTAACTGAAACTTTTTTCAAAAATACCGAGTTTCTCCAAAACGAAAATAATGATGCTGGCAACTAAAATAATCTTTTGATCGTTGTTATCGATACCGCATCGTAGTGTGACGATGTCCGGAAAATATGGAACGAGGTCAAGGTCGTTTAATTCCACGCGGAGAGGTATAATAGGATCCGATGAGATATCCTTGTTGCGGTGAACGTAATCGGCCTGGTCATCCGAAATATTGATGCCTGGTCTTATTTCGCGATACAAATTTTGAGAAATTCGTTTTAGAGAGATGAAACAACGTTTGATACCTTGATATTATTCTATCTTTCCTCGTAGAATGCTAAATTTTTTGGAGAACGTATGAATTCATTTTGATCAAAATTTTCTATTCAATTTGTTTATACGATACACTTTGACGGAGAAATGTATTTTTACTCCCAAAACACTCCCATTATCAGCTAATTTATCTACAGTACAATTCTGTCTATCGAATTCAATTGACAGTAGGCATAGAAAAGATTTTCAGAATAAGTGAAAACCGTTGGAAAATTGACCGAGTAGAAACATTTTATGGAGTTTCAGTTAACTTAACAAACTTTTGATATCATGTAAATACAGTTAGACTAGATAAAAAATTGAATTCAAAAATCATCCAAGAAGAATCTATACTTGGAAAATGCCAGGAGATACAGCGAGATACCAAATTGATTACATATTAGTAAACCAAAGATTTAGAAATCAAGTGAAGAGCTGGAAAAGTCATCCAGACGTGGATATAGATAGCGATCACGATATGTTGCTGATGAAATGTTTCTTTGAGGATTCAAAGGTCTGAAGAAGAAAAGGAACATGCAAAAAAGATAGAATTTGAAGAATCTTAAACAAAAACAATGGATGAAAAATTGGAGGATCGACGAGAGAAAGATTTGGAAATAGAGAGTAGATGGACAAATATAAAGGGGGACGTAGAACAATGTGCAAATGAAATTTTAAAGAACGATGGAGTAAGAAGTGCTCGATTTGATCGATGAAAGGAGGAAATACAAGAATAAGAGGAGCGAACGAGACCAGTAGACATACGAGTCACTGAGGAATAAAATAAATGAGAGTTAGAATGCTTGAGGAAAGCGAAAGAACAATGGTTAGAAGAAAAATGTCAGGATATAGATGAGGCATATAGGATTGGTTTGAGATTAAGATTTTTAAAAGAAGCGATAATATAGGATTTTTAGAGAGGGAGGAAGATGTCGATGGAGAAGAATTGAGAAATAATAGTCAAAGAAACTCGTGACGCACTGTTGGAATTGATCAGAGATATGTACCAAAATGGAGAAGTACCGAATTTTCATCATTCTGAAAAAACAAGGAGCAGACAAATCACACATTTTCAAAGAACTGCAAATAAAAATACTTGATTTCTTCAAAAAATCAATCGTGGATTTCATTTTATAAATACAAGTGCAATAAATTGAAATTAATTAAACCCAATTCTTGTCTCAACTTATCTTCTTGCTGCATGTAGTCGAACCATCGAGAAACGTGTATAAATTCAGCCTTGTCTCTATAGTTGAATTCTGCCTGTGAAGAAAATTCATTGATAAAATATGATTTTCAAATGAAAACAAAAGACATACCATAATAGAATGTAGTAAGTAGTACAATGCAACATCCACGATAGTCTTCTTTGTGCCATTGATGTACGTTTTGTCCTTCAGTACAGAGTTCAATTCCTGGATTTAAGTGAAATTATTAATCTTCAAGTATGTGACCTTTGGTGTTTGTAAACGATACAGGAATTCTTGTATCGATACAGCCGTTAGATTATTCTTCATAGTTTCGTTACCTTTAAAACTCTTTTGGTATTTCCTTGGGTTTCAGCAAAATTCAGACAAACGACCATATACTCCAACCACTGTCGAATCAACGCTTTAGTCTCCTCGTCGTTTCCCAATAAATGAGAATATTTGGAATTTTTGGTCAAGAAATAAACTATAGTCGCAAAACCTTCGATACTTTGATTACACGTTTTTACAGTAGTTTCTACGATCTGGAAATTCCATCAATTTCATAGTAAAAATCAAAAGATTCAATAAAAAGTAATGAAATTGAAAATACCAACCAATTTATCCTTCATACGTGTTTTTTCAAGCTTGACGTCGAGGTATTGAGAAACTTTATTCACAAATTCTACGTTACACAGAACCATCGTTGATAAATAACAATAGAATTTATTTATGCAAAAGACGGAGTAAATAAATAAAGGTTTTTCATCAGTTTGACACTTCCACGTTGCTTTCTGTTGCTTTCAAAGCAACCAGTTGTATCAACCATAGTCGTTTTCTGACTTATCAACCGCTGTTCGTTCCTTTACCATACAAGTTAAGAGTTGATTTTCAGATGAAAGACAAATTTTTCAGGGATGAATGAATAATGTGGATAAACAATGTCGTGTGGTTAATTTTCTAAATCATAATAAACTCTTTCCGGATGAATTGCATTGCTTCTCGTTGTCGAACAATCAAAGAGAAACAACAACCAATGGGAACGATCTGAAAAAAAGAAATGACATCTACTGAGAAAGAAATCTCTAAGAATACAATGAAAATGATAACGAAATCTAACGATATTTCAGTCATGTCATGTTTATAATCATGCAATCGTAGATAGACAGTCGTGGAGTGGATTGGAGTGGATAGGAATGGCACGACAAGGCAAGTTTTGGACAAAAAAATGATCGAATTGTATCCACGACGCATGCGTCATTACAAGAACTGGCGCGTAGAAGCACCCGGATGTGCTGATGAAAACTTTTCAGAAGGAAGAGGTTTGACGCCATGTTTTGATGTAGTCATCCCCCGTCCCCCGAAAACGTTGTTTCTGTGCAGCGCATACGACAATTAAAATCAGTGTTTTTGTAACTAAACGTCCATGTTTGTGCGGTCTCGATGATAATTTAGCGAAGTTTTATGCTGTCGCTAATAATTTCGTGTCCTTTTCCACGATAGTCGATTGCGCTAGAATATCGTTAGAAGAAAAATTTTTTTCCTGTCGTTCATTAGGATGGTCAACGCGGTGTGGGGGGGATCCGCGAGCGTCGTGTACGCGGTGTTGTTATCCTAGTGGGAATAAACAAGTGGCTTTCCATCGAAGAGGTTTTTCATCCCTGAGAGAGGGATAGAGCCGCGTCCCATTATTCTCCGCGTCGAAGAAATCAATTCGGTTTCGGGTTCAATTCGCGGCAGTACAACCCAAAAAGGAAACGGCAACGACAAATCGCAGGAAGACGAAGACGGGGACGAGGAAGATTGACTAAAGAAAATGGAGCTGCGTTTGCATTCCCCAGCTGGAGCAGAACCAATCGTTTATCAATGGCCTCTTACCTCCGGAACAGGATCCGTGAGTATATTTCTGTTTTTCGTGGGTGAATATTTTTTTCCACCATTCGATGGATGACCGAGTCGTCACGTAACATGGCCTGTCACAGCTGATCACACCATATCGCGCGTGTTTGACCTCACGTTTCACATTGACTTTCAATATTTTCGTCGCGGTTGTGCATGGACGATGTATTATTTACCTTTTCGTGTCATTAACCTTCTTCTCTTCGATTATCTCTTTTTTTTACGGATAGAAAAAGTATACAAAAGTAAATAAATACATGACATCTTTTTCTCATCGATTTTCAGAATCCTGGAATTTTAAATCAAAAACATTTGTTTTTTTTTGTTTCTATTATTTTAGAAAGTGAGGGATGAAGATGTTTTTGACTCGTATAAAATCAATTTTGTAGTACAAGTGTTGGTTTATTGGCCATCAAGGGGAAAATATAAAATTCGGATTTATTTTATGACCCGTCGTAAATCATTAACACGACTTTGTCTTCTAATCTTCCTGTGTATACAATCGCAACAACTTATATTTCCATTTAAAACACCTTCCCAATAAGGTAACCTCAATTCACTGGAGTTTTTCTATGAAGTTACACGTTTCTTTTTTTTCCAATTGTTGTTTGTGGAATAGTTTTGTTGTACGAGTTGTATTTATGTTTTACGTTCATGCTGTTTTCGTAGGATCGTCACGACGGAGCATTGGATGTGGTTGAAACGATGCGATGGGTTTGCGAAGATCTACCAGACTTGAAATTGCCATTGGAAAACAATATTCTCTGCAATTATGACACTCACGATTACGAAAGTATGAAAAATTTATGCGACAGATTCAACAGAGCCATCGACAGTTTGGTACAATTGGTAAGACATTTTTATATTATCTCAAATAATTTCTTTCTAATACAGGGTGTCTACCGGTCACAGAGATTCAATGGAATTGATCGATCATACGTTTTTTATATTATCTCAAATAATTTCTTTCTAATACAGGGTGTCTACCGGTCACAGAGATTCAATGGAATTGATCGATCATACGTTTTCATTGAATAGTAGGAGTGGACACCCTGTAATAGGTTTATTGTCGATCGGTGATGAATTAGAGTTGACAGAAAACAATTGGGGGTTCAAAGACATTAAAATTCTGTCTTTTGTTTTCTGAATTATGCTTCAATTTGAGGTACCTTAACCTCATTTCCATTGGAGTAACTTGCCCAATGATTGCTCTACAAGTATGATTTCTAGCTAAATTTATGTTGCTGAAGTTTGAATCGTTTCGAACGAATTTGTGAGCAAGAAATGGAATACTCAGCTGTGAAAGACCTGAACTCTTGTCGTACATTCTTCAAATGATGTTTTCAGTTCCAAAGAGTTAATTCGGAAAGGTAAACAATGATGATTCATCAATTTTCTGGAGGTTTGAATTTTCATTTCATTTCAATAAACGATTCAAACTTCAACGCCATCTAAATTTGTACTTCATAGCGGTTCTTTGATTTCTATACATCGATCAATCGAGTTGTACAACTTTTGAAAGAGCTTTAGGAAGCTGTTGCTAAATTTGAAAGGAATTTTTTAATACATTTTGGAAATTGAAGTAAGAATTGCCAAGCCTCTCTCAGAATTGTTTGAATCTGATTTTCACAGCTAGACTTTTGCGTAGCGTTTGAAAGATCATTTGAAAACTTTCCTGATTTTCAGAAACCTCTTGGAAATATTTTTAACTTCAGTGCTCTTTGTCGGAATTTCTTTGGATCACAAATGCATGAGAAGTAAAAAGGATCTTGCAAAGTCTCATCATTCATTCGTCAAAATAAGCATTTGTGATTTGGAAATTCATCGCAAGTCGATTGGGAAATTTTCATTATTCATAAAACGTGTGAAAAGTTTCGGGAACGTTCATGCATTGGATTTTTAATGAAGAAGAGTTATATGGAGAGACATAATCCCAAATTTGGAGCTCTTATAGAGTTCAACGAATCCACAGTGGTTCTAATCTTTGAAAGAGCTGAAGCCATTGTAAGAGAAGGGGTATAAATTAATTAAAATCTCATTGTCATCTTGAAACTCTTTTGGAAGATCATTCTAATCGGTTTATCTTTTTCTTAATTTTGAGAATGTGTTCATAGATCAAGTGTTTTTATTAAGCTTTAGCAATGAAATCGACAAAGAAAATGACTTTTTCTATACATAATTCTTATCGAAACAATTTGTTCTTGAATCAAAATGATCATTCAGTATTTTTAATTATTTGATTCAGGAAAAAGGGACGAGTTTACCATCGCAGAGGTTGAACAAACGACCTAGCAGAGGTCTGCTCCGTCACATACTTCAACAAACTTACAATCAGGCTGTCGTAGAACCGGATAAATTGAATCAATACGAACCTTTCTCACCTGAAGTATACGGAGAGACGAGTTACGATCTTGTATGCCAAATGATCGATCAAATAGATGTCACGGAAGATGATATATTCGTGGATTTAGGCTCTGGAGTTGGTCAAGTGGTGCTTCAGATGGCAGCGGCGACTTTATGTAAAATTTGTATCGGAGTAGAGAGAGCTGATGTACCCTCCAGATACGCTCAGGTAGATTTGGATTCAAGATTTTCTTCAAAAAAAGCTTGGAAACAAAAGGATGTAATTTTGAAATGAATTATTTCAGGATATGGAAATCAATTTTCGCAAGTGGTTGAGTTGGTATGGAAAGAGATGCGGGGAATATCGTTTGGTCAAAGGCGATTTTCTAGCGGATGAGCATAGGGAAAGTATTACGCAAGCCACAATCGTGTTCGTTAATAACTTCGCTTTCGGCCCGACCGTAGATCATCAGTTGAAAGAGAGATTCGCCGATCTGCGTGACGGGGCTCGAATAGTTTCATCCAAATCGTTCTGTCCTTTGAATTTTCGTATAACCGACAGAAATTTAAGCGGTAAATGATTATATATATATATTTTGATAAAATCCCAGAAAGATGAATGGTTAGAACGTTACTTATGTTTTTAGATATCGGGACAATCATGCACGTATCGGAGATGTCTCCGCTCAAAGGTTCTGTTTCGTGGACTGGTAAACCAGTGTCTTATTATTTGCATGTAATCGATCGGACCAAATTAGAACGTTATTTCCATCGATTGAAAAATAACAAACAAGGCGCGCCCGAAGAAAATTCTGATTCTGTGATAAATAACACTGCCAGTAATAGTAAAGTTTCTAATAGAGGAGAACGCGGGGAAAGGGCCAAGCGGGATCTCTCGAGACAATTGGAGAGTCCAAACAATTCGGAACAGCATGGTACCAACAGCGATTCCGATCTAGACGAAAATAGCATGAAAACCCGTCGACAACCGAACAAACTGCGAAGAAAATTGAATAGAAAAACTACGAACGGTATAGCGAGAACCTCCACGAGAGGAAGACAAAGAGGACGGGGTGTGAAGAAAACTAAACCCAAGAAAGCTATCAACATATCCGGTTTGGATTTGTTGCACAGTCAAACATTGCTGAGCACTTCTCCTCAAGCGCTTGGAAAGAAACCGCCACCTGCGCCGGGTTGCGTGGATCAACAACTCTCCTCTCTATCGCTCTCTTTGCAGTCACATTCCACCTCCACCGTACACGAGGAATTGAGTATACCACCCGCTCCGTCGGCCACTCCTTACGCTTTACAGATACTTTTGGATCTGTATAGGTACATGTTCTCGCACTTGGAATCTCTCGGGTGGAATTTATTTAACACATAATAAAACCTCATCTCTCCTGTATATGATATCTCGATATTTAATTAAGAACAAAAACATATTTTATGTTTATTTTTTGCGTTGCTTGATTTGATTTTGTTATTGAAAGAAAGAAAAAAAAAAGAAAAGAAACACCCACACACACTCTATTATTTTGTAATTAAAATTGACAATTTACCTGGAAAATTGCATATCCCTGAACTGAATTTTTATACGTATTATGAATTTCAGGGATCAGTTCATGGTCATGTTAGAGTCGATGAGAACACCAAGTTATAGAACTTCTGTTAACACAGATATCGCTAAAGAAAGAGAGAGAAATTCTAAACTGCAATCAAGAGCAGCTCAATTGGAAAAACAGATCAAAGTTTTGATCGACGATAGCGTGGCCTTGTTGAAGGCAAGAATGACGGAACTGGGAATCAACGCCACCTCTCCTGGAGATCTATTGGCGAAGGCCAAAGAGATAGTTCTTAGACATAAACAATTGCAAGCCAAAGCTAGTAAACTCCAAGCTCAAGTATCGTCGATGGAGGTCGAACAATCTCGACTGATAACTCTCAGACATCAAGAATTACAGGACAAATATAATACACATGGCAGCGGTACTCCACCCCAGCCTCTCACCCAGGATTACATATTGAAGGAAATCTCCGCCACTTTATCACAGAGAAAACGATTGCACTCTCAGGTAATAATTGATAAAATTTATTGTATCGTATCGTATCTTATCGTCGATTGGTTTCAATGAAATATCCAATTTACAGGTGTCCAAACTGGAACACGAATTGAATATATTGGAGAGAGCGAGTAGCGAGAAACAAGCGGCCAATATAGCTCAGCAACAAAGAGAGGCAATCAATAACAAACATTCTCAAAATCCACAACAACAGCATTCGCAGCATCCTCAACAAAATAATAAAAATTCAACAACTCGAAAGAGTAGAGAGGGTCGGTCTAGGTCACAGGAATGGCCAGATGTTCCAGATATCGGTAAAATTCAAGAAAACAATCCGGAAATACTGGCGCAAAAGATTCTGGAAACGGGACGGCAGATAGAAGCGGGGAGAATACCCAATAACAGACCGAATATCAATTCGAATAACGGTAACAATAACGGTAGCGGTAACAACGCGAATAACAACAGCAACAATACATCGAGAACTCGATTGCCACAAGCATCTCTTACGTTCTCTTCCGCTTCTTCGATTTCATCCTCTCAATCGCAAATGAACAATAAAACGGACAACGCCAACAATAGGGTTCAGGAACCACCTCGTGTGGCTAATTTCGAAGATCGACTGAAGAGTATTATAACGAGTGTGCTGAACGAAGACCAACAGAATAGAAGCAAGCAACAGCAAATGCAACTTCAAATGCAATTACAGCATCAAAACGAACCGGAAAGGAAACGCGTCAGTTTACCCTCGAGCGTATCCACTCCCGATTATACTCAGGTAATTATCATACTTTTCGATCACAGCCCTCTACCGCGATGAGTAATATAAGGTAATAACATTGACAAAATTAAACCCCTGATTGATTAATTCATTGATTGATTGATTGATCCTGCGTAAGATATTAGGTCCTAGTACACTGTATTGTTTAGGTATTATGCTTGTTATGTGCAATCGGAAACACCGATAGAAAAAGAAAAAGAAAAAGAAAGAAAAAAAAAAGAGGTGTTTGTCGACATTTCATTTGATTCATTTCTTAAAAATGGAGAGCAATAAAATGATATAAACATGATGAAAAGGATAAAAAATAAAGACATTGCAAATTTTTCATAATTTTTTAGAAAAATTCAGCCATTATCCAGAAACACGTTCCTGACAAAACTTGGGATAAAATGTCGGAGAAGGTATGAAGTACAACAAACAACAACAACAAATCGTAGACGCATTAAAACGGCTTCCGCTTTTTTTATATCATAGACATTAGAATATCATTCTTCACTTGAGTCGGATACTGGAAGTTTTGTCTTGTTTTTAATACAGAAAATTCGAGTAGAAAACTTGTGGTATTCTTCTCATACTTATTTCTATGCTTTTCTAACAAGACAATCTTATTTTGCAAACTGGATAACTAGTTTATTGTGTATCATAATTGCTTTTCAGAATTTAAGAAAACAAATATGCTGCAAGGATCCGATGGATTTAGAGATCTGCTGCAATTGCAAAAATTATTGCAAAAATTAATAAAATAGATCCTCACAGCTTATTAAATGGAATTTTAGCAAATCGATATGTTCTTTTTGTTTTTGGGTTTTTTGTTTTTTCCTCGAAATATAGTATACACATAGTATATGGTAGCTTTTAATCCAGTCCCCCTTGTGTTCTGTCCATGCTGTGGGAATTGCGAAAGAAATTGTACGAAAAATTGGAGATTACGGAAGAGGTAATTTATTTGAATATGCAAAATCTTGAGGGGAAAAGAAATGTTATTTCAGGTTCCTAACTTGTAATTTTCTCAAAGTTTCGATAAAAATTGCATGAGGCAATTATTAATTTTGAAGATATTTGGTGCATCATAGAAAAATGTTGAGTACTTTTGTTTTTCTATGTACATATTATTCTTCATTATCGTTATGTAACATTAATGTTATATCGAAAAAATTCGATGGCACGTGGTCTTGAAACCGAAAGGTATGAATGTTCCCTGTTCAACGGGATCACAGTTTTTGGTTTTCTTGGCAACGTCCCTCAATTAAAATGTCGATATACATTGCGAATAGATGCGAATGAAATTTGTTTTGTTGCAGGTTTCTCCGGCGAAACTCGCTCTTCGACGTCATCTTTCCCAGGAACGTCTTTCATCTCACGTACCTCCAACGTCGGATAGGTCAACGATCGAACCGAGACAAAGCAATCACGATAATCGTACGGTAACCACCGGAGCTGGATTACTCGGTACCAGGACGATCGGTGATCTCGTCAGCGGAGAGATCGAAAGAACGTTAGAGATATCTAATCAATCGATTATCAATGCAGCTGTTGATATGTGTGCAATAATGAGACCGGAAACCGTGTATTCTCCGATCAGTCGGCCGGCTAGCGTGGAAGGTGATGCTGGTCTATCCACCCTGGCTCACGTTGCTAGTTACGCACCTACTTCGTCGGTCGTTTCAGCTCCAACTCCCGCTACTTCTAGGTCATCCGTATTATTCACTCCGGTCACTCAAACGCAAAGGTTAGACGAAAATCTTTGCTAAATCGAATGACAGAGCTTCCAACATCGCTTTGAATGCTTCCTGTGTTGATTTTTGTTCTTTAATATCCATCTTTTTGATATGCGTTCCAGGTACACTCCAGTTCAGTTACCAAGAGCAGACATCAAGCCTTACCACGAATCTTACTTTTCCGACAATCCATGTCCGTCGTTGACTCAATCTCATCCTCCCCCTTCGTCGATACACTCCTCGCAGACCTCTACGAATGGAGAAATATTACCGTTGGAGGGATTAGCGGCGTCTCTACACGCCCGAATACTGAACAATCATAGTAGTAGCGGTAGTAGTTCCAAGAGTGATCAGTTGTCGACTAGCAGAAGGTAACGTACTATACCACAAATCTCATGGATATATCAAAAACCCATCGAATCTTAAAAATATGATTTCTACGACAGATTCCAACCGTATCCTCGTTACTCGAACACCAACAATAATCCTCCTATCGGGAGCAGTAGTGGTGGCGGTAACACTCCCAACGGTGGTACTCCAAATATATCTCAATCACCGATGCCAGTGAAAACCGAAGGAGCTGTATCGTCCGTGAGTACCAGCGGAGCTCCATTGAGTCCCCTCGTGGAACCTCACTCGAACACGTCCACGCCCTTAGTCGACGAACCTCAAATGACCACCCAGAGGCAACGAAATGGTATAGGCGATGACGGTCAGTGAAACTTCACCTACACTTCACACTTGATCAATATTTTATATCGAGTATGAGAACAAGGGAAAGGGGAACAATGTTGATGCGATCTTTGAATCTCCTTTGCAACTCCTCTTTTTGTAATAATTCTTCTATTTGAGAGTAAGGTGTAGTAGAGTTGACACAGGGGATAAGGATGATACATGTTGTGCATGCTCGTTTCATTCACGCATGTTAAAGTTGAGTTGAATTAACAATATTATCCTTCAAACACATTCTATTCTTGAAGATTATTCGATGAAGTATTTGAAATTGAATTGAATCGAGTGGAAGAGAGATATCTAGGGAATTTGGACAAATGTTACTCTTCTTTCGTTACTGATTTTATTTAATTTCTCCTTATCGCAAAGTTACCAAACAATTCTTCATTTATTACGAATTCATAAATAATGCATGTAAATATTACAACGCGTTATTTCATAACGCTTGAATTTTGCTTTCTAAACTTTCTAATACGATACAAATACTATTCACTTTGACCTATTTCGTACGATTAATGATTTTTTTTTGTTTTTATTTGATCTTCTTTCTCATTTCAACCAGTCGACGGATATTCAAACCTTTATTTATGTTTATTTTTTATTGTTGTTTGCTGTATTTGTTAGATGCACTGTACCTGTTTGTTGGTTAGCTCTGTCTGTCACATGCTCAATCTCGCTCACACACAACCTCCATGAAGCTTGTTTTATTAGAGATTGAGGCACAAATAAGATGGAGGTATCAGAAAATACGGCTGCCTGTGGGTTGTTACGTGGTGGTTGCTGGTGAGTTGTCCCACAGGAGTTGTTCCAAAATTTGTTTCTTTTTTTTGCTTTTTTTTCAATATTCTTTTCAAAACAATTGGATCGATTCTTCTTTTTTTTTTGTATCCTCTATTTTTATTTTGATTTTATTTCTTTGTTTATCGATAAGTATATTATCTTTGCACAAGTTTTTGTTTAGTGGTGCGACAGTTAGGGGAGGATAGAGCATGATTATTATTATTATTATTATTATTATTATTATTATAATAACGTGTTGTGTGAAAAATTGGATAAGTCGATGAATCTCTCAGAGTTTGAAGAAAAATATGATTTTTGTGCCTCAAGAGAGGAATAGAGGAGAGAAAATATAGCTTTTATAGCCTGTAGCCTTTCAACTTTTTATCCAAAATATCTGACTAACATTAGTTGTTTTACCATAACGATATGCACTTATGTTTCACATACATCCGATCATTATGTTTATTATTTTGTCAATGAGAATAATAAAAAGGGATATAGGTGTTTGTCAAAAGAAGTATCCACTCGAATACAAAGGGGAAAAAAAGAGACACCGAGGCGGGAAGAGTGAATCACAAAAGTGGAATCCTGAACACAACGACGGTCTGATGATTCTTTCAAAGGAATTGTGAAAAATTGAGATGAAATGAAAAGAACACGCTGCAAAGAATACGCAAAAGGTTTTTTCCTGGACTTACAATCGCTGTTTACAACTCGTCAGTGGCGTTGAGTTAAAAGTATAGCCGAGGTACTCTATATTCTAACTTGGCACCCACTTCGTAACCTGATCATTTGACTTTTGCAAACTGCTTTTCAAACTGACATCTTCAAGAGGATACTACCAAGATTTTTTACAAAATATTCTGAAAACCATGATTCCTAGTGCAATATGTCAGTGCTTCAAACTCGTATTCGAGGGGTAGTTTTATTTTGACAAACACCTCATATTGAGAGAGTCAACGTACCACATTATCTCGATGTAAAACTTCAGTTTTGAAACTATCCAGTCCATTCATCTGTAATATCCCTGGCTTGAAGTATTTTTTCCACATTATTTGAGTAACTTTGAATGCAGGATGAGGAGAGAAAAACAATCGACGGTACTCGCAAATTCATACCTAATTCTCTGCTAAATGATTTGTACAGATGGAGAAGCTGATTGGCAAGATCGTATCAGTTCAGGATTCGATCGTTTGGTGGCGTTCGCGTCGACGGAACTGGACAAGAGAAGAAGATCAACCGAAGGAGTGAATACAAGCCCGGATAGCGGATTAGGATCAGATACCACGATTACCGGACCTCCGCCGGTAGTCCCGTCCCCGGACGAAGCCCTCGGACCCCCGAGAACACCCTCTCCCACCAGCCCTCGTCCCTCGAATCCTTCCAACAACCCCACCACCACTGGCAATCCTTCCTCTTCGGTGCCCCTCAAGTATCAACGACAATTAGATCCCGAGAGACATCATTTTAAGAAAAAATTCTTTCACAGAGATTGGAATAATTCCGGGAGTAGTAGTACCAGTAAATTTCGTCCAAAAGGTAAGGATTGGGATTGGAATCATTCGAATCAGTGGCCTCCGAACGACGAGCAGTCATAATCAAATATATTCGTGTGAAGATGAAATGTGTTTTCTCTCGAAGCAAGGGAGGAAAGAGTTTTATTAGTTTCTTTTTCGTATTGTTCATTCAGGAGGCTTTTCATTCATGGAGTGTCGTGAGATGTTTTTTTGCTTCTCGATAGTTCTACTTCATCTTATTTTGTTTGAGAGATGTTTGCGAGGTAAGAAGAATAGGTGAGCTTATCTTTTGTTCAGGCCGAAAAAGAAAATTGAAATTACAATCGTGTCTGTAAGACATAACATTAAGTTGTTTTTCATTTGAACTTGATTTGAATGAAAAAGAATTGAAATTTATCTGGCATCGATGATATTTTTGCCAACTGGTGAGAAAAACCAGTTGACACCGACGGGAAAGATGATGATAACCCACCTATTCTTCTTACGCCGTAAGGTTATGTTTCAATATTCTATGTTTTTATGTATTCGATTGGTTTAGAATTTGTTTCTTTCTCTTCTCCAAGAGATATTCAATTATTATTTTTCTCCTTCGGAGGATAATACTTTATTTAAATTTTGGGTTATCGAAGAGGTATGCATTTTTAGAACTACAGTATCGATTTGGGGTGTCTTCAAGATCATTATTTAACAGCAATTGATTAGTTTTCAACATTTTATCATTGTTGAAAAGTTGAAAAATCTTCATGTATGTAAATTTCGTGACTTTTTATAGGCTTTTTTTAGTTTACAACGATGATGATGATGACACAATGAAATTTAAATTGAATGTTTCGTTTATGACGAATGTGAATGCATGATTTTTATATATAAATTAATGGTGATAAACAATTCGTTCATGACAAACTACGGCCAAACGCGTCATTTTAAACAAAATATCGCTCTGTACGCAACACTTTTACTCGAATCAGAGAAGTGCTTGCTGTTGTACAGAGCGATATTGTAATCTTCGAAAATTGAGAGAATAGTGTTGAGCGTCTAAAAGCGAAGCAAAAAAATGATCTCATGACATCGAATATTGAAAATTTCATTCAGAACATGATTTTATCGTAGAATTGTTGGACTGGATGATGATGATGATGATTATATGTAAATATATATATGTATGAAATGAAAAAGAAACTGTATTTGCCTTCAGGATAATGCAAAACCCGATATTCGCAGAAACAAAAGATAACCATGACTCACTCTACCGCAAAGTCAAAAATTTTATTACTACAAACCTTTATGTGTTCCATACATCGATTGCTGCTGCAATTCTTCAAACACAGCTTCTTATCTTGTAACTTTTGAAAGATGTATGTATATATGAAAGTGTTCATCCCTATTGTCCATGGTTTTTTTTCATGGCAATAGATAGAAAAATAATAATCTAGGTTCGAATCGAATGAAAGAAAACGCAAGACAAGAACTGATAATTAATAATTGAAATATTCTGAATTTTGTTTGTTTTGTAGTCATCCGAAACAATGAATAACGATATATATTGAAATTTTACGAGCAAATCATTATCGATAGTAATCATTATTGTAATCCAAGGTGCTTGGAAGTGTGGAAACAACATACGATGTACACACGCAATACTTGTCTGCATTTTCATAATATAATGTAAAGTAAAAGGAACAAGTAATAATTACGAAGAATCCTCTTAGTCCCCCTGCCTGGTTTGAAATCGTATTAACCTCTTCATTCAATATTGTGTATAAATTTATATATAGAATCTATTGTTAGCGAATAACATGTAATTAAACAATCGAATTATTTAATATCTCTTTACAATAGGTACATGTATAATTATGTAACGATTGTAGAAGACACCTGCCAAGTTCTAGAAGAAAACTTTACACATACACTGCCGAATAATCTATATTAATTTTATTATTCATCATTATTTATTGTTTTCATTGAAATATTTTAATATAAGGATCTTTTGTCTTTTGTAACGAGTAAGGTATTTTGTTTTTAACTCGCATCAGCCAGCGTGCTCGTATTATTTGCATTGTTATTGGGAAAAAAAGATGTCAATCGAAAATTGATTGAGAAGAAAAGGAATTTTTGTGATAATGAATGAATGAATGAATTTGCGTATAATAAGATGAACATTTTGTTCATTATTATTTAACCCAAAAGGGAGGAAAAAGATATATCGATGTGGGATGAAATCTTTTTCTAAGGTTATGTATAAAAAAAAAGTACAATTTTGTAAAATCTGTATCGAAGCGTAGAATGTAACGACGATGAAAGATTTTTCTTTTGTCTTCTTGTTTCAGATTTTTTTTTTTTTGTTGAAGAATAAAAGTGAATTGTTAATGATATAAAAATGATATTGAATAAATAAGATGAAATAGAATATAACCAGCGTGTGTCGGTTGAGACATTTTCTCTCTCTTTCTCTCTCTCTCTCCACAGTTTCAGCAGAAATCGAATAATGATTTGCAAAGCTCATTTCAGTGTAACATGAGTTGAATGGAAATTTTAAACGAGGAAAATGATGAGTTGCGTATATTTAGGATTATTCTTTGAATATAAATTTAATGAAATTGGAGATGTCATCTTCAAATTTCAATGCGCATGCGCGGTAATGATTACTCGACCAGGTGGATTCGAGATGTTTTCATGACGTATTCTTGGAGTTGATGTACAAATGGTCCAAGGTCGAAGGTACAGAGCGAGATAATTGTACAAACTAAGTGGGAATGTCGAAAGAAACTGTACAGCTCTGTATAACTTCAGTTTCTAACAATTTTTTGTTTCGTTAAGTAGACAAAATAAAGCATTCAAATTCTGTATCGAACCGAGTACAAGGAGCCGTGTGAATGGCGAATGATTCAAACGGTGACTGGTTTTGCAAACTGATACGTTCCTCTTCAATACTGTCAAATAGAAAACAGATTACACGCGGACGGATAAACAAATCGCATTTTTGTATACGATACGATACCGATGGGTAACGGTTCCTCCCAAAGATTCAGGTAAAATAACATTTTTTAAAGTTACTGAATTTTGTAAACAATTATTGAATTGAGTTGAATTTTTCTAATTTTTGCTAGTTTTTATGAGTACCCTGGTGAAAATCAGATGACAGTTTCAAGAAATATGATATAATCTGTCGGGTTATGTTGAGAACTGGAAATGACAATATGTGAGAGACGGTCGGATAAAATTGACATCTATATTGTGTTACGTATCGTCAAGAAATATCAATAAATTACATCAAATGTCATTATTGGGTCATACGATGTTTGGACAAAATTCATTATATCTCGACGAATGAGTATAAAAATTCTATTTCTCACAAATCTGGTATCCAATTGTTTGTCCGAATCCATAGCTATTTTAATGAGAAATCATTTTGAACGACTACTCAACTTCCACAATAATGAAAATTGAGAAAAAAAATGAAGAAGATTGTCAAGTAATTTGCTACCTTTTGTCTTATCACAAACGATAAGATATCATATTTTGTCTAGCGGTATTTGTGGAAATTGTAACATATTTTCTGAGAATTTGATTTTCACCAGAGTATTTTCATACTCGACATGAAAATTGAGCTCTAAACGCTCGATTGTTGTCTCGAATGATTTTTGAATAACGTGAATATCATTGTAATTGTTTCATCACAAAATTTGAAATGTCTAAATATTGTTTTGTATTTAGAAACATGGAGAGCGCTGCCGCCAACATTTTAAAAAGAGCAGTGGAAATGGATACGAAAGAGCAATACACTATGGCATTGACGCTTTATCAGGAAGGAGTACAGATCCTATTGGATTCTTTAAAAGGTATTCGCATGAGGTTACATACGTTACGATACGATAAATCTGAATATTCCGTTCCACGCCGTAGAGACAAAAGATGCTAAGACGGCTAATCACTATAAGGTAAAAGCGGATCAGTATCTAAAGAGAGCAGAGGTTTTGAAGGATATTATTCAAACGAGAAAAACTTCTGGAACGTACAGAGAATTGACGAAAATACCGAACGGGGGTATCGGTTACGGCTATGCTACGGTATTCGGTAGATTCTTGGATGCAGAAGTGACGACTGTACGCATAGAAGATCCTTACATACGAGCGGCTCATCAGGTACAGTAATTCAAGTATAATGAGTCGATGGATAATTTTATATTGTAAACCAAACTTTCAGTGTCAGAATTTAGTGAGATTATGTGAATTAGCGGTTAAACAATGTCCAGCTTTATCGAGGGTATCTCTGGTGACAACTCGTGAACCTGAAAACAGAGGAGATCAAATAACAAGGTTGAACGATTTGAAATCGAGTTTAGAATCAAGACTCATAGCATTCGATTACAGTTTTTCTCCAACCCTGCACGACAGACAAATAACGTAAGACTTTTGAGAATGTTCGATTATTATCCAAAATACGATTAATAAGATTGATTATTTATAGCCTCAGCAATGGCTGGATTATCAAGATAGGTCGAGGCTTGGATTATTTCAAAGCTCCGCAAAGTTTGTACGTTCTCGGAGCTCACGATCTTGAATTGAGAACGTGTCTGGAAACAACGGTGGATATCTTTCACCAGAGCACCTTACGTGGAGGAGGAGCAAATTGAGAGGCTGATACTCCATGAATATTTCCTCGTTACTTCCAGAATTGTTTATAAATCCACGAAAGGAGAAAGATCAATATGTCTATTAGAAGTAAGATATTCTTATGAAGTTAGACGATTCCTTCAGATTTTTATTGTTATCTCCTTGACGCGTAGATAGATAATTTACGTAAGGAGGAATCTACAGGATTGTAATACAATGCGCCATTGTATATTTGTAATCATGTTCAAGACTGACTCCCTTTTAGGGTCTCGTAATGCCTTGTTCCTTCAGTTTTATTAAGGAACACGTACATACATTTGAAGACACAAAGTGAATTTATAACAACGGTTTTATACAATTGACAATTCTCGTCTTTGACGAGGTCAATAAAGGTCAATAAAGTTGTAACTATTTTGAATTTAATGTCAAGTCTTTTTCGTTGATTTTAGTGCTTTGTGATGTATCGCATCATTTGGAGTCGCCACGAATAATAATTACGATAGAAAACGTCGTTGAAGAGCGAAAATGATTTTAAGGTGTCAAGATTCTTCGAGGCTTCGAGGTACTTTGGAACGGTTCTGTGTTGGAGTAACTCAGTTGGAGCGCATTGAACGAACCTAACTTTCATAATTCGTCCACTCTAAAAGCATTAAAAAAACAGTTATCGTGAACTGAGAAATCTTTTCGACGAAGTGCAAAGGAATTTGATTGATTTATGATTTTTCATCATCGTTGAGGCATAAAATCAAACTAGAGTTCCCAAATGTGGCGATTTAGCGCCAAATTGATGGTTTTGAAAAACCATCGATTCATTCAGTCGAGAAGAAAACATACAATGCCTTGGCTGTATTTTCTTCGATTTCTCATTTTTGTTATTCGCTGGAGAATATTGTGATATTAAAAATGATCGAAGTAGAAAAGGCATTTTCTATTATGTATTCTATCTATTATCTGCCTGATGAAAATGCCAGTTAGAATTGAACGGGAAATTGTTGTCAGGCTATGAACTGTTTCTTTCTTGAATGATCCAAGCAAAAACTGTAAAAATCTCTGTGCTGTTTTGAAGAAAACCGGATAGAAATGTTGTCTGGTTCTGCCTTTTGGGATTTTAAACAGATCGTGTACATTCATGTTTTTTTCATTTTTACAGCATTGTATTGCGTGCAGTACACGATCGGATCTCGCTCTCTTATCGATAGATAAAAATCTACTTCCAAGAATTTACACGTGCATCGAAACGAAATGTTATCCAAACATCGCGTATGGAAAAAAGAATAGTATATAACGTGTTTCATGGTGAAATACAATAATGAAGTCTAATGAAAATACGTGTAAAACAACGAAACATCAAATTATGCCTAAACATTGAAGAGAATATTCATCGATGCCGTATTACGTCAGCGATACATGAATCATTCCGTAAAACAAAACAAACCTGAGTGAATCATCCCGAATTACTCTACTTATCTTATCCAAAGCTTCGTTAGATATACCAGAATTATTTTTTATGAAATATCATTCATTTGGTGTAAGCTCTGTTGTTTGAAGAACAGGAATATTCGAATCTTCTACAATTCAAGTAAGTAATTTGGTTTTTTTTTTTGTTTTTTTATAGTCGTTTCGTGTGAATGATGCGAGCAAGGTCAAATCGGTAGGATAGGTTGTTGATAGTTCACAAGCGTGGGTTGTGTGAGATATTTTGGAGTTATCAAAAGATTTTTTAGAAACTTTTAAGGTGATACTAGAGCGGCAGGGCAGTTTGATCTAAGGAAAATATCGCTCTGTACAACAGCACTTCTCTGATTCAAGTGAAAGATGCTGTACAGAGCGATATTTTGATTAAATCGAAGCGTTTGCTAGTATCACCTTATTAATTCTTCTTGAACTTGGGAAGATACGAGCGTTTACCATCCGAGCACGTTGGTTAGAAAAAGACACACTTGTAAGATAGAAAGAGAAGTTCGAAGCAAACGCCCATACAACACATTAGAATATATGCTCAGTAATGTCTCAGTAATGTCGTAGCAGCGATATTCTGAAGATGTTTCCCTGGTGGGAAGAATTCTTGAATTTCACTCACAAATTGAGGATTCACAAAACTTTGCCAATTTTCTTTGATTTTTGTGAAGATTTGTGGATTTTTGCGAATTTTGAATTTGAAAAAAAGTGTCCAAGGTGAGAATGAAATTCAAGAAAAGTTTTTCCAACCGGATTGTGCTGGATGGACACTCGTATCCACTTAAGGAGAATAGTTTGAGTACGGTAGATTCTCGATTTAAGCATCATCTATGTCTCCTTTTCATACAAGATTGAATACTGAGGCGAAGGAGGACACAGATTGTATTTAAATCAAGTTTGAATCTACTGTGCGAGTTGAAGTTTATTCGTCAACCATTTTTAATGAAGCGAATGGAGTGGGAGGATACATTCGAAGGATACACTCGTACACCTGAAAATGAAGTAGGTAGCGTTGTGGTGGTCAGGGGTAAAAAGTAGTCAATTTTTCATAGATTTGTATATAATATCGACGAAAATTTGATATATTCTGTATAAAAAAAAAACAAAAAAACTGGGGATCACTAGTCGGGGACGTAATCTCAAATATGAAGTTTATAGCAGAGAAAGATCTCTGTAAAACTCTGAGAAATTCTGAGATTTCTATGAAAAATCTAATATTTTTGGGACATCGTTCTCAGAGTTTTTTCGGAGTTTTATCAGTAATGAATTCATAATCACCGATCTGAAATTTCGATGAAAAAACGAGAAAACACGGACATTTATCATACCTTTTAAAGAGTTTTATTAGGAATAATCACATAATTATTTGTATGAAGATTGAATGAAGTCAGAAATCGCTGATAAACTCTTAAAAAATTCTGAGAAGAATGTTCAAAAAATATTAGACTTTTCATAGAAATCTCAGAGTTTCTCAAAGTTTTACAGAGATCTTCAGGAATTTTTCAGCGAAATATTTCCATACGGATTATGTCGTCACTGCACTTATTCGAATTAACTTGACATGGAAGAAAACTGAACAATTTTTCCATTTAAAAATCAAAGAATTCATAAACCGAAAATTTAGAAAGGTTTTTCTCGAAACCTTCCCGTATAGGAATCTTTTCCTAAACAATATCTACCAAACTATGAATCATCTCTGAAAAACATCACATTTTCTCTGCAAAAATCCGAGGATCTCTGAAATTTTCATGAAAAATCTCATTAATTTGGAATATTCCGTACAGACTTTTGTCAGAGTTTTTCGTAACTTTTTCATTCTTTTGCAAACGCATAGTAACGAAATGGCGCTCTGAAAATTTTTGACGGAGCTCTGATGAATCATTAACCCTAGAACACAACAATATTCTCTTTGCCACCTGGTAAAAAAAATCTCTCTATATTTTGGGACAAATTTCAGAGAAATTCAGAGTAATTCCAGAGTGATTCAGAGGAAGTTAGAGACTTTTCCGATAGTGATACGTTCTGAATTCTTCAACTTTCTCTGAATCTCTCCGCATATCACTGAATCCCTCAGAATTTTATATATTTAAATTTCACAGCTCCCTCTGAATTTACCTGAAAATCCCTAAATTTCTCTAAATCTCCCGGAATCTAATGTATTCAGATTTCAAAGCTTCCTCTGAATTCCTCTGAATCTCTCTGATTTTTTCTGAATCTCTCTGAATCTTTCTAAACTCCTCTGAATATTTCTAAAAACCTCCACGCACAATTTTGCTCAATTTATCTTCCTCTGGAGGTCTCTGAAACTTCCAGAAGGCCTCTAAAATGCGGGACCAAGAATTGTACTGAATTCATTCCTCTCTGAATTTCCCAGACCCCCCCGGATCTCTCTAAATTCCTCTGAATCTCTCTGAATTTTTCTGAAAAATCCCACGCACAATTTTTCCTAATTCACCTGTCTCTGTGAGTCTCTGAAACTCCCTGAATACTTCTGAAATCCTGAACCAAAAATTTTACTGAATTAATTCCTCCCTGAATTTCTCTGAATCTCTCTGAATTCCTCTGAATATTTCTAAAAAATTCCACGCACAATTTTTCTTAATTTATCTTTCTCTGAAAGCGTCTGACATTCCTTGAATGCCTCTGAAATGCAGGACCAAGAATTTTACTGAATTTGTTCCTCTCTGAATTTCCCAAAATTTCTCTGCATCTCTCTGAGTTCCTCTGAATTTTTCTGAATCCTTCTGAATCTCTGGAACTTGAAATTTTCAGAGAGATTCAGAGAGATTTTTTTACCAGGGTATTGAACACATCACTAGGGTATTTTTGTACCCCACACCTTTGAACGCGATTTACATAAATATTCGTCATGGAAAATGAATTTTGAAACACATCATTTACTTCGTTTTTTCAAGACGGAGACGATAGTATGAATTCCAATGCAAAAATCTTATGAAAAAATTGCAAAATATTAGTTGAGAGCGGAAATAAATTGCAAAAAATCGGATTTTTACGTTTTTCCAAAAGATTCCAAAAGAACCTTTTGAATTTCCATCCGATTTTGAATATCCAAGAACATTTGGAAACTTGAAAAAATTATCTAGGACACGGATACCGATTTTCATCCATCTTCGAGAGTTTTCTTGAATTTTCGTCCACCATCTTGGGTCCGCCATCTTGAATTCTGGAAATCTAATGCTGAATTCGTAATCAGCGACCTGAAAAACCTCGGCGGATCGATTTCAATCCATCTCCGAGGCTTTCTTTGACTTTTCATCCACCATCTTAGGCCCGCCATCTTGAATTTTGAAAATCTGATAATGGATTCGTAATCAGGAACCTCAAAAACCTAAGCATACCGACTTTCATCCATTTTCGAGGCTTTTTCTGACTTTTCGTCCGCCATCTTGGATCCGTCATTTTGAATTTTGAAAATCTGATGTTCGATTCGTAGTCAGCGACCTCAAAAACCTCCGGGTACTTCTCTTGAAGAATACTGAACGAATAAAATTATATGTTCTGTCAATTTTCTCTAGATTCTCAGAATTGCGAGTTATCTTGGCGAATATATGGTAAATTGAGAGAGGTTAGGTCTCCTTCAAGTCTGGGAAAAAATTCTATCGTAAAGTTGAGATATTTTGTGCACCCTTGGTTGATGTTTTGAATAATTTTGAGTGCATTTTCAACCCGTGAAAAAATCACAAAGTCAAATATATCCTCCAATTTTTTGTCGACTTTTTATTTTAAATCGGCCATATCGGTATTCCAGCGCCATCTGAAGGTAATTTTGACCTCAGCAACCGAAAGAGCAACCTCGAAAATAGTAGGTAAGGTATTTTTGACATGAGTTTTTAATGATTTACGAGGGTGGATTGATAAGTTTCCGGCCTGACCAAGAGATGGCGCCACTAGACCTACCTTGAGGTGGCGTTCTATAGTACCATCCTTAGATAGCTTGTAGCTATAGTTTCAGTCCGATCGCCATGTTAGTTTAGTTTTGAGAGCACGCTGACCAAGACGCCTCTGTGTTTTTCGTAAAAATGGAAAAGCTGGAAAATCGTGCTGTCATCAAATACTTTTATTTGAAGGGGTTAACGCCGAAGGAAATTAAAGAAGAGATGGACTCAACACTGGGGACATCCTCCCCATCATATTCGACCGTTAAGCAGTGGGTTTCCGAGTTTAAAAAGGGTCGTGTGAGCACCTTTGATGAGCCTCGCTCAGGACGCCCCATTGAGGTCACAACTCCAGATATGATCGAAAAAATCCATCAAATAGTGCTGAAAGATCGCAGATTAAAAGTTCGTGAGATAGCTGAGACCTGTAAGATGTCATATGAACGTGTACAAAATATTTTGCACCAACATTTGTATATGGAAAAGCTCTGTACAAGATGGGTGCCGCGTTTGCTAACAGTCGACCAAAAATTGATTCGAAAGAACATTTCTACCGCCAATTTGGCGTTGTATAAGCGTAATCCAAGCGAATTTTTGCGTCGATTCGTAACCGTTGACGAAACTTGGGTCCACCACTACACTCCTGAAACCAAAGAACAGTCTAAACAGTGGATTGGACCAGGGAACCAACTCCAAAGAAGGCAAAAACAATTTTTCGGCGAACAAGGTTATGGCTACTGTTTTTTGGGATGCAAGAGGTATCATATACATTGATTACCTTGAAAAGGGTAAAACTATCACTGGTCAATACTACGCAGACTTATTGCAACGTTTGAGCCACGAAGTGAAAATTAAACGACCTCATCTGGCGAAGAAAAAAATCTTGTTTCATCACGATAACGCACCAGCGCACACGTCAATCGTTGCGATGGCTAAAATCAACGATCTGAAGTTTGAATTAATGCCGCACCCTCCCTACTCTCCAGACCTAGCCCCGAGTGACTATTATCTGTTTCCTAACCTCAAAAAATGGCTTGGCGGTAAGAGATTTGCGGACAATGAAGAAGTAATCGAAGCTGTAAATGGGTATTTTGAGGAGCTTGACGAATCAGTCTATAGAGATGGCATTACTAGACTAGAACACCGCTATGAGAAATGTATCAGCCTTGGAGGAGATTATGTTGAGAAATAAAAAAAAAAAAATTCTTAAAAACGTTGTTTTTCTTGGTCAGGCCGGAAACTTATCAATCCACCCTCGTATATATCATTTGCAACGTTTAAAATTACAGTTGAAATCCTGCATTTCCCGGACTTAATGGGTTAAATAGGAAAAATCAGTTACATTGGTATCAAAATTGATTACAATTTTTTTTTCCAACATAAAAACATATCAAATAATGACAGAGAACTCAAATTCTGCAAAAAAAAAACTGCTGCAAAACTCAAGATTTCCCTTCAAATCCTGAGGTATAAATTTTCACACAATCGCACAAAGTATCGACGTTACCACAACACTGGGGTAATTTCGTACCCCACGCTCACTTCGCGCGTTGTTATCAGTCGCAATCAAAAAGCGAATTGACGCTTCTAACCAACTCTTCCCTCTTTTGGAACCCTCAACTGAATTATGGTCAGGATCCTGGACTGTTCGATATGTAGTTAAACCTACTTCACCTACAACTTTCAAAACGCCTTAGGGTACAAAAATACCCCAGTGTTGTGTTCTAGGGTCAACATTTTTCTATGTTTTTGAAGTTTGAATCGTTTATAAGAACGAAACGAAAATTCAAACTCACAAGATTATAAATCTTCTTGAATTGACTGTTTCTTGAAACTGAAAACATAGTCATTCGACTAAAAATTCGTTTCAACAAACGATTCACACTTCAGCAACATCATTTTTCTGACCGTCGAAGCGAGATTAAACAATTTTGAAACACTTTTCCAACATATGAAGTTCAATATTAAGAAATGTTCTAGTTTTATGATTGGTAAGAGTTGAAATCCTAAACTAATGTATAAGTTGAATGACTTAAATCTGGTTGAATTACTGTTGCCGCGATCCGAACCAATCCGAGTTTTGAGCATGAGCTCGGCTTGGCTCTTGTTCTGGACAAATAGGCTCGGCTTGCAAATCGGATCGAAGATCGTCGAGCTAGATCGAAGATCTCACGATCCTACTTCGTTCAAAACAAACGCGAATAAAAAATTAGTACAGGCCATGAGTTCGAATTAACCTAAAGACATTTAACATTTCTACATCTTCGCTGTTCGGAATTGATTTAATTCATATAAACTACATAAATAATAATCAAAAAATGTCTGAACAATATGAAACACAATAAACTTATGTGAATAAAGTAAGTTGATTTCCTGAAACAAACCCATCAACTGAAAAAAATGTTTTTCCTTTGGGTGTATTCAAACTTTTGGCCTGTATTGTATTTCCGAAGCTCTTGAAGTTTAAGTATGGAACAACGTTTTCTTAAAATTTTTACGACTCCCCGTATGGAAATATTTCGCTGAAAAATGTCTGTAAAACTATGAAAAAACTCAGAGAATCTCTGAAATTTTGATGAGAAATCTAATATTTTTTGGGGCATTCTTTACAGACTTGTTTCAGAATTTTTTCAGAGTTTCTCAGAGTTTTTTCATTCTTTTTCAGAGAAATAGTAACGAAATTGCACTCTGAAAAAACTCTGACAAAACTCTGATGGATTGCTAACATTTTTCTGACTTTTAGAAAAAAATTAAAAAATTTTCAAACACTTTTTCACACATGATATTTGAATACGGCATATGAATGTATTTATTGAATTTTAGGATTTTTCAATAATCAGAAAAATGTCAACAATTTATTAGAGTTTTGTCAGAGTTTTTTCAGAGTGCAATTTCGTTACTATTTCTCTGAAAAAGTATGAAAAAACTCTGAGAAACTCTGAAAAAAGTCTGAAAAAAGTCTGTAAAGAATGTCCCAAAAATATTAGATTTCTCATAAAAATTTCAGAGATTCTCAGAGTTTTCTCATTTTTTTTCAGAGATTTTTCATAGTTTTGCAGACATTTTTCAGCGAAATATTTCCACACGGGTCGGCAAATGAAATTTCACAAATGTTAGTTTATAAACTCCATGAATGCATCTTCCAATGAATAAATAGATAAATATATCATTGAATCTATCTTCAGAGGATTGGCGATGAAGAAAAATCCACTTTATAAACATATTTTCTTAATATCGACTCTGCTACTAATTCAACATTAAACACAATATTGTTTCATAAACCGATTCTCACAAATGAAATCTCATGAGATTTGATCAGAACATTGTCCAAGATTGAATGAGATTTTGCGAGAATCAATAGTTCTTCTTAACTTTAGCTCGTCGATCTCATAGTTCTGGCTTAGCTCGAAATTTGTTCAGCTCTGCTCGGCAACGCTATGTGGAGCAGCTATTAGGAATCGAGTGCATTTATACATCGAGATCACGTGAGAAATCAATTGAAAAATTATGTCAAAATTGACAAGGTATCCAGGCATTAAAACCCTCGATAATTGGTAGTTTACTACTTTTCGCCATTCCTGGGCCCAAGTTATCATCCGGTATTCAGTTATCATCGAACCATCGATGGGTGCCATCGACCCATTACCGTACGATTAATTCCGTCTACGGTCCAGTCATGAGCCATTATTAGGCCGATCGTAAAACCCTGTCAGGATAAAAAGAAAAAGAAAAAAATATCACAATTCTCTTCTCTCCGTGTTATTTTGTCCGATTCCTGCCCCAATCGGAATCTATTGGATCCTTCAAACGGGTTCCCTTTCAAATCTCGAACCTGAATTTTTTCACATCGCCTGAGATTCCAATGAACATCCTTCGCTCCTTCCTTCGCTTATTCTTTCTCAGAATGCAAAAATTAACGACTCTGCTGTAACATTTCCGTTCGAGAATACAATTTTCCTTCCTCAAAATTCGAAGAATCTCACATCGATGAGCTATTGAGAATGAGAAGAATCTGAAAAAACATTTTAATCACGATAACCTCTGTATCCGCGGTACAGATGATCACCAACAGGAAAATCCCGAGCGTAAAAGGACGGTATCTGCAAAGAAATCTGAGAAGACATTTTATACTTCACGCATCTCGTTCGATGGCCTTCGAACGAGTTCATCGTTTATGTAATATCTACACTTCATCTTCTCTATTGTTGAATTATGTTACAAAATTGTGGCACTTTGAAAGGAATTCATTCCGGCTCATTTTGAACATTCTCTCGCACACAGCACTCCCCGTGTGGAAATATTTCGCTGAAAAATGTCTGCAAAACTATGAAAAATCTCTGAAAAAAAAATGAAAAAACTCTGAGAATCCCTGAAATTTTGATGAGAAATCTAGTATTTTTGGGACATCCTTTACAGACTTTTTTCAGACTTTTTTCAGAGTTTCTCAGAGTTTTTTCATACTTTTTCAGAGAAATAGTAACGAAATTGCACTCTGAAAAAACTCTGACAAAACTCTAATAAATTGTTGACATTTTTCTGATTATTGAAAAATCCTGAAATTCAATAAATACATTCATATGCCGTATTCAAATATCATGTGTGAAAAAGTGTTTGAAAATTTTTTAATTTTTTTCTAAAAGTCAGAAAAATGTTAGCAATCCATCAGAGTTTTGTCAGAGTTTTTTCAGAGTGCAATTTCGTTACTATTTCTCTGAAAAAGAATGAAAAAACTCTGAGAAACTCTGAAAAAATTCTGAAACAAGTCTGTAAAGAATGCCCCAAAAAATATTAGATTTCTCATCAAAATTTCAGAGATTCTCAGAGTTTTTTCATAGTTTTACAGACATTTTTCAGCGAAATATTTCCATACGGGTCGTCGTTGTCTAAAAGATATCTTCAGAAATAATTTAGAACAATGCAAGAAGTTTTATGCAACATGAATTAAAACTGTTCTTATTTCTAAAACACATCTTTCAGAAATTTCTAAAAGGTTTCTGAAAACATTCTTAAAGACTTCTAAAAGATGTTTATTCATGTTGCATAAAACTTCTTGCATTGTTCTTAATTATTTCTGAAGATATCTTTTAGACAACAAGTGCTGTGTCGGTTATTATCATAAAATCGAAACGTAATTGATCCATACACCAATTTTCATCGAATACACAATGAGACCCGAGATAATTGATTTCTCAACTAGGATCAATAAAAAGGTAATCGGTATTTTCAGTTTCTTCGAATCTTATTTCCCGTTCTCCGCTTGTCTCAAACTTCGGTCTATGAAATGGTGACTCTTCATTGGTCGCGGGGCATCTCGAAATCACGATTCTAAACAGACGTTGACTCGGTTCCGCGTCCGCAGTGTGCCCTGTACGATCGAAGCGGGAACATCGTTTTTCGATTTTGTCGTTCATTTATTCGTTCGGTTTTGATCTATCTCTCTCTCTCTAGGTGTCGGGAAAACACACATTTTCCAAAATGAACCGGAGTGAGTGTTTATTCTTTCTTTCTTCTCTCAATTTCCAATAAAATTCTATCGATTTGAGATCAATTGACTAGATTCTATGTACCAGATCAAAATGTTATTAGCTGAATTGCAGTTTATAATCTTGAAACAAACGGTCTCGACTTGTTTTTAGATAACGTCACTCTCATTCTGCATTAATGATTTTTTTTCCAACTTTGTTGAGGCGGAAATCGTTGTTGAAGATTCATCAGATATAATAAAGTTTCTAGATAAAATCTACGATGTTTGAATTTTATAATAACTAGCCATTGCGAAGAACCATATACAAAATTGTTATTGATGTCATAAACCGAATTTATGTGATTCTTATCGATCGATCTTACGTCAATGCTTTGCAGGGGAAAAATATTAGAAGATAATGAAAAGAAACATGAGGAATCCCGAGTTCGCAATGATTCTATCTGACCGGGAAAACCCCGGTGGCGTTGTTAAAAATAAACGAGGATCGATGATGAAATAAAGAAGTAATATCGTGATCCATTCGAACCTAATGAGGTAGAAAAATCATTCATCTACCAGACGAAGGATAGTTTTTTCATCGATCCAAGGCAACAAAACCAACAACAACGGAAGACTACTCTTTCAAAACTGTTTTTTTTTTTGTTCGCATATGGATATTATTGTTGTTATTCAGTTTGATACGAAATCATTTATAAGCGAGTTACATGTATAAATCTCATCATCGAATTACAGATTCTGTTACTTAGATTGGTATATTTTGCATACCGGTTTTTCTTTCCTCTCTCTCTCTTTTTTTGGACGATGCGTGATTTATGTGAAGTATTTCTATATAAAAAAGAAGAAGGAATACGAGTATAAGCTTGAAACGTTTCGATACCTGACGAGTCTGATAAGCGATAGATTTGATATTTTCGTTTTAATTGTAGGTACCTCGATTGGCTTAACGGCTATTATTCTTATCGGAAGCATCATGTCGTGCTCGCTGGCCGATTCTCCGACGCCCGACGAAGTAGCCTTATGGAAGGTGGCTCGTAGTACCAATGATTTCTCCAAACAATTTTTCAAGGTAAATAAAAACAATTGATATGAAGTCTTCTTTCTTGTCCTTCGATCATAGAGCGGATTCAATCGTTTTCAGGCTCTCGTTGAAGAGAATCCCGGCAATCTCATCGCTTCTCCTCTCAGCGCTGCCGTGGTTCTTGCGATGGCATCCTACGGTGCCGAGGGAAACACGAAAACCCAAATGAAAAACGCTTTGCATCTCCCGGAGGACAATGATGCGTCAAAATCAGGTTTTCGAAGCCTCATGGACAAATTTAATGTAATCATTTTCAATCGATTTCTAGGCTCACATTCGAAATAAGAATTTCCAATGATTCATGTTTTTTTTCTACTTTGTCTCTGTAGAATGTTCAAAATGTGGAACTGCGCTTGGCGAATAGAATTTTTGTGAATAAAGATTTTTCCGTTAAGGAAGAGTATCAGAATGTCACGAGGGATGTTTTTCGATCGGTCATGGAACAAGTTCCGTTCGCCGAACCTGCCGTTGCTGCCAATGTCATCAACACTTTTTGTCAAAAACAAACCAACAATCGAATTCAGAGTATAATATCGGAATGTAAGTATATTTTCAACTATGTTTATTTTTTGCTTTTCTTTTGGCCCCATGACTGACTTTGTGGCACCAAACGAGCTCTACAGAAAATTACCAAGCAACGACAGATTAAAAATTTTCACCAATCCTGGTAATAATTTGCATGAGCGTTCCATTTACCGTTCATGTACTAGATGGAACCCACGTGGGGGCAACTGGATCACACATCTCAGCCAATTTGACTTTAGTGCTCAAATATTCATCCATGTGTGTATGGAAGAATAGTCCAATCATGGACCAAGCCTGGTACAAGACTTGCCGAGACTTGTCTTGAACAGCTTGGGCCAATGGTTCGATTCGCCGAACATCAATCGATGCTTCTTTCATCACAGATATCGATGAGAAGAGTAAATTGATCCATATTCCAGCTCAAAGTTCTCCCTTGGAACACCGTACATGAATCATCTTAACACGATAGATTCCCAGATAGAAAAATGTAGTCATAATGGTACCATCATGGAGCCATGGTATGGATAAAAATGTTAGCAAGATGGTACCAAGGTGTTTCCGTATTGAGCATTGTTATTGGTGAAAATGTAAGCGAACATTATGATCCACAAAAATTGATGAATCATCGATGCACGATATGGCATCTGAAATAAGAGCCATTCATGGTGTCAGATTTATGGTATTACACAGGTCTACAATGATTTTGGTGCCGCTAAAACTAAAGCAGATTTTGAGTATATTCGATACCCTGACTCTGGAAATATACTTATTTTTTTAATGCTACGTGTAGTTTTCAAGAAATCGCAGGTGTAAAATAAAATGAAAATGCACGATTTTGAAACGTTTTATTCAATTATTCCACACTTTAAGAACATTTTATCAAATTATTCTTCAAATTATCTCAAAATATGAGTCATTCTCTTCCAAATGCGATTAGGTTTGTTCAAATATCTTTTTTTTTCTCTGAGATACGACAGTTTGAAAATTGTGTTATTTCACCTATTCACTAAATCCATGAACACACAAATTTCAAATTGTCGTGTCACAGTAAAAAAAAAGATATTCGATCAAACTCAACGGCATTCGGAAGGGGGATGGATTATATTTTGAGGTGCATCTACTAGTTTCATGAGAAAAAATTACATTCTGACGTCACGTAATCTCAAATATGTCGAAAAACGGTGTTTTTCACACTTTGACGTTGAAATATCTCAAAAACCACACGTAATAATGCAATTTTGAAGCCAGATTCGGATTCAGCGCGCCAAAATACTTCGGAAAAGTATGATACAGTTGTTGCACCAAACAAAAAGTTCAATTTTGTAGGCCTGTGTTATGGATGCATTACGGGAAACCATTCCGCTCAAACATGATTGATGCATCATTGACACATACCGTGGCATCGAAAACGAGCCGAATCATGCTGCCATAATGCATATATTATGAATGCATTACATGAAAACATCCCGCGCAACCATAATCGATTCATTATTAGCACATACCATGACGTTGATATACGGAGAAATTTATGAAATTCATTTATTTTATGTAGGAATAAAATACGATGATTATTCGATTAATATCTTGATTTATTATCCTCTTAAGGGGATACTAGCGGCGTGGCAGCAGCCAAATCATTTACATTTTGGTACAGCACTTCTCTGATTGAAATGAAAGTGCTGCACCAAGTGATATCATGTTAAAATTGAAGCGTTTGCTCGTAGTCTGTCATGAACGATTTGGCTGCTGCCACGCCGCTAGTATCACCTTAAGGGGATACTAGCGTACCATCCGAGTAAAGATTCTGTGTGACAGATTTCTCCGAACTGAGCTTATGAAATTGTCTGAAATTTCCACGGAATAATTTCTGATACCTTTTCAATTGCTGTAAAGAGTCTAAATTTTGAATGTAGAAAAAAAATTTCTTTCTCAGTCGTTAAAAGAAAACTTTTTGCCCGAAATTTACAATTTGGACTCTGTACAGCAATTGAAAAGGTATCCAAGATCATTTCCTGAAAATTTCAGACAATTTCATAAGTTCAGTTCGGAGAAATCTATCACACAAAATCTTTACTCGGATGGTACGCTAGTATCCCCTCAACCACTGTGATGCTGTCTTGAAACATTTCTATTAAGGGGATACTAGCGTTGGTATTGGATCTCTCTTTCTATCTTATGATTCTGTCTCTTTTTAACCGATCACGCGAGTTACCGACGCTAGTATTCATTTAAGGGGATACTAGCGGCGTGGCAGCAGCCAAATCGTTTATGACAAACTACGACCAAACGCTTCATTTTAATCAAAATATCGCCGTGTACAGCAATTCTCCGATTCAAGTATAAATGCTGTACAGAGCGATATTTTGATTAAAATGAAGTGTTCGCCCGTAGTTTGTTTGCTTCTTTGTTTGTTTGTTTGATCGTGGTGTTTGCTTTGTGCTACAGCAAAACGTGGCAACATAATTGTTGCATTTCGCGTCAAATAACGTGACACCATTATTGAAGGATTATGAGACCATGTTCAGCCATATCACGGTGAGAAAAATGAGCCATGTTTTGCTATATTAGTGGCAACATGAAGGTAGCATTGCGTGGAACAAAAATGTATCGATAATGGAGAAATAATTCTGAAAACTATTTCACACATGAATGCTGTTATGATGGTACCCAGGTGTTTTCGCATTTCACTATGTTTATGCGAAAATGGTATGTGAACCGAATGGTTCTATGATGTATACATGATCTCATCATTACATGCACCTTTAACAAGTTAAGTTATGTTTATAATCTCAAGTTGACGGCACGCTATTTTGAGCACTTTATGTTATGAAAATGCATAGCACGCTTTTCTATCTGGGAATTTGTTCAACATTCTAGCAATTCCCTGGGATGGGCACCGGCTAGAAAGTGCGTTACAAAAGTAGCTAGAAACCAATAACCTAACATCTGGAAAAACCAGCTGGGGCCCATCTAATTCTCAATCATAATTCCTACCAGGGAACGTGTCGTTGATTTGGGAATTGAGATACCAACTTCCACGACATGTCGGTTCAAAAAGAGCTTTTTTCATCAATTTATTGTGTGGTAAAACCATTCGTTTGAATTTTGCCAAGGCTTCAAGATCTTTTTTCTGTGTTTACAGCTGATATCAATGCCGCAACTATGATGGTTCTGATAAACGCGGTGTACTTCAAAGGCGCTTGGCTTGAAAAATTTGATCCTCAATCCACTCACGACATGCCTTTCCATGTGAGCGAAAAGCAAGTGATAAATGTACCAACGATGTACAAAAAGGCCAGTTTCAAGTATGGGCTCGTTCCAGCTTTGAACGCCAGGTTCATCGAACTACCTTACAAAGTAAGAATATAACAAATTGATTAATCAAGGGGATAGCGAAATCATCGTTTTCATTTCAAAGATCACTTTGAAAACAAACAAAAGTGTAATAAAAAGATACTTTTTTCATTGATTGCTCACCGGTAGTCTGGCCAACGATGATAACGATGAAGTATACCCGTGTGGAAGTTTTTCCGGGCTCAGACCTGGGCCAGGTTGATAATCCCCACTCAAAATGTGGCTCTGGTAACGCTGGGGTGTAACTTGGTCCATATCAAGAATTCAACTTAGGCCAACTCGGGGAGTTCATTATTTCAGCCCATATGAATTTTCAAATTTCATCCTGCACTGGGCCCTAGGATATTTGGATGATATTCCTCGGATAAAAGACAAATGAATTTGCTCCAGCAAAATGTTCTTTGAGGGTTCCATGCTTTATGTAAAATTACCATCAGATCAAAAACAAATTAAAAAAATTCCCATCCGCTCTTGTATGTAAATTTTCAGAAAAGTAATGAAAATATTTTTTCCAGTCAGCCAAAGGCGTATCAAATTTTCTGGAATTTGAATTTCGAGCTCATAGGTTGTTTGAAATTCGTTTCAATTGTTATAACCTGGAAACTACAAGTTGGTTGAAAAGTCCCTGCACTCGCCAAGAGATAGCACTGCTAGCTCAAAACTTTTTTTTTCTCAAGTTGGTATATCTGTCCTGAGAACACATGCAAAGTTACAAGTCATTCTGTCAATTCATTCTTTGTTTACAAGCCATTTGAAGTTGACGTGTCATTGATTTTTCTTAATATGGAAAAAATTGAATATCGTGCAGTCATTAGATTCTTTGTTTCGAAGGGTTTAAAAGCAAAGGAAATTTATGAACAATTGTTAGAAGTGTATAAGGAGTCCTCACCTTCAAAACGCACTGTTGAATTTTGGGCTGGTGAATTTAAACGTGGTCGTACTAGCCTTGAAGACGATCCACGCGAAGGACGACCAAAAACTGCAACCACAGCAGAAATCATTGAGCATGTACATAATATGGTTAGTGAAGATCCAAGTTTGACTAAGCGTGAAATTGCTAATGCCATAGGCATCTCAGACGAACGAGTACTCCATATTTTACATGAAGAATTACGTATGAAAAAACTGTTTGGAAAGTTAGTGCCGCACACGTTAACAATTCAACAAAAACTGGATCGAAGACAAATTTCTCAGCGTAATTTGGAGCGTTTTAAGCAGAATAAAACCGACTCCTTGCGTCGTTTTATAACTATGGATGAGACTTGGATCTACCACCATGATCCTAAATTGAAACAAGAACGTTTACAGTGGACTGAAGCTGGTTGTTCAGCTCCAAAGCAGGTGAAGTCACAACGATCAGCAAAGAAGGTTATGGCATCAGTTTTTTGGGATGCAAAAGGAATTTTGTTCATTGATTATCTTCAGAAAGGTAAAACAATCAACTCCGAATATTACTGCAGCCTTTTGGATCAGCTGGATGAAAAAATTCGTGAGAAAAGACCTGGTTTAAAGAAGAAAAAAATCATTTTTCATCAAGATAATGCACCTGCTCACAAAAGTGTTTTGACGATGGCTAAATTCAAAGAACTCAAGTACGAATTGCTTGAACATCCACCGTATTCGCCAGATTTGGCTCCTAGGCGACTACTATCTCTTCAGAAATCTCAAACAATTCCTTCGTGGAAAGCATTTTTCGTCGAATGAAGAGGCCATAGCAGCCGTAGACGGTTATTTTGCAGAGCTTCCGGAAAACCATCATAAGGATGGGATAAAATTATTCGAAGATCATTGGAACAAGTGTATTGAGCTTCTAGGGGATTATATTGAATACAAAAATATACTTCGTAACAAAAACAGTATTCTTTCATTTCGAGCGCAGAAACTTTTCAACCAACCTGTAAGAGCACTGGAAGAATAACTTTAAAAAACATAGAAAAGGTTTTGATTCATTCGGTGTCAGAGATTTCCCTAGTAGAAATAAAAGACAATGCAATTTTGGCCTAACAACATCGAGCATGCCCGGAATGTACGTCAGCTTTGATTTTTACTTGAGAGGATACGAGAATTACAATCCCAAGTATTCGTTGAAAATCCTGTTGACTATTTCGAAATTCTACCAATGTTAATATGGAGTATTCCGTTGTTGCATGTATGACAACTTCTGAGCGGATCTAATTCCTAATGATTCTGCTTGGATTCGACAAATAATATCACATCATTGGATCGTGAGTTGACCAGACTCTGTTATTCCACAGAGAGTATCGAGTTACGCCCCACTGAAAATATCTGGGCAAAACTTACAGATCCTATGACAAAAGTCTAATTATTCTTGGATATACACAAATGATCCACAAACTTCGGGTAACTGCAATTTCGGGCACTTCCTATATAAATGGAAAGACCGGGTCTATTAATATTTAGAAAAATGACTGTCAATTTAGGGAAAAAGAGGATCGCTCAAAAATATTCGCAGTGAGTCTACCAAAAATTCATAGTCGAAATATCAACAGTTAATAGTTCCATTGGTATTTTTCACAGTGAAACTATCAATTGTTGATACATCGACTACGAATTTTCAGTAGACTCACTACGAATATTTTTCAGCGATCCTCTTTTTCCCTGAATTGACAGTCATTTTTCTAAATAATAATAGACCCGGTCTTTCCGTGTACCTTGTCCTTATTTTCACGACACTGAAAATTCGTTGGAGTTGAGTTTATTTCCGTTTCACATCCTCATAATCATGTTTTACAGGGTGAAGAATTCAGTATGGTCATCATTTTACCAGACGAGATCAATGGATTGACCGAAATGGTCCCCAAATTGGCGGAAATGGATATTGGAACTATGTTGCAGAGTGGATACAAACAAGATGTCAAAGTTTATCTGCCAAAATTCAGGGTTGAAAGTAGCATGGATTTGGGCAATCCTTTGAAGAAGGTAGAAATGATATATATTTTTATCGAACTCTATGTTAAAATCATCTTTTGTTTCCTCTCTTCTTCAAGGTCGGAATGGAAGATTTGTTCACCAACAACGCCAATTTCTCTGGTATCTCGGACGTCCCTCTGATGGTAAGCAAAGTCGTGCAAAAGGCGTTCATCGAGGTAAACGAAGAAGGTAGCGAAGCGGCAGCGGTCACCGGTGAGTTACAAGTTCTTATTGTTTTTGTTTTTCTCTCAACTTGGCTACTACACTTTTCTGCTATACCATCATATGGGATAATAAGCTAATTGAAACAATATGAAAATACGAGTTTTCCTTGCAATGAGAACAAGTTCCAAAACTCGTCAATCTTTTTTTCAGTATCAACTTTATTTGGGTTCTTATCTTTTCCGCTTTGTATAACTCTTTCAAATTTTTTCCATAATATTCTGAATTAATAATTAACAGGGAAGAATATTAATATGACTCCGATGTATGATTTTAAACTGTGATTGTTGTTGCTTCGTAAATTCGAATCATTGATTCTCAGTACTTTGCTTTGATTCGAATTTACAGTGTTTGACAAACCTTTTGCTCAACCCTGATTAAACAAGCCCATCAAATCCACACCGGAATCAAATGGAATTTTACATTGTTCAGTTTTGAATTTTGAATCCATTGGAACCGAAATACTGTACAAGATTCAACGGATTTTCTTAATCACGAAAAGGAGGGGAAACAGGGAGGATACTACTCTGTCTCCTTTTATCATTCGAATATAACACTCAACTTTGACGAGAATGAAAAGAATGAATTATTTGAACAATGCTCTGGTATGCCTTGTAAAATTAGGGGAACGCATGAATATGTACTTCGTTTCGGAACATTAGGGTATTCATACCATGATCCATCCTTCTCTCGTAACTGAGAAATCTTTATATCAATTTTCATTAGGGTGACCAGATCGTCGAGGTGCAAAATCGGGACATTCTCCCAGAGTGGAAGAATATTCGAAATTATATAGAATTTTGAAAATTTTTCTATTCGGAACACTTGTTCTCCAGCCCGACAGACGAGAACCTTCTTGTAAGGGAATTTCAAAGTTTCAAAATCACTACAATTTTCTCCTAGTTTGTTCATAGAAAAAGCTGAATAAACGTACTCTCTTTGTATCACACAGAGACAATGCATGTACTCATCATTTTCAAGGAAAATTGGGGTAGGGGAGAAATTCAGAAATTATTGGACTGCCCTTGAAAAAACCAACCATGACTAGATATTTTAATAAGCTTTCTGAAATAACCCAGATAACACACGAAGAATTCTTTTTCAAGAACTCTTTCCGAACTAATGAATTCAAAAAGAGCTCTGGAAGAGTTCAATGTTTGGGAAATCAACGAGTTCTTTGAGAATTACGAAATTATTATTTCAGTGCTCTCATTGAAAAGCATTGAAACATAAAAAAATGAAAATTATTGAAATAATTTAGTTTCTTTTTCTGCAAAACCTGGAAAAGTCAGTGAATTTCAAACATCAATTTACCTGGACACCCTGATATTGTCAAAACCCAGGACGTATGGTCACCCTAATCTTCATTCATTATTTGTTCAAGTAACAGGGAGATTGAATTCTATAGGATGAGTCTATGTCAAGTTTAGATCTAAAGAGATACACGCGATATTCCTATTAAAAATGTCGGAAACAACTGGGAAATTCAGTCCCAAATGGATTTCATTTGTCACAGCTGAATTTTATAGTCACATTGGATAATTTATTTTACTTATATTCTTAGACAATTGCTAGGGAAAAGAATCAATTACAGTAGCTATTTTCTAGCTGTGGCACCACGAATGTTTTTTTGAAAGACAAATTCATTCCATTGCCGAACTCACATCATCCTCATTCTCAATGTTCAAGTGATTAACCGAGTTTTAACATTAATCAAAAATTGAGCTTAATCACAATGATTGACAAAAGAAAAAGCTTGCTGCTGGTAGCGTGAAACGAACGTTCCCTCTCTTCTTAACGCCGTGGGGATTTGGGATGATCAATGATTAATATCTAAATTTTAGAATGTGTAATCAGAAATGAATTGTAGAGATCGTTAACATAAAAGCAATCTTTTCAACTCATCTCTGGTGTAATGAAAGCTTCTGTGTGACAGGACTCAATGTCAGGCCTCTGTCGCTCTCCTGGATACCCCCGCAGACAATAGAGTTTCGCGTCGATCGGCAATTCATGGTCATTGTACGTAACGGTCCATTTATCCTGTTTCAAGGAAACGTGAAAGCTTAAATGCTCGTTCACGCGACTCGATAACCATTTGAAGACCGATGTATGTTGTCGTACGTTGGATGAAAAATCTTTGAAAAGAAGCATCGGATGCAGAGAGAGAGAAAGAATGAGAATTTCGATGAGATGTGTTGTGCGATGTATCGACTGATTCAATCAATTCTACTCAGGAAACATGGAAAAGTCGTCTTGGGGATAGATTCGATGTGTCGATCAATCGCACGGTATAGTCCTGCTCTCAAGATTCCCGAGGGAAAGATCTCACAATACTCAGAGGACAAACGGTGTGTTTTATCCTCAAGACTACTACTTCGTGTCATACCTTAGTGATCCCAACTAAAACTTGCAAAATATTTATACTCAGATCATGCGCTGCTTTGAATAAATGTGTAAGCTTATGTTATTTTTTATAATGTACGGGGATGTTAATTTTCTGTCTCCTATCTTCATTCCTTTCTCCTTCGTTCGATGTGATTTTATGGAATTGTGGTTTTTTCTTTGTTTTTGTTGATTCGCTTGGAGCTTTTATAAATCACTTACATTGACAGAAAAACGATCTGGTTAGAATATTCGTGGTCGCGATTAGTTGAAATCTGGTTTGAGTCTCTAGGAAATGTGATTGTGATGTCCAGACAAAGTGAGGCCAAAATTAACCAACACATGGGCTGAAAAGTCCCGGGGCTAACACATAGATGGCACGAATTTTACTGCATTCACCTGTTTTTCGGTTAGTACCAACCTTCAAAAGACAGCTGTCAAAATTTCATGATATTCTATTCATTAGTTTGTGAGTTATTGTACTGAGAGGGACTACGCTACTTTTGTTATTTTTAAAACAATGGCTTGAAAAGTGTTATGGGGACTCCGCTCCATCGGAAACCACAATAAAACGTTGGTTTGCTGACTTCAAACGTGGTCGTAGAGACGCCGATGATGCAGAACGCAGGGGACGTCCAAATGAGGCGGTAACACCAGAAAACGTGAACAAAAATCCACAAAATCGTTTGAAAAGATCGAAAAGTGGAGTTGCGTGAGTTAGCTGATATTGTAAAAATATCAAAGGAACGTGTTGGATTTATATCGCATGAGCATTCAACTGTGAGAAAACTCTGTTCAAAGTGGGTGCCGCGTTTGCTCCCTGTTGACCAAAAGCAAGAGAGCGTTGATGCTTCCGAGCAGTGTTTGGCCAGGTTTGAACGTAACAAGTCGGAATTTTTGCGTCGATATGTTACAATGGATGAAACATGGATCCATCGCTTCACTCTGGAATCAAAACGATCGTCATCCGAGTGGACAGTCCCTGGCGAACCTCGTCCAAAGCGCCTGAAAGCATAACAATCAGCTGGAAAGGTTATGGCATTTCTCGGTATTTTGGGATATGCGTGGTGTAATATTCATCGACCATCTTGAGAAGGGAAATAACCAACGACCGCTTATGGCGGAGAAAAAAATTGTATTTCATGAAACAACGCACGAATTGCTTCCACATCCACCGTATTCGCCAGATTTGATTCTCAGCGACTACTGACTCTTCGCAGACCTGAAAAGAACTGCTCGCCGGTGAGAAATTTCGCTCGAATGAAGAGGTTATCGCTGAAACTGAGGCCTATTTCGAAGCGAAAGATAAATCGTTCCACAAAAGAGATTATGTTGACGAATAAAGCTAATTTTGAACAAAAAAGAAACCGTGTTTTCTTTGTTAGGCCTGGGACTTTTCAGCCCATGTGTTAGTTAATTTTGGCTTCAACCACTTTTGCTGGAGCATCACAATCACATTTCCAATCGCAAATCGAATCAGATTTCAAGTTATTGCGACCACGAATGTTCCAACCAGGTCGTTTTTCTGTCAGTATAGCCAGCTGCAAATTCCTGGATGGTCGAGATTCTTGGAATTCGCAGCCGGGGAAGCCTTGATGGTCTATCTACCTGAATTTCGCGAACGCGAGTGAACGCGAGACCGAAACTTGAATGCGAAATAACGGACCAAACCGTGGTCCGCTGTATAAACGGGCCAAAGCGATGAATCTGGCGATAGCTCATCGAGGAAAGCGATAAACCTGTTTCAGAGAGAAATGTGTAAGCGAGAAAGGGTGGCACTTGTTTGAAAAATCCTTCCCTGCTGAAAATTCCAGGGAGAACTGGACTGAAAAAAAGCCTGTTGTTAGGCTTCGAACGGTTTCTTTACTAGCAAAATCCGTAATCCGGGCAAAAACTGACAAACTTTGTACCCGATTTGGCGCGGAATTGCCAACATCATTTATCAACATCCTGCCAAAACCTAGCAGGAAAGCAGGAAATCTGGTAGAAAGTTTGTGAGTTTTTGCCTGGATTATATGAGAAAGAAAGTCCGATAACAATCTTTAGAAGGGTTATTCGTCTCGACCTTTACACGGAAAAAAAGGAATAGTTTTTCGACGATCTACTTAAGCAGTTGCTGCAGCTACTTAGTAGTCAGGACAAGTAACACGTTAGTTAGTGCAACTATCGAGTTACTTGTCCTGACTACTGAGTAGCTGCAGCAACTATTCAAGTAGATGGTCGAAAATCGTCTATTCAAGTAGTTACCGCAACTATTTCTTTTTTTCCGTGTAGTTTCTTCCCAGATCCTTTCATCGCCTTCGAGCAAAGTCGGGAACCTCTCTATTGAGAACGAAATTTTCCCAAGACCGAGTACAGGTGCCAGAAATCGTCGGGTGCTATGTGATGGAAGAAAAAGGATTGGAGAGTTATTTCAAATTAGAAAAAGAAAAACTACCCAGTTGATAGCTACCTGACACGAAAATCCAGCTAGGATACTGCATTTCCAGGTGGAATTCCAACCCCAACGTGGGATTTCAGTTGAAATTTCTGGTCCCAGATGGAATCCCACATGGAATTCAGTTGGGATTCTCAAATTCCAGGTTGATTCTTAGCTGGCAATGCACACAGTGAAAAATTTTGTCTATTTTCAATACACGTGTATGTTCCAGGAGGTCCATTCGCAATTTATGTTAAATATCGACACAAATATGTCAAATTTACACTGAAAATCTGCGAATTTCAGAATTTGATATGTTGTTTTCAACACAAACTCTGCACTGTAAAAAAAGTTTTGAATTCTAATATAAAATTGGTTATGAAATTCCAAATACATGCAAGTTGAATCGTATTTAATATAAAATAGCACTAATATTTCATGTTACTATTTTAATGTTCACAAACGTATTTGAATTTTGATCAGTATTATTCTAATTCAAAATATTTTGTATCAAAATTCTTTATTAAAATTAAAATCCCAACATGCTTTGTAAGATTCAGTTCTACAATTTGAATTTTCTTTTACATGGTTGAATTTTGCAGTGTAGTATGAAATTTCAATAACAACCATATGAAAATTCTAAATGAATGTGAAAAATTCAAATCATTTTTGTGAAATTTCAAACACATTTCGAATATTCACAATGTTATTTATGAAATTTCAATAGTTTTGTTGGAAAATAATACACAAGTGTATGAATTCACTATGCGCCGAAGTCACTGCGCATGTCTTCTGCAGATCCACGCTTTATAATCGTACCTGCAAAATGATAAAATGTTCTTCGGCAAAATTGATAAATCACGTGATGATAATTTGTTAATTGAAAATCATCTGTTTGATGATAATGAAGTTCACTAAGATGCTAAATATTTTTCAGAATTCAATTACAAAGTTTTGGATTGATATATTGATGTATATCCACATGAGAACCATAAACTGAATTTTATCTTCAACATTGACTTTTGAACTACAATGTTTTCAATATAATCTTTGTATCTTTCTTATATATAAATATATAAATATATATAAGAAAGATATACAATAATATGAAGGAAGCTCGAATCGAGATTTCACAATCCCAGAATTCCGGAATTTTATTCCTTAATTTAGAAATAATCTTACATATCTATAATACAGATATGCGAATTGTATTGAAAATACGATAGTCAAAAAATCAATACTGAATATGAAAATTAGTATTTTGATTTTTCATACTTCCCAGTATATGAAAGTTCAATTAATAGGTCATAAAATTTACGATAATCATCTGAAAATTTTGATACCTATTCATAATTAATTTTCAAAAGGATTTCATTGAAAATTCAACAATCGTTTTGAAATTTCATACTAACATGAAATGATTCACACATTTTCAAAACCTCTTCTTGGATTCTAATAAATTGTTTCTTTGAAAATTCACAACCAAATGTATGTGTTAATTGCTTCACATACTTTTCTATTAAATTTCATACAAAAATTTTTTACAGTGTGAGTGGCAGTGTTGCCAGATGGTGGGGAATTCCCCAAATGTGGGTATTTTCAAGACAGTGTGGGGAGGAATTGGGGAACGTGAATATTAGGGGATTTTGTGGGGAATCATGGAAAAATTGGGGAGATTTGGGGAATTCTGTTAGAACTAAAACATTTGGAAACTAAGGGTACAGTCAAACAACTTCGTAACGTAACTGCTCAGATAGTACAGGAGTTCGTGAATCGATCGAAAATAACTCTTCTAATTAACTTCTTATTTAATAGTTTTTTGAATTCTTTGAGAGTTCTTAAAGAACATATTGAGTTATAAAATAATTTTGTGAGAATTCTCTAGAGAACTAATCATTTCTGTTACACGGACGAAACCATGATCCCTACAAAATACCCCCTCAAAGCAAGGAGAAAATTCATTTTTTATGGAAAAACAATTCCCTTATGTACTGAAACCCCCCAGGTAATACACAAAAATCATTATAGAATCATTTATTCATTTATTTACCACTGACAAGTAGGGAACTGTTCTTGAATTATGAAGAGAAAACTTTTCTTGAACTCTTTTGAAATTCAAAAAATTCCCACCAAGAAGTCCAAGAACAATTTGATTTGTCAAACATTTGCGAGTGCCGTTAGAATTCTCAAAGAACTCCTATAGAATTTCAAGAGGAAATGTTTGATGAATCGAATTCTTTTTGAAACTTTTTAAGAACTCGTCGTATTCTGCAAAAGTTATCAAGAACTTTTCTTTCAGAATTCATTTGGGATTCTTGTGTGCTATTTAGGTAAATATTATAATCACAATCAGAATTCATTCGAAGGTGTTCTTAATTTGATGAAATTGAAAGAAAACGGATTAGATCCTCCCACTATACCATCAGTTGATCAGTTAGCTCTTTTTTATACTTCTCATCAATATATTATTCTTCCTTCACTTTCAACAAATGTTTTATTTGGATTATTATGTATTTGCCGTACATTTTTCAGATAAATCACTTTTCTTTTGTAACAGCAATACTTGAGATACATAAAACAAAGAAATAAAGTTCAATTGTCCAAGATTGTATGCTCAAGGCGGGAAAAATTAATTATTTTGGCGGAAAATTTGAAAAATAAAATTTTGGGGATTTTTTGGGGATTCAATGTGAAAATTGGGGATTTTGTTCATCAGAATTGGGGAATCTGAGGAAAAAATTCTGGCAACACTGGTGAGTGGACCTCCTGTGACACGAAATTTTTCCCTGTGCAGGTAAATTTCGTGGAATCTCAGCTGGATTTTTGTAACAGGGTAATGCGTTCAGTTCTAAAGGTGCAGTGATTTGACATTTCTGAGATTCTAATTAATCGGAATACAGAATGAAACGTGATAGGATAATTCAATTATTCTTCCCAGAATCCATCTTTCCCCAACTTGGAAGATAGTATTGAATTATTAGCTATGCAAGTTGAAACTCGACTTTTTTTTGTCAAATTCAATTTTATGAAAAAAATACTTCTTTCAAGAATTATCAATGAAAATATTCGTCGTTATTATCTACAGTCTTTTGTCATTTATCGGGGAGTAGATGAATGCCTTCACGATAGAAACTTGGTGGTTTTGAAACAAAATAGTTATCCAGCCATTTCCGGACATCTTCGATATTCATGAAGTGCTGCTCCTTCAAATATGACGACTAAAATGAATAAATAAGTGATAACCAGAAGGAGCTAACAGGGTCTGGTGAATATGCCGCATGGGGTACAACTTCCCAGCCTAAATTGAAGATGAGTTCCTGGGTTGGTTTTGCTGTACGTGGACGTGCATTATCATGCAGCTTGATCACTTTTCGCCTTCCTTGCCCCGTAAATGGTCTTTTTTCCTCCAGAGCATCACTTACTTTGATCAGCTGGGCCCGGTAACGCTCAGCTGTAATAGTTTGGCCAGGTTCGAGAAGCTCGTAGTAAATGATTCCTTTCCAATCCCACCAGACACAGAGTCAAACTTTCTTTGCATGAATATTCGGTTTTTCAACTGATGTAGATGGCTGGCCCGGATCAACCCATGCTTTTCTACGTTCAGGATTGTCGTACAAAATCCATTTGTTCATCACTCGTCATGATTTTATGCAGAAAATTCTTCTTCTTGAACCGAGAAAGCAAATTCATGCAAATGCCAACTCTTTGTCTTTTATTTTCTTCCGTCAGTTTATGAGGAACCCATTTTCCTTCCTTCTGTATTTTTCCCAATGCATGAAATCCAAGTGAAATTGCTTGACGAGTAACTCCTAACTGTTCTGCAAGCTCTTCTTGAGTTTCACATGGATTTTCATTCGGTAAAACTTCAAGTTCTTCATCCTCAAATTTTTTGATCGCACCTGGACGTGGATCGTCCTCAAGACTGAAATTTCCATTACGAAATCTTGTAAACCACTTTCTCACTGTTCACAAAATGGCTCACAGAATGTTGACCCAATGTCGTATTAATCAATTCCATAGCTCGAGCAGCATTTTTATTCATTTGAAAACAGAATAGGATATACAATGGCGTAAATGTTGCTTATCGAAATCCATCTCATAAAATTGATACACAGGAAATTACTACTTGAAAATGACTGATATGACAACTGCAATGTCCACGCTACGAATTGGATGCGTTCAAATATTTTGTTTCATGCAACCAACTTAAAGCCGAGTTTCAACTTGCACATCTAATAAAAAGTGGAATCATAAAGCAGCATTTTTGAGAATATTCTATATTTCTACGGATTTTTGAGTCCTCGCGTGATCCAACAACACCATGCTTCGTACCTCCATCACATTTCTCTCTGAAAACAATGCAGTTTTGTGCACCGCAACGGAATTTTTGTTCAAAAATATTTTGACGCGTCCTTGATCGACTCCTCCTTATTTTCTTATTCATATCGATCGCTCAAGTGTTTCGTTTTCTTTTTTGTGTTATCAATTTTATCTCCTTACGGGTCTGAAATCAGAACAAAAAGTGGATTTTGTGTATACGGGAGTGGCCTGGTTCTGGTATGTTCCCTAGGCCTGAGCGGACGGAGATTTCTGATGGATCCGAATCCGACGTTCCGAGCGAACAAACCGTTCTTCTTCGCGCTGCGCGTTCGGAACGGTCCCGAGGTCATTCGAGGATCGATCCGATATCCTCCTCGGTGGATGAACGATGATCGTTGTGATAACCACTCAAGAAGAACGAAGAACATGTTTCTGTGATGTTTTTTCTAATCAATAAACAAAAAGTTTCTCCATAGTTTTGCGTTCCAACGTTTTCTTAACAATTTTTGTTCACGTTGAATCGAGGTTCGGAAAACAACACAAAACTTTGTGCACTTTTGCCGGTAAGTGCGCTTTTTTACGAACAACAAAAAACAATCTTGTGTCTGGTCCTTGAATTCATTCTGGAAAAATCGAGAGGGAAATGATTCTTTGACCTTTTCAGAGTCAGAGTGAAAAGAATGAGCTGGAATTATTTGTTCCTTGGCTCAGTGTATAGTGATGTAGAAGAATCATATTATTTGTTCAAAATTTTTCGGAGCTCACTATGCGAACTTGGCGAAGGTAATGATGATTTATCTTTGCGAAGTTTGTATCAGCTAATGGGATGTAATGGACGTTTTTAACCAGGGCAAAGACAAAGGTTCTTGAATTTACCGATTATTGAATTAAAGAATTTAGAGTACTCTGTTAAAAATGTACCCTGTTCTCTCATTGTTTGAATTTGTTCGTCATTTTTAACAGGGTGAAGTAAAGTCTCCTATTTCTAATCACTTCTCTAAATCATTGAGATAATTTTAGATACAAATTTGATTGAATACATTGAATTGCGGAAGGGTGGAAATAGGATACTTTATGCATTTATTCAATTAGTGCACCAAGTTTCACATTCGTAAAATGTTATTTGATGTTTACAGCGGCACAACTCATGAGGATTTCCATGCCGGCACCGCCGGTGCCAGTACCGCAAATGAAAATCGACCGACCGTATCATTTCATGATAACACACACCCCCTCTAAAACTATTCTCTTCAAAGGTATCGTGATGTCCCCAAAAACAGGATCATAAGACCTCCTCCTTTGGAGCTTTACTTTTTGTAATTTTTTATATTTTTTTTTCATGGATATTGTAAATAATTTGTTGAATAAATTCTCATTAATCCAATCTTATAACCCACAATGATAAAAAAAAGAATGTATTCCGTTGAGGGTCAAATGTTGATGAATGATTTCGCTATTTTATAACTTTTGTGGTCAAGAATTGAATAAAACATGTACAAAAATATATTTTCAAACAGCTTATTATGTCATGTGGTACGAATTAGAGATTAAGCTCTTATATAATTTTGAGATATCGCATATTGCAATAAAAACAAACTATCCGGACAAAAAATGTTGTCAGTCTCCGAGTGGGAAAATTTCAACGGTTCTTGTCTTTCTATTCCAATTTAGATTGATTTTGTCCTGATTTGAGATGAATACTGCGAATAGAATCAGTCTAAAACTCAATAAGGAGGGCAAAAACCGTCCGAAATTTCCAATTATTCGGATCTGATTACCGGTTGTACCGCGTTGCGTATTTTTCATGTTTCTGAAATAGCCAGTTATACCAATTAATGTTATACAGGGGGTGAATTTAATCAATACCCTTCCACCTCTCATGGGTTTTCAAACAAACAACTGCACCGAGAAAAAAGAGCAAGGTAATGGTTACTCTGCGGCAGAGCCAGGGGGCATAAATTTAGATAGAAAATTTTTAGACTGATTTCAGCGCTGCCGTACGGAAGAGTACTGGAAATAATTTTACATGTATACACCAACACAAGTCATGAATAAATTATAATAGTTTTTGAAGTAGTATTAGTATATTCATGTAAATTATTTCCAGTGCCCTTCCGTACGGCGGCGCTAAAATCAGTCTAAAAATCTTCTATTTGAGTTGATGCTCCCTGGGAAGTTTGTCTCGCAGTGTATCCGTTCTTCTCAGCAGAGTAAAAATTACTTCGCAGACATGAATCTACCCTTTCGGCATGGCAATCATTGCTGCGTGGCAGAGTAATGCGCAACAAAGCGTTCATTACTCTTTGTCCGAAGCTACAGTGACCAGGGCCGCGCAACTCCAATGAAAATACTTGGGACGTGCTTGCGCGCCCTCTCAAAGGTTGACTTTCATGCGAACTGAAAATCAAAATGGTGGCCTGGTAGAGCGACCTAACCTAAAAATTACTTTGATTTTGAAATATCAATAATATTTCAACAATAAAGCGTGATAATGAGAAAATCCCAAAGCCAAATTATGTATCAACTACACATATAATTTATTTTTAGAATTGTTGTTCACACTTTATTGTCGAATTACTGTTGATGTTTCAAAATCCAAATTGATCAGCATTATTGACTTATCCCTAATTAAAATTTGATTCGGGGTCATCCTATAGAGTTCCGTTCTTCAGCTGTGTTCTCGACATACCACATTTGTTTGCCGTGTCGTTGTTAACAAATTCGCTCATGTCTGCGAAGGAATTTTCACTCTGATGAGAGGAACGGGTACTCTGCGAGACAAACTTTCCACGCGATGATGCTGCAAAGTAACCATTACCCTGCTCTTTTCTTCGTGTGCGTTATTCAACCACTTTATCGCTTCATATGGTTAGGAATCAATCAAATCCACCCCCTGCACGCATTGAAAGTCGTTAGCTCGGTAACTCACCGTATGGATATCAAGCGAATATGGGGATTCGGATCCCCACGCTAATTTCCAATTTCCTTTCGCGTTTGAGGACATCCCGTGGAAGCTGATTCGCCGGAAAAATGAGATACTTTTACATCTTATATTAGGTGTACAACTTTGCTTCCGCTGTTTTTTCCCAAAATCTTGCGGTGTGAAAACCCCTTTGGATTCTGTCTTCGAAGCAGCTGTTCGCAAGTAAAGAAAATCTTGTCTTCAATTCGTGTGGAACTCAATTCCCCTGTTTCTGAATCATTCCCATGGCTCTGAGGCGTTTCGAAATGGTTTGTCGAAACCGTTACTCCCAATGATTCTGCCAATTCTTCTTGCAATGCCTCCAATGCGGAATCTTCAAAAATTTTCTCTCTTCCACCGCCATGTCGGTCCTCGACGTTAAAATCACCCTTCTTGAAACGTAGGAACCATTCACGTTCTTTCACCCTTAGTACTTGAGAGCATTCGCTGAACCTACCGCCGCAACTATGTATTGTAAACGGCGGAAGCAAAATTGTACACCTAATACCTTAGATTTTTATTGCCGACGGATCCAGATTCTGCGAGATGCTAAGACGAAGATTCCGTAAACCATACAGTTGCAACTCTATATAATTGGGAATATTTAATGTAGCTTCCTAGTCAACCTACTTGTTAAGGCTCCCTCTCAAGATGTTCAAAGTCCCATCGTCGTCGGTAGAGGATCTAGGAAATCTTATAAGTCAGGTAGAGGGTGTCTTTCTAGATTCTGGCACACGCCAGGGTTTGCAGACTTGAATCCACCCCTTTAGAGTCAGTCATCCCAAACAGGAATCTGGATCAGGATTTGGAAACCTCGTTGGTCCTGCAATCTCCAGATAAGTCACTGTATCCTCGTTGACAGAAATTACTTCCGAAATGAATCCTGCAATCAAAGATTTCATTACATTCAAACGATCATGATAACTGCGATGTACTCATTTCTTTGCGCGTAATACCTCATACCTTCGTGAATATGAATTCTTGTACAGAGTTTCCACTCGTGAAACGTATTTATAACTTGTGATTTGTTCATTTTTCAGGCGTAATGATTGGGCTTATGGCAATGCCACTTCCTCCACTTCCCGTGCCCGAGTTTATCGTGGATCGTCCGTTTTATTATTGCATTGTGCGCAGACCCGTTAACCCTGTCGTACTCTTCAATGGTGTTATTCACGAACCACGTTCTTAAAACCTAGGATATTCAACTCTGACCATAAATAAATGTTTATTGCAATTTGAAAAATTTTTATTCTCTCTTTCCCTCGATTCTTCGTAACATGAAATTCAAGGCAACCTGCCTGTAAAAAAAAACGGTATAACTATGTCCGATTCTTAACACTGGGGTGAGAAAAAGAGTGCTCTCTAAATCTGGAAGAGTGAAAAATCACTCTTTTAGACTGAAAAATTTAGATTTGGAGTGGCTGTGAGTTTCTAATCTCACCCTGTTAAAAATTCCCGATACATAACGATATAAAACGGTCAATTTTTTCTATTTCGGAATTTACAATGTTGTATCGTTATTAAACGATGGAACCCTATCGTTCCTCATTGAATTTAACAGGATGTATGGGGTTTTATCGCGAAACTCGTACAGGGAAAGTGCCAGTTATTTGAAAAAAAACATAGTCATGTGTTGTAGCATAAGTAGTACATTTTCTATAAGAATTTTACGATAAAATCACATACATTTGATGATGAATTTTATAGAACATGATAAGAAACAATAGAGTTATATCGTTTAATAACGGCGCAAATTTTGAAATTCCGTATTCAGGAACCTCATTGAAAACTGTAGGGAAATTTTATCGTTTTCAATCGTTTTTCTATTGGGAAAATTTAGCAGAACAAACCTTAAATTACCACTCTAAAAGAGTGGAAATTCGTTGACTAGTATGTCGTTTTGGGACGGAGCACAAGTTCAACAAAAATTTGTACACTGGATTTGAATAATTCGTTGACTCTTTCCATTATTTCGACGATCAACGTGAAGAGTGAATTCCATTGGTGAAACAATGAACAAAGCGTACGAATAAAATTGCAAACTAGTCAACGAAAATTTGGATCACTAATTTTTTCCGTGAAGAGTGAAATACCACTCTAAACAATTTTAGGGAGTGGGATATTTGTGTTATCAGCACTTCTGGGGGTCCTGTCAAACGAAAACACGAGAATCTCAAGGGTCCCAGGTGGGAACCTTGATAAAAAGAAACGATAGAAACCGATCGAAGAGGTCAAAAACCGCATAGAAACATGTGAGCATCAAAAATTGATATTCACAGTTTTTCTTCTCCCGATCACAATAATAGAAAGCACGAATGAAAATTTTCATTCCGGAATAAAATATACAAGAAGTGTTGTTGAGAACTAGCGACTACGAGAACATTTTTTGTCTGAGAACAAGGGTGGCGCAACATGAATTTCCCAGATGTCAAGTTCACCAAGGAAGATCTCGTGTATAACAACAATACATTCTTCAAGATCCTTCGCTTCCTCGACTCGATTCAATTTCGTATATTGTGTTGGTCGCCCTTGTCGAATGGCTCTTCAAAATGCTGGCAAACGCATTTGCAGTCCCACATCGATTAATCCAGTTGTTTTTATTTTTAGTAATGCTGGGCCTCAGAATGTTGAGCGAAATGCCTGCTACTCGGCGCTTCATCGTGAATCGTCCATTCTACTATTCCATCGTATACAATTCGCCTGTGAATAGTGCCTTGACGCTTTTCGAAGGGGTCATTCAATCGCCAAATATATAATATACACAACTATTGAATAAAAAAAAAATAAATAAACAAATAAAACTTCATGAAGATTCACGTAAAATTCTGGTAATTTCGAAAAGAGAAGTAATATGGACTAACTATGGGTATTTTCATGGTTAACGGAGGAACGATGCATTGGGAAGAGCTTGTTACTGCCGCCCTTGTGTTATGGTTGAAGAAGAACCCGGCGTCTAGCGATTTCTGTAAAGAAAAAATAGTCAGATGAGTTTGCATTCCCCAAACAACATTGATTACTGATTTTGGTAAATATCATTGCAATTCATTAATTCGCTTGGTTTTATTTTTAGCGATGCTATTCAGGAAAACAGCTGCTCTTCGACGGATACCAGAGTTTATCGTTGATCGACCATTCTACTATTCCATCATTCAGAAATCCTCTGAAAATAGTTTGGTATTCTTCGAGGGAGTCATTCGATCACTGTAAATACAATGCATGGGATATTAACGTGTATGAATCACAAGAAATAAAACTCCATGAACAATCGAACAGGATGTTTTGTGATTTTTGAATGAAAATTGAACGATGATTATACTACACCCTGGTGAAAGAACCGGATGAGGCTTTGAATAAAATCTCGGATACAGTTCATCCAGATCCTCATTTGCAACTTGATACTAGCGGCCCCTGACGATGCAATCCGAGCCAAATCTTTTCGAAAATGAAGCAGTAAAAGGAAAATATCGCTCTGTACAGACCATCTTTATTGATTGCAAAAGGTCTGTACAGAGCGATATTTGAGGAGCTGAAACGAATCAAACTTTGCTACGTAGTTTTGAAACAACTCAGCAATAATTACAAATTTTAAATAAAGTTTCCTGCTAGGATTTGACTCTAGATATAAATCCAAAGCTCAAAACACATTCCTAAACACGAGAAAATATAAGTTTTATCAATTAATATTTCACATGTAATTTTAATCAATCATTTGAAATTCCAATTTCATATTCAAAGTTGAATTCAAGTAATTGACTCCATCATTGTGGATTTAAAATTTGGATTTATTGTTTAATTGATCAGAAATTACGTAGCAAAATTTTGTTCATTTCCTGAAAGACTCCAAGGAAGAAAGTCCTTAAGAAAAAAAAGAAAAAAAAATTTGTAACAAATGTTGGAAGCATCCTGAATGAATCTCGAGGGCATGTGAATTTTTCTTATCGAACTTTTGTTTTCAGCGAATTTAATTGAAAGAATGTAAAGCGATCTCCATCTTTTAGATTCCTCAAAGATGTTTTGCCAAGAATAGGGATGTTAGATGAACAAAAAACAAAACATAGATTAAGAGAGGTAATATCACCCATGTGGTGACATAAATGTTCAGAATTATATAGAATTTATATAAAAACTGTATTGAATTAAATATGAATTGTATATAATTTTGCAAATTATCCCACATGGGCAGAGGATTGTCACACAAGTTTATTTTACCTCTTTTTCAGCCTAACTCTCGTGTAAATTGCGGTTGAGCCTCGATGATCCACGACTCTCTCGCTTTTAGCCCTTGCTACTCAACTCTTTGCAACCTTTTGCATCAACTCTCACAGCAAAATACTGAGCAAATATGCTCGTGCCGTCGCCAAATGCGCAACAATATGCTATGAATCTAGGATTTTAGCTCGAGTTGTTATCGTGTTGCTTGAACAACCTTGCCAACTGTATTTTTTTTTTAAATTCAGTATGTCATTCATTTTGTGTAACTATACAATGGGTATCGCAATTCGCAAACGGGTTTCATGGATGCATTCTTCAGATCAACAACTGTTTCCTTTGAATAACATAATATACAATTTTCATTAATCTGATTGAATTTCAGTGATGATTGTCGCGGGGTCTAGTTTTGTTATGTCGCCAGAATTTACCATTGACCGTCCGTTCTATTTTTCCATTATACGTAAATCAAGTGATCTTCTTCATGCTATGTTGTTCCAAGGGTTGGTACGTTCACCTGAGGATCAATGATTGGTTATTGAGGTTTTAAATGTATGCTTGTTGGAATAAAATTGAACTAATATATGATAGTTGGTTACTTTCACTCCCTGATTCACTGTGATACAAAAACGCTCATATCTATTTATAAAACACTCAAGGGTGTCCCTTGGTCGATTTTTTCCCCCAGAAAACTACTAAATCGTTTCAACCGTTCTACATCATTAATATTCAATTAATTACAATGATCTTTAGATCAAAAAATTCAGAATAAATCAGAGAAGAAGCCGGCTCTGGTATCAAAATAATTATACACTAAATGGAGGTTTGTAATCGGCTGATGAAGAAATTTTGCTCTAATCAATTGATTTAGTTCAACAACAAACAGACCAGACCCGGATTGTTTGATTAATTAATTGTGAATGTTTTGATGCGAAGTAAAAGTAAAGTTTGATGTATTTAATTGAATATTGATGACTAGAAACGGTTGAAACGATCTAGTAGTTTTCTAGTGGAAAAATTTACCAGAGGCACTCCCTCAAGTGGATACTAGTGCCGGGACGCTAGCCATTTCGTATTGGCCAGTTTATTCAAAAACTATTGAATAAATTCATCCAAACTGAGTTTTCAAAGATTCTGTAAGCCATGAGGAATCTTTAGAAACTTAGTTTGTACGAATTGATCTAGTACTTTTTAAATAAACCAGCCAATACGAAATGGCTAGCGTCCCGGCACTAGTATCCCCTTAAGGGCATTCATCAGAGGCAAAGTTACTAGATCTCTCCCCCCAGTTTTCTCAACGATTAATGAATATAATCGATTTTAATGAGCAGGTGCATCTTCTTAGCATATCAAAGAACGTGCAGCTACTCTTTATTTTTCATTTTATTTGTTCGTTTCTGAGAAAACTGGGGGGGGGGGGGCGATTTTGGAATCTAGTAACTTTTTGGGAAGGTGGTGAATGCCGTTAAGTAGAAGCGATTAATGCATCAGAATGGGTACCTTCATTCGCGAACCGGATTGCATGGGAATATCTTTGGACCAACATAATATACACATTTCATTAATTCGATTTGATTTCAGTGATGTTGGCACCAGGATCCAGTTTTGTTATGTCACCAGAATTCACCATTGACCGTCCGTTCTATTTTTGCATTATACGTAAATCAAATGATCTTCTTCATGCTATGTTGTTCCAAGGGTTGATACGTTCACCGAAGGATGAATGATTGGTTATCGAGGTTTCAAATGTATGATCGCTGAAATAAAATTAAACCAACATGTTAATAATTGGTTATTTTTGTTTTCCCTACTGTGGAGTTGAAAGCATGACAAGGATTTTTCAATGTCCCAACTAAAAGAAAATATTTTCCTCAATCAAAAGTGCTTAACAGCGTTGCCAATCAAAGGGAATCTCATTTTCTAGCAGAATTTAGTATAATTTTGAACTTTTCCGATAACTCGGCAGAGTCCTAGATATCACAATAACATAGTTTTCCAAAAGCTCATAATAAATACAATGTATTCGGTCCAATATTCGTTTCCAAATAGCACAAGAGTTTTGTATGAATACATTGTATTCATTATGGGCTCATAGAATTCTTGTGCTACCCTATGTTCAACCCTTCAAGTACACACAGTTGCAAATTCGCACCAACCATTTTAAGACTTTTCGTTTTTTGTCAACAATAGACTTTATTCTCGTGTTTTTTTTCCACTGATCGAATGAAATATTTGTGAATTTTCTTCCACATCACGTTAATCTGCACAGTTTTCCGCTCAAATTGGTCGAACGGGAACCGAGTTATTAAAGTTGCGTGGTGCGAATTTGCACCTGTGTGTACTTAAAAGGGTTAAAAGAGTTGCATAAAACAACTCGAACTCATCTGAAAGATATTCTTTTACCATCCACATTATATTAATTTGATTTAATTACAGCGATGATGATGATGGCAGGGTCCAGTTTTGTTATGTCACCAGAATTCACCATTGACCGTCCGTTCTATTTTTGCATTATACGTAAATCAAGTGATCTTCTTCATGCTATGTTGTTCCAGGGGTTGGTACGTTCACCTGAGGATCAATGATTGGTTATTGAGGTTTAAAATGTTATAAAGATTTCGTTTGTATAATCGTTGAAATAAAATTGAACTAACATGATAATTGGTTATCATTGTATTCTTCCTACCGTAGTGATAAGAGGTATGATGAGAATTTTTCGATGTGCGAATGAAAACAGGATATTCTTATGTCACCGATGATGTTTTCTCATCTCATCCGAAGGCAAAAGAGAGAAAACGTTGAAAATTTAGGAGATTTCAAGTCCTGTTGTGTCTTTTTTCCTCAGTTAGGGGGTGAAAGTGAATTCTCTAATAGAAACAACTGAAACAAACATCTAATATATATTCTTCCATCATCCACGTTAATATATCAACATTTCACCAATTTGATTTCGTTTCAGAGTTGCTGCTCGAAGGATACAGTTTGGATATGTCACCAGAATTACTCATTGATCGTCCGTTTTATTTTTCCATTATACATAAGTCCTATGATCTTCATGCTAACTTGTTTGAAGGATCGGTATGTTCACCTAAGGATCGATGATTGGTCCAACAAATTTAAATGTATACCGCTGGAACGTTAAAACCTTCACTTCGTTCATTAGCAACCAAATTTGCTGAACTTCAACTACAAAACCTCTTCTATTTCTTGAATTTCTTTATTGACACATATCAAAATATTTAGGTTAACGTATCACATAAGTTTAATCAATTCCGTAAATATAACTATAGTTCTCAAAAGGTACACGTGTATCATAAGTCACTGACATACGTACTATAAATTTATACGATGCAACATTGTTGAATTATGCACACGTAATTCATGCCATTCTTTTTCCTTTCTCACATCTCTTGCAATCATTTCATCACAAATATCTCTCAATTTATCCAATGTAAAAATATAATAGTGTAAATTCGCAATAAGAAAATATAAACAACTAATAACACTATCTTTACGTCAAGAAATTCAACTAGATGTTACGTAAAAGTATTCTTATACGGTGGATGAATTTAATCCGTTCCCATCCTATTTCATCAATTTAGGAATTTGTAATCACATTTATTCAAATATGAATTGTTTCAACAGTAAATCATTCCTCAATTTTTTTCAAGAATTTGTAACTTATGACATATTTGTTTCACAATTCATCAAAGAGGAACGAATTAAATCTACCCTCTATTTTCAAATTTGATTGAACTGTAGGTTGTGTAGAATCTACACAAAACAACAAGAATCCAATACATTCTGTTCAACATCTTGTACATGTTTTATAAAATATTATTTATAATAATAATAGAAACCTCGTTACAAGGTCATAAAGAGATTTATAATTATATTGGCACTTCAGATAAATTTTGTAAATTATTTCTATCTAGAATCACCAGAAGATCTTTCGACTCGATGGAATAAAACAACCCAGACGGATCTTCCATTTGTATGAAATAAGATCTGGCTGATTGATTTTTTTCCATTTGATTTAATTATCTTTGAGAATTTTGGATAGAGAGATCTAGCTCTCTTGAGAGGGTCCTGGTAGTTCCAGATTTGAAACGGCACGCAGAGAGGTGCTTAAATTTTCAAGAATTAATCTTCGATATTTCATTTACTGCGATCCAGAACTCAAACATCTTCTCTCTAAACAAACCAATTTCATTCTTAATTTTCGTAATATAACACAATATAAATTGAAAATAAAATTTAATGAAACGTGATAATTCCTATATTCTAAACAATCGTTGCTGTATATAATATTGTTTCCTTCAGCGAATAATGATTCAACATTGTAAATTATACTCTATCGCTGCATTCAATAACATTGTAAAAAAAAAATGCATTCAATTCAAATATATAAACCACTCGTGATCACTTCATCGAGTAGCATTCAATGTCAACAATAAACTCTTATGGAAGATCGAAATATTGATAAATTTCAAATCTTAAATCAATGAATTTTTTTCTCAACATGATTTTTATAAAATTTGCTTCATTATTTTGATCCATTGCATCGAGAATAGATTCTCATAAACAACAATTAATTCGAAATACTCGAACTACCATGATTATTCCATTCATTCAACATTGATTTTGTACTTGAAAAGTAACAAAATACATACAGCAGTTACATCGCTATACATTAATTATACTCCTTAAATCGAGAATATCACGGGTATATTAAGGAAGAGGATGTTGTTTTCAACTAGCACAGTTGATTTCAATTAATGATACAATTTCCAGGTCTGCCAAATTTCGAGGAAGAAGATGCAGCCTCGGTAGACGTGGTTCCGTTGGAGATAAGAGAACCTTTACGTCCTGGCAAATGCAAAGTTGTCGTGGTGTCCAGAAAATCCTCATCGTTATCGGATTCCGCATTATCTTTGAAATCTTGTACATAACGTTGAATCATACCTTGATTCGACGCGTTACCACCACCCACTGCCATCACCGCTTGTCCGTTATTCGTCATAAATGGTGGCTGCTTTGCGAGTTCCTGAGTCCTTAGAGCGTACATACGTTGCAATTCGACTAACGCGTCGTCCATGAATCGTACATTCATTTTACGGTCCGGTACCTGATTTTCCAACCCAATATTAATATCTTTGCGATATTTGTTGTTGAAGTCTGTCATCATCTCATTATCATTCATGGTTGATTTTTTTAAGGTTCCCATATCAAAACCCATAGGATATTCGTTTGTAGTCAACATTTGATTGTTCTGGAAAAGAAAGAAATCAATGATTTCCACTCAACGCTACGCTGAGTCGATAATTCACTCACCTCGCTGTTCTTCTGCCTTTCCATCTCGATCAATCTATCCTCATTCCACCCCATGGGTCTTGTACCGAGTTTTTCCGAAAAGCCTGGCCCTTGGGTCACACGAGAATAACGTCCTTCCTGTTCAGGCATCTGCTCGTTCTGACGATGATTCAATTTTTGCTGATTCTGATTTTGAGCAGCGATATCCCTCCACCTAGCGCTTTTCATCATCAACTGCGCGAGTTGCTGGATCGTTTGTTTACGATTGCCCCTGTACTCGTCTACGTCGTCATTCTGGTTTCGATTGGCAATTTTCGCAGGGGTAGAACTTTCGCAAGGTATCATACAATCTGAATTTATATCGAGTCTACGTAACCGATTATAGCTCTCCCCTTGACCAGCCAACAAATTATCGGGATCGGGTATCGCGCTTGCTCTTCTAGCTTTGTAATCGAATTCAGCGTCTCTGTCGCAAGATTTTCGCTCCTCATCCAGAAATTTCACCGTCAATATCATAGCGAATGTCGGCTCCCTAGAAAATTACATCAATTTTACGAATATCGCAAAGAAAATTTGAAGGGCAAAAATGTACCTTTGAGTGAACAATCTTCTACGCGCGGTTAAGTTCTGGCCGAGGCTTGTCCCGAGTCTAGCGTTTTCTATCTCCTGTTCCATCTGGCGTTCCATTTCAAGGAACTTCGATGTTTCGTAAATCACGTCGATGGGCATTTTTGCGACCTCTCTGACGATTCGTCTCTCGGCGGACGACTGCATGCGTTCCCCGGTATTGAAAATTGGACGAAATCCCAGACGTTCTTGAGCCTTGAGGAAAGGAGATTGCGAAACGGGTCCCAACTTCGACCAGATTGTACCAGGTTTTTTAGAAGGGCTCAGTATAGGAGAGACTATACCCGGACGAGTTTGAATTGGATTTTGATTGATCAATTCGATGTTCGCGTTTGCTACCGTGCAAGGTACGCGACAAGGTTTTGGCGGTACTAAATCCAATTTTGGAGGAACTACCCCAGGTTTTGGGGGTGGGCCCAAAGATGTTATGGTCAAAGGTGGCGGGATTTCGTGCTCCGATTCTGGAGATTGTTTAACCACGGTAGCTTGTACGGCATTCAAAAGGTGATCCAACCGATTCTCTAATCGATTTTGACGATCTCTGTCCAATTCCATAAAACGTGATACCATGTCAGTTTGTGCTTCCAGTATCTGAAAAATCGTATCATTGTATTACTCATTCGCAAGTTGTTCTTTCTAAAACATAAACAGTACTTTAGAGAAAAATTTGAGTCTCGAGCATAACTTACTTTATTCACCACTTCGCTCTGGGAACTGATAGCGCTCAACACGAGTTGTTCAAGTTTCTGTGCTTTTTTCTTCCGTACTGGAACGTTAGGAACATTCTCTGTATTGACAGCAAAATCTCTCGACTTTGTACCACTTTCCGATGAAGTTGGAGAATTCAAAAGGTAATCCATCAACAGACTGTCGTCGTTGCAGGTCGCGTTATTCGTGATCACCGAAGTTTCGTTGTTCAAACATGGTTGAACTGGATTGTTGTTTTGAATCTGTACAAATAAAATTTGTGTATAAATATATCGATCACAAAATTTTTGTTGGGTCGTAGAGGGCTATGAAATGATGATGGAATAATCTTGTTTATGTAAAAACCATGGATTTATTATATATTTATATAAAAATTCTTTGTACAAACAATATCGTTATCATAAAAGATTCGCCATGAGAACGTTACGACGCACGGCGTTGCTGAAACCTTCTTTGTACTTGTACCACACACGATGTTTCGGTAAATTTTCTTTTTCGTTGGTCGATTTCTGATTCGATGAAGTTCCATCGCTGTTTACGGGAGTTCTGACGAAATAATTCGAATAATTCTACAAAAACATAACACAGAACACACAGTAGTTACCTCGTGGATCGAAACAAGACACAATCGAAGAAAATATAATATAAAACATTTACTTTGATCTTTTTTGGAACTTGAGGTTGTTTCGATTCCACCGGTTGGATGGGATTTATTTTTTTAGGTTGCAAAGTTTCTGTCGTTGACTCTTCTTCGATTCCTGTAATCGTAGCCATTCTCCTCAATCTCTCGCTCTCCAGCTCCTGAGCGACTATCAGTTTCACCGTGTAAGGGAGAACACGACGATTTTTACAACCAGGGAAAATTCCAATTTCAAAAATATCACTGCAAAAAACACAAGCGTTATCACAAATTCATCATTCCTCTTTCTTACGTAATTCTCTTTTCTTACGGTTCTAATTTGTAATCGTAATTCCCTTCCGCGAGCTTCTCTTGGAGCAAAGTAAGTCCAAAATCAAGCATTATTCCTATCATGCGTGCCAGATCAGTCTTTTCTTTCGACGAATAGAGATTTCCAGAAACAGTTCGTAGTCGAGGAGTCAGAATATCTGGCAAGTAAGGAGCGATATCGATGGTAAGCGTAAGAGCGTCTTGCGTACAAACTCGTTTGACCGTTGTTAAAATTTCAATACTTTTTGCAGTTTTATTTCTCATCTGAAAATTCCAATTCAGTTACAAAATGATAAATGGAATTGTCAAATTGTGTTTTTTACCTCATACGCAACAGTTGGATAAGAAATTCTAGGACTCTGTAGTTTAGCAAAATTCAAATGCCACGTGACGTAGGCGTAATTCGTGTAGGGCATTATCGACCAAACTTGCAGTTTTTCGACGACTAAAGAAATTCTGTCGAAGAATTGAAACCATTCCAAGGATGTGAAGATACTTTCAAATCTCTCGCTGCATATTTCTGGATAATTATGAAATATTCCTGGCAATAATTTGTCCGTTTCACCTTTGAAAGAATTTTAAAAGATGTCGGTGAGAAGTTCAATGATCGATGAATTATATACAAAATGTATGTAATAAATGTTTACTATGTTGCACAGTTTTCAAAACCCCAATGACCCTCTCGTGAGTCGAAAGTGGTCCAAATTGTCCTTTGGGAATAGAAAAAATTGCTTTCCACGAATCAAATAACCCTTTATGTCTATCTTTCAATCCTATGGATGTGCTCTCTATCAAACTAGATCCTCCCGTGTACTGTAACGCTCCAAGACAACTTCTGATATCACAATTCGATCTCTCTGCCAATTTTAATAAAGTATTTAAACGAACATTCAAATTTTCTCTCCTCGCGATTTCCATTAATCGTTCCGCTAATCTTACAGGACTGATTTCAGGTACCGCGATTATAAGAGCAACGGCTCTGAGTGGTCTAAAAATAAAAAAACAACATAATCAACAATCTCATGCCATTCTAAGCGATAAACATCAAACGCAAGAATTGTACCTCAAAGATGGAGTGTACGGTTCATTGCAGATACAAATAACTGGCCTTTGGCAACCTTCGACCCCTTTGTTATTTTCCGCATCACGCTTTTTACCTTTAGTTTTTAAATTACCGCTGATAAATTTTAAAAGTATGTCGATGGAAGCTGCTGGAGCTCCATCAATTTCGTCAAGAATTAAACAATTGGGACGAGGATCTGTCCCCATCACTGCTTTCATTTGAGTAGAGGAAAGAAGAATTTGTCTACAAAAATGAATATTTTGATTTCTAAATAAATATCGATAGAATTGAATGTTCTATACCTAAAAGCTTCTGGTCCTCTTTCGTCGCTGGCATTAATCTCAATTATATTATATCCTACGTGTTTGGCTACCACGTGAGCCAAAGTCGTCTTTCCCAAACCCGGAGGTCCAGTCAAAAGAACCACTTTATGAATTGGATATCCTTTGCTATCTAGATCATTCATGAAAACTGAATTATTATTAATCGAAGACTTATGTTTCTCATTGAAAGTCTTGTTTCCCTTCTTTCCACGAAATGGATCTCGATGGAATACTACTTTGTCCCACAATTTCATCCAATTCAAAAATGTTCTATTGATATTCTCATCCGACAACAGTTCTCTGTAAGATCGGGGACGATATTTGTCGACCCATAATTCAGTATCGACATTCTCATCCTCGATAATGCAGTCGGGAAGAATTTTATTTCTCCGTTCTTCGTTTGATTTCAGCTGAAATATAGATATAATTTATATGTTTGAGGATAACGTAGATTCAAGGAATACAGAAAATCTATAGAAACTCACAATCTCCTCTGCTTCCGCTTTCAATTTATCGTAAGGGGTGAGTAAGAGTTTAGAAATAGTTTTAGTATTCTTTCCAATTGGATTAACAATTTTGCTTTTGAGTTTTATATAAATCCTCTGTGAATCCCGAGGACGAGTCAAGGCCACGAAATCACATTTTGGAATATTTAGAGATATGTTATCTATGCTTTTACTGAAATATATATATATATAAATATGAAATTTTATAGTTGTGCGCAAGAGTTAGATACTTAACGTATATTGGATGATAATGTACTTTTGAATGTACGATGGTGTATCGTATGATTGAGATGATTCTTCTTTAATCTGTAATCTTTTGTTATGAATGAATTCTATAATTTTATCCGGTTCGCTCCATCGAGGTCTCTTCTTTTCAGGTTCAGCTAAAAGATTTGAATAAATATGAAAATATATAGATTAAAAAGTATATAGATGATTGTAATTAATACGAACGAGCAATGTCAAAAAAATCTTCAAAATCTGCTATGAGATTGTCAGAATTTCTTTTAGATACAACTGGAGGGTCTAAAAAACTGGGACTTTTTTCTCGAACTTCATAAGAAGTAGAGGGAATAGATTTATCTGTCGACGTAGATGGTACATGTTTGGTGCTTTGGACAGGTTGTAACCTTTGACTGTATTCCGCTGCTGTGGAAAAATGTTTTCTTGTTCAATTTTTTCATACCAAATGCGATGTATAATTAGAATCATTGTCAATAGAATGCACTTACCTTTGAGTATAGTATTATCAAAATATTCGTTTTAATCTAGTTTTACTATACCAAGCATTATTCAATGATTTTCAATCAATCTTGACGATTCAAATTAATTTTCCGTAAGGTTAAAAAATGTGAAAAACTTTGACAAACATTGAAGCTGGATTGCAATGAGATTTTTGCAACAAATACGAAAGAAAAGGGGAGAAAATGAGTAACAGAGGATAATTTTGAATGAACCTGACATATCGTCAAGCAGTTGTTGACATAATTTCTTTCAGTCGCAATGATCTCTGATTGAAGAAAATCAATGAAAGATGCAGGTAAATTGACGAAATTTTAATTTACTAAGAGAAAGTTACCTTCAAGCTCTTTTAGATTTTCATATTCATCCGCATTTATTAAATCAAATTCTTCTTCAGGATTTAAATATTCAATATCCATTTTGACAACTCGAAGAACTACGAAAGCACGTCATTCACGCACCTAGTATTTGGGTATTTGGCGCCATAATTCTAGAACCACAGACTTTTGAACACTACCCACACTGTTTTCTTTTCTCATTGGTCATTCTTACTAACAAGAATACGTGATTGAACAATTCCGTTGAATCTAGCGACTAGGTGGCAACAGTGTCCGTTTCACAAGGCCAAAATGGGTGGGAGTAGGGATGGCGGCCATTTGTCAATCGGTACGAATCATTCAAGATAACACAAGAATTTTAAAAGAGTTCATAATGAATACAGTGCATTGAAAATGAAACTCTTGTGCTATCTGGGATTTGGTAGCGCGTATCATCCTAGGTGGAACATAAGAACCCCGAATGAATTTTAAAAAGAGAAAAAGAACTCTGTAAGGACTCTTTGTATTCCAGAAGAGCAATCAAAGAGTTCTTTTTTCAAGTATCCATTTAGAATTCTTGTGTATTATCTGGGTCATTTGTACAGACTTTACTAGAAATTACCAGATCTTCATCGATACAACGAACGCTAATAGACCGAAATTGTTTATTTTTATGGAATCCACAAGGAATTCTACAATGTACAATTCAATAAAATACAATGAGCATTCGATGTATTGGGAGCGGTCAACTTCTGTTGTCTTGCAATTTCTCGATGGGTCAAAAGCTAGTACTTTCTAATGATTTCCCTGAAAAGTACTAGTTTTTAACGAATTAGGAAATTTTGGACTAGCAGGCTTTCGGGACGAAAATCTACCATTCGGGATATGAATTTTCTATTACAAATTTTTTCCATTTGTGTACGAAATTTGAATCTTGCCTCATCGATTCTTTTGAAAAAGTATCCAAATTGCATCCCGCAAACATCAGATTTACAAAATTCCGATGGTACTTGTTGTTCTGTTTTCCAAAGTGTTCCTCCACTCCTCGAAATCCCCATTCAATCCCATCAATGATCAGCCCGTTCAACGAAAACGAAAAAGTTCTGTGACAGAGTGGGGGAAGAACCCAATCCCAAATCCCGATCAATTCATCTGGGACTTAAACTTATTTTTGGAAACAAAGTTGATGGATTGGAATCTTATAATCTATCAATCAATCCTACAAAATTCATAATATTTCAACGAAGAGGTTGAAATTATAACATCGAAATGCTTGATCGATGAAAAAGAATCCAACGATTAAAATGAATTATTACCTGTACTATCTGATCTCGAGTGTAAGTTTCGTTTAAACCAGGTTGATTGGAGTCCGTAGAAGTTTGACAAAAGGCGTCGTTCAAATTGGGCGCGGTATCCGCAGGATAGTCCGGCGATAAGGATCCGTTATCCTTAGTTTCCGACCAACGAAGGGGATGTTTGTAGGTAGCCGCCAAGTTGTGTCCAAAAACGATTTTACGAGGTTCTTGAGGCACAGCTCTGTTGGCATCGATATTTTGTTGCAACAGATTCTGATGGCGTATCAGATTTTCTATATTCGCATTGTGAGGTACAGCTTGAACCCTCATATTAGACAATTGAGTTCCCATGGAATTGGAATCTGGATTCATTTGAACGTTCGGCTGATTCGATGAAGAGAAGAAATTAGTTTGAGATGAGAAAATTTATATCGTAGATTGAAAATTCATACCATCTGTTGGAATCCCACGACATTGTTCATGTGAGATTGTTGTTGACGATTCCAGGGACGATTCTGTTGTAGGAGATACTGTTGCATGTTCTCTTGAATGATTTGATTTTGTACGTTTTGTACGGTATTTTGATAAGGGATTTCGTTGTAAGCGTAATGCATTGGCGGCAAAGTGTTGCGATTAGTCAGTTGTGGTTGACAATCCACGATTGGGATAGATCCTTGCAGAGTAGCAGCTCTGTTCCCTATGTTGTTGATAGACGGCTGTGCTGTGTTGTGCGTCCCAACATCTCTGGTAGGTGAGAATACGTTACAAGGTCTAGCCACTACAGTTTCATTCGATTCCGGAGAATCTGGGTATTCATTTTCATCTGAAAATTAAAGTATCTTTCGAATTCTGCTTCTCTTCGAATATTATGAATCAACTCACGTTCGTTGATCCATACAGGAGATAGCGCTTCGGTTCGGAAATGCGATTCCACGGGATCTTGGTACTTGTATCTCATTTGTAAATTTTTACTAGTTTTCATCTCTTTTGGAGGAGACTTCATGTTTGCGGCAGAATCTGAAATGAGGGAATCAGTGTTTAGGGATAGCGCGTATAGTGAGACGATAGTGAGGAATGGAATGATCGTTGACTCACCGACGGTGTCGATTCCGATGTCGTCGAATGGCCGCACACGTCTGTTTCTGAGAACATTGTCAATAGATTCGTAATATTGTTCAACTCCGCCGCGAGTGCCAGCGCGTTTAGCTTCCCGATAACACACCAGAACTTGTTTCATTCGTGACCTGCACTGTTTGGCGGTTACATTGTAACCCTTCTTTCTCATGTAACGAGCCACGCTCTCCCAGATCAACTGAGGTTTGGCGGTGTATTCCAATTGCTTTTGCACTTGTCTATCCGACCAAACGGATACCAACAGACTTGTACTTTCTGGAGTCCATTTATACTTTTGATTATCACTGGAATCGCTCATTTTTCAATCAGATCTGAGAAACCTATAAACAACAAAACACACACACAGTATCGTGAGAATAGAATAATTCATTTTTCAACGACGGATTTAGAAAACATCTCGCATTGTAAAAAAACAGATAAACAATACTGAGAGATTTGAGAAAATTCTTACAAAAATGGATGCTGCGAAGGTTCAACGGTTGTTTCAACACAGAGATTCGTTGCAAAACCAAAACGAGATGAAGATAAGTAAGTGTTGTGTGAGATCATTCAACAGGTAGTAGATGCTTTCCCATATTTGCGTTGTATGTGTTTATGCATGAGTACATGTATACATAACTGCATGCATAGTTGACATTCTTTACCGATGTGTTCGTAAATTCACATAACTTCTCTCTTGTTTCTCTCTCGAATGAATTGCAAGAAAAAAGACACGATTATAGTTGGAACGCTGTCGAATCATTTCAGAAAGATCCTTTTCGTAACCGTCTTTGCCATGGATCCCTTACGTCAGCAGAATTTCAAACCAACAAGCGTTTTAAATTCAAATCCTTGAATAACGAACAGTTCAACCAAGCAATAACCTGATATCTTTTCTTTAGATGACTCGTAAGTTGAGAAACTATGAGAAATTGAAACAGCATTTTCTCTCATATTATTAATGAAATATAGAATTTAATTTGACGAAATTTATTATCTTTCGATATTTTACTTTTTTGATGAATGGATAAATCATTCTGAAAGAAGAAATTCAGTGGCTCTTATCGGTCATTGAACTTGTCAACCCACACAGCACAAAAGTTCCGAAAGAAGTTATAATTGATACAATCTCTTCACGAAAAACGTTTTTTAGAATTCTTTTGCTATCTGGAAAAACATCTGTTCTGTGAGAAATAGTATGAAAGAGTTATCAATAGAATTTAAAAATCAAACGATTGAGGAAACATTTTTTAAGAACATGAAAAGAATTCTTTTTTCAAAAACAAGAATAGAATTTTTCAAGAACTCTTTTCGAAGCAACGAATTCATAAAGAGCTCTGGAGAAGTTCAGTGTTTGGGACATTAACGAGTTCTTTGAGAGTACTCGAACAATACCCATACAGCACAAAAGTCCCCCCAAAGAGCTCCTGTTATGACAGCAAACATGAATTCAAAATGAACTCTTCATGAATAACTTAATCTTCAGAAAGAATTTATATCACGAATTCGTAAAGAACTATTCAGGCATTTTGAATTCATTGAGTTCATATTGAATTCATTTTTACTGTCATAACGGGGACTGTTCAAGAAGTTCTTTCAAAAATTCTTGTGAATTCAAAATAATCATTTGTCCTGTCTGGGTACTTTCAGGATTCTCAAAAAAACTCATTATTGTCCCCAACACTGAGCTCCTCCAGAATGCTTGATGAATTCATTAGTTCGAAAAGAGTTCTTGAAGAACTCTCTTCTTGTTTTTGAAAAAGAATTCTTCGTGTGTTATCTGGGTTTTAGAACACTATAGAACAACGTTTAAGGAGAACTCGTTGTTAACCCATATTCAAGTCCCGAAAGGACGCATTTTTTCAAGTCTTTTCAACCTACATAATTTCAACGGAAAATTTTAGGCTGGTCAATATCAATGTGAAATTTAATTATCTTTCCGAATTTGGTGATTGTTTTTGATGAAAATTTGATTTGAAAAGAACATGGTTGCTTTTTCATTTAAAACTCGTGTTTTCTTAGATATATTTTTTCCAGAAAATCAAACTTTCTGCATCGAAATCAATGAGGACTGTGACCAAGGAGTGAATATATCCCTTTTCCCGCAATGTCCACGGAATTGCATATGGTGTATTCGATATGGCGGCTCAAAGTCGGAAATTTGATGAAATAATAGTATTTTTTGTACATAAAAATTCAATTTTCATGGATTTACGTGCAGATTTCTATAGAACGGTTTCCGAGCTCGTTGATCACAAATGTGAGGTTAGATTTGAGAAATTCAAAATGGAGGATCCAAGATGGCGGACAAAAAGACCTGAAATTACATGCACCTGAGCAATAGTTTGTACTAAGAGGTTTTCAGGGTCGCTAATTACGAATCCGAAGTCAGATTTGAGGAATTCAGAATGGCGAATCCACGATGGCAAACAAAGAAAAAGAAAATTACATGTACCTGAGCAATAGTTTGTGCCGAAAGGTTTTTGGGGTCGCTGATTAAGAATCCGAGGTTCGATTTGAGAAATTCGAAACGGTGGATCCGACAATTGACAGACTTTTTTTTATTTCTCAATGTTTCTATGTAGAAGGCTCCATTATTTGTTATGCGGAGAGGTGAAGCAAGGAGATGCAATAGAAAATTTTACATTGTTTGAGTTCTTTTACCACATGGCTGAAAGTTTTTGCAGGTTTTTTTCGAAACTGATCCCATTGTTTCGTGTAAGTGGTGATCAAGGGGTCTACTTTTCTGGTTCTCGAATGCACTGAGAAAAATGAGAGCGTGAAGAAAATTATCGCTTAACATCACTTTAATAAATTTCCATTTCAATAAAAAAAATTACTATTTGAATTGTAATTTATTGAACTAATGTTGAGCGATTATCTTCTACTGTCCGCGATGTCTTCAATATCTGTTAATAAAGATTGTGATTTTTACGCTTTTTTCTCTCAGTGTGGTTAAAATTTCATATCTGCGTTAGTTTTGCTCCAATCGCTCTGAAAATTTGACACAACATTCTTGAGATGTTGTGCATTCGTAAAAAAAAAAATTAAAAAACAAATTTCAAGACCATATCCCCCCTCCCCCCTTAATTCGAAAAGAGTTCTGCAAGAATTCTGGGCCTCTTAAAATCTTCAAACAAGTCTCATAGAATTTTGAAAGAGAACTCTACCAGACTTCATTCAGAGTGTCGAGTGTCTGTCGAATCGAGGTCTTTTTGAAACTCTAAATCCTAAAAGGGCCCTTATAAAGAGTTCTTTTTTCAGAATTCATGGCTCATTTAGATATTGATATTAATGCCCTAAGAGAACATGAAGGTTCAAGGAACATCCAATAGATGTCTATTCAACGTTCGGATACTTGAAGGTCCATTGAACGTTCCATGAACGTGAATTCACGTACAATGAACGTAAATTTAACCTAGAAGGTTTGTGTTCTCTTGGGATGGGTAGCAGTGATGCCAGAAATCAAGTTTTGCCCCCTCCATCAAGCTCCATCTGTATAGAAATTCCACGCACACAATGAAGCCGCCGACAAAAGAAATTTGATTGTGTAGAGGCAAAATGTCTTGATGGAGGGGGCAAAGGCTGGCGAAAGTTGGAATTTCTGGCATCACTGGTGGCCCAGATAACACAATAATTCGTGAGCCTTTTCAAAAGAGTTCTTGAACTAAATTCTGGAAGAATTATTTTTCCAAACTCTTGACGAGTTCTCAAAGAGTTCTTTGAATTCTAAAAGAATTATTTGACAGCTCTATAATAAATCCCTTGGGTGTTCTATAAGAGTATTGAAAGAACACTTTGAGATGACTCGAAGGATTCTTTAATGTCCGCTTGTTTACAACTCTTATGAAGCTCTGTCCCTGCTAAAGAAGAACTTCCTACGAATTCAATGTACATGTTGAATTCCTGCAGATTTCTATGATTGTGAAAAAGCGTTTAGTAAGAATGATTAAATGATGATGGTTGGTTCGAGTCCATAAAATAAAGAAATATGTAATTAGTAATATTGAATGAGAACAAAAAACTAATCATATATATATTTTGTTTTTCACTCATGTAAATTACAAACATTTTGGCATCCATCGATACTAAAAATTTCAATTATTGATTTGATATGATCAATTTTGTAGGTTATATTTTTCCTGTTAATTGAATGATCGTTCGATAAATAAAAGCTTGATGAACGTAGAAGATCAGATGAATCAATCATTGAATAATTATCCATATACACATAATATGTTAGAATGATTTTTATATTTGATAAACACATGAGTTCCGTGAGAGTTCTTTAATCATTCATGTCAAGAGGTCGCAACGACTTCTGTCAATTAATGGACCGAGCTCCTCAAGAGTTCTATCGACAGGACATTAACGACTTCTTATCAGGGTAATTGAGAAGAACACTTGTCGATTACTTTAGAATTCTTGATGAATGCTTTTTACAAATGCCAAGTTCTTCAGGAACTCTTCAAGAATTTCTTGTGTTATCTGAGCACATCCACCGATTTCCACGTCGCATATCCGTGGACTCCACGTGGATCAATGGTGGATGTGGATAGAACGTGGATGAACGAAGATTCCACGTGGAGGCAACGTAGAAATGTTCGGTGCTGTACGGAGTACCCCCCCCCCTCCCCCCCTCCACCGACTGCTTCCCAGGTAGCACACGCACGTTCTGAGAATGTTCTAAGAATATTCGAATATTCTACGCACATTCTCAGAATATTTGAATGGGACTGTTTCAAATATTCTCAGAATATGATGCCACCCCTGGTTAAAAGAATCCATTACTTCTGTCAAATGAAATTAAACGAGATTTGGCCAGAACATTGTCCGAGAATCAATGAGATTTGGCGAGATTCAGTGAGATTTGGCGAGAATCAATGGTTTTTTTAAACCAGGGACGGATATTGTGGGAATATTAGAAAAAAATGCTGTTAAAATAAGAATTCCCGTCAATATAAACTTCTGCATGTCACCGAAAACTACTTCACAATCAATTTTTTTTTATCATTAGACATCTGTAATCATGAATTGTTGGCAATATTATGGATTCACATGGATGGATGAGATACTTATGATCACAATAGGCATTTCTTAATATTTTATTACACTTTTGAGGATTATTTTTCACACATGGCACTCTCAGAGAACATTTGCGATATTAAAATACACCACCATAGATTTATCCCTGTCCGAAAAGTCCCATAGATTCCCATGGATTCCCATAGGTACTGTGACAATAACCGCATAGAAACCGATAAGCTATCTTATTCCTATCAGAATTAATCAGGTTTTGCCGATCATGCTGATAGAAATCCATGGAACATCAGATTCCACTTAGAGTCTCATAGAAACCCTTGGGTTCTGTGACAATAACCGCACAGAAACCGATAGGATATCATTGATTCCATTAGTATTTCGCCTATCGGTTTCTATTTGTTTTTTCGCACAGGGATTATTCCCAAAACACAAATTCAAATGATAGATTGTCCAAGGATCTGTAGCCATCTGTAGTCTGTCAACAACATTATCCGCCATTAATGGATTCATGTGATCACGATATTTGCGCATGCGCTGCTCATCAATCTCCCTACAAACTTTTTACGCATATTATACGAACGTTCCTAGAATATTCGGAACAGTCTCATTCAAATGTTTTAAGAATATTTACGAATCTCCTACGCTCTTTGGGAGAATATTCGATCAAGTACAGTTTACGGATCCCGAAGAGAACATGAAGCTTCAGCGAACCCCAGACAGCACAGAAAGTTCTCTGAATGTTCTATAAACATAATCTTGGTTCCGCGTGTGTTGGTGCCCAAGGCACATATTTTCCAAATGTTTAGAGTACCTTCACTTTTGATGCACATGAATACGTACCGAGCACGTTCTTTTCATATACTACGGGACGTTCTTTCCGCGTTTTCTAAACGTGCTTCCATGAAAACTAACCTTTTAAAAACATATGTGCAACGCCGCGGAACGTTGTGAAAACCTTTCTTTGAATACGTCCCAAAAACATTGCAAGGAGACATGAATAGAACTAAACGGGACATTTGCATGTTCCTGCGACATACATGCGACGTTTTTAGAACATCATGAGACGTTATTTGCACGTTCTCTGTGTAATCAAGCACGTTTTCGGAACGTCCAGAAAACCTCCCGGTGCTGTATGGGAACGTTCTGATCAGATGTGCATAGATCGGGCCGAAGGTTCATTAGAGCTAACTTTTAGATTCAGAAACTTTTGACAAAGGTTCTACGGACGTTGAAACGTCCGCCTCGAAATACGTTCAGAAACATAGATGGAACGTTCGCTGAAGGTTCATCGAAGGTTTGACGAAGCTTCACAAAAATATCTATACTTATATTAATTTTCATCAATTTATATGAAAAATAAACGAATTAATGAACATGAATTATTATAAATTAATCTAAGTATAGATATTTTTGTGAAGCTTCGTCAAATCTTCGATGAACCTTCAGCGAACGTTCCATCTATGTTTCCTGAACGTATTTCGAGGCGGACATTTCAACGTCCGTAGAACCTTTGTCAAACGTTTCTGAATCTAAAAGTATACAGATCTAATCTGAACGTTTGCCGAAGCTTCATGTTCTCTTCGGGATGTTATGAGAATATTCTCAGAATATTCTGTATTGTATGGGCTGTTATTGGCTAGAAATTGGTGAAATCTAGTGAAATAATAAAAAATCTCTGGCCACTGATGTTTATACTATACTATTTAAAAATTCGCAATAGAAAATTTTTGTGATGGATTGAAGATAGTAGACAAAATGACACTTATTAGAATGGCGAGGCGACTCCTCTCGACAACTTTCGGCCTTCGTTACACAAGGATTTCGACCGATCCCCCATTTCCAGTAGATTATCGAGCTCAATGTAATCGTCACGTGATCTGTCAATTGATATGACGTCATGTCGACTTTCCCCTCTTGTCCCCCATCAGCGTTCGTGGTTCCACGATACCGAACAGGTGAGCCCCAATCCAGGGTCTTCCTCTAAGGTCCATGACATTTAAAACACAAAGCTGAGCAAAGCATCAGCTCCCAAAGCAAGCGCACCAAAGCGAAAACAACATTGGTGGTGTATCGCTATGACGACGGAACGATGGAACTGATCCCACGTACCGTCTGATGTTCCACGTTCCGTTGCATTCCTCCCTTCCAATTCAGAATCGAATGTCAGCTGTTCAATATGGAACGATAAAGCAGCTCTACCCAGTCACTTGTAGGAATATCATTGTCCCTCTCTTTGTGTATCACGTCAAACTGCTTGCTGCTAGTTCGTTGTCAGTGTATGCGCGTGTACGTAGAGCGTGTGTGTGCGTAGATTTTATAAACGCGCGCGTTTACGGGTGGGAAAGATAGAGGACAAAACTGTGGAAAAGAGTGGTAGTAACAAACAAGAGTTGGCTTCCGAAAGAGAAAAAGAAAAACTAATATAACGAGCAGTTGAAGACCAAACTTTTGTGTGCGTGTGTGTGTATGTGTGTGTGCGCGGGCGATTTATGCAAAATCTTGCACGCAACGTGGATGTATTGACACAAGGTCTCAAATATTCTATATCGGGACTAATGAACCTCGCAAATCAAACTGCCGATCCACAGAGCGATGTCTTCTTCGTCAATTTTAATCAGGATTGCACGTAAGTTTTTTTTCGCCTATTATAACCTTCGGTTTCTTGGGAATGTTGTTGTTATTTTGATATCTTTTCAACTCGACGCAACATTGAATTTCTTGATCCCTTGATCCCACCCTGGGTTAAGTTGTCATAACCCTCTTTGTTTATAGAATGATGCGCTGCGAGGATGCAGAATCGTTAAAATTGATATTTTGTATCTTTGCTTTGTTGTTTCCTTCCTTTCATACCTATGGCGTCACCCTTTTCGAATGTTCGACCACCAACGTTTTTGACTGCGTCATTTGTTCCTTTCCTTTCACTATTTAATCCGTAACTATCATTCAACAAGGACTACTTGTCCTTCTACTACTACTACTCCTCCTTCACCTTCGCCTTCTTTTTCTTTCCCTCCTACAGTTTAACGTGCATAAAAACATTTCATTTCACACAGCTCGATATCGATGCCTTTTCTTTTTTTTCCTTTTTGTTTTCCTCACTTTTCGTAAGTAGCTCCAAATTGTCTTTCGCGTTCTCGTTCCACCTCGTTCCTCGGTTCACGATGTTGCAATAATCATCTCGTACGTGATAAACACGAAATGACGATGATGATAATACCAATGACGAAGGAATGTTAATTTTTCTTTTGGAAATCGATGCTCGTGAAGCGAATTAATGAGTTATTCCATTGTTCGATTGTCATTCGATTCAGAGTTTATCGAATTTACGAGAATGGGGGAAAATATTCCGTTTGTTATAATAAAAAAAAACACTTGTTTCTTTTTATTTATTTTTTTTTTTTTTACACACATTTCGAGAGAAACAAAAGATACTTGCATTGGATGTGCATCCCTCGGGTTTTATTATTATTATTTAATCAAAAATTTATCTAGTGAGTTTTTCAGGAAATTCAATTTTACTTAAATAGTAAAATTGACCCAAAAGTCAGTCGGTCGGACAATTCGAAAGTCAAGGTTCATCTACGGTGTGTCAGTGATGTAAGATAAACAAAAGTGACAACAAATTTGTGGACTCGAAGATGAACCTTGACATTTGAATTGTCGGGCTAATTTACTCTTTAACCGACAGGAGTCTACCTCAACGTCCAACTGAAAATTAAGTGGCGTTGGTATAGTTGATTTGTACATTACTGCTCTGGCGATCATGTTTTGAAACAAATTGTCAATCGAATCATAAAATACTCAGCTGTTGGAGACCTAAAATCTTGTAGCATGTTCTTGAAATGATGTTTCCAATTCTAAGAATTTCATTTTGTGAGTTTGAATTATCGTTTTGCTTCTTCCGAACGATTGGAACTTCAAAAACATTCTGGCGACCCTGGTAGGAAGACATCTACCTGGTAGGAAGTTCTTATAACAGAGTTTGGTTAACGATCAGATCATTCTAATAGCAAAATTTCTGCATGAATTCTGACTTTATTCTAGAGAATACATTTTGAAAATTTAACGTAAGCTTTGTGCTCGATGCTGTATAGAAAAGGATTTCTTAAAAACTTGATACCTTTTTATGAATTCAGTCGGTCCGCCGGTATCCCCTTTTGAGAATGAAATTTATATGACTGAAGTTTGAATCGTTTATTCAAACCATTAAAACCTATGAGAAGAGCAGGGATGAAGGTGAAAACTAAAAAATTGGCCTGATATAATATTTCTGAATCATTCGATCATGTGTTATGTATTTTTCCAGATCCCTGGCAATAGGATCCAAGTCTGGCTACAAACTCTTCTCTTTGAATTCGGTTGATCATCTAGAAAAAATATATGAAAATGGTAATTAGAAAAATCCAGTTGAAGAGAACAAACAATCGATAAATGCGACTATTAATTATGAAATTTTCTGTTCCAGATGCCGAGGATATATGCATCGTCGAAAGATTATTTAGCAGTAGTTTGGTGGCGGTGGTTAGTCTATCCTCGCCACGCAAACTCAAAGTATGCCACTTTAGGAAAGGAACAGAAATATGTAACTACAGTTATTCCAATACAATTTTGGCTGTGAAACTTAATAGGGCGGTAAGCATTGGAGTCAAATTCAATTGATAATTTCGTATTCGATTAAAACTAGGGGACTCCCCTCTGCTTATGGCCTAGGTCCTCTTTCTCCGAAAATGGGATAAAATGTGTCCGCAACATTCCAGTAAATATAGGTCTCCCAAATGTCTCTTGGAGCTGGCTTTTTGCAGCGTGATTCAAGAGATTTGATAACACATGGTTTTGCCCCCTTCGAGGGATGTCGAAAAGTCATCTTAAAAGAAGTTGTCCTGAAATTTACTATTTTCAGAACACTTCCTGTATGACATCTTCTAGAAATTCAAAAAAGAAACAAATGAATGTCTTACGGACGAGCAAAAGGTGTCAAATAAAGACAATCTCAAGTTGTCTGATCAACGAAACGTATGGATGGTATACTTTTACATGAATTAAATGAAATGAATTCTCAACGAGACCTTTTCTAAGTGAAAAAAGTGTAAATTATTACATACGATAAATGATTTCTCAGCTAAATTTGCGAAATAGTATTCACATAGCTCTAAAAAAATACTGTTTCGCATATTTAGCTGAGAAATCATTTATTGTATGTAATTTACACTAGATATTGTCATGTTTGTACCACTGATTCTTACTAAACAGAAGTTCCTACAATTTATTCAGACTTATCAACCTTCGGGATAATGGAGAAGGCAAAAGAATCTTTTACTATGATAATATATTTCCTATACAATTTTGATTCACTGTAAATTTTAGATTATGCATAATAGGTAAAGAAAATGGGACCGAAAAATAGTTCATAGAGGATACTAAATTGAGTTGTGAGAAGTTTATTCAAAATGAGAACTAATTTAAATTCTTGGTTCAGTTTGTAAAATGAAAATAGATCCATTGCTTATGTTACGAAATTAATGGTTTTAAATGGACGAAATACCAAATCAGAAGGATAAGATTTGGAACACAATAATTTTGCAACATCGTTGCCCAGACCCTGTTATAGGGACTCTATTTTCTATGCCCTTACCACTTCACGTGGAACATTATGTGAGGGAACAAAGAGAACAAAAGAAATGCCCCCCTAATTCATGGATATTTACGAATTCTTCATTAGATTATTCTTCACGAGAATAATTGAACTGTTTAGCTCAATTGAAGTATATCACTGAACTACTTTAATTTAGTGAACGAGATATACTGAACTACTTCAGTGAAGTGAACTACGAGGTGTGTTCAAAAAGTAAGGTGACTTTCTATTTTTAAGAAAAAATATTTATTTATTTATCAATATTTATGTTGTCCCCTTCAAAGTAATCCCCCTCAGATACAATACACTTATGCCAACGGTTTTTCCAATCCTCAAAGCACTTCTCATAAGCACTTTTCGGTATAGCCTTGAGCTCTTCCAGCGATACAGTCTTTATCTCTTCAATCGTTGCAAATCTCCGTCCTTTCATAGGTCTCTTTAGTTTTGGGAACAAGAAAAAGTCACATGGGGCCAAATCCGGTGAATATGGTGGCTGAGGCATGATTGTGGTGTTGTTTTTGGCCAAAAAATCTCACAAGCAAAGATGAGTGAGCAGGGGCATTATCGTGATGCAAAAGCCATGAATTATTTTTCCACAATTCTGGACGTTTTCTTCGTATTGCTTCTCGCAAACGGCGCATAACTTCAAGATGATACTGTTTATTGACCGTACGACCGTATGGTAAGAACTCCTGATGCACCACGCCATGGTAATCGAAGAAAACAGTGAGCAAAACTTTGACATTTGATCGAACTTGGCGTGCTTTTTTCGGTCTTGGCTCATCTGGGGTCTTCCATTGGGACGATTGGACTTTGGTTTTGACATCATAACCATATACCCATGATTCTTCACCAGTTATGACCCTTTTGAGTAAATCTGGGTCGTCGTTGACGTCATTCAACAGTTCTTGAGCGATGCTCATGCGACGGTTCTTTTGGTCAAAATTTAGCAATTTCGGAACAAACTTCGCTGACACACGTCTCATGCCCAAAACGTTAGAAAAAATTTCATGGCACGAGCCAAGCGATAAACCAACATCCTCAGCAACTTCTCTGATAGTGATTCGACGATTTTCCAAAACAATTTTCTTCACTGCTTGAACGTTTTCATCAGTTGTTGACGTGCTTGGACGTCCAGAGCGAGGCTCGTCATTGGCATCTTCCCGGCCATCTTGGAAGAGTTTGTACCACTTGTAAACATTTTTTTTACTCAGAACAGTTTCACCGTATGCTACTGTCAACATTTTAAGTGTTTCGGAGCACTTTATCTTATTTTTTACACAAAATTTGATGCAAATCCTTTGATCCATATTTTTCGATAGCAAGAAATCGCCGAGCACGCAAAACACTTATAACCTTTACGCCTCTCACAACCAAACAAAAAATGCTATACACTTGAAACTTGGTACAGATGTTCGGGAAGAGTGTGCCAACATAACAAAACAAAAAAATCGATAATCGAAAGTACGTTGCCCGTGAAATTTGAAAAGTCACCTTACTTTTTGAACACATCTCGTTCAATGCCCAAGTCTAAGTATAGTTGTTCCAGGGTTTCCATTTCTGTGTATTTTGTGTCTTCTTTATATTTTGAAAGGTCCAGTGTGCGATGATGTTTATTACTATTGATTTACTTTATTCTATTCATGTTATCATATTAATTAGTTGACTTTGTTGCTTTTCTGACAATATAAAAAAAAGGATATAATCATATTGAACATATTGAAGGTTTGAATTCAGGTATATGAACATTTTGGTATGCAGTTATATGATTCTTCTCCTCAATTTTCTTTTATTATACAATGCATCAATGAAATGAGAAAATCCTTAAAGAAAAGCATGTTCAGTATTTAACCCGTTAAGGACCAAACGTCCGTTTATTCGCCACCTTTTTCAACGACATTTTACACTGTCGAATCGATGGTCAAAAAATTTGCGGATAATTATTTTCGATGTAAAATTATCTGAACTTTCAGAATATGGAAGCAGATTTTCGAAAAAATGCGAACTGGAAATGTTATAATCGTTTGAATAGAAAAAAACACGAATTTTCGATTGCAAAAAATTATTATCCGTTTATTTTCGTCTCGAATTAGGGGAGACATACATCTAGGGGATGAAATTTCTGCGTCCATGGACCCTGAGCTTCAAAGTATGTGAGATGGTTTTTCGAAATTCAAGATGGCGACACTCAATATGGCGGCTAGAAACCAAAATATTTTTGCTTTTTCTTATTTTTCGTATTTGAGCAATATTCCTGAATGAATTCGATGTACACACACGTATTATTAGGTTTTTGGGGTCGCTGATCACGAATCCGGGGTCAGATTTGCCAAATTTAATATGGCGGATCCAAAATGGCGGCCTAAAATTGTTGAAACTGTACGATTCCCATGAAAATCAGTACATGGGGGGTTTCGGGATCCCTGATGTCTAATCGGAGGTCAGATTCTATGAATTCAGAATGGCGGTTCGAATATGGCAGCAAGAAGTCTGAATTTCCGTTCCTCCAGTTTTTTGTCAATTTATCGATATTTTCCTCCTCACATAGATAGATCTGAGTATTCTTCGGATTGCTGAATACAAATTTAGTGTCAGATCTGCTAAATACAATATGGCGGAGCCAATATGGCTTCGGAGAAGTACTGAAATTGTCTCATTTTTCAAGTGTTTTCTGCCGTCGATGTGTTTCCTTCGCAGTTGCTCAACTGTCATAACATATTTCGTTGTCTCTCCAATTTTTCACAGTTTCATCTTTTCCCTTTTAGATTCTTATCTTCATATGTTATTCTTGAGCACTCTGAAGGAAACCCAAGTTCATTCTTCGGATGTAATCAAAGCCGTCAATTGTTTCAGATTCGCAATTTTTCGTTTCTGATACAAAAAATAAGGAAGAATTGAAACAAAAAAAACAGACTCTCGTAAATGTTTACCTCCACGTGGTGAGAGTTGGGCAGGGGGGTGCAACTCGATAAAAACTATACGTAACGTTTTTTCACCATTCGATATTTCCCAAACTGTCCGCAAGAGACGCTGATTGTACTATCAGAAAAAGTCACGTGATACGATAATTTTTCAGCGCCTCATTTTGCATTTGAAATCGCTTGACAAATCATATCAATAATGGTGTTTAACCTTCGCTGTTGAGAAAAAGCGTGTAATAGGGAGTATTAGAAAAGTAATTATAGAGTATCAGGATTTGAGAATCATAAGAACAGATCCCTGAAAGCGCAATGGACGTGTTATGAAAGGCTACGTGGAAGGTTATTGATAAGTTGAAAGCTTATCTGGAATAAATTACGTCTGTAACACTCCACGAACATGAACCCCTACAGCACACCAGTTCAGAAAGAGTTCGTAGAGAATTCAATTGAGGCCGGGAGAATTCAATATGAATTCCTAAGAATTCTTTTTGAACTGCTGTGCTGTGTGGGAACATATGTATCTCTTGATGTATCGAGTCCTTCGGAACAGAAAAGAAGTACACATTTTCTTTGCAAGCACTGCTGCCTGATTTGCAATGAGGAAAAATGCACCGTTGTGGCATTTTTTAAAATTTTATATATATACATACAATTCTTGAATATGTCACATAACCAAATATGATAATGACGATACTGACACTCGTATCACGTATGTAGTGTACAAAAAAAACATCACGTGATTTTGACTTAGCTACAGACAGCGCCGTTCACGGACTTCAAGTGAAGTTTACTGTGGTGACAAAACGTTTCGCGAAACATTTGAAGGTGATTAGGTGAGTTGCACTCCCCTGGAGTTGGGCAACGGCGATCAACACATCGACGGCAGAAAGCACTTAAAAAATGAGACAATTTCAGTACTCTTCCGAAGCCATATTGGCTCCGCCATATTGAACTTGGCAGATCTGACACTAAATTTGTATTCGGTGATCCGAAGAATACTCAGATCCATCTATGTGAGAAGGAAAATATCGATAAATTGACAAAAAACTGGAGGAACGGAAATTGAGACTTCTTGCTGCCATATTCGAACCGCCATTTTGAATTCATAGAATCTGACCTCCGATTAGTCATCAGGGATCCCGAAACCCCCCATGTACTGATTTTCATGGGAATCGTACAGTTTCAACAATTTTAGGCCGCCATTTTGGAGCCGCCATATTAAATTTGGCAAATCTGACCCCGGATTCGTGATCAGCGACCCCAAAAACCTAATAATACGTGTGTGTACATCGAATTCATTCAGGAATACTGCTCAAATACGAAAAATAAGAAAAAGCAAAAATATTTTGGTTTCTAGCCGCCATATTGAGTGTCGCCATCTTGAATTTCGAAAAACCATCTCACATACTTTGAAGCTCAGGGTCCATGGACGCAGAAATTTCATCCCCTAGATGTATGTCTCCCCTAATTCGAGACGAAAATAAACGGATAATAATTTTTTGCAATCGAAAATTCGTGTTTTTTTCTATTCAAACGATTATAACATTTCCAGTTCGCATTTTTTCGAAAATCTGCTTCCATATTCTGAAAGTTCAGATAATTTTACATCGAAAATAATTATCCGCAAATTTTTTGACCATCGATTCGACAGTGTAAAATGTCGTTGAAAAAGGTGGCGAATAAACGGACGTTTGGTCCTTAACGGATTAAGATAATATCTTGATTTTCCCTGCTGCCATATTGTTTATTCACTTCTTCAGTTGATGGACAATGGGGGCATTGTCGGCGTTGTTAGATGTTGCGGACGCATCTGGTAAGTTGGCAACTAGCAGTCCATACTCATATAGTCAAAAGCCTAAACCATGGCCCAGTGGGTCTACAAAATAATCTGCCTGTGCTGATTATGCTTTCCTCCGAGGCACGTTGCGAACCGCAAGTCGGTAAATTAAACAGGCCAAGGGAAACGAGACGAGTTTCGTGCCTCCAATGAAAAAAAGATGTCTTCTTTGTTGAATCAAAGACCTCCCTGTTAGGATGTCAGATTCCCGAATCGATTCTGAATCGCAAAATAAGAAATCGATTTCATTAAGATGATACCAGCGATCCCTGAAGATGCAACCAGCACCATCGATTGAACACAGGCACCAAACCAAAACTATTCTGAAAAATTATTCAAAAATGAAGCAATAATTTGTCGGAAAAGACAAGTTATATTAGAACATCCAAATTCCATTTGTTTGAAAAGGGTTTGTTTTTTCAAACTCACTTGTGATGAGATTTTTAATTACGGTTTTTTCAAGTAAAACCCACTGGAAAGTTGATGTTTTCATTATTGACTCCCCTACTTGAGAAGTTCGATAGACTCCCATAAATTTCCATAGCTGTTGTGACAATAACCGTATGAAAACTAAAAGGATATTATTGATTCCGATAGTTTGATGCCGACCGGCATGTGGGGTTTTTTAGAACCCCAGCATCTCAGCCTCTCTTTATCTCTGTAGTTTGTCGCCCAAATATTTTCAAAGTATACATCCTGACGAACAAAAACCGCCCATAGTGAGTTGAAATCTGTTTAGTTTCAAATGAGTTACAGCCATTTGAAATTCCCTGTGTTTTTCACGTACCCGGTATAAGGTTAAAATTGAATAAAATTACAAAAATACTTGACAAGTGTACCACAAGCTTGTATTAAAATTGTTAAATTATGAAATTGCAGAGGCTAGTAGTATGCTTAGAGGAATCTTTGTACATTCACAATATAAAGGACATGACGGTGTTACACACGATCCGCGATACCCCTCCGAACCTCGTGGGTCTCTGCACACTTTCGATAAGCAGTGACAATTGTTACCTCGCTTATCCCGGCTCCAACACCATCGGAGAAGTGCAGATATTCGACGCCATCAACTTGGTAAGTAGCTTTGATATACAAAATTTCACACCACCCAACTTCATCGAATATCGATCGATTGTTTACTTTTAGCAAGCCAAAACGATGATTCCAGCGCACGACAGTCCTTTGGCTGCCCTAGCTTTCAGTCCCAATGGAAGAAAAGTAGCAACCGCTTCGGAAAAGGGTACCGTGATAAGAGTCTTTCACGTGAGTTTTACCAAAATAAATCGCTTATCAACCTGGATTTCATATTATCACAATAATATGCGTTTATACAACAGGTTCACGACGGTACCAAGTTATTCGAATTTCGTCGAGGCGTTATAAGATGCGTCTCGATCAGCAGTCTCACGTTCAGCATGGATACCATGTTTTTATGCTGTTCGAGTAACACGGAAACTGTTCATATTTTCAAACTAGAAGAACCAAAAGAGGCGTAAGTTCTAGCGAGAGTGTTATGAATATCAAAGAATATATATATATATATATATGGATTTGATGATTCGTAGACCGAGACAAGCTACGGAAGAGGCGCAAAGCTGGATGGGATATCTGACAAAAGCGGTATCCGCTTCGGCTAATTATTTACCCTCCCAAGTTACGGATGTTTTCAATCAGGGACGTGCCTTCGCTAGCGTACATTTACCTTTCCAAGGCTTGAAAAATGTTTGCGCTATAACCACGTGAGTTTGATCGATTTAAAATCGAATTACAATTGAAATGTGATCGAGATTTTCATTATTCGTCATTAAAGAGTTCAAAGAATATTGAGGCTGCTGGTCGCGAGTGCCGATGGTTATTTGTACGTTTACAATTTGGACGTCACGGAAGGAGGAGATTGTACTCTTATCAAACAACACAAGTTAGTAAATCAATATTACGATGCGTTCTTATACGAGCCATTTATACATAGTATTCAAATTGTGATATGTAATATGTTACTACCCCGCGTGTTCTATCTTCGAAATGCATTGCAAATGTGTGTGAACAATTTTTGTTTTTGAGTCAGACAGTTCCCATATACTCAGAGAAGAGAGGCGAACAAGATTATGAACCGGAGAGTGGAAGGAAATATTATGGTTACATTTGATTATTGCTACGTTCTTCTTTTTGCGAAGATAATGAATTCTCATTTATTATTGTTCTTTCAGATTGGATGGTAAACAAGATGAGGTTGATGGTGCCAGTGTGTCAGGCGCTGGTCCCGTTTCGGGAGATACTCCAGCCACTGCTGCCCAAATAGTACAAAATACAGGTATATCCGTCACGGCAGATTTTGCAATTCAATTGTTCGTTGAGGGTCCACTGTTGGATTCACATTTCTGGAAAAAATTCTCCAAATCTGGATTTATTCGAGATCGATATATCAATGATGTGTTTGTTATATGTTTTGTTCAAGTACCAGCCAGCACAGTGGACCGTTAAACGGTTACTAAACTTGATCGAAGCGAGTTGACGATAAAGATTGAAAGAAAGACAAGCCAAAAACCAAAAAGAAAAAGTTGTCAGTTTCGAAACTCGTATATATATATATATCTATTTCTCATTAACGCTTCGTATATTTGAGATTTAGAATTAATATGAAGAGCAAATATCCTGTTATTCTTTTTTTTTTTTTTTCACTTTCAATATTGTTTGCTTGTGATGTTTCTTTTTATTTTTTTTTTAGTATCTATTATTATTATTATTCAATTACGATGGTTGTGTTATTGTTTCTCGCTCCCCTTCTCGCTAAAGAGAACAAGAAATAATAAGAAAATAAGAAAGAAACAGACGCTACCCCTACTACCTTTTTTTCTTGGGGGGCCCTGAGGATGGATCTGCGTGTGCGCGCGCGCGGGCGTGTGTTGTGTATTTTGTGTGTGTTTATGCGCACACGCATATTGGTCGAAGCACCGGGCCCCCTGGCAAAATCAACTTTACATGACGCAATTTTTTTCTTTTTATTATCTCCACCGAAGCCTGCATAAATAGCTACGCGGGTGCGTTGCGCGGCCGCTCGCCAGACTCCATGTCAGGTACTGGTATGTCTCCTCTCTCTCTCTCTCTCTCTCTCTCTCTCTCTCTCTATCTTTTCCTTCTTTATTCTAATTTTCTTTTCTTTTTTTTTATATATATATTCATACGTATATGTATTTTTTTTCCGATTACGTTTCAATCCTACGTATCAAGAACAGTATTCACGAGATAAGGTTTATGGGGAATAACTTCAGCTATTCTCATTTCGACAATTCATTTGATTCTATTCTCAAAAACGTTATTCGTGAATACGTTGTTTAAAGGTAGATAGAAACAGGATCCCTTTCGCTATCATTCTTTCAACATAACGGATTTATTTTATCTTCTTTGCTTTGTAAAGAATGAACAAGAGATACACTAAAAAAAACACAGATAGAGTACTACTTGGAGAAGGTGAAAAATCTGCAGTAATGTCGTGTAATCAAAGGTGGCTGTGCGGTTGTCTAAACAACACACCAAGTTGTGGTTTCATAAAAAGTAAAAAAAAAAACAAACACATCGCACTTGTAAATACAACGCTCTTTTCTTGAATGCAGTTCCGTTGAACAAACGATTGCACAGAACACGCATGTCGGGCACTACTTTGGAGAAGCCACTTTTTGGATGCTCATTTCATCGGGGGACGGTCAGTTTTCACGTGAAAGCAATGGTTTGATTCATCCCAGTATAGTTGATTCCATGCGATTATCGATCCTTTAACTCGTGGATTGGGGTTATCTTTCCTTGGAGAAAAGGAGTGTCCAGGGAAATGTGTTTCAATACGATTTCTAAATTGGATTATTTCAACACTGGACACTTGGCCTCTCTCTCTCTCTCTCTCTCATTCCTTTCTCACCACAGTCTCTTCGCATGGATCGTCGAAATTGTATTAAAATTCGGCAACATTGGCATTGATCTCAAATCTTGAAAAATGAAATACTCGTTTTCAATTCAATCTAGAAAAAATGTAGGAACTAGCGTGTGAGCTAGCATCGATCACATATCAGTCGCAAGAAGCCTCACCGATTTATTCCGTGGAACTCCTTGAAGCGGATAAATTCATGCTTTTATTTCAAGAATGTCTTCTTGCGATTGATATGTGATCGATGCTAGCTCATACGCTAGTTTCTAGATTTTTTTCTCCGTGTACAGCAAAAGTATCCTCAGCCCAGAGAAGCTCTCTTCTTTTCCCCACAATTCTTCTCTTCGCTTATTTACAAAAATAACACATCCCTTTTTGATGATTCTTCTTCCGTAGATTGTTCTGAAGAGACAACTACTTCAAAGAAAAATTGATCTACGTAAGTTTTCTTAATTTGTGTATATATATACTTTGACCATCGAGCCTCGAATTTGAATCCAATTTCGATGTTGCGTAAAATCCAAAATGATCTCTCTCATCCGATGGAGATTGCTTGAAAAACGCTTGTGTAAAATATAAAACCCTCATCATCAGAGTGTGAAAAGATGATTTTTTCTTTACCGGGGAATATTTTGTTTTCTAATAGTTCACTAACATTAATCATTATTAACGGATGTGGACCGTTGAAGAAGAAGCAGTGATCAGTGAATTGTTTGAAAACAGTCACAATCGCAGATATCTCATGATTTTTGTATCAAAATAATCAACGTTTCTCATTGGAATCGAGGCACAACGGGGATCAATGTTCTTTGTTCTCATGTTCTGTTTGAAAGAAGAGTTTCAGAATTTCTGTCAGAAGTTGAGGAAAAAAGAATACTGTGTCTTCGAGTGTCTGGAGCCAGAGAGAATCGATAATAAAAATACATCACGCATCATTGAACGCTGATTTATCCACCTGTACATCTTTATCGTTACATCCGCTTGTAACAAAAAACCCAATTATCATCGTGTAGCCTTCGAGATCTATGTAATTCATGAATTTGAATATTTTAGATTCGGATAAATATCACGAGATGATAGTAGCCACCGAGAGTCCACCGAAAGGGGGAGGACCGTTTCGTTTGGACGACGATGCCGAATTTCCGCCTGTGACCCAAAGGACTGATTGAAACCGATCTTGTACGTTGAGAAGAGAGCCATATCAAGTTAACCGATAAGAACGACCGAAGAAGAAGAAAATGAAGATGAAGAAAGAGACGAGTCGATTTCAATTTGAAATCAAGTTGACCAATAATATCGAGGATATAATATTTTATTATTGCCCATCATTGACGGGCAGTTCCTGGTCGGCTTTCAATCGAGATCCAATGAACGGCGACATCATATTTAGGATAATTAATCACCACGAAACATGACAAAGATTTAAATCAAATTGAAAGTTGTCCCTGTTGTATTCCTTGTTTATGACCTGTTTATTTTCTTTATTTCGAATGATCAGTAAGTGTAAATAAAAGAATCCTTTTCCTCCCTTAATATCAGTTAGAAAAAAATGTATATAATGTTATAATGGATAATCATGTTTTTCCAATGTTCTTGTTTAAATTCAGAATGACGAAGACTCGAGTCTTGCGCCGCTAGGGGTATTTTTTTTCTCTCTTCTTTTAAATTAACGAGTAAATGATTTGATAGAAATGATCGTTAGCATGTGACTGTTTTTCGAAGCTACGTGTGAAACAACTATAGACGATATATAGTGACGTGAAATGAAAAATTCATCAAACCATTTGCTAAGGAGATACAAAGTTTTTGCTATATCATTTTAATGATGACTGAATTCTTTTTCTATAAAGATTCAAAAGATTTTTCAATATTACGCATAGAAATACTTCTTACTAAATATGTGTGATTATAAAGAAAAAAACACTCTTTTGTGTACCATGTAACATAGTTACATAATGAACATTATTGTCACATTCTCGAGAGTTTCATGCCAAATAATATTAAAAACAAAAAGGCATCAATTTTAATGATCTTAGAGAATAGAAACAAAGAATACGTCGATAAAATTGAAGATGCCAGGGGCTGAGAATTCTGGAAACAATCCATTTACGTGAAAGATCTAGAGAGGAAAATAATGATGCGTGATTCCTGACCAACGATCGCGTTCGCAACAACAGCCCCATCCTCGATCCATAGAAAAGATGACACGATGATATACAGGGTGAATGGATCAACGATAATTAATCTACCACCTAAACTTCAAACTTCAGAAAAAAATTGTATCTTTTATCCTCAGTTTATTGTACTTTTACATTCTCATCATCGCCTTGTGGTTTTCTATTTGAAATATGTGGCAGTAGTAGAGTATATTTTGTTGAAAACAAAAGGAAAACGACATTGTTGGCGTCAGGGCCAGTATTAATAGTCGGCTATCCGTCTTGTGGTAATTTTTTTTTTTTCTTTTCTACTAACCAAGCCTCGTTCGGCGAATGTTATTTTCATGTTTGTAAGAATGAATGGATAGTAATGTATATATATGAATGTGAAGGCTTGAACATTGTTATATTAAAAAATTTTCTCATCAATAATATACGTGATTTATGCTAATCCGTAAACCGTAGTTTCATTTCTTTCAATCCAAACTTCATCACAATCTTCAAATATTCGAAACAAATATCTCGATGTTTTTGACAAAGAAAAACAATCTCTTGCTAAAAGAATTGTGCTATAATAAAGATCCAAAGAATGGTCTCTCTCTCTCTCTTTCTGTGAAGAAACCACACGTTTACGTAGAGTTGCAATTTATTCATATTTTGTACCATTAGATAGATAATAAATTTATCCTTCTTCGGATCAATGGATTTTATATATATATATAAAAAAAAAGAAGAGAATCATTACAAGAAAAATTAATATCCGCAGAGCAGTTAATTGTTGAGCCAATAAGAATAATCTTGTGAAATACGAATACGAATTTGGCAAATGAAAACAAACTAAAATTGTTGACTACATTGGAACGGTATTATCATACCATTAATTTGATATTATTTATAATATGTTGTTTTTTTTTTTAGCGGTACAACTTGTGTATAAATCGTTCGCAGCGGACTAAGATACCAAACCAGGATGATTCTTACATATCGATCGGCCTTTCCGTACTTGAGAACACGCAATATCGTACATAAGTCTATCCGATACATCGATTTAATTGTATAATGTATATATATATATATAATTATTCAATTGATTTTATTTAGATTTTTCGTTTGAATAAAAGAACCACTTAAAAATCATTTCCGTGTAAAATGTATAAGTTAGTAACAGACAGGCCTTTTGTCGCGCTCACTGCAATGGAAATATAATGAAATGGTAGAAAACCTTAACTATAAAGATCATCGTCTCCGTCATCCTGGAAAGTCTGATCGCCTTGCGTTGTATCCTGAGCACCGCCTGCTGCGTTTTGTGGAAATCTGTATACGCGTTAAAAATCACAATTTGAATTTTTCTTCTTCTCAATCAAGGATTCGTTTTTAATATACAAACAAAAAAAAAGCTTTACCTGAAATTGGTACCAAAACCTCGGGATTGTTGTAGAGTTTGAGCAAACATCTCGTATTTGCGGATATCGTTATCGGATACCGAACGACGCGCGAACCTCATTGCCTCCTCGAAATGAGCTTTTGTAATCTCTGGCACGGGATCGTCTTCGTCCATCTGTTGGGATGAGAGAAAAATAGAAAATTGTTCTACAAACTCTAAATATTATTGTTTGAATAAAAATTTGAATAAACTCACGTCCATCGAAACGGATGGATTATTCGCGCGTTCTTTTTCTCTACGGATTTCAGTTTCGATACATTGTCTAATAGCCAATTTACACGCACGTTGACAAATTTCAGTCAAATCAGCGCCGGAAAAACCATGTGTGACTTTGGCTATATAGCTTAGATCTACGTCCTAAAATGAGAAAAGATAGACAATATTCAATTTTTTTGTGTGATTCGATAACAATGAGATGATATATTCGAAATTACCTTAGCTACTGGCGATTTGCGAAGATTAGCTCTGAAAATAGCCTCTCGCGATTTTTCATCGGGCAGAGGTATATAAATTAATTGATCTAATCTACCGGGTCGTAGGATGGCAGAATCGATGATGTCCGGTCGATTTGTAGCACCAATGATGAACACGTTTTTCTTGGCTCCCATGCCGTCCATTTCAGTCAAGATTTGATTAATTACACGATCGGCTGCCCCTCCAGCGTCCCCGACAGTGCCTCCACGTGATTTCGCTATTGAATCTAACTCGTCGAAGAATAATACGCAAGGCGCTGCGGATCGAGCCTAAAATACAAAGATACGAAATTTTTGTTAGAAGAAAAATGACAAGTCAAACAAAAAAGATACGTACTTTATCGAAAACGTCTCTGACGTTAGCTTCCGATTCACCAAACCACATAGTTAAAAGCTCGGGACCCTTAACGGAGATGAAGTTGGCTTGACATTCGTTGGCAATAGCTTTAGCCAAAAGTGTTTTACCGCAACCAGGCGGACCGTAAAACAATACTCCTCGAGAAGGCTGCATACCGAACTTCAAGAACTTGTCCGGATGTTCCACAGGATACTACAAAATCAATAGATATAATTTCACGTAAAATCACAAAATCGTGTATTTGTATTTTACCTGGACCAACTCTTGCAATTCCATTTTAACATTCTGTAAGCCACCGATGTCGTCCCAGGTGACTGTAGGAACTTCCACGATAGTTTCACGGAGGGCGCTGGGACTACTCTTGCTCATAGCGTACTACAAATCAGATAGATACAAGTTTTTATTGATGTAAATGAAATCTCTCAATACAACAGACAAAAATTACCTTAAAGTTCTCCATTGTGACTGCGAGAGAGGAAAGAACTTCCGCATCGATGTGATCATCCTCCAAATCTATCAGATCCATTTTTTCACGAATTTGTTGGAGAGCCGCTTCGGAGCACAAAGACGCCAAATCCGCGCCTACGTGACCGTGAGTTTCCGCGGCTATCTAGAATATCATTGAAAAAACATCGATTTTATGAATGAATCGATCGAATGATGCGTGAATCGATATCGCAATACCACCAACCTCTTCTAAATCCACATCATCCGCGAGTTTCATATTCTTCGTGTGGATTCGTAGGATTTCCAAACGTCCAGTCGCGTCCGGAATACCGATATCGATCTCTCTATCGAAACGTCCGAAACGACGTAACGCTCCGTCTATGCTGTTCGGTCGATTGGTCGCGGCCATGACGATGACGTGTGAACTCTGTTTCATGCCGTCCATCAGAGTCAACAATTGAGACACTATACGTCTCTCCACTTCTCCATGAGTCTAAAATTCGAAAGGTATGAAGAATAAATGATATAATATGATGATAATATATATATACATACCTTCTCTCGCTTTGGCGCAATTGCATCCAATTCGTCGATGAAAATGATAGCTGGAGAATTTTTTTCTGCCTCTTCGAAAGCTTTTCGTAAATTGCTCTCAGATTCTCCGGCGAGTTTGCTCATAATTTCAGGACCTGGAACGTATAATGATTATGAAAAATCAATAAAAGAAAGAGAAGAGAGATTTTGTGTGTAATGAGTTACCGTTGATTAGGAAAAAGAATGCTCCGGTTTCATTGGCAACTGCTCGAGCGATTAAAGTTTTTCCAGTACCAGGTGGACCGTACAAAAGAATACCACGAGGTGGTTTGACACCGATAGCTTTGAAGAGAGACGGATGACGTAATGGGAGCTCTACCATCTCTTTGATTTGCGCCAATTGTTTACGCACTCCTCCAATATCGTCGTAACCCACAGCATTCAATGCTTCCTCTTCTTCCTACAATTTTGATTTTTTGTTGTTTTGTTTTAAGACTTTTTTTTAAAACTAGAGAATATTGCGTGGAGAGGAAAAATTAATTACTTCTCTTTTAATAGGATCTCCTTCGTAGTGGATCACAGTATCAGGAGCTACGATGCAGTAAGGGCTTGGATCTGTTTCTACAACCTTGAATTCCACGGCTCGCATTCCACCGCGTACAATGAAATTATCGTCCTTGTGTATCGGACGGTAAGCCTCCAAGAAGTATGGTTTCAAAAATACTTCAAATAAATTTCTGTAGAAAATAATGTTGGTACATCAAATTTGAGTACAATGTGTCAAGAGATTCGCTGTAAGAGTGTATTGTTTCGGGGAGTGTACAGATATAAACAGATTTATTTTTGTGCCACGTCGAGGGGGTTATAATTAAATGTTCTAGAAGTGTGTTTTTAGAAGTGGAGTCTGAACAATGAAAAAAATTATATTTACCCGGTGAGACCGTCGACTGTATCATCCATCGGCAGTACATGAATTCTTTTGCCATATTTCACATCGGAACAAGCTTGTACCGAAACTACGTCGCTCAATCTGACACGGAGATTATTTCTCACAACTCTGTTCATTCTGATCTTTTCATCCGGACAGGTTTCGTCGGATAGAACTATGCATACAGTTTCTTGACGTCTTTTTCCTTTGAGTAGTACCGTATCTCCTCTGAACAATTGTAATTCGTCCATCTTGGCTTGAGACAGAGCTACCACGGAGTTGTCGTCGGTGGCAGCTTCGTCGACCAACAATCTATTTGGCCTGTCCTTCTTACGTAGGATGGCGGTTGCCAAACCTTCTCCGCTGTAATAAAATTAATAAAATGAATTCCTACGATCGATTGTGAAAATTCTAAATTTAGATTAGAACGATGTTCAAATGTTTTTAAGGGTGAAATTTATTCCATTATCGATCATCGCGAATGATGATGAAATATCCGAGAAAGATTTTTTTGCACAAAAAGAGAGGGTATAATAAATAAATAAAAATGACAAGATTAAAGGAATATTGAAATATTCTTCGGATCGATCTCACGATATTTTACGTGGCAAAATACGATAAAAATCGTAGTTGGCGTGATTTTTATTTGTCAAAGAAATAATTTCGAGGAATCACGTAATTTGGAAAAAATTTCTTTGTCATGGCCTAGCCTCTTGGCACGGCCATGATCGGGTGACGAGGGTAAATGATACGGATCGGTGTCGTCATGTAACCCATAGTTCAAGAATATTAAAACGACAAGGAAAACGTGATATCGATTTTAAATGGAATTCTATTCGAAACTCGTTCTAGGTAAAAGCGAAAATGATGAAAAACAAAGCGTTGTCGAGTCGACATGATGACAATGTAAAATTGGTTGTCGGCCTGTTGCGATTTGTCACCGCTTTCGCAGGGGGACGTTAAAAATGCGAATATCGTATGTAAATACGAAAATTTCAGAGTAATTTTCATTCGAAATGTATTCTCTTACCTCTTAGGATCACTCATCTTTCACTCAAATTGGTAGCAATCAAAAACAAGCACACGTAGCAGCCACGAAGTAACCAATATTCAAGTTCAGAACAGCGACTTTCCCTTATTCGAAACTGTCATGGCTTTACGGCTATTGGCCGCGATCGGTTTCCATCGTACACATTTTTGCCGGGTTTTCATATTTGCATTGCGTATTTGATCGCGATTTTCACTGATCGCCGCGCTCCAGGGTTTAAATGCATTCTGGGAAAAGAACTCTTTTAGAATACAAATTTACAGTCAAACAAGTTGTTTTAACATTTCATTCTTTTTCAAACTCTTCAAGAATACTTTGTACTCTAAAATCATTCATTTGGTTTACTCGTGTGCTATCTGGGTCACCTTTTTGTCTGTATTCATTATGAATTTGTTTAGAACTCTTGTAATTATCTGAGAGCGTGCTGTTTATTCTTTAGCACACGCACGGCAGCATGCTGCTAGTCGATGATTGGTTGGTTCTTGTAGAGCCATTCAATTTAATTCAAGTCTCCATAGGAATTGAATTGAGATCGAGCAGTCAGCCATATTTGATACTCAATATCACGTGAAAAATATGATCACAACACGGTGAACGGGTGAACGGGTGAAATCAATGTTGGATACGTGAAAGACGATAAACAATTCTTCTCGAAAACTGTATATAAGCAGCTTATTTGTGACGGTTTCGGCCTTTTACCTAACGGCCTTTCGTGGGATACCCGGTGCACGTGTTTCACCCTAGTGTTATATGCCCTCAAAAATTTCGGAAAACAAAATAAAAGGTTTGACACGTGCTGATAGAATTTTAGAAGCGTTACTGGTGTCCACGCGTTACATAGTGAAAGAGCTGCAAGAAATAATGGCAGAGAATAATTCAATTAATGACATTCGTTCGAAAAACTTGAATGGCCCAGTCCTCGAAGATGGTTTATCCGCTGCGGAATTGTTAGCCAACGGGGATGGTTTGACTTACAATGACTTCATCATTCTCCCAGGTTACATTGATTTCACCGCGGACGAAGTCGATCTTGTATCCCCCTTGACCAAGAAAATCTCCCTCAAAGCACCTCTGGTCTCCTCTCCGATGGATACAGTAACCGAATCCGATATGGCCATTGCCATAGCCTTGTGCGGTGGTATTGGAATTATCCATCATAACTGCACACCCGAGTATCAAGCCAATGAAGTGCACAAGGTATGTAATATCTCACCGCAATCTTAACTTGTTTACATTATTTTTGCAATATTCTCTCTGACCTTTGTTTATACTTTGCGAACTAGAATGTCTCGATGGATTTGGTATACACTTTTTCATTAGTTATCGTCATTCTATTCATTCGTTCATGCACATTTTGTAGCATCGTGCAGATATCTTGGATAATATCATATACGAGTCTATAAAATTTGATTTGTCGATTACCAAGATGTATCTTTCTATTGTATCAAGGATATACGTAAGTGAGTAATCAATTGATTCAACGAGCATCGATCGAGCATTGGCTTCGTTTAACCGATGATCTTTCTGATCAAAATGATCATTTTTCGTATCGATACAATAAAACGTATATTCATTCCATTGAATTATTTTTGCTATGAATCGTCATTCAACTCCGTATGAAAGTCTGTATGACTTCGAAATGTATTTCCCCCTATGTTTCTATAAATCATCTTCTCTTTGTTTAACAAAATCATTTCTTTGAAATTGAAGAAATTCCCAGGATTTGTTTTAAAAATATGAAATGAATGTTGTGTTCTGTGGTATCGGATAACTGTTAATTACACTATAACATATAATACTCGCATATGTGTATGGTAATGTGATACTCTTTTACTACTCAGCGATTAATCTAGAATTTCATGATCTTCAAACGGACCGTAGAAAAATGTCTTTGTCAGTTGCATATTTTATTTTTGTATATCATATTTTCTGCATTTGTAAGAGTGAAATCTTATAAATGATGTACCAAGGAAACAATTTCTCCGAATCGATTGAAACGGGTCTTTCAATGGTATAAAAAATACTCTGTTAACAGATAAGCACATGGCTTCCTCGGCTGATATGATCGAATTATTGAATAATGCCGGGTAATTTGATAATAGTAAGAAATTCACGAAATTTCATCCGAATGACCCTAGAATGTGATTTAAATAATTGTTTTTTTTTTACACCAGGAGTATTATTACATCTTGCGCTGGATGGTGTTCAGAGCCATAGCTTGGAATTTTTGCAAATATCTTGAAGTTTTTGCACCCCTATATCACTAAAACATAATTCTCCGTGTGACAATCAAAAAATAATACATAAATTCAAGTTTTTCGTTCCCATTTGACGTGTGAAAATAAATAGTTTCCGGTTATAAAAATGAAGAATTGCGTTCACATGTATGAAGAATGAAATTTATCAATGTTGTTTTAGGCTTTACATTGACCGACACCCAGAAAAAAGAATTTGATAGCTTCATAATAAATGACTTGCGAAGATACACAAAGACTTTATTCTACAAACAATGATTAATGGCAGTTTAATGGGCCGTTGACGATCCTGCAATGCCGGTGAAGAAGAACCATTACTGGTCCTTTGAAATGTAGAAACATCAAAGTTCTTTCTCAATGTTATTTAAAGGGTATCTTGAATGTAGTACAAATGATATCGTGTGGATATCAAATTAAACATTTTGCAACGCAGCATTTAAGCTAATACCTAAGCATTCCTAGGGATCATGATACAGTTTCAATGCCAAGCCTTTTTTCCGTCCTGGCAAAACAAGTTTCGATTTGAAAATTGTCAGAATGGTTGAATGAGCGAAGACAACTGAGGTTTCAAATTTTCTTCAGAATATTTTGTCATTCAAAAGTCTACCAAGGATTCGTGGAGAGTTTAAGCTGCTTAGTTGAATTTTGTTGCCTTGGAAGTCCGTGAGAAGTCCGGTTTATGGGTCAAGGATCGAATAAAATGATTGTTCTTTTTTGTAGGAGGAATTCTAATTTGAATGCAAGAATACTCTCCAAGTACTGCATCCCTGTTGCGCCAAGAAGAATAATGAATATTGAAATTGCAGGTGAAGAAGTATAAACACGGATTCATTCGCGATCCCGTGGTTTTGTCCCCGAATCATACGGTGAACGACGTATTGAACGTGAAATCGGAGCATGGATTCTGCGGTGTACCAATCACGGATAACGGCAAAGTCGGAGGTAAATTACTAGGCATCGTGACATCCCGGGACATCGACTTTCTCGAAGACACAACGAACTATCGATGCCTGAAATTGGAATCCATCATGACGAAGTTGGAAAACTTGGTAACAGCGTCGGCAGGAGTGACGCTACAAGAAGCAAACGTGATACTAGAAAAATCGAAGAAAGGTAAACTTCCGATCGTGAACGACAAAGGGGAACTCGTATCCCTGATGGCCAGGACCGATTTAAAGAAAAATCGAAGTTTTCCAAACGCTAGCAAAGACGAGAACAAACAACTGCTGGTCGGTGCCGCGATCGGAACCCGCAATACCGATAAACAAAGATTACAATTACTCGCCTCGGCGGGAGTCGACGTGATAGTTCTAGATTCCTCTCAAGGCAATTCGAAATATCAAATCGATATGATAAAGTACATAAAATCTGTATTTCCGGACCTACAAGTGATAGCCGGAAACGTCGTGACGAGTATGCAAGCTAAGAATCTTATAGACGCCGGAGCGGACGCTTTGAGAGTTGGAATGGGTTCGGGATCCATTTGTATCACCCAAGAGGTGATGGCGGTGGGCAGACCACAAGCGACCGCTGTTTACAAAGTATCCGAGTACGCGAAAAAATTTGGCGTTCCCGTGATCGCGGATGGCGGTATTCAATCGATAGGACATATCATCAAAGCTCTCAGTTTAGGCGCCAGCACGGTCATGATGGGCTCCCTTCTCGCGGGAACTTCCGAAGCACCGGGAGAGTATTTCTTCAGCGACGGGGTCAGGTTGAAGAAATATCGAGGGATGGGTTCGTTGGAAGCCATGAACAGATCCGACGCTAAGGGATCCGCGATGGACAGGTATTTTCATAACGAGATGGATAAAATGAAGGTCGCTCAAGGGGTTAGCGGATCCATAGTCGATAAAGGAACCGTCCTCAAGTTTCTCCCGTACTTGCAGTGCGGTATCAAACACGGCTGTCAAGATATCGGAGCTAAATCACTCTACGATTTGAGATCAATGATGTATAACGGTGAATTGAGATTCGAAAGAAGAACTTATTCGGCTCAACAGGAAGGCAACGTGCATAGTTTGTTCTCTTACGAGAAGAGACTTTTTTAACAAACTAATGATTCCCTTTTATATACAAATGTACCTGCAAAATGCAAGTATGGCATGCGAAAATGACCACTAATCGACGAATAGATTTATCAATTGTTTCGATGCCAAAATATTTCATTATTTTCATGTACTTACAAGGTTTTATATGTGCGAATACATTGTCATTTGTGCTTATGCGCATTATAATTGTGCGCGTTCGTATACATACACGATTTTTTGACCAGATTGAGAAACATAAAAATCAAAGAAATTAATCATGTGTTGATTTGAAATTTTATCGATTTATCATCTGTATAAATTTTGCCGCTCCTTTGTATCCCCCTTCTCTTTTACATGAATAACTTTTTAATGTAATATACTTTTTTTTTATATATATATATATACTTAGCGTTAAATTAAGGTAGAATGAATGTTATAACATGCCAAATTTATGAAATAATCTCGTCGATTGATTATCCCTCGTGTAAAATCATTATTATTGAGTTTGTAGCGAAATTTTAGTACCGGATATCAAAATAAGGCGAAGAAGGGGAAAGATATGAGAGAACATTGTGCGGGGAGCTAAAATGTTATGTCAAGAGCTAGAAATAATAATGCTGAAATACTTGTAATACTTCTTCGCTTTATCTTCGTAAGTACCCGTACAGACGAAATATACAAATTTTGTGAAGTGCCTGACGATGGATTCAGTCGAATTACATTTGAAATTCTGAATTTGATTATATATACTTATTATAAATTACTTAAATATTGTATATTTGATTATATCGGTATTCATGATACACGCAAACTGTATCTGGAGTTTGAAAATTGAATTTAAATAGGTTTCTTTCCTCTCAAAATCAAGATAAATGTAATAACTGTACATAAGATAACGTTCGCTTAAATGTGCCATAAGAAAATATATTGAAAGTGTAATAAGGTAGAAGATATTATTCGTAGAGGGACTAAAAAGTTTGTTCCAACATGAATATCGATGATCATTGTTATATATCGTACTTCATTTGATTATTCAAATTCAAACAACGTATATTATTTTGCATCGAAACTTTTCATAGAGAGATATACTATATAGTATAGGAAAATTGATTTCAAGAGAATTGAAGAGTAGTAGCATTGTGTGTGTGTGTTTTTTTTTTTTAATATAAAAATGACAGTATAAATTCTTGAGTCAAATCGAAGAAACGCGCTTGATTAAAGGAATTTATACTCTTCGTCGTTGGTATACAATTTTATCCTGAAATAAATTACTCGAAGAATTTGGAATATCTCAAAGAATGAAAAAACAAGAAAAAAAGCGTAATAAATATATGCATAATCCTTTTAGTAGATATATTTTATATGAAATGAATCCTATTGGAAACATTTGTACTATATTTTTATATAAATTAAGAAAAGATTCTTGAAAATGAATGTTTCTTTTTACCATCTCTGACAACTTGTTTGATTATCACTGTGACACTAAGATATATTATATTTTTAATGACTATATACGTGTAACGAAGGTACTTATCAATGATGAAAATCAATGACCTCTGTCGTATGAAATTTTATGTAAAAAGAAAAAAATGAACCCCTTATAATATCATGTAGATACTCGTGCAATGTAATTGTTGTTTCACTGTATCGTGTTATCGGTTAATAGACCCGTTTATCAGGAATTAGGAACTATCGAGAGCCCTTGAACGCAAAAACTGCGTGATTGTAGATAAGAATCAAGTATTGAAAAAAATCTGTTGAAATTAAGATTATCAAGTTTTTATTGATATATTACGAAATGTGGATTCTAAATTCGTAATCGATATATGTATATTTTTTATGGAAAGATTTTTGTCTCGAATGAAATTTTTGTTCAGACTTTGATATTATAAAACTGATTATTTCGAAATTGTATACATATTCAACTGGATCAATAAAAACTTCATCAATGTGTTTATCGTGGGTGATTTTCTTTATTTATCGAATCCTTCGAATCATAGGTTTTTCAGAATATTTTTTAAGTGTGAAGACATGAGATGAGACTTGCGAGTTGACGATCATTTCATGTACACATTTAAACCAATAATTTATAAGTTTTCAGTCTCACGCGAAGAAAAGTAATCACTGATTAATAATTGAAAATTGAAATCTGAATGAAATAGGAATAAATTGATTTCTTCGAATCAAACAAATGACATGAGTTATGTAAGAATATTCATTTATATCGCAAAGTTTTGCTCTTTTTCGCAGGTTCTTTGAAAAAACAAACAATAAAATCAACTCGTGTCATCGATGAAGGATTTGCAGTGAACAATTATTTCCACAATTCGGTCTTTTAACGAGGATAAAATATTTATTTTCGATTCAAAACAGAAAGTATCGACTTATAATAAATAAATATTGTCGGACATTTCAACGTTCGTAGAACCTTTGTCAAACGTTTGTGAATCTAAAAATGAGCTTCCATGAACCTTCTGCTCGATCTATACAGATCTAATTTGAACGTTCGCTGAAGCTTCATGTTCTCTTCGGGAAGAAGCGAATCGATTCTTTCAATTGATGCATCAGAAAGGACAGAATCGATTCTGCGTTTGTTTCTCCGCTTTTTAATTTTTCATAGAAAAATTCATAATTCTCAACAATTGATCTTCCATGACGGGACTAATAATAATTGGCTAATATTTCGAATAATCATTGTGAATTTTATTTTTCTCAATGGATACATATCCTGCTGACATGTTTGTTTGAAGTCAATTCCCAGTGAGCACGGTTATACTATGGATGTTAAATGTTAAACGTAACACGGAAATAGAATTGTTAATTAAATTTTAATTATCCCAATGAGAGGAGAGTTTATTTGTACACTGTAAAAAATTTCTAAGGGAAAATTCCTATACTTGTAGTTATGTGAAGTAATCGATCCATACATGCATTGGAAATTTTCCGAACTCGTCCGGAAATTTACTGTAAAATGTTGGGAAAAATCCCATAGAGTTTAGAATTTTCAGACAAATTTATAGGAAATTTTATATAAATGTACTGAAAACTGATTTCCTAATCAGCGATTGGAATTTTCCTGTTGATGTACACAGGAAAATTTCGATTATTTTTTACAGTGCATTTAGTAAGGTTCGGTTGGGATACGGCGAAATGAATATTTATTACATACAAACATGTTCATTGACACTCCAGAAATGTCATATGAGGTTTTCCAACAGTTACCCAGACAGCACAACAATCTGTAATGTATTCATAAAGATCTCTCTATGAATTCTCATAGTACCCAAGGTATTCGTTATAAACTCATCCTGAACTGTTGTGCTGATTGGGTAATGAATTCTATTTATAGGTAATGAGCCAAGTTTGCGTGGAAGAAATATTGATTTCGCTTTATCGAGCACGAATAAACCTTTCTCTCGGTGTATCGATTCACACCTAAAAAGAATCGATTCTCGTGTAATCAACGACTAATCAATCATGGAAGAATCGATTATATTTGAGGAAAATGATCGATTCTTCGATTCATGGAAAGAAAACCCCGACATCACCACCGCATCCAGTTATGCCTCTATGCGCCTGTTTCACAATTTCCCAAAATGCAAGGCTGTATGTGGAGTACATATTTTCAGGGGCTTGAGGAAATACGAAAAATTCAGTGTGCACGTCACAGAATATTCTGATATTGCAATGATTCAATTTTCCACGTGGAAAAAAATGTATACGCGGAAGTCAAAATTTACAATTCGTGAAACTAAAAATACTCTGCTGTTGGATAACTACACGGCTTCCTCGTGGTTTGGTTGAATTTAAAATGCCGATACTGGCAATTTTTTTCACCATCATTCCACCTCCTTTGCCAATTGAGTTGAAATTCACACGAACCGATTGCAAGACCATCATTGAACCATGGTGTAAGTTTCATCATGATGTGATAATTGGGAAAATTAAATATACTCGTTCACAAGAATGATCGTTCTTCCAATAGAATTCAGTAGAATTCAGAATCAAATTTGAATCATTATCGAATAGAGGAAAAAAGTTTGAGGAATCGGATAACCATATTCGTTGGGATTCATTTATTCATATCTTTTCTCTGTAAAAATTGCGATTTTGAATCATTTTTTAATCTGTGACAACCTGATTTATTCCCTTGAGAATTGTGAAAAACCTGACGGTTGTCACGTTTAGTTTTAGGTATGGAATAGTTTTCTAAAAAAAACAAGGAGCCTATTCCTTGATGGCAGTGGAGGAATAGAAATAACAAGGACTGGACAGAGAAACAGCGAGAATAAAAGAAGTAATCATTTCATTACCACAAAATAACATTTTCTTATCAAAGCTAATAAATCACGTTTCAATAAAAAAAAAAAAGTTGAATTCTAAGTTTCAATCTAATCTTTACAAGAAAACGGGAGACGGAGAGGAAACCAAAGAGGTTATCAAAGAATTATGATTCTCAGACAAGGAAATGTACCGGAAATGGATTTCCTATCCGATGATCAGGATTTTTCGGTTGTTGCGTATAGGAAAATAACGATTTTTTTCACAGTGCGGGGAGAAAATCGAATAGATTTGTAGCATAAGGTACAAAAAAGCTTCCAGTATTCACGGAATTCCTCATATCCGCAATTACCCAAATTTTCTTCAATTATTCCAAAATGAAACAAGAATCATGTTACTCAGGGACACACTGAGAGAAATTTCCGGGAACAATAGAACATTTGGTTGAATAGTCGCCATAAGAGACTCAATTGATTTGAATAAACTTTCATTGACTCAATTAAATAACTGTTTCAATTGATGAAATATTTCATAGCATATTAAATATTTGTTTGATTGAATGAATATTTAATCGAGTCAATGAAAGTTTATTCAAATCAATTGAGTATTTTATGACGACTATTCAACTAAATATTTCATTCTCCCCGGAAATTCGTTCTCTCAGTGCATTCAATGGACCCCCACGTTAAAAAAATAGATACAGATTTGAATTTCATACAATTTATCACGTATAATGCACAGCTCCCACTTTTATGAGAAATCCATAGCTACGCAAAATATTTCGGAATATTATATCGTGGAATAACTCGTGGATATCCTACCAAAGTGTAGTTTGAAAAATCAACGGATCTCATTCATCGAAAATAGATTTGCAAATCTCCAATCGTGGTTGTAGCAGCCATTAGCCCTTCAAAATTCCAATGACGCGAGAAACGAATTGGTTGATACGGAATACGCATTTGACCAACCGATTCTTGAGCGTTATTGAAACAATGTAGGTTTCCCAGGTCTCACCGCGTGGAGGTTGCTGCTAATGGAGACCCACCCCCCTCCTCTGTCTTCACATTATTCTTTTTTCCGAAAAATTTCATCCCGATAACTCATGAGTTGTACGACATTTTGAGTTATCAAACGATGAAATTCGGAAAACAGAAGCGAATACAGAGATCTTTTACTACGACTGAGATGAGAATTTATTCCTAACGTTCTAAGCAGAATTAAATGAATCCTCGACGGATTCATTTATGTCTACTTGGAAATAATTGCATTGCCGATAAATACCCGAGGATTTCGTTTGGAAGTATCGTACCCGAAAACCGGCATGAAACGGAATTAAAATTACGTTAGGATATTCGCGATTCCGGCTGGAATTTTTTCATTCGATCGTGATGTTGGACTCCTCCTTGTCAAACGCGAAGTTGCGGTCTGTTTGGAAATGACGTTTCAATTGATCCGATATGAAGCGGGTAACCGGAGTTTTAATTGGCGACCGACGAATGTCCGCTATTAATTCGTTCCGTTTATGACCTCGGGGCAAAGAATATTATGTAATTGGTATCAGATGCATATCATATGAAAAAAGATTCGCGAAGAATATTGAGCCACCGCGTTTAGTGATGCCGCGAGAAACGAGAGAATCGAGACGACGCCAGGAAGATTCGACTCGAGGAATATACGAAACGAGAAGAGTGATGCGATGGAAGACGAGAAACGATGTTGCGCAAAAAAATATGTTGAAATGTCGAGACGAGGCGAGACGAAACGGAAAGACGCACCAAAAAATTAAGACGAGAGGAAAGGGCCATGGCGAACGACGAATCGATACCAGAGTGATTCGAAGAGAAACGAGAATTCAGCGTACAACAATGAAGAATGAGGTGGTACCGAGATGAGACAGAACGAGGAAAACTCCCCCAAGAAATTTACGAAATGAGACGAAGGTGATTTGATGAGAAACAAAAATTCAATGTGAAATAGTGAAAAATGGGACCATCTAGAGAAAACGTTGAAATGTCGAGGGAAGACGAGACCCTATTTCTCGTCTCACGGCATCACTAACCGCGTTCAAGCTATTTGCGTCCCGCGACTATCAATAATATTGACAGATATAATTCACCGCGCTTTTCAAGATAAAAAATGAAATTAGGTAATCTTTGCCCCAAGGTATATTGAAAACCCCGGGAATATTGCAATTAAGTTGCGATCGAACCGATATAAAACGGAAAACGCGTTGTTTCACCGATCAACCGATTTTTCGCCGACACGTCGGATATAGTTTTGAATGAGTACCGAATTTCGAACTCGAGTTCCGGTCCGAATTTTTCCTTTGAACTCCCTATTATATTCGTTTTACCAAACGCGGTGACCGACCGAGATGTCCTTCCTACTGATCCGTTCCGTTTATGACCTTGGTGCAAAGGAAATTATCTAATCAATCTAATATGTATATCATGTAGTAAAAGGTTTCAAGGGGATTTTGAAGCTACCGCGATGAAGCTACCGCGATGAAGCTACCCGCGTGCCACCTTGAAACTTTTTCCATGATCCCCTCGGCTAGACCCGACTGACCGAGACCGCAACAAGTTGCGAATCACTGCGTGTTGCACGTGAGGTAGGATGAAGCCTCAAGAAGGCTCTTTCGAGACGAAAATTATTATGAAAAACGAATAGTGTACCGCGCGTATCGAATTAAAAAAGGGGAACAAATTCTCTTTGCACCAAGGTACAATGGAAAACGCGAGAATGCTTCAATTACGTTATGATCGACCCGATACGAAGTGCAGGAACGAATGGTTTTGCCGACCGACCGAGGCACTTATCTTTTTAATCCTGCAGTACCGCGAATGTTTCCCGAATAACGTTACTAATAAATATGACGCGAGAAAAAATTGAAATCGAATCTCGTCTATATAATCGATTCTTCGGTTACGGGCCTGCAGTTTTTCCTGACGTTACATTCTTCTCACTAAACGCAAAATCACGATTAACGCGCGTCTATTGGAGAAATTCACGAATATAGCTTCGCCATGAGTGGGATGTGAAAAGTAATTGATTTCAAAAACGGATGTGAGATGTCCTAGCTACGTAGTATTGTTCGAGTCCCGTCGTCAAAGTTTCCCTCTAATCTTATAATCCGACGCGTTATACCTGAACCGACGTCACGATTACCGCGATTTATTTACGTGAATAAATTCTCATCGGGTTGTTTGCAAAAAATAAGTAAACGAATATTTCAGAGACTATTTAGCATTAATGAAACCCCAAAAAGTATGTCACATAAAGAACGAATCGTACACTTCGTTGTTTATGTGTGCTGAAAGAAAAAACATAATTGTTCCATGCATTAAATTCAATGATCAAGCCTAGAGGCAATGTAGGGTAAATCGAGAAGAATTTGAATACAGCACGGAATTAAAATCAACTTCCGATTCTGTCCCCTCATATTTTGCACAAGTTCCCCTACCCACATGATCCCTATGTCCTTCAAATTTTCATCAATTGCATATTTCCTATGAAAACACCTTCTCTGACGCACTTGGAAAATATTTATGTTCAATTTCAAAAACGTTCGCACATACCATTTGGATTCGGAAGAGGAGAACAAATGGGGTCTCCTCTCCCGTATCGTGTATGATCCGCTCTGTTCCGTTCATTCCTGGATGTTTTGCTTCCTCGTTAGAGGGCGGCTTTGTAATAGTTTCCGAAAACCAAAAATCTTTTCATCTCCAAAATCAGAATTCCTTGTACCAAAATGTTTCTCTGGACTCTAGGAAAAAAATTGGTTCCGCGTCTGTCCCTTTGTCCGTCTATCTGGCAACGGACCGCGAACGCGCATATCTTCCGTTCTACTATCCGGTCCAGATTAAATTATTACCGAAGTCGTAAATTGGAAGGATGACGGTCCCATATGAGTTCCAGCCTAATCCATCCAGAGCAATTGGATGAAGAAGGATGAATATGGGGAAAAATTATGATTTTCGCGAACGTGCGTATCTAATTTTTGAATTATCCGATTCCCACGGTGGTCCCATATGCATTTCAGTTAAATCAATTGACTGGTGAGAATTTGTCCCTTCGGAGTAAATATATTTGGGGTTTTTTTCATAGCACGTGTTTTTTATAATCCAATGATCCGAATATCATGTGATCGGTCGATTCAACGAGATTGATTCATACCGTTGTATGGAGAAATAATTGCAGATATTTTCTATCTCAACCTCGTTTCATTCATCTTGATTGGAAGTTAGATTCCATATCACACTTTATCATGAATTCAAAAACACAAGGCAATTTCTCAAAGAAAGAACTCTATGAGTTCTGGGAGAAGTCTGATGAATGGAACGAAGTTGAGAAGATGATGGAGGTGGTGATGATAATATGACATAAAAATACTTAAAACTAGGTGAATCGAATCGGAAAAAACAACAGGGGCCACTGCTATTTCTCCCGATTGTGTTCCACGTTATAACGACTCTGTCGACATTTGAATACATATTGATAATGAAACAAACAAAAACAGATACCGCGAATTCATCCGGACTCCAGAATAGTTATGACGTGGAATAAAATAGTTACATTAGTAGAAAACACGCATGCCCATGCACATGCACTCACATTCATTCCATCACAAATTTCTGGTCCTTAAAGTACATGAGGGTGATAATATATTTGAGAAAATGTCTGCAAATATTTTTCCAATATACGGAATATCCTTGAATCTGGATGATATAGATAACATTTGAAAATCAAATCATCAAGCTACCTTATATCGAAATTGCTTGGTATTTCTAAATGCGCTCTTCCAGATAAATAGGATATACTATTCGATATAAACTAATAGTTTGTATCAAATCTTATATTCATTTCGAGCGTCACATTATCACATCTCTTTTCCAACGCGATTCAAAGTGCCGTTTCCTTCGCGAATAAAATACATTATTCGATACGAATTTCAATCCTTCGTAACAAATATTATATCCTTTTTAGGCATCGCGGAACGAATTTCTCTCCGACCAGATATTAGTAACATCAGGTATACGCGATTCTCCTCCCGTTGATATCCAGACAGACGGACAGAGGGAGAGTGAGGGGGCAGAAAGGGTAACACAGGAGGAAAAAAAAGAAGAAAAAAAACACGGCCACATAGAAAGGGGGCCGCCATAAACTGGAAAAGACCATGACACAAGAAGATAAACAGATACACAGTCACATAAATTAAAAGAGAGGAATAAAAACATAGAAACCAAGTTTTTCCCCGATTTCGGAGAGAAATTTTGGTATCGGAGATTTTCATTCTAGAGAGAAATAGATTTTCGGTCTCTCGAAACTATCACAAAGCTTCCCTTCAACGAGAAAACATTAACCTGGATAATGTATTCAACCGAATGCCCTCTTCCACATGAATTGAATATACTATTCGATATAAACTAATGGTTCGTATCAAATTTTACATTCATTCTGAGCATCGCATTGTCGAATTTCATTCCTACCGCGAGTTGACATGCCTTTTTTCCTAACGGATGGAATATATTATTCGATACGAGCTATAATTTTTCGTATCAAACATTATATCCCTTCCAGGCATTGTAAAATGATCATCTGTTCATAACTTTGATCTATCCCTGCACGCGCGTACTTGTGCTGAATAATTTCTTTTATAAATTTTTCTCTAAATATTTCAGGCAGATTTATATCAGAAAAAATTCCGTGATGCATGGAAACCGAAACGCGAATGTGATTTGAAAATTACGCGGAAAACCGGAACGCGAATGTGATTCGGAAATTACGCGGAAAACAAAAACATCGAACTCTAAACTAATGAAATATATGAAAAAACAACAAATCGATGAAGGTTCAATTAACCATCTCTTGCCTCTAGACTTGTCATTTTTGAGTGAAAAATATATCCATGCAGTTCGTCTGCTTCAGAAGTTGTGTGATTAATTCATTAATCATGAATGCAGTTTCTGATCAAAGCCCACACATTTTAATTTGTTGAATTGGATCAAATAATGTCAAACCACACAACTTCATCCACAGGATTGATAATTAAAAAAAAAAATGGAATTAAATATCTACCACCCGTTGCCAAACAGCAAAGACGCGAGGACTCTCCGAGTTGCTGAACAAACAATACAAATATCAGATTAAAACTCGTGAACTGACGAATGAACATTTGAAATACAATTATTTATCGCTGTTTACTAGCATTATATAATATCTTGAGGGAATGTACTTCGTTTTTAAATTCGCGAACCGATTCCCTTCCTCGACATAACGCGGCGTTGAAACATCGGATTATTACGTTCAAACGATATTCAATGAGATTTGAACAAATCAAACGGATTCACTCACCTTTTCGGCGACGACTGCTAGCTGCGAATGATCCTCAGCTCCCAACTGCACTACACGAACCCTGGAGCGCGTCTGAATGGGATCGGCGACGACAGCGGACGGCTGACCCGCTCCTTCTGCTCCCTCCACCGTCCCCAATCATGGCTTGTGATTGGAGAGCCCACGATCATCTCCCACCCCTCCCGAGAGGCATGTGTCGATATCGATATGCATCCCCTCCTTTCTGCCAAACACGTAATATTATAATTGGTTTTAAACTTGTGAACTTATAATTATATATTTTTGATTGAATCATTCATCACTGTTACTATCATTACATAATATTCGCATGAAATGTAGTTTTTGATGGAATTTGCGAACCAATTCTCCCCCTTAACATTATGCAGTGACACGGCATTGAATTGTTCAATTCGAAGTATTCCCAATGAAATCTGAACGACTTACATGCATAAACTTACCCGTTTGGCGACGACTGCTCGCTGCGAATGATCCTCAGTTCCCAATTGCACCCCACGAACCTTGAAGCGCGTCTGACTCGGATAGTTGACAAAGCTGTACTGATGGCTCGCTGCTTTTGATCCCACCACTGTCCTCGCTAAGTGCTTCTGTTACCAAGGAAATAATGGGGAGTGGGTTATCTTTCAACCAATCGAAAGGTGGAAATTTTTCCTCTTCAATTTTTTTAACGGCCGAAAGATAGCTCACCACTCACCACTCACTACTCACTACTCACTACTCACTGCTCCTCCGAGTTGTCGGGAGCACCCACTACTTGTGTACGGTTAGGGAGTTCACGATCGAAGGCCGGTTCCCCTCAGGGGTCTCTATTTATAGAGTTTTCCGATATGGGACCCGACCAATCAGGTGCTGTCTCGCTTGACGTTGTACATTGGTGATTTGAACTCGGGTGGGGATTGCGAGGAGGGGAGCCCTCACAATGAGACCAACGGAAGGAGAAAAATGTTGGTAATCTGAATTATATTGACTTTGGGTTCAGGAAATTGAAATTCCCGCTGTTGAATTCTTCTTTCATGAATCATTGATGATCGACAAGAAATTTTTCACGAGGAAAATGTGTATTCCGAAGAGTTCCAACAGGCTATATTGTTTATTCTCCATTTTGACGAACGTCGTTTTTTTTTCTCGTTCTACTGATCTCCCGAATCAGATTCGAAATGTGTTGGAGTGCTCGACGAGTTATCAACTCCAGACCTTCATTCCTATAATCCGGGCAGAGGAACAGTTCTTTCTATTTTCAGGATCATCGGTATTTTTTCCACGTTATACGAGAAGCTTTGTTCTCGAGAAATAATAATTGTCATATTCCCAGAATATATATTCACAAATGTTCAACACCGCTCATACAATAATGTAAAGATGTATTTCAATTTGTTTCATATTTATTCAAGGTCCGTTCCACAAAAGGTTTTGTTTCGAATCATTGTGTACCGCTCAGGTATATCGGAGAGGTATATGGAGCGGATTATAAATAATAAACGTCTTCCTATTCATTCATTATCGTGTGACATCAACGTTTTCCAATGTTAGATTTTTGGTGTGTTCAAATGAAACTCCTGACATCTCGATTTCACATTTTACACGGATGTATTCCAGGAGTTTGTATAATTGACAAAAAAAATGGTGCTCCGTTGTGGGAAAATTCAATGCAAGAATTTCTGTGAGCATGTGTTTCCAATCTGAAGGCGAATAATATTCTCAATAATACTCGATGAAAATTATAAAACTGAAATAATCAAGATTGGAAAAACACACTACACATGTGTATGACCACGCCTTGAGAAATTTTTTCTATAACGAAGCTCCATGATATTGAGTTTAGTATCTCGATTATTGAATCTCCTAAAATACATCCAAGGGAAACATGTTATCAGTTTGAATCAAATTGTTTTTATACAATCCTAGGATCTTCTGACAATATATTTACAATCTACTGTTATCACTGTCCCGGAATACCTGAGCGATACACAATGATTTCAAACGGAACCCTTCCGTTGAACAGACCTCCCCATTCATGATATTGAAAGACCGGGAAATTTTTTTTCTCTCCCGTATGGAGGATCTTATTGAGGATTTTAGTTCGTTAAATTACTCATAACAACGTATATGACGTATTCTGAATAATGACTATTTCTCAAAACCAAAGCTTCTCGTATAATACGGGATAATTCCCGAGAAATTCAAAAATAGAAAGCACTGCTCCTTTCTTCGAATTAGAAAATTGGAGGCGTGGATTCAATTACTCACTCGAATATCCTCAACGTATATCCTCAGAAGATTCTGGGATTGTATAAAAACAATTTGATTCAAACTGATAACATGTTTCCCTTGGATGTATTTTAAGAGATTCAATAATCGAGATACTAAACTCAATATCATGGAGCTTCGTTATAGAAAAAATTTCTCAAGGCGTGGTCATACACATGTGTAGTGTGTTTTTCCAATCTTGATTATTTCAGTTTTATAATTTTCATCGAGTATTATTGAGAATATTATTCGCCTTCAGATTGGAAACACATGCTCACAGAAATTCTTGCATTGAATTTTCCCACAACGGAGCACCATTTTTTTTGTCAATTATACAAACTCCTGGAATACATCCGTGTAAAATGTGAAATCGAGATGTCAGGAGTTTCATTTGAACACACCAAAAATCTAACATTGGAAAACGTTGATGTCACACGATAATGAATGAATAGGAAGACGTTTATTATTTATAATCCGCTCCATATACCTCTCCGATATACCTGAGCGGTACACAATGATTCGAAACAAAACCTTTTGTGGAACGGACCTTGAATAAATATGAAACAAATTGAAATACATCTTTACATTATTGTATGAGCGGTGTTGAACATTTGTGAATATATATTCTGGGAATATGACAATTATTATTTCTCGAGAACAAAGCTTCTCGTATAACGTGGAAAAAATACCGATGATCCTGAAAATAGAAAGAACTGTTCCTCTGCCCGGATTATAGGAATGAAGGTCTGGAGTTGATAACTCGTCGAGCACTCCAACACATTTCGAATCTGATTCGGGAGATCAGTAGAACGAGAAAAAAAAACGACGTTCGTCAAAATGGAGAATAAACAATATAGCCTGTTGGAACTCTTCGGAATACACATTTTCCTCGTGAAAAATTTCTTGTCGATCATCAATGATTCATGAAAGAAGAATTCAACAGCGGGAATTTCAATTTCCTGAACCCAAAGTCAATATAATTCAGATTACCAACATTTTTCTCCTTCCGTTGGTCTCATTGTGAGGGCTCCCCTCCTCGCAATCCCCACCCGAGTTCAAATCACCAATGTACAACGTCAAGCGAGACAGCACCTGATTGGTCGGGTCCCATATCGGAAAACTCTATAAATAGAGACCCCTGAGGGGAACCGGCCTTCGATCGTGAACTCCCTAACCGTACACAAGTAGTGGGTGCTCCCGACAACTCGGAGGAGCAGTGAGTAGTGAGTAGTGAGTAGTGAGTGGTGAGTGGTGAGCTATCTTTCGGCCGTTAAAAAAATTGAAGAGGAAAAATTTCCACCTTTCGATTGGTTGAAAGATAACCCACTCCCCATTATTTCCTTGGTAACAGAAGCACTTAGCGAGGACAGTGGTGGGATCAAAAGCAGCGAGCCATCAGTACAGCTTTGTCAACTATCCGAGTCAGACGCGCTTCAAGGTTCGTGGGGTGCAATTGGGAACTGAGGATCATTCGCAGCGAGCAGTCGTCGCCAAACGGGTAAGTTTATGCATGTAAGTCGTTCAGATTTCATTGGGAATACTTCGAATTGAACAATTCAATGCCGTGTCACTGCATAATGTTAAGGGGGAGAATTGGTTCGCAAATTCCATCAAAAACTACATTTCATGCGAATATTATGTAATGATAGTAACAGTGATGAATGATTCAATCAAAAATATATAATTATAAGTTCACAAGTTTAAAACCAATTATAATATTACGTGTTTGGCAGAAAGGAGGATGCATATCGATATCGACACATGCCTCTCGGGAGGGGTGGGAGATGATCGTGGGCTCTCCAATCACAAGCCATGATTGGGGACGGTGGAGGGAGCAGAAGGAGCGGGTCAGCCGTCCGCTGTCGTCGCCGATCCCATTCAGACGCGCTCCAGGGTTCGTGTAGTGCAGTTGGGAGCTGAGGATCATTCGCAGCTAGCAGTCGTCGCCGAAAAGGTGAGTGAATCCGTTTGATTTGTTCAAATCTCATTGAATATCGTTTGAACGTAATAATCCGATGTTTCAACGCCGCGTTATGTCGAGGAAGGGAATCGGTTCGCGAATTTAAAAACGAAGTACATTCCCTCAAGATATTATATAATGCTAGTAAACAGCGATAAATAATTGTATTTCAAATGTTCATTCGTCAGTTCACGAGTTTTAATCTGATATTTGTATTGTTTGTTCAGCAACTCGGAGAGTCCTCGCGTCTTTGCTGTTTGGCAACGGGTGGTAGATATTTAATTCCATTTTTTTTTTTAATTATCAATCCTGTGGATGAAGTTGTGTGGTTTGACATTATTTGATCCAATTCAACAAATTAAAATGTGTGGGCTTTGATCAGAAACTGCATTCATGATTAATGAATTAATCACACAACTTCTGAAGCAGACGAACTGCATGGATATATTTTTCACTCAAAAATGACAAGTCTAGAGGCAAGAGATGGTTAATTGAACCTTCATCGATTTGTTGTTTTTTCATATATTTCATTAGTTTAGAGTTCGATGTTTTTGTTTTCCGCGTAATTTCCGAATCACATTCGCGTTCCGGTTTTCCGCGTAATTTTCAAATCACATTCGCGTTTCGGTTTCCATGCATCACGGAATTTTTTCTGATATAAATCTGCCTGAAATATTTAGAGAAAAATTTATAAAAGAAATTATTCAGCACAAGTACGCGCGTGCAGGGATAGATCAAAGTTATGAACAGATGATCATTTTACAATGCCTGGAAGGGATATAATGTTTGATACGAAAAATTATAGCTCGTATCGAATAATATATTCCATCCGTTAGGAAAAAAGGCATGTCAACTCGCGGTAGGAATGAAATTCGACAATGCGATGCTCAGAATGAATGTAAAATTTGATACGAACCATTAGTTTATATCGAATAGTATATTCAATTCATGTGGAAGAGGGCATTCGGTTGAATACATTATCCAGGTTAATGTTTTCTCGTTGAAGGGAAGCTTTGTGATAGTTTCGAGAGACCGAAAATCTATTTCTCTCTAGAATGAAAATCTCCGATACCAAAATTTCTCTCCGAAATCGGGGAAAAACTTGGTTTCTATGTTTTTATTCCTCTCTTTTAATTTATGTGACTGTGTATCTGTTTATCTTCTTGTGTCATGGTCTTTTCCAGTTTATGGCGGCCCCCTTTCTATGTGGCCGTGTTTTTTTTCTTCTTTTTTTTCCTCCTGTGTTACCCTTTCTGCCCCTCACTCTCCCTCTGTCCGTCTGTCTGGATATCAACGGGAGGAGAATCGCGTATACCTGATGTTACTAATATCTGGTCGGAGAGAAATTCGTTCCGCGATGCCTAAAAAGGATATAATATTTGTTACGAAGGATTGAAATTCGTATCGAATAATGTATTTTATTCGCGAAGGAAACGGCACTTTGAATCGCGTTGGAAAAGAGATGTGATAATGTGACGCTCGAAATGAATATAAGATTTGATACAAACTATTAGTTTATATCGAATAGTATATCCTATTTATCTGGAAGAGCGCATTTAGAAATACCAAGCAATTTCGATATAAGGTAGCTTGATGATTTGATTTTCAAATGTTATCTATATCATCCAGATTCAAGGATATTCCGTATATTGGAAAAATATTTGCAGACATTTTCTCAAATATATTATCACCCTCATGTACTTTAAGGACCAGAAATTTGTGATGGAATGAATGTGAGTGCATGTGCATGGGCATGCGTGTTTTCTACTAATGTAACTATTTTATTCCACGTCATAACTATTCTGGAGTCCGGATGAATTCGCGGTATCTGTTTTTGTTTGTTTCATTATCAATATGTATTCAAATGTCGACAGAGTCGTTATAACGTGGAACACAATCGGGAGAAATAGCAGTGGCCCCTGTTGTTTTTTCCGATTCGATTCACCTAGTTTTAAGTATTTTTATGTCATATTATCATCACCACCTCCATCATCTTCTCAACTTCGTTCCATTCATCAGACTTCTCCCAGAACTCATAGAGTTCTTTCTTTGAGAAATTGCCTTGTGTTTTTGAATTCATGATAAAGTGTGATATGGAATCTAACTTCCAATCAAGATGAATGAAACGAGGTTGAGATAGAAAATATCTGCAATTATTTCTCCATACAACGGTATGAATCAATCTCGTTGAATCGACCGATCACATGATATTCGGATCATTGGATTATAAAAAACACGTGCTATGAAAAAAACCCCAAATATATTTACTCCGAAGGGACAAATTCTCACCAGTCAATTGATTTAACTGAAATGCATATGGGACCACCGTGGAATCGGATAATTCAAAATTAGATACGCACGTTCGCGAAAATCATAATTTTTCCCCATATTCATCCTTCTTCATCCAATTGCTCTGGATGGATTAGGCTGGAACTCATATGGGACCGTCATCCTTCCAATTTACGACTTCGGTAATAATTTAATCTGGACCGGATAGTAGAACGGAAGATATGCGCGTTCGCGGTCCGTTGCCAGATAGACGGACAAAGGGACAGACGCGGAACCAATTTTTTTCCTAGAGTCCAGAGAAACATTTTGGTACAAGGAATTCTGATTTTGGAGATGAAAAGATTTTTGGTTTTCGGAAACTATTACAAAGCCGCCCTCTAACGAGGAAGCAAAACATCCAGGAATGAACGGAACAGAGCGGATCATACACGATACGGGAGAGGAGACCCCATTTGTTCTCCTCTTCCGAATCCAAATGGTATGTGCGAACGTTTTTGAAATTGAACATAAATATTTTCCAAGTGCGTCAGAGAAGGTGTTTTCATAGGAAATATGCAATTGATGAAAATTTGAAGGACATAGGGATCATGTGGGTAGGGGAACTTGTGCAAAATATGAGGGGACAGAATCGGAAGTTGATTTTAATTCCGTGCTGTATTCAAATTCTTCTCGATTTACCCTACATTGCCTCTAGGCTTGATCATTGAATTTAATGCATGGAACAATTATGTTTTTTCTTTCAGCACACATAAACAACGAAGTGTACGATTCGTTCTTTATGTGACATACTTTTTGGGGTTTCATTAATGCTAAATAGTCTCTGAAATATTCGTTTACTTATTTTTTGCAAACAACCCGATGAGAATTTATTCACGTAAATAAATCGCGGTAATCGTGACGTCGGTTCAGGTATAACGCGTCGGATTATAAGATTAGAGGGAAACTTTGACGACGGACTCGAACAATACTACGTAGCTAGGACATCTCACATCCGTTTTGAAATCAATTACTTTTCACATCCCACTCATGGCGAAGCTATATTCGTGAATTTCTCCAATAGACGCGCGTTAATCGTGATTTTGCGTTTAGTGAGAAGAATGTAACGTCAGGAAAAACTGCAGGCCCGTAACCGAAGAATCGATTATATAGACGAGATTCGATTTCAATTTTTTCTCGCGTCATATTTATTAGTAACGTTATTCGGGAAACATTCGCGGTACTGCAGGATTAAAAAGATAAGTGCCTCGGTCGGTCGGCAAAACCATTCGTTCCTGCACTTCGTATCGGGTCGATCATAACGTAATTGAAGCATTCTCGCGTTTTCCATTGTACCTTGGTGCAAAGAGAATTTGTTCCCCTTTTTTAATTCGATACGCGCGGTACACTATTCGTTTTTCATAATAATTTTCGTCTCGAAAGAGCCTTCTTGAGGCTTCATCCTACCTCACGTGCAACACGCAGTGATTCGCAACTTGTTGCGGTCTCGGTCAGTCGGGTCTAGCCGAGGGGATCATGGAAAAAGTTTCAAGGTGGCACGCGGGTAGCTTCATCGCGGTAGCTTCATCGCGGTAGCTTCAAAATCCCCTTGAAACCTTTTACTACATGATATACATATTAGATTGATTAGATAATTTCCTTTGCACCAAGGTCATAAACGGAACGGATCAGTAGGAAGGACATCTCGGTCGGTCACCGCGTTTGGTAAAACGAATATAATAGGGAGTTCAAAGGAAAAATTCGGACCGGAACTCGAGTTCGAAATTCGGTACTCATTCAAAACTATATCCGACGTGTCGGCGAAAAATCGGTTGATCGGTGAAAGAACGCGTTTTCCGTTTTATATCGGTTCGATCGCAACTTAATTGCAATATTTCCGGGGTTTTCAATATACCTTGGGGCAAAGATTACCTAATTTCATTTTTTATCTTGGAAAGCGCGGTGAATTATTTCCGTCAATATTATTGATAGTCGCGGGACGCAAATAGCTTGAACGCGGTTAGTGATGCCGTGAGACGAGAAATAGGCTCTCGTCTTCCCTCGACATTTCAACGTTTCCTCCAGATGGTCCTATTTTTCACTATTTCACATTGAATTTTTGTTTCTCATCAAATCACCTTCGTCTCATTTCGTAAATTTCTCGTTCTGTCTCATCTCGATACCACATCATTCTTCATTGTTGCACGCTGAATTCTCGTTTCTCTTCGAATCACTCTGGTATCGATTCGTCGTTCGCCATGGCCCTTTCCTCTCGTCTTAATTTTTTGGTGCGTCTTTCCGTTTCGTCTCGCCTCGTCTCGACAGTTCAACATATTTTTTTGTGCAACATCGTTTCTCGTCTCCCATCGCATCACTCTTCTCGTTTCGTATATTCCTCGAGTCGAATCTTCCTCCCGTCTTCTCGATTCTCTCGTTTCTCGCGGCATCACTAAACGCGGTGGCTCAATATTCTTCGCGAATCTTTTTTCATATGATATGCATCTGATACCAATTACATAATATCCTTTGCCCCAAGGTCATAAACGGAACGAATTAATAGCGGACATTCGTCGGTCGCCAATTAAAACTCCGGTTACCCGCTTCATATCGGATCAATCGAAACGTCATTTCCAAACAGACCGCAACTTCGCGTTTGACAAGGAGGAATCCAACATCACGATCGGATGAAAAAATTCCAGCCGGAATCGCGAATATCCTAACGTAATTTTAATTCCGTTTCATGCCGGTTTTCGGGTACGATACTTCCAAACGAAATCCTCGGGTATTTATCGGCAATGCAATTATTTCCAAGTAGACATAAATGAATCCGTCGAGGATTCATTTAATTCTGCTTAGAACGTTAGGAATAAATTCTCATCTCAGTCGTAGTAAAAGATCTCTGTATTCGCTTCTGTTTTCCGAATTTCATCGTTTGATAACTCAAAATGTCGTACAACTCATGAGTTATCGGGATGAAATTTTTCGGAAAAAAGAATAATGTGAAGACAGAGGAGGGGGGTGGGTCTCCATTAGCAGCAACCTCCACGCGGTGAGACCTGGGAAACCTACATTGTTTCAATAACGCTCAAGAATCGGTTGGTCAAATACGTATTCCGTATCAACCAATTCGTTTCTCGCGTCATTGGAATTTTGAAGGGCTAATGGCTGTTACAAAGTAAAGAATCCTCGCTCAAAATGTTAATTCAATTCTAATCAATGACTTCTGCTGATCTCTATGCGGTTTTTTTTCTGTGAAGTGCGGATTGGAGCTGACAAATTCTCCAACATTTTTGGTCCGATGTTTCAAATCTGCGATTTCAATTCGAGACGACGGAAAATTTGAGGATGGATTTCATCTATCGTGATTCCATACTGATTCCATGAGAAAATCTCCCTCCCTAATCAGCGATTGGAATTTTTCGGTTGATGTACTACACAGGAAAATTTCGATTATTTTTTACAGTGCATTTAATAAAGCTCGGTTGGGATACGGCGAAATGAATATTTATTACATACAAAAATGTTCATTGACACTCCAGAAATGTCATATGAGGTTTTCCAACAGTTACCCAGACAGCACAACAGTCTGTAATGTATTCATAAAGATCTCTCTATGAATTCTCATAGTACCCAAGGTATTCGTTATAAACTCATCCTGAACTGTTGTGCTGATTGGGTAATGAATTCTATTTATAGGTAATGAGCCAAGTTTGTGTGGAAGGAATATTGATTTCGCTTTATCGAGCACGAATAAACCTTCCTCTCGGTGTATCGATTCACACCTAAAAAGAATCGATTCTCGTGTAATCAACGACTAATCAATCATGGAAGAATCGATTATATCTGAGGAAGATGATCGATTCTTTGATTCATGGAAAGAAAAAAACCCCGACATCACCACCGCATCCAGTTATGCCTCTATGCGCCTGTCTCACAATTTCCCAAAATGCAAGGCTGTATGTAGAGTACATATTTTCAGGGGCTTGAGGAAATACGAAAAATTCAGTGTGCACGTCACAGAATATTCTGATATTGCAATAATTCATTTTCCACGTGGAAAAAAATGTATACGCGGAAGTCAAAATTTACAATTCGTGAAACTAAAAATACTCTGCTATTGGATAACTACACGGCTTCCTCGTGGTTTGGTTGAATTGAAAATACCGATACTGGCAATTTTTTCATCATCATTCCACCTCTTCGCCAATTGAGTTGAAATTCATGCGAACCGATTGCAAGATCATAATTGAACCATAGTGTAAGTTTGATCATGATGTGATAATTGGAAGATTAAATATACTCGTTCACATGATCGTTCTTACAATAATTTTTGGTATCTGACATAGGTATCATGACAATTAGAACTTAAAACTCTTTGAATAAATTTTGAGCTTCCGGAATGGAGCCGCGTCTTGTATCGGTTGATTCGTACAAGACGTGACCCGATCAAAAAAAACCTCAAGGGATCCCTCATAGGAACCCTCGAGGGTTCCCAGATAGGATCCCATAAGGGCTCCCCTGGAAATTTGGCACACAAATTTTTTACCTGGGACCTTTCTGGGAACCTTTGTGGGACTTCATATAGGACATTGTATTCAACATGGAATCTTATAATCGGTCAAAATTTCTTGAAATTTCATGCTTTCCGTATATACTTGTAAAATAAATTTTCAATTTATCCAACTGTGAATAAAATTGATTTATATATCATCGAACTTGGGATTTCTAAAATATTCAAATGAACAAATTATGAGAAGGTACGTGCAATTATTCATCTTTGAAATTATAATTCCATTCAAACATGAGGGGTATCTCTAGTTTCTCTATTTTCACAGGGAAAGGTATTCAATATTTCCATCATGAAAATTCAGGGCAGCGTTATGATATTAGAGTTTACACCAGGTGAAATCAATATCCATAATGTCAGGTCACTGCAATTTTTATTAAATCCTTATAATCAAACTGTATTTTTTCGAATTAAAATTACAAATATATATTTTATATTTAACAACATATTTCATTTCAAGTATTTGTTTTTACAATACAAAAGTACGTTAGATGAAAATGTATGTTAAGCTGTACCATTGAATTTTACACATTTTTAACTTCATTCGCATCAACTTCAGAAAAATTAGACAGATTGAAACATGAACATGAATTATTCTGCACCACTGAAAATTGCTGTCAGATCCACTCAAAAAATAGTTGCCAGAGCTATCAAAAAGATATGAATTATCGGTAAACTAATGTAACACATTTTTGGAGAATATTTCAGTATGAAAAGAGATCCCTGGGTCACTGTTGCAAACAGTATTCGTCCACCATTGTTTATACTGATCAAAATCATCTTTTCAGTTATCAAAGTTCTCATTGGGGGAGATTTGATATGAGTATTTAGAATGAAACGGTTCAAAAACACTTGATGTAGGATCTTACATGAGCTCCTTGAGGTTTTTTTTGATCGGGCGCTCCACTCCGGAAGCTCAAAATTTATTTAATTTTGCCAGCCGCCGAACACCCTGTTCCAAATGTCCAACAGATAATTTCCTGTCAGGATTTGGTTGGTTTTTGTCCCAGGCATGATGATTTCCGATGGAACCAGACAGAATTTTGACCGGAACCTGTCAGGATCTGTCGGACATTTTTTTTAATAGGGTATCGCACAGCGAATCTTCGCTGAAGCAACTAATCTTGAAACTCTTTGTATTCTAGAAAGAGTTCTTTTTTCAAATTGTTTTCAGATGGCAGCGATACCTTCCCCGCCAGCACCGTGTTCCCTGGATGTTTTTGAAACGTTCCAAGAATATTTCCAACACGTTCGGACGTTCTTAGAACTTTTTAAATACCTCCGAGTGCTGTTAGGGTTAGATAAACAAAGAAATCCGTCATTATTTCTCTTTTCAACTAATGTATCGCTCGTTGCTCATCCCTGCCATTTGAAGATCCCTCTTCAGAATCCAGATTGTTGGTATCACATTTCCCGTTCATCCTTCCATGCTGATTGGCTCAGAAGAAAAATTCAATCAATCACATAATTTTCTTAAAAAGAAAAGAACTTGATACGGACTATGATTTTAAGAGGATACCAGCGTACCGACCGAGTAAACATTTTCTCGGTGAGAATTCTCCGTACTGAATTTATCAAAAGATCTGAAATTCTCAGGAAATAATCTTCAGTACTTTATCTATTACATCACTCAGTACATCGCTCAAATTTCGAAGGAAAACTTTTTTTCTGAGTCGGTAAAACAAACTTGTTTTTTGAAATTCTAAATTTGGGCGATGTACCGCAATAGATAAAATAGTAAAGAATATTTCCTGAAAATTTCAGATCTCTTTAGGAATTCAGTGCGGAGAATTCTTACCGAGAAAATCTTTACTCAGCCGATACGCCGGTACCCTTCCTCTTAACATTGCGTTAGTAGCAGTTTTTCCATATTCATCTCCGATCACGTGATTTTTTATGATAACAGAGAAACGAAACGGTAGGGTTTATCCTTTTCCGCAACCTTTGATTGGTTCCCAGACAGCACACGAGAATCCCAAATGAATTCTGAAAAAAGAACTCTCGATGAATACAAATTCTTCTTGAGAAACTCTTTTGGAACATTTTGTATTCTTTAAGAGTTCTTTTTTAAGAATTCATTTGGGATTCTTGTGTGTGCTGTCCGGTTTGAGAATGACCAGATGACGAAGTCAACCACTCAGCGGCGACGATATCTTGTCGTTTCCAACCCATCAAAGGTTGTAGAAGTAGAAGAAGGATAGACCGAAAAGGTGCACTTTTGGAACAACACACTTCTGCTGCGTTCAGAATGAAAAAAAAACGTATCCCCGGACGTTATGCCTGATTTTCAACTCCCTGCTCTCATTGCTTCCCCTGAAGACCCTTTATTCTCTCCCTCGACGGACACATGCACTTATATATATATATAAAATTAGATATCCTCCGAATAAGAGTTGATAAAAGAAAAAGAAAAGAAACTACAGAAAGAAAGAAATCTGGTACTCTTTTCTTTTCTCTTCTTGGATACATTCATACGCATCCGGATATCATTTGTGGAGAGATAGAGAGACACATGTGACACACGTTATTACATGTATATATAATATTGGATATAAAATGCTCTCGTGACAGACCACAGCGACACGCGCGCACACACATGGATGCGTCATAATACGTACGTAGCACCCATGTATTTCGTATTCCGCAAGAAACCAACACAAAGAAACTCATTAGATAGTTGTACGGTAGACGGGCTGGCAAGGAAACCCGAAGTGACGGAACGACGAGGGGGTGATGAAGCAAGACAACGAGAGTGTGATAAAGGCGAGTCTCGACAGTTTGGCGCACGCACGAGACAGGACGGTCGGCGACGTAATATTCCAGGCAAGACAGCAAACTCAAGTGCAATAAAATGGCGTCGGATACGTCAGATCCGAGCAATAAGTGAAAAGGAAGGACAACGAGAAATGAAAAAAAAAAGAGACAACGAAGATGACTAGATGTATTGGGTGTTAGTGGCGTGACGAAACCGAGAAACCGTGCTTCGGGTTGTCATGTTCTTCTCTTCGAATTCTTTTCCCATCTACCACGTATACTTCTTGCGGATCCTCGTCGGATCTAACGTGAAAACGACCATTTGTCCTCGTGTTTGTGCTTCGTAATTAATAAATCATTTCGCGTTCCGTACCGTCGTCCAAGCGCCAAAGACTACTACTCATTTCAATGCCTTTGTTCGGCATATCCGACCGTCGTTCCAATTCTGTCGTTTCCTCGATGACGACAACAACGACAATTACAACGTTTACGATAAGTCAACAACGGATTTGGTAGCGGCCTTTAAGAGAGGAGTGTCAAAGTACAAAACCACACAAGAAGGCAAGGCACAGGGTATATTTTGTTCATTAACAAATGTTTTTCCCATTTGTATTTCGTATATTATTCTTTTTCCCCGATTAATGCTTATCTCTCCTCTTCTTCTTCTTCTTCTCCTCCTCCCTCTCCCCTCCATCTTCATTAATTTGTTTAGAAAATACATATTTCATATTTCCACAAATAGATACTCCAGTCATTAATCAAACATCAGGGATCAAGGCTTACTCATAAACTCTTTCGTACGTTCCTATCATCTTTAATAATTTAAGACATTATTATTTTACTCCACATACGCTTTGATGAGTCGTACAAAACGGAATTGGCAAGCATCGAAGAAAACTTATAGATTCTCCTTCTGTAAATATCATTCGATATTGCGCTTCAAACTTCTCAACCTTTGTCACCCGGCGAGGTTATGATATCTCCTTATATTAATCTCGTTGCTCCTTCGGTATGGAATCCCTTGTCGGATCATTTCATTCCACAGCTCTTATATTATATATTTTTCATATTGTTGGCTGCGATTCAGTTTCCTGGAAATTCAAGTTAATAATCAATGACTCATATCACTCGTATATCATTGCAACTTAAGAATGTCTTAAAACTACTCAATCGAGAGAGATAATTGTTTGATACGAGGAGTGAATTTGAGTCATTGAACTAAGATACACAAACGTACATCGAATGATTATTGAAATGAAAAATATTTTGTGCATTCACTCGTTTGCTGTGGATTCTCTAAAATAATTGAAACAAAAATCATTAATTTGAAAATAATGTTTGAAGTTCAATAGAGAGAGAGAAAGAGAGAGAAAGAGAAGAAACAAGTCTAAAAAGGATTTGTCATATTTAACGAGACGTACTCAAACTATCGTTAATCCGGGGCTCATTAGTGTTTGAAAAATCGCGTCATAAATGATGTTCTAATTATGCATCGTTCGAGAATAGGGCTTGCCACGAGCAAAGAAATTCAAAGAAAGAAGATGGAAATGTGGGTACAAACTGAATGATGTCGATATTGAATGATTGTCATGTGGTTTCGAATGAGAAATATGAACAAAATATGATAACGAGTAACGAATTGTAAAGGTGGGGATTTATGATATTACTCTAAAAAAATTAATTACCTTTGGACATATTTGTACCATGAATGAGTTTAAACGTGAGTCAGCTTCGACGAATAAAGTTGTCGAGTAATTGAAAATATTAGGGAAAATTAGGAAATCCCTGCCGCGATGGTGAACGAGTTTAACTGCCAGATCATATGTTACCCCCACCGAGGCCGTATTCGTTTTAAACATGAATCGTGAACTTGGAGAAACAAAAATCAATAATTTTTCAAACAATTTCATTGTTCGCATCGCGAGGATTGTTTTGATTTATAATTCAAGCTAATTCAATATTCAAACAGCAAATAATTCCAACTGTTTTAAATTTCATTTCTAATAATATTCCAAGGTTTTTTGTTTTGTTTCAGTGTGATAAAATGTTGATAAGATTCGATTCGAATGATCGGAGGTAGAAAAAGTGGATAAAGAAGAAGAGATTTTTCTCTGGGGAATTTGGGAAGCAAACTAGACCAACCTTTGTTTCCATCAGAATGGAAACACTGAGGAAAACCTCGTGACTGTAAAAATAGCGGCGGTGAGTCAACGACCGATTGAGACTGAGTTTCTATTCGGACTGTACAAAACAAGTTGCGGGGTGAATGAAAGAGAATATAGCGTATTAATTTTTGAAGATGATCGGTTCCTGCGAAAAGAGGGAAGGAAGGAAGGAAGGAATGAAAGGAGGTTTGTCAGGGTGGAGACAATTTTAGACAAGGGTCGTCGTGATTTTGTTACATAAATTGTGCAATATTATATTATTATACAATGTATAATCGGTAGCAGGGTGAATTCTTTCTAATAATTGAATTCTTGTAGAAAGGGATGTCCGTGAACCATCCGTTAAACCTTCATGATGGATCGAAGGGCCGTTCGAAATTGCGTGTGAAAGGAGAAATTGTTGGAACATAGAGATGGATTTTGAAGCTTATATTGAAAGTTTTTAACAATCACATGGAATTCGATAAAGTTTTGTTCATTCGTTGCTTTCAAGACTCTCGTGAATCATTTGAAATTTTATTCCAACTATTTTCAGAACATTCCGGGAAAAGAAAATAGTAAAATTCATTGAGAATCAGCATAGGTGGTTGTTTATTCACGGAGGAATTATTGAAAAAAACGCACAATTCTTCTCGGTTAATCGATTTTGTGAATCTTTGAGAATTTTTCTGATTGAAACTCGAAAATCCCCTTGGAATAGATTGATATTCGGAATAAAGGTGAGATAAACTTGTACCGTGTATGTGTTTCAAAACAGTTTCTGTTTTGGTTGATGAAAATCTATTCTTTAAATATTCATAGATGTATTCATAGTTTGTTTTTCAGACAAATTCAAAAATATTCAAAGAAATTTTCAGTGAAAAAACGTGCCTAATGAGCATTTTTTCCGAGTTTTTCCAGTGGAATTCATACAAATTCAACAGTTTTTCAACCAAATTTTTAATCCAAATTCACAAAAGGTCTAAAATTTCCAAAGATTCTCCGACATCTTTGAAATGTTTTTGCGAACAGTTCAAATTTCGAATCCCGTCAGAGTTTTGCGGGAGGATTGATTCTTCTTTTGGAAACAAAAGTACTCTGAAATGAATGGAAATTAGTGCAATTTTACAATGTTCTTGAAGTTTGAATCGTTTATGAAAACTGAGATCGTTTCAATAAACGATTCAAACTTGAACAACATACAAAATGATAAATTTTGAGACAAAGATATCAAGAATTGGAAAAAGGAATCTTAAATAAATCTTTTCTTTCACCTGTTGAAATGAAACTGAATATTCTCAGAATAATAAAACAATTCTTTTGCTTGAACTTTGCTAATTGCTCGACGAAATGATTGATTCATTGAAGGAGAAAAAGAACACGTGAAAAATGTCAAACAAGTTACACAGTAATTTCGAAAGCAGGATGATGAACGTGAAGCATCGGTATCGAACTTCCCTTAACTTTCACCATATCGATCTCCTCGAGGGTTAATCTAATTTTTGAAAAGACACGGAAAACGTGTATAAGATAGATGAAAACGTACGTAGGGCGCGATAGGCGCTTCGTGCGTGGTATACCGGCGAGTGCCTAAAAAGGAAGAAGAAGTAAACACAGAATCGAGGAAGGTGGAGTAGCAGCAGCAGCAACAGCAACAGCAGCAGCAGTAGTTAAAGGTTTCAGAGCTCCGGAAGTTCGAAAAAGAGGAGAGGGGATTTGATGTTGAAGAGTGAATGGGAATGAGAAGTGTGAGAATACACGACGTAGAGAACGATTGACTTTCTCTCTCTCTCTTATTAACATTCAGGCATCATTAAAATTTAGTTCGTAAGAGTTATGATAGGATTAAGAATTAGCAGAGGAAGACATGTGCGCGAAAAACGGGAAATAAGCATTCTTCGGCATAGAAAATATTCGTAGAAAAAGATATATATTCTGTTTTTTTTATTTTTGATTCTCATTAACGTTCCTTTAACGTTTTGTTTTCATTCCATTTTCATTTTCTAACTTGGAAAAATTTGCTTTAGAATTCTCGGAACGAGGTGAATGCACAAAATTATAATATCCCTGAGAGAATCCTTTGAAAGAGAGATTTTTTAAACAAGTTTTCTACTTTTTTTTATGAACTGAATTTATGATACGAAAGATGAGTTTATTTTCAATACAAGTGAGAATGTACTTTTTTTTCAGATCAAGAGTTGCTTCAGAGGTGCTGGACTCTCCAAGGCAAAAGTGGTGGTGGTGGTGGTGGTGGAGGAGGCGGAGGTGGTGGTGGCAGCGGTGGAAAAGACGACCGACCGGCGGGGACGACGGCTTTGACGTCGTCGAAATGCGGGAATTCAAAGTGGTGGTTCTAGGTTCCGGTGGGGTGGGCAAGAGCGCCCTTACGGTGCAATTCGTCTCGGGTTGTTTCATGGAGAAGTACGATCCGACGATCGAGGACTTCTATCGCAAAGAAATCGAGGTGGACAACTCGCCGTGCGTTCTGGAGATCCTGGACACCGCCGGCACTGAACAATTCGCCAGCATGCGCGATCTCTATATAAAAAACGGCCAGGGATTCGTCGTTGTTTATAGCCTGACGAATCACCAGACCTTCCAGGATATCAAAGCTATGAAAGAGCTGATAACGCGTGTTAAAGGCACGGAGAGGGTGCCTGTATTGCTAGTCGCCAATAAATTGGATCTCGAGCATCAGCGTGAGGTGGATACGGCCGAAGGTAACGCGCTCGCTCAGCTTTGGGGTTGTCCTTTCGTCGAAGCTTCCGCCAAAAATCGTACCAACGTCAACGAGATGTTTGCTGAAATTGTGCGAGAAATGAACTTCAGTCCCGAGAAAGAAAAGAAGAGTTATTGTTGCTGCAGTGTCCTTTAATACTTGATCAAATTCCACGGACAGTGTTAGCCTGGGTTTGAATTTGGTTCAATTATAATCATCATTATTATCCAAAGTCGGGTTCGATCCCTTCTTCGAACTTGAGAACCTGGACTTCACTCCCTCTTTCTCTCCCTCTCTTGCTCTCTAAATCTGTCTTCGGGAGCCAGAGAGAGGTACGTAATAATCGACGACCACCGAATGTATATCGTGTATCGTTTTGTGTCGCGTCGATGGTGGATATATATTGTATATCAAATTCCAAAGAATTAGAATCACGTTTCTAATTTAACGAATCAGGATTCTGATTTTTCATTGGAAAATTATAATGATGGTTGGCCTGGACTTTTAGCGGCTACCGTATAAATATTTTAATATACGTGAATAGTATTATGTATGTAATATTACTGTAATATATAACGTTACGTCGTAAGTTATACGTCGTAAAAGGGCAATGAAGTAAGGAGTAATTTTCTTTAAGAGAGAAGGACCAATACTCGTAATAAAATGAGTATGGATGTATATCCTAAACGTATATGTCCGTTACGCGTGAATTAATGATCGAGAAGAAACCAAATTTCTGTTTTTATTCTTCTTTTTGATTTGATAAACAACAAACAAACAAACACACGACTCGCCGCTCGCTCCTCCACACGTAGATTGGTCTTTCATTTTCTTTACGTTGATTTTTCTTCGATTTTGAGACTGCCAATATATTAATATTAAATAATGATAAATATAAATTTGTTGAATTTCGATCGATTGCAGAAAATGAAGGGACCACTGTGGTGGATAACCTCTTATGTAGAAATCTGAATTATTTCTCTCGTGTATATATATATATATACACGTGTGTATGTATATTTTCAAGATTTTGCACAGTTGATGAATTATACAATAGTACTTTCGAACGTTCGCGATAATATATGACAGTTTGATTTTAGGCCAAAGGAATTCGTTCTCGCGTGGGTAAACGTTGTTATTTATTATAATAACGTTTCACATCGATCGAGAATATTTCAGAGTTGTTGTTAGTAGTCATTTATCTTGAAAAAGAGGGAAAAAGAAACTTTGTGCAATGATACGTATTTAGCGTCTCTAGCTTGGACGGTACATCTCTAAGCTCGGAGACTCTAGGTAGAGGCTGCGATATGGAATGTGGTGTATAAAGGTGATGTTATACAGAAAACAAATAATGATGTTTTTTAATGAACCCCCGTCGGTGAATGAAGATGTCGATTGTACAGTAATTAGAGAAATATTTTGAATATAGAAATAGACAAAGTCATGATAAGATATCTCAATATCTGTTTTCTATGAAAAACAAAACAAAGGTATAATAATAAAAAGAATTCAAAAACAAACAAACCATACAGAGATTTTTCTCTTGGCTTTGTCGAATTGTTTTGTGCTCTCTTCTCTTTTTCTTCCTCTCCGTTGCTCTACGTTTTGTAAAGTATATTATCTCTTATTAGATTTTTAAAAGACTCGTATATATTCATATTCTATTTCAAAATTCACGTCATCCCAAATGTTCAAGCTTTTACATGAATCTTATCTTTCGTACAATCTCAAATTCTTTTCAATCTGTAATAGAGAAAATTTATAAAACACATTTACATTAGTTCATAAATTTAACTTTAAGCTTTATATACTTGTAGAATTTTTACACGAAAATGAAGAAAAGTGCAAGATCCTCATACTATTTCAATTTTCCCGAGCGTGATATTTTGAACAAGTAGTAGAATTAATATAATGATCTTGATGTGTAGCAACAATTTCCATCGTCCGCATTGATCCCTTCAACTGCAAAATACACGCTGTGCATAGAGAGAAAAAAAAAAGAAAAAGAAATGCATCGACGATTATAGCATACGTCTTATAAGCAGAGAAAAAGCAAAGAGTGGATTTACCAAATGTTGGCTGTGAACAAAACACGTGGTATCAATAGTTGGTCGAATCAATGAAAAGAGACGAAAAAGAAGGTGCTTTTTTTGATTTTACATACACTTTGATTATTTTATCATGCTTCGGAAAGAAAAAAACCAAAATTCTCATACAATTTTAAATATCTTTCTTTTTCCTTTTGGACGGCAATCGTCCTTGGTGCTATATAACGTAATTCGTGAAAGTTTTTCAAAACAAAAATAAAACAACGAGAAATTCGGAGATATCGTTTTTGATCATTTAATACGAAATCTGACTGCTATTGTGCTGCGTGTATTGTCTCTAATAATCCTTTTTTCTCTGTTCATTCAAAAACGTCCATTTTTTCATGTACGCAGACGCGAGAGCGTCTACGTTCGTACACGTTAAATACACACAGCACTGAACGATAATAAGAGATAGCAATTTAATTGATAACATTTATTATCGATGGATTATTATGATATATAGAAATGATCAAAGCATATAAATTGCCTTATCTTTTATTATCTATAGGAAGTGTATAAAAAGAATTTGCAATTTGTCAATTGCCGCGCTTCGCTGTATACGGAAGCGTATTGTTAATGATACGAGTATGAATCGATGAGTGTGAAAGAACGAAAGAAATGGCTCTCCTTTATTCATGTAAATCTCAATTGATCAAAGTGTCGAATGTTTCAACGCAACGCCAAGTTTTTTAAACTTTTGATGATTCGATTTCTTTTTAAGATGTTTTATTTTTTATTCGTTTCTGTGTTTGTATAACTTGTTTCTTCCCCTCTCGATAAGAAATCTTGGAAATTGACATTGGTCTTGACATTGAAATTAAAGGAAAACAAAAAAGAATTGTTATTATATGTGGATCCATCCGTATAAAAGAAAAGAAAAATCATTGTCGATGTGTATATTAAAAGATAGTTTGTGATTGTTATAAACATCATCGTTAGAGGAAAATCAAAATCACAGTTATATATCAACATTTCACTAAGCATTTTTGTTAGCACCTCGCATCAGCGATATCGATACAGTGATCTTGTATGAGTAATATCATTCGATTTTGTAATATGACCATTGTAAGGTCTCGCAACAAGTATTTTCAAGTTCTTATCGATGTGGCTGCTGCCAAAACAAGGTTCCATCGAAGATGTTTAGAGAGAGCTTACGGATCGTTTGGCTATGGGCAAAGCTGGATAAAAATATGATGGCACAGCCAATCGGCCAGCATATCATGTACTAAGGACCAGATTTTTTTTTCTTATTCTCTTCCGCTATTGTTTTTGTAAACATCCGTTATAGAAGAAGGCATAACCCAAAGTACGAAGAACTCGTACACCTATGATTATGATTAGATGATACGATAAATATACTCATTACGCAAATTGGGTCACGTTAAATTGGATGAAACACCACAATTTAGAAATGTATATCGGCCTTTCTGTACTACCTGCGTATTGATATTGATTACAAAATATGTTATATTTTTTACAATGTGAAGAATCTGTACATATGATAATAGCGTCGAATTATACATAATAATACTGATGATAATAATAATAATTAATAATAACGATAATATTAATATTAATAATAATCAAGAAAAAAAATCAATTATTTGACATTTCAAGGAGATAACAAGAAGAAGGCTTACAGTAAAAATGTGCATTGCATAATAAATGTTGGATAGAACATTCGTAAGAACGAATTTTCTCTTCTGTTCTGTTTTTTTTTTGGTTTTTGTTTTGTAATCCGGGTATTGTCGCGCGTGTGGATGTGTTTCACGTATATTTGATTTGATTTTCTTTTCCTTTTCTTTATAACAAAATAATAAAATATTCTGTACTAATCACGAGATAACGTCACAGAGATGTCACATGCTGAGATTGAGATAATCGAATACCCACTCGAGTGACTTGATACACTTTCATACAAATATTTTTTACCTTTGGTATAGATTGATATATACATACATATATATATATATATATATACATATATAATTTGCTACTACCAATTGAAGAACAACGGTTTGGATATGTAAGGGAATAATGCCATTTTGAGTTATATATCGGCATAACGATCTAGTCAATGTAGCACTCTTGTAACTCAACGACGTAGAACAAAAATAACAGAAATTGGTAAAAAGATTTTTCCAAAGCTCATACGAAACAAAAAGAAACGAATTGTTTTTCTCTTCAACGACGAATAAATCGAGATTGTTTTGAGATTGTTTTAATACCGCAATACTGCTCTGCTCTGCTCATTCGATGAATTTTTCTCTTTTTTTCTTTTTTATAAAGATCAAAGATATATTGGTGCACATTTTTTCTTTGTACGCGACTTTCCTCACATATTCTCATTTTCTTTTTCTTTTTTTTATTACTAACTATTGTTGTAATGGCATTTGGCAATATCGCACAAATATAATACGAGAAGTATGAAATCTTGTAATTGTATACATGTATTTCTTTCCTTTCCAAATCCAAGCAAATCGAATGAAAATTTGTTAAAAAAGAAGTCACATATCTTATATGTCAATTGCGTATATTGCGTATATCTTTTTCAAATCATTACGGAGGGCAAATTTTTCATTCGTATTATTAATGTATTTTATTATCATGTTGTTTAAGGGGGAACTATGTTCTTTATATATATATATTTCGTTTCTAGATTTAGAAATGTAAGTTGTATACACTGTTACAAATACCCATCGGAATTTTACAATAAAAAGTATAGGAAGTTTTGTTCGTAAGAAGTGTTTTGTAAGTTTTTTGTAAGCGCTGTGTAGTTTATAGTCATTGGGTACAGTGTTGTTGTTCTTCTTGAGGTATTCGTGTCTAGGAAGCATAGAAATTTTCATGCTTTTATTCAAATTTATCTTAAAATGACGAATTTACTCTTCACATTCGATGCAATACACGTAGCAATGGAATTGAGAAACTCAATAGGATTCAATTTCTTTCTTCTATAAGAATTTCCAAATAGTCCTCGTGGTCTCATCTTTTAAAAGAATTTCACTTGGAAGATTACTGTTTTGAAACTCAAAAATTCACTTATTTTTATAAGCCGCATAGTAATTTTTTGAAGAAGCGTGATCTGTTTGTCCCTCGATTCCTGAAATTTCACAATAATTTGAAGAAAAAAAATTCTTCCCATAAACTCCAGCAACTACATTATTACAAACTGAATTTAAAGTGAGAATAAACCCTCCAAGAGCCCTATTTTACTGACATTCCCATTATAAATTCTGTTTTTTCCACTATCTAAGCAGTAGGGCTTATGAAAAATAATTGGATGGTTGTTTTTGAAGACAATTAAACGTGTCAATAAAACCGTTAGAGGAAAATTGAAACTTATCGCCAGAAAACGATTTAAAGAGATTCAAATAAGGTAATTCCCTGACTGACCGGTAGGAGTCGTATTTGGTTCACCACGCATGCGCAACATACGAAGAAAGATTCAGAGCCGACGACCGTTAAATATGTGATAAATGTGAGCGAACAACACGTGTTGGATTTTGAAACCCTCTTGGATCATTTCTATCGTTGAATTTTCATTAATAGTTTGATAACAATTGAATATTTTATACTTCTTGTTTAAACGTTGAACGAAAATAATAGATTCCGTGGCCATGCCTCGTGCTACGAAAGAAATTACCTCGGATGAGGAAAGTGAGAACAAAGTCGGTTAGTATCTCGAATATATGAGCACGTTTTTTAAATCTTAAATGACTTATTTCAAGTGTTGAAAATTTCAGAGAATTCAAAATGAAATTCATATTTTCAATGTACAAAAAAAACGTATTCTTGTGATACAAATCTTAAACTTGGTGATTTATTTTTTATAGTTCGTAAGACTCGATCTATGCTGGCAAAACTTTCAAGCGATGCGCCGGCAGCCTCTACCGCTGCTGCTCGCCGTAGTAAAAGAAATAAACAAACTTCGATTCAACATGGATCACCAACATCTCCCGACAGTGACACGAATAGCTCGCAATCCGTCAGAGTTACGAGAAGTCGTGTCAATACTCTGGACTCTCTTTCTCAGTTCAGGAGACTTCGATCCAGAGATAATTCTTTGTCTTCCGAAATAAGTGAGGTTACAGATATTTCTAGACTGCAGTCACCATTGAAGAGGGGAGTCAAAAGAAATGCTACTGATTTACAATCCGAGACGTCTCCAGGGAAAAGTACTTCGTCTCATATAGGGTACGTACAACAAGGTATCAACCGTTGTCGCATGATTGTTGCATAGATAATTTTGAAATTCCTCTGCAGTCGACGTCTGAGAGCTGGTTCCGAGAGTATATCGTCCCCTATGAGAGTGACACGTAGAACAAAAGCAAGTTCCGTGGAACCTGAAATGAGACCGGATACAGAGAGAACCGATTCACCTTTGAGGACACGTAGGAGAAAATCTATGCTTCCCACAGAGCCAACGGTGCTGGAAGAAGAAGTAGAACAGAAGATCAAATCTAATACTCCTGTTAGTAATCGGATTTTGAATACCACCAGTGAAAATGAATCAGGTAAAATTGAGTAATCTTTATTAGACTTTCAATATATTTTATTTATCATACTATTCTTTCGAGAGAGAAAAAACAAAAGCATATTTTTAATAAATTCTTTTATCTTTGTGTAAAACAATACGATACAATATTTTGTATACAGCAATTTTATGTGTTTCAAAGAAAATACTTTTTCAATGTTCCTTTCTCGCTTTAACAGGAAATTCCACTTCTCCCGAGGCATCGCAAGCACACGAAAAGTCACCAATTCAAAATACGAGAAACACCAGGAGCAAGCAAGCAAAAGCAGAGATTCATTCTGGTAAAGTTGAAACATGAAATTTTACGTATCATCTATTTGAGAGCATTTTATAATTTTGAAATTATTTTTAACGTAGAGATTGTTTTTTCATGCGCGTCAATTGCGCGCTGTAGAATATACTCTATAAATCATCATGTCTTTCAATTGAACAGTCGAAGAAACATCATCACCGACAACAACAGTCAGTACGAAGACCGACCCGGTAAATTCCACTTCAGAGACTTCCAAATGTACTGTCGGAGAGGACGAATCTGATGTGTCAATAGTTGATATAGAAACTGTAGATGTGGAAGAAATCTGTTCGGTTGCTGAAACTTTGAAAAAATATTCTAATGGGAACGAATTTCGTGGTGCGTTGATTAATGTAACCAGTGAAAAAGGGGTTAAAAGTCCTGGGGATAAAGAGAATGAAATTATTTGTAATGGAAATATCATGAGTAACGGTTTAGATACTATTCATCAAAGTATCGAGGAGAAAGATAAAAGTGAATCCGTCGGCAATCCAAGCCCTATTAAACCTTCAGAAATATTTAAAACTAGTGAATTTGAAATCGATGATAACAATCATTTGAATCATCAACCGGTAGTCGTTTTACATTCCATTGAGAAAATCTTGCAAAAATCTGTTGTAAATAGTAATACTTTTGATAGTATGAGTTCAAATGAGAATATGAGTGATGGAGAAATATGTGTGGAAGTCTCGCTTTCGAAATCTGTTATTGAGAAATCTATGAAAGATAACGATGAACTCGAGGAATCATTGATCATGGAAATAGAGGAAAATAAAGAACCCGATGGAGGAACAATGTCTCAGAAAGAGGAGGAAAATGATGGAAAAGTAGAGGTGGATAATGCGAAAGATCTGTGTTTAAAGGCTGTGAATGAAACTTCATCAAATAATGATTCTAATATAAATCCATCTTCCAATATTGTTAATGAAAATGAATCAACAACTGTTGATAAACCTGTAGACGAATTATGCAGTTCAGTTGAAAATAGTGACTCTTGCATTGTTACAGAGCATCCCGATGAGCTGTCTGAAGTTGAAGCAGCATCCAATGGAGAAGAAATGCTCGAACAAACGCATTCAGGGATGGATACTTCTTTGAAACAGAAATCTGATAAATCCAACGGTGTTATAGAATTGCGAAGTACAAGTTCAAATTTATCGCACAGAATTCTCGAAACCGATGATTCCGTCCTAAGGAATGTGTCTCCAATCTTGATGAAAGAAGATGAAAGGGATGAATTATGTCAAAATATTGTAATTTCTTCTGCCAAGAATTTGGAGGGAGACAACGAAGACATAAATAATGAAATTCACAAAATCGATGAGCATAACGATAGTAAGAAAATATCTCTGAACACTCCAACGAAATTTGATGACTCGATGAAAAAGAAAAAAGAAAAGAAAAATAATACTCCCCTTTCGTCGAAGAAAAACAAAAACAATGAGAGTTGCAAAATGGATGATGAAGATAATAGCGATAAAGAGACACCTCAAAATATTTCGCTTTCGTCTGAAAGAAATTTGGATGACTCGATGAAGAAGAGCAGAAAGAAGAAGATGGATAACTCTGTGGTGTCGAAAGAAGACGAAAACGATGAAAGTGACGGAAATCACAATAAATCTCAGAATATTTCGATCTTGTCTCAAAGCGATCCAGATGACTCGATGAAAAAGAAGAAAGAAAAGAAATATAATACTCCCCTTTCGTCGAAGAAGAACAAAAACGATGGGAGTTGCAAAATGGATGATGAAGATAATAGCGATAACGGAAATATTTCGCTTTCATCGGAAAGGCATTTGGATGATTCGATAAAGCAGAGCAGAAAGAAGAAGATGAATACCTCCGCTGTAGTGTCGAAAGAAGACAAAAACGATGAAAGTGACGGAAATCGCAATAAATCTCAAAATATTTCGATCTCGTCTCAAAGTGATCCAGATGACTCGATGAAGAAGAAGAAAGAAAAGAAAAATAATACTCCCCTTTCGTCGAAGAAGAACAAAAACGATGAGAGTTGCAAAATGGATGATGAAGATAATAGCGATAACGGAAATATTTCGCTTTCATCGGAAAGGCATTTGGATGATTCGATAAAGCAGAGCAGAAAGAAGAAGATGAATACCTCCGCTGTAGTGTCGAAAGAAGACAAAAACGATGAAAGTGACGGAAATCGCAATACATCTCAAAATATTTCGTTCTTGTCTCAAAGCGATCCAGATGACTCGATGAAGAAGAAGAAAGAAAAGAAGAATGATGCTTCATTGAATGAAAATTATGAAAATGCAAGAAAATTCAATGACTCGATGAAAAAGAGAACAGAGAACAACGAAGAATCTCTGGAAAGTCCAGAAAATATATCAAGTAATCAGAGTATCGAGATAATAGACGAAGACAAAGAGAATCAAACGAAAGCGAATATCTCGATGAACAAATCCGAGAAATTCAATTGCTCTCAAAATCAGAGTTTAAAGATGGAAAAATTGAAAGAAAAGAACGAAACGAAAGAAAATATTGAAAGTGGAAATGGAAAAAATTCATCGCGGATGAGAAAATCCCGAGATTTTCAGCACAAAGATTTCGACGAGGATGAAATAGAATTGAATATAGAAGGCCTGTTTCAAGATATTCCCGTTGAAGAGTGGGATCGCAAAGTTTCTGCAGGTCAGAACTCACAGTCGATCAGTCGAGAAGAATCGAAAAGACAAAGCAGTAGCAACAGATCTTCGAGCGATTTGGCGTTGACGAACGACCATGTGCAGGCTGAAGCTGACAAGTCGAAAAGCGGGGAGAAAGAAGTTCAGCGAATGGACGAGGAATCTAAAATGGACACTGACAGCGATGAGATTCTTCAAGAAGAATCCAACGAGAATGATCAAAGTAGAACTTCGAAGGAAGAAGGCATGGAAATATCTGAGGATGAATCTGTGAAACTTCAAGATACAGAGTCAGATGAAGAATCTGATCACAATAGCGATGATAATGAGAAAAAATCTTTAATTACTTCATCTAATGAGATGAAACAGGCGAAAGAAAAATCGATAATTTCAGAGGAGTTATCAAAAGTTGATAAAATTCAAAATGAATCTTCGAAAAAATCGCTTGAGAGGTCAAAAAGTATGAGAAGGTCTGAAAAATCGGAAACCGAGGAGAGCGAGTCTAGTGTTGAATTACGCGACTTTTTCCATCAATTGAGAGAATCGAATTCAAATAGGAGCGAGGATGAAGAAACTGTAAAGAACAGTATAGATAGTGACATCGAGAGAGAATATAATTTAGGAGGTAAAAGTATTAGCAAGTATTCCGATGATGATGTACCCGGAGACGAATGTCGTGCTTCCGAAGAGGAATTATCGGATTCCGAAGACGAGGGATCCGATCTCGATGGTTTTATAGTCGCCGACGATGAAGTTGAATCCGATGGAGAGGATGAAGATACCGAGAGTAGCGAAGAGGAGGAAGAAATTCCTGAAGAAAAACGCGACAAAATCGATAATTCGATCAAAGATATTAAAAAAATTGGTAACTTTCAAAGTAGTACCCCCATTTCTGCTGTCAATGATAATAAGCATAAACTGTCTGAAACAGATCCTTCGACACCTAAAACCAAATCACACAAAGATTCGAGTACGAAAAAGGATAATTCTTCTATACGGAATGAGAAAGGAGGTAAGGAGGACTCATTTAAGAAGGTAACTAACGATGAAAACAAAGTAGAATTGAAAAAAGTTTCCAAAACAAAGCGGAATAAGGATTTTAAGAACGAGAACGCTTCTTTGATACTCGAAGAATCAGCTGCTCTGCGAAAACTAGAGAATAAAAATGAAAGAGTATCGATGAGAGAAGAGACGAAGAAAGGTCTCAGCGAGGGAGAAAAATGTCAAGGACCGAGGGAACAAGAAATGTCGCCAGATTTAGCGAGCTTGATAGCGGAAAATAGTACTCGAAGTAAAATGCTCAAATCTCTGGCAATGAATCATTCAACGTTGACACCGAATAGCGATACCCCAAGAACAAAGTATTTGAAAAAGGAAAAATTGAATCAAAGCGATCCTGGTCATGCAGTGATCGAAGAAATCGAACAACATTTCATCAGTTCATCTAGTCTCAATAAAATGGTTGAAGAATTGTCATCGGAAATGAATATCGATCAAGTGCTGCAAGATAATTCTTCGTCATCTCGCGAACATACAAATAAGAAAAATAAAAAACGCAAAAATGAAATCCTTCCGGAACATAAAAGTGACGATAATATGGAAACATCGAAGAAGAAGAAGGAACATGAAATTATCGAGAATGTAGAAGATCTAACGTGTCAAGAATCCAAGAAGAAGAAAAAGCCCAAGAAAATGGATGGAGGAGAAGTGGCAGAAGGGAGTCAAACGAACAGTAGCAATGTTGATTTGTTGATGAAGAATGATGAAGTACCTGAGAAGAAGAAGAAGAAGAAGAAGAACAAGAACAAGAACAAGGATGGAATAAAGATTCTTCGAGCAGAAGAAGTAAAAGAACTAATAATTGCATACGAAGAAAATCATCCCACAGAAGTCAAGGAAGGAAAGCGAAAGAAGAAAGGGGTATCAGAACAATTACAAATTCCTATCGATGGAAAACCAACAAAGTCGTGTGAAGAAGAGCTTCCCAACGTCACCAAGAAACATAAGAAAAATAAGAAACATCAAAAGGAAGAAGAACAACAAGAATCCAAAGCACAGAAACAGGATGATCCCAGTGCGATCAAGAAAATTAAGAAAAATAGGAAAAATCAATTAGAAGAAGAACAAGAACAATTACAAACTTCCGAAGTGAAAAACAAGAAAAAGAAGTTGAGCGGAATGGAAGAAGAGACCACCAAAGCGGAGAATATTGATAAGAAATCGAAGACCAAACGCAAACAGAGATTGCCAGAATCGGAAGAAGAGCCCAAGAAGACATCGTATAAAAAACAAAAACATTCCAAGAGAGAGGAGAAGGAGAATCACGAAGAGAATCAAATGCCAGATCATACCTTTTCCTCCGTTAAAGTCAAAAAAGATAAACAAGTGGATTGTATTGAAAAAATCAAAAATTCAATTGTCGCTGCCAAGCAACGGAGAACGATGAAAGAAGAGAGAACTCGAACAAAGAGACTTCCCGAAGACGTCATTCAAGTTCTGTCCGACGTAAATCCAGCACCAAATAAAAAACGTAAAATATCGAATTCTAGTTTTCCTTCCCGTTCTTCCGATAATTCAACGATACGCAAAACAGATTCGAGAAAGATGAATCTTGGATTGAGCACCTCGGGTAGTACCACTCAATTCGCGGTTGTAGATTTGGAGAAAATTAAAAAACGTCAGGTGAAGGCGAAAAAAGCGTTGGCAGTGGCTAGATTCAGGGAAAAAATGTTGTCGCGAAATCCACGTCAGCCGGGTTCCACTTACACCATGTATCTTGAAAAACAAAAAGCTTCGGGAAAAGACTGGAGAACATAGTAGTAGGAATTTTTGTTTTTCTCGTACTTAGTTTTTTAGTTTCTAGCTCACATTTATATCTCTTCAAGTCCATCAAAAATCCCGGTTTTCTGTTCTAGCTGTGTATATAATAATAAACGTATAGGGTATAAATAATAATATGTATTTTTTTCTATCTCAGTGACAAAAAAACAAACATTTTCATCAGTTGTAAATTATCCACGAAGAATCCAGATTGTAAAATTGATGATTGATTTTTCGAAAGGAAGACCAAGAGTTTTAGTATTTATATTATAATAATGATTATTTATGAAAGTGAGGGTTTTGTTCTTTTGTTTCGTTCCTAATTGCAAATCGAATTGGTTCAGTGTTTTATGAAATCACCTATAGAAAGTTCTGAGAAAGAAAGGCAGAAAGGGATGTTTGTAAAAATGAAAATACTCCGTTTTTTTCTTTCAGATTAATTGTTGGATTTTAATTGTTGAACTTTTGAGTGATTTTTTTGTATCGATACAATAAATCTTCGAAGAACGTCGTTCCCAGTTGATATCGGTTAGGTTTACACGTGTTGGATATGAAAATATATTTACTATTTTTAATAATACGTTGTTCATCATTGTAATTGTTCAAACATAATCCGTAAATAATAATAAAAAGTTACGAAAATTTTGATAATTAATTGTGAATTGTTTTTCTTCTCCTGGGAGAAATTTGTTGAATTATAAATGAAATTTATAAATGCACCTCTCCTTGATAAACATTTAGATATGGGATATATATTAAGTTCAGAGTTTTCGTTTACCAAGATGAGATTGATTTACGATTAAGTATTGTTCTCTCCTGAAATGATTCAATACGAGAAATGACTCATAGTGTGATAAACTATCTTGAATATTTCAAGTACTCTGGTTTCTGAAAATATAAACGTATCAATTCAATCGACAATCGCAAAAAAATGTAGCTGAAAGTGGTGTATTATTGATCGAAAGAGTGAGACATCCACGAGTTTAAATGTTCAGATAATGTTGAAGTGATATATTCCAAATCAACTGAACAATTTAACGTGCACATTTGGGTGGATTATGAGATTTGTATTAATGAATGACGCAAATATCATTCGACACTATCAATCAAATTAAGAAAGTGTGTTAAAACATAGTAAGATTATTTTGTCTTGTCGATACTGATAATAAATATGTTTATCATTTGTTAATCTTCCATTCGATGTTATTGGTTTATTTGTGAACAATTTATTATTAGAACTTTATGATTTTAATCTTCGATTGATTCTAAATGATTGATGCTATAATGCGTTTATAAAAAGACGAGAGGGCTCAATAGAGCGGAGTCAATTAATTATCGTCGAAAATCGCATTCCGCAGATCCAGGGGGGAATTTTTGGATGGATGGGATTTTCAAATTCGTATGTGGTTCCTGCAGGGTGTTTAGCAGTCGGGAATTGGTCAGGAAATCAACAAAATTCCAGAAATTATATTTTTATTTTTGTGTATGCAGGATTTTTAAATTCAGAAAAGTTTTCCCCATCGACGAATAATTGATTATATTAAATATTGATATTTTTTGTTATAATTTTGAGAGTTATGCAAAGATTCTTAGAATTCTCGAAAAAACATTCTTTTTGGATTCTTAAAGAATTCCAGAAACCTTGCATAACTCGAGAAGTCCTATTTCACGCCCCTGTTACAAATAATCTATAAAATCTCGTTGGCGAATGGGAAAATGAATAGGTTCCAATGGAATTCAATGATATTTAATCAGAAATTTCACCATTCGTAATAGGATTTAATAGAATTTTTCTACCTGGGAGAGATTTGAGAGATGTTTTATTCAATCTTCTCTCAGAGGTCTTGCGATTGTTTCAAGAATTTTCGAAAGAAATAGTGTGTTTTTGACTTCTTTGAGATGTTTAGAATTGAATTTTGTGCTCATGAATTCATGTATTGAATATAAAGTAGAGTAAATAGAGTAATTATTTATTCATAAATGCTGAAAATGATTATTTAATAATTTTTATCCATTTCAAGTATTCATGAAGGTTCTAATTGGATGAATGATTGTATTTACTTGTAATTGGATGCTTCCGACGTTTGTGCAAACTTCAATACTCGTGTTCTTTTTCTTCTCATTGAGTTTGCAAAATTTGCACAAATGTCGGAAGCATCCATTGTTGAATATACATCGTGAAATTAATTTTTCATGCTTCCCCTGGTAAAAAAATCTCTCTGAATCTGTGAAAATTTCACGTTTCAGAAAGGTTTAGAAAGAATCAGAGAGATTCGGAGCAATTCAGCGTGGTTCAGAGGATTTCAGAGACTGGTGGATTGAGAGAACTTGTGCTTTGAATTTTTCAGAAGGATTCAGAAAAATTCAGAGGAACTCAGAGAGATGCAGGGAAATTCTGGGAAATTCAGAGAGGAACAAATTCAGTAAAGTTCTTGGTCCTACATTTCAGAGGCATTTAAGGGGTGTCAGACGCTTTGCGAAAAAGATGAATTCAGAAAGATTGTGCGTAGCATTTTTCAGAAATATTCAGAGAGATTCAGAGGAATTCAGAGAAATTCAGAGAGGAATTAATTCAGTTAAATTTTTGGTTCAGAATTCCAGAGGTATTCAGGGAGTGTCAGAGACTTACAGAGACAGGTGAATTAAGAAAAATTGTGCGTGGGATTTTTCAGTTAGATTCAGAGAGATTCAGCGGAATTCAGAGAGATGCGGGGAAATTCTGGGAAATTCAGGGAGGAATAAATTCAGTAAAATCTTGGTCCTGCATTTCAGAGGCTTTCTGGAAGTTTTAGAGACTTCCAGAGACAGATACATCAAGAACAATTGTGCGTGAAACTTGTCAGAAATATTCAGAGGAATTTAGAAAGATTCAGAGAGATTCACAGGAATTCAGAGAAATTCAGAGAGGAATTAATTCAGTAAAATTCTTGGTTCAGGATTTCAGAAGTATCCAGGGAATGTCAGAGACTCACAGAGACAGGTGAATTAGGGAAAATACGTCCGTAAAGCTTTTCAGGAATATTCAGAAGAATTTGGAAAGGTTCAGCGTAATTCAGAGAAATTCAGAGAGAAATTAATTCGGCTAAATTGTTGGTTCAGGATTTCAGAGGCCTTCTGGAAGTTTCAGAGACTTCCAGACGAAGATAAATTAAGAAAAATTGTGCGTGGAATTTTTTAGGAACATTCAGAGTAATTTAGGAAGATTCAGAGTAATCCAGAGAGATTCAGAGAAATTCAGAGAAATTCAGAGAAATTCAGAGGAATTCAGAGGAAGCTTTGAAATCTGAATACATTGAATTCCGGGATATTTAGAGGAATTCAGAGAGATTCAGAGGGAGTCAAAGAGATTCAGAGGAATTCAGAGGAAGCTTTAAAATCTGAATACAATCAATTCCCAGAGATTGAGAGGAATTCAGAGAAATTCAGAGAAATTCAGAGGAATTCAGAGGCAGCTTTGAAATCTGAATACATTAGATTCCGGGAGATTTGAAGAAATTTAGAGATATTCAGGTAAATTCAGAGGGAGCTTTGAAATTTAAATATAAAAAAATTCTGAGGGATTCAGTGATATGCGGAGAGATTCAGAGAAAGTTGAACAATTCAGAACGTATCACTGTCGGAAAAGTCTCTAACTTTCTTTGAATTACTCTAGAATTACTCTGAATCTCTCTGAAATTTGTCCCAAAATATAGAGAGATTCAGAGAAATTCAGAGAGATTTCAGAGCGATTGTTTTACCAGGGTCGATTTATATTTAATATATGATCTACGCAAAAAGTAAATGCAGATAGTTTTGAATTTTCCTCCACACCCAGAAAAATGGTTTACTTGAATTGTGTGCATTTTATTTTTGGGAATTTCCCAAAAAAATCCTGGAAAAAGTCGAGAATTCAAAAATCATATTTTGCTAGACACCCTGGCCCCTGGTGAAAAATGAGGTATCTCTGAAAATTTCTCTGAATTTTACTGAGACACACGGGAAAAAGGATTAATTGAAATGATTTTTGAACTTATAAACGCGTATGGACCCATTTTTTCATTGAATTGACAAAATCGATTCTACGAAAATTTCTCTGAATATCTCTGAAAAACTTGATTAAAAACCTCTGAAATTTTCAGGGTAGGTTTTCCACCGAGAAGGTACATTTTTTTGGATCTAGCGCATGCATTTCAACTCACCGATGATTTTCGGATTTTTCTGCTGAATTCTACAGGCAGGTTGACTCGAAAAAACCCGACCCAGTTTGACCGACTGGGTTTTTTCAGATAAAACCCGAAAAACCCCACTGAAAAGAATGATGGATGGATGGGTTGGAGAAAAATCAATTTACATTCCATGAATACAACTGATAGATAACTAATAAATTATTACCCAATGAGATTGGGTGGGATTGATCAATGCTTGTCCATTTTTGTGTCCGCATTGGCGACCAATTGATCAATTTCAGTGGACCATTGGATTTTCGAATTGCAGGGCAATTTTAGGTTAATGGCATGGGCATAGGTGCTGCCATCAGCTGTAAAATAATGTGATCCATAATTTGGCAATTATCCAGGTAATTGAAAAATAATTTGGCAATTCATATACGGGATCAAAATCTAGCGGGATTTAATTCGATATCAATCAGAAAGGCTCGAGACTTACCTGCTAAGGGTTTTCGGGATCGCTGATTAAGAATCTCTTGTAAAAAATTCAAAATTTAAAATGGTGGATCCAATATGGCGGACAAAAATTCCAAAATTCATCGGATTTCCTTGAAACTCGGTGGTTGGGACTTTTTGGGGTTGCTGATTATGAATTCATTGTCGAAATTCCGAAATTCAAAATGGCGAATCCATTATGACGGGCCGGAGTTTGAAAATTCATCTGATTCCCTTGAAACTGTGTATCTGAGAGGTTTTAGGGTCGCTGATTATGTCGTAAAAATTCGAAATAAAATCCAAGATAGCATTGAATCTTTCCTCTTTAATTATCTCGTACCATATGCGAAAAACATCAGCTTGAGGGACGTCGACACCCGCCATCTTCGAAAATATATACAACTTAGATCCGCAGGCAAATGAGATATCTACAAGAAGGGGACAAACTGTTCTTCAGGAATATCAGTGAGCGAACACAAATATTCGGCAATATAAGGAAGTTTTTCTCTCCTTAACTTGATAAATTCACTACACAATGATTGAAATTGTATGTGAAATTATTTGAAGGCCACGTACAATAACGTCATTGGAAAATAAAAGAATAGCAGTGTGAACCAGTGATGCCAGATTCGAGACCGAGACCGCTTTTACCCTCTCCATCGACCGCTTCCCCTTTCTCCCACCATGCGGAATGAGTCGGGCGAGCGAGAGAGTGATAGTTACTGTTTCTCTGTCGCTCACCCCACTTATTCCGCATGGTGGGAGAAAGGGGAAGCGGTCGATGGGGTGAGTTAATACGGTCTCGGTCTCGAATCTGGCATTACTGGTGTGAACTGAGCTACATGAGACAGAGCTTCATATGTAGAATGAACGAACTATCTTCCGGAGGGTCTTTGACGATAAAAAATCCAAGCTTTTTTGTGCGAAGACCGCGCGATAAAAGTCAAACAACTACAGTTCCTCTTCAGTCAGTTAGTTTACTAAAAACATGGCGTGTTCAAATATATTCGAATTTGCACCTCGAATTTTTTTACTTTTGCAGCGCTAAGTGCGTCAAATGCCACACTGTGCGATAGAAAATCGTCCGTGACTCATTCAAAATTGAAGTAAGAGATTTGAAAATTTCAGGAAAACTTCTTCAAACATAGTGGAAAAACTTTGTCGTTTGACGTTTCCCGGAATCAGAAGTTCCCTCGATGGTTTTTTGCGTTGAAACTGGAAGGCGCTATTCACGGTATCGACCGGGGAACGATTTTACGCGCATCACTTCACAAAAATATTCATAACTTTCACAATTTTTGAGTCCCCCCAGATTTCAAAAAATCAAAATTTCCGTGAAACTTGAGGCTATCGCTATGAATTTTTTCAAATTTTTCAACCCTTAACATACACACCTCTTTTTTCGAACGTAACATGCACACCAGGGTCACGGTGAACCTATTGATTTTCAATTGTTTATAATTTTGCAAGAATGAATGATAAAAATATGAAAAAATTCCGAAGTGTGTGAAGAAACATTGAGGAAGAGACCTAAATAATGACAACTGAAATTTTTTGCTATCGACATTGCAGAAAAAATTGTTGAAAAATTCAAGTTTTCCAGAAATGATGTGTTTATTGAAAAAATTGTAACGGATGTGTAACTTTGAGGGAAAAAATATTAGAAATGTGAATTCTTATAAAAGTATATTTATTCTGATGATTGAACAAGTGGTCTTTTCTGAGGGACACCCACATATCATGCACACCAGGGTCATCGTGACCCTGTATGATACATGAAGTACGTTTTGTCAATGTTTAGACAACGTCCCATTGTAGTATGGGAATTAATTAAAATCGAAAATATGAATTCGTTTCACCCACCTTGCTGATTAGAAAACACAGTTCATTCAACTTATAAAAAAGATTATTTTCCACGTCAAGCAACGTTGCATGCACACCAGAGTTACACAGACCCTACGTGAACATTCAATAGCTGTTAAATAAACATCGAGCAGTTCATTCAAACTGTCTATGTTCATTGTCATCACTTTATAATCAAATTCGATTTTAGATGGCGTTACTTATGGAATTTTCAAACAGTAACATGTATTATTTGACGCTTTAATTCGTTTACAGGGTCATTCTGACCCTGGTGTGCATGTTGAGAGGTCAAGAGGGCGTTTTTTCCAAACATCGATTTGTTGATAAAAAAAATTGTCTTGTTATCAAATTTTTAGTTGTTCGTTTTTCGAACAAATTTATCTGAAAAGAGTCGCTAACAATACATGTGCATGAATTTTTTCCGAATTTTTCATCATCCCATTCTTGAAATATTCCAAAATGAAACAATAAAACATTTTTCGTTGTTTATCCTGTCAAATCTGCGAGAATGCTCCGAAGGGGCTAAAATTTGGCGAAACTTCATCATTTGGGTTCCTCTGTCGACTCTCCAAATTTGAAACAAATCGAAGACGTGAAGGAAAATCGCTGCTGATTTATTTGGCATAGAATGCCCCTTCGAATCACTTGAAAATACTATTATAATAATTTCAGTGTAAAAGAATTTTGTTCAAATTTGTTGAACATTTGTTTTTGAAGGCACTGTGAAATTGAATCCATTCTTTCAACATTGTAACCGTACCTCATCACTTTATTGCATTTACACGGTCGCCAGAGGATTTTTTCTTTATATTCAAATAACCCTGGTTAAAAGAATCCATTGAATCTGACAAATGGAATTCAATGAATGAAATGAAATGAAAGTCGCATGAATTCACATAAATTAACAAATTAATTAATTTTACAAAAATAATCGTTGGATCAATTTCAGCCCAATCTTGACAATAAAATGTATTACCTAGATTTTTCACTAATTTACCGAATTATTGTTTTTTCATTTTGTTATATTGAAAATCTTCAATAAAATATAATTTCGGCAAATTTGTAATTTTTCTTCAAACTTGATAATGGGTTTTATTCACAACACGCGACTAAATCAAATTCAAATATTTATTTTTGATTGATCTTTCATCGTTTTCAAAATTATAATTTATAATAACAAAAAATCATGTCTCCTTTCGAATTATCGATCATGTTGATTTGAATTTGATTGAATCGTTGACGATGAATAAATTCCATTGCTTCTTGCTTTTGAGGATAAATAAAATATGATTTTCGCATGATTATTCGTTGGTACGATTACAACATCACAATATATAATCATCTACAATTTGTGTATCGCTAATTCAAATAGAAATTATAACCCGAAACCACACTTTTTGACTGGAATTGAGTTCAATCGATTCGTTCAGTTACAATAATAACAGAAATTTTACCGCGCCACGAATAATATAAAATTCGAATCGATAAACCACAACAATTTTTTGTAATAAATAATACACAATAAATAATTCTATCCTATCACCAGGTGCGATCAAAAAATTTGAGGATGAAGAACTTGAAGTTCCACTGAATGAAAATCCATGTGAAACTCAAGAAGAGCTTGCAGGACAGTTAGGAGTTACTCGTCAAGCAATTTCACTTGGATTGCATGCATTGGGAAAAATACAGAAGGAAGGAAAATGGGTTCCTCATAAACTGACGGAAGAAAATAAAAGACAAAGAGTTGGCATTTGCATGAATTTGCTTTCTCGGTTCAAGAAGAAGAATTTTCTGCATAAAATCATGACGAGTGATGAACAAATGGATTTTGTACGACAATCCTGAACGTAGAAAAGCCTGGGTTGATCCGGTCCAGCCATCTACATCAGTTGAAAAACCGAATATTCATGCAAAGAAAGTTTGACTCTGTGTCTGGTGGGATTGGAAAGGAATCATTTACTACGAGCTTCTCGAACCTGGCCAAACTATTACAGCTGAGCGTTACCGGGCCCAGCTGATCAAAGTAAGTGATGCTCTGGAGGAAAAAAGACCATTTACGGGGCAAGGAAGGCGAAAAGTGATCAAGCTGCATGATAATGCACGTCCACGTACAGCAAAACCAACCCAGGAACTCATCTTCAATTTAGGCTGGGAAGTTGTACCCCATGCAGCATATTCACCAGACCCTGTTAGCTCCTTCTGATTATCACTTATTTATTCATTTTAGTCGTCATATTTGAAGGAGCAGCACACTTCATGAATATCGAAGATGTCCGAAAATGGCTGGATAACTATTTTGTTTCAAAACCACCAAGTTTCTATCGTGAAGGCATTTATCTACTACCCGATAAATGGCAAAAGACTGTACACGGAGAAAAAGGTATCTTAAAAAGTACCATAATTTATGGATTTTCTGCGCTGGTCTGACCGAGTCTAAATATTCACCTGAAAAAGCCTCTAAAAGTACCATAATGTCTTGGATTTTTATACGGAAGGTACCATACTTATTTCAAAAAGTCCAAGAAATTATGGTACTTTTGGAGATTCATGCAGGTGAATATTCCGACTCGGGTCAGACCAGCGCTGAAAATCCATAAATTATGGTATTTTTCAAGATATCTGTTTTCTCAGTGTAGATAATAACGGCGAATATTTGAATTGATAATTCTTGAAAGAAGTATTTTTTTGATAAAATTGAATTTGACAAAAAAAAAACGACGTGTTTCAACTCGCACACTTAATAAATTGTTGATTCATCACCACCATTCGGAATATTTCAATAGTAGGTACAAAAAATTTCATGGAATGAATATAAAAAACAAATAAACAAACAAACGATGTTTTTCCTAGAGCCACAAGGTGGAACAAAATTTTTGCGCTACAATTCATTATCATGATAAAGAAGACGCTAACATGAAAAGGTTTTCAAGGAAAATCCAAGTTATTATCAGATATTGTAACACCTATCGAGAAGGTGTATATAAAAACGACTCCACTCATTGTTCGAACATCATATCAATTGTGTGACTCGTAGTTAGCGCTGATATATTTTGTACATTCATTTGAGACGAGATCGGGAGAGAGAAATAATGATTGATCGGTGCACAGTGACGTTATCGTTGGTTCTTTTGGTTGCTGCAATCGTGCGGTTGATCGACGGTCATGGGATGTTGATGGAACCAGTTAACCGAGGCAGTGCGTGGAGAAAAGGATTCAATACTCCCAAAAATTACGACGACAATGCCAATTATTGTGGTGGATTAGGGGTATATGATAACACAATCATTCACGAGCCTTTTCCCTATGGAAAAGATCTCATTAAAACTGATATGTGGTATCTGTGAGACTTTATGAGGTTTTTTATATGAAATTGAATTTCGTCAGGCTTTGTAAGCAGCCGTGGAAAATCTCATGATGACGCATAAAATGGAAATTTCCGATGAGATTTTCAGAATGTATCAGCATTTATCAGACTTTTTCACTAATAAGCGTGTTTTATAGGTACCACGCAAATTCAGAACATCAACTCAACGTTGAGTGAATGTATATCATCGTGCTCTGGGTATCCCTGCTGAAAATGCCAGGCAGATCCAGACAAAAAATAGTTGTCAAGCTTTGAACGGTTTTTGTCCCACACGGAAAGACAGGGTCTATTAATATTTAGAAAAATGACTGTCAATTTAGGGAAAACGAGAATCGCTGAAAAATATTCAAAATAGGGAGTCTACTGAAAATTCGCAGTCCATGTATTAATTGGTAAAATACCAATATTTTCACTGAAGGGTGGCGACAGAACCGGGAAATCAGGGAAATCTCAGGGAAATGTGTGGGAAGTCGAGTTTCAAATTGAGATTCGGTCTTGCCATTGTTTTCTTTTTACTTTTACCTAACTTTTAACTGATTCTTATGGAAATCTCACATCGGAAATAATATATATAAATATAATTTTTTGGTTTCTTTTTTCTTATCAAAATGAAATTGAACGAAGGAAACATTTAACAATCTTTCAATACAGGAAATAGCTGATATCTAAAGGAATATAAATGAATTGTAATAATCAATCAGATTTAAAAAAATTTTTCTAGAATATTTCGAGAATATCTAATTCTTACAGTTCATCTGTATTCCTCTAGGGAATAAATTTGAACTATTTTTTGTATTGAAAAATTGTTGATTGTTAATTGTTCTTTTCATTGAATTCTATTCCGATAAGGAAACAACTTTCAGTGCTTTTTTCAAAAAATCATAATTGACCAAAATTTATACAGTAGAACATAGAAAGTGAGTTTGTAACTTTCACTACACAAAAATTAGAAAAATCAGTCAATAACCTGATAGCACATGGAATATTCTTTCTCAAGAACAAGAAATAGAATTGTTCAAGAACTCTTTTTGAATTCGATGAATTCAACAAGAGTTTGGAGGAGTTCAATGTTTGAGACATTAACGAGTCCTGTGAGAGTACTGAAACCATTCTGAAAGTATTCTCACAGTACCCTCATAGTATTCGTGAATGTCTCAAACATTGAACTCCTCCAGAGTTCATTATAAATTCATTAGTTCGAAAAGAGTTCTTGAAGAATTCTATTTCTTGTTCTTGAAAAAGAATCCATCGTGTTTTATCTGGGTATAGATCTCATACAGCACGTCTACTCTGTAACTCCGAGTCAGTGAAAAGTACTGAGAATCAGTGAATTTCACTGGGGAATCGGTCCTAAGTCGTCCACAGTGGACGACTTAGCACTGGTTGGTCAATGGAATTCACTGATTCTCAGTACTTTTCACCGATTCGCATTTAGAGAGTAAATATGGCATCTATCGAGTATCCAATGGATATTCCAATATTCGTCTAATATTCATTTGACGTCCATTGGATCTGCATTGGATGTCGAAAATATCTTAGATATCCAATTTATATCCTTGTGCCGTATGAGATTTGGCTTGGTTTGGAAGAAGAATACAAAAACTGATGAAACAAACCTCCAGAAAACCTTTTATTTAAAAACAGTCACGAATCGCATTGTAGTTGTTCTCGAAAATTTTCACGAATACTTTCCCAGTAAACATTTTTGAATCCCTCTTTTGGATCACTCTAAAAGATACATTGAAGCGATCCAAAAGATGCCTTACAATGTTGCATAATACATCTTCTATATACGTTTAAGATATCTATGTTCCGTAAGATTTCCACAAAAATGTTTATTGGGTTCCCTTTCATCATATAAATTGGAAAATAACCCTGCTTAAAAAGACCTATTAGAACCGATTAGAAAATTGTTGCCTGAATTTGATCGGTTTACGTCAAGGAAGAGGTGATCAAAATCTCGCTAATCTTTCACCTGTATTCAAGTGGTCCTTACTCTCTTTTTAAAACCAATTAAAATCTATTAACCTTGAGCGGACGGGATTAGTCCCAAAAGGGATCACCCTGGGAAACATCATTTTTCTTGTTTCTCAGGCAAACAACTGTTCAGCATATAGTTTTGCAATTTGCAGCATTTATTGTTCGCATATTGAAGAATTCAAATTAATTTTTTGGTGCAATCATGTGAAAGTTTGAGCAAGGTACAGCAGCAAATATGGAAAAAGAGTGAAAATTCACTCTCATGGAGTGAAAACCCACTCTTTAGGAGTGAAATCTCACTCTTGTTGGACTTGCAGTATTTTCACTCTTGAGGAGTGGATTTTCACTTCAGAAAATTTGGAGAGTAATTTTTCTGAAATGAAAAACAAAAAAAGGTGTTTGTCTTTTCTTGTTCTACGCCAGGCTATCCCCTTAAAAGATATTTTTCCTCGGTATTTGGTCGGATTTTCCCAGCCACCAACATCCCCAATTTGTGAAAATCGGCGATTCGGATAATTGGAGTTCTACCGTATTACTGTTATTTTGTCATGTATTTAACCAGAGCTGGGTTTCTTACGTAATTTTGTAATTTCTTACGTAGGATACCTGGTTTCTGTAGTATAATGTATGTAAGATCCTTCAACCCTCCTCAAGAGCAAGAAGTTGATTTTGCACGTAAAATACTCAGTTTTTGTTTACATCCCCATCAAAAAAATCCAGGTGAGTCCCATGGAAATCTACATGGGAATTTCTGGGAATTTCATGGGTACCCATTGATTTCCATGTGGGTTCCTAGGCAATCTTAGGTGTGACTCGCGGTGACTTTTGACGGGGGTGTCATAAACCATATAAAATACTCGGAAATATATTATTATATCAACTCTGCACGGAGAGATATGTAGAATTGAATTTACTATGGTGCTTTGTAATCGAAGAACAGGCTGAACTAACAATCAAATGTACCATGACGAAACAATAGGAAGTAAAAAATTTTGTAATAAAAACTGTCCACTCAATATTTGTATTGAAAGTCAACACAAAGATTATCAAATTGATAGAGTTTCAATGTAAATTAACACTTCCGCGTCAATTCCACACATTCTTTGTATCAATATTTGAAACGAATTTTGAGTGGACCGTTTGGGACATGCGCATGTGTTAAAAATACACAAAATTGTTTACTCTGTAGATACCTGATCACATTTACAATGTCTTACAGTAAATTCCATTGAAAAGTCAGTCTGTTCCTCGGTTTCAATAATCATTTAGTAAATTTAACTATAATGAATATCTCTCCGTGTGCGTTCAACGATGAAAATTATCAAATTTTATGCTTATTATCAAAATTCTATTCGCTGAGTCGAAATAATTAATACTCGAGCGTTGGAAAACATTTTATTTGTACATAATATAAAAGTTCACAAACCTGAGGGAAATTTACAAAAAGTACTCCTGGAAAACCGGGAATCCTCAGGGAATTTGAAAATGAGATTTTTGTCGCCACCCTGAACTACGAATTTTTGGTAGAGACTCCCTACGAATATTTGTCAGCGATCCTCTTTTTCCTTAAATTGACAGTCATTTTCCTAAACGTTGATTAATTCTTTCTAAATATTAATAGACCCTATCAGGTCTAAAAACAGGTTTTGATAGGATTTTCTATGTTGAGTGATTCCGGAAGAAACCAGGTAGAAATTTGGTCAGTTTTTGACCGGATTTCCCGGGACAAAGACCGTTCGAAGCCTGACAACTATTTTTTGTCCGGATCTACCAGGCATTTTCAGCGGAGATCATATTTTAAACATTGCACAGAACAAATAATTTAGCCGAAGCAGCGAAGTGGCTAGCACAAACACGGACGGCCATTAAATTAGCTTCTGCAGCTAAATTTTAGCTGCAGGAGCTAATTCAGTGGCCGTGCTTCGTCCGTGTTCGTGCTAGTCACTTCGCTGCTGCAGCTAAATTATCTTTTCCGTGCGGTCTCATTCGAATATTCATACCCGATGTCTATACTGTTTTCTCACGTTCTTCTCATGTACAAATCATTCACGAATTATTCTAGAGCCAGCTACATCATGGGGGAAAGTGTGGCCCCTGTGGAGATGATTACGGTTTGAATCCCCCAAGGCCCAACGAGAATACTGGAAAATACGGAACTGGGACTATCGTTAAAACGTTCGTATCGAATTTTGATTTTCTTATCGATAGTTTAATTGGGTTTCTAAATCAGAATGCGTACGAAATGTAGATACATTTAGATAGTGCTCTTCGCAATCAAATTTTATCAGTTCCGATATATCTTATTGTTGATTGTAGTTACAAGGCGGGACAAACTATTGAAATAATGGCTTTACTCACTGCGAATCACTTGGGATTCTTTCGATTCGCTATATGCTCTCTGAATCAGCCTTGGCAAGTGGAAACCGAAGAATGCTTCGCTAAGTATCCTTTGAAATTGTATGATGGCTCTGACAGAGTTGTGGTGGCCACCAGTAGAATCGGTGAATACAAGACCAAAGGCGTGTTACCTGCTGGACTTAAGTGCCGGCAGTGCGTTTTGAGGTAATTTTCAAATATATTCACTTGATATTTTGAATGCAGTATGATATTCTTGCAGATGGGAATACGTGACTGGTAACAATTGGGGACCTTGCGGAAATAACACTAGCACTCTTGGTTGTGGACCTCAAGAAACTTTCAGAACCTGTTCGGATATCCAAATCGTCTAAGCATGAGTTGGAATATGTCACCATTGAGTACCATTTCGAGGAAAAAAAGATTAGATCTACATTTTGGCAAAAATCTCTACAAATCTTTGGAGTTTTCTGATATCCACTCACTCCCAAAGATTCCAATTTTGCGAGGAATTCAAAAATATTCCTGGATCTACTTAGATCTCGGTAGATGTAATCTTTCTTTCTTGGGAAGATAGAAAAATGTCCTTATAATGCCATCATAAACCTATTGAGTTAGTTATTATTGCGGAGACATCATTTTTCTTCCACAATGCCGTGAGAGTAGGACTTCGACGGTATTCAACGATTTATCATTTTTCCTTCCATTTTACGCACTTTATACTTCATAATACCAAATGCTCAAGAATCCAGTGATCTCAAAATGTGATGGTACCATAACTGTTAACATAAAAAACGCCTTTTCATGTAAAAATCATATAAATCCCGCACAGAACACCCACCGACAGAGCACCCGACGTTGCATCTCCGTGGAAGCGACGGAGAAATATTCGACGATCGGTAGTTGTTGCATACGGGACGTCACGAGTTGTGTTTAATGGGAATGTTAATTTTTTAGAAAGTACCTGAAAAGTTTATTCGTCGGAATAACAACGCACGTGGGTAATTAAAAGACTCGCGAGGAAGCATTTTGATAAAATCGACAGTATTTTCATAATCAGGTTTTTGCAATCCGAGTGGGAAAATTTACAAAATTATATATAATTCTATAAAAATTTGTCCACCCGTGGTGAAATTGTGTTCAATTTCTGCTACATATCTTACAATAATAATGAAATATTGAATAGTGTTATCGATTCTCCAAGCGGCAAGTTGATAGATTCGATTGAATATTTCATTAACATTGTGATAAGCGATTGGAAAAAGATATTGTTATGTTCTTCATTTTTTTTAGTGCAGATACTAGATGCGATTTTTATCGAAAACATGTGAGAAGGGTGAAATAATATACGTAAGATAAAATAACGATAACATTCCATATCGGAGATAATTGTTACATCATAAGTTAAGTTTGAAACTAGAATATAATTATTTAATAGATCAATAAATATGTGTTTCAATAATTTCATGCATACTTTGTTCATCTTCGACACCGTATTTTATGAAAGAATATTAAAAATCCGATCTCTATGAAATTTCCAAGTGATCTGGGTACAGATAAGGCCTTTCCTCCTTGCAATATTTAATATTCAATTCGATGATATTCGCAACAATTTATTATCCTTTCAAAGGTCCTAGTTTCATCGCCTACATTAGCTTCATCATGGGTGGTGTCCTACATAGGCCGAATTTAGGAATACTATGCAGGCCCTGAAGATGAGTGCATGACAATCCTGTCTAGGCCCTATGAGGGATAACCAAAACACGGCCTGAAATAAAACGAGGATGCCTAGTTTGGCCCAAACTGCCGTCAAAAAATAATTTCCACACGGGTGTAGTTAACGGCAATCAATTTATTCTCTTAGTGAATGGGACTGAGGAATACATTGATTGTTGTTCACGACAGTGGGGAAAAAATGGAAGAAAATCGATCAGATCTTTATGAAATTTGAAATTGAAGTGGTTAATTCAAAAAGATGAGCATCAAGAATCTCTTCACTGTTATTATCAACTCGATTCTCTGTGTTTATTATTCAATTACGCGGTATGATATTGCCTTATCGGAACCCTGGTAGCAACATTTCACTGAAAATCTCTGAAGATTTCAGAGAAGAGTTATTCAGAGAGATTTTCAATGGAAAAACGTGTTTAATACGCAAAAGAAAATTAGAAATTATCTATGGTAGCCGAAAATATTGCTGCAAATTGCAGCTAATTCTTAGCCATCCAAATATCTCCATTTTTTTCTCTTTAAGCGAAAGTCTTTCAGAATTTTTCCAAAGATTTTCAGATGATTTTTTTTTCACCAGAGTCACCAAAATCTATTCTATTCTGTTTTATTCGTGGTAGGATTCATTGTTCTGTGAATCAACGATTTCTTGAACGAAAGTTGACACCAAGTTCGAATCGTTTTCAAAATTATGTATAATTTATATACAATTCTATATGAATTATGTAGATAATTTTGAAAAATTTTCCATTGGGGTTGAAATGCGTTAGAAACTTCAATTCAAGACTTTTCTTAAAGCGCATATTTTTTATCGAAGAAATCGACACTTGGCTATCATTATGAATCTTGAGGATTATTTCTTTTCGATAAACGATTCCAACTCCGACGGTATCGTTACATGGATTATTTTTCAAGTTGTATTAAGATAAGCTGAGAAAACGGCAGATGAGATAAAAAGTGAGAATTTATAATAATATTTCATCAATCCTGATACTTCCTGTTTCGTGGTGAAAAATTGAATGAATGCTACAATCCATAATCATATTTGATAAATCTAATGAAATCTAAGTGAATTTTGGGGTTGTGAATTAGATAATTGACGGAGAACACGATTAATCTTGATTAAAATTGGCTTGGTAATCTATAAATATTCTATATGATGTTGCATCGATATCGGTGTTGAACGAATTTAGGTTGTCAGCCTACCATTGATTCACAATTCCGCCAGGCTTGGCGCTTGCCAGGCTCATCCTTGGTCCAACATAGTTCGACCGAACGATAGATTCTATCGAAAGTGAGGATCTTTTGGAACGTGGTTGAATATTGCCACAAACTTTGGTCTAGTCTGGATAAAAATGAGTTTTCAATGTAGCGCCGATCATTGGTAATAGCATGGCTCGATATTGGCATGCTCCTTAATTTGAACTTTTGATGGCTGAATTGCTAGCTAAGTTACCGATCGAATGTTTCTCGCGAGTAGGGAGAGATGTATACAAGGAATATATAAGGCTCAAATAATTCTCTGGAAGAACAGGAAGATCGTTCTTTGTTACAGGTTACACCAGAGGGCTCCTACCGCTGATCCATATCGTCTACACTTCTCATGGCAAACTTTAGCGACAAAAAACACCGAGTTGTTTACAGATAAATGAGAAAAACACAATACTCTCCCAAATAACGTGTATTAAAAATTGTCAAATGCGCATAATTTTCATACATTTTAGGGTTAATTATTTTTTACAGTTTTATCATTGGCACAACAAACTGGATAAACGAATTTTTCTATTGTTTGCCGATGGTTGGTCTATTTCATTGCCATTCCTGCACCAATGATGGGGTTTCATCGGAAAAACACATCGATGTGTTGCGTCATGCTTGGTTGCCAATGGTAAATTTCTGTATGGTTAACCATTAAAATTCAATGTATAATTGAAATCTTTCTCAATCAACGAATATAGAAGAAAGAAGAAGAAATTGATTTTGAATCAATCTGATTTATTTGTCAAAAACTTCCATTGAAAATTAAATTTCAATGAAATTACCTTCAACCTTGGTAAATCCAATTGATATTAATTTTCATAACTCGATGAATCAATAATAAAAATATTCATCATTTGAAAACTGTACACCGTTTCTCAATTCGTTTATTGTTCCATGAAAAAAGAACACCGTGAGTGGCGAAATTCAATTGACTTCGTAAGTGCGCGTTCGAGTACTATCGGATGTGAAAAATCCAGAATAACTACACAAGCAAGTACGCGTATTTTTGCTATTCAAAGCGAGGGTTTCGAAGGGATGCAGATAGGTCAAGTGACGAAGTGCTCGACTAATAATAAAGAGGATACATGGGGTTCAATTATTCTCCCTGTCATAAGAATCTGACTTTTCTTCTCATCTCAGATTCACTATTGTATTGAAACAATTGGTATATCATTGTAGAATGTATCATGCGAATTAGCATAATTTCAATCAGCATTACCAATGATAATTCGCATATAAGCTAATTTTTTCTGAGAAAACAATGAGCGTTTGAATTAAATACGTTGAAAAATAATGTTTTCACTTTCGTTTCACTGCGAAAGAGACTTCTTTTTCTTACATATTTCCCCAATTATTTGAAATGAATAAAACATATCACGAACGTATTGGAAAGTCACTTTGTAGTGATTATGTATTCCAAGTGTAATTAATGTGGTTATAAATTCCGCAAATCTATCGTTATGTTTCATTATAAATAAATAAACGAGCCGAATTGATGATCCTGGTTTATTGAATCGCCTCGTTACGAACGTGTATTATATGCTCTTCTTACTTTCACGCAAACAAATTTTATTGGAAAACTATTTCCTATATTTTATGTATAGTTTTTATATATAATAATGATTCTCATTGAATTCATTCACTTGGGTTGAATTAACAGAATCATTGCTATCACAGCAAAAAAGTGCTTGTTAAAATTGACCAACGAGGGTGGTGAAATATTGCACAATTAAAATTTCTCTCAAGGGGAGGTTCTCATCCAGCAAATTCCGAAATAAGGTAATTTTCTCGAATTTTTTTTCTTAAGAAGGAAGTAAATTGAGAACTCGAGTTATTTGAAACTCATTGAATGGGTCTTAAAAAAGTACATGAAAAACACTTTCTCAAGTTAAAGGATTCGTATCCCGAAACCTTTTTAAGGCGTTTTACTCGAAATCATATTTTTCAAGTTTGGCTCCACGATATCTCAAAAACTACTGAACGGATCGCTCCTTTTTTTGCTTTATTTTTGAAGCTGATTGAATTTATTGGAGGATGAACCTAAATGGAGATGACATTTGCCTTTCTTTTTCTTTTTATAGCACTTTAAAGAGCGAAAAAAGGTGAAAAAACGCTACCAAAAGTTCGCATGCCTGTCATTTTCTTAATTTCTGGACTTTCCATTGGTTTTATTGGTACAACCTCCAACAAATATAATATATTTCATTAAAATTCTTGGATTTTTGATTTCTGATGAGTTTTGTAATTGATATAGTGGCATAGAAGTGGTATAGATCACTGTTTTTTTAAGTGGTTATGTTTCAACGCGTATCAACAATTCCCATGGCATTATTTCTTACTGAAAATATTTTTTTATGTACTTGAAGACTCAATTAACAAGTGTGAAAACCCCCGAGGTTCTTTATTTACTTCCTTCCATGACAAAAAAAACGAGAAAATCACCTTATTTTGAGATCGCTACCCAGGTGAAAATTGACGATTGGCACTAGGATGGCGCAACACTGACGAAGATTGGCTGAGCCTTGGCGGTTAGCAAGGTGCAAGCTTGAAATGATAACATCGTTGCAGGCTTCATTGATGTATTCTGCCAATCACGGACCAACATTGGTACAATTATGGCAGTCAAATCAGCCATCATTGGCAACCCTTGAAAAAATTTGTCGCTCGATCTAAATCCAAGATTGGATCATGCTTGTACTCATTACGAACCAAGACTGATAGACGAATTTTTTTATGGTCTGCCAATGGTCAGATGTTTTATGCATTTAAAGGAGGTACCATCATTTATTACACATAAATGATGTTGACTGCTAAATTTGAGTCAATACTATAATAGTACTGAGTCAATATTCGGCCAAAATTGATTCAACGTTGCGACAATCCCGCGCCAACGTTGAGCCAATGTTGTGCCGATGTTCAACTCTATGTTGAACGATTGCAAAAATATAATAAAAATTCAGAGTCATATATTCCCGACATCGATCGCTTCCCCTCCACACATGTTAAGAAGTACAGCCCGAACCTGAAATATTTTATACAACCAGGGCCAGAGAATCTCTGTATACATCGAAACGAAGAAACTTATTTGATTAATCCAATACAAGATGTGTTTATAAGTTTAATATAACTCAATGATTACTGGTTACCTTACAAATCAATTACATCAAGTATAATTCAAATTCTGATGTCCACGAGTCCATGGGTCTGCACAGCTAAAATCTCTCCTTCGATGAAGGACCTATGATGAAGACAAGAATTTTCAAATCAGAAGGTTATATGATGCTTATATATCAACCGCATAGTTCGTTGAGCGCTTGCGAGAAACGAACCGAGCGTTGGAAACAATACCGAAGGGTGGCGCTTTGACATTGGACGCGGGAATTTTTGTATGGAGACGTATAATTGAGGATCGTGGCTAGCCTGAGCCAAGCTTTGACCAGGCTTGGCATTGCATTGGGTACTCATTTCTTCTAAACGTTGTCAACGTTTGGATTAATATTCAGCCGTGCTATGAAATTGTTCGTATGAAGTTAATTTCTTTTGTCCAAACGATATTGGGACAACGATGAACCATGATTGGCACAATCTTGAGCCAATGATGGATTGATCATTGGAAATTATGATTCCCAACATTGGTGCAAGATTGTGCAACTTGTCAGTCAACGTTGGCTCGATATAGATTTCCAAGCCTTGGATGTCAGCATTGCACCTATCTATTTTCCATCGTCAGTATTGGCGCAAGCAAGAAATTTTCACGTGGATAGATGAGAACCTCCCCTCGATATTTACTAGAACTTTAGTCGAATTGCGACCATCGTAGATTCTACATAGAGAAGGAAGATTTCGCTATTGTAACGAATCCTTCTTCGCTGAGAGGATTGAATGATTTAACAATCACAATTGTCGTTTATTTTAACGAATTTACTTGCTTTCCACATAATAAAAAGTAAAATTCGCTAAAACAGCAAAATTCGTGATATTCCAGCGAATTTTTTAATTCTTTCAACAAGAAATTTTCATGATCCTTTTTTTTTGCTGAACGCGTTAGCAAATCTTATTAGATATTTTTTTCCGTGTACGTACTACCAGAAATATTTTGCTATTTTAAAAATTTTTTCACCTGAGTTTTCCTTTGAGTTTTCAATTTATCATTTTCAACATTGAGTACTGGACTGAGTTTTTGTTCCTCTCACGGAAACAAATAATGACCTATAATATCTTTTAGCTGTGACAGCTACTGACTTGAAGGTGGCAGCAAAATTCAGGAGCTCAATTATTTGACTATCCAAACATCAACCACAAAAGCTGTGCAGTTACAGTTACGATTTCCCACTAGGGTAGCTAAAAAAAAATAGCTACAGCTGCAATCATTTTAGCTACAGCGGTGAAAAAAGGATGCTGAAAAAGTGAGTAGCTACCACAGCTATTTTCTTTTTGCGTGCCAGATTGGAGGAAATTGAACAGCAGTAGATTAGTTTTTCTTTTGACCGGTGTAGAAAAATTGGCAAGTTTTCGGATCAAAAATTGAACAGTTGAGTACGAAAAAGCACATCTTTTTGCTGAGCCAGCAAAAAATTCGCCGTCACAGCTAACTGTATTGCTAATGAGGCAGGAAAATTGTTCAGGATCACATACAGAATAGTAAACAAATTTTGCTGTAGCAGAAAACTAACTAAAGCAGTTAACAATATTGCCGTGAGATAGCAGCAAATAGTTTGTTGATTTCGATGCTACAACGAATTGATTTTTCCTCCGTGAAACTATAAACCTTCTCTGAAATTTCAGAGCATCGAATCAATGAATTTAACGCCACCGACTGAATCTCGTTCGAAACCGATGAATACGAATACATGATTTTCTTCTTTCATGAGAAATCGAATCCCACGAGATTAATACTCGTATATAGATTTTTCTATAACATTCCACACGTACATGACATATCCTCTTCGATTTTGTGGATACCGTTATTGAAGATCGTATGAAATTACACAGTGTGTGGTTCCGAGAATATCGTGACCGGTATCAATGTTAATGACTGCATCCCGATAAAACAACGCTGTTCATAGCTTACGTTATGAAGATGTAGATTCTGTGCAACACTGACAGAGAACATTACTTTATATTATCAAGTTTTGCTCAGATGCCTCGTATTGTATCGTATACTTCCATTATCTATCTCAAAAGTAATTTCATCACTATCTACTTATAACAACAACAACAACAACAACAACGGAAGAAAGAGCACATCACAACCGTGGCATACAAAAACAAATTCTGTCTCCTTCAAAAGCCAATCAAATGGAATGGAATGGAAATCGTATCCACGGAGATGAGGTATTCTAACTAGAGAAGTTATTGGATCTCAGGAATATAGGAACTTATAGTAAAAGCTCCGCTACATTTTTTGAGGTGTAGAATTATTCTTTTGTGATGTTTCAAATTGTTCGAAATCGTGAATGATGGATTGAATATACGAATGAACAAAAACCTACTTCGTTGAGCGAAGTTTATTTCAATCTTGGTTCGTTATATTTGGGGCTCAAGATGTCTGCAATTGCTCACGGTAGGGTGGATCGCAAGTTCAGAATTTTTGGGTAGATTTACTGGATAATTTGGAGGGATTTTTCTTTTTTTGGGACATTATCGTGGAGCAAGATGACTTTGCGTTGCCTTTTTCCATATTCCGGTCGTTTTTCACGCAATGCGCGATTTAAGTCGATCACTTGCCGTTGGTAGCGATCAGTGTTGACGGTTTGCCCAGGTTTTAGCAGCTCATAGTATACATTACACCCTTCCGATCCCACCAAACACAGAGCATTGTCTTCTTTCCAAAACGATTTGGTCTTGCAGTGGATGTCGATCCCAATCAGAAAAATCCATAATATGCCAATGTTGAGAACAGGTGCAGTACAGTGCCATTATCGGGTCTCCAACACTTGGTCAACACGTACGGGATCAGTACTGGATACATAAAAATACAGTAATATGGCTGTACTGATAAACCAGTACTGAGAACTTAATACCGGCCAGGTACTAATCCAGTACTGGCCCTGCACTGATTGCGAATAATGGCATCAGTACTCAATCCCCAGTACTGAAAAGCGTTATCATTCCAGATAAATGCCAGTACCCTGCCAGTCTTGGCTAGTACTGGTGCAGTACTGCGCCTGTTGTAAATTTCTGGTTGGGATGATTCGCCTGGATTCACCCATGATTTCCGACGCTTAAGATTCTCAAAATATATCCATTTTTCATGACCTGTCGCAATTCGATGGAGAAATGATTTCCTTTTGTATCCGTCGAACAGCATTTCACAATGAGTGGTTTTTCGATTCTCTTGCTGTCTTTCATTCAGTTCATGCGGAACCCATTTTCCCACTTTCCGAATCTTTCCCATGGCTTTCGAACGAATGGAGACGACTTTCCGCGTCACATTCCGTTGATCCACGAGTTCTCGTTGAGTTTGAGTATCCTCTTCGTCCAATAAGGTTCGCAATTCGTCGTCTGCGAACTTTTTCGGTGGTTTCCCGAGCTCTCACGTCAAAATCCCCACTTTGAAATTTTTTGAACCACTCGAAACACTGTGTTTTACCAAGAGCATGTGCACCGTCAGCTTCGACAAGCATTCGATGTTATTCTGCAGCAGTTTTCTTCAAATGATAAGAAAAAAATCAATGCTGTCCGCAGATCGTACATGCTGTCCGACATGTGTTTTTCAACCATAAAATTGTTTTTAGAATTGACAACATCTTATAGAGTTCTGAAACTTTCATCCAAGTACCCAGTGAGAATAAAAAACGCGAGGGATATTTTCTGGAAGTTTTGAAAACGTTTTAGAAATACATTTAATATAGATGTCCATCTTTTGAAACTAACCGCTCATCTACCGTTGTTACATCTTATTTCTTCTTATTAATTTCTCTTTCAAGATTTTAATGTATTATAATTATGTAAATCATAACTTCCTACTGATAAAATGAATTTTTTATAATCTAAAACAACATCCGTCGTTGTTTTAGATTACACTTGGACGCATAGATATTAATGAGAGAGAAATGGTGCTCATCATAGCCTCGAGAGATCTTAATCACGCTCCTGTACTTACAAACATGTACATGTATACCTTTTTCTACTCGGTGCAACGCCCTCGTTAATGAAAATCCATTGCATTGTCACGTGAGATGCGGGAAGATTTCCTGCATCCGATGAAAGGAGAAATGATTCTTTTTTCCCCTCAGCCTGGAGGAAAATATCAAATAATAACAATTCTCTCCAAATAAATTTAATCGTAAATCTATGATGGTGAAGTAGAGAAATCGTTGTTGACTTTACCTGGACATTACAAGGGATCCCCTCGACTCGATTACTCACCAGACCGCATTACATGTAATTTTCTTATCTCTTATTGCTCACAAACGATCGATACGCGAACCACCATTTTCTATACACACACTAGCTGCTTGATATGATATTTTTCTATTCTTTTGTATTCGAATGTCGGGTTCTTATGAATATATTTGAAATTATTGAAACGAGAAAATCTGTCAAAATTTTTGGATTCCGCCAAAGCTGGCAATAGAATATAGCCAAGGCTTGGTAATCTATAAATATTCTGTATGATGTTGCATCGATATCGGTGTTCAACGAATTTAGGTTGTCAGCCTACCATTGATTCACAATTCCGCCAGGCTTGGCGCTTGCCAGGCTCATCCTTGGTCCAACATAGTTTGACCGAACGATAGATTCTATCGAAAGTGAGGATCTTTTGGAACGTGGTTGAATATTGCCACAAACTTTGGTCTAGTCTGGATAAAAATGAGTTTTCAATGTAGCGCCGATCATTGGTAATAGCATGGCTCGATATTGGCATGCTCCTTAATTTGAACTTTTGATGGCTGAATTGCTAGCTAAGTTACCGATCGAATGTTTCTCGCGAGTAGGGAGAGATGTATACAAGGAATATATAAGGCTCAAATAATTCTCTGGAAGAACAGGAAGATCGTTCTTTGTTACAGGTTACACCAGAGGGCTCCTACCGCTGATCCATATCGTCTACACTTCTCATGGCAAACTTTAGCGACAAAAAACACCGAGTTGTTTACAGATAAATGAGAAAAACACAATACTCTCCCAAATAACGTGTATTAAAAATTGTAAAATGCGCATAATTTTCATATACTTTTTGGGTTAATTATATTTTACAGTTTTATCATTGTCGCAACAAACTGGATAAACAAATTTTTCTATTGTTCGCCAATGGATGGTCTATTCCATTGCCATTTCTGCACCAATGATGGGGTTTCGTTGGCAAAACACTTCGGTAAATCATAAAATGATGTTCCAGTGTTGCGCCATGCTTGTTTGCCAAGCTTCGGCTATGCTTTATCCACATTGCGCCTTTGTACTGGCTTTGATAAACGTGTACACGCAAAAAAATGAAATAACTGTGACAGCTACTCGATGTTTCAGCTAACTTCATGTTTCAGTAGAAACTCGTAGCTGTGACTGCACAGATTTTCTGATTAATATTTGCATAGCCAAATAATTTAGTTGTGAAATCTTTGCTGCGGCAGTTACATATTGCTTGCTGGTACCGCTAAGGGAGGACCTGTGGCAACTAAAAAATTGTTCCTGAAATGACTTTTCCAGCTATCCACATAACTGATAATTTTTGTTTGTCCCAAATAAAATTTAGCTTTAATAATATATGAAGAATTAATCGTTTCCGTAATGGTTCGCCGAATGGTGTTTGAAGATTTTCAAAAAGATGCGAGGATACAGAGGTTGGTTCTTAAATCTAGTTGAATTCAAGGAATTGGAAATTCATCAGCAAGTGTAGGAATTTTCGAAATGTTCATGAATAAATCTCCAATGTTATAAACAAGAATTTGAATGTCCTAAATTATTTATATTCACAAACCCGTTCGTACAGTATGTACATAAACAGTGTGATCATAATATTTACTTCCAACAGTTCTCCGTTGAAATGAAAGGTACATTTCCACCCGCTTTTGGCATTACAAAGTAGTTCCACGCATTGCATTACAATGACTTGTATCGAAGAGAGAAATATCACATGTGTTTAAAAGTTATAATGCGTCATTGAATTTTGATCAACCAGTCGGGCGTCGATGTAGTACCGTAATCAAAGAACACGTGTCAAAATTAATGATCAAGAATTCGTTGGACTTGAACAATTCCAGCTGTTGTTGCTATTAACAACAACCCGTGTGGAAGATTTAGGCCCCATATGGGCTTATATTGGGTATCCCAACCCCTTAGTCACTGAGGAGCCTAGTCGGGTTGTTGATATTCAGCCTGATTTCTCTGAGTCAGGAACACCCATATAAAGTCCATATGGGACCACGCTGCATTATCAATTTTTTCCCCGGTTTGAAAAATCTAAGCACCCAACTACAGCCTGCACAGAGCCTTGCCCTTATATTAATTCCTTTATTGAATATAAACCTACTTTGAAAAGCAAATTTACCGAAATCGTATTGGTAATTTCGACTTTTTGCGGTGTATGCCCCCAAAAAAATATTTCATCCATGATTACTGTGTTCACCCTATCGGTGCACAATGTCAAAAAATTGGGAAACACATCACTGTATGGTTAATTCCAAGACTCGATGAGGCTGTTCTGTTTTTTGATACAGTCCGATAATGTAGGAACAAAGTAACGTTGGATGGAATACCCGAATAGAAATTGGAATCGGCTCATTTCAGGTCCTGTCTGGACTCAAGTCGAAGTGGTCTGGGTGCAGATAGGGCCTTGGATAGCCCAATTTTCCATCGAATAAGTTTCCTCCTTGCAATATTTAATATTCAATTTGATGATATTCCTTTTAAAGGTCCTAGTTTCATCGCTTACATTACACTGTGAAAAATTGCTTCCTAAATTCCATAGAAATGTATGTGAAGCAATTAACATATACATTTTGTATTGAATTTTCAAAACTTCTTTGGCTTTTCATATGAAATTTTATGATATCTCATACAGAATTTTGATTTTTATGCATTTTTATATGAATTTTCACACATTTTGCATTAAATTTCATGAATTCATGATGGAACTTGATTTCAATTACAAGTTTCAGAATTTTCATATACATCTGATATCGGAAATTTCAGAATATTTTTTACAGTGTAGCTTCATCATGGGTGGTGTCCTACATAGGCCGAAATTAGGAATACTATGCAGGCCCTGAAGATGAGTGCGTGACAATCCGGTCTAGGCCTTATAAGGATAATCAACACAGCCCTGGTGAAAATAAAGCGTGCATTTGGAGCGTCGCATAGGAGTGTTGTTACCGTCACATGAGAGTGTATTAAGAGTCAATTGGCGCAGTTGAGCGTGGATCGAGCGTGAAGAAAAGTGTTCATGCACGCTGTACTCACGCTTATATTGAAGTAAGCGTGCATTGAACGTATATTGGCCAGAATCACGTTATTGGTACGCTGTTTGAACTTTATGTGCACGCCGTTTTTTCGCCAGGGAGAGCCTGAAATAAAACGAGGGCCTCTAGTTTCGCCCAAACTGCCGCCAAGAATTAATTTCCACGTGAGAATCTTTTCAAAACGATCTCACGCAGCGATAAAATAAAATTTCTCGTTTCCCGTTTGTATAGGAAAAAATGATTCAACGATGCGACATTACGAGACATTGGCAATCATTAGAAATTTCTTTTTATACATTAGATTATTATGTGTGGAAGAAGATTCGGTGAAAGCGCGTTGTTGTTGTTGTCAAAGGTTCACACTGTATGTACTAATTTGCATTGTTCACGACATTACCACAGTATTAAAACTCTATGGTAAAATAATTTCGCCTGATCAACATCAAGTGCAATTATTGTGATGGTTCATCGACAAAGTGGTTCTACTTTAACTTGAAGTTTCATTGACAGTGTTTGTATTGTAACCGCAAAGGCAGGATAATAATTATATATTCTAAGGCTCATGCTTAGAATGTATTCGAATGTATTATTATAAACCCGATCATTATCTTACTATTAGAACAATCGGTTTTATTTTAGTAACAAATTAACTCGCGGTTACCGTTAAATCACTATCAAGATGAGGATTCGTGAAATAAAATCAAAAATTCATAAACAATTCTTCATATTCTTTTATGAATTCGTGCAAAAAATTTTAATAGTCTCTTTGAAAATTCAGAATTTATGGAAAATGATGTTGAAATTCGAATCGTTTACAGGAACGAAACGAAAATTTGAATTCACAAAATCTTGGTTTAACTCCTTCACTGAGAAAAAAACTGTAGCTGAAAACGAGCCCAAGTACATTTTTGTCGTTACAGTAGCCATATTTTCCATTGAAGTGATAGTTAAAATATAGCTGCTGTGACTAAAAACTGTACTTGGGCTCTTTTTCAGGTACAGTGTTTTCTCTCAGTGTTGGAACTGGACACATCGTTTGAAGAATGTATCGCAAGATTTTGGGTCAGCTGAGGATTTCGTTATTCAATTCGTTTCAATAAACGATTCAAACTTCAGCAAAATACAAAATTGACAAAGGAGTGAAGCAATTCGGCAAGGATCAGGAAAACTTTCCTAAGGGGTGGATGGTATTTTCTAAATTCCACTAGGACCTGGAGACCCGATGAAGCCTCTTCATCGGATCTTCTTGATTTTTAAGTGGTGTTGATTCGAAGGAATTGCTTCCCACTTGAAATACATCCACATCCCATTCGCTAGGAGTGATTTTTTAATAAAAGAATTCTTCTTTTCCCTGAATTGACAGTCAGTTTGCTGAATTTTGATACAGAGAAATTTAAATTGAATTTTTGCGAATAAAACCTCTGTCCTCAGCGATAGAATGAAATAAATTCCAAGTTCCGATCCATTTTCCATAATCCCATATAAAAACCTTCAGGCTCCGCCAATGCTGACGACGGAATATAGCTAGACGCAAGGCTGCCAGCCAAAGCTGGGCAATCTATGTAGGGACAAGGATGGTTGACAATGGTCTAAACATTGTACCAATATGGGAAGTCATAAATCGACTTCGTTGATCCATCATTGATCATTGGCTGCGCCACGCTTGGCCCATCCTTCAACCAATATTGCCTAAAGGAAAACGCATGCTTTCAACAGAGGCTCTCTAGGGCTTGGCGGGACACTGCTCCAAGCATTAGGCAACTCTGAATGACAATGGATTCTCATGTTGCACCAAGCATGGGTCGTAGCTTGGTCCAGCTTGGGCAATAGCTTGGCTCAGCTTGGGCGATGGCCTCGCTCAGTTTAGGCGTTAGCTTGACTCGACTTGAGTAATAGCTTGGCTAAGAGTGAAACTTCCTTCTCAAACAGCAAATTACAATAACTCTCACCAGAGTGATGCTTGTTTCCTGCGAGTGGCGAACCAAGCATTCAATCAATATATAAGTCTCCTTTGAAGATTCCATGACAGAAATAATTCTTCATCTGTTTCCAGACCCGCCTACTTCTACGCCAGGACCACCGGATTTACGTCATTCATCAGTTTAAACTAATCAGAAAAATTACATGTTGAAATTCTCCAACATTCATTTCGTTCAATCGAAATGATAGAATGGATTTTTTAATTTTATTTTCAATTACAATAAAAAATAAAAGTGACCATTGGCATGAGATGGGCGCAACCCTGCCGCAAGATTGCTACAGCGTTGGCTCATCCTTGGCGAACAAATTTTTGTATGGTCTGTCATTGACGGCATATGCTATCACAACCCTGTTTCCAGTGTTGGGTCTTGATTGTGGAAACAAATGGGCTGAGGCTGAAATGATGTTATCAGTTCAGAGTTGCGCCATGCCTGGTAGCCTAGGCTCGGCCCATCTTGGTGACCCTTGCGGCAACCTAGCGCCCATGGTCAATTTTTACCTGGGATTTCTCCCATGTTTTGAGAAAAAGATGGGGGAAAAGTAAGGAAATTTGGGAATATTTATTCTAAACAGAGAAGATACTTTTTTCATTCTTTCTAAGAATGATTTACTATTATAGTTCGTCTGGAGTGTGACCCTCCATCAAGGAATACGTAGGTCGCCTCGTTCCCCCTTATTTCCTCTATTTCCCATCATTTATTCACCTGCTCGTTCGTTGGACAACCACACTCTCATGGTTGTTTTTTTTTTGTCGATATTCCAATCGAATATCGGATATAATATGAAAATATGATTCATCGCCGATGGTCGTCAGCAGCGTTCAAATAGAATCCAGAATTCCATTCGGTAGGCGATACATCATGAACCGCTTTTTTCCCAGTTTCCTAACAACCCGTCATAGGTTTTATAGAGTTGTCTCATTTTGTTCTACAATACAGCATCGCGAGAGAAAGAGAGCTATACGAAGTTAGAGTGCGTGATTAGAAAAACGAACGGTACATGTATCTATACGTACACATGTGTAAGCGGATACATACACGTGGATACCTAACCACACATAACAGTCCTTCTTCTTCGTTCCATGACCAACATGTAGGCGAAGAAAGAAGAAGGAAAGCTAGATGGGATTGTAAAGGAGACGAAGGAAGAACCAAGTTCGTTCTTTTACTGTATGCCTTAAGGTGAACGTAGTGAATTCTCCTTGCGGTGCCCTGCCTTCTCTTTCTCTCTCTCTCATCTTTTCTTCTCTTTTCAAAAGAAGAGGAAGAAGAAGGAGGTGGAATGAAAGGCAGCAGCATAGCAGCAACAGCACAACAACAACAACAACAACAACTAGCAGTGGCACCACCACCACCACCACCACCACCACTACCACTGCCACTACCCGCGACCACCGCACAACCATCTCCAGCAACCACCGCACACCACTTCGAAGAGGAGGTAAATCCCGCTCTCACCATAGCTTGCACTTTACCTCCGGCCTCGGCACGGATCGCTAGTGATGGAGAATTGAACGAAAACGCTCAAGATATAATATCTACAATCTCCAAAAATTGAAAAAAAACACCACTTCTAAAAGAGTAGTAACTAAATAAAAAAAGTGTTCGTTAGTTCCGGATATTCTCGAGAATCAAAAGCGTTGTAGAATCACCAAAGGGAAAATGTTCCAGAGATTAAGTGTCATTATAAGTGAATGAGGAAAGTGTGCTGCGTCTGTACTTCAGGGAATTCGAATTCCAATTTGTGAGAGTGTGTGAAAAAAAGAAAACAGGAGAAAGATTCTCCAGGGTGTTCTCCATTTTCACCCACGGTAACGAGTGATGATAGATCGGAAAGAAATTGAAAATCCTCGAGAATAGAAATCTAAAAAAAGGGGTTGTGGACCAAATCTCTTTTGGTACCAATTTTTCTGATCTAAACGAATACGTTAAAAATACGTCAAATCATTGAGTTGAAGTGAGTTGATATTTTTGTTGTAAGAAATTGTAGTAGTGTGTCCGTTGGATATAGTGCCAGGAGTGTAAGGAAGGGAACTTTTGTGAATAATTTGTGTGTCCTGAAGAATGCGGTAGGATGCGCAACCAGGAAAGATGCTTCCTTCGCTCCGTGGCGGGATTCTGCCTTCTTCTAGGCGGGGTCATCTTGTTTTCGTCGTCGAATCTCGTCGTTCCTGCTGCTGCTGCTGCTGCTCCTACGGACGACCAGTCCTCACAGATTTTCACTACCACCGCCATCACAACCGGTGAGTTGGTTTACTTGTGTGTAGGAAAGGAGAATAAGAGAAAATCCTCGGTCGTTGCATACACGTGTGTGTGTGTTTGTAACTATATAGAAACTGTACGTGATACTCTGGAGAGTATATCGCTAATTATATTATTTCGATTCTTATTTTAAATCGAATTTGAGAATATGTGTTTCCTGTTGTTTCGAAGAACAAGAAGAAGGTTCACGAAGATTATACAAACTCCTGTCTGAGCATATGGGTTTTATAAAGATTGTATAGAAATTCTATAAAATCTGATGGAAAAAGTAACAAAAAGTTACTTTTCTAGAGATTCTGAGTGTAACAACCGTATTAAAAAGAACTATCATGCAAAGTGAAAGAAAATACACGTATATGTGTTTTTTAAGAATTTGTAAAAGTTAACCAATGAAGAGAAATGAAAAAGAATCGACTCCAGATGAGAGGTGTACCATTTTATTAAATTCAATATAAACTTGACAAAATTTCTATAAAAAATATCGATACCGGGAAATATTCTGCACCTATACTCCAGATGTTAGCCCCTGGTTCTAGAGAACATTTTGTAGAAGCGAGAGTTACTAGATTCGCTTTACCTAAATTAGTCAAAGATAATTGAATAAAATGGAAAAGAATGAACCATCCAGATCTTGTTTCATACGAAAAGAAGGTCTGATTGCTCGTGTGGAAATCAATCCTGGGCATCCTGAAGGATGTATGGGCCCCGTAAGGGTATAATTTGGGCATCCAATGTAAGAGTTTCCCACCCACGGCCCAAGTGGTCCCCAGTTGGGGGTGCAAGCCACCATTGTCTCACCCAGGTATTGTAATTTGAGCATGCCCAGTCACACCCTATAGAGGCCCCGGGTTGGCTATCATTGTTTCCCCTATTAAAAATATCTGACAGAACCGGACAACGTTTTGACCCATATCTGACAGGTTTGTCTGACATTGTTTGGTTTGTACATCAGTTTGAACACCCAGACAGAGCCAAACAGAACCTGTCAGATCCGGGTCAAAACCCTGTCTGGTTTAAATTTGATTTCATTATTTTGTGTATCGAAAGTTTTTCTTTTCATTCAGTTTTCTTGTAACATTGAGAGGAGGTAGTAAACAAAAAATACTTTCTTTTGGTGTGATTAACCTATATGCGTGCAACAACCCAAGTAACACAAGAAGTTCTAAGAATGTGCTCGAACAGTCTAAGAAGGTGCTGGACCATTCTTAGAATGTTCGAGCACATTCTCAGAACTTCTTGTGTTACTTGGGAACGGAATACTTCATATTAACATTGGTAGAATTTCGAAATAGTCAACAGGATTTTCACCGAATACTTGGGATTGTAATTCTCGTATCCTCTCAAGTAAAAATCAAAGCTGACGTACATTCAGGGCATGCTCAATGTTGTTAGGTCAAAATTGCATTGTCTTTTATTTCTACTAGGGAAATCTCTGACACCGAATGAATGGAAACGTATCTTGATTTCTATGTTTTTGAAAGTTATTCTTCCAGTGCTCTTAGTTTCCAGGTTATAACAATTGAAACGAATTTCAAACAACCTATGAGCTCGAAATTCAAATTCCAAAAATTTCATACACCTTTGGCTGACTGGAAAAAATATTTTGATTACCTTTCTGAAGAATTTACATACAACAGCGGATGGGAATTTTAATTTGTTTTTGATTTGATGGTGATTCTACATGAAGCATAGGACCCTCTAAGAACATTTTGCTGGAGCAAATTCATTTGTCTTCTATTCGAGGAATATCACGCAAATATCCTGGGGCCCAGCGCAGGATGAAATTTGAAAATTCATATGGGCTCAAATGAACTCCTTGACTTGGCGTAAGTTGAATTTTCGATGTGGGCCAAGTTTGGGAACCATTTAGGGGCCCTAGATTAAAAAGCGTAACACCCCAGCGTTACCAGGGCCACATTTTAAGTCAGGATTATAAACTTGGCCCAGGTCTGAGCCCGGACACATTTCCACGCGCGTGGTTGTTTTATTCCATTTTATTGAGTCATCTACACATCTTTGAGTATTTTAGGTAGAAATATTTAGAAACTCCAGGGTCTATGGGATGTCTTTAAGACACACTTTCTCAGATAGAACTCGGATTGACTGGAGAAATAATGAATGAAACCTAAACTGAATAAAATCTGTTACCGTTTATAGGAACAGAAGAATTCGCTGTTCGAGTTTTATAATTCGACGATGACAAGGCGTTTATTGGGATCGGATACATCTGACTCTTCTAAAATTGGTGTCATGATAAAGTATTCTTGTTCAATTGCTCCCGATTAAAATGACCCGGACATAAGACGATTCTGTTCAAACGTATCTTAGTTCATTATCATTCTGACAGTCGTCAAAATCATTTTGTTTACTTTCATTTCGGAAGAAAATTCTCGGTTATTATCACATTGCGATACATTTGGCAAAAAATCACTCGGTTTCAACCAAACAATTCTGTGTCTTTTTCCTCATTTTTTGACATAACCTCGATGATGAATACAAACAATAATATTTTCGGTTGAATTTCCAGTCTATTACGAGAGTTCCGGGTGGTGGTATCGTTTCTGACCAGACACCAAGCCTCCTTTTTCTACCTTCCATCGTCATCACGTTGTATTTGAGAGGAGAAGATACCAGGTGAATGATGTCATAGCCGATTCTCCTCTCGTTCTCCGCGTGAAGATGAAAAAAAGCGATACCTGGAATTTATTGGTAACCATTGGTTCACTTTCCGGACCCTTTCGATTGTTCCGTTCAGAGAAAAAGATATTAATTCTGGAATTCGAATCAGGGGGAGAAAAAAGAGAATCGTGAAGAAAACAGAAGCAAGTGCAAAGTGTATAGAGAATTTACTCGCAGAATTCCATTGGAAGATCAGTGTTATCTTCGTGGCAAATTGATACTTGAATCGTATGGATATTTGTAGAAAATCTCGTGGAACAAAGCGCTCTGAAGTAGCAATTTCAGTACACGGTTTCGTGTTTCTTTTTATTGTGTAAATATATAAACCACCGACGTAGAGTTGTAATTATTTTTCTTCTATTTTTAAACAGGGCCATAATTTTGTACTAGCCAATACATTTTGTTTCGGTTTTTCTTTTGCCTTTTATTTTGTATACGATTTTCAGAACTGAGAATAGATTCCCAGATAAAAATTTGTAGGTTCCGCCAATGCTGACGATAGATAAAATATAGCTTGGCGGAATGTTGACAGCCAAGGCTTGGCAATCTATAAATATTCTATGTGATGTTGCACCGATATCGGTGTTCAACGAATTTAGGTTGTCAGCCTACCATTGATTCACAATTCCGCCAGGCTTGGCGCTTGCCAGGCTCATCCTTGGTCCAACGTAGTTTGACCGAACGATAGATTCTATCGAAAGTGAGGATCTTTTGGAACGTGGTTGAATATTGCCACAAACTTTGGTCTAGTCTGGATAAAAATGAGTTTTCAATGTAGCGCCGATCATTGGTAATAGCATGGCTCGATATTGGCATGCTCCTTAATTTGAACTTTTGATGGCTGAATTGCTAGCTAAGTTACCGATCGAATGTTTCTCGCGAGTAGGGAGAGATGTATACAAGGAATATATAAGGCTCAAATAATTCTCTGGAAGAACAGGAAGATCGTTCTTTGTTACAGGTTACACCAGAGGGCTCCTACCGCTGATCCATATCGTCTACACTTCTCATGGCAAACTTTAGCGACAAAAAACACCGAGTTGTTTACAGATAAATGAGAAAAACACAATACTCTCCCAAATAACGTGTATTAAAAATTATAAAATGCACATAATTTTCATATACTTTTTGGGTTAATTATATTTTACAGTTTTATCATTGACGCAACAAACTGGATAAACAAATTTTTCTATTGTTTGCCAATGGTTGGTCTATTTCATTGCCATTTCTCCACCAATGATGGGGCTTCATGGGAAAAACACATCTATGAATCATAAAACGATGTTATCATTTCAGTGTTGCGTCATGCTTGGTTGCCAAGCCTCGGCCATACTTTATCTACATTGCACCATGGTAATTGCACATGATTTTTGAATAACAATTATTTGTTCAATGCTATTCAGAAGCTTTGGAAGGAATAAAAACGAATACAGCGTCGATTAGAATCGATGGAATCAGCTGCAAACACTATGGAACCTAGGATGGAAAATCGACACAATTCAATCATCAGTTTTTATGAGTGTTTCTATATGAAATGTATGTAATTACTTAATCCTTAAGGATGACCATACAATAAAATGGTTGATACATCTGTGAATATGAAGTCGTAATACGGAATATCTTGGATCTTATCTCCACTGAGTGCAACAACTGCGAAACAGTGCGAAACCTAAACTTAACGAGCCAGATAATCAGAATGCTTGCAAAAAATTTCCGAGACAAAATAATGTTCGAATAATGACCCTAGTAGAAATTTGATCAGGCATTCTTTATTTTTAATGAGGTCCTGATCAGGTTAAATCTTAGAGGCCTGTACAAGAGACTCATCTGATTTCCCTAATAGGATTCAAACAGGATTGTAACGCAGGGGTACAATAGGGTTCGGATAAGATTTCCATAAAATGAGATAAGAAGTGATAGGAAATCCGACATGTTTCATAAGGCCCTGGTATTTTCTCATCCAAGATGTTTCTATTACGTTTTATTGCTCAACCACACTGATAGCAAAAACTGTTCTCCATTCATTTTCATTTGGATTTTCCTGGGTGTCTTTGAATCCCTCTCAGCCTCCCCTTTGGAATTTATTTCACAATTTTTCGCGGTTTACTTGTCTCTGAATTTGTCTAAATCTCTCTGAAATTCTCTGAATGTGTGAAACTTCCCGTGTGAAAATTAATTCTTGGTGACAGTTGGGGCCAGACTAGGCGCCCTTGTTTTGGTTACCCTCATAAGGCCTAGAGAGGATTGTCACGCACTCATCTTCAGGGCCTGCATAGTATTCCTAACTTGGACCTATGTAGGACACCACCCATGATGAAGCTAATGTAGGCGATGAAACTAGGACCTTTAAAAGGAATATCATCAAATTGAATATTAAATATTGCAAGGAGGAAACTTATTCGATGGAAAATTGGGCTATCCAAGGCCCTATCTGCACCCAGACCACTTCGATTTGAGTCCAGACAGGACCTGGAATGAGCCGATTCCAATTTCTATTCGGGTATTCCACCCAACGTTACTTTGTTCATACATTATCGGACTGTATCAAAAAACAGAACAGCCTCATTCAGTCTTGGAATTAACCATATACTGATGTTTTTTCCGATTTTTTGACATTGTTCACCGATAGGGTGAACACAATAATCATGGATGAAATATTGTTTTGGGGGCATACACCGCAAAAAGGTCGAAATTACCAATACGATTTCGGTAAATTTGCTTTTCAAAGTAGGTTTATATTCAAAAAAGGAAGCAAGGCCTTATGCAGGCTGTAGTTGGGTGCATTCAGATTTTCAAAACGGGGAAAACGTTGGAAATACAGCTTGGCTCTACATGGGTTGTATACAGGTATGCTTGAATCAAGATCTTCGGGAGAATACGAGAAGCCTTGCAAGGCCCTATCAAGGCTGTAGTTGGTGTGCCTAGATTTTTCAAACCGGGGGAAAAATTGGTAATGCAGCGTGCTCCCATATGGACTTTATATGGGTGTTCCTGAATCAGAGAAATCAGGCTGAATATCAACCCGACTAGGCCCCTCAGTGACTAAGGGGTTGGGATATCCTGAGTTTGGATACACAATATAAGACTATATATACTGCGCCTATATTTCATACAGGACGCTCGGAAAAATTTCCACATGGGTGCTGGATTTCCCTGAATTCCTCTGGAAAAAATTGATCTTCTCTGAATCTCTTTGAAATTTTGCACCAGAAAATTTTGTGTTTTCCCTTTGAGAAACCCTTTGAGAAGTTCAACACACTTGTCTTTGAATTTCTTGCACTGAGAACCCGATTCCTTAGATTTCAAGAAAATTTCTTTGCCCCCATTCTGATAAATCTTGTTTTCAATGGAAAAGATAGTCCATTCCAATAAGAGAATTTTTCATTGAATTGAAATTATATTTTCCGAATTCAAGAAAGAATATATTTCTGCCTCAATTTGAAAATTTGTTGTTTCAATCTGATGAAGAATTTTTCCACCGAAAAAAATATTGAATGTGTGTAATTTTTTTACCATCCTCAACAAATTTTAACTGTTCTTCTGTTTCAAAGGAATAATTGTATTCGCATTCTCAAATGCAAAATTAGATTCACCTCCAGGACAAAAGTAATAAAAAACCCAGTTGAAATCACGAAAGGAGTTCTCAATATCGTGCTGACTGATTTTGAGTAATCATTTCTCTCTTCGCCACAGATGACCACTTACTTCCTTTCTTCTTTCCTTTTTTTTCTCCTCTCTTCCCAACAAAATGGGTATGGTTATGGCCACTCCAGTCTTCGTTGGTGTTTGTGTTGCCGTTGCTGCTGCTGGGTCACTGGAATTCGAACGCGTTCCTCTCAGCAAACTGGAATTGCGTTGCCGCGAGATTATATACGATTCATCGACCAGTCAGGTAGCTTTTCCTTCGACGAATCATATACGTACACTCATACGTGAATAAATATATACCCACTTGGAGTTTTAACTCTCCGAGTTCAACATCGTGTATAAGGCGCGAGGAGAGATTTTTTTTCCCAAAAGAGGAAAAACAATTCTTTGAATGTGATGTGGGTTTTATAAATTATTTTTGTTATTAGTGTTGCCGCGATATTATCGTCGAAATTCAGAAATAATCGATTATCTTAATTTTGACAGGTTTTCATGGAACTTTTAACGCGTAAATCTTCGACTGTGCACGAAATGAAACGGGATAATGGATCATCTTGGTCTTTTAAACAAAATGAATCAAAATATTCTTACACTATCGTAACGATAATTATCGATATATCGTAACGATAAATGGAAGCATATCTTGGTTTATTTTGTGTACAAGTCTGGGATTATTCATTATTCCGTTCACGGAAAAAAAAATGATGTTGGATTTACAACATTTCGTTCGATCACCATAGAAACCCCTAATGTTTCTATGGTGATCGAACGAAACATTGTAAATCCAACATCATCTTTTTTTCCGTGTTTCATTATGAGCATAATCGAAGATTCGTGGATTATATATTTCATAGGAACGTGTAAGAATTGAGATAATCGATTATTCCTCAATTATCGACGATAATATCGCGGCAACACTATTTGTTATCCCTACTCAAAACCCAGGCAGTACAACAGTTCATAATGAATATCTGCTGAACTATAAGAATTCTTTCTGAATACATCACACCCAGGGAAATGATTTCCTTGAATATAAACCTACTGCACATTTTCCATTGCATTCAATAAAATTCTACTTGATTCAAGTAAATTGTATTTAAAATGAATAAAGATTCAAATTTTTTATTTGATCCAACTGAAACCCTATTGGGTTCTTATTTAAATAGGAATTTAGTTAATAAAATATAACATTTTTCTGGGTGCAGGGATTGTCGTGTTGTCTGGTGGGGATACTTGGGTTAGATTCGGGTGAAAAATTATTACCAGGTTTTGTAAGGTTCTTTTCTGTGAAAATTTGGTCGGAACAGACAAAATTTCTACCAGATTTTCATCGGGAATTGTTTTTGCCTGGAGATTCCAGTTCCTGCTTGAGGAATCTCATTGAACCGATGGATCCTCATTGATTCCGATGCAGAAACCCGATTCAAACCTATTAAAAATTGATTCTCAATGGGTTTGAATCAGTTCTCTGCATCGAAATCAACGAGAATCCATCGGTTCAATGAGATTCTTTGAGCAGGGGTTGCAAATTACATACAGAATCGTTCTAAAATTGACTGTCTGCAAAAATAAATGCCTTTTAAAAAAGAGAGGAAAGAAAAGAATGCAAAGATAAACCAGTTAATGTCATAAACAATGTCACATGTACAAACCACCCACGTATCAAACCCAAAACCAATCAATCGTGTTCCCATTTTGACGAAGGTCAAATAAAACGATTCTAATTTTCAAGGTTCTATCACTCGTTTTTTCCTCTCTCTCTCTTAAACATTATATATCTCGTGCCGCTGATCTATAATTACGTTACATAGATTTCATTCACTTGAACTGCAGTAACGTCAGGTCAGAGAACCACAATCTAACTCCACCTGATGTTTATCCGACTTGAAATTACTGTAATCGAAGTAAAGAAATTCTTCTATGTAACATAATTAGAAATTTGCACACACCGTATCATTTGTATCGGGGGATTTGTTCTCGTGAACGATCGAGAGAGGACATTGGGGATTTATTTTTCCTTGTAACTGATATAATAATTGCATCAAGAAAATTGACTCGCTTCGATAACTCGATTCGAAGGGGAGCGAACGGTCTTCGGGGAAATTTGATAATTTTGTCTATTATTTATTATCCAGGTGAAAATTGATCAAGGACTGTCGTTGGGCTGCCGTGAGGCTCCCGGAGATGGGCCGTTTCTAGGATACCAGGCATGGAGCGACTCATCTAGTATGATAACTTCGTTTGAGGCTTCAGCTCAATAGTTTCTATAATCAAGGCCTAACACTATGGCACCAATGGCAAACCATACAAAAATTTGTTCATCAAGGATGGAGTCAACGCAGTCACAACGATCACTTTCATTTCTTATTATATTGTCAAAGATAAACTGAAACATTGATTCTATAATTTCGATATGAACGGAATAAAAGTCGGAGAATTCCTAGAAATTTGAAATATAAGTTTTCTGATGAGTTTGAATTGATGAATAACGCAAATCTGATAGTCCTAGGGTTAAAGTACTCTCTAAAATTGTTAGAGTGATATTTCACTGTAAAAAATGCGGAGTGAAAACGACACCGAAAATATTCCCAAGAAGTCCAATCCGGGCTGTGGTGTTAAAATAACTCCACTTGGAGTCGAATTGACACAATTCGGTGTTGAATTCGACACCATTTGGGTTGGACTCCATTTCACACCGCTGATTTTCTCCAGTGTTCACTCTTTAGCCAGCCAAAAGTGAGCCTGTCGGAATTTCGAGTGAAATTTCCACTCTTTCAGAGTGATAAGCTAAGGTTCGAGGTTATAAACTCACAGCCACTCCAATTCTAGAGTGAATTTTCAAGTCTAAAAGAGTGAAAATCCCACTCGAATCGGAGTGAAAGGAGTGATTTTTCACTCTTCAAATTTAGAGAGTAGACGCGTCCTGGAAGAGAAAAACAATTCTTTCCGTCATGGAATCTTCAGAGGGGACTAATATATTTATTGAATGCTTGGTTCTCCATTCGCAAGAAGCTAGCAGCATCCTGTTTGTGCAATTATCGCAGTCATTGCAATTTGCCGCTTGAGAAGGGAATTTTACCCTGGGTCAAGCTATTGTCCAAGCTCAGAAACACTATTGCCCAAGTTATTGCCTGAGCTGGGCCGAGATGATGGGAGATGCTCTAGCGATTACCAGTAACTTGCAAGTTACTAGCGAATACTATTCAGAGATTTACCATTGGCCCTAGCATGGTACAATGTAGATAAAGTATGGCCGAGGCTTGGCAACCAAGCATTGAATTTTGCCAACGAAGCCCCATCATTGGTGCAGAAATGGCAATGAAATAGACCAACCATTGGCAAACAATAGAAAAATTCGTTTATCCAGTTTGTTGCGCCAATGATAAAACTGTAAAAAATAATTAACCCAAAAAGTATATGAAAATTATGCGCATTTCACAATTTTTAATACACGTTATTTGGGAGAGTATTGTGTTTTTCTCATTTATCTGTAAACAACTCGGTGTTTTTTGTCGCTAAAGTTTGCCATGAGAAGTGTAGACGATATGGATCAGCGGTAGGAGCCCTCTGGTGTAACCTGTAACAAAGAACGATCTTCCTGTTCTTCCAGAGAATTATTTGAGCCTTATATATTCCTTGTATACATCTCTCCCTACTCGCGAGAAACATTCGATCGGTAACTTAGCTAGCAATTCAGCCATCAAAAGTTCAAATTAAGGAGCATGCCAATATCGAGCCATGCTATTACCAATGATCGGCGCTACATTGAAAACTCATTTTTATCCAGACTAGACCAAAGTTTGTGGCAATATTCAACCACGTTCCAAAAGATCCTCACTTTCGATAGAATATATCGTTCGGTCAAACTATGTTGGACCAAGGATGAGCCTGGCAAGCGCCAAGCCTGGCGGAATTGTGAATCAATGGTAGGCTGACAACCTAAATTCGTTGAACACCGATATCGATGCAACATTATATAGAATATTTATAGATTACCATGCTCTCTCCATAAGGAACAGTGAGAATTCCATTCAAACGGAAGTTTAGGTCCCCTTCTGGCTACCTCAATCAAATCCATCTTGAGTGAAGATCTAACTCTTTTCAATTCAGAGAGTGTGAAATCCCTTCAGGCGAATGTTCGTCGAAGGATGGGCTAGACGTGACGCAGCCTATAATCAATAATGGATCAACGGAGTTGATTTATTGAACGCCCATATTGGTACAATATTTAGAGCATTGTCAACCACCCATGCCTCTACGTAGATTGCCCAGCCTTGCGCCCAGCTATATTTTATTCTTAGCATTGGTGAAGGTCGAAGATTCTTATTGAGTATTGCTAAACAGGCCTCAATTAAATTCTATATGAATCCTTTCTAATTTGGTGCACTGTGTGGGACATTTGTTAACGAAACAAAAATTATTATATAGTCTTGAAACATTCTTCGAAGGAATCAAACACGATTACTGTTGAATTTTAGTTATTTCAATACAAGGAGAAAAATAGAAACTAATTTACTACTGAACACTAGTCTTCAATAACTTTTTATTATTCCTTATAATTTGGATTATACTCCTTAGCATATAGATTAGGGACTAGGAAAAATTGGTATAATCCAGATGCTTGTCATTAGTATCTGTTTTTCTCAGTGTAGAAGAATTGCATTCGCAGTTAACTTGTTCGCTGTAATCGTTAAAAAGCAGCTGCAGGAGCTAAAAAACGCTGAGCAAATATGCAGCAAATTGTTGAAAACGTACAACAACAGTTTGAAGCAATTTGCAGGGACATTACGTCGTCAAATGCGCAACAATATATGCTGTAAGCCTAAGATTTTAGCTCGAGTTGTTATCGTGTTGCCAGGAAATTGCTCGGTTTCATGAAACTCTCAATCACATGCGTAGCAAATTCCCAGCAAACTTGATAAACAACGATTATAAATTAAGACCAATGATTGCTCGGCAACTTTGGTTGTATGGGTTGGCAAAGAATTTAAAAATTCTCATATTCTAGAAGTTGAAACTTAGAATTGCTCTCACTCCCCTGAACCCCTCTCAAATTGTGGACCAAAAATTTACTTTTCTGTGAATTCTCCTGAACTTTTCTTGATCTCTCCGAGGTTTCAGGAATCTTTCCGAGAGGTTGGAAGCATAAATTTGCCCATCCCTGGTTAAAAGAATCCATTACTTCTGACAAATGAAATTAAATGAGATTTGGCCAGAACATTGTCCGAGAATCAATGAGATTTGGCCAGATTCAGTGAGATTTGGCGAGAATCGACTGTTCTTTCTGACCAAATCTCATTGATATTTGCTGGATGAGATTCGGCCAGAACATTGTCCAAGTTCAACTGTAATTTAGTGAGATTTGGCGAGAATCAATGGTTTTTTTAAACCAGGGATATCACCTGTATCTGAATTCCTCTGAAATATTTAACCAAAAACGTCCCCGGGTTGTTTTGAATGTCTCTGAATCTCTCTAAACTCCCTCTCAAAATTCAATTCACAATTTTTCACAATTCATCGAATCATTTTGTCCTCGAATTTCTCAGAATCTCTGATGAATCCCTTTAAAAAACTTCCTGAATGCCTCTGGAACCTTGGACCAAGAATTCTACTACTTTACTTCTCTCTGAATCCTCCTCGAAAGCTCAATGCACAATTTTTCCCAATTCATCTGTCTCTAAATTTCTCTAAATCTTCTTGAAACTCCCCAGATGCCCCTGGAACCTCAGACTAGAAACGTCAATTAATTTTCTTCTTCCTGAATTGTTCTGAAGTCCTCTTAAGAGTTCAACTTACAAATCTTCCCAATTTATCAGTCTGCATCTAAATCTTTTTTCGTTCACTCGCAACACTCTCGAGTGATTATTTAAATTGATTTCAATTTTGGAATTTCTCTAAAGCTCGTCGAACTTGTGTATCAAATATGATATAAAATCCAAAGTTTTCTATGATTCTTTTCGATATCGTGGGTCGACTCAGAATGATTTCAAATTGATAAACATTTGATGAAGGTTTACCGAACGTTTGAAAGTGCGTATTTCTAATCTACGTTCATGGAATGTTGCTTAGAGTTTCATGTTTTCTTAAGATTCACTTCCCTGCTTCAGAATAAGAATTCATACAAATGCCCAATCAGAAATTTACAACAGGCGCAGTACTGCACCAGTACTAGCCAAGAGTGGCAGGGTACTGGCATTTGTCTGGGATGATAACGCTTTTCAGTACTGGGGATTGAGTACTGATGCCATTATTCGCAATCAGTGCAGGGCCAGTACTGGGTTAGTACCTGGCCGGTATTAAGTTTTCAGTACTGATCCCGTACGTGTTGACCAAGTGTTGGAGACCCAATACTGGCACTGTACTGCACCTGTTGTCAACATTGGCGTATTACGGATTTTTCTGATTGGGTGCTTCAATATCTGCTCTCTTTCGAAAATTGTGCAACCAAGGTAAAAATATGGGAATAATTCAATGAACTAAGGAATTCACACGACGAGGCGCAAAATGTGTAATAAAAGAAGTCGTAAAAATATCCTCAATGCAGTATAAATTATATACACAACGTGTACAATCCACGTAGATTCATTCCAATAATTATTCTCAAATCTTCCCATACAAGGAGTGCGTTGAGCACGCGTCGATTGGACAAAACGAGTAATTTGATTCGATTCACCTTGACATTAGAGAATAATCGGAAGCATTCATTCCGGTACAGGAGCAAGCACGTATTTGCATTTCCCTTTCCACGGTACACGGAAAAATCCAGGTACTCGAATTGGATTATTCAGAAGTAAACACATGACCTTGTTCCCTCGAAATCTTCGGTTCTTTTTCCTTGATTCTTTTGGTTTTCTTTTTGTGTTATTTGTGTTAGCAGCTCTCTTGGCAGGTGTATATTCCTACCTGAACGGATTCGAGAATGGAATTTGTGGTACCTTTCTCTTCAGGACACATCCTTTTTCTTCTTCTTCTTCTTCTTCTCCTCTTTATTACACTAATGCGAAGACAACATACATAAGACATCGTTCCTCTATGGGGCAGAGCGCACGGATTTGCTTTTTATTTTCTTTTTATCCAACTAGCAATCGCGCGGAATAACGGGTGTGTGATTATTAATAAAACAATGGCAGGAATGAAGTGACTGGAGATAAGTGAGAATATGGGTTAGCATTTTTTTTCCCAAGGATTTATACGTATATGCGATTACAATAATGATACATATACATATATTTAGAAATCATCTTTTCATTTAGGCTCATCAGATCTAAGATCCCTCGATGTGAAGGATTGTATTGGAAAGTTTTCTCACAAACGTTCTCGGTTAATTGAACTCGCGGATTGTAATAATGAGAATGATCGATTTGTGTGAATTTGAAATACGATAGGATCAAAATGCTCACTCTTCGTTCATAAACATAAGGGTGTTGGAGATTTTATGTGTTTTATGGGTAAGTTACGTTTTTAACTGCTTTTTAGGATTGAAAAATGAATAGGATTATATCAGCGGGACATTATTGTTGTGAATTTGAAGGACTTTGAATTATTTTTTAGATCTCCTCATTGCGAATGACAATGCACTTCGAGAAAGTGAAAATATTCATTTGGAAATGGAAGCACGGACCGACACTGGCTCAGTACCCGTGTAGAAATTTTTCCGGGCTCAGATTTGTGATTTGGGCCAGGTTGATGATTCGCTGGGGTGATACGCTTTTCAATCTAGGCCCCTTAAATGGTTCCCAAACTTGGGAGCTGAAGAAATGCTCTTAGAGTCCTTAAACTGATGGCTAGTGCCATTTATAGGGAAATTACGGTCTCATACTTCTACACCTGGTATTTCCAATACATGCCAGCACCTCGCCGATTTTACTCCGCCTTTTTTAGAATTTTGGCCGTGTCGTGCAGGATTTTCGGTAGATTTTTGACGAGATTTATAAAATATCACGTGTTCCGAAATTTACGCGTGTCTCCAGGTGGAATCCCAGCTAGAATTTCAAGTCCAATTTGGGATTCCAGTTGGAATTTCTGATCCCAGATTTGAATGCTAAAATTGCTTCGAAATAAGACCTTTCCATACATCACACCAGTTCAGGAAGAGTTCATAAAGAGCTGAATTGGGGTAGAAATAATTCAAAGTATGGGTTGATTTATTTATTTTTTGAATTTATACAATTGAATCGTGTTATTCACGTACGGGGCGAAGTCCTGTTTATATTTCGAGAAATGAAACCACAGTTCAGTTGCAGCGAGTCTAATACAATATACCTTTCTGGTTACATTCTATCGAACGATTGAAGGCCATGCATTTATCCTGAAACTCCTTTTTTCAATATCACGAAAACTCCCGTGGCAATTGCACCCTCGATGACTCAATGCATAAAATACAGCTCGTAAATATTTCCTCGGTCGTGTGTATTTCAAGAAAGAAATGGTAATGCTCGCACGCATGAAAGGCGTTCCACGAACATCCGTTCACCGCCTCTTTATCTCCCGTAGGAATATGAGGAGAGATGATTTTGAACCATCTTCTTCGCGTTGTTAATTCAATATGGAACAGAATTCGTTTTGAACATAACTCGAGGTGCAAGGAGATTCACGTGATGTAAGAGCGTATAACAAGTTATTTTCATCAAGGTCGTTAAACGAACCAATGCTCCGTACAGAAACCACATTTACTCCACCGCCAACTGGATTCAAAGGCTACCGTTAATCCAAGCCGTATATACGCGTATAGCTTTGGTTAATGTACAAGAAAGAAATATTATGAGAATGTATAGTTCCTTCCTCCTCAAACTCTATTGAATCGTTTTATTTGTTTCCTTATACAATAAACGTGTGCGGTATAATTTATCCGCGTGAAATTATTCCCCGTTTCATTGAATCTCCAAGGTACATTTGTAATGTGTGAAATATCACTTTCAAAAGACATTCAAAGTTATTCGTTCGTGGTTTAAAACTGAATACAAGTATTTTCACTTTATTGGAAGGACAGCTAGGTTCAATTTGAGGACTAAAAAAAGAACAAAAATTTGCTTTTATTATCGGGATTCGAACCTAGGAATATATGAGCTGGATTCGAACTCTCACTTTCGTTGAAACAGTTCTCCATTCAAAATAATGACACAGAGAGATTTCTTAGAATACTATATATCAATTTCCCAAATTGAGTATTTAAAAACCATTTATAATCCTTAAATCCTGTAAAAACGACCAACCAATAACACCTGAAATTTATATTCACCACCCGGGAAGGTATATTTGAACATCGGTTTTGCGCCGTGCATTGTTTTCGAACATAAAGAAAAGAAAAGAAAACGTTTGTCGCGTCGTGTGAATATGGAATACAATGGATGGTGGTGACCCGCGGTGCGTGATCAAGAAGAACGCTAAGGATAAGTGCCTTATTCTCTTATATTTGCACATGACTCGGTGGTGGTATATAGAGGAAAAGGCGTAGGTGTAAAGTGAGTAACAGCAAATAGCGTGATTTCCAGTACAAAAACGTCGCGCAACAACTGAAGCCCACAACCATCATCTCGCTCTCTTTGCTTTCTTGTGTGCAGTCTTTAACCTCGAGATCTCTCTTGCTCTTTTCTCCTTTTTCTTCTTCTTCTCTCTGTCTTCATTATTTTTCTTTTGCCGGAGAGCCCGCGCTTTTTTCTTCCCTTCTTTTTTCCTTTTTTTCCTTCGACCAACTCATTCGCTTCACGAATCACAACGATGAGAGTTGAATACACGTGGAGCGTGAAATCGTTACACAGTCGTTGAGAATGAAAAGAAGATGTCATTCCGTGATCTCTTGGCTAACATTTCGTAATAACGTTTGAAATAGAATTTTTATGAGTTTGGAAAGATATTGAGATTGATTTCATGGGTCAATGTTGGTCGTTCACGGTGAATAGAGTTGGAAGTAGGAACTGATCTTTTGTCAGGTATATTTTTTCAGGCGACATATGCATTGTTCAACATGATTGAAGAATGCATGAAATGGATGGGTAAAATCGTTGGAGCTGAAGGTGCCGCGGGTTCTCCATCTGCCAGTGATCCTCAGCTGGAGATGGAGATTTTTGAAAATTAAGACTGTAAGGCGACAACTTCGCAGGATCCCTCACGAGTTGTGAAAACAGGACATTTCCTAATTTGTTCCTCAAGTTCTTTTAGGTTTTGAAGAACTCTTGAAGAGTTTTGAAAACACTTGGACTCGTCAAATATTCTTCAATTCTTTTAGGTTCCTTTGAAAATATGAAAAAAAACTTTTCAACGGCTTCAAAGAGCTATCAGCGGCCATTAAAATTTTGTTTGAAAATCTTTGTTGATCCTTTGAATTTCAAAACACTTCAGGAGGTGTCCTTTTTACCGGGCTTCATCAGTGATTCGAAGAAATGTTTTATACACAATTTTTATGTATCATCCATATGATTGATAAATTTTGTACATAAAAGAATGATAACACTTGAGCTCATCCAATCTATTTGATAACCCATACAGAAATTTACGATTGGCGCTAGCATGGTGCAATGTAGATAAAGTATGGCCGAGGCTTGGCAACCAAGCATTGAATGTTGCCAACAAAGCCCCATCATTGGTGCAGAAATGGCAATGAAATAGACCATCTATTGGCAAACAATAGAAAAATTTGTTTATCCAGTTTGTTGCGCCAATGATAGAACTGTAAAAAATAATTAACCCAAAAAGTATATGAAAATTATGCGCATTTGACAATTTTTAATACACGTTATTTGGGAGAGTATTGTGTTTTTCTCATTTATCTGTAAACAACTCGGTGTTTTTTGTCGCTAAAGTTTGCCATGAGAAGTGTAGACGATATGGATCAGCGGTAGGAGCCCTCTGGTGTAACCTGTAACAAAGAACGATCTTCCTGTTCTTCCAGAGAATTATTTGAGCCTTATATATTCCTTGTATACATCTCTCCCTACTCGCGAGAAACATTCGATCGGTAACTTAGCTAGCAATTCAGCCATCAAAAGTTCAAATTAAGGAGCATGCCAATATCGAGCCATGCTATTACCAATGATCGGCGCTACATTGAAAACTCATTTTTATCCAGACTAGACCAAAGTTTGTGGCAATATTCAACCACGTTCCAAAAGATCCTCACTTTCGATAGAATCTATCGTTCGGTCAAACTATGTTGGACCGAGGATGAGCCTGGCAAGCGCCAAGCCTGACGGAATTGTGAATCAATGGTAGGCTGACAACCTAAATTCGTTGAACACCGATATCGATACAACATTATATAGAATATTTATAGATTACCAAGCCTTGGCTGTCAACATTCCGCCAAGCTTTATCCTATTGTCAGAACTTACAAATTTTTATATGGGAAACCTCAGGCACCAGAATGGCGTTTTAGTCACTGTTATTGTCCTCATCCAATGAATATTTTCAAAATTTCATCATAATTATATATATCATTCTTTAAAAGAATATTCTTCTGCATTTTACGTGTCGTGTTGTACGTTCGTATCCACATATGACTCGCTACGAGTAGATTTATTAAAAGCATGATATTGCACGATCGATAGAAACTTCATTACGATTTCATTCGAGAATATCCCTCGCAAGAGACCGACACCATTGCTCCCCATGTTTCAACGTATTGACAAAACATTCTACCCTTCATGTTGTTGTATTATACTCCAGGTTTCCTCGTTTCAAACCAACCCTAAGTCGAATCACGATTATCCGAGTGAAATTCATAAACGCATTGGGGTAGCCGTACGGGAGAAGAAGAACAGGTAATTTCTGCTTCCTTAGCAGCGATCAAGAAACACGATAATAATTTCAAAAGTCAACAGCTCCGAGCGGCGGAAGTGGATGCGCGGCGTGCATATATATATGCTTCTTAATAAGAGATACTTGTCTCAGATATATATTCATACAGACTCTATGAACTCGATGCTCCAAGGGGAATCGATCTTTTCTCTTCGGTCAGTAAATAAAACCAATGATCGGTAAATGATAGATGACTGATGATTCGATTTGACCTGACTTGGATCATTTTCACAATTTATGGGGATATTCAAATGAGAATTCGTTTTACGTAACTCGATATTCTAGCCACGGATTCTTAAATATCTCGCAATATCTGTGATTTACAGCCGTAGATGGGTCTGTTGAGATAATTCGATTTATTCTACTGGAGCAAACTTTCATCCGGAAAAACTACACGGAGAAAAATGCAGCTCGAAAGGATTGTAATCTTTAATAGAAAATTGGAGAATTTTTCTCAAGTTCGTAATAAACATAGAACGGTTCAGATTTCTCTTGAATATTGCTCGAAAAACAATGAAGAATTATCAATACTTAACAACCTAGGTGAAAATTGACGATTGGCACTAGGATGGCGCAACACTGACAAAGATTGGCCGAGCCTTGGCGGTTAGCAAGGTGCAAGCTTGAAACGATAACATCGTTACAGGCTCCATTGATGTATTCTGCCAATCTCGAACCAACATTGGTACGATTATGGCAGTCAAATCAGCCATCATTGGCAACCCTTGAAAAAATTTGTCGCTCGATCTAAATCCAAGATTGGATCATGCTTGTACTCATTACGAACCAAGACTGATAGACGAATTTTTTTATGGTCTGCCAATGGTCAGATGTTTTATGCATTTAAAGGAGGTACACATAATTTTGATTTATTACACATAAATGATGTTGACTGCTAAATTTGAGTCAATACAATAATAGTACTGAGTCAATATTCGGCCAAAATTGATTCAACGTTGCGACAATCCCGTGCCAACGTTGAGCCAATGTTGTGCCGATGTTCAACTCTATGTTGAACGATTGCAAAAATATAATAAAAATTCAGAGTCATATATTCCCGACATCGATCGCTTCCCCTTCACACATGTTAAGAAGTACAGCCCGAACCTGAAATATTTTATACAACCAGGGCCAGAGAATCTCTGTATACATTGAAACGAAGAAACTTATTTGAATAATCCAATACAAGATGTGTTTATAAGTTTAATATAACTCAATGACTACTGGTTACCTTAAGAATCAATTACATCAAGTATAATTCAAATTCTGATGTCCACGAGTCCATGGGTCTGCACAGCTAAAATCTCTCCTTCGATGAAGGACCTATGATGAAGACAAGAATTTTCAAATCAGAAGGTTATATGATGCTTATATATCAACCGCATAGTTCGTTGAGCGCTTGCGAGAAACGAACCGAGCGCTGGAAACAATACCGAAGGGTGGCGCTTTGACATTGGACGCGGGAATTTTTGTATGGAGACGTATAATTGAGGATCGTGGCTAGCCTGAGCCAAGCTTTGACCAGGCTTGGCACTGCATTGGGTACTCATTTCTTCTAAACGTTGTCAACGTTTGGATTAATATTCAGCCGTGCTATGAAATTGTTCGTATGAAGTTAATTTCTTTTGTCCAAACGATATTGGGACAACGATGAACCATGATTGGCACAATCTTGAGCCAATGATGGATTGATCATTGGAAATTATGATTCCCAACATTGGTGCAAGATTGTGCCACTTGTCAGTCAACGTTGGCTCGATATAGATTTCCAAGCCTTGGATGTCAGCATTGCGCCTATCTATTTTCCATCGTCAGTATTGGCGCAAGCAAGAAATTTTCACGTGGAAAATCATAAAAACAAATATGAAGTTTCCAAAAGTCGCGCATAAAATTTGACAAAGTAATTAACAAAATTTTGGAATCTTATTTTCAAATTACAGAGAGAGTGTTAGGTGGACAAGAGGATTATATCCAAGTTATATTACAATGCTTTGAAAACCCAAGAGAACAAACACCTTCAGGAACATTCATTCAACGTTCCTGAAGGTTTATGTTCTGTTGGGGAATGGAAATAATCTTGAGAAAAAAATTTGAAAGCACAGTTCGTCGATATCGGATATGATAAATATATTTCTTAGATGCAATAACTTTCATGGTTCAAACAGCTCAAGATCTCGCTCTTCAACATTCGAAATTCTGTAAAAACTATAGAAGAATTCATGTCAAAAACATTGGAATTAGCAAAAGGACGAAGAAAGCGAGACCACGAATGCGAGATGAAAAGCTTCGTATTTCACCGTTTAAAGTTCGAATAACAAAGTATCCGCTTTGGTGCGTGAAAAGACGTATAGAGGTATAAAAGGGGTGATCGTAAAACATCAGGAAGTTTACCAAATGTGTGTTGAATTTATGCCGTAGTCGTTCTAGCGAGATATCGAGGAGGCTGTATTTCCAGACATCGAATAGCATAAGAAGAGAGGGACGCGATAACGATACGGGCTTGGATGTCGATAACCCGCGAGGGAAAGGGTTAAGAACCTCCACCTCCTCCTCCTTCTCCTCCTTCTCCTCATTCCATGTTTTCTTTTTCAACTTTAACTTCAACTTCTACTCACTCGATGTTGTTTCCTTTATCCTCTTCGCGTGTAGTTTGAAGAAAGATAATGTTGCGTATGCTATCGAGCAGTTTGATTCGATTGAATAGCGCTTGTGAACATAACTGTTGTCAACGGGTGGTGTACGCGGGGAAATTTTCTCAGTGGAACTTTAGAATCAAATAGACAGGGCGTATTCTAAGGAAATTCAAGAACTAACCGAAACGATGGACAATGGACATTTGATATCTTAAAAATGAAAGAAAAAAGGGAAAACGTTTGTATGACAAGTCTTTCCTGAATTAGTGGATACTTCTTTAATTGTAGTTGTGGCATGAAGCCTTGTTTTTTTCAGTATGAATTCTTTTTCAAAAACAAAAATAGAATTCTTGAAGAATCCTTTTCGAACTAATGAATTCATAATGCACTCTGGAGGAGTTCAATGTTTGAGACATTCACGAATACTATGAGGGTACTGTGAGAATACTTTCAGAATTGTTTCAGTACTCTCACAGGACTCGTTAATGTCTCAAACATTGAACTCCTCCAAACTCTTGTTGAATTCATCAAATTCAAAAAGAGTTCTTGAACAATTCTCTTTCTTGGTCTGGTGGGATTGGAAAGGAATCATTTACTACGAGCTTCTCGAACCTGGCCAAACTATTACAGCTGATCAAAGTAAGTGATGCTCTGGGGGAAAAAAGACCATTTACGGGGCAAGGAAGGCGAAAAGTGATGCCGCTGCCTGATAACGCACGTCCACATACAGCAAAACCAACCCAGGAACTCATCTTCAATTTAGGCTGGGAAGTTGTACCTCATGTGGCGTATTCACCAGACTTAGCTCCTTCCGATTATCACTTACTTAAATCAATGTCGTTATATTCGAAGGAGCAGCACTTCATGAATATCGAAGATGTCCGGAAATGGCTGGATAACTATTTTGTTTCAAAACCACCAAGTTTCTATCATGAAGGCATTCATCTACTACCCGATAAATGGCAAAAGACTGTAGATAATAACGGCGAATATTTGAATTGATAATTCTTGAAAGAAGTATTTTTTTAATCAAATTCAATTTGACAAAAAAAAACCCAGTTTCAATTTGCACACCTAATATGATCTCTCAACATTCACAAAAATGTGTAAACAAATCGGCTTGGAAGTGAAATTTGGACGCAGTCGTTCTCAAAAGGCCGGGAATAATCCCTCCCTCCATTCGACAATAGAATCAAAAACGAGCGATCTATTCTTTCAAGACTAGAATCATACCACAATTTCTCCACCTTGTTTCACTCGGCATTATCTCGAACATCTAAAACATTCTCCTCTCTCATACTCACGTTTAGAATTGGTTGATAGACTAATTATCCACCTCATAATCAGTTTTTAGTCTCACGAATCCACTTCTCCGTGTGCCGTAAATAAATGTGAGATTACGAATCGTCATAATTTTCGAAGTATCACGAACCCGCGTGTACACCGCTATAATGAAACACGATAAAATTAGAAAAGGAATACGTTAACAAAAGTAATGTATAGTTTCGAAAATATCACATTCTCGCCATTAGAATGCAATATTAATACGTATGCGTAATACCATTTCTCACATGCCTCATTAGCGCCCAAGAAAACAAGTACCTCTTGAAGATGTATACAAGATTATAACGCGATAAAAGTTCCACGTAGCACGTATCATCTCTTCCAAAGGTGCTTCTTGAATATAGGTATGGAAAGTATACTATAGTTAAATAAGTGTTTCATCGAGATAGTACTCGAACATCCGATGGATGCACTACCACGGGGCTGTACGAAGAATACCGAGTCAAGATTTATAATCGAGGAGTAAGATATCTTCGGACGATGTTATGTATGAAAGAATAACTGATATGGCAGAACACGTTGGCGATACTTGACATTCATTTCTTCCCTTTTTTTCGATGCATTTTCACTTTTCTTTGCACGAGAAGAATGGATTTCTTCCTAGGTTTAGTTGTTAACTCAACTCAAATGTTCAGAATAGATCAGCTTGAAGCTCCGTTGGAGCCAATTTTTAGGTTCGGAAACGTTCAACGAAGTTCAGATGAACATTGGAGTGTCCGCTGAGACTGGGTTCAAGAAAGGTTTGTAGAACGTATATTAAAGATTCTACGAAGATTCATTCGATCTTCAATTCAGTATTTTTCAGAGGGAATTAGAATTATGGGTATAATTCTTTTTATTGTGCATTTTTTCGTGAAGAAAACATGCTTGAAAAGAACTTGTATCGAAAAATTGAAACTCCAGTGAATCTTTGGTGAATGTTTAATAAACGGTCAATACACCTTCCTTGAAAGTACCCAAGCGTGTATTGCCTATAATGACAATGGGCCCCAGGCTGGGTCCATCCTCTGGGTCACCCAGTATTGGTGAATAACGATGGGGCCCATCCCAGCAAACACGACTGCTGGTGTTTCAAAAGGCCAGTGAAGGTTCTTCTCCGGCATCGCAGAACCATCAGCGGCCCATTGAAACGCCAGTAATCATTGTTTGTAGGGATGTTGGCTCAATCTTGGCACTGTTGTGTTTTCCCTAGTCTGGGTTCATGCTGGGCCCATGGTGTTACCAATCCTCGGGCAGAGCAATACAACCAAGCTGGGATCGATGTTATCATCTCAGGGTTGGCCCCACGTTGGACGGCATGGGCATCTACCCTGGGCTTAGATTGAGCCCGCCTCTGATACACACTTGGGTATTCTTAAGCGGACGTTGTAACGTTCATCAGACCTTCGTCGAAGGTTTATAAATCTGAATTACAGCTCTACCCACGTGAAAATTTCTTGCTTGCGCCAATACTGACGATGGAAAATAGATAGGCGCAATGCTGACATCCAAGGCTTGGAAATCTATATCGAGCCAACGTTGACTGACAAGTGGCACAATCTTGCACCAATGTTGGGAATCATAATTTCCAATGATCAATCCATCATTGGCTCAAGATTGTGCCAATCATGGTTCATCGTTGTCCCAATATCGTTTGGACAAAAGAAATTAACTTCATACGAACAATTTCATAGCACGGCTGAATATTAATCCAAACGTTGACAACGTTTAGAAGAAATGAGTACCCAATGCAGTGCCAAGCCTGGTCAAAGCTTGGCTCAGGCTAGCCACGATCCTCAATTATACGTCTCCATACAAAAATTCCCGCGTCCAATGTCAAAGCGCCACCCTTCGGTATTGTTTCCAACGCTCGGTTCGTTTCTCGCAAGCGCTCAACGAACTATGCGGTTGATATATAAGCATCATATAACCTTCTGATTTGAAAATTCTTGTCTTCATCATAGGTCCTTCATCGAAGGAGAGATTTTAGCTGTGCAGACCCATGGACTCGTGGACATCAGAATTTGAATTATACTTGATGTAATTGATTTGTAAGGTAACCAGTAATCATTGAGTTATATGAAACTTATAAACACATCTTGTATTGGATTAATCTAATAAGGTTCTTCGTTTCAATGTATACAGACATTCTCTGGCCCTGGTTGTATAAAATATTTCAGGTTCGGGCTGTACTTCTTAACATGTGTGGAGGGGAAGCGATCGATGTCGGGAATATATGACTCTGAATTTTTATTATATTTTTGCAATCGTTCAACATAGAGTTGAACATCGGCACAACATTGGCTCAACGTTGGCGCGGGATTGTCGCAACGTTGAATCAATTTTGGCCGAATATTGACTCAGTACTATCATAGTATTGACTCAAATTTAGCAGTCAACATCATTTATGTGTAATAAATGATGGTACCTCCTTGAAATGCATAAAACATCTGACCATTGGCAGACCATAAAAAAATTCGTCTATCAGTCTTGGTTCGTAATGAGTACAAGCATGATCCAATCTTGGATTTAGATCGAGCGACAAATTTTTTCAAGGGTTGCCAATGATGGCTGATTTGACTGCCATAATCGTACCAATGTTGGTCCGTGATTGGCAGAATACATCAATGGAGCCTGTAACGATGTTATCATTTCAAGCTTGCACCTTGCTAACCGCCAAGGCTCGGCCAATCTTTGTCAGGGTTGCGCCATCCTAGTGCCAATCGTCAATTTTCACCTGGGTAAGGGAGCTTTAGTCTGATCTATGTTGATCCATTCCGAACGTTTGTCGGAGCTTCTTGTTCTCTTCGGGTTTAGAGACTTGAATTTTTTCGAAGAACTGAATTCACGCAAAGAAGGTGAAATCCATTGATTAGAATTTTAGAAGTACAAGATTTTTGTGTCTTGCGATACTCGAGTTTTAGACCAATTCTAGATTCATGCCACGTTGAAGTCACAAGTTTTAGACATGAATTGGTCCAAAATTGATTCCAAACATGTTTGAATCCAATTTATGCCAAGCAGTAGTAGATTGAATCCTTAAATTCTTTCCGAAATGCAACATATTCTGGACTTTGCGGAGGTCGTGCGTTGGATTTGCGTGTGAATGGAAGAATGATCAATTGCTCGTTTGATTTTATTCGTTCGGGCGAGGAATAGAATTTCACTACCGCGTACTTTTCCATAAATTTCCAAATCAGACAAAAATTCAACCATGTCGATGAAACGATAAGAGCGACTTATCTGTGATTCAATTGACCGATGAAGAAGGTTTTTCCTTCCTTTAAATTTTCTGATTTTTTTCTTACGTCACGCTTTGATGTTAAATATCGTATCCAGTATAGAGATAATTGAACACGATAAAAAACAACTGTAATCATTAGATTCATTCACTATGAAGATGGGTTATTCGATGCATTTTATAATACAGCATTACATCAATAACAATTATTTTTCTTTCTATTGAATCTTCAAGAATTTCTAGTGCAGTGGATAACATTCTTGTGAAATCATTATTTTCTATTATATTAGTTTTCACATGAACATCAATCGTCTCTGTAATATCGATAATTGATAGATTATTGATTGTTCTATTACGAACTAGTAACTTATCGATCAGTTACACATAATCGAGTGATTGAATTTTTTACAAAATAGGGGGGAGAAGGAGTGTTTTTCATTGCTCTTTTATTGGAGATATTTCCAACACGGAATAAATTCTGTGAAGTGTTGAGAAGAAAGTTCCTCTAACTACACCTAGAATTTACTTCTATGGAATTTTACCCAACCAAATATCCTGGGGCCCAGCGCAGGATGAAATTTGAAAATTCATATGGGCTCAAATGAACTCCTTGACTTGGCCCAAGTTGAATTCTCGATGTGGACCAAGTTTGGGAACCATTTAGTGGGCCTGGATTAAAAAGCGTAACACCCCAGCGCTACCAGGGCCACATTTTAAGTAGGGGTGTGTAACACAGGAATTGTGAAAGAAAAAACTCAATCATTAGGGATTGACACCGGAGTTAGCTGGAAAAGCTCATTGAATATACAGTCAGATTTTCGTAGAGAAGGTGTTCAAGTTCAAGTAGAACACCTTCATCGTGAGAACAACTAATCTTCTATGCCCTTGAAACGTATTTAACTAAATTCCCTTAGGGAAACTGTTTAATGTTGCAACAATACATTAGTGCCTCCACGTTGTCATTTTATTCTCATTGAGTTGGCATCAAGACCATTTGAAATACATTTTACACACCGATAAATCATGCGCTTATTCGATATTCATATGGTGCAATAATACAATTGTGCTACATGTACGAGAATACATATACAGCCTGTGCACTTTCCAACCACGTGACACAAGGTTTTTCTTGAATATATGGTTCATAATGATACGTACAGACTCGTCGTGTGTACTACACTACACCTACATGTAGGTGCGCATACATGGTCATTACACACATAGCGAGAGAAGAAAGTCGCCGAAGTATGGTTCGGAGACGATCTCATTTGAAGGACGAATGTATTGTACGTTCTTCGTGTAAGCTTTCATTCAATGTACATCCTATTGGTTTCGATTGCTCTATCTATTTTCAGATCAACTCGAACTGAACGGAGAAAATATCGAAACAAAAATTATCATATTCGTGTTGCGGATATTCGATACACTTTCACTACTCGGTGGTCTTTTCTTTTTATATTCCTTTTTCATTCACCGGTTCGGATACTGTTTCATTTATGTTTCTGTGGAGTGTTATATTTGACTTCTTCATTTTGCGGGTTGAGGGGCCGTTTGTTGATTGATTCCCTGGTAAAAAAAATCTCTCTGAATCTCTCTGAAAATTTCACGTTTCAGAGAGATTCAGAGCAATTCAGCGTGGTTCAGAGGAACGAATTCAGTAAAATTCTTGGTTCTGCATCCCAGAGGCGTTCAAGGAGTGTCAGACACTTCCAGAGATAGATGAATTCAGAAAGATTGTGCGTAGAACTTTTCAGAAATATTCAGGGGAATTTAGAAAGATTCGGAATAATTCAGAGAAATTCAGAGAGAAATTAATTCAGCTAAATTTTTGGTTCAGGATTTCAGAGGTATTCAGGGAGTGTCAGAGACTCACAGAGACAGGTGAATTAGGAAACATTGTGCGTGGGATTTTTCAGAAAAATTCAGAGAGATTCAGAGGAATTGAGAGAGATCCGGGGGAAGGACCTATGATGAAGACAAGAATTTTCAAATCAGAAGGTTATATGATGCTTATATATCAACCGCATAGTTCGTTGAGCGCTTGCGAGAAACGAACCGAGCGTTGGAAACAATACCGAAGGGTGGCGCTTTGACATTGGACGCGGGAATTTTTGTATGGAGACGTATAATTGAGGATCGTGGCTAGCCTGAGCCAAGCTTTGACCAGGCTTGGCACTGCATTGGGTACTCATTTCTTCTAAACGTTGTCAACGTTTGGATTAATATTCAGCCGTGCTATGAAATTGTTCGTATGAAGTTAATTTCTTTTGTCCAAACGATATTGGGACAACGATGAACCATGATTGGCACAATCTTGAGCCAATGATGGATTGATCATTGGAAATTATGATTCCCAACATTGGTGCAAGATTGTGCCACTTGTCAGTCAACGTTGGCTCGATATAGATTTCCAAGCCTTGGATGTCAGCATTGCGCCTATCTATTTTCCATCGTCAGTATTGGCGCAAGCAAGAAATTTTCACGTGGGTAGATGATAATCGGAAGGAGCCAAGTCTGAAGAATAAGCCGCATGCGGTAGCATCTCCTCACTGAACGCCTCGATCGTTTCCCTGATACGTTTTGCTGCTTGCAATGACTTTTTGTTGCCTTCTCACGGTCCTTTCTCACGCAATGCGTGATTCTAGTAGATCATTTGCCATTGGTAGCGATCAGTGTTGACGGTTTGCCCAGATTTTAGCAGCTCATAGTAGATTACACCCTTCTGATCCCACCAAACACAGAGCATTGTCTTCTTTCCAAAACGATGTGGTCTTGCAGTGATTCGCCATGATTTTCGACGCTTAGGGTTCTCAAAACATATTTCATTTTTCATGACCTGTCACAATTCGATGGAGAAATGACTTTCTTTTGTATCCGTCGAACAGCATTTCACAATGAGTGGTTTTTCGATTTTCTTGCTGTTTTTCATTCAGTTCATGCGGAACCCATTTTTCCACTTTCCGAATCTTTCCCATGGCTTTCATCCGCGAGTTGAGTTTGAGTATCATCTTCGTCCAATCAGGCTCGTAATTTGTCGTCTGCGAACTTTTTCGATGATTCCCTTCTATTTAAACTTCTATTGTTTTGTGTTGAAAATCTCCATCAGCTGTTAGGGGGAGCTGAAGAATTGATGGCTAGTGCCATTTATAGGGAAATTCATGTTGAATTCCAGTGAAATGGATTGAAATTTGATGAATTATGGTTAGGAATGTTATCTATCATTCGCAAGAACTTGTTAGCTGTAGGTTCATGCTCGAGCAGATTATTTTTTCTTTAAAATGCAGTATAGAAGATAACATGAATACCTCGTTACTTCACATGAGAAGAATTCTGTTTCATTCTGTTATTGTATATATGCATTTATACTCTGGATCTAAGAGATGCACGCCCTGTAGGCTATAGATTATTCAAGCTTCACACGCGAACGCATAGATATGTACCTGTGAATAGATATTATACGCGTTGCATGCTTATCGTATAAAGTAGGTAGATCATAGGCTGTAGCAGGGGCCAGAGAACTTTGAACGTCAGAGTATGGGCTTGAATTCTATATACATCTTTTCTTCAAGTCGCAAGATAATCCGTTTATCCAGTTGTTTGACATTTATACACGCACGTATTAGAAGACATGTCTTGGAATGTACAAATTTGTTTTCTGATTAATTTGAATTTCAACCTCAGAGATTGTATCTGAATTTTATTGAGACTTCAGAAAATGTTTCTCAAATATTTTCTCGAAGTTTGAATCCCTCATTGAAACGATTTTAGATTCACCAGAGTGGAAAAAGTTTCACAATTATATATAATTGATTAAATTATATACAATTTGAAGAATTTTTCCACTCGAGAGAGTACGACTTTGATAATCGAATTCAAAACGGATGGGGATGTTTGATATTCAATTCTTGTCAACCACGAGTAGTAGTCGAACAAGGTTCAGGAAGAGTAAAAGCAAGTATAGATACATACATATTTTATATTCATTTATATTTCCAATCATTATTTCCAAGTTTGAGATGTTGCACAATTTTTTCGACAGTAAATTCCCAGTAAAATTCATTCGCAATGCGAACAACGCAACGTCGATTGGATTAGCCAATTTCAATTTTGTTTCGTTATCTTGGAAATTAAACAGTAGGTCTGAATTTTTTGGAATCGAGGTAATAATATATCCTGTCAATTTATCTCATAAATTCTAAGACACCTTGTATAATAATTATAGACGAGAAGAGCTTCATTAATTATACAGTTGTCATGTTGAAGTTCTTATGACGATGGTGATCGTCGGATACAAATGTATAATTACCCGTGAATTGCAAAACTCGCCAGCGTCTTCTAGGGGTATAGAATTATTTTTACAACTGTGAAAAGAAGGGGAATAAAGAAATTCAATTATATTATTTTACGTTTCTCTGCAGGGTTTAGGGAATTGAAATTTTGGAATTCCAACGAACTTTTTTCAGGACTGACAAAAACCCAAGCTTGTCCCAAGGTTGGCACATATGTCAGAAACAAATCTCCGTGAAGAATAATTGACCCAATATTGTTCCATGATTGTCTCGTTGTTCCCAATGGATCAACGTACATGGTCAGTCATGGTACATTCGTTAATATTTTTGAAATGGTCCCTACATTTGGTACAAGCTTGGCACAAGTGTAAAAATCGAGCATTCGTTGAGAACAATTGTGCCAATATTGCCCACACGAGTAGCACAATGTTTATAAATATTGACTGAATTTTGATTGAAATTATAATTCAACGATGGAATCAAAGAACGCGAATTTTGCAATGATCATACAAGCTTGTCCCAGTGTTGTCACATTTTTTCTATCGTTTCGAGATAATCCATGTACGGTATTCTGAGGAAGAAAGTCATAAACTGAAAGATGAAACAATTACTTTTTTCATCCATATCTGCGATCAAAGAAGCATTGGTTGATGCTCGGTAAATGAATTGGACCGGGCCTGGCAAAACCACTGACCCAAGCTTGTCCTGATCTTATCATTCCCAAGCCTAGGCGAAGTTTGGTAAATTGATCAAAACAAGTCTCTGCAGGTCTTGTGCCAGGCTTGGTCCATCATTGGACCATCGGTCCATACACACATGGGAGGTTTGAATAGCTCTACAAAAATGTACAGAATCTCTCTATCATTCAAATAATATTTATAAAATCATATTGAGCAACATTCTTTCGTTTCTTGTACATTACTTGTTCCATTCTATGAAAATATATCAAATACATTTGAGAAGCATATTTTGAGTCTATTATTCTAATTATTCGCATTAGAGATATTTTCATTGTGCAGGTTACGTTGAAAATATCCAAGTTTCCCACGAGGGAGCAAGTGTGGAGAAATGAAGAAGGAAAGGTTCAGACTTCTCGAGTGTAATCAAATGTGTTAGTTTTTTATTTTTTATTGTATGACCATTCTATTATCATGAAACTACTACTACTACTACTACTTCTACTAAGACCACGTTACGAGTACAACGTGGTACGTGTGTTCATTCAATTGTTTCAGTTTGATCCTTCGTGTTAACGTACAGAGGGTGGGCGAGGCTTGGATTTTATATACAAAACACATTTGTGTATTAGTCGAGTAGTGAAAGCATACGTAACAACACCTAGGTTAACCCAACTTGAAGATATAATCACGCTTTAACTAATGGAATTCTTTGTTCCTCGTATTATTACAATATATATTTCATCAGGAATCAGCGCACCACCACCTTTCAACACTCTCAAATGTCTTGGGAGAATCTTACGATCTTTCTGTAATGAAAACTTTTATCGGAGGATAATTTGAAGCGATAAGTGGATTATTAAATAAATTTATGATCTTGCAATATCATGGTGGTGCATTTATTGTAGATTTATACTGATGGACACAGAAGTTGAAGATCAGTTCTTTTAGTTGTCGAATCAAAAAGTGAAAAAAAAACCACATTCATTGTTTCAATTGTCCACATCGGAGAAAGGCACTTTGGAAGTGATTTTTTGAAAGTTCAACGAGTGGGGATTGAACCTGGGTCCTGCGAGTGAGAAACTGAGAATCACTCAAATTGCCATTTACTGTGATGGGACCGTTGAAGTCATACAATTCACCATAGATTCCGGAGTGGAATAAAGTTCTACCAATGCTGGCACATTGTTGTCTCTCGAACATATTGAATGATGATACCAATGCTGGCAAGACTTCGGCTCCCAACAGCAGCTGAATTGCCGAGCTGATCGTGATTTTAACGTCAGTTGACTACCGATTCCATAGTCAGCCAGAGTCCTAACGATACTGGCACATTGTCATCTATCGAACATATTGAATGCCAACACTAACTCTGGTTCAATACTGGCGCAGTATTGTCTCATCGAAGTAACCATGTTATTGGAAAGGTTATTCCGTATCAAAACAAAGTTGCATCGATATTGGTGTTGTATCGTCTTTTTTTCGCATTTCCCCATCTAACCAACTCTGATTTGGTACTGACGTGGTTCCGTTTCTGTACCGTCTGGATATTCTTCGAACAGTATGAATTCGATACTGGCTCAAGATCGTCTGACCACGTGAACCAGTACCGTTCAAAATCCGGCGAACATTTGGCAACAGTTGGTATAGTTGTTTCTGCCGAAGTCTGGCAAATACAACTCTGCCAGTATTATCGCGCCATTTGTCAACTCCACAGGGTGTTGAAAATCTTCCATGAGAATGAAAAAATGTACAACCACAATTAACCCAAATTCTTTCTGACGTATTCTTTAGTTTTGAGTATGAATGTGTGGATGAAGACAACGACGAACGTCTCATAATAATTCCTTCGCAGTTTCTACCGGAAGGAACGATTTACCCAAGGCTACGAGTTTTAAGTAATACAAACTCCGCAGCGGTCAACGGCGTGTGACGTATGCGTGATGCAAAAAGAGATACGAAAAATCCGAAACAAGTCGTTAGTTCAATCGCGAAAAGAATGTATTTTCCCCTCATTTCATTTCAGATCCGAAAGAAGAACTTTTTGTTACCACAAAATGGTCAATCGAATCATCGTGGACGGTGATATAACGGTACGCGAAACACATTTCCAACGAAACGAATTGAACTATCATACTTCTTCTGTATTTCTTCTGTATATCCGTCGATCGGTATTTTGTTTTTGCTTCCATACTCGGTAGCGTTGAAAATAGTTGAGAGTAGTAGGTAAATGGGCAAAGAAACGTCATCTGCTGCAATTCATCTATGCAATTTTGACGTTATTCTTATCGTAATGGATGTTAACGATGTGATGTTGTGGTGCACTCACGACTCCACGACACGTACAACGGGGAATGTAAAAGTTACGTGTGAAGCACCTGAGAAGAGAATCTATTCGACCTAGATACAAAAGTTTCTAAGACGTTGAATTTTTCTCTGCTGCTTTTTTGTGAAGTTTTCTTTGCTTCTTTGCTCGAAGCGGTGACAGGTAATTGAATATTCTACGTAAGGGGTTTACATGAGTGCTCCTAGGTTCTCTCTAATAAATTCAATCAAAACGAATTAGGAATTGCATGTTCTTTGGTTCTTCGCCGGGAAGATGAGGATTCACGTAGCTACCTAGATAGGAAAACTTGAATATTTAGCGAAATAGAAAATTCATTAAAACAGCAGTTAATTATATATTGAGAAAATCCATGAAATGAGATATACAGGTTGGTTGAAAAGTTTCTGCGCTCGAAATGAAAGAATACTGTTTTTGTTACGAAATATATTTTTTTATTCAATATAATCTCCTAGAAGCTCAATACACTTGTTCCAATGATCTTCCAATAATTTTATCCCATCCTTATAATGGTTTTCCGGAAGCTCTGCAAAATAACCGTCTACGGCTGCTATGGCCTCTTCATTCGACGAAAAATGCTTTCCACGAAGGAATTGTTTGAGATTTCTGAAGAGATAGTAGTCGCCTAGGAGCCAAATCTGGCGAATACGGTGGATGTTCAAGCAATTCGTACTTGAGTTCTTTGAATTTAGCCATCGTCAAAACACTTTTGTGAGCAGGTGCATTATCTTGATGAAAAATGATTTTTTTCTTCTTTAAACCAGGTCTTTTCTCACGAATTTTTTCATCCAGCTGATCCAAAAGGCTGCAGTAATATTCGGAGTTGATTGTTTTACCTTTCTGAAGATAATCAATGAACAAAATTCCTTTTGCATCCCAAAAAACTGATGCCATAACCTTCTTTGCCGATCGTTGTGACTTCACCTGCTTTGGAGCTGAACAACCAGCTTCAGTCCACTGTAAACGTTCTTGTTTCAATTTAGGATCATGGTGGTAGATCCAAGTCTCATCCATAGTTATAAAACGACGCAAGAAGTCGGTTTTATTCTGCTTAAAACGCTCCGAATTACGCTGAGAAATTTGTTTTCGATCCAGTTTTTGTTGAATTGTTAACGTGTGCGGCACTAACTTTCCAAACAGTTTTTTCATACGTAATTCTTCATGTAAAATATGGAGTACTCGTTCGTCTGAGATGCCTATGGCATTAGCAATTTCACGCTTAGTCGAACTTGGATCTTCACTAACCATATTATGTACATGCTCAATGATTTCTGCTGTGGTTGCAGTTTTTGGTCGTCCTTCGCGTGGATCGTCTTCAAGGCTAGTACGACCACGTTTAAATTCACCAGCCCAAAATTCAACGGTGCGTTTTGAAGATGAGGACTCCTTATACACTTCTAACAATTGTTCATAAATTTCCTTTGCTTTTAAACCCTTCAAAACAAAGAATCTAATGACTGCACGATATTCAATTTTTTCCATATTAAGAAAAATCAATGACACGTCAACTTCAAATGGCTTGTAAACAAAGAATGAATTGACAGAATGACTTGTAACTTTGCATGTGTTCTCAGAACAGATATACCAACTTGAGAAAAAAAAAGTTTTGAGAGCTAGCAGTGCTATCTCTTGGTAAGCGCAGGAACTTTTTAACCAACCTGTATTTTGAATAGAAAACGTAACGTAATGAGACATCGGGAAATCATTGAATGATTTAGGGAAGAGAAATGATGATTTCCATCGTCCACTTTCTCTACCATTTGCGTAGATAATGATGAACGATTTCTGACGTACATGATTGAAGTTCTCCGGCACTGGATTCGCATCGGCGAAAGTGGCTGGCACTTGAGACAGTTCTTGTTATAGAATTGTGTGACGTTTCTACTGCTATGCGTATCGCATAGAAATCCATTTGATTCCTTACGTGTCAAGGCCGAATCCTGATCAACAATCAACATAAAAAGGTGCTACAACTGAAGGTGTTTTTTCAACACCTAAACGATACCTTTGTAATAAACAATTGTTACCAGAAGGGGATTTTTGAGTAATATAGTAATATTCGAGAAATTATCAGTCCCATTATTCAATGCTTGGCCTCTACATTCAGCCGGTCGAGTTATGAATTTGAAATTCTTTCGGCTCGATGGTTTGTTTTCTACATCAGCACTTCGTTCAAAAATCTAAAGATGATGTAAGATATTTGTTCCCCCACACTCTCTAAAATTTTTAGAATGAGTTTTCACTCTTAAGCCAGCCAAAAGTGAGCCTATCGGAATTTGGAGTGAAATTTCCACTCTTTTAGAGTGATATCATAAGGTTTGAGGTTAGAAACTCATAGCCACTTAAATTCTAGAGTCAATTTTTCACTCTAAAAGAGTGAGGGTTCACTCGAAACGAGTGAAAATCCCACTCGAAGCGGACTGGCTCACTTCTGAGACTTGGTGGAGTGAAACACATGATTTATTATGCTTTTAGATTCAGAGAGCAGTTAGAAAGTGTGTGTTGCAAAGATAAAACTATCCATATAAAAATTTTGTGGTTCCGCCAATGCTGACAATGGATAGAATATATCTTGGCGGAATGTTGACAGCCAAGGCTTGGTAATCTATAAATATTCTATATAATGTCGCATCGATATCGGTGTTCAACGAATTTAGGTTGTCAGCCTACCATTGACTCACAATTCCGCCAGGCTTGGCGCTTGCCAGGCTCATCCTTGGTCCAACATAGTTTGACCGAACGATAGATTCTATCGAAAGTGAGGATCTTTTGGAACGTGGTTGAATATTGCCACAAACTTTGGTCTAGTCTGGATAAAAATGAGTTTTCAATGTAGCGCCGATCATTGGTAATAGCATGGCTCGATATTGGCATGCTCCTTAATTTGAACTTTTGATGGCTGAATTGCTAGCTAAGTTACCGATCGAATGTTTCTCGCGAGTAGGGAGAGATGTATACAAGGAATATATAAGGCTCAAATAATTCTCTGGAAGAACAGGAAGATCGTTCTTTGTTACAGGTTACACCAGAGGGCTCCTACCGCTGATCCATATCGTCTACACTTCTCATGGCAAACTTTAGCGACAAAAAACACCGAGTTGTTTACAGATAAATGAGAAAAACACAATACTCTCCCAAATAACGTGTATTAACAATTATAAAATGCGCATAATTTTCATACATTTTAGGGTTAATTATTTTTTACAGTTTTATCATTGGCACAACAAACTGGATAAACAAATTTTTCTATTGTTTGCCGATGGATGGTCTATTTTACTGCCATTTCTGCACCAATGATGGGGCTTTGTTGGCAAAACACCTCGATAAATCATAAAATGAATCCTCGGCCATACTTTATCCACATTGCGTCATGCTAAATTGCCAATAATAAATTCCTGTATGGGCAACTGAAAATTCATTGAAATTTCCATGATTCTCATTTGATAAATTCCAAGCTGAAAAATGAGGTTGGAAATGAAATACGAAGCTGCTCCGAAGTTTGACTTCGGACTTGACAGGTATTCAAGAGTTTATCTATGGCAAAATCCGTCATCGAATTTCTTAATTTGCGGTTCACCTTTTCAATTCAGTAACGTGAAATCAGAAAGAAAAAATAAATTATCTGGATCTAGTTAGTGGTAGATGATAGAGAGTGACTAGTATATACAAGTTAAGTTACTTGGTTGGCAGTCGAAAGAGAGGTGTCGGAGGAAGGAGGAAAGCTATGAAATAGTCGGTCACCGAGCGGCATGCCTTTGGCTATACGGTATCCTATCCTACTTGCTGCCACTCGTTCATCGACGATAATCATTTTATTTCATATGCTTTATGCGTTTCACTTATCAGCCAATCCATCGTTTCAGATGCAAATTTATAATACATTCATGCGCGCCCCGATTTTTTTCCTTTCCGTTGTTGTTTCATTCTTTTATTACATAAAGCGCGATCGAGTGACGACGTACAGTTGGAAGGTATTGAAAAAGAATGAGCAAAAAGGAAAAGGAATGTGCGTTCCTGAATGACGAGAGTTCGATGTACGATCGATTCGATCGGATCTTTATTCAGGTTATTGGGTAAAAGTATCTATACTTTCGGATTTTCCTTGGGGATGAAGTTTTAATAACAGCTGTTGCAAATTTCTCGAGAAAATATGTTCCAAAAGTGAAGGATATAGATGTCTCGTATGGAATTATTTCGAAAGTTCTCTCAGGAACAAATAAAAAAGGGAAGAAAACTGGAAGGAACAGTCATATATGTTCTACTTGCGGCATTAATGATCGGTTTATTTCGCCATGCGTTACGTTTCACCGATCGCGTATATAGAGAACTTTTAACTTCTTAGAAAAACGATGTCTCTCATCTTTTTTTTTATATAGCATTGTTATTCGTTTTGTTACTCGATGGGAATTGAAGGGGAAGAATTGAGTTCCTTCCTTCGAAGTAATTCTTTCTCGAATAAGTCGTCTCGTTTTTATTGGGGGTTTTTTTTTTCAACTCAATTGGTGAAAATTTTAATTACAACGATTATTTATAGGATAACTCAACGCGTAGTAAGGTGAACGTGTTATTGCGTGGTACGAGAACTGAATGATAAAAATACAGAATGGTCGGGAACGAGAGAGGGAGATAGAAGAAAGTGAGAGACCGGAATGACAGCATTTTCGATGATGCAAGTTCCGAGTGATAAAATATGTCCACGTATATATTCGATATATAAATTATTTTCATATTCTTTCACAAAGCTTACATTCAAGTCCTATCTGAATTCCATTTGTAATCGAATTTGTAATTTTGTGGTTACTTTATGAAGGAAATATAATCAAAATACCAATTCTCAAGACAGATCAATCAATATCTGAATATTTATTTAAATATCAACAGAATTTTTATTAAATCTTATCAGTGCATAATAATATTTCAAACATTTTTCAAACTCATGTTGTATGATGGAATTTAACATAATTTTATATAAACTGTGATTGGTCGTTTATCGAAGCTGTTCTACAGAACAAGTTGAGTACATAATATCCCGTATAGAAATTGATTGCTGTTACCAACTATGGAATACAGCTTCGGGCAAGGCTGATTGCCAAGGCTTGGAAATCGACGCACAGGGAACAAAATTCTTGTAAAGAGCGTTCAAACTCAAACACCGAGCAGTTTAATAAGATACGTAGCTAAATACTCGGGATGATATGCGATTTAAAGGAAGTTTTGGAATCATTAAAACTCATGTTTGAAATTCAAACACGTCAAATTCAAGAAATCATCGAAGTTAGCATGTTCTCCACTCAACTTCTTGGAACTGGAAACATCATTCAAAAGATTTACGACAAGATTTCGGATCTTTGCCTGCTCAGGATTTTGTTACCAGTTCAGCAATTTGTTAATTATTACATGTGCAAGTTGAAACTCGGCTTTAAGTTGATTGCATGAAACAAAATATTTGAACGCATCCAATTCGTAGCGTGGACATTGCAGTTGTCATATGAGTCATTTTCAAACAGTAATTTCCTGTGTATCAATTTTCATGAGATGGATTTCGATAAGCAACAGTTACGCCATTGTATTCTATTCTGTTTTCGAATGAATAAAATTGCTGCTCGAGTTATGGAATTGATTAATACGACATTGGGTCAACATTCTGTGAGCCATTCTGTAAATAGTGAAAAAGTGGTTTACAAGATTTCGTAAAGGAAATTTCAGTCTTGAGGACGATCCACGTCCAGGTGCGATCAAAAAATTTGAGGATGAAGAACTTGAAGTTTTACCGAATGAAAATCCATGTGAAACTCAAGAAGAGCTTGCAGAACAGTTAGGAGTTACTCGTCAAGCAATTTCACTTGGATTGCATGCATTGGGAAAAATACAGAAGGAAGGAAAATGGGTTCCTCATAAACTGACGGAAGAAAATAAAAGACAAAGAGTTGGCATTTGCATGAATTTGCTTTCTCGGTTCAAGAAGAAGAATTTTCTGCATAAAATCATGACGAGTGATGAACAAATGGATTTTGTACGACAATCCTGAACGTAGAAAAGCATGGGTTGATCCGGGCCAGCCATCTACATCAGTTGAAAAACCGAATATTCATGCAAAGAAAGTTTGACTCTGTGTCTGGTGGGATTGGAAAGGAATCATTTACTACGAGCTTCTCGAACCTGGCCAAACTATTACAGCTGAGCGTTACCGGGCCCAGCTGATCAAAGTAAGTGATGCTCTGGAGGAAAAAAGACCATTTACGGGGCAAGGAAGGCGAAAAGTGATCAAGCTGCATGATAATGCACGTCCACATACAGCAAAACCAACCCAGGAACTCATCTTCAATTTAGGCTGGGAAGTTGTACCCCATGCAGCATATTCACCAGACCCTGTTAGCTCCTTCTGATTATCACTTATTTATTCATTTTAGTCGTCATATTTGAAGGAGCAGCACACTTCATGAATATCGAAGATGTCCGGAAATGGCTGGATAATTATTTTGTTTCAAAACCACCAAGTTTCTATCGTGAAGGCATTCATCTACTACCCGATAAAAGCTTATTGCACTCCTGACTTAACTTTATTGTGGCGTCTATCGCACACTGTTTTTTCACCAGGGTATTATCATTTCATCATTACCCTATTCTAATGTCGAGAATAACCCACTCCTGAGTCATTCTAAAGAATCAACGATTCATCTTTATTTATATACCTCATATACGTCACGTAGCACCTCCGTAGTTGATACGATTCCTCTGATTATTTGGTCCCTGAATTTGGATTTCATGTACCACAAATACGAATGCGAAGTGATGTAATTTACTATGTCGAATATAGGGGAAAGCTCCGCCACGTATGTGAGTGGATTGTACTATTTTTTGGAGGTCTCCTTTCTCCGTGCATGACCGCATAGGTTTCTACAGTGGGACTGCATGATTCAAACCAATGAGAATGTGAGCAATGTTCCAGCAACTCGGAAATCCACTGACGTAATAAAAGTTCTGATTCTCACTCGCGAGACCCGGACTTCATTTCGAATATGGTCAACTCGAACAAATCGGATTTCCCAAACACACTTGTTCAAGGAACTTTTCCGTTGAGTCAATCGAGTGAAATTTTTCCACGAGAAGTAATTTCTCTTCCAGAAATACTAGTCTTTATTGCAAATCAAATAATTGATGGTGGAATTTCAGAAAGCACTGTTAAATATCAAATGAGATTGTAACGTATCACAGGGTTTCTATCGAAATGTTTACTATAATATTCAGTGACACATGAGAAAGAAAGTGATACACAGTTAACACAGCTAACTCATGTTCCTATCGGGCATTTGAGAAGATCGAAGAGATAAGAAACCTTAGAAAAAAATACCTTTTGTGCTCTTAACCGACAGTCTGAGAGCTTTACCTATTCGAGAAAAAAAAGCACTGCACGGGTTTCAAATTTCTCATACATAGTGAAAAATTGTGTGTAATTTTCACACACTTTTATGTCCCAAGAAGCATGTTAAAAAAAATGTATCGAATCAAGACAAAAATGTTAAATTCACCTTGAAAATTTATGAATTCTGGAATTTGATATGTTGAGAGAAATTCCGAGTGGACCTCCTGTGACACCAAATTTTTCGCTGTGTAAGTGAGATGGAGAACGAATTTTGATGACAATTTTCAGGTGTTTTTTTTCAAGTCGTTTCTTCTTCTATGCCGTACAAACCGTTTGCAAGATCCTTCGGAGTCAGGAGTGTAGCTCCTGTTGTTGTTACTTGGCAAGACCTTGAACCGCGGTTCGTTTCTCGGTATAAGGGTATCTCTTTCACTCATTCTCCTCTCTCGTCTCTTCCTCGCTTTTTTCTCTTATTTGCAACGACGAATATCTCGGAGCTAAACCATACTCACGAAGTACAAATGTTGGAAAAAGAAAGACTCGAGGAGAAAAAGAGATGAGAATTCATCAGCATCGCCACAAAGATCTTCTGCCAGTCGAATATATTTATTTGCTTCGTTGACCCCTGAGTTTCTTTCCTGTGTTTCCTCCCTCTTAATCTTTCCTCTTCTTTGTACCTCCCTCGATCTTTAAAATTCTTTACAGGATTTGTATCGAAGCTATGACTACTGTCTCGTTACATCAAACTAAAATCCACAAATTCATGAATAATACCCATATAAAAATTTTTAAGTGCCGCCAATGCTGACGATAGATAAAATATAGCTTGGTGGAATGTTGACAGCCAAGGCTTGGCAATCTATAAATATTCTATGTGATGTTGCATCGATATCGGTGTTGAACGAATTTAGGTTGTCAGCCTACCATTGATTCACAATTCCGCCAGGCTTGGCGCTTGCCAGGCTCATCCTTGGTCCAACATAGTTTGACCGAACGATAGATTCTATCGAAAGTGAGGATCTTTTGGAACGTGGTTGAATATTGCCACAAACTTTGGTCTAGTCTGGATAAAAATGAGTTTTCAATGTAGCACCGATCATTGGTAATAGCATGGCTCGATATTGGCATGCTCCTTAATTTGAACTTTTGATGGCTGAATTGCTAGCTAAGTTACCGATCGAATGTTTCTCGCGAGTAGGGAGAGATGTATACAAGGAATATATAAGGCTCAAATAATTCTCTGGAAGAACAGGAAGATCGTTCTTTGTTACAGGTTACACCAGAGGGCTCCTACCGCTGATCCATATCGTCTACACTTCTCATGGCAAACTTTAGCGACAAAAAACACCGAGTTGTTTACAGATAAATGAGAAAAACATAATACTCTCCCAAATAACGTGTATTGAAAATTGTGAAATGCGCATAATTTTCATATACTTTTTGGGTTAACTATATTTTACAGTTTTATCATTGTCGCAACAAACTGGATAAACAAATTTTTCTATTGTTTGCCAATGGATGGTCTATTTCACTGCCATTTCTGCACCAATGATGGGGCTCTATTGGAAAAAGACATCGATAAATTATAAAATGATGTTTCAGTGTTGCGCCATGCTTGGTTGCCAAGCCTCGGCCAATGGTAAATTCCTGTATGGGTCGCAACTCGATAGTTACACGAGATTGTTTCCTGTATCGAACAATGTAAGCTCCTTACATCTTTCGATTTGTATTTTATTTTCAAGGAAGAACAGGTTGATTATCAAAATGCTGGAAATAGGAAAACAAGCACTGAAAGAATTTTGTTGTAAAAATTACCGTGAAATTTCAGTAATCGAAGGACAAGTGAAAATTCTTCAAGAAATTACTGAATATGTGAACAGTTGAGAGTGATATTTTCTACAAGTTTTACAGAATGCAATGCACAGTGAGATTTTGAAAAATTTCAACTTGTCCCTCAGGATTACTGGAACTTCATTTTGTAATTTTTCAAATGAGATTCTGTCAGTGTAATAACATATAACAATGAAATCTAATATAATCAAAATAAAATTACATTGTTAATCAATCATTTTCATGATCAACTTCAATTCCGTTCCCCTTTCTCTCGCAACGTGCAAAGTATCATTAAAATATTTTCTCCTTAATGATATATAAATACAATTCTTCACACGAAATTCAACCACCATTCTTTACGTACACATTTTCTTACATACCGTGTTACACGCGTCCGCGGAGGTTAGTGATTATGTACCCGCGTTACGTATGATCAAAACGAGAGTTCGTGTACCTTCTCGCACGTGAGTTAATCTCTCGTCTATTACATTAACGTGGTACGTAATTTATATTGCGTTTTGAAACAAGCGGCTTTATTTATTCTTTCTTTTTTTCTTTCCTTACTTTCTTATATCGATGCTATGACACAATTTTTATTTCTTCAGGTGTTTTTTTGTTCCATTTTTTTGTTTTTTCCGGGCTCAGATTTGTAATCTGTGGCCCTGGTAACGCTGGGGTGTTACGCCTTTGAACCTAGGCCCCCTAAATGGTTCCCAAACTTGGTCCACATCGAGAATTCAACTTGGGCCAACTTAGGGAGTTCATTTGAGCCCATATGAATTTTCAAATTTCATCCTGCGCTGAGCCCCAGGATATTTGCGTGATATTCCTCGAATAGAAGACAAATGAATTTACTCCAGCAAAATGTTCTTTGAGGATTCTATGCTTTATGTAAAATTACCATCGAATCAAACACGAATTAAAATTCCCATCCGCTGTTGTATGTAAATTTTCAGAAAGGTAATCTAAATATTTTTTCCAGTCAGCCAAAGGCGTATCAAATTTTTGGAATTTGAATTTCGAGCTGATAGGTTGTTTGGAATTCGTTTCAATTGTTATAACCTGGAAACTGAGAGCACTGGAAGAATAACTTTCAAAAATATAGAAATCAAGATAGGTTTGAATTCATTCGGTGTCAGAGATTTCCCTAGTAGAAATAAAAGACAATGCAATTTTGATCTAACAACATTGAGCATGCCCCGAATGTAAGTCAGCTTTGATTTTTACTTCAGAGGATACGAGAATTACAATCCTAAATATTTGGTGAAAATCCTGTTGACTATTTTGAAATACTCTATAAACAATTCTACTAACGTGGATATAAAGTTTATGGAATCCTTTTGATTACGATCCTCCAGCTACACTGTAAAAAAAAAACTGGAAATTGCGCAACTATGCAACTGGACTGGAAATTTCCAGTGCTAGTACTGGAATATGGATATTCCAGTACATGTACAGAGATTTTGTTGTTACGTTACTGAAAATTTACCAAGCATAACTGAAAATTCAGTCATTGTACTGGAATTTTCAAGTTTGCGATGATGTATTGAAATTTTGCCATGATTTCGCGAAAATTTTACCGGCTCGTACTACAATTTTATAGTTCTTGTGCACCAGAAAAAAATATCCCCTCAAAAAGGACTTGAGAAAAAATTTGGAATTTAAAAAAAAAACCTAATCGTTGGTATACTGGAATTATACAGGTTTTTAACTGCAATTCTCAGGTTTTGTGATGGAATTTTCCAGTTACTATGCCATTGAATTATACAGGTTTTGAACTGCAATTTTCAGGTCGTGTGATGGAATTTTCCAGTTGCTATGCAACGGAATTCAATCACTGTTGCACTGAAATTTTCCACTTCTATTGGACTTCGTCATTTCTGGCAGGAAAAATTTCAAGTCTTTATATTAAACATTTCCTGATTGAGATTTTGAATAATAATTGTGATTGTAGCCAATAAAATTGATATATGAGGTTTTTCCAAGACTTATCCTCTTGTGTATTCTAGATATGAAGCATATGTAGTAACCCAAGCTGGCCTTCCAAAATGTCGCGCTATAGCTCATCGGTTAGGTCTTAGGTTTCAGTTGGTAGGCAGGTAGAAAAGTGTAGGTTCAAATCCCGTGAGGTAGACATGAGTTTCTGTCCATCCAAATGAACGATCAAGTTTCTCAATCATCTTGGAACACAAGGACCCTGCAAAATCACTTTGCGTGAGCAATTTTTTTTCAATTTTTATGGATATTTTCAGCATTAATTTTCCAGTACATGTCCTGGAAAAGTCCAGTTTGTGTACTGAAAAATTCCAGTACCGAGGCTCAGAAAATTTCCAGTTTTGATGCTGAAATTCCATAACGTTTGCACTGAATTTTTGCAGTACAAATGTGCTGAAATTTTCCGGTACATGTACAGGTTAATTGCTTCCAGTACATGTACTGGAATTTTCCGGTGAAATTTTTTTACAGTGTAGATGATAAGTGAAATTTTCCTATTCATGGAGTAATTTTGCTACCATGATTTCTCAAAGGGAAATTCCACAACATATCCTCATCGAAAAGCATACGGAGAACAACAACAATCTCATCGATCCGGTTTCAAATATACACGCGTTAAACTGCATTAAAGCGTAAAACCTGACGGTGGTCTGTATGTGATCCGATGAGGCGAATAAACCTCGCCTTCATCAGACCTCATAACAAATCCTATAGAATCTCATAAAGTCCCGTCAATACAATTTTAAGTACGCCCATCAAAACCCATGAAATTTCTCCTTTCTTTGCCGCTCTATCGCTGCTGCCGTTACCGCGGCGGTTTCGTTGAGAATTTGCGTGGCGGTGAAATCAAGGAAGGAGATTCCCAATCTCTTGATTGAAAATAATATATTTCAAGAGAAGGAGAGAGAAAAGGAAGGAAGAAAAAGTGAAACGAAGACACGTAAATACTGAACCTGTTTGTAATTTGTAAACATTTAGGTGCGCGATACCGTATTCTCGTCGTTTCGTGTGAAATATTATTTATGCAAAGACGAATACGAAACGCTCGTGAATTTACAACGCGAAATGATTTAAAAAATGTTTATATATGCTTTTCCTTTCAGTAGCAGTAAGTAAATGGAAAAACCAACTCATTCAAAGAAAGAGAGATTATGTCCATTCGATTAAAAAAAACGAATAGACAGAAGAAATAATCTCATGAGACAAAGTCGTAAATTTGTACTCTTATCCTCTTCAATTTATTTATCGAGCCCTATTGAATTCCATCGTGAATGAGTTACGGTACATGCCTCGACAATATTTTGTAATTACAAGCGATTCCGGTAAACGGTAAATTTCACCGTGTTCCACGCACGCTTCGTGGTTTTTTTTCCATTTTGTGGCGCAGAAGAGACGTTGTTACTTTTTCCCCCTTACATAAAAATACGTAACATTGAAAACTTGACGGTCGAGGTAAAAGTTTTATTAATGCTCATTATTCTTGAATCTTCTCTTTTACATAACTGAAAGGAAAATCAGTCAAGTTTTTGATTGCTACGTCGATGCTTATATCACTATGAACTCACTATGCGGTACCTATCCCATGTAACACAGAATATTCTGAGATTCTTAGAACATTTGAATGAAACTATTTCGAATATTCTAGGAACTTTCGTACAATATGCGTACAAATTTTGTGGGGAACGAAGCCCCATCATTGGTGCAGATATGGCAATGAAATAGACCATCCATTGGCAAACAATAGAAAAATTTGTTTATCCAGTTTGTTGCGCCAATGATAAAACTGTAAAATATAATTAACCCAAAAAGTATATGAAAATTATGCGCATTTTACAATTGTTAATACACGTTATTTGGGAGAGTATTGTGTTTTTCTCATTTATCTGTAAACAACTCGGTGTTTTTTGTCGCTAAAGTTTGCCATGAGAAGTGTAGACGATATGGATCAGCGGTAGGAGCCCTCTGGTGTAACCTGTAACAAAGAACGATCTTCCTGTTCTTCCAGAGAATTATTTGAGCCTTATATATTCCTTGTATACATCTCTCCCTACTCGCGAGAAACATTCGATCGGTAACTTAGCTAGCAATTCAGCCATCAAAAGTTCAAATTAAGGAGCATGCCAATATCGAGCCATGCTATTACCAATGATCGGCGCTATATTGAAAACTCATTTTTATCCAGACTAGACCAAAGTTTGTGGCAATATTCAACCACGTTCCAAAAGATCCTCACTTTCGATAGAATCTATCGTTCGGTCAAACTATGTTGGACCAAGGATGAGCCTGGCAAGCGCCAAGCCTGGCGGAATTGTGAATCAATGGTAGGCTGACAACCTAAATTCGTTGAACACCGATATCGATGCAACATCACATAGAATATTTATAGATTACCAAGCCTTGGCTGTCGACATTCCACCAAGCTATATTTTATCTATCGTCAGCATTGGCGGAACCTCAACATTCTTATATGGGTTCTAATCCGTTTAAATAAACATATATCGACATCAAAAAACAAAACCAAGCGATTTTGAATAATCCGTTTCACGAATTCCATTTATTGCAACACACATTAATAAAAGGTTACTCTGCAACGTATGGAGAATCAGCATAAAATTTTGATATATATTTTCCTGCTACGACTGCACTACTTTTTCAAGATTAGCAATTGGTTAACAAGAATCAAGTATGTTCTTCATTGAAGCACACATCATATAAGTGCGTACTACTTTAGATTATGTGTTCTTAAGTTGCTCCACGTAGTATGGTAATAAGGAAGGTACTTGGTTTCAAATACTTGAATATATTCTTCATCAACTCTCTACTTCAAAGGGAAGGGTCTTATAGAGATGACATCCTCATACTTGTATTCCATGCTTTTTTTTTTAATTCGTGTTCTACTCACTTTTATCTTCCTCTCTCGCGTTGAACCAATGCGCAAGAAGCAAAAGAACTTCAACAACAGTTGCAGTTGAGTTTTCAACTCATGCATAGAAATTATTTTGATTAATCTCGCTTTCACATATTCAAAAACATATTTTGAAGATTCTCCCACTTGCCGATCATTTCTACACGATAGAAAATTTTGTGTATCTCTAACACACCTGCATGTCCCAAAAGTGTTAAATTTACATTGATTTTTAACACGAATTTTGAGTGGATCGTTTCTAACACAGATTTTTTTACTATGTATGAAGATATTCTAATCCTATTCCATGATTCATCAGATATCTTCAGATTAATATACAAAAAAGGGGGAAAAATTGTCACAGAGAATCGAAACCGTAACAAAACCCGTTACTCGTGTCGATTCCAGAGAAACAGAATTTCAAGGATCATCTTTAAAAATATGTGTGTGTTTTTTTTTTCGCACATCAGATTTTCTCTTTGACACGAATTACCCAGATTTTGCGTGTTGTTTTTTTTCATTCTTTCTTTCTTTCTTGGGTCCGTTCGTGTGGATTTGACTCATACTCGAACCGTTGAATGATTTGAAACAAGGTCGAGTGCGTGTTGGACAGGTTCACGGACGATCACGCAACTTCCGGTTTTTTACGATTAAAAGCCAGTGAGCGAGCGGTGATTCTTCCATGGTCTTCGCCAATTAGTCAAGCGACAGTTTATTTGCTTAATTGATGCCCGTGTAGGATGTGAAAGGATGAATCTCTACGCTTTCGAGTATTTTAAACGTTCGTTTGACACTTCCACACAAGACACAAGTTCCCAATATTTGGAATTCTAAAATCTCATCTCATTCCGAGTATACCTATTAAATTTTTGTTTTGAAATTAAATGTCATCCTCTCGCTCGTCGTATTTCGTAATGATCGATCAAGATATCTTGTTCAAATTTTTCTCTTCGTGTCATCGTTCGTTTCGGCAATCAATTTTTTCGAACTCCGGAGAACGTGATGCTTCCAATTACACAATATTCTCATGCTTCGAACATGAAAAATGAATGATTGAATTAAATAAATCGTTGAGAAGATTATGCGATTATTTCTGTTTCTTTCCTCCTTGAGTTCTCTCTTCGATGAGTCGCTTCGAGTTACTCAACCTTTGCGAAAGGAGATGAGAACTAGTCGAGGGAAGCAGCAACGGCAGCAACATCGCTCTCCATTATCCTTCCGTGGGTACCAAATGGATACCAAGATATAGTTGCCGATATCAACCAACGAACCAAACATCATCGTTTGTAAACGATAGGGTAGAAAGTTCCGCGATGGATGGATCAAGCGAACCGATGAAAATCGTTCGACGAGATGATTCCATAATGTACCGATGGTGGTCGAATAGTTACGTCATATCATCATCGCTTCTTCATAAACCTCCTTTTGTTTTTATTTCAACAATGAATCTTCTTTTAAATTCACGTCTCGTCCTCGTAGCAGAGAAAACAGAGAATACCACTCTCAACTCCATCGAATTAAAGATTCGATCGACAATCCACCATTTTCTAACTCGCATCCACTATGTTTTCTTGACCATAAAACAAGTTTCTCCAGACGGTTTCCGCCGGAATACCTGCTGTGGATGTCGTAAAAAGGTTTGTAATGTATCCTATACGGGGTTATCATTTCCCTGTTCTCGTCGTTCTCATTATTTTCTTTGATAAGGAATGAATTTAAATTCGACACGACGAAGGAAACTTCAATGATGGTATTTTCTTTTTTACAGCTCTTCGCGATGGAGAAGATGACAACGACGCGTCGTTGGCGGTGAAACCGTTACGAGGAGAGGAATCGTCACCGAAGGATTCTAAGCTGAAAGAATTGGACTCCAAAGTGATATTAGAATCGAAGAAAAAGTCCGTAGGGGAGTTCAAGGTCAAGCCTGATCAAAAATACTCCAAATCGCCGAAAGACGAGGATCTGATAAAATTGAATAAAAACGGGGGAGAACACGAGCAGCACGTTTCTACGACAACAAGTATGTCCTCGATGTCCTTATCCGCGACCGATAACACCAATTTTTCTGTTCCCTTGCTGTTCCACGGCGCGCCAATCGTCACGACATTCAACGACGAAACATCAACCGTACTTTATTCTTCTACTACCGAAGATGATACCGTTGCCGGTGGTTTACAGGAAGTTCGAACGACCGAAGAAACTCTTATATCGTCCAGAGGTCGAGCTTTGAATATTTCAGCGCCTGAACCTACCAATTCCCTGCATGCAAATTTAACGGATCTTAGCGATGTCAGCATGGATGACGATGACAAAGAGGTCGAAGGTGATTGAATTCTCATAGTTTCATTTATACGGAACCATAGATGAGATTTTATGTTCTGCAACTCACGTAATTCGTCAATTTTGATCAGTGTTTTTTTTTAAATACAAGAGATTATTCTGAAAACTTGCTAAAGACATATTTTGCTGTTAAGGTTAGTGCTTTGCATAATGAATACGATTGAAGCCTTCAGCTTCGAGTGTCTGAGATTTCCCATGGGGAAAGGGAAACACGGGCCGATATTGGCTCAGTACTGCTGCCAGAATTCAAAACCAAACCCACGTAGAAATTGATTGATTGATTGATCGTCCAGTACCGGCTCGATACAGGCTGCCAGGGTGCAACCGTTGACGGCCAAATGATAACGCTATCAATTCAGTACTGGAAATCATTGTGGTCTCCGACGAATGTTACACAACCGTTATTCGCGCTGTTGTGACTTTGGAAGGTTTTGAATGACCGCCAACGGTTGCAAACTGGGACCCTGTATCAAGCCGGTACTGGACCATTCGTCAATTTCTACGTGGCCAATCAAGTCTTATTCTCTCAAAGTACACGAGATATTTATTCACATTGGTTTGGTACCGAATCAACTTTGGAGGCCAACGCTTGCGTACTGAAATTGTGCCGTTGTTAATCCAACATTGTTGGAAAAGTGGTCAATAACGGTTGGTTCGAATAACGAATAAATGAAGTCGGTTAAGTACCGATCCGTAATTGGCAGACAACCCGCCGTTGGTGGCCCATACTTTTTCAGTACTAAAGCTATCAAAACTGGCAAGAGGGTCGACATGATAACATCATTCTACATAAGAGCCTGTATAACATTGACAACCGTGTTAGTACTGTCCATTCGTATATGTGCCAACTATGGTAGAATTCTAGCATTCCAACCCCATCCAAACAGTATCGATTGAATCCTGGTCCAAGACTGTCTGTCCACTCAAATCAATACCGTTTGAAAGTCCTCCAATTGGAAAATAATGATGATCCTGGATGGAAAAAATTGTTCCCGCCAAAGGTAGACAAATATAACCTTGCCAGTACCAGGCCATTTGTCGACTTCTGCAATTTCCACCAAGTATTCCCCAATGATTTGATGAGATTTGGCCAGAATCCATGGATTTCTTGAATCTGAGGAACCCATCACATCAGCAGATAGATACTCACCACAGGAATTTGTATTTTCAGGTGGAGAATATGTAGCGCCCCACAACGCCACGGTCCCCATCAGTAATTCCACGTTAACTTTCGTGACAAGTTGTACCGAGGGGAATCGAACTTACGACATCGGAGAACCAATAATACGAGGTTGTAACGAGAAGTGTGTTTGCGGAGGTGGAGGGGAAGCCATCAACTGCGAACCCATGTGTCATTTTCCATATTTCAAAGCTGGTACAGGGAGTCGAGATCCATTGTGCCAAGAAAGCGTTTTGGAGGATCAACCCTGTTGCGCTATGCTAGTCTGCGAGGCTGATTCAGGTACGTAACAACTCCAAAGTTGAAGAACCTGCCTTTACAACCCTATTTATTGTTTCTTATTGCTCCAGCTGTTGAACCAGACGAAACGTGCGTTTTTGGTAACAAAACTGTCACGAGAGGACAACGCGTGGAAGATGGTTGTGCAAGAATCTGTGTTTGCGAAGCTGGCGGTCACTTGAAATGTCAAGCGAGATGTCCACCAAACGAAACCAATTCAGCTGCCAATCAACACGATCGTTGCGTCGCTCTAACTGATCCCAGGTAAAAAAACATTCACGGAACTTCTACAATTCAATTTTTAACATTCATTGATAAATTGATAACGGAAATGAACTTTTCCAGGGATGCTTGTTGCACCATAACGTTATGCGACGTAACTCTCGGGGATCACGAAATCAAACCTGAAAATTCAACAGAACTGACGATCAACATAACAGACATCAAAGTGTTAAATTCCACCTCAATAAAATTGAAACTCACAGGCAAAAATCCAGAAGATGTGGTCATCGAATTGTCCGACAATAACCATGTGTGGAGACAGCAAAATCCGGATAAAGGTATGAAACATCAGTTGATGGATTGAAAACATTCACTCTGCGTGTTTTGGTCTCCGAGCAGTAGATTTTCCAAATGTTTAGAGTACTTGCACTTTGGATGCTGCTGAATATGTTCTGAACATGTTCTTTACATCTACCACGGGACGTTCTATAAAAACATGCGCGCAGCTTTGCAAAACACGTTCCCAGAACATCGCACGGTCCACATAAATAGAACCAACCGCCCTAGCGGTTTTGAGGTTATCAAAAAGTTACCAAAAAATTTCGGTACGTTTGTGACTTTTTCTTACCACAAAATAACCAACAACCGCATCTTCAGTGCTACTCATCAGTAACGATTCGGTATCTTTTTGGAACAAAACCATTTGTTTACCAGATCACAGAAATGGTGTTTTTGGTCATTTCTTGGTTGCTTCGTGGTTGAGAACCGAAAATTTATCGAATGTTGAGAATCCTGCATTGGTTGCAATTTGGTCCCGTTTTGGAAAGAAAGGCCTAAGGCTGGCCTCCCATGGACCGGAATTCGTTCCGGCGGAATGAAAATTGAGCCAATGCACAATTTTTTATAGATTTCTGATAGAACGCTCTAAAAGAAATTGTGAAAGCGATTGGTTCAAAGTCATTCCGCCGGAAAGAATTCCGGTCCATGGGAGGTTGGCCTAAGGCTACTCTCCCATGGAACGGAATTTCTAGGGAACGGAACGGAATCCGCAGACCCAATTGATTCATGGATAGTAACTTACTAGAATTCCCTGCAAATCCCCCAAAAATGCCGGTCCATGGGAGAGTAGCCTTAGGCTAACCTCCCATGGACCGGAATTCTTTCCGGCGGAATGACTTTAAACCAATCGCTTTCACAATTTCTTTTAGAGCGTTCTATCAGAAATCTATAAAAAATTGTGCATTGGTTCAATTTTCATTCCGCCGGAACGAATTCCGGTCCATGGGAGGCCAGCCTGAGACTACCGCGAATAGATGGAACCAAATTGGTCAGTTTTTGGTGACTTTCCGGTTTAAAACCATAAAATTACCGGATATTCAGTGCGACTCATCGGTCACGATTCGGTACCTTCTTGGAACCAAACCACTTTTTTTAACAGATTACAGGAATGGTCTGCTTGGTAATTTCTTGGTTGCTTCGTGGTTAAACACCAAAGATTTACCGAATGTTAAGAATCCTGCATTGGTTACAATTGGGTTCCTTTTTGGAGAAAAATGCCTGAAATTACCGCGAATAGGAGGAACCAAATTGTTGTCAATCAGTCGCACTCAAGTTTTGGTAATTCTATGGTTGTGAACCGGAAATTATCCAAATACTTACCAATTTAGTTCCTTCTATCTGCGATATTTCCAGGCATATTATTTCCAAAAAGGAACCAACTTTCCACCAATCAGTGGCACTGAAGTTTTGGTAATTCTATGGTTGTGAACCGGAAATTATCCAAAAACTGATGACCGATTTGGGTGCTTTTATCTGCGGTGATTTCAGGCATATTTTTTTCCGAAAAGAAACCAACTGTTCCCCAATCAATGGCACTGAAGTTTTGGCGATTCTACAGTTGTGAACCGGAAATTATCCAAAAACTGACCAATTTTGTTCCTTCCATCTGCAGTAATTCCAGGTGTATACTCTTTCCAAGAAAGCACCAAATTGTTACCAATGAGTACCAATGCAAATTCGGTAATCCCATGGTTATGAACCGGAAAGTAACCAAAAACTGAGCAATTTGGTTCCTCCCATCAGCGGTATTTTCAAGATGTTTTTCCAAAAAGGGAACCACATTGTTACCAATCAGTAGCACTGAAGATTCGCTGGTTTCATGCTGATGAACTCGTAATTATCCAAAAACTTACCAATTTTGTTCCTTCCATTTGCGATAATGTCAGGCATATTTTTTCCAAAAAGGAACCGAATTCTACATCCTGTTGATTCCGTCATTCTTTACCAAAATTTGTCCAAAACTTCTCCCATAAAAATACCGATCGTGTAGTAATTTGTGGGTAATTATGTGGTACAAAAAAGTCACAAACGGTACGACGATTTGACCACAATATAACCAATTTCTTACCAAAAATTTCGGTAAAAACGAGATCGCTAGGACGGGACATTTGCATGTACCTGAGACATACATGTGACGTTCTTAAAACATCTTGAGACGTTATTCGCACGTTCTTTGTGTACCCTGGTCAAAAAATCCAATAGGATCCGATAAAAGCCGATTCAAAAATAATCGGAATGAATAGGGTCAATCGGAAAGGCTCTCAGCTACCGATTCAAAATGAATAGGAATTAATCGGGACCTCTTTTCTATACGATTGAATCGAGGATTTACCAATAGAAAAATCTGTTGTTTCTTCCCGAGAAGAAATGATTTAGATCTAAGTGGATCTAATTAGATCTCGTTAGATCTAAAAAATGGAAAATGTAGATCTATTTAGATCTAGACAGATCTGGTTAGATCTACATAGATCTAAATCACAAAAAATTTCATATTAATTAATCGAAATTTGCGTGCATCTACTGCCCATTTTCTTCACTTTTAGATGGTTTTTAAGAACTACATATTTTCGAAAAAAATCAATTAGATCTCCGTAGATCTAAATAGATCTAAATCGGCCCACAGAGCATGAATTTTTCCATTTTTTCAGATCTAAGAAGATCTAATCCATTAGATCTAATTAGATCCAAATCATTTTTTCTCGGGTTTGAATTAATAATAAGACTTCGCGTGATCTGTTGGTCTGTATAAGAGATATCTGATTGGATGATTGAAATTTTGTCTATTTTATAAGGCGAACGGTTCTGATTGGAATTTTCCATAATCTCAATCTATCGGAAGTAATGGGGAAATGTGTGGAATTGAATGAGTAATGAGTTTTTTATGGGGAATTTCCGACTTAATTTGAGAATGTATAAATTTAATTGATCAATGGGTTTTAATTGGATCATTCCAACATTCGAATCTATTGGAAATAATCGGAAAGTTTACAGATCCTAATATCCTACATGTGAAAATAAGATTAGTTGAAACAACTAGTTGACTTGTAAGCGCATATGGACCCATTTTTTGCCGTTAGGACAACAATTTTATCCATCGATTAGTGTTCACTAAACATCGATGGCACATCGATGTGTCATCCAATAAACGGGTATCGATGTTTGACATCCCGAACATCGATGCTGCTAGAACCTGATTGGTTGTTATTTTACCAATAAAAATTTTAGGATCTAGCGCCATTTCAAATTCAGCATAATCCCATTCAATTGTTCTTATTTGAAGTCTTGATGTTTCAATGTTTCTTACACAAAACATTGGAACATCAACCAGGTCGATGTTACATCGTTAAACGATGTCAAACATCGATTTCAGGCGATGTTATTATCGTCGATGTTTAGTGAACACTACCATCGATTTGACAATTTTAAAAAACTGGTTGAATTAAAGAAATTTAGTTTCCGAGTACAGCTATGTTCCGACAATAACCAATTCAGTTTTAGAATCGCTTTTATTACATCAGACCATCAGTTTCAAATAAATAAAATACCAATCAAATCCAATTAAAAACTATTTTATTGGTGCCAATCGGAGTTTTCATCGATCATAAAATACTGATTGAAACCAATTTGACAACATTTCATTGATATTCATCGGAATTTTTATTGGTAATAAAGTACCCATTGAAACCCATTGACAAATATTCTATTGGTATGAATGCGAATTTTTAATATTAATAAAACACCCATTGAATCCCATGGAGAAATATTTCGCTGGGATCAATTCAAATTTTCATGTTCAATAGTATACCGATTGAATGCAATTAAACAATATTTCATTGATCATAAAATACCCATTGAATCTTATTGACAAATATTTTATTGGTATCAATCGGAGTTTTTATTATCCATAAGATACCGATTGAATCCAATAGAAACACAGTTTTGTCATCAAATTCAATCAGATATTTTTGACCAGGATATATTTGGCAATATGCCACCTCGGAGCAGCGTATTAGGATGGCTCACAGGTAGTTCGATCGGAACCATTGGTGATAGTTCAAATCCCCTCCAGGTAGAAATAAATTTCCCAAGTCATATGCGGAGATAGAGGTGTTGGCAAATTGGAAATTCATTTACATCAATCAGAATTTTGATTAACAATAAAATACCCATTGAGTTGCATCAAAAAATATTTTATTGGTATCAATTGAAGTTTTTATTGATCATAAAATACCGATTAAATCAAACAGAAAAACATTTTATTGGTAACAATGGGAAATTTCCGATGCAGAAACTCAATTCATTCCAATAGAATTTTTTTTCTATCGAATTCAATCGGATTTTTCCAACCAGGGTAACCAAGCATGTTTTCTGAAAGTCCAAAAGACCTGCTGCATGGGTAACGATTTATTATACAATATTCTATGAAATTCCGCAGACGGAGTGATAACGAATCTAGAACCCGCGCACACTTATTACGTTCGGGTAACCGAGAACGGCCGTAACGGAGCAGCCCTGCAAGTAACCCTCCCAGCGGAAGTTATAAAAGCGAATATCACTGAAAAATTGACAACCGATCACAACGTTTGCTTTCATCGTGGAAAATCCTACAAAATAGGTACCAATTGGTACGACGAGTGTATATCATTTTGTACTTGCGCGAAAGACGGTAAAGCCGAATGCGTGACTATAGAATGTCCAACCGATTTCGGACTGGACGTTCTCGATCCTCATTGTATCGACTGGGAAACCGTCCCCGCCAACTTCGTTCCGAAAGCGCCACAATGTTGTCCACAGGTAAAATCAATTTACGATCATCAAGAATTTCCTACCAAGAAATGATATGTTGAAGAAATAAATAATCGTTGGCGTGTCAACAGGAAGTACGTTGTAGAAATAACGGTTCTTGTTCCTACGAGGGAAAGGTCTACGATAATTGGACCGAGTTGCCGTCCAATGTGACTGGATGTGAGAAACGATGCTATTGCGAGATGGGAAATGTTTCTTGCCAGGCCGCTTGTCCACCTGTACCAGCCGTACCACCTCCAAATCTGCAATGTCCGCCTCATCAAGCCTCCTTGGTGCACGCACTCGACGACGAGTGTTGTCTTCATTGGGCGTGTGCTCCACCTTCTTCCCAAATACCAGGTACGCCTTTGGAAGTACTCCAAAATATAATATGTGATTTTGTAGTGGTGGTGGTATCGAAGATTTGATTTCAAATGATTTGTTTTCATGTATAATATATTTCTTCCCTAGAGAGGCTTAAGCGTAGTGATATAATGAGTATAATATCAATTATTCACAACAAGAATGGGGTGTGTGGGTTGTTGTGCTTGTTATACGGACCTGACTGGATCCTTCCAGCATTGGAAAAACCTGTGTATTATACGATATATAGATGAATTTTCATCATTCTTCGACACGTTGATATACGATGAAATTTAACTATAGTCACTCTAGTTTATAGTTCAGTTAGTATATCGTGGAACATAAACCTTTCGTATTGAAAAAATAGTGTAGCGGTACGCCAGACTTATAATTATCTGATCTATGCGCAACCATTCGACCGGCCTTGTCAATTATCAAGTTGCATAATAAAATAGCTGGATATACTGGATCTTGAGGGTCTCTCATATGAAGCAGATAATTCAACCCTTCGAGTGCGGCTCTGTATACATCGATCGGCGGATTTCCTAATAGAAACGGATTGAAATGGAGAAAAACAGCATTTTGTCTAAATCAAATCAATTTGGAGCTTCCGCGGCGGAGCCGGGTCGTTATCATTGCGTTTCGCTATCATTGCAGCTGGCTTCTTCAAGATACAAGACGCGGCTCCACTCCGGAAGCTCAAAATTTATTGAATTTTGCAAACCGCGGAAGACCGCACAGCGAATCTTTGCTGAAGCAACTAAGCATTTTGCCTATTCCAAACCGTTTCAACATCGCGTAGCTACAACAACGAGCCCCCCCCCCCACGAAATCTTACGCACGTACGGAATTCTTTATTAACCCAGAATTTTTGAATAATTTTGGAAATTGAACCGTCAGTCTCAAATCCGTATTTACGTCTAGGCTGCTGAGGCTGGAAACACAGCACAAAACATTCGTTTAAAAAGTTAGGCACAACGCTTGAATGTCCTAAATCCGACCCTGATCAGTCGGCTGGGCTACACTGAGAGAAATTTGGCGCACAGGTTATACTCGGCTCGGAGCGACAGCAGCAAACGAAATGGCTACTGGGTTTTACCCGCCTCAATGCTGCTCCAAATAATTCGCGTATAAGCTATACAGTAGATTTTCGCTATAAGCCTCATCTGTGTCTTTGTTTCACTCGATATTTAATGTTATGTGGGAAAAAGACTGCCCTGGTGAAAATGAAGCGTATACACAAAGTGCAAAGGAAGCGCATACGAAGCGAAAAATGTTTCAATTCCCTTTCCCTGAAACGTGTGATGCTCTCTTGCTGTAAAGTGATGAAATCATACGTTCCATATACGCTCCATAAGCTTTCGATCTCATTTCGTACACGTTTCATGTGGCGTAAAAGTAGGTTATATCAAGCGTATGCAAATCATACCTATTCTGACTTCAAATAATATGTCCAAGCAGTCGATACCAACGACGATCCATGGCTCAGTGGATAAGACCCTCGACTGCCATGGTGAAAGTCACAGGTACAATTCTTATCATGGGGTTGAATTTTTTAGTTAGGTTCTTTCAATTTTATGCGCTTCCTGTGTTTCGATTCCCGCTTCATATACTCTTTGTATCCCTTTCATTGAAGCTCCGTACACTTCTCATTAACGTTTCTGTTACGCTCTAGCATAAGCCTCGTCTACTCTTCCTTGTCGCTTCCATTTTCACCAGGGTGTACTTCTTATCGGAGTGGAAGCTACTCCACACTGTGAACAATGTACACTGATCGGAGTGGCTGCTCCTCCGATGCCACGTACAAGCCAGTAAACCTCAAGTATAGAGGGAGCGCCAAATTCCTCTCAGTGTAGTTTTGCAGTAGAACGAATAGGTTTGAACAAAGATATAGTGACAGAATCTAAGGAAAGTGTACTCTGGATGCGGCAACCCTATCCTGAGAGCATCTACGTAAACAAAAATTTGTATAGCAAGAACAATTGAGCCCACGGAAAGCGCTCGAAAAGCGGTAAAAGCATTGTCCAAGTCACCACGTAAAGGTTAAAAAAAAAAATCTGAATTTTGAAAATCTAAAAATACTGGGTGATAGGGCTTGAAAAACCAATCTGAGTCTCCTTTCACCATTTTTTTCTATGATCGATAGTTTCCAAGAGAAAAAATAAAAACCACCTATTTTTTTTAATCGAAAATCGATGTTTTCCAACATCCAACTCGTCGTAACTCGGCCATTTTTTCATGTATCGTAATAAATCTTGCATAATCCGATTCGTAAGACTTTCCCGATGACGTATATGTTGGAAAAATTTGTGAAAGTCAATAAAAAATTATGACTTTTTTAATCCCAAGTGAAAACCATGTTTCTCATGCTTTGCGCTGAAAAAGTGTCGGGGGGAGTATGAGCTACGAAAAACTTCCAGCGACAAAGTTGTTTGTTAGTGTATGGAGAAACTTTGTGGAAATTTTTAGATCGATTGAACTATTAGTTTTAAAAATACAGCGATTTTAATATGCACACGCAACGAGAATTTTTCATCATTTCGCGTCGTGTCACCGGCCGAATATTGGAGTCCATAGGAAAGATTGTATTTATTCGATTTTCAATGCGTGTTCATGTTTTTTGAGTTAGGGAATCCAAATATTGGAATATTTCTCTTCAAAGTGAATATTTGGTTTATCCATAAAAACATTATAAACAATGAATTTATTTGTAAAGAAAACAGATAACTTTGTCGCTGAAAGTTTTTCGTAGCTCATACTTCACCCGACACTTTTTCAACCCAAAGCATGAAAAACATGGTTTTCACTTCGGATTCAAAAATTCATAATTTTTCATGAACTTTCACAAATTTTTCCAACATATACGTCACCGGGCAAGTTTTACGAATCGGATTATGCAAGATTTATTACTATACATGAAAAAATGGCCAAGTTACGACGAATTCAATGTTGAAAAACATTGGTTTCGGTTAAAAAAAAAACAGGTGGTTTCTATTTTTTTTCTTGAAAATTATCGATCATAGAAAAAAATTGTAAAAGGAGACTCATGTTGATTTTTCAAGCCCTATCACCCAGTATTTTTAGATTTTCATAATTCCGATTTTTATTTCGAACCTTCACGTGGCGCCTTGGAAAATACTTTTACCACTTTTCGAGCGCATCGTCGATTTTGCTTTCCATGGGCTCAATTGTGATTCGAATTTTGTACCTGCTGCAGCTGTAGCTTTCATTTTTTGTATTTCGATGCAACATACTATTGAGTTTGGCTCAGACTCGAATTCCCGCCCAAGATCGCTCCAGTTCTCATCCGGCAAAATTGCTAAGTTAAGGGGACATTCTAAGGGAACCAGCAAATTTGACAGTTGGGTTAAATAGAATGACCAATGGAAAAAAAAGAGTTGAGTACAGAACCCGAGTGGTCCCGGGCGGGAGTTGAAGGCTGCCCTAGTAGAAATGCACTAGTAATTGAAGAGTTTTGTAACGCTTAACCAGCCAAGAACTAGACGCTTCCCTGTTGCAAAAACCCGGAATGATCCAACTTGATACGAGGTGGTGCCAGGTACAGACCATGATGGTTAGTCCAACAGCCAATATGGGACCAGCTTGGTTCCAACCGGTGTCTAGTTGGTTCAAGTTGGTGGTCCAATATACGACCAACTTGCTTGCAACTGGTACTAGTTACAGGCCATGCCCAAATTTACCAACTCAAACTTGACTCATTCCAAATGCACCGATATCAAAGTGGTTTTCAAAATTCAACATGATGCACATTTTTTTTCGTACCAGGATTAATTGAAAAACGTGATGAGAAGAATATCAACAAATATAAGTGTATCATAAGTGCAAAAAGCCTGAAAGTCTTATATGGCCGAATCGTAAAATCTGCCCAATTGCAAAATGTCAAGAAAAGTGTTTATCTCTGATCTGAGGCCATATCGAGCATGTAATGCCACAAGTTGATACTAGGACTGGATAGAACCATGCAGGGTAGTACTGACCTGTAGGTAGACTCAAATTAGGTGGTACCAGCCTAGGTGGAACCAATACCTGATCCCCTGTAGGTTGATCCTACGCAGCATGGTTCGACCAAATTCTTAATGGTCCTATCCAGCATGGTCGGACCTAGCTAGAACCCAGCTGGGTTTTTTCAACAGGGTTGCAAGTGCCTTGTAGGGTTCTGGCGAGGTACTCGCAAGTGTCTAGTATATACGTCGTCAATAACTAGAGCATTTCTACTTGGGTGCACGCGAATTTGGAAAGTTCGGAATGGTTATTCGAATAAAGATGAAATGATGTGCAGACCAACGATCACAAAATTAATCCTCATACGGAGTATTTGCTGAATAATGTCACATCTGAATACAGCCAACAACGTCAATTACTGTCGTTTCATCGAATCGTGGATGATCCAAACACGTCAATATAGATCCATCGGTGGCTCCCGTGTGGAAATTAATTCTTGGCGGCAGTTTGGGCTGAACTAGGCGTCCTGGTTTTATTTCAGACCCTGTTTTGGTTACCCTTATAGGGCCTAGACAGGATTATCACGCACTCATCTACAGGGCCTGCATAGTATTCCCAACTTGGGCCTATGTAGGGCACCACCCATTATGAAGCTAATGCAGGCGATAAAACTAGGACCTTTAAGAGGATGATAAATTGAATAAATATTGCAACGAGAAAACTTTCTCGATTGAAAATTAGGCTATCCAAGGCTCTATCCGTACCCAGACCACTTCGACTTGAGTCCAGACAGGGCCTGGAATGAGCCGATTCCAATTTCTATTCGGGTATTCCACCCAACGTTACTTTGTTCATACATTATCGGACTGTATAAAAAAACAGAACAGCCTGAATAAGTTATTCAGTCTTGGAATTAACCATACAGTGATGTTTTTTCCGATTTTTTGACATTGTTCACCGATAGGGTGAACACAGTAATCATGGATGAAATATTTTTTTGAGGGCATACACCGCAAAAAGTCGAAATTACCAATACGATTTCAGTAAATTTGCTCTTCAAAAAAGGAATTGATATAAGGGCAAGGCTCTATGTAGGCTGTAGTTGGGTGCATTCAGATTTTCAAAACGGGGAAAACGTTGGAGATACAGTTTGGCCCTACACGGGTTGTATACAGGTATGCTTAATCGAGATCTTCGGGAGAATGTGGGAAGCTTTGCAAGGCCCTATCGAGGCTGTAGTTGGTGTGCCTAGATTTTTAAAACCGGGGAAAAAATTAGTAATGCAGCATAGCCCCATATGGGCTTTATATCAGCAACCCGACTAGGCCCCTTAGTAGCTAAGGTTAGGATATTCCAAGTTTGGATACCCAATACAAGCTCTTACGGGACCTATATTCGATACAAGACGTCCGGAAGAATTTCCACACGGGCTCTTTGAAACGTCAAAACAGTCGTTTTTGTTCGGTAAATTGTGAAGTCTGAATTTGCACACTTGGTTTATACACCTTGGCAATACCTGTGTAAAAATACTCCTGCGAATTCCCATATATGTGTAAATAACGTGAGAATGTTCCATATCCGACGAGACCATAATTTTCTATAATTCGTTGAAAATCTAATAAAAAGAGTGGTGTGCAATTGAAATGGGTTGAAAGCACGTAACGAGGTTGGTATCGGTACGCACTGATCTAACGAAAGCATTTTCCAGCAACTGGTATCATGTAAAAGTCGGTGGATATGAAAGCTATGTGGAAGAAGAATTAAAACTGCATGCTATCATTTGGATACCTCTACGCTTTTTTGTACATATTTGAGAAAAAGTAACTCGAGTAGCAATCAACTGATATATGTGCGTGTATATGTTGCATGGACTTTGGACCATTGGAAAGAGGACAATCCAAGGCCCGGATTTCATCGCTACTTTATTGTCAAAGAAATAAAAGAAATCCCTATAACCACCCTTTTCTCAGTGATTGGAAAAAAAAAAATCTGTATTGTGTGTTACTAAAACGTATTAATAGCGATGGAAGATCGAAATCCGGTACCTTGTCAATGAACCGACAATCTCTATGACAAATGGACTTTAATTGTATTGCAGGAAAGAACGCGACGTCCGCGTTAACCAGTCCCTCGGCCACTACTAGCAACGATATTGATAAATCACATAACAAGTCCCAGGATAAGTCCAACCAGGAACCAGATCGTGGCGTTTCTTTCCCTCCGTCCTCGTGGGAAGACACGAAACCTCAGACATTCGATATCACGACTAATAACAACCATGGACCACTCATCCATTATCCTATGGATCCTGGACATCCTACGGTACCCTACAACGGACCCTACAATCCCGATTACAAACCAACTCATCCTAGTGTCGAAAACGTGTTTCATTTATCACCACCATCATCATCGTCATCATTATCATCAACCACAGCATCGACCCACGTAGACTCTAAACCCAGTATCACGAAAGACAAGACATCGTCAAAACCCAAGCTGGAACAAACGAAAAAGCCGGTAGAACCGATGAAACCGCATCCGACGAAAGATACCAGCTCGAACGTTCCACAATATTTCCCTGGTCCTCTCGCACCGGACAAGTTCCCGGATAAAATGAACCCGTCGATGGTCGATCACAAAATTCACTCGGAGAATCCAAATAAATTAGCAACGCCTGTACAAAAAGGAACATTGCCGAACGTCGTTTCGCAGCATCCTTCGCCGGACCAGCCTCATTTCATACCATTCAATCCTCAAGGACCGACATCGCCAGGTGCTTCTTCTTTCCCCTTCGCACCTCACAACGGGGAAAACATTCCACCCGGTAATTTCGATCACATACAGTACGAAAATTCTGCGGTAGGTCCACCTTACGGCGGTGATCCGAATTTCATTATAACGAATCCCAGCAAAGTGAATTCCAAGAAGAAACAACAACAGCAACAATCATCTCCCCACGATGATTTGGTAGATAAAACAAAAATATCATCGTTGCCTGGTAGACCGAAGCAAAACCAAAGAAATCCCGAACAAGATATTCTACCGGACGAGCTCTATCATCTGATAAATCTGCAACATCCAGGCTTGATACAGTTGGAACACGCTCCTCCTCAAGGACATCCAGGTCTTTACGAGATCCATCAACAGCACATCACTTCCGGTGCTGCTGCTGCTGGTGGTGGTGGTCAAAGACAGCCAGTTCCCGGCTATTTCGGTACGGCTCCCACGCAAGTACCCAAAAAACGTCTGAAACCGCACATATTTGCTCAAAAGAATCCTGAAAATGGTGAAACCACCTATCACATCCACACCCCTGAGATTCCAAGTTCGCAACAACAAATTGAGGAACTTCTCGCACATATCAGTCAACACGATTCCAATCCTGGCCCCTTCCAGCATTATCCTGGCCAACAAGCGATCCCTCATACCCTCAACACCGCACCCTCTGGTCCCTCCTTGCCCCTTCACGTAGACGCTCACACATCGCATTCAGGACTCACGCACTTGAACCACCCGTTCGCAGCACAAACGCCCGACCAGTCAGGTTCGTCCCTGAACAGAAAACAAAAAAAAAACAAAAAAAAACTTCAATAAATTCTAAATAAGCTTGATTCTGATTAATCCCTGGTGGCTCTTCTTTTTCCAAATGATCACTAAAACTTGTTTCCTCTCTGAATAAATTTCAGGATTAGATCACAACGTTCATCCAGGTTTTCCAGTCTCCGGATTCCCAGTTCAACCCCCCAACGAGGAAATAACGGTGCAAATGTTGGATGCCCTGAACGAACATACGGTTCGATTGGTTTTCACCGTACCGCAAGTTCTCGTTGGTTTGCACGGGAGAGTGGAATTGCGATACACCAGCGATAAACTGTACGTCCCATCGATCATCGATGTGATTTGAATTCATTTGCATTAAACATTTATTCTTCTTGTTCTCCAGAAATCTTGATCCTTCCACGTGGAGAGTTCAAGTCTTCGCACCCCCGAACGACCTCATAGCGACACCTCAGTTGGAATTCGAATTGGCTGACTTGAAGCCATCGACGGAATACAAAGTCAAGATCACGGTCAAGTTGAAGGATTTAGCTAACAGTCCGACGAGTAAAATCTATAGTGTTCGAACTTTGGAGAAGAGAGCCGAAATCACCACGTTGCCCCCACAAATTCCCATCGACGCTGAACTCAGAGTCATGGAAACTAATTCTTCGTGGGTCAATGTGATGTGGAAAAAGTTCACCGAATACGAGTTGCAGTTCATCGATGGAGTTCAACTGAGGTACAAGGAAAAGGATAGCAAAGTCTACGCAGCCACGCCATTGATCCACCGAGCTGTGACCAATTATGTGATAGAGAATCTCAAGCCTGCCACCACTTACGAGATTGGAATTTACGTTATACCTTTCCCTGGACAAAATACTGAACTCATCAGTGAAAAAGAGGTAAATAAAAAAGATATCGTTGGAGTTTGAGTTCCCGTACAGCACTTTTGGTCTTCGAGATATCTTGAGTTTCTTTTTCCAACATTTTTTTTTTTTCATAGAAACGATTGAGATATCGTTTTGAAAATTTGTAAGTATGTTTTTAGGACCTTAGATTGGTCTGGTTCTTATCTGACTCAAAAAAGTTTCTTTCAGTTTGTTTTCATTTTCTGTTGATGTCTCAGTAATATCTCCAGAGTATTCTGACAATATTACAATGTCTCCAGAATATTCTGGAGATATTACTGAGACATTTGTGCTATGTGGGTAGGCATTTTTGATCCCTATTTCAAACGTCGGTAGCAGCCCCTGAATCTCTATTGAAAATTACGTGGAAAATATTGTAGGACTTCTTCATAATGTAGAACAAAATCAGAGGGTGTCCCGTACAAAAAAAAAACTTGTTGTTAACCACAGAAAATGAAAACAAACTAAAACAAACTGTTTTGAGTGAAATAAGAAATTTTTTTTCAGATTCAAAGGTATTTTTTTCCCTTATACCAATTTGAACCACAAAAAACACTGAAGAATGACGGTGGGAGTCATTTGGAACGACCGAATGATCGGAAAAAAAACCAAAAAAATGGCAAATTATTCCTTGTTGAAGTGGTTATCGCATGAACTAGGATATTCTTGATTGATCAAAAACTGTCCGATTTGCATCCGATTTTCCAATTTCAAAAATCGATGTTTTCGAAAAATGGCCGCCATTTTGTCATTTTTTGATGAAACAGAAATATCCTACTTCATGCGATAGGCACTTCAACAAGGAATGATTTGCCATTTTTTTCATTTTTCCGGATCATCTGGTCGCCTCAAATCACTCCAACCGTCATTTTTTAGTGGTTTTTTTGTTTAAATTAGTATAACGAGAGAAATTTTTTTTTTTAATCTGGAAGAAATGTTGTGTAATATTTAATGTTCAGTAAACATACCTACAAATTTTCAAAATGATATCTCAATGTTTTCTCTGAGAAACCAGAAAGACCCCTTAACCCTTTCACGGGCGCAATTAACTGGGGAATTCCAGCAAACTGTTTTTATCGTGTTCTTATGTTTTTGGGGTCGCTGATTACGAATTTGTTGTCTAAATTCACAAACTCAAAATGATGGATTCAATATGGTGGACGAAAATTGAAAAAATAATCGGATTTTTTTCAAGCTCGGTACCCAGAGGTTTTTGGGGTCGCTGATTACGAATCCGTTATCTGAATTCAGAAATTCAGAATTCAAAAACAATTGCATTAGTGTAAGCTGATGGGGGTTGAGAATCACGAATAGATATTGATTCAGATCTCAATTTTCCTGGATTTTTTAAATTCAAGTTCGTCATTTTTAATTTGGGAATTTTCACAACGGATTTGTAATCAGTGACTCCAAAACCTTCCAGGTTACAAGTTACAAATTGAAGGAAATCCGACGATTTTTTCAATTTTCATCCGCCATATTGGATCCGCCACTTTGAGTTTTGAAATTTATACGACAGATTTGTAATCAGCGACCCCAAGAACTTTTGGGTACCGAATTTGAAGGTTATCCAATGATTTCTTCAATTTTTTGTTCGCCATATTGGTTCCGCCATTTCGAATTACAAAATTTAGACATCAAATTTGTAATCAACGACCCCAAAAACTTCCAAGCAACAAGTTTCAAGCAAATTTGAGAACTGTGTATAATTTTGTCCAGCTTTTTGGCATTTGGCCTCACCGTGCGACATTTTTGCGCAATATTTTGTTAATCCTGATGAAAAAAAACTCTCTGAATCTCTTTGAAATCTCTCTGAATTTCTCTGAATTTCTCTGAATCTCTCTATATTTTGGGACAAATTTCAGAAAGATTCAGAGTAATTCCAGAGTGATTCGGAGGAAGTTAGAAACTTTTCCGATAATGATACGTTCTGAATTCTTCAGCTTTCTCTGAATCTCTCCGCATATCACTGAATCCCTCAGAATTTTATATATTCAAATTTTAAAGCTCCCTCTGAATTTACCTGAACATCTTTAAATTTCTCTAAATCTCCCGGAATCTAATGTATTCAGATTTCAAAGCTTCCTCTGAATTTCTCGGAATTCCTCTAAATCTCCGGGAATTTAATGCATTCAGATTTCAAAGCTTCTTCTGAATATTCCTCTGAATCTCTCTGAATTCCTCTAAATTTCCGGGAATTTAATGTATTCAGATTTCAAAGCTTCCTCTGAATTCTCTCGAATTTCTCTGAATTTCTCTGAATTTCTCTAAATCTCTCTGGATTACTCTGAATCTTTCTAAATTCCTCTGAATATTTCTAGAAAATTCCACGCACAATTTTTCCTAATTTACCTTCCCCTGGAAGTCTCTGAAACTTCCAGAAAGCCTCTGAAATGCATGACCAAGAATAGGAACTAAATTTATTTCTCTCTGAATTTCCCAGACTTCGCCCGCATCTCTCTGAATTCCGCTGAATCTCTCTGAATATTTCTGAAAAATCCCACGCACAATTTTTCCTAATTCACTTGCCTCTGTGAGTCCCTGACACTCCCTAAATACCTCTGGAATCCTGAATCAAAAATTTGGCTGAATTAATTCCTGTCTGAAGTTTTCTAAATTCCTCTGAATATCTCTGAATTACTCTGAATCTTTCTAAATCCCTCTGAATATTTCTGAAAAGTTCTACGCACAATCTTCCTGAATTCATCTATCTCTGAAAGTGTCTGACACTCCTTGAACGCCTCTGAATTGCAGGACCAAGAATTTTACTGAATTTGTTCCTCTCTGAATTTCCCTGCATCTCTCTGAGTTCCTCTGAATTTTCCTGAATCTTTCTGAAAAATTCAAAGCACAAGTTCTTTCAATCCACTAGTCTCTGAAATCCTCTCAACCACGCTGGGTTGCTCTGAATTTCTCTGATTCTTTCTGAATCTCTCTGAAACGTGAAATTTTCAGAGAGATTCAGAGAGATTTCTTTACCAGGGGAATAAACAATAACAACAATGAACATCGCAATAATTCTACCAAGCATAGCTTTGACTATCATCTCTAGAATCTAAAAGCATGATTTACCAGTTGATATATATCCTAGGGACTTCAGGGACAAATTCAATGATTGTTTATTCAATAACAATCGTAAAATGCCTAATTTTTGGAAAAATGATTAAGTAGGGTTTAGATGAATCATTATTGAGTATAAAAAAAGTTATTTCTCATTGATATCTTGTAATGAGCCGGAGTTATAACGAAAAAACCAAAGAAATTGAGGTGGGAAGTATATTTCCTACCACCCCTGAAAGGGTTAAGATGCATAAAACAGTTCTTTTAGAAGATCTGAAACTATTCTTCCAAGATTATATATCTTTCAGACATCTTATAGAAATCTTATAGAAGTAAGAACTGTTTTAGATCTCTTCAAGATATCTTGGCATGTCGGATAAGACTCCTTAAATTTGATTTCAGATATCTTTTAGAGCTGAAATGCAGTGTGGGTTGTTTGTCGAAACGAATTCAAATTCATTCTCTTCAATGAAATATGAAGATCCCTGGTGAACAAAATTCTCTGAGAATCTGTGAAAATTCCAGAGAGTTTCTTGAAGTTTTTTCTGAAATATTCATAGATATTCAGAGAATTTTTCAGTGGAAAAACGTGTCCCGCTCATTCTCTAAAAAAAAGAGCTTTTTTCAAGAATTTTTTTCCAGTATTCCTTCATGATAATCATGAACAACCAATAGATTGAGCAAGAAAAACTTTTTTTATTGAAAATTTTTTGCAAAATGGCGGCTGTAGGAGCCTTTCGCTGAAAACTAAGCGGCAGAACTCGAAGAGTTTTCATCCGATCGACTTGAAAATTGAACTGTAACTTCATCGTGTGATTATCTAGTGAAGTACAGACGATCATAATTTTAAGAATTTTTTTCGCAACCTGGCGACACCTTGAACAAAACATTCGAATTTTGGAAAAAAAAATTGGCCTTTGATTGTTCATAAAAAAAAAATCCTGTTGACCAATCGTAAAAATCGTGCGTACTCCGCTAGATATTATAATCACACGATCAAGTTACAGTTCAATTTTCAAGTCGATCGGATGAAAGCTCTTCGAGTTCTGCCGCTTAGTTTTCAGCGAAACGCTCCTACAGCCGCCATTTTGCAAAAATCTGCTCAATTGGTTGGCTGCTCATGATTATCATAAAGGAATGCTCAAAAAAAATTATTGAAAAAAGCTTTGCTTTTGAGAGAATAAGGGGGATATTACCCCTTAAACGATTCGAATGGTCAAAGATTTGGTGAATTTTTTGTTAAACCTTCATTGAAGATGCGTGTAGTATTTCGCTGTATAATCGTTGAATATATTTTGACAGGTTCAAGTGACAACGTTAATGGAACCCGATCCATATTCGTTCGACGTTAAAGTCGAGATCAAAACCATCAAATCTACGGACGTTGAAGTGTCGTGGAGTGGCGTACCGTATCCGGAAGACAAATACGTCAACATTTACCGAGCAATCTATCAAAGCGATAGCGGTAAAGAGGATACGAGTACGTTTAAAATTGCTAAAAGGGATTCTCCTGCTAAAACTGTGATCACGGATCTCAAACCTGGTACCAGATACCGTTTGTGGATCGAAGTATATCTGACTAATGGTAAAATTAAGAAGAGTAACGTGCAAGATTTCGTCACGAAACCTGGAGTCCTGTTACCGGCGAGTGTTTCTCAACAAGGTATGGCGCGATATATATTCCAGATTCAAGCCGTCCCCAATGCGAATTATTTTAGTCGTTCTCTAGACTATTACAAGGTCTCATCCAGGGATGCTTGGTGCCAAGCTTGAATCAATGTTAATCAACATTGAGCCTAGCTTGGTTGCTCACAGTGGCGCCAAACTACATGATGATGGTCTGGGATGATAACAATGTTCAATCCTTGCAATCGATATTGTTATACGACATTATTGATATACGATACTAGAATAGATTTTTCATTGGCGTCCAAGTTTGATCGAACATTCACATTTGAGTGATTGACCAAACTTGGTGATAGATTAGAGTCAATGCTAGTCATCACCGGGTGTAGCCTAAAATTACCAACAATGTTATCAAGCTAGGTCGATGTTTAGGATGATAATAACGTTATCTGCTGAGCATTCAGTTTTCATATGTTATATATCAGAAATCCAAGATGGCAAAATATGCTTGTTCCTAGCATTGATGTTCAAGACGCTATCAAGGTTTGGTTAGCTTGGTCCTAACATTGGTGTCTCTGGACTCCAGACTCTATCAACGCTTAATCAACTTAGGCTAACCAGACTTGGCATACCAAGCTTGACTTCGATCATGGTGCAATTGTTAGTCTTCGCATTACGAGCCTGGACATTAGACCTGGCAAAGCCTCATTAAACCTAAAGAATGACCAGAATGAATTCGTCATGTTTTTTTTTTTCAAAACCCGAGTTCAAAAATTGTAATACTTTTTAAAGCCTGATCAACTCCGTAATACGCAAAGATCCAGAGTTTCATCGGGTCGAAGAAAGGTTCCCACATAACAATTTTGGATCACTCTTTTGGATCATTCTGAAAGATATCTTAAAGAATTCGAAAAGATGTCTTATGAAACACCAAAAGATATCTTTTGGAAGTTTTCATGCAAGATTTCTTGAAGTTTTCTGAAGGTACCTTTTAGAATTCTTAAAGATATCTTCCGTAAGATATCTTAAAGATGTCTTTAGGTGTTTCATAAGACATCTTTTAGAATTCGTTAAGATATCTTTTAGAATGTTCCGGAAGAATTCCTCAAAATTGTTATCTGGGTTAACATCAGATTGAATGAGAATGTTAAAACCTGTTTCACTCTGTAATATGTACGCAACGAATCAGAGCTAAATCAGGTTCACTTTTTGACTCGGGAATGTCATCCAGACTCATTAAATTGGAACATCCTAAAATGTTAGTTGTCGCAGCCAGATTTTTATTTACGCCAGCTAGACTCTAGTTGGGGTAAATATACAAGGCTAGCTGTCTGAAATATGGATAAAATGTTTCATCCAATGGGAATAAGGAATATAGTTGTGACAAATAAAATTTAGCTAGCACAACTAAATTTTTATTTACAGTTACTAAATTTCCTAGCTGTCGCATATTTGAATAGACCCTTTCTCTCAGTGTGGCAGACGAATTTTGGATGGTCCAGTTTGGTAATTTCTAATCAAACGGGGTAGAAATCTGGTCACTTTTTCAGAAAACAAAAACTGTTCGCATGTCTAACAGCAATTTTCAAAATCAAATGCAATAGAATATATTCTGTATCGAGTCAAGATGATGTTCCACTCAAACGACGATCAGTTAAAAAAAAAAAACAATAATGCTAATTGATGTTGCAGCCGGAAAACTCGCGTCGATTTCACTTCACGAAGGAGATTATTACGGTCCGTTAGTCATAGTAGCTATCGTGGCTTCTCTCGCCATATTGTCGACTCTCATTCTCTTGATGATGCTCATGAAAAGAAGGACCAGTAGCAAAGCTGATATTTCACCTCGTAAAACTACGTCTGCGTACGACAATCCGTCCTACAAGGTAGAATTACAACAAGAAACTATGGGTAATTTATTATTATGTTTCTATCCATTGTATTTTTTTGCCTATTATTAGCTACATAATTTCCTTTCGTATACGAAATTTTACATACTCTTTCCAACAAACACCGGAGGTCTTGAAGACATCTACAAGATATCTTTAGAAAGACATCTTCCGGATACGCCGAAAAGATGCTATCTAAACGACGTCACAAAAGAGATATCTTCAAGATATATCGAAATGATATGTTTTAGACATCTTCGAGAGATGTCAGAAACACGTTCTTCCAAGTATTTCTGAATCAGCATAGTCTGAAAAACATTCTTAAAGAATTTCTGAACGATATCTGTTGTACATCTCAAAAATTATCTAAATAAAAACGGCGAAGGTCATGTGATGTTCCTTTTTTAGAACTCATTAGTGATACTTTTGTGATGATTTCAACAAAACATATCTTTAAAAAAATCAAAAATCTATCTTGAGGCATTTAAAAGATGTCTTTCATATTTATAGGTGAAATATATCTTTTGCAAGACTTTTTTGAGATAACTAAAATTTTTTTGAATTTGTTGCATAAGAAATCTTTGAGATGTCGAAAAGATATCTCCACGAAAGTCTTCCAAGGCATCTTCCATGATTTTAAGGTGTCTCTGAACGAGATGTCGAATCAGCATAGTTTAAAACCCAAATAGACACAAAGATATCTTTTAGAATTCTAAAAGATATCCTCCAAAAGTACAAGAAGTCTTGAAGAATTTTCTAAAAGATATCTTTTCGTATTCGAAAAGATGTCTTATGCAACATGAATAGATTTGTCAAAGATATCTTTAAGGAGAAATTAAGAAATCTAAAAGAGTCCTTCAAGATTTCTCAAAGATGTTTTGAGAAAATTCATATAAATGTCTTGAAAGGAGCTTGAATTTCTTCACAAAAAAATTCTAAAGTCTTGTTTTCCCTTCTTCCTCCTGTTTGTCTTTAGCGCTCTCGCACTCCTCAAACCTCGAGGTTGCGGGAATCGAACCCGCGCATTTTACGATGTATTTACGCTTCAGTGACCTGAGCTATACGACAGTTTGATTTTGATGCTTATAATTGTCGATATGACATAGTGAAATAGTGTCAGATATTTTGATAAAACTGTTATTATATAAACAAATGTGAGTAAAGTTAGCCGTGGATACCACAGATTTTTCTTAAATTATTTTTACCTCATCGTTATCGAAGAATTAATAAATTAATAAGTATAAATGAGAATTTTTGTCAATTTACTCGAAGGCTGTACATGAAATTCAGCGGAAAAAGTTCAGTAATTTGTGAAATAGTTGTTGTCTCGGAGATTCGTTAATTCCAGCGCGGGTATTGAAAGGTTACAATATCGTACTTTTTGCAGAATTTCAAATCTCTTGGCATGTACATAGATTTTTCAAGCTTTCGATTTGTGAACGAATTTATCAGATCTGTAATTCCATTATAACAAAAGGCAGAGTCCAAGTGTTATTCATGTCAATTCATATGATCAGGTATTCATAACCTAAACCTGCTGAAAATCTATCTTCTTAAACATATCTTGTTAAAGATATCTTTTTCCAAGATATCTTGCATGGTCGTCTTGGAGATGTCTTGAACCAAGAAATCTTTTACAAGATGTCTTTCCAACACTTCTGATAGATATCTTCAAGAACTCTTCAAGAACGTTCTTGAAGATCTCTCAATTGAGTATTCTTTTAGATATCTTCAAGAACTGCGTGCTGTGTGGGAAGACAGTTTGAAAAAGTTTCTGAATGATATCTGTTACACATCTCGAAAATTGTCCAAATAAGAAGGACAAAAGTCATGTTATGTTCCTTTTCTCTGGAATCTTCATTTCTGTCATCTCCTTTTGTGTTGTCTGGGATGTCTTAATGATGTCAAAAAGACATCTCGAAGATATTTTTCTTTAACGTATCTTGGAAGAATCGGTAAAGACGTTTTCCAATAGAATCAAAAATATATCTTGAGGCATTTAAAAGATGTCTTCCACATTTCTAAAATATATCTTTGTTAGCGTGCCTGAAACATGTCCTTGGCAAGACCTTTTTGAGATATCTAAAAGTTCTTGAAATTTGTTGTATAAGACATCTTTTAGATGTTGAAAAGATATCTTCACGAAAGTCTTCCAAGACACCCAGACAGCAACGGACATTTCTACGTTGCCTCCACGTGGAATCTTCGTTCATCAACGTTCTATCCACGTGGAGTCCACGGAGATGCGACGTGGAAATCGGTGGATGTGCTGTTAGGGCATCTTTTACATATCAATATTATATATATTAAATAGATATTTTTCAGAGAAAATACAAAATAATCCATACCCTGCTTGAAGAATCTCATTGAACCGATTAATGCTCATTGATTCCGATGTAGAAAACTGATTCAAACCCATTGACAATCAATTTTTAATGGGTACGTATCGATTTTTTGCATCGGAATCAATGAGAATCAATCGTTTCAATGAGATTCTTCAAGCAGGGTACAGAAATAAAGAAAAAACAACATTTTTTACAGAATAGAATTACAAAGGAGTGTGGAAAATTTCATCATACGTTAAATTGATTCTTCATTTTTCCTTAATCGACCACAGAGAGACAAAATGTGTACAAAATAATGAAATTTGTAAATTTACAGACTTGTGAGGATGCGGCGCCAATTACCAACGGAAGGAATAAAATTATGGACCACGAAATGGCTACCATCAACATCAACGCCAAGGATACAGCTTAAACCCTTTTTGTAGTCTATTAAATTATTTGTATTTATATAGGACAATATTCTACCATACGATGATGTGTCCACTTAAAACGATCCGTCCATGTAACAAAGTAAAAAAAACAACGAGAAAAAAATTCCAAAACTAGAACTGCCCTGAATCGCGTATCGTAGCAACAATGTGACCCAACCAAGTGATACAACAATTTTCGTTATCTCGTCGTTCTGGAAACAATAATTTTCCATCATTATTCGATTCTCAATAAATCGGACTCATCGAAATGTATTGTATTAAAACGTGTACATAAGATTATTATTACTCAGTTTTTAAGTTTTCTACACCGACAGCTGTCTTGATCGTAACGTGAACTAGTGATTAAAAATACTCTATTTGTTATCGAACGAGGAAAGAATAAGTAGAAATAGTTCAAATTATTGAAATTACATTTGAATGGGAATGAAATTTGAAATTCGAATGTGATTTCGATGATTGTGGATATCGTGCCCTAAACAATGTGCATTTGAGTTTATTTTTATCATTATTATCGTAGGTGTGCATTTAAGGGATGTATCTGAGAGATCATTTTTAACGTAAGGACTGTCTCTGGATTTACACGAAACAGAGAATATTTTGTACAGTATACATTTGTATTATTAGAAATTAACAAAATAAAATTATGATATTAGAAATTACTCGGTTTATTGAAAATAATAAAATTTATTTGAAAAATTCAAAATACAGTCATCATTTTGGAACATCTATTATTCACGTCAGTTTGTTCTTTGATTGTTGTAATATTGCTTATTCACGATGTTTTCATGTTTTCATGGTGTATATTCTTTTTAAAAGGTATGTTTGAGATGCAATTCAAGAATTCTGAGGACGATTACAATTTTTTGTAATACGAAATACAATAAGAAATTGTTTGTTGATCGATTATATCTCAAACTACGACGTTTTTTTGTGTGTCATAGTTTGAAAATTTGTTATACATGCATTCTTAGAGCTATGATTATTACTAGAGAGGATGATTCATGTAAGTGATGAACAGTTCAAGGTTTTGAGTCTCCAAGGAGGGACTTCTCAAAACTCGCAAGTTAATTTACAATCTCTCAATATACCTACGTTTATTGAACGTTCGAATTTCGTGTTCTCTCGAAGTTTCAAACACAGTTTTTAACACCCAGATTGAAAAGCATACTCTAAATATTCTGTAACATAAAGTGCCGTAAACGTACTATCATGAACTCTGCTTAGCTCTCGATGATGCATAGAATGTAAACATTATGTCTGCATTTTTTGGCGTTTTATTGAGACATTGTTCTATCTGGGAAAACATTTTGTGCTGTGTTATTCACCTTACCAAATTTTCTACATCATCTTTTCAACAGAGCACTTTGCATCGTAGGTGAATTTTAGATTGATTTTAAGTTGATCTACGTTGAATGAAGGTTTATCGAACCTCAGAATGTTCCAAAATTAAACCTAAAAGAAGGTCTGCCTCCTCTAGGACTAGGTACATAAATATGTATTACAAAAAATTCTAATCGTCTTCTACTGCGGTAATCCTGTTTTCAATATGATGAAGAATTACATGTAATCACACTAATGAAGATACGAACTCGAAAGGCATTTAAAACAATTTTTCCAACTCAGATTCGAGACTCAAGGGATCGGTTTGAGGAGCAGCACGATCCACAACTTTGCCTTGTTTATTGATAATGAATTTGGTGAAGTTCCATTTGATGTCGTTGGTTAGGAATCCGCTAGCTTGAGTTTCCAGCCACTTCCACAGGGGATGAGCGTTATTTCCATTGACATCGACTTTTTCGAACATATCGAAGGTGACATTGTAACGTTTAACAAAGTCCAAAATCTCTTGCGAAGTTCCAGGTTCCTGGCCACCGAATTGATTGGAAGGGAACGCGAGGATTCTCAAACCTTTCGATTCGCTGTACTTTTCGTACAATTGTACGAGATGTTTGTAGTTCGTATCGGTCAAACCGCATTGGCTGGCAACGTTCACTATGATGGACACGTGACCGCGGTATTTGCTCAACGAGACGTCATTTCCATGAATATCGCGGGCGTGGAAGTCGTAAATCGATGTGGCTTTTTCCCAATCGGTGTCCTGATTGAAGGATTTTGTTTGCCCTGGTTCATCCGTACGACATTCTTCCGCTTGGCTGTTGGTTTCGCAATGATCAGCTATGATCGGGGTCGCCGCCAGCAATAGCACGGATAATGTTCTCAGTTCTGAAAAAATTTTAAAGAATCATTATTTCAATTGTACCTTGATGAGTACCTTGATTCTTCTAAGTTTTATCTTCAATCGGATTTCTATTGATTCCTATCGCTGGTAAAACTGCCAGCTGAACATACATTTCATACATTTGAATGCGAGATTTCCAGACGAAAAAGTACTGAATTTCGCACCTATTTCCATAGAATTCATCAGCCAGGAAATTTATGTAGGATTTTTTGGAATTCATCATTCGGATTTCTGTGGTGTATTTTGCAGCCAAAATGCAATATTTGTCCTCAGGTTTTTGAACTATGAGCATTCTTAGATTTTTTTTCTCCCAAATTCAAATCACTCGGAAGCATTGTGTTTTACATTCTTGAGCCTAACACCATTCTTTGAATTCTGATTGGCTAAAAGCCAGACCATTTCAAATCGCTGTATAGCTCCGAAACAAAGAATGATAGGATAATTGGTTTTTTTTCTCAGAGATCCAGCGTTTTTCAACTCAGAGAGTAGAACACAATGCTGTTGAGTTATTTGAATTCGAAAAAAAATCAGAATACATCACAGAAATCCGAATTCTGATTCACACCCTGTATAAAATTGTTTGTTTTCGATTCGCATGATTTGGATTTCATAATTATTTGAAAAAACCGCTCAAAACATTGCAGGGGTGAGGTGAAGTGAAGCGTTCATTTTATCGTGACGCGGCTTCTTTTATTCAAATCTCAATTACTTCGGGTACACGTATCTGCAATATACGTTGATAAAAGTGGATTTATGTGTACGCTCATTTCAATACTATCTACAATTTCGAACGACAGACGAATAACATCATTCCCTATTGTTTTCTCCTATCGTGTGCCGATAAATGATGATTCACGAGCTTAAAAAACGAGGAGATGATTCAAAAATTCATCTGGCTAAAAAATTATTTATATCTTTCAACGCGAATATGAAAAATCGTTGATAAATTGCCAAACGTCGGATCAGATTTGTATTGAAGGAAAGACCTCGCAAATGGAAATTAACCGAAAAGGAGATTTCAAAAATACAAATTATAATGAAATAAATACTCTCTTCATTTCGAACGTGAATTTGATGTAACTGTCACACTGGTTTTGGACAATCAGTTTTTTAATTTCGAAATATCATCAAGTACCCACATAACAATTCATGTCTTGCGATGTCTTTTCGATAAGTTTAAGATGTCTTGCGCAACACATTTAGATATCTTTTAGACTGAAGAAGAGTTTTAGATATCCAAAAGACATCTAAATGTGTTGCGCAAGACATCCTAAACTTATCCAAAAGACATCGCAAGACATGAATTGTTATGTGAGTACCCACATAGACAAAAAGATATCTTTTCGAAATCTAAAAGATGTCTTACAAACTGTTTTCAAAGATATCTAAAAGATGTCTTATGCGACAGTTTTAGACATCCAAAACATGTCTTGAGTAAGACATCTTTTAGAACTCGTACCAGATTTCTAGAAGATATCTTTTAGACTTCTTCAAGACGAGTTTTAGATATGATGCAAATTTTTCTTAGGACCTCTTCCCTGATTGATAAAAAACCCATTTATTCCTATTAAACGTGCAGATTTCGGATTTTAATGTGACTTTATTACATTCAATAGGAATGAATAGGTTTTATCAACCACGTTTGAAGCACACTTTCAGATGATTTGAAAATGTCTTGCGAATTATATATTCCATCCCTGTAAATTCCATAAGACAAAGATCTTTTAAGTGGAATTCACGTTCATTATACGTACATTTATGTTCAAGGAATGTTCGGACCATCCAATGTCCGGACGTTCAATGCACCTCCACTGAATATTCTTTGAACCTTCGTGTTTTTTTGGAATTACAAACTATAACCGTAGAATTTTCTTGTACGCTTGTTCAAAATATCTCATTGAACCCACTGATTCCGATGCAGATTCTATTGGTTCAATAAAATTCTTTAAGCAGGAGTACTCGAACGAATTAAGTTTCCAATCCGTGCAACATCAATTGTGGTCCGACGTGATCCAATTTGGTCAGTAGAAACAATGCACGCTATGAGATTATGAAAATTTTTATAATGAAAGTCGCCAAATATTTGATTTTATATCAAAATATTTATTTTTTTTCTAATTCAGGTCTATTGTGATTTTGATTTTCAAGATATCTAAAAGATGTCTTTTATTAAATCTTCAAAGACATCGTTGAAATAAAGTCTATGAGACATCTTTAAGATAACTTCAAGAGACTTCTTAGAAATGTCTTCAGTGAGACATCTGAAAGAAGTCTATAAGTTGTCTTTTAGAAATGTCGAAAAGATGTCTTTAAGATTTGCATGTTTATTGGGTATTCATTGTTCTCTACAATAATACTCACGATTAAACATTTAATTGAATTGAATTAACCAAGAGAGATTGATTTTTAATTGATTATCAAATTCAAAATCACTACATTCGCTTGATCATCATTCTGAAAAGATTTGTGCGATCAAAATCCTGCTTTATTGTTTCCAACGGTATCTGGACATCTACGATATTTTTTTACTTGCAGATTTTATGACTCAAAAAAAAACAACCTGTCACAATCTGCAACCTAGATCTTCCCCTACTCCTAGAATTTAATTTTAAAATTTGTGAATCGTCGAAACTCATTGAATACTATAATCAAAAATCCTTTCTCATCGAGCAGGTTGGCATCACCGAGATGGATGATAATTTTAAACAAGGGAAGGTTCAATAACTTTTACATACTCCTCGCAGAAGCTGCTGTCCTTCGCTATTTGTTCCGATGTATACGAACTTGATTCTCGAACTCGAAGATTTGAATATGACTAAGTTCAAATATGAATGTTTATACGATACTTCATGAAATCCCATCCATATTATCTTTTCCTCTCTCAACTTTCGTAGCAGTATGCATAGTACCAGTAGTGGTAGTAGTAATGGGAAAAAAGATTACTCTCATTCGTGTGTGCGTATTTGAAACCGGATCCATGAGTTGATTGGAATTTTAAAGCAAGGATACATGATACATTAATCTAAAAATAATTCCAGTACTTTGAAGACGTAGGAATATCATGAATTATTCGAAAATCGTCTTTAATAGGAAAGTTTGGTTCGCTTTTATACTGCTGCACATATAAATACATCAAATAAATATATAAGATAATGTAGTTCCCCCAATAAAAATATTTCTCTTCAAAATTCTTCAAAACTCTTCAGATTTTTCTACATAACTGTCAGATTTCGGACGCTTTGAAAAATTTGCAGGATTTTTAACCATAAATATTACTCTACAAATTTCTGCGTTACTCTGCAAAATTGTACATAATTCTTCTAATCTTCGTAATATTTTATGAATTTCTCCACAAAATTCGTACAAAACTCGCCAAATCTCCATATTACATTAAATACTTCTCTGCATATTTCTGCATTACTCTACAAATCTCTGTTTTATCTATTCACTTTTGCTTGAGAAAACAAATTTTTGTTCAGAGTTTATCTCTACAAATCTCCTTCCAGTTCGACTTGAATGACATTACGGAAGAGACACCACATTGAAAGTCCATTTTTAGGAACTTTCCTCAGTGAGGATCGAACCCGGGTCCTGCGAGTGAGAAGCAAAGCCTCTATCACATCAGCGGATCTCCGAGATGACTACAGTAATCTTAAAGTACCATTTATGGGAATCATCGCAATGGAAAATTTTGAAAAATTCGTTTTCGTGAGGTATAGACCAATCAATTCAGAATCTTCTGAAACGAAAAATGAATAGGTCGTGGGAGAGGGGATTTTTTTCACCTCAACTTGTAAATTTTTCCAAGTGCTGAGTCAAATCGATAGAAAATTTTGAAAGTTCGTCCCTGTAAGATATAGACCAATCGATTCAGAATCTTATGGAACGAAAAATGAGTAGATCGTGGGAGAAAGGTTTTTTTCGACCTTAACTTGTAAATTTTCCCAAGTGCTGGGTCAAATCGATAGAAAATTTTAAAAAATTCGTTCCCGTCGGATATAGACTAATCGATTCAGAATCCTCCGAAAGGAAAAATGAGTGGGTCGTGGGAGAGAGGTTTTTTCGAGACCTACTAGTGAATTTTACTTAAGTTGTTTTGAGTCGATTGAAAAATTTGAAAAAATTCACTTTATCTCCGCAAATGCGATTTGAGAAAAATGTATGAATTTGTATAGAAAACTCAACTCTCCGCCACAAGCCGTAATATTCTTGGAATAGACAAATAAAGAGAAAATTCAAATTTTTTTCTGCAAATGTAGTTTGCAGAGAAATGTATGAATTCGTGAAGAAAATTCCTTTCCTCATCAAATGTTCCCACCATTTATCAAGTAGAAAAATGTTGAGAAAATTCAACATTTCTCAACAAAACAACTTTGACCAATGAGTTGGAAATGTACAGAGAAACCTTTACTGGCAATAGAAATTTTCAGAAATATGCAGAATTTCACAGAGTTTTGGAAGATGAATCTGTTGAAAAAATTCTTCCTTTTTCTGAATATTAAAACAATCGAGTTTTGTAGAGCAATTGTTGGAGTTTTGGAGAGAAATATTTTTATTGGGGTCTTGAATGTTTAAAAAATATTCTTCAAACGTACGATTCGAGTATTCGGAAATAGTTCTCCAAGGAACCATTGAGAGATTCTTAAAGATACCAATCTTTGATATGAGTGGAGTCGAGTTCCAGGGCAATTCGATTGTATCAAAATAGTTTATAAACATGTTACACGTCAGACATTTTTTAAGAGTTCGTATATTATTATTTTAGAATCCACTAAAAACAAAATATTTGGAAAGCCACAAATTTTCTGTGAATTTCCAAACTATTTTTGTGACTTTCCAAAATTGTTTGTGAATTTACTAAGAAATAGGTCTCCTTAACCCTTTCTGATTGACGTCCATTCCAATGGACATAGAATGTAGCAAATTATCAAAATCGTTGCACAAATCAGAGCAGTTCGAAACCCATGATATCATCAAGATAAAGGTGTCATAAGACTGACGATAAGGAAATTATTCAAAATTGTATTTTCAGTATGGTATGTTTTTAAATGGAACGAGAATTTTGGAATTTTTGATACCGCAATTTGCATTGCTTAAACGAATTTTACTGATTCTACAGGATGCAGTTTGAATATTCAAAAAAATATGTTCAACTTCAAAGAGGTTTCGAGTATCGAAAACTGTTTTTCATATTTTAAATTATTTTAATACACAGCTATATTATGCAACAACATCGTGTGTCCATTACAATGGACACTGGGTGTCTGTTGGCAAAATTCATCTACAACAAGGTAACAAGTGTACATTCAAAAAGATAGAATACTGCACTGAAAAAAGGCTGGTAACAGTTGTCAAATATATTCTTCAAATACGACTAATCGAATATTCGATAACACTCATCAAATAATTGATGACAATTATTACATTTCATGTACGTGTTCATAATGATTGAGGTCATATTTGAGAATATATATTTGATAACTGTTACATTCGGTCGATTGAATCCGTTCCCTGCAAATTTCATCAACTCAAGAACACCCGCAATCAAATCCCCGATTGTAACCATAATATTTGAATTCGAAACTTTTGAACGATCTCATCGATCTACATATGAATCATTTCTCAAGTGTTCAAGAGTTTGAAATTCAATTTTTATGAAAAATTTGTGAATTATGGCATAGTTTTCCACAACTCATGAAAAGTAATAACAGCGAACGGATTAAATCCATCCCCTGTACCAATCCTTTCTTTCAATGAACATGAACGAAAATTGGCCGATGTATAAAAATTACTAGGAATTAATAATCATGTTCCAATGAATTTCAAGATAAAAATTCGTTACAAGAAAGTTGTAACTCTCTTATAAAATTGGAGTTTTTAGTGGTATCACTGCAGGATGTCCAGCCTCGGAGAATTCTAATAGAATAAAATCAGGTTGAACGAAATGATCAATGGAACAAATAGAAAATTCCGAGATTGGAGTTGAAAATAGAAAAAAAAAAATATAAGCTGACACTCTGTCTTGTTTTTAAACACTCATCAACAGCCTGTATTTATATTTAATGAATGTTTCTTTTGGAAAATTACCTATCCCGTTGAGAATTCTTTTTAATTTTGTAATTGATACCCTGTGTGCATTGAAATGGATTACATATCAGTAATTTTTAATCTACGTTACTAAAAATTCCCTAGGAGCTATAGAAACTATTGCCTATTAACAAAAAAAATTTCTATCATCATCAAAATTGAGCCAGATCAGAGAGAGTTGAAAATTAAAAAATCGAAATCTATTCAAAATTCTTTGACTTTCAAAACATTTCCAAAGGACTTTTCCTGAGCAGTCAGGGAACTATATCGATTGGATTATAATCTCTTTTTTGTTTATATATAAATAACTGATAAATTGATTATATTACGAACGTGAGCAAGGTGAGATTACAATCATCATCATCGCAACGAAATCTAAATTTGATTAGTCCCCCAAAAGTTCTTATCAAGTGTTCTTGAATGTACGTAATTATATCAATCTTATTTATATCAGTATATTTTATTTTTATATCTGAATCACGAAGGGACATTGTGTCCTTAACAAGTATAAATTTTTGATAATGCAGTGGAAAATTTGAAAACTTCATCTAAAGTAACTCGACGCTTATTTTCAATCAACAACCAACAAAACAACAATTCCTACTCGCAAAACTTCAACTTCTTCTCGAAGAATCGATTCTGAATCGAATCACCAGAATCGATTAACAATTTTTTTTTCAAATTAGCATAATATTCGGTGATAGCAAATTATATTAAAGGCGTTCAAACATCGGAAAAAGCGAGCCGAATGTTGCGCCAACTGTTTCTACAAATTATAAATTCACTGGAGATTTTGAAATGCGTAATAAACGAAATCCACAACTAGAATTAGATCTCAAATGTGAATTTTACTTTCTTTTACCGATTCCCTTTATTAAACTTCGTTCTCTAATATTCACAAACCATGAAAAAAATCCAGATTTATTCTGATTATTACCTATTTTGAATTACCCGCTTCTCCCGATGCTTGAGGTGTCTTCATTCACGAATAATCACGTTACGTGATCTTTAGAAATTGTATCTGTATTCCATTTCAGCGTAAGAAAATATGCAATTCGGTATTTGATGTATTATAATGATGATTAATTCATAATTGCCAGTTTTTCAATGATAATGAATCGAGGAACAGTAATTGTCGAAGATGATTTGACGAAAGCCTGCTGCTTCTTTTATCGGTTAGAATATTTCCAGCTCTCGAAAAAGGGCGTTCAGACGGTACCGATGTTATTTTTTCGCAATGATACTAAGAGTTGAATATATTCATTTGTATTTCAAATGAAGGGGTTGATATAAATGATGCTTCAGGTCTGTAGGCATCTCATCATTTTTATTATCTTTAACGGAATTTTGTAATTCATATCTTCAAACAATTTCTTGTGTTGCAATTCCTTGCTGAGGATTCTCTATGCTCGTGATTCCCATTCGATCGGTATCTTTTATCCAGTTTGTGAGCCGTTCGATCGAACTGAAATATGCCGAGGGGTCATAAATTTTTCAAATCCTAGGAATTTTTCAATCCACCCAAATCTTATACGAATAAAATCTTGCAAACGGTTGGTCGAGGCAACAGCAGGTTTGTGTTCTGAGTTATTCACGGATCCTTTTCTACAACGCTTGATTGCTTAAGAACGACAAGATGACGCCATAAAGAAAACTATCCACGACCCGTTGATAGGGAAAATTTACAATCATAATGAAACCGAAGTTTTATGGATACTCAAATTTTTACTTCATTTTATCCGATGAAAATGGTTTTACATGAAAAAGAAAGTATCAAAGTGCAATCATAATGGATCGATTTTTAGGAACTAAAAAATATTTTGTGCATGCCTTCTTTTAAGATGTCCTTTGGATGAGACATTTTCATGATCCTGAAGTTTGAATCGTTTATGTACTGCAAGGTTTTTGATCTTCAACAGCTGAGTATTTCGTTATTCGATTACCAATTCGTTTCAATGAACGATTCAAAATTCAGCAACACACATTTTTGAGATACACACCGTGAAAAAGTTCTATAGAAACTATTTTTTGTACTCATCTGGAAATTTACTTGGAGAATTGACTTACGAGATGGTTAATTTGTCGTCAAATTTGTGCTCAATGTCACACAAATATACCAGAAATCGATTTCCCATCCCACGATCGGAATTTTCCGATTGTTGCATACTGGAAAATTCCGATTATTTGTCATCATGTATCATATATAATTATATATAAATTATATATAAACTAGATAGAATTTATATACAAATTATATACAATTGAAAACAAATTCCAAACCATGTGTAAAAATTATAAGTTTGAAATATTTTATAATAAATTGAATATGATCAGAGATGTAATTCAGATTTTTTACACCCATTATAATCTATTTTCCTCCCAGTACAGATGCTTTTCTTCGCGAAGATGGTACTATTGCGCAAGTATTTGTAATGCACTCACCTCGAGTTATGAACTAAAAATTGAAAAGAATATGTAGATTTTCAGCATCCATTTACAATTTTGATATCCAACTCAAGATATTATCAACACCAAAGAAAAAGAAACTAGTCCAACTCAATTCTGCTATGCAGATTCTGAACACAAACTTCGATGGAATACTTTTCAACAACACAGAAATAACACTTGATTTCCGATACCGATTTGCATAACCAAAGTTTTTATTATACTAAATAAATTATCAAACCAGAATTTGGTCCAAATGTTGACGTACGAAATTTCGTATCCTCAATGAAAACAAATATTGTTAATTATGTATAACAAACTATCTCAGAGTAATAAAAAAAAAGTACTTTTGATTCATATAATATATTTTTTAACCATCAAATTGAATTTTCAACGAAAAAAATGAAAATTCATTCAAATAAAAAGATACTCACTCGTAAACATTCTGTCAAACGTTCTTCTTTTATCTTCTGAGCAAAGTCCTTGGAACGATCTACGGAAAAAACAAAGTAGATCGGTGAATAGTATTCGAAAAGTTGTGAAAAAATGGTGAAAGAAGATGAAGATGAAAGAGTATAGTATTATACAATCGTGATATCATTAATAAGACTCACCAAAATATTCAAGTTTACAGATCAAAAGTGCCCAGACACGAACAGTCGACTCACGAAACAACAACACTGTCGAGAATGATACTCACTGTGCGGATGCGTCGAAGAGCGAAGATTTCTTCTCTTTCCGTTCAAGCTTTTAAGACGCTGAAAAGCTGTTTTCTCTGTTCTCCCTTCTCCTAGCACACACATACATACAGTTATTATTACATTATCACTGCCGGTCACTACCACCGCAATCTTCACGATTTTGCGCAGCATGACATTGGCCGATATCGTCACCACGTGACTAGGGAACTTATCCAATTGGTCAGGGTCTATAAATAACATAGGGAATGATTGATTTTGAATATTCAAATTTGTCCTCATCAATTTGTTTGTAAATTCCATCGCTGTGGTTGATCATGATCATGATGATGATGACTATAATAATGAGAATATAAATTTCATTTTTTGAGGAAGAATACTAATGAAAAAGTTGAGGATGTATAACGGGAATTCAATGAAACTTGAAGAATTTTTATTCCTTTGCTGAGAAAAAATACACAGGGAATGATCCACGCAATACGAAAATTCGAAAAGAAGAGTTCAGAATTGAATGAACTTTATCTGGACTGGGGGGTTGGGTGAGGAGCTCTTCGAGGGGTTCACAGTTTTCGAAGATCGCATAGAGCTCCTGTTCGAGGCTACTTTATGTGACCTCGAAGGAAACTTGTATGATATAAAAATAGGACAAAGTGGTTTTGAAGACCCGTGTGGGCCCCAGTTGGAGTTGCCAGTATATTCCTGGAATATCTCGATCCAGGTATGCCCACCCACAGCCTGTATAGGCCCCGAGTTGGCTACCATTGTTTGGCCCGGATATTTTATACCATCCCACGTGAAAATTTCTTGCTGGCGCCAATACTGACGATGGAAAATAGATAGGCGCAATGCTGACATCCAAGGCTTGGAAATCTATATCGAGCCAACGTTGACTGACAAGTGGCACAATCTTGCACCAATGTTGGGAATCATAATATCCAATGATCAATCCATCATTGGCTCAAGATTGTGCCAATCATGGTTCATCGTTGTCCCAATATCGTTTGGACAAAAGAAATTAACTTCATACGAACAATTTCATAGCACGGCTGAATATTAATCCAAACGTTGACAACGTTTAGAAGAAATGAGTACCCAATGCAGTGCCAAGCCTGGTCAAAGCTTGGCTCAGGCTAGCCACGATCCTCAATTATACGTCTCCATACAAAAATTCCCGCGTCCAATGTCAAAGCGCCACCCTTCGGTATTGTTTCCAACGCTCGGTTCGTTTCTCGCAAGCGCTCAACGAACTATGCGGTTGATATATAAGCATCATATAACCTTCTGATTTGAAAATTCTTGTCTTCATCATAGGTCCTTCATCGAAGGAGAGATTTTAGCTGTGCAGACCCATGGACTCGTGGACATCAGAATTTGAATTATACTTGATGTAATTGATTTGTAAGGTAACCAGTAATCATTGAGTTATAATAAACTTATAAACACATCTTGTATTGGATTAATCAAATAAGTTTCTTCGTTTCAATGTATACAGAGATTCTCTGGCCCTGGTTGTATAAAATATTTCAGGTTCGGGTTGTACTTCTTAACATGTGTGGAGGGGAAGCGATCGATGTCGGGAATATATGACTCTGAATTTTTATTATATTTTTGCAATCGTTCAACATAGAGTTGAACATCGGCACAACATTGGCTCAACGTTGGCGCGGGATTGTCACAACGTTGAATCAATTTTGGCCGAATATTGACTCAGTACTATTATTGACTCAAATTTAGCAGTCAACATCATTTATGTGTAATAAATGATGGTACCTCCTTGAAATGCATAAAACATCTGACCATTGGCAGACCATACAAAAATTTGTTCATCAGTCTTGGTTCTTAATGAGTAGAAGCATGATCCAATCTTGGATTTAGATCAAGCGACGAATTTTTTCAAGGGTTACCAATGATGGCTGATTTGACTGCCATAATCGTACCAATGTTGGTCCGTGATTGGCAAAATACATCAATGGAGCCTGTAACGATGTTATCATTTCAAGCTTGCACCTTGCTAACCGCCAAGGTTAGGCCAATCTTTGTCAGTGTTACGCGATCCTAGTGCCAATCGTCAATTTTCACCTGGGATTACGGGGCCTAGATTGAAAAGCATGACAATCCAAGTTGGGGCCACTTTTCGAGTAGGGATTATAAATCTGGCCCAATTCTGAGCCCGAGAGGAATTTCCACACAGGGAAGTATGGGGAGTTTTTTCTCACTTCAGTGGTAAATTTCATCTAGTGTTTCGGACGAGACCAAGACTGGTCTCGGTATCGACCCCGAGATCGAGACGAGACGAACAATTACTTTTCGAGATCGAGACGATACCTTCCTACACCAAAACGTATAGATTGCATTGTCGAAATCGAGAATGGCGAGAATCCCTGGTGAAAATTTCCGCTCGCTGGAAGCGGAGATTGAAACAAATGAAGCGTAAAATGGTTCAATTTCCGTTTTTTGAGTACTGTTTCGTTTTTTCTTCCACCTCGCTCCCCGAGCAAGCGTTATATCAGCACTCACTAGGCCCTTACAAGTTCCCCGCTAGCCACTAGACTCTTTCTAGCCCTTGGCTAGATTCTCGCGAGGCCCTAGACAATTCCATGGATGACGTTGCTAGGGCTTATACCCTTCTTACGCTCCCATTTTCACCAGGGATCTCGACTCAAGACAGAGACGGGACTGATTTTGTCGAGACAAAAGCGAGACCGAGACGAGATTATAAACTTCGAGACCAAATGTGATCCTGATCGTGGGGAATTCTTGTTTATCCATCAAAAACAGAAGATTTTTCCTCTATTTTGAAGAACTAATTAGCTTCTCAAGTGTTGAATTCTCCAAAAAATAAGGGAAAACTTAACCAAATCACGGGGAAAAGTTCCCTACGGTGGAAGAATTTTGTTGCCATCGCTTTTTGGGGCTAGGGATGGGCGATGTTTGAAAACATCGATGTTTTGTATATAGAGAATATCTAGTTTATATTCATATTGTATACAATTCGATAAAAAACTAAATATAAAAACATCGATGTTTGCAAAAATCGTCTATCCCCTATGCAGGGGTGCAAATCCCTGCGGAAAATGCCAGGCAAAAAATTGTTATCAGACTTTTAACGGTTTTTGTCCCAGGAAATTTAGTCAAGAAACAGACTAAATGAATTTTGAACTTCCAGAGTGGAGCCGCGTCATATATCGGTTGGTTGCCGACGTTTCGCCATCATCCCACACAGGACACCTATGCCGCCTCTTCATGAAATTCAAGGAGAACAAAGGGATCGGTGGATACAACGTGGTACGACCACTGATCTCTATTATACACTGGATAGTGGATACTGAAAATATCTTGTGACGAATTGAAGACTTGAGCCACCATTTTAACGTGGGCTGAATGTTCATTTTTCAGCGGTGAATTTGAACCGTATCAACGTATTTCCAACAAAATCTACATTATATTTTCACGTAATTGAAAAATTTTTCATTATCCTTTCCCATGTCATCTAAATTTTAGTTCATAATACAAAAAAGCATGAGATTCTGTTTATTGTTGAGTTTTTGTGAATTTCACAAAAAAATGTATATTTTCAATTATAAAAACGTTCCAAACCATTCAAACTGTAATCAATCATGATTTTTCCGAATTTCCCATCATGTTACACAATATTGGGTATTAGGATTGGATTAATATTGATATACTGCACAAAATACTTCGATAGCATTCAAATTTACCACCAAAATTGAGCATTCAGCCCACCAACAAATGACGGCCCCAGAGTCTCCTATCACGTTCAATTACTTACAGAAGTCTTGTATTGCGAAGTTCTGTATCCGCTATCCAGTGTATATTAGAGATCAGTGGGTACGACGGAGAAGCAGCGTGGAGGCAACGGAGAAATGTCCGCCCGAAAAAACGGCTCAGAACGGAATTTCTCCGTTGCCCCCATCATTTTGCTTCTCCATCGTTCCACGTTATATCCAGGAGCGGACTATGGCCTGTGCCAACGGTGCCATGGCACAGGGGCGGCAGGCCGTAAAAGGGCGGCAATCGAGTCGAAAAAAATTTTTTTTAATTTGAATAATTTAAAAATAATTTTTAGGAGGATAATAAATTCCAAGCAACAAAACGACATTTTTTGGTAATTAATATTTTTGTGAAAAATTAATTTTTTCTGCTATATAAGGGGCGGTGAGCTAGATGGCACAGGGGCGGCAGAAACCAAAGTCCGCCTCTGGTTATATCCACCGCTCCCTTTCTTCTCTCTTAATACTACGGAGATGCGACGTAATTCTTTGGCGACTGTTCTGTATGGGATTGCAGCTGGCTTCTATTCCGTCCTGAAAGAAGCCAGCCGCAATTATGGCAAAACTCCGGCAACCAACCGATACAAGACACGGCTCCACTCCGGAAGCTCAAAATTTATTTAACTTTGCAAACCGCGGAAGACCGCACAGCGAATCTTCGCTGAAGCAACTAATTCGCATCAGGGATGGGGATCCTTGAAAAGAATAGATCCTTTTTTTTTTTTTTGATGGAAAATGTATAATTTTTATAGATTTTGACAAAAATTCAAGATTTTGTATATGAACGAAGGATCGATCTTTCTCAAGAATCTCCAATTGGATATCAAAGCCTGTGAATTGCGAAAAATTGCTGTCAGTTTTTGACAGGATTTTATTTCAATTTGGAGAAATAAATAAAACCGCGGTGATGTTTTGTCAGTTTCTTGCCCGAATTTTCAGGGACAAAAACTGTTTAATACCTGGCAACGATTTTTTGCCAGCCCTGGTTGAAAAAATCTATAGAATCTGATCAAACGAAATTTCCCACACAGCACCACAGTTCCAGAAGGATTCATAAAGCATTCTTATCGAACTTATTGTGTTCTTTATGAATTCTTTAAGAATTCTTCTGGAACTGTAGTGCTGTAGGGGTTAATGGAATTTCGTCAAAATAAAAAATACATTGATTTATAATAATTAAATTTCATTGACAAATGTTCGAATGGGATTCGGTCAGAACATTGTACAAGATTTAATGAGATCCCACGCAGCACCACAGTCCCAGAAGAATCCATGAAGAATTCTTATTGAATTAATTTTGATCTTTATGAATTTTATAAGAACTCTTCTGGGACTGTGGTGCAGGGAAATATTCGGCGAGAATCAATGGTTTCTTTTAACCAGGGAGGCTCTGTTTGATATTGTGAAATAAGAATTCCGTTTCAAATTTGATATTATCAAATTTTCGAAAGGAAACGTGAGGTTTTCAAAAGTTCATAATACTTTCGGGACCTCCTTCTAACCTCCGGAGATAGGTTTTTAACGTGATATTATCTTAAAAGGATCCCATACAGCACCGGACATTTTTACGTTCCCTCCACGTGGAATCTTCGTTCATCCACGTTCTATCCACGTAGATTCCACGGAGATGCGACGTAGAAATCGGTGGATGTGCTGTTAAGGGTCTTTCACTGTTTTCATCATTGCATTGAAATCAAGAAGGATTTCGAAAGCAGAAAACTACTGGTCTTCAAATCACCAGGTACCCAGACAACACACAAAGGTCCCAAAAAAATTCTGAAAAAAGAACTCTTTTATAACTCTCAAAGAAGACTCATAGAATTTTAACGGAACTCGCAAATTTTCTTTTGAAAATCTTTTGGAACATTTTGTACTTTAAAAGAGTTTTGTTTTCAGAATTTATTTGAGATTCTTGTGTGCTATCTGGGTGGTCTGTGGAGGGTTAATCGATTTCAATTGGAATCTTACACGTTCAATCAAGGAAAGTAATGCTTAGTCCATAGAAACATGAAAACGCAGGTTCTTTGGGAAAATTCTACTCACCACTTGAATTAAGAAAACTTTATGAACATATCCCTAACAGCACATCCACCGACTTCCACGTCGCATCCCCGTGGATAGAACGTGGATGAACGGAGATTCCACGCGGAGGCAGCGTAGAGGCAACGTAGAAATGTCCGGTGCTGTACGGGATTATACAATGTTTGTGGTTTAGAGTATTTTTGTGAATGTTCCGAAAAATGATGAATGGGTACCCTAATGGAATCAAATACACTGATTCTACACCGTGGTTTTATGGTATATTTGTGAATTTTTTATACCATGATCCACATCAGAATTACATGAAAAGTCAATTTTACCTGTTTCACGCCAAGCAATCACCCTGAATATTCAACCGAAAAGAAACCACAAGATGTTGGTGTAAGGAATTCACAAATACACCGTGTTTTCATGTCAAAATACCAAAATCGCAATGATCTCCTACTTGATTTGAACCAACATCAAATTTACACCAGAAGAACATGGTGTAACATTTTCACTAGGGTATAATAAGCCGTGGAAACCAACAGAGAGACAAAAAGTGAGGAAGATGCGCGCCACATGCCCTGTCAATGTAGAGTGAGAACGAATGAATAAACTCTAGGGTGGAGCCTCAATGTCCCGAAGTGGGCTTTTGATGAGTTTAGGAATCCTCAAATTCAGGAGTATCTGAATGGCTGATTCCATCAAATCATTGCGTATCATCAGTCGATTTTCCACAATTCCTAATCTCATCAGAATTGACCCACTGTACAGCCGCAATATCCCAAAAAGGATATATCCCGAAAGTTCAATTTTCCGACAACTTTTCATTGGCTCGTTTTCAAGAAGGATTAGCGAAGTGGTTCAAAATACAATTTTTTCGGAATGATATATTCTTCTGAGACAAATTATTTCGAGATATGCAAATCATCATTTGAATTGAGAATTCCGAACTCGTCAAAACATCCCGACGTTTATTGGTCGATTCCTTTCGAGCAGCCAATCATATTTGAAATTTCATGAGAATCGACGAATAAGAATACTTGAATTGACTTGTAAATTCCTTGGAATGAAAAGTCAGTCTCGAAGAGTGGAAATACTGCAAGTCCAGGAGGAGTAACCCAGTAAACACCGAATGTCCATGTTACATAACATAGGAGTCACAAGTTACATCACTTCAATTACATCAATGTGACATCACAGTTATATAAGATGTGCCTTCTATGTGACATAACAAATTGAACTTACATGTTATGTAATTGATACGTAATTTTGTTACTTTGATGTGACAATACATTTTTAACTTCTCTGTTATGTAGCCCTTACATAACATTGTTACCCCAATTTTTGAACTTTGGTTTTCGAATATACAGACAGCGATGCAGAATATCACGAAAAAGTCTTCATGATGCAATTATATGAAAAGTTAGATAATGGTGGTTGATGGTGGTTTTGAATGACCGCTATTTCATCTTACCATTTTACATTGCGAATTTATCGATTTTTGTCAATTGTAAGAAGATTGAAAAAAAGTGAAGGTATTTCATTGTAAATGCTTCTACAAATAGATTTATAAATCCTGGATAACTTGTAACATCCAGTTACATAAAATTTACGTGACATTTACGTAACAGTGTTTACTGGGTCAGCATTGGAGTAATATCGCCGTTACATTTCAGTTATGTACTGTTTACATGAAGGTTCTGCTTTGTATTTACGTAACTGCAATGTAACACTGTTCCTCACATGGTTATGTAAATGAGTAGGAAATTGTTACTTGACGTTATGTAGTTTTGATGTAACATTTACGTAACTGTGCCCACTGGGAAGAGATTCCACTCTTAAAGAGTGATTTTTCATTCCATAAGAGTGAATTCGCACTCCAACAGAGTGAAGTTTTAACTCGCCCTGTCATGAAAATCCAGCTGGGATTCCAACTCCAAAATTTATCTGCGTTTCCAGCTGGGATCCCTATTCCCAGGTGGAACTCCAGCTAGAATTTCAACTCCACCGTGGGATTTCAGTTGGAATTGCAGTTAGAATTTCTGATCCCAGGTGAAATCCCAGTTGGAATTGGAAATCCCACATGGAATCCAGTTGAGATTCTTGATTCTAGGTGGAGTCTTAGCTGGCAACGCAGGTAAATTTCAGATCCCAAATCCACGTGGAATCCCAGCTGGATTTTTGTAAGAGGGTGGTTCAAAGAGTGAAATTTCTCCTTTTCAAGAGTGAAAATTCACTCTCATGGAGTAAAAACTCACTCGTTAGGAGGGTAACCTCACTCTGGTTGGACTTACAATATTTTCACCCTTTAGGAATAGATTTTCACTCCAAGAAATTTAGAGAGTATCAATCGGGGACTATATATAAAGCTGAACTAGCAGCGAATTGATGTAACTGTTGAGTTTCCTTGTGCGGCACTGAGTCTGCAACAGCCCTTGTAGAAATTCATGTTGGGGTTTAGGTGAGGACCAGATTTAGGTAGCATCATCTTGAATGAGACCTTGATATGGAATCGTGAAACGTTGTTGCACCAGAGCCCGACCCTATTCCAAATGTCCGACAGATAATTTTCTGTCAGGATTTGATCGGTTTTCGTCCAAAAAATGACAATTTCCGACAGATCCAGACAGAATTTTGACCGGATTCCGTTAAGTTTTGTTTGGCTTTGTCTGGCATTCCAGCCTGTGCAGGATTTGGTCGGTTTTTGTCCCAGGAATGGTGATTTCCGACAGAACCAGACAGAATTTTGACCGAAATCTGTCAGGTTCTGTCAGACTTTTTTAATAGGGGATGTAACAACTATGAAATAAAGGGCACCCTTGCTTAAAGAATCGATTGATTCTCCTTGATTCCGATGCGGAAAATCGATTCAAAACCATTAAAAATTGATTTCCAATGGATTTCAATGAGTTTCTCAATCCCAGACAGCACAGAAAGTTCTCTGTATGTTTCGGAAACGTACTCTTGGTTCTGCGTGTTTTGGTCTCCATGGAATAGGTTTTCCAAACGTTTGAAGTATCTCCCCTTTTGATGCTTCTGATTGAGTTCTGAGCACGTTCTTTTCATCTACTACGGGATGTTCTGGCCATGTCTTCCAAACGTCCTTTCATGAAACCTACCCTTCAAAAACACAAAATCACACGGGGGACATGAATGGAACTAAACGGGACATTTGCATGTCCCTGGGACGTACATGTGACGTTCTTAGAACATCTTGAGACGTTATTTGCACGTTCCCTTTGTAACCAAGTACGTTTTCGGAACCTTAAAAAAACCTCCCGGTGCTGTATGGGATGGGTTTAAATTAATTTCCTGCATCGGAATCAATGAGATTCTTTAAGCAGGGATGCCAAATTACAAATAGTTGATTCTAATCAAGTGTGCCAAATTATGGCCTTATCAGGGTCAGATCAGGCCATACAAATTTTATAATCGGGAGTACCGCACAGAAAATATTCAATGACATTCCAATAGGAATGTGAAACAAGTAGAAACTTACAATTTTATCGTTTTCATAGAACAGAAAATGAATTTGCTGCAGCGGTTAAGAGACCTGAAGAAAATGAGAGGCAAATTTGAATTAAAACTAAGAAGATTCTTTGATAATACGACTGACAATGCCTTACTAGAAGCTGAGAAACATATTTACATCGATCAATGGAATAATCGATGCGTGTGTTGCTGATACAGCGCATTTAAACCGTAATGGATCCGTTCGTGTGTTTAAATTAGCTGTATCGGCAACACACGCATCGATTATTTCATTGATCGATGTAAATATGTTCCTTCGCTTCTAGTAAGGCATTGTCAGTCGCCCATATAAAAATCTTCAGGCTCCGCCAATGCTGACGACGGAATATAGCTAGACGCAAGGCTGCCAGCCAAAGCTGGGCAATCTTTGTAGGGACAAGGATGGTTGACAATGGTCTAAACATTGTACCAATATGGGAAGTCATAAATCGACTTCGTTGATCCATCATTGATCATTGGCTGCGCCACGCTTGGCCCATCCTTCAACCAATATTGCTTGAAGGAAAACGCATGCTTCCAACAGAGGCTCTCTAGGGCTTGGCGGGACACTGCTCCAAGCATTAGGCAACTCTGAATGACAATGGATTCTCATGTTGCACCAAGCAAGGGTCGTAGCTTGGTCCAGCTTGGGCAATAGCTTGGCTCAGCTTGGGCGATGGCCTCGCTCAGTTTAGGCGTTAGCTTGACTCGACTTGAGTAATAGCTTTTGCTAAGAGTGAAACTTCCTTCTCAAACAGCAAATTACAATAACTCTCACCAGAGTGATGCTTGTTTCCTGCGAGTGGCGAACCAAGCATTCAATCAATATATAAGTCTCCTTTGAAGATTCCATGACAGAAATAATTCTTCATCTGTTTCCAGACCCGCCTACTTCTACGCCAGGACCATCGGATTTACGTCATTCATCAGTTTAAACTAATCAGAAAAATTACATGTTGAAATTCTCCGACATTCATTTCGTTCAATCGAAATGATAGAATGGATTTTTGATTTTATTTTCAATTACAATAAAAAATAAAAGTGACCATTGGCATGAGATGGGCGCAACCCTGCCGCAAGATTGCTACAGCGTTGGCTCATCCTTGGCGAACAAATTTTTGTATGGTCTGCCATTGACGGCATATGCTATCACAACCCTGTTTCCAGTGTTGGGTCTTGATTGTGGAAACAAATGGGCTGAGGCTGAAATGATGTTATCATTTCAGAGTTGCGCCATGCCTGGTAGCCTAGGCTCGGCCCATCTTGGTGAGCCTTGCGGCAACCTAGCGCCCATGGTCAATTTTTACCTGGGCGTATTATTTGAATTATCGACCGAACTACTATACATTGTGTACTCTGAAGATTCTTTAATATTAATTTACATTGGACTTATATTGGGTATCCAAACTTAGGATGTCCTAACCTTAGCCATTGAGGGGCCTAGTCGGGTTGCTGATATTCAGCCTGATTTCTCTAACTCAGGGACACCCATATGAAGCTCATATGGGGCCACGCTACATTACCAATTTTTTCCCCGTTTTGGAACATCTAGGCACACCAACTACAGCCTTAATAGGCTAAAAATCGGAAAAAACATCAGTGTATGGTTGATTCCAAGACTGAATGAGGCTGTTCTGTTTTTTGATACAGTCCGATAATGTATGAACAAAGTAACGTTGGGTGGAATACCCGAACAGAAATTGGAATCGGCTCATTCCAGGCCCTGTCTGGACTCAAGTCGAAGTGGTCTGGGTACGGATAGGGCCTTGGATAGCCCAATTTTCCATCGAATAAGTTTCCTCCTTGCAATATTTAATATTCAATTTGATGATGTTCCTTTTAAAGGTCCTAGTTTCATCGCCTACATTAGCTTCATCATGGGTGTCCTACATAGGCCCAAGACATGGCCTGAAATAAAACGAGGAGACCTAGTTTGGGCTACACTTCCAGGTTTCTGCAGGGTCAACAACCGTCGTTTTGTACATAAAAAATACAATTTCAATGATAATTTATTCTCGTTACAATTAAATTTGCATGAAATTGAAAAATTATTTTCCCAATCCACAGCAAGTTTACTTAGAATAAAGAAGATATTATTTTCGTTCTTATGCAATGGAAGTTGAACGAAGACAACTTTTTCCCATATAAATCCACACAAAACCACATCCGAACCATCCAGTCCTGGCATCTGGCGGAAACATGTAAAATTCGAATAATCCCCTTCAACCACGCTCCGTACAGTATCCGAATAACCACGAAGAAAGAATGGTGTTACGATATTACACCCCTCTGCACATCAATCAACGAGCCCTGACTGTACAAATACGTACCAATCAATGAACCTTGTTTTCATTCAATGCTACTCAAACGACGCAAGCGTACATCTGGTCGAGGTGTTGCAGGCGCACATCGTCGGCAAGCAACAGAGTGCTGCGTGTGTGTATATTACCGCCCACGTATTATTATTCGGCGTTTATAACCACGTTTTTCCTCGGAACCCCTATATCCGAAACCAGAGTGTCGCCGTACGGTAACGTACCATATCCTCGGCGTATCATGACTTCATTGTCCGGCCGTCAATGTTCCCCTAAAATCGAAAAACGCTCGTAGAAAAAATACACACTTTCATGTTCTACGGGGACGAGCATGATTCTAGCTGGATCAGACCATTTTCTAGCGGGTAAGTCCACTCTTCCCGTAGCAACAACTTCCAATCATCATTGAAATCCTTTTTATTCGTTTTTTTCATCCATTTCATCGAATGAGTTGCCAACGAGTGTTCGTTCTTTTGCATCGAAATTCAAAAATTCTTCATTTTCGGTGCTGTTACGTGAAAAAATAAACAAACTAGGTCGAGCAATTTTTGCGTAAGAAGAATCGAAACTCGCGTCAACTACTTTTCTTGTGGGTCACCTGACCACCCTCATGAGACACACATTAAACAATAATCATCTCATAGTCATTGTTGATGTAATTATTTTGTCATTGAAGTTACAAATTACCCTTGACACGTGAAAACAAAGTCTACGCGATCGATCAAATAACGCGTACGTGTTATGCATGTGTATAGCCGAGTCTCGAACTTTTCGATATCGCTTCGGTGGATTTGGTTTTTTTTTCTTTTTATTATTATTATTATTATCACATTCGTGCAAACGATTTATCGGTTTTATATTTCCTCGTTTCAGATTTTTCGCTTTGGGATATCAAAATTTGAATATATCGAATGGATGTTGCAATTTGTTACGTGCTATGTGAAATCGTGAAAGTTTTCCTTGATCTTGCAATATTTCCTTATCCTTTGTTTCCTCGTTCTCTTCTCAAAACATCAAAAAAGTACTGAGAGAACTCCATCAACAAGAATTCTTTGCATGTGCGATATACGTGGAATGATTATCATCAATCCATGGGAAATGAACATGCACGTGCATGATCATTTGTTTGAAAACTTCACCAAGAATCACTGTATTGAATTGTCGTCGATGATCATTGGTGAAGTTTGATACCACCCCCTACATAGCAATCCAAGACGTCTTATGTGACACCAAAAGATATCTTTTAGAAAGAATTTTGAGCACTTTTGATTTCTCAGATTAGTATAAGGGAAGGTAATTTGGTGACATTATGTATTTGATTGTAAATAACTTCGGTAAATGAATGAATAGGAATCTACTGTTCCACACATTTTCAACAATTGTATAAAACACCAACATTCCAGGTTTGATCTGAATCAAAATATCCATAGGGGAGTGAATTTGTATTCGAGGTAGATGAATTGGTGATCATGGAGGTAATTTGATGATAGTGCATAGTAGATTAATTTGATGATATAGAGAAAACCACTGTTTGGTGATGAATAATTCTCAAAATCGTTGAAACGCATAAATTTCAAGCCACATATGAATATCTTTGCTATTCTTTGTCATCGAATGTAGCAAAACATCCAAATAAGGATCGGTATACAAATTGGTTTGTGCATAGATGAAATTTATCGATGAACGTTGAATTTATGAACCATTTATGAAGACTCTCCATTTTCGGTACAACAAATCTCACGCGTATATACATCTTCGTTCATTGAAAGAAATTCATTTCATTGAGATAACAAAATTGATAAATCCGTGATCATTATAGAAGTTTCCAAATCATTCTGAAAAACCTGAAATTTCTTGCTCCGTTCGTAAGGATATACCAACTTATACGTGACTATGAAAAATAACTTATCATGATCAAAAAATTCGTTCAAGTCTGCTCTTTCGTATGGCATCAAGAGTTTTTCCAATACACGTTTCATTTACTTCTAATAAATCAGAGAATACTAACTCACCAGTCAGAGGTTGTTTTCAGAAGCACTATTCGATGTACGACACAAATTGTTTTATGCCAACAACCAGAACGATGTTGATCATGATGGTTTACAACCGATATATAGAAATATGATTCCACTATCATTTGGTGCATTAATGGCACCATCGCCCTGCGGGAGGTATTGTTTGTAATTCAAGTTTTAGATCTCTTAAAAGATTCCTTGTAGACACCTACTGGAATTGAAAACTGTTTCCTGGTTGGAAAATTTTTTAAAATTATATATAATTTATATATAATTATGCGAAATTTTCTACTCAGGTTAGAAATCTAAGAGATATCTTTTGGACCAGCACTGACTAATTTTAAATGATAGAAAAAACTCAGATATCTTGGAAAGTTTATCTATGGAAATAGCTATAAATATAAAAGTGTATTTCATTTACCTTTGACACATAATAGCTCAAAGGAGGGATTACTATCTTCTATACTGCTATCGTTATTTCTTATTCAGTTTTTAATAAAAAACAACACTCCGTACGGATTCATTTTCTTGGAATCTTCTTTGATTATCTAAATTGAGAGAAAAAGAGCATGAAAAATACAATCTTTACCAACAGATTGAAGACATCGCGGACAAAATAAAAGATTTGAAAATTACAAAGACCGTAACTTCTACACCTTTTTTTCCTCTCAGTATATTCTTCAAAATCTCATTAGCCTGCTTCTACATCTTCATTAATTTGTATTCACCGAGCGGAGGAGAACAATCCTACTACACGTCTTCACAATTCTAACGTGTTATTATTGTAATTACAGTCATTCAGATCATTTATTAAGTTTGCATTTCTTTGAACAAGAAGCGTCGACAAACTCCATAAATTCGATTGTATTATTCCAACCGAGTCTTCGCATTGTTTTTCTGAATCTTTTATGAGGTGTTAGAATTAAAATGGATTCTTGCTGAGTTGAAAATTTCCAAATTTCAACAAAAATTACAATAAAAAAAAAGCGTTCATTGAGTGTCAGTAAATTCTAACGAGATTTCACGAAAAATAATGAATTCTTTTGTTTTTTTGTTTTGAAAATACAATAAATTCTGGTGGAAAACCTTGAAATTCGTGGAACGAGAATTACTTTCGTTGAATTTCAATTAATTTTTTCCACAAAGCAGAAGAGTATGTTTCAAATAATCTCGTCGGAATTCATGGAAAATAAAATAAATCTATAAAAAAAGGGACGAAAAAGCAATAATTCTTCTTCACGTTACGCAGAAGAGAGAATAACAATCATAAGACACGGGAAGGTGAATGAAAAATGAATATTTGAAAATGAGACAAGAGCAAAAGGAGAAAAAGATGAGAAGATTTATTTTTTCTCGACATAAAATCAATTAAACTTGGGGAATCAAGAGAACGTATGTTTTTGGAAGGAACACTTATAAAATTATAAAACATACACTACGTATTTTACGTAGATCAACGAAGGGATACTGTAAAATATTCATGAATGAAATTCGCAGGGAGGTGAAAAACCTCTTTCTCCGCAGCAAAACTCGGGTTCGTGACATTATCATGTCTGTTGATCTGAAATTTTGATCAGAGGTAAAGAAGCTTGAGTTATTTATGTGGTTATCTATTATAAAATTCATCGACGTGCTTTTATAATCATGAAATTAGTACAACATGTCATTTTTTTTACATGTATTTCCAGTTTTTATTCAGCATGTTCCTTCACATGATTTTGCAATGTACTTTGAATATTTTCAAATTCTTTTCCTCAATATCTGATATTTTAAATCGCCAATCGAAAATCATTGACAAATAATGTTAGAATTGAAACCGATTGATTTTTATTGTACGGACCAAGCTTTATTTATCAGGCGTGGTGGCGTTTAACACCAAAATGATATCATTTTAAAAACATCTATTGAATCTCATCAAGTACTACAAACTTTACAACGGGAAATGACCATTCAAACTCATTGAACCCATTAAAGACCGGTTCTTAATGAGTTTGAATGGTCATTTCCCGTTGCAAAGTTTGTATTAAATCTCATTGGTCAATAGGATTCAATGGAGTTTTTTTTTATAATGATGTTGTATAACATCATCAATAATTTCCACAAATAAACACACTGTTTCCAGATGTCAAATCTGATAGAAGAATTATTTATACATTCATATTGAATTTAAACTTCAATTCATTGATATTAATACAAAAATAATGAAACATTTATTCGGCTGTACACAATAATATCTCACGAAAATTGTGGATAATATTCCAGTAATATCATATGAATATCATCAGTTGTTAGAACAAATTCAACATAGGTCTTAAGGAGGTACACGGAGAAAAAAATATACTACTTTTTCTCCTTTTGCTTGCCAAACCAGAAACAGGAAGATTTGTAAAATGGATTTTTACATAAAAATAAGGGGGATTAGGAATCAATAACTGAATTTTACTATACACTTTATAAAATTTAACGTTCAGCGTTTAAAACTTCAATCCTACCTATGAATTTTTCTACGATATTCGTAATCTTCCGTATTTTCTATGTAAAAATTCATATCACGAATATTATATTCCTGTTTCTAGTTCCCTAAGAAAAATAACAAGAATTCTTATATCTTCGAGCGGCATTTTTCTCCGTATACCAGCGTAAAAAACATTTTGTCCGTGATACTTCTCTGTACTGAATTTACGGAACAGTCTACAATTTTCAAAGAATAATCTTCGATAGCGCGATACATAGAGTATCAAATATTATTTCCTGAAAATTTCAGACTGTCCCTGGTGAAAAATGTTGAAACAGATGAAGCGTAAAAACCTTTGAATTTCCGCTTCTTTTGCGCTCAGATACTGTTCCGTTTACTCTTCCGCGTCGCTCCATCCGCTTCATTTTCACCAGGGGTTTCATAAATTCTGTTTGGAGAATTCTTACAATAAAATGTTTATTCGGATGATACGCTGGTGTCCCCTCAATGAACTCTGATAAAATGTTTCTATCAGAGAATTCACTTTCAACTTGGAAATTTCTCGAAATTGTCTACTATTCTGGAGAAATTTGAGAGTTCCTCGCTGAGATGGAGATCCTACTGCCGAATAAAGTGATTATATACAACTAGGCTTGTGTTCCAAAACTTTGCTCCCGTACTCTGAAATATCGGTTTTCTATGTCTTTCTGGTGGAACTGAACAAAGCTGTGTTGTCCATTTGACCAGCTGATTTGATAGTGCTACACTGATATTCAGAGTATAATGGTGGAGGATTGTTACTTTCATCAGAAATATTAGGCGATACCGATACCGAGACGAGACTTTCAAAGTATCGTCGAGAATCTCGTCTCGTGCACCCCTAGATATATCCCGTTATATGTGATTGATCTGATTACAGTACCTGTGGAAGCGGCTGCATTTCTGGGTGCCGTTGCTGGTTTCGTCGTTCTCCTGTTGGCTCTATTCCTGTACTTATCCCGCAAGTGGTGTTTCACCCCGACTTCTCCAGCGACACTTTTCGGAGGAGTTTGCGTACCCCTTTGTGAATCCAACAACAGCTCCACGTCTCAAATTTCTAAAAACATAGGTGAAAATTGATTTTATCTAGGATATTGTCGAAGTTTGAATCACTACATTTTTTTAAATATGTTCCCAGTTGTGAAGCAGTTATTGATTCTAGAGGAGATTAACCCTTTCCCTCCCAAATAACACTAATTTTTGTCAAACTTTCCGCCTTATATCTCCGCCTCTCAATGAAAAAATCATGTAAAAAATGTATGAAACATCATTTTTTACAGCTCTTGACCTTCTCTTTTGAATGGCGTTGGGGACATTTTCCTAAATCGGATAGAAAAAAATTTTCCAAAACATTTCTACCACTGTAAACGGCGTTATAGATGTCCAATCTATAAAATCTCGCTGGTTTTATTTCGAAACACAAAATGGTAGACACAAAATGGCGTCCGAAAGGGAAAAAGTTGTTTTTTCAACTTTGCGAATTTTTTCTCAATAAGAGTATTTAGTTTCCCAGTGAACACAGTTACGTAAATATTACATAAAAACTACATAACGTCAAGTAACTGGTTACGTAACTTGGGAGTCACATGTGACTCACAATTTCCTACTCATTTACGTGACCATGTGAGGAACAATGTTACATTGCAGTTACTTACATAAAGAAGTAGGATCTTTACGTAACCAATATATAACTGCAATGTAATGCCGATGGCAGAACGCTGTATTGGGAAACAAAATTTTTATTACATGAAAATTCAATTTCCCTATTCTCTCAGCAATAACGCTGAACGTAACATTGACGTAACTTTTACGTACCCAAGTACTCTGTTGATTGTACACTCTTATTTTGGTAACTCAAATACATAACTAATACATAACATCAACTTTCAAAATCATGTTTTCTTCAGGTCCCTTGCATATGAAGTAAATAAAACGTAACATAGAAATAACAAATTGTGACTCAATATGAGCGTAAATTGTTATGTAATTATTACATCATATATACGTAACAGAGTTACGTAACTTGTGATTTCTGTCTTATGTAACATTTACATCACATATACGTAACAGAGTTATGTAACTTGTGATTTCTGTGTTATGTAACATTTACATATGGTGTTCACTGGGTTGGTGAAAAATTCTCAGAAATTCAAATGTCTTAAAATTTTCCTCAGCATGATTTTACAACCCTGGCATGCATGTACCATGGGGCCCACCCTGGCCCAGCATGGGCCCCATTCTGCCCATATTGGCCCCAGGACTGGGTCAGAGTGGGCCAAAGTTCATACACACTAGGGAACATTTTTGAGATTTTTTTTTTTCTGCCTCTCCAGAAAAACGTTTTACATGAAGGATATCACGTCTTCTGCTGACAAAATGTTTTTATCGTTGCCCGACCCTTGCCGCGTAGGGGTGAACGTGAATTGAAGAGTCTTTTTCATTCTTTTCAAATATTTTTTGTAATTTTCCAAATTTTTCCTATTTTTTTCTGTATTATATGATTGTAATCAAAGGCTCCCAAAATTGAAAATGTTATTAGACAGCATGAGATTCACTCCAGCATGTTTGACAAATGTATTTATTATACATTCATTAGTTTTGTGATAATTTTGATTTTCTAATTTTGATGTCGACAAATAATTTTGTGAAATCTTTGACAGTTGATTTTTCAGTCCTTTCCGGACGCACAGCACCCTGGTAAAAAAATCTCTCTGAATCTCTCTGATTCAAAGGAATTCAGAGAGATTCAGAGAGATTCCGGGAAATTCAGAAAAATTCAGTGGAAGCTTTAAAATTTGAATATATTAAATTCTGGGAGATTTAGAGGAATTCAGGAAGATTCAGAAAAATTCAGGAAAATTCAGAGGAAGCTTTGAGATTTGAATACATTAACTTCCGGGAGATTTAGAGAAATTCAGAGAGATTCAGAGAAATTCAGAGAAATTCAGAGAAATTCAGAGAGATTCAGAGAAATTCAGGAAAATTCAGAGGAAGCTTTGAAATCTGAAGGCATTGAATTCCGGGAGATTTAGAGAAATTCAGAAAGATTCAGGCAAATTTAGAGTAAGCTTTGAAATCCAGATGTATGAAATTCTGACATATTCGAAGAGACTCAGAGGAATTCAGAGAGATTCAGAGGAACTCAGACTGTTTCAGAGGAATTCAGCATCAGCTTTGAATTGTTAATAAATGAAATTCCGGAGAATCCGGAAAAATTTAGAAAGATTCTGAAGAATTCCTAGAATTCCATAAAAGATTGACAGAGATTCAAAGAACGTTGGTGGAATTCAGGATGTATGACTATCTGACAAGTCTCTAACTTTCTCTAAATTACTCTGAAATTGCTCTGAATCTCTCTGAAAAATGTCCGAAAATATAGAGAGATTCAGAGAGATTTCAGAGAGATTCAGAGAGATTTTTTTCACCAGGGCATTAGCATTACTCTTGAATTTTTTCCTAATTTTTAAGAATAATTTTTAGCTCTTCTGAAGGGGCAGAAGAAGAGAATTTTCAAAAATTTTGTAAAATCACGCTGAACAAATTTTAAGACATTTTAATTCCTGTGAATTTTTCGCCAAACTAAATACTTTTTCAGAAAAAAATTCGCAAAGTTGAAAAAAAAATGGTTCACTTTCGGACGCCATTTTGTGCCTGCCATTTCGAATTTCGAAATAAAACCAACGAGATTTTGTAGATTGGACATCTATAACACCGTTTACAGTGAACTTTTTTTCGAAAAAAAACGTGAAAAATCCGTTGATTCTTCGGAAAAACAGCCTATAACTTTTCCGGTTTACGGTTTAGGAAAATTTCCTCAACGTCATTTGAAAGAGAAGGTCAAAAGCTGTAAGAAATCATGTTCCATACATTCTTTACTTGATTTTTCCATTGAGAGGCGGAGATATCCCAGACAGCACAACTAGTTCTCAAACAATTCTTAGAGAATACCATTTGAACCCCACGTTTTTTGAAAGAATTCTTTGAGAAGACGCACGATTATTCATTTCCAAAAATTCAATCCAAAAATAATTCCAAAAGTATGCCCGTTATGTCAGTAGAAATGAAAACATACAGAAGTTCAGGAAGAACACATGTAATCTGCCCAAAAGAATTCACACTGCATTTACATCTGAATTCATTCATGATAAATAAATCACACCACAAAACAGGCGTTCTAAACTTTCTCATAATTCAATAAACCTTTGTAATTGAATATCAAGTCTTTTACAAATTTTCTATCGAAAAAGACAGAGATCAAAGTGTTTTTCCATCGCTTTCTATAATATATATAATTTTCCACACTCGATACAATCGATTGATTCTTCCATACACGAAAGATCGTTTGTATGAATGCATTGTTAAGTCAATATTCACATATTTTGAGTTAATAAATAGTTTACTTGATTATTACATTGCATAATCCACTTCACTTTATTAAGCACTCTCAAAATCTCGTAGACGCACCTATTTAATCAATTTATGAGAGAAAATATACTACTGATTGTATCTTGAACATTACTTTTATTCAAATAAGACGTTTGAAAATTCAGGAAGACTCTAATTGAATTCTTGTTGATCGAAGCTCATGGTATTCGTTATAAATTCTTCATTTGGGCGAAATAGGGCTACATTTTGAACTTCTAAAAAGATTCATATTCACCGTCATAACCCAGCCAGCACAAAAGATCAATTTGAATTCTTGAAGACTTCTGCAAGATGTTTTGAATAGTCCCCGTTATGCGACTAATAATGAATTCAATATGAATTCAATGAATTCAAAATGAAAACGTATTGAATGCCCAAAGAATTCATTGCGGAATTCCGATATGAATTCTTTCTGAGCATTAAGTTGTTCATAAAGAGTTCAGTTTGAATTCAAAGTATTCATAACGAATACATATTGATTAGCATAACGGGACTCCTTTGTGGGGACTCTTGTGCTGTATGGGAACGGATAGTCTTTACGAATACTTCATGCATTTTCTATGTGTATTTCAAGAACTCTTTAAGAATTCTTTTGATACTCTATGTGTTCATTTAGAATACTCCATGAATTCCGTAGGTATTCTTTATTCTGAATTCTTTATTCACTTAAAAGAAACTTGTGTGCTGTTTGGGATAAGGCGGAAAGTTTGACAAAAATTAGTGTTATTTGGGAGAAAAAGGGTCAACACCTATGATTTCTCAGATTTTCCGTGAGTTTCAATTTCCGTTTCGTTTCTACAAAAGATTCAAACTTCGGAATTAAACATCATCTAGGACAACAATCATATTTGATCTTGAAACGAAAAGAATCCACATGTATATGTAAATATTTTTCAAATGTTATGCAACCAAAGGAAAATCATTTTCCTATTCGGATCCTGAAACGAGTTCGGATTCGGAAGAAGACGCTCTTCGTAGATTGAATTCTCGTTCCCATCTCCCTCCCGACACGTTGACCATTCAAGCGGAAGATGGACCAACTATAGCTGGTTAGAATATTATTATTATTTATCAATTCAAAGTGGGGGAATATGAATTTCATTTCAAAGAATCATCCTTGAAACTTACTCTTCAGATGCAGGGAATACTTCCAGCAGTTGCGCTGAAGAACATTCTCCCGAGGATCAACCTCAACAGCATCAACAGTTACAACAGCAACAGGTATATAAACGATTCATTTGTGGATTGTAATTCCGACATGTGATCCGTTGATTATATTCGATTTGAATCAGTGCGTAGTGGAAGTGGGATCATCCAACAATATTCTACTGGACAGTAGAGAACAAAATTTGGTAGAAGTTGAGCAGAATGATGCGACAGGAAACGATGTCGTTGCTTCAATGGGTACTGTGGCTGAAGAAATTGGCAGTTTGGAAGTGGCTTTCTTGTATGATGCGCCGATGCGAGAGATGACGGTAAGATTTTGTGTGGAATATTTCTCTCCTATGACACGTTGAAACTCTTTAAAAACCTCCAAGGGGGGAGATTTTCGCCCAAAATTCAGGAAATTTATATGTTCACGTAAAATTTGTGTGTTGAAACGAAGAAGAAGTCTTCATTCGATTCTCCACTTATGGGGATACCAACTCCGTGACACTAACCAAATCCTTTCTGACAAATTATGTGAAAATCAAGCAACATAATCGAAATAAAGATGATCTGTACGGAGCGATATTTTAATTACATCGCCTAATTTGTCAGAAAAGATTTGGCTAGTGCCACGCTGCTGGTTTCCCCTTAAAAATTCTACGGGAAGGAATTGAATAAAAATATTGATGAATCGTTTAAACGCAATTTCAGGTCCATGTCCTTCAAGGTCGAAACTATCCAGCGGGTATTGGAGGTAGCCAAGTACGTCTAGTGCTATTGCCATCGAAGAAACAAAGGCGTAAAACTCGTGTGCGTCAAGGAACATCGCCACAATATATGGAGAGTTTTCTCCTTCCTCGGGTCAATCCCGAGGACGTGAACGCGATGGGCGTACGTTTGAGGGTTTATCTGTGGGGAGGCCGAATGCGTCGGGAAAGATTGCTCGGAGAAGCGAGAGTCTCTTTTGATCAAATCAATCTTCAGCTCGAAACAACGCTTTGGCTGACTCTCCAACCACCTCCCTCATCTTCGGTAAATTCTGTTTTCAAAATTTACATGTAAAATACTTCTTGATTACCTCCATTACGTCCATGAAACACACCGATGATCCTGAAACACCTGGCATTTTGTTCAGTGGGTGTATTTCAGTCTGGTTTTTTAAAAATCCCAAAATAAGTAGAGCACATATTTACAGAGTCACGAATGGGGGACTACCAGCAGCTTAACGCGTAGTGATTCGACCGGCTCTCAACAGTCGGTTCAATCTTACGCGTCCCCGACTACTCCTCCTTACGGGAGCAGCATGAAAGGAGGCAGCGTGGCTGAGATACTAATAGGATTAGCTTACAACGGTACCACAGGACGTTTGTCCGTAGAGATAATCAAAGGTTCTCATTTTCGTGGCGGAGGTGGAAGCGATACCAAACCGCCCGACACGTATGTGAAATTAGCTCTTGTGGATAGCAACGGTCATGAGATGGGGCGATCAAAGACTGGTTTGAAACGTGCTCAGCCAAATCCTCTTTACAAGGAAACATTCATATTTCAGGTAAAATAAACGAATGAATCTAGAGAGACCCTGGTAAAAAAATCTCTCTGAATCTCTCTGAAAATTTCACGTTTCAGAGAGATTCAAAGAGATTCAGAGAGATTTAGAAAGAATCAGAGAACTTCAGCGCGATTCAGAGGATTTCAGGGACGAATGGGTTGGGAAAACTTAAGCTTTGAATTTTTCATTAGGATTTAGAGATATTCAGGGTCATTCAGAGGGGTTCAGAGTAATTCAGGAAAATTCAGAGAGGAATGAATTTAGCAGAATTCTTGGTCCTGCATTTCAGGAGCATTCAGGAGGTGTCAGAGACTTTCAGAGACAGGTCAATTAGGAAAAATTGGGCGGCGGACTTTTCGGAAAGATTCGGGGAGATTCAGGGTCATTCAGAGAAATTCAGGGAGGGATTAATTCAGTAAAATTTTTGGTTCAGGATTTCAGAGGTATTCAGGGAATGTCAGAGACCCAAAGAGACAGGTAAATTAGGAAAAATTTTGCGGCGGACTTTACAGAAACATTCGGGGAGATTCAGGATAATTCAGAGAGATTCAGAGTAGTTCAGAGGAATTCAGAGGGGAATGAATTCAGTAAAATTCTTGGTCCTGCGTTTCAGAGGCATTCAGGAGGTGTCAGAGACTTTCAGAGACGCATGAATTCAGGAAATTTTCATGAAACTTTTTAGAAATATTCAGAAGAATTTAGAGAGATTCAGAGTAATTCAGAGAGGGATTAAGTGAGTCAAATTTTTGCTTCAGCATTTCAGAGGTATTCAGGGAATGTCAGAGACCCACAAAGACAGGTAGATTAGAGAAAATTTTGCCGCGGACTTTCCAAAAAATTTCGGGGAGATTCAGGGTAATTCAGAGAGATTCAGAGTCATTCAGGGGAATTCAGAGAAGAATGAGTCAAGTAAAATTCTTCGTCCTCCATTTCAGAGGCATTCAGGAGGTGTCAAAGACTTTCAGAGACGCATGAATTAAGAAAAATTTTCATGAAACTTTTTAGAAATATTCAGAGGAATTCAGAGAGATTCAGAGAAATTCAGAGAGGGATTAAGTCAGTGAAATTTTTGCTTAAGGATTTCAGAGGTATTCAGGGAAAATCAGAAACCCACAGAGACAGGTAAATTAGGAAAAATTCGGCGGCGGACTTTTTAGAAAGATTCGGGGAGATTCAGGGTACTTCAGAGAGATTCAGAGTAATCCAAGACAATTCACAGAGGAATGAATTCAGTAAAATTCTTGGTCCTGCATTTCAGAGGCATTCAGGAGTTGTCAGAGACTTTCAGAGACACATAAATTAAGAAAAATTTTGCATGGGACTTTTTAGAAATATTCAGAGGAATTCAGAGAGATCCAGAGTAATTTAGAGAAATTCAGGGAGGGATTGATTCAATAAAATTTTTGCTTAAGGATTTCAGAGGTATTCAGGGAATGTCAGAGACCCACAGAGACAGGTAAATTAGGAAAAATTTTGCGGCGGACTTTTCAGAAACATTTGGGGAGATTCATGGTAGTTCAGAGAGATTCAGAGTATGTCAGGGAAATTCAGAGAAGAATGAATTCAGTGAAATTCTTGGTCCTGCATTTCAAAGGCATTCAGGAGGTGTCAGAGACTTCCAGACACACATGAATTAAGAAAAATTTTGTATGGAACTTTTCAGAAATATTCAGAGGAATTTAGAGAGATTCAGAGAACTTCAGAGGAATTCAGTGAAAGCTTTAAAATCTGAATATATTAAATTCTGGGAGATTTAGAGGAATTCAGAGAGATTCAGAAAAATTCAGGAAAATTCAGAGGAAGCTTTGAGATTTGAATACATTAACTTCCGGGAGATTTAGAGAAATTCAGAGAGATTCAGAGAAATTCAGAAAAATTCAGATAAATTCAGAGAAATTCAGGAAAATTCAGAGGAAGCTTTGAAATCTGAATACATCAAATTCTGGGAGGTTTAGAGAAATTCATAGAGATTCAGATAAATTCAGGAAAATTCAGAGGAAGCTTTGAAATCTGAATGCATTGAGTTCCGGGAGATTTAGAGGAATTCAGAAAGATTCAGAGAAATTCAGAGGAAGCTTTGAAATCTGAATACATCAAATTCTGGGAGATTTAGAGAAATTCAGAGAGATGCGGAGAGATCCAGGAAAATTCAAGGAGATCCACTCAAATTCAGAGAAAGCTTTGACTCCTTGATGAATGAAATCCTAAGAAAAATCAAATACATTCAGAAAGATTCCGGAAAATTTGCAAATTCCATCAGAAAATTTCAGAGAGATTCAGGCAAAGTTGAAGAGTTTCAGAACGTATCACTATCGGAAAAGTCTCTAATTCCCTCTGAATTACTCTGAATTACTCTGAAGTTACTCTGAATCTCTCTGAGATATGTCCCAAAATATAGAGAGATTCAGAGAGATTTTTTCTACCAGGGGAATCATATTCGAATATATATTAACGAATATTCCAGGTGGCTTTATTCCAACTGGGTGACGTAACCCTGTTTTTGTCCGTCTACAATCGTCGAAGAAGCGGAATGGGTCGCAAAGGCAGAGAGATGATCGGCTGGTTGTGTTTGGGCTTGAACAGTTCAGGCTCGGAAGAGTTACAGCATTGGAACGATATGCGGGCAGCACGACAACCAACGCAAGTGCAGCGCTGGCATTCGCTGTTACGTCCTTGAACCAGAACCGACGACGAGACTAGATGAACTTTTTCTTGAACTTACGGATTCTAATTCCGCCATTTACCAAAGCAAACCTTTGATACGAGAACGGATCATTGATATCGTGTTCGAGTGATTGAACTGATTGGAAACCAAAGGTTTTCTTGTTCGCCGAAAGTCGAACTCGAAGCGCGCACTTGTGAGATTGGGACCGTTGAAGGAGGAGGTTTGGATTTGTCGAGGACAGACAAAACGGTCCTTTGTCAACTTTTGGATGTCGTACTGCCCTGCGTGTACAGTCGCGCAAGGGAGAAACGAGACTATAAAAAATCAACGAGTCAATAAATCCCGACTAATCACGGTAGTCGATCAAATTTTATCTGTCATCAAATTTTTTGGAATTATTAAAGGAAGAACTACTACTGTTGTTGTTGCTGCAACCTTTTTACCGCAATGAAATTTATGGAGCGGGTATGAAATCTGAGTTCTAAACTCTATCGATGTACCAAGTACATTCCTTTTTTATACGCTGATGACGGGAGTCGAGGGGATTTCGAAAACAAAAAAGAAGAAGAAGACAAACATAAATACAAGGCACAGGCCCATCGAAATGGTATATCCTGGTAAAATAATTGTTCTCCACCCACGAGGAGATCTCCGACTCGAAACGTGCCTGAGCCAAACTTACTGTTTATTTTTTACTTTGTGCCTTTCACCCTTTTTAGGCCGTGTGCCCTGCACTAATTAAGAGAAAATAATGAGGATAAATGAAACGGGGGAGTTCGTAAGAAAGAAGAGTGTGAGAGTAAAAACGGTGCCGGGAGAGGAAAATTCGGAAAATTCAGTTTACTCGGGTGTAGTAAATTATCTGTCATCTCATTCGCTAAATAATTGTGTATAACTTTGAAATAAGCAGGTTGTGCTCTTCCCCTTGGCACCGCGCTACTCCTTTACTGCTTTCTCTACAAATCGATCAATCCTGTTGTGCTTGTTGTTCATTCAATTGAACAAATTTACTTAAATGTACTTTGTGGAATGGTTCGAGGATGGATCAATGATGACGATGACTAAACTACCTATTGTTGATCGAAACATGAGAAACCAAACAAATCAACGACGCACAATTTGCAAACACGCACTCCATAAATGCAGATGTGATCATAGAATTGATATTATTGATAAAATTAAACGTAAGAGATATAAACAAACAATAGATGTAGACAAACGTTTATTATCTACATTATATATCAATATTAGAGGGAATTGGTTAGAAATTCGGCAGCAAAACAAACGGCTGAGTTAATCAAATGCTATTCTATCAGTCGGTGCTTTGATTTCATTAGTATATTCTAGCTAGCCTGTACGAGTGGTATTACAAAAAAGGGATACGATGAATTATCAAATCAATCCATGCTCGAACTATTCTTTTATGATTTTAAGTATCGATTATTAATTCTCAACATTATTATAGATGATATCGAAGAGAAAATCAAATTACAGGGGCTCAGAAGATTCATTTTTCCAAACTAATAATGGTATTATTATTACTTATAAGTAATATAAAATGCATGAACAACCCTTTTTCTTACCAAAATATGCTGTACTTGATATTTTTAGAGTTACCAGCATATTTGTTTTTCCTGTCCTTATTACAATTCAAAGAACCAACATTTCCAGTGTCAAATCATACATCGTAAGAAGATTTCATGTAATTATTATAGATATTTGTATTATGATTCTTCGATCTTCTCTTTCTCTCTCCTCCTCGTAGAAAAATCTGTATTTTCTGAAATCCTAGGAACAATTGCGTGGACCTTTCCTTTTTGTTTTTCAAATTTTCCACCAGATAAAATCGATGGATTGGAAAGAAAGGTGATAAGCAAATCGCAATTATAAAGAATAGTTTTAACTTCTGCAATTATATAGGCACTTCTGAGTCCTGGTGATATCAATGTACGGTACAATTCATTGAAAATCGTGTGAACATTCGCAGAACGTAAAAAAGATGAATCGTTCGCTAAATTATTCAATTCGATTCGTTGAATTTTTACCTATATTTTACCGACAGCACCCTTTCAAGAGAAGTAATATTAATTAAAACTTTGAACGTCTACTGCACAAAATAATTAAATTTATTAATGTTACTATTACTGAATAATAATAATAATAATGATTATTATTATTATATATTTGCCGCATTTTATAAAAGTGTACTCTAATTATAATTAAACAAAATTACAGATAGTTGTTATAAAATTACAGATCGCATAAATAAAAACATGAAAAAAAAAATCAAAAAAACATGTCAGTCGTTGACATATTTTTCCAATAATTCCTGTTTTTTCCTCGCCAATAAGGCTTGTTGGATATCCTGCTGCGAGGGTATAGGTTTTTGAGATGTAGCTTCTATCCGCTCTTCGTCGTCATCTTCTTCTTCTTCTATTTGTTTCTTCTCGCTTTGCAATCTCTTCCATTCTTCGATAGCTCTGGCTCTGGCCTCTTGTTCGGCTTTTTGTTCCAGGGGCAAGAGAATACCGTCGTCGTCGTCCCTGTATCCGTAATAATCAGCGTCTATATCCTTCATCAATTCAGCGCGTGTTTTACGTGGCGGTGGCGGTGGTTCTTGCTCGAACAACTCCCTGACTCCAGGTAATTCTTTGGCAGCTCCAAAATATTTGTAGCCTCTGTTCCCAGGAACCTACGAATTGAATACAATATTTTCGTTATAAGCTTCTTGCGATAGACACAAAGGTTGACCAATTTGGTTACCTCTCGTCCTTCGTGATCCAACATACGTGGTCCTACTCTAGAATAATCTGGACCGCCAAGTTCTTTGATTTGAGCCTCCCAATGACGCTTTTCTCGAAGTAATTTATTGATCTCGTCATTCAAATCTCGTATACGAAACTCTCCAAGACCCGCGTTCTGTATCTGAGCAACCTTTTTCGCGATTTCTCGAATGATTTGCATTCTCCATTTCTCAGCTTTCCTCAAATCACGACATTCGGATGCCAAATAGGGTCTCCTTTCCTGCTCTTTTCTCGCTCCCTCGTTGCTTTGCGCCGCTCTCCATCGAGCTAACGTTGTCCTGACGAATCATATATCATATATTCAGTTTTTGAGTTCTGTGTTCAAATTTTGAAGTTCTTTTTCATAGAGATATCACAATTTTTTCAGAAAAACATGAAGTTTTTGGAGAATTTGTGACATACTTGAAACCTTACAAAAGAAACTCAGTACTTGAGAAGTAGTTGAAACAAATGATTAATGAATTTACAACATGGTGGAACGACGAAATGTATTTTGTCCAGCCCTATTAGTGCAAACCTTGAATAGTTTCCTTCTTTGCTGTATAATAAGGTTCGGTGGATTAAAATTGAGGAATTTGTGTCCAATAATATAGAAATTTTGTGTGGCGTCGATCAAGAGTCACATTTGGGGCAACTTCTTCTCAAGTTTTATCAATCATATATTCGCTATTATTAAATATTGACAAATTCTTTCTTTCAGCAGATGATTTCAAGTTCAACCAATTGATTTCTAACGTTAATGCACAATTATATACATTTAAGAAATTCAAAAATAGAGAATGGACGAAAATTATGATTACTCACATAGCTTTTTCCGCATTCCGAGCCTAAAATGAAAACATATAAATATAAAAATAAATCAAATTTTGCATAAAAAAATTATATATTCATATACTTACCATTTTTGTGAATAGTTTAAACAATAAACAAAATTCAAATAACCTAAAAATTTACAAAAAACCTGCAGTACTATTTTGACGACTGATCAATCAATCTGTATGTATAGTTTATCAATTATAGAATAAACAATCTATATAAATCGATGTTTAATTCACAAATGTTTCAATTAAATGTCTATAAAATCACATATTTTCAAATTTTGATGTTTGCATTATTTTATAGGTTAACAACCGCGATGAACCGCAAGGGTGCAACACATGTTCAAAAATTAAGCCAACTTTTCATGTAACGTTAAACAACATAATTTATTATGAAGAATTCTTTTGAATGTATAAATAAATAGAAAATAGAATTCTTCTTCTTCACAGTTCTCCATTCAATTCAAAATCACGTTAATATTATTTAAACATGAAAATCTAATGATATTGACATTTAATCCTTCAACGCGCAGGCGTGATAAGCGGCCTGCTTCTTGTGCATCAGCAGCAGCGGCATTCATCAGTTGTGACGTGGCTGAAATGACGGTATAAATCGCACGCTCGGTGATAAATTAATTAAATCGAAATTTTCAGCAATAAAATTATAATCATGAAATACTTACAGTGAAAATACATAATTCTTTATAAACCAGAAGATTCAGCGTTCATCCAGCTCTTGAGTGTATGTTGTGTTGTTTAAGGATAACCTATAAATCATCTGTTTTCTATTTGAGCATATAATTTTAGATAATATATGCCAAGAAAGGAGGTTTCAAATCAATTTATTGTCCCTTAATTGCAGCACAATGACAACATACGAGGATTTCATTCAACAAAATGAAGATCGAGATGGTGTACGTTTCACCTGGAACGTATGGCCTTCCTCGCGTGTGGATGCTACAAGGCTCGTAGTACCTCTAGGAACTCTCTATCAACCTATCAAGGAGAGACCAGATCTACCCGCAATTATATACGATCCAGTTTTATGTACACGATCGACTTGCAGGGCTATCTTGAATCCCCTATGTCAAGTAGATTATCGTGCTAAACTTTGGGTGTGCAACCTTTGTTTTCAAAGGAATCCTGTAAGTATTGATTCATATTAATTATAGAATTTCGCAAACAAATTCAATTTTTCATTATTATCTCTTATAGTTCCCGCCGCAATATGCAGCCATTTCGGAACAGCATCAACCAGCTGAACTTATTCCAATGTTCTCGACGATCGAATACACCATAATGGTAGTATATTACCTAAATTTCAGTAAAAAATAATTCACTAAAATCAAAGTCAAATAATTTCCACTGTGTTTATATTACAGAGAGCGCAATGTTTACCTCCGATCTTCTTACTCGTCGTAGATACGTGTATGGACGACGAAGAATTGGGAGCATTAAAAGATTCTTTACAGATGTCCACTTCCCTTCTACCATCCAACGCTCTGGTCGGTCTGATAACTTTTGGAAGAATGGTACAAGTTCATGAATTGGGTTGTGAAGGTTGCAGCAAAAGTTACGTATTCCGCGGGACGAAAGAACTCCAACCGAAACAAGTACAGGATATGTTAGGTATAGGCAGACCCATTCCCGGCCAAAATCCTAATCAACAGAGAGGTCCCGGTGGCCAACCACTCCCACCGGCCAACCGTTTCTTGCAACCAGTTCAAAAATGTGATATGAGTTTGACCGATTTGTTGAACGAATTACAGCGAGATCCTTGGCCAGTGGGTCCCGGAAAACGACCTTTAAGATCCACGGGTACAGCTCTAGCTGTCGCTACGGGACTCTTAGAAGCTAGTTACGCTAATACAGGAGCAAGGTATTGTATCCAAAATTGAATAATGTTTTTCTTAATAATAATAATAATAATATTAATAATGTCTACACATTTTTCAGGATTATGTTGTTCGTTGGAGGCCCGTGTTCGCAAGGTCCCGGTCAAGTGGTGACCGACGATCTTCGACAACCCATCAGATCGCATCACGATATACAAAAAGATAATGCGAAACACGTGAAGAAAGCTACAAAGTTTTACGATAGTCTGGCAGCTCGGGCAGCTACCAATGGTCACATCATAGACATATACTCTTGCGCCTTAGATCAAACCGGTTTGTTAGAGATGCGACAATGTTGCAACTCTACGGGCGGACATATGGTCATGGGAGATTCTTTCAATTCTTCCCTTTTCAAAGAAACATTCCAACGTGTGTTCGCTAAAGATGCGAATGGAGATTTGAAAATGGCATTCAATGCGACTCTGGAGGTTAAAACCTCGAGAGAACTGAAAGTTTCAGGAGCGATAGGACCTTGCGTGTCTTTGGGCGTGAAGGGACTAAGCGTGGGAGAGCAAGAAGTTGGTTTGGGCGGTACGTGTCAATGGAAATTCTGTTCTCTAACGCCATCGACGACCACGGCTTTGTTCTTTGAGGTTGTCAATCAACACACTGCTCCTATTCCTCAAGGGGGAAGAGGATGTATCCAATTTATTACTCAATATCAACACAGTAGCGGTCAACGTAGAATTAGAGTTACCACCATAGCAAGAAAGTATGTATTCTAGAGTTGAAACTCGAATTTTCTTATAAAATATGTGTTATGTTTTTGTTTTTTCAACAGTTGGGCGGATGCGTCTACGTCTTTGCATCATATCAGTGCAGGATTTGATCAAGAGGCAGCTGCCGTTCTTATGTCTCGTCTTGCGGTATTCAGAGCTGAGACCGACGATGGGCCTGATGTTCTTAGATGGGTCGATCGTATGCTCATCAGACTCGTGAGTAATCGAATAAAGTAACACTCGATGCTGATAGCTGTGATAATCATTATTTGATTTTTCAGTGTCAGAAGTTTGGAGAATACGCCAAGGACGATCCAAATAGTTTCAGACTTGCTGAAAACTTCTCCTTGTATCCTCAGTTTATGTACCATTTGCGTAGATCGCAGTTCTTACAAGTATTCAATAATTCACCGGATGAAACAAGTTTTTATAGGTAAATCTCAATGTCCTCGACAATTGTGAAGTGATATCAACACTGAGGATGACTTTTGTTTTACAGACATATGCTTATGCGAGAGGATTTGACTAATTCGTTGATAATGGTTCAACCTATTCTGTACAGTTATGGATTCAACGGTCCTCCTGAACCAGTTTTGTTAGATACCTCGTCCATTCAACCGGATAAAATTCTGTTGATGGATACTTTCTTCCAAATTTTAATATTCCACGGAGAAGTACGTTTTGTTTAATCAATTCACATTCGTGTTGTTGTATTTACAATTTATATCGTTTACAGACAATAGCACAATGGCGTCAGTTGAAATATCAAGACCTTCCGGAATATGAAAATTTCCGACAATTATTGGAAGCGCCCGTCGACGATGCTTATGAGATATTGAAGGGAAGATTTCCCGCTCCCAGGTATATCGATACAGAACAAGGCGGTTCGCAGGCTAGGTTCTTACTCAGCAAAGTTAATCCTAGTCAAACGCACAATAATATGTACGCTTATGGAGCGGTAAGTAATATCTCAATCGTATTTATTTATTCATCGATGAATCCATATCGAACGAATTTTATGTTGTTATTTATTATTATATCAGTCATACGTAACTAATTATATTTTTTATTTCACCACGATCCTGTGAACCAGGGGATGCCGATACCCAGTGGGGTGTGTTTTTTTTTTAAACATTCATTTGATTACTATTTTTATTATTATATGGTTTTATTCACGTGCTTTTTTTTTATTACATACAGCTTTGGTACAGGGATATATAATACATGGTAGAGGGTTTTATTTTTAATCGATTCAAAACTACCTTCTTTTAATGAATCAATGGGTCAATTCATTAATACGGTGTATGGGAATTCATACTCATTTTCATCGTTCATCGCTGTGTATATATACGATACAGTCAAACCTGGTCGAATGGGACCTGGACGGGATAGAATTGTTGTCAGTTTTGTTTACCAGATTTCAAACAGCCTTTTTGACTGTATCCTCAGTTTCATAAACATCTTCTGTTTTTGAAGCACTCGATTTTAGTTCTTAAGCACAGATAAGTGACCTCATTCAACAGATATTTTATTCCTCGCATAAGTAAATTACGCAGAATTCAATGAATTCAGCATAATTTGTTTGCGAGGGAGAAGAAATGTCAGAGAATAGTCACTCACACCTTTTTTGTTTATCTTTTCAAAATCCTTTCTTTTATATTTCTAACAAAATTTTATATCAAAGTTAATCAACACTTATTTTTTTTATTCTTTCCAATTCTTTTAATCAAATGAAATTTTTTCCATTGTTTTTCTTTGTACAGGAAGCAACGACGAACAGCACAGTTTCAATGAATTTTTTATATACAAAAATAATTCAAGCTGTGTTTCGTCATTGATTTTCTGCACAAATCAAAATTTCTAAGGGATTTCTAATGTTTATCAGGGGATTTTGGTTTTCTTGTTTCAATATTTCACAAACTTTTTAATGCGTTTGAATTTTCATCATTGTTTCTTTTCTTTTTTTTCTGTAATACAGGAAAGCGGTGCACCCGTGCTCACCGATGATGTCAGTCTCCAAGTTTTCATGGAACATTTGAAAAAACTAGCCGTCTCATCTACAGCATAGAAGTATATAATTATAAACGAATAGAAGAAAAACAAAATATATATATTCATAATGAATTGCGTAATTGTATGTACATGTTTTATTAATCTTTCGTCGCTAACAGTTTTATTTTCTTATACAATTATGCTTATGTAATTTTCGACGATTTGATTTATGGGTTAAAACAACCTATCGAGATTTCGATAAATCTCGTTGAAACTGTAAAATATTGTAGGTTCGCGGCTTTAATGTTCTTTTTTGCATCAGTAAATTAGGGAAAGTTGTAACCGAGGGTGGAATTGATATCCAACGATTCATTAATTAAAATTTATATAAATCCTCTATTAAGGTGGTTTAATTCACTCGTATATTTGAATTTAATAACTTCTTCAGAAATTCTGTACTTTTCACGCATCTCTATATATTTCTTTATTCATCTATGTTATTCTTTTTCAATACTTTCTATCCTCCTCTTTTTTTCCACAATTTCTATTTTTAATCTTTCATTTTCTTCAACCATTCCTCTCTAATTTTTCTCTCATAGTATTCTATTCTTTTTGATCAATAAATGATATATATTTACAATTTTACAAGTATTATATAATTCCGCTTTCCTTAGTGAATAGTAATTTCAACGATACATACAATTCAACAAAATAAAGCAACAAATGAATGATGACGCTTTTAAAACCACAAGCATTTTTGTCAAATGTCCTTGAAGTTTGAAGTTTATCGAAACAAATTTAAATGAGCATTATTCAATGGATTTTTCAAGCACTTTTCTATGAGATTATAAATTCGTTTCAATAAAAGATTCAAATTTCAACGACATAACAGCAAGCAATTGTTGTATGATTTTTCTGTTGTCGAAGATTTATTTATTTGTTCATTTCTGTTTATTCTGTTATTCCGTAGGGGCTCTTTGGTAGATTTTTATCCCATATTTTTTACACATTTATCGAATTTTAATTAGAACATCTGGCAATGACTGTTATTAATAATTATGTCATCGTTGTATAGAATGCAAAATAAACAAGGAACGAATGTGTGTAATTTTGAGACAGATTGAAACGTTGATCCGTTGTATCAATAACTTATATAATAACTTTCGTTATTTTTAATAGTTGTTGAAGATTTATAACATTGAATTCTCTAAGATAACAATATATTATCAATCAAATATTACAAAGGCAAATATATTTTATAATGAATCCCTTCTACCATATCACTTTTACATTTTCATTTTTTCCAACAGATGTACGTAAAATACAAATTCTCATTAACTGAGAAACCTTATGGACATCTTTTGCTCGACATCGGTCCTATCCAACGCTTTGCAAAACTCTTCGAAAGATATCATTCCATCTCCGTTCTCGTCTGCTTCGAGTATCGTCCGCTCGGCGATGCTGGTCAACTGTTCTTCGCTGGAACATTGTTTTTCATCAGATACTGAATTTTTACATTCAAAATTGGATATTCTATACACAAAGTGAAATTTCTTACCTAATATTCGCACCAACCATCATGTGGAGGATCGCCAACAATTCTTCTTTGGATATCAAATCGTCGTTATCCAAGTCATACATCTTGAAGGCAACTAAATGAAGTAAAAGTTTAAGTACATATCAAGAATATGAGTAGTATACAATTTGTTGCATTTTCAAAACAGTTTGCTTTTTTTATAGTTGTTTATTTCTATCGATGATTCACTGAATTTATCGCCAGATGTTTCATTGTGCAATAGAATGTTTATAAAAATATATTATATCGAGAAATAATCCTGAAATAACTTACATTTCAATTTCTCTGCTCTTGAATTCAACCGATTGGGACTATTCTTCTTGATAGGTCTAAAAAGAGCAAGAACTTGCATGAACTGTAAGAAATTGACCCTATCATTGCCACTCTCCTCGAAAAAAGCATTGACTATTCTCTCCCCAAGAGGATTTATCGCTAACTCAGGAATCCTAAGGAAATCCTCTCGACTGAGTGTTCCGCAATCTCCACGATCCAGACTCGTAAATCTACTGTACAAGCGTTCGATTTGATTCGGAGTAACTGTGAAATCATTAAAATTCTTATTTACAATCAACATTTTATTATCAAATCATTAAAATAAATAAAAAGTCAAAATACTCACATCCAGTGGCTTCTTGGATTTGCGCAATTTCCTCTTCTCGTAAAAGGAGACTAGATTTGTTACCCATTTTTTTTTGTTTGCTCTTCAACGGATAAAACGATGTAAAATACTGATACTTTGCACCCGATTTGATTAATTCATGTCCTTTAGATCAGATCAAAGTACACTCGTTTTGACAGTTCTTCACCATTTTTTTTACCTGATGACAACTTGTGACCACTTGTGGCAAAGACGACAACCTGAAAATGTTAGGTTAAAGTGATTGAGAATATCTCTATCTTCCACTAACTCGTCATATCCATGCGAGACAAAGATATTCTTTCTCAGGTTTCTTTTTTTCAAATACCCCTCCAGAGTATAAAAACAATCAAATGAATAAATACCTCTTTGTTTTTAAAAGAACCAAGAAAATATTCATAAACAATTCTACATCAGCTGTGCGTGTACAAAGTACACAATCCCTTGAATCAAGTACGAAGACTACGAAGTCATACACGAAGTAGATTTTCAATTCGATATTCAAAGTAAACTTCGATTCGATTGTAATGGCGGCACCCGCGACAACAATAATAACCCTCTTCTACTTGTCAGATAATATTGTCGAAAAATAATCAAAATATCACTTGTAATTGTTTCTAAGTAGGTTTTTTATTGTTATGCAAAATTTCTTCATGTTCCTCCCGACAATCTTTGATCGATTTCAATTTTTATCGTTCTGATAAAAACAATGGAAAGACAAAGGTATAGAAAATTTCTTTGACATATTCAGATTTTTATGTTTTCATGAAAAATTCTTTGTATAGCGAAGATTCCTTGGTAACGGAGAATAGAGATGAATGTTCGTCGGGTCATCAAAAAAAACACAAACAACGGAATTCAAAAAGGAGTCGATCTTTCAATAATTTATTGGATTCCATGCAGAATGAAAAAAATGATGAACGAATGTCAGGTATCGTTATCATGGAGTACCGTTGGAGTTTCCTTGAAATTTAATGTCTCTCCCTTTACAGCGATAACAGGATCCAATACGTGCGGTTATACTCAAGTGCCAATGATGTGCGTCGTAAAACCGTTGTCTCTGCCAGCAGTGTATCACCTTTACCAACCAATACCATTTTCAAACATCAAACCTATTTGCTCCAAATTACAGTTTCATTGCGATCATTCCAACGACACTCGAAATATATTCAAATCGTCTAATGAGTTTTCAAATACTTCTCAAGAGGATGGGACTGATAAATGCATAGAGATCGATAGTCCTTACATTCTGCGCCAAAATGAGGAATGTAATACATGTTCATCGTCGTGTTCTCACAAACAGAACAATTCAATCCACGAAAGTGAATCTAGAACGTTGGAACATAGAGACAATTCCAATTTCGAGTGTGAAGATCTGGATAGTATAGGTTCGGACAGTTCAATGACTATCGATAATAACAGTGATCTTGTTTTATCTCTTATCGAACAGGTTTGTGAACATTTATCTGTCTATTCTTTTCTTTGTAATATAGCATGCTGGTAACAGCCCTTAACTCTTTCATTTCAGATGAAAGAATTGAAAAAAAGCAATACTCGGTTAATCCAAGAACTCAGTCAGAATAAAATCGACATAGAAGTAATGAAGTTGAAATTAATTCAGTACAAAAACGATGTGATGTCGGATAATCAATCTGGTATATTATCAGGTAATTTTGTATATTCGATCGTCGAATTTAGTACAAATATTGAAGATTCAATTATTATTGCTTTTTATTTTCAAGCAGATCTGATAACTGAAATTAGAGAAACCAATAAAACTTGCGAAGAAAGATTATTCGTGGAGATGAAAGCTATGATGGAGGATAAGGAAAATCATAGATCCTTGGAAATAGAACAGTTGAAAGTGAGTAGATCGAGGATCAGATTTTGATAACTCGTGTATTCAAAATCTGACAAATTCGGATTTCCTCGAATTTTTCTTAGTTTTTAATGCATTGTGGAACTATAATTTTTAATTTAAGCGTGAAAATCCCAATAGTGAACAGTGTCGGACTGGCTTGTATCGAGGCTCAAGATTTCATCATGATTCTTACAAAAACAAAAAAGAAAACTGAAAACTGAATAGATCCCCGGCGATTGCCAATATTTTAATCCTAAAATCCGGGATTTTTTAACTCTGTCCCACTCTGTCCTCGATTGATGATGAGTTTGTAGATGGCAGCCCTAGACTTTTCTCTACTCACCAAACTTTTAATTCACCACCAGATGTCGGGGTCTTATTTTTTCCTCACTTAATCATGTGTTTGTGAATTTTATTTATTTCATTTCAACATAGCGGACCAAATTGTTTGATTTCCACCATTCAAAAACGCTTTTATAAAATGAAAGAATATCAGGCTATACAGCTATTCTATGTGCTCTCAAAAATTGCTGTACAGAGCGATGTTTTGATTCTATCGAAGGATTTTTGAATAGTTTGAAATGAATGATATCGTATCACACCCTGGTAAAAAAATCTCTCTGAAATCTCTCTGAATTTCTCTGAACCTCTCTATATTTTGGGACAAATTTCAGAGAGATTCAGAGTAATTCCAGAGTGATTTAGAGGAAGTTAGAGACTTTTCCGATAGTGATACGTTCTGAATTCTTCAACTTTCTCTGAATCCCTCAGAATTTTATATATTTCAATTTCAAAGCTCCCTCTGAATTTACCTGAACATCTCTAAATTTCTCTAAATCTCCCGGAATCTAATGTATTCAGATTTTAAAGCTTCCTCTGAATTCCTCTGAATTTCTCTGAATTTCTCTGAATCTTTCTGAATTCCTCTGAATCTCCGGGAATTTAATGTATTCAGATTTCAAAGCTTCCTCTGAATCTCTCTGATTTTCTCTGAATCTCTCTGAATTCTTCTAAATATCCCGGAACTTAATGTATTCAGATTTCAAAGCTTCCTTTGAATTTCTCTGAATTCCTCTGAATCTCTCTGAATTTTTCTGAAAAATCCCACGCACAGTTTTTTCTAATTCACCTATCTCTGTGAGTCTCTGACACTCCCTGAATACTTCTGAAATCCTGAACCAAAAATTTTACTGAATTAATTCCTTTCTGAATTCCTGTGAATCTCTCTGAATTCCTCTGAATATTTCTGAAAAGTTCTACGCACAATTTTTCTGAATTCATCTATCTCTGAAAGTATCTGACACTCCTTGAACGCCTCTGAAATGCAGGACCAAGAATTTTACTCAATTTGTTCCTCTCTGAATTTCCCTGCATCTCTCTGAGTTCCTCTGAATTTTTCTGAATCCTTCTCTCAATCCACTAGTCTCTGAAATCCCACGCTGAATTGCTCTGAATTTCTCTAATTCTTTCTGAAACGTGAAATTTTCAGAGAGATTCAGAGAGATTTCTTTACCAGGTACAGCTTTCAATTTGATCTCGGAATCAGAATCAAATCGAGTCAAAATTAATTTCCTACTATTCGAAACAATGTAATTTAATAAAATATTTGTCTTTTGATTAAAAAAAAAAAACACACACACAAGAACTAATTTTCTGAAAGGAGAATATGTATAAATCCATTCATTCATGCGGAAAAAACGTAACAAATTTATCCTCTCAAATCAAAATCCAATAAAGTCAGAACAAATTCGGATAATTATATACCAAATTTCCAAGAATTTATTTGAACGGAAGACAATTAAAATTCAATTTAGGCCTCAATTTACATTTTACTTCTGTTTTAATGTCTCAAATTTCCGTTAAAATACTCTTTTAGATAAGATACATGCTCTATAAATACGAAATACAGGTGTTTTTGAAAGTTTTCGTACAGACCATTGTCTGGGATTTAAGAATCTAAATCGTATATCGTCATTCAATTTTACTTAATCAAAAAAATTCACAAATAATACACAAATTTCAATTTTATTTCATTTATTATCCAATAATTAATCGATCAAAAATAATCCCATGATTATGAAAAAAAAAAGGAAAAAGAATTGTGTAGAATCGGTATTACAAAGATATAAAACCTTTCTCTCGTCGCTCTCGAGTTTTGAAGATAAGCGATAAAAGCGAGACCTCCGGTATCCGTGAAAATGTGGGAACAGAAAATAAAACTGGAAATCTCCCCCAATTTCCCATCATCTTTCATTTTGTCTTACGATATAGAGGAGCCATTGTAACGTGGGACTTGATCCAAAAACCTCGGTCTTTCTTTCATGACGTGCTCGTGTCCCCGTCTGCATGCGTATTGTTTGCGTAGTGTTCGTTTTGTTTGATTAGGACAGCCAGGTGATCTCTACGCGTCCATGGCTCGCCTTCTTCTCTTCTCTTCTCTTTCACAATTTCCCCTCTCGATTATTGTACGTATGCGAATCCACTTTAAGGTCAATTTCATGTTTATTACGTGTACTCTTGGATAAATGAATGAAGAAAAATAATTCTTTGGATTGAAAAATTGAAAGGATAGAAAAAGAGAGTGATGAATTAATTACTTCTTTTTGAATTGCAAAAGGGTTATTGAGAAAGAGAGAGAGCGAGAGAGAGAGTTGATGAGCTGACTTTTGGTAATGTAGATGTAATACGAAATATCCGTGACTCGATTGACTGGATGGATGCAGTCAAAGTGATTAGGTTTCACATAGGGGAGGCGCTTATAGAGGGTCTAGAATTTAAGGGGGAAAAGAAAGAACGAGGAGAGAAGAGAGAGGATGAGGCACTTAGGCGGCTGTCACGGTCTCTCTCCCTTGGCCTCTTTTCCCTCTTTGCCTTCTTGTCTGTCCGTCTGCCTGTCTTCTCGGGTTTCAACCATCCATTAGCCTCATCAGCTAAAGCGATGGCCGCCCGCGCCATGTCTTATATGCCGTACATATATCTCTCTTTCTTTCTATCTTCTCTTGTTCACCTATTGGCAATCTCGTAATTGAACCTACGAGACCTTCCGCTTTCTTCTTTTTTGTTTTCAATCTTCGCATGTAAATTCTGTTGTTTTAATACATTCATCGTTCCACAGAATCAAATGTTAGAATTGATGAAGGAGAGGGAAAGCAGCAACAAACGTATAGAAAAATTGGAAGAGGAAATAGCTGCGTTAAAATTAAATGCCAAGTAAGTGAGATCGACTTGATTTGAAATTTTAAGAAATTTTATTTACATTTACTATATATAATATAGCAACGAGGGGCGAGAAATAGCAGCTTTCGAGGAGGAGACTTTGGCACTTCGACGTGAGCTTCAAGAGGCCCGGGCGTCGAGAGTCAATGGAGGAAGCAGCCATCGGTCTCAGGCATCATCGAAAATCAGATCCTCTTTGAAGTTCGATGCATCAGCGACAACAGCAGCAACAGCAGTGCCTCGTATAATCACCAGCACTCCAATGCGTACCGAAATTTTATCCGATACCTTGGTTTCCGTAGCTACTGTCAGTACTCGAACCAACGAAAACCATCATCATCCTCATCCCTGGTTTGGTAGATCTTCGTCTTCAATTTCCTCTACCAACTGCGAAAGTATTCATAAAAATTTCAGAAATATCAGAAGTTTACCATCAAATTTCGAGAAAGAGAATTTCAAGAGAATCAATCGTATTACGAGGTACAGTGAGAATGGTGTGATAGAAATAATGCCTGAAAATAAAGAAGAGGAAGAGGAAGAGCAAGAGGAGGAAGAAAAAGAGAAGGAACAAGAAAAAGAAATTCATTCCAAACAGAACAAAGTTCATCGAAGATTGGATTATAAAGAAGAAAAACATGAAGAAAATGTAGACGAGAATGCCCCAACTGCTGCTGCGGTATCCAATGAGTATTATTTAACAAGAATTCTTACTTCTAGGGTTTTAACTGCGCCTTCTCGTGCAACCTATACTACGGCATATATATAGAATTTATTATACACATATATATATATATATATAAATCTGTACGTATATATTTTTTAATCTTTTTATAAATTTAATCTTGCCTAGAGAGAGAGAGGCTACTATGAACGTGATCCAAAACTGCTGTTGTTTCCACGAGGAGATTTGGAATATTTATACAATATTCTAAACACTCTTTTTTCACGTATTTGAGTCTTCCATAAATACTGAATTTGATCAATTCTTTACAAACTTTTGGGAATTATTTTCAAGAGAGTATTCAAAAAGAGAGAGGCTATTGTATAAACCAACAATGTATAAATTTTCTACATCTATTACCTTTACTTTGTTGTACAATGGATATACACAAAATTTGATCTTCTCTATTGTACTGACAATATAATTAATAGTTCCCAAAGTGATGGACTGAATAGTTATGTAAAATTGTTATATTTTTTACTAATTTTTTAAATATTATATATATATATAAATAAAATTATTGCAAGAATTCTTTAAGTTTCAGAATAATCATCTCTTTCCATGTTCCGTTCTACGATACTCGAACTCGTGGTCGAGTAGCTTTTCCTTCTATTAATTTTCCTGCCTTCTCTCGAGGTGGTAACATAATTGTTTTTCCAGTGTCGTTCTTCACTTACCAAATACAATATTCGAGTAGACACGATATCCGAGTTTCAGAGGCATTCCCTTCAGTGTGTTGTGATTAGAGTGGAGAGAGAGTAAGTTAGGAGACGTGTTATTCTATCGTATGGATGTATGTTTTCACACGCCGAGAGCCAATGTTCTACCGATGATCTCATCTGAAACAGAGAAGAGGAGGACTGATAACACATCGCAATGAGAAAACATCTGCAACTTTTTTTCTTTCTCTTATGAAATATACGTATAAGATGTACACAACGTATGGCTTATTATATGGATTATTCTTTTGAACTTCATAGGCGAGCGCGGTAAGAAAAAACGTGCCGCTCTGTTGTAAATCGATGATCGTTTTACAGCAGCCTCTAGAGGCGGCAGTAAAGGCGGGCGGTCTAGAGGCTCGGTATTATGAACGACGATACCGTTCTACATAGAGGGGTTGTAAAGTTTCCTGTTTACACGATGGTCTCTGCGAAATCCTTTGTTCTTCCTATCTCTCGGTGTTTTGTTTTCCTTCTTTTTCTCTTCTCTCCTATCGACTCAAGGAACGATGAGTGTGTTTACCTACATCATCGCGAGAAAGAGAGAGCGTATCTTTCTTCACGAGGATAACGCAAATCAAAAGAATAATCATTTTATATTGTATTTTTATTATATAAAATATGAAATGTCATTCATCTGTGAATGTATTTTTGTTTTTAGCGAGGGATGGACTCCTTGCTTCTGTTCTTCGAAAGAAAAAAAAAAAGGGGACAGGTGTACGGACTAATCATCGATCAAATGCTTCAAATTAGCACCGATTTTTTCCCTATCCCCTATCTTTCGAGTTAAGTCAGTTTTATTAATAATTCAATGCATTTCTATCGGTGGGTGTGTGACCATGATGATGATGATGACGATGATGACGATGACTCGCACTACTTTCTTTCAAACGTGAGCGTTTCAATTATCCAGCGAGGTACAGTAGCACTCCCACGAACAATGTATATGTACGTCGTTACAAATTATCGATCCATCTTGCACGTATGTGAAACGAATACCTTCTGTCTCATTGTAGAATGCCGGAAATGGGCGGTATTGGAACTAGAAATTACTTCATCGGAGTAGAAACCGATGAGTTAGATTTTTGTTATGATGAGATACAATTCTATTCAACTTTTCCTTCAAAGAAATCAAAATGCTAAACGCAATGATCGTCGATTTCGTACACGAAGAGGATAGGAAAGGAAGAAAATAAAGCAGAGCAATTTTCATTTTCATATATGAAATTATAGTAAGCGAACAAACTTACACCGTTTGGTGTATGTACATAGAAGAGACTATCCGTGCGAGGGAAATACTTTTTGTTTGCTCAATCGATCCTCGCCCTGCGTTCACGAAACTCTTGTGCTCCATTGGTATAACTGGAATCAACTCGTGGAAAAGCTTCTTTCATATAATCAGGAAATAGACAAGAATCTATACACAGAGATTTATCAAAAGAAGGAAAAAAATATATGAAGATTGTTATTATATATCGGTTATTGATTGGATGTTTATAGATTTCATTGAATAACGAGCCGCCAAGAACGCGTCCAAGATTTTCATTGCAAAATTTCAAGTGAATAAATATTAAATATTTGTTAGCTTTGAACGATTAAATAAATGTTTCTTCAGTTGACCAAACACGCGTACAGGCATTATTATTCTTCTTGCATGTATATTATACCACCGTGTTTGAGAAATTTATTTATCCTGGGTGGTGGTGAAAAATAAATATATTTATCCAACTGAATTGATATTTATTCTCACATCGAATGACAATTGATGGGGTAAATACTCCTATCACTGAAAAATCAACATCCCTGGGAACAAATCCATTCAATCATACTATATATTCTTTTACAAATTCAATCAAAATTAATGTTCATATCCTCCGGAAGAAGTTACGTGAAATTTCTCAAATTATTCAATTCTGTTTGTCAATTTCTCGATTTTCAATTTCACGCAAATCCACATTTTCGGTAGATTTTCGGTAGGGCTGGTGTTGTGTTTGTTTAATGTTGTTTCATGATGAAAATGTACCCTTCACGAGGAAGTTAACACATTTTATTATTGTTGATTTATTTGAGTTTGCAATCCATTTTCGAAACATAACTAACTGTTGTGCATTTAATTGCAGATAGTGCTGATATCGTTACGAGGAATGGAATTGAAAAATATTATAAATAATCGAGTCAAGGGCATGACGTAATTGTCCAGAGAATTTTGTATTGCTGGTAACTCGATGCTCTATGAACGGAGATGTCGTTGAGCGGAGACGAAGAAACCTTTCACCCTAAATGACTCATCGACAACTCACTCGTCATATTTCATGGTTCTCTTTAAACTTTGGCGTCAAACAAACTGATAATTTTATGTCGGTTATGGTGATGAATTATTGTGAGAATGACTGAACAATCATCCGGTATTATGGAGAATTGAAAGAAAGTCTATTTCGAAGACTCGGATGGAGCAAATATTATGATCCTCCCTGGGATACAAAGTTCAACTACGGTGTAGATAGATTCTTTGTGTCTTGAATCTTCTATCGTCTTTCAGTTGCTACAACGCTGAAATCAGAAGTCTCGAGAATTCATTATGTATTCTTTCGGAACTGAGTTCGTTTGGGACATGCTTGTGCCTGCGTGGGATAACTTGTCACCGTTGTCGAAGAAAGAAATCCAGCTACCTTATTTGTGCATGGAAAAAGACAAAAATGTATTTATACTCCTCATTTTTAGGAATTTAATTCAGTAAATAATTGATTTCTTTGGTATCAAATGCGAAAGATTCTACATCGAATGTATTTTCTTCCACACAGGTGGCTCTTTGAAGCAAAAGAATGCAAAAGCATGTCCACAACCTGTTGGAAAAATAATAAAATTATTCTTCAACTCGATGCGTAAGAACGGTTCGAGATTTGATATTTTCGAACGTGACCCGACGTTGATTTTTCCTGATTTTTGTGGAGTAGAACCGAAAAACGAGGCTGTCTGTTCTCCTCGCGAAATATTGACTTCTTGACACTCGAAAACGATGGGTTCAAAGGTTTGTTGTTTTTAAAACGTTAAAACAACAAGCCGCAAAGACGACCGGTCTCTCTTCGAACCCTCTGTTACCCTTGGTAATCGTACGACAGGTATATATAACGCGTACGTATTTCTATATTCTATATTCGGCATGCCGCAAAACCTGCCAAGATATTTTTCTAGGGCAGACTAAGAGCTACATCATTTTACAACCGATTCTGTATATTCTAGAGAGATTGTTGACCGACAATAATATTTTCTTTTTTACCAAGGAATTCTTTATTGCAAATTTGCGAGCGTGTTATTGAATTTAGGACGATAATTATTAATCTTATCGTTCCGCTGGTGGAAAATCCAGACTTAATTAGGTCAAGCAATCTATACGGAACGATAGTTAAACAGATACGGATCAATGAGCGGGGTAACTACAGTTGAGAACTGAATTAGATCGAGTTTAATTTTCCAGTGGTATTTAATCCACAGGTTTTACCGCACAAGCTGTCACGTTGTCAAGCTGACTTTTAAAGTCACTGTCAAAATAATCGCGCAAGACTTGAAAAGAACGTCGAAGGTTTTTCTAACCGGGTTCGAGCATGGCCCACATATTAAGTATAAGCGGGTTAGTGGCAATTTTCTTTTCAACGAGGGAAAACCCCTAATCTCGTTCCCCATGTTAAGCGTCTCGCACATTGACCTAGAAAAATCTGGTACAGATTTTGACGTTCGACGTGTTGCATTTTTCTTTTCATACGTGAGAAAATGGTCTTTTAATAAGCGGCTAAGGATTTTAAAACAACTCGAACTCGTTAATACGTCTCTCTCAAAATATTTGACAAGATATAACGATGGAATTCATTATATTTTCTTCTCGAAATGTTATTCGAAGTGGATTTATTATCCACTCGTTTGTATTATAAATACAATACCTTATTGGAAACGAGCCACGAGAGATGTGAAAAAACAAAAAATTCATATCAACTGGCAAGAATGTTTCTCAAATTTTTATATTTTATTGAGATCATTTGTTATTCTTTGATGATCGTTTGTAACGGGGTAGAAAATTCACTGTTGTAGTGGATTCGTTAACGAACATGAATTCGTATATACGAATTATTCGAATTGGCAAAGGAAAAAAACCAAAGAATTGGTGAAAAATTTCATCAAATCTCACTCAATTTCCGCCTATTCGTTTTTTCTCCATCAGAGATCAGAAAAATTCAACACCAATGTAGCGAAATTTCGATAATATTCAATAATAGTCCATAAAATGTAATATACATTGTAAACAATTGCTTCCTGGAATTAACATATAAAATTTGTATTAATTTTCAAAAGTTTTCTAATCTTTATATGAATTTTAATACATTTTGCAATAAATTTCATGAATTGAACTTGATCTCAATTACAAGTTTCAGAATTTTCATATTCATCCGATACATGAAATTTCAGATTGTTTTTTTTACAGTGCAATTTTGTGAAATTTGTTGACTTTCATCGAAGTTGCAGTAACTAAACTCGAACTGGAATGAAAAATTCGAATTGCCTGGACAGAAATATTGTTTCTTATAAGAAACATGTTGAGTTGGAAACTGAATTTCTTATTTGAAATCGCCCAGAGAGAAAAGGACGTTAAAAATAACGTGAAAAATCTGAAACCGCCTTTGGCTACAAGAAATGTACATTTCTGAATTCCATGGTATATTTTTTTTCAAAGAGAGGGAATATAGAAATCTCTTACGACCAATCCTTTCCCCGATTATTTTCTTTTTTCCTCTCGGTACAATCAAATGTAACAACACGAGGCTTTGTTGGAAATACATATCCTCCTCACGTTCTCCAACTGGAACGTACGATCGAAAAACCAGAGAGAAAGAAGAAAACGTGCGACGAGTCTATTATTTTTGCTCCTCTACTTCTCGATGGAGTGAGATCAGGATGATGGCGCAGTGGCGAGGGTGATGGTGTCACGACGTTGGTTGGGAAAGATAGACCAAGCAAGCAACACAGCAGCACCACCAAGATTCGGGGTAGCAAATCTGGGAAAACCCTGGCAAGTCACGCACAGCACGTGGCCGTTCGTGGTCTGCACGTCGCTGGATACGATAAAGCACACACACACACACACCATCCACGTCCACGTATGTTTTTAACGTAAGGACCCACATTCGGGAATCATCGTTTTTCAAGTGACTCAATATATCGACTCGTTGTGGATACGCTTTTTCTCCTTCTCCTCTTCTCTCTTTATAAAAGTTCTTATATACGATATGTGTCGTATGATGAATGAATTCTAGCTCAACAATTTTTTGCGAAATTTGTTTCCTTTATATCTCACCTCAGATATTTTCAGAATTGTTATTTTTAGATTTATTTGTATCGAGGTTGCAGGAAATAATTCTGAGACTCCAGAAAACTTTTATCGGAAAAACATTAGTTGTAAGCGCGCTTGGATCCATTTTTTCCGTTAGAACAACAAATTTATTCATTGATTTCCCCTGCAGGGAAAAGTAACACGAGAAGTTGTAAAATATGCTATGATGATACAGTGAATGTGAAAAGAATGGCACATAATTATTCGAAACAGTCTCGTTTGTAGGATTTTCCAAACACGTTCTTAGGATTTTTAATCTCCTGTGTTGCTTGTGTGGGAACCCTCTTTTGAATCACTCTAAAAGATATCTTGGGCAACAAATTTAATGTGTTCGAAATATCACCTTGAGGCCTCCCTTGTAGTTTATATAAAATTTCTATAAAATAATTTCACATGGGGCAGACATCTTGTAGATATCTTCAAGATATGTTTTGAAGTGTAAAGAATTCTATAAAAAATGTTGACAGGGGAATGAAATTTGGTGATATTTATGATAGTTTGAATTTTAATTACAAAAAAAACTGTCCGCAGGGCTATGGTGGTATTTTAATGCACCAAATGATAGTGGAATCATATTTCTATATATCGGTTATAAACCATCATGATCAACATCGTTCTGGTTGTTGGCATAAAACAATTTGTGTCGTACATCGAATAGTGCTTCTGAAAACAACCTCTGACTGGTGAGTTAGTATTCTCTGATTTATTAGAAGTAAATGAAACGTGTATTGGAAAAACTCTTGATGCCATACGAAAGAGCAGACTTGAACGAATTTTTTGATCATGATAAGTTATTTTTCATAGTCACGTATAAGTTGGTATATCCTTACGAACGGAGCAAGAAATTTCAGGTTTTTCAGAATGATTTGGAAACTTCTATAATGATCACGGATTTATCAATTTTGTTATCTCAATGAAATGAATTTCTTTCAATGAACGAAGATGTATATACGCGTGAGATTTGTTGTACCGAAAATGGAGAGTCTTCATAAATGGTTCATAAATTCAACGTTCATCGATAAATTTCATCTATGCACAAACCAATTTGTATACCGATCCTTATTTGGATGTTTTGCTACATTCGATGACAAAGAATAGCAAAGATATTCATATGTGGCTTGAAATTTATGCGTTTCAACGTTTTTGAGAATTATTCATTACCAAACAGTGGTTTTCTCTATATCATCAAATTAACCTACTATGCACTATCATCAAATTACCTCCATGATCACCAATTTATCTACCTCGAATACAAATTCACTCCCCTATGGATATTTTGATTCAGATCAAACCTGGAACGTTGGTGTTTTATACAATTGTTGAAAATGTGTGGAACAGTAGATTCCTATTCATTCATTTACTGAAGTTATTTACAATCAAACACAGAATGTCACCAAATCACCTTCCCTCACCCTACCATTGAAATTTAAAAACCTAAACGTTGAATTTTATAACTTCAATTGCGTTTATTAGGTACTTTTCACTTTGCATTGATGATCTTTCGTTTCTTAAATCTCATCCAGTCATCTCCAGTCTAATCAAAACCTAAGAAAAAGGTCTGAAATGTTTATAAAAATTATCACATTTTCAGGTTTCATTCTTCTCCGTGTGTGATTTCTGTTGAACAAACGAATCGAACGATACATATAAAATCACAAAATCAAAATTGATTCAAATAAATATGAAAAAGAAAAAAAAACAATACATTTTCACATCAAGAAGGTAAGAACACCTGATTTTATTTTTTTAGCTCATAATTTATTCCATATCCCTTTTTTTTTAGGGTGTCAGTAATGATGATTCATCGATCTTCATAACAACGCGTTCAAGTAACTACCCTCGAGATCTTCTCTTCATTGCATTTTCTTTAATCTCAAGCAAACAAGATCGTAAATCATCGAACCAGGAATTCGGATTTTACTCCACTCGAAGACAAGGAAAAGCACGATCGAACCTGTCTGACACAAATCCAGTATTTTTTGCCCTTGCGCCTTATTATTTATGATTTTGTTTACTAGAATGCGAATTATCAGCCCTGACAACACGATTTAGTCATAACTTCAACTGAAAATACGATGTATTTTTAACCTCGTACGAGTTTGGACCCGAAGAAACCGATGCAGTTGATACTAAATAATGTGCGATTTCTTGAATCCTGTAGCGGATTCTGCTGTATTCAATTGAATGCAATTGTTAATGATGCTTCATGTATTTTCATTTCATTTTGAGATCGAATTTTTTATAATGGCTCAACTTGAACTCTGACTCCCATACCGGGTGTTTCATAACTCACTGGAGATACTTCACAGGCGTTATTCTGCGATCAAAATGTAATAATTTCCCGTGATTTTGAGATATAAGCATTTTTAGATTTTTTTTTAAATTCAAATCACTCGAAAGCACTGTATGATGCTTTCACGTACTTGAGCACACAATATATCATTCGCTGAGTTGGAGAAAGGCGGATCTCTGGGGAAAAAATGGAAGTATCCTATCATTTTGCAATCCAAAGTTATAGCGATTTGAAATTTTCGGGCGTCCAGCAACTTTCAATCATTATATTATTTGTAGAAAAAACAATTTTCAACAACTTCGAATCTTTTTACACTTCTCGTTTCTGAAGAAAAGAGAATGAGTTGATCAAGGAAGAACAGATGCGAGCGCGAAGGTGGTCATATACTTCTTTCTTTCACTACTTCCTTGTGTATCTAAGAGTTATCATCGGTGTTAATAATACGAATAACATAGGATGAGAGTAGATAGAGAAGAAGGAAAGACCACCCACGTGTAAAACGCAGGTAAGACCCTTGAGAAGTTCACAATATGCCCCTGTCAAGGTCCGATACGAAGTGAGTTTCCCCAACAAACTTCCCACTACTCATCCCTTGTTGTGTCACCTTCATTGTCTCATCATCAACACTGACCACACAATTTCCAAAATAGAAAAAAATATTGAGAAATTATCAAATCAGCATGAGTTTCAAGATTTTTTCCTGAATCTTCTGGATTTCTTTGAAACGTGAAATTTTTAGATAGATTCAAAGAGATTTTTTTCCAGGGCCTTTAAGGTAGTTCCCCGTGAGAATTCAGGATCAAATTAGAAAAATTATTGTCAAGCAGAGGGACTCATATTCTTGTTTATGAAAAAAAAAGAACCAACTCGAAGTATGAATAAACATTTTGATTTTTGATCCGTTTATGACTTATGAGGGCTCATTTTGTTCCTTGTGAGATTTAAAAAACCTTTACCATGTGGATTTTTTTATATGAGTCATCATGACACTGTCACGCGCTTTTGTTTGTGGGAATGTATTTTACTATTAATAAACAAAAGCGTGTGACAGTGTCATGATGACTCATATAAAAAAATCCCCATGGTAAAGGTTTTTTAAATCTGATAAGGAACAAAATCAGCCCTCATAAGTCTTAAACGGATCAAAAATAAAAATTTTGTAAGAAAAAAACCATGTCAAATTTCGCGTTGTTGTTACAAGGTTGTTTATTTATACTTCGAGTTGGTTCTTTTTTTTTCATAAATAAGAATATGAGTCCCTCTGCTTGACTCTGCTTAACAATAATTTTTCTAATTTGATCCTGAATTCTACCGGAGAATTACCTTAAAACCTACAAGCAGAGAAAAATTCTTACTGCAAAAGCGATTCCGAAAAACCTGCTGTGTTAAGTTAGCAAAACAGTTGCTGTGACAGGGAAAAAAATATTGCTATTTCGGCAAGATATTTGCTAATTCAGCAAAATTTTCTAGCCGTCTATATCTCTCTATATCTACACAGAGAAAAGTTTATATTAAAGATTACTATATTTTTATAGTACTCGTGGGATATACTTTATTATGAGGCTCAGAATTATATTTATTTTAAATTATAACATATTTATCTTCCTCCTCACGAGAGAGTATGGTGAATGCTCGTATACTTGTGGTTCATAGCGACATAATCAAATATATCCCAAAAGTACAATATAAATATGCTAATATCTAATATAAAATTTTTACTGTGTACAATTCCGGAATGCTGAATGGCAAGCGCTTGTTGAAAGAGCAAATTTTCGAGGTTTGCTGTTTTAGCCATTTTTTTTCTCTGAATGTAAGAAAACCGGTTGTATTATCGAGAATCAATGGGAATTCAATAGGTTTGAATGGTCACCTACCGTTGCAAAGTTTTTTCTATTGAATATTCAATAATTGATGGCTTCCCATACAGCACAAAAGTCCCCGCAAAGAGCTCCCGTTACGACAGTAAACATGAATTTATTATGAATGGTTTGATTCAAAATGAGCTCTTGATGAATAACTTAATCTGCAGAAAGAATTCATATCACGAATTCATAAAGAACTATTCAGGCATTCAACATCCTATATGGAGATTCACGATTGGTGCTAGCATGGCGCAATACTGAAATGATAACATCATTTTATGATTTATCGATGTGTTTTTCCAACGAAGCCCTATCATTGGTGCAGAAATGGCAATAAAATAGACCATCCATTGGCAAACAATAGAAAAATTTGTTTATCCAGTTTGTTGCGCCAATGATAAAACTGTAAAAAATAATTAACCCAAAAAGTATATGAAAATTATGCGCATTTCACAATTTTTAATACACGTTATTTGGGAGAGTATAGTGTTTTTCTCATTTATCTGTAAACAACTCGGTGTTTTTTGTCGCTAAAGTTTGCCATGAGAAGTGTAGACGATATGGATCAGCGGTAGGAGCCCTCTGGTGTAACCTGTAACAAAGAACGATCTTCCTGTTCTTCCAGAGAATTATTTGAGCCTTATATATTCCTTGTATACATCTCTCCCTACTCGCGAGAAACATTCGATCGGTAACTTAGCTAGCAATTCAGCCATCAAAAGTTCAAATTAAGGAGCATGCCAATATCGAGCCATGCTATTACCAATGATCGGCGCTACATTGAAAACTCATTTTTATCCAGACTAGACCAAAGTTTGTGGCAATATTCAACCACGTTCCAAAAGATCCTCACTTTCGATAGAATCTATCGTTCGGTCAAACTATGTTGGACCAAGGATGAGCCTGGCAAGCGCCAAGCCTGGCGGAATTGTGAATCAATGGTAGGCTGACAACCTAAATTCGTTGAACACCGATATCGATGCAACATCACATAGAATATTTATAGATTGCCAAGCCTTGGCTGTCAACATTCCGCCAAGCTATATTCTATCTATCGTTAGCATTGGTAGAACCTACAAATTCTTATATGGGATGTATGCATTTTGGACTACGGATATTTTGGATAACGGGGACTCTTCGAGAAGTTTTTTCAGAAATTTTTGTGAATTCAAAATGATCATTTGTGCTGTCTGAGTCCCAATGGACTTTTTTCGCAGAAATGATAGCACAAAAATCACCAAAATATCAACCTCCCATCAATTTTTCCTGAATTTTCCCGAGTAAATAATCGAAATTCATCTTTCATCGTTAGAATAATTAATTACAATTTCGCACTTGGACGAATGATAATAAAACCATCATCGCATCGAAACGAAGAGCAAATATGTAGGATAAAAACGAAAGAGAATAAATAATATTAATTTCACTTTTCAATATTAACGAACATAATTATTGGAAAAATTGAAAAATTAAAATGCCAAATATCAACAGAAAAGTGATAGAGGATGATAATTGTAGAGCCGATAATGAAATCCGTCAATGAAACTGAAACGCATAAACAAATATCGAACGAGAAACATGGTTGGTACGTTCGTTCGGTTCTTCTCTTTCTCTCTTTTTTTTCCTCCTCTCGTTTCTCTTTCCTTCTTTCTTTAATATTTGTTTCCCCGATTGATCATCATCGCACTCGAAATAATGTATAATCTAAGGCCAAATAGTAAATGGTTATTTAATCGCACGTAGATTAAGGATCTCTTGTAACTACTATAACCGAATAACAAACAGAGCTTTCGATTGGTGTTTCTATCCATTCATCTCTGAATCGTACGACGACGAAGGTGGATAGGGGAGAGGAAAGGCAAGGATCGACCATAACGATTTGTTATAACGTTTCGACGGCACAACCGTTGGCCGGAGCAGGAGCGCGCATTGTAGTCGCTTGTTTACAGGGACAATATTTCCATGCCGCAAACAATTCGTGGCTCGATAAAGACCTGGGTGTACAGGGTTGATAGATAGATGCGTCGATGTAAATGTCCTTCCCTGGTATTCGTTGCCTCTTCTTCTTTACTCTTTCGTACAGGTGAATTCTACTTTGCGGTATGTACGTCTCGCATTCTTTTTTCACAAAGATTGGCTAATTATTGAGAACCGCGTGTAAACATTCAGCCGAAATTCATTTCAATTCCACTTTTGGGGAACAATGCATTCTTTGAGATTTACATCAACACGAATCTCATCGAACCGATTCATTTTCATTCATTTCGATGCAGAAAACTGATTAAAACCCATTGAGAATTAATTTCTAATGGGTTCAATGAGATCCTTTAAGCAGGGTACCTTTTGCGGGAGTAGTAAATTTTTTGATGCTTTAACAGCAATCTTGTTAGCTATTACAGCAACTTTTTAGCTGTAGCAGCAAAGAATGTTGGCTTCTCCAGCAAGATTTGTTCGCTCTTCCATAATAATACCAAAATTTTCTGGAGAAGCAAACATTTTTTGTTCTTTTTTTTCCGTGTGATGCAAAGTTTACAATGATAAATGGCGATGAGAACTCATCGACAGTTCTAATAATGAGTTTGAATGGTTATTTGACGAATGGTTAAAGTAAAATTCTCGATTTTTCGTCAATCAATATTATATCTAAATAATAAAATTGGGATTAAGCGTGATTTCAAATCGCATTGGTAATTAAAATTACTGTTGAACATCCCGTACAGCGCGAACACCGATCCTCCACCTAGTACTTCGATGGACTGGAGATGGAGAATTGGTGGAGAAACGGGAGCCGTGGAAATAAAAGAGAGAAATAAGGGAAAAATGAGGGAGAATCTCCGTTAAGGCGACGGAGAAATGTCCACCCCATGTATTTTTCATATAATTCATATTGGTGAACTTACACACTGAGAAAAATGAAATGTGAAAATAACCTCTATTTCGTATATTTTTCACCCGTCAAATGATGAAAACTGAAGCCAGCCTTTCAAAAGTGAAAAGTACCTTTTCAATGTTGGATTTCACCGTACATTCTGTTTGATTCACCAAAAAGTTGGTATTTATCACCTAGCTCATGGTAATAATAACCAAAATAATGTATTTTTCACCGTCAAATGTGATTTCTACAATGCAGATTTTTCTCAGTGCACAACCAAATCTGAATGTATGAATTCACGAATTTAAGTTGTATTGAAAATACAGGGGGTTGACATTTCACCGTTGACCCTCCCTTATTTCCACGGCTCCCATTTCTCCACCAATTCTCCACCTCCAGTCCACAGAAGTCCCAGGAGGAGGATACTGTACGGGATGTGGAAGAATTGCATATTCAAGAAATTGGGGAATAATGTGTAAAACAATCGATTAAAGATAATTCCTAAAAGTTTTCAAGATCGATATCGTACATTCAAATATTCTCCGAAGGAAAATAATAAGAAAAAAAAAAAGTCTCCCCGGCGGGGAATCGAACCCCGGTCTCCCGCGTGACAGGCGGGGATACTGACCACTATACTACCGAGGACTCCTTGCACGACGGTGATGTATTTTTCGATCAACTGTTAAGACACCACCTCGCACGCGTATTCGAGATTGCGTTGATCTGCGCGTGCGTGTGCAACGTACCACTAGAGGTTTGAAAACCGTTGATAATATTTTGTTGACTCATCGATCTGTATTATACACACACACACACACACAAACACACACACGTATGTTTACACACGTGTGTACAAAAAGATTAACGCAGATGCACGTGCGTAAATTACAAAATGTTTGCAGATAAAGAAGATTATATGGTTAATTGATTGATGTCAGGATTTCATTCTCAATTCATTTGCAATAATCGATGAAAGATCGATAATGTCCGTAAGAGGGTTCTGTAAATCTTTCTTTCGTTTCTTGTAAAAACAGACATTTGTATATATTTTGTTCTTACTTACCATCGAGGGTATACCAAGTGTGTTTCTGGAAAAATCAAAACGTGACGATTTCATCGTGTATCGACTTAAAGCAATTTATTACTGTACAGAAAGAAAATGAATTGGTTGTGATAAGAGAGATTATTTTTTCGCTGATATAGTTGAATATTTGCTACCGAAGCAAATTTTTTAGCTTCGTTATTGAAAGTTCATAAGAATCCTGGTTCAAAAAATTTTAAAAATCTACTAGATATCTTCAAGAAGACATCTTTTAGATCCATTGAAGAGATGTCTTGCAGATATCTAAAAAACGTCACAAAAGAGACATCTTCAACATATATCGAAATGATATCTTTTGAATATTTTCAAGAAATGTCACAAAAACATCTCTTTAAGGTATTTCTGGAAGACTTCTTTTAGATATCGGATTAGTATAGTCTGAAAACACATCTTGAAAAAGCTTCTGAATGATATCTATTATACACATCTTAACAATTGTCCAAGTAAGCAGGGAAGAAATCATGCCATGTTCCTTTTTCAGAACTCTTTTAATCAGTGATTCTTTTGTACTGTCTGAGGAGTTTTAATGATATCGAAAAGACCTCTCAAAGACATCTAAAGAAGTATATCTCGAAGATACCCAGACAAGCAAAAATTTTCTCATTGTCTAAAAGATTTCTACTGGATATCTTAAAGATGTCTTAAGCAACAGTAAGTAATTCAAAAGACGTTGCAAAGAGATCTCAAGACATCTTGTAGATTTCTCAACCCAAGATATCTCAAAGACAGTGAAAATGGTTAAATAAGGTATCTTTAAAACATCCAGGAATCTAAAAATGATCTAAAACATCTTTTGCATGACCTTTTTGAGATATCTAAAACTTGTTAAAATTCGTTGCATAAAACATCTTTTAGATGTCGAAAAAATATCTTCACGAAAGTGTTTCGAGACATCTTTTAAATACTAATAGATATCTTTTTATTTGTTCGGTAACGAAATGAAATTAAATGGGATTGAATCGGAACATTGTTCTGCAAGTTTCAATGAGATTTGGCGAGAATCAATCGGTTTGTTCAACCAGGAAAAATCCTGTCAAAAAATCATCCAAATGAATTATATTTTTCTATCGTAGATTTACAATTCAATGCACTTCCAGTAAATCGTAACCAATTGTAAATCTATGATGCAAAGATACAATTGATTTGGAAATTTTTTTTTTGACTGGGGAGACAAAAATTCACGATTCAGAAACCACATTCGAAACGTCAAATGGAAAAATATGAAACAATTTCTAATAATTCTTACATCTCACTAAAAAAAAGACACTCCAAGTAGGGCACGTACATTCCCTAGTTGAAGAATCTCATTCACCCGATTGATTCTCATTGATTTCGATGCAGGAAACTGATTGAAACTCCTTGAAAATCGATTTTTAATAGGTTTAAATCAGTTTTTTGCATTGATTCCCATGAACGTTCTTCGAATAATCGAAATATGTTCTATGTACATTCCAATGAGACAGTTTCATAGGTGCTATGCGTATTCATCGACCGTATGTAATTGAATATACGATGGTACATCAATCGAACGTCGATTGAATGGATATTCATAACGGTCTCATTCGAATATTCTATGAACGTTCGTCGTATGCTCTTCGTATTTCGTATATACTTTGAAATTCTATTGCTAAGAATCAATTGGTTCCATGAGATTTTTATTATAAAGCGGAATATTTTTCTGGAACAGAGTATAACTTCAAAATAAATTGACGTTTACCCTGGTTGAAAGAATCCATTGAATCCGAGGAATGAAATTCCATGAGATTTGGTCAGAACATTGTCCGAGATTCAATCAGATTCATTCTTCTGACGAAATCTCATTGAAAAATCGTTGGATGAGATTCAATCGGAACATTGTCCGAGATTCAATGAGAATCAAACGGATTTTTTGAACCAGAGTAAACAAAACAACACACACGGAGAAAGAGGAATTCGCTGTGGCAGCGGAATCTACTTTTGCTGGGTTCCTTTTGCCAGAGCAGCAAATTTTTGGCTGTGGCAGCAAAAAACGTTTGCTATCCCAGCAAAATTTGTTTGCTATTCTGTATATAATATTGAAAATTTGCTGGCGGAGCAAACATTTTTTGCTGCCACAGCTAAAAGAATTGCTGCCGTAGCTAACACGATTGCTGTTATAGCAAATTTTCTAGCTAGGTCAGCAAAAAATTTTGCTATTCTATATATAATACCTGGATTTGCTGTGTCAGCCAATTTTTTCTCCCCGTGTAGAAATTATTCGTACATATCATCGATTTATATATGTAAGTGAAGATATATCTTATTAATTTGTTTTCTGTAAAAATCTGAATAAGTCTGATTAACTCTCAATAACTCTTGGGAAAAATCTGAAATTTCAGGGGGAATAAGATTTGACAATAGTTTTAACAGAGTTACCAAGACTTTTTAACGCTTTTCTTGACATACTTGGCATACTTTCTTTCAGAAAGTCTTATTTGAAGAGTTTTTCAGAGCAATATTATGTATCTCTGAATATCTCTAAAAATTTCTCTGAATCTTTTCTTATTTTGGAAATTTTCCTGAGAAATTCAGGGTGATTGCAAAGTAATTCAGAGGAAGTTGAAGACTCATCAAATTGAATCTCATCAACTTTCTTCGAATCTTTTTGAATGTGTCTGATTCGAGATCGAGATTTCTAAATGTTTCGGAATCTTTCTAAATTTTTTTAAATTCTTTCAAGCTTCCTCTGAATTTAGTTGAATTTCTCTGAATGATTCTAAAACTTTCTGAATCTCTCTAAATCTTCTTGAATCCAACAGATTTTTCTTTATTCAGGTTTCAAAGCTTCAATTGAATTTGTCTGAATCTTTCTGAATCCTCCTGGATTTCTCATGAAGCTGAAGCGAGCAGATTCGAGATCCGCTAGTTCACGTCTTCAGCGGGCTTCAGCTTCATGGATTTCTCTGATCCTGTCTGAATCCCTCAGAATTTAGATTCTAGAATTTCATTTCCGAATTTCATCTCTCTGAATTTGTCCGAATATTTCCGAATCCTCCTAAATCAGCAATCATCTTCTCATTAGTACTATTCCATATAGGTGCTTGGGCGATTAAGGACGCTCAAGCATCAGGAAAAGCATGTGAAACCCTTCCTCAAACAATGAATTTTCTTTTCTTGAAATTTTCTTGAATTGTCCCGGATGTTTCTGAATTTCAATTCAATGTTTCTTATTCAATTCACCAGGGTCTGCATTTCTCTGAATCTCTCCAAATCTCTCAGAAACTCCCTGAATCCTTGGGAAATCTTGGACTAGGAACGTTTTGCAATTCAGTGCGCCGTATATAATTTATAAATGATCTTATATGGATCCTCTTTACCAGGGATTGGATAGATTTTTTCTCCACATATAGATGTTGAAAAAGATTCCACTCGATTACATCACAATCAACTTTTGAATAAGAAGGATGTAATATACAAATGAAATGGAATTCGTGTTTCAAATAGAATTTAAATAGTTGAAACAATGTACACATCCGACCAGTCAATTTAATTCTTTGATTCGTTAATGAGGTGGATTTTAATTCATAAAATTATTGAAAAGTGTATTTAGAATTTATATTCAACGTTTCGGTAGATTTCAAATTAAATTATTCCAATCCAAATAGTAACGAACAGAAGAATTTCTGTGAATGAATCATTCAAATTCATCCAAAGTGATATTGTAAACGAATAATTTCAAAAGTGTGGAATAACTTGATCAAAATATTCTTCATCTTTTATACATTTCATTCATAGTTATCTCGGGATTTTGAAATCCGAAAAGATTTGGAAAATCAATAAATAAAACACCAGGTTTGTGTTTTATTTTGCCCTTCTAAAATATCTACAATATTAGAATTTGTACCCTTGAATATGAAAGGAGAAATGTACTCCCCATACTGTTGAATTAATTCAAGAAAGAGCTGATTCTTTTCTCCAGGAAGAATAATAATTGATTAAAAAATCATTGTTGAGACAGTGCATTCGTGAACAACTGGAAATTTTCAACTATTATTGATTCTTAAGAATGAAACGTGCACAACAGAGATTTATGAAATTACAACCGGAAGTTCCAAAGACAAGATTATCCTTGAGGCGCCTGATAGCTGGAACCGAAAGACCAGACATAACGGGTATATAACAGGCATTTTATATGGTTAGCAATCAGCAAATTTAAAGAGGTGAACCTCGAGTCGCAAATTGCGTATTCCAACCACACGCATTAAAGATATAGATATTCTTTCCAGTAGGAGAATCGTTATATGGTGTACGGGGATTATCCGACAGGCGCCCGGATTCAATACTCGATATTCACGTTGGCTGAAACATCATTCACCATTATTCGTGAAAAGGTTTCATGAGTGCAATAAAAGTGCAGCCACCAAGGAAAGATGAGAGAAGATACGACGGGAAGGGAAAAAGGAACCGCGTGGCAGAGACCCTTTTCATTCCTACCAAAAAGAATAGAACTGTAATGAGGATGTAATCTTTTGACGACCCGCAACCGCAAGAACAAAAACAAATTAAACCTTTGTTTTGGTATTCATATAATGTTATTCGAATTTTCTGGTGAGTTTAAGGGGACAAAATAATTTGCTATGGTAGCTGGAAATCAGCTTCGATAGCTACTTGACATATTTGGATAGCCAAGAATATTGCTGCAACAGCTAAATTTTCACACTCAAATTCACACTTTTGGTAGATTTCATGCCCTAATTGTGGGGTAATTGTTTTTCTATCAAAAATGAGGAATTTCTTTGTTTTTTGGGTGTTGAATCCTTCACAAATGAACGAAATCTGTGGAGGAACTTTGCTGCCACTATTTTTTGGGGGGAAATTAGCAAGAACTTTTGTTGCCACAGTTGAAAAATAGTCAGCATAACTAATTTTCAGCTATTCAACCCCAGTAGAAATTATGATTAGGAATAAGATGGGCGCCAGCTAGTTTTCTCATATGTTAGGTTGGTTTCTAGCTAGTTTTGTAATGCACTTTCTAGCCTGTGCCTATCCAGATGTCCCAGGGGATTGCTAAAATTTCGTTTAAATTGGTAATTAGAAACGTGAATTAGCTGACAACGTATTTTGACATACAATCCTCCAGTCAAGAACGTTGCTTTTGAATTTATTCCCATAAAATAATCCCGGGTGACAAATTGAAACTTCAGGGGGCTTCTTTTTATTCCTCTGACCGTGTTGATGGACCATCAATGTTATTGTACGATCAGTTGACGCATGAAAAATCTACATAAACCAACTAAATGTTTGGGCACTAAAGTCAAATGGAGTGAAATGTGGTTTCCGGTTGCCCCCACGTGGGTCCCATCAATCCATACAGAAATTTACCATTGGCGCTAGCATGGCGCAACGTAGATAAAGTATGGCCGAGGCTTGGCAACCAAGCATCGCGCAACACTGAAACATCATTTTATGATTTATCGATGTGTTTTTCCAACGAAGCCCCATCATTGGTGCAGAAATGGCAATGAAATAGACCATCCATTGGCAAACAATAGAAAAATTTGTTTATCCAATTTGTTGCGCCAATGATAAAACTGTAAAAAATAATTAACCCAAAAAGTATATGAAAATTATGCGCATTTTAGAATTTTTAATACACGTTATTTGGGAGAGTATTGTGTTTTTCTCATTTATCTGTAAACAACTCGGTGTTTTTTGTCGCTAAAGTTTGCCATGAGAAGTGTAGACGATATGGATCAGCGGTAGGAGCCCTCTGGTGTAACCTGTAACAAAGAACGATCTTCCTGTTCTTCCAGAGAATTATTTGAGCCTTATATATTCCTTGTATACATCTCTCCCTACTCGCGAGAAACATTCGATCGGTAACTTAGCTAGCAATTCAGCCATCAAAAGTTCAAATTAAGGAGCATGCCAATATCGAGCCATGCTATTACCAATGATCGGCGCTACATTGAAAACTCATTTTTATCCAGACTAGACCAAAGTTTGTGGCAATATTCAACCACGTTCCAAAAGACCCTCACTTTCGATAGAATCTATCGTTCGGTCAAACTATGTTGGACCAAGGATGAGCCTGGCAAGCGCCAAGCCTGGCGGAATTGTGAATCAATGGTAGGCTGACAACCTAAATTCGTTGAACACCGATATCGATGCAACATCACATAGAATATTTATAGATTGCCAAGCCTTGGCTGTCAACATTCCGCCAAGCTATATTCTATCTATCGTCAGCATTGGTAGAACCTACAAATTCTTATATGGGTAGTATGTAGTACTCTTAGACAAATTTCTACCAGGGTAGTTGGAATCAGTTTGAATTTATATACGATTTTGAGAAATTTTCTACTCGAGATATAGAGATAAAAAATCCCGTCGTAGATCAGGCGCCCAACGCTTGCTCCTTCCGCCGGTACCTTAAAGACCGCTCTCATGGTCATAAAATGGTCGGCTACGGACTGTTTCTTGAACATCTCATCTCGCGCCCCTGGTGCAACCACCTTTGGCCCCACCCTCGCTTCCCCTCTGACTTTATAAACTTTATAAAATATTCCAAAATTTTCTCAACTGATTAGAAAAATGAATCACTCTTCATCACTTCACAGTCGTTTAAATTACTATACACAGATATGTGTATATAAGCAAAGCATTGTTGTGTTATATCATAATGGACACTTTAGTTTATGAATAATTGTTGGAAATGAGCCACTCGACGGTCATTAGCTCCTTCGAAGCAGAGTCAAAGCACTTATTGAATTCCATATGCACGTGAAGTATGCTTCAGATTGAATTTCATTCATTAAAAATCAAAGACTGATCGTTCGGTTCATTTGAAAAGGATTATAGTGGGTGAAACCGGATATCGTTCTAATGAGATTCCGGAATATAATAGAAGAGAAGAGTGGGTGCTACATTGTCTTTGCATTTACCTGAGTTCGATGTTTTCACTCGAACGTAAAATTTCAATCAATTATCATTGAATATTGTACGGGTGGGGGACGCATTTGCTCATCGATGAATTATTCATTATCCGATCATCGTCATCCACTCACAATATTGCCGCAATGTTTCAACATCGATGTACAATATCGTAAACGACGCAACGCGATGATTGCGTTACAACCGAATTATTTAACCCAATTTGAATCGTTGAAAAGTTTTCTCAGGATTTTTTTTCTATCTAAATTTTAGGAAAAATCTTGTAGAAACAGCAATTTTTTGAGTGGAAATTGAATTAGCGAGTACTGGAAATGATGGGTGAGAAGATACAAATGTGCTATAATTTTCAATGCAAATCATATAATATTCATCTAATTATAACAAAGAAAATAGATTTCCCTTATGAAGAAGATAAACTTATTTCTTAAAAATTGTTCAACAACAGTTTGGACTTTATAACATTGTTTTACGATCAGTTGTACACATTTTTCTGTTCAATTTGATCGATATCGAACCTACTTCAAAAATACTAAGCAATTATCAAATATTTGAAATAAGATTCAGCTGAGATAAGTACGATAATTATAATGAGATTGAGAAATCTCAGATAGGAAATGAAGTCTCTTATTAGTTTGGCGAAATGAATTAAGTGGGTTTTGTCTTAAAATATCCACTAATCTTTCCTCGGACAACAGTTTTATTTCATGAATATAATTTTGAAAAATTCACAGTACATGATATTTATATTTTGCTTGTAGACTTTCTCCATACAAATTCGTGTAATAAACTCTGATTCGAATCGAAATAAATTGTTTGAAATTCTATTCATCTCCAATTCGATGGGATGAGAATAATCGAGGGACTTGAATTTCTCATTTGAAAACAATAAGAATGAATTGGAAACGAACAGGATCTCATTCTGGATCGCAATGCTTATGTAATTCCTCATTGATTGTAAATTTTGGAGAATACATGGATTTATTATTACGCATGAAAATTCATGCCGAATCAAAGTGATTATGTAATTTCTCGGTCTTTCTGGATCGAATCGAATGAGTAGATTCTAGAAAATATGATTATATTGTCATTCGTTCCCGATGAGAGGGAACGAAACTTCATTGCAGGTCGAAATGATTCAATGATTTCCTTCTCATTGTCTTTTAATTTTGTTCAATAAAGATATTATATTGTGGCAGTGATATAGTGATTCTTGAATGGAATCGATTATTATTTATAGAAATTTCATATTTTCCTTATGAAAAAGTTCTGTTATGAATCAACATCACTATTTCGAGTAGGGTAAATAAGTAGGTGCTATAATCTGGTAATTTTATATAAGATTTTTATCGAGTTTTAATACAAATTTATAAAAACTTGATGCAAACTTTATATGAAATTACATTGATTGATTTTCGTTGAATTGTCTTTGATAGATCTAATTGTTGACTCGTTAACCTTGAATTTTCGAGCAACAGCAGCAATTTTTTCTCCTTCCGCCAATAAATCCAAAATTTTTATTTTTTGAGATAAATCCAGAACACTCTTGTCGCGTTTTTTGATCGGAGCTTTTGTAGTTGGAGCCATAATTTAGTTAAATTATTTTTTAATTTCACAACTTTTAAATTGGCGAAAAAAAAGATTTCGAAATGTCGTCAATAACGTGAATGTGGGGATAAACAAAATCGCGAATACGTGAAGCAAACATCCGCGAATACGAATATCGAAACAGGGTGTTATTTCCCTATCCGCGAATACGGGGGTCTCTTCGCGCAATCTGGTGTCACTTTAGAGTTTCTTCACCTCACTCCACCGTAGCGTGACATGATTTTTCCATGTTTCATATAATCTTTTTCCATGATACAGTGATAATTTCATTTAGAAGCGAAAATATACACGGAGGAAAAAATCATGGAATGATCGCTAGAGAAGATAGTAAACTGGTGACAACTACGAATTTCCTATTTGTAATGATTCCTATTTTGGTATACTATATTGTATTTTAGCGACTGTGTGCAGAAATTCGTAGTTGTCACCAGCTTACTGTCTTTTCTAGCGATCATTCCATGATCTTTTTTCTTGGTGTACCCATCGATCGATGAAAAGGAGCGATGCACGTGTGCTGCACACATAATTTTTTCACAAATTCGAAATTAATTTTCCTTTGGGGAAATTATTTGACTGAAAATGGGAATAATTTCAGTACTCTCTAAAATGTTTCTAAGACATTTTTCCAGACACAATGTACGCATAGCGTGGTTTTGGCGTGCATTTACAGTTGGGATCATAATCGACCCCAGGGTGGCACCTAAGCGTTAAAAAATCAATTTTTTGAAAATTTTAACTGTATATAACCCCTTAAATAGATAAACATTTACCATGTAGAATGATATAGGACATATTCTAAGGAAATTTAAGAACCAACCGAAACGTTGGACACTCGATTTAAAGAAAAGAAAACAGTAAAACATTTGTGTGACAAGTAAGGTGACAGGCCCCATTAATGAACACTTTAACCCCCATTAGCGAACAATCGTTTATCTATTATATCTTTCCTATGGCATATTATTCTGAATTTATTTACATAACAGCGGTTGATTTAGTATCCAGTCAGTCATGCTTGGATGAAATTAAAGCACTAAATGAAAAGTACTATGAATCAAAAACCAAAACGTTCATTAAAGGGGTCGCGTTCATAAATGGGGTCATCTACCTTATTTGTTGGATTATTTATCACTTCCTTAATTTTACTTGTGGCATGAAGTTCTATTTTTTCACAATGAATATCGCTTCTGAACTCACTATACCCTTTGATATGAGGTGAAAGGCTCATTCTGTAACAGCCCTGGTTAAAAATATCCATAGAATCTGATGAAATTAAATTCAATGGGATTCAATCAGAACATTGTGCAAGATTTAATGAGATTTGGCGAGAATTAATCGGTTCGTTTAACCAGGGAGGGCAATATTGGATACTCGATTTAACAAAAGAAAAAGAGAGAAGGAAAAATGTCACTAAAAATCAGATAATTCATTGAGAACTAAGCGTTTTTACGTTTTAGATCTCATCGTTTTCTTTTAGAACTAACTTTTCGGTGAGAACTGACTCTTATAATGTGCCCTGGAATGATAACGTGTTGCTTCGAGTCCTTAAAAGAACATTTTTCAAAAATATATTGTTCAATAATTCACATTGAAGAAAAGAACAGAATTTTCTCTTATAATGTGAATTGTTCAACAATATATTTGATGAAAATTTCCACCCTGTAAAAAATTGTATCGGAAAATTCCTGTATATTGATGTGAAGTAATTAACACATACATGCGTTAGGAATTTTCCCAACTTGATTCCCTGATCAGGGATTGGAATTTTCCGGTTGATGTACATTATTTTTTACAGTGTATCCATTTTCTATCAATTTTCCTTTTTTTTCGTGAATTAATTACATCCAAGCAGACCCGACGTATCTCATTTTGCTTATCTAAAGAAATGTAACAATTAGGACGCGTATATTGGAATATTCTATGAACTGTATCGAACATTCGAATAAGCTCTGAAATACAGCTCCGACGGAAGCCCACACATCATGTTTCATGTTTCCCCCAAACAGTACAACAATTCTGAGTAAAGATTCTTGAACAGAATCGATTCTTTCTCATAGTTTCAAAGTCTCAAGGTTTTGTAGATTTGCATAAAATATCGATCAAAAATTGGATATATTCTGTATAAGAAAGGAATCGATTTTTCACTATCTCGAGGTTTGGCTACTGATTTGAAGTGATTATGATTCGAAGTTCGCTTTTTGTGATGATTTACCCATAAAATTCACCATTTACGTAGATTTTATATAAGAAATGATATATAAATAACTATAAAAATTGAATTCAATCAAGAAATCTGGTATAGTTTTGGTATTCAGCACAACGAATTAGTAGTTTCCAAACCTCGGGATAGAGAAAACAAATTTGTTATCAAAATAACGATATAAATAAACCCTTTTACGATCATAAGAATAACGGGTGTTCGTAGAGAAGAAGAATGACAATTTTCTTAATCTACACCCCACCAAATAAGATAAATCTGTTGCATTAGAATTTTTAATTCCTGTATTTTATCAGATACAGGACGGTACGTATTTGGAGCTGTCGTCCTCAATTTTCCAAGGTGAATACAAAGATTTCTATCATGTATTGTTACTGAAATCGAAAATTGCAAGGATATTTGATTGATTCCTTCGAAGGTGCTTTTGAAAAGAACATTTTATATCAGTATTTTACTGAAAAAATATGAATAAAATCATATTATTCTCACAACTTGATGAATTTATCGAGTTTTTCTTTCATTCAAATATATAGATTTTCTCAGCCAGGAAAATCATAGTGCGTACTGGGACCTTTTTCTTTGAGATAAACTACAATGAAAAGACCTTCACCGAATACACTTTTCATGAGAAATGTCGAAACCCTGAAAGGGTTGAAGAAAATTAATGCCCTATATCAAATTCTATAGATAGAAAATGTTCCCTTACATAAAACCTATATTTCATAAAATTCGATAAAAACTAGATATAAAGAACATTGAGGTGTTGAAATATCGCCTATCTTTATCAAATTTTCCGCAGGAAGATACTTTTTTGGCCCAATTCACGGAGAGAAAAGTACTTTTCTGTCACAATAACTGTTCATTCCAATCGGGAAATACTTTTCCTGTACACAAAATTCTAAATAATTAAATTTCACAAAATCTTAAGATTTCCCAAAAAAAAACATCGTATTTTCATGTTGTCGAAGTTTAAAGCGTTAATTAAGAATCGAATAACAAGATACTCGGCTGTTGAACACCCGAAAACTTACAGGGCATGTTTGTAAAGATACACACCGATGATTACCCAGATTTTGTGACTTTCAATTTCCGTTTTGTTTCTATAAACGATTCAATCTTCAGGAAAATGTATTTTTTCGTCACGTCATTTATTCGAAAAAGCACATTCCCTTTGGATTTTCTCGCTACATCTCACCCTTATCGATTCCAAAACGCAGGAGCAACGAAACTCCTTTCAACAGCGTTTGCTTTCAGCCCCTACGGAATTCTATACAATTTTTATTGAAACCCGATGAATATTGCATAATAAAATATTTGATTCGTCGAGATTCACCATTTCGAGGTAAGGATTTTTAGAATTATATATAGTTTATGTACAAATTTCATCGAATTATGTATCAATTTTATTGAATTTTTGTACTGATTTTTCCAAGGCAGAACGAGAACTGTATTCTGTATTTCTGTATTTTCAAAGATGTATATCCCTGGAACACGCACAGGGGGTTTTCAAATCCCAGAAGGTTTTTTGCTTTTCCAGCATTTGAGCGTCTCTTAATACAAAATACTCCGCAACTCAAATATTTTCAAACTTTACACCCTGAAACCACAATGATTTGAAACTTATTTAGTTTCCAATGAGTTACAGCCATCTGAAATTTTCTGTGTTTTTCGCGTGCTTGTTCTAGGGATATCCTCGATCAACTGCATCCTTGAATATTTCTATTCTTAGAAAATTTTATTTTCAAATATCCGTATTCTCACAGAACTGTATTTTTTAATATCTGTATTCCTAAAGAACTGTATTTTTGATAGTTATATTCAGACGAATTACTATCCAGGAGGTGTTATTGATAAACTGAAAATCGATAATAAAGATCGTTTGTTGCAACAATTAATATCTTTCCAATAGTCATCCGTCTGAATGTAGGTATTAAAAATACAGTTCTTTCAGAATACATTCTTTGAGAATACAGATACACTTTTATGAACTTTTTTTCATAAACGATTTATTACACAGAATTCATCATAAAATATTGAATCCAATAATATAATTCTTAATGTTCGGAATTTCTTTCTCAATTTTAATAACATGTTTGTGAAATTTGATAGATAATTATTACATTTTAATAAGAAATTGTGAAATTCCATCACTCGTATTGATTTTAAAGGCAAATAAATAGTGAATTAATTATGAAAATATGATATTTCATAAAGAAATTCGTAATAAATTCAAGAATTTTTCTAAGAGTTTATTTAAGGAAACAGTTATCTACGAATACAGAAATGAAGCAGTGCCGTAGGGGAATTTTGATTGAAACTTGATGAATATTCTATCAAAAAATATTTGATTCGTCGAGATTCACTATTTCGAGTGAGAAAAATTTTCGGAATTATATATAATTTTTATCGAATTATACACAAATTATATAAAATTCAATAAAATCTTATTTGGGATGTTCCACCTACGTTTCTTTCTTCTAAAGACGAGCTCACAAAAATTCGAAACATCAAAGGCTACGTTTTGATCTTTCTATTTCAATTTTCCAAACTTCTCCCCCCAAAATTTTCTACATTTTTCTCCGCAATGATCCGAGTTTGCATCACCGAACATGTTTTTCCTCTTTCAGTCCCTGTGACCAAGTCCTAAGTTTGCGACTTCAATCTTATATAAAATTTGTATCGAGTTTTTATACAAATTTTATATAAAATCGCATTGAATCAGACCACAGCCGCAACAAAACCCAGAAAAATGAGAAGAAAATCATCGAAGCCCAAGACATCGATCGAATTTGAAAATTCTACATAATAAAAAACATTATCGTGGCGATAACATTTCATTGATAGGATATAAAAATGAATATATATCAATTATAATAATACTGATAAACGACTCACGTATACAAATTCGCAGTCCATTATCTTCTCACACAATCCTGTTAATAGAAGATCTCAATCACAATCTCTTCTCTCACTTGTGTATCTTTCTTTGTTGTTCTTCTTCTTCCACTCAAGATTTATGGTACGTGGGAATAGCTAGGAACTTGTGGATAGTTCGTCATCTAATCTTCCGCGCCGTCGGACGTCTTGGACGAGGATTATCTTCACCGCGTACGCCAGGAACCATCATTTTATCGAATATTCAAGTTTTCATTCAAGATCGAACCCAGTTGAATTTCCAAATTCTCCAATTTTGTAAAATTTTCAAATTTCGATTATTCAAAATGTTATAATATGAATGAATATATATATATATTTCAATGCATATATGTGTGAGTGTGCGTATGTATGTACTCGTTATCAGACGTCACTCAATGAAATCGAACTCGTAAATAACAACGATTCGTTTCTTTCTCAATCGAAAAATGACATAATCTCTGATAAATAAATCACAAACGCGAAAAAGAATGTAGTTGGTAGACATATACAAGAGAGGCACCTTTGGTTAAAGTGTCAAATACGCGATATGGCAGAGAAGAGACGACGACAGTTGACATGGAAAACCGGCATCAACGGCGGCAGCGGTGGTGGCGGCAGCGGCGGCGGCGCGTCCCGTCGGCTAAAGTAGAGATATACTTGCTCGGGCGTCATTCGAAATTGCGCAATAGCGGTTACAATCTGCGAAATAAAGAACCAAGTGTGTCTCTGTGTGGTACAATGCGTCTGAGCGCAAGCGCAATAAGAAAGGAGAGGTTAGTTCGTGAATTCTCATGGTGGATGATGAAAAACGGGTGTTTCTACTTGCTATATGCGTGCCTAGTTGAGTGACATTGAGAGGAGGGATGATGGTTAGCGGGAGGTGCCTAACCGTGCGATTGGTCGTCACGCTGGAGGGTTCGTCGAGCCATTGGTCGGTCCTGGAGTCACAGGCGCGGCGATGGTAGGGATAAAGTGGGGGATGTTTGAACAAGACTTGGCGACTCAAGAGTAGCGGAGTACACTCGCTAACCGGCCTCCATCCACACGGGTACATAGAGAGACACACCAAGTGTTTTGTGTGAGTGTGAGTTCGCTCAAACAGGCCCTGCTCAAATATAATCGAACACACCCGCGCTCTCACCCTTACCTCCTTACGCTTTTAACGTATCTCTCGTGTACCCCTCGCTCGCTCGCTCGCTTGCTTGCTTGCTTGCTTGCTTGCTTACCCGGTGTTGTCTCTATGGTGTCTTTTGGTTTGTGTCGAATCACGATAATCGCGCGCGCTCTCTTGATACGATATAGTTAGTTGGTTAACAGTCGTAACAGTGGTGTGTTGTGTATTGGGACAACAACAGTTTTCCCCCCAATCGTCTTGGAAAAATCCTGAGAAAAGAAAATAAACGAGGAAGAAGGAGATCTCAAACAAAGTGTTATTCTTGTTCAGTGAATAACTTTATTGTTGATGATAAAACATTTTTTATACGTGAATGATCTCATTGATTTCGAAATAAGTGACTGTCTTTCTAATAGAAAATATTGGATACAAAGTGTTTCGTAGTAGTTTTATTCGAGTGGCTTGAGCAATGTACGGAACGATCATTGTGGTAGTACAGTTGTGAATTCATCGTAGAGTTGATCGAAAAGGAGGGAAGAGAGGGGAAAAGTAAATTGATAAAGAAATAAGTGTCGCGCCGTTAGTGGGGCGACGCTCACATCCGTCGCACGATTACAATCAAGGAAAGTAAGATTAAGGGTGCTTCGGTTTATCAGCAACCGTGGTACCACCGCGGGTTTCATGATTCCTGTTTGACGAGCAGACAGCAGCCCACCCCGGGACCAACGGTGAGCTCTATGACCATGCTACAGTCGCAAAAGCTGTACAGCGAGGCTGGGAGCCTTGGCGGGGCCATGACCAGCGCCGCGATGTCCAGTATGGGCAGTATGGCACCCACGTACAGCTCTATCAATTCTATGGGATGTGTACCTATGGGGATGCCTATGGGAGTCGGAGTTGGCCCAAGTTGTAGTCCACAAGGTGCAGCTGGAGGTTTCAATATAGGCACTATGAGCTCGGCGATGGGTATGGCATCTATGGGTGGTGGAAGTATGGGAGGATACCACAGTGGTACCACCATGGGAGGTGGAGGTGCTTGTATGAGTGCCGTCGGTTACGGACCTTTGACTCCCGGCGGCGGAGCTGGAGTCACTCGAGGAGATCCTTTGGGTTCTCTCACCGAACCCGATTCACCCAACTCCGCGTTACAGCGAGCTCGAACGGACAAACCCTACAGACGAAGTTACACCCACGCCAAACCTCCGTACTCTTACATCAGTCTCATAACCATGGCCATACAAAATGCGCCAACGAAAATGCTCACTTTATCGGAAATATATCAATTCATTATGGATCTGTTTCCCTTTTATAGACAAAATCAACAACGCTGGCAAAATTCTATCAGACATTCGTTGAGTTTTAACGATTGTTTTGTCAAAGTACCGAGAACTCCCGACAAACCTGGTAAAGGTTCGTTTTGGACTTTACACCCCGAGAGTGGTAATATGTTCGAAAATGGATGTTATTTACGTAGACAGAAGAGGTTTAAGGACGAGAAGAAAGAACTGACGAGACAAAATAATAAACATCAACAACATCAGGGACATCACGGAGGGGCAGCTGCAGCTGCAGCGGCGGCGGCCGCAGCGGCAGCCGCGGCAGCTGGCGCTGGACACAACAGTCCAACGTCTCACGATCATTTGGGCCACGGTAAAAAGACGCCGTCCTCTTCTCTACATCACGGTGGTCAACATCAAGACGCGGATAAAGATTTACACTCTCTTGTTTCGTCTCATCATCACCATCATCATCACCATCACCACCCCTCGGGTGGTTTACATCAACACCATGGATCGATAAAGACGGATACTTCGGACATAGGTGGACTTTTGGGTTCGGATTTGGGAGCAGCGCACGACGAGATAACAGCGATGGTCAGTAGAAGTTTACATCCACATTTGTTAGCCGATCCCGCGGCTCTTCATCACGGCATGACTGGTACTTTGAAACAAGAACCACCCTACACCCCCGCGAGTCATCCCTTCAGCATTACCAGATTGATCCCCGGAGCGACGGCTGGAACGTCACCCGGGGGTGGGGGAGGGGGCGGGGGAAACAACAACGGTGGCCAAGACACGAAACCACCCGAAATGAAGATGTACGAACAATTGCATCAAAGTTACGCGAATTTTGGTTCCCCTCATCATTCGCATGCTCATTCGACTCCGGCGGCGGGCCATCATCATCACAACGGAATGCACACGGGAGGCGGTAACGCCAGCACCGGTGGACCCATGCACAATATGACGAATCATCATCATCAAGATTATTATCAAAGTCCATTGTATCATCACGCTACCAGTGTGCCAACTAGTAGCGCACCACCTCCGCCCGCGTCAGCCACTGCCGCGGCGCCGGGTTTGTGACACCACGCTACTCACCCTTACGCTTTAGCCTGAGTCGCAGTTGCTGCCGCGACTTACGTTGCCAGTTCCGATTCCATATCCAATTCATCGAACTTTTTGCAATCAGCCAATTTGTATACATCCACATCGCCTCCGCCGTCTTCCTCATCTCCCTCCTCCTCCACCCTCGTAATTTCCCGTCAATCGAATAGACAATCCCGTCGTCGGCCGGCCATCGGACGACAAGAGGAAACCTGGCACATCATCGAGGAAAACGAGGACGAAGGAGACGAAGAGGATTACGATGACGAAAATATCTAAGTCTAAGAGAAAAGGATCTATATTCCATGTTATACGTGAGCTTGTGTTTATCTCTTCTTTTTTTTTTCTTTTGTTTCTATCTATCTTTTACACTCGCTTTACAACAATACGAATCTCGATAGTAGATAGATTGTAGATAGATTTCTCATCGGTTATCGACCTCCTCGAATTCGATTGCATCTTGTTTTGTTCTTTCTTTTATTTCATTTTGGATATCGAAACTGAGGACAGAGACACTCATAACGGCGTGGCGTAAATTTAGTGGTGTCGCAAAGCGCGAAAATTGTGATAATCCGTGAAATATGAAATAAATCAATCTTGAGTACGCTTGTGTGGATGATATGATACGATATGGTGGGTGGGAGATGCATATTTTTCAATGTATCTACGTGTGCGTGTGAGAGCAAGAGGATGAATTTGTTGTATGATGCCACAAAGAATACACGCGATAATACTTATGGTATTATTATATTAAATTAAAAAAATATATAAATATATTATTATAAAGGATACGTCGCGCGGGATACGTCCAGTTTTGTTTTTCTGTTTTTGTATGATACGTGTAGATAGCCGCACAAATAACGTGTATAATGTACAATATTATATGTTAAAAGAGGTATATATATATATAAAATGAATAATGAAGTAAATAAATGGAATCTTCGATGATATATCATGTTAGACGTATGAATATGTTCTAGGGACGAGCAGCGGAATGGAAATTGAATAAATAAATAAAAAACAAACACTCTTTATATTTGACGTATATCAAAAGTATCTCCACGATGCGAGGAGAAGAAAATAGAAAAAGCTTATCTTCGAGTCTTTGACTTCTTCCTTTTTCTTCTTCTTCGATGTTATATCATTATTGTTATTATTTTTATTTCTTTATTATATGCTTTTTAAAGTGGATACTTTTGATTTACGTTTCGGCCTATATAAATATATATATATATAAATATATAATTGTAAATATTGCAAAAAATAGCGCGCATTGTGAAAAAATCGTCAACAATCTTTATTAATTTTATCTATCTATCTATTATTATTATTATTACAATTATCATTATTCTCATCGCCTTTTTTTTTTTTTTTATTTGAATGATTCAAAAATTTATTCGGATATTCGATGAAAATACACTTTTTATAAAAGCAAATTATTCAATGGGTGTATCAATGAATTCTTCGGGATTTTGAAATCTCATCGTTCATCGATATCAAAACATTCAAAACCCAAAGCCATATTTTATTCTTCTTTTTGAGTGCGTGTGTTTTCTTTTTTACCGTGACCGGGTATCCGGCGCTCGATTTTGTATACGATTGTGAAAATTGTAGAAAATTTGAATGTAACGTTTCCTTTGGCTTCTTCTGGGACGAAACAATTGCGCGAGAGTTGAAAACACATGCAATTGGGGGAAAAGAAAAAGAAAAAGAATTGAGGAACGAATCAAAATTGGCTTTCCGAAGAAACGAAAGAGAGATTAGATGAGGAGAATGTACATGTTTCAATAAATTAACGTATTTCTACGAAACATCAGCTTTTTCTTGATTTCCAATCCTGAGATGTCCTCTTGTGTTTCCTTTTGGAATTTTATTTCGTTTTGTTTTTTTAGATATTCTTCAGTGGACACCGTGTATCGAGATTTTTATGATACTATTCAGACTTTTAAAATAATAAATCAACAATACGCATTGATTTGAACGATTGGAATTTTCGAATTACACAAGTCGATAAAAGAAAATGTTTTCTCTTGGGTTTCTGTTCTCTGGCATAAATTCTCATGCTAGGCCTCGAAAAATACAAAAGAATCCATTCTTAGGTTTTGAAGTTTGCTTCAAAATGATGGGAGATTACATTTGGGGTTTAATACGAGAAAAAAAATACTAAAAATCTTCATTTTTGAACTAGATTTTGTAGTATTTTACATTTGTATGCTATTCCCGTATGGAAATATTTCGCTGAAAAATGTCTGTAAAACTATGAAAAATCTCTGAAAAAAAATGAAAAAATTCTGAGAAACTCTGACAAACTCTGAGAATCTCTGAAATTTTGATGAAAAATCTAATATTTTTGGGACATTCTTTACAGACTTTTTCCAGACTTTTTTCAGAGTTTCTCAGAGTTTTTTCATTCTTTTTCAGAGAAATAGTAACGAAATTGCACTCTGAAAAAACTCTGACAAAACTCTGATGGATTGCTAACATTTTTCTGACTTTTAGAAAAAAATTAAAGAATTTTCAAACACTTTTTCACACATGATATTTGAATACGGCATATGAATGTATTTATTGAATTTCAGGATTTTTCAATAATCAGAAAAATGTCAACAATTTATTAGAGTTTTGTCAGAGTTTTTTCAGAGTACAATTTCGTTACTATTTCTCTGGAAAAGTATGAAAAAACTCTGAGAAACTCTGAAAAAAGTCTGATAAAAGTCTGTAAAGAATGTCCCAAAAATATTAGATTTCTCGTCAGAGTTTCTCAGAGTTTTTTCATTTTTTTTCAGAGATTTTGCATAGTTTTGCAGACATTTTTCAGCGAAATATTTTCATACGGGTTACTCATCCTTACTCTTCAATCAAAAAGACTCCGATGTTGAGCAAAAATTTTTCTGATTGTAATCTATAGTGAAATTATGCAAAAAATCAGTTATTTTTTCTTAAAATTCACAAACTTGCACTGGTTTTTACAAAAGCAAACTTTGATCCAAAAAATGAGTAACGTAGAAGAGAACAAAATTCGACATTCAGGAGTGAGACCTGATAAAATTCAACAGGGCATATTTTAAAGAAATTTATAAACTGACCGAAAAGGTGCACACTCGAAGAAAAATTCTTGAATTATTTGACTTTTAGCATAAAGTCTTATTTTTTCAGAATGAATTTCACTAGTAACCCAGCAAACACGACTGATGGTGTTTCAAAGGGCCAGTGACGGCCTTCAACGGCATTGCCGGACCATCAGCGGCCCATTGAAACGCCAGAAATCATTGTTTGTAGGGAACCTTCTTTGATGCGAGGCGAAAGATTCATTCTGTAACAACAGGGCAGTATTGGATACTCGATTTAAAAAAAAAAAAGGAAGAGAAAAACATTTCACTAAAAATTGAATGATTTTTTTGAGAACCAACCATTTTCACGTTCTAGAACCGATCGTGTGCTTTTAGAACTAACTTTTTGGTAAGAACTGATCCTTATAATATGCCCTGAAATTCAGTGTATTTTATCAGAAGCTATGACCTTGGTAGAATTTTTCGCTAGTGAATAATGAGGCACTTACGAGTTTATCTCTAGGAGAGGAAAACTCACAAAGCACTCGCTAGAATGTAACACTCCAACTAACTAGATTCCCTGGTAAAAAAAAATCTCTCTGAATCTCTCTATATTTTGGGACAAATTTCAGAGAGATTCAGAGTAATTCCAGAGTGATTCGGAGGAAGTTAGAGACTTTTCCGATAGTGATACGTTCTGAATTCTTCAACTTTCTCTGAATCTCTCCGCATATCACTGAACCCCTCAGAATTTTATATATTTAAATTTCAAAGCTCCCTCTGAATTTATCTGAATATCTCTGAATGTCTGTCAATCTCCCGGAATCTAATGTATTCAGATTTCAAAGCTGCCTCTGGATTTCTCTGAATTTCTCTGAATCTCTCTGAATTACTCTGAATCTTTCTACATTCCTCTGAATATTTCTGAAAAATTCCACGCACAATTTTTCTTAATTCATCTTCCTCTGGATATCTCTAAAACTTCCAGAAAGCCTCTGGAATGCGGGACCAAGAATTGTACTGAATCCATTCGTCTCTGAATTTCCCAGACCCCCCCGGATCTCTCTAAATTCCTCTGAATCTCTCTGAATTTTTCTGAAAAATCCCACGCACAATTTTTCCTAATTCACCTGTCTCTGTGAGTCTCTGACACTCCCTGAATACTTCTGAAATCCTAAACCAAAAATTTTACTGAATTAATTCCTCTCTGAATTCCTGTGAATCTCTCTGAATTACTCTGAATCTTTCTAAATTCCTCTGAATATTTCTAAAAAGTTCTACGCAGAATTTTTCTCAATGTATCTGTCTCTGGAAGTCTCTAAAACTTCCAGAAAGCCTCTGAAATGCAGGACCAAGATTTTACTGAACTTATTCCTCTTTGAATTCCCCAGATTTCCCCCGCATCTCTCTGAATTCCGCTGAATCTCTCTGAATCTTTCTGAATCCCTCTGAATATTTCTGAAAAGTTATAAACACAATCTTTCTGAATTCATCTATCTCTGAAAGTGTCTGACACTCCTTGAACGCCTCTGAAATGCAGGACCAAGAATTTTACTGAATTTGTTCCTCTCTGAATTTCCCAGAATTTCCCTGCATCTCTCTGAGTTCCTCTGAATTTTTCTGAATCTTTCTGAAAAATTCGAAGCACAAGTTCTCGCGATCCACTAGTCTCTGGAATCCTCTGAACCACGCTGAATTGCTCTGAATGTCTCTGATTCTTTCTGAATCTCTCTGAAACGCGAAAGTTTCAGAGAGATTCAGAGAGATTTTTTTACCAGGGTTCCATTTATCAAAACTAGTGAAACAGTCATCATTATTCAACGAGGAACTTATTAGAAACTAACATTATGGCACTTGTGAGAATAATTAAAAAAAGTAAAAATCAAAACTTATTATTGAATTTATAATTGATTCAGATATGTTCTTAGTTTGAACAAATTTGCTTCAACACAGAGAATTTTGTTTTCTGGTAGTAGGTAACATTGTTTTCTTGCATCAAAAGAACACTGTCTGGAGAGGATTCTATTTTTAGAATAAAGAGACATGTTTTCAATTTGATTAATTAATTTTTTAGTGTACATGCATGGAACTTTGTTTTACCAGTCATCCAAAAAAATCAATCAATCCAAATATGAATCTAATAAATATTTGGCGAATCCGATGAATAAAATTGCTTATTAATGATTTTAGTTAATAATGTATAAATCTAATCTCAGTAATGTTTGGAAGAAAAAAACCTTGCAAGAAATTCATGAGTTTCGTCCAAACATTATTAACCAGATGAGATTTACAAGCGATTCATTAGTCGCTCACTAGTTTTATTTCAATAAGTTTTTCCCTGCGAATAACTCATGAGTCATCAGGAAGAACTTGTGATGTTTGTACTAGGGGAAGAATTTCAAGTATATACCGTGAAAATGAATATATATTTTCTCACATTCTTTGCTTGTTTCGTCATTCTCAGAGGTGAATTCTGAGATGTATTTATTTTTGACGAATCAGAGAATGTTCTTGTATAACACTGATCAACTGAAGCGTGATCTTGGTGTCTGAGATTTGAGAACTGATTCGGAGTAGTTTTAGAGCATTGAATACGAAAACAACATCAGAATTGTTTATATATAAAATTCATCAATTATACATTATCAATCCGTTTCGCATTCAACGCACCAAAAGCACTCCGAATCAGTTACCAAACTTCCAGCACCAGTACACGGAGAAAAATGCAGATCCAAAATATAGTAATCTTTAATAAAAATTTGAGAATATTTCTTGAAATCTGAGAATTTTTCTTAAGTGCATAATAAAGACCAAACGGTCCACTTTTTTGTGGAATTGTATTCGAAAGACAATGAAAAATTATCAATATTTGATGAAGAATAGAGAGAAACATTTGAACTTTCCAAAAGTCGCATACTAAATTTCACAAAGTGAATAGCAGTCTATGTGTGTATGGAAGAATGGTCCGATCATGGACCAAGCCTGGCACAAGACCTGCCGAGACTTGTCTCGAACAATTCAATAAACTTGGGCCAGGCTTGGGAATGATAAGATCGGGACAAGCTCGGGCCAATGGTTCGTTCCAGCCTAGTCCAAATGATTCGCCGAGCATCAATCGATGCTTCTTCCATCACAGATATCGATGAGAAGAGTAATTTGATCCATAATTCAGCTCAAAGTTCTCCCTCGGAATATCGTACATGAATCATCTCAAAACGATAGATTAAATGTGCCTTGGCAGTCTTGACTGGGACGAGCTTGGGTTTTTCTCAGTCTTGTTAATCCCTGCATGGGAAAGACATCTTGAAATCCTGTAGAGAGTTCTTCAAGATCAGTTGATTTCCGTGTATGATCACATTTAAAAGTAGCCTATTACCATTGAGTCAAGTTTTATTCTTATTCAGATCAAATATATCTATCTTAGGGTGTGAAACTGGAGTGTGGGGCCAATCATGGGGAGGAGATTGGACTGGTCTTGGCCCGATAGTTATGCACAAGTCTTTATCCATTGTGAACTCGGAATTCGGTCACTAATTGAAAACACTGTGCCACTTATGTGGACAACATCGGCTTAAATAATCATCTTAACCTTAGCTTGATTTTCACGCTTGTGCCAAGCTTGTACCAAGTGCAGTTTTTGGCCATTCCAAAGATACGAACAAATGTCCCATGACTAACTATTATCCATTGAAAACAGCAACGGGACAATCATGGAACCAATCATCATGGGTTCAATTATTTCCAACGGAGGTTTGTTCCTGATACACGTGCCAATCCTGGGACAAGCTTGGTTTTTTTCCAGTCCTGTCAATACCTACATGGGAGGATACTGGAATGTTGTTACTATTTTTGTAAAATTTCACGCACAAATTTTGGAAAGTTCATATGTTTTCGAATACAATTCTACAAAAAAGTGGAACGTTTTGTTTTGACTATGCATTCGAGATGAACTCTCAGATTTTTAGAAATATTCTCCAATTTCTATTAAAAATTACTATATTCTCTCCGTGTAGGACTTCGAACGAGACTCGCGTCAAAGAAACATAAAATAGTTACCAATGATTGTTCCAATCTCTTGAAATACTAAGATGATCATGATAATTCGAGAGGACACATGGATTCCACGGGAAGGGGTAGAATCTTGATCATTCAAACAAAATTAGCAGATATATTATATGTCGACCTAGTTCCGAGATTGAGAGAATATCTTCGTTATCCTCTGAGAAGAATTCGGAATTTCACACTGACAGAAAAATGATCTGGTTGAAACATTCGTACACTGAGAACCCGATTCCTTAGTTTCAAAGAAAATTTCTTCGCCCTCATTCTGATAAATCTTGTTTTCAATAAAAAAAATAGTTCATTCCAATGGAAAAAGTTTTCTTTGAATTGAAATTATTTTCTTCAAATTCAAAAAGGAATGTATTTCTGTTTCAATTTAATAATTTTTTCTTCCATTGAACTGAATTTTGTTTCATTGAAAAATATATTTATTAGAATAAGGGTAAAGAAATAAAATTTCTTTCAATCAAAAAAATTGGGTTCACAGTGTAGTCGCAGTAACTTGGAATCTGGTTTGATTCACCAGGAAATGTGATTGTGATGTCCAGAAGAAGTGGTTGAAGTCAAAATCAACTACATATTCTGGTTATTACACCAAGAAAATAGTCTGGTGTTTCTAACCTGAGAAATGTAGTTAATTTTTGCTTCAACCACTTTTTCTGGACATCACAATCACATTTCCTGGTGAATCGAACCAGATTTCAAACCACTGCGATGTTACTGATATTTCAACCAAGTCGTTTTTCTGTCAGTGCATGGGATTTTGCTACACCTCAAATTGGTAGAAGCTTGATTCCGTTCCAAATTTTGATGGCTGAAATTTTCCGAACAGTAAATATAGATAATTTTTCAATTCAAGACGATAGTCTCGTGCGAAGCCTAGGCACCGGAGGAAAAAGTTTTTTTCGTTGACCCGTGTAATCGAGACATCATTCATTTTCTATCTCTTATCTCGAAAATATCAAATATCCTTGATTCTTATCTTGGAAATATGCAAATGAGTCTAGAAATAGTACATTCTACGTTGGAATCTATTAAATATTATTCTCAGAAAATAGAGATTCCGTTCAAAGGTCTGCTATAGTGAGTCAAAACAGTACCTCGCCACGTGATCACGAAATTCGAATTTTTATACAATGATAATGGGCATAGAAATGGAAAGATCGTTCACGTATCGTTTGTACGCGATTCTGTCTCGAAGATAGTTTCATAGAATTTTTATGGATGATTTTGAAGATGAAGATCGTGTATCATGAGTTTGGAAAGATTCAATTTCTATACAGAATTTCATATCTTCATTGATATTTTACCCGGGGAAAAAAGTTGAGATCTATTTGGATCTCATCGGATCTGGTAAGATCCGAATTTTGGCACACGAGATCAGATTGAGAGCTCAATCGATCTGATTAAAATCTTGACAGATCTGGTTAGATCTGGATAAATCTGTGTAGATCTCGTTAGATTTGAATTGAAAATCAGATTTAATCTCGATGAGCAATTCATTATTCAATTACCAACAATTTTCTGATATTTTCTCATGTATGGATTCAAATTTGAACATGTGTGTTGACAAATACAAACTAAAATTGCAGTTTTTCAGGTCCGGTCAGATCTGAACTTCTTTTCCCGGGTAGGTGCAGTTTTAACACTTATTCTCTAAAAAATGTATATTTTTTGAAAAATTTGGATCAATACAAAAGTATCAACACGTGTGCGATGGTATGTTGAGTTCGAAGAAGCTTATCCATACAGCACAAACATGAATTCATTATGAATAATTTGAATTCAAAATGAATTCTTGATGAATGGCTTAATCTTTAGGAAGAATTCATATCACGAATTCATAAAGAACTATTCAGGCATTCAACATGTATGCATTTTGAATTCATTTTTATTGTCATAACGGGGACTGTTCAAGAAGTTCTTTCACAAGTTTTTGTGAATTCAAAATGATCATTTGTGCTGTCTGGGCAGAGAGTTGGAAGGAACATTTCAAAAATATCTAGTTTCTAATCGATGTGGTATAAAATTTGATAAAAATAGATATAAACACATCTATGTTATATCTCTATGCAAACATTGGGGATGGGCAATATTTTGAAAGTATCGATATTTTTATAGAAAATTTCGCAAGTTCATATTGAATTTGATAAAATACAGGGTGTTTCAGAATTCTGTGATGTATTTTGAAATTAAAATGCAATAATTTTCCGTTTGGAAAAATTTGTATTTGAAAAAGAATCTAAAAATGCTCATAACTCAAAAACTGAGTCCCCAACTCGAAAGCATTGCGTTCTACATTCTTGAACCTAACACCATTCTCCAGGTTCGAAAACGCCGGATCTCTGAGAAAAAATTCAATTATCCTATCATTTTTCGTTTCGGAGCTATAGCAATTTAAAGTTGCTGAATTCTGATTGGCTAAAAGCCAAGAAAATTTCAAATCGCTGTAGTTTCGAAACAAAGAATGATAGAATAATTGAATTTTTTCTCCAGAGATCCGGCGTTTGGAACACAATGCTGTTGAGTTATTTGGATTTGAAAGAAAATATCTAAAAATGCTCATAGCTCAGAAACTAAAAGCCTGCAAAAAATTATTTTTGTCAACTGGGAAATTATTGCATTTTGGCTACAGAATGCACTGTAGAAATCTGAATGATAAATTCTGAAACACCCTGTACACTGGAAAAAAAAATTTCTTCCAACGAAATAAATAGTTTATTTGTCCTCTTTCCAATATTTTAATATTTCTTAAGATCAATGAAATATTTAATTGCATCAAATAATGGAAAGCTTGCCTCAAATAAATTGGTCTCCTAAATAAATAATTTATTCGTCACGAGTCATCAGTTTTTGCATCTAATTGAATATTTAATTTCTACGAATAAATATTTTTCCCAGCGTATAGATCGAAACTTCATAAAAATTGTATAGAACTATGGATACTGTCAAAATTTCACCCATCCCTATCGCATAGTGGACAATTTTGATGCAATCGTAGAAAGAAATCCGCCTTCGACTCAATTTTCATCCTATATTGATGAATTCTCTCATTTTGAATGTTCAGAAGAAAAGAAAGTGAAAGTTCTACCTTTTGATGTGATATAGCAATCCATTTGTTATCCTGGTGATCTTGTTGGCTGCTGTGACAGCGATTCTTTCGCTGTTACAAAAAAAGTGTTAATTCCTCCAGCTGAAATTGTTAGCTATTCGATGCACCCAATTTCTCAATCTGAAAGAAAATTTTCTTTGCCCTTATTCTATTGAATTCTTTTTTTGGAAGGAAAAGAATTCAGTTCAATGAAAAAATTTTTCATCAGATTGGAACAAGAAATTTTCAAATTGAAACAGAAATATATTCTTTCTTGAATCCGAAGAATGTAATCTCAATTCAATGGAAAATTTTCCCATTGAAATGAATTATTTTTGAGGGCGAATAAATTTTCTTCAAGTCTGAGAAATTGAGTTCTCAGTGTGTAAAAAAATTCAGAAAATTCAACCGTATTTTTTCTACTGAATTTGAAGAAATTTGGCAAATTTTTCCTGAGAATTCACCAACCGACGTTCCAAGTTTGATCTGAATCAAAATATCCATAGGTGAGTGAATTTGTATTCGAGGTAGATGAATTGGTGATCATGGAGGTAATTTGATGATAGTGCATAGTTGATTAATTTGATGATATAGAGAAAATCACTGTTTGGTGATGAATAATTCTCAAAAACGTTGAAACGCATAAATTTCAAGCCACATATGAATATCTTTGCTATTCTTTGTCATCGAATGTAGCAAAACATCCAAATAAGGATCGGTATACATGTTGGTTTGTGCATAGATGAAATTTATCGATGAACGTTGAATTTATGAACCATTTATGAAGACTCTCCATTTTCGGTACAACAAATCTCACGCGTATATACATCTTCGTTCATTGAAAGAAATTCATTTCATTGAGATAACAAAATTGATAAATCCGTGATCATTATAGAAGTTTCCAAATCATTCTGAAAAACCTGAAATTTCTTGCTCCGTTCGTAAGGATATACCAACTTATACGTGACTATGAAAAATAACTTATCATGATCAAAAAATTCGTTCAAGTCTGCTCTTTCGTATGGCATCAAGAGTTTTTCCAATACACGTTTCATTTACTTCTAATAAATCAGAGAATACTAACTCACCAGTCAGAGATTGTTTTCAGAAGCACTGTTCGATGTACGACACAAATTGTTTTATGCCAACAACCAGAACGATGTTGATCATGATGGTTTATAACCGATAGATAGAAATATGATTCCACTATCATTTGGTGCAATAATGATGTTTGTAATTCAAATTCAAACCATCACCAATGTCACCAAATTTCATTCCTTCATCCTATTGAGTACTTTCCAACTTTTGTATTAGAATTGCCACAAATATCTTGAAAAAGTGAAAAATCTAAATATAACATGAGTTCCCATGTGAATTTTACTCCAATTGTATCTATGTGAACAGTTATGTTAAATTAACATCAAGCAATTCACAATTCACAAGGGACTTTTTTTCTTCAAATTACGAAGTGAAATAACCGACATCTTTCTAAAAAAAAAAGCACTTCACAAGGTATTATCAGCTGTGCCCGTACATCTTTGATTACAATTTCTTTGAAACATTCTTCAGAGTTAAGTGACAAATAAAGTTTCCAACGGAATTCATATTATCACTAGAATAATTTTTGATGTTATGATAACCAAAACTCGATGAGTATAATTAATTCGGAAATATCATCATTAGATGTTGAATTCAATGATCACGATATATGACCTATTATCTATAGTAATCTACCGACTTTAGATATGATAGCGTAAAGACAAAACGTCTTTAAAACGGATAACCAACTAGATTGAATCGATGATAACACACGATGATATACACCATGCGTGTTTTCCGTTTCCCCAATTTTTTTTTCCTCGATACATAAAATTTTAAATGCTCGAGAAAATATTGATTCAATAAATCCATTGAGACAAACATAAATCAAATATTTAGGGAAAGAAAAGTTAATTTTCATATTCTTGCTCCCAACGATTAACCAACCAATACAATTTTCACCAACTTTTTCTTGTTCTGAATGAGTATTATGATCACAAGCAATCACAAGTATCTTGTGTAAATTTTCTAATCTGTGTATACGATCATACACTCTTCTGTATATACTCATTGTCAGCAGTATGATATTGTATCTTTACGTATTTAATGTTTTCACGTATCTAAAATGTAAATAGAGCAACCATAGGGGAAAGTTAAAATTCAATGTCAAGTTGAAGGTAAAGTTCAAGTAACCATTTTATTATAAAATGCTGAAGGTGGAAGATATGTGACGTGTTTTCGTCGTGAATCACGGTTTACTGTATACTTCAAAGCTGGGAAAAATCTACGTTTACTACAAAATTCTACGGGATGATTCAGTGTTTTTTTCCAGGCCAGAGTCTGTGAGCAAAGGTTACACTTTTGGATAGAGATAATCTGAATTCGGTAAATACTGGAGTGAATTGTCATATACTTTTAGAATATTCAAAAACATATTCCTACAGGACTGGTTTTAAGCAGAATGAATTATATATAATTTCAAAATTTATTTCCACTTAGGTGACCATTGTTTTTCCGTAACTAATTTGGAAATATTACGGTTTTTTGCTTATCTGCACATCATTTTATGATTTATCGATGTATTTTTCCAATAAAGCCCCATCATTGACGCAGGGATGGCAATGAAATAGACCATCCATTGCCAAACAGTAGAAAAATTTGTTCATCCAATTTGTTGCGGCAATGATAAAACTGTAAAAAATAATTAACCCAAAAAGTATATGAAAATTATGCGCATTTCACAATTTTTAATACACGTTATTTGGGAGAGTATTGTGTTTTTCTCATTTATCTGTAAACAACTCGGTGTTTTTTGTCGCTAAAGTTTGCCATGAGAAGTGTAGACGATATGGATCAGCGGTAGGAGCCCTCTGGTGTAACCTGTAACAAAGAACGATCTTCCTGTTCTTCCAGAGAATTATTTGAGCCTTATATATTCCTTGTATACATCTCTCCCTACTCGCGAGAAACATTCGATCGGTAACTTAGCTAGCAATTCAGCCATCAAAAGTTCAAATTAAGGAGCATGCCAATATCGAGCCATGCTATTACCAATGATCGGCGCTACATTGAAAACTCATTTTTATCCAGACTAGACCAAAGTTTGTGGCAATATTCAACCACGTTCCAAAAGATCCTCACTTTCGATAGAATCTATCGTTCGGTCAAACTATGTTGGACCAAGGATGAGCCTGGCAAGCGCCAAGCCTGGCGGAATTGTCAATCAATGGATCAATCGGTTGTTTTTCAATCCTAAGCATAGACCCGAGTCTCATCTTCCGTAAAAATGCATTTTCAATCACATACTGATGTCAGAAATCATCTTTTCACAGATTTCAAAGTACCGGTGTTTTTCGAAAAACTTGAGTATTTTTGGTACCAATCGAAATTTGACGAGGATGAGGGTGAAAATACCTTTCAAAATGAGGCTGGATGACCCTTTTGAAATTTCAACATCATCAGCGAGGTTCTTAAATTGTGAATCAAGAAAAAGTCTAGATAAAACATTATAGTAAACAGTCATTTTATTAGAATTATTAAGAAATATCATATTATGTTATGCGGAACTTGATTCTCACCTTCCTCGTAACACCATGCAAACATTCAAACTGATCCCCTTCACCCCGGAAGCGTCACGTAATGTATAGAAAATCTCTCGGTATGAAGGCATTTCTATAGCAAGTACTGTTATCGCGGGCGAACCGAAGTCTCTGCCGCATGATGCATTCAGGGTTCCATCATTTGTGCATCGTCCTCAAAGCACTGAAAATCGTTTATGAGAGCGTGTTTACAACACATTTCGGTGAAGAAAATTCATATCACGTTGGATTATCTAGGGTTGGGATTCACTTTTTTAGTTGAAACGAAAAAAACTCATTCTTTTAAAAAATATAGGATTCAATCGATGTTTCTAAAGTTTGAATCTTCCACTAAAACGAATTGCTAATGGAATAACGAAATAATCAGTTGATAAAGTCTCCGAAAAATGACTATAACTGGTGCAATCCTCGGGATTTTATTATCCAAGTTTGGCAAAATATTGTGTGTAAATTCAAGTGATATGAATTCCTTATATTTATGAAAAATCGAGAAAATGAGCTTTTTGTTGGCCTTTGAAATCCATATAACCTTTCCACAAGCCATGAAATTGATCTCTAATGTAAAATCGAAATAATTGAGACGGTATCCCTGCTTCAAAAATCCGATTTAAACTTATCAACTCGCTTATCAGTTTGAATCAGATTTTTGTCTGGGAATTTTCCTATTCGGTATCATTCAAATATAATCGGTTTGAATAACATCAAGTAGGAAAACTCCTGGACAAAAATTCGATTCATACTAATGGACCAATCAATAAGTTTGAATCGAATCTTTTAAGCAGGGATTTGTGAGCATCAGTGTATCCGTAATCCATAACTGGAATATCTTATTCTTCTTTTGCGTACACTAAAGTTTTGATACAGTACGGAAGAGAAGTACGGTTGTTTATAACGAGATTCAAATATATTAAGTTATTAGGAATTTGAGGAATATCCTTCTTTGACTTTTACAAAAACATGAAATAATATTTTCAATTCTTTGTATGATCTTAGGAATGAAGGGCCGGCCTTAAAGTGCACGAGAGACCCCTATGTACAGTCAAAGTACCACCACCCGGAGAAAAATGCAGGTCAAAAATATAGTAGTTTTTCCCAGGTAAAAATATTCTGTTGATTCCTAATACGAATGTTGAGATTTCTGACTGAATGTCATTGGATTCCATTCAAACCTATTCATTTTCCAACTGCAAAATTTTATACGCGACTTTCGGAAAATTCTCATTATTTTCTATTGTTTGTTAAGCATTGATACCCATATAAAAATTCGTAGGTTCCGCCAATGCTGACAATAGAATATAGCTTGGCGGGATGTTGACAGCCAAGGCTTGGTAATCTATAAATATTCTATATAATGTTGCATCGATATCGGTGTTGAACGAATTTAGGTTGTCAGCCTACCATTGATTCACAATTCCGCCAGGCTTGGCGCTTGCCAGGCTCATCCTTGGTCCAACATAGTTTGACCGAACGATAGATTCTATCGAAAGTGAGGATCTTTTGGAACGTGGTTGAATATTGCCACAAACTTTGGTCTAGTCTGGATAAAAATGAGTTTTCAATGTAGCGCCGATCATTGGTAATAGCATGGCTCGATATTGGCATGCTCCTTAATTTGAACTTTTGATGGCTGAATTGCTAGCTAAGTTACCGATCGAATGTTTCTCGCGAGTAGGGAGAGATGTATACAAGGAATATATAAGGCTCAAATAATTCTCTGGAAGAACAGGAAGATCGTTCTTTGTTACAGGTTACACCAGAGGGCTCCTACCGCTGATCCATATCGTCTACACTTCTCATGGCAAACTTTAGCGACAAAAAACACCGAGTTGTTTACAGATAAATGAGAAAAACACAATACTCTTCCAAATAACGTGTATTAAAAATTGTGAAATGCGCATAATTTTCATATACTTTTTGGATTAATTCTATTTTACAGTTTTATCATTGGCGCAACGGAGTGGATAAACAATTCTTCTATTGTTTGGCAATGGATGGTCTATTTCATTACCATTTCTGCACCAATGATGGGGCTTCGTTGGAAAAACACATCGATAAATCATAAAATGATGTTTCAGTGTTGCGCCATGCTTGGTTGCCAAGCCTTGGCCATACTTTATCTACATTACGCCATGCTAGCGCCAAAGGTAAATTTCTGTATGGGTCGTGGCGCGTTTCAAGGACCAAACCCCAGTTTCTTTTAACCAGGGTCAAAATCATTGTGAAATTATGGTGAAAAATCTCGTTGAAAATTACAGAATTTCAGTGCAAAGTTTCCCATCCATTTCCTTGAAATTCAGACATTGATTTCGATTAAAAAAAAAACTGATTTTCGATAGAAACTGAGGAATTATGGTGAGACTGTTAGGCGAATTTCATAGAAATTAATTAAAAAATCATGTCACACGTTTTGTGCCATATTGTTAATCCTTAATGAGTTTGGTTGTAATCAAATGAATTTCAATAAAATTATTTGAAAAAATTCGTTGTTCATTCAAAATGGCAACTTTCCATGAAAATTCCCTTGATGAAGGTTCCATGAAACTTTTGGATGGAAAAATACCAGGGCCTGATGATGCATACCCGACTTCCTATCAGTTTCTCACCGGGTTTCGTTACGGTTTTCCCTATTTCGCTTGATTTCATAGAAATGTCATCCGAAATCTATTCGAATCCCATCAGGAAAATCAGATAAGTCTCTTATAAGAGTCTCATAAGATTTTCCTTATTCGCTGTTTCCTGATTTCAACCTCATCAGGACCTCATTAAAAATAGGGATCAAATTCCTCATCAAATTTCTACTAGAGTTGTGGCTGAAAATTATCAAATTTTACTTAAAAATTCTGGAGAACTTTGCAAAAATCTTGAAAAGTTTTTTGAATTCCCCGGAAAGGAAATGAGTTATCGAACCGTGAAATGTCTTCATGCAAAAAAATAAAGAAGCTGTTTATTACCCTAGTAAAAATTAATCATATGAGAACATATAAAAATCATATGTGATCCATATAAAATTCATATATGGCCATATATAATCCCTACATAATCCATATTGAATCCATGTATGGCCCATATATGACCCATGAATGCAAGATTTTTTCACATCCCCTAGTAAAAAAGGATCATATATGGTCTATATATAATTATTGTAGTTTATATAAGTATTATTGAAATTCATATATGCACATATATAGTTATATATAGTGGTATATATGGAATTTGAGATAATTATATATGAAAAGAATTATTCAGATTTTTTACTATATATAACAATTCAAGTTTTTATATATAGCTCAATATATAACTATATATGTGCTTATATAAATCCTAATAATACTTATATGAACTTCAATGTTTATATATAGACCATATATAATCCCTTTTTACTAGGGTCCCTGATAAAAATGGATTATATATGTGCTATATATAATTACTGAAGTTTATATAAGTAATACTGGAATTTATATAAGGACATATATGGTTATATAAGGAGCTATATATGAAAACTTGAATTATTATGTATGGTAAAAATTTTCATCATATATAATTACTCCAAATTCCATATATGATCACATATATAACTACATATGTCCTTACATAAATTCCAGTATTACTTATATTAATTCCAATCATCATATATGCCGCATATATAATTATTTTTTACTAGGGATATTAAAAAATTCTGTCATATATGGAATATTCTCCATACATGGATTATATATGGATCATATATGGATTATATATGAATTATGTATGGGTCATATATGTTTACTTTTTACTAGGGTACCGCAGCGTATAATCGATATCAGGATTGTTTTCTCAAATAAAATGCTTGAAATCTTATTAATATGATACGAGTGGAGAAGTAATTCCCAAATGGAATCGAGTTCTTGCATAGCACTTGAGATATATATAAATATATAAATATATAAGTATATGTATGTATGTACATGTTTCAGCACGTTTAGAAATCTTAAAAGTAATAACAGTTCGATTGAAGCTCATTACAACGTTTGTTGACTTCATCGAGTGATCGCAAATTTACCCAATGCATTGTGAACAAGTGTCTTACGTTAACGAGTGGACAATCAATTGGTTTGCGATTTGTCTACTTTACGGGGATTATTCGGTATGATACTTAGGAAGATACACGTATAATATTATCTCGTGCATAAGAAAGAGATGGAGAGAGAGAAATTGGAGGAAGGAGGAGACAACACTGCAAGCCTGTGTATTTCGCCAATATTTGACTAAATCATGAACAATGTTTGATTGTACACATGAAGGCGTGCGCATGCGCTTATACCAGATGTGCGCTCGCGCGTTCATCACTCGACTATGTACATACATACATACGTACTACATATATACATACGTAAACGCATAATACATCACGTAAATTGATGCACATCGATGAGCTTGCAACTGAGTATGAGGGAGAGTGCTTGCTTGCTTGCTTGCTTGCTTGCTTGCTTACTTGCTTGCTTGCTTACTTGCTTATGGTATATAGGCAATACATGTATATGTATATTATACGACGTGCCTGTATACATGCGCGTATATATTTATTCAAAGTAGCTCCGGAATTGCCGGGAGAAACAGAGAATAAAAAGCCAATAAAGCAAGACACGAATGAAAAAAAAAAAGGATTATCATGTGGAGAGAAATATGTTCTTATAATTTAGGTATTTTTAGTTATACACGTATGGCATACAGGTTGGTTGAAAAGTTTCTGCGCTCGAAATGAAAGAATACTGTTTTTGTTACGAAATATATTTTTTGATTCAATATAATCTCCTAGAAGCTCAATACACTTGTTCCAATGATCTTCCAATAATTTTATCCCATCCTTATAATGGTTTTCCGGAAGCTCTGCAAAATACCCGTCTACGGCTGCGATGGCCTCTTCATTCGACGAAAAATGCTTTCCACGAAGGAATTGTTTGAGATTTCTGAAGAGATAGTAGTCGCCTAGGAGCCAAATCTGGCGAATACGGTGGATGTTCAAGCAATTCGTACTTGAGTTCTTTGAATTTAGCCATCGTCAAAACACTTTTGTGAGCAGGTGCATTATCTTGATGAAAAATGATTTTTTTCTTCTTTAAACCAGGTCTTTTCTCACGAATTTTTTCATCCAGCTGATCCAAAAGGCTGCAGTAATATTCGGAGTTGATTGTTTTACCTTTCTGAAGATAATCAATGAACAAAATTCCTTTTGCATCCCAAAAAACTGATGTCATAACCTTCTTTGCTGATCGTTGTGACTTCACCTGCTTTGGAGCTGAACAACCAGCTTCAGTCCACTGTAAACGTTCTTGTTTCAATTTAGGATCATGGTGGTAGATCCAAGTCTCATCCATAGTTATAAAACGACGCAAGAAGTCGGTTTTATTCTGCTCAAAACTCTCCAAATTACGCTGAGAAATTTGTTTTCGATTCAGTTTTTGTTGAATTGTTAACGTGTGCGGCACTAACTTTCCAAACAGTTTTTTCATACGTAATTCTTCATGTAAAATATGGAGTACTCGTTCGTCTGAGATGCCTATGGCATTAGCAATTTCACGCTTAGTCAAACTTGGATCTTCACTAACCATATTATGTACATGCTCAATGATTTCTGCTGTGGTTGCAGTTTTTGGTCGTCCTTCGTGTGGATCGTCTTCAAGGCTAGTACGACCACGTTTAAATTCACCAGCCCAAAATTCAACGGTGCGTTTTGAAGGTGAGGACTCCTTATACACTTCTAACAATTGTTCATAAATTTCCTTTGCTTTTAAACCCTTCGAAACAAAGAATCTAATGACTGCACGATATTCAATGTTTTCCATATTAAGAAAAATCAATGACACGTCAACTTCAAATGGCTTGTAAACAAAGAATGAATTGACAGAATGACTTGTAACTTTGCATGTGTTCTCAGGACAGATATACCAACTTGAGAAAAAAAAAAGTTTTGAGCTAGCAGTGCTATCTCTTGGTGAGTGCAGGAACTTTTCAACCAACCTGTATGTCATGCTAATATTTGAGCTTTCAACGAACACACAGAGACCGAGTCGAGGTCCAGTCAAGGTTTGTGTACATCATTTATCGAATGCATTTTGTTGGTTGAGGGAGAAATAGATACAAGAGAATAATTTGGTGGAAAACTTCTCGTAAATTCATTCAACCCACCCACATAACGATTTTGGATCCCTCTTTCCCATACCGCACCGGGAGATTTCCTGAACATTCAGAAGACGTGCTTGATTTCACAGAGAACGTGCAAATAACGTCTCAGGATGTTCTAAAAACGTCGCATGTATGTCCCAGGGACATGCAAATGTCTCGGTTCCCACATAGACAAAAAGATATCTTTTCGAAATCTAAAAGATGTCTTGCGACTTCGCAACTGTTCTAAAAGATATCTAAAAGAAGTCTGAAAGATGTCTTATGAAGTTTTGCAGAAAAATTGTTGAAATTTTGAAGAGAAATATTTTTATTGGGGTATTTAATTTGATCAGTGAAAAAAACATGAGAATAAAATCAATTTTTGACGAAAAATGAAAAGTCTTAAAATGGTTGGTGCGACCCAGATAAGATGTAAGCTTGTCATAAGCTTTTCCGACTTGTCATTCGATTGTTTTGGACTTGTTATTGACAACCTTGTCAGTGTAAGGTTGCTACAACTCTGCTGCGAAGGTTTTGTAAGCTTGTACCCTTGTCGTGTGTCAACTAGGAAGCTTACGTCATTGCAGCAAGGCTAAATTGCTACCTGGAGAGTTTGCACATGTGTGTTTTTGAAGGGCTAATCATTGCATACACTATACAAAACATGGAGAGTTTTTCTTCACCCCAGGGGTGAATTTCGTCTCCTGATCATGAAAAACAGCAGATTTCTTCCCCACTTTGGAGAACTTTCTTGCTTTTGAACTGCTGAATCATCACAGAGAAAAATTTGCTGTAAAATTTACCTGTAAAATGTCCAATAAATACAGGAATAACATTAAATTGCTGTAATTTATACCGCAATATCTATTAGATTGATCGCAATTCATGTAACCTTTGCAGTAAATTTTCATTTTCATCAGAAACTTTGGTTGATCGAACAGGAACTTCGGTATATTTTACAGCAAACACAGAAAACTCTGCCTCCGCCATCTTTTTCCACAATCCCATAATCATCGAAATAAAACAAAAAAATATCCCCAGCGATAAATAATCATCAAAGCTAATTCTCTCTCCACTCTGACGAAAAAATCTGAAATTTCCATCTTCCCACAGCGCTATTCAAATACAATCCATGTTCCACCTCACCTCCTACATCCCCATTAATCCGTACATTAGTTCGACGCTCATGAATGCACATTGTTCATTTCAAACCGGATGAAGATGTCTTTCTTTTATTCCTTACCGTTAGAATTTCGGTTCGTCATTAGTAAGAAGAAAGGAATATATAGATATAGATATACGTACAACGTGGATAAAGAAAAAGAGAGGAAGAGCGGTGGTGCATTATCGTCGTGGTGAGCTAGAACGTGGTGACGTGTGGTTCTCGTTCTCGTCACGGAAGTCGTTTCGTCGAGAAATGGCGAAAGGTACCAGAGCGTGAAATATTAAAATACCCCACGAGACATGGATAGGTACGAACGAGGAAGCTTTTCCCCAAGCCACTTGTCGTGATGAATTCTGGCGCTGAAGCATCAGCACCACCGGCAGGAAAGTCGCTCGGTCTCAAAAACACGCAAATGTCTTCTCCCCCGTTCTCCACTCCGTCCTTGTATTATAAGAGGAAAAAGTTTGTATGAAAAGTGTGCGTTCCTCATTTTCTCTTCCTTTGCCAGGTTCTTGTTGTATTCATACACAAAATTTTCAATACCGTATCATGGAGTTTTGTAAAAACTTTCACCGAAAATCTCTGATTACCCGCTGAAAACTTGGAATTCTGCAAATCTCTCGACTCGTTATCACAAAAACTCTTCGAATTTTTGGAAGGGAATCAAAAGAATTGAACAATTTTTTCGGGAGAAACTATGCAAAAAAAATACGTGGAGAAATTTTGTTGAAAAAAATTGCAGAAATTTCAACGGAAGTGTCCTGGTTCAAAATAATTCATCGATGCTCCTCGTCAAATCTCATTGAATCTCGGACAACCCGTATAGAAGTACCTCGCTGAAAAATTTCGAAAAATCTCTGTAAAATTCTGATCTTCCTCTGCAAAAGTCTGAGAAACTCAGAGATTTCGATGAAAAATCTAAAATTTCTGGACACGTTATCCAACTATAACTTTGTGAATAACATCCCATATAGAAATTTACAATTGGCGCTAGCATGGTGCAGCGTAGATAAAGTATGGCCAAGGCTTGGCAATCAAGCATGGTGCGAACCTGGGATGATAACATCATTTTATAATTTACCTACGTGTTTTTCCCAATGAAGTCCCATCATCAATGAAACAATGGCAATGAAATATACCATCATTGGCAAACAATTGGAAATTTTGTTTGTCAATGCTGCGCCAATGATCAAAGTAAAAAATATTTAACCCAGAAATATATAAAAAGTATGTGCATTTCGCAATTCCTGACATATATTGGTCTAAGTCTTATTGTTTTACCCTCATCTGTTTGTGAACAACTCGGCGTCTTTTGTCGGTAAATTTTGCCATGAGAAGTAGACACAATGTATGTTAGCTCAGCGGTAGGAGCCCTCTAGTGTGACTCATAGTAAAGAGACTCATACTTAAGCCTTATATATTCTTCGGATACGCGTTTCACCCCTCGCGAACTTTCACTTGATTAGCAACGCAGCAAAAATATTATATAGGTTGCCAATATTGAGCCATGCTCATACCAATCATCGGCGCTACATTGAAAGCTAATTTGTACCGAAACTAGGCGAAAGTTTGGGGCAATATTGAACCACATTTTGAATGATCCTGGCATTGAATGGAATCTATCGTTTAGTCAATGTTGGGCTAAGAATGAGCCAAGCAAGAGCCAAGCTTGGCGCAATTGTGCCACAATAATAGGCTGACAAACGAAATCCGTCGAACCCCGACATCGGTGCAACATTGTATTTATTGTTAATCAACATTGAAGATTTATAGATTGCCAAGCCTTCCCAGGCGAAAATTGACAATTGGTACTAGGATGGCGCAACACTGACAAAGATTGGCCGAGCCTTGGCGGTTGGCAAGGTGCAAGCTTGGAATGATAACATCGTTACAGGCTCCATTGATGTATTCTGCCAATCACGGACCAACATTGGTACGATTATGGCAGTCAAATCAGCCATCATTGGCAACCCTTGAAAAAATTTGTCGCTCGATCTGAATCCAAGATTGGATCATGCTTGTACTCATTACGAACCAAGACTGATAGACGAATTTTTTTATGGTCTGCCAATGGTCAGATGTTTTATGCATTTAAAGGAGGTACCATCATTTATTACACATAAATGATGTTGACTGCTAAATTTGAGTCAATACTATAATAGTACTGAGTCAATATTCGGCCAAAATTGATTCAACGTTGCGACAATCCCGCGCCAACGTTGAGCCAATGTTGTGCCGATGTTCAACTCTATGTTGAACGATTGCAAAAATATAATAAAAATTCAGAGTCATATATTCCCGACATCGATCGCTTCCCCTCCTCACATGTTAAGAAGTACAGCCCGAACCTGAAATATTTTATACAACCAGGGCCAGAGAATCTCTGTATACATTGAAACGAAGAAACTTATTTGATTAATCCAATACAAGATGTGTTTATAAGTTTAATATAACTCAATGACTACTGGTTACCTTACAAATCAATTACATCAAGTATAATTCAAATTCTGATGTCCACGAGTCCATGGGTCTGCACAGCTAAAATCTCTCCTTCGATGAAGGACCTATGATGAAGACAAGAATTTTCAAATCAGAAGGTTATATGATGCTTATATATCAACCGCATAGTTCGTTGAGCGCTTGCGAGAAACGAACCGAGCGTTGGAAACAATACCGAAGGGTGGCGCTTTGACATTGGACGCGGGAATTTTTGTATGGAGACGTATAATTGAGGATCGTGGCTAGCCTGAGCCAAGCTTTGACCAGGCTTGGCACTGCATTGGGTACTCATTTCTTCTAAACGTTGTCAACGTTTGGATTAATATTCAGCCGTGCTATGAAATTGTTCGTATGAAGTTAATTTCTTTTGTCCAAACGATATTGGGACAACGATGAACCATGATTGGCACAATCTTGAGCCAATGATGGATTGATCATTGGAAATTATGATTTCCAACATTAGTGCAACATTGTGCCACTTGTCAGTCAACGTTGGCTCGATATAGATTCCCAAGCCTTGGATGTCAGCATTGCGCCTATCTATTTTCCATCGTCAGTATTGGCGCAAGCAAGAAATTTTCACGTGGGTTGTCTGTCAACATTGCGCCAAGCCCAAAAATTTTCGTATAGAATATTCCAAATAATTGAAAAAATACTGAGCTATTTCCAGATAGATGCAGAGGTCCCTATGCAACCTAGCAAGGAAGATGGTGGATTAACAGAATATTTCCTAACATATTCACATCCGATCGATGATCTTCCTTACCATAGAATACAGAGAAAGAAGAACAAGTGCACCAAAATGACACAGCAGAATCTGTACGAATTCGAAACCATACATCAGGTGTCCTATTAAGACCAGGATTACATTCTAATTAACAAGGAGTTTGTCGTGTGACCACTCCCTAATCCGTTTACGAAAATTTCAATTTCTCCGCCGCACCTAAGTAAACCAGATCTCTCTCACACTCGAACCGCAACGATATACTCCTACATAATCCAAAAGTCTTTCTCATACGTATATCCGTCTCCAACACGTACCCTACCTTCAACCCATACACGTGAATTCAATGATTTCAGAGTATAAAGTGCAAACGAATGAATAGACTTTGTCTTTGCTCGTCGAATTCAGGATGTACGATGTGAGATGATCGAAATCGCCACCGCCATCGTCGCTGTGTAATGGATTACTCTCCCATTCTGGAAGAACAAATTTTCATCCGTAACGGAGTATGTGACACCATCAGATCGAGACTTAAGAATTAAACGAAAGCAAACCTTTATGGCGATTTCAATTTATCAATCCAAACTGTAACGAGGGAAATGAGAAATCGTCTCAACTTTATTCGACAACCCTATTATGAGTTCTCTCTTAACCGTTTTGTACTCCTTTTTCACTCTCTTGACTGGATGACAAACGTTTTTGTATATTTTTTGGAATGAAAATCTATCGGACTCTCGGGGAAAAAGATCTGCCGCTGCAGCAAGGCTGACTAGATTTTAGCTGGTATGAATAAAAATCTGGGTATGACACGGTCTTGGGCCCTTTGTCTATAGATTTTCTATATCCCGTGTGGGAATTCATTCTTGGCGGCAGTTTGGGCCAAACTGGGCGTCCTCGTTTTATTTCAGGCCCTTTTTGGGTTACCCTCATAGGACCTAGACAGGATTGTCGCGCACTCATCTTCAGGGTCTGCATAGTATTCCCAATTTTGGCCTATGTGGGACACCCATGATGAAGCTCATTGTTGCGAATATGATCAAATTGAATAAATATTGCAAAGAGGAAACTTCCCCGATTGAAAATTGAACTATCCAAGGCCCTGTCCGTACCTAGACCACTTCGACTTGAGTCCAGACAGGGCCTGGAATGAGCCGATTCCAATTTCTATTCGGGTATTCCACCCAACGTTACTTTATTCCTACGTTGTCAGACTGTATCAAAAAACAGAACAGCCTCATTCAGTCTTGGAATTAACCATGCATCGATGTTTTTTCCGATTTTTTGACATCCTTCACCGATGGTGTGAACACAGTAATCATGGATGACAAATTTTTTTGGGGGCATACACCGCAAGAAGGTCGAAATTACCAACACGATTTGAGTAAATTTGCTCTTCAAAGTAGGTTTATATTCAAAAAAGGAATTAATACAAGGGCAAGGCTCTATGCAGGCTGCAGTTGGGTGCATTCAGATTTTCAAAACGGGGAAAACGTTGGAAATACAGCTTGGCCCTACATGGGTTGTATACAGGTATGCTTGCAAGGCTCTATTAATGCTGTAGTTCGTGTGCCTAGATTTTCAAAACCGGGGAAAAAATTGATAATGCAGCGTGGCCCCATATATGGGCTTCATATGGGTGTCTCTGACTTACAGAAATCAGGCTGAATATCGGCAACCCGACATCTTTCAAATGTATTTGTAATACATCAAATATGAATTTTGTATACATTTGGAATACTTCTGTTCGAATGTATTCGAAAAGCGTTTTCTGTTTTATGGGATCATAATTCACAACAGTTTCAAGTCAAGTGGTTTTAGGATACTCGATATAATTCATATCTTGATCTTAGAATTCATATTTGCCACAATAACTATTTTTTATTCCATGAAGAAATTCCTTAAAATTTACAAGAAGTGTTGAAAATTGTCTCCTGAAGATTGACAATTTGAAACTTCAATATTCAAAGCTTCAGTTGTACAGGCGAATTTTTATAAGTTCATCAGGGATTTCGTATGCATGTTGAGTGAAAATCCCAGAACCCCACAATCGTGTGTCTGAAATTATACGTAATTGAAGAATATTATTTGAATTTTTCCAATTCGAGAGTATAGAAATATTCAATTCTTCTTGCATCTTTAGAATAAATGTGAGGAATTTTTTCTATGTTCATGCGCCAGCGTGTATGATTCGAGTCCACACTTTGGCCCAGTGTTGGGCCTATGCTAGACCAACTCAGGACCCATTGTGGGAAATGCGGCACGCATACTCAAGTTCTTCATATAAAACATTTCCAAAATTGTACACTGGATGATTCGAAATTGCCGTACACTTTTTTGAGAGAGGATTCTTGATGAAATTCTGAAATGATTTTGATCCGCACAGTGAAAAATTTTGTGGATTTTGAAAAAATGTGTGACACGTGTATGTCCCAGGAGTTCCACTCGCATTTTATGTTAAATACTGAAACAAAAAATGTATCGAATCAACAAAGTAATGTTAAATTTACACTGAAAATCTGTGAATTCCAGAATTTGATATGTTGTTTCCGACACAAACTCTGAGTACCCTAGTGGATTCAAGTTGACCGAAAAATGACCGAAAATTTGGGTCAGTTTCTGAATTTTTCCGACCAGGAATGAACCGAAGAACTACCTTTTTTTCTCATTAGAATGTAGGGATGAATTGAATTCAGTAGAGCTCCGGTCATTTTCCAAAAAACAACCTTAAAACAACCACCGCTCACTAAGACGAAATTCTGGTCAAATTTCGGTGATTTTCGAGGAAAACCTGAGGAAAATGACCCTCCTACTTATTCGGTAATTTTTCGGTTCGTTTCATCTGCATGACCTGAAACGCTCCAATGAATTGTGTCCATTCAAGTCGGTCAACTTCCGGTAATTGTTCGGACGAAACGAATGGACGTTTCTTCTTTCGTTCGCCTTTTGACTTCATATTGACCGAACTGCGATCACACCAATGAATCACCGAAAAATGAACGAATGCTGTTGCTAAAAACATTTTAAATGTGCATCGGGAATTTCCCGGCCATCTACCGAAAGTGACCGAACAATGCACGGAGAAAAAGGAATTCGCTGTGGCAGCGAAATCTACTTTTGCTGGGTTCCTTTTGCCAGAGCAGCAAATTTTTTGCTGTGACAGCAAACTATTTGCTGTTCCAGCAATCTTGTTAGCTGCGGCAGCAAAAAATTTTTGCTATCCCAGCAAAATTTGTTTGCTATTCTGTATATAATACTGAAAATTTGCTGGCGGAGCAAACATTTTTTGCTGCCACAGCTGAAAAAATGCTGTCTCAGCTGACACGATTGCTGTTATAGCAAATTTTTAGCTAGGTCAGCAAAAAATTTTGCTATTCTATATATAATACCTCGATTTGCTGCGTCAGCAAATTTTTTCTCTCCGTGTGACCAATATCATTCCAAATCCCGTTTGACTCATTGCACTTGGTTTCCAGTCACTTGACACGGGCATGACCAAAATTTGTCCGTTTTCCGCTTACCCCCACGTTGATATTTTTTCGGCCAGATTTAGGTTTGTAAGATCAAATGACCCGACTGAGACTGATTCGCCGCCCAGATTCAGGTCAATTCCTGGACACGTCTCGGTCGGAAAAATTCAGAAACTGACCTAAATCATATGGTCATATTTCGGTCGAATTCCAGTGAAAACCTTCCTATGACCCCTTTCTTATTCAATTCTGACCGAACCCAAAGTCGACCAAAAATTGACCAACTTTTTTGGGTCATTTTGAATCCGCTAGGGGTGGACGTCCTGTGAGACAAAATTTTTCGCTGTGCGGAATATTCTGAGTTGATCTTTGAGATCCGGAGATATGAACATTTTTTGAGTTTTTGAAAAATCCAAATATTTCGGAAGGATCACATCTTTGATAACTGAGGCATGTTATTTCTATCAGAACCTGATCCGGATTGCCTTGACTCATCCGTATTTAAATTGTGAGGTAACTGTCAAGATATCTTGATCAGGACATGATTAGGATCGCCTTGGCTCATCCGTATTTCAATCATGTGATAACCGACAAGACAGTCGAATCAGGACCTGATCAATTCAGAACGATGAATGTATCAAACTATTCAGAATTTTCACAGGACTCATTAGAAATTCACCTGTCTTTTTGAAATGTTCAACTGTCTATTTGGATCATGAGTACCCAGGAAAAAATCATCAGATCTAAATCGTCAGATCTGACCAGATCTAAACAGATCTGAGTAGATCTGAATAGATCTAAGTAGATCTGGATGGTTTATGGTAAATATTGTTAGATCTGATCAGATCTAAACAGTTCTGCATAAACACGGAGAAAAAAGATATAAGAATTTTTGCTATTTTTCATGCTAAACCTGAAACAGAAAGGTTTATAAAATCAGTTTTTACATGGAAATATGGAGGATTATGAATTAATAGCCAAATTTTACAAAGGGTATAGCAAAATTTGACCATTCATTCATAATCTTGACATCTGATAACGGTATGACAAAAGGTTTTAATTGTAAATCTGTATATATCGATAATTACATCTAACTGAATGTTGATTCCGCCACATCCAACTTATGAAATTTGATAATTGTTACCAAACGCTAATGAATAAATATATATATATATATATATATATATATATAATTGAATACTTTTCTTAGTGTGAGTTTTCACCAAATCGCATCTGATCTGCTCAGATCTAATGAGATCTCATCAGATCTGAGCGGATTTGATCAGATATAGGAGCAGATTCAATCAGATCTGGGTAGATCTAATCAGATCTAGGATCAGATTTGATCAGATCTGAGCAGATCAAGTGAGATCTGGAAAGATCTACTGAGAATCCACTAGGTCTAATGCTGATGAGAATTGAATTTCATATTATGCAAAAGCAGATCTGAACAGATCCAGTCAGATCTGAACAGATCCAATCAGATCTATGATTGATCCAATGAAGAGATCCAATGAAGAGTCATGCATAGGGTTAGATCTAATCAGATCTGATCAACCCAAAAAAAAGATCTGTTCAGATCTGATGAGATCTGATTAGATCTGATCAGATCCGATTAGATCTCATGATTTTTTCCCGGGTAGAATTTCTTCTGCTGAGGGAGTTTCCAAAAATTTTATGAAAAGTGAATTCCATGGAAATTAAATTGAATGTTAGAATATAGCTCAGATGAGGTCGTGATTGGGAATTCCGCTACTACTCTGATCAGATCCTGATTGGGAAACGTTTGGTTTTCCTGATCAGGACCTTGTCTTTTCCCTGTGTTACATTTTTGTCAGGGCCTCATCAGATACTCAAGTCAGGTCCTGAACGGGAATCAGGTATGCCTGATTTGGATCTGATGTTTTTTTTCCATATCAAAATTTCTACTAGGGCTGATTGGTTGGAATGCAGAAAAATTGACAACCCCTATAACTCTACACGGAAAGCCAGGGGTTATGATTATTTAGAAAACCAATTGACAATTTAGGGAAAAAAGAGTACCCAATCAGAAAAATCCGAAATATGCCAATGTTGACAACAGGTGCAGTACAGTGCCAGTATTGGGTCTCCAACACTTGGTCAACACGTACGGGATCAGTACTGTATACATAAAAATGCTTGTACTGATAAACCAGTACTGAGAACTTAATACCGGCTAGGTACTAACCCAGTACTGGCCCTGCACTGATTGCGAATAATGGTATTAGTACTCAATCCCCAGTACTGAAAAGCGTTATCATTCCAGACAAATGCCAGTACCCTGCCAGTCTTGGCTAGTACTGGTGCAGCACTGCGTCTGTTGTAAATTTCTGGTTGGGTATCGCTGGAGACTTTTCGTAGTAAATTCATCAAAAGTTGATAAATTGACTGTAAACAATAATAATAAATCCATCAACGTTTAGAATTTTTGATAACCTTCATTTCAGAGAGTCATTTTTCTAAATGTTGATAAATGTTATTCAAGTATTGATCACTTTTTTCTACCCGTGTACAATGAAAAATGTTGAATTGGTTTTATTGTTTTTCCAGGAATACCCCGTGATTTGCCTCAGAGAATGATATTGGATTCAAATGTCAAAGATATGATCCTTCCGAGATATTTGATTCTTTCAAATAATCAAAAAATGCTCATATCTCGGAATTTAAGGATCAGATCAAAATATTCCACACCAAAATCGTTTAAGAATTTTATCAAGAAAGTGTACGGCAATTCCGAATCACTCAGTATAGTTTGTGTAGAATTCAATATAACAGTAATTAATAGTGAACGATGTTTTACAGTGTCAATAAGAATTCTTACACGCTCGTGTATCGATGGAATGACAATGAAAGAATACCCAACCTTTAACCAGAGATATACGTGATCTCATAGTAAAAATTCAACTGCAAGTTCCCATAAGATTATTCAACATAATATAGAGCGTTTAAATATTGAAAAAAGAAGTAAAACAAAGAAACATTGGGAATGTTGCAAGATGGAAGAACCGAGTTACTTTGTGTAACCCAATCACGTGGATAGCTTTATCAATTTTCTTGAATCCATCTGTGAACCGAGTCTTGTTCATTTTTCCTTTTTCTTTTTCCATTTGATATTTTTTCCTCCTCTCTCCTGTTCCCTTTCATCTTCATTGCCTTGGGGGTTTTTCCTCTTTGACGTAACATCGAATAGACAGAGAGTTATAGTAAAAGCAGCTGAAGCGGAGAAGCAAGTAACAGAAGAAGAAGCGACGTCCACGACGACGACGACGACGACGACGACGACGATGATGTCGTCGACGACGTCGGACGTCGTAGCAAAAGCAGCGATCGTTGCCATCGCTACGGTAGGGTATCAACTTGCCTTGTGGTTGGCCGAGGCGAATACGGCCCTCAAGACACTCGGGTGATGAGGGGTGCGGTGAAGGTACTCCAGGTCGTGGATATTGACGAGGCAAGCGAGTTTTCTCCGTTCCACTGGCCGCGAGAGCAAAAGAGAACGAGGGAGATCGTGAGAAGAGGAACAAGAGAATGAGAAAGGAGGGATTCAACACGCAGGCTCATGGTTCAACATGGCCGACACTTCGCACCAATACCACCGTGCGCCTACACACTGATAAGCGCTATACCATACACGTATCTTCCCGTGATAAAACTTCTACATTGATAATTCCTGTCCTTCTCAAGTTATACCACTGTTCCGAATAAGGCAAGACTTACTTCGAAACTAAAAAACCTGCTGCCAGACTTCAGCTTCCAATGGTGGTAATCCCCTATGAGAGAATCCCATTCGAAACATCTGTAATTTTCTCTATTTCCAACCCTCAAGATTATTTGAGAAATGCATGGGTTGGATCTTTATCCATCCCTTCATGTGGATTTTCTTCCCAGCACGATATCTTTTTTTTTTTTTTCAAAAAAAGTACAGTTTCAGGTCATTTCACCAAACTTTTCACCAAACGGCTTATCGATTATATAATCCTTCCTCTTCCAGGCTCCAATTGGCTGAATCGATGAATGAAATTTCGATTTTTATCCTCAATAAAATATAATTATATTCTATAATGATATTCCAAGAATATGATTCTATGAAATATAGGGATATAAAAATGATGTTGATGACGCGTGATGATGTATGCGCGTGACCAGAAACTTGCACGCTCTTCGAATTCGATGAAAAAACAATCGAATCCATGCGATAAACTCTCAAGGCCTTCGTAGCGGATTGCACAACCATTTTTAGTCTTCATTTCTGAATTCGTGGGAATTCAGGGAAAGAATTGCATTACCAAAATGTACATCTTTTTGTATTTAATTCTGACATATTTTGAAGCAATTTCCGTTGCTGAAGGATTTAAAGTAGTGTGTTATTGGGATACTTCATCAATCACTCGAGAAGGTAAATTTCAAACCTACAAATTTCGTTATTCACGCTCTTATAAATTTTGTTCCTGAAACAGGTGATTATCACTTTGATCATGAAAATTTGCGAGGAACCGTAGCGAAATGTTCTCATTTGATCGTTGGTTTTTTGGACATCGATTCGAAAACTTTTGGATTTCCTCGATTGTTTGAGCATGAAATGCAGTTTTACCGGAATATAAGTAGTTTGAAGAACAATCATTTGAAAATTTATCTAGGTATTGGATGTTCCGTACACTCCAGTTGCGATGGTGCTAAATATTTATTCATGGTTCGTATACAAACTTTCCGGTGTGGAAATTTTTCCCGGGCGTCCTGTATTGAATCTAAGCCCCGCATGGGCTTGTATTGGGTATCCAAACTTGGGGTGTCGGGTTGCCGATATTCAGCCTGATTTCTCCAAGTCGGGGATACCCATATAAAGCGCATACGGGGCCACGCTGCGTTACCAATTTTTTCCCCGGTTTTAAAAATCTAGGCACCCCAACTACAGCCTTAATAGAGCCTTGCAAGGCTTCCCATATTCTCCCAGAGATCTTGATTCAAGCATACCTGTATACAACCCATGTAGGGCTAAGCTGTATTTCCAACGTTTTCCTCGTTTTGAAAATCTGAATGCACCCAACTGCAGCCTGCATAGAGCCTTGCCCTTGTATTAATTCCTTTTCAGTCTAGGTACGGACAGGGCCTTGGATAGCTCAATTTTCAATCGAGGAAGTTTCCTCTTTGCAATATTTATTCAATTTGATGATATTCGCAGCAATTAGCTTCATCATGGATGTCCCACATAGGCTAAAATTAGGAATACTATGTAGACCCTGAAGATGAGTGCGCGACAATCCTGTCTAGGTCCTATGAGGGTAACCAAAAAAAGGCCTGAAATAAAACGAGGACGCCTAGTTTGGCCCAAACTGCCGCCAAGAATCAATTTCCACACGGGTTATTTTATTGGTGTTTAATGTGAATTTTGAATTACAAAATAATCTGCACAACAGATGACGCACGAGACATTGAGAAATAAATTCATTGAGACTGCTTTGGACTTCGTTCGTGGTTTCAAGTTCGATGGAGTTGATCTGTCCTGGCCATTTTCCACGGATTTATATTACAAAAAGCGCGAAAACAGCAGTTTCCGGTCAATGAGGCATTTGAAGGAAAGATTTTTCTCGAAACGAACGGATACGGAAGACCGGGATCCTTTATTACCGGATGAGGCTGCAACGCAGAATTCACAGACTCCCGAGTGCGTTTATAACGCTTGCACTGACTTTACGAATCTGATTTATCATATGGGTACTCAATTCCAAGGACAGAACGCGAGTCTAACTTTGACTGTGTTACCCAGAACCGATCCTGGTTAGTATCTTACAGAAATAGTTGTTGACGAAATTCATTCTATTCCACATGAAATGCAATTTTTTTCCATGCAAATGAGCAAAATGGTTGCTGTGACAACAAAAATATTGCTGATTCAGCAAAATTTTCTAGCCGTCTATATTTTTTTTCTATATCTACAATTCTGGATTGCTGAATGGAAAGCGCTTGTTAGAAGATTTTTGCTGTAATAGCAAATTCTTTGCTAATTCGGCAACAAGTTTTGCCATATCAGGGAAGAAAGTTTTCCAGATTTGCTGTTTCAGCAACTTTTCTTCTCTGAGTGTGGTAATACTGTCATCCTAGGCTCAAGTATTAATATTCAATATTGTACCCATGTTCAGGCCAACCGTGTGTACACTTTAGGGATTCCAATATGAAAATATCTCAGTCAGAAACTTCCAAAAAAGAACTGTATTTACCCGTGAAAAAATCCTCCACGCCTGCTCAGGCCTGATCAGGTCTTATTCCTTAGGCGTGATCAGGCGTGATCAGGCCTCAATTTTGTACCCACGTAATCAGGATTAATCACGCTCAATTACGCCTAATCGTGCTTGATCATGCTCTATTATGCATGGAAAATTCATACAGAATTAATAAGTTTCATAACTTGACAAAAAGAAGAGTTCCTCTCATCATCCTTTTTCTAATTTGATAAAACACTAAAGTATTGTCAATCATTTCTACTTAGCATGCTTATACAGGAGCCTCCCGAAGTAGCTGACCTGATCACCTTTGATTGGTTGAGAAGTGATCAAGTCATGACCAGATGATCAGATCAGTTACTTCGGAAGGCTCCACAGTGTCCATTTTCTAGTTTTCAGTTTTCAGGCATGATCGCGCGTGCTTAAGCGTCCGTGAATGCGTTCGGTGCGGATTTGACATGATGAAGCATGTGCATTCGTGATAAAAAAAAATCTACACAGAGTCATTTAAATGCAACACACGAATGCTCCACATTTGGTACGATTTTGCATGATCAAGGGCGAGAATAGTTTGTTTGGCATGATCGCACGCGGTCAAGCTTGATCACGGGTTCCCACGTGGGTATAAAATTGAAGCCTTTTCAATTACGATTAAGCTAAAAAATTAATAATCAAGCGTAGTTAGGCCTAACCATGTACAGTCGGTGTTGAGCACGATAAATTTTGCCAAAAAATGTCCATGATCAGGCCTGAACACGCCTAATCAGACCTGAACGATTTTTTCATGGGTACATACCAATGCCCGAGCAGAAAAATTTTGTGGCAAGTCTCACGTTTAATATGGGCCCGATCGAGCAGTGATAGGGCCCACCTTTATTCGGCACACCTGATCTTATCCTGATGAGGTCACGATTTGGTACGCCTTATTAGGGTTAACCAAGCCTGGTCCTGATAGGTTTGTATTTCGGCCTACCCTACCTTACATGGACAAGAAAGATCATGGAATGGTCAACAACTACGAATTTCTATAATATTTTAGTATACAAAAATAGGAACCATTACTCTTCTCTGTTAGCGACTGTATACAGAAATTCGTACACTAGTTGTCACCAATTTACTGTCTTTTCTAGTGATCATTTCATGATCTTTTTTCTCCGTGCAGTTCGTTATATCGGGCTTTGACACAACGGTGCGTTACACTCCATATCGAGGCCTAGTTTGAAATAAGGCTTTCCAGATGTAGTCCTGACCGAACTCCCAATATGAATTTCTATTCGGGTGATTCAATCACTCTTATTTGCCGGAGGATCAATTCAGGCTGGAACTTGAAAAAGTTCTGTATTTGTATATTCATAAATCACGGTAAAAAATCCCGTGAAAAAATTGTCCATGCTTGCTCACGCCTGATCAGGGCTCAATTACGCCCAATCGCGCTTGATTGTGCTCCATCATACATGAGAAATTCATAGAAAATCGATAAGTTTTTTTGTAAAGGAATGAAACTATAATAATGTTATCAAACACTAATTTATTGTTCATCATTTCTACTTATTGTGCTTATGCAGCTCCCATTCTCTAGTTTCCAGTTTTCAGGCATGATCATGCGTGATCAGGCGTAGGCGCCTGCATTTGGGGCCGATTTAGCATGATCAAGGATGTGGATTTGTGATATAAAAAACTCAACACAGTCATTTTGTATGAATATTTCTCAGTTGGTGAGATTTTGTATGATCACGAGCGAGAATGGTGACAAACGTCAGGCATGATCACTGGTGGTTAAGCTTGATCCACGTGGGTTTCCACGTGGATACAAAATTGAAGTCTTCGAAGTGATGACGAAGCTCAAAAATGAACGACTGCCAGGTGTAATCAGACTCAGTATCGAACACGAATGATTTTGCCGAAAAATTTGACCCGAACGATTTTTTCACGGGGTCTCTCAAGGTATATAAACTCTCGAGTTTTCGTTGAGCGATTTGAGAAGTCTTCAGCATCGGGACCTGTTACAAATAATCCAGACACGTTAGGGAAATTAACTTCACAAGCTCAACGGAATTTATTCAATCCATCGAAGAATAATTTCGAACTTCATTTATCCCGCAGATCACTACGACGTCCGAAATCTTGCGCCTTACGTAGATGCTTTTCATTTATTAACCTTCGATTACACAACTCCGAAGATCAATCCCACTCGAGCTGATTATACAGCTCCATTATTCCCATCGTATTACGTATCAAAGGATAACGTACAATCTACCGTGAGGTAAACTTTGATTATTTCTCCCGAATTATCTCATTATCTCGTAATTATTATATTTTCCTTTTTATGTCCCAATTCAGAGCTTGGTGGAGAAAAGGCACGCCTAAAAATAAGATCATTATAGCGATACCTACGTTCGGACGAGGTTGGTTGGTGAAACCGCAATTTTGTACCAAAAATCCCCGATCTGCTCCAGTCCCAGCAGTGGGTCCGATATCGGCGATGTCAAAATCTCATAATCCACGTCTACCCTACTGGAAAGTTTGTGCAATGTCAAAAAAGGATGAAATACGTATTATGAATTTGAATATAAATTTGAAGGACGTTGAACCTCATGTCGTCGACATGGATTATTTTAAGGGGAGTTATCGATACACTTCAGACTCATTCGCGAGAACATTTCCGTGGATCGTTTACGAACATCCACAAATTATTCGTAGAAAAGTCGAGTTCGTGAATAATCACGGTTTAGCTGGGGTCGCGGTTTACGATTTATCTATGGATGATTTTCACGATTCGTGCTCGATGGGGTCGGTACTTGAGAATGTAGTCAATGCGATAGTCAGAATATCAACCAATCGAAGGGCTTACACATAATATATGAAATAACATTCTGTGCTACAAATTGAATTGAAAAATAAAATACAATATGAATAAATTTCTCTAAGTGATTCTAATTGAACCAACTTTGATCTCATCCTCTACGTTTATTGCGTATTTCTTTAAAACGAGACAGCGAAGAATTCGCTGTCATTATCGGGATCACAAATAAAAGACAAATTACGAATACTAAAAGTTTGTTGCGATTGGAAATAGAATGATCATTCCGATAGATTGATCAACGTAAAACAACATTATCGAATTAGTAGAACAGCTGTCATTTTATTTATATAAGTACGCGATATATCACAGTTTTCGTCTATATCTGTCGCAACTAAGAAAATGAATTTGCGTTAAATTCGAATATATAAACACACACACACACACACACATAAAATCAGCATGAAGAATGAATAAAAAAAAAGGAAAAGAAAGAAAGAAAGAATTCCGAAATGTCGCGCTTCAGCATTTTCTCCATCTCTCTCATCGTTCATTAATGTCGTTTTAATGGCGGCTGGCTTTCAATTTTGCGCACGGCCGACCCGTTAATCGATGTTTCCATCCCCAGTATTTTCCGTGCTTTTATTTTCACCAAGAGAGATGGATAGACAGTCGAGAGAAGTCCGATTGTTATTCGTCCGGTGGTTGGTTTTGTCGGTTGAGCGCTTTATTCGCTTTTGTACCCGTGGAAGAGTGAAAAATAAGCACCTCTGTAGTGTACAGCACTGCTGTTGTTTGGCAATGTTTAAAATTCAGGGGGAACGATGGGAAAAAAGTGCAGAAAATTAACTCGATTCGATAAATTTATATTCCATGTATTCGATTCGTGGCTGGGATATCGAATTTTATTAGCATTCCAAAATAAAAAAGTTGGTTTGATCGTGTAAGTGAATTTTGATTGCTGGCCTGTAACAAATTCTCTTTCCATGGGTCATGTAGAGAAAATGAATTTCAATGACAATCAAAACTGTAATTGAATTCCCAAGTGTTGTTGAAAATGTTACATCACTGTTCTCTTTTACGTTATTTGAAAATCCGGATTTTATATTTTATTGCAGTAGAGAGGCCAGAGCGGATTGGATTTTTTATAAATTCACGATGAATGAGAGTTGCAGGGATTTGTCACGTCGATTGTAAACATGGGAATTTTTATGCCTGCAGTCTGTGTTAAAATTCGATTATATATAACTTATATATATATCACAAATATGTGATGCATTATAGTTTGTCGAAAAATCAATAATCATAGAACGAGATAGTTTAGCTTAGTTTCGAGAAGTTTCAAAATACGAAGAAAAATAATCAGTCCATTGGGTTTTTCCCTCCTACACGGAAAGACCGGGTTTATTGATATTTGTAAAAAATTTATCAACGTTTAGAAAAATGACTGTCAATTTAGAGAAAAATAGGATTTGGTAGTGAGTCTACCAAAAATTTGTGATCACAATATTAACAGTTGATAGTTTCATTGGTATTTTCCACAGTGAAACTATCAATTGTTAATACATCGACTACGAATTCCCCAATAAAAATATTTCTCTTCAAAATTCTTCAAAAGTCTCCAGATTTTTCTACATAACTGTCAGATTTCGGACGCTTTGAGAAGTTTGCAGAAATTTTAACCATAAATATTACTCTACAAATTTCTGCATTACTCTGCAAAATTGTACATAATTCTTCCAATCTTCGTAATATTTTATGAATTTCTCCACAAAATTCGTACAAAACTCGCCAAATCTCCATATTACATTAAATACTTCTCTGCATATTTCTGCATTACTCTACAAATCTCTGTTTTATCTATTCACTTTTGCTTGAGAAAAAAAATTTTTGTTCAGAGTTTATCTCTACAAATCTCCTTCCAGTTCGACTTGAATGACATTACGGAAGAGACACCACATTGAAAGTCCATTTTTAGGAGCTTTCCTCAGTGAGGATTGAACCCGGGTCCTGCGAGTGAGAAGCAAAGCCTCTATCACATCAGCGGATCTCCGAGATGACTACAGTAATCTTAAAGTACCACTTATGGGAATCATCGCAATGGAAAATTTGGAAAAATTCGTTTTCGTGAGGTATAGACCAATCAATTCAGAATCTTCTGAAACGAAAAATGAATAGGTCGTGGGAGAAAGGTTTTTTTCGACCTTAACTTGTAAATTTTTCCAAGTGCTGGGTCAAATCGATAGAAAATCTTCAAAAATTCGTTCCCGTCAGGTATAGACTAATCGATTCAGAATCCTCCGAAAGGAAAAATGAGTGGATCGTGGGAGAGAGGTTTTTTCGAGGCCTACTAGTGAATTTTACTTAAGTTGTTTCGAGTCGATTGAAAAATTTGAAAAAATTCACTTCATCTCCGCAAATGCGATTTGAGAAAAATGTATGAATTTGTATAGAAAACTCAACTCTCCGCCACAAGCCGTAATATTCTTGGAATAGACAAATAAAGAGAAAATTCAAATTTTTTTCTGCAAATGTAGTTTGCAGAGCAATGTATGAATTCGTGGAGAAAATTCCTTTCCTCGTCAAATGTTTCCACCATTTATCAAGTAGAAAAATGTTGAGAAAATTCAACATTTCTCAACAAAACAACTTTGACCAATAAGTTGGAAATGTAGAGAGAAACCTTTACTGGCAATAGAAATTTTCAGAAATATGCAGAGTTTCATAGAGTTTTGGAAGATGAATCTGTTGAAAAAATTCTTTCTTTCTCTAAGAATTGCGATAATGAAGTTTTGAAGAGAAATATTTTTATTGGGGTTTCCAGCGATTCTCGTTTTCCCTGAATTGACAGTTATTTTTATTAATATTAATAAACCCGGTCTTCCCGTGTATTTGGGATTGAATTTGTCGTTCACTGAATCCCTGTGACTATGAATCATCAGTAATTATAATTGTTCATCCTCAAACTGGAATCATGTAACGTAAGGTATTTTCCGAGACCATTTTCCTCTCTTGTATTTCTCCATATACATGCAATTCTACACGATCGTGCATATTCTAGGTATATAAAATATATACACCGCGTATATATATATATATATATTCGTAACGAAGCTAACGTATTAATTTCGTAGAGTGGCTCATACCTATATCTATTCATCTGTCTACCTATTCATCTACCTACGCTTGTGATATCCCAAATGTGCGTAGTTGGTGCTCAAATAAACTCACACAGATGCAAACTTGTGTATAAATATCGTCCATCCTGCAGGACGTGCCACGAAGAGAAACTCGCGGATTTGTCGGACGATGACCACTATTGTCGATATGTTGGATATCTCGTGTTCCAGTTATCACGATATAATCATCAATTGATTTTTCCTTGCTCTTGGGAAATCGAAAATATCATCGAGAACTTGCTCGTTTCGTGTTTGTGGAATTTATATTATTGATTTATTTTGTCTTCACGTACGGATATACTTTATATCGAAATTGAATTTATATAGCATTCCTTTTTTTAACTTCTAAAACCACGCGCGAAGATAGAGCACGGAATGATTTTTCAGTATTTTTATGATATAAACACTTATTTTCTGTCTAAATCGCGGTGAAATTGCCTACCACCCATCAATGGTTGATGAAAAATTGATGACTGGGGCCGTGACGGGCCGATTATCGAGGGTTTTGATGAGTGAATACTTCGTCGACCACTGATGGGCCATATCACATATACAAATTTGTAGGTTCCACCAATGCTGAGAATAGAATAAAGCTTGGCGGAATGTTGACAGCCAAGGCTTGGTAATCTACAAATATTCTATATAATGTCGCATCGATATCGGTGTTCAACGAATTTAGGTTGTCAGCCTACCATTGATTCACAATTCCGCCAGGCTTGGCGCTTGCCAGGCTCATCCTTGGTCCAACATAGTTTGACCGAACGATGGATTCTATCGAAAGTGAGGATCTTTTGGAACGTGGTTGAATATTGCCACAAACTTTGGTCTAGTCTGGATAAAAATGAGTTTTCAATGTAGCGCCGATCATTGGTAATAGCATGGCTCGATATTGGCATGCTCCTTAATTTGAACTTTTGATGGCTGAATTGCTAGCTAAGTTACCGATCGAATGTTTCTCGCGAGTAGGGAGAGATGTATACAAGGAATATATAAGGCTCAAATAATTCTCTGGAAGAACAGGAAGATCGTTCTTTGTTACAGGTTACACCAGAGGGCTCCTACCGCTGATCCATATCGTCTACACTTCTCATGGCAAACTTTAGCGACAAAAAACACCGAGTTGTTTACAGATAAATGAGAAAAACACAATACTCTCCCAAATAACGTGTATTAAAAATTCTAAAATACGCATAATTTTCATATACTTTTTGGATTAATTATATTTTACAGTTTTATCATTGGCGCAACAAACTGGATAAACAAATTTTTCTATTGTTTGCCAATGGATGGTGTATTTCATTGCCATTTCTGCACCAATGATGGGGTTCGCTGGCAAAATTCAATGCTTGGTTGCCAAGCCTCGGCCATACTTTATCTACATTGCACCATGCTAGCACCAATGGTAAATTTCTGTATGGGTCGTGGCGCGTTTTAAGGACCAAACCCCAGCTTCTTTCAACCAGGGCCGAAATTATTGTGAAATCATGGTGAAAAATCTTGTTGAAAATTACAGAATTTCAGTGCAAAGTTTCCCGTCCATTTTCTTGGAATTCAGACATTGAATTCGATTTAAAAAAACTGATTATCGATAGAAACTGAATTTCATAGGAATTAATTAAAAAATAATGTCACACATTCATATGGGCTAAAATGAACTCCCCAAGTTGGCCCAAGTTGAATTCTCGATGTTGACCAAGTTTAGAAACCATTGAGGAGGCCTAGATTAAAAAGTACAACACCTCAAGTTGGGGTCAATCCAGGTGTCCTAACCAGAGCCACATTTTGAGTAGAGATTATAAACCTGGTCCAGGTCCGAATAATATTGTCATGGAAAGAAATAAGCTTCATGCCTGGAAGAATTATCACTATTGAATAATTGTTTTCCCGTAGTGTTTCAATCACCCGCAACCCTACGATCGTTGTTAGTTTCTCTCTTCCTCCGTGAACAATAAAGTTTTATACCAAAGTGTGATCACGTGAATGTAACACGTATACGTTTGATCCTATTACTCGGATAATGGACAACAATTAGACGCCTTTCACAGGGTGTGTTCGGAATCAGTCGATGATTATTAGGGACAGAAAAAAGAGATGTAAGTTGGACATTAATACAGTCGATATAGAGGGGGCGTTACGAGAATGCAACATGTGCGGTCGCTTTTGATCCGTCACACCTGATTTCATTCTCGTTTCTCTTTTTTACTTCTGTTTTGGTTTCAACTTTCTCCCTCCGTTGATTCTCTGTACCATGATTTTTATGATTCTAAAGAATTAAAGGGGTATGTAGATTCGATCTTCTTTATTAGCTGCTCTTTATATCGTTCCGTTCAAGGCAATAAAATTTGTGTGTACGAGAAACGGCTTGAAAAATAATCCGGTTGTCATTGAGGATTGTACACTGTACAATCTCCGGTGATTTGACACATCGATTATACCAATTAATCCTTGCATTCAAAATTATATGCACTGAGAGAAATATCCTTCATGCATTATTATGTTGATGAAGTTTCAATCTTTGACCCGATATTCAGCTATTAGAAACTAAATATCTTACATTGCATCCTTCAATCGATGTCTCCAGTTTCAAGGAGTTGCACTGAGAGAAATTCTTATAGTGACTGTAACTATAAAACGTCTCAACTAAATATTTTCAATGACAGCTACTGAAAATTTGAATTATTCAACTAAGAAATGATAGTCAATATAATCAAGTTTGTTTTCGTATTCAATTGTCTTTGGACACTTTCCTTCCTTTCAAACGTATAGGACGCGTGAGTCAAAGTTGTGAAAATTGCTACTTTAAATTGTGCAATTTAGATTGTCGGGGGTCTGAAGGCTGAATTGATTTTGAATGCGTGTTTTTCTCTACAATGGGAGTGGTATCTTCACAAGGCATTCACTCTTATATGTACAAACGTAGTAACAAGTATCAATAAAGGTTATAAATTGGAATCAAATTTGCGATAAAAGTGGATAAAATGTTCAAGAACAAGACGAAAATGAACCCTAGTGTCTTTTTTTTTTAACCTTTGCCATATGATTTTCGTAGATTGTTATCTAGGTTATTATGTTGTACACATTTACAAGTCATTTTAACCAGAATTTATAAATTATCCTATCATAATGTAGCTTACTACTAAAAAGTAGTTGTGAAAAATAGTCGTGTTGACTAAAAATCAAGTAATTTCGATCCCAACCTTCGGTTACATCGTACCATAAAAATTAATAAGTGATACTGAAAAAAAATAGTTGGAACGTCAATTTTTGAAATATGTATTCCATATCCTATATCAACCCAGATAGAACTGGGATAAGCGTTGGGAGCTGATTTGGGTGAGGCCTGGGTCTGGAACCTTGGGCTCTATTTCACTAATTATAGTTAGAACTCGGATAAGACTCAATCAAAGACAAATTTGAATTGATTGCGCTAAAGAAAAATTCGATTTTATAAGCATTGCATATCAATGGTGCGGAAGATCAAGCCGTATGCACGTATAATTGTAGATCGAGGAACATACGAACTCGTTATCGAACAACAACACAACAACAAGAACCACAATCGACGCTCTCGTTCAACTACACACTTCATTCCTGTTTGGGATAATTCTTCCTACAATACTTTGGGTTGTTTGTTAATCCTCCCCTTATTATCAACCACTCCCATATGTGCATTTCCAAAGCTATTATATTTGTACCTCGGTTCCACAGAATCGTAATGTTAAATGTATTTCACGATATTCCACCGAACTTCTTTCGAATATAATAATAATAATAATAATAATCGTTAGCATGAAATTTTATAGAATAAATTGAAGAAAATATGAGAGAAAGATGGAACGCGAGGTTCATTTCATTCTCGAGAATCTATGTTGAATTTTAATACTTCACCGCTGAATTATTGAGTTATTTTAAATTTATGAGAGAAAATATGGAGAGAATTTTTGATTCGGTGAACATTACAGTTTGCACAAGAATGTTTACTTCGCAAACATTTGGCGTACAGTTCATTGAGATGTAGTTACAATGATTTTTCAAATATCCCCTCAAATTTTCGATTAATTCCATATACAGCGGCAATCAGTTTTGATTTATCAACAACATGGTCATTTTCATATTAAACAAAAAACTCAGGACAAATGAAAACCAGTCGTACAATAATCTCGGTTCTCGGATAATCAAACTGGAATACACATATTAGAATGGCATAATAGGGAAAAATAAGAGCAAAGGTCGCATTTGTTCGACGACTCGAGAATAGAGCTGTTTGTCACATCAGTGAAATCCGCCCTGCTAATACACAGTTGCACAGCGGCTAAACTCTGACTACCACCGACTGGTTGTTGGCGAGGGTGTTCGAGAAAAAGGGGATCCGGCTTAAGATCGCACCGTTTAACACCGAGGAAGGTTATAAAGGAATATATGAAAGGGGAACTCGTATTCTCGACCCCCGCAGATACGCCAACGGCGTAACACCCGCGAATAAAACATCCCATACCTTTAACTTCCATACCCATGAAATGCCAACTATGAGAGTTCCAGCGACCGCACCCTATGAGGTTACTATACCACCCCCGCCTCAACTATTTCAACACTATCTTCCGATCAGATCGAGATAGAAGAATTCGAGAATTTCGCAACGAAAGACGCAATGACGTGCGTAGATTTACATTTATTAGCATTGGGATTGAAATAATAAGGGTGGGCTTTGGGGAAATAAAGCGAGGTTCGGAGTTCCACACAATAAGTGATAGGCACGTTCTACAAGGGTGGACAATGATGAATTCTGTCGGGTGAACTTTAATCCTTCGCTTTCCTTCCATGCATTATAATGTACGATTGATCCCATGTTGAGTATGAGCATGTCATGATGCTGGTTTTCTAATCATTTGGGATTCAAAAGGTATATTATATACGTATTGAATTTTATTAGATGCTCAATAACAATCATTTCTGTCAGTTTAATAGTTTATTTGTCAATTCTAATAAATATTTTTATATCCAACATTTGTTGAAATTCAATGGAATATTTTGTTGAATTTTAGCACGATTTTTAACAAAAAATTTGATGAAATATTCAATGAAATTCAAAACTCAGTTTTTCTTCAAACCCATTCTACAATTTTACAATTTTCAATAAGATATTGAATCAAAATAACTTCCAGCGTTCAATGAGGATTTTTGTTGATTTTCGTTGAAATTTCTGCAATCTTATTCAACAAAAATTTCATGGGAATTCAAGAAAGTTTCGAATAACAAAATAATCGGTTGTCAAAATCTCAAATTTTGGCGGTACATTCTTTGAGCGGTATTCTCAGTTCGAGCAGTTGATTCGAAAACATGAACACCGCATATGTGGAAATAGCCAGAGTTGACAAACGGCGTGATACTGGCAGGGTTGTATTTGCCAGACTTAGGCAGGAACAACTGTGCCCATTCAGAATCATTATCAGTTTTCCAACTGGCGCCAAATGTTCGCTGGATTTCAAACGGTACTGGCTTACGTGGTCAGACGGTCTTCAGCCAGTATCGAATTACCGGTACTGTGCCAGTACTGGGTCGGGTTTGAATTCCTACATAGGATGTCATCATTCCGACTCCTTGTCATTTCTCACCCAGCTCTGGCAAAACAACTGATCCTGTTGCAATGCCAGAGTTTCACCATAGCACGTTCATATTAAATATCACTACCGCCGTGGTGGTAAATGTTATACTGGTTCTCATGTAAAATGGTGTCATCATGTCAACTCCTTTGCCAGTACTGGCAATCCAACTAGCCCCATTATGATGGTCGCTCTAGGATTTGCAACAGCAGTGAGCCAGTAGCGGCCCGTGCTTCTATCTCCACATGGGCGATAATTCATCAGATTTTGTGAGTTTGAATTTTCAGTTAGTTTCTGTTTCAGGGTAATTTTCATTTCCATCAGTAAAAATCTGTTGATGAAAAAGAAAAAAACACTGATCCTTCCCTCATACGTAGAAACATTCCCTGTTATTTGATCGACCTAATCTTTGTCTTTGATTTGAAACGAAGAGAGAAAGAGAGAATGAAGTGAGTAACTCGGGCGGTTGTTTGAGTTGATAATATTTGGAGTAACGCTTCTCCTACGAAAGAGACAACGCGAGAAAGTACAGGGAATATGAGAGAAGGAGAAAGAGAGAGGAGTGGTTTATTGAATTTTGTTGGTAATATTGTAACTCTGTTACTTCTTGACCTAACTCGATCTATCGTATCGTGTGGTATCCAATACGTATGCATGTACCGTTGCTCAAATGATAGGTTACGTGTCTTTCTCCTCCTTCTCTCTTTCTCTCTCCATCTATTTGTTAACAAATATAATGTACGATTTATTTGCTTGCGAATTTACCGAATATAATATTTATGTATATCCAACATAAGTTGAGTAAATATGTTTATAGACTTCATTCATTCGCTCCTTCATTTATTCAGAGAGAAGGAGAGAAATATCAACGGTTTTTACATACACGTATTATATATCCACGCACACACAATAGGTTCAGGGATGTACACACGTGGAAATGATATATTAAGAAAATATTGTTCGTTTCTGTTCTCTGTGCATGTATGTGTGAAATAAAAAAAAAATTTAATTACGAGTGATTGTTTGTTGTTTCTTTTTTATGATGTTGAACGATCATATTTGATTCATATCCTCGATTTACCGTGTGATGTTTTGGAGAAACATTCGATTCCATGCTGTTGCGTAACATTGAACTACGCTTATCCTCCCCCAACCAATTTTTTGGTCTTAAAAATAAAAAATTATGTCAATAACATTATTTTAATTAATATCGATAAGTTTATAAACTTATTGCGTTCTTCTTCTGAAGAAGAATTAGAATCTATAGCAGATAAGTACGGTACACGTGAATAAATATTTGAACCGGTGTTTTAATTTCACAGAATATTCGTTGGGAATTTAAAAAACATGGAATATGTGTTTGATAAGCGCGTTGTATTGGGAATTTCAGTAGGCAAGTTATTGTGTTGGAATAGATGGAAATCATCCTTGTAGAATATGTTGTTAATCAAGTGACTTGGGAGTCTAAGTCAGTTCACGTGAGGTTCACGTGTATTGAGTTATCTTAGAGGCAAAAACATACTTACGATGTTTGAACATGAGCGGCAGTTTCGTTTTACATGCAAAGCACGTGTATATATCTTTTATTTATGGTACTTTGGAGAACTAATCAGTAGTTTTGTGATGGTGTCCAAGTCATTAAATCGACCCAGACAGCACAAACTTTTAATTATCTTAAAGATTTCCATTGGATGTCTTGAAGATGTCTGATGTAACCATTCCCACTGTCTTTAAGATATCTTTGGTTGAGAAATCTAAAAGATGTTTCCAGGTCTCTTTTAGACTTGATAAACTGAAGATATCTTAAAGACAGTGAATTGCATAGGAAATCTCCAAGATCTTATGGACGATGAAAAATTCTTGCTTGTCTTGGAAGGGATTGTTCAGGTTGGGAAGTTGGAAAAAAATTGATACATGGAGAAATAAAATTGGCAGCTAACGTTTCGTTGGGTCGATGAATTCTTAGATCGTTTCAGTTATTGAATTCAGTACAGTTGAGAATTATTTGCAACGAAAAGTAGAAATGAAACATCCCATACAGAAATTTACCATTGGCGCTAGCATGGTACAATGTAGATAAAGTATGGCCGAGGCTTGGCAACCAAGCATTGAATTTTTCCGATGAAGCCCGATCATTGGTGCAGAAATGGCAATGAAATAGACCATCCATTGGCAAACAATAGAAAAATTTGTTTATCCAATTTGTTGCGCCAATGATAAAACTGTAAAAAATAATTAATCCAAAAAGTATATGAAAATTATGCGTATTTTAGAATTTTTAATACACGTTATTTGGGAGAGTATTGTGTTTTTCTCATTTATCTGTAAACAACTCGGTGTTTTTTGTCGCTAAAGTTTGCCATGAGAAGTGTAGACGATATGGATCAGCGGTAGGAGCCCTCTGGTGTAACCTGTAACAAAGAACGATCTTCCTGTTCTTCCAGAGAATTATTTGAGCCTTATATATTCCTTGTATACATCTCTCCCTACTCGCGAGAAACATTCGATCGGTAACTTAGCTAGCAATTCAGCCATCAAAAGTTCAAATTAAGGAGCATGCCAATATCGAGCCATGCTATTACCAATGATCGGCGCTACATTGAAAACTCATTTTTATCCAGACTAGACCAAAGTTTGTGGCAATATTCAACCACGTTCCAAAAGATCCTCACTTTCGATAGAATCTATCGTTCGGTCAAACTATGTTGGACCAAGGATGAGCCTGGCAAGCGCCAAGCCTGGCGGAATTGTGAATCAATGGTAGGCTGACAACCTAAATTCGTTGAACACCGATATCGGTGCAACATTATATAGAATATTTATAGATCACCAAGCCTTGGCTGTCAATATTCCGCCAAGCTATATTCTATCCTCAGCATTGGCGGAACCTACAAATTTTTATATGCTATAACAGCCCATGTGAACAAATTTCCAAAATCATACATAATTGTTATATAATTCTGAAAATTTTTTCACATGAGAGAAAAATTACTATCCGATGTAAACGTGGGAAGTTTAGTTCCAAAATAATTTTTCAAAAAACTATATCTACGGCTCAGGAACTTCAAAATAAAAAATTGTATTAAAATTCTGTAACGATATTGAAAACAAAACAAAAAGGAGACGACTCATGCGATAAAATCATTACGAAAATCTGTCTCCTACGAAGAACAAGAAGAAGAAAAAGAAGAAGATGAAGAAGGTACAGGCGTACACGAAAATTTGGAAAAATATTGAAATAAATTAAACAAGAGATATTATAAGTGGTACGAAGGACCAAAAGAAGAACACGATAATTGTATGCGGTGTGCTAATATTGGCGAGGAAATTACGTAAAACAAAGGAAGTATCCTGAAACTCTTTATCTTTCCCTCTTATTCTTTCTTTATTCGACGAACGAGTAGAGTTGTTCAATCAACCCCATCCTTCCCCCCCCCCCTCCCACCTTTCCCCCGAACTGAGAAAAAAAATCTTTCACAACCGATTCATTCCGAATGAAATTTATATTTAATTCGTCGATCGGAACGTTCGATCAGGAGTCCATCAAAATTGCATTCGTTCTGATAAATCATAATGGAATTGGAATTTGATTCAGAGAATTATATAAGGGTTCATGAATTCATATTATTGAATTCCCAATTTCGAGTACCCATATAAAAATCTTCAGGCTCCGCCAATGCTGACGACGGAATATAGCTAGACGCAAGGCTGCCAGCCAAAGCTGGGCAATCTATGTAGGGACAAGGATGGTTGACAATGGTCTAAACATTGTACCAATATGAGAAGTCATAAATCGACTTCATTGATCCATCATTGATCATTGGCTGCGCCACGCTTGGCCCATCCTTCAACCAATATTGCTTGAAGGAAAAAACATGCTTTCAACAGAGGCTCTCTAGGGCTTGGCGGGACACTGCTCCAAGCATTAGGCAACTCTGAATGACAATGGATTCTCATGTTGCACCAAGCATGGGTCGTAGCTTGGTCCAGCTTGGGCAATAGCTTGGCTCAGCTTGGGCGATGGCAACGCTCAGTTTAGGCGTTAGCTTGACTCGACTTGAGTAATAGCTTGGCTAAGAGTGAAACTTCCTTCTCAAACAGCAAATTACAATAACTCTCACCAGAGTGATGCTTGTTTCCTGCGAGTGGCGAACCAAGCATTCAATCAATACATAAGTCTCCTTTGAAGATTCCATGACAGAAATAATTCTTCATTTGTTTCCAGACCCGCCTACTTCTACGCCAGGACCACCGGATTTACGTCATTCATCAGTTTAAACTAATCAGAAAAATTACATGTTGAAATTCTCCGACATTCATTTCGTTCAATCGAAATGATAGAATGGATTTTTTATTTTATTTTCAATTACAATAAAAAATAAAAGTGACCATTGGCATGAGATGGGCGCAACCCTGCCGCAAGATTGCTACAGCGTTGGCTCATCCTTGGCGAACAAATTTTTGTATGGTCTGCCATTGATGGCATATGCTATCACAACCCTGTTTCCGGTGTTGGGTCTTGATTGTGGAAACAAATGGGCTGAGGCTGAAATGATGTTATCATTTCAGAGTTGTGCCATGCCTGGTAGCCTAGGCTCGGCCCATCTTGGTGAGCCTTGCGGCAACCTAGCGCCCATGGTCAATTTTTACCTGGGTAGGTAGTCAATGCTGAATTTTATCTTCCATCACTGTTGTTACCTGAGGATTCAGAGTTGAGAAACAATGAGGTTATCATTTCAGGTCTCAGTCAAACTTGTTTTCAAATTTCTCCGCCAATCTTCAGCGCTGTTGAAAAAGTCAGGCAAATGAATCATAGTAGTTCCTGGATGGACAAGTTCTTGCCAGGATTTGCCTGGTTTGGTGGGGTTTTTGTCCCAGCAATTGCTGGGATTCATCCTGATTGGTCTGGAATTCTCAGCAGGGAGAACTAGGCGAGTCTCCCGCCACTGATTTTTTTGATGAATTTTTGCATAGCCTTATTATCCCACACAGCACCGGATTTCCCAGCAATATTATTAGAATATCACATTTAGAATCTCGTGTCACCATCTTTGTAACATTCTGGAGACATTCTGAAATTTGCTGTGATTATTTCAGCGATATTCTGTGAGGAAAAAATGTAACAATCACATATATTAAGGCCAGCTTACTCCAAAAAACGTAATTTTCTTCAATACATTTTATTTATAGTACAAAACATGTTGAGTAATCAATTTTTTTACATATGAAAGTACATATATGAAATTACTTGAAAACATTTTTTTTTTTGGCGGTCCTGAAAATGGCTGCTGAAACTCATCTGATTTGTAGATGGATGACACTCTCATTCCAAAACTATTGCACTTATCGATATGAACCAAACGGCATTTTACTCTTTAGATGTCTGGCTATGGCCTCAAGCAGAATGAAACATTTTCAATGAAAAAAAACAAAATGGCGGACTTTTGAATTTTTTTAACCCTTTTTTTCACTTTTAATTGTTTATAACTTTTTTAAATAATAATAAATATTTCTGGTTCTGCTTGAGGCCATAGCCAGACATCTAAAGAGTAAAATGCCGTTTGGTTCATATCGATAAGTGCAATAGTTTTGAAACGAGAGTGTCATCCATCTACAAATCAGATGAGTTTCAGCAGCCATTTTCAGGACCGGCAAAAAAAAAATGTTTTCAAGTAATTTCATATATGTACTTTCATATGTAAAAAAATTGATTACTCAACATGTTTTGTACTATAAATAAAATGTATTGACGAAAATTACGTTTTTTGGAGTAAGCTGGCCTTAAAAAGCTGACAAAATATTACTTTGGGTTGGACAGAAATTTCTTCAGAGTTTACTTCCACAAATGTTGGATGAGCTTGGCCAGAATCACTTTGGGTGGAAAAAAGCGTGCTTCGAAGTCGATTAGTAGGAGGTTCCCCCAGTGGGGATTGAACCTGGGTTCTGCGAGTCAGAGTCAAGACTTCTATCACATCAGCAAATCTCTGAGATCACAAGATCATCCTCAAAGTGCCATTCATTGTAATCATCGTGATGGGAGTTTGAGGAATTCGTTTCCATGGAATATAGACCAATCGATTCAGAATCTTCTGAAGCGGAGAGTGAATAGGTCGTAGGAGAGGTGTTTGTTTTTATCTTGAATTGTGAATTCTACCAAGTCCTGGGTCAGGTGTACGAAAATTCATTGTGCTTCATAAAATATTGCTCCTGTCATATTCTCAGAATATTTCATTGGCGACAAATTTAGCATATTCCCCATCGTAGATTTCCAGAATCTTACAGATTATGATATGAGCAATGTTCCAATTGGAAGATTCTCAGAACATTTGTAACGAATCATTTTTGTAACTGTAATATCTATAGAATTTTGTACAAATATTTCACACAGAATTTTCTGAGCGAGACATTGTAATATTTTAGGAATATTACTGAGGGCCATTCCTGGCTTCGTTCAGGCCCCGGTTAGGAAGGTTTGGGCCCGGATAGGAAATTTCTACCTGGGATTCGAGGTCCGAACTTAAAAACTTGGATAAAAATTCAACAGAAACTGTTCTTGGCTTGTAGGTCCTAAATTCGTGCTCACATGCCCTGCTGCAAATGTGAGCCAAAATCAGGCAGACAATATCTGATCGTTTTCCTTAGAAAGTCAATTTAGTTCGAAACTTTCACACCTGGATATCCAGTTAAGGCGATTCACCACAAGCCAAGTTACTAGATCTCTCCCCTCAGTTTTCTCAGTAATCAATTAATAGAATCAATTTTAATGAGCAGGTGCATCTTCTTAGGCTATTGAAAAAAATTCAGCTACTCATTATTTTTCATTTAGTGTGTTCGTTTCTGAGAGAAGTGGGGGGAGAAATTTGGAATCTAGTAACTTTTGCAGGGAGTAATGAATCCCCTCAACAACTCAAAATTTTGATGCTGGTTTTTAATCGGATGATCCAATTTAGAGAATTCTTATAAGACTCGATAGCAATTTTTTAGCCTCTTATCCCATTTTCCAAGACAAAACCGGTCTTGCCTGGCATTTTCAGTAGCAATAGATGTTGATTGCGGTATCGATCGAATGCTATGTTCTTTCCATAACCCTAGTCCAAAGAGTTCATTGAATCTCATTGATTCATCTATTTAAATTCCTTGGAACCGTTCAAATGGCTCAGATTCAATGGGAATTCAATAGGTTTGAATGCGTCTACCGTTGCAAAGTTCGTATTAACCTCCATTAATCAATGGATTTAAATGAAGAGACTGTTTTACCAGAAATGGAAAGAGAAAAGATATAATCAGTATTGGATTTTGACATTTCGATTCCTTGAAATCCTTGCCAAACTACATTAATTCAAAATTTTAGTAACTAAAATAAAAGGTTTATCAAGAATGGTTCAAACAATCGCGTGATTCGGTTAAAGTTTCACAAATAGAGCAGAAACAATTTCAAAATTGTATATGAATAATTTTGGAATATAGACCAATCGATTCAGAATCTTCTGAAGCGGAGAGTGAATAGGTCGTAGGAGAGGTGTTTGTTTTTATCTTGAATTGTGAATTCTACCAAGTCCTGGGTCAGGTGTACGAAAATTCATTGTGCTTCATAAAATATTGCTCCTGTCATATTCTCAGAATATTTCATTGGCGACAAATTTAGCATATTCCCCATCGTAGATTTCCAGAATCTTACAGATTATGATATGAGCAATGTTCCAATTGGAAGATTCTCAGAACATTTGTAACGAATCATTTTTGTAACTGTAATATCTATAGAATTTTGTACAAATATTTCACACAGAATTTTCTGAGCGAGACATTGTAATATTTTAGGAATATTACTGAGGGCCATTCCTGGCTCCGTTCAGGCCCCGGTTAGGAAGGTTTGGGCCCGGATAGGAAATTTCTACCTGGGATTCGAGGTCCGAACTTAAAAACTTGGATAAAAATTCAACAGAAACTGTTCTTGGCTTGTAGGTCCTAAATTCGTGCTCACATGCCCTGCTGCAAATGTGAGCCAAAATCAGGCAGACAATATCTGATCGTTTTCCTTAGAAAGTCAATTTAGTTCGAAACTTTCACACCTGGATATCCAGTTAAGGCGATTCACCACAAGCCAAGTTACTAGATCTCTCCCCTCAGTTTTCTCAGTAATCAATTAATAGAATCAATTTTAATGAGCAGGTGCATCTTCTTAGGCTATTGAAAAAAATTCAGCTACTCATTATTTTTCATTTAATGTGTTCGTTTCTGAGAGAAGTGGGGGGAGAAATTTGGAATCTAGTAACTTTTGCAGGGAGTAATGAATCCCCTCAACAACTCAAAATTTTGATGCTGGTTTTTAATCGGATGATCCAATTTAGAGAATTCTTATAAGACTGGATAGCAATTTTTTAGCCTCTTACCCCATTTTCCAAGACAAAACCGGTCTTGCCTGGCATTTTCAGTAGCAATAGATGTTGATTGCGGTATCGATCGAATGCTATGTTCTTTCCATAACCCTACTCCAAAGAGTTTATTGAATCTCATTGATTCATCTATTTAAATTCCTTGGAACCGTTCAAATGGCTCAGATTCAATGGGAATCCAATAGGTTTGAATGCGTCTACTGTTGCAAAGTTCGTATTAACCTCCATTAATCAATGGATTTGAATGAAGAGACTGTTTTACCAGAAATGGAAGGAAAAAAGATGTAATCAGTATTGGATTTTGACATTTCGATTCCTTGAAATCCTTGCCAAACTACATTAATTCAAAATTTTAGTAACTAAAATAAAAGGTTTATCAAGAATGGTTCAAACAATCGCGTGATTCGGTTACAGTTTCACAAATAGAGCAGAAACAATTTCAAAATTGTATATGAATAATTTTGGAAATTTGTCCACTGCAATGGGGAAATTCCTATAATCCCTATAAACCATGAATAACATGATTCAGCGACATTCAAACGTTCAAACCGAACATTGTTCCATCGAACTTCCGTATCTCTTCGGTCCGAGACTCGTATCATCCACTTTACTAGATTTGAACGAAATATAAGAAAAATGAGGGAAAATAGCACAAGGGTTGGGTTTGCGCCTGTCTTTTTAATACTGGCAAATAAAACTGAGACCTCTCTAAATATGCCCTGGAATCAACGATGCCAACAATGAGATCGTGAGCTATTTCAATACTCTTTCCTTCTTCCCCAGTCCTTTTCTCTACCTCTTCTTTCGCTTCTTTCTTTTTCATGTCTTTATAACCACCGACTGCAACCGATGTTTACACAAATCCATCGGCAAATCGATAGAACAAATACAAATATATATTCAACGTAAATTTATCGTGTAGGATAAGTATATTAATGGGACCAAATAAATGATGGAGGAGTAAGATGAATGGATTTTCTTAAAGGTGAATGAAGAATGTGATATATGTGATATGTATGGACTGATACACTCTTTATCGTTAAATAATAGGATTCTTTCCGGTATAACCAAGGTACACAAAGTCGTTTTTTTACTACTCTAATCTGGAAACAACTGCCCAATCGGGTCCCTACGAGTCGTCCCAAAGGTGGCGTACAACTCGACACCCTGTGCAACGATAAACACGGAAGGGAATGTTCAGCTATATCAGCTAAATACTTCAGCACCCACAGGACAGCTAATTTCTTAGCAACATTAGCTAGAATTTAGCTACAGGAGCTAAAAAAATGGCTCTCCATTTTGCAGCTAACTACTTTTGTCTGTGAAAAGACCACATCTGAACAGATCTATATGTAGATCTGGAAAACTGCAATTTTATTTGCCAACACACGTGTTCAAAGTTGAATTCATGCATGGGAAAATATCAGAAAATTGTTGTCAATTGAACAATCAATTGCTCATCAAGATGGAATGTGATTTTGAATTCGGATCTAACCAGTTATTTCTTTCTTCGAGTTATTAGTTCATTTCTACTCTCTCTAAGTTATTTTTCCCCATCCTTTTTTGCCCTGAAAAGCACAACGAGATACAAAAGTATAAAATTTTACGGAAACAACCAAAACTCAGGTTCTTCTTTTTCTTCAAAAGCATCAAAAGCATACGAATTTACAAAAGATTTCTGACTCGAATTTGCTCGATTCCAACAAACGAACCGTTTTTCATTTTTGCTTTTAATTCCGCCATCAATGAATCTCGAACTATATTTCATAGTCGGGGAAACGTATTTTTGGGGTGGATCCATTTCAAACATCAACGTTTGATTTGTCCTAGTCCTCGGATTAGTATGTTTTCGGGTCACGAAAAATATCAGTTTGGAAAATACATTTTCGGTGTACGTTCGCGTCTGTTGACGCGTCAACAACAACTTTTTCATCGATTGTACGAAATTTGGCACGTAAGTTATATTTGTTACCTTGGAGAAAAAACACACCCAAACATTGTGTCTGTTTGGTCCCCACAGAATCCGTTGATAATTCCCTCAGTTGAAAATTCGTGTTTTTTCAAAATCATTTTTTCCTCGATTCAATGAATCGAATTTACACGCACGAAACGGAGAGAGAGAAGCAGAGAAGAGATCTGAAGTTGAAGACGAGAAAAGGAAAAGGGGGATGTTAAAAGCCTGCTGTGGGGGTGTCTATTTGCATAGATCCCGGAGATCGGACAAGTGGCGAGGCCTTTGTCGGACTTGGTCGGCTCCGTGGGTGGCTCGCTTTTAACTCTTACCTCTCCTCTTTCTTTTACCTTCTTTTCACCTCTTTTCTACTTTCTTCTCTTTGCTTCCACATTCGTTTATACTTATCGCTGTTTAAACACTGGAAAACTGTTCTCCGTACCTCAACTTCATCGTGTATTATATTGAATTTGAGAATCAAAATATAAATTCATCGATATAAACGCAATATTTTCTCTCCTTCTTTTTCCACTCTTTATAAACAGACGTGTAGATTGTTTACACGAGAATACTGGATTCCGAGACGTGATGTCAAGCAGACATACCCTTCCCTTGTGAATTTCGTCTTTCCACTTCGCCACCGAAGTAAAATCACGTTTCCGGAACATCGAATAAACGTATTCCACGACTTCCGAGCGTCTTCGGAAATTCTCACCTGTTTTGCCGGGGCTTTTTTCCCTCTCTATTTTAGTTTCTCGTGTACATACATACACGCATCTCTCGATCTGTATATTTGAAAATTTACTGCTATCCAAAGACAAAGGTAGAGCGGCGAGGAAAAGAGAAATAAGCTGTAGAGAGAAATGTAATGATGAGCTCTTTATTGTTACATTCTTGGAGTTCAAATAACGGAATGATTTAAAGAGCGAACTATACATATGCTCATATTTGCGAATGTCTATAGAACAATTTTATCGCAATGTAATGTAGGTCGGGCGCAAACAAAACATCTTTTTATCGATTAATTATCAATGAAAACTATCCAATCCAACGATATCGTCAAGATTATTAATAACAATCTTCAACCGAATACACCCTCTCTCTCGCAGCGCCCTTCGCAAATTATCTTTCGTTTATCTTAGGGGTCGAGAACCCATTATCTTCTCCTTCTTCTTCTCCTCACAGACAAAAAAAAGGCAAATAATAAACAGGAGTCAATACGCGTATATCGTCAGACATTTTTATCCCCAAACGAACGCGACGGTATCTGTTTTCATTGTTGGTTTATCAACGTAATCGCGCTATGAGGAATTCTCTTGGATTTCATTTTCAATTATATGAATATTTTTCTCCACTTCAAAATAAAATGAAAGGAAGAAAAGGAAGAGGTGGATATAAGAAACTAAGTATTGAGATTATTGGTACACACACTGAGAAAACAGATATCTTGAAAAATACCATAATTTATGGATTTTCAGCGCTGGTCTGACCCGAGTCGGAATATTCACTTGCATGAATCTCTAAAAGTGAACTTGAATTTCTTGGACTTTTTGAAATAAGTATGGTACCTTCCGTATAAAAGTCCAAGACATTATGGTACTTTTAGAGGTTTTTTCAGGTAAATATTTAGACTCGGTCAGACCAGCGCAGAAAATCCATAAATTATGGTACTTTTTAAGATACCTTTTTCTCCGTGCATTATTGGATCTTTTACCTTCTCACATAGCACACAATGTCTCATTTGAAATATGTCTGTGATATTATATGAATATTGTGTGTACAATATTTTGTATAACATATTCTGACAATCTTCCAATTAAAACATTGTGTATTTGATATTTTGCAATGTTCTCAGAATGTACAAATGAAATATTGTGAGAATATTCTAATAGTGAATGATATCCTTTATTCAACCCATTGTCCACATAGTGCAGAATGTCTCAATGACATTGCCAGAATATCATATTTGAAATATGCAATATTCTGACAAACATCTCAAGAATATTGTCAGAATGTTTCCAGGAAGCCTTATGTTACCATCATTGTGACATTCTGGAGACATTCTGAAATATTACTTAGATCATCTCAGGGATATTTTACACAGGAAAACATCTCATAATCACGTGTATTAAGAGTGGTACGAAATACTGTTTTTGGTAGAAAAACAATTCTTTTCAGAGGGAATTGTTCTGAAAATGATGCATAGAATATGATTCGGATGGCTTTGTGAGAGAAATACACCTCAAAAGTCGATTATTAGGAAAGGTTCCTCTGTGAGGATCGAACCCCAGTTCTCCAAGTCATAGACAAAGCCGCTATCACCTTAGCTACCTACTGAGATGACTTAAATGCCCTTAAAGTGCCACTCTTTGTCATTATAATGATGTGTTTCTGATGAATTCGTTTCAGTGGGATGTAGAACAATCAATTCTGAAAATGGATTGAAATTTTCATTGAAAATCTCTAATTACCTGCTGAAAACTTTGGATTTTTTTGAAAATCTCTCAACTCATTATCACTAAACTCTTCGAATTTTTGGAAGGGAATCAAAAGAATTCAATTGAGAGATCATGATTGGCGGAAATTCGTTCAATTTTTTCGGGAGAAATTATGCAAAAATACGTGCACTCCCTGCACGGAAAAAATAATTCAGCTGCAGCAGCTAAGTTGCTATTTCCTAATTGGCTCCTGCAGCTAAATTTCAACTGTGACAGCAAAAAAATTTGCATCTTTAGTTAATTTATTTGCGGTAACAGCTAAAATTTAGCTGCAGGAGTTAATTCAATGGTTGTCCGTGTCCGTGCTAGCTACCTAGCTGCAGCTAAATTATTTTTTTCGTGTGGGGAAACAATTTTGTAGAATTTCGATGAAATTTTTGTTGAAGTGTCCTGGTTGAAATAATTCATCGATTCTCGTGCAATCTCATTGAATCTCGGACAATGTTCCGATTGAATCTCATCTGGAGATTTTTCAATGAGATTTGGTTGGATGAATGAATTCCTTCATAGTGAACTTGATTGAATTTCGAACAATTTATCAGATTCAATGGATTCCTTTAATCAGGGTGAACAAAAATAGAGGAATTTCATCATTAAACACTCGAAGCTCTGAAATTCCATCGAAATTATGGTGAAAAATCTCGTTGAAAATTACAGATTTCAGTGCAACATTTTTCATTCTATTTGTTGGGAGACATTGAATTTGATTGGAGAAAACTGAGGTTTGATGGAAACTGTGGGATTATTTCGTAGGAATTAATTGAAAAATCGTGACAGACATTTTGTGCTATCCCTAGTAGAGATTCTGGATGGGAAAATACGAGGCATGCCTGATTTCCTATCACTTGCTCATCAGGTTTCGTTACGGTTTTCCCCATTTCGCTCGATTTTATTCCCAAATAGCAATGTTCTCAGAATGTACGATGAGGAATGTGTGAACTTGGAATTGATTGAACGAGAAAATATCGTATGATACGAGAAGATCAAAATCTGAGTGATTGTATTGAGAATAACTCTAAGTGAAAAAAGGGCTCAATCTTATTTTTTATGTATAACAATTGCGATGGCTAACAATTTACTGAACAATCGATTTTTGCATGAAATTTTCCGTAGAATACGGTTCCGGGGGTTTTCATTCACGTGAATTGATATTTTCAACAAATTGTTGAAACAATCATTGTGTAAACAAATTATAAAACATTTTTTTTCATGCGGATGTTCATCCTTCAACTACCCACTGAGCATTTCCGTTGGAACCTTGCATTAACATTGCGTCGATGTTGATGCGATCTTGAAAGTACCTGTTATGAGAATTACAACAGTAATATTACAACATCCGATGACAAGTAAATTGCAGCAATGTTACGTTGTCAGGTGATATTTCAAGGATACTTTTTGCAAGTTACTTTTGTAATATTGCATTTGTAAATTGAAAGACAAGTACTTTCAAGATCGCATCAATATCGCTGCAATGTTAATGCAAGGTTCTAACGGAAATGCTCAGTGGGTACACGGAAAAATGAAAACACTACTTTTTACTGCGAATGACAGCGATCGGTTGAAAAACAAATGAAAACACGCTTGGATATTGGATAATGAGGATTAGCGCGATCACAGTGATGAGTATTGTAATAAAACGCCTCAACGCTGACTGGACGGTAATGAGGACTGGGAAACGCAGTACTGCATAGAATGAATTTGAGTTTCAATGTATTTTTGTGATTCACAGTAACCATTGCTGTTTTCTTTTTTCCGTCTAGATATCCTATTTCCAATAATTACTTTTTCTGTGGGCCAAGCAGTTTTGCCATAGACACCCTATTCTAAATGTCCGACACTTTTTTTTCTGTCAGGATTTGGTCGGTTTTTGTCTCCAAACTGACAATTTCCGACAGAACCAGACAGGATATTCACCGGAATCCGTCAGGTTTTGTTTGGCTTTGTCTGGCATTCCAGTCTGTGCAGGATTTGGTCGGTTTTTGTCCCAGGAATGGTGATTTCCGACGGAACCAGACAGAATTTTGACCGGAATCTGTCAGGTTCTGTCGGATTTTTTTAATAGGGCACCAACGGGGGTGAAAAATTCGAAATTGTTTATAAGTTTCATTCACAACAATTGCGATGGCCACAAAGTTTCCGGCCCACCGTTTCTTGCATGAAATTTCCCGCAGAATACAATTCCGCCCCACAGTGGGGCCAAACGCCAAAAAGTTGGAAGATATATCAGGAGTTCTCAAAATTTCTTGAAATCTAGAGCTCAGGGGTTTTCCGAGGTCGCTGATTACGATGAATCTGTTGTCAGAATTACAAAATTCAAAATGGCGGATCCAATATGGCGGACAAAAATCCGAAAATCCATCGAATTTTCTTCCAACTCGATACCCGGTGATTTTTGAGGTTGCTTAGTACGAATCCATGGTCAAAATCACCAAATTCAAAATGGCGGACCTAATATGGCGGACAAAAATTCAAAAATCCATCGAATTCCTTTCAAATTCGGTACTAAGTAGTTTCTAAAGTTGCTGATTCCGAATCCGTTGTCGAAATCTCAAGATTCAAAAAGGTGGATCCAATCCGGTGGATAAAAATCCGAAAAAATTCATCGGATTTCCTATAAATTCTGTACCCACGATTTTTTGGAATCGTTGATCACGAATGCGTTGTCAAATCCCAAATTGAAAAATGGTGGGTCTTCTGAGTATGAAAAGGAGACATTACTCAACTCACCCCAAAGGTTAAATATCTGAAACTACAGACTTCATTTTTGGTATTCTTTCCAGATTTTTGGCATTTGACCCCACTGTGCGCCTGGTTGAAAAATCCCAATATATTCCAATAGATTCCCGTAGATCCTGTGACAAAATGACATGGTGCCCAGATAACAATTTTGAGGAATTCTTCCAGAACATTCTGAAAAAAATATCTTGAAGAATTCTAAAAGATACCTTTAGAAAACTTCCAGAAATCTTACATGGAGACTTCCAAAAGATATCTTTTGGTGTTTCATAAGACATCTTTTCGAATTCTTTTCGATTTCTTTTCGTGATCCAAAATTGTTATGTGGGTTTTCCAATAGGAAAATATTCATGAGGTTTTACCGATTGTATCAATGAAAACCCACAGAATATTGACTTCTACATTAAATCCAATAGAAACCCATAGCGACTGTGACAAAACGACACGGAAAATCGATAGAAACCCATTAATTCCAATAAAATTACACCTATCGGTCTCTATTGAAATTTTTCCATGGGGCGGGGTATCCATTTACGTGAATTGGCATTTCCAACAAATTGTTTCGACAATAATTGTTCAAGCAAATTGTAAAAATTTTGTTTTCCTGTGGATGTTTATCCTCCAACTAGATATCCTTTTTCCAATAGTCACATTTCCACAGGCCAAGCATTCGCTATGAGTTAAGAAACATAAGAGTCAAGAAAAAACGTGATTTCAAAAATGTGGTTTCAAAAGATTCTCAATCTATTAGTTTATATCGCACAGAAACGGATTTTTCAAAAATTGTTCAATAACCCGCACCGGTATTCGATAAAATTGATAAGTTGACTACGAAAAAAACGTTACCTTAACGACCCACATTTTTTCGTCTCAGAAAATTCTTAGTCATTTAGTTTACAATGATTCGAAGGAACTCACGATTTTAATTCAGAATATTATTTGAAATGTATGGAAATTGTTGGCGATCAATTATTTATCACACTCTCTCTCTCTCTCACGACCTATTCATTCTTCGTTTCAAAGGATTCCGAACTGATTGGTCTGTATCTTACGGAAATGAATTTTTCCAAAATTTTCATCGATCTGACCCAACTCTTGGTGAGATTTACAAATCGAGGTCGAAAACAAAACCTTTCTTCACGCCTTATTCATTCTTCATTTCAGAAGATTCTGAACCAATTGATCTATAATCTCACAGAAACAAATTTTCTCAAACTCTCATCACGATGATTACAATAAACGGCACTTTGAGAGGGGATTTGCTGATGTGATAGAAGCTTTGACTCTCACTCGCAGGACCCGGGTTCAATCCCCACTGGGGGGACTTTCTCATAATCGACTTTCAATGTAGGTTTTCTTTCACAAAAAGTCGTCCTGGTTCAGCCCACTCAACATTTTCGAGGTAAACTCTGAAGAAATTTTGTTCCGACTTGAAGGATTATTTTGTGAATTTGTTAATATACGTAATCTCTTGAATTTTTCTTTTCGGTACAGAATATCGCTGAAATGATCTCAGCAATATCTCCAGAATACTGCAAAGTAGGTGACGTGAGACATTGTGGAGATATTCCGACAACATCCCTGAGATGATCTTCAAAACATTTCAAATTCCAAATGTAATAAATTCTGGAGATATAGCTGGAATATTTTGTGCCGTGTGGGTTCTCATGAGAATCAAGGGATAAACAAAAACTCAGTCATGTCAGTTTATCCAGTTAAACGTAGTCCATGGATTTCTTAATCTTTTTGGACGGAAAAGGTTTGTTCATACAGAAAACGTTTTTAAAAAGAAAAAAGAGCCCGCCTCTTTGCCGGGGCCTCTCGAGTAAACCTAATATAAGTTTCGTGTTTCACGTGTTTCGTAGATATTTCTTCATCGAACAGGAAGAAAAAACTGGCACGAAGGAAGAGGAGGAAGAGAAAGCCAAAGAAGAAGGAGAAGAAGAAGAAGCCCACTTGAGAAGCCGCGCTACATCATCGGTGCTCTTTCGACGAAATTCTGAACGTGCCGCTGTTTGCTAAGCCGCAAAGAGTAAAAGAGAAAAAGAGGAAAGATGTGGCAAACATTGAATCGTGCCCATTTCGCCGTTTCTGGTAGATACTTATTCATCATCTTCTTCTTCTTCTTCTTCTACAGGTACTACGTGATAGGCACCATCGTAGCCTTGGGCTCGCTCGGAAAGGAAAAGATAAAGAAGAGGAACCCTTTACTTGGGAGTCTAACCGAAGATACCGTACATTTCGACTCTGTTATTGGTTTCCAATTTCCCCCCTGGTATCTGAGAACATCCGTATACGGATTATTATTGGGTTCCGATTTTCCGACGAGAAGAAGTGAAACCGCTGTGACACAGACGTCACGTCTTTCATCTATGATATCCCTGGTATCGCAATGAATCTAATTCATAAAGTTTGTATTTTTCCTGTAGAAAATTGAAAATTCATACGATCGTTGCATTAGAGATATCGGAATAACACGTATCGTGGTCTATATAAAGCAGACAGCGACGCATAGCTGTGATACGAGGTTTGAGTTCGCGTGACGATAACGCATGTTTGCATAACGATAAATCGGCTTGTACCTGGCGCCCGACTCCTTACGTAGCTTCGTGTCCCTTATGTCTTTCATGATGCAGAGAAACAAGGTTTCCGTTGTTCGATGCGTCGATCAAGAGGGAACAATATATTGCGTTTTGTATCGTATCATTATCGTAATATACAATACAAAAAAATGCAAATCCATGCTTCATCGTTTGACATATTTTATAAGGGAACCTCAAAAAAGAAAAAACAAATTGAATTTGAATGCTCCATTGTTGTATAACGTTGAGAATCATCGATTGAAACGTGGAATTACCGAACACCCGGTACAAAGCGATTCCCTCAAACAATAATATTTGTTTCATATACAATATAATATATGACGATCTAAAATAAGAAGAGTCCTGTTTGTTATTTTGTCTGTAAATATTGAGGAAGTCTCTAATACGTGTGTGATACTGTGTATTAAATTGAGTGAACAAACCCGCCGTTATTGTTTGAGAAATTAAATTCCTGTACATATTAAAATATCTCACTCCATTCGATATGAGCACACACTTTTTCACAAATAGTGGAAAATTTTCCAATATTTGCAGATGAAATGAATATACAACTGTGATTCGAGATTATGCGTGAATCGTGTTTTGTTTTAGATTAAATTCTTTGAATACGTATATCATTGTTTGAGAAGATCAGTTGTGATATTGTCAAGTGCAGTACGTTCTGCGTATTTTCAATACTGTATTTCATATGCCACGATTTTCGATTGATTTTGGAAAATATGATGAATCTTCTGGCATGGCGATCCAATGCCAGGCATGTTTTCATTCTGTCGATTTCAGAATAAAACGTCTTTAATGAGGATTTTACTCAGAATCACTCAGAATCCTGGATGCTATACAAATCAATCCAAAACCATCCCCGTTTCCACAAAGACTGGACATCCCCGATCTTCTAGAAAAACAGCAAACTGGCGATCAAAGATTCTAGATTCCATCGTCATCGTTTGTCAAAAATTGACAAACACAGAAGAGGTTCATTCTACTATAGGAGATGATTCTTAAACGAACAACGATAAATTTTCAATGTAAATTCTTCCCTCGTCGAACCTTCGTTTCTAAGATACAAAAATTCCATCTTCTTATCATATTACAAGAACGTTACGGTTCATTGAAATACATTTATCATAAGATAACATCAACCGTAGTCGTGGTTCAGAAAATATAAATTTCAAGGGTGAAACAAATCAAATCATTTGGTAAACATTTTTCTATTGAACAAGGTAATATTTCCACAAGGTTGGATGTAATCAAAATGTAAACTTATCAATCTTGGGAATAGAAAGCATTGTTACTTGACAGCAGAGAAAAAAACCAATTCAAATGAATATTGATATACTTGTTGATAAACTTTGTCTGCCAAGGAAAACAGTTGTTCAACACCTGCACGATCCACGAGGTGTCTCATGATCGGAAGTTATTTGAAATTTCTATTCTTTTATACGTTAGTAATTTTCATGTATGAAAATATTTTCTGGGGACTAGTGAAGATAAATGATGCTTGTGAAGTCTGTGGCAGAGATTGAAAGTTCTATGGGATACGTTCATGTCATAGGAGAGTCATTGAATGACACTCATGCGGACACTGGACTTTGTCTCCCTTATCTGTTTGCAGCACATTTGAAATCAGAGTATCAGTCTTGTGATCATTGATCTCTTGGCTTTTATTTTCATATCAATATTGATTTGTTTGGTCTGTGCACCAGAAGTGGGATCTTTTCTGAAAATTATCTGTCGAACCTCAAAACTGGTTCAGATGATCATGAGAACCCTTCCATACCCTGATGGAAGAAAATTCCTCTGAAAATCTCTATAAATTGCCTTCAACTGCACTGAAAAACTCTGAAACTTCACAGGCCCAACTATCAGGTTGGCAACTAAGTAATTGCGGATTTCACTCATAGATGGTGTCAGTTGAATTTTCAGGTTTGCAGACGTAGTACAAATGTAAAACACATCTTGTTATTCGATAGTTGGCAATTCAGCTGTCAATCAGTAACAAAAGTTTTTTGATCGTTTGCGTAGTTTTCGTTTGGCGTTCGTTGAAAAATGGAAAATCAAAAGGAACATTTTCGTCATATTTTGCTTTTTTATTTCCGCAAAGGGAAAAACGCATCGCAAGCTCATAAAAAGTTATGTGCTGTTTATGGTGAGAAAGCCTTAAAAGAACGGCAGTGTCAAAATTGGTTTGCCAAATTTCGTTCTGGTGATTTTTCACTCAAAGATGAAAAACGCTCTGGTCGTCCAGTTGACGTTGATGACGCCCTAATCAAAGCAATAATCGATTCGGATCGTCACAGTACAACACGTGAGATTGCAAAGAAACTTCATGTATCACATACATGCATTGAAGATCACTTAAAACAACTTGGCTATGTTCAAAAACTCGATACATGGGTTCCTCACGAACTGAAAGAAACGCACTCAACGCAACGCATTAACATCTGCGATTTGCTAAAGAAACGTAATGAAAATGATCAATTTTTAAAACGACTGATAACTGGCGATGAAAAATGGGTTGTGTACAACAATATCAAGAGGAAAAGATCGTGGAGCAGGCCAGGTGAACTAACTCGAACAACAGCAAAAGCTGATATTCATCAAAAGAAGGTTTTGTTATCAGTTTGGTGGGATTACAAAGGAATTGTCTACTTTGAACTCTTACCACCCAACCGAACGATCAATTCTGATGTCTACATTGAACAACTAACGAAATTAAACAATGCAGTTGAAGAAAAGCGGCCCGAATTGACAAAGGTGTTGTATTCCATCATGACGATGCAAGGCCACACACATCTTTGGTCACTCGGCAAAAATTATTGGAGCTTGGTTGGGATGTTTTGCCACATCCACCATATAGTCCTGACCTTGCACCATCTGATTACTTTTTGTTTCGATCTTTCCAAAACTCCTTGAATGGTAAAAATTTCAGTAATGATGATGATGTCATCATCAATCGTACCTGATTCAGTTTTTTGCTAATAAAAACCAGAAGTTTTATGAACGTGGGATTGTGATGCTGCCTGAAAGATGGCAAAAGGTCATTGATCAAAATGGGCAATACATGACAGAATAAAGTTATTTAGTTCCATGAAAAAAGTGTCTTTGATTTTCTAACAAAAATCCGCGATTACTTAGTTGCCAACCCAATAGAAATTTACCCCAGATCAGGTCAACTTTGATCCAGCCCAGGTCCTGATGAAGTTGCCTTAACAAGTCATGTCACGCTTTACTAATATAAGGACCTAATGAGGCAAGACTAATAAAGATTTGATGCGATAACCCATACCACAACCTCCAGAATAAATCAAAATAAGCATAGAGAAATTTAACTTGAAAGAAATATTTTCCTAATTCAGAGAAAATACAATCTAAAATTAAGAGATGTTTGCATTTACTTTATTAAACTATACTTTATAAACATATATGTTCATAATCTCAGGATAACCTAACAAGGTCTTGATGAGATTACAGTGAGGAAAACCCATTCCAACCTTCTAGGATGATTTAAGGGAAACCTAATTGGGATCAAATAGACTAATCCCCACGTGGGGCTTCCACATCTAATCCTGATTAGGATTTCATCAGGTATGCCGTATTTCGTATGACCTTGTTAGATCCTCACCATATGTCAGGTTAACCCTATGATAATTTCCAGTCGGAGGTCTGGGAAGAGCTTAGGAGTAGCTTCTGAAACAGTCAAGCGGGACGCAAAACGCTTTGTGGTTTATTCTCGGGGTCACAAACCGCGTTCCGCCGTTTTTCCATGAAAAAACCATTGGACGATTTACCGTCGATAGCGAGGGGCACAATACACTTTCTTTATAGTATTTTACATTATTATGGACTCCAGTTCAGTACTGGCGCAGCCTTATCTCATCGGAACGACCATAATCCTACATCTTGGTTCAAAATTGCAATTCTTCATCCATTCCCTGGGGAGTCAACGGGGTATCAACAGGCTGGAACAGTCTGGTATTCTTATTCCACTCTACACAGTTATCAACCCTGGTTCCATATTAGCGCAATCTCATCTTAACAAAACATCTCTGCCAGTACAAAGCTGAATTGAACTCCACCCTGGTTAAAACTTCTTATTCATTCCCATTGAAAAAAAATCCAATGGGAATGAATTGAGTTCCTGCATTGGAAATTTCTTATTCAGAAGGGGATTTTCCCATTAGAATTGCCAACGGGAATCAATGGGATTTTTCTCAAAGAACGATCATGAAATTAATCGGTTTTTATTGGGATTTTCCAAAAATGAAGCAATAAGAATGAATGAGAATAATCCAGTCTGAACTAGCTGAACATTCCCATTCATTCTCATGAATGAAATCCAATGAGAATGGATTGGGTTCGTCCCAAGGATTGCTGCTGAGCAAAATCTGATTCAAACTCATTTGAAGCATCAATCGGAATCAATGGGAAATTCGACTAAAAAGAGAAAAATGTTTCAAAAAAATTCCTGTCGACATCGTGGTTGATTATTGTTAACAACCAACGAACAGTTCATATACATTATGTATCCCGCCATCAATATCAATTAAACAAACACATGCATCATTTATTGTACTATTTCATATGACAAATCATTGCTAAATGAAATTCCAACATACACATTATGTGCTATTAGCGCGGTGATCACCCATCCAACTAGTTACCGCAGTCGTCGTTGCTTAACACCTAGAAGATTGATCTGGAACTGTCTCATCCTCGATGCCGTGGTTCGCTTCCTACCAATGGGGATTATATGACTCTTATATAAGGAATGAGAGGTACTGTAGCGATAGGATTCAATTGGTAATAACCCATTGGACATATGAAAGGTTTTATCGATGTTCATAAGAACAGTTTATAAGAATGAATTTGTACTATCGGAAATCTATCGTTTGGTTTCATTATCAGACAAGTTCGATAAAAATACGATGTCTACGATAATTATCCGATGTAAAACCGATCAGCAGCCCGATGATATTCCCGATATCGGATATCGGTATGCTCAAGAGGATACCACGGTTACCATCGGAGCAAACTTTTTTGCAACACAATACTTGACACTAGAAAAAATCTGGAATTTTGAAGAATAATCCTTTGAGACTTTATCTATATCTGTATAGAGTCCGAATTTTGAAGTTCGAAAAAAAATTTTTTTCAAAGGATCATTCATGAAAATTTCAGATTTTTTTATGTAATTGGTTCCGATCGAGTATCCGCTTTGTTTTTCCAAAAAATTTTTTCAAAATTGTTTTTCGAAATGTTTTTTTCAATCTGTTTTTCAAATTTCAACTTCAGGCTCTATACAGACACAGACAAAGTCTGAAAAGAATGATTCCTGAAAATTTAAATTTTAATCGGTTTCTATTGGTCCTTATATAATCTTTTAACCAGGGATCCCTTCCAGTAGACGCAGATGTGGAAAATTTCCAATCACGACCAATTGAACTTCCCTTTGAACCAAAGAGCGAATTCGATTCGGTATTTTCCATAAAAACTTATCGAATGCTCACATTCTGGCGTTGTCCCATTCATTCCAATAGGGTCAGCTGTTGGAGATCCCCACTGACAACCAATGCCAATGGCAGCCGGAATCTCAATCAGAAATTTCCAATATGAACTCATTAAACTTTGATCTTCTAGAATTTTTCCATCTCTTCCAATAGAAACAAATGTGGGAAATTTCCAATCACGACCGATTGAACTTTCCTATGACCCAAAGTGAGGATTCAATCGAATATTTCCTAAAGAAACTTATTCAACATCTATGTTCTAGAATTGCCCCATTCATTCCAATAGAATCCGCTTTTGGAGATTTCCGATTGAAACCCATTGACAATATATTCGAAGGACAGCGGCGAATTCAATCAGAAATTTCCAATACGAACTCATTCAACTTTGATCTTCTAGAATTTTCCCATCTCTTCCAATAGAAACAAATGTGGGAAATTTGCAATTACCACCGAATAAACTTTCCTATGACCCAAAGTGAGATCCATTCAATCGGATATTTCCTAAAGAAACTTATTTAACACCTACTGTCCCATTCCTTCTTATGAAATCAGGTTTTCGAAATTTCCAATTCAAACCGATTCACCTTTCATTTGGAAAGTCATTGCAGGAGTTCATTGGATATTTCCCAATTGAACTTTTCTAGTTTACAACGTGCTTATTGAAACCAATAAAATTTGTCATGCCTCCAATGGGTTATTACCCATCAATTCCCATCCAATTCATTCTTATTCATTTTGAATAGGAACTTGAGGTCGTCTTATTCGTCCCATTGAAACCCAACTGAAACTACAGGACCACCCAACCGAGTATTGTAAGAATTTTTACTTCTTATAGTCCTAACTGAACCCAGTTGAAGCCAAAAGCTTGTTACAGCTCGTTTTGCGGCTCGTGGCAACACCAGCAACTACTCATGTAGAAATGGAAACACAGGCCGCTACTGGCTCGCTACTATCGCCGGAGGTGCCAGTACTGGCGAATCTAGAGCGACCATTATGGGGCCAGTTGGATTGCCAGTACTGGCAAAAGGTGTTAAAATGATAGCACCATTTCCCATAACACGGCGGTAGCGATGTTTGATGTAAGCCTGTTATGGTGAGGACTCTGGCATTGCAACAGGATCAGTTGTTTTGCCAGAGCTGGATGAGAAATGATGACATCCTATGTAGAAATTCAAACCCGATCCAGTACTGGAGTTACCAGGAGTGATCATATTTCAAGTAAAAAAACAACTCATTGAATTTGAATTTTGAAAATCTGAATGATTCATCGTTCTCATTATCGTCACCGGAGAAAGGCACTTTGGAAGTGATTTCTTGGAAGTTCACTGAGTGAGGATCGAACCCGGGTCCTGCGGGTGAGAAACTGAGTCTCCGAGTTGACGACAAATCACTGAAATTGCCATTTATTGTAATGGAACCGTTGAAGTCATACAATTCACCATAGATTCCGTAGTGGAATAAAGTCCTACCAATGCTGGCACATTGTTGTCTCTCGAACAATATTGAATGACGATACCAACTCTGGCCGAATGCTGGCGCGACTTCGGCTCCCTACAACAGCTGAATTGCCAAGATCGTGATTCCAACGTCAGTTGACTACCGATTACCATAGTCAGCCAGAATCCTATCGATACACAGTTGCTTTTGCCAAAGTCTGGCAAATACAACTCTGCCAATACCGCGTCATTTGTCAACTCTGGCTATTTCCACATGGATACTCAACAGAACAAGTACCACGATAATTGCACTAACTACACAAAATACCTCGTGAATTGCCAGGTACTTACTTTAATCAGTGCAACCAACGTGTTACTCGTCCTACCAAGTAGCCGCAGCAACTACTCGAGTAGATGCAAATATTCCTTCTCCTCCGAGCACGATCGCTACATGTTCCTCTGCAAAACTCACAAAATTCGAGCAACCTGTTTAAATCTCATCCTACAGAAATTCCAATGACACCTGAAAAAACTTGATTATATGATGATATAATTCAAGAACAGAGAATAAAAAAGAAGGTAATTGAATGCGTTCATTAATCATCATTTAGATAAATTGATTGAAGTAGCTCGTACGATAAATCTCTCAACAAGTGGGAACACAAAAGCATGACAATCGATTGACTTCTTTTCGTCATATTCGTTATGCAATGTAATGTAAAGTAACAGTGCGTTGCTGCTGTTTTCTGCTGCTGCTACCTGGTTAATACAAATGTGTATTACCGTGCAAATAAATAAATATTTGGTCATGAGCGTAGCAACTCAAATATGTTCAAGCAATGTCAGCAGCATCTCTCTGCCAATTCCTCTCTTTCTCTGTCTGTCTGTATGTCTCTCTTCCTCTTTCTCTCTCTCTTTCTCTCTTTCCTTTCTCTGGGTAATAGTAGGAGTTTGATTCTCCTTTACTTTTCCTCTTACTACATATACCTTCCCTCTTCAATCGTTTTACCACCTTTCTCCATCATTTACGACAAATATCCCTTCCTTTCGAACCGCGCGCACGCGCGCTATATAATATAAACTCACACACACGCGATGGGGTTCCTATCCTCCATCGTAAATCCACGTTTACATAGTATGTACACACACATGTACGAGTCTTTCCATGTATTCGAAGAGGGAGTACAATATGTACTCAGTTCTACCCTCAACGGTTGACTCTTGGTATTTGATTCTTGAATCATTCGGTGTATATACGATATAGGAGTGGTTAATCGTAGATTAAATATTTCGGCTACACATGTGTGCAGAGATGAATAAAGTGTGCTGCTGCCGCTGCTGCTGCTACAGCTTGAGCGCGCAAATTCTTACTTGCTTCGCGTCATGGATACACGCAATACCTGTGTTCGTCTCGTTTTGTAGTAGATGTTCAATAGGAGAACTAACATTATTTATATAATTTGAAAACGATACCAGGAAACATATATCTCGTTTGGAACTCTCTACAGATTCATGATATGGATAACTCTTCATCATAGATGAATAACCCACGTGGAAAACGTTGTCGAAGTAAACGGTGGGCTGGTACTGGCAAGGTTGCATTCGCCAGACTTCGACAGAAACAATTGTTTCTATTCAGGATCATTATAAGTGGAAAAATATCCAAAATTATGTACAATTTATATATAATTGAGGGTAAATCATACATTGATTGTATATAATTGTATATAATAATAAAGTGCTAGAAAAGTTAGTAGCTTTTCCATTACCCATGAGACTGCATGCTACCATAACATATATATGATTCAATTTATAACGTAGCACTACCTCAGCGCTACCAGTATTATCAGGAAGTGCTACCAAGTAGTGCTCCTAGTAAAAATACTACCAAGCCGCTCCTATTTCCATACATAAATGAAGCCATATATGTACAGAAGATTTTTAATTGTATAAGCGAATGGTAGCACCACTGCCAGAAGCGCTGCCTTGATTTTGTTGGCTGGGAACTGTTGTTAGGAAGTTGCTAAGAGGTTGCGTCAGCAAATATGATGCTGCGAAGATGTTTGGATGCATGAAGCTATGACACGTGAGATCGAACAATCCTCCAACAACCAAACACAAACTGGTACAGCAACACTGAAGCAACAGTTGCATTGTAACTTTTACTGCCAGGGAAGTTCGCTGTGAGAACGAAATCTCATGCTGCTGAGTCTATTTTGCTGGAACAGCAAAGTGTTTGCTATCACAGCGATCTTAGGGAAGGTAGCGTCATCCGAGTGTCTTTATTGTCACGATATGAAGGACAGTGCCGAGCACACGTTTTTCGAGTGTGCTGAGAGCAGAATCGCAGGTTTTGTGGCTGGTGTTTGGATAGCCAAATAATTCAGCTGTTGAATTTCCTCTGTGACAGCTACATTTCTTGCTACTACCGCTAAGTGAGTAGCTGTGACAGCCAAAACATAGCTCCCATAGCTAGTTTTTCAACTATCCAAATCATAGCTAATGATGTTTTTCTCGTGGGAAGGTCAACACGCGAATTTTGTTTCTCGTTTGTTCAGGAATTCTCAACTGAGCCTTGCTCTTCGTTAACCCTTTGCCGTTGGAACTGCACGAACCAGTGACTCCCTAGTTTTCTCTAGTTTAAGAAAACCATTGATCTTTGTCAAATTTTCATGAGACTTGGCGAACACCAATACGGGTCATCAACCAGGGGTTTTGCTGTATAAGAAGCAAATGGCGGGGAAAATTTCCAACGACGAAGGGTTAATACATATTGAACACTTCGACTCTATTGATACAGTTTGTTTCGATCAAGTTTCCTCTGTTCTTTCATTCCAACGTCCCTTGAATTTACACCCATCACGGTCGTTCTTTTCAACCCTCTCCAACTACATCACTGGCCAGAACTTTTGTTCAAAAGAAGGAAGAATCAAATGGAACAGCCAAACATAAATGAATCTTATAACGTACCCAGTAAATTTTTTTTCAAAGTGACATTTGAAGCTCAAATCAAGCAGAAGCAAGTAATCAATTTTCATTATAAAATCCTATTTCTTTTTTCTTTTGGGAGATCATCGAGGACAACCGATGAGGTTTAATATTCTTCACTGGAAAAAATAATTAGTTACCCGTACTACAAATTAGTTCCAGCAACTAGATACAGTTTTTGATATTTGGATAACTAAAATGGGCGTTGGCTCAACTAAATTTGAAGAGTGAGCGCAAAAATCGCCTGTTTTTCTAGGACCACGAGTTTCAGGTTGGAATGCATTCTGTAAAATATCCTATAACGATCATTTGCAAGGGAATACCATTTTCCGGTGAGCACAACAATGCTTTTAGAGATACAGAAATCGACAGAATCGATAGATTCTTGACAGAACGGATTCTTTTCTATAGAAAACTCATAGATTGTTATATAATCATGATCGAAAATTGATACTACTTCACCTCCAAAACCAGTGTTACGCTAATGATCAACGTAGAGGATTTGTTAGAATGAGTTCCAACCTGAAACTCGCGGTTCCAAAAAGTAGGCGGAGAAATACTCTTCTTTGCGGTAACTCTTTAATTTCTCTAACTTTAGTTGCCGTTACTGATTTGAAGTTGCCTTCACTACAGCTTTTATTACCGGCTTCTATTCTTCTATTACTCGGAACTAATTTCCACAACTACCCACGTGAAAATTTCTTGCTTGCGCCAATACTGACGATGGAAAATAGATAGGCGCAATGCTGACATCCAAGGCTTGGAAATCTATATCGAGTCAACGTTGACTGACAAGTGGCACAATGTTGCACCAATGTTGGGAATCATAATTTCCAATGATCAATCCATCATTGGCTCAAGATTGTACCAATCATGGTTCATCGTTGTCCCAATATCGTTTGGACAAAAGAAATTAACTTCATACGAACAATTTCATAGCACGGCTGAATATTAATCCAAACGTTGACAACGTTTAGAAGAAATGAGTACCCAATGCAGTGCCAAGTCTGGTCAAAGCTTGGCTCAGGCTAACCACGATCCTCAATTATACGTCTCCATACAAAAATTCCCGCGTCCAATGTCAAAGCGCCACCCTTCGGTATTGTTTCTAACGCTCGGTTCGTTTCTCGCAAGCGCTCAACGAACTATGCGGTTGATATATAAGCATCATATAACCTTCTGATTTGAAAATTCTTGTCTTCATCATAGGTCCTTCATCGAAGGAGAGATTTTAGCTGTGCAGACCCATGGACTCGTGGACATCAGAATTTGAATTATACTTGATGTAATTGATTTGTAAGGTAACCAGTAATCATTGAGTTATATTAAACTTATAAACACATCTTGTATTGGATTAATCTAATAAGTTTCTTCGTTTCAATGTATACAGAGATTCTCTGGCCCTGGTTGTATAAAATATTTCAGGTTCGGGCTGTACTTCTTAACATGTGTGGAGGGGAAGCGATCGATGTCGGGAATATATGACTCTGAATTTTTATTATATTTTTGCAATCGTTCAGCATAGAGTTGAACATCGGCACAACATTGGCTCAACGTTGGCGCGGGATTGTCGCAACGTTGAATCAATTTTGGCCGAATATTGACTCAGTACTATTATAGTATTGACTAAAATTTAGCAGTCAACATCATTTATGTGTAATAAATGATGGTACCTCTTTTAAATGCATAAAACATCTGACCATTGGCAGACCATAAAAAAATTCGTCTATCAGTCTTGGTTCGTAATGAGTACAAGCATGATCCAAACTTGGATTCAGATCGAACGACAAATTTTTCCATGGGTTGCCAATGATGGCTGATTTGACTGCCATAATCGTACCAATGTTGGTCCGTGATTGGCAGAATACATCAATGGAGCCTGTAACGATGTTATCATTCCAAGCTTGCACCTTGCTCACCGCCAAGGCTCGGCCAATCTTTGTCAGTGTTGCGCCATCCTAGTGCCAATCGTCAATTTTCACCTGGGTAACTTCAGTATATTCTGTCAAATAAATTATTTTTTTCGGTGTTTGCCACTGCAAAAGAGTGAAAATTTTCTCGAAACCGGAGAACATATATCTCCAAATGCACAGACTCACTTCGCAAACACTCACCGAAGTCGGGCCTCTTCATTTGTCTTACTTCGCATTCGAAGAGTGCAATTTCGCGCTCCCAGTTCATCAGAGAAAAATGATTTGATTAAATCATTCCCACGTAAATTATTGAATAATGGATAACGAACTGTAATTCTCATTTTCAACATCGAAAAAAAATTGCAAACTATAAACGATAGATCATGGAGAGTTCTACAGGAAATGATGGAAGATTAAAGACCAAAATGATCGACTCGTTATACGAATACTCGACCGACAAATTGGATTCTCGTTATGAATAAAATCAAAGAGAAACATTTAAAAATTGAGATCAGAAAGAAACGAAGGAGGAGGAGGAGAAGAAGAAGGAGAAGACAAAGTGGTTAGGGAACAAAAGGCGCTATTATAAATAGTAGAAAAAGGAATCGACGAGAATATTGTAGGAGAAGTGAAAAAGGAACGGACGTGAATGAACGAGCGGATGATTTTTTCCGCTTCTTTTTCTTCCTCTTCTCTGCTAATTTAAGAATTTACCTCGTTAGTCAAATCACTTTCGCTTCGTTGCTTCGATGGTAGTTGATACAATTAATTAAGCATCGTATAAGGGCGTTGGTGGACTAAGATGTAATGGCATGCTGGTAGGAAAAGACAGACGAATTTCACGGAATTTGATTAGACTTGTCCGAAGGAGAATGGAAACTCTCTTTCTTTTAGTAAATCCTCTTATTCCTTCCGCATATCGATGACGATTAATCAATTAAATTAACCATTAGTTGGCACTTTTCCTCGACTAAGTGGTGATTTCTTTCACACAGCCCTTCTATACCCAAAGAATTATATTGCACTTTTTTTTTCTCATGTCTCATATCGACTCTGAGAAAAAAAATACATAACACAAATGAAGAGAATATTTCTCACCTTATAAACGTTTCGTATACCAAAATCATATACGTATACGCTCGCTTTTTCCAGGAAAAATACTTATCTGACGGGTGGAGATACTCGCCTTATCTTTGTTATACGAGCGAAATGAGTCAATATCATAGTCATCGTCGTTGGTATCCCTTTTTTTTCATGCCGAAGGAAAAAAATGAATTCTCTGTCGGGCGATGTGGAGACGAGGAGAAGAATAATAAGATTTATGTGATTGAAATGATTTGAGAAAATTTATGGAGGTGGGATTAGAAAGGAGTGTCGGTTGAGTGTCATTAAGCACCAAGAGAGACCAGGAATGTGCTTTCTCGAGTGCATCGATCATTCACATCGCTATTATCTCAATCCGGGACAAATCGTTAATTTTTCAGTACGTTCCGCGATTCGCGCCATTCGATCTCTCTCCCTTGATTTTCTCAACGAGAACCGGTGGGTTGGTTGGTTGGTTGGTTGGTCAGCGAATCTCTACCTCTCTTAACACGCTCGTTAAGAAACACATATTTGAAATCTAGCCTTGTGATTATAAACACACGTTTCTAAATTCTTAATAAAAAGATACTTTTGTATTAATGGTTAGATTCAAAATTCATACTTTGTTTTGTGTCATTGAATTATCCATACTTCGTGATCTTCTCCCAACACGTAATCGCCCTTCTCTTTTTTCCTTTCCTCGTGTTAATTCGTGTGAGAGAATGGCCGTGCGAGCACAAAGTATAAAGGGCATTTAATTACACGGGCATCGCGATCGATTCTTCGGGCGGGTAATGAATTTTTTACGACGTACTCTCTCTCTCGGTATCGGCCGAGACGACGACTACGATTACGACGACGAGGAGGCGAAGGCGAAGGCGAAGAAGGTTCATCGATGCGTCTTACGAACCATCGATGAGTGCCGTATCCGATCGTTCGAATCACTTCGCCAAGGATCCGCCGAATTGAAACGATACCTATCGAACTATGACCCTCCCCCTCTCTCTCTCTCTCTCCTTTCAACTTTCTACCAATTTCCCGCTTTCGATTTTTAAATCGAATCTTTATATATTTTCTTACCCTTAAAATTTCCTTCTCTCAGATTTCGAATCAATATATCAACAATAATTCTCATTCAGAGAGGTCTTTCAATGATTTCTCCTACATTTCAAAGTTTTTGTTCTCATTTCGGGAATATATACACACACACACACACGAGAAGACCTGAAAATTATAGTGATTTCATAACAACGAGAATTTCAAAATGATATACAAAGTATACAGATTCAACTGCACAATTATCTTTGTGAGAGGATATCTTGTATCTTATCAAACTCGATGTAGCGAACGTTATCAGACAGGTATTTATGGGATGGGATATGAACTTGGAGAATAAAAAATTGATACCACCAGTAAAGTAGTCGGTGAACAACCAGCTCGATAATATCATCGTATACTAAAATATCTGGAATATTTTCAATTTCAAAAGGAATGTATTAGGTGAGAATTATATTAATAGTAAAAAAGTATAGTATTTTAAAGCTTCATCAATGAACTGTTTCACGATGTTGCAGGGAATGATAAAAGTTGAAAATTCGGCACGTGAATAAATACAACCGAGTTCTCATTTTCGTCACCATTGTTAATTTCGTATTATGAATTAAATAGGATTGTAATGTCATGTTGAATAAATAAACGTGCGAAGTGATAATAAGTTCTTCTATAAATTATCCAACTGTTTTTCATGTAACTTATGCACGATATATATATAAACTCTGATGTGTTGGGTATAAATTACAATCACGACGGCGTGTTCGAAGGATCAGTGGTGGGCTGATCTTCGACACGCTTCTTTGAACACGATGTATCTCAAATCTACGTTCGGAAAACAATCGTAAATCAATGAATCGATTGTGTAACGATACGAAGATTCCCTGATTAGGAAAAAAACTATTGATTCTCGCCAAATCTCATTGAATCTTGTACAATGTTCGGACCAAATCTTATTCAAGCATTTGTCAATGAGATTTAATCGGGTGAAAGTATTTTTTCAATGTGATTCTTATTGAATCTCATCAAATCTGATTGGATCTTGTACAATGTTCTGACCAAATCCCATTGAATTTCTGTCATCAGATTCTATGGATTTTTTTTAACCAGGGTTGTGTTATATAACATTTGATTTATATAAAATTATCACTTACTGCAAAATTCCATGTCGTTTCCATTCGATTCTTATGGAACGTACTTTATTCACTCATTGAACAAGAAACAAACAATGACACCATTTTTGAGGCAGGATTGCGTGGAGTTTGTATTTAAATTCAATGCACGATTTTCCTTAGGAAAATTACAACAGGTAATAAATGGTCCAGTACCGGGGAGGTAGTGTTTATCAAATTCTGGCAAAAGATATGAATTATTCGACGGATTTCGAATAGTGCTGGTTTACAGATAGTTTTGGAGCAGTATTGAATCAATACTGGGAGAACAAAATTGCAATGCGAGTTCTAAATGTAATAAAATGATACAGTATTGAATGCTTTATTGAGCCTCATGTAAAATGATCTCTAGGGAGCATAACCATTGGCCCAGTACTGACTTGAGTCTGTCACAGAGTCAACAGACCTTGTCCATGTATGGCCCAAGCTTGCCCCGATACCCATGTGGAAATGGAGACACGGTTCGATACTGGCTCACTACTTTCTACCAAGTTGCCGGAGGTGATACTGGCGAATCTAGAACGACCATGATGGGGCCAGTTGGATTGCCAGTACTGACAAAGAGGTTGAAATGATAACACCATTTTACATAAGGGCCAGTATAACATTTACCACCACGGCGGTAGCGATATATGATGTGAGCCCGCGATGGTGAAACTCTGGCATTGCAACCGGATCAGTTGTTTTGCCAGAGCTGGATGAGAAGTGACAAGGAATCTAAATAATGACATCCTATGTAGAAATTCAAAGCTGACCCAGTACTGGCACAGTACCGGTAACCAAAGTTATCCATGTTATCATATTTCAAATAATGAAAAACAATTTTTCTCATTATCGTTATCGAAGAAAAGAACTTTGAAAGTGATTTCTTGGGAGTTCACTGAGTGAGGATCGAACCCAGGTCCTGCGAGTGAGAAACTGAGTCTCCGAGTTGACGACGAATCACTCAAATTGCCATTTATTGTAATGGGACCGTTGAAGTCATACAATTCACCATAGATTCCGTAGTGGAATAAAGTCCTACCAATGCTGGCACATTGTTGTCTCTCGAAAATATTGAATGATGATACCAACTCTGGCCTAATGCTGGCAAGACTTCGGCTCCCTACAACAGCTGAATTGCCGAACTGATCGTGATTCTAACGTCAGTTGACTACCGATTCCATAGTCAGCCAGAGTCCTATCGATACCGGCACATTATCATCTATCGAACATATTGAATGCTAATACTATTCCGTATTAGAACAAAGTTGCATCGATATTGGTGTCGTATCGTCTTTTTTTCGCATTTCACCATCCAACCAACTCTGATTCGGTACTGACGCGGTTCCGCTTCTGCAGGGTCTGGGTGTTCTCCGAACAGTATTAATTCGATACTGGCTCAAGACAGTCTGACCACGTGAGCCAGTACCGTCTGAAATCAGTTGGCAGACTGGTAATGATTTTGAATGGGCACAGTTGTTTCTGCCAAAGTCTGGCAAATACAACTTTGCCAGTACCGCGCCATCTGTCGATTCTGGGTAGTCGTGTCCTTATTTGGCCTTCTAATCAGTTTCGGTAACTTGATTGTCTTTTAAAAACACGTCAAATTGGATTTGAAGTGTTGTAAAAATTGAAACAAGTTTTTGGAAGCGAAAAGCTGGAAGTTTAGTTCCAAATTGAGAATTTTCCATAAATACCTCAATTTCAAAACACTCATTAAGAGATTCTCCAAAGTTCTTGAGAATTTTGACGTCCCCGGTGTGCCTTTGACTCCTCATAAATTTTCGATTGTTGAAAGGATTCGTAATGAGTGATTAATTCGTCTTCACAGCCACGTTCCAGAGGAATGCAGCATAAGCTGATATAGCATTGTACAACTTATGGGTTCAGATATGTCAATGTTATTTTTGTAGTACGTAACAAGTGTTGAGAGCACTGAAAACTTGAAGCAATCCCTGATTTCCCTCATTCAATTCTCAAATTTAGATTGAAAAATTGAAGTACTGTGCTTCAAAAAAGTTTCCTGCTCCAATAGAGAACAATTTGATGAGACGAAAATCAAACAGACATTCAACATTGAGGGATTCGAATAAGTCGAAATGTTCAAGTTTTTCATCAATTCCAAAAGAGAACTGGAAATTTTATCGAGTTGTGGCTGCACGACTCGCTCGTGTTCTCTCGTCAGAACAGATCCAATGAGAGAACGAATAACATGTATCTCCTTATACAAACAATTTTCAAGTCCTTTTCTTCTGAATTTTAACGAATCCGCATTGAACCAGAATGATAAATTCTGAAGAATGTTAATATATTTGCGCACACGAAACGAATCTTCTTTGAGGGGGATTCTTCAACCATATGTGGTACCGTATAACGTGCTTGTTATCTTTATATATTTGAAAATATAATTCCGTTACCTCGATAACGAGAACCCAAAGTAAATGACCTACAAATTTTGGTATATCAATTTATATTTCGCTATGACGCTATCGGAGATTGATGATTAATAATTATATATCAAAGTTCTCGTACGGATTGATGGAAATTGTTACAAACGGTTCGTTTTTTACACATGGCAGCTGTGGTAACTGATCCATGCGATAACTGAATTTCAGCAATCATAGAAATAGCTCCTACAGCTAATTTTTATCTATTTTTTCCATGTAGGGGAGAAAACTGAAGTTGGAGGAAATCTTCTTCTGATTTGGATGTTATCACTTATTCCATTCGAGTTGAAAATCCCGAATGGGCAGCATGGCGAATTCAGCGAGTTGACTCATAGTCCCGCCCGGGATTCCAGGTTGACAGGGAACTGAGAGGTCCCGAGCGGCACCACCCGATTGAAGATTAAGTCACATCTGATCGGGTTAACCCGGCCAGGTTCTGATCAGGTCTTGATCAAACGAAAGATCAGAGGGAATGTAAAGTAACACGGAACCTGGGTGGGGTTTTGACCAGTCCCAGATGGGAGTTCGCGTCTGCTTGCGAACTTTTTTTATTTATATTGAGTGAGCAAAGAAATTTGCTGTGACAGAGAAAGCCCCATCATTGGTGCAGAAATGGCAATGAAATGGGCCATCCATTGGCAAACAATAGAAAAATTTGTTTATCCAGTTTGTTGCGCCAATGATAAAACTGTAAAATATAATTAATCCAAAAAGTATATGAAAATTATGCGCATTTGATAATTTTTAATACACGTTATGTGGGAGAGTATTGTGTTTTTCTCATTTATCTGTAAACAACTCGGTGTTTTTTGTCGCTAAAGTTTGCCATGAGAAGTGTAGACGATATGGATCAGCGGTAGGAGCCCTCTGGTGTAACCTGTAACAAAGAACGATCTTCCTGTTCTTCCAGAGAATTATTTGAGCCTTATATATTCCTTGTATACATCTCTCCCTACTCGCGAGAAACATTCGATCGGTAACTTAGCTAGCAATTCAGCCAACAAAAGTTCAAATTAAGGAGCATGCCAATATCGAGCCATGCTATTACCAATGATCGGCGCTACATTGAAAACTCATTTTTATCCAGACTAGACCAAAGTTTGTGGCAATATTCAACCACGTTCCAAAAGATCCTCACTTTCGATAGAATCTATCGTTCGGTCAAACTATGTTGGACCAAGGATGAGCCTGGCAAGCGCCAAGCCTGGCGGAATTGTGAATCAATGGTAGGCTGACAACCTAAATTCGTTGAACACCGATATCGATGCGACATCACATAGAATATTTATAGATTACCAAGCCTTGGCTATATTCTATTCCCAGCATTGGCGGAACGTAAACATTTTTATATGGGATGATATGTAAATTCGAGGAATGTTTTCGAATTTTCATGAAATTTGAAACATAATTCAAGCAGATCTTCGCCCCATTTAGTCGATTTGAAATTTCAATATTTGGATTTGAGCGTGTAATGAGATTTTTTCATATGATATTCATAATAATACACGTTTCTCGACATATCGAGTACGCGTATGGCTTCTTCATTCTCATGCAGATTTATATGATTCCAAGAAAACTGATCAAATCATTCATCGTATCAAAATTCAACGACGAAGATATTTTGAAACGCATTTCAAATGAATTTGAAAATCTTGAAACTTGTAATACAAAACATGTTTAATGATGAATTCATGGAATTATATGAAAAATTATAATTCTGTATGAAATATCATAAAATTTCATATAAAAATCAATACAAAATTTATATGAAAGCAATTAGGAAGCAATCTTTTACAGTGTATGCGTTGCTTTGCACGTGGTTCCCCGTCAAGCGTTGTTCCAGTCTTTTCACGAAAATGAAAAATAAATATACAATATTTATTACCAATCAGATCGTCTCGGGAAACCTTTATTTGAAGAGTATCATGAAAAGATGCCACTATATTACCACAATGATCATGATAATGATAATAATGATCATGATCATCATCGTTATTATCGTAGTCGTCATAGTCGTGTCGTCGAAACACACGAATTCGTCTTGGCACGATCTCCCGTCTCTTTTCCATTTTTTCCTTTTCCCTTCTCTTCTTCTTGTTGGAAGGATCACGTATGTATACACGCGTGTAAATGATCGGGTGTGCGCAACAAACGCCTTCGGCTGGTTTACACAAGTGTCTTTCAAGAGGTATTCCATTAATTGGTCCTCGAGTTCGAATGGAGGTCAATAAATTTTACTTCTCCTCCTCTTCTCCTTCTTTGGCCAACATGGTGTCAACTGTACAACTGTAAAATTGAGCAACAATGAGAGACGAGAAGCAAAAAGGAGGAATACTTGTCATGAAATGTTTCACGTGATTAAATGGAGATAAATACGATAAATTTTGAATTTGAAATAGGTATATAATTAATGGAAACGAGATAATAAAGGGGGAGAAAAAGAAGAAGAAGAAGAAGAAGGAATGAAATGGATTGGATAAAATCCATCATTCAAAGAACAGAAGCCAGAACGAAGCTTGTATAAATATTTTGTAATCTGAAAATGTATACGCAGCACACGGCGAGCAGCGAACGGCAAATTTGTCGATATACATAACGCTCAATTGAACATTTTACCCAATTGTGTGGACTTACGTGTATGAGCGCATAACATTTATTCAAGCTCATTCACTGGAGGTGTATGTATACGCGTATTCGTACGTGTTATGCGTTTGATTTAATTCAACACAACAGATATCACGAACGTACGTTATTTTTTGTTCTGTCTTTTCTTTCTTTCTTTAGGGTTCTGCTTGGAACGTATCGGCAAATTTACACCGTTATCGGACTTGCTCGTTAATGAATTTGCAAGAAAATTTGTATCTGGGGAAAACAGTTCGATGAACTTTTTTCTTTCATTCGGGTATTGAAAAAAGCACCTGTGCGCCAAGAATTTGTTTGAATACGCACGTGTAAAGAGATCGTACGATTCAAACGATGCTTGAAATTTTGACCTCGGAGCACCTACGTGTCACAACCTGTTATCGATGAGAATATATTTCTAGAATAATATTATTTTTGCTGAATATTTGAGCTTGGTGTTACGTTTATTTATGCTGACCTGTCTTACAAACTCACTATTCTCGTATATGTTTTGAGGGTGATCAGGGTTTTGTGGATGATCACAGTTTTCCTTTTCTGCTATTCAACGACAGTGCTGTTGTCCTCGATATGAACATTTCTTTCGAGCAGGGTGCCTAAAATGTTCTTTGAGAATCGTTGAAATATTTTGTTGGGACAGTGTTTTCCACAAAAATCCACGAAATATTGGATGAAATTCAACAATATGGAAATGGCAACACGGGCCAATACTGGCTGAGTACTGTTGCCAGAGTTGCAAGTACTGGCAAATGCACTCTTACCATTACAGAGCCAGTTGAATTATTGAACATCGTTAACATTGTTGAACGTAAGGGCCAGAATAACATTGACCACTGTGCCAGTACTGGTTTCATATGAGGGCCTGTTATGGGGGATCTCTGGCGCTTTAGAAGGACCGGTTGTTTTGAAAACCAGATATGCCAAGTCTCGTTAGCCTAGCCTTGGCCAATGCTTGGCCCACCGTAGCTGTGAATTTTCGTTAACCAAGTCTCGACAAATGCTTGGCCCGTCACAGCTCACCAACCCTTAACAGCACCTCAGACATCAATGCTAGGATTAAACATATTTCGCTGCGTTTGATTTATTTTTCGTCAACCAAGCTTTAATTGACACTTGGCTCACCCTGAGCCTAGATATAGCCACATGACGTGGACTTGAAATTCATTCGCATTTCAGAAACTTGAAAGATTATACGCCTGGATATATGTCAGCCCGAATACGGGTATCCTCTCAACGTCCTCCCAGATAGCACAAGAGTTCTAAAAGAGTTCGTTATGAACCCATCTTACTGATTCTGAACTCTTTTAGAACTCTTGTGCTATCTAGACTGACTGTGACTGTGTCGGAGTCCAATATTCCGAAATTTCATGTGTCGGAATATATTATATTCAATCAAGCTTGGATGCCAAGCGTTGAACATTGTCATCATCCCAGACATTAATCTAATTTGGTGCCAATGTTGGTAACCACGCTGGGCCCAATATTGACTAGCATTGGCTCAAGCTTGGCACCAAGCTTGGTACATTTGTCAACGCAAACCTGTGCTGATTAGGAGATGGGAAGGGAAATTTGTCCCAAAATATAGAGAGATTCAGAGAAATTCAGAGAGATTTCAAAGAAATTCAGAGAGATTTTTTTTACCAGGGTATTCATCCCGCAAAAATAACTCTTCATGCCCAAAGTAAAATAAAGGGGGGAACCCACTCTAGAAAACGAAAAAAAAAAGAAAAAAAACTTCAGGAATTTTTTCAAGAAAATTAAACAACACATCGAAATGTGGTAAAAAGTTCTGTGTCATATAACTATTGAAGTGTGCTTTTGGATTTTTTCGCAGCTGTAAACAACAAAATGGCGGCTTCTCAGTATTTTTCCCTGGGCATCTTTTTCATCGTCGCCGGACAAATAACCCCTGCAAATTTGAAGATACAATTACGAGGTACAATAAGTGGGACTTTTTTTTAATACAAGGCATTGTTCAATTTGCATCAACGATTTTCGAGCAATTTTTGTTTCTCGTTTTCGAACTTTTTCTTCAAAACCCCGCCATTTTTGCAAAAACATAATTGAAAAAAATCATATTGAATGAGAATTTTCGTACCTCATGATGGTATTTTCAAATTTGCAGGAGTTTGCGCTGTTTTGTTGTTTACAGCTCTGAGAAAATTCAAAAACAAGAACTTTTTTTCAAATTTCAATAAGTTGTTAAGTTTCGTTGGAAAAAATTCGCGAAGTTTTGCGGCCGCTAGGGTGGGTTCCTCCCTGAAGGAAGTGTCGAATAATTCAAGGAATACTTGAGTACAATTGTCATACAAACCCAGGTGAAAATTGACGATTGGCACTAGGATGGCGCAACACTGACAAAGATTGGCCGAGCCTTGGCGGTTAGCAAGGTGCAAGCTTGAAATGATAACATCGTTACAGGCTCCATTGATGTATTCTGCCAATCACGGACCAACATTGGTACGATTATGGCAGTTCAATCAGCCATCATTGGCAACCCTTGAAAAAATTTGTCGCTCGATCTAAATCCAAGATTGGATCATGCTTGTACTCATTACGAACCAAGACTGTGAGACGAATTTTTTTATGGTCTGCCAATGGTCAGATGTTTTATGCATTTAAAGGAGGTACCATCATTTATTACACATAAATGATGTTGACTGCTAAATTTGAGTCAATACTATAATAGTACTGAGTCAATATTCGGCCAAAATTGATTCAACGTTGCGACAATCCCGCGCCAACGTTGAGCCAATGTTGTGTCGATGTTCAACTCTATGTTGAACGATTGCAAAAATATAATAAAAATTCAGAGTCATATATTCCCGACATCGATTGCTTCCCCTCCACACATGTTAAGAAGTACAGCCCGAACCTGAAATATTTTATACAACCAGGGCCAGAGAATCTCTGTATACATTGAAACGAAGAAACTTATTTGATTAATCCAATACAAGATGTGTTTATAAGTTTAATATAACTCAATGATTACTGGTTACCTTACAAATCAATTACATCAAGTATAATTCAAATTCTGATGTCCACGAGTCCATGGGTCTGCACAGCTAAAATCTCTCCTTCGATGAAGGACCTATGATGAAGACAAGAATTTTCAAATCAGAAGGTTATATGATGCTTATATATCAACCGCATAGTTCGTTGAGCGCTTGCGAGAAACGAACCGAGCGTTGGAAACAATACCGAAGGGTGGCGCTTTGACATTGGACGCGGGAATTTTTGTATGGAGACGTATAATTGAGGATCGTGGCTAGCCTGAGCCAAGCTTTGACCAGGCTTGGCACTGCATTGGGTACTCATTTCTTCTAAACGTTGTCAACGTTTGGATTAATATTCAGCCGTGCTATGAAATTGTTCGTATGAAGTTAATTTCTTTTGTCCAAACGATATTGGGACAACGATGAACCATGATTGGCACAATCTTGAGCCAATGATGGATTGATCATTGGAAATTATGATTTCCAACATTAGTGCAACATTGTGCCACTTGTCAGTCAACGTTGGCTCGATACAGATTTCCAAGCCTTGGATGTCAGCATTGCGCCTATCTATTTTCCATCGTCAGTATTGGGGCAAGCAAGAAATTTTCACGTGGGAATGTTCTCCATTTTTCTTCTTAGAAATCGAGTGTCCATCGTTCCCCCTGGTAGAAATATTCTATTAAATCCCATCACGAATGGTGAAACTCCGGATTAAATACCATTGAATTTCAATGAAACCTATTCATTCTCCCATTCGTCAATGGGATTTTATAGAATATTGATAACGGGATTGGTTGATTCTTGAATTTCCTTAGAACCTATGCCCTGCACAGGTTTTTTGGTTGATATTTGGATAGCCAAATAATTCAGCTGCTGAATTTTCGCTGCTACCGCTAAATGAGTAGCTATGACAGCTAAGACCTAACTCCCCTAGCTACTTTATAGCTATCCAAATGATGCGTAATTATTTTTTTCCGTCCATTCACGAATTTCGTAAACCAGAAAAATCAGGTAAATTTAGAATGATTCCTTTCGATATTTCAGAGGTTGATATGAAGTTCTCCGAACAATTCTTACGTAAACACACATTCTCTTTTCTTCATAATTCGCGAACGATGAATCCTCCGATTTGAAGAAATACGAAAAGTTTCTCTTCCACGCCTTTTTCGACAAAATCCTCACGTAAACGCATCATCCTTGTCCTAGATTTTATGAAACGTGGCTCTTGGGCACTTTTAAAAAAAATTCCATCACAAAAAAGGAACCACCACCCACCCAGAATACAAAAATCAGAGAACGACGTTCATTCAAATTTCCTATCCGAAGCGTTTGTTTTTGTTATGATCGGAAATGAACTCCCCTTGTATGTGATTTAATTACCTTTAGTCACCTAGCAAAGATCATAGATTTTAAATAGAATCCGATAAATCTCTCCCGTCATATTCGTTTCAATCTTTACGTTGAACCATCGAGTACGTGAGTAAATAAACTAAAGTGGCTTAGGTGTTTGTTTACCCGACTGTCTCTATATCTATGTTTCTTTTTCTCTTATATTTCTTACGTATCGTTCTATTCCAGCGATGAATAACAAACAAATATTCATGTATAAAATTAATAAAAAACATCATTTATTTGGGAATAGCAGTTATTATTGAAGGGACGAAGAAAAAAAGTATCGGAAACAGAGCGATGATAAGGTTCGATCGATAATCGTTGTTCTTGGGCTGTGCTAACAGGTTGACTGGCTAGCTGATCGGGAACATATAAGATATACAGATATATACGTTTATATGTACATACGTGAAGCTCCCGTGTATGTAAGAGTGAATAAGGCTAGTCGAGGGAGTTAGGGGTGTATATATATATATATATATATATATGTAGAGAGAGAGTATAGATTGAGCAAACACTGCGTTCATAGCACAGAAGGGACCCCAGAATTTCCTCGATATCCGATCGTTGCTAACTCCAGAACTCGCTTCTCGATTATCAAATACGCTATCCAAGAGTCGACCTTCTCTTCTTTTTTTCTTTCCCTTCTTCTCTTTTTTATCTATTTTTGTCCCTCTGATTAGTCATATCGACTTTTGGTATTATTCGGTGGGATCGGGTATTACTTTCATCATCAAAGAATTCCAATTATTACTTCGTGTTCGAAGGAATCGATTAATCCGATTGACAGGAAAGAATATTCTATGCAAAAGAGATGGATGATTTCATGGCTGTGGATAAATATGGACAAACAACGAATATATATGCATATGTATGCATTCATCAACTCACCCTTTCAATAATCGAAGTGCAAGCAAAACTCTCTTCCACTCACTCTCACTCTCTCTCTCTCTCCTCCTGTAGATTGGGTGCACTTTGCCGTGAGCTGAAAGCAAAGCATATGGCTGTATAGGAGGGAAGAAAGGAGGAGGTGGATAGAAGTATATCCGTGTAGGTATCCATCCACTTTGGCTTACACATCACACGCCGGAGTTACGTTCCACGATAGTTGTCGTTATAGTCGTTTACGACAGGTTACGTGGTGCACGGAAAGCTCGTCACGTTAGCTGTATATCCATCCATCCATCCGTTTCATGTTGTTGGTTGGTGTTAGATAGAAGCACAGACAGGATTATTTAACCCTGTGGACAAGAGTAGTCAGGTGGAAGGGTATAGGAGGACATATGTGTATAATCCAACCCCTTCCTTGTCATGTACCTCTGTAATAACGACCAACTCGGACGGGTTATCGCAATTAACCCACCACGGTATCAAAAAAAATATCATGCACTCGATAGTGATCTGTATGAAAAGGTCGTTCCGTTTCAATTATATCCGAATATGTGTGGAGTTTGAATTTTTTTTCATTATTTTTCTATGCAATCACGCGAAAATTCAATCTCAAACGAAAACTATAAAAAAGTACATTTCATCCAAATAGATCAGTATTTTTATCGAAAAAGTGGAGAACGGTTCAACTCCCAAGTAGAAATGCTTTACGAGCCAGAAACTAAACACTCGCGAGCGTTTGGTTTTCAGCTAGTTGAGGGGAGGTTCTCATCTAGCGACCCCGAAATAAGGTGATTTTCTCGAATTTTTCTTCATGGAAGGAAGTAAATGAAGAACCTTTCGAGAAAGAATGCCATGGGAATTGTTGATGCGCGTTGAAACATAACCACCTAAAAAAAAACAGTGATCAATCTATACCACTTCTATGCCACTATACCACTCATAAAAATTATCAGAAATCACAAATCCAAAAATTTGTATGATATATATTATATTTGTTGGGGGTTGTACCAATAAAACCAATGAAAAGTCCAGATATTAAAAAAATGACAGACATGCGAACTTTTGGTAGCGTTTTTTAACCTTTTGTCGCTCTTTAAAGTGCTATAAAAAGAAAAAGAAAACGCACATTTCATCTCCATTTAGTTTCATCCTCCAATAAATTCAATCAGCTTCAAAATAACACAAAAAAAAGAGCGATCAGTTCAGTAGTTTTTGAGATATCGTGGAGCCAAACTTGAAAAACGCTTCCGGACGTTTTTCTCGCAACGCACGACTCAAACGAATCAATTGTAGCCTATACCGATCACCCGTAATAGAATCACCAGGTTTTAGCAACTCATAGTATATAACACCCTTTTGGTCCCACCAGATACACAGCATGATCTTTGAACTATGAATATTCCTCTTTGGTGTCGATGTTGAAGTCGATGGCAACGATTGACCGGGCATAGCATAGTATTTTTTTTTCTTGGGGTTATCGTAGAATATCCATTTCTCATCTCCTGTCACAATCCGATGTAAGAACCCCTTTCTTCGTTGTCTTTGAATCAGCTGCTCGCAAGTGAAAAATCGCCGTTCAATGTCTCTAGGCTTTAAGTCATAAGGCACCCAATTGCCTTGCTTTTGAATCATGCCCATGGATCGTAATCGTACGGAAACTGCTTGTTGCGTAACTCCTAATGATTCCGCAAGCTCCTGTTGCGTTTGACTCGGATCTTCGTCGAGTAAAGCCTCCGATTCCTCGTTTTCGAATTTCTCTGGTTGTCCTGAGCGAGGTTTGTCTTCGACCCTGAAATCGCCATTCTTAAAACGTCGAAACCATTCCCTACATGATTTATCAGTTGGAGCATTGTCACCATAAACTTCCACAAGCATTCGATGGGCTGCATTTTTTCCCAATTAAAACAGAAAACTATAGCACCTCCCGCAAATGCTGCTTAGTTAAAACGAAATTTGACACACTTCACTGAGTAAAAATCGGGATTCTAGAAGGAACTCGGAGTGATATCAACTGAATATTATTCACAGGTGTTTAACCTCTCTGAAACAATTGAATCCGGTTGTGACTATGAAACATTCATGAGAGCGAGAGTCATCTTTTCAAACCGGACCGAACTAATTTGTACTCCCAATAATAAATTTCCATAATCGTCAGAAGTGTGGGAATAGTTTCAATCTTCAGACTGAAGTAACTTTTCACTTCCGAGAGAAATTATCAGAGATAATCGCAATCGGAATTTTCCATTCAAGTAAAAGAATCCTGAAAATGCAAACGTTCTTTCTCGGTAAGATGAAATTATTTGTTTTGCAACATTTCCATTGACAATGGTCGATCCATTATCAAACGAGACTGGGTTGATAAATGGCCGATAACGACGGTTCGCGACGTTCTTTTATCGTTAAAGACACAAATGTAAATACTTATATTTATTTCTGGTGCTGGATTTATATTATCGTGTTTATTTGAGAAAATACAAAGAGAGCGAAATATGGAAGAGAGTTAAGTAATCGATGTGTTATTTCTTCTTGTTACCCCTGTTTACACGTCTACACGAGTTTATTTCATACGAGATCGGAGATTAAGAGCGAAAGAAGAAAATTGATTCGTAAATCCTTTCCAGTGCCCAGTCTCATCCATGGATGAGAGGAATGCAATTTTCATTGAATTAAATCGACGGTTTGATAAATTTATCACAAAAACCTTGGATAGTATAGTTTTCATTGGAATTAGATAATAATTTAATCGATTACAACAATTGATGAAATCATCGTCGTGATGATGTTGGATAGGTCGGGTGAGAAATTATCGATTAAATTGATCGAATTGATAATTGTACACGGAGTTAGGATAGGTCTTGGATTTCAATGAATTTTATTGGGAACGTTGGAAGCCAAATGAACGAATTATCTTTATTCTTTCCGATGTATTGGGGTAATGATTCAGGGGAAGAGTGTGAATGTTGTTGTTCAGGATGCGGAAACAGGTCACATTTTCTTGCGTCTTCAGATTTTTTCATTACTTTCCCATGTGTGTATGGGACCAAGCCTGGCACGAGACCTGCCGAGACTCGTCTTGAACAATTTACCAAACTTGGCTCAGACTTGGGAATGATAAGATCAGGACAATTCATTTACCAAGCATCAACCAATGCTTCTTTGATCGCAGATATGGATGAAAAAAGTATTTGATTCATATTTCAGTTCATGACTTTGTTCCTCAAAATATCGTACATGAATTACCTCAAAACGATAGAAAAAACGTGACAACACTGGGACAAGCTTGATATTGTATGATCATTGGAAAATTTGGATGCTTTGATGTTTCAATCAATTTTGATTCTATTGCTGAATTATGCTCAAACTAAACTAATAAGATCTAACTGGAATACCATAACATGATGGTTATCTCCAAGTCTTCAGCTATTGTGAATTCATGTGGGCAATATTGGCACAATTGTTCTCAACGAATGCTCGATTTTTACACTTGTGCCAAGCTTGTACCAAATGTAGTGACCATTTCAAAAATATTAACAAATGAACCACCCATGCAGGTGTTGCCAGGACTGGAAAAAAATCCAAGCTTGCCTCAAGATTGGCATATGTGTCAGAAACAAACCTCCCTCAAGAACAATTGGCCCAATATTGTTCCATGATTGTTCCGTTGTTCCCAAGGGATAGTCATTCATGGAACAATTGTTAATATTTTTGAATTGGTCACTACATTTGGTACAACCTTGGCACAAGTATAAAAATCGAAAAATTGCCTTGAACGTACCCAGTATCTTCGCGAAACGTTGGCTTTTTCAATAAAAAAAAAGCGCTGCTCGGCCAATTGGACGGTTTTTCTGTTGTTTGATGGCGCCGCTCCGCACTGGAGAAAATATTTATTTGTCCTCTCTCCATAAAATATTTATTTGTATTAATTGAATATCCAGTTAGATGTAAAAACCGATTACCCACGTGAAAATTTCTTGCTTGCCCCAATACTGACGATGGAAAATAGATAGGCGCAATGCTGACATCCAAGGCTTGGGAATCTATATCGAGCCAACGTTGACTGACAAGTGGCACAATGTTGCACCAATGTTGGGAATCATAATTTCCAATGATCGATCCATCATTGGCTCAAGATTGTGCCAATCATGGTTCATCGTTGTCCCAATATCGTTTGGACAAAAGAAATTAACTTCATACGAACAATTTCATAGCACGGCTGAATATTAATCCAAACGTTGACAACGTTTAGAAGAAATGAGTACTCAATGCAGTGCCAAGCCTGGTGAAAGCTTGGCTCAGGCTAGCCACGATCCTCAATTATACGTCTCCATACAAAAATTCCCGCGTCCAATGTCAAAGCGCCACCCTTCGGTATTGTTTCCAACGCTCGGTTCGTTTCTCGCAAGCGCTCAACGAACTATGCGGTTGATATATAAGCATCATATAACCTTCTGATTTGAAAATTCTTGTCTTCATCATAGGTCCTTCATCGAAGGAGAGATTTTAGCTGTGCAGACCCATGGACTCGTGGACATCAGAATTTGAATTATACTTGATGTAATTGATTTGTAAGGTAACCAGTAATCATTGAGTTACATTAAACTTATAAACACATCTTGTATTGGATTAATCAAATAAGTTCCTTCGTTTCAATGTATACAGAGATTCTCTGGCCCTGGTTGTATAAAATATTTCAGGTTCGGGCTGTACTTCTTAACATGTGTGGAGGGGAAGCGATCGATGTCGGGAATATATGACTCTGAATTTTTATTATATTTTTGCAATCGTTCAACATAGAGTTGAACATCGGCACAACATTGGCTCAACGTTGGCGCGGGATTGTCGCAACGTTGAATCAATTTTGGCCGAATATTGACTCAGTACTATTATAGTATTGACTCAAATTTAGCAGTCAACATCATTTATGTGTAATAAATGATGGTACCTCCTTTAAATGCATAAAACATCTGACCATTGGCAGACCATAAAAAAATTCGTCTATCAGCCTTGGTTCGTAATGAGTACAAGCATGATCCAATCTTGGATTTAGATCGAGCGACAAATTTTTTCAAGGGTTGCCAATGATGGCTGATTTGACTGCCATAATCGTACCAATGTTGGTCCGTGATTGGCAGAATACATCAATGGAGCCTGTAACGATGTTATCATTCCAAGCTCGCACCTTGCTAACCGCCAAGGCTCGGCCAATCTTTGTCAGTGTTGCGCCATCCTAGTGCCAATCGTCAATTTTCACCTGGGTACTTGTGCCGAATAAATTATTCATTCAGAAGACCCATGTATTTGGTGCAAGCAGTCCATTATTTGATTCGATTAACTCTTTCAGGGGCGGAAGTATACTTCCCACTTCAATTCCTTTGGTTTTTTCGTTATAACTCCGGCTCATCACAAGATATCAATAAAAAATAATTTTTCTTATACTCAATAATGATTTATCTAAACCGCACCTAATCATTTTTGCAACAATTAGGCATTTCACAATTGTTATTGAATAAACAATCGCAAAAATTCCTCTTTTTTTACATTAAATTCGTCCCTGAAGTCCCTAGGATATATATCGACTTGTAAATCACACTTTTGGACCCTAGAGATGATAGTCGAAGCTATGCTCGGTAGAATTATTGCGATATTCATTGTTGTTATTGTTTATTTATGAAAATATTGCGGAAAAATGTCGCACGGTGAGGCCAAATGCCAAAAAGCTGAACAAAATTATACACAGTTCTCAAATTTGCTCGAAACTTGTCACTCGGAGGTTTTTGGGGTCGCTGATCACAAATCTGATGTCCATATTTCGCAATTCAAAATGGCGGATCCAATATGGCGGAGGAAAATTGAAAAAATCGTCGGATTTTCTTCAAACTTGGTACCCAGGGGTTTTCGGGGTTGCTGATGAATTTTTATCGGAAAATTTATATTTTGTAACTATTGTTCAACGAGACACAGATTTTTTTTTTCTGAGCATGGATTTATACGTGTTTTGAAGAGTCGTTACTGCGAGGATAATTTTTGATGAAACAATAAATGAATAATAATACTGATGGGGCAGTCTTAGTCAAGTTTGTTGAGCTCGGTACAAAAATATGATTAAGGTCTAAAATGAAAGCTTTACACACTGCTCTTTTTGAAAATTCAATCCCCACCCTCGTAAAAAAGGTGTACATATGGTCCATATATAATCAATGGAGTTTATTCGAGGACATATACAATTATAAATGGAGCTATATATAGAATTTGAGAGACACTTATATATAACAAAAATTACAAGTTTTTTGTATTATACACGGTGTTCCAGAATACACTAGTGTGTGTGGGTGCACGCGTGCGCGTGTGCAGTGGTCCGTGCATTCCTAAGGCTTGCAATAATTTCTCGTTTGACCAAATTTTTTTTTACCCTTAGTTTTTTTGGGATATGAGCATTTTTAGATTTTTCTTTTCAATCCGAATCACTTGAAAGCATTATGTGTTATATTCTTGAACTCGACACCGTTCGCTAAGTCGGAAAACCGCAAATCTCTGGAAGAAAAATTGAACTCTCCTCCCCATAAGAAAAATTCCTATTCAAGATTTTGGCGGATGAAAATTGAAAGATTCGTCGGATTTCCTTGAAACTTGTTACCCGGAAGATTTTGGAGTCGCTAATTACAAATCCGTTGTGAAAATTCCCAAATTAAAAATGACGAACTTCAATTTCAAAAATCAGGGAAAATTGTGATCTGAATCAATATTCATTCGTGATTCTCTAAATTCACATAACGGATTCGCAATCAGCGACCCCAAAAACATAAGAACACGATGAGAACAGTTTGATAAAATTCCCCAGTTATTTGCGCCCCTGGAAGGGTTAAATATTCTATTAATCCCAAGAAATGTTTTATAGAGAGAGGACAAATAAACTATTTATTTGGTTGGAAGTAATTGTTTTTTCAGTGCGAGCACGATTCTCTCCAGTACTAAGCCAGCAGTGGCCCGTGTTTTTTTACAAATTTTCAAATTATCTATGATTTTTTCGTGACTCTTTGAGGGGGGGGGGGGGGGAAGGTGTTTGATATTTCTTAAATCGACTTTGATCGATCTCTTCTATCTTCTCTCTCCTCAACGCATTTAAAACTCCGTCACAACCGACAGATTGAAAAGATTCCAATCGATACACCCTAGATTGCTTATCGCATTACGCACAATACAGTAATTAAACGAAACAGGGTGTCGAGTACGTAGGTACCCATGATTTTTTGGTTTCAACTTCATTAGAGTCGAAGAACAGGTGGCAAGCGACGCGGGAACGTAACTTGTTCGGGGCCCCAGGAGCGCAGCACGCGTCAAATACACTCCACCCCCGTGATGATGCGATGGCAATGCTGGTGTAAATTCTAACTACCCGCTACTTCTTATGATTGTGGTGGTAGTGATTGTGTTTAGGGGAGATAGGGGAGGAAGGGTCACAGCTGGGTTCCGTGTAAACGCTCGACGTTCTTCTTTTTTTAGCCGCTATATACTTGAAAAAGACACGGCATGCAACGACCCCTTGCACGCAACGAGCACCCCCTACGGGGTGGTTGATATACTAACACACACACATTTATTCATCCTCCTTTAGATTTCCTATTTAGTCGTAATTCAATTTGTTACACCGCTTTCGTTCACTTTTCGATGAACTTGTCCTTTCCTGGACAAAGAAAGAAGGAACTTCGAGTGAGCAACAGGTTAAATTTTCTCTGCATAAACTTTGTATTATGATTTGACTGGAGTTTTTTTTTTTTTTTTTAAGGAATGATAACAGTGGAAACAAATGTTTATTACGTTCCATCGTAATGAACCATCGAATTGAGCAGAAGGTCCTCGTAATGCAGGTGGTAATCGTATTATCGACGAATCATCGATAAATCAAGACAATTAGCGGCCGTAAGCTCATCGTAAATCAGAATTATCATAATTGGTTGACGCGTTTTGGCACGATCCTTTGAATTGTTTGGCAAAGTCGTTGGGATGAAATGTGCGATCCGTGTGCAATGCAATTGTAATAACAGATTAATGTGTTGGTTTAATGTAGAGGATTTTCTCTTTTCCAAGGTATTCAGCAGTTTAGGTCGTTAATCACAATAAAAATAATATAATGATTTTTCCCCCTGATGAGAAAACCACGTGAAATCTGATGAATCTCTACGAATAGGGAGACAGAATCATTGGAAAATAGTTGGGAATAAATATCCATGGAATATATCCAGGGTATTGGATTCATTCGCCAGCTAATTTGAATACAGAATACTCGGAGTTGGACGAAGAAGAAAGAGAAATGAATTCTGAATGCCAAGCCAAACATGTAAATTCATTCAAGAGTGGTTATAAAATAAGATTTTTAAGCGATTTTCCCACGAGCCATGAAGTGTCTACTTAAAAAGCAATTGCCTCTGTACCGTAGCGAAGTTAATCACGACGAGGCCCGACACTAGTCGGATGTGAAACCACCTATTGATGATACTTGAAGGTTCTCCGACATTGCGTACCAATTCCCCGAGGCGATCATTTCAACCCCCTTCTCGGGTACGTTATTCGTATAATTTCCCATGAACTCTCATTTGATGTGGCGACGATGGTTATGCTGGCGGCATTGGCGGTATCTTCCATATGCCGTCATACGCCAACGGGATTTCGAAATTCAATTTTCTTCGTTTATGAATATCGATGTCATTCGAAGTGGTTATTATCGGATTTTGAATCCCCTCTCTCTCTGTGTACCTTCTAGTTTTTCTAGTTCTGCTTCTGGTAGAGCAGTGTAGTATATGCATCCAATCCACAACAACAGGGGAACAATTGATTGTTCGAATAATGATGAATAAGGTAGGTGAAGTCAGGTGAATGAGAGAAAATTGAGAACGAGATGTGGGTAAAATAATTTCCCATAGAAAGTGCGGATGAAAGCACGATGAAACTCATCTTGCAATAAACGGAGAAGCCTCTGCGAAATCTCCACACGTTTGGAATGTTTTGACAGAGGGGGTGGGCTATGCGTGCGTGCGTAAGTGCGCATACGTTAGCACGTGGCATCTAGTTGTTTGTAAAACATCGGTCCTGGACCACCGTCGCCGCTGCCGGGTTGGTTCCTCCTTGCTTTATCGGGACTAGGCTGATATTAACCGGCCGTCGCGACACGTGGCTACGTGATGGATCTGCTATAGGATATATAAGGCATGAGATCGCCCTATAACTCTCCTGCTAACCGGTTCATTCATCCCTCTTATTGTTGCGGCTCGAGGGCTATGCAATGATACAGGGTTCCATTGTATCTCGTGGCGTAGATAAACGCCGGAACGCCGTGATTTTGATTCTTATGAGAAATCTACGCGTGTACCGAGTACTAATAAAGATAATCTAATTGAAATTAATTCCAAAGGGTTTCATATTCCTCGCGCAAGGTATCACGAATTTTATCAATCTTCAAGATTCTATTGTATGATTTATCGTTGGAATGATGATTCTGGTCTGGCTTCTTAATTTAGCGATTCCGCCAATGTTGAACACGGGCAATGACTTGGGCCAGGTATGACAGCCAAGCGTAGGGAATTTATATTGGCCCCGCGTTGGCAATACAAGGATGAAAAGTGATAAAACAGTGGAGGCACGAGTTTGTACCGGTATTGGTTCAAAACAGAACCAACATTGATTTTGTGGCAAAAATTTTGTGTTGGCCAATCAACGCAGAACCATTGAATCAAGCCTACACCAACATTGGCGTCATGTTATCATTCCAGTCCTCAGTCAGGCTTTCTCCCAAGCCTCGCCCAATGCTCATCAGGGCATACATGAGTATAATGAAGATTCAGCGTTGGTTTGAGCCGAGTCCAAATATTCACGTGGACAAACTTATAGAAGTAACATGATGGATTGGAATTTTATTCCACTCTTGGCACTCTTGTTTCACAATATTCTGAGGAAGGCACTAGGGTGGCACAACACTGACAAAGATTAGCCGTTACAGGCTCCATTCCCAATCAGAAAAATCCGTAATATGCCAATGTTGACAACAGGTGCAGTACAGTGCCAGTATTGGGTCTCCAACACTTGGTCAACACGTACGGGATCAGTACTGGATACATAAAACATACAGGATTATGGCTGTACTGATAAACCAGTACTGAGAACTTGATATCGGCCAGGTACGAACCTAGTACTGGCCCTGCACTGATTCCGAAGAATGGCATCAGTACTCAATCCCCAGTACTGAAAAGCGTTATCATTCCAGACAAATGCCAGTCTTGGCTAGTACTGGTGCAGTACTGCGCCTGTTGTAAATTTCTGGTTGGGTTGATGTATTCTGCCAATTACGGACCAACACTGGTACGATTATGGCAGTCAAATCAGCCATCATTGGCAACCCATGAAAAAATTTTACGCTCGATCTAAATCCAAGATTGGATCCCGCTTGTACTCATTACAAACCAAGACTGATGGACGAATTTTTGTATGGTCTGCCAATGGTCAGATGTTGTATGCATTTAAACCCATATCAAAATTTGGTGATTCCACAGATGGGTGACAGCTTGGGCCAGGCGTGATAGCCAAACGTAGAAAATTTGTATTGGGCCAACGTTGATGGACAATAGAGGTGATATCGTGCTTATACTGTTGGCAACACAAAGATGAAAAGTGTTGGAACAGTGCTGGCGCAAGTTTGTGCCAGCATTGGTTCAGGATTGAACCAACATTGATTCTGATGAATCATTGAACTTAATCTACGTCAACATTGGCGACCTTCCACCACCGTTGCCTCAGACATCGAAATTGAGGCTCGTCAATTGCTGTAACGATGTTATCATTTCAGTTTTTAGTCAGGCTTTCTTCCAAGGATCCGCTGATGCTCGTCAGGGCTGGGTCAGCCTTGCGCCACTGGTAAATTTCTACATGGGAAGGAGGTACCATCATTTATCACACATAAATGATGTTGACTGCTAAATTTGAGTCAATACTATAATATTACTGACCCAATATTCGGCCAAAATTGATTCAATCTCGCGCCAACGTTGAGCCAATAGTACAAACTCAGAGTCATATATTGCCCCTCCACACATGCTAAGACGTACAACCTGAATTTGAAATATTTTATACAACCAGGGACAGAGAAGAATATCTGTATACATTGAAACTAAGAAACTTATTTGAATAATTCAACACCAATCCTTACAAATCAATTACATTAATTATAATTCAAATTCTGATGTACGCGAATCCATGGGTCTGCACAGTTGTTTCAAATCAGAAGGTGAGCGTTGAAAACAATACTGAAGGGTGGTGCTTTGACATTGGACACGAGAATTCTTGTATGGATTCTTGTCTTGTATAATTGAGGACAAGCTTTGACCAGGCTTGGCACTACAGTGGGTATTTATTTCTTCTAAACATTGTGAACGTTTGGATTGATATTCAGCCGTTCTATGAAAATGTTTCTTTTATCCAAACGATATTGGGACAACAATGAATCATGATTAACACAATCTTGAGCCAAGGATGGATTGATCAATGGAAATTATGATTCCCAACATTGGTGCGACATTGTGCCACTTGTCAGTCAATGTTGGCTCGATATAGATTTCCAAGCCTGGGATGTCAAGGCGTAAGGAAGGAATTTTTAACTCTCTGGGGATACACTTATAATTTCCTCACACATGGGACACACTGGATCAGTTTGATCGCAAATATCTCGGCTTTGAAACATCATAAATCAATGTTTTTCATTTGAAATTCATCGCCGAAGTTTGCAGAATACGAATATGAAACCCACTTTGCTCTACAGTTGATAGTTTTTTCAATATTTCAAAAAATGTGAAGATACTTTTTCAGAAATATGATCTGTGATCATGGAAGCATTGGTTGATGCTTGGTTGGAATCAATTGGACCAAGTCTGGCTAAACCAAGCCCTGTGTCCAAGTTTGGCCGAGCTGATCGCATCATTGCCAATCCTGGATCAAGCTCAGAGAAATGCTCCATCACCAGTCTTGGTAGGTCCTGTGCCAGGCTATACTCACATGGGACCGTGTGGAATCATTTTTTCGTGAAGAAATAGTATGAAATTCTTGTCATTGTTTACACTCTTTGAATGGAATCCTTTTCGCTTCATACTTTGTCACACAAGAAGAGGTTTCACAGGAAGATATCCAACGTTCGTTGAAATCTCATTGATGCAGCGATGAACATGAACTTCGAGTAGCGTGAAAGTAAGAATAATAGTACTAGAAGTAGCATAATATTGATAGCAGCAAGTACGTTCATTCGGTGCAGCCTTTCGCGCGAAGCAATTCCTTGTTTACTTATTTACTTCGAGTAAACAGGCAAAGCGAAGTAGTGCGGGATAGGTTACTACTTTCATTGCACAAACAATACGGACATTGTACATGTCATTCCCCGTCATGTTGCAACCAGTTTCATTTTGTATCATTATCATGTTTATGTGTTTTCATACTTACGTTTACTTCGTTATGATGGATGGATTAATTAATTTTACATTCACGATTCAGCGATTCAGAAATTACAAAATTAAGGCTCTGTTTCTAGTCCATTATACGTCGACGTTAGGGTGCTTTTTTTGCGACTATTTTTTTTCCTATTCCCCTCGTGAAGTTTTGTTGGAAATACCTGAAAAATAATTCCCTGAAGACTCAAGAAGAGAAATCTTAAATTTCACGTAGTTTTTTCATTATTTGGAATATGATAACACGGATAACTTCCCAGGTGAAAATTGACGATTGGCACTAGGATGGCGCAACACTGACAAAGATTGGCCGAGCCTTGGCGGTTAGCAAGGTGCGAGCTTGAAACGATAACATCGTTACAGGCTCCATTGATGTATTCTGCCAATCACGGACCAACATTGGTACGATTATGGCAGTCAAATCAGCCATCATTGGCAACCCTTGAAAAAATTCGTCGCTTGATCTAAATCCAAGATTGGATCATGCTTCTACTCATTAAGAACCAAGACTGATGGACGAATTTTTTTATGGTCTGCCAATGGTCAAATGTTTTATGCATTTAAAGGAGGTACCATCATTTATTACACATAAATGATGTTGACTGCTAAATTTGAGTCAATACTATAATAGTACTGAGTCAATATTCGGCCAAAATTGATTCAACGTTGCGACAATCCCGCGCCAACGTTGAGCCAATGTTGTGCCGATGTTCAACTCTATGTTGAACGATTGCAAAAATATAATAAAAATTCAGAGTCATATATTCCCGACATCGATCGCTTCCCCTCCACACATGTTAAGAAGTACAGCCCGAACCTGAAATATTTTATACAACCAGGGCCAGAGAATCTCTGTATACATTGAAACGAAGGAACTTATTTGATTAATCCAATACAAGATGTGTTTATAAGTTTAATGTAACTCAATGATTACTGGTTACCTTACAAATCAATTACATCAAGTATAATTCAAATTCTGATGTCCACGAGTCCATGGGTCTGCACAGCTAAAATCTCTCCTTCGATGAAGGACCTATGATGAAGACAAGAATTTTCAAATCAGAAGGTTATATGATGCTTATATATCAACCGCATAGTTCGTTGAGCGCTTGCGAGAAACGAACCGAGCGTTGGAAACAATACCGAAGGGTGGCGCTTTGACATTGGACGCGGGAATTTTTGTATGGAGACGTATAATTGAGGATCGTGGCTAGCCTGAGCCAAGCTTTCACCAGGCTTGGCACTGCATTGGGTACTCATTTCTTCTAAACGTTGTCAACGTTTGGATTAATATTCAGCCGTGCTATGAAATTGTTCGTATGAAGTTAATTTCTTTTGTCCAAACGATATTGAGACAACGATGAACCATGATTGGCACAATCTTGAGCCAATGATGGATTGATCATTGGAAATTATGATTCCCAACATTGGTGCAACATTGTGCCACTTGTCAGTCAACGTTGGCTCGATATAGATTTCCAAGCCTTGGATGTCAGTATTGCGCCTATCTATTTTCCATCGTCAGTATTGGCGCAAGCAAGAAATTTTCACGTGGGTTTGGTTACCAGTACTGGGCGAGTATTGGGTCGGGTTTGAATTTGCACGGAGGATGTTATCATTTCGACTCTGGATCAGTATAATCAATTCAACTGGCTCTGTAATGGTGAGAGTGCATTTGCCAGTACTGGCAACTTCGGCAATAGTACTCAGCCAGTATTGGCCCGTGTTTGCATTCCCACATGGGTTATCAATTCATTTTTTATATACGATTAAGATATCTTTTAGAAGGTTCCAGAAGACTTCCACAACAATGTTTATTGGCAAATCTTGGACCTAACTAATACACAATCAATTCTTTCAACAAAATTCGATGTTATTCATCAACATAGTCTTCTCTTAGAGTGATACAATGGTTCCAACTTTTCCCTAACAATCTGATGCCTTTTTTGCAGAACAATTCTCCTTTACTCTCAAAATACTCCTCGGTTTCCGATATCAGTTCTTCATTCCAGCTTAATCTCTCTCTCTGGAGCATTTCTTTCAGGTCTGCAAATAACCAGAAGTCGCTGAGAGCCAGATCTAAAAACTACGATGGGTGTGAAAGCAATCCGAAGTGCACTTCATGTAATTTTGATTGTCATCTTCTTCTCAAGAACTGTTACATTTGCGTAGAAATTCGGTGCAGTTTCTCTCCAAAGCAGCCAGCCTATCGCTTCAGCGCAAACGCAAAAAAATATCACTTTTATTATCTCCTAATTTTAGCTCCTAAAGGAAACCTTGAATAAGTTAATCAACAATCTGGATATGAGAATTGAAGTGATTCAGAATTATAACGACAACAGTCCTTCTACGTGTTATCAAACCATATGAAAGATAAATCCTCAATGAATTTTTATGTTTGATATTGGAACGTAGAGTAGGGAATCGAATTTAATTATAAAAAAATATCACAGTAGTTGCATAATGGTGGGATCAATAGGATAATCATTTGATCACGTGTGACTGATTCTATTCAACAACGATGTTATTAAATTAAAACTGATGACATCCAGCAATCTAAAATTCATCAAATATTTACACTAAGATTTGAATTAAATTATTTTAATGTTCATTCGAAATTGATTGATAATAATGAATAAAAGAAATATTTGTAATATTCTAATGAACTCTTTTATTAGAGCGTTATTTTATATACAATTTGTATCAAGTTTTTGTAGAAGAGTAGTATACAAACTTGAAACAAATTTTATATAAAATCCCATTGAATCAGATTAAAATCCCAATCCTATTTTTTATCCAAGATTCATTTCGATTCTTGTAGAATTCTCTTCTGAAACTATACATTTTTCTTGAGATTCTTCCAAACGGCAGAGATTCCCTTCGATATAAAAATTCAAAATAATTGTTGAAAATCTTTTTATCTTCACTCGTTTTTAGGAATAACAAAGTGTTCGCATTTATCAAAGACTTTTGACACTCCATCCATTCCTTTCTCTTGTGAAAACCTTGGAAATTTGCCTATCCGATGGAAAGAACCCTAGCCAACCTTAAAACACGCTTGATGTACGGCAGAAACGAGGGATGGATGATGGGCCTGTTTCGTGGCAGTAGTATAACGCAAGCCACGTTACATTACGTTACTTTATACCGGAGGGTGGAAGTCTGTTTGCTTATAAAATATGCAGGTATTCATGGTTCATAACTACTCGAAAGCACTGAAACTTGCGTGCAGCTCGGTCAAGCTTCAGGATTTCCTTCCTTCCTTCCTTCCTGCCCTTTATTTCCCTTCACTTTTCTCTTATTTTGTGAAGGAACAGAGGAAGAAGGTTTAAAGAGCACCAATGAAAAGCCCGGTTTCATTGACATTTGTACTTTAAGTGGATTCAATTTTCCAAAATTATTCAAAAATTCCTGAATCCAGATTTGTAAAGATTTTATATACAATTCATTGCAAAATTTAATTCAGCACAAAACAAACCAGCTGATAAATATCACAAGAATGTGGAAAGATTGAATTTTGTTCACAGTATATATACATTGAACTATATAGTTCCAAAGTTATCCCCAAGGAAACATCCGTGAAACCGATCGGAATGTAAATTCATCAGAGATTCCTGTTCTCCTGGGTACGTTACTATTTAATTCGATCACGGACTGTGACGACTGAAGAAAATTTGGTTAAATACCTCCAACCGAATGTGGAATGAATTTTATCGGAATAGAATATGACTGCATTTCAGAATAGTTAAATCCAGGACAGGTTTTCTTCCCTTCCACTTCGTTCAAAGTATGCAAGACAAATTTGCTATGATTTTATCAATCCCCACCGTAAACATCCGAAAAAGACTCCAAAGGTTGGTCATTTCAGGGGAAAAAGGCAATCGAGAAATATCAAAGCAAATAAAAAATAATTACTCTAAATAAAAATATTTGATCTCACGACTTCTCACGAACACGCCATCTTTTTTCAAATCTCTCTCTCTTTCTGGCTTCCCCACACACAGGTACTACACGGACATTTTATATCCGTTCGGTGGAATTTTTATTCGTCACACGACGACACCTCGATCAATATTTGCGCAGCCGGGACTCGCAGAATACGAATAGAACGCGCACTCGTCACTCGACGGAGCGAAGCAAAGCATTTTGTCACTCAACTCGAGTCTAACCTTCTATTTTGTGGTACTAACCATCCTGTAAATGACAATGATTTCGATGTGTATTTATGTACACTTATATTTACAAGGACGATTCTCATTTTGTTATTCCAGCTCACCCTGAAATTGAACCATCAATTCGGCGCCGATGGTGAAATGGGTTTGAAATCTGACTAAATCACACTTCATCTTTTTTACTTCTGATCAATAAACAAAAACAAATTCAAATGGAGTGCTCCGTTTTCTGCCCTTTTCATCCCCTGGTTAAACAAAATCATTCATTCTCGCCAAATCTCATTGAATCTTGTACAATGTTCTGACCAAATTCTATTGAAACATTTGTCAATGAGATTTAATCAGATCAATGTATTCTTTCAACGTGGATTCTGATTGAATCTCGTACAATGTTCCGATCAAATTCCATGAAATTTTATGTTTCCAAATTCTATGGATTTTTTCAACCAGGGTCTTCCAACTTGGGCCAAAAATTGCCTGAAACTTCCTGGCAGAACCACCCGTGTGGAAATCAATCCTGGGCGTCCTAAGGTAGAAACTGGCCCCGTAGGGATACGGCCCATGTGGGCCCCAGTTGGGATTGTCAGTATATTCCTGGAATATTTCAATCCAGGTATGCCCACCCACAGCCCATATAGGCTCCGAGTTAACTACGATTGTTTTGCCTGGATATTTGCTACCATTACGGGGCCTAGATTGAAAAGCATAACTTCCCAAGTTGAGGCCACTTTCCAAGCAGGGATTATGAACCTGGCCCAGGTCTGAGTCCGGTAGAAATTGCCACACGGGCGGACAGGAAATAGTTGTTCGACTTCAAACGCTTTCTCTTCCAGGCAATCCAGAAAAGAACTCACAAATATTTAACTTGATTTTGCCCGGAATCGTTGAATTGTAACATTATTGTGTCAGGTTTTGACCTGGCAGGAAAATTTTCGTCAGTTTTTGACTGAATATCACAGCCTGTGAATTCCAAACAGAACCGTCCGGGAAAATTACTGTCAGTTTCTGCCTGGATTATCTGACAAAAAAACCGTTCAAAACCTGACAACAATTTTCTGTCTGGTTCTGTCTGGCATTTTTAGCGGGAATGGTTTTGGTATTGCCATGAAATTGGAGTCATGATACCAGCGATGTTATCGACAAGCCACACTACTGATTCTTCTTCATCATTTTTCACATATCAATTTGGCAGGGATCAGATATGCTCATGAAAACATTTCCTAATACGAATTTTGGACGGGAAAATACGAGGGCCTGATTTCCTATTAGGTCCGCATCTGGTTTCGTTACGGTTTTCCTTTCTTTGCTCGATTTCATGGAAATCTTATCCAGGCCCTATTGTACCCTTGCGTTGTACAACCCTATTCGAATCCTATTGGGGAAATCAGGTAAGGTCCTTGTAAGGGCCTCATAAGATTTCCCTTATTTACGGGCAATTTACAGGCAATGCCTGATCAAATTTCAGGTGATCCCACTTACTCTCTACATCCAAAAGAGTGAAAGATCACGTGTTTCACTCCACTAAGTCTCAGAAGTGAGCCAGTCCGTTCCGAGTGGGATTTTCACTCATTTCGAATGGACTCTCACTCTTTTGGAGTGAAAAATGGACCTCAGAATTTGAGTGGTTGCGAGTTTCTAACCTCAAACCTTAGAATATCACTCTAAAAGAGTGGCAATTCTACTCAAAATTTCGACAGGCTCACTTTTGGCTGGCTGAAGAGTGGAATCTCACTCTACAAATTTTAGAGAAAAAAAATTTCAGTCTCATCAATATTTATGGAATTATAAATAATTTTTTCGAATGGTGTTGATAACATGCATCTAGTAGGTCTGGTTTTCGTACCACAGGGGTTGTAATTTTGAATATCTTCTCGAACAAGTGAAACTTTTTCGTTTTTGAAGTTTTCATTTAAAATCACAACTTTTGAGAGTCAAGATACAAACATTGTTATCGTGAAATTCAGAAAAACACGCAGATCGAGAAAATGTTCAAAATTTAACACTCCTGTTTTGGAGAGGTTCACTAGTACGACAAATTTTTAAGTGGGAACACTTGGGGAGTTTCATCCCATATGTAATCACATGTGATGGATGGGAATATCAGCATCTTGGAATGGGAATGAATCAGGCTCAAGTTGCTGGTTTATTCAATTCCGTCTATACAGTGTGAAAAATTTTGAAATGAAACTTCCAAAGCAAAGTTTGGAAATCTTCTTTTCAAATATTTTTTAGTAGATTTACAAGCAATTTTAGTAAATTGACAAACAATTTGTGGAAACGGACAAACCTTATTTGAAAAATCGCTAAAATTGTTTGTAAATCTACTAAAAAATATTTGAAAAAAAGATTTCCAAACTGTGCTTTGGAAGTTTCCTATCAAAATTTTTCACAGTGTAAGGGAGTTACTAGAATATCCAATCTTGCAGCCAGCTCCGAAAGGTTCTTCCAAGCTCCTGGAGCACCAATGGCACAAAATTGACCCATCCTTGGGGAAATTTATTCCAAAATCCATCTATCAATCAAGGAGCATTCGGAGCACAAAGATTTTAAGTTACTTAACACATCATGGTTACATCACAGTACCAGCTCCCGATTATGCAATGCGTTGGAATGACAAGTCAAAGAAAAAATCGCCCGGGTCCAAAAGACGTGGTTTCGGGTTATCGGATTGGACAAACTCCGACAAATTATATTGAAAAAGTATTTTATAAAGATTTCATATTCTGGATGAGACAAATTTTAGAAAACTCATTGGTTGATTGGAGAAGAAGGATATAAGTTTATGAAGAATATTCCTTCACAATTATTTTTCGAGATACAAAGAAATCCGTCAGAATATTTGCTCTCTGAATCTGGAAGAGTGAAAATTCAATACTTTTACTTTATTGAGGAAAGGCACGGCGACTCGAGAGACTTTTTTTCCGCTCCCCAATTTTTCCTCGCTCGAATGCGAAGGAAGGTTTGTTATCACTAAGAGGGTGCGCGAATAAATCATCCGGTCTTTTGTCCACTTGGATCGAATATTCGAAACTTTCGAGTTATCTGAAAAGTGGAAAGAAATTTGTACAAAAGCAGCATAGCAGCCCAAGTGAGCGATTAGGTTAGGTTGACTTTTAGCTCATGTAGGTATTGACAGGACTGGAAAAAAACCCAAGCTTGTCCCAGGATTGGCACGTGTATCAGGAACAAACCTCCGTTGGAAATAATTGAACCCATGATGATTGGTTCCATGATTGTCCCGTTGCTGTTCTCAATGGATAATAGTTAGTCATGGGACATTTGTTCGTATCTTTGGAATGGCCAAAAACTGCACTTGGTACAAGCTTGGCACAAGCGTGAAAATCAAGCCAAGGTTAAGATGATTATTTAAGCCGATGTTGTCCACATAAGTGGCACAGTGTTTTCAATTAGTGACCGAATTCCGAGTTCACAATGGATAAAGACTTGTGCATAACTATCGGGCCAAGACCAGTCCAATCTCCTCCCCATGATTGGCCCCACACTCCAGTTTCACACCCTAAGATAGATATATTTGATCTAAATAAGAATAAAACTTGACTCAATGGTAATAGGCTACTTTTAAATGTGATCATACACGGAAATCAACTGATCTTGAAGAACTCTCTACAGAATTTCAAGATGTCTTTCCCATGCAGGGATTAACAAGACTGGGAAAAATCCAAGCTTGTCCCAGTCAAGACTGCCAAGGCATATTTAATCTATCGTTTTAAGACGATTCATGTACGGTATTCCGAGGGAGAACTTTGAGCTGAATTATGGATCAAATTACTTTCCTCATCGATATCTGTGATGAGAGAAGCATCGATTGATGCTCGGCGAATCATTCGGACTAGGCTGGACCGAACCATTGGCCCAAGCTTGTCCCGATCTTATCATTCCCAAGCCTGGGCCAAGTTTATCGAATTGTTCAAGACAAGTCTCGGCAGGTCTTGTGCCAGGCTCGGTCCATGATTGGACCATTGTTCCATACACACATGGGAGGCTTTTTGTGAGAAAAAAATTACATAACAAATTGATTGAGTATTGATATTCAGTTAACGTTTATAAAATGTAAGTATCCAACGAGGATGAGAGAAAATTAGAGACTTCAGCAGAATAAATTGTTGAAGAATCGGCAATGAAAAGGGAAATCATTCATTCACGGATAGAAAAGAGTACAGAGAAAGTTGTTGAGGTGCGGACAAGCATAATACTACCATATACAACTATACACGTGCTCGCTTTTGCTCTTCGTTCCTCTGGATCTTTCTTCTTTTCTCTCCCTCTCTTTCTGGCTGTTCTTGTACCTTTCTCCTCTTTCTCTGCTCCTCCACCGTCGTTTCTCCACCGAGAACACAATCAGATGGAACGCTAGCTGTATTCGGTATTGTGAATGTTGACTCGGAGTATATTTGTCTAGCAATGGAGGAGAGCGAGCGAGCGCCGCGCGTTGGGTAGACGATGAGGGGGATGGTCGTCGGTTCAAATATTGTGCCGCTTCATTCAGTGCCGCGCGACGATCATAGACGCATTATCTCACCGCCGTGAAACACGGATGTAAAATGAGAAAAGAAAATATAGATACAGCGTTGGAGGGAAAGAAACAGGAACTTTGATTGATGAGGATGAAGGGAAAGGAGCTGAGAGAACTGTTTGAGAATTGTTTCGTTTTTGATATATATATATATATATATATGTATATATATGCGGTTTCTATAAAAAGGTTTCTCAATTACTTTGAATTATCCTGGTAGAGTATTTCATCTCCTACATAAGAAATTTTCTCATATATTCAAAATTTAGTGATGTGAATGGAAAAGCGAGAAGAAAAGGTATAAAGAAGAACTTTTAGAAGGTTGCATCATTCTCTTTTTTTTTCTCACAAACTTTTTATAAGAGGAAGATAGAGAAGTTTCGGTCGCATTAGAATGGTAAATTTAGACCCCAAACCACCCTCACCTTCCACTAGGATGTTAAAGCGTCTTCCCTCTACATCTTCTCAAGACTTTTCAAAGTTGCAAGCTCTTTCCTTCATAGTTACCCTTCTTCTTCTTCTTCTTCTTCTTCTTCTTCTTTGGTGAGCTAACCTTCAATCTCTCCTCGAAAGAGGTTTCTTGAAGATTTTACTCGAAAGAGTAATATAACAAGAGAGAAACGATAGTAGGAAGCTGCTGGGGTATGGATGATGATGGTGATGGTGGTGGCGCGAGAGGCACGGAGAAAGCTTTATTAATTTCGAAAAGTTTTCAAACTGATAATTAGATCCCCGCGGGACGGTCTACTTCTACCACCCCTCTACCAACGCTGAAGAACAAACCCTCTTTCTCTCTCTTCTCAGGATACTGATAATGATATAAATCGAGTAAAATCTTGCTTCAATCGATGTTATAAAACATATTTCTGAATGTTTATAGAATATCGAGAAATCAAATTTGGGGTTCGAAACGATTATTATCCAGATCGACAAAAGGGAAAAATCTCATCGTTTTCTTTTTCGTTTTTCCTCTGGTCCCAAACGTAGAAATCGAGCAAAAGAAGAGAGAGAGAGAGAGAAAAAAAGGCTGTGGTACGGAATATACATATTTTCGACGAGAGCAAATCAGAACTGCGTAATCCTGAGCGACAGGGAGGCTTAGGCACCCCCTACGGCGTGCGATGGTCGATAGGTACCGTGAGGGTTGTTCGTGGAAAGGGAAAAGAAGAGAGGGCTGGTTACTGCATTAAATGCGCACCGACCACCCTTCTCTTCCAAGCTCGATTCTTTCTCTTTGTATTATGACGATACCCTGTGCTGTATGTGCTGTTACTACCACCATCTACTACTCTACATCCCTCTATAGAGCAGCGATATGTCAGGGGGTCAGGAATAATGCCGGCTAAACGCTACATATTGCTCGGTTTGTTCCGAATTTCCTCGAGGATTTGAATAACGATTTAGATACGCTGCCGGGTTACATCCCTTTTAACGCTATTTCATTGATCATGAATATTTAACAAGGAATGTGATGTTTTTTCTCCTTTCTGAGAATCTATTATCCGCAAAGCGTGAATTGTAAAAATAAATTGCTTATCGGTAAATCCATTGTACACGTTTTGACTATTGATGAGATGGGTTTACCTTTAGGTCATGCGAGTTTATGTCGAAAGTAGTGGTTTAAAGTGGATGAAGTGGTAGATTGGTAAATAATAGAGAGAATGGTCCATCTCGTGGTTTCACACATAACCACGTGGTGTACGGGATTACGACTTGGTGTTGGTCCGGCGGTTCCACACACGATTATTGAGTATGCGTGTGTGTCTGTGTATATACTTGAAACCGCAAGATGAACCTTGGAGTAGTTAGCACGTTTTATTCGTTTTAAATAAGAATTTCACAGCTCTTCAGTCGTCCAGTCCAACCGAACGAGTCGCAGTCCAAGTATTTTTATTCTTCCTCAAAAATTGTACACTGTGGGAACAAAATTGATTGATTCGGTGCAACAATCGCCCCGAAGGAAAACCTTGAAAGAATTATCCAAAGTTTGGTGATTATGACAAAGAATATAGTGAAAATACCAAATATTGTTTTGGTGAATTGAAATATTGCACTGAGGGAAAAAAGTCATCGAGGCAAAAAAATATTTCTTCACATCAATGAAATTTTACTTCAATGGATGAACTGGTTTTCGACTTGATGAAACACTTCATGGAGTGAAGAACCATTTCATTTATTGGATGAATATTTAATTGGCTCGGAGAAATATTTTATAGATACCATTGGATGAAATATTCTTATGCCTCAATGAATTTTTTCCCTCAGTGTGGAATATTTTTTACAATGTACAACATTCTTGTTAAATTATGGAGATTATTATTATTATTTTCTGAATTGTAGAAAAGATTGAAATCGTCTTAGAGACACATTTGCAGAGAAGAAAGAAATATGTTCTTTTTGGATTCAACGGTGTTTCATCGGTGGAACATATTATTTTTCTCTACGCTCTACGTTATCTCCTTTTATATAATTGAAAATATCGATGAGTTATATGATTCGATGAACCATTCAACGGGAATAATTGCGATAACACATTTTCGTGAAATTAACATCAGCCCCCGCACATGCTACAATGACGAAGCGTTTCATTCGTACGTTATGTATGAATTCGAATTTCTGATGAAACAACAGGCGGGATTTTTACCAGTGGATTATTGGCATTATGAATCGAATGTTTCATCAATAAAACACAATGCAAGAAATCGTTATAAAAATTGAACAAGTGTTGATTCAATTATATCGTACGTTGGAACTAATCAACTGTCTCCTCCGCAGCCACTCCTATTTACATAGTTTTTCGATTTAGAAAATCTATTCAAAAATTCCAGCCATCAACGAATCTGGTTTCCATTCAACATATCATCACATTCGGCCACGTTGACGGGCTAACAACTAACAACCCATGTGAAAATGAAAACACGGGCCACTATTCCAGCTGAGTACTGTTGTGCCAGTACTGGCAAAGGAATTGGAATGATAAAACTATTTCACATAAGGGCCCCCTGGTGAAAGAATATGTCTGAATTTCTTTGAAAATTTCACGTTCCACAGAAATTCATTTCATTTTCATTTCATGCTTTATTATGTCCTAGGGCCGGGCCCTTTAAGAACAATGTGTAAGTTGAAAGTACAAATTCCCACATGAAAATTTCTTGCTTGCGCCAATACTGACGATGGAAAATAGATAGGCGCAATGCTGACATCCAAGGCTTGGAAATCTATATCGAGCCAACGTTGACTGACAAGTGGCACAATGTTGCACCAATGTTGGGAATCATAATTTCCAATGATCGATCCATCATTGGCTCAAGATTTTGCCAATCATGGTTCATCGTTGTCCCAATATCGTTTGGACAAGAGAAATTAACTTCATACGAACAATTTCATAGCACGGCTGAATATTAATCCAAACGTTGACAACGTTTAGAAGAAATGAGTACCCAATGCAGTGCCAAGCCTGGTCAAAGCTTGGCTCAGGCTAGCCACGATCCTCAATGATACGTCTCCATACAAAAATTCCCGCGTCCAATGTCAAAGCGCCACCCTTCGGTATTGTTTCCAACGCTCGGTTCGTTTCTCGCAAGCGCTCAACGAACTATGCGGTTGATATATAAGCATCATATAACCTTCTGATTTGAAAATTCTTGTCTTCATCATAGGTCCTTCATCGAAGGAGAGATTTTAGCTGTGCAGACCCATGGACTCGTGGACATCAGAATTTGAATTATACTTGATGTAATTGATTTTTAAGGTAACCAGTGATCATTGAGTTATATTAAACTTATAAACACATCTTGTATTGGATTAATCAAATAAGTTTCTTCGTTTCAATGTATACAGAGATTCTCTGGCCCTGGTTGTATAAAATATTTCAGGTTCGGGCTGTACTTCTTAACATGTGTGGAGGGGAAGCGATCGATGTCGGGAATATATGACTCTGAATTTTTATTATATTTTTGCAATCGTTCAACATAGAGTTGAACATCGGTACAACATTGGCTCAACGTTGGCGCGGGATTGTCGCAACGTTGAATCAATTTTGGCCGAATATTGACTCAGTACTATTATAGTATTGACTCAAATTTAGCAGTCAACATGATGTATGTGTAATAAATGATGGTACCTCCTTTAAATGCATAAAACATCTGACCATTGGCAGACCATAAAAAAATTCGTCTCACAGTCTTGGTTCGTAATGAGTACAAGCATGATCCAATCTTGGATTTAGATCGAGCGACAAATTTTTTCAAGGGTCGCCGATGATGGCTGATTTGACTGCCATAATCGTACCAATGTTGGTCCGTGATTGGCAGAATACATCAATGGAGCCTGTAACGATGTTATCGTTTCAAGCTTGCACCTTGCTAACCACCAAGGCTCGGCCAATCTTTGTCAGTGTTGCACCATCCTAGTGCCAATCGTCAATTTTCACCTGGGTCACTATTATAAATAAGAATGTATATTTAAAAGAGAAAACCAAAATGAAAAAATAATCAGAGACTAGACTTCTATATGCTACAGAAAATACAAACCAGGAATAAAAGAAAAGCAAAAGAATAATACTCTTTCTGCATTATTGATTTAAAACAAAGAACACAGAAAAATGAGACTTCAATCTTCTCACAATTTTAATGATAGCATAGATTAGAAAGTAGTGATTACCAATAGATGATATACAGACGAAAAGCGCCAATAAACGTAGGTAACCACATAAATATAATAACGAGAAGAATTACCTTAGATAGTCGGAAAGTGTTAGTATCCGCTAATGCAATAAGTGATAAGCGAATGACTAACAACAAAATTAATCGTAAGAATAAAAAAATAAGTAAAAGCAGATCAAACCGAAGAACATTTAAAATCAAGAATAACCTTATTATAGACAAGAAAGGAGCAGATGAAGAGCTAAGCAGCCTGAAGCTCGTATAAGTGCACAAAGAGCTTAGATCTAAATTCAGAGAGATTCAGAGAGATTTGGGGAGATTCAAAGGAATTCAGAGCAATTGTACGTGATTCAGGGAAATTCAGAAGGATTCAGGAAGAGGGAGATTAGGAAAAATTGTGCGTTGAACTTTTCAGAGGAATTCAGATAGGAATGAATTGAGTGGAATTCTTCGTTCAAAATTTCCGAGGCATTCAGGGAAATCCAGGTGGAATCAGAGACACGAAAATTAGGAAAAATTGACCATGAAACTTTTCAGAAGGATCCAAGAAAATTCAGAGAGATTCAGAAGGATTCAAAGAAATTCAAGGAAAAATAAATGAAGTGAAATTTTTGGTTCCAGAATTCGGAGAAACATTTAGGGAGTTTCAGGGAAAATCAGAAACCCGAACCTTAGCAAACATTGAGTATGGAACTTACAGAAGGGTTCAGACAAATCCAGAGTAAGCTTTGAATTCTCAATATTTGAAATTCGGAGAGATTCAGGGAAATCCAGAAAAATTCAAAAGAATTCATCAAGATTCAGGCAAATTTAGAGTAAGCTTTGGAATCTAGATATATGAAATCCTGACACATTCCAAGAGATTCAGAGGAATTCAGCATGAGCTTTGAATTGTTAATAAATGAAATTCTGGAGAATTCAGGAAGATCCTGAAGAATTCCTGGATTTCCATAAAGGAGAATTAAGAGAGATTCAGGATGTATGACTATCTTACAGATCTCTAACTTTCTCTGAATTACTCTGGAATTGCTCTGAATCTTTCTGAAAAATCTCCGAAAATCTAGAGAGATTCAGAGAGATTTTTTCCACCAGGGTCAGTATAACATTTACCACCACGTCGGTAGCGATATTTGACGTCAGCCTGCTATGGTGAAACTCTGGCGTTGCAACAGGATCAGTTGTTTGGCCAGAACTGGATGAGAGATGACAAGGAGTCGAAGTGATGACATCCTATGTAGGAATTCAAACCTCACCCAGTACTGGCGCAGTACTGGTACCCGAACTTACCAGGAGTGATCATATTTCAAGTGAAAAAAAAAAACACATCAAATTTGAACTTTGAGAATCTGGGTGATTCATTCTTCTCATTATCGTCATCGGAGAAAGGCACTTTGGAAGTGATTTCTTGAAATTTCACTGAATGAGGATCGAACCCGGGTCCAGCGAGTGGGAAAGTGAGTCTCTATCACATCAGCCGATCTCCGAGTTGACGATGAATCACTCAGATTCCCAATTATTGTAATGGGACCGTTGAAGTCATATACAATCCACCAAGAATTCTGCAGTGGAATAAAGTCCTACCAATGCTGGCACATTGTTGTCTCTCGAACATATTGAATGATGATACCACCTTCGGCCGAATGCTGGCGCGACTTTAGCTCCCTACCAGAGCCAAGTTGCTTAGATCGTGATTTGAATATCTTTCGACCACCAATTCCGTAATCAATCAGAGTTCTATCAATACTGACACACTGCCGTCTTTCAAATACATTGAATGATCGTAACAACTCTGGCCTGATGCTGGCAAGACTTCGGCTCATTACAATTCGTTTCTGTACGGTCTGGGTATTCTCCGAACGGTATCAGTTCGATACTGATTCAACACCGTCTGACCATGTAAGCCAATACTGTCTGAAATCCGGCGAATATTTGGCGCAAGTTGGAAAACTGGTAATGATTCTGAATGGGCACAGTGGTTTCTGCCGGAGTCTGGCAAATACAACTCTTCCAGTACCACGCCATTCATCACACGGAAAAAATAATTTAGCTGCAACAGCGAAGTGGCTAGCACGGACATGTACAGCCATTAAATTAGCTCCTGCAGCTAAATTTGAGCTGATACAGCGAATAAATTAGCTACAAATGTGAATTTTCTTGCTGTCATAACTAAAATTTAGCTACAAGAACCAATTTCATGGCTGTCCATGTCTGTGCTAGCCAGTTAGCTGCTGCAGCTATTTCCACATTCTCAAATGTCTTACGATCAACGAATTTGGTTGGTCCAGGATTGGTCCAACGTTGGTTGAACGAAAGATTTCATTCACAGGGAAGATCATTCGAAATGTGGTTAAATGTTGCCTCAAACTTCAACTGGGTCCCGATAAAAATTAGTTTTCAATGTAGCGCTGATTACTCATAATAGCACATCAACTGCGTATTTAGATTTCGAGGAAATAAATGTCTGTAATTCATAAGAGTTCAACTGTTCCCGTAATTTGTTGAGCAATGGGAGTTCTTCTTCACTTCAGTGGTAGATTCTATCCCCTGATTGCGAGAGGATTGCTCCCTCATCAAAAATAGGAGATTTTTCTCGCATTTTCAGGAACTATTCTCTCTTTTAAGTGTTAAATCTTCTAAAAAGTGAGGGAAGACTCCACGAATCATGGTGACAAAAACTCGAAAAGTTAAATTTTGCGGGGAATTCGTGGCAGTGTTCTTCCAGGGTATTATACAAACATTTTTTCAGTCCAAGAAATAGAAAAATTTAGATATCCGAAGGATGTGAAATCGAATTAATTTGACGACTAAACACTTTTCATAATTTTCATGCTACATAACCGACGGTACTTAAAAGATTCATTTTTATACGCGAGCACTTCTTGTACGTGCACGCGCATACATACATCATCCACTAATTACAAGTGAATGGCATAGACTCGGTACCTTGGAGAAGACCATAGACCTATGAGACCTACGACGAGTCTTGAACGACTCGACTCGTCTCGTCTCGTCGAGACAACTCGAGAGTGTCGTTCGACGAGGGAATCTTTCCCTCTTGGTGGTCTCTCCGCTTCATCTCTTCCTCTCTGTCTTTCCTTCCCATCTTTCCTTGTCCTCTTCTTCGGTTGTGCCGTCGTTCAAGGTATATAATCGTGGAGGATCGAAAGAGGGATGTACAAGACCGCAGAAAGAGAAGAATCCAAGAGGAAGAGAGGAATCTAGCAAAAAGAGGTGAATTAAAATTCATGAACGCTTCGAGCGGCAAGGAATTAAAATTCATGGCGAAATTATCGCTTGCTCTTCGAAAACAAAAGGCACCCACTAGCCAGCTACCTACATCTAAACCTCTTTGGAAAACGTTCGAGACAAATGAATAATGATATACAGGAATGAGAAAATTGGTGACAAGAGCGCGTAGTGTATCTATTGAAAGATTGAGGCCCCCGATGGAAAAAGTTGTGGTAGCAGCAGCAGCAGCAGCAGAAGCGATGACGATGACGCGTTGAGGGTCCTCGACCAGCCACGTGGGACGTCCATCCGTTCTCTCTCTTTTAACGCACTTTAGGTCACATACAACAACTCACACGTACGCGTATACGAACGAGGACCTACTCAAGAGTCCTACAAGTAATTCGGTGTCACGCCAAGCTGCGGTTTTGCATCGAAACTCGAGTGTCCTCCCATTAATAGATACACTTGGCACTTCTACGACCAAGCCATTATATCTGATACGTACGTATACATCTTTTATATACACACCAGTGTCTCTATATGAAAAATATGTCTATTGAAACCTACTTTCTACGAACCCCGAGGATGAAATCGAAACTGACAACACACAATCATCGTCATCTTCATCCTCATTATTTCATTATTTTCATTCTTTCGTAAGAGATAGAATTTATCTCTTACTCGAGCTCGATTCTTCTCCCGTTCCCATCGATATAATTCGTCAACGAAAATCAATCAACGATACTTGAAACGTACTTATCCAGACACGTCGAACGAGAGAAACATAAATGGAAACGCGCAAGCGGTCGATGGCGAAACAATGTAGTAAAAATTCTTTTTTACGACATTTATTTTTATATGGCTTGTAAACAAATCCGACCTCGAGCAACATCACATGATTTCTTCCGGCGCCGATCGGCATATGCACAGGTGCGAATACTGCCAAGTCGTCAGCATTCGTTTGATAATAAAACTTGTCGATATCGTTAGTACATCACGATTATGATAGAATAAACTCGTTTCATGTATTTAATTGGATAATTCTATCATGAACGTCTGTACACACAGTCGCAATTTCAAATTCGTTGAATCGTGAAATAATTAAATAATATATATTGGTATAAAATTGTCGTAATACGAAATATAAAAGGATATTCTATGTTTTTTCTATGATTCTATGATCTGCGGATTCATAACAGATAACATGCGTTTCAATCGTCAATATTATATTCCGTATCGATACAACGCAGGCCGTAAAGCAACGAATTCGAATGTTTGATTTCGATGAATTATCGTCTCTTGAAAAAATTTAATAAGTGTGTAAAGCAATCGTCTCTTTGAGAGGTGTCAATTATTGAGTTTAGGATGGGACAAAAAGAATATCCATAAACCCAAACACACGTATTCTATGGTGTCACATGGAACAATACGCATTGTCGGAATATTTTATTTTTTACAAACAAAACTTTGACTCAAAAATAAACACCAGGACTGATATTAGGTCAATATGATATGAGATTGCAGTTTTATGAGGATGAGAAAGCCAGCTCAACTCCCACACAAAACAGCTACGTCGACTCGACATAGAATTTATGATGCATGGAAAAAAATGATTTGCTACTCTTAGGAAAGTTTTCTTTATTCTTTTCCCCACCCTTTTCCTCAAAACATGGAAGATAATATGGAAAACTTCCGTAAAAAAACGTAGAAAATTCTACGCACTTCTACGTCAAAGTACGCTAATCTATGACCAAAAGTTTTACCCATATACTGTGGCGTAAAAAGGTGTAGAAATACGTAAAATAGCATAAACTCCCGGACTTTGTACGCCAAATTTACATATTTCTACTCCCCTGCTTCAATCTCGCGTGGTTTCGTAATATTTCGTAGTTTTTGGCGTAATTCGACGTGGAAATATGTTCACAAGGGATAGCGAATCTTTTTTCCCGTGCATAAAAATCAAGGCCAGAAACATGAACAAAATTGGGAAATCTCTCCGAAGAGAGCTATCATTTTCGCCGCCCACATTCGGATGAAGACCCAAAGAATTTTCAAGAAAAAACATACTAAACGGTCGATCGAAGATAAAACGAAGTAAAAAGAAAAACAGAAGGAAGATGAAAAATAAGATAAAGAATATGCAAATTTATCCTCGAATCGATGCACGTATGGAAAAAAAAATCGTATATGCAAGAGGAAAATTGCGCGCATCCATCCGAGATTTTTTCTTGTCTATTCAAGTCAGCTACCGTAAAGATTTCAACTCTCCTGGCCTACGACGGAGAAGGCCCGCCGAGATTTTACATGTACGGTTCTCTCCTTGTTAGCACTTAATTAACTACCACCGGCTTGACCAGTCTCGCTCGAAAGGAGAAGAGACGAGAAATCCTCGTATTCTCTTCCTCTCTTCTACAACGGCTATCGCGAACCTTCGTTTTACTCGACAAAAATGTCCAGTAAGACTTTATTTCTAGCCGTTTCTCGGGGAAAACATACATATTATTACGCACGAGAGAGGAACGTGAACGCAACAACGACTTTAATGAAACGTACGCGGTATACGCGATTCCAGTCTCGCTATTTCTAAGAAACTCGAGGAAATATTAATAGAATATTAATGTTCTTGGAAGGTGTTTCGTCGAGTAAAAGAATTTCGATTCTATTTTCAGGTATAAAGTATGATAATTGATAGAAGGATATCTTGGAGTGTGTTGTCACGTATTGCAGAGTGAATACTGATGTTGAATTTATTGAATATTCTCAAAATTTTTTTCAAAAGATGCAGGATTTTTATTGATGCGAAATGTGATAAAACACCGATTATGCCGATCTATTGTCCCTAGAAACCTCAGAGCCGTTTTGAGGTATCGGTGAGCGCCCCAAATTCTCGATATTATTCATACTTTATACATAAATTATATATAATTTCGGAACTTTTGTTGTAAACCGAGAAGAAAAGTTGCTGAAACAACAAATCTCGGCAATTTGCTTTGCTGATATTGCAAAACTTGTTGCTGAATTAGCAAACATCTTGCTCTTTCAACAAATACCTCAGGGTGTTGAATTCTAGGGTCAAACGCGGAACAGAAATGCGGATTCAGTGGACTTTTATGAGCCTAAAGTCACCCAGGTGAAAATTGACGATTGGCACTAGGATGGCGCAACACTGACAAAGATTGGCCGAGCCTTGGCGGTGAGCAAGGTGCAAGCTTGGAATGATAACATCGTTACAGGCTCCATTGATGTATTCTGCCAATCACGGACCAACATTGGTACGATTATGGCAGTCAAATCAGCCATCATCGGCGACCCTTGAAAAAATTTGTCGCTCGATCTAAATCCAAGATTGGATCATGCTTGTACTCATTACGAACCAAGACTGATAGACGAATTTTTTATGGTCTGCCAATGGTCAGATGTTTTATGCATTTAAAGGAGGTACCATCATTTATTACACATAAATGATGTTGACTGCTAAATTTGAGTCAATACTATAATAGTTCTGAGTCAATATTCGGCCAAAATTGATTCAACGTTGCGACAATCCCGTGCCAACGTTGAGCCAATGTTGTGCCGATGTTCAACTCTATGTTGAACGATTGCAAAAATATAATAAAAATTCAGAGTCATATATTCCCGACATCGATCGCTTCCCCTCCACACATGTTAAGAAGTACAGCCCGAACCTGAAATATTTTATACAACCAGCGCCAGAGAATCTCTGTATACATTGAAACGAAGAAACTTATTTGATTAATCCAATACAAGATGTGTTTATAAGTTTAATATAACTCAATGATTACTGGTTACCTTACAAATCAATTACATCAAGTATAATTCAAATTCTGATGTCCACGAGTCCATGGGTCTGCACAGCTAAAATCTCTCCTTCGATGAAGGACCTATGATGAAGACAAGAATTTTCAAATCAGAAGGTTATATGATGCTTATATATCAACCGCATAGTTCGTTGAGCGCTTGCGAGAAACGAACCGAGCGTTGGAAACAATACCGAAGGGTGGCGCTTTGACATTGGACGCGGGAATTTTTGTATGGAGACGTATAATTGAGGATCGTGGCTAGCCTGAGCCAAGCTTTGACCAGGCTTGGCACTGCATTGGGTACTCATTTCTTCTAAACGTTGTCAACGTTTGGATTAATATTCAGCCGTGCTATGAAATTGTTCGTATGAAGTTAATTTCTTTTGTCCAAACGATATTGGGACAACGATGAACCATGATTGGCACAATCTTGAGCCAATGATGGATTGATCATTGGGAATTATGATTCCCAACATTGGTGCAACATTGTGCCACTTGTCAGTCAACGTTGGCTCGATATAGATTTCCAAGCCTTGGATGTCAGCATTTCGCCTATCTATTTTCCATCGTCAGTATTGGCGCAAGCAAGAAATTTTCACGTGGGCAATTATAAATCCACCTTCGAAGCATACTTTCTTCACGGAAATGTTCCAAAAAATTTGACCCAACATAATCGCGGGAGATTTGAATATTGGATAACGGAACTTGACATCCAAATTACGTGTATGCACGAATCATTCATTCACCAACTATTCCCACTGTTACGTTTAAATCTGTATTCAAAACAAATTCATTCTTGCCAAAAGCAATTCTCGTTATGTTCTCGATACACGCATAATGACACACGGGCTCTTGTTACCTTGCCTGTTTACCACATGCATGCATATACATACATATAAATATGTACATACGTATATATTGAACAACCAGATCATATTTCTAGAGATCATATCATGTAATCTGATTTTAGCAAATGCCTGCGAAATGCTTTGTATTAGCCCTGCACATATAGACGCGTTTATTCCGCGCGACAGAAGTTTGACGACAAAATATTTGTCGTTCAAACAGCAGCAGTAGTAGTGTACCACCAGCACCAACAACCATCGCACGATTTCAGTTCAGAATGTCCCCTCTTATACTGCACACGTTACACACAAGTTACATTCAATCCTCATTGAGTCGTATACCAGAAATGATGTGGTTGTTTCACGCGATTTCGACCAATCTCTTTGCCAAATGACAACAAAACCTCTTCTGTTTATCGACAGAAAGAGAGAGAGACAGAGAGAGACCATAAGAATATTCCGGGTTGTTTTTTCTCTCCTTATATTCTCTTCGTTGAGACAGGAAAAAATTATTTGTTCTATCGTTACTTTGATTTCATTCCTTCGTCATCGCGTGTACGATATGTGATCATTCTAATCGGATATTTATCAAGAATTTCATGAAAAATATAACTTTGATAAGAATCATTAATGGAGAAAAAATGATTTGCTACTACGAAGAAATTTGTTGTCTTTACAAAAATATTCACTCCAGCAGCTAAGACGTCAGTTCTGGGAACAAATTTCTTCATGTCAGCAAAAAAGTGTAGTTGCGTCAATCATTTCTCTTGTTCTTTCAGCTAATTCTTTTTTCCAGGCGCTATAGTAACAATATTTTTTTCTCCGTGTTCCTTCCTTCTTTTTCTTCGAAATAAGGGAGATTTTTTGGTTGTTCTATAAAAGCGAAGTGATGTCTCAAAATTTCAATTTCGCTTATGTAATGTTTCAAAAACCGTAAAAATATTTATGAGTCTTCTCGAAGATTTCGTCCGCTGAATTCTGGAACGTAATTAATATTCAATAGTAAATTTTATAACGTTTGTCTTGGGTACCGAGTATCTTCACGGTCATTAAACAAGAATTGTGATGAATAGGTAATATAGCGTTGGAATGACGTTCTTCCGACACAGTTTACAATGCGAGTTATTCGAACGTTACAATGTATGGAAAGACTAATATACCTTATCGAGAAAACAGCTGTGTATATCGATACAAATATATCAAATGTACGCGTATAACAATATAGATTACGGAATATCATTAACCGACTTTTTCTCTCATCAAATACGACAAAAAAAACTTGTTTCAAACTCGTCAAACATCCTCCAACCATCGGTGATCCTCGTATTTACTCAACGTACGTGAAAAAAAAAGATATATATCGTTTTAATGCGATCAAATCGCGGCGGAATTGAGTCGCAGTCGGATAGACAATGTATTTTTCTTGAAGATGACGAACGAAGCTGTTTTAGCTTTTCGATTGCATTGATATGTAACCACAATCACAGTCGAGACAATTGTAACAGAAATTTTAGTTCAAATTTTTTTAAAATCTCATTGACGAATGGGAAAATGAATAGGTTTCGATGAAATTCAATCAGAAATGTCACCATTCGTAATAGGATTCAATAGAATATTTCTACCTGGGCGGCCATACCCTCTGAATTTGGAACAGTGAAAAATCGATTACTGTGAATTAGTGCATATGCAATGCACGATCAGTGAAGATTAACTGATCTTTGCAGTGAAATCTCACAGATTCGATTGGCACTTCTAACTGCATAAACAGTGAATACTCACTGATATTTCACTGATCCCTTTGTCAGTAGTCGACTTTTAACTGCAGAAACAGTGAGATTCCACTGACTTGAATTTAGAGAATGGAGTATTGAAAAATGGACAAAATTTTTCCAAGTAGTTTTTGAATAACTATAAGCAATCAATAAAAATCTCAAATGTATAGCGATAAAGTACACTTCCTGATTAAAAAATCTCATTTAATTGATTTTGAATGGGTTTGAATCGGTTTTCTGTATCGGAATCAATGAGAATCAATCGGTTCAATGAGATTCTTTGTGCAGGGCTGCTAGGTTTCGGCTCCAAAGCTCAAAACATGTTCCTAAATATGAAGAAATAAGTTATAAAAATTATTGACATTTGTAGGTTAATATGTTCATAATCGTTTGCATGATTTTGAGGAATCATACGAATCAATCCGTCCGGAGGATAAGTAAATAAAAAACAACAGTTTAACAAAACTTGATTTTATTATTCAACACAGTTGCCATCGAGGGGGAAACAACTAGTTCAAAGAATCCATCGATTCTTGTTAAATCTCATTAAATCTCATCCGGCAATTTTTCAATGAGTTTTGGCCGGATGAATGAATTCCTTCGATGTGAATCTGATTGAATCTCGGACAATGTTTCGATTCTTTCAACCAGAGATGGAACCATTTCCGATTCATATTGTGAAGTAGGTGGAGTGCTTAGGATTTTGTTCAAAAGAGACGAAGCAAACCACGATTCGAATCAGTTATCGAATAACGAAATACTCAGCTGTTATTGTGGACCCAAAATCCTGCTACGCATCGTTTAAACGATGTTTCCAGTTTTAAAAACTTGATTCAGGAAGATAAACCCCGATGATTCATCAAATTTCGTGAGTTTGAAGTTGCGTTTTGTTTTTATAAACGATCCAAACTTCAAAAACATACAATTCCGGTGTCTTGCTATTTTTTTTGAGTTCGGCCCAAGCTTGAGAATGATAAGATAAGACTAGTTTACGCCAATTATTTCGCTGAAACTGCCCATGTGTGTATGGAACAATAGTCCAATCATGGACCAAGCCTGGCACAAGAATGATAAGATCGGGACAAGCTTGGGCCAATGGTTCGTTCCAGACTAGTTCAAATGAATCGCCAAGCATCACCAATGCTTCTTTCATCACAGATATCGATGAGAAGAGTAATTTGATCCAGATTTCAGCTCGGAGTTCTCCCTCGGAATACCGTACATGAATCATCTTAAAACGATAGATTAAATGTGCCTTGGCAGTTGACTGGGACGAGCTTGGGTTCTTCCCAGTCTTGTTAATCCCTGCATGGGAAAGACATCTTGAAATCCTGTAGAGAGTTCTTCAAGATCAGTTGATTTCCGTGTATGATCACATTTCAAAGTAGCCTATTACCATTGAGTCAAGTTTTATTCTTATTTAGATCAAATATATCTATCTTAGGGTGTGAAACTGGAGTGTGGGGCCAATCATGGGGAGGAGATTGGACTGGTCTTGGCCCGATAGTTATGCACAAGTCTTTATCCATTGTGAACTCGGAATTCGGTCACTAATTGAAAACACTGTGCCACTTATGTGGACAACATCGGCTTAAATAATCATCTTAACCTTAGCTTGATTTTCACGCTTGTGCCAAGCTTGTACCAAGTGCAGTTTTTGGCCATTCCAAAGATACGAACAAATGTTCCATGACTAACTATTATCCATTGAGAACAGCAACGGGACAATCATGGAACCAATCATCATGGGTTCAATTATTTCCAACGGAGGTTTTGTCCTGATACACGTGCCAATCCTGGGACAAGCTTGGATTTTTCTCCAGGCCTGTCAATACCTGCATGCGCAGTGAAATTGATTCACCAAGCTTGTTCGATCGCAAGGATTGCGATGAAAATAGTCATTTATCGATATTTTAGTCCATGAGTTCCTTCCTCGAACAGTGCTATGTCTGAAACAAGCTTATAAACAAAAAAAAGTAATTAGCTGTGAGGTGGACAGCTATTTTTCAGCTCCTATAACTAAATTTCACCTGCTGCAACAAATTTTTTAGCTTCATCGGCTAAATTTTAGCCAATGTTACTGAGAAATTAGCTATCATATATCCTTAAAGTACCACTGTTGATGTACTTAATCACTGTGGGTTAAAACTTTTTATTTATCCCTCAGTTGATCAGAAAGTACGTAGCAAAATTTTGACTATTCCTTGAAGAATTCCATGATCCTTAATTTATTCACAATCCTCAAATTTAATTTGGCACAAAATATTTCCAGAAAATCCATGTAAAATTCGGAGAATGTTCAAATAAATCAGAAGGTACGTAAAAAATATTATATAATCCTGCAATAATTAACATTCAATGAAGAAGAAATTCAAGTTTTGAACTTGAGAATAGTAAAAAAAAAAGCTCCGAAGAAAACTTCGGAGTTTGTGAGGATGCTAATCGAACCGACCGATTTAGAATATTTGAATTACGTGTTATATTTCTTTCACGTTATTCCAGTCTTGAACCAACGAGGGATCTCTCAAGAGCCAAAGAAAAGAGAGAAAGGGAGAGACGGAATTTGCCAATCAATGACAATGCAGCGACGATGATGCTTAGAACCTCGGTGGTACACCCCATTCACGCTAAACGCTGGTAATGAGTGATTATCTTGGTTAGTCTGGTTAACACGCGGTACCAAGGTAGTGCCAACAATACAAGTACGCATGAACTTTGTTTGTTTTCGACGACACGTGCCTGCTACTAACGGATGTACCATACTCGCACTTACGTAATTGTACGAGTTGTGTACGTTATACCTGATGTTTCGTGTTCTTTCCATCTCTTCAATAGCATTGAGAAAAGATTAATCTCTCGTTAGTTTGATTTCTGTTTTGAAGATATGAATTATCAAACGTGAAAAAAGTAGTAGGGTGTGTTGTTTTTTATGATTTATAATTCACACTTAGCAAAAATTACTGCAAAAAACACACATCATGTAAAATGATGTGATGAAAGTTTTGAATCTGCTTTCCGCTACAACGATAACGGGTCATTCAATTAGGATTTTTTCGCAAAACCATTAAGCTTGACTCAAAAAAAAACAAACATGAATATTGAAGCAGGTTTCTGCTAGGGGCAGAATATAGTCATTATATTTTTTATACACTCGGCAAAGGAGAATATTACTTGAATAGGAAGAGAAAAAAAAAAGAGTTGGAATATTTTGCGCCAAGTATGTATGATTCCATACTTGGCGCAAAACTCGTGTTTAATTCTTGACAACAACTTGTTTCTAATAATTGATGAAAAATGATTCAAAAGTTGTTTTATAGTAGAACAGAGAGGATCCTCCATTCAGTCCATTTAATTAAATTCGAGCACATCTAAGCTAGGGAAGATCTGTTGTCTCGGTCTCTTATTCGGTCACGTAATCCTCCGTGTTACGTACTTACTTACAAGAGACACGAACAACCATACCAAGGATTCCAGATCACACAGTATAGTATTGCACTAATCTGTAACACGTACGTGTACTTACCACCATACGTGTGTACGTATACGTTACCTGGGTGTACCTCTAACGAGCGAGCTCCTATCACGAGCAAAGGAGGAATATCTAGTACGTTTCAGCTCTTAGTATGTATATATGTATATATATGTATGTACGTATAGTATATACGTATTATGTATATGTGTATATTTCTTAGAGACCACGTTGTAACATATATAACTATATACGTACGTATATATATATATATATATATGTATTTAGTGTCGGGCAAGGATGGAAGGCGGAGCCTGGAACAGCCAACCAACAGCCAGAATTTCCAATTTAGCTCCTCACCGACAGAGGAAAGAAGGGGGTCAACGGCTAGTAGAAGGCTTCTACGAAGCTGAAGCTGAAGCCACTATTTCTCCTCTTCCTCGTTCGCTACTTTGCTCTGCCGCTTGTATTGCTGCTTCTGCTTCTTCTGCCACCGATCTCCTCTGTTCCATTCCACTGTTTCGCTTCAAAGTCGTCCTGCGGCAACACAGCTCTACGTACTTACGATTACGATAAATCCCTCACAATCTCAAAGTCTTCGGATCCTTGCTCTTTCACGTTTTTCATACTCCTATGTAAATTTATTTGTGAATACACGTTCGTCTTTTCTTAGGACGAAAAAGACTTTGAATTGCGATATTCGAGCACCCTTGAGTCAGGAATATAGTCATTTTGAATCCACTCATAAATTTTATTCCAAGCCATTCGGTGGAATTGAAAACATTTTTCGGAAGTTCAGGTTTTTGAATACGAGATTGAGCTGAAGAGGGGAATTATGGGTTTCAGAATGGTTTTTACGCTGCATTCTTCATTGAAGAAATGAGAAATTTCAATGAAAATTTATTGTTCTTGCCTGGTTTGAAATTGGCCCGATAATCTCATGCATTTAAATAGACATCACAGTTGAAGAGAAGGAATTGGAGTAAACTATGAAGCACCAATCAGTTCATCCTTTTTACCGTTTAGGATACTTCCCAGTACCTCATATGGCGTTTATCAATAGTTCATAAGGCACTGAGCAGTAACTGACAAGAAATTTGTTACATCGAGAGAAAAATTCACTGAAACAATGAAATATTTAATTGAACGGTAGCAATAAAATACTTGATTGATTCGAATGAAGTTTTGTCGAAACAAACATTGTATTATTGTTTCAATCAAATCTGCAATAGTCGACAAAATATTTTGTCAATAAAAATATATATTCAATTGATTCGATGAAGTTTTATTGAAATTAACTAATGCTCCTTGGTAGAAATTTGTCTGGGCGTCCCATTTACCATCCAAGTACTAGATGGGACCCATGTGGGGGCGACTGGATAACGCATTTCAGCCAATTTGGTTTTAGTGCACAAACATTTAGTCGATTCATGTAGATTTTTCATGCGTTAAGGAATTAAGAGGAAGCCCAAACGTTCCAATTTGTTAATCGGGATTATTTTATGGGAAGAAATTCAAGAGCAACGTTTTTGACTCGATATTACATGTTAACATACATTTTCGTCTCATTCATAGATTTTGTTTCACAGAAAAAACATGATCTCCACATTTCTAATGAACAATTTAAACTACATTCTTGCAATTCTATGGGACATCTGGATGGGCACAAGCTAGGAAACCAACTCACCATCTGGGAATACTAGCTGGGGCCCATCTAATTCCCAATCATAATTTCTACCAGGACTTCTATTGTGGCTATTCAATTAAATATTTCATTGTTCCCGAAAATTCTTTCCCTCAGTGTCATAATTATCATCGCGTCCATATGAAAAGTACAAATTCAAAAGAATATCAGTGTTTAGAATCCCTAATTACTTTGTGTAAAATTATGAATATATAAAGAAAATATTGTGTGGAAGAATAAGAATACATTTTTCCGTAGTAGTCTATTGTTGAATCAACGAAGGAATTTATTTGAAACTGTTCAAATATCCGCTGTTTGTGGGAGTTGGTTGAAAAGATAAAGGGTTACAACATTTTTTCCATTATAATCGAGTATACATTAAATGAAATTTATGTAGAGTCAAGTATGAATCAAATGAAATGTATGTGCTTCATATAATATAACGTAGGCCTTATATTATGTCATATCAAAGATCGAAATAACACAGCAAACCAGCAAACTGACCAGTCTTCTACTGAAATTGAATTCATAAAAAATTATCCACGTATTCTTTCTATTTTTCATGACTTGTAATCTTGAAGAGTCCTTTTTATCCATGGAATGATTGGAAGATGAACATTTTTACCAGTTCTCGTTCAGATTTACTTCCAATTTCAAAGTGAATCTAGCAAAAATATACTGCCAGATTCAATGACGAGTGTGAATGATATTTTTCTGCATTTCATCTCTCTTCATTTCGCGCATAAGCGCACTGAAAAGTTGCATTAGTTGAACATTAAATAATGATAAGTAACTCACTAGTTTTACCTAACCAACGCTAATTGGATCAAACTCATCAGTTACTAACTAGCGCCTCGTTAGTTTTTCCTCTTCAGTGTCTCATCAGGCATGAGAAAAAAATTGCAATATTTCTACCAGGGTTTGCTTCCCTGATAAAAAATCTCCCTGAATTTCTCCATATTTTAGGACATTTTTCAGAGAGATTCAGAGTTATTTCAGAGTCATTCAGAAGGAGTTAGAGACTTGCCAGATAGTGACACACATCCTGAATCTCTTCAACTGCCTTTTTTCTGATCGAGATTTATAAAATTTCAGGCATCTTTCTAAATCTCTCCGAATCCCTTAATTCATTCAAAATACAAAGCTTCTTCTGAGTTCCTCTGAAACCTTCTGAAAAATTCAACACACAATTTCCCCTGAATCTTGCTGAAACTCCCTGAGTGCCTTTTGGACTAAAAATTTTGCTGAATCTATTTCTCTTTGAATTATTCTGAATCGCTCTGAAAATTTCAACGCACAATTTTTCTTAAAGGGGTATCCTAGCGTAGAAGAACGAATTTCTGACGTTTTTTCGAGCCCTGTACAAATAAAATAAAGAATATTTTCACCATTCATTATTTCAACATTTGCTCATTGATCTTTTGAGAATACAAAAAGAATTACTTAACAAAATTATAAGTTGGTGGTAAAAAGACTGCCTTGGGGTGCGTGATTTCAGCCCTTCTAGTGATCTGAAACCAGAAAATCCAATGGAAATCTTAATCAGTGAAGATGCCGCTATGGTATGAACTTCGGACAAGTCGAAAAACAAATTTCAAACAAAATGGCAGCCATTTGAAAGAAGAAATTTTTTTTTCTTCACGTTCTTTATGACCATTTCAGATTTTTAAAAAATAGTAAAATTGGAAAATTCCCAATTTTTGTTGATTCATACGATAGAAACATGTACAAAGAATGTTCATACCAAATTTGAAATAAATCGGTTCAGTAGAACGCGTTTGATGCTACTAAAATCACTAAAATGGCTACAACTCTGTATATAATCAGCATTTCAAAACATCCTCTTAAGAGCATATTCTTGAATATCTAAACTTCAAAAATGCGGAAAAAAATTTCGATTCTTTCAAATTCCTAGACTAGAATACCCCCTGAATTCACCTGTGGGAATTTCAATTTTCAGAGTTTTTCAGAAATGCTCAGAATATTTTCAGAGATTTTCAGAATTATTCTGAATTTTATAGAGACTTGCAGAGATTCACAGAAATTTTCAGAGGAATATTTCCACCTGGGACTCCCTGAATGCCTCTGAAGTTTTGAACAAAAAATGTTCCTCATTGTATGGTTATCTGAATCTTCCTCAATTCCTTTGAATCCCTCTGAAAAATCCAGTGCCCAATTTGTCACCATTCACATGCTTCTGAATTTATCTGAAACTCTCGGAATTCATCTGAAATCATGAACTTGAAATTTTACTGAATCTATTTCTCCCTATTTCTGAAATTCCCGAAACGTCTCTCAAATCTTGCACCAAAATCTCTGTGATACCCCTGGTGGGAATTCCAATTTTCAGAGTTTTTCAGAAATGCTCAGAATATTTTCAGAGATTCTCAGAATTATTCTGAATTTTATAGAGACCTGCAGAGATTTACAGAGAATTTTCGAGTTTTTGGAGTTTTTCAGAGATTCTCAGAGAAATATTTCCACCTGGGACTCCCTGAATGCCTCTGAAATTTTAGACCAAGAATTTTCCTTATTGTATTGTTATCTGAATCTTCCTCAATTTCTTCAAATCTTTCTGAAAAATCCACCGCCCGATGTGTCACAATTTACATGCTTCTGAATCCATCTGGAACTCCCGGAATTCATCTGAAATCATGAACCGGAAATTTTACTGAATCTATTTCTCCCTATTTCTGAATCTTTCTGAAATTCCCGGAACGTCTCTCAAATCTTGCACCAAAATTTTCACTAAATCTCCTTCTCTCTAAATTTCCCTGCATTTCTCTGCATCTCCCTGAACTCCACTGAATTCCTCTGAAAAGTTCAACCCACAGTTTTTTCCTAACTTATCTATCTCCGAATCTTCATGAAATTTCCTGAATGCCTCTGGAATTTCAAACCAAAAATTTAACTCAATTTATTTCTCTCTGAATTTCCATGAATGCTTCAAAATTTTCCTGAATCTTGCTGAGTTTCTCTGAAACGTGAAATTTTCAGAGAAATTAAAAAGGATTCTTTCACCAGGGTTTCCAGTTTTCTTATCTTACTTTTGTCCCACTGTCTCGAATGTTCCGCTCAGAGAATCCATCGTTTATGAATATACCGAATATTCGAAATAATGTTCATCCTATCGAGTGAATATCATGTTTTTCGATGATATAGTTGAAGATTTTACATCAAATATATCCGAAAATGATCAGTGCATTGAGAAAAAAAACCCTTGAACCAAGAAAATATTGGATTGACCTAGTCCAATCCGATATTTTCTTGAATCAAGAAAACTTTCTTCCAACGAAGAAAATATTTACTCAGTTTGAAGCTACCCAACCAGGAATTCACAACAGGCGCAGTACTTCACCAGTACAGACCAGAACTGGCAGGGGACTGGCATTTGTCTGAGATGAGAACGCTTTTCTGCACTGGGGATTGCGTACTAATACCCGAGCAGAAAAATTGTATGGCCAGCCTCATGTTCATTATGGGCCCGGTCGGACAGTGATAGAGTTCATCTTATTTTGCCACACCTGATCTGGTCCTGTTGAAGCCATGATTTGGCACGCCTGATTAAGGTCAACCAGATCTGGCTCTGCTAGGTTTGTAATTTGGTATGCCCTATCATAGTTCATTACATCGGGCTCTGATACAACGGTGCGTTACATTCCATATCAGGGCCTGATTTGAGATAAGGCTTTCCAGATCTGGTCCTGATCGAACACCCAATATGAATTTCTACTCGGGTACTATTATTCGCAATCAGTGCAGTCCCAGATAGCAATGTAAACTTACTGCAATATTGTCAGGTAAGCTTGTGACAAGGTTGAAACAAGCTTCTTACACTGAAAATCCAATTTCTTAGATTGGAAGAAAATTTCTTTACCCTCATTCTGGTAAATCTTGTTTTCAATGGAAAAATTTTTCATTGGATTGAAGTAATTTTTTTCAAATTCGAGAAGGAATATATTTTTGTTCCAATTTGAAAATTCTTTGTTGCAGTTTGATGGAAACTTTTTCCTCTCAACTGAGGTGTTTTTGATGGAATAAAATATTTATTGAAACGAGGACAAAGAAAAATTTCTTCCAATCTAAAAAATTGGGTTCTCAGTGTAGTTGACTAACCAACACTAACTTGTGCACTAACTAACGAAAATATTTCGTAAGTTGCCAGGGATTTACGTTAGTTAGTGCAACTGTCGAGTTAGTTGAGGCAGCTACCGTGATCCTTGTCCTGACTACTATTTAAGTACTCGAGTCGAAAAATTGTAATACTTTTCAAAGCCTGATCAACTCCGTAATACACAACGATCCAGAATTCAATCGGGTTAAAAAAAAGGTCAACATCAGGTTGAATGAGGATGTTAACAGCAAGATCAGGGAAAAAAGATGCAATCGAATCTCATTCACTCCGTAATACGCAACGAATCAGAGCTATATCAAGGTTCACTTCTTGACTCGTGTGCATTTTGATTTAGTGATGATTTTTCGCCTGGCTTCTACAGTACTCGAATAGTCGATTTTTGACCATCCATAGATGCAAAAGATTTCATCTTTCAAAGGGTAATTGTACCGAGAAGCTCGCTCACCCAACAACCTTGGAGGAAAGTTAAATGGCTACCTGGAATCATCATTAGCTACTTGAAATACATATTCTCAAAATGCAAAAATCTATCCAGCCATCGCGAGGGAAAATTTCATTTCTTCTTTTTCACATTCCAGATCTTGAGAGTATCACTCTCGGTAATCGACTTGGAACATTCGTTCGAAATTTGCCACAACACACAATTCCCGCTTTTCCCTTCCTCACAATTCTCACTCGCATTCAAAATCAAATATCGATCGTATTCTTTGTCCCGGTATCACGTAAACGAAAAGAAACAATTTTGGAGGAATAAATCTTTCGGAGAATCTGTTTTCTTCTTTGGGAATCGCGATGAGAGGGAGAAAAAGCGACGAATGCGGTAAAAGAAGTCTCGGGGGATTTTCTTCTTTCTGTGGTAACTCCAGCATCGAGGCAAGTTAAATCAGAAACAGAAGAGAAATCAGGAGGCAAAATAAAAGTAGGTAAAGCGAAGAAAGAAGAAGAAGAAGAAGAAGAAGAAGCAGGCAGGCAAGCAAGCAAGCAAGGGTCGGTAGAGCTAGGACGTGTAACACGCTTGGCCGAGCTGAAACTCGTGATATTGCCTCGAGTCTTCCTCAGATACCTACTACATAATTGCGGAGATTCAGTTCAATCGGGAATTTCCAAATATACAAGGGATCCTTTTTCCTTGGATATCTCTTCTTTTTCGAAGTGAAATAATGAACTTTTCAATCTTCTTTTATACTATAATAAAAAAAAAAGTTTATATATATATAAGTCGTTTCATCAGATCACTTCAAGAGATCTTTCTTCCCTTTTTTTTATTTTCCCCTTTATCCCCAGGCACACGATATCACGAGAATCACCACCACCACCATCGCCCTCACCACTGTCGGTGCTTGTTGTGGTTATGGTGATGATGACGGAGGTAGTGGTAGTAGGAGCAGTAGGTAGTAGTATAGGTCTGGCGTAGGTCCTTCAAGTCCTATCCGGGCAAGTGGATTATTGACGGCACGAAACAATGACGTAGAGCTTTGTTCCACGCACCACCAACGTGTAATATGTGTTCGACCATAAATCGTGTATAGGGTTGAAGTCTCTCCTGCTGATACGTTATGTCTTTCCATCTTTTCTCCATAAGCGTTCTAGTAGTGGTATACACATCAGAAGTCAGTTTTGTGAATATCGAGTGGGCCCGGTTATAAGCTACCATGAGTGCTTTTTGAACAGATCCAGTCAAGCACCGGGAGAGTACTTTTGCGTACATCTGGGCCAATGTCTGTCTTTTTGATCGGTGTTTATTAAAAATCATATATATATATATATATATGATGATGATGAGGACGAAAGAAGGTTCAGTTCAAATGAAAAATTCTAATAAATATACACTCACGGAAAGTTCGTTTTAATTTCAAAAGAAATTTTCTTGATTCAAGTAAAATTTTCTAGGCTCAAGAAATCCTAACTGTGAGTGTATTCTTTGTTGATGAACCAACCTGTAACGAAATTTCCATTATCAAGAAGAGAAGACAAATTTCAGGAATCAAAATTACTGGAAGGAGGAGTCTGAGGAACCAAATTTCATAAATATATATGTACACAATTTCTGAATTTTCTAGAGCGCGAATTTGTAATCGTGTTTTGAAGCAAAGTAAACGTTCGAGACGAGCATACGCGTTCACTCAGCGTGATGTTTATATATTCATTTTATATACGATAAAATGGAGGAAAATAGGAGAGGGTAGAGTGGAAATAAGGGTGGATTTGGATGTCGGCACAACAGTGGCTTGGAGGGATTTAATATAATCGTGCAATAAAATTCACTTACAAGCTGTAGCTGTTCCCCCTTTCGCTTTCGCTCGTATCTACTTATTCCTTCTATATTTTTCGAGTTCCTTTCTTTCATCCTGCTTCCCAACTTTACCCGCTGTACCACTATCTCATCCATTTTTTCCTCCCTTCCTGGATGACTTGCGAGCGATTTCGTTCAGAGTTTTACCAAGGACAAGGATTTCTAAAGACAATATATCAGCATTCAAGATTCTTGCAACAAAATTTCTCTCGATCCATCTAATGCTTGATAATTCCTCACAGTGCTGCGCCGATTTGGATATTCACACTTTTATTCACACTTTTTTTTCAGAAATATAACCCGCTGCATATGGAGGGGAAGTTATATCACAGGATAACGGAGATACCCATTCAATAGAGCATTTCTTCCCCTTCAAAATCGTTTTCTCATTCATTGCTCTACGATTTTTTATCGCAGAGTTATTCAATTTTTTTGTGCTTGGAATCGTTGTTTTTTCAAAACCTCTTTAGAAAATAGAAATTCAAACCCGACAACACTTCATGGAAATCAAATGTACGTGATATGCCACTGAGTATATGAATTATATCATCGTATACCAATCCATGCAGGTATTGACATGACTGGAAAAAAACCCAAGCTTGTCCCAGGATTGGCACGTGTATCAGGAACAAACCTCCGTTAAAAATAATTGGACCCATGATGATTGGTTCCATGATTGCCCCGTTGCTGTTTTCAATGGATAGTTAGTCATGAGACATTTGTTCGTATCTTTGGAATGGCCAAAAACTGCACTTGGTACAAGCTTGGCACAAGCGTGAAAATCAAGCTAAGGTTAAGATGATTATTTAAGCCGATGTTGTCCACATAAGTGGCACAGTGTTTTCAATTAGTGACCGAATTCCGAGTTCACAATGGATAAAGACTTGTGCATAACTATCGGGCCAAGACCAGTCCAATCTCCTCCCCATGATTGGCCCCACACTCCAGTTTCACACCCTAAGATAGATATATTTGATCTAAATAAGAATAAAACTTGACTCAATGGTAATAGGCTACTTTTAAATGTGATCATACACGGAAATCAACTGATCTTGAAGAACTCTCTACAGGATTTCAAGATGTCTTTCCCATGCAGGGATTAACAAGACTGGGACAATCCCAAGCTCGTCCCAGTCAAGACTGCCAAGGCATATTTAATCTATCGTTTTAAGATGATTCATGTACGGTATTCCGAGGGAGAACTCTGAGCTGAAATATGGATTAAATTACTCTTCTCATCGATGCCTGTGATGAAAGGATCATCGATTGATGCTTGGAGAATCATTTGGACTGGGCTGAAACGAACCATTGGCCCAAGTTTGTCTCGATCTTATCATTCCCAAGCCTGGGCCAAGTTTATTGAATTGTTCGAGACGAGTCTCCACAGGTCTTGTGCCAGGCTTGGTCTATGATTGGACAATTATTCCATACACACATGGGGAATAAGTCGGACTGCGAGTGATCAAGACGCAAGGAAATACTTTGAAGAATCCAAAAGTGGAATTTATTCAATTTTCCTTCCATATAATAATATAATATATCCCTAGGTGAAAAATCAAAACCAGTTCAATATTGTTCCAAACTTAGATGTTGCGAACCAGTACTGGGTTGACCAATTTGGATAAACAAACGAATTTAAATCAGAAAATGTTCGTATTTCATTGATGGAATGATGAAAATATTGCAAATGCTTGGTCTAGATGCAGTTCTTTGGAACAGTTACGTGTATCAACTAGCTCAGACAATTTTAAGAAGGTTTTTAGATGTAGAACACTTGGAAACCAAACTTTTTTTCCCGTCGCAATTTTTTCACTCAGCTCATAATCTCAAAATTACAGAGATTTTTTCAACCCGTGAAAAAATCATTCAGGTCTGATTAGGCGTGTTCAGGCCTGATCATGGGAATTTTTTGGCAAAATTTTTCATGCTCAACACTGACTGTACGTGGTTAGGCCTGACTACGCTTGATTATTCATTTTTTAGCTTAATCGTGATTGAAGAGGCTTCGATTTTGCACCCACGTGGAAACCCGTGATCAAGCTTGACCACGTACGATCATGCGAAACAAACTATTCTCGCCCTTGATCATGCAAAATCGTACCAAATGAGAAGCATTCGAGTGTTGCATTCAAATGACTCTGTGTAGATTTTTTTTATCACGAATACACATGCTTCATCATGTCAAATCGGCCCCAAACGCATTCACGGACGCTTAAGCACGCGCGATCATGCCTGAAAACTGAAAACTAGAAAATGGACACTGTGGAGCCTTCCGAAGTAGCTGATCTGATCATCTGGTCATAACTTGATCACTTCTCAACCAATCAAAGGTGATCTGGTATCCTGTATGAGCCCGCTAAGTAGAAATGATTGACAATACATTAGTGTTTCATCAAATTAGAAAAAGGATCACGAAAGGAACTCTTCTTTTTGTCAAGTTATAAAACTGATTAATTCTGTATGAATTTTCCATGCATAATAGAGCATGATCAAGCATGATTAGGCGTAATTGAGCGTGATTAATCCTGATTACGAGGGTAAAAAATTGAGGCCTCATCACGCCTGATCACGCCTAAGGAATAAGACCTGATCAGGCCTGAGCAGGCGTGGAGGATTTTTTCACGGGAAGAAAACGACTTCAAGCACAAAAAAATTGAACAACCCTGCAAGAAACGATTTTGAAGGGGAAGAAATGCTCTATCGAATGGATGTGTCTCCGTTATCCGGTGATATAACTTCCCCTCCATATGCAGCGGGTTATATTTCTAAAAAACAAAGTGTGAAAAAACGCCATATTCAATTCGCCGTAGCACTTTGAGGAATCATCACAGAGAAAAGAGGTTTGTTCCATTCGAAAGATCATACTACTTTGCCCTTTCAAATGGTTTGTTGATTTCTTTCCTACGACCATTTTTCATTGAGATATGATACTTCAAACTTGCATCTTCTTCCAAGAATTTATCGAAACTTTTGAGCGGTAGGGTAGTTGATTTTTTCAATTTCGTAATTTTTCCATATTCTGCAAAATTTCTCTCATTCCTTTTTCAAATGCTTGTTGATGTTCTTTCGAACTCCCTCAACTCCGTCATGAAAAAAAAAATCCAGTTCTTAACGAATACTCATTAAAAATGATCAGTGGGACAGAAATCAGTCACTAGATGTGAAATATCCTATGTAGCAACATAAGGGCGAGTTTGGAGACCCTCAAGAGTCCATTCAAAATTCATCGGGAACATAAAATTCAGTTGCCAGATCCAAAACACCCTATCTAACACATAGTGATCCTGGCACAGATACCATGGAATCCCGTATAAAAAATTTTTAGGTTCCGCCAATGCTGACAACAAAACATAGCTTGGCGGAATGTTGACAGTGGAGGCTTGGTAATCTATGAATATTCTATATAATGTTGCATCGATATCGGTGTTCAACGAATTTAGGTTGTCAGCCTACCATTGATTCACAATTCCGCCAGGCTTGGCGCTTGCCAGGCTCATCCTTGGTCCAACATAGTTTGACCGAACGATAGATTCTATCGAAAGTGAGGATCTTTTGGAACGTGGTTGAATATTGCCACAAACTTTGGTCTAGTCTGGATAAAAATGAGTTTTCAATGTAGCGCCGATCATTGGTAATAGCATGGCTCGATATTGGCATGCTCCTTAATTTGAACTTTTGATGGCTGAATTGCTAGCTAAGTTACCGATCGAATGTTTCTCGCGAGTAGGGAGAGATGTATACAAGGAATATATAAGGCTCAAATAATTCTCTGGAAGAACAGGAAGATCGTTCTTTGTTACAGGTTACACCAGAGGGCTCCTACCGCTGATCCATATCGTCTACACTTCTCATGGCAAACTTTAGCGACAAAAAACACCGAGTTGTTTACAGATAAATGAGAAAAACACAATACTCTCCCAAATAACGTGTATTAAAAATTGTAAAATACGCATAATTTTCATATACTTTTTGTGTTAATTATTTTTTACACTTTTATCATTGGCGCAACAAACTGGATAAACAAATTTTTCTATTGTTTGCCAATGGATGGTGTATTTCATTGCCATTTCTGCACCAATGTTAGGGCTTCATCGGAAAAACACATCGATGAATTATAAAATGATGTTATCATTTCAGTGTTGCGCCATGCCTCAATTTCAAAGCCTCAGATCCCAGTAAAAAATGTAAAGTCATCAACTCTTCAACATCAGTTCTTCGGAGGTTTCTTTTCTGACTTGATCTTCTGGTCTCATTTTCGATGTTTAGACTATTTTAGACACAGCAATATCCAAATTATATCACCGTCTGGTATTGAGATCGAAATAATTATCGAGAACTTATGAATAGAAGTAAAACTAGAATCTGATATTCCAGAAAAGCATAGTTAAGAAGAGCAATTTCGAATGAATCGATAAAAAGAGACAATAGAAAATTTCTAACCCAACAGAATATGCGATGGTAGATGGAGATTATAGGTAGACTGATAGAGAGACGCGTCGATTAATCGTATACGGTATGGTATATGCCTAGTGTACCAATACGTATGCTCACAAACGCGATGTGCCCAGCCGTTAAATCACTCAGGCACGTTCTGTTGGCTTCGTTCTCGCTTGCACGACCAACGAGGACGATGTATATATGTATGCCGGCCAATGAATACGACTTGTTTGCATAGGTCCGGCATAGCATGCACACGGCAAACTCATGTGTGCATGACTTGGCCTATACATATATGCCTGCACGTCAGAATATATGTACACATTTATACATATATTTATATCTGTGTACAGGGATGTTAGAAGCCACCGATGATGATGGGGTAGGTACAAAATGATGAGAGCAAACGGAAGAAAACCACTGCTCATGCTCAACTGTATAGGAAGGAATGAACGATTCAACTCACCCCTCTCTCTTTCCTTTTAACATCATCACTGTGTACACTCAGCTGTCGGGGCTGTTTTTGCTGTTGCGGGCGGCTTTTGACGATCAATCGTCTCTGTTTTGCGTATGAAAATTAACGTTCCCGCTTACACAAACTCTTCATTGGATTTAGTTATATACGAATATCAAAAGTTTTTTATTCCTCAAATCTCTATCTCTTGTCCAAAATTGGAATATTTGAATTTGTAAGATTATTTCGCTTCGAATCGAGCCTGAGAAATTCACATTTTTATTATTATCACTATCAGAATGAAGGTCGTGGCGAACGAAAGAAGGGAAGAATTTCGATAACAAAGCGTGGCTTGTGCAACAATAAAAACAACTGCACACCCGATAAGAGTTTCAAAAAGTACATAAACCGAAACGACATTTTTTTATCTGAATGTTATCATTTTTCGAGATTACTCTAACTCTCTTTGGTGGTTTGTGTCGGTGGGTTTACTTTGGCACCGTCGATGCTTTCTTTCCGTTACGTACAATCTCTTTTTCTGAAACCATATCTCGACCCTGAGTATCCTTAAAGCTTCTTCTTCTTCTTCTTCTTCTTCTTCTTTCACACGATACGTGAAGATAAGATAACTTCCCCGCAGGAAACTCCCAATTGTATAATCTCGGTCATACGTGCACATTTTATACCATTATTCGGAAATAAAAAATAATAATTCATTTAGAATTTTATTAATTGTTTTATCTTCAAGGGTGGTGCGCGTTCTACTCCCGCGTTTTGCGGGTACGTGTGTGTTTCGTGTGTTTCGTGTATTCCTATCCCGAACAGGTTTCAATACACTTTTTTTGAGGTCTCTTTCGGTACGGTATTGTAAGGTAACGGTTAAGAGCACACTTGAGTTTAGTGGAACGAGTGGAAAGAGAATGGTCGATTCGAAGCTTGCTTGCACCCTTTCAATGAAACAGCTCTGTATTTTTACGGAAGATCAAGCAACAATAAGAACCGATCCACTCTCGGGAAGGATGAAGAGTACTTATATAAGAACTTGTCTCTTCCGTGTATGCGTCTGGGTTATGAACGATCGAAATGAAAATTTTAGATAGAAATTTTCCTCAACGTTAGGGTGGTTCTCATCTAGTATGGATAAAACAAGAAGATACAACGATTAAAAGGTGGATAAAAGTTTATACACATATAAAGTACGAATACGGTACACGAATCGTATATAATATTCGAGGATTTATTATCTATTTATTCCTGTTTGATGATTTTGGAGAGAGGTTCGTTACGCAGATTCCGTCTCTGTGGTTTCCACGAAGGAGCATCCGGTACCGTAGGTCGGGGTACGTATTTAGGAGAGGTTTTCTTTTGCGGAGGAGGACGAGGTTTGCGCGATTTAACCCCATCTTTCCCAGATTTGCCACTTCTCGTCACCCTTTTCGTGTTCTTACGTCTCCTCACGGTACGTTTTTTAATTGCTCTTCTAGGGACTTTTTTTCTCGGTTTTTTTCTCACAATTCTACGTTTCACCTCATCGACGGGCAACAGGGGATTCAATCTGTGCGATTTATCATATAATTATCGAATGATGAACGAATCATGTACGAATCATAAATACATACTTACTTGTATTTGTAATTTTGCCTACCGACAAAACCGAATTCCAATCCACGTTGAAGCGCCAATGCAATTTGACGACGAAGGATCGTAGGTTTGGACGTGATCCTGTATCGATTCGTCATGCATTGAAATATTTCTTTCTTGGATAATCCTTTTGACGCCGATTGATCGCGTAGCACGTCGTATACTAGAACAGATTTTCGCTTGTTAACCATTGTCTTCGGAATATTTCTTCATTGGTTTGAGAGTTTATTCATTATTTTTGACTTGACATGATTTTCATCCTTTCGATGGGAACAAGTGGTTAGCTGTTGTACAGATTCAAAATAATGTGAAGTTCGTTGGTTTTATAATTCTCATTCTGACGATCTGTTCATGGTACATTATAGAACGAATAATTATTTTAGGCTGTGACACGTTAGCCTGTCTCCAATTTCACAATTCGAAACACATTTTCGAGTTCACGTGAATATAGGAAGGCCAGGTGGAAATTTTCGCGTGTTTGTAGACAGAGCCATAATTTTATATCCACAATTAACATTTTCAGGCAAAGGAGCATAAGGTTGACATCTATTTTCGACCCTTTTATCAAATTATTTTGGAAGAATTTTGATTTCTACGATATCTCAACCAAATCCTCCTCCAAATCAACTTCAAAGTCTTGGCAATAATGGTAATAGCTATTGCAACGTAGACATCACGAGACTATATAGTAGTGGTAACAGAAGTGGTAGTCGTTTCTAGTAGAATCGCCTTCGCCACCCTCACTATTCTCTTTTCATCTCTTTTTCTCTCACAAGAGAGTTCCTTCCGAACCCTCCAGTACTAGGATTCTCATCCACCGCTATTCCCTTCGTTCCTTTCCACCCTCTTTGGCAAACACCAACCAAAGCCAGCATAGCCTCCAAGTACCGGAACACTGAATCCTGGGAATACGACCAGAACGACAAGCAACTGCAAGCAGATGATACCGATTCTCTACCTCCTGCATGTAATATACGTGTACATAGATACCTACAATCACGGACAGATAATTTTCTAATAGAATTATAGTCGCAAAATATGACAATTCAAAACAAAATGTAATTATTTCGAAGAGATGAATCCTGGAGTAGAATCTTATTTAACTGGTTTCTTTTTTTTTCAGTAGCAGTACTTACGAACCTTCTATATTTTTCGAAACATAATTATAAACTCTACATACCGTCTAAAAACTACATCAATTATTGTACAAACATCGATGAAGATACTTTGATCAAAATTACTCTCCTTAAGAATGAATTTTATAACAACCCAGGTGAAAATTGACGATTGGCACTAGGATGGCGCAACACTGACAAAGATTGGCCGAGCCTTGGCGATTAGCAAGGTGCAAGCTTGAAATGATAACATCGTTACAGGCTCCATTGATGTATTCTGCCAATCACGGACCAACATTGGTACGATTATGGCAGTCCAATCAGCCATCATTGGCAACCCTTGAAAAAATCTGTCGCTCGATCTAAATCCAAGATTGGATCATGCTTGTACTCATTACGAACCAAGACTGTGAGACGAATTTTTTTATGGTCTGCCAATGGTCAGATGTTTTATGCATTTAAAGGAGGTACCATCATTTATTACACATAAATGATGTTGACTGCTAAATTTGAGTCAATACTATAACAGTACTGAGTCAATATTCGGCCAAAATTGATTCAACGTTGCGACAATCCCGCGCCAACGTTGAGCCAATGTTGTGCCGATGTTCAACTCTATGTTGAACGATTGCAAAAATATAATACAAATTCAGAGTCATATATTCCCGACATCAATCGCTTCCCCTCCACACATGTTAAGAAGTACAGCCCGAACCTGAAATATTTTATACAACCAGGGCCAGAGAATCTCTGTATACATTGAAACGAAGAAACTTATTTGATTGATCCAATACAAGATGTGTTTATAAGTTTAATATAACTCAATGATTACTGGTTACCTTACAAATCAATTACATCAAGTATAATTCAAATTCTGATGTCCACGAGTCCATGGGTCTGCACAGCTAAAATCTCTCCTTCGATGAAGGATCTATGATGAAGACAAGAATTTTCAAATCAGAAGGTTATATGATGCTTATATATCAACCGCATAGTTCGTTGAGCGCTTGCGAGAAACGAACCGAGCGTTGGAAACAATACCGAAGGGTGGCGCTTTGACATTGGACGCGGGAATTTTTGTATGGAGACGTATAATTGAGGATCGTGGCTAGCCTGAGCCAAGCTTTGACCAGGCTTGGCACTGCATTGGGTACTCATTTCTTCTAAACGTTGTCAACGTTTGGATTAATATTCAGCCGTGCTATGAAATTGTTCGTATGAAGTTAATTTCTTTTGTCCAAACGATATTGGGACAACGATGAACCATGATTGGCACAATCTTGAGCCGATGATGGATTGATCATTGGAAATTATGATTCCCAACATTGGTGCAACATTGTGCCACTTGTCAGTCAACGTTGGCTCGATATAGATTTCCAAGCCTTGGATGTCAGCATTGCGCCTATCTATTTTCCATCGTCAGTATTGGCGCAAGCAAGAAATTTCCACGTGGGAATTTGTGCAATATTGAGAAGCAGGAACATTGTGATCCCATTAACAACGAGTATTCTATTTATCATCATCAGTTTCGTTGTATCTATTCCTAGTGAAATTTCTATTCCGTTGATCGTATATTCTTCAGTCTTCAAAGAGTAATTCGTGACTGTGTTTCATTGCCATTAGTTATGCACCCCTATGTACAGTAGATTTCAAAATACTATTTAATATTGTACGTAGCCGGAAGGTCTGTTGTATCATCCAATTACCATTCTATTTAATCATTTAATTACGAACAAGAAGAGTTCGGTATGGATAAAAGTCAATAACGAAGATAGTTCCGTTCCAGGATTTAGCATTGAGATTGGAATAAAAAGTTTGTGGAGACAAAATGATTCTGGGTTTTGTTTGAATGGGTGATACTCTATATTCAAACTCTTCCTTGTTTCGAAAGGCCAAGGTTGAAATTTCTCACCCTCAGACTTTGATCTAGAAATAATAAAATACACGAAAAAAAAACAGAATTCATCGAATAATTCTTTTATGAATTCGAGGTAAGGATTCTTTCTGGACATTGGATAAAGTTGTTCGTCAAGAGTTTGAATTTTGAAGTCAATGTACGAATAATGAATTCGGGAGCTCTTCGTTGAGACACTTGTGCTTATGAAAATGCAGTTGAGAAGTTGCGCGGCTGAATTCGAAGATCAGGAAGATAAACGTGAGAGGGTTCTAAAAATATATGAAAGAACAAGAATCTTACTGAATGGTTAAAATGTCGGCAACACGGGGGAAAATAATTAGCTATCATTCGAATAGCTGAAAAATTGCTACGAGAACTATTTTGTAGCTCCTGCAGCTACAACAACAAGAAATGTAGCTACCGCAGCTGAAATTTCACAGCTGGATTATCTGGCTATCCAAATATCAATCACGAAACCTGCACTGTCACAGCTACGATTTTCCACTGTAGTAGCTGATGAATAGTTATAGCTGCAATTATTTTAGCTATAACAGTGAGAAATCTTTACTAAAAATGTGAGTGAGGATCGAACCCGGGTCCTGCGAGTGAGAAACTGAGTCTCCGAGTTGACGACGAATCACTCAAATTGCCATTTATTGTAATGGGACCGTTGAAGTCATACAATTCACCATAGATTCCGTAGTGGAATAAAGTCCTACCAATGCTGGCACATTGTTGTTTCTCGAACATATTGAATGATGATACCAACTCTGGCCGAATGCTGGCGCGACTTCGGCTCCCTACAACAACCAAGTTGCTAAGATCGTGATTTTAATGTAATCCGACCACCGATTCCTCAGTCAGTCAGAGTCCTATCAATACTGCCACATTGCCATCTTTCAAACATATTAAGCGATCATATAACAACTCTGGCTCAATGCTGGTGCGATTTCGGTTCCCTACAACAGCCGAATTGCCAAGATTAGGATTTCAACGTCAGTCAACTACCGATTTCGTAATCAGTCAGAGTCTTATCGATACCGGCACATTGTTATCTTTCAAACATATCGAATGATCGTACCAACTCTGGCCTAATGCTGGCAAGACTTCGGCTCCCTACAACAGCTGAATTGCTAAGATCGTGATTCTAACGTCAGTTGACTACCGATTCTATTGTCAGCCAGAGTCCTATCGATATTGACACATTGTCATCTATCGAACATATTGAATGCTAATACTAACTCTGGCTCAATACTGGCGCAGTACTGTCTCATCGAAGTAACCGTGTTATTGGGAAGATCATTGGAATCCCTATCCCCTATCTATTCCGTATTAGAACAAAGTTGCATCGATATTGGTGTCGTATCGTCTTTTTTTCGCATTTCACCATCCAACCAACTCTGATTCGGTACTGACGCGGTTCCGTTTCTGCAGGGTCTGAGTATTCTCCGAACAGTGTTAATTCAATGCTGGCTCAAGACCGTCTGACTACGTAAACCAGTACCGTTTAAAATCCGGCGAACATTTGGCGCCAGTTGGAAAACTGGCAATGATTCCGAATGGGCATAGTTGTTTCTGCCGAAGTTTGGCAAATACAACTTTGCCAGTACCGCGCCATTTGTCAACTCTGGCTATCTCCACATGTGTTATTATTTTTCACTGTGTAATAAATAATTTTGCCAAACAAAATTCTTAGAGACTTCCAGAATAAAAATAAACCTGAATACTAAAAGTCATTGACAAATGTAATCACTTTGAATTATTCCATAAAAATCATTCATTTCGCACTGTTGACGAGAAAATATTTGTTATGAATATACATTTACATACATATGCATACAAGGTTTTTTCTGTTCTCTCTCGTTTACAATCGATACCGGGAACGCGAAAGAAGAAACGGAAAAATTTATTTTACTGTAATTCATTTGTTTCCTACTGTTAAATACACAATAGGTGGGTAAACAGAAAAGTCATTCATCACTCTCGGAGTGATAATCGGTGATATTTTTTCATTGAAAATATCATGTTTATTAATTATTCGCGTTATTGAAATATTCGAAAGTCATCGATTGATTGAACTGTCAGTTTTTCGATGATATTATTGGTTTTATATTTTATTACACGATTTTTGCTGAATTTTGTACCGATGATTATTGGATTATGTAAATATTTCATTGTTGCATTATTGTGGAGCTTTGAAATTGATTTTGATGATGAGATGATGAGAAATGAGAATGAAAATCTTCGGGATTTCAAATATCGGGTTTATCGTCGAATATTTTTCATTTATGCTTATTATCTCACTTGTGAATATATTTCGATACCAAACTTACGGAAAATCTGAGCCATGCAGGAGTGAAAAAAAACGTAATTAGGAATAGTTCTGCGAAGGAAAATCTCTATCCTAGTGAAAAAACTTTATTATTCTCTGAAAAACTCTGAAAAGTTTTGAAAAATTTGCTTATCAGACACTTATTTTCCTCTGAAAAACACTGAAATATCCTCTGGAAAGGTCTTCACTGGGAATTTCTGAAAATTTCAGAGATTTTCAGTGAAATTTTTCCACCGGGTTAGTGTATGGCGTGACACTGTCCAAAAGGTATTTGAATTCTCATATTGCACTAAAAATTCCAACCAGGAATTTACAACAGGCACAGTACTGCACCAGTATTGGCCAATACTGGCATTTGTCTGGGATGATAACGCTTTTCTGTACTGTGGACTGAGTACTGGATCAGTACCTGGCTGATATTAAGCTCTCAGTACTGATTTATCAGTACAGGCATAATACTGTATTTCTGTGTATCCAGTACTGATCCGGTACGTATTGGCCAAATGTTGAAGACCCAATACTGGCACTGTACTGCAACTGTTGTGAGCATTGGCATAATTGGGATTTTTCTTATTGGGATGGGTGGTAGCTCGGAGCAGCTAGGTGTTCTTCAGGTCATCACTAGGCCTTGCAAGTCCCTCACAAGTGCCTGGTGAGGCCTTATAATGGTCCGGAGACTGATGATTTCTACCAGGAAATGGTTGTCCCCACCCTGGACGGTAGCTTGATTCAACTTCAGCCACAGCTTGATCCAGAGTGAAATTCCTTTCTCCAGTGGAAAGTTGCGGTAACTCTGACCAAGCATTCAACCCCAATGTATGTATCCCAGCTAGGAATGTAACTGTTTTGGCGCGATCTGGGCCAAGGTAGGGCATTTGATGATCCAATTTGAAGGGAGAGCAATATTGACAATGCGGGGACGAATATATAAAATCCTTCTGAAAATCTCACGACAGGAAGAATTTTTCATCTATTTCGAACCAAGCCAGGACCACGATTATTACTAACCGAAGTCTTTAAAAATTCATCGATTCTTTCATCCAAGGAAAAAAAAGAAGAAAAAAGTACACACACGTAAACGACTGAAGGTGAAATATCGTTGTCACGCCTCATAATAAGGAATCGATAATAATTGATCCTGGTAAAATTGTTTAGCTACACTACGTGTCAGACTTGGGTCATTCGACGGCTGTCTGGCACGTTTACACCCACATCCACATTTGTGTACACGTAAGTGCGTACGTGCGTGTATTGAGGGAGTCGTATAACAAAGACGATGGACAATGATATTGAGGAGGCCTTCGCAGCTTAGAGAGAACACCTAAACGTTTGAACGCCGTTGTCTCGTTCGTGTCGAACCAATTAGGAGGTTTATTGTTATGAAGGAGCCTTGGCTCAATTCTCTCGCCTCTATTGGCGTCGATCTTGTCCTGTATTGTACGGAACACGTCCTCCACTTTTCACTACAATACGTCATGTAACTCCTTGATCTTGATATCCAATGAAATTGAATGAAATTTTCATTAATTTCATCGGGAATTGTGTTTCCTTCGTCGAATACAATACCTATCATCGAATACCTTCACCTTTGAATCGTGCTATTGATATTCATGTATCCTTTGTTCGATTTCAAAAGGAGGAATTTTGAAAAAATCTCTAAAATGTAGAGTTCTCTTATACAGTTATACAGGATATGGTAATGATGTGAATTGATATTCTTTACATTCGTTATGGAAAATGAAAGCTTCAAGTTGATCAATCGAGTAATCAATTAGGAAACTTGTTCTCCAAATTTGAATTTTGTGCCAAGAAAAATGAAGAAAATTTGTACATCGACGACGACAACGACGACGATGACAACGACTTGCGGATGGGAGGAATGGAATCGGTGAGAAGAGCTCGAGTTGTGGCTGAATCGGTTAAGTCGGGTCGGGTCGAGTTCGAGCAGGGGTACCAACAGGGCGGTCGCAAATATTGGTATTTGGCAAAGACTATCCTTGATCCGTGTCCCTCTATCTTCCTTCCTCTATATCTGAATCTATCTTCAAACCACCACTACCTCCTCTTCCTCCTCCTCCTCCTTCTACTCTTATTCGACTACTAATATTCCATTTCACTTCATCCAAATGGTAAATCGTATTCTCCGTTCAACTTCCACAGCTCGCTGCAATTTTTCTCCTCTCTCGGAGGGTTTTTCTTGTTCGTGTTCCTTGTTCCTCTTCCTCGTCGATGACTAGATGAATATATATCAGTCAGTCGGTCAACTGTTTCACTTTCACCTTCGCCACGACGAAGTATTCGACCAATCGTTCTGTACCACTTGTATTTCGGTGCCACAAGATTACAACCCTAAATCTACCAAGTGACTCGAGATCTCTCGCTCGCCGAATGTTTACACTCAAATGTTTGAATGTATTTACATGTTTACATTGAAATGAAACGATACTTGATACACCTTTGAATTAACTTCTTCTTAATCTCTTCTCTTGATTCTCTTGAATTTCGTTCTCTTGGCTTCTTTTCCTTATAATTCGAATTCGATGATCCTATGATGGACAACTTTGACTCAAAACCAAGTTTTTCCATCGAGGAGTTGATGAATTTCTCCCTCTAGAGAAAGTAAATTTATACGAACACTTTTTTAACATCCATTTTTCACTGCTATAGCTAGAATAATTGCAGTAGTAGCTATTTTTTAGCCACCATAGTAGGAAATCGTGGCTGTAACTGATTTTACTGCACTGAAGAAAATATTTCTTCCAACGAAATGAATAGTTTATTTGTCCTCTCTCCATGAAACATTCCTCAAGATTAATGAAATATTGAATCGAATCAAATAATGGAACACTCACCACAAATAAATAATTTATTCACCACAAATAATCAGTTTTTGCATCCAATTGAATTACATTCTACAAATAAATATTTTTTCTAGTGTAAATTTTAAGAAATTCAGAAAAAAGTAACTGTGACAGCTGAGAAATAGCTAATTACTCATTTCCGTGGAAATCTTCCACTCCAACTTCTTCAATAATCTTCTCTACCTTTTTGTTCTTCAAAATTATTGGAATATTATTTCACAGGGGAGACGATGAGTATTTAAAAGATAGGCAAAGAACAAAGAAAAATGCTAAATATCCCGTTCCGAAATTACCTCCATTCTCTAGACTCCCCCTTTTATTCTTTTTCTTCCCGTGAGTACGACGCAACGAACAAAAGGGCACGTTCGTACGTATTATATTATTCGTGTGATGTGTGTACAATAGAACAACAATGTATTATTGTTCTGAATTTGGGCGTTACGTTGATACAATGAAACACCTACTCGATACTTATAGTTTTTCTAAGTGCCCCGACGAGGGCTGGTCACGGAGAGAGGATTAAGAAGGACAAAGTGAACTCATAAAATCATGAATGACCGCCATATGTTCGATACGATGACCGATCAATTAGTGGCGCGCACAAACATCACGCGTACTGTAATCACTGACAAAATGACTGATAGGGATGACTACCGGTTACGTACGTCATTAAAGCTTCCTAGAATCGATACCATGTGATAATAATAATAATATTGATAGGGGGAGTTCGACGTTACAACCACTCGTCAGCGAATTTATTATTTATGGAATGATAATGCATTGCTAGGATATTGAATTCAAATTTTCAACCAACGAATATCAGGTTGTTTCCATTAATTACAAATATGGGAAACATCCAATCTATACACGGAACGAGATTCAATTTTCTATTTAAATTCTACTGTTATCGTAATCGAGGGAAAGTTATGTATTCCACATATATTTGCAGCAAGACTGAGATAATAATAAAGGACAAGCTTGGGCCAATGGTTCGGTCCAGCCTAGTCCAAATGATTCGCCGAGCATCAATCGATGCTTCTTTCATCACAGATATTGATGAGAAGAGTAATTTGATCTATATTTCAGCACAAAGTTCTCCCTCGGAATACCGTACATGAATCATCTTAAAACGATAGATTAAATGTGCCTTGGCAGTCTTGACTGGGACGAGCTTGGGTTCTTCCCAGTCTTGTTAATCCCTGCATGGGAAAGACATCTTGAAATCCTGTAGAGAGTTCTTCAAGATCAGTTGATTTCCGTGTATGATCACATTTCAAAGTAGCCTATTACCATTGAGTCAAGTTTTATTCTTATTTAGATCAAATATATCTATCTTAGGGTGTGAAACTGGAGTGTGGGGCCAATCATGGGGAGGAGATTGGACTGGTCTTGGCCCGATAGTTATGCACAAGTCTTTATCCATTGTGAACTCGGAATTCGGTCACTAATTGAAAACACTGTGCCACTTATGTGGACAACATCGGCTTAAATAATCATCTTAACCTTAGCTTGATTTTCACGCTTGTGCCAAGCTTGTACCAAGTGCAGTTTTTGGCCATTCCAAAGATACGAACAAATGTCCCATGACTAACTATTATCCATTGAAAACAACAACGGGACAATCATGGAACTAATCATCATGGGTCCAATTATTTTTAACGGAGGTTTGTTCCTGATACACGTGCCAATCCTGGGACAAGCTTGGGTTCTTTTCCAGTCCTGTCAATACCTGCATGGGTATCAGCTGATACTGAAATTATTGATATTTTTGACGGCCAGTTGTAGAATTGATAATTTCACCGTTAGCTAAATAGCAACTTCAACTGTGCAACAAGATTTCAATCGAGGAAGTTTCCTCCTCGCAATATTTATTCAATTTGATGATATTCGCAACAATTTATTGACCTTTCAAAGGTCCTAGTTTCATCGCCTACATTAGCTTCATCACGGGAGTCCTACATGGGCCCAAGTTGGGAATACTATGCAGGCCCTGAAGATAAGTGCGTGACAATCCTGTCTAGGCCCTATAAGGGTAACCAAAACACGGCCTTAAATAAAACGAGGCCACCTAGTTTGTCCCAAACTGCCACCAAGAATTAATTTCCACACGGACTGTTCTTTCCAAAATCCAAATCTTGATATTTCTTCACGATTGTTCTTGACCCTGAACTGCCCAATTTGGTTTTTGAATATAATTTTCAAACCTCGTGTGTATCGATATGAAAATAAAATCTCTCTTCGTCTTCACTTCCGATACAAACAAACCCCTTGAGTCGACGCGTACACAGCAAAAAAGGAAATCCCACGCAGGTGCCGGATGTAACTAAACGTATCGCTTCAACCTTTCAACGATAGATTCTTTAGATTTTACCCTACTTTCCTGTAGAAAATATCTGACCGATTGAGTAAAAACCGGAAAATCTAGTACATTTTTCATAGGTCAGCGTGAAAAACTGAGACTCGAGCGAAACACCGACCGTAACCGATGCACCAAATCCAACCGGTCAACCGAATCAATCGGTCAATGAGAGTTCTCCCGGGCTCGAATTTCCAATACAGGTTAACAGTTATATTAGATCATCCTGATCATCCGAGAAAAGATTACCAGAATCTGTCGAAGCGTTTGAACCTCCCTCGTCTCGCTTAACAGGATCATTCGCTCCCGATCATTCGATTTCCTCTTTTCCTCTTTTCGTTTCTTCCACGAGTATCAATGTACAGGAAGGTGCAGATTTCATGGGAAAACATTTCTTTTCTCTATTCTCAAAGCTAATTTCATTCCACGAAACTTCCTTCTTCTCGATAATTACGCTACTATTCAAAAAAGAGAGATCGATATAAATAATTCATTTTCTCGACAACGATTACAACAGAACTTTCTATATAAAATGTAAATTCGAATGCACAAGTGCACGATGAATGGCACTCGAAAGAGGTTTCTGACTAATGAAATAATAATGGTATTCCGAAACAGACTGGAAATTCTCCCATATTCTGTGCGGGCATTGTGCGGCAATCAGGTGTCATTCGAAAGTCGAGTTTTATTTTTTCGTGGCATTTCGTGAACCGAGACCTCCTACCTGAGTTTCTACCTCTTCAACGTGAATATTTTCGTTCGACGATTAAAGAAGAAGAAGAAGAAGAAGAGAAAAGAAAAAAAAGATGGTTAGGAGATGTTGTGAGGAGGAGGTGCGCGTTGAATGATAGAAACGATGAGTGTCGCAGGTGTTCACAATTGGTCGTTACGAAAAATAAAATGACATTACGCTGCATGTGAATACACGTGTCACTTGCAACTATAACTTCCGGGTAACTTGCGCGATCGTCGCACAATTAACCTGTCGTTATATCAATGAACTGCATGTGAATCATTTTGTTTTATGACAACGAATTCGGGGACTGTGTGAAAAATATTTTCTCATGAGTCTATTTCATAATTTGAATCGTAACATACAGGGCGTAAATAATTCAATGGAATGAAAAAGAATGTGATAAAAGTATAGAATTTTACATGAAATTTCAAGGATTTTTTCATAAATTTTATATTGTGTTGTGCGGGAAGGGACCTGCTTGCGTGTTATCTGGGTTAGGGATAAAATCAATTTTTGATAATCTAATATCTGATAAATTGTTAGCAGCACTTATTGAAAGTAAATATTCTTCAAAAATTTATATATTAATCATAATTTATTAACTTTTATCAACAAACATTGACGCCAGCATGGTGCAATGTAGATAAAGTATGGCCAAGGCTCGGCAACCAAGCATTGAATTTTTCAATCGAAGCCCCATCATTGGTGCAGAAATGGCAATGAAATAGACCATGCATTGGCAAACAATAGAAACATTTGTTTATCCAATCCGTTGCGCCAATGATAAAACTGTAAAATATAATTAATCCAAAAAGTATATGAAAATTATGCGCATTTCACAATTTTTAATACACGTTATTTGGGAGAGTATTGTGTTTTTCTCATTTATCTGTAAACAACTCGGTGTTTTTTGTCGCTAAAGTTTGCCATGAGAAGTGTAGACGATATGGATCAGCGGTAGGAGCCCTCTGGTGTAACCTGTAACAAAGAACGATCTTCCTGTTCTTCCAGAGAATTATTTGAGCCTTATATATTCCTTGTATATATCTCTCCCTACTCGCGAGAAACATTCGATCGGTAACTTAGCTAGCAATTCAGCCATCAAAAGTTCAAATTAAGGAGCATGCCAATATCGAGCCATGCTATTACCAATGATCGGCGCTACATTGAAAACTCATTTTTATCCAGACTAGACCAAAGTTTGTGGCAATATTCAACCACGTTCCAAAAGATCCTCACTTTCGATAGAATCTATCGTTCGGTCAAACTATGTTGGACCAAGGATGAGCCTGGCAAGCGCCAAGCCTGGCGGAATTGTGAATCAATGGTAGGCTGACAACCTAAATTCGTTGAACACCGATATCGATGCAACATTATATACAATATTTATAGATTACCAAGCCTTGGCTGTCAACATTCCGCCAAGCTATATTCTATTATCAGCATTACATACAGCAACTTTCATGTTCTGGATAGTGCATAGCTTGGGTGCTCAAAGCCAACAGTGAAAACTGTAAATATAAATTTATACCCAAAATCAACTCAAAACTTGTCTATTTGACTCGTATTCTTCATCTTTCAAAACAGCATTGGATACAAAAATTGTCACTAGACCATCCGAGAAAAATGGATAACAATTCTCATCTATTTTTGATTATTTTATCGAATGATTATCAAAGGACACACGATAGAAAGATTATTATGTAACTGTAATGGGAACATCTATACGCGTGATATTACTTTTTCCCGCCCCTTTTCAATTTTACATCAGTCCAGGGAAGGATTTTGTTGTAGGGACAAAACACGCGTGTATGCGTGGCCACGGAACGATTCGAATTGATTTGGTTGCATACAACAAAGCCCGGTTGGTCTTTCGCCGTAGGCAAAACGCGTGCACCTCTGTGTTATATTATTACTCAATCCATGTACATACATGGTACATAGACGAACGTGTGTACGTATCCGGCTGGCGTATTGGTTGTCAACGTTTGGATCCAGTTGATTCCTCTTTTTCTCTTGTCGAGGAGTAAAAGAAGAGCACGGGTCGCGTCCGTCCGATGCAATAAATAATAATTAGGCGCTAATTAGCGGCAGCCATGTTGGCCAGTGAACGTAGTTGTGCCGAGGGATGGTCGGTCGTGGAGGGAAGAGGTTGGGACAGAATGTGAGGGAAGCAGAAAGGGAAAGAGGGGAAAGAGGTTTAATCACGTCACCAACACACGTACGCGACAACTACACGTTATCCATCCACGTGTGTGTATAGGAATGAATGTTTTCTTCCCCCACATTCTCTCCCCTCACCGCGAACATGTTGACGATGTAGGGGCTAGCCTGTGCGGCCGTACGATAATACAACGAGAGAGCAAGCACCGGAATATGTGTGAAAACACCAAGCGTGTATCTGTAGGTACGTGTATGTGTGTGTGTGTGTGTGTGTATACGTATATGGGTGTGGTGGCAGAAAGGAGTGCGGGGAAAGGAGGTGTTCAGGAGGCTAGGTGGTCGATTTCACGCGGTCGATCGCTGGACCCGCAGCTCCACCCCCTTTTGGTCGCGCTTTTGGCCATTCGATGCGATGCGATGCTAACCGACGCAACTCTCCACTCTACACCAGACCGCTACAACAACCTAAAGACATTCGGAAAATTAATTATACATATATACACATATACTTCAACAATGACGAAGTGAGGACACTAACAACTTCTTTAATCTCCCCTCCTTCTCCTCTTTCCTACACGCTTTCGAAAGAATTGATAAAATCGTTCTTCGATTTCAAATTGCATCAATGTTGATTTATCCCTTCATTTATTGTATTTGTTTATTCGTTTCATCTGTTGATTTGAATACATCGCGTAACCACGCTGTGATCGATTAAAAGGTTCTGAATATGAAATGAATTATTAGCTTGGGTCTTTTTGTATTTGTACGGTAAATGTTTTTTTTCCACTTGCGTGGTGAGCGTTGAACATTTTGTGCGGAGGTATTTTTGATGTATTGTTGCATGTATGATATCTAATAATTCAATTAAAATTGAAGTTTATAAACTTACATTGGATGCATTCATTGCCGTTCTTCTATCCTGTCCTGCACTGAGAACCCAATTTCTTAGACTTCAAGACAATTTCTTTGCCCTCATTCTGATGAATCTTGTTTCCGATGGGGATTATAATTCATTTGATTGGGAAAATTCTTCAGTGAGTTGAAAATTTTTCGTTTCAATCTGATGAAAACTTTTTCCATTTGACTGAATTTTTTTCCATTGAAAAACACACATTCTCAGTGTGTGTTGTACTATGACGCATTCATGTACATCTTTTGGGTTTTGGAATCCTTGGGTGTGAAGATGATTAATGTATCCCTAAGGGATGTTCATGAAGTTTGAATCGTTTATTGAAACGAATTAGTAATCAAATAACGGAATAATTAGCTTTGAAAAACCCAAAATCTTGCAGTACATTCTTCAATTGATGTTTTCAGTTGCAAAAAATCACAAATAATCCTTTTGAGAAGATGAATAACGATGATTCACTGAATTTTGTGAGTTGGAGTTCTCGTTTCGTTTCTCTAAACCCCTACAAACAATGATTATTGACGTTTCAATGGGCCGCTGATGGTCCTGCGATGCCGGCGAAAGGCCGTCAATGGTCTTTTGAATGGCCTGCATTCGTGTTTGTTGGAACGATTCAAACTTCTTGAACATCCTAAGGGGCCGTCCATAAATATAAACTGAGTAGCTCTGGTTTTGCAACTCACCCCCCCCCCCCTCCCCCCATGTAGCTCTACCGTGGCTTTTCTCTGAACCCCCCCTCCCCCAACGTGGGGACGTAGTTTTTTACGTTCAATTAAATTAATTTCAATCAAATGAATTTTTATTCAAAATAAGACCCTAATATGAAATTTTAATTGAAGATTGATTGCATTGAAATAAAATTCTTCTCATTTCAAATAGAATTTACTCGAATCAAGTGGAATCTTATTTGATCCAATCAAATATCTATTCGGTTTATATTCAAATAAATCATTCTTCTAGATGTTTATATGGAATTTCCTTCCAAACACAAGATGAATAAAAACCACGTAGCTTGGAACGAAACTTCCTCCCCCCCCCCCCTCCACGTAGCCCAGCGTAGCATTCCACCTCACCCCCCAGACAACATAACGTGCCAATGGAAAGTTGATGGAAGGTTTATAGAACGTACGAGAGGTTTTCTGAACGTTCAAAAAACGTCTCAGAGACACATTGTGCTGTTAGGGCCCTCCCTCCCCCTTTATTGGCCACGTAGTTTATGGACAAGCCCTAACAGCAGGCTCACCAATTCCCACGTCGCATCTCCGTGGATTTTCACGTAGATAAATGATGGATGAACGAATATACCACGCTCGTACAACTCCGGACATTTCCTCTCATGTTACCTCTACGTGGAATCTTCCACGTTCATCCACGTAGAGTCCACGGAGATGCGACGTAGAAATCGGTGGATGTGCTGTTGGGGCGTGGAGACGATCCAGAAATGTACGATGCTGTACGGGTGATGTAATGATGTGATCTTGGACTACGTTCCGCCATCCTAAAACCAATGGCAAATTTTTATTTGGATACATATGTCCTCATATAGAAGGTTAATTATGAAATGATGGAATGCTGAGTTATATTCAACCTCGTACAGCACAACCACCGATCCTCCACCTGAGACTTCAGTGGACTGCCCGTGTTCTCAGCCCGAGTAGCTATGAGACAGGGGGAGAGGGGGGGAGGGGGGTGGCATGAGAAATAGTTGCCCCAACGAAATTCAATCAGACTGGTCTTCAGACTGTGGCATAGTCCCGTTGATTGAAGAATAAAATATTCAAAATTCCGTGTGAGTAATTACCCACTCAACCATTTCCCAGATAGCAATTTAACCTTGCTGCAATGTTGTCAGGCAAGCTTGTGACAAGGTTGATATAAGCCTCCTAGTTGACACACGACAAGGGTACAAGCTTACAAAACCCTTGCAGCAGGGCTGTAGCAACCTTACACTGACAAGGTTGTCAATAACAAGCCAAAAACAATCGAATGACAAGTGTGACAGGGTTATGACAAGCCTACATGTTATCTGGGTTTCCGTGTGGGGGGGGGGGGGGTGCTCCCCACTGAACCCACATTATTCGCCGGGCCTGGACAGGAGGTGGAGAATTGGTGGAGAAATGGGAGCGAGCTGTGGAAATAAGGGAGAAATAAGGTAGAATCTCCGTTGAGGCGACCGACAAAAATGTACGCCCCCTGTATTTTCGGTAAAACTCATAATGGTGCATTCACGAATTTAATTTTTATTGAAAATACAGGGGGCGGAGATTTCTCCGTCGCCTCTGCGTTACCTTAACGGAAACTTTCTTTTATTCTTCCCCCTTATTTCCACGGCTTCCATTTCTCCATCAATTCTCCACCTCCAGTCCACCGAAATTCTAGCTGGAGAATCGGTGGTTAGCATCTAAGGAATGGATACGAACCTAGAATCTTTTAATTTATGAATTATGTTACACATTCCTGTATTGTAGGGTGCACATAGAATTCATATAGGATAAAATTATTGATTAATCACGCTCTTTAGTGATGTAAGCTGCATTGCCAACCATTTTAACCATTATTCACTGACCTATGGTGATGGGATTAAAAAAATCCTCGGAATTCTTTGAAATCTTTCTAAATCTCTCCGAATTGTTCACAATTTTACGTATTTAGAATTCAGCGCTTTCTTCGAATTCGTCGTCTGAATTTCTATGAATTCCTCCGAATCTTTTTAAAACCCTCTGAATTTATTCTCTCAAATTGACTCCTTTAAATTGAGAAAATCATTCAAAGAATGTGTTGTAAGATTTTGAGACTTCAATTTAAGTTGAGTTTCCGTCGTATCCGAATAATGAATTTATATTCGCATAGAATTTCCAATTCCCTATGGAGCACTTTCTCCACATCCCACGTAGTCCATCCAGTTTAGCACAAAGAATTATCTAAAATCACCCCACATCCTTTCGATACGACACGCGTATACCACTTACAATCACGATAAATATATCACACAATATCGGATTCGCATTGATTTGTACAATGTATGTTTTGCATTTGCCGAACACACATCAATTACACATTAGCCCTAATGTACGTTTCTATAATTATCACACAATTGTAGAATGTTTATATAATTGTAGAACACGTATTAAGTACATTGAACGATCAATATGTGTTCTACATACGTATGAATCGTCTCGCTGTAGAGCACATATTGGTAAAATATTGAAATTGTTACAAATATTTGCTGCCTGATCTCTCGTGCTCGAAGTGGTCGGGTGCGGGAATCGATATCCTAAACGTATGTATTCACGTACAATAAGAAATGATTCCATTATCTATCCTGATAGCTGGAATTTTCATCGTTTCTGTAAACGAAAGCAAATCATTGATACAAAATAATGTTGAGCCCTCCAACAACTCTGCGTGGAGAAAAATACAGGTCGAAAATATAGTAATCTTTGATAAAAATTGGAGAATATTTCTTAAAATCGGAGAGTTTTTCTTAAATGCATAATAAAGATAAAACGGTCCATTTTCTTGTGGAATTGTATTCGAAAAACAATGAAGAATTATCGATACTCAATAAAAAATATCTAGACTTTCCAAAAGTCGCGCATGAAATTTCACAAATGCTTGCAAGATTGAATGAATTTTGAGCTTCCGGAGTGGAGCCGCGTCTTGTACCGGTTTGTTGCAGACGTCTCGCCATCCTTGCAGCTGGCTTCGTCAGGGCGATATGAAAAATTGTAATAACTTTTAAAGCCTGATTAAGTCCTCAATGATCCAGAGTTCAATCAGGTCGAAAAGAGGTTAACATCAGGTTCAATGAGAATTTTTAAAGCAAGATCAGGTTAAGAACAGACCGAGATTAGGGTGAAAAATAAAATCCACCCTGATTCACTCCGTAATACGCAACGAATCAGAGTTAAATGAGGTTTCATTTTTTGACTCGGAGCGGCTCCACTCCGGAAGCTCAAAATTCATTTAATTTTGCTGGCTCATACCGCCCTGAAGAAAGCCAGCTGCGACAACCAACCGATACAAAACGCGGCTCCACTCCGGAAGCTCGAAATTTATTTAAAGTGAATAGTAGGATATGGAAATTTTGTTAATGTCTTTTGGAAATTTCATATGTTCCTCTATTCTTTATTAGGTGTTGATGAATTTTCATTGTTTTTCGAATACAATTCCACAAAAATATCAACTGTTTCATCTTTATTATGCATTTAAGAAATACTCTTAGATTTTAAGAAATATTCTCCATTAATAATTATTAATTCAAGATTACTATGTTTTCGACCTGCATTTTTCTCCGTGTGCAGAACTTCAGAAATCCGATTTAACGATCAGTTTTCAATGAATAAATAATATAAAGTTTATGAAAAGCACTTTACCAATTACCATACTCGTAATTTCTGTCTTGATGTTGAAAACTTTTCTTGAATTGGATGAAAGCGACTTAATGAAATTTCATATAAATTTCGTCAGAGATTCAGAGCCATCTCAAGGTACCAATTTTAAATATTATACATAAATTATTATAAACTGTGTTGAATTATACATAGATTTGATTTTGAAATATTTGGACTCTTAGGAACTTCAGTTAGGAAATTTGTTGAGCGACTTAAGGGGGGAAATACAATTAGACGCAATAAAAAAATGCCATTTCCAAGAATTTATTTTTAATAGAAGTTATTATTGGAATAATTTGAAATTTTTTGGGACTAATAATAGATCTTTAAAGTATGGACGAAAATTCATTTGTTCCATTCTGAGCAATATGGCAGCTGCAAAATGGCTTCAACGGAAGTGATTATTCAAAAACTAATTATCCGATTGAACTGAAATTTTCAGGAGCTCTTCTCAATTCTATTTTATTCTGTGTAAACTGAAAGCATTTCCGAATTTTTATTGCAAAAATAGTGGCAAAAAGCACTGTTCTTCGAAAAAAATAAGCACCAAATGTGCTTATTTTACAATTTAATGTGCTTGTGATATACAAGTATAATCGACCTAAATTCTCCACATGAACTGTTCGAGATCAAAATTGCGTCCTGGAGAACTGCCGCCAATTCGAACAAGGGACTCCGTTGAAGCCACTTTGCAGCTGCCATATTCCTCAGAATGGAACAAACAAATTTTCAAATTATTACAATAATAACTTCTATTTCCCCCTTTAAGGGGATATCAGCGATCCCCGCTGATGCAACCCAAGCATACAAGCGTACCGGCTGAGTTAACATTTTATCGGCAAGAATATTCTGAACTGAATGCTCGAAGAAGTGTGAAATTTCCAGGAATCAATCGTCAATCCTTCATCTATCCGCCTAATCCGGTAAATCGCCCAAATTTTGATTTTCGAAGAAACATTTTCTTCTTAGTTGATAACAAACTTTTGTTTTGAAATTCAAAATTCGCGTGGTGTACCGCGATAGATGAGGGATTGAAGATTGATTCCTGAAAATTTCATACTTCTCCATGGATCCATTTCAGAGTATTCTTGCCGAGAAAATGTTTATTCAGTTGGTACGCTTGTATGTCGGGTCAGGACATCAGCGAGGATCGCTGGTACATCCCCTTAAGCACGAAAAATTAATTTTATAAAAACTGATAGCAACAAATTTATTTAAATATGTTGTTGAAGTTTGAATCGTTTGTAGAAACGAAACAAAAATTCAAATTCACAAAATCTGATAAATTATGATCATTCATCTTCTCGAAAGAACTCCTTGGATCTGGAAACATTGTTTGAAACATGTACTGTAGGATTTTGGATCTTCAATAGTTGAATACAGATTTTGAGCTTCCGGAGTGGAGTCACGTCTGGAATCGATTTGTTGCCGACGTTATGCCATCATTGAAGCCAGCTGCAATGATGGCGAGACGTTGGCAAAAAATCGATTCCAGACGCGGCTCCACTCCGGAAGCTCAAAATCTGTATCTCCTTGAAAGTCGCGAAAAAACATCCAGCGAGCCATCGCTGAAACAATTTAATAGTTGAATATTTTGTTGTTCGATCACGATTCAGTAACATTGAATATTCTTGTAAGCACCATGATTCAAATATGTTTGAACACTTTGCTATTTCACGCAACATTTTGAAAAATGCTCTATTAATAATCGCTTCAGTTATTATCAAGGCCTCGTGAGGAGTACCCTGTCACGAAAAATCCAGCTGAAATCCGACGTGGATTCCAGCTCCGAAATTTACCTGCGTTTCCAGTTGGGATTCCTCATTTTCAGGTGGAATTTCAGTTGGAATTTCTGATCCCAAGTGGAATCCCAGTTGGAATTGGAAATCCCATATGGAATCCAGTTAGGATTCTTGACCCCAGATGGAGTCTCCGCTGGGAGAGCAGGTAAATTTTGGATCTGCAACCCACATGGAATCCCAGCTAGATTTTTGTAACATAGTAGATCCTTGTGAGGCCTGGAAACGCCTTTTGAAGGCCTACATTCCCTGTTGTCACCCCCCAGCACGGAAAAAATAATTTAGCTACAGCAGCTAAATGGCTAGCACAGACACAGACAGCCATTAAATTAGCTTTCGCAGCTAAATTTTAGCTACCACCGCAAATAAATTAGCTACAAATGCAAATTTTTTTACTACAACAGCTAAAATTTAGGAGCTAATTTGATGACTGTCCACGTCCGTGTTAGCCACTTAGCTGCTGCAGCTAAATCATTCTTTCCGTATGCTACACTTTTTCTCTAGAATTCACATAAACTATGCTCGTTTTTTTCCACGTGGATCACATTACAATCTCTCAAACTTGTTTAATCAACAATTTCTCCTGAAAATTCATAACTTCAATCTCAATGTGATGATATTTCCCTCTCAATTATCCCTCGAACTAATGGAAAAATCTACAGAACGTGAAGTGAAAAGAGAAGGCAAGGACCCGCGCATGTGGTAGGAAAGAATTGAGTATTGCATAGCATTAACGTCTATTATTATTTTAAGGCGACATCCCTAATTCCCCTGACCCTACCAGCTCCCTAAATGTACTACCACATTCCTACCCAGCCCTCCGTATCGCACATTCTACTTCAGGATATCTCGTCAATTTAATTTAATACCGTCACGCAAAAGCCACCCCTCGACGACGTGCCGAAAGATGATTTTTGTTTCCTCTTTTCTCTTATCTTACGTGATGCAATTTTGGAATTTTCGCTATTATCGATCGAACAAAATATTATCAATCAATCACTCAATCAAGTTTGAACGAGTGACGATTCTTTTTCTACTTCGTAGAAAAAGCGTTCTTAATTATCACCCTAAGGCAATGCGCTGAGCAATCAGCTGAGCTGCCAACCCCCCAATTTCATTCACGATGACGACGACCGAGATGATGATTGTGTGCGAATCGTTGTTGTCGCAGTGACTCAATATTTGGACAGGATCTTTGTGTAGCTCGTGCCTATCGCATGTCAGGTCTTCTTCGACTGTCCAACGAGATCTTGTAACTTTTAATATTCTTCATTTTTGGTAGACAAGGGTGGTTTTCGAATTCATACTTGCAGTTGTTTAATGAATTTTTCCTTCATCTTCAAACCCCTCGGGAGGAGGAGGAGTGAGCATAAAATTGAATTAAAAAAGTTAGTTTGTTAAAAACACTCGAACATCAATTAAACTACGGTTTGTGGCATTAGAAAATTGTTTATGCGTTTCACAACCGTTCTTTAAATACACAAAAGTGTAGGAATATTTTGTTGACCGATACTTGATAATTTTTTTAAAATTCTCTTGTCGCTCTTTAGAGCTGCAGGCGAAAAGTTTCTACAAATATTGAGAAGAGAGCCTGAATATGGCATGGGTTGCTATAAGCGTCGAGCATTCACGTGTGTTCTCCGAAGGGAGACGAGGTTTTTGTTTTTTCTTCTTCTTCAACTTATTCTTGTATTTCTTTAGTTTTTTCCTCCTTTTTTTCCTGGCTGCAGGGACAAGTGTGACAGGAAATGCAAGGAGACAACGACATAAGTTCGGCCTCGTTCTCGTACCTGCTTGCGCAATGTTCGATTTTCTCACCTTCATGCAAATAACAATCCTCACAACGCGTCATAAAATATTTTCTGAGAAATATTATAAGCTATTATTATATGACTGTTTATGACTGGATTTATGCATACACGTACCAGTAGTCTTTCTTTGTTAGAAAAGCATTCATTCTAATTTTGCTGATGAAATACTTCAGGATTTTATAAAGATTCGATCGGAGCCATACTGCGCCCCAAGGAATCCACACTTTCATTGCGATCTGAGGTTATTTATTTCAAGACTACAGGAATAATAATCGTAGCGAAAGTTATCGAATGATGCGAACACAAACCCTGGCAATTGATAATCATGTTTCTTCATAGCCGGATGTTAATGCAGGCAATAACGCTATGTTGGCGTCGATGGTCTATGGTCGAGTGACTGGTGCTGATTGATGTTGCGATGTTTGGCCAGAGGGTTGTTTCTACTCTCCGCGGCAGGCAGTTCGACCCCTCGCAACGGACCCAATAAGCACCTCACGTACATACGCTCGATACCACTCACACATTTTCCTGCTCTATCCAGCGGCACACAGCTTTCCACCCACCACTACTCAACAACGCACGCATGTTATGCGTTCCAGGATCTTTCCTGAAGGAGGTGGAGCTATTGTTTACACGAGCGCTGCAGCCCGTCTGTCGCGAAACCACCCCCTTTTGGCCCTCTTCTCTCGATCCCCGGGGAGAATCTAGCTTTAAACTACGCTGAGACTAAACCACCTACCTCCTTCCTCCCTCGAGCAGCAACCATTCAAACCCTCGACAACGACATCAATTTGTCGTACCTTGGGTTTAAAGCGATCCCCTTCTTCCTTCCATCAAAGAGAATGCGCGTATGTGTATATCGTCGTCCTTATTACTGGATGGGAATAAAAAAAATATCTACGTGTGTTACACATTCATACATCGTTTGTCATAAATTAAATAAATACCAAAGGATATCGTGGATGAGATTATATTTGTCCTGAATATAATAACATCCCTTTACTCGCTCGCGAGTATAAATATTTTTATACGATTTATTAAAATATTATGGTCGACGACATGGTCATAATTGTATGTACAATACAATTTTCTCTCTTTTTCCCTCACTTCGGCCCCCGATTAATTACACGCCAAGTGTTTACGCGTTTATTTAAATCTATTTAAAAAGCCATTTGTTTAAATGTAATTATCACGATGAAATGAAAATGTCAACCACGATTGCCCGTTCTCCAGCGCGAAAAATAGAAAGAGAGAGATAGAGATAGAGATAGAGAGGGGGAAGGAAAAAAAGAAATGATGTTTACATTTTGCGTTTGCATTTTGCATCTCGTGCTTCTGTGTACGTTGTTTATCTGCAAATGTAACTAATCCAAATGGTATATAATGCGTTAAAACGACGATACGACGCACAACGTAACATTCGGCGTAACACCACCACCAATCACGAACCGATCCGCGTACCCCACATCACCTCTTGATCAAACTTTTCAATTTCCATCGAATGTCATCGTCGTCGCTCGATTACCAACGCTCGCTCCTAATGAGTATCGGCTAATGAAAACGCTTAACGAGTGTGGCCAGCCCCCTGCACGTGTACGTCCATGTGCATTTGTACATGTTCAATCACCCCCCTCTCTCTCTCTCTCTCTTTCTTTCATCCCTCTATTCCAAAACACAAACGTATCAACGTCAATGTGGATCTATTTTTATTTTTTCGATCCTTCTTTTTGGGTTTTTGTAGTTTTGTTTTTTCTATACCTGCAGTATCTGTATTTGTCATTCGAATGTCGCGCACGACAAACGTTTCGCCGTTCCGCGAAAGCTACGGGGAGTGAAAGAGCACAAAATGAAAATCGTGTTCGTGTGATCAGCGTTTAATGAAAATACATTCATTGTATTTAACGAAGTTAATGAGCTATTGAGAGCTTCGAGCACTGGTACACGGTATAATTAACGACACTAGACGATGGAGAATGAATGGATGTTGCATAGTACTCTTTGGTTCTCTTTTTCTATCTCCTTCTATACCGCTGAGATTAAACGTATATATGTGCACGTATGTACTATACATGAACTAGAATAACGACAGGGGAATTTTTCTTTTCTATTTTATAGAAAAGTTAGTCTCTCTTTGTAAAGTCCAGACATTATTTCATAACATTATTATTATTATTATTACAGTTGTTCGCGATAACGGAATGACCTTTCGAAAAAATTCGAGGCCAAAGTGCGGATGAATTTGAATGAATTCCAAAGGTTTGCGTGGTTCTATGATCACGAGCACTGATTACTGGCGTTGTATCGAAACGCTGAGGGCTCGGCAATACCAGTAAAAATTAATTAATAGCTCTTTGAAACACCAACAGTTGTGTTTGCGGGAATATTGATTCGAATGAATTAGGTTAATGAGAATTCGAGATGTCACTCGATGAGTTTATTGGAATCATAATGAAACGAGTGAAGGTTACTCTATGGAATTGCAAAATTTACCAAAAATTCAAGAATTATCGCTGATAAAGTACAAAAAAACAATGAATATACATGGGAAAGAATGATTGGCTGTTGTTTGAATAGCTGAAAATTAGCAGGGGGAGGTATTTTTCATCTGTCAAAGCAAAAACTTTGAAAAAAATAAATCATCATTCACAAAAGAAAATGGAGAAATTTACCGTATAGGATGATAACGCGTCGCACAGTGGGAAATTTTGGTGCTTTTGTTGACAAAAATCTATCTACAGCGCAATTTTCATCCGATTTTGATAATTTTTTTCTCAAATACTCGGAAAGAGTCCCACTTTGACGTGTCACTGCAGCATTTTCGCGATTTTCAACCTAACCTAAAAAAAACTTCGATCAAAGTTGAAAAAGAGTAATTGGTACATCCACGGATCACTGTTTCTTGAAAAACAAGTGTTTTTCACCCGTCTAACGTTAAGAAATATGTTAATTCACGTGATAAAGATGAATTCGTGATGGGGGAACATGGACATATCATGGAAATTCGATAAAAATCTCATAAAAATCGGAAAATTTTGAGTACCTCAATTCCTTCCCTGATTTCTGGAAGAAATCAACGGAGTTGCATACAAAATGGATGATTCACAGTGTCAGAAATCTAAAAACATAACAAAACCTCTCAGGGGCAGACCGTGAAGGAATAGGGGGGGGGGGGGGGGGAGTCATGAGTGCGTTATTGCCATTTAATGACCTTCTTTTTAGAATCTGTTCAGGGTGGACTTGGATTCTTCCAAAAATTACCCCAATAAACAAAAAGATATCTTGAAGATATCTGAATGTATTAGGTGTACAAATAAGTTTCCGCGGTTTGTCAAAAGATGGCCCCACCAGAAGGTTATGGAGAAATTGTCAGATGTAAAACGTAATATCCCAAGTTTAGTCATCTGGCAACACCATAACCTCAAAGTACTAGTGATTCCGTATCAGCATCACGTAATTTTTTCGGGCAAAAATGTCAAGTTTTATTCCGAATAAGCATCATTTGCGGGAACTTTTGATTTACTCCTTTAATGTGAAAAAATCTGCAGCTGAGGTGCATCGATTGCTTCTAGAAGCATATGGTGAAGCTGCTTTAAGTGAGAGAAGTTGTCAGGAATGGTTTCAAAAGTTTAAGAACGGTGAGTTTGACGTTAAAGACAAAGAACGCAGTGGAAGGCCGAAAGTGTACGAAGACATGGAATTAGAAGTACTATTGGAGGAAGATTCGTCCCAAACGCAAAAAGAACTTGCACTTACTCTACAAGTGACTCAACAAGCAATTTCACATCGTTTAAAATCGTTAGGAATGATTCAAAAACAAGGAAATTGGGTTCCATATGAACTAAAGCCGAGAGACGTTGAACGCCGATTATGCATGAGTGAAATGCTGCTTGCCAGGAATAAAAAAAATTTTTTTTCAACGTATAGTCACTGGTGACGAAAAAATGATTAAATACGATAAAACAAAGAAGAGAAAGTCATGGGTTAAGCCCGGCGAACCATCAACATCGACAGCTAAGCCGAATATTCATGGAAAAAAACTCATGCTGTGTATTTGGTGAGATCAGCTTGGTGTCGTGTATTATGAATTGCTGAAACCAAGCGAAACCATTACTGGAGCTCTCTACCGAACACAATTGATGAGATTGAGTCGGGCACTTAAGGAAAAACGCGCCCATTACTACTCCAGACACGACAAAATTATTCTTTTACACGATAATGCTCGTCCACATGTTGCGGCGCCGGTAAAAACATACTTGGAAACACTCAACTGGGAAGTTTTACCCCACCCGCCGTATTCACCAGACTTAGCCCCTTCTGATTATCACCTGTTCCGGTCGATGGCACATGGTCTGTCTGAGCAGCGCTTCACATCATATGAAGACACCAAAAATTGGGTAGATTTGTGGATAGCGTCAAAAGATGAAGAGTTTTTTCGACGGGGTATCCGAATGTTGCCAGAAAGATGGGGAAAAGTAGTGGCAAATGATGGAAAATACTTTGAATAAAACGTAATGTACTTTTCCTTTACAATAAATTCCTAATTTTTTATAAAAAACCGCGGAAACTTATTTGTACACCTAATATCTTGAGATTTTTTCGTATAGTTATTTCAAAGATACATAAAAGATGTCTTATGCAACATAATTGGATACCTTGAAGATATCTTTTGACATATCTTTTGAGAATCTTGTGCAAGGTGAAATTAAGATCATCATATAGAATTCTACTTCACGCATCTTTGAGGTATCTTCAAGATACCTCAAAGTTACCTAAAAGATATCCCAAAGTCATCTCTGAGATATCTTCAAGATATCTCAAAGAAAATTCGACACCCTAATCTCATCTCCTAAAGTTCCCTTAAAGATATGTTCACGATACATCTCGAAGATATGGAACCGTTGCATCTTTCAAGGTATCTTGCGGAAGATATCTCAATTTCATAACTTTGAGATGTCTAAAAGAGATCTCCGAAATGTATCCCGGAGATTTCTCAATTAAGATGTTTTCAAGACATCTTGTATCCATCTGAAATTCGGAATCCTAATTTCATTTCTCAAAGTTATCTTGAAGATACCTCCACGATACATCTTAGTTTATTGAATTGAAAATCAATCAATTTTATGATTTTTGTGTTGATTTTCAACACAAATTTTTAGTGGACCGTTTTTAACACAAAGTTTTTTACTGTGTATACTGTTAAAATCCTTCTGAAATTTCATGTGCAAATGTGCTTGAAATATACATGAAATGTTCATGTTCCCCCATCACGAATTCATCTTTATCACGTGAATCAACATATTTCTCAACGTTACACGGGTGAAAACACTTGTTTTTCAAGAAACAGTGATCTGTAGATGCACCAATTCCTCTTTTTCAACTTTGATCGAAGTTTTTTTTAGGTTAGGTTGAAAATCGCGAAAATGCTGCAGTGACACGTCAAAGTGGGACTCTTTCTGAGTATTTTAAAAAAAAAAATATCAAAATCGGATGAAAATTGCGCTGTAGACAGATTTTTGTCAACAAAAGCACCAAAATTTCCCACTGTGCGTCGCTTCGAGCCTTGGAATGGAAATTTTTACAGAATTTATTCTCAAATAATTCACATCATGAGAGAAACATATATTTTCGTCTTTACGGCAAATTTATGCATTTTCTTTTATCCGTGTAGCTGTCCAAGTATCAAACAAAAGACCTGTCCAGTTGCAGCAACTATTTCCTGTCGTGGTAGCTGATTAATAGCTATATCTGTGGAAAAAGGATGCTGAAAACGTGTCTCAGAAATATTTTGTGAGGTTTTAGAAAAGTGTTACATGTATGTTTTGAAACATGAAAATGCCCTAGTAGAAAGCTCGTAAATTTTTCTTCAGTGTTCATAAGCTCATGTGCGTATGTACCAATGACTCAATGATGGACCAAACCTGGCACAAGACCTGCCGAGACTCGTCTTGAACAATTTACCAAACTTGTCGCAGGTTTGGGAAGGATAAGATCAGAACAAACTTAGGCCAGTGGTTTTGCCAGGCCTGGTCCAATTCATTTACCAAGCATCAACCAATGCTTTCTTGATCGCAGATATGGATGAAAAAAGTGATTCATTCATATTTCAGTTCATGACTTTCTCCCTCAGAATACCGTACATGAATTATCTTCAAACGATAGAAAGAATGTGACAAGACTGGGACAAGCTTGTATGATCATTGGAAAATTTGCGTTCTTTGATATTTTAATCAATTTTGATTCTATTGTTGAATTATGCTCAAAATAAACCATAGTGTGCAGGATTAATTATGGCAGGAAAATCGAGCCACCCCTGGCCCGATGGTTATCCCCAAATCTTCAGCCATTGTAAATTCAAAATTCAGTCAATATTTATAAGAATTTTTGCCACTCATGTGGGCAATATTGGCACAATTGTTCTCAACGAATGCTCAATTTTTACACTTGTGCCAAGCTTGTACCATGACTGACCATGTACGTTGATCCATTGGGAACAACGGGACAATCATGGAACAATACTCGGCCAATTGTACTTCACGGAGGTTTGTTTCTAACACATGTGCCAACCTTGGGACAAGCTTGGGTTTTTTCCAGTCTTGGCAATACCTGCATGGGCAGCCACTGAATAGTTTTTCTCATTGTAAACTGGTTAGAAAAAACCGACGAGTCAATAATTAAAAACTGACCAATTAAATCATGACATACTGGTCAACAGGAACACTCGATGATATATATTTTGAAAACTATTCTCTGAAGAGGTATTGAAAAACGAAATGTCCGAATTGAATTTTTTTCTTTGATCATTCGAATAATCAAATAATAATTTGTTTGAAGTTCTTTTTCTTATGAATCTTTTTTCAACAATCAGATTCAATTGTGAATTTCATTCTAATGAATTAGTTTTTTCTGATTCGTATCCCTCGTGAAAATATATCTACGCCAAGAACTACACCATTTTACGCCAAAACCTACGACAAATTACGCCCAAAATTACTCCCAAGTCCGCCGTTTCGAACACATCTGTGGATTGGCGTAGTAAATTAGGGTGTTTCGATATTAGTTGGAAAACGACAACTTTCCACGCTCGAATATTTCAAATTATTCAGAACTACGACTCATTACGTGAATCAACGCCCAAAACAATAGTACATAATTACAATTTATGCCTTTCCAAGTTACAATTTGAAGAATGAATGAAAATTACTACCTTTTACAACAATCTACGTCAAAAGTGAAAGAAAATACAAAATTATGAAAAACTACGCCTTTTCAAGTACAACACGGAGAAAAAGGAATTTGCTGTGGCAGCGAAATCTACTTCTGCTGGGTTCCTTTTGCCAGAGCAGCAAATTTTTTGCTGTGACAGCAAACTATTTGCTGTTCCAGCAATCTTGTTAGCTGCGACAGCGAATTTTTAGCTGTGGCAGCAAAAAATGTTTGCTATCCCAGCCAAATTTGTTTGCTATTCTGTATATAATACTGAAAATTTGCTGGCGGAGTAAACAGCTAAAAAATTTCTGTCGTAGCCAACACGATTGCTGTTATAGCAAATTTTTCGCTAGGTCAGCAAAAAATTTTGCTATTCTATATATAATACCTCGATTTGCTGCGTCAGCAAATTTTTTCTCTACGTGAAGTACTTTACATCGATGAGAAGTACTGCTTTCTCAAAGTCCCCACTCAGTCGTAGAAATCCTTGGAAATGCGTAGAAAATGGAATTTTCCAAGAGTATCTACGGATGAGTACGTTAGTGCACCCACGTGAAAATTTCTTGCTTGCGCCAATACTGACGATGGAAAATAGATAGGCGCAATGCTGACATCCAAGGCTCGGAAATCTATATCGAGCCAACGTTGACTGACAAGTGGCACAATGTTGCTCCAATGTTGGGAATCATAATTTCCAATGATCAATCCATCATTGGCTCAAGATTGTGCCAATCATGGTTCATCGTTGTCCCAATATCGTTTGGACAAAAGAAATTAACTTCATACGAACAATTTCATAGCACGGCTGAATATTAATCCAAACTTTGACAACGTTTAGAAGAAATGAGTACCCAATGCAGTGCCAAGCCTGGTCAAAGCTTGGCTCAGGCTAGCCACGATCCTCAATTATACGTCTCCATACAAAAATTCCCGCGTCCAATGTCAAAGCGCCACCCTTCGGTATTGTTTCCAACGCTCGGTTCGTTTCTCGCAAGCGCTCAACGAACTATGCGGTTGATATATAAGCATCATATAACCTTCTGATTTGAAAATTCTTGTCTTCATCATCATAGGTCCTTCATCGAAGGAGAGATTTTAGCTGTGCAGACCCATGGACTCGTGGACATCAGAATTTGGATTATACTTGATGTAATTGATTTGTAAGGTAACCAGTAATCATTGAGTTATATTGAACTTATAAACACATCTTGTATTGGATTAATCAAATAAGTTTCTTCATTTCAATGTATACAGAGATTCTCTGGCCCTGGTTGTATAAAATATTTCAGGTTCGGGCTGTACTTCTTAACACGTGTGGAGGGGAAGCGATCGATGTCGGGAATATATGACTCTGAATTTTTATTATATTTTTGCAATCGTTCAACATAGAGTTGAACATCGGCACAACATTGGCTCAACGTTGGCGCGGGATTGTCGCAACGTTGAATCAATTTTGGCCGAATATTGACTCAGTACTATTATAGTATTGACTCAAATTTAGCAGTCAACGTCATTTATGTGTAATAAATGATGGTACCTCCTTTAAATGCATAAAACATCTGACCATTGGCAGACCATAAAAAAATTCGTCTCACAGTCTTGGTTCGTAATGAGTACAAGCATGATCCAATCTTGGATTTAGATCGAGCGACAAATTTTTTCAAGGGTTGCCAATGATGGCTGATTTGACTGCCATAATCGTACCATTGTTGGTCCGTGATTGGCAGAATACATCAATGGAGCCTGTAACGATGTTATCATTTCAAGCTTGCACCTTGCTAACCACCAAGGCTCGGCGATTCTTGGTCAGTGCTGCGCCATCCTAGTGCCAATCGTCAATTTTCACCTGGGTTGGGGGATCTGACCACCCAAAGTGGAAGAACAGATACACCAATACGTTGGGAGCACTATTCACGGCAATTTTGGGAAGCTGGTCTTCCCAATTTTTTTCCAGTGTAGAGGGATATTCTCAATTGAAGAAGAAAACGAAAGTGAAATATCTCTTTACCAGCTAGAAACCTGATAATGATTCTGAATGGGCACAGTTGTTTCTGCCGAAGTCTGGCGAATACAACTTTGCCAGTACTTTTGTCAAACCTAATCAGGAGACTATTAAAAGTACGGAATGCCTGATCAAATTTCTACGAGGAACTCAACATTTTCAGGTAATAAAAAACATCAAGAATATTTAATTTTGAAACTTGTACATCCTCTTCTTTCTTTACTGACTCTAGCTTCTTACTCTGTGTACCGATCAAAGCGTGCCCGAAGCCATGTACAGTAGACGTTGCAACTCAGGACTAGATCGCTAACGTACCTATACACTGTTGGTATCATGTGCCCGTATAACACGTACGAGGAGAATCTCTAAGCGTCCGGTGTAGACTGTAACGCTTTCTCATTTCATCCCCCTGTCGGCATCGTGTGAGCGAGCAAAAGAGGGCGACCAACAACGAGAGAGCCCTATGTCGGGCAATTAGAAATCCGCCTGGTATATGCATCTGTATACGCTGAGGATAGATAAAGCCCGTGTGTTGGCGCATTGTCGTGAAACACATGTAAACCCTATACCACGTATAAGTAGGTTGACTGTGCTTGTATATGTGTATGCGTTAGGTCCGCAAACATGTCTGCAACGTTGTCAGGCGGGCAGGAAATTACGTCCGCCTTTAGCCGCCTCTCTATATCACACCACCCCCACACGATTGTACTCCTAGTCGCTCTTCTCAACCGTACAGGCTGTTTCAAACAAATCATATCGAAGGTGGTGTATATTTTCTAAATTATCTTCTATCAAACTTGCTCTCTTGTCTTATTTTCTTACATAAAATTGGGTTGTCATGAACTTCCACTCCCGCTCTCAATAAAATTCAGAACATCCACACGTCTGTAGTGTAGCGATTTTTATCTATCCGTGAGTGGGAATTCCCTGTGAATTCCGATAAGTGTCTAGGGGAAAAACTTGTCACATTTTTTACAGTGTATTGTTTGGGGATCCTCCAGTGAAGGATAAGACAATGGTCGCCATTATATACTGGGATAACCAAATAGTTGACAACTCATTAATGCATCATCCAATGAATAAAACTGAGTAATTCATTGAATATATAATATAAATCCCATTGTTTCGTCATGTTTTGAATCGACTACGCAATTTTATTCATCGAATGACGTGCAAACTAACCCCTATCCCAATAACGGCGGCGAGAAAAAAGTTGATTGTCCACATCCCTCATCAACTCTACTCTGCCTTCAATTCACAATTTCCGATAATGATATATCCAGAATCTGATTGAGAATTGTAACTTGAATTGATTATGAGGTTATAGCTTGGAGTTGAAAACCATCCACCACTTCCAGGGTTTAATTCCTGACCGTTCCGTTTCCGTTACCTACTTCAAGTATCATGAATATTCAAAAATCATTAAAGTTGAACAGTTACATCGATGATAATTGATAAATTTTGATCAGCAATTTCAGCGAAGCGTCTGTTTTGAAACTAATAAATCAAGTCTTGATCAAATATCAAAACAAAATATTTGTTCAATATCATCTTCATTTCATGAATAATATTTATTAGGAATTCTCGATGTTCAGAACCCACGTGGTGTAAGTATTTCGGTTTATAATTAATCCGAAGTTTGAGATTTGCACAGAGCGAATGTGTGTGTGTGTGTATGTGTATGCACGGAGGTAAATATGTACACGTACATCATATAAGACTCACGTCACTCTGATATTCTCTTATGCTCCGTTACTGGATGGATTTTATACTGCGTTCAATGTGTAGACCGTCGTAAACGCGCAGTATAAAGTACATGAACACAAAATACGTACGTTTTAGTCATCTCAACTTACGTACATGTATACACGCGATTGTATTATATCGACACAACTCTAGACATGCTATATGTTCAGGGATTTCAATACAAGTTCTTTACTCCATAAATCTTGATTTTTAACATCGATTTATCGATTTTGTTTCCAATGACTTCCCTGAAACACCGAATACCACGAATTGTGAGTTATTGAATAATTCGCTATGATATCTAGGAAAGGGAAAACACGGGCTGATACTGGCTCAGTACTGGCAAATCCAAAACTACCATAGCTACTGGCAAGAAGTTGGCATGAACCGTGTCAGTACTGTCCATTCGTATGTGCGGACTATGGTAGAAATCTGGCATTCCAACCTCATCCAAACAGTATCGATTGAATACTGGTCCAAGACTGTCTATCCACTCGAATCGATACCGTTTGAAATTTATCAAATAATGATGACTCTGGATAGAAACGATTGTTCCCGCCAAAGGTTGGCAAATATAACCTTGCCAGTACCAGGCCATTCGTCAATTCCGGCCATTTCCACATGAGCGTGGTAGATTTTTGGATAACCAAAACTTGCTGCAACAGCAAATTCTGTTACCATCGCTGAAAACTGACTACCATAGCTGATTTTTAACCATCCAAATATCAAAGATATCATTTTTTCCGTGTAAGACAAGGATTTCGGAGAAATTTCGTAAAAACAAAGGGTTTTTCTACGTTGATTCTGAATTCAAACACTCAAAGTATCTATCACAATTCAAATTCTCTAATGTTCCTGATCAACCTGTTGAAAATTTCCCGAATCCTTTGAATTCTCAAATACATTCTCTGTCACAGTCAAGAATATTTGAAGAATATTCACTGTGAAATATTTCTTTGTGAATTTACAAAAACCCAGGTAAGAAATGCCAATACTGACAAGTGGCCCGAACTTGGGGAAATATTGGGCTGCCAAGTATTGCTGACCAATATTGTTTCAATATACAACCATAGGAAATGCCAATGGAACAACTGGTGTGAGCTTGGCAAAATGTGGAGCTGCCAAGCATGGCGAACCAATATCGGCCCAATATAAAACGATTTGTCATTTGAAAATCCATACCACGGTTTCATAGAAAATGCATCACAACGAGTAGTTGAAACTTGACAAAACATTCAACTGCCAAGCATTGTGAACCAATATTGGGCCAATTTGAGAACCTATACCGCATCTTTATGCTTGTAATCATCCCAGACTTGTACCAATATTAATTATTGTTATAACAAATAATGATTCTTCATGTCACCAGTGGAATGTCATGAAGAATGATGTAATTTTTTCCCTCTAAGAAGTATGAAGAACTTGGGCCACGCTTAGTATTGTTTTTTGGCTCAATATTGGGTAACAAGCTTGGCACGAGGTTATCATTCCAAGCTTTATCAAGCTTGGACCTTTTTTTGTGATGGATTCTGGCCCTTTATGAGTCAAAATTGGGCCAAGATCAGGCTAATCATGGGCCATTTGTCAACTTTGATCTGGGAAAAAGTGTAGAAGTTTCTTACACACACACTTTTGGAGGAATCTAGCAGAAAAAAATATTTGTGCAAAAAAGCTTGTAAACTTTGTTTGTAAATCCACAAAGAAATGTTTTTAGAGTGTTCTGTATGAAATTTAGGTTCTGAATTTAGTATTTCGTGAAATATTTTGTCCGCGGGGAAGAATTCTTATAAATGAAAATTATATAAATTTCAAATTGTTTCACGAACAGAAGTCGAAAGGGAAAAAAGAAGGTAAATAAGAAGTAGATAGCGAGAACAAAACATTTCTATCTTTTCACAAGTTATAATTGTCAGACAAGTGAGAACCGCACGATCGTCGTATGAATAATGAGGAAGAGGGAAACAACGGAAAAGACGAAAGCGATAAAAAGAGGAAGAAACTCGAGAGATAGGAGAGTTCTTTCCTGCTTCATTGGCGAGAAACCCTTGTCTCTTACCTTTTATCACTTACCCTTTACTTTTCCCCCTTCCTTTTTATTTTTCCTTTTGTTACCTCTCTCTATCCTTCGTTCTCCTTTTTGGTACCTGGTACCTTCGTAATATACCTTATACGAAGAGAGATTTTCTCTGTGACACGAGAGAGAAGGTTGCCGCGTTTGGCGGGAAGTCGTTAGGCGTTCTACGACGCGAGATAAAATTCCGGGAAGCACGAGTTGAAACGACTCTCCCCCGTGCTTCGGGGCCTGGGTATTGTTTTAACGTGTTTGAGTCAAATATTGACGCAAGTCGAGCTCTCGCAGCAAGTCGGCCTGGCGACGTAGACGTCGACGTAACGTGGAACGAAAAGAAACGAGATGAGATGAGAGAAGATGAGAAACTAAACGACCCACATACAACATCTTCACAAGAACACTGGTATTATAAAAGAGGAGTTTAGTACAGAGGAGGAAAAAATGGGAGGCTAGGAGCAGGGGGAGAACCAGAGTCCATCCAGGACACGATTGTCACCTAAAGTATTCTCTGTTCTCAAAGAGACGGCAGAGAGAAAATAGAGAATATATAGTTTTTCCTTTTGAAATTCAAAGTATTCGTTCTAGTAGTGGAAATTCACACTCTGGAATGAATTTTTCATCAATTTACGTTTCAAATGGTTCATCTTGACAAGTTTAACTCGAATACCAAAAAATCAGCCTACTTTGGTTCGAGATATTCAAATGAATCTTGTCGATCTTATGATGAATTTATGGACAGGAAAAAAAGCCCAAGCTTGTCCCAGGATTGGCACGTGTATCAGGAACAAACCTCCGTTGGAAATAATTGAACCCATGATGATTGGTTCCATGATTGTCCCGTTGCTGTTTTCAATGGATAATGGTTAGTCATGGGACATTTGTTCGTATCTTTGGAATGGCCAAAAACTGCACTTGGTACAAGCTTGGCACAAGCGTGAAAATCAAGCTAAGGTTAAGATGATTATTTGAGCCGATGTTGTCCACATAAGTGGCACAGTGTTTTCAATTAGTGACCGAATTCCGAGTTCACAATGGATGAAGACTTGTGCAAAACTATCGGGCCAAGACCAGTCCAATCTCCTCCCCATGATTGGCCCCACACTCCAGTTTCACACCCTAAGATAGATATATTTGATCTAAATAAGAATAAAACTTGACTCAATGGTAATAGGCTACTTTTAAATGTGATCATACACGGAAATCAACTGATCTTGAAGAACTCTCTACAGGATTTCAAGATGTCTTTCCCATGCAGGGATTAACAAGACTGGGACAATCCCAAGCTCGTCCCAGTTAAGACTGCCAAGGCACATTTAATCTATTGTTTTAAGATGATTCATGTGCGGTATTCCGAGGGAGAACTTTGAGCTGAATTATGGATCAAATTACTCTTCTCATCGATATCTGTGATGAAAGGAGCATCGATTGATGCTTGGCGAATCATTTGGACTAGGCTGGAACGAACCATTGGCCCAAGCTTGTCCCGATCTTATCATTCCCAAGCCTGGGCCAAGTTCATTGAATTGTTCGAGACAAGTCTCGGCAGGTCTTGTGCCAGGATTGGTTCATGATTGGACCATTGTTCCATACACACATGGGATATAAAACTTGTTCCAAAGTGTCGCGTAAGAACAATGCAGCATAGAAAAGAATGGAAAAATCTTCCCAAAGACATACAATTTTGATTCAATTCAATAAAATGTATGTATAACTTATATATGATTTGTATATAAATTATATTTTCTTTCCGCATCACATTCAGTCAATCCACGAGTTCTTGTTGAGTTTGAGTTGATACTCATCTCCATCCAAATAAGGCTCGGTGGTTCCCCACGCTGTTCGTTTCTCACGTCAAAATCACCACTTTAGAATTGTCGAACCACTCGAAACACTGTGTTTCACCAAGGGTGTGTTCACCGTAAGCTTCGACAAGCATGCGATGTGATTCTTCAGCAGTTTTCTTCAAATGATAACAAAAAACCGATGCTGTTTGCAGATCGTAGTTTGTAGGCACCAAATCCTACATGTTTAAGGTTATAAAACAATTACGGGTGTACAAAATTTCTATTGCTTTGTATTGAATATCTTCATCAGCTGTCAGAAGGAGATGATGGTGCTGAAGAAGTGGTCTTAGGATTCCTGAACTGATAGCTAGTGCCATTTATAGGGAAATTCATACTTCTAAACCTGGTAGATGCCCTGGTGAAAGGAAAAACCATTAATTCTTGCCAAATCTTATTGAATCTTGTACAAGGTTCTGACCAAATCCTATTCAAGCATTCGTCGGTGAGATTTAATCAGACGAATGTATCTTTTTAATGTGATTCTTATTGAATCTTGCCAAATCTGATTAAATCTTGTGCAATGTTCTGACCAAACCCAATTAAATTTCATATAATCAGATTCTATGGATTTTTCCAACCTAAGCGATTTTTGAACCGATCCGCGGCTCATCCACATTCATCCTCCTCTGTCCAGGGCGATCCAAGAATGTCCGAAAAGATTCTACACTGTCCAAAACTGGTCCGTGATATATCCAGTACCTATCCCATTGTGTCCTCAAACGTATTCGTGATTATGGACAAATTTGGACAACTTTGGAGCAAGTGCTGAGGAAAGAGGATCATTTCTGTCGTGGACAAATCTGGACAACTCCGGGACACGATTCGAAATCCTGTATCGTTACTATGGTCAAGTTGGGACAACTTCGGACCGACTGAGGGTGAGGGAGGATCATTTCAGTTATAGACACATCCCCAGCAACGTCATCCATGGAACTGTCTAGGGACTGTCTATGTTGACTGCTAAATTTGAGTCAAGACTATAATAGTACTGAGTCAATATTCGGCCAAAATTGATTCAACGTTGCGACAATCCCGCGCCAACGTTGAGCCAATGTTGTGCCGATGTTCAACTCTATGTTGAACGATTGCAAAAATATAATAAAAGTTCAGAGTCATATATTCCCGACATCGATCGCTTCCCCTCCACACATGTTAAGAAGTACAGCCCGAACCTGAAATATTTTATACAACCAGGGCCAGAGAATCTCTGTATACATTGAAACGAAGAAACTTATTTGATTAATCCAATACAAGATGTGTTTATAAGTTTAATATAACTCAATGATTACTGGTTACCTTACAAATCAATTACATCAAGTATAATTCAAATTCTGATGTCCACGAGTCCATGGGTCTGCACAGCTAAAATCTCTCCTTCGATGAAGGACCTATGATGAAGACAACAATTTTCAAATCAGAAGGTTGTATGATGCTTATATATCAACCGCATAGTTCGTTGAGTGCTTGCGAGAAACGAACTGAGCGTTGGAAACAATACCGAAGGGTGGCGCTTTGACATTGGACGCGGGAATTTTTGTATGGAGACGTATAATTGAGGATCGTGGCTAGCCTGAGCCAAGCTTTGACCAGGCTTGGCACTGCATTGGGTACTCATTTCTTCTAAACGTTGTCAACGTTTGGATTAATATTCAGCCATGCTATGAAATTGTTCGTATGAAGTTAATTTCTTTTGTCCAAACGATATTGGGACAACGATGAACCATGATTGGCACAATCTTGAGCCAATGATGGATTGATCATTGGAAATTATGATTCCCAACATTGGTGCAACATTGTGCCACTTGTCAGTCAACGTTGGCTCGATATAGATTCCCAAGCCTTGGATGTCAGCATTGCGCCTATCTATTTTCCATCGTCAGTATTGGCGCAAGTAAGAAATTTTCACGTGGATTGGGGTATGGACATATTTGGACAACTATGGACCATCATGGACCTCTGGACGTCACGGACAATTCCGGACACGTTTTGAACACGCCGCCTGAACGTCTATGGACACCCATTGGACAAGTAATGAACAGATAATTCGACATTGGTCCGAAATTTGTAACAAATGGACACCCACGAACATTTCGGACTGATTTTGGACATTTTGAACACATTTTGGACAAAATTCGGATGTCCCGAATCGGTCCGATGACCCATCAGGGACTCAATCACAAGCATCACAAATTTCAAATAGGAAAATTTGGAAAGATACATAGTAGCATATTTTTATATGAATTATAATTGATGCTCTAGAAACAATTATATTGTTGAATTTTTATTTTCTAAAGTATATTGTGCAATTTGCAGAAATTTATTCGATTTATAAATCTTAGATTTAATATTTGAGCAATGAAAATGTTGATTTCAAATCAAATTGTGACTTTTTCATGAGTGCATATTTTATTCTCTTCTGATGCATATTTTGACATTTTGATAGTGCATATAATCCGATGTCTATTTACGAGTGTATTCTTAAGACGCAAACAACTTTTTCATTTACCATTCTTTGATCTGAAACTCAACTTTAACAACCAATCATTGGAGTAGTGGATATACTTTTGAAACCTAAACGGTGAACCTATTTTTCTTTGAAAATCATAAATAAATATTCTCGAAATAATCCGAAGGATCACAGTATCTCGCACCCATCGATCATTCGTTCGTCTGCTTTTTATTCAACCGAATGATCATCCCACGCACACACGAGACACGAATATAGGCAAAAGAAATACAATAAATTCCTTGTTGCACGCGTGTCACTCGACGTCTTTGCGGTCCTTCCATTGTTAAAGCGTATCTATTATTATAAAATATTGTTTGTTCACGCTTTTCGACTCAAAAACTAAGTGATAAATTTTTGAAGGAGCACGAGCTCTGACGTATAGTACAAGAACATCATAAGGCCCGAGCAATACGGAGCACCACCAAAGCACCAGACTTGATCCGAAAAACAAACAAGCAACCCCCTCACCTTTATACAACATACATGCGTGTGCATCCTTATACCGTGTGTAACTTACAGATTGAGATATTCGTATATCTTTCCCAATTACCACCGTTCTTTGCTTCGAACTCCATCATGAATATTCAAAGTATTAATAATAAGGAGAATACTTACCGATAAAATCCTTGGCAATGATAATATTCGATTAAAAAGTGAATACAAATTATATCAATTTTTGAAAGATCACACGTTATATATGTATCGAACTATATTCATTGGGGACTTCCCGTTTCTTCCTTTTATTATACCTTATATCCTATCCTCCCTATGATCCTTCTGCACCATACTCTCCTTCTTTTCACTCGAAAACCTCGCTCTTCGTCAGCCACCACCAGTAGCCGTGCGTCGTTCTTCGTTCGCCTCGGGTTATGAGATTTTATGAGATGCCAAAGCGGTTTACGCGCTCCGCATTTCACTTTCGATTATTCCCTTTTTTCTTTAGGCAAAAAGGGAAAGAGAGAGAGAGGGGGTAGAGGTATTATATTGGCACTGTTCATGGATGGAAGATGCATTTAATTATAATATAAAAATGTATATATTACTATTTATTGTGATCCGTGTATAAAAATACTGACAAAGAGACAAAGGCGAAGATAGAGCGTATGTACATATACTTGGATGTATATATATATATATATGCACATACATAGAGGTGTATAGCTCTTCCTTTGCCCATTCTGTTCCTATCTCCATCCAACTGTCAGTTCTCTTCGTTCTTGAAAAGACAGAATATATTGTCCTGCAAGGCAAACATTCCACGATTCCACCAGACGACACATTCTGCGTTCCACTTTGCCCTCTCAGTTGTGTGTGCGAGTTTATATTCTTGTGTAATATATGTGTGCGGTGCCGAGGCAAGACGCCTTCGCTTCGCAGCTTGTTTGTCCGCAGGCAAATGTGTTTCCTTAGGCTCTGTCCAAAATGTTTGGACGAGAGAAAAGAGGAGGAAGAGTGAAAGAGAGAGAAGGTGCTCAGGCCAAGTACTTGTACTTGACAATTCAAAATGAAACGCAACGACGACAGTTCATAGAAATAGAAGGTGAACTGAATGGAAAACAGAGTGGAAAACAGTTTTATTTTATTATTTATTTTAGTCAGTAAGTTCAGCGAGCAAACTGTAGTGGAAAAAAGTGTAGTATATCTTCTTGTTTTAACGTTGTATCGTTAAATTCGAAGCTTATAATTTTGCTCCTTAAGTTGTGTCATCGAACCGCATAGCTCGGTGCGAAAAATCGTCAGAGACGGACAGGCGTTTAAAACAACATTTTAAACGGACAAACATGCATAGAAAATGGTAACAAAGGGCGTGACCGGAGCGGAACACATGTCCAAACATTAGGTACAATGCCCTACCCGGTTGGAATGGTGATGTTTTTCCCCCTTTTCATCCCATCCACGATCATTTCATTCCATGCTATCCCCTGACACACCGCCACTTTATCTCAATGTCGGCCAACGACAAAATGTTTGCAATCCGTTACACGGGGTAGGCATTCAACCTCTGAAACGAACTATTAAATGTCGTAGGATGACTATTGCTAGGAATGGTAGAATGGACAGTGAGTGACCGGCAGATCGACAACAGTCATTCACGATCCCTCATTCTCTCCGTTCGAAAGAAACGAGGAAGTAAACCGAGAAACGTCGCAAAGGAAAAGGAGACTCCACATTCATTCGACACGATAAATCTACCTTACCTTTCCTACCGATTGTCGATGAGAAATAGAGAAGATTGTGAACGTCGAGAATTGGATATACTTTCCTTCTTTCACATCTTGGAAGAATTAATTATACAAATTATGTATTAATCGCTCAAATGAGGATTACTCCTTCAGGGTTCCTTTTCTCTCTCATTGAACCGATTGATTCTCATTGATTCTCATTGATTTCGATGCAGAAAACCGGTTCAAACTCATTAAAAATTCATTCCCAATGGGTTTGAATCAGTTTTCTGCATCAGGATCAATGACATTCTTTAGGCAAGGTCTTGATAAACAGAAGTCTATCGAATGATTGTATAAAATAGTTGGGCCAATATTGCAGCTCCAACAGTTGGTGTCCACAATAAAAGAGAAAAATATTCACTTTATTTGTCTATTACATTGCAAACAACTAAGAGTATAGTCATGTTTATGGACGTATCATTAGAGATTTAATTTATAGTTAGAGGTGTTCACTGTCAGGGTGTCAAGGACAATATATTCAGTTCTACCCACACAGCACCACAATCCAGCACCCAGAAGAATTCATGAAGAATTCTTATCGAACTGATTATGTTCTTGATGAATTCTTCGAGAGTTCTTCTGAGATTGGGGTGCTGTACAGGAGTTAAGACAGATTAAGGATGTCTTATACGAAAACAAAAGATGCCTTTTATATGTCTGAAACAGTTCTCCACCCACACAGCACTCTTTGTCTAAAAAGATATCTTCAGAAATGATTAAGAACAATGCAAGGAGTCTCATACAACATGAATAGACCATCTTTGGAAAGTCTTAAACTGTTCTTATTTCTAAAAGATATCTGTAAGAACGTTTTCAGGAACCTCTTAGAAATTTCCAGAAAATCTCTTTTAAAAAATCCTGAAAGGTTTTTGAAAACGTTCGTTCTTGAAGATATCTTTCAGGAATAAGAACAGTTTAATGAGACTTCTAAAAGATGTTTATTCACGTTGCATAAGACTTTTTGCACTGTTCTTGATTATTTCTGAAGATATCTTTTAGACAACGAGTGCTATGTGGGCAATAGATGTCTAAAAGATATTTCCCTGAAAGACAAGTTTTAGAACTTCTAAAAGTTTGTCTTTTTGACATCTTTTGGAAAAAAGACCCATTTAAGATATTTAAAAGATATCTTTGGATGTTGCATAAGACATCTCAAATTTGATTTCGCGAGGGAACTGTTTTTTCATGGAAAATAAGGGATTGTTTCTTCACTTTGGGAAATTGTTCATACCTTTGGAGTGTTGAATACTTTAAAAATGAAAGAAAAGTCCACCGAATTATGCTGAAGAGTTTCCCATCCATAGAGGAAACCATCATTCTGCCATCACTTTTCGGAACAAAATCCCACAATTATTTTCCACATTCTACATATGTACGTTAATTGTTCAATTATTGTAAACGACAAATTGTTCATTACATAGTTGATAAACCAAGATTGTTTTTTATTTATTCCTTTCATCCCAACAAACAAAAAGATATCTAAGATTAGTATCTAAAAGATTTCTTCAAATCATGGGAGATATTTTGAAAGACTTTCGTGAAGATATCTCTTCGACACCCAAAGATGTCTTATGCAACAAATTTCAACAAGTCTTAGATATCTCAAAACCGTCTTGCACAAGATATCTTTTAGATGCGCTCACAAAGATATGCTTCAGATATATGGAAGATATCCCACACAGCATTTGGGGTTTAAAAAATATCTCAAACCAAATTTCAGAAGTCTTATGCAACATGAAAAGATACCTTCAAGGGATCTAAAACAGTTGTTACTTCTAAAAGATATCTTTTAGATGTCTTTTAGAAGTAAGAACTGTTTTAGACATCTTGAGGATATCTTTTCACGTTGCATGAGACTTCTTAAACGTTTCTGAACAGTTCCTCAAGATATCTTGAAGACCAAAAGTGATGTGGGGGATATTTTAGATGTTTCCAAGAAATGTTTTCGATTGTTTCAAGATATGTTTTAGACATCCCACACATCACTCGTCGCGCAAAAGATATCTTCAGAAATAATTAAGAACAATGCGAGAAGTCTTATGCAACATGAATAGACATCTTTTAGAAGTCTTGAATTGTTCTTACTTCTAAAAGATATCCTCAAGAACGTTTTCAGAAGCCTTTTAGATATTTCTGAAAGATGCCTTTTAGAAAATTCTCAAAGACTTCTTGCATTGTTCTTAATTATTTCTGAAGATATCTTTTGGACAACGAATGCTTTGTGGGATGTGGGAAACATCTTTTACATGCCTCAAGATATTTTTTTTGATCTTTGAAGATACGTTTTGAATATCTTCGAGATGTCTTTTTGAACCCTTAGGAAAATTTACGCTATTTTGGCTGAAACATTTCGAAAAATTGGAGTAAAAATGAAGTGTTCTGGTCAGAATGTAGTAAATTTTCGTGAGGGAAATCATGAGGACATCCCAGATGGTACAAAAGAATCACTAATGAGTTCTAAAAAAGGAATATGGCGTGACTCTTGCCCATCTTACTTAGAAAATTTATTCGGAAACTCTTTCAAGATGTCTTATAGACTATGCTGATTCGACATCTAAAAGATATCATCTCGACATATCTTAGAGATATCTCTTTTGTGATGTCATTCAGATATCCAAAACACATATTTTCGATGTATCTAAAAGATGTCTTCCTAAAGATATCTTGTAGATGTCTTCAAGACATATCTCGCGTGTGGAAATTTGTAACCATATTTCAGAGAATTTTTTGTTCTGTAATATCATAAAAATGGTTCTTTCGTTAAACCAAACTGAATTTTATTGACATTGAATGAACCAAAAACCTCTCAAATTCTCAAATCTTGAAATTCAACCTCAAGGTTACGGAGCTTTGTTAAATTCCAATGACTTCTGTTGAAAATTCGGTGGGATTCGATTACTTGGTTCTCATAAATTCCCTATAGTTCTCTATTGTATGCACTGTGATCGATGTCTGTTAACGTCACATTGATTCATAACAGCATCGTCACTGATGAAATTGCACGATCGTAGGAGCAGGCCATGGGCGTTATGCTTTGAATACTGACATTTCCTCCTACTAACTTAGATGGGAAGGTGTCGTTTTGGGCGGTGTACTTTTACCGTATTATTGTACATACATTCATCCCTGATGGTCCGATAAATTGACTATTATACTAAATTCCTCTGGAAATGGATTTTCCCAGAGCATTATTTAGGGTGAGATTTCAATTACGCAATCAGACATCATGTACCTCCCACTCCTCAATATTCCGAAAATAACATTTTTTCAATCACTTCAAACAAGAAACCATAATTTTTCATTCAAAATTTTATAAATGAAGTTTATTAACTGTTGAAAAACCTCATATGAAACTTTTTAACTGTTAATAAACCTTATCTGAGGATACTCAGTCATGTTTGTATGTAATAAATATTTATTCCGCCGTATCCAAAACAAGATTTATAAAATACAAATAAACTCTTCCCTCGGTGTATGATTTGTTTTTAGATTCGATAAATAACTTATTTGAAAGGACCATTCCGTTTCTCAAAAATAAATATTGATAACTACTTTTTGTCCTCTAAAAATAGAACTTTGGGCTAAAAATATGAATTCTAAATTTCTAAATTAATGCTTCTATCGTGTCCTATTCATAGTCTATGATCTCAATATCTCAAGTGAAAATTCTCACGCTGTTTTCCCCAGGGAAAAGAGTATCATGAACGAATGAAAATCCTCTTGGAAATGTAAAATATTTTCGTCTCATCCGGATCCGCCTGTTAAAATTCAATAACAATCGATCACCATTTACGATATTTTCTCTTCCTTTTATCTCCGCGGACCCGCCCATCATCAAAAGATGCTTCTGTAACTTGAAATTGCAGAAAAAGAAGTGAAAAGAGAAAGAACAGAGATAGACATCCATTGAGAGGTATTCGTAAAGAAGAAGAAAAAGAAGAAAAATTTGAAGGCAGAGAAGAAAAAAGGTAGTAGTAGTACAACACGAATTTCACGGTTCTCCATTATTGATCGAAGAAAAGGGCCTAGGTTTTTGACAATGACTCCCGCATCCGGACGCTTTTTGACTTTTCTTCTACAACTCATTGTAACGATCACCAATTTCCGTTGAGCTTCCTTTTTCTCTTCTTACGACATTTCCAAACTCTTTTTTTCATCCATATTATATGTTCAATCGTAGAATTATACGAAGAAAAACACATCGAATGAAAAGCTATTTCATTTTGAAAAAAAAAAGTGTTGAAAGTCTTGAACGTTGTTCTTCTGCTTTTGCAAACACTTCAAGGTGTTTCCAAGTAAATACATCGAATGGAACAAAAGAATGTCGAGTTTTAAGTGCTTTCCGAGTCTTGAGATAGAAAGAGCAAGAGGGGAAAAAGAATGACACGTTCCAGAGGTCAAGATCTGAATACCATTTTTTTTATATCGTGTATGTTGTGTGTGCAAAATATCAATGTTTATATCTCAATTTGATTAGTTTTAGAAACAGATTGATCATCCCATGTAAACAATTTTTACAACACAATCTAGCCAAGGCTTGGCGAAGCTTGTAACAAGTGCGGATTATTCTTGCATCGAGTTCACGCCAAGTTTGATCAACCCTAGGTGCAAAGTATAGCAGCAGGAAAATTATATGATTGAATATCAGATTATTTTCAGTTGTAATGATTTATCAATGCTACGACTACACTGAGAAAATGCTGTATCAGTTGAATTCATTAAATCAAGACAGCTGTATCATTTGATCTGAAATAACCACCAAATTTGTTATTGAAAAAATCCTGCTGAGAATGCCAGACAGAACCAAACATGAAATTATTGTCAAGCTTTGAAAGCTGTCTCTCCCAGATAATCCAGGCAAAAATTGACAAACTTCCCACCCGAGTTTGTATGGAATTGTGTCCTCATATTTCGTTTTTGTACAAACGCAGTACTTTTTCATGAATTTTTCCTCCACCGAATGAAAGTGATTGAGAAGAAATTCAGATTGGAATCATGAAAAAGTACTGTTTTTATCCGCATTATTCAACAATCAGGACAAGATCAGCCTGAAGATAGAATAAGAGGACAAAAACCGTGCAAATGTTTTGATCTGGGAAATTGTAAAATCCTATCAAAATCTGGTGAAAGAAGTTGTGAATGCCAAATGGAACCATAAGAAGAATGACTGTCAGTTCTTGACAGGATAATCCAATTTGGTAATTCCAGACAAAATTGAATAGAAAATTTGTCAGTTTTTGTCTGGATTATCTGGGAAAGAGCTCAATAAACATTTCACCTCTCAAGATATGTTTAAGATGTTTTATGCGACACTTTTAGATATCTAAAAGATATCTTAACGTAGCGTGAACCCTTCCCGACACCAGCATATTTTTCAGGCGGTGTATTCTCAGGCGTTTCAAAGCATCTTCGAGATGAATTAACTCAATAAGCAATATTTTTTTCAGTACGTAGATGTATTTACTAGATTACTTTCATCAAGGATAAAATGACTTTAAATGATTGTTTTGTATTTCATAATTACAAACATTTGAAAAAACATCGTCACATATATAAACAATCCAATAAACTTGGCCCAAGCTTGGGCCAATGGTTCGTTCCAGCCTAGTTCAAATGATTCGCCAAGCATCAATCGATGCTTCTTTCATCACAGATATCGATGAGAAGAGTAATTTGATCCATATTTCATCTCAAAGTTCTCCCTCGAAATACCGTACATGAATCATCTCAAAACAATAGATTAAATGTGCCTTGGCAGTCTTGACTGGGACGAGCTTGGCTTTTTCCCAGTCTTGTTAATCCCTGCATGGGAAAGACATCTTGAAATCCTGTAGAGAGTTCTTCAAGATCAGTTGATTTCCGTGTATGATCACATTTAAAAGTAGCCTATTACCATTGAGTCAAGTTTTATTCTCATTTAGATCAAATATATCTATCTTAGGGTGTGAAACTGGAGTGTGGGGCCAATCATGGGGAGGAGATTGGACTGGTCTTGGCCCGATAGTTATGCACAAGTCTTTATCCATTGTGAACTCGGAATTCGGTCACTAATTGAAAACACTGTGCCACTTATGTGGACAACATCGGCTTAAATAATCATCTTAACCTTAGCTTGATTTTCACGCTTGTGCCAAGCTTGTACCAAGTGCAGTTTTTGGCCATTCCAAAGATACGAACAAATGTCCCATGACCAACTATTATCCATTGAAAACAGCAACGGGACAATCATGGAACCAATCATCATGGGTTCAATTATTTCCAACGGAGGTTTGTTCCTGATACACGTGCCAATCCTGGGACAAGCTTGGGTTCTTTTCCAGTCCTGTCAATACCTGCATGGGTGAAAATGTAGCATAAAGCACTTCAAAAATATCTGAAACATATCTCAAGACATGAAATGTTTATTATTGGAAAACCGTTCAAAACCATTCTCATGTAAAGTCTGATAAAGAAACTTTTCGAGGGCATTGTGTTAAGATTTGCCTTGGTTGTAAAAGCCCGTTTAAGGTTTTTATATTTGATTTTTTTTTTTTTTTCAAAAACAGGACTTTTCGAATAACACTGTTAAAAACCGCCCTTTCTCTCAATTAGACCATCCAAGCCCGATACCAAAAAGTCACATTTCTAGCTAAAATTTTAGTCTGAATATCTCCTCGACCACTTTCATTTGTTAGAGGAGGAATTCAGACTTATCATTCCGAGAATCAAATATCTTATCCACATATTTCTTCTCCCGAATACATCAGATAAACCAAATAAATAAGTCAATCGTTACGTACTTTATCAACACAAGTCGATGTAATAACAATCTATACGTTCTAACATGAAATAAGCGCTTAATACTCGGTACAACTCGGCAGTACCATAACGTTACATCCTTCCATACATCGCGGAACGCAACATTGAACTTGTAAGAGCTAACAAGATCAGTGTTGAGGTTCGGTAACTGGTGACTGGCTTGTTTACCGATTGGCTTAAATCAACGTTAAGCCGATCCAATCCGATCCGTACCTTGAGGCGGCCCCTTTTTTCTTTCCATCCTTCTGTTACTAACCATTGCGCTCCCGTTTGGCCGGCGGGGCCGAAAACTTGAATCAGAGGGCAAAGAAGAGTCTCTTCCCGAAGAGAAGAAGAAGAGGAAGAACGAAACGCATGATCGATACACCTATATAACGGGATAACGCCATGTAAAATCCCTACAATATCCGCAGGATACGTTTCACCAGAGATGATCAGAAATCCGATCGTTTATCTCAATTGATCTGTTCTCCTTCAACATTTTTTCACAATGCTTCGTGAAAAATCATTTTAACTTCAAAGCGGAATGTAGAAATAATACATTTTCTTTTTAGATAACAAAATCGAGGATGGGAAATTCTGAATCATGATTTTTATATACAAAAATTTTATTGAGAATCCACATTGACAGATGAACGATCTGGTTAAAATATTTGTGGTCGCAATAAATTGAAATCTGGTTCGATTCACTAGGAAATGTGATTGTGATGTCCAGAAAAAGTGGTTGAGGCCAAAATTAACTACATAGTTTGGTTATCACACCAAGAAAAGAATCTGATTTTTTTAACCTTAAAGATGTAGTTTTCTGGACATCGCACAATCACATTTCCAACTTGAATCGAACGGGATCTCGAATTATTGCACCAAGAATGTTTTAACCAAACCATTTTACTGTCAGTCCCCAATAAAAATATTTCTCTTCAAAACTTCAACAATTTCTCTGCAAAACTTCATTATCGCAATTCTTAGAGAAAGAAAGAATTTTTTCAACAGATTCATCTTCCAAAACTCTGTGAAATTCTGCATATTTCTGAAAATTTCTATTGCCAGTAAAGGTTTCTCTGTACATTTCCAACTTATTGGTCAAAGTTGTTTTGTTGAGAAATGTTGAATTTTCTCAAGATTTTTCTACTTGATAAATGGTGGAAACATTTGATGAAGAAAGGAATTTTCTCCACGAATTCATACATTTCTCTGCAAACTAAATTTGCAGAAAAGAATTTGAATTTTCTCTTTATTTGTCTATTCCAAGAATATTACGGCTTGTGGCGGAGAGTTGAGTTTTCTATACAAATTCATACATTTTTCTCAAATCGCATTTGCGGAGATGAAGTGAATTTTTTCAAATTTTTCAATCGATTTGACCCAGCACTTGGAAAAATTTACAAGTTAAGGTCGAAAAAAACCTTTCTCCCACGATCTACTCATTTTTCGTTTCATAAGATTCTGAATCGATTGGTCTATATCTTACAGGGACGAACTTTCAAAATTTTCTATCGATTTGACTCAGCACTTGGAAAAATTTACAAGTTGAGGTGAAAAAAATCCCCTCTCCCACGACCTATTCATTTTTCGTTTCAGAAGATTCTGAATTGATTGGTCTAAACCTCACGAAAACGAATTTTTCGAAATTTTCCATTGCGATGATTCCCATGAGTGGTACTTTAAGATTACTGTAGTCATCTCGGAGATCCGCTGATGTGATAGAGGCTTTGCTTCTCACTCGCAGGACCCGGGTTCGATCCTCACTGAGGAAAGTTCCTAAAAATGGACTTTCAATGTGGTGTCTCTTCCGTAATGTCATTCAAGTCGAACTGGAAGGAGATTTGTAGAGATAAACTCTGAACAAAAATTCTTTTTCTCAAGCAAAAGTGAATAGATAAAACAGAGATTTGTAGAGTAATGCAGAAATATGCAGAGAAGTATTTAATGTAATATGGAGATATGCCGAGTTTTGTACGAATTTTGTGGAGAAATTCATAAAATATTACGAAGATTGGAAGAATTATGTACAATTTTGCAGAGTAATGCAGAAATTTGTAGAGTAATATTGCTCCTTCAGTGAAACTTGTTTACTATTCTGCACCCAGGTAGAAATTTCCCCGATTGGAAAGTGGCCCTGTCCTGGCGCAGAGCTTTCTACCCAGGGCCTGAACAAGTCCAAGAATCGGCCGATTCGCATTTCTATCCGGGTACATAATACTGAAGAATTTTGCTAGTCCAGTGAAAAATTCGCTACTTCAGTTGATTATGTTACTTTCTCAACAATCCAGTTAGCCGGGGGAGTGAATTTTTAGCTAGGTTAGCAAAACTATGGAATACCTCGATTTCTTTTCTTCCTTGTCCATTGAACCGAATTTTGTGATAATAATTGAGTGAAAGTTAAAAGTCTCGTGGGAAAAATTCCCTAGAAATCTTTGAAAATTTCAGAGTTTTTCAATTTTTTATGGACAGCACCCTACAAAAAATAATTACTGGCGTTTCAATGGGCCGCTAATATGGTCCTGCAATGTCGTTGAATGAGAGCCATTAGTGGGCCTTCGAAACGCCCTCAGTTGTGTTTGTTGGGCAAAAGTGTGTATAAATTTTGGCCCCACACAGGCAGGATCGGGACCCTTGCTGGACCAGTGCAGGCCCCATTATTATACCCACACTTTCGCCAAGAATATTATAGGACGTGAAAAAAGTGAAAACGCAATGTGTTCTTCCGTGTGAGATTTCAGGATTGATCGCAGAAACTCGAGTTTAAATATCCAAACCCTCGATCGATACTACAGCGCTTAACGAAACAAGTTTTTTTCTCTCGCTCCCGTTGAATATAAAAATGCATACTCGTACATAAAATACGTTCTGTCTACATTACGAGGATAAGATAAGTATATTATCAAGCGATTGATGAATGAACATCCAAACATCCACGACCAAATATTTGTAAGCATACAAAGTGAGATGATATAATTTAAATGATCTCTAAACGATGTCAGAAAATCTCCACACACACATAGAGACATGGCCCGCACACAGATCCATGGAAACTTACACTTAGGTGAAAAGGTGTGTGTATATATACGTAGGCATATAACATAACACCGTTTGGTGCAGAGAGCGATCTAACGATATGACTAAACACACTCAATATACAAAGTCAAATGTACGCATACATACTTATTCGCGCGTAAACACATACACACATAATTCACACACAACGTGTTCAGAGAGAAGGAGGTTGATGTTAGTATTTTAAGCCTATTTAAGTGTGTTTGTCGTATAATATTGACATCGTGTACACACAAGCAAAGAGAGCACGCGTACGTGTATATCCACGTACACACGTACATCCCGCACGTAGCACCTCTCGTTCTCTCGTTTAGGACATTCGTTCATGTATATGTGTACATAAAACACACTACTAACGTACAATGAGACGAAAGTGGGAGAGAGGGAAAACTCTGAGCAGAGAGGAGAGCAAAGTCGAGCAAACGAGGGAGTGAGCGAGTGAATGAATCAAATCGCGGTATGTGTGCTCTACTCGGTAAACAACGCCAAGCGTCGCGACGTTCTTCTTATTTCTTCTCCTCTTCTTCTTCATCATCATCATCATCATCATCATCTTCACTTGTTCTTCTCCTTCTTCTTCTTCTTTCTCCCTGCGTTTCTCCCTGCATCTCCGGATTCACAACTGGAGAAAAGAAACGAGGGGATGGATTGTTTTGTTTATTTGTTTTCTGATTATGTCGGGGAATTAATATAAAAATGTCAATAGTTGGAACAATATTGATTCACTAGACCTCTCTAGCGTATCGTGAGCTCTGGAAAATCCCTCGATCTTTATCTCTGAATTCAAATATTTCTACAACGCCTCGTCTGGATGGGAGATCAAAATTTGTAGGTCCCGCCAATGCTGAGGATAGAATATAGCTTGGCGGAATGTTGACAGACAAAGCTTGGTAATCTATAAATATTCTATATAATGTTGCATCGATATCGGTGTTCAACGAATTTAGGTTGTCAGCCTACCATTGATCCACAATTCCGCCAGGCTTGGCGCTTGCCAGGCTCATCCTTGGTCCCACATAGTTTGACCGAACGATAGATTTTATCGAAAGTGAGGATCTTTTGGAACGTGGTTGAATATTGCCACAAACTTTGGTCTAGTCTGGATAAAAATGAGTTTTCAATGTAGCGCCGATCATTGGTAATAGCATGGCTCGATATTGGCATGCTCCTTAATTTGAACTTTTGATGGCTGAATTGCTAGCTAAGTTACCGATCGAATGTTTCTCGCGAGTAGGGAGAGATGTATACAAGGAATATATAAGGCTCAAATAATTCTCTGGAAGAACAGGAAGATCGTTCTTTGTTACAGGTTACACCAGAGGGCTCCTACCGCTGATCCATATCGTCTACACTTCTCATGGCAAACTTTAGCGACAAAAAACACCGAGTTGTTTACAGATAAATGAGAAAAACACAATACTCTCCCAAATAACGTGTATTAAAAATTCTAAAATACGCATAATTTTCATATACTTTTTGGATTAATTATATTTTACAGTTTTATCATTGGCGCAACAAACTGGATAAACGAATTTTTCTATTGTTCGCCAATGGATGGTCTATTTCATTGCCATTCCTGCACCAATGATGGGGCTTTATTGGAAAAACACGTCGATAAATCATAAAATGATGTGTTGCGCCATGCTAGCACCAATGCTAGCACCACCTAAGGGATAGGCAATGTTTATAAAAAGCTCTGCTTATTATGTAGCGCACAGCTTCCAGCTTTGTTGTCTACCTAAAACTCATATGAGACATTTTTTGAAAGTAGTCACAAGACCTTACAGAACCTATTAGAAGATAACAAAACAAGATTCCCAAGGAACCATAATAAAGTTTGGAAAAGAAAAAACATTTATATTCTTCAGAGAATATTGAATCGATAAAATCAAAGAATATCGAATGATAATTCAATACGGAGATTAAAATGAGAACATAAAAGAAGGTATCCAAACGCATCATCCCGTCCATGTATTATATATACGCGTATAATCGACTTGCGTGTGACTCTTGCACCTTCGTTCAGGAATGGAATCCCCGCTGTGCACGATGCTGTTCTCCGGTGGTGTTACATAATTGTTTGCCTCGCAGTACGGGGCGGGCACGCTCCACCTGGCACCCTGGGTCGTCGTCGTTGTCGTTCCCCATTCATTCTTAGGACCATTGAAGGCGCGCGCGCGTTGGCACACAACACGTATAAATGTACCCTTACATACGCACGCAAACACCGTATCCCATAACTTGGTCTCTCTATAATTTGTCATGATTACCAGGAGATTACTGGTGTCGCTGACAGCCTTTTGGCTACCGTTTACAAGCACGACTTGTGCTCCTCCCTCGACCAAAAATCTCTCGAAGGAGATTAAAATCCTACACGGATCCTTCACACGATGTTAAAAGAGCCGGAAATCTGCTCCATTCGTTTGAGAATTTTTCTCAGGACAATTTTTTTTAATCAATTTTCTTTTTTAATTGGCAATTCCTTTGCGGAAGAGAGAAAACCTGTGTACGTACGTACACGTTAAAGGCTCTCAGGGTATGTAGGTAGGTAGGTACAGGGGATGAGGGTAGTTTGAGTAGGAAGGTGACGTGAGGAGGAGAGGGAATGTTGGAAGGGCAGAAATGGGGTATACTAGTAGTAACGAGTATTTGCAAGCTGGCTCGATGCATAGTTAATGATTTGTCAACCGAATGGCCTTCCTTCCCTTTCGTCCCTTTTCCCCATCGAATGTTCCTCCATTTACTGGACCATGTTCAAATCTGACCATTGGGCCATATATATTATGACGAGCCATACATAACGGGTGATTCAAACTTGAAATTTCCTTCTCTCTCTCTCTCTCTCAATCTCTCTCATCGTGTAGTCAAGTCGGTCTTATTAACATGAAAGCACGTAACGTGCGCATTTACACTTGTGTCAGATAGATAGGGTTTGTAATCATGTAACACAGCATAGAACAAACAAATGCATGGCTTAATACACGTTCGCTTTGAGTTGTGATCAAAGTACTACTATTTATCATGAGATCGTATTTGCTATCGATAAATGATTTCTAATAAACTGTTCTGTTGTCCCTTTTATGAATTATATATAGATTGTCTAATAATATTTTTCTCTAATTTTCAATCGTTTGATTCATCGTTGATGTGCTGTTGCTATTGTTGTTTTATTCCACATCGATACAACTTGTGAATTATTCATAAATAATTACCCACATTATTAGAATACGCTCCAGTGGAATGGAATGATATGTAAATAAGGGTCACCATGATAAACCTAACGAGCGATTAATGGTTCATTGAATTATCGAAAAGGACTTGCGGTTATTTTTCTCGTATGTGAAGTAGAGTGGCTGCCCTTTAACCGCACTATTATATATCGTACACGTACATTTAATGAGACCAGGGAAAATTGTGGTTCGTTGACATATGCGATTCACTTGATATTGGTCGTCCATTAGGTAGAAAAATATATAAAATTGATGCATATATATGGAAATACATCGATAATCAGACCAAGTATGTTGTGTATCTTAAAGGATGCTGTTGAGTGTTGTATCTTCACTTTAAAATTTGACCTTCGCTTCAAAAAGTCCAACCTAAATGCGTGTCAAATCAATCCTTCATTTTTAGTTGCATTCTGAAATGAGTTTTGAAGTATCTTTCTCCCCCCAACCCGTATGGAAATATTTCGCTGAAAAATGTCTGAAAAACTATGAAAAATCTCTGAAAAAAAATGAAAAAACTCTGAGAAACTCTGACAAACTCTGAGAATCTCTGAAATTTTGATGAGAAATCTAATATTTTTGGGACATTCTTTACAGACTTTTTTCAGACTTTTTTCAGAGTTTCTCAGAGTTTTTTCATACTTTTTCAGAGAAATAGTAACGAAATTGCACTCTGAAAAAACTCTGACTAAACTCTAATGAATTGTTGACATTTTTCTGATTATTGAAAAATCCTGAAATTCAATAAATACATTCATATGCCGTATTCAAATATCATGTGTGAAAAACTGTTTGAAAATTTTTTAATTTTTTTCTAAAAGTCAGAAAAATGTTAGCAATCCATCAGAGTTTTGTCAGAGTTTTTTCAGAGTGCAATTTCGTTACTATTTCTCTGAAAAAGAATGAAAAAACTCTGAGAAACTCTGAAAAAAGTCTGAAAAAAGTCTGTAAAGGATGTCCCAAAAATATTAGATTTCTCATCAAAATTCCAGAGATTCTCAGAGTTTGTCAGAGTTTCTCAGAATTTTTTCATTTTTTTTCAGAGATTTTTCATAGTTTTCCAGACATTTTTCAGCGAAATATTGTAGAAATCAATTCACTTTGCGTGAGAATATTTTCATTGCAAACTAGAGGTGTGCGATTCGTTAACGAACATTAGAAATTCGTATAAGAATTATTCGAAGATTCCAAATCACAAGAATTCGATTTCGAAAGGAAAAAAACCAAAGAATTGGTGGGAAATTTCATCGAACCTCACTCAATTTCCGCCTATTTGTTTTGTCAACGCCAATGTAGCGAAATTTCGGTGATATTCAATAATAGTCCATAAGATCTAATATACCCTGTGAAAAATTGCTTCCTGAATTTCATATAAATTTATGTGAAGCAATTAACACATAATTTTGGATTAATTTTCAAAACTTTTCTGACTTTTCATATTAAATTTTATGATATTTCATACAGAATTATGATTTTTCATGCATTTTTATATGAATTTTAATATATCTTATATGAATTTTAATACTTGATTTCAATTACAAATTTCAAAATTTTCATATTCATCCAATACACAAAATTTCAGATTGTTTTTTCACAGTGCATTTCTGTGAAATTCGTTGACTGTTATCGAAATTTGCTGGATTGCTTTGAAAAAACACGGTTTTAGTTGCAGTAACTGAAATCGATATGGAATGAGAAATTTGAGTTACCTGGACTGGAATATTGTTTGTTATAACAAACATTTTTAGTTGGAAACTAATATTTTGTTCTGGCAACTAAATTTCTTATTTGAAATCGCCCAGAAAAAAGAGGACGTGATTTATGATCTTGAAAATCACGTTAAAAATGGGGTGAAAAATCACGTGGTCTATCATGATCAGGGCGTGACATGTATTTAAAATACAATTAAGCGAAAAAGGGATTGGAAATAAAATCTGTACTTCGTATTTTGAATTCACAATATATTTTCGGTAGTATTTTTCAAAGAATTTTATATTTCACAATCGAAAAATATAATTTAAAAATAGATTCCCTGAAGTATTTTGTATTTTGTATTTCAAATACATTTTCTGAGTATTTTGACTAATTCTCCAATATTTGAAGGATTAAATACCAAAGATTTTGAAGGAAACACTTCAAATATAAAATGCTGAAAGAAATATATTTTAAATGTGAGATATATAACACTGGTTTTTATTCCAGTACGTATTTAGAATGGTTGTATTTCAAATACTTGCCCAGTCCTGATCATGATAAGATGTAACCCTGGCCAATGCTGCTGCAACACATGAAAAATCACGCTGTAAATCACGTGATATTTCACGTCATTTTCGTGAGAATTTTTTAACAAGTGAATTTCGAATGAACGAAGTGTGGAGCAGCCATTAGGAATCGAGTGGAGTTGTACGTCGAGATCACGCGAGAAAACAATTAAAAAATTATGTAAAAATTGACAAAGTATCCAGGCATCATCGCCAATAATTGGCCGTTTACTCTTCGCCATTCCTGGGGTTAATTCGAAATTAAACGATTAATCCCGTTTGTAGTCCAGCAATGAACCATTATTATTGGGCCGATCGTAAAACTCTGTCAAGATAAAAAGATGTGTCTTGAATATTTTTGTTGTTCGACATTGATTCTTCAAATTCGATTTGAATTCCAGAAAGTAATGAAAAATTCGATCCGATTCGTGGGTCAAAAATGCGATTCGCACATCTCTATTGCAAACCCAGGGTTTCTTCATAGAATTGACGAGTGTAAAAGAAAGACAAAGAGGATCAATTAATCACTAATTAACTGATCACGTATTCAAATTCATCAAAATTTTAAATTCACTTGAAATTACTGAAAATCATTACAGACGATCATTTGAGAGGAGCGGAAGAGAGAAAAGAGTGTACTTTTGTGACTCAATAAAAGGGAATTATTAACTATTGCCTTGTGCGTCCAAGCTTTGTGATAGAGATTGTGATAATAAAACGGTGGAAATTCAGTGGGCACCGTTTGCGTACAAAAGAAAGAGACTTATTTACCAAATGTGTTACAGGGATAAAGTGAAGTAATATATGATAATATGTGTCACTAGGTCACCCTTTTATTCTCTTCAGAATAGATAGAAAATAATAACGAATAAAGTAGATTGAACAGCTGTGATACAAAGTACCATATATCTGATATGAATTCTCCACAATCCCATCCTAATAATCGTGAGGCTACTTGAGAATCTCAAATAAAAATATCTACGTGGAAATTATTCAATGACTCAACCGAGAAATTCTTTTTCAAAATATAAATGTTTTCCTCATTTTTTAAATTATTTTTCAAAATGAGAGTAGTATATTTGAATTCTTCTTTAAGTGAAACATTTTGAAAGCCATCGTTCGATATCAAATACACAGTAAAATTCTGTAGGAAATAAGTCATGACAGGAGTAAAAAACTTCTAAATGATTTATCATGGAATTATCAATCGATTGTTAATCAATTAGAGGAAGTAGATTTCGGATGGAAAATTACACTAAGAATCACTGAAATTCTCATGAATTTTCAGAGGTGTTCATAATTTCTTGGAGAGTTTGAGAGAAATTTATAGTTAAATTTACTATATTCAGTTTGAATCAGACTTTTGTCCAGGAATTTTCCTATTCGATCTGATTCAAATTTAATCGGTTCAAATAGGAAATTTTCACTCAATGGGATATAATCTGATTATCTCCCATCCAAACCGATTAGATTTGAATAAGATAAAATAGGAAAATTCCTGGACAAAAATCTGATTCATACTGATTGACCAGTTCATACACGGGAAAAATAATTCAGCTGCAGCAGCTGAGTAGCTAGCACGAACACGGACAGCCATTAAATTAGCTCCCGCAGCTAAATTTTAGCTGTTACCGCAAGTAAATTAACTACAAATACAAAGTTTTTTGCTGTAACAGCTAAAATTTAGCTGCGGGAGCTAATTTAATGGCTGTCCGTGTCCGTGTTAGCTACTTAGCTGCTGCAGCTAAATTATTTTTTCCGTGTAGGTTTAAATCGGATTTTTCAAGCAGGGGACTGCTAATGGAATTTACTATGATATAACAAGATTTACTATGGCGTAGCAATAGAAACCTGATCAAATTTACAATGTTTTACAGTGAATTTAATTAGAAGACAGTATGTTCCCTCATTCCTATAATTCCACTATAAAAAATTTTGATGGAAAATTTCACATACATGTATTTCCCGTAAATTTTGGGAAAAATCCTATAAATTTACAGTAAGAATCCCATAAAAACAGCAATTTTGATATATTTCTATGTGAAAATTCCTATACATGTACGGGAATTCGCTTTTTCCGTACAACTATAGGAAATTTCATTCACATAGGTATTGGAAAATCCATAATAAATTGAACTATAAATTTCTTCCAGTGTGGATATTCAAAAAAATTTATCCAATGAGCCAGAATTTTTCGAGTTTTTCGGTGAGATTTAGAGAACTTTTTCTCACCTCAGGCAGCCTCAAATGAATTCAAAATACCTCCCCGGTCAAAAAGTGAAACCTAATTTAGCTCTGATTTGTGGCGTATTACGGAATGGATCAGGGTGGATTTTATTTTTCGCCCTGATCTCATTGGACCCGATGTTAACCTTTTTATGACCTGATTCAACTCTGGATCGTTTCAAAAGTTCATCAATCTTTCCTCACCTAATCTTCAAATTCTAAATAAATTTTGATTTCCCACCCACGATTTCAACGAATAACAATATCTCATCATCCGCACTCGAGAAATATTTATCACGGAAAAAGAAGCCCCCAGAAAAACGACTGTTATTTTTTCCAACAATTAAATTAAAAAGCACTCGTATCAGCCGTAATGGATGAAACATTAACAACTCGATTCATAAAATATCATTTCCATTCTACGTAACGCAGAAGTTGTCCTTCCCGGTAAATTGCATTCCACTCCTCCGTTCCGGTTTGAAGTATACATAAAGTGAAGTAAAGTGCATACAACATTGTCAACGTATAAAATATATACGTGCAAGTTACCGTGCACCACTACACGTCCCCCGAAACTCTTATCTCTTCGTTTTCAATTTTATCTTATTTTCTCCATTTGAACTTCCATCCATTCCACTTTTCGAACGACCTGGAAGAGGTAGAGAGAAGAGAAGAAGGATGATGGATTCCCGGAGAGAGATGGAGAGCTTACGAGAGTGTATGTCAAAGAAAAGGGTAAGATAACCAAAAAAGAAGAAACAGAGAAAGATTTCTGGCTCCACTGTGAACTTGTTTGACTTAACTTGTAGCTATGTAATTGAATATTATACCAGGGTTGCCTCCGTTCGTTTCAGGAAGAAAGGAAAGGAAAGGGTTGGAAAATTGTACTCCTCCTACCTCCTTCCTTTTCCCTATCCTCGTCGAAGGGACGAAAGAAAGAGGAAAAGGGTTTGCGTTCCTGAGAATCAGCAATGATGGACGAGAGTTTATATCTTGCGATAGAGAAGAGAAAGAGGAAAATGGTAAGGGTTCTTTGCTTGCTTACTTGCTTGCTTGCTTGCTTGCTTACTTGCTTTCTAGGTACGCTTGATGGAGTACTTCATGAGAGGAACCAGAAAATTAACTGAAAATCTCACGAAATCGCGAAGGACCCTTCTTTAGCTGGGAGGAATGAAATTCAGGTTGGGTTTGTTTACCCTTTATTATACCACTGCAATTTCCCTCCTTTAACTATCTATCTTCAATATCACGTGGTGGTACTCGTTATCATGACCAAAAAATATAAGAATGTTATATGTATACTTCTTTTAAAATTGAATCGGGGAACGAGTTATGTTCCCATATGTTGGGATATTATTTCCAGGAAGATTATTCGCGTTCGAGAAATGCGGGATACAGGATGAGGTTTTGTATGGACGAGGAGGACATGGGAATTTGTTGTTGTCTGTTGTGCGGTGGCTCTTTCAAGCGATATACCCGATTGGGGAAGATGAGATGAGCTATTGAAGAGAATGAGAAGACGAAGGTATGTGTCCCCTGTTACAGGGTACATACATTGTGTGTTGCGATCCGAGGGTTGGTTGGTACCAGCATACATTCTGGCCAAAGAGGATGGATGGAAAGGGGAGGAAAGGGTAGAAGGGGATCGAAACCTCGTAGGGTGAACGAATTCACAGCATTAAACATGGTGGACTCGCGCATTGGTTGCGCAGTAGTTGGGCGGTACGAGCCGCACCATCGACCAGCTTACTATATATATTTTCTGTACATCGAATATCTTCTGATGCTGCACGTCCAGTTCTCATAACAAGTTACACCCCACTTCTTAGAAATTTTCATTTCATATTTTATCCACTTCATCAATTCAGAGAATCAATACCAAAAAAATGTATAGTTCAATTACAGATGCGACTATTCGAAAATTTAATCCCCAACTAATTAATAAACTTTGACAATTTCTTCCTCCACCCTCTCTCTAATTTTCTCTCTCCAAAGGCGAAAGTAGGAGGAGGAGGAGGAGGAGGTTCGCTTTCGTCTCCATTCAAATTCATCTCTTTCTCTCTCAACCGTTAGCCCTCAAAGGGCTGTAGTTTCTTTCGAGTCGTTCATTTCAACTTCTCCCGTATACCTTCTCTGAAACTCTTACAATCGAAAACTCCGAGAGCAAAAGCAGGTATGATAAAATTCTAGAGAAGGAAAAAATTCCTAATCCATCGATCGAACATTATGAGGGAATTTATTCCTTTGACGTGAATATGACATGTCTAAAAATTATAATCTAATTTTCTTTTATCCCTCTTTGTTTCTCTTTTACGTGTTTGTTCTCATTCTGTGCACAAGTAATCTGTAGCCAATTTAGTTTGAGATTCCTGTACGTGCCACTCTTGTTCTCTGTACCTATTACCGTAGTGGCTTTTAATAAATGGAATAAAAACGGGACATCAAATATTTAACGGGGTAATATTTGAGCGAGTGCCTATTATTACAGGGCTGGGGGAGTCGCAGTGCCGGCATAGATGACATCCACGGCCACAACTCACCATGGTGACCTGTGATATTCCGTTTATGTCTGGCAAATATATACTCACATACTTGTTCTCTCGTATATGTATATACATATATATATATATATAGTCGTGTGTCAATTTAAAGCTCGACACCGTAGAGCAAGCAAAACTACATCAGCCCCTTTTCTTCATCGCTCTTCATTTTTCTTTGAATTTTTGTGCTTTTTCAAACACGGTACGTGGAGCCGGTAGCGCGTATTTTATTATACGAATGGAATTGAAAGAGAATGAAAACATTTCAACTAATTGTTATATTTCTCAGAATTGAGATTGGAGGACGATGAGAGTGATCGTCTTGTTGGGGATGAGTATTATCGATTACTGCACTGGAGGGAAAAAAAAGATGGGCAATTTTTTTCTATGATTTATTAGTGGTGGGTTTCATCCTCTGATCGAAGGAGAATTGTTCTTTCTTCAAAAATAGGGGACTATTCTGTTTTTTGGGTGTTGAATATTCCAAAAAGTAAGAAGTCCCGTGCAGATATTGCCAAGACTGAAAGAAAAAAAAACCCAAGCTTGTCCCAAGGTTGGCACATGTGTCAGAAACAAACCTCCGTGAAGAGCAATTGGCCCGATATTGTTCCATGATTGTCCCGTTGTTCCCAATGGATCAACGTACATGGTCAGTCATGGTACAAGCTTGGCACAAGTGTAAAAATCGAGCATTCGTTGAGAACAATTGTGCCAATATTGCCCACATAAGTGGCAAAAATTCTTATAAATATTGACTGAATTTTGAATTTACAATGGCTGAAGACTTGGAGATAACCATCGTGCCAGGGCTGGCCTGATCTTTCTGCCATAATTAATCCTACACACTAGTTTCACACACCAAACTAGATTTTATTGATCTAAGTAAGGATAGAACTTCACTTAAGGGGCCCGAACACTGTAAACTGCGATTTTTCATATGATTTTTATTTTATTTATTAAAAAAAAAACAGACGTTTCGATTTACATGAAACTTTACACATATGTTAATAAATGTTTAAATCATCGAAAAAAAATTTTTTTTTTTTTCAGCCCCTTTCAAAACTCAAAACGCGATTATCTCGAAACCATGTTTTTTGACCGCGTTGACAGCATAACTGGGAAAGTTTTTGTCCGATAGACTTGATTCAAATTGCATTCTATTCGGGAATAGTGTCGCTTCTGCTCAACGTAGCCGTTTTTCGATATATGCCAAACTTTTTTTTTTATGAATAATTTAGTGCAAAATTTTACGCGAAAAAAAAAACTTTTTCTTCAAACAGCCGCCATTTTTTTTCTAAACAATATTTTAAAAATCTCCTACGTCAAACAGTAGCCAGTAATGTATATTTCAAGAATCTTCTTTGTTTTTTGCTCTAGGAGGCTCCGTTTCGCTGATTTGCTGTCAACGCGACAAGGGTCATTTTAAAAAGGCGCCATTTTGGATCAGCTACAGAATACAAAGATGGCCGCCAAACAAAAAAAAATTTTTTTTCGATAATTTTAACATTCATTAACATAAAGTTTCATGTAAATCGGAACGTCTGTTTTTTTTTAATAAATAAAATAAAAATCATATGAAAAATCGCAGTTTACAGTGTTCGGGCCCCTTAATGGTAATAGGATACTTTTAAACGTAATCAACTGATTTTGAAGAACTCTTCACAGAATTTTAGGATGTCCGGCTCATTTTGAAGACCATCAATTTTGATGAAACTTTGCAATTTTGTAAGGCTTGATATCGAACCAAAAACTCTCGAACTATTCGTCCAAATGAATGGCCGTTTTTCAGATATAAGCATTGGTTCATGCTTCCAGATAAGAAGCATTGGTTGATGCTTAGTAAATGAATTGAACCGGGCCTGGCAAAACCACTGGCCCAAGCTTGTCTTGATTTTATCATTCCCAAGCCTGGGCCACGTTTGGTGAATTGTTCAAGACAAGCTTCGGCAGGTTTTGTGCCAAGCTTGGTCCATCATTGGGACATTGAACGTTTATTGGTCCATAGAAACATGAGATTTCGAGAAATTGGACATATAATTTTGATGATCAGTTGAAACTGATGAAAGATGCGAATCCGGCATTTCCAGCGTTGAAGCAAACGCGTCCCGAAACAGGTGGAGAATTTCCCCTGTTATGGAATCTCTAGAGAAAACTTGAACACGAATTGAATGTTCGGTTCGCCACCCGCGAGGAACGAGCAGCACCTTGCTGAGATTGATTACAATTTACCACTTCAGAAGGGAGTTTCCCCCTGGGTAGAACTACTAGGTGCCAAAGAAATCGATATGGGAATAACTGGGAACTTATAAGTCCCAATAGAAGGGTGTGAGGAAATCCTGGGTATTCAGTTTCCAATCAAAAAATTCAGCTGGGTCCCAGACAAACCCATGTAGGAATAATTGGGTACTTTTAGATCACGGATACCCATATGATCCTGTTGGGAACTTCGTTGATGAAAATATACCCTCGTAGTAAGTGCACTCGAAGCTGACAAGAAACGTAAAAAGGTTCCAATCTTCTCTTACCGAAACGTTTAATAATTGCTTGTTGTAGAGCATTGATATTATAACATATGTTATCAATACGCTTTATAAGCTTTATACTTTGAGTATCGGTTTCAAACTGTCAGGAATCATAGCATTCCATGGCTGAATTGAAAACCCGTGTGGGAATTTCTCCCGGGCTCAGACCTGAGCCAGGTTTGTAATCAGAATTTTCCGACAAAGAGACGGGAAAGAGAAATTAATCGCGTATAACATGTACTTGAAAGTTCTCACTAAAAGCCAAGCGCGGCGCCACAGCTGAATTCGTAGCGTGCCCGAACGACTCGGGTTCGATCCTGACCGCGGGTGTTGTGCAGTGACATATTTTTTGCCATGAATGTAAAGGAAAAAACTCTGCCAATTGGCACATTATCATGATCAAGCATGTATATTTGTGATAGAAAAATGGTTTGTCAGGCATGATCGCTGGTGGTTAAGCTTGATCACGGGTTTCCACGTGGGTACAAAATTGCAGCCATTGAGGTGATGACAAAGCTCAAAAATGAACGATCAGGTCTAATCAGGTTCACTCACGTGCAGTCAGTATTGAACTAGTGAAATAATTTGGCCGAAAAATGTCCATGATTAGACCTGAACACGCATAATCAGACCTCAACGATTTTCTCACGGAATATCGTACAGAAATTTTTAATAATTTCTCATATTAATCACGTTCCAAGTGAAGAATTTTTCTTATTTTTTGGTTTCCATTATTGCATTCGAGTGGGTGCAAAAGTACATAAACGGAAGTATAAATACAGAAGATATACATTTATGACACATGATTTTGTGAAAACACCGAAAGATAATGAGTGATCCGAAATGACGTGTACCTGTAATTACGTATCCTCGCCACGCGTCTTCGTCTTGATAAACGACGCTTAATGAGGGTGAGTTCGTACATTTGACCCTTTTCTTTTTTTCCCTTGAAAAAGCCACGCGACCGGAAACGGAACGACGATAATCATTCAATATGGAAGATACCACTGTCGTTCATATGAATAAAAATCCTACGATGAGCGAATGATAATTCATTATTAATAAATTCATGAACCCAATGTCGAAAGTGGTCAACCGTGTTCTTAATCGGGGCTAAAATCCAAAGCCAAGTATCCACTCTATGCGAGAACTTACTGAAATGGGGATCGGTTTGTCACTCAAATTCGCACGAGAAAATTTAGTTGAATCAGTAAGGAAATAGAATTTTTCATACGTTCAGTAAAACTTCTGCTATCTGACTCACGAATCATAGTTAGATTTGATCGATACTTTGAGACATTTTTATAATGATTTGACTGGAACTTTTCACGGTTTATCTTCCATGTGTGTATGGACCAATGGCCCAATGATGGACCAAGCTTGGCACAAGACCTGCCGAGACTTGTCTTAAACAATTTACCAAACTTGGCCCAGGCTTGGGAATGATAAGATCATAACAAACTTGGGCCAGTGGTTTTGCCAGGGCCCGGTCCAATTCATTTACTAAGCATCAACCAATGCTTCTTTGATCGCAGATATGGATGAAGAAGGTAAATGATTAATATTTCAGTTCATGACTTTCTCACATGAATTATCTTAAAACGATAGAAAAAATTTGACAAGACTAGGACAAGCTTGTTGATCATTGGAAAATTTGCGTTCTTTGATATTTCAATGAATATTGATTCTATTGTTGAATTATGCTCAAACTAAACTAAAGTGTGTAGTATCAATTATGGCAGGAAGATCGGGCCAGCCCTGGCCCTGGTCACCAATTTGCTAACTCTTTTGAGTAATGATCCCTCGTATTTCTAGTAATCATTCCCTGTTCTTTTTGCTTCGTGTAACATATTGTTCGCGTTGAAATTGGATTCGCATGGATTCTTAGCCACCCCTATCGAAATACCTTTCACAACATGATCAGAAAATCCATAAAGCGAAGAGAATTCGTAGCTATCATTATCGCTTATCACCCCAACATCAGAAAGAACACAATTTTACGAAGAAAAAAAAGTCTTTGTCTCTCAAACAAATTAACTCTTGACCTCTGATCAATCAATTCAAATCAATTTTTCTCCGATTAATCTCTATACATCACACGTTTCTCTTTTCCTTCGTTCCCTGTCTTCGCTGATACTACAACTCGTGGTGATTTCTCGATAAGTGACCTCTGTGAACGTATTACGTAGATTACCATCGATATTCTCTGCCTGCCATCATCCTACGTACGTACCGTACCGGCAATGGTCATCAGAGTCTGTCAATATATTTGAATGACTATGAGGATGGAGACGACGACTGTGACTACGACTATGACTCCAACTCCGACTACGACGACGCCGCAGACGACGACGATGACGACGACGACGACGACGAGGAGGATGAAGAGCAGGGACGAAAGACGAAGAGAGGAAGCTTTTATAAGGGATGAAATATTATTGGAGCGAAAGAGAAGAGCAGGAAGAGAGAAAGAAAGATGGGTTGTACGATCGAGGGGAGTGGCGCAAACATTTGCCTGCCGCCCGGTAAATTAAAAGCATACAGAGAGGAGAGAATAAAAGCAAGTGAATGAACGAGCGAACGAGAAACGTGCATAGTATGGATAGATGGTTAGAAGACTATCTCCTCCTTATTATTACTCACTTTTTCCTTTGTTTATCTCCTCTTGTTAAAGTTTTCTCGAAAAATATAGTATCCTGTATAAAACAGTGTAACGATACAATCCTTCCTTCCTTCTTTTCGTTCTCTTCGCTCGAAGATCAAGCTCAAATCGTTCTGAAATTATCAGCAATATCCACTAGCAGAAGAGAAATGTAAATACGCACCCACACACACGGATGTATGTTGAACAATTTTTCATCATCGACAAGTGCAGAGCTTCTCTCGCTCTTCTTTGTTTTTCATCAAATAGAATGGATTCCCTCCATTTCTAAAAAATACTCCAAACGAAAACACGGTTTGCCTGCGTGTTTTTAGTTCCCCATTCGTAACAGCGAAAACAAGTTTTCATCTCTCGAGCTCTTAGAGATATCTGTTTCATACATGGAAAATTTTTTATTTCTCCTGATTCGCGATTTTATTGATTTGAAAATGATTTCTCATGCTGATTTTCGATTCAAATTTTCGCCCTTGAAATAACACGATGAAACCAGGTGTGCGATGGAGGGTGCAACTGCACGTTCCAAGTGGTGGTGGTGGTGGTGGTGATGATGATGACGAAGAAGAGAAAAAAGAGGGAGAAGATGGTACTCGTTGACGATGGGTATATGGATAAAACGACGACGCTGCTGGTGCCGCTAGTGGTGGTTCACGATGGTAGTGCGGAGGTGTATGCCACGACAAATATTTGCCTGTCAACATAGAAAGATAGAAAGAGAAAGAGGGGAGAGTTACTTTCAGTGCCAACCAACTAACCCTTTTACCTTTGCTTCCACTCTTCTCTCTTTCTCTCTTTCTTTTGTATTCCTATGGACCACAAACGACATGCATAGTCAAGGTGAACACCTTCTCTGATAAATTTGTTTGGACGATGAGTGGATCAGTGATGCCACATTACGAGCGATGCAACGATATTGCTCCTTCTATTGGAGTGGGTGAAAAAAGAATTTGTCAAGAGGATTATGAAGAAGTTTTTGCACTTTGTATGCAATCACAAGGATAAACTGGATAGAGAATTTTCATTCAGCTGTATATTGTACATTGTCCTACTAATTGAAGCTGTACCACCTTTAGCGGCGTCTATGAACCCAGAAGGACTGGTTGTAGCCCAACCCTCGCCACTCATTACTGCTTCACAAAAAACTAGCCACTAGATAATCCATCACAGTTAAAAATACTCACATAATGTTCATAGTCAAGAATTAAACTACCCCCATCAGACTTTTAATAATTATAATATTTAACAATATCACACAATAAACTACTCGAAGGAACAACAAACAAAGTGCAAAAAATTGACATTGATCTAAAGAATTATACAAACGAAACAAAAACCGTGGAAACACGAAACTCTTCCCTTTCGTAATCGATTCATTTGATATGGTATTAAAAGGAAGAAATCAAATAACAATCATCATCCTTGCATCCGCAAACAAAATGAAACGAATATATACGGTACACGAAACAGAATTTGAAAGTTTAAATCTATGAAGAGAGAATTGGAACACAACTGGGGAATCAACATTGTAACGAGTCACCTACTTTTCCGTGACATTGGGCTCTTTACATCAGGAAAAACTTCAACAATCAGCCGTGAAGCAGTTGAGATAAAAATAGAGAGAAGGAGAGAAAGAGAGGGCCAGGGAGGATGAGGGAAAAAAAAACACAAAGAATTGACTTGGGTAGTAGATGGAAACGGAATGCAATTGAGTCTTTGTTGCGCTTTTGACCCGGAAGCCGACTAGGCCGACTAGTGTCTGCCCGTGTTTGTCCCGCGCAAACTTTGTTTTTGCAAATAGAACCACGTGTTCTCTGTTCGCCCTCTTTTTACCCTCTCTTACCCCTTTTACACTCACATTGTCTATATTCCATCTCCCTCTTTCGTTTTGTACTTTTCTTCTTCTTCCTCTCTCCACACCTCTTCGTTCCCCACTTTTTTTCAACCCACACTTCGTCTGCACCCCTCGATTCTCTTTCACCCTCAACTTTTGCTTGTCCCCTCCTCTACCACCCCCTTCACGACCTCCGCACACCTCCTCTGTCTCTACCTTTCTTCCTTTCTTCCTCCTCCTCCTCCTCTCCAAGTCCATCACACGTTCTCTCTTGTCAGCTTGCGCATACACGCGACAGGTGCTCGATCGTAAAATCGGTCAAAAAAAGAGGAAAGGTGTATTAGATTCAAACGGTTGACGTATCAGTGTAAATGGTTTACCGAAGGTGATGCCTTTCAAGGGAAAAGTTCTTTGATTGAAAACAAAATTATTCCATTGGATTTAGGTTTGGATCTGGCATATGTTATTGATTTTAGTTTCATCGTGTAACACGGAACCATGTCTGTTGTTATTCAACAAAACTTCTCAGTTTGTTTTGCATGCAATGAGGTGAATTTAAGAGAAAAAGAACAGGAAGAATTCGTTTCAATTGATTGGCGACTACAATCGTGAGCCCGTTGAAGATTACACGGCACTACAGGGTAGTTATGAACGGTCAGGTTATAGAAGAACTATTATTTTTAAATTTTTCAACAGTGGAAATGATAAAATGAACATTCGCTGCAATCCCACGAGCAGCTGGGTCGCTGAGAGAGCAATGGGATTTACACAAACAGCAAATTTGTCGCTGAGCTAGCAACAAAATTTGCTGTTCTATAGTCTACCGGTGATAGTATACAATCCTGTTTCAAGTCTGCTAGATTTGTCTCAGAGTTTAAACTTGATTTCCGTAAGGTAAGCTGAGGAAAAAATTCATAAACCCAAATATGAATCAATTGCTTTTTTCATCACAATCCCTATGACCAAAAACACATTGGTTGACGCTTCCCACACAGAAATTTACATGGCACAACACTGAAACATCATTTTATGATTTATCGATGTGTTTTTCCAATAAAGCCCCATCATTGGTGCAGGAATGACAATGAAATAGACCATCCATTGGCAAACAATAGGAAAATTCGTTTATCCAGTTTGTTGCGCCAATGATAAAACTGTAAAATATAATTAATCCAAAAAGTATATGAAAATTATGCGTATTTTACAATTTTTAATACACGTTATTTGGGAGAGTATTGTGTTGTTCTCATTTATCTGTAAACAACTCGGTGTTTTTTGTCGCTAAAGTTTGCCATGAGAAGTGTAGACGATATGGATCAGCGGTAGGAGCCCTCTGGTGTAACCTGTAACAAAGAACGATCTTCCTGTTCTTCCAGAGAATTATTTGAGCCTTATATATTCCTTGTATACATCTCTCCCTACTCGCGAGAAACATTCGATCGGTAACTTAGCTAGCAATTCAGCCATCAAAAGTTCAAATTAAGGAGCATGCCAATATCGAGCCATGCTATTACCAATGATCGGCGCTACATTGAAAACTCATTTTTATCCAGACTAGACCAAAGTTTGTGGCAATATTCAACCACGTTCCAAAAGATCCTCACTTTCGATAGAATCTATCGTTCGGTCAAACTATGTTGGACCAAGGATGAGCCTGGCAAGCGCCAAGCCTGGCGGAATTGTGAATCAATGGTAGGCTGACAACCTAAATTCGTTCAACACCGATATCGATGCAACATTGTATAGAATATTTATAGATTACCAAGCCTTGGCTATCAACATTCCACCAAGCTATATTTTATCTATCGTCAGCATTGGCGGAGCCTGAAAGTTTTTATGTGGGTTGGTACACGGGAAGAAATAATTCCCTGTGGTAGCTATTTCGTGTATTTGATATTTGGATATCGAAAAAATAGCTGCAAGAGTTAAATTTTAGCTCCCATAGCAATAACTTTTGTTGCCACAGCTGATTTCTAACTATCCAAATATCAACCACTTCATTTTTTCCATGTAATTGGATCAAGTCGGGCCAAATTTGATGAAAATATTCACGACTAGTCTCGACAGGTCTTGTGCCAGACTTGGTCCACGAGTGTGCAATTGGTAAATACACCAATGGGTTATCATTGGAAGCAATAATCATTGAACAATCGAACTGGGATAAATAACATGTCTTATGAATTTATTTGATTTGAGTTTTTAGAAGATGAAGAATTTCAGGAAAAAAAAAACAGCATTAAATTCATATGTCCTCAATTTCCTTTCAGCTTTGAATGTGATTAAAATATTATATCTGTACGTTCGAAACAAAACAACGGGAAATCATTCTCGCAATGCAGAGGTGACGACATATCTCTTATACGAGAATATGTCAGTAAAGATTCTTAAGAATGTGGATATGTGTATGTGCAGTATATGTATACGACTCTTCACGTAGATGTATCATATGATTCTACGAGAGAGAAGGTGGAATGTGTATACTAATTGAAGGGCCGGTTGTGAGTATCAACACGGTAGCGAGTATTCATGATTAACATCTTTCTCAAGACCACACGCAAGCGAGTTTAGTCGATGTGAGGAACGTAGAGCAGCAGTTTCATTGAGATTCCGTCATTTTTTTCTTATTTTAGTTCAAGAATTTTCATACCACAACGTAAAGTTATGCAACGTCATGGAAATATTATACCTCGAGACGATATCATTAGGGAAAAATATGATTATTCTGTCATTCTTTTTAGTTATTGTTTGGATAGCTCAGATATTAGCTACGGGAATTATATTTTAACTGTCAGCAAGAATTGCACAGCAAAATTATTTGGCTATCTAAATAACACCCACTAAAACTTTGCAGTCACAGCTACGATTTTCTACTGTAGTAGCCCACGTGAAAATTTCTTGCTTGCGCCAATACTGACGATGGAAAATAGATAGGCGCAATGCTGACATCCAAGGCTTGGAAATCTATATCGAGCCAACGTTGACTGACAAGTGGCACAATGTTGCACCAATGTTGGGAATCATAATTTCCAATGATCAATCCATCATCGGCTCAAGATTGTGCCAATCATGGTTCATCGTTGTCCCAATATCGTTTAGACAAAAGAAATTAACTTCATACGAACAATTTCATAGCACGGCTGAATATTAATCCAAACGTTGATAACGTTTAGAAGAAATGAGTACCCAATGCAGTGCCAAGCCTGGTCAAAGCTTGGCTCAGGCTAGCCACGATCCTCAATTATACGTCTCCATACAAAAATTCCCGCGTCCAATGTCAAAGCGCCACCCTTCGGTATTGTTTCCAACGCTCGGTTCGTTTCTCGCAAGCGCTCAACGAACTATGCGGTTGATATATAAGCATCATATAACCTTCTGATTTGAAAATTCTTGTCTTCATCATAGGTCCTTCATCGAAGGAGAGATTTTAGCTGTGCAGACCCATGGACTCGTGGACATCAGAATTTGAATTATACTTGACGTAATTGATTTGTAAGGTAACCAGTAATCATTGAGTTATATTAAACTTATAAACACATCTTGTATTGGATTAATCAAATAAGTTTCTTCGTTTCAATGTATACAGAGATTCTCTGGCCCTGGTTGTATAAAATATTTCAGGTTCGGGCTGTACTTCTTAACATGTGTGGAGGGGAAGCGATCGATGTCGGGAATATATGACTCTGAATTTTTATTATATTTTTGCAATCGTTCAACATAGAGTTGAACATCGGCACAACATTGGCTCAACGTTGGCGCGGGATTGTCGCAACGTTGAATCAATTTTGGCCGAATATTGACTCAGTACTATTATAGTATTGACTCAAATTTAGCAGTCAACATCATTTATGTGTAATAAATGATGGTACCTCCTTTAAATGCATAAAACATCTGACCATTGGCAGACCATAAAAAAATTCGTCTATCAGTCTTGGTTCGTAATGAGTACAAGCATGATCCAATCTTGGATTTAGATCGAGCGACAAATTTTTTCAAGGGTTGCCAATGATGGCTGATTTGACTGCCATAATCGTACCAATGTTGGTCCGTGATTGGCAGAATACATCAATGGAGCCTGTAACGATGTTATCATTTCAAGCTTGCCCCTTGCTAACCGCCAAGGCTCGGCCAATCTTTGTCAGTGTTGCGCCATCCTAGTGTCAATCGTCAAATTCCACCTGGGAGGTAATGAATGGCTATAGCTACAATTATTTTAGCTATTCCCGTTAAAGAAGGGAACCATATGGGAATAGTCAGGGTAGACGAATGGCGCGGATCTGGCAAAGTTGTATTTGCCAGCCTTCGGCAAAAACAACTGTCCCCATTGAGAGTCATTACCAGTTTTTCAAGACACGCCGAATGTTTGCTGGATTTCAGACGGTGCTGGCTCACCTGGTCAGATGGTCTTGAGCCAATATTGAATTAATACTGTTCGGAGAATACCCAGACCGTAGAGAAACGGAACCGCGCCAGTACCGAATCAGAGTTGGTTGGATGGTGAGATGCGAAAAAAGACGATACGACACCAATATCGATGCAACGTTGTTCTAATACGGAATAGATAGTGGATAGGGATTCCACTGATTTCTCCGACAACACGGTTACTTCGATGAGACAATACTGATCAAAAATTCGAACCAAATACACCAACTGGACGCATTTTCTCATTTGCAGAACTCGTCCAACGAATTCATCACAGTACAAAATTCCCGAGAGAGCATTCTATGTGATCCCCAAGCATTTCTCAAACCGACTCCAACGCTGATATTTTCTCTCCTCGCGCAATGTAGTCTCGTACCGTCTCTTATCACGAATGAAATTCAAAAAAACGTGAAAGATGTACCGCTCGAGACCCCCGAGCACAGTAAACATTCTACAAACACGAAATTCAATTAGTACTCGCAAACTCCCGTACCCTGCTAATAGTCTTCGGAGTAGTTCTTGGCAATCCTTTCCACCTATCCAAACTTGCGTCACACGAAATGGTCCGTCCACGACACCATATTTTCGCTTCATAATTTCCTTTTTCATCTTCCATCCGCCAAAAAAAAAATCAATACTCTCTTGGCACACACACATATATATATATATATATATATATATAATCATATGCTTGACAAATATTTCAAAAGACGCGACACGAATTCTCAATAATTCTTCTTTCTTAATTTTCTTTTTATTTGAAGTTCATGCAGGTAAAAAATGTTTGTAACTCATCTGATTATATTAAACCACGACGTAGGACGACAGGAGAAGACTCTCAGAAAACACAACGCGTTCTGAAAGAAGAGAGAGAGATGTCGAAGAGAGGGAGGCAAAAAGAGTAGATCGTCAACGAAGAGCAAGAAGCAGAAAAAGAAGTGGGGCAGGGAGGAGGGAGGGAAGGAAAAAAACGACGACTTTCGGAAGTTCATGAGAGTCCGTTTACACAACTCTTTGCCGTGCTGCAATGCATTACGCTCTCGAGACTGCCTGACCTGAAATCTGCCTTCTCTTCGACCTTTTTCTCTCTTCTTTCCAACTCTCTTATTACTTCGCGAGAGAGAAAAGCACATGACAATTCCGATGACAACAACTTTCGATCGAGTTATAAATTCCTTCCACGTTAAAATTCTCTTGAATATTTCTAAAATCCATGGGGTGAATTATTGAAACGACGATAGTTGGCTCAAGTGGTTGATCGTTGAGTTGCAACTGAGAGAATTGGAGTTCGAATCTCTTCGTGTTATGAAAATTGTCATGAGATTTTCCAGCCACGGAACCGTCTACAATTCCATCTCTTATATTTCAAACAAAATTTGATTATTCCAACATCGATATTATTAGAATATATCAGAAATATAAACACATATTCTCGATGTATCTCCATAACTCCATTCATGGGAGAAATTCGCAACAGCAGCGGTAGTGGCAGTAGAGTCCAGTCGTTAAAATTTTTAACAAAACAAAAACCCGAGTGGGACATTCAATATCTTTCTCAATCTCAACGACTCTCAGGCTCTTTTAACTTCTCGCCCCCTCTTCTGTCTCTCTATCTCCTCTCATATTCTTAGTGTGAACTTGACTGAACTTATATAATGCATGCGTAAGAAGAATGGACCACCCATGTAGATGGATCTCTCTTTTTCTCTTTCCATCTCTCACTCGACTTGGCCTCTCGAGTGCTCTCAAGGGTTGGTTGGTGCGCTTCTCGCGCGCGGACCAAGCACTCCATCAGAAAAGAGAAGAAGCAGTCAGACAGCACGAACATCAGCATATATATATATATATATACTGGGTAGAAAATGACACCAGCCATCGAATAAGGCACACACGTATACACGTAGATTCTCTAAATCCTCTCCTTTGAATGATCTGCACAGTAGTCTGTTTATGAAAAGACACCAAACACTTCTTTTCGATTATACGAAGAGAAGGTTGCAAAGGGAGAGATAATGTTTTGTATTCTTAAAATAAAGTATTACAAAAAATAACGATTAACGACAGTAGTTTTTATAATTCTTCCCTCCCAACTTCGTCAAACTTTGTGCGATTTCGGAATTAATTTTAGATCCGCTTGCTGGCGGTTTTCTGAAAATCTCGGTGGAAAATTGAGAGGATGAAGAGAGCAAGAGAGCAAAGGGTGGAGTCGAAGTTGGTTGTGCGGTGAAGGAAAGGTCGCTGCTTCGTCTGTCTCTGTACAGATGAACAGACAGACGGTCAGACATACAGACAGACGGCGAAGGAAGATATAGGGTCCGTTCTTATCTACCAAAAGCAGGCAGACGTGGTTACCCTTCGCTATCTATATCCTGCTAAAGTCCTGCCTGTGTCCTACCGTTTCCTAGGGTCCAAATCGAGAGAGGAAAGGAGAAAGAGGGAGAGGACGAATAGGACACGCCATGATGAATCGGCCATGTTTTGCCCCTTGTTACCCTCCCGATGAGGGTGAATCCCATTTCTGCTGCCTACCCTTTCTACTCCTATACTGCAGCCAAGTTGTTGGGTGCTCAATCTCGATCACACTCGAAGACGGTTTCTGATTTTGATGTATTGAACTTCAACTCTCTCTCCCTTTCTGTTCTTCGATTGCTTTGTTTCAAGGGATTTTTATCCCGATGACAAGCGTATGAATGATGATGAATGAGAATCTCATACGTATCGCTCAGTTTTATTTCGTTTCTTCATAAACAACGAAGTACAAAATCTTTGAAAAAATAAAAAAAATCGAAGAATCAAAGAATAAAAGAATTTTAAAAATGAAAAAATTCAACAGAACAATAACAAAAAAGTTTGGTTTTTATGTATCCTGAGGTTTCAAGACTGATTCTGGGTGGTTTTGGTGTGTTAAATACGGAAACAGTGTCAGATTTCTTAAATTAGTTCAATCTTTATAATTGTTTACACATAATTTTTATATAGAATTTACACAATTGATGAAGTTTATATATAAATAATGACAAAAAACAAATTGATCCAAAAATTCAATTTCATAAGCACTTCGACCCTAGTAAAACGTAAACATATATGACTCATACATAATTCATATGACCATATATGATCCATATATAATGCTTATTATATAATCCATGTATGGCAGAATTTTTTCACAAACCCCAGTAAAACAGGATTATATATGGTCTATATATAATTTTGAGATATATAAGATTTATATAAGGACATATATAGTTATATATGGAGCTATATATAAAAACTTTAATTGTTATATATAGTAAAAAATCTGAATAATTCTTTTCATATATAATTATTTCAAATTCCATATATAGCACTATATATAACTATATATGTGCATATATAAATTTCAATAATACTCATATAAACTTCAATAATTACATATAAACCATATATAATCCTCTTTTACTGGGGAATGTGAAAAAATCTTGCATTCGTGAGTCATATATGGATTACATATGAATTATATATGGGCCATTTATGGATTACATATGAATCATATATAGGTCATATATGGGTCATACATGGATTCAATACGAATTATGTACGAATTATATACGACTATATATAACCATATATAAATGTTATATGGATCACATATAATTTTTATATGCTCTTATATGATTTAGTTTTACCAGGGGAATCAGCGTCCAAATCTCAAGATATGAAATGGCTGTTGCCAAGTGTTGTTGTACAATAATATGAGAATTTGTGAGGGGATTCATGGAATGTCTTCATGAATTCTCCTGTCACCAGTAAATAATCATGGGATCTGTTCAATAGTGCCTGAACAGTCATTTATAAATAATATTCCATTGAATAATGTTTATGAAATAATATTTTGTATAATATCTTTACAATGATGAATTCAAAAGAAGTAAAACTCCGACAGAAGAATGTGCAATTCTATATTGGCAGTATTTCGAGAATTGACTAGGAATTATTTCAAAATTTGTGCAACCAAAATATACATTGGAAAAACTTTACTAACTTGATGTGCAACAAAACTTCGAAACCAGAGTGTACAAATGTTCAAAAATTGATATAATTTTCATAAAATTATATATAAATTATATATAATTCTGGAAACTTTGGAAATTTACTATGGAAATTCATAAAGAGTTCCGGAGGAGTTCAATGTCTGGAACAGAAAACGAGTTCCTTGTGATTACTGAAACAATCCCATACAGCACAAGAGTCTTTTCGAAGAGACTCATTATGAATAGTTTGAATTCAATTTGAATTCTTGATGAACAACTCGGTTGTTCAGAAAGCATTCATATCGTGAATTCATCAGGCATGCAATATTCATTTTGAATTTATTGAATTCATTTGAGAAATTCCTCTGAATTAAAACTGATTATTTGTGCTGTCTGGGATACTTTTGTTATTCTCAAAAAACTCGGTAATGTCCCAACAGTGAACTCCCCCAGGGCTCTTTATAAATTCATTAATTAGAAAAGAGTTCTTCAGGAATTTTATTCTTGTTCTTGAAAAAGAATTCTCCATGTGCCCCCATCTAGGAAGAAAAATTCATGGTCATAAGAACTCACTGGTCAGTTAAACAAGGCTCAGTTAAAGAAGTTACTGTTTATGGGAATGAATTGGCGGATGACAACCAACCCCAGTGAAAATCCAAAAGTAGAGGAAGCGACTATTGAAACAAATGAAACGTGAGAATGTTGCAATTCTCTCCTAAATTACGCTTAGGTGACTCTTTGTCAAGCTTAGATGACTCTTCGCTTACGTTTTCGTTGCACTTCAACGCTTCATTTTCCCCAGGGAATTTTACTGGTTGGTTACTATCTGGAACCAGTCTCTATCCAGGATTCGTGTTAGGCTGACCTCCCATGAAACGGAATTTTCAAGGAATTTTCGGAAAGTTCTAGTAAGTTACTATCAACGAACCAATTGGGTCTTTGGATCACTTTGGATCATTCCGTTCACTAGAAATTCAGATCCATGGGAGGCCAACCTTGATCTTCAGGTTTCCACCTGGAACCTCTCAAATCCCTGTTAAAATGAGACTCGACTGGTCCTGGGCAGAAATCTGGGGAATAAGTAGGATTTCATACTTCCGAATGTTGTCACGTGAACGAACTGCCATATTCCCGAATATCCCTAGGCCCGAAATTACAGCACCCTACATTTTCTTATCACTTTCTGATGAAAAATTTATTCTAACGAACCATTATTTCTCGTCACAAATCGATCATTATATTCCCTGACAAATAATCTATAAAATCTCATTAATGAATGGGAAAATGAATGAGTTTCCTGGTGAAAATGAAGCGAGCTCTAAGCGTGCATATCCGCCAAATTACTCTCTGGAGGTTATCTATCTCTTTCCACACGACATATTCGAAGAGAGATAGATAGCCTCTGAAGAGTAATTTGGCGGATATCCACGCTCAGAGCACGCTTCATTCTCGCCAGGGTTTCAATGAAATTCAATCAGAAATTTTACCATTTATAATAGGATTTCATAGAATATTCCCATACAGCACAAGAGTTCCAACAAAGAGCTCCCGTTATGCTAATCAATATGCATTTATTATGACTATTTTGGATTCAAAATGAATTTTCAATGAACAACTCAATGTTCAGAGAGAACTCATTTCGGAACTCCATGATGAATTCTTCAGGCATTCAATATGTTTTCATTTGGAATCTATTGAATTCATAAGGAATTAATTGTAAGTCGCATAACGGGGACTGTTCAAGAGGTCTTTGGGGAGTCTTTATAAATTCAAATTGATCATTTGTGCTGGCTGGGTTTCTGCCTGGGTGATCAAAACCATGAAGTAACCATTTCCTGACTATTCAAGTATTCAGTTGTTCAAAAAATCACCGAAAGTAAACCACAAAAATTTACTGTGACAACCGATCACTTTTTTAAGACCCTTTTCTCACTGTGACAGATAAAAAGATTGCGGCTATAGCGACCCATACAGCACACGGGTTCCCGCAAAGAGTTCCCGTTATGCTAATGAATATTTTGAATTTGAAATGAACTCTTAACGAACAACTTAATGTCCAGAAAGAACTCATATCGAGATTTCGGAATGAATTGTTCGTGAATTCAATACGTTTTCATTTTGAATTCATTGATTTCTTATCGAAATCATTATTGGTCGCATAACGGGAACCATTCAATAAATCTTTGAGAAGGCTTTATGAATTCGAATCGATCTTTTGTGCTGGCTGGGTATTTATTAGCTATCACAGTAGAAAATTGTAGCTGTACCCTCACAGCACCACAGTTCCCGAAGAATTCTTAAAGAATTCATAAAGAACACAATCAGTTCAATAAGAATTCTTTATGAATTTTTATAGGACTGTGATGCTGTGTGGGTACCCAGACAACACACGAAGAATTTTTTTTCAGGAGCAAGAATAGAACTCTTCAAGAATTCTTTTCGAACTAATGAATTCATATAGAGCTCTGGAGGAGTTCAATCTGTCGGACATTAACAAGTTCTTAGAGAGTGCTCAAACAATACTTCTGATATTCTCAAAGAGCTTGTTAATATCCGACAGATTGAACTCCCCCAGAGCTCTATAGATAACTAATGAATTCATTAGTTCGAAAAGAGTTCTTGAAGAGTTCTATTCTTGCTCTTGAAAAAGAATTCTTCGTGTGTTATCTGGGTAACTGCACAGGTCTCCTGGTTAATATTTGGTTAGCCGAATAAATTAGCTGTGAAATGTTTGCTGTGGCAGCTACATTTCTTACTGTTACCGCTAAGTGAGTAGCAATGACAGGTAAAGAATAGTGCCCGCAGCTGATTTTTAGCTATCCAAATGATACCTCATTATTTTTTGTCGTGAAAATAGCAAAATTTATCATTATTGGACTTTCTTTCGAGAAAAGGAGTATTTTATAACGGAATACGTGAGCAACTTCACTGTACAATCCTCCCTAATAACACACAAAGAATTCTTCTCCAAAGACAAGAATAGAATTCTTCAAGAACTCTTTTCGAACTAATAAATTCATAAAGAGCTCTGGAGTAGTTCAATGTTTGGGGCGTTGACGAGTGCTTTGAGAGTACTCGAACGATACTTTCAGCTTTCTCAAAGAACTCGCTATTCTAATGTCCCAAACACTGAGCTCCTCCAGAGTGCTTTATAAATTAATTAATTCGAAAAAAGTTCTTGAAGAATTCTATTCTTGTTTTTGATAAAGAATTCTTCGTGTGCTATCAGGGCTCCTTTCCTGCAAAAATGGTCCAATAGTGATGAACTTTATTTTATCCATCGAGTAACTAACCCTACACAGCATACTAGATCAACGAGAGTTCATGAATGATACAATTGGGACTTTGGGACTCGAAGAATTCAATTTGAAATCTTAAGAACTCTTTCTGAATTCCTGTGCTGTGTGGGACGATGAAAAAACGTTACCTTGGAATCGTTGAAGGTGCAAATTTCGCTACCCATGTAGCACAGAATATTCAGAGAATAAAACGTCCTTAGAATATTCTGAATAGAATATCCATAGATCATTTTCATAACGTCTACAATGTCTCACAGAGCATTTATCGAAAGCCTGTAAAATATTCTCCTGTAGTATATCCTGAGAACGTTCACAGAATGTTTGAAACAGTCTCACCGTTCCAAATAGCACAACAGGTTAGAAATGCTAGGAAGGTTCTTGAAAGTTCTGAGCATTCATTATGAACATTCTTAGAATCTTCAAATGAGACTGTTTTGGATAAGTATATTCTCTGCACATTTTCAAAATGTATTCTCCGAATTTATCTAAAACAGTCTCATCTGCATATTCTATGCATGATCACTGAATGAACGCAGAAATGTTCTTGTGCTACTCAGGGTAATATTCTGTGTATGTTGACAGAATTGTTCATAGAATATCCATAGAATGACCTTGCGCTACATTTTCATATTCTCTACAAACTTCATAAATGTCCAATTTTATTCATATGTGATACCAATACTTCATCAAGTGTATAATTTTCCCACACAGAAGTCATAAAGAATTCTTTGTGAATTCATTATGGGATTCTTCAAAAGTTCCGGTGATGAACTCTTTTAGAACTAACATATTGGGATTTCTTTTGGAAAATCCTTGTACCAAATTAATTCTGAGAGGACTCTTCAAGAACTCTTTTAGAATACAAAGATTTCCTGAAGAGTTCCAAAAAGAATTCGATTCGTAAGATATTCTCTCGAGTTTTCTCAAAATCCTATGAAACTCCTTTGAAAATTTTAATGGAACTTCCAAATATCTGAGACATTGAATTACTTTTGGAACTCTCCAAGAACTCTTTCGAAGTACAAAAAGTTTTTAGAGAGTTACAAAAAGGAATTCTATTTGCGAGACATTCGAGAGCTCTGTTGAAATTCTTCCAAAGAAGTCTCATGGAATTTCAAGGGAACTTAGAAATGGCTCACAAATCGACTTCTTTTTGAAACTCTTTGAAAATTCTTTGTGATCTTCGTTCGTTTCGTTTTTTAGAATTCATTGTAAGACTCTAAAAGATTAGGAAAATAATTCTAAAAGAGCTTATAATGAATTCAATGTCTTCGTAAAGAATTCTCTTATAACTCTTGTACTATCTAAGTCTGCATACAGATTTTCCAAGGGCTAGATATCTTCACATGCGACTCACATATGATTATGTATGAATTATATAAGGAATCATAAACTTCCATCCGAGAGTTTACAGACAACTGACGAAAAATTGCCAACTGTGCATTGCATTATCTATACAATTCATGGTTCTTCAAATCTCTTCCAGAGGACAGTAAAATGCAGAGAAGATTCTCCGAATAGATTGTCGGTAAAATCAAAATTCATAATCTTTCAATTACCTTCTGTTACCTTCCCTGTGTCATTTCATCAACATAACCTGACATAACCTCAAAGTATATTCGTCCCCTCAACAACAATGGTATGTGCTAACAAATTTATTTGTTAATAATACAAGGGAATACAATTCTCGGTACATGATCTTCTACCCCAAAGAATAGATTTCCTGGAAATACATCTTCGAGTGAGTATGAATATCAATATACAATAAAATAACTGACATGACCATATCAATTCTTGCATAATATTACGGCAATCGTGTACAGATCCAGCAACATTCATCAAATACAAACATAAAAAGATGACTAACCCAGCCTTGCAAAAGTCTGCCTTAATACTCGCTCCCATCTTATCTTTGGGACTTCTGCATTGGGGATGGTGGAAATTACAAAAATATTATGTGCCGCCGGAGCAAAGGCACAAACATCCTGCTATGATTTGGTGGGAAAAGTATTTTAATCCTGGAGAACCGCACGAATCAAGATCTAAATGAATAGTAGATGTAATAATAATCCCTTCGATTTGATCTGAAATTTAGATCAGTAGATTCATGATTTTGTACATAATAATGCAATTGTTTATTGTAAATATTTCACGACATACGTTAAACAGGATTATCATAGCTTCGGATGATATTATTGTTTAAAATTGTATGTTCGGATCAATGGCATTGTTACAGATATAAGGTACGTTATGCAATAATATTTTGTATTGTACGCCCAATGTTTGCAGCACACGGTATCTCGAAAGAACTGTGGAGATGTTTTAATGTTATACATTAAACTTTGGCTTATTAAATCTATTTGTGAATTGAAATCATGGCTGTTGTGAAATTCTTCATTGTCTTCGTTGAAACAGTCTTATATCTTTGGCGAGTGCTCAGGAGGATCGTTGAAATGGAAAAGCAGAAAAATTTATGCAATATTTCCAATGTAATGTGTGGGAAAATGGAAAAAGATATCGTAAAGTAAGATACAGGAAGTCGATACATAGAAGAGCTTTAATAAATCATTTCTGTAATATATTTAAATTTGTACATGGGAGGAAATGTTTCCACTAGGATCAAGGGATCGAGTTGAATGAACTGATATTGTAAAGCACAATTAAAATTTACGACTAGTTTTAGTTCTGTTGTATATGTATGGTATATGCATCCGACATGGATTTTAAGGAACATCTTGTATAAACTGTGCAGATCATGTCCCCAACAGCACTCTGATGTTTTTATGAGGTTCTAAAAGAACGTCCGAGAAGCTTTGAGCTGTCAGGGGTGTAAAATTAAAACAGACGCAGGGGAGATAATCATCGTTTTGTACAAAATTTTATTTCCAGATGTACAACTACTGTACACAATAAATATTTACAAGATTGGATATCATTCTAAATAGAATAAGATCCTTCAAATAAAATCCCAAACAGCATTTCAGCGTATTTCTTCATTCATTTATACGAGGATGAGGATGGCAATAGTTTGATATAGATGATTGAAGATTGTACCAAAATTTCAAAATCTGTACAATTATTGAAAGAAAAAGATTCGTTTCACGGTTTGATTTCTGTGATAGATTTTGTATTCAAATTATTATATTATTCGAATGATTTTTAAATCTGACGATTCTTAAGTTTCCACACGATATTCAATTGTTTTGAATACAAAAGGTTCAGACATAAGTTATTGTTAAGGATAATAATATTGATTAGTTACATAAGCATTCGAAGGATTAAGGATATTGACACTACAATTCTCACACGATTCCAGTATTTGTATTGAAAATTTCATTAATCGTATAGTGAAATTCCTGTAAATTTGGGAAAATATTCAGATTTGCAGGTAGAGAATGAATTACTTTATTTCACATCATTGATTAAACTGCATCAATTACTCGAGGATGTTCTCAATACAAAAACTAGAATTTTCCAATATTCCGATGTCAGAAAATTGAGAATATTTTCTTCGAAAAACGTAATTTCGTGATTGATCTATAAATTTGCCATCCCTCTTACGCAATATCCTTGCGCTGATACAGCTAAGTGCAAATACGGACGGATAAAAAATTTACTTTCGAGAATAAGTATATAATAAAAAGTTTGAATTCAATTATAATAATATTTTACAATTACGGATGTCAGTTACAACCCCTTATAGTGGGTAGATGATCGAAGTCTTGATGATGATGATGATGATGATGATGCATGGAGGAGCTTTTCGGTCTGAGTTCATTTTGATTGTGCAAATTGCTAGTAGCCTTAGGAAGTTGTGGCAATACCATCTGGTTGTAATTGTTACTCTGAAAAATTCATAGAGAAAAAGAATCAATAAGGAACACGATAGTCAGAGTTCGCTTTATTGTAAATTGATGTTAGAAAATTTGAAAAAATTAACATTCAAATGGACCATTTTCACCAACAGTCTGTTGAAGTTCATTCCTTGATGAGATTTAATGTATACTTTGCAACGGTGAATAACCATTTGAGAAGACGTTTTTGTGGAACAGCGAACTTTTTATTCAGTCGTAGTTGCATATTTCCAATAAACATTTTCAGTCGGAAAGATCTCTTGCAAGATCATCATAAGGCAGCTAGATTTTTAGTATCATAATGTATAGAATAGCCAACAAATTTAGCTGTGATTGCTACCAAGATTGCTGTCGCCACAAAAAAAACAGTTGTTTCAGCAAAAGGTACTTGACAAAATCAGATTTTGCTGAATTTTTTCCTCGTGCAGGGTTTTCTCGGTATGATTTTCACATACAATGAACAAAAGTTCTAATTATTTATTGTAACGATTTCTGTCCTGAAGAATTCGGTCAAAAACTGGCAAACTTTCTACCTTGTTTTGTCCGAAATCATCAAAATTAGTATTGGAATATCCTGTCAAAACCCTACAGGACAATTTTAATCAGTTTTTGACAGGAAATTCGAATAATTTAGTAATTTCGGGAGAATCATCATTCAAAGCCTAACAAATATTTCCACCCAGCGTTGCCAGCCTCCTGCCTTTTTCAGATGGATCAGCGTATCGCGTACAGCTGTTGAATGGAACGGCTAATGACAGAAATTGAAAAAGCAGGAGGCTGGCATTCCTGTTTCCATCAAAAACTCAGCATATTTCAATGATAGATCATCGATTATTCTCACCCTAGATCGATCTCGATGTTTCCGATACTTTTCAAATTCTTCTAATTCCGCATCGGGGAGTTTGAAATGATAATTCAAAAAATAATCGTGTTGAAGAAGCTGATCACACGTCCACCTTTCGATTGGATCTTTGTCTAGACATTTTTTTAGAAAATCCAGCTGCAATAGAAGAAATTCATTAATCTCCACGAGAGAAAAATTGTAAGATTTTTATTATCGTACCTGTACGGGAAGGTTGGGCGATTCAGGTAGACAAGTCTCAAGAGGTGCCAAGATTTGAGGAGTGGGCAGAGTTATACCAGCGAAAAATTCGTTCTGTTGAAAGATCGCCATATGCCTCGGTAACAAATCTCCCAGCGTCCTCCTTATCAAATACAGTTGATCTACGTCAGACTTTCCTGGCCACAACGCCTCGCCTCGTATTAATTCCGCGAACACGCAACCTATCGCCCACACGTCCACTGGAGTTCCATATTGGGTATCTCCAACCTAAAACTCATTCATTTATCATTCTTCTCTTTGTTTCTAATTGGAAGAAAGAAAAGAAAACTACTCACCAATAGTTCCGGTGCTCTGTACCATCTCGTCGCAACATATTCCGTGTAATTTTCTCCAGGGCTCAACATTCTGGCAAAACCAAAATCGCATAATTTGACCACCCCGTCGGAAGTGATGAGAATATTTTCAGGTTTAACATCCCTGTGTACGCAACCGAGACGATGACAGTAGGCGACACCTTGTAGAATTTGCCACGTGAATTGTCTGGTTATGTTCTCTGGACAACCTTTCGCGTATTTTTCCATTTCGTTGAGGAGAGTATTTTCACAGTACTCGAATACTAAATGGAGCTTCTTCTTCCTCCTGAATACTTCCAACAAGTTGATCAAGTTTGGATGTTTGAGGTTCTGTAACAATCAAGAGAGTTGTTCATCGATAAATCGTTGATTTCTGTTTTCATTGAGAGATCTTGAATCCCTGGTGGAAATGAAAACGGGAAGGAAGAGTCAACGAAGCGTATGTTGGAGGGTATCCGAAACGATAATGAAAAGTATACGCAATTTGAATGGGAGGGATACAAAGAGTATGTGGAGAGGGAATTGAAACAAAGGAAGCGCATAAAATTCATGAAACTTGAATAAAAAAATTGTACCCCATAGCGAGAATCGAACCGATGATTTTCACCATGGCGGAAGAGGGTTTTATCTACTAAGCCATGAATCGTCGTTGGGATTAACCGCTCAAAGATATCATTTGAAGTCAGAATAGGTATGATTCGCACACGCTTAATGTAACTTACTATATAATACTGACATATTGCCGTCTTTCAAACATATTGAATGATCATAAAAACTCTGGCCTAATGCTGGCAAGACTTCGGCTCCCTACAACAGCTGAATTGCCATCCTCAGCCAGAGTCCTATCGATACTGGCACATTGTCATCTATCGAACATGTTGAACGCTAAGACTAACTTTGGCTCAATACTGGCGCAGTATAGGCTCATCAGAGTAACCGTGTTATTGGAAAGATCAGTGGAATCTCTATCCACTATCTATTTTGTATTAGAACAACGTTGCATCGATATTCGTCTGGGTATTCTCCGAACAGTGTTGATTCAATGTTGGCTCAAGACCGTCTGACCACGTAAGCCAATACCGTCTGAAATCCAGCGAACATTTGGCGCCAGTTGGAAAATTGGTAATGATTCCAAATGGGCACAGTTGTTTTTACCGAAGTCTGGCAAATACAACTTTGCCAGTACCGCGCCATTTGTCAACTCTGGCTATTTCCACATGGGCTGTTAAAAATACGAAACGTTCTCAAAGAACATGTGAACATCTGTAGGGTAGAATTCCTCCGAGAAGCGTCATAAAACAGTTCAATGAGGAATAATTTTCCAAAATCTACTACCCTGTTACAAATAATCTATAAAATCTCATTAACGAATGGGAAAATGAATAGGTTTCAATGGAATTCAATCAGAAATTTCACCATTCGTGATGAGATTTAATAGAATATTTCTACCAGAGTAGTGATACTTCTGTGCTGTTTTGAATTGCCGCGTTTTGGGTTCTTCGGATGAAGTCTCAATATTGAAAGATATCCACAGTTCCATCAGTATCTTGTATGAAATATATATATTTTATTCCATTTGAATGCCTGGAACAGCATGAACCTTTTGTATCAACACCTTGAACGTTGGAATACAAATGCGATATTTGCATTTATATATGCATTTTCCTAGCGTGCAATATGATTTTAAAAATAGATCTGAAGTAGAATACTTTTTCTGTATTATGAGTCTCTCTACTCTGTTTATTAATACATTTCTTTTATTGCCGATTAAAATATCTTGCGGTACAATCAAATGTACTTTATTACAGAAGGATTTTAACGGTACAGTGAAATCTATTATCGGGTGCATGCAAAAATAATGCAACTTTTTCTGATTGTTACGGATAGTAAGTGATACTGAGTAGTGTTATTATTTTGTAGTACATTATTAATTGACTACTCGATACAATACTGAAGAAAACGCAGTAATTTAAATGGAATTTAATCAATGATTGCTAGAATTAGGCAGAGCATATTCTAAGGAAATTTGGAACAGGGTTCAGACAGAACTGGAATTCCGGGAAATTCGGGAAAACTCAGGGAAATAAAAATTGGACTAAAAACACCGGGAATTCTCAGGGAAATTATCAAAAATTCCCAAAAACCTGGAAATCTCAGGGAAATCACTAGAATTTTTTCAAAATAAAAATTTGTTCATTTATTCTATTTTTCATTCTCTATAACATATTTTCTTAATTTTCAATCGTCAAACCTTAGAAATTATACACTGAGGAAAAAATGTTTAGGGACGCATTCATGATCCGACGATTTCTGGAAATTAGAATTCTACTCAGGGAAATCACAGGGAAAGCTCAGGGAAATTGATTGAACAAAACTTGTCTGAACCCTGTAGAAACTAACTGAAACGGCGCACACTCGATTTCTAAAAAAGAAAATTCCTGTGTGACCAGTATTTCTCAAATCATTTGATCCCACACAGCACTACAGTCCCAGAAGAATTCTTATTGAATTGATTGCCCTGGTACAAAAGCCGTTGGTATCCGGGCGCGTATACGGATTTTGCGGTGGTTCTTAATCCGGATCCTATCCGGATTTCAGTACTGGATATTTTCGGAAATCCCCCATGACATTTGAATAGAATTCATTCGGCTGTTTGTTCGAGTTTCATTCCGGATTTCGAAAAATATCTGTTCCAAAGACCCGGATAGGAACCGGATAAAAAATCACCGCAAAATCCGTTTACGCACCCGGATACACCCGGACGGAATCCCAGAAGTTCCGTATGGGTTTGATCCGGGTTTTACCCGGGCCACCATCCGGTTTTTTTCGGATTTCATCCTGTTCTCTATCCGGTTTTTCTACCAGGGTGGGTTTTTTATCAAGTCTTCGAGAACTCTTCTAAGACTATGTTGCTGTGAGAGATACTTCCTTAATTTTACTTTTGGCATAAAGTCTTATTTTCTCAGAATGAATATCGCTATGTTGCGGAAGTCTGAAGCGTTTATCAAAATGAAGTATCAATCGAATAACAAAATACTCTGCTGTTGAAGATCCAAAATTCTAAGGAGTTCACTCGAGAAGATCAACATCAATAATTATTCAACAGATTTTGTGAATTTGAATTTTTGTTTCGTTTTTATAAACGAATCGAACTTCAAGAACATATACCCCTTGATATGAGGCGAAAGGCTCATTCTGTAACAGGACAATATTGAATACTCGATTTAAAAGAAGAAAAAGGAAAACATTTCACTAAGAATTAGGTAATTTCTTCAGAACTCGTCGTTTTCTTTTAAAACTAACTTTTTGGTAAGAACTGACCCTTATACCAGGTGTGTAAGTATGAAACCGGAATTTTTGTACAGAAAAAACACGTTTATTGTAATGATATGATACAAAGTACCTTATTCAAAGTATTGTCCGTCGCTATCTATACATTTTTTCCATCTTTCCGGCAATTTGTGGATTCCGCGCCAAAAGAACTGTTGCTCTTTTGAGGCAAACCAGTCATCGAGCCATGTTCGTACATCTTCGCAAGAAGTAAAGGGCTGCTCAGCAAGTGCGTGTCCCATCGATGCAAACAAGTAGTAATCGAATGGGGCAAGGTCCGGTGAGTAAGGCGCGTGCTGAAGAATCTCCCAACGGAACGACTCTATCGTTTCCTGGACCTGTTTTGCTTTGTGTGCTGGTGCATTGTCATGCAGCAAAATCACCTTGTGTCGTCTTTGTTGGTATTCTGGTCGTTTTTCACGCAAAACTCGATCCAAATCGATCATTTGTTGTCGGTAGCGTTGAGTATTGACAGTTTCCCCAGGTTTCAGCAGCTCGTAGTAGATTACGCCCTTCTGATCCCACCAAACACACAGCATTGTCTTTCGTCGGTAGCGGTTTGGTCTTGCCGTCGATGTTGATGGTTCACCCGGAGTAACCCATGACTTTTTGCGCTTAGGATTCTCGAAATATATCCTCTTTTCATCGCCAGTCACAATTCGATGGAGAAATGACTTTCTTTGGAACCTGGCGAGCAGCATTTCGCATGATGTTTTGCGGTTTTCCTGCTGTCTTTCGTTGAGTTCACGTGGAACCCATTTCCCCACCTTTTGTATCTTTCCCATGGCTTTCAACCGAAGGGAGATGGCTTCTCGGGTCACCTTTAACCGATCCGCCAGTTGTTGTTGTGTTTGAGCGTCGTCTTCGTCCAACAAGGCTCGCAGGTCAGCGTCTTCAAACTTTTTCGGTGGTCTTCCACGTTCTTCGTTCCTGACGTCAAAATCGCCACTTTTGAACCGTTTGAACCACTCGAAACACTGTGTTTTACCGAGAGCATGCTCACCAAACGCCTCCACGAGCATTCGATGCGATTCGGCTGCGGTTTTCTTCAGATGAAAACAGAAAAGTAGTGCTGTCCGCAAATCGTAATTTGTTGGCACAAAACTCGACATGTTTATCTCTAATCAACTAATGCTACTGAATGAAACTCGTGTTATTGTGAGTTGGAAATCTTTGTCGGATATCAATACAATAACAAGACACCGCTGACGTGATGTGTCGGTAACTGCATCGACATCTAGCGCCACCTATGGGCAAATTCCGGTTTCATACTTACACACCTGGTAATATGCCCTGGAATTAGGCAAACGCTGTTACTGGCTCAATTGTTCACGCACCATTTTCTGCCCACACAATTCAATACAGGGAAAACATTTCTGTGTACTTTCTAGACCTTTTTTTCCATCAAAAAAATTCTTTTAATCAATTTTTCCATTACACTGAACTGTGTTATGGATATCTCGTAGACCCTAGAGTTACCAGGATTCTCTAACCAAAATACTCAAAGATGGCCCAATAATATGAGAGAAAAGAACCACACTGGGAAAAATCTGTATTGTAGAAATCATGTTTCAATATAGTAATGTATTTGACGGTGAAAAATACATTATTTTGGTTATTTTTACCATGAGTTAGGTGATGAATACTATCTTTTTAGTTATTATTACCATGAGCTAGGTGATTGATAAATACCATCTTTTTGGTGAATCAAACCGAATGTACGGTGAAATTCAACACTGAAAAGGTACTTTTCACTTTTGAGAGGCGCGCTTCAGTTTTCATTAATGTAATGTATTTGACAGGTGAAAAATATACGAAATAGAGATTGTTTTCATATTTCATTTTTCTCAGGGCAGTCAGACCTTGTATGTTGTATGGAACAAAGTCTGGCTGGTTGTTTTATTTCATTTTATCGAGCCAAGGTAGAGATCTAGTAACTCTAGAGTCTACGTGATGTACTTCACGTAAAACAATGCGTGAACGATGATTGCTGATACTCGCTAGTACAGGCTCAAAGTTTAATCACCAATATCCCGAGAGTTGGTTACCAATGGCGCCAGGACCACGCTGGTAATTAATTCGCCAGTATCAGTATCAGATCAGATTAAATTGGCGTTATTACTTAGACTCTGAACCGACGGTGGGTGCTCGGTACCCGACATTGAGCCAACGTCACACCGATCGTCGATTTCGACACGAATAACTCTACCACGCGGTTTCAAAACTCGGACCTGACCTTCAATTTTTCTTTCAATCCGCAAAGTGAACAAAAAAAAAATCATGCATCATTCATTACACCGTACGATTTATTCCCAACTCGGAAGGACACTTTCCTCCGTCCAATTTATATGCTAAAAGCTTTTACGATCGCCACGGAATAAAATTTCCTGATCATTTATAAAATTCTTGACGTGACCGAATGCCGATAATATAATCGATATCATATCCTCATAGAACAATTTCTTTTTTTTTCTCTAATTTTACCGTTTCGGTTGAAATTCTTGCAACAGTCGCAAAAATCGATGACCATCGAAAAAGAAGAGAGAGAAAAAAAAGGCGAATAAATGATGTCAGAACTTTAAAAAATAATCCTCAATAAAAGAGATGGGGTGAAATTTTAAACATGCATGTGTGAGTATGCACCAGCAGCACTCCAAGGTAAAATCCTTGGCTCCTCGTGGGCCAAAATGTCAGAGCGTGCGAATAGTAAAGAAATCATATACGAGAACGTGATTGTGTGTCTATAGCTATAGCAACTAAATTCAACGAGATTCTAATTTGATAAGCCTAGGAGAGTTGTAGTTGGAACGGAACACGCCAAGATATTGACCGCTACGGTATTGACCGCTAGCTGACCACCTTTGCTCATATATTCTCTATACGTGTCAGCTCTCCTCTCTCACCACTACTCCTGAGTTCCTGCAACCCGAGTCGAAGGTGTGTTATTTTCCTTGGAATGTTCTTTATCGAAGTAACGCGAACGACCATCAACATCCTCGACTAGAAAGAAAGATCCTAAAAAATGATAAGAAATAAAACCTAAACGAAAAAGAAAAGCATTGCGCAATGAACTCCGTGATCATAATTGCAAGCTCCTTTCTTGGTATAACGCGACAGCGGATAGCATTGTCGCGTAGTGTGAAAGGAAACGAAAGAGCAGCAAGGGTTCGTTCAACTCTTGGCGTGTGGGCAGGAGGGTGTTGTGGCGAACGATGATAAACTCAAGACTCAGACTTGAGACTCAGGCTCGATTAAGTTCATTGGTTTCTATAGTATTCTATATATAAAAACAAAATTTACATCCGCAGTTATGCATCTTTGGGGTGAATTTTTGATAGGGTTGATAAATGGAGAAAAAGAACGGTACAAACAGATATGTACCGACCTTGAGTAATCGTATTTCCCTGAGGGCTATTTTTCTTATAAGGGGATCATCGTCCGTTTGTTGGAATTTCTTAACGGCAACTAATTTCCCAGTTTGTCGATCTCGACACTGGAAGACCACACCGTAGCTACCCTCGCCGAGACGCGCCAAACGCTCATAACGTTCCATTGCCTTGCTGGGTGCACGTGACCTGCACACAAAGAACAACGATTCTTTTAATTCAATTTTCATCAATTCAATTCCCATATAATGATGTTTTTCTAATTTTCCGTTGCCTTGACTTGTAACTAAAACCTCTTCACACTTTCACGTTCAATTTCTTTCTCGTTCCAACGGTTTTTGCCGTACATTGGAGAAAGAAAGTTAGTGTTCTTATTGAAAAGGTCTCATAAATTTCGATTAAGGTGTCTTTCTGGTTAAGATTTTCAAGACAAATTTTTCTCTTGAAATTACAAAAAATGTTTTTGTCAGATTCAAACAAATTTTCTTTCTCGTTACACTAATTCAAACAACAAAAAAACTAAAAAATGACGGTGGGAGTGATTTGAGGCGACCGGATGATCTGAAAAAGGAAAAAAAAACATGGCAAATCATTCCTTGTTGAAGTGGCTATCGCATGAACTAGGATATTTTTTTTCCATCGAAAAATAACAAAATGGCGGTCATTTTTCGAGAAAATCGATTTTTGAGGGTGAAAAATCGGAGAATTTTTGACCAATCGAAAATAATTTGCCTTCCGGTCGCCCCAAATCACTGCCACCGTTATTTTTTAGTTCTTTTGTTATTTAAATTAGTGTAACGAAAAAGAAAATGTGTTCAAATCTGAAAAAAATATTTTTGTAGTATTGAATGTTAAATAAATATACCTAAAAATTCTCAAAATGATATCTCAATTTTTTCTGCGAGAAAGGAATGTTTGAAGAAAAAAATTTGTTCTTGAAAGCCTGTATCAGAAAGACTCCTTAAGGGCCATGGAGCATTGAAAAACGAACAAAATCTTGCTACGTATAGTTTTTTAATAACCAAACAATAATTACAAGTCTTAAATATATAGCAATAAAGTTCCCTGCTAGGATTTGGCTCTAAATATAAATCCAAAGCTCAAAAAATATTCCTAAACATAAGAAAATAAGTTGAAAGACACTCTGCCAATTGATGGGCACAAAGATTCCTCGTTTCTGTCCAACCCATGTGGAAATTTCCCCCGGGCTCAGACCTGGGCCAGGTTTATAATCCCTATTTGAAAAGTGGCCCCAACTTGGAATGTCACGCTTTTCAATTCAGGCCCCGCAATGGTATCAAATATCCGGACAAAACAATGGTAGCCAACTATATGAAACACAGATTCTCTCAGTTCAATGCAATTTGCTTTGAATCAAGAATTTTGTTTTTTCCTGTGTTTGTTTCAAAGGAAATTGCATTGAACTGAGACAATCCGTGTTCCATATATAACGAAAACAATATTGTCTTGATACAAGAATGTTTTGTTTTCTGTGTGGGCTGTGGGTGGGCATACCGGGATTGAGATATTCCAAGAATATACTGGCAACCCCAACTGGGGCCCACATGGGCCGCGGGTTGGCAACCTTGTATTGGATGCCTAAGATACATCATTACGGGGCCAGGGCCTTCCTTAGGATGCCCAGGATTGATTTCCACACGGGAAGTAGCATCCAAACGTATTTTATATACATATTTCGATTATTGGGCAGAGTTTTGGATACAAATACGCTCGAATGCTACTTGGATAGAAACGAGGAAGCTTTGTGCCTATCAATTGATACGCTGAGAGCAAAAGTGACACCCAAATTAAAGAATAGGATGTTCAAAGTTCCGGACAAAAGAGATACACCTGAAATTCGGAACCAACAGGAACCACAGAAATCTCCGGGCCAAAATGAAACACTGAAAAGTTCGAGCAAAAACGAACCAACGTGCAATCCACATTCAGTATTAATGCGCTGGTACGTTTTTGCTCGGACTTTTCAGTGTTTCATTTTGGCCCGGAGATAAGGTTCGTCCCTGTAAGATATAGACCAATCGATTCAGAATCTTATGAAACGAAAAATGAGTAGATCGTGGGAGAGAGGTTTTTTTCGATCTTAACTTGTAAATTTTTCCAAGTGCTGGGTCAAATCGATAGAAAATTTTAAAAAATTCGTTCTCGTCAGATATAAACTAATCGATTCAGAATCCTCCGAAAGGAAAAATGAGTGGGTCGTGGGAGAGAGGTTTTCTCGAGGCCTACTAGTGAATTTTACTCAAGTTGTTTCGAGTCGATTGAAAAATTTGAAAAAATTCACTTTATCTCCGCAAATGCGATTTGAGAAAAATGTATGAATTTGTATAGAAAACTCAACTCTCCGCCACAAGCCGTAATATTCTTGGAATAGACAAATAAAGAGAAAATTCAAATTTTTTTCTGCAAATGTAGTTTGCAGAGAAATGTATGAATTCGTGGAGAAAATTCCTTTCCTCGTCAAATGTTTCCACCATTTATCAAGTAGAAAAATGTTGAGAAAATTCAACATTTCTCAACAAAACAACTTTGACCAATAAGTTGGAAGTGTACAGAGAAACCTTTACTGGCAATAGAAATTTTCAGAAATATGCAGAATTTCACAGAGTTTTGGAAGATGAATCTGTTGAAAAAATTCTTTCTTTCTCTAAGAATTGCAATAATGAAGTTCTGCAGAGAAATTGTTCAAGTTTTGAAGAGAAATATTTTTATTAGGAATTTCATATATTCAAAAATTATGTGAAAGGGGGGAAAGAAAATTAAAATTCACCACAAATATTTTATTATCAATTTCCTTGTTTATGGGGAGGTGCTCGTCTAGCGACCCCAAAATAAGGTGATTTTCTCGAATGTTTTTTTCATAGAATGAAGAAGGTGAATAAAGAACTGGTTTTCATACTTGTTAATTGAGTCTTTAAGTAAATAAAACAATTTTTTTCAGTAAAAAATAATGCCATGGGAATTGTTGATACGCGTTGAAACATAACCACCTAAAAAAAAAACAGTGATCAATCTATACCACTTCTATGCCACTATAGCACTTATGAAAATTATCAGAAATCAAAAATCCACAAATTTTTATGAAATATATTATATTTGTTGGAGGTTGTACCAATAAAACCAATGAAAAGTATAGAAATTAAAAGAATGACAGACATGCAAACTTTTGGTAGCGTTTTTTAACCTTTTGTCGCTCTTTAAAGTGCTATAAAAAGAAAAAGAAGAGGCACATTTCATCTCCATTTAGTTTCATCCTCCAATGCATTCAATCAACTTCAAAATAAAACCAAAAAAAAGAGCGATCCGTTCAGTAGTTTTTGAGATATCGTGGAGTCAAACTTGAGAAACATGGTTTCGAAAAAAAACCGCCTTCAAATAGGTTTTGGGATACGAATTCTTCAACTTGAGAACATTTTTTTCATGTACTTTTTTAAGACCCTATCAATGAGTTTCAAATAACTTGAATTCTTAATTTACTTCCTTCTTGAGAAAAAAAAAATTCGAGAAAATCGCCTTATTTCGACATTCGCTCGATGAGAACCTCCCCTTGAAACGAAAAATCAATTAGCAAGTGAATGAAAAAAATCAAAAGTATACGTTTTACACAGATTTCACTATACATTCTACTTTTTCATAAAAAAGATATTGTAATCGTCACACTCTGTGTAAAATGTATGTAAGATATAAGATCAGATCTCCACGGAATCTGACTCTCACATCTTCTCCACGTGCAAAACAAATCAAGAATGGAGTAAAAACTCAACTAACTCGACGCGCAAGTTACCGAATCAAGTTACAAACCTCCAGATATCAATCATCCCTACGATGATGGATAATGCCAAACAAGGTATATTACAGATTATATTTGAGAAAAAGATTCCAAAAGTACCCACTTTTTATACTTGGCGAGGCACGGTAACGATGTAAACTGTTGAGTAAATAACATAACTAAGATCTTTCACGGTTAAGGCTGCGAATGGAACTAAACTCCGTCTATGGGTGACCAAGGGTCAAAAGCCCCCTTGTGGGTGTCGAGTTTGAATTTATTTAGTTCGTGTTCGTAATTCATCGCGCACGCGTCTAATATGTGGAACTTTCAGGGAGGTTTGAGGCAAAGGGATAGATTATATTATTACCGAGGGACATACAAATTTCATGTATGTATCTTCTTCTTTTTCTTGTACACACACGGGTTGCCTCTCGAACGTTCAACTTGGATGCAATCCTTGAAAGATTGATGGATCGATATATAACCGTATCGTATATTATTTCAGAAATGAACTAATTTCTTGGCGAATTGATCTTTCGTGTATCGATGAACTATTAGAATCTGTTGTTGAAATTTTCAAGTATTCGATTTCCGTTATTCCGTTGTGGTTGCAGTGGTGACTTTCTCGTCACGTATGAGAAGAAACATGAAACTTTTACTCCAATTTTTGTATTCTAGGTCAAATACTTTTGGCTGGGGTTTCGGTTTCTCGTCAAATAAATATCGATGAGATCTGAAAGTTTGAAGAAGGGGAAATAATTTTCAGAAAATTCGAAATTTGCACTCTGCGAAGCGCTGGATGGAGGATTGAAAATTGTTTTTTCAAAATTTCTGATCTTCGCGTGAAGCCAGTTTGAAAGACTCTTCGCTGGAAGTGATATCAGCGATCCCTGAAGATGCAATCGGACAGAAAGGACACAACCAAAATTATTCTGGCGAATTACTCGAAAACGAAGGAATGAAATAAAAATGTTGTTCTGTACAGATCTTTTTCAATCAATGAATCGAATAATTTGTCAGAAAATATTTGGCTTGGATTGTATCGTCAGAGACCGTTGGTATCCCCTTAGAGGGAAAAATGTTCTATTCAGTTGATTAGCAAATCATTCATACCCATATAAAAATCTTCAGGCTCCGCCAATGCTGACGACGGAATATAGCTAGACGCAAGGCTGCCAGCCAAAGCTGGGCAATCTATGTAGGGACAAGGATGGTTGACAATGGTCTAAACATTGTACCAATATAGGAAGTCATAAATCGACTTCATTGATCCATCATTGATCATTGGCTGCGCCACGCTTGGTCCATCCTTCAACCAATATTGCTTGAAGGAAAAAGCATGCTTTCAACAGAGGCTCTCTAGGGCTTGGCGGGACACTGCTCCAAGCATTAGGCAACTCTGAATGACAATGGATTCTCATGTTGCACCAAGCATGGGTCGTAGCTTGGTCCAGCTTGGGCAATAGCCTGGCTCAGCTTGGGCGATGGCCTCGCTCAGTTTAGGCGTTAGCTTGACTCGACTTGAGTAATAGCTTGGCTAAGAGTGAAACTTCCTTCTCAAACAGCAAATTACAATAACTCTCACCAGAGTGATGCTTGTTTCCTGCGAGTGGCGAACCAAGCATTCAATCAATATATAAGTCTCCTTTGAAGATTCCATGACAGAAATAATTCTTCATCTGTTTCCAGACCCGCCTACTTCTACGCCAGGACCACCGGATTTACGTCATTCATCAGTTTAAACTAATCAGAAAAATTACATGTTGAAATTCTCCGACATTCATTTCGTTCAATCGAAATGATAGAATGGATTTTTTATTTTATTTTCAATTACAATAAAAAATAAAAGTGACCATTGGCATGAGATGGGCGCAACCCTGCCGCAAGATTGCTACAGCGTTGGCTCATCCTTGGCGAACAAATTTTTGTATGGTCTGCCATTGACGGCATATGCTATCACAACCCTGTGTCCAGTGTTGGGTCTTGATTGTGGAAACAAATGGGCTGAGGCTGAAATGATGTTATCATTTCAGAGTTGCGCCATGCCTGGTAGCCTAGGCTCGGCCCATCTTGGTGAGCCTTGCGGCAACCTAGCGCCCATGGTCAATTTTTACCTGGGTAATTATCGCACGCTGGAAAAACCATATTTGACTGGGGAATTATCCACTGGGTGACCAAAAAATTTCATCTTTGTTGAAAAGCAACGTCGATATGTGACAAGAAATGACGAATCAAAGAAAGCGTTATGTGCAACAAATGACGTCCAATAATAGCTGTTGCACAATGAATTGGATTACTATAGGTAACAACGGAATACTGTACTACTTACGCTGATTTTTGTAAAACGCTACGAATTAATTCCAACACCTAATAATTCTTAAGACTTTACAAAATTCAACATCTTTTGTTTAAATATTCGCCAATCTCACCAAAATTCTCTGCCTATTTCTTTACCCTGGTGAAAAACCGGATGGACATTGGATAAAAGCTGGATAAAAACCGAACACGAGCCTAAACATAATGGTTTCCGTGTTCATCAGGGTTTGATACATTTCCAGGTCTATCCAGATGCCATCCTGGTACTGCGATGAGGCAAAATGACACGTATCCGAGTAATTAGCACACAGAGCTTCAAAAAACGAGCAACATTTTGCTATACGGGTGTGTCCATTAATTACGTGAGCCATTTTTGGGTATTTTTTTGCCCCCCCCCCCTCTAATCTCGCGTGAGATTTTTCAAAATTTGTGTTTCGAGTGTAAATGCGTTCGATCATTAAAAAAAAATAAAAACAGAATTCGTTCTATTACTGTTATTTAAGGGAATACCAGCGATCCCTGCTGATGCAACCCGTGATACAAAATTACCGACTGAGTAAACATTTTCTCAGCAAGAATACCCTGAACTGAATTCATGAAGAAATACGAGATTTTCAGGAATCAATCTTCAATCCTTTATCCACTGCTGTACATCGCTCGAATTTTGAATTCCGAAGAAGCAGTTTTTCTCAGTCGATAACCCAAGACTTTTTTTTCGAAATTGAAAATTCAGACGATGAACAGCAGGAGATGAAGAATTGAAGATTGATTCCTGGAAATTTCATATTCCTTCATGAAGTTAGTTCAGAGTATTATTCTTGCTGAGAAAATGTTTACTCAGTCGGTAATTTTGTATCGCGGGTTGCATCAGCAGGGATCGCTGGTATCCCCTTAAGACTAGCAAAGATCAGTATTTGAGAATATTACCGTCATTTCAAATCACAGTGATGAAATGAAATTTTTCAAAATACTTTTACGCAATTTTATACCGTGTTTTGCTGGAAAAAAAAATTATGTGATATTTGCGCAAGGTTGTCGACAGGTCCCAGTCAGATTTTCCCTTTCAGTAACTCAGACATGGTATTCTTATCAGAACCTGATGAGGATTGCCTTGACTCATCCGTATTTGAATTGTGAGGTAACTGTCAAGATATCTTGATCAGGACCTGATCAGGATTGCCTTGGCTCATCGGTATTTCAATCATGTGATAACCGACAAGACAGGCGAATCAGGATCTGATCGATTCAGAACAATGAATGTATCAAACTATGCAGAATTTTCACAGGACTCATTAGAAATTTACCTGTCTTTTTGAAATGTTCAACTGAGGTCTATTTGGATCATCAGTAGAATTTCTTCTGTTGGGGAAGTTTCAAAATATTGTATGAAAAGTGAATTCCATGAAAATTAAATTGAATGTTAGAATATAGCTTATATGAGGTCCTGATCAGGCCCTTGTCTTTTCCCTGCGTTACATTTTTGTCAGGGCCTTATCAGATACTCAAGTCAGGCCCTGAATGGAAATCAGGAATGCCTGATCTGGACCTGATGTTTTCCATATCAAAATTTCTACTACAAATGAGTTCTGAAAATTATACAAATAATATGTGGTAATAATTTCATAACTGATGTTTTAATATATATGAATTATCGTGGACTTCCAACTCCCGCTATTCGATTGAATTTAATCATCAATTTACTTGTATAATGTTCTCATATTCAACCAGAATCAATAGATTGCGTAGTAGAAATCATTCTAGGCCCTCCTTCGCCCTTCACCTGACGCTATCGAGGCAAACTAGGCGTATCCCTGGCTTTGATATAGATCAGTGAACTGATGATTTCTACCAGGGTTGATTTAACCAAGTTTAATTTTTCAAATTAGAATTATTTTTATACTCCACTCAAAAAATCCATTATATTCCTCCTCCTTGTATCTCCTGAATCAAAAGGAATAATTCCTCATGAATCTAATGATGAAAAATATGGTATATGCAAAAAAATCGTATCGATCGTAATTAAATGAACAATCGAATATCTGGTTTATTTTAAACCCAAAGCATAGTTATATCACATTCGGGTCCGTGATGAACCTACGTGCTTTTGAAAATTGAAATGCAAATTTATTCTGCATTAACATGAGGTTTTTAATACACAGAAATTGTTTAATACAGTCGCACGAAATATCCAACCGTGTAATTCACTTCAGAACCACATCAATTATTTATAGCACGAACGGAGGAGTGTAAAGTTCATCAGTGAAGAACCTTCAATAGTTTTCTTGACTCGTTCTACGGATGGAATTTATTTCTAAATGGTTTCATGATCATGAAAATGGATTCGAATATAAAATCAAATTACCAATCTATCCGCTACAACCCACACACTACCGATGCGATGTCTTTAGAATATTTCCAAATATTGATGCAATATTACTTAAACATTCTGTACACGGAAAGACCGGGTCTATCAATATTTAGAAAAATGATTGTCAATTTAGGGAAAATGAAGATCGCTGAAAAATATTCGTAGTAAGTCTATTAAAAATTCGTAGTCGATTTATTAACAATTGAAACTATCGACTGCGATATTTTTCAGCGATCCTCTTTTTCCCTAAATTGACAGTCATTTTTCTAAACGTTGATAAATTCTTTTTAAATATCAACAGATCCGGTCTTTTCGTGTATGGAAGAATTTTCATGAAATTTTCATAGAAGTTACCAAGTTTCTCTTTTTTAGCATAAATAGTAAAATAGTTCAATTGAGTTTATTGGGTTCAAATCCTTCTGGAATCTTAAAACAACAGGTATTTGAAGTCGAATCAACATAGAACCTCGACTGGATCGATTCCATACAATTCTCTACATTCATTATTTCCAATTTGACTTGAAAACTACATGCATTTACCATTGAATTTGAGTTCAATGAATGTCCCTCCCAATCCAATGACATCCAAATGTCATTTCGTTAAAAGACAAAACCAACACCGAACACGACATATTCTAGAGCACAGAAAAGAAAATACTACATACAAAAATCCTAAGATGGTATTCATTCCTTGGTTGACCCTTCGAACAGTGGTATAACACCTTTTTCGTCGTACATACCGAGTAACACTAATATCCACTGACAGAAAGTCTACCGTACACGTTTATTGTTAAACTCTCTTGATTATTGACAATCGATACCACGTTTCTACAGTGTCTGTTTATCCACGCGCTCGTAGGTGCGAAGGTCGAAGGAATATTATAACGATTGTTATCAGAAGGCAAAAACCCGAATATAAAAAGTTCAATTACCTCCTTGGCAGCAAAGGTAGAGTGCTACCGAAAAGCCAAAGCTTCCTATCTTGGAACCATTTGTCCATGCGAAAGCCCCTCACTTGGGATAACTCGTCACACGCATTGGATTGAAAGATCGAAACTTCATGATCATCCCGAAGAATCTACAACATACCAGATTCTTCTCTTCTTCTGACATTTCAACAACGTGAAGAATCGTGACCGACGCAACAAGGTCTGTCCGGACGTTACCAATCACTGAGAGAAAACCAACTTTTCTCAACGTTGTGTAGTCAAACTATGACGTGCCGCTCCTTACCCTTCTTCCCTTTCTTTCAACATATGGAAAACATGCAACCAAGGAAATCGATAATTCACCTATACTCCAACGCACACTACTATAACAATCAATCTTCGGTGGCTGTCTCTGGCGTGGTATTGTAACTTATCAACTTGTAGTCGATATTATTTCAAGTATACGACAATGGCTGTTTGTCATCGTTCAAGAGATATAAAGTTACTCATGGTTACGTGCAAGGGGAACTTGGAACTTTTGCGTATCGAATGAAATCATGGATAAAAGAAGCGTTGTTGTTGTTTTTGTTGTTCATTTGTTAGGTTTCAATCTCTCTCCCTCTCTCTCTTATCATTCCTCATTAAGTATTTTAGTGCGATGAGTTTGAAAGAAGATTCGAGAATTGAATATTACCTAGTTGACACAAATTTTAAATAAATAATAATAAATCACATACCTGAGATTGTGCTGCTTTAAATTTTCCATTGATTTCTGAAGGCTAAGAATTAAAATTGTAGAATTTCTAGAAATTTGGAGGTTAAAATTTTACAATCTACTTTTGAGTCTTTAGAAATAAATTGGACAGTGAATAAATAAATTTAGAATAGGTTCGAAATGATATTTTTTGGACAGAAATAAATATTTTGTTCATGTTCAGAATCGAAAAAAGATTCATTTTTGTTGAAGAGATATTTATTATCTCTGCTGAGAATGCCAGGCAGTTACGGACAAAAAATCACTGTCGGGATTTAATCGGTTTTTGTTCCAGGAAATCCAGTCAAAAACTGACGAAATTTCCACCTGGTTTTGTCCGGAATCACCAAATTGTAACATCCTGTCAAAACCTGGCAGAAAAATTTCGGTCAGTTTTAGACAGGATAATTCCGGTTTGGTGATTTCGAACGAAACCAGGTAGAAATTTCGTCAGTTATTGACCGGATTTCCTGCGACAAAAACCGATCGAATCCTGACAAATATTTTTCATCCGGATTTGCCTGGCATTTTCGGCAGGGAGGACTTACTATTCAAACAAAAATTTCTTAGATTCAAAGAAATACTTCTTTCTGTGTAGTTTTCTTATTATTTAATTCAAATTTGTATTTGAATGCAAAATTGTATTTAAAAAATATCGTTCAACTACCCACGTGGAAATTTCTTGCTTGCGCCAATACTGACGATGGAAAATAGATAGGCGCAATGCTGACATCCAAGGCTTGGAAATCTATATCGAGCCAACGTTGACTGACAAGTGGCACAATGTTGCACCAATGTTGGGAATCATAATTTCCAATGATCGATCCATCATCGGCTCAAGATTGTGCCAATCATGGTTCATCGTTGTCCCAATATCGTTTGGACAAAAGAAATTAACTTCATACGAACAATTTCATAGCACGGCTGAATATTAATCCAAACGTTGATAACGTTTAGAAGAAATGAGTACCCAATGCAGTGCCAAGCCTGGTCAAAGCTTGGCTCAGGCTAGCCACGATCCTCAATTATACGTCTCCATACAAAAATTCCCGCGTCCAATGTCAAAGCGCCACCCTTCGGTATTGTTTCCAACGCTCGGTTCGTTTCTCGCAAGCGCTCAACGAACTATGCGGTTGATATATAAGCATCATATAACCTTCTGATTTGAAAATTCTTGTCTTCATCATAGGTCCTTCATCGAAGGAGAGATTTTAGCTGTGCAGACCCATGGACTCGTGGACATCAGAATTTGAATTATACTTGATGTAATTGATTTGTAAGGTAACCAGTAATCATTGAGTTATATTGAACTTATAAACACATCTTGTATTGGATTAATCAAATAAGTTTCTTCGTTTCAATGTATACAGAGATTCTCTGGCCCTGGTTGTATAAAATATTTCAGGTTCGGGCTGTACTTCTTAACATGTGTGGAGGGGAAGCGATCGATGTCGGGAATATATGACTCTGAATTTTTATTATATTTTTGCAATCGTTCAACATAGAGTTGAACATCGGCACAACATTGGCTCAACGTTGGCGCGGGATTGTCGCAACGTTGAATCAATTTTGGCCGAATATTGACTCAGTACTGTTATAGTATTGACTCAAATTTAGCAGTCAACATCATTTATGTGTAATAAATGATGGTACCTCCTTTAAATGCATAAAACATCTGACCATTGGCAGACCATAAAAAAATTCGTCTATCAGTCTTGGTTCGTAATGAGTACAAGCATAATCCAATCTTGGATTCAGATCGAGCGACAAATTTTTTCAAGGGTTGCCAATGGTGGCTGATTTGACTGTCATAATCGTACCAATGTTGGTCCGTGAGTGGCAGAATACATCAATGGAGCCTGTAACGATGTTATCATTTCAAGCTTGCACCTTGCTAACCGCCAAGGCTCGGCCAATCTTTGTCAGTGTTGCGCCATCCTAGTGCCAATCGTCAATTTTCACCTGGGTATGATTGAAGAGTGGGAAATGTGCTTCAAATGGTTATACATTTAAAATTCAACTGCACTGATTGACTGCATTCAAGAAGCAGCTAAAAGAAGCTTATTTTGAGTGTAAAAAGTAAGCACAAAAAACAATCGCTGCCGCAATGGAAGATGTTGAATTTTAGTCAATTTTTAGGCATTTTTCATGATTTTTTTTCACCTAGAAGTTTATTTTCAAATAGAATAAGCTTTCGTAGTGTTATTAGTACACTGTTTAGGTATATCAAGGTAATTTTGTTTTATTTTTTTTCCAAAAAATGGTGACCGGACACAACAGGGTTTGAGTAACACCTAGTCCGACGACGGCGGGGTTTCTGCTGACCGTAATTTTTATCTGAAAAAAAAGACCACAAGGAATTACCTTAAGTACACTGATAATTCGTAGTTTAACCAAAAAAAAAATGGAAAAAATATAAAATTCGCAATTTGGCAAAGCAAAATAGGCAAAAATCGATAATTCACCCCGTTTTTCAAATCATTTTTGCAATAAAAAAGTACTTTATTCTTCAAAAGTACCAAATTTTTTTGTTCAACTAGAAGTTAATATAATAACGAAGATGTCTCCCAAACCTCATCCCGATCGGATCATTAGTTTTTTAGTTACCCACCCCCGCCAACTCGGGAAAAACATATTTTGAGAAAAACGCATGTCAAGTTTTCGTTACTGAAGAAAAACAAAAGAGAAAAATACCTCAATTTACTTTAATAACATAATATCAATACTGCAAAATTCTGTTCAAATCAAATACGAGCTTCTAGGTGAAAAAAAATCATGAAAAATGCCTTTGTTTTTGCCCTCCTACACGGAGAAAAATGCAGCTCGAAAGGATAGAAATCTTCAATAGAAAATTGGAGAATATTTCTTAAAATCTAAGAATTTTTCTTAAGTTCGTAATAAACAGAAAACGGTTTGGATTTTTCTGAAATATTGTTCGAAAAACAATGAAAAATTATCAATACTTAACAAATCATAAAAACAAATATGAAGTTTCCAAAAGTCGCGCATGAAATTTTACAAAGTGAATAACAAAATTTTGAAATCTTATTTTCAAATTACAGAATTGAAGATTATTAATGATTACTATCCTTTCGAGCTGCATTTTTCTCCGTGTGATTGTATTTCCCCCCTCAATGAGATCCTTTCCTGTCCCTTTTAGAAAAAATGTATCTCCATAGTTGATGTTAATTTTCATTCAAATATTGTCCTTTTTTCGAATCATTCTCAAACTGGTATCGAACTTTTCTGATCTCGATGAAGTTATTTAGCAGAGCAAGGAATGATTTTTTTTCCCGTTAGCAGTAAAGACAGTTCAGGTATATTATTAGTGACATACATTTGGAATAGAGTATCGTATTTACATTACGTGAACTGCAGGAGTAAAAATAGACTATGATAACGAGCAAACAATATCCAGAGACCTCTTGAACTTCAGAGTTCGAATTTTGCAATACTCCAATCTTAAATCACTCGTCCGTATTGGCCTTTTTTTTTATGCCTTTTGTATTGTTTGTGTATTGCTTTTTTTCATTTTTCAATGAGGGTTCAAATGAGGTTCAGTTCTGAAATATTGAAGAAATGAAGGGAAGATAGTATACTGAGGAAAATGTCAAATGTACTCTGAACCCCGCACGAGTTTGGAGTCGGTGAAATCCGCTGCGGGATTGGATTTATTGGAAATTGTTTGCGGCAGTACTGGCGCAGTCGTTACCAACAAACACACGGAAAGTTGGTTAATAGCAATCGATTGGAAAATAAATGGAAATACAGCAGAACGGAGTGAGGATTCCTCCTTTCGATCACTGTAATGGGTACCAATGAGTTTCAGTTGAAGTAGGCGTAAACAGAAGTAATTGATTAGATGTGGGCCGTTGGATCTCAAAATTTCTGGCATCACTGTTCCTGAAATAGATGAAGAATTCTTGTTGTTATAGAATATCCATTGAATGCTTGGTTCGCCATTCGCAAGAAACCTATTCTGGTTACTACACCAAAAAAAAGAATTCGGTTACTTTAACCTGAAAAATAAATGTTTCTTGGTGAATAGGACCGGATTTCAAGTTATTGCAACCAGATTGTTTCAACCAGGTTATTTTTCTTTCAGTATAGAAAGTTAGCGGTGGAACCAACGTGGCATGACGGAGAAATTTCTGCACAAAAGAATGAGCCGATGAGTAAGAAAAGATGAAAAAATTGATGATTACATCCTGAACAGGAGACATGCAGCGTAAGTCAATGAAGGTTCATCAAACGATTGGATGTTCGCAGCCCTGATCTACGTTGATGGCACGTTTTTTTGGAGCTCTGTGTTCTCTTAGGGATACAAATTCCTAATTTGAACCTCCCCCAGCATGTATGAATTTTGGCCCCACTTTGACCCAGTCTTGAGCCCGCATAGGCAGGATGGGGCCCATGCTGAACCAATGAACACACATGGGTCCTTATCTATCGGGAAATGAATGCTTTACTCGCTCAGTCACAGAGACTACTCGCTTATCCTTAAAATCATTTCGATTAGGATGGAGGTGCAAATTGGGAAATATTCACTGGAGAACAGTGTGATAAACAAATCCACTCATTCATCTTTCAAGTTATTTTAATATAATTTTGCTTTTGGCGAAATTCCATGGTTTTGAACTTCAATATCTGGGATACACCCAGACAGCATTGTGACAAATTTCCCAACGATGCTTCAGCTCATTGTTCCTTCTAAGATTGTTCAATAATTCTTAAATAATCACACTACATTTCATTACCATCGCACCTCACACAATTTTCATGAATCTTCTGAATTTTTCTCACAAGAGTCGCACAAATCTTGGGAATTCACGCTGTCTGGGTGGAAATTTGATTTTCAAAATACAATTTCGTCGCGATACAACAAACACTTGTCCATCAAACTATATTCGACAAAGTTCTTATATATTTTAGATCACATAATTATTCAAAAACACATTGAAATAGAGGGAAGCGCAAGTCACCAACTCTCGAGTATATCCACATTTGATTAAACACTTTTGGCGTTCCTTTGTGCATTGTGAGAAGATTTAGGTTTTTCAGTTCCTTCACTTTCACCACGAACCGTGAAAGTGACGAAATATTTTTTTGTTCTGTCCAATTTCTCAGCCGGGAGGGCAATCACCTGTTTCTCCTCCCCGCGAGTCACCTCCACCTTTGAACAAAGGACAAAATCAATTATCAAAAATACGCATCGATCGATTTCTACGTTGCATCTCCGTGGACTCTACGTGGATGGAACGTGGATAATCAAAGATTCAACGTGGACACAATGTAGAAATGTCCGGTGCAGAATTCGCATGTGGACTCAGAAACCTTATTACCTCTTAAGAATCCGCCTGTATCCCACTAGGGACCCAACAACGTGTTCGTGTTCCCAACAACCAGGACCTGCGCGGGACCCTTCGGGGTCTCGTTCAGCATACCTCAGGTTCCCGCTTGACCGGAGTCTGAAAGATACTCAACGGGAATCTGAAGAGTCTCGCGCAGGGTGTGAAAGGATAACACGGATCTTGAGTGGAAACCCGACTGGTTCCGAGTGAAAATCTGATTCCACATGCAAATTTCGTCATCGCCCAGATAGCATTGAAGGTCCTCTGGATGTTTTAGAAACATAACCTCAGTTCTGCGCACTTCGTCTCCGGGGAGTAGGTTTAAATACGTTCAGAGAACGTTAATTTTTGATGCACTTGAATACGTTCCCAGTACGTCTTTTTCATCTACCACGGGACGTTCTAGTTACGTTTCTCAAACGTACTTTCATGAAAACTAACCTTTACAGACATATGCGTAGTATCGCAGAAAGACCGGCTTCATGGCTGAGGGGTTAACGCACTAACTTTCAGACATGGATGTCCGACAGGCTTGGGAGTTCGAATCCCCGACTAATCAATCCGCCTCTCTCCCTAACGGTAGTGCCGCGGAAGGGGAAATGGCGAAGAGCGACTGCGCATTGACATTACGCACATATATTACTACGCCACTACACGGAGCGCAACTTTGCTCAGTCTCTTGGTCGTTAAGAAACACCTCAACAACGTTCCATGTGAATTTGCTGTTTTTTCTTAATAAAGTCAATACTTTAAACTCTGCATAATGAATAGTTCGTTTATTCGAAGTCTTCCCGTAACCTTTATTTCCAAAAGTTAAGTTGGAAGTACGCTTTCCCCTTTCCATTTGGCCTTGGCAGCGTAAAGAGACCGGATTAATAAAAGAAAAAAAAAAGTATCGCAGAACGCCATTGACATCTTTATTGAACACGTCCCCAGAGCGTCGCATGGTGGACAAAAATTGAACATCACAGAAGATTTGTATGTCCCTGGGACGTACATGCGACGTTTTTAGTACGCCCTGGGATTTTATTTGGACGTTTTCTGAACGTTCAGAAAACCTCCCGATGCTATCCGGATCCTGTACAGCTAGGAATTTTCAAATGGGTTTATGCTAAGGTAATGAGATATATTAATTCCATATCAATTTCCTATTCGTCAATTCAAGGATATTTCAAACAGAAAGGTAATGGAAAATACACCTGCGACCTGTGATCATTGACGCTTCTTAAACATAATAAATATAAAACATGAAAGGTTTGTGAAAAACGAATAAAATTACCGTCATGAGTCCTCTCCCTCGACTCTCTATCCTCGGAAGAAGATTCATCCTTTCTGGGGCGCTTCCACCTACTGCAATCATAATCTAAACTCAAACTATGCAAACTGATTCTTTTCGAAATGATTCAATGGTTGATTTCAAACCAATCGACGTCGCACCAAGATCTATTCATACATCACAACTTGTTGTATGTTTCTTAGATCTTTTTCGTAAGTCTTCAACACCTTCTCATGTACTTGGCGTTGTTCTATTCACTTGTTCTCCTGAATCTTATGTGAGCCACCCGGTATATTCGTTTTTACATCGTATTCGAACTATTTTTTGTATATTCAAGGATTATATTCATTTTCATAAACATATATTTACCCATTTCACGTGCTAGAAACAGTGCTGAGTTATTCCAAACCAAACGTATTCGTTGTGTTTGACAGGTTTTGAAACCCACGTTCATGCAGAACACTTGGCGCAGCCGATGAAGATTTTATTATCATGCAGGGAAGGGTTGGATTGGATTGGGTTGGGTGTATCCTACCCAACTTGTGCGTAAACACAACTTGTTGTATGTTCTTTAGATCTTTTCCGTAAGTTTTGACCACCTTTTCATGTACTTGGCGTTGTTCTTTTCACTTTTTAGGAGTTCCTTTATTGGGTTTTCACTTCTCTTCCTGAATCTTATGTGATCCATCAATTATATTCATTTTTACATGGTGTTCAAACTATTTTTCGTATATTTACGAATTTTATAAACATTTTTTTCTTGGGATTATAAGATGGAGTAGCACACAAATAAGATTTATCCATGTCCTGTCTGACAGGATTTGGAAGCCACGTTGTTGTGAGTTTGGACCACCTTTTCATGTACTTGGCGTTGTTTTTTTTTCCACTTTGTTGTTGTTCAATAAAATATGAACTCAATTTTTGAAATCAGACATTGGTGCGACGGCGAAAAAATTTCAAGAACCTTGATCACTTACGATAAGTGTAGACTGGGACGGAAGTGTATGCGCTGGTAGCGTGATGGCATCGATGAGTCTTTTGGGTGCACTGATTCGCTTGAGTACAAAAGTCTGGCGTAGCTGAACGTCTCTGCAATTTCCTAAGTTGTTCGTATAAAAATGCTTCGAAATGTCTAGAATTGATCGAAATATTATAATTTGATCTTTCAACTGTGATGAGAATCAAATTTTCAATCAATAGTCACCTAAATGTGTACGGTTGATCATATTTTGGAACTCCCAACATTGGCCCAGCCAGTCCTGCTTTGTGAAAAGATTCGACCTGAAACAAAAACCTTTTATTCAGGGATGATTCTTTTTCAAATTATATGACAGGTGTTTGTTTCAAGTCTGTACTCTCTACCGCACCTGTCTTTTCACAAACACCCGTTCATTTGCTTTCCCATGACGAATTTGTAATCTCTTCAATTCCATCAGTTGAAAAAATATCTTTCTCTCCAGATGATAACGACGCAAACTCATTTGAACGTCTCTGGTTATAGTATCCATCCGCAAAGTTTGTTGTTTCTCCGTATTGGGACAGCACTTCATTATTCTTCGTCTGGGTATTCTAGATACTCTTGGACTGGGTTCTATTCCGCTATCTCTACCACCGCTATCCCGTCGTTGTTGTTGCTGATCTTGATGGATAATCACCTTGGATTTAAATTTTGGACTTGGAATTCCCATTGGATGAGCTCGTGATCTCACTTGGACCTGGAAGGATCTTGTATTCAGTGACAAGAATTTGTTGGAATTTATCAGACATTCTAGTAGTAATTCAATGATTCAACTAAGGTGGAGACGAATGATCACTCGATGATCGCGAGAGTAGCACATCTAATCCACCTGAGACGAGAAAATCAAACTGGAAGTCTGGAACGTATTTTTACAACCCTAGTAGGAATTTTGGACGGGAAAATACCAGGGCCTGACGAGGCATGCCTGCTTTCCTATCAGGTTCCGTTACAGTTTTCCCTATTTCATTCGATTTTATGGAAATCTCATTCGAATCCTGTTAGGGAAATCAGATCAGTACCTTGTAAGGGCTTCTCAGGTTTTCCTTATTTACGGTTTCCGGATTCTAACATGATCAAGACCTTATTATAAATAGGGAATGCCTGATCAGATTTCTACTAGGAAATTTATGGAATCGATATTTCAAAAAAGCTGATTTAGCAGATGGCTGTCGGGAATTCTCAACAGCGAATGTTGTATAATAAATTTCATTGGAAAATCGGTTGATTAAATTACAAATTTTTTTCGATTTACTTGTGGCAAGATGTCGTTTCCAGTCATCGATCTACCAATTCGTCCAACGTTCGTTCTGAAAGTGTCTTCTTCGCTGGTACTCGGTAAAACTCTGATCACTCCGTTATCCTCGTCAAATTCAATCTCTTCTTCTCCATTCTCTCCAATCGCATTTCTGATTTCTTTCTCAATTTGCTCCTCATCGTCGTCATCTACATTCTCCCCTTCATCTTCCTCCCAATCTTCCGGACTCTCGATCACCGCTACGATAGCACTACGATCGAGCGAACGGTCATCCGAACTCTGGTGTCTTAAACTTTTTTTCGAAGACGCTGATTTTTTCCTCCTCCTTCTCCTCTGCTCATCGATCGACGATCTCTTAGATTTCGCGGATTGCTCTTTAGCAGTGGATTCAACCTTCCCCGCATCTCCTGAAACACGTTTGAGAATAGGAACAATTTTATTCCGTATCCAGTCTTTGATAAACCTTGGTTGAATTGATAATATATTTATGATAATCACCTGCAAAATCTTCAGACTCTTTCGGCTCTGCTTCAACTGATGCATCGGGGGCGGTTTGCTGTTTCTGATCCTGCTCCTGAACCACAACCACTCCATCTGCCGTAACTGAAGATCCTTTCCTTTCGATATTCGACACCTCTTCCTCCGCTTCGTCCAAATCCCTCGACTCGGAAGACAAATCCACGGATTTCCCACGAGCGGAGTCCACCATATCCCTGTCATCTGACAATTCTCGATCGGATTTTTCATTCGTATCTCTAACAATTTCAGTTGATTCCAATTTTTCGAAACTACTCATAGACGAAATTTCCTGTGATTTTTCTTTTGTAATGGTGATCGATTTAGCGGTTTGAGGACGACTCCCTGGCTGTCGATCCTCTCCCTTTTGGTCTTCCTCCATCAAATCTTTCGTAGGGTCTCCCGATTCGAGCAGCCCAGGCGTTTCTGATCTACCTGAAACATAATTTTATATAATTTCTGATAGAAAGTTGAGTAGCTCTGGAGCAATCATTTTAATTCCGAGAAATTGTATCCTACTAAACAGAGATCTTGAAAAATACCATAATTTGTGGATTTTTGGCGTTGGTCTGACCCGAGTCAGAATATTTACGTACCTTCCTCATAAAAGTCCCAACCATTGAATCGGGTTAAACCAACGCCACAAATCCATAAATTATGGTATTTTGGAACGGAATCCTGAAGAGATCTGTTAAAACCCGGCAAAAAAATCCCCGTCAGTTTTTGACAGAATGTGCCGAGTTGGTAATTCCGGACAAAACCGAGTGAAAAGTTTATTTACCTTGTACAATATCCTCCGATACAATGCTTTCCTGTTTTTCTTCTGGTTCGTCATGTTGTTCCGTTGACTCCACAATTCGATTTATCTGCTCTTCTTCGTGCTCATTCGTGTTTTCCGTATCCTCCTCGAATTCGGTTTCTTTCTTCGAAGTATCTTCAAACGTCACCTCTTTCGCAATGTTAGGTGCCTCTATCGTGGACTTTGGAGTATCCGGGGGCTGGTCTTTATGAACTATTGCTGTGACAACCACGCGTTCGACTGTCTCTTGGCTAGTGCTGTCTGTCACGTCTCTGAAAACGGAGATATATTATTGAAAATATGTGCTAGGAACATGCACTGTTCCCAGGTTAGTGGTCACTATTTCCTCCCTTAGAAATCTCCCTAACCTGGCAACTCTGGGAACATGGTGTTTCTAGGGACGCAATGGATGAACCCAAACCGTGACGAGTTGATGAGATGTTTGAATCTCCTGAATTTATTTGAAGCAGAAATTTATCAGAATTGTAGAAATTGCACTTTCACGACATTGATTCACCCACCGCGTGATATAAACTTCTTTTATAAACCAGAATACATCTCCCCTGCAGTAGTAGATGATTGAATTTGTTCTTTGATGTGTTTCTCTCAAGAAAAAGAGATACCTCTTTAGCAAACTAAAATCCATTCAGTTTGTACGATAATTAACGCGAAAGAAGCATAAACGAAACGCACTGTTGTGCCAAAGAAACACCTGAAATGATTTCTACCAGGAAAGTATTCTTCATTGATTTTTGTAAAAACGTTTTTTCATGCTTTCAAATCCCAAATTACGCTTTCACGATACTTGAATGTGCATAATAAAATTTAGAATTCTATTGCTCTCATCCAACTGTTTTATATTTTCTATTTTCCACATTGTACACAACAACTCTCCATAGGATTACAATTTTATACATCATATTCTCATTTATATAATCAGAATTCGGAACCAGCCCATTCATTTGAATAAAATAAATAAATATCTGTGAGAAAGTTAAAGATGGAATTCATTCCATTGAATCATCCTCACTTGCGATATCGATTCTCAAGAATAGTTTTCGTTTCATCTTGAACAGGTTTTCTAGGTGTAGATGTGTTATCTTCCTCTCCCTGTTCTTCATTCGCCTTTTCCTTTTCTGGATTTTTGTCCCCATTCTCGCTCTTGGAAGATTTTTTCATTTCCGAAGACTTCTGATGTTGATGGTTTTCTTTCTCCTCGCGATCGTCGTCTTCGTCATCGCTATCCGATCTTTTGGATCTACTGAATTTTCTCTTGGAACTCCTTTTACGAGTCCTGGTAACTCTAACTTTTTTCGAACATTCCCTTGGAGTTTTAGACCTTCTACCGGATACCACTTTTTCCGACATTTTCTGCAAGGATCTTTTCACTACCACCACCTCTAGGCTGTCATCGCTTACGCTACAAGAATCCTCCTCGTCCTCTTCATTGCTGTTCTTCTGCACACCATTCGAACTCTTCTCTCTTTTACTTTCTTCTCGAGTTTTCGCTATCTTTTGACACATGACTGTTTTCATCGTATCGTTTCGCTCACATTTCGAATCCCCGTCGTCATTGGAATCCAGACTGTCCTCGCTCGAGGTTTCACTGTCGTACTCTTGGCGAAGTTTTGAATAGCGTCTTCTACTTTGTTTGCGTTTAGACGATTTCTCTAGGTTGTCTTTTGCTTCGTATCTGAAATTTTATAAATCGTTTTGTGTGGAATGAATAGGTTTTAACCAGCTAGGGGGGGTTTAGAACGATGAGAGATTGGAAATCCTTCGAGGAGGATGATAAGGTGATTGCTGAGGAAACATGATTCAGGCAAGAATATGTCATGTTGGTGTCACAATAATGTCACAATGTTGAACTTCTGATTATTCATTCAGGAAACCCGGGGACAAAAGTTTAGATCTGAAAAACTGCAATTTTAGCTTATATTTGTCAACATACGCGTTCAGAATTTGAATTCATACATGGGAAAATATCAGAAAATGTTTGTTGATTGAGCAATCGATTGCTCATCAAGATTAAATGTGATTTTGAATTCGGATCTAATCAGATCTGATGAGGTCCAATTAGATCTGAACTTTTTTCCCCAGGTAAATTAACTCTGTTTTTAATATCTTATACCACGTTATACATCCCTAAGTACGCCACAATCAATAATTTTCCAAACCTGGAGCAATATTGATAAAAACAGTTACAGTAGGAAAACTACTCTTAAGCTTAGATTGCATCACTATACTGTAGAAAATAATTGTGGAATTTTCCTCCAGAAAATGGTGGCAGCAAATGTCCTTCAAAGATCGGCAATTCTTCACCATCATTTGGTGGACTTCTCTCCTTCATTTATAGGGAATTCAACACCCAAAGAACAAAATACTTCTTCGAAGTGGTGGAAAAATCCCTCATTTTCGATGAAAAAACAATTTTCCTATGATCAGAGAACAAAATCCACCAACAGTGTAAAGAAAAACTCCCCACATTCTCTACAGTGTAGAGAAAACCGGGAAATTCCATGAGAAAAAGGATATATGTTTGTCCTTTAGCGAAACCCCACGAGACGCAAAGAACTCAAGGCGCAATCCGAGGAAATTCCAAGGGAAGAGTGAAAGGAATTTCAAGCAGAGAATTCTTTCAAAGTACCTGGCAGATTCACTTCTAGTCCTCCTCTCAGGATTCTTTTTCGACGAAGTTTTCGACACCCTGACTTCTTCCTCGCTGAAACTCCGGCTATCTCGTCTCTCTAGTTTTGTAGAACATCCTTTAGTTCGCATTCTTTTCTCAATCCATTGTTCCTCGTAATAAAGCTCCGGATGTTCACATCTTCGTCTTCTAGGGGACTTGTCTTCATCGTCCGTACTGCTTCCCATACATTTCGGAGGGAATTTCGATGATGCAACTGCAATAATGAAATAGTAATTTTTTCCATGAGGGGATCCGAGAAGAATTTTCAGCGGGTGACATGTATTGTGACTTTTATATCAGAGTTCCCGTCCCTGGTAAAGAAACCCGGACGGGAACCCGGCTCAAACCCGGATGGGAACCCGACTCACACCCGGATGAAATTTCCGGGATTCCATCCGGTTTCATCCGGACCCTATCCGGATTTTAATACTAAATATTTTTCGAAACTCTACACGAAATTTGGATAGAATTCATTCGTCTCCTTGTTCGGGTTTTATTTGGGATTCCAAAAAATATCTTGTCCCAAAACCTGGATAGGATCCAGATGGAACCGGATAAAGAATTACCGCAAAACCCGTATACGCGCCCGAATACACCCGGATGGAATCCCGGAAATTTCATCCGGGTTTGAGTCGGATTATCATCCGGTTTCCTATACGGTTTTTTTACCAGGGGTGTCTTTGAATGTCTTTTCTTTTCTTTTCCCTATTATAATCCGCTTTGAGTGAGATTTTCACTCGTTTTGAGTGAACCCTCACTCTTTCAGAGTGAAAAATTCACTTTAGAATTGGATCTTGGAGTGGCTGTGAGTTTTCTAATCTTAAACCTTAGATTATCACTCTAAAAATTTCATAGAGCTTCCGAAATTCCCACAAAAAACTTGAAAATTCACCTGGAAGCCCAAGAAATCCATGACAAAAAATCCTCATCCAAGATATCAGATAAGAATTGACATAGAAAAACCTAGGAAATTCAAGCAAACCCATAGGAATTCATCGTTTCAACGATGGTTCACCGAATTGTCTTTTGCAACTTTCAAAGTGGAGTCGAAGGGGCTCCACGGAGAGAAACTAAAATGGATCATTCTCTTATGGGGCTACAAAGCGTTATTTGAATGTAACATTTCATTCCTGATTCTCCATGTAGTAAAAAAGCATAACGCATGAAAATTTTCCAATCACAAAGGCATCAACAAGGAAACTCAACAGCCCAGATAGAAAACCATGCTCTAAATATTTTGTAACATAATGTGCCGTAAACATACTATCATAAACTTCGCTCAGCTCGCAATGATGCACAAAATGTAAACATTATGTCTTCATTATGGTACCATCACCTCGTTTTGCTACCAATAACAATGCTTTATGCGGAAACACCTTGGTACCATGATGCAAACATTTCTTGGCGTGCAAGTCACCATTATGATGGCATTATTGAGACATTTTTCTATCTGGGAGGAGAATGAGCATCAACGTATTATAATTGTTCCATACTATGCTCGTCCACTTCAAAGGAGAATGAAAACTAAGAGAGAATCCCTGATGAAAATGCCAGGCAGATCCGGACAAAAAACCCAGATAGCGATTTAACTTCGCTGCAATGTTGTCAGGCAAGCTTGTGACAAGGTTGACATAAGTCTCCTAGTTGACACACGAGAATGGTACCGGCTCCCTGGTGAAAATGGAAGCGGGAAGAAAGAGTAAACGAAGCGTATGTTGGAGGATAACTGAAACGTTAACGAAAAGTATTCAAAGGTTAAATGGGAGGAATACAGAGAGTATGTGAAGAGAGAATTGAAGCAAAGGAAGCGTATAAAATTCGTGAAACCTAAATAAAGAAATTGCACCCCGTAGCGGGAATCGAACCGATGACTGTCAATAATAGCACACGAAGGTTTTATTCACTGAGCCATGAATCGTCGTTGGAATGAGCTATTTACAGATATTATTAGAAGTTGGAACAGATATGATTCGCACACGCTTAATGTAACTCACTATTACTTCACATGAAGCGTTTGTGAAACGGAATCGAGAGCTCATGAAGGGTATATGGAACGTATGATTTCATCACTTCGCAGCAAGCGGGCATTACCACGCTTCAGGAAGAGGGAATTTAAGTATTTTTCGCTTCGTATACGCTTCATTTTCACCAGGGCTTACAAAACCCTTGCGGCAGAGTTATAGCAGCCTTACACTGACAAGGTTGTTAATAACAAGTCAAAAACAATCGAATGACAAGTCTGGAAAGCTTATGACAAGCTTACGTCCCGGGAAAAAAAGATTAGATCTACGTAGACCTCTTGAGATATAATGTAGATCTCTCCAGATCTAAATTTTGGCAAAAAAAGATCCACGGGAATCCACAGAGATCTTCAGAAATCTTTTTCAATCTTCTTATATTTTTTTGGATTCCTTACAAAGTTGGAATCTTTGGGTGAGTGAGTGGATATCGGAAAACTCCGAAGATTGTTGCCTGAGTTGAGATGTTCAGATGTGAGTGGATATGAACAGATTTGTACAGATTTTTGGCAAAATTTGGATCTGATGAGCTCTACTTGGATCTCTAATCTTTGTTTCTCGGGATGTTATCTGGGAATAGTTGTCAGGATATTCCATGCTTCGTCATTCCGGACAAAACCAAGTAGAACTTTTGACCGTTTTTGACCGGATCTGCTTGGCATTTTCAATAGGAATGGATTTGCTGGACCGGCAAAAGATTCCAACACTTTTCGTTGGATGACAGAATACTTTCATTCAACATCTGTACCAGTTTTTCGCGCCAGCAAATTGAACCACCTCCAACTAATAAATCATCTACAGTAAGATAGGAATAATTTACGAACACATGTTTTGTTATCCGTGACATCCAACAATCTGACCTTTCTTCGGTGTGATTTTTTGCATCCTTAGCTGTTGCGCCGTTGTACCACCATGCATTTGAATTAACTTGGCACAATCTCGATAACCTCGATACAGCGCGGCATCTAAAGCGGTCATGTAGTTCCCCTTGCTAGTTCGTAAAACCGCATTGATTTTTGTTCCGTGATCTATCAAAACCTTGCAGGCGTCCAAATGTCCATGAAGAGCAGCTACGTGGAGAGGAGTTTTACCTGGAAAGAATGATAAGTATATGAATTGATTTTCAACAATCATATTTTGTCAATCGCTAAATCTCCGTGAATTAAGTTCCATTCGTATGCTAGGCATTGGTGAAATTTGAATCGTTCATTGAAATAAATGCATCGACAGAGCATGGGAAAATTTCATTCGAAATTTATAACAGCACCCAAAAAATTATATTCCCAGAACGAGAATCTATAATATGAGCCTCATCCTGACAATATGGGCCCAAGACTGGGCTAGAGTGGAGCCAAAGTGGGATAGAATTCTTACACGCTAGGGTGGTAGATCTTCTAATGTTCAGAGGAACTCTTTTTCAGTGAATCTATCGAGATTGGCAGCGTTGGATGGAATATACCTACCGTTCATTCTTTCCAATGAACGATTCAAACTTTTATAAACCTTAGATATATGTTGAATTCCCTGAAGGAATCTACCTTCTGGTGTAGCAACATCCAAAGTACTGGGTTTCTTCTTAGCCAGCCATTTGATCAGTTCTATTCTTCCGGATGCCACAGCTTCGTGAGCAACTCCCGTTCCTCGCACAGTTTTTGCGTGCAACGAGCCACCGTGTTGAGCAAGTATCTTTAGAGTCTCGAGCTGTCCTTTCGCAGCCGCGCAAAGAGCTGGACTAGGATGAATTTATTTCGTGATTACATTAATCGTAATTATCAATATTATGAATTTCTCAAAGTTACAAGACTCACGTTCTGCCTTTACGATCTTGTCGATTAGGATCGGCCCCGAGTTTGAGAATCAACGCGGTAGCATCAGCGTGGCCGAGAGTAGCCGCGTAATGTAAAGCCGAGCATCCATTATCATCCACGTGATCGGGTGCCGCTCCACATAAGTTGACCAAAGCTTCGATGCATCTGGCGTGACCTCGCGAAGCGGCGCAATGAAGAGCCGTTAGCCCATCTTTATCGGAAGCACCCGCCGTGGCTGATCCTCCAGCTCTGCAACGATTATTATTTGATGATAAATGTTCGTATGACGTGATCGAAATTCATTGATGAAATTTTCACCTCGCTAATGCGAGAACTGCATCCACACTTCCCGCACTCGCCGCCCATAGAATCGGTTGTCTTCCGTCTTCGTCCTTCGCGTTAACATCCGCTCCGAATTCCAAGAGTGTCTGTAGAACTTTCAGACCGACCTTCTTGGGTACCGCGAGTTCGGCAGTGGCAGCTGCTCCACAACACTGAGCCGCGTAATGAAGCGGTGATCCTCCACGCAAATCCGGCGTAGAAGGTCGTGCTCCCGCGGCTAACACCAATCGCACGCACTCTGCTTCTCCGCAAACTATACCCCCGTGAAACGGAAGAATTATAATCAGAGAGTACAATAATAGCTATTTGATATCAATCGTGTGGCGTGATCAAGGCGATATTATATCCAAGATGACCTACTGACCTTATACGGTGACCAAGAAGCTCGATGGTCTTTTTTTATTCTGATTATTATTATTGTGTTTCTTTTCCGATCTGGAGGAAAGATACACTTGGTAGGTGACTCTAATTTCATAACCCTCGAGCGGTCGAAGGGGTATTATGATTGAATTATGTGAAAGAGCGATAAGAGACATTTTGACCTTCTCACGGCAATGAGAACGCAATCGAATGTTACATATCCTTGACAAATTTTTTTTTTGCATTTCTTATCGCGCGAAGGAAAAATGTCCTCACCCGTGGCCCAGTGAAGCACGCTGTGACCTTCCAAATCCTTAGCGTTCACGTCAGCTCCATTTGCTAATAACACAGCCACCAATTGAGTATCTCCCGCGATGACCGCGAGATGAAGAGGCGTGTGTCCTTCCGCATCCGGAGCGTTGACTAATTCCGGAGCCGCGGTGGCGACCGCTCCTCCCGTGCCGGCGTCCATACAGTAATGCAAAGCGTTCCTCAAAGTACGATCTCTGTAACCTATCGTATTCTCTTGCTCCTTCAGTAATCTCAACACTCTAGTTCGATCGCCTTGCTGACAGGCGTGCATCAAAGGTGTCGCGCCAATGGGTAATACTCTGAAATAAGAATTTTTAACGAGAATCAATGAGCGTGGGTGACTCGAATATTCCAGGAGAAAAACAAATTATAATCACCCGTGAAAATAAATCTTTCGCTTATGTAGCAAATAATTTGCTGCTTCAGCCAATTATTTAAATGTAGCTACGAATTGTTTGCTAAAGCAGGCAGCTGCTTTACTAGTTTTAGTATTACCTAAAAATTTCACCTAAAAATCGTAATGTTCTTTTCATTCTTTCTCTTGATAATGATGATGATGATGATTCAATAACGATTTCAATCACTCGAAAATATTGTACGTGAATCAAAGAAGATACCTGTAAGGTCGTTTCTGTTGATAGGGTTGATTTTGATGTTTATTGGTCGTCGCATTTGGTATACCATGGGGCCACTGCTGGCTCGTTGGGGATTTTTGTTTGACGCGATGAGAATGATGGGAATGATGAGAATGATGATTGGGATGGGGCGTCAAAGGGGGCAAAAATACATCAGCCACGCGCTCGTGTCTTCTCGGTTGGAACTTCTCCTGGATCGGCTTTTGCGGGATCGGCGGTGTCTTGGTGTCCATGCCCCCTTCATCGGCACCAGCTACTAACTAGTCGCGTCCGACCTCGCGTGGAAACATCTCGCGACCTCCCAGCGGCGGATCGAACTCATCGCGCCGATGAGAATGTCCGGTCCTATAATTCACCACCACCTCCGCTCTCGATCACGTTCACACTCAAACACCGATAACTGGGTCAATGCTTTGAAACAAGGAAAAATAAAAGAGCAGTTTACTTTGATGTGGTTCCTGATTTTAGGATTAAGATTAAGAAATTGGAATAAAGATCGAAGGTGAGATTACCGTTTCGATTTGATGATATGGTTTGTGTGTATTTATGATGTTCGAGTATCTTTATTTCTTTATTCGAAGCGATTCAATGGCGTGCTTCGTGAATTATTTATTAGCTTCAGCTGGAGGACGCTCTGAATTTTTGAACTACTAATGAGACAAATCACTTTCAATTATTTCATTCGTTCGTGTTTGAAAAAATTGGAAGTACAAATTTGTGATTTAAATTATGAGAGAAGCAGAAAATTTACTGATACAGCCGACTTGGGTTACTGAAAGGACAGTGCGATTGATTGGAATAGCGAGTTTTTCGATCGACTGGGTCAGTAGATTTTTTTCTCTCCGTGTAAGTTTTCAATTTAATTCGGATTTTCGAAGATGCTTTGCTGCCTTGCAATTTTGAAGATTATAAATTATCCATGTGAAAATAGCCAGGGGTTGACAAATGGCGCGGTACTGGCAAAGTTGTATTTGCCAGACTTTGGCAGAAACAACTGTGCCAGTGTTGCCAGAACAGCAACAAGGTTGCTAGATTTAGCACTATGAAAACATTTCTAGCCCTGAATTTTTAAGTACAGCACTTAGCACTATGGATAGCACTTAGATTAAATATCTAGCACTATTTTTTCAAATTAAATAATTGAAAATTTTAATTATCTGAGTTATTTACATACTGGAAAGTTCTATAATTTATATGAAGAGTTTCCTTCTATGCCAAAGGATTATTTAAATTGAAATTATTCGTTGGAATAAAAAGTATGTATTGTATCGTGATTGAGGATTATTATTGGAAATATGTTGATTATTGAATAAATGATTACCTGATGGCAAAATTTTCAAGGATTAGTTTGATTCACCCTAAGGGGATAGGTCTTGCAGCATATCTATTTTGAAAAAAATCATTATATATATATATATATATATTTGGTCAAATAAAAATATTGTTTTGTTAGAAACAAGTCCAGTTTACAGCAGGGTTAGAAGTCATTCAATTAAAACTCATTTGAATTGACGTTCAATGAACAATAAAAATTTAATTTTCAATTGAAATTTTTCTCAATTAACAGTTAAATTAAATTCTCAATTGAAATTTTTTTGCAACAAACAATTAAATTAAATTCTCAATGGAGGTAATTTCCATTTGACAAATCAATTTAATTGATTCAAAATCAAGCAATGGTTGATCCATTTTTCTTATGTTTTCTTGTTCTTTCTTAATTAACGAATACAGAAAAACAAGAGCGCATCAGGAAAATCAATCAATCATTGCTTGATTTTAAAGCAATTACATTTATTTGATAATTGGAAACGACTTCAATTAAGAATTGAATTTAATTTTTAATTGAAGAAACTTTCAAATAAGAATTAAATTCTAATTGTTAATTGGGTGCTTCTTCAATTAACTAATTTACAACCCTGGTTTACAGTATATTGATACATGATTTTGGTCATTGAATATCGAATCAAATATCCCTGAACATCCATTTGGAGATGTAAAATGGAAAAATAAATATACAAGGTATCTCACTAAACACTCTGACCCTGCTGAATGTAAATTCCTAATGTAACAAAATGTGCAAAATTCTCTATTTTTCCCGCGTTTTTTTTTAGCACCAACATTTGGCAACATCGAAAAAAATCTAGCACTGTCACCAATTCTAATTTAGCTCTGAACAGCACCGACTGCTGCGTCATCTAGCTCTGCGAGTCTATAACCTTCTGGCAACACTGAAACTGTGCCCATTCAGAAGCATTACCAGTTTCTCAACCGATCGGCTGATGTGATAGAGACTCGGTTCCTCACTCGCAGGACCCGGGTTCGATCCTCACTCAATGAACTTTCAAGAGATCACTTCCAAAGTGTCTTTCTCCGACCTTTTCTGGCAATTCAACTGGCCCTATTGTAGTCGTTCTAGATTTGCCAGTACTGGCACTCCATATATTTAATCAATGTTCACGTATACAATAATTTTTTACCAAAAAAAGCATTAAAATCCCTCAAATACCTGAAATACGATTCCTTCCTTTCTGAAGATATAATAATCAAAAACAAGTAGAAAACCATATCTTTAGCGCGCTTCGTCGAATTCCTTAGATCATGAATTGATGTTTCAATCGCACCAACCCTTCGCGATATTTTACATTGATACGAACGTATAATCGATAAAAAAAAAGCAGAAGAAATGAGACGAAGGGTTTGGAAATATATAGATCTACGTTGATATATGCTTGATACTGAAATGCAATTTTGACCTCGCGTGAAAGCATCTCTCATCCTAGTTGGGAATCGTGCGAAAGGGAACGTGAGGTAGTGACCCGATATACGTTGTTTGAAAATTTGATTATAATCCTCTTTTCGATCGTTCAAATATTCGGGAGGTGTTCTATCAAGATGGAAAGATGGAGAAAGTATGTAGTCAGTTTTTTGTAATTGTGCCAAGTTGTCAGATTCGTTACTAAGCTTTTCAAATCTTTGCGACTATTAACTGCACAACAAATTATTTCATTCGTAAACAGCATGTCATTTTCCTGATAAGACAACCAAGAATCAATTTATCAATCATTCTACTCGAGTTACCTAAATAATTGCTTAGGAAGAAAATAACAGATTTCTCACCGGATGTACATTTTATTCACTCTGAAACGGATTAAAGCGAAGAAATTCAACTCCCAGAGAATCATAAGGTACGACTTGACCTGTTTTCATTAGGAAATCTTGAGGATTGATCTTAGATTTGAATAAAGAAGTTTATCGCCCAACGGCCGCCCTAACCCAATCCTAGATACGAGAATTCCCTTTTGCTGCGACTGACCACGTGGCGGAGAGAACTGACCAGGTCACTGGGTACCATAGAAACAAACCTCCACAACACCTGACTTCCTCGACAAAAATTTATATTAACGTATCTCACGACAAGGTCATCACGTGTGCCGAATTTTTTCCTCCTCTCGTAAGGGAGGTTTAACGCGTTGTAACGATAGATCGCAATACTTGAAATTCTTGTAGATCACTTTTTCTCGTTGAAACATCAAAGAGTCATATACTTTCTTCCCTCTGGTAACCTGAGTCGAAAGATTTGCTCAATTTCTCCTTCAACAAATGAAATAAAAATGAATTCTCACGAAAGTAAATAATTTCAGACCAAAGATTAAAAATTTGGCCCTATCATCTGGACCTAGACCACTCCAACTTGGGCTCGAAAGGGACTTGGAAAGAATATAAAAATCGCTCCGAAATTTCTCTTGAAAGATAAAGAGCGTGATTGATGGAACAATGCACACGAAAGAATACCAATAAAATTTTATAATAGAATCGTGTTGAAATAGGTTCAATTCAAATCAAGTACTTATTTCCTCATGGTTGTTTAATGAGTCTTTAATTAAAGCGAAAACTCATTCGTGTGAATGTGTATAGCGAAGAAAAGTTTAATGTGAATCGATTATTCTTCGTGAAAAGGAATGATGAATGATGTCCGTTGAAGATTAATGTTGGTAACAGGTATTCAAATCAATGACGATTTCTGTCACCATTGAGAGAATAGGAATTATAATTTCATAGAACCAAATAGAAACAAATTATTTAACCAGTGTAATATTTCTTCATACGAGTATGACAACCACCTTGTTGTAAATTCATGAGCTGGTTACGTATAGTAGATATATCATCAGATTATATAGGTCGAATCCAAACGTCGTATACAAACGAAACAAGTAAATTTGCTTCCATAGCAATAAAATCCTAATTATAAAGATATTTATTTCTTGGAAAGAGAATTATTCTTCTTGCGTCGAAGCTATCGATCACTTCACCTCGGAGGATTAAAAATTTATGATCGAGACCGTTGCAGCCCCAATTCGTGATCCAATTTCACCCTCGTTCCCTCGCGTATCCCATCCGTGGGAGCGACGCTTCGTTTTTAGTATGTCAGATATATCCGCGGTGTACTAATTCTGTCCTCCCTCCGAGTATTTCTGAATGCAAGGAAAAGGTTTAGGTATGTGCATGGTATCATGGTATCGCGAGTATTCACGATAGTAGTTCGAAGAATTTTCTTCGTACCTTGGAATGGTGCTAACCCGTCTCTTAAAACAGCTGCAAAGCACTGTCTAGGTTCTTAAACCGCTGCCCGTCACGTGTCACGCTATCGTCAAAGTAAACCTTAAGGCAACTGGCAATGCAGTTCGAAAAAATCGATAATTAAAAGGGAAAAAAAAAGGTTAATTACATATCCTCGCTCGCAGAGGGAAAACAAAACGATCGACGAGGGTGCTATTGGAAATCGGGATACAGGTGGTAATGGAATTCATCGATCGTTGGATATTTTGTTCTTTTGGAAAAATCAAATACACAGTTTTCTATTTTCTTTTCAACTTCAAACTCGATCTGAGTCTTTCTTTTCACGATGTTTCCAGATGAATTTTGCGGATTCTAATTCCTAAGACGTTATACCACACATTTTCACTTTTTTAGCACCCTTCTTCCACCACTGTACAGTTAAAATAATTGCAGCTATAGCTATTTTTCAGCTACACAGCGAAAAATTTGGTGTCACAGAAGGTCCACTCATAGTCCACTCTGAAATTCACAGATTTTCAGTGTAAATTTAACATTTTTGTGTTGATATTTAACATAAATTGCAAGTGGGCCTCCTGGAACATAATTTAGCTCTTGAATTTTCACTGCGACAGCTACATTTCTAGCTACTAATTTTGAGTTATCCAAATAACAACTAATTATTTTATTATTCCGCGTGCAACGATACAATATTCCCCTGGTGCAAGGGAAGCGTGTCATAAAGAGTAACGGAAGCGTAAGCATGTTTCAGATTACTTTCTTAATACTTCTCATATGCTTTCTATCCACTCTTGGATTACGCTTCCGTGCATAAAGCCCGGTTTCTATGAAATTGGGGTTTCTTCGGATACGCTTCACACACTTCAAATATACGTTCGAACCACTCTTAATGTTCCACTTGACGCTCGGTATACGCTTAAATCCACGTTCCAAATACTTTCCAACTACGTTCCTGACACTTTCTATTACACGCTTCCCTTTCACCAGGGTCATCCGCGCTTTTGGAAATTTCCAGAAAAGAATATACAAAAGTTGTCATACGAAGTTTTCTTTCTTGATTTTATCGAGTTCAGAACTAAAGTTCTTCCCTAGTCATGTAATGGTATAATAATCAACACAAAAGAATATATGAAAACGGAATGCGTAACAATTTTTCGTGTGTAAGTAAAAAGATGGACACGTATCGACATTCTTCACAATCGTATAATGATCTACCATAATCGTGAAGAAACTTTCATTTACATGTTCATCATAAAATATTCTTGTATGTTTTGTTATACGAAAGGAACGAACCCTACACAAACGATGATCACTCGCGTTTCAAAGGACCCTGCAATGCCGGTGAAGTACCGTTACTGGCCCTTTGAAACGTCGTCTGCAGTCGTGTTTGTTGACCTTCATTTAACAAAGTTTATGCAATTGACAAACATGCTATAATAATTTCACCGAGAAAGGAGGCTGCAGGTGAAATGTTGATAATTGAACCTCCACGGTGTTTGAATAACTCAAAGATGAGGATGAACATTCATTCATTAATGAATGTAGAACATTTCTCGTTCACACATAATTAATGTTAAGAATAAGAACAACGAGTCCACGTGTTAACCTGACACGACGGTGACTGAAAATCGTTATTTCCTTGATTAACCGTGCCTCCTCGCCGTCGATCGTTATTGCTCCTTTAATAATTCGCAAACGCTTCATTTGGGTCTTCGTTCGTGATATTATATCATTAATATGCAACCGGTAACGTCTTCGATTTCACGTGAGCTCATTGTTTCCCTCGTGGCGCAGTTGCAGAGTAACGATAGAGCTAGTATTAGCGGTAGGTAAAATTCGCCCATTCAGATGCTGTGACTACTATTTTCTTTTGAAAAATTTTAACATATTTTATTTCTTAACGAACGAGAAATCGAAATAGATGCAGAGACAGAAGCAAGATGCAAGCAAGTGAAAGAATTTGAATATCTAGGAAGCATAATATTACAGAAAACGGTAAAAGCGCCAGGAAATTAAACAGGCTTTCCACCAAAAGAAACAGTTACTATGCTCGAAGAATATTGCCTTAGCAGGGAGGAAGAAACTTGGACAGTTGGAAAAACGGACCAGAGAGAGAGAGAGATTTGAAGCTTTTGAAATGTGGTGTTATAGAAGGATGCTTACAATAAAGTGGATAGAGAAAGTCAAAAATGAAGAAGTACTTGAGAAGGTAAATGAAAAAAGAAGTCTTTTGAAACAAAGAATCTGATGGAACACACATTAAGGCATGATAGTTTATTCAAAATAATATTGGAAGGAAAAATGAATGGTAAAACTCGCAAAGGTGGACGGACCTAGATTAAGTTATACACTTAAATCTTGAGTCTACTAAAAGTTCGTAGTCGATGTATCAACAATTGATAGTTTCACTGTGAAAAATACCAATGAAACTATCAACTGTTAATATTTTGACTACGAATATTTTTCAGCGATCCTCTTTTTCCCTAAATTCACAGTCATTTTTCTAAACGTTGATAAATTCTTTCTAAATGTTAATAGACCCGGTCTTTCCGTGTATGAAGCAAATTATACAAAATAAAGGTTGTCGTAGATATGTAGAAATTAAGCGTTTAGCGAATAATAGACAGGGTTGAAGGATTCGATCAGACCAATCATCAGAATCTAAATCCCCCCTGAAAATCTCTCAAAATTGTGGATGTATCAAATACTTCTATCAAATTTATCATGCACCCTTCTAAAGGGTGAAAGGAATACTAAATTTTCGTAAGATTGTCATAATATTTGAAAAGAGTTTGTCCATCGATCAAATGAATCAGCTACACTCAGAGAAAAAAAGTTGCTGAAACAGCAAACCTCGAAGATTTGCTTTGCTGATATGGCAAAACTTGTTGCTGAATTAGCAAATAATTTCCTGTCACAGCAAAAATCTTGCTCTTTCAACAAGCGCTTGCCATTCAGCAATCCGAGATTGTAGATATACAGACAACTAGGAAATTTTGCTGAATTAGCAAATATTATGCTAAAATGGCAGAATTTTTGCTGTAACAGCAACCGTTTTGCTAATTTAGCAAAGCAGATTTTTCGAAATCGCTTTTTCAGCAAGAATTTTTCTCTGCGTGTACATTTTAGGCTAATTTTGCTAAGAAATCAGCTGTCCTGTGGATTCCAAAGCTTTTCCCAAGTCAAAAAGTGAAACCTGATTCAGCTCTGATTTGTTACGTATCGCGCGGAGTGAATCAGGTTTCATTTCATTTTTTGCCCTGATCCCGCCCTGTTCTCAACCTGATCTTTCTTTTAACATTCTCATTAAACCTGATTCTAACATTTTTTCGACCCGATTAAACTCTGAATCGTTGCGTATTACGGAATTGATCAGGCTTTAAAAAGTATTACAATTTTTCGATTCGGGTTACTGCGGTAGCTAAGATTCAGCTACAGGTGCTGAAACAATGGCTGCTCATCTCGCAGCTAATTCCTTTCTTTTGTTCAGAATCTTGGATATATCCTCAAGGCTGAAAGAAGCACAAGAAACTCCTATCATTTGAAAGTTCATTCACTAAAAATTTCGAAGTTACTCTATTTTTGATCCATGAGGGATTGAGGAAAATTTAGAGAACACTAATAAACGTTACATCAATGTCAATTCCGTATCCTAAATTGCTGCAGATGGAGATTCAATGGCAAATTGAGAACATATCTCCTTTATAAAGGCACCTGACTCATTCGTATTCTTCGCATAAGGATTCAACTTCGCATTAGCATACAAACTGCTTCACTACAAAACGAAAAACAATTTTTCTGGAAATGTTTTAGAAATTTTACATAGCTCTGAAAACAATTTTCCAACATTCCAATACAGTTTGAAAGTAAAACTTACTCGAGTGAGAAAATTGTCAGAATTGTAAATAATTTATATATAAATTTATTGGTTTGTATATCAATTATATATAATTTTGAAAATTCGGAAAAAATATAATAATTTTGAAATTAGAGCTAGGGAGGGTGGTTCCTTCATGGATGTAAATGTTTTCACTACGATTTGGTTTATTTTTCACTTTTGGGAGTATTCAAAAAACAATGGGCAGAATAAATCCTCAAAATTATGTCAAAAAACATTACTGAAAGGAGCAATGAATGGTTCTGGATTAGTGTTTCGATTCAGTAGAAATTTGTAGTTAAATTTACTATGTTATTATTGTTCCCGAGGAACAGACTGAACTATGACGGATCCCCCCCATAAAACATAGTAAATATGATCAGCATTCTATTGTTGTACCATAGTAAAAATATGCCCTTCATAGTAAAATCCGACAAAATTCAGTCTGTTCCTCGAGAACAATAATAACATAGTAAATTTAACTACAAATTTCTCACCGTGTAGGGTTTCTAACCAGGAAATTTCCAATCTTGATTCCCCGAGGGATCCTTTGGATTCAATCATTTCCAGAAATTGGGAATTACTTAGAAATAGAACAAGAGAGCGAAGAAACTTACAACTTGTATATAGTTATTGAATTTTTTGTACAGTTTCGATTCATTTAATCCAAAAGAAAAAGTGGTATTTTCACTCTGAATTGCGGCAAATCAACACTGATTACGGAGATACCAGCGACCCCTGACGATGCAACCCGAGCCATATCTTTTCGGACAAATTATACGAAAATAAAGCAATCGAAGGAAAATATTGCTTTATTTTCGTGTACTTTGTCAGAATAATTTTGGTTGTGTCCTTTTCTGACCAATGGGTCTGGTTGCATTTTCAGGAGTCGCTGGTATCACCTTAAATATACTGAAAAAATGCATAATGGATTACTTTCGATAGCAGGGGTTCAAGAATTTTGCTGGTTTTACAATAAATTTTTTCAATTTCTAAATCATTTTCAACTGCTGAATTTTTGTTGTACCCTAACTGGAAAAAACCCCCCATCAAATCTCGTCAAATTACATTGAAATTGAACAAAGGTCTGGTTAACCCTGGTGAAAAAAATTGGTTAATTTGGTTGAATTTTATTAGATTTTGTGGAATGTTGCTGAATTTAATTGAATTCCATGTTGAATTTCACTCACAAATTGGACTCGATGAATTTCGAAATGGAATTTCGATGAAATTGAATCAAATTCATTAAACTTTCTCAATTTTCTTTGATTTTTGTGAGGATTCGTGGATTTTTGTCAATTTTCGATCCAAGAAAGTCTCTAAATTGAGAATAAAATTCAACAAAAGTTTTTCCACCAGGGAAATCTCATTTAATTATTAGTCAATGAGATTTGAATTGTTTCAACGTCAATCTCATCAATTCTCACCAAATCTTAACGTATCTCAAACAATGTTCTAACCACGTCTTCCCTCACGGAAAAACCCGATATCGAAATTTCATCGTTAAATCGTCAGTTACATTGTATTTTTATCGGACTCGTCTGATAATTAAACAACACGATAGTTTCCCGATATTGACGATAATTATCCGATACAAAACCCCCCCAGCAACTCGATGATTTCCCGATAGATATCTATATTGGGTTCACATTGGATATTTCCCGTATCGGAAATCTATCGTGTTGTTCCATCACCGGACGAGTCAAATTTGACAAATCATCAGTGTTTATGTTTCTGAATTAACTCCTTGGAACTGGAAAATATCGTTTAACCAATATCCTGCGAGATTTTTGGGCTTTAACAGCTGAGTATTCCGTTATTCGATCACCAATTCGTTTCAATAAACGATTCAAAATTCAGCAACATTGAAAATACAATGTAACTGACGATCTAACGATGAAATCCCGACATCGGGTTTTTCCATGAGGGTTATTAGAACTAAATTCGTCGAGTTTGATGAATTTCTTCCACTAGGGAAATTAAAAACCATCTCCAACTTTATAAAAATTGCAACAAAACTACTTCTGTCCTGCAAGTTTTGATACTGTTCAATTTATTCTTCATTTTCTAATCAAACGCTGTTATGCCACGAATATTATCAAAATTATGCCCTCTCAAAGGGTAGAAAAATAGAAAAATATTCGTTATAAGAATTCGAAACGAAAATCCTGAATAAAATTCAATTAAGTGCTAATAGTCGTATGGAAGTTAATTATGCACTTCCAGCAAATCTGTTCTATAGAACATGCGTAAGAGAAACATAAATTAGAATTTTCTATTGTACATTCACTCACCTCACAGTAGTTTGAACAGTAGAGTTCGAACGGAAGCTTCATCTTGCGATTTATTTATGTTTTGATTTCAACAAACCACGAGGTTACTTCGGAGTTTAGAAAACGAGTGAAGTGAAACGCACCTTGCGAGGGTGCAACGCGTACTGAGAATAACCAATGTTGGAACGTTCATCAGTTGACGCGAGGGTTGCTTAGATACCACCCTAATGTAATACATCAACAAAAGCAAACGAAGCGAATTTCCCTCACAAACATGAAAAACATTGTGCCTTGTCAATTAAACAGCAATAGTTGTTTTATTTTCTAAATTGAATCGTTATTTATATTTTTGGTATGAATTTGAGTTGAGTTTAAAAAATAATTCAGCCGCTTCCAGCAGATTACAGTAAACTCGAATGTTTATCAAAGTTTCACGTCTTGATTATGAATTTTATCATTGAAATTTCTATCGAATGGATGCAAAATGTCGTGAACATCTCCATAACGTTTCTGCAACGGAATTCACAACGTCTTTCGTGGGGTGAAAAGTTCAATCCAGGGGATTTGAACCCAAGAAGTCTCTCACCGGTTGATAACTTTGCACTTGACCTGCTCAGCTACAGAAGCTTCAGGGGAAAAGGGTTGACATTTCTCTCACTCGGAACAGTCATTTCATCTCTGTGGAAAAATTCGCAGAATTAAATATAATTTTTTTATATAATCGTATAAAACTTACACGAAGAAAAAGGAATTCGCTATGACAGCGAAACCTGATTTTACTACCCAGGTAGGAGTTAACAAATGGCCCAAGCTTGGCCCAATTATGACTTATTTGGGCCAGAATCCATGAGAAAGGATGGCCCAAGCTTGGTGAAAGCTTGGGATGATAACCTCGTGCCAGGCTTGGTACTCAATATTGGGCCAGAATGCAATGCCAAGCATGGTCCAATGTCCAGCTTGGCTCATACGATTGAACCGGACCTGGCCCAAGTTGTGTATATTAACTTTTGCCATGCTTCAACCAAGGAAAAAATGACGTCATTTTTCATGCAACTCTGTAAAAATCACAAACATGGAGATGTGGCATAGGTTCTCAAATAGACATTGGTTGTACATTGGCCCAATATTCGTTCACCATGCTTGACAGCTCAATGTTTTGCCAAGCTTCAACCACTTGTAATAACATTGCCTACGAGACGTGGTATGGATTCTCAAATAACAAACGGTTTTATATTGGGTTGATATTCGTTCACCATGTTTGGCAGCCCAATGTTTTGCCAAACTTGCACCAGTTGTCATATTGGCATTTCCTACCTGGGTAAGTACCTTTTGCTGTGACAGCAATCCTGTTAGCTACGAAAGCGATTTTTTAGCTGTGACAGCAGGAAATTTTTGCTCCCCTAGCAAAATTTTGTTTGCTATTCTGTATATAATACTAAAAATTTGGCTAGTCTTAAAGTTAGTAGTAAAAATTTGCTGTTTCAGTCAATCATCTTGCTCTCAGCAATTCAGTGAGCTGTGATAGCAAATTTTTAGCTAGATTAGCAAAAAAATTTGCTATTTTATATATAATACCTCGATTTGCTGCGTCAGAAAATTTTTTTTCTGTTTATACTTAATTATATATAAATTGAATATAATTTTGGTAATTCAATGCTCTTTCTCGCACGGAATTATCAACACGGGAGTGAAAATCAACAGGTCCTGTTGAAAATTATGACAATTTTTTCTCATTCGAACTCACATAGCATATGAATGTCTCAGTAATATCTTCAGAATATTCTGCAATATTCTGGAGACATTTTTATGTTGTCAGAATATCCTGGAGATATTCCTGAGACATTTGTGCTATATAGGAATCAGTGATAGAACCCTGATAAGATATTTATTTGGAAAAACATTTCACCAACCTGTTGCGTTGAAATCAAATTTAAATAAATCGCCAGGATCAATTTCCACGCGAAAACCTATGACGTCTACAGAAAAAAGGAACACCCTGATAAAGCAGGACCCGTATGAAAATTCAGGAAATATTTCGCTGAGGAATTTCTAAAAAATTCTGATTTCCCTCTACAAAAGTCTGAGAAACTCTGAAATTCCGATGAAAAATCTAATATTTTTGGGACATCGTTCTCAGAGTTTTTTCACAGTTCATCGGAGATTTTTCATCAAAATTTCAAATGAATGATTCTGAATTTATCCCTGATAAAACTCTGAAAGAAGTATGACAAATTTTCGGGTTTTCTCAGAGAGCTATAAAAAATCAGAAAATATGAGTAATCGTCGCAACTTTCTTGCATCTTTTTCCGAGTTCATCAGAGATTTTTCATCGAAATTTCAGATCGATGATTATGGATTTATTCCTGATGAAACTCTGAAAAAAATGTGATAACTCCCTGTTTTCCTGGACAGGTGAGTGAAAATCAATCAGAAGTGAGTACACGGAGAGAAAAAATTTGCTGACGCAGCAAATCGAGGTGTTATATATAGAATAGCAAATTTTTTTGCTGACCTAGCTGAAAATTTGCTATAACAGCAATCGTGTTAGCTACGACAGCAATTTCTTAGCTGTGGCAGCAAAAAATGTTTGCTCCGCCAGCAAATTTTCAGTATTATATACAGAATAGCAAACAAATTTTGCTGGGATAGCAAACATTTTTTGCTGCCACAGCTAAAAATTCGCTGTCGCAGCTAACAAGATTGCTGGAACAGCAAATAGTTCGCTGTCACAGCAAAAAATTTGCTGCTCTGGCAAAAGGAACCCAGCAAAAGTAGATTTCGCTGCCACAGCGAATTCCTTTTTCTCTGTGTAATGTTTAGAACTTTTCTCATAACTTTTGAGTTGAAACTAGCAGTTTCAAACTGGAACTAGAAACACAGACATTTATCATACTGTTCTCAGAGTTTTATCAGAAATAAATTCATAATCACCAATTTGAAATTTGAATGAAAAATCTCTGATAAACTCTGAAAAACTCTGAGAACGATGTCCCAAAAATATTAGATTTTTCATCGATGTCTCAGAGTTTCTCGGACTTTATCAGACTTCCTCAGACTTGTGCAGAGAGAAATCAGAGTTTTTCAGAGATTTTACAAAGGTTTTTAGAAATTTTTCAGCAAAATATTTCCATACGGGGAAACTGATTGAATAAAACAGAGAGAGATGAACGAATTTCACCTACTGCCTGCTAGAAATCTCTATTAAAAATGACAGGCAGATCGGGACAAAAAATCGTGCTCAGGCTTTGAACGGTCTTTGTCCCAGGAAATCCGGTCAAAAACTAACAAAATCCTTTCTGTCAATTTTTGACAGGATATTCCATGTGTAGTGATTCCGGACGAAACCCTGTAGAAATTTTGTCAGTTTTTGACCAGATTTCCTGGGGAAAAAACCGTTCAAAGCCTCCCTGCTTGCAGAATCTCATCGATTCCGATGCAGAAAACTGATTCAAACCCATTGGGAATCAATTTTTCATAGGTTTGAATTGGTTTTCTGCATCGAAATCAATGAGAATCAATCGGTTCAATGAGATCCTTTAAGCAGAGCTGACACATGTGTGACTCTTTGGTATCTCAGGCTCTGCCTTGGGCGAAGTTGGCGCGAATTGGGACAACAAAAGACTGCAACCTGAGGGACCCTGAACGAGAACTTGAAGGGTCCCGCGCAGGACCTGGAAGGACAACGCAGGTCCTGGTACTGGGAATGTGGTAATGGTACTGGGAAGATTCCTCAAGGCGCCTCCTTTGGCGCCCTGCTGAGAATGCCAGCCAAATCCGGACAAACACCGTTCAAAGCCTGACAACTATTCTTTGTCCGCATCTGCTTGGCATTTTCATCCGGATAACTTGGGTCACCATTTTCTATGCATGTCAACATCTTCAAAAAAACCCATACATAGCACACACGAGTTAAGGAAGAATTCATGAAGAGTTCAATTGAGGTTCGAAGAATTCATTATGAATTCTCGGGAATTCTTTCGGAACTTCTATGCTGCTGTGTGGGAAGAAGAAATGAAACATTATATTCTATACCCTGCTAAATTTCCCCAATAAAGAACGATACAGGACGATACACTTTTTCTATAGTTTTCAATGAGGTTTCTGAATACGGAATTCTCAATTTTATATCGTTATTAAACGATAGAACTCTATCGTTCTTCGTCGTATTCTATGAAATTAAACAGGATATCCCTGGTTAAAGAAATCCATTGATTCTGACCAAATCTTATTAATTCTCGGACGAGGATCTGATTGAATCTCGGACAATGTTCTGACCAAATCTTATAAAATTTCGTTTGTCAGATTCAATGAGTTCTTTTAACCAGGAGTATGGGGTTTTATCGTGGAATTCGTATAGAAAAAGTACCAGTTATTTAAAAAAAAAATAGTCATGTATTCCAGAATAAGTGGTACTTTTTCTTTAGGAATTTCACGATAACATCACATAAAGTTTATGATGAATTCCATAGAATACGATAAGAAACGATAAAATTCTATCGCTGAATAACGATATAACATTGTAAATTCCGTATTCAGAAACCTCATTGAAAACTATAGGAAAAATGTATCGTTTTGTATCGTTCTCTATTGGAAAAATTCAGCAGGGTAGAATCTGATGAAATGAAATTGAATGGGATTTGCTCATCCTATTGTACAAGATTCAATCAGAATCACATTGAAAAAATACAACCCATACAGCACACGAGTTCCCGGAGAGAGTTCCCGTCATGCTAATCAATATGCTTGATGAACAACTTAATGTTCAGAAAGAACTCATATCGAGATTTCATAATGAATTGTCCGGTAATTCAATACCTTTTCATTTTGAATTCATTATTGATCGCATACGGGAACTATTCAAGAAATCTTTGAGAAGACTTTATAAATTTGATTTGATCTTTGATGCTGGTTGAGATTCATCCGATTAAATCTCACTGACAAATGACTTGAATACCCTGATGGGCTACTGAGACAAATGGTGGACATTGGATTAATGTCCGGAATTTTAAGCAGGTGGACATCGGTTGGACAACAACTGGACAACGATTGGACATTGCGAGACAGTTTTGGATGCGTTTCAGACATGCCAGGACACGCTAGACAAATCATGGACACTTTTCGGACATACAGATAAGAAGGTTCAGACGCGTTTTGGACAAACGATAGACATTGAATTCGACTTTGTCTAGAATTTTGAATGAATGGACATAAACAGACATCGTGGACATGTTTTGGACAATATTCAGATATATTTGGACATCATAGACTCTTTTCAGACAAAGTTTGGATGTCCCAAGCTTTTCCATTCGCCCATTAGGGTAGGATTTGTGTAGAATATTGTACAAGATTCAATGAGATTCGGCGAGAAAATTCAATGGTGTTTTTTAACCAGGGGAGAATAATATTGAAAAGCGCTACCCAATATTATTGAGACTGCTGCAAAAATGATTCAAAAATGTCAAATTGGTTTGCCTTGTTACGAATAATCTATAAAATCTCATTGACGAATGGGAAAATGAATAGGTTTCATTGAAATTCAATGGTATTTAATCCGGAATTTCACCATTCGTAATGGGATTTAATAGAATATTTCTACCAGGAGAAACGATGGACACCCGATTTCTAAAGAAAAAAATGGAGAACATTTGTATGACAATTGTACTCAAGTATTCCTTGAATTATTCGATACTTCCTTTAGGGGGGAATCCACCCTAGCGAAATTTCATCATTCGTGATGAGATTTAATAGAATATTTCTGCCAGGGTTGGCATTAATTTTTCATGAGTATGAAATTGAATGAGCAAGAACTGAATTTTTTGAATTACAGGATCGTGATTTGTTGAAAAAATCAATATTTTCAATGACTTTCTCAAACAAACATTTGTTCTCTATGAAACTGTTTAAAAAATACTTCAATATTTGAATATCGCTGGATTATTAATAAGTACTGGGTGGGGTTTTCTTGGGGTACCCAGTCACGAAAATCCAGCTGGGATTCGACGTGGATTCCAGCTCCGAAATTTACCTGCGTTTCCAGCTGGGATTCCACATTTTCAGGTGGAATCTTAGCTGGGATTCCTATTTGCACGTGGAATTCCAGCTAGAATTTCAACTCCAACGTGGAATTTCAGTTGGAATTTTTGATCCCAGGTGGAATCCCAGTTGGAATTGGGAATCCAGTTGGGATTCTGGATTCCAGGTGGAGTCTTAGCTGGCAACGCAGGTAAATTTCGGATCTGGAATCCACGTGGTATCCCAGCTGGATTTTTGTAACAGGGTATTTCTTCTTAATCACAATTTTCTAGCATGCGTCCCTGTTTACATTTCAGTAATGGATTACAGTTCAATGCTTCATCGTGTTTGCAAACAATCGGTGTACCTACCCAGATAACACACGAAGAATTCTTTAACAAAAACTAGAATAGAATTCTTCAAGAATTCTTTTCGACCTCTATAATAAATTCATAAAGAGCGCTGTAGGAGTTCAATGTTTGGGACATTAACGAGTTCTTCGAGAATGCTGAAACCCTTACAGCACCACAGTCCCGGAAGAATTCTTGAAGAATTCATAAAGAATACAATCAGTTCAATAAGAATTCTTTATAAATTCTTCTGGAACTGTGGTGCTGTGTGGGAAGTGTTGTTTCAATACTCTCAAAGAATTCGTTAATGTTCCAAAAATTGAACTCCTCCAGAGCTCTTTATGAATTCATCAATTCGAAATGAATTCTTGGTGTGTTATCAGGGTACGTAGAGACATGCAACATGTACACATATTTCTGTTTAAAGCATACTCTGCAGGTTCAAATACAGTTTTAACGTCATCGATTTCAACAATGGGGGTATAGCTCAGTGGTAGAGCATTCGACTGCAGATCGAGAGGTCCCCGGTTCAAACCCGGGTGCCCCCTCGGCTTTTTTTTTTCCATCCTTCAATTTATTTTATTTATTTATTTTTTTTCGTGCACAAAGTCACCTATGCTCTGAAATGCAAATAAATTACTTTTATGAATTAATTTATGATCTTTCAACACGAAAAAATCAAAGCAAAAGCAAATATTTTCAAAAAACCAACAAAATCAGGAATCAATTTTTATCATGATTTTGGGTGTAAAAAAATAAATCCAGATGATCAGAAATCGTTGTGAGGATTTAAAAAAACAGAGAAAAATTATTGATTTGAAAAAATTGAAGACAAAATGTACAATTTATCGACAGAAAAGTTTGTTTATGTATGAATGACATGAAAGTATGAACGAACATAACCTCCATCTTTCGTACCTTTTATACGCTTTACATAAATTTACATAATCATGAAAATATTGTTACGAAAAGTGATAATTTTTGCAACAATTGTTACAATCAATGTTGATCTGTTATGATCCTGATACGTATGTGCGGTACACCTGACGATACATTTAACAAGCAAGACGCAATGAGTGACGGGAAATGGCGACGTGTAGCATGAGTTGTTTCGGGTTCTCCGCATAATACAAGTGACACGGGTTTTTCAAGTGAAAGCCCGATAATTTTTCAATATCTCTATTATAATAATATAAACAGTGAATAAAATTCTCCTCGGAAATATATCAAATAAGAATTTTATATTGATTTAAAAATGAATTACAATCATTCAAATGCTCGAAGAGGTGAACATTTTTCTCTTCTTTCTTAATCACCATATGAAATCACCAAAAATCATTTATCCCAGCTGTGTTTCTCTATTTGTCGAGTAATCACTCGGATAAAGTATCATCGTATCTTCTCAGCAAGGTAACAAAGACCGTCGAAATGACATCCGAGGAATTCTATGATTACTCGACAAATCGAGGTACTCAATTTATATTATTCAATCATACAATTTAAACTTTGAATTATCTTATTTCGATTAAATCATACGATTACCAAAAACAAACTATTTAGAGGTTATATCATCGCTTCTCGCAGGAAACAAAAGAATTTGTTGAATGTTGTAGGTAAACCTAAGAGGTTATTAGATCCGTCAGCTGGTTTCACAACATCAACTCCCACAATGCCACAAAGTCCATACATGTACAACCAACAGGTAATTTATAAAATCAAGTAACTCATCTAATTCGATAAGTTGATCATTCATACGGCGTTTGGTATTTTCTCTCATAGGTGCCTATGAATAACGGTATGCAAAACATGCCGTCGAACTATGGTTTCAATATTCCTGAACAAGCGCCATCGCCTTACGGTTTCAATGCAGCACCTGTGCAACAACCACCGTATCCTCCCACGGAGAGTCATATGCCGAGTCCCCCCTTTGCCACTCAGTTACTAGCCGAACCAATGGTTACTAACATGGCGGTACAGTACGGGAGTGCCCTAGTGGGAACCGGTAAACAAAAATTGGAGAAATATGTACCTGTGACGGCACTGAGATATTACTTTGCCGTAGATACGGATTACGTAATTACGAAATTGGCATTACTGTTCTTCCCATTTACGCATAAAGTATGTTTCTACTTTCTATATAAATTTCATATCGGTTACATTATTGAATGATTTTATCTTCCAAGGACTGGACTGTGAAATACGAACAGGATGTGCCATTGCAACCACGTTACGAGAAGAATGCTCCTGATATGTACATACCGACAATGGCGTTCTTAACATACATCGTATTAGCTGGCTTAGTACTTGGCACGAACGAGCGTTTCACTCCGGAGCAACTGGGCATCTTGGCGAGCTCGGCTCTCGCTTGGGGCGTCGTAGAACTCTTAGTTCATACCATCACTCTGTACGTGATGAATCTCGATACGAGCCTATCCACTCTCGATCTCTTAGCTTATTGCGGATATAAGTACGTTGGAGTCAATTTCGCGTTGTTAGTTTCCCTGATGTTTCGTAAAGTCGGTTATTACTCTATTTTAGCGTACTTTAGTTTGTCGTTGGCGTTTTTTCTCATGCGTTCGTTAAAGTTGAGAGTCATTCCCCAAGGTCATAGTTCGTACTCCGCGTCGGGAAACAAGAGGAGACTTTACTTTATAGTGTTCTTGGCTGCTATTCAACCTGTTCTCATGTGGTGGTTATCGTATCATTTGATCTAATTTCAATTTATAATTTATTTGAATAACTACTATCGAATAATTATCTGTGCATTTTTGTAATAAAATCTTGTAAAAATTGATAAAAAAACAATATTTCTTGTAAGAATGTGTTGCGTCGGCGATAAGTTTTGAGATATGGAGAAGCTTTAATATTTTTGAATGTAAAAATCAAAGATTTCGTATATTTAGGTCGTAAGTGATGATCGGTAAATTTACGAATGCACATTTTTACGAAATACGAATGACTTTTATTTTATAGCAAATAATTACTTTATTTTGATTCGATGAAGAACAGAATCGATGGAATAAATTTTGTAGATCAGAAAACGAATTCTTACGGAGAAGGTACACGGAGAAGAATCAACAGCAACCCGTTGCTGCGACTAGCAGGAATCGATTCGAAAACAAACGAAGATACAGTTGGATGGTAAAGATTGTTGCAATCACCGTCATAGGTCGGACCTCACCTCATGTTACGAGTACTACGAAACCAAATATTGTACAACTGTCTTCAATTTTTCGATGATTACCGTCATTCGCAGTAACGGTTACTGTTTACTTTTCTCCGTGTAAATCTCTGGTCCCCTAGTATTTCATTATCTCTAATTTTGGTTGAGTTAATCAATAAGATTGGTCGGTGGAAAAAGATTCAACCCTCTCCGACACTTAGTCTATACATGGGACGATGTTTTTTCATGCTTTTGTAACTGTAGAATATGAATTACTCATTTATGGTACACTGTAAGAAATACTGTGCTCAGCGTAGGAAAAGTCTTACGCTCAGTGTTGTAATATCACAGAATCTTGTGAATTGTTCACATTTAGCGTTGGTAATAAAGTTACCTACGTTCAGCATAGGGAATTGACAATTTTTCCAGCTTGGTATAAATACAAGAGATTTTTTTTACAGTGTAGCTTTACCTCTGATAAAGTTCTAGTAAACAGATCAGCAAATGGGAAAAAATCGTGCCAATTGATTTGATTCACCTCTGAAGTATTGTAAAAGATCTTAGAACACGTCACCACGAATATAGGTTGAAAAATGAGGCTGGCCTCCCATGAATTTCTTTTGATGATTGGTTTCCTTAAAACACTAGCCACAATGTGTACCGTCGGTGGTGCACAGTCGGTGTAACAAGTCCATTTACAGTTCTAACAAAAATATCTTTGAATACATTGTTATTAATGAATTTTTAATATTAGATTAGAAATTCTCAAATAACAGTAATAATGCATACTATATAAAGATATTTTCGTTAAAATTCAACGGACTTGTTACAAAGACTGGACATTTACTCATGTTTTAAGACATACCACCACAGCAAATTTACCACTATCGAAGAGATACTGGTACTAGAACGTTAACCAATTTGTGAAGGATTTTCAGCATATAGTTCTATACAATAATATTCCCAGATAGAAAACCATGCAGTTTATAACATACCATCTCCTCGTTTTGCTACCAATAACGATGCCACCATTATGATGGCATTATCGAGACATTTTTTTATCTGGGATTTTCAAGTGTACTTAGAAATTGCTGTGTGAAGCAACCTTCTTGAAACTCGGAAAATTTTGGTGTACATTGGTATCAGAGTTGCGCTATATACATTCAAGAATTACTATTCCATATACAAAAACATATCAGTATATTTACGATGAATGACATATATACAAAAATATGAGAATCGTACATCCGGAGGTATAAAACAATTTTCTCTGCAGTGACGCTCCACGGTGGCTTCAAGTAACAAATTGAAAAAAAAATTACATTTGTCCACATTGCGAAATGGTAACTGGGATTTTTGGTTTGTTATTTGGACCCGTTGGGACGTTCTCGACTTTCCTCATTACTAATAGACCGTCTATAACTCTACCAAAAACCACGTGTTTGCCATCTAAAAAGTTACACTTTGCACAAGTTATAAAAAACTGACAACCATTGGTATCTTTTCCACTATTAGCCATGGATAATAAGCCTGGAGAATCGTGCTTGAGGGTGAAATTTTCATCTGGAAACGTCCCTCCACCGTAAATACTCAAGACTCCTGTGCCATCTCCGTTAACAAAATCACCTCCTTGGATCATAAAATCTTTAATCACTCTGTGAAATATCGCTCCTTTGAATCCCAGAGGAACTCCATCCTTTCTGTATTCACCGGTGCAAAACTGGCGAAAGTTTTCCGAAGTTTTTGGACAAACATCTTCGAAAAGTTCAAATATCATTCGTCCGATTTCCGTTGTGCCCACGGAAACGTCGAAAAACACCACTGGATTGTTGGGATTTCGTAGTTGTGCTTGGATTTGATTCCACGTGGGCATTTTCAAATATTTTATTCGACTTTTTGAAAATGTAAATAAAACAGTCTTGGCAGCACATGGGAAGGTGTAACGCAACGCATAAACATAAGCGTGACAATTGCGCGGATCGTGATTTTGTAACTCTGCGCATTCTTAAGCTTGTCTCACACTACAAAAACGACCTTTATCTTTTCTATTCTCCGTGGTTTGGGAACGAAACGTGTGCTCCAGGTGGCGCGGTTGTTCAGTTGTTGTCTCTCGTTCGATCGGTAACACTCGCGATAAGTCGATAACTTACCACCAAGCAGAGGAATTTTTTGTCAAAGCGGTCAAATGTTGTTTCAGATTTGAAATGAATCGAACGAGTGACGAAACTTGAACAAATCACACAATATTATTTGATACACCGTGTAAAATTTCATGAATCAATCGTTGGATTCGTTGGACAGTTTCCGAATGAAATCCTGGCAATTGAAGTCTGTAAAGAAAAAAAATATATCGCTCTTGATCGAATAGAATCTCGATTCGATGGCCAATGGCCGCCGTGAAAATCCACCACCACCACCACGACCACTACACACGCATACAGAGAAATCCAAATACTACACCCAGTGAAGATTGTGAACAACGAGTGCCGTCTGTCGACTCGCTCGTTGCTCGCAGGCTGAATTCTGTAATGTGCTGATATATACGTGCGTGTTCTTCTCTCTCTCTGTCGAGGCGTGTTCGTTTATTGTATATACCCCGAGATTCGTCGAATTCACATACCCAGACACCTTTTTTTTCTTTTTATTTATCAAATGATATTGTGTCGTTGTTCGCCGTTGTTGTCCTCGATATAATAATATGCCAAACTGGCCGAGGAAAGACAAGGTGCGTCTGTTAATGCGGTAGATGATACCGTCCTCGTCGTCGTCTTCTTCTTCGTCGTCGGGGTGCCGTTAAAAATTTTTCCTTCGACCGAGAGCCGTTCTATATATTGTGCGCGAAAGTGTTGTTATTGTTCTTGGCTTGCAAAGAGCAAAGGGAAAAATTCACCAAACAGAAATATAAAATAAGGATATATCGAGGGCCGAGAAAGAGCCGAACGAACCGTCGTGTTGTGTTGAGACGAAAAGAAAGCAAAAAAAAAACACACAGATATCAATCGGAAAAGAGAAAAAGAGGAAGAGAAGGAGTTGGGAAAGAATCGAGAAGAGAATAATAAGTTCTCCTTCGTACAACGATGGATGAAGTTTCGTAAACGAAACCTGCAGGCTTTTTCTCGATTTCTCTCTTCATCTCCTTGCATCTCCTTGTCTCTCTCTCTCACAGTATATATGTATATATATCCATTTATATATATCTGTACATCTATATATAGATCAAAATCCAAAGAATAAACGCAGTTTATAAAAACACACACATAACAAAAAAAACGTACTATATCTATCTATTTGGTGAACGCGTTTTACGAGCGGCTTTATAATGGTATTTCCTTCCTCTCTTCTTCATCTCGTTTGCATTTTGCTTATTATAACTTTAATATGTTACCATTATATATTCATGTGAATCGCGAGTGCGAGTCTTAACTCGACACGCGTCAAAAATCTTATATACACTTTACGTATATATACGTGTACGCTTATATATATATATCATTTCTTTTTTCATATTATATCTATATATGTAATATGTATACGTGTGTATGTATATACACTGTAAAGTGATGTGTGTCGTGTGCGTGTGTATATATATATATATGTGCTTCTTGTGCAGAAACAGTGCATCTTTTACTCGTTTTGTTTTAGGAAACGTCGAAGAGCGGCAAGGACAAGGGAAAGAACGGCAAAGATGCCGAGCCCGGTGATGAGGTGAGGTTATATTGTTTCTATCTCCTTTCATCTTACATTGCTGCATGTTCCTCCTGTCACAGAGTGGATTGTCAGTGTCACGAGCGCCATTCCTTCCTTCTTGCTCCCTTGCCCTCCTCTTTCCGTATTATAAACTCTTAACATAACCCGTCGTGGTATCGATGTACACATGCGTGAGATCCTTACATCGTCTACATGTCAATTGCGTGTGATTTAATTTTCTTCTATTAACGATCTTCCGCAGAATGTATGCTCGATTTTATTGTTCCTTTCTATAATTGTGTCATGTGTCGAGGCAAGCATGACACCGTTCAACAATATTTTCATATAATACTAATTTACCGATTAGTCAGTGTTGTTATATTATTACATCGGGGGAAAATAATGTATTGATATAGTTCTCTTCGCAGATGCTTTCCAAATTCTGACAGGCCTGAAAGAAAATGAATATGTAATAATTCTGAAGAGGACTAGCGGTCAAAATACATTGAATGAATTCCAAGATCCATGCAACTGCATCGGTTCCTACTCGTTTGATATTAATGTTTGCCGAATAAGCAACATAGCGTCACCTAATTGTTCTCCATCGTCGATAAGAGCTTAAATACGATGAGTTCAGGAATTTTTCTATTATTTCTCAACATCCGCAAAGAAGGATAAATGAAACGGATAATAAAATTTTTCATATCACTCACAAAAACGTAAAAGGAATGTGGAAGAAAATTTAATTTGAAGAAGAAAGGAGTTGATAGAATCTCGCTAACTCATCATTTGAAAATATTTCAAGAAGAATTGATAGAAAATCCAACTGAAGCATAAAGAGCAACCCTATTTTTGTTGATAAATTTTGCATCTCACGTGAAAAGATTTATTCGACATTGGTGTACCATTGAAGCGTTTTAAGTGGAATTGGGGATAACAATTCGTAGCTGCAATATTTTACAGTATGATGACAGATTCAATTTGCTCCCTCGTCATTTTAGTCGTCTTACATTGTAGCATACACCATCATCGCGCATAATAGCAAAATTACTTTTACGCTCGTCTTTTGTAGATTGACTGATCGAGAAATATAATAATGTCGCTTTTATGAGCGAATGAAAGGATTCGAAACTATGAAATTCAATTCAAGTGTTAAAGATTGAACACAAGTTTTTCTCTGTTTGCTCGTCAAATATTGATCAAATATTCCAAGTAATCGTTTGTAAGATTTCAACAAAAATACAACAGAAAAAGTTGTATCGTAAGAATGAGGATGAGTAAGGCGTTTACCAATCTCCGGGTGATGCTAATTACTACATGGCATTGATATCGTGTGTAGTATGAAGTATAATGAATGGACTGATCTACCAATTCCTTCATTTTAGTTCCTTCAATCATTCTTCTTTACTTCTTCATTTTCACTCTTGAGATGTGTGAAATATATTTAATATTAACGCATGTTTTCCAAAAGATTTCATCATCTTTTTTGAACAGTTTGAGATTCTGCACTCTTCAGTTTCAATATTTATGATGAATTAATATGAAAGTGGAACAAGATCTCAAATTGAAATACTTATCATTTAGAGATAGGAATTTTAAGCTTGAAGCATAAAAGCGTCAATTCAGATAATGCGATTTAAGCTTAATATTGCTATTATCCTGGACTCCGTATAATTAGCACTCGAAGCACTCATATATGCAGCATATAATCATCTGAAAAATGGCAGAAGGTTCGCAGAATTTTGCAATTTTCAGTTAATCCTATTATTTGAAGAATTTTGTTATATTTTTCAGCGATTAGGAATTGTTTATAGTGATCACTTCTTTCATATCTACGTACATTATCGTGATTCAGGAGAATTCAGAGACAGGTGTATCGGAGAAGATTGTGCGTTTGTTAAACTTTCCAGAGGGATTTCAGGAAAAATTTGAGTAAAACCTTTCATTCTTGGAAATATTGAAAAAATTCCAGATGAATTTCTGGAAACTCATTTCGACCTGATTTAGGAAAAAATCAAAGGAATTTAGATAAATTCAGAGAGCTTGGAAGTCTAAATGAATTAAATTCTGAGGGAGCCAGGGAAATTTAGAAAAATTCAAAGGAATGTGAGAAGATTCAGACAAATTCAGAGAGAATTGTGAAATTTGTATAAATAGAATTCTGAGCTATTCAGAAGGATTGACAGAAACTCACGCGAATTCAAAAAAAGCTTTGAATCCTGCATACTTGAAATTTTCAGAGATTCAGAAGAATTCACAAAGATTACGAGGAATTCTAAAACCAATCCTCAAATCTTATTGAGAAAAATTGCAAGGGATTGAAAAAAATTCAAAGAAAGAAAGTTTGAGGAATAGAAATTCAGAATTCACGATTATGTAACAAGACTTTCAACTTCTTCTGACGCATTCTAAATCCCTTACAACAATGTTTTAACCCTCAGTTACTCCACGTATTTTCGCATGTTTTCGTGAACCTCTCGTTGTGCGTTGCAATCAACTGAATGGAAAATTCTTTGAATGAAGGATTCAGAGAAATCGAAATAATTGAAATTCTGAGCAATTCAGAGAGGTTTAGAAAGATTTCCAAGAATTCTGGGGAATTTTAAAATCTTGTCATAAATTCAGAGAGAATTGAAATACCTGAGAACACTAAATTTTTCTGAATTACTTGAAATCACTCTGAATCTCTCAACAAAATTCCAAAGAGATTCAAGAATATTTTCTTTCTTCGACATCAATATCAGCCTTTTGCCTGCAAAAGCTCCAAACAAAGTTAAGTTGGGGGGATGATATGCCGTGACAATTAGTATATATTCATATAACTGAAAATTACACCATCGCTTGAATGGAAATGAAAATACCATTGTGATCGAAAATTACAGAGCAAGTATGAGCATAATTGGAGTATAAATGACTGTATTTTGAAAGCATGAATCACTCTTCAGAAAAGCATCAAGTTGTTCCCATCTCTATCAATATTGCTTATTCCTCTTTAGAGGGAAGCTTTGTGATCGTTTCTGGGGGCCGAAATTCTTTTCGTCTCCAAACTCAAAATCTCTTGGGCCAAAATGTTGCTCCAAACTCGGGGAATATATTTAGTTTCGTGTCTATTTGTCTGTCTGTGTGTATGTGAACAGAATTGTGACTACGCATATCTTCGGTTCTTATTATCCGATCGTCATGGAATTTTCATCACGGTTAGATTTAGGGTCGATAGTGGTCCCATATAATTTTCAACCTGATCGTTACAAGAGAACGGAAGGGATGAGGAAAAATGTTCTGCAAATTCGCGGATTTCCGCTTCCTGATATGATCCCATAGTGGTCCCATTGAGTTTCATAGCAGTCGGTTGAGAAATGTAGAAAAACCGTCTCTATCATCCAAATATTATGAAATTTGGAGCACATTCAATTCACAAAGAGTGTTATTCGTACGGGTATAAATTTCAAGCGAATCGGAAGTGGGGGAAGAAGATGGTAAGCACTGAGCTTCGAAACGAAAATCTCTTTTCGTTCCTATCATCCGATCGTTATGGAATTTTCACCACAGTTTTATGCAGTGCCGATGGTGGTCTCGTATAAGTTTCAACCTGATCTTTACGAGAAAACGGAAGACGGTAAAGAAACATGTTATCAAAAATTGTGATTTTGGGTTAACCCATCAAGTCCGGGAAATGCAAGATTTCAACTGTGATTTTAAACGTTGCAAATGATACATAAATCATTAAAAACTCATGGCAAAAATACCTTAACTACTATTTTCGAGGTTGCTCTTTCGGTTGCTGAGGTCAAAATTACCTTCAGATGGCGCTGGAATACCGATATGGCCGATTTAAAATAAAAAGTCGACAAAAAATTGGAGGATATTTGACTTTGTGATTTTTTCACGGGTTGAAAATGCACTCAAAATTATTCAAAACATCAACCAAGGGTGCACAAAATATCTCAACTTTACGATAGAATTTTTTCCCAGACTCGAAGGAGACCTAACCTCTCTCAATTTACCATATATTCACCAAAATAACTCGCAATTCTGAGAATCTAGAGAAAATTGACAGAACATATAATTTTATTCGTTCAGTATTCTTCAAGAGAAGTACCCGGAGGTTTTTGAGGTCGCTGACTACGAATCGAACATCAGATTTTCAAAATTCAAAATGACGGATCCAAGATGGCGGACGAACAGTCAGAAAAAGCCTCGAAAATGGATGAAAATCGGTATGCTTAGGTTTTTGAGGTTCCTGATTACGAATCCATTATCAGATTTTCAAAATTCAAGATGGCGGACCTAAGATGGTGGATGAAAAGTCAAAAAAAGCCTCGGAGATGGATTGAAATCGATCCACCGAGGTTATTGAGGTCGCTGATTACGAATTCAGCTTTAGATTTCCAGAATTCAAGATGACAGACCCAAGATGGTGGACGAAAATTCGAGAAAACTCTCGAAGATGGATGAAAATCGGTATACTGGGGTGCTTGAGGTCACTGACAACGAATCCAGCATCAGATTTCCAAAATCCAAGATGGCGGATTCAATATGGCATACTGAAATTCATAAAATGCTTCTAAATCACGAGAAAATGTGTATACGAGGAGATTTTTGGGGTCGCTGTGTAATTAGACTGGTGACACGTGATGAAAATATTAGAAGTGAATATCAGTTATTATTAGGGTAATTGAATTTGACATTATCATCAAGTGAATCGGAGAAAATAAAGACGAAGTTTATCGCATGAAGAACTGAGTTATTGGGGAACATACAAGAATATAAACTTGCTACGTAGTTTGACTTAGGAAACGTGCACATGGAATAATTAACGGATGGAAACAACCAATTCTCTTGCGGAAACTTCACGTATAAACATTATTGCATGATTTTGAGTGATGTCATGAATTTCGGTATGCCATATTGACCCGCCATCTTGAATTTTGAACATCTGATGCTGGATTCGTTGTCAGTGACCTCAAAAACCCCAGTATACCGATTTTCATCCATCTTCGAGAGTTTTCTCGAATTTTCGTCCACCATCTTGGGTCTACCATCTTGAATTCTGGAAATCTCAAAATTTTCTATCTTCGAGAAAATCCGTGAAAATGGTGTTTTTTTTATTATCGATTCGAATAAAGTATTGAATGTTTTCAGATCGGTATTCATCACTCTTTTTGGGGATTTATTCAGTTTAGTGATTCATTTCGTAAGTTGAATGATATTTGATGCAAAATTCGAAGAGAACCTCGGTTCCAACACGGACCCCCTATTTTTTCGCATTTTTCATCATATCAAAACGCAAATGTGTTAAGGTAAGAGCATCAATAGTCGAGAATGCTCTAGAAGTTTAGAGTATCTAGTGAAATTTACCCTTTCTGTTGAAAATTTTGGAAAAATTCGGAAAAAAGTAGGACAAAAACCGCTGTTTTGTCCGTTTCGAGGCGATTTTTATCCCAGTTTCTTTATGAATTTTTTCGACATTTTCGATGAGCGAGATTGCGATGGCAGCCAAGAAAAGATAAGCATCCAAAACCTCAAGAAAATTGATAAAGAGGCACATAGCGGAAACACCAACATTTACAACCACTCAAAATCAATCAAGCACAAGCAAAGGCAGACGATCGGCCCGTATTAGTGTTCCAGTTTCATATCATGAATCATCAGATTCAGAATAATTTTTCTCACCAGTTTTTTCTTGTTGAATGTCAGTTTCCTCTCTATTTCGACGATGATGTATATTATTTTTCTTAGGGAGAATTGTGACCAACATGTGTGATAAAACTTGATTTTTTTTGTTCATCACAAATCACTGCTGTCTATGAATTATTTAAAAAAAAAAAAACCACACGCATACTTTCAAAAGTTCGAAATTTGCCATAAAAAGCTCAAAAAATGGGCGGTCCGAGTTGGAACCATTGTTTCTGTTCAGACGATTTATCACCATTTTTTATTTCCAGCCATAACTCAAAAACGATAAGAGATACGTCAAAAGCTTTTTGGACAAATTTGAGGAACTAAAAAATCTTACCAACGGCATATAATACAAGCCGATTGGTCAACATTGGAGAGTTTAATGCAATAAAAAGAAAAGGGGGTTCTCTCCCCTACTCAGAAAATATCCATAGCGGCATTCAAACAGAATCAGAATTCAATTCAGAAAATGATTGAAATGAATTCTTATAAATAGTTTGCAAAGTACACGTTCAGAATGCATCTCTTGGAAAAGAGTCTTTATCAATCTGTATTATTTAACTATGTTTTTTGTTTGTTGTTTTTCCCTCAGTGTGGATATTCATTTTTCCCAAAATTCTTAATTTCGAGTGTTTCTTTTTTCCTCGATCTTTCAAATCTCACACAGAAAAACTCTTCAGCTGTATACAAAATCTATCAACCTCTCTCTTATCGAAATATATTAAAACTAATTCTTCGGGTAAAATTTGAGAACGGTAACTCGCTTTTTTTTCCAGTGATTGAATTATCACTCAGCCGAGAGACGGCGAAATCCTTGGTATCGGCCCTGTAATTTTATCTCTACTTTCGATAGCTCGAAGCACTGAAAAATTGATATTCAAAGCACATATTTCACCTGAGATTTGGTATTTCTTTTTTTATCTCAAGTGTAAATTGCTAGTGTCTTTGCACTTGTGACTGGAGCATTTAAAATCCTTTTCACGACGACCTCATCATCAAGTTCATTGCTTTTACTCATAAAAAATGCAAGTAGTTGAACAATATTTCGAATTATTCCAAAGAATATCACAATTCTCATGCAAATTACATAACTTTGAAAACTCCACGACAAGTCTCTTCCCTGTCATCAGTTTATTTTATTACCTTTAAAAAGGATACAATTCATTTTCCTTCTTTTCCAGGTATATTGCACTCGTTTTATGTAATCATTCATTCCTATTATTGGTACATATTTCAAGATTATGTAATTCAATTCTTAGCTCGCTAATATACATATACACACTTCATGCCTCGCAAAATTTTATATTGAAAATAAACTCCGACAAAGCATATATATATATTAGGTTGATTCCGTGCAATGATTATTATATGACCTTTCGCGATTGGAAAAAGAATAGAAAGAAAAGAAAATGACCAGCTAGAGCCAAGTAGTGAGATTGCATAACAAATATGTAATATACTTATCGATACGTTCAGATATAGAAAATTAAAAGGTATTTAAACGCGCAATTTTATACACCTCCTTGCCGAGTGAAGGAAATTGTGATAACGTGACATTGTTGTACAGGTTGACACGAATGTTTACCAGATGGCGCCTCATTTTAACTCGAACCGATGATTGATCCATCAGAATATATATATATATATATATATGAGATTTTTCAATCTTCTGCGTTGAAAGAAATTCTTACTTTCGTTTAAATACGATCTATTTGATTCAAATCGTCGATTCGATTGAAAATAGAGGGACAAAATATGTAGCCTTTGTAAAAAGAAATGACAGAAAAAAGGTGTTTTATGAAATCAGCAAAACAGATAATAACTAGTAGTGGTATGAGATAACCAATGATCTATCATTGAAAAAAAAAGATTATGCAATTATAAGACTATTTCTAGATTGACGTCTCAAAGTTTCCCAGCTAATATTGAATATATCTATCCGATTAGCATTACGATTCAACAATTATTCCTTATCCGTTGAATAGATGATTTAATATCCATAAATTTTCTAAGAATAGGAATTGAAAAATGTGTGTTTGTGTGGTTATTCTTGAGTATTCTATTCAGAACATACATTAGAAATGACGATAAAAATGTTTTTTCAACTTGCTTTTCAAAGCACTCTTCAAAATTTGTGGAGAGGCATTTCATTGTTTAGCCAGCCAGGAGCGGGGGCTGTTGAGTTTCTCTAGAAATTGAGACTGTCATTATGAAAAAAATATTTCCTCATTGTTATAAAATTTCATATTTTCACACAACACTTGAATTTTTTCTAATTTTTCATAAAAAACAATCTTTTCCATAAGAAATCATACCTTCTCATAATTTTAATCATAATTTTTCAGATCTGTTTGTACGAAAAATACATTTGCACGAGAAACCAAGATTTTTCATAAAATTTCATCATAAAATACTATATTTTTCATTTTTATTTCCTCACATTGTAATCAAAGTAGCTCAAGAGTGCCGATGAAGAGTTAGAAAACTTCCAACTGGTTATATTTATTTGACCAGTCAAAAAAATTCCTAGATAGAGTTGTAACCAAATCCTGAAACAAACTAATTTCAACTTCCAATAAAACGTAATGTGCTGCTCGCAACATATATGTTTGTTCCGCATCAATAGCGTCACCGTATCGAGCGATTTTCTTGAAATATCGAAGTTTCAAGCAAGGATAATAAAATAAGAAAATCGCAATTTCAAACAATTTCGAAATTTCATTTATGATGAAAAATTCCTCGTAACACTGTCTGAATTTCTGAAGAAATTATGAGAGGAAGTATGGACATTTATGATTTTTTATGATAAAATACTTCTCATAAAACAATCCCAATTCCTAGAGAAATTATGATATTTTAGGATAAATTATAAGAATTTTTTTCCGCCAGGGTTTCCACTTGAGAACAAGCTGGAGATACAAAAATGAACCCCTCTTTTCACTTCATTATTCACCTTACGCACAGCCCAATGTGAAATTAATCCATCGGTATTTGGGTCGGAGAGACCTTGCATCTATTAACAAAAAATTTCAATTACGATTGGAATTCAGTTTAACATAATCCAATTTTCATATTCATTTATTATTCCAAATACGTGCTCGTATGATTCACGACAATCCATTCAAAAATGCGTACTCTCCTTCTGAATAATCGCGTCTCATATTTCAGTATACTTTGTCGACAACTTTCATGAAGTTCTTCATATTTTTTTTTTGTTTCTTTCTTACGTGTTCCCTTGAATTGTGCATAAATTTCATCAGATTCTGTGTGTATAGAATTTTACTATCAAAAAAACCTTGAAGTATGCGGCAACGCGATTGCATTCAAAACATTTTTCCTCTCTGATTTTGATTGTATATATTATATTGTGAAAAATAATTATGGATGATTCGGCCATTGAAAGTTGAACAAATCCTATATTCTTCATATAAAATAACAATTCTTATAAACCGAGAATTTCTATACTCGGATATATCAAAGAATGATGTCGCTGAAGTTTGAATCGTTTGTTCAAAAACCGTTTGGTAAGCAAATAACAAAATTCTCAGCTGACCCAAAATCTTACAGTACATTTTTGAAACGATGTTTTCAGTTCCAAGGAAGTTTATTCGAGGAGATTAACATTGATGATTTCTAATGATGAGTTTTGTTTTAATGAACGATTCAAACTTCAAGAACAGAAAGGAATGCATACCCATGCAGGTATCGACAGGATTGGAATCAAACCCAAGCTTGTCCCAGAATTGGCACGTGTATCAAGAGCTAACCTCCGTCAAAAATAATTGGAGCTATGATGATTGGTTCCATGATTGTCCCGTTGCTGTTTTCAATGGATAATAGTTAGGCATGGGACATTTGTTCGTATCTTTGGAATGGCCAAAAACTGCACTTGGTACAAGCTTGGCACAAGCATGAAAATCAAGCTAAGGTTAAGATGATTATTTAAGCCGATGTTGTCCACATAAGTGGCACAGTGTTTTCAATTAGTGACCGAATTCCGAGTTCACAATGGATAAAGACTTCTTCATAACTATCGGGCCAAGACCAGTCCAATCTCCTCCTCATGATTGGCCCCACACTCCAGTTTCACACCCTAAGATAGATATATTTGATCTAAATAAGAATAAAACTTGACTCAATGGTAATAGGCTACTTTTAAATGTGATCATACACGGAAATCAACTGATCTTGAAGAACTCTCTACAGGATTTCAAGATGTCTTTCCCATGCAGGGATTAACAAGACTGGGAAAAACCCAAGCTCGTCCCAGTCAAGACTGCCAAGGCACATTCAATCTATCGTTTCAAGATGATTCATGTACGGTATTCCGAGGAAGAACTTTGAGCTGAAATATGGATCAAATTACTCTTCTCATCGATATCTGTGATGAAATAAGCATGGATTGATGCTCGGCCAATCATTTGCACTAGGTTGGAACGAACCATTGGCCCAAGCCTGGGCCAAGTTTATTGAATTGTTCAAGACAAGTCTCGGCAGGTCTTGTGCCAGGCTTGGTCCATGATTGAACCATTGTTCCATATAATTCTGCAGTGATGAATAAAACTAAACAAAAAGACCCTTCAGAATTTGATATCTACGAAAACATTGTGAACGCTTGTTTCGAAATTCATGAACAAGAGTATAGTATTTTTCATTTCTCAATTTCTTTTAATATGAAACAGAAATGTTAATTTCAATTTCATTCGTCGTCATTGGGGTGGGGAACAAAGAAAGAGGAGGAGGAGAGGGCTTTCAGAATGGTGTGAGAGTTACGATCGGGAATGCCCAGATAGAAAAACCACGTGCCATCGATACCACCTTTCTTCATTCCTTTCGTCTTTCGTCTCTTGTGTTGGTTGGTGCTATAAATTATTAAACAGTATATAAAAGTTGCTGTTTTTCTGGATTCTGACGATTTCGTTTTTGGCGTTTGCCGAATAACAACGAACATCCAGCTCTTTCCTCTTCTACTTCACGAACAAACGACGACGACCATGAAATTGTCAATCGAAGCCTCCAAATATTTCAATGTTGATATCCTTTTTATTTATTTATTTTTTTTTATTCAAATTTATTCTTTCATTTATCTCCTACACTTGATTTCGTTATTCTCCTCCTCTTACTCCTCCTCTTTGAATTTTAACGCAACATACTTGAGAGCAGTGTCTTTCTATTTTGAGCAACGTGTGCAAATAGAAAGCCAAGCTAATAATAGGTATAATATCGACGACATACGATGCATTCCGGTATAGCGATCGTGGACATAACACATGCGTGACAACAATAATCATTATAGTTGATAACAACAAATATTCTTCCCATCTATCAGCACTGTATATATCTGTATCGTATACCCTACGATTCACAGAAAAATATTCAGGGTCAGGTTTTTTAGGAGGGTTTTGAGGAGAATAAATAATACTCCTCAAAACCCTAGGATTGAATGATGATGAAACCATGTTGAGAGTGGAAAGAAAATTCGCTCATGAAATGAATGAAAAGAAAAACCGTCTTTTCTGGGTTTTAGCAAATGAGTATTTGTATTTTTCTACTGTATACAGTGTATATAAAATACTTGCATGATTGAAGTGAAAAAAAGATACAAAACATGTGAGATTCTTTTTTAAAAATAGCACATGAAATATTCAACAAATGTGTATAAATAACATCATTCTTTGCTGGTATTCCTCTCTTGATTCTCATGAGAAACACTGTTTACACGTTGCACGTATAGCGAGGCTTATACACTGAGAAATAAATCTTTCCGAGACTATTATCGCTGCTGGTACTGCTACTGCTGCTAATGCCGCTGGTACTCAGTCAACGTGAATTTAACCTTGAGTATTTGAATATTTCATACCGCAGCGTATTTCGTTAGTCACTTGAATTCAATTTTACGAGAATGAATGTGAAATTTATATTAATCAAATGTACACAAAGTTTTGAATTCCCTGACTCTTTTGAATATTTAATTGATCATTTTTTTTCCTCGAGTCGAGATACGCTTTTCTCTATTTTTCATACTCAACGGTTGGATGCGTAATACGATGAACACGTGGAGTTGAAAGAAGGTGGGATGATTTCATCAAACCAGTCTTTCCAACAGAATTTTTCAATGCATTGAATCTCCGTGAACGAATATTGATGGTTCAAGTTGCAGGGTTGGCCCGTAAAAACACACTGAAAAGAATTATGGATGGATGGGTTGGGGAAGAATAAAATTAAATTCCATGAATACAATTGAAATTTTTTATTCGATGTATGATAGAATAAGTGTTAAGGTGTAGTGAAAAACCGTTTTTCTTGAATATCGAAATTTACATTCACGGAATCCTTGTCAAATGTGCCCTCCCTAACTAACCCCAAAAAAATTTCAAACTGTAGGGGTCCCCCCCCCCCCCTCGAAGTTCGGAAAATCCAAAAAATGTGATCAATCCCTCTTCTTGCATCCATTTTTTTTGTCATTTCGTCCTCTCTGGCCCAGAATGGTCGTAAAATGTGACTCGATTAACTCCACAAACATTTCAGCTCGATCGGACCAAGTGCAGGTGTCTCCCCGTCCCATTCGGAGTTCGGAAAATCAAAACAATGTCAACCTGTTATTTTGTAACTTTGATTTCTCTTTCACGGAATAGTTGTCAAATTGGATCAAATTAACTAAAAAAATCTGACCCCCTCCACACTAAAGTTTCTTATGATTTTTGTAGAAACACGTGTACACTGAGAGAAAGTATTAGTTGCCATTATCTGGAAAAATTAATAAAATAACGTCTCAAGTATTTTTTCTCAGTATCACTTACTAATTTTTATAGTACGATGTAACCGAAGGTTGGGATCGAAATTACTTGATTTTTAGTAAACACGACTATTTTTCACAAGTACTTTTTAATAGTAAGCTACATTATAATAGGATAATTTATAAATCCTGGTTAAAATGACTTGTACTTTTCTTCAGTAAATTCTCGAAAATCATCTTTTCTTGGGCCATCACGCCAAGTTGTGCTCTTTAAATCACACAGATTTTCAAATAAATCAGAAGAAAAAGCCGGTTGGTAATGTTCAGGGGGCTGCAACTCACCTAATCACCTTTAAATGTTTCGCGAAACGTTTTGTCACCACAGTAAACTTCACTTGAAGTCCGTGAACGGCGCTGTCTGTAGCTAAGTGACTTTTTCTGATAGTACAATCAGCGTCTCTTGCGGACAGTTTGGGGAATATCGAGTGGTGACAAGACGTTACGTATACTTTTTATCGAGTTGCACCCCCCTGGTAATATTCTACAAAAATACTGAAAACACCCCAAATAGCAACAAGAGTTCAGGAAGAATTTTTGAGAATTCATATTGAAATCTTCAAGCCCCAATTGAGGTCTTCATGAACTCTTTCTGAACTAGTGTGCTGTATGAAAATCAATTACTCTCAGAACTCAAGATTACGTTTTTGACAGCTAGTACTTTATGCAAATTTATATACAGGGTGAGGTATTTATCTTGAGACAACTAAATATCTTGGTGGGATCACTTTTTTTTGGAAAATGTTTCATACAAAAGTTGTTATACAAAGAGGGGGCGTTATGATCGATTAAAATGGGGTCAACATCATTTTTTTAAACGGGAACCCCCACTTTTTATTGCATATCTTGATTCTACGCGAAAAACTGAGTAACTTTTGCTTGAAACGTTTTTCTAAATTTCTGAAGATGGCGCCACAATCGATGAAAAATAAAGTCTATGAAACGATATGCGGATATCTTGTGGAATGCATCCAAGCACCGAAATATCTTATTCGAATGTTGTTGTTATTGAGAGAGGGGACGACACAATGGCGATATCAGTTCCATAGTAGATGGCGCTGTGGTCGGTAAAAATGAGGTGAACTCTTGAAGATGGAAACGGTGGAAAATGAGGTTATGTGTGAAGCAACGCTCAACAAACAAATCAAAACAATAATGATTTCAGAGAAGAAATCGAACACAAAACACAACAAATGTCATGTCCAAAACATTGTAAATGACTTCAATTCAATGTAACTCTTCTAATGCAGTAGAACTATTTCATCAACCTCATTTTCCACTGTTTGAACTTCAAGAATTTAGGAAAAATGTTTCAAACAAAACTTCCTCATTTTTTCGCGTAGAATCATGATATGTGATAAGAAGTAGGAGTTTCCATTTGAAAAATTGCAGTTCACCTCAGTTTTACTGACCACAGCGCCATCTACTATGGAACTGATATTGCCATTGTGTCATCCTCTCTCTCAACAACAACATTCGAATGAGATATTTCGGCTCTTGGATGCATTCCACAAGATATCCGCATATCGTCTCATAGACTTTATTTTTCATCGATTGTGGCGTCATCTTCAAACATTTAGAAAAACGTTCAAGCAAAAGTTACTCAGTTTTTTGCGTAGAATCAAGAAAAGTGGGGGTTCCCGTTTAAAAAAATGATGTTGACCCCATTTTAATCGATCATATCGTAGTTTTGTGGCCCCCTCTTTGTATAACAACTTTTGTATGAAACATTTTCCAAAAAAAAAGTGATCCCACCAAGATATTTAGTTGTCTCAAGATAAATGCCTCACCCTGTATATTTTTCTATGAATATTGAGAGTTTGATCATTCTAGAATCTACAATTGAGCATTTCATAATTGAAAATATACTTCACAATTTTCCAAATTTTTTTGAGGGTTTTTTCGGGTTCTTTCCGGGTTTTTTCAAGTGGGTTTTATCGGGTCGGGCTTTTTCGGACCAACCCTGTTTCCAGGACATGTACTGGAAAATTAATGCTGAAAATATCCATGAAAATTGAAAACAAATTGCTCACGCAAAGTGATTTTGCAGGGTCCTTGTGTTTCAAGATGATTGAGAAACTTGATCGTTCATTTGGATGGACAGAAACTCATGTCTATCCAACGGGATTTGAACCTACATTTTTCTACCGGCCTACCAACTAAAACCTAAGACCTAACCGATGAGCTATAGCGCGACATGTTGGAAGGCCAATTTGGGTTACTACATATGCTTCACATCTAGAATACACAAGAGAATAAGTTTTCGAAAAACCTCATATATCAATTTTATTTGCTACAATTGCAATTATTATTCAAAATCTCAATCAGGAAATTTTTAATATAAAGACTTGAAATTTTTCCTGCCAGAAATGACGAAGTCCAATAGAAGTGGAAAATTTCAGTGCAACAGTGATTCAATTCCAGCATAACTGGAAAATTCCATCACACAACCTGAAAATTGCACTTCAAAACCTATATAATTCCAGTATACCAATGATTAAATTTTTTCCAAGTTCTTATTGAGGGGATACTTTCTTCTGGTGCACAAGAACTATAAAATTGTAGTACGAGCCGGTGAAATTTTCGCGAAATCGTGGCAAAGTGTCAGTACATCATCTCAAACTTGAAAATTCCAGTACAAGGACTGAATTTTCAGTACCGTACCAACAAAATCTCTGTACATGTACCGGAATATCCATATTCCAGTACCAGCACTGTAAATTTCCAGTTTTTTTTTTTACAGTGTATATCCCACCTACTTCAACTTCATCTCAAGTCCCGCAACCCTAACTTGCCACAATCTTCTTGGAAGTATATTCTAAAAATACCCCGGCGATAACATTCTTGATTCCCAATAATCATAGTTCCCACGCGTCTGAATTTCGACTTATCATAAAAAGAAGAAGATGAGAAGAAAGACAAAATAACAAGGCAGAAAAGCTTAGCATAAACTGTTCATTCAACTCTATAAAATTAAATCAGAATCACGTATAATAGATTCAGTCAGCACTTGCTGCAGTCCGTAAGTGCAGACTCGGTGCAAGATCATTCGTCACGCTTAGATGAACTATATCTCTATACGGTTGAGATAACTCGCCGCAACTATACTAATACCACCTATATACGTCGTGCACACATCAGTTAGTTACCTCCGCCGGCATTGAGTTTTGTTTATAAACGTGTTTATTGTAATTAACGCGGTGGCGTTCCAGGGAGCACAACATCAAAGAACCAGCGAAACGGTACATCGCTTGCTTGCTTGCTTGCTTGCTTTTGCCATTGAATAAAAAGAAGAGGGAGACAGAGAAAGAATGCGCGTAAAAGGGGTCGAGGAGGAGGAGGAGGAGGATCGAGAAGTGAAATGAAGAATAAAAAAAAGAAGTGAAGTCGTTGGGGTAGGGGCAGGGAGGAGGAGGAAGGTAGACAAAACGAGGTTAAGCCTTAGCGCGCGACGCCTTACACTGGAGGCGTCTCATCAGTATAGTGATACTCTCGCGACGTCACTTACGCACGTGTTGCTCTGCCAAACAAAAAATAACATTACATCACAGGAACGAGACGATTTTTTTTTTTATTACATCTGTGATTTCTTTACTTGTAACGGTGTGTCTGTCTTCTCTGGTGCTTTTTGAGTGGCTCCTCAAAAGAGGAGAAGAACAATATGAGGGGGATGAAGAATTAATGCAGATCGATCATTGAATTATGTGATTCAGATAAGTGTGGGTGAAAGTGGAAGTGACATCGAATGCCGATGCTGAGGTTTTTTGTGATATCTCTATGAAACTATTTCGTAAGGTCTGATATGAAAATATTCTCTAATACCTGTTGATACTTTTGTTTTTTCAATTGTATGTACATAAATATGCATATGCATAACATAGATATATATATATATATATATATGCGCAACGTATAAAATTATACGCATATTATTGTTGCCTGTTGGCTGTCACGTCGTCCCGTTCGAAAAGAGACCTTGAAGTAAGAGTAGTTCGTAGTTCCTAGGAGTCTCATCTACGCGTAGTGTCGTAGCACGTTTTGCGTTTGATACGTATTAACCTACATTCTTTTTTTCTTATTATTATTTGTTCTTTTGCCGCGTGTTGAATTGTTTTTTTCCTCAAAATCATGATAATAATCTTCGTATTATCTTCGTTGTAAGATGATGAATCATTATTTTGCCATCCCTTACGTCTCAGTGATGCGATTTCCTGAAATTATAATCTATCAGGTTTGGGATTATGTTGTATTATTTCTTCTTTAGAGTTTAAAGTCTCCAACGCAGACTTGGCATCAATTGCAAAAATATATACTTCTTTTGAAATCACATACGTATCTACATTGCGAAAAAATACCTGGTCACTTGGATCGCGGTGTGCTAAACCTACCGGAAATAACAGGCGCAGTTATCTTTCTTACGCGCGACTGCGTTGTAAAACACAGAACCATGAAAAATTGAATTACTTTTGTCGAAGATGAACACAAATCGAGAGTGCATTTTAAGATCATCGCATATGTGTGAATATATTATATTTGCTCTGATTTCATATGCAATACCGCTAAGGTGATTGTCATTCGATGGAAAAGAAACTCATTTTGCAGTTGTTTCGAAAAAAACACGAGCCGGTTTTAGCCGATGGGTTATGGATGGATGGGTTGGAGAACAATAAAATTCAATTTCATGAATAGAATTGGAATTTTGTATTCGATGCAGATATAATATAATAAGGGTTCCTTAAATTGGTCCAAATGTAGAGAAAACTCGTTCTAATCTTGGCGAACGAGGTGGAATACTTAATAATTGGTGACAAAATTCACAAAATCCGATTGGGAGTTCATCTGTAGAATTCGTCCTCGCTTCCATCAATTTCCACCATTCATTAAGAGTGATATTTTCATATAACTCTTCAACTTCTGCAGGGAAGATTGAAGCAGGATATAAATTTTCTGGATTTTGAATGCTATCATTGCCCCCAAAAATTGTTCCATCATCCAATCTTCAGGTATTTTTTCTTGTTCCTGATTAAGTTGTACGTTCTTTACAAAGGGATTCATCGAATATGCAATGTAAAAAAACGCTTCTATGAGGCTCCATCTCTTCGTTTTTGTATATAGCTGTTGTATATTCTACCGAATTCACTCTAGACAGCAATTCAGACCATACTTCAACAGTTGTCGATAGATTAACTGATTCAGATTGCAACTTATCTAAAGCTTTAGCAACTTTTTCCAATCGTTCGAGGCGATTTATAGCTTCCGTATATATGCCAACTTTGTTCAATATTCGAGTTATTTTAAGATCTGCATTTTTATATTCCATTTGAATTTTAGAGAGTTCCATCTTGTGTCATTTGGCAACTGCGGCATCAAGCCCCCTTTTTGCTCGAGCAATTCCTATGAAAATAGAATAGAGTATAATTCCAAATCTTCTTGAAAAGACATTAGTTGCAATTAATTTGAAACTTTTGACCAGTTGAAAGAAATAGATTGTATTTCATGAACGCATATATAACACTTTTGGATAAATTTGTTTTTATTTCCATCAAAATTGCCCCCAATTCATTGATATGAGTAGGATATCAGATTTTTTACCGCGATTGACTCATAATAATGTAACTTGTCATTCCCATAACATAGAATGATTGATTCCAACGATAGATCCTATTCTCTAAATCAGAATCAGTAAAAAATACCGATTCGTCGGTGCTCGATCTTCCATCGGTGCAACTCACTGGTACGATCTATGGTAGCATCTACACTGACGAAATCAGTGAAATTTCACTGATAGAGTTCTAATGAATCAGTACTGTTCAAAAATTCAGATTCATAGAGTAGAATTCATATTCTCCAATTTTTTAACTGTTCCCTCTATATATTATCAGGGTGTCCACATTCTGGAAAGTCAGGGAATTTATTTTCTCAAAGTCTGTGGACACCCTGATTATTTGTATCTTACGTACCGTGTGTATTATTATGTTACAATTTTATGTTTATAAATATACAAATTTCATTAGATTTTATTCTATATGTGTTCATGAAATGTTATCATAAATTTTTCTTTTTCGGAATTCATAAGAAGAGTTTCAACAATCCACGTGAACGAATGTTTTGGAACATACACGCCCTAATATTCAATGTTGCTGAAATTTGAATCGTTCATTGTAACGAAATATACTCAGATCCAACCTCAGTTCAAGGCCCAAAATCACGCAGAACATTCTTTAAACAATATCTTCACTTTGAACAAGTCAATTTGAGGTGATGCACGGAGAGAAAAAATTTGCTGACGCAGCAAATCGAGGTATTATATATAGAATAGCAGAATTTTTTGCTGACTTAGCTAAAAATTTGCTATAACAGCAATCGTGTTGGCTACGAAAGCAATTTTTTAGCTGTGGCAGCAAAATATGTTTGCTCCGCCAGCAAATTTTCAATATTATATATAGAATAGCAAACAAATTTTGCTGTGATAGCAAACATTTTTTGCTGCCACAGCTAAAAATTCGCTGTCGCAGCTAACAAGATTGCTGGAACAGCAAATAGTTTTCTGTCACAGCAAAAAATTTGCTGCTCTGGCAAAAGAAACCCAGCAAAAGTAGATTTCGCTGCCACAGCGAATTCCTTTTTCTCCGTGTGAATAACGATAGTTTATCATATTGAGTTGTCAAAGTAACAATAAAAAATCTGAAAAATCCGAAAACAACCCAAGTGGATTGGGTTTCTTCCAACCCTGGCTTCAATTTTGTGTATCTCAAGTTCGTTTCCATTTTATTTCAAGTATTTTCTTTGCGCGAGAAAGTTTCAGGTCCACGCATTCTTCGTTAGAATGAGTTTTAGTGAATGGGACTGCTTTTATCATGTCATATGAGTTTTCACCAAGAAAAATTTCTAGTTTCTGCAACTTCTGTGCTCATTTGGATCCAATTTACATAGCTCATCTAAATATAACCTACACAGTTGAGGTGCTAATTCACCACATTTTCACGGTTGGTAATACCATTTTTTTCTCTGGGTGTAGGGGGAGGGGGGAGGGGGGGGGTCAGCTCCAAGCCACGTGTTTTTTTATTTATGTTGTACTTGGAAGAAAATTCTATATAAATATCCAGAAAAATGATCCATTTGAATATAACCCAAATATATATTTGATTGAATCAAATAAGATTCTTCTTCATTCACACTGAGAGAAAAGCAACATGGTCACAGAAACAATGCTCTCATGGTGGAGGATTTATGGTTGCAGTGACTTGAAATTTGTTTATGATAACCAGGAAAACAAAACAAACTCACATAAATTTGGTTTTGACAACTATATGACATGGTTAAAGTCAAAAACATGGTTATGGAAACCAAATTTTTCGCTCAGTGCAAGTAAATCTCATTTGAAATGGGAGAAATTTTGTTTCAATAAAATGAATCTTCCATTTCAGTTGATTGCAATTTTATTAAGGTCATATTTGAATAAAAATTCATTTGATTGAAATTAATTTAGCTGAACGTGAAAAACTACGTTCCCACGTGGGGAGGGGAAGGGAGGGTGTTCAAAGAAAAGCCACGATAGAGCTACACGGGGGAAGGGAGGGGGGTCAAAAAGTTGCAAAAACAAGGCCACGTAGTTTATGGACGGTCCCCAAACAACTCAAAAGCATTATGTTCTACATTCTTGAGCTTCAAACCATTCCTCAAGTTGGCAAACGCTGCACGGAAGAAATAATTGAGCTGCAGCAGCTGAGTAGCTAACACGGACACGGACAGGTATTAAATTGGCTCCTGCAGCTAAATTTTGGCTGTTACAGCAAAAAAAGTTTGCATTTGTAGTTAATTTATTTGCGGTAACAGCTAAAATTTAGCTGCAGGAGCTAATTCAATGGCTGTCCGTGTCCGTGCTAGCTACTCAGCTGCTGCAGCTAAATTATTTTTTCCGTGTGGACCTCTGGGAAAAAAATTCAACTATTCTGTCATTCTTTGTTTCGGAGCTATAGTTATTCTAAGTTGCTGAATTTCGATTGGCTATAAACCAGAAAATTTCAAATCGCTGTAGCTCTGAAACAAAGAATGATGGGATAGTGGAATTTTTGTTCAGAGATCCGGCGTTTTCTCAACTTAGAAAATAGTGTTAAGCTCGAGGAATGTACTATACAATGCTTCAAGGTCATTTGGATTTGAAAATAAATCCAAAAATACTCATAAATTAAAAACTGAGCCTGAAAACAAATTTTGTCCACTCTCTAAATTCTTTGGAGTGAATATTCACTCTTCAAAGAGTCAAAATACTGCAACTCTAGAACGCAGTGGGAGCTCAACTCTTGAAGAGTGAAATTTCACTCTTTAAGAGTCAATATTCACTCTTTTTCCTAAGAGTGAGTTTTTCCACTCCAAACACCAGAGTTGATTTCCACTCTTATAGAGTGAAAATTCACTCTTGAGGAGTGAAATTTTTCACTCTTTCGGAGTTGCAGTATTCTCACTCGGCAAGAGTGAATTTTTACTCCAAGGAATTTAGAGAGCAAACGAGGAATTATTGCATTTTTGCTGCAGAAATACACTTCAGGTTACGATATTACTTCTTCTTGAAGCCAGTAGTCGCTGGGAGCCAGATCTAGGGAATATGATGGGTGTGAGAAAAGATAGGTTTCTTTTTGGCTGCCTAAAGAATGAAATTTCACTCTTTTGGGAGCCATCGTTGAGATCGACTTATAACACAGTGCATTGTCTTCTTTTTCACTCGCGGTCATTTTTTTCTTTGGCAATTTTTCCCTTTCTCAAGGTAATCAATGAGCAGAATACACTGCGCATTCCAAAATACGGAGGCCAAAACCTTGCCAACTGATGTTTATGTTTTTGGTCGGTTTGGACGGCTTTCACCTACTGTTGTCCACTCAGCTGACTGCTGAAACAGTCGTAAACAATGCTATGTATCTTCGACGTGTTGTTGTTGTTGTTGTTGTTTTGATCCAAAGCGGTGTACCCACTTTGAACACAGCTTTCTCATTGACAAATCTGGCGAATACCATGCCTTCCGATATCTCCAACTCCTCTGCAATATCTCACGCAACTTCAATTTACGAGACAACATATCCGAACGTTCAGTATCATTTGTCACCGTTTGAACCGTTGCTTTCAACAGACCAGAGTCCAAATAGCCCTTATCAAGCCATTGTTTTCCTCAAACATTATAATCCTCCATTAAGAAGTTCGAATTTTTTATCTTTGTGATGTGATCATATGCAACGTCTTCTCTTTTGGAAGAATAAAATCTTCACGTCTTCCTACCTATTTTTTTAAAGAATTCTCAGAAGATATCAGTTCCTCGGTAGGAAAAGAATATCACATCATCATTACGTTATACGAATAATGGTTTCCAGATACAGATAGAAAAATATATTCCGATCGATCAGGTTAATAGAAAACATCGATAGTTTTTTTTGTTTTTTCTCTTCTTTTAATCGAAGCAAACACGAAATATATTCTACACAGGCACGATATCACTTGATTAATCAATTCTATTATTATATCATCATTCATTATTCACCGTTGCCGGACAAATTTTCCATACAGTAATTAGAGCAACGACGGGAGTTTTATCGAGTTCTTTTTTTTTTGGTCACCGATACAATTATATGACAGTTGAAACTATGCTCTCGTTGCTAGAAATTATGCCAACAATCATATTTATCAACATCGCGATTATTATCTTATCATTACATTTGATCTCAACTAATCGTCGGTCATTGAACATTTCTTTATTTTATAACGTATACACTTTGTTTTTTTCTTGCACGTCGATTGTACTTGACCTAACGTAAATTGAATGTAAAATAAAATGTTGAGAGATAATCAATCATTCAAAGTGTAGAACTGAACGTTAGAGGTGTGCGGTGTGATGTCTAGGTATTACAATTTTTAGAACTAGATCTCACTGAGCCTGTCTTTCGGAAAATTTCCACTGTTTTAGAGTGATATTCTAAGGTTTGAGGTTAGAAACTCACAGCCACTCAAATTCTAGAGTCAATTTTTCACTCTCAAAGAGTGAGGGTTCACTCGAAACGAATGAAAATTCCACTCGAAGCGGACTGGCTCACTTCTGAGACTCAGTGGAGTGAAACACGTGATTTTTCACTCTTTCAGATTTAGAGAGTAGAGTGATAGACTTTGAGGTTTGATTTTACACTGTAAAAAGGTTCACTGTAGAAAATATTCGTGAATTTCCAAGTAGAAAAGTATGGTGAAAAACTGAGGGATTGGTAAATTTCCAAACAATTTTTGTGATTTCCCAGAAAAGATTTGTCAATTGGCAAAAAATGTTTGGAAGTTTTGTCTACAGTGTGACATTAATAGTTAACGAATATCAGTTTGAAATTCGATTTAATATACCATGACATTGAGGTTAATCTATTTTATTCACGCATAATATATTATATTAATAGTTATCTGATGATTAATCACCCTTAAATATAATAGGTTATGAATGTCATCATATTTATGTGCAAATTAACTATTAATATATTAGATTGTACACGGAGACAATAGATCGTCTTCGAAGTTATGCTAAATTAAGTCGGATTTCGAATTGATATATGTTGACTATTAACGTAACCCTTTTCACAGCGTAGAAACCCAATTCTAGAGTGAATATCTCACTCGGAAGTGGACTAGCTCACTTTTGAGACTCAGTTGGAAAGTGGTAAGGTAAAGCTTCAAAAGACTATTTTTAATAGTCTTGAATGTTTCATGAATCGTCATACTTCAGCGAATTAGAATAATCGATCCAAATGTCACTGTCATGAATTCTCTAAATCCGAAAAGGTGAAGGAGTAAGTCAGTCCGCTTCGAGTGGGATTCTCACTAGATCTGGATGAATTATCACTATTTTTAGAGTTGAAAATTCACTTCAGAATTAGAGCGACTGTGAGTTTATAACCTCAAACCTTGGACTATCATTTTAGAAAAGTGGACATTTCAACAAGCTCACTTTTGGCTGGCTAAAGAGTGAAATTTCATTGTAAAAATGTTTGAGAGCGAGTCGGATATCTTGGATTTCGGGGACTTCTGGTGGGATTACCAAGTGTAGAAGTATGAAACTGGAATTTTTATGTGAAAATCACACATTTATTGCTGAAAAAATAATCCCCATTGCTGGTAATACATTCATCCAACCTTTCCGGCAGTTTATGAATGTCACGCCAAAAAAAATCTTCATTAGCTGAAGAAGTGGTCTTAGGTCTGGTAGATTCGGCTTCGAAGAATTCGCACATCTCCAGTGAACACAAACTCCGCACGATCTTGGCCTTGGACTCAAATGGTTTTCTCAAATCAATCGGTTGGTTCAATGGAGTTTCCTGATTCGTTTCGGGAACTATAACTTTCCAGAGAGACAAATCCGTAGAAATGTATCAAATGTCAAATGAAGTGAGTAATAATCCCTCCTAGATCTCTGAAATTTCAAGGCTGTATTTTATTAAACATTGTTCAATATATGTATATAAAAAAACACGTGACGATGATTTTTCTACGACACGAATAAATCTGTTTCTTTTTGTTCGTCTTCTCATTTTTTCTCGATCGGATTGATAGAATGAGACAGAAGAAAAAAAAGGAAAAACGAGGTAATAAATTCAATTGAACGAAGAGCAGAAATAACAAGAAGGGAATCAAGTGTCTCGACGACAGGCAGCAGTTGTAGCAAATCACAGTTAATGTTAGCGGATAGATGGATAACACGTTCGCAGAGAGATACCGACATAATGAATTAATGATATGCGATTAAAACACTCGTCTTATTCGTGTCGTGTTATTCTTCGCTATGTTATGATGAGGAGAAGAAAATGCCGCAATGACACATATATCCAAGGGTTTATCATGAGTTTCATTTCAAATGTTCAGAGTACACGATAAGGGGAGAGATTCTCAACTAACTGCATATTCATTTATCATCATTCTTCCAACGCAACGACGTCGCGTTACGAAGGGTTTCTTGGATCGCTCATTTTGAATCTGATTTAAAAAAAATTATCGAGCATTGATTTTTTATTCTTCTTCTTCTTCTTCTTTTTCTCATCCAGATTCAATTACCTTGACATTATTCGAAGATACGCGCGCGTGTGTGTGTGTATAAAAATTCGTTTCGATAAAAGAAAAACAGAAAAAACGATTTGTTCTCTCGAAAATTTTGGTATATAAAAATTGTCATAAAGAAAAAAAAACACGTGTATATTTATAAAATCATTCTTCATTCTTATTTTTCATGTAATATTCAAATTCTTGTCGGGAATATACAAGAAACGATTGAGAATTCAGTTCCGATTCCGCGTAGATTCGCTCGAAGTCCAATGGACATGGAGAATTGGAGAAGTTGGAGAATTTTATGTTGTTTGTCCGAGTTTGGTGATTTTTTGAGACAATAAAAGTCGTATCGTGCAGGGCTCGTAATAGGGGCAAGGTAAAGGAATCCGTATTCGCTAATTAATTACGTAATGGGCTCCAACGGTAAAATAGTGGAGAAGATAATAACGAATTAAGGGTGTTATTACCATCATTTTGTGGAAACGTTCGTGTATTTAATCCACTTACATTTAATGGACCAGAATGGTAATCCTCGAATCGCATTTATCAGTTTCACTGAATATCGTTCGTGAGAATAGATTAAATTGCATCGATCGTATGGTGTATTATCTCCCTCTTTCCTTATGTTTCCTAAAGAGAATCGATAGGTTGTATTTTGTGGAAAAATTGAACGAACGAGGGAGAAATTGAGGAGAAACGCATAAAATTTGTGATTCTCTCGTGGTTTTAAAAATTAGCTCAAATTTTCTGAGCCAATTTCAGCCCATTTTTGACGAATGCTGGCCTGTTTCGTACCAGAAGAGGGCTGAAGTTGGTTCAATGTTTGTGCACACGTGGGATAGTGTCTCGCACGAACATGGACAGCCATTAAATTAGCTTGTATCTGTGCTAGCTCCTTCCAGAAATTCCTTCTAAAAACTCAGAAAATGTGCCTTTAATTTTTTACAGCCAATTTTTGCAGAATTTCAAGAAGCTTGACAGAATTTTCAAAATACGTTCCGAAATTCCGTTGAAGTTTATCCAAATTCAGTGCAATGTACTTGAGAATTGAAAAAGAAATTTCTACAGTGGAGTTAAATGTTAGCTAATGTTGCTGAAAAATAACGTGTCCTGTGCACAGAGAGAAATGTATGGTAATATTGACCATGCTAACATAGTATTCGTTCTTATTTTATTGAAAATCGTAAATGTTACTGTGTGAGAATAGAATCCTTGGCCATTTTTCTGGTAATGATTACTATACTACATAGAAATCAGACAAATAGAACTCAAAGCAATGTAAAATGGTACTGATTACCATGTTACAATTATACAATAGCTGTAATTCCAGTTAATGAAAATATGCACGCTGTGGGCAATATCGACACGACGTGTATAGACATACATATATTATACGTATTATTACGGTAGTCAGCCCACTATTAATAATCAAGTAAAAACACAGTTATTATTTAGAAGATTGATATAATTTGTTTCTGACTGTGTGCTCCCTTTTCTTTCTATTAACCATTTCATAACCTAATTTATTTATTTCTAACCTCATTCACTGAAAAGCCTTACTTTATAGCATTGGATTCATGTTTAGTTGCATAGTACTGTCTCCAATGTAACATGGTAATCATTACTATATTAACAGGACTAATAATGTGTTACCACATAAAATCGGGAGCATCACTATGTCAAATGACTCGCACCATCTGAAAATTTTCGTCACCATGTAACATAGTAATCATTCCCATGCTACATTGAGAATATAACTATTCTTTTCTCTCCGTGTGGGGGCTGAAATTTACCTGGGGTGCTCTTGAAAAAAATAAATGAGAGTGAAAAGTTCGTTGACGTTTTCCATAATTTTTTTGAATTATAGACAAATAATTCACGGTCAATCGAAGAGAATGTTCAGAGATCGCAGACCAAGTGTATCAAGTCTACAATTTAACTTTCGGCCCTTTTGAAGAAAATATATTATATAGTACAAGGTGATAAGATGACACATGCATTCTAATTCATTCCATCAATTTCCGTATATTTTTGCTGGCAAGTTGACGCCAAATTCGTATTGCCTCGAGGAATTCTGTCCGATTTTTCACGCTCCTTCTCCCTCATCTTTTCGAATTTTGTTCATTTCACATTCACGCACGCTACAAGCAATCGAATTTATAAATTATTCATTGATAAAATATACAATTCTCCTTCTCCCTCTCGAGACGCCTGGGAATGAAAATAGACATAAATTGCGAAGTTAACAAAGTCGCAAACACGAAATTCTTGTTAATCCACGTTGGTGAATTTTATCCTGTTACGTATATTCTCCAACGAGGATATCATAAATAATTCTGGATCTCATTATTGCTACCTTCCACGTTGTAATATTTATGTCCGCTTAGTAGTCGTAGTAGTAGTTGTTGTAGTAGTATCTCTCTCTCCGATAAGATATTCAAATTTATAATTCAAAGCTGTTATTTCAACCTCCACTTTCATTTCAGAGGAAGATTTTTACAACTTATGACAACTCTTGTATGTTCTTTTTTTTTTTTTGGATTAGTTCATGCGAAATTCTTTCTCTCGACTTTCTCTCTCGAAAAATCATATGTGCGAATCTTGGTGGTTTAATTTTTTACCTATAAAAATAGGACTCGAGGAATAGACTACAAAAATTGATTTGGAGATGTAAAGTCGCAAGGAGTTTTCACTCGAAATGGGTTAAAATCTCACTCGAAGCGGACAAATTCACTTATTCGAAATTTAGTGAAGTGAAACGCGCGCTGAGAGGAATTATTCATAGTTACTATGGAGTTATAGGAATGGGGGAACATACTGACTTTTAATGAAATTACAATAGAAACTTGACAAATTTACAATGTTTCACAGTGAATTTCATTAGAAGTCAGTATATTCCCGGATTCCTGTGATTCTATAGTAAATTTAACTACAAATTTCTCTGGATTATTCACTCTTCAGGAGTTGGAAATTACGCGCGCGAGGATAAATTTTTAGCTGTATCAGCTAAATTTCAGCTATTGTATCCGCAGAAAAAAAAGTTACATTAAGAATTACTATACTTACAATAAAGTAGGAACAAAATCACATTTTGGGGTTGTGTATTATATTTTGTCATTGAAATTACTATACTGTCCATCAATAAATAACAAAATTCTGTCGCTCCTCACTAGAAAGTATACACTGAGAAAAATCACATAGTTGCTGTAACTAAATGCTAGCCACAGCAGCAAAATAATTTATCCATATATCAGACAGCTAGACTTTTATTCAAATCACCGCATTTCGCTTAGTTACTTGAATTTAGTTGGATTGAGTAAAACTGTCACTTCTCACAAATAAATATTTTGACATTGTGCTAACCAAATATTCCAAGTAAATCAAAATGTTATTTTAACTAAATTATTTAGTCGATAAAATATGATTGTACTGAAATATTGTTGGTTATTGAAAATCAAATATATACCAGGAATCATTAAACAACCTTGCTAGAAATGTCTCCAGTGATTTTCTAGGTTATTACAAGGCCTTGAAAGTCCCTCGCAAGAGCATCGTAAGGTCTTGCAAGGCCTGGAGAATAACTAGAATGATTCTCGCTGAGGATACTTAGTCAGGAGAGATTCTGAAAAATTCTTTGCATTTCCACTTGCTCCATATTTGAGCACAATTTCAATGCATAAAAAAAGATTTTGTATACGAATATTCTTCACACAAAACGTTCCAAAAACCTTTGAACCAATGAAATTGAAAACTTGTGCTATGGAGTAATCTATTCTTCCAACAATGAAATCCAAAATTCCTTATCGCCGTTGCACGCGATTGCAGGCGTATCGTTGAAAAATATACATGGGTGGAAATGCCGGTGAAACAATTGAAAATGATGAAATGGTAGTCAGCGCATGCGTATCCAGATTCTATTTGCTGAGGAACTTGAATTGTTAATTGTCACAAATATATTACTTATGCAACTATTAACTGAATTGTTTTATTTCAAATGAATGAACGTCAAATCATTGTTTTTGCTATCGCAAACTAATTTTCATTGATATCAAATGAACTGAAAGATTATTAAATAAAGTATTTTTGTTTACGCAACTGAGCGATTTCTCTCTGTGTAGTAATTTTAACCCATTAAGTCTGGGAAATGCAGGATTTCAACTCTAATTTTGAACGTTGCAAATGATATATAAATCATTGAAAACTCATGGCAAAAATACCTTACCTACTATTTTCGAGGTTGCTCTTTCGGTTGCTGAGGTCAAAATTACCTTCAGATGGCGCTGGAATACCGATATGGCCGATTTAAAATAAAAAGTCGACGAAAAATTGGAGGATATTTGACTTTGTGATTTTTTCACGGGTTGAAAATGCACTCAAAATTATTCAAAACATCAACCAAGGGTGCACAAAATATCTCAACTTTACGATAGAATTTTTTCCCAGACTCGAAGGAGACCTAACCTCTCTCAATTTACCATATATTCACCAAAATAACTCGCAATTCTGAGAATCTAGAGGAAATTGACAGAACATATAATTTTATTCGTTCAGTATTCTTCAAGAGAAGTACCCGGAGATTTTTGAGGTCGCTGACTACGAATCGAACATCAGATTTTCGAAATTCAAAATGACGGATCCAAGATGACGGACGACAAGTCAGAAAAAGCCTCGGAAATGGATGAAAATCGGTATGCTCAGGTTTTTGAGGTTCCTGATTACGGATCCATTATCAGATTTTCAAAATTCAAGATGGCGGACCTAAGATGGTGGAAGAAAAGTCAAAAAAAGCCTCGGAGATGGATTGAAATCGGTCCACTGAGGTTTTTCAGATCGCTGATTACGAATTCAGCATTAGATTCCCAGAATTCAAGATGGCGAACTCAAGATGGTGGACGAAAATTCGAGAAAACTCTCGAAGATGGATGAAAATCGGTATACTGGGGTTTTTGAGGTCACTGATAACGAATCCAGCATCAGATGTTCAAAATTCAAGATGGCGGATTCAATATGGCATACCGAAATTCATGACATCACTCAAAATCATGCAGAAATGTTTATACGTGAAGTCTCCGCAAGAAAATTGGTTGTTTCCGTCCGTTAATTATTCCATGTGCACGTTTCCCAAGTCAAACTACGTAGCAAGTTTATATTCTTGTATGTTCCCCAATAACTCAGTTCTTCATGCGATAAACTTCGTCTTTATTTTCTCCGATTCACTTGATGATAATGTCAAATTCAATTACCCTAATAATAACTGATATTCACTTCTAATATTTTCATCACGTGTCACCAGTCTAATTACACAGCGACCCCAAAAATCTCCTCGTATACACATTTTCTCGTGATTTAGAAGCATTTTATGAATTTCAGTATGCCATATTGAATCCGCCATCTTGGATTTTGGAAATCTGATGCTGGATTCGTTGTCAGTGACCTCAAAAACCTCAGTACACCGATTTTCATCCATCTTCGAGAGTCTTATCGAATTTTCGTCCACCATCTTGGGTCTGCCATCTTGAATTCTGGAAATCTAATGCTGAATTCGTAATCAGCGACCTCAAAAACCTCGGTGGATCGATGTCAATCCATCTCCGAGGCTTTTTTTGACTTTTCATCCACCATCTTAGGTCCGTCATCTTGAATTTTGAAAATCTGATAATGGATTCGTAATCAGGCACCTCAAAAACCTAAGCATACCGACTTTCATCCATTTTCGAGGCTTGTTCTGACTGTTCGTCCGCCATCTTGGATCCGTCATTTTGAATTTCGAAAATCTGATGTTTGATTCGTAGTCAGCGACCTCAAAAACCTCCGGGTACTTCTCTTGAAGAATACTGAACGAATAAAATTATATGTTCTGTCAATTTTCTCTAGATTCCCAGAATTGCGAGTTATTTTGGCGAATATATGGTAAATTGAGAGAGGTTAGGTCTCCTTCAAGTCTGGGAAAAAATTCTATCGTAAAGTTGAGATATTTTGTGCACCCTTGGTTGATGTTTTGAATAATTTTGAGCGCATTTTCAACCCGTGAAAAAATCACAAAGTCAAATATCCTTCAATTTTCCGTCGACTTTTTATTTTAAATCGGCCATATCGGTATTCCAGCGCCATCTGAAGGTAATTTTGACCTCAGCAACCGAAAGAGCAACCTCGAAAATAACAGGTAAGGTATTTTTGCCATGAGTTTTTGATGATTTATGTATCATTCGCAACGTTTAAAATTACAGTTGAAATCCTGCATTTCCCGGACTTAATGGGTCAATGACAAAATATAATACATCACCCCAAATGTGATTTTGTCCCTACTTTACCATAAGATTGAGTAATTTTTCAAGTAACTTTCCTCTGCGTGCAGCTAAATATTTCAGCATCCGCAGGACAGCTAATTTCTTAGCAACATTAGCTAAAATTTAGCTGAAAAATGGCTGTCGATCTCACAGCTAATATGAAGCTGAAGCCTAGTGGAACTGGGCGAACTTATGGAACTTTTAATTATTATACTCAATTCAAATATGGTTCATACCAAAAATTGATTGGGTGACTTTCGAATAAGGGATTCAACTACTCAAATATTTCAGGAAACAATTCTATCCGAAGTTACTACACTGAGAAAACAGATATCTTGAAAAATACCATAATTTATGGATTTTCAGCGCTGGTCTGACCCGAGTCGGAATATTCACTTGCATGAATCTCCAAAAGTACCATAATTTCTTGGACTTTTTGAAATAAGTATGGTACCTTCCGTATAAAAGTCCAAGACATTATGTTACTTTTAGAGGTTTTTTCAGGTAAATATTTAGACTCGGTCAGACCAGCGCAGAAAATCCATAAATTATGGTACTTTTTAAGATACCTTTTTCTCCGTGTATCAATCCGCCGCTAGTTACAGCTTCATACGCAGTTAATTCCTCTTCTCCGTGTAAAAGAAACATTTTTTCCACATGGCCAGTCCACTCTTCTTCTGGCTTTTGCAGAAATTCCCGATTAACAAATTTTTCCACACTTTCATCCACACATTTTAATAATTCTTTCCAAATTTCTTCAAGGTTGAATTCAATGGTGTATTCCCTGACTTCTAAGATTCCCGTTGGTATTTTCCGTGACGATTTTTGAAGCGCGAATGGTATGCGGAGGGTCGACGTTGATGAAAATCAATTGCAAAAGTGGGTGAATGTATTTTGGAATGAACAATATTTGCAGAATCATTTCTCACGTTACGCAGAGCTCATTGTGTACAGGGATGAGGAGACACATGAAAAAGAGAAAAATATTCGATTGAAGAAGTGTCAGGGTTAAGGCCGTCTTCGAAGACCTTGAACGTTGAATGTCGAACGTCGATGATAGTGTTGTGCGCTCTGTGTGGTTCGGTCGGTGGTTGTCGTTAGTCGAAAGAGTAGCATACCTCGAAAGCCGATTGTTGGCCAAAAACCTGTACGATGAACAGGCATAGAGATAGAGGGAGAGGAGCGGAAAGATCGACGCCGTCGAACCGTATCATGAACCGTGGAAAAACACGTAGAAATCTTTTTTCTCTTCCTTTCATCCATCATTAATCTTGTAACAAGTAGCCCGATGTATCACGATTCATCACGATCGCTAAATATCAGTCTTTTCTTTGAGAAATTTATCTTTGGTTCAATGAAGTAACTTGGAAACTGAATTTTGAGGTGTTCTAACCCAATCAAAAACCGATGGGTTGGAGAACAATAAAATTAAATCTCATGAATACAATTGAAATTTTTTATTATTCTTCAAACAATGTTTCCACCCTGAACAAGTAAATTTGAGGTGATAAATAACGATAGTTCATCATATTCGATTGAAAATAACAATAAAAAATGGGTAAAAAATCCGAAAAAGTCCAAGTGGTTTGGGTTTGTTTTTCAACTCTGTTTTGCATTAACTGTTCCTCAGGTGCTGTTTCCTTCCATTCATTCATGCTTCATCGGACCTCCATCCAATTACATCATCTCCTCATCTTCTCCTCCTCACTTCTCTGGAAGCTTCAATTCGTTTACCGTGCCTTATATTTTTTTCCTCCCTTCCCACTCTACTGTGAGTTTGTTCTGTCCTCCATTCGTTCTCATAATTCCATTAGCGTTATCAACGAAATTCCGTCAGATCTCATTTCAAAAGAAAATGTCATTGCTCGAGTCTATGTGAACCAACCAATCAACATAATCCAACGGAATTCGTTGACAACGCCAAATTTCATGGATGTTTTTCTCATTCATTCACTTTCATTTCTTACCTGTTCATTTCCCTCCCCTCTTCAATTTTTTTCTTCCTTTCGTATTGATTATCTTTCAGACACGTGAACTCGGTCGATTTATTTTTTCTTCCCCCGCTTGGTTTGTCGTTCTTTCTTTTCTCGTCGATTTTTACTGGTCGTGAAAAGAATTTGTCTTAATTAATGCCTGTTGATTTCTACCCTCATCGAAGAGAAAATATAGGTACACATTATTATTATTAAAAAAAAACAAGTATTCATCACCTGAACTGATTGTTCTGTGGTCAATAATTGATCATTGTTTATGACAAAAACATAGAAAGTAACCCATAAATTTTCCATCAAATTACATTTATCTTAATTGACACATACACACACACGCGTCCGCGCGCGCCTTTATCATCATCGCAAAAGAAAGTTGCTGAAATTTGATGGATATCGATCGATCGATTCATGAACAAAGAATATACATTCTATCCATTTGCCCGTTCATTATCATCAAGATAATATCATTCCGTCAAAGCAAGGTGACATATTTGTAAAACAAAACAAAAGGATTTGATTTTTCTTTCAAATTTGAATGATGAAAATCATTTCTAATTAGAGTTCTGATAAAGAAAACATGAAACAAGAAACTTCTCGTCGAGTGAATAATGTGAAATGGAAGATTTGTGATAGACATCATATAATAATATGTTGTTATTGAGACAATAATTAATGAATGGATGAAATGTATCAACATCATGCATCATCTTATGGTGCCGAGTAGTTGGAAAAATATGGCATTTGTTGCGAGTACAGCAGCAGCAACAGCAGCACCGTTGCATGCCCATACCGATATATAGTGTAAACGATCTTTGGACGATCGTGTGATCGTGATTGGTTCGATCGTGTGTATCCTGAAGCGTCTTGGAATGCAGAATAAAATGCAAACATTCAGCGGACTCGCCTTTGGGAACGTGTTCAAGAAGAAGGCAGGTTTCTTTTGTTTCTTGTGTATATATATATATATAATATTTTATTATCTTGTTCTCAGAAGGTTTTGATTGGATTCGATAATTCAATTTTCACGCGTGAAGTGCGATTTGATCGTGTGAGGCGAAACCTAGACCTAGACCCACCGCCGGATTGTACTTTCTCTATGTAATAAATTCAATTGAAGCACGCGACTAGTCTCGAATCGTTGCAATCGCGATGAGTAACTACCACTGTATAAGATTGCGTAAGAAAAAATAGCAATACTTCTAAACATAAATCGATTAATTATAAAACATTTGTTATTGCAATTGCGATGTTTGATTCAATACAACGAAGTGGTGTGGTGGTGGCGCCCGTACCCGGTAAGAAACGATTTACCGTAACTCTTATTATCTCCCGTAATAAACCTCTTATCACAAATTTACAGTTATACTTTCTGCTTTTATTTTTTTTTTATTTTATAATAATACGTGATGAAAATAGTATAACAGTAATCAGTATCACAATTATTCACGTACGTCCATCGTGGTCCATCGAAGGATAAATTATTCGCAATCACTTCTCGTCTTCTTTCTTCATTTATCGATACAGATATTGTACCACTATACCGATATTACAGCGAATAACTGATCGATAGGTCCAAATACATCGCACAATAGGAAATCGTGAAAATAAAATAGATCTGGCTCGAATCCAATCGAGTTCGATGTGCAATTAAGTATTGCGGCATCGGTAACGTCGATTGAGCATATATTTATGTTTCCATTTTATTACTTTTCTTGCTTATTAAATGTGCTGCTTGTAAAAGATTTTGAAACATGATAATGTTATGTGCAAACGATTACAAGATAGAGATCAGTGCTCGGAATATATGCTATATGCTGAAAGTTTTATCCTCTGGGATATAATCATTCCACAAAACAGAAACGAGACTTCCCTTATTCGCCGTACATGATGCTTTTATTTTCATTGGAAAATTCTTTTACATTCCTATGATATCGTATTGTTGATATGAATGATTGGATTCTTCTTCTGGTGGGGATCGAATTCTGTCTAAATAAAACGTAATCGTAGATCGAAAATGTATACACTGTGAAAAAGGTTCACCAGAAATTTCCAGTTTTGTTTTTACAGTTTAATAGAAAATTTGAGAATATTTCTCAAATTTATGTTGAATTTTACTTGGAAAAGAATAAAAAATTATCAATACTTGACAAACAATAGCGAGGAGTGAATTTTACAGATTTTATTATTTACTTTGTAAAATTTCATGCACGATTTTTGGAAAGTTGATATTTTTGTTCTATCGTTTGTAGAGTATTGATATTTTTTCCTTCTTTTTCAAGTTAAATTTAACAAAAATGTGAATCCTTTTATCTTGATGAGGCATTTAAGAAGTACTCTCAGATTGTTTATTAAAGATTATTATGTCTCCTCATTTTTCTAGATCGAATTTCGAAAAGAATTCACATCATTTTAGGGAGAAACTTTGAAAGGGGAGTAGACTACCGGTCAAAAGTATTTTACAATCTCTTCAGAAAATTCAAGATCTTTGAAGTTTGATATCTCGGCCAAAAATCATCGTACACTGTAAAAAAAATTTGTTGAATTCCAAACAAAAATGCTTGGAAATTTACAAACTTTTTTGTAAATTGCCGAACAAAAGTTGGTGAATTCTCAAAAATCTTCGTGGAATCACAGAATTTTTTTGAATGTTTACAAACTTTTGTTTGGTAATTTACAAAAAAAGTTTGTGTAAAAAACTGCCAAACTTTTTTGGCAGTTTAGGAAGTATATTTTTTACAGTGTAGGAACGAAACCACACAAACATTTTGGAGTAAAAAGTGTGCCCCTTGGAGAAATTTCAGTCTCAGTCAGCTGTCTGAAGTTCGTTATTAGCTGCATTGAGTTGGACTCGCGATGTGTTTTTGATTTTTTTTGTGGACGTTGGGTGATTTTCGCGCAGGAAGATGAGAGTGAACATTCGATAGAGCATAGACTTACCTTTGAAATGCTTGTTGGTTTGCCTCCCTTTGATTAATCCCTGCGGAGTTATGTTGTCATTTTTTACGAGAGCCTTATAGAAGAAATTCATGTTCAAACAAAATGCTGTGATTCTGTAAATACCACTCCAATCGAATTCCCCCAATCTTACACTGAGAAAACAGATATCCTGAAAATTACCATAATTTATGGATTTCCAGCGCTTGTCTGACCCGAGTCGGAATATTTACTCGCACGAATATCTAAAAGTACCATAATTTCTTGGACTTTTCAGAATAAGTATGGTACCTTCCTTATAAAAGTCCCAGATATTATGGTACTTTTAGAGGTTTGTTCAGGTAAATATTGAGACTCGGGTCAGACCAGCGCTAAAAATCCATAAATTATGGTACTTTTTAAGATACCTTTTTCTCCGTGTAAGAGATCCCCAAATATTCTTGCATGGGGGAACCATCAAAACTCGCTTCTTCCACGAGAATTGATGTAACTCCGGAAGAAATGATCAGAGGAAGACAAACCAGGGATCATTTTGAAGCTGAATCTATGCTTTATAGGATGTATACGCTCATTTTCCCGCGGAAAAATCACCCAATAACATGCAATGGCTTGATGAAACGCCCACAAAAGAAATCTAGAAACATCGTGAGTTCAACTTGATCGGACAGCAGGTAACTGAGACTGAAATTTCTTCAAAGAGCACACTTTACTCTTCAAAATGCTTGTTCAGTTTTGTTCCTGCGATGATTTTTGGCTGGGATATCAAACTTCAAAGATCTTGCATTTTCTTGAGAGGTGGTTGAATACTTTTGACTCGGTTATATCGAAGAGAACATTTTTTTTACCATACAAAATCATTCTCCAGGCCCTTGCAAGGAACTGGCAAGCCCTACTACGGCCTTGTAATAACTGAAGAATCACTAGAGTGATTTCTACTAGGAAGAAAGACGACAGTTTTCCATGTGTGCATGAATGTGGGGCCAATTTAAGTTCAATTCTCGCCCAGGCCAGCTAACCTTGGATCGATAATGGCCCCGCACGTATATGCACACATGGGTTCTCATCGAAGGGAAGTTTTCTAGCTCCTGTAGCTGAAATTCAGCTGATACAGCCAAAAATTCATTTCTGTGTGAAGAGAAGAAAATTTTAACATCTGAATTGGGATAGTTTCATGAAGCTGGAACAGAAAACTTTGTTCAAGGATTTAAGCAAACGAATTTTCAGCAAAGTTCAATTACAACAATCATCCATGTGGAAATAGCCAGAGTTGAGAAAAGGCGCGACACTGGCGAGGTTGTATTTGCCAAAGTTCGGCAAAAACAACTGTGCCTGCTCAGAATCATTCCCGTTTTTTAATTATCGCCGAACATTCGCAAGATTTCAGACGGTATTGCGTCGTTATAGGGACAGACGTTATAGAGTCAGTATCGAATGAATACTGTCTTGACAATACCCGGGATGTAGAGAAACAGTACCGCGCCAGTATTCAGTCAGAGTTGGTATTATCATTCCATATGTACAACAGACGGCAATGTGCCAGTAATGATATGACTCTAGCTGATTACAAAATCGGTAGTGAACTGATGTTAAAATCATCATCTTGGTAACTTGGCTATTGTAGTAAGCAGGAGTCACGCCGGTACTGAGCCAGAGTTGGTATGATCATACTGTATGTGTGTTAGACAGCAATGTGCCAGTAATGATATGACTCTGGCTGACTACAAAATCGATAGTCGATTGATGTTGAAATTGTGATCTTATAGCAACTCGTCTGTTGTGGTCAGCCGGAGTCGCGCCAACATTGAGCCAGAGTTGGTATTATGATTCAATATGTTCGATAGACGACATGGTACCTGGAGTATTGGTGGGACTCTGGTTGACTACGGAATCGGTAGTCGATTGACATTAAAATCACGATCTTGGCAACTTGATTTTTGTAGTGAGCCGGAGTCGCGCCAGTATCAAGACAGAGTTGGTATGATCATTCAATACCCCAACCGGAAATTTACAACAGGCGCAGTACTGCACCAGTACTAGCCAAGACTGGCAGGGTACTGGCATTTGTCTGGAATGATAACGCTTTTCAGTACTGGGGATTGAGTACTGATGCCATTATTCGCAATCAGTGCAGGGCCAGTACTGGGTTAATACCTGGCCGGTATTAAGTTCTCAGTACTGGTTTATCAGTACAGGCATATTATTATATTTTTATGTATCCAGTACTGATCCCTTACGTGTTGACCAAGTGTTGGAGACCCAACACTGGCACTGTACTGCACCTGTTGTCAACATTGGCATATTACAGATTTTTCTGATCGGGATGTTCGATAGAGAACAAGGAGCCAGTATTGGCACAATCTTGTTTCACTACGGAGTCTATGGTAAATTGTGTGACTTCAAGGGAATTAGTACAATAAATGGGAATTTAAGTGGTCCGTTGTCAACTCGGAGATTAGCTGATGGGATAGAGACTCTATTTCTCACTCGCAGGTCCCGGGTTCAATCTTTTCATGAAACCACTTCCAAAGCGGTCTTTCTCAGATAACGGTGATGAGAAAAATAGATTCACAAAGTTTTGAAAGTTCAAATTCAATGTATTCTTTCTTGTACTTGAAATATAACTCCGGGGATCTCTAATTACCAGCACTGTGCCAGTACTGGGTCGAATCTGAATTCCTACATAGGATGTATTATTTTGACTCTCTACCACTTCTCATCCAGGTATGGCAGAACAATTGGTTCTGTTGTCATGGCAGAGTTCCGCCATAGTTGGCTCACATTAAAAATCGGTACCGACGTTGTTGTAAATGTTCTACTGGCCCTTATGTAAAATGATGTTATGTAGTGCCGTCGATTCAACTGGCCCTGTACTGGTAAGTTTGGATTTGCCAGTACTGAGCCAGTAGCGGCCCGTGTTTCCATTTCCACATGGGCAGCTACGAGTGTTTGATATGTGATGATAAATTCTTCATTTCCACCAACCGACTCAAAAGTAATGCTATACACTAGAAAAGAAAAATATGTAAAATTTACATCTTGTGAAATCAATATTTTAACTTTTTTACCACCCTTTTTCAACCACTGTAGCTATTTTGTAGCTGCCGCAGTAGGAAATCGTAGCAGTAACTGCACGGATTTTGTGATTGACATTTGGATAGCTAAATAATTCAACTGTGGTAGACTGTTAGAAATTTCTGCATTAATTTTAATGCATTTGCTGGAAGTTTTTTTCAAATACGTGCATGAATTGAGTTTCACACACATTTTACATGAAATTTAATGTAAACTATAGCATAATCTATATTTTTTTCATGTTTTTGTACATTAAATTTAATTTAAAATTTGTATTAACCTGAATTCATGTACGTGATTGAAAAAAACTTCCAGATATTTCTGACAGTGTAGCTACATTTCTTGCTGTTACCACTAAGTGAGTAGCTATTCAAATAATAGCTAATTATTCTTTCCCGTGTAGTTCCAGCTACCACAGCTATTCGAGTTGATTTCACAAGAGCAAAATGTGAAATGTCCAAATATTGAATTGATCGGATGTAAATTTGACAATTTTTGTTCTATCGTGGAGACCTTTGACTCTAGGTCCGCAATATTTCTTGATTCGTCATCGGCGACCTCAAAAACTCCCGTCTAATGGTTTCTGTATCATCCTCGGCAGCATTTGCGTTATTCTCATCATTATGATATCTTCTCTGCCTTGACATATTATACTTGAAAGACATAACGATGATGTCACGTTGAAGAACGAAGCAAAACGATCAAAAACAAGTTCTGACAAACACGAAATTTGAAATCTCGATATTTTCAAGTGTGATCAGTACGTTGAACTAGAAGATATCTTAATCGGAAGCGTATATTTATATCACGTGGAGATAGCGTATTCGTACATTGCCATTCCAATTGTCCATGAATTCGTCGGTATTTTTAACACTTCTTTGGTGTCGAGACCCTGTCGTGGACGGAGGAAATTGATTGGAATTGAGTTGTTGTTGCATTGATAAATCAATGACTATTAATGTTATCCAGGGTTTTTTCACAAATAAACTTTGATGATCTATGTTCGTGATAGTTTTAGGATCACTTTGCATTTTTCATTCTCATAATTATATTGTCGAGTTTTTGTAACAATCTAAAATATGGAAGTACATGTATCGTTAACTAAACGGATATTTGTGGTAACGAAACAGATAGTCATTGTAACGATCTTTTCCTTCGCAACAACGATTCAATATTGCCAGCTCGGCTCAAGAAATACAATTATATGCCCAGATAGCGCCAAGGGCTGTAAAAGAATTCCAGATCCGAAGAATTTAACTCTTTCTGGATTCCTTTTTCTGGTCACGGAGCAGAACAAAGAAATTGGTTTTTCTTGGCAAAATTTCCAATAAAAATGTTCATACCTGACTTTTGGATATTTAATAAATGAATTTATCATTGTTTCACAGATGCGTTTGAGTTTTTCATGCTCGATTTGAAATACAGGTTGGTTGAAAAGTTCCTGCGCTCACCAAGAGACAGCACTGCTAGCTCAAAACTTTTTTTTTCTCAAGTTGGTATATCTGTCCTGAGAACACATGCAAAGTTACAAGTCATTCTGTCAATTCATTCTTTGTTTACAAGCTATTTGAAGTTGACGTGTCATTGATTTTTCTTAATATGGAAAAAATTGAATATCGTGCAGTCATTAGATTCTTTGTTTCGAAGGGTTTCAAAGCAAAGGAAATTTATGAACAATTGTTAGAAGTGTATAAGGAGTCCTCACCTTCAAAACGCACCGTTGAATTTTGGGCTGGTGAATTTAAACGTGGTCGTACTAGCCTTGAAGACGATCCACGCGAAGGACGACCAAAAACTGCAACCACAGCAGAAATCATTGAGCATGTACATAATATGGTTAGTGAAGATCCAAGTTTGACTAAGCGTGAAATTGCTAATGCCATAGGCATCTCAGACGAACGAGTACTCCATATTTTACATGAAGAATTACGTATGAAAAAACTGTTTGGAAAGTTAGTGCCGCACACGTTAACAATTCAACAAAAACTGGATCGAAAACAAATTTCTCAGCGTAATTTGGAGCGTTTTAAGCAGAATAAAACCGACTTCTTGCGTCGTTTTATAACTATGGATGAGACTTGGATCTACCACCATGATCCTAAATTGAAACAAGAACGTTTACAGTGGACTGAAGCTGGTTGTTCAGCTCCAAAGCAGGTAAAGTCACAACGATCGGCAAAGAAGGTTATGGCATCAGTTTTTTGGGATGCAAAAGGAATTTTGTTCATTGATTATCTTCAGAAAGGTAAAACAATCAACTCCGAATATTACTGCAGCCTTTTGGATCAGCTGGATGAAAAAATTCGTGAGAAAAGACCTGGTTTAAAGAAGAAAAAAATCATTTTTCATCAAGATAATGCACCTGCTCACAAAAGTGTTTTGACGATGGCTAAATTCAAAGAACTCAAGTACGAATTCCTTGAACATCCACCGTATTCGCCAGATTTGGCTCCTAGGCGACTACTATCTCTTCAGAAATCTCAAACAATTCCTTCGTGGAAAGCATTTTTCGTCGAATGAAGAGGCCATAGCAGCCGTAGACGGTTATTTTGCAGAGCTTCCGGAAAATCATTATAAGGATGGGATAAAATTATTGGAAGATCATTGGAACAAGTTTATTGAGCTTCTAGGAGATTATATTGAATAAAAAAATATATTTCGTAACAAAGACAGTATTCTTTCATTTCGAGCGCAGAAACTTTTCAACCAACCTGTATATTATAAATTGAATATGCTCAAATTTAAATCTGATTGAATGAAGTATTGATATAATTAAATAAAGTTGAAGGTTACTGTTCTTTTTTACTGTTCCTTTCCAAGGAATTTGAAGTACTGTGGTACCGATGTTTATAATTTCTGTCTCTCAAAGTAATATCAAATTAATTTATACCACATGAATATTGTTCAAAATATATATCCAAATATGTTTGGGTTTTCAGCTTTAGATGAGAAGTTAGATTTTCCACTCCATTAAGGCACTGTCTGTTTTGTATGTGAATGTTGTAATTTAATGGTTTGGTTAATTAGTGAGAATTGAAATTTATAGCTATAAAAAAATCTCTACAACTTTGACAATCAGAAATTTCTTCTTCAGATCAGAAAAACTAAATTGAATTCCAAAAACAAACCTGACTTTTTGTAAAAGAAATCTGTTTTGTTTTTCTGCAACCCTGTCGATTAATTTTGAACTTGAAAGATAATAAGATAAATAAATACTATCTTTTTAATCGTAGTCTTCATCATCGTATATGAAACTCTCTGTGTTTGACGATAAAATATTTATTTTCACACTTCATGTTCTTTGAAACCATTGATACTTTTACGAACAAATAAATGAAACCCATCGGATCGTTCTTTTCCCTGCCACATTGAAGATTATTAACGGTTCATTGAAATCCATAATTCAATGAAATTTAATAAAAACTTTGTAACTGTAATTGATTATTGAAACGCATTGAATTCCCATTGAAGCTCATCAATTCAACCAATTCAATAGACTTTTTGAACTATAAATAGTTGAATATGATACTATCAATAATGATGATTATTTTCCATCACGAGATAAGATTACCAGATGATATGTCTCATTAAATTGATGGATTCTTTTCAAATATCTTGTACACACTTTATCCATCCAATAAGATAGGATCTTTATAAAATTCGTGAAAAATATGTTAGAACCTCTTTCAAGGCCTTGTAACGTTGTATCATGGCTATCCAAGCTAGCGATCAACCAAGGCTTTTACTTGTTTTCTTATCTCACCTCTAATCTATCTGTTGTCATAGTAGACTCACTCAAGAAATAGTATTTCCTAGTTCGTCGGAAACACATATCCGTATCGATTTTCACGTGTTATATTTTTCTTCTTTCGTGTTTTTCAGGCCAACAAAGTGACAGGAGGAGGAGGAGGAGGAGGAGGAGGAGGGGGTGGGGGACCTCCCGTGGGAAATGCCGCGCCTCCGCCAACGCTTATTAATAAAATTAAGTACCAACCTGGTGGACCTGTTATCAAAAAAGATAAGAGGCAGAGTAGTTCGAGATTCAATATATCGAAAAATCGAGAACTTCAAAAATTACCACTTCTTACCGGTGAGTAAACTACATTAAACATTCTTCAATTCAAAATAAACGGAGAGAAATTTGATGATTGAAAGTGGTAAAATATGTTACGTAGGTAATATCATTATCAAAATTGGTTGAATGAAACTATTGGGAATAGCTTGGAAATAAGTCTAATAAATAATTCTTCAGGAAAACTAACAAAGGTAATATTGATGATTTCAGGCAGTGCTAATACTTTTTACCATCGTAATATTTCTTTACACTTTATTTTAAAATTCTCGCAAGCAAGAGCTTTAAAAATCGAAGCAAAGGCAATAATTTTCACCATCAATGAATCATTCACTAAAATGAAAAAAAAAAGTTTACTTGCAAAAACATATTTCCAGGCACATTTGTTAGTTCATGTTGTCCAACCTTCGAGTTATTACCACCATATTTGTTGATTGCAATCATGTTATTTTTAATACATTCTTGAGTACAGTTTATAATGAAAAATCCTAATTACGCGGAGGGGATTTGAACTCAAGAATAATGTACTTATATCTACCTATAAACTTTACAATTGAAGCCGCTTTGCTACGCTCGCACTTATAAATTCGCTATTTCGAAGTTTCATGGAAAGACTAAACGAGGGAACCTAAACTGGCCAACTCGTTGTGTGCGATAATTGTGAGAGAATCTCGAGCGCTGTTGGAAAATATTACCATCAACGCTTGTATTATACCGACCCATCATTGGTAGTAAATGTGATTCGTGGCTTTCCAAATTTAGAATAGTTGTTCAAACAAAATCTATTATTGTCAAGTGGTGATAATTTTCATTAGAAAAGGTATTTATTTCGTTTGTTCATAGTTGTTATTACTGAAATATATCTTCTCACGCTGAATCTTCATTTTTATTATCGTAGCTGGCGATTAATAATGCACCAAGGTTACAAATTACTGTCAATATTTTCCAATAATACTAGTTTACGACAAAAAAATAGTAATTTTCACAATCAAATTTTTCTTCGTGTAGTAGTTGAATAAGTCCTTTCTCAGGCCCTTCCGAAGGAAATATCGACAGTTCTGGGCTGTCGTATCGTTACTGCGATTTCGCTTAGTGAGATAAATAAAAAATGATGAATGTTGATGAATGTGCGTGTGAAAGAATATGGAAACGTTGAGAATTGAACTGTTTTGATGTAAAACAGTGCGTGAAAAATGATTGTTGCCACCCGCTAATACCGGTTCAAAGAGTACGGTTACCAGTATCTTTGCAATGCCGGTGCCCGACATCGAGAGTTGGTTACCAGTCGGGACAATCCTGGTAACAACCAACTGTTGTGGAAGCTTTTTTTATATCAGAAATCACTCAAATCCTTAATAAAAATCCTGCCGGTCTACGTTACGTTATAATTCATAGAACGGAACCGTCGAAATATCATTTATTCATCGTTTGATTCGATTAATCGATCAGCCGCGCAGGCTTAGTCGAGAACAACAATTTGGTACCGAAAATATCCTACGCTAACATTATTCTACAAGAGAATGTTGTATCTCAGAATAATTTTCTCACACGTTTCTTACAAAATCTTTTAGGAAATCCGTATAAAATCTTTCCGATCGATGACGAATGAAAGTGGAACAACGAGAAATTTGTAATTGAAATTAGTTGTCATTGAGGACAATATGAAATTGCATCGTGCAAATATATGGTTATTTGGGTTAACTAGACAAGTTTTCTGCGCCTCGGGGATCGCGGCGGCATCGCTAAAGACAACAAACTTTCATTCGCGCTTTGACGGGAACGAGAAACGTTTTTCCATTCAACATTATTTTCTTCTTAATGACAATTTCTTTTTACCGATATCTCGTCAAAGCGAGTCTCTTACATCATTAGAGGAAATATGAAAAAATTTCATGTAAAGAACAGTAGTCTACAGTTTCAATGATCCGTCTTCGCTTGATAATTCATTCATAATTCATCAAAACCATTTATCGTAAATATCGTCTATTCGATCACAAAAATCAATTAATAGAATTGAAATTTTATAATGAAATGATGTGTGATCGATTGATTGAATATATTCGGATTCATATATTTCATTCAATTGATGTATATTTGATAACTGTGTTACATTCGGAGGATTCAATCCGTGCCCTGCAAATTTCATCAACTTAAAAACACCTGCAATTAAATTGTAACCTTAATATTTGAATTCGAAATTTTTGAACGATCTCATCGATCTACATGAATCATTTTTCCAGTGTTCAAGAGTTTGGAATTCAATTTTTATGAAAAATTTGTGACTTATGGCATAGTTTTTCACAGTTCATGAAAAGTAATAACAGGGAACGGATTAAATCCATTCCCTGTACCAATCCTTTCTTTCAGTGAACGTGAACGAACATTGGCCGACGTATGAAAATGAGTAGAAATTGAAAAGATAAAAATTCGTTACAAGAAAGTTGTGACTCTCTCATAACATTGGAGTTTTTAGTGATATCACTGCAGGATGTCCAGCCTCGGAGAATTCTAATGGAATCGAACAGTCATAAAATCACTCTCTAAATCTAAAAGAGTGAAAAATCGCACGTTTCACTCCACTAAGTGTCAGAAGTGAGCCTTGTCCGCTTCGAGTGGAATTTTCACTCGTTTCTAGTGGCCTGTCACTCTTTTAGAGTGGAAAATTCACTCTAGCGTCGAAGTGGTTGTGAATTTCTAACCTCAAACCTTAGAATATCACTCTAAAAGAGTGGAAATTTCACTGGAAAATTCGACAGGCTCACTTCTGGCTGGCTAAACAGTGAAATCTCACTCCAAAGATTTTAGAGAGCAGGTTGAACGAAATGACTAATGAAACAAATAGAAAATTCGAAGATTGGAGTTGAAAATAGAAAAAAAATATAAGCTGATATACTCTGTCTTGTTTCTAAGCACTCATCAACAGCCTGTATTTATAATTAACGAATGTTTCTTTTGGAAAATTATCTATCTCGTTGGAATTCTTCGTAATTTTCGTTTGATATATATCAAATCATTGAAATTTAATGGAGATTTATTACGAATAGTGATATACAAATATTGTTAATTTTCCCTATTGATATGGACATATCAGTAATTTTTAATCCACGTTACTAAAAATTCCCCAAAAATTCAGAGTTCATACTAAGGAGGGTATAAAAACATTTTTATCATTATCAGAATTAAGCCAGGTCAGAAAGGGTTAATTTAAGTAAATCAAATTATCAATATTCCCATTGAATGAATTGATAATGCAGATGATCATACTCATCGACATCAGCCATTTAATTGATGAACCCAAAGTATGTAGATGACTAAAAGCGAGTATTAACGTTTAACATACCCTACATCTATCACATCCCTCGTGTCGCCGATCGCTGACGGTGACACGTGGAATTATATGACAATACAATCTTGAGGGTTGTTGCTGTAAACCAGGCAATGACTTCTTGCTGCTTATTATTACGTCAGAGTGTTAGAGAGAGGGTCAAGCCCATTGGAGAGTCGTCGGCTTTCATTGAGGACAATATAACGATGGAGTTGCTGCTTGTCATTAGGGACAATGTCACAATGTAATATTCATGTAGATACATCCGTTAGATTCCCATAGAGCTAGAAATTCTATCCGCCCGTTATTTCGTTCCTCATTCATCCACCGATGTTGTTGTTAACTTTTCCGTTGCTTCCGTATTTCGAACGTTCGATGACGAATAAAATTCTCCATATTTTGGGAACAAACACTGTTAAAAATTTCCGCATGAATTTTAATGTAAATCTACTGGAAGTTTTTTTCAAGTACGTATAACTGAAAATTCATGTACAGGTTTCAGAAATTTCAAGTCTAAATACATTGAAATTTAATGTATGAATACATGAAATTTGTATATGAATTTTCATTCGCGTTCCAGAAGGGCACTTCCAGTAAATTTTCTTTGAAACTCATTGAGAACCTTCAAGCGACAGACGAAACATATGATATTTTGCGCATCCTTCTTTTATGTAAGAATTACAAATTTTAAATATGTGATAATAAAATACATGCATGGGATTGCGCACTGTGAATGCAAATTCTCATTCCATATTGGTTCTGAGATATAGGAAGCCAAATTTTCTGAATTATAACCTCCAATCGTAAGAATTTTCCATCGATCCCATAATGTTTCAGAACCACTATGAAATTAAAATTCTCAATCCCAAGCATGTATTTTATCATCGTGAGCATACAATTTTCATTTCTCACGTGGTTCATGAAAATATTTTGCGGAAAATTTCGTACCCTTCCCCAACAGATTCTAAAATTTGTGTACGTCCAGGAAACGTACAAATAAGTTTCTCAGACGTCCTTCGGAGGTTTCCTGAACGTACACAAATTTTAGGTTCTGTTGAGGTTCGGTGTCGTTCAAGCACTCTCAACGACAAGACTCGTAGAGTGCAACCTAATGCAATTGAGAATAATAATTTCAAAATTTATAATCACAAAAAGATTATAATTATTCAATTTATTCACTCAATTTCAAACATCATATCAATGGTTATGTTATTTTCTCAAATCTCTATCGATTTAGTGTAATCATAAGTTAATTTTTAATGTACTGATACTTGAAATTGTAATTCAATTTCACATGATTTGAAAATTAATGTAATAATACTTGAATATCTTTTGAAAAATTCATTTCCAAGCTGGAGCATTTGTTTCTCTTTTCAATCCTTGTCAACGAATAAGAATAAGAGATGGGAAACGATACAAAAGAAATATATTCACCCTTATCACGCACAGTGCGTGTGCTTTATGAATGAGTGAATTTCTTAGAAGACTGTTTCCATGATTCCGACATTTGAAAAAAGCCAACGTATTCGTTCTTTCCCCTTGATCGTTCTTTTTTTCCTTTCTCTTCTCCTTCATTCACGTGTTACACAACGGTTGGGGTTGTTCACGTGTATTGCGTCATTCATTCGAAGAGGGTTGAAAGTCTGTCTACCGACAGTGCTTCTAAAAGACTGGCAAAGAGGATTGTTTGTTGCTTGTGGCGATACGATATTCAATTCAGATTTGCGGCAGATCTTTCGTTTAATTCCGGTAACTGGGAGATGAATTAAGAACTTGGTATTTCTTTGAAAATTCAATTATAATTGAAATTTTATGGAGTATCGATGTTTTAATTGCTTTCATTCGAATGTGAAAGGTTGGGGAATTATTAATCTATTAATTGACATCGTATTGTGGTTTAATCCAATCCTTAGTATTGCAAAATTATTTGTTCAATATGCAATAGTATTTATAGCTCCTAGTATGAACTCTAAATTTTTAGGGAATTTTTAGTAACGTAGATTGAAAATTACTGAAATCCATTGAATGATTTGATATATATCAAACGAAAATTACAAAGAATTCCAACGAGATAGATAATTTTGCAAAAGAAACATTCGTTAATTATAAATACAGGCTGATGATGAGTGTTTAGAAACAAGACAGAGTATCAGCTTATATTTTTTTTCTATTTTCAACTCCAATCTACGTAGCATATCGGCGCCACATGCAAAGTAGTATCAGTGCAGGGTGTCCAGTTTGGGAATTTTCTATTTGTTTCATTGGTCATTTCGTTCGACCTGATTTGATGACTGATCGATTCCATTGGAATTCTCCGAGGCTAGACATCCTGCAGTGATACAACTGAAAACTCCAATGTTATAAGAGAGTTACAACTTTCTGGTAACGAATTTTTATCTTGAAATCCATTGGAACATGATTATTAACCCAGGTGAGAATTGACGATTGGCACTAGGATGGCGCAACACTGACAAAGATTGGCCGAGCCTTGGCGGTTAGCAAGGTGCAAGCTTGAAATGATAACATCGTTACAGGCTCCATTGATGTATTCTGCCAATCACGGACCAACATTGGTACGATTATGGCAGTCAAATTAGCCATCATTGGCAACCCTTGAAAAAATTTGCCGCTCGATCTAAATCCAAGATTGGATCATGCTTGTACTCATTACGAACCAAGACTGATAGACGAATTTTTTTATGGTCTGCCAATGGTCAGATGTTTTATGCATTTAAAGGAGGTACCATCATTTATTACACATAAATGATGTTGACTGCTAAATTTGAGTCAATACTATAATAGTACTGAGTCAATATTCGGCCAAAATTGATTCAACGTTGCGACAATCCCGCGCCAACGTTGAGCCAATGTTGTGCCGATGTTCAACTCTATGTTGAACGATGGCAAAAATATAATAAAAATTCAGAGTCATATATTCCCGACATCGATCGCTTCCCCTCCACACATGTTAAGAAGTACAGCCCGAACCTGAAATATTTTATACAACCAGGGCCAGAGAATCTCTGTATACATTGAAACGAAGAAACTTATTCGATTAATCCAATACAAGATGTGTTTATAAGTTCAATATAACTCAATGATTACTGGTTACCTTACAAATCAATTACATCAAGTATAATTCAAATTCTGATGTCCACGAGTCCATGGGTCTGCACAGCTAAAATCTCTCCTTCGATGAAGGACCTATGATGAAGACAAGAATTTTCAAATCAGAAGGTTATATGATGCTTATATATCAACCGCATAGTTCGTTGAGCGCTTGCGAGAAACGAACCGAGCGTTGGAAACAATACCGAAGGGTGGCGCTTTGACATTGGACGCGGGAATTTTTGTATGGAGACGTATAATTGAGGATCGTGGCTAGCCTGAGCCAAGCTTTGACCAGGCTTGGCACTGCATTGGGTACTCATTTCTTCTAAACGTTGTCAACGTTTGGATTAATATTCAGCCGTGCTATGAAATTGTTCGTATGAAGTCAATTTCTTTTGTCCAAACGATATTGAGACAACGATGAACCATGATTGGCACAATCTTGAGCCAATGATGGATTGATCATTGGAAATTATGATTCCCAACATTGGTGCAACATTGTGCCACTTGTCAGTCAACGTTGGCTCGATATAGATTTCCAAGCCTTGGATGTCAGCATTGCGCCTATCTATTTTCCTTCGTCAGCATTGGCGCAAGCAAGAAATTCTCACGTGGGAATTTGTACTCATTTTTGTACTCGGCCAATTTTTGTTCACGTTCACTGAAAGAAAGGATTGGTACAGTGGGTGGATTTAATCCGTTCCATGTTATTACTTTTCATGAGTTTTGGAAAACTATGCCATAATTCACAAATTTTTTATAAAAATTGAATTCCAAACTCTTAAACACTTGAGAAATGATTCATGTAGATCGATGAGATCGAGTACATTAGAATAAATAACGTTCGAATATAGAAATTAGATTGTTAACAATATTTAAATATTTCGAATGTAGTTGTTTTAAATTATGACATGAATATTTTCTGATATATGACTGAATATTCATTGATCCAAAGAATGACATTATTGAATTTGATATGATAAAGAACATCATAATGGAGTTGATAATATTATCAATGTGATGAAACATCTTTATTTGCATTTGTTGTAAATTGAAATGAAAGAAACGCATAGTAAACAGATGCAACGTTTGAAATGAAAGATAAAATTCTGCATTCTTCGACATTAATGAGTTGATCAACATCAAAATCATATTTCCAACAATATTCATAGTATTAATAATAGTTTCATTGCATTATCGCACATTTAATACTCCATAATTAGCCTTTAAGGGGAGGTTCTCATCAAGCAAATTTCGAAATAAGGTGATTTTCTCGAATTTTTTTTTCTCAAGAAGGAAGTAAATTAAGAACTCAAGTTATTTGAAACTCATTGAATGGATCCTAAAAAAGTACATGAGAAAAAATGTTCTCAAGTCAAATGATTCGTATCCCAAAACCTATTTGAAGGCGTTTTTTTTTCGAAACCATGTTTTTCAAGTTTGACTCCACAATATCTCAAAAACTACTGAACAGATCGCTCTTTTTTTTTTTGGTTTTATTTTGAAGCTGATTGAATTTATTGGAGGATGAAATGTGCCTCTTCTTTTTCTTTTTATAGCACTTTAAAGAGCGACAAAAGGTTAAAAAACGCTATCAAAAGTTTGCTTGTCTGTCATTCTTTTAATTTCTATACTTTTCATTCCCAAGTGTGTATTGACGGCGGGCCCCATCTATGCCCAGGGTGGGTGCCCATGCTACACAACGTGGGACCAACCCTGGGATGATAACATCGTTCCCAGCTTGGCCATATTGCTTTGCCCGAGAATTGGTAACACCACGGGCCCAGCATGAACCCAGACTAGGCAATCAATACTGCCCCTTCCTTTTTGTTTTGAAATTGTTAAATCCCCAGCATGTATATACCATGGGGCCCACCCCGGGCCAGCATGGGCTCCATCCTGCCAATATGGGCCCAAGACTGGGCCAGAGTGGGACCAAAATTCTTACACGCTGAGGATTGTTCACACATGCTCGGGAGATAAATTCACCCCAATCTTGGCCTAACACTGGTCCAAACTGGGGCCAAGTTCAAATGTGCCCGCACTAAGATTCATCATCTCCATTTTTTTTCAACTATAATTGTATGGGAAAGCACAACAGGGCCAAGATTGAGCCAACATGGGCCCCATCGTCATTCCCCAATACTGGGTTGAAGAGGATGGACCCAGCCTGGGGCCCATTGTCATTATAGGCAATACACGCTTGGATTGGTTTTATTGGTACAACCTCCAACAAATATAATATATTTCATACAAATTTGTGGATTTTTGATTTCTGATAATTTTCACAAGTGCTATAGTGGCATAGAAGTGGTATAGATTGATCACTGTTTCTTCAAGTCGTTATGTTTTAACTCAATCACAATTGAAAGACTCAATTAACAAGTGTAAAAACCCCCGAGTTCTTTATTCACCTTCTTCATTCTATGAAAAGAAAAAAAAAATTCGAGAAAATCAGCTTATTTTGGGGTCGCCAGATAAGAACCTCCCCTTAACCCATTAACGCCCAAGCGCCTCGATTTTGTCGAATCGTCTTTGAAAAAATTCAGTTTTCACATATTTTGGCGTGAAATTTTATGCTCTTTCAGGATCCGTGGTCAAAATTATGATTAGACTCCTAGGAAAAAAGATATGGCCGATTTGAACTCAAAAAACGTGAAAATTGAAAAAAAAACATTTTTCTTGAGTTTTTTTCATCATGTTATCGCTAATAATTTGTGCTCTAATTATGGAAAAAAATGGACAAAATGCTTCAGGTTTAAGTGGAGATTTTTTTTATTGAAGTGGAATCGCTTTCTTTTTACAAAATGGCGGCAATAACGTAAAAATTTCATGAAAAACATTACTTATTCTTTTTGCTCGAAAAGTTTATAAGAACGAAAGTGTCTTAGAATCAGTCAAGAACGTTCACAAATTTGTTTAGATTTTTTTGAAAATTCGGAAAATCTGATTTTTCAAAAACGTGTCAAAAATATTTGCAAAAATTTTTGAGTATTCCTTGACTAATTATAAGACATTTTTGTTCTTTTGAATTTTTTGATCAAGTCCACAGTTTCCGAGCAAAAAAATTAGTAATGTTTTTCATGAAATTTTTACGTTATTGCCGCCATTTTGTAAAAAAAAAAAAGCGATTTCACTTCGATAAGAAAAATCTCCTCTTAAACCTGAAGCATATTGTCCACCTTTGTTCATAATTAGAGCACAAATTATTGGCGATAACATTTCAATTTTCACGTTTTTTGAGTTTAAATCGGCTATATCTTTTTTCCTAGGAGCCTAATCATAATTTTGACCACGAATCCTGAAAGAGCATAAAATTTCACGCCAAAATATGTGAAAACTGAATTTTTTCAAAGCCGATAACATTACAAATAATCGCGTCGAAAAGTTAACACAAAATCGAGGTGCTTGGGCGTTAATGGGTTAATCGAGTTCCATAGTTCTATCAAGTATATGCTCCGATCATTAAATTTATTGTCTCAATCTGCTCCTAATAAAAAAATCGTATAACAAAGTTTCCTTCCCGTAAAGTACGAGAAAAGATGTGGGAATCAATCCAACACCTATTTCATTCTTATTGCCAGTCGTTGGAAACTTTCAACGACCCTCCTCTATTTTCTCGAGAAAATAAGCTGTTGTCGGAAGAAACTTGGATTATATCGTTCCTTTATAGTCCCTACAGGAACGAACCGTACGGTTCATTCGTTTGAAGAATTGAAATTCACAAAACGAAATTTCGAAATTATCTCAATCGACATTGAAACCTCGGAATTAACTTATTCTCATCTTTCGTTGTGTTTTAAAATAGTACATTTTGTCTCAATGAGAACTGTGAATCGACAATATTCGTCTACGTTTCACGGAGACAAGAATCGCGATGAGGTATCACTCATCTATTTTTCAGTTCTCAAACCAATTTGATCTTGACCTTTGTTTTATCGTTCGTTTGAATGTGCCTTTCTTTTTCAGTAACTCATTCTAATTCGGACAAAAGCTTGATACGCAACAAGGTGAAATATAAATTGGGAATGGGGATATCATCGACTGTCGCACGAATAACGCGTGGAAAAAGAAACATTTAATGTAATCCTGGCACGTGGTGGTGGTGGAGGTTGTCTGCTGCGGGGGTTGTTATATAATGGGTTGTGTATTATGTGATAAATATTGTCTTTCATAGAATGAAAATTGAAAATCTCAACACCCACGGTGTCTCGCGTTGTTATGTAAACTCGATGGAAACAAAGAGGAGGGCGGGTTTTCGAGAGAGCTGTGAATCACATTCTTCTGCACAAAAAGTTAGACGTCTAGTTACTAGATAGCTTCAAAAAAAAAACCAGTTTTATTCCCTAAAAGAAGACTGATACACCGCATTTTAAGGGGATTCATTGCTCCCTGCAAAAGTTACTAGATTCCAAATTTCTCCTCCCAGTTTTCTCAGAAACGAACACATAAAAATGAAAAATAATGAGTAGCTGTATTTTTTTCAATAGCCTAAGAAGATGCACCTGCTCATTAAAATTGATTCTATTCATTGATTACTGGGAAAATTGGGGGGAAAGATCTAGTAACTTGGCTTGTGGTGAATCGCCTTAATATGTAATTCAACGATATTGGCTAACCCTGGGACAAGCTCGGTTTTGTTCGCAGACTTTTAAAAACACCTGCATGAGCCCCAGAAGTGCAACATCATGGGAATTTAAAATCGGGAGATATATGCTCAAACCAAATAGCGTTCGACATAACCGAAATTATCCGAAAATTAAGTAATAAAATCAATATATCGCTCTATACAGACCTTTTCTAATTATCAAAGATGGCCTGTGTAGAGCAATATTTTGATTTTATTGCTTTATTTTCAAAAAAGTTTGTCAGAAAAGATCTGGGTTGGGTTGACAAACTTTCGAGGACTTTCGCGATTTAATTCTCTGAATGGCGAGTGACTGAAATAATGGAGAACGCAAAGAAACCTATTGAGGGGGAAAATACAAGCACATGTACCTTCTTTTTTTGAGAATGTATTACAATTCATTGGTTGAAGATGCAATCGTGTAATCCAGCACACCTTGAACTATATAAGTTCAAAACTATCGTTACAATTTTTTTCAGACAAAAATATGAAAGAATGGTGAAAATGCACAACTTGACGGAGAGAAAAACAAAAGATAAAATTGTTTTACATTACTTTTTTCAATTTTTCATTTGTTTTGACTCCGTCAAGTTGCGCATTTTCACATATTTTACACAGAGAAAAAAAATTCATTCAAACTCAAGAATATTTCTTTGATTCTAAGAAATACTTTCATTCAATGGTACCTATAAAATTATTCCATTAAATCATCAAAATAAATCATTTACAAGCATGTCGTGAAACTTGGGTCAGAAAAATTGGATTCTTTGTGTCAATGTCATGGGCATTGGTAGGTGGAATTATATTATTTTGGATTGAAAAAATATCTCATTCACGGAATGAACGTTTCATTGAAAACAATAAGAGATTACTTTGAGTCAAATGAATGTTTTTCCATTCAAAGAAATGGATGATTCATTCAACAGTGACAATCAAGTAATGTATTCAAATCCGCAATTCTTGAGATTTGTTTTATAAAAAAAAATTGTATTATTTGTCAATATTTCATAGTCCATTTGAGTGCTTCTGAACTTTTTGATAAACGGAAATTCTGCGCACTTTGAATCATCTTAGACTTGAATGAATGGTTGAGGAGTCATGCCATCTTGCCGGTTGAACAATGTTGTCACTTCGGGTGAGTGATCTGTAATTCACCGTCATAATCTGAAAGAACTATTTATTTGGATCAAGTATTACTTCCTGGGAGGACAGCAACATTGATTCTTTATATACAAACCGTACAATCAGGCCAGAGCTTGTGAGAAAGTGGCGACACCTTGCGAAAACTAATCACAGTTTGTGAAAGTGAATAAAATTTTGAATGATTCCAAAAATCGATTTTTTCATTTCAATGAATTATGCGGTTCAATATATCATAAATCCATGGATTGTATTGATTCAGTTCAACATTTGTTTTTGAAAAGACATTGCGTTGAGAAAATATTCCTTCGATTTGATGAAATAAAATTGTCCATTCAACGACGTAATCCATTATTCCTATCAAATGATCATCTTTGAACGAACATTGTATATTCGTTCGATAAAAGTTGAACCCGAAAAGATTTAGTTCTTCGATGCAATGACTATTTTTCTCAGTATATTGATTCCCATATCTTTCTGTGGATGATGAAAACTCTTTGGATACATATATCATTTTTCTTAATCCAAAGAAATCATTAGTTATCATTGATGAAGAAACATTTGTTTCCTTTCAAGAAGTGAAATATCATAGCAAAGATTATATGATACAAAATTTTTGAATGATTAAGATGATAATTTTATACTTATATCTAAAAAGCTAAGTAATAGAAATAAAAGAATTATTCATAAATCAAGAATTGAAGTTTTAATGAAATTGGAAATTTCATTCTCAATGAATGGAATGATTGAAACAAGGTCTTAGATATCTCTTCGAAGAAATATTTCTTTGCTTTGAAGAAAAAGACTCTAATGAAATCGTTTATTAAATTCTATGATAATATAACTCATAGAAAAGATGAATTCATCATTGCCATGAATATCAGTTATTCAACTCAAAAAACTCAAAATCCGAAGAAGTGTATTTCTTTGGGCTAATAAATTTTTTCTCTCAGTGTAACGATAGAATTTTGGTTTTGAGATTTTAGAAAAAACAATTGAGGCCTGTAGACCATTTTGAAATATTTTTGTCTCAACAAAATTATAAAGGGCGCATTTCATACCAAATCGGCCACTTTTTGAGGTCAACCTCTCCGATATTTTTGGAAAATTTTTATGTCTTGGAGACCGAAGAAGAACGCTTTCATAGATTTTTTGGCCACCCGTTTCCGAGATACCGATTTTTTTCAAAATTCGAGGTTTTTTTTCTTCAAATGCTCACAATTTTGCGGATAATACACCAATCGGGCTTTTTCGTTTTTTGGTTGTACTTTCAAGGAAAAAATACGTTTCTATTCTTTATCAATAATTCCTTCATCGTTTATTTTGAGTTTTAAGCGAAAGAAACCGTTTTTTCGAAATGTATGCCCCCTTCGATTTTTTTTGAATAAATTCTCAAAAAAACTTGGATGAATTTGGAAAATTTTGAGACCAGTCCGATCCTGGGCGAACGTTCCGTTTTATTTTTTTTCTCAATTCGAAAAATTGTTCTTTTTTTCCAACTATTATTCTTCGACTTAATTTGACCAATAAACATTTTTAGATCGGTATATTTAGCTGCTACAAATTTTTTTAAAACACTTTGCTTTACAGAATATACCACTTCTCAAAGATTTTCTTCTTATTCTGTGAATTAATTTCAAAAATTAACTAAAAACTACTTATGAGTTATCTTTATAACCTAAGAAAGGATAATGAATTCCATCCGTATTTAAACCCCAAAGTAATAAGCAATATTTATTTGTTTATCGATAAAGAATAAAAACGTATTTTTTTCTTGAAAGTACATCTAAGAACGAAAATTTTGAAGAAAAAAACAGCCCGATTGGTGTATTTTCCGCGAAGTTATGAGCATTCGAAGAAAAAAAATCGGTATCTCGGAAACGGGGAGCCAAAAAAATCTGAAAAAAATTCATAAAAGCGTTTTTCATCGGTCTGAAAAACATAAAAATTTTCCAAAAATATCGGAGGGGATGACCTGAAGAAGTGGCTGATTTGGTATGGGATGCCCCAAAGACAGTTTGAAACGTAGATTTCAAGATGTGCGTTATTTCATTGATGAATCCTCAGCTAATTTTCCGTACTAAATTCTCAAAGAATGGTACCTTGTAATATGTATTTCTGCAAGAAAGAAGGATTAATTTGTGATTGGACCAACAAACTATCGGTAGATATCGTTGAAATTGAGCCTAAAATCGATATTTTTGGAAACCGGAACTGTAATTGGAAGATCTTGCAACACCGATGGGACCTCTGCCGTTTGGAAACCATGCAGCCCAAAAGATTGAATGAGAAGTCCGATTTTAGGAGCATGTATCAACCACGAGGTTGATTCTACAATAAAATTCTATCCAATGCCTTTTGCCCTTCATTCCTCGGTTGGCATTGTATTACAGCAACAGTTGTTGATCATTGTGCACCGCAAGATCCGCCCCAACCCTCTTTGATTTATAGTCACGATACAACGACGCAAAAGTTATATTCATTGTCGTCATTATATTCGTCGCGTGTTGAATGAATTTCGCAAGCAAGAATGATGGAATAATTTTCCAGAATTAAATTTCCATTCTGTGTTCATCGACGACACGAGTAAGAGAAGGGAGGGAGTAAGAGAGAAAAGAGGTCACCGATGATATCCCAAGGGATGTTTCGGAACGCACTATTATGAAGGGAAAAGGGGTTGTCGCCTCGTCTGCTACTACCTTGCTTTTGCTCTGCCTACGTCAGAGCCTATCGATTGTGTGTACCTCTGGAGAAGGTGGTGTTGGGAGGAGGGGGAGGAGGTCGCGCTTGCGCTTACCTGGCAATACATCTTTCAATTTTTCATCTTTCTCTTTTTCGTTTATCAACGTAAACACACAGTCCAACCCCGTTCGCGTCCCTTACGGGATCTCTGACCGACTATTCACTTTGCTCCGTGGGAAGAAAGAGAGAGAAAGAGAGAGAAAGAGAGAGGTGGTAGTTGTAGCAGCGGCAGCTCTCTCCAGAGTCTCCGAGACCGGTAATCCATTCGTACGTCTCTCTCCCTGACGATCAAAACCAAGAATTTTCATTAAAAACGTTAAAGCGACTCATATGAATTCTCTTCCTCGCGGTTCAAAATCGGGAAATAATATATCGCAATGTTTTTTCCAATCGGATGAGTGATCGTTTTCGTCATCGATGGAATATAGATCAATTCTTTTCCATTTGCCGGAGAAATTCGTTGGCAGATGTATTCGTTGGTGTATGGGTGAACAAACAACAAACGTACAAACATAGCTGGCACACAAACAAAAATCCTGGTATAGGTCATCGAACGCCGAGCTTAAACACAGTCGATGTACAAAAGTTCATGTGACGTGCGCAGTAGAAGTGAATGAAGGGTTAAATACTTGAATGAATAATAGAAGTAACAGGGGGGACGGGAAAACTATATCAAATTCATCGAATTCGAGGTGGTATTCTTCGAAGGAATTATTATTCTATTTCTACTATCATCACTTCATTGATCTTCGATATCAAAGCATTCGATAATAATCATATAATAAGGTTTCAACAATTCAATTTTAGCTCAAGTGGTTGGAGCGTCAAATGCGATCATTTGCGAAGAAGAATAGAATGGAGGATGGTTCGATTCCCCAAATGTTTGGGAAATTTTTTTTCCTAATGTTGAATCATTGAATTTTTGACGAAAAATCATTGATTGAAAATAAAATATTGTGAGAAGAGAATATCAAAGACGTGTGTGTGTTTGTGTGTGTGTGTGTACATACTGATCGATGAACCAATAAAAAATTCTATCGTGATAGATTGATAGATAGATAGATATTGTTTGATCTGGTAAGAAATCGCGTTTGAGATGGTTCACGTAGGTGGTTTGAGCCCTTCCCTGGGCGGTGGGCTGCCCAAGAGCCCTAGCTTCCATCAAAGTCTCGCGTTCTCGTCGGTACTGCAACAGGATGCTAATAAAGCTTACCCAACACCGACCTTTGCTCTTCATTATCAACCTTTACAACCTCTTTTAATTGGTAAATAAAAGTTTTCCATTGATCATCAAATTTCATTACTTATTCATCGAATAATAATGCAAGTTTTTTTTGTTTTTTTCTTTTGAAACTCTATAAGAGTTGATATTATTTTGATTTATGATTTCAGAAGCGCAACAAGGAAACGAGAGGGAAGAACTTTTTATACAAAAACTCCGTCAGTGTTGCGTTTTGTTTGATTTCGAATCCGATCCTCTCTCGGATTTGAAATGGAAGGAAGTGAAGCGTACGGCGCTCCACGAAATGGTCGAGTACGTGACCAAAAACAAAGGTGTCATTACCGAGGCTATTTATCCGGAAGCGGTGAACATGGTGAGGAATTTTGAAACTCGAGAGTAGGAGTTGTAACGTTTGTAATCGAACAAATAATGACATTTGAATAACTTGTTCTTTCCGTCTACCGTAGTTCGCGGTCAACTTATTTCGAACGCTTCCGCCCTCTTCGAATCCAAATGGCGCAGAATTTGATCCGGAAGAGGACGAACCTACGTTGGAAGCCGCCTGGCCTCATCTACAATTGGTCTACGAATTTTTTTTACGCTTATTGGAGTCGCCCGACTTCCAACCTTCCATTGCGAAACGTTATATAGATCATAAGTTCGTGTTACAATTATTAGAACTGTTCGATTCCGAAGATCCGCGAGAGAGGGATCTTCTGAAAACCACGCTGCACAGAATTTATGGAAAGTTCCTAGGCCTTAGAGCGTACATTAGAAAACAAATTAATAATGTTTTCTATCGATTTATATACGAGACGGAGCATCATAACGGTATCGCCGAATTGTTGGAGATTCTTGGAAGGTAAAGCTGAAAAAACTGACTCGTGTCTTAAAAGCCTGATCAACTCCGTAATACGCAAACGATTCAGAGTTTAATCGGGTCGAAAGAGGGCTAAAATTAGCTCGAATGAGAAGTTTAGAAACAAGATCGGGGTGAAGATTTAAATCAAACCTGATTCACTCTGTAATACTCAACGAATCAGAGCTAAATCAGGTTTCACTTCTTCACTCGGGTCGTGGAATTCCAATAGTTCTGATTGATTGCTTGCTGTTCAATAGAGAGCGATAGTTCCAGTCTATACTGGAAACAGTTTGGTGCTGGATCTGTTAGTTCAATGAGATGCAGCGTTCGTACGTACGATTGGGTGCGGTTTCTACGCCAAATCTGGCTCAGATGTTGAAGAGATGAGCTGCACCAAACTCTTTCCAGTGTAGGTCTCTGTGGGAATAAATAGTTCTAAACGGCATCTCTTACAGTTCCGACTTGTTGTATCTCGTGGGAAGTTGATAATTTTGCTCGGAATGTCGTGGAATTCCAATGACCTTAACCTGCATTATATTGGAAATCCATTGTTCCCAACCAACAGTTCATGGAATTCCATGATAAGCCCTTGATAATTCTATTCAGGACACGGGAAAGAAATCGTGGGTTTTTTACATGAAGGTTTCTATGCGAATAACCAAAGCATGGCAACGAGCAAGCGTTTATAGTACCAAACGCCAAAGCTCCATACGTTTTTTTCACGGCCACTTGCGTTTGAAGCACGAACTTCATGTAAAAAAACCCACGATTTTTTTCTCGTGAATTGTGGAAACTCATTAGTTTTAATTGGATGGGGAAAACAGGGCCTGACGAGTCATGCTTGATTTCTTATCAGGTCCTCATCAGGTTTCGTTACGGTTTACCCTATTTGAATCTCATTCGAGAAATCAATTGAATGCCTTGTCAGGGCTTAATAAGATTTTCCTTATTCAAAATAGGGAACCTGCACATTTCACAATATGCTGATTGCTGTGGCACAAGTTACACTGGCAAAAAAAAGGATCTGGTTGAAACATTCGTGGTCGCAATAACTTGAAATCTGGTTGGTTCCACCAAGAAATGTGATGATGACGTCCAGAAAGAAATGGTTGAAGCCAAAATTAACCACATATTCTGGTTATCACAGCGAGAAAACAATCTGGTTTTTCTAATCTGGAAAATGTAGTTAATTTTAGCTTCAACCACTTTTTCTGGATGTCACAATCATATTTTCTGGCGAATAGCCAGGGTTGAAAAGAAGCTGGCTTTTTTAAATATTATCCAAACCACTGGATAAAATTGATCAAAATATTTGAATCGTTTATTTCATTTGTTGTGTATGGAATAGGATGACATAGACAATCGCTAGTCGCTTTTAGATAACACTAAGGAATGACTAGCGATCTATCCAGCATCTGTGTCCTTTTCTCGCATATACAGAGTTCCTGTTGGAAGGAAGTAATTTTTGGTGTAGTAATTTTCAATTTTGTATATGTCTGGTCGATTATTAACTGTTACAAGAATCTTTGTCAATGAGATACGTCAACTCGCATTGCTGGGATCGTCAATTATTGTTAATCGATACTTGGTGATGAAATTTGAATATGGCATTATACTCAGTTGTTCCAACTTCGTAACAAAATTCATTTCCTTTGATGCATTTAAATCTAAGGCTCTTCTCTCATGTGTCAGCATTTCTATAGAACAGAGAAGAATTTGAAAACTGGATTGGTTCGTTCACAGTAACTCGCTAATAATCATTGAAAATCCCCTGAATATTGCGGTTTATGGAAAGCACTCTGATTAAGGTTTCTCTCCTATGCAGCCGAATTGTCTGGAAAGGAACACAATTCACAATTGGTGGATTCCTAGTGTTGTTATAGTTGTATTCGAATAAGACTAGGAGTCCACCAGTTAAGATCGTTCTGAAATCATAATTTTGGAAAAAGATTTCTCATACATATATAAAAATTCTTGTTTTTTATGAAATTGTCACAGTAAATTTATAGAATTCTCTCGAATGTTTATGGGAAATTTTCCATTAGTTTATTATGAGTAATATTTATAAAAGTAGTTATTGACTTAGCTAAATAAGCCCAGACAGCTGCTTACACTGAGAACAAAAATTGGCTTAATTGTAAGAACATATTTTTCTTATCTGAAGAAGATGTGTACTTGTGGTAAGAACAAGGTGGCGACAAAATCTGGAGATCAGGGAAATCTGAGGGATTTTTAATATTCTGGAAATCTCAGGGAATTTCGAGAATAAAATTGGAAACTCAGGGAAATGTGTGGGAAGTCGAGTTGCAAATTGGAATTCGGTATTGCCATTGTTTTCTTTTTACTTTTACCTAACTTTTAACTGATTCTTATCAAAATGAAATTGAACGAAGGAAACATTTAACAATCTTTCAATACAGGAAATAGCTGATATCTAAAGGAAGATAAATGAATTGTAATAATCATTCAGATTTTTAAAAATTTTTCTAGAATATTTCGAGAATATCTAATTCTTACAGTTCATCTGTATTCCTCTAGGGAATAAATTTAAACTATTTTTTGTATTGAAAAATTGTTGATTGTTAATTGTTCTTTTCATTGAATTCTATTCCGATAAGGAAACAACTTTCAGTGCTTTTTTCAAAAAATCATAATTGACCAAAATTTATTCAGTAGAACATAGAAAGTGAGTTTGTAACTTTTACTACGCGTAAATTAGAAAAATCAGTCAATAACCTGATAGCACATGGAAAATTCTTTCTCAAGAACAAGAAATAGAATTGTTCAAGAACTCTTTTTGAATTCGATGAATTCAACAAGAGTTTGGAGGAGTTCAATGTTTGAGACATTAACGAGTCCTGTGAGAGTACTGAAACAATTCTGAAAGTATTCTCACAGTACCCTCATAGTATTCGTGAATGTCTCAAACATTGAACTCCTCCAGAGTTCATTATAAATTCATTAGTTCGAAAAGAGTTCTTGAAGAATTCTATTTCTTGTTCTTGAAAAAGAATCCATCGTGTTTTATCTGGGTATAGATCTCATACAGCACGTCTACTCTGTAAATCCGAATCAGTGAAAAGTACTGAGAATCAGTGAATTTCACTGGCGAATCGGTCCTAAGTCGTCCACAGTGGACGACTTAGCACTGGTTGGTCAATGGAATTCACTGATTCTCAGTACTTTTCACTGATTCGCATTTAGAGAGTAAATATGGCATCTATCGAGTATCCAATGGATATTCCAATATTCGTCTAATATTCATTTGACGTCCATTGGATCTGCATTGGATGTCGAAAATATCTTAGATATCCAATTTATATCCTTGTGCCGTATGAGATTTGGCTTGGTTTGGAAGAAGAATACAAAAACTGATGAAACAAACCTCCAGAAAACCTTTTATTTATATACAGTCACGAATCGCATTGTAGTTGTTCTCGAAAATTTTCACGAATACTTTCCCAGTAAACATTTTTGAATCCCTCTTTTGGATCACTCTAAAAGATACATTGAAGCGATCCAAAAGATGCCTTACAATGTTGCATAATACATCTTCTATATACGTTTAAGATATCTATGTTCCGTAAGATTTCCACAAAAATGTTTATTGGATTCCCTTTCATCATATAAATTGGGAAATAACCCTGCTTAAAAAGACCTATTAGAACCGATTAGAAAATTTTTGCCTGAATTTGATCGGTTTACGTCAAGGAAGAGGTGATCAAAATCTCGCTAATCTTTCACTTGTATTCAAGTGGTCCTTACTCTCTTTTTAAAACCAATTAAAATCTATTAACCTTGAGCGGACGGGACTAGTCCCAAAAGGGATCACCCTGGGAAACACCATTTTTCTTGTTTCTCAGGGAAACAACTGTTCAGCATATAGTTTTGCAATTTGCAGCATTTATTGTTCGCATATTGAAGAATTCAAATTAATTTTTTGGTGCAATCATGTGAAAGTTTGAGCAAGGTACAGCAGCACATATGGAAAAAGAGTGAAAATTCACTCTTATGGAGTGAAACCCCACTCTTTAGGAGTGAAATCTCACTCTTGTTGGACTTGCAGTATTTTCACTCTTTAGGAGTGGATTTTCACTCCAAAAAATTTGGAGAGTAATTTTTCTGAAATGAAAAACAAAAAAAGGTGTTTGTCTTTTCTTGTTCTACGCCAGGCTATCCCCTTAAAAGATATTTTTCCTCGGTATTTGGTCGGATTTTCCCAGCCACCAACATCCCCAATTTGTGAAAATCGGCGATTCGGATAATTGGAGTTCTACTGTATTACTGTTATTTTGTCATGTATTTAACCAGAGCTGGGTTTCTTACGTAATTTTTTAATTTCTTACGTAGGATACCTGGTTTCTGTAGTATAATGTATGTAAGATCCTTTAACCCTCCTCAAGAGCAAGAAGTTGATTTTGCACGTAAAATACTCAGTTTTTGTTTACATCCCCATCAAAAAAATCCAGGTGAGTCCCATGGAAATCTACATGGGAATTTCTGGGAATTTCATGGGTACCCATTGATTTCCATGTGGGTTCCTAGGCAATCTTAGGTGTGACTCGCGGTGACTTTTGACGGGGGTGTCATAAACCATATAAAATACTCGGAAATATATTATTATATCAACTCTGCACGGAGAGATATGTAGAATTGAATTTACTATGGTGCTTTGTAATCGAAGAACAGGCTGAACTAACAATCAAATGTACCATGACGAAACAATAGGAAGTAAAAAATTTTGTAATAAAAACTGTCCACTCAATATTTGTATTGAAAGTCAACACAAAAAATTATCAAATTGATAGAGTTAAATTAACACTTCCGCGTCAATTCCACACATTCTTTGTATCAATATTTGAAACGAATTTTGAGTGGACCGTTTGGGACATGCGCATGTGTTAAAAATACACAAAATTGTTTACTCTGTAGATACCTGATCACATTTACAATGTCTTACAGTAAATTCCATTGAAAAGTCAGTCTGTTCCTCGGTTCCAATAATCACTTAGTAAATTTAACTATAATGAATATCTCTCCGTGTGCGTTCAACGATGAAAATTCTCAAATTTTATGCTTATTATCAAAATTCTATTCGCTGAGTCGAAATAATTATTACTTGAGCGTTGGAAAACATTTTATTTGTACATAATATAAAAGTTCACAAACCTGAGGGAAATTTACAAAAAGTACTCCTGGAAAACCGGGAATTCTCAGGGAATTTGAAAATGAGATTTTTGTCGCCACCCTGAAGAAAATTTTCTTTATATTAAGCTGTATCATTTTGAATCAAGAAAATGTTTCTTCCCTTCAAAGAAAGGTCAATCCAATATTTTCTTGGTTAAAGATTTTTTTTCTCTCAGTGTAAAGCAGCAGCTCAAAAGCGTTTCAGAGCATCTAGGATTTATTCAGAAATTTAGCTGTGAGGGTCATATAAAAAATTTTTCGGACTACAGTTATTATTGAAAATCATTTTTGGGATGTTTTCTACATCGTTTCAACCGATCAAAAAAATGGAACTAGAAAAAAAGTAAAATATGTGTTTACCTATTTTACTTTCAACTTCGTAATATTCAGAAATCTAACTATTAATCTACTCTCTAAATACGGAAGAGTGAGAATTCCACTTGAATGAAAAGATAGGTTCCCTTCTGGCTGCCTAAAGAGTGAAAATTCTTACTCCAAAAGAGTGGAATTTCACTCTTTCCAATTTAGGGAGTAGGGTCGTGAAGTATCGTTAAAGTATATTGTTAGTGTGAATGTTTGAAATTCCCAATGTTTTTGTACATTTCTCATAGTGCCACTCAGTGGATGCTACAAATTTTTATAGTGAGACTACTAACTTCAAGGGTTAGCACTAACATAATTTTTCAACAATCCTATTTATCTTTAAACTGTTTTTTTCCCACGTCGCCTTCATTCTTTCGTTTGTCTGAAAAGACCTTTCAGGATGCAATATTTTTGTGTGGTGAAAACCACAATAAAAGCCAGTGGTGGCTGAAATAGTTTCTACGGTTGTTCCAACCAGATCATTTTTCTGTCAGTGTAGAACTATTGAATTTGAAAGCCACAGCAGGATAACCAGATGTTGAGAAAGAATCGATAAAAACTCAACATTGCAAAGTTATGTGAAGCTCACATATCGAAACCATCCTTTTCCTTTCTTTCTCCCCTTTCAATGGTGTCGTCGTACACGACAATCGCTAGTATTTTTTCATTCCGGTTAATAAAGATTTGTAATGATATGTGCCAATAGCGACCGAGAGCAAGTTGTATGAAAGTGAAATCTGTATTATCTCTGTTACAGCATCATCAATGGATTCGCCTTACCATTGAAAGAAGAGCACAAAGTATTTTTATTGAAAGTACTTCTGCCTCTGCACAAAGCCAAGTCGTTATCGGTGTATCATCCGCAACTAGCCTACTGCGTAGTCCAATTTTTAGAAAAGGATCCGGCGTTGACGGAACCTGTTATTAAAAATTTATTAAAATTCTGGCCAAAAACGCACTCTCCCAAAGAAGTCATGTTTCTCAACGAACTCGAGGAAATCTTAGACGTCATCGAACCAGCTGAATTTCAAAAAGTTATGGATCCGTTGTTCAGACAATTAGCAAAATGCGTATCGTCGCCTCACTTTCAGGTATCGTACCTGCATTCTACCACTACAGCTGATGATCAGTCGTGTTGGAAATAATGCTGCATTTTTGTCCCCACAGGTGGCTGAGAGAGCTCTCTATTATTGGAATAACGAATACATAATGTCTCTCATATCAGACAATTACTCGGCTATTCTTCCAATCATGTATCCCGCGTTTTATCGAAATTCACGTAACCATTGGAACAAAACGATTCACGGTTTGATTTACAATGCGCTCAAATTATTCATGGAGATGAATCAAAGAGTGTTCGATGAATGTACCCAACAGTATTATCAAGTTAGTTTGATATTCGTATAAGAGATTGTGTACCAGGTGGACCGGTATGAAATGAGCGTTTTTTTTTCCATACCACGCCAATAGAAATGTTCTTCGTCTTTTGAAGCAAACAAATCAGACATCCAAGTTTCGACTTCTTCGTAGGAATCGAAGTGCTCGAAAAGTGGCCAATGCGTTTCAATCCCATCGATGAAAACAAATAATGGTGCTTTGATTTGAATTGATCATTTGTTGTTGTTGAACCAGGTTTTAGAAACTCATGATGGTTTTAGATACACCACAACCTTCTTGTCTGGTTTTGCAGTCGATGTTGCTGGTTGTCCCGGATTAACCCATGATTTTCTCCATTTAGGATTCTTCAAATAAATCCATTTTTCATCGCCAGTAACAACAATTCGATGCAAAACTGATTTTCTTTCGTGTCCCTTTGAAGCAAAATGTCACAAGTGTTTTTTTTCGGGGTCTCCATCTGTCTTTCATTCAAACGGTCAGAAATTGTTTGTTGTGCAACATTTGACATTGCTGCCATTTGCTTTCGACTCAAAGTTCACAGTTCGGCGTCTTCAAAGTTTTTTGGTGGTCTTTCACGTTCTTCATTTCTTACATGAAAATCATTATCTCTGAATCGTTGAAGCCATCTTTCGCATGTTGCTTCTGATGGAGCAAGATCGCCATGTGCCTCGACGAGCATTCGATGCGACTCCGCAGCACTTTTCTTCAAATGGAAATTAAAAATTCATGATGCTTTCCCGCAAATCATCACTTTCTGGTATAAAATTCGACAAAACTAAGGCTCGTTCACAACAAATTGGTATCTCAACGCTCACTTCATACCGGTATACCTGGTATTTGTATATAGACATGTTGTTGTTGTTGTTATGAAGATATGTGAAACTCGTAGGACCGTCAGAAGGAGAGGAAACTGATGAAGGATAGAGACGAAGCGTGGATGAGAGTGGAAGCATTGGCCATGAGGCATCCGCATTACACTCAGACCGTAAAAGGGACGACAATGAACAACAATCCGTTCATAACTTCGCAACATTTAGATAGTCCACCGCTCGAAGAAGACGGCGAAGCGGACCAAACTCCATTTACCTTAGAAAGCATCGAGGATAAAGCGAATAAGGTATCTGAATCTAACCTCAATCATCTTCTACACCACTACTCCTGAGCTATTGTTCACTTTTGATTAATCGAATAACCGCTTTTGTAGGTGAAGAAAACACCGTATAAAAACGAGACGAAGCCCTTGTTGAGAAGAAAAAGCGATCTTCCGCAAGATTCTTACACGATGCGAGCATTGTCCGATCACAAACGTGCTGACGAGTACCTCGTAACACCACCAGACGCTAATAATTGCTAGTCCTTACCCCATTCTCTTTCGGTATATCCTTTGTTTTGCTGTAACAATATCAGAAGTTAACTCTCGTTTGATCGAAGGAGGGATGGGTCAAGATAATAATAATATTTTGACAGCGGCTGCCTTAGAGCCTTATATCTTAACGTGGAATCGACGTATTTTTATTATAAAAAGCGTATATGTAAATTAGATTGCATTTTCTCTCGTCGAGGAAAAGATATCACGTTTGGTTGCTATATCTCTCTAAGATTGATACGACGAAGTACGTATATTCAAACTCCTCAGCCTTTCCTCCAGATGGCAAAATTCGTTGTACGAGGTGGTTAACGATCTCGATCGTTCCATTCTTTTCTTCTTTTCTTTGTATAAAAATTTATCATTTATCGAGAAAACAATAACCAAATGTGTGGTATAACTATTTGCTATCTGGTGCCCTTGATTTGATCTTTAGAAGATCACGGAGTATCCCAAATTGTGAAATTTCATAGATTCTATTCTTCAATGGCTTTTTAAAATGCAGAAAAGACGGGAATTGAAGAGTGAATGAAAATTACTCGACAAACCGCGGTTTATTATAGGTTTGTGAAATATGCAAAAAGTAGTATGAGAAAAAGGATTTATCTATTCATTCCACTCGATAGTGAAACCACAGTTTTTTGTTTTTATCGTTTTATCAAATTCAATTAATATCAGAAAAAGAACTCCATACTTTATAGAATGTTTAAAAATCGAGTAGTAACGATTTAATTGAATCATTATTCTTTTTTTTTAATAAACTGTCGCTAGGGTTCCCGCACTAGAATCGTCCGCTTCGAACCTTTGATTTGTGAATGAAATCGGTGAAGTCATTAGAAAACATTCTATTCCATGGGAATGGAACACTTTTCGCAGCTTATTTAACTTGCCTGTGGATTTGAATGTTCATCATTTGATTCGATGTACTCGAGCTCCTTCTGCCCGAATAATAATGAATTTTCACCTCAGAAAATCCACTTTTTACTGTACTTTTTACAGATTTGAGTTTTTTATTAACCTTAAGTAGAGAAATTTAGAGAAGCTTTAATAGAATTGGCATCCTTTCCTTTGTCTTTACACAACAACAACAACAACAACAACAACAACATTCATCACGTTTACAACTCCAAATTAAATTTCAAGCTGTGTCTAGAGACACGCTAGCCTATCTCCAATTTGAAAATTCAAATCACAGTTGAATTTTCGAATTCTCGTGGATATAGCGAATGCTTCCCGTGTCTCAAAAAATTCGAGAAATCTCATGTGTCTCGAATTTGAAAGTTGGAGACAGGTTAGCGTGTCTCTAAGACAAAACCTACGTTTGATTATTATTTTTATCAATTATTATCGCGTTATAACGGTGGAACAACACATGGTTCTTCGTGTGAGAAGGAAAAAAAAAAAAGAAAGCAAGTTATCAGTTCGTCATCAGAACTCGAGAGAATCTTGAATTCGTTCTTTTTGAAACAAAGAGAAAATGAGATACCACGAAAAATAAGCGTCGATCGGAATATTGTTTGCCCAAATGACAAAATCGAGGAGAATAAATTTATATCTTGTTGGAAAAATTGCAGAAGAGCGATAGATTCAACTAATTTTGAGTACTGTTCTTTCTTTTTATTTATTTATATCAAATGTGGCAACAAAATCAAATCATAAATCAACTCTTTGGTTACTTTTCGAATTTCTATTCTTAGGATTGTTTACAATGCTTTTAAACTACTTCTAATTTTATTCGACAAACTTCTTCTTCTTCTTCTTTTAGTTTAGATTTTGAAATAAAAAAGGAAGTGTGATTGGGTTCAACCTCGTTTGAGGTATCACCGAGTGCGAGAATCCGTCCAATTCTGTTACCGTTAGATCGATCAGGAAAGTTCCAAGTCCGTCCATTGCGGTTGAACAAACTTCGGAATTGTTTTCCATCAATTTATTTGTATCGCGTACAATTTAATTTGTTAATCTTGTTATAGAATCCTTCAATTTTTCTCTTAGAGAATTTATTACGAATTGATACAAATGGAATAAAGAAGACCTTGAAAACACGCTCTCAACGTTTCTGTTGGTTATTAAAACGGTTGACAATTGATCAATTAACACAGCGCACAGCTCTGTTGTTAACGCTTATTTGCTTCTTCGAGATGATCAATAGATTGTTTTTTAGTAGATCAATAATCGATGATTAGAGTCAATTTTATAAGGGTCTTCAAGCGCCAGCCGAAGCGTCTGAATATCACAGTGGTTCTGAAGTATTCAAAGGACAAAGACAGTTGGGAATTAATTTTAAAAGATAAAAATCGTTCATTTATCCGAGTATATTATAAAGATATTGTCTTGAAAATTCAATCGTTTATACAAATACCAAACAGAAGATGTGTTCTTTATTAAAAAAATTGAATTCATGTATTTAGATATTTGAAATTGGAACCTGCGAGAATCGTCTATGCACAGGAGGGAGGGAGGGGGGGGGAGGGCTGAGCATGAATTTTAAAAACGTGTAGAATGCGCCTATGGCCAAAAGTCTATGCGAAATGCCATGAAGTCGCCATTGATAGCTCTAGAAAGAAACAATCGCAGCAAATAGAACTTAGAAGAAACTTTTGAATGACGCTATTAGCATTCTGGAGACGATATTTATCGTTGAGCAAAACTGTCAATAATTACAACTTATTTCATAACCTCGACTAGGTTTGTATCTTTCAATAATTCATTCGATTCCTTTAACTCCAACTTCGAAGGAAGTTTCTCTTCTAAAGCTTCTTCTGAAATTTTCGTTTCGTTTCTATAAACGATTCAATTTTCAAGACAATATCTTTTTCGCATTGTTGACAGAGAAGGGTCTTAAAAAACTTTGTCTTTCGAAATTCGGGCTCTCCCTGGGGGGAAAAATTTTAGAATTTGCTTGAATTGAATTGAATTTCATTAAATGTTGCTGAAATTACGATGAAATTGAATCAAATTCACAAATTGAGAATGAAATTCGACAAAAGTTTTTCCACCTGGACACTGTACCGCAATAGATGGAGTACTAAAGATTATTGTAATAAAATTTCACACTTGTTCAGAATTACACCCCTTCATGAGAATCTTCTAAAATCCCCTTAACTGGTAGATGCATTTTTCTCAGAAATCTCAGAGAAGATGCAGCTGTACTTTTTGTTTGAATTTGATTCGAGGGGAGAGATTCAAGATCTAGTTGACTGTTTTTTCTTGTCGTCAATACTTTGGCTATTAAAAATCTCTCGTTCTCCATCGACTCGGCTACTAGCTGAACTAGAAATGAATTTATTTTGCTCCATTCCACAGTTTGGGTGGACTGCAGTATTCCGTTATTTCAACAAATAATCCATTATTGCAAATAATAAATTCTGACTCTTTCAAGTTCAAAGATGATGGATGGTATCATGGTACTGCGTTCTTACTTTCAATCGGTTCCCCTCAAAGGCTATGCGATTAGATTTTCTCTCTAAAATTGTTAAACAAATGATATTTCACTCTTTAGCCAGCCAAAAGTGAGCCCCTGTCGAAATTTCCACTCTTCTACGCTGACAGAAAAACGACCTGGTTGAAACATTCGTGGTTGCAGTAACTCGAAATCTGGTTCGTTCCACCAGAAAAAGAATTCCGTTTTTCTAACCTGAAAAATGCAGTTAATTTTTGCTTGGACTACATTTTCTGGACAAAATCACAATCATATTTCTTGGTGAATCGAATCAGATTTCTGTCAGTGTAGAGGAATAATCTAAGGTTTGAGGTTATAAACTCAATGTCAGTCCAATTCCTACAGTGAATTTTCCAGTCGAAAGGAGTGATTTTTTTCACTGTTTCCAGATTCAAAGCATAGAATTCCGATTAAAAATTACCCCAAAATTTCAACTGTTGCAGCAAACAAATCAATTTTGAATCGTTTATTGAAACGAAATATTCAGTTATCAGAGAAACCAAAAAATGTTTTCAGTTCTAAGGAGTTGAGTCCAAAAGTTTCCTTCCCATAAACGATTCAAACTTTCACAATATTGCAAATGCAACCTTGTTTCGCTTTCATAATTGAAATTTAGCTTGTCCATGCGACTGATATCAGTGATCGATTAACCTTGACGAGCCTTGATAATTAAAATCCAATAATCCCAAAGAATCTACACAACTCTGTTCCTTCTTTCGATACTACACTCTGTACTAACCATTCTATTAATCGCTTCTATTCATCCACCCTTTCACGTATGGTATTCTCAAGAATATTTTTGACAATTATTGAAATTGACGGAAGAATGACACAGGAATATTTACAAATCGAACACAAAAGGGAAGAAAAAACACCCACACACACCCACAATTTTATACCGGGAAAATGAAGAAGAAGGCGAACAACTTACGCTCGGTGTTTATGATTCAAATCACATGCTAAACGAGCTTGTTAATATTAGAAATGAATTATTCTTCATTTACAAACCTGATGTTTTTTATATAAAAAGGAAAAGAAAAATGAGTATATGACATGCATCGTATTCGTATATGTATATGTGTGTATATATACGTGAATAAGAGATAAGATAAAAATCATTCGCTTTATCGGCACTTGTTCGCTCTTGTTGGTATCGCAAAGCAAAATAAAATTACATGCATACATACACACACACACATACGTATAATAATAATCTAACTATAATTTCTCAATTTAAGGAAAATAGAATTTGAATGTACTACTTTTGTATGTTGCTGTGCCTAGATAAATGGTTGTGGAATGCATTGTTCTCGTCAGATAACAAAAAGGGGGACAAAAAGAAAACAAGGAGAATCGCTGCAGGTTTTATTATCATTTATCAAAGCGAATATCGCTTTACCAAATGTGTATAATCTCCTATTAAGAATTATCTAAGGTACGATGAATCTAGTAATGCTTGCGTAAAATTGCATAAATTGCATTTTTTATTTATCAATCTCTCGTATCGAATCTAGAAGAAAAAGAAAAAAAGAAACGTCTACTAAAGTTGTGGCCAAGGGAAAATGAAAATAATTAAAAAAATAAAATAAAATACGCTGCTGGCAGGCTGTTACGTTGAAAACTATTATTATTATTATTATTATTATTATCATTATTATTGTCATTATTATTATTATTATTATTATTATTATGAAAAATTGTTGAAAATAGATACAATAATAGGCACTTATATATAAATATATAAATATATATATATATACATAAATATTATATTGAATAATTGAGGAATTGTTTGATACGATATTGAAATTTTTTCCACATTGTAAGAAATTTGATATCGTAACATTCGGGCACCGCAAAAAGAGAGGGAAAAATTATATGTATATGTATATACATTGAAATGACTTGAGGTTAACAAACTCGTTGAGAAACTCGTTGAATATTCCTTCTAAAGGAACAAAAATGATTTCATATATTCTCGATGTGAAATGAAAAAGGTTACATTTCTTTCTAAATCAGGGACTGTGGTGTAAAACAAGGGATGAGAAAAAACAAAAAAGACAAATAATTTTCCATATTCAAATGTAACACAATGTACACGATATATGACATCGAAGAATGAACTTATGCAAAAGTTTCATGGAATCCATCTCGTGGCAGGATGAAAGATCTTCAAGACGTATCGATGGGGAAATTTTGTTTTTCAAATTGTACGAAAAGAAGAAGAGCACAAAAATCTTGTATTTGAGGAAATTACAGCTGCTTCGCTACCTTTTCTCTACAGCCAAAAAAGAATGTATGAAATGAAGTCAATCGATGTAGCTCTGACAAGTTGAGTGCAAACTTGCAACATTTGGTATGATTTTTCCTCAAAAAGGTTGAAAATCGAAGTTAAAATCGTGAGAAACAAAAACTCCTCATATTCAATGTTGTGGGTTATGATTCTTTTGGTTGTAATCCCTGGTTGAAAGAACCCATTGATTCTGACCAATTCTCATCGAACGTGGACAATGTTCTAACCAAATCTCACCGGTGATTTTTCAATGAGATTTGGTCAGAACTTTCAAGCGAATCTCGTTGAATCTGGCCAAACCACACTAAATGACGATTAAACTTGGACAATGTTCTGACCAAATCTCGATTCAATGGATTCTTTTAACAATTCATCCTCAGTGGTTGATAATCGACCGTTTTAATTGATTAATCGATGAACCGCACAGCCCCAATCAAAACCTCATGAAATATGTATGTCCTGTCGGATGACTTGTGTTTGGAAAAGAGAAAGTTTGTTTATCTAGTAAATTTTCATGATTGCACTCTCATATTCCATACTGCGAATATAAAACACATATATACATACATATATGCATACGTATACAGGATGTTTTAGAATGATCGAATGAATGAATAATGAACACGCCGCAACACTGGACAAAGATAGGGAAAATCTGGAGGACAAGATGAGAATTTTAAAGCATCCTTTATATCATCGTAATCATCCAAGCTGAAGAAAAAGTTTGTAAATCCTGCGTCTGTAAATAATCTGTACATATTATTATGAATATTATTATTATTATTTTCCAGTGCGATCCTAGGTTCAATATTTATCGATATTTAAACTCGAATTTTGCAACCGTATGATTTAATGAAAATATATGAAACATATGATAAAGGAATATAAGAGGGGACGACAATTTGTATGTAGGAAGTTTTACAAGGAAAAGAGAAAATGAAGATGATGTTGATGTTGATGTTGATGTTCGCGAAGAAGAAATCAAATAAGTGAAAAAAAATTCAATCAAGACAATATGTACGTACATTGTATATTATACGAAAAGAAATAATAATACTGCATTGCTCCTTGATCGCATACGTGTTTAAGTAACGTGATGATGAAAATATAAATGTTGCACAGGCTGCGCTTTATTTCGTAATAAGATTTTTAGCCGCATCGTAATAGTGCAAATCGTGAAGGCTGGTTAAATTAAAAAATCGTAAAATAGTCGTTAGATAAGTACAACAAGAACCACAAGCAACAAAAACCAACAATAACAAGAAATCTTGACAACAAGACGTATTCAATCGATGGCCCTACACGCGTGAAAATAAATAATAATTATTAATAAAGTGCAAACAAATAATAATAATAATAAAAAAACAAACGGAAGCGATGTTGATACAGACTTGATAGCGTAAATTTCAATGCAATGGATTATTTGTTCTTTTTTTTTTCCAGTAGGTTTTAGTGTGCAGCTATTGTACAACATGATAATATCAAAACATCGGTCTGAATTGTATACACACGCATACACGCATACATACGTATAATAACAGTATAATTGTCAAGTATAAATATTTTTGTTAAGAAAAAAAGAACAACATTTTAGTTGAAATAAAAGTTTTCATAAAAGATTTTCAGTGCTTGTCGTCGAAAGATAATTCAACTCTGTTTTAACAAATATGAGGACAAATTCCTTGTAACGCTGTGTGAATTTCTGAAGGAATTATGAGAGAAAGTATGGATATTTGTGATTTTTATGAGATCTTATAAGAATTTATGATGAGAAACATTATTCTAAGTTTTCAAGATAGAATACTTTTCATAAAACAGTCCCAATTCCTAGATAAATTATGAGAAATGTTTTCCGCCAGGGAACCCATTTGATTCCGATGCAAATTCCGGATGAACAATGATAACGGTGGTAATAAGAATCAATAGGAATAAATCGGACTGGTTCGGAAATATCTGAATAAAAAGTAGTCCCCCTGGACCAGGAAATCGACTGATGTTGAATAAGAATTGGGTCAATGAGGAATTTCCGATGCAAAATCCGGATGAAATTTTGTAAATCAGTTGTAAAAAAATAAGATTTTTTAAGCAGGGATTTATCCCTGTAGAAACAAAACTGTCAATTGGATTGAATGGTGTATTTGCATCGTAAATTCACGATTGAAAGAGATGAATCACTATATTTGCCCTGTTACAAAAATCCAGATCCGGAATTTACTTGCGTTGCCAGCTAAGACTCCACCTGGAGTCCAGAATCTCAACTGCCCTGGTAAAAAAATCTCTCTGAATCTCTCTGAAAATTTCACGTTTCAGAGAAATTCAGAGCAATTCAGCGTGGTTCAGAGGATTACAGAGGATAGTGGATTGAGAGAACTTGTGCTTTGAATTTTTCAGAAGGATTCAGAAAAATTCAGAGGAACTCAGAGAGATGCAGGGAAATTCAGAGAGGAAGAAATTCAGTAAAATTCTTGGTCCTGCATTTCAGAGACGTTCAAGGAGTGTCAGACGCTTTCAGAGATAGATGAATTCAGAAATATTCAGAGGAATTCAGAGAAATTAATTCAGCTAAATTTTTGGTTCAGGATTTCAGAGGTATTCAGGGAGTGTCAGAGACTCACAGAGACAGGTGAATTAGGAGAAATTGTGCGTGGGATTTTTCAGAAAAATTCAGAGAGATTCAGAGGAATTTAGAGAGATCCGGGGGGCTCCGGGAAATTCAGAGAGGAATGAATTCAGTACAATTCTTGGTCCTGTATTTCAGAGGCCTTCTGGAAGTTTCAGAAACAATAAATTAAGAACAATTGTGCGTGGAATTTTTTAGAAATATTCAAAGGAATTTAAAAAGATTCAGAGTAATCCAGAGAGATTCAGAGAAATTCAGAGAAATTCAGAGGAATTCAGAGGAAGCTTTGAAATCTGAATACATTAAATTCCGGGAGATTTAGAGAAATTTAGAGATATTCAGGTAAATTCAGAGGGAGCTTTGAAATTTAAATATATAAAATTCTGAGGGGTTCAGTGATATGCGGAGAGATTCAGAGAAAGTTGAAGAATTCAAAATGTATCACTATCGGAAAAGTCCCTAACTTTCTCTGAATTACTCTAGAATTACTCTGAATCTCTCTGAAATTTGTCCCAAAATATAGAGAGATTCAGAGAGATTTTTTTTACCAGGGTGGATTTCATGTGGGATTTCCAACTCCAACTGGGATTCTACGTGGATTCCAGATCCGAAATTTACCTGCGTTGCCAGCTAAGACTCCACCTGGATTCCATGTAGGATTTCCAATTCCACCTGGAAATGAGGAATCCCAGCTGGAAACGCAGGTAAATTTCGGAGCTGGAATCCACGTCGAATCCTCGCTGGAATTTTGTGACAGGGCATGGTTACTCTCCCTATTAAAAATGTCCGACAGATCCTGACCAGGGTTCAGACGGAACTGGAATTCCGGGAAATTCGGGAAAATTCAGGGAAATAAAAATTGAACTCAAAACACCGGGAATTCTCAGGGAAATTATCAAAAACTCCCAAAAACCTGGAAATCTCAGAGAAATCACTAAAATTATATCAAAATAAAAATTTCTTCATTTATTCTATTTTTCATTCTCTACAACTATTTTCTTAATTTTTAATCGTGGAATCTTAGAAATTATACACTGAGGAAAAAATGTTTAGGGACACATTCATGATCCGACGATTTCTGGAAATTAGAATTTTACTCAGGGAAATCACAGGGAAAACTCAGGGAAATTGATTAAACGAAAGGGGGCGTTCATTAATTACGTGGGTCATTTTTCAGGATTTTTGACCCCCCCCCCCTTGGTGAGTTTTCGTAAGATTTTCCGCAACCCCCCCTCCCCCCAAATCCCACGTGAGATTTTTAAAAATTTGTGTTTTGGGTGTAAATGCGTAAATGAGGAATTTATTCTAGGAATATTTTTCACTTTTTTAACTTCACTTTCACGCATATTTACACCGTTTTCTGCTAGAAAAAAAATTACGTGAGATTTGCTAAGCCCCCCCCCCCTCCCTCAAGTAAGATTTAGTGAGATTCAGCTTGACCCCCCCCCCCCCAAACACCCCACGTAATTAATGGACGCCCCAAACTTGTCTGAACCCTGCTGACGGATTCCGGTGAAAATTCTGTCTGGTTTCGTCGGAAATCATCAGGCTTGGGACAAAAACCGACCAAATCCTGACAGAAAATTACCTGTCGGACATTTGGAACAGGATGGGTAGAAAAAATTTTTAAATTTAGTTGAATTTTATTCAATTTTGCTGAATTTTATTGAATTTCCACTCACAAATTGGACTCTCTTTTCATAAGAAAAGCCGACAAACCCAGACGAATTTCAACAAATTTCGATGAAATTCAATTGAATTCATTAAAATTTGCCAATTTTTCTTTGATTTTTGTGAATATTCGTGGATTTTTGTCAATTTTCTAATGAAATTCAACAAAAGTTTTGTCTACAAGGGTATCTTCTTCCCCAGATAAAACACGAAGAATTTTTTATCAAAAACAAGAATAGAGAATTCTTGAAGAATTCTTTTCGGACTAATGAATTCATAAAGAGCTCTGGAAGAGTTCAATGTTTGAGACATCAACGAGTTCTTTGAACATGCTGAAAGTATTATTTCAGCATTCTCAAAGAACTTGTTAATATCCCGAAGATTGAACTCTTCCACAGCTCTTTATGAATTCATTAGTTCGGAAAGAGTTCTTAAAGAATTCTATTTTTGTTTTTGAAAAAGAATTTTGAATGAATTGTAATTTTACACCAAAATTGTGAATGCAAAATCGATCGGAATTGATCAAATGTTTTTCTGATACAATGTTTCCAACCAAAAATACCATTGGAAATTGATGGTTTTTGAAAGAATTTCTCAAAGGTCATTGAATATTTGCATATTTTAGAAAAATATCGTTCTGTACAGTATTTCTTGAATGCCCATAAAAATGTATTGTTACAATTTTGACAGCATAAGAATTCTAAAAGAGTTCATAATGAATACATTGTATTATTTATTAACTCTTTTGAAACTCTTGTGCTATTCAAAAGTAGTGAATCGAGAGGTAGCCCAGACAGCACAAATGATCATTTTGAATTCACAAAAACTTCTGAAAGAACTTCTTGAACAGTCCCCGTTATGACAATAAAAATGAATTCAAAATGCATACATGTTGAATGCCTGAATAGTTCTTTATGCATTCGTGATATGAATTCTTTCTGAAGATTAAGTTATTCGTCAAGAGTTCATTTTGAATTCATGTTTACTGTCATAACGGGAGGTCATATTCAAGTTGGAACGAATTTGAATTTGAATTGTACTGTTTCCAACTGTTTCTTCGAATTTCGAGGGTCCAGGGACGCGTTCAGATACCAACCAGGGAACATAAACCAACTTGAAAGTATTCTCCTGTTCCCTGGTTGATTGTTTTTTCTTAAGGGTGTCCCCTGGTCGATTTTTTCACTAGAAAACTACTAGATCGTTTCAACCCTTTCACGTCATTAATATTCAATTAATTACATCGATTTTGAGATCAAAGAAGTCCAGAATAAATCAGAGATGCCGGCGCTGGTCTCAAAATAATTGCACATGGATTACATTTGTTATAGTATCAAAAAAACTGAATAGAGGTTTCTTATTGGCTGATAACGAAATTTCGTTCCAATTATTTATGACGAGTTAGTTGAACAACAAACAGACCAGACCTGGATTGTTTGATTGATTCCGAATCATTTGATCCAAAGTTTAATGCAATTGATTGAATATTCATGACGTAAAATGGTTGAAACGATCTAGTAGGTTTTTTGGTAAAAAAATCGACCAGAGCATTCCCTTAAAAAAAACCACTGGATGGTTTTCAGAATCCGGGTTTGGTCTCAACCCTGATAACACACGAAGAATTCTTTTCGAATTAATGAATTCATAAAGAGCTCTGGAGGAGTCCAATTTCTGGGACATTAAAAAGTTCTTTGAGAGTACTCAAACAATACTCTCAGCATTCTCAAAGACCTCGTTAATGTCCCAAACATTGAACTCTCCCAGAGCTCTTTATGAATTCATTAGTTCGAAAAGACTTCTTGAAGAATTCTATTCTTGTTTTTGAAAAAGAATTCTTCGTGTGTTATCAGGGAAAATAATTGTAAACTAGTTACATTTGTTACAATATAAGAAAAAAAACAAAAACTAAAATAGATGTTTCTTATTGGCTGATAATGAAATTTCATTCTAATTAATTCCTAGATAATACACGAAGAATTCTGTTTTAATCTGCTAAAAATTGGTAATTTCTAGTAAAATTACTAAATGTTTCTAGCAATAAACCAATCGGTCGTCAGATCTCGAGCTGGCCAGACTCCATTCTAGGGTCTCTGCCATCGACAGGTCGGCTCTGCGCCTATTTCACTACTCCCTCCTCCACTGTATTATATCTCTTCTTCACAGATGAACCAATAATACCAGATTTTACTACACTACCTGAATGAAAATTAAGAAACGCGCCAAAGAACGTCCGACGTGCTGCTGGTGCATACCTTGGAACCGAGAGAAACAAACTATTCATATTATTCTGACACGTGAAAACGAAATTTGTATCGAATCTAAAAACAACTGCGCGCAATCAAGACCGGTTATCAACAACATCAAAACAATAAAGATGAAGGTTTTTAATTTTTCCTCAATTCCTTATCAATATCTCCCAATAAATCTTTGTGTTTCTGTTAAAGGGCGGGGGAAGAAAAACAAGACGTCAGCGTATATCGGAAAAAGTGAAAATCACAAAACAGCTCATCGATACAGCAAATTCACTGAAGAATCCTATGATCGATTTCAAACTGTCGGATACCTATGTGACCAAAACCGATGAAAAGGACCTAACTTTTAAAATAAAATGTATAAAAGCTATTGACACAGATCCCGATTGTTTGTCCCTCATATTCGATTTGATGGAACGAAACATGAAACAGATGTACGAAGATTCCTCTTGGGGATGGGACTTCAAGGAAAAACAAACCGAATTGACAGAATCTTCCGCTTGGTATTTGATAGCCTCTACGGGGGATGACGAGGAATTTGTTGGATTCTCTCATTTCAGATTCGACATAGACGATGGAATTGAAGTTTTGTATTGGTAAGAAAACACTCTTTCGAGTATACGATTCATTTGTCGAATTATTATTGAAAATTATCGTTGTATGTACAGTTACGAATTGCAATTGGAAGTGTCGGCTAGAGGTAAAGGACTTGGCCGATTCATGATGTCACTTTTAGAATCCATGGCATACAAATCTCGGATGCAAAAAGTCATTTTGACGGTATTCCACCATAATCCAGCTGCAATTAAATTCTTCCGTACTCTCGGGTGAGTGATGTTTTTTGAAATCTATGCTCCTCCTTTCTCAATTCTTACTGAGATCGATAAGAAAAGGATGTAATGAAAGTTGTACTCGAATATAGAGCACTCGTGTATTTGTATCGTTAGAATAAGGTATGAAAAACTAGAATGTATTTCACTAGCCACAATTCAACTAAATCTAAAATTAAGAGAATATACGTACAACTCGTGATGACTTATAAAAAACGAATACAAGATTCAAGATCATTTTCTATGGTATTGCTCCAAGAAGGTGTCTTTTAATTTCTCTTTTCTAACAATTCAATTTGGATCGAATAAATTTGTTTTTCCTTTATCAACAACATTTCCAAAGATTTCATCACACAGTTATGAAATATATAAGACTAATCTGAAACTCGTGCGGACAAGTTTCTGAGATTCATTTTGGTTACGAGTTTCAAGTTGCCCCATATATCTCTACACGTATGTACACATATTCTTGCTCCCATTCTCTCGCACACAAGTCTCTCGTCTCTTAATGTATATAAATTACTGAATAAAATCTTACAATAGAGCAGAGTAAACAAACAATTGTTTTTCAGATCTACATTTGGTAGCCTATAATATGTACATAATTTTTGTGCACAAAAGCAGCACCCTATTGTATTTCTAATGAGTAGTATGACAGAGCGATACGATAGAGTACCCTCGAGAGAGATTCTGCAAACATTCTATTTAAGAGTCGTAAGAAAAAATAACTGTAAATAATATCTTTTGTTTCAGATATAAATTGGATTCCACCAGTCCTCGGGTTTCTGAGAATTTAGATTATATGATTTTGAGTAAAAGAACTCTGTAGGAGAATCATCCAAAATATTACTGCTTTGGATATCGCATTTTCATTCATTTCTTTCTTTTAAACTCACATTGAAAAATCAATCGAAGTGAAAAGAAAATTTCAGGGGAATGTTCTTTTGGAATATTTTCAAAGTGATATGCTGAATTTGAATAAATTTTCATCGGAGTATTCTAAAGAATGATTATCGTTAATGAAAGTTCATGACTCAAGATTGAGTTTTATGAAACAGAATGGGTAACATTTGATGAGGACACAAATTGATGACGGGTGATTTCAAGGACGGTCCAACGTTATGAAACGTCAAAGGTGCTTTGCTGATCGTCCAATCGTTCATGTTATTGAATAATTTAGTTAAATCGATCTCCGAAGTACCGGATACATTGAATCTCTGCAAAAGATTGTTATTCCCCCAACAAGTATCTAAGGCAGATTGATGTAATACCATACCAACACCTTTTCCAGCTCCTTCGGGAATTGGAAACACTCTGAGACTGATGATATTTAAGTCGACTGGAAGATCGGATAGCAACGATGAAAAATGGGGATATAAATCAAATTTCAAAGCCTCACGTGGATGCAGAGCTATCACAGGATGTAATAGATCCTCCGAAGCTAGATGTCCTGCCATCGAAATCATTCCAGCAGGATTGTTGGTGACTTTTCGTTTAACAGCGCAGTCCAATTTTTTCTTCTCTACGATTAACGTGAACAAATGGTTTGTTAATAAATTATCTGTAACGCCTTGGCCCAATCCTCTATTATCGTCTTGAAGCAATCTCCGATCTTGCATAACCTGTAATATGAAATATGTAACAAAACTACTTATAGTAATAAACATTTGTAAGAAAAATTTTACTTCGATCTGTCCGGATGCCATGGAAGCCACTCCCAACGGTTGAGCAGTCAAGACTGTCAATCTTGCTCGTGTGTCTTCCAAATAAGCACTCGCCGCCATGGGATAATAATTCCCTTGGGTAGGTAATTTGGGAAATCTTTGACGCTTTATCATCTGTAAGATATAAAAATTGGAGTTTTTTTTCGAATTTGAAGAATATTCTTCATACTCACGTTAAGACCATTCAGATCTGTATAGAATGTGCTCCCAGACGCGATATCTGTATTCATTCTCATAGCGAGTTCAAAATTGTGCGTTTCAGTGATATCAACTTCGTTGAGAATGTGTAATCCCAAACCATCGCTGCCTGGAGAATTGTACAGAGTGCAAGTGTGACGAATGTACGGCAACTCTATAAATACTCTGGATAAAATCGGTCCTTCCACCAAATGGATGATATAATTACTTCCCAATTCAACCACGTCGGGTTCCGGTTTGTCGGGTAAAAATAAATAAGCTCCACTTTTATCTCTTCCCGAACCCCTTGTTCCGTACTTGACGAACTCCAAGTGAACCGGAAATGTGATCGAGTCTACCCTCATCGCCTTTAAAAGACCAGATTTCCCAAACGATGCTGTCAATTCCGAACGTTGACTGATGGAAAAGTCTTCCATCGATTTCTTTATTTTGACATTCGTAAACACTGGTATGGGAGATAAAGGAATATCCGTATAAATTGTTATGTTAGCAGGACTCACTCCCCTGTGAAACAAAAATTCTTATTCGTAAAGAAATCTCGTAATTGATAATTTATTGGAAACTTACGTTGGATAGATTTGTTGATGCAGAGCGTGTACGATATACGTAGCAACACCGAATCCAGGAACAGTGACCACGAAAGATAACTCATATTTCGCCGCTAAAGCGGCAGGTCCGATCCAAACTGGAGAGATCTGGCACTCGACGGGCTGACCCTTACGATCCGTGACTCTCACGTACGGATTGGATACGATCAACGTTTGTACTTTAGTCCTCTGCCTTGGAAGAGGATTATATAAAATAATTTTTCTTGATAAATTTCCATCTCCTACAGTTACAACGTATTTTTCTCCAGGATTAGTATGATGAGATCTACAAACATCAAAATATGTGAGTTTATAGAATCGAATACACAAAATTTATAAGAAAATCATTATAGAAAAAACTCTAATCTGTAAACTTCTGGTTATAAAATTAGATACTAACTAGGAGAAAGAATCTGTTTGCGAACCTAGTCTCATCTAATGAAAAGTAGAGAGCTTCTAGATCAACGGCGGATCCTTTGGGAGTTCTCAACAAATGAGCTACAGATTGTTGAAGTACGTGAGCTGTATTGTTCAACGCTTTGATCATTTTCTGGGCATAATCTATGACTACGTTATCCTTAGCGGTACCCGTTATACCATCGTGATGTTGAAACAGAGAATGCCATTGTCTAGCCACGTTCAAACGAGTGGTGATATTCCCTTCCGCTAGTTGTTCGTTACCCTTGATCCAAGCTATACTCGATAAAACTTCAGATGCCCTCAAGGCACCCAACAATACCCTATCCAATCTCTTGTGAAATGGTCTGAAAATAACAAACATTTCAGTTTATTTATTCAGCTTGCGCCAGGGATAAGCGAAGAATTTACCTGGAGGTGTAGTATCCGCTCCAATAATGATCATCTCGATCAGCGTAAGTGAAGAAATCACCCGACAAACTAGGGAAATTATCCACTCTCATCTCTTCCTTCACAGCATCAAAGTAATCGCTCAAAGTACCAAACTGTATTTGTACGTGAGATTCTTTATCGTTGTTCATATAATCGAACAATTTTTGATAATTTTGATACTGAGCGTCCCATTCCGCAAAATGAGAATATCGAAAATCGTCCCCCAAAGGCGCCAAAACTACATTAGTTCTAAACAATTTGGATTTTTTACGATACTGATCTAGCAACATTTTAGACCTTGCCGCGACGTTGTTGTTATTTATGGGACGCGGTGCTTCGTTCCAAGGACAGGAGAGTCCAAAATGAGGAAGACGATAGAAATCGAATTGACAGCATATTTTTGGGTCAGGGCCACACGTGTGAGGAACATCGTAACTATAAAACGGCATCACGTGGGTAAACAGTTCGGTCGATCCATCCTGATCCCACAATTGTCTCCAACGAAATTCCAAAGTTTTCTCCCTGGCGAATGATTTTTTCACCGAATAATGTACCCTTTGTATCAACAAATTGTCCAGTCCGGCTCCTTTGAGGAGATAAGGCATAGTTGGGGATAGGCCGAAAGGATCGATAGCCCAACCAGAGTTCGGAACGTAATCTAAATTGTGTTTCAACCATTGATGACCTTCCGTCAACTGAGTGAGTTGAGCTATCCAATGGGAGACCGATTCATCCGGCATAACCCAGCCTCCTGCCACTATTTCCAACTGTCCGTCGTGTATTAATTGTCGAACCGTATCGCGGGTGGCCCTCGATTGATCGTCCCACCATAGTTTGAAAAACGAGATCTCAGCCCAAATGAATTTACGTCTCCTATCCTCCGCTAATTTCGTCACCATGTTGTTCAAAATGTTACGAGTTTGAGAAGTGTAGTATTTCTCAAACGTGTTCAACCAACCAGGATCGTTGTGAGAATGCGGAACCACAAAAACTTTCAATCTCCTATTAGAGTTCCATTCGTCGTTTTTGTATTCTATGTTCCAGCCTTGTTTCCAAACACCCCCGTCCGGATTATTGAATTCTAATTGCCTATACACTTCTAACATTTGTACATCTACTTTGGGAATTTTTTGGGGATTGAAATTGCAGGTGTACGATTTGCCGGAAGGAACATGAATCGAACGATTTGGATGAATCATCGACGACAACAATGGGGTTGGCGAGATATCGGTTTTCTCGATTTTGGCTGCTTCTTGAAGAGCGTTTACCACTTGATGATGTTTGCTGAAGTCTTTCTCTAATTTTGCCAGTCTGTTTTCAAAGTGAACCCATTGATTCTGAAATTACAAATTCAAGGTTCCATTCGTGCAATGCAAAACTTTGCTCTTCGAGTGAAGTTGAGTGTCAACTCCATTCGTGCAAGCATTTGGAATTTTTGTACAGAGTTACATGAAAATCAATAGATAAACATTGAAAATCAACTCACGTCATTGACAAAAAACTTATTCCGGCCAACGGGGAAGAGGGTTAAATCCATCATTAGATAAATCATCAAACAAGAAGCCAGAATCAGACCCGCGATGATAATAGCACCCACTTTTCGAGTCCTCATATTGAAAGTTTACTTTCATTCGTCCAAAATAATACTGAAGGATAATACGTTAAAACCGTTTAACCTCACTTCTTGGGATGAAAAGAAGCATTACGGATAGGTGTTCAAATATGTTCTCCACATCAAAACAACAAAGAATTCTTAAATCGATGGCAAATGTTTTTCGATGAAGGTGAGCCACGTAACACCGTCCACATCATCATTTATCATAGTATTTATATATAAATAAACGATCTTTCCATCTTTCATATAATGATACGAGCCATAGAATTCAATAGAATTCTCAATCCTCTACACAGGGTGACACAAAAAGAAATGCATTATTTCCAAACTGAGTTTGAAAACACATCCGAATAGTGCAAGACAGTGCAAGAGGCTATTCGCCATTTGAAATAATATTTTCATCTTCCTCGTTCTCACGTTGATCGCAAGGGATGGAAATACTCCTCTGTTGGATACAAAATAGTGAGAAATAATGTTATTATGTCAGACGACGTTCAACGACGTTCAACGACGTGGCCGGTAGTGTGCAGTGTGTTGTGTGTTTTCATTTCACATGATTCACAGATGAAATCATATCACTTATTATCGAAAGTTTTTGTTATGATATTTGCATGTACAGTTTGATTTTTCGTCCACAAATAGAAATATATATTTAATTAATTAACTCAATATGGGTTTGTGTAAATGTCCAAAAAGGAGAGTTACCAATCAATTTTGTTTCGAACATCGTGTCAATGTTTGCGAACATTGTATGGTTACGAATCATCCAAAGGTAAATTTTTGATAACGCAATCTGTCTTGATGATTTAACCTGAACTTATTTATTTTACAGTGCGTAGTACAGTCATATTTATTATGGCTTCACGATCACGATTATGATCCAGTCTGTACTTTCTGCTCTAAGAATTTGAACGACGGAGACTGTATTCGATTGACTTGCTATCACATGTTTCATTGGGCATGTTTGGATAAATATGCCAAAAATTTGCCAGCTACCACAGCGCCGGCGGGATATGTTTGTCCAGCTTGTAGTACGTGTATCTTTCCTCAAGCTGAACTGGTGTCTCCAGTTGCCGATGTTTTGAGAGAAAGATTGGCGTCCGTGAATTGGGGTAGAGCGGGATTGGCTCTACCTTTGGTAAATATCGTATAAAGGCATTTTCTTTGGAGCGGATAATGAATTTGATTATATTTTGCAGCTCAGCGAAGATAGAGAGCAAAGATCTTTGATGACGGAAGCATCCACGTCGTCGTCGTCGTCGTCTTTGTACCAAAATCACGCGACTAACGTTTCCTCGTCCACAGCCACATCGAGAACGAGTAGTGCCATTAATTCTACAAACTCCAACGTTCATAACGTTAATTCGAACAACCAAAATCTTGGACCACCGTATTCCATTGTAAATATCGAATCCTCTTTGGCCCTTTTGTCGAATCAGGGCTCGAGAAAAGTATGCGAAGCGTATGACGATCCAAAGGACGTATCCTTTGATCACGACGAAAATAAGTACCAAAGAAAATCAGCTCTCGAGTGGTTTTTGAGATGGTGGAAGTTGATTACAAAACCACCGACGCGACGAAGAAACGCACCTGCGGGTTCGATATACAAAAGGTACGCGGTATTGGTATTCGCTGGAATGTTAATTTTCATCGGTATCATCCTTCTTTTATCTTGGTTAGGGAAAATGGCTACGGATGGGGATCCCAGTTACGATCCCCGATTGAATCCTCTTGTTAATATAGAAAGAAATAAAATGTCCGCTATATAGAATGTATTATATTGAATATCGATGGGGGTTTCTTTTGTCACTCGTTCCGAGGATTTTTTGTCCTCCCTTATATTCTACAATTTAGAATACAATAAAAAGTTTCATATTTGATATGAATTTCGAAATATATAAAATCATTATTGACATTTTTTGCAAAGCTTTATTTATTGAGATTAAAAATTCGTTTTTGTATGGCACGATGTTCAAAAGGCGAGGCAAGGCAAGGCAAGGCTCTCTTTAGATTAGACGGATGGGCCCATCCTTATACGATGATGCTTTGCATTGCGTCGATGAATAAAAGGAAATTTTATTTGTAAATGTCTGGAACTCGAGGAGGATTCAAGCGCATCAATAATAATAGCTGCTTCATTTGGTGGAACGCATTGCTGAGATGTTTTGCACGTTGCCACGTTGTTTAGGGATTCGAAATTCAAGCCAATGAAAAGATCTGAACTTTTATCTTCTTGTTTAGTTAAAATCCTGATAGAAGAGAGTGTCCACCAAATGAAACAACGTTTCATAACTTGATTTGTATGTTGTTACAATACTTTTTTTTCAATGTTCATTCCAGATTAATTCATACACACGTCTTTGTAATAAAAATTTCTTTACATAAAATATGGCAAAAGAAACTGGTATCTTTTGCGTTATGCGATTATAAGTCTTCATTGTAATAAATAAGTCATACTTGCTGATATGTGAACCGCTTTTTAAACTATCAATTTGTATAAAATTTGTTGTATAATCTGTGATGTATATTATTCATATAACGAATATATATATATATATAGGAAGAATAACAATCGAAAGTAATTTGGAAAGAGAAAATCATTGTTTCATCTCATCACCACATAGTTGTTCCTGGTTCTAATGGAATTCGAAGGGATGAAAATTGTTCATTTTTGAATGATTTGTGTTTTGGAAAAGATCTAAAGAGTGCCAGGGTGAGAGGGTTTTGGTATTATCACTTCGAAGAAATTTTACAATAACAAAAGCACCAAGTGGAACAGTGCATGTGAAACAAAAAAAAATATTCAAAATTATATACAAATTATATATAATTCTGAAACTTTTGCCGAAGGGGATGTAATATGGAGATATTTTGCTCGAAAATATCTATAAAACTATGAATAATCACTGAAGAACATAGCATTTTCTTTGTAAAAGTCTGAAAAACTCTGAAATTTTATAAATTAAAGACGACATTCTGCACAGACTTTTTTTTCAGAGCTTTTCTCAGCTTCTTCATTTTTCTTGGAAAAATGCTGATAAAACTCTAATAAATTGTCACAATTTCCTGTAAATACATTCTTCATGTGCTATATTGAAATATCAGATGTGAAAAAGTGTTGAGAAAATTTTTCTCTCAAAAAACAGGAAAAATAACAAAAGTCTGTACAGAATGTCCCTAATTTATTAGATTTTTCATGAAGATACCAGAGATTTTCAGATTTTTGCAAAGAAAATGCGATGTTTTGTCGGAGATTGATTATTCATGACTTTGTAGAAATTCTTCAGCAAAATCTAATAAATTAGGCACATTCTGTATAGACTTTTGTTCGAGTTTTTTCATATTTTCTCCCAGACAGCACAAATGATGATTTTGAATTCACAAAAACTGCTGAAAGAAATTCTTGAACAGTCCCCGTTATGACACTAAAAATGAATTCAAAATTCTTTATGAATTCTTTTTGAAAGTTAAGTTATTCACCAAGAGTTCATTTTGAATTCAAACTATTTATAATGAATTCATGTTTAGTGTCATAACGGGAGCTCTTTGCGGGGACTTTTGTGCTGTATGGGCTCAGACAAATAAAACAAAATTGTGATTCTAACATTTTCGCACATGCTGTATTCAAATATCATATATGAAAAAGTGTTTGGAAATTGAACAATTTTTTCTTCAGCAATCAGGAAAATGTTGACAATTCATCAGAGCTTTGTCAGAATTTCGTCAGAGTGCTATTTCATTCCTATTTGTTTCTAAAAACTAAAAAATTGTAACAAAAGTCTGTAGAGAAAGTTCCAAATATCTTAGATTTTTCATGCAAATTTCAAAGTTTTTCAAATTTTTACAGAGAAAATGCGACTTTTTTCAGAAATTGTTCATGGGTTTTGCAGACATTTATCAGATTAATTTTAAGGGAAATACTGAAGACAGGAGAAGGCACCTTCTTTATCCTTCAAAGGATGCCGAAAGAGTGTGATTTTTTCCAAAGCGAAGGGGTCGGTATTCCTTCGTAGATTTTTTGCAGATATTTTGCAACAGTAATTCCAAATTGAACCCATTCTTTCAAGGCGCAAGAACATCGAAAATGCTTTTGAACAAGATACTTAGATCGATTCGATCATTCCTTCTCTAGGGTGTCCTCGCGTGAAGCCACACTGTTGAAAAAAACTCGAATTTTCCGGTACCCAGGAACTGGAGAAATTTCTGTTCATGACGAATTTTTCAGTTTACGTACAAGAAAATTCCAATCCTACCAGAATTTGTCCGTATTTTACATGAAGATTCATGGTTTTTACTTCAATTTTCCAGCATAAATACAGGAATTTTCATGATTTGAATGTAATTTGTCAGTATAAATGTACAGGTTAATTGCTTCCACTCTGTAAAAAATAAAAAGCTCTCAAGGGAAAATTCCGGTCATGGGATAGGAAATAAATTTAACTGAAAATTCCGAACTTCATGGGATTTTTCCTATCATTTTGCAGTAAATTTCCGGGAAAGTACGAAAAATTCCTAATGCATGTGTGTGTTAATTACTTCCGAACATTTATATGAAGTTTCCCATAGAGATTTTCTACAGTGCAGTACGGTACTGAAATTTCCCCGAAGGTTTTTTTTACAGTGCAGGTCCCGATCGGTGTAGAAGAATTATGTATAATTTATACATAATTCAGTAAAATTCATATATAAACTACCGGTCAAAAGTATTTTACCACCTCTCGAACACTGAGAGAAAGGGTCTATTAAAATATTTGACAGCTAGGAAATTCAGTCACTGTAAATAAAAATTTAGTTGCGCCAGCTATATTTTATTTGTCATCACTGAACTTTTGAATACACCATTTTATTCATATTTCAGCCAGCTAGACTTTTATTCACCCCAACTAGAGTCTAGCTAGCGCAAATAAAAATCTAGCTGCGGTAACTAACATTTAGTTGCCCCAACTAAGGTACCTTTCTCTCAGTGAAGCAACTCGAAATCTTTGCAGTTTCATAACTCAGCTGGAAATGGTCGTAGAACCAAAACTGAGCAACTGTTTCGAAGGGGAAGATGTGCTCTCTGCAGGGATCTTGGCCTTAGTCACCCGACTGAGGTTCTTTATTAGCTGTGTTCAGTTGAACTCACGATATTTTTCATTTTTTTTTTTTCACCGATTAAAACTTCTGCATATTTTGGGAAGAAGGACACTTTTTGGACCATCACTCGCAGCTTCTTGTCCTGGACGAATTCAACGGAGAAAAAAATCGGGATGCAATAAATTTTATAGATCGAAGGTCAACAAAATTTGCAAAAAATTGAAATTTCCGTCTCTGAACGAAGGATTTTTTCTTCGTTGAATTCGTGTAGGACAGGGAGTTGAAAGTGAGGGAGTGAAATTGATGGTGTCCTTCCCGATGTTGATGAGCCAAGCTTCGAAATGCTCTTATATTTCTTTTCTTTAAGATCCTCCTTTCCAGAGTTATGTCATTTTTTGTGGAAGAAGTAAGTTTCCAGAAAGGGTGTTGTAACTCCAGAAGTACCGGTTCAATCGAGAACTGTTAATACAAGGAAAAAAGTTGCGTTCCAACATTTCCTACGTGCCCACAAATTCTGGGAATTATCGAGGCACATTTTTTAATTTCCCATCTCATTTTCTCATCTTTGATCGAGTGTCTTGCAGTCTTGGAATGATCAGTCGATCTTCGTCCACAAAAAATGACATAACTCCGGAAGGAAGGAAGGATCGTGGAGGAGAAAACAAAAAAGCATTTCGAAGCTCGATCTATGTTCTATCGAATGTACGATCTCATTCTTCCAGGAAAAAATCCACTCAAAAACATGCAAAAGTTTTAATCGTGGGACAAAAAACGAAAAATATCGTGAGTTCAATTAAACACAGCTTTCCCTTCAAAACGGTTGTTCAGTTTTGGTTCTACGACCATTTCCAGCCGAGATAAGATTTCGAGTTTCTTCGAAAAGTGGTAAAATACTTTCTCAAAAGTTTCTTTGATGATACCAGCAGATATTTGAGAATACAGTTCTTTAAGATGATACCAGCGACCCCTGAAGATGCAACCAGACCCATTGGTTAGAAAAGGACACAATCGAAATTATTCTGACAAATTACTCGAAAACAAAAGAATGAAATCAGAATATCGCTCTGTACAGACCTTCTTCAATCAATAAAGATAGTCTGTAGAGAGCGATATTTTCGAATAATTTGTCAGAAAAGATTTGGCTCGGGTTGCATCGTCAGGGGCCGCTGGTTTCCCCTCTAAGAGGGACACCCTGGCGAAAAAGTTTTACATAACTTCTCATATGTTTCAGTATTTTTTCATATTTCTTATAATTTCTCAAGAAATTGGAACATTTAGTATGAGAAATGTTTTCTCATAATAAGTCATAATTTCTCATAAATGAAATCATATTATTTCATAAAAACTCATAATTTCCCGTATGGAAATATTTCGCCGAAAAATGTCTGCAAAACTATGAAAAATCTCTGAAAAAAAATGAAAAAACTCTGAAAAACTCTGACAAACTCTGAGAATCTCTGAAATTTTGATGAGAAATCTAATATTTTTGGGACATTCTTTACAGACTTTTTTCAGACTTTTTTCAGAGTTTCTCAGAGTTTTTTCATACTTTTTCAGAGAAATAGTAACGAAATCGCACTCTGAAAAAACTCTGACAAAACTCTAATAAATTGTTGACACTTTTCTGATTATTGAAAAATCCTGAAATTCAATAAATACATTCATATGCCGTATTCAAATATCATGTGTGAAAAAGTGTTTGAAAATGTTTTAATTTTTTTCTAAAAGTCAGAAAAATGTTAGCAATCCATCAGAGTTTTGTCAGAGTTTTTTCAGAATGCAATTTCGTTACTATTTCTCTGAAAAAGAATGAAAAAACTCTGAGAAACTCTGAAAAAAGTCTGAAAAAAGTCTGTAAAGAATGTCCCAAAAATATTAGATTTCTCATCAAAATTTCAGAGATTCTCAGAGTTTGTCAGAGTTTCTCAGAGTTTTTTCATTTTTTTTCAGATTTTTCATAGTTTTACAGACATTTTTCAGCGAAATATTTCCATACGGGTAGCTTCTTATCGAAAAAATAAATGATAAATCTTATGTGACTTTATGAACATATGTTTTGGAGAGATTATAAAAAATTTGGAAATTTTAGAGGGGAATTGTTTTTTTTTTGGGGAAAAATGGTGTGATTTTATTCCAAATGTATGAGAATTTATGAGAAATTATCAAATGGTATGAGGATTATGAAAAAGTATGAAAAATTATGAGAAAAGCATTTCTCATAAGAGTGTTCAAACTCCTTCAAAAATTATGGAATTTTATGCAAAAATTATGAGAAAATATGAAAATTTTATGAGGAAGATTATGGAAAATTATGAGAACATTATATCTCCTAATGATGTTCCAAATCTTTGACAAATTATGGGATTTTATGAGAAAATTGTGAAAAAATATGAGAAATTATGAGAAATTTTTTCGCCAGGGCAGTTCTTTGGAAAATACAGACATTCAAGAATACAGTCCCTTGAGAATATAAAAATATTTGAGAATACAATTCTTTAGGTACATAGAAATCAAGTATATAGTCCTTGTTTTGTTAAAATTCATTTGTAAAGAGTCACAATTTTGAATTTCGAAAAATTGATTGTTTCAAATGAAAATTCCTGTCACGCCGTCAAAGATTGACTGGCTTCTGACCAGTTGAAAGGAGATCTAAGGGCGGTATGCACAGTCAGGTCTGAGACTCAGTGCCGGATTAACCACTAGGCCTACTAGGCACAGGCTTATGGGCCCCCACCAATGAAAAAAAAAATTTTGAAGAGTAGTCAACTACTGTATTTATTTAGCCGATGAGTTTGGATTATACAGCACGTTATTTTTCTTGTGAAAATATTTATGCTAAGAACATTCAATAAATTAATTGTATTTAAAAATACTACGCTTTTGTTCGATTTATTTCGTAGCTTGGAGTTTTATATTTTCAACTTATCGTTTTTGAGCTGCCCACGTGGAAATTTCTTGCTTGCGCCAATACTGACGATGGAAAATATATAGGCGCAATGCTGACATCCAAGGCTTGGAAATCTATATCGAGCCAACGTTGACTGACAAGTGGCACAATGTTGCACCAATGTTGGGAATCATAATTTCCAATGATCAATCCATCATTGGCTCAAGATTGTGCCAATCATGGTTCATCGTTGTCCCAATATCGTTTGGACAAAAGAAATTGACTTCGTACGAACAATTTCATAGCACGGCTGAATATTAATCCAAACGTTGACAACGTTGAGAAGAAATGAGTACCCAATGCAGTGCCAAGCCTGGTCAAAGCTTGGCTCAGGCTAGCCACGATCCTCAATTATACGTCTCCATACAAAAATTCCCGCGTCCAATGTCAAAGCGCCACCCTTCGGTATTGTTTCCAACGCTCGGTTCGTTTCTCGCAAGCGCTCAACGAACTATGCGGTTGATATATAAGCATCATATAACCTTCTGATTTGAAAATTCTTGTCTTCATCATAGGTCCTTCATCGAAGGAGAGATTTTAGCTGTGCAGACCCATGGACTCGTGGACATCAGAATTTGAATTATACTTGATGTCATTGATTTATAAGGTAACCAGTAATCATTGAGTTATATTAAACTTATAAACACATCTTGTATTGGATTAATCCAATAAGTTTCTTCGTTTCAATGTATACAGAGATTCTCTGGCCCTGGTTGTATAAAATATTTCAGGTTCGGGCTGTACTTCTTAACATGTGTGGAGGGGAAGCGATCGATGTCGGGAATATATGACTCTGAATTTTTATTATATTTTTGCAATCGTTCAACATAGAGTTGAACATCGGCACAACATTGGCTCAACGTTGGCGCGGGATTGTCGCAACGTTGAATCAATTTTGGCCGAATATTGACTCAGTACTGTTATAGTATTGACTCAAATTTAGCAGTCAACATCATTTATGTGTAATAAATGATGGTACCTCCTTTAAATGCATAAAACATCTGACCATTGGCAGACCATAAAAAAATTCGTCTATCAGTCTTGGTTCGTAATGAGTACAAGCATGATCCAATCTTGGATTTAGATCGAGCGACAAAGTTTTTCAAGGGTCGCCAATGATGGCTGATTTGACTGCCATAATCGTACCAATGTTGGTCCGTGATTGGCAGAATACATCAATGGAGCCTGTAACGATGTTATCGTTTCAAGCTTGCACCTTGCTAACCGCCAAGGCTCGGCCAATCTTTGTCAGTGTTGCGCCATCCTAGTGCCAATCGTCAATTTTCACCTGGGTGCCCTTACACAGGCCCCCACCAAAGTTTGCCTGGGGCTCCACTTCCAGTGAATCCAGCACTGCTGAGACTGGACCCGGTCTCAGCCCATAAGCTTATACATTGCGTAGGATCGGTCCTAGTCTCCAGGGTTCCCACTCACCTGGGAAACATGGAAAACCTGGAAAAGTCAGGGAATTTTCCAAAAGTTCCTGGAAAATTCTGATTTTTAGAAACTTTCTACAATTTTGAAATTTTTCTGCTCAAACACAACTCTTAATTCGAATAGTTGAAGAGTGAATATTGATCGAAGAGTGAATTTTAACCCAATCTCAATAAACATTCTGAGCAGAAAAGATCTCTCTCAAGATCATCTTTCCAAAGATATTTCATTTAGACATTTTTCAGATACCTTTTAGACGAAAGACATCTTTTGGATATCTGGAACAGACATCTCAGTTGATCTTGAAAGCCATCTTATTTTTTCGACGTCTTTTTGTTTTATTAGAATCCGATCAAGGTATCGAAAAAAATCTTTTTATAGTCTGCTTTATATCTGCTCAAACACAACTCTTAATTCGAATAGTTGAAGAGTGAATATTGATCGAAGAGTGAATTTTAACCCAATCTCAATAAACATTCTGAGCAGAAAAGATCTCTCTCAAGATCATCTTTCCAAAGATATATCATTTAGACATTTTTCAGATACCTTTTAGACGAAAGACATCTTTTGGATATCTGGAACAGACATCTCAGTTGATCTTGAAAGCCATCTTATTTTTTCGACGTCTTTTTGTTTTATTAGAATCCGATCAAGGTATCGAAAAAAATCTTTTTATAGTACCCACTCAGGAAGTTTGACTTCCCATGCCTATAGAATTGCATTAATTAACTGGGATTTTTTTGGGACAATGACATTTTCATCGATACAACGAAATTTCACGGATTGATTTCCATCGATATCTTCAAGGTATCTTGCATGGTCGTCCTGGAAATGTCTTGAATCAAGAGATCTTCCAGAAATCTTTCACAAGGTGTCTTTCCAACATTTCTGAAAGATATCTTCAAGAACTCTTCAAGATCGTTCTTGAAGATCTCTTATTTGAGTATTCTTTTAGATATATATAAGAACTGCGTGCTGTGTGGGTTGGAAGTACATTGAACATTCCATGAACGTGAATTTACGTACAATAGACGTAGATTTGATCTAGAACGTGTGTTCTTTTGGGATTGTTAATATAATATCATTCATTGACTGATGAAGTACTATTCATTAATGCAATGAAATTCCCTAGTTTGAAAAGTCTATTGAATCCCATTGATTAATCAGATTCGATACAAACTTTGGGATGGTAAATTACCATTCACACCTATTCGAACCCCTTGAAACCCATTGAAATCGATCGAATTAATAGGATTCAATGAGAATTCAATAGGTTCGAATGGTGATTTACCATTGCAAAATTTGTATTGAATCTCAATAATCGATGGGATTAAATGGACTTTTTTTTACCACTATCCCATGTAACACAGAATATTCTGAGAATATTCTCACAACATCCGTAAAACGTACTGTATAGAATATTCTTACAAAGAGCGTAGAAGCTTCGTAAATATTCATAGAAGATTTCTAGAACATTTGAATGGGACTGTTTCGAATATTCTAGGAACGTTCGTACAATATGCGTCCAAAGTTTGTAGGTAGATTGATGGGCAGCGCATGCGCAAGCATCTCAAAGACATGGACATGAATTCAGTAATGGCGGATAATTTTGTTGACAGGTGACAGACCCTTGGATAATATATTATTTTAATTTGTATTTGGGGAACGAGAAATTTATAAATGTGCATTTCAATATCCCGAATGTTCTGAGAGCGTCATGCGTGAAAAATAATCATCAAAAGTGTAATAAAACATTAGGAAATATCGTATATATTATCATTGCTTGTTGCGAATCATAGGTATCTCACCCATCCATGTGAATCCATAATATTGCTAAGAATCCATGATTACAGATGTTTAATGAGTGAAAAAATTGATTGTGAATCAGTTTTCGGTTATATACAGAAGTTATATTGGCAGGAATTTTTATTTTGACAGCATTTTCTTATAATATTCCCACAATATTCGTGGCATAATATTCTTAGAATATTTGAAACAGTCTCATTCAAACATTCTGAGAATGTGCGTAGATTATATTCGTACGTAATAAGAATCTCCATGGAATATTCGAATATCCTCCACGTATATTCTTAGAACATTCTCAGAACGTGCTTGTGCTACCTGGGATTCTTACTTTTGAGACTGCTAAAGTTATGACCGAAAAGGTATATTTTCAAATGAATAAAATACTCCTTCTACTATTCTTGAAATCACCTGTGTATGTAGTTTATCGAAAAATATCTTTTTTGACTTGGTCAGGGAAAAACTAAATTCTGGGCCTGGAAAACCTGGAAAAGTCAGGGAATTTTGTCATTTAGAAAAAGTGGGAAGACCTGACTCTGCAGGCCCATGTAGAATTTTCCACATTCTCTACGTAGCCATTCCCTTCCCCCCTCTCCTGCCATTACTCTGTCTCTTGGATATCGAATTCTCCAAAAAGAAAATGGGTCCAAATGCCATAAAATTGAGCTGAAAAGTTCCCTACCCTATTCTAAATGTCTAACAAAACCGGATAGATGATTTTCTGTCAGGATTTGGTCGGTTCCTGTCCCCCTAGCTTGGCGATTGCTGACAAGACTGGACAGGATTTTGACCCGGATCTAACAGGTTCTTCTGTTTCGCTTTGTCTAGAAGTTCCATGAGTTTTTGAACTGATGTACAAACCAAGCAATATCAGACAGAACCTGATAGGTCTGGCTCAAAATCTTGTCCGGTTCTGTCAGACATTTCTAATAGGGTACCCATGCACCGAGAAAAAAAATTTACTGACGCAACAAATAGAATAAATAGCTTTTTGCTAACCTGACTAAAAATTCGTTGCCACGGTTAACTGGATTGCTGAGAGAGCAACAGGATTGACTCAAAAAGGGTACATTTTTTGCTAAACTAGCAACAGTTTTATTCTAATTATGTGTCCGTTATTACGTGAGGTGTTCAAGGACGGAGGGGATCAAGCTAAATCTTTCCAAATCTCACTTGGGGGAAAGGGGGAGAAAGGGAGAAGGGGTTTCCTAGCAGAAAACGGTGCAAAATTGTGTGCTTTTTAGCTTTTTAAATAATCCCAGGTAAAAATTGACCATGGGCGCTAGGTTGCCGCAAGGCTCACCAAGATGGGCCGAGCCTAGGCTACCAGGCATGGCGCAACTCTGAAATGATAACATCATTTCAGCCTCAGCCCATTTATTTCCACAATCAAGACCCAACACTGGAAACAGGGTTGTGATAGCATATGCCGTCAATGGCAGACCATACAAAAATTTGTTCGCCAAGGATGAGCCAACGCTGTAGCAATCTTGCGGCAGGGTTGCGCCCATCTCATGCCAATGGTCACTTTTATTTTTTATTGTAATTGAAAATAAAATAAAAAATCCATTCCATCATTTCGATTGAACGAAATGAATGTCGGAGAATTTCAACATGTAATTTTTCTGATTACTTTAAACTGATGAATGACGTAAATCCGGTGGTCCTGGCGTAGAAGTAGGCGGGTCTGGAAACAGATGAAGAATTATTTCTGTCATGGAATCTTCAAAGGAGACTTATATATTGATTGAATGCTTGGTTCGCCACTCGCAGGAAACAAGCATCACTCTGGTGAGAGTTATTGTAATTTGCTGTTTGAGAAGGAAGTTTCACTCTTAGCCAAGCTATTACTCAAGTCGAGTCAAGCTAACGCCTAAACTGAGCGAGGCCATCGCCCAAGCTGAGCCAAGCTATTGCCCAAGCTGGACCAAGCTACGACCCATGCTTGGTGCAACATGAGAATCCATTGTCATTCAGAGTTGCCTAATGCTTGGAGCAGTGTCCCGCCAAGCCCTAGAGAGCCTCTGTTGAAAGCATGCTTTCTCCTTCAAGCAATATTGATTGAAGGATGGACCAAGCGTGGCGCAGCCAATGATCAATGATGGATCAACGAAGTCGATTTATGACTTCCCATATTGGTACAATGTTTAGACCATTGTCAACCATCCTTGTCCCTACACAGATTGCCCAGCTTTGGCTGGCAGCCTTGCGTCTAGCTATATTCCGTCGTCAGCATTGGCGGAGCCTGAAGATTTTTATATGGGCAAATGCATAATCTGAGGCAAAAGTTGGAGTTATTTTGGAAATAATAATTATTCTAATAATTTTCACATCTCTGTAGTCTGGTGTGTGCCGAGTGGGAGTTTCGAATAACGCGAATCGATTCAAAATGCATTATTAATCATCCCCTGTCATTATACACTATCAAACGATAGAAACTGAAATTATTTTATTGATGAGAAATTTGCAGGTCTATACCCTTCTAGGGTATTAAATAAATACCCATTAATCCCATTGAAGAATTTTTCCAAATCGGTACTATATATACGTATATAATGGCGGATCTTGATCGATTTATTTCCTTTCCGGGTGCGAGTGGCATCAGAAAGGGAGATGAAGGAGAGTGTTTATACGAGACACGACAATTCATTACGTAATTGAATTGAATGAGGTCTCCTACTCCAAAGCTTTCTGACTCTTTTCCCTTCTTTCTTTCATGTATCTCGTCTTCTACCCTCCACAAATTTATAGATCTCCGTCTGTGTTTGTATGTATATATATATATATATATATATATATACATGCCCACATGGATGTACAATTAAGCGGGCGTATGTATTTGTCTAATGATGGAGTTACACCGACATTCCACCGTGCTTTATCTATATCCGTGTGCCACAGTTACAGACTTACCATTCCATTTCGGTCCGTATATTCGCACGTAAACGCCTTTGTATGCGTGTATATTCGGCGAACGACCGAATTAAACGATTAGTTAAACTGATTTCGAGTTAGGCGAATGAATAAGTAATCGGATTTCTCGTTAAGGTAATCGCATTGCGCCCTGATTGGCTCCGTCTGCCAGTGTTATACGAGCTCTCTACCGGCTCTCCTCCCCTGTTCCCACCTTCCCCTTCTCGACTGATGTTTCTCGGTAGGGTACAAATGCGAGAGAGAAACAGAGAGAGGGAGGGAGAGAAGGTACAGCAGGCGTATATCCGTAAGCACGCGTATAAGTGGCCCTTCACGGTCCGACGACGCGGAGTATATTTGCCCGAGCAATTACATTCCCGTACGCAATCCCATTTAAATATTGCCGAGTTTAGAGTGGATAAACACGTTGCGTGTGCGCATTCTCTCCTCTTCTCTCTATTCCTCTTTCACCACCCCCTCGACCGCCCACTCTTTCCCTCCTTTGCACGAGTTCGAGGTAGCACAGCTTTTTTGTCCCCACAATCCACCATCGTTCCCTGTTATGTGTTGCGTTACGTGTCGGATAAAAGAGTACAAAAATTCGCTACTTCTCAACGTTTGTGTTACTCTTCATATTTTTAATCGAATAATTTCAATATATTCCCTGGTAGAAATTTTCGCTAGTGAATCCCTGATAAGAATATTTCTCTTCAAAACTTCATTATCGCAATTCTTAGAGAAAAAAAGAATTTTTTCAACAGATTCATCTTCCAAAAACTCTGTGAAATTCTGCATATTTCTGAAAATTTCTATTGCCAGTAGAGGTTTCTCTGTACATTTCCAACTTATTGGTCAAAGTTGTTTTGTTGAGAAATGTTGAATTTTCTCAACATTTTTCTACTTGATGAATGGTGGAAACATTTGATGAGGAAAGGAATTTTCTCCACGAATTCATACATTTCTCTGCAAACTACATTTGCAGAAAAAAATTTGAATTTTCTCTTTATTTGTCTATTCCAAGAATATTACGGCTTGTGGCGGAGAGTTGAGTTTTCTATACAAATTCATACATTTTTCTCAAATCGCATTTGCGGAGATGAAGTGAATTTTTTCAAATTTGTCAATCGACTCAAAACAACTTAAGTAAAATTCACTAGTAGGCCTCGAAAAAACCTCTCTCCCACGACCCACTCATTTTTCCTTTCGGAGGATTCTGAATCGATTAGTCTATATCTGACGGAAACGAATTTTTTAAAATTTTCTATCGATTTGACCCAGCACTTGGAAAAATTTACAAGTTCATCCATTAAGTCCGGGAAATGCAGGATTTCAACTGTCATTTTAAACGTTGCAAATGATATATAAATCATTAAAAACTCATGGCAAAAATACCTTACCTACTATTTTCGAGGTTGCTCTTTCGGTTGCTGAGGTCAAAATTACCTTCAGATGGCGCTGGAATACCGATATGGCCGATTTAAAATAAAAAGTCGACAAAAAATTGGAGGATATTTGACTTTGTGATTTTTTCACGGATTGAAAATGCACTCAAAATTATTCAAAACATCAACCAAGGGTGCACAAAATATCTCAACTTTACGATAGAATTTTTTCCCAGACTCGAAGGAGACCTAACCTCTCTCAATTTACCATATATTCACCAAAATAACTCGCAATTCTGAGAATCTGGAGAAAATTGACAGAACATATAATTTTATTCGTTCAGTATTCTTCAAGAGGAGTACCCGAAGGTTTTTGAGGTCGCGGACTACGAATCGAACATCAGATTTTCAAAATTCAAAATGACGGATCCAAGATGGCGAACGAAAAGTCAGAAAAAGCCTCGAAAATGGATGAGAATTGGTATGCTTAGGTTTTTGAGGTTCCTGATTACGGACCCATTATCATATTTTCAAAATTCAAGATGGCGGACCTAAGATGGTGGATGAAAAGTCAAAAAAAGCCTCGGAGATGGATTGAAATCGATCCACCGAGGTTTTTGAGGTCGCTGATTACGAATTCAGCATTAGATTTCCAGAATTCAAGATGGCGGACCCAAGATGGTGGACCAAAATTCGAGAAAACTCTCGAAGATGGATGAAAATCGGTATACTGGAGTTTTGGAGGTCACTGACAACGAATCTAGCATCAGATGTTCAAAATTCAAGATGGCGGATTCAATATGGCATACCGAAATTCATGACATCACTCAAAATCATGCAATAATGTTTATACGTGAAGTTTCCGCAAGAAAATTGGTTGTTTCCGTCCGTTAATTATTCCATGTGCACGTTTCCCAAGTCAAACTACGTAGCAAGTTTATATTCTTGTATGTTCCCCAATAACTCAGTTCTTCATGCGATAAACTTCGTCTTTATTTTCTCCGATTCACTTGATGATAATGTCAAATTCAATTACCCTAATAATAATTGATATTCACTTCTAATATTTTCATCACGTGTCACCAGTCTAATTACACAGCGACCCCAAAAATCTCCTCGTATACACATTTTCTCGTGATTTAGAAGCATTTTATGAATTTCAGTATGCCATATTGAATCCGCCATCTTGGATTTTGGAAATCTGATGTTGGATTCGTTGTCAGTGACCTCAAAAACCTCAGTATACCGATTTTCATCCATCTTCGAAAGTTTTCTCGAATTTTCGTCCACCATCTTGGGTCCGCCATCTTTAATTCTGGAAATCTAATGCTGAATTCGTAATCAGCGACCTGAAAAACCTCGATGGATCGATTTCAATCCATCTCCGAGGCTTTTTTTGACTTTTCATCCACCTTCTTAGGTCCGCCATCTTGAATTTTGAAAATCTGATAATGGATTCGTTGACAGGAACCTCAAAAACCTAAGCATACCGATTTTCATCCATTTTCGAGGCTTTTTCTGACTTTTCGTCCGCCATCTTGGATCCGTCATTTTGAATTTTGAAAATCTAATGTTCGATTCGTAGTCCGCGACCTCAAAAACCTCCGGGTACTTCTCTTGAAGAATACTGAACGAATAAAATTATATGTTCTGTCAATTTTCTCTAGATTCTCAGAATTGCGAGTTATTTTGGTGAATATATGGTAAATTGAGAGAGGTTAGGTCTCCTTCGAGTCTGGGAAAAAATTCTATCGTAAAGTTGAGATATTTTGTGCACCCTTGGTTGATGTTTTGAATAATTTTGAGTGCATTTTCAACCCGTGAAAAAATCACAAAGTCAAATATTCTCCAATTTTTTGTCGACTTTTTATTTTTAATCGGCCATATCGGTATTCCAGCGCCATCTGAAGGTAATTTTGACCTCGGCAACCGAAAGAGCAACCTCGAAAATAGTAGGTAAGGTATTTTTGCCATGAGTTTTTAATGATTTATATATCATTTGCAACGTTTAAAATTACAGTTGAAATCCTGCATTTCCCGGACTTAATGGGTCAAAGTATACCTTTTGGAAACTTTGTAAAACTATCCCATTACTTTGAGACTGGTTGGCAACAGCTTTAGGCTGGTTTCTGGGCCGAAAACTTGAGGGATAACACGAATTCTGATGGGAATTTAATCGGTTCGAAATGGGAATCTGGAACGTAGTCATCCTGTCCATCCGAGAACATTATGGAACATTTTTGGAATACTTCTTGTTATTCTTGGTTGCTTCGGTATTATTTGATGACTTTTTAAGGGCTATCCAAAAATCTTTTGGAAATGTTGCTCAAGTTTGAATCGTTTATCGAAACAAATTAGTAATTGAATCGCGAAATACTCAGCCGTTGAAGACCCAAAATTTTGCAGAACAAGTAACAATGAACTATGAACGATTCAAACTTCTGAAGCATAATTTGGGGATTGGTTTAGACCTGGTTTTCATCAGGGGAGACTGGGTATGGTTGAAACATCGCGAATAACTAACGATTAGCTCGTAATAACTGAAATAGCTAAAAGGGAATGGAGAGCTCCTCGCGTGTACACACTTATTTTTCAGTTATTTATGCCATATTATTATGAGCCAATCGTCAATTATTCGCGATGTTTTAACCATACCCAGTCTTCCCTATTCAGTTATGATAATTCCAAGGCGCCTGGGATGGACGTTAAACATATGAAGGCATTGTGAAACCCATCACTCAGTTGAAATGCAACTTCAACTACACGGAAAGGATGATGTTTTTGATATTTGTACACGCAGAAAAATATATTTTTAAAAGTTCCATAATTTATTGTAGAAATACATCTAATTATGGGAGTTTTTAAAAGTAAATTCAAGTCAAAACTCTGTCTGTCACAGACTGGCGCTGATCCTCAATAAATTATGAAACTTTTCAACACATCTGTTTTCTGCGTGTATAGCTAAGAATTAGCGGTGATAGCTATTTTTTAGCGTTGGTAGCAAAAATTATCGCTATAGAAGCTGAAATCTCGCTCCTGCAGCAATTTTTTTCGCTATTCAAATATATCAAGTACACAAAATAACTACAACAGATGATTCAGTGAATTATTTTTTCCCATGTATACATCAGAAAAATTCTGTTTTCACGAATCAAGGTAAAATTCCATTAGAAAGAGAACAAGCTCTGATGTTCTCTAGAAACATTCTCCGCAGTTTGTAGAATTCATCAATCAATGGCTTCTAATCATTGAGAGAAATATTCCCGTGTGGCAATATTTTGTTGAACAGTTTGTACAAAACCATGAATAATCTTTGGAAATCGCATTTTCTTTGTAGAAATCTGAAAAACTCTGACAAACTCTGCGGATTACTGGTATTTTTATTAAAAAATCTAATAAATTAGGGACATTCCGTACAGAATTTTGTTATTTTCCCAGTTTTTAGAGACAGATAGGAACGGAATAGTGTTCTGAAAATTGTTAACATTTTTCAGACTGCTGAAAACGAATTCGAATGAATGTATTTATAGGATCTCAAAATTTTTCAAAAATCAAAAACATGGTAACAATTTATTAGAGTTTTGTCAGCATTTTTCCAGAGCGCAATTTCGTTCCTATTTGTCTCAAAAAAAAGAAAAAAAATGAAGAAACTCGGCAAAGTTCTGAAAAAAGTTTGTGCAGAATGTCTCTATAAGATTTCTCATCAAAATTCCAGAGATTCTCAGATTTTTCCAAAAAAAATAATGGAAGTCTGTAAAATTACGATTTTTTAACACGCGCAAAATTTAGTTCATTGCAATGTTTCGGAGACTATAATGGTGTCAACATTGTTCCAAGAATTAAAGCGGATTAAAGGTTGTGAGAATAGAATCGAATTCAAAATCACGCATCTTAGAAAAAATGAGGAAGAATTGAGAACTCGAAACAGAGTGCTGATGTGGCAAAACTTATGACTGAATTAGCAAAGAATTTGCTATTACAGCAAAAATCTTGTTCTTTTAACAAGCGCTTGCCATTGAGCAGTCCGGAATTGGAGATATAGAAAGATGTAGACGGCAGATTTTTCGGAATCGCTTCTTCGGCAAGAATTTTCCTCTGCGTGAAATATCATGTAATAAATCATGTCAAAACACCATTCAAATTTCACAGAACATTGTCATTTTTCGAAACAATCGTTCAACCATTAGAAATAATCTATTCAGTCTGACACAAGCGCTGAATGGAGATGGGCAATGTTTTTATATCTAGTTTTTATCGAATTTTATACAATATCCGTACAAACTATCATAGATATTTTTTGTATATAAAACATCGCCCATCTCTAGCGCGAAATCATGAAAATTATTGGAGAAGCGCAGCAGGACAGGGAAGACTTATCTAACACGAGGTAAAATTTGTGGATGTTCTAGAAGAAATAAAGAGAAAATTAGTCAATTGACTTTCTCTCTTTTTCAAATTTGAAAGCCGATAATCCAGCCCCTCTGACAAATCATTTGGAAAAAGAGGGAGAGAACTCCATCACCCCCATAAATTCAGCGTCTATGAAATTTGAACGACAAATGGAGAATCAAATGATTTTGAAATTGTAGCCTACCCATGTAGAAATTGACGAACGACCCAGTACTGGAATAACGTTACATGCCAACTGCCAACTGTTGGCAAACAACCTTAGAATAAACCCGGAATGATAACGCTGATCAACACTGGTACGGCGTTGTTCACCAATACTGGGACAACGTTAACATCAACCCTGAATCAGTGCTGGTTTTTCATCGTATACCAACATTGACAATTGATTTTCAACCGGTGATGGTAATCCATTTAAGCCTTTGTGCGTAGCTAATGAAAATAATTATATGTTTTCAGCTAATGTCCATGGTTATATCGAAAGTAAAAAATACAACACATCTGTTCGTATGTTGCTGAAGTTTGAATCGTTTCTTGAAACGAATGAATAATCCGAAAACATGCGAAGAAGTCAATTCGAGAACATGAATAATAATTTCTTCAAAATTTTGCCGTATTAAACCACACATAATGGACAACGTTGAACGAGGTTTAAATCAACGTTGGCAAATCAGCATTGACTATCGGCGTTACAACAACATTGTACTGGTTGTTACTTCAACCACGTTACAACGTTGGCAACCAACCCTGGTAATCAGTGTTGTACCAGTACTGTTTCGATTGTTATGGTTGGTTGGAAGTCGGCATTTTCTGCATGGGTAACTACGATATACTAAGATCCAAACAACATTGAATCGACTCATCATTCGCCACTGAGACATACAAGGAAGTATTGAATCGTTTCATTAATTCATAGAAGATATTATATAAATTCTCGTATGAGTTTGATAAATAGCCAAGAATTCTCAAGTACCGATGCATAGAAGAAGATGTATCGAGTGAAGTTTCCCTACACTTTATGGCAGCTCAAAACCGAAGAGCCTAGAGATAATATTTCTTACAAATTTCCCAACGTGAATAACTATTTCGAACGTACACGTATGCAATGTGAATCACATCACATTTATGTCATAATCGTTATAAATTTGAATTTTCACGCATCATTGCGACTCTATGCAATATCTCTTTTCATTTCAATTTATTTAATCCATGATTGAGGCTTTTTGTTCAAGTTTAACAAAACGATTTGGATTCCCTGCTTAAAGAATCTCATTGAATCCGATGCAGAAAACTGATTCAAACCCATTAAAAATAAATTCTCAATGAGAATCGTTCATGACAAACTACGGGTAAACGCCTCAATTGAATCAAAATTTCGCTCTGTACAGTATTTCTACTAGAGTCAATACAGAGAAATGCTGTACAGAACGAAATTTTGATCCATTTGAAGCGTTTGCTCTTAGTTTGTTATAAACAATTTGACTGCTACTTGACTGCTATTTGACGCTGGTATTCCCGCAAATGAGAATCAATTTTTAATGGGTTTGAATCGGTTTTCTGCATCGGAATCGATGAGAATCAAACAAACTCAACTAAAATTCAATTGTAAATCTGATAACAAATAGTTTTGAATAGTGTCTTTGATTACAGCTTTGAATTCATCTGTTCCAAAGTGCGTGTTTCTTTCTTGCACAGCGGGATGTTCTGCGTTAAATGGAAGATATGATTCAATAATGTTTTCTTTTGGATTTCTATAGCTGAGTAGTTAGGCTGTCAAGTTCAAATCGCTGATATACAGGTTCGAATCCCAAAAAATCAACACTATTTTTTTTTTTTTCATTTACACAACAAAAGGAGAAATGTGATTTTTTGATATAAAATTTGTATGAAATATCGATTGAAAATTGATACAAATTTTATATAAAATCGCATCAAGGCACATTATAATCCCAGTCCTAAAGTTTCATACCACGATGCAATACTTGGCAGGGAATTCATTGGATTTCGGATGAAGAAGGATTCGGTATTGCATGTAAATTACGTCTACTTTGGTTCCATTCGACATATCATATGTTACGGCAACTGAAAAATAATTATTCCTGTCCCCACGAATGTTTGTACAGCAAAACAAAATGGTTGAAGAAGTTGTATTGGAAAAATTTATAGAATGAAACAACTCGAAGTCAAGAACTGTTGAAAATTTCTCCCTGCATTCGACCTGGCAACTTTTCCCATGTTTTGGAAACACACCAGGATGGCGTTGGCTTTTTTGGTTGAAACGAAGGCAAAGAAAAAAACTCTTTGGTTGGCTGAACAAAACAGCGAATGAAAAAATTCTTTCACGCTCATCTCAACGAAACTTAGTGTACTGTCTGAATGCAATAATGAGAGTTCCAACGCTTGTACCACCACCCTTCAAGGGAAAAATACAAGAAAAATTGATAAGAATTTGTTGACCTGATCTCTGGACCGCAATGAAAATCAGCACCGAGTAGTAAACTCGACAAACAAGTACAAGAAGAGCGGAAAATAATGCATGTGTGTGTGTTCATAAATGCGTGTAGGGTGTTTAATTGGAGCCGACTGTAATGGCTGAAAACTGCACGCAATTGCACGCACAAGCCATTCGAGAAGACCCGAACTAAACGGGAGCACCCCGCGAGTTGCCGCACGAAGAGAGGGGTCGTCGCGAATGCTAATGAGAGAGGCCTCGAGAATATTGCGGAGAGGTATGAGGGAAGAGGGTATCGGGAATTGGGCGTTGACGAAACGCCCTCGTCGAAGAGGATTGGATGGCGTCCTCACCCTGAATCTCCTCCGAACTTGTTCGTCGGTGCACAAAGGGGATGGCTAAAGGGATGCTAAACGGTCCAAAGGGTGAAGGGGAAACTTAGTCCAAATACGATCGTTCGTTGGACCTTGGAGAGCCGGAGGAGCTCGCGCGAGCGCATCTCGGGTTCGTACTACGGGCGGGCGGCGTGTGGAAATTACGATCAACGAAAGACGATACAACAGGAACTGGAATCTCGTTTCTTGAGTCTCGATTCCAGGATGGAACAGCTCGCCCAGTTTGTCTCTAAAAGCTTCGACAACAGCAGTGGTAGCAGCAACGGAAGTGCTACGAGTCTCGTCATCGAACATCAAAACTACCGAACTTTGTCGGAACGTGTAACCTCCGCATCCACGCGGATCACCCTCAGTGTAGCTCATCTTCTGGGAACCAATGATAGCGAGGCCGATGATTGCCGTACGTGTTGTTGTTGTTGTTGGTATTCTTTACCCCTATCCCCGTTTCATTCCTTCTCGTTATTATGTTCAAAATTCATCCCACCACACAGTGATTCGATTCTTTGATTTGGTGACTAACGAAAACTAGTGAAAAGGGTGATGAAAAGGATTGTGATATTTGAAAAATATGCAAACCAGTGAGACGTTTTATTCAAACTTTGTATACCAAAGTTATTATTCGTCTCCAGTGATTAAACAAATTCTGTTCAAAATTAACATCGATTAGGTGTAGAGTTTAGATTAGGTCTCTTCTTTGAAAGTTTGAGACATTACTTTGAGGGTAAATCTCTGGAAAATGTTGTTTGTTCGAGTGTGAAGCATAGTGAATGAAGCAGAGTGTGACGTTATTTTCATAAACATTCCTTTCATGTTATTCTACTATCTCTCAAAGTGAGAACTACTATCTCCATTCGAGTGGTGTTTTCATATGTATCTTCTGCAGTGGAAAATTTACTCCACGGTTGATTTTGAAAGGAAGAAAATCAAAGGGAATGCGGAAGTTTGGATACATCAATTTCAATATGCGTTTTGCAAGAAATCAATTATTCTTGAATTGAGGTTTGAATCGTTTATTGAGACGAAAGGGAAATTCAAACGCGTCAAGTTTGAGAAATTATCGAAGTTTATCTTCTACTCCTTGAAACTGGAAACATTGCTGGAAAAATGTGGTGCAAGATTTCGGGTCTTTAACAGCTCAGGATTTTGTTATGAGTTCATAAATTCGTTTCGATAAACGATTCAAACTTCAGCAACATGTGTTCCAATGGTGTTGGAATCACCAATTATTCATCATCAGTCGATGATTGCGGTATAAAACATTGGGAGAATATAATTCTGAAAAGTTTTCAACAACGTTTGAAGTGAATTCAACACTGAATTTCTGAATTTCAGCTTAGACTTCTATAGAATCCGACAGCCTGTTTCACAATAAACTCAATTGCAAGTGTTTCAAAGAGCCTCTGATGGCTGTTCACTTGCTTTGCATTTTTTTAAATTTACAAACGTTTATATTTTTAGAGCAAACTCGAATTCGAGAAGGAATCGTCTCATCACCTGGCTTACAATACACTTTTTTCCCAGTTTATTTAATTGAAATATCCTTCAGATTCGTTGTGAAAAGTTTGAAATGTTGATGTTGTATTCTCGAAAAGTGGAGGAAATTTATTCCATCGAAAACCAATGAGATAGGGGCGCTGCGAAGTAGCCGTCGGGACATCGACTCCTCAGGAACCTCGACACTTTTCCTTCAATTTTCTTCAAACTATTCATAATTCGCCTTCAAAGTCTCTCATTATACCGTTATAAACAACTTTGATAGAGTTACTGAGAAAGTTAGAAGAAAGGAGAAGACTATCTACTGCAAGAAATATCTGCGTTCTCATAGATACAGAATTATGTGTTCTTATTAACAGTTTTACGACATTATTGCCGTTCCTGAAACCTGGCTGCGCTTTTTCGTCGTCTTGAAGGATATTTTTTGCAACATCGTGATAGGATTCGTTGACGAAGTAGTGGTGTCTCAGGTTTCAGACGAGTTTTGTCCAATCAAATTCCCTGATTTTTGCCTGAGTGAAGTTCTGATTTCCAGAAATCGTGAATTCATGAATATATCAATACATTAATTGATTTGAATTCCTGGCCTAAAAGGTTCGATTGGATCAACCAGAACGAAATTACCAGGTGAAAAACATCTATAAAATCTCGTTAATGCTCTCTAAATCTGGAATAGTTTCACGCGTTTCACTCCAAGAAGCATGAACAAGGAGTGGTGACGCTCCAAAGTACTTAACCCTGTCTTCCACCCTCAAAATTGGACTCAAACTCGGAAACCCATAGAACAAAATCAGATCGAGTGCTCTGATCCACTCCCTGAAATTTTTAGAGCTTGTCGAAATTTTGAGTGAAATTTCCACTCTTTCAGAATGGGAGTTTGAAGGTTTGCGGTTAGAAACTCACAGCCACTCCAATTTTAGAGTAAATTTTCCACTCTAAAAGAGTGAGAGTTCATTCGAAACGAGTGAAAATCCCACTCTCGGAAGTGTCCCAGTCTGTTTCGAGTGAATTCTCACTCTTTTAGAGTGGAAAAGTTACTCTAAAATTGGAGTAGCTGTGAGTTTCTAACCGCAAACCTTGGACTCCAACTCTGAAAGTCTGGAAATTTCATTGGAAATTTCGACAAGCTCTAAAAATTTTAGAGAGCGGATCAGAACACTGGATCAGATTCTGTTCTATGAGTTCCCGAGTTTCAGGCCAATTTTGAGGGTGGAAGACAAGGTTAACCCGTTAAGGACCAAACGTCCGTTTTTTCACCACCTTTTCAACGACATTTTACGCTGTCGAATCGATTGTCAAAAAATTTGCGGATAATTATTTTCGATGTAAAATTATCTGAACTTTCAGAATATGGAAGCAGATTTTCGAAAAAATGCGAACTGAGAATGTTATAATCGTTTAAATAGAAAAAAACACGAATTTTCGATTTCAAAAAAGTATTATCCGTTCATTTTCGTCTCGAATTAGGGGAGACATACATCTAGGGGATGAAATTTCTGCGTCCATGGACCCTGAGCTTCAAAGTATGTGAGATGGTTTTTCGAAATTCAAGATGGCGACACTCAATATGGCGGCTAGAAACCGAAATATTTTTGCTTTTTCTTATTTTTCGTATTTGAGCAGTGTTCCTGAATGAATTCGATGTCCACACACGTATTATTAGGTTTTTGGGGTCGCTGATCACGAATCCGGGGTCAGATTTGCCAAATTCGATATGGCGGATCCAGAATGCCGGCCTAAAATTGTTGAAACTGTACGATTCCCATGAAAATCAGTACATGGGGGGTTTCGGGATCCCTGATGACTAATCGGAGGTCAGATTCTATGAATTCAAAATGGCGGTTCGAATATGGCAGCAAGAAGTCTCAATTTCCGTTCCTCCAGTTTTTTGTTAAGTACTTTGGAGCATCCCCGCTATAATTCCTCCGGGAATTTGTACAGCAGGAAAATCCGCAAAGTGATAGAAAATTAGCAATCAATAAGTAATACAGTCCGATCCCTCAATAAGAACGCAAAAGCCCCCAAGGGGAACAGTTCAAAACTACTTCATTTCATCTTCTACAAACAAAATTTTCCACAGTGTGGTCGTGATTTTTCTCCGGTCAAGAGCTTCTGAATAGCGCATGCTGTAGAAAAATAATCGGAATTTTCCTGCATAACACAACTGGAAAATTGCGATCACTGAATGGGAAATCAATTCCAATATAATTGAAAATTCCAAACTTTATGGGATATTCAGCACAAATTTACAGTGAATTTTTGAACATGCAAGGAAAATTCCCAACGCATGTAGTATATGTTGATTACTTCACATGAATTTATAGGAATTTTCCCATAGAAATTTTTTACAGTGTACACGGAAAAGAATTTGAAGCTGCATCAGCTAAATTTTAGCTATTATAGCTGAATATTTCAGCACCAACACACATTTATTATCCCAATGAATGGAATGGTTCTTCACCGCATGAAGTGCAATGTAAAAAATTTTATATAATTAGTTGTGAAGTAATTACAACATACATACGTTAGGAATTTTCCCAACTTGTCCGGAAATTTACTGTGGAATGTTGGGAAAAATCCTATAAAGTTTGGAATTTTCCGGTTAATGTACACGGGAAAACTCTGATTATTTTTTACAGTGTTATTTCATCGAGTGGAAAACCATTTCATCCATTGAAGTAAAATTTCATCGATCTAAAGGAATATTTTATAGATCCCATTGGATGCAATATTGTTTTGTCTCCGTGACTCTTTTCCTCGATGCAGGATAGCTTATTTCTTAGAAATATTAGCTAGAATTCAGTCCATGAGACTCAAACTTTAAGTGTTAGATGTTCATCTCACACGCTGTAAAAAGTCTGACTGAAAGTGGCTGCATCTTACTTGAAAACTTGGCTGGAATTCAGTCTTTCAGTCTTTTTCATTGTGTCGACATTTGTCGTGGATGCTCACTTTCAGCTGAAATACGGCTATTTTTGGATGCATCTTCAAGTAAGCCAATATTAAGGTTGGAAGTAAGTTTGACTCTTTACTGTTCCGCTCATCATTTTCACCACAGTTTTACACTGAGAAAAAAAGTCATGACCGTAATAAATATTTCTTCCGGCCAAGGAAATGAATTCATCCAATAGTGACAATGAAATCATTTCATGGGACTTATCAATCTGAGTATTCATGCAAACAATGTATTCAAATCTGAAATTCTTGAGCCTGAAGAAACATTTCTTTGAATCAAATACCCTTTCTTCAATGAAAAGAAACCTACTCTGATTCAATTAATTATTTCTTCGGAGGAATGAAACCACTCAAACATTCAAAAAAGAAAGTTTTTGAATCAATTAGGAAAATTTTCAATCCATCGAAATAAATCATCAACTTCAAGATGTTCTTTTTTGACTTCGTGAATTCCATCCTGATTCAATAAATGATGTTTCAGAAGTCATTGAGCACAATATCAGATTTTTTCTGTAAAAAAAAATATCACACTCGTAAAGCTTTCATAGTCCACTCTGGTGTTCCTTTAATCTGTTGATAACCGGGAATTCTGAGCACTTCGGATCAAATGAGACTTCATTGATCGTTCAGTCATGCCGTCTGTTAGGCGAATAGTGCCTATCACTCCATGCGGGACCTGTAATTCAATGCCATAATCTGAAAGAAATATTTATTTGGATGAAGTCATACTTACTAAGAAGACAGAGTGATTAATTCTTTATATACAAAGCATACTGTCGAAAGAGAACTTGTGAGAAAGTGACTACACCTTGCGAGAACCAACCGAAAGTCGTCTAAGTAACTAAAACGTAACGTGATTTCGGAAATCCATTTCTTTATCTTACTGAATTTTCTTTAGAATCAATTGCACATACTTTCATATCGATGAATGAAATCATTCGAATATAAAAATCATTCTGTGGATTTGAAGAGATACAAAATCATGCTTACCAAATATTACTTTCATTCCAAGCAGTATAGTATTGATTCGAAAACGTTGTTATTAACAAATTTGTACACCTTGAATTGAAAATTCGAGCTTTTCCTACAAAACGTGACGTAATAAAATTGAAGAAATAAGTTATTGAATTTTCAATCGTTTTTGAATGAAATTAGAATCATGCCTTGCACTTCGCGGTCTGACTAATCCACAGAATTAATCTTTGTGTCAATAAAATGTTTCTTGGATTGGAGGAAACTGAATTCAATAAAATAATATCTTTCATTTAACGAAAGAATTCATTATTTCTATTGAATCATCATTGTTTGAAAGGACATGTATTCAGTTCAATGAGGGCCAGATTCAAAAAAATGTATTTCTTTGATGTAATCACTTTTTTTTCTCAGTGTAGTGTGCAGTGCCGATAGTGGTCCAATACACGGAAAAAAAAAATGTTCAGCTGTACCAGCTAAATTTTAACTGCTGCAGCGAAATATCTAGCTATGATAGCTAAAGCACGGAGAGAAAAAATTTGCTGACGCAGCAAATCGAGGTATTACGTATAGAATAGCAAAATTTTTTGCTGACCTAGCTAAAAATTTGCTATAACAGCAATCGTGTTGGCTACGACAGCAATTTTTTAGCTGTGGCAGCAAAAAATCTTTGCTCCGCCAGCAAATTGTCAGTATTATATACAGAATAGCAAACAAATTTTGCTGGGATAGCGAACCTTTTTTGCTGCCACAGCTAAAAATTCGCTGCTCTGGCAAAAGGAACGCAGCAAAAGTAGATTTCGCTGCCACAACGAATTCCTTTTTCTCCGTGAGGCATTTTTTTCCGTGTAAGCATTGTGATTTTTGGTCCAGAGTATGTTTTCGCTTCCTGCTATCCGATTGCAATGAAATTCATACCACGGTTCAGTTATGATCCCATAAAAGTTTCATGCCAATCGGTTGAAAACTGTGGGGATATTTTCTCGCGACCTGCATTATTTGACACAAATGAGGAAGCCATGTGCCAATACTGAGAAAAGTGTATGGGATTGATAGGAATTCAGTGCTGACTCGCGATTTGGTGATCGTTCCTATGTTAACTTATCGTTCCCATGGTAACGTAAACAGTTTATCACGCTCACTATTATTTTGGAATATCTGTCACCTAATTCCTATTCTTCCTGGTAATGGTTACCGTATACTTTTCTCCGTGAATTGGAAGAGTTTTTTTATATTTTCCGTATAAATTAGGAACATTGTAAAAAATACACAGATTTTTCAGAAACCTATGTAAAGGAAATTTCCTATACTTGTATGGAAAAAGCGAACTCCCGTACACGTACAGCAATTTTCACATAAAAATATACTAAAATTGCTGTTTCTATGGGACTTGTACTGTAAATTTATAGGATTTTTCCTAAAATTCGTTATTAGAAAACACAGACAGAATATGAAACATCCAATGAAAATAATCTCATATGTTTACAGAAAATAGAGCAGCGGTACCAGCCAAAGACACAAATGGGATTACCGAATCGTCGTCTTGCGGTCGCTCGTTACCTCCGTCCTCGGCCTCGATTTCCTCGTCGTCGTCAACCTCGTCGTCCTCGTCACCCTCTTCCTGTTCTCCCTCGCCAGAGGAAAATCGCGTGCAGCCGGAGGATTTGTCGGTACCAACGAAAACCAAACAACCAGTCCAAGAAGATTCATTATCTCAACCTCTGAAAACGCCGGAACTGAAATTGTCGGTACGAAAACTCCTTGGATGCAGTCCATCCCCGCCAACGTCTTCCTCTCCGTCTCCGCCGTCTCCGAACGACGGGAACGCCAGTCTTCGTTCGCCTTTGACGCTTCTCACCGGAACCCGAGAAATCAAAACTTCCCCCAACTCATCTTCCTCTTCCTCCTCGGAGAATTGCTTGGATTTCAAGAATTTAGGAGTTTTGAACGAAGTGAAGCCGAAAAACCACGAGGATCTCAGATCGCAACCGAAGAGTTCGCTTTTGATCAAGCAGCCTGGGGGAACGGGGCAAGATCAGGATGAGATTTCCAAAGGTGAGTTTTCATTGTTATTCTCAAGAACTTGAGAATTATTATTCTATGAATATCGATTAGTGAACTGAACGAAAACGTAGTCGACTCGACCGCACGCCAACAGGTTAAATACTTTCAACCAACTCTGGAGATTGCATTGAATCATTCCCCAGGTTGGCCGACTCTGTTGAGTCAACTACGTCAATGATTGGGACAATGAAAAATAGTTTCCGTCAAATATCCATACACATTTGGCACAAAATAACGAAGCATCGATTGCCCACGAGGTTGATTCAACTACGTGAGATTTTGAATGAAACTTCTTCTGTGATTTGTTGACGTTGACACACATTGGTTCATAAAATCAAGTGATTTCGACTAAAAATTCGTTGATTCATTCATAAATTCTTCAACTACACTGAGAAAAAAAATGAAGTGAGCTCAACTTGAGCGTGTATTTGGATTGTATATAAGTTACCACGAAGGAATTGTATTTGAACTAAACATAATTTCGTTGACGCAATCACACAAAATTACGCTGATGTCGTTCAGCCAACTACATCACACCGTTATAGTATCATCAACGTTCATTTTGTTCAAACATCAATGTCATTCCCTGGAGTTATCGTTGTAGTTGAATCAATTCATTTTGTTAGTTGAAACAATTGTGGGAGAAATGTAATTGAACGCATTTTTAGTTGTAATAAAGAAATAATTATTTGAAAATCACCTGATCAGAGATGGTAGAATACAGGGTATGTAGTACATTAATAACTTTTGCAAGAGCAAAATGCGAAGCGCGCTGTAGAGAAACGGTTAGGACGTTAGTGTCTCAGATAGGTAGGTAAACTCAAGATAGGTAGGTTCGATTCCCCTCAACTGAGATTCGATATATACACTCACCGGTATCATCATGGTGAGATATCGAAGGATTTTAGAGATTGAACAGTAAACAAATGAAGATTCACTTTTTGATTTACACATTTTTTTTTTACATAAATATATTTATGATTTGAAATGAAATAATCTTGCATTAAACATCTTGTAACCTTGAACGGATTCTTCTATTGAGTTGATTGGAATAATTATTGAATCTAATGAAATACGGTACAATTGATTGTAATAAGCATCATTTTTATGTTAAAAGAATGATGTATTTGATCAAATTACCATTTAGTTCTGTCAACTACATCTGTAGTTGATGGGAATCAATCTCTACAAACATACGATGTAGTTGACGGAACTATTCCGTGAGATTCGCCGTATTTAAGCCCACGATGTAGTTGAAAGAACTAAACCGTCTTTGAGTTCACAATCTTTTTTTCTCAGTGTACCTTTTTAGTATATTTTGAGACATTCTCATTCAAATATTCTATGAAAATTTATTATATGTTCTTTGTATCTCATTCGTATATCCTACGAACGTTTCTATTTCGTATAAACTTTGAACTTCTGTTGCTACTTGGGAAGAAATCAGTCACTGGGCATTGGGATTCCTGGTTATGTTATTTTGTTTCTCATAACATGACCTCCTCTATGGCTTGTCAAACCCGATTTTTCACTGAACTCCTCTAAAAAAAACCTCTTCATTATCAGTCTTTGAAATTTTTCCAAGAGAGAACAGTGTTGTGAGAACATTAGGAATTTTCTGAATATAAAATTTCATTATTCGCAAATTTCGCTTGACACAACTTTATCCGTTAATTTTCCAATAAAGATCCTGCTCCCAATCCATCCTCTTCACAGTCATTTAAAATTTGGAGTGACTCCATACGCAGCTCTCATTTCTCATATCATCGAATACAGCGCAGAAACGTGCTCGTTAGATCCAACTCTTCCAATGGGACAATGAATTTCATACAAAGTAGTGAATGAATGATGAAACAAATATTGCGAATAATTAAAAGGAACGGGAGGAATCGGTGGAGCTTTTCAGAGACGTTTACACGTCTTTATCCCAAACACATACAACAAAGGAAGGTCGGAAAACCTCGAACAAAGTCATCGTCGTCGTGGTCGTCTCGACTGAAATTGAGGGTTAGAGATTCGTCTATAATTCAGAATATCATCCAATAAACTGCGAGGAGGGGATCCGGAACAGCTGATCAAGAAAAGAACACTGTGTATCAAGGCCATCAACGAAGTTATCCCAATGCGTTTGGAATCCCTCGTCAAAGTTACTTTGATATAGATTCATCGATGAATGCATTATTTCTTTCTTTTCTGAAGGATCATTTATGTTTTCTCTTGAAAAAGGGGTTGTCGGTCTACACTGAAAAAAATCATTCATTCGACCGAATGAACTGACACTGTTGGTTGTAAAAATTAGTTTCGAGTAATAAAAGAATAGCAGCTGGTAATAAAAGCTGTACCAAAGTCAGAGAAATTAAATTTGAATTTAGTTGCGCCAAAGCCCGTTCCCGTTTTAGTTCTCCAAATATCAACAACTGTATCTAGTTGTTGGAACTAATTTGCAGTGAGTAAATGCTATTATGATGTGGATCTCTGCTACAAATTTTTCTCCGTGTACCTGAACATACTTTCCCTTTATAAAAATTTGCATGGAAGAAAATAACGTTGAAAAATGAGTGAGGCACTGATCAGTTTTCCATTTTACTAATCATTGGGAAGGAAAAGATGAATTGGAGAACAAACTTCAGGTCTGGTAATTGCGAGTTAAAAATCTCGGCACATGGAATTTAGTAAATTATTTCAAATAAGACTCATCACTTAAAATTAATTGGAAAAAATATGTGGTACAAATTTCAATGTAAGTCTTTCTGATTGAAAAACAGAACACGCAAACTGAATATATGAAACCAGTAAATGTTGAGAAAGTTTTGAAGATGTCTCAACCAACATTGAGTCCGTTAAACATGATTATAAAGTAAAAAAACCTATCCAGCATGGGATGAGCTTGTTTGTGAATAATGGTTAGAATGACATCAATAAAAATGCACTCATCACTTGTGCTACATTTTCACACTAAAAAACTCGCAATCTAAACAGTACTTTTACAAGTAACACATTATTCTTTATTCAAAAATAATTCTTACTGGTATTAAACTCTAATAACTAGAACACTTTCATTCTGTCTAAAAGAAAGATGCTTTCAAGAAACAAAAGAATGAGAATACAACGTGATTCTATCATTTGGGTGGTATTTGTAAAGACAATAATTGCCGTTTATCATTATTGAGATGTAACATCGTAATTTACCGACTTTCTTGAGTATAAATACAGAGCCGGCATTGCTTTGAATACTGTATTCATATGTAACCAAAATGAAACAACATTAATTCATATCGCATACATGTGGTTTGATATTTTTACGTAGTAAAATCGTAAAATTGGTAAGAAAATCGTATTTATCTTTGAGAATTCTCGTTAAAATAAGATTGAATCATATGAACTTTCACTCTTCCACAAAATAAGAAATGAACACTGATTTAATTACGATCAATATCTGCGGATTTGCGATGGGAACTTGTAAAAGAACAAATTTTTAACAATAACATTGCATATCAAATGTCAGAAAAGTCCTGCTAATGCAATTATGGTCCTCTGTTACGATTGTAACGTCCTAATTTATAGGAGAATATTTTTTCCGTGCACTTCTGAATCCCTCGAAGATTGACTATATCCACGAGAATCGGAGAATTTCACGTGTCTCTAATTTCAAACTTGGAGACAGGTTAGCGTGCCTATACAGGTTGGTTGAAAAGTTCCTGCGCTCATCAAGAGATAGCACTGCTAGCTCAAAACTTTTTTTTTCTCAAGTTGGTATATCTGTCCTGAGAACACATGCAAAGTTACAAGTCATTCTGTCAATTCATTCTTTGTTTACAAGCCATTTGAAGTTGACGTGTCATTGATTTTTCTTAATATGGAAAACATTGAATATCGTGCAGTCATTAGATTCTTTGTTTCGAAGGGTTTAAAAGCAAAGGAAATTTATGAACAATTGTTAGAAGTGTATAAGGAGTCCTCACCTTCAAAACGCACCGTTGAATTTTGGGCTGGTGAATTTAAACGTGGTCGTACTAGCCTTGAAGACGATCCACGCGAAGGACGACCAAAAACTGCAACCACAGCAGAAATCATTGAGCATGTACATAATATGGTTAGTGAAGATCCAAGTTTGACTAAGCGTGAAATTGCTAATGCCATAGGCATCTCAGACGAACGAGTACTCCATATTTTACATGAAGAATTACGTATGAAAAAACTGTTTGGAAAGTTAGTGCCGCACACGTTAACAATTCAACAAAAACTGGATCGAAAACAAATTTCTCAGCGTAATTTGGAGCGTTTTAAGCAGAATAAAACCGACTTCTTGCGTCGTTTTATAACTATGGATGAGACTTGGATCTACCACCATGATCCTAAATTGAAACAAGAACGTTTACAGTGGACTGAAGCTGGTTGTTCAGCTCCAAAGCAGGTAAAGTCACAACGATCGGCAAAGAAGGTTATGGCATCAGTTTTTTGGGATGCAAAAGGAATTTTGTTCATTGATTATCTTCAGAAAGGTAAAACAATCGACTCCGAATATTACTGCAGCCTTTTGGATCAGCTGGATGAAAAAATTCGTGAGAAAAGACCTGGTTTAAAGAAGAAAAAAATCATTTTTCATCAAGATAATGCACCTGCTCACAAAAGTGTTTTGACGATGGCTAAATTCAAAGAACTCAAGTACGAATTGCTTGAACATCCACCGTATTCGCCAGATTTGGCTCCTAGGCGACTACTATCTCTTCAGAAATCTCAAACAATTCCTTCGTGGAAAGCATTTTTCGTCGAATGAAGAGGCCATAGCAGCCGTAGACGGTTATTTTGCAGAGCTTCCGGAAAACCATCATAAGGATGGGATAAAATTATTGGAAGATCATTGGAACAAGTGTATTGAGCTTCTAGGAGATTATATTGAATAAAAAAATATATTTCGTAACAAAAACAGTATTCTTTCATTTCGAGCGCAGAAACTTTTCAACCAACCTGTATGTGCTTCATCCACTAGTCATTGTTTAGAATGAAAACACACATGTTTCCCACCCTGTCTGACAATAGCAGAACATTTCCACTTACCCCGCTAATTCAGTAGAAAAAGTAATTCATATCTAGTCATTTGTATTTGCAATACACAGCTATCCCTCCTGTCAACAGAATCAGCTGTACCACGCAAAATCATCGATAGCTATGACAGAATATATAAAATTCAACGAAAAAAATTGTTGGATTTTGAATTCAGATTGAAGAGTAAATGCAAAGCCGTAGTAGCGGAACACGAATCGCACTTTTCTATTGTTCGTTGCAGACGGAAGCTCATGAATTTATGGTTTAATATGCGGCCCGCCGCGTTACTTGTATACTACGCGCCCTCCCCTTAAAAACTAGAAGTAGCAGAGGAAAGAGGAGAGACAATGAGAAGAGAACGAGGGAGCGAAGAGGAAAGAAAGGAAGGTGCAGGAAAGCGGAGGGTAGTCACTTGCTAGCTCGTCCGTCATATCTCTCTGTCTCTCGAGGGCACGGCCATAACTTTTCCCGATTAAGCGCAAATCAAAAAGCAATCTCCCACCCTGAGCCAAGCCGTTCCGGCATCGCTTGTTGACATATATCGAAGCGAAGTGTGTAAAAGTTGAATCGTAAATACTCGGCCAAAAACAAATTTCCTCGCGAAAAAACAATCTTAACTATTCGTTGCCGTGCTACGATTATCATCCAATTCACAAGAAAAAGTTTCTTCCGGGTTCTAACGATTCACTTGGCCTTTTCTTGAAAAACGAGAAGGAATATCTTCAATTTTTTTTTTTATTATATCGTGTATTTCTATCGAGTACAACATTCAATCAGCCGCAATCTTTTTATTGAACTGTAACGAGTTATTTATTACAAATTTTGATAAAATTGAGAAAATTTCTTTATAAACAGCTCTTTTCTTGACATCAAAGGAGGTCTATGCACAGTTTTCAATTGAATTGAACTCCCATACAGCACCATAGATTGCAGTAATGGCTCAATTACATTTCAATATCCTTCCACAGGAATATATCAAGGATTTATATAAATTGAAAAACGGACATTGCAACCCAATGTGGTTGCATTGCCGATATTGACAATGGGCCCAAGCAGGGTTCATTTGCTTGAATCCAGTATTGGGAAATGACAATGGGACCCATCTCGGACTAATCTTGGCTCTAGTGTTTGTTCCCATACAATCATAGTTCGTAGAAAATGGAAATATTGAACTTTGGTGCGGGTCCGGCCGTGAGTTGAGCCAAGATCGGCTTAAGTCAGGGCCCATTGTATCACCTAGTCCTCGGGCAAAGCAATACAGCCAGGCTGGAAACGATGTTATCATCCCAGAGTTGGTGCCACGTTAAGTAGCATGAGCACACACTTTGGGCCCCCATTGGACCCTTCATAAATACACGCTTGGGAATATTTCTGAAGGGACTTTGAAATCTCAGTGTTAAATCCCAATAAACACACACACGTTATTTCAACGTTAGTCGTTGATTTCATAACGTTGATTTTTGGTCAAAATTTAATAGGGAAATAGACGACCAGGAATTACGTTTTGATGACGTGTAATTTAAACTAATATTCAAAAATAACCATCAAACGACGACCTCAAAACACGTGTTTTGAACGGGTTTGAATCACGTGTTTAGAATGTGTTCAAAACACCTTGTGTTTGAACTTCAATTGAAGATATTTTGCTGAAAATGTCGAACGAAACCGAACAATGATTAAAATTTCAACAAAGAGCAAGATAGTAAATAGTGTGGCATACTTTCCAAATTCTGTCATACTCAGGAATACTATTGTTCTCGATATTGAATGAAAAATTTTCAAAAAAAAATTTGTTGGATTCAATTCACGTTTTAGAACCATCATCAGGACACGTCAATATTTGACGTCTTTTGAACGATGTTCAAACCGTTGATATGACGTTATTTTATGGTTGAAAAACACGTGATCTGCCGCGACATTTTTACGTTGAATCAACGCAAGAATATTACTAATTCACAACGTGTGGTTATTGACTGTTTTTGACGTTTTTCAAACGTGCGTGTGTTTACTGGGATACAGCAACATCACAGGAATATTTCAATACTTCAAACGTTGGATTTCTGCAATCCTCGTGAAATCTTCGGTGCTGGATGGGTTGTTTTGATGTAAACCAGTGCGTGAAAAGTGCCAGGTATCAACATCACACGGATTCTATACACGTCCACCCTGAAATCGGTGTCAAAATAACACCCAACGGTGTGAAAATGACACCATATGGTGTTAAAAGAATACTTTCTGGTGACAACTTTGTCTACACTCAGAACAAGGTTCATTTATACTTAACAAACTCACATGGAAAACTCAATTTCTTAGATTAAAAGAACATTTTCTTCGCCCTCATTCTAAATCATTCTTCTTTCAATGCACAGTGGGCCAGAAATTCAAAAAAGTGACCAAAAATGCCAAAAATGAACTTTGAGTTTTTTACAAAATAAGTAGTTCATCATTTATAGGACCCTTTGAGACAACTATTCTCAAATTTTTATGAGATTTGATGCATGTATGTACAAATTAAACCAATATCCCCAAGCATAATAGGTTGAACTTTACTGTTCAAGTGTGATGTGCAAACCTGCATCATTTGCAAACTTCGCTCATCCAAGAGTTCTCTTTTGTATTTTTTCAGGAAGAACAACAATGAAACAAACTCAAAACGATGGGAAAAGTGTTCATCTTCACTGTTTATAGTTGAAACTGAACACAATATCACGAAATATAAAGTTTTTTCATCATTTTCCAATCTTCCAATTAACTATTCCCCTGAGTTCCACCAGATATGAACATCAGATTAGGCTCATTACATTCCGGATGAAGCGTACTTTAAAGTCAACCTGCGCCTTTTCGCGCCTTTTAACAAACACATCGAAGAAATTGATTTTTTTGTGCTTTCATACAATTCATTTCATGGATTTTCAATATTTTCGAATGAATTCATATATTTTCTTCGGTATTCTTTCGAAAAGAGGTGATCAAAGTTTTTTGAGATTGGTGATTACGTTCAATTATGATAACCTGGAGTAAGAAATGAAAAAAATTCAAAATGAAGGATCCAATATGGTGGACTAAAATCATAAAATCAGCTGGATTCACTCAAACTTCGTTGTTCGGGGGTTTGTGAGATCATCGATTACAAATCTAAAGTCCCTACGTCCAAGTTCGTGGCTCCGGGTACGGCAGAAAGGGACATATTTATTTAACAGCATCAGTGCTGCGAATAGATGGGTTGTTGTATATGTATATAACGATCGCACTGGGTTTTAGGGTCACCTTACTGAGATTCTTCTGAGCGAATTTTCTCTGTGTCAGAATTTTTAATCAAATGAATGTTATCGATTGAGAAATTTCAGTGCGTTAAATAACATCCGCTGAATTAACGAATTCAGTTAATGTTACAATTACAGCTTGTTTCGTTATTCTTGATTCATCATTTCTTACTTCAGATTTTGGATCAGCAACCCCACAAACCCTCGAACAGCAATTTTCAGGCTATTGCTGAAAATTGTGCAATGTTTGTCCACCATATTGGATCCACCATCTTGAATTATGCATTTTTGACTTAAGATTCGTAATCAGCAACCCCAAAAACCCCATGACAGCCAATTCCGAGCGAATTCAGTTGATTTTTCCATTTTTGTCCGCCATCTTGAATTATGCATTTTTGACTTCTGATTCGTAATCAGCGACCCGAAAAACCCCATGTGACCCAGTTTGAAACAAATCGACCAAGGATTTATATTTTTGGCCACTTTTTTGAGTTTCTGGCCCACTGTGCAATGGACGGAAATCCAGTTCAATCGAGAAAAAGTTTAGTTTCATCAAAGTAAAACCAAAAATTTGGAACAAAAATATATTCTTTCCTAAATTCGAAGAATATGATTTGAATTCAATGGAAAATTTGTCCATTTCAATGAATTATTTGAATCTAAGAAATTGGGTCCTCAGTGTATATTTGCTTATGGGGACATCAATATTTTTTGCACGAAATAAATATCGGTGGTTTATTATTCTCAGAATGTATATTTGATTCGAACGAATATTCAAATATACATTTGTTAACTAAATAAATAAACCTTTTATTCAGTGTATCTTTTCAATGCCGACGCCCGATATCCGGAGTTAAAAATGACAAAAATGTAAACAAAAAACGATTTTTTTCCGAAAAGGAGCGAGAACAACTTTTTAAATCAATTATGTTGTCAAATTTTTTGGTGTAGCAGATTTATTTGAACACTTTACGTGCATTATATCGCTGAATTTTGGATCATTTATTGAAACGAAATTTAAATTGAGGATAGAAAAACATGTTATATCAATGAAATGTGCTTCGCAGGATTCAGGTTTCCAGATAAGATATTTTATCTCAATGAATCTGGTGAATTTCTATCTAGTGTGATACCTTGGCATATATCAGGGGTTATAAACTCAATAGAACACCCTATGGAACTATTAGCATCAATATTCAGAAAATACTCAAAAAAACAAGTAGGTTGTATTTTATTTTGATTGATACACTCGATTCTTGTGAAATATTTTTCCATGTCCTGAAAATTGATGAAAAATTTTCATTTATCGATATTTTTTCTCACAGAAAAATAATTCGGGGAAATTCCCGAAAGAAAGACCGTTTTTCCGGTTACTTTGAACCCTATTGTATTGTATTGTGGTATTATCAGTATCGAATGAGAGCAAATTAACGTTACCTCTCCGTGCCTGTCCCCCGATAATCAATCCCTACGTGAGAACTCGGATAGAAATTTTCCCGAACGGGGCCTTGAATACGAGAAATTTGATTTAAAAGATACTTTTTCCGAATATCTTGATTGAAATCGAAGAAGATTGAAATTTCAAGTAAGAAGAATATAAATCAGACCCCCAACCGGAGGAGGCTTTTTAGAAAAATAAAGTCCGTATGTACAGACAAATATCGAGACCTCTTCCCCAGCGAAGGATCCTCGTAGAGAAGATTTGAAGCAATCACACTCGGACACGGGGGGCTACTAATTCGATTACTAAGAGCTCTGCCCTTTTACCCCAACTCGATTCATCCCGCTTCTCTCTACCCCACGCGTCCAACCGCTTTAGATACCGTCTGACCGTATTTTTTCTCGACCCCGGCTGGCCGAGATATGGTGGCCATTACGTCTTCGTATAAAGTAGTAAGAGAGAACTGAAACAGCGATTTCTTGATTCAATCGTCTTATCCTGGACCGTCTGTCTCAGTTTTCCAGATGCCGCATTTTGTCAAAGCATCGCCTTCGCTGATGATTCGATAATATCTTCGGGGCAAAAAGATCTTCAACTTCGGGTTCCTAATTTTCATATTTTATTTTTGTTCGCAAAATTGTGGGACGGTGGGAGAAACAGCTATGGAAGATTTGTGTTACGCGAGTTACTCAGATATATTTCAAAAAGTTGTACTTCCCCATGGGGTCATAAATATTGAGAGGAGAATTTTCTTTGACCAAGGGGTCAAGCACTCGCGGAAGTGCCGTATACCATTTTTGATGTTTCCATGTCGGGAGTGGAGGAAAAAAAAGTATGTGCAAGGAACGAATAAGGAACGTTTGAATAAGTAACATGGGTCGATGATGTAATTTACATTCCTTTAGATTCAACAACTTGGTTTTAAGTTGTTGGTGCGTTGTAGGGGCATATCATGAGCTTTGCTATCATCTGCACGGAAAGATCGAGTTTATTAATAATAAACAGTTGATTTTTTAATATTCAGAATAATGACTGTCGATTTATTTGCTGAAATTATTTGAATCTCTTATTGAAACGAATTGAAGGCTGTTGAAGACCCAAAATTTTGCGGTACATTGTTTAAACGAGTTTTCTAGTTGCAAAAAGTTAATCCAAGAAGGTAAATCTTCGATGACGCTCACAAATATTCGTAGCGAAAGTATCAAATGTATCTGGTTTTATCGAGAAAATCCTATACAGGAAGTATTAGTTATATTTGGAGAAATATGATGGTACTTTTTTGAATAACTGATATTCCTTCTATAGGAATTTTACGATAAAATGAGATACATTTCTCTCAAAACCGATAGAGTTATATTGAGAATTCACGATGACTTTCCGGGAAATTCAGTTTCAAAAACCATATTGAAACAATTTTATCGTTTTCTATGGGAAATTTTCAGCAGGGATATTGTTATTTCTTACAGTGAAGCTATCAACTCACGGTCAATAATTCCCTACGAATATTCTTCAATGATCCTCTTTTTCCCTGAATTGACAGTTATTTTATGTTAATGAATTCGATCTTTCCGTGTGTCGCTCGAAGAAACCCTGCAAACAAATACAAAACATGAATTCTCTCAAGTAAGGGTCGAAATTATTAAATTCGTTGCACTCCTGGTAAAAACTCCCTTTCTGAATTCCATGTTCCAAAAATATTCAGAGAAATTCAGAAGAACTTCAGAAAAATTGTTGAAAATTAGTTTGAACGATTCAGATGAGGAATTTAGATAAATTCGGAGCAAAGCTTCGAAATCTAAATGAATGAAGTTTTGAGAGATTCAGAGGAACTCAGAGGAATTCTAAGATATTCAATCAAATTCAGAAGCAGTTTTGGAGTTCAAATAAATTCTGAGGGACTCGGATAGATTTTTAAAAAAATTGCGAATTATTTGTTTTGGAATGCATTTCAAATAAGATTTACTCAAATCGGGTGAAATTTTACTGGAAGCAATGAAATATCTATAGTAGTTTCATATTCAGGTAAACCGTTTTTCTGGGTGTTTAAAGTATTTCAAGCAACATTAAAAGTGTTACTTGTTCGGAAGATCTCGCAAGACCTGGAATGAATCAATTTATTTCAACTGAGATTTATATTTCGTGATGATTTCACGGAGAAAAAGGAATTCGCTGGGGCAGCGAAATCTACTTTTGCTGGGTTCCTTTTGCCAGAGCAGCAAATTTCTTGCTGTGACAGCAAACTATTTGCTGTTCCAGCGATCTTGTTAGTCGCGACAGCGAATTTTGAGCTGTGGCAGCAAAAAGTGTTTGCCATCCCAGCAAAATTTGTTTGCTATTCTGTATATAATACTGAAAATTTGCTGGCGGAGCAAACATTTTTTGCTGCCACAGCTAAAAAATTGCTGTCGTAGCTAATACGATTGCTGTTATAGCAAATTTTTATTCCATATATAATACCTCGATTTGCTGCGTCAGCAAATTTTTTCTCACCGTGTTCGATGGCTGTTTCTCCACTTCTGAAGAAGATGAGTGTTTGTAATCTGTTCCGGTATGGAAATATTTCTGAGGGACATCGCATTTTTTTCTGCAAAAATCTGAAAACCTCTAACAATCTCTGAAATTTTGATGAAAAATCTAATAAATCTGAGAAATTCTGAACAAATTTTTTCTAGAGTTTTTCCAAGTTTTTTCATTCTTTTTTCAGACAAATGGGGAGTAAATTGAGCTCTGGCAAAATTCTGAGATCCCTGATAGATAAATATTCAACATTTATCGAAAAACTTGTTGAATTTTATTCTCAGAAGTCAGAAAAACTTGAGAAATTTATCAGAGCTTGAATGAGCAAGAATGTGCCTAGTTTATTAGATTTTTCATGAGAATACCAGAAATTCTCAGAGTTTTTTTAAAATTTTGCAGAAAAATGCGAAGTTTGTCAGAGATTATGCATGGTTTTGTAGAAATTTTTCGGCGAAATATTTCCATATCGGTTCTCTTTGCTTTCGCTTTCTGTCAAGTACTCTAGGAATCAATACCCTTGAGATACGATTCTCATTGCAGATTGTTGTCCATCAGGGTTGGAATAAAATACCTCAGCCCAGTTTTACCCACTGCATTTCCTTTTGAAAAAAGCTCTTTTGAAATAAACCCGGAAAAAAGTGGGAAAAAAAGTCAGGATTTGGTCGGTTTTTGATTTCCGACAGAACCAGACAGAATTTTGACCGGAATCCGTCAGGATCTGTCGGACATTTTTAATAGGGTTAAGAAAATGTTCTTGAAATTTGAATCGTTTATAGAAACTGAACGAAAATTGAAACTCGCAAAATCAGATAAATCGTCGGTTTTTATCTTCTAAAATTAATTCCTAGGAACTGGGAACATAATTTAAAGAATTCCCTTCAGATTGGAGGTCTTCAACAGCTGAGTACTTTGTTATTCTATCCTCAATTTGTTTCGATAAATGATGCAAGCTTCAGAATAATCATAAGAAATAATTACTCCTGAAAGAAGCAAATACGAGTGAAGTGAAATCGAAATGATAACTTTAAGTACTGAATTATGATGGAATATAAGGCATTTCTCCGATCAATCTTTATAGTTCATAAATAGAATATAATTAATGTTTAGTATCAAGATATCTTGAGATGATTTGAGGAACTTCAATTGAAGAATTTGAATTACGTATTTCACTTGTCATATCAAATGTCCGTGATATAAACCAAAATGTATCCCGTATGATACACAAAATATTATTTTTCGAAAATGTGAATAGAATTCTCGTTGAATTCTTTTCAAACTGATGAATTCATCAAGAATTCTGAAAATGTGAAGTCTATTTTACTGACATTAACGAGTTCTTCGAGAGCAAAGAAAAACGATCTAAACAGCATTTCAGAAGAATTCGTTGATGTTAGTGGAATAGAACATGTTTAGAATTCTTCATGAATTCATCAATTCGAAAAGAGTTCCACAAGAATTCTATTTATATTATTGATAAAGAATTCTGAAAATGTGAACTCTACTTTACTGACATTAACGAGTTCTTCGAGAGCAAAGAAAAACGATCTAAACAGCATTTCAGAAGAATTCGTTGATGTTAGTGGAATAGAACATGTTTAGAATTCTTCATGAATTCATCAATTCGAAAAGAGTTTCACAAGAATTCTATTTATATTATTGAGAAAGGATTCTTCGTGTGTTATATGCAATGTAAAATCGTGATATGAACGAACTATCTATTCGGATCACAAATCAACAGAGTTATAAAACTAATCAAAACCATAAAGAACATAAATCTAATAATAATAAACAAAAGACAAATCACAAAAAAGACATAATACCGAAAAAATCCAGAAAAACCCCGAAAAATCCACTTGATTGAAAAAAAAACACCCAAAAAAACCGGCCTGGGTGGAGTTTTTACAAAAAACTCCTTGGATTTGTTCAATTCACGCAACCACTACCTCCACACGAGTGTGAATTTGGCTTTCCAATTTTCATCCTATGTAATCTCGTGAAAATAAATCAGGATGAGAGTGAAAATTACATGAATTCAGGGTGAAATTTTCCGAGAAATCCATTGATGGTGATAGGTAAAAGACGGGGTCATGTATTCCGTGTCAAAATTCAATGTGAAAGCAATGTATTTTGTTAAAAATTACTGGTTCTTTAATTTTTGGTCAAAAAATCCAATAGGATCCGATAAAAACCGATTCAAAAATAATCGGAATGAATAGGGTCAATCGGAAAGGCTCTCAACTATCGATTCAAAATGGATAGGAATTAATCGGGACCTCTTTTCTATAGAATTGAATCGAGGATTTACCAATAGAAAAATCTGTTCTTTATTTGAATTAATAATAAGACTTCGCGTGATCTGTTGGTCTGAATAAGAGATATCCGATTGGATGATTAAAATTTTGTCTATTTCATAAGGCGAATGGTTCTGCTTGGAATTTTTCATAACCTCAATCTATTGGAAGTAATGGGGAAATGTGTGGAATTGAATCAGTAATGAGTTTTTTACACGGAGAGAAAAAATTTGCTGACGCAGCAAATCGAGGTATTATATATAGAATAGCAAAATTTTTTGCTGACCTAGCTAAAAATTTGCTATAACATTTGCTCCGCCAGCAAATTTTCAGTATTATATAAAGAATAGCAAATAAATTTTGCTGGGATGGCAAACATTTTTTGCTGCCACAGCTGAAAATTCGCCGGCGCAGCTAACAAGATTGCTGGAACAGCAAATAGTTTGCTGTCACAGCAAAAAATGTGCTGCTCTGGCAAAAGGAACCCAGCAAAAGTAGATTTCGCTGCCACGGCGAATTCCTTTTTCTCCGTGTATGGGGAATTCCCGACTTAATTTGAAAATGTATAAATTTAATTGATCAATGGGTTTTAGTTGGATCATCCCAACATTCGAATCTATTGGAAATAATCGGAAAGTTTACAGATCCTGATATCCTACACGAGAACAAAAGATTAGTTGAAACAACTATGTTAGTTGACTTGTAAGCGCATATGGACCCATTTATTTTCGTTAGGACAACAATTTTATTCATTGATTTGACAAATTTACAAAACTGGTTGAATTGATAAAAAAATTGGTTATTCTAACGAAAAAAATGGATCCATATGCGCTTACAAGTTGAATAGTTATTTCGACTGATCTTTTGTTTCCAAGTACCGCTATGTTCCGACAATAACCAATTCAGTTTTAGAATCGCTTTTATTGCATCGGACCATCTGTTTTAAATGAATAAGATACCGATCAAATTCAATTAAAAACTATTTTATTGGTGCCAATCGGAATTTTTAATGGCAATAAAATACCCATTGAAATCCATTGACAAATATTTTATTGGTATCAATTCGAATTTTTATTATTGATAAAATACCCATTGAATCCCATTGAGAAATATCTCGCTGGGATCGATTAAAATTTTCATGTTCAATAGTATACCGATTAAATGCAATTAAACAATATTTCATTGATATCAATCGGAATTTTCATTGATTATAAAATACCCATTGAATCACATTGAAAAATATTTTACTGGTATCAGTCGGAATTTTTAATTATTAAGAAAATACCCATTGAATCCCATTGACAAATATTTTATTGGTTTCAATCGGAGTTTTTATTATTCATAAGATACCGATTGAATCCAATAGAAAAACATTTTTGTCGTCAGATTCAATCAGATATTTTTGACCAGGATATGTTTGGCAATATGCCACTTCGGAGCAGCGTATTAGGATGGCTTGCAGGTTAAGAAGGCAGGTCTTACAGGTACGTAGATCGATGATAGTTCGAATCCCCTCCAGGTAGGAATAAATTTCCCAAGGTATATGCGGAGATAGAGGTGTTGGCGAATTCTCAATTGGATCCAGTTAGAAAATAATTCATTCACATCAATCAGAATTTTGATTGATCTTAAAATACCGATTGAATCCAATAGAAAAACATTTTATTGGTATCAATGAGAAATTCCCGATGCAGAAACCCAATTCATTCCAATAAAATGTTTTTTTTTTATCAAATTCAATTGGATTCTTTAACCAGGGGTGTGGAAGCTGAGGGTTAATCATAATATTAAAGTTCAAGTATGCCTCAAATTGTTCAATTTTGTTATCCGATAGTGCGAAGAATTCATTTTATAGCCGTAATATCATACCGAATATAATTCTTCAATAACATTCTTAGACGAAAAATTGATCTCAACCTGCTCATCTGAAGAAAACTGTGTCTGCACCGAAAGAATTTTCATTTCGAATTCTTCAAAGAATTACTGTACAGCCTGTAAAAATGAGTGAATTTTTGAAAAAAATGCCCACTTGTCCCTCGATCACTCAAATTCCACGCTAATTTTTCATACAAAATAATTGCAGTGTGAAAGATCTCTCCTCCGCCAGCATATTTTCATGTCTCACTTCCAATCTCCGCAACAATATTTGAACGCATAAATTTGAAATCAAAGTAAATTCATAATCAAAGTGAATTTCCATCGAACAACACACGCGCGCGGGATAGAGAATGAAACGATGATGGGGTGCTGGATTCTCTGATGTCACTCGAGGGTGACACCCGCTCGGAAAACCGCGCAAATTGTTTTCTACACTGAAGGGTAGAAGGGTAGAACAAGACTGAATTTAAACCACTGGCGCGCATATGGCCGAGGGCGATCGACACGAAACTAATAACGCGAAACGATACATTCATTCCATTAAGTGCCTGTCTTACATCAATTAAATAATAAATGTCGACGAAACGGTGGTTGATAAATTCGAGATTATATTATCGTTCCGAGTGAGAAATTTATAGAATCAAAGTTTATATTCGGGATCTCATCCTCCCCCGTAATTGGGAAGAGAAAAGAAGTGCAAAGTTTTCAGGTGTAAATCCCTTGCTCCCGTTCCTCGGGGAACGTACAGAGAGGAGGACGATTAAAGCAACACAGAGAACTAAAAGTAAGCTGTATATAGTGTAAGAAGTGGACAAAGTTGGGCGGTTGCCTTGACTAACGACCCTGTGCGAGACTTCGTAGCTCACCACTTTGCTAAATTATATAAATCACACATCTCCCCTTTGTCGGAGAAGAAGCGCTCTTACGAGAACGAGACGACGGTTAATCCTCCACCCCTCATCTACGAAATCCACCCTGTTTCTCTGGTAGGGTCTGACCTGCTACTACCGCTCTGGGTCTGATTTGTCCGTCTCCCCTTTCCTTTTACCTCATTTTCTCTTGGTTGTAAACTCGAAACGCCTCTAACAGAGAGATAAGGAAGAGGAAACTTACCTTACACATTAAACGCTCATTAATTAAATCGTATACCGTTAATTATCCAAGTGCCTCTTTAACTCGCGGCTACGCTCGCAGACGATTTCTTAATACACTTTTACGTCATCCAACATGCTCCACGGGGAAGATCTCTCGTATCATCGCTTCCTCGATTCTCAATTCCACGGAATAATCATTCTTTTGATTAATGAGATTTTCGATTCGATGATTCTTCTGTAAGTAGAAATGGAAAAACCACGTTATACTCGTGTATAATTTCACTGTAATGTCACCCAATTATATCAGGGTCTCCAAGCTTAATTTGAATAAGATTCTCGTAAGAAACTCACGAGTGAAATTTATGTTGATCGTTTATGTCTTCGTGCGTGTAAGCTACAAGACCGAAAGAAATGACCCGTGAATTAATCGTGAATGGGGTGGGTGATCAATTTGTAGCTCTCGTGGGTGGGTGTAATACGATTATCATAGTTTCTCCGCCGCTATAAATGATACACGCTTGAGAGGGATATTTTTCATTTTCAGGATCGAATTGTCGGTCCGGTGGTAGCAGTGGCGGCGGCAGCAGCAGCAGCATAAGCGCTACCAATGCTGGTAATAATAACAATCAAAACAATGGCAAACAAAGAAGATCGAGGACGAATTTCACTCTCGAACAATTGGCCGAGTTGGAAAGGCTTTTCGACGAAACCCATTATCCGGATGCTTTTATGAGAGAAGAGCTTAGTCAGAGGCTCGGTTTGAGCGAAGCTCGAGTACAAGTGTGGTTCCAGAACAGAAGAGCCAAGTGTCGTAAACACGAGAGTCAACTTCACAAAGGTACGGTAAAGATTTCTTTCTTTTGAAATATAATATGAAATCATGATGAAAATTTGTGACACGAAAGGTGTGACGAGTGGAATGGTGCTAGCCCCGCAAAGTCCCCCGACGACGTTAGAACCGTGTCGGGTGGCGCCTTATTTGCCAGCTCTGAGGCTTCATCCGGCGCAGATACAAACCGGTAACACGAGTATCGGATCCGCAGCGGCTGCCGCTGCCGCAGTCGCAGCCGCAAGCTCGGCCTTCGATCCAGCCGTCCTCCATTACGCGGCGGCGGGTGGTTTATTTTGTCTACCCCCTCCACCTCCTCCACACCCATCCTCCGCAACCGCAACGTCTCCCAGTCACTCTCATCACAATCAACACCCTCCCCATCCCTTGAGCCTCGCCGCTTCTTTGGCGGCGGCTGCAGCCAGATCGAAAAACAGCAGTATAGCCGACCTCAGGCTGAAAGCGAGGAGACATCAGGAAGCTCTCGGCTTGGACAGACCCGCGTAAATGAATCAACGCCACGACGAAGACTCGATAAAAGGTCAGATATATGATTCTTATATTTAGAAACCGAGTCCTTTCTTCGAGCAGCATTTTTGTTCCCCGAGAACTCAAAATCGTGGTTGTGATACGAAAAAGGAATCACGCGGTATCGTCAAGAGAGAGTAGGAATTTGTGATAAAATGATAAGTGTTGGACGACGATTGATGATTTGTTTAAATTAACGTAGCTAACAGCGATGATGTAAACATCATAGATAGAGATAGGAACTTTATGCTAGGAGCGTAAAAGCATGAATTATTCGAATAATGCGATTTAAGCTTCATATTTATATTCTACTACTGAACTGTGTGATTAAATTTAGCCCGAAATTCGTAAGCATAATCATTTGGAAAAATCGCATATTTCAAATTTCCAATTTTTTTCCCTGAAAGGGTATAGCCGGGTTTCCATAGAAAATCTGCCCCTGGAGGTTCTTCGACTCGCACTTGAGGGATCGTTTTTGGTATCAAATGAAGATAATTTGCTTAAATTTTTGGCTCTTTATCCGAGTTTTTCAAAAAAACCTCTTTTTTCGGTTTTATTTTTAACATTCAAAATTGATTATTGGTGATTTTTTTCCCTATCCTCAGGAGTGAAAAACATGAAAAAAACTTGTCGCAATGATTTCTCAACAAAAACCCGATTTTTGGCGGGATAAATAAAATTTAAATCTGTGTTTTTTTTCAACTCCTCTTTGAAAAGTGTCACTCACCGAATTTTAGCAGAAAATGTCTTCCATACTTCTCCATATTCAGGAATTTTTTCAATCTTTTCGAAGTGGTGGAACAATATGAAAAGAATTAAAAAGTACTTTTTTTCTGTAATCTTGCGTTTGAATGAATTGAAAAAATTATTCTTCCTTTGGAAATACATTCTTACTGGAGAAAAAGCGTAGAAAAATACATTAAAAAAATTAACCCATATTGCACTTGAAATAATTAAGAGTGTGAAAGATGTTCAAAGAGATGTTTGAACAAATCTTGATTCGATACTAAATTCAATTTTAAGAAACTGTACAATTTTTCCATACTATTGGGAATAATTTCTCAGTTTTAATTATAAAATTAATGATAAAATATTAAGTCGACTATTTATTGATGAAAAGGTTAATGTCGTGATAAATGAAAACAGTGACGAAGACTAACCTGACTCAAAACAGTTTTTTGAAAACAATTTTGTATAAAATTATAATATCACGTCGAATTTCAATAATTAAATGATAATTTTGTTGAATGATAACAATAATATAGTAACTTTCATAATCGAAATTTTTGTTTCTATTGTATTAAAACTGAGAAATTATTCCCAATAGTATCCCTGGTAAAAAAAATCTCTCTGAATCTCTCTGAATTTCTCTGAATCTCTCTATATTTTGGGACAAATTTCAGAGAGATTCAGAATAATTCCAGAGTGATTTAGAGGAAGTTAGAGACCTTTCCGATAGTGATACGTTCTGAATTCTTCAACTTTCTCTGAATCTCTTCGCATATCACTGAATCCCTCAGAATTTTATATATTTAAATTTCAAAGCTCCCTCTGAATTTACCTGAATATCTCTAAATTTCTCTAAATCTCCCGGAATCTAATGTATTCAAATTTCAAAGCTCCCTCTGAATTTCTCTGGATTGCTTTGAATCTTTCTAAAAAATTCCACACACAATTTTCCTTAATTTATCTTCCTCTGGAAGCCTCTGAAACTCCCAGAAAGCCTCTGAAATGCAGGACCAAGAATTGTACTGAATTCATTCCTCTCTGGATTTCCCAGACCCCCTTCCGGATTTCTCTAAATCTCTCTGAATCTCTTTGAATTTTTCTGAAAAATCCCACGCACAATTTTTCCTAATTCACCTGTCTCTGTGAGTTTCTGACACTCCCTGAATACCTCTAAAATCCTGAACCAAAAATTTAGCTGAATTAATTTCTCTGAATTCCTCTGAATTACGCTGAACCTTTCCAAATTCTTCTGAATGTTCCTGAAAAGCTCTACGCATATATTTTCCCTAATTCACCTGTCTTTGTGAGTCTCTGACATTCCCTGAATACTTCTGAAATCCTGAACCAAAAATTTCACTGAAATAATTCCTTTCTGAATTTCTCTGAATTCCTGTGAATCTCTCTGAATTACTCTGAATCTTTCTAAATTCCTCTGAATATTTCTAACGTGTTCCACGCACAATTTTTCTTAATGTATCTGTCTCTGGAAGTCTCTAAAACTTCCAGAAAGCCTCTGAAATGCAGGACCAAGATTTTACTGAATTTCCCAGACTTCCCCCGCATCTCTCTGAATCTTTCTGAAAAATCCCACGCACAATTTTTCCTAATTCACCTGTCTCTGTGAGTCTCTGACACTCCCTGAATACCTCTGGAATCCTGAACCAAAAATTTAGCTGAATTAATCCCTGTCTGAATTTCTCTGAATCTTTCTAAATTCCTCTGAGTATTTCTGAAAAGTTCTACGCATAATTTTTCTGAATTCGTCTATCTCTGAAAGTGTCTGACACTCCTTGAACGCCTCTGAAATGCAGGACCAAGAATTTTACTGAATTTGTTCCTCTCTGAATTTCCCTGCATCTCTCTGAGTTCTTCTGAATGTTTCTGAATCCTTCTGAAAAATCCAAAGCACAAGTTCTCTCAATCCACTAGTCTCTGAAATCCTCTGAACCACGCTCAATTGCTCTGAATATCTCTGATTCTTTCTGAATCTCTCTGAAACGTGGAATTTTCACAGAGATTCAGAGAGATTTTTTTACCAGGGATGGAGAATTGTATAATTTCTTAAAATTTGAATTTAGTATCGGATCAAGATTTGTTTAAACATCTCTTTGAACATTTTTTCCCCTAGTAAGGATGTATTTCCGAAGGAAAAATAACGTTTCAACCTTGTTTTCACCATTGAAGAAATATTAGTTTATTTAAACGCAAGATTACAGAAAAAAGTACTTTTGAATTTCTTCCATATTCTTCCACCACTTCAAAAAAATTGAAGAAATTCTTGAATATAGAGAAGTATGGAAGACATTTTCTGCCAAAATTCGGTGAGTGACACTTTTCCAAAAAAAAGATTTCAATTTTATTTTCCCCGCCAAAAATCGGCTTTTTGTTAGAAAATCATTGCGATAGGTCTTCCTTTATGTTTTTGAGAATAGGGAAAAAAATCACCAACAATCAACTTTGATTTTTACTATTATTAAAAAAAAAAATAAAACCGAAGAAAAACTCTCTACATTCTTTGGAGTGAATATTCACTCTTCAAAGAGTCAAAATACTGCAACTCTAGAACGGAGTGGGAGCTCAACTCTTGAAGAGTGAAATATTCACTCTTTTTCCTAAGAGTGAGTTTTTCACTCCAAACACCAGAGTTGATTTCCGCTCTTATACAGTGAAAATTCACTCTTGAGGAGTGAAATTTTTCACTCTCTCGGAGTTGCAGTATTTTCACTCGGCAAGAGTGAATTTTCACTCCAAGGAATTTAGAGAGAAGTTTTTTTTTGAAAAACCCGAATACCTTTTTCAGATAAAGAGCTGAAAATTTAACTGAATTATCTTCATGCGGTACCAAAACGATCCCTCAAGTGCGAGTCAAATAAGCCCCAGAGGGGCAGATTTCCTCGAAATTTGGATTCTGTACCTGTAATAAATGCATTCAAAAGTCAAAGGCGGATTTTTCTCTATGAATTCACCAAAATTGCCCACTACAAAACAATCGATTTGTTTTCATCACTTTGGGGATCTTCGGGCGCACATAATGAACTTGACCATTGGATATTTTATGTGATTGTGACTGTATGGAATCATATAATACACACATTTTCAATAAAAAATGAATTATCAAGGATTGAATGAGAATAAAAAGGAATACAAACAGAAATTCGCATATAATCCGATGTTTAATTATCAGTGACGAATATAGTGATAATTTATATGAGGGTTGATTCATTCTCCTAGTTCCTTTGATATTGTAGAAAAGTGTAGCTATCACAAACAGAAGTCATGATCCATAATTCATGTGAATTTTGGTTTCGGAAATCAGCTTCCAAATTCACTAAAATGATGAAACTTCATATTTCAGTTATTGAATTCTGAATTACGTCATGTTCAAAAGATTGAAAATCCATTATTTATGGGTATTTCGCGTCACATTGACTCACATAAGCGATCTAAAATTAACAGCAAAAGCATTTTGATCATCAATAAGGGAATATAAATAAAAAATTCAATTGCAGCAAATATAAGCGGAATTTCGAAAAACAAAAAGAGCATAATCGAAGCATAAATCGCTCTTCAAAAAAGCCGAAAGTTCCTATCTCTAATCATAGAAAAGTTTTGTAAAAATGAAAGAATGAATCAAAATAATTATACGAATACCTGTATACGAATTGAGGCTTGCTATCGATAGTTTTTACTGTCGTTATTTTCATATATCCCAATAGGTTGGTGGGTCTTCTTCTCTTCGTCCACTCTCAACTCGAAATTCATGAATTTGTCAATTTTAGAAATTGTCATTTGCCTCCTTCTTGTTTTTGATTCTGAGATAATCAGGTGATTACATTTTTCACTGATTTTGAGTTAAAATTTAACATTTTTTCCCTAAAACAATGCAACCCAGACAGCACAAATGATCATTTTGAATTCACAAAAACTTCTGAAAGAACTCCTTGACGGTAAAAATGAATTCAAAATGTATACATGTTGAATGCCTGAATAGTTCTTTATGAATTCTTTCTGGAGATTGAGTTATTCATCAAGAGTTCGTTTTGAATTCATGTTTACTGTCATAACGGGAGCTCTTTGTGCTGTATGGGAATACAAAAATCTTCTGACTGAAATGATATAAAGAGTTTCAACCATTGGGATATGTACATGTTAATATACTGCTAATCAAGTATTTTTTGAACTTCGATATAAATGGACGAAAGTCAAAATAAAATCTTGTTGAGAAAATTATAATGTTGAGCTAAATTGAAAATTTTATTTTGTCTTCATCCAGTCGACAATTTGTAAGGATTTCGAACTAGGAAAGGTGTTTCTTTCTTTTTATGTATATACAAGAGAAAATAAATAAGTAAGCAAAGATTCAATTATTTCTTATTGATTTTAGTTAGAAATTATAATCACTTGGTTCTTCTGATCTCGAATCACATGTTTGATTCGTACGATATAAGATATTTACTTTTTATCCTCATTGAAATTGCTTTCACGAAACAGTGCCGTTGAAACGATGTCGTTTCCCAGGATGAAAAAAACATACTGAGAACCCAATTTTTTAGATTGAAACCAAAAATTTTCAAATTAAGACAGAAATGTATTCTTTCTTGAATTTGAAGAATATATCTCATTGGAATAAACTATCTTTTTCATTGAAAACAAGATGTATCAGAATGAGGGAAAAGAAATTCCCCAATAAAAATATTTCTCTTCAAAACTTCATTATCGCAATTCTTAGAGAAAGAAAGAATTTTTTCAACAGATTCATCTTCCAAAACTCTGTGAAATTCTGCATATTTCTGAAAATTTCTATTGCCAGTAAAGGTTTCTCTGTACATTTCCAACTTATTGGTCAAAGTTGTTTTGTTGAGAAATGTTGAATTTTCTCAACATTTTTCTACTTGATAAATGGTGGAAACATTTGACGAGGAAAGGAATTTTCTCCACGAATTCATACATTTCTCTGCAAACTACATTTGCAGAAAAAAATTTGAATCTTCTCTTTATTTGTCTATTCCAAGAATATTACGGCTTGTGGCGGAGAGTTGAGTTTTCTATACAAATTCATACATTTTTCTCAAATCGCATTTGCGGAGATAAAGTGAATTTTTTCAAATTTTTCAATCGACTCGAAACAACTTGAGTAAAATTCACTAGTAGGCCTCGAGAAAACCTCTCTCCCACGACCCACTCATTTTTCCTTTCGGAGGATTCTGAATCGATTAGTCTATATCCGACGGGAACGAATTTTTTAAAATTTTCTATCGATTTGACCCAGCACTTGGAAAAATTTACAAGTTAAGGTCGAAAAAAACCTTTCTCCCACGATCCACTCATTTTTCGTTTCATAAGATTCTGAATCGATTGGTCTATATCTTACAGGGACGAACTTTCAAAATTTTCTATCGATTGGACTCAGCACTTGGAAAAATTTACAAGTTGAGGTGAAAAAAATCCCCTCTCCCACGACCTATTCATTTTTCGTTTCAGAAGATTCTGAATTGATTGGTCTATACCTCAGGAAAACGAATTTTTCCAAATTTTCCATTGCGATGATTCCCATAAGTGGTACTTTAAGATTACTGTAGTCATCTCGGAGATCCGCTGATGTGATAGAGGCTTTGCTTCTCACTCGCAGGACCCGGGTTCGATCCTCACTGAGGAAAGTTCCTAAAAATGGTCTTTCAATGTGGTGTCTCTTCCGTAATATCATTCAAGTCGAACTGGAAGGAGATTTGTAGAGATAAACTCTGAACAAAAATTTTTTTTCTCAAGCAAAAGTGAATAGATACAACAGAGATTTGTAGAGTAATGCAGAAATATGCAGAGAAGTATTTAACGTAATATGGAGATTTGGCGAGTTTTGTACGAATTTTGTGGAGAAATTCATAAAATATTACGAAGATTGGAAGAATTATGTACAATTTTGCAGAGTAATGCAGAAACTTGTAGAGTAATATTTATGGTTAAAAATTCTGCAAATTCTTCAAAGCGTCAAAAATCTGACAGTTATGTAGAAAAATCTGAAGAGTTTTGAAGAATTTTGAAGAGAAATATTTTTATTGGGGTTTTCTTGAAATCTAAGAAATCAGGTTCTAAGTACAGGTGCCAATGAAATCCCTAGTTTAAACTGACACTACTCCCCAGATAGAAAAATGTCTCAATAATGCCATCATAATGGTCACATGCACGCCAAGAAATGTTTGCATCATGGTACCAAGGTGTTTCCGCGTAAAGCATCGTTATTGGTAGCAAAACGAGGTAATGGTACCATAATGAAGACATAATGTTTACATTTTATGCATCATTGCAATCTGAACGAAGTTGATGATAGTATGTTTACGGCACATTATGTTACAAAATATGTAGGGCATGGTTTTGTATCTGGGTCCATGTTCCCTGTCCAAAAAGATTCAGAGAAAGAGAGAGACCGGGACAAAAACCGTCACAAAACGGACAGAAATGAGTATTTCTTCAGGGTCGCTAACCAGTCATCCAACAATTCTATTCAAATTTACTAAAATTCTGTCGGGAGTCTGCACCCTTCGGGGTGAAGTATGGGAACAAGTAGAGGAAAAAAAAACGTTTCAATTCTCACGTCCATGTCGCTGCATACGCACAATTTTCACTAGAGACACGTCTTCTCCACAATGGGCCACGCGAATGTGGAGCAAATTAGCGATAAGATCGGTGGATGCAACGTGGAAGCGATGATGTAGAGTTAATGGAAAATTATCCGCGATCAAAAAAAGCAGTCCGGACGTTTCTCAGTTGCCTTTAGATCGTTTTTCCGTCGCACTCAGCTGTTTTGTCGATGACCATCTTGTTAAGACTATTATACAGAATATTCTCTCAGAGTTCAACTGTAACTTCTTGTGCTATTCGGAAACAAAGATGATGGACTGAATCAAAGAACGGAGTGGGTTTAAAAGTGATGTTATTGTCTCAAGGACCATGGAGTCCTTTAAGAAATGGGCGAAAATTTGCTACGTACTTTCTGATCAACTAAGCGATAAATACAAATCTTGAATCCACAGTGATGAAGTATATTGCTAAAATGAAGTTTTGCATATGAAATTGGAACTGCAAATGATTCTTAAGAATCATGCAAACGATTATAAGCATATTAACCTGAAAATGTGAATAATTTTTAATATTGCTGAAGTTTGAATCGTTTATTGAAACTAATCAACAATCGAATAACACAATATTCAACTATTAAAGCACAAAAACCTTGCAGTACATTATTTAAACGATGATTTATCAGATTTCGTGAGTTTTAATTCCCGTTTTGTTTCTATAAACAATTCAAAATTCGAAGACATTAATTTTCATAACTTATTCTTTTATGTTTTGGGCTTTGAATTTATATTCAGAGCCACATCCTAGCAGCCCAGTGAGCACAGTCACGTAAATGTTACATCAAAATTACATAACGTTAAGTAACGAGTTACGTAACTTGGAAGTCACATGTGACTCACAATTTCCTACTCAATGACATAACTATGTTAGGAACAATGTTACATCACAGTTACGTAAATAAAAAGATTTCTTACGTGACCAGTGCATAAGTGTAACGTGATGGCGATGTCATGTCAATACTAAAGAATCATATAATCATCACATAAAAATTCGAATTCTTTTGTGATCACATCCCAGCAAATACTGAACGTAACATTGATGTAACAACCACGTACCCAGGTAACAACACAGTACGTTGAAAAGCGCTTTGAAAGCGCGTTGCTACTTGGATTAGCTATGAAACATATGGTAATACAGGGTTCAGACAGAACTGGAATTCCGGGAAATTCGGGAAAACTCAGAGAAATGATCAAAAACTCCCAAAAACCTGGAAGACTCAGGGAAATCACTAAAATTTTTCCAAAATAAAAATTTGTTCGTTTATTCTATTTTTCATTCTCTACAACATATTTTCTTAATTTTCAATCGTGGAATCTTAGAAATTATACACTGAGGAAAAAATGTTTAGGGACACATTCATGATTTCTGGAAATTAGAATTTCACTCATGGAAATTGATTGAACAAAACTTGTCTGAACCCTGATAGTTGAGTCCTTGTCCCAGTTATTACTATAAATTTACTATTTTCTTTTCTCTCAGTGTACTAACCAACAATTCAATGTGATTATATTCCATGAAATCTAATGGACCACATTTGGAACGAAGATATGAATTGAAATTTTCCAAAGTCTCATCACCTTCATCATCGCAAACTCGAATTTTCAAGATCTTCCAACTGGAAAGGAGAACATATTGCGAGAACTTCGCTGAAAAATGGCTCGTTTTACGTTCCAATGAGACGATACTAGATATGAACTGGAAGAGATAGTTAACCCAAATTCAAAACTTTCAAAAGTTCCACGCCGTTTCTTGTTAAAAACACATTTCGAGTGAAACAATGAGAGTAGAGTAAACAGTTGGAAGAGGTGAAATCTCACAAAAATTTCAAATTTACTGCTCAAAACTGCAATTACATTCGTTGAATTTTATCCATGGTTTAAAATCTTCGTAGAGTTACGTAAATTTGGCACATCACAATAATCCCAGGAATAAGTAAGCAGGCATTCATGACTTCGAGGGCTTCCAGACGTTGCGCGTGATTTGTCTTTCTTTTATTTATTCAAAAGAAAGTCAGGGCGAGATGATCAAGGACCAACGGAACATCAGAAAACGGACAAAATTTTGCTACATACATTTCAAATGCCTGATTTCCTATCATGTCCTCATCAGGTTCCATTACGGTTTTCCTTATCTCGCTCGATTTTATGGCAATCTCATCCGAACCCTATTTTAATCCTATTAGGGAAATCAGGTAAGGCCCTTAGAAAAGGTGTCGAAAGATTTTCCTTATTTACGGACCTTATTGAAAATAGGGAATGTCTGATCAAATATCTACTAGGGATGATTACAAATTTCAAATTTATAGCACTAAAGTGTACTCCCAGTGAACACCATATGTAAATTTTGCATAACACACAAATCACAAGTGATGTCACTCTGTTACGTATATGTGATGTACCAATTATATAATATTTTATGTTTACATTTCGTAGCAATTTGTTACTCCTATGTTATGTGTCGGTTACATAAGCAAGTGACTTTGAGAAAACATATATAACTTGCCATTTTGATGTTGTGCATTAGTTAGGGGAGTGTCGGATAAGTTGGGAAATGTCAAACTATTTCTGTATCGTTGGGTGTTCAGAAGAGTGTTTTTTTCAGGTACATGTCTAGTGAATATCGAAAGTAACCTATTACAGGGTTCAGACAAGTTTCGTTCAATCAATTTTCCTGAGTAAAATTCCAATTTCCAGAAATTGTCCGATCATGAATGTGTCGCTAAACATTTTTTCCTCAGTGTATAATTTCTGAGATTCCACGATTAAAAATTAAGAAAATATGTTGTAGAGAATGAACAAATTTTTATTTTGATAAAATTGAGGCGGTAGCTATAAGAAGGGCACATAGCTAAAAACTCAAATTTCAGAAACAGCAGTTGAAGTTTTAAAATATAATTAAAATGTGTTAAGCATTGTTTCAAGATTCTGAAATGTACAAACCAACCAGATTCATCCTTTTTGTTGAAGATTTGACCGTGAAATGACGTGAAAAGTGTCATTAAAGGTTGAATAATACAATTTTTTTAAAATACGTTATGTGCCCTTCTTACAGCTAACGATAATTTTATTAGGGTAAGTGTGAAATTATTAAAGTGAAAACTCATTATTACACTAAAAAAAGATATTTTAATCAACATCGATGAATTAGTATCGAAAAATTGCACATATTTGATATAATTCAAGAAGAAAAAGTATTTATATTCATTAAAGCTTTTAGCCTTGTAGATGTCGTCAGTCATTCGTCGTCAGACTCTTCATCACTAATCTCTTCCACGGTTCACAAGGTGTTTCTTTCACAGTCATTTCTATCCAAGCTACGCTCTCTTCATCTATGAACTTGTTGACAAACCATCAGTGAACAAACTGAAATTGTCAAGTGAGGCAGCCTGACGAGCGCAACACAGAAATCAAACAGACTTATCGAAACAAAAACAGATATACCAACCCCAAGACACGAGATATCGAAACCAAATTTTCAGGGTATGTTCAGAAAGGAATAGTGGTTGATTTTCAACGTTCTCTGCAAAAAGGGCACAGCGATATGTGCCCTTATTATAGCTACCGCCTCAATTTTAGTGATTTCCCTGAGATTTCCAGGTTTTTGGGAGTTTTTGATCATTCCCCTGAGAATTCCCGGTGTTTTGAATCCAATTTTTATTTCCCTGAGTTTTCTCGAATTTCTCGGAATTGCAGTTCTGTCTGAACCCTGAATACTCAAATAAGAGATCTTCAAGAACGATCTTGAAGAGTTCTTGAAGATATCTTTCGGAAATGTTGGAAAGACATCTTGTGAAAGATTTCTGAAAGATGAATCTCTTGATTCAAGACATTTCCAGGACGACCATGCAAAATACCTTGAAGATATCGATGGAAATCAATCCGTGAAATTTCGTTGTATCGATGAAAATGTCATTGGCCCAAAGAAATACCAGTTAATGAATGCCCACTTCCCACCCATACAGCACCCGGAGGTTTTTTGAAGGTTCCGAAAACGTACTTGGTTACAAAGGGAACGTGCAAATAACGTCTCAGGATGTTCTAAGAACGTCACATGTATGTCCCAGGAACATGCAAATGTCCCGTTTAGTTCCATTCATGTCCACCGTGTAATTTTGTGTATTTGAAGGGTAGTTTTCATGAAAGGACGTTTGGAAGACATGGCGAGAACATCCCGTAGTAGATAAAAAGAACGTCCTCAGAACTCAATCTGAAGCATCAAAAGGGAAGATACTTCAAACGTTTGGAAAATCTATTCCATGGAGACCAAAACACGCAGAACCAAGAGTACGTTTTCGAAACATATAGAGAACTTCCTGTGCTGTGTGGGCAAGCGGGTACATAAAAAGATTTTCTTCGATAACTTGATCGGATTCCAATAAAACAAAAAGACGTCCAGATAACACACGAAGAATTCTTTTTCAAGAGCAAGAATAGAACTCTTCAAGAATTCTTCTCGAACTAATGAATTCATATAGAGCTCTGGAGGAGTTCAATCTGTCGGACATTAACAAGCTCTTTGAGAACACTCAAACAATACTTCTGATATTCTCAAAGAGCTCGTTAATGTCCGACAGATTGAAATCCTCCAGAGCTCTATATGAATTCATTAGTTCGAAAAGAATTCTTGAAGAGTTCTATTCTTGCTCTTGAAAAAGAATTCTCCGTGTGTTATCTGGGCGTCGAAAAGATGGCTTTCAAGATCAACTGAGATGCCTGTTCCAGATATCCAAAAGATGTCTTTCGTCTAAAAGGTATCTAAAAAATGTCTAAATGATATTTTTTGAAAGATATCTTTTCTGCTCGGAATTTTTATTAAGATCGGGTTAAAAGTCACTCTTCAATCAATCATTTTCAACTATTCGATTTAAGAGGTGTCTTTGGGCAGAAAAATTTCAAAATTGTAGAGTTTCTAAAAATCAGAATTTTCCCGGAACTTTTCGAAAATTCCCTGATTTTTCCAGGTTTTCCATGTTTCCCAGGTGCGTGACTGTTTAAAGAGTTCTTCGGAGGATTATTTCGAATTTTTCCACCAGGTTACCAGTTTCCTTTCATCTCTGAATTGTATTCTTACAACCCGTGTGGAAATATTTCGCTGAAAAATGTCTGCAAAACTATGAAAAATCTCTGAAAAAAAATGAAAAAACTCTGAGAAACTCTGAGAATCTCTGAAATTTTGATGAGAAATCTAATATTTTTGGGACATTCTTTACAGACTTTTTTCAGACTTTTTTCAGAGTTTCTCAGAGTTTTCTCATTCTTTTTCAGAGAAATAGTAACGAAATTGCACTCTGAAAAAACTCTGACAAAACTCTGATGGATTGCCAACATTTTTCTGACTTTTAGAAAAAAATTAAAAAATTTTCAAACACTTTTTCACACATGATATTTGAATACGGCATATGAATGTATTTATTGAATTTCAGGATTTTTCAATAATCAGAAAAATGTCAACAATTTATTAGAGTTTTGTCAGAGTTTTTTCAGAGTGCAATTTCGTTACTATTTCTCTGAAAAAGAATGAAAAAACTCTGAGAAACTCTGAAAAAAGTGTGTAAAGAATGTCCCAAAAATATTAGATTTCTCATCAAAATTTCAGAGATTCTCAGAGTTTTTCCATTTTTTTTCAGAGACTTTTCATAGTTTTGCAGACATTTTTCAGCGAAATATTTCCACACGGGAACAAATTCAAGATTTCAATACTTTCAGAACTTAAATGTGGAATTGACGCTGTATTTTATGATAAGCGCTTGGAAAAAGCAGTCGAAAGGGAAGAAAATTTATTTGTTAATCAACATTACTATCATCGCCATTCAAGATATCAACTGATGAATGTATCGTCGCGACGGTTGCCGACGGTTCAACGTGTAGAAGCATCGTCAGAATTTCTCTGAAAACCTGCAACTTCTGATCTTTATACACATTACCCTTCCCAGTTTTCTGAGCTTTTTGAACAGAAATATTGAAACTTCGATAGCTTTCCAACGACTTCATCGCTGCACACAAGAATCTCGAAGGAATTCTAGAAAAAGAACTCTTCAAAAGCGCTTTTAGAATACAAAGAGTTCTCTCCAATAGTTTGGAAACGTTTGACGAATCTAATTCTCTTTAAATCCTTTAAAAACACTTTGGATTCTTCAAGAGTTCTTTATTCAGAATTCATTTGGGATTCTTGTGTGCTGTTTGGGTTTATACTTCCCGAATCGCATCTTGAACTTCACTAACCCAAGTAGCAATATTTCCAAAAACTAGATGTCAAAATGAACTACTGAAATGTTAGCAGAATAGCCCTGGCGAATTCGAAATAACCCCAAAAAATTGGTTATTTTTCGGTCATTTTGAGGTTCGGTTTGGTTTGAGTAATACTATGGTGAAAAAATGGTAATTCAAAGGTTTTTTTACCAAAACATTACCGAAAAAAACCGTTATATTTTGGTTGCATTAGAGTTTCCGCATGGAGAACCGATTTTTTACCAACAAATAACCAAAAATATTCCCCATATCAATCAGGGAATGATCAAAAACGGTCAATCTTCGGTTATTTTCGTGAAAACGACCAAAACGTTACCGAAAAAAATTTCTGCCTAAATGGTTCAATTTTGGTTGTTCTATCAAAAATTACCCAAAATTTACCAATAAAATTTTTCTTGAAAACGGTCAATTTTCGGTCACTTTCGTGAAAATGACCAAAACGTTACCGAAATCAATCTCCTACAACTTGGTAATTTTTTGGTAATCTTTTGGTTACAAAAGCGCACAAAGCAACCGTTATTTTTCGGTTATTTTATGGTCATCTCAAAACCGTCAGGGGAGTCTTTGGAGGATCCAATTTGCCTGTTGTCATACTATATATTGTACTCTATTCCGCTGAAATTTCAGTAGTTCATTTTGTAATTCCGAAAGGATTCAATGAGATCTAGTTTTTGGAACTATTGCTATTTGGATAAGAAGAAAATTCCTTGTCAGAATTTACAGTAACTTATCATTATTCTCACCTTCCCTGATAACACACGAAGAATTCTTCAAGAACTCTCTTCGAACTAATGAATCCATAAAAAAGCTCTGGAGGAGTTCAATGTTTGGGACATTAACAAGTTCTTTGAGAAAGAACTCTTTATGAATTTATTTGTTCTTGGAGAGTTCTTGAAGAATTCTATTTTTATTTTTGTGTTATCTGGGTCGAATGACCTCAACTCAAACAAATATCGTACCGATCAAACCATGTGAATAGAAATGATTTCATTCACGCAGCACAGAAGTTCCAAAAGAATTCTTTGAGAACTCTTTCTATGCGTAGGTACAGTTTCAAACTCCCCATTTAAAAAACCTTTTGTGTTTTACCTTGTCCATTGTACCACCTTGAATAATTTTTACAAATTTATTAAAAATCCTCTCTCACGATGATCCTGTCAACAAGGTCAAACTGTTCAACACGGTTTGTATTTGAAAACTATTATATACCCCCGAATAATCGATATCCACATTCGATGACCGCCCCCGCACGCTCGGGGAATCAATCAAAAAAAACAACTGACAATTGTGATTCGTGTAATTTGTACAAATTATTGGAAAATATAACTCGAAAGTAAATTAAATGTGTTGTATTGATTTTCATATTTTTTCCTTCCCAACTTTCCCTCATTTTGTTAGCAGATATTTGCAATTCCAGCATGTAAGCATATAAAACCGACTGATCGACTGACTGACATTACACCTGTAATAAGAATTAAATAGTTGGAAAACAGGAGTGAAGATTTATCGTGTTACAGTAGGATAGCGATAAGTATGCGTGTCTGATACATGGTTGGGACACAGAAACGTGATGGGGTGTGCAACACGCGCTAATACAATAACGCGCTCGCACGGTTGCTTGCTCTTTTGCTACGCGGATAAATCAAGCAGCCTGTGAACCGAGATCGTCCACCGCAGCAGCAATAGCACAACGATAGCACTGCCATAGCCATGGTAGTGGAACGGTCGTAGGAGGAGTACTTTAATCGCGTTATACACCCTGAGGAACCAACCGAGCATCCCTGGGGCGCCGTTGTTTCTCTACGTTCATAACATGTACCAACATCCCACACACATATATATATATATATATTTATCTCTCAATTCCGTTAACAAAAATCAAGAAATCAGTTTCAAAAACTTCATCTTTTATGATGACAAAGTACCTGGAAATTTCTACGAAAGAAATAAAATAAGAAAAACAAATTATCTTTGGAGGATAAATTGAATTAATATTCTTCTTGAGAAAGAATGAGGGTAGAGGGTGAAAAAAATTACCTTCCAGAGACCCTCTACAAGGATTTTAAATAGCTGTCATTTAAAAAGCTGTCGGGGAAAAAAAATCTTTCACAAAATAGTTGTGTAGATTTTAAATCCTGAATTTGCCAGGATGTAATAGAAAGGTGACGGTGGAAAACAGGCGTTTACAACACCCCGTTCAGATATATCATCGCCTGGCAGTTATGTGTATCATGAATTTTAGATTATCCTCGGATTAGATTAAGGGCGTTGTGTGAGAAGAGGTGGAGGGTATATCAAGTTGAAGGTGGGGACGAGGTAGGCGGAAAAGTACAAAGGGTGGGGCTAGGCGTTACCGGCGAATGTTGTAAATGCGCAAGCAATATAATAGCATACAGAAATCATTCCTTCCCTTTTTTCGAATTCTTCTATTATAATTAACAACTCCATGTGCTTTGGCACAATTTTTTGTCTCCATTTGTATGTAATATTCCATATATTGTACATTTCAAATTCATTTATATAACACTAGAGACGAGAGTTTAAATCAATTGTTTTTTGATTTTGCTTTCCATTATCATATCAATTCGTAAAATAGGAAGAATATTCGGGAATAGGAAGAAGGAGAGATGCCCACTGTCTATGGGATGATATCGAGTGGATGTTATACTAAAACTTGTCATTACTTTCTCTCGATAATTTGTATTTGTTGTAACATCATCGCGTTTCAGAGGACACGCAAAGGATCGGGAAAAATCAAATCACAACATTCTTTTAGTAGCAAGTTAAACAGCGAATCTTAGAAATTTCTTGCGTTCGCGAGAGCTCGAAGAACAAAGAACTTGGCAGATTAATTCTACTCGAAGAAATAATAATAATCATCAATCAAAATAAGAATAGGAAAAGATATTCGTGTCCACAAAGGATAGGATAATCAGGTACTAGGAACAGCCCTTAGAGTTTAAATCCTTCGAGAGTTGCAGTGGAATTGGTTTTCTCTTTTTTTTAAAGAAAATATCTCAAGATTGTGAAAAAAGGACTTCTCTCCTGTTCTCTCTCAAGGAAAACAAAAATGATCAATAGAAGATTCGACAAACTTACTCTGAATTTCATATAAAACTAAATATTGATCGAGATGTACAACTCCAAAGGATAGAAACAACAAGTTCCAAACACTGCCCGTACGAAACATTACGATTATTAAATATAATACACACCGTATGATAATTATAATAATATAGCATTAAGGAATATTATGTTAATAGTTATTTAACCACGTTTATGGCTCAGTCTATTACACTAGTCTCATGCAACAACAACAATAAAAAATACAACAATATATTCACTTGTGTGTTATTTAAATTATTACTCATTATGTACTTTATTCTTTTTTTTTTTGCTCTTTTCTTCTTATTTCCAATCATTCCGTGTCACATATCCACTCATACGTTTTTTTTTTGAATCATTCATTATTACTTTTTAAGGTATAAAAAGAAAACAGAACCTAGAAATTTGAAACCACTGATGGATAATTGAGGATGATAGATTAATTTCAATGTTTTTACTTTCATCGTGTGAAACCAAGAATGAATTCCTTCGACTGAGAACCTTGAATTCATATAATTAATTAATAATAATCATACAAGCCACGTACAAATACTCGACGAGAGAATTCTTTTTTCTATTTACCCGTAAAAATCATCGTCGTCATCGATTGCATATACTTAAACATTAATAATCATAATCACAAATCTAACGGAATTTGCGCATGGCTGAATTGAAAACATATTTACAACAATGAGATAATATTAATAAATAATTTCTCGAATTCACTTCGGTTATTTAAATAATTTATATGTGAATGGGAAAAATCTGAGATCTACAGTGCTGTATCGTTGATAACATTTTTTCTTTTATCTAGCTTAGGAACTATTCAAATACAATAATACATAATCTGTTTTAGGGTAGTTTTTAGTAATGAATTATTCTTTTTAACGATATTAATAAATGATAACGATTAACGTAGGCACGACTTTTTTTCCCCCCTCTCTCTTCAAATTGCAATGAAATTTTTTCCTATAAACGTTTCTTCTCTGAATGACATAATAAATAAATAAATACAAGTTCTCTTTGATGAAATTTGATTTTAGATTGAAGATTTCAAATCTTCGTTTGAATTGATAATATAATAAATTAACCTTTGACATTTTTCTTCTTCTTCTTTTTGAAATATGCGTGATAAATATAAGAAGTTTCACACAACACAACGTCTATTTACATACAATTGTATCAAAATGGAAACCCGATTTCACATGTCTTTCGAAGCTATATCAATTTTCAAACTCTGGTCGAGTAACTGTACGTGAACTATAGTTGATTCTAAATTCTTTGACCTCTTAAGTAAATATAAAAAATAGTAATATCACAAAAAATAGCACAGGCAGGGTTAGGAAAGGACCAGATTATTAGGATACAAAGTGTGACGATGCTTTTTTTTTATATATTCATCATCGATTGAAAAAAGTTGGATCGAATCAAGGAGTGGTCACGAATATACACGTCGCTTGCTCTATTTTCTGCGTCAAGTTCTTCCTTCTTGGATACTTGAATGAAAAATGACGCCTCGCCCACCGTTCTTCACAAAATTGCCAAACAGAAACAAAAAAAAAAAAATAATACTAATAAAAATTGAATTCTTACGACGATATTCATCAAAATAATAAATTTTCATTGCCTTTAATGAACGCATCTTTTGCTTCTTTTTTGCTCGCTCGCGCTAGTAATTTCCTTCCACTGTTTATGTTTCCTTTTATTCATAGATTTCAATGTGTGTTCTTTTTTTCCACTTTTTTTTCTCCTTTTTTTTTCTTATGTTTTTACAACAGTACCTTAACAATGGTCAATTTACTTCCATATTGAGCTCTTTTGCTTATTCTCAATAGATAAGAAAAGAAAATAAAAATACAGTTCCGTATTAAAAGTTCTAGAAATTGCTTACCGAGGCTTTACAGCTCTCTCTCTTTCTTTCTTTCTCTCTCTCTCTCTCTCTTTCTCTCTTTCTGCCTAAATCTCTTCATTCTTCTGCCGAGTGTTCTGATCATCTACCAACCATGATATTTCCCATCATTTCTAATTATTATTCAGAATTCAATTTCCCTTGATTTGTTTGTTTCTTCCGATAAATTGTCAATTATAATATCAACGCAGAAATTTTTAAAAACCTATCGTACAAAACACGATTGAAGTGTCCCCTTTTTCTTTTGTTTTCTCGAAATTGGTCCAATAGGACTGGAATGACACAATCTGCGCTTTTACTTTCTTTCAAACTCATTACGAATGATATTGAGAAGTACTAATATAAACATTTCCCGCGGTTTAACCCGGCCAAAATTACATTAGAGCGTCTCAATACATATCAACGTTAGATTTCACGTCACATAGGTTCCCTAAACTCTGTGAATGCTCGTTTCTTTTTTTTTTAAACAATATCAATATTTGAACTTCGAATGTGAGAGGTGTGAAATGATTGTGTTTTTTTTTTCTTCTTCTTCTCCATTTTATGAAACAACAACATTGATTCTAAAATGCATTAACTATTTACACTAGGGATACACATTGATTTATGATCATCATCATCATTATCTTAATTCGATAAATTTGAGGAAAGAAAAGAAATGAAAAGAAAGATAAACAAACAAACAAAAAGAAAAACAAAAGCAATAATGACGAAAAGACTTTGCCAAGTTTAAATAAAATTTCTCAAAAGGGTTAAAAACTTGTGTGTGTGTGTTTGTGTTGATTATATGAAATGTATACACTTACATCGAATGCGTCTCTCGTACGATGGAAAAATGTCGCGTAACCTAATATCACAATGAGCTTGGAGAGAATTAACATAAAGCGGGGGGGAGCAAAAATTTTGGTTCAGAGCGAACGGAATGGCACTTATTGCAGAATTACGTTGAGGCTCAAAGTACAAAAATACATATTTCGAGATTCCTCTGTACACTATCAAATTTATATAACGTACTATACCAGTAATTGTATCAAATAAGTATACTACTTTATCTAAATCTTTTGTTTAATAATCGTCATTTTTTTTTCCTTCCTTTGATTCTTGAAGAAACCGTCTCCAAAAAATCAATTCTATAATATACATAAGCAACTACGATTCACAGGGTTTAATAACCTCGAATAACGTGAAATCATCGCCAAGGGCCACCCAACTAAGTTACGAATCTAATGATCTCGAGAGCTGGTTTTTCATTCAACGCAGCTCGAGTTTGTAATTTGTAATTTGTTCAAATACTTGCAGGATTAAAACACGACACTTGGAAGTGTCGCAGCAGCAGCAGCAGGAGCAGCAGCAGCAGTATCATCATCGATTGAAATGAAACGTAGTACAGCGCGAGTGTACATTACTACAAGAAAATATCATTCGTTTGTAACACGTGTAGAGATGTGTAGAATTGTATACGTATGTTTCGTGTTTGAAGTGTATTCGAAAGTGGATGCAATTTTTCATAAAATTTCGCCCTCCCCTTCCCACCCCCCGATCCCTCCCTCCCTCCCCTCCCTCCCATTCATCACTTTTGCCTTTTATTTTCTCGCCGGTCATGATAGCAAACGTCATTATGTTGTCCCTTTTCTTATTCTAATCCATTTTAATTTAACTAATATACCCCGTGTATCTCATTCGTAGACACTTTCGTTTGTCCAATAAAGAGAGAAAGATATCGGCGATAACCGTGTATCATAACGACGACGACGACGACGACGACGACGATCACGACGACGACGACGAAGATGACGACGATGACGGCGACGACAACAACGACGACGATGATGAGAAAAGGCCGTGGTTTCACCCACCCACCCTGTCCACCCTTAGTTTCGTTTCCCGCCCATCCCCATTCGACCTGCTTCTTATCGAGGCCTTCTGTGAAATATTACACATTCGATCAAATCAAATCTTAAACAATCGATATATATATATGAATAATTTCATCCACTTACCGCATTCAGGCAGGACTTTTCAGACGCCGTACATATTGTGAAGTCTCTCGCTCAAAGACGGTGGAAATTGGTCCGAAAATCGTTTCCAATTCTCCGCACCAACTTGATTTTTAAAACCATGTAATATCTGTAACGAATAATCATGTTAACATGTTCAAAATCATTGTAAATTCTTTTCTAACTAAATGAATGAATGAGTGTGAAAAGAATTGGAATTACCTTGGAAAACATTTCTTTAAGATCGTCTCGCGGAGATACCCACGATGCAACCGCATCGCAAAAGTAGATAAAATCAAGTACAACACCAGCGGGATTGACTGTGATCATTTGACACATACCTCTGAATGCAGAGTCTTTTTCTTCATTGTCTCTTATACTCCTCAATGAGAGACACCTATAGCAATAAGAATAAATCTTGAAAATAAATCTAACAGATATCGTAACTCAGAATTCAGAGGACACCTTAATCAAAGTGTTATTACATGCACATTTTCAAATGAAATCATTCAAAAGCGACTTTGATATCCAAGGTTTTCTATTCCAAGTTTACGTATCGTCATACAATTATGTAACATGCGTTACAACATTGATAAGGGTTCCTCTAATATGATAGATAAATATATGATTCGATATCGACCACCGCTTTGTAATTCTAATGATTATCGAATAAGTGAAAATTTCAAATCCATTCAAGGGATCGAAATGTACAAAATTTTATATTCTCCAACACTGTATGTTGTATATATTCTATATTAGAATGATATTAAAGTGAACTGTAAGTAAGTGCATCATTGAATCAAGCTTTGGGGCTCGAACAAGCCTTCCCGATGAAACTACTGTAGAATGTATTTGATTATCGTATATGAAATACACACACTCGATGATGAGATATACAGTATATATTGAAAAATAAAGCAGAATGTGGTTTTATCTCGTGATGATGACAAAACAAAAATAATGTTTCCCCTTCTCTCCCTCTCGGAAGAAAAATCAACAACAGAGAGAAAACAATAAAATAAACTAAACACTCACCTTGAACTTTTGTACTAAAAACTTTATGTCCGCATAACAAAAGTGGATAGGATTTTTCTACGTAACGATGATTGATTTTTCTCTTTGAATTACCAAAATGTTTTGAGCAAAGCGACAAATTCAATTAACCCTATTTTTTAACCTATTCATAATTCTTTGTCGAATGATTGATAATTCTCTGCTGGAAATATCATTGTGCTATCATCGGGGACAGTTCTTTTCACTTCTGATTTTTTTGTAAATCAAATCAAATGAAATTAACAAAGAAATAGAATAGAATATTAATAAAAAATCGTCAAACTTAATTGTAAAATTGTGTCTGTGATCGGTATTTGGTACACATTTTGTTTTTTTCTTTCAATTCGTAAGATTCATTTCATCAGATACATGAATTCTATTGTTCTTTGTTTGTTTTCTCTGCAATATTGGGGTGAGATGTTGTTATTTTATGATTCATCGGGTTAGATATGATTATGATAATAATAATAATAAAGAATAATAACAATAATCATATAATAATAAGAATAATAAAGTGCTAATTAAATTATAGAAGATAATATAATAATTAATAGAATATAATAATAAAGAAATTTACACACCACTGTCGGACAAACTGCTGTAACATAGGGGCCACGTCGTGGGGACACACATAACCTAGGCGACCGATCGTTATGGCTACGGTTTCATTTTCATTTTGGTAAGTAGACAAGTCAAGTGTAGTGAAGTGACCGGAAACACAAACAATAAGACAAACTGATAACGAACCAACGATCAACTCAGACAAATGTTTCCTTCGTAAAATCCAAACAACTGGCAATTAATCGATTATAATTAATAGCAACAATCAAAAATGGGGATAACAGATGAGCGTATAATAATATAGTGAAATACCGACAGTGAAACATAGATAATACCGTGCTATATATTTATATATATATATATATACATACATACATACATACACATATATATGTATGTGTATATATATATATATATATTCTTTTTTGTAGCTGCTGAAACAATAATTAAAAAATTAAGATAATAGCATGCGAGTTCAAAGCATCCGTACAACTCATTGAAAAATGACTTTTTCGTTATAAAAACTGAAATATTTGAATGATATGTATGATTTGTAGGTACTCGCATGCCACTATTATATCGCACAATATATAGGTTAAAATCCACAAAAGCTGGCTACAAATGAAAATAAATAAACGATAGAGTACAAAGAAATAAAAAGATATTTGTGCAATATTTGAATTGCTGAAGCTGATGAATGAAAATTATACGCAAGTGTAATAAATTTGAATTACAAATGGTATCCTTTCGTGTATCTCGATGTTTGTATATTTAGATATTATAAGTGGAAGTGGAGAGCCAATACAGCCAGCTTTTTTAGATTCGATCCCAACGAGCATCGGCGTTAAATGAACAAGTATATTAATTTTATCTGCTGATAATAAAGCATGCAAGTATGATATACCACTACCCTCATTCATTATATAGAATTATTCACCATTGTATACAAAAAAAAAAAGACCCTAAAATGTGGAAAAAAAAAAGAGAAAATAAATACCGAATCTAGGACAAAACTTTTGTACGTGTCACAAGATCTGTACCGATCTGTACTGGTCTGTACTGGTCTGTACTGGTCTGTACAAGACGTGTCTTGTATTCAATTTAATTCAACGATACTTCTATCTGGTGAGAAGTAGCGAGTAGTTTCTCAAAGTTTAAATACATAATAAAAATGCACAATCATCTCACATCATTCTCACCAGATAAACTCATAAATTCTGAAAATCCTTGACACTTTCTGTTCCTCATTGTTGAATAGAAATATTGAAGAAATAATATCGTAACTCACCGGTGTTTTCCAGGAGTGTTTTCGGCGTATTTTGTTTATTAATTATTTCGATAAGTTGATTCAATATTAAAGGAATATACGCGCTAGTCTCTGGTCCTATAAACGAATTATAAGGAATCATGAATTTGATGATATCGTCCCCTCACGTTCGGAGATTCATCGAAAATAATGAATTCTTACCAAGTTTGATAGATATTTCACCGATAGCCCATGTCGCGTTGTTACACACAGAGATAAATTCTGGATTTAAATTTTGTCCGAGAATAGGCATGAAGTCGGCTGAAGTGAAGGGAATGAATTAACAAATTAATAACGAAGGTTAGAAGATTGAGTATAAATTGGCGTGATATGCGAGGTTACTTACGGATACATGGAAGGACGTGTTGGAAACAAGCTTTAGTGAGATCACCCAACAAAGCGAAGCTGCTTTGCCTGACTTCTGGCATAGCATCTTGCATACATTGATACAATAATTGCATGACATTGCTGTTAACTACCAAGCGTTCCATGTGACTATCTAATCCTTCGGCTAATCCGCTCAAAAGATCGAGCGCAACGATCATGAAATCTTTATCGGGTGCTTCGAATTGTTCAGGACTTTGGGTGTTGGCTATATGTTGATTTAGAGTTTGTTCCACGAGGGACACGCACCGTCTATCAAAACGATTTTTTGTATTACAGTCAAAATATAAATGTACAAATCACAAAATCATTACCTGTAAACGGGTTCGCTGTATGGTAGAAATCCCAATCTTAGAGCCGTAGCTACCGAAGAGAGACATTCCAATAACGGAAAAAGATCCTTATCCTCGTCTTTTAGTACATTCCATTTGTTTATGAGAGGTGGCATGAGTAGGTTGATGTAATCGGGTTTGTTTAAATGATGACCTACGGAATCGGCGAGGGTGCCGATAGCGTCGTAAAGAATCAACAAATTCTTATGCTGATACTTTCCTGTGGGAATACAAAGACGTTATATGAATATCGAGGCATAGGAGTAGAAGCGAGAGAGCATCAGGGATGAAATTCAATTACCGAAAGCAAACACCAATGTTTGGAGAATGAATCCAAGGTATGGTACTAATTCCGTACACGCCTCTTCTTCTAGAGTTGCAAAAGCGGAACACGCGGCTTCCTGGACCCTCTTGTTGCTATCCAATATTCTCTTGAGTAATTCCGTCATTAGAGGTTTTAAATACGTGTCATGCGGCTGTGCAATGACCCAGTGTGCGTAACGACTCAATGTCCAGCATGTTATAGCACGGACCAAGGCTTTTTTATCACTCAAACAGTTAATCAAGTACGGAATGAGTTCTGATAAATGCGGAATCATGCCATTCATACATCCTGCATACATAAATAAAACAAATCAGAATCCCGATGAAAATGAATTTGTGTGTTTTTGAATCTAACCTTCCGCGATGGCTCCTAGAGCAAGAATTCCGGACTCTTTGATCGCCCAATCCTGATGGAAAAGTGTTTCTTTGAGTATCGGAACCAGTACCGTTAATAATTCATCTCTAAATACGTTGGCCAACATATCCAACGCCGCGGCCGAACATTTTCTCAAATTCCAATCACTGAGAGTGGAATCGTCATCGCATCCGTCTTTGGTATCCAAATCATCATCATCATCGCAATCTCCATTCTCATCAACGTGTTTGCTCATTCCAGAATGATGCGAATGGTGTGTTTTTGATTTATGAAACCTAGGTCTTATATCCTCTTCTTTATCCGGAATCATTTCATCTTCTTCTACGTCTCCTTTCAGTAATATTATATCAATTTCCGAGTATTTCATACCTCTCACCTGAAATCAAACAAGAATCTAATGAGTGAGCTCAGTGCTATAATATAATATACGAATAGGAAGGAACTCACCAAAATTGGGACCAATCGAGTTAAATGTGGAGCCAGAGCTTCCTTGCAGATGGATTGTTCTGCCAACGAGAGCCAGAATTCACAAGCTTCCAGGGCTACTCCTTCGTCGGGATCTTGCGTTCTCATAAGCATATATTCTATTATATTATGCATATGTGGAATTAATCTATCCATTCGCACTTCCAGAAGCATCACTAAAGCTCTGCAAACATTTTTTCTAACTTCAGCGTCGTCATCGGTCGCCAGATGGAATAGATTTTCCAAAAAGCTGTCTATGTGAATCATGAGCGCTTGAGTTCTGTTAACTATAAATTGATTAACGCAAGCGACTGCGTGGGATCGGATTTTGGGACTGGAGTGTCTGAAAAATTGTAAAAACTTCGGAATAAGAACATTCAAGGGGCGATTTAGAGCATCGGAATCTAGAGTTTCTGCAGAATCTTCACAGATTTTTTGCAAAGCGCCGAAAGCGCCTTCGCATACGTTGTAATCTTGGGAATCCAACATTTGACATAGCGCGGGCAGCAACTCTGGCCATGCGGTTAATTCACCTAACGACCAAAACAAATCAAATTCTTTTACATATCGTTTCCTCTGAGGATTTAAATCGATGTCTCTTACCTTTCGACGCGATGGTTGTTATTAAAATACCAACGGTTGCTCGTATCAACGGCGACGGATCTCCAACGGCCTGCAGACATTCTTGTTTTATAAAATTTGTGACTTCTGGGAGAAATTTGTGACAATGAGCTTTTACGTTGTTCTTTAAAATTAGTCCGCTTAGAGATCTCGTCGGTTCGTCTGGATTTGAAGAAATTGAAAGATCATATTATATAAACTTTGAAGATTTGTCGATGAAAAATCGAGATCAAGGATATATCTTACCTTCGGATACAAGCTTTGTCAAAACAAATATAAGATAATTATTGAAGTCGGGAAATTTATTGAGTTCTTCCAATTTCTGAGATCATTTTGTTAAGGAAAATAATTTGATTGCAGTGAAAAAGTAAAGAGTATAGTATATTTTGTGTTGAATAGTCGAGTTAACCTATCGATTCTCAATTCAAGTCGAGAGGAATGTTTTGTGAGGTTAAATAATCGTGTATCATTACATTTCTTTCTATACTCATTTGTATAGAATGTATAAATTCTTGAATTTTTTTCAAGAATTTTAAATCGAAGTATCAAAGAAGGAGATATTTTATGTTTAATTACATAATCCTACTATATTTTTGAGCAACTACTGTACAGCTCTATCGCTTACTATTCTTTCGAATAATCAATAAAAATGGCAATAGATTGTATTATTGAAAAACAAAATTGTACGCTCTAGGTTTTAAAAGAATATCAACGTCCAAGCCGCTGCTACTAGTAGTAGTATTACGACAAAACCTTCAATTTTGGAATGAATTGTGAAATACTTAGCATTTTAATTCTAAATAAATATGAAACAAATAAAACTCTGGCAACATGTTTTTTTTGTTGTTTATAATCTATAAATTGTAAGGTTAATGAATATAAAATTTTGTTTGAGAAAATATCGTGTTTGGATATTTCAAACAAAAAATATTTATGATTGTTCTCTGAAATCCACATAAAATTCACGATAAATGCCATGAGGGATAAAAACGAATATCATCAATGTTTATTTAAAATCGAAGAAAACAGGAAAATACAAAATTAAACGAAAAAAAAAGGGGGTCGCTCGGGTTAGTGACAGGCTGCGCAAGTGTTCCCCGTTCATGTCTTTCTTTGAATGAAATTACAAAAATATTCGTGCTGGAAATACGTGAAAAGCACACGCCATATGCGGGGAGTTGGAAAGACATATCAGCTATACGAGGCCCTCGGGAAATATCGTTGAAGGAAACATCAATTGGTCGAGAAAATGGGAAAAATGCTGGATCCAAGGATTTTACCTACACATCACGGACCCGCGAAAGTCGACTTACATTCACCGGGAAGACGACACCGTTGCATCGCGCGTCTTCTTTTCGATAATCCGATTTCACTTGAACGTTTAAGTTTGTAAAAAGTAAAGGATACTTGCTGGACGGCCCTTTGAGTTGCAGTGTCCGGGCTTTGAGACTCCTTTAAGAGCGTCAAGATTTGTCTTAATCCTTCCTCTTGTGGTTGCCACGCCATTTTCATCGTGTTTTTCAACAGCACCACCGAACGCGGGCAGCCTTCTCTGACCTCGTAGATAAACGGAAGCCCCTAACGCTTACGGTTACCCCCACTCTACCATTGACCAAAATCCTAGAGCACAACGCGACGAAACGCGGTAAAGTTACATCTCCACACCCCTTTCGAAATCATCGCTTAATCGCGATTCTTGTACAAATTTTCATAATAGTTTGTGTTCAAAGCTGTACCTTGGCGTTCATCGTCCATACATCGGTCAGATTTCTTGCCTCCTTTGTCCAATCCAACGAGTTTTTTCGATACAACTCTTGATTTTTTCTTATCCTTACGGGTATTAACAATTGAACGATTTCAAGGCAATGCAGTAAATCTTTCTACTTCCGGTGAAATAAGGAACTGTTTTCATTCTCGATATCGCGCTTCTTCTTTCGGTCTTCAACTTTCCGATGGAGCGGGAACGTGTAGAGAGAACAGGATTGGCTTAACTCGTGGTTGCGTTCCAATAGCACTCTCTCACATCCCAAAACTTTCCCTGATAGAATTCTTCTGAAAAAAGAACTCTTTTACAATACAAAGAGTCTCAAAAAGAATTCGAAATAGTGTCAGAGACACTGACGCTGCTCGTTATTCACTAGGCACCAGTGACTTTTAGTGAAATTACTAAACATCCCTAGCGATCGATCGGTTCTAGCAGTGGTGGTGGAGTTCTTGAATTTCTCGTATGCTGCCAGGAGAACTGCTCTGCGTGTCTCATAAATTGAATTCTTTTTGAAACTCTCCACGTAATTTTGATATTCTTGATTGGAAAGAGAGACACAACACAAAGAAGCAGCAGTGTAAAGCAGTGACCTCTCTTCTTTTTTCAACCAAAGGTTCCACAGCAATGGACTTTCTACCTGTTTTCAGCTCCATGTAACACCGGCCTAAGCGTTGCAGTGTAGTGCATGTAGTGTATATTGTATACATCCAGTTCTTCCAAGTTCTTCGGATTCCACTCCTAAATCAGAGTATCGCTGCTGAGTATTGCTGAGTATGATTAAGCAATACACATCCGGAAAGTCGATGAAAATAGTAAACTGCGTTCCAAGTGAAAAAAATTGTGCTCTTCGACTGAATTAAATCCCATTTAATAATTTTGATGCTTGTAAGAATTCTGAAAAAATGTGTGATGTCAATACAAATTGCCACACCAAGGACTCTGAAAGTGAGAGTGCAATGTCGTTGCTTGATCTTCCCATGGAGGTAAAGATAATCGAATACTCGATAACATAAAACAAAAACATCTCATTTCATACCTGTTATTTTTGTTCTTATTCATTTTCAGATATTCCTTCACATCTGTTCATTTTTAGATGCCTCGACGCTGGTTCATGGTTTAGGTTTAGTTTGTAAACAGTTTCATGAGATATTAAATGACGATTCACTATGGAAAGTGAGAATTAGCAAAATTTGGCCAAATACTGGTTATCCAGTTCTGCCTCCTGGTTAGCTCAAATTGATAGCACCTTGTGCCTTGCACGACCAGTCATTTTGTAAATAAATAAAACACCTTCTATTAATCCACACATTAATTATGCAGTAAATTCCAGTCTGGTGACTTTAGGTGAATACATTATTGGAATGATGATAAACCTTGTCGATTTCACAAAATAATTACAATTGTTGGAGCATTAACCATCTTTTGCTTTTTGATCGATTATCCAATTTCTTTAGATCAAAATTCAAAATAAATTATACTCATTTTCTTGTAATTTACTACTCTGAATACTACTCATTAATTCTTTAAAAGCTACTCGAGTAGTAATTGATGTTTCCGAATTATATACACAATTATTATACCATTCTGGTGTATGATATACAACTCTCGTAAAGCTCTATGTTAATATTCGTAATATAATATTATTGAAATTGTGCTTGAGGTGAACTAAATTTTCAATTGCTATACACCCTAACTTTGAGCATATATATATATATACCTTTTATAAAAGATGTACATTATATAATTTTTCAAAATAACAAATATATATATATAAAGATTAATTTTATATCCACAGCCGAAACGGATAAATGGTTTTGGAAATTGTCTTGCGCCGCAATTGAAAAACAGGCATCGTTATGGAGAAAGTTAGATTCTATGGAAAAATTGTATCTCAACAATGTTCAATACAGCACGATAGATGGATTGCTGTTGATGCACGTTGGTATTCATTTTCAATCTATCTAATTATATATTTGAGATATTCAATACATAATCGTTACACACAGGATGGCAGAATATGCGTATCGGGTGCAAGAGATCGATCTTTGGTATGCTGGCATCTTCCGGAGAAGGAACCTGCAAAATCGATGTGTATAGATTTTGCTCACAGTGGATGGATATCGGATCTCACAGCCATCAATGATACCGTATACAGTTGCAGTTGGGATCAGAGTATCAAAGCGTGGACCCTCACAGACACCGGTCTTGTTCATTTGAAAACTTATGAAATGTAGTACAAAGCTCTTACAAACTTCTTCAACTTTCAAATTCACCAAGTACAGACTCGTGTACAATTCGTGTACATTTTTCAGGATAGCCGCAGCTTTGCTGTGCGTGGCATCTTGCGCGGATCTCACTTTATTCGCAGCAGGATCGTTTTGTAAAACTATATTCGTGTTCGATTCACGATCGGATAATAATCCGATTGCTAGATTTCAACCCCATCAAAGGGCAGTGATCACCCTCGCGATGAGTTCTAATTTCATTTTATCGGCAAGCGAGGATAGAACGGTGTCAATTTGGGATCAAAGAGCGGGAAAAACTATGAAAACAGTGACGGTAGGGAAAGATATCGATAATATTCATGAAAACATATCAACGTTATTTTCCTTTGTTTGCAGATTGCAAAGAAATCATTTCCTATGAGCCTGTCGATGCATAGGGATATAGTTTACGTGGGAGATAGCAATGCAAAATTACACGTGCTGGATCCTTACAAAGATTTCAAACCGGTCAAATGTTACGATACGGAACATACGAAAGGCATAACGGGAGTTCGTCTTGCTCCTGGATGTCTAATCACTAGCTCGATCGATAAAACTGTGAGAATTTCGAGTCCTACGGATCCCCCTCGTCATCTCACAACTTTGCTTTGTGGATACGGAGAGATAGCTAGCGTCAGTAGTGATCAATCATTTAAATCATTAGCTATGATATCAAAAAAGTATTATATTTTTACTTTGAATTTTTAGATCGATTACTTGAATGAAGTTCTTGCCATCTCTGGAACAGAGGGAATTGAAATTTGGAGGCCCAAGTCCAGATTTCGACATTAACGCGCAACGACGACCACACGAAATTCACCAAGTTTTCAATCTTATAGCGTGTAGTCTCCAAGTACGCGTGGATGCCTATTTTTATGTTTTTTATATATTTATAATATAAAGCGAATTTATTTTCATCACTCTCAAACATTTATCGTAAATGAGATATATTATATTCTCGCCTTTTTACATGAAAACATGTACAGGATATTAACATTTCCGTAAATATATAAGTATACAAATACATCATTGCAAAACCTGGTTTTAATTTCAAACAGACTCTACGAAGAGAGATCACAGAGTTGTAATCGATGCTTCAAATTGCAAACACCAATTGCTCTTTTTTGTGCAAGTCAGGTGGTTGGAAAGTGAGTTATGTAAAGTCAATATAGAAAGTTAAACATACTTTTCTAAAGATTTTAATGTGATTTCATCTTCACAGTTTACAAAGCTAACGTATAAAAATATTCATCATTTGTGCAAAAAAAATAGTAGTGTAATTCTCAGTAGTTACACATTGAACCGAGGAATAGTCTCTTGTACTTTGGTATGTTTCTCGTTAGAAGTATTGGAACAGAGAATACGCTTTCATCATCGATACAAAAAGAATGTATTCCAAATTATTAAATTTATATCACAGGTCGATGGTATAAAATAACACAATAAAAGGGTTTATGGATTTAATTCAACATGGTTTGTAAGAAACCGAGAATGTAGCTACCTAGATCTTCGTCTTGATTAGTCCAAGAAACGTAAACACTTTTTTGATCTTCTTCGTCGCCTTCAACTTTGACTAATACAGACTCAACGGATATCGAACCATCCGTCATCTGCACAGTCCATCCGGATAATCTTTCTTTAAGAGGTTGAAGTAATTTGATCGTTGTGGAATGCGCTGGTCCGGGATCTCGTACTTGCACCGTGGATGTAAACCTTACCACGTGTTTCGGTATCCCAGCGAATTTAGCTACCTAAAATTAATGAATTTCAATCCCTCGTTGACTTACTTAAAAACTAGATTTTATAATACCTCTTCCGTATCTACGAGACACACTCCGTCCTCTTTGAGCATCAAAACGCTATGAAGCAGTCTTCTTCTTTTGGGATCGGGAGGCAAAGCTGAGTACATTTTCGCTTCCGCTTTGAGCAACGCGAGAGAAGCGTCGACGGGAACCTTCGAGGTGGTCGTGATAATACAAGTCTCGCCATTGGCCGGATTATAACAGCTGATTCCAAATTCTTGTTTGATTTTTTCTTTCAAATATTCCATTTTAGCGAACTCTCCGTGGACGAGCATGACGTTCTTTGGCTCGCAATACTGTATCAATTGCATGATTCCTTTAGCATCTGCGTGGGCCGAGAAGGAAAGATATTCGACAGCCATTTTCACTTCTACGAACTGACGATTCTCGAATTCTATTCTTTTCGTGCCGTTCAGTACTTTGTGCCCAACGGTGCCTTGAACGCAAAACCCAGGCATGATCACCATATTAGCCTCATTGGGGGCCCATTTCTTGAATATCTGCAAAGACAATCCCGCGTGTAACATCCCTGGGGTGGCGAACACTACCATGGCACCTGGATTATCTATATACGCTTTATCGAATGGTTTGATGTGTTTGAAATCAAACATATTACGCTGGACGAAAGTTTTTTTGATCTTCTGGTTAGTCCAAGTAATGAACATTTTATAATAATTGTTAGCTTTTTCGGTCAAACCTAGAGCAAAGTAAACTGGAACTTTCAAATTCATCCTCTCCCAATAAGTTTCCAATAATATACAAAGTTCTTGAGCTCTCCCAAGAGCGAATACCGGGATCAATACCTTCCCTCCTCTGTCTATACATTCGTGAACCTAGAAATATCGATGTTATTAATATTTTTCTTCGATAGACGAATCTCATGAGAATTACAAACCTTTTTCAAAAAATCCCTCTCTCTGCATCGTTTGGAATCTCGAATTGTTGTCGCGTACGTTGATTCCGTGATCAATAAATCTGGTCTACATTTATCTATCCAAGCTGCACCTAAATGACGATCAGGAGTCATATTGTAATCTCCTGTATATACTATGGATTGTGACCCAACACGTACCCAAAACATGGCAGCTCCGAGAACATGCCCGGCATAATATGCTTTAATTTCTAACTCCGAATCGACCATTACGGATTGATGAAGGGTAACCGCAATCACTTTTTTCATACAATCTTTTATCATTTGGGAAGTGAAAAAATTACTTTCTCCTTTACGTTCTACCGCTACTTTTCTCATATCTTCTAGTAGTATAGGCGCTATAGCTTTTGTAGGATGAGTCATATAAATGGGTCCTGTGTAACCAACCTGAGACATAAAACATTATATAAATTGTTATCAAAGAATGTGTTATAAATTGATCGACCGACCAAAGGGATATTACCATCTCTGTGAAATAAGGAAGCGCTCCGCAATGATCCAAATGAAAATGTGAAATGATGACACAATCGATATAGTTACTCGCCGGCCCTTCTGGAACTATGTATGAAAAATCTGGAAATCTTCTTTCGTCGTTGAACCCCATATGCATTCCACAATCCAGCATAATGTTTTTACCCCCCATCGACACCAAAATACAACTCCTTCCAACATCCTGACCTGCCCCCAAGGGGGTAATTTTAATATCCGGCATTATTTATGTTGCGAATTTTCGAATCTATTTTTTTGATAACTCTTTGACCATCACTTTGGAGAAACTCGTGTCATTCATACAAATATTATTATCGAGGCCTACTAGCGAGTATTTGTCTAATTCAACCAGATGATCGCAGATCGCAGCAACACAGTTGGTTACAAATGGTCAATGCCGTAAACCGTAAATGCCAGTAAATGCGTGGTTATCGATGTCGTTCCAAAATATACTCGGGAGCTCTTCTCGTCAAGCCGCATTTACAAACGGCGCATATTAAAAACCTACCCGGTTATCCAATCGATGCACTAACCTGCACTAAACCATTGTAAACACTCAATGTTTATCCGACACATTCGTTAGAGAGTTTTGTATCTAAACAGCTGATTAAAAAATACGTTTTCGTATTGAAACAAATGTGAAAATCCTGCATCTTTCCGATCAAAAGTTTCAACGGTGATGAGATTTTCGCGTCGACGCGATACATTTACGACGCCGTAAATCCAACGATAAAATGATCGTGTATTGACGTGTCCCAATGAAATGACGTAATTGGTTGAAGGAAAAGCAGCATTCAAAAATGTCCACGTACGCGTCAACGTTAATCAATTAAAAATTTCCGAACCAAGATCTTCTAGTAATAATATTCACATACATAAATTGTAATGAGGCTGTAAATTCCAAGTAATCCATAAACATGAAGTCCACCCGGGGCATTATAATTTTACTCTTCACTTTGGTTATGTTATCCTCAGCCGAATTAGAAAATGAGAGGAAAAAACGAGGCGATATTAGCAAAAAATCAGCTACCGGCGAGGATCCCGAGGACGAATCCAACCTAGTCGTCGAGGACTTGGAAGAAATTTTGGATGAAGCGGGTGAAAGAGCGCTTAGAAATTCGATATTCAGACTCTCCCTCGTCAAAGCGCCAGATTCTTTTCTCAATGACAAGACTTCTAAACAGAAAGACGATGAGGAGAAGGAGAGCGAAACTTCTAATAAAGAGAGTATAGAGGATTCTATGTATAGGAACGCTTGGATGAAAGCGATGTTGGCCCAAACTGAAGAATTGTTACAGTTGCAACCAATGGAGGAGACTGAATTGTGGAACGAAGATGGACAGGATACCAGTTCTGAGAATGAGATCGAAGAACCTTTGACTCCAGAACAACAAGAGGGTAATTCAATGATTTGGGGTATAACAACTTATACACGTGTATCTACATTATTTTATTTTTCTTTTTACAGCGGAGGAATTATTCAAGAATGCTCAAAGTATACTGAATGCGACAAGAGCAAACAAAATGGAAGCATACAAATTGTTGACTGCGGCAGCAAATTTAGGACATAGCGAGTCAAGAAGTATGTTAGCTTGGGCTCAATTACTTGGAATTCGTACAGGTTCTGCTACCAACAGACAATCCAATCAAGACATTCCCGCGGCGTATCAAACTTTCAAAGAATTAGTTGAAACTGGGTTACCTTCGGCTCATATGGCGAGTAGAAAGTTATTTTCTTCTCTCATAAATTATGTATAAAACGATATGTATTGATTATAACTATTTGTTTACAGGGAATGGGATTTCTGTATGCATTAGGGTTAGGAGGAGTGAACGTTTCACAGGGCAAAGCTTTACTTCATTACACGATTGGCGCTCTAGGTGGTGATACTCGTGCACAAATGGCTCTAGGATACCGACACTGGGCGGGAGTTACAACCCCTGCTTCCTGTGAAAAGGCATTGGATTTTTATCGCAAAGTGGCTAATAAAGTCGCGGAAGAGGTGTCTTTGAGCGGTGGACCGGCCATTCAACGTGTCAGACTTCTCGACGAGTATGAAAATCCAGGATTCAATTCTGGAATTCTCGATAGAGATTTGTTAGAGTACTATCAATTGTTGGCGGAACAAGGGGATATACAAGCTCAAGTTGGGCTCGGTCAACTCCACTACCAAGGCGGAAGAGGAGTACCTTTGGATCATCAGAGAGCTTTGCAATATTTTCAACATGCCGCGGATGCTGGAAATCCCATTGCCATGGCCTTCTTAGGAAAAGTAAGATTCAATTCTGTTGAATATATTTGATCGAAGAGGAATATTCATTCATTGTTTGTTTCATCAGATCTATTTGGAAGGAAGTGACATTGTGAAGCAAGATAACGAAACGGCGTATAAATATTTCAAAAAAGCTGCTGAATTGGGAAATCCTGTAGGGCAAAGCGGTTTGGGATTGATGTATTTATACGGTAGAGGAGTGGAAAGGGATACAGCTAAGGCTTTACAATACTTCAGTCAGGCTGCGGAACAGGGATGGGTGGATGGTCAGCTTCAATTAGGCAACATGTACTTCCGTACGTATATTACAACTTCTTCTATCTTTAAGGTACACAATAGTTTTAGAATTTAAATGATTGTTTGGTTGCAAAGGTGGAACTGGGGTTCGCAGAGATTACAAACTAGCGAACAAATATTTCAATCTCGCCAGTCAATCCGGCCATGTGCTGGCCTACTACAATTTAGCCCAAATGCACGCCACTGGGACCGGAATGATGAGAAGTTGTCCCACAGCTGTGGAATTATTAAAAAACGTTGCGGAGCGTGGAAAGTGGAGCGATCAGTTAATGACGGCTCATACAGATTATCGAGAAGGGAGAATCGATGAAGCTTTTGTAACTTACGCGCTTTTGGGGGAAATGGGTTACGAGGTAGCTCAAAGTAACGCCGCATTTATTTTAGATAGAGTCGAAACTACTATTCTATCAGAGGAAGAGAGTTTGGTGAGAGCGTTGATGTTTTGGACAAGAGCTGCCGCGCAAGGATACTCCGCTGCTCAGGTGAATAAATAAATCAAGGTGGATTGAGGTTGATTCGAAGAAAGATCTGTATCTAAATGATATGTTATGTCGTAGGTTAAACTCGGGGATGCTCATTATTACGGCAGAGGAACCAAAGTGGATTACGAGGCAGCCGCGGGACATTATCGTCAAGCGTCTGAACAACAACACAATGCTCAAGCGATGTTCAATTTGGGATACATGCACGAGCGTGGTCTTGGACTGGCCAGGGATCGTCATTTGGCTAAAAGATGCTACGATCTCGCCGCGGAAGCCAGTCCCGACGCACGAATTCCTGTTGCCTTAGCTTTAATTAAATTATCTTTCCTCTTCGGTCTGGATTATTTACAAGAGTTCAGTCTGATCGAACAATTGGGCAAATGGGATCAATTGTTCGGTCAAAATTGGGACTTGTACCTCATTGGTTTTTTAATAGGCATGCTCAGTCTTATAATATACTTTCGTAGGCCACAACCACCTACCGCACAGAGACCTGTTCCTCCTGTTAACTGAATTTTCCAGGAGAAGAAAGAATATACAAGATACAAGAACTGTCCATTTTCTACCGCATCTCCAATTGTGTTTGATCTTAAATTATACGAATATTGGCTGAGCTCAGAATATTCAAGTTACGTTTATAAAAGAATGTAAAATATTTCTATTTTATATACACGATGATTATTCTATTCAACAACATAAAAACATAGATAATATTATATCTTGTAAATCTCGAGAAAGCACATTCTGTATATAAACGAAGTAATATATAATTTTAATTTCTGTAATTTCCTTGTATTTTTAATTTAGTTGAATAAGAAACTGTAACTTCGGTCACACTTGTTAAAAAGGAGGAGGCTTAAGCTGTATGTATAATATATAATATTTACCTATTTCTGAGCTTGGCTTCTAGTCTATGTAATTAAAACTTTTGTTGCAAGATTCTGCTCAAAATGTAAGAACTGATATTACGATGTATATGGTTCACGGGAAACATTTAGACGATAATTCTCTTCTTTTCGTATAATAATCATTAAAAGTAATCATTCAAGTTTTCCATTATAAATAAAATCAGATATTATTTTAAGTTCTTCTCTACTCTACGCTGTAAATCCATTCACGTTTAGGATTTATACTACCGCCGTATGAATACGGTATACTATATTTAATTTTTAATTGTGATTTTGTACAAACGAATCGTACTGTGAATGGAAACGAATGAAACTTTTAGCATCGGAAGATTTGTTATTAATTTAGTTAACATTATTCGTTAAGAACTCAGATTATTGTAATATTGTAATATTGAATATAAATATCAAAGTGTTGTTAGCTATTTGTATGAAAATAAAATTGTTCAACTTTTCAAGGGTGTTTCAATATTACTGTATATCACGTTGTATACGATCGATTATTGAATCCTCTTGCAGTATTATTATTGCTGCTATGGCAACCTATACTTTGCTATGACTCGATTTCAGGTTTGATGATTTGATGAGGTTTTAAATTTCACATGCCGAAAAAGAAACGTGCTAAAAAGGAAAAAAGAAAACCATGGTTAAACGAAAGAGAAACTGTATCCTACGAACAACAAATTCTAGATAACAATAGACAGATATCGAGGTAAGCGAAGTATATTTGAATTGCAAATTGAAAAGTGAAGCAAAGAAATCATTTATCACTGTGTTGTAGATTACGTACCCGCAACGAAGAACTCGAGAATGAAATTTTAGCATCAAAACAAAAACTTCAACAATTGGAAGAGGATCGCGCGGATACCGTAGCGCACTTGAAACGAACTTTGGAAGAAAAAATTGAAGAGGCTCGGGAATTGAATGAAAGATTGCTAGCGTTGGAAGAGTTACGCAAAGAAGAGCAGAATGCGTTCAAAAAGAAAGAAGAGAGCATGGAATTTGAATATCGTAACATGGAGAGTAATTTGAACGCGGAACTCAAATTGGCAGGTAGAAATATCGATATTTGTTTATACATTCATTCAAAGTTTCATACAATTCTCACTTGGGATCGCAGTTGGGAAATTAAATTCACTGGAAGATTGGCGGTTGGCGAGACTCGATTTGATGAATAAATTCGAACTTCAAGAGAAACGTATAGAAGAACAAGAAAAAACTCACGCACAGAAGTTGTACGAAGCGGAAAAAGCACTTATTACCGGAAAGGCAAAGTAAGAAAACAATATTCTTCTATTTCACTCTTCTACATATTCTTTCATCGATATGTTTTCAGAATGCAGAAAGAAATGGAAAAACGTTTGGATGATTTAGCGCAAAGCTTTAAAGAAGTTATGAATATTCGTATAGCGGATGCCACTCATCGGATAGTAAGGGAAAACATAGCGTTAAATCAGGAACTGGATTGCATGCTGAAGATATGCCGACAATTGGAAACGAAGATCAAAGATCATAAAGAATTCGATAGAATGTTAAGATTGCAGGCAGATTTATTCGAAGCTGAGGCTAAAATTGCTTTGAATAAAACTGTTAAACAGAATTTGATTATCAAGAAACTGGCGGAGGAGCATCAAAATATGAATCTCGAGTACGGAAAGTTGAAGAGAACTCAACAAACCGTAGAGAAACACGAAAGAGTCATAGATGAATATAAATCCAAATACGCGGAAGCCAGGAAGAAAGTTCGTATACTCGAGCAACATTTGCAACAAGCGGAATTGAAGAAGCAAGAAATTCTAAATGAGATACGAGATAATTATAAAGCTTTCAACGAATTGAGTAGAACTCTGGAAGAAGCATCGGAATGTATCATGGAGGCTCTACAGTTGCAGGAAAAAGTTTCCACGAAAGATGCTTGTAATTCGTGTTACGTTGATGTCAAACATAGACTTTTGTCTTCGCTGTTCAATATATTGGATAAAAAGAATCATAATTTGTCCAAACAATGGATTGAATTTCAGGTAATGTATCTACATACGACGTTCACAAGCAGTCTTCGTGAAGATTCATGATTATGTTTATTTTGCAGACACGAGAAATAGAATGTCAGTACAAGAAATTGGAACCCGATTCGAATTCGCAATCCAGCGAAAGTGAAGAATATTCTCCCCAAAAGGAAACGAAAAGAAGAGACATGTCATCGGGGAGTAGAGATGTTTCAGAGAAAGTAACATCTCCTGCAACGAGTCCCACGAGTTCTGATATTACATCTCCTCAAGAGGTTGTCACTCCGGAATGAATAATGTATATTATACAGATTGTTCAAGATCCAGTGTCCTTGGATATGAATTCTGCGCTCAAATCGATTATACAGCTCAATAAAATATGAAGATTAAATTGCAGTATCTTATAAATTTATTTCATTCTTCTATGATACTTATCAAAATAATACATGTAAAATGTATACATTCTTGCTTATACGGTTTGTTTTATTGAAAATGGTATATCAACTGCTAGCGTAGAAACTACTCATTTATGGTATCTGTTTTAGTACATTTGAAATTACTACACAGAGTGATACCTATTTTGTTTATTCAAAAACTATTGAATCAATTCCTTCAAACCCAAAGAGAACATGAAGCTCCGACAAATGTTCAGGATAAATCAACATAGATCAGCCTGAAGCTCCGTTGGAGCCAACTTTTAGGTTGAGCTTCAATTAAGTATCTTTCAGAGAGAATTACAATTCTAATTATAATTCCCTTTATTATTCATTTTTTCGTGAAAAAAAAACAAACATATTTGAAAAAAACTTCTATGAATCATGAAGAATGTTTAGAAACCTATTTTGCACGAATGGTACATTTTGCATTCTCTCTTTCTAAAAAAAAAAACAGAAATATTATTTGAATTAAAATGCAACAAACTTTGAAAAATAATACAAAAGTCTGAACATATTCAATTTCAATCTTTGTGATCGATTAATTTTGCGCGCAGAATTTCATGGGTATATTTGAACCCGTTCAACCTTTTCGTAGCTTCCATAGCTTCGGTTCTGCATTTGAAATCTATGTACGCGAATAACTTGCGAGTTTTCTTGACCGTGTTTTCAACCAAATGCAAATTCACGATCGATCGGAAAGGTTCGACCAGTCTCTTAAGATCTTTCAATTCAATGCACTTTGGCAAATTCGAAAGACGAATCGACGTGACTTGTTTAGCTTTTCGAGATTTAGCATCGAACTGGGTTTGTAACATTGAGTTACATCGAGGCATTGGGTTTGCATTGATTCGAGTTGAATCTGAAAGTAGAATAAAATTGAATCCTGGACAATGTAATTGTATTGTGTTGTTGGATTTACCATTTTCGTTCTCTTTTCCGTTTGATTTTGTATTATTTCGAGTTTTCGACCACTTCGCTCGCAGAATCATGTGCCGATAATGGTATCCATTCAACTTTTCAATGGCTCGTGCAGCGTCAGTCTTGTCCGCGAAATGTACCTCTGCGTATCCCTTAAAAAGATCTATAAAGCATTCAAGCGGTTCGATCAGGGCTCCCAAACTTTGAAGTTTCATATTGTTTGGAAGATTTGAAACGAGAATGCTCGTAACGTGTGGATTTGTAGATACATTGCTTAGTACTTTTCCTATAAACGATGATAATATTTTTAGTTCAATTTTTGTATAGATTGATTTATCGATGCAACTCTTACCTTTGAAATGTTGTTTCTCTTCTTTCAATGGTTTCGAGGTGTTCCTCTTTGACAAGTTTTCTTTATCTTCATGATGCAGCTGTTCATCGACGATTATCACGTTTTTTTTCTTACATTTCTCAATAATTTTAGAAGTGGAAGGCACAGGAATCACTTTTTCATTCACTTTTGCAGTTTTATATTTCTTTAAGTCATTTTTATTTAAATGTTTGGCCCATTTCGCTCGCAAGATCACATCTTTATAACGACGCCCTTTCAACTTTTCAATAGCTTTAGTGGCGTCGGTTCTGTTCTTAAAACTTATATGAGCAAAATTTTCAGGAAGAATTGATGTTGCGCCTTTGGAATAATCTAAATTCACAGTACCTCCTAGAGGTTCGACCAACGATCTTAGATTTTTCAGGTCAATCTTTTCGGGTAAGTTGAAAAGACGAATACATGAGTTATATTTCTTCAATTTTGGTGGACAATTTTTTCTGGCGACTATAAATCAAACAGAAATATGTGTTTTGATTCAAAGATATGTCAACAGAAATTCTGTATCTAACGAATTCAGGGAGATATCGGTGTTGTAAGATTAGTTTTGGGGAATTTCAATACGTATGAAAGATAAACTCTCAAGAGTATTTCAGTGTGTTCTTGTTTTTGCGTACACACGGAGTCTCTTATTTCTACATTCAAAATTCAATAATGTTCTCACAATTCTTAACAATAAAGCATGATTTAATGACTCGCTTGGGACTTGGGGAGTTGAGTGGACAAAACAACAGAATACTTATATAAAATCTGAATACGATCAACATTATTATTGCAAATACTTGCAATAAATCAGAATAATATGATCATGTGTCTACATTTTCTCTCAAAATGATTAAAAAAACATAAAAACTTACTTTGTGAGAAGACAGATTCAGGTGAGCACGATTTTCCAGATTGTTCCTTTCCATGCGTTGCTTTTGACTTCATTTTATTTGGCTGTTATTTCACTTTTCACGTATCTTTCTTGATGGATACAATAAACAGATACATTTGTTGTTATTTATTGAAACTGATTTTAAATTGAAAAACGGTTACTACGCGAGAAGACGAATGAACGCGAACGCGGGAAACAAAGCGAATGAAAGTGGTTTTTTTGAGCGCTTATAAAATCCAGTTTCTCAACGCTGGGAGAAAAAAAATAGCAGATGGAGTGGATTAAATAACTATTCTGTTTATCAAAGCTATGATATTCTAGTTTTTCACACACGAATTTGTAATTATTACTACGAAATAAGAGTGATCGTAGGGTTTTCCTTGCAGTGTACCAACTGAGAGAGCACCTTTAAGGCTCGCGTCACATGGAGCTACAAAAAAGGCGGGAAGCAAATATTCACCTCTCTCTTCAACCAAGAGTTCCACGTTCCGCTTTCTTTTGTCTTTTTCAGCCTCGATTGGTTCGTGGATAGTAACTTACTAGAATTCCCCAAAAGTGAATCTCTTTTCAACCAAGGATTCCGTGATCCACTCCCCTCCATCTTTTTTCAGCTCCATGTGACGCTGACTTAAACGTCAACGCAAGCATCGCAAGAATTCACGGAAGCGTAACCGATATTTTCAATTTATCCACATATTCTTCCGTTTAATTGTATATTCATCTAGTCCATATATGGTCCATCAAAAGATAGAAATTTTAAATCAACCAGAAGCTTGAAATTCAACTTGTTTCCATGATACAACACTTGATTTAATTTCTCAACAAACTATCAAAATGTAAGTATCGTTAGGAAAATCATTTATCCTGTTTGAAAAAATGCTTTGTTGATTTTGAAATAAAATTTTGAAATTTGAATTGTTGATTGAAACAAGTGAATTGTGCTAAACAATATAATTTTCTCATTATTTTAGGTGGAAGAATATTTATATATTGTTAACAATTCTTCCTCTATCCATGGGTACGGATTATTACGAACTCCTTGGTTTAACTAGAGATGTTGAGATCAGAGAGATCAGAAAAGCTTTTAAGAAACTCGCAGTAACACAGCATCCTGATAAAAATAGTGTATGTATCAGAGACCTGTTATGTTCTCCAGTCCTCTTCTGGTGGCGCTGTAATTCTTTATCTATACAGATAAGATAAATGAATTCAAATTCAATTTATTCTATACTCGATATGAAAAAACTTGACAAATCAAGAAAAATTGTTTTTAGGATGATCCAGAAGCTCATGAGAAATTCATTCGATTGACAACAGCCTACGAGGTCCTGAAAGATCCAGAACTGAGGAAAAAATATGATCTTTTCGGAGAAGAAGGTCTCAACGATTCGAACAAACAAAGAAGCTATCATTCCTGGCATTATTATCATCATAATTTTGGTATATACGACGATGATCCCGAAGTGATAACTCTAACTTATAGCGATTATTGTGAGTTTTGATTTTCAATTTCGAATTTTCGAATGCTAAACATGCTTCTGGAATTAATCTGTAACCGATTCTCTCCTAGATGAAAATGTTCTCAATTCTGAAAAAATGTGGTTGATAAATTTTTATTCGCCGATGTGCAGTCATTGTCATGACTTGGCTCCAACTTGGAGGAAAATTGCCAAAGAACTTGAAGGTGTTATTAAAATTGGAGCTGTGAATTGCGAGGACGATTGGCAACTGTGTCATCAAGTTGGCATACGATCCTATCCAACGCTTTTACATCACCCTCCGGTACTAAGAATAATAAACTTCATTTTTCGAATTAATTTTTCAAAAACTCAATCAATATTTTTTGTAGTATTCTAAACATGGAGTTCGGTATACAAGTGAGAAGAAATATTCCTCTATACTTCGTTTTGTGATGGAAAGATTGGATGTTGATATCGAAGAAATCAAAGGTTCTTCGTGGAAACAGTTATTCGATAAAAAGCTTCTCAATGCTAAGCCCACCCTTGTTTTCACCTGTAGTTCGGATAATTGTTTCTCATCTTACGATAAACTTAAAATTGCTGCTATTTTTGTAAGAATATTTATATATTCATACCTTTATTTGAAATTTGATTGAATTTTAATCTCTTCTTTATTATGATATTTATTTGATTCAGGATAAAATGATGAATGTTAAAACATTTGAATGCAGCAAGGATAAATGCGATGGAATTCCTCGAGATGCAGAAGCCGTATATTTTCCAGTAGATAAAGATAAAGATCCTGTGATATTCAAGGATTTACACGATACTAATGATTTAATTGAAAAGATTTTAGAACAATTGCCTGAACCTCAAGATCTCAGTGACGAAGATTTCAAGGTAGGAATCGTTAATAACATAAATACAAGTATGTGTGCTAAATAAAATTTTGGATACCAATTTTAGAGAATAGATAAATCATTGAAGAAAGTTTCAACGCAAGACTCAGGGTGGTTGATATGTTTCTATATCGGACACATGACTGAATTGAACATTCTTTTAAAAAGACTATCCAGTATAGTAGATAATTCTACAAAGTTAGGTAAGATTTGAATTTTAAGAGTAATAAAATCGTCAAGAAAGTAATAAAAGAACTGTTGATTTGTTCTAGGTAAAATAAATTGTGGTAAATATGCGAATTTATGCAAGTCCCTCAACGTAAATCGTTATCCGATGTGGGGTGTTATGAAACCAGGCGGAGCTTACGAATTCCATCATGGAAAACATAATCTCAACGAAATTGCTAAATTTGCTGAAAGTATTCAAGCGAGAAATCTTTGGGCTTTATCCGCGGATGAAGTTTTATCGATACTACAAAGAAAGAATGGTACATCATTTAATATGGTAATTTTGTTTATAGAAGTAGTAATGTATTCGAAAAATTAACGGTTGTTTCGTAGGCGATGAAGCGTGGTTTCTCGATTGGTATGCTCCATGGTGTCCTCCTTGTATACAATTTTTACCAGAAGTTCGTAAAGCTTCTTTGGAATTAGATGCATCGGTGGTACGTTTTGGTACCGTCGATTGTACAATTCACGCTCAGATTTGTAGAGATTATAACATACGTTCGTATCCAACAGCTATGTTGATCCATGGTACGAATACTTACCAGTTTACGCATCAGAAAAATGCTGAGAATGTTGTGAATTTTATTAAAGAAATCCTCAACTCGCCAGGTATTTATATTATACATACGCTTGAGCATTAAATTTTTGTAATAAAGTAACATCGAATAACAAATTACAGTTATACGATTGAGTTCTGATACTTTCAATCGACGTTTGCCTACAAAGAAAAGTAAAATTATGTGGATAATTGATTATTTTGCACCGTGGTGCGCGCCTTGTCAACAATTCGCCTTGGAATGGATTCATGTGGCAAAAACGTTAAGTGAATTGTCGTATATTAAAGTAGCTAGCGTCGATTGTGAAAAGGAATCCACTTTGTGTACGTCGCAAGGGATCAAACGATATCCCACTGTCCGGCTTTATCCATTGGGGAGTGAAGGATTGAGTACTGTCGTGTAAGTTGAATGATTTTCACCATTTCTACATATTTCTTACATCAAGGAGATACCAGTGTAATCCGAAATTCGGACTCTGGTATCCTTTTAAAGTACAATATTGAAAATTTGAAGACATAATTATGCGTAATTGTTAAAAATGCTTAAGAAAAAATCATGATTTAAAATATTTTCTAGGTTATACAATGGACAGAAGGACTCGTTGTCTGTTCTTAGATGGATAATAGAATTTTTACCGGTTAAAGTTACTGATTTGGATCCAGACAGTCTGGCAAAGAGAGTATTGAATAGCAGAGATGTGTGGATTGTAGATTATTTTGCTCCATGGTGTGATCACTGTCACAAATTGGAACCTCAATTTGCTATTGCTGCCCAGGTATGTACTTTACGTTCAGGACAATTCCATTTGATATGACGAAATAGCATCGATGGCTATGTTTATAACAAAGTACTTGAATCATAGAAACGATATTTTTTTATTAAATTGAAGTGTTGATCCATAATTTGGCTGATACTAAATAACATTATTTTTCAGCTCCTAGATAAAAAGGTACGTTTTGGCAGAGTTAATTGTGATATATACCGAAGTCAGTGCGCTTCAGCCAAAGTGAGAGCATTCCCGACTATGCTTCTCTACAGTACAAATCATAAACAAAGGAAAATAGATGAAGGTTTTAGGATAAATGCAATCGGAGCAAAAGATATCAAAGAAAGGATTTTAGAATATTTAGGAAATCATATACATCACGATGAATTATAATGATAATTCTTCCATGACTATGTAAATACGAATCGAATAGTTCCAATATTAACAAATTTCTACCCGCATTTACAAGGTTTCGTAGAATGATGCTCGTTAACTTTGACGACGATTCCGAGAAGTATTTTTTTTTTTTAATAACTTTTGTATTTAGATCGAATTTATATACGAAATAAAAAGATTTTTAGAAATATTAACGTTTGAAAAAATGTTTTTGAATCCTCATTTTATTTTGAAATACGAATATAAATACATGTACATATTTATATCATTTGTTTTTACATATAATATTCTATATCATTAAAGTTCTCGAGTTTGGAATCAATATCGATTCCGAATTCGTGATTCATATGAAAATTTGTATACAAATGTTACAAAACTGTAGTTGAATGAATTCAATGTTTGTCAATATAGGATGATAAAAAATCTGAAAATTCCGAAAGGGAGAAATTTCTTCACGATGGAATGTATAAACATTGATTGTTGAATATAATATATGCAATTTGCTCAATATCGTATAAAAATATTTGTTGAAAACAGATGATTAAGGGACCAAAGAAATTAAGTATCACATTGAATTTGTTTACACGTGGGCAGTGCTAACGGAAATGCAATCTCTGACAATACTGCGGATCGATCGTTAGTTTATACATCATCACCATCATCATCGTCATTATCTCAAACGCTCATAGGAAAATCAATCACCACAGATTTGAATCGTACAAACATCTACAAACTCTCATATTTTTACAATAGAGACGATAAGCATCGATTAGTTCGCATTAATCTATACATTTTCTTTGAGCATTATCGCGCAAGCGTATCTTCTCTTCATTTATACTTTTATCTTTCGATAGATTTTCAATTGATCACATTTAAAAATAGATAACATCCTCCTAGGAATGAAAATCCTGGAGAATCACAAATTCTGATATACACATACTTTTATTCATAAAAAGGATTGAATGATGTTTTGTTTTTGTTTTTGTTTGTTCGCGTATAAATAAATAAATATGTTAATTTTCTATAAATTATCTCGAAAGAGAAAACAAAAATAAATAACAATTTTTTGGAAGAAATTGCAAAGTATATGCTTATTTTTATTCCTATTTGTATTGTAATATTAAAATTTGTCCATTAATCTTGTTGAATCTTTGGTGAGTTATTCAAAAGTATTATATTGAATTATAATCAATATCTCAATTCATTCGAGCAAAATCAATTTGAATCTTTTGTTCCAATAATTGAACAAATTATTGCACAAAGTTGATATCGGTACATTGATAATTCAAAATAAAAGAGGTTTTGACGTGTATATGTATAGAGCGATCCACAAGTGTTGCATTACTTTCTTTCGAATCTTAATATGAAATTATTATATTGATTTGTTTACAACACTTTACAAAAGTGGGAAAATAATTTCATTGCACTCTCAATTGCAGGAAATATCATGTATTTTACATGAATCTGAATAATAATAATTTTTCCAAGATCTCGTGATTTGACATTGCAGATTTAGCAGCAGTTGAAAAAGTTCAAAAGACCATCAAACTATGTAAAAAGGTCTCCAAAGCTTACAATATTCTTTACATCGAAGCAAAAATATGTTTCATAGATTTTTTCATACATTTACATTATTTATAAGTGACGATATATATCAGTGGGATATAAAATTTGTGCATTCGTGCAATGTTTCAACTGAATTAGTTTTATAAAAATATATATTCAAGCTCGATTGTCACGGTGTGGAGAATACGAGATGATTTCATTTAGAGCCTCTTTTCTTTTTCCACGGTCTTACGATCATGAGGAATGAAATAAACGCTGTTGTTGTCATTTACTTGGCTTTTTCATGATCATAAGAGACGCACCGAAGATTCATTCTTTCAATCAAATATTCGCACCGTTAATGGAAATATATAAAATTCTGTCTTGTTCGCATCTTGTGTACATTCAATAAGAAAATAACACGCTATTAGATCATACTTTTACATATTAAACACCAAATGATTTTCACTAATAAGTGTCACGTGTTGAATCACGTTAGAATTATGATATAAATAATAACTTTTGCAAACATAAATAAATATTATACAATTTCGATTTACAGTTGAAGTTCCTCTTGGGAGACTTGAATTATGCAACATCATTTGGAAAACATACCAAATAGATCGCGACAGCGTTTGAGATTACAGGTGACGTTTCGAAGGAGGGATCAAATGATCCGGTAATAGCGTTGGAAGTTCGTAACCTTCGAGTTTCACGTTTATTAAATGCATGGCTAACGCGAATTCATCGGCATCTAACAATCCATCCTTGTCGATATCGGACAACTTCCAAATTTTTCCCAACACGCTATTCGGCAGTTTAGATTTCATCATTTCCGTTTTAGCAGCTGTGAATCGATAAAAAATACTTTGTTAGAAACAAAACAAATCATAGATATATATCGAGATAACATACCTGCTCCAGTGATTTTTCCATCGCAAGGTTGAAGAGAATCGAAAAGGGCATCATATTTGTATCTTTCTTTGTTCACTATCCATTCTGGTTCTCCGGATCCTGCATCGATACCTTCTCCTCTCTTATATCCAAATGGACTGACTTGGTCCTCTACGCCTTCAAAAGCACCACCTTTCGAAAGACAACAAAATTGAATTGCTCGGAACAAAATATTTTATCTTATGACTCACAGAATGTTATCACAACTACTCGAAGATATCAAATTCAAACTAACGATACGAGCTGACCACAGAAAATGGAATAGATAACACAATTTTGAAGAAAATGTACCTTTGATAAGGGGTTCTGAAATCGTAGCTACTTCTTCGTGCGGTATCATGGCCATCAACTTGGCAATATCTTCAGCGAGCATTTTGTCGACTACTTCTAACAATTTTGGTTTCAATGGATTGAATTTGAGAAAATCTTGATGCGCTAAAGTTTCTTGCATTTTCTTCAAATCTGGAAAATCCCCAGGCGAAATGTGATGTTCGCGTTGTATACTCTCATATATTTGTCCTAAATTCTTAATCAATTCCTTCTTTTTAGCGTCTTTGCCGAATAAATTTGGCATATCTTTCCTCAAGGCCGAGATTATATACGCGTGCACCTAGGAGAGAGAAAAACGCAATGAACATATTTTATGATTTTTACAACAATGTTCTCACCTTAGCGAGACGCGCTCTTTTGATCAAGTCATTGAGTTTTCGAAGAGCAGCATTTCGCGGTAACATTTGCATGTCTTTGAACAAATCCTGCTCCTCGTCTTCGAATAATCTCCTATTGACGTCGTATCTAAGAGGTTGATCCCAAAACGATCCGATATACACTCTAGCAACTTCGGGAGTTTGTAAAACTTTGCCTAAAGACCACATCAAAGCTCCGTATACTCTCATAAGTTGTTGATGATCTATCATATCAGCTTTGTTGAGAACAATTCTAATTTTATCATCGTGTCCACGTAGAGCTTCTATGGATCTTCTGAATTCGTCGGAGATATCTAATTTGTGTGCATCGAATAGGAGAATGATGCGATCTACTCTCTCCGCGAACCATTCTAATACTCCAGTGAAATCATAACCTCTATCGACCTGTTATACAGAAAATTTGATATGTATTCTCTCGATGGAAAATCAAATGAAAACAAATCTACTTACCCTTTGTTTTTCACCGGATAATATACCAGGTGTATCGACGATGGATATACCTTTGAGAACAGGGGATGCAACCATGGAACATTGGAATCTATTGAGGAATGCATTACCAAATTTGGCGAGAGGTCTGAATTGTTTATTGGGATCGACTACCAAAGCATTGCCAGGAATAACACCTTCTTTTTCATCGTACATAACCGCGATGAATCTATCCGTAGTCGGTTCAGGGCCAATTCTGATACCCGGGAAGTCTCTTTCGAGTAGGTACTTGATAAAAGTAGTTTTTCCCGTAGAGTATTGACCGACCAACAAGATCATGGGTTTGGCATCGAAATCTGGATCGTCGAGCTGAGGGGAATGAAAATCATGGAACTGATAGTGCTGTTCCAGAGGTAACAATTTTGCTTTGTATATCTTCTTGAGTCCCTCCGTGACATTCTCAAAGAGATCGTGTTTTCCATGGTCTTCGCGATTTAACCAACTGAACATGTTGCTGAATTAAAACTTGTCCTTCTAACAAACGAACGAACATTAAACGTTATCAACACGTGTTTAACGATTATACAAGAATAATAATACCAACTCGAACAGCCACGTCAGAGTATCGAGTGGAATTGAAAAAAAAAAAGCCTTGATTAAAGAGAATAAATAGCGAAACTAACCTTCTTTCTTCTTTTCTTTTCCAGAATTCGTTGTCAGCCAGACATGAACGATTGAGTTTTTTTTTTCCTGAATCGATAATGATTTTATTAATAATCGTGGAGATTGATCGATGGACTGTGGTGGAGTAAAAAATTTTAATTTGTCAAAATAACGCATACGTAGGAGACGTTGACGAGTGTGAACACTGTGAACTGTGAATCAGACACCACTTCCCTACTCCCTGTTGCTGCTGCTACTCCTACAACAACGTACAATCAAGTCGAGTCGATCGGAACTTCCGAAGAGTTATAGAAAGTTATTATACAAGTTTTAACAAGTTGCGATGATGATGTATTATTATTTGTTAACACAAATCGATGAGAACTAGGTCTTCTTCTTCCTCTTCCTTCGCGTGTAAAGTGCAACGTGCAACCAAGTTTACAGAGTACAGATATAAGCTCTTGCGATTAGAAATAGTCTGAATTTGATGATGATAACAACACGATGATATCAACTATCGCCTTCACCATATCAATATCAAAATATACACGAAAAATGATTAAATAAGATATTACTAATTAAATATTGTGAGAGAGGGAAAAGAGAGCACAGACAGACATGGACGGACTGTACTGGCCAACTGACAAGATACAAGATACAAGGAGTAGATGCTAATGGACCGCAACAAAAAAATAATGATGGCTAGGAGGAGTAGGGAGGAGGCGGATTGGAAATGAATATTTATTCATGCACAAGGGTAATTTGAATCGAAGGATTTTATAGTGAATAGTGTTTCTTTTCCAATCCAAATCAGGGGACGATTTGAATTTTTTGATACAAAACCCACCCTGTCACAAATAATCTATGAAATCTCATTGACGAATGGAAAAATGAATGAGTTTCAATCAAATGAATAGGATTTAATAGAATATTTCTACCTGGGCAATAAGAATTTTTGGGTCCTTGTTTTGAATGAAAGATATTTTTCTTGCTCAAAATTCAGGGTGGACCTCATTTCAAATGTTTTGCTTTTAATTATATATAAATTATATATAACCCAAGTAGCAGAAGAGGTTAGAAATGCTAAGAGCGTGTTTGGAAAATCCTACGAACATGCGTAGAACCTCCAAATGAGACTGTTTCGAATAATTATCTGCTATGCACCTACACGGAAAAAATAATTTAGCTGCAGCAGCTAAGTAGCTAGCACGGACACGGACAGCCATTAAATTAGCTCCCGCAGCTAAATTTTAGCTGTTACCGCAAATAAATTAACTACGAATGCAAATTTTTTTGCTGTAACAGCTAAAATTTAGCTGCGGGAGCTAATTTAATGGCTGTCCGTGTCCGTGCTAGCTACTTAGCTGCTGCAGCTAAATTATTTTTTCCGTGTACATAGAATATCTTATAACGAATTTATCCAAAATAGTCTCATTCGCACATCCCTTTCACATTCATAGAGTCACAATAGCATATTTGAGAAGTTCTTGTGCTACTTGGGAACTCTGTAATGTTTCCTCCCCTTAGCGGATCTGGGTGAACCGACAAGCGACCCAAAATTTTGGTTACATTTTGGTGAAAAATCTTGGGTTTGGTCACTTCACGGAAAAAATAATTTAGCTGCAGCAGCTAAGTAGCTAGCACGGACACGGACAGCCATTAAATTAGCTCCTACAGCTAAATTTTAGCTGTTACCAGAAATAAATTAACTACAAATGCAAATAATTTTTTGGCTGTAACAGCTAAAATTTAGCTACAGGAGCTAATTTAATGGCTGTCCGTGTCCGTGCTAGCTACTTAGCTGCTGCAGCTAAATTATTTTTTTCGTGTTGTTGGTTGTTTAGGACATTTTTTCCAACAAAAATTCAACCATTCTCAATTTGGTGACTTTTTGGTTATTTTGTGGCGATTTTCTGGGTTTTTACCTCAAAAATATCCAAAAGATTTCAAAAACAGACCACATTTTTTGGTGGCAGATTTGTTCTAAGCAACCGTTAGTTTCCGGTCCCAAATAAGTTATTATATGGTAAAAACACCGCTAATTCTTCATTTTCCATTGATACCTCATCGCTGTCCCCCATTGTGGAGAATAAAGACTCACTTATAAAGGCTTACGCTGATGTAAAGAACGTCTAGTTAAAGAATCCCATTAAACTGATTGATTCTCACTGATTCAGACGCAGAAAACTGATTCAAACTCATTAAACAATTGATTTTCAATGGGTTTGAATGAGTTTTCTGCATCGGAACCCCAATAAAAATATTTCTCTTCAAAACTTCATTATCGCAATTCTTAGAGAAAGAAAGAATTTTTTCAACAGATTCATCTTCCAAAACTCTGTGAAATTCTGCATATTTCTGAAAATTTCTATTGCCAGTAAAGGTTTCTCTGTCCATTTCCAACTTATTGGTCAAAGTTGTTTTGTTGAGAAATGTTGAATTTTCTCAACATTTTTCTACTTGATGAATGGTGGAAACATTTGACGAGGAAAGGAATTTTCTCCACGAATTCATACATTTCTCTGCAAACTACATTTGCAGAAAAAAATTTGAATTTTCTCTTTATCTGTCTATTCCAAGAATATTACGGTTTGTGGCGGAGAGTTGAGTTTTCAATACAAATTCATACATTTTTCTCAAATCGCATTTGCGGAGATAAAGTGAATTTTTTCAAATTTTTCAATCGACTCAAAACAACTTGAGTAAAATTCACTAGTAGGCCTCGAAAAAACCTCTCTCCCACGACCCACTCCTTTTTCCTTTCGGAGGATTCTGAATCGATTAGTCTATATCCGACGGGAACGAATTTTTCAAAATTTTCTATCGATTTGACCCAGCACTTGGAAAAATTTACAAGTTAAGGTCGAAAAAAACCTTTCTCCCACGATCTACTCATTTTTCGTTTCATAAGATTCTGAATCGATTGGTCTATATCTTACAGGGACGAACTTTCAAAATTTTCTATCAATTTGACTCAGCACTTGGAAAAATTTACAAGTTGAGGTGAAAAAAATCCCCTCTCCCACGACCTATTCATTTTTCGTTTCAGAAGATTCTGAATTGATTGGTCTATACCTCACGAAAACGAATTTTTCCAAATTTTCCATTGCGATGATTCCCATAAGTGGTACTTTAAGATTACTGTAGTCATCTCGGAGATCCGCTGATGTGATAGAGGCTTTGCTTCTCACTCGCAGGACCCGGGTTCGATCCTCACTGAGGAAAGTTCCTAAAAATGGACTTTCAATGTGGTGTCTCTTCCGTAATGTCATTCAAGTCGAACTGGAAGGAGATTTGTAGAGATAAACTCTGAACAAAAATTTGTTTTCTCAAGCAAAAGTGAATAGATGAAACAGAGATTTGTAGAGTAATGCAGAAATATGCAGAGAAGTATTTAATGTAATATGGAGATTTGGCGAGTTTCGTACGAATTTTGTGGAGAAATTCATAAAATATTACGAAGATTGGAAGAATTATGTACAATTTTGCAGAGTAATGCAGAAATTTGTAGAGTAATATTTATGGTTAAAAATTCTGCAAATTTCTCAAAGCGTCCGAAATCTGACAGTTATGTAGAAAAATCTGAAGAGTTTTGAAGAATTTTGAAGAGAAATATTTTTATTGGGGATATGACGAAGCTCTTCTTTTTTTCACGTTGTTGAAATTTACATCGTTTATCGGAACGAATTACTGATCGAATAACGGAATACTCGACAGTCGAAGATTCGTGTAGTCCATTCTTCAAACGATGTTCCCAATTCCAAACAGTTAATTTGAGAAGATCAATAACAATGATTTGTCAGATTTTATGAGTTTCAATTTTTTTTTCACGAGTGTAAATATTTTCGTCCATTCAAAGAAATTTTGTATGATACATGCAGAAGTCTTTTTCATAGCATTCCATTATAACAATTTTGTGGAATTCTTTTGGAAAATTTGTGAAAGTTGTGAAACATCTAAGGATGTCTCAAAGATATCTCACGGAAGATATCTCCAAGAATTCTAATAGAGTTCCCTTCGGAAAACTTCAAGAAATCTTGCATGAAAACTTCCAAAATGTATCTTTCGGTATTTCATAAGATGTCTTTCATAAAAATCCAAACGAGTTATCCAAAATTGTTATCCCTGGTGAGAAAAAAATTCTCATAATTTCTCATAATTTATCCCAAAGTATCATAATTCCTCTAGGAATTGGGACTGTTTTATGAAAAGTATTTTATCATGAAAAGTCATAAGTTGGAATAATGTTTCTCATAAATTCTCACGAGATCTCATAATTTTTCTGGAAATTTTCTCATGAAAAATCATAAATGTCCATACTTTCTTTCATAATTTCTCCAGAAATTCAGATAGTGTTACGAGGAATTTTTTCTCATAAATAAAATTCCGAAATTGTTTGAAATTGCGATTGTCTTATTTTATTATTCTCGCTTGAAACCCCGATATTTCAAAAAAATCGCTCGGCAGGGTGACATTATTGATGCGGAGCAAACATATATGTTGCGAGCAACACATTACGTTTTATTGGAAGTTGAAATTAGTTTATTTCAGGATTTTGTTACAACTCCATCGAGGAATTTTGTTGACTGGTCAAATAAACATAACCACTTGGAAGTTTTCTAACTCTTCATCGGCACTCTTGAGCTACTTTGACTACAATATGAGGAAATAAAAATGAAAAATATAGTATTTTATAATGAAATTTTATGAAAAATCTTGGTTTTTCGTGCAAATGTATGTTTCATACAAACAGATCTGAAAAATTATGGAGTATTATGAGATTTTATGATTAAAATTATGAGAAATTATGAATTCTTATAGAAAAAATTGTTTTTATGAAAAATTCCACAAATTTAAGTATTGTGTGAAAATATGAAATTTTATGACAAATTATGATTTTCAATCAGGAAATATTTTTTATAATGACAGTCCCAATTCCTAGAGAAATTATGAAATTTTTAGAGTTTTTATGGAATTTAGTTGCAAAATTATGTGATCTATGAAGAAATATGAGAAACTTTCCGGCCAGGGATGTGGCATAAGTTCGTTCAAGATACACTTATTAGATAAATGAATTCATTCACTGTTCGGTATCACGAATTTTCATTAGAAATTTCATATCGGAAAATCCAAAACAATTTGATCACAATTGAAAAATGAATCCAAACAGCTCACAAGAGAATCATGTTTCTTCGCTCGTTCGCATTCACATTTTGGTTCACCAGATGATAGGCTCATGCTTGCAATAATCATTTGCGTTATTACGCAATGGTATGCCACAAACTGTTCTGTATCGTTCGTTATGTAAGTAATACGGACGTATCCTAGTTAGATGATTTTGTACCAGTTTGCTGATTCCAATGTAATTTTACAATTGTGATTCGTAAACGAATATCGGAAGTGGATGCTGTACATGCACGTGCAACAGGTGCCGCAGTCGAATATATCTTTTGTTTCTATTTCGTCCATCGGAGTTCCAGACTTCGATCTTTTATCGACAAGAACATTCTGTTCTTCATTCGTTTGCGGGAGATTTTCCTGAAAATATTTCAGGAATTCTCGAAAAGATTTAATATGAGTTCACAAATATTCACAAAACAGCCCTACGAAGAATGATTACTGGTTTTCCCTCGTGAAAATCCAAAAGTGGAAGAAGCGGATATTGAAACAAATGAAACGTGAAAAATTTCCAATTCCCTCCTAAATTACATTTAAGTGACTCTTTGCTTGCGTTTTTGTTGCGCTTCAACACTTCATTTTCACCAGGGTTTCAATCTTGCAATGCCAGCGAAGAGCCATTATCGGTGCTCTGGAACGCCTGTTTTTGAACTCCAAATTTGAAGAATTGTTGAATTCTAATCAAGTTTGAAAAGAACTCCTTTATCGAATCTCGGTGAACCGGAAAGCGACTGGCAATTGCTGGACAATTGATGATTGTCCCGCTGTTTCCAATGGATAGTTAGTCATGGGACATTTGTTCGTATCTTTGGAATGGCCAAAAACTGCACTTGGTACAAGCTTGGCACAAGCGTGAAAATCAAGCTAAGGTTAAGATGATTATTTAAGCCGATGTTGTCCACATAAGTGGCACAGTGTTTTCAATTAGTGACCGAATTCCGAGTTTACAATGGATAAAGACTTGTGCATAACTATCGGGCCAAGACCAGTCCAATCTCCTCCCCATGATTGGCCCCATACTCCAGTTTCACACCCTAAGATAGATATATTTGATCTAAATAAGAATAAAACTTGACTCAATGGTAATAGGCTACTTTTAAATGTGATCATAGACGGAAATCAACTGATCTTGAAGAACTCTCTACAGGATTTCAAGATGTCTTTCCCATGCAGGGATTAACAAGACTGGGAAAAACCCAAGCTCGTCCCAGTCAAGACTGCCAAGGCACATTCAATCTATCGTTTTAAGATGATTCATGTACGGTATTCCGAGGAAGAACTGTGAGCTGAAATATGGATCAAAGTACTCTTCTCATCAGTATCTGTGATGGAAGAAGCATCGATTGATGCTTGGCGAATCATTTGGACTAGGTTGGAACGAACCATTGGCCGGAGCTTGTCCCGATCTTATTATTTCCAAGCCTGGGCCAAGTTTATTGAATTGTTCGAGACAAGTCTCGGCAGGTCTTGTGCCAGGCTTGGTCCATGATTGGACCATCGTTTCCATACCCACATGGGCTCTCAAAAAAACTTTTCACTGAAAATCTCTGAAAATTTCAGTGACTTCGAATGAAATTTTTCCTCAGGGTGTTTTTCTAGGTTGAGGTACACTGGAAAAAAATATTTATTTGTCCTCTCTCCATAAAATATTTCATTGTAGAAATGAAATATTCAATTAGATGCAAAAACTGATTACTTGTGGTGGATAAATTGTTTATTTAGAAGAGCAATTTATTTGAGGCAAGCATTCCATTATTTGATTCGATTAAATATTCCATCAATCCTGAGAAATATTTTATGGAAAGAGGAGAAACAAACTATTCATTTGGTTGAAAGAAATTTTTTGTTCAGTGTAGGTGAAGATTCCAGTTCTAGCATTGCAATGAAGTATGTAAATGTTCTGCTAGAATTTTTTGTAATGAACGTTGAATGTTTGTTTTATCATCATTGTATAAGAGAGTGAACGAGGTCTCGTGAGATCATCTCCTCCGTAATCATTAATGGGAAATTATTGACAATCAATAGTTGAGATTGATTCCGCGTTCTCACATCTGACAACACGTGTTCACAGTGGATACGTTCTATTTCTGTTAAAGGGGTTAGTGTATCACTATCCTCACATGCTCGAGATGACTTTTAATGACTCTAATGGCTATGAAACCTTCATTTACGTGATTCGAAATACATACTCTACAGTTTCTATGTACCACTGTCATAATATACAGATGTATTCCTGGTTCAAGGTCGATTGCGTAATGAATTAATCACCTCAAACCTCATGTTACATTTTCGCACATATAAATGTAATTTACATACTTTCCGTTGTAGTTTCGAAACAATATGTTTTCAGTGTTTTTTTTTTGTTTATTTATTCAGAAGATGGAAAAATATGCATGTAACGGAATTTTATTACAAGTATTACAATTGACATTCTTTTTCACGATCCTCGGGGATCACGTCTTTCCACACTTCTGCCAAATCCTGCAGGAAACAAGGAGGGGTACATCCGGGAATGACGATCGCGTGTGGTACAAAAGTTATCGTATTGTTGATGTACGAGACCTACGAGAAACAAAAACAACAAAATTAGGTATTAATTTTATTGAACTGACAAGTTATCAAGTTCAATTGATCTTCAAATAACATAAAAATCCAAAAATTGGAATATTTTTTACAATAAACTGTGTATGTAATTCAAGATTTCATTTTGAACACAAAATTATATATATATTTCTATAAGAAGAACATTTTTTTCATTCCAAGAAAAGAAAAAATCAAAATTTTGAAAATTCTTTTTTCTTTGATTTTAAATATCTCTGAATCATTTCCGATGCAAAAGAGATGGGGAAAACTGTTCCTTTATTGAATCAATTAGTTTATCGATAACCAACCGACTCATTCCAAACACTTGTTTTCTCAATTAATTGTGTTCTTATCACAATTTTGTTACGAGAGAACTCGCGGTCAGGGTTTCATTGATAGTGAAACAAGAAAAATGACGTTCCCTCATCGGATAGATCGGGGAAACAGGTCCACTAAATTCCACTCTTGTTCCTTAAAATATCTATTCACAGAGAAAAAGAATCAAATATAATTGTTTTTGATAAATAATTTAATTTTCATCAATTCTTTACAATTTTTTCATTCATAAAATTACAGAATGAATTTTTTATGCAACTGTTTTGCTGATTCAATGGCTAGAGAGTTGGTAAAACTTTCACTTTCAATCAAAACCCAGCCATGAAAAATCAAAGAAACAAAGCAGTGAATCCCGGTGGAGCTGGAGGGGGTTGAAATTTCTTCAAAGGGTCGGAGTTTCAGGTTTACTTAAAACGCTTGTTAACATCTGTTAAAAAATTTCTGCCTGACTTTCATCGTTTTCTAGTCAAAACGCTTCAACATTCTAAATAAATTTTGAGCTTCCGGAGTGGAGCCGTGTTCTTCAGGACGGTATCGAGAAGCCAGCTGCAATGATGGCGAAAGACGCGGCTCCACTCTGGAAGTTCAAAATTTATTTAATTTTGCAAGCCACGGAAGACCGGCTTCTTCGCTGAAGCAACTAAGCTTCAACCTTTTGGTTAAAATGGCGTAAATTTTCCTAAGGGCTCATTCGCTAAGGTCCCACCCGGGGATTTTCCAACAGGGTAGAAGTTTATGTCAGCAGGGTGGTGACAACCGGAAATTTTTCTCTTTGCACTCAGTCGGAGCTGGATTCAAGGGGCGGGGGGGGGGGGGGTAGCAAAAGAGGGCACTCTCGCTACAGTTTGCAAACTCAGACATTTACATTCCGATGAACTAAAATCGCGTTTATTGCACAACCGATGGTTGGATATTTGATAACAAGATGGAGTTGCATTTTATTTCCGATTGTATTTCAATCAACAATTCAGCGAGGGTTTCTCCATGTCATTCTGACAATTGAATAAAGGACCCAAGTGTGTAAATTTTCAGGATTATATATAATTTAACATACTTCATATATAACTTACATATAATTATATATAAATTATATATAACTTTGAAAAGTTCCCCCCTCTGAAAGAGCGCTATGAATGAATTGTGCCCCCGTTGACAAATTTCCTAGATCCGGGTTGTGCACTTGGTTATTCTCATCAGAAGAGATGCATCATTGATCGATTCCGTTGAAATTCCTCAGTTCAGTCAACAGAAACTAACCTTAACTTCTTGAGCTTGTCCACCGTTGATCGAATGCAATTCGAAGATGAGCGTCGCGCCATATTCCGGTTTGAACAATTCGTTTTTGAACCCCATGGTTCTCAATGTATTCACCAGAGTGGTGTCATGGCCGGAATAAAAGTATGTTTTCCGTCGAGTTTTATCATCCTCTTCCATATGTTTCAAAATTTCTTTCAACAACGGGCCTGAAAAATATATTATGAATACACTTCACTGAATAGTCTCACGATCATCCACCTTGGTGGTGTGAACAGAATGTTCGTTAGACGTGAGCAAAATGTGTACTAAAGTGAGGTGAATGTGCAGATAGCGTGATCAGCAAAAAAGTGCGAGTTATAAGAGTTCATAGAATGTGAGAATACCAGGACTGTTTTGAGGTACCAGGGAAAGGGGCAGTCGCTGGGGACTTATTATATACAGAATATATTGAATATTGATATTAAATCCTATTACGAATCGTGAAATTTCTGATCAAATATCATTGAAACCCATTCATTTTCCGAACGACTCTATCGTTTCCTGGACCTGTTTTGCTTTGTATGCTGGTGCATTGTCATGCAGCAAAATCACCTTGTGTCGTCTTTGTTGGTATTCTGGTCGTTTTTCACGCAAAACTCGATCCAAATCGATCATTTGTTGTCGGTAGCGTTGAGTATTGACAGTTTCCCCAGCTTTCAGCAGCTCGTAGTAGATTACACACTTCTGATCCCACCAAACACACAGCATTGTCTTTCGTCCGTAGCGGTTTGGTCTTGCCGTCGATGTTGATGGTTCACCCGGAGTAACCCATGACTTTTTGCGCTTAGGATTCTCGAAATATATCCACTTTTCATCGCCAGTCACAATTCGATGGAGAAATGACTTTCTTTGGAACCTGGCGAGCAGCATTTCGCATGATGTTTTGCAGTTTTCCTGCTGTCTTTCGTTGAGTTCATGTGGAACCCATTTCCCCACCTTTTGTATCTTTCCCATGGCTTTCAACCGAAGGGAGATGGCTTCTCGGGTCACCTTTAACCGATCCGCCATTTGTTGTTGCGTTTGAGCGTCGTCTTCGTCCAACAAGGCTTGCAGGTCAGCGTCTTCAAACTTTTTCGGTAGTCTTCCACGTTCTTCGTTCCTGACGTCAAAATCGCCACTTTTGAACCGTTTGAACCACTCGAAACACTATGTTTCACCGAGAGCATGCTCACCAAACGCCTCCACAAGCATTCGATGCGATTCGACTGCGGTTTTCTTCAGATGAAAACAGAAAACTAGTGCTGTCCGCAAATCGTAATTTGTTGGCACAAAACTCGACATGTTTATCTCTAATAAACTAATGCTACTGAATGAAACTCGTGTTATTGTGAGTTGGAAATCTTTGTCGGATATCAATACAATAACAAGACACCGCTGACGTGATGTGTCGGTAACTGCATCGACATTTAGCGCCACCTATGGGCAAATTCCGGTTTCATACTTACACACCTGGTATTTAAAATATGAAGGAACAAAAATGTTTCATCCAAAGCCACCACTTTCTCCCATCTTTCTGGCAGCATATGAATTCCGCGGTAAAAAAACGACACGCCTTTTGAGACTATCCAAGAATCGATCCATTTTTTAGCTTCTTCGTCAGAATGAAAACGTTGGTCAGCTAAGCCATGTGCCATCGAACGGAATAGGTTGAAAATCGGAAGGGGCTATGTCAGGTGAATACGGTGGATGGGGTAAAACTTCTTATCGAAGCGTTTCCAGGTATGTTTTCACTGGTTTTGCAGTGGTTTTGCATAGCGATCCTCCGTGATAGTCTCATTCGGTTTGAGCAGCTCACAATGAATTACACCTTGCTGATCCCATCAAATACAGAGAAGAAGTTTCGAACCATGGATATTTCCTTTTGCGGACGATGTTGATGCATGGCCAGGCTTACCCCATGATTTTCTACGCTTTGGATTATCATAGTGTATCCATTTTTCAAAAAACTTTTTCTTTTCTGCCGTGGGAGCAGTAGTTCACACGTGACAAAACGCCATTCGATGTCTCTTGGCTTCAATTCATACGACACCCAATGTCCTTGCTTCTACATTATTCCTAACATTTTTAAACGTTTTGAAACAGTTGACTCATCAACTTGTCATTGTTTTCCAAGTTTCGCTAGCGTCTGAGATCGGTCTTCATCGAGTAATTCCTCCAATTCTCTGTCTTCAAATTCTTTTGCTGCGCCAGAACGTTCTTTATCCTCAAGTTCAAAATCATCTCTGGCATGTCGTATCCGACAGAGAGTATTGTTACCATAAGTCTCAACAAGAATTCTATGTGCTCCAGCTGCAGATTTACAATACACTTTAGTTGGCACAAAAGTAGACATTTTCAAAACTAATAAACAATTACTTTCTTTACACTAAAGTGAACTATCATATACTGGAATTTCAGGTTAGATACAGTACTTTCTTGCAATTGCGTTACCATTCGAAATTTCAAGCACGGAGTACTGTTAGTGCCATATCTGTGATGAAACAGCGAGAACTTATTCGAGGTCCTAATAGATAGAGCTATACAAATTTTATATAAAATTACATTGAATGAAATCATAGCCCCAGCCCTAATCCTAAAGACCTTGAAGAAGAGTCTTAAAACGGTCCTGGTGAACACGCTTCGATTCTTATGCTTCTTCATGAACTTTTTAAAAACTAAACTCAACTCACATTTTTGTGAAAACGCTCTCCGCGCGCCATATACTCTTCGATGCAGTCAATTACGAGTTTGAAACTTTTTATATCCTCCTAATTGATTTCGTAGGTATTTCTTCCGCACGCTTACACATGCACTCCACAACGAACTCCATAACGTCTAACTATTTGTCGGAAAATGTTGCATAAATATCCATTAGATATCTAAAGGAGGTTTTGTGCAACATTTCCCGACAAGTTTCAGACCTTGCGTTTGTTAGGATACTTTATCCTCATTGAGGAGATTAACGTAATTGTTTTTTTTCTTTTTTTTTCTATAAATACCTCCACGTAATCTTCTTTGTAATGTATTGCTGGTGAATGCCGCCAGACTTCGCGCCGCTATTTCTCTCATTTTAGCGTTGTAATATTTCTTGGTCCAATCTGGAAGTGTCAAACCGTTTTGTTCCTAGAACAATGAATTCTTGAACAGAATCTGCAGGTTTCTTTTATTCTCCTGAAACGTGGAATATTGTATTCAAATTTGTGATCAATACATAACTTCGCTAAGATGAATTTTGAGCAGAAACATACAAGCTGCTCCTGAATTCGTGAATTGGATTTCATAGGTGTACTTTTCAGACGAAAATAAACAAGTTTTGTAACGTTAAATAAATCTAAAGGGATAGAGAATAAAAGAGAGAGAAGAGAGTAGGAAGAAAGGGAAGAGGAGTACGAGGAGAGGGGGGGGGGGGCAATGATAAGAGAGGAATTAGACTTCACTTGGTTGAAAGTCGTCGATAGAGAAGGAAGTTGAAAGTACGAACGATATCAAAATTATATGATTATAAAAGACACGTGTCTGGAATTTATACGGACTTAAATATTTTACTTGGACTCGATGGCTGATGGGAATAATGAAGTCTGAGGATCGAGAAAAATTAATTAATATAAAAAGCAATTCATGGAATTGATCAATACTCCAACCACGAAACTTCGTCGGTCCGAGCATCGACGACGCTAAACAACCAACATCCAGAAATAAGATAAGTTTTATTTTTCCTCTCTTCCCATCTCTTCTAAACGTAGAATATAGAATTGAAATTGATCTCTTCCCTTATAATAATATAATACATATTTTAATTGTGAAAGTCTATTGAGCACTTTAAATTGAATTGTTCGATCTATTAAAAATATCTATCCATTTCGAGAATTATGAAATCATTGTGATTCAATTTTCAATGATTTCAAAGAAAATTCGTTAGTATTATATTCGATTTCGAGTTTATTTATATCGAAAGAGTTTGAAACTCATCCTTTTCATCATTTTAGTTTATCTTCATTAAATATTATAGAGAAACCCTATCATTACAAAAGATGGGTAACAGTTTTCCATTGATTTCACGTTATTGGATGCAGTGAAATTTTCTGAATCGAATGATACGTGAATCTCATTTTCGACAAAAAATTGAGTTACGGTTTTTTTGCTTTGTACGGCAGATTTGCTCAGATTTAAAAGTGGTCAATGAAAAATTGTTTGTTTGAAATCATGGAAACACCCATGAAACCTGCTCCACGAATTCTGGAACACCATGTATACTCATTAGGGTGGTTCCTATTTTATGTATAAAAAGTGTTTTCTGATTTTGTTGTTGTCAACAAACAAGCTTTTCTGCACGGCTGACCATCCAATTTTGTTCTACATCATGAAGGAGTGCTACAATATTTTTTACATAATTTTCAAAAGAGATCGCTCGATGGGGTCGCTCACGGCGTTTTGAAACGCGTTTTCATGATGTAGAACAAAATTAGAGGCTCAGCCGTACAGAAAACTTGTTTGTTGACAACAACAGAATTAGAGAACACTTTTTATATATAAAATAAGAATCACTCTAATACTCATCTTGCTCATTATTCATTTCCAATCCACATAGGGTGACGTGAAAGCGATTTGTTTCATCGCTCCGGTTGAAGAATCTCATCAAACCGATGATTCTACATCGAAATCAATGAGAATCAGTGCCGGATTAAACACTAGGCCTACAGGGCACAAACGTAACCGAGGGCGTTCTAAGCCCCAAGCGAGCCAACCCCAAATAACTCGATGACTCACAGTATTTTGAAGAGTAGTTAACTAATTACAGCACGTCATTTTTCTTGTCCAAATATTTATGCTCAGAACATTCAATAAATTGATTGGATTTCAAAATACTATGCTTTTGTTTAATTTATTTCGTAGCTCGGAGTTTTATATTTCCAACTTATCGTTTTTAAGCTGCCCTTACATAGGCCCCCAACAAAGTTTGCCTAGGGCCCCTAGGTTCAATGATTTGTTTTTTCAACCAGAGTAACTGTCAGGGGCTGTTCAGTTAAAAAGAAGAACAATATGTAACGTACCTCGATTTCCAAAGTATTGTATAAAAATTCTATATCCGTGATCGTTGAATAATTTTGTCCAGTAAGTTCCGGTAATTTCTCGAAGTAGATTTGGACGTCTGGGTTCTTCGATTCGTTTGCAACAGCTTCATTCAATGCAGCTTTCATTCGAGGACAATCTTTCGCCGCCGTTATCAGCTGGAAATATCATTCTACTTATGAAACATTGTCACAATAACAGCACTCAGAATCTGACAGCCCTTAAATTTTATTATACACCCAGAAAAGTGATAAGAAATCATGAAAAAACAGTAGGGAATAATAGGGTTAAGAAAATCCGATTGAAAAGATTCTCAAAAACTCAATTCAAATCGATAAAGAAGATGAAATGAATGGGTTTGAATTGTGTTCAATGGGATTTTTCAACCAGGGACGGCAATGACAAAAGCATACCTAATTTCCAATTTTTCTTTCTATTGCTTGTTTTGTTTTATAACAGGGCTTGAGAAGTTTTTCAACAAAGTCAAAGAAGAAATCATTGTCATTGTAAATCCATGGGGAAAGGAAAACACTGGCCGAAACTGGCTCAGTACTGCTGCCAGAGTTGCCAGTACTGGCAAATCCAAAACTACCAAAGTTATCAAAACTGGCGAAAAGTTGGCATGATAACATCATTTTACATAAGGGCCTGTATAACATTTACACCCATGTCAGTACTGTTCGTTCGTATGGATCGACTATGGTAGAATTCTGGCATTCCAACCTTGTCCAAACATGGTATCGATTTAATACTGGGCCATGACTGTCTGTACACTGAGATCAATACCGTTTGAAGTTCGTCGAATACTTCGTTCAATTGGCACGTGCCAATTGAAGAATAATAATGACCCTGGATAGAAACAATTGTTCCCGCCAAAGTTTGGCAAATATAAACTTGCCAGTACCAGGCCATGGCGGAATCAGGAATCTTCACTAGGTTGTAAATCAATTATTCTAATCACAACGACGTCGTGTATATACCTCATCCATGTCTCTGGGAATGGTATGCACCGGAACCGGCCGCCATTTGAATTCTGGAACAAACATATCTTCGGCGTGCGGCGGATATAAGCCTGCGAGTAAAGCTTGGGCCGACATTATACATCGTTCCGCGTATGAACTACGGACCAGCATTGCCGAGCTTCTATACGGATTCTCAATGAATCCGTCGTATTCTTTACGTAACCATGCTCCTAGATTGTACAGTTGTAACATTCCTTTCTGTAAATCATTGACAAGGTAATAGAAATATTGTGTGATGAATTTTTTTTACGAATATTTACATTTTATATCAAACCTTCGTCAGAGCGCCCCAACCATCAGGCCAAGGATGATGCAAGTGAGGATCTTTTGGATACGTTTCTGTCGGAGTTCGATCACCGTGTCGAAATATCTGTAGTTAAAATATTGAAATTCAATATGATCAGGGTGATCATTGTTAGACGTTTCGTGGAGAAATATTTGGAGTCTCTAAGGGAATTCTGTAGATATTTTAGAAAGAATTCATCATACCTCAGAGTCTACCTCAAGAGATTCCGGTCGAGAATCCAAGTCCCCACATACATTTTCCCAGCTAGGAATTGCCCTTTCTCTGAATTGGCACATAAAAGGCCCTAATTTTGAGCCCAGATCGCATTAACTTGGCCAAAGGCAGGGACTGAGATCAGTCATGCCAGATTCGAGAGCGAGACCGTTTTTATCCTCTCCATCGACCGCTTCCCCTTTCTCCCACCATGCGAATTAAGTCGGGCGTGCAAGAGAGAAAGAGTACCTATCACTCTCTCGCTCGCCCAGTGGCGTAGCGTGACTATGTGACGCCTGGGGCGGACTTGATGGTTGTGCGCCCCTTTCGCCCGATAGTTAATTCTGATTAGTAAGAAAAAGGTCTCCATGTAGATTTTGGTCCCCCCTGATGGGCCTGGCGCCCGGGGCGGCCACCCCTGGCTACGCCACTGCGCTCGCCCCGCTTAATGCGCATGATGGGAGGAAGGGGAAGCGGTCGATGGAGAGGGTAAAAACGGTCTCGCTCTCGAATCTGGCATCACTGACTGAGATGCCAAAAGTGTGAAATCCTGTTCATCCAAGAATTTCCAACTGGGTTACTTAATCAATGGAAATCTAACTCTCAACCGGAGGCCATAGCACGAGATGATAAATAGTCAACTTAAAAGTGCGCCTGAATATGACATAATACGTATAGGTGATTTCTGAACTTTTCCAAGCGAATCGATGCCGCGTTAATACCAGCGCATCATCCCCTATCCGAATTGACGAATGATTTCTCCATTCTTTGCTCCCTAGTGGCGGAGTTTTGGATCTGGCACACTACTATAAACAGATTCTCAGGATGTAAATCTACGTATATCAGCTTCATATATGTTTCACTTGTAAATTATATTCGAAGGAAGAGTATTTCTTGTGAAAGTCTCAATTCATTTCACTGTTGAAATTTTAATGTTCCTTGCCCAGACTTGTTTCCAAATACGTGCATGAATTGAAATTCACATTTGAACAAGAAATTATACCGGTGGTTTCATGTTTTTGAAAAATTAAATGTAATATTCACGTATACGAAACTGATTCCATTCTCGTGATCAAAGAAAAACGTTGTGATTATTTTAATAAATTACCAACGAATTGATCGATTTAGATCAATCAATGCTCTTCTTGTTCGTGATTGATTGCTTCATTGTAAGAATCGATCGAATGATAGTTTCTATTCTCGTTGCTCTTTGAACTTATGGAAAAGATGTAAAAAAAAAAGTCGAAGTTTGTTTGTAACAAGAGGTCATTTTGTTTCGAGTGAATAAATTTCAATACATGTTTAATGAATCCTTCCATGCTTCCAAAATAATATTTGTTCCACGTTTCGCAGTTCTCGAAAAGAACTGTTCATGAAAACATCTTTCAGAAGTTTGCCTAGATAAAACCAGATATAAATTGGTTGCGATGATTCATTACGGTAACAGTCCTGGATAGATTTGATTTACGGGACCATTTTTTCTAGATAGAATCCGGATTAGTCCGGATCCCTAACAGCACAATGTGTCTTTGGGACGCTTTCTAAATGAACGTTCAGAAAACCTCTCCTACGTTCTATGAACGATAAGCGTTCGATAAAAATTCCAGTGGCACGTTGTGATTTCTGGGATTGAATGCCGGTTCAGAGCAGTGCTGCCAGAGCCAGATTCGAGGCATACGCCGTTCCTTCCCCCTCCATCGAGCCACTCTCCTTTCCCCCACCATGCGAATCAAGTCAGGCGAGCGAGAGAGAAAGTGAGTGGGGGAAAGGACAGTGGCTCGATGGAGGTGGAAGGAACGGTGTATGCCTCGAATCTGAGAGCACTGATTCGGAGTTGTGAATAACTTGCGGTAGCTAATTCCCGTATCGCTCTTGGATGAATCCAGATTTATATTCGGTTTGCGTTTTGCAATTCCCACACTGTAAAAAGAAAGTCTTAAATTCAGCTCATCTCATGGCTGAATCTATGATGCAAACAAATTAAGCCGAAAAAACAATCGCCGACACAATGGAAAAAGCATTGTCTGAAATTAAGATACAAACAGATTAAGACTTTCTTTTTATTGTACAGATAGCACCCAGATACGAAACCTGTTTCAGAAAACTTTCTCAGATAGGCAACCGAATACTGGAAAATTTAGTTCCCACACTGAGAACAACCCAATTTTTTAAATTGGAAGAACATTCCTTTGCCTTCGTTCTGATAAATCTTATTTTCAATGGAATAAATAATTCACTCCGATGGGAAGAGTTTTCATTGAATTAAAATGATATTCAACAAGCAATTCGGGAGACAATCATTCTTTGTTCCAATCTGATAAGAACGTTTTTTCTTTGGAGTGAATTTTGTTCCATTGACAGAAAGATTTATTCGGACGAGGACGAAGAAAATTTTCTTTCAATCTAAGAAATTGGGTTTCCAGTGCATCGGATCTTTTTTTAAGCAGAGCATTCCATTATTTCAGGGGGAACAGAATTTTTCATGCCAAAAATCTACTCGTGTTTTTGAAATTTTAATTGGCCTGAATATGTTTATTTGAAACAAAAGAGAACAATAATTCTTACTCACCACTACCACTTGTTGTAACGTTGTTTTCTGATCAGCTGGCGTTGCGAAAGTTTTATAAGCCAACAATATGGTACCGATAGTAACTCCTAGTATAGCAACGCCTATACAAACGCTACGTTTTTCCCCTCGACAACTGGTTTCCAAAAATCCTTTGGAACGATTCATTTTGATGCAAATGAATGGTCAATCGAAACCGATTATGGGAGATTTTTCACTGTAGAAAAGGGAATTATTCTCAATTAATTGAATCGTTATCATTGGAGTTGACATCGTGTATCGGAATGGACTCAAAATCTAATTACTCTCTAAATTCCTTGGAGTGAAAATTCACTCTTGCCGAGTGAAAATACTGCAACTCCGATAGAGTGAAAAATTTCACTCTTAAAGAGTGGAAATCAACTCTGGTGTTTGGAGTGAGGAACTCACTCTTAGGAAAAAGAGTGAATATTGACTCTTAAAGAGTGAAATTTCACTCTTCAAGAGTTCAGCTCCCACTCCGTTCTAGAGTTGCAGTATTTTGACTCTTTGAAGAGTGAATATTCACTCCAAAGAATTTAGAGAGTACGGAGTGCTATTTAGTGGCCTCGAATCTAGCGGCCTTCTGGCGAGGTTTCGAATTGGACTTCACTAACCGAAGCGAGTTAGAAAAAATTACGGTATAACAATTAAAGACAATATCTATTTTTCTGTCAAAAAATGATTTTTGGAATTAAGAAAAATCATAAAACTTGGGCAAAAATGAACAAATATTTCTTATTCCAAGCATGCGACTCTCACGCATGGTACTCTCTAAATTCCTTGGAGTGAAAACACTGCAAGTCGTGGAAGAGTGAGATTCCAGAATTCTAACGAGTAACTTTTCACTCCATAAGAGTGAATTCTCGCTCCAGCAGAGTGAAAATTCACTCTTATGGAGTAAAAACTCACTCTATGGGAATGGGATCTTACTCTTGTTGGACTTGCAGTATTTCCACTCTTTGCGGAGTGGATTTTGGAATAGATAATGTTCATTAATCGTGATTTCTCACAAAACGTCGATAGAAATATTGGTAGGATGAACGGCTATATCAAAAACTACCAATCAGTTGAATTATGGAAAATTTTGACATCCCAGACTGGCAACATAACTGGAAAATTCGGGGACTCACAAGTGCTTTCGGGTAGTGCACCAGTGTGGATGAAATTTTCTGAATTATATATAAATTGTATATAAAATTTATTGAATTATATATGAATTATATACAATTTTGGGAATTTGTTCAGAACCATTTGCTCATCTATGAATGTTTCTTTCTAATAATTATACAACCACTACTTTAATTCTCTTGAAACATATTGAAATCGATTTAGCGTCTGTCAAAATCCTGCTCAATATCTTTCTCCTCGCTTCAATGATTGTTCAATTCGATACTTCGTCAGATCGATTTCTATTGATGCAATAAGATTTTTTAGCCAGAGTGCAGATTGGAAGTACGATTGAAAAACTGAAGATATATTCGTTTTAGTATTCTTGGCTCGATCAATGAATGATCATTTCAAATCACATTACGCGTAAATCGTGCTAAATTTGAAATTAAGTCATAATTTCGATTTTATGATTTTTTACAGCCCCCCTCCCCCCCCCCCCGATCTAAATAATTGAAAAATTCAACTGGAAAAACGGTTCTTGTATTAGAAATAAAGCTACAGTGGGTTGCCAAATTATTAGGCCACAGTTGAGATTATTGAGATTCCTCCAAAGTTGAATATCTCAGTGAAAAATTATCGTAAGGAAACAAACGAATACGCAATTTCAAGGGCAAAGTCTACTCTTTGAGCATCATTTGACCTCTTTGGTCTATCATGTTTGTCCGACAACCTACATCGCATTGAGTATGAGCATTTTTGCCGATATTTCCTTAGTTTTTCAAACAAGAGGAGCTCGCAGGAAGATTAAAACATGAAAACACGAAAATAAACATTTTGTAGAGAATTTCCTCAGCTCCAAAACGCTTTTTTTATTTTCCTGGTAGAGTCATTTTCAGCGGAGTTATGTCATGTTTTATGACTGGTAATTTTGAGACGGTGAAGGGGACAAAAAATTTCCTTGGAGGAAAAAGTTTAGTTTTGCTATGTATTATACGAAAAAAAATACTTCGAGAGGTTTTTCATTGCTTTCAAAAGTATTTTCTGCGTATAATACATCTTAAAACAAATCTTTTTCTTTCATGGAGATTTTCTCCCCCCTCTACCGTCTCCAAATTACAAGTCATAAAACATGACATAACTCCGCTAAAAATGACTCTACCAAGAAGATAAAAAAAGCGTTTTGAAGCTGAGGAAATTCTCTACAAAATGTTTATTTTCGTGTTTCCATGTTTTAATCTTCCTGCGAGCTCCTCCTGTTTGAAAAACTGAGGAAATATCGGCAAAAATGCTCATACTCAATGCGATGTAGGTTGTCGGACAAACATGATAGACCAAAGAGGTCAAATGATGCTCAAAGAGTAGACTTTGCCCTTGAAATTGTGTATTCATTTGTTCCTTTACGATAATTTTTCACTGAGATATTCAACTCTGGAGTAATCTCAAAAATCTCAACTGTGGCCTAATGATTTGGCAACCCACTGTATAGACTTTCAAAAGTTCATTGAACGTTCGTTGAACGTTCATTGAATGTCAATGTACCCAAAGTCAATCACAAGATCGATCTACTCAGCTCCCGTTGCTTCTCTTGCAGATGTATTCAAAGTAGTATACAAATTCTATTCTGAATTTTATTGAATATACTTCAGAATAATCTACATTCCTCGCAAATAGATGACAAATTCTCTCACTCATGAAAAAAAAAATTGACTCTGAGAATTATCTCCGGAATACGAACGATGAATGCATAAAAAAAGATGCATAGATCATGCACACGATTATGCTTCTATTCCCTCACAAAACACTGTCACAAAGACTCCACGATTTGAATTTCTCGATCACTCGTTCATTTCCATGAGCTTTTCTGTACAATGATCAAAAATTGATTTGGAATAAAATGAAAGTGATACTCACAGAGTGGTTCAAAGAATGATATTGAGATAAACGTGAGAAACTGTTTGTTGTTTCGCCGATATCACGTATACACACATACGCGGTAGAGTAAGAACAGTGGATAGTGGCTCTTATAAGCCTTTTCTCATTCCACACATGCGCTTGGTTGAGAAACACCAAGTATCGTTGTTGGTCCCTCGTCAATTCATTCGTTCGGGTATTATGATTGTACGTAAGATAATTATATTTTGTTTATTTTCCGGAGACCTGGTGGTAATACATAATTAACACGCAATCGACACAATTGAATATACCGTTACTCATTGTTTGCTTTCGTTGAAGTCGATTGACGTTTGTGTACACTCACTTATCATACGAACAGTTCATTTACATTGACTTATTGTTACAAACTCCAATAAAATCGACAAAATTTCGTACTCGATATTTATCGTTTGATTTTCTACGTGTACACTTTGTTCACGCTTAGATCCCGTCCAGGAACACTTCTAATACACTTTGATGCATTTTTCCAGTCGAGAAAAGCGGGCCTATTTCACTTTTTCTTCACTTTATCACGCGGATATTGCAATATTCTTTGTGTTTAATGATATAATACAATGCAGGCGCAGGGAAAATTTATGTACATAATATGTAAAGTTCATATAAAGAATTTAATGGATTTTAGAAGATTTGTGAGTTATGATAATATACACGGTCGTCACGTGGAATGCATCGAATCGGGTGACAGAGTCATCTGCAAACCAGGATATGAACTGGAGAATAAAGGCGCTCAATATAAAGTGAGAGGATGCTTCATGGATACCGATGAAACACCAGTTGGAAACCACAATGAAATATTTTACTCAGTCCACGTATAAAAAGTGAGAGGGTCTCGGATTTTACCATTGAATTCTGTAGTCAAAATACAATGGATTAGAAAACTGTGGATCTCTGGGAAAAAAATTGAAACTATCCTATCATTTTTCGATTCAAAATTATAAGGATTTTGAAATTTTTGAGCTCACCCTGGTTAAAAAAATCCATAGAATCTTACGAAATGTAATTTCATGGGATTTGGTCAGAAAATTGTATAACATTCAATCAGAATCGCATTGAAAAAATACACCAATCTGATTAAATCTTAGGGATCCACGAGACTCCAGACGATACTGTTGTATTTGGAGTCGAGACGATACCAAGACCGGGTATTCGATACTCGAGAATATCGTCGATACTGGGGATGCACAGAAGCACCAGAATAATATTTTGGAATTGACACGAAATTGAGAATACTCAGATAACAATTTTGAGGAATTCTTAGGGAACATTCTAAGAGATATCTTGATGAATTCTAAAAGATGTCTTATGAAACACCTCCCCACATAACAATTCATGTCTTGCGATGTCTTTTAGATAAGTTTGAGATGTCTTGTGCAACACATTTAGATATCTTTTAGATATCTTTTAGACCAAAGAAGAGTTTTAGACATCTAAATGTGTTGCGCAAGACATCTTAAACTTATCGAAAAGACATCGCAAGACATGAATTGTTATGTGGGTAAAGACATCTTAAAGATATTGTCAGAAAACTTCAAGGAATCTTACATGAAGACTTCCAAAAGGTATCTTTTGGTGTTTCATAAGACATCTTTTCGAATTCTTTAAGATATCTTTCAGAATGATCCAAAAGAGTGATCCAAAATTGGGTAAAGATCTAATATTGAGACATATCATCGATAGTGTTGATTTTTTTCAGTGTGGAAATTATAGAAAAGTAGTATTTCAAAATGATAACGTTCAGCGTTTAAAACTTCAATCCTACCTATGAATTTTTCTACGATATTCGTAATCTTCCGTATTTTCTATGTAAAAATTCATATTACAAATATTATATTCCTGTTTCTAGTTCACTAAGAAGAATAACAAGAATTCTTATATCTTCGAGCGGCATTTTTCTCCGTATACCAGCGTAAAAAACATTTGTTCGTGAGACTTTTCTGTACTGAATGTATGGAACAGTCTACAATTTATTTCAAAGAATAATTTTCGATAGCGCAATACATGGAGTATCAAATATTATTTCCTGAAAATTTCAGACTGTCCCTGGTGAAAAATGTTGAAACAGATGAAGCGTAAAAACCTTTGAATTTCCGCTTCTTTTGCGCTTAGATACTGTTCCGTTTACTCTTCCGCGTCGCTCCATCCGCTTCATTTTCACCAGGGGTTTCATAAATTCTGTTAGGAGAATTCTTACAATAAAATGTTTATTCTGATGATACGCTGGTATCCCCTCAATGAACTCCGATAAAATGTTTCTATTAGAGAATTCACTTTCAACTTGGAAATTTCTCGAAATTGTATACTATTCTGGAGAAATTTGAAAGTTCCTCGCTGAGATGGAGACTCTACTGCTGAATAAAGTGATTACATACAACTAGGCTTGTGTTCCAAAACTTTGCTCCCGTACTCTAAAATATCGGTTTTCTACGTCCTTCTGATGAACTGAACAAAGCTGTGCTGTTCATTCGACCTCGTCTCGTGCACCCCTATCGAATCTCATTGAGAATGATTTAATAAGATTTGGTCAGAACATTCAATGAGATTTGGCGAGAATCAATAGGTTTGTTTAACCAGGGCAACCAATTAGAATTTAACAATTTTTAATTATTATAGTTCCAAAATTAAGACTGAAAGAATGATTAAATTATTTTCAAGTGCGTAGGGAATTCTTTGGTTCAAATACTTTGCACACCTATCAATACCGGGACTTTCAAAGTCAGGGAATATCGCAGCACCACGGGAGAGAATCTGAAATTTTCCCAAGCCAGGATAGTTAAAATTCAATGAACACATACACGATTGATACGATTAAAGGAACATTTATTCATTCTTGTGTGAGATAAAATAACTTTCTATCTAATATATAGCACACATACAATTTTCATATATATTTGTAATAATCATTAATCAATCGATAATCACAACAATAAGTTCATCTAATTCCATTGAATTGATTAAAACAATGATTATTTCCACGACGGTCAAAATCTAATGAGATGTCGAATGATATCAAAATATTGTTGTTACACACTTATAAAACCAGCAATTGCAATGAAAGGGAACTCTGATTAGTACACGTGTGAAATATTTCTTCAATCATATTGCTTAGATTCGAACACAATATATAATACAATTTCAAATGCAACATACATAGATTCGAACAGATACATAATGAATTAATTTTATTATACTTTTCTTTGGTTTCAAACGAACCATCCCCTAAAGAGAAATGGAACGTACCGCAGTCGATCAACAACATACATTTTATATTCTTATGTCATAAATTAATATACTCTACAACGAGGACGTCGAAATAAATAATACACGATCAATAAATAAATTAAGTAATACTTCAAAAAATATAATACATCGACGCATTCATATTTGGTAGTGCGAAAAGCGGCAAGAATTGTTTTGTGTAATGAATACTCTGTTGCAGGAACATACAATTTTTCTAAACAATCAATTTCAAGTCTGAATTATTCGAAAACCAAGACAAACCTAATCGAGTCTTGTGTTGTGCGATGAATGGATGAAAATACGACAAATCTTAAAAAGAATATGGGAGGTATCATTTATGCTATGGAAGGAATAAACTTTTCAATCGGTAAGAGGGTTGAGAACTGGTCTAAGAATTCTCCATTCAACGACGCCTTTTTCCTGGACCACCTGGATAATTAGCTGCTGCGAGGCCCATCAGGTGCTTAGCCGCTTGAGAGCCACTGAAACCACGATTCAAACCCAGATCGATTCCTCGCTTGTAACTGTAAGCAAAAAAAAATAACGATACTTTAACGTTGAATTTCTTTGTTATGTTACGGAAAAGAACAGATCCACAAAATACAACATCAATAATCACGAGATGAGGGAAGCAAACTGAAATTTAGCATGCCACGTTCTCGTTGCGAATTTCAATCGTGTGTATATAGTATCCAACATACGAATGATGTAGCCATTAGGATTGATATTTGATTTATCTCTCCTACGTTCAAGTCATATTCATTGTTGAAAAAATATTGTCATTTTTCTTCCCTTTGAACGTGAATTCGCGAGAGAACATGTGCGAAGGAGTATCATTATAACGATATCCCTCAAACATCAAGGAACGCGCACATTCATTTGTGGTAAAGGGAGCTTTTTCCAATGGGTTGATAACAACAAGCTTTTAAATCTGGGGAATTTGTAATATTTGACATGCGAATCATTAAATAATAATGTACTATTCAACAAACAACAAAATAACACACAGCAAATCCCCAGCTAGAAATCTCTTGCCTTTTCTCCAAACCGAACCATCAAATGCGATAATTTGGCCCCAAGTGGATTTCTAGCTGGGTCATATTGTTTGAATTCAATTGCATTGCACATGTAATTTTGCACTAATTAGTGCACTAACTTTTCGAGTCTTCGATCACGCATCATACGTGCCAGTTCCATTAATACTTCTGGATCATCGTCCTCCGCTTGACTCCAATACCTTTGTCTGAAACGTGAGGAAATACACGATAAAAAGTGAACCTCCCTTTCAACTGGAAAATAATACACAATCTTCGTCGTTTTCAATATTATTCCACATAAATCATGTTTATTCGAGACAGCGCAGTGCTCGTAAGTGCGGATGTAATTCATTTGGTTTGCGTACACGATTACGTTAAATAGATTTTATCCGCTTGATGTCTTGGAAATCCTTTCAACTCACTTATCGAATTGATTAAAGACGTTCGTATCGGTTAATGTACTTCAAGTCAGAATTAATCGTCACGTAATACGATCAGCGTTGATTAACTTCCCGATAATCGATGATTATCTACTTAGAACGAAGCATAGAAACAGATTTACATACAACGTTGTTATTATTATTATTCTTGGGGATTCTTCGATGATAACAACGTAATTGGAAACAGCTATTTCATCTCGAAGCTGAAAATATTGTCGAGAAAATTGATTGAACGTACACCAGGACATTTCGCCAAATTCAATTCGATTTCTTTCTACGTGTATCCAATGAAATATCCTGTGGTTCAAGTGTCTCAATCAGGACCGTACAGGTTGTATTGTACTATCCACTTCTGTGGATAGTATATAATCGAACACGAGAACGTCAAATTCACGTATCTTTCATAAATACGGCTATTCGATATAATACGTTTACAATTTGTTACCCGATCGATATGGAAATTGATTCGATCAGGGCGATTGATTGCTGAATTAAAGATTGTGTCGAAACATTATGCTAATTCGGTATTACATAATTGATTATAACGGGCCACGTTAACGCGAAATCGATAATCTCTTCACGCACCGATAAGGCAACAAGAAATACCGATCTTTATTGAAATATCAAATAATTTTGGAATATTATTATAATATTATATAAAAGAATATCATTCAACTAATAGAATGAGTGAAATCAAGGACCCGTTGGGTAGATAAAAGAATAGTTTAACCTAGTTTCGTTTGATTCATGTGCGGTCACTTTTATCGAAAGTTGAATTAATAAATCGAAAATGTTATGCGAATATTCGTATCTTTCTTGATTCTATAAATAGACAATTTTATCTCGGACGTAAATTGATTGTAAAACGACTTATTAAATTCAAATGATTTATCTTGCAAGAGATACCCATGTATCGTACGTAACAAACGTGCGTTTCAATTTTATTGCTCCAACTCCCTTGGAATTCTAGATTCAAATTGCTCGAGATTCCAGTTAAACTTTACGCAGGTGGGTAGAAGATGTACGATAAAAAGTGGAGAGTTTATAGAATTTCCAGATTGCGGGAAAGAGCGATGTTTGGGAGATGTCTGATGACCATTCGTCGTCGGTAACCATTCTTAATTATAGTAGTATCAGTGCAGGGGGAGGAATTCCACAGAATGCATTGGTGTGTAAAACACAAGTGAAGCGTTGAAATAATTTCCTGCTCTCAAAGGCACTTCGTGTCGCGTTATCAACGTGATTTGAGGGAAAACGGCTTGTCAAATCGTACTGAACTGGTGATTACTGGTTCGAAATTTTCATCGATGAATGTGAAAAAAAAACATAGCGAAGAAATCAGAGAAAATTTTAATTTTAATTCACTTGCTTTGGTTGGATACCGCAACCAGTTGGGATCGAATGTCGCGAGGGTGATCATTCATTCGAGATCTACGTGAGATCGATGTTTGATTGATTCATTAAAATTTTGTCAACTTTTAGGCGGAAAAAGAAGATGCGATGAAACGAAGATGAAGAATGATGAATTTTTATTTTTATAAGAAACATTTTCCCTGTAATTACAGAAAATTGAATAAAATAATAATAAAACTACGGGAAAAATTGAAAGGGGAGAAATGCAAGAAAATTAAATTTGGTAGTTAAATTATTGGTGATATTCTGGCAATCTTCCAATTGAAACATTGTATATTGAAGAAATGTGTAAAATTCGTTGCAAATGAAATATTGTAAGAATATTCTAATAGTAATATCTCTTATTTAATCCATTAATGCCCATTGCAAAACTGCCTGACCTACGGAAGAAGTAACTATTGGAAATAGGATATCTAGTTGAAAGATAAACATCCGCAGGAAAAAATTGTTCCTACAATTTTTTTCAACAATGATTTTTGAAACAATTTGTGGGAAATATCAATTCACGTTGATGAAAATCTCGGAATCATATTCTACGAAAAATTTCATGTAAGAATCGGTGGTTCGTAAGATTTTTGGCCATCGCGATTGTTGTCAATTATAAAAAGTATAAACAATTTCGAATCCTTCATCACAGTTTGCGCCCACAGCGAAAGTTTTTAGTTCATGGGAAAAGTAACTAATTGAGCCAGGACATTTTACTAATATAATTTAATAATATAAAATATGAGTGATTGCGTTGAGAATAATTTTTAGTGAAAAAAGGGCTCAATCTAATCTTTTATGTATAACAATAATTGCGATGGCTAAAAATTTTCTGAACTATCGATTTTTGCATGAAATTTTCCGTAGAATACGGTTCCGGATTTTTCATTCACGTGAATTGATATTTTCAACAAATTGTTTGAACAATAATTGTTTAAGCAAATTGTAAAGATTTGTTTTCCTGTGGATGTTTATCCTCCAACTAGATATCCTTTTTCCAATAGTCACATTTCCGCAGGCCAAGCATTCGCTATGAGTTAAGAAACATAAGAGTCAAGAAAAAACGTGATTTCAAAAATGTGGTTTCAAAACATTCTCAATCTATTAGTTTATATCGCACAGAAACGGATTTTCCAACAATTGTTCAATAACCCGCACCGGTATTCGATAAAATTGATAAGTTGACTACGAAAAAAACGTTACCTTAACGACCCACATTTTTTCGTCTCAGAAAATTCTTAGTCATTTAGTTTACAATGATTCGAAGGAACTCACGATTTTAATTCAGAATATTATTTGAAATGTATGAAAATTGTTCGCGATCAATTATTTATCACACACTCTCTCTCTCTCACGACCTATTCATTCTTCGTTTCAAAAGATTCCGAACTGATTGGTCTGTATCTTACGGAAATGAATTTTTCCAAAATTTTCATCGATCTGACCCAACACTTGGTAAAATTTACAAATCGAGGTCGAAAACAAAACCTTTCTTCACGCCTTATTCATTCTTCATTTCAGAAGATTCTAAACCGATTGGTCTATAATCTCACAGAAACAAATTTTCTCAAACTCTCATCACGATGATTACAATAAATAAATGGCACTTTGAGAGGGGATTTGCTGATGTGATAGAGGCTTTGACTCTCACTCGCAGGACCCGGGTTCAATTCCCACTGGGGGGACTTACTCATAATCGACTTTCAATGTAGGTTTTCTTCTACAAAAAGTCGTCCTGGTCCAGCCCACTCAACATTTTCGAGGTAAACTCTGAAGAAATTTTGTTCCGACTTGAAGTATTATTTTGTGAATTTGTTAATACACGCAATTTCTTGAATTTTCTTTTTTCGGTACAGAATATTGCAATGTAGGTGACATGAGACATTGTGGAGATGTTCTGACAATATCTCTGTCATGATCTTCAAAATATTCTAAATCTCCAATGTAATATTTTGTGGGATTGAACTCTTTATTCCTAATTCATGGGTACACAGAGTATGCGTTAAAGAGAATGAATCTTTTCAATATATTTAGCGAAAGTATTTGAATTTGTTTTTCCTTACCTGGTATCTGGTACCGGGCTTGCATTAACGAAAACCACCACGAAGATCAGCAGGGCGCATAAGAGCATAATTTCACGTCGCATTTTCGGTTGAGGATTTCGGATCTTGGACACTTGAAATCTGCAACAAAATACAAATTGATACTTGAGTTCGGGATCGAGAATAACTTCATTCACATCAAAATTAGAAGCACCGCAGTTGGTTTTTTATCCTCTCTAATGTAAAATGGAAGAAAACAGCGATTACTTTTACATCCCTATTTCTCATATAACATCATGCTCACCAGGTACTAAACCTTCGTTATACAATATTAAAGCGAAGAATCTATTAAACCAGCAGGTTAGCATGTATATTTTTGTTGCTTGTGAGAGGGTGGAATTATTTGATCAATCTTACAGATTCATGGTAAGAGAGGAAGGTAAATCGCCTTACCTAAACAATTCATTAACTAATTAGTTATTCATTTCGTACGATTTCCAAGCGAATACCTTGAATTTCTCTCCCTTGTTTTCGTGCCTTATTACCAACGGAAACCTAATGAAATTGATCAGAGAACAAAAACGTTTGAGGTTGCAATCGATTGCAATATGTTCCCTGGATTGCATCGCAATTCGTTGCGATCGACCGCAAATGCGGTTTTTCTCAATTTTCATATTTCAGAATTCATTGTTATTGTTTTATATTCTCCAATTGATTGCGTATTTTTGCAGGAGAGAAAGATGGACATTTCCGTAAATACCGTCAATATATATTTTCACAATTATATCAATTGAGAACCTCCTCGGGGAAAATCGGTGATCAAATTTCACCATTACAATTCATTAACGGATCCAGGAAACAGAAAGATTTCTCCTCGTTGATAAATCAAAAGTAACGAAATTATCGATAATTCGAATCTATAAACGTATCGCGAATACGTACGAACTGTCTAAGTTCTGCAGGGTGTCTATGGGGAGTCAGTCGGAGATTAATTTACCGCTCGCGGATGTTTGAATCCCGCAGCAACTGTGTGGAATCGGAACTTTATCCGCGTATCATGGATTATGTTTGCAAGTTGCAGACTTGGAATGTCACGTTTCGAATTAACTTTGCGGGCTAAAGTTAGTTTTTTTGCATACTTTTCAAAGGTGGAGAAGGAGTCTTCAAGTTATTCTAAGATTGATTCCATTTTATTTTTTCTGGGAAAAAATCTTCAGTTTGATAAAAGTCTTCCATCAATTCTCAGTGATGGTATAACTCATCGATGAAGCTTCTTTGCCCTCGAGCAGGTGATTTTTGCGGTACAAAAACCACAAGTTCTACTAACATTCTAGCGAATGTTACACGTCTTACCGTGTAGATTGACCCATGAAAGCTTGGACTATCGTTGAGAATATTCTTGAACGTAAGTGTCGGGTACAAAGCGAGAATATTTACTATATAAGAAGAATTTGAATGTTGTTGAAAATTGGAGAACAGAGATACTTGGACAGGACAATACGACACAACGTAATCGAAGAACAGAGAAGTGTGTCTTGTTCCAGGACAAAAGGAGGAGACAAGAGACGTGGGATCCTGGTTCTTTGTACAAACGTTCATGTGAATCGAAACAATTCTCCTTCTTGTCGAGTTCCCAACGTTTATCGAAGTTGATGCATTTGAGGTCTCAAGTATTAACATCTAACAAACTATTCAACAATTTCTAGTCTCCATTTCAAATATCGTCAAGGGGTATTAAACAACGACTGATGTGGGTGTCATACATCTATAGTTTGGATGATTATAAATTGAAATCTTCAAACTCAATGTCTCTTATCGACATTATTATATTTGTAAACTTATATGATATCCTTCGAACAATGACTATTCTACAGAGTGAAAAATAAAATAAAGAATTCTCGATAAAAGTAAAATTATAACAAAATAGAAACAATACTTTCCCTCTTGTTTACTTTCCACCAGCACGGTTTTTAACTAAAAATATCATCAAAGTATAAAAATTGTATAGGGGCTGTGTTTTCCCTAGGATTGAAAAATGGTGTGTTTACTGGAAGATCAAATTATCCTTATAGGATCTATCATGTCGATCGGATTTGATTTCACAAAAAGTGGGAAATACAATATCCAGGCCCGTGCGAGTCAGAAAAATAAGAAATACAATTCCCTTGTGATGACGTCAGTGTTGAATAAGCTTCGAAAATAGAAGAACTGGAAGTTCAGTTGATTTCAACGCAAACGGGGATTGTGTAGCAATGTATAAATGTGAGTTTATTCGTTCGTTTCCGGATATCGTTTTCCAGAACATTTTGCTTTCGACCGAGTGCGAGGAGAACACAATTTTCTTTGACTTTATCATACAAGGATATATCATCTCGATGAATCTCGACCAAGGTGGTGATTTTATTTTTCTTTTAAATATAAATATATAAATAATAAACGTGGATAACTGGCACGATGAAACCACCCCACGGAAGGGTATTGTAGGGATCACGGGCAATACCATCGATTGTTTCACGCTCATCGAGGGACTATTTTTATTAACGTTGCTCGCACAGTTTCTGCGAGAATGAGATCGAAGGAAAAAATCATACTGCCACTGTACGCGAGGGTGACAGGTTTTGTTCTGCGATGTGAAATCGCTTCGAGTTATCTTCATTAAAACCGCGTGGAATTAGAACTATTTATCGCAATTGACGTACGAGGAAAAGTATATACCTTGAGATTTGATATTTTCGAATCAACAATTCTCTCTGTTCGTTATTAGAAAATTTTCATTACCATTCGGATAGGATTAAATGATAGAATCGAGCGATAAATTGTATCTATACTTTATCTCCATGTGTAACCAATAATAATGCACACGTGTAGCGTGTATGCAAGGGATATTATCAAAGCAGATTAAATTTACTCGCTGAAATAATTTTCAATTTCATGAAATCATTCCACTGTGTTTGTCGTGTCATAGAAAGATCGTGATTGATTCCTTTTAGCACTCTCAATACCGATGAAGGAAAAGCGAAGCACGAAATTGTCACGTCGATTCGAGGGTCTAATCCTATCAACAGGTGATGAGAATACACAAAGTGATCCGACGATAAATACAAAATCGTGAGATCACTCTGTTAATTCTTCTCTCGATTATCCGGGGAAACATGTTGTTTAGAATAATATTCACTTCAAATATTTGGGAGACGTTTATTGGAAGTTTCAGGGAAATCCCAACAGGGTGTTGTGTTTTTTTTTTGCAAAAGTATTGTGTAGATCATTGAGATAGAATCGTAATTCTAATTTCTTGACATATTTAGGATGTGAAAGAGAAACATCCGAATAATTCCCACTCGAGGTTATGAAAATTCATTTCTCAAACATCTAAATATCATTGAAGGTTGATTCTTCGAAGCCTTTAATGGATTCTCGAGAAATCCAAAGGAATGCTAGAACAATTCCTCTTTCACGTCTTTAACAAAATTCATTTTAATCGAGAAACGTATAGTATTTCTCATTCAAATCGTTGAAAAGAAAGAACCGAACGAGTTGATGCATAACTTTGATGAAACTTGAAAGGACTCTGGTAGAAAAAGTCAAAACTTTGACGAGGAAATTTATATAACGATAAAAAAGAAGTGGATTCCATGGAATATTAGAAACAGAAACGTTTCGTTGTGTACCATTGACTCTTTTCGAATCTATGAATTCTTATTTAATCAGCGAGTCTTTGAAAACTGTCGAAGAATGGAAAAAAAGTATAGCAACGACGTAGAAAAATTCAATTGCTCGAATTTCAATATGATTCTCCAATAAGAAGAAACTTCCAATCATGTTTTATCGAGATTGTCAATATTCCATTTTGTTTTGAAATTGTCTTGGAGTGGTGATCGGTAGTGATTAGCATATCAAAATACTTGTGCTTTTAAAAATTGAAATCCGACGAGGAACATATATTGTCTTTTGTGTGTTTTCAATTCTATTTATAGTCAACGAATGTGTAATTGGCCACATGGAGATTAATATTTAATCCGTGCAAACATATCATAATTGTAGCGAATGCCCATAACACGATGATTAAAGAGTTGAATAGTTTCAAGAATGTTTGGCATTTCACGGCTGAAGATTTGAGAACAAAACAGTGTTGTCACAAGTGTGCAGTTAATCGACAAGTAGCCATACAAATTATGAATTGATTTTACTAAATTTGGATATGATCAAAAGGATTTTATCTAATTCATTTCAAATTTCTACACAGTTTATTATATATGAATTGTGATTGCATGGAATTGAGGATTGAAATATGTTTTATAGAATTTATATTGAATTGATGATGAAATCTCTCTCCCTCCCTGTTTTCTGGTCAAAAATACTATCCGAATTGATTTGAAAATTGTATATTTCGGAGAAATCACACAGAGAGGAATTCAGGGTCAATTTTTGGAGTAATTTCAATTGTTCCTGTTCCAAATTTTATTCCGAATTGTGAAATGCAAAAACGATTGGCGAGATTCGGAAGGATTCAGAGAAATTCAAAGATGAGTGCGTGGTAGAAAATTGTACGTTGAATTTTTCCGAGGAATTCAGGTAAATTTAGAGCAGAGTGAATTGAGAGTTCCACAGAGATTCAAAGACATTCAGGACCATCCAGAAAAAATTCACAGGAAACAAATTAAGGGGAGAAATACATTTACCAAACGTACCGTTTTTTCAAAATTTATTACGAAAAGAATTGGTTGAGAATTCATTAATGAAGCAACGCACGGACAAAATAATTTAGCTGAAACAGCGAAGTGGTTAGCACGGACACGGACGGCCATTAAATTAGCTCCTGCAGCTAAATTTTAGTTATGACAGCAAAACAATTTGCCTTCGTAGCTGGTTTATCTGCTGTAACAGCTGAAATTTAGCTGCAGGAGCTACCCAATCAGAAAAAACCGAAGTATGCCAATGTTGACGACAGGCAGAGTACAGTGCCAGTATTGGGCCCCCAAGAGTCGGCTAGCATGTACCCAGTATGGAAACTGGACCACCAGTACCCCGCCAGTCTTAGCCGGTACTGGCGCAGTACAGCACTAGTTGTGAAATTCTGATTAGACGTATTGCGCCGGTACTGAAGACCATTACCGATTACCAGTACTGTGCCAGTACCAAGTACCCAGTACGGAAAAGCGTTATCATTTCGGACAAATGCCAGTACTGCTGCAGTGCAGACCGCCACTACCCCGCCAATTGTTAAATTCTGATTGGGTAATTTAATCGCTGTCCGTGTCCGTGCTAGCCACTTCGCTGCTCCAGCTAAATCACTTTTTCCGTACGCACATCTTGATATCTACGTTTCAAACTATCTTTATAATTTTGTTGAGACAAAAATATTTCCAAATGGCGGAACTACAGCAGTTTGAAAATTCAGAAACATTTTGGAAAAACACACTTTCGTTTTTAATATGAAAAAAGCAATATAAATAAATTTGATTTTTTATTTTCCTCTCATTCTGCGTTTTGATATACTTTAACGATAAAGTTTTGGTTTTTTTTTTGATTTCAGATAAAAATTGAGATAAGCTGCACGGCGCAAAACCGAGATATCAACTCGGAGCTCCACCATTCTGAAATATTTTTGTCCCAAAAAAATTGTAAAGATAGTTTTGAATGTATGTTTTAAAGTGTGCTCGATTTCAGTATTTCATCTTCAACTAATGAATTGTAATAAATTCTCAAAAAAAGGGACATTTGCTTGTATTTTCTCCTTTGAGAGGAAAAATAAGGGGATTCAGAAGTTTTCAGAAATATTTTTGGAAAATACAGAAGAGTTTCACAGAAATTTTGAAAACTCAATTTGAATGATTCGAAAAAGTTTAATTGAATTCCGAAAGATTCAGGTAGATTCAGACAAATCTAGGACAATTTAGAGAAAGTTGAGGGGTCCCTAGCGGCCCCTGACGATGCAACCCGAGCCAAAAAGCGTGTCCGAGAAATTTTATTTTGCACACAGACCAACTTTATTGATCGAAGATGTAGTTGAAGTTTGAATCGTTTATAGAACCCCGAAATGAAAATTCAAAATCGCATTTTCTGATAAATCATTGTTATTTATCTTCTCGAATCAAGTGCTTGGAACTTGGATGAAGGGTTTAAAAAATATTCTACAAAATCAATTACTAATTCGTTTTGATAAACGATTTAAACTTCAGCAACATGATTGAAAAAGGTCTGTGCAGGATAATATTTGGATCTTATCCCTTTGTTTTTGAGTAATTTGTCAAAATAGTTTTGATTGTGTCTTTTCCTAACCAATCTAATCTGGTTGCATCTTCAGGGATCGCTTAACAGGTGATACCTCACCTCACAGACATTCAAAACGTATCACTATCTAAGGAACCTTTGACTTTTTTATTGTATTGCTGTAAATTATTCTAAATTCCTCAGAAAAATGTTTCGAACCATAGTAAGATCCAGAGAGAATCTCCTAGAGAGATTCGAGAAGATTTTATTGACCAGGTTAATCCCACGTAATAATGAGGGATAAATGCGGGGATTCAGCTCCTTGTACACATTGTAAAAAATTTCTCATAAAGTTCGTAGCACCGCCGCCCCTGATATGCGAAATAGTAAATTATATCACTCACATCTTGATTTTTAAGCACATAAAATTCAAATTTAGTGACGAAAATCACAAAACTTGCTGATTCTCATAGTGATTCGCGAAGATACTACGTGGCATTACACTTTGTGATATTTCCCATCCCATAATCAGTGAACTGAGTAGCTCATTCTCCTGAAAACATATCAAAAACATTTATTGCTATATTAAATAGTGAACTCTGCTATCTTTCCGTGTAACGCGTAGCGGATTTCTCATAAATATTGGGAGAATTCTTATGCATTTACCGTAGAAACTCGAAGAAGATGGTATTTCTTATACATTTTATGGAGAAATTCGTATATCTGAATGAAGAATCCATTTTCCTTACGAGAATTAGGAAATTTCTTGTACTCAAGAATCACTTGGATTTCCAAAGATTTTCAGTGGAGAATTTTTCAGAGGATTTCAGGAACGTTCTCAGTTTCCTTGGTGGAAATTCCAATTTTGAGAGTTTTTCAGAATTATTCTGAATTTTATACAGAATTGCGGAAATTTACAGAAACTGTTCGAATTTTGAGAGTTTTCCAGAGATTCTCAGAAATTCTCAGGGAAATTTTGTTCACTTTTGGCACAGCAATATTTCAATAAAATTCAATAAGAATCCTCAAACTTCAACGAACTTCAATGGAAGTCAAAAAGTTTCACTCAAAGTTATCGAATTTTGTGGACAATTATTGAATTTCACTGACATTTCGTTGAATCTTGCTAATTTTCAATGAAAGCCGAATGTGCCAAAAGTGAACGAAATTCAACAAAATCTTTCCCCCAGGGTATTCAGAGAAATTTTCAGTGGAAAAACGTGTCCAAAGAGCGAAAGTTTTCCAGAAATTTGAAGAGTTTCTTAGATTTTCTTAAGTCTCTTTAGATTTTTCCAAAGTTATTCACAGTTTTGCAGCGAAATTTAGAGAAATTTGATGTTGCTGAAGTTTGAATCGTTTATTGAGAGAAATTTGTGAGGAAAAAATGGAATACTCAGTACATTCTTCAAATAATGTTTTTAGTTTCAAGGAGTTAATTCGGAAAGGTGAACAACGGTGATTCATCAATTTTCTGTAAGTTTGAAAGTAGGTTCTGTAACCATGAAATTTGCAAAGAAATTCTTCTCACCAGGACCTCCATTGGAAAGGGAGATTTCAGTGCTTTGCATTGGCTTGCAGATTGTTTCATAGGATTCAGATAAAAAATATTATCAAAATTATTCATCCCTGTTCCTGTCACAATGGTCGATACCGAATAAAATATAACTCCTATCAAACTCGTAATAAATATAAATAATAACTCAACTCACTATTGAACTCTGTGAACAATTTGCTCCCTTTCGCAAGAAAACATAGATCTTCCGGTATCTGCTACCCTCAGTACAAGTATTTACTCTCCAAATTTATCAAACAAACTGTGACATCCAAGTCATTAAAAATCGTGATACATCCACTTTGACGTAACTGCGTTAGAAGCAATACAATCGACACCCATCGAACCTGCATTTATTATATTCCCTGTCGAATATAAAAAACCCTGGGCCCCAGTGAAATGAATTCGAAATAATTGATCACGAGGTGCCGATAACAATTGTTGCAAAAAAAACTTCAAAATAATTACCAGAATATATCGGATACCGTTGGATATCCTTTCGTAGAGTATTAGAAGTTTCTAAAACCCGTACACACTTGTGACGGTTTAAATTTCTGTCTTCCCTTTTCAATAGTTGTTCGAAGGTATAAATAGAGCTCGATAACATTCTGTGGAATAGTGAAATCCGATTGGAGAAGCGATCCTTCCCGGAATCGAAGTTTGAAAAAAAAGATGGTCGGAAAATTCCTAAACTTTGAATGTCATTATTAATATCTGCTTATTAGTTCATGATCGATTATTTGCTCCATTTGTTGATTATACTTTAAAATACGTCTGGTTTATTCACTGACGGGGAGGAATGTTCTTGCTCGTTCAAATAAAATTTACCGTCCGAATAGGGGATATTTCACGTGTCATCAAAATGAAAATCGTTCTCAAAACACGTGATTTTGTTTACTCGCCGCGTTTTATCGCATCGATACATTTGTCTCTGTATTATCATAAATCATCAATATTTTTGTACGAAGTTCAAAGGATATCTCTATCCATATGACGATGATATCGTGTTGATACTTCATTAGATATTTCACGCATCATCATTCATCCATCTTCAAAGAATATTTCATATACATTATTCATTCTTCTAGCATCTAGAATCTGTATTTTGAATCCTAACTTTTAATATCAAAAGTTATCATGAATGTTCTATTCAACTTCATACTCAAAGGGAAATATAACACATTCGCCTGAAACTCAAATTGATTCTCCGGGAGAAATTCGCAACAAATACAAAGCATGGCATTCTTCAACACCGTGTAACGAGTTTATGAACATTTTTGATCTTTCTTTTCATTCTCCATGTTTTTGTCTTCCAAGAAGTTACAACTTTTCTCCACTGTTCTTCCATTATTCATTACACTTATTCCGTACTTTACAAGGAAATAAAAGAAATATTTTATTTGATGAAAGAACAACTACAGCCACGTTGATTCTTTTAGCAAACAGTTTGCATAGATCATCGTCGGAAGATGTGCTTTGTATTATAAATGAACTCGCCGTGAATGAAACGAGCAAATATCATGAATATTTTCATTGCAATCGTTGAAAGATGAACAAGGTTGTTGGCTTTTCTCATTTTATATGAAAATAATTGATAAGAAAAAGAATCTTCAGGATATGTGTTTATCTTTAAGATCTTCGGATACGAAACTGTTATAATATTAATGAAAATTCATGTTTGTACATTTCATTTCCAAGGAGAGAATAACTTTTTCTTTTCCTCCCTCACGGAACGTGTATTAATGTCGGATCGCATAAATTCACGTCGATAGACATGAATTATTCGAAAATGTAAATAGAAATTTATTATGGCTTGTGTGGAAGATGGAGGTGCATGGGCGGATATTACAGAACGTTTGAGCACCGCTCGGTTGCGAATGAGAAGCAACGCCTTCGAAGGATTGTGATATTTCGAGAATGCGTGAGAACGTCTTCTGACGGTACAAACTTCTTCGGGAGTGTTATTCAAATGCTTTGATAACTTAGAATTGTCTAGTCTTAGTTGTTCAGGGGACCAACTAACCAGTTTGAACAATGTGTCTCTCTGTTAAGAAAATTTTGGTGCACCTAAAACTACAGCCCGCAGCAAAGGGCCTTGCCAGGCTTCTCGCATTTTTTCAAACATCCCCATATAAAATCATCTATATGCAATCAATCGAATTGATTCAATACAGACAAGTGTCTATCGTTATCTATGGTTTTTTGTTTTCTGTGATATGACAAAAAGCTCGTGAACGTTTGAAGCCCCTGATTAGAAGACACAAAGGACGTCCTTCTAATTTCTCCATCAATTTCGAGCAGAAGAGAAAAAACAGAAAACACAGCTATCCACTTTCATATACCGTTCTCACCGTTCTCACCGTTATTGCGAAAGATTGTCGACGACACCTTCGGGAAAAGTTACGCAAAAATACAATTATACCGATCGACATTATCGCGAGAGATAAATATTGCTCAGGTTGAAGGAACACGTTTACAGCCCCAATCGTGATGATTCAAAGTCTCGTATGAAGAAAAACAGGGTAAAAGAGAATGAAGGAGAAAAATTAAATGAGCAGTGGAATTATCTGTGTGAATTCCCCATCTTCCCTAGATTGCTCATTCAATTCCTTCGAGTGAAGTTTCGTTACGAGTCGGCCGACGATGAACAACGTATCAACGTAGTATCCTTCTTTTGTCTTGTTCGGTTAAAAGATTTCACTTTCGCTCGGCTAACAAAAAATGCACTTGACATTTTCGAAATTTTCTTCCATCCCCGAGAATCACGCCTACAAAATATAGTCCTCGAGTGATAAAAAAGAATTGGAATGATTTTCCTATCCCCGATACACGACATTCTCTATAATGGAAAAACGCAACTCCACGCGTATCTAATTTTCACTCAACTATGAAGAACTATTATAATTCTATACCGCATAACTTTCAATCAAATGTTTCTAAGTGGAAATGAATAATGGAATAATGCATTCGAGTGAAATGTTCTGGAAAATAAGTGAGATTAATTTGCAAAGGACTGATGCGAGGAGAAGATATTTGTAATTCATTATTTTCCATCTGGGATTTTGTGCGGTAACTCTAAGCGACTTGAATTCTTTGTGAAAACGAGAGAGGATATATACATACACTTTGATGATTCGTCCTTTCGCGCTATAAAACAGTGGAAAACACCAAAGTACTGCAACTAGAATGAAGTTATAGTTCTCTCACCGCAATATACACAGATTTTATGCAAATGATCTGCTTGATCGCATATTTATTGGACAGAGTATGAATTATTCATGCTTGTACGCTACATGACTCCTTGGCACGTTACAATATTTGTTTCACTTACTTCATTTTCATTTGACGCTTAAGGGTGATAAATGTTACATTCGCTTGTTCACGCAAAAATGCCAAGTTTTATCGTTATTCGCGCAGAACCAAAAAACAGAATGCACTTCATCGGAACTTTGGAAAATTGGCAGAGATATCGTGGGAAACATTTGTGTACGATTTGAAAAAGATGTTTTAGTTAAATTTATTGTGAAACGTAGATCGGATGATCGTTAAACAGAATTTCGAATGAGAAACAGTTATTGTTTTATTGTCCTCTAACAAGAGAAAGGTTTTCTAATTGTTTTCGGGGAAATGAATGTTTGTTTGGATCAACTTCATTCCACTGATGATAAACAAGTGATATTTTGTACAAAATTTTGACAAAATTCCTCGTCAAAAAGAGCCGTATATCTCTCTCAAAATATAATATATGTAGCAATAGTCTTATTTTGAAAACTGCTTGCTGGAAAAATTTCACAGGGAATCTCTGAAAATCTCAAAAACTGATGAGTGCAGTTTTTCAGAGGTGTTCATAGTTTTTCAAAGATGTTCATAGATATTCAGAGGAATTTTCAGTGGAAAAACACAGTGTTTCCAGATGTCAAGACTGATAACAAAATTTATTATACATTCATATTGAATTTGAACTTAAATTGATTGATATGAATACAAAAATAGTAGATCGTTTGAACATTTATTCGGCTGTACACAATAATATTCCACGAAAATTGTGGATAATATTCCGGTAATATGATATGAATATCATCAGTTGTTAGGGCAAATTCTATAATAGGTCCTCAGGAGATACACAGAGAAAAGAATATACTACTTTTTCTCCTCTTGCTTGCTAAACGAGAAACAGGAAAGTTTGTCAGATGGATTTTTACATGAAAGTAAGGGCGATTACGAATCAATAACTGAATTTTACTATATGATTTATAAAATTTAACGTTCAGCGTTTAAAACTTCAATCCTACCTATGAATTTTTCTACGATATTCGTAATCTTCCGTATTTTCTATGTAAAAATTCATCTTACAAATATTATATTCCTGTTTCTAGTTCACTAAGAAGAATAACAAGAATTCTTATATCTTCGAGCGGCATTTTTCTCCGTATACCAGCGTAAAAAACATTTTGTTCGTAAGATTTCTCTGTACTGAATGTATGGAACAGTCTACAATTTTCAAAGAATAATCTTCGATAGCGCAATACATGGAGTATCAAATATTATTTCCTGAAAATTTCAGACTGTCCCTGGTGAAAAATGTTGAAACAGATGAAGCGTAAAAACCTTTGAATTTCCGCTTCTTTTGCGCTTAGATACTGTTCCGTTTACTCTTCCGCGTCGCTCCATCCGCTTCATTTTCACCAGGGGTTTCATAAATTCTGTTTGGAGAATTCTTACAATAAAATGTTCATTCAGATGATACGCTGGTGTCCCCTCAATGAACTCCGATAAAATGTTTCTATTAGAGAATTCACTTTCAACTTGGAAATTTCTCGAAATTGTATACTATTCTGGAGAAATTTGGGAGTTCCTCGCTGAGATGGAGACTCTACTGCTGAATAAAGTGATTACATACAACTAGGCTTGTGTTCCAAAACTTTGCTCCTGTACTCTGAAGTATCAGTTTTCTATGTCTTTCTGATCAACTGAACAAAGCTGTGCTTCCTCAACACGAAGTGTTCTACTGTTTCTGCTTCTCGAAGGTTACATCCTGGACAAATAGCCTTCGGATTTTTAGTGTACAAAATTTTATTTACGTTTATCTCAAGGATATAAGTGTTCGCTAGTTTGAGGTTTCCTAGAATCCTCAGCCAGCTTAGGTACAGGGCATCTGAACCCATCAGCGTCTGAACGGACATTTTTCGACATCAAAGTTCAGAGATTCGCTGTACAATGAATTTGATCGAAAAAAAATTTTTTAACCACTGCACCCTATGTTTTGAAAGTTGCTCTTCCAAATGGTGATGTTTAGAAAACCCTGAAACGAGTTTCCTCGATGTGAAAATTGCAGATTAAAAAAAAACAACACTGGTTTTTTGAAAACAAATTTTGTTGCCTAATACAAATTGTACCGCGTCCATGAACCTCAAACTGAGAGTTATTTGCTCAAGATTGATAAAAAAAAATGTTTATTCATACAAAAAAGCGTCCGAAACAATAGATTTCACTTTCAATCTTCAGCAATTTTTTTCTCGATTTCTATGGACTTTAGAAAAAATTTCCCAGCAACAAAAAGATCTTGAAATCGGTCAAAGGATACCTTCAAATTTCTTTGGAACCGTAAAAGAAATCTTTCAATTTTTCGGCAGATGGAAAAATTGTTCAAAAAATCTGAAAAAATTTGAGAAGATTTCTCAAAATCTGAGAATATTTCTTAGATTTGTAATGAAGATGAAGCGATTCACATTCTTGCTGAACTGTTCTCGAGAAGGGATGAAAAACTATCAATACCCACTCTCTAAAATCTTTGGAGTGAGATTTCACTCTTTAGCCAGCCAGAAGTGAGCCTGTCGAATTTTCGAGTGAAATTTGAAGGTTCGAGGTTAGAAACCCGTGTGGAAATATTTCGCTGAAAAATGTCTGCAAAACTATGAAAAATCTCTGAAAAAAATGGAAAAACTCTGAGAAACTCTGACAAACTCTGAGAATCTCTGAAATTTTTATGAGAAATCTAATATTTTTGGGACATTCTTTACAGACTTTTTTCAGACTTTTTTCAGAGTTTCTCAGAGTTTTTTCATACTTTTTCAGAGAAATAGTAACGAAATTGCACTCTGAAAAAACTCTGACAAAACTCTAATAAATTGTTGACATTTTTCTGATTATTGAAAAATCCTGAAATTCAATAAATACATTCATATGCCGTATTCAAATATCATGTGTGAAAAAGTGTTTGAAAATTTTTTAATTTTTTTCTAAAAGTCAGAAAAATGTTAGCAATCTATCAGAGTTTTGTCAGAGTTTTTTCAGAGTGCAATTTCGTTACTATTTCTCTGAAAAAGAATGAAAAAACTCTGAGAAACTCTGAAAAAAGTCTGAAAAAAGTCTGTAAAGAATGTCCCAAAAATATTAGATTTCTCATCAAAATTTCAGAGATTCTCAGAGTTTTTTCATTTTTTTTCAGAGATTTTTCATAGTTTTACAGACATTTTTCAGCGAAATATTTCCATACGGGAATTCACAACCACTCCGACGCTAGAGTGAATTTTTCACTCTAAGAGAGTGAGAGGTCACTCGAAACGAGTGAAAATTCCACTCGAAGCGGACAGGCTCACTTCTGACACTTAGTGGAGTGAAACGTGCGATTTTTCACTCCTTCAGATTTGGAGAGCAACAAACAATAGAAAAAAACATGAACTTTCAAAAAGTCGCGCATAAAATTTATACAAAGTAAATAATCAAATTTAGAAAGTTTGTTATTCACACTGGAAGAAAAAATCGATAAATTTATCTGGGAATTTTTCCGTAATCAGGCAGCAAGTAACTCGAAGGAAAACTCGGGAAAATTACCAACAGTTTTGTAATTATGCCAAAAAAAATATGGTGAATATACCAATTTTCCTGTAATTTCACCGAAAAACGAGATCGGATTAATTGCTCACCAACAAATTTTGGTAAATCTACATCGTAAAAAAGGTTCACCGGGAAATTCCAGTGAATGTACTGGAAGTTATTGACCTGTGTATGTACCGGAAACCTGTAGCACATTTATACTGCAAAAATTCAGTACAGTAGACTCCCGATTTAAGCACCATCTTTGTCTTTTTCTCACATGAGATTGCATCCCAAGTAGAATACGGACACGGATGGTGCTTAAATCGAGAGTCTACTGTACAAATGTTATGGAATTTTAGCCTCAAAACTGGCAATTTTCTTAGCCTCAGTACTGGAATTTTTCAATACACGAACTGGACTTTTCCAGGACACGCACTGGAAAATTAATGCTGAAAGTATTCATCAAAATTGGAAAAAAATTGCTCACACAAAGTGATTTTGCACGGTCCTTGTGTTTCAAGATGATTGAGAAACTTGATCGTTCATGTGGATGGACAAAAAGTCATATCTACCTCACGGGATTTGAACCTACACTTTTTCTACTTGCCTACAAACTGACACCTAAGACCTACCCGATGAGTTATAGCGCGACATACTGGAAGGCTAGCTTGGGTTACTAAATATGCTTCATATTTAAAATACAGAAAGAAATAGGTTATTTATTTAAAATCTCAATCAAGGGATTTTCAATATTCAAAGACTTTGAATTTTACCTGCCAGAAATGACGAAGTATTTCAGTGGAACAGTGATTAAATTCCAACATAACTGGAAAATTCCATCACACGACCTGAAAATTGCAGTTCAAAACCTGTATACCAACGATTAGGTTTTTTTTTCTAAATTTGAAATTTTTTCCAAGTCTCTTTCGAGAGGATACTTCTTTCTGGTGTACAAGAGCTGTAAAATTGTAGTGAGAGCCAGTAAAATTTCCACGAAATCATGGCAAAATTTCAGTACACGATCTCAAACTAAAAAATTCCAGTACTAACACTGGAAATTCCCAGTCCAGGTACACAGTAAATTTCCAGTTTTGTTTTTCACAATGTGGCTGGAGTATTGCCCAAGTATTTTACCCCGGGATTTCCAGTTAGAATAAAACAAGACGGATAAGAATCATTCCTCTAGGGTTTGACTGGGAATGGAGATAGTTTCAATCTGTTATAGCAACTTCACTTAGAATTTAGAAGGAAAATTCGTGGATGACGTGAATCGGTGGAGGTGGCTCGATGCCAAAGCAATGTAAAGGCAATGCAGAAAAGTGCAGTCTGGATGTTCATCTGGACATTTCCCCGTTTTTTTCACGTCGCTTCTGCATCGAGCGACCATTCTCCCACCGATCCACGAGTTGCCAGTTGTGATTATAACTGAAGGTTTGATATGAGAAGTATTAAGGGATTTCTCAGTGGGACAATCTCAAGCACTCGAGTCTTGTAGCTAAAGATAATGATTTCAACCTTGATATAAACTTTATTCACTCGCATATATATATTATATATAATTTTGAGAATTTTTCCTTTCGGAAGATTGACTTGGAGGGTAGATAATTTTATTCGTCGCACCTGCACTATATTTGCAACATCATTGCACGAGTGAGCACACGGAAAGACCGGGTCTATTAATATTTAGAAAAATGAATATCAATTCAATCAATCAAAATTCGTAGTCGATGTATTACTAACAATTGATAGTTTCACTGTGAAAAATACCAATGAAACTGCCAATTGTTAATATTTTGACTACGAATTTTTGGTAGACTCACTACCAAATCTTCTTTTTCCCTAAATTGACAGTCATAGATCCGCTCTTTCCGTGCAAGAAAATCACAACCAGTCCACACCAAGTCCATTCAGCGAAGCGAAATAAAAATTCTAACTCAGATATCTATTTGTATGAAATATCGTGAGAAAAAAACTATAAATCACAGATTACATACAAATATATAATCTATATAAATCTCGTGAATTTAAAGACATTTTTTGTGCCAGAGGATTTCCGTATCATCATAGGTCCAATGTAGAAAGAATTATATTTTCATCGCATCAGAGAGCTCCGCTATATTTATGACTCTACGTTGTCATCTGGATTTAATCCACGTCAAATCCGTGATTATGAAAACTGTTACAAAGAAACCTATATGCATTTTTCATTCTTGGATGAAAAATGAAGCGATATCGATTCTATTCGCATTTATATCGCAAATAAAAAACAGAATTGAAGTATCCTTTTTGCGCGTTACAAAAATTTGTACTTTGAAAAAACAGTGTGTCGATAGTAATGATGATCAATACTACACGGTCACACTATGCTGCATGATAAAAGCTCGTTGCTATAAATATTCCATTAACGTTAATTCATTCCATCTGAAATAATATTAAGTCTTCACTTATTGATCTTTGATAACAATTCTATGTTGGGAATCGAATATGATGAATACGATCTGTTCTTTCCACGAGTTTTGAATTTCTTTCGAATTTTATATTATATTTCATATATTCCGACAGACAGTATTCGCTCATATCTTACCTTCCAGGGATGCTTTCATGTTGTAAAGTATTTTATGATACGTTTATCGAGTTTAATGGCAACTCAACCTGCCCATCTAGCGTTGTACAGAAAAATCATGAATCTTGTTAAGTTTCGCTCTAATAAAGTTATCGATCAATTAATCATCGACTTGCATTTTTCTTGCCCTATTCTCCACCGGGGAGAAAATTTTGTAGCCTCGATTTCTTCACTCGACTGCATTTACACTTTCACCCAAAGAATAGAAGAACTCCACTCGAAGTTTTCTATGAAATAACCTATGGCTTTTATCGCCTTTTTTCTACCCTAGTAAATTTTAATACAACAAGTTTCATCCATCTCATAACTCGCTCTATATATCCGACATTCGATATCTCAACGAAAATGTAAAATCTCGATTTTCCGAATAATTTGAAAGTTCATCTTTAGCTTCTAATTGCCACTCTTCCCTACGATTTACAAGTTTCAAGTTTAATGACAGTTCTCCCCTCTTCGATAATAATGTCATTCACTGTGATTTACGACGCTTGGTCATTGGATTCTAATCAGAAATTTGAATTAGAATACTAGAGGAGCGAAGGTACTTGAAATTATCAACACGAAGAGTAGAAAACAGAAGCGAGAATGAATCCCGACTACTATGAGCTTAATAAGTACATGAATGAGATTTTAATTGCCACGCTTTCATGCGAATTACGACAAATTTTCCTAAGGAATATCATATTTAACTTGTTCAACATTCCCTGAAAGACTGTAATAAATGCAATGATGAGATAATAAATTCTATACAATTTTTAATATCAAACTTGACACGAGGAGGGTGGAGTTCTCAATTCTCATCCTCGATTTCACGCGGAATAACAAAAAAAAAAAACAAGGATAATTCAGTTGCATGGAAAATTGAATGTACCTTGTTTTGACTGAAGTATCATTGGGAATGAATATATTCTCTTCCATCAATTTCAAAGCCAATTATATCAAGCCACCTGTCGTACTAGACTTGTCGCCATATCGACCCCATTCGAACGAAGAGAGTTGAAAATTTCAAACTCTCGGATAAACACAAACAATAAAATAATATGTTTGCGCGACACAATATCGATGGATTTTTTTTTTAATTTATGATTCGAATATTTCCAGCGTCAACCTTGATCCTTGATATATATCACGGTACAACGAAGTTTTCAATTAGTTTGAGATTATCACGGATTTAGAGCTTTGATTTTCACTTGATTATTCTATCCCATGACAGTCTTTGTGGATGTTGAATCCCGCAACCGCTGAGAAATTGAATTCTCGTTGAAAATCTTTTTGATGATACAACAGTGTGTGGTTATTCGAACAACTAATTAGTTCCGTGAAGCGATTATTTTGACGTATTCTATACGTGATTGATACATCGAGATGACTAAGATTTTATTCGATATCGATGAAGTTTCGATATAAACGAACCCTTGAGATCCAATGAGGTTGTTCTTTTTCTTTCATGCGATATATAATGGATACAAAAAGAACGTTGAATCATATTTGAAGTATACACAAACTCGATAAAAATTGTATACAGTGTTTAATCGAATCATCCAAAGAATTGGAAACCGGAATCGAAGATCTACGTTGAATCGTAAATCGCTCTTTCACCACCACATTTTTCTAATTTTATTCCAATTGAAATCACTGAAGGAATGATAAACTGTATCGAACTGATTCATTTAATCGATCACGTTGAATGAAATATACATTCCCGAAGAGAGATCCGTGAGTCTGTTAAAAGCATGCGAATGCATGTGACGGCTGATCATAAATGGTCTTTTCTACTGATTATATGAACAGACAAGTTTTTCGCTTATAATTTGTGTCGTATCGAATATTCGAATTATTATTCCAAGCACAGGCTACATTTTAAATATTCTTGCCAAGGGTTAATACGATTGCGATTTCAACTGCGAGATAAGATATAACAGGGTTCGCAACCCTGTTCCTTGAGAAAGAAATTCATCAACGCACTGTCGATTGATTATCATCTTTTGGATAAATCGATGAAAAAAATAATGATAAATATATTAATTACCCAACACTCGAATGAATAATCTTTACCTTATGGAATCCCGAAGTGTGACGGCGAACGTACGAGTTGTACGAGCGGACGGTTAAAGCGGGAGAAAAAGAATGAGAGAGAAAGAGAGATAGGAAAATTATAAGTAACTTCTTCGACAATGTCCGATGCTGTTATGGCAAGTTTTGAACCCCCGTGATGCATTTATATAAGTCCAGGACTTTGCGATTCCCTCCCACCAGTGGGCCACCCTCGTCCAATCGAAACCACCAGAGTGCCGCTTCTCACTACACAGCAGCGGCAACCCTCTTTCCTCCTCTACATATCTTCCCCTCGTTCCCATAACGTATCCGGTGCCCTACAAACAACTCTCGTTGCTCCTTCTCTCTCTCTCTCCCCCCGTACAAACGGAATCCAAATCCGGCATACGACTGCACGCGTACTTTGCTCCACAGGTGCCCCTCGGGAAATGTATTATTTTATATATATCTACACATGTATGCAAAGATGAAATTTTGAAAAATGAAGAGAGAATGATTGACGCCGAACAACAACATATATGTGTTGTTTTTGCCTAGTCTACGGTGAGAATTTTCGCAATTTTATTGTCTCGTTGCTCAAATGAAAGAATTGACAATCGGTGAATGTAAGAATAGTTGTTTAGAAGGGTGGAAAGTGTTATTTTGTTTGTCTGTGAATTCATGCTTTTATGCTTCAAGGGTAGGTAGGTTTTATGTGCTCCGAAGGAAGAATAGGGAATCTAATTGAATATTAACAGCACAAGATACGTCGGGGCATTGTTCGGGATTGTTATTTTATTTTAGAAAAAGAAAAATCGTTGTTAATAATCGAAGGGTATGGGAATGTACGTTATGCGGTGGTTTCGGTTTGCGTTTCCATAAACACACAAGGTAACGTGATTCCCTGTGGAAGTCAGCTGAAAACTGATGTGAGATTTTCACTTTGAGTGGAAGAATTCGAGTGAACGTTGGGAATCAGTTAGAATAGCGTAAAGAGAATATATCATGTATCCAAAAAGGGTATAATAAAAGATCATGAAAGTGAAAGAAGTGAACGTGAAAATGAATTTATTATCAATTTTTTTATGGATTCGTGTAATTGAGGTGTCTCGAGCAGTTGTTCGTGGTACAACGCATTTAATTAGATGAGAATAATAACCCTTCGTGTACCTTTTTCTCCTGAAGATATAGAAATTTTGCAAAATCTTTCCTGTGCATTTCTTTAGGTTTTGGAGCAACAAAACTCGAGAATCAGAATGATAATATTGTTTCTTCAAGTGGTAGAGATTTCGAGAACTCGAATATCACTTTAGCAGCTATTTGAATGGATTCAACAATGAATTTTGAACTTTGCTTTCCATCATTTCAATCAAACTGTCATTCGTGAGAGAAGAAAAGTGTCGTACTCTGTCTCTGAAATGAAATAATCAATCACCACGGGGCGTAATTAGTCAAATACTGTGGAAATATCAACAGTCACACTACTCGCACTAACGATCATTCAAAATAGTTTCGATATGGATTATTTACAGTACAGCGTATTTTGACATCCCTTCGATGCGAAAACAAGAACATACGATTTTGTATTTTGTTTTATAATTCAAATTTACGAGCGTATGCACGTAATTGCAAGGTACGAGAGATACAGGTTGTTTCCTTACCACTCTTTATCGATGATGATGATGATGACAATTGAGTTCAGTATAAAAACTAACTAGCGTGGTTTCCATGAAACCGGCCATAATTTCATAAAACAACGGTGACGATTTGAAAATCGAACAATTCGGAGTATAGTAAAAGAAAAAAACAAAGAAAAGAGGGTAGATTATTCAAATTCAGCTACACGAAATAAATCCATTCAGATGTAATCAACAAAATCTTCATAGCTTTGATGTTACGATGAGCATTAAGTTAATATTATGCGGATAATGAGGTCTCGAACGCATCTTATTGCGCGCATTAACTTGATTTGAATGGATAAACGATTGAAAAGGGAAAATACGATAAAAAAAAGTAACTTATAACAGCCCACGATTTTGATGGATCTTCTTCTTTTTTCTTTCATTCTCCGAATGCTAATCTCGAGGATATTTGTTTCTTCGAGGATCAGTAATTTGTCGTGATATTTAGAGGGAGTTGAGGAAAATTCGATTTTCAACAATCGTTGATGAATCAATCAGGTGCGAAAAGAATGAATTTTTAATGGGTTTGAATCAGTTTTCTGCATCAGAACCCATGACAATCAATCGGTTTAATGGGATTCTTTAACTAGGGTGTATATATTTACTTTTCGAAATTGTCTGCTCGAGGATTTCGAATATGGAAAATATATTTTACTTTTACCCAGAAATCTCCCGATTTTGGATAGAAAATGATTTTTTTTACTTTCACCGGAACCGTGAAAACAGCGTTAAATGATTAAATAAACATCCAAATCTCCACCACAGTCATTTTACATTCGCCATTAACATATATTCAAATTTAAATGAGAATTTTCCTTGCACGAAATGCACAATGAATTTACATACGAAATGAGAAGAGTAAAAATTCATTCATACTCTCGGAGTACCTTTTTTAGAGGAGAAAGTGGGAGATCAAATGCAAGAACAAACGAAACAAAATAGATTTCAATCACGACATCTCGTCAAAAACATCTCGCATTCTCGTTCAAATACATGCTTAAGAATTGGGAAGCAAATATTCGATTGTGGGAGAAATTGATAGCTTCTACGTGACCGATGAGCAACCAAACTGTATTAATTCCCCTCTCTTTATCCATTTAACTTTTTTTCGTTGTATTTACGTGAAAAGTACGATCTTCGTGAAGGAATTCTTTTACTATCAATTATTCGAGTATATTTATCAGGATTTTATTTATGAAAATCATTTCACGTCGCTCGTTTGTCAAGTTTGTGTATTGTTTATGAATTTTTCAATAATCGGGTAGGAGTTTTATACGAATTCTATACACAACATCTCACGTGAGAAGATGCTTTTTCAACCCCTGGCGCTTCTCATCACCAATTTGCCCATAGGTGGCGCTAGATGTCGAGCAGTTGATATCCGACAAAGATTTCCAACTCACAATAACACGAGTTTCATTCAGTAGCATTAGTTTATTAGAGATAAACATGTCGAGTTTTGTGCCAACAAATTACGATTTGCGGACAGCACTACTTTTCTGTTTCCATCTGAAGAAAACCGTAGCCGAATCGCATCGAATGCTCGTGGAGGCGTTTGGTGAGCATGCTCTCGGTAAAACACAGGGTTTCGAGTGGTTCAAACGGTTCAAAAGTGGCGATTTTGACGTCAGGAACGAAGAACGTGGAAGACCACCGAAAAAGTTTGAAGACGCTGACCTGCGAGCCTTGTTGGACGAAGACGACGCTCAAACGCAACAACAACTGGCGGATCGGTTAAAGGTGACCCGAGAAGCCATCTCCCTTCGGTTGAAAGCCATGGGAAAGATAAAAAAGATGGGGAAATGGGTTCCACATGAACTCAACGAAAGACAGCAGGAAAACCGCAAAACATCATGCGAAATGCTGCTCGCCAGGTTCCAAAGAAAGTCATTTCTCCATCGAATTGTGACTGGCGATGAAGAGTGGATATATTTCGAGAATCCTAAGCGCAAAAAGTCATGGGTTACTCCGGGTGAACCATCAACATCGACGGCAAGACCAAACCGCTACGGACGAAAGACAATGCTGTGTGTTTGGTGGGATCAGAAGGGCGTAATCTACTACGAGCTGCTGAAACCTGGGGGAACTGTCAATACTCAACGCTACCGACAACAAATGATCGATTTGGATCGAGTTTTGCGTGAAAAACGACCAGACTACCAACAAAGACGACACAAGGTGATTTTGCTGCATGACAATGTACCAGCACACAAAGCAAAACAGGTCCAGGAAACGATAGAGTCGTTCCGTTGGGAGATTCTTCAGCACGCGCCTTACTCACCGGACCTTGCCCCATCCGATTACTACTTGTTTGCATCGATGGGACACGCACTTGCCGAGCAGCGCTTTACTTCTTACGAAGATGTACGAAAATGGCTCGATGACTGGTTTGCCTCAAAAGAGCAACAGTTCTTTTGGCGCGGAATCCACAAATTGCCAGAAAGATGGAAAAAATGTATAGATAGCGACGGACAATACTTTGAATAAGTTACTTTGTATCATATCATTACAATAAACGTGTTTTTTCTGTACAAAAATTCCGGTTTCATACTCACACACCTGCGATTTCATATGTTTGATCAGAGAAATTTTGTACGATGATTCATGCACGGAGAGAAATTATTGTGCCCCAAGCGTGTATTGCCTATAATGACATATAATGGGTCCCAGGCTGGGTCCATCCTCTTTGAACCAGTATTGGGATATGACGATGGGGCTCATGTTGGCTCAATCTTGGCCCTGTTGTGCTGTTGGAAATAATGAATCTTAGTGCGGGCACATTTGAATTCAGCTCTAATTTGGACCAGCGTTAGGCCAAGATTGGGATGAATTCATATCCCGAGCATGTGCGTACAATCCTCAGCGTGTATGAATATTGGTCTTGGGCCCATATAGGCAGGATGGGGCTCAACGCTAGGCCCAAGACTGGGCCAAAGTGGGACTGAAATTCATGCCCATTGGGGTAGAATTCAAAACAATTTTCCAATGTCAAAAAAACGGAAGGGGCAGTATCGATTGCCTAGTCTGGGTTCATGCTGGGCTCATGGTGTTACCAATCCTCGGGCAAAGCAATACAGCCAAGCTGGGAACGATGTTATCATCTCAGGGTTGGCCCCATTTGTCTACCCAGCTTGGCCCCACACTTGGGGATGTTGTTAAAAATTCAAAAATGATGTCAGGATTGCGAGTGAATCTGTTCAGAGATTCTATCTGCATGGGATCGGCTGTTTATTTGATCCATGAATTGAGAATGTCTTTAACTTTCAGGCAAATATGGAAGATTTTGAATTTAGTGCACTGAGAGCCCAATTTTTTAGATTGGAAGAAATTTTTCTTAGTCCTTATTCCAATAAATATTTTGTTCAATCAAAAAAAATTCAGTTGGAAGGAAAGTTTTCATCAAACTGAAACAAAGAATTTTCAAATTGGAACAAAAATATTCCTTCTTAAATTTGAAAAAAATTACTTCAATTTAATCAAAAAATTTTTCATTGAGATGAATTATTTTTCCCATTGAAAGCAAGATTTACCAGAATGAGGGCAAAGAAATTTTCTTCCAATCTAAGAAATTGGGTTCTCAGTGTGAGGAACATTTTACTGCAACTGCGGAAAATTGAATGAAAAGGAATGATTTAATTCAATTATTATTAATATATAATTTTCTTTCTATTTCATATTATTTATTTTTATTTTTTTCCTTATTCTCAATGCAGATCGATTCATGAACATCAATCCTCCCATCCCATCAGAAGAATTGAATCAGAAATTGGAAATATATGCATATTTTAAATGATATATTGTGCATAAATTATACAAACTTATTTGACAATCAATTGACGTCAAGATATACAGTTTTCTGGAAGGTAAAATTCTCATAATATGTTTTCTATATTTCAATAAATATTATTCGTAAGCAAGAACGGTGAGGGTGGACGTAGGCCGCTCCTAGGCTTCGATATGACTTGTCGTCGGTTATAAACGACAAATGGGTGAAAAAAAGTTCTGCCCCAGACTACTTCAGCCTTGACTGCTTTAGAAATGATATACATTCGATAAATTTGAAATGACGTTATGCATCATTCACATTTGTTTACGGCACGATACAAATGAGCCTTTGAATTAAACTCCGCATAATATTTGATAACTTACATCAACGTCAAAGTTGAATCAAGTGCAAAGAATTGCATTTTTGTCCCTACGAGTTGGAGGATTCTATCAATATTTCACCAATTTCTATATTAGAAATAGAAATAGGAAAGTTTTCACTGATTACAACATTGTTTCTTTAATCTGTATATATTGTATAATATTTTTACATTCCGTGACGAAAAAAATTGCCTGAAAATCGACGAAGTATTCATCCAATTTCATTACGGTGAATCAAATTTTCATCCCATAAACTGTCAACGTAAAATCAACTTTCAATTTTGCTTACGTGTAGAAGAATTTTCAAGAAAGTCCATTTCGTCGCTGTGCACCCACACGTGTGCGTGAACGCGACTTATCTGCAAGGAAATCGATCAATTTGTCCCTGTATGAAGAAAAGTCAACCACATCTTTATTATTTTTCGATCACCGTACACGGTCTTTTTGATGATACAAGCATTTCTATATTTCAAAGTATAAACATCTTATTATTCTTGTATCCCTCCTGATTGCTTTGTTCCCTTAAATTTTCGAATGAAGAGAAATAATCATCTGTTGACTCGTACTTCACGGATACTTTAAATCCAATTTTCATACACACCAGAGCTCTCGGTCTTTCGAAAATCATTGAACATGTTATCAAATAAATTCGTGTAGCGTCGGACAATTATTTACAAAATTATGTATAAACGCCCTGTCTTGAGACATAATCTCTAAACACTCTGAAATGTCTTTCGAGAGTTTTCCTCATAATAATTCTCACAACACTGCATACTTAATCGCAGAGAAAGATACTAGAGATCGGTATGAAAGAAAATTATACGAAGCGTATAATTTTGACGGTTTTGATGCATAGACAATGTAATCGCGTTTTCTCGAGAAAAATATAGAAATTAGTCCGCATTGGTAGATATTTCATAACAAATGCGATGCGTTTTTATTCTGTGTAGAAATTTGCAAATTTTCAAATCAGTTATCAGCCTCGGGAGAGTAAAAAACAATCGATTGACGGGTGACGATTATGAGAAAGAGAGAGAGAGATTTTCTTCTCTTGTTTCTGATCCGAGAAGATGAAAACACTTTCGAATCATTCGGCTTTTCACGTCGATATCGACTAGGTACAAATTAATAACCAATAAACCAATTGATTCCTCTCGAACGCAGGAAGAGATGCGACGCATCCGTTGATCGAATGAATTCGTTGCAATCCAACAAAGTAGGTAACATCCTGACAATCTCGCAAATCGCTCCTTCTTGCGTTGATTTGAAATTGATCGTTGAAATTGTGGTGTTAATTGGAAATAAACTGTTCGAGATGTTAACCTTGAGGAATTATCTTCAAGGTTTTGTTTTCAAAGGATTAGCAAAATTATCCTCCAGAGCTGAATTCTGTGGAGGTAGGTATCGACGAGGCTTTTAATATTTGTGGATAGCGTTAGAATTTGGGAAAAGGTTTATTTGAATTATGAGCCGACAAGGAAAAAAGGTGATCGCGATCGCTTTATACAAACTTTTACGACCCGCATTTCATTTCGTTTTTGATTCTCACTTGAATGGCGCTTCTTGTTCTGTTCGCGTTTTTACAATCAATCAAGGGGACCTGGTATAACTTTTCTATGTAAAAATTTAGCCGACATCGGACAAACGCTTGGGTTAAATATGTCAGCCAATAACAATTGTGGGTGGAACAAAGATACATTGTGTTAAAACAGCAGTTGTTCAAGTTTGCGCTAATATTTATTCAGGCTTGAACCTTTTTTCAAAACTCTGTGGGAAATGCTGAAGAGCATTCATGATTTGTTCGGGATCATGCACGGAAAAAAATGAAGTGGTTGATATTTGGATAGCTAAAAATTAGCTATGGTTACTATTTTCCATCTCTGACAACAAAAGTTGCTGCTAAAGGAGTTAAAATCTAGCTTTTGTACCAATTTTTTTCGCTATCCAAATATCAAATACAGGGAATAGCTACCACAGCTATTGGGTGTATAACTTTGCTTCCACCGTTTTGCAATAGATGGCTGTAGCGGTGAGTGGTAGTTGAAATAAATAGATCATAGATGTCATACAATAAGCTTAGGTATTTGTAAACATAAAGCCATCGAAATATTATTCGATTTGTGTCTGCATCATAAAGTTATTCTCGATTGAACATGTCAGCTTACGTGCCAAATTCTCGTCATTTGCGGGAGGTTTTAATTTTCTGCTTTAATATGAAGAAATCTGCGGCTGAGGCTCATCGAATGCTCTCAAATACCTATGGTGAGGCCGCTATTAGTGAAAGAACGTGCCAAGAGTGGTTTCAACGCTTCAAGAACGGTGATTTTAACGTCGAAGATCAGCATGGCGGTGGAAGACAGAAGGTTTTCGAAGATGCAGAATTGGAGGCATTACTCGATCAAAACTCGTGTCAAACGCAACAGGAATTGGCAGGATCATTGGGAGTGACGCAACCAGCCATTCCAAAACGCCTGAAAGTCATGGGAATGATTCAGAAACAAGGAAATTGGGTGCCGTACGAGTTGAAGCCGAGAGATGTTGAACGGCGTTTGTGTGTTTGTGAACAGCTGATCGCAAGGCAAAGACGGAAGGGATTTCTGCATCGCATTGTGACTGGGGACGAGAAATGGGTTCATTACGATAATCCCAAGCGCAGAAAATCATGGGGATATCCCGGCCATGCTTCCACGTCGACGGCCAAACCGAATATTCACGGTTCCAAGGTTATGCTCATCAGTATTTGGTGGGACCAGCTCGGCGTAGTGTATTATGAGTTGTTAAAACCGACTGAAACAATCACAGGCGATCTTTTTCGAACGCAATTAATGCGTTTGAACCGAGCATTGGAAGATAAACGGCCGCAATACAACGAGAGACATGATAAAGTGATTTCACAGCATGACAATGCTCGATCCGATGTTGCGAAAGTGGTCAAGACATACTTGGAAATTTTGAAATGGAAAGTCCTATCCCACCCGCCGTATTCTCCAGACGTTGTTCCCTCGGACTATCACTTGTTTCGATCAATGGCACACGGCCTAGCTGACCTGCAGCACTTCCGGTCTCATGAAGAAGTAAAAAATTGGATCGATTCGTGGATTGATTCAAAAGATGACCAGTTTTTCCAACGCGGGAGCTGTATGCTGCCCGAAAGATGGGAGAACGTAGTAGCCAGCGATGGACAATACTCTGAATCATAAATGTATAATCAGTTTTTTTACCATAAAGTCTCGAATTTCGGAAAAAACGGCGGAAGCAAAGTTATACACCTAATAATTCCTAGCTAACATAGTGAATTATTTCTCCCGTGTGAAGAATCGCGAATCTATCTCTTTCATTTTGAACGACTGAACCGCATTCATTACGCAAAATGAGAACAACTCTTTTTCATGGCGTCACATGGGAGATGAAACGATTCAAAATCGCAATCGTTAGGAACATCGTAACATGTATACACGAAATAAATTGAATTTGCTGTAGCAGCTATTGACTTTTTATCTCACTTTTCTCGGTGCTATAGCTAAAAGAATTGCAGTCAAAGCTATTTATCAGCTGTCACGCCAAAAAGTTTCAGCTGTACAAAGGGAGAAGATTCGTTGTGACAGCAATCTTGGTGGTTCCCAGAGTTGACAAATGGCGCGGTACTGGCAAAGTTGTATTTGCCAGACTTCGGCAGAAACAACTGTGTTCATTTAGAATCATTAACAGTTCTTCAAATGGCTTACGTGGTCCGACGGTCTTCAGCTAGTATCGAATTAATACTGTTCGAAGAATACCCAGATCGTAAAGAAACGAAACCCCGTCAGTACCGAATCAGAGTTGGTTGCATGGTGAAATGTGAAAAAAAACGATACGACACCAATATCGATGCAACTTTGTTCTAATACAGAATAGATAGTGGATAGGGATTCCACTGATCTCTTCAATAACACGGTTACTTCGATGAGACAATACTGCGCCAGTATTGAGCCAGAGTTAGTATTAGCATTCAATATGTTCGATAGATGACAGTGTGCCAGTATCGATAGGACTGTGGCTGACTATAGAATCAGTGGTCGAATGACATTAAAATCACGATATTAGCAACTTGGCTGTTTGAATGAGCCAGAGTCGCGCCATCATTCGGTCAGGGTTGGTATGATCATTCAATATGTTCGAGAGACAACAGTGTGCCAGCATTGGTAGGACTTTATTCCACTACGGAATCTACGGTGAATTTTTATTCTTCCTGTGAGTGACGATTTTAGGGGTTGGTATTTGGATACCATACTAAAATTCACAACTAATTCCTTCTTCCTCGATATACTCCTTCCAAATTCATAATACCATTGACGTTCGAAAAATGATACCTCGAAGAAGCTCGAATACCTCGAGATAAATTATTCTAGAAGAAAAATAGAATTCAAGAACGATAAAACAAAATGTCCTTCATCCGAGTGTTCAAAAGTAGGCATGGGAGGGCACACCAGTGTTTATTATACGTTAAAAATTCTGTGACAGATAAAAACTGTAACGCGTCCGGTTCATGTTTTGAATCTGTTATTATGCTCTCACTTCGTTAAGTTCCTGATGTGAATTCATTTGGTTCAAGTATTTACAGCCAAGACTTACACAGGAATTATTAAAATGAGTTATTACGAAATTTGCATGGCGACAATACTACATCTTGGCTTGATGAGGGAAAAGGGCGACCCACGGTGAAGAAATACAAATGCGCGTCTTACGACTCGCGTTAGAGAAAAGTAGAGTACAAAATAAATTGTCTTATAGAATGTTCCATCGAGTGGAGATTATTTTAGAATTCGATGATATGTTTTTCTTTAAGATATATAGATTTTCTGTTGGATAATATTTATTTTATAGTTAAAAAAACGTGCTTGGAATAGTTGAGATGTCGAAATTTAAATAGGACACCCTGTGTGTGTTTGTATTCATCTCAATCTAATGGAGACCTTTTATTGAGCAATCTGATGGTGTGATGCGGGGAAGTGACTTGATTAAAGGTTTACTCAGATATAAAATTGGAAATCAATCCGATGTGTTGATATAAACTATTCCAGGATGCATCATGGTATTATTAATTTCATTTAACTTAAATAATGTGTAGGAGTAGGTAATAACAGATTTTTGAGATTTTATGCATTTATTAAGACCGAAATTTGTATTTCGATTCACTTTATATATAAATTCATTGAAAAATTCTTGGATTATTCACACAAAAATTTGTAGGTTCCGCCAATGCTGACAATGGAACATAGCTTGGCGGAATGTTGACAGCCAAGGCTTGGGAATCTATAAATATTCTATATAATGTTGCATCGATATCGGTGTTGAACGAATTTAGGTTGTCAGCCTACCATTGATTCACAATTCCGCCAGGCTTGGCGCTTGCCAGGCTCATCCTTGGTCCAACATAGTTTGACCGAACGATAGATTCTATCGAAAGTGAGGATCTTTTGGAACGTGGTTGAATATTGCCACAAACTTTGGTCTAGTCTGGATAAAAATGAGTTTTCAATGTAGCGCCGATCATTGGTAATAGCATGGCTCGATATTGGCATGCTCCTTAATTTGAACTTTTGATGGCTGAATTGCTAGCTAAGTTACCGATCGAATGTTTCTCGCGAGTAGGGAGAGATGTATACAAGGAATATATAAGGCTCAAATAATTCTCTGGAAGAACAGGAAGATCGTTCTTTGTTACAGGTTACACCAGAGGGCTCCTACCGCTGATCCATATCGTCTACACTTCTCATGGCAAACTTTAGCGACAAAAAACACCGAGTTGTTTACAGATAAATGAGAAAAACACAATACTCTCCCAAATAACGTGTATTAAAAATTATAAAATGCGCATAATTTTCATATACTTTTTGGGTTAATTATATTTTACAGTTTTATCATTGGCGCAACAAACTGGATGAACGAATTTTTCTATTTCATTGCCATTTCTGCACCAATGATGGGGCTTCATCGGAAAGAAACATCGATAAATCATAAAATGATGGCCTCGGCCATACTTTATCTACATTGTGCCGTGCTAGCGCAAATTTTAAACTTTTCTATGGGGAATATTAATTGACCGAGCCTAGGTTACCAGACATGGCGTAACTCTGAAAACATGAATATCAGTTCAATAGTTTTTACAATTAAAACCCAACACTGGAGAAAGGGTTGTATTAGCATATGCCATCAATGGCGAACCATACAAAAATTTGTTTGCAAGGGATCAGCCAATCCTATCGCAATCCTGCCTACTCCTGTTACTTTCATTCTAGTTGAAAATAAAATAAAACATCTATCCTATAATTCCGATATAAATGAAGTAAATGTCAGAGAATTCTGAGAAGTTCGACGCATAATTTAATTCGAAGTGATGAATGACGCAATTCTGCTGGTCCTGACGTTGGAGTAGGTGCATCCTGAAACACATGAAGATTTGTTTTTGTCGTGAAGTCTTAAGAGAAGTCTGCAATGCCTTCATTTGCAAATATGAGTGCAGTGAAAGCTCTTTTTGATGAAACCTTTTGATATCAGAATCAAAACAATATGAATTTTTTGCTAACTCAATTCAAATGAAGGATTTCGAAGGAAATGAAATAATTTTCATGAAATTCACACGTTTCCACTTCGACTCCTAGAAGGAAACATAGTTCTTCTTCGAGTGGGTTTTGCATTCGTCAAAGCCCTTATGAATTCAGTTCACCCAGTTATCAATTAATCGAACATCCAGTAAATTCCCACGTGGTATCGGAGTTACTAGAAATTCAATTGATTAAATATCTGAAGCGCGGTTATCTCTGGATTGAGGTCATTTCAAATACGTGGGACTTTTGATACAGTTACGCCAAATAAAGTAAAGAAATTTCCAAATTCGTCGAATTTACAGGGCAGGGAGTACATCAAAGTAGCCACTTTCTCTTTGTACGATTTCAAGCACGTCAGAAAATACGATATCGCTCAAGGGTAGAAGAATAAAGCACCGCTTTAGCCACTTAAAAATATCCTCACAATTTCTCATAATCTTGAACAAGGAATCTAATATAATTGACGTATGAAAAACTGTGCATTTGGAACTTGGGTTCTCCTATCGATCACTTCATATATTTAATTCTTTCATTCCGAGGGCAACCCCGTTCGTTCTCTGACCACACCATATCTCAAGAACCTTCCCTAGTAACAAATAGATAAGTGAAAATCGTTCCTTCTTCTCTTTCGAGGGCGCCGGCGATGCGTGAAATCAATCCATCGGGGTGTAGCCTGGGAGTTTGAATCCCATCCAAGTGTCGCGAGAAGAGGATAAGTGCTTCGACATAAGGACACTTGTGAATGGGTAAATCTTCCATCGGATTCTTTTCTCCTCTTTCTTTCTCTCCTCCCTCTTCTCTCAGGAAGTTTTTTTCCCCGAGATTCGTCACAAATCGTCTCTTTTGATTACCGGGAAAATCATGTGACAATAGAATTTTCAATTCGACACGAGTTCGAGAACTTGTGTTACATCTTCTTTTATCGATCATGTAAAACACATTTTTGTATGTACTATGAGGATCGTGCTTGGGAAACAGCAAACGGTATTTCTCATTCTTTTCAAACAGAAGAAATTGTACTCGGCGAAAGGAATGGTAAGCATACAGTCGGTATTGTAGGGTGAAAATTGTTTTTTTTCCGCCCTCGTTTATCTTGCAACGAGACAAACGGTTATATGTACATCATCCGTGCATGGCACTCGACCTAATGGAATTCTCGGATACATCAACAATTACTCACGAATCTTATGATTTTCTTTCTAATGAAAATATAATATGATTTCGTGGGTGGATAGGGTGGATGATTTTTCTTTCTACGCGAGTTGTGGATTTTCTGTGGAATTAATGGCTAGTAAAATTTGAATCGATCGTTTAAATGTGAAATATTAAACTTCCGAGTACAATATCTTCTTGTATGTTTGCACAATACCGATATCGCGTCATGACAAAGTCAAGCGAAAAAGTCAATACCCAATATGTTTGAAGAAGAATTTCATTTCTCAAGTTTATTCTTTTAAGACCCGATCGTAAATAACAGAACATCGTAATGATTACGGCTCACATATTGATGTGAAAATAAATCGGGATGACAAAAGATGTGCAACGATTGATAATAATATCCTCTCGATCAGAGTTTTATGCTGTTGTTTAATAAAATCTCTGTGTGAGATTAATCGTTCGTGGGGTATTTATTTTGCGATTCTTTGTCCTCTCTCGATGCTTTCCGGATGGTTATCTCAAGCTTGTTACAAGCTTTTTACTAGAACATTGAAAATTGGTATGAGAAATGAGTCTCCCAATCAGGAAAAATCCGAAATATGCCAATGTTGACAACAGGTGCAGTACAGTGCCAGTATTGGGTCTCCAACACTTGGTCAACACGTACGGGATCAGTACTGGATACATAAAAATACAATACAATGCCTGTACTGATAAACCAGTACTGAGAACTTAATACCGGCCAGGTACTAACCCAGTACTTGCCCTGCACTGATTGCGAATAATGGCATCAGTACTCAATCCCCAGTACTGAAAAGCGTTGTCATTCCAGACAAATGCCAGTACCCTGCCAGTCTTGGCTAGTACTGGTGCAGTACTGCGCCTGTTGTAAAATTTCTGGCTGGGACTATTTTTTATTCAGCGTTTCAACATTAGGCTCGTAAATGAGAACATTAATTCTTGTGAAAGTGCATTGATAGATTCAAAATTCACTGTTCTTTTGAGTTGTGTAAATCATCAGATTTAATTAATTGCCTTTTTGTTTTCTTTCATCGAGAACCCTTTGTTACTGTGGTTCGAAGGAAGAATATCTTCTACCAAATAAATCAACTGGATGCCACGCGGAGGTAGATTCGTTTACCTTACGCAGCTGCGGCTGGTATTAAAGAACGTACTAAACGCCTGTTGAATTTGAAATCCACGCACGTCAATACAATCGTGAATTGGATTCAATCTCGTTTCAGGGATACAACGGGTGTTGCCATCTCGTTCCTACGATAAAACACTCGATGAAGGATTCTTGCTCTGTGCAGAGTAATTTATCTACAGTTATTATATATAATCTTCTTACAAAGGTAAGGAACTTTCACACGTGAATGAATTCTTGATTCTATTCAAATTAGTAAATAACTCACATGATAACAAAAAATTTATCTCGGGTGAATGTTAAAAAAGGAAACTCGGAGAACGAATGATAATTCTGATTTTATCAGAGTTGTTATCGTATAAGATGGTAGAATTCTACCATGAATTTATCTTCACGCGATACAACAGTTTTCTACGTTCTCACCAGCTGTACTGTTCATTCTGATAAATTCTTTATCAACTGAATCAATGTTTATACATTCCAACAGAGCGCAAAAATAAATACTACAAGAATAAAATGAAAATTTGCTTATATTTTCAATTCAGTTCATCGAATCTGAATCATGAGTACTAATTTGTCATTTGTATTTGTGAATTATATTTTTATACAGTTTTTATACATAATCTACATAGAAATTTTAGACGCCCCTGGAAATGAAGAACCTGAAGAAACCGATTCGGAGGGTTAAAAAGAGCTAATTTTCACTAATAATTGTGTTGTACAAGGAAAAATTATTTCAGAATCAGGGCCAGCCTTGGACTCTTCAAGTATAGACAAAGTGTCACTAGTGACACTAGTGGCAAACAAAAAGAACAAATGTCATCCAAGTGAAGAAATTTTCAAAATTATATACAATTTGTACATAAACTGTATTGAATTAAGGGGTTATATACAGTTGAAATTTTCAATTTCATTTTCGTAATGTATACATACATTTGAGTACACACACAGAAAATTTCGAGTCAATTCGGTGATTATTGTCCAAGTTACAAGGATATTTGTAAAATTTTTGTACTCCATGTCAAGTGCTTTTGAAACTTTGACTGCGTTGTTCTTCGAACTGTGTTTTCAAAGTCGGTGACCAAGATTTCTCGAAAACGGCTGGACAGATCAGTCTCAAATTTCAATACAAGCTTGTCGACTATATTTTTTAGTAATTAATCGAAGTTTTCTCCTCACCACTGAATATATTTTTTTTAACGAACAATTTAAGGCCAAAATTTTTGTGAAAAATCGATTTTTTTCTGTTTTAGAAGCCGCCATTTTGTCAAGGAAATTTTATTTTACTCATTCCTTCGATTAATTACTATATTCTACATTACTTTCACGAAAATCGTTTAGTTTTGTTATTTTAAAAGCTCCAGTCCCGAGATATCGTGGTCACCATGAAGCGCTTTTCTTTATAGAAGCTCCTGGAGATCAGCTACAACATCTCTCAAAATTATTATTCTCACAAATAAAAAATGTTGAAATACAGTTGAAAGTTATCTCAATATGTGTACAAATTTTTACATTAATCAATTGAACTGTCTTTTCAGGAAAAACTTTTTGAAAAAATCCCTTTTATTGCGCCTCTTGACTGTAGATGACCCCTTAAATAAACAATGACAGTACTGAGATCTAAATGAAAAAAGTTGTCGACTGACCTAGATCAATTAGGATCTACAAACAGATCTATTTAGGTCCACGCAGATTTATCTATATCTCTCCAGATCTGAGGAGATCTATGTCATTCCATTTTTTTTTATCCGAAGGGATCTAATTAGATCTAATTGTAACTCTTTAGATCCGATTCATTGATTCATTCATTCCTCATTTACTTTACTTGGACTTCAGTGAACTTGTGGAGTTCATCGTTGTTTAAAATTTTGAGCGCCCGATTGTTATGTCATGTACAGAAATATACACTTCCATTTTTTCCGTGCATGAATACCAGGTCGTGATCTGACCCATTTTGGTTCATTGTCAAAAAATTGAACCGTACTTCACTTAGTGAGCCCAACTATCTGTTCGTCAGTACTGACCCGAGCCTAGCCCAGCCTTGGTATGCTCAATTTTTTTTAATACTTCTCGATAATTTCACGGAGAAAAAGGAATTCGCTGGGGCAGCGAAATCTACTTTTGCTGGGTTCCTTTTGCCAGAGCAGCAAATTTTTTGCTGTGACAGCAAACTATTTGCTGTTCCAGCAATCTTGTTAGCCGCGACAGCGAACTTTTAGCTGTGGCAGCAAAAAATTTTTGCTATCCCAGCAAAATTTGTTTGCTATTCTGTATAAAATACTGAAAATTTGCTGGCGGAGCAAACATTTTTTGCTGCCACAGCTGAAAAATTGCTGTTATAGCAAATTTTTAGCTAGGTCAGCAAAAAATTTTGCTATTCTATATATAATACCTCGATTTGCTGCGTCAGCAAATTTTTTCTCTCCGTGTTTTAATACTCAATTCTCAGAGAAGACAGAACAAGAACTGTATTCTTCATTTCAGTAGCGTAACGAAGATTCTGGGGAAACCTTTCGCAGTTGCTGGGGGTGAGGCCCTTGTGATCCAAGAAAAAACTGCCTGGGGCCCCTAGTAACCCCCCCTCCCCTCCTGGTGAGGGGGCTTCTCCTACGGCAATGCTTCATTCCTTTTTTCGTAAATAAGTGTCTCTACTTTAAAAAAAAATACACTCTCAGAAAATTTCTCAAATTTAATACGAAATTCTTGATGAAATATCATATTTTTATATTAAATTCCCTATTTATTTATTTTTAAATTGAATACGAGTGATGAAATTTCACAATTTCTTGTGAAAAATGATTGAAAAATCGCTTTTTTGGCGCCTCTTAACTGTACATAACACCTTAAATATAATTTTGCAAATTTTTTTCAAGTCAACTGCGAGGCCCGTTTTGGAGGAATCGATCAAATCGGATTAAAGTCGGCCCTGTTCAGAATATTTCAAACATTACTTGGTATTCTAGAGTTCTCCTTAGATGCTCAAGTGGTTTCAGATTTGTGGAGAATTCAAGATATTTCCAGAGATTTGCAGAGAATTCTAGAAAGTGTGAGAGATTTTGAAAGCTCCGTAAAAAGTCAGAGTGAATCATTAGCAAGAAATAATGCTGGTGGAGTCTGGAGAACTCCACCAAATCCACCAGATTCTCCACCAAATGGAGAACACTCCATTGAAATTGACTTTGAAACACTCATGAATTCTGAACAAGACCGTTTGATTGAACGATTAACACTTTGATGGTATTGGAAAATTGATGCCGTTGTTCAGAGTTCAGGATCCAAGTCAAATAGATGAATTTTAGATAAATTTTCTTAGTTTCATTCTTGGTTCAACGAACACTCGTTAAACGGTTCCGCTGATTTAGAACTCCAAAAGATTCCACAAATCAGATATCCTTTGCCAAAATATTCCCTCTGAAAATTCAGAAAATGTGACTGGAATTTTTTCTGAACTTTCAGATGAATTTGACTGAATTTTGAGAAATTTCAACTGAATTTCAAAAAGTTTTTTGAAAACTCAGTCAAATTTCTTAGAATTCAGCAAAATTTTCCTGTTTTCTAAATTTTTCGGAGGAATTCTTTTTTTTTACAGTGAAGATCAATGATGCTGAAGTTTTAATCGTTTACAGAAATGAAAAACGAAAGTTCGCACTTATACAAAATTTTATAAATCATTGGTATTTATCTCCTCGAATTAATTCCTTGGAACCGGGACCATGGTTCAAAGAATGTGCTGCAAGATTTTGTTTCAGCAACTGAGTATGTTATTATTTGATCACCAATTCGTTTCGATAAACGATCCAAACTTCTGGAATATCGAAGATTTTAGGAAAAAAGGCAAACTTTGAAATGAAATAAAGAGATTTTTTACATTTTTTCTGAATTTCTGATCGGTTCTTCGAATATTCAGAATGTTTTTCGAATCTAACTGGAGTATGGAATAAAGTGTACTCGAGAAATCGAATCGAACAATCGGAGATCTTTCAAGGTGTTTTGCAAAAATTTACATGATGGTTTTATCAGAGGTTTTCAGAGGATTGCAATGAATGTATCAATAAAAATCAAATATCGCTTCAGAAGTTATTTGGGAGTCCGCTGTGAAAACAACCAGTGAATAAAAACTCAGTGTTGAAATGACATTACACTGTTAGGAAAATCTGTCTTAAACTTCATAATATTATTGTTAAGTTTAAGACATATTGTTCCAACAGTGTATGAGTTGTTGAAACAACGCCATTCTTTGTGGATTTTCCCTATTACAGGTAATTTTTTTTCACATTGTAAGAAATTTCATTTTTAGAACTTTTACAAAGAACTTCGATTAATCTTTAAAGAAATTATAGCCAAGTTTTGAACGGAAATCTACTTCAGGGAAGCAGTTTTTTTCAAAATTTTTCGTATATTTGACTGGTAAAGATCAGATATTTCTACGATATATTTATAATTTTTGGAGATTGAGGAAGATTCTGGAATAATTCCAAAGTTTCTGAAAGATTTTTCTGAAACCCGAGGATTCACTATGTACAACCATAGAAATATTTTTCTCAGAATTCTTCTAAGATTCCCAAACAAATTCAATAGAGAGTTTCTATGTGAAAATTTAAAGATTCTGCCAATGCTGATAAGGTGAAAGGCTTGGGCCAAGTATGATAGCCAAGTGTAGGGAATTTAAATTGAGCCAACGTTGATTGATGACAGAGATATCATCGAGCCTTACTGATAATACAAAGATAATTTGTTTTCAAACAGCCTTGGTGCGAGTTTGTACCAGCATAGATTCAAACCTGAACTAACATTGGTTTTATAGCAACAATTTGCAAAACCCATAATTTAAGCTTGGACCAGCGTTGGTTCCCAACCAGGAATTTACAACAGGCGCAGTACTGCACCAGTACTAGCCAAGACTGGCAGGGTACTGGCATTTGTCTGGAATGATAACGCTTTTCAGTACTAGGGATTGAGTACTGATGCCATTATTCGCAATCAGTGCAGGGCCAGTACTGGGTTAATACCTGGCCGGTATTAAGTTCTCAGTACTGGTTTATCAGTACAGGCATATTACTGTATTTTTATGTATCCAGTACTGATCCCCCATGTGTTGACCAACTGTTGGAGACCCAATACTGGCAGTGTACTGCACCTGTTGTCAACATTGGCATATTACGGATTTTTCTGATTGGGTTATTTATCGTCATTGTTGCTCCAAGCGTCAGAATTGAGACTTATTGATTCCTACAACGATGTTAGTCAAACTTCCTCTTAAAACCTCACCAGAATCGGAACAGCTTTGAGCCACTCGTGAATGTTTACATACTCTCTAAATTTCTTGGAGTGAAAAAGTCACTGAAGTCCAGGAAGAACTCCAACAATGTAAAGGTTCAACTCTGTTTGAAGAGTGAAATTTCACCTTTCTATGAGAGTGAAATCCTCACTTCAAGAGAGTGAAAATTCACTCTATAGTGGTTTTTCACTCCAAAAAATTTAGAGAGTAGGTCGTTGAGAATATTTGAGAACTTTTTGGAGTAGAAAGATCTTCTCTAGAGTTATAAAAAGTATAAATACCAGTTCTTGACAAAGCTCAAGTAGGGAGTGCCTGAATTTGATGCAAGCTTGTGTTTTTGTGTTACTGCGGGTGTTAATTTGCGCAAAAAAACAGTATCGTGAATAACAAAATCAAAGACAGTACTGTAAATAAATTCTATGCAAGCATCAGAAATTGTCCGTATTGGACCAGAAATTTCCATGAAAACTCCTTAAATGTTGAAATTTTCAGTTATATTTATGGTGAATTTCGTACAAATGTCTCAGAAATTGATTTCCTATTTCATAATTTCGGATGATCTCGATGATATTTTTTCCAGGGAAATTCATTCTCAAGTTTTCACGTATTTCCTGTTTCTAAAACACGGAAATCCCCTGATGTTTCATAATGTACATCCAGCACAGTTGGACGACAAGACGACAGGAGCACTTTCTGTAAATTCGAATGGAGCAGGGGAAACGTTGGTACTTGAGATATATTGCAGACGTTTCTCCCCTCCGTGAAAGAATGATTCATCATTTCACGTGATTTCGCATCGAGTTCTAGGTATAATTGTGCATTTCACACTCGGTTTTACGATTGCCCAGGGCTCGCAACTACACGCGTATACATCTTCGCGTATCGATATAAATCGTTTACATAAGCGGACTCTCGGTGTACTTTTCGTACAGATTTCTCAATAACACGAGCAAATAAATAAGTACCGTTTCGTGGTAGTTGTCTTCCTTCTCTTTTTTTTTTTTTGTTGTTGTTTCTTCCATTGCTTTTTCAAGCACATTGCACTTCCGGAACTTCCAACCGGGCTCATACTGCACATATATTTACGCTCGATGTACTTTCGGTGGCACTCATGACACGAAGGGCAATTTAAAAGCCATTATCGAAAAGAGAAAAATGAACTACAGGAGCGAGAACTTCCAGGAAATATGAATATTCATAAATGCAGGAGAGAGAGAGGGAGGAAACGGGGAGGAAGAGATTGAATTGAAGAGAAACGAGGGGAGAGAGAGAAAAGGAAGAAAGGGCGGACCAACTTTCCTTTACCTTCATGCTGTTACGCACTTTATTCACATCCCATTAAACTTCTTAAACTACTTTTGTACCACTATGGCACAACTCGACAATATAACCTCAAAGTAATGGAAGATGAATTGAAAACCCCGGATGTCCTTGCGAGGAAATTCTACATTGAAAATCTTCAACGAGTTGGAATGGTGTGATTCATCGGTCCATGCCGAACATGAACAAATCTTGAGAAATCGATGCAAATTCGCGATTGTCGAATATGAAGAGACACCCCTAGTTAAGAGACCTTATTTATCAATGAAGCGATGGAATTGAGTCGGAACAGTGTGCAAACGGTGTATATGCTTCCCTTATCTTGAAAGGGGAATGGAGTTCAATCTCAAACATTTCATTATAGATCCAACTTTTGGCTAAAAAGAGCAGTTTGAAATGTTTCTCAGTGAAGAGTCAATCAAGCATGTGAATGATAAATTTTCTGAATTCTTCGACCTGTCAAAAACGAAATTGGAAATGATTTGATTCTTCGATTAGAAGTCTTTTGCATGTAACGGTCTATGAGTTACTCGGTTTCAATTAATCGGTAACCAGATAAAAATTGACTACGGATGCAGGGATGGAGGGTGCACGAGAGAAGATTCTCGACGATACTCAGGAAACTGATTCAACCTCATTGAGAATCAATTTTTAATGGGCTTCAATCGGTTTTCTGTATCGGAATCAACGACGATCCATCAATTCAATGAGAGTCTCTAAGCAGGGAATAGAATCCCTCAACATGGTAACGAGCTTGAGCCAAAACTGATAGATAGATTCCTCATTTGCTTCCTAATTCTCAAACATTCTACTCCGATTAGCCAGAAAAATTAATTGAAACGTGCTTAGGATACAGAAAAAAAGAATAGTTGCAGCAAGTACTTAGTAATCAGAACAAGTAACACATTATAAGTTGTCTCAATTAATTTAAAATACCTCAGATATTCACGTTAGTTGCTGCAACTATTTCCTTTTTTTCCCGTGGAGTATATAAATTCAAATTTGCAGCAATGATGTGGCTTGTTGCTTCAACCTTGAGCCAATGCTAAACACATGACCACCATTGAAAATGACTGAATCGATGGTTTCAAGTACTCCTAGTCCATTCAACGGGATTGAATCATCATCAATTCCTTCTCTTAACCAGGAACCAGGAACTCCCGAGGAGGTTCTTGACTCGTACCATCAGGGAGATTGATAATTTCTTTTTTTCCCCAGGCTTTTCATATACCGTTTGAGTCCTATATTGGTTTCTGCGGTGAGTAATCTTCTGGACTTTTTTTCCTCATTAGCACTTCTCTGCACAGAGAACGAGGGAGAGAGAGAGAGAGAGAGAGAGAGAAACACAGAGAATTAGAGAGACTCAAAGCTCTCGGTGCGTGAAAATTATGTGATTGGAAAACGGACCCTCACCGCGATAAGCCCAACTACACACCTACACGATGAACATAAATTTACATGTTCAAGTGGTACTGTTTGTTGGTAAAGCTATATTTCTCTTCCAACGTATACGCGTATATACGTACTGCCATGGTTTTGCCGCAATTTAAAGTAACCTTGCCTCCACTCGGCGAACGAGTGAGCGAGCCAGCCAGCTAGTCAGCCAGCGAGTAGCTCCAGGGAAAAAGAAGAGGCAAAAACGAGATATGCTGTGCGCTGTTCATCAAACGACACATCGCGTTTTCCTATGTACGAACTGGGGAATAATCATTACAGGAATAATAAGAAAACGGGAATTGGTGAAACTGTACATGGAATATCTTGGAAAAGTTTATATATTTATAATCATTATGGAGAGTTTTTCCGCTGTTCGATGATGGATTCCGTTCTCTGAATTGTTCTTTCGCGTAATTTGGGAAACAATTCTGTTCCATGGATGCATGCAAAAGATTCACTGCAACTGCTATCAAATCTACTCCAATTGACTTGCAATCATTTCAAATTTTCAGATTTCACTCTTCAGTCAGCCAAAAGTGACTCTTTTAGGGTGATAGTCTAAGGTTTGAGATTAGAAACTCACAGCCACTCAAATTCTAGAGTCAATTTTTCACTCTAAAAGAGTGAGGGTTCGCTCGAAACGAGTGAAATCACTTCTGAGACTTAATGGAGTGAAATACGTGATTTTTCACTCTTTCAGATTTAGAGATTATTAAAGATAGTTCATCTACATTTCGAATTTTCTAAAAAGTAAGGGAAAAAATCCACCAAGTCATGTTGAAAATTCCCGGATGGACAGATTCACACGTGGAATTGAACTTCCACTCGGTTTGGGAGGTTTCAATTAGGAACCTTAGAAATCGGGGACAAGTGCTTGAAGACTCTCGCACGGGAAAAGATGTTTAGCTGTACCAGCGAAATATCTAGCTATGACAGCTGAAATCTAGCTGATCCAGCTAAACATTTGTTTCCATGCAGGAAAATGCTGTACAGAGAGATATTTTGAATCAATGCACTCACATTCGAGTGATTTGTCCTGGAAAAATTGGTGAAAGCTCATCCACTCATATGCCCTGAAAACGAGGCTACACTGTAAAAAATTGCTTCCTAAATTTCATATAAATTCTGTATGAATTTTCAAAACTTTTCTGACCATCCGTAAGATATTTCATAAAACATCTCATACAGGATTATGATTTTTCATGCATTTTTATATGAATTTTGATACATTTTGCATTAAATTTCATTAATTCACAATTGAAATTGATTTCAATTACAACCCCAGTAGAAATTTTGACATGGAAAACATCGGGTCCAGATCAGGTATGCCTGATTTCCGTTCAGGGCCTGACTCGAGTATCTGATAAGGCCCTGACAAAAATGTAACGCAGGGAAAAGACAAGGTCCTGATCAGGAGAACCAAACGTTTCCCAATCAGGATCTGATCAGGGTGGTAGCGGAATTCCCAATCACGACCTCATCTGAGCTTTTCATAAAATTTTTTAAAACTCCCCCAACAGAAGAAATTGTACTGATGATCTAATTAGATTTTAGTTGAACATTTAAAAAAGACGGGTGAATTTCTAATGAGTCCTGTGAAAATTCTGAATAGTTTGATACATTAATCGTTGTGAATTGATCAGGTCCTGATTCGACTGTCTTGTCGGTTATCACGTGTTCGAAATACGGATGAGGCAAGGCAATCCTGATCAGGTCCTGATCAAGATATCTTGACAGTTACCTCACAATTCAAATAAGGATGAGTCAAGGCAATCCTGATCAGGTTCTGATAGGAATACCATGTCTGAGTTACTGGAAGGGAAAATCTGACTGGGACCTGTCAACAACCTTGCGTTACATTGTTGTAAGGTCCTAAACAGGATGCCATGTCAGGACCTGATAAGGTAATTTTAAAAGTTTTCCTCAATTAGGATTTCTCCATTGCAGTCTTACGAGCAGTGTCGCCAGAAGGTTATGAACTTGCCGAGCTAGGTGGCGTGGTATTCGGTGCTATTTGGAGCTAGATTCGAATTCGCAGTATAGTGCTAACTCAAGTGCTAAAAAAGGAGCGAAAAACAAATAATAATTGCTAATTCATGAATTTGCCGCACTTCTCCATTTGTATTTGCATTTCCGGCAAACTATCACTGCTGATAAGGAGAGCTGTTGTGCTGGATTCAATCCAATCCCAATAAATTGTCTTCGTTATCAGCTCCTCAGGAACTTTTGTGCTATCTGAAATACAGGGTTGGGTACGCATAAGCTGCGTAGGCAGACTTTTAGATCTCATGCATGGAATAATGTATGCATGAGAAAAACACCATTCAGCCCTGACTCTCCTGATTTGTTGAAAACTAGTACTTTTCAGTAATTCCCCTGATTACAATTTCAAAAATGCGAATTTGTCATTTTCTATCATGATACTTATAGAAGCCTTTCGAAGTAGCTGATCCGCAGGGTGATCGGATCAGCTTCTCAATCAATCAAAAAGGTTGAGAACTGATCCCGATCACCTAGATCAGCTACTTCCAAAAGGCTGCATAAACATATATAATTTCATGCGTTCTAAATTTTGAATTTCAAGTCAGAGTTGATTTTACAATGTTTTATGCATTTTCTGCATTTTGTATGTATTTTACATGTTCTATGCATAATCTGCGCAGAGTTAGTCTCATATGATACACGAAGAATCCTTTCTCAAGAACGTGAATAGAATTCTTGTAAAACTCTGTTCGAACTGATGAATTCATCAAGAATTCTGGAAGTGCTCAATTTTGTTGACATTGATGAGTTCTTCTGAAACGTTTTTCGAATTCTTTCAATGCTGTTAGAGAACTCGTTAATGTCAGTGAAATAAAGCACTTTCAAAATTCTTGATGCATTCATCAGTTTGAAAAGAGTTCTGTAAGAATTCTATTCATGTTCTTGAAAAAAAATTCTTTGTGTATGATATGGGATAAAATCTCATGGATACTGTTTCAAGTACATGTACTAACCCTTACAGCACCACAGTCCCAAAAGAATTCATAAAGAATTCTTATTGAACTGATTGTATTCTTTATGATTTCTTTAAGAATTCTTCTGGGACTGTGATGCTGTGAGGGAAACCTTATAAAAACATAATTTAAATGGACAAAATCGATTCGCTGGTTTTAATATTGCGGAAGTTTGAATAGTTCATCAAAACGAATTCTAAATCAAATACGAAAGAATCAAATCCGAATTGATGAGTGTTCAAGAATAAATTCTTTTAAATGGAATTTCAGAATTTGACCCGTTATTAGAGAAATCACATACATGAACGCTTTGACGCAATGACCGAAGGTTTTTTGAAATATATGGGAGCTAAAAATAATGCCAGATATCGAATCCAAGTGCTATTTATAGTGTTTAGTGCTGGACCTGAAATTTCAGTGCTATGAAAGTTATAATAGTGCTAAATGCTAGCAACCGCGTTGCTGTTCTGGCAACACTGCTTACGAGGACCATGCTTCTAATAGGGAATTCTATGTCAAATTTCTACTACGGAAGTTTAAGAATTTTCATATTCATCGGATTTTGACGGGGAAGAGTTCCAAAACAGCGAGTGACTAACTACAAAAGATTTCTAAGCGATGACAGTTCTACCCGAGAAACCAAGTATGTAGTGAAGGACCTGACCTAGTAGCAAACTTATTAGTGAGCTCAAAATGAAACAATTCAAATCAGTCACAAGTACCACGATTATGGAGCACATAGTGCATGACTGAGCCCAGCACGTAGAGTCAGCCTTCAGGCAATTTTAGCCAGTTGAGCGAGAGATAGGGAGTGCCAACAAATTACGATTTGCGGACAGCACTAGTTTTCTGTTTTCATCTGAAGAAAACCGCAGCCGAATCGCATCGAATGCTCGTGGAGGCGTTTGGTGAGCATGCTCTCGGTAAAACACAGTGTTTCGAGTGGTTCAAACGGTTCAAAAGTGGCGATTTTGACGTCAGGAACGAAGAACGTGGAAGACCACCGGAAAAGTTTGAAGACGCTGACCTGCGAGCCTTGTTGGACGAAGACGACGCTCAAACACAACAACAACTGGCGGATCGGTTAAAGGTGACCCGAGAAGCCATCTCCCTTCGGTTGAAAGCCATGGGAAAGATACAAAAGGTGGGGAAATGGGTTCCACATGAACTCAACGAAAGACAGCAGGAAAACCGCAAAACATCATGCGAAATGCTGCTCGCCAGGTTCCAAAGAAAGTCATTTCTCCATCGAATTGTGACTGGCGATGAAAAGTGGATATATTTCGAGAATCCTAAGCGCAAAAAGTCATGGGTTACTCCGGGTGAACCATCAACATCGACGGCAAGACCAAACCGCTACGGACGAAAGACAATGCTGTGTGTTTGGTGGGATCAGAAGGGCGTAATCTACTACGAGCTGCTGAAACCTGGGGAAACTGTCAATACTCAACGCTACCGACAACAAATGATCGATTTGGATCGAGTTTTGCGTGAAAAACGACCAGAATACCAACAAAGACGACACAAGGTGATTTTGCTGCATGACAATGCACCAGCACACTAAGCAAAACAGGTCCAGGAAACGATAGAGTCGTTCCGTTTGGAGATTCTTCAGCACGCGCCTTACTCACCGGACCTTGCCCCATCCGATTACTACTTGTTTGCATCGATGGGACACGCACTTGCCGAGCAGCGCTTTACTTCTTACGAAGATGTACGAAAATGGCTCGATGACTGGTTTGCCTCAAAAGAGCAACAGTTCTTTTGGCGCGGAATCCACAAATTGCCAGAAAGATGGAAAAAATGTATAGATAGCGGTTGGACAATACTTTGAATAAGTTACTTTGCATCATATCATTACAATGAACGTGTTTTTTCTGTACAAAAATTCTGGTTTCATACTTACACACCTGGTATATAAAGCGAATCAAGCACAATGGATAAAGAAATTCGCTATGACAGCGGAATCCAGTTTATTTGCTGGATTTCTCTCGCTGGAGCAGCAAATTTTTTCCACTGTCACAGCCATTTTATTAGCTATGACCGGGATTTTTTAGATGCGGCAGTAAAAAACTATTATATATAGAACGAAATTTGCTGGAGGAGGCAACATTTTTGTTGCCATACACTGTGAAAAATGTGGGGAGTTTTCCTTCACGTGGTTGGTGGCTTTCATCCCTTCATCGTGGGAGAATTGTTTTTATATAAAAAATGAGGAATTTTTTCACCACTTTCAAGAATTATTTTGCCTTTTAGGTATTAAATTCTCTACAAATGAAGGAAAACTCCACCAAATTATGGAGGAACCTTGCTGCCACCATTTTTTGGTGGAAAATTCCACAATCATTTTCCACAGTGTAGCTATTTCATATTGACATGGATCTACCGAAGCAGAAGTTTGAATTTAAGTTTGTTCCAGGCTTGGGTAGTTCGCAAACGAACCAGTTCGGAGGAGTCGTTCACTTGGGTGAACTTCGTTAACTAGTTCACCAATGCTCAAGTATTTGGTTCTTTAGTTTATTTCAGTTCCCGTCGATGAACAAAGATGCAAAGCGGTCCGCTGCAATCTATAGTTGGGAAAAGAGCTGATAAGTTACTTCTCTTTTGAACCGTAGGTTAGTTCGTTGATGATAACAAAATGTCGCGCGTAGGCGACACTAGGCTTCTTTCATTGGCCATTCCAATTATATTAGTTTTCTGATGGAAGTTTACAGTTAATTCCATTGATATTGAAAACTTCTTATTTTTATATCCTTCAGTGGCTTTTCCTTGGCTGCTAGTTTTTGTCAATTCTATAAATGATTTATAAAAAAAAACAAAATTGTATTTAAATTATAAGATTATGAGAATAAATGATACATAAAGAGTATAAAATTGTTATTCAATTAGCCATTCGATTTCGAATCTGAAAAGTAATAGAAAATACCATTAAATAGTTAATCTATCATGGCGTTTTCACCGGGCCTGATGAAAAACTTCTAGAAAGAATATGAAAATTTTTTAACTGGTTGAAAAATTGATCCTAAATCGAATTTGACGTTTAGTTTTGGAGATGTAAGGACATTTTTATACAATTTATTTATCAAGTCTGTACAGGGTGTATATATTTTTCTTCTCTACACGTACTTTGATTCGATGAAACTCGAAGAGAATGAAAAAATCTTGTGAAAATCAGATAAATAACAAATGACTCGAGGCTGACGAAATCTCGTTAACAACTATAGAATCAGTTTATGCAATTGCAAATTCTCCGACATTCGTATAAATTTCTTACGGTGCGTAGAACTGCAAGTACTTCAATAACCTTTCATTTTTATTATCCTGTATTTCACGATATTTTCTCAACATTTTATGGTCTTCAATTACCTTGAGATAATAGTCGAGTAAAGCGCATTGCAGTGGGGAATGGCGGACTCGAATCTATTACTCCCACATTTATCTTTCTGAAAACTACACCGACAATTCTGACAATAAATATCCCAAGTGTCCGAAGTTTTGAAGAAACATGACATAAACGTCCGTGTAACATTCAATTTTTCATGGAATGGATCTGATAAAGTTAAGGTTCATTAAAATAACAGCTCATTCTCGCATTCAAAATCCTTATCGCTTTCGACTCAAAACCTTTCCTCCCATTACATATTTCGCTTGTTCTTGCTTTGTCTCTCTTCACCCATGACCATATAAAATGCAGAGAGATTATCAAATTTATGCGATTTTCCTTCGAGGTCATTCGATTTACAACTCAGGATTTTATACATTCTATGGAAATATCCTTGGGTGGATTTTTTCGCGCGGTTGATGATCTAGCACAGGATATCGATATTCAAATGTTTGGGAAGAATCATTCATGGTTTCGTGAAAAGAAAAGTCAGGGGAAGGAGAGGAAAAAGGAAAGGTATAGAAAGGAGGCGAGGTGAAAAGGAAGTGCTCGAAAAGAAAGACGAGACGTAAGGTAAAATGACTGGCGTAGCGTGTCGTTAGCCACCGTGACACGCTGGGATCACGGTATTCTGGTGTCGGTATGGGGTACGCCTGGGTGTTTCGTGAATTTTTACATCCGGTACATTGTAAAGTCGTGTCGTGCCGTAAAGCAGCGCGCACCGTAGCAAAAAGGGAATTGTGATGCTTTATTTGCCGAAAACTAACAACGGGACTTTTGGTCCCTCGCCAAACAACACAAAGAGGTGAAAGAAGACGAACTGCATCAAAAGTGTGCATCAAAAGTGTGCATCGGCGATCTTTTTACCTCCTCATTACCGGAGATAGAAAAAAAAACACCTACCCAAACCCCACCAAACTTCCGGAAGTCGTGGCGAATGATTTCAATCTCCATATCAATTATACGAACGGAACATATCCGTACGGGTATTTATTTTGTGTGCTCTCATACGCTTGTGTGTACACATTAGCTTATTCGGTGCGATGAAATCGGTTCATGTATCAAATGTGAGATAATCAAAAGCGGACGTGTACAGAAAAATTGATATTAATTTAATGTTACATTGTATAATGAAATTCTGATTATCGAGGTGAAGGAATCGAGAAGTGCACGGAAATGGACACCACACACCACGGACGGTGTGAAAAATGTTGCTCGAGAAATTCATGGAATTAACTGTTCTGTTTGAGGGAAATGGTAAAATATTGTTTGGTAACGACCAAGGGCAATGGGGTTGAGAGAGCGAAGAGGAAAAACCTGGCCACGATCCATTACGACGTTTCATTCGCCATCGTTCAAGGGGAAAATAAGCGAACGTAAGCTAGCTGGCTGACTCTCGCTGGTCTATCTCACCTCTTCTCTTCTCCACATCTCTTTTTCCTTCCAACTCTGTCCTCGTCGTCGTTTTCCTCGAGACCACGCTTGGTCCTTCGCATCATTTTTCACGACACGCGGGAACCGCGATTTACCGAGGATCATTTTTCTCTGGTGCTCCGCATAGAAGTTTGCGTTTACTGCCAAGTCAGTGTGAAAGAAACCAAGGGACAGACATCGCTCGATATCGTTGATGATTCGTCCTTTATACCTCTTTTGATTATCCTTTCACAATCGTTATTTCAAATAAACTTCGTATCGATTTGGATCTATGTAAATCTAACTGACCTGTTTTTCTCCTGTCCTTGAAAGAAAAAGATAGAGAGAGAGAGAAAAAACGAGGGAGGCTCGGATCTCCCTTTCCTCGGAGATTTCCGTTTCGAAGGGAGAACGCTCGTGTTGTAAAATTATCTAGGCGATGATGCGAGAACGAAAGAGATACGGAACGATTTATTTCCTTCAAGATTTCTCCAAATTTTCACCTCAACGTTATCTCGAATGGGATTAAGTGGATGATCGAGTTAACGAATTATCGCGTTCGTTATGATTTTCGCGCACAACGAATGTTCTTATCTTCAATAAGAAGATTCGTTGAGCGACAGCGATCATCAAAATCATCATCATCATCATCATTGTTATTATCATTATTTCATCCCAACAGCGTGTTGATATCAATTTTCGTAATGCCAAATTTAATAGACACAGATGTAATATCTTTGTGTCGGTAAGATAATCATTTCGACAATCATTCTCGAGATATTATCATATAATCCGACTGTGAGAGGTTCCATGACCTTGACTTGTTGAGTATTCTATTGTCTTCACCGACAAGATTAATGATCACATGTATTCGCTCAAGTAAGAAACGTAAGATAGCTGGCGAATCCCTTATGCCTCTCTTTCTCTCTGGAATAATGTACTTTGAGCTTTCAGAGCTATTCGTTCGAAGCAATAAATTCCTAGTAGATTTTGATGTTCCGTCTTTGTCGTACGATTATTCAAATTTCACTCGAATGTACATAATTGTGTCATTCGTTCTCATACGTGTGTCATCTTAATTGCTGTGACTGTTTTTATGTCAAATACCACCTTTATCGTTCGTTTGTCTTCTTAATTTATGGAACTGACTGTCTATTATCGAGAAATTCCTTTTTTGTGAATCATTCCTATCGTGCCCGTATCGTGAACTAATTTTTCTTTACAGATAATCTAGAGACGCGTGCGTGTGATTGTGGAATTCCAAGTAGAAGTGGAGAATTTATGCATGGATTCGAGTAATAAAGATATCCTAAGTGCGTGTGAAACATCTTTTTGTCACCGCGTCATCGAGAATCATTGTACTCGTAGGAATGTTGTACGGACTGAAGAACTGAATACCGCGTAGGTGTATGTTCACAGGAAATATGATTTACTTTCGATGAAGTGTATTGATTCGGAACTTTGAATTGAAAATATATGTTTTTGTATTTTTAATGCAAGTCTACTGTGTTTAAGACGGATGAGATTTTGGCCAAATTTGCATAGCCCAGCTAGAAATTGCCCTTTCTTCGAATTGGATCATCTCAGGCTCTAACTTGGCCCAAGACAGGGCTTGAGATGCCAGAGGGGTTACATTCCTATAGCTGGGATCTGGGATTTTATCTAGTCTCATCCGGAAACCATTTTTTGGAGAACAAAATAAAGCGTCTTGATCCCAGAAATCCATAGTGTTGTTACACTGAGAAAAATGAACTGTAAACATTACCATGCGAAAATGGTAGTTGAAATACAGAATCTCTAAGTTGATGATGGTGACTACGTTATTTGGTATCCATCTTCATGTGAATGGTAAACATTCCCATGTGCATGAACATTGCTACGATTCTCCATAGTATCTGAAACCATAATCGCGAAGTTGTCCTCCAATTACTATTTGTACATGGTAATCATTGCATTCCACTCCTCTCAGTGTACGAATTTCTCATGTCGAAATGGAAACACGGGCCATTACTGGCTCACTACCGTTGCCGGAGGTGTCAGTACACAGTAAAAAGTGAAACTCAAAGTGATCCCGAATATCAGCTTAAAAATGCAGCCAAAAGCAGCGCCTATTCCAACTGAAAGTAAGCAATGAAAAAGACTGAATTTTAGTTAATTCCATCTTACTTTGGAATTAAGATAGAATTCCATCTTACTTTCCAAAGGAAGCGACCATTATGGGGCTCTAGCGGGGGTAGCGATATTTGATGTGAGCCTGCTTTATGGTGTAACTCTGGCATTGCAACAGGATCGGTTGTTTTGCCAGAGCTGGATGGGAAATGACACGGAGTCAAAATGATGACATCCTATGTAGAAATTCAAACCCCACTCAGTACTGGCACAGTACCGGTAACCGGAGTTACCAGGAGTGATCATATTTCAAGTACAAAACAAAAAACACATTGAATTTGAACTTTGAAAATCTAAATGATTCATGATTCTCATTATCGTCATCGGAGAAAGGCACTTTGGAAGTGATTTCTTGGAAGTTCATTGGGTGAGGATTGAACCCGGGTCCTGCGAGCTAGAAACTGAAATCGTACCATCGTGGAATGAAGTCCTACCAATGCTGGCATATTGTTGTCTCTCGAACATATTGAATGATGATGCCAACTCTGGCCTAATGCTGGCAAGACTTCGGCTCCCTACAACAGCTGAATCGCCAAGATCGTGATGCTACCGTCAGTTTACTACGGATTCCATAGTCAGCCAGAGTCCTATCGATACTGGCACATTGTCATCTATCGAACATATTGAATGCCAATATCAACTCTGGCCCAATACTATCTCATCAAAGTCACAGCACAACCACCGTTCCTCCACCCCGGACTACGGTGGAATGGAGGTGGAGAATTGGTGGAGAAATGGGAGCCACGGAAATGAGGGAGGTATGAGGGAAAGGTTCGGAGGAATGTCCGTCTCCTATATGTTCAAAAAATTCATGTTGGTGGATTAATACATTCAGATTTGGTTATGTTAATGCACTATTATGAATTTTTATTGAAAATCAGAGAGCGGACATTTCTTACTCGCCTTTCCGTTGCCTCAACAAAGACTCTGCCTGATTTCTCCCTTATTTCTACAGCTCCCGTTTCTCCACCAATTCTCCACTCCCACTGCGGTACGGCACCGTGTTATTGGGAAGAACAGTCCCTGGTAAGAAAAATCTCTGCAAAAAAAATTTGCAAAATTTTCCAGAATCTTTTTGAATGTATTTGATTTTTCTTAGGATTTCATTCATCAAGGAGTCAAAGCTTTATCTGAATTTGAGTGGATCTCCCTGAATTTTTCTGGATCTCTCCGCATCTCTCTGAATCCCTCTGAATCTCCCGGAATTTAATGTATTTCGATTTCAAAGCTTCCTCTGAATTCCCCTGAATTTCTCTGAGTCTCTCTGGATTCCTCTAAATCTCCCAGAATTTAATATATTCAGATTTTAAGGCTTGCACTGAATTCCTCCGAATTTCTCTGAATCTCTCTGAATTTCTTTAAATCTCCCAGAATTTGATGTATTCAGATTTCAAAGCTTCCTCTGAATTGTCCTGAATTTCTCTGAATCTCTCTGAATTCCTCTGAATCTCCCGGAATAATGTATTCAGATTTCAAAACTTTCTCTGAATTTCTCTGAATCTTTCTGAATTCCTCTAAATCTCCTGGAATTCAATGCATTCGGATTTCAAAGCTTCCTCTGAATTGTCCTGAATTTCTCTGAATCTCTCTGAATTCCTCTGAATCTCCCGGAATAATGTATTCAGATTTCAAAACTTTCTCTGAATTTCTCTGAATCTTTTTGAATTCCCCCAAATCTCCCGGAATTCAATGCATTCGGATTTCAAAGCTTCCTCTGAATTTTCCCGAATTTCTCTGAATTTCTCTGAATTTTTCTGCATTTCTCTGAATTTCTCTGGAATCTCTCTATATTTCCGGATATTTTTCAGAGAGATTCAAAGAGACTTCAGAATAATTCAGAGAAAGTTAGAGACCTGCCAGATAGTCATACATCCTGAATCTCTCAAACTTTCTTAGAATCTATCTTCACTTTTTTATGGAAATCTAGCAATTCTTCAGGATCTTTCTAAATCTTTTCGAATCCTCCAGAATCTCATTTATTAACAATTCGAAGCTCATGCTGAATCCCTCTGAATTCCTCTGAATGTCTTAGAATGTGTCAGAATTTCATATATCTAGATTTCAAAGCTTACTCCAAACTTGCCTGAATCTTTCTGAATTCTTCTGGATTTTTCCTAATTTTTCTGAATCTCTTTGAACATCTCTGAATTTTAAATATTGAGAATTCAAAGCTTACTCTGAAGTCGTCTGAATCCTTCTGTAAAGTTCCATGGTCAATTTTTCCTAATTTCTTGGTCTCTGAGTTTCTCTCAAAGTCCCTGAATGCCTCTGGAATCTTGAACCAAAAATTCCGCCCAATTTATTTCTCCTTCAAGCTCTCTGAATTTTTCTGAATCCTTCCGTGAAGTTCCGTGTTTCTTTATTTCAAATTTTCTGATTTTCCCTGAATCTTCGCGAATGCCTCTGCAATCTCGTACGAAAAATTTCACTCCATGTATATCTCTCTTTCTCTGCATTTCTCTGAATCTTTCTGACTCCTTCCGGAAAGTTTAACGCATAATTTTTCTCAATCTAAGCGTCTTTGAATCCTTCTGAATGTCCCTGAATCACGATGAATTGCTCTGAATTCCTCTGTGTCTTGCTAAATCCCTCTGAATCTCTCTGAATTTCCCTGAATCCTTCTGTAGAGTTCCGTGCTAGATTGTTTTCTAATTTTTGGGTCTCTGATTTTCCCTGAATGTCTCTGCAATCTTGAACGAAGAATCTCTACTGAATGCATTCCTTCCTGAATCCCTCTGAATCCTTCTGAAGAGTTCTACGCTCAATTTGTCCTGATTTTCGCTTCTCTAAAACTCTCTGAATACTTCCAAAATCTCGCACCAAAAATTCCACTCAATGTATCTCTCTCTCTGCATTTCTTTGACTCCTTCTGGAAAGTTCAACGCACAATTTTTCTTTATCAACCCATCTCTGAAACTTCTGAGTTCTCCTCAATCACGATGAATTGCTTTGAATTCCTCTAGAGGCCCCTAAATCCCTCTGTTATCTCTCTGAATTTCCTTGAATTCTTCTGTGGAGTTCCGTGCTCCATTGTTTTCTAATTTTCATGTCTCTGATGTTTCCCTTATTCCTCTTCGAATCTCTTTGAATTTCTCTGAATCCTTCTAAAAAGTTCCATGCTAACTTTCTCCTAATTTCCATTCCTCTGAGTTTTTCTAAAACTCCCTGAATGCCTCTGGAAAATTTCACTCAATGTATCTCTCTGACTTTCTCTGAATCCTTCTGAAAAGTTCAACGCACAATTTTTCCTCATCTACTCGTTCCCTGAATCGTTTCGAATCTCCCTGAATCACGATGAATTGCTTTGAATTCCTCTGAATCTCCCCAAATCTTCTCTGAAACGTGAAATTTTCAGAGAGATTTTTTTTACCAGGGGTGGAATCTCTATTCACTATCTGTTCCGTATTGGAACAATGTTGCATCGATATTGGTGTCGTATCGTCTGTTTTTCGCATTTCATTATTCAACGAACTCTGATTCGGTATTGACGCGGTTCCGTTTCTGTACGATCTGGGTATTCTCCGAACAGTATTAATTCGATACTGGCCCAAGACCGTCTGACCACGTAAATCAGTACCGTTTGAAATCCGGCGAACATTTGGCGCCAGTTGGAAAACTGATAATGATTCTGAATAGGCACAGTACAACTTTGCCAGTACAACCGCGCTATTCGTCAACTCTGGCTATTTCCATATGGTTTTCCAAGTTTTGCTGAATATGAAATGAAATTATTGGAATTATTTACCAGGGCTCTTGGAATTCTATCTTACTAAGCATTCTACTGAATCATCATACCGATCTTCGTTCTTCTACAGTTGGGATTGACCCAAGCTTCCCAGTATTTTTCCTTGGCTGTCTTCCCTTCCAACGCGTTTCCAAGAGCATTCATCACTCCATTCGCTTTTATAATTTCTTCTTCATTCGTATTCAGTTCTAATTACCAGACGACAACTTTCGATTCAAAGTAAAAGAATACGAAGGAAGGTTAATGGAAGGAATTAACGTACAGAGATAGTTGTAACGTTGTACCAATTCCATAATAGAATTAATCCCCCATTCTCTTTCATTCGAAAAATGCTAAGAAACCCATTTTGGAAACAATACCGCTTAATTTGATTTCTTTTCTCAACCGAAATGATGTTGAAGAGCGGAGGAAAAAAAATGAGATTTTGCGTTAGATATGAACTACAAAGTGTAGAGAAAGTGAGTGTACTACTTTGTCCGCGATTACAATTTGTACGTAACACCGTTACTCACAAAGAATCGACGCGTATAGAATTATTTTTACGCTTTTGTGAAAATAAAAAAATTCTCTCGCATCGTGGTACACAAAAGTGTTATTATATTTTCCTTCCGACGTTACGCAACGCAAAATTCGCAAATTGATTCGAAAAATCAATCAATCCGTCACCGTATGAGAAATTCCGACCTGGTAAATCATCGTGAAACCCTTTACGGGTAGAACCGGATACAACACGGTCAAATCTTGTCGTTTCATGCACGTGTTGTGTCTCGCGTCTCATGCACGACGTATTATCACGCGTATTGTCGTTAATGGAAATTTTCTATCTCATTATTCTTCATTCGCGTATATGAGAGTGTAATGATTCAACTCTTGCTTTTTACTAAACATTCGTCAGATTTTATTGAACTAAATCGAAAGTTGGACCGTAGAACTTAGCTACGTATTCTGTTATAAATTCCACGAGGATGAGTAAGGCGGATCGGATCGTATATAGAGACGAAGGAAACAGTTATTCCACCTATAGGAGTCGAAGTCGAAATTATTCATGATTCGATTCGATCATTTTCTCGTATCAATATCGAAACAATCCCTGTCATTGGTTTTTCACGTGAAGGACAAATAGGTGAGATTTCATGCTTACTCACGTCTCCCGGCGAATGGAAAGAACATATTACATCTGCTTATTGAGTTGTAATTTTGACGACGCGGTTAAACGCTCGTTGAATATTACAGTGCGACTCGACATTCTGATCCGAGCTTCATGAATCTCGCATCATACATTGATTACAGTAATCGCTTTACCAGAGATATTATTTCTCCTCGGGTAATGATCGTTGGTAATGATTGATCGGTGAAGGGAGAAACATTTATAATGTGTATATATCAATTTTTCAATTGCCGCGAGCGCGTGTCGTAGTCGAAGCACTTCCATGAATTTCCATTTACGATCCCATTTTATCGTACGACGATTCACGATAATATTCTACGAGACTTACAGAGAGAGAGAGAGAGAGAGACAGGGAGGAAGAGGTAGCAATTTTGAAACACGCTGTAGTCGCTGTACATGCTATGGCTCTCTGGTCAATCATCGAATGACTCACATTAAACTCTCATTTTTTATTTCTCTTCTTCTTTTTTGTAATGTCTCTTTTCAGCAGGGTTCGTTGTCGTCTTCCTCTCAGTCGTACAGCAGTCGAGTTCCCTACGACCGTTCATCGAGTGCCAGCGATGAATCATCCGATATGCGTAATTAGGTCGTTCTTCAAAAGATTAAAACTCGTTTGTCATGTTTTTTCTGATGTTTCTTCTCTACTTTCCAAGGGAAATTCAGAAAAACGCTCACCTGAGGGGCCCACGGGAGAAGATTTGTTGGTAAAAATTGAAGGTAACCAGACGCCGTATTTACTCCTCCCCTCTGGGATCTCACGGATCGGACACAAGAGCGACGGCAGAATAAATTAAAATCCTAATAAAACTTTTGTAATTATAGCTGGCATTTACTTGGTTGTCTGAACAACTCTGGATATAGGGGAATTGTGTTCTTCTTCGTCTTCTTCTGAGCGAATATCGCGTTTCTTCCCGGAGTTTCGAATTACAACGACGAATGGATAGAAGAATCGAGTCGAAACTCGTATTAGATGCGGCGAATATGCGGTAGGAATAATAAAGAAGAGGAGTCTTGTATTCTTTCGAAGCCAAATTGAAAAATCGTTCATCACTTTTCGAGGATTCCAAAAGTTCAAATACTAAACTTATTCATTCGGTCGCGTGGGCAACTCGGTTAACACGCACGTAAATATGCGTAGTACATCTTCGACATACTAATGGTTTTTTCGTTGTTCTTCCTTCTACCTTTTCGACTGGTACCATTCGTGATTGTAACACACAATGTGTGTTTGAATGGGATTTATGTACTGTAGAAGAGTAGTTGAAAAGTGTACGTGTATCCGTAAGACTTGTTTCCGAATGCAGATGGTGTTACGGCGCGTGGGTCATCGTCTTTACCAACGAGCTATTGCATTATCTTGTGTTTGTGTGTACATTACACGATAGTTGGTCGCGCGACTTGCGCGTGCACGTATTCGTATCATGCGCGTGAATCCGTGGAGCTCTAGCCTATTCCTACGGTATAATGCGAAGCCAGGTATTACACGGTTGACGGTGTTTATAACTTTAATTGTACAATTATATAAAATCATAACTTGTCTTTTATTCACGCTCGTCTTTGATGTCTCCCGTTAATACACTCGGACTCTACAAGTTCATTCGAAATTCACACGCAGAAGAAAGAGTTTTGCTGTCATAGCAATCTTGTCAGCTACGACAACGATTTTTTAGCTGTATTCGCTCTAGCGAAATTTGCGGTACATGGAGGAAAATTTGTAGCAAAGATCCCCATAATAATAGCAGTTTTGGAACACATGGGTATTTATAAACATTTCTCCTCTCATTCGTAGGAATTGTTTTTAAACTCATACACGGAGAGAAAAAAATTTGCTGACGCAGCAAATCGAGGTATTATATATAGAATAGCAAAATTTTTTGCTGACCTAGCTAAAAATTTGCTATAACAGCAATCGTGTTAGCTGCGACAGTAATTTTTTAGCTGTGGCAGCAAAAATTTGCTGCTCTGGTAGAAGTAGATTTCGTTGCCACAGCGAATTCCCTTTTCTCCGTGTAGTAATATTTGTCAGATGCAAAGTTATTTTCACCGAAATGAGGTATGGATTACCATAATTAAAGGAGGAGTGGTAACTTGTTATGGTAACCCTAGCTACACATTTCCCATACGTTTTTCTCCGTGTAGAAGCAGACTTCTATTGCTGGAATGACTGAAAAATCGCTGTCCAGCTGAAGGAAGCATGCAAAACTAGATTCCACTGTCACAGCAACTCACTTTTTTCTTCGTGCAACACTTTGTATTCATTTTTCTAAGCTACATAGCGCGAGAAATTTTTCAACGCCAAATCCAATCAGCTCAATCAACTTTCTAACCCCATAGTACTACCAACTACCCGTACAGCACAACCACTGATTCTCCACTCAGAACTTCGGTGGACTGGAGGTGGAGAATCAGTAGAGAAATGAGAGCCGTGGAAATAAGGGAGAAATAAAGGAGAGTCTCCATTGAGGCAACGGAGAGGCGACGTGGATTTGTCCGCCCCCTTTATTTTCAATAAAATTTATGTTAGTGGATTCCCTCATTGGAATTTGGTTGTGTAAATCGACAGATATGAATTTTATTGAAAATAAAGGGGTCGGACAAATCCACGTCACTTCTCCGTTGCCTCAACGGGGACTCTCCCTTATTTCTCCCTTATTTCCACGGTTCTCATTTACCTACTGATTCTCTACCTCCAGTCCACCGAAGTCCTGGGTGGAGAATCGGTGGTTGTACTGTAGGGTAGACCGGGTACGATTGGAACACAGGACGGTTGGAACAGGACAAATATCTAGCCAATTTTTAATAATGGGGAAAAAGATCCAGGGAGGAATGAAGTGAAACCGAAGTCCCATCACGAATCTCAGTGTCGCATCATTCACCACACGTTGCGTAATTCACTTATTACGAAAACAATTAGCGGAATATTTGTAGTGTAGGAGTATGGAACTGGAATTTCCCTATAAATGGCACTAGCCATCAGTTTAGGGACCCTCAGACCACTTCTTCAGCTCCCCCAACAGCTGATGAAGATTTTCAGGACAAACAATATAAGTTCTTTACACCCGTCCCAGCGAGCACAAAAGATCAATTTGAATTCTTGAAGACTTCTGCAAGATCTCTTGAATAGTCCCCGTTATGCGACTAATAATGAATTCAATGAATTCAAAATGGAAACGTATTGAATGCCCGAAGAATTCATTGCGGAATTCCGATATGAATTCTTTCTGAGCATTAAGTTGTTCATAAAGAGTTCATTTTGAATTCAAAGGGACTCCTTTGTGGGGACTCTTGTGCTGTATGAGGTAATTGTTTTATAACCTCAAAGATGTCGAGCTTTGTGCCTACCCTGGTAAAAAAATCTCTCTGAATCTTTCTGAAAATTTGACGTTTCAGAGAAATTCAGAGAAATTTGGGGAGATTCAGAGGAATTCGAAGCAATTCATCGTGATTTAGGGGAATTCAGTATAATTCAGAACCGGGAGATGAAGAACAATTGTGCGTTGAACTTTTCAGAAGGATTCAGAGAGATTCAGAGGCATTCAGAAAAATTCGAAGAAAAATAAAATGGGTGGAATTCTTTGTTGAAGATTTCAGAGGCATTCAGGGAATTTCAGGGGACATAAGAGAGATGGAAATTACAAAAAATTGAGCACGGAACTCTACAGAAGGATTCAGGAAAATTCAAGGAGATTCAGAGGGATTTGGGGACATTCAGAGGAATTCAGAGCAATTCATCGTGATTCAAGAACGGGTAGATTGGGAAAAATCGTGCGTTGAAATTTTCAGAAGAATTCAGAGAAATTTCAAGAGGGATACTTTGATTGAAATTCCTGGTGCGGGATTTCAGAGGCATTCAGAGAGTCTTATAGACAAACTCAGAAGAACGGAAATTAGGGAAAATTCAGCATGGAACTTCTCAGAAGGATTCAGAGAAATTCAGGGCAATCCAGAGGAATTCAAAGAGAAATATATAGAGTGGAATCCTTCATTCGAGTTTTCAGCGGCATTCAGGGAGATTCAGGGAAATCAGAAACGCGAAAATTAGAAAAAATTGAGCACAAAACTCTACAGAAGGATTCAGGGAAATTCAGAGAGATTCAGAGGGATTTAGGGACATTCAGTGGAATTCAGAGCAATTTATCGTGATTCAGGGGAATTCAGAAGGATTCAAAGACGGGTGAGTGAGAAAAATTGTGCGTTGAACTTTCCAGAAGGAGTCAAAGAAATGCAGATAGATTCAGAGAAATTCAGAGAGAGAGATATATATTGAGTGGAATTTTCTTTGCGAGAATTCAGAGGCATTCAGGGAGATTCAGGGGAAATCAGAGAAACAAAAATTCAGAAAAATTGAGCACGGAACTTTACGGGAGAATTCAAAGATATTCAGAGAGATTCAGAGAAATTCAGGGAGAAATAAATTAAGGGAAATTTTTGTTCCAAGATTCCAAAGGCATTCAGATGGTATTCTGGTTGAGACACCTGGATTTTGCATGTTTTTTCGGGCGCCATTGGAATAATCCAATGAATATTTATATCATACATTTCTCCACTAGATATTAATTGACATTTCAAGATTATAAAACATGAGGAATATTAGGAAAAAAGTGAAAATTGAGAAAACCGCAGACCGGCAAAGTGGGGGCTCATGAAAAATTGTCGTGCTTTGGTGTGCAGGATTCCAGTCCACCTGGTGATCTGAAAAACATTTTTTTTTGTGAATTCCTGGAGAAGAAGAATGTGCCCGAGTAGAAATTCATATTGGGTGTTCGATCAGGACCAGATCTGGAAAGCCTTATCTCAAATCAGGCCCTGATATGGAATGTAACGCACCGTTGTATCAGAGCTCGATGTAATGAACTATGATAGGGCATACCAAATTACAAACCTAGTAGGGCCAGATCTGGTTGACCTTAATCAGGCGTGCCAAATCATGGCCTCAACATGACCAGATAAGGTGTGTCAAAATAAGATGAACCCTATCACTGCCCGACCGGGCCCATAATGAACATGAGGCTGGCCATACAATTTTTCTGCTCGGGTGGCTATCGCACTGCGGAGAGTCTTTTTTGGAAAAAGGTTCTTTTTCTCAAATGGCGGCGGTTTAAAGAAAAAAGTCACGTTTGGTTCCCTGATTTTCTTCGCCTTTTGGGATTGAAAGGAAAGAAAACGAAGGAATTTCGCAAAAAAAAAATCCATGTAGTACGAAATTGCAATCTATAAAGAAGCTCTGTGCCAAATTTCAAGTAAATCGGTTGAGTAGAACTTAAGATATCATGCACACCGTTCCAAGAAAAGTAGTTTCGAGCAAAACGCGTTTGAAGATTCGAGCACAATTTCAAACATTCTACACAGTACATATTGAAACTTGCTTTGACTCTGCATATAAATTCATTCCAAGATGTAGCCAAAACCAGTCCTGTTTCATCTATAACTGAGCGCTCAAAACAAATGCTGACACAACGAATTTAGACTGAATTGCAGTAGATTTTTCAAGTAAGATGCAACGACATTCAGTCGGACTCCTTAGAGTGTAAGTGTTACAATGGTACATTATACTCACATCTTCTCACAAAACCCTCCTGAAAACATGTTCTTAAAATTCTAAACTATGAAAATATGTAAAAAGAGAAAAAAACGGTTTTTCCAAAATTCTAAACCAGAATACCCTCTTCAGGGGGTTTTAGAGAAACTCAGAGACCCGAAAATTAGGAAAAATTGACTATGGAACTTTTTAGAAGGATTCAGGGAAATTCAGAGAGATCTAGAAGGATTCAGGGACATCCAGAGGAATTCAGAGTAATTCATCGTGATTCAGGGAAATTCAGAAGAATTCAGGAACGGGTAGATTGGGGAAAATTGTGCGTTGAACTTTTCAAAAGGATTCAGATGAATTTAGAGAGGGATACATTGAGTGGAATTTCTGGTTCGGGATTTCAGAGGCATTCAGAGAGTCTTAGACAAACTCAAAAGAACGAAAATTAGGGAGAATTCAGCATGGAACTTTTTAGAAGGATTCAGAGGAATAATGAAGTGAAATTTGTGGTTCGAGAATTCGGAGGTATTCAGGGAATTTCAGGGGAAATCAAAAACCCCGAACCTTAGCAAAAATTTAGTATGGAACACAAAATCATCTTGCTCCACGACAATGTCCCATCACTCACAGCAAAACGAGTTAGGGAAACGATCGACGCGTTCAGTTGGGAGTTGCTACCGCATGCGGCTACTTATTCTCCAGACTTGGCTCCGTCTGATTAAAATCTGATTGCGTCAATGGGACATGTTCTCGCTGAACAACGCTTGAATTCGTAAATTGAAAATGTAGGAGAATGGCTCGATAAATGGTTCGCTTTAGTAGAGGAACTGTTTTTTTTTTTGTGAAAAATGTATAAACAGCAATGGAGATTATTTGGAATAAAATATTTGTCATCATTCTCGAACAACAAACGTGTGATTTTTTATAAAAAAATTCCGGTTTCATACTTCTACACCTGGTTTCACACGAATCCCTGATTAAACATTTTATTTATTCCAACTCACGTTCATCCTGAATTTCAATTCATATGTAATGGGTTTGAATCGGTTCCAATGGGAATTCTGAACGTTTGATCGTAATTCGGAACTCAGATAGCACAAGAGTTCCAAAACAGCTCATAATGAATTTAATGTATTCGTATAGAATCATTTCAGAACTCTTGTGCTGTCTGGGAACCCTATAATTTAAAGCTCGATGAGCAGGCATAAATTATAACATCAGTTTGTATTATATTCCTTGAACTTATTCGATCGAACCCTGTGATCTTATCATCTCATTCAACTCTGTAAAATAGATTGTAGATTTATAAGATTATGGGGTGACAGGGTTCCGGGATTCAATCGAATGGGTTTTCAGGAGTCCACAGCCATGGCAGTTATAACCATAATAGAGAAAAGATTGAGCAAGCTAAACTATACAATAACAGCCAAATGTATTCAAATTCATTTCTTTTTTCAATGACAAGTCGATTGTTACGTTTGATTCGAGAAAAGTAATTTTGGAATCCTCGTATCACTTGCAAATTAAATTACCTTCGCATTGGTTTCAATAAACGATTCAATCTTCAGCGATATGAGAATCTAAAATCGTTCAAGCTGAGTTGTTCTTCGAAAGCATTTGACGATGAGGAGGGAACAACAACGACAACACGCACACGCATACGCAGCGTGAGTTAAAGAAACATCGAACGAAGAAGAACTTTCGCTTCATTGCTCGATTACCCGCTTCTTCTTCAGAACATATCCACGCACAAAAAATTCCGAACGAGTCAAAAAAGAGGGTATGACGTGATTTGTTCACGAGAAGGGAGGATTTTTTGTGGCTTCGCAGAGAACTCTGTAAGAGATGATAACACTGGGTGTATATTTTAGAATAATAATGATAACTATTGGAGATGATGAAAAGCTTCATTGATATTAAATCGAGAATCTGTCGAACGAAATGTCTTTTTCTTCGTCAAAAGATACTACGTATATGCACTCGTTAAAAGCAGTTTCTTCCTCCTTGGAGGCCTCGAAGTACCCGTATGTTCTTCCAAGACTCGCGTTACGATACGGCGAGGAAGAGAGAACCCACCGGTAAGTACAATTTTTTTATTCGAAACCAATGTTTGCAAGTTAACACAGCAGTGCGGGTACCCTGATCTATCTTGTTCCTACTGTACTCTACACTCTACCCTTAGGTACCTTGTATTCTCTTCTCATCTTTTTTATCAACAATAATATACCGCGATAATGATGCATAATGATGCATGATAGGTGCAAGAATAATCATGCCCAATCTGTCCGTGGCCTGGATCCAGTCGTTGATACTATTGATACCGTCTAAGCGTACGAAGTTAGTTAGATTTTCAGCTGTCGCTGGATGCGTCGAACCAACACATATGGTTGACATGTTAGTGGCCAGATAAAAGAAAGTAGTATAGCAGCTTTTACGAGCGGTGTCTGGACACGAAAAAAATGTTTTTCTTCCCTCATAAAAGCTGCTGGACGGTGAAGAAGGAAGAGAAAAAACATGATGACATTCGTATATACGTATACGCGAGAAAAGACAGAGACAATGGGAGCAGTTGGTGACGGGAAAAAAACGATATCGTGAGATTAGTCATCATTTCGTGTGTATACTGGCACATAAGTCTTTATCCTCACGACTCCCGATTATTTCTTCCTATATGCGCATACTAATGTACCGTCCACGTACGTACATGATTCAGGTGCACGTGTGAGCATAGGTATGTATAAGTGTGCCTATCACGCGTCGCGGCATGAGTCACGTGAATGACTCAGTCCAGACTCGAACCCAGGTCAGTCAGGCTCTGCTGCATACCTGTGCTTCATTCTCCTCGCTTTACAATTTTTTCCACGGTCGAATCAAAACAAACTCCATGCCATATTCAAATGGAATATATTTCTAAATTTCTTTTCAGCGTGTATAGTAGTATCGTTCCCACGGGGCGAGATACCCCGAAGCACAATAATAAACTGACGAGTCTATCCCTCGATTCATTCTGCGATGAGAAGATCGTACTCGAGGCGCGGAGTTGCTAGAGTCGATTCCTTACTTTTGCTCGCTCCGATCGTCCTTTTTATGAAGAATAATAAGCGACGGATCGATATACCAATGGAAGAAAATGTCTCCGAGAAGGAGCGGAAGAAGAGGGACTCTCGCCAACGGAATTCCGTGCACGCTTTCGACGTTTTGTCCGCGACACCATAAAACATGTCAAATTAATATGTAAACGAAGTATATGCATAATGCATTATTCCACCGACTAACTTCGCTAGATTTATATTCTTTCATTCCTCATTCGAGTGTACAAATATTGAAACTCTCGCTTTTGCTTGAATTTATTACTCATTTGTGTCCGGACAAAAACTTTTACATGAACTTCTACTACTCCTCCTATCGTGTGATGAATAAGAAGAAGATTTCTCAAACCAAAGAATCAAACCTCGCAATAATAATTACAGTATCCGGGAATCGATACGCGGAATCCTGACCCTCGTCAGGCTTTTAGTTTTATTAAGGAAAAGCAAAAAAAAGAGGATCCACCCTCGAGGAAGTTGACCCTCGACGACTCCAGGGTGTTCTCTCGGATTGATGAAAATGTAACAATAAGAACGAAGAAATGTCCAGTGAGATTGATCATTGAAAACTCCACACCGGCTCTGGGAGCTATGGGAAAATCGTTTAAATAAAAATCCTCTACAATGATGGTACATTCTTGTACTCGAATGTTTTTACGGAAGGTTAATTGCCTTCTTGGAAGAGAAGAGAACCGAGCATTGAATCGGTTAGAGGAGGCAAATAATAGTCACTAATGGATTTGGTTGGATTATAACGGCATCGTGTATATAGTGAGTTGGGTTAGTTGAAGAAAAGAAACTGGAGATGTACGCGCAATAATTCTAAATCCACTATTATGGCTGACTGACTAGCCACTAACTTGTGCGCCAAGCACGGTAAATAGGAGAGAAAGAAAGAAATGAAGAGTGTGTAGGAGGAAAGAAGGGAAAGACGGAGGCAGAAAAGGAGGAAGGTTGTAAAGAAAAAGGTGCCATCCTGTGTACGCGAAAGACTTAACGATCTACCACATGATCTTCCTGTCGTTAGAATGCCGTCACGGTAATACGCTTACTTGTTGGTAGAAGTACATGGCGCCCCCTATATCCCGTGTGTCTCTGTACTAACTGTACGTGACTGCCCGATACTCGTATATCCTTCGTATACGTACACGAGCATCATACGTATGTGCGCGCTGTGTTAGCATAAAGCTATGATCGTGCATACGAAAATCAAGTAACGCTTCCCTGGTCAAATTTCTAAATCCTATCTATAGTATGCTATTGAATTATTACACGGCGCGTGCGTAACTGCTTATGTATATAAAATATCTTCACGATGGATGGATAAAACCTTGAAAGAAATTATTTTATGAGGAAATTCTCTCGGAGACGAGTTGAGAATTTAATTTCAAGATTGTTAAGTTGGTTCCCGTTTGTAGATAGCCAAGGGGGAGGAAGGTGGGAGGTAGGTGGGAGAGGTCATCATCGAAATTCTAACTATCCGCCTAACTATAGCTAATCAGAAATCACGGTGAAGCTTCGACCTCGAGTTATCTCTCGTAAATACAGGATATCGGCGGTTTAATCTTATCCATCGACGGCCGCTAGTTTGAACCTGAACTGTAAACCATGTTAATTTCCGACCGCAACATCTCGGAAACTGCTAGAGCTTCTGCTATCGGTGATGATTACTTTAGCTTGTAGGATAACTTGGACCTATTTCCTGCAAATGTTACACCCTGTCTTACGACAGTTTAAGAACTAAAATTACTCGAAACCGATGGTTAACGTATATCGCAAAGTTCTGGCCCTTGCATTACCTCTCGGTTAAGTGCTTTCCGGGAGAGCAGAGTCAGTATATTGCAACATTCTCGTTTCGTGAAATATTCTGTGTATATTGGTTTTCTGAATTTCATTGCGTGTTCATTTCAACGTCGACGCTGCACCGATAATTACGTGTCGCAATGCATTTATCCAATTCTCCACGTTCTTTCAAGAATTTTCATTGTTTCACGGAAAAAAAGAAATTCGCAGGGACAGCGAAATCTGATTTTCTCAGTGTACCTTCTGTCGAAAATCTTCTGTAGCAAATGAATGATTTGCTACTTCAGCAGGAGGGACCATGCAAAATTACTCCCTCTGAATTTACCTGAATATCTCTAAATTTCTCTAACTCTCCCGGAAGCTAATGTATTCAGATTTCAAAGCTTCCTCTGAATTCCTCTAAATTTCTCTGAATTTTTCTGAATCTCTCTGACTCCCTCTAAATCTCCGGGAATTCAATGTATTCAGATTTCAAAGCTTCCTCTGAATTCCTCTGAATCTCTCTGATTTTCTCTGAATCTCTCTGAATTCCTCTGAATATCCCGGAATTTGATGTATCCAGATTTCAAAGCTTCCTCTGAATTCCTCTGAATTTCTCTGAATCTCTCTGGATTACTCTGAATCTTTCTAAATTACTCTGAATATTCCTGAAAAATTCCACGCACAATTTTTCTTAATTTATCTTCCTCTGGAAGCCTCTGAAACTTCCAGAAAGCCTCTGAAATGTAGGACCAAGAATTGTACTGAATTCATTCCTCTCTGAATTTCCCAGACCCCCCTCCGGATTTCTCTAAATTTCTCTGAATCTCTTTGAATTTTTCTGAAAAATCCCACGCACAATTTTTCCTAATTTACCTGTCTCTGTGAGTCTCTGACACTCCCTGAATACCTCTAAAATCCTGAACCAAAAATTTCACTGAATTAATTCCTTTCTGAATTTCTCTGAATTCCTGTGAATCTCTCTGAATTTCTCTGAATCTTTCTAAATTCCTCTGAATCTTTCTAAAAAGTTCCATGCCCAATTTTTCTCAATGTACCTGTCTCTGGACTCTCTGAAACTTCGAGAAAGCTTCTGAAATGTAGGAACAAGATTTTACTGAATTTATTCCTCTCTCAATTTCCCAGACCTCCCCCGCATCTCTCTGAATTCCGCTGAATCTTTCTGAAAAATCCCACGCACAATTTTTCCTAATTCACCTGTCTCTGTGAGTCTCTGACACTCCCTGAATACTTCTAAAATCCTGAACCGAAAATTTAGCTGAATTAATTCCTCTCTGAATTTCTCTGAATCTCTCTGAATTACTCTGAATCTTTCTAAATTCCTCTGAATCTTTCTAAATTCCTCTGAATCTTTCTAAAAAGTTCCATGCCCAATTTTTCTCAATGTACCTGTCTCTGGACTCTCTGAAACTTCGAGAAAGCTTCTGAAATGTAGGACCAAGATTTTACTGAATTTATTCCTCTCTCAATTTCCCAGACCTCCCCCGCATCTCTCTGAATTCCGCTGAATCTTTCTAAAAAATCTCACGCACAATTTTTCCTAACTCCCCTGTCTCTGTGAGTCTCTGAAATTCCCTGAATACTTCTGAAATCCTGAACCAAAAACTTTACTGAAATGATTCCTCTCTGAATTTCTCTGAATTCCTGTGAATCTTTCTAAACTCCTCTGAATCTTTCTAAATTCCTCTGAATCCTTCTAAATTCCTCTGAATCTTTCTAAATTCCTCTGAATCTTTCTAAATTCCTCTGAATCCTTCTAAATTCCTCTGAATCTTTCTAAATTCCTCTGAATCTTTCTAAATTCCTCTGAATCTTTCTAAAAAGTTCCATACCCAATTTTCCTCAATGTATCTGTCTCTGGACTCTCTGAAACTTCGAGAAAGCTTCTGAGATGTAGGAACAAGATTTTGCTGAATTTATTCCTCTCTCAATTTCCCAGACCTCCCCCGCATCTCTCTGAATTCCGCTGAATCTTTCTGAAAAATCCCACGCACAATTTTTCCTAATTCACCTGTCTCTGTGAGTCTCTGACACTCCCTGAATACCTCTAAAATCCTGAACCAAAAATTTAGCTGTATTAATTCCTCTCTGAATTTCTCTGAATCTCTCTGAATTACTGTGAATCTTTCTAAATTCCTCTGAATATTTATGAAGAATTCTACGCACAATCTTTCTGAATTCATCTATCTCTGAAAGCGTCTGACACTCCTTGAACGCCTCTGAAATGCAAGACCAAGAATTTTACTGAATTTGTTCCTCTCTGAATTTCCCAGAATTTCCCTGCATCTCTCTGAGTTCCTCAGAATTTTTCTGAATCCTTCTGAAAAATTCAAAGCATAAGTTCTCTCGATCCACTAGTCTCTGAAATCCTCTGAACCACGCTGAATTGCTCTGAATTTCTCTGATTCTTTCTGAATCTCTCTGAAACGTGAAATTTTCAGAGACATTCAGAGAGATTTTTTTACCAGGGGTGCGAACCCTGCTAAAAATCGCCCATAGAAAAAGATAAAATTTTTCCTATCAGTATCAATGTGATTTCTGAAATTGTAATTCCCGATGCTGTATCGTGGATTTACGATAAAGTTTTATCGATTCCTATCGTATTCTATAGGATTTAAGAGGTATGTATCTGGTTGTATCGTGAAATTCCTAAGATGTACCACTTATTTGAAAGGAAACAGGTTATATTTTTTCAAATAATTAATACTTTTTCTATGGGAATTTCACGATAAAACCAGATACATATATCCTCAATCCTACAGAATACGATAAGAATCGATAAAATTCTATCGTAAATCCACGATACAGCATCGGGAATTCCAGTTTCAGAAACCACATTGGAACCGATAGGAAAAATTTTATCGTTTTCTATGGGAAATTTTTAGCAGGGAATTGCGATGATATATTATGCGACAAATATGTTTTAGGATAGGAATGAAAATATTAATTGAATTTTTCATAAACTGCGGTACACATTAAGTTAATAATAATTGCACTCTGATGTTTGAATCAACAATTAAATTTTTCAATGATTATTTTTTGATAAAAAGTGGAATCATGGTGATATGGATCAATCAATCAGGACCGCATCAAGTCACCTGTTTAGAGTAGGATAACCATACCCCTATCAGACACGCGAGGGCGAATTTATCAGGTGCGAATCCAGTTACCGGATCCGGCTCACATTAAATGTCCAGATTTGGCCTGCATCAGATTGCCGGATCCAACCCGGCTGAAATCAAGCGTTACACACTACATCCAGGCCCAATCCGATTACCCATATCCATACCGGATCTAACTTCCAAATTCGCACTTCTGCTCGGGGATTCAGGGAAATTCAGAAGGATTCAGGAACGAGTAGATAGGGAAAAATTGTGCGTTGAACTTCGCAGAAGGAGTCAGAGAAATCCAAGTTTCACGGAGAAAAAGAAGTTCGCTGTGACAGCGGAATCTGATTTTGCTGGAGCAGCAGTGCTATCCATGCTGCTTCTATACATAACACTTCGATTTGTTGCGTCAAAAGTTCTTGTTCTCCGTGATTCGATAGGAAAAATCGGAAATAAAAAAGAGAACTAACGATGCGCAGATGGAAATCGAGCGGAACATCTGCTCATTCCTTTTCATGTCCTTGGAATTTGAGAATTAATTGATTGAAAATTCGATTATTTAAATGCGATAAACCTACACGAGGAGTGTAGGAATTTCACTTTTATCCCCGAAAGATGATTATTATTCACCTGCATGACGGATCACGATTCAATCGACGTTGAGTTGAAAATGTTTAGTTCCGTCCTTCCTCGCATTCACAAGTATCAATTTATTTGGAGATGGCGGATATGCTGGTTGCTTTCAGACACAGTCTTGTACTTTTTTTGTCCGTTCCAGAAGAGAAGACAGGTGCTAGGCGTCTCGCGCACCTGCGTTTATCATCACGTGCCAGCACCTATATTTTTGACTAATTTTCCAACATCGGGCCGAAGGAAAGGAAAGAGGGATGAGCTCGACTCTCATTCATCACGGGAAACCGGATGAATCTTTTCCATCGAGTTTGATTCCAATGTACGTGAGTTCCCGACATTCGGAAACCTTGCGAATCCATCGACTTCCCGAGCAACCTCGGTAGGATTCGAAGAAAGGGATTGGATTTTTTCGAGATGAAGTGGTCACCTTTTGAGATTCGCGTTGACTCTCGGTTCGAGATATGTGCTATGCGACTGTTTGGCAGTAAAAATATACTCCTTTCGAGGAAACTGTTGCGCACTCGTGAGAACGTTTTGGAATAAGAAAGCCGCGCCCGGAGGCTATAATTAGCAGTCTTCATACCAATCCCTCTTTGCCAGATGCTACGTATTACGAAGAAAAATATTTATAACGCTTGAAGTAAAGGGATAGAACAAAATGTGAAATAACACTTGCACACGGGGGCATAATGAAGAAAAAGAAAGAAAGGGGAAAAAAGAAGGAAAAGGAGGATAAAACAACATTTCCTCGCGTAATAAGTGGCAGCGGTGAAGCAATATTTTCTTTTTCGCTGTAATCATTGAAAAGACAAATGAGAGCTGTTCCCAATGGATGATACACGACGAGCAGGAGGAGAAAAAAACGCATCGTCATTCGATAAAGCGACTGCCACGGTCCGGTGACGGTGGTGGATGTGTAGAGTGTATATACGCGGTATATACCCAAGGACAGAAAGGATGGCGATGAATCGAACAGAGCAATTCTGTTACAGAAAAACAATCTTTTTTTCAGCTCTTTCAGTTTTACAAGATCGTTTCTCATTTGTCATAATGAGTTGTCATTATATTCCGTTCCCTTCAATCTTCGGATTTATGCTCTGAATATTATATTCAGGGTGGACAATAATAATTGTGGATATAATTATTGCTAAGATTTGACATCCGGTGTACGAAATTTTTAATCGAATGCTGTTATTATTTTCTCAAAACATCTATAAGAACTCTCTCTCTCTCTTCTTCTTCTTTTTCTTCGAGTGACATCTGTTTCTTATTATTTCTTCTTTCGACAGAGGAGTCCTCGTTAAGACTCCTCCGAAGGATATAAAACAGAGAAAATCTTGTTTTTAGGTCACTCAACCACCAGCTATGCGAGGACAGAGGAAATATTATAAGTGAGTGGTTTCGTTGCCGTAGGTATAAGCATAAACTGTACATAGGATATATCCTATTTCGTCCTGTCCCATTACGATTCGTACGAAAAGGTCCGTAAAAGCTTTTAAACCGCATCGCAGGTGCCGGAACAATAAAATTACTCCATTTATGCTTTGGATGAAATATTTGAAGAAGGCCATTCACGAAATCCACCCTCCGCAAACAATTCTTTTAGTGTCAAAGAGGTAATTGTCGAGAAACGTATTAGAAATGAACAGGTGTACCTCCTCAGGCTGCTGGTACTTCATTGAGGTATATCGCAAATAAAACTTGACACGGACTTTGAGAAGCAGAATCATCGTTCCTTTTGCCAACAGGTATATTACCTATATAGGTAGTTTATACCCATATACTCGGTCAAAATAAAACAAGTTTTATGATTGTAATTTCGGTTTTGATCTTTATGATAGGGGCTACTACCGATGAACAAGAAGAAGAAGAAGAAGATGGTTCCAGCATGCAGCGTTTCATATAGTCGGTGGTACCACCGCGAATAAGAATTTTTCTCCCACGTTAGTCGAATTATAAATTGAATGCAAAAACCCTAGAAACAACGAAAGTAAAATCATTGGATTCGTATAAAAGGAAAGAAGGTGAAAAAAAAAATGAAGAAAGACACGAGTTCTCGAGTTCTCGCTGGTATTATAAATTAAGGTTTCTTCGTATTCGTGCTACATCACGAGAAACCTGGATTAAGTGTCTCGTTACGTGCACAGGTATTTATTAAAGTACAATATTGGAATATACATTAAAAAAACGCTAATCTCTCGGAGTTATTCAAACGTCTCGGACGTGTTATTAAAATGAATGGAGAATATACCGAGAGTGAAAAGAAGAAATTGTTAAATCGACAAACACGTAAAGTCAAAAGTAGAACAAGGTGTTTGAATCGTTTGGATCCAATGGGCAGATACGAAATATCTCAGTTACGTGCTTTTTGACGATTCTTTGAAATTTTATCGATCGTTACGTAAAGATTTTGATGACTCGATTGAAAGGAGATCCTGTCATTCGAGCATTCTTTGTTGAGAATCAGGCATTATTGTTATTATGTCTTTTCATGGTTACGTAGATAAGGAACGATGAGAAGTCGTGAATTGATTGACAGAATTGTACTAGATCGTGCTTAAGATGATTTTGATACGATCTTTCTGACAATTCATGGCCAAATTTTAATGCATTGGAATGGAAAAAATATGTACAACAATGCCAGTGAATGTAATAGAAATTCTGTATTCATTATTGGTAAGTACATACGTTTGTCCACCCTTCTGAAAATCATTCTCTGAAAAACTCTTCAGAACTCCGTATAAGACTTTTTGAAATATCCCTAACTGTGTGAAGAAAAGCGTTAATAAGTCTCGGTAACTTTCCGCAAGAGTTATAAAGATTGATTGAGACTTATTCAGAGTTTTACAGAAAACAAAATATAAGCAAGAATATTTTTGTCTGGAACAGAGTATAACTTGAAAATAAATTGAAGTCTACTCTGGTACAAAGAATCAAAAAAATTATGAGATCTCATGAGAATTTATGAGAAACATCATTCTAACTTATGACTTTTTATGATACAATACTTCTCATAAAACAGCCCCGATTCCCAGAGAAATTATGAGGAATTTTTTCTGAATTTTCGGATAAATCTTGCTGAATTTTAAAATCCTCCACTGGGTTTTTTGATTTCTATATGTTACGAAATTGGAGTTTCTTCAAATGAAGTAAAACTTTATCTAAAAATTCCGAAAAAATGTGGCTGTAAAAAATGACTAAGAGTTGATTATTAAGTAAATTATTCAGAGTTTTACAGGAGAAAAATATAAGATATATCTTTACTTATATGTATAAATTGATAATTCGTGCAAATAATTTCGATGTTTTGTTTACCCTGCACTGAAAAAAAGGTAGGTCACAGTTATCAAATGATATTCTTGAATATGACCAATCAAATGTTCGATAACATTAATTGAATATCAATAATATCTATTGAATATTCGATAATTACAAACATAATTCATGAACATTATTGAATATTCGATTAATGTTATCGAATATTTGATTGGTCATATTCAAAAATATCATTTGATAACTGTTACCAGCCTTTTTTTCAGTGTGGTGAAGAATAAAATCCATTGCTTCTCGCCAAATCTGATTGATTCTCATTGAATCTCGGACAATGTTCCGATTGAATCTCATCCAGCGATTTTTTAGTGAGATTTAGTCGGAAGAATGCATTCAATCTGATCAAATCTCATCGAATTTCATCCCTCAGATTCAATGGATTCATCAAACCAAGGTAAACTTCAATTTATTCTCAAGTTATACTCTGTTCTAGGAAAATATTCCACTTTATAATAATAATAATAATCGAATTTATGAGTCTTTTCAAACCTTTGAAACTCTGATAAAGTCAACTTCCTTGCTTATATTTGTTTCCCTGTAGAACTCTGAATAAGTTTTATTAACTCTTGATAACTCTTGCGGAAAGTCCAGAATTTCAGGGAAAATAAGACTTTCCAAAAATTTTTAACGCTTTTCTTGACATAGTTAGGGATATAAAGACTTTCGAAAAGTCTTATTCAGAGTTCTGAAGACTTTTGAAGAGTTTTTCAGACAATTATTTCCACAAGGGCACACATGTCTCGAAAAAACACAGAGGAAAATTAGGGTAAAACTGGAAGAAATATGTATGGAAAAAATATGTACTGAATGGTAAAAGAGATTTTACATTAACGGTTAGTGAAATTAAATTGCATGTCCTTAAACTCGTCGGATTCCAACACAAAGATTGGAATATTTGAGTGAACAGTGGGGAAAATCTTATACATGTGCTGAAAATAGTCCCACCACAACACGGACCGAATGATACGTCGGTTTGAGGTTGGTTTTAGGTCGATTTAATTGAGTAAATGAACGTTTGATGACTATTCAATTGTCGATATGTGCATTTGAGATTGAATGAACGTTTATTAGACGTTTAAATATGTTTTCTCAGGGGATCGATTCAATTATCAGCACTGGAATTTTTGACGCAGCAAATCGAGGGATTATATATAGAATAGCAAAATTTTTTGCTGACCTAGCTAAAAATTTGCTATAACAGCAATCGTGTAGGCTACGACAACAATTTTTTGCTGACACAGCTAAAAATTCGCCGTTGCAGCTAACAAGATTCCTGGAACGGCAAATAGTTTGCTGTCACAGCAAAAAATTTGCTGCCCTGGCAAAAGGAACCCAGCAAAAGTAGATTTCGCTGCCACAGCGAATTCCTTTTTCTCCGTGCATGTGGTGCACTTGAAGGGAAGATATCTGTTCAATTTTCAACAATTTTGATAGGATAATTGTGAGCTGTGGGAACCAAAATTCTTCCTACAGGTGCTAGAATTTCACTTTTGCAGCCATTTTTCTCGCCATCCAAATATCAAATACACGGAATAGCTACCACAGCTCATTCTACAGCGTTACAAGCCTCATGATTAACAGGGTTTTACGATTGCCCCAATTATAATGGCTCATGACTGGACCATAGACGGAATTAATCGTACGGTAATGGCACCCATTGAGGGTTTGATGATAACTGGGCCCAGGAATGGCGAAAAATGAATGGTCAATTATCGGCGATGAGCTGATTATCGAGGGTTCTGATGCCTGGATACCTTGTCAATTTCGACATAATTTTTGAATTGATTCCTCAACGTGATCTCGATGTACAACTGCACTCGATTCCTCATAGCTGCTCCACACTTTATTCATTCGAAATTCATTTGTTGAACAATTCTCACGAAAATGATGTGAAATATCATGTGTTTTGCAGCATTGGCCAGGAGTTCATCTTATCACGATCAGGGCTGGGCAAGTATTTGAAATACAATCATTCTAAATACGTGCTGGAATGAAAACCAGTATAATATATCTCACATTGAAAATATATTTCCTTCAGCATTTGATATTTGAAGTGCTTCCTTCAAAATCTTCGGTATTTGATCCTTCGAATATTTGAGAATTAGTCAAAATACTCAGAAAATGTATTTGAGATACGAAATACAAAATACTTAAGGAAATCTATTTGAAAATCAAATTTTTCGATTGTGAAATATAAAATTCTTTGAAAAATACTACAGGAAATATATTGTGAATTCAAAATACGAAGTATCGATTTTATTTCCAATACCTTTTTCGCGTGATTGTGTTTCAAATACATGTCTAGTGCTGATCATGATAAACCACTTGATTTTTCACCTCATTTTTAACGTGATCTTCAATATCATAAATTAAGTGAAGAATCACGTCCTTTTTTCTCTGGGCGATTTCAAATAAGAAATTTAGTTTCCTGAACAAAATATCAGTTTTTAACTAAAAATGTTTGTCATAACAAACAATATTCCACTCCAGGCAACTCAAATTTTTTATTCCATGTGGATTTTAGTTACTGCAACTGAAACCGTGTTTTTTCAGAGCAATCCAGCAAATTTCGATGAAAGTCAACAAATTTCATAGAAATGCATTGTAAAAAACAATCTGAAATTTCATGTATCGGATGAATATGAAAATTCTGAAACTTGTCATTGAAATCAAGTATTAAAATTCATATGAAAATGCATGAAAAATCATAATTCTGTATGAGATATCATAAAATTTAATATGAAAAGTCAGAAGAGTTTTGAAAATTCATACAAAATTTATATGTCAATTGCTTCACATGAATTTATATGAAATTCAGGAAGCAATTGTTTACAAATTGTGTATTAGATCTTACGGACTATTATTGAGTATCACCGAAATTTTGCTACATTGGCGTTGAATTTTCCTGATCTTTAATTGAAAAGAACGAATAAGCGAATTTCGATGTAATTTCCCACCAATTCTTTGGTTTTCTTCCTTTGCCAATTCGAAATCGGATTCTCGCGATTCGAATAATTCGTATACGAATTCCTAATAGTCGTTAACGAATCGCACGTAAATTCGAATGTACGTGGTCCAAATTTCCTGAATATATCTCATGGAGTAAAAATTTCCTGTTCACACCGATTTCCTAGATTCAAATAAGATCGAATAGGAAAATCCTTAGAAAAAAATTTGATTTATACCGATTGTCCAGTTGATAGGTTTGATTCCTGCATTCCCTTGAATTTCTCTTCGAGGATCCCCTCAATTTCCCTGGAATTTTGACCCAAAACTTCTTCATATAATTCATTGCTTCCTTAAAATTTTCCTGACTCCCTCTGAATTTTTCTAAACTTCTCTGAATCCCTGTAAAAAGTTCGACGTATAATTCTTTTTAACTCAATTGTTCATTAATTCTTCTGAATCTTTGCGTGTTTGTCTGAAAGGGCCCTTAATTTTTCTGGAATTTTGATCCAAAAGTTCCTCTCAACTCTTTGGTCTCTGAATTTTCCTGAATCCTCCTCAATTTCTCTGAATATTTTTGAAAAAGCTGACTTACAATTTTACCAAATTCATGTATCTGAATTCCTCAGAATATTCTGGAATTCTTTTGACTTCATCTAACCTATCAAATTTTCAGAAACATCAGTAAGATTTCTTTATCAGGGTCTTAATTTTTCTGAATTTCTTGTGAATTTGAACACTCCAATGTATGGGGTCATCCATAAACTACGTGGCCAATATAGGGAGAGGGGGGAGGTAAGATGAAATGCTACGTTGGGCTACATGGGGAGGGGGAGGGGGAGGGGGAGGGGTTGGTTCCAAGCTACGTGGTTCTTTATTTATGTTTTACTTGGAAGAAAATTCTTTATAAATATCCAGAAAAATGATCCATTTGAATATAACAAATGGATATATATTCGATGGGATCACATAAGATTCTTCTTCATTTAAGTAAAGTTCATTTGAAATGAGAGAAATTTTATTTCAATAAAATAAACCCTTCATTTCAGTTAATTTCAATTTTATTCAGGTCATATTTGAATAAAAATTCATTTGATTGACATTAACTAAGTTGAACGTGAAAAACTACGTTCCCACGTGGGGGAGGGGTGGGGTGGGGGTCAAAAAGTTGCAAAAATAGGGCCACGTAGTTTATGGACGGTCCCTATAATTTCTTCCAGTTCCCCTGCTTCTGAATTCTCCAGAATGTTTCTAAATCTCTCTGTATTGATGTAAAAACTGATTTTTCAATGTCTAATTAAAAACAAACTCTTCAAATTCCTTGGAGTGAAAAATTCACTCTCGGAGAGTGAAAATACTGCAAGTTCAGGAAGAGTGAAGGTTCAACTCGGTTTGAAGAGTGAAAATTCACCCTTGTTGGAATTGCAGTATTTTCACTCTTCAGGAGTGGATTTTCACTCCAAGAAATTTAGAGAGAATGCGTTTCTAATAGAACGTGGATATATCTTTCTCTGCAACGAAGGGGAAGAATCGGATGAAAAAAAAACACTCACTCAAACAGAGCGTAGTTTTTAAACATTAAATATCGTAAAAAGATGTGTATAAGAATGATCGCATTGAAAATATCGGTCGTTGGTGGTGATACACCCTATGTATACATAATTTATAGCACGATATTCCGACCAGGATTTCCTCCGACAATCGTAAACTTTGTGTATATTCAGTCAACGAATATCACCCGAAATTTATTATTCTTTCATTTCCACTGACAACGCGAGGAGAAGAAGAAGAAAAATAAGGAGAAGAAAAGATCACAAGTTCTTCGAACCCGTAAGATACGTTACACTTCATCCACGTATTTCGATAGATTGTTAAAGGCGATGACGATGAGGCAGCTGCGCAAGTTCGTGGGTGCATCAAAGTACGAAGGACGAAGGCAAACACGATTTTATTATAGTACCACCAACACCACTAGTATAACCAGTTCGCCGATTGGGCGTACAAAGCTAGGATTATCCTCGCATTTTTATACGCACATGGAGATTTAAACTGTCGTTGAGAGTATACGTGCAAATACAATGTTAAAGTGGGATGGGTTCTCTTCCTTCACCCTCCGCGATTTTACGACGGATCCCTCGTCGTTGTATATTTGGCCTTACGCATATGTACACTTCCATCATTCCTCCTCCTCCTCTTTCTTCTTCTTCTTCTTCTCCCTTTCACATTTACACACGTAATGCGGTGCCGTATGAACGCTATTTTTCTGTACATCCGTATAAAAAAAGCCCCGAAGGGAGAGGAGAGAACCCCATATGATTATACCTGTGCGTCACGTTGCTACATATAAATATGTACATAATGTGGCAGGTTAGAGGAACTATACCTCCTATACGTGTCGAAATGACGAGCGAATATTCTCCAGCGCGTATATGAGGCGACGTCGTACGACGTACGAAGCACATTCGGGTGTATGAACTTTTCATCTCGCGACGAGAGATAAATTCACATATATGTCGTGATTCATGAACATTGCTAGCAGAAAAAATGGGCTTGAATCGTGGAAAGAAAAAATTGGTGGTTATTAAAAAATGTTATTCAAGCGTGAAGTATCCGTAAGATACCTAAGGTGAATGCAAGCGTAAACGCGATGTCGAGTCGAACTATGAACTCATCTGAAAGATTTTCTACGGTATACTTAACTTGGCCTCAAGGTAAAAAATACCTGAGATCCACGACAGCTGGCTGACCTGGGTTTTGTGCGAGCTCTACGAAGAAAGAGCTTGCTGCTGCTGCTGCTTCTGCTGTTGCTTCTACTGTTGCTGCTGCTGCCGTTCTTTGCGGAGAAGGGCCCTCACAATCTTAAATCCAGATTTCGTCCCTACGGTACCTCTATACGACGACGGAAGGAATACCCGGATGAAAGAAAATAATCTTTCGAAACCTCTTTTGGGATCCTGATTTTTAATAATTGACGAATTCAGTATCCATCTGCGCGGACACGATCCTCGCAGCAGGTAGGAAGACGGATAACAGAGAAGAAGATGGTGTATACAGATCCTTTTCATGAATTATTGTAACATGAAAATTATTATTGTTCGCTTCTCGTCCAGTGCAAAACTGAAGAGTCAGAATTTTATTATATACATGTAAATTCGCGTTTGTTTCAATACGCTCGGTCCTCCCACGTTGAGAGCTGGCGCCTACTTCTGAACTCGACCGTGTGCCATATGTGACACAGATCTCGGAAATGTCCGTAAATTTACGCGGCATGCTTCTTTCTAGTCTTCTTGTCGGTAGTAAAAAGAAAAAAAGGTGGAGAAGGAACGAGAGGAGAAAAGAGATTCGTCCAAGGTGGAACGAGGAGAGAAAAAATGAGTAATGTGCTGGATCGGTAGTACGTATGGTGAACTCTGAGAACTTACTTCTATTTTCAGTACTCTTGGTTCGCTCGTTTACAAAGCCAAACACGCCCTGTAGTCGAATAAAATTTGCCGTGAAATTTATATCGATGTAATCGTTGTTCTGCATTTTTTGGAAGATGTCAGGGTAGAGGCGATGTTGATAAATGCTCTAGTGATTCTGGGGACTGGTAACGGCTGTTCAAAATTGCTTGGACCGGTTTAAAACTGTAGATTTTCAATTCTTTTCTAGAAACAAAAATAATTGCCAGGCTTCGAACGGTCTGTGTTCCAGGTAATTCGGTCAAAAACTGACAAAAAATTTCTACCTGGTTTCATATCCGGAATTACTAAAAATGAAACAAAGTAGAATTTTTTGTCAATTCCCTGGGACAAAAAATCTTCGAAGCCTGACAACTATTTTCTCGTCCTGGCGTTATCAGGAAGGTACATCTCTGGTGATCAGAGACAACTTTGAGTGGACAAATTTTGTGGAATTCCAGTGCAAGTTGGAGTCCTGATAGAATCAAATTGGTATTTCTGGAAATCCATCCTAGTAGAAATTTAATTAGGCATTCTCTATTTCCAGTAAGGTCCTGATCAGGTGAGATCAGGTAAGAACCTGATGTTCCTCATAGGATTTGAATAGGGTTGGAAACGCAAGGGTACAATAGGGTTCGAATAGGATTTCCATAAAATCGAACAAAAAAGGGAGAATTATCTCATAAAAACACGATTTTCCCAAAGAAAATTGATTATTTGTGCTACGGGTCCCGGTGAAAATGGAGCGTATACGCGAGGCGCATACGAAGCGACAATGTTTCAATTCCCACTTCGTGAAGCTCGTGATGTTCACTTGCTATAGAATGATGGAATCATACGTTCCATAAACGCTTCATAATCTCTCGACCCCGTTTCACACACGCTCCATGTGAAGCAATACATTGAGAACGCAATTTTTTAAATTGAAATACAATTTTCTTTGCTCTGATTCTAATAAACATTTCTTTCAATGGAAAAATTCTTCATCAGATTGGAACAACAAAATCTCAAATTGAGATAGAAGAATATATATTCCTTCTTGAGTGAGGAAAATATCATTTCAATTCAGTGGAAAATTCTCTCATTGGATTGAACTATCTTTTTCATTGAAAACAAGATTTATCAGAATGAGGGCAAAGAAATTTTCTTTGAATCTAAGAAATCGGGTTCTGAGTGTGGTAAGTTACATTGAGCGTATGGGAATCATACCTATTTTGACTTTAAATCATATCTTCAAGGAGTTTATCCCAACGACGATTCATGGCTCAGTGGATAAAAACCTCGTCTACCATGGTGGAAGTCATCGGTTCGATTCTTGCTATGGGGTGCGATTTTATTTATTTAGGTTTCATGAATTTTATCCTCACATACTCTTTCTCATCCCTCCCATTCAAGCTCCGCATACTTTTCACTACCTTTCCGGTTACCCTCTAACATAAGCTTTGTTTACTCTTCCTTCCAGCTTCCATTTTCACTAGGGTAGCACAATGCAGCCCAGGACTAGTAGGAGGTGATTTTGGACCTTAATTAAAATGGCACAAAAATCACTGCACGCTTCGCCTCAAGGCTTTTTGGGAATCCGAGTGGTTCTAGTTCACAAATCCCGTCATCCAGGAACTTTCAGCTGGTTATACTACACTGAAAAAAAAATTTATTCCAGTCAAAAAAATATTTATTTGTCCTGTACCAAAGAAATGTTTATTAGAATTAACAAAATATTCTTTGGAACCAAAATAATTTATTTGAAATTAATAGATGGGTTTAATCGTTTATTTGATTCCAATAAATTATTTTGGTTCCAAAGAATACTTTATTAATTCTAATAAATATTTCTTTGGCACAGGACAAATAAATATTTAGTTGACTGGAATAAATTTTTTTTTCAGTGTACAGAAACTTCCAATCTGGTTTCTTGCCCATAGAACCGTGAAAGTCGGTAAATGATCAACGACTGTTCTGTTAAAAATACCAAACAGAATCAGACAAGAAATCATTCTCTCAGGCTTTAAACAGTTTCTTTCTGAGGGAAATCCAGGCAAAAACCGACAAATGTTTGGTCCCCCGATGTCGTCTGGAACGCCCAAATTGGAACATTCTGTCAAAACCTAACCAGAAAATTTACATCAGGTTTTTGTTGGATATCACAGGCTGTAAATTCCAGACAGAAACTTCCCAAAAATTGCTGCCAGCTTTTAACAGAATATTCCAGTTTGGTAATCCCAGACAAACACTGGGTAGGAAGTTTGTCATTTTTTGCCTGGATTTCCTCAGAAAGAATTCTTTCAAAGTCTGACAACAATCTTTCGTTCGGTTCTGCCTGGCATTTCTAGCAGGGTACTTTGAACGGAGTAACGACGTCGAGCCAACGCCAGACCGATCGTCAATTTTTGAGAATTGCAAGTTCTGACCGTGAGTAAAAATTATTTTGCCTCATTACTGAGTTAATTATCGATTTGATACGTGGCTAATTGATCATCGTTGTCATTGAATCTACTTCATTGAACGGTCACCCTGGCGGAAAAAAATCTCTCTGAATCTCTCCAAGTTTTCGGACATTATTCAGAGAGATTCAGATCAGTGTCAGAGTAATTCAGAGAAATTTAGAGACCTGCACGGAAAAAATAATTTAGCTGCAGCAGCTAAGTAGCTAGCACGGACACGGACAGCCATTGAAGTAGCTCCGGCAGCTAAATTTTATCTGTTAACGCAAATAAATTAACTACAAATGCAAATTTTTTTGCTGTCACAGCTGAAATTTAGCTGCCGGAGCTAATTTAATGGCTGTCCGTGTTCGTGCTAGCTACTTAGCTGCTGTAGCTAAATTATTTTTTCTGTGTGTCAGATTGTCATACATTCTGAATCTCTCTGAATTTTTTTGGGAATTTAGGAATTCTTAAAGTTCTTTCTGGATCTTTCCGAATTGTTCAGAATTTCATTTATGAACAATTCAAAGCTCATGCTGAATTCCTTAGAAGCTCTCTGAATCTTTTTGAATTTCCCTGAATCACGATGAATTGGTCTGAATGCCTCTGAATGTACATAAATTCCTCTGAATTTCTTCGAATCTCTCCGAATTTGAAATATTGGGAATTCGAAGCCTACTCTGAATTTATCTGAATCCTTCTGTAAAGTTCCATACTCAATTTTTGCTAAGTTTCGGGTTCCTGATTTTCCCTGAAACTCTCTGAATACCTCCGAATTCCTTGAACCAAAAATTTCACTTCATTCATTTCTCTCTAAATTTCTCTGGATCCCTCTAAATTTCTCTGAATTTCCCTGAATCTTTCTAACAATTCCCATGGTCAATTTTTCCTGATTTCCGGGTCTCTGAGTTTCCCTGAAACTCTCTGAATGCCTCTGGAATCTTGAACCAAAAATTCCCCTCAATTTATTTCTCCCTGAATTTCTCTGAATCCCTCTGGATTTCTTTGAATCCTTCCGTGAAATCCCGTGCTGAATTTTTTCTAATTTTTGTGTCTCTGATTTTCCCTGAATCTCCCTGAATGGCTCTGAAATATCGCAGGAAAAATTTCACGCAATGTACCTGTCTCTGAATTTTTCTGAATCTCTCTCATTCCTTTTGGAAGAACGATAATACTGGATCTTTCCAGGATCTTTCAGCGATACCCATATTCATCGACCCCCCACTTTCGAGAGATCCTTCACAATTAAGGCAGCAGAATTTTGGAATTCCCTTCCAAGTGGTATTCGGAATCAGCCGGCTCTTGCTTCTTTCGAGAGAAAACTACATGCTCTGCTCCTTAAACGATATGCTCAGCAGTAGCTCTCGTTTATGGAATACTGTACAACATCTCATTCTTTATCTTGGTGGAGGGGAGTTTCAGGAGTCTTAATTTTAAGTATGTTCATAAGGAATATTTCATTACCCAAATGTAGAGAGCGCGTTAACTAGTTTTAATTAGTTTTTTAATCAGTCTTAAATCATAAATTGTTCTTAGCACTATTTATTCATGTGAATTGTCCTAAAGTTTCTTCCTTGAATATAATAAACTTCTGGAAAGTTCAACGCACAATTTTTCTTAATCTACCCGTCTCTGACTCCTTCTGAATTTCCCTGAATCACCATGAATTGCTCTGAATGTCCCTAAATCACTCTGAATCCTTCTAACAAGTTCCATGCTGAAATATCGCACCAAAAATTTCACTCGATGTAGTATCTCTCTCTGAATTTCTCTGAATCCTCCTGAAGAGTTGAACGCACAATTTCTCCTAATCTACCCGTCTCTGAATCCTTCTGAATATCCCTGAACCACGATGAATTTCTCTGAATCTCCCCAAATCTCTCTGCATTTCTCTGAAACGTGAAATTTTCAGAGATATTCAGCGAGATTTTTTCACCAGGGCAGCCATCGAACAGCCAATAATGAGCACCATTAGCGTACGATTGATCTCTTTTATCACGTGGATTGTTTATCACACAGATGAAAATAATGTTTGGCTACATGCAGACATCTTTCCAAATCTCAGACGTGGTAGAAGTTTTGCACTCAGTTGTGATTTTCCAATTATTTTGCGAAGCCCATCGATTCTCAAAATACCTGTCTCGAAATTCTTTCGGAATCTATGCGGCGTAGAGAGATTTGATTCTCCATGCGTAACGATTCGCAAAACAGTTGGTTTTTTCATCGTAAGTTTTAAACATCGAAGACACGATACGTGTGAAGTTTGGATTTGATGAAATTACCATGCGAGATATTTGATCTTCCGGAGGGTTCTCAAACCATTGGCCATAAACCCTTCCAAGAAGAAGCCAAGCAAAGATGTTAGCGCGAGGTATCTATTAGGCTATTGATCGGATGAAGCAACAAATCAGAGTAACGACGACATTAGGGTATACGCACGCAGAGAAGACCATTGAAAATCGATGAGTGGTCAACGGCCAAAGACAGGACAGGGAAGGGAGGGAAGTAATGTACTACGATACATGCGCATGGACGGTAAGAGAAGGCGCGGGTGGAGGCGCGGCCAGTTGCACAAACACGTTTGAATATATATATACATATGAATATATATTCTCTTATAGATATCGTACGAGCACGCGTGGAGCGTTGGTATTTATCCTATATCTCTCCTCTGTGTTTATACGATATGCAACCGGGCATGATAAATCACCGTATCTCTGTTTATACTTTAAAACTGATAGCGCGTCGTGACTCGTGGTCGTTGCTGTTGTACAAATTTCGGACACCCGGTATCAAACATGTTATTTCCTCGATTGATCTTGAATTGCTTCATTAGGAAAAATGACACCGTCTTATTCTCTTGTAAATACATTAGACCGAACAATGGGATTCAACAGCTCAACACGTTTCTCGCTATTTTCTTGCTATCTGTCTGCCTGTCAGTCAGTTTTACTGTCAGTGCATGTACACACGACCTTCCCTATTGCACGTAATTCACCAATCCAAATCAGAGGATGGCCCTTCCCTATTGTACATTGCAAATCCATCGATGACAAAAGGGGAACGTTTCTCCGGTTCTATAAAGAACAGGACTCACTCTCTCTCTATATATATAAGATTGAAAAGGGTCTTCTAAAGTAAAAACGATGTCAAAGGAGGATGTATTGTGTATGAAATGCACATACATGAATGAAAAGGTACGCGTGTGGGTAACTACGTAGGTTCTCAAGAGGAATCAGAGAAAACTGAGGCAGAAGGAAGGTTTCTTTATATAAGACGGAGAAGAAGATGAAGAAGAAGAAGAAGAAGAAAAGGAGGTCACGACGGAGGTCTCCACTCTATGGAGACCCCGCTTGTACCGTGCTGGTAATAATGCCATAGTAGGTGTCTCAAATGGGCCTGCAGATGCTCCGACAGGTCAAACTTTTCATTCTCCTCTTTTACCTCCATAGCTTCTTCCTGTCTTCCCGTCAATTCATTGTCAACGAACAGAACCATAGCCGTGGTCTTGTTACGACGTGTGCCGAAGGAAAATACACTGTGAAAATTTTGATTTCACGTCCCACGTTAGGGTGTTTAAAAAAAAACCTCTGAAACCGTTGTGTTCGAAATCCTCGTTATTTGTGTTCAGTAGGAGACGGGAAAAGTTTCCCAGAATTCATCTCATGCCATGGTTTTATCAAATCCATTGAAATCAATGGACCGAATGGTTTGACGAATTCTGTAATTTCGAAAATCGATGTAAATTTATTGAGTGAAAAATCAAGTAGCGTGACGCACCAAGTTTCCATGGAATTAGCTCTAAAACTCGTTAAGAAGTCGTAAAGACTGATTAGTACCTTAATGCGGGTACCCACGATACGCCATCAAATAGATGGGAGGTCTTTTATGAAGTGAAGATCCTTCGAATAACACGTGTCTTTTATATTCGATTAACGTTATCGTATCGTATACAGAAGAATTGATTTAATCATCTATCAGTTGGAATTCATCAAATGACTCCCTCTGTGTACGAATATATGCATTTAATATCGAATTCGGACAATACAGAGCGAAGAAAAATACTGCGTGATACATCATCGTACATTATAATGGATTTACAACTTAACGATACACGATAACGCGAATCATGACTGTTATTTCCTCTGTCGGTGATATCTGGCACGTTGAAAAAAATGTACATATCAATATAGAAAAAATATACATGCGTATGATACTTGTGCACGGTTTCGGACGTATCACGATCGGAATACACCCTAAATGAGGGAGGGAGAATTGCCGATTCGAGCAGATCTTTATCCGCGTATACTGAAAATTCTTTACAAATCGCCTCGAATTAATCTAACATCTGAATGTCCGGTAATAAGGGGCTAACAGCCGCCAGTTAGCCGCGCCAAGCCAATCCGTAATCCGTATAGGATTTTATTCGACCATAATATCAACGCGTCACGCAAGGGAAGTTCTTATGTGTTATTTCGGCAAAGTGAAGAACAAGAAGAAGAAGGAAGGAGAAGAGGAATAAGTGTAAGAGTAAGACAACGGAGGAAAGGGAGATGGATAGGTAGATGGATTGATAGATAGAGAAGGAAAGAGGTGGATAAAGGAACGAAGAGGTAAACTGACAACCAGGGTAACGGTACTCGCACGATCACGAACGGATGTCTAATTGAAAAGCAGAGAAGGAACTCGTAGCAAGCGTACTCGAAATAGCCGGATATGTAAAACCATCGTTACCGCGCTAACCCAGCCAGCGCTAGGCAGGGTGGCAGCGCCACTCAACATCACTACGCGTGTTTTCATGCAAATCCCCCCCGATCCAGGAAATGTTGCACATCTTTTTCATGAGATTCGATCGGTAACCTCTCTCTCTCTCTCTCGCTTATTACCGAGAAAATCTTTTTCAGGTCCCTCGATGACCTGATATTTCGTTGTTCTGATATTTCAATCCTTTTTCACTCTGTATTTAAAAGTCAATAATGCCAATTTTTCGCTTCAAAGTCACGATGATATCAACGGTAATATGTCATATCCTCTACAGGTTCTTATACGATATGCTTTTATACTCTGAAACTGATTGAGGTTGTAATTATACGGTCATGAAATGGTTGGCATTGTACATCTGCTCTATGGAACTACTCTATCCATTCGAATTGATTGAAGTGTACTCGAGGTGAAAATAAGAGCAAGTCGTTCAAGTGCCTCGCTCGTGTCATCGTCTCACGGAAATTTGAATTTTCTTCCCGCTAGAAAGACGAATCGAACGTGTAGAGAGGCCTCGGGTACCGAGCGGATGATTAAAATTGATGAATGCAGATAGCTCACCTTCTCAGCTTCTGGATCAGTCTATCTTTCTTAGACTAAAAAATTCATTTGAATAATTACATAGATTGTTTTTCTTTCGTAGCCCAGAGGCATTCAGATGTTCCTCCGAGCAGTCGTTTGAATTTTCTGAATCTTTTGAAAAGTCAGCGGAAGATGAGATTCAATAATGGGTATCGACGTCGATTTTTGTCATTTTTCTCTCATTACAACGGTGGTGAGTTAATCACGTGATTACTAGAGATATTCAAGGCACATATTATAAATGGACCCAGCGTCCGCAGAATGAATGGAGGTTGTCACCAAACTTGATCATGTCTTCTTCTTTTTATCCTGACAGGGTTTGAGGATTGGTCCAATTATAATGGCTCATGACTGGATCATAGACGGAATTAATCGTAAGGGTAATGGCGACCATTAATGGTTTGATGATAACTGGGCCCAGGAATGGCGAAAAGTCGATAATGGTCAATTATCGGCGATGAGCTGATTATCGAGGGTTTTGATGCCTAGATACCTTGTCAATTTCGACATAATTTTTTAATTGATTTCTCAACGTGATCTCGATGTACAACTGCACTCGATTCCTAATAGCTGCTCCACACTTGATTCATTCGAAATTCATTTGTTCAACAATTCTCACGAAAATGATGTGAAATATCACGTGATTTACAGCATGATTTTTCATGTGTTTTGCAGCATTGGCCAGGAGTTCATCTGATCATGATCAGGGCTGGGAAAGTATTTGAAATACAATCATTCTAAATACGTGCTGGAATGAAAACCAGTGTTATATATCTCACATTGAAAATATATTTCCTTCAGCATTTGATATTTGAAGTGCTTCCTTCAAAATTTTCGGTATTTGATCCTTCGAATATTTGAGAATTAGTCAAAATACTCAGAAAATGTATTTGAGATACAAAATACAAAATACTTAAGGAAATCTATTTGAAAATCAAATTTTTCGATTGTGAAATATAAAATTCTTTGAAAAATACTACAGGAAATATATTGTGAATTCAAAATACGAAGTATCGATTTTATTTCCAATATCTTTTTCGCGTGATTGTGTTTCAAATACATGTCTAGCGCTGATCATGATAAACCACTTGATTTTTCACCTCATTTTTAACGTGATCTTCAATATCATAAATTAAGTGAAGAATCACGTCCTTTTTTCTCTGGGCAATTTCAAATAAGAAATTTAGTTGCCTGAACAAAATATTAGTTTCCAACTAAAAATGTTTGTTATAACAAACAATATTCCAGTCCAAGCAACTCAAATTTTTTATTCCATGTGGATTTTAGTTACTGCAACTGAAACCGTGTTTTTTCAGAGCAATCCAGCAAATTTCGATGAAAGTCAACAAATTTCATAGAAATGCATTGTAAAAAACAATCTGAAATTTCATGTATTGGATTAATATGAAAATTCTGAAACTTGTCATTGAAATCAAGTATTCAAATTCATATAAAATGTATTAAAATTCATATAAAAATGCATGAAAAATCATAATTCTGTATTAGATATCATAAAATTTAATATGAAAAGTCAGAAAATTTTTGAAACTTAATACAAAATTCATATGTTAATTGTTTCACATAAATTTATATGAAATTCAGGAAGCAATTTTTTACAGGGTGTATCAGATTTTATGGACCAATTCTTTGATTGTTTTCCTTTGCCAATTCGAAATCGAATTCTCGCGATTCGAAATCTTCGAATAATTCGTATACGAATTCCCAATGTTCGTTAACGAATCGCACACCTTTAGTGATCACAAATATTATTCAATGAAATGAACCCGAGAAGAGTTTTTGTTGACCTTCGAACAATCTTGAATAAACAAAAATCTTTCACTATGCGCTCTCTGTTTCCTGAGAATCTGTAAATTTTTGTAATCCAGACGCATTGGTTAGACAAAAACCCGATCAAAATTACTCCGACAGACTTTTTTCCATCAAAAAAGATTGTCCGTACAGAGCGATATTTTGATATTCTTGATTTATTTTCGAATAATTTGTCAGAAAAGATTTGGCTCGAGTTGCATCGTCAGGGATCGCTGGTATCCCCTTCAAAAACGTGCGTTCCGCTGCAACAACCTTACCAGTACCATCGACAATGATTTATGTGGGAGATTGTCGTTAATTTGTAACCCTATCCCTGATTTTGTCGCTCTTCACGGTTTCGAGATAATCACGGTTATGCCAGCGGAACTGTTCCACTGGAACAACCAAGGGTGAGGAATTCATGAATCGGAACACTGTTCTCATAGAAATTTATTCCGTTCTTGTCGCTCTTCGTATACATCGATCGAAAGTTGCTGGGAGCACTGGGGTTCTCGGATATTCAGGATTTTGGGATTCCTGAATGGTTTTCATCGGTTTGAATCAGAAATCTGCACGTTGAATGGGAATGAATGGGTTTCTTTATGCAAGGAATACTGTTTATTCGACCCTTTCTGACCTAAATTATCTTGAACGGTGGAATAATTACTTTGAGGGAATCAATTGATTTTATAAGAAGTATATCGGCATCATTCATATGTGAACAACTGATGAAAGGACTCGTTGAATGTTTTACAGATTCATTGAATCTAATATTTTTGGAACTACAGGCGTTTGAAATACTGCCATCAAGGGCAATAACTGGACTCAGCGTTGGCTACGAACATCAGTCTTGGCCCAAACTTGATCTTGAACCAATTGTCAAGTTCATTCAGGTACTGTATTGAATTCTTGTACAGAAATTAATAAAGTTGGCCAAAAAAGCAATATATTAGCGTCATGCACATAAAAAATTGTGTGGATCAGAATTGATCTCATCAACAGGAAAAATTTCAACTGGAATTCGAATTTTATTGCAAATCCTTCGAGTGATATATGAATTTTATAAAATATCGAACAGTGCTGACAATTTTTAATTATTTGATAATCCAATTACAGAATGATCCTTCAAATTGCGTTCCAAAAGTCTGTCGACTCACATTCCCGTTCAGATGGATTTATAGTTCCAGGAACGTATTCGAAACGAAGACATCTCCGAATGTTTTTTTCCGGTGTACGTTCATCAATATTGATCACGTAACAACTGGATGTCTAGCATATGGTGTTTCAGTACGAACCGTAGGAAGGGAGGCAAATAGGTCGTTCATTGGAAACGCTAGGGCCCCCTTGGAATTCCGACACCCATTTCGATTAGTCTGCACCAGCGTATACCAGACGCTCGCTGCATCCCATTACGTATTGCGGTGGAATACTGATTTATACGTCTGTTGGTCAGGGGTATAGCTAATTACGTTGAAACATTTACCTTGCTCCCTCTCAACCCTCTATTCCCATCGAGAAAAAAAATCTCTGCGGATCTGTGTGTGGAAATTTCATATCCTCGAGAAAATGCAGGAGAAATTCAAAAAGAATACATCCGATTCATATAATTTCCTGCATTTGTTGTGTATTCAATTATACCAGGCGGGTGCGTTCAAGGGTAATCGCTTTCAACATTTTAAGATTTTCACATTACATATAAATCTACACGAAGAATAAAATAAACATGAAACGGAAACACCATAATCACGATCGTTCAACGTTAATGACTAACGACATTACACACAATGCTCTTGTGTGTGAGTCCAAGTTGAAATTAACGATACAATCGATGTAGTCAACTTGGTTGGCTGTTACATTGCATTGTTCACGAAACACAAATGGGTAGCTGAACGTTCGAGATAAACAACGAGGAAACTGGTTTACCTTATGAGTCGTTAATGATGTGTCGAACATTTCTTGAATTAATACGATGCTTTGCAAATATAATTCTTCGCCGTTGCAGTTTGTCCCCGCCCTTTCGTGAATATTAACACGTTTCGTGCCAGCTTGATTTGCACGCTCCGTTAAATAGTATTTATCCTTTATTTTTCATTCATTCGTTCAGAAAATAATGTAAATTTCATTGTCGGTTTTTTATTTTCAATATGCATTTGAATGAACATGTTAGACTTCGAATTCCAGTTTTAGTCGAGTGAAAAATACCTACATATTATAGTAGCATACAATGTTTCAGCAATATTCCCAGGATATTACAAATTCATTGCAAAAAATATTGTGAGAATATTCTGTATTCAACCCATCAATGCCGTTTGCGAGAGAAGTAATTATTGGAAATAGGATATCTAGTTGAAAGATAAACATCCGCAGGAAAAAATTGTTCCTACAATTTGTTTCAACAATGATTTTTGAAACAATTTGTGGAAAATATCAATTCACGTTGATGAAAATCTCGGAATCATATTCTACGAAAAATTTCATGTAAGAATCGGGGGTTCGGAAGATTTTTGGCCATCGCGATTGTTGTCAATTATAAAAAGTATAAACAATTTCGAATCCTTCATCACAGTTTGCGCCCACAGCGAAAGTTTTTAGTTCATGGGAAAAGTAACTAATTGAACCAGGATATTTTACTATAATAATTTAATAATATAAAATATGAGTGATTGCGTTGAGAATAATTTTTAGTGAAAAAAGGGCTGAATCTAATCTTTTATGTATAACAATAATTGCGATGGCTAAAAATTTTCTGAACTACCGATTTTTGCATGAAATTTTCCGTAGAATAGGGTTTCGGATTTTTCATCCACGTGAATTGATATTTTCAACAAAGTGTTTGAACAATAATTGTTTAAGCAAATTGTAAAGATTTGTTTTCCTGTGGATGTTTATCCTCCAACTAGATATCCTTTTTCCAATAGTCACATTTCCGCAGGCCAAGCATTCGCTATGAGTTAAGAAACATAAGAGTCAAGAAAAAACGTGATTTCAAAAATGTGGTTTCAAAAGATTCTCAATCTATTAGTTTATATCGCACAGAAACGGATTTTCCAAAAATTGTTCAATAACCCGCACCGGTATTCGATAAAATTGATAAGTTGACTACGAAAAAAACGTTACCTTAACGACCCACATTTTTTCGTCTCAGAAAATTCTTAGTCATTTAGTTTACAATGATTCGAAGGAACTCACGATTTTAATTCAGAATATTATTTGAAATGTATGAAAATTGTTCGCGATCAATTATTTATCACACACTCTCTCTCTCTCTCTCTCACGACCTATTCATTCTTCGTTTCAAAAGATTCCGAACTGATTGGTCTGTATCTTACGGAAATGAATTTTTCCAAAATTTTCATCGATCTGACCCAACACTTGGTAAAATTTACAAATCGAGGTCGAAAACAAAACCTTTCTTCACGCCTTATTCATTCTTCATTTCAGAAGATTCTAAACCGATTGGTCTATAATCTCAAAGAAACAAATTTTCTCAAACTCTCATCACGATGATTACAATAAATAAATGGCACTTTGAGAGGGGATTTGCAGATGTGATAGAAGCTTTGACTCTCACCCGCAGGACCCGGGTTCAATTCCCACTGGGGGGACTTTCTCATAATCGACTTTCAATGTAGGTTTTCTTCTACAAAAAGTCGTCCTGGTCCAGCCCACTCAACATTTTCGAGGTAAACTCTAAAGAAATTTTGTTCCAACTTGAAGTATTATTTTGTGAATTATTTGTTAATATACTTCATTTCTTGAATTTTTTTTCGGTACAGAATATCGCTGAAATTGGTCATGAAATATGCCATCACGTTTAGGGGGAATTTTTTCAAGAATATCCCTGCTAAATAAATTGAAAAAATTGTTGAAGTTTAGCTTGTTTATTGTTGCAGAATTGCTATTTTCAGATGAAGTATGTTATTTGCTAACGATCTTAATAATATAAAAAAACGGATTTTCCGGCATTTTTAACAATTCACTTGCCACAAGATTGAAGTTCGTCGAGAGCCTTGAACGATGTTACAATTTCAGTCAATATTTGTCAGAGCTGTTCGAAATCTCATTCGAGGTTCAGGTTTTTGAGATACGATTATTTTTCGAACATTCAAAATATCTCGATAAACCTCTGATTCCCAACTTTGAATGGCAAAGCATCCTTTGACTTGGAAAGAATGTATCATTGTACAGAGGGTGATTTGTTTAAGAATTAAGGGATTATATCTGCTTGAAATTTTGCTTTTATTGGCTTCAATTATGTAAAAACATCTCAAGAACGATATCAAACATTTTTTGAGAACTCCTAAAGTATGAATTCGTTGGAGCAACTCTGAGCCGTTCGAAATAACAAATTCTGACTTTCTCAACCATGTAGCGATTTTGAATTTTACAAAAAATCGCTGAATCGTCACCCCAGAAAGAGCTGGAGAGGAGTTATTTGAACTCAGAACGGCACACAGTGGGAAATTTTGGTGCATTCGTGGACAAAAATCAGCCTACAACTGAATTTTCATCCGATGTTGATGAATTTCATTTCAGAATACTCAGAGAGGGTTCCCCTTGAACGTAACACTGCGGCATTTCCGTAATATCGAACTGAATTAGAAGAGAATTCGAATCAAAATTGAAAAAGAAGATTTGGCGAACGAGTGAATCATTATCTGTCTAAAAAGAAACGTTTTTCCTGTTTTACGTGACGAAACATATTTCTTCGCATGAAAGTACTAATACTTGTGATGGAGGAGCACAAAAATGCTATAGGAATGTGATAGAAATTACATAATCCACCCAAAGATCAAAAATGTTTGTGAATAGAAATAACTTTCTCAAAATCAAAGTTGGTTGTTGGATAGCAGAAAAGACTTAAGAAAACCGGGACAACTTTATATAGCTCCTAACTATTGAAAATTCGAGAATTTTCATCACTCAAAAGCGATATTTTGCAGTATCGATGTTCTTTTATGGAAAATTTATCGAGTTTTTGTTAAATTGTATAAATATCGGATTGCTCCAAACAAAAATACCGCAGTGATACGTCGAAGTGGAACTCTTCCTGAGTTTTTTAAAAGCAAATTCATCAGCATCGGATGAAAATTGGGCTGTAGGTTGATTTTTGTCAATAAATACACCAGAATTTCCCACTGTGCGGCAGTTATATAGTGCTGGGATCGCAGACTAAAGGTAAAACAAATCAACAAGCCTCTATTTTAAGAATTTCCTATCGTAAACTCATTCTCAAACTTCAAACGCGTTTTTCTCGAAACCACTTTTTCAAAATCGGCCGACATCAGAACTCGAGTAATTTTCATCCGATTGACTTGAAAATTCAATTGTAGCTTCTCGGATAGATTAACCATCGAAATACATAGGATTTTTACGATTGATGAATAATTACGATTTTTATAAACAAATTATGGTGGATGTTTTCTTCAAATTGATGCAAAAATTGCAAAAATCGATATTTCTCGATAATCCTACGTACTTCTGTAGCAACATTCATGGAGATTGATGAAAAATTTTGTTTATTGTTCTAGCTGCAGACGTACGAGACTTTTGATGTCGGCCGTGGAGCGCCTTCAAAAAATATGCTTCTTTTGTATATAAAACTGAGCCGCCATTTTGTCCTCAATATTCAAATAAATCCTCGAAACTTTATATTGATTGTTCCATTCGCAGAATCACAAAAAATTCACAGAAAACCCTCTTATTTTTAGGCTTCAAACAGATATAACCCCTTAAGGGCCCATATACCCCTGAAATTCGAAAAAACTTGATGTTGAAAGACACTGTAAAGTGAACAAAAATACATGATGGAATAAGATATACAGTACGAGGCTGGAATGGGAGTATAGCCAGAAGTTCATATTAAACCTCCCAGAAACTTTAAACGCGTTTTTTTCGATATTGTATTTGTAGTCAGTGTCTGCACGATAACTCAGTCAATTTTTAATATTTTCTCACTTTTTTTTTTTTTGAAATCTTGATAATTACTTCCTCTATAGTCTGTCGAGGGGATATTTTGATTTATTGCTTAGAAAATTTGTTATACATGATTAAACACTGATTTTTTTGTTTTTTTTCTATTATTACAGTTTGAAAGGCTCTAATTCCTTCATTTTTGGAAAATCAAAAAATTCCCCTCGATAGACTATAACTACTACATCACTTTTCAAGAATATTTTTCGTTTTTGCAGATTGGATGATTTATAATTGAGTTATGATGCAGACAAGGAGGCGCCATGACTTCCGTCATTAGTCCATGCACGCTCTTAAAAACCAATGTTAATATTGAAAAACAATTTGTTTATATTTTTTTCCTGATAGTTGAAAAGAGATTAAAAAGTGTGAAATCCGTAATCAATTGTTTTGGTCACTACATGACCTCTAAAATAATTTTTGAAATTCACTCGATTCTCACCGCATGCAGGGGTATATGAGCTCTTAAAGCAATTCGAAATTCTGTAGATCTTAGCCAACTAACTCGAAATTTGAACTCTCATCTTCTTATAATATACTTTTTCTTAGGAAAGTTTTCTTCGTTCATGGCAAATTTTCTTCCCCTTTTCCCTATGTTTTTCCTCGAAACATGGAAATTAGGCATTTTCTACGGGAAAATTTGGTCGCTTTATTTGGGCACGAAAGTCTACGAATATTCAATTTTCCCAGAATAATAATCAATAAAAATCATGTAAAAAATTTACCATCGATGAACGAAAAATTCATTCGACGAGGAGAAAATCCATCAATGAGATTCCCTCCTCACTCTTCTTCTTCTTCTACGATAAATTTTCTAATTTTTGAACCCTGAAGATCTTCCATAGAGTTAATTTCAAAGAATCACTTTCCGCTCGTCCGCAAAACAACAAAGATCTACGATAGATGATGGATGAAAAAGTAAGAGTCCAAGGTGAAAACCTTGAGCTCATCTAAAGACCACCTGTATACAATTAGATGAATTATTAGCTGATTGAGATCTGAATGACTGTTTTCATCCAAGATGAGATTTTATCTCGGAACATTTCAATTGTTACGAGGATTCATTCAAGCAACGTTTTATCGAAAACTGTATCCTCGACTCCTCATTTCTAAGTGATTTACGAGACAACGTTACAAAAACAATCCCGCAAATCGATGTGAATCGTTCGAATATGCAGAAGAAGATGTTTGGAAGAAGGATAAAAAAGGGTTTGTTTTTTCTTTCACAGTGACATGTGTACAGGTGTAAAGGAGAAGTCGAATAGAGAGAGATTATTAGAGAACCGAAGGTATACACAAAGAAGATATTTATGGCGCATAGAAGAGATCCCTTTGATGCTCTGTGAGAGCTGCAGGAACAGCGGTAGAAACAGCAGCAGCCACTTGTCAAGTCGATGGTTCTCGTGTTAAAACTGTGCCATTATGGCATCGCTATCACGTGTGTTGTATACGAACTTGTTCGTTTTCCCTTTCCCAAAACCGACACCGACAGCCCAACGGCGGTGATCGTTTTGGGGATCAGAGCAATAAAGTCTAAAGAGCTAGGAGGGAGATGAAGAAACAACAAGGAGGAAACAGAGAAAAAGCAGACATCGGATAAATTCTCTAGAGTAGCCGGGCTATACGTAAGCTTTCTCGGATTTCAAACATTTCCTACGTATTTGGTACTGCACACAATCTACGAGAAGGGGAGATTTGAGAGTCACGTCTGAACGTGATAGCAATAGCAGCGGCAGCGGCAACAGCAGCTCGTTTGAGAACTCGTATCACGCATCGAGTGGGAGAATGAAATTGTACCTTTTAACTTTCACCTTGTCTACAAGGTCTTAAAACGCCTGGTGGGGGAGGACAAATGTGGCTAATCAAATTAGAAAGTATCACTTTGTTGTCCGCATTTGCTTAACATTTCAATGACGACATGACACGAGAATATTCTGCAACCAATTATTTCTTCACTTTCGCGTTCTTCCTCTAATCGATCATTTGAGTCGTCTCTCCCTGGACCCACCGCAGAAGGAGGAGGAATTCCTCGTGAATTTCGAATGATTTATGAAAATAGTATAAATGCATTAATGGTAATTGATGCACAATTAAGGTCTAAGGCTGTGAGGCTAGGCTAAGTTGCGAGTTAGCTCGATTCGATACGTCTCCCATAAATTATGTGCGTGTAGTAACCGATCACGTGTTACAAAGTGCCTTATCATCAGAATACGCCGGAATGTAGCTGGAAGCAGATATCGGGTCCAGCTGCCCAGCAGCTGTGAGCTTCACCTGCTGTTATATACCGTTGTCCATGTGTGTTGTTACGTATAGATGGACGTATTTGGATGTTCCAACGCTACGTTCGTATATTCCGTTCGTCGATCGAATTCACTTCTCTAATCGACTAAACTATTCCAATTTCATTCCTCCCATATGGATTCTCATCCAAGTTTATATCGATAATAGTTTGTATTGTAAATGAAATGCCCTTCAAGGTTATCACATCTCACAGCTCCTTCAACTTCTGTGTGAGAACCGTACGAAACATGATCCTACGTAAGAGGACATCGAAGGTGTATATACTTACACACTCATACATTGTAGAATAACCTCCGATATAAGGATCCATGTAGCGGTATGCGTTTGGAAGAGTATATATATACACGTATATGAAAAAGAGGGGAACTTTTGACGAAACACGCTCGCGGGCGCTTCGTATATCCGTGCTGTGTGCGTTGTAGCGTGTGGCTTTATTATAGGCGATGCGTCGTTCGCGCTAGTAGCGAGTGGCGAGAAAAGAAGGAAGGATGTGGTCAAGAGAATAACCAGCGACCAGAAGAGTAGCGGCAGGTGATGGTCGGTTATGTAGACAGGCCCTGCCTTGCCCTTGTCGTCCCTTACGTTCCCGTTCGTATTATGCAAGCGAAGAAACGACAACGAAGACGTAGCACGAAGACGTAGCACGAACCTCCAGCTACCCCTACATCATTTACTCCTAAATAATGTAATTAATCCCTCCGTATGACGAATTCAATTCCAACACATTGTTTTGAGAAACAAATTTCAACACCGGGTAGGAAGCGATTACGAATATGAGTAACGATGCTTACCTTTGCTTTTCGATCCAAGAATATAATTGCATGGTCGTGTTTATTGAATTAAATACCGATAACCGAGAGTCGCGTTATATGACGCATACTGAGTTAGAGATAAAAGTATAGCAGGAGAAATAAGAGTTGGAATTATCTATTTCAAAGAATAACACGTGGTCGTCCTATAAGCTTTCACGCGATTTCAGATTCAACGATCCGAGGATGGACTGCGATGCGAATTCTTTGAAATTTCGTTACCGATAAGATACCGAGGACTGCGGAACTATGGAATACCATATCTGAAATCGTATAACACTCCAATCTTCCTGCGGATTGCTTTTGACACATCAGCCGCGAAAATCAATATCCGCGCCCAGTTTCTCGGTGCCAACACTTTTCATGTGTCACGTAAAGCCCTCGGCCGTATCCAATTTGATCCCCATGAATTGGGTACGCGTTGAAAACACTTTGAACACTCTTTTCAATTATCTTGCGACGAAAAATCCAGGCGCTCGAGCGAGCGGTCTGATGGAATTATACCGCCGCTGATGGTCACTCGTGAAGAGAAATGGCCTCGTAAAATCGAGTATTAATTCACATATCTCTCAGGTACCTACTGGAAGAAGGCGAATGTTGTTTTCGTAGGATGTTTTAGAAATTCAAACGCTTGGACGAAGGGAGGGAAGGAACGAGAAGAGGACGGAAATTTGAAATTCAACGGAGCGGAGTTGTGGTGATTTGTTTTTTGAATTGTTCTTCCGTTTTGAAGTTTGGTTCGTTTCGATTCGCTTCTTTCGAAGTGAAATGGTTCGGTCTTTCAGTTCGTTAATTCGTTTCAAATTGATAATTGCCTGGGAACTCGATGTTGGATTGGATGGCTGTTATCGATAATCATTCCAACGTATGTAGCATTTTTTCACCTTCTCCCCTGGTAAGAAAAATCTCTCCGAATTTTGAGAGAGATTCAGAGCAATTTCCGAGTAATCCGGAGAAACTTAGAGACCTGTCAGATAGTCACACATCCTGAATCTTTCCAACTTTCTTTGAACTGTCTTAATTTGTTTATGGAAAGCTAGGAATTCTTCAGGAACTTCCTAAATCTTTCCGAATTCTCCAGAATTTCATTTATTAAGATGTCAAAGCTTATGCTGAATTGCTCTGGATCTCTTTGAAAGTGTCAGAATTTCATTCATCTAGATTTCAAAGCTTACTCTAAATTTGCCTGAATCTTTCTGGATTCTCCCGAATTTTTCTGAATTTCCCCGGATCTCTGTGAATTTCTCTGGATCTCTTTGAATTTCTCTGAATTTCGAATATTGAGAATTCACAGCTTATTCTGAATTTATCTGAATCCTTCTGTAGAGTTCCATACTCAATTTTTGCTGAGTTTCGGGTTGATGATTTTCCCTGGAACTCCATGAATACCTTGAACGAAATTTTTCACTCCACTTATTTCTCTCTGAATTTCTTTGAATGCCTCTAAAAAGTTCCGTGCCCAATTTTTTCTACATTTCCGTTGCTCTGATTTTCCCTGAATTTCCCTGAATGCCTCTGAAATCTTGCACAATAAATTTCACTCAATGTATCTCTCTCTGAATCCCTCTTAAGAGTTCAACGCACAATTTTTCTGAATCGGCCCGTCTCTGAATCCTTGCGAATTTCCCTCAATCACGATGAATTGCTTTGAATTCCTCTAAATATACAACATATAATTCTTCATCTTGGTGGAGGGGAGTTTCAAGAGTCTTAATTTTGAGAATGTTCATAAGGAATATTTTATCACTCAAACGTAGAGAGCGCGTTAACGAGTTTTAATTAGTTTCAATTAGTTTCTTAATTAGTTTTTTAATCAGTCTTAAATCATAAATTGTTCTTAGCACTATTTATTTATGTGAATTGTCTTGAACGTTTTTCCTTGGACATAATAAACCTATTTATCGATCTATCTATCCATCTATCTATCTATCCTTTTGGGAAGTTCAACGCACAATTTCTCCTAATCTACCCGTCTCTGACTCCTTCTGAAATTCCCTGAATCACCATGAATTGCTCTGAATTCCTCTGAATGTCCCTAAATCACTCTGAATCTCTCTGAAGCCTTCCAACAAGTTCCATGCTAAATTTTTCCTCATTTCCATTCCCCTGAGTTTCTCTAAAATTCCCTCAATGCCCTGAAATATCGCACCAAAAATTTCATCCAATGTATCTCTCTCTGGATTTCTCTGAATCCTTCTAAAGAGTTGAACGCACAATTCTTCTGAATCTGCCCGTCTCTGAATCCTTATGGATTCCCCTCAATCACGATGAATTGCTCTGAATTCTTCTGAATCTCCCTGAATTTCCCTGAATCTTCCTGAATGCCTCTGAAATCTTGAACGAAGAATTTCACTCAATGTATCTGTCTCTGAATCCCTCTGAAAAGTTCGACGCACAATTTTCCCTCATCTACCCGTTTCTGAATCCTTCTGAATTTCTCTGAATCAAGATGGATTGCTCTGAATCCCTCTGAAAGTCCCTGAATTCCTCTGAATCTCTCTGGATTTCCCTGAATCCTCCTGTACAGTTCCGTGTTCAATTTCTTATAATTTCCATGTCTCTGATTTTCCTGGAATCTTCCTGAATCCCTCTGAAATCTTGAACGCAGAATTCCACTCAATTTATTTTTTTCTGAATTCCTCGGAATGTTCCATGCTAAATTTTTCATAATTTTTGTTTCTCTGAGTTTCCCTAAAACTCCCTGAATTCCTCTGAATCTCTATGAATTTCCCTGAATCCTTCTGTGGAGTTCCGTGTTCAATTTTTTATAATTTTCGTGTCTCTGATTTTCCTGGAATCTTTCTGAATGCCTCTGAAATTTTGAACGAAGAATTCCACTCAGTTTATTTCTCTCTGAATCCTTCTAAAAAGTTCTATGCTAAATTTTTCCTAATTTCTGTTTATCTGCGTTCCTCTAAAACTCCCTGAATGCTTCTGAAATCTCGCACCAAAAATTTCATTCAATGTATCTCTTTCTGAATTCCTCTGAATCCTTCTGAAAACGTCAACGCACAATTTTTCCTAATCCACCCGTTCCCGAATCACGATAAATTGCTCCGATTGACTCTTGATCTCCCCAAATCTCTGTGAATCTCTCTGAATTTCTCGGAAACGTGAAATTCTCAGAGAGATTCAAAGAGATTTTTTTACGGGGGTCTTTTTACAAAACGTAGTTCTTCATAGATTGGCTACTTCCTGAAAGAATTCCTCCTAGCAAGAATATTTCTCATATTTCTTTCAAAAATTTATGAAATTTCCGCAGCATTGATTATTCCAAATTTCACCAAAATTACTTTCCAAACTTCTTGTTTTCTTTTTTTTTTCTCAGTTATCCAAGTTGTCGATAGAATTTTCTCGAGATTCTCTAGATTTCGTTCGCACTTCAGACGATTTTCTACAAACTCCTCCAAAAATTTTGTCAAAATATTCGCTCAAACTCTCAGACTCTTTCTCAGTTCATCATCTTCCCAGGTAGAAATGATGAAAGGGCCTTGGAGGGCCCAATTTTCAATCAGGGAAATTTCTAACCAAGTTCCTTCTGAAAGTTCCCTATCTTTTCTGAATTCTTTGAATTTCTATGGGATTTCCTCTCATTCGATAACTCCTACACTGTAAAGAAAACTTCCAAACAATTTTTTGGTAAGTTCACAAACATAGTGGGTGAAATTACAAACAATCTTTGTCAATTGACAAATCTTTTCTGGGAAATTGTAAAAATTGTTTGGAAATTTACCAATCTGTAAGTTTTTCACCATATTTTTCTGCTTGGAAATTCACGAATATTTTTTACACTGTAAAATCTACTGTTTTGAAAACTTCCATTTGATTTGAATCGGGTTTTGTACCTGAAACACGGACACGCAGACTTTACTTCAGAAAATTTTTGGGTACTGATTCCAAGGATTATCCAGAGGAATTCAGAAGAATGAATTCTAAAAAATAATCATGAGAATTTCTCTAAAAATTAGTGACAACAAAATTCCTTTATGAAGAGAGAATTTCCCTGTTAAAAATGAAACTTTTGTGATTCAAAGTCCTGTTGCTTTGCAGTGATGAGCGGTATGTGAAAATATTTATATTTTATATAGAAATTTTATAAAATATTGATAGAAACTTTATATAAATTTTATGTAAAGGTATCGATATTGCGTCCAATTTTCAAAACAGCTGATTCCTTAACTTCTTTCTAGAAGATTCAACATTTATGTGTCACGAACAAACAAATCCACAAAGGTTGAGAAGGCTGTAATGTGACTCAATGTGATTTCATATAAAATTTGTATAAAATATCGATTAAAACTTCTAAAATCTGCGAAAAAAACAAACTGCACAACTTGCACATGGTGGGCCAAATAGGAATTGCGAAAGACATCTTGAACAATGCCAGTGAAAAAATAATTGATCAAATTTTGTTCGCAAAGTAGTTTAAGGAGGTTCCATCTATATCAACTCCACCGTAAAAGGTATCCTCAACTTTCCAGCGAATCATATGATTTATAATATAAAAAAAAGTTGTTCGATGAGATTCAATTCCACTTGACTTGATCCAAAGTGGCCTATTATTTGCATTCCCGTTCAAAAAGACGTTCTCGAGTCTTAGCAACTGCAGGAAAAGAATGATAAATTGGGAAGTGTGTTAAATATTCAGCTGAACAGATCGGTGTATAGTATCCTGCGTGTTCGAGGACGGAACAGCTTCGAGAGGCAAAAACCAACGCTGATATATGGAATCGATCCCTCTCAAGTGTCACGTCTGGTGGAGGAAGGAAGTGGGCTCGCTCATCAAGAACGTTCCGACACACATCCTTCTCGTTCTTGTGGTGATTTTCAACATCCGCTCGATTCGATACACTAATTTGCAGTTTCTCGTGTGGTTTCCAATCGAAGGTATACCAGAAATTCCGACAATACTGGTATATATCGAAAAGAGCAGGAGAATCGTTCATGGACGACTGAAACGCATCAGTCGCACGAGTGGATGTGTAGAGTAATCGTGTTCGCAGGATTGACGAATAAAGCGTATTACTCGGCAGAACGCAGCTGCATCATTCGCGGTTTCTATAGTGATAAATCCCACGTTTCGCACAGTTTCACATTCAATAATGAAGACTAATATACTCGATGGTATCATCATCCCCTCGCGAATAAATATTTGTTGTCGTATCTTATCTGGAGTTCGTTCGAGAGTGCTCGATGTTGTAATAAATAAAGATGATCTACCACGTATGGTGCAATTCTACAATAATGATCGATTATCGTCATGAAAATGTATCAGTCATACGAGATTGGATAACGGTATATAGCATCATAGCATCGTTCTTTCAAGCGTTGTGAATTGAAAACTTTTTCAGTTTATGATTCCGAATTCGATAAAAATCGTTCTTTACAATTCGTTCGAAGAGTATCGAATGCCAGCTGTGTGACTGTCGCTAACGAAATGTTCGTTCACATTTTACGAGTTGGAGTATATAGCGAGCCGGTATCGAGTTGTATGAGTTCCTTTTTCCGTACACAGAATTCAGAATGCACCCGGACAAAGCTTATGGGATCGGTTTTGCTTGCGCCACAGGGAGGAAAATACTTTGGGTAGCGTCTAAATAGGTGTCTCAAAGGCTATAAAACTTCCCTTCTCTGGTTTGCTCGACTAAGCTTCTGTAGCGACCCAACTATTTCTATCCAGGATATCTTTGGAAAACTATTCGATCGACGATTATGTCGAGTAGAAAGAGATTTTCGTCAACCGAATAGTTCGGTTTAAGCGATTTCTCTAGGTCTCATAATTATTCGATCGATGTGGAGTGTGAAATATTATGCTGAAGCGTCAAAGAGAATAAAGATATCATCGTATACATAAAAATGCGAGGGTAAGGTATTCCATTGGGGGTCACAGGATGAAAGTTCATTCGGATCGTGGTCTGTAAACCTTGAAATATATTCATGGAATCCTGTAGCGTATAACGAAAGTTAACAGTCTCTATGCCGAGCAATAATTTATTCAAGCGTAACAAAATTTAATCTCCCGATGGTTTTTGTTTCAGAGTTTTACAAAACTGAATACGTTATTTTGCAGGGGAATAGGGAGGGTAATATGTGAACTCGAATATGGAGTTTGAAGTATCGAGTTTAAAACCAGAGGGAATTGGATATGTAATGTGTACAATACCTATCGTTTTATTTTTCTTTTTATATAATACTCTCTGCTTTTCACGAAGGGAAGAAAAACTTTCATCCATGCAATTCCATGTAAAATTGAAATTAAGGTATTGTTCGAATCAATTCTATTTCCTGTTTATTTCTTTGCTTCAGTTCTGAATTCATATTATTCTCCGGGACACGATTAGTGTTGGGATTTTTCAGTTCTCTCTAGGCTTTGAAAGTGTCCCGTACAGAAATTTACCATTGCCACTAGCACGGCACAATGTTGGTAAAGTATGGCAGAAATGGCAATGAAATAGACCATCCATTGGCAAACGATAGAAAAATTCGTTTATCCAGTTTGTTGCGCCAATGATAGAACTGTAAAATATAATTAACCCAAAAAGTATATGAAACTTATGCGCATTTTATAATTTTTAATACACGTTATTTGGGAGAGTATTGTGTTTTTCTCATTTATCTGTAAACAACTCGGTGTTTTTTGTCGCTAAAGTTTGCCATGAGAAGTGTAGACGATATGGATCAGCGGTAGGAGCCCTCTGGTGTAACCTGTAACAAAGAACGATCTTCCTGTTCTTCCAGAGAATTATTTGAGCCTTATATATTCCTTGTATACATCTCTCCCTACTCGCGAGAAACATTCGATCGGTAACTTAGCTAGCAATTCAGCCATCAAAAGTTCAAATTAAGGAGCATGCCAATATCGAGCCATGCTATTACCAATGATCGGCGCTACATTGAAAACTCATTTTTATCCAGACTAGACCAAAGTTTGTGGCAATATTCAACCACGTTCCAAAAGATCCTCACTTTCGATAGAATCCATCGTTCGGTCAAACTATGTTGGACCAAGGATGAGCCTGGCAAGCGCCAAGCCTGGCGGAATTGTGAATCAATGGTAGGCTGACAACCTAAATTCGTTGAACACCGATATCGATGCAACATCACATACAATATTTATAGATTGCCAAGCCTTGGCTGTCAACATTCCGCCAAGCTATATTTTTATATGGAGTGTTCGCACTATCGATTCTTGTTTAAACAATTTTCAATTATCGTTATTCTAGGCCGCATAGGATGCTATGGAAAATGCAAGAAAATTAAAATACAAACAAAAAAACAAAATGAGAAAGCAGTAGAAATAGAAATCTCTCAAATCACCGTTTTGATGATTTAATAATGGAATGTCAATCTCAAATCAAATCCAGATTGAAATTTCATCTCTCGGACTGGTATTTGATGTGGAAGAAACATCAATTCCTGATATTCCAACGATTGAAACGACAGATTTCCGCCAATTAAGGAAATGTGTATTATTAATGCATGGCTCATTAATCCGCCATTGATGAGGCACGTTCAAACACCATGAGTTTTGCCCATAAATTGAAATCATTTAGCTTCATTACTGTGTCAATCATGTTTTATATGTAGCCAGTTATCCATTCAAACAGGACCCACGTCATTATCCAGTAGTCATCCCTCGATGAGCCAGTAATGATCGTCATCAACGTGCGATTAATGACGTCTATGGTCTAGTTATGTGCCGTTATTAAGCCAATTGTTGAACCATGTATGAGTTTGTAGAACTAATCTTTGAATATACGATGAGAATCGAATGGAACTGAGAGGATAATCATTCGTTAGAATCATGAAATGCGAACGAAGCTCAAATATTGTATTGCTTTGGCATTTCCCCACTTGCTGTACGCAGAGATGAAGAATTTTTCTCCTTGTTTGACCTACTTTTCTGAAACTTGAGAGAACAAATGATTAATTTTTCGCCATCTTTCATAGTAAAATTGTTATAATTTGAGCTCCGGCATCTGGAAGAAGAGATTTTAAGCTATCGACCATGTTAACAATCCATTCAAAGTCCGTAGGATGACACATGGATGGCTTTGCTAGAATTTTTTCTATATGATTTTCATTTAGTACTAATGTTCAAACGATACGTGTGTGATTTTGATAGAAATCTGACTATTGATTCGTGAGTTATAGCATTTTGTGTGGAGCAACTTTTGTCATTGAAAAAAAGCATTGCTTTTTGATGAGAAAAGATGCAGTGGAAACCAAACAATGGCTTGATCATAAACGTTATCCGGACTCTGCTCCATCGAGATGCAGATGCAGAGCGCGGTGGAAGAGAAAGAAAAATCGTACTATAAAAGCACTCAGCGAAAAAAAGTTGCTGAAACAGCAAACCTTGAAAATTGGCTTTGCTGATATGGAAAAATTTATTGCTGAATTAACAAAAAATTTGCTTCACAGCGAAAATCTTGCTCTTCTAACAAGCGCTTCAGCAATCCGGAACCGTAGATATTCAGACGACTAGAAAATTTTGCTGAATTAGCAAATATCTTGTTGAAATAGCAATGTTTCAGCAAAGCAAATCTTTCGGAATCGCTTCCCCAGCAAGAATTTTTCTCTGCATGTGGGATATGATGGAGGAACACTGTAAAAAATATGGAGAGCTTTCTTTCTGCAAAATGTTGGTGGATTTGCTTTTTCCATCAAAAATGAAGGATTTTTCCACCTTTTTGAGGAATTCTTTTGTTTTTTTTGGGTGTTGAATCCTCTACAATTGGAGGGAAAGTCCAGCCATTTTCTGGGGGAAAATTCCATAATAATTTTTTCACAATGAATGAGAACTGCCCTAATATTCGTGACGAGTGTTCGTAGGAAATTCCCCCACAATGTTTATAAAAGACGCTTTGATTTACTAATAGCAATTAAAGTGGAGTTACATTCCCAACATGAAAGATGATTGATATGATCTGAAGAAAACAACATATTTCAAGACAAGAAACGTGCATTGTACCCGAGCTGTCAGTCATTCTTCCTTCCCCATCTATTCTTCTCTCCTTGTGCAAAGAATGGGAGAAAAAGAACGAATGTACAGAAATTCATTATCCGCTGTTGTATGTATCAGACGTAATGCACGTCCTTGGCCTTGAACATATCACGGCCCCCATTGCCTCGATGTCGTGGTCGTCGTCGTCGTCGTGGTCGTCGTCGTAGTCGTCGTAGCCGTCATCGTCATCGTCGTCGTAGCCATCGAAGCAAGTCAAACGTGCCGAGTATGTGGAAAATGCGGGTGCACCGGTTGTCCATGAAGCTTAATTCGCCAATCTTTTCTTCCGTCCTCTACATATATGTACTCCTTCCTCTCGATTTCTTTCATTCCGTCCTCGTGAGGTTTTTTTTTGTTCCACGCGCTAGTTCGTCATATAACGATCACACACGATATTCGCAGTTCGGATTCGGATGATTCCGAATCTATTGTATCGTTTGATAAAGGGAGACAATATCCCGTTCGTATTTCCACGTACACGGGATTCAACTTTATGAATATATGAATGTCTACATCTAAGACGATTTGAATTTTCTCTCGGATCGTTGATGATTTACGACGAACATATATGGAATAATTCAGTATTCGAATGGTTCGGATATATTCATAGAGGCAATGAAGGATTTAGTAGCGCGCTTGGCGATAGGGAGATCCAAGATAGGCTTCCTCCCGATCATATTTTTCAATTCCTTTGGTTTCGGTATCGAAGTTCGAGATTCAATGTTCTGAGAAATATATATCGAAGATTGAGAGCCGTAGACTTTGGATGAGTAATATTTGCCGTGAAACTTTACTCTGAATCTGTCTAGGTTTGTTTCTTTTCTTTTTCGCAGAGCAACGATTCTTTTGTGTACCTTGGATTCTGACATAAGCATTTCCATGGTTAAACGGCGGCATTCGAACGGCGGCAGGTGCAACAATGATTTTAATCATTTTCTTTATCTAACAGTGCGTCGAGGAAAAGAGAAAGGAGGATTTACCGTGTGAATCATAGATTGTCCTTCCATTCGTTATTGTTAGTTGATATTTTTCTTTGTACCATACTCGTAGACACGTTGTCTGCTGTATTTTCCGCCTCTTCGGTATTATTTTATAAAAATCGTTTTACACGTTGATTATCATGCATTCGGGAAATTACTTCCAAATTTTGACCCTGAAAATTCTTTAATCTCAAAGATGTTAATGCATTCGAGTGTTGGCAATTTTTCTACTCGAGTGGACAATAATGAAAGGAGAGAAAAAAAGAAGACATGAAAGGAAAAAAAGAAGTACACCACACTACTCTAGAATCCGCTCAGCGGTAGGTAGATAGGTAGGTAGGTAGGTAGGTAGGTAGGTATATTGAATTTCCACTGTCCCGATTTAAGACGCGACACATCAATTCACCGAGAGCGGATAGAGAAGGTTTGTGAACGAACCGTCACAGAAATATTGAATCTTTACAGGGAGATGTAAAGATGTCTTTTCTTTTGCTCCACACACAACCTTTGATGTTGTGCTTTCAACGTTATTTATGTAGTGAAAATATTCGCCATTCGTGGATTTAGAAATCGAACTTTAATAATACTTCAAGTTTCTGACGCATAAATAACGCGTGTCTGTCCCGTCTCACGGGAGGAAAGAAATCCTCTCACAATAATCTCACCAATAGGCTAACGTAATCCTTAGGGTGTAGGGTTTTCTTGTTCCTTCCTTTCGCGTTTATATTAATTCAATACATTTTATTATTAAGAAAAAAGAATACCACGAGATTTTGAAGTATAGTAAACTTTTCCATACTCCGGATATGGAACACGGGTTACACGGGCAACGTACTGGAGCGTATAAAAGGGTGTCTAAATAAGCAAATACGTTGAAATGCTCTTCAAGAACACACCGGGCGATTTCTCGGTAACGAATGTATATGTGTATATATTTATATTGAAGAAAGACTTCAAAGTGAAGCTTTCAGAGATACGTCAAGCAGAAAAAAAAGGAGGAAGAAGGAAAAAAAGCAAGAATGAAATAAAAAAAGACCTGCCTCTTGGCTCTCGAATGATTTCTTTATATCGCTATGGTCACGTTTGGAATCCTCATGCGAGCAAATTTGCAAAGTCCGGGAGATAAGAGTGAAAAAACATATCAAAGGGGACGTCACGGCCACGTCGATTTCAGGGGAGCTATTTGATGTTTATGTATTTAAATGAAAGAAGCGAAGGTTGGTTCCTTCGTCGACCGTGAATCAATTGTATACTACTTTATGTATATAAACGAATCCACGATTCAATTAATTCCTTTAATTTTTTCTACGGAACAACGTGAAACAACGTGAAACAACGTGGAATAACGTGCAGGTTCGAAATTGAGGATAAACCAGGTAAAAGAGATATAGTTACAAGATTGGATAAAATATCTTCTCTTTGGAAAATCATAATTATACAACAGCCAGGCTTTTGCTGAACCGTACCCAGCTTCAAACTCACATACGTTGTATACAAAAACGAGAAAATTGGTATTCATACACGTGAAATGTATCTGCTATGTATATAAAGTTTCGATCCTGTTTCGCTATGCACCATATGTTGAGTTTCTCTGCGCCTCCTCTTCTCTCGTATCAAAGTACTTTACTCTTCCACAACTCAGACGTGTATCTCACGGGCATTATTTCAAAGATGTCACTATCTACATGCAGAGACAAGTTATCATACCCTATTCTAAAAACTTGAGAATTAATTCTCCACATGGAGAATACAAATTCACTGCTACAGCTGGAAAATCGCCCCAATAAAAATATTTCTCTTCAAAATTCTTCAAAACTCTTCAGATTTTTCTACATAACTGTCAGATTTCGGACGCTTTGAGAAATTTGCAGAATTTTTAACCATAAATATTACTCTACAAATTTCTGCATTACTCTGCAAAATTGTACATAATTCTTCCAATCTTCGTAATATTTTATGAATTTCTCCACAAAATTCGTACAAAACTCGCCAAATCTCCATATTACATTAAATACTTCTCTGCATATTTCTGCATTACTCTACGAATCTCTGTTTTATCTATTCACTTTTGCTTGAGAACAAAAATTTTTGTTCAGAGTTTATCTCTACAAATCTCCTTCCAGTTCGACTTGAATGACATTACGGAAGAGACACTACATTGAAAGTCCATTTTTAGGAACTTTCCTCAGTGAGGATCGAACCCGGGTCCTGCGAGTGAGAAGCAAAGCCTCTATCACATCAGCGGATCTCCGAGATGACTACAGTAATCTTAAAGTACCACTCATGGGAATCATCGCAATGGAAAATTTGGAAAAATTCGTTTTCGTGAGGTATAGACCAATCAATTCAGAATCTTCTGAAACGAAAAATGAATAGGTCGTGGGAGAGGGGATTTTTTTCACCTCAACTTGTAAATTTTTCCAAGTGCTGAGTCAAATCGATAGAAAATTTTGAAAGTTCGTCCCTGTAAGATATAGACCAATCGATTCAGAATCTTATGAAACGAAAAATGAGTAGATCGTGGGAGAAAGGTTTTTTTCGACCTTAACTTGTAAATTTTTCCAAGTGCTGGGTCAAATCGATAGAAAATTTTAAAAAATTCGTTCCCGTCGGATATAGACTAATCGATTCAGAATCCTCCGAAAGGAAAAATGAGTGGGTCGTGGGAGAGAGGTTTTTTCGAGGCCTACTAGTGAATTTTACTCAAGTTGTTTTGAGTCGATTGAAAAATTTGAAAAAATTCACTTCATCTCCGCAAATGCGATTTGAGAAAAATGTATGAATTTGTATAGAAAACTCAACTCTCCGCCACAAGCCGTAATATTCTTGGAATAGACAAATAAAGAGAAAATTCAAATTTTTTTCTGCAAATGTAGTTTGCAGAGAAATGTATGAATTCGTGGAGAAAATTCCTTTCCTCGTCAAATGTTTCCACCATTTATCAAGTAGAAAAATGTTGAGAAAATTCAACATTTCTCAACGAAACAACTTTGACCAATAAGTTGGAAATGTACAGAGAAACCTTTACTGGCAATAGAAATTTTCAGAAATATGCAGAATTTCACAGAGTTTTGGAAGATGAATCTGTTGAAAAAATTCTTTCTTTCTCTAAGAATTGCGATAATGAAGTTTTGAAGAGAAATATTTTTATTGGGGCGCTAACTACACAGAGAAAAATTTGTAGCAGAGATCCCCATAATAATAGCATTTATGAACATTTCTCCTTCAATATTAAAGTCTCTTTGAGTACCCGAAAATGATATACCGTAAACTACGAACATAAGTCCGACTAAACACGCACAACTCAACTGTTACAAAGACTTTAAACGCGTTCATTTCAAAACAGTATGTCGAAAGTCGGTGGGAGCTCTAGCTCCGCCAATTTTCAATCAATCACCTCGGGGTTTTTTTATGGTACTCGTGATATGATTATCTAGTGAAATACGTACGGGTTTTTTTCGAAATATTGATATTCACGTGTTTTATTCAACATTAAGTAACGAAATTTAGGGTGGAAATTCTACTTCTTCCTCCAAACCCATGCCATTTCGTGAAAAATGCACATTTTTCAAAACGGATACGTATTTCACTAGCTTTTGGATTACAGAAAATCATTATTTTTGGTTCTGCGTTCTACGTCAATTCTGGACTGAGTTATTTATTCCACCGCACGACCATGAATTTTCACAGTGCTCCAGTCATTCACTTTTCACAATAAAATTCCACAAAAAAATTATTCTGTACTTTAACAGTAGCGAAACACCTTCATGTAATTCAATTTGAAGAGGAACTTTCTAATTTTCGAAAAAAAATCTGAAAAAGCGTTATTTTTGGAGAGGTCACTGTGGTGTTACCCCTTAATTCGTAGTAATTTTTTCAAACTTATAGTAATATGTGTCAGATGCAGAGTTATTTTCACCAAAATGAGGTATAGATTACCATAATTAAAGAAGGAGTGCATATAAATGCTCGTGTGTCCCAGAACTGCCATTATTATGTTAAACCCTGCTACGCATTTGCCATAGGTTTCCCTCCGTGTAACAAGGTTGCTGTCACAGCGAAGAAATTCACAGCCAGCACAGCAAACTTCTTTTGACACCCTCCTGATTGAAAATCAACCAAACGGGAATTGCCCTGGAACGATGAATCAAGAATGATCCCGAGTCAAAGTATCTCGAAGTATCGAGTGAAATAAAAGTGTGATTAATCGTCGATTGATTGGAATCAATATTTTCAAACTTGTAGGAAACGCGATGAAGGCATGCACGGAAGTGAAGAGATATATTATTATCAATAAGGAGGATGAATATTATTCAGAAATATTACTGTACGATAGGAGATCTCAGTTAAAAATGTTGCATACATTCGAGCAAGAAAAGGGTGAATGGTGATTACCCCGTTATAAAAATCTAGCTAGGATTCCAGATCCGAAATTTACCTGCATTGTCAGCTAAGAGTCCACCTGGAATCAGAAATTTCAATTGAAATCTCAAGTTGGAGTTGAAATTCTAGCTGGGATTCCACCTGGAAATAGGAATCCCAGCTAATATTCCACCTGGAAATAAGGAATCCCAGCTGGAGACGTACACTGAGAGAAAAAAAGCTGCTAAAACAGCAAATCTCAAAAATTAGCTTCGCTGATATGGCAAATCTTGTTGCTGAATTAGCAAAAACTTTGCTATCACAGCAAAAATCTTGCCCTTTCGGCAAGCGCAACTGATCCAGCAATTCGGCATTGTAGATATACAGACTGCTAGAAAAATTTGCTGAATTAGCAAGAATTTTGCTACCACAGCAAGCGCTTTGCTAGTTTAGCCAAGCACATTCTCTGAAATCGCTGTTTCAGCAAGATTTTTTCTCTGCGTGCAGGTAAATTTCGGACCTGGAATCCACGTCGCATTCCAGTTGGAATTTCGTGACAAGTGTGATGCTTGTCCGGTTTTGTACGATATTTTTCGCGCCTTTCACAACTCTCGCAGATGGTGAGTTAATTGATTTCAGTGAATTTTTGGAGAATTTGAAATAGAAAGTGCCACAATTTTTCCAGTAATTTGCGTGGTAGAAAAATTCGCAGTGTGGTAGACAATCAGCTTCCCCGGAAATATATTTCCAAATATTTTGATCCATCTGTCCCTCCTGAAACTAGTTTATGTCCTAGAAACCCGTAAAACAGAAAACCTCGAATTGCGAGCAGTTGAATGGTGTCTGATCCTGTTGTTGAGAATTTCTCAATAGCAGATTAGCAGTTGAATAGCAGCTAATTCTCTCACATTTTCCGTTTTGATCCTGTGTTGTGGCGGTTCCAGCTTCCAGGACGTTTGTTTGCTGCCGAATTTTGACCATCTCGAGGGTAGATATGAGGTAACTCGAGGAGAAATGATTTGTGGCAGTACTCAGGTGTGTTCAGGTTATGAGTAGGTTTAACCCTGTTAAAGATGCCAAGCTGACACAGACCAACATCATTGTCAGGTTTCGAACGGTTTCTTTCCCAGGTAATTCATGCAAAAACTGACAAACTTCCCACCCGATTTCGTCGAGAATTACCAAATTGGAATATCTTGTCTCTGTTCTGTTGAAAATTTCCCTGCCGGGTTTTGACAGGATGTTACAATTTGGTAATTCCGAAGAACATCGGGTGAAAAGTCTGTCAGTTTTTGCCCAGATTATAGGGGGAAGAAACCTTTTCAGCAGGGTGACCAGACTCTGACGAGACCTAAAGAACATCATGAATCGTTTCCACTTAGGAAGGAAAGGAGACGCATGATACGAAGTAGTTATCAACAGTTGGGCACTTTTACCAGGACATTCAATGTGACAGTAGGATAAGTAAGAGAAAAAACAAAAGTTTCCAACTTTTCTATACCACTTTTGTAGTACGATTTCTCTTTCTCTCCAAATTACTTCATCATTGGACTCAAATTTCTCTCCAACAGGCATTCTCTTGAGATCTGAGAACAGGAAAAAGTCGCTGGGGGCTAAATCTGGAGAATTCAGTGGGTGGGTAAGCAATTCGCAGCCCAATTCCTCCAATGTTGCCATCGTTTTCATCGATTTCTGACGAGGTGCAATGTCTTGGTGAAACAACACTTTTTTCTTTCGCAAATGTGGCCGTTTCTTTACGATTTCACTCTTCAGTCGATCCAAAAGTGCACTGTGATAGTCGCGGTTGATGGGGGTTCCTTTTTGGAGATAGTCGATGAATATTTATCCCTTCGCATCCCAAAAAACAGACGCCATCACCTCGTTTGGATTCGATTCGTCGACTGCTGTCCACTCAGCTGACTGTCTTTTGGATTCTGGTGTGTAACGGTGAAGCCATATTTCATCCATTGTCACATATCGACGATAACAAACTCCTCCGAAGCATCAATTCGTTGTTGTTTTTGGTCCACTGCGAGCTCACGTGGCACGCACTTCGCACAGAGCTTTCTCACACCCAGATGTTCGTGTAAAATGGTAAAAACCTTACCATCTGATATCTTTACATCGTTAGCTAGCTTGTGCACCTTCAATTTGCAATCGTTCTTAACCAATTTGTGGATTTTTTTTATGTTTTCTGGAATAACAGCTCCACTGCGCTCTGTGTCATTTGTGCTGGCGCGATCACGTTGAAATTCAGCAACCCACTCCTCTACCATTTGTCTTGATAAGGCAGAATCCGGATAATGTTTATCATCAAGCCATTGTTTGGTTTCCACGGTATTTCCTTTTCATCAAAAAGCAATGCTTTATCAAACCCTCGAAATTCATGTTTTTTCCATTCTTTTTTCAATAACCAAAGTTGCTTCACACAAAATGCCATAATTCACCAATCAATAGTCAGTTTGAAGGTCAGTACTGAATAAAAATCATCCCACGGAGTCTTTAAATGGAGTGTGAAACCAAGAATAATCTCGAGTAGAAAAATTTTCAGAATTATGTATAAATTATGTATAATTCTGAAAATTTGTATAACCGAATGTATAGACGATATCTCAACGATGGGCGATCTTTAGATATGAAACAATTTCTCATCGAGGGATATTTGAGTAGAAAGAACTCCCATAAATTCAAAGGGCATCCTGGATATATCGTAAATATCGTAGAATACGTACGGAACACGTGGAATCTGTTTTGCATATTCCAGGGATATTTTGTGCCCTACAAGTGTGAATTTTGATGTAATGTAGCGTCGAACAGTGGTATTCAATTAAGAATATCGACCACCTCTCCACTAGACTGGAAATTGATGAAAATGAAACGAATATAAAATGAGAAAAAATGAAGGATGGATAATTCATACCAAACGAGAACTGAATGTTGTTAATAATCGTTTGGATACAATGTTAAACGCACCGTGTTCCATTTCGCGATCGAAATTCGTTCCGAATTCCAATTTTTCATGTCATTTAAATTGAAATGAAAAGTAATTATCTTCTCTGACAAGGCGTACGCGTAGGTACCAACCCAGCAGTCAGCCGGTCAACCAGCCAGGCGTTTTGCAGGTCGCACAGCTGATGTTTTCGCGTGTTCCCTCGACAGATGTCCATATCCGGGCCAACACCAATACTCTCACGATATATTCATGCATTCCATTGACATGCAACACGTTACAGTACACATATCCACGCACGAATGCATATTTTTTCCATCATCGCGCCACAGGATATAAAAGTGAAGTGAAGTCGTTGATTCAAACGATATAGGTACCTACATGTACGTTAGAACCCTCTTGCTATGCTACCGGCTTTGCTCACCTTTTCAGAATGGAAAAAGGCATCCTGGTATCTCAAAATTGTTCTCGACTTTTCCACTGGCGAGAACTCCGTTAAAGATTACATAACATCCGGTAAATAGTGTTCTTTCGGGTGATAACGAATTCGAGCCTCCAAAGAATAAACCCACGATGTTATAATATATTTTAGGCGCAGAGGCTTATCAAAGAACTCTGTAGCGGGAAACCAAACTAAATTTGGAGCTGAATAAGCTAAATGGGGTAGCAGCTAACAACTGGTTAAGACTTAGTGGGTTGTAATACCAGAGATGATATTAAAGCTGCTACGTGAAAAGCAAAGGGGAACTTGCCATTTTACTTCTCAAGGAAATGAAACATTTCAAATGTATTCAAAATTTTACTGCCATATCTAAGTATGTAATAAACTGTTTCGTTAAAGGATCTCCGAGGGTAATGGCACAAAAGCCTTCGTTTATAATCAGAAAGAGTTCAACTTGATATTTCTGTTGTTGATATTCCCAGAGTTTGAGAAACTTGTTTTCTCGTTATAAATCATCCTCGAATGAGAAAAGGTAATAATTTTGCGAAACTTGGTTGAATCGTTTCAACATCACACGAGCTCGCGAAATCAATAATCAGTTTCAGCTGGAAGAAAAATCATCTTTATCGGTTTGTGTGTGTGTTTTTTTTTTCCTTTCAGTGTTAGAAGAGATACGCATTTGCGTCTAATTTGTGCAATGCAAGCATATCGTAATTATATCTCGGTCGTTGAAACATTTGAACCATCCAGCGAACGCGATACGATAAGCAATAATTACACGCGAAACAATATCGAGAAGGGAAGAGAGGATCGTGTGCATCGTAATCAAGAAATAATAAGAAACCTCGGGTTGAATAGGGTGAATTGTGATTTCGAGAAAAAGAAATACGATACTCGTCAAGTAATTTAATCGCATCTCGAGGACAAAGGTCAATGCTGTGATTAATCAAGTTTAAGTTGAATGCTGAAAGTTTGAGATGGAGCATATATATTTCGTAACATAAAAGAGAATAATTTCGTTTGGTATGAATATTTGAAACTGATTTGTCGTCCAAGTTGCATGGATTATAACGTATAGCGTATAGAGTATGTATTTACATATAACTTGAGACATTGGTCACTCGTGTAAGACTGGCGGCGACGGCGTCGTATAGTCTGGGCCAGCTCGCGAGTGCCAAGTCAAAGACAGTGACGCAATTTACCGTGGTTCGCGCAAGCCACTTCTACCGTTACCACTACGATTACTACTATGACTGCTACTATTACTACTCCTCCTACTTGTACTCCGTTGCTGCCATTTTACCACTGTGTATCGCCTCGCAGTTGTCCACGCTCTCCTCTGTCGTTTGTATTCTTCCTATAGGTTGCGCTTGATTGCAGAAAGTATGTTGCCTATGACGATGGCAATTTGCGGCACACACGATTGGATTTCAACTATCATAACTGGTTCTCCGGTTCTATCCGTCGTGATAGATTCCGTGTAAAACGTGTCCTTGAAATTCCATGGAACAAGTACAATATACTTTTGCCCCATGATTTTCTTACCATTCTTACCTTTCCTCCTCCCCTTCCAAGGGAAGGAAGTGGTTTCCGATTTCATATCTCATTCAAAGTTAGAATCGATCGATTATTAGAGTCCCGCTAATGCACTTCTCCCCGATGATCAAATTTCAACGCCCCGACGAAGCAATTTATTTTTCATTCCGCCCTGTGTTGTGAGGGTCTGTGAAAAGCTTTTCCCCTCATCGTCACGTGAATCTAATGTATACAGGATTACAGTTGATTATAACGGAGATGATGACTCGATGATGTCCTTGAAAAGCACAAACCATTCTTCGTAGCATATACTATACCAGTCAAACTTTAGACAGAAGTTTCCGAGAATACGGTGTACGATGTTGCGTTCGAACTTGAACCTCCCTGATATCGTCACTTTTCTCGGAATACTAAGATAAGTGTTTGGACTGGCAGCCAACTTGGCACTGCTCTACCAACGTTGATAAAAATGTTTCTGCGGGATTTATTATCAGATATCTTATTGGTTACTTCAATAAAATTTCATTATTCCTCACGTGAGAACGCGAAGAATATTTTCTTTATGATTGGGTTTTATTCTTTCAATGTGGGAGCGAGAATTGGCAAGAGGTATCGAATGAATTGCAATTGCCAATCCAACGTGTTAACGACAATGCGTTGCGGGTAAAATTACTTGACCGCAAATGAAGAACTCGACAAAGATGGGGTATGACGTTATTATAAAAACAGACATTTACGTGTGACCTTTCGTGATATCCTTATTTGGTTCCCGTAATCGCAATCTCCAATCACGCGTCGAATCGAATAGATCGCCAAGACGGTTCAAGTGCGAAACCACTCGTCGTGTTCGTCATTCTGAATACAGAAACGATTAATTAGAAAAATATTCATCTCGAGAGCAGAATTTTTATGATATTTCTTTCTTCGAAAAGGATCGAATGAAACATGGGATTGTGTTATGACCATCTGTTTCGTGAACTCTTCTTTTCTTCATTTTGCTCACTTTTACTGCGTCTATCATCAAACATATTTGGCTTTTCTTTGAGCTTTCATCTGTCTTATCGGATGCATGATTTATTTTTGTAATATTCTTCGAACACTTTTTATACCGTATTTCGAATTCGAGATTTCCAAGTGTAGATCTGTGCCCACCCACATAGCACAAAATATTCTACCAATATCTCCAGAATATTACATTTGGAATTTGCAATATTTTTGAGATCATTTCAGAGATATTGTCAAAATATCTACACAAAGTTGGAATAAAATTCTTTCAGAGTTTGTCTCTACAAATGTTGAGTGGGCTGGATCAGGGAGACTTTTTGTAGAAGAAAACCTACATTGAAAGTCGATTATGAGAAAGTCTCCCCAGTGGGAATTGAACCCGGGTCCTGCGAGTGAGAGTCCAAGCCTCTATCACATCAGCAAATCCCCTCTCAAAGTGCCATTTATTGTAATCATCGTGATGAGAGTTTGGAAAATTTGTTTCTTTGAGATTATAGACCAATCGGTTTAGAATCTTCTGAAATGAAGAATGAATAAGGCGTGAAGAAAGGTTTTGTTTTCGACCTCGATTTGTAAATTTTACCAAGTGTTGGGTCAGATCGATGAAAATTTTGGAAAAATTCATTTCCGTAAGATACAGACCAATCAGTTCGGAATCTTTTGAAACGAAGAATGAATAGGTCGTGAGAGAGAGAGAGAGAGTGTGATAAATAATTGATCGCGAACAATTTTCATACATTTCAAATAATATTCTGAATTAAAATCGTGAGTTCCTTCGAATCATTGTAAACTAAATGACTAAGAATTTTCTGAGACGAAAAAATGTGGGTCGTTAAGGTAACGTTTTTTTCGTAGTCAACTTATCAATTTTATCGAATACCGGTGCGGGTTATTAACCAATTTTTGGAAAATCCGTTTCTGTGCGATATAAACTAATAGATTGAGAATCTTTTGAAACCACATTTTTGAAATCACGTTTTTTCTTGACTCTTATGTTTCTTAACTCATAGCGAATGCTTGGCCTGCGGAAATGTGACTATTGGAAAAAGGATATCTAGTTGGAGGATAAACATCCACAGGAAAACAAATCTTTACAATTTGCTTAAACAATTATTGTTCAAACAATTTGTTGAAAATATCAATTCACGTGAATGAAAAATCCGGAACCGCATTTTACGGAAGATTTCATGCAAAAATTGGTAGTTCAGAGAATTTTTAGCCATCGCAATTATTGTTATACATAAAAGATTAGATTGAGCCTTTTTTTCACTAAAAATTATTCTCAACCTGATCACTCATATTTCGATCTTCTTGTATCATATGATATTTCCTCGTTCAATCAATTCCACCATCCAGTAAAATATCCTGATTCAATTAGTGACTTTTCCCATGAACTAAAAACTCTCCCTGTGGGCGCAAACTGGGATGAAGGATTCGAAATTGTTTATACTTTTTATATTTCACAACAATCGCGGAGGCCAAAAATCTTCCGAACCACTGATTCTTACATGAAATTTTTCGTAGAATATGATTCCAAGATTTTCATCAACGTGAATTGATATTTTCCACAAATTGTTTGAAAAATAATTGTTCAAACAAATTGTAGGAACAATTTCTTCCTGCGGATGTTTATCTTTCAACTAGTTTATCTTCTTCCGTGAGCCGAGCAGTCTCGCCGTGGGCACCAACGTGTATGAAGAATTCAAAATTGTTTATAATTTTTATTCACAACAATTGCGATGGCTAAAAATTTTCCGAACCATCGTTTCTTGCATGGAATCTTCTGTGTTTACTGAGACATTGTGTGCTATGTGGGCAGTACCCTGTTGAGAACCCTACACAAAGTTTTCAAAAAAGCCTACAAATCCTGCAGCAAAAGCCGAGGAGATCCTGACCTTTCATCTCGCTCTTGTTACAGGATTTGCAACTTTTTGTCAGCTCCTACCTGGCATTTTCAGCAAAGTGATCATCGTTTCCAGAAATCTCCGAAATTCCAATAGAATTATAAATGATTGAAACCTGCTATTTGAAATCTTACAATTTTCAATTTTTAATTCGTAACTAGTAACTCAATAATAATTCATATTATTATTCCACACGGAGAAAAATGTAGCTTGAAGGGATAGTAATCTGTAATAGAAAATTGGAGAATATTTCTTAAAATCTAAGAATTTTTCTTAAGTTCGTAATAAACATAGAACGGTTCAGATTTCTCTCGAATATTGCTCGAAAAATGATGGAAAATTATCAACACTTGACAAATCATAAAAACAAGTATAAAGTTTCCAAAAATCGCGCATGAAATTTCACAAAGTGATTAACAAAATTTTGAAATCTTATTTTCAAATTACAGAATTTTGTTATTCACTTTGTCAAATTTCATGCGCGACTTTTGGACACTGCGAATTTGTTTTTATGATTTGTTAAGTATTGATAATTTTTCATTGTTTTTCGAGCAATATTCAAGAGAAATCTGAACCGTTTTATGTTTATTACGAACTTAACAAAAATTCTTAGATTTTAAGAAATACACGGAGAAAAAGGAATTCGCTGTGGCAGCGAAATCTACTTTTGCTGGGTTCCTTTTGCCAGAGCAGCAAATTTTTTGCTGTGACAGCAAACTATTTGCTGTTCCAGCAATCTTGTTAGCTGCGACAGCGAATTTTTAGCTGTGGCAGCAAAAAATGTTTGCTATCCCAGCAAAATTTGTTTGCTATTCTGTATATAATACTGAAAATTTGCTGGCGGAGCAAACATTTTTTGCTGCCTCAGCTAAAAAATTGCTGTCGTAGCTAACACGATTGCTGTTATAGCAAATTTTTAGCTAGGTCAGCAAAAATTTTTGCTATTCTATATATAATACCTCGATTTGCTGCGTCAGCAAATTTTTTCTCTCCGTGTATTCTCCAATTTTCTATTAAAGATTCACCGTTGAAAATGTTTTGAAATTTCATAACTTTTCCAATTACATCTGTAGCTGAAATTTCCAATTCTTGGTATTTGAATTGAGAATTCATTTACACGTGATTGAATTTTCAAATTTTTACTACATTTTATTACAGATTTATGTATATTTTCGTAACTGAAATTTCATACACATGTAACTTAATTTTTCACTTACGTGATTGGAAATTGCTTCCGTTACGTGTATTTGAAGTTTTGTCCAGAAATTTTTAACAGTGTACTATCCTTTCGAGCCGCATTTTTCTCCGTGCATAAAAAGAATAACGAATTTTTGAAGAACGTTCATTTGTAGGAAAATTTAATTCAAAATCATCAGGAATCCTTTTTTTTCAACTTTTTTCAATCAAAAATGGAAATTGATCAAAACAATGAATTGAATGCATTAAATTTGAAGTGATATCATTGGAAACACAATAGAATTTCATCACTCAATGAGATTTGGTAACGGGGTTTAATTGGGTAAATGGGAGTGAATTAGAGGAACGTTTATATCGAAGCAATGAAGATGTCTGTTAATTTCACCTCATTTCCACATTATATATCTGATACTAGAATTCTAGAAAGCTAATTTCTTTGAAGTAGAAATGTTTCTAAAGATCGAGATTTTACTCCCCAACAAAAGTGAATATTGAGGTGAATTTCTCTTTTTAAAAATCAAAGTAAACTCCTTGGAATTGTGAATTTTTTCATTCAAAACATTCACAGAGCACATTGGAAAAAGTTTGTTTCAAAAATTACCATGAAATTCCAGTAATCGAAGATTCAGCCTGTAAAAATGAGTGAGTTTTCCAACAGTTGGAAGCGATATTTTGGATAATTGTTATTTCCAAAATAACTCCAACTTTTGCCTCAGATTATGCATTTATTTTTCGACATTTCTAAAAGACAACTTATCGACTTCTTTTAGATGTCTCACTGAAGACATTTCTAAGAAGTCTCTTGAAATTATCTTAAAGATGTCTAATAGATTTTATTTCAAAGATGTCTTTAGAGATTCAATAAAAGATATCTTTTAGATATCTTGAAAATCAAAATCACAATAGGCCTGAATTAAAAAAAATATCAATTTTGATATAAAATCAAATAATTGGCGACTTTCATAATAAAAATTTTTATAATCTCATAGTGTGCATTGTTTCTACTGACCAAATTGGATCACGTCGGACCACAATTGATGTTGCACGGATTGAAAACTTAATTCGTTCAAGTACTCCTGCTTAAAGAATTTTATTGAATCAATAGAATCCGCATCGGAATCAGTGGGTTCAATGAGATATTTTGAACAGGCGTACAAGAAAATCTCTACGGTCATAATTTGTAATTCCAAAAAAACACGAAGGTCCAAAGAATATTCAGTGGAGGTGCATTGAACGTCCGGACATTGGATGGTCCGAACATTCCTCGAACATAAATGTACGTATAATGAACGTGAATTTCACCTAAAAGATCTGTGTCTTGGGGAAGTTACAGGGATGGAATATATAATTCGCAAGACATTTTCAGATCATTTGAAAGTGTGCTTCAACCGTGGTTAATAAAACCTATTCATTCCTATTGAATGTAATAAATACACATTAAAATTCGAATTCTGCATGTGTAATAGGGATAAATGGGTTTTTTATTAATCAGGGAAGAGGTCCTAAGAAAAATTTGCATCATATCCAAAACTCGTCTATAAATATCGGAGAAGTCTAAAAGATATCTTCTAGATATCTAGTAAGAGTTCTAAAAGATGTCTCACTCAAGACATGTTTTGGATGTCTAAAACTGTCGCATAAGACATCTTTTAGACTTCTCTTAGATATCTTTTAGAACATCTTGTGAAGTCGCAAGACATCTTTTAGATTGCGAAAAGATATCTTTTTGTCTATGTGGGTAGTTTTTCTAACCTTCTATTTCTAAGTTAATTATTATAACAATTCTCCTTTCCAATCTGCTTCTCACTCCAATAATCTCAACACCTCGATCTCAAACTAAACGGTATGTGACATAGATAGATACCCGCTGAGAATTTGGATTTTTATTGGTTTCATCGTAACTCAACTATCATTCCTTGTCGTGTATATCAATTTTATACAATGAAACACCAGTTCTCAATATCAAAATATCGCACATTGTTGGTTATTTAAAGAAATATGAAGATGCTCATAATGAAAAAGAACTTTGTACAAATGAGATTGTTATATAGCAGGTAATCATGGAATATTCAAGAATGAAGGGCTTAAGAACTCTTTATATCAAGAAATAAAACCAGTACTCCATAAATAATTGCATTCCCTTTGAGAGAAAAGTTGGAACAGTTTTGGAAATCACAATTATTCTAATAATTTTCGCACCTCTGTATTTCAAAGAAATTCCTACTCGTCCCTGAATCACTGAAATTTCAAGGTAATTTTCCAAATAAAATCCCCTCAGTGCATGGAAAAAATGGAAACTTTGTCAAACAGTATGAAAAACGGAACATAAAACTTCTGAACAGGGGATATCCCGATATGCAAACGTTACGTTACTTCAATGAAACAATTTTACCAGTGTATACATAAAATACGACTTTCGCCGCTACTAATTAACGTTATTAAATGTCAGAGTAAGCACGACAAATCGTAGTCGTTAGCGATAATGCTCGAATCAGCCATTACCAACAACAGTTTGAACGTTTGAGTCTGTATAAGTTTAAAGTGCGTGTAACGCAGCAGTGTACATACATAAAACACGACCTTCACAACGACGATTACTCTACCCCCACCGATCTGAAGTTACCTAAATTTCGCAAGTTTGAAGGGAAAAAAGAAAAAAAAAAGCAATTCAACTTGAATAATTACGAATGATATTAATTTTTCTTCCACAACAACAATAAAAATCATTCTATCAACAATTCCTATCCTCCTCTATCATGACAGTAGAATGAATAAAATCACGAACGAAACAGATGTAGATATCTCTTGACAAAACTCAGTCATCTCAAGTGGAAATTTCCTCTCGACTTTTATTGGTAGCTGTTTGAACATGCAAAGTAAACGCACTGAGACTAATTTCTCATTGAATCGACTGTATATATATATATATATTCTATCACGAATATGCCCTCCAGACAACGACAATTTCAAAAACTCGAAAGATTCTCTATCATCGTATTGTGTAATCGGCGCACAGTATATAATCGTTGATGAATGGACGAACGCACAATGTTGATCAAACTCGGATCGGAATAATAGAGAGAAACTGAAAGAATTCTGTTATTTAGGAAGTAATCATCGGGGACGGGTGTGACGGAAGAGAGGCACAAGAAACCGAGCGAAGCACGCACAGATGGCCTCTTACCAAAAGAAACATCTGCTATCCTCAGCACAGAGTATAAATCTAGAAATCAGGAAAATGCTCTTGAAAACGTATGTTTAGAGCGACGGTATTATATGGGTGTGAAACTCTTGAATGATCGAAGCGGTAGATAAAAAGAGACTAGGAGCACTAAAAATTTGAAGAGGAACGTGGGTTGGATAACGAATAAAGAAATCTTGGAAAGAATAAATCAAAAAAGAAGTTTATGGATCGGTGTTGAGAGAGGAAAATAATATACGTTTTTTTTTTCTTACCAAATTATCATTCAAAATTGTTTATTTGCGTTCCGAGTATTTCATTTTTAAACATCACAAAATTACGTTCGAAGGATTAGGATGATGATTCTGTTTCCTCTCAAGAAATTCGTGTTGTTGTTATTCATAAAGAATATTATCTAAAAGTATATAATATATAAAACTAATGTATTCCGCAAACTTCTGTTACCGATGAGTACAATTCTACTCGTTGTATCTTTTGTACATATTCACATTGTACAAGTTCACGTGATTCTACACGAATTAGAGATTACGCACGTCAGATTCGATCCCCGGAGGGGCTACAGTCGGTAGTTTATTTGTATATACATCAATGATTGTGACACTGCCGAGACAAAGTCGAGTTTATTCTATTCTCCGCTTTGTGAGCTTTCTCTTTTTCTCTCATCGTCAATGTTCAAGGTGACTTCAGAATATCTCAAAGTCTCGTTAAAGTACGTGGGTTACTTGTGTCCTGAAATTTACTCGAGCCTTGTGATCAAACTTCAACGAGAACGTTACGGAGCTTGGAACGCTCGATAAGGCCCTTGTCTAGGGAGTACTGTTGGAAAATTGAAAAAATCCACGTAGAAAATTCTAATAGCTCCAATTCGAGGAGAAAAGAAGCTCACCAGACTCTAATCAAATTTATATATAATTCTATAATTGATTAAAAATAAGGATTCTAAGAAAAATAACAAGAATTTTACCAGCGTAAAAAATATTTTGTCCGTGAGACTACTCTGTACTGAATTTATGAGACAGTCTACAATTTTCAAAGAATAATCTTCGATAGCGCGATGCATAGAGTATAAAATATTATTTCCTGAAAATTTCACACTGTCCCTGGTGAAAAATGTAAAAAACCTTTGGATTTCCGCTTCTTTTGCGCTCAAATACTGTTCCTTTTACTCTTCCGCGTCGCTCCATCCGCTTCATTTTCACCGGGGGTTTCATAAATTCTGTTCGGAGAAATCTTACAATCAAATGTTTATTCGGATGATACGCTGGTATCCCCTCAATGAGCTCCGATAAAATGTTTCTACTAGAGAATTCACTTTGAACTTGGAAATTTCTCGGAATTCTATACTATTCTGGAGAAATTTGAGAGTTCCTCGCTGAGCTGGAGACCCTACTGCCGAATAAAGTGATTATATACAACTAGGCTTGTGTGTTTAAAAACTTTGCTCCCGTACTCTGAAATGTCGGTTTCCTATGTCTTTTTCCCAGAATTGACAAATGGCCCAGTACTGGCAAGTTTGTATTTGCCATACTTCGGCCAAAACAACCGGCCACCGTACGATGTCATTACTCTTTTTCAACTGGCCCTAGTCGTTTGACGGTTTTCAGACGGTATTGGTTTGCTTGGGCAGACAGTCTTGGATCAGTACTGAATCAATAATGATTGAAGAACACCTAGGTTGTAGGAAAACGAAACTGTGCCAGTACTGACCCGGAGTTGGTAATATTTTGGAGCGTTACACAGAGACGTTGCTTTACGACAGAATTGGTAGGGAGTCGGGGGTCAACCCATCTCCGCGAAAACATGGTTCTTTTAGTGAGCCAATGCTGTGCCAGTACTGACTCAGGGTGATAATCTTTTGAAATTCCACGAAAAGACAATACTGTGCCAGCATCGATGCAACAGTGTTTCACTACAAAAGCGATTGTGGATCGGGTGTCAACTTACCTTCATCGGGTGTCAACATGGCTACACTGGGAGAATAGTCTGATTATTATCTATTTCAAATTCAAATTTATCAAGTAATATATGAAAAAAGTTGGCGCAAAATTTCACCCAAGGCCACTGGTTACCTGTTGGTTAGTTGGAAATTGTTTCAACACAATCGAGACATACCTGAGATAAAATTGGTCAGCTTTTTTGATATTATAAACATTACCGTAACATCACACGAAGTTTGGCTGCGTGGAGTCTACATGGGATCAATAACTTTGCCATTGAAAGTGCCAATGGTACGCCATGGAGAATCCCCGTGGAATGCATTGAAGGTAGAATTGAAATGGTCGTACTGGTGAAATTGAAATTCCCACACCGACACGGTTGAAATGCCAGTTCAGGGAAAAATTGAAATCCCAATGTTGGCTGGATTGGAATGCCAGTACAGGCAAGATTGAAATTCTGATTCAGATACAATTAAAATATCGATACGGGTGATATTGAAATATCAGTTTTGGCTAGGTCGAATTGACAGTACTGTCTACGTTTGAATGCCAGTACCGGCAAAATTGAACACCAATAATGGGCCTTATTTTCAAACGACCTGAGCCAGTAATGGCATTCCAAATTCGACAGCACTCGCAGCTATGGCAGCGGTACTGAACCAGTACTGGGGCGTTCGTTAATTTCCACATGAGCTGATAATGCTACACTGATATCCAGAGTATAATGGTGGAGTATTGTTACTTTCATCAGAAATGATAGGCGATACCGATACTGACGAGACGATATCGATACCGTGTCCAACGATACCGAGCCGATACCTGGATCTGATTTTTTATCGATACCGGCACGAGACTTTTAAAGTACCCTGGTAAAAAAAATCTCTCTGAATCTCTCTGAAATCTCTCTGAATTTCTCTGAATCTCTCTATATTTTGGGACAAATTTCAGAGAGATTCAAAGTACTTCCAGAGTAATTCAGAGGAAGGTAGAGACTTTTCCGATAGCGATACGTTCTGAATTCTTCAACTTTCTCTGAATCTCTCCGCATATCACTGAAGCCCTCAGAATTTTATATATTTAAATTTCAAAGCTCCCTCTGAATTTACCTGAATATCTCTAAATTTTTCTAAATCTCCCGGAATCCAATGTATTCAGATTTCAAAGGTTTCTCTGAATTCCTCTGAATCTCTCTGAATTCCTCTGAATCACTCTGAATTCCTCTGAATCTCTCTGGATTCCTCTGAATCTCTCTGAATTCCTCTGAATCTCCGGGAATTTAATGTATTCAGATTTCAAAGGTTTCTCTGAATTCCTCTGAATCTCTCTGAATTCCTCTGAATCTCTCTGAATTCCTCTGAATCTCTCTGATTTTTTCTGTGACTCTCTGAATTCCTGTAAATCTCCTGGAATTTAATGTATTCAGATTTCAAAGCTTCCTCTGAATTCCTCTGAATCTCTCTGAATGACTCTGAATCTTTCTAAATTCCTCTGAATATTTCCAAAAAGTTCCACGCACAATTTCTCTCAATGTATCTGTCTCTGGAAGTCTCTAAAACTACCCGAAAGCCTCTGAAATGCAGGACCAAGATTTTACTGAATTTATTCCTCTCTGAATTCCCCAGACTTCCCCCGCATCTCTCTGAATCTTTCTGAAAAATTTGACACACAATTTTTCCTAATTCACCTGTCTCTGAGAGTCTCTGACACTCCCTGAACACCTCTGGAATTCTGAACCAAGAATTCAACTGAATCAATTCGTTTCTGAATTTTTCTGAGTTACTCTGAATCTTTCCAAATCTCTGTGAATATTTCTGAAAAGTTCTACGCAGAATCTTTCCTAATTCATCCATCTCTGAAAGCGTCTGACACTCCTTGAACGCCTCGGAAATGCAGGACCAAAAATTTTACTGAATTTGTTCCTCTGTGAATTTCCCAGAATTTCCCTGCATCTCTCTGAGTTCCTCTGAATTTTTCTGAATCCTTCTGAATCTTTCTGAAACGTGAAATTCTCAGAGAGATTCAGAGAGATTTTTTACCAGGGTATCGTCGAGATTCTCGTCTCCTTTACCTTTACACGTTTTAATTCCTACGCTTTGTAATCGATTATTTAAGGGGTAATATCACTTTGTGTCCAGAAAATTTTTAGTCATTTTCTAAGACGTGTCACAAACGATAGAAACATTTTTAGGATATGGGGTTTTTTGCATATGAAAGTACTAGTCGTTGAGTACCAGAAACACATTTTATTATATTTTTACAATACAAAATGGCCACACATCAGCGCACTGAAAAAAAGTTTGGTCTTTTACATGGGCGTACCGCTAGAGGTCACAATTAAGAATGTAGAACAAGAAATCAAAATTTTTCTGAAAATATAGTCCAAAATCTAGATATCTACGTAGGATCTTCTCGATATCAGCTTTTTCACCGATTTTATAACCGATTTTCGAACGATTCTTTCGAAAAAATCGGAAAGAAAAATGTCAAAATCACGCCATTCTCTTCAAAATTTGTTTTTCGAAAACATCCTATGTAGATATCTAGATTTTGAGGAATTCTCTTATCTTTTGTTGTAGATTGAACATTGTGACCTGTAGCGGTACGCCCGTTTTAACCATGAGAAAAACAAATTTTATTTTGACCGTACTACCATGCCGCCATTTTGGATTGAAAGAATTGAATAAAAAGTGTTTTTTGTACCCAAAGATACATTTTTTTTTTGACTTCATGGCCACACTTTGAAAAAAACCCCAATTTTTCCGTCCACAAAGTGATATTACCCTTCGAGTTAGGACCATTATTGACCCGGTTGCAATTCCCCCATGGATACGTATTCTTTTAATCAATGTTGTGAGAAATTACGACATTTTAACCAAAACACTTCATTTTTCCTCCACAAACTTGAATAACTCTCCGATCACCAGATGATATTTGAAATTCTTGTCCGTTTAAGGACTATTATAAGACACGCGGAGAGCAAAAATGCCACCCAAATTGTTTTATCAAGCACAATCGGGATAGAAACTTTGGGTGGCAAACTTTTGGAACATCAACAGTTCAGGGCAAAAAGCGAGGAACCTAAAATTAGGATCAAAAAATAGAAATGGAACACTCAAGGAATTTTATGTGTATCTCTTTTGCCTAGCACTTTTGATATCCCATTCTTACTCTAAATATTTCAACCCCAATTTTGCTTGATGAAACAATTTGGGTAGCATTTTTGATGTTTCTAAATTTTGTGGGAAATTCTTGAGCGAAGTCTTGGGAAAAAATCTTCCAATGGTGCTCCAACCTTGAGGCATTCTATTCTCACGTTATTCCCAGTGTTGCATAAGTTTTTAAGATCCCAATCAGAAAAATTCGAAATATGCCAATGTTGACAACAGGTGCAGTACAGTGCCAGTATTGGGTCTCCAACACTTGGTCAACACGTACGGGATCAGTACTGGATACATAAAAATACAGTGATAAACCAGTACTGAGAACTTAATACCGGCCAGGTACTAACCCAGTACTGGCCCTGCGCTGATTGCGAATAGTGGTATCAGTACTCAATCCCCAGTACAGAAAAGCGTTATCATTCCAGACAAATGCCAGTACCCTGCCAGTCTTGGCTGGTACTGGTGCAGTACTGTGCCTGTTGTAAATTTCTGGTTGGGATTGCGCCAACCTAGGTAGAAATTCTCCCGATTGAAAAGTGGTCCTATCCGAGCCCAGACCTTTCTAACCAGGGCCCGAATGGGGCCCGGGAAGCTTCATCGCGGTTGTCTATCAACAAGGATGAAAAATACGGAACTGTTGTTCCATGATGAGGCGTTTGAATCGATACTTTAATTGAAAAGATTATTCCTCATAAATCGAAACGAGTGCAAAAGAAAAGAAGATTGAATGAAGAACAGATGAAAAATGTGAAAAAAGAACGTCTCCATGCCACAACCCAAGCATTTCGCGAAATACGAATCGCGGAGCAAACCGGAGCATTTGTTCGGAAAACGCAACGTTTCAATTCGTTCCAGATATCTGAGATGAATTATGATTTTAATAGGATCGACATTCGTTTGCATTCACCGGGAGTTTGGTAGCTTGAATCAATAAATAGAGAGAGAGGGAGGGAGAGATAGAGAGAGAAAGATAGTGCAAAGTGATGAATGATTCGTTCTCATTATAATCGTGTGCCGCTACATAAACGGCACTTTTAGACCTCCCATCTTTATAGGGGTTGAATTTGTCCCGTGGAACTCTCATTAAAGGGTCTCGAGCGATGTTAGGCGGAAAGAATATCGTTCTCGCGAAGACAGGAAAACTTTTCATCAAACTTTTCATAGCTTTGATTTACGTGAAGTATTTTCTCTTAATAAATCACATTCCCATCGTGGCACTTTCATTTCTCTACCAAAAAATAATAATTGAATAAAAGAAAAGAAAAGATTGAACCTCGATAATTTTGGGATACAGTGATATACTTTTTAAATAAATCTCAGTTTCTTTTTGGATCGACAAATTGAGCGTGAAGACAAGGTTCGAAGCTTCATCATCATCGGTGCAATTAATTTCCCTGAAAGATTGTTGTATGTCATATGTATGAGCTCGCGCGCCGACTATTATTGTGCCAGATAATTTGTCAATTACGATAAGTGCTTAATGCGCAATGTGTACATGAGCATCTCGACGGTCATTGACCTTCGTTTGATCATGTTTGCGTCGTTATTGTTGCGTGTGCCACTCACGACTCTGTGCCACAGTCATGTCACTGAGTGACATTGTTATCCGAGGTATTAGACTGTTTAACGTCCTGTAAAGTGAGCTTCTTGTTACCTGAGACAAAGGGAATGAGAAGACGCTTTTCTCGGGAGGCAAATCAAATCAGCGCAATCCACGTTACGCAAGAATTTTTACATGGGGAATAGAGAATGGGCTCGGAGAGAGAAAATATTTTGCTGGGATCTAACGGGGAGACAAGCGAAGAACGTCCGAGATGACTAATGATCTTTTTTCGGATCTCTCGAGTTTGATCTTCTTTCAACTCTACTAACTCCAGCCTTGACATGACGCGAGGGGTCAAAAGGTCTCCTTCGAAAAACTAATTCGGATAATCGAAGGTATCCGTTGCTGTTGTTATTGTTATTGTTATTGTGTTATAGCCGCCGCCGCCGTCGCCGCCGCCGCCGTCGTTGTCTCCCTTCGCACACGGTATTTCGACTTCATTTTTCTTTATTGGAAATACGAACGCGTCAGTGGGATTGTATATTCAACTAATTCTATCTAATCGATTTTTTCCGTCAATTTTTCTCCTCTTCCGTAAAAGAGTGAGTGAGTGAGAGAAAGAGGGGGTCACGACCTTAAAGCGTGTCGACGATTATAGATAAACATAGACATTGATCCTATAATTAATTACGTGTCATTCAAATGGCGATCATGTAATATCATTTTAATATCGTATCAAATGGGTCAGAGAATAAATTAATTTCAATCATACGATACGTAGTTCCGATCGTGTTTATACGTAAATTAGATTTCTCGATCGTTCTTATCAATTTCGTAAATAGGAAATATAAAATTTATCAGATGCGTGTATGAGTGTCTTACGCAAATTGAATTTCTAATAGGAACAAAGTATTATGTTATAATCGTTGGAATATCATCGTTTTATGTCATTTATTGATTGATGAGTGGAGAAGAAGCAGATTTTTCGTTTCATTAGACTTTGAAAATATTCCAATCGCAGTTCAGCTGGCTGATCGAGAAAATGGAAGTTTTAACTCGAACTTGTCATACGTTCGGACTTTTATTGCGTCATTTTTGGCTCGTCGATTGAAGTGGGGGCATTTGCGCTTGTGGAAAAATTTGATTAATCCTCGCAATTTTGCTCATTTTTTCCTCCAAATTTCAATTGATTTTTCCCGAGAAAATGTTGGGAGCAAAGTTCCTCCGTACACGGGAAGAAGAAAACAGCACTGGTTGCTGTGAATGACAGCAATCGATTGAAAAACACATTAAAACACGCTGATCAAGGTTAACGCGATCACAGTGATGAGTATTGTAATGAAATTCGTCAACGCTGGCTGGGCAGTAACGAATACTGGGAAACGCAATACTGCACGGAATGAATTTGAGTTCCAATGGATTCCTGTGATTCACAGTAATCAATGCTGTTTCCTTTTTGCCGTGTAGATGGGTAATTTTTTACCATAATTTGGTGGGTTTTTCATTAAAAAATGCAAAAACGATTCCTCCACAATGAAGGGATGATGAAATCCACCAAAAGTTTGAAGACAAACTCCAAACATTGTTTACAGTGTAGGATTAAGAATTCAAAGAGGCTACTCTGCTTTTGCAAATGTGTGTGCTGGTCTGTCCCTCTGCGGTTTCTTTCATTCCCCAAGCGTGTATTGCCTATAATGACAATGGGCCCCAGGCTGGGTCCATCCTCTTCAACCCAGTATTGGGGAATGATGATGGGGCTCATGTTGGCTCAATCTTGGCCCTGTTGTGCTTTCCCATACAATTATAGTTGAAAAAAAATGGAGATTACGATTCTTAGTGCGGGCACATTTGAACTTGGCCCCAATTTGGACCAGCGTTTGGCCAAGATTGGAATGAATTTATATCCAGAGCATGTGTGTACAACCCTCAGCGTGTAAGAATTTCGGTCCCACTCTGGCCCAGTCTTGGGCCTATATTGGCAGGATGGGGCCCATGGTGTATACATGCTAGGAGTTTTCCAACTTCAAAACAAACAGGAAGGGGCAGCATTGATTGCCTAGTCTGGGTTCATGCTGGGCCCGTGGTGTTACCAATTCTCGGGCAAAGCAATACGGCCAAGCTGGGAACGATGTTATCATCCCAGGGTTGGCCCCACGTTGGGTAGCATGGGCACCCACCCTGGGCGTAGATGGGGCCCGCCGTCAATACACACTTGGGTTTGTTTGAAATGCTTGAAATATCCTTCAACATTCCAAACATTTATTGGGTTTCATTATCATTCGATATGGTGTTTGGGATTTTGAATACCACACGCCAAAAACAATGGAATAACTGTGGCAGCTGCTCAGTTTTTTTAGCTCCCTCTTCCCACTGCTATAGCTGAATTGATTGCAGCTAAAGCTATTTATTAAGTCGTAATTGTGGTTGATTCTTGCTGCAGCAGCTACAATTCTTGCTATTATCGCTGAGTCAGTAACTATGACGGCTCAGAAGTAGCTCCCGTGGCTGATTTTTGGCTACCCAATCCATAGCCAATTATTTTTTGTCGTGTTCTTGTTCATTTTTTCGGAGCCCAAAACGCAATGAGAACATGGATAACCCGCCATGTGGAAACAGGAACACCGGCCGCTACTGGCTCACTACTGTTGCCAGTACTGGCAAATCCAGAGCAACCTTTATGGTGCCAGCTGGATTGCCAGTACTGGAAAAGGAGTTGGAATGATAACACCATTTCACATAATGGGACAATATAACATTTACCAGCATAGCGGTAGCGATATTCGATGCGAGCCTGCCATGGTGGAATTCTGGCATTGCAATAGGATCAGTCGTTTTGCCAGAGCTGGATGAGAAATGACAAGGAGTCGAAATGATGACATCCTATGTAGAAATTCAAACCCGACCCAGTACTGGCACAGTACCGCAGTCACCAGGAGTGGTCATATTTCAAGCAACGAAAGAACACATTAAATTTGAACTTTAAAAATCCGAATAATTCATTGTTCTCATTATCGTCATCGGAGAAAGGCACTTTGGAAATGATTTCTTGAAAGTTCACTGAGTGAGCATTGAACCCGGGTCCTGCGAGTGAGAAACTGAGTCTCTATCACTTCAGCCAATCTCCGAATTGACGACGAAACACTCAAATTGCCATTTATTGCAACAGGACCGTTGAAGTTATACAATTCACCATAGATTCCGGAGTGGAATAAAGTCCTACCAATGCTGGCACATTGTTGTGTCTCGAACATATTGGATGATGATACCAACTCTGGCCTCATTTTCACGACTCCCTTTTTCACAAATTCATTTTCCTGAATATCTTTTGCTCGAACCCTGGTAGAAATTTGCCCAGTTTAGCTGGCCACTGGCAGCTACTAGTCGGTAACTAGCCAGTGACCGACCAGAAACACCCAGTAACCATGTAACGCTTTCCACCAGGGAATCCATTCTTCCGAATAATTTTCCCGAATGTGTCGTTTTTCTTCTTATTGAGTTTACAAATTTTGCCAGAACTTCGTACGCATCCCCTGCAATACCCGTATCTTCATTCATGAATAAAAAACACTATTGCCGGCAATATTCATAATGCTCGCCACTATGGTACATGCTCTCTTAATTCGAAAGAATGAAAAATCACATGGATTATTTTGATGAATATTATGTGACTGGACGACCAGGAAGAGGCAGGAGGAGGGCTCTTCCCCCGCGGTATCCATTGCGATGAAAATTTGGAATCAAAATGAAGCAACTTTGACAGGAAATCACAAAACAAATAATACTGAGATTAAACTTGCAGAAGCAAGTGTAGGGAAAAAAAACCAAGGCTGCGCAGAAAAAAAATTGCTGACATTACAAGAGCGAGTAAAAAATGTAACAGGAAATTATGAAGATTATAAACCCCATGATCGAGTACTTGATTTTTTACGTGCAATAGCCTACAATATTGTTTTATAGGCAGAGCATATTACAAGGGTCAGTTCTTACCAAAAGGTTAGTTCTGAAAGAAAACGATCAGTTCTAAAACGTAAAAACGGTTAGTTCTTAAAAAATGACCTAATTTTTAGTGAGACTTCTTCCTCTTCCTTTTTTTTAATCGAGTATCCAATATTGCCCTTCCTGGTTAAACGAATCGATTGATTTTCGCCAAATCTGATTGAATGTTCTGACCAAATGCTACTCAACCATTTTCAATGAGATTCAATCAGGTTGGCGTATTTTTTCCATGTAATTTTGATTGAATTTTGCCAAATCTAACTGAACCTTTCACGATGTTCTGACTAAATCCGATTAAATTTAATTCCGTCAGATTCTATGGATTTTTTCAACAAGGGTTGAGTTCAGAAGCGGTAATAATTCCACAAAAATGAGACTTCATGTCAAAAGTGAAATTAAAAAAGTACTTGTGACACAAGTGTTGTCATTTTTTTTTTAGAAATCGAGTGTCCAGCGTTTCGGTTAGTTCTTGAATTTTCTTAGAATACGTCCTGTTTATAGGAACATTGTAAGGAAAATAAAAGAATACTGTAAAATTGAAATGAACAATCAATACTTTTTCGGGAACATTAGCATTCGGGAAAATGTCCTGGTATCACTCTGGTCGAATGTTGGCACAACTTCGGCTTCCTACAACCACCAAGTTGCTAAGATCGTAATTTTAATGTGATTCGACCACCGATTCCGTAGTCAGTCATATACATACCGACACATTGCCATCTTTCAAACATATTAAATGATCATAACAACTCTGGCCTAATGCTGGCAAGACTTCGCACAGTGGGGTATTCGGCCTCAAGAGCTGGCCAAAACATGAGATAGCATGCAGTTTATTTCAAATTTGGTATATAGCGGTTTTTGAGGTCACTGATCACGAATCCGGGATCCGTTTTTCAAAATTCAAAATGGCGGATCCAATATGGCGAATGAAAATGTCAGAATTCTTCCGATACTCATAAAATTCGGTACATGGGGTTTTTTTTGGGCGCTGAATACGAATCTGAAGTCCTTTTTACAAAATTCAGAATGGCGAATCCAATATGGCGGATGAAAATTTGAGAAATTCCTTTGATTTCCATTCAATCTGGTATATGGGGGTTTTTTAGGGTGCTGAATATGAATCTGTAATCCAACATTCGAAATTTCCCAGAACTCCATATGGCGCCTAAAAATCTTGGAAATCAACTCGTTCCCAGATAGCAATTTAACCTTGCTGCAATTTTGTCAGGCAAGCTTGTGACAAGGTTGATATAAGCCTCTTAGTTGACACACGACAAGGGTACAAGCTTACAAAACCCTTGCAGCAGGGCTGTAGCAACCTTACACTGACAAGGTTGTCAATAACAAGCCAAAAACAATCGAATGACAAGTGTGACAGGGTTATGACAAGCCTACATGTTATCTGGGTTTCCATCAAATTCGGGATATAAAGGTTTTTGGGGTTCTGAATCTGGGGGTATTTGACCGATCCAGCTGGCCAAAATTATTTATGTAGTTGAACTGGTTCAAACTGGGTTATTTCACTACGATAATGTCAAATTGAGTAATTTGTTAAATCCTTGAGTACTTTGGAAGCATCTCTTTGTCCTTGTGCATGAAATTTCATTTGAGTAACATAAGCTAGTACTTCCATTTCCGTATTTTCTCTCAGAACTTCTGTTTTTCTTCTTTTGCTCCTCTCACTCAATTCTTCAAATCTTTTACAAGGCCGTCCTGTCCGCTTTGTTATACTTGGCAGTTCAAATGACTCCTGCAACCAAGTATGATTATCTTGAAGGAATTTATCTTTCCGCTTTTGAGCTGTCATCCATCTTCGCTTAAACTCTGACTTTAAGTACGAAAATTTATGCTTCAATTCGTTTTTTTGATTGTCATCATAATGATCATAATTCAGCAAGTAATTTTCAATGAATTCCAATTTTTCGTTGATGGTAGGTGAATCCTGTTCTCGCATCATGTCAAATAATTGTCTACGAGTGAATATCTTGACTCCTGATAAGCCTAGAACCGAATGATAATGATTGGAATACAAAATAAAAACAAGGTTAGATATTGGATATTTTTACAACGGAGTTGAAAGAGTGAAAATTTCGAAAAGTTGCGAATTATCGCGGCTGAAATTTGAACGATGAGTTAGAGGAGAAGATTATCTTCAAGTCTGAACCAACATAATTGCCGGGACACACCCTGAAGTACAACAAAAACCTTTAAGTTCAATAGAAATTATTACAAAATCTGTTTTCTTATACATTGTCTATCTCGCTCAAAAGTTGACTGTAACAAAATTGAATTATGAAATCAATGCACACTTACCAGGTTCAATATCATCCATAATCAATTACTATGAGAAATACAACAATGAAATATTATTCACCAACAAAAAGTGTACGATAAAATGCCAACGAAACAAACGCTCAATCATATGATCGAGGTTCAACTTCTATGATTTAGGTGCGGAAAAACAAAAGCAAGAGAGGTGTAGGAAGGGATGCTTATTACTTCTAGACCATCTACCAATATTGAAGCACATTTTTTATTCACATATAGTGAGTTTTCAAAAATGCACTTTTGGCCAGCTAGATCGGTCAAATACCCCTATGTGCTTCGGCTCCCTACAACATCTGAATTGCCAAGATCGTGATCCTCACGTCAGTTGACTACTCCATAGTCAGCCAGAGTCCTATCGACACTGGCACATTGTCATCTATCGAACATACCATTGGTATTGAATGCTAATACTAACTCTGGCTCAATACTGATTGGAAAGATCAGTGGAATCCCTATCCACTATCCATTCCGTATTAGAACAATGTTGCATCGACATTGGTGTCGTATTGTCTTTTTTTTGCATTTCACCATCCAACCAACTCTGATTCGGTACTGACGCGGTTCCGTTTCTGTACAGTCTGGGTATTCTCCGAACAGTATCAATGCGATACTGGCTCAAGACCGTCCGACCACGTGAGCCAGTTGGAAAACTGGTAATGATTCTGAATGGGCACAGTTGCGCCCACATTTTCCTGATACTCCTTTTGACATGATCCACACCTTCCCTACTTGGTAATCCTCTAGATATTCTATCACAGAATTCCATTTTTAGGCCACTCGATCAAGATATCTCGACCAACAAAGAATCCAGTTGTGAATTATTTTCTAGAAGATTTATAAAATATCTCTATTTCATCCAGTCGAGTGGTATTCTCTCTCCTCTCTTCTTTCCAGATCACGCTCATGCGTAACGTGGTAAATTACGTGCGTAAAATGTTGCGAGATGAAAGAAGGAAAAAAAAACAACTTATGATTTTATCGTGTCCGACGAAAGCACTCGTTCTTTAGCGTACTTTTTACTATAATACATATGGATGTACTCTATATATCGTACAGTTGTAGCCCAAGTGTAGAATGTGTTCAAGAGAGTTTGATGGTTAAAGAGTATGTAACGAACACTCAACGCACAAACTGTGCCACGTGTTTTTCCCGCTATGTCGACATATCGAAAGATCAATTCGATCGTATAAAACGCGATATGGTACGTATAATGGATTTTATGGTGTTATATAATCGATGGTGAATTGAAAATTATCAGGCCAATTATGGATATATGTGGTACCATCTAATACATCATACTACTTTGATAGGAGAAAAATGAACATATCCGTGTGGAAAAATGATATTCTAGACAGGGAGAGAGAGAGAAAGAGACTCGTTGGTGGTCCTCTGTAACCGGAACGCCTTGGTAAACGCTTAAATTATAAACATGACGGGAGTGTTTGGATCTAATCGCAAGGGTCTAACAAGGATCCCCCCAGAGAGAGAGGAAAGTCGGAGGTACGGGATTAAAACGTGATCCCTCTCGTCCTCAAACGTGAAATATACGCCTGTCTCTTGGTTATTCTTCTTTTTTCTATACGCGTCATCGTTGGAAAGATCTACTTCGATCCGGAAGTGACTTGGACAAATACCTTCGATAACACACGTACCGAATACGTATCCTCCCATGAATAATACAATGAAATTAGAGTCTCGTATCATGATGATAAGAAAAAAACTTGTACCTTGTGGAATTCAATATTCCACGAGCGTGATTATTCAGGGTTTATAGATATATCGATGTATCAAGGAATTCGGTTGAAAATTGTCCTCTTTACGGAAAGAGAAAAAAAAACACAAGATGTGACATAGGGGTTTCCGTTATCGCTTTAAGGGACGGTGCTCTCCTCTCGCTATATAGTATCCCTTTAGGGCCCCTCAGCCTTGAAAGACACGCAACGTTTGCAACGTTTCTGTTCTCTGAAAGCAAGAAAAATCTTGATGATTGGGTTAATAATTATGCCGTCGATCAACGATAGAACGAGCATAGAGAACGATAGTATATGTTTTTATTCTCGACCATGGAACAGCGACGGGGAATTTCTCAATTCATTAGAGAAGATTTAGAGAGTATATGCACAAGACGCAAACTCAATAAGTATATCTTGATTTCTTGGAAAATTTAACCTCGGTAAATAATCAAATGCGTCAGTAACGTCAGGAAAACATTCGAAACCAATCCCATCGTTTCTAAAGATCATGTTATCCTGCATGCAATACAGTTAATTCCTCCTCGAGCCGTTGTACGTTACTAAACACGAGCAAACACGTATAAAAGCGTATCCATATGAACCGTAATTTTTATTATCAGTCAGTTAAAGTGAGTCAGCCATCCGATGACCGATCATCGTCACTTATTTTCGCAATCCTTTGTCTCAATCCATTTTTTTCTCACGATGCCACGATGATCCCCTTCCATTTCTCCTCCTCCCGTATCAACGAGTTACTCGAGCTGGCGAAATAATATCCATCGTAATATCCAATCGTAAAGTTTGATTCCCAGCTGAACCGATCAAAGTGGTAAGAGACACACGACGAAACAAACGCATTGAGGAAACGTAATATCGGTTCTATGTTGTATTCGTATACAAAGTTGTACTCGTATATCAAAAGATTAAATCATGAGAAAAAAATGATAAATTCAAGTGACTAATGTCATCGATATAGCCGTCTCCCTCTACCCGTACGATAGAATTTCAAAATTTATTGACCGCTTGATGCATGGATTTTCGAAAGCAAACAATAGAAGATCAATTACCACGGTACGTGCGGGTAAAGAGAAGAATGAGAGAGAGAGTTTCATTTACATGGAGTAAATAAAGAAATTCATTATCGATTTGTTCTTTTTTTATTCAAGGTTTACATTTTTCGATATCTTCGCTGTTGTTTTTTCTTTTTTATGTATATTATTTTTAAAATTCTTATGATCTTGATTATCGATTGATATATAAATGTAAAGTACATGTTCAATTTCCTGCCACTTAGAAGTGAGTAATACAAGAAATGCAGTGGCGAAACACCCGCGTCGCTGCACTCTGTACACGCCGTTTCACCGGGCTGAGTCATGCATAGATCTGTCTTGTATTATGCTATTCGAACTTGTTGGTAAAACTTTAACGGTTGCACAATTCACATCTCCCGTATAACGCTATGGAGAAAAATATAAGGGAAATAAAATTGATTGAGAAAAAGTGGAAGAAGAAACAACTCCTTCGAGTGAAATTTTACTATGAAATCTTGACTGCGTTTTACTTCTATGTTTCTTTATGAGCGAATGGAGATATTCTGTTATCGACAAAAATAGTCTCAAAGTAATGAAAATAAAAAGAAAATCAAATAGTTTTCCCGAAATAATGGCAAGTTATTTACCAAGGCCTGTAACACTGTTCTGACATGATATGGTTGACATTTGGATAGCTAGAAACTATCTGTGGTAACGAAAATTCTTGCTACAGGAGCTAGAATTTAACTTTGGCAGCTATTTTTCTCGCCATCCAAATATCAAATACACGAAATAGCTACCACTGCTAATTCTACAGCGTTACAAGCCTCATGATTGACAGGGTTCTACGATCGGCCCAATAATGGCTCACGACTGGACCATAGGTGGAATGAATCGTACGGTAATGGCACCCATCAATGGGTCGATGATAACTGAATACCGGATGATCACTTGGGCTTAGGAATGATGAAAAGTAAACGGCCAATTATCGGTGATGAGCTGATCATCAAGGGTTTTGATGCCTGGACACCTTGTCGATTTTGATATAATCTTTTAATTGATTTCTAACGCTACTCCACACTCCGTTCATTCGAAATTCATTTGTTAAAAAATTCTCACGGAAATGACGTGATATTTACAGCGTGATTTTTCATGTGTTTTGCAGCATTGGCCAGGGCTCCATCTTATCATGATCAGCACTGGGCAAGTATTTGAAATAGAATCATTCTAAATACGTACTGGAATAAAAACCAGTGTTATATATCTCACATTTAAAATATATTTTATATTTGAAGTGCTTCCTTCAAAATCTTTGGTATTTGATCCTACAAATATTTGAGAATTAGTCCAAATACTCAGAAAATGTATATTTGAAATACAAAATACAAAATACTTAAGGAAATCTATTTTTCAATTATATTTTTCGATTGTGGAATATAAAATTCTTTGAAAAATACTACAGGAAATATATTGTGAATTTAAAATACGAAGTACCGATTCTATTTCCAATACCTTTTTCGCATGATTGTATTTCAAATACATGTCTAGCCCTGATCATGATAAACCACGTGATTTTTCACCGCATTATCAACATGATTTTCAATATCATAAATTAAGTGAAGAATCACGTCCTTTTTTCTCTGGGCGATTACAAATAAGAAATTGAGTTCGAGTCAGGTTCGAGTCCCTCCAAGGAATTTCTCGGATAGGCAAAGCATATCCCAAATACAATCACCGACAGTGAGCATAGTAAGAATCCAGAATAAACTTTTTTTTATGTTTATTATCAAAAATAATGATTTTTCATTATTATTTGAAGTGTCTCAAATGTATCGTGAAAGTATCTTAAAGATATCTCAAAGTTGTCTGAAGTGAGATTCTGTATGCTGATCTTAATTTCATCTTGCAAAAGATTCTTAAAAGATATCTCAAAAGACTGTTTATTGGTATGGTTTTGACAAATGAACATTAGAAATCATTGGAGAGTTGAGGTCCTGAGTTGAGCATCAATTGTCGTGTTCACTCCTATTCTCATCTCTCTGCAATGACACTGCCTACTTTTTGAAAGTGGAACTGTCCTACAATGAATGCTCGATGATGATCAAATCAAATTGATTTTTGCGCAGGAATATGATTTAGATTTGAGCGCTTTTAACGGATGGTTTGAAGGCAATTTTGTAAATTTCTCAAATTTGAGTGCTTCATATTGGATTGGCCATTTTGAATTTCCAAAATCTGACACCAGATTCGTGATCAGCGACCCCAAAAACCCCTGAGCGAAGAGTTTTGAAAAGATTCGGTGTATTCCGAATTTTCCATCCATCATATTGAATCCACCCGCGCCATCTTGAATTTTCAAAATTTAATTCCAGATTCGTAATTAGCAACCCCAAAAACCCCGGAGGGAAGAGTTTTGAGAAAATTCGGTGTATTTTGAAATTTCAATCCGCCATATTGCATCGGCCATTTTGAATTTTCAAAATCTGATTCGAGATTTGTGATCAGTGACCCCAAAAACCCTTGTACACTAGGTTTCAAACGGTTTTGCCGACATTTTGAATTTTGGCCAGTTTTTAGTGTAACTCGTGTGGAAATTAATTCTTGGCGCCAGTTAGGGCCAAACTAGGCGTCCTTACTTCATTCCAGGCCCTGTTTTGGTTACCTTTATAGGGCCTAGACAGAATTGTCACGCTCTCATTTCCAGGGCCTGTACTGTATTCCTAACTTGGGCCTATGTAGGACACCCATGATGGGGCCAATGCAGGCTCTGAAACTAGGGCCTTTGAATGTGTAATAAATTTTTGCATAGATTATCAAATTAGATGAATATCGCAAGGAGAGAATAAAATTCCCACCTGGGTAGAAATGATTTATGACATTCCCCAGTTCTATTCAGGGCCTGGTCAGGGCCTGGTCAGATTTGATCATTTGATATATTAAAATGATTATTTTGATTGTTTCTTAATGAATCAAGTACCTTTCAGTTCATACAACGTTCCCTTTTTTGTTGTTATGTCTACGAGTATAAGGTATTAATTATCATTATGATTTTCCATCAATTCATTGATTATAAAATTTTTATCTCATTGAATTTATTCAGTGAAACCGAAACTATTGACTTTTATCTAATATCAAATGGAAAATTTCTTGCATTTCATTCCTGTGCTCGATCAAAACGACAGAAATTTGGCTATAAAAATGGATCTATGTAAAGACTTCGAATTGTAAATAGTTTCAAACTTTAGTTGAATAAAGAGGTTATATATTGCTGTTTTCAACCAAGGTTGGGTGCGCCTAACTTTTCAAAACAAGGGGAATATTGGTAATGCAGGTCGGCCCTACGAGGGTTGTGTACAGGTGTGCTTGAATTAAAATCTTTGGGAGAATATGGGAAGCCTAGCAAGGCCCTATACGGGCTTTAGTAGGGTGCGCCTAAAATAAAATCTTTGGGAGAATACGGGAAACACAGCAAGGCCCTATACGGGCTTTAGTAGGGTGCGCCTAAATTTTTCAAACAGGGGGAAACATTGGAAATGCAGCTTGGCCCCACATGGGCTTTGTATGGGTGGCCCTGAGTTAGAAAAATCAGGCCAAATATCAGAAACCCGACTAGGCCCCTTAGTGGTTGAGGCTAGGCCATCCTAAGTTTGGATACCCGATTTAAGCCCATACAGGGCCTATATTCAATACAGGACGCCCGGACAAATTTCCACACGGGAACCTGGCCCACTGTGCTGTGGCGGCAAAACAGGCTTCGTGTAAATCATGGAAATTGTTATATTTGTTCCAAGTATTTGATTTTCCTGGTATATTTAGAATTATATTGTGCAGTATTGGAAATTCATGCGGTCGCGTGAGTCATTAATGATATAGTAGACAAAATTTGCATAAGAATACTATCATTTTCTGATAAAAATTGATATATTTCGTTAATTTCCACTCATTATAGATAGGAAACCTCACCAACATGTTTAAAGTATTATCATACGAAGCTATATCACATACATACTTTGTATCATAGTCAACACATTCGCAACAATAGCCGCCAAGTTGGGTGCGAAATGTGTTCAAGGATACCAGTATTTACATGGTATTTTTGCATCAGTCAAGCTACAAACAGCGTGTAAAGATAATTCAAAGAATGTATTCCTCAACCCTTTTTTCACCGAACAATTCAATGAATTCTTCTTCTACTTTTTTCTTCTTTCTTCAATAAAATTAGAATAAAACCCTATCTTTGGCCAACACACGCTTAATATAAACTTTCTAAGTTTGGGTGTCATTCCAATAAACATTGTATGTCTTGCAATATGTTGAAAAACGTGTTCAAGATGTCTCGAGCGACGATTTTAGATATCTTTTAAACGTCTACAACTTTTCTTTCATCCGAAAGATGTCTTTTGGATATCTTTTAATGAAAGACAAGGTTTACACAGAAAAAAAGAATTCACCATGATAGCTAGGAATTAGCTGTGGTAGCTATTTCGTGTATTTGATATTTGGATACTGACAAAAATCGCTGCAAAAGCTAGATTTTAGCTCCTATAGCGATAAATTGTTTTTGCGACAGCTAAAAAGATGACTATCACAGCTAATTTTTAGTTATCCACATCATTTCTTTCTGTGTAAACGTTTAAAAGATAATTGAAATTGTTGCGTAAGACATCTTAAACACGTTTAAAAGATATTCCAAGATCCGAAATGTTTATTGGAATAATTTGACTCCAACATTGTGGCAAGATAAAAATCCTCATCCAAATGTTGTTGGATATTTCTCCTTCGTTTACTCGAAGAATCAAAGCTCTTCGTGACTTCAGACCGTGTACAAACAAAAGATCAATGACAAATGTCTCGTTTATTAACATTTCCCTGAGCAGTCACTGAAATTCTTCCACGTTTCGTGCTGTTTTTTGTGTCCGGTAAATTTATCTGCAGCGCACTGATGTAATTTTTCATTCGGGGAAAATGAGAGACGTAGAATCTCGCGTTGCACCACCACATTAAAAAGGTATCACAGTTATCCGACGACCAGCCTTATTTATCATAGAATACTATCTGCACCCAACCTGGTTCATTAAGAAAAATACACGACTAGAAATCACGAGACTGCGGTGTACGCTCCTCGACGGTAAAAACGTATAACATTAGGCAGGTGTTCGGATCCATATTTATTCATTAGATTGATTTGAATACACGAACAGCCGTGGCGATGATTCTTCATTGTAATCATCATAATGTCGATATCTTCCAGTGTGATATCTTCAGAATTCCTGTCACAAATTCGTCAAATAGTTGTATAAAAATGCTTCAATAAACTCGAAGAGAATTAAATGCGCATGATGGATTCATTGAAGAAATAGGATAACTGGTATATGACGTTATCGTGAGTTGTAGCACGGATATTGTAAGTGAACATAAATATCCATCTCATAATACGTGGCATCACGCAAACCCAATGACAAAGTACCGTCATTACGGCACCGGATTGGCGAATAAACAATTTTTCGTGGAACACATTATATTCTATTTCATGATAATCGTTGGGCTTGCTCATTGTCTACGTGTATATACGTGGCATTATATTCCAATGCATTATCTTCTTAATTATTCAATATCTATCGCGGATGCAGATCGATTCTCATTAATATCGTATTCCAGATGCATACCTATCGAGTTTGATAACTCGATTTCATGGTTTGATTTCCGCATTCATGACGGGTGACAGAGAAGGTATGTCACTCTATCCAATTTTCATAGCTGATATCGGGGATTGTTTTTCAAATGTGGAGAAAAAGGAATGTAAATGAGCTGTTTTGGTTTCGTTTGAAAGTCTCAAGTCGGGTATGAACTCATTTGTAACTTAATACAAAACTGTGTTTGAAAAAATGATTAATTGTGAACATTTTGTAGTTGCTTTGTGCTTTCAAGTACGAACAGAACGTGATGTTTTCTTACGTTCAAGGCACAATCGGTCACTGATTCTCGTAATATGAACTACAGATGTTCTCCCTTACAGCTGTTACTAGAGGAATATCACATATGTTTGTCTGAGTTACTTCCACTGTATACTGCCAGCTAAAAATTAAATACTTTTCCTTTAATGGGCTGCATTGTACTCTAATTGTTTCCACATTCTAGACATTTTACAGTTTTTTCCTAAATTGTGACAAGTTCCATTTCAAGATAAAATCGCATAAAATGAGATATAGAAATTTTCGGATAAAACTCGATGCGTGGAGAGAAAAGTATGGTTGGTATAATAAACTGGCCTGTTACTGTGGTGTTGACAAAACAAATTGCTACGGAAGCAAGAAAAATCATTGACACGACGATTGTTTTTGCTGGGATAAACAAATTTATCACAATTACCCATGTGAAAATCAATGCTGGGTGACCTAAAGTATAACTTATGCATTCAATTTACGAAGCAATTTACCATTGGCGCTAGCATGGCGCAACACTGAAATGATAACATCATTTCATGATTTATCGATGTGTTTTGCCAACCAAGCCCCATCATTGGTGCAGAAATGGCAATGAAATAGACCATTCACTCGCAAACAATAGAAAAATTTGTTTATTCAGTTTGTTGCGCCAATGATAAAACTGTAAAATATAATTAACCCAAAAAGTATATGAAAATTATGCGCATTTCACAATTTTTAATACACGTTATTTGGGAGAGTATTGTGTTCTTCTAATTTATCTGTAAACAACTCGGTGTTTTTTGTCGCTAAAGTTTGCCATGAGAAGTGTAGACGATATGGATCAGCGGTAGGAGCCCTCTTCTTCCTGTTCTTCCAGAGAATTATTTGAGCCTTATATATTCCTTGTATACATCTCTCCCTACTCGCGAGAAACATTCGATCGGTAACTTAGCTAGCAATTCAGCCATCAAAAGTTCAAATTAAGGAGCATGCCAATATCGAGCCATGCTATTACCAATGATCGGCGCGACATTGAAAACTCATTTTTATCCAGACTAGACCAAAGTTCGTGGCAATATTCAACCACGTTCCAAAAGATCCTCACTGTCGATAGAATCTATCGTTCGGTCAAACTATGTTGGACCAAGGATGAGCCTGGCAAGCGCCAAGCCTGGCGGAATTGTGAATCAATGGTAGGCTGACAACCTAAATTCGTTGAACACCGATATCGATGCCACATTATATAGAATATTTATAGATTACCAAGCCTTGGCTGTCAACATTCCACCAAGCTATATTTCATTGTCAGCATTGACGGAATATTTCCATGGTCCAATTGGACCCTGCCCTGGTGAAAAAAATCTCTCTGAATCTCTCTGAAATCTTTCTGAATTTCCCTGAATCTCTCTATATTTTGGGACAAATTTCAGAGAGATTCAGAGTAATTCCAGAGTAATTCAGAGGAAGTGAGAGACTTTTCCGATAGTGATACGTTCTGAATTCTTCAACTTTCTCTGAATCTCTCTGCATATCACTGAATCCCTCAGAATTTTATATATTTAAATTTCAAAGCTCCCTCTGGATTTACCTGAACATCTCTAAATTTCTCTAAATCTCCCGGAATCCAATGCATTCAGATTTCAAAGCTTCCTCTGAATTCCTCTGAATCTCTCTGAATTACTCTGAATCTTTCTAAATTCCTCTGAATATTCCTGAAAAGTTCTACGCACAATCTTCCTGAATTCATCTATCTCTGAAAATGTCTGACACTCCTTGAACGCCTCTGAAATGCAGGACCAAGAATTTTACTGAATTTGATCCTCTCTGAATTTCCCAGAATTTCCCTACATCTCTCTGAGTTCCTCTGAATTTTTCTGCATCCTTTTGAAAAATTCAGAGCACAAGTTCTCTCAATCCACTAGTCTCTGAAATCCTCTGAACCACGCTGCATTGCTCTGATTTTCTCTTGTTCTTTCTGAATCTTTCTGAAACGTGAAATTTTCAGAGAGATTCAGAGAGATTTTTTTACCAAGGTGATTCGGCTATCATTGTTCTGACTGAATATTTTAATTCTAAAAGCGTAACATTCCAAGTAGAAATTATAAACCTGGCCCGGATCTGAGCTGTTTTTAGCACTCTTTGTTCACCACTTCAGCTAAAATAATTGCAGCTATAGTTATTTATTAACTGCTACAATGGGAAATCGTAGCTGTGACTGCACGGATTTTGTATGGTTGATATTTGTGTACCCAAATAATTTAGCGTCGAAATTTCAGCTGTGTCAGCTACATACCTTGCTTTTGGTGCTGAGTGAGTAGCTGTGGGAGCTAAAAATAGCTCCCGTAGCTAATTTTTAGCTATCATATCCAAATAATAACTAATTATTTCTCACGTATGGGATGCCATGAGATTAGGATGAGCCAAACCAAGGTGAAAGACATTTCTCTGGAAATTTCTTTGAATTTCTCTTAAAAAATCTGAAAATCTCTGAAATTTTCAGAGATTTCCAGTGAAATTTTCCCAGCAAGGAACACAGTCTTACAGATGGTTGTGTCAACCACACAATTTTTGCTGTCTGGGATAAAATTCTGCCTTCGAATGTGGAATTTGCTCAGGACAAACAAACTTGGCTCTGGTCTTGGCGGAAATTTATTCCTCACTTGCAGAAAACCTGTTCTATGTTTTTGAAATACTCCATCGAAGCCCCAGCTGCACATTTTGCAGATGCATTAATATTCTATGGTATTAAGGTGAAGTATCGGAACGCAGCTTTAGATGCATGTTTGATAACCTTGAAACTTGACTGGCATGCAGGCAAAATTTCTCCTCCAGTTATCTTCACCTGGAGTGTCATAAATAGGTCGACGTGAACTTCCAATACGGGTGGATTGTAATTCCAGTACTGAGCCTAACATATACAATGAAAAATTACAGTGAAGTAATTCCCTGGTGGAAGAATTTCACTTACTGTAAAAAATTTCTATAAGAAACTCCACATTCATATTCCGAAGTAATCCCCTAGTGGAATTTTACTCAGTGTAGAAAATTCCAACTATGGAATGGGGAATTCCGTACACTGTAAGAAAACTTCACATAAATGTTCGGAAGTAATTACCACATACATGCGTTAGGAATTTTCCGTATTTTACCAGAAATTTACTGCTAAATGATAGCGGAAATCCCATAAAATTTGGAATTTTCAGTTAAATTTATGGGAAATTTCATATACATGTATCAGAAATTGATTTCCCATCCCATGACCGGAATTTTCTGATTGCTGCATATGGGAAAATTCTGATTAATTTTTACAGTGTACTGTAAAATTTATCACAAATTTAACCAAAAGTTCCGAACTTTATGAGATTTGTGCCATAATTCTCAGGTAAATTTCCGGAAACATACGGAAAATTCTTCACGTAAGTATTTCTCAATTATAACATAACATTTATTAAAAGTTCACCTTGGACATTCTTTTTTACAGTACTGAAAATCTCTGAAAATCTTGGAGATTTCGAAGGGGTTCCTAGTTTTTTGAAGAGTTTCAGTGATTTTTAACCCTAGAACGGGCACGTGAAAAACACAGGAAATTTCAAATGGCTGTAACTCATTTGAAACTAAATGGTTTTCAACTCACTATGGGCGGTTTTTGTTTGTCAGGATGTATACTTTGAAAATATTTGGGTGATAAACTACAGAGATGAAGAGAGGCTCAGATGCTGGGGTAAGAAAAAATGTTCTGGGGTCCTAAAAGACCCCACATGTCCGTTCCAGGGTTGAACAAATTCGGAATTTTTGAGAGAAAAACATCTGTTTCGCATAAGCAAGCGACGTAGTTATTTTTGGCTTCAACCTTTCCATCTAGTTGCCACAATCAGATTCAGGTGCATTGGTCTTGTTTTCTTGAGTATCATAAACAGAAGCACGAAGCATAAATCCCTAATACGGAGGAGGTTCAGCGAGTTACCCGGACTTTCCGGCCAGGGAAGACAGGCCTAGAACATCTCAGGGCATCACAGACCTATTATTGTTCAATCTCGTGCGGCTAGAAGCCGCTTGTCCCTCTGAGAAGATTTTTTGGTACGTTGGTGGTAATAGAAACCGCCCGACCAGGGCCGGGGGCTTTCGAGATACCAGAATGTACGCATATTCAGCAGGCTAGAGTCTCGGTTATTATCGGAATTCATCAACTAACAACTAACTAAAAACGGTCATGCACCACCACTCACCGAATCAAGAAAGAGCTCTCAATATGTCAATCCCCCCGTCGTCCGGGCCTGGTGAGGTTTTCCGTGTTCCGTCACTGCAACCATCAGTCCTGAAACATGCAGAAAATGGTATTCTTCACTACGTCGGTTTTTCCTCAGTGTGGATATTCGAAGGAATTTTGAGTGGGAGAATTTGTTCAATATACTGTAAAAATAATACGCAGCATTCGGAAAATTCCGGTCATGGGATGGGAAATAAATTTCCGATACATGTTTATGAAATTCCCAATAAATTCAACTGAAAGTTCCAAACTTTTGGGATTTTTACTATCATTTTGCAGTAAATTTCCGGTTAAATATGGAAAATTCCTGACGCATGTATGCGTTAATTATTTCCGAAGGTTCCCATAGAACTTTTTTACAGTGAAGGTAAAGGTTTTTCCAGTGAAATTCAGGTAAATTTTCAGAGAAATTCATTTCCTCAAGGTCAACATACATGGGTCAGGAATTTTCCGTACTCCCCTGAAAATTTACTGTAAGATATTGGCGAAAATTTCAGGTGATTTCGTAGGAAATTTTCCGGAATTGTTGCCGCATACTGCGAAGAATTCTGGCAGCTCTCTAAATTGCTTGGAGCGAAAAATTCACTCTTGAAGAGTAACAATGCTGCAAGTCTAGGAAGGGTGGAATGAATTCCACTTATAAAGAGTGACTTTTCACTCCATAAGAGAGAATTCTGAGTCCAACAGAGTAAAGGTTCAACTCGGTTTAAAGAGAGGAATTTCACCTTTCTAAAAGAGTGGACTTGCAATGTTTCACTCCTTGGGAGTGGATTCTCACTCCAAGAAATTTAGAGAGTATTTTTTACAGTGAAAAACAGTGCAGTATCATCAGTCCTGTGATGGTTTATTATTATTAAAACAATTCCGGTGGATTTGCCAAAATCATTTGTCGGGAAGCAAGTGATCCCATTCAAATTTCCTATTCCAGGGAATAAGGGAGATATCACACTGCAGAGAATCAACTCTGCGCGGATTCTATAGAAATCCACTCCGAACTTTGGAATATGAATTTTTCCCTCCAATTGGTCCATTCGCAAACGGGATTCGGTCAGAAAAAATTAACACATAATCCTTCAAAGTGAATTCACAAATATTTTCAATAGGGTGATTTATTGAGTCACCTGGAGATGTCATCAAAATAACTCATGGGGTTCAGAAAATTTTCTGAGAACCTAGAGAAGTTTGTTTGAGATTTCAGAAAACAATTGCGGAAAGTGATAAAAGCTCTGCCTAAATTTCAAATCAACAATGCATATTCAATTATAAATAAATACGATCTCCTGGAACATTGAACAAAATTAGAGAATAATTTTCAGTTCCCAGATTCTAGAACGACTTCGAAATGAAATAAATTCGATGAAATTCAAATACCCAGAATCCCCATTCAAGGGATTGAAATGAGAATGAGATTGGCCGAAGTTGAGATACTCGGATGCTGTTGAATGCATTCAAATATATTGATCAATTTCCCTCTAAGCTGCGCGCGAAGGTTTGCGCGTACCGAGTGAAATGCGCGGCAGTTAGATTTGCTTGTTGCGCACCATCGTTTCATCCTTGAGTTTTTGTTGTCGAGCGTACACACGATTTAAAGAATTCTTTTTCGTATCCAGCGAGAGTTCACGAGAAACCTATATCGCCAAGACCTACAAAACGTTTTTTTTACATGTTTACGTATCCACATACTGTGTATTATATGTGCCAGCCAACAGCTCATTATTATTATTACCTGCCTCTTTCGGGATAGGGTATATTCGTGAAGAGGCATATTAGCGTGGGCAAACCTACAATTATCTTTATCAAAAACAACTGGACAAGCGAGTAGGTGGATTCGCGGAAAGCAATTACATGTAAATGCCCCGTTCACCCGTACGTCCGTCTCGCATGGCAACCCATCTCCTTTTCACAACCAAACCAACTAAAGCCAAATTAGCATTTAGTTTTTATTTCTTGTTTAAGCTCTCGGTTCTCACTACGACGGCTGCTACCACCATCGTTCTCTCGTACCTCTCTCTATTTACTCCGGTCTATGTCGTCGACCACACGCTCTCTCGTTGGCTCTAATTCCTCCGCCGCGATTATTTTCCGTTCTTTGCCGATCAATTGCACCGAAGCGCGGATGTTCGGTTTATATTGTTTCTAAGTGGCCACGACGACCAAGAACCAGACCGAATGTTGAGCGTTTATTGGATCGATTACACAGAACTGGTGTTACCGTTATCCTCCCATTGCTCCTGGCGATATAATGGTCAGGCCTCTATGATCTCATAGTCGACAGGAGAATTATTATATCAGAGAGTATTCGAGATCCGATCTCATCACGCATTTTTATTCTTTTTATTCGAAAATGGGATTGAAAATTATGTTGTCGTGGTTGTTATTATAAGCTGTTATACGGTTCTTATTATAAGGAGTCCAACGTGAATGTTTTGTCCCCACGTGAATGGACAAAATCAGAAAGAAAGAGTGTGAGAGAGATTGGATTCAAGGGAGGGAAATGACCGATAAGATTGAATCGAATGCACGCATGTACATACGAACATCATTTGGTTCGCTTGAATTTACACTCGGTAATAAAAATCAAGTGAAAGATGGAGCAATGTTTCTTGGCACTCGGATCCTGCAAACGTGATTTTATTGCGCGCTTGTACGCAGATACTTTGTATCTGTTTGTGTTGTATCGCTTCTTACTCAAGACGTTTCAAGATTAATGCGCTTGTTGGACGGTAACGGCGCGCAATGAACAACGTCAAACTTGGTAGCAAATATATTGACTTTATTATAATCTAAATATTACGAGGAAGAATGTTCTTAAAAATTCAAATAATTTATTCCGTCATTAAATTCTTTCGGATTCGAGTCTCGAGGATATGAAAATTCCCAAAACGAAACTTATTCGAGTCTCAACGTTGTGAGAGATTTGTTTATTCTTTATCCTAGGTCATCTGGGATGAAATTCAATTAGAAAATACGTATCCGTTCTACACAATTTGTGGCGGTATACAATGATTCCTATCGAGTCTTCCCGCAAAAATGATATCGTGTATCAATTTTCCTCTGCTCGTACGAACGCGTACATGCGAGAAGAGGAGTACGTGACCACGTGGGTTATCGTTACATTTCCGACTGATGCCTCCAATTAATTTGTTATAAGATGTGTGTATATTATATGACGATGAAAAAATGAACGTAACATATCGTTCGAGGCTAAGATAATACAATGAGCGACCAGAGAGAAACGATAGGCTATAAATTTGCGCTCTTATCCGTTTTTTTTTCTTATCTATCTCTCTTTCTCTTGTTTCCGTTCTCGCTGGTAATTATTTTCACTCGTATATGGGTTACCTGATTCTCGTATTCTTATGATTCGTAAGCGTTCGTTATCGAGATGAAATCCAAGAATAGATGATAATACCTGTTGGAATTTGGAATGGAAATTCTACTTGACAGTGGAAATCGAGTGTTATATCGAGCGAGGAACGTGAATGATCCATGTGTGGGGTAGGTTATTGAATACCATCGAATAACGCCGGGGATCGAAGGTCAAAACTCTCACAAAGACATCATTGTGGGTGCTTAAATGCTGAGAATGAATGTATCTTTATTGTAGAAAATGTGATTTGGATCAGCTATTGAATTTTTTCTCCTATGGAATTGAGATATGAACCGAAAACGAGTTTCTGCTTCGATAGATTCTTTTTTGACAGTATTTTGAACACGAGGAGTCCGGCGGGGACTTGGACTTGGGATTTAGACTAAAAGAATTTTGATGAAGCACTGCTGTTTGATGACAAAAGATACAGTGGAAACCAAACAAATGGCTTGATAATGAACGTTATCCGGACTCTGCTCCATCGAGACAAATGGTAGAGAAGTGGATTGCTGAATTTAAACGTGGTCGTCCCAGCACAAATGAGGCTGTTATTCCAGAAAACATAAAAAAAATCCACAAATTCGTTACGAACGATCGCAAATCAAAGGTACAGGAGCTAGCTAACATTGTAAAGATATCAGATGGTAGGGTTTTACCATTTTACACGAACATCTGGGTATGAGAAAGCTCTGTGCGAAGTGGGTGCCACGTGAGCTCACAGTCGACCAAAAACAACAACGATTTGATGCTTCGGAGGAGTGTGTTGGTGCTGTTAAACCGCAATAAAATCGGATTATGTCGTCGATATGTGACAAGGGATGAAACATGGCTTCACCGTTACCCCCCAGAATCCAAAAGACAGTCAGCTGAGTGTACAGCAATCGACGAATTGAATCCAAAGCGAGCAAAGACGCAACAGTCGGCTGGTAAGGTGATGGGGTCTGTATTTTGGGATGCAAAAGGAATAATATTCATCGCCTATCTCTGACTATTACTGTGCACTTTTGGATCGATTTGAGGTTGAAATCGCAAAGAATAGGCCACATTTGCGAAAGGAAAAAAGTGTTGTTTCACCAACACAATGCGCCGTTTCAGGAATCCATGAAAACGATAGCAAAATTGAATGAATTGGGCTTCGAATTGTTTACCTATCCACTGGATCCTCCAGATTTAGCCCTCAGCGACTTTTTCCTGTTTTCAAATCTCGACAGAATGCTTGTTGGAAAGAAATTCAAGGCCAATGATGAAGTAATCACTGAAACTGAGGTCTATTTGGAAGAGGAAGAGAAATCGTACTATGAAAGTGGTATCGAAAAGTTGGAAAATCGCTAAGACTGTTGTTTTCTTCTACTTATCCTACGGACATAATCAATGACCTGGTAGAAGTGTCCAGCTGCTGATGACTACTTTGTATCATGCGTCTCCTTTCGTTCCTAGGTGGGAACGATTCGTGATGTTCTTTAGGTTTCGTCCGAGTCTGGTCACCCTGCAAAAAGGTTTCTTTCCTCGGTGATTTAGGCAAAAACCGACAGACTTTTCACTCGATGTTGTTCGGAATTACCAAATTGTAACATCCTGTCAAAACCCGGCAGGAAAATTTTCGTCAGTTTTTGACTGGATATCACGAGCTGTGAATTCCAAACAGAATAGAGACAGGATATGCCAATTTGGTAATTCCAGAAAAAAATCGGGTAGAAAGTTTGTCAATTTTTGCGTGGATTACCTGGGAAAGAAACCGTTCAAAACCGTGACGACGATTTTTGTCAGGTTTCGCTTGGCATTTTTAACATGGTAAAACCTAGTCATAGCCTGAACAGATTTGATTACTGGCAGAAATCATTTCTCCTCGAGTTGCCTTATATCTACCCTTGCGATGGTCAAAACTCGGCAGCAAACAAAAGTCCTGGAAGCTGCAACCGCCACAACACAGGATTCAAACGAAAAATGTGAGGGAATTAGCTGCTTTTTAACTGCTAATCCATCTACAACATTATCTACAACCTCTGAATTGGTCTAAAAATCTCTATTTCATGCGTTTGGATTTCAAAGCAATAGGACTCAAACTGGTGCAGGGAAACTGAGGTATCAGTTGCACTGCAACTTTGGCTGTTAAAGTAGTTACTCAGCTAGGAATGTGACTTTTTGGCATTTCAGGCCCTGTCGTGGACCAGAGCGACGCGGTCTGGCTCCGATCAGAGCCTTTGATGGTCCAATTTGGAAAAAAAACAATTTTTAGTTCGGTTCCTTATGATTTTCTGAAAGTTTCCTGGTTGTCCCTCAATCACTGTAACTTCCACGTCAGAGTGCAAATTCACATACTTCTGAATTTTTTCGAACCTCCCTGCAGAAATTTTGGTCCAACAATTTTCCAGAATTTCTCTGGATTTCTTTGAATTCCTCTGAGAAGTTTAACGTACAACTTCCTCCAATTTACCTGTTTCTGAATTCTCCTGCATCTCTTCGAACCTCTCTGGAACTCCCTGAAAGCTGTTGGAATCTTTAGACTAGGATCTCTTTTCAATCTACTTCCACCTAAATTTTTTTGAATTCCTCTCAAAACTTCAACGCACAATTGTTCTTAATTCAGAAATTGATCTTTCTCTCCGAACCTCGTGAATTTTTTCTTTTTGCAATTTTGGACAGAAAACTCTATTCAATCTCCTTCTTTCTGAATCTTGAACATGATGAATCCAAAAAGAAGATCAAAGTGATATTTTCAACCAGGATAATTTCGTTCCAATCAATCCAATCTTGTTTCCTGCTCCAGGGTAATTTTATCAAACTATTTGTGAATGAAAGTAGTATTCTTCGAACATCCTCAGGAGAGTTTCCCCAGTTTTTCCCTGGTTGAAAAAATCCACAGAATCTAATGACATGAAATTCAATGGGATTTGGTCAGAACATTGTGCAAGATTCAATCAGAATTTAATTGAAAAAATACTTTCATCTGATTAAATTTCATTGACAAATGTTTGAATAGAATTTGATCGAAACATTGTACAAGATTCAATGAGATATGGAGAGAATCAATGGTTTTTTTTTCACCCAGGGTTGCAAACTACCCTGCTCATTCTTTCTATACTTTCTCCACACTTCTTCCTTATTTTTCCCTCAAAACGTGAAAGTGAATACAGAAATTTTTCATCACCGAAGAGACTTTGCGAATCAATCGAAGATCCACGTGCGTTACATAAAGGCTAGTTGAATTTTAGAAAATCCTCGTCGCTTCGATGAATTTTCGATGAATTCACGTTAAATTAACATTGAATCAACCTTAAAATCCACACGAATTGATTTTAGATTCAATCACCATCTACCGGATGTTCTCGTTCTCCCAAAGCGGAGAAGAAGGAGGGTCAATCAACCTCATTTGTCGTGAATACCTCATCGGGAAGCTCACCATTTACAACCCCGTATCAATGATCATCTGAAACATTCTGAATTTCTTCAAAATTTTGGTCCAACAATTCTCCAGAATTCCTCTAAGAAGTTCAACGTACAATATCCTCCAATTCACCTGTTCCTAAATTTTCCTGAATCTCTTCGAACCTCTCTGAAGAAACTCCCTGAAAGTTGCTGAAATCTTGAACTAGGATGTCTGTTCAATCTACTCCCGTCTACATGTTTTTGAATTCCTCTCAAAACTTCAACACACAATTTTTCCTAATTCAGAAATCATCCTTCCCCACGTGAAAATTTCTTGCTTGCGCCAATACTGACGATGGAAAATAGATAGGCGCAATGCTGACATCCAAGGCTTGGAAATCTATATCGAGCCAACGTTGACTGACAAGTGGCACAATGTTGCACCAATGTTGGGAATCATAATTTCCAATGATCGATCCATCATTGGCTCAAGATTGTGCCAATCATGGTTCATCGTTGTCCCAATATCGTTTGGACAAAAGAAATTAACTTCATACGAACAATTTCATAGCACGGCTGAATATTAATCCAAACGTTGACAACGTTTAGAAGAAATGAGTACCCAATGCAGTGCCAAGCCTGGTCAAAGCTTGGCTCAGGCTAGCCACGATCCTCAATTATACGTCTCCATACAAAAATTCCCGCGTCCAATGTCAAAGCGCCACCCTTCGGTATTGTTTCCAACGCTCGGTTCGTTTCTCGCAAGCGCTCAACGAACTATGCGGTTGATATATAAGCATCATATAACCTTCTGATTTGAAAATTCTTGTCTTCATCATAGGTCCTTCATCGAAGGAGAGATTTTAGCTGTGCAGACCCATGGACTCGTGGACATCAGAATTTGAATTATACTTGATGTAATTGATTTGTAAGGTAACCAGTAATCATTGAGTTATATTAAACTTATAAACACATCTTGTATTGGATTAATCAAATAAGTTTCTTCGTTTCAATGTATACAGAGATTCTCTGGCCCTGGTTGGATAAAATATTTCAGGTTCGGGCTGTACTTCTTAACATGTGTGGAGGGGAAGCGATCGATGTCGGGAATATATGACTCTGAATTTTTATTATATTTTTGCAATCGTTCAACATAGAGTTGAACATCGTCACAACATTGGCTCAACGTTGGCGCGGGATTGTCGCAACGTTGAATCAATTTTGGCCGAATATTGACTCAGTACTATTATAGTCTTGACTCAAATTTAGCAGTCAACATCATTTATGTGTAATAAATGATGGTACCTCCTTTAAATGCATAAAACATCTGACCATTGACAGACCATAAAAAAATTTGTCTATCAGTCTTGGTTCGTAATGAGTACAAGCATGATCCAATCTTGGATTCAGATCGAGCGACAAATTCTTTCAAGGGTTGCCAATGATGGCTGATTTGATTGCCATAATCGTACCAATGTTGGTCCGTGATTGGCAGAATACATCAATGGAGCCTGTAACGATGTTATCATTACAAGCTTGCACCTTGCTAACCGCCAAGGCTCGGCCAATCTTTGTCAGTGTTGCGCCATCCTAGTGCCAATTGTCAATTTTCGAGAAATACACAATTTCTGGATCCACCCTTGATTTACTCCTCTCTGAATTCCCAACAACAATAAAATCGAGTTTTATCAAACTTTTGTTTTTCTCTTACTCATCCTACGGACACATTGAATGACCTGGTATGTTTTTCTTACCCGAATCCTGCGAGGGATAACTATGACGCGTTGCAGAAATCTTCTAGGCTCATGCCACAAAAGATGATAAATTCTTCTCAAGGTTTCCCCAAATGTGTCCGTACTATGAATGTTGATTGTTGTTCGTTCGAATGATCACACCTCGCTGCAGCAAAAGCAATAATAATTTATCTTGCAGTACAGTTGAAGAATAATTGGAAAAAAATGGATGGCCCGAGAAAGCTTGGTAATGATCGAAACCCGAGGTTCGCATCGGATACTCGCACACCCCGAATTTCTAATATTCGTGAAAGTGGGATACCGTAATACCCGTAATGAACTCGAACACCTCTCGATGGGAGTACACGATAAATCTATCCAGCCTCGTTCCTCGTATTGTTTTCTCCAACGCTTTTTTCTCTTCCATATCCGAAAATGGATTCATATTAAAGGATCGCGTGCACAACACGGCACACTGTCATGCGAAAAAAAAGAGAACCTTTGGGGAAGGAGTGCTTGACGCGGGACGACAAAGTAGTTCTTTTCGTACCGTTATCGACGGAATCGTTGAAAAAAAGCAATAGAAGAAATAAAGAGGTGGATTGGTCGCTCGTTGCGTTTAGTCGGAAGCGCTCATTGCTGTTATTCGCTCGCTTGTACACGTTTATGGGAATACAAGGGGCAGGGCAGAACCGCTGCTAGTGATTTCGTGCACGTAAACGATCATTCCTCGCAAGAGGAGGACTTCTCGTTCGATACATTGCCGGTTTTACCCTCTGATCAACCAAAGAGATTACACGCTCACTCTGTTTCTCTCAGATCCCATAACATATTCCTGTTTCATCTTTCTCTTTTGGCCTTCTCTTTGTTTTCTTTCTTCTTTTTTTTCATCGCTATGCATTTGAATCTATTCATTCGAATGTTTCATTGCGTTAAAGAGATGCTATCGCTCTCGATGGTTCAATGCAACGTTAATGCATTTCGAATCTCTCCACGTTTTCAGGAATCAAATATGTTATAATCAACAAAATTTGCTATTATCGGTTGACGAGGTTGTTCGAAAAGAATCAACATCGCATGTATAAAACAGCTTACAATAATCGTCGAGAATACATATATATATATATATATATACGCATATACTTCTTGTAAATACATCGGCGCCAGGCGTTTAGTATTCTTGAGTTACAATATAGCATCCGGTTAACCAGTCAACCGCTCCCATCTCGTATCCAACGTATTAAAGAAGAGAACACGAATATTGTTTGCTTTTGTTCTTTTCCTTTTTATTTTTCCGTTAGTGACCTCGTATACTCTCTCGCGATTGCATTTCTTTTTCTTAATGAGACCTTGAAAAGATGTGTAAATCATAAATATATGTATTCGAGTGTTATCCGTAGGATTCTTGAAACGTCGAGTGCCAAATATCGATCGTTTCAGCCTCAACATATCTTCCATACGTACTAGAATTTTGGCACCACACGAGGAGAGTGTTGAAACGAGCTGTTGATTCATATACGCGTATTTAGGAATTTTTATGCCAACAAATGGATTTGCGGAATCACAAACTGTATTCGATGCTCGTAGTATCTTTCCATCTTTTATTTGATCTTCCATTTATTTTTCCTTTTATTCAACGCGGTTAAGAATTATGAAGTACGAGTGGAAGACAAGGTCGGGAGACGTACAAATACGAAACTATAAATACAGGAACCGAACTTACCGAATGTTTCTTCGAAAATCTTCAACGATGTACTACTATACGACTATAGATACGGAATATCTATCTCTGGCGTATTCGATGGAGAATAGAGATATTTTTTATCCCTTTAATTTAATTCGAAGCTCCGTGTGTTGGTTTATAAACGATGTCGTTATCTTTGAAAAATTGAGTAAAAGAGAAGATACGAGAAGAGTGTTTGAACTTGCGAGCAACAGCATCGAACTTTACCGTCCTTTGACTTCCAAGGAGGGGGAGGAAAAAAGCGATTTTCTTTTCAGTCGAGGAAAAGTCAATTGAAATACATGACAGGAAAAAAGATAGGCGGAGAGCTGCTGTTGAAATCAATCAATGTTAGAAAGGTCAACAGTCATTCGGTAAACTTTGAATTGATAAGAACTGTAAGAACGGGCATTCTTCACATGTACGAGGATGTAAATCTTTTTGAATAGCAGTATACACACGTACACGCGCTCGTCTCTAATACTCTATTTGTAGATACCGCGTGAATGTATCATCAAAGATTCCTTATCTCCAACACAAACTACGAAGTTTGTGAGAAGCTTTGTTCGGATTATTGCACAACGTTATGACTTGCTCCCTATCACCGACTCGATGATTATTGAATCATTCTTCTTTTTTTATTTTTTCAAATAATCAAATCAATGTTTTACAATTTGAATGCTGCACGAAACTCGAATGTTAGAAATTCACGCATTTGTTTTTACACGCGTAAGTCAACAGGATTGCCGATTACTCATATAGTTTCCCGTATTATTTATACATTTACTGGTACGACGGTCACGTTCGAACACACTACTTCCTGCGATGTGCTACGCAAGTTTTATGCATCGAGAATGTAAATCCGTTCTCTATGGCAAATAACGTGTACTATAACTATCACAAAATTGTCACAATAACATTGATTTTTCATACAACAGGAAATCGAAGCTAGTATCGGATGTACAATACGGAATACAGGTCTCATAAAACTCGATACGAAATTCATTCGATAATGATGACGACGATGATAATGATGATGATGATGATGGTCATTATCGTAAAATTTTCAATTTATTCGTACAACTTTGGAGACTCGTACCTTTCGCAGACCTACAACAACGTCATGCGATATCCGCGAGTTCACAGACGGACTTCTTGGAATGACCTCACATCATGAATTGCAATCCCTGCGCGCCCATATATCCGGACGTGATACTTTGCTCGTTACTGTATAATAAGAGGATTGTTATCCGACTGGATTTTCACGATCTTGAGAATCACGTACAATATCGGATAGCCACCGCGCTTACTTTCTATATTCAATCAGAAATAATAATCCTATTCTGCCTCACCCATCGGTGGAAAATATTTCATTCTTACCTCTTCGGATTGGATTTTCAAAATCACAGTCTATCACAGTTGGTGATTGTCAGGACCCCCTAGATATTTTCTAGGGCTTGCCAAGACTCCCCGATAGAAATTAATATCGGATTAACAACGTTGTTCCGAGGCAGCTAAAGCTGGGAACAACGTTGATCCGGTTTTAATTTCGACTAGGGCTGACGGGGAACCCTTGCGAAGGACTTTCGAGGCCTAAGAGGAAGACCTTGCGATAGCCTAAAGAATCAGTAGTGAAGTGATTTCTACCAGCTCTTACAAACCCAATCGCAACCCTCCTCTGTTCAGGAACAGGATTCAATACTCTTTCCTGTTTCCAAATAATCTGTGATTCATAAAACACAAATAGCTAGGTACACGTATTATACCAGTTTCAATGATCCGATCATGACGGGAAAAATATATTTGTAGTTACTCACTGAATCGATATGGCGGCAAAGTTTTTAACCGAAACTTATTTGAACTCGCAGAAACACGAGTGCATTTAATGGAATACAAATCATGACTTCATATAAGCTTTAAAAATAGCATTGGAAAGGAATGAGAATCGATCGAGGAGTACGAGGATACGGAGAATACGCTGGTTTCCCTGAATATTTCAAGATACCCAATTAACAGTTTTCTCATGAAAAAAAAAAGGTGGATGGGGATACCGTGTTGATTACTGTAGTTGACGATATGACACGGACAAAAAGGAACAGTTGCAGCAACTACTTAGTTATTTTAGTAGTCAGGACAAGTATCGCGTTAGGTTTTTGGTTAGTTGGTGCAACTATCGAGTTAGTTGCACTGACAACTACACTGTAAAAAACTAATGTCTTATTTTGAGACCTTGCGGTGTTTTTTTGCCATACCTTGTGCATGGAAACGTTTTGAAATGTCTTAAAAGTGACTACCGAAACGTCTTAGAATAAGACATTATAGTTTTTGCAGTGGATTTGAATAGACGATCGAAAATCGACTATTTAAGTAGTTTCTCCGTGGAGGATCCTGTAATGTTAAAAAAAGAGGAATAGTTGCAGCAACTACTCGAATAGTCGATTTTCGACCATCTACTTAGGTAGTTGCTGCAGCTACTTAATAGTCAGGACAAGTAACACGTTAGCTGTCTCAAATAATTCAAAATACCTGACGTATTTACGTTAGTTAGTGCGACTATCGAGTTACTTGTCCTGACTACTAAGTAGCTGCAGCAACTACTCGAGTAGATGGTCGAAAATCGACTATTCAAGTAGTTGCTGCACCTGCTTCTTTTTTTCCGCGTATCTTGACTATTTTATATCGATTGAACATATCATCAGGAATTCATATCAATAACCAGGCAGAAATTTCCCCACATAACACACCACAGTCCCAGAAGAATTTATAAAGAATTCTCATTGAACTGATTGTGTTATTTATGAATCCTTGAAGAATTGCTCTGGGACTGCGGTGCTGTGAGAGTCTGAAGGGAAAATTTTTTTTTAAAACTTGCTTAATGAGTCACAATTATAACTCTTTAAATAGTAAACCTCTTATTATTATTTTGCAAAAGCCTAATCCAGGTACCACATCTTTGAAAATAAGCTTTCATTGAACATCAATGAAGTGAGATCTGTTTCCATTACTATGCAATCGAACTGCTTTTATAAAATCGCAAAATTCACAGATTAGTAGTTTTCGTTTCAAGGTTACGTTTTCAGATTGATATTTGATTTCCATAACCTCCGTATGGATTATCTGCACATACCGTATCTGTAAATATTGATGTCAAAGGTGGAATTTCATCTCAACTAGAATGATGATTCTTATTATTATTTCTGTAAAGTATCTGTTGATACTTGAAGTTTATAATCACCATTCATCATCAATTATTATCATCAACAATGAATATATTCAACTTTGTTAACTCCCAATAGTTTTGAAAGCTTCGTGTTTCCTCTTACAAATAATCCATAAAATCTCATCGATGAATGGAAATGAAATTCAATGAAATTCAATGATATCCAATCAGAAATTTCACCATTCGTAATAGGATTTGATAAGATATTTCCACCTGGGTTGGCAAGCTTTATTGTTAACGATGACAAAAAATTACAGTTATCAATTTGGTTTGGAAATCATTCTTGTGGAGAACACACCTGTGTGGAAATTTTTCCGGGCGTCCTGTATTGAATATAGGCCCCATATGGGCTTATATTCGATATCCAAACTTGGGATGTCCTTGCCTTAGCCGCTAAGGGGCCTAGTGGGGTTGCTGATATTCAGCCTGATTTCTCTGACTTAGGGACACCCTATGAGGCCCATATGGGGCCAAGCTGTATGACCAATGTTTTCCCTTGTGTCGAGAATTTAGACCCACTAAGTGTAGCATGCATAGGGCCTTGTCAGGCTCCCCGTATTCTCCCGAAGATTCTAATTCTCAGTCCGATAATTTATAAACGAAGTAACGTTGGGTGGAAGACCTGAGTAGAAATAGAAATCGATCCATTCTACCGTACCGGGCAACAAAGTTGTGTTGACTCAATTAGTTTCGAAAATGAGTTTTTTATATCATTCGATTCAGGAAGGCAAAGTGCGTTCAAGTGTGTCAATATAAATTAATTATCGCTCCTGAAATGAGACAATCATCAGAAAAAACCCGTAACCCTGGTAAAAAAATCTGTCTGAATCTCTCTGAAAATTTCACGTTTCCGAGAGATTCAGGAAGAATCAGAGAAATTCAGAGCAATTCAGTGTGGTTCAGAGGATTTCAGAGACTGGTGGATTGAGAGAACTTGTGCTTTGAATTTTTCAGAAGGATTCAGAAAAATTCAGAGGTACTCAGAGATATGCAGGGAAATTCAGAGAGGAACAAATTCAGTAAAATTCTTGGTCCTGCATTTCAGAGGCGTTCAAGGAGTGTCAGACGCTTTCAGAGATGGATGAATTCAGAAAAATTGTGCGTAGAACTGCTCAGAAATATCCAGAGGAATTTAGAAAGATTCAGAGAAATTCAGAGAGGAATTGATTCAGCTAAATTTTTGGTTCAGGATTCCAGAGGTATTCAGGGAGTGTCAGAGACTCACAGAGACAGGTGAATTGGGAAACATTGTGCGTGGGATTTTTTAGAAAGAGACTCAGAGGAATTTAGAGAGATCCGCGGGGGTCTGGGAAATTCAGAAAGGAATGAATTCAGTACAATTCTTGGTCCTGCATTTCAGAGGCTTTCTGGAAGTTTCAGAGACTTCCAGAGACAGATACATTGAGAAAAATTGTGCGTGGAACTTTTTAGAAATATTCAGAGGAATTTAGAAAGATTCAGAGTCATTCAGAGAGATTTACAGGAATTCAGAGGAAGCTTTGAAATCTGAATACATCAAATTCCCGGACATTTAGAGGAATTCAGAGGGATTCAGAGAAATTCAGAGAAATTCAGAAGAATTCAGAGGGAACCTTGAAATTTGAATACATAAAATTCTGAGGGATTCAGTGATATGCGGAGAGATTCAGAGGAAGTTGAAGAATTCAGAACGTATCACTATCAGAAAAGTCTCTAACTTCCTCTGAATTACTCTGGAATTATTCTGAATCTCTCTGAAATTCGTCCCAAAATATAGAGAGATTCCAGAGAGATTCAGAGAGATTTTTTTTTTACCAGGGAACTTACATCAAGATGAGAAGAAGCATCGAATACGTCACCACTTTGCCAGGCAAAAAGATCGTAATCTGAGTTACGGTCTTTTCGCTCGGTAAAATCAGTGCGGAGCAAATATCTCGTACACTGTTAGAAAAATCTGTTTGGAATTTAATGTAAAAAGTTTGGAAGCAATTAACACACACAATTGTGTATTAATTCTCAAACATTTTTGTATCCCCAAAATAATGGACAGAATTTTGAAATTCAAGCCACAACATTATAAAAATCAATGTAAAAAAATGCATGGATTTTCAAAACTATATTACTTGATTTCCAAAATTCCTCCCAAATGTTTCATCATGTTATAGTGTGAAATTAATAAAAAAAATTCTGAAAATCAAAATACATGTATGAATGAATTATTAGAATCGCGTGATTCGATTTTACGATGAATTTTCAACACCACATTATTTAATTTTAAAAATCCCTCCTGAATACTTCATCATGTTTTGTTACAAAATTAATACAAAAAATTCTGAAAATGGAAATACATATATGAGCGAATTATTAGAACTGCGTGATTTGATTGTACAATTAGTGATGTTGATTTTACAACAAATAATTTTCCCTACAAAAATTCATATCGAAAGGGTAGACCACGATTGTCCCGAAATGTCCTGATTTATTGAATCTAGTACTTTCTAGTTATTTCTCAAAATCTACTAATTTTCAACAGATCGGGGAATTTCAGGTTCACACACTTTCGGGATAATCGCATATATCGGGATATGAATTTTCATAAACTGGGGTGAATATCAGAAACGTTGTTTGAAATTTGAGAAATATGTGATTGATTTTCCAATATTCAAATAAATACAGAAATTCAATATCTACAGTTATGAATTTCAAAACTTTTGTTTAAAGTTCATGAAATATGTGATTGATTTTTCAACATCCAAATGTGGAATACAATTCATATAGCGCCCTTGAAAATTAATGTACTTTTTTCTATGAATGTATATTAATTTCACAAACATTTTTAACAGTGTACTATTTGGAAAAAATCTGTTGAAAGGAAAAAAACCTTAACCCGAGTTAGGGTTCTTTTGATAGGTATTTTCGTTCACCTAACATCCTTAACATAATTTTTCATTTGTTAGTATTAAAAATATTGATTTTGTTTTAAATAATCAAAAACAGCGTCCTCGATCTGCCCTAGAACCGTTTTAACCGTTTTAACCGTTTGTCAAAATATTAGTTACATCATACAATTTTGATGTGGAATAGTTTTTCTTGGTTTTCTCCGTTCGCACGAATTTGGAGTTGACAACTTTTTGCATCCCAGGCTCTGTTCGAGCTCAAGTCGACGCAATCTGGGTACAGATAGCCCAACTTTCAATCGATGAAATTTATTATCATTTCAAAGTTCCTAGTTTCAGCGTCTGCATTGACTTCATCATGGGTGTCCCACATAGGCCCAAGTTAATATAGTGAAGGAATACTATGCAGGCCCTGAAGATGAGTACGTGATAATCCTGTCTAGGCCCCATAAGGGTCACCAAAACAGGGCTTGAAATGAAGTAAGGATCCAAACTGCCGCCAAGAAATAATTCCCATGCGGGAAAGCGGTATCGGGAACGGAGAACCAACTTTCGATACCCACGAAATGCCAATTTTAGAAACAAAAACAGCGAATTTTCAACAAACAAAATATTGCGCAATGTAGTGTAATATATCACCTCGGTTCGAAGCTCACGACAATGTCAATCGACGCCGTATCGATGATTTGATCATTTGATTTTTGTGTGAAAGCAAAATCAATACATCATTTGATATTCGAATTCTTTGAATTTATTTGCGAGATTTCACTCTTCTACAAAAATTCAATAAAATATGGAAGAAGTTGTTTCAAAAATATAGAAACAGATATAGTCGGCAGAAAAATTTCAATCCTTTCCGAGAAATTGTACGAGGCAATGAATCATCTCAGGAATATGAAGGTTTGTGTTGACCTTTTGCCGGTGCAATGACCTCACCACTTTGTGGCCCAGCACCGAGTGGGAGTAGAAAAGTCTTCTTCGCGTGAGTACGCGCCCTTACGATAATTCAAGTGTGAAAATTGCATTGAATTCTGTATTCCGTCGAAGTTATATAGAAATTCTATACAAAAAGTCTTCTCTCGTTTCAGCACTTGATATCTCTTCAAATCGATTGAGAAATACCAGATGAATGAAAATCTGTCCAGAAGACAGCAAAATCAAACGGTTGTGAGGTTTTTTCATGCTCGACACCCTATACTCGGCGAGTACGTCCAATGTAAACACCCGTAACACACATTATTTGATTACCCGTTACGCATCGATGCTGCTACATTTCTTGCGTATCAAAAGCAAAGCGTATATAGTTTCATTAGAATATTTAACCAATATCCTCTGTTTATATATCTAAGAGTCGGTGTCGATATTGGGTCAATATTGTTAGAGACGCTATCTGGTATATTGATCAAATGGAAAAAAATAAATAGGGGCAGAGGAAGAAGAAGAAGAAGAAGAAGAAGAAGAAGAAGAGAAGGAGGAGAAGGAGGAAAAAAGGAAAAGATGCATCCATGTGTACGGTATGTAATGTAATGGTATATATCGGTGAACGACAGATGAACAGGGACGAAAAGCGATTGGAGTGCCCCGATTGGTTGTGGGTCCATACACGTATTCGTGCACGTGTGTACGCGTCTGCGTTGATGTGTTCGTTCCTTGTTCCTCCGAAGAGTGACATCAGAACCAGAACCCAACATCCGTTGGTGGTGGTGTGTGATGTTGATGGTGATGGTGATGGCATTGGTGGTAGAATATCGCGATAGCGACGGTGGTAGTAGTTGTCGAAGGAGGGATAAGTGGGGATACGCTTCACAGCTGAGCGGTGTGTAGCGTGTAGGGAGTATAGTATAGAGTTAGAGGGCACATCGAGGTATGAGTCAGTGGCACATGAGCGCTCGTCGAGCGAGCATCTCTCGGAGTGATTTTTTATACATAATACATACACACATATACATACAAATATATATATATTTGCTATCTTTGTTTTTGTTTGATCATTCGATTGAGAAAAGGAGATTGATAGTGATTTGAAGTGATAACCGATGTAACCACGATATAATAACAACAGGTCAATGATGTTGTCATCTCGCGTCAAGCGACAAACAACTGTCAAAACATTGTCTGATTATTTCATTATTTGAATATCGTATATCTCTAATGTATTTCGTTATCCGGTCATACACGTGCGCGTGAAAGAGTAACTCTGCCTACCCTCGTACGGTTGGGTTAGCTTCAACACCGATCTAAACACCACCAGTGTTGTCAACGAAGCTCAGTGTATGATTTTCTCAACACAGCATATTTTACGTGGGAGTTGATTTTCTTACATTTCAAATCCGAAGCAGTCGAGTCGCGCAGTCTCCGTAGTATATCAATCTTCGTACATCAACAACCGATCCCGTGTGCATTGTTAACGAGAGAGAGTTTTGAGTGAGTGAGCGTTCTCAGCCGCTGCCGCTAACGCTGATACCGATGCTGATACCAATGCTGACACTGGGACACTGAGAATTTTAGTGGATTTTCTTTATTCATATCGATTATTGTACTCTTGATCCGCATCGAGAGAGCAATAACTTGGATTCTTTCCTTGGACTCCGCTGGTTGCAATTTGATTTTTATTAAAAATCCTCAGAGGAGAGAAAGAAGGAGAACTTGCAAAAAAAGACGAACGAATAAAATAAAAAGGTGTTGTTTTCGAAAGTGGATGTTTTTTATATGATATATATATTTTTTTTCTTTTCAAATATTAAATTGATATCAAGTGAAGTGTCGAAGAACAAAAACAAGGTCTGAAAATGGTGCCACAACAACAGGACAGTCCCTCGAGCTCGGGGATTCCTATGTTTGGATCCTTACTTGTGGATAAAAATTCTGCTACACCTTATTCCGATGCGACACAGGTAATTTCGGTCTCTAATATTTTGATTTACATTATTCATCAAGGGCTGACAAATTATATATAATTTATATATAATTTTTATATAAATTGTATATAATTTTGAGAAATTTTCCCCTATCTTTTGGAATGTATTGTCAGGGAAGGAGCAATCCAAAGTTACCCAACTACTTGGCATACGATCTAATCGTGTAATGCACACGATATAAGATTATGTTGTTCAGAATGATTATCTTGGCACACGATATTTTACGAACGTGCGCAATCGTTCCACGTGTCATCAAAGTTTCCTTTTATCATGACACTTTCTCAAAGTAGAGATTAATAATCAACGCAAGCATAGAATGTTGTGGTACTGCGAGGGTTCTAATCTAAAATTCTTTTCAAAGAGAGATTCTCTCTGAGAGACATATCATAAAATTCATCACAAATGAATCCTACGAATATCTGAAAACTGATCGAGTGTATTACCAGTTAAATCCGAAGGACAAAATCATTGGAAAGAAGATGTAAACAAACGATACAAGTGACCTTATTCAAACGCGAACTGTTGCATACGAGTTGGTTTCTATATTCTAAGGAAATTATATACAACAACGTAACAATCTCGTGATCAAATTTCTCAGAAGTTTATTTTGTATATTATAAAGTATAAATGGGTCATGTATTCTCATTTAAATCGCCCTGCGATTCAACAGATTTTTACAGTCCCTCAGATTCGAAGGGGTGTGGATTTTGTTTTTTGGACAACGAAGAATGAATAATCTTTGTTATATGAGTGGTTGGTTACCACGAGAAGAACACGATGAAACGAAAGTGAGAATAAAATGATTCTTTAAGTATGGTGGAACACCACCGAGGCGATTACGCGTAACAGTACCCTCGGGAGAGATATGTTCCTTCGAAACACGGTGGATTCTGGATCCGGTATTGAAAGAAAGAAAGCAAAATTCTGGATGTTAGATGAAATAATTGAAAAGATTTGTAAAGACGATCGTCACACGAGAAAAGGTTTCTTTCGTGTCAAAAATTGAAAGCATAGACGGTCATTCAAATGTCGAACTAATACCGTGTATATGAAAGATTAGATAGAAATCTCATTATTTCTTGGGGATTCGATGTGAACAGGCCTCATAAATCATAAACGTGACAGTTTGAAAGAAGCCAATGACCGGTGTTGCGGAGTCAATCGATATATTCTTTTCTTTAAACTGAGAATTTCTAAATGCGCAGTAGATCTGGGGGAGACTGGATTTCTCGGTTCTGTGAAAATCTCAATTTTGAACACCTTCATAATTTTGAGAGGATTTGAAATACTTTGGATGATAGTTAGTTCAATTTGCAATAGTTAGTTCTATGCAGAAATTCAGCGATCCTGGGATTTCGCCATCGTTGCACCGCCTCTCAACTGCTCAGAAACTTTGCCCTGGAAATTCAAATGTTTTATTTCGATCCTAAGAAAACAGTAACATTCATGGATATTTGAAGGTTTATCAAACGTTCGTTGGATGTCAATTCATTTAAACTCAATCTAAAATAAATCTATTCGGATAGGTTCTGTTGGGAGATATAGTACACTTCAAAAATACACTGTTAAAAAAACAATCGAAGGGAAAATTCAATTCAAATTATCGGAATATTCATACGCTTTTGAGGGTATAAAAAGTGATTACACGATTTCAATATTCTAAATGTGTTGAAATGAAACACTTGAATTTGCAGCGTGAGACTTGTTGATTGCTAAAACTTAGTCGAACTTCCTCTCCAAGTTCGCACCACTGGTTTCAAAAAGAAGCAAACTTTTCTCAACAAGGGAATTCATTCTCAGTGTAAATGCCTTTCAACGCCAAAACTTGGAAAAATCTTGAGAAATGGACGTGTGAGAATTTTGAATTCAATTTAATGGACTACTGTGCAAAATCTTGAAAAATCGAAACTCTCATCGTTTTTAAATCGTTTGAACTGTTCTAAAATGTGCTGTTCTAAAAAGGCCAAGGAGAAAATTTCAAATGTTTCTATATAGCACAATAAAGATGCGCTTCGAGGTTTCGAATCGTGAATTTTATAAGTTTGTTGTTATAATCTTTCTTCCAGCGTTTATTATTACACTGAGAGTAAAGTGAGGGAAAAAAATTGCAGTTTCCAAACGTAAATTCACAATTAAATTGTCATATTTTATCAACAACGTTGTTTTATATTTTGACATTTTCTGTATCGTATTTTCAAAATTTCCCACAGCTTTTTTAGAATCTTTAACATTTTTTGGTGAAAATTTGCAAACAAGTTGCACTGAGCTTTCACGAAATGATTCTGAAACCATTCCATTTCAGCTACTAAAATGCATATAATCGAAAAATATAAAATAGGGAGAAAATCATGCATATCATCAAATTTTCCATGAAAGTTGAAAAATTCCTACTCTTTGTCAAAATTTGAAGAACTTTCTCTGATGCGAAGAAACAAGGGATGATAAATGTGTTTATAAATGCTGAAAAGAACTTTTTGTCTCAATCAGTGACTTCTTTTAGCAATTGTTGAAGAAAATTAGCTTCCTGGAGAGGGTGGATTCAGCTGGGAATATTTCTAAATCACAGCAGTGTTGTGGGAATTTCTCTCGAAAAATCCTCATTGGATTTATGTCTTCAGTCAGCTAAGAAAATAAGAAATATGTCAGTACTTATTGTGAGTGAATTATTGTTGGTATAGAAATTTTAAGTGACGAGTTTTTGGATGAACTTCTTTTTCTGGGAATTGGACCACCTGGGGTCCTATCTTGGCCCATAATAATGACCAGGTCATTCAATATGTCTGTAGGATAAGTAAGAAAAAGAACGAAAGTGTACAACTTTTCGATACCACTCCTATAGTACGATTTCTCTTTCTCTTCGAATTACTTCATCATTAGACTCAAATTTCTCTCCAGCAAGCAAGCATTTCTCTTCCCTTGAGATCTGAGAACAGGAAAAAGTCGTCTGGGGGCTAAATTTGGAGAATTCAGTGGGTGGGTAAGCAATTGGAAGCCCAATTCATTCAATTTTCCCATCATTCTCATCGATTTTTGATACGGTGCAAAATGTTGTCTTGGTGAAACAACACTTTTTTCCTCACGCGAAAGTGGCCTATTCTTTGCGATTTCAGCCTCAAATCGATCCAAAAGTGCACAGTAATGATCAGAGATAGTCGATGAATATTATTCCTTTCGTATCCCAAAATACAGACGCCACCATCTTACCGATCGACTGTTGCGTCTTTGCTCGCTTTAGATTCGATTCGTCGACTGCTGTCCACTCAGCTGACTGTCTTTTGGATTCTGGGGTGTCATGGTGAAGCCATGTTTCATCCATTGTCACATATCGATGATAAAATTCGTTTTTATTGCGGTTTAACAGCACCAACACACTCCTCCGAAGCATCAATTTGTTGTTGTTTTTGTTCAACTACCATCCGATATTTTCACAATTTTAGCTAGCTCGTGCACCTTCGATTTGTGGATTTTTTAAAATGTTTTCTTGAATCACAGCTTCATTTGGGCGTCCACTGCGCTCTGCGTCATTCGCGCTGGGACTACCACGTTTAAATTCAGCGATCCACTTCTCTACCATTTGTCTCGATGGAGCAGAGAAAGAAGCAATGACAAAATCTTTTTCAATGACAAAAGTTGCTTCACACAAAATGCTAGAACTCATGAATCAATTGAACTCAGATTGCTATAAAAATCAGTATCATTTGAAGGTTAGTATTAAATAAAAATGATATGGAAAAAATCAATCCAATGCACTTTTCGAATGGACTGTTAATTATAACTAATCATCACGTCCTTCGAGTCCGCCAGCTGAACTTCAGCTGAAGATTAAATCTATCCAGAGTAATAATCATTCGTTTAATTCACTCCCTGTGGTAGACAAAAACGAATCACAGCGATACATACTTTTTTTCTTCATCCGTCGAAATCGGAAATTTGGATTCTTTCATCAGAACTTCTGTTTCGATAATGATAATGTCGGATGAAATCGAGTCAATTCAAATCTATAATCAAACTCTTACGGAATATTATTCCTAGCCGACATTCAAATCCTCGCCGTGAGATGTGCGGTTGAAGAAAGCAGAGAAAAAACATACCTTATTTTATAGAGAAAAAGGAGGCCGAAAAGATTGATATCGTCGTCGTCGTGGTCGTTGGTCGTTGTCTAGCCGATATCGAACGTCTTCTCTATAATTATATTATACGTACAGAGTCGGGTCATTTTAACAAAAATTTTCAGTATAAAAGTTGTAGTCCTTCCTCTTATTTTATATATATATATATATATATTTCTCGGTCTCTTCGGATATGATGTGTGTATGTGTTTTAGCCGGCTGGTGTTCGAGCAGCCGGCCAATTATCCCTTTGGATTTTAATGGTTCTGCCTCTAATTCTAGAGTTCGCCTTCACTCGATCGCAGGTAGTCTCGGGGGTCATGTATTTTTTATCGCTCCAGAGAAACTGCCTCCTTTCTTCTTCCTTGCTCCCTTTACTCTTTTATATGCCACATATATACGGCCATACATCACTATACGCGGAACAAAAAAACCTCGTGTTACCGACTCGTGTAAGGGACACATTAAACCCCGATTTTATGGACTACTTTTCTCCTTTTGCGATCCCGTTACAATCAAACTCGAAGAACTTGAAAATGATTTTGAATTTTATTTGGAGGAGGAAGAAATTAAAACGAGCTCCTCGTCCTCGTGGTGTTTCGTCAAAAATGATAATTCGTTTGAAATATTGTCAAGTCGTCGAGAGTCGGTTCGAAGGATCGAAGGTCCAAGAATAGAAGCACAAGACAAAATAATGATGATGATTATACGAGTTTGGACAAACGGCGCCACTGATTTGTCTTGTAGGAGTTGTACAGGCAAAAAGACACGGCGAGGGACGGAGGAGGTTAACCTTTCTACGTGTTTAGAATGACAATTAGAAATAGAGGTCCTAAAAGCAGTGGTAACAGCACCGGAGGCAACAACGCGCGGAGTAGTATTAGTAGTAGTAGTAGTAGTAGGTAGTACCTGGTAACACCGGTTACCGTCCAAAACTTCCCATATAATTTTGTGAAGCGGGAATCGCTGATGTCTTATCGTTTGAATATTACATACATCACGCTGTGACAACATCCATCAAGTTACAACTCCTGATTAGTTTCCATCCATTCTGAATTTTCAGTGATTTTTGTCTTAAGGTTGTTGTCATGTCGTTAGAGAGACCAAAAATGTATACCAAATGTACGTTCAGGGTACATTAATCATAAATCAATGGCAAGAAAATTTCATCACTCGTTCCAAATTTACACCGATCATTCTATTCGTACAAATGACCTTTTGTTCGCGCAGGCCTTGACCACTCCACACACAAACACACACACACACACTCTAATACACTAGATGGGTGTACACTTTTTTTTCTTCTCCTTTTCCAAACCCATATCAATGATGGTTATTCACGCACGACTATTGTATGTATTATTGGGGAACGCCCTCATCTCCATCTCGTAGATTATTTTTCTTGATTTCTTTTTTCTTCTTGAATTCCCTGCTGCTGCTGCTGTTGCTGCAAATGGATTTTTTCCACGCGTTCGATAAAAACACGTCGGGACTTGAAATTGTATGAAGCTATATGAATTTCCAAACGGAAGATATTGCAAGAGTGATGAAAATCTAGATGTTTTTCTTTCCCCGTCATCTATTCTTCCTCCCGGTTGAAGAAACCTTAGATAAGGCGGCAGATCTTTGACACGAAATAAAAATAAATTGGATAATGGGATCTTTACGACCAAGTGTGCCAATTACACGCTTGTTCTTTTCGTACTTGTTGCCTCCAGCGCTCAATGAACTAAATCACTCCATTTCTCAAGATGCGTCGATAAAACTCAACATTCGTTATTGATTTTTTCTCTCTCTCTCTCTCTCTCTCTCTCGTCATTGGTTATTTGTTCATTCTTAAGCGGAGAGATCATTGTACTCCGATTCCCGCGTATCACCTGGCAATGTCATCGAGATTAGATCAGAGGATAACGTTTCGAATATATTTTTCCTCCTTTCCTCGGTCTTTTTTCCTCGGATAGATTAATCTCGAACGTATCGAGTTAAATAAAAGTGTCATCAATCGACGGTCGATTGGAATCAATATTTTTAAACTTGTAGGAAACGCGATAAAGGCATGCGCACGGAAGTGAAGAGAGATACATTATCAATAACGTGAATGGATATTATTCAGAAATATTAATGTACGATGAGAGATCTCAATTAAAAATGGTGCAAAAAAAGGATGGTGATCAATGCTTGTCCGGTTTTGGAGAACTCGGAGTTGAAACTGTCACATCTTCTTCGGGACTTTGCACTTTGACCTATCTTCTACTCATGAAACTAGCTCATGACCTAGAAACCTGTAAAACGGAAACATCAAGCATAGCTCGCATCGCTAGCAGTTGAATGCTGTCTGATCCTGTTGTTGAGATTTCCTCATAAGCACGTAAACGTGATCTTAAAGTTGGAAGCAATGCAATCCGCAGTTGAATAGCAGCTAAATTCCTCACAGTTTCCGTTTTGATCCAGTGTTACGGCGGTTCCAGCTTCCAAGACATTTGTTTGCTGCCGAGTTTTGACCATCTCAAGGGTAGATTCATATGCCTCGTGGCAACTCGAGGAGAAATGAATTGTGGCAGTAATCAAGTCAGTTCAGGCCATGAATAGGCTTTTTTACTCTGTTAAAAATGCCAAGCAAAAACCGGACAAAAATCGTTGTCAGGTTTCGAATAGTTTCTTCCTCAGGTAATCCACGCAAAAACTGACAAACTTTCTACCCGATTTCGTCTGGAACCACCAAATTGGAACAGCCTGTGACATCCAGTCAAAAATTGACAAAAATTTTCCTGCCGGCCCTAGTAGAAATTTTGATATGGAAAGGTCCAGATCAGGCATGCCTGATTTCTGTTCAGGGCCTGACTTTAGTATTTGATAAGGTCCTGACAAAAATGTAACGCAGGGAAAAGACAAGGTCCTGATCAGGAAAACCAAACTTTTCCCAATTAGGATCTGATCAGGGTAGTAATTGAATTCTCAATCAGGACCTGATCCGGATGGTAGTGGAATTCCCAATCACGACCTCATCTAAGCTATATTCTAACATTCAATTTAATTTTCATGGAATTCACTTTTGATACAATTTTTTGAAACTCCCCCAACAGAAGAAATTCTGACTGATGATCCAAATAGACCTCAGTTGAACATTTAAAAAAGACAGGTAAATGTCTGAGTTCTGTGAAAATTCTGAATAGTTTGATACATTCATCATTCTAAATTGATCAGGTCTTGATTCGGCTGTCTTGTTGGTTATCACAGGATTGAAATACGGATGAGCCGAGGCAATCCTGATCAGGTTCTGATAGGAATACCATGCCCAAGTTAATGAAAGGGAAAATCTGACCGGAACCTGTCAACAACCTTGCGTTACATTGTTGTAAGGTCCTAAACAGGATGCCATGTCAGGAACTGATAAGGTAATTAAAAGTTTTCCTTAATTAGGAGTTCCCTATTGCAGCCTTACGAGGGCCATGCTTCTAATAGGGAATTCCCTGTCAAATTTCTACTAGGGGGGTTTTGACAGGATGTTACAATCTGGTGATTCCGAACAACATCGGGTGGAAAGTCTGTCAATTTTTGACTAGATTACCTCGGAAAGAAACCTTCTCAGCAGGGTGGGCACTCTCCAAATCTGAAAGAGTGAAAAATCGCACGTTTCACTCCACTAAGTGTCATAAGTGAGCCTTTCCGCTTCGAGTGGAATTTTCACTCGTTTCGAGTGACCTCTCACTCTTTTAGAGTGGAAAATTCACAATAGCGTCGGAGTGGTTGTGAATTTCTAACCTCAAACCTTAAAATTTCACTCGAAAATTCGACAGGCTCACCCGAGCAGAAAAATTGTATGGCCAGCCTCATGTTCATTATGGGCCCGGTCGAGCAGTGATAGGGTTCATCTTATTTTGGCACACCTGATCTGGTCCTGGTGAGGCCACGATTTGGCACGCCTGATTAAGGTCAACCAGATCTGGCCCTGCTAGGTTTGTAATTTGGTATGCCCTATCATAGTTCATTACATCGGGCTCTGATACAACGGTGCGTTACGTTCCATATCAGGACCTGATTTAAGATCAGGCTTTCCAGATCTGGTCCTGATCGAACACCCAATATGAATTTCTACTCGGGCACTTCTGGCTGGCTAAAGAGTGAAATCTCACTCCAAAGATTTTAGAGAGCAGACTCTGAGGAACCCTAAAGAACATGACGAATCGTTTCCACCTAGGGACGAAAAAAGGAGACGCATGATACGAAGTAGTCATCAGCAGCTGGGCACTTTTACCATATCATTCCATAAGTAAGAAAGAGAACAAAAATTTCCAACTTTTCGATACCACTTCTATAGCACGATTTCTCTTTCTCTTCGAATTACTTCATCATTAGACTCAAATTTCTCTCCAGCAAGCAAGCATTTCTCTTCCCTTGAGATCTGAGAACAGGAAAAAGTCGTCTGGGGGCCAAATCTGGAGAATTCAGTGGGTGGGTAAGCAATTCGAAGCCCAATTCATTCAATTTTGCCATAATTCTCATCGATTTTTGACACGGTGCAAAATCTTGTCTTGGTGAAACAACACCCTGGTGGCCTATTCTTTACGATTTCAGCCTTCAATCGATCCAAAAGTGCACAGTAATAGTCGCTGTTGATGGTGGTTCCTTCTTGGAGATAGTCGATGAATATTATTCGTCGACTGCTGTCCACTCAGCTGACTGTCTTTTGAATTCTGGGGTGTAATGGTAAAGCCATGTTTCATCCATCGTCACATATCGACGATAGAATTCGATTATATTGCGGTTGTTTTTGGTCCACTGTGAGCTCACGCGGTACCCACTTTGCACAGAGCTTTCGCATACCCAAATATTCGTGTAAAATGGTAAAAACCCTACCATCTGATATCTTCACCATGTTATCCAGCTCCTGCACCTTCGATTTGCGATCGTTCTTAACCAATTTCTGGATTTTTTCTATGTTTTCTGGAATAACAGGAAGATTTTTCTATCTAAGGCTTTGCTTTGGACCAGGTTGGGGTAGTCTAGGCCAAGATAAGATTCTATATATTGGGAGTTTTGGCGAAGGGTTGTGGTTTAACCAGTTCTGAAGGAAATGTTTATTTTCAACAGTAGTTCATCCTAGCGGAAATGCTCTAGTAACTTATAATGCTTGTGACGCTGTTTGTTTTACACCAGAGCATTCGAATCAAGAGCGTGACACTCATCCTATTGACAAATTTTTTTCATTTAATGGTTCAATGGTTATCTGTCTCCAGTGATCCATCAAGTTGAGCGATTCGATTCCATTATTCCACAAACAGAGGGCAAAATGAGGCTCTGTTTCCTCAATCCCCAAATTTTCGTTGTCGCTTCAGGTACAACCACTAGATACTCCATTAGCATTCTAATGAATGAAGAAGGCAGCAGCTGTTCAAGAGTTCATACCTGCTTTTTAGCCCCACGCAACGTGTGTTTACATCATTCCATCAGTCCACCCTGCTGTGGACATTTAAAGCAACATCGTTCTTTTTTTTTTCAAAATTGTATCTGAAACAAATAAACCACGATTGAATTTGGAGCCCCTAAAATTCCGATTGGAATGTTTTGAAATTTCGAACGTATCGATTAAGGATGATAGTGAAAATAATGCGATACGCCCAATTCAAGCGGAGCAGCAGCAGCAGCTTTACAACAGAGGCACGCGTATGTATACCACATACATAATCGTTTCCAACGTGATGAGTGAAACTGACCAAACGCCTCTCTCGCCTTGCCATTTTACTGTCACTTTTGTAATACCGTAGCGTATACACACACACACACACACACACACACACTGGGTATTACAGCACGCTTTTGCGCTTATCCATGCGTATATCATTACAGATATAGTTAATGTACATCATGTATAGTTTCTCCATGTATTACATCGATACCGATAATTATGAATTCGTCCGTGGCAAGAAAGCATTCTATAAAGTATTTCTGTCTATCGCAATCGATTTACCGTTGCATCACAGCAATCTCATTTATATCAATTAAATTTGAATCTTTCGCATGAATTAGAAACTTGGAGGAAATCCGATGAAAAGTTCTTGTAGCAAGGTTAATGGTACCCCTACACAACAGAACTACTACTCCAACTGTAGACATTTTTCTGGCATGACTGATGTGCCTCGTATATCAAATCCAAGCATGACTCACTCGCGGAACGCGAAATTCACTTTATCATCACCTGGCAACGATTTGAAAATTTCACGACATTCTTCACGATACTTGCTCGTTATGTTCTTTCGTCTTATCGCTCATTTAATGACGTTACTCCTTTCTATGACGTGCGTCGCAACCTCGACTACCTATACCTCGACACTCTATACACTCCGAACTTGTGGAAGAGGAGAAAAAGAAGGAAGAGAATGAAAAGAAGGAGGTATACTTCAGAGGCGACGTCACGATATCGTGACGCGACGACGTTCGTTACGCTACCAGGTGTTGTAAAACAAATGACGTTCATATAAATGTATGTGTGAACATGTTACAGACTATTTTTTCCTTTTCCGCTATTCCACCTTCGACGTGGACTAGACGATACATAGATAATCTCGCCTAAATACATTTTTTTATTATCACCTTTACTCTCGGATCGTTTATAGACCAGGTTCCAGACTGATTTCTCTGGCCACAAGAGAGAGACTGTGCGAATAGGGTTCAGAGTCTCACCTTAAGGCGAGAGTTCACGCGCCTCTGAAGATAATGAGCAGGTTATTGTATGATCGTGGTCGACTCGAAGGGATAAGAAGGTATATAGGGATAACCGACTCTACTCTCGTTCTAAAGATATCTTCTCTACTCTTCTCTTTGCTTCAGCTAAAGTGTAGTAAAAGACTTCAGTACTTCACTCTATTTGCTCGTATTTTGTGTCCAGAACGAAGACAAATGAACATTAAAGTGTTCACTTTTCACGCTTTTTCTCCCTCTCTCTCTCATCCATCTTTCCGAGAGACCAATAATTAATCCTATACCTGAGAGAGTCTTGTGACAGATAAATCATAGGGTGATTCTCCCAAGCGCGAGAACGACCGAACGGTAAGGAATAAGATCATAGGTTCATTTATGTATACACACTTCAAGGGGATTTTTTCAACATTCTCGTAATCGTAATTGTTGAAAGAAATGTATTCTCCTCGGGTCAAGCTTTATTAGTGGTGTAATAAAATAGATGCGTGTAATTATCTTTATGAATGTTTTTTAGCCGTAGCTTATACGAGTTGTTGGGATTATTAAGGAGTTTAGCTTCTCTTCTACGTCGTTACGCGCCATCAGCTTGGTTAAGCCTTTCTCGACGGAGATGAGATGACTCGGATATTACACTCCACGTTTATGCCAAGATTGTTCTCGAGATATCGTTTCAACTTAAAATGCAATAGAAACTTCTTTGCCGAACGATTACAATGGATTAAACTTATTTTCATCCGGGGGATGGGTAAAAAGGGTCAACTTTTGCCTCGAGTGCGGAGAGATTTCGAGAGAATATAGTATAGTAGGTACTCATAGTACTCTTGTTGTTATAATAGACATAGTGTACGAACATTTGCAAGAATTTTCATTGTTATTTTATCGCTACCTCAATGGCAAAACGACATTTATCTTCACTGATTTGAAAATAACAGAGAATTCACTTGAGTTCAGAAAAGGAGAAGAATAATTTACTAATATTTTGAAATCAAGTTTTCTGGAATTCTTAGTTCTACGACTAGTTCATGATTGGGAATTAATCGTACGATAATGGTTGAATGCTGGATGATGAGTTGGGCCCAGCAATAGCGAAGAATTGGCTTAACCCCGATATTTTTACATTTTTAGCTGTTGAAGCTGAAAAAATCGCTGTCACATTTCTGAAGAGTAGCTCCCGTCAGATAAAACGTTGGATAAGTGTGGCCAGAGTGTGCGAAAGTTTGAGAATTGTAGATAAAATTTTTATGCAGACGTTGCCAAAATTCTGAACAATGGGTCTGATATTTGCATCGTGCGAACGCAGCAGTTGCACGTTTTATTCACAAGTGTTAATCGCAAAAACAGCATCATCTCGCTAGCCCCTTGTCATTTATTCGAATGACTGTGAACCAAGGAAATGGTATCAGCATTATTTCGGTGTATGCGTGCTGTACACGGAACATCAAAAGCGCATCGTTACTAATAAACAAGCATTATCTCTCCTCTCGTTCTCCGAAATGTTATCTCGGTTAAATAGAAGAGATATAGGCCAGTGAACTCCGATTAACATTCTGATGAATATATTCGATACACCATGACCGAGTCTTTGCGTTCCACAAAATCCTTTTTTCACGGCATGAAAATCTAATAAAAGTCTCCAGGAAAATTCAAACAATCGATCATTAAAATCCTCCTGCAGATCCAAGTTCGCTAAATAATGAATACTTATATACCGCAAGATGTGTTTCTTGCATGAAGAGGAAAAAAAAAACAACCCACTCGTGTTCAAACACGTAGATTATGCGCTTTGGCTTTATAGCTCTCATTCGTTTATAAAACAAGTAAGCGAGCAAAAGCAAGGGCATCGCATTCTGATCTGGCCGCGATTTGCTTTGCTTATTAGACGGCGGTGTATGTTAATGATCAGGGTAGCACCAGGAGAGTTCTTGGCGTATATTATACTTTCAGATATTGGTAGCGGTCGATGCACGATAGGTTTGAGAATTGCCAGGGAACGAGCAAGCGAGAGAAACGGAAAATAAGCGAGATCCAAACGTTATAGAGGAATACGACCGAGTGAAATGTAGGTTACAAATGAAAGAGAGAAAGAGAAGAAGAGTTTAGCCTTTAGATAATAAGCCTTTTCTTGTTGTTCATCCTTGATTTGGAAATGACGAGGGATGGTGGGGTTTTCTTTCATAATAGCAAAATTACAAATCACCACGATGAGTACAACATAAAGGACAATCTTTGATTTTGTTCCACATGTATTGATTGATAGATAGATCAATGTGAGCGAGCTGCTCCCTCAACCAGGAGCCTAGATTTTTACCTTTTCTCGTGTTTCTCTTATCCGTTTGGCATGGACCGAACGAGCAATCAAGAGATCTCTCTCTTTCTCTCTCTCTCTCTCGCATACACACACACACACACATCACGCAGAGATTATCTCTCTCATGGTCGATGCAAAAATGATATGCAATCGCGGAATGGAGAGGAAAGGAGAAGAGATCGGAATCGATATATACGCAAGCTGTACACGGTCGAAGATCGTGGGAAACCTTTGGTACTTTTCATCTCTCTTTCAAACATGTTTCTCTCTCTCTCTGTCTCTCTTTGGGTTGATAAAAATATCTACTTTTTAGCTCCTAGAGAGCTGGTTTTCTAAGCAACTCGACACAAATGTATTGACAAACATTTCCAATGATATATATATATCAAAAAATGATGAAAATTTTACCACTCTCTTGGGAATAAATCATTCTTCTGTTTTTATTAAAGTGTCGGGAGATCTGCTTGATACGCGTTATTATCCGTATATAGAACTTATGCAAAACCTAGTTAGCATATGAGAATATCTTGAGAAACGGGGAAGGCAACAGTAAACGTAACGGGTCGAGGAAAATGTACGTACGTACGAACGAACGAACGTACGTACACAGTAATGAAATGTGTAGGCAGTAACTCCACGGAAGAGTAAATATTGTAATAGCAACATACGTAAGCGGGACCATGTAATGTGAATAAATATACGAAAGTTCGATGAAACATCCTACTGATAATACTGACAATTGTGGTTGTTGATTCAACAACCACCATTCATTTTCAGTACACTTCATTTTCGAGAAGAGAAAGAAAAAAAGAGCTTGTTCGTTTAATAAACAGTCATCTCCGGTTGAAATAATCCCGATATTATACAATATTACCACTATTTCTGTATTCAAAAATGTAATGCAAAAACGCGAAAAACCATTGAAGCGATACGTTATTATGTATAGCTCGAGTGAGATTATGGTTTTGCATGAGCCACTTTGCATGCGAAATCTCACAAAAAGATCGAGTTGGATAACAACACCTTTTACACATATCTTGATCTTTAGAGTACTCGATTTACATTATGTGTATCCTCAATAATGAAATATCGCTCATTCGGGTCGCGATATCTCGCCAAAAATCAAGAGACTTGTATTCGAGAGAAGAGTATGAAGAAAAAAGAAAAAAAAAACAAAACACAACCACTTAGATATTCGGATAAAGGAATAATAATGGTGATAGAGAGATTGTTTTTACAATGTGAATTTACAATTAGGTACCTCTGAGAAAGGTATACCACGTCCGCGATAAGAGATGATTGATGATCATTGATACGGGGTCGTGGACGGTGAGCTTCCTGATGAGGTATTCACGAAAAATGAGGTTGATTAACCTTCCTTCTTCTCCGCTTTGAGAGAACGAGAACATCCGATGGATGGTAATTGAATCAATTTGTGTGGATTTTAGGGTTGATTCAACGTTGATTCAACGTGGATTCCTCTGGGTCTCATCGAGAATTCACCCAAGCGGCGAGGATTTTCTAAAATTCAACCAGCCTTTATGTAACGCACGTGGATCTTCGATTGATTCGCAAAGTCTCTTCGATGATGACAAATAAGGAAGAAGTGTGGAGAAAGTATAGAAAGAATGAGCAGGGTAGTTTGAAACCCTGGGTGAAAAAAAAAACCATTGTTTCTCGCCAAATCTCATCGAATCTTGTACAATTTTCTGACCAAATCCTATTCAAACATTTGTCAGTGAGATTTAATCAGATGAAAGTATTTCTTCAATGTGATTCTGATTGAATCTTGTACAATATTCTGACGAAATTCCATTAAATTTTATGTCATCAGATTCTATGGATTTTTTTAATCCAAAATTACCCTGGAACAGAGAACAAGATTAGTTGGATTGCTTGGAACGAAATTACCCTGGCTAAAAATATCACTTTGAATTGTTTTTTTCTTTTGGATTCATCATGTTCAAGCTCGAAAAGGAGTAATTCAAGGGCGGATCCAGAGATTGTCTATTTCTCTTGGATCGACTCTCTATTGTTGCACAACAAAGAACAATTTCTGAATCAGAAAAAATTGTGCGATGAAGTTTTGAGAGGAATTGAGAAAAAATGTAGGCGGGAGAAGATTGGAAAGAAATCCCAGTTGAAGATTCCAGCAGCTTTCAGGGAGTTTCAGAGAGGTTCGAAGAGATTCAGGAAAATTTCAGAAATAGGTAAATTGAAGGAAGTTGTACGTTAAACTTCTCAGAGGAATTGAAAAGCAGTCCAGAGAAATTCTGGAAAATTGTTGGACCAAAACTTTCAAGAAATTCAGGAAGTTTCTGCAGGGAGTTTCGAAAAAATTCAGGAGTATGTGAATTTGCACTCTGACGTGGAAGTTACAGTAATTGAGGCACAACCAAAATAATTTTAGAAAATCAAAAGATACCAAGCTGAAAATTGTTCTTTTTCCAAATTGGACCATCATGGGCTCTGATCGGGTCCAGACCGCGCCGCTCTGGTCCAAGGCAGACCCTGAGATGCCAAAGAGTCACATTCCTAGCTGAGTAACAACTACTTTAACAGCAAAAGTTGCAGTGCAATTGATGCCTCAGTTTTGTGGCACGAGTTTGTGTTCTGTTGCTTTGAAATCTAAATGCATGAAATCGAGATTTTCAGACAATTTCAGAGACATCCAGAAAGATTCAAACAAACTCAAATAAAGCTTTGAAATTTGAATGAAAACGGTGATAAATATGACAAGTATTTTTTTTGTTTACACCCTAAGAAAACTTTTCAGTTGCCACAATCGAAAATTCACTGAATTTTTCAGTGAAATAAGACATGAAATATATTTTCATAGTTGTAATAATCAAAAATATATTTTCATTCAGACTCACCACAACTATATAAATTTGATCAATCCTTCAAAGTTGTAGCAACAACATTCAATCGTTTGAATTCACCATACTTGATTCTCCCTTTGACTGAAGAAAAATAGTTGTCTATAGTATATTTTTCCATTTGTAACTGTGAGAAAAAAATTATCTCCCCTTCCCTGAGAAATTTTCATTCTCCCTCCCACGGCGTTACCGCTGTGGAAAAAGGATACTAAGAGTCAGGGAATCGAACCCTCACCCGTGACGCACCATCGTGATTAGAAGACTGCGCGTTATCCGTTCGGCCATAGCATGCCAAGGGGCTGTTGAAATCATTCTTCACATTTGCTATACTCGAAAAAATGAAGAATTAGGCAACATCGTTTCCACATAGTTATTTTTCTTTTGTTTATGGCGCCTCTAGCATCAGTCAAGATGTATGATATTTTGCTACAACTTTTTTCATAAAATACGGATCTATAAAACGAAGTGATGCAATACCTGGCCAGGAACGACATTGAACGTGAAAATTTGAGTCACCACAACTGAAATAATTGTTGTTCCTGAGAGAAAACTGAGCAACTTTTCCATTCACCATTTTTGGAGGTTAGTTTCCGAGACTTAGTTTCAAAGTTGATTTGAACGGATCAAGTGGATGCTACTTGATAGCCGATGTACTTGTCACGTGAATGGTCAACTTATTCGTTTTATAACTCGAAAACTAAGCTCTGGATCGAAAAATGTCAAATGGAAAAGTTGTTCAGTTTTCTCTCAGAGAATGATCAAGATTAGTTGATGAGACTTATGAATTCTTCCACTGATAAAGCATCATTTGCCATAATTCAGTGGACTTTTCCTTCATTCATAGAGGATTCAGTACCTAAAAAACAAAATAATTCCTCAAAGTAGGGGAAAACTCCTTCATTGTTTTATAATCAAAACAATTCCCCCGAAGATAAGGGGACAAGATCCACCAACAGTTTGAAGAAAAAAAAGTTCTCCATATTTTTCACACTGTGGTTCTAAAAACCAAACAATGTGCCTTGAAAGTTTTTTAGTTTACTGTAATATACCAGTTATATATCTATAGTGCCATCAATTCAAACGTATAACTAAATATTCTATTATTGAGCGCCATCGAAGAACAGAGAAAACCATTCGGTGATCAAGCAGTGCTTTTCTATTGAAAATGCCAACTGGATGGTTTTTCTGTTGTTTGATGTCCACACGTCTCTCAATTATCGAATCACCCCATCCATTTGCCGTGGGTTCAATGATGGAGTCTTCCACCCCAACTTTAACTCGTACTTTTGCCTTGAAAATGCCCAGTATTTGGGCAAAACGTTGCACTGTAAGGATTTAACCTATATATTGTATCGGAAAATTTCCATGCGTCGCGAAAGTAAAAATACTATCGTTGTTTCATAATTTCCCCACACATTCATGGCAAAAAAGATGTCACTGCATACTACCCGCACTCAGGATCGAACCCGGGTTGTTCGGATCGAAAGCGAGCACCCTACGACTTCAGCTGTAGCGCTGCGCTTGCTCTCAATGTAAATTTTCAAATACATCTTATATGCGAATAATTTCTTTTCCCCGTGTCTTTGTCGGAAAATTCCGATGCACGTCGGATTTCTAATAATTCATAAAAAAGGTAATGGAATATTCACATTCTCACGTGCAGGAAAATTCCGATTATTTTTTGAAGTATGGTCTCTTCAATAAAAAAAAAAACACTGCTCGGCGAACTGGATGGTTCTTCTGTTGTTAAATATTCTATCGTTGTCGCAAGTAATTGTTTTATAGACATGTGACTTTATTTATAGCTCTTGGAGTAGAAAAAAAATTTCTTGCACCAACTAAATATTATAAGACAACTAAAACTCATTCATTTGTAAGGAACTATTCAGTTTTCTCAGTGTCCATCCTAGCAGAAATGATTTTAGGCACCTTTTAGTTCATTCTCAGGCCTTTTCCAGTGATTAGACTCTACCCGGAAGTGTAAGAGAGCTTTCTGCTCTCTCTCTCTCTCGATCAATTTAGACTGAAAAATCGCAGGAAAGTTTGAAATATCGTCAAATAATTGATAAATTTCTTCCGAATGGAGGTGAGCTAACGCGTCGTCGGCTGACCTTCGAGTGAATCTTCAGGAGATCCGAGAGTCGTCGTTATATCTGGAACCACTGATCGGAAAGGTAGAAAAATGTATGGTTAATTCGCGATCCAAAGAGCTGCATAAATTTTTCGTAATAGAGACAAAACAATAATAACAACAGCATAGGAAACAAAGATCCAAATCTGAACAACTGGTCTGACTCATAAGCGATGTATGTACTATTGACTATGAACGTATCACTTGATTTTATCTTGAAATTAAACCGAGATTGTCGCTCTGTGGCTTCTCTCTTCTTCGACGACCAAGGCCTTGAATCTCTAATCCGTTTATTTTTCCACGACAGTTGAATTATCCTTCGAACGATCAGCGTAGATATACTGTATTGTCCGCTGACGCGTGTTGCGTATATACATTTATAATATATGTACAAATACGCTTCCGTGCTGGTACAGAATACCGCCGCGTGTGTTTCACGTATTCCTATATTGGTCATAAAAGTGATTTTCTACTCCAAAGAAAAAGAAGTGAGCAAAGTTGGCAAATGGTCGATCGGTATCGCATTTCAAGAAATCTTCGAAAGAGAGTAAGAAATATGTATGTATAATATCCGCTCGGTTCTCTGATGATGCCTGCAAATCATTATCCATCGAGCATATCATAACACAGCAGAATCGTGTTACTTGCGAACCGTAAAAATTGCAGTAATAAAGAGAGAAAGAATCCCTCATAGCTTGAGGTAGAGTAGAGACCTCTCTTCCCTTGTCCCGCCCCGTAATCCCCTTCTTGCTCCCTTCAAATCGAGCGTGACTGTTGCGAAGAGATCATCATCATCTCTTTCTTTTCGAGGAGGAGGAGGATGGTTTTCAAAGAGACCGATGGGTGGAAGTGGCTCTCCTTTCCAAGAGTTAACTTAACTATTGTGCCCGATATACGTTTTTCAACTTCAACTTTTATAAAGGTGATGGAAAAGAAAAAAAATAGGCATCGGACGTTATCTATCCTCGCGATCTCCAACCGTCCAACGTTTCTTCAGAAGTTTCTCTCAAGTTAGACAGAGGCAAGTTCACAGTAATGAACAAATAAAACTCTCTAATAACGTTTGAGAATATCCAAGTGTTCGAGGCAAACACATGTGGGCGTTCGTGTTTGTACGTATGTATCGTACACCGATTATTCAATCGTGTGTAGTTGGACTTTCAGATTCGGATCGCTCGGTTTATTGCGATAGAACCACATCGGTTCTATCTATCATACATTTTTATGATCATGTTAGAACGTGTGTACTAAGTTATTATGACACAAATCCTTACGTCACTCTTATCGACACACCAGCATACGTTGTGTGTAATTATATTATGCGTATTAGATGGACACGTGTAATAATTATATATGATCGAGTATTACCGTATTACTAGGAGAGGCTGATTTGCGTATCTTTTAATATTCGGAATTGTACTAGTCGTAGATTCTAGGATTTAATCCCGATGCAAAATTCTCCCCTTTTTAAGTTCCATGCTGTACGGTTCTTGTATACCGATCGATTCATTTGAAACTCTCTCACGTTCTCCGTAAACACAAATGACAATTCCGTGTTAATGCTTCACGGACGATGGTATTATAGAGGAAACGATAACATTTCTACTCACTCACGAAAAATTTGAAACAAAAGAATTTTCTCATTAATGGCAAGTTTCAAAGGATACTGTGAGTGTAGGTCTCTGCTCTCTTTCTCTCTCTCTCTCTCTCTCTGTTCGTTACGGAAACTTGAGGGAGAAAATAAGAAGATGAAGGAGAAGGAAAGGAGACAAAGACGGAGTGTGCGTTATTTACGTATTAGCCTGGAGCTGAAGGAAGTAAGAAAGGCTTTTAAGGTCAAACTTGAGAGGCCTGCCATGCATTTCAAACGAAAACCAGTGGCCTTCATCGATCATCGTGTGTATATGCTTTATGCATATCTATACGTGTTGGACATTTTTTCTCATTCGAATAGTACGCTAAGAACATTTCGAGTCCCTCTAAGTAAGAAAATTTTCTACCCGGTTCGCACAGGGTACGAATGGAATATATACACATACATCACCTTGACATACATATTTTCTTCCTCCTTCCAACATTCTCCCCTTTTTATATTTTTCTCTACAACGCGCATCCTCGAGTTTGATTAATATGTTCTTATGTATATAGGGTGGCCTTGGTTCACCCAAAGGGGCAGTAGGTATCTTCCGATCTCTCATTTGTACCATATTCGTAAGATAATTGCCCCTGCAATTAATTCCTCGACCCAAACAATGCAATTGAAGTAAACATATATCACGTTGATTCATCTCTCAAACGTCATTGAAAATGAATTCATGTTTGTTCTTGAATCGATTTCCTGAAATGGGAAAAACAAAGTTTCTCAAAATTTGTTTGAATTTTGTGTTTCAGACAAAGAAGAACAATCCAAACCACATAAAACGTCCAATGAACGCGTTCATGGTGTGGTCCCAGATCGAGCGTAGGAAAATTTGTGAGGTACAACCGGATATGCACAATGCTGAGATAAGTAAGAGATTAGGCAGACGTTGGAAGACCCTTGACGAAGCTGAGAGAAGACCATTCATCGAGGAAGCCGAAAGATTGAGGCAATTACATATGGTGGAATATCCGGATTATAAATACAGACCGCGAAAGAAAGCAACAAAACCCGCTCCGGTGCTCAAAACAAAAGAAACTAAGAAACCCAGAAAATCCTCTTCATCTTCCACCTCGTCGACGTTATCCACGTCATCCAATTCTTCTTCCACCTCATCTTCGAGTTCTTCTTCCTCGATGCGGTCGAGTTTGAGTTCGATAAGTGGTCACAAATCTAGGAACGATACCAACAACAACAGCCAGAGTCCGATCAAGAGGCTCCAAGCGCAACCCACGAGCAACCCCGTATCTAGGCTGAAAGTTCGTTTAGCTTTGGTGGACAAAAGAGCAACTTTAGATCCAGATTACACGCCAACTCCCCCGATAGTGACCGCTAAGGTACCCAGCAGTCCCTCTTGCGATACCCCAGATTCCCCTGAATCAGCCAGTTTTTACGATGACAATTTCCTGGAATGCAATCAAAGCATCAGCAACAATAATAACAATAACATCAACAAGAATAACACGACCTCGAGAATTCTAGTGACTAAAGTTAAACAAGAGATAACCACCACCGGCTGTACCGATATGGAAATAGATTACAAAACTAGCCCCATCTTCGACAACGATAGGATTTTGTCATCCGTTCATGGATTCACCTCAGACACCATCGGAGGTATGGCCCTGTCGAGAAGTTTCCAACAACAACGATGTACCACCCCCACAACTTGGGATCAATCGTACACGATCAAAGAGGAACCTGGTACCACCTCGGCTCTTGCAGCGACAACGACGGGTACCACGACCACCGGAAGCCATCTTCTGTTAAACGCCAATAACAATAACAATACCACCAACAATAACAACAACCTCTCCAGCTCTACAACCAACTCCACTGCCAACAACAACAACAACAACAACAACAGCACCAACAACAACAATAATAACAATATCGTGAAAATCGAAGACTCCGCACCCCCGATCGCAACAGCCAGCAGTTTAGCGGACCTTGACAATTTGACGGACCTCCTCCTCATACAACCTTCCGATTTTAAACTCGATCTCGATATGGAAACTATAACGGATCTCGATTCTTTTGAAACCGCAAGCTCCAGTAGTGGCTCGCATTTCGAATTTACCTGCACGCCCGACGTTACGGATATGCTGTCGGATATTGGGGTCAGCAACGACTGGGTCAGCTTTCAATAAAAACACATTTAAAAGTATATATATATATACATATACATACTTTCACACACCCATATATATATATATATATTTTTAGTTGAATATTTTCGTACTGGCGAATTTTGTCATAGAACACCTGGAGAGAAAGAAAAACGAAACAAGAAAAAAAGAAGTAACATGGAACATGGAGTAACCATTTTCTCGGGAGATTTATCGTTGTATATAAATTTGTAGATATTATTGTCGAAGAACTTCGATTGGATCGGAGACGCCAAGTTCGGGGGAGAGAGAGAGAGAGAATCGGTTGTATCTCGAATCGCAAGGTTTTCCGTACCGTAAAAGAAACGAGGAAGCAGGTGTGGATGTGAATCATGTATGTGAGTCATGTATCCATCAGATACGGTTCCGGATTGCGGTGATATCTCGCTACGTGCGGTTGTTGCCGTTTACGGATTCATGACGATTGGAATAATTTGAGAGGATTCTGAAATCGTTTGGAGAACGAAATTCATGGTCCTGCAATGACGATTTCAAATTGTCTACCCCCGCGTTGGGGTTGTTGGATACATGCTTTGCTTAAGTGGGACGCGAAAAAATAGGAAATATCCGAGATTTTATCGGGAGTTGGACTTTTGAGTTTGGATAGATGGATGTGATTTGAATTCGAATGCAGGAATTTTCGAGGATCAGTGTTGGGAGAAGTATCGAGGGTTGGGGGTTGAAGAATTTCCTGAATCATGGGGATGAATTTTTACGAACAGGACTCACGTAAGTTGCTTGTTTTCCAAATTGCCGATTCATTGAAAGTTCATTGAAAAATTCATCATTCGCTACAATCGGAGATTTTTGCGCATGAAAAAATGTTTTTTAAATATCACAACCTCAAATAATGGAGGTGACAGAGGAGAAATGTTTCCCCTGTTTTAATAGCGTTCCATCCGCAGATTCTATTCATTTTCCTTCGATTCACAGAATGCGCCATGAGGTTCATAAAGTAGTTTTTTTTTTTCATGGGTTTCAAAATCAGAACATTCACATTAAAAAATATTTAAAAAATCCCGATTGATTCGATTGTATGGAAAAGCGATTTTAATCGCAGGAACAGTGAGGCCCACGGTAAATTATTGATTTTATTAATTTTTTTAATTCAGGGCGAAAGCTATTTCGGAGCAAAAAAGACAAAAGCGTGTCATTTTGGTTTGAAATATTAAACAAAATTCCACTGACTCTGTTGAAAAAGGATTCCAAAGATGCAGGAAATTAAAAAAAAAAAAAGTCACAATGAGATGAAGGAATTTTATATTTTTTAATTTTTTTTTTTTTGTCAACATTTTTCTCCATTATATCAAATTTGCCATCTGAATTTGACACTGGTGATCAGTCCTCCCACAAATCTCCCCTCGATACGTGAATTGAATATCTTCGATATCGCAATATCTAAATTCAAAAGTTCAATTAATCAAAATCCAAACATCGTTGTCGTAGGGCGCCCGATACTCGACGCTCCTTTATCCTCGAAGGGGACGAAAAATCAATCGAGGGAATGAAAATTGCCAAATAAAAAAATTCAATCAATGCAATTTCTGGAACTTCTAAACAAAAAAAATTCGGACAACAAATTTTGATCAAAAAATTCACTGAGATGGAGTATCGAGCGCCCTACGATGTAACTCAAATCCCAAACGAATTTTTCGTACAGGAAGATTTTGCGTGCAGAAGGAAAATCGAAAAAACCGCGTTGGATACTTTGTTTTTGTGTGATGGTTAGGATACCCTAGTTATTAATTATTATAAACCTATAAGATTTCTTCTTTGAGTGTACATTTGAATTCTACGTATATGATTCGACCGATTTGGAGGGAAAGTGTATAACGATGATCATTCCAAATTGGATTCAACTCCGTTGGAAATGATTTCGATATATATAGATATATATATTATTATTATCATTCTCATGATTATTATTATTATTGAATATATATGTAAATGTTATATAATATCAAACCACTGATCTCAATTTGTTCTTTTTTTTTTAATAATTTTTTTTAAACGAAAGATAACTCTACTTTACGAATAATTAATAGAAAATAATCAACTGATCACTAATACCAGCGAACGCACTACCAATTTAACGATCTTATTTCGCCATTTTATTTCCTCTTTTTTTCTTTTTCTTTTTTTAATTATTATTAGAAAGAACAAAAGGGTAAACTGCCTGTGTAATAATTCGTTTATTGTTCTTATCATTACTGCTATTATTATTATTATTCTTATTATCGTGCTTTTTTTTTACTCTCCATTTTTTCTCAACAGATAATTTGTTAGTATTATTATTATTATTATTATTATTATTATTAATAATATGTGACATGTTGATGTTGTTGTTATTATTATTATTATCATCATTATTATCAATTGATATTATTATTATTATTATCATTATTGTTATTATCTTTTTTTATCATAGACGATATCACCAACAATATTATATACGCATATATATATATATATATATATATGCATATATATCTATATAAACGATACCGCAAAAAGCCAGTGGTGCTTCGTACTTTTTAAGATTTTTATTACTATCCGGGTGTGAAGATATTATACACATATATTCGGAGAACAAAATTGGATTTGCGAGTGATTGACAGTAATTTGTGTATATATACATATATACTTCGGATAATAAATATATAAATAAATATATATTACAATGGTTCTTTGAAATTTCAATTCATTTTGATTTGGCTTCTCACAAAAGAATCATAACAAAAATGAAAATCGATAATTTAAAAAATAAGTTTTACAACGCGTACATGAATATGTATATATATATCTGGAATTTCTCATGAATCATGCTGATATATATTACATATATAAAAAAAAAAAACTCTGAGAGGGATGTATATATGTATAAAATACGTTTGTATAAAATATTTGTGCACGGTGAGAATATTTCCTCAATGAAAATGGGGAATCTATTTTGATAAACTTGAAGTGGATTTCTGACTTGGAAAAATAATATATTGTCCTACGAGAGATCGTAAGAGAAGAATTTGGTGGAAAAAAGCACTGTGAGAAGGTGAGAACTTTTCATTACAGCCCCTCTTTATTTATTTTATTTATTCTCTTCTCTTGAAGGAATATATTATTGTCAAATTGTCTCCATTGTTGAAGTAGAGTAAAAAATTCAACTCCGAACGCATAATCAAATTCATCGTGGGATTTTTAAAGCCGATTTAGTGCAAGGATATTCAAAAACATCCACATCAATTTTTCGAGAAATTAGAAACATTAATTTCTCATTCTAAATATTCATCAGTAAATATTCTATGGATTTTAATTTTTTTAAATAACCTTGCACTATTCGGCGCTTCCCCAGGAATCAGGATTTTCAAAGTAATCGTTTCAACTGAATATATTATATATAAATAAAATAACAGAAAATAAAAACAAGAAAACAGTGCCTATAACGCAATTCTGAAACTCACGTACAAAATTCAAATACAGGGCTGAAAATGCTAAAAAATGAAAGTCACCTAACACATAAATATAAAAGTGAACACTCAATTGTTTTATGAAAATATTTGGGGGAACGATTCGAGCGAAGGCGGCTTGACTAGAAAATTATCTTCTGGACCTGAGCGGGAAGAAGACACTAAATCTTCCCATTTGATGAAAAACGCCCTATTTTGACTGTGGACATTTTTCCATTGCTTTGGAGTCACATTCAGTGCTGCTAGATTTGAGGCTGATACCGTTCTTCCCCCCACCATGTACGCCAAGCCGAGCGAGCAAGAGAAAGGGTAACTTACTTTCTTTCTCACTCACCCGACTTGATTCGCATGGTGGGGGAAAGGAGAGTGGCTCGATGGAGGGAGAAGGAATGGTCGCATCTACGTGGTGTCTACGTTCCATCTACCATAAATCCACGTAATGATGTGACGAGAAGGCGATGTGGATCTTGGAAATGTACTTGAAACTCTTAAGTTCTCCAGTACTTCATTGTCAAAGGAGAATAAAATGAAAATGAAATAAAAATAAAATAATTGAAGAATACAAAATCCTTCGATTCAATGAGTAAATTATTGTTCATTATATTTATTTTTATGTTTCATTTTATTCTCAGTATTCTGATTTTGATGAATTTTGAAGAATAATTGTTATTGTTGTAGCAAACGTACTGACTCTTTATTCCCTTTAATTATCCAACGAGAGATCATAAAACATTCAGACTCGAGTCATTTAATTTCGGATACCCTCATCAGTTCCTCAGGAGATGATAATTTCTAGTCAGGCTAGAAAGGGAGGAAAAAGCAAAGAAGAACATGTGAGGAACAATCGCACTTTTTCCTAACTATCCTCCTAGGAAAAGGCGCAATTGAATCAATCGCAGACATGACAAGGAGGAAAGAATCACGACGTGTGTCTCGGAAATGCCTGATTCAATTGCAGAGTCACGAGTTGAAAAGTGTGTCCCGAGGGACGGAAGGGCAAGATTGAAAGAATATAATAATATATTTATACGTCGCATGTTAGAGTTTGAAAATAAATGACAAAAATAAAAAGAAGAAGTTACCAAAAGATTTATACGACAAACGACAGGCTGTGAATATATCTCTAGAATCTCTGGAATTTCCGAAACTTGAAACACTGTAAAACAAACCGCTGGGAACGAGAATCATGAAATATACATAGATAAATTTTCAAAATTTGTGACAATAAATGATTTCAATTACAAAAAAACACACACACATTCGTATGGATTTTGAGGGGAGGGAAAGGAACACACGTGTGCCAGTAATGCCAAATAAAGTGTTGTGTCGCGTTGTTAAAGGGGAATGGCCAGTAAAAGTTTATTTACGTAGATTTGAAACCATTGTGAAATTTTGAAATCGAATTAAAAATAAAGAAGAAGAGAGAAAAAGGGATTTTGTATGAAATTTTGTCAGTTCGATGACGAGAGTCGTCGCTGAAATTTTGTGGATGATGAATATTTTTTGATACCATTGACGATTCTCAGAAATTGTCGAATTTGTGCTCATCGATTCGATCGATGAGATTTTTTTCGTAACCGCAGATTGCAGTCTTGATATATTTGTCTTTGATAATATAATAATTAGGGGAATAAGAGAGAAAAAAAGAAAAGAAGGTAGATTAATAATAAGCTTACATGTTGTATATGATGGTATCAGAAAAGAATATAAAAAATCAAAAATAAATACGATCATTGAAAGAACGGAGAGGAATAATATTGGTATATAAATATATATATTTTTTTGTATTCGATCGATCATCACTCCCAATCAATTTCTCTTTCGATTCTTCTCTCTATATTATATATTATAAAAAACAAAATACTACTCTCTAAAAATAAGTATCGCTTGTTTCATAAAATTTAAATGGATGTTCCGCTAGTGCTATAGACACACAAAGTAAAAACAAAAAGACAATTAATGTTTTTTCAAATTTTCTATGAATCTAAAAATTATGTATATAAAATATAAATGCGCAACTTATATCGGAACGATAAATGTAAAGTAGGTTTTATTATCAATTTTGACAGTATGTATGTATATATATATATACATATATATATATGTCTTTATAAAACTAACGTGTGTGTGTGTGAGTGTGTGTGTGTGTGTGGGTATATGTGTGTGTAGGCGTACGGCCAAGGTGTTCAAGAAAGTGCAAATTTTCTCTATTTTATCTATTCTATTTTATCTCTGGTTCGTTCATTGCGGCGCTTGGGTTTGTCACTGTCATGTGAATTGTTTTCGTGACATGTCGTGCCACATTTGCATTTGGTGTAAACGTATGGTGATTGTACGTATAACGATAAGATTAATAATAATGATAATAATAATAATAATAATTGATATTAATAATAGAAAACACATATTATCAGTCCTATATTGAAAATTTTTCAAAAACACATGTCTTTGTACCGTCTAGTACCATTTTTTGTACCTTACGCATTATCGGGCGACACATCTTTTTGTCGTAGAGCTTATATTACCGTAGGAGAAGAGTTAATAATAATAATAATAATAATAATGATATTAATAACAATAACAATAAGGATACATTTAAATATAATAAATTCAAGTGCAAGAAAAGTAGAAGGAAAAAAATGTAAGAAAAAAAAAAAAGCTCGTGTGTACCTAAGAGAATGAATTTTTATAATAACTTCAGGCATCGTTTGTGAATTTTAATGAAAAGTTAAAAGTAGCTACGTAAGTGCTTTTAGCAAGCGCCTCGTGAAAAATAAATTGAAACTATGAAATACTTACAACAACAACAACAACAACAAAAACAAACCAACAAACAACCATCAAAACATCCGAAAATTGTGCGTTCGTGAACGATAATATGTAAAAAAAAGAAATAAAAGAAATGCAAAACTAAAGTGCAATATAATTATGTAATTTTTGCAAATGGCTCGAGAAACTGGTCCATAAAATGCTCTGGGAATATATAAATGTTACTGGAGATATAGGAAATGTACAATGTTGTCCGAGCAATCTATTTTTCATGGCGAAGAAAAAGAGTCGATGTATAAGAGATAAGAATAATTATAAAGGAGAGTATAAGTTTTTACATGTGAATGCATGCGTGCGAGAGAAAACAGATAACTAAGCGAGTCATATTTTTACATTTCAATTCAATTCATTTGGAGCAGAATTTAGATTTGCATGTGATTTTTGCGACCGATTGTGTGTCCGCTGTGAGAAAGAGAGAGAAAAAGTACGTGGAACGTCTGTGTGTACGATTATTCATATAATCCATGAAACGAAACAAAACACAAAAAAAAAAGAGTAACATTTTCTTCTTTTTTTTTTTTCAATTTTTGATATCTTTTATCATCTATTCGTTTATTTTCACACGAAGAAGGAAGGGAGCGAGAAAGAATAATCGAGGGAACATTATATTGTTACGCGTAACAATACGCGCCGGCTGATGTACGTGAAAGATTGTCATCATCACAGGGAATAATTTGACTATCACAGAATTCATCGAATAAAATGAGAAAAAAAAAATACGATATACAGGTTATCCTTTCAGTTTTGTCTATACGTAAAAGAATGAATAATTCATTGAAAAACGGAGTTATACTAATAACAATTAACATTGACGAGATCGATTGTACATTTGTATTTAGTCCACTTGTTTATAATACTTATTATCTTGTTATTAAGTACCCGATTTATATCATTTTTTTATGGAAATTATTAAAAAATAATTTAAAAATGAAATGGATTTTTTGTTTCATTACTTGAACCTGACCTATTTTTTTTTCTGTACTTTAGTTTATTATTATTATGAAGAGAAGAAATGAAATATACCCATGTGTGTATGGATCAATGGAACAATGATGGACCAAGCCTGGCACAAGACCTGCCGAGATTTGTCTCGAAGAAGTTACCAAATTTGGCCCAGGCTTGGGAATGATAAGATTCAATTCATTTACCAAGCATCAACCGATGCTTTTTTGATGGCAGATATGGATAGAAAAAGTCATTGATTCATATTTCAGTTCATGACTTTCTCCCTCGGAATACCGTACATGAATGATTTTGAAACGATAGAAAAAATGCTTATATGATCATTGGAAAATTTGCGTTCTTTGATATTTCAAAAATGGACGAATGGTTCAGGGGTTTTTGGTTCGACATTAAGCCTTACAGAACTGCAAAGTTCCATGAAAATCGATGGTCTTCAAAATGAGCAGCCAGACATCCTAAACTTCTGTGGAGAGTTCTTTAAAATCAGTTGATCAATGTATGATTACATTTAAAAGTATCCTATTACCATTAGGTGAAGTTCTATCCTTACTTAGATCAATAAAATCTACCTTGGTGTGTAAAAATGGTGTGTAGGATGAATTATGACAGGAAGATCGGCTCAGCCCTGGCCCGATGGTTATCTCCGAGTCTTCAGTCATTGTAAATTCAACATTCAGTCAATATTCACAAACATTGTGCCACTCATGTGGGCAATATTGGCACAATTGTTCTCAACGAATGCTCGATTCTTACACTTGTGCCAAGCTTGTACCCAATGTAGGGACCATTTCAAAAATATTAACAAATGTACCATGACTGACTATCCATTGAGAACAACGGGACAATCATGGAACAATATTGGGCCAATTGTTCTTGAGGGAGGTTTGTTTCTGACACATGTGCCAACCTTGGGACAAGCTTCGGTTTTTTTTTCAGTCTTGGCAATACCTGCATGGGTAAATGTTTCAGAAGTTATTAATTTTAATTTTGTTCCTAAATGAGAAATAGGAAATAGAGTTGCGTTTTTAGAAATTTTTATCTACGGGGCGTTCCATGTCAAATCGGATAGTTTGAAGAATTTTTTATTTTGATTTCCTCAATTGAGCGGCGCTGGATCGTAAAACTCGCCGAGCGCTCGAACACGTTCAGGCTCGATCTGACCCAGGAGTCCAATAGAACGAAGACAAAAAATTCTTCAAAATGAAAAATGAAAAATATAGTCTGTTAGAACTCATCAAAACACACATTTTTTTCTATCATCACTAGTTTCCGAGATAAAAATTCGAATGTGAAAATTTTCATTTCTTCAAAACCAGTAGAATTCAAATTATATTTTGCAATTACTCAGTGAGAGGTCATTCGAATGGGTTGAAGTACGGTATAAAACTTCAGTGATGATCATAGAAGACAAGTAGTGAGTTGAAATTGTCAAAAGATTTCATCATACAATCCATATTTAACAATCATCAAATGCTGTTGGGAACACGCGTTTGCGGGTTTCCACGAAAAAAAGTGTCGAGGGAATTTGGATGTTCCAAGAAGTTTTCCTGAAATTTTCAGATCAATCGAGTAAAAAATAAGGGAGATATTGAATTTGTTTAGAATGACGCGTCAGGCTTAACGTCAGTTAACGGTCCAATCATGGACCAAGCCTGGCACAAAACCTCCCGAGACTTGTCTTGAACAATTCAATAAACTTGGCCCGGGCTTGGGAATGATAAGATCAGGACAAGCTTGGGCCAATGGTTCGTTCCAGCCTAGTCCAAATGATTCGCCAAGCATCAATCGATGCTTTTTTTTATCACAGATATCGATGAGAAGAGTAATTTTATCCATATTTCAGCTCAAAGTTCTTCCTCGGAACACCGTACATGAATCATCTTAAAACGATAGATTAAATGTGCCTTGGCAGTCTTGACTGGGACGAGCTTGGGTTTTTCCCAGTCTTGTTAATCCCTGCATGGGAAAGACATCTTGAAATCCTGTAGAGAGTTCTTCAAGATCAGTTGATTTCCGTGTATGATCACATTTAAAAGTAGCCTATTACCATTGAGTCAAGTTTTATTCTTATTTAGATCAAATATATCTATCTTAGGGTGTGAAACTGGAGTGTGGGGCCAATCATGGGGAGGAGATTGGACTGGTCTTGGCCCGATAGTTATGCACAAGTCTTTATCCATTGTGAACTCGAAATTCGGTCACTAATTGAAAACACTGTGCCACTTATGTGGACAACATCGGCTTAAATAATCATCTTAACCTTAGCTTGATTTTCACGCTTGTGCCAAGCTTGTACCAAGTGCAGTTTTTGGCCATTCCAAAGATACGAACAAATGTCCCATGACTAACTATTATTCATTGAGAACAGCAACGGGACAATCATGGAACCAATCATCATGGGTTCAATTATTTCCAACGGAGGTTTGTTCCTGATACACGTGCCAATCCTGGGACAAGCTTGGGTTTTTTCTAGTCATGTCTATGCCTGCATGGGACGCTATATGCTCGACGGTTCATAAGCGAGTCGCACTTTGTGCAGATTTTTTCGTGGCAAATACTTTGCTGCTCCAGGAAAACTAGATTCCATTGTTATAGAAAATTTCTTCTCTCTCTGCGTGGGACTTTGCTCAACGGTGACAATTGAATATTGGCACGAAATTGTTTGTCTATAGAAACCAATACCTTTTGGAATCCGTCCAGTTGAGAAATAATAATGACCCTGAATAATGCTGAAAATTGCGCCATTGGACAACACTGGGAATTTTCTCATGGGGCATTTCTGAAAGAAATCTTCACTGTAAAAAATGTAGGGAGTTCTCTTTACACTGCGCGGAAGAAAAGGCAATAGCTGTGACAGCTATTCACTTTTTCAGCATCCTTTTTCACCCCTGTAGCTAAAATAATTACAACTGTAGCTATTTTTTAGCTACCGTAGCAGGAAATCATAGCTGTAACTGCACGGGTTTTGTCGTTGATATTTGGATAGCCAAATAATTCAGCTGTTGAATTTTCGCTGTGGTAGCTACATTTCCCCGCACAAGAATTCACCATTGGCAATTTAGCATGGCGCAATGGAGATAAAGTATGGCCGAAGCTTGGCAACCAAGCATGGTGCAACACTGAAACATCATTCTATGATTTATCGATGTGTTTTTCCAATAAAGCCCCATCATTGGTGCAGGAATGGCAATGAAATAGACCATCCATTGGCGAACAATAGAAAAATTCGTTTATCCAGTTTGTTGCGCCAATGATAGAACTGTAAAATATAATTAATCCAAAAAGTATATGAAAATTATGCGTATTTTACAATTTTTAATACACGTTATTTGGGAGAGTATTGTGTTTTTCTCATTTATCTGTAAACAACTCGGTGTTTTTTGTCGCTAAAGTTTGCCATGAGAAGTGTAGACGATATGGATCAGCGGTAGGAGCCCTCTGGTGTAACCTGTAACAAAGAACGATCTTCCTGTTCTTCCAGAGAATTATTTGAGCCTTATATATTCCTTGTATACATCTCTCCCTACTCGCGAGAAACATTCGATCGGTAACTTAGCTAGCAATTCAGCCATCAAAAGTTCAAATTAAGGAGCATGCCAATATCGAGCCATGCTATTACCAATGATCGGCGCTACATTGAAAACTCATTTTTATCCAGACTAGACCAAAGTTTGTGGCAATATTCAACCACGTTCCAAAAGATCCTCACTTTCGATAGAATCTATCGTTCGGTCAAACTATGTTGGACCAAGGATGAGCCTGGCAAGCGCCAAGCCTGGCGGAATTGTGAATCAATGGTAGGCTGACAACCTAAATTCGTTGAACATCGATATGGGTGCAACATTCTAATTCTTGTTAATCAACATTGAATATTCATAGATTGCCAAGCTATATTCTCGCTGCTACCGCTAAGTGAGTAGCTGCGACGGTTAAAAAATAGCTCCCGTAGCTAATGCTTAGCTATCCAAATAATAGCTAATCATCTTTTTATTTATTATGGGAATTATTTTACCACTTTGAGAAATTATTCTGTTGTTTGGGTGTTGAATCCTCCACGAATGAAGAAAAAGTCTACCAAATCATAGTAAAAAATTTCCCATCTGTGGAGGAATTTTGGTGCCAACAAATTTCTTACAGTGTCAGAAGTGTCTTTCAAATCCATTTGAAAGGATGTTTACTCAGTCAATAGTATCTTTTATACCTCTCGTACAAAGCAATCTTTCAAACGAATCAAAAGTCTTGGAGAAGTCTCAAGCAAACACTTTTTTTCTGATTTCCTGGAGAACGGTAGCTCTTTGTGCGTATCATAGTTCATTCGAAAATCTTGAAATGGAATAATTTCGGTTCAGTTTGAAGGGATTTCGTTACCCGAAGAAGAATATTCAGATGTCCCCGCTGATATCAGTTTTAGTCCCCACTGAAAAGATCCTCCATGAATAGGAAAAAAAACCCCACTTCGAATCCAAACGATACCTCACTGCGCATTTCTTTGAATTCTCTGTACAGAGACATTTAACGAAACGACTTTTCGCATGAGTTGTCTCGAAAGACTTGCCTCTCGACTTTGAAATGACTCGAAATTGAATGAGGTAATATCTACAACCGTGACAACAAAGAAAGAAAACGCATTTGTGTAAAATGTAATTGTGGCTATAATGACAAAAAAACCTTACCAATAATGAGCGTGAAAAAAATCTGACAAAAAATACATTCGCCTTGGTGAAATAATAAGATGCGTGTGCAATGTTCTTTCACCGAAGAAACGCACTAACAGGGTTCGCTGGTTGAATGATACGAATTACCTGTGTGTTGGGCGTACAGTACTTTCTCGGGGCACATTATAGGCGAAGGAGAAAAAAGAAGAGACAGGAAAGTACGAAGAAGAAGAAGAAGAAGAAGACGGAGTACGGTTCACGATTCGTTGCAATCTATTCTAGATTGTGGGCATGTAAGTATATCGTACTTCAACTGCAACGTGTTTACGCTCGACACGGCATATCATGAACGGAGCAAGTACTAAGTGGATCTTCTCACACTTTAATGACTTTTAACTTTAACTTACAATGTAGTCATGACTCAAAAAAACAACTCAAAAAAACTTGTAATCGTTGTTTCTTTTTCTAAAAACGCATCAATGAAAATTCGATGAAAATTTCCCAATAAACATGAACATCTTCAAGATATCTTAAAGATGTCTTTCCAAAGATATGTTTGAGATGTTTTGCCAAATGTATCTCCTAAGATCAGCAGTTTTGAGATTATGAGTGCATATGGATAACACTTTAAATGACTTTGTTCACAATCAAATTGCAAAGAAGGTGAATTCGTTGATAAATTGAAAGCTCGAATGATCCATGTAAATACTAAGAAATTCTGTGAAAAGTACAATTTTGTAATCTTGCGGTGCTAGCACTAAAAGTAACGAATCTCCAAGTCACAATATTTTGCGAATTATCGAACTTCTTACCCTGAATTTTATGTACGGCCTTCGTGTACGGTGATTGGATAAAATTCTCATTCACATTTACTAATAAGTTGTTTTTCAATAACAGTGAGAAAAAAATAATTGAAAGGTATCTATGATATTCATCGGACACTAACGATCACTGGATCATGTACTTCAATATATTTCACCAAATTCATTAAACTGTTCAAGTTTTAAGCACAATCACCTTATCTTATATTTGTATATGTAATAAACACCTTGTTCAAAAGATCACTTTGACTCTGAAAATATACACCGCTGACATTATATCTCGCTATGTTATATTGAGAATCATGAGCACCGTCGTCAAATTGTCCGTATGGCTCAGGTCGTTGAAGCGTAGGTGCGTCGTGAAATGTCCGGGTTCGAATCTCGCAACCCCAAGAATCCGAAATGAAGTGAAATTTGTAGGACTGAGAGGGGCATCGAAAGAAAAGAAAGGAGGAAGAAGAAGAAAAAGAGGGGAGAATTTTTTTTATGCACGATTCAAGATTTTTCTAAGATATTTTTATGAATTCTTCAAGACATTTTTAAGACTCGATCGAATACTTCTAAAACATATCTTCCACCAGACCTTTTTGAGATATCTTAAACTTGTCGAAATCAATCGCGTAAGACATCTTTTAGATTCCTAAAGGACATCTTTGACACTTCTTTGCGAGATATCTTTTGGATATCTAAAAGATGTCTTTTTATTCGATTGGGTTTGAAAAAAACTTCCTCGATCGGTCTCGATCTGTGGATGGAAAGGTGCGTTTAAGCTCTCGCATTGCACGTTTATTTACGCGTACGCGTGCCTATGTACCCAGGTATATAAGCAACAACACTGCAATCTGTGCCCCTTCTTTATTAATAGCAACTGCTGCGCATTATTATCGTTGAAGCGTGTCGACGAGGACAGAGGTAAAGACAGAGTTAAAGACAGAGTTAAAGACAGAGAGAGGCAAGGCGCCCCAATCTTTGTAAATCAAGTCACGATCTGCATTTATGTTGTAGATCCGCACACGTGTGAACCTGCATGTGTATACGCCGAGTCAAGTAGGTGGGAGAATAAAGGAGCTATGTTGATTACATTGAAACCGTTACATATTGGTATTCAGTGTCAGAATTGTCTCATTTAATCTTTGTTCCGACATAATCGCGCGATAGTTTGAATTTCTCGAGCATTTATTTTTCTAGGCTCAAATGTGTGTTACGATTTCATAAACGTTGACTCAAACGCAAGAGCCTCGCGTCGTTTTCAAGGACCCGAGAATTCGATTCCTGGGAGATGAACCGTTTACCGTTCTTCCCATAAAACAGCGAGTGACAGAATTCGTAAATGAATCTAAGACCCAAAGGGAAATAGCATTAACGCAAGTCACGCTGAATGATTGTGGATAAAATAAAATAATGAGGGAGTTGGATGCTTCTTCGTAAACATCTATCATTTTTTGCGAGCGTGAGTGCGGGGCAAAGAAATGATTTCCTCCGATAGTGCGGTCAGCTGATACCATTTGCATCATTCCACAATGCATTAAAGTAATTGAACAGGGAAGTGAAATTCAATTCACGTCGTGTAATTCGTGTTAACGCCGGTGCCAAATAAAAAGAACAAACCGAGTGTTAATATTTTTAGCAAACTACGACTCGGAAATTCAAATAATATTGTACATGTGCGAGTGAAATTATGTTATTATATGATGCTAAATAGGTTTCGTTTGAGTACTGTTCAAAATTCTAACGATCTTGGCATAGATATTATATTTACTCGTTATATAGCTGAATTTAGCGATGCGCTATGAAGATCGTGCCAATCTTGTAAGCGGAAGTCACATAAAATGGAAAAACGATCTCGGAATTTTCACATTTTTCTGCATTCTTCGTACAACGCTGATAAATATTTATAATTCAACGATCTCGAATGTTCATTCGAGAACATTGATTTCCGAAGTATCTTGAGATGAGCATTGGCATTGGTGCTGTGACGAATGATTGTATACGATATTCAAAGCATCTCCGAAGGAGTTTTCCTCTCTACGTGATGTTGAATACTACAATCATAACAGTAGAAATCTAGGCATCTTCGTGCTCATTATTACTTTTTCAGCTGAAATTCCAGCGACAAAATACGGACTCAGGTTACCGCAAACATGCCCAAGTGTGTATCAACGGCGAGCCCAATCCAAGCCCAGGGTGGGTACCCATGCTGTCCAACGTGGGGCCAACCCTGAGATGATAACATCGTTCCCAGCTTAGCTGTATTGCTTTGCCCGAGGATTGGTAACACCATGGGCCCAGCATGAACCCAGACTAGGCAAATTGCTGTGAATTCCACCCCAGCGGGCATGAATTTCAGCCCACTTTGACCCAGTCCTGGGCCTAGTGCTGAGCCCCATCGTGCCTATATGAGCCCAAAACTGGACCAGAATTCATACACGCTGAGGATTGTACATATGTGCTCGGGATATAAATTCACCCCAATCTTGGCTCAACGCTGGTCCAAATTGGAGCCAAGTTCAAATGTGCCCGCACTAAGATTCATTATTTTCATTTTCTACCAGCCATGATTGTATGGGAAAGCACAACAGGGCGAAGATTGAGCCAACATGAGCCCCATCGTCATTCCCCGATTCTGGGTTAAAAAAGATAGACCCAGCCTGGGGCCCATCGTCATTATAGGCAATACACGCTTGGGTGGTCTCAAAGTGATAATCGTCGTCATTTATCCTGTTAAATGGATTCCTTGAAACTAGAAACATTATGTAAAGAATAATGCACTGCAAGATTCTTGGTCTTCAACAGCAAAGTTGGGTAATATTTGTGGAAATTTTACTCTAAACACTGTTTTAACCCTTTCCGATACCAACTGATATTCGATTCGATGTATTGTAGAGCGTTCAAAGATATCTTAGAGATGAATCAACTAAATTGGCACTATATTTTCCTTCTTGCCAATATATTTACTAAAATTTCATCAGGGATGAAGCGCCTGTAAATAAATATTCTGTATTCTACAGTTACACAAACATTAAAAAACATCGTCTCATACATGAACACAGTGTCGACGAAAGTTGAATAAACCGTTCTTCAGAATTGAAATAAAATATGATTTCAAATGAGGAAAAAAATTTCAGCAAATGAAATATTTTATTTTGATAGTAAGAAACATAAAATAAAATATTCGATTCTTATAATCTTGAAGCTAAAGCATATAAAATGAATACTTTATTCCCTGTTTATATCTATTTTACTGTGTTGATAAACATAAATGAATTGAGAAAGTATCATTTCTGATGATCGATTTTATGAAGAACTACATAGACTGTAAATTGGTGTAATAAAAAGGAAAAATACTTCGCTAAACATTCCAACCTCCAGCACTGACACGTTTATTTTAAATAAAACACTGTTTGAAATACTATTTTCGAACGAATGGAATATATTTTATTTTGCAAAATTTCATACACAACGTCAAATAAAATATTTATTTATTCTTTAAGTTGGAAGATAGTATTTTATAATACCCAGAGTTCTGTTCGACAGCTGAATATTGTCTCATTCGATTACTAATTCGTTTGAATAAACGATTCAAACTGCAGCAACATTCGGGAGCATTCAGGGTTTCATCTAGAAGTCACAAAAAAAAACTCGAGAGTAGTTATCGGAGGCGGTGGTGTTAACAATCCGAGTGATCTCAAGTGAAAACTTGAGTCCATATGTGAATTGAGGCAAAGTTTTGAAAAGATTCCTCTATTATAATCTTAAACACCTCACGAATTGATGAGAAACTGTTTGGGAGACCTGAAACTTATGAAGAACTTATAAAGAATGCATTAGAAACTCATAAGGAACTGCTCCCAGTTCGAATTGTCTTGATCAGAAAATTTTGTAATGGAACGTCTCAACAAATATCTTGAAAAAACAAAACAAACCTTGGAGACTTCAATCTCAAAGTGTACAATTTGGGCAGGGGAGGGAGAGATTCTCTCTTCCATGTCAATTTTGAGAGTTAGATCGATTGAAATGCCTAGTGCAACGATAGTTGAAAAACCGTGAATATTTTAATAATAACGAACCTTGGAACTCAAGAAACACGGGCATCATTTGGAGATTCCCTAGTAGAAATTTTGATATGGAAAACATCAGGTCCAGATCAGGCATGCCTGACTTGAGTATCTGATAAGGCCCTGACAAAAATGTAAGGCAGGGACCTGATCAGGAAAACCAAACGTTTCCCAATCAGGATCTAATCAGGGTAGTAATTGAATTCCCAATCAGCACCTGATCCGGGTGGTAGCGGAATCCCCAATCACCACGACCTCATCTAAGCTATATTCCAACATTCAATTTAATTCTCATGGAATTCACTTTTCATACAATTTTTTGAAACTCCCCCAACAGAAGAAATTCTACTGATGATCCAAATGTACCTCAGTTGAACATTGAAAAAAGACAGGTAAATTTCTAATGAGTCCTGTGAAAATTCTGAATAGTTTGATACAGTCATCGTTCTGAATTGATCAGGTCCTGATTCGGTTGTCTTGTCGGTTATCACATGATTGAGATACGGATGAGCCAAGGCAATCCTGATCAGGTCCTGATCAGGATATCTTGACAGTTACCTCACAATTCCTTTGATAGTTCCCTATTGCAGCCTTACGAGGGCCATGCTTCTGATAGGGAATTTCCTGTCAAATTTCTACAAGGGTTATTTTCGATGCTTTAAGCCCAGTGCTCCACAATAGAACCCCATTTTGAAAATCTCCTTTGATTCTTGAATGGTACTGTGAAAATCTGAGGCAAGGACAGATGAGGGAAGTGTAATTTTAAGTATAAATCCTGGACGTATGAAGTTTTTTTAACTAAGATAGATGAGCGCATTAATGAACGCGACTCCTTCAATGAACATTTTGGTTTTTGATTCGTAGTTTTTTTCGTTTAGTGCTTCAATCTCAAATGCAGAGTCAGGCCTTAGACGAGGATCGGTCCTACGCAATGTATAAACTCATGGGCTGGGACTGGGTCCAGTCTCAGACCTGACTCCGCATACACGGAAAAGAATGTTCAGCTGTACCAGCTCAATTTTAGCTGCTGCAGCAGCGAAATATTTAACTATGATAGCTAGAATCTAGTTGATACAGCTAAACAATTTCTCCCTTGTACCGCCCTAAATGAACCACTGGTATGTAAGTAAATCCAGAATAATATGTCACAGAGAAAATATAATGAATGAAGGATTGTTCGCTAATGGGAGCTAAGAGGTTCATAAATGGGGGCGTTTACCTTATCCTTATGGATTATAAAGTTTCGTACACATAATTCTTAGAATCTTACATCTGTCCTTGAAATTCTCCCTGGTAAAAAACAACGGATAATGATCCAGTTGAAATTCGGATGATAATCCGAATCGAATCCGGATGGAACTTTCTCGGACTTCATCCGGGTGTATCCGAGTTTCAATAAGTGAAGAAAATGAAGTCCAAGCGAAAAACTAAATGAGTTTTATCCAACTTTTATGTGGGATTTTGGAAAATATCTACTATTCAAAGACTCCGGATTGGATTCGGATAGAGTCCCGGATGGAGTATCCGGTTGTTTCACCAGGGTTAACTTCTCGTTGACGAGAAAGACATCAACATAATATGGGATACGAAAATCTTCCTTTCCATAGGTTTCAGGATACACGGAGAAACATTTGCTGTAAAATCTACTATGTCACCGATAAATATAGGGATAACATTAAGGTGATACCAGTGACTCCTGAAGGTGCAACCAAAAGCATTGATTACAGATTACGAAATAAAACGAAGGAACCGAATGAAAATATCACTCTGCACAGACATCCTTCGATCATTGAAGATGGTCTGTACAGAGCGATGTTTTCCTTTTATTGCTTTATTCTCGAATAATTTGTCAGAAAAGATTTGGCTCGGGTTGCACCGTCAGGGGCCGCTGATATCCCCTTAAATTGCTGTAATTTATACTGAAATATCCATTGGATTTATCGTATTTTCTGTGACTGTTGCAGCAAATTTTCATGTTTATCGCAGACCTTGGTCGATTTAACAGGGATTTCAGCATATGTTACAGCAATTCTTTCCCCGTGTAATGAGACTTGATTCAAACTTTTTATTAAAAACTTTTGTTCTACAAAAATTGATTTCTCTGATGGAAAAAAATCTCTCTGAATCTCTCTAAAATCTCCTCGAATCCCTCGATATTTTGGAACATTGTTGAGAGAGATTGCGAATAATCTTAGAGTAACTCAGAGGAAGTTACAGATTTCCAAAATCGTGATACATCCTGAATCTCTTCAATTTTCTTTGAAGCTTTCTGAATTCTACCGAATTCAGATCCTCTGAAAATCTCCAAATTTTCATGAAACTTGTTGAATTGATTTTTCTCTAGATTCCTCCGAATTCTTCTAGGGAGTTCGATGTACAATTTTACCCAATTCCCCTGTCCCTGAATTCGTCTGAATCTTCCTGGATTACACCGAAGTTCTCTGAGTTCCTCTGAATATTCCTGAATCTTTCTGAAACGTCAAATTTTCAAAGAGATTCAAAGAGATTCCTTTACCAGGGTTTGAGAAACAATAAACAAATTCTAACTCACTTTGGAGAGCCAACCTTTTATTTCTTCTCCAAACGAGTGCAATTTTTGCTCTATTAGGGAGAAAATTCAGCGTCAAGTGTTCTCTATGAATAATGTAAGACATTTTAGTATTATTTTTCCCTGAAGTAAAAATTTACGATTGACTTTAGGTTGGCGCAACGTAGCCCCAGATCGGGTGATTTTTGGCATTAAAATGAAGCAACTGTGAAATGGTAACATTATTCCAAGCTCTGTTAATTCTGGCAAAAGAGTGGACCGAGTTTGGGCCAACGTCATGAGCGTCCCTACCGTAGGTGCACCGGCATCCACAATTTAGAGTCAAATATCTATTTCTTCCTACAACAATATTATTCAGACAAAAAACAATACAGCATAGCAAAAATAGCTGACTTGAAGTAAGTAAATGACACCCGAGTGGAAAATAATTCAATATATTAGGTGTATAACTTTGCTTTCGCCGTTTTGCAATAGATGGCTGTAGCGGTAAGTGGTAGTTGAAATAAATAGATCATAAATGTCATACAATAAGCTTAGGTATTTGTAAACATAACGCCATCGAAATATTAGTCGATTTGTGTCTGCATCATAAAGTTGTTCTCGATTAAACATGTCAGCTTACGAGCCAAATTCTCGTCATTTGCGGGAGGTTTTAATTTTCTGCTTTAATATGAAGAAATCTGCGGCTGAGGCTCATCGAATGCTCTCAAATACCTATGGTGAGGCCGCTATTAGTGAAAGAACGTGCCAAGAGTGGTTTCAACGCTTCAAGAACGGTGATTTTAACGTCGAAGGCCAGCATGGCGGTGGAAGAGAGAAGGTCTTCGCAGATGCAGAATTGGAGGCATTACTCGATCAAGACTCGTGTCAAACGCAACAAGAATTGGCAGGATCATTGGGAGTGACGCAACCAGCCATTCCAAAACGCCTGAAAGTCATGGGGATGATTCAGAAACAAGGAAATTGGGTGCCGTACGAGTTGAAGCCGAGAGATGTTGAACGGCGTTTGTGTGTTTGTGAACAGCTGCTCGCAAGGCAAAGATGGAAGGGATTTCTGCATCGCATTGTGACGGGGGACGAAAAATGGGTTCATTACGATAATCCCAAGCGCAGAAAATCATGGAGATATCCCGGCCATGCTTCCACGTCGACGGCCAAACCGAATATTCACGGTTTCAAGGTTATGCTCATCAGTATTTGGTGGGACCAGCTCGGCGTAGTGTATTATGAATTGTTAAAACCGACTGCAACAATCACAGGCGATCGTTATCGAACTCAATTGATGCATTCGAGCCGAGTATTGGAAGACAAACGGCCGCAGTACAACGAGAGACATGATAAAGTGATTTTACAGCATGACAATGCTCGACCCGATGTTGCGAAAGTGGTCAAGACATACTTGGAAACTTTGAAATGGGAAGTCCTACCCCACCCGCCGTATTCTCCAGACGTTGATCCCTCGGACTATCACTTGTTTCGATCAATGGCACACGGCCTAGCTGACCAGCACTTCCGGTCTCATGAAGAAGTAAAAAATTGGATCGATTCGTGGATTGATTCAAAAGATGACCAGTTTTTCCAACGCGGGATTCGTATCCTGCCCGAAAGATGGGAGAAAGTAATGGCCAGCGATGGCCAATACTTTGAATCATAAATTTATACCCAGTTTTTCACAATAAAGCCTCGAATTTCGGAAAAAAACGGCGGAAGCAAAGTTATACATCTAATAGTTTATTATCTAACTTCCCCACAATTTGATTACCCTGGGTCACAGTCAAGATTTAGCCTACTTATTGTGTAATTTATCCATTCTATATTGAACCGAAGATTGGAATATCGTAGTTTGACTGAAATAATGATTCACCAATTACCAATAATGGTACAGCACTGGGTCATCTCTTTACCAACACTGATTCTATACCACTGTAAAAAGAAAGTCCAAAAAAACCAAATTAAATCGAGCAAACAGATCAAAACTTTCTGTTTACACTTGATAGATTACACCCGGGGCAAAGTGCACAACCTCCCTCCTGTCTATATATATTGAATACCATCGATACAGTTCTTGGTTCCATCAATTTTCTTTTATTCATTCATTGTGACGCTCCCCTGTCTGTCGCCCCCTTCGCTCACACCCAGCTACGCCATTGCTCGCTCTGGCCCTGGCACAGCTAAAAGCCCTGCTCCAACCAAAATTGAATAGCAAAAAGAAATCTGGATACAATAGATTTTACTAGATGAGACTGAATTTTCAAATGACATTACACTCGAGAAGTCTTCATGCACGAAATCGATAAAGCAGTTACCCTATTGAAAAATTCCAATAGAAACCGATAGGTGTAATTTTATGGGAATCAATGGGTTTCTATCGATCTTTCGTGTTGTTTTGTTACAGTCGCTATAGGTTGCTATTGGGGATTTCAGGTGGAGCTCAATATTCCATTGGTTTTCATTGGTACAATCGGTGAAACTCCATGAACACCGATGGAAAATAATTTCTAGGGGTATGCGAACCTCGAATTTTTCACTCGAACTTGACTTCAAATATATTTTTCAAATCGAACCAAACCCGAACCGAATTGCAAATATATTTTTCAAGTTGAACCGAACTTTGTAATTTCGAACCTACTTCCAACCAGAGTGGCCAGATCAAAGTAGCCCAATTCATCGATTGGTTATTTCTCATGTAACTGACCAATTATATTGTCATCTTTAAAAGAATACACAAATCAATGAAATTGGGCCACTTCAAACTGGCCACACTGCATTTTCCAACTTTCAAAACGTCCAATACATTTATGAAAGCAGAATCCATCGTGAATTTATTCCCGTACAGCACCGGACATTTCAACGTTGTCTCCACGTGGAATCTTCGTTCACGGAGATGCGACGTAGAAATCGGTGAATGTGCTGTCAGGGTTTTTTTAGAGTGACATTTCATATGCAGCATGTTGCAGTGTCAAAACATTCTACCCTAGTAGCACCAAAAGTAGGTAAAACATTTTGAGAATGTTTATTGAACTTTTGGGTGATTTAAAAACGTTCGGAGAATATTCTATACATATTGGAGTTGTTTGAGTAATGATGGAGACCTCAATTATTATTTGTCATTGATTGCAATTGTTTCTCTATAAACGTTCGTAGAATGTACGAGTGAGATACGAAGAATATATAATGAACGTTCATAGAATATTCGAATGAGACTGTTTTAAATATACCGAAATGTACGATATTCATTCAATCGACGTTCGATTGACGTCCCATCGTATATTCGATTACATACGTTCGATGAATATGCATAGCACCTATGAACGGTTTCATTGGACCCAAGCAGCAACAGAATTTCAAAGTATATACGACTTAGAAACGTTCGTAGAATGTACGGATGAGATACGAAGAATATATAATCAATGTTCATAGAATGTTCGAATGAGACTGTTTTAAATATCCTTAGAACGTACGCAGTACATTCGAAATCTACGATATACATTCAATCGACGTTCAATCAACGTGCTGTCGTATATTCGGTTACATACGTTCGATAAATACGCAGAGCACCTATAGAACGGTCTCATTCGAATGTGCATAGAACATATTTCGAATATTCGAAGAACGTCCATAGTATATTCTGGTGCTACTTGGGTTATGTTTCTATTCTAACATCCAGCCCAACGTTTTCAATGAAGGCAGTTCGAAATTTGAACCGAACCGAACTGTTTCTGTTATCCAACTTCGAAATTCGAACCGAACCGAACAGTGGCAGTTCGAACGGTTCGCACACCCCTAATAATTTCACAGGATGCTCGAGAATCTATTGGAATTTTTCAACAGGCTACAGAACGTTCAATGAGGGATGAATACGACATATCAAATTCCTTTCAATGTACGTCCTCTACTTCACATATTCTTTTCTCTGCTTTGTAAAATCACAGTATTCTAAGATAATAACATAAAACATTCGTTATCGCGAAGCAAAATCCATCACAAGGTTATCCGTACTCATCGTGCGTTCTACGTGTTGTTTCGCTCCTTTCATCGCAATGACCTTGGTCAAATTCGATGCACCGAGTTCTCAGATCTATCACCCAATCGAATTTGTTCCGGTAAAAGAGGGAAAAATGTATATTCTAAGAATAATGTGAAGTAATTTCAAACCGTAGAGTCTTTCCGCATATACATACGAGTGTATAAATAGGAAGAGAAGAATCCATCAAATTGACGCATCTGTTGTGTCAATGTCGATGTCGGGAGATACGTTAATGTACTCGATTCCGGAATATAACGAAAGCGCACGTTGCCCTCCAAAAGATTTGCATGCCAAACTGCCATTAAACCCGTTGCGCCGTGTCGAGGTGATTTTTACTTGGATATTTTTAGTGTTTCGTCCTTCGTCTCTCGACGGGGTTCAAGGCCTGTGTCGATTCTCCCGAGAGTCTTTTCATCTCTTTCTCTCTCTCTCTCTCTCCCTCACCCTCACCGGTTTTCTCTTCAACTCTTTTCATCTTGAAACAGAGCATATACGCTAAAGCATCTATACTCGCAATTTCATCGATTCCTAGGTCAGTTTTGATACATCGTAGATGTATCAAAATCGTACCAACTACGAAGTTATGGAGGAATGGATGAGGCACGGACAAGGTACATCATAGAGTACCTATATGATAGGACTCTCTACGTACTACGGTTATATTTAGCCAGAAGTCCAATGGAATCACCTCGGACGTGTATATTACCACAGAAGAAGAATAAGAAGAACACGAAGGAGGAGAAGAAGAAGAAGAAGAAGAAGCAGCAGCAGCAGCTGCTGCTTTCCTTTCCAAAAGCGCTCGTGTATGCATTTGCTTGTATGAAAGGCGAGATGTGAGATATATAAGAAAGAATAATATATACGTGCCATCGCAAAACTTGACTCGATCTGGCGACAATATCGTATATCCTTGAAGAAAGTTGGAAACTAACACGTGCGGATACCGATTAAATGTTGATAAAATACTGGATCCAATTTCAATGCGATAATTCATTACTCCGTGACGAGTGTTCGTCCATTTTTTAATGATACAACAACTCGATAATATTCAGTTGAAAGACTCAAAGTTGATCATCGTCGCCGGCGAAGCTTTTGTTTCTTTCGATGAAACGATGATCAATGACCATCGGGCCAATTAAAAAGCAGTTTTGTCCTTAGAGAGAGAGTCTGGAGGAATATAAGGCGGACGCGAAAAATCCGTTCCAGCCGAGGGATCAAATGAAAAACGAGGAGTCGGGTTGAAAGATGTTTGTCCACACATTTTGAAAGCTATTGGTATAAGTTGGGTTCTGCGATGTGTGTACGTTGGCCTGTACCCACCTACTCTCTAACTTTACCTATCTACCTGCTCTCGACGGTGTTCCTACCTGGCTTGGCCTGCCGGTTTACCTGGATCGAGACCGGTATACGAAGACTGCCCACGACAAGCCGAAAACCCTAACCGACTTGGATAGGTTCCCCGGCTCTATACCTCGGTACGAATCGAGGAGCTCAGCAGCAATGATATGAATCTCTTTCTTTTGAATTCGCAGTGGCTGGTAGTGGTTCTATAAGATTTATATCCTCACGTTTCCTCAATACTCTTTTTGTTCCACATTTCGTAGATTTATTTCTGTTATACATTCTTTTTTCCCTCACATCGACTCGATTACAACCGAAAACGTTTTCAGATAAACGCAGTCGTTGATGCATCGTATTGCACCATGAAACAACCTCTAGGTCCCGTCGGTATCTCTTAACCGTGAAATGTCCTTGGATACGTACAAGTGTAAGCGCTCGCGTATTTTCGTTATGCGTATATGAGAACCAATTGCCTTGTTGCCAAGGAACCGAAGAGCAACGTATAGCACTATTTATTCAAGGAAAAAAAATCTAGTGAATAATTTTGGTTCATTAAAATAATGCGATGCGCTGTGAATGGTGCATCCGCAAAATCCCAACTTGATTTATCCGGGAATGTTTGAACGTGTACCAAACTGGTAAATACAATGCACGTAAAACAAAATCAAGCCAAGTGAGCGAGCAAGCAAAGCGAGTTCACAGTAAAATAATCGCTCAAGGTCCGTGGTGGCGTTGCACCCGGCCGTTCCTGCCTGGCCAAAGCTGCCAACAACCGCACTGTTTACATCGCGTATACATGCGTCGACTGTATCGTTGTGGAGTGGAGCGAGAGAGAGAAAAGGAGGATAAAAATAAGGAGCAAGAGGGGGAGAAGAAGAAGGAGGAAAAGGTGAGGACTTCTATGCGTTGGTATCTGTACGTCTTCGTGTATGCGATACACGGTACAGCGTTTTTGTATTGGAATCGAATATATCATGAGTAAAATAAGAAAACCGTGTAGGAACAAATGTTATTTGTTTATTCATTTTTCGCTTTTTATCCGCTCAAATGAGAATCCAACTCACATCGATTGGCTTCTCGATTCAATATCTGAACCGATATATCAGAAACGTGGTGCCAACATGGTTTCATTGCTGAATCTTGTCTCTGATTTTGTTCGTCAAATTTGAAGGATTTGACCGATAATTTTTCCAAGGTTCAGCATAAATTTGATAGCAAATTTGAAGATAATCTCTCATTATGCGGGGTGATGATAATTCATTTTATCAATCATATCATACGAAGAGTTGAACAATCACAGTACGATGTTTTTGACCTCTTAGAATGAAGTTACAAGTAAGCATGAATTTGATCAAAATCTCAAAACTGGAGGAATTCTGTAAAACATTTCATTCTATTGGAATTTCAAAGCTACGTACCAAGTCTGGTTCGACCTGGGTTGCATGGAGGAAAAAGCAAAGTTTAAAAGCTTGTTGGCCCGATCTTGGCTCAATTATGACTTATTGGGCCAGAATCCATGAGAAAAAATGGCCCAAGCTTGGAGAAAATTTGGGATGATAACGTCGTGCCAGGCTTGGTACTCAATATTGGGCCGAAACTGCAACGCCAAGCATGGCCCAGTCTCTCATGATATATGTGTTATGAGTATTTTCGAGCTTGGTTCATACGGTTGAACCGGACCTGGCCCAAGTTGTGTATATTAACTTTCGCCATGCTTCAACCTGATTCTTCAAACATACTTCTTGGAGAAAAAAATGATGGTATTTTTCATGCCATCCTTGCGACAAATTTCCCACAGAAAACGATAAGATTTTTAGCAGGGATATCGGTACAACTCTGTAAAAATCACAAACATGGAGATGTGGCATAGGTTCTCAAATAAACATTGGTTGTACATTGGCCCAATAATCTTGAACCACTTGTTGTGCAGGCATTCCTTATGAAAAAAAGTGTGGAAGTCCTCAAATAACAAACGGTTTTATATTGGGTTGATATTGGTTCGCCATGTTTGGCAGCCCAATATTTTGCCAAGCTTGCACCAGTTGTCATATTGGCATTTCCTATGAAACCCGTTATGGTTTCTAGAATGAACGACGGTTGTATATTGGACCAATATTGGTTCGCGGTGCTTGGCAGCTCAGTATTTTGCCAAGCATGTCCCAGTTGTCAATATTGGCATTTCCTACCTGGGTAGATTCCATCCCTGGAGCAGCAAATTTTTCGCTATTACAGCGAGAAAGTGTTTGCTCCTCTAGGAAATTTTCGTATTAAATACAAAATAGCAAACAAATTTTACTGGAGAAGTGAACATTTGTTGCTGCCAGAGCTGGAAAGTGGCTGTCATAGCTAACCAGATTGATGGGACAGATTGCTGTCACGAGCAAAAATTTGCTGCTCCAGGAAAAAGGACCCAGCAAAATTAGATTTCGATACCACAGCGAATTTTTTCTTCTCTGTGTGGCACTAAAGAGAAATGGTTAATTGGGGCCATTCAGGATAGCACTGGCAGTGTAATAAGACTAATCTACACTGAGGAAAAGGGTTTCGTTGAATATTATACAGCTAGGTCTAGGTAGCTAAATTTATTCACTGTCAATAAAAATCTAGTTGAACCAAATGAATTTTATTTGTTACAGCTAAATTTTTTGTTCCTCTTGAATAAATCGTTTGATTCCTATTTCAGACAAGTAGACTTTTATTTACGTCGAATAAAATTTAGCTGGGGCAACTAAATTTCAGTTGTCACAGCTAGGTACCTTTCTCCCGGTGTCATTTTCTGATGTAGATGGGTTTTCCGCAGTTCGATCATAACCAGGTTCCAATGTTTCAGAAAGATTGAGAAAGAAAATATGTCCAAGACGCCCTTTCATGTCCACTAATTCAAAATTTTAAACTAGGATGAATTGAATATCCACTAAAAGGAGTGAATGGTGACCCTAATGGACAAATAATGGATAAACTTGGCACGTCCAAGTTCTATCTGCAAAGAATCTATGATGATCAGACATGTTCGAAGATTAACTGAAACATCCCTATTGAAAAATTCCAATAGAAACCGATAGGTGTAATTTTATGGGAATCAATGGGTTTCTATCGATTTTCCGTGTCGTTTTGTCACAGCCACTGTAGGTTTCTATTGGATTTCATATGGAACTCAATATTCTATTGCTTTCTATTGGTACAATCGGTAAAACCCCATGAACACCGATGGGAAACAATTTCCTATTGGAAAACCATGTCGTTTTGTAACAGGATCTACGAGAATCTATGGGAATGCATTGGAATTTGTTAACGGGGATGTCCTTGATGTCCATCCATGTCCGTTTATACCTTCGCAATCTTAGACAAAGTCAAATTAGATGTCCACTGTTCATCGAAAACTCGTCCGAGATTTTTAGGCTGTGATGCCCAAAAAGTTTGTCTATAATTTGTCTAGCGTATCCTGACATTCCCGAAACGCGTCCAAAACTTCCTCACAATGTCCAATTGTTGTCCAATCGATGCCCATCCGTTTGAAACTGAGGGCTGCAAACCGTCCGGATTTCTCCGGATCTGTCATAATTTGTAGGGGATCTGGGCAAGGTCCGGGCGAGATATTCAACTTCATCCGGATATAGAATAAAAATTTTCAATTCAAAACGTCAAAATTTCAATAGTACAGATATTTTATGATAAAATCCAGGATTTTAGGCCAAAAATTCAGAGTTTTTGAGGTCCTTGTACTGGCTTGATGAGTTTTTAAATGGCAATCCTAGATTGAGGACACTTCGGACAACTTTGGATCAACTATGGACAAGAAAAGATTATCCTCGTTGCGGACGGATTTGGACGTCAAAATTGAGGCATGTTAATTGCTGAAACGATGTTATCCTTCCAACCCTTAACGATCTTCCTTCCAAGGCTCCGCCAATGCTCGTCAGGGTTGGATCAGCCTTGCATCACTGGTAAATTTTCACATGAGAACTCTATCTAGAAATTTGTCTGGGCGTCCCATTTACCATCCACGTGTCGGATGGGACCTACGTGGGGGCAACTGGATAACACATACCAGTCAATTCGACTTTAGTGCCCAAACATTTAGTTGGTTTATGTAGATTTTTCATGCGTCAACTGATCGTACTGTAACATTGATAGTCCATCAACACGGTCGGAGGAATGAAAGGAAGCCCCAACGTTTGAATTTGTCCCCCGGGATTATTTTATGGAAATAAATTCAAAAGCAATGTTTGTTCCTGGAGATTACATGTCAAAATACATTGTTGCGTTATTCATAGGTGTGATTTTACAGAAAACACATGATTTCACAATTCTAATTCCTAATTAGAACAACATTCTAGCAATTGCCTGGGACACCTAGATGGGCACAGGTTACAAAACTAGTGAGAAACCAACCCAACATCTGGGAAAACTATCTGGGGCCCATTTCATTCCCCATCATGATCTCTACTAGGCAAATTTTGATTGACTTCTCGTCAAGTTTTTTCGGAACCTGTGACTCCTGAATATCGTATCTCAAGATTTCGGCCTTGCGACTTCGATCCCTCGCACAGAGACATCGAATGAATAAAAATAAGAAGTTCAGGGGTGAACACCCGATGGGTAGAATCGATTTAGTCGATTCTCTATTTTTCCTAAATTAACCATCAGCTTTGCGAGTAATCGATAAGACAATCGACAACAGCTGTTTCACAATTTCAATGTAAATGCGGATATCCTACTTAATCGAAAGATATGAAAACGAAAGGTAGATCCCTATTCATTTCTCTTTCTCCGCACAATATCGTGTCATAGATGGTATTGTCTCAGCGATGCGTCGATCGAAAGAAATACGGAGAAAATGATACTTTGGCCAGTCATTAGCCTCTTCTCTTCGATCGTCGAACTTTTCCACCGCAATACGCGGCGTAAATATTCCTGGCTAATATTATTCACAGGTGCATCGACTTGTTCGTGTTCTTTTTCTTCACCTACGTACCACCTGTTCTATGACCTGCGAGTAAATAAAGAAAGAACCAGAAAGAGCAAAACAATTAAACAAATAATCAAACGTCCGAGGAAAATTATGATTCCTCTCTATTTTTAGTTGGCTTTTTCCGTACTTTGTTTGTTTTCTTATTGCATTTCTTTGAAATTGAGAGAATTTATCATTTGAATGAATATTCTTATGTACTCGTTTAACGTTGATCGATTTCTCACTGAGTTACTATTTTTTCTCCCGGATAAATTCAAAGAGTTCCTGACTGAATCAAGGTCTTTTAATTTAATCTGGTGATTCAACAAGAATCTTATTTAAACATCCATTGGGATACAAAAAAATCTCTGGCAAGACAAATAAAAGGGTGCCCTGGTGGAAATTCGAATTTTCAGAATCTTTCGGAAATGTTCAGAGAAATATTTCTAGCAGGGTGTGAAAAATCCACAAGAAAATTGAAAATTCCAGAATTTCTGAGCGATCAGGGACAATCCACTGACAATGTTTCGAAAGTCCTCTGAAAATTTGATATTCTGAATATCTCATGGAACTTTTGCAGTCTCACGAGAGAAATTTCATCCAACTAAAACTTTGTATGCGGACTCAAACCAGTCGAGTCACCTGCCAGGATCTGTGGAACTCTTCATGATCACTAGGTTTCCAGGATGATAGGTCCCAAACTTCCAAGTCGAGTAGTTTCGGATGGGAATGTGAGTTCGTATGCGAATTTCAACTAGGTAGACTATTTTTTAGCAGCTTCCTTAATTTACTTCCCGATGAGGGAAACATTCGTTACAGCACTGATTTGTCGTCTCACGATGAAAGCATTTTGAAACGTTCATCAGGAGTCTCTCCAAAGTCTATCCAATAGACTTGCAAATGATTCAGAGTGTTCCAAAAGGAATCTTTTTCCAAGATCTTTGCAAAACTATTAAAAAAAAAATCCATCATCCTTCCATGGATTTATTATCCAGTTTTTAACGATGAAAGTATTGAGAAAAAAAATATCATCCCAACAATCTGCACGTACGGGCTTCAATCGACTGGTCGTCCCTGGTGCTATGAATACGTACTTTTGAGAATTTTTACGGAACTTTTTGTCTCGATTCATCAGGTCCTTAAGGAACATGGAAGGAATCGAAGGTCAGAGGATTTCATCAAGAAGACAGGTAGGTATATTCTGCAGAACGCTATTTAAAGAAATTACTCTGAATTTCTATAGAATTGGAAAAATTCGGAGAACAATCCTCCCGGTGCTACGACAACGATGATGACGTTCAGTTCGAGCGGAGAGTTTGAACCCAAGACCTTGAATCAATCATTGACCTCGATAGCTATATTCCACTGCATTCTGCATCAGGATACAGCATCCCAATACGATCCATCGCGTGCAACGATATTTGTATCAATGTGTTTTTTTATTCTCAGTGCACACGTCAGATGTGCGTAAAATGTATTCACAACGGAACAGTGAAGTAAAAGTGGAGCGACGACGATGCATGTGGAGTTCAACGAATGATTTTTCCAAAATTCAGAGCAGAACGATTCAGAAATGAGAGTTTGTAATGAACTCACGCGGGTCATTTATAATAAGAATATTCTTAGGTCTTTGCCGAGTATATCTCATGGTGTCACAGTGTCATACTACGATATGATATAAAATATATCTGAGTGCACACAGGCTCACAAATACAAATGCACGCACGCGTTATGTTGTTCTTGAGAGAGGTGGATGTAGCGATCGAGGTCAATGGTTAGTCCAAGGTCTCGGGTTCAAATCGCGGGTTCAACCTCGGCATACGGCGCTTCCTCCCGCAAACAACAACCTCCGTTCTTGGAATAGTTGGCAGCTCTTGGCCGAGCAAGCAGGCAAGAGCAAGCAGGCAAGCGAACGAGCGAGCGAGCAAGCGAGCGGTCGATCGTACCTCGTCGTCTCTTATTACTCTTCTTCTTTTCCTTTTTTTATCTCTCTCGTCCTGTTCTTATTCTTTTGCTTTTACCCTCTAACAACGCTGGGAAATTCGCCAATTCTCCGACAACTGCAACCAAGACCAAGACCAAGACCCAAGACCCAAGATCATTCGCAAAATGCGTTCCTTTTCGTGCATCAATTTGGAGGATAACACCAGCAAAAACTATCATGATCACCTATTTTCCCTAGTTGCTTCGCGGTGATTATAACGTTATTCTTTCGATCACACTTTTACTTTTTGAGTGTAAAAGGGGAGAGCAGTAAGCGTGAGTAAACGTTCGCACGATCCGTTTCGTTCAAGGATCTCGTTCAGTAGACCATGACGAATCGAAATTGGCTCGCGGTTGTTGACAAGGCATAAAAAGGAGTCGAGAAAAGAGATGGATATAAGAAATCATGTCAAAATGGGTTTTCGTTTGACTGATCAAGAAGATGGGACCTCGAAAAGCTACCGACATCGTCACGCTTCGTTGCCAATATCGAACCGCGAACTACTTCGTTATAAATTTACTTGATCGGCTAATTGTAACGTGAATTTATAAACGTGTGGGACAAGATTGACATTCTTACTACGAGGATTTTCCACGTAAACGTGTGAATTTATCGATGTTCCCAGAAATAGAGCCGAGTCACAATGCGTTGACTTCTCACCGCATTCTCCGCGTAGGCGGCGAAAAACTGACCAGCGCAACGATATTTGTCGTCGGCTTCTCCATTCTTTTTCAATCTTTCTAGGGTAGAATGAAGGATTTCGATTAGAAACGATCACGGGGGATGTTAATGAACAACGAAGAACACAATGAAATAGAGCACGCGGAAAAACGAAGAGAAGAAAACGGAGAGATAGAATACAAACGCTTCTCACCGACCTATAAAAAGCTGACGTGCTATCGTGGTGCCTGACCTCCCGTAATGAGAAATCATTCTCAGTCAACAGCGCGATATCATATTTTCAAATATCTATACGTACAAGAGTTAACAATAATTTTATATACATTTTTTCTCAACGTCAGCACGCGTTACTCGAGGTGGTCATAAAATATTATTAGTCTTCGGCAATTCAATATCTTCACGACAAAAATTATAAAACCCCGAATGGCAGCGGCTAACCGTATGTATACCATATGGCTCCTGCCAGCTGGATACAATCCCTTCGATCGGACCTCATATTTCAGTAACGACCCATCAACTGGCGAGAAAAGGAATAATTCAGATTGAATAACGATGAGAAAATTCGAAACTCAATTTCACGATATCACAAATATCGCAATAAAGAAAATTTATCGAGGAATTATAATCTCAAAAATAACGTGATCTTTACGTTGTACGTTGAACCGAACTTCCAAGAACTGGTGAAAAGTTGGAAGTGAAAAGCCAAAAGAACAACGGGCCTTGGCATCTTTTCTCCTCGAGACATCGTCTGCCGAGTTTTTCACGAATCAGCACTCGAACGTGGGCGTACAAGAACCGAGCTTTGCCCTTGATCCACGATGAATCGTAAACAGTTGAACGTGATTTTTTTTCAGCTCCTTTCCATATAAATTCTCTTCGATACTCCATTCTCATTTCGTATTCTCATTTCCACTTAATATCGATCTCTCGTTCGATGATGTGAGATAAGTAGAGGAGGGTTAGCGTACGTAAAATTGAACCATGACGAATGGTATTCTTGCGTCCTACATGTCTAGATAATTTAGCGATCATATGAGATCATTATTAATTTACGTATTCACCTGATGATTTTGTTTGAATAAAAATCAATATTTCTTCACTCGATTTTCCCATATTCTCACCCAAGGAAGCCCCTTTGGTATTCAACGATAAAAATACAACAATGCAGTAACAATTTCAGTTTCGTTATTTTTGGCATCGATTTGTGTGTATGTTCCTATATATCGAGTCGGTGTTTTATTTGTTCCTCTCACAGCGAGACTCGAATCACGATGATCAAGTATAAAATATGATTTCGTAGTTTCGTGGGCGTAGATCAATTGAAAAAAAAGAAGCAACAAAACATAGCCGAATGATGAATATACGTGTAGAGAATTTTTTCACTTTTCGTTATACGAAATCGTTTATACTTGGCAACACTTGACCTTGGATCGATATTGTTCCTTACGGTAAATGAAAAGTAAATAGGGAGAATGGATGAGAGAAAGAAACTAAATCACACGCAACAACGACTGTACGGAATATAATTCTGTTACTTCCTAGTTCGTAATTCACGAAAAATTGCGCGTTCAAGGTCGTTGATTTTTTTTTTAAATATCGATCCAATGATTTGGGGGAAAAAATAGGATTCCGTGAAAAATATTTACCTTCGAGTCGAGAGATGAATCTTTCGAAGAATGTATTTATAGAATTTCACTTTGGAAGTTGGGTGGTGAGATTATGGCGAGGCAGGGAGTCCAGATTTTCCGACATCTTCGAGCTTTTGAGGACGTTTCCGAGTAATCGGGGTTCCAAATGACACAGGTTTAGTTGGAAATACTTTTGGATCTTTCTTGGAATACCTTCAAACATTTCTGCGATTCCTACGAAATCCACATTTAGAATTTCGTTCTTCGTTTGTCTTTCAATATCGCGTCAAAGTCTCAAGATTTATACGAAAAACTCAGAAAAATTTCATTCCGCGTGCCAAAATTTAGCGATTCCGCCAATGTTCACTTGGGATAATGGTTTGGGCCAGGCGTGGGAATTTATATTGAGTCAACGTTGATTGACAATACAGGTAATAGCCTTGGGAGAGAGCTTCGACTATCAACAAGACTCAATCAGACTCAGTAACATCTGATTTCGCTGTCATAGCACATCAGAGAATTGTGAAAATAGAGATATTAGTTCTAATAGTTCTTGTTCTGCCGTCCCTGCTGAAAATGCCAGGAATTAGAGAAATCTAATTAAGAAATCTAATTCTGCGGGGTGCTTTTTACCAGAGTGGCAAATTTTTGGTTGGAACAACAATTTCTTTTAGCTATAACAGCGAATTTTTAGCTGCGCTAGTGAAAAATGTTGACTTCTCCAGCAAAAGCTTCGATGTTGCTCCATCGAAAGGGACTCAGCAAGATTAGATTTCCCTGTCAAAGCAAATTCCTTTCTCATATCGTGGCTATATTGGCAATACAAAGATGAAAAGGGTTAGAACAGTGTGTTGACGCAAGGATTGGCTTCATAGCGAGACTTTCGTATCGGCCAACCATGGCAGAACCATTAAATCAAACTCACACCAACGTTGGCAACTCCCCAAACGTTAAAATTTAGGCACGTTAATTGCTGAAACGATGTTATTATCCCATCTTTCAAGCTAGTCAAGCTTTCTCCCAAGACTTGTGCCACTGTTAAATTTTCACCTGGGTCTGTATCTGGAAATTTTCGAGGAGTTTAATACCGACCCAAGGTTGTCTGCTCATGCTAGTCGATACCATCCAATATCCTTCGAACAGATATTAAAAGTGAAACGGAACAACCATTACTGCCAAAGTTGGACCAATACTGGACCATTTGTCAACTCTAGCAATCTTCACATGCCCAGATTAGGTTTCGATTCAGACTTTCCCAGGTATGCTTTGACAAACATACCGTGCTTGGTGCCAAGCTTGAGTCAATGTTAGTCAACACCGGGCCTAGCTTGGTTGCTCACATTGGCACCAAACTAGATGATGATGGTCTGGGATTTCCAGCGAATTCAAAATGATCGAAATAAATTGGTCAGTTTTCGGTCAGAAACTGGTGATTTTCAGGTAAGAAAGTGGTCATAAAGGCTAGTTCGTGAATTTTTCGGACCGAAAACGCACCCAAAATGGACCTCAACTTGAGTAGCAAATCGTTCGTGGTGAAGTCATTCAAACGCACAAACCTGAAAATGACCAGAGAAACCAAACACGTATGGAGAACAATGATGAACGAATATTGGTCGTGTGGAGTCAAAATAACCGGAAATTGACTGAAATACATCCACACAAATACGGTCCACTGAGATTTGAGATGACATTGGTGATCCCTGGTGAACATATACGCTCGTAATGAGCGCATTGGAAGCTGAGAAGAAACGTGAAAAAGTTCCAATCTTCTCTTGCCGAAGCGTATAATAATTGCTTGTTGTAGAGTACTGAAATTATACGTTATCAATACGCTTTATAAACGTTCAATGCCGTTTTGGGAAGAGTACTGTTACGTTCCATGAAAGGTAATGCGAATCATTTCATACAGACTTTGAGTATCGGTTTTAAACTGTCAGAAATCATAGCATTCTATGGCTGAATAGGTAAGACGCTGGATTGCAAGGATGAAAATCATGGGTTCGAATCTCATCAAGTGGTTAAAATTTTTATCCTCTTATATTGTTCATACTCTTCATGGAACGTTGATTCTTATACGCTTTTTTTGTTCCAAACTTCGCTTCAAGCACTCTTCGAAACCGTTCCATTCACTCTTCGTTCACTTTTCATTCACGTTTCTGTTACGCTCCACCATACTTTCCGTCTGCGCTTCATTTCAGTTTTCATTTTCACCAGGGATTTTAAGCTCGGTTACCGAAAATGACCGAAAATCTCTGATGAGAATTCGAAGGGAGAATCTACATCAATCGGTCGTTTATTGGTGATGCTTGGGTCTGATCAAAATTGAGTCATCAAAAGGTGAAAAAGCGGACATATCGAGGTTTTCAACCAATACTACATGACTACATCATGACCTGGGGTTTTGACCGAGAACTGAACTCATAGTCGAGTCAATCGAGCACACGGACCTGAGAATGACCGAAAAAAAAGTACAACGTATGTACAACGCTTACGGACAAATGTCGGTCACGTGGAGCCCAAATAACCGGAAATTGAATGAAATACAAATACATTCAACGATCCCATGAGATTTGGAACGACTTTGGTGATTTTGAGATCGATTACCGAGGTGAGAATCTTCACATAATTCAGTCATTTTTCGGTAATTATCAGGTCTGATCAAAATTGAGTCATCAAAAGGTGAAAAAGCAGACATATCGAGGTTCTCCGCCAATAGATGACCATCGTGACTTTTTTTCATTGGATCCTTGGTCAAGTGTTTTGACCGGGAACTGTCCTCAAACAACACCCAGTATGTAAATTCTACGTGAGTCATAGTCGATTCAATCGAGCACATGGACTTGTGAATGACCGACAAAAAAGTACAACGCATGCACAGCGCTGGCGGACGAATGTTGGTCGTGCGGAGCCCAAATCACCGGAAATTGACTAAAATACATCGTCTGAAGGTCCAATAAGATTTGGGAAACACCAAAGGTGATTTTGAGGTCGATTACCATAAATGACCGGATATCTCGAATGCAAAGATTCTCCTCTCGATGACACCAACCGTCATTTTGCATAATTTTAGTTTGAAAAATCACCAAAATTTGACCAGGATTAGAAATTGATATTGGGTGTTCGATCAGGACCAGATCTGGAAAGCCTCATTTCAAATCGGGTCCTGATATGGAAAGTACTAAGAGATCAGAGGCTGAATGTAACGCACCGTTGCATCAGGGCCCGATGTGGCAAACCATATCTGGCCCATACATGGCTTACCGGATGTTGACCATACATGGCATGCAATAAGAGTGCTAAGTGTTGTAATTTCAAAATGTTGAAAAACAATATTTTTTGGAATTTGAAATTTGGACCTCGTACCGCAATAGATAAAGCACTGAAGAATTATATTTTCATGAATTCAGTTCGGAGTAATCTGAGCGAGAGAATATTTACTCCACCGGTACACTAGTATCCTTGAAGACTCTAAGGTTTTCCAGATCTAATCTCAATCGAATGCTCAATACAAATATCTGCATAGTCTATGATAAATGTGCGCATAGCTATCGACAAAAAGGATCAAAATTCAATTGCAAATTGACCAAAACTCAGCCAACCAACCCACTCTTGACAAATAGCACTACTTGACGAAGAATCAGTCACGTGACTAAACTGTGATTTCCCAGCTCATCGAATAATCGAACACTGCATCAGAGTGATTTTCATCAGGAACGGATGATAGGGCATGCCAAATTACAAACCCATCAGGCCCCGATCTGATCAGCCTTATACGACATGGCAGGGCATGCCAAATTACAAACCCATCAGGACCAGATCTGGCCAATTCTATTCAGGCGTGCCAAATGAGGGCCTCACTGAGGTCAGATCTGGGGTGTCAAAATAAGGTGTGCCCTATTACTACCTGATTGGGCCCATATCGAACATGAGGCCGTCCATACAATTTTTCTGCTCGGGCAGCGCTTTGCATGCGATGCTTTATTCAAGGTTGGTTTGTTGAAAATGACTGGAATATGATCGATTTGAATCCTTCATCGACTGGCGCTTTCCCAGTCATTTCGATGAATTCAACCGAAATTTCACCACATAAATTGCGCGGGTCATTTTGAACGCTTTTCGTCTAAGGAATCGCCAAAATTTGACCAGTATAATTATGCAATGGTTTCTTTACGGTTCGTTTGTTGAGAATGACTGGAATATGACCCAGTCGAATTCTCCATCCAAAGGTGCGTTCCCAGTCATTTCGATGAGACGAACCGAAATTCCACCACATGAATTTATGGGTCATTTTGGCCACGTTTAGTCTGAAAAATCACCGCAATATTACCAGTGACAACGTTCCCTGTGCAATGGTCATCTATCTCTGGTTGATTCGTGGGAAATGATCATATTTCGGTCATTTCTCGGTCTACCTGAATTCGCTAGGGATGATAACAATGTTCAATGCGTGGCATTCGAGCTTGATTCGATATCAAAATTCAATATCGGTTCCATTCTTGCAATCGATATTGTTGCAATTATTGATATACAATACTAATTTGAGCTGATTTTTCATTGGCGTTCAAGTTTGATTGAACATTCAATGAGATACATTTGAGTGATTGACCAAACTTGGTGACAGGTTAGAGTCAATGGCTAGACATCACCGGGTGTAGCTTGATGGCCAACCATGCTATTAACCTGTGTGGAAATCAATCCTGGGCATCCCAAAGTATGTCCGGGCCATGTAAAAGTTCCACCCACGACCCGTGTGGGCCGCAGTTGGGGTTGCTAGTGTACTCCCCGGATATTCTAATCTAGGGATGCTCACCCACAGCCAGTGATGTGAGCCCATCAAATGACCGGTCAAATGACTGGTCATGTGACGGTCATGACTGTCACTTGACGAGAACAATTTTTGTCAGTTTTGACGGTCAGGTCACACTGACCAGTCAGAAAAATTTTTGACGGTCAAACTAACATCTAAAGTGATCTAGTGCAGCGGGACATACTTCAATAATGTTGTAAGGTTTTAAGAATATATTGAACTCCGGAACCTTGATGGACAATTTAATTTTGAGTTGATATACTTACACGAAAAAAGGAATAGCTGTAGCAGTTACTCACGTAGACGATTTTCGACCATCTACTAATAAGCAGTTGCCGAAACTATTTCACGTAGATGGTCGAAAATCGTCTACGCGAGTAGCTGCTGCAACGATTCCTTTTTTTCCGTGTAGAACTACATATAAATATTCATTTTATTATCATTATTTTGTAAACAGATAACCATGATTTGTAATAAAACAAAATTATTAATTGTCTGGTCATGACCAGTCAGATAATTTTTTGACGGTCATTTTCCCTTACAAACTGTGAAAAATCTGACCGTCAATGACGGTCACATGACGGTCATAATGACCATGACATGTCTGAATTTTCCATGACCGGTCATTTCACATCACCGCCTACAGCCCATAAAAGCCCTGGGCGGGCCACCATTGTCTAGCCCGATGTACATAAATTATATGTTTTATACTTGTTGTGAGAAATGTTCATCCAATGTTCATATGGATCCGATGCACATTAATTGTTGACAATTAACAATGAATAACTTTTTCCAGGTGCTCTATAAGCGTTCATGTATGTAAAAGTGACATAACAAATACTCTACATGTTTTTTGTGATGTACTAAGTTTTATCCTGATTAATTTCCTTCCCACAAAATTAAGAGGAAAAGTTGCATTTTTAACTGATCAATTTCTGGATCAATTTTCCATGCTTCTACTATATTTGATGCTTCAGGAAGAGAATATATTTTATTTTTCGACCTTAAGATTTTCCCGTAAATAGATATTGCGAATGCCATTGCTTCAGAACCGTACATCTTTTCGATTTTCATTACATAGCCATTCCTGAGGAGAATCACATTATTTGGAGTTTTGGTTGTTATGCGAATTGAAAACTTCACAAGTACTTTTTTTACAAACAAAGTAGCATCAATGAATTTGGATTTTTTGATTTTGAATTCGATTGGCAATGACATTTGCTTGTTTTTGCTGGAGCAAATTCATTTGTCTTTCATCTGAGGAATATCACCCAAATAGCCCAGCAGAGGATGAAATTTGAAAATTCATATGGGCTAAAATGAACTCCCTAAGTTGTTCCAAGTTGAATTCTTGATGTGGGCCAAGTTCAGGAACCATGACAGAGCCTAGATTGAAAAGCGTGACACCCCAAGTTGGGACCAACCAGGGCCACATTTTGAGGAAGGATTATAAAACTGGCCCGGAAAAATTTCCACACGGGAAACTGATGAGCCAAACTGTTATCAATGCTAGTTATCACCGGGTGTAGCCTGAAATTACACCGGAGTTTAGGATGATAATAACGTTCTCTGCTGAGCATTCAGCTTTCATATATATTGGAAATCCAACACGGCAAAATATGCTTGGTCCTAGCATTGATGTTCAAGACGCTGATAAAGTTTGGTTAGCTATGACGGGCCAAGCATTGGTCAAAGCTTGATTGACGAAAATTAAATCAAACACGACAAAATATGCTTGGTTCCAACATTGGTGTCCAAGACTCCATCAACGCTTTTAGTCAGCTATGGCGAGCCACGCATCGGCCGAGCCTGGGCTAACCAGACTTGGGATACCAAGCAATTGTCAGTCTTGGCATCACGAGCCTGGGTTAAAATAACTCTCAATGATCAAATAATTCCCTTGATCGTAATCTTGGCTAAAATTTCTATGATATTTTTCTCGGAAATTCATCAGTTTTTGTATAATTTAGCTAAAGAGTTGACGCAAATTTTACATTAACCTGGTAAAAACAATTTAATACCTGAAAATCTTGACACGAATGTTTTTCTGACAAGATCTCGATGGTAGCCAAGCGTGTAGGATCAAAATTTACCTGATTAAATCCAGGATATGAACAAAGAAACATGAAAAAGAAACGATATTTCATAAAATTTCATTGGACATCAGTTAAAAATAGTCCGGATTATTTGTTATTCGCATTCCAAACTGTCTGATTTTATCATACACGCTTGGTGTTTCCTAATTTACTTTTCATAAACGAGAATTTGCAATTTTAACGCTGTTCACGCTCCGACGACAAAAGCAAAACGAAACGAGACGAAACAAGAAGCGCAGAGAGCGGAGATTCGCTTCGTGGGTGACTGCGAAACAGGTGACGACAGGATTATTATTCGGCAGCAGATACCAATTTTTGGGCCCCGATAAACTCTTCCATGAATATATTTTTTGTTCCTTCCTGCCGAACGAATGTTCGTCCGAGTGCATATAGAGATATGTAAAATACATTTCAACGTGAATAAGATTTGTTGTTGAAATTCACTCATCGCCGACGCCAATGTGTGTTTCAAGGTGTGTGTTTCTCGGAAAAGATGTTGAGGAATTTTACGTTGTATTCTCATTGTTCAACGATCGAACCATTCCGGTTTCGAATACAATTCTTTTTTCCAAATCATGAAAATATATTAAAAAAAAACTTGGAAAAACTGTTTTCAATTCAACTGCAAATTTCCATTGCAAAATGAAAATCAAGTTTATAGAAGTTGTATTCTTATTTCATCGATATCAATCTTTCACACGTTATCGTGTGACGATCAATCAAAAACGATAACAATGCGGATTTTGCGATAACATTCTATTCATTTTGCGCAAATTCAGTACACGAAGCTCCGTGAAAGAGAAAGAATATTTTTGGTTAGGAGAATTTCTTCCGTGTGTATAAGAATGGATCTATCGACAGGAGTAGGAAAGAAGAGAGATACAAAAGTTGCAGTGCGTTAGAGAGATTGTATGTCCTTGGTCGGAGACAGCGATCTCCGAGACCTAACTAAGGCGTCCGCCCACCAGACGATCGTTGAGACCAGAATTATCTCCTTCTACCCTGAATTTCCCCTCCTCTATCTTCCCATCCAGATCCTGAATCTGCTCGGGGGCCTCGGCTCTTCGACTTAGACTCGATCTTGGAATCGTAATTGGCTCGTGCAAAATTCGTATTATGTTATATTTTATCTGTTCGATCATGCTCGATGATATACAAGAGACCACTCGGATCTATTAATTTTCATTGAATCATCAATGAATTATAAATTAATCAGCGAGATTCGAGCTCCATGTTTTTATCTTTATAAATTGCACCGAAGTGTCTGGCGGGGTATCTAACACATGTCCAAGTCCGGCCTTGAAGCGCTGAATCCATGAAACAGGAGAAAAAAAAGGCCAAGCGGAAAAGAAGAGAGATCGCAGTTTCGATCAGACCTTTCGCAATTTTATCTTATTGCCAACGTTTGAATTGAGATTAGATAAGAAATTATTCTTGAATCCTCCTCGTATTTTTATAACTTCCACGGCGAATGAAAAGTATAGTTATAACAGTGGACTGTATTGACCGCATTGACCGTTTTTATATTCCATCTGCGTGTGAAGCTTTTAAATACAGAAAGATCGCACAATAAACCGTATAATAATAATCGAAATCATGATCAAGGATAATACTTCACTTCGAGTGCGTGTTTATTTCTTCTTTTTTTTTCTCTCTCTCTCTCTCTCTCTCTCTGTTCTTTTCTCTTTTAGACTCGACCTTCGAGCAAACGTGACTGCATAATTTATGCTAATGATCGTAATAAGTGTTTTTTACGAGCTCAACTTTCGTGGGTAAAATTTGAAGATTCGTTTGCGAGATCGGAACAAGGAAAAGCGGAGAACGATTCGAAAATATCTCAACGGATGATCGTTTGAAATCCCCAATGAAGTCATCGCACTTTACTTCTATCGTAGACTCACGCGAAATTCCAAACTCGCAGGTTTTTGTTTGTATTGAAAATCAAACGTCTCATTTTTCTTCATTTACGTTTCGGTATCAGCAGATTGTACTTTTGCACAACTGGTTTTTACAGCTGCACTCAGACCGAGGTATGGCTCGTGTGCATGTGTATATAAGAGTTCCCTGTGTACAGCGCGCGCATACAACGAAACCAACAGTGGAAGCACCGATTAAAGAATAATGACCCGCGAATCAATATGAATGTGCGCAGATCAGTGGGGGTAAGAGGGAGAAAGAAAATGGGAGAAAGAATAAAAAAAAAAGTCGAGGGAGATCTGGCTTTACCAATACCAACGACCAACAACGCTTTTTATAATATATACAATACATGTTGTGTATTTGTTGTTTTTATTTTCACGTCAACATCAGCGTCGTGGTAGTAGTAGTAGAAGTAGTGGTAGTCGTTGTCGTTTCAATCGATTTCGTTTTTCACGTATCTTTCGAGTTGAGAGTTACTTTGAATAATCGTCATCTCATTTGATTCGAGTCAACGAACGAATGGAGTAAAAGTTCTTGAACCTTCGTTCAAGTCGTTCAACGGTATTCGCACGTCGAAGGGCTCTCCACTCGAACATCGATCATCTTCAGGGGCGAGATATAACCACACAAAAGCAGCTAGCACAAAAGATGCAAGAGAAAATTAGTTGCTAAAGAGTGAAAAATTCCAAGAGGATGAATAGTTGGGGTTCTAACGAAACGTTCATGTGGAAATATGATGATTCATCAGCACCGATTCACCGGGTTACGAATCTCTGGCGTCTTTAGGAAATATCACCAACCGCGGTACTGTTAAGCGGTTAAAGAAGCAAATAAACAAAAAGCCCAGGCTGGAAAAGATTCAAAGAAAAAGTGCAATCTTAAGAAGGAACGTATACGACGAAGATACCGCGCGACACCGAAGTTGTCGTTGTATTTTTAGGGGGCCTCAGGACGTTCACTTTTGGTTTTTGGCGCAACGACAAATTTTTGGTCGCAAACCAAACGCGTACAATCTTTAAAAATATACATCGCGGTTGGTGAGACGATGGGATGTTTGAAAAAACCTTTCCTATAGCCCTTACTTACTTGTTGCATCCGTTTGGGAAACTTCAAGAATATTTTAAATTATCGTCGTTTATTCTGATGTTCGCTCATCTCGAGTTTGTTTGTTTGTTTCATGATTTTTCCTTTCCAAGTTCAACAACTTTTCGATGGATACTTTGAGATAAAGCATTTGGTATCCCTCCTCGAATGAGAAATTTTGTTATCCATCTAATGTTTTTCAGAGGGGGTGAATTCAAAAGTGAATAATCATGAAAAGTATGAAAAGTTCATTCCGTTTCACAATATTTGTTCTTTTTTACGCACGATCACATTTGTGTTCGTGACTGTGAGTCATTTCGTGTGGTTGGGACAAGTCATGACAACAGAAGCGATACGTTTTAGGCCTTTGATTTTAATACTCGTAATGCTCGAGTGTTTTTTAGAAACCGCAAATTGTTTTTTTGTCGTCTGAGAGCTACGTTTGTTGGGGAAAAAAAGGCTCGAGGAAGTTCATCGATGATATTGAATCCGATTTAGATACTGCCAGGTCATTCGATATGTCCGTAGGATGAGTAAGACAAAAACAAAAGTTCGACAAAACTTGACAAGGGCGATACAACGAGTATACAGCGATTTTCCAACTCTTCGATACCACTTTTATAGTACAGCTCCAGCGATGGGGATTTCAGGGTTGATTCAACGTTAATTTCACGTAAATTCATCTAGAATTCATCGAAAATTGATCCAAGTGGCGAGGATTATTCGATTAGCCTCTATTTAACGTACGTGGATCTTCAATTGATTTGCAAAGTCTCTTCGAGGATGAACAATTTCTGTATGTTTGGACTCTCATGTTTAGAAGGAAAAATGAGGAAGAAGTATGAAGAAGATATAGAAAGGCAAACATTCCTGAAGATGCTCGAAGAATAGCTAGTGAATTTCATTCACAAATAGTTTGATAAAATGAGTTTGATGAATTAATTGGCACGAGCTTATCCTGGTAACAAAACTTCACTGTGATTTTTTTCTGGAAATGCCATCTTCAAGAGGAATTCAGAAAGATTCAAAAAGAAGGAAGTTGAGTAGAGTTCGCTGTCCAAAATTGAAAAAACAACATTCCAGAGAGGAGTGGATTGAGGGTGGATCCAGAAGTTGTCTATTCCACGGAGCAGAAGGAAACAAAAAGGGGTTATATCCCCTTATTCTCTAAAAAAAAGGGCTTTTTTTCAATAATTTTTCAACCAATCGATTGAGCAGCTCTTCAGGAGTAAGAAAAACTTCTTTTATTGAAAATTTTTTGTAAAATGGCGGCTGCAGGAGCGTTTTACTGGAAACCATGGTTTGAAATCGGCAACCCAATGAGCATTGTGAAGACGAGGACTTGGAGACAACTGGAGGAGCTCTTAAAGATATCTTAATGTCATCCGATGTGTCGATTGAGGAGATCTTACAGAGCTCTTGTTTAAAACCACTTTATGTTATCTTTATGTTATAAATGTTCTCTTTAAGATAACATAAAGTGATCTAAAACAAGACCTCCGCAAGATCTCCTAAGCCGACGCATTGGATGACATAAAGATCCCTTTGAGAGCTCCTCCAGTTGTCTTCAAGTCCCCGTCCTCATAATGTTCATTGGGAAGCAGCAGAACTCGAAGAGTTTCCATCCGACCGACTTGAGAATTGAACTGTAACTTCATCGTGTGATTATCTAGTAAAGTACACACGATCATAATTTTAACAATTTTTTCGCAAACCGGCGAGACCTTGAACAAAAAATGCGACTTCGATTGTTCAAAAAAAAAAATCCTGTTGACCGATCGTGAAAATCGTGTGTACTTCACTAGATAATCACACGATGAAGTTACAGTTCAATTTTCAAGTCGATCGGATGAAAACTCTTCGAGTTCTGCTGCTTGCCGATTTCAAACCATAGTTTCCTGCAAAACGCTCCTACAGCCGCCATTTGGTGAAAAATCTTCGATAAAAAAAGTTTTTCTTACTCCTGAAGAGTGGCTCGATCGATTGGTGCATTGGTTGTTCATGATTATCATAAAGGAATGCTCGAAAAAAAATGATTGAAAAATAGTATATTGTTCATCAAGGGGGAAAGTGGGAAATTTCCCACTTCTCCCCGAGGTGAACATACTATTTTTTCCCACAACTGCAAGGAAAGTGAAAATCATCTGTTTAATTGCATATAAAATATTCATATGCATATTTCAGAACGAAAAGATAGCTGCGAGCGGGCGGAAAATATTTTCCTCCCGCTGTGACACATTCGCTTGGAATTCAGCACTTTCTCCCCTAAAAATAGGTCAGAAAACATCTACTTTCCGTGCAGGTGTGGGAAAAAGCTTTTTCTTTAAAGAATAAGGGGGATATAACCCTTTGAATAGTCGATGTTCGCCCAACTAACTCGAGAATTGCACTAACTCACGGAAATACTTCGTCAATTTCCAGGTATTTACGTTAGTTACTGCAACTATTGAGTCGATTGAAGCAGCCAACGTGATACTTTCCCTAACTACTAAGTAGTTGCTGCAATTATTCCTTTTTCTCCGTGTTCTCTTTAATCGACACTCTGTTGTTACACAACGAAGGACAATTTCTGAATTAGGACAAATTCTCCGTCGAAGCTTTCAAAGAAATTCAGAAAAATGTAGACGGAAGTGAATTGAAAAGAAATCCTAGTCCAAGATTCCAGCGGCTTTCAGGGAGTTTCGGAGAGGTTAGAAGAGATTCAGGAAAATTCAAAAACAGGTGAATTCAAACGAATCCAGAGAAATTCTGGAAAATTGTTGGACCGAAATTGCAAAGACATTCAGGAAGTTTCTGTAGGGAGTTTCGAAAAGATTCAGAAGTATGTGAATTTGCACTCTGACGTGGAAGTTACAGTGATTGAGGGATAACCAGGACAATTTAAAAAAATTAAAAAATACCAAGCTCAAAATTGTTCTTTTTCCAAATGGAACCATCAAAGGCTCTGATCGGGCCGCCCAGACCACGCCGCTCTGATCCACGGCAGGGCCTGAGATGTCAAAGAGTCGCATTCCCAGCGGAGTAACTACTTCAACAGCAAAAGTTGCAGTGCAACTGATGATGCCTCAGTTTCGCTGCACCAGTTTGTGTTCTGTTGCTTTGAAATCTAAATAAATGAAATCGTAATTTCCAGACAAATTCAGAGGGATCCAGACAGAAACATTCAGAGGAATTCAAAAAGATTCAGACAAACTCGGATAAAGCTTTGAAATTTGAATAGATGGAGTACTGAAAACGGTAGAGGGGAGGGTGGATATATGGACCCCCACTTGGTTTGTTTGTAATAACCTTTTTTTATTTTCAGTGTAAAATAAATCAGAATACTTGTCCGAACTATCTAACACGAACTGCATGAAATCTCGATGTATTCTTTGCAGCCCTCAGAGGAATATAATGGTTTTTCTAAAGTCTCCCATTTTTCCATCACCAACTTTTATGCGGTTAATCTGGGGCCCAAGATATTTATGTAAAAAAAAAACAGGACGACAATTGAGAAAAAATGTTCATTTACTTTATCAACATCCCGACTAGAAAAAATACAGGGATCATTATCATGATCGGATCATGACAGCCCGATGTAGTAGTTAGGCCCTGATAATGTGGCGCGATCGGGACCCGATCATACATGTAACGCGAAGGGGTGGTGAGGAAACGATCAGGTAAGAATGATCAGGACCTCGTGAGTTAACCTGATTAGAAAAGGTATTAATAAACCAGGAAAAGTACTAGGGCCATTATCAGGTCCAGATCATGTCGGTCAGATTCCACTATTACCCTGGTGAAAATGAAGTGTTACACAGTAGTTACAGTGCAATGCGAGGTTCATCCGAATGTACCCGGAGTGGTGTTTCGCGCCGTGGAATGCATCGCAAATGTAGTTTGTTACACTTCGTTTTTACCAGGGTAGGTCTTGATAACGCAGCCTGATCGGGACCTGATCATACATGTAATACAGTGGTCTCGTGAGAAACCAATAAAAAAGAAATGAATTAATCTCAAATGAATATGTATAAAATTGATTTTTAGCACCATCTGGCGAGACTTGCATCAATAGAGTATGAAATTCGGTGTATGTCTTGTACAAATCATGATTCCGATTCTGTATTTAGACTGAGAATGATGAATTTTTATGCTGGTGAGTATTTTTGTCATTCAATTTCAACATGAAAATAACTGTGTGAATTTTGAATTTCATGATTTATGATCATGTGGATACAATACTAATTGAGGCGTGGTGATATCTGTACATGATGGGGTGTGAATATTAGTTAGTATTTCCCTCCCAGTTTAGATCCAGGTCAACCAATCTCTCGTCAGATGGAGATGTAAATCGGTTATAATTTTCTAAGTGAATGTTTACACCACTGAGTGCACTGATAAAAATTTATGACAATATACATTCCATTGGAATATACAGATTAGTTACACTCCGTGGCAAAATAGGTGTTTCCGATCAGGCATATATGAAAGGGCCCAACATGATCCTGATCATACTACCTGATGTTAATTTACCATATACGAAGGAAATCTTTTTTTATATCTTAAGATATCTTTTGAATTTTCCAGATTTCTCTCAGAAATGAGGACGATAAGGCATCGATTTAGGGGCCTGATAAGGATTGGATCCTCTAACACTACATAAGTCTGTTGTGAAATGAGTATTTCACGACAGGTACATACGGGAGGGCCCCACGTGGCCCTGATTATATTATCTGGTGTCACTCGATTATATGTAGAGAAATTCACACGGAAAAAATAATTTAGCTGCAGCAGCTGAGTAGCTAGCACGGATACGGACAGCCATTAAATCAGCTTCTGCAGCTAAATTTTAGCTGTTATCGCAAATGAATTAACTACAAATGCACATTGTTTTGCTACAACAGCTAAAATTTAGCTGCAGGAGCTAATTTAATGGCTGTCCGTGTCCGTACTAGCTACTTACCCTAGCAGAAATCACTCTAGTCATTCTCTAGGCGATCACAAGGCCTCACGAGGCCTTGCAAGCCCCTCACAAGGGCCTGATGAGGCCTCGCAAGGCCTAGAGAATTACTAGAATGATTTCTGCTAGGGTAGCTGCTGCAACTGAATTAGCTTTTCCATGTATAACTGAGGCAAACCTATGAGGCCCCGATAAGGCCCCATGTTAGGATGACATATCAGATCCCGGTGAGGCGCGGATCTTCTTACCTGGTTGCACATATGTTTATGTGAAACCACAATGTCTACTCAAGGCACATACACGAGGGCTTGGTCAAAAACTGATATCATGACCTGATGGGACTCGAATTAGCACCTGACCCGGTCATGATCAGGCATGCCTTAATAAAGTGTACCTTAAGATTACCCAATCATGCCCTTATAACTGATCGGGCAAATTTCTAGTCGGGATTATCAATATTATTATATCAACCTTTTGAATGGACTGTTACCTAGTTTCTCAAGGAAACTTCTCGTTCTCATTACATTAATCGGAACTTGCAAAGAAAAACTTGCATGCTTTCACAATCCCCAAGTAACAAGAAATACAATATTCTGGATGAGCTACAACTGAACGAAAAACTGAGTCTACCCTGAAGTGGCAATTTCTACTGCCACCCGCTAGAGCGCTGCAGTTCTCTCGGCCGTAAGAATAAACAGACCAGAGCATAAAATGATGAGATGTTTCAATGAATTTGAATTTGAATGAATTTCAATCAGTTTGGCCCACTCGATCCAGAGATACCTCGGATACAGATCGAAAATCTCACGAAATATCAATCGGCATCGAATAAAATGAGAAAAAATCCAACTCCTGAATATATTATACATAAATTATACATAATTTGAAATGTTTCTCCCCTCGGGCATCGATGAGTGCCTGACAACATAGATTCTGGTCATCCAATGGAACTGAATTACAACCAAGGGTTGAGATTAGAATGTGCAGAATTCGTAGCCAGGTTGTTTACATCGAAAGAAGAAATCCTGTTCATATTTCCCATCAACAGTTACAGAATTAACCTACATTCTCACGATTCACTTTCAACTCACATTTCAATGCAACAGATTCCCCCTCCAACTGAACCATACCAAAGCAGAATCGATTCAACTAATTCTGTATTTGAAATCTCATCAAATGAATAATCTTGAAAATTTCATACACAACCCGATACGTTAGTTTCCAATTAATTTGACGCCAGGGAAAGATATTCAAAGCACGCTTTCGCCGCGGTTCATTAGTTTCTAATCAACTCGAGTTGTAAACCTAGACGTATCATAACACACGAAGGTGAAGCGGGTGTCACAGACCGTGCATGACGAAATCTCCAGAACCAGATGAACAGTGTTTTGCAAACCCACTCGTCCTCGCCACTCGTATCGCCACTCGTATCGCCGCTTATTTGTGAGTATAAATCATAAATCTGTCTATAGCTAGTTGGATTTGTTTTTTTTTTCTTTTTATTCAAGATCAACTTTTCTCATTCATTCGTTTATTTTTTGTTCTCCGCGCCGCAGTCGAATAAACAATTCAATTTTTACGAGACCTAATCAACGTTTTTATCCATCTCAATTTGTATTTCGATAAAAAAGATACTCCTTCCTTCTTCTCCACTCCTCCCTCCAATCGTAAATATACTATATTCTCTATCAGTATAATTGTGGAATAAATATATGAGAATCTCCTGCTCCGATTTCTTGTAAAAAATATTAATTCATTAAGTATGAATGTTAATTAATAGTATTAATAGGTAATCAAAGCACTGTCCGTTATTATTAACACGATGTTTCCCCACATATTGAATTTTATGCTAATCAAATCTTTCCCTTTTTCTACGATTTTATAAGTGCGTAGAAAGAAGAAGAAGAAGAAGAAGAAGAAGAAGGTCATAACTATCTAGTACAAGTACAAATCATAAGTGAAATCATTTAATACGCGATTACTCCGATGCGGCTCTCCGGCCTGTCCGTTGATCAACAATCGTTTATTTATGATGAAACACGCGTATATGTATATATACATATATAGTGGCTAAAAGGCTAATGAAGGGGCATGATGTTGAGTTTTGACTGGCGTTGTAAGTAGGGCACGTACAAGGCTCCCTCTTCGCTCCTCGCTTTCGATGGATAGAACTTGAGTTCGCTCATGCAGGACGCAGCACATAACTCACGAACGCCGGTCTGCCGTGCTCTGTCGCAAGTTCTGTGTGACTAACAGACGTAATTTTTCTTCACAAAACTAGTTGGGCTGCCGGTATATAGGAGACATAACTATCCAGGCAATACACATTGCGAAACTCAAATAGGTACACCCACACTTTGATTAGATACGGAACGTGGGGCAATAATCCAGATACACTGATTCATTGAACTTCATTTATCGAATGTATAATATAGGGAACAAAGTGAAGTAATATATCGAAAAAAGGGACACATCTTTCTTATCAATCACTTCGGCTTCGAGAAAATAACGTATGTAAACATCCTGATAGTGTTAATAATTTATGGTATAAACTATGGCGAACGCTCGCGAATAATTTATGCAACTGCGCATTTATGCGTGCCACGACTCGATACGCTCGATACAGATAAACTATCTCGTAATCTCGACGAGGAAACTCTGCTCGAGAGAACGCTACTCGTTTCGGTGGATTTAGATTGATTAAAGGGAAAAAGTACCAAAGAGTCTTCAAGGGATCCTCGAGTAGTCGGTTTTAAATCGGTACTCTCACATATCTTTCTCTCTTCTTGTTTCCCTCTGGCACATTTTTGGCATGGTGCACTGTTTCGCATCTGTACCAGTATCAACTTCCGACGACGAGAAAACTCGTAGAAGTAAATGCCTCGAGTATCTCGTTCGAGTAGAGACGTATTCAGTCCAAAACAGTACCTCAAAATATAATTAACTGATGAAAGAAAAAAATTGTCGGATGGTCCAGTACCGGTTCGATACAGGCTGCCAGGGTGCAACCGTTTGTGCAAATAACTCTGATCCGGTACCGGTTACCAACATCAATTTGGTACTGGAAATCAGTGTGGTTTCAGCATTGAGGACTGATACTACTAGTATTGATTGCTATTCAAGTACCGACGACTGTGACTCGACCGTTATTCGCGTTGTTGTCATTTTGGAAGGTTTTCAATGCATTATCAAAAATTGCAAACAAAAGGTAGCTTGTATCAAGCGGTTACTGGACCATTCGTCAATTTCTACGTGGTCAATCGAGTCTGCTTCTCTCAAAGTACAGGAGATATTTATCCACATTGGTTCGGTACCGAATCAACGTTGGAGGCCAACGCTTGCGTACTAAAATTGTGCCGTTGTTGATCCAAGATTGGTTCGAATATCGAACCAGCACCCATCCAGACAATCGGCAGACAACCGTTCGACATCGGCTCAGTATCTAGAATTCTAGGGATTGATTTCAAATCCCTTGTTTTCCATGTACTTGGCTCTATGCGAGACCCTCATTTGAATACCAATGTTCAAATTAATGCGTTTCTAATTATTCGAAATGACATTCTTGCGATACACGATCGCACACGACCGACCCCAGGCCAGCACATTTCAATCCCCGCTCTCGATGATTAATTTCCCATACAAGAATAATCATATTCAAATCCGTGGGATCTGAAGAGAATCGAAAGTTCGGAAAGATCAATAACGTTATTGATTTCTAAATAAGATTAAAATTCAAATGTGTCCGTAGTTGAATATCGTAATACATATCTCAAATAGATTTCACATAGGATTCTCCATTGCACCAATTCTTTACGACATTCGAATGAGATTTGGCGCCACCGACCTGTAGATCTTACCCGTAGATTCGTCGACTTCGAAAAATCCGAGACTTTTAAATCTTTGACTTGACGTGTCTTTGTATGATTCGTATTTGGGCCTGAGCATAGGCTACGACCGCGTGAATACGTGGCCGATGAATGCTCGCACACCTTGCCACCATAAATATTCGAGAACTTATTGACAAGCTCAGTGATTCGTATTGAGTCGCATTCTCGGAGAATGAAAAATTTTGTGGATCAAAGGGGATAGTGGTAGGTAGATTAGGCAGACGTTTTAATAGGAATCACAACACAGAGACAACAAGACCTCAAAGAAAATGCCGCCAAAATGGAGAACGAGGAGCGGACGGGGACGGGTTTCAGGTAGGAGGGTTTTAAGTCTCTCCCGCGCGGGATATTGCGTCCGTTTAGATTCCAATCAACGAGTTTTTGCCGTATTTAGTTTGAATATATACAGATATATCGGATAAAGAGAAATCATTGACTGTCCTCGTAACTGAAATATGTACAACGCAAAAAACAATATTCGAAGAATTCAATTAGGAACGCTGAAAAATTGAAATTGAATGGAAAAGAATAAGAAGTGTTGGGGGGAGAAAAAAATCAAGATTATAAAAGACCTTTGATGTGTTTCCGCTCAGTTATACTCATCAATGCGGTTTGTTCACTCGATCGCTCTCCCTCCTCGAGCACGCACGTTCTCAGCAGCGTCATTGCGTGTGGCCATGTCGTGGTTTACATGCTCTGTGGTCGATGGAAATTGGAGAAAGAAAAAGAGAATAAGTACATGACGAATTTGTACGAAACCGTTGGAATCAATCGTTTTCGAACGTTTCTTCTCCAAGAGGTTTTGTTTTGGAGGAAGAAAAATTTCCTTATTGTTGTTTTCAAATGAAGGAATATAATCGTACAATGGTACTTCCTTGGTTTCAAACCCATTGGGAGGTTCTCCGTTTTCGATTGATTCCCTTTGAATTGTTGACGGAGAAGAGAGGAAAAGGGATTGAACATAACGCGGGTGGTTGTGCGCGCACGTGTAAGCATCGTAATAATTCTCTTTCGTGGTCCCTAAGTAAAAGGGGGATGTTTCGGGGTTTTTCGATGTGGTCCGCCAAGCTCGAGAGTTATCGTCTTAGATCGGCAGCGGTTATACGCTCGGCCCACGATGGGCGGATTTCTGGCGCCTAAGATTCTATCGTTCTCCCATCCTCTAACTCACTCGACCCAGCACAACAGTCGTCATCGTGGTGGTAGTAGTAGTAGTAGTAGTAGGTAAAGTAATACACGTGTGTATTAACGTATGTATTGGAGACAGTTTCTTCCTCTTCCTAAGAGGGTCATGGTCTCCCTCTATCCCCCTTTGCTCTATTTCAACATAATCCTTATGCGTGAAGTCCCTGTTTCTCCCCATCATTCGATCGGTGTAACTATCTTGACATGTTTTTACCAATACTGTGATATACAGTTCTGATTTTCAATCTCTCTCGCACATTTTCTCAACACACACTGTAAAAAAAAACTGGAAATTTACTGTGCAACTGGACTGGAAATTTCCAGTGCTAGTACTGGAATATGGATATTCCAGTACATGTACAGAGATTTTGTTGTTACGTTACTGAAAATTTACCAAGCATAACTGAAAATTCAGTCATTGTACTGGAATTTTCAAGTTTGAGATGATGTACTGAAATTTTGCCATGATTTCGCGAAAATTTTACCGGCTCGTACTACAATTTTATAGTTCTTGTGCACCAAAAAAAAATATTCCCTCAAAAAGGACTTGAGAAAAAATTTGGAATTTAGAAAAAAAAACCTAATCGTTGGTATACTGGAATTATACAGGTTTTTAACTGCAATTCTCAGGTTTTGTGATGGAATTTTCCAGTTACTATGCAATTGAATTATACAGGTTTTGAACTGCAATTTTCAGGTCGTGTGATGGAATTTTCCAGTTGCTATGCAACGGAATTTAATCACTGTTGCACTGAAATTTTCCACTTCTATTGGACTTCGTCATTTCTGGCAGGAAAAATTTCAAGTCTTTATATTAAAAATTTCCTGATCGAGATTTTGAATAATAATTGTAATTGTAGCCAATGAAATTGATATATGAGGTTTTTCCAAGACTTATCCTCTTGTGTTCTAGATATGAAGCATATGTAGTAACCCAAGCTGGCCTTCCAACATGTCGCGCTATAGCTCATCGGTTAGGTCTTAGGTTTCAGTTGGTAGGCAGGTAGAAAAGTGTGGGTTCAAATCCTGTTAGATAGACATGAGTTTCTGTCCATCCAAATGAACGATCAAAAGTTTCTCAATCATCTTGGAACACAAGGACCCTGCAAAATCATTTTGCGTGAGCAATTTTTTTTCAATTTTCATGGATATTTTCAGCATTAATTTTCCAGTACATGTCCTGGAAAAGTCCAGCTCGTGTACTGAAAAATTCCAGTACCGAGGCTCAGAAAATTTCCAGTTTTGATGCGGGAATTCCATAACGTTTGCACTGAATTTTTGCAGTACAAATGTGCTGAAATTTTCCGGTACATGTACAGGTTAATGACTTCCAGTACATGTACTGGAATTTTCCGGTGAAATTTTTTTACAGTGCACTTTTCAATAACATCTCTATGAAAATACATAATTCACTGGAAAGAGTTGTAGACGATGTAATTATTGATAAATCATTTTCCACATCAATAAGCGAAAGGAATTAACAATAATATCGATATAACGAGCAGTAGAAGATGATAAATATTGATTTTTCTCATTTTCTTTTTGATTTCTACGCAGTGTTCGACGTATGGAAATGGAGCTGGATTGAATAAATCACCGATAATAATTATAAGCGAAAGCGTGTGATATCTGCACGAGATTTTGCATATAATACAGAATCATTATTGATGAACGCAATTGTAGTGCGTGTGAAAAGAATCGAGTGACCGATACACATATCAATGGGGAAAACTAATTTGTTGAAGTAAAAGCGTCAGGAAGAGATCAGATTCTTGGAATTCGAGATGGTGAATCTGATTCATCTAGCGGTGGATTGTAAATCACAAAATTATCATCTTCATGAACGAGCATTTCTTTTTGTCTTGAAAATTTGGTAAATAAAATGCGAACAAGGTGGAAAAGTTTGCATATTTTTCAAAGATATAGTCGCAATTAGTATTGTGCTGATTCAAAATTTTGTACCTTATGAGCTGGAAATGTGAATCAGGTTCCTTACTGAAAATATTGACCTGATCTCCTCACAACTCATATCAAATTCAATTAATGCGACTTTTTGGATAGGAATCAGATCATTATCAGATTATACCAGGTGTATAAGTATGGAACCGGAATTTTTGTACAGAAAAAATACGTTCATTGTGATGATATGATACAAAGTAACTTATTCAAAGTATTGTCCGTCGCTATCTATACATTTTTTCCATCTTTCTGGCAATTTGTTGTTTCCGCGCGAAAAGAACTGTTGCTCTTTTGAGGCAAACCAGTCATCGAGCCATTTTCGTACATCTTCGCAAGAAGTAAAGGGCTGCTCAGCAAGTGCGTGTCCCATCGATGCGAACAAGTAGTAATCGAATGGGGCAAGGTCCGTTGAGTAAGGCGCGTGCTGAAGAATCTCCCAACGGAACGACTCTATCGTTTCCTGGACCTGTTTTGCTTTGTGTGCTGGAGCAAAATCACCTTGTGTCGTCTTTGTTGGTATTCTGGTCGTTTTTCACGCAAAACTCGATCCAAATCGATCATTTGTTGTCGGTAGCGTTGAGTATTGACAGTTTCCCCAGGTTTCAGCAACTCGTAGTAGATTACGCCCTTCTGATTCCACCAAACACACAGCATTGTCTTTCGTCCGTAGCGGTTTGGTCTTGCCGTCGATGTTGATGGTTCACCTGGAGTAACCCATGACTTTTTGCGCTTAGGATTCTCGAAATATATCCACTTTTCATCGCCAGTCACAATTCGATGGAGAAATGACTTTCTTTGGAACCTGGCGAGCAGCATTTCGCATGATGTTTTGCGGTTTTCCTGCTGTCTTTCGTTGAGTTCATGTGGAACCCATTTCCCCACCTTTTGTATCTTTCCCATGGCTTTCAACCGAAGGGAGATGGCTTCTCGGGTCACCTTTAACCGATCCGCCAGTTGTTGTTGTGTTTGAGCGTCGTCTTCGTCCAACAAGGCTCGCAGGTCAGCGTCTTCAAACTTTTTCGGTGGTCTTCCACGTTCTTCGTTCCTGACGTCAAAATCGCCACTTTTGAACCGTTTGAACCACTCTAAGCACTGTGTTCTACCGAGAGCATGCTCCAACACGGCAAAATATGCTTGGTCCTAGCATTGATGTTCAAGACGCTATCAAGGTTTGGTGAGCTATGACAAGCCAAGCATTGGGCAAGGCTTGGTTGACGGAAATTAAATTAAACACGACAAAATATGTTCAATCCCAACATTGGTGGCTAACCATACTTGGCATCGATTGGACCAAGTCTTGCATAACCATCGGCTCGAGCCTGGACCAAACTTAATGAAAATGTTCATTCATCATAGAGAAAAATTCAGAATATTTCCTACAATTCCTTATTTTTCTCTACGATATTAATATTAGTTTGAACTCCGATGAATCTTAGGGAGAAACTCTCTATGAATAAGATTAAGAATAATACCTCATAAATAAGAAAAATATGGTAATACTATTGCGCTGCGTAAATGAAACTGCGTAGTATGTAGATCACGGAGCACGATGTAGTGATGTTCTTTGTTTATAATATTGATGACAGGAAAGGAAAGCAATTGAGAATAAAAAAGGTAAGAAAAAACGAAGGGAAAAGAATGAATCGCACTAAAAACATGTATTTAGCAATACAAACGTTTAATACTAACGATGATTTCGATTGTGCAACATAACGACAATCGATAAGACTCATTAGTCACAGACCGATTGCACTGACACGCAGATGTTCAACAATCAGATTTTTTTTTGCGATTTCGCATTTCGCTTTGCCTATCTTTCTTTTCGTATTTCTTCTTCGCGTACGTAGTCATCTCTCTTCCATTGCCTTTGTTATCTCCTCCAAGATAGATATTAGACTCAATATGCGTCGTTTTATCATGTAAAATACGGAATATGTATGCAACGATAGAACTTGGAAAGAATAATGAAACTGACATGTGTAGTCTATTGTGTATTTTATTTGTTGAAAATGAAAGCCAGGGTACAGGAATTGGTTAGGATTTTTTATCTTTGCTTGAAAAAATCTTTGAAAGGAATTCGATAGTTTTCTGCAGAATATTTCCTCAATATGAATTCATATTTAATCGGTTTGATTGATATTTCACAGGTTGGTTGGAAAGTTTTGAAAGCGACACCTATCAACCAGTACAGGAATCAAAATTTATACGCTATTCTTATATTTCATTCTTCATTTCAACACACATACACAATTTGATTCCGATCTGTCGATGGATTCTTTGTTTACAAGCCATTCGAAGTTGACGTGTCCACGTGTATTTTGCGAAAATGGAAAAATCCGAATATCATGCAGTGATAAAGTTCTTTGTTTTGGAAGGTTTATCAGCAACAGAAATTCATACTAAAATGAAGAAAGTGTTGAAGGAATCTGCTCCTTCATTTCCAACTGTACATCCATGGGTTTTAGAGTTTAAACGTGGTCGTACAAGCGTTGAAGATCAATCACGTAGTGGACGTCCAAAAAGTGCAACGAAATCAGACATCATTGAGCAAGTCTATGATATTGTTTGTAAAGATCCGAGTTTGACTGAGCGTGAAATTGCTGATACCATAGGCATCTCGGATGAACGAGTACTCCATATTTTACACGAAGAATTACATATGAAAAAGCTTTTTGGAAAGTTAGTGCCGCATTCGTTGACAATTCAACAAAAACTGAATCGAAAACAAATTTCTCAGCGTAATTTGGAGCGTTTTAAGCAGAATAAGACCGATTTTTTGCGTCGTTTCGTAACTGTGGACGAGACTTGGATCTACCATCATGATCCTAAACTGAAACAAGAACGTTCACAGTGGACCGAAGCTAGTTGTTCAGCTCCAAAACGGGTGAAGTCGGAACGATCGGCAAAAAAGGTTTTAGCATCGGTTTTTTGGGACGCAAAAGGGGTTTTGTTGATTGATTATCTCGAATAAGGTGAAACAATTAACTCTGAATATTATTGCAACCTTTTGGACCAGTTGGATGAAAAAATTCGTGAAAAAAGACCCGGTTTACGGAAGAAAAAAATCATTTTTCATCAAAACAATGCACGTGTTCACACAAGCGTTCTGGCGATGGCTAAACTGAACGAATCGAAGTACGAATTGCTTGAACACCCACCGTATTCACCAGATTTGGCTCCCTTCGACTATTACCTCTTTAGAAATTTGAAACAATTCCTTCGTGGAAAGCGTTTTTCGTCGAATGAAGAAGCTATTGCAGCTGTGGAACAGTATTTTGCGGAGCTCCCGGAAAATCATTACAGAAATGGTATAAAATTATTGGAGGATCGTTGGAATAAGTGTGTTGAAGTTGAGGGAGACTATATTGAATGAAAAAAATCATTTCATCAAAAAATACACATTCTTTTATTTTTGCTTTCAAAACTCTCCAACCAACCTGTATCTTCAATTATCACGCCTTATCATCCAAGTCGAAATCACCAGCTTTGAAACGTGCAAACCATTTTCGACACGTTTGCTCAGCTAGACCATGTTCACCATACACTTCCACTAAAATACGATAGGCTTCAGTAAAACTTTTGTTTATATTGAAGTAATGGAGTAAGACTCCCAGCAAAAACACTTTATTCGGTATAAATTTCGACATGTTCAATAAGTTATGAAGTGTTGTTATTTACGATTCAAAAAAAGGTAATGTAAAACAAATGACGTCCAATGATAGCTGTTTCACGGTGAATAGATTATTGTAGGTAACAACGGAATACCGTACTATCTACTTCAGCTTTTGAATAACGCTACGAATTAATTTCAACACCTAATAAAAAATCATGTCCCATCATAATAATAATCAACATTGGTACAATTCTGCAATAATTGCAAGTACGAAGAAGCGGTATAGATTTTCAAATAACCCTAGTAGAAATTTTGATATGGAAAACATCAGGTCCAGATCAGGTATGCCTGATTTCTGTTCAGGGCCTGGCTTGAGTATCTGATAAGGCCCTGACAAAAATGTAACGCAGGGAAAAGACAAGGTCCTGATCAGGAGAACCAAACGTTTCCCAATCAGGATCTGATCAGGGTGGTCGCGGAATTCCCAATCACGACCTCATCTAAGCTATATTCTAACATTCAATTTAATTTTCATGGAATTCACTTTTCATGCAATTTTTTGAAACTCTCCCAACAGAAGGAATTCTACTGATGATCCAAATAGACCTCAGTTGAACATTTCAAAAAGACAGGTAAATTTCTAATGAGTCCTGTGAAAATTTTGAATAGTTTGATACATTCATCGTTCTGAATTGATCAGGTCCTGATTCGGCTGTCTTGTCGATTATCACATGATTAAAATACGGATGAGCCAAGGGGATCCTGATCAGGTCCTGATCAAGATATCTTGACAGTTACCTCACAATTCAAATACGGATGAGTCAAGGCAATCCTGATCAGTTTCTGATAGGAATACCATGTCTGAGTTACTGAAAGGGAAAACCTGTCAACAACCTTGCGTTACATTGTTGTAAGGTCCCAAACAGGATGCCATGTCAGGACCTGATAAGGTAATTAAAAGTTTTCCTCAATTAGGAGTTTCCTATTGCAGCCTTACGAGGGCCATGCTTCTAATAGGGAATTCCCTGTCAAATTTCTACTAGGGAACCAATGGTTATACATTGACCCAATATTGGTTCGTCATACTTAGCGATCCCATATTTTGCCAAGCTTGCACCAGTTGTTATATCGACATTTGCTATGAAACCCGGTATGGATTCTCGAATAACAGAATTCTGAATTCAGAATTGTAGAAAAAATATTCTAGAAATTTGTCTAAAAATTGTGTTTCTGTTTTTTTTCTGGAAATTATGCGAATATTTTGGAACACCGTATACGTAGCTCACACACATGGAAAACCCTCCTACTTGGTTGTCGTTCCTGCATAAAATCTGGTTACCATATACAATAATTCAACACACATCCTTCGATCCCCCATTATGCGTCGTCACTTATATTTACCTTACATATTTACCTCATACACCTTCACGTTATCATTCTCCTTTTATTCTCTCCCCTATGAATCTGTTCATAATTGAGCCGTATTAGTTACGATGTCCCTTTCTTTACGCTCGCTTCTACTTCCAAAGCTTCCCTCCTCACGATCATTTATCCTGTATAAAATCTCTCGTTAGATCCCTAATCTCTAGATCTTTAGATCTCTAGGTGTCTTTTTATGCAAACAACAACGTCGTATTATAACGCTGTAATCCGTTAATATAATCCTCCGCAGTTTCTTTATAAAATACACACGTGCTTCATTTCCCAATAAGCGAATATATATAATACAGAGAAGAAAAGAATAAAGATAAGAAGAAAGATCGTGTATAAGTATGGTACGCTACGGTATGATACACCTTTCCCAATCCTATTGAAGAACCTTTGTAGAGAAACCTAGATGAATAAATTGGTCCGAGTGTGTATCGTGTGTATCCGTGTGTGAACGTTTAGATATTAAATATATATCCACACACACACACACACACACACACTGGTCGTATTGTAACTCGGTTGATTCATGCAATGCTCGCGGCTCGAAGTAGGGCAAATGAAAGGGAGAGATAGATAGACAGAGGAAGAACAGATTAGTCGAATATTACCTGTTTTTGTACCTGTGGGTTGCTGCAGCTCTTGTGTGCTGCACTTGCACACACGCTTCCGTGTTTCAATGATGAACTCGATTTACATTAGACAAAAGGGAAGCCAAGAAATACGTACACGTTTATTAACTGAATATAAATGAACTGTTTACCGTAATGCGTTTACAACATGAATTATTATTCTCAACTGGCCAGGGATTGCAATGAAACCTCGAGATATAGTTCCTTGTGTAATTCTCTGTTGATTATTCATCAAGGAGTTTTTTTATACAATTTTCTACATCGTCCGGAATATTAAATGATTGGATTTTAAATATATTTAATTTTATCAAAAGCTTGTGATACTTGTTGTTTGTATCACAAGAAGAAAATCGATGATAGCATTCCGTCTCACGTGAGCAAACGACGACGACGACGACCAGCTGGCTGGCCGGCTGGTTGCTTGCTTGCTTGCTTGCTTGCTTGCTTGCTTGCTTGCTTGCTTGCTCGCTCGCTGGCTGGTTGTGTGTGACGTTACAGGGTCACGTGAATACTCCCTTCGAGTATATATATAAAGTACTTTCATAGTAAAAGCACGCACACACTCGTGCATTCACGATATGTACATAAACACAAGGTACAAAAGTACATATATACCAACGCATGCTGGACTTTGTACTTATACCTCTGTACTACCTAAACTTCCCGTGCAAGGATACTGTTGAATATAGAGTGAGGAAGAGAGATGATATACACAGGGGACTTTAAAATAGGTGATTTGTATGCGGGCAGCGTGGTGGGTATGTAAGCAGGTAGTCGAAGGTAATGTGATAACGTTCGAGATCAGTTAACCCCGAAGATACATGGTTTCTTTGGTAGGCGAGAAACCACTTTCTCTCTCGTATAGGGGTTAAGAAACTTGTTTTTACTTCTGAATTAATACCGCTTAATGAGTCAAATCACCGATAACTGTATCGTAAAATGTATGCGAGTCTCGACCAAGCCAAGGTATAGGTGCTTTTGCGTATATTTCGCGTATATTCGAGGTTGAATATATAAATATTGATAATTCGTATGGAAAAAGTGAAAGAAATTACACGGTGATTCGACGCCCACGCTTGGCCACCCGCCCCTGAGAGGAACACACACGGATACAAAACGAGAAGGTTTTTTCCCTGCAAAACCGCTTTTCTCGTTGAATGGTATGAACGTGACCCACGGAGTCCGAAGGTTCGCGAGATAAGTCAGAGCCGGGTAATGGGTTTCAGTCGTGACACTTGTGCCATGTAGAAACCGTAGATGGAATGCTCATGTGTGATACGTGGTATGGGTGTTGCTGCTGTTGCTTTTGCCGCTGTTGCTGCAGACTGCTGTCTGCTACCGCGAGAGAGTATATGTATATGCGAGAGAGCAAACGGAACACGCTGTCTCCTGACTTTGCCTGATTCTCCTGTTTCTCTTTCTTCCTCTCCTTCTTCTTCTCCTCCTGTTTCTTATTCTGCTTCTTCTCTATATTTCTTCTTCCTTTGGTCGCTTGAATACTACCACCACGGCTGGATGTGAGCAAAAAGAACCGCACGTTACAAGAACCCGCTCTTACGATTTATGCTCAAGCGTTTGCCCCTCCCCAACCACCATCTTCATCATCCTGCTTTTTTTGACTTGAAAGATGGAAAGAGGGAAGCGAGGAGAGAAAAGATCCCTTCGCGTGTGTGTTTGTGTGTGTATATACCCCACACATAAACGTACCTCCACGCACACGCAAATTCACCTCCTCCTCGTACACGAGCGAAAGTCCTTGATATTTCAATCGATTGTTTTCTCACTCGCCCTACACCCTTCTTTGATTTTGCATCTGACTTGGATTTTTTCCATTTCCTCGAGTTATTATTCTCGATTGTTGTTTTAGAAATGAAATGATCGCACCTAATAATCGTATTCCGAGAGAGTCCACTCGAGGTTTCCAGGTGGAAACTGTGAGTACATTGTGTACCGTACCCTGCACGCTGCTAATGAATTATTCTGGTTGACAACTCGTCGATATTATTGTATTCTAAGTAGAATGCGAGAGGATTATGGATGGAGCAGGAGCTTTGAGACATGGCTTATCTTCATCACGATAAAAGGCTTAGGGAAACGAAGTCTAACGACAATGAATGCCCAAGGTAACGTTTGTTCGCGCACCCTTTCAGAGAGTCGAATGAAATTCTTTGTACCGTACCTTCCTCCTCGAGGACTCGATAACGACTTACTTTGAATACCTCGATAGGGGGGTGGTTTCAATCAAAGTCAATTCGACGGACTTTTTCATACAAGTTTTTTCAAATTAAATGCGCGAACGCGTAGGATTGCAAATTCGAGTCTCAAGACCCAGATGGAAATTTTGCCGAGTGTTGTTTGATAAGTTTGAAAATGCCAATATTTTTATTCTTGCGTGATATGGAATCAAATTATTACGAACCGATTATCGTTGAATCAATGCCTGATCTTTTATTGATGAGGGTTCTGTATGAATTATGATAAGATAGAATTGATATCGAAGAGCGACCAGGGAGAAAAATTACCGATCGACAAAGCTGACGATTCATACGATACGATAACCTTTTTCACCAGGAGTTATTTAGATAGCGAATCAACAAGCATTTATGTGATAGTGGGCAATCTCCTGAACGTATGATGGTTGAGAATTCAAAATTTATATAATATACAGGGTACAGCAGGGTTACGCCTGATAATTTACTCATTTTAAACCACTTACATGGAGATGAAAATTTGCTGATGCAGCAATACACAATAGCAAACTTTTCTGCTGACCTTCCCGTTACAAAAATCTAGCTGGGATTCCACGTGGATTCCAGATCCGAAATTTACCTGCGTTGCCAGCTGAGAATCCACCTGGAATCCCACGTTGGAGTTGAAATTTTAGCTGGGATTCCACCTGGAAATGAGGAATCCCAGCTGGGAACGCAGGTAAATTTGGGAGCTGGAGTCCACGTCGAATCCCAGCTGGATTTTCGTGACAGGGCCAGCTGAAAATTCGCTGTTGCTAACTGAAGTAGCAGAGACAGGTGAGTTGAGAAAAATTTCGCTTCTAATTCTCCAGGAGTGAAACTCCTAGTTGACAATTTTAACCCTAGCACAGTACACATGGGTCTAATGGACCCAGAGCGTTTCCTCAAATCCATGGCGTTCGTTCTGCACTGCGCGGGTGTTTGCTACCACAAACATGGGTGGAAAACAACTTTCGTGCAATTGAATTCTACTTTCATTTATTTGAGTATGTTATTTACAGTTTGATGTTTCGATTTTAACCCCATTGAAGGGGATCAACCACTATCGTCAAGAATCACAGCACTTTCCGTCATATGCATACAGTTCTGGGGTTAAAGACATTTCAGAGACAGTTGAATTTGAAGAAATTGTGCGTAAAATTTTTGGTCCAAGATTTTGTTGAAGCATTCCGGGAATTTCCGAGAGATTCGGTGACGGGTGGAGGAGGAAAAATTGTGCATTGAAATTTTCAGAAGGATTCAGAGGAGTTCTGTGAGATTTAAAGAGAAGTACCGTCAACTGGGGTAACGTTAGGACAAAATGCATGTGATTTTCCTTCCATGGGCTACTAAAATTTAGTTTTTTGAATCGGGATTTTTAGAAATCGTGCAGAGGACTCGCAGACTATATCCCTAAGACGGATGAGGAGGCCCATCGAAGGGAAAGAAGATCCAATAATGTAACGAGTGTACAAACAGTGTCATAGAGTTACCCTAGTGTGAATACATTTGATGTTGATTCCAAATCATGCAGAACTACTATTACATACATTTGGGAGTTATTATAACATCCATATGTATCAGTAATATGAGAGTCAGACCTTCAAAAGTCAGTCTTTCAGATGAAAGTTTAGGAAATTCTTACCAATAAGACCATTCCTCTGCTGCTGTGTTGATTTTTTCACTCCCATATGAAACGTTGAGCGAAGGTTGTCACTGTACAACATTGTTCGATTGCATCCCCGAAATAATATGAAAATTGTGCGAGATTGAAAACGATCCATGGGAACGAAGGAAATAGATGGAACGTGCGTGTCCTAGAGTTACCCCAGAGTTAGAGCAAAATGTCTAGTTCCAGATTTCAGAGGCTTTGAAGAAGTGTCCGACAGATTCAAAAATCGATTAATCAGCAAAAATTGTGCGTTCCACCCAGTGTCGGACTGGTTTGTACCACCGCTTCTGGCTGGGAATTATTTCGGGCCACCTGGACAGAACATGCTCTTGGAAAAATCAAAATTTCATCATAATTCTTACAAAATAAATAAAACTGAAAACTAAGTGGGTCCCCAAATACCGAAGGGCCCGCGGTGATCGCCGGGGAGCCGGGTGGGCCAGTTCAACCCTGGTCCCACCTTCCAAATGGCTTCAGAAGAATTCAGGAAGATTCAGTGGGAACTAAATTGAAGAATTTCCCTTCTGTCTTTTGGTACTGCCAGCCCTAGCGATTTCGAAGTGACCAATTTTGATGGTTTACTCTCGGTTATTTTTTGGTTTGGTAAAAATTTGCTCAGAAAATGGTTAACCAGATGGTTTTTACCATATGACGACCTAAAGAATGTGGGGCGTTAGGGAATCATTTTGATATTTTTGAGGTAAAACCCCAGAAAACTACCACGAAATAACCGGAAAATCACCAAAGTTGAGATTGGTTGAATTTTGGTCAATTTTTGTTGAAAACAATGTTTCAAACGACCAGCGAGTTACCAAAACCAAGATTTCTCACCAAAATGTGACCGAAATTTTTGGTCGCTTGTCGGTTCACCCAGATCTGCTAGGGAGTGAACTAATCGTAACATTCTTTCCTCATAAAATCGTTATGTTTGAGTAAATTTCGAGAAGCGTGGTTAACTTCTGGATGGAGAGAATGGCAAACGTATTCCACCGTCACCAAATTCTGAATCACAGATCTTAGTTTACAGAAACAAGTTTCTTCACCAGTTCCTTCCCTAGTAGAGAAATTTTGGATGGGAAAATACCAGGGCCTGACAAGGCATGCCTGATTTCTTATCAGGCCCTCATCAGGTTCCCTTACGGTTTTCCCTATTTCGCTCGATTTTATAGAAATCTCATTCGAATCCTATTGTACCCCTGCGTCACAACCGGATTCTAACCTGATCAGCACTTTATTGAAAATAGGGAACGCCTGATCAAATTTCTACTAGGATTTTGAGGGCCTCATCGTAAGAGCATAGAAAATCTCCAAAGTGATATCTTCTGGAGTGATCCACAAAAATGCGAGCAAAGCGAGTCTCTCTCAGACGATGAAAATTACGAGCAGAGATAATATTCAAGAAAGATTTCTCGGTATCGAATTCCGCGGAAACACCAATCGACGGATGAAACTTAATCTTCGGAGCTTGCGGGGAAAATTATTGATTCTCCCAATCGCGAAACCGATTCACTTCGACATCTCATCCTCTCTCGAAAATAAACAAACTCTCCTCGAATCAATTCAGTTTCCACCCGAAGCCTCACGTGGGATTCAATTCTCCAATAAATCCAGCAACAATGATCGTGGTAAACCGAGAGACAATATCTCTCGTTGATCACCGATATTACGACACAATTTCGTTGGGTATACGCGGAACGCTGAAGCCTCGTCCATCGTCAGCATTAACCGAACCCCCGATAAATTTCTACACGATTAATAGTATGTAATCCGTGTATATATAGCTTACACGGGAGAGGACCTTCCTCGTTTCAGTAATAATCATTAGATTTTCCATTTCGATAAAAGTCATTATCATACATTTTAATATTTTTCTAATCCAAAGAATTCGTTTCACCATGAAAATTGATATATCTCGTGTGAGTATCACAAACCAAACGAAAGTATTCAACGCCCTATGATGAATGATATTCGTTCGGTGACAACCACTGGAGTTATATTAATATTTAATGTAGGCTAGTAGTATTATCTATAGTGTATCACGTGAAAGCAGTAAATGTGTATAATTCTCGATGCGGGATATCATTGACCGACTGCTGTATGTCTGTATCACTATAACTATGGCACCAAGAGTTCTACGAATTAATTATACTAATGGCTCAAGAGTGAGGGCTAAAGGAATGGAAATGTATACTTATAAATATATTAAAAGAGATACGAGAGAAAACATCATCTGCATAACACGCGTTGTGGAACGTCGAGTGAGGAACGATTCGAGAAATGTGTTTCTCGAATAAATATTTTCAGCACATAATTGATGAGAATATGTAGGAAATCCCACCCTACTCCAACACACTATTTATTCTCGAAATTCTACCTCCTGCACTCCGCTCTTGGAAAATATCTTCAGATTTTCTGTTCATACATGGAAAGACCTTGGTTAAGAATATCCAAAAAGTGACTGCCAATTTAGGGAAAAAGAGGATCCCTGGAGATTATTCATAGCAAATTTACCAAAAATTAGTATTCAAAATACTGAGAGTTAACCCTGGTTAAAAAATCCGATTGAATCCGATAAAAAACATCTCACTGGAATGAATTGGGTTGCTGCATTGGAAATTTCCCATTGATACCAAGAAAATATTTTTCTTTTGGATTTAATCGGTATTTTATGATCAATCAAAACTCCAATTGATACCAATAAAATATTTTTTGATGTAATTCAATGGGTATTTTATTATTAATCAAAATTCTGATTGATGTGAATGAATTATTTTCTGACTGGGTCGAATTGAGAATTTGCCAACACCTCTATCTCCGTATATGACTTGGGAGATTTATTCCTACCTGGAGGGGATTCGAACTATCACCGATCTGCTTACCTATAAGACCTGCTTCTCAACCTCTAAGCTATCCTAATACGCTGCTCCAAAGGGGCATATTGCTAAACATATCCTGGTCAAACTTATCTGATTGAATGTTTTTCTATTGGTTTCAATCGGTATCTTATGAATACAGGTTCGTTGAAAAGTTTTGAAAGCAAAAATGAAAGAATGTGTATTTTTTGATGAAATGATTGTTTTTATTCAATATAGTCCCCCTCAACTTCAACACACTTATTCCAACGATCCTCCAATAATTTTATACCATCTCTGTAATGATTTTCCGGGAGCTCCGCAAAATGCTGTTCCACAGCTGCAATAGCTCCTTCATTCGACGAAAAACGCTTTCCACGAAGGAATTGTTTCAAATTTCTGAAGAGGTAATAGTCGAAGGGAGCCAAATCTGGTGAATACGGTGGGTGTTCAAGCAATTCGTACTTCAATTCGTTCAGTTTAGCCATCGCGAGAACACTTGTGTGAACACGTGCATTGTCTTGATGAAAAATGATTTTTTTCTTCCGTAAACCGGGTCTTTTTTCACGAATTTTTTCATCCAACTGGTCCAAAAGGTTGCAATAATATTCAGAGTTAATTGTTTTACCTTTTTCGAGATAATCAATCAACAAAACCCCTTTTGCGTCCCAAAAACCCGATGCTAAAACCTTTTTTGCCGATCGTTCCGACTTCACCCGTTTTGGAGCTGAACAACTAGCTTCGGTCCACTGTAAACGTTCTTGTTTCAGTTTAGGATCATGATGGTAGATCCAAGTCTTGTCCACAGTTACGAAACGACGCAAAAAATCGGTCTTATTCTGCTTAAAACGCTCCAAATTACGCTGAGAAATTTGTTTTCGATTCAGTTTTTGTTGAATTGTCAACGAATGCGGCACTAACTTTCCAAAAAACTTTTTCATATGTAATTCTTCGTGTAAAATATGGAGTACTCGTTCATCCGAGATGCCTATGGTATCAGCAATTTCACGCTCAGTCAAACTCGGATCTTTACAAACAATATCATAGACTTGCTGAATGATGTCTGATTTCGTTGCACTTTTTGGACGTCCACTACGTGATTGATCTTCAACGCTTGTACGACCACGTTTGAACTCTAAAACCCATCGATGTACAGTTGGAAATGAAGGAGCAGATTCCTTCAACACTTTCTTCATTTCAGTATGAATTTCTGTTGCTGATAAACCTTCCAAAACAAAGAATTTTATCACTGCACGTTATTCGGATTTTTCCATTTTCACAAAATACACTGACACGTCAACTTCGAATGGCTTGTAAACAAAAAATGAATTGACAGACCGGAATAAAATTGTGTGTGTGTTCAAATGAAGGATGAAATATAAAAATAGCGTATAAATTTTGATTCCTGTACTGGTTGATAGGTGTCGCTTTCAAAACTTTTCAACCAACCTGTGATAAACACTCCGATTGAACCTAATAAAATCTTTGTCGATGGGATTCAATGGGTATTTGCTTAACAATGAAAATTCCGACTGATATCAATAGAATATTGTTCTATGTAATTCAATGGGTATTTCATGATCAATGTAAATTCCGATGGATATCAATGAAGTATTGTACAATTGCATTCAATTAGTATCCCGTGAAAAAATCGTTCAGGTGTGATTAGGCGTGTTCACGCCTGATCATGGACATTTTTTGGCAAAATTATTCGTACCCAACTCTGATCGCACGCAGTTGGGCCTGACTACGCCTCATCGTTCATTTTTTAGCTTCGTCATGACTGAGAAGGCTTCAATTTTGTACTTACGTGGAAACCCGTGATTGAGCTTGACCGCGTGCGATTATGCCAGACAAACCATTTTCGCCCATGATCATACAAAATTGTACCAAATGAGAAATATCCATACAAAATGACGCTATGTTGATTTTTTTATCACGAATGCACATGTTTTATCAGGCCAAGTCAGCCCCGAACACATTCGTGTACGCCTGATCACGCCTGATCATGCCTGAGAACTGGAAACTACATAAGCACAATAAGTAAAAATGATTGACAATAAATTAGTCTCTTATAAAATTGTTACAGTTTTATTCCTCACAAATAGCTAATTAATCCTGAATTCTTTATTCATAATGAAGCATAATCAAGCGCGATTGGGCGTGATTGAGCGTGATTAGTCCTGATCACGTGGGTACAAAATTGAGGCCTGGTCATGCCTGATGAATGAGGCCTGATCACGCGTGGACGATTTTTTCACGGGATACTATTGAACATGAAAATTTTAATCGATCCCAGCGAAATATTTGTTAATGGGATTCAATGGGTATTTTATTAATAATGAAAATTCGGAATGATACCAATAAAATATTCGTCAATGAGTTTCAATGGGTATCTTATTACCAACAAAAATTCCGATGAATACCAATGAAATATTGTCAAATTGGTTTCAATCGGTATTTTATGATCAATGAAAATTCCGATTGACACCAATAAAATAGTATTCAATTGGATTTTATCGGTATTTTATGTATTTAAAACAGATGGTCTGATGCAATAAAAGCCATTCTAAAACTGAATTGGTTCCCAGATAACATGTAGGCTTATCATAACCCTGTTACACTTGGCAGTGTAAGGTTGCTACAGCCCTGCTGCAAGGGTTTTGTAAGTTTGTACCCTTGACGTGTGTCAACTAGGAGGCTTATATCAACCTTGTCACAAGCTTGCCTGACAACATTGCAGCAAGGTTAAATTTGCTATCCGGGTTATTGTTGGAACATAGCTGTACTTGGAAACAAAAGATTAATTGAAATAACTATTCAACTTGTAAGCGCATATGGACCCATTTGTTTTCGTTAGAATAACCATTTTTTTTATTGATTCAATCAGTTTTTTAAATTAGTCAAATCAATGAATAAAATTGTTGTCCTAAGGGAAAAAAATGGGTCCATATGCGCTCACAAGTCAACTAGTTGTTTCAACTAATCTTATTTTCTCATGTAGGATATTAGGATCTGTAAACTTTCCAATTATTTCAAATAGATTCGAATGTTGGGATGATCCAACTAAAACCCATTGATCAATGAAATTTATATATTTTTAAATTAAGTAGCAAATTCCTCATAAAACATTCAATTTCACTCAATTCAACTCGGAAAATTCCAATCGGAACCATTCGCCTTATAAAATTGACAAAATTTTAATCATCCAATCGGATATCTCTCATACAGACCAACAGATCACGCGAAGTCTCATTATTAATTCAAATAAACAACAGATTTTTCTATTGGTAAATCCTAGATTCAATCCTATGGAAAAGAGGTCCCGATTGATTGCTATTCATTTTGAATCGGTTTTTATCGGATTCTATTGGATTTTTCAACCAGGGAATATATCAACTGCTAGGATTTTGACTACTAATTTTTGGTAGACTCCCTATTCTTCATTGATCCTCTTTTTCCCTAAATTGGCAGTCATTTTTCTAAATATAGATAAATACTTTCTAAATATCAATAATCTCGGTTTTTCCGTGTACCTTTCTTCGTAAGAACGTTCCAAAAGGAGAAAAAAGGGAAAATTTCTGAGTGTATCTATACGAGGGGATTATAAGCAGATGCGAAAAACGCATTTCGGCTACCGAATTGAAAAATCAACATACGTAAACGTAGCCTAATAATATTTAGTGCGCAAACGAAGCCAACGACTTGTGCTTGTAAACATGCTTGCTCGAATACACGTATATACGTCGGTTTTTGTTGACGGAGTTGCAAGCCATCACACAGCTGCGCGCGATGGCTATTTGCGTGCAATTTACGGGCCGCAGGATGATTCACTGGTGAGACACAGGGTTGAGAGAATTTTCAAGTTTTATCAAGACGTTCTGAAAAGTCCGGTCGATTCAAAAGAATTGATTTTTATGTATCTCCTGTATCGTTTGTGAAAAACATGCAACTATGATAGCTTTATCGATTATGTTCGCAGAGATGAAAAGAGAAAGATGAAAAGATAAGGTAGAAGGTGAAACGATAGAGAAAGGGAGAGGTAATTACTCTGGCGACATTGACCCGGCGACGACCCGACAGTCGTTCGCCTGTTCGCCTGTTCGCCCGTTCGCTCGCTTACAGCTCTGCTCGCTCGTTCGACTCGTTCAATTCGCGACTTCAACTCACCCACACGCCTACACTACTTTCTGTTTCTTCTTCTTCTTTTCGTTTTCTTCTTCTTCTTCTTCTTCTTGTTCCTTCCCTGGTGCTAGGTCTGGTTCATCCGAGTTCATGTTTCGATCGGCGAACCCGTATACGCACTCATCGCAGGGCTACACCGATTGTTTCTCGAAATTCGAAATTTATCGCTCAGACTCTTCTACCTTCGGAGAATAAAAGTAGAATACATAGAAAGGTTCTAAGATTGGAAAGGAAATAAAACACATCCAACGAATGTGATGTATATTAAAAATTAATCCAGAGTGGTCTTGCCTTGGACAATCGATAGGAGAACGTCATTATTGAACGACCATGTTATAGTCGGACTATTTTTTCTCTCTCTTGGTTTTTTTTCCATGTGCTCAGTGAGTAAAGACCTCCTATGGAGTACGATGAACCAGAGGGGTCTCGTTTACAGGGTTCATCAGTCTGTCGGGACGATGTAAACGGCCGCGCCAGACAGACTTGCGCAGGAAAATTCACATCAATGAAGGCGTAATCGATTGAATACCCCCTATTTATAACACAAATAACGCAAAAACTATCCATGTTTTTTTCATTTAGCGTGCCGTTTGAAAGCGTTAAGTATTCGGAGGATAAAAATGAGAATTCGAGGAGACGTATATTCGAAATGCATATCTGATCGAATAGGAGTTGCGCTCGTATCTGATTCGATGAATAAATCCTTGACGTTCATCCCTTTAGGTAATTCAAATGGATTGAAACGAGATACATCGAATGTTCCTATGTCTACGGGGTTTTTTCTTTCACGTTGTAAATTGGTTATTTAATTGGATTATGCAGTTCGTATGAATCTGATTAGCGAGGATTGGAAAATCAATGAGGATTTTCCATTTATAGTAGATGAAAGGGGAGTGATGTTGAGATAATAGTTTCTGAAAGTCAAATAAATTCGCCTCTGATTGGAAATTCTGTTCAAAATATTCCATAGAATCTCAATGAAAAATCGAACCGATTTCGTGGAATGTTTTCCACCATTGGCCGATTAGGTACTTCTCGTCATTGCTGGGTCCAAGTTATCATCCAGCAGTCAACCATCGATGGCCCGTTGATGGGTGCCATTATCGTTCGATTAAATCCAGCTATGGTCCAGTCATGTGTCATTGTTGGGCCGATCTTAAAACCCTCTCTAGCAGAAATGCCTCTAATCACTTCATAGTTAATGTCTAGTCTACCTTGCCTAGTAGTTAGCTTCTATATGTTATTCGCGCTATAATTATTTTTACTTACTGACGTCGAATCGTCATTCACCATGTCACAAGATTTGACACATTGAATATCATTGAATATAAACTAATATCTAAATTACACGAATGACCCGTGAAAAAATCGTTCAGGTGTGTTCAGGTCTGATCATGGACATTTTTCGGCAGACTTTCTCGTGCTCAACACCGACTGTACTGCGGCACGTGTTTGGGCCTGACTACACCTGATCGTTCATTTTTGGGCTCAATCATAATTGAAAAGGCTTCAATTGTGTACCCACGTGTGAACCCGTGATCAAGCTGGACCACGTGCGATCAAACCGGACAAACCATTCTCGCTCTTGATCACGCAAAATCGTACCAAATGAGAGGTACTCATTCAAAATGACTCTGTGTTGATTTTTTTATCACATGGAGGAAATATTTATATCATATCGATTTCTCCGAGGAAAATTACTGTGCGATTGTTTAGAATCACGCACGATCATGCCTAAAAACTAGAAACTGCATGAGCATAATAAGTAGAAATACATACATCAGTACAATACATTAGTCTTCTGTAAAATTAGAGGAAGGATAATGCAAGGAATCCTTTCTTTTGCTAAATTATGACCCTCATTAATTCTGTATGAATTTTTCATGCATAATAGAGCATAATCAAGTGTGATCAGGCGTAATTTAGCGTGATCAGGATCCTTATCATTCCTGATGAACAAGGCCTGATCAGACGTGAGCAGGCGTGGATGATCTTTGCACGAGGAAGCATGAGAATCTCAATTTGTTCTTCAATAATTCACTATTTGAATCCTACGAGCATGATCTGTTGAAAAACTTTCAAATTTTTCAAATCTTTCCATAACTTTTGCTCCATAGAAAGACAATGCGTTTTATATTTCATTCTCCGTGTAATGATCAAATTTCTACTTCACGGATCAGTCCAACAAGTTCAGAACTATTACCGCTACCCTGTTATTTATATAATTATTCTCTCCAGCAGTGTATTACATGAATATATAGAAACAAGCCATCTCGGATGAACCAGGACGCACCATTGAAAAGGCATTACATAAATCCTACCAGTACGAATTCTTGAGAAAATTTCAATTTCTTAGCGTGAGCGTGGAAACAGCTTTTACTCGGCAAATTACGTATTTCTTTGAAGCAAATCTTGAAATGGTTCTCGAAGCGCACAAGGTCAGCTCCCGCGCGACAAAACGGTAAAGTTGATAGTCATTATACCAACATGACGTCGTTCGATCGACCGATCGACCAACCGACCGGATAATTCGTTCCAGATTTGAGATGGTTTTTCTTCTCCTTTCTTCTTCTTTTTAATGCTTTATTGTGTTGTTGTTGTTGTTGTTGTTATTGCTGTTATTGTTGTTACCACCGCTGGCCGCCGTTGCTGATCTTCAGGAGGATGGATGGGTCATGAGATTTCTCACCGATGTTTTTTTTACTATTAAAAAACAAGTGGTCTGGTTGCGAGAAGGAAAGTTCAATTAATTATCAAGTTAGGTGGAAATTCTTAGCTGCGGTTCTGAATCTCAAATCTGATTCCTCGTGTACGATCTACGCTGAAGGAAATTTATCGTTAGGAAGAGAAGGGTATTTCTTTACAAGGAAAGAAGAATCTCCGAGCATTTCCATGAGGAAGCGAACGACGGTGATTGATATTTGGTCATCGTCGTGTACGATCACACTTGTCCAAGAAGATACTTCCTTGAAAGTAATAATGGTAATTCGTGGGAATGATTCATATATGCGCCATATGTATAACATATCGATTTACTGAAAGAAAAATAGTTGAGTTTGAATATTGATGGGGAATTGCAAATGAGACAAATTTTTACAAAAAATTGCATTTTCTCTGCAAAAATCAGAGAATTTCTGAAATCTTGATGGAAGATCTAATCAACTTGGGACACTCTGTACCAACTTTTGTCAGAATTTGTCCGAGTTGTTTTCATTTTTTGTGGACAAATGAGAGAAAAATTGATGCTGAAAAAAAATTCTGATGAAGCTCTGATGAATTGTTAACATTTTTGAAACCCTTATTCTCACAAAATGTTTAAATATATGCAGCATACAGTGTGTTTCAGAATTCATCATTTGGATTTTTGTGATTTATTCTGCAGCCCAAGATGCAATGATTTTCAGTTTGGAAAAAATTTGTTGGAGGCTCAGTTTTTGAGTTATGAACATTTTTAGATTCTTTGTTTTTCAAATCCAAATAACTCAACAGCATTGTGTTCTACGCCGAAGAGAATAATCAGTTACTTCTACTCGAAATTAGTTCCAGCAACTAGATACAGTTGCTGATGTTTGGGTAACTAAAACGGGCGTTGGCTCAACTAAATTCAAATTTAATTTCTCTGACTTTAGTTGCTATTACTATAATTTGAAGTTGCTCGGAACTAATTTTTACAACTAACTCCGGTTCATTCCGGACATTATTAAGTCTAACACCATTCTCTGGGTTGGAAAACGCAGAATCTCTGCAAGGAAAAAATAATTTAGCTGCAGCAGCTGAGTAGCTAGTACGGACACGGACAGCCATTAAATTAGCCTCTGCAGTTAAAATTTAGCTGCAGGAGCTAATTTAATGGTTGTCCGTGTCCGTGCTAGCTACTCAGCTGCTGCAGCTAAATTATTTTTTCCGTGTGGGAAAGATTTCAATTATCATCCATCATTCTTTGTTTTGGAGCTATAGCGATTTTATGGCTTCTAGCCAATCAGAATTTGGCAACTTTGAATTACATAGCTGAAAAACTAAGCTTCCAAAGGATATTTTTCAAACGGGAAAGTATTGCATTTTGGCTGCAAAATACACCACAGAAATCCGAATGATGAATTCTAAAATACCCTGTATGAATGTCCTTGTAGTGTTTCAAAATTTTTCAATAATCAATTCCACAAATTTTTATTACGCAATTTTGTTTCTAATAATTGGAAAAAATGAAAAAAAAAACTCGGTGAAACTCTGAAAATAGTCTATGCAGGAGGTCACTGAATTTCATACTGAAAAAATTACACGGAGAAAAAGGAATTCGCTGTGGCAGCGAAATCTACTTTTGCTGGGTTCCTTTTGCCAGAGCAGCAAATTTTTTGCTGTGACAGCAAACTATTTGCTGTTCCTGCAATCGTGTTAGCTGCGACAGCGAATTTTTAGCTGTGGGAGCAAAAAATGTTTGCTCTCCCAGCAAAATTTGTTTGCTATTCTATATATAATACTAAAAAATTGCTGGCGGAGCAAACATTTTTTGCTGCCACAGCTAAAAAATTGCTGTCATAGCTAACACGATTGCTGTTATAGCAAATTTTTAGCTAGGTCAGCAAAAAATTTTGCTATTCTATATATAATACCTCGATTTGCTGCGTCAGCAAATTTTTTCTCTCCGTGTAGGGATCCAAATTTTGATAATTCGTTGACTTTGTTCATTGTTTCGCCAATAAATGGAATTCACTCTTCATCATAATCGTCGAAATAATAGAAAGAGTCAACGAATTATTGAAATCCAGTGTAAGAATGCTTTTTGAATTTGTGTTCCATGCCAGAATGACACATTAGTCAACGAAAATTTGGATCACTCATTGGTTTTGTGCTGAGTTCTTCAGAGATTATTCATGGTTTTGTAAAAAATCCACAATCTCAGAAACCGGTCAATTGAGAAATTTAGACCTCGGATTCGGATTTAGCGCACCAAACATCTTCGAAAGAGTGTACCCTGGTTGCTGGGTAACATCGTTTCGGGCTTAAATTGTGGATTCAATTTCATTATGGATTTCATCTAACCCAAATGATAATTGAATCAACTTCTACCTCTTGCGTCAAAGAATACTCTTCGCTGCTTCAGTTTTTTGATATGATATTTGTGTAATTTTGAATGATTTATGATAAGTATTTTCATCTGGATTTACGAAGGAAAAATTCACTAGCGCAACTTCGTTGTCAAGCACGGAAAGAAAGAAATAGTTGCTGCAGCTACTTAGTAGTCAGGACAAGTAACTCGATAGTTGCATTAACTGACGTAAATACCTGAGGTATTTTGAATTAGTTGAGACAGCTAAAGTGTTACTTGTCCTGACTACTAAGTAGCTGCAGCAACCACTCAAGTACTCTCTAAATCTGAAAGAGGGAAAAATCGCACGTTTCACTCCACTAAGTGTCAGAAGTGATTCTTGCAAGTTCTGAGCATGTTTTATGATTGTTCTCAGAATTTTCGAATGAGACCCCAATCAGAAAAAACCGAAGTATCCCAATGTTGACAAGAGGCGGAGTACAGTGCCAGTATTGGGCCCCCAAGAGTCGCCTAGCACGTACGGATTTAGTACTGGATACATAGAAATACAGTACTATACCAGTACTGATACACCAGTACTGAAAGCTTGATGTCGATCAAGTACTGATACAATACAGGCACTGCAGTGATTGCAAATAATAGGAAATCACCCAATCAGAAAAAACCGAAGTAAGCCAATGTTGACAACAGGCGGAGTACAGTGCCAGTATTGGGCCCCCAAGAGTCAGCTAGCATGTACCCAGTATGGAAAAGCGTTATCATTTCGGACAAATGCCAGTAGTGCTGCAGTACAGACCACCAGTACCCCGCCAGTCTTAGCCGGTACTGGCGCAGTACAGCGCTAGTTGTGGAATTCTGATTGGGCGTATCGCACCGGTACTGAAGACCATTACCGATTACCAGTACTGTGCCAGTACCAAGTACCCAGTACGGAAAAGCGTTATCATTTCGGACAAATGCCAGTACTGCTGCAGTGCAGACCGCCAGTACCCCGCCAGTGTTAGCCGGTACTGGCGCAGTACTGCGCCAGTTGTTAAATTCTGATTGGGACTAAGTATTCGAATAAGTATGTTCTATGCACATTCTTAGAACGCATTTCTCGGATTTATCAAGAACAGTCTTGATTGCACATTTTATGCATAATTACAGAACGAACGCAGAATGTTTGAAAAATTCTTGTGCTACTTGGGTAATTACTAGAAGTTCCTAACCCTCCTTAAATGGCCGCAGACTTTTCGAGTGAATGGCCTTTCGGGGACTTGCTACCTTACCATGGCACAAAGAGTTCTAAAAGGGTTTTTCATGAATACATTGTATTTATTATGAGCTTTTTTAAAATCTGTGTGCTGTATGAGATAGTGTCGCGGATCTCTTCCTCGCTCAAATATCTGCCTCTGATAGAGTGTGACAGACGATCATTAGGCACACTATCCGGAGAGCAAACTGTATTATATGGGAAAAATTTGAGCGATGATGCAGTATCTTAATCGTATCTCCAAGTGAAGAATTTTTCACACATGCTATAATTTTATTCTCGTAAAATTGGTAGGGAAGACTATTTCACACACATTTGTCAAGATATTATACGTAACACATATCATTCCAAGGTTCTGAGCATATTCATAGAACTTTCTGAAGGAAAAAACACTATCTCGGTCTTTTGAGTATTTTCAACATTTCATGTTACCTGGATTGAGGATTAAAATTTTTGATAAAAATAGCAATATAATCTAAATCATTGTACTTCATTCCACTTCGATTTTGGGTTAAACTTGACGAATGTCAATCATGTAATTGTTTAATTTCAAATATCTAAACCGAATATAATCTGAAATAAAATCAGTTACTTAGGAAGCATGAGATTATGACACTTCAAGTGTATTCAATTCAGTTATCTGAAATGCGTTGATTTACGCTACTTGAAGTGAATTTGATGCATGCGTTGAAACAAATTAAAATCAATCACTAATTCATCTGCATTGAAAAAGGGGACATCAAAGTGTGTGAAATTCAAGCTCTTGTTTTCACAGTGTACTGTGGTAGCTCAAAAACAGCTACAACTGTGCTAGAAAAATGGTTAGCGTTTTCAGAAGTGATCATACACTGTGAAAAATATTCTGAAATTTCCGATATCAGATGTACATGAAAATTCTGAAACTTGTAATTGAGATCAAGTTCAATTATGAATTCATGAAATTTAATGCAAAATGTGTGAGAATTCATATAAAAATGCATGAAAAATCATAATTCTGTATGAGATATCATCAAATTTCATATGAAAAGCCAAAGAAGTTTTGAAAATTCAATACAAACTGTATATGTTAATTGCTTCACATACATTTCTATGAAATTTAGGAAGCAATTTTTTACAGTGTAATATTTTCAGAGATATCCAGATTTCAGAAGTTTATTCGAATTTATGCACAGATTCCAACAGGGAATCCATCGCAAATACTAAGAATACAAAATTCCATGGAAAATTAGTTCTCGAGCATTGTATGAATTAATAAAACAAATTTTCAGACAGAACACATCGTCGTCATCGATACGATCCGTGAAGACATTTATCTGGAAAGTGCAAATAATCATCGAACGTGATGTAAAACTAAATAAGAATGATTTCATTTATGCACGCTGGAATTGCTTACGTTTTCTTCTGTTATAATATAACGCGGTTTGTTTTATCAATTAGCGCGCCCGATTACGGTATATCTTGCTTGTGATATGCGTCGAAAGAAACATTATGCCACTACGGACACGCATTCGTCATCCGCAACCGATTGCTCAAACGATAATTAAATCTATCAAAGTATGATTATTAGAAAAAAAAGAAGTGAAAAAAGGCCTGTTGACTGATTCGAATACAACTCGAGTAGAAAATTCGCTGATGACTTTTCTCCAATCTAAGAATCGTTTTTCTAAAGATTGTAGCGTTCTGGACGATTAGGGATGATAATTAACGAAGAAAATTATTTGTAATCTTCTCCAATAATACGGTATGGTGTATGACCAAGGACACTATTAAACAAGATTCTGAGTCACTCTGATAGAACAGCTGTTTGTTTGTGAAAAGAGAGCGTAGAAAGAGATATCAGCATTGTACGTAATGCCTTAGATAGCAGTTTCCTGGTTATACGGCCTCGGTTGCATTAGTACTGACTGCTGACTACTACTGGTTCGTTCGTTAGATTGCTCGTGGCCTCAAATACTACAATATTATCGTTTGAGATTTGGACTGAGTGAATCAAACGATGGTGACATTTATAATAATTTATACATTTTTTTAACCTTCCTTATAAGATGGTTTGGACTCAAAATCGTGAAGCAGCACATTCGCACATCGTGACTCCATCATATTTTCTCCCTTTCTTTCGAAATGCTATAGTAATACCTGAATAGTTGAATGTGGAAGTAAATTAAATCTTCCATATCCACAAAACCACATACAGAACAAAGAGCCATTTCGCACGCTTTGATGTGCGATAGTAATGTACACTACGGCACATATAGTTGTGTTCGCATGGACATTTGTATACCCCAAGTACAAATTTACACCCATACACACGAAAGAGAACGTCGACCATAAATTATTACGATCGTAAACGAACCCAGCTCGATTTTCATAATCTCGTCGAAGCTCGCTTTTCCTCTTACCACAAGGTTCGGTCCTTTCCCCCTCCGCCCTCTTTCATACGTGTTCCAAAAGAACGTGGACGGCAGGATGGTCACATTTCGCAACAATGATTCGTATTTGAACTCTAATTCTCGATACGAGGACTCATACGACTCTCTATCTACTTTTCAAAGTGAAGACTTTGAAAGATTAAGGTTGGCGGTGGACCGTTGGCACCCTCGTAACGTAACGAGCGTCGTATTAGTTCGACGATCCTGATTCTTACTAATTGGCAGTCATTTCCAGCAACGATCCACGACCGGCTAGTCGTAAAGTTGGCAAGTTTTTACGGTCCACCTTTATTAAACTCTCTCTCTCGAACCGAACCGTTCTGTTCCGCTCAAATGATGCGACGATGACGGGAACGTCGAACGTCGAACGTCGAACTTAACAACGAACTCGACTCACCTCTTTTACCTCGAACAAGTTTTCTGGAAAATTTAAATCGACTTTGGTGGTGGTGGTACGACACGGTGTCTATGATTTCGAGAGAAGAACGAAGACGGATATCGGGGAATACCTTAACAACTCCTGCGGTATCTGCTCTTCAATGCACTCCATAATGCATACTATTTAATGCACTCATCCACGATCATCCCTAATGGCTGTGTGAGAATTAATTAACTTTTCTCCTCGTATGTAAAATACGCTTGACACGCTAGGTAGCATGTAGTGACGATTCGCATGATGATAACCGATTCAACCCTTTGTGTTATCGCGTCGCGTTGTCATGGTGATTGAGGGATTAGACTCTTCCACGCTCGTGTATGTCAAAGTTCTCTTGTTCTTTGCAGGGTCTGCGGATAATCATCCATTCGATATTCTTCCACAATTCCTGCAGCTACGCATTGCATTCGGAAAGAGAACAATTTGCTTCCTCTGTTTTCTGCTGTTTTGTATTCACAAGCGTCAAAGGGGTGAAGCGAAACGAGGCGAAAGAGGAGCAAAGATCAGAAACGAAATGCACATATTTGCTATATCACACCGATCTTGTGGGCTATGACAACGACTTTCTTTTTCAGGCTGTCAATTTGTTGAATTTTTTAGCACGAAAAGCAAAAATTAAATTCTGCTGCCATAGGAGATATGATATTCCTGTTTCTCTAGTTCACTGAGAGAAATAACAAGAATTCTCATATTTTCGAGCAGCATTTCTCTCCGTATATACCAGCGTAAAGAACATTTTGTCCGGGAGACTTCTCTGTACCGAATTTATGGGAAAGTCTACAATTTTCAAAGAATAATCTTCGATAGCGCGATGCATGGAGTATCAAATATTATTCCATGCAAATTTTAGACTGTCCCTGGTGAAAAATGTAAAAACCTTTGAATTTTCGCTTCTTTTGCGCTTAGATACTGTTCCGTTGACACTTCCGCGTCGCTCCATCCGCTTCATTTTCACCAGGGGTTTCATAAATTCTGTTCCGAGAAATCTTACGATAAAATGTTTATTCGGATGATACGCTGGTATCCCCTCAATGAACTCTGATAAAATGTTTCTATTAGAGAATTCACTTTCAACTTGGAAATTTCTCGAAATTGTTGCTATTCTGGAGAAATTTGAGAGTTCCTCGCTGAGATGGAGACCCTACTGCCGAATAAAGTGATTATATACAACTAGACTGAACAAAGCTGTGCTGTTCATTTGAGCAGTAGATACCGCTACACTGATATTCAGAGTATAATGATGGAGGATTGTTACTTTCATCAGAAATATTAGGCGATACCGATACCAAGACTTTCGAAGTATCGTTGAGAATCTCGTCTCGTGCACCCCTAACGGGAGCTTTCTTTTTCCTCCGTGTGGCTTGATAGGAGCAAAGTACGGCACGCATTCTTCACCGCGACGAATTTTATGAACATTTCGCTGAATTACGCGATAGAAACGCGAGAAAAGTTTGGAGCTTGACCAACCCCAGAGATTAGAGGGGAAAAAGGGCACAGAATGAGGGAAGGGTGGCCATGATATATCGTCCTCTTTTCAGTACTTTTCGTACACTCGTGCTCGCAAATCATTTTCTATTAAAATTTCTCTTCATTTACTTCTACTGTAGCTGACTGAGAGAAATTCAGGGTGTTAATTGTCAGAGATGGATGATATATTAAAAGAATTTGACAAATACAACATTCATTTCGAAATGTTCATACAACTCTTACGTGACTTGGTTGATCAGGAGCGTTCTGTTGATGCTTATTCGCTTTGATTGAGCTCCTCATTCTATTCCACGGATTCGATACAAGACTAAATTCTATAGAATTGATCGTCAAATAGTTTATACAATCTATTCAAAGTCGTATTCGATACGCTCGTGAACCCTCAGCTTCAATCAGCTTGATTCCTCATTACCTATATAATCCGGATTACATGCGCTTATTCTTCGTTGAGATCGCGAACATCATTGAACTATGATATGATGTATGAATACCATCATGATCGGTTGATAATTAGAAAATGAGAAGATGCACTCGTGCTCAAGAATCACAAATTATTTTCCTTTGTAAATGCCTGTCCCCATGACAAGTAAACCTACGGAACCCGTGAAAAAATCGTTCACATCTGATTATGCATGTTCAAGCCTAATCATGGACATTTTTCGGCAAAATTATTCGTGTTCAATACTGAGCCCGATTACACCTGGTCGTTAATTTTTGAGATTTGTCATCACTTCAAAGGCTTCAATTTTGTAACTCATGATCAAGCTTAACCACCAGCGATCATGCCTGACGTTTGTCACCATCCTCGCTTGGGATCATGCAAAATCTCACCAACTGAGGAATGTTCATATTTTTCTATCACAAATACACATACTTGATCATGCTAAATCGGCCCCAAACGCAGGCGCGTACGCCTGATCACGCATGATCATGCCTGAAAACTGGAAACTAGAGCAAGGGAGCTGCATAAGCACAATAAGTAGAAATGATTAACAATAAATTAGTGTTTGATAACATTATTATAGTTCCATTACAAAAACGCTCATTGATTTTGTATGGATTTCTCATGTGTAATGGAACATAATCAAGCTCCAAGATCAGGCTTTAGTCAATTTTTTCACGGGATATATATTGTGCCTCCGAACCTATCGTGATCAAACATGGAAACAACCCCTCGTGCCTAAAAAATAGACACCATAATAGTCATTTCGACCTCAGATTTTGATTCAGCTATATCAAAAACTACCTAGGAGTCGACCTTTACCTTTTCAATGACTCAACTGATTGCATTCGAAACGCGAAAATCACCCCCAGATACGAGGAACAGTTTCCACCCTTAAACCTGCGCCATTGCAGATGTAAAAAAAATACGTGTTGAATATTTTTCATAGTTCTACGAATCTGCAAAGTTTCAGCAAAATCGGTAAGTGACACTTCCGTAGGTTTGCTTGTGAGTGAAGTAAATTACAATAATTAAAGGTAGATTTTTGTACAGCACTGATATCCGAGACAACCATTCCACATTTCTTCATTTCTTTTTCCTAAATTTTCAGGTTTGAACCTTTCAATTCTTATCGCGTTCGATGCAACAGCACGCCAATTCGAACCCATCAGAAATCAATTTGAAAATCAATGAGATATTTCCACCTAAAATTTCACACTTTCCCCACCAATGAGAATTACCGTCGCAAAGTGAACCCTCGTTACTATCGCAGAGAATTATTCCACGTGTAATCTAAAAGCATATACAAAATGAGAGAGTCGGTGAAACCTGGGATCGCTTAAAATTCATCGAATATATTAGAATTTCCATTTGAAATCAAATTTCTCGTTGAGAAAAACCAATCGCGGGAGTTTACGGTAGTTACAACGCTCCAGCGTAACTTATTCATAATGAAAAGGGGTAAGTCAGTTGGTCGGTCGAGTGAATCTCTCAGTCTATAGGTTCAAGGACGGAGAAACAATTTCAACAAATTGTCCCTTTCAGTATTTCGAATGGCAGGGTCTTTCTCGAATACCTAACGCGATTTGACCTCAAGTCCACCCTATACTTGTGAACCTAAGGGGAGATGAAATTTTACGTGGTGGATTCACAACGAGAGCGTAAAGCAGCTTCGGAAGACAAGCAATCAGACTATTCGTAGTAGTAGAACATGTTGAATGTCACACGAATGTTCTCCTCTTCTTGACTGATCAAATAAATTAAGTGTGATCGTGAGATTTGTATTTTTATTCACGCTGGGATGTATAGTTCTTTGGATGATCTTCATGGAATAGGGATTATCGAGAATGTAAAAATTTCAAGGTCAGGGTTAATGTTTTCAACGATTCTAAAGTTTCTCAGGGAAAATCTCCCTGAATCGCAGTGTTCGTTCATTCGAATGATAACTATAGTTTGGTTATTTTTAGATAAAATTTGATTTATAACGTCTTGTAATTAATCCAAGCAGTTGGTCGCTTGGTCAGCGAGAGAGGAGAGGATTTGTAGAACGTCGATGTATTGTAATGTACGTACGCCGTATGAGGTACGGCACACCATCCTGGGGTGTATACCAAATGGGCCGCTAATGATCATGCTCACGATTAATCATACGCATCTCGTCTTCGTATACACACTCGGAGAACAAACTTGTTTGACATTCGGTGATAAACACGCTTTGATACGTAAACTCGTACACTCGTGCGCAAATCTTCTTCTTCTTTCATATTTATCGCAACAACGAGGAAATCATAGAACGAGAGTAGATTTGGGAGTAGTAGTACTTTATTCCAAACGTATCCCGTGATCTGTTTTTCCGTCTGTGCATCCCCTTTAACTAATATATTTGAAGCTCGGGGCCCGCCATTGTAATACCCACCGAATACACAATAATCCCAGCTCGCCGCCTCTTACTTTGCCGTTCTCCGTCCCTTTCATACTCCGCTCCATCTCCTTTTCACCCCAACTTCCATACACACCGATCTCTCCTCGCTCTCGCACACTCTACCGTCGTTCTTCCTCGTTTACTTTCCCTCTATCTATAGTTCTATCCTTTTCATTCGTTCTACATTTTCATCTGTTATCCTCCATCGAAGGCGAAACCAAGCCAGAGTCAGCTTTTTAATCACAGAGTAAACGTAGGAAACTCTCCTGACTCCTTTCTGATGAACGAGGGGTGAAACTGCAGAAAAATATGGAGTAAATTTTTAAAGGAGCGTTAATAGGTGACTACACCGCGTTAGATTCGTCATTTCTTTTTCCCGAGAAAATCGATGCCAGAAGTTCTTTCATCCAACTTCAATTTTGAAAATTTGAAGAACGATCAGCTCCAGTCGAATGGTTGGTATCGATTTTCCAGACCCCCCCATGTATAACACAACAATGATCCACGTCGAAAATTTTGCAACCAATTAGCATAACGAGCGTTGATCCTAATACCATGACCACATTAGAGCATCCCCATTTTCTCCCTAGTTCTCCATATTTCAATTAAAGATCCTGCTTTGCATGTATCTGCATTTCGAGCAACGACTCAAGGGACAAGGTGGAGTATGGAGTATACAATGGAACGAAAGAGGGTGAATATGGAATTGGTCTACTAAATTTCACAGTTATAAGGTGTACGTTCGACTATTTTCTGTTACAAAATTCAACCTCCCGAAGTGGTCCACCGTTTCATTCCGCCCCATTTTGATCAGGGTGAATCTAATCTACCTATCTCTTCTTTTCTCTTCTCGATTCGTGTTTCTTGCTTCGCAAAAAACAGACCGCGCGATGTTTTGTAGCAGTAGCAGAACCTTTGATTCTTGGAATTCTCTTGGGGTGATCCCAAAAGACCATCGAAAGAAGAAGAGAAAAAGGGGGAAAGCAATGGGCAATGATACCATCACGGTGGCTGATGTGGAAACTTAAAGATCTTGAAATTGGCTGTCAGATCGAAACGAGAACGTCAAAAGGACGTTCCTTTTCTCGAGGACTTTTCTTTTTAATTTCTATTACAAATCGATGTCGGCGGGAGTTCAAAAGCATCGTAATATCCTGGACACAGGTAAATTTTCGAAAGGATCGTTATTTATGTAGGCAGTTGATTCTAGTTCTAATGTTTAGAATTTCACCCGAGGCTCGATTATTAACCAGCGCGATCGATCGATCGATCTACCTGCTGCCCGACGAATCAACATATTTTCAAAATTCGAGATGACCGCGACAGATAAATTTCACAAGATTTTTCGAAATATATAAATATTCTTTCACGGTAAAATTATAACCTCGAATGATTTTTCTGCGAAGGCAATTCTAGTAGTCTATTCTAACGAGTACCGCACGTATGGATGTAATTTCTGGTTTGAAGAACGAGATGAATATTATACAACTCTGCTGCTGCTGCTGTTGCTGTTGCTGCGAGAAAGTTGTGCAGTTACCATTGCGCAAGGATGCTGCTGCTACTCTCTTTGAATCGAGATAACCAGAAGGAATCTTCCCACGCTTACCAAGGTATAATACGTATAATACGTATACGATAATATATCGAAATTAATAATAAAACACCTCGGGGAAGAGTAGTGGGAAAGGAGGGTATAGAACTTATACACACGAGTTTCTATATTTTCAATCGACGAGTCTTATCGTTGGTCACAACGAAAACAAGGAACGAAGAGATACGACGACCACCGCTGCGTATATGTCATTCTATATATACCATACAAGTTTCAACTTGTCTACACAATTAAAATAGACTATATCACGTTCAGACTTTGTCTTTTTTTTATCTTTCTTTCCTTCTTTCTTTCTGTTCACAACTTATTTGTAGAGCACACGGTATGGCACATTATAAAAGTAACGGCGCTTATGATTGGTGATGGTAGGCGTCACGTTAGAGTTCTATAAATTATTTCGTCGTATCGAATAGAAGTACCGTATGACGATAAATCATTCGGCTTTGTTGCGGGGAGAATTCAGGTGGGGATGAATTCATAAAGAGATGAGAAAGACGACAACAGAGATAAACTATCTCTTGCGCGGTCTGGGATATTTAATTACCATTGCGATGCTCTGATGATGAAATTTGTAATTGCATTAATTCATTTGCATCCATGGGTACGAGGAAGTGGTAAATCATCGTAAAGACACAGATCGGAAGGCACGGTGTGAATGTTCGTAATCGCTATTATCATTACCGGTAGGACGTGATCGTATCATCGAGGTCCTGGGATGAGGAGACAGGGGTGGGTTATTAGTTATTAGGTTTCTGACTTTGCAGGTAAATGAATTGTTTTCGTAACTCAAGATAATTAAAAGACAGATTCCAGGCTGGTTTGTACAGATTTTTCATCTACACTTGAATACACTTGAACCGTTTTGGCAGGTCTGAACATTGTGTGGAGCCCACCGTGCAGGTAACACGAAACCGCGGTAAACCGCTCCTCCTTCTTGTTCATCTTACACCCTCCTCTCTGCATTTCGACCCACTTCTGTGATTTTTTTATTCCGAATTGTGTCGCTCGGTGTACGATTTGATTAGTGGATCGACAAAGACGTAAGAACGTTCTTATCGATTTACAAACACTGAATCATCAATTGCGATTCAACATCCGTTTCTTAGAAATTCAATATTGGTATAATTTAACGTGATATGCATACCCGTGAAAAAATCCTCCACGTCTGCTTAGGCCTGATCAGGTCTTATTCCTTAGGCGTGATCAGGCGTGATCAGGCCTCAATTTTGTACCCACGTAATCAGGATCAATCACGCTCAATTACGTCTAATCATGCTTGATCATGCTCTATTATGCATGGAAAATTCATACAGAATTAATAAGTTTCATTACTTGACAAAAAGACGAGTTCCTTTCATCATCCTCTTTATAATTTGAGAAGAGACTAATGTATTGTCAATCATTTCTACCCACCATGCTTTTACAGGAGCCTCCCGAAGTAGCTGACCTGATCACCTTTGATTGGTTGAGAAGTGATCAAGTCATGACCAGATGATCAGATCAGTTACTTCGGAAGGCTCCACACTATCCATTTTCTAGTTTTCAGTTTTCAGGCATGATCACGCGTGCTTAAGCGTCCGTGAATGCGTTAGGTGCCGATATGACATGATGAAGCATGTGCATTCGCGTTAAAAAACAATCTACACAGAGTCATTTAAATGCAACACACGAATGCTCCACATTTGGTACGATTTTGCATGATCAAGGGCGAGAATAGTTTGTTTGGCATGATCGCACGCGGTCGAGCTTGATCATGGGTTCCCACGTGGGTACAAAATTGAAGCCTTTTCAATCACGATTAAGCTAAAAAATCAATAATCAAGCGTAGTTAGGGCTAACCATGTACAGTCGGTGTTGAGCACGATAAATTTTGCCAAAAAATGTCCATGATCAGGCCTGAACACGCCTAATCAGACCTGAACGATTTTTTCATGGGTAGTTATACAGAATTTTTTAGAGATTCAATAGTTCTTTCCCAGACAGATAAACTGTCAGAAGATCTACGGAAAAGCTTCCCATACCGTACTGGAAGCAACTAATTACATTTAGATCATGAAAATTCCAGTACACGTATAAAGAAATTCTTGTATTTATGAGTGGGGTGAAGTTCGAATCGTTTATAGGAACGAAATGACAATTCAGAATCACAAAATTTGATGAATCATCGTTGTTTATCTTCTCAAATCAACTTTTTGGAACTCAAAACATCGTTCTGAGAAAGCACTACGAGATTTCAGGTCTTCAACACCTGAATATTGCATTTTTCGATTACCAATTCGTTCCAATAAACGATACATACTGGAAAGTTGAAGGGGGAAACATGAAATTTCATTTAAAATATGGAAAAATTCTTGTACACTAGACATTTTTTTGTAAGTGAACTGAAGAATCTGTCATGATCACATTGTGAAAAATATTTGTATTAATTTCAATACAAAAGTTTGGAAGCAATTAACATACATATTTTTGTATTGAATCTCTCACACTTTTGTGGAAATTCAAAAACAGATATAAAATCGGTTGTGGATTTAATACACAAAAGTGTGCGTTAATTGCTTCCAAATTTCGTGTATGAAATTCATAATTTTTTTCCAACAGTGGAGGGAATTCTCCGGTTCCTGGGTACCGGAAAATCCCTGTTTTTTTTTTTCAACAGTGTAGATGATTGATAAATGTTGAGACGTTTCTAGAAGCATGAAAAATGTTTTACAACGTGGCAGAAAGGTAATGCATTCACTATTCCATAAATGAGTCCAAAAACATTATCAAAACAGTGAATCGAGTGTGGACCAAGACTTCAACAATATTGGGCGGGGAATTGGCGATAACTTGCCCCAGAATCAAATGAATGCTAAAACAGTGGCAGATCAATGGAATCGATTCAATACACAGTTGGAAATTTTGTGTGAATGTGTTGAAAAATCCATGTATCATGAATTTTCTGTTGAATATTCAACGCAAGCATGTGCAATTCCTACAGGCATTTCTTGTGTAATCAGGTTCCAACTGATTTATAATGTAAAATCCTTCAAAGGAGTGGAGGAAAGTGTCAAGTTGACACAAATGTCATTGAATTCAAGATTCAACATAAGAATTGTGTGAGTCTGGAATACCAAGGGGAGATCGCCAGTGGTGCGAGCTACTTTTTGATGAAAGTTCCATCCCTGGTTAAAAGAATCCATTGAATCTGAAAAGTGAAATTTCATGGGATCTGGTCAGAACATTATACAAGATTCAATCAGATTTAGCAAGATTCAATCAGAATCACATTGAAAAAGAAGCATTCATCTGATTAAATCTCATTGAAAAAAGTTGAATAGAATTTGGTCAGAAGATTGTACAGGATTGTAATTGACTCAGTATTGGGGAATGACGATGGGGCCCATGTTGGCTCAATCTTAGCCCTGTTGTGCTTTCCCATGCAATTATGGTTGGTAGAAAATGGAAATAATGAATCTCAATGCGAGCACATTTGAACTTGGCCCCAATTTGGACCAGCGTTATGCCAAGATTGGGGTGAATTTATATCCCGAGCATATGCGTACAATCTCCAGCGTACATGAATTTTGATCCAGTCTTGGGCTCATATAGGCACGATGGGGCTCAACACTAGGCCCAGGAGTAGGCCAAAGTGGGGCTGAAATTCATGCCCACTGGGGTGGAATTCACAGCAATTTCTCAATTCAAAAAAAAGAAGGAGCAGTATTGAAATCTACCAACAATGCGAAGAAAAACTCTCCACATTTGTTACAGTGTGATGTTTGATTCAAAATTGTATACGAAGGAACGTCCGATCCAGAATAACAAATTCAAGACGAAACGCAGAAGTGGAAAAGTGAATGATGATCTTATAGTGATCACAGGTGTGTCTGGTCTGGCTTAGTGGAGCGTGTTATTGTTGGCACATGTTCCGTGAGAAGGATTTCCTGTAGAAAATTCAGAATTCGCATGTTCGGTATTTGGTTTGATTATTTGTAAGAACAGCACAAAAAATCACAGTACAGTTACTTCGCCCTTGTAAAAATGAGCTCGCGTTGCTCTACATTTTTCTAAAAATGTTCTAATCTTAACAGAAATTTGTCAAGTTCTTTTTTTCAGATTCAGATTCAGAGAAATGTCAACCACCGGTCGTCGGACATTCCTCCCCTAGGAAAACACGAAGCTGTAAAGAACGTTCCGTGAACGTAAATTAGGAGTCAAGAAATGTGAACGTTTGATAAACTTTCATTGAACGTGTATTGACTGAAAATCAATCTAAAATTGACAGGCTCCGTTGCTTCCACGTCGCTTCTCCGTTTCTCTGCAATAAATAAAAAAACAAAAACAAAAACAAATCGTTCTCGGCCGTCGTTGGAGTAGAATGGCTTCTAGCAATGAAGTTTTGTAGTTCAATTCCAAGTACTTAGTCGAGATTTTTATTAAATTTCCTGCACCGACGTTTCGAATTGATACAACTTACGGAGAGTTTTCTGTCCGTTTCTTTGAGTTTTTCATGTCATGTAAACAAGGAAACCAAACCCGATAGAGAACTTTTTGTTAGTTTCTTTTGTTGGTTGTCAAAAACTTCTACAGCGAATACCGAACTGACACTCCCCAATAAACACACACACGTTATTTCAACGTTGAAAGAACGTTAGACTGTCAAACGGACGTTAGTCGTTGATTTCACAACGTTGATTTTTAGTTGAAATTTGATAGGGAAATAGACGACCAGGAATCACGTTTTGATGACGTGTAATTTACATTAATATTCAAAAATAACCATTAAACGATGTCCTCAAAAAACGTGTTTTGAACGGGTTTGAATCACGCGTTTAAAATGTGTTTATAACACCTTGTGTTTGAACTTCAATTGAGGATATATTCTGCTGTAAATGTCCAACGAAACCGAACAATAGTTAAAATTTCAACAAAGAGCAAGATAATAAATAGTGTGGCATACTTTCCAAATTCTATCATACTCAGAAATACTATTGTTCTCGATATCGAATGAAAAGTTTTTAAAAAAAAATTTGTTGGAGTCAATTCACGTTTTAGAACCATCATTAGGCCACGTCAATATTCGACGTCTTTTAAACGATGTTCAAACCGTTGATATGACGTTATTTTATGGTTGAAAAACACGTGATCTGCCGCGACATTTTTACGTTGAATCAACGCAAGAATATTACTAATTCACAACGTGTGGTTATTGACTGTTTTTGACGTTTTTAAAACGTGCGTGTGTTTACTGGGTTACCGAATTTTTCTGACTGGCTTTGATGGGCATTTTTGGCGGGGCTGCCACGAATCATTCATCCCCGGGAATTATCAAAAAGGTATTTTTGGATCAAACGAAATTTCTACAAATGCTTCATGTTACAAGCGCTCCTCAATTTTGACAATTTACACCAAATTGTTTGAGTTTCTCAGAGACATCTCTGAAATTCACATAAATACGTTTAAAAAACGTCAAAAATGATCAATATCCACACGTTAATAATTCGTAAACCCATACAGCACCGGACACTTCTACATTGCCTCCACGTGGAATCTTCGTTCATCCACGTCCTATCCACGCACACGGAGAAAAATTTATAGTTAAATTCACTATGAGACTCTGTAACCGAGGAACAGACTGGACTTGCGATGAAATTCACTAAAATGTGACAATAGAAACATAATCAAATTCACTATGTTTTACAGTAAAAGCCATTGAAAACTCAATCTGTTCCTCCGTCAGAATAATCAGATAGTAAATTTAACTACGAAAATTCCCCTCCGTTCTTCCATTTATTCGGATCACCCCTATTGAAAAAATCCAGGTGGGAATCCATACAGGAATCCAGATGGATTCCCATGTTTTCCTGTAGGAAGTTCGGATGGTTTCCTATGGATTTGCTTGAATCCCATGGTTTCCTACGTGGATTCCCACCTGGTTTCTCACATGGGAAATTTTTATCATAGATTCCCAGGAGTTCCAACTGGATTTTCAAGCTTCCTATGGGGATTTCGGATGGGCACCTGGATTCCCACCTGGATTTTTCCAATAGGGACGTGTTTTTCAACCATAAAATAACGTCATAGAAACCATTCAAAAGTCGTTTAAAAGACGTCGAATATTAATATCCTAATGGTAGTTTTGGAATGGGGATTAAAGCACATAAAATTTCCTATCAAAAAAGTTCGAAAGTTTCTTATCAACATCAAAGAGAATAGTATTGTAGAAAACAAAAAAATTTGAGGGGAGAAATATCCATATTTCTAATCCCCAATAAAAACGTTGCGAATTAATAATATTCTTGCGTTGATTCAACGTTAAAATGTCGTGGCAGATCACGTGTTTTTCAACTATAAAATGACGTTATAACAAGGGTTTAGAAATTGTTTAAAAGACGTCAAATATTGACGTGTTCCAATCATGGTTTTCAAACGAGAATTAAACTAAAAATTTTCATTAATATCGAGAAAAACAGTATTTCTGAGCGTGAGAGAATTTTCAAAATGAGCCACACTATTAACTGGTCCAACTATCTTGGTCTTTGTTTGAATTTTGAACCACTGTTGTTCGGTTTCGTTCGACATTTTTTGCGGAATTTCTCCAATTGAAGTTCAAACGCGTGATTCATACCCCTTGTTTAAGGATATCGTTTGATGGTTATTTTTGAATATTGGTTTGAGTCACACGTTATCAAACGTCTATTTCCCTATCAAATTTCAACCTAAAATCAACGTTATGAAATCAACGTGTGACGTCAGTTTGACAATAGTACGTTTTTTCAACGTTGAAATAACGTCCCTGAAACAGCACACCCACCGATTTCCACGTCGCATCTTCGTCAACTCTACGTGGATAAATGGTGGACGTGGATACAAGATGGATGAACGGAGATTCTACGTAGAGGCAACAGAGAAATGTCCGGTGCTGTCGGGGTGTGTGTTTTTAATGGGTTTTGCCTGGTTTTGTTTGATATTTTCAACAGAAAACCTCCAATTCATGTTCGAGTATCGCAAGGTTTTACAATTACATCTTAAACGCTTAATTCAAGTGCAACTAAAAATATTTTTCAGGACGTACACGGAAAAAAGAAAACAGCAATGGTTACTGCGAACCGCAGTCATTCATTGAAAAATAATGAAAAATCAAATTCACGCCGTTCATTCCTGCGTCTCCCAGTAACCGTTAATGTCCAAGCAGCATAGACAAATTTCTATCATCCAAGCGTGTTTTCATTTGTTTTTCAAGTGATTGCTGTTATGGACAGTAACCAGTGCTGTTTTCTCCTTTCCGTGTATTTGGATCATTTCTGGGCGTATATCTTTCCAGATTCTACTCAAAAATCGACGACTAACGTGGATTATTTGACATTGCGATGCTTCCTACGAAAGCAACAAAATTCTCTCCCGAACTTCTCTAAAAGCTTTTTCGTCACCTTCGAATTGATACGGTTTTTTCAGAATTTCTCCATCCCAAGCTCTCGTTTCATCTTTTCCACGTCATAATGTTGCTCGAACATTCTCCTCCCGTGACATGAATATTCACGCTGTTGAATATGAGCACATAAATTTCAAAGAAACCCCACAAACGCTCGTTGTTCTCATCTTCCCGCATAGGGCGACGAAAAGAAAACTCGTGAAAAATGCATGCACAAAACATAGCATTAATAGCTTCAATTCATTATTCACCTACATATTCCGTCCCCAACAACAAATGGATATCGCTTAATTTGAAGATACGATTAAACGAGATGATCACCTAGGAGACGTGCACAATGTGTTCGCGTGCGTATTTGTGCGTGAACGTGAGACAGGAGATGAGCGAGCATAATGAAAAAGCAGCGCAACGAGCGGTTGGTTTGAAATGTGGAACTCGTATTAGATGAAAGTACTATCGGGGTGGCGCTTAAAACTCACTCTCTCCCTCTTTCCGTGTTGATCTGGTGCTGCTGCTTCTGCTGCTGCTGCTGCTGCTGCTGCTTGTTTGTCCATCTCTTCCTCTTTCTTCCTCTCGTTGCGTAATAAATGCGAATTGCACGGTATTACCGCAAAAGAGGGGAATTAAATCGCCAAGAGAAGACAAAGATAAGGCAATGAATGATCACGAGGGACAGAGAGGTCAAGAGGATTTTGGGGAAAAATAGAGAGACGAGGGGAACCCTTTAATTGTTCAAATTCTCGAAAGCTAATGGGGAATGGGACATCACAGCCGCTGTTGGATAGAGAACCACCTTGTATTCGCGTTCCGGAATGTGGACCAATTGTCGTAAAAGTTTAGAAATTTAATTATTCTCCTCTGCAGGATGCGGTGAGGTGAGGTAAGTGGTAAAAGGGAAGGGGGAAGGGAATGAGTTCAGGAGGTGATACTGGGTCTAATTTTACGCCGTTGGTTACCCCTGCCACACTCATGCCAGAGAAATGTCCTTCGTCCAGTCGTTATGGACTGGTTTTCCACGGTGGCTCGGATCGACATTAACATCCACGCTCCCCTCTTCCACATTTACATTCTAATTTTCGAATGTTTTGTTGCCGAATTGTGTATCAAATTTCTGTATTCATCGTTGAACGTTTTATCATTAACGTATGTATGAGATATATATCCAACACACGCACGCACACGAACACCTTATTTATAGCAAAGTACGGCGATGTCGTTGATAAAATGAAATCTCGTCGAAGCATTCCCCGAATAATTGGATGACGAGGGAGGGTCGGAAATCGGCTATTCTCCTCTTATTCCTTCTATGTTTCCTTCGAAGAAGAGAAAAAAAACTGTGTGTATATGAGTGTGCGTGTATACACACCATTGTTAATCTCAGAAATTTCCCAGATTCTAAAACCTGTTGTTCATTCTCTCGTTTTCCCGTCTTATTAAAATTTATCTGCCGCGAAACACATTTTCGTGGGTTTTCTCGTGGTAGGAGAGCAGGTACACGTACCGGGGGTCCAAGAGGCATCTAAATTCTCGTAACTGACGGAGCATGAACGGAGTTTCCACGCGTGCAAAGACGTACAACGGCAGGAGGAGAACAACAAAAACTTGATAAAAGAAACAGAATGAAAGGAGGCGGGCGATAGAAGAGGAGGGAAAGAAGGAACAACGAATTTTGTAGGGAAACAACCCCTTGACAAGGGTACTGATGAATATCTCAACGTTAAAGAATACACAGCACGACATTCTTTATCGAACGAACGATATTCCATCCTAATTCAATATTCTCTCCTACACTTAAGGCAGATATCGGATTTCTCACATCCGCCTTCGCTGATATTCTTCGTGTCTCTCGCGTTTAACTAACAGAACTGTACTATCGAATTACGGAAAAATGAAAAGGGAACATAAAGACAGATTATGATATCTCGATATGTTCTTTTGATTATTTTATATTTCAATCTCTATGAATGGATCGATCGACAAACGAATTCGTAAAAATGCAATCCAGTGCATCGCAGGTAAGCAAGCAAAAAAAAGGGACAGGTCAACTGCACGGGTGGGTGGATTCAACTCGGAGTTAAGTTGTAGCGGATATCTGCTCCGATGAGTCCTCCACATATATTCTTTTCGTCCCTTTTTCTTCTGTCTCAGCTATGATTTGTGATTTTCTCATCCTCTGTTGTAGTTTCTTTTTTTTTTTACTTCAATTTCCTCTTTCACGTCGAGTGACATGTTTTTGAATAAATTCTTTGAAGACTCAGTAGCAACAGTATTATCAATTTGCGTATCAACGAAACGTTCCGGTATTTGATCTCTTACAAACGTAAAGTAGAGTAAAGTTCTTGTTCTGTACCTAACATGAATACCATAACCCACGTTTGTATAGATGAACCCTAATTTTGAACCCCTGAATGGAACCCCATCAGCGACGTGAATCCCTTTCGGTGAATAATTGCGCAGCAGGACTTTACCTCCTGTTCTCGCCTCTCTCTCTCTCTTCTTTTGTGGCAAATCTGATCCTTCGTTCGTTCTTCTCGTTAAATGGTATGTGTTTATTTTTCCTTTAATTAACTTTAGATTCGCGTTGAAGCGAAGTTAGAGAGAGGAAGAGAGGAAAACAATCATCTCTGGTTATCAAGGTTCGATCACGTCCCAAGGACGTGAGAAGAGAGACCGATGTACGTCTCGATGCGCTTATTCCAACGTTGAAAATCTCGAGGGATAAAAATTTGAGTATTCCTTTGATTCGAATTCGATATATCTGGTTTTGAAAGAGCATAATCCGAGATATCTTTCGTAAACATCGTTACAAGAGAACAAGAGAACAACAGGAGCACCGAAAGGAAGAAAGACGACCAAGACGATTGCTTGAAAGAGGATTCCGCTTGGGGAGTAATTTCGACCCTCGTTCTATTCTTCGTTCGAGCACATTATCTTCGGTGTTGAACACAAAAAAACACAAGAAGAAGAAGAAGAAGAAGAAGAAGAAGTTTGAAAAGAAATAAGTAGATCGTTTATCCATAAAAAGTCCTCGATTTTCGATCCGAGTGTGTACAACAACAACAACAACAACAATATTGGTGTGTACACCATCGCGTTAATGGTATAAAAATATATGGGACTAGGTATCTCGAGATGAGTGATACATTCTCACTCTATACACGATATAAATCCAGAGTGGATGGATTTTTTGTTTCTTCCCCCTTTCCGATCTTGTATCTTTTTATATCCAGCATTCGTTGAAAGCTTTGGGTTGAGGGGTTTCTCGTTGATGTGAGTCAGAATTGTAACTAACCTCGGTTGGAATCGCTTCGGGTTTTTATTTCTTTCTCTAGGGCACTGGTATTAAGACGATCCCAGTAACACTGAATTTCATTACAAAAACTTTTTCTATCGAAAGAATTATTATTATCAATGTTTTACTTCGATGATAATGATTAAGAGGGAAGAGAGTTCAGGAAAGTCCAAGTGATAAATCAGAAGCTGCGGATCCTGCGGATGCGTCTTGTTTCATCCAGAAACAAATAAACAACTGACCTCGTTCACCATAGTAACACCCTAGCGATGAAACTGCCTGCCTTCGGTGAAGGCATAGTGTGGCAACCGATGGCGCTACCCCAAAAGCACACTTTGTTTTCAGATGGATCGAGAGAGAGGGAGCTAGAGAATGAAATAAAGGGAGGGACAGGAAACAGAGATGGAATTAAAATAGGGTGTGAATCAATATGCGGCTGACATTAAAGTTACGACGAGATATATAACAGCTGGATAGCACAGTTAGATGCATTCATACTTTATGAAACGTGAAGGTTGTATCTTACGCGGAAGGAATACATACTCGTGGGAAGAGATATGCATGATTTCATTCGAAAATCAAAATCACCCGAAGAAAGAGTGATGAATGAATCAATAATAAATGATTTCATACTTTGGGGAAACAACCTTTTCCGAGCACCCGTGAAAAAATTGTTCACCCTTGATCAGGCCTCAATTTTGTACCCATGTGATAAATTCATACAAAATCAATGAATGTTTTTGTAAAGGAATGAAATTATAATGATGTTATCGAACACTAGTTTCCAGTTTTTATGCATGATCATGCGTGATCAGGTGTACACGTCTGCGTTTTGGGCCGATTTAGCATGATCAAGCATGTGTATTCGTGATAGACAAATATGAATATTCCTCAGTTGGTGAGATTTTGCATGATCACAAGCGAGGATGGTGACAAACGTCAGGCATGATCGCTGGTGATTAAGTTTGATCATGAGTTACAAAATTGAAGCCTTTGAAGTGATGACAAAGCTAAAAAATGAACAACCAGGTGTAATGATCAGACCTGAAGATCGATGAAAAAATTAAAAAATCATCGCAATGGATCGCGGGTGGGATACTCTTTGCATACAAATCATCATTGATATCTCGGAGTAAAAATGATATCAAATCGGGTACAGACTTTCCCGTTCGGAACGATTCAATGGTCGGGTCACGAACGTGTTTGAACAACCTTTGAATGTAAACGGCTCATTTCTTGGAAAGCTTCCTATCTCTCCTTGATTACTAGACTTCCAAATGATTATTACCACTCGACTCCAGTTCTGAACGGAATTCGAGAGAAAAACAGAAAAGGAGTTATCGAAAATATACGAAAAACACACACACAATAACTCGAGTCTTTGTTGTCACATGATTGTCGCCGTCGCAACATTAATTAGCTCTAAATTATATCAGTCGTCCTTCTTTTAAATGCCAACAGTGTCAATGGACCCTTCCGAGAACTGCGCCGTCGTCAGTCAGTCAGTCAGTAGTTGTTTCTGTAGCAAACTTGGACAGCAGACATCCTCATCTACTCATAAATGAAGCTGCTGTAGTCACCTCGCGTCTCGTTAACTTCTCCCTCGAAGAGGAGGAAAAAAAGTATTTTATCACCAACTCGAGCATATTCAAGATTTTTTTTTTGTATAAAAATATATAAAGCGGGGTATTTATTAGTTCCCGAACGCGTGAGGTCAGGAAAAAAAAGAGCAACCTTTGATGGTTCAAGAGAAGAAACATAAGCGAAAATAATTCACAAGAGATTCGTCGGCGAGGGAATAAACGTTCCTTCTGAGAATTCGTGCGAGTTATAGCAATTTGAATGACAGTTTTGTGTGGAGAGAGGATGGGAAAAAACCCGTGGCGGAGGAGGGAAGAGTTACGACGGAGCATTATGTTCGTTAAGCGTAACACTTTTATGTCCGTTTAAAATATTGCTTTTAATTTGATCTTCTAATTTACGCTCGTTGTAACGTAAGTTGGGGGTTCGTCTACTATACATCCCATGAGACTTTTCCAGATAAGATAACAAGACTTATCTGATCTTGGTTTTCCTTTCTTCGGTGTGTCGAGACTACAGGTGACGAATAGGCGTCGCGCCCTAAAAAGTAAGGGAAATATGAAGATATGGATAGTTGTGCGAATAGGTTATGGTTGATATTGCGCAAGGTACACGACCTTCTAGTACGAAGCGAAGAGCAGATGCATAAGGGGAGGAAGATAAAGTGAGGATGTTGAAAAAGAGAGAAGGAGGTGGTTGTGGAGGCAGTCCAGGTAAAACCCCGCTGGAGGAGATGAAGCAGCAAACCAGAGAGTAGAAGCAGTCAAGAAGAGAGGCAGGTTCGCACGACCTTAGGCGTTTCAGTGTTTGCCCGCTAATCGACAAGAACTGGTCGGTACAGGTTTTTCTGGGTTTCATATAACCAACGAACTGCAGTAGGTCGGTTGGCCTCCACGACCCAACCGCTGAACGAAACAAATGACGGGTAAGGAAAAAGAGAGAGAACACCAGTCTCGCTTGGAAAGAAAAGTGTGGACAATGAAGAGATAGGACTTTCGTGCAACATAAATGTCGCATGGCCTTGCCCTTTGGATACGACAAACACAGTTCACGGTCTTCTTCGTATCAATTCATATAACCAGCACAGTCATTACAGGATAGGATATCAATAAGAATCCTCTCACGGATTATATACTCTGTGTATAAACCATCCTCAGAGATTTCCGCAAATATTGAAATATTATCAGTTTCCTTTAATTTTCCTCGTGAATAACAAACATCACGTTTGCTTGTCACGTTTCTCTTTCAGTTGAAACTTATTACCTGCATCACAATGAAATATATTTGCTGCAAGGAGGCTGGTCTGCCAGTACTTAGTATACTTCAGCTTTAAAACCGGTTTTAGTGCCCAGTATCACTTAATCGAATAACATGTACATATATAAAGGGTGGTCTGAAATTCTGATACAAACTCCACGAGATATCCGGATGCATTTTGAATGATTTCAGTAACAATAATTCTCCAAAATTCCAATTACCAAATCCAATTTCTCCGTTTGTTTTTGGTAATGCATGGAATGTTACTGACCCCAACGAAATAACCCTATTTTTTCTCTCTCTTTTTTCCCCTGTTCGCATTCCAATTTCTATCTTCTCTAACTTTGTTGTGTCCCTCTCTCCCTCTCTCACACACACGCACATTATTTCTTACAAGAGTTCCTTGGTCCGCCCTTGGTTATTTATTTCCATTTATTCCAACCATCAGCTCCTGTACTTATATCTTTTGGCCTTTTCTCACCCTCCTTCCCTTACATGACCACGTATGTGTGACAAAACCACTAGCGTAACTCTGGTATCCGTACACGCGCTGTTTGTAACTCAAATGTATTGGTATATTATATCACCACTTGAAATCACTTCTCTAGAAAGGAACAGGAAAAAAAGAAGACCATTGTGCGTATACACGTGGATGTGTGTGTAACAGAAAGCGAGGCTGTATCGTGTATGGATGTTATATATAGGCTGGGGAGGAGAACGTTATTATCTCATCATCGTTACTCATGGAGCAAAATTTCATATTAACTAAAAGATTATATGGGCCAAGTGGTAGGACATATGGTTACAATCACCTTGATGAAATTTAATTTTGTCATTAAAGGAGATACCCACCTCTCTACGTGTCAACAACACATGAAAAGTACAGGTGAAATTCAATCGCACAACGCAACACCTCGACTCCTCATTCGTGAAACATGAAAAAAAAGGAAAAACGATCATATTCTTATCTAAAACAAGATAACAACCCAGTTGTGGTGGAGAAGAAGGAAAGTGAGAGAAGGGTGAGAAGAAGAGATTCGTAACTTGGTAGGTACCTCCCTTGCTTCCTGAAGGCAAGAACCGGTGTCCTGCGACCCTACGTATACTAACCCTCAATAACGTCACGGTCAAGAGAGTTGGTTCTATGCATGTATGATACACGTATACGATGAAGGCAGTGTTGATACTCTCCAGTATCGCCCCAGTCATCGTCATTACGGTACATTGCACAAGCGACATTTTCTTTTGACCACCGGAGATGTCTCATATCTTTCAATAGATCCGAGCTCGAATGACTTTGGTGGTTCGTTTTCTCCCGAAGAGAGGAAAACATTTATAACAAATGGGCTGAAAAGTCCCGGGTCTGACACATAGATGGCGCCAATTTCATTGCATGCACCTGTTTTTTCAGTTAGTACTAACCTTCAGAAGACAGCTGTCAAAATTTCATGATATTCTATTCATTACCCTGATTAGCAAATCCGATTGAATCCGATAAAGAAAAATCCTATCGGAATGAATTGAATTTCTGCATTAGAAATTTCCAATTCATACCAATAAAATTTCTGTCAATTGGATTGAATCGGTTCTTTTTTATTGGCAATTAATATTCCCATTAAATCTGATGAAAAGTATTCTATTAGAATGAACTGAGTTTCTGTATCGGTAATGTCCCATTGGTTCCGATGAGAATCCTTCTGAACGGCTTGAGTGTATTCTTACAACAACGTTAAAAAACAACACCTATGAAATCTTGCTTCCAAAGAACAAGTATTGGATATCACCGGTGATGTGACAAGAGCTATCGTTGTCTTCCGCCCAACCAGAAATTTACAACAGGTGCAGTACTGCACCAGTACTAGCCAAGACTGGCAGGGCACTGGCATTTGTCTGGAATGATAACGCTTTTCAGTACTGGGGATTGACTACTGATGCCATAATTCGCAATCAGTGCAGGGCCAGTACTAGGTTCGTACCTGGCCGGTATTAAGTTCTCAGTACTGATTTATCATTACAGGCATATTACTGTATTTTTATGTATCCAGTACTGATCCCGTACGTATTGACCAAGTGTTGGAGACCCAATACTGGCACTGTACTGCACCTGTTGTCAACGTTGGCATGTTACGGATTTTTCTGATTGGGCGATGAATGTTTTACGGTAATAGAATTCGATAGGTGTGTTTATCGAATCAGGGGAATCCTCATCGGAAGGATCTCGTGCAGGGTAACAAACCGATGACGCACACCGTGACAAAAATTTAGATCGCTCAACTTCCGTTGGATGCTATCACGGTATGAACTCTTCTGTAGATTCGATCCAACCTTGATCCGGAGCCCTTTTTAATCCACCGATCAATTGTTTCCATTTTTATACTTCAACCGTGCGAGAAGGCCATCTTGTGACTCATAAGAGAAGCTCCAGATTTCATCGCGCATGCGCATCTTCAGATTGACATTACGGCAAATTCCAATAAAAACCAATTGACCATTGAAATGGAACAATTCTGAAAGTGCATCAGGTATTTTCTATACAAACCATGAAATTTCAAATCTACAGACTTTATTTCTATTCGTCTCTGTGAATGGACATCATGAAACATGTCAATAGAAACCAATTCACTGAATATAGAAATTCTCAATTTGAATTGAATATTTCATGCACAAATGGACTGGAAATTTAGATTCAAGAACTCTTCTATTCAGATTTACCAGGTGTGTAAGTATGAAACCGGAATTTGCCCATAGGTGGCGCTAGATGTCGATGCAGTTACCGACACATCACATCAGCGGTGTCTTGTTATTGTATTGATATCCGACAAAGATTTCCAACTCACAATAACACGAGTTTCATTCAGTAGCATCAGTTTATTAGAGATAAACATGTCGAGTTTTGTGCCAACAAATTACGATTTGCGGACAGCACTACTTTTCTGTTTTCATCTGAAGAAAACCGCAGCCGAATCGCATCGAATGCTCGTGGAGGCGTTTGGTGAGCATGCTCTCGGTAAAACACAGTGTTTCGAGTGGTTCAAACGGTTCAAAAGTGGCGATTTTGACGTCAGGAACGAAGAACGTGGAAGACCACCGAAAAAGTTTGAAGACGCTGACCTGTGAGCCTTGTTGGACGAAGACGACGCTCAAACGCAACAACAACTGGCGGATCGGTTGAAGGTGACCCGAGAAGCCATCTCCCTTCGGTTGAAAGCCATGGGAAAGATACAAAAGGTGGGGAAATGGGTTCCACATGAACTCAACGAAAGATAGCAGGAAAACCGCAAAACATCATGCGAAATGCTGCTCGCCAGGTTCCAAAGAAAGTCATTTCTCCATCGAATTGTGACTGGCGATGAAAAGTGGATATATTTCGAGAATCCTAAGCGCAAAAAGTCATGGGTTACTCCGGGTGAACCATCAACATCGACGGCAAGACCAAACCGCTACGGACGAAAGACAATGCTGTGTGTTTGGTGGGATCAGAAGGGCGTAATCTACTACGAGCTGCTGAAACCTGGGGAAACTGTCAATACTCAACGCTACCGACAACAAATGATCGATTTGGATCGAGTTTTGCGTGAAAAACGACCAGAATACCAACAAAGACGACACAAGGTGATTTTGCTGCATGACAATGCACCAGCACACAAAGCAAAACAGGTCCAGGAAACAATAGAGTCGTTCCGTTGGGAGATTCTTCAGCACGCGCCTTACTCACCGGACCTTGCCCCATCCGATTACTACTTGTTTGCATCGAAGGGACACGCACTTGCCGAGCAGCACTTTACTTCTTACTAAGATGTACGAAAATGGCTCGATGACTGGTTTGCCTCAAAAGAGCAACAGTTCTTTTGGCGCGGAATCCACAAATTGCCAGAAAGATGGAAAAAATGTATAGATAGCGACGGACAATACTTTGAATAAGTTACTTTGTATCATATCATTACAATAAACGTGTTTTTTCTGTACAAAAATTCCGGTTTCATACTTACACACCTGGTAGATTTCAAAACAATCCAATCAAAATTAATTGATCCATACAATGCATACATTCTGGAATCAAATTGCGCATTTGTCATACACATTTATTAAATATTCGAATCTACAAACTGTACCACCCCGATTGGTTAGTAAATAAAAAAACCTTCTCCAATTACATCATATAGTTCTTACAAAAACTGATAAAATATAACACATGCCATTACTTCCAATCAAATCGACAGATATTTATATAAGGGCGAATTCAGGATTCAACTTCACGGATCACTGATTTTCATTTATTCTCATTAATCTTTATTGGACAGTTTAGGCTTTTGAATTACTCCCATTCAATCCGATTGAATTTCAATCGCCTTCTTTTACTCTTGACTGAATTCTATCGAATGACCAATGAAATTTACACATTCTAAAATCGAATTGGATATTCCCGATAGAAACCTAATGAATCCTCAATTCTATCAACTTTCATATTAGTTCCGATAGATCGAGATTACAGGAAATTCCAATAAAGACCGATTGTCCGATGGAATGAAAAAATTCTAAAGTTGAATTGGATATTTCCCATAGCAACTTATGAAATATTAGGATCTGGGAACTTTTCTATTATTTCCGATAATTTGGAATTGTTCAACCAATTCATCTATAGCGTCCATACATTGTAGAAGTGAATGGGATATTTCTTATAGGAACCCACAGAATCTCAGATTCAATTAATTTTCCCATATCCCGATGAAAACCAATTTTTTCAATGAAATAGAAGAAATTCCAGAACTGAATTGGATATCCATCATACAAACCCATTGGATATTCAGATATGTAAATATTCCTATTATTTCGAATAAATTCAAATGTTGAAATGATACCACTGAAACCCATTGATGAATAAAATTCATACATTCTAGAATTAAATTGGATATTCCCCATACGAATCCATTACCGATTCAATTTCAAAAATTTCCCCTTCAATTTCAATATATCGAGGTTAAAGATTCTTCCGATGAAAACCGTTTGCCTCATGAGATGAAAAAACTTTCAAAAATCCAACCAGATATTTCTTATACAAACCGATAGATCGCGTTAAATCCTATTAATTCCAATAAAACACATATTCTTTAATGGGTAAATCTTCGATTCGATCCTACAAACAATAAGTTCCAATTGAGTGCTAGTCATTTTGAATCGGTTTCTATCGGATCCTATAGGATCCTTTAACCAGGGTAGTTTGTGAGTTATTGTACTAAGAGTGACTACACTACTTCTGTTATTTTCAAAACAATGGATCAAAAACAATTTCGTGTTTCAATTTTACACTGCTTCTTGATGGGAAAAAATACAATGATTCGAGCGAAGCAATGGCTTGAAAAGTGTTATGGGGACTTCGCTCCATCAGAAACCACAATAAAACGTTGGTTTGCTGATTTCAAACGTGGTCGTCGACACACCGATGATGTAGAACGCAGGGGACGTTCAAATGAGGCGGTAACACCAGAAAACATCGAAAAAATCCACAAAATCGTTTTGAATGATCGAAAAGTGAAGTTGCGTGGGTTAGCTGACATCGTGAAAATATCATAAGAACGTGTTGGCTTCATATCGCATGAGCATTTAACTGTGAGAAAGCTCTGTTCAAAGTGGGTGCCGCGTTTGTCTCCCTGTTGACCAAAAGCAAGAGAGCGTTGATGCTTCCGAGCAGTGTTTGGCCATGTTTAAACGTAACAAGTCGGAATTGTTTGCGTCGATATGTTACAATGGATGAAACATGGATCCATCACTTCACTTCGGAATCAAAACGATCGTCATCCGAGTGGACAGCCTCTGGTGAACCTCGTCCAAAGCGCCCGAAAGCACAACAATCGGCTGGGAAGGTTATGGCGTTTCTCGGTATTTTGGGATGTGCGTGGTGTAATATTCATCGACTATTTTGAGAAGAAAAATACCATCAACGGTGAATATTATATTGCTTTATTGGAGCGTTTGAAGGCCGAAATTGCAAAGAAACGACCGCATATGGCAAAGAAAATAATGTTATCTCATCAAGACAACGCACCATGTCACAAGTCAATCAAAACAATGGCAAAACTACATGAATTGAACTTGGAATTGCTTCCACATCCACCGTATTCGCCAGATTTGGTTCCCACCGACTACTGGCTATTCGCAGACCTAAAAAGAATGCTCGCCGGTAAGAAATTTCGCTCGAATGAAGAGGTTATCGCTGAAACTGAGGCCTATTTTGAGGCAAAAGATAAATCGTTCTACAGAAGTGGTATTGAAATGTTAGAGCGGCGCTGGAATGATTGCGTCGTTCTTGATGAATAAAGCTAATTTTGAACAAAAAAAAACCGTGTTTTCTTTGTTGGGCCCGGGACTTTTCAGCCTATATGTGTTATATCTATATATGTATATATGAAATGAATTTACACGAAACAGTACAGTAGTATTACGTAGACGTACTTGTATCGAGTGATGGATTAACTCCCTCATCCGTCGATGAGAATTATCTTCATCCACGAGGTAGTACCCGGCGTTTCTAATCCATACTCTAATTGATTCTTCCCGTCAAGTCACGTTCGACCAATGTTTTCTCAGTACTTCGAACCCTTTCGTTGCTCCTGTGTCTTCAATCTAATTAACGAATTACATTAATACAAAGAGAAAGAGAGAGAAAATCAAACTAAACCAGATCGGTTTCTCGGTCGAAGATAAACCCTTTTCTTCTAGTCTCTCACCACTTCCGTTGGGTAGGTAAATATTAGACATCGAGTCTCGGAGCTCTGAAGGAATAGGGTTTCACGTACCAGGATATGGAGATATATACATACATATACACATATATATATATATATATATATATACCTGTAAAATACGATCAGCGATTTGATTTTGAATGAAAGAAGAAGTGCGGTTAGGACTGACCTTGAGTCACGCCAGGCCCGATTTTGAAAGACAAAGTGCCACCGGAAAAGCAAAAAGAAACTTAATATTTTCAAATTAGGTATAGAAAAACAATAGTCTCCCAAGATTATATATAATCTGTATCGAATTGTATATAAATTATATACAATTTTTCTAGTTCAGTCAAGTACGGGGCCCGATTTCAAAGAATCACTTCAATCGACTTGAAAACTTGACTGAAATTCAGTCTTTTTAATACCAGGTGTGGAAGCATGAAACCGGAATTTTTTTGTAAAAATTACACATTTGTTGTTTGAAAATGATAAAACATATTATATTCGAAATAATTTCCATGGCTGTTTATACGTTTTTCCCACCTTTCCGGCAGTTTATGAACGCCACACCAGAAAAAAACAGTTCCTCTTTCGAAGGGAACCAGTTATCGAACTATTCTCCTACATTTTCATGCAGACTGAAGAGTTGTTCAGCGAGAGCGTGTCCCATTGACGCGAATAGATGATAATCGGATGGAGCCAATTCTGGAGAATAAGTTGAATGCGGTAGCATCTCCCGACTGAACGCCTCGATCATTTCCCTGACCCGTTTTGCTGTGTGTGATGGGGAATTATCGTAGCGCAAGATGACTTTGTGATGCCTTTTTTCATATTCCGGTCATTTTTCACGCAATGTGCGGTTCAAGTCAATAATTTGCTGTTGGTAGCGATCAGTTTTGACTGTTTGCTCAGGTTTTAGCAGCTCATAGTAGATTACACCCTTCTGATCCCCCCAAACACAGAGCATTCCCTGGTGAAGACAACCGCTCTGAAATCTCTCTGAATCCCTCTATATTTTCCCACATTTCTGAGAGATATTCAGAGCAATTTCAGAGGAATTCAGAGAAAGTTAGAGACCTGTCAGATAGGCATACATCCTGAATCTCTTTCAATGTTTCTTATGGGAATCTAGGAATTCTTCAGGATCTTTCCGAATTCTTCGGAATTTCATTTATTAACAATTCAAAGCTCATGCTGAATTCCTCTGAAACAGTCTGAGTTCCTCTGAATCTCTTTGAATGTGTCAGAATTTAATATATCTGAATCTCGAAGCTTACTCTGAATTAGCCTGAATCTTCCTGAATCCTCTCGAATTTTTCTGAATTCCTCTGAATCTCTTTGAATCTTTCCGAACTTCAAATATTGAGAATCCAAAGCTTACTCTGAGTTGGTCTGAATCCTTCTGTAAAATTCCATACTCAATTTTTGCTAAGTTTCGGGTTTCTGATTTCCCCTGAAAGTCCCTGAATACCTTCGAATTCTTGTACTCAAAATTTCACTTCATTCATTCCTCTCTGAATCCCTCTGAATCTCTCTGAATTTTCCTGAATCCTTCTAGAACGTTCCATGGTCAATTTTCCCTAATTCCAGCGTCTCTGAGTTTCTCTAAAACTCCCTGAATGCTTCTGAAAGTTTGAGTCGAAAATTACCCTCAATTTATTTTTCCCTGAATTTCTATGAATCACTCTGAATCTCTCTCAATTTATTTGAATCCTTCCGTGCTCAATTTTTCTTAATTTCCGTTTCTGCGATATTCCCTGGATCTCCTTGACTGTCTCTAGAATCTCGCACAAAGAATCGCACTTAATGTATCTCTCTGAATTTCTCTGACTTTTTCTGGAAAGTTCAACGCACAATTTTCCCTAATCGAACTGTCTCTGAATCCCTCTGAATTTCCCTGAATCACGATGAATTGCTCTGAATTCCTCTGAATTTCCCCAAATCTCTCTAATATTCTCTGAAACGTGAAATTTTCAGAGATATTCAGTGAGATTCTTTTATCAGAGATGGTATGGGTTCCCCCAATAACAAATGGTTTCGTATGGAACCAATATTTGTTTGCGATGCTTGGCAACTCAATATTGCGCCAAGATTGGATCAGTTATCAGTATCGACATTTCCTCCCTCAGTAAATCCCTGTAAGCCAAAGGCATCGTGACGAGATGGTGTTTGGGATTATCAATTCTGTTAGTAATTCGGTGGTATAGCTCCATCGTACAACTCGTAGAAAAGTTTCCTTGTCCATTTCCATAAACTTCCATGTTTTGGAGAAAGAGGAGGGCAAAAAATAAGGAAATTTTGCATGGATAAGGAACATTTTTCCTAAGGGAAAGAATCATTCAATGTTCGAGTCAGTGACGCCAGAAATTTTGAGATCCGATGGCCTACATGATCAATATATCACGGTCTCGGCTCTCTTGTTCTTTTGTTTCTGGGTCGAGTCTAGGTTCGAGTCTCACCGAGAACTTGGAAATTTCAGGACTAGTTGAAATCCCATTCATGCGGAGGGGAATGAAGGGCTCATATTCCTCCAGGAATTCCCAACAGGAAACGTTCAATGAACGCTCATTAAACCTGAAGTGAAGCTATGAACATTTGAAAATTTATTGAACGTTCATTCAGGGCTGTTTGAGAAGACTCTTCACAGCTCTCGACATATTTCCTATCTGAGGCTCCTAAAATGACAAAAAATTTCAAATTTATATATAATTTATATATAATTTTGAGAATTGTTCCATTTGAGATATAAAGATAAACAACGCTGCTCCCATAAAAGCTGAGGCTCCTGACGACAGCTCAGACAGCACCCAAGAATCTCCAATGAATTTTGAAAAAAGACCTCTTCTAGAGTACAAAGTGTTTCAAAACAGTTTTGAAAGAATTCAATTCATCAGCGTTCCGAGTTTGCAAGTTCCGTTAAAATTCTATGAAGATTCTTTGAAAATTCTAACGGAACTCGCAAATGTCTGACGAACCGAATCCTCTTCAAACTCTTCAAAAGAGGGCTTTGAATTCTGAAAGAGTTCTTCAAGAGTTCTTCTTTCAGGATTCATTTGGAATTATTGTGTGTTGTCTGGGAGCCCCTTCCATCGGTACCTTGAAAAAGTAACCAATCGTTTGAATCAACAAAATCCTCAGTCTTGGAATTATTCTTGGTTGTTCTCGGATCGATACGAATGTCAAACCTTTGTTTTAAGATTTTAACCGTGTTCTCCAAGGTAATTAAATGAAAGATGCGTAGAGCCCTTGAGATTGTATTACCCGATGCCTTGATTCTTCTTTCTTACATCCTCATTAATAGGTGCGTCTGTAAACGAAATAATATCCTTTGCTTTTCTTACCTATGCTTTGATGTCTTCCTTGTCTTCTCTCCCCCATCATGGAGAGTAATTGAGTCTCATTTACGACCCTCTTACGTAAAGGTACTAAATACCTGGGTGACTTTGTCTCGTGTAGTATACCGTAAACCAAATTCATCTCGACGATGAACGTTAGAGTTGAATTTTCGTAGTGAATTCATAGAAATGTTCCTCTCTTGCATACTACGAAATATTATAGGGTGAAAATCACGAGCAGCAGTTGCGGTGAATTTATTCGCAATAATTGATAGTATAGAACTATCACGGAGGGTTAAGTTGTTGTAGGCTTTTACATCCCCAGTAGAAATGGTCTAGTCATTGAAGAATTTTGTAACGCTTGATTGGCTGGAAATTCGACCCTCGTCAAGTTCTTTTGAGCTACTCACACGGAAAGAAATTTGTAGCTGCATTAGTTAAATTTTAGCTATTATAGCTGAGCATTTTAGCACCCACATTTTAGGATAGCTACCCACACAGGGTTCCAGTTCTCAAAGATATCTCAAGCCAAATTTAAGAAATCTTTTGCAACATGAAAGGATATATTTTTAAGAGATCTAAAACAGTTCTTGCTTCTCAAAGATTTCTATAAGATGTCTAAAAGATATAATCTCGGAAGAAAAGTTTTAAATCTTCTCAAAGATATCTTGAAGACCAAAAGTGCTATGTGGGTAATTTCTCAGGAATTTCAGCTAAAATTTCGCTCCAGTAATTAAAATTTAGCTATAGAAGCTGAAGAAACATGGATGTTCATCTCACAGCTAATTACTCTCTTCCGTGCAGCTTGAACAATCTTGAGAAAATGGTAATATGTAGCTTATTCAGCCAGAGATGTAGCATAATAAATACTCTCTGAATTTTTTCAATGTTGCACAGATTTGGGCTGCCAAGCATCGCGAATCAAGATTGGATTTAGAACAAAATTTTCGCATCGGTCAACCGTCGCAGCTAGGATTATCAAATCAAGTCTGTCAACCTTGAGAATTGGATAGGGGTTCTGTCCGTTCCACCCCTGCGCCAAGCGTCAGAATTGAAGCTCGTTAATTGCCAAAACAATGCTACCAGCTTAGACCTTAATGAAGTTTCCTTTCAAGGCTTCGCCAAGGTCGGTCCAGACTTCATATCAGTTATAAAAGAAAAAACATGAATAGTACGTGGCTGCTTTTCCGCGTAATTTCCAGGAACATAAAAATCCTTTCATATAAAATTACTTGGTCGGATACGAGGTACAAGGTTAATTGATTGATCGATTAGAGACCGACAGAGCAAAGAATGAGAGACAAAAAAGTCCTCAAAGGAATGTCCTAGAACATACATGTGTTTCGTAATTTTAGAAATCGAGAATCGAAATTGTTGGAAAAGCTAAATCGTGTTATCGCCCTTACCGAAACTTTCCTCACATTTTTTTTTGCACTCTTTCCCTCGTCCCTAACCTGTCACTCCGTCACTCTTTTATTTCACTCTTAACGTTGGATGTGTTGTTCATCAGAAACTTCAGAAACAGAGAAAGAGAAAGGGGAAGATATTTCTAAAAGTGAAGCAGTGACAGGATGTACGATAGCATCCGGCGAAGCTTATACCGTATAGCGCCCTCTGTTACCCGTGGATAACGGGAGGTTACTCTCGAATCTTAACGACACGATGACAACACTTTCGCGGGGCAGTATGTAGAGTCGTGGAGGGTTCTTGAACGAAAGAGGAGTTCTCTCTGTTCGGTTGAACGAAATAGGGTAGCGGTGGTAACCCAACTGTGATGGGGAAAACCCAAGTCAGTTGGATCTCCTTCCTTCCCTTCCATCACAAATGTCGTTTTCCTATCCTCCCTCGGTGTCCCCCTCTTCGCTGCCGCAAGCTCTTTTTTCACTTTTTTTCTTGTATTATCTTTCGAATATGACGTATAATATATCTTGCTGTATAATTACTTCATCCTTATTTGCGTTCCTCGATTAATATTTCAAATCAACCTTGTTATTCGGCTTGTATATCGGATACCCGGAGGAGAGCGGAGAAGGAGGCGGTTTGCAAATCGAAACAAGAAAAATGAGGAGAAAAAAAGGAAAGAAAGTAAAAAGTCTTGACTATAAAGAACTATACTATGTGTTGTTCCTCGTAAATCCAACGAAGAAGAAGAAAGAGGGCGAGGTTAAGTGATTAAGTGATTCAATGTACCAAACATCAGCATCTCTTTTTCACCGTTAACCGCCATTATTGTCCCTCGAAGCGGGATTTATGACTCGATGGAATTTTCTCATTACACACCATATACAGTTTTGTAAATATAAATACACGTGTAGATACATGCGCCCGCTCTTGGGACCCTTTTTTTCTCTTCCTTCCACGACGTATATCGAGCGTAAGGAGGAAAACAGACTAAAAGAAAATATAGATTGTAGGTATAGTATCCAAGTGTTTCAGTTTATTATCGGTTCAAAAGAGTACAGATGAAAGACACAACTTTTCTTGGTAAAAACCTGGTGTTATTTTTTTTCCCTCCCGAGGAAAACTCGATAAATACGGAAAAAGAGATTCGAATGTAATCGGATGGTCGAGGTTCTCATTGTGGGCTTTTGTACATACAGCGTAAACAGAGGATTCTGTCCCTTTGTGTACTTTCATCGTCCAAATATACCATCATGTATAATCTTGTGTATGAAGTATCAAAACTTTGATCCGCTGTTTTTCCAGGGTCTTTCTTCTGCATCACAATTCTTGATCACTCTTTTCAATTCCCCTATCTGAAGAGAAACCTCCCACACAGCACGCAGTTCTTGAAGATATCTAAAAGAATGCTCAATTGAGAGATCTTCAAGAACGTTCTTGAAGAGTTCTTAAAGATATCTTCGAGAAGTGTTGGAAAGACATCTTGTAGAAGATTTCTTGATTCAAGACATCTCCAAGACGACCATGCAAGATATCTTGAAGATATCTTTGAGAAGCGTTTGAAAGATATCTCCTTGGAAGACTTTAACAAGATATGTTCAAAAAGATAGATTGTCAGCAGGTTTAGGTTATGAATATCCAATCATATGAATTGTCATGAACACCCTGGTGAAAAAATCTCTCTCAATCTTTCTGAACATTTCACTTTTCAGAGAGATTCAGGAAGAATCAGAGAAATTCAGAGCAATTCAGAGCAATTCAGAGCAATTCAGAGCAATTCAGTGTGGTTCAGAGGATTTCAGAGACTAGTGGATTGAGAGAACTCGTGCTTTGAATTTTTCAGAAGGATTCAGAGAGGAACAAATTCAGTAAAATGATTGGTCCTGCATTTCAGAGGCGTTCAAGGAGTGTCAGACGCTTTCAGAGATAGATCAATTCAGAAAGATTGTGCGTAAAACTTTTCAGAAAGATTCAGAGTAATTCAGAGAAATTCAGAGAGGAATTAATTCAGCTAACTTTTTGGTTCAGGATTTCACAGGTATTCAGGGAGTGTCAGAGACTCACAGAGACAGGTGAATCAGAAAAAATTGTGCGTGGCATTTTTTAGAAAGATTCAGAGAGATTCAGCGGAATTCAGAGAGGAATAAATTCAGTAAAATCTTGGTCCTGCATTTCAGAGGCTTTCTGGAAGGAATTTAAGAAAAATTGTGCGTGGAACTTTCTAGAAATATTCAGCGGAATTTAGAAAGATTCAGAGTAATTCAGAGAAATTCACAGGAATTCAGAGGAATTCAGAGAGGAATTAATTCAGTAAAATTTTTGGTTCAGGATTTCAGAAGTATTCAGGGAATGTCAGAGACTCACAGAAACAGGTGAATTGGGGAAAATATGCGCGTAGAGCTTTTCAGGAATATTCAGAAGAATTTGGAAAGGTTGAGGATTTTTCAGAAAAATTCAGAGAGATTCAGAGGAATTTAGAGATATCCGGGGGGGGGGGGGGGTCTGAGAAATTCAGAGAATAATGAATTCAGTGCAATTCTTGATCTTGCATTTCAGAGACTTCCAGAGGAAGATAAATCAAGAAAAATTGTGCGTGGAATTTTCTAGAAATATTCAGAGGAATTTAGAAAGATTCAAAGTAATCCACAGAGATTCAGAGAAATTCAGAAGAATTCAGAGGAAGCTTTGAAATCTGAATACATTAAATTCCGGGATATTCAGAGGAATTCAGAGAGATTCAGAGGAATTCAGAGGAAGCTCTGAAATCTGAATACATTAAATTCCCGGAGAATTAGAGGAATTCAGAGAAATTCAGAGAAATTCAGAGGAAGCTCTGAAATCTGAATACATTAAATTCCCGGAGAATTAGAGGAATTCAGAGATTCCCAGGTAAATTCAGAGGGAGATTTGAAATTTAAATACATAAACTTCTGAGGGATTCAGTGATATGCGGAGAGATTCAGAAAAAGTTGAAGAATTCAGAACGTATCACTATCGGAAAAGTCTTTAACTTCCTCTGAATCACTCTGGAATTATTCTGAATCTCTCTGAAATTTGTCTCAAAATATAGAGAGATTCAGAGAAATTCAGAGAGATTCAGAGAGATTCAGAGAGATTTTCTTTACCAGGGTAATACTTGGAATCTGCCTTTTATTATAATCGAATGACAGATGTGATAAATTCGTTCACAAATCGGAAGCTTGAAAAATGTATATACAGACCAAGAGATTTACAATTCTGCAAAAAGTACGATTTTTTAACCTTTTAATACCCGCGCTGGAATTAACGAATCTCCAAGACACAAATATTTCACAAATTACTGAACTTTTTCCGCTGAATGTCATGTACAGCCTTCGAATAAATCAACAAAAATTCTCATTTATACTTATCAATAAGTTCTTACCCTAACAGCAAAATGCTGAACAAATATGCAGCAAATTGTTGAAAACGTACAATAACAGTTTGAAGCAATTTGCAGGGACGTTGCGTCGCCAAATGCGCAACAATATGCTGTAAATCTAGGATTTTAGCTTGAGTTGTTATCGTGTTGCTGGGAAGTTGCTTGGTTTCATGAAACTTTCAATCACATGCGTAGCAAATTCCCAGCAACTTTACGAAAACTTGATAAACAACGTAAGAGCGATGATTGCACCGCAACTTTTGTTGTATGGGTATTCAATAACAATGAGATAGAAATAATTTAAGAAGAATCTGTGGTTTTCACGGCCAGCTTATCCAACATTTGTTTATATGATAATAGTTTTTTCAAAATATCACTGTTACTCTGAAAATGTACACCACTGACACTATTTAACTATGACAATATCGACAATTATAATCATCAAAATCAAACTGTCGTATAGCTCAGGTCACTGAAGCGTGAATACATCGTAAAATGCGTGGGTTCGATTCCCGCAACCTCAAGGTTTGAGAAAAAGTAAACAGGAGGAAGAAGGAAAAAAAAGACGTTAAAATTCTTTTGTGAATAAATTCAAGCTCCTTCCAAGACATTTTAATGAATTTTCTCTCAGAAGCATCTTTCAGAAATCTTGAAGAACTCTTTTGGATTTCTCAACTCCTTCTTAAAGATATCTTCGAGAAATCTATTCATGTTGCATAAGACATCTTTTCGAATGCGAAGAGATATCTTTTAGAACATTCTTCAAGACTTCTTGTACTTTTGGAAGATATCTTTCAGAACTCTAAAAGATATCTCGGTGTCTGTGTGGGCAGACGAATCCCAGCAGTCCCTGGGGCAAAAGTCGAGGAGAACTGGGTAGATTCGAGCAGGAATTTTCTCACGGTGGAAGTAATGAATTCTAAAAAAACCAGGTGTTGAATTTTGAACCACTTTGAAATGGGCCAAAGGAGTTGGATCACAACCAGCAGTTTCAGAGTTTTATTTCATCAAAACATCTATGTTACACTTAAAGTTTTCCACTATTTTCTCAACAATATCGTTTCTCTTTCCTTCAAACTCAGTTTTATTTCTCGTCAACTCATTCTCATCTCGTCTCGTGAATTTCTCGTCTCGTCTCGAATTTCTCGCTTCTCGCGGCATCGCTACTTGAAGATATCTTTGAGAAGTCTCCAAGGGATCTTTTAGAAATCTATTCATGTTGCATAAGACATCTTTTCGAATACGAAAAGATATCTTTTAGAATTCAACAAGATATCTTTGTGTCTGTTTGGGTTGTCCCTGACATCACAATGTTTTTTTTTTTGAGATGTTTTGTCAGAACTTTTAGAAAATCTCCAGAGTGGAAAAATGTTCTATCTGCGAGTCCTATGTTCCAGAATATTACAGAAGAATTTCGTTATGCGGGTTGTTTCTATACAATGAGCATAAGAAGGATTAAATCCTTGGACACAAAAACCTGTGTTGCGTATCGAGAGAGCTATTAAAATCATAGAATATTCACGACAAACGATGTAAGTTGTTGGGGAAAAAAAGGGTTGAGTCGAAAAGCAACCCTGAGGATAGAGCCAGAAAGAAACGAACGAAGGAGTAGGTTCGAAGGAGGTCAAAGTCGATTATTTTATCCATCGCATTGGAAATGATTCCTACGGGACGAAAGAGAAAAGAAAAGAGGGAGAGAGAGAGAGAGAGAGACCAGAGGGGAGACGTTGAATCGTCCGTTCGCTTCGTTTCATTTCGTCGACATTAAGGGATTAACTTTTTTTCTTCCTCCTCTAACTTCTGCTTCGTTCCCTCCTTGGCGAGAATTCCTAGGTTTTTTTCTCGATCATGTCCTTCTTTCCGTTTCATCTTCATGGATTCGCGGCTTCTTTTTTTTTCCAACAGCGAAGTTTTCCGCTTTTCCCCCGATATCGTGTCGATCTTGGATTTGTATAAGTGAAAGTCCCAACCAAATGGCCTCGCTCCCACGCAAAGGAAACTCGATTCTCTTCACGAAGTTCCCCGAGGGTTTATCCGATAGATAAATTATTTACCTGATTATGTAGCGGAGAAACCCTCTCCGTATGCGTCCCGTATAAAGCCCGTATCACCGCTTGTCCACCCTCCATCACCTACTAGCAAAACTAAGACTGTCCTACATTATTAACGCCGCGCACGTTAAACCGTTAAACCGTTGCAAAATGTTCGCTTTGCTCTTAGAGTAATCCTCTAGTCCTTGACATTTTACTCTTGATCTCTCTACTGTTACGTACAACCGTCTTATAAATCAGGCCATAAAAAATATGAACAACATCCTTCATATCGGGAATATCTCTCATATTTTTACCTAAAATAGATGTTCCTCTCTCAGGCGAATTGATGAGAGACGATAATAAAAAGGAGGGAAAGAAAAAATGATGGGGAAGACAAAGTGAGAGTAGTAGTGGTACAAGAGACAAATCGTCCGCAATAACGTCAATAGCCATCGATGACATTATTTTAGTATTTCTGATTCGAGTTGAATGGCGGAACTGTGCGGAGGGTTCCGTACGGTAGGGACGTACACGAGTGTACGAGGACTCGTTCTTTTTCCGCTGAGGTCAGCAACGGAATAACAATCAATATGGAATATTCGACACGTTTGCTACGCGTTACCGAGAAGAGACCCACAGATGATTTTTCCTTTTAGAATTGTAATACTTTAATCGTTTTTTTTTTTCGTTTGCCATGGTGAAATGAATTGGAATAAATCGAATACGATTTGGGATATTATCTTTGTTATTGTTATCTTATTCGTTTTTGTCGTTCATTTCGTAGGACTGGTTTCATGGGTCAGCGCACACGTCAAGGGAAGTGAATGACGACGAGGACTGTGTAACTGCCTAACATTCGAGTAATAAACTTGAGGACGAGACCGTCTTTAAGAGACCTTGACGGTGGTAGACCACGGGACCAAGAAGTAACTTACGCTTGACGAAGGTCTGACCGAAGGCCAGCTGAAACGACGGACTGCATATAACAATGAGTTCATATACTGTTGCGAATTCTACCATTCAGAATCATTTTGATGGATCGATTGATATATTCTCTACCCAAGAGTGAGAAAATCTTATCGATGAGGATCATTAATAATGGGTGTCGTTAATAATCCAACGACAGAACCGGTTATTACACATGAATATGTATATTAGCGTGCAGAATTATAGTTTGTTCTTCGAATTACGTCATCAATGAGGGTAATATTGTCAGAAAATATATGAGATCGCGTTATTCGTGTCACTTGATTAACTTAATTGGCTCGTCCGTTGACAGATTTCCATTTTATCGGAATAATTGATTGATTTCTATCGATTTTTTCCTGTCATTTCTTGCATATACGAGTGTTGTCAATCTTGTATCAAATATTTTTTATTTTCTGTCAAATATTTTACAAGTTTAAAACAGAGACATCTGTGAGATCGAGGGAGATACCGAGTTGGTATCGTGTGGAAAGACTCAGAGACATTTACGGATATTCACAGACGTCCGTCCAAGTAATTCTGGTCGATGATGCGATCAGATACCTTTGTTTGTGCATAATTACGATTGAATCCAATTAGGGATGGGCGATGCTTGACAGTATCGTTAAATGTTCATCAAATGCAATATAAACTCGATAAATTTTCTATCGATGCTGTTGAGTATCGCTTGGTGATACTACATCCAGTGACAGTCTAGTCGAGTGGATCTCATTCGTAAGGAAGAAACTCCAGGGAATGAATAGTATTTGTCAAGGAATGGGATTCAATAATTCCCACACAGCACAGAATATTGCAGTAATATCACAGCAATATTGTAATATTACGTCAATATTACAGCAATATTTCAGTGATGTCACAGTAATATTTCACACCTGTCGATATTATATATTTTAGTAATATTGTGGAAATATTTCAAGGGGACACTAATTGCACGCAGTTGAAAATATAACGGTATATATGGCCTCGACAAACATTTCCTCGGTAAGAATTATCTGAACTGAATTCATGAATGTATCTGAAGGTTTCAGGGAATAATCGTTGATACTTTATTTGCGATACAAAGCCCAAATTCTCAAATTCCAAAAAATTCTTGTCCAACATCTATGAGAAAGTGTGAAATTAAAAATTTGGATTCTGCACTGCGATAAAGTACTGAAGATTATTTCTTGAAAATTTGATCTATTTCTATGAATTTAGTTCAGAGAATTCTTACCGAGAGAATGTTTGCTCAGAGGGTACACTGGTATCCCCTTACAGCATGTGATACTAATACCAGGACCTTGTCCATTTTATTTACAACAAACTGGATAGAATCAATTCAATAGAATCAAAATATCTCTAGGTACACAGTAATTTTCAAAATTTATCGAAGAACTGCTGTACACAGCGTTATTCTGATTTTATTAAAAGATTTTTTGAATGTTATAAACAAAATAGCCAGCGTCTCGGCCCTAGCATCCCTCTAAGTGAATTGTTCATGTGAGGTTTCTAGAATATTCTTCACAAGTTTTAGAACGACGCTTTGTAAAGTATTTCTTTGCAGTCATATAAGTATTCAACGATTGAGGCATAGAACAATATTTTGAGAATGAATCGCAAGGTATTCGAAAAGTCTCGTATGAACAATTTGGTTAACCCATCAAGTCCGGGAAATGAAGGATTTCAACTGTAATTCTAAACGTTGCAAATGATATATAAATCATTAAAAACTCATGGCAAAAATACCTTAACTACTATTTTCGAGGTTGCTCTTTCGGTTGCCGAGGTCAAAATTACCTTCAGATGGCGCTGGAATACCGGAATGACCGATTTAAAATAAAACGTCGACAAAAAATTGGAGGATATTTGACTTTGTGATTTTTTCACGGGTTGAAAATGCACTCAAACTTATTCAAAACATCAACCAAGGGTGCACAAAATATCTCAACTTTACGATAGAATTTTTTCCCAGACTCGAAGGAGACCTAACCTCTCTCAATTTACCATATATTCACCAGAATAACTCGCAATTCTGAGAATCTAGAGAAAATTGACAGAACATATAATTTTATTCGTTCAGTATTCTTCAAGAGAAGTACCCGGAGGTTTTTGAGGTCGCTGACTACGAATCGAACATCAGATTTTCAAAATTCAAAATGACGGATCCAAGATGGCGGACGAAAAGTCAGAAAAAGCCTCGAAAATGGATGAAAATCGGTATGCTTAGGTTTTTGAGGTTCCTGATTACGAATCCATTATCAGATTTTCAAAATTCAAGATGGCGGACCTAAGATGGTGGACGGAAAGTCAAAAAAAGCCTCGGAGATGGATTGAAATCGATCCACCGAGGTTTTTGAGGTCGCTGATTACGAATTCAGCATTGGAGTTCCAGAATTCAAGATAGCGGACCCAAGATGGTGGACGAAAATTCGAGAAAACTCTCGAAGATAGATGAAAATCGGTATACTGAGGTTTTTGAGGTCCCTGACAACGAATCCAGCATCAGATTCTCAAAATTCACAATGGTGGATCCAAGATGGCGGACGAAAAGTCAAAAAAAGCCTTGAAAATGCATGAGAATCGGTATGCTGAGGTTTTTGAGGTCTCTGATTACGAATCCAGCATCAGATTTCCGAAATTCAAGATGGCGGACTCAAGATGGCGGATGAAAATTCGAGAAAACTCTCGAAGATGGATGAAAATCGGTATACTGGGGTTCTTGAGGTCACTGACAACGAATCCAGCATCAGATTTCCAAAATCCAAGATGGCTGATTCAATATGGCATACTGAAATTCATAAAATGCTTCAAGAATAACGAGAAAATGTGTATACGAGGAGATTTTTGGGTTCGCTGTGTAATTAGACTGGTGACACGTGATGAAGATATTAGAAGTGAATATCAGTTGTTATTACCCAGATAACATGTAGGCTTGTCATAACCCTGTCACCTTTGTCATTCGATTGTTCTTGGCTTGTTATTGACAACCTTGTCAGTGTAAGGTTGCTACAGCTCTGCTGCAAGGATTTTGTAAGCTCCCAGATAGAAAAGCATGCTCTGAATGTTTTGTAACATAACGAGCCGTAAACATCCCGAAGGGAACATGAAGCTCCGACAAATGTTCAGAATAGATCATGATAGATCAGACTGAAGCTCTGTTGGAGCTCAAGTTTAGATTCGTAAACGTTCGACGAAGGTCCGATGAACGTTGAAGTGTCCACTTGAAAATAGTTTGAATGAACGTTTATAAAACGTTCATCGAACGTTTGCTAAAGGTTCGTTCGAGTTGCAATTTTTCGATCAAAGTTTTTTTCAAAGTATATTTTTCCACGAAAAAATGAAAGATTGGGGCATTTCTAACTATAATTGTAATTCCGTCTGAAACATAAAAAACTGAAGGTTGAATGAATCTTCGTAGAATCTTTAATAAACGTTCTATGAACCTTCATTCAAGCTATTTTCAAGCGGACATTTCAACGTTCATCGGACCTTCGTCGAACGTTTCCGAATCTAAACTTGAGCTCCAACGGAGCTTCAGTCTGATCTATCATGATCTATTCTGAACGTTCGTCGGAGCTTCATGTTCCCTTCGGGATACTATCATGAACTCCGCTCAGCTTGCAATGATGCATAGAATGTAAACATTATGTTTCAATTATGGTGCCATCACCTCGTTTTGCTACCAATAACAATGCTTTATGCGGAAACACCTTGGCGCCATGATGCGAACATTTCTTGGCGTGCATGTCACCATTATGATGGCATTATGGAGACATTTTTCTATCTGGGCTTGTAGCCTTGTCGTGTGTCTACTAGGAGGCTTATATCAACCTTGTCACAAGCTTGCCTGACAACATTGCAGCAAGGTTAAATTGCTTTCTGGGTATTAGGGTAATTGAATTTGACATTATCATCAAGTGAATCGGAGAAAATAAAGACGAAGTTTATCGCATGAAGGACTGAGTTATTGGGGAACATATAAGAATATAAACTTGCTATGTAGTTTGACTTGGGAAACGTGCACATGGAATAATTAACGGACGGAAACAACCAATTTTCTTGCGGAAACTCCACGTATAAACATTATTGCATGATTTTGAGTGATGTCATGAATTTCGGTATGCCATATTGAATCCGCCATCTTGAATTTTGAACATCTGTTGCTGGAACATCTGATGTCAGTGACCGCAAAAACCCCAGTATACCGATTTTCATCCATCTTCGAGAGTTTTCTCGAATTTTCGTCCACCATCCCAAGTAGCAGCAGAACGTTGTATATATACTATGAACGTTCATCGTATATCTAGATATACTATGTACGTGCATAGTACATATACAACATTCCGATGCTACTAGGGATCTTGGGTCCGCCATCTTGAATTCTGGAACTCCAATGCTGAATTCGTAATCAGCCACCTCAAAAACCTCGGTGGATCGATTTCAATCCATCTCCAAGGCTTTTTTTGACTTTTCATCCACCATCTTAGGTCCGCCATCTTGAATTTTGGAAATCTGTTAATGGATTCGTAATCAGGAACCTCAAAAACCTAAGCATACCGATTTTCATTCATTTTTGAGGCTTTTTCTGACTTTTCGTCCGCCATCTTGGATCCGTCATTTTGAATTTTGAAAATCTGATGTTTGATTCGTAGTCAGCGACCTCAAAAACCTCCGGGTACTTCTCTTGAAGAATACTGAACGAATAAAATTATATGTTCTGTCAATTTTCTCTAGATTCTCAGAATTGCGAGTTATTTTGGTGAATATATGGTAAATTGAGAGAGGTTAGGTCTCTTTCAAGTCTGGGAAAAAATTCTATCGTAAAGTTGAGATATTTCGTGCGCCCTTGGTTGATGTTTTGAATAATTTTGAGTGCATTTTCAACCCGTGAAAAAATCACAAAGTCAAATATCCTCCAATTTTTTGTCGACTTTTTATTTTAAATCGGCCATTTCGGTATTCCAGCGCCATCTGAAGGTGATTTTGACCTCAGCAACCGAAAGAGCAACCTCGAAAATAGTAGGTAAGGTATTTTTGCCATGAGTTTTTTTTAATGATTTATATATCATTTGCAATGTTTAAAATTACAGTTGAAATCCTGCATTTCCCGGACTCAATGGGTTAACATCAGGGTGATATAGCACCCTCGCTATAGTATCCTTTCTAGAAAATACGAGCGGCAGAGTTCCTAGACCAATGTAATAATTTGAAACCTGAAGAAAAACGAAACATTGTGATTAAGCAGATACCAGTGCCATGAGAGCAGCTGATTATTCTTTTGGAGATTTCGCAAAGGGGGTGAACAGGGAAGTGCTTCGACTGGGAATTCTAACGGAATTGATCAATGATGCATTTCTTTCAAATAGAATAACCAATGAAAAAGAGAAAAGTTCCCGGTTTTCACAAGCCTGGTGAAATATAATAGATATTTCAATGTAGCTTCGTTTGATTGGTAAAGAATACTGGTACATCAAGATATTTCAATCGTATTGCACCCGTTTCAGAAAACCTTGCGGACAAAATCAGCTGATCTCATAGCACTGGTATCGTCTCAAAGTTTTGTAATTTACATAACAACTGTAACTTTTGTGGGTTTCAAGGAATATGAAATTTTTTGGGTCATAAAAAAATCTTAATTTTTTCTTCTTTTTATATTGCTCAGTGGTGCGATTGGAAAAATCCTGATTTTTGAAGACAAATGTGAATTCAGGCATATTTTTTCTACTTCTCATGGCATTCAAAAGTCCTACAGAGGAGAAAACTATTCTGCTATTTTTTTTATATTTTAGGACCCGAATTAGGGACAGTATTATAATTTGAAATGATGTTTTTATAATATTTTACAAAATGTCCCATCTTCGAAAAAAAAATGAAACTGTGGGAAGGGTATTGGTTTTGCATTTCGAAGGATTTTGAAACGATTGCGATGAACCGGAATCAGAAGGAACCTGTTTTTTCAATACTAAAGTTTCCTACACAACACACATTTCTATTTTCATTCATTTTTCACGTCCACTCATGAATACAAAAACAAAACAATATCAAACTAATTTTCACATGGAAATTGGCCAGGATTCAAGTTTAGGCATGTATTAAAAATTCCTGTTTGCAAAATATTACCGCAATATTTCAGTGTGGGTAAACTTGTCGAAATCAGTCACGTTAGACATCTTCGAGACTTCTTTGCAAGACATCTCTCAAAATTGCGAGATATCTTTTAGATATCTGAAAGATGTCTTTTTGTTTGATTAGGAATTGCCTTTGTCTTCTACCGAACAACAGTCACGGTGCTGTTGAATAAATATACGATAGATAATAAAGCAAGGGTAGATTTTAATTCATATAAGATGACTACGTGTCCATCCTCGTGCTCTTTTTTCCCTCCCTTGATCTCAATTTTCCGTCATTTTTCGTGCTCCAACTCGAACCCTAGAGGTATTTAAGCTCGAGTCTTTGATTGGCACAGGGGTTGTTAAGGGGTTACCAGGCTATGGGGTATGTGGGATATCCGAGCTCCAGGCTAAAAGAACACGAAGTGCAAGCTGGAATACTAAATCGTAATACTATAAAGGTTCGGTAGTTACGACGCAGTTCACTCTTTTTCAGATTTATTATCCGTGGGAGGAAAGAATTTGAATAGGAATGGTTCTTGACAATGAACTTCGCTTCGAATAATGAAAATATTATCTTTAAGTTATATCTCGAAACCTGCAAATCTGCTCGTTAAAAAGCTCCATGTTATAAAAAGCAGAATGGAAAGAAAACAAACTTTCTTTCACCAAAGAAGGAACAAATGAATAAAATTCTAAACTCGGAATAAAGGAACGAACAGCGAGAGTTAGCAATAGAATACGAAATAATACGCGTACATTGAACGATCAATTCCTCTTCTTCTATCCTCTTGAACTCTTCACGTTCCACGGAGTATCTCGCGGAGCGGTTTGTCATATTTACGAGGGTAAGGAAAAAAGAAAAACAGTAGAAAATGAATTCAGAGCTTGAGAAAAATATATATATATATATATATATATATATATACCGTGAGGTTTGAATATGTAACTCTTTCCAAAGAAACCGTGTAACACTTGGTATTGGATGAGAGTTTCAGTTTATGGACGATAAATGGACGAGATGGGCTCGTTGATCGATATCCAACAATAAAACTTTTATTATCTTGCGGAGAGTATGGAAGTCGTCATGAGTAACGAAACGATTTTCTTCAACGCTTATTTTGGATCGAGGTCTTCTGGTTATTTTACATTTCATTTTGCGAGGGAAAAGAAAAAAGAGATCGAACGAAAGGAAGAAATTTCAGAGGAAATATAACGTGCGGAAAGGTAAAGAAAAATGGCAGAGAATGAAGAGAGAGAGAGAGAGAGAGAGAGGACACGAGCTGATTAACAAAGTCTTATCGTCTTCCAACTGACAAAGCTTTAATAATCCCCACTGAACCCCTAACACTCTGAACTAATTCTCGGCGTAACACACTACTATGCGTACCGCATTACATTTTGGCCCTTTTCAATTCCGTTCTATAAATGAGAAATTAACAATCTTGAAAATTTCCTGTGCGTCTCCTCGGATCGATACCATCTTTTTTTTTCCTCTTTGCTTAAGAAAAATTCGACCACTTTTTCCCTCGTTTAGATTAGAGGGGTAAGAAAAAAAGAGAGATTCTCCTCTTACTCGAGGGACATTTAATTCTTTGCCTTCGTTCGCATTTCATTTAGATTCTTCCAATCGCTCCTCGAAAACCGGAACTGCCACTCTAATCTTCCCTTGCTTCGAAGCATATTTTTACTTTACGCTCAACGTTCGGGGCTCTCCAGTTTTTTCTCATCGTTTCATTTTACTCTAGCGAATGAACTCTCGAATTCTAAAGAGGTTCGAGACATGTTTCTCGTACATCGATTGCTATGAATTCAAGATGAAATTCAGGAAGATACGTAGAAACTCTTCGAAAAATTACTTTGCATTCTACAAAATTTTGGAAATGAATAGGAATTAACCAATGATCCAAGATTGGCCCGATCTTGGATCAATTTGGACGTGTATTGGGACAGAGTTCATGCCAAGAAATGGTCCGAGTTAGGTAACAACTTGGGATGATCACCTCGTGCCAGGCTTGGTACCCAATGTTGAGTCAGATCAATATATCATGATAGATTTTCGAACTTGGCTGAAATAACCAAACTGGGCCTGGCTCGAGATGTGTATAAATTAACTTTTGATAAGCTTCAATCTGCAACTCCATACTTCTTAGAAGAAATAATGAGAAGCATGAAGATGCGGTACCTATAGGTTCTCAAATAACGAAGGATTGTACATGGCCCAATATTGGTTCATCATAGTTGGTCGGTTACTGTTTTGCAGAACTTCAACCACCTGTTGTAATGGCTATCCTATGAAACGTGGTATGGATTCTCAAATAATGAACAGTTTTATGTTGAACCGATATTGGTGAGGCATATTGAGCAGCCCAATGTTTTGCCAATCTTGAGCCACTTATTGTATTGGCATTTCTTATGAAACATTCCTGGTGAAAGGGAAGCGTGTAATAGAAAGTATCAGGAACGTAGTTGGAACGTATTTGGAACGTGTATTTAAGCGTATACCGAGCGTCAAGTGGAACATTAAGAGTGGTTCGAACGTATATTTGAAGTGTGTGAAGCGTATCCGAAGAAACATCAACTTCATAGAAACCGGGCTTTACGTTCGGAAGCGTGGTTAGAGAGTGGATAGGAAGCATATGAGAAGTATTAGGAAAGTAATCTGAAACATTCTTACGCTTCCGTTACTCTTTATGACACGCTTCCCTTTCACCAGGGATAGTATGGGTTCCTTGGTACAAAAATCTCTCTAAATCTCTCTGAAAATTCCACGTTTCAGAGAAATTCAGAGAGATTCAGAGAGATTTGGGGAGATCCAGAAGGATTCAGAGCAATTCATCGTGATTCAGGGAAATTCAGGAGGGTTCAGGAACAGGTAGATTAGGAAAAATTGTGCGGTGAACTTTTCAGAATGATTCAGAGAGGATGAGAGGAATTCAGAGAGCAATAAATTGAGTGGAATTCTTCGTTCAAGATTTCAGAGGCATTCAGGGAAAATTAGAGACACGAAAATTAGAAAAAATTCAGCACAGAACTCCACAGAAGGATTCAGGGAAATTCAGAGAGATTCAGAGGAATTCAGAAAGAGATATACATTGAGTGAATTTTTCTGTGCGAGATTTCAGAGGCAATCAGGAAAATTCAGGAATAATCAGAGAAACGGGAATTAAGAAAAATTGAGCACGGAAATTTATGAGAGGATTTAAAGAAATTCAGAGAGATTCAGAAGGATCCAGAGAAATTCAGGGAGAATTAAATTGAATGGAATTCTTTGCTCAACATTCCAGAGGCATTCGAGGAGTTTTAGAGAAACTCGGAGTCTTGGAAAGTAGGAAAAATTGACCATGGAACTTTACAGAAGGATTCCGACAAATTCAGAGTGAGCTTTGAATTCTCAATAGTTGAAATTCGGAGAGAATCAAATAGATTCAGAGGAATTCAGAGAGATTCAAAGAGATTCAGCAAAATTCAGGAGAATTCAGGAAGATTCCGGCAAATTTAGAGTAAACTTTGAAATCTAGATATATGAAATTCTGACATATTCAAAGAGATTCAGAGGAATTCAGACTGTTTCAAAGGAATTCAGCATGAGCTTTGAATTGGTGATAAATGAAATTCTGGAGAATTTGGAAAGATTTAGAAAGATCCTGAAAAATTTCTAGATGCCCATAAAAAAATTTCAGAGAGATTCAAAGAAAGTTGAAGGAGATTCGGGATGTATGACTATCTCCCAGCTAACACACGAAGAATTCTTTTTCAAGAATAAAACTCTTCAAAAACTCTTTTCGAACTAATGAATTCGTATAGAGCTGTGGAGGAGTTCAATCTGTCGGACATTAACAAGTTCTTTGAGAGTCCTTAAACAATACTTCTGATATTATCAAAGAGCTTGTTAATGTCCGACAGATTGAACTCCTCCAGAGCTCTATATGAATTCATTAGTTCGAAAAGAATTCTTGAATAGTTCGATTCTTGCTCTTGAAAAAGAATTCTCCGTGTGTTATCTGGGCTGAAAGGTCTCTAGCTTTCTCTGAATCTCTCCGAAAAATGTCTGAAATTATGGAGAGATTCAGAGAGATTTCAGAAGGATTCAAAGAGATTGTTTTACCAGGGACACAACGGCGGTGCAGGGAATGGAGGAAAAAAATCGCTGCTTTTGATATGAGAGTATTCCTAGCATCTTCAGTTCTGAACCAACCGATTTGGGATTTCAGCTGTAGCTCCCGCATTACATTTTTCAGAAAAGTCCGTAGGATTTTTCCATTCTATCCATCTTAAAAAAAAATGGCGTAAATGTCAAGTAAAAGTGTATTTTTGTCATTGAAAAAATCGGTCGCTTTTTGATTATGAAATTGTTTAATTTTAACTCTATGAAAAAATCCTCCGTACTTTTCTAGAAAATGTAATAAGGAAACTACAGCTAAAATTCCAAGTCGGTCGGTTCAAAACCGAAGGTGCTAGGAATATGCCTGTGTCGAAAGCAGCGATTCTTCTTCTCTAGTCCCTACGCCGACATTTTATTCTTAAATCATTGACTAAGAATGTTCTTTTGTACTTCAAAAGTTACATAAAGAGACTTAAAAAGCGAATTGAAAAATATCGCTACGTCTTTGTCGAATAAATTGTCAAAAATGACTCTTGATTTTGCCCTCCCAAAGGTGTATTCTCCCTCAATTCGATGGTATAGCTAGCTTAGTTGTACAAAACTTCATTCAATGATGGAAGAGAAGGGGTTCGAATCTCGCTGAGAATTCGGAAATTTCAGGACCAAGTGGAATCCCATTCATGCGAAAGGGAATGAAGGGGCCATATCCCTCTAGGAATTTCCAACAGGAAAACGTTCAATGAACGCTCATTGAACCTAAAATGGAGCTACGGATATTTGAAGATTTATTGAATGTTCATTTAGGACTATTTGAAGACTCCTTAAAGCCTTCGACATATTCCCTACCTGAAGCTCCTGAAATGATAGGAAATTTCAAAATTATATATAATTTATATATAATTCAATATATTCTATATGTAATTTATATTTAATTTTGAGAATTGTTTCATTCGAGATATAGAGATCGAAAACTCTGTTGCAAGTGGGGCCCCCATGAAAGCCGAGGTTCCCGAAGACAGCCCAGACAGCACATAAGAATCTCAAATGAATTCTGAAAAAAGAACTCTTGAAGAACTCTTTTAGAATGCAAAGTATTCCAAAAGAGTTTCAAAAGAACTCGATTCATCAGACATTTGTCAGTTACGTTAAAATTCTCTAAGAAGTCCCAGATAACACACGAAAAATTCTTTTTCCAGAGCAAGAATAGAACTCTTCAAGAACTCTTTTTGAACTAATGAATTCATATAGAGCTCTGGAGGAGTTCAATCTGTCGGACATTAGCGAGTTCTTTGAGAGTACTAAAACAATACTTCTGATATTCTCAAAAAGCTTGTTAATGTCCGACAGATTGAACTCCTCCAGAGCTCTATATGAATTCATTAGTTCGAAAAGAATTCTTGAAGAGTTCTATTCCTGCTCTTGAAAAAGAATTCTCCGTGTGTTATCTGGGGTCTCATAGAATAGGACACTTTGTATTCCGGAAGAGTTCTTCAAGAATTCTATTCTCAAAATTCATTTGAGATTCTTGTGTGCTGTCTGAGAGATCCGTCCACCCCCATACAGCACACTAGTTCAGGAAGAACTTATTAAGAGTTCAACTGGGATTCGAAGAATGCATCATGAATTCTCAAGAATTCTTTTTGAACTCTTGTGCTGTGTGGGCGGGTACCTTGAAATGGCTCTGCGTTCATCTATTCCCAGACAGCACCAAAGCTCCCGCAAAGAGCTCCCGTTATGCGACTAACAATGAGTTCAATATGAATACAGTGCATTCAAAATGAACTCTTGATGAAGAACTCAATGTTCAGAAAGAATCCATCATGTAGTCTCAATATGAATTCATCATTAAGTTGTTCATTAAGAGTTCATTTGAACTCATATAGACTCATATTGAACTCATTGTTAGTCGCATAACGGGGACTGTTTGAGAAGTCTTCAAGAAGTCTTCTTGATCTTTTATGAATTCAAATTGATCATTTGGTGCTGGCTGGGTTTGAAATTACTCAAAAATTGATCTATTCGACTCATGTTTTCCAGATGGGACCCATTAATGAATTCTGAAAAAAGAATTCTCCTTGACGTCTTTTTGAATATAAAGAATTCTCAAAGAGTTACAGCTATAAGTTAAAAAGAGAAGTCTTTACCAACACTGATATCCCCTTAAACGACTTTTCCAAGAATCTTGAAATAACTCGCAATCCACAAAGCACAAGAGTCCCAAAAAAATTCATAACGAATACAATATATTCATAAAGGATTCTTTGAGAACTCCTGGGCTATCTGGAAAATATCTGATGAATCAATTTTTTCTTGGAATTCTTCGAGAGTTCTTAAAAAGTTCTAAAAACTTTTCTAAAAAAGTGGACTTCAAAGATCGTACACGATTTTGTTTGATCACTTCTTTTGGAATCTCGGATGTTATTGGTTGCGCTATAAGAATCGACCAATCAACATCGTGTAGAATCCTAAGACTTCCCCACTCTAATGCCTTTCCACTTTTTGATTCAACTTAGATAGCACAAAGAATTTCAAACAAATTCAGAAAGAACTCTAAATCCATTCAGAAAGCTTCATAAAAAGTTACGAAAAGAATTCTTTTAGATGTCTTTTAGCATCAGTTAACATCTCGTTGATGGACCTCTTCAAGACCTTTTCCTGCATAATACTATAAAATCCATGTATATTATATTATTGTTGATTGTTATTAACTCAACAATGAACAATTCAAACTTCCACAGCTTATGTCTTCGTAGATACATGGATACATCGGAAAAGGCCAATGGGAAGAGTTTAGAACCATTAAGGGATACTGTGATTGGATATCGCAAAGAACTCCGTAAACGTAAACGCAGAGATGAGTTGAAGAGATTGCTACACAAAATATGGTACAAATATTGATATCTGATTGGTGGTATCGCGCTCACAAGAAAAATACATCCAATCACATCATTTCGTTCGGATATGATCTCTGGTAAACACGTAAGAAAAATGGAAGAGAATGCGCAGTTTTTGTAAAAACGCACGCACAGGCTGTTTCCGATATTCACGCGAATTTAACATATTATTATACAAAATTCGACGCCCGTGTCCTTTTTCTTCTTATTGAGTTTGCAAATTTTATACAGATGTCAGAATTGAACGTCCAAAGTGTGAGAGGAGCGTACAGGTTATGCGTATTTTTACCATACATCCTGTGCATGTAACGGAGAGAAGAACAACGAACGGTGAGTTTGTCATTGTCATACTTTATTCAAATGATAAATATTAAAAATGTATCCACACGATTGAAGTTTCGATGACATACAGACAAACCAACCTTTAGTCTACCATAATTTTTCAAACATTCGCTTGTAGACTCGATCCATAGTCGTCGCTGACAATCTATTTATCCGCATTTATCCAACTGATACGGTGTGGGGGGCCGATCCCAGGCCATAGTCGTGCTGAATGAACGTAATTGTGTGAATTGTCAAACTTATAAAGTCGTTAAGATGTCTGACATGAAGGATTCTCCACCACTTTTTGATAACAACGAAACTAAAGACTTTGGAAAAGATAATGATTTCGAAGAGGATGACGACGATATATTTACATCTGCCACTCAGGTATTCTATAATTGAATTTTGTAATTAAACAATCCTCTAAAGATATTATATATCCTTCGATGCAGATTTTTTAGTACCTTTGTCGATAGCAATGAATACTTTTTTGAATCACAGGACCAGAATCAATCAGAAGAATTCCCTCCGTATAATGGAGTATCGTCGGTGCAAGCAGAATTACCAAAGTTGACTTTACACGATGCGACGGAAGAGAATTCCTTCTCTTCCGTGTCTAGCGCCGCTCCGGGTCCTCTTAGTCCTTCTTTGGGACCAATGGGTAGCGATATAGGTGATCTTCATGACGTCCCAATCAACGACAATGCAGATAACTTATCCGGAAATGTCATTCAATCGCATCTACTGGAAGAAGTATGTATCTCAATATACATACCACTGTTACAAATACAAATAATAATGAAAAATTGACATCATTCGATTTAGGTTCCTACCGACTCCAATGACGTGATCCTGAAGGTAACTGTTACCTCTCCGCAGAAGATAGGAGATGGCATGGGAGCTTACGTCGCTTATAAAGTTGAAACCAAAACAAACATGCCGATATTTAAGAAAAGAAATTTCAGTGTGATGAGACGTTTCAGCGATTTTCTTGGATTACACGATAAATTAACAGAGAAATACCTTAGAAGCGGTAGAATTATCCCTCCTGCTCCAGAAAAGAGTGTTATCGGTGAGAAAAATTAGTTTTTCTTTCTCTCGAATGAGTATTGAATCTAACTTTCATCCTTCCAGGTACCACTAAAATCAAAATGTCCGGAGATAAAAGCCAAGAACAAAATTTCAGTTCTACTGAATTCATTGAAAGACGTAGAGCATCTCTAGAAAGATATTTGAATAGAACTGCTATGCATCCGGTGCTCAGCATAGATCCAGATTTCAGAGAATTTTTAGAAGCAGGTGAATTATTCATCGCAATATCTATATCCAATCCAATAACAACACATCCTATACTTCACGAATTCTCATTCTATAGACATGGAACTGCCTAAAGCTACAAATACCTCAGCGCTCAGCGGAGCTGGGGTACTGAGACTGTTCAATAAAGTTGGAGAGACTGTTAACAAGATAACTTACAAAATGGATGAAAGTGATCCGGTGAGTGTTCAGAAAACATATCTAAAATCCTTTCAAATGAATAATGTGATATTTTGTTCCTAGTGGTTCGAAGAGAAAACCACACAAATCGACTCTCTCGACACTCAATTACGTAGCCTCCACGCGGCTGTCGAAACTTTAACAAATCAAAGAAGAGAATTGGCAAATTGTACAGGTGCTACAGCCAGATCGGTGGCAGTTCTCGGTCACGGGGAGCCAGGAGCGTCTCTCGGCAGAGCTCTCGCTCAACTCGCTGAAACTCTAGAAAAAGTGGAAGTCGTGAGAAGAGCGCAAAGCAACAGCGATCTTTATCAATTTGCAGAAATGTTGCGGGATTACGTCTCTCTGATCGGTGCTATCAAAGTTAGTATTTTACCCTCGACATTTCCAAATCTTTCGTGTTATGCAATCGACATGTTTTTTTCTTTTTTTCTAGGATGTATTTCACGAGAGAGTGAAAGTTTTTCAAAATTGGCAACACGCGCAAATGATGTTGAACAAGAAACGAGAACAGAAAGCGAGATTAGAACAATCCGGTCGGTCCGATAAAACCAGTCAAGCCGCAACAGAAGTTATCGAATGGGAAGCGAAAGTCGAAAGAGGTCAAGAAGAATTTGACAATATTTCAAAAATGATCAAAAAGGAAGTCGAACGATTCGAGGCTGTTAGAGTGGAAGATTTTAAAAAACAGTTGATAGAGTATTTGGAGAGTATGTTACAGCATCAAAATCAACTCATCAAACACTGGGAAAGTTTCCTCCCGGAAGCTCGAGCGGTTGTATAAAAACAAAAACAAAACATTCCTGAATTAACTAAGTACCTCTGTTTTTTATATATCGAAAGAGAATGATCGGTGAATTGATTTGCCATTAATGTAACGTTAGGTACAGCAGTATTCATGATGTACAGGACTGGTTTTCGATGAGGCAAATAAATAATTTTGCATCTTTATCAATGAAGTCATAAGTGATAGATAGTACGAGGGAAATGATTCTTAGATTTAAAAACAAAAGCATTGTACGCGCAAAGCTATCATCATTTTTATAGGAAAAGTTCTTTGTTAAGCGAAAGTATCTTGTAAGAATGCTTAGGATCATTTGTTTCATTTGTTAAACATTTAAACTAGTTTATTATTATCAATAATGCAAACGCATACGAACATATTGAATGTTTCAATCGAAGGGGATAGGATAAGTGCAAATATTGTCATATTTTATTTGAGTTTTCAATCTAAAGCTTGCTCGGCGTATCTCGTTGTTGTACAATTCAATTTGCACTTGATTGTATTCCCTTTGGTTTTAACAATGTTTCTTTTTCTCACTCAACAAACAAAACAAAACAAATCAGGGACAGATTCCTCCTCAATTTTATCATTTTATTCGAATTTATTCAACGCATACCAAGTGGCGTGGTCTACATTGAGATTGTTTTTAATCATCGCTATCGTCTTCTATCAATTTCTCATTGGTTTATCAGTGAATTATATAGTGATTCTATGATTCGTTGATTGTTTTACACATCAAAGCTGCATCTTTAATACAGTTTACGTGCTAGTGATAACTGAAATCAGGTAAGATATGGTGATTGATCTTTTTTAACCGAATCTAATTAACAAGAATTTTTTATTCGGTGATGTTTAGAATATTTCAAAGAATTTTCTCAAAATTTCTCTCTCTTTCACCTTCTTGAGAGATGATTTTGGAATAATTTGCATTCGATGCTCTGTTTACATGAGAATAAAATCTTTTCCTACGCGGTTGATTAACAACTATTTGTCAATTTAGTTTTGAAGAGCAATAATTCGAAGCATTCTTGTGCCACTGAGAGCATAAAAGTTGGAATGCATATAGCATTTATTTATAATATTTTACGTTGAAGATTTTGATGAAGGAGAAAAAAAATGACATCCCATGGGGATTCGAAACCTCCCACGATTGTAGCGCGAACTGACGTCACAGTTGTGTCCCGAAATTGAAATCAATAAACGGTGTGTGTATTCTTGTGCGATGCACACGACGGTCGGAGGAAATGGTGGCGATTATGTCAAAATATCTCACGATGTTGCATCCTATTATTTGATCAAAAGACGGAAAAAGGGATAATCAAGATTCACCGGAACCAAAATGCCGTGGGGTGCGAAGAGAAAGCTGGCGATATTCGCTGGGACTTCAAAGTGTTTAATATATGTGAGTGCGGAGACGTTTTTTTTCGAATTTATGTCATTTTTTGTATGGAAATTGTTATTTGAACTGTGATTTATTATTCAGCACGATTCAATTGTGAATATGTAAAAGATGAAATGAAGTGATACAAACTTTGGAGTGTTCGATGATCAGTTTTTATGTTGAACTCCTTGTGCCAGGTTGATTGCCAAACCTTCAGTAAATATTATAGATATCAACTTTATCAAATATGATCGTAACTTTTCTACCATGCAAGGTCATTTGAATTTAATTAATACATGAAATTCAAGTGCTGATCATTCATTTATTTTCTAAACAAAATCTAAGAGAGAATTATGATTCATACCGACATCCTTGAACTTGAAATTCATAATTATAATTACGCATATACAAGTTATTTGGAAAATTCAACATTTGAATCTCTTGAATAGAAAATAACAGAACAGTTCTTTGATAGAATGTCACTTGATTATACATTTTTTTCACGAGAAGATCATTCAATGAGTCGGAAAAGAGAATGAATCGTCCAAAAGAATTCTTCAACGAGTTTTGTTTTGGCAGTTCAGAATGAGTCGCTGAGAAAATTCTTTTCCAGAGTCTAAAGAATTCTTCAAGAACTGAAGTTTTGTAAGAAAGGTATCATACTTCTTTATAAAAAATCCAAGACGTCGTAGTTCTTTTGAAGATCTATTCACGTGAATAATTTGACTCTGGTCAGTTTAACGGTAAATCTCCTAATGCCAATGAAGTATGGTATTTTTCAAGATCCCTCTGTTTTCTCTGTGCAAATATGTCTGTATTTCTTAAATTCTTTTTATAATCGAGGAGACTTTGTTTCCTTGTGATTATATTTCGCGAGCCCCAATTTTTTGCGAGGAGTGTCACCGAACAAGCAAAAGTAGGGCGTAATATTTCAAAATTAAGTATGAAAAAACAATGATCGAAAAATTCGAGTAGAAAAATTCTCAAATTTATATACAATTTATACACAAAATATATATAAACTGTATTTGAGGGGATACCAGTGGCCCCTGACGATGCAACCCGAAGTAAATCTTTTCTAACAAATTATTCAAAAATAAAGCAATGAAAGGAAAATATCGCTCTATACAGACCTTCTTCATTGTTTTTCGAGTGATTTGTCAAAATAGTTTTTATCGTGTCCTTTTCTAATCAATGCGTCTAGTTGCATCTTCAGGGGTTGCTGGTATTCCCTTAATTATGTACGGACTTTCTAAATTTCCCGTGTGGAAATTAATTATTGGCGGCAGTTTGGGCCAAACTGGGCGTCCTCGTTTTATTTCAGGCCCTGTTTCGGTTACCCTTATAATAGGGCCTAGACAGGATCGTCACACACTCATCTTCAGGGCCTGCATAGTATTCCAAACTTGGATTGGCCTATGTAGAACATCCATGATGAAGTTGATGTAATAAATTGTTGCGAATATCATGAAATTGAATAAATATTGCAAAGAGAAAACTTCCTCGATTGAAAATTGGGCTATCCAAGGCCCTATCCGTACCCAGACCACCTCGACTTGAGTCCAGACAGGGCCTGGAATGAGCCGATTCAAATTTTTATCCGGGTATTCTAGCCAACATTATTTTGTTCGTACATCATCGGACTGTATCAAAAAACAAAACATCCTCATTCAGTCTTGGAATTAATCATACAGTGATGTTTTTTCCGACTTTTTGACATCGTTCACTGATAGGGTGAACACAGTAATCATGGATGAGATATTTTTTTTGGAGCATACACCACAAAAAGTCGAAATTACCAATACAATTTCAGTAAATTTGCTTTTTAAAGTAGGTTTATATTCTCACTCATAGACATATACTCCTTTTCAAGTAGGTTCATCGTGGTTCATCTTACGCTTTTCTTGCCTTCATCTTCATTCTGCGCATTTATAACTATTGTATCTCTATTTTATATCTGTATTTTCATTTGCCTTCATCTTCATTCTGCGCATTTATAACTATTGTATCTCTATCTTATATCTGTATTTTCATTTCTCACACCTTTGTAATCTCATCCTCACTCTCATTCTCATTTCATCTTCATTTTTAAGTTCATTCATTCTGCCTTCTTTTTGCTTTTCGGGCTGTGGGTTTAATGCTGTTTATATATATAAGTATTTTTGTATATAATATCTTTGTTATTGTTCATACTTCTTTCTCAATTGTTCCACAGGATGTTCATCCTAGAACATAAATAAACATATCTATCTATCTATCTATATTCAAAAAAGGAAGCAAGGCCCTATGCAGGCTGTAGTTGGATGCATTCAGATTTTCAAAACCTGGGAAAAAATTGATAATGCAGCGTGGCCCCATATGGACTTTATATGGGTGTCCCTGACTTGGAGGAATCAGCAACCCGACTAGGCCCCTCAGTGGCTAAGGTTAGGATACCCGATATAAACCCATACGGAGCCTATATTCAATACAGGACGCCCAGCAAAATGTCCACACGGGTTTTGCTGTCAAAACGAGAAATTTTTTATTTCCAAACGGTCACTGATTCCTTAATTGATGCACTCCAAGGAGTTTGTTTTTTGCGAACTGACGATTTCGCCCTGTACAATAGGCAATTCGATTAACCGTGATGTACGAAAGGATCTCATTCTATTGCGAAACGTTGAGCATGGATTATTTTTTATCAATAACATTTGTATTGCATGGACATAAATCATGATGTTCCATCACAATTAGATCGTATCATACGATCATGAAATATAACATATAATTCTGATGTATTTTCAGGCGGAAGCAAAGTTTTGTCCATCCGAACTGTCAGGAGAAGTGAAATATTATGAGTAAGTTTCAAAGTATCTTTCCTTCCTTTTTTGCAAAATAACAATATCCATTACAGACTTGTGCGGTTGCAGTGACTTGTAATTTGGTTATGATAATCAGGAGAACAATACATAATTACATAAATCTGTTTGTGGGAACTATAGATGAAACAATCAAGGTGAAAATTAACTACGTTGCCTGGTTATTGAGAACCAGATTTTACTCTGAGTGTAGATATAACGTACTGAAAAAGTCAAAAATTTCAATCCCGCACAGTATTGCGACTCTAAGGAAAAGTTCCGTTCGCGGAAGCGAATCTTGGAACAAGTGGAGGGTAAAAAAACGTTCACCCTGCTGAAAATATTACAACCCAGACAGCAAAAATAACCCGTTTGAATTCTTGAAGACTCCTTAATGAGTTCTTGGAACAGTCCCCGTTATGTCAGTGAAAATGAATCCAATATGAATTCAATGAATTCAAAACGAATACATGTTGAATGCCAGGAGAGTTCTCCATGAACTCAAAACATGGATTCTTTCTAAACAGTAACCCAATAAACATTTTTAGATATGTTCAAGATGTCTTATGCGGCACTTTCAGATATTTAAAAGATAACTTTTCGTATCTTGAGATATCTTAAACATATCTTACGTCCCTTAAAACGTCCAAGACATGTTCAAGATATCTCAAGATACGAAAAGTTATCTTTTAGATATCTAAAAGTGTCGCATAAGACATCTTAAACATATCTAAAACATATCTTGAGAAATCAAATGTTTATTGGGTTACTGTTCAGAAAGAACTCATGTTTTGAGTTCAAAGTATTCATAATTAATTCATGTTTACTGTCATGACGGGAGCTCTTCGTGGGGCCTCTTTTGCTGTATGCACGGAGAAAAATGGAACTCGAGGATATAATAATTTTTCATGAAAATCTTAGACTTTTTCTTAGTTTTTTGATAGACTAGAAACGATAAGGTTGAGAAAATGGATTTTTACATACAAATACCAAAGATTATGAATGCTGTACAAAAAATAAAGGGTACGATTGAAATTCAGAAGGCTGAATGTTGAATTTCATAAAGTCCATAGTAAAATTTAGCTGTTCAGCATTTTGAATTTTAACCGTGTTTATTACTCTCCACTTTGTATTCATAATCTTTAATATTTTTCAGTAAAAATCCATTTTCTAACCCTTATAGTTTCTGGTTTACTTAAAAACTAAGAAAAAGTCTCAGATTTTTATCAAATTTATTACATTTTCGAGTTCCATTTTTCTCCGTGTGGGAAGGCAACTTTGATTGAACGAAACCATTGATTCTTACCAAATCTTATTGAATCTTGTACAATATCCCGACTAAATCCTATTCAAGCGTTTGTCAATGAGATTTAATCACATCAAAGTATTTTTTCTTTTAAATCTCATTGAATTTTGTACAATATTCCGACCGAATCCCATTAAATTTTATTCGGGACCTCCCATGTATCACGTAACGCATTTTTCTCACGTTTTCACTCCCCCCCCCCCCCTCCCCCCACTGCCGTTACGTAACAATTGAATTTCCCAATAGTCTTGAATATCCTATGATGAATAAGAAATCAAACTGATCAATTAAATCAATTATTCCATCAATTTATTCTAGTTTGTATTCAATTATTTACTTAGTTTTGAATCATTTGCATAATTCATTGAGAGCAACGGATTTTTTATTATATTTCGAGAACTCCATTAATGATTTCCTTTTGCGACAGAATATATATTTCAATGAATGTTTGGAAATCGCTTAAAAATATATGAATTCTCTTTATTTTCTTTTCTCAGTCAACTGAAAACAAGAAGGTTTCTGAAAGGAACTTTTTATATGAAATTATGGAAGATTACAAATATTGTAGAAAAAGTATCCACCCTGGTTAAAAGAACCCATTGATTCTGACCAATTCTCATTAAATTACGATTAAACGTGGACAATGTTCTGACCAAATCTCACCGGTGATTTTTCAATGAGATCTGGTCAGAACTTTCATGTGAATCTCGTTGAATCTAGCCCAATCTCACTCAATTACGATTAAACTTGGACAATGTTCTGACCAAATCTCATTCAATTTCATTCGTCAGATTCAATAGATTCTTTCAACCAGGGCACCCAGCACCACAGTTCGGAAAGAATTCTTGATGCATTCGTTTGCATTCTTATACCCAGATAACAATTTTGAGGAATTCTTCCGGAACATTCTAAAAGATATCTTGAAGAATTCTAAAAGAAATTCCAAAATTGTTATGTGGGATATTAGTTTGAAATGAATTTTTTATGAACTCTTTCTGAACTGTGGTGCTGTGTGGGTGATACGAGTAGGGTTCAAATTTTAAACGCTGAATATCCAAATTTTATTACACGCTTAGTTACGGAATTTTGCGCACAGTGTTGGTAGAAAAAAACATATTTTTTGCTGTTACGTACCGTCGCTCTAGAACCCTCTCTCCCCCCAAGTATCAACGTGCTAACATCAAATCCTAACCCCTCCACCTCATCACCCAAATGGTGTTACGTAATATATGGATGCTCCTTTTCATCAGATCAGGAAGATCCGGACATGAAGTGGTTGTTGTCTCAGGAAATTCCGTCAAAAACTGACAACATTTTTACATGGTTTTGTCCGGAGTTCCTGAAACAAAAACCGGTAAGAGCCTGACACTTATTCCTTGTTTGAATCTGCCTGGCATTTTCAGTGCGGTTCAATTTACAACGCAGAGTTCTCCGCCTAGAAAGGAAAAATCATCGGAATTGGTGTCGATTCTGTGCGGAATGATACCTCTCAAATTTTGTACCCACCTGGATTTTTTTGATGGTTTCTGTACTCGCCTGATGGGTTCGTCGGACAAGTTTTGGACATGAGAGAGTCAGTCCAGAGGGACTCTTGAACTTTTGAATATGATTAGGACGAGAAGAATTGATGAAGACGATCTTGAACAATGCTTGAATCAATTACTTGTCTGGCTCAGTGCAGCGAGTCTATTCACTTGTCCATGAGGGAGCAAATAGATGAATTCGAGATACCCAAATTCTGTCTGAAAGGAGTACAGGATGTCCTATCGTCTATCCATCTCTACAAAATTTTAGACAACTTCGAATTTGATGTGTAGGGGAATGGCGGGTGGTATGGCCCACCACGGGGTTTCCAGGATCTGATACACACTTTTGGTTACAGAGAGAATGTTTCTGTCTGTCATGTGTGGAAACTTCATTGTTGTCAATATACAGTGTGTTGAGAGAAATCTAATTTCTTCTATTTACTTGTTCTCTTGGTGTGCTGTGTAGGCGAAACTTTGAGACGTTCTGTCCTGAAGTAGATCAGATCATAAAATAATGTGTCATACTAGTATTAATAACCCCCCGTCCTCCCCCTCATATATAGAACACGTCTCATGAGTTTTAAGCGGTAATGTTTGTTTGTTTGGTTATGAATTAATTTTTTCGTCAAAAATCTCGATCGGGCGGTATGGCCCATATTGAATTCGGGTGGTATGGCTCACATCAACCCATCAGAGCTCATGCTGAAATAATGGGGGGTGTCCCATACAGCACAAGAGTCCCCACAAAGGAGTCCCGTTATGCTAATCAATATGTATTCATTATGAATACTTTGAATTCAAAATGAGCTCTTCATGAACAACTTAATGCTCAGAAAGAATTCATATCGGAATTCCGCAATGAATTCTTCGGGCATTCGATACGTTTTCATTTTGAATTCATTGAATTCATATTGAATTCATTATTAGTCGCATAACGGGGACTATTCAAGACATCTTTTGTGCTGGCTGGGGTGGTCTCGGTCGCCGATGGAATTTTGGCAAACCCATGCTATGCCAAGTGAAGTGAGAAACGTGTGTACAAAAATTGTTTATAAATAAATTGGTCAAAAAATTTTCCACATCCACATTGCGATCGTTCGTTGTTATAGGAAAAAACAAACCAATAATAAGTGTTTTATTGTTTTTTAACAAACAATTGCAATGTCGATTCAGGGTACATGTTTTCTGTGTATTTTTTTTTCTTAGAATCGATTGGTGGGATCGGTTTTACCGAACACTCATTTTTTGAAAAAATTGTTCAAATAATTTATTTATAAACAATGTTTTCTTATGTATGCGTTTCACATGAAAATTCGTTCCTCGATGCTATGCCAAGATTTCATCGGTGATCACATCCCCCATGCACTGAGAGAAAGCAAATAGTGGAATTTACTATTTTTTTTTACTATTTTTCTGATTTCTGAAAGGACTCAACTATGAAAAATAGTAGAAATTGTTAGTTCCATAGATCATGAATGTTCGTGAATAATACCATATTTTTCCACCAAGTATTGATTGTAAAATGAACTATTCAATCTTACCGATCGAGAAGGGAAAATTTTTTACTATTTTTTGATAATAAACTCAACTACTGCTTCCATACTACGAATAGTAAGAGCACAAAAGATCCTCGCTTATCAACATTAGTCGGATTACCTATTTTTTTTACTATTCAGTGTAGTTGAAAAAAATATCAGGATCAATGGGGAAAAAGAATCGCCTCCACGAGAATTGAACCTAAGACGTTGGGGCTGAACGCCGAGAGTCTATCACTCAAGCCACCGCCTGTCGCTTGAGCAGATGGATCTTCTTCGAGTATATCAACTCGCGTTCATTTTTCAAACTAGAATATCTCGAAAACTGAGCCACACTAGGATAAAAGCCAAAGCACAGCTGCCTAAGATACACGTATAGCTTGATTCCATTAATAATTTCAATAGTCTCGGATTTTTCCTACATAATTGAACTTTCTGTATCAACTTACTCAAGTTTACTAATATGAAGTCAGTTATTTTGCTCAATATATTTTTTACTAATCGAAATTGTAAAGCTTACTACTATACTATTACTATAAGCATTCGTAAATTAATCTATAAACAGATGGTAGATATTATGTCAAATCTTATACTTTGGAAAGCAGTCATGTTGATTAAACGAATTTTTGTGTACTCATCAAAAATAAGTAATCTGAACTGTAAATAGGAATCGGTTCTTGGAGTTAATTTTACTATTCAAGGATAATAGAAAGTTTTACTAAGAAATGAGTTCCAACTACCTTTATTTTCTTCACAAATTTTTGTAATATCTTCAACGATTTTCAATTAGTTACTCTCGCTATATCATCATGCGAATATACTACCCTATTGCAAAAATCCAGGTGGGAATCCAGGTACCCATCCGAAATCCCCATAGGAAGCTTGAAAATCCAGTTGGAACTCCTGGGGATCCATGATAAAAATTTCCCATGTGAGAAACCAGGTGGGAATCCACGTAGGAAACCATGGGATTCAAGCAAATCTATAGGAAACCATTCGAACTTCTTACAGGAAAACATGGGAATCCATCTGGATTCCTGTATGGATTCCCACCTGGATTTTTTCAATAGGGTAATGCTTCAGTTATTGTAACTAATATAAGTTTTATTGATCAAAATTGCGATAGATGTGAATTATCCAGCCCACAATCTAAGTAAGAGTTGAAAAAACCATATTCAATGTTCAAAACAAATAATTTTGTGTTAAAAAATATGTTCTCGTTTGAATCTACCGGTTTTTGGATGGTGGGCCATACCACCCGACACCAAAAAATTTTTCATAAATTCATCTATGAACTAAAATTGTTCCTGATCTTTTATTTCACCTTTCACTCTGGAGTGATTTTATCTCAGTTCCCCTATTTTTGATCCGAAACCTATCCGAAGTTTTCAGTTCGTGATGTCCAAAGTATGTCTATAACTTGTCTAGCGTGTCCTGATGTGTGTGAGTTATTGTTCGAATTTTATCTAACAGATCTAGTTTATCTTTTTTAAATTTTGGACATTCCGGACGTCGAACAAAATTTCTCCACAATCATACGCATCTAACAGAGTTTTTTTTCGTATTTCCAGATGTACCAGAACCGATTATTGCTGTCCTTTCGGTTGTTGCGTATCGCCATCATCTCATTTTCAACATCATTGGTATTATTGGTACGTTGAGCAAGGATTTATTCTAACGTTATCAGACAATCCCATATAAAGCTATGGTAGAAAGGAATAAAACGTATAATTCGCAGGTTGCTGTTGATGCTTATGTTCCTGTTGTGTCTGGGAGGTAGCTGGTGGTATAGGTATTGGTTGCAAGGACGATACAGAGCCGCTTCATCGGTGATACCGAATCGACCAACCAACGTCAGAGCTCAACAATCGCTTCGCGGTCCTAGTTGTCAACAAGCTCAACAAGCTCGAATTAGTTATAATTCCGCTAGAGATACCGTTTTTTTACACCGCATGTGGAAAGGCTAGTACCTCGAATATATCCTTTTAATAAAGACATTGAAACTTGAAGAATAATCGATACAATGATGATTTTTGTACAGTACCTCAAAGGAATGCCACTCCTCCAACGGTGACATTACCAACCTACGGTGGGATAAACAATGCCACAACATCGACGGCATATTTTCGCAACATGAGTGTGATTTTGAACGAGGCTACGTGTCCTTACTATCAACTGTACGGTCCTCCACCGAGTTACGAGACGGTAATCGCACAATCGCGTGGTAAGATTGTCAGTAATAGCAGTCCAGTATTGTTAGATCATAGTCCAAGATCGAGATTGAATCAACAATCGTCCTCCCCGTCGCCATCGTCGTCGTCGTCAACGACAACGATAACAACCGCGACAACTGCCACGTCCACGATAACGACGACCTCTCCAAACGTAATAACTAACCCCAGCATGTCGCCGTACTTCGTTTATCCTTGCAATTCCAACATCAGATTAAACATGCCGGATCATTATCATCATCACCACCATCATCCTCACCAATGCCAAAACAACGGGACGACAACGACGCCGAATTCGACGACCACGACGACCTCGGTGTGCCAAGAGGAAAGTATCTCATCGCCGAGACTGCAACAACAGTGCCAAAAGTGTCAAGATCAAGTTTTGTATACAACAAACTCGTTGGACCCTCGAACGTCCCTCGTGGAGAATTCAACGATAGACAGCGGTAACCTGGACGAGGAGATTCTTTTCTCACGTTTTCCACCGCATAAAGCTGCCCCTGGTTGTGCGGTGCCCTGTGATTACCGTACCGTATTATCCACCAAAGACACCATTGAATCCCTTCAAAAGAGATCTTCCAAGTCTCGAACTTCTTTCTCGGATCAAAGATCGCGGGGAAGAATCCAAGGGATGAGGATGTTCCAAGATCCCAGAAGTTGCACGGGTTTCGTGAAGAATGCCTCTCAAAGAAACAGGGTACACGAGGATGACGATGACGACGAAGACGAGGAGGAGGAGGATGACGATGAAGACGAAGATGATGATGAAGACGAGGAAGATGATCAGTCGAATCCATCCATCAATGTGATACAAACGTCTTTCGCGAAAGACGAGGACGACGATGCCGCCCGACGTCGACATCGTCTTCTCCAATCACCGCAAACAGCTGTGAATAAATCTAAATTTAAACTGGACAGATCCAAGTCGCTTGACTGATAAAAATAATTTTCAATTTTCAGTTATATTTTTTTATCTGATTTATTCATATTTTAGCGTGAGTTTTTTCTCTTCAACTTCGAAAAGTTGAATTCAAATTCTCTTAAAGAGCGTTAGGGAATGGAATGGGATATTTTTATGAACGAATCAAATTTACAAGCCGTATAATTATGATATAAATCTATATATACCTGTGTGCGTTTGTCGAAGCAATATGCTACAAACAACTATTGTTGTACTATCGTACTGTCATTACATTACGCACAGCATTGGGTGTTTGTAAAGAAGAATTCTAATCGAAGCGTATTGTGATAGGATAGTTTTTGTCGGTGTATTATTAACATTCGATGTGATTCAAGTGGATGAAATGAGTTTTGGTAGAGTTAACATTTACGTTTCATTACGCCAAGTACTTAGGCTGTGTACTTAAACCGTTCGTTATTTATTCCCCATATAGCGTACAATGTCTCAGTGATATTCTCAGAATATCACAAATATCTCACTCGAAACATTCTATGTTGAATACTTCCACGAGATATTGCGGATAGAATAATATTTCATTACAAATATCTCGAGGATCTTGCAATTGAAATATCGCAGATATGATATTCTGCAATGTTCTGGGGATCTATGATGAGGGATATTCCATGTTCGTCGCGAATGAAATATTCTGAGAATATTTCAGTATCAATATTCAATGCGGCGGTAAGAATTTTTATTCATCAGATCAGTTACTTAGTGAAATTTACAAATCGAGGGCGAAAGGAACCTGTCTCCCACGACCTATTGAATTTTCAAGGGATTCTGAATTGATTGGTCTATATCCCACGGAAACGAATTTATCAGGAATTGAGGGCATTAGCTCAGGTGGTAGAGGCTTTGTCTATGACTCGGAGAACTGGGGTTCGATCCTCACGGAGGGAACTTCCCTAATAATCGACTTTCAATGTGTATCTCCCTCGCAAAGCTCTCCAAATCATATTCTATACAACATTTGCAGATAAATTCACTCTGAAAAGAATTTTTTTCACCAAAAGCAGTATTTTGTAGGTACGATTGTTGATACACGCAATTATGAGATGTTTTCCTGTATAAAATATTCCTGGGATGATCTCGGCAATATTTCAGAATATCTGCCAGAATGTTGCATAATTCAAATATAATATTCTGACAATGTCATTGAGACTTTCTGTGCTATGTGGGATATTATTCGTCCCAATATCAAAGATAATTGCACAATTTTATAGGTAAAATAGTTCTTGTCGTCGATGAAATCTCCTATTTGTGAAGCAACGCGATAGATAAAGTATGACGAAGATTGTTCTATGATTCGATTCTAACTCTTTCATTTTCGATGAAACAAAAGAAAAAACGTGGAAAATTGCCAAAAAAGCGCTTGTAATCCTGCCTGTCTCTCCGTCGAAGAATCGAAATGTGCCCTTTTTAACTGTATATCATCTACATCCATTATTCTTTCTCTCTACGATAATTATTAATGAAATTGAATAATTATAAAAAGAAATCTATGAATAGATCTAAAATATTTTCAACATTTACAATCTTCGGGTCCACTATACCTCTTACAATCTATATAAATAGAATTACACGTGGATGCATGTGTAATGCGTACGTAATGCATAATCTAAACATTCTCTGCAATCTTCCCGGCGAACAAATGTGATATTCTTTTTATCTCCGAAGGTTCATTAGGTATAAAATAGCAATGATTGTGTTTAAACGGTGTGAATATTCAGCTCAAAAATCAGATTCGAGTTTTTATCCGTTCATTTTATTATTTGTTACTTGAACGAGGCGGAGCTTTGTATTAGAAATACTATTTTCCATGTGTATTATAAAAGTTTTAAATGACTCGTGAGTGTCATAAAGGTGGTGTAAAGATATCATAGCATAAGATTGTCCGTATTTGAAGATTTTTTGAATGAACGATTAGTAGCTGAGAGAGGGGATTCCACGGTGTTGAAGGTTCTCTCTGCTTTATCGACTGTTGGTAAGATGGGAATCAAGCTACTGATCGTCGATATGGCAGGAATCTGGTATTCTTTGCCGGGAAATCGTGGAACCCCCCAGCTCGATATTACGATTTAGTCATTTCAAATATTATACTTGATTCTGTGCGTGCAAGATATGATCGAGTGTTTCACGGATTATTGCTTATTACACGCACAAATTCATCAGATTTTAACTGTTTTTTGTATTATCTGTTTTTATTATGAAGAAAAAAAATGCTTCATTGTACTATTTAAGTCTGAAAAAGTGAGAAATTACACATTCCATGAAGTTTCAAGAGTGAGGTCCTTAATAGCATCCGAACGTTTGGAATTTACAGCGAACGTTCATAGAAGATTCAGAATGTTCTGGCGCTACTGGAACATCTCCCTTTGAATAGTGTTTTTACTCGACTGAACTCTTGTGGAAATAATTCTTCAGAACCCTGAATAAGACTTCCTGAAAGTCTTAATATCCTTAACTACATCCAGAAAAGCGTTAATAAGCCTGGGTAACTCTGTAAAACTCTTGAAAAGTCTTATTTTCCCTGAAATTTCGGACTTTTGGCAAGAGTTATTATGAGTTTATAAGACTTATTCAGAGTTTAAATGAAAAAAAAAAAAATATAAGCAAGAAAGATGAGTTCATAAAGGTTTGGAAGGTTTCAAAAAACTGATAAAATTCCAACGATTAAATTTGTAAGGAATACCTCACTAACAAATTCAATTATTATTATAAAGCGGGATATTTTATTCAGAATATTTTCAATTTAAGTTTACCCAGGGTGAAAGAATCCATTGAATCTAAGGGATGAAATTTCATGAGATTTGGTCAGAACATTGTCCGAGATTCAATAAGATTCGGCGAGATTCAAAGGATTCATTCTTCTGATCAAATCTCATTGAAAAATCGCTGGATGAGATTCAATCGGAACATTGTCCGAGATTCAATGAGAATCAATCAGGTTTGTCAAGAATCAATGGATTTTTTTAACCAGGGTAAACAAAACATGGAAACTATTTGTACAAATCATCCATTTATACATGTAAGTAAAGATATATTTTATATTTTTCCTCTGTAAAACTCCTGATAACTCTTGCGGAAAGTCCAAAATTTCAGAGTTTTACAGAGTTGCCAAGGAGTATTGAAACTTTCAGAAAGTCTTATTCAGAGTTCTTGAAACTTTTAAAGAGTTTTTCGGAGAATTATTTCTACAAGGGAAGTGAACTCTCATTCTTTTGGAATGAAAAATTCATTCTAGAATTCACTTCTCACTGGCCAAAGAGTGGAGAATTCTGAAGAGTATCTCATTCTGAAAACATATTAGAAAGTATATTGAACAAACGTTGAAGTCATTTCCTCCATTTATACTGTGTAAAAAAAGCGCGCATTTTTCAATTCTCTTGCAAAACCCAGTATAACAGTGCAACTGTTTGTCTAGTTCGAATACAGTCAAGGAAACAGACTTCTCATATATTCGATAGAATTCTTTTTCTAGTCCCAGAACCTCCTGAATATGAGCTGATCTGAGCGTCCCTCGAAGGTCCATGGACAGTGAAGTGTAGGCATTCTCTGGGAGATTGTTATCTTAATAATCTGGAATTGGGTTCCTGTAGTAGACATTTTAAAGTCACTGGCGGGAAAATTCAGCAGGAGATCCGACGGGATACTTTGTTTGAAATTCAGAATGAATAGGATGATAAAATTTGCATGCAGACTTGAATTTACTTTTCAATATCCTGCGCGGGACCCTTTGGAAACTCGTCCGGGAACATTCTGCTCACACAGCACTTTTGGTCTTCGAGATACCTTATGCAATATGAAAAGATATCCTTGAGATGTCTACCCTGTTACAAATAATCCATAAAATCCCATTGACGAATGGGAAAATGAATAGACTTCAATGAAATTCAATCAGAAACTCTACCATTCGTAAAATAGGATTCAATGGAATATTCTCACCTGAGTAAAGCAATTCTCACTTCTAAAAGACATCTAAAAGATATCTTTTAGAAGATCTAAAACTTTTCTTCTGATGTTATATCTTTTAGACATCTTATAGAAACCTTGTAGAAGTAAGTACTGTTTTAGATCTCTTAAAAAGATATCTTTTCATGTTGCATAAGACTTCTTAAATTTGGTTTGAGATATCTTTTAGAACTGAAATGTTGTGTGGGTGGCCTCTATTTAAACAGAATCCCGAATTTCAAAGACCCACATGAGAATTCATGTCTTGCGATGCCTTTTCGATAAGTTTGAGATGTCTCGCACAACGCATTTAGATGTCTTTTAGATGTCTAAAACTCTTCTTTGGTCTCAAAGATATCTAAAAGACATCTAAATGTGTTGCGCAAGACATGAATTGTTATGTGGGGTCCCTCTGAAAGCATTCATCGATTTTTGAAGAGTCCAACAGACGTCCCTTCAAAGTCTACTTGGAATCGCTCTCTTGACTTCTCTAGAACTCCCCAAGTACTTCAGAGTCACTTCATTATAAGAGAAGATCTTCAGAAGTAGTTACTAGAAAGATGACCAGTAGATTTTACCGTTCATTTTTCAAACACGTCTTTGGTATTCATGAGGTATTTCCATACAAACAAAAATCAAATGGATATCATTCGAGATTTTGAAAAAATTGCCCCACTTTGTTTTCTTGTTGAACATCTGCAGAACTTTACAACTGAAAATGTTGAGAATATTTCATAAATGAATTGAATTGAATAACTTGACAGAAGGCACTGGGAATGGTTGTATTTTTGCTACTCCATCGCTAAATTCAGGAAAGATGGGAATAACGATATCTTGTTGTGCCAACTGAACCTCCCTTCCCCCTATCAGTAATTTAGTAACTAATTTAGAAATGATCCTAATTTTTATTCTGTTATAGAAAGGGTTACCTAGCGAAATATCCTTGGTTAAAATATCCGAGAACAGAAATATCCTCAGACGAAACATCCTTACAGAAATTTTTGTCATTCCAGTACCTCATAAAATATTGAACAACTTAATTCATATATTTCTTCAACAGGTGATGTTTTAATATCACTTTCATCACTACTTTAAATGAATAAATGCTTATTTTAGTTCCCATTATTTGAGGTATTTTGTCACTCACGCTCCAATAAAGATGAAAATCTTTAAGATATCTTTCAAAAGATATATTTAAGATGTTTTGCCAAATGTATCTTCAAGATCAGCAGTTTTGAGGTTATGAGTGCATATGGATGACACTTCAAATGACTTTGTTCACAATCAAATTGCAAAGAAGGTGAATTCGTTGATGAATTGAAAGCTCGAATGATCCATGTAAATACTAAGAAATTCTGTGGAAAGTACAATTTTGTAACCTTGCGGTGCTAGCACTAAAAATAACGAATCTCCAAGTCACAATATTTTGCGAATTATCGAACTTCTTACGCTGAATTTTATGTACGGCTTTCGTGTACGGTGATTTGATCAAATTCTCATTCACATTTACTAATAAGTTGTTTTTCAATAACAGTGAGAAAAAAATAATTGAAAGGTATCTATGATATTCATCGGACACTAACGATCACTGGATCATGTACTTCAATATATTTCACCAAATTCATTAAACTGTTCAAGTTTTAAGCACAATCAACTTATCTTATATTTGTATATGTAATAAACATCTTGTTCAAAAGATCACTTTTACTCTGAAAATATACACCGCTGACATTATATCTCGCTATGTTATATTGAGAATTATGAGCACCGTCGTCAAATTGTCCGTATGGCTCAGGTCGTTGAAGCGTAGGTGCGTCGTGAAATGTCCGGGTTCGAATCTCGCAACCCCAAGAATCCGAAATGAAGTGAAATTTGTAGGACTGAGAGGGGTATCGAAAGAAAAGAAAGGAGGAAGAAGAAGAAAAAGAGGGGAGAATTTTTTTTATGCAAGATTCAAGATTTTTCTAAGATATTTTTATGAATTCTTCAAGACATTTTTAAGACTCGATCGAATACTTCTAAAACATATCTTCCGCAAGACCTTTTTGAGATATCTTAAACTTGTCGAAATCAATCGCGTAAGACATCTTTGAGACTTCTTTGCGAGATATCTTTTAGATATCTAAAAGATGTCTCTTTGTTTGATTGGGCAACCATTTTACAAATCCAAAGATATTTCGGTTCCCGGATATTTCTTCCGCGGATATTTTGGTCTCTGGATATTTCGTCGTGTTCCCATAGAAACCATGTGAAAAGCGAACCATTTGAATGTGATTTCAGAGCGATTTTCAGCAAATTCGTGCTTTGAAATTTTCAATATTGGTTTCAGAGTAATTCACGATTACTTCAAGACCATGTACGATTAATCAAAATCAGATACGCGTGGACCGTCGTTCATGAAAAAATCTTCACGCAGAAAATAAATAAATAAAAAAGAAAAAACAAAATACTGAAATTGTAAATTATGATTGCTTGTATTTTCATTTGAAGAATGAAAACGGTGTACTCATTATTATACAATACATATCATACATATATTGATTGATTGCCGATATATTTTTGTAAGAAATATGCTGCCATTTTGAGGGATAACCATTATAAATTATGAAATTTTTCTGTCTCTGATTATGTTAAAAAAAAATATTTATGAATTGTATTCGAGCGCTTTAAGAAGCGTGTATTCCGAAATAAAGATATAAAATATTTATTCACGTACATGAAAATGTGTCATCCTTATCAATATTTCCTTCATTCAATGAAAATCTTTTCTTGTCTTGTGAATCAAAACAATTCATTTCATGCAGTGCTGCGTTTCCCAGTAATTAATCTTCATTATCTTCATTATCTAAGCCTTGTTTGCAATTATTTTTCAATCGATTGCTGTCATTCACAGTCACCAGTACTGTTTTTTCTCATTGTCTTTGCCTGGAACTTGAGTAGTTCTAGACAAAAACTTGGAGAATAACACGGGCCTCGGGTGAGAATAGAAAAAGGTGCTATCCTTTTTGAATCCGGAAAGATTCATCTACAATTTTACCCGCGTAAAAAATTCAATAAAAACACATTGATCTGTTCTTTCATAACAAAAAAAGATATCCAAATTTGTAGAAAATTCAACCCTTTCACGACCATGAGATAACGGTTGTTCGTAGAGGAGAAGAATGGGAATTTTCTTAATCCTCTTTAGCTCCTGTATTTGATCAGATATTGAGTTTCTTGTCATTCAAAAATATATTTTCTCAGCGAGGAAAATCATAGTGCATACTGGGACCTTTTTCTTTGAGATAAACCACAATGAAAAGACCTTTACCGAATACACTTTTCATGAAAAATTTCGAAACTCATGTCACTGAAAGGGTTACTTTGTTGGTATGAATTATATTAAATTCGTATAAAGTGAATTCATCTTTTGTAAATACAAAAGAATACATTCAAAATTTATGAAAATTTCAAGGCTTGTCATGAATTCTCTCGAAATTCACCCTTTCTATTGATCGACTCATCCCAGATCTTGAATCTACATGAAATTCACATTGCGATTTGATATTTAAAAAGAAGAAACATCTCTCTTCAAAGCAAAGCAATATATTAGAAAATCATGGTTGAAAACATTCCAAACGTGTGGTTTTAGCCCGAGTAGAGACGGCAGCGTATGACGTGACACGCGGTCAAAAATCAATATGCAATGTATGAGCGTATAACATCTCTTCCCCGATGTCGAATCGCCATCGTCGACGACGACGCCACCAAAATCCGAAGTAAACCATCGTTGTCGTCGTCGTCGTCGCCGTCGTCGTCGACGACATCCTCAACTCAAAATTCGGTACGATACAACGAAATTACCTACGGAATCAAATGATATGTGTCCATAAAAGTGGTAGATTTCGTGATAATTCGAAAAGATTTTCCGAAAGAATCTGCGATTCCTCGTTGTCTTCTCCCCTCCTTTTCCCATCCTCCCCTAAGCAAAGACCCTCGGAGTTGTGTTGTTTTTTTCTCTTCCTCCACAGCAAAAAATCAGATGTGCGTGCGGAATTATTACTCTCCCAGCTGTCAAATGATTCCGATGACTGCCAAGTTAATGGTGAATCAATAATTAAAGTGGCGATATCGAGTGCAGTGAGTGATTGTTAGGTGACGTCGAAGCCGGTTCAAGATGGCAGTCAAAGTAAGTTACTTTGAAAATCCCTGGCGATAATATTTGATATTTGTTTTTTATTATTCTTCATCGAGCTTAATAAATTTCCTTGTTTGTTGTGGAAAATCTGAATGAGTAGTAGATTGTCAATCTTTAGAATTGATTTTTACATAAATCGGACGTGTACAGCTGCTGGATTAGATTATTACAATCCGTCAATGAGATTTTTATCGATGTAACAAAATAATGTGCACCTGGGAATCAATTTTTGCATAATTCCGAGCGACCAAGTCCGAGCAATTGCGTAAAAAGGCTGAAGAAATGATGTTGAGCTGTGTTGAACATCAGATCTTACTTTTTATTACATCAAAGGGTAGTATATCCTACGCAAAATTTGGATTTTCATGGATGTTCGTCATTTATGTTGATGTTTAGGTCGTAGAACTACGCCTATTCACAATTTTTATGAAAATCCATACGGATACGGATACATAAAACCCAAGCAGCACTAGAATATACTATGAACGTTCTTCGAATATTCGAAATATGTTCTATGCAGATTTCAATGAGACCGTTTCATAGGTGCTAAGCATATTAATCGAACGTATGTAAACGAATATACGACGGTACGTCAATCGAACGTCGATTGAATGAATATTGTGGAAAATTACGCATGGAAATGGTAAAATAAATATTGATAAATGACCAGATTTTTCAACTGCTCAAAAATTATATATAATTCATATACACGGAGAAAACAGATCTTCTAAATATTACTACATTTTGTACCAAAGTTGTAGGATAAGTGACATAGTATAATTTTTACTACACTGTGTTGTAAAAATTATACCATGTCACTTATGCTGCTACTTTGATACAAAATGTAGTAATATTTGAAACCAAATTTCTCTCCATGTAGAATTATATACAAATTATATAAATATCATTCAAAACTATGTATAAATTGTATATAATTTCGGAAATTTTTTCGACTCAACTCCATGCCACCTACTTTTCGCGTAGAGCAACCTAGGGGGTGATAATTCTCATGAATTTTGAATATCTAAGCGCAAAAATATGCAGTTGTTTTATTAATTTTTCAACTGATGCATACCAGTGATCTAAATGGCGGGCCGAGAAGTAATTTCTCGCGTATTTTGGCATAACTCTGTCTTCAATGAAGTAAACAGAAATTTTGCAGACTATTTGGAATGGAAATTCAAGCAATGAGGTATTTGAGAAAGATCCAATTATTCTCTATTTGCCCTGATGGAAATACTTGTACGTCAAATTACGCCAACCTACACCACGTTACTTGAGATAAAATAACGCAATGTTCACTGCTTCCTTCAGTTCATCACCAAAAAAACATGTTATTGAAGTTAGAATCGTTCATTGAAACGAATTAGCACTCGGATAACACTACGTTTAAACTGTGTTTTCAGTTCTAAAGAGTTGAATCCAAAAGATAAATCACGATAATTTAACATTAATTTGTGAGTTTGAATTTTCGTTTCCTTCCCATAAACGATTCGAACTTCCACAATATCCAAAAACTAGGTTTTAATATTTCGAGGCATCTACTTCCAAAGCTATGAAATGGTACAGTCAGATGCTACACGGAAAAAAATGAACTGTTAATTTCACCAGAATTCCGGTTACTATATGCACAGCAAGGAATATCTGTGAATTTTACTGGAATTCTTGTTAAATTTACCGGAGCACTTGTTAAATTTGCCGGAGACTTGATTCATTTAACTAGAATTCCGGTTAAAATAGCAGTAATTCTTGCTGTCCATATATTAACCGGAGGTTAATATGGCGGACGAAAATTCGAAAATTCATCGAATTTCCTTAAAACTCAGTACCCGATAGTTTTTGAGGTTGCTCATCACAAATCCGTCGTCAAAATTGCGAAATTCAAATTGTTTGACCCGATATGGTGGATGAGAACGGAATGGCAAATGTATAAAATTCTACACGAAAACGCTGGATTTATAATCATCGACCCTGAAAAACCCCGAGTGCGAAGTGTAAAGGACAACCGACGAATATGAGCATCTCGGTCCACCAAATTAGAATTTGAAAATTTTGTCAACCGATCCAGTGACTCCGCAAACTTCCTTAGCGCGAAATTTAAAGAAAATCCGATAAATTTGAGAATTTTGGTCCGCCATATTGGATCTGCTATTTTGAATTTAGGAATTCTGACAGTCGATTTATAATCAGTGACCCCGAAAACCCCTGTGATACCGATTTTCAAACAAATTTGAGAACTCTTGATAATTCCCTCAAATTTCCTGTGATTGTCATCATGCGGTCTGAGATACTTCCTCCACAAAATCATGTCGGAATCTCAAAGGGGCAAAAAGTGGCAACTTTTGCTTGTTTCATGTTGAAGGTGAGACCTTCGTCTACAATCTCCAATAAGTAGAATGGCTGGGTAATTCTGGGAACACAACTTTTTCCTCAACAAATCAAACGAATTTCCAAATTCAGAGATATAAAAATCACATCCAATCATTACACTGTTGTCATTTGCCATTCGATAAATTGATATCCCTCTGATTATTAGTATATTCTATACACTTTCAGCAGTAGATTCCATGTTTGAAAAGTTCGATCGGTTCATTTTTCGAGACACAGCGTCTCTTTGAACATGGACTTCATTTTATTATTCCGTAGTCACACGAATGGTACCTCACAGGAGGGTACTTTCAAACTGGTATACAGGGGGAGGGAGAGCAGATCACATCTTCTTATATCTGAATTGTGATACTCGGGACATTACTTTACTTACCCCAACGGTCAAATATTCCAAATTATAAACTTCATTTTTTGTATTTTCTCCACTTTTTGGCATTTAGCCCCACTGTGAGCAGCTAAGACTGCTACTTAGTTCTGTTAACAAATTCGTTTATGTCAGCAAAAAAATGGAGGTGTGTTGTCAATCATTTTTTTGTAGGCGCTATAGTAACAGACCTGCCCAGGTAGGAATTGACAATTGGCCCGATCTTGGCCCCATTATGACTTGTATTGGGCCAGAATCCATGAGAAAAAATGGCCCAAGCTTGGTGAAAGCTTGGGATGATAACCTCGTGCCAGGCTTAGTACTCAATATTGGGCCAGAATGCAATGCCAAGCATGGCCCAATGTCTCAAAATATATGTATTATGAGTATTTTGGCGTTTGGCTCATACGATTGAACCGGACCTGGCCCAAGTTGTGTATATTTACTTTTGCCATGCCTCAACCTGATTCTTCAAACATACTTCTTAGAGAAAAAAATGACGTCATTTTTCATACCATCCCTGCTCAAAATTTCCCATAGAAAACGATAAGATTTTGAGGAGGGATATCGGTACAACTGTGTGAAAATCACAAGCATGGACATGTGGCATAGGTTCTTAAATAAACATTGGTTGTACATTGGCCCAATATTGGTTCACCATGCTTGAAAGTTTAATGTTTTGTCAAGCTTCAACCACTCGTTGTAATGACATTCCCTACGAAACCTGGTATAGATTCTCAAATAACGAATGGTTTAATATTGGGCCGATATTGGTTCACCATGCTTGGCAGCTTAATGTTTTGCCAATCTTGAACCACTTGTTGTATAGGCATTCCTTATCAAACATGGTGTGGGTTCTCAAATAACAAACGGTTTCATATTGGGTTGATATTAGTTTGCCATGTTTGACAGCCCAATATTTTGCCAAGCTTGCACCAGTTGTCATATTGGCATTTCCTATGAAACCCAGTATGGGTTCTAGAATGAACAACGGTTGTATATTGGACCAATATTGGTTCACGATGCTTGGCAGCCCAGTATTTTGCCAAGCATGGGCCAGCTGTCAATCTTGGCATTTCCTACCTGGGTGCTTGTTATGCCAGCAGTACTGTTTTTCCCGTGCAGCAGGGTTTTTTCAACAGGTTCAAACAGAAGTGAAGTAATTCGATTCACGTATTAGTCTGAAATATTGATAAAACAATTCATTCAAGGAACATGGGATACCAAATAAATTTCCATTCAGAGTGATTGAATTTCCTAGATATATAATTCAAGTAAACTCTTGTTCTCAGTGTAAGAAATTTATATGAATCTTCTATGAAGAGTAATCAATGGGATTTGTGTGCATTAGAAATACGTTTCATTCTGAGTTATTTATTGATATAATCTCCAATAAACCATACCTAACAAGTTTTTCCGGTACCGAGAATTTTTTTTCCACTCGCGAACACGATACTCATTCTTCACATTCTAAATAATGAATGTAGGTGGAAACAGTTCTGTCGTACAAATCTCTCGAATAATAAGAGACATTATCATATATTTCTTCGTGTCGGGAAATATTATATAATTTCCACGCACTTCTTGAATATTTCAAGAAATTTTTCAAATCTCAAAATCCCTTTGATGGAACTAAACAATGAGTAGAAAAAAACTGAACAGATCAGACACGTGAATATAAACACAAAGCAATCACATTACAGGTTGGTTGAAAAGTTCCTGCGCTCACCAAGAGATAGCACTGCTAGCTCAAAACTTTTTGTTTCTCAAGTTGGTATATCTGTCCTGAGAACACATGCAAAGTTACAAGTCATTCTGTCAATCAATTCTTTATTTACAAGCCATTTGAAGTTGACTTGTCATTGATTTTTCTTAATATGGAAAAAATTGAATATCGTGCAGTCATTAGATTCTTTGTTTCGAAGGGTTTAAAAGCAAAGGAAATTTATGAACAATTGTTGGAAGTGTATAAGGAGTCCTCACCTTCAAAACGCACCATTGAATTTTGGGCTGGTGAATTTAAACGTGGTCGTACTAGCCTTGAAGACGATCCACGCGAAGGACGACCAAAAACTGCAACCACAGCAGAAATCATTGAGCATGTACATAATATGGTTAGTGAAGATCCAAGTTTGACTAAGCGTGAAATTGCTAATGCCATAGGCATCTCAGACGAACGAGTACTCCATATTTTACATGAAGAATTACGTATGAAAAAACTGTTTGGAAAGTTAGTGCCGCACACGTTAACAATTCAACAAAAACTGGATCGAAAACAAATTTCTCAGCGTAATTTGGAGCGTTTTAAGCAGAATAAAACCGACTTCTTGCGTCGTTTTATAACTATGGATGAGACTTGGATCTACCACCATGATCCTAAATTGAAACAAGAACGTTTACAGTGGACTGAAGCTGGTTGTTCAGCTCCAAAGCAGGTGAAGTCACAACGATCAGCAAAGAAGGTTATGGCATCAGTTTTTTGGGATGCAAAAGGAATTTTGTTCATTGATTATCTTCAGAAAGGTAAAACAATCAACTCCGAATATTACTGCAGCCTTTTGGATCAGCTGGATGAAAAAATTCGTGAGAAAAGACCTGGTTTAAAGAAGAAAAAAATCATTTTTCATCAAGATAATGCACCTGCTCACAAAAGTGTTTTGACGATGGCTAAATTCAAAGAACTCAAGTACGAATTGCTTGAACATCCACCGTATTCGCCAGATTTGGCTCCTAGGCGACTACTATCTCTTCAGAAATCTCAAACAATTCCTTCGTGGAAAGCATTTTTCGTCGAATGAAGAGGCCATAGCAGCCGTAGACGGTTATTTTGCAGAGCTTCCGGAAAACCATCATAAGGATGGGATAAAATTATTGGAAGATCATTGGAACAAGTGTATTGAGCTTCTAGGAGATTATATTGAATACAAAAATATATTTCGTAACAAAAACAGTATTCTTTCATTTCGAGCGCAGAAACTTTTCAACCAACCTGTATTTCTCATTCAACAATTTTATTGTCAATACAAATGGATGAAAGAAAGACACTAATCTGATTGAAAGTACACGAAACTCTATATATTTCTTCAAAGAAAGGACAGATCTCGGAAGGCAATATTTTCGTAGGAAACGTTAAATGAGAAAACAGACGCAGGCGCGTGGGATAATGACGAATGTATGAATGGACGACGTATGGAGACCATTACTCGGCCACTCGATGGCAGACTGGTATGGTATATTTTTAGATCCGACTGAAATCGTTGTGTTCATGTTGCTGCAACCAACTGGTAAAACCATCCTCCTTTCGTATCTGTATTCCGTAAATTCATGTTACGAGTACGAGAATAAAAGTATAATTCGATTCGAGTGTGGCAGTGAACGTATAAATGAATTATTATTCTCTCTGTCAAAATCAGAATGAACGATGCCAAGGTAATTTTCGATCAATATATAGACAAAATTCCTTCCAATAAAATCGTAACGCCGTCGTATAGCGTGTTATGTACCAAAAGCATTTTCGTGAATTATTTAATCGCGATGCGGCCAATGATGCTCGACAACTTACATAAGGTTCCCCTCCTGCGTCATCGCTCGGAGAGAAGAAGCGGTCTTTTCAAGTGAACTGTTTGTGCCGTGGAGATCGAAAAGACGGACACAGAACAGCGGTGCGCGCTGCACTTCAACGCGTGGTACATTTATATATACAAACATACCTTCATATAAATAATACACATTGTGATATCCCGAATTTATTGTGTGGAAAAATGCAACCTGTGGGAAGAAACAACGCGTTTCTACTTTCATAATTAATTTGATACCAAGGACAAGAATGTGCATCGGAACTACAGTTTAGATTTGTTTTGGTTATATAAACACGTATTTGATATCGATTTCTCGGTAAGTTTTGTTTCATTCATATCCGCCTATTATGTTCTCTTGTTTGTTTCTTGTGAATTCATAAAAGGATTTCTAGGTCAGGAAACTTATCTTTTCCAACGATAAAGAAGTACAACTCAAGATGACGTCTCAATGTTAGCGGTGACACAATTAATTCATCTTCTCAGTCGATTATTTGACGCTTCTCGCGTTTTTGCGTGATCTAAATTTTGCGTCAAGCGCAAAACCTTGTTCCTTTGTACTTGAAAAGTATTGAAAAAAAAGATGAGCGATACGGTATTGTTTGTTTGAACGGATAAAAGGATCGGGTTTCCCACGCTGTGTTCTGTTCGAAACGCTTGTTCTCTCTCCGAAGAGATGATATAAACATTCATTCCGGAAAGTTTACGTCGAACGAATTTACACTCGTTCGCCAATGTCCAAGGTCAATGTTTTTAACGTCCACTCTTCGCTCTTCGCTCGAAAGATATTTATTATAGAGAATTTTATTATAAAATTGAGATAAAAGAGAGACTGGAATGGATAAAGTAACGTTGCGAGAAAGGTTCGGATGAAGAGAGAGGAGGGTGGCACGTGCCTGGCTGAAATATAGAGCTCGATATTTCGATATTTCAGTCCTAGGACAAATTCCTCATCAAATCATTCGCAACTGGACTTTCGCAAGAAAGCCTGCTTTCTTAAGAGCCTGCTCTAGAAATTCGCAAAATTTACAGAATTTCTACATTCATTTTTACTGACGATAGAAAATCAGAGTTTATTAAATATTCAAAAATTCTGAAAACAGTGCTATGAAAATCTCTATCATTTTGTTTTGAATGCATTATATTATTATTGATGCTCCGCGGTTGTCTGTTATCAAAAGAGTTCTTATCAAAATTTATATACGCTATTACACGAGACCACAATAACGCGTACAGGAACAATACCACGGATTTATCATTCAAGATAAGTTTCAAGCGATAGAAAATCATCGCTGAAACTAGTATCAGTTTGTAAAAAAGAAAATTATGAACGTTATATTATTTATATCCATATCAATTTCAATTTGTTTACAATTCTGGATCAACGGGTTTCAAAAAAGTAGTGAATATATGAGAGGAATGTATCTTTCATTAGAATTTACAAAAACTCTTTGCGCTCCAAAAACAACGAAAAAACAAAGTTCAAACGAAGTTATACCTGTTAAGTTTCACGAAAAACATGTGCGGAAACTTTCCCACGCGACACCACAGTCCCAGAAGAATGCTTAAAGAATTTATAAAGAACACAATGGATTCGGTAAGAATGCTGTATGAATTATTCTGGGACTGTATAGTGCTGTGTGGGTTTATTTGGTTGAAAGAACCAAATAAGTGCAGGTATTTTACAGATTCAATGTGGAGTTCTCATAGAACAAAAAACGCGGAAAGTCTCAAAGATATGTATCTTGAATATTAAAAATAACCTTGACGAAGAGTCAAATACCGATGCATTCAAGATGTATGAAATTGTGAACTCAAACTTGAAGAAACTACACGGAGAAAAATGCAGGTCGAAAATATAGTAATCTTTAATAAGAATTGGAGAATATTTCTCAAAATCTAAGAATATTTCTTAAATGCATAATAAAGATAAAACGGTTGACATTTTTGTGAAATTGTATTCGAAAAACAATGAAAAATTATCAATACTTGATGACAAATAGAGAAAAATATGTAGTTTCCAAAAGTCGCGCGTGAAATTTTACAAAGACAAAACAATAACAAAATTTCAATATCCTACAATTCACTCTATGAAATTCTATACGTAACTTTTGGAAAGTTCATATGTTTCTCGATTTTTTATTAAGTATTGATAATTTTTCATTGTTTTTCGAATACAATTTCACAAAAATGTAAACCGTTTCATCTTTATTATGCATTTAAGAAATATTCTTTGATTTTGAGAAATATTCTCCAATTTTCATTAAAGATTGCTATATTTTCGACCTGCATTTTTCTCCGTGTAAATACAAAACATACGTGAATTGGACGTGTCAAGCCGTTCGAGTGAAAAAGAATTTTATATTTATTACCTGTAGACAATCTTGAAATTTGACATAAAAATGGCTCTGTGGAACACACATGTGAAATATAAAGACTGGAAAATTGAATAAAACTTCTCATATTGGGAGTACAAATTAATTCAGTCTGTTTTTTTACAGTGAAAGATGCGTTTATTTCAGAAGAACATGAATTATCAAATTATTCGAAGTATTGTCCATCGCTGGCTATCACTTTTTCCCATCTTTCGGGTAATTTTCGAATCCCGTTACGGAAAAACATCTCGTCTTCTTTCAAGGCGATCCAAGTTAGGAGCGAATTTTCGATTTCTTCGAACGAAGTGAACAACCGGTGGCCTGCCAAATCGTGCTGCATCTGTCGGAATAACCAGTAATCGGAAGGAGCAATGTCCGGCGAGTACGGCGGGTGCGGTAGAATATCCCACTTCAACGTTTCCAGATAATTTTTCCCTACTTTTGCGACACGAGGCCGAGCGTTATCGCGTAAAAGAATAACTTTGTCATGTCTTTCCTTGTAATCCGGACGTTTTTCTCGTAACGCACGACTCAAACGAATCAATTGTAGCCTATACCGATCACCCGTAATAGAATCACCAGGTTTTAGCAACTCATAGTATATAACACCCTTTTGGTCCCACCAGATACACAGCATGATCTTTGAACCATGAATATTCCTCTTTGGTGTCGATGTTGAAGTCGATGGCAACGATTGACCGGGCATAGCATAGTATTTTCTTTTCTTGGGGTTATCGTAGAATATCCATTTCTCATCTCCTGTCACAATCCGATGTAAGAACCCCTTTCTTCGTTGTCTTTGAATCAGCTGCTCGCAAGTGAAAAATCGCCGTTCAATGTCTCTAGGCTTTGAGTCATAAGGCACCCAATTGCCTTGCTTTTGAATCATGCCCATGGATCGTAATCGTACGGAAACTGCTTGTTGCGTAACTCCTAATGATTCCGCAAGCTCCTGTTGCGTTTGACTCGGATCTTCGTCGAGTAAAGCCTCCGATTCCTCGTTTTCGAATTTTTGTGGTTGTCCCGAGCGAGGCTTGTCTTCGACCCTGAAATCGCCATTCTTAAAACGTCGAAACCATTCCCTATATGATTTATCAGTTGGAGCATTGTCACCATAAGCTTCCACAAGCATTCGATGAGGTTCACCTGCACTTTTTTTCCAATGAAAACAGAAAACTGGCACCTCCCGCAAATGCTGCTTAGTTAAAACGAAATTTGACATACTTTACTGAGTAAAAATCGGGATTCTAGAAGGAACCCGGAGTGATATCGACTGAATATCATTCACAGGTGTCTAACCTCTCTGAAACAATTCATGAAAGCGAGAGTCATCTTTTCAAACCGGACCGAACTAATTTGTACTCCCAATATAATAGAAGATTCTGAAACGAACTTCAAGACCATCTCCAAAATATTCCATAGAATATCTATTCTTCTGGATCTAAGTTCAAAGATTGGTCAGCCAGGGGGTCTGACGAGTCGTGGAGATTTTTAGAATGTGACGGGCGTGTTTTCACTTCATGGTAGATCAGGTAATAACCCCTGGTTTGGCAGAAGTGCCGTTAATCATTCTCTAAATTCCTTGGAGTGAAAAATTCATTCTTGAAGAATGAAAATACTGCAAGTCATGGAAGAGTAAGATTCAACTCCTATAGAGTGAGTTTTCACTCCATAAGAGTGAATTCTTACTCTTATGGATTGAAAATCCACTCTATAGGAGTGGAATCTCACTCTTGTTGGACTTGCAATATTTTCTCTCTTCGTGATTCGAGATTCTCGACGATACTTTGAAAGTCTCGTCTCGATATCGAGAAATACTATCAGATGCGAGTAATTTAAAAATTGGGTGGCACAAAATTCAAATTTGGTGGCAACAAAAGTTCTCCATGTAGGGTGAATTCATTCCCCCTCATTACAGGGCAATTGCCTTCATTTGGAGAAAAATTCCCTTGAAAAAGAAGAAGTTTTCTTCCAAGATGCAGGAGAATCCCTCCAAAATATAGAGGAGATGAATTTCCCCCACATGAAGGATTTCTGCTGCCACTAAATTTGGGGGGAAAATTCCACTCCCTTGTTACAGTGTAAAACTTGGATTTAGATATCTTCTGAACAATACGGAGGAGAATGTACACTGACAGAAAAACTACCCGGTTGAAACATTCGTGGTCGCAATGATTTTAAATTTGGTTCGATTTACCAGGAAATGTGATTGTGATGTCCAGAAGAAGTGGTTGAAGCCAAAATCGACTGCATATTCTGGTTATCACACCAAGAAAAGAATCAGGTTTTCTCAATCTGAAAGATGTAGATAATTTTTGCTTCAACCACTGTTGCTGGACATCACAACCACATTTCCTGGTGAATCGAACCAGATTTCAAATTATTGCGACCACGAATGTCTCAACTAGGTCGTTTTTCTGTCAGTGTAGATCGAGAATATAGTGATCTTCGATAGACGATTTGAGTTGATTTCTTAAATTTTGATGATATTTTTCGAATTTGTAATAAAGATGAAATGGTTTATACATTTTTATTGAATTTTGCTCAGAGAAGAACGAAGAACTATCAGTGATTAACAAACGCGAGACAAAAAATATCAACTTTCCAAAAGTCACGGAAGCAATTTTACAAAGTGAATGATAAAATTTAGAAATTTTGTTATTCACTTCCTCAAATTTCAGGGGTGCATGGGACGAGATTCTCGACGATACTTTGAAAGTCTCGTCTCGATATCGTTGGACACGGTATCGGTATCAGCCAATATTTCTGATGAAAGTAACAATACTCCACCATTATACTTTGAATATCGGTGCAGCAGTATCAGCTGGTTAAATGAACAGCACAGCTTTGTTCAGTTCCACCAGAAAGACATAGGAAATCGATATTTCAGAGTACGGGAGCAAAGTTTTGTAACACAAGCCTAGTTGTATATAATCATCACTCCATTCAGCAGTAGAGTCTCCATCTCAGCGAGGAACTCTCAAATTTCTCCAGAATAGTATAAAATTTCGAGAAATTTCCAAGTTGAAGGTGAATTCTCTAATAGAAACATTTTATCGGAGTTCATTGAGGGGATACCAGCGTATCATCCGAATAAACATTTCATTGTGAGATTTCTCCGAACAGAATTTAAGAAACCCCTGGTGAAAATGAAGCGGATGGAGCGACGCGGAAGGGTAAACGGAACAGTATCTAAGCGCAAAAGAAGCGGAAATTCAAAGGTTTTTACGCTTCATCTGTTTCAACATTTTTCACCAGGGACAGTCTGAAATTTTCAGGAAATGATATTTGATACTCTATGTATTGCACTATCGAAGATTATTCTTTGAAAATTGTAGACTGTTCCATAAATTCGGTACAGAGAAGTCTCACGGACAAAATGTTATTTACGCTGTTATACGGAGAAAAATGCCGCTCGAAAATATAAGAATTCTTGTTATTTTTCTTAGTGAACTAGAAACAGGGATATAATATTTGTAATATGAATTTTTACATAGAAAATACGGAAGATTACGAATATCGTAGAAAAATTCATAGGTAAGATTGAAGTTTTAAACGCTGAACGTTAAATTTTATAAAGCGTATAGTAAAATTCAGTTATTGATTCGTAATCGCCTTTATTTTTATGTAAAAATCCATTTGACAAACCTTCCTGTTTCTAGTTTAGCAAGCAAAAGGAGAAAAAGTAGTATATTCTTTTCTCTGTGTATCTCCTTAAGACCTATGTAGAATTTGCCCTAACAATTGATGATATTCATATCATATTACCGGAATATTATCCACAATTTTCGTGGAATATTATTGTGTACAGCCGAATAAATGTTCAAATGATCTATTATTTTTGTATTAATATCAATTAATTGAAGTTCAAATTCAATATGAATGTATAATCAATTTTTCTATCAGTCTTGAAATCTGGAAACACTGTGTTTTTCCACTGAAAATTCCTCTGAATATCCATGAACATTTTTGAAAAACTATGAACACCTCTGAAAAACTGCTCTGAAAGTCTTTGAGATTTTCAGAGATTCCCAGTAACATTTTTCCAGTAGGCAATTTTCAAAGTAAGGCCATCTAGAAATGAAGTAGAGATCCTCCGACTGACTGTGATAATAACAGGTATTGATGTTCAATCAACAGCATTATGAACTCGTTCTCTTTGTTTCAGATGATGAGATACAAGCAAGCAGAGTTTGAAGATGAGGACAATAGCAGTATTGGCTCCGTTGCCCTGAACAGCGAGGGCATTAGCGCATCTACCACGCATATACGATATCATTCCGTAAGTTCATTATTTCAATTAGTAAATGAATGGAGCGTGACTGGTTGAATACACAAGTAGTACTAGAACTTTTGCTATGGACATACTCTAAACGACATAGTACATATACAAGATCCCGTTGCTACTGGCAGTTTTGGTGACGAAATCATCCTCATTCTCCTGAACTGGATGGAGCGACAAACTTAGAAATATGACAACCCAGATAACAATTTTGAGGAATTCTTCCGGAATATTCTAAAAGATATCTTAAAGAATTCTAAAAGATGTCTTATGAAACACCTAAAGTCATCTTTAAGATATCTTACGGAAGATATCTTTAAGAATTCTAAAAGGTACCTTCAGAAAACTTCAAGAAATCTTGCATGAAGACTTCCAAAAGATATCTTTTGGTGTTTCATAAGACATCTTTTCGAATTCTTTAAGATATCTTTCAGAATGATCCAAAAGAGTGATCCAAAATTGTTATGTGGGAACTAACTATCAACAAAGAAAGCAATCCATCCGTTTTCCTGGTCAAAAAATATCCCTGAATCTCTGTATTTTGGGAAATTTTTCAAAGAGAAGATCCAAAGTGAAAGACTTACCAAATAATGATATTTCATTCTCTTCAACTTCATTTGAATCTCTCCATATCACCGGAATTCCGGTCACTATATGGACGGCAACTCACACAGTACTCGTTGTCTAAGAGATATCTTCAGGACTAATCAAGAACAATGTAATAAGTCTCGTATAACATGAATAGACATCTTTCAGAAGTCTCAAACTGTTCTTACTCCTAAAAGATATCTTCAAGGACATTTTCAGAAACCTCTCAGAAATTTCTGAAAGATTTTAAAAGGTTTCTGGAAATGTTCTGGCAGATATCTTTCAGAAGTAAGAACAGTTGAAGACCCCTGAAAGATGTCTATTCTGTTGCATAAGACTTCTTGCATCGTGCTTAATCATTTCTGAAGATATCTTTCAGAAAGCGAGTGTTTTTTGGGGAGGAATATCTGTCACCTTCACTGGATTTTTTAATGAAATTCATCAAAAATTTGGGAAATTGATGTTCTTGATTTCCATGCATACGCAAAAGAATATATACTCCATAATTTATGGATTTCACGTGAAGATAACTGTAAAGGTACCATAATGGCTGGGACTTTCATGAGAAAGGTACCATACTTCTTCATAAAATTCCAAGAAATTATGGGACTGTTAGAGGTTCGTTCACGTAAATATTTTGACTCGGGTCAGACCAACGGCAAAAATTCATAAATTATGGATATACTTTTCAAGATATCTGTGTTCTCAGTGCATAATTTATTGAGGATCAGCGTTAGTCTGTGACGGATAAAATTATTGACCTGAATATAGCGTGAAAAGAAGCATATTTTCTTGTAGAAATACATCAATTTGTGGTACTTTTAGAAATAAAAATTCAGGTAAATAACTTTATCCGTCACAGACTGGCGCTGATCCTCAATAAATTATGGGGATTTTCGACATATTCGTTTCCTGCGTGTTGTCACCGGAGTTATGTGTGGACAAGAAATTTCACTGAATCTATGTCTCTGAATCTGTCTGAAACTCCCGGAATGCATCTGAAATCATAAATTGAACATTTTACTCAATCTGTTTCTCCCTGATTTTTTCTAAATCCTTCTGAAACCTGGAATTTTCAGAGAAATATCTTTTTACCAGGCTTATAGTAGATCCATTTTGGTCCTGTCTGTAACAGTTTCCCGTGAGGAGTGATAATCTGAGCGATTAGATAAAAAAATAAGCCTCGAATTCAGATGGGATTTTTTAAATATACAATGAAATTCAATCTGAAACCATCTTATTGAAAGCAAACTGGACTCATGCGTTCAATTCAAAGAGCATCTCTCGAATATTCTTGATCGTGGAAAAAAAGGTCTTGATTCTTGGTTTTAGTCTCTCGTAGAGAGTACAAAATATTTCACTCATTACATAAAAGCTGCTGAAACTGAGAGAACGATAAGTATTATTAGCATATTACGACGGTGTTCATCTGGTAAATATTGATAAATCTTATCGTAAATGTAATCAACGTTGCGTGACGCGTGTAAGTCTCTGCATGCCTACAGACTAAACATAGTTGATGATGAATCACATATCATTTCGACTCATCTCTGAAATAATTTATCAAATTTTCGGTATAGGTACAGAAATACTAACGAATGAATATTCCGTTCACAGGGCACAACGTTGTGGCGTGCGAGGAGTACACTGGAAAGATGTCTTTTCGTTATTTGCCTCTGTTTGTTACTGATGGTTGTCGTACTTTCCATCGTGATCAGTAGCAAAGCAGGCTGGGACGAGGCTCAAATTCTCCACGTCACTTCAAGCGGAGATGGTATAAAAGGAATTTTTCCCAGCTTTTATTTCAAATCTTACAGTAACATTTTTTTCAGTTGTGCCTGAGTTCTAATATTCGAATTCTGTGCAGAGAGTAGCCATTGTCTGACGGAGCACTGCGTGACCGTGGCCGCTTCCATGATCAACAGCATAGATCACTCCGTGGATCCCTGCGAGGATTTTTACAGCTACGCGTGCGGTGGTTGGATCAAAAAGAATCCTATACCCGACGGTAAAAGCATGTGGGGGACTTTCGGCAAATTGGACCAGGATAATCAATTGGTTATTAAAAATGTCCTCGGTAATTCGAATGAATCTTATTTCTTTCACGATCGATTCGAAGAAAGAATAATTCGATCATTCAAACTTTTAATTTGATTGGTAGAAAAACCGATGAACGAGATGAAATCCAAGGCGGAAAGGAAAGCGAAAATGTATTATGTGTCATGCATGGATGCTAATGAAACTATAGAGGCTCTCGGTGCAAAACCTATGCTCGATCTTCTGGAAAACATCGGTGGATGGAATGTCACGGGAAATTTCAATGCCAGTACGTGGTCTTTGCAAACGAGTATGCATGTTCTACAAAACGTCTACAACATGGGAGGTCTTTTCACTTGGGCTGTCAGCGAAGATGATCGTAACAGTACTCGACATATTATCCAAGTGAGTGAGTTACAGTGAGATCTCAATGATCGTTTCATTCTGTTTCACCGAGTCTGGGACACGAATTATTCACGGTTCGTTGAATGTTTGTCTCGTGTCTCAATTGTGTCTCAATTCTCAATTGATTTGTCAAACGAAGAGAGTGTGAAATCTAACGAAATTGATTAGATGTCTTCGTGCTGAGATCCAGCAAACACGACTGCAGGTATTTCAAAGGGCCAGTAATGGCTCATCGGTGCTGCAGAGCTATTGAAACACCAGTGATCATTGTTTGTAGGGAAAGTTTCGTACCCTGATGGATTTGAATCAGAAATCTGCATTTTCGATGGGAATGAATAGGCTTTTTGTCTATTTTCACCCACCAAATACAGTTTGCAAATTTGAAGTTTGGCCAACGAAGTGAGAAGAGAGTTGGTAACTTCCGGATTTAGTGTCCAGACATGCAAATTAAGGTTTCTATTCGAACAAGGAACAAACGTCCGAAACAATCATCAACGTCAAAAACCCTGATATCCAGAATTGAATCCATCAGGATGATTCTTAATTTTCCTATGTCCCACGTATGAATATACACATGATAGAAATTTCTGATTCAAGATCGACCAAGGAGGCTTGACCCTACCAACCGCTGATAATTATCTCAACAAAACTGAGCACGGTAAAGTCTTGGTTGCCTACTTGGAGTATATGACGAAGGTACGAACCATATCTACTCACATAAATACACGTTACTCGTACACGATTGAAGACTCACCACATTACTCACACAAATTCTAACTGAACGGAGTAGTTTTGGATCGAACAATCAGTAGATCGTACGATGAACGTTGGCTTAAATATGCGAATCGTGTATAGGTACTCGTACACGTTTGCAGATAGGCGTGCTGTTGGGCGGAGAGGAAAATTCGACGAGACTGCAGATGCAGGATGTGATAGACTTTGAGACACGATTGGCCGCCATAACGATACCCCAAGAAGACCGCAGAGACGAGGAAAAGCTCTACAATCCAATGACTTTGAGCGAACTACAGCGTAGAGCTCCTTTCGTGAGTATAAAAATAACCACAAATGTTTTGAATGTTCTTTAACGCTGGCATCTCTCTGGTTCTCAGATGTCGTGGATAGATTATTTCCAAAATGCGTCAAGAATCGTGAACAAGAAAGTCAACGGTAAGACAACGATCATCAACTGCGCCCCGGAATACTTCGTCAAACTGACAGAAGTGATTCAGGAGTACAACAATTCTACCAAAGGAAAAATGTGAGTGTGTATATGTATATTTCCAACGAATCTCCCCAGCCAGCAAAATTGAGCCAACGCTTCTAGCAGCGTCGCTACCATCCACTTACACATTCAAAAGCGTCTTGCATATACAGTACTTAATTTATGTATGAAAATGGGAGCGACTGAGTAGTATCTTCCTAGCAGTGCCATAATCTGGGGAAAGCTACTACGTTGCTAGCGTGGTTACGCTATTATGCTATTAGCATAAACGCAAATTTAGGAGCTCTTTGCTGGCCGGGTCCCATACCTTCATGTTTGCGAATCAATCACAGAACTTTGTCCACAGAATATTGAACAATTATCTGGTATGGCAAACCGTGAGAACCTTAACGGCTTGTTTATCAAGACCGTTTCGGGACGCTTATAAGGGATTGAGGAAAGTGATGCTAGGCTCGGAGGGTAGAGAAGAGCAGTGGCGGTACTGCGTTAATGACGCCAACAACGTTATGGGATTCGCCATTGGAGCTATGTTCGTCAGAGAAGTTTTTCACGGAAAGAGTAAACCCACTGTAAGCAAACGGACGGAGAGATTTTTCAAAGTAAAAATTTTCAAAGGTGTGTTTGTTTGTTTCAGGCTGAAGCAATGATCAACGAGGTGCGGAAAGCTTTCACTAAGAATCTGAAGAATCTCGATTGGATGGACGCGGAAACCAGGAGAGCAGCGGAGGAGAAAGCTAACGCGATCACCGATATGATTGGCTTTCCTAACTTCATTCTTCATCCAAACGAATTGGACGAACGATACAGAGATCTCCCGATTAAACCAAACGAATACTTTGCCAACAATATACGTGTCAATAAATTCAATTTCAAGAAGAATTTGGAAAAGCTTGATCAACCGGTTAATAAGTCTACTTGGATCATGACACCACCTACCGTCAACGCCTATTACACTCCAACGAAGAATCAAATTGTTTTCCCAGCGGGGATATTACAGAGTCCTTTTTTCGATATGGAGAATCCTAATAGTTTGAATTTTGGCGGTATGGGGGTGGTTATGGGACACGAGCTCACCCACGCTTTCGACGATCAAGGTTAGCGTTTTGATTCGCACCTGATCCGAATGATCCCGAGTCGAAAAATTGTAATACTTTTTAAAGTCTGATTAACTCCGTTATACGCAACGAATCAGAGCTAAATCAGGTTTCACTTTTTGACTCGGGATGCCACGACTCCGTGTGGACATTCTTTTCAGGTATTGTGTATTGAATATAGGCCCGTATAGCCCAGTAACTATCAGGAAATAATTTCCACACGAGACAGGTTGGATTCGGAATAATAAACATTGACAATGCAAAAAGTACTTGAAATCTGCTTTCTTTGTAGGTCGGGAATACGATTTACATGGGAATATGCATAAATGGTGGAACAACGCCACTATAGACAGGTTCAAGAATAGAACGGAATGCTTCGTGGAACAGTACAATGCGTACGAAGTGGATGGTCGTCACGTGAATGGTCGTCAAACGTTAGGTACTTCATTTAAGCCTTGAGTTGTCAATAGCCAACGCGATTTAATCGCCATTTTTTTCTGTATAGGAGAGAATATTGCCGACAATGGTGGCCTGAAAGCAGCTTATCACGCATATTTGACCGTACCTAAAGTTTATAAGGACTTACTGCCTTTACCTGGTCTTAATCTGACGCATCGTCAGTTGTTCTTCTTAACCTTCGCACAGGTAATATTATTTTGTATGGGATGGAAATTTCACCTCCTGTCAAAGATTCATGGGAAAAATTCAAGAGAAGGCAAGAAGAGAAAGACGAGTTTTGAATATTAAAAAATTTCCGGGAGCAATTAAAAAATATTTATAATGAAGATCCCGAATGACCCAAGCAAGTGAAAGTCGAGCGCCCATTATAATTCAGTTCCTACACCAGGCACATTCCCAATCAAGAATAAAAAATATCCATATCCGATTAGATGGGTCCGGAGGATAATCCCATGCAGGTATTGCCAAGACTGAAAAAAAACTCAAGCTTGTCCCAAGGTTGGCACATGTGTCAGGAACAAACAATTCCGTGAAGAACAATTGGCCCAATATTGATCCATGATTGTCCCGTTGTTCCCAATGGATAGTCAGTGATAGTACATTTGTTAATATTTTTCAAATGGTTCCTACATTTGGTACAAGATTGGCAGAAGTGTAAAAATCGAGCATTCCTTGAGAACAATTGTGCCAATATTGCCCACATGAGTGGCACAATGTTTATAAATATTGACTGAATTTTGAATTTACAATGGCTGAAGACTTGGAGATAACCATCGGACCAGGGCTGGCCCGATCTTCCTGCCATGATTGATCCTACACACTATAGTTTAGTTTGAGCATAACTCAACAATAGAATCAAAATTGATTGAAATATCAAAGAACGCAAATTTTCCAAAGATCATACAAGCTTGTCCCAGTCTTGTCATATTTTTTCTATCGTTTTAAGATAATTCATGTACGGTATTCTGAGGGAGGAAGTCATGAACTTGTCCTGATCTTATCATTCCCAAGCCTGGGCCAAGTTTGGTAAATTGTTCAAGACAAATCTCGGCAGGTCTTGTGCTCAGACTCAATTGAATTGGCATTTGATCAACAATTGAAATATTGGATCAATTCAATTCTCAATTGAAATTCTTTTCAATTAAAAAATAAATTCAATTGATTCAAGATCAAGCAAGAATTGATTGAGTCTTGTGTTTTCTTTCTGATCAATTTTGAATGATTCTGAATCAATTAAATTTTTGGTTTGTTTATTGAAAAGGCTTCCAATTGAGAATTGAATTTTAATTGTTAATTTAGTTCTTCGTCAATTACCCAATTCACAACTCTGAGTTTTTCAGGAGTATTCACAGCCCAATAAATATTTTCAATGGAACAAAAACCGCCCAATAAATAAGAGTTCTTCAAAAATGAGTTCTCAGAGTTTCAAATTGCAATTCAGAAGAATTTTCAAATGAACTTTTTTGACTGGAATATGTCCTGACCAATCTGGTACAAAATATCTATCGAAATCCATTAATCAATAAATTCTCCCTAGCGATAGAATTTTGTTAAACTTTGTTGATTTTTGGCACAGCAATGTTTCAAAAAAATCGAATAAAAATCTTCAAACCTCAACAAACTTGAATGGAATTTCACAAATTTCACTAAAAGTTATTGAATTTCAACGAAAACTGTGATACCGAGACGATACTCGCATCTAATAGTATTTCTCGATACCGAGACGGGACTTTCAAAATATCGTCGAGAATCTCGTCTCGTGCACCCCTACCCATGTGTGTATGGAACAATGGTCCAATCATGGACCAAGCCTGGCACAAGACCTGCCGAGACTTGTCTCGAACAATTCAATAAACTTGGCCCAGGCTTGGGAATGATAAGATCGGGACAAGCTTGAGCCAACGTTCCGTTCCAGCCTAGTTCCAATGATTCGCCAAGCATCAATCGATGCTTCTTTCATCACAGATATCGATGAGAAGAGTAATTTGATCCATATTTCAGCTCAAAGTTCTCCCTCGGAATACCGTACATGAATCATCTTAAAACGATAGATTAAATGTGCCTTGGCAGTCTTGACTGGGACGAGCTTGGGGTTTTTCCCAGTCTTGTTAATCCCTGCATGGGAAAGACATCTTGAAATCCTGTAGAGAGTTCTTCAAGATCAGTTGATTTCCGTGTATGATCACATTTAAAAGTAGCCTATTACCATTGAGTCAAGTTTTATTCTTATTTAGATCAAATATATCTATCTTAGGGTGTGAAACTGGAGTGTGGGGCCAATCATGGGGAGGAGATTGGACTGGTCTTGGCCCGATAGTTATGCACAAGTCTTTATCCATTGTGAACTCGGAATTCGGTCACTAATTGAAAACACTGTGCCACTTATGTGGACAACATCGGCTTAAATAATCATCTTAACCTTAGCTTGATTTTCACGCTTGTGCCAAGCTTGTGCCAAGTGCAGTTTTTGGCCATTCCAAAGATACGAACAAATGTCTCATGACTAACTATCTATTGAAAACAGCAACAGGGCAATCATGGAACCAATCATCATGGGTGCAATTATTTCCAACGGAGGTTTGTTCCTGATACACGTGCCAATCCTGGGACAAGCTTGGGTTTTTTTCCAGTCCTGTCAATACCTGCATGGGTAGTCTTTATAGTGCAATATTTTGATTTTATTGAATAATTAAAATGGTTCTGGTTGCATCTTTAGGGATCGATGGTATCATCCGAATGAATTGCCTAGAATTCATTCGGCACAACTCGACAACTTGAAATGCTGTTGTTCTACACCCAAATAATAATAAATCATTTTATATCGAATATGAAGTAATAAATTTGTTTTCAAACGCAGGTTTGGTGTTCCTCGACCATGTCTGAAGCGATAGGTCTTCAATTAGAAAAAGATTCACATTGTCCGCCAAAGTACAGGGTGATAGGGCCGCTCTCGAATTTCGAAGAGTTTGCCACAGAGTTCAGTTGTCCGAAAGGCTCAAAAATGAATCCAACTCACAAATGCGAGGTCTGGTAAAATTGATTTGAAATATATATGATTACCAAATGCCTATTCGTATGTTTCAAAACAATAAAAGATGATGAAATTCATCGAGAAGAGGTAACAGAAAGAAAATTAATAGATGAGCGAAAGATCTTAATAGTCTTTTACACGTGTATGATATAAATATACATATGAAAGAGTGAGTGAGTGGCTGAGTGGGTGTATACATAACGATAAACGGCTGGTACTTTCATCAAAAGAAGAATATATATTTATTTATAAAATTCTTATTCGAAATCAAAATGCTTTTAAGTGGTTTCAAATGGTTCAGTGTGTTGATAGGTACAACATAAATCATTGTAATGTTTAAAAGCGATTCTTTTGGACTGATACAACGAAACTTATTGATTTGTTATCGATATATCTTTATATACCCTGAAAATTATGTTCGAAATCTCTCGTATGCGTTTTTCTGAACCCAATGGAATAATTGGCAGAATTAAGCTTTCAGCGTTGATTTTCAGCCATCTCAGATCTTGATAAAGTTCTTTGATCGAATAAAGGTCTCAATTCCATCAATCACAGCAGAGATTCACAGCTTCAGAGATTATCCCAGTTGAAAATTCCGAGACGTATTGGATTCCCAAACAGATACCACTCAGGTTTCCATTCAGGACCTGTGTTTTTACCCTTCAGAATTCCACCGATCCGGGAATTTTCAGCTGGGATGGACTGAACTTTGGATGTAACAAAGTAGATTCTTCATTTTGAGCTCTATGATATCTTCATGTTCAAATTTGTGATCAGCACTGAAGATGGAATTCAGGAAGATGTTGAACAACAGATCTTCATAGATCCCTGCAACCCCAAGAAGTTTCGTTGTACGTGAACAATGAATGATAACAATATACGCTAAGTGAGTGATCATAAATGCCGTAAAAGTTATATAAAAACATTCTCAATGTTCCATAAACGTACTTAGACTTTATAGAATTTTTATAGCTTATCAGATGACACGTACATTTATGGATCATTCTGAATGTTCTTACTTTGTTATTTTTATGAGAATAGATCTAATTTTTCATCCAACTCTGATACGAAGAAGAACATTGTGTTGAATGAGCTTTGAAATTTTGCTATTACCTTTCAATGAATGTTAGATATTATTTTTAGACAATTCATTCGATGTAATACTTTTCTTATCGAACTGCCTCTATCCCTGGGGAACATTTGAAATTTCATGAAAATTCTTCTCCAGTTCTTTTCATCTCAGCTGAGAATTTCTGGATGGACGGGAAATTCTTGCTCGAACCCATCCTGGTATCCTGTTGCTCTTCAGGCTCCAGCCCAGCGGGATCTGAAGCGGGAATTTGAAGGATCCCGAAAGGAATTCTGAATGTCCCAATATGTGACCAATACCCTTGTCACCCTTTAGTCTTTTCCTCGGGAGCTGAATAGCCCCAGCAGAAATCCACATGTAATTTTGGGAACTTGGAATTTTCTTGTGGAGTAATGAGGAACCCCAGTGAACCTCCCTGTTCAGAGGATCTCATCGAACCGATTGATTCTTATTGATTTCGATGCAGAAAACTGATTCAAACTCATTAAGAATCAATTTTTGATGGGTTTGAATCGGTTTTCTACATCGAAATCAATGAGATTCTTCAAGCAGGGCTAGATATTTGAAAAATTTGGAGGGAAGCTAGAGGCATCTTCGATAAGATCATTTTTGCGAAGATATATAAAATATGTATCCATATTCGTGTAAATGTGTTTTGACCGCAAAATTGGAAACAATATTTATATAAATATTTTACAATACTTTGCGGAATTGAGTTTTCATCTGTGAGATTAATCTCCGAGTATTATTAACGTTGACAAGGATTCGCGAGTACTGGCTCGAATATTTGATTTACATGATCAATCAATTTTTTCTTGAAGGTACGTCATTTTTCTGAGTTGAAGTTCCAGCACCAGACGAGAAATTTTCAGCTGGATTTAGATCAAATGTGAGGTGGTTGTTGTAGCATACGTTTCGAATACTCAGAAAAAAATAGTACCCACGCAGTCCTAAACGTTAAAAACATTAGTTGAATGAACATCTGTTGAATGTTTTGTTGTTACCTTATAAGAATCTCTCCATCACGGTTCGTCAAGATTTCAACTGACAAGGATACAAAAAAACAACACCTCTCCTTCAGGAAAACACAAATCGAAAACCAGGATATGAGATATCAGTTTTCAAAAAAAGAGCACAATAACAAACAGTACAGTGCGGTATAGAAGGAAAACGTACACCTTATCAGTCATACGTATCAGTATTTAAGGTAATTATCATATATGTTACAATACGCAAGGTGCTGCAGAAAATTTTACACTTTTATACTTGTTAATCGTATCGGATCAGCCAAGTAAATCAGATCACGTTTAGAAAAAAATATGTACAAAAACATGAATAAATCGATCAATTTTCCCCGTCCCTGTTTTCACTATTGAACACATTCTTTCAATATCCCCACGGAAAAGATCTGATAAAATCTGATTTCATGAGACTTCACCCTGGTTGAAAAATCCGATTTAATTCCTTTCAATTGGATTGAATTGGTTTTCCTCATCAATAATGAAAATTCTATCGGAATAAATTGAGTTTTTGCATCGGAAATTTTTGATTGATACCAATAAAAATTCTTTCGATCGGGTTCAATCGTTTTGTTCAATTAATCTGGTAAAAAGATATTCTATCGGAATGAATTGAGTTTTCGCATCGGAAATGTCCTATTGATCCCGATCAGAATTCTTTCAATCGGTTTGAGCACATTCTCACAATAACTTCGATGACAAATACCTATGAAATCTTGTTTCCAGAAAACGAGTATCGGATATCATGAGTGATGTGATAAGAGCACTCGTTTTCATCCGCTGACTTTTTTTGGTAACAGGATTCAATGGTGTTTCTATCGAAATCCAAACTAAAATGGATATTTCCCATAGAGACTCGTTAAATTTTCAATCTCATCCGAAATTGAATTGGATATTGCCGGTACAAACCCATAGAATACTATGATCTGTGAACTTTCCTATTATTTCCAATGATTTCGTATGTTTCGTATGTTAAAATTGAGTCGAAAATTTCCCTTAAAAGACCACCCTGTTAAAAATGACGGAAGTGTGCGGAAAGGTTCGGAAACCAATTGGGACAAAAACCGACATTAAACGGAATGAATCGTAAAGATTCGTGACTCAATTCTTTCCGTTTATTTCTGTCATTTTGAACAGGGCAATCACTCATTCAATTCCACAAATTTTCCCATTAGTTCCAATAGATTGAGGTTCCGTTGAAAACTGTTTGCCTCATGAATTAGAAAACATTGTAAACATCCTATCAGATATTTCTTATATAGACCAATAGATCACGTGGAGTCCTATCAATTCCAATAGAACACAAATTTTTCAATGGTTAAATCCTCGATTCGATCCTATAAATGACATATTCCAATTGAATCCTATTGATTTTGAATCGACACTTGAGGCTTTCCGATTAACCCAATTCATTTCGATTAATTTTGAATCGGTTGCATATCGGATCCTATAGGATTTTTTTACCAGGGCATATACAAGAATTGATCAGAATACATCAGCAGTTATCAGAATTGTTCAATGGGGATCAATTTCAATAGATGATCTTGATGAACCGGTGAGACCAAACGATTGCATTTTCAATGGTGCCATAAGAGAACTTTGAGGGTTTCTGAATGTTAGTAGATATGAAATTATGTATTTTTTTATTCTGAGAAAGGAGGGAAAAACAATGTCATTCGTCAAATATTTCCATCGGATGATTATTGAATTATTTTTTCTTCTCTATATCTACGATGAATGACAAACAAACTAATACCGCTTGTGAATTCTATTTTTTCAAGCAATGTTGTTTTTCTCTCTCAATTATTAATATTATTGTATATTATGTGAGTTACTAAAAATGAATTTTATGACATAAGATTCGTTGCTTGATCTTCCGTAGCTTTGATCTGATTTCAGAACCAGCACCCAAATTCCCAGCATTCCCAAATTTGCATGGGAGATTTTTCGTGCGATGGTATAAATAATTTATCAAATTTCGTCAATGAGAAACAACAACGTTATCAGCACCCTTCCATCAGATTCAACAAAAGAATATTGTATTTATTATCATATCAAGTAACGAACGATTGATTCATTTATGTTACTGGAATTAATATATGAAAAGTATCTTTTGAATATTTTCTTCGATGCATAAAAAATTGTTCGAAGTAATATCTGTTCGACGTACGTATAAAAAAAAAACAACCAAGTATATAAATATATATATATAATTATGAAATAAATAAGTATGAATAAAAAAAATGAATACATCGATGAATGGATGAATATATGTGTATAATAAATGAAAACATATATTCATTCATTCACGAGGAAGCAGTATAAATAGAGCTTTCAAATTGTAATTAACTATTTTTGATGCTAGTCGATTACCGAAAAAATGAACAAAAGAATTCAGAATATATTCAGTTGAAATGAGACAACGCTGAGAGGAATTTTGAGACAGCAAAGCATTCGTTGATGCAGTCACAGGAATCAATTATTATTTGTCAAATGTCAATGTATCGACGAATGGATTTTTCTCGGTATGTAATACGCGTACACGCATGTAATATTAACAATGATGATATACGAGGTGCGGACTTGTATGCGTGGAAATCGTGGTTCCTTTAATAATTATATTCCTTTGATCAATAAAATTTCAACAAAATCAATGCAAATTCTGTTGTTTCATTGTTTAATGTATGTAGTATAGAAATAACAAGCTTTTCGTGGTAGACTTCCTTCATGGATAAAAAATTTCTCCGGATATCTATGAGATTTTTCCATTTTTTTCAGAGAAGTTTTCAAAGATTAATAACAAAATAATCATTCATTGCGAATTGATAATACCTCCACGATAATTTATACATGATTTGGCCATGATATGTTCACTCATCTCCTCAAATTTCACCTCCCTTCACTTGAATCAAAGCCCAATATTTGAGACTTGAATGATAATAGTGAATTGGGAGATATCAATAACTAGGGGAACGGCGGGTGGCATGGCCCTCTTGAAAGAAAACTGAGATAAAATCACTCCAGAGTGGAAGAATGTCGCTATGACGTGGGATACAACTTTTTGGAGTATTTTTCTCACATACATCCCAAAGAAAAATGTTCATTAGTGAAATAAAAGATCAGGAAGAATTTTAGTTTGTAGATGAATTTATGAAAAATTTTTCGGCGTCGGGTGGTATGGCCCACCATTCAAAAACCGGTAGATTAAAACGAGAACATATTTTTCAACACAAAATTATTTGTTCTTAACATTGAATATGGTTTTTTCAACTCTTACTTAGACTGTGGTGATATAATTTGTCCGTAATATCTGCACAAAGTTCATGTGTCCATCCTTTAGATGTATGGCATTGAATTCAATCTTCCTCGAAACTTCCACCACGAATTTTCATGTGAAACGCGTGCATAAAAACATTGTTCATAAATAAATTCTTTGAACAACTTTTTTTAAAATAAGTGTTCGGTGACACTGATCCCACCAATGGATTCTAAGAAAACAAAATACATAGAAAACATGTACCCTGAATCGATATTGCAATTGTTTGTTATAAGAGAATCAAACACGTGGTTTCAAACAATTGGTTTGTTATTTTTTGACCACTTTATTCACAAACAATTTTTTTACACACATTTCTCACTTCACTTGGCATAGCATGGGTTTGCCAAGATTCTATCGGCGACCGAGACCATATCCCCCATTATTCCAGCATGAGCTCTAATGGGTCAACGTGGGCCATACCACCCGATCGAGATTTTTGACGAAAAAATTAGTTCTTCACCAAACAAACAAACATTAGCGCTTAAAACTCATGAGACGTGTTCTATATATCGGGGGAGGGGGGGGGGGTTATTAATACTAGTATGACACATTATTTCATGATCTGATCTACTTCAGTACAGAACGTCTCAAAGTTTCACCTGCACAATACACCAAGAGAGCAAGTAAATAGAAGAAATTAGATTTCTCTCAAGATATTGTATTGACAACAATGAAGTTTCTGCACATATTTTTCCGTGACCAAAAGTGTGTAGTACTGCGACTTAGCGTCAGATCCTACAAACACATAGTGGGCCATACCACCCGCCGTTCCCCTAATCAAAATCACGGAAACGCGTTATTCACACGCTTCTTTGAACAAAGGATTGCTTCAACACCGTGAGATTCTTGAACATAAATTTCCATTTCATCCAAATCGAATACGTGTGCAAGACGTCTGCAATAGTAGCACACTGGAAAATCACTAGAATCACCAAATACCCTGGTTGAACAGGTCCATTGACTCTCGCCATATCTCATTGAATCTTGCACAATGTTTTCACCAAATCCCATTCAACTCCATTCCGTCGGATTCTATGAATTTTTTTAACCAGGGTAATCTAGAGAAACCGTGTTGTAAATTTTTTTCCTCTGTCCACTGATTTGGATTCGAAGAGTTGGCATCTCAGACCCTGCCTTGAGCCCAGTTAGGGCCTTTGATGGTCCAATTCAGAGAAAGGACAATTTCCAGCTGAAAAAGCACTGTTCCCTAATTTTGAATGAATCTTAAAACATTCGTGGAATAGTATTGAAACCATCTCAAATTGATTCATCCTGAAATCCTCAAATTCCCTCGGATGGAATTGGAACTGTTCTTCAAACCATGATCAAATAATTCTGGAACGGGCTGGAGAGATCAAATTACCAATATAGTAGGCAGTGTAAATAATATCAAAATATAGCTTCTGAAAGATCTATGAAGAAGTTTTGAATATGATGCTGTGTTACTCTTGAAACAAATCTGGAATGTGGTCCAACTAGTCTGGAAATAGTCAGTTCTCAATCGGACAAGACATATTATATCTACCCTACCCAACATTCATGCACTGAGAGGAGAGTTTGCTTGTGACAAAAAAGGCTTATTACATAAAAAAAAAACCATCAGTCTGGTCAAATGAGATTTGTTAATTTGATGATCATCCCAGATAGCAATTCAAACTTGCTGCAATGTTGTCAGGCAAGCTTGTAACAAGGTTGATATAAGCCTCCTAGTTGACACACGACAAGGGTACAAGCTTACAAAACCCTCGCAGCAGGGCTGTAGCAAACTTACACTGACAAGGTTGTCAATAACAAGCCAAACCCAGACAAAAATTCCCGGGTGGGCGGGATTCCGAAATTCGCATGTATTTCAGGTTCCTGGCCGAGACCCGCCAGGTCCTGCCTGGAAACCCTCTGGTTCCCGGCAGCCGGGTCAGGTTCCCGCTCGAGTCACCATCTGGCTGGTCCCAGGCGGGAACCTGACCGGCCCCGAATGGGAACCAGAGGGGTTCCAGGCAGGACCTGGCTCGTCCCGGGCAGGAACCTGAGTCCACATGCGAATTTTGGAATCCCACCCACCCGGGAATTTTTGTCTGGGAAAACAATCGAATTACAAGTGTGACAGGGTTATGACAAGCCTAAATGTTATCTTTAAGAAGAAAAAAGATATCCACATGGATCCAACGCCATTTTGAAGAACAAGATTAACATCTTCAGCTAACATAAACATTTCGATTCATCTCTCACTCGTCCTGTTTCATAACCTCAAAAATAGCAAAGAAACCGTGTTTTCGACGCTTTTAGGTTAGGATATCTCGAAAACCTAGGGTAATGGGGCAATTTTGAGCCTGCCCAGGTAGCACACGCACGTTCTGGGAATGTTCTGAGAATATACGTTGAGGATATTCGAATGGAGATTCTTATTACGTGCAAATATATTCTACGTAAATTCTCAGGATGTTTGAATGGGATTGTTTCAAATATTTTCAGAATATGATGCCACGTGCTGTTTAAATAAGAATTCCCGTCAATATACACTTCTGCATGTCACCGAAAACTACTTCACAATCAATTTTTTCTATCATTAGACGTCTGTAATTATGAATGGTTAGCAATATTATGAATTCACATAGATGGATGAGATATTCATGATCGCAACAGGCAATCATAATATATACGGTATTTCTCAATATTTTATTATACTTTTGAGGATTATTTTTCACACATGGTACTCTCAGAGAACATTTGCGATGTTAAAATACACCTTCATAGATTTATTATTCCCAAAACACAAATCAAAATGATAGATTGTCCAAGGGTCTGTAGACTGTAAACAACATTATCCGCCATTAATGAATTCATGTCATGACGATACTTGCGCATGCGCTGTTCATCAATCTCCCTACAAATTTTGTACGCATATTGTACGCACGTTCCTAGAATATTCGAAGCAGTCTCATTCAAATGTTCTTAAAATCTTCTGAGAATATTTACGAATCTTCTACGCTCTTTGTGAGAACATTCGATGAAGCACATTCTACAGATGTCGTGAGAATATTCTCAGAATAGGTAGACCTTCGTTGCCCCGAACGTCTGTTGGCCCAAAATTTCCTGATTGGTAGAAAACTAGTAGTTTTTAGGGGAATCACTGAAAACTACTAGTTTTCTATCAATCAAGAGATTTCGGGCCAACAGACGTTCGGGGCAACGAAGGTCTACCTCAGAATATTCTGTGTTACATGGGTAGATTCGTAATCAGCACACCAAAATCCTTCGGACATACTAGATCTGGTCTCTGGTTCCGGTCTTTCGTCGAATTTTGTCGGTCTGTGTAATCGTTGACAAACCTCCCGGGCAAACATGAATTAGATCTGAAGAGATCAAATTAGATCCAATTAGATCTAATTGCATCTCTTTTGATAAAAAAAATGGAATGCGGTAGATCTGCTGACATGTATCTATTTGGATAACAATAGATCTACTCAGATCTAAGTAGATCTACGTGAACGAGAATAAAAAAAGCTGTGAACTGACGTAGATCAATTTGGATCTGGATAGATAAATTTAGATCTAGACAGGTCTATTCAGAACTACAGAGATCTAAATAAAAAAGGAGCTTTGATTTAGATCTAGAGAGATCTACCGCATTCCATTTTTTGGATCTAAAAAGATCAAATTAGATCTCATTAGATCTAATCCATTTTTTCTCGGGCTCATTTCGTTGGAATGAATATGGAATACTTATTCCTCAGTGTGGAAACTGTTTGGACCTACATTTGATGCAATAAACCCTCACCAGGGTTACCAGAAAGGTCAATAAAAACATAACTCCAAATATTTATCTTTCATAATTATATTTCATGAAATTGTTTTGCATATGTTGATAATTCTCACAATTCCGTAGATGTTTGCGTATGAAACTGAATCGTCTGCGATCGATCGAAAGCGGCCGCGTTCGATAACCGTACTGCTTCGGGAAGAAGCGTTTCCGATCATATCCCCGCATCGGTGAAATTTTCTCCGACGGTGAATCAATGGATATCAATTGACACTCGAATCTCAATTTAAACCAAATATTCTCGAAAATACAAATGATCAGACTGAGACACATCATGAGGAACAAAAGAACGAGTAGTACATGAATATGTCCGTACTCGACTGGTCGAAAATTAGTCAACTGAACATCGGAGAAATGCTCGACGTCGGTTGGTATCCATTTCTTCTTCAGGTAATTCAGTATCCCGGCTTCCCACAAACGTAACAGGCTGTGAACGTGAATTTTGAAGGTAACATCCATGTTTAAAATTTCCAGGTGGGACCAGGGTCCGGTGTTAGACCAACCGAACTCACCCAGCTTACTTTCGCATGAATCACAAAATCATACTTACTACAGGTCGATAATGCGCCGGTATTGAGAAAACCTGGCATGCAAGAAAGCAATTTTCATTCTCCAATACTCGGTCGTTAAAACCATCCGACATTTGTTACGCACCGGTCGATAAGCGGACACGAAAACATCTGGGGCTTCCAAGAACGCAAACCCATCGTGACACATCTTTGATCTGTAGTCTTCTACATCTGTCATATTTGGACAACCCTCGTTCAAAATGCCTCTCCATTTTTCTTTCAAGGGAGAATTCTTGGCGAATTTCTGTAAATTCAGACTTGGATTGTTCGATTTTTTGTATCGAATTGGCAGCTACGAATATACAAGATGCGTCAAATCACTCATCAGAAGTTTACCATGTGCACATGTTCCGAGGGGAAAAAGTTTTAAAATTCATGGTTGAAAATGAATTTTTGCTGCCACGACTCGAGAAAAAAATATCGAATCTATTGAGATCTATGTAGATTTCTTAAGATATCCCAAACACCACAAATGATCATTTTAAATTCATAAAAACTTCTGAAAGAAGTTCTTGAACCGTCCCCGTTATGACAGTAAAAATGAATTCAATGTGAACTCAATGAATTCAAAATGCGTACATGTTGAATGCCTGAATGGTTCTTTATGAATTCGTGATATGAATTATTTCTGAAAACATTAAACTTGCCATGGAAAAAGTTAGGAAAGGACAATGTGTCGCAGTGATTTCTAGAAAGTACAACATCCCAGAATCCATTTTACGTGCAAAAACATCCTATAAATATGCCGATAAGAAGCCTGGGCCTGCAAAATTTTAAATGAAGAGGAATAGTGAGCTTGCCAAGTCACTACCCAACTGCCATTTCAACTCTTGAAGATATCTAAAAGAATACTTAATTGAGAGATCTTTAAGAACTTTCTTGAAGAGTTCTTAAAGATATCTCTTAGAAGTGTTGGAAAGACATCTTGTAAAAGACTTCTAATAAAAGATGTCTTGATTCAGAGATCTTCAAGAACGTTATTGGAGAATTCTTGAAGATATCTTTTAGAAGTCTTGGAAAGATTTCTGAAAGATGTCTTGATTAAGACACGTTTAAGGAGATAAATTTTTCAGTAGCTTTGAGGTTATATGAGCACATGATTATGAATAACACAGAATAAAACTCTGAATGTACCAGTTATTACAATCGTATTGCAAATGAGGTGATTCCATCCATGAATTAAAAGCTTGAATCAATCATTGAGATATCAAGAAATTTGAAAGTTTGTAAAAAGTACGATTTTGTCGCCTTATGACGTGCACAATAAAATTACCGAATATTCACTTCCCTGTTACAAAAATCCAGCTGGGATACCACGTGGATTCCAGATCCGAAATTTACCCACGTTGCCAGCTAATACTCCACCTGGAATCCAGAATCCCAACTGAATTCCATGTGGGATTTCCAACTCCAACTGGGATTCCTCCACCTGGGATCAGAAATTCCAACTGAAATCCCACGTTGGAGTTGAAATCCTAGCTGGAATTCCACCTGCAAATAGGAATCCCAGCTGGAAACGCAGGTAAATTTCGGAGCTGGAATCCACGTCGAATCTCAGCTGGATTCTCGTGACAGGGTTCACAACACCTTTTCAGAAATACTTTACTTTAGAAAGCATCTGCGGTATTCACGAAGTATTAACGATCACTATCCGGAACACAGAATTGATTTCTAAATATGTTTCATTGAATTTATTCATCTTTCCTATTTGTAAGTACATTCAACTCTTTTGATATTTATTCATGTGATAACAGTTTGTTCAAAAGATCATTCTCACTTTGAAACTGGACACCGCTGACATGTTTCATTATGTCATATTGACAATTATGGGCGTCTCTGCCATGTTGTACGTATAGCTCGAGTGACTGGGGCGTAAATATATCATCAAGTTATTGGGTTCGATTCCCGTAACAACAAGGGTCGAAATCAGGTAAACTTTATCGGAACGCGAGAGCAGTTGAAGAAACAGGAGGGGAAGGAAAAGAAAAGGTTAAGAATTTTATTTGTGAACAAATTCAAGAGTCTTCCAAGACGTTTTTATGAATTCTCCAAGGTTTCTTCAAGAACTCTTCAAGATATCTTTTCGAATTCTATACGTGTTTCATAAGACATCTTTTAGGATTCGTTTCGGTATCTTTTAGAACGTTTTTTAAGACTCCTTATAAACGCATTGAGATTTCTTGAAGATATCTTCAAGATGTCTGAATGTTGGTTGGGTAAAATATATCTCATTTTTTAATTTAAAGTTAATTGCCTAATCTACTGACATGTATTTACTCCAATTGAACCTAGAATAAAGTCCACCGTATTACACACGCATTAATTGGACATGCAGCAGTAATTGGTGTGCAATAATTTATGCAAAACCGCAGTAATACCAGCATAGGACATTTTTTCTAAAATGCAAGTGTTCTTTTTTTAGGGTTTCAAAGTGTTTATACCACCCTAATAATCCCAATAACTCTTGGGAAATGAATATAAAATTGTTTTTTCATCTGAACCTCTTTTTTCTTCTATTTGAAAAACCATCTCGATTCATATACCGCAGTGATTGGTACATTTACTCTAGTTTCACTGTGGGAAAAAACAATAAGTTGATCAATCTTTGATATTTCCACTACGAATTTTCGGTAAACTCACACCGAATATTTTGCAACGATGCTTTCTTCCCCTAAATTGAGAGTCATTTTTTGAAATATTGATGAACTAGGTCTTTCCGTGCATACTTTATTTACGTTGGCACGAATGGTAAGTTTGACTCGAATGAATGGCAATTGATTGATTTGTACACTGAGAGCCCAATTTTTTAGATTGGAAGAAATTTTTCTTTGCCCTCATTCCAATCAATATTTTTTCAACCAAAGGAAATTCAGTTGGAAGGAAAAAGTTGTCATCAAACTGAAACAAAGAATACACTCTTTCTCAAATTTGAAAAAAATTACTCCAATTCAAACAAAAATTTTCCCATTGAAATGAATTATTTTTCCCATTGAAAACAAGATTCACCAGAATGAGGGCAAATGAATTTTCTTCAAATCTAATTCATCGAATTGGGTTCTCAGCGTAGGGCAAACTTCTGAGCTTCGATTTCAATTCAATTAAAATCATTCACACTCACCTGACTGAAATGCACGTAAGCGAATTGATTATCGGATCTAATACAAATTTTATGAGTCCGAATTCTTGAAATTTGTTCGATACTGTGCACGGGTACCGAAAACCCCATAATCGTTAAATACGAAGTCAGCGTACTGCTAAAACCACACGAAAGGAGCATTCCCATTATCAAATAGGATAGTAAGAGGAGACGAACGGACCAGCTGGATGGAATTCTTTGTAATCCTAATAATAAACGTATGAAACAAATGAACCGATGGATAATCAATGATATATTAATGTACATGATGAATTTGCTCTTGTAACAAACCTTGACCACTGATACCACCTAATATGAAAATTAAATTGAACGAGATCGATGTAAGTTCATTGTCACACTCTTCGTAATTCTTCAAGATATATCTTTTCAAGGCGTATATGCCCATGATTAGCGCGGAGAAGCACAGGAGGAATAAGAAAGAGGTGACCCAGAGGCTGCGGCTGAAAATTTGCGTATACCACCATGTTGAGATTCTTGTACCCTCCGATCGTACGAACAATCCGTAACTGTGAAGAATAATCAATTCCATTCAATTCGATTCATCTTATATCGATTGAATTTAACAGTCCATTCGAGGAGTCCGTAGGATGACACATAGATGGCGTTACTAGGAATTTTTATATATGATTTTCATTCAGTACTAACCTTCCAACTGACTATTGATTCGTGAGTTATAGCATTTTGTGCATATGAAACCAAACAATGGCTTGATAATAAACATTATCCGGACTCTGCATCCTTCGAGACAAATGGTAGAGAAGTGGATTGCTGAATTCAAACGTGGTCGTCCCAGCACAAATGCAGATGCAGAGCGCAGTCGATGCCCAAATGAGGCTGTTATTCCAGAAAACATAAGAAAAATCTACAAATTGGTTAAGAACGATCGCAAATCGAAGGTGCAGGAGCTAGATAACATGGTGAAGATATCAGATGGTAGGGTTTTTACCATTTTACACGAAAATTTGGGGATGCGAAAGTTCTGTGCAAAGTGGGTGCCGCGTGAGCTCACAGTCGACCAAAAACAACAACGAATTGATGCTTCGGAGGAGTGTGTTGGCGCTGTTAAACCGCAATAAAATCGAATTCTGTCGTGGATTTGTGGCAATGGATGAAACATGGCTTCACCGTTACACCCCAGAATTCAAAAGACAGTCAGCTGAGTGGACAGCAGTCGACGAATCGAATCCAAAGCGAGCAAAGACGCAACAGTCGGCCGGTAAAGTGATGGCGTCTGTATTTTGGGATGCGAAGGGAATAATATTCATCGACTATCTCCAAAAAGGAACCACCATCAACACCGACCATCACTGTGCACTTTTGGATCGATTGAAGGCTGAAATCGCAAAGAAACGGCCACATTTGCGAAAGAAAAAAGTGTTGTTCCACCAAGACAATGCAATTCAATGCACCTTGTCAAGAATCAATGAAAATGATGGCAAAATTGAATGAATTGGGCTTCGAAATGCTCACCCACCCACTGGATTCTCCAGATTTAGCCCCCAGGTGACTTTTTCCTGTTTTCAGATCTCAAGAGAATGCTCGCTGGAAAGAAATTCAAGTCCAATAATGAAGTAATCGCTGAAACTGAGGCCTATTTTGAAGAGAAAGAGAAATCGTACTATAAAAGTGGTATTGAAAAGTTGGAAAACCGCTAAAACTTTTGGTTTTTTCTCGCTCATCCTACGAACATATCGAATGACCTGGTACTTTTGCTACTTACACATTTGATTTAATCGCCGCGCTGTACGTGTGATACGCCGATGTTCTTGCGATAATCGCCCACGTTGTTAAACTCACGTGAGCTCTTTCGTTGACAAGATTATTGAAGTTCGATGTAAGTTCCAAATGGTAGACGGTCCTGTAATTTGTGATGAAAAAATTCGAATGGATCGTGTTGATAATAATTCACAAAAGGTAGAAGAAAAAAGAGTAGGTCGGTAACACCCGATTCTTCCTGGAAAAGCATTCATCGAAGCCGCGCCGTTTGATAACGCGATGAAGGAAAATGTAGAAGAAAAAAAAAGCGAGAGCCAAGTTATACAAGTACATATTAAGCCACGCACGCCACCCCTCTTTCTGATACTATATACATATACCTGTCTAGACGAATGAATCATGCGGCATTCTTTTCTTTTTTTTCTCTTCTTCTTCTTTTCGTTACCCTACCCCTTTGCGTGGATGGAATACGCGGAAAATTAGGCAGTTTCTCCGTAAAACAATATATAGATCCCTATATTCGTATACATTAATGCAGCATGATACTGGGGTATATCATCGTGAGTGCTGATATATATATACACACACACACACAATGCCTCTACAATACCATCCCATGAATCCAGGGTGGAAATAAGCGAGTGCGAATACACAATTATTCTACTTATCAATTTTGTCTGACTCTTTATTGTCTGAAGAAACTTTACTTGAATCCCAAAGCGTTCTCCAGAATATGCCAGATTTCTCCTAGGTATCCGCTAATGGTATCACTCTTATCCAAAATTATATACGGACTCTTCTACAAAATACAAAGCACCTTTTTTGTTTCCACATCTTTCGTGAAATTTGGCAAAGAGAAGGGGAACATACGAAACAACTCACCGATTCCGTGTTCACCAGGATCGTGTGATTTCGTAAATCGGACAGTTGTTGAACTATACAAAGAGCTGTTGAATTTTTTCTCAAAGCTTCAAAATTATCGAAATCGTGAGTCGATGGATTCCATTTGAATATTTGACCCGTAATGGACGGTAGAGCATCTCCCAGAGTCAAAGGATCTCGCAGAATGTATAAACATCTATTCCCTCCGCATACCGTGAAAAAAAGCATTGTCCAAGCGATACAACGACGCAAGTACGAAGACTTCATTTCGGACCAAGTGTTTCGATTTACACCAATAACGAAACGGAAAGTTGACGAAAGATCGAAGCGATACGGTGACATCCATCCAGAAATGAAACTTTAATGTTCTTCTTTTTTATTCCAAAGTTCGCTCGATGCAATAATCAAAGACCTATATAAATCTCGACTGGAGACAAAACGATAGCAGAAAAACTTTTATTCGAATCGTTGGAATAATTTCAATGGAGAGATCGTAATTTGATCGTGAATTTTAAAATCGAGGACAGAATTTTTTCCGAACTTCGCACGATAACTTGTCCGAAAAGCACGAGAGAACGAATGAACGTTCGGTTGTAAACGCCCTGTGCTGGCCCGTAATACGGTTTTGTAAAGCCTGGACAATTCTATTGAATAATACAAAACCTCGACACCACTTTCGAAGACAACGATTGTCTCGCTCGGGTGACGAACAGAGACGATATTATAATTGACAGGTTTTGATGTGAGAAATTTTTATCATATCGCAGTTGTCGATATTTATAAGAATTGTGTGTGTGCTCGATTCTATTCTTCGAGATACATTATTTCTATATAAACATAGGAAATTTATATACATAGAATTTAATAATTTTGTGTTTTGTGTGATCCTGCTGAAAATTTCCGACAGAATCGCATTAAATGTGGCTATTCAGTTTTGGATTGTTCTTGTTTGGAGGAATTCATATAAACTCTTGCGAATTTTCCGCCGGTTCCTGTTCGAAATTTGCAAATTGGGATGAACTTGATAAAAAAAACTGCAAATCAACTCCCAGAAATAAAAACTGACCATTGGCGCAGGGATGGGGCAACGATGACAACCTTCGAATGACAACATAGTTGAAAAAAATCTCTCCGAATCTCTCTGAAAATTTCACATTCCAGAGGAATTCAGGAAGATTTGAGGAGATTCAGAGAGATTCAGCAACGGGTAGATTAGGATACATCGAGTGAAATTTTTGGTGCGAGATTTCAGAGACATTCAGGGAGTTTGAGAGGAACTCAGAGGAACGGAGATTGAGAAAAATTGAGCACCGAACTTCACGGAAGGATTTAAAGAAATTCAGAGAGATTCCGAGGGATTCAGAAAAATTCAGGGAGAAATAAATTGAGGAGAATTTTTGGTTCAAAATTTCAGGGACATTCAAGGAGTTCCAGAGAAACTCAGGGGAACGAAAATTAGGAAAAATTTAGCATGAAACTTTCCAAAAGGATTCAGAGGAATTCAGAAAGAAATAAATTGAGTGAATTCTTCGTTCAAGATTTCAGAGGCATTCAAAGAGATTCAGGGAAAATCAGAGACACGAAAATTAGAAAAAATCGAAGACGGAACTCTACAGAAGGATTCAAGGAAATTCAGAGAGATTCAGAAGGATTCAGGGACATTCAGAGGAATTCATCGTGATTTGGGAAAATTCAGGATTCAAAGACGGGTAGGCGAACAAAAATTGTGCGTTGAACTTTCCAGAAGAAATCAGAGAAAGTCAGAGAAATTCAGAGAGAGAAACATTGAGTCAAATTTTTGGTGCGAGATTTCAGAGGCATTTAGGGAACTTCAGGGAAAATCAGAGACACGGAAATTGAGAAAAATTGAGTACGGAACTTTACAGAAGGATTCAGATAAATTCAGAGGACTTCAGAAAGAAATCAATTCAGTGGAATTCTTCGTTCAAGATTTCAGAGGCATTCAGGGAGAATCAGAGACACGAAAATTAGAGAAAATTGAGGACGGAACTCTACAGAAGGATTCAAGGAAATTCAAGGAAATTCAGAGAGATTCAGAAGGATTCAGGGACATTCAGAGAAATTCATCGTGATTTGGGGAAATTCAGGATTCAAGGACAGGTAGACGAAGAAAAATTGTGCGTTGAACTTTCCAGAAGAAATCAGAGAAATTCAGAGAAATTCAGAGAGAGAAACATTGAGTGAAATTTTTGGTGCGAGATTTCAGAGGCATTCAGGGAGCTTCAGGGAAAATCAGAGAAATGGAGATTAAGAAAAATTGAGTAGGGAACTTTACAGAACGATTCAGACAAATTCAGAGTAAGCTTTGGATTCTCAATATTTGAAATTCGAAGAGATCCAAAGAGATTCAGAGGAATTCGGAGAGATTCAGGGAAATTCAGAAAAATTCAGGAGAATTCAGAACGATTCAGGCAAGTTTTGAGTAAGCTTTTAAATCTAGATACATGAAATTCTGACACATTCAAAGAGATCCAGAGGAATTCAGCATGAGTTTTGAATTGTTGATAAATGAAATTCTGAAGAATTCGGAAAGATTCAGAAAGATCCTAAAGAATTCCTAGATTCCCATAAAAAAAATTAAAAGAGATTCAGGATGTACGACTACCTGACAAGTCTCTCACTTTTCCTGAATTACTCTGAAATTGCTCTGGATCTCTCTGAAAAATGTTTGAAAATATAGAGAAATTCAGAGAGATTTCAGAGGAATTCAGAGTGATTTTTTTCCACCAGGGTACCTTCCCTTCCGCAATTAATTCTCCTAACATTGGCCAATACTGGTAATAGTATGAGAATAGAATGCCCCAACATTAGAAGATTTGTCTACCAGACTTTGAGCTTGAGCAAAAACTGACAGATGAATTGCTCAGTGGTCTTCCAGTGCTCAAATATTCTACTGGAACTGGCTGGAACGTACTTGGGAGTTGGACTCAGGGTTGACGCAATTTTGAATCCAGAACGACTCTAGCTTGGGACGATCTTGGAATAGGAATCACCCAGGTGTGGCGCAATCTTGGGTTTATGATGGTTCATGAAGGGATTTCATCCATTCTCAGTGATGATACAATTTATCCCCAGTTGTTCACCAACATTTGCTGGGAAGCTCAATTCTATCGTCAGAATTGGTGGAATGTAGCGACTTCTGTTTCAAAATTATAGAGAAATTTCCATCACTTCCTTTTTTTCTGTCGTTTTTCTTCAAGTTGGTCAAAAATTCTCTCTCGTATTCTTGAATTTTCATGTATTTTCAGATTACCTGCCATCACAGTATATAACCCTAACACGCTTTTACGACCGGTCCAATAATGGCTCACGACTGAATCATAGCTAGAATTAATGACATTCACTGATGAATGATAAACTATGGCCCAGCAATGGTGCAGAGTAATCGTCAAATCATAGAATCAATGAGTTGGATCTCGGCCAGAAATGAATTGAATTTTATCAAAATGTTTATATAATACATTCCGGTGAACTTCATTGATTTGATTTTCAACAAGAACATTTGGTTATCTCCGCAAATGCGATTTGAGAAAAATGTATGAATTTGTATAGGAAACTCAACTCTCCGCCACAAGCCGTAATATTCTTGGAATAGACAAATAAGCAGAAAATTCAAATTTTTTTCTGCAAATGTAGTTTGCAGAGAAATGTATGAATTCGTGGAGAAAATTCCTTTCCTCGTCAAATGTTTCCACCATTTATCAAGTAGAAAAATCTTGAGAAAATTCAACATTTCTCCACAAAACAACTTTGACCAATAAGTTGGAAATGTACAGAGAAACCTTTACTGGCAATAGAAATTTTCAGAAATCTGCAGAATTTCACAGAGTTTTGGAAGATGAATCTGTTGAAAAAATTCTTTCTTTCTCTAAGAATTGCGATAATGAAGTTTTGCAGAGAAATTGTTGAAGTTTTGAAGAGAAATATTTTTATTGGGGGAGCTATAGAAACTATCGTGTAATGAAAAAAATTTCTATTTCAGAGCCGGAAGATATCGAGAAATCCATAAACCATAACTTTTTCACAACATTAACATTGAAAATCGATACAAAAGAGTCGATAAGTACTGTGGGTAAAAGGACTCAGGTTACTTCCGTCCCTTATCCAAAGAGCAAAAAATAGGATTAGGTAGCACGTTCCACACCATTCCATGGATAAGCCTGAACCTTACTTATCCGCGATAGTTTCCTTGAAACATTCCGTGCACGTTCAAGATTTCTATGAATAACCTGAGAGTATTAATTCCATCGTTCCATCATTCTTCAAACAGATTCGGTCAATTTGAAATTTGATTAATTCAGCGACAACCACATGACACGTTCTCGCATCTAACGATAACTTTTCTCTGGCAATGTGACGTGGAAAGGGAGGGATTCCGTCATTACGTCACCAATTGAATTTGAAAAAATTCAAGTTCATAAATTGGGGACTGTTATTCCTTGAGTCAACGTATTGACCCTGCTCTCTTTTGCTACAGAAATTATTATAAAATGCCTATAGAAATAATTTCCATGACCTACATTTTTTCGATTTGTTCAATGTCGCTTCAAGAGCAGCGATATTATGACTCAGCGAATTGCTTCGAATCACAACAATACAATCTTCATCATAGGAGATTTTATAATCACAATTATCATAATTATGTTACGTTCGTATTTTATGTGATGTAACTACACGCTGGTTCTTGGAATTCGATAATTCACCACAAACTTCGTTTCCTGAATTGCACTTCTTCTCGAGCTCTGCGAATGCTTTGGGATTTCAAGTTCAAGGTTGTGGACCTTGATTTCTCGAACGAGTTTCAAGGTTTCATAGAAGTTTTTTTCCCGTGATCTCGTTTCTCACGATGCGAAGGGAGATTTTGTTTTTTATAAACTACAAACAAAACTTGGATAAGACTTCCATGAATGAAGTTCTAAATATCGTCGTGTCCTTTGAAGATTGACATGATTGAGTGTAAAAATCTTGCACGATTCGATACTAGAGATACTAGATACTGACCGAACGAAAAAGCAAAACTCGTAGTGAAGCGAAAGTACGATACACGCGAGAACTATAGGGAAGATTGAGAATTTCCCTAAACGAGACACGGTATCTCAAAGTCAAAGCTTTCGATTTTTGTCATTGAAATTAGTTGGTATTACGTAATACCATGCAAACCGTAAGTACCTACCGTGACGTATTTACGGTTGAACGTTTTATTAGCAACATTTACTAGTGGACCGACACTGAGCTACCGAATTGTACATCAAGTCGAATAGGGTTACTCATTTCGTCCTTCTGGTCAATTCAATTCGATCGCGATTTGACCTGCGTCGAATGTTTTTCGGTTCGTAGAAGCTCTACACTGGCCAATATTAATACGGGTGTGTGTATATACATCCGTGTTCATTTTTCATGCGTATGCACGAACGATGAGCATATCTGCACTCAGGGTCAAAATATTATTTCTAGGTCATCCGAATTCACTCGCACAGAGATTAGTCCGGACCGATCATTCGGAAGAATGTAAAAATGTTGATTAGATATCAATTACGCGTGTAGATTGTGAGAAACAAAAAAAAACCAGAACGCATCCTATGAAAAATCAATTTATACTTGAGCGAAGAGTGGTATAACATATTTTCTTTTTTTGGAAACATCCAAATCGTGTGCACTTCGCCCGGAAGTGTTTCGGAGTTTTCTAAATTTGTCCGAAAAGAGACAAGTTTTTGTATATGTCCTTCTACGCGAGTTGAGTTGAGTTCCAGATAACATATGGCGATGAATAAACACCATTGATTACCTTCAGTTTGCAGTTTGCAAGCATTAATTCATTGAATCGGTGCAAAAATCTTGAAATCGATCCTCGTTCTGTGGTAGAGCTAATTTTTTATCCATTTTTTTCCACTGTTTCTTCCAGGTATTCGATGAGCTTTGGTCGTTGAAAAGGGAAGAAAAATGTTGATTCATTCATCAAAGAAGCACTCACGATTATGATTTATGGAGATAGCTTGTGAATCAAGATTCCAGAAATTCCCATGTGGAAATTTTGCTATTTTCCTAATCCTGGGACCAAATATCGCAGCCCAGCATGAGGAATTTATATTGTTAGGGCTTCGCACGAGACTCGCGTCAAAGAAAGATGAAATAGTTACCAATTATTCCAATTTGTACAAATATTCCATTAGTACAAATGGAATCAACGGGAAGGGGTGGAACTTTGATCATTCAAACAAAATTAGCAGAGATATATATGTCAAAATATGCAACAAAACATGCACCGAGACCGATATCGAGATTAGTTTCGAGACTGAGAGAACATCTTCGTTATCCTCTACGACAAAATTGGAATTTCATGTGATTTTGTGACACCTTAGGTAGAAGCTTGATTCCGTTCTAAATTTTTATGTCTTAAACTTTTACAACAATAAATATAGATTATTTTTCAATCCAAGACGAGAGTCTCGTGCGAAGCCCTAGTTATCGTCGAGCATTGAAACATTTCACCGTATAATAAACCTTCAAAACACATTCAATAAACTTTTAAATGTCCATATCTCCAGTTTAGGTTCAATAAACGTTAATAAACCCAAAGAGAACAGCAAATGTTTTGGGAGTGTCATCAAGCATGAGGCTGAGTTCAAATTTCAAACTCAGCAAATAGCTCTGCACTGATGAAACTAGGCCTTGCAAGTCCCTTGACAAGTGCTTGTTCAGGCCTTGTGATGTCCTGGAAACTGGCTAGAGTGTTTTTTACTAGGGCCTTCGTGTCCAGTCATCTCTTTCATCAGGCACTCCACCCTCTGACTATGGTACAGCAGCTGCTTCAACAAAGACAGTTTTGTCCTGTATCTAACAGGTGTAGAAGTATAGAACCGGAATTTCTCTATAAACAGCAGTAGCCATCAGTTTAGGAACCCTAAAATCACTTCTTCAGCTCCCCCTAACACCTGATGGAGATTAACAACACAAAACCATAGAAGTTTTGTACACCCGTGATTGTTTGACAACCTTAAACATGTAGAGTTTTGAGCCTACGAACTACGATCTGCGGACAGCATTGGTTTTTTGTTATCATTTGAAGAAAACTGCTGCAGAATCACATCGAATGCTTGTCGAAGCTTGCCAATGGTGAAACACAGTGTTTCGAGTGGTTCAAAAAATTTCAAAGTCGTGAGAAACAAAGAGCGTGGGAAACCACTGAAAAAGTCCGCAGACGACGAATTACGAGCTTTATCGGATGAAGATAATACTCAAACTCAACAAGAACTCGCGGATCAACTGAATGTGACGCGGAAAGCCGTCTCCATTCGTTTGAAAGCCATGGGAAAGATTCGGAAAGTGAGAAAATGGGTTCCGCGTGAACCGAATGAAAGACAGCAAGAAAATCGAAAAACCACTCATTGTGAAATGTTGTTCGACGGATACAAAAGAAAGTCATTGTGAATCCAGGCGAATCATCGGCATCTACTGCACAAGATCAAATCATTTTGAAGAGAAGACAATGCTCTGTGTTTGGTGGGATCGGAAGGTTGTAATCTACTATGAGCTGCTAAAACCTGGGCCAACCGTCAACCCTGATCGCTACCAACGGCGAATGATCGACTTGAATCGCGCATCGCGTGGAAAACGATCGGAATATGAAAAAGGGCAACACGAAGTCATCTTGCACACACAGCAAAACGAGTCAGGAAAACGATCGAGGCGTTCAGTTGGGAGATGCTACCGCATGCGGCTTAGTCTCCAGACTTGGCTCCGTCTGATTATCATCTACACGCTCCCGCTGAACAACGCTTCAATTCGTAATCAAATATCTGGCGTGGCCAGATGATTTCCTAAATACCTTAGTTTATCAGTTCGGTGTCTCGTAGTCTTCTACTATGAACTTCAATTTTGGGATCAAACATTTTCTTACAGGCTATTTGGATTAGATTTTTTTTTCAATTTCGTTCTCCTTGACTCCTGGAATCGAAGAAGCTGCATTCTGGCGCAGTATTTCTCCTCGGCCAGGTTTTCCCGGAGTGCCGAAAAGTCGCTGATTTGAAGACCAGCTCGAAGATGTGATTTTAGATTTTGAAGTGAGTCAAACTATCCATCTTTCCGATTAGAAGTCAACCAGTGAACATTTTCTACCTCAACATTTGAAAAATTCTTTCAAAGTTCTCTAAATGACATCAATCAGAAAGTTCTTTGATGCTTCGATTTGAATCACTCTTTGATAACTTCTCAACCTCATAAGAAAGTTCTCCATGGGATTTTCAAAATCGACGCATTAGAGAACTTTTTGATATTATTTAGAGAACGTAATGAATGTTTGAACTGATCAGAGGTTTTGTTAGCACCTCTTCAAAGGCATTTTTTGGAACATGAACTGTCGGAGAACTCGACCAGCGAGTGTCATTCAACGAGCATGATAGATCAGTTGTCTGTCCCTTCTACATCACAGAATGAAGTTGACAAATTATCCACCGGGCACTCTCTAAATCTGGAAGGGTGGAAAATCGCACGTTTCACTCCACTAAGTGTCAGAACTTGTGAGCCTGTTCGCTTCGGGTGGAATTTTCACTCGTTTCGAGTCACCTCTCACTCTCTTAGAGTGAAAAATTCACTCTAGCATCGGAGTGGTTGTGAGTTTCTAACCTCAAACCTTAGAATATCAAACCTCTAAAAGAGTGGAAATTTCACTCGAAAATTCGACTGGCTCACTTCTGGCTGGATGAAGAGTGAAATCTCATTCCAAAGATTTTAGAGAGCAGGTTCTAACTTTGTTTCAGTTGAGAGAGTGGAGTCAAAAAGTGGAACCTAATTTAGCTCTGATTCGTGGCGTATTACGGAGTGGATCATGATGAATTTCATGTTTCGCCCTGATCTCGCTCTGTCCTCAACCTGATTTTTTAACCTGATCCAACTCTGGATCATTGCGTATTACGGGATTAATAAACGGTTTGAGAAAGTATTACAATTTTTCGACTCGGGGAGCAGGCCACAGATTCGCTACCTTGCAGTTTTACGATGTCGAGGTTGAACTTTAGCGTCAAACAACTCATGAGCTGCAGCTTCTTTCATTTTTACACATTCTTTAATCAACTTAGTGTTGAAGAATAATTATTCTGGCTGTTTAATCGAGAAATACCTCAAACAGTGTTAGGTAAAGGAATCTAAGGATAGCGATGAGAATCATGGTCGAGCAGGGGTTTTGCAGGGATTATTTTACTGATCAATCAAAGATGAATGAAGAAAAATGCACAAAACAGCGATCGCCTTTCCCGCGCGATACGCAACATTGTAATACGCGTGTGATAATTGTAACTCAGAAACCACGATGGCTCTTAACGATTCATTACACAGGTTCGACGCTTTCATATTTCTTAGGTAATCACAAGTTCGTAACGTAAACGGAGAGAATCCGTCCGAGCAACACAAAATATATTTTCTTCCACATCAGGGAGCAGGATGAGAGAAAAATTCGCGTATTATGACATGTTACGTACATTGGTTAATGAGTTAATACTCCGCTTAATATACAAATAAATCATGCATGCATTCAGTTTTTAAAAATTCACATTGAAGAAAATAATTATTCGATTTAATGATCAATATCGCATTAAATGGATCGTCGTTGAGCATCCGCGTTATGCATAACATAGTTGAACTACCAGACAGGTATGCAATCAATATCTTCTTGTTCTTTCTTGACTTTTTTCCATTGGTTCTCGTGTTATGAGCTTTATGAGATCCGTAACACACATGCCTTTAAGCGAAAGAGACGCATAAAAGGCAATGATTATGGGTCAATCTCGATCCATTAAAAGAGATTGCCTCGTTTATGGACACGACGACGCGTATTCTTTGAAAAACCGACGTCCGCAACATTGCATAAAGTAATAAATGAAATTTGTCAAGTGTGTATGTGTAGGACAGTAAATAATTTGGAAAAAAATATATTTTTTTTCTTGTATTTTTTTCTCCTTCTTCCCCTTTGATTCTTTTTTTGTTTTATTGTCCCTTCTTTTCCTCCTCCTCCTCCTCCTCCTCCTCTTTTGCTGCTGCTTCTTCTTCTTCTTCTCCTTCTTCTTCTTCTTCTTCTTCCTGAGTGAAGTGCACACGTTTGTAGTTGTGTTGTAAAAATATAACGACGTGTGTATCTCGGAGTTTCATTTGGCCCTGACATTCGTAATGACATTGTCACGAAGGAGTCTCTTTGTGACTGATTGCGCCAGAGAGGAGTGTTGTTGTTGGTGATACAATTTCCGTCGCAATTTCAACGGCATTGAACTCTTCTTCTCACAAATAAATCATCGTTGTTACATTGAGAAAACGAGCGTTCGCCAACCGTGAGGAGAGTTTTGAGAGATTCAATTCTGCGTGTCCGTGTGACTCAACTCCGCGAAAAAACAACGATCTCTCGACACCACGGTCTATCGAAGTTTCCTATACTTCCTCGTATAGAGTGATCCATAAAATAAATTCGAATTTTGCGGTCCCAGTTGGAAATTCCACTCAAAAGAATTTTGACATTCGAGATTTGAAACTCGACAAAGCAAAAGTAACCTTAAAAGTCAGTAGAGATCGAAAGCAAGAGGGGAATAATAGACTTCCTTTCGCATCCGGTGTTGCGAAACAAGCCGGATTGTATATACGACATGGGTCCGAAGGATTCGGAAGACTAACTCTTACTCCCATTTACTTCCACATTTTGAACAAAGAATGACTACAACTTCCTTTTGGGAGCACGATATTTATGTGCTAATAAATGCTACTCCAAACGCTCTTTTCTGCTGCACTTCATTTCCTTTTCAAATGTATAGAGACTTCGTGGTAGCTCTCACGCTTCAACGCTCGTGGAGCTCTCATTTTCGCCACAGGGATACAAGGAAGGAGGGATATCGAACTTTTATGATTTCGTTGAAACTTCGATATAAAATCTTTAAAAAGATATAAAAGATGCAAAAGAGGAACGAAGTGAGGGTCGACAGATGATTGAGAGGATATACCGCAAGGTAATTTAATAAGAGGCTTGTTTCTTTTCTTCCCTCTTCATTGAGACTTGATTCATCATTTTTTTCCCTTCTTGTTTTTATAAAACATAGTTATAAAACACAAATTGATGTTGTACGAAAGAATCGATATACATCCCCGACATCAATCAAGTTTATCGATCTATCAATCTCAAAGATTCAAAAATATTTCACTATACACACGGGTTGCACGCATCAAAGAAAAATTACTCTCCATTACGTTCGACACAATTTTAAAAAAGTTGAAAATTAAACGCGAGATCGCTCCTTTTTTTCATTCCTCACGGACAGCCCGGAGGAGTGAAAAAATTTGTTGAAAGTAATCATATTCGGAACGATTTTGTATACATTATGGATTATATATCGATGAACGTGGATAAAATTCATAAGGATTCGCGAATGAGAGCATCGATTTCGTCTTGCGATCCTCTCGTACTTCAATTTTTTAGACAAGTTTTCAAGAAGATTCGTTACGAAAGTTACGTTTGGCTTCTGGAGAATTTATCAAAAGAAAAAATTCGATGAATTCATAACTATTCAGGGGATCGTCGGGTGCAGGGCCCGTACAGTGCAAGAGATTTCGCAAAGAGCTCCCATTATTTTGAATCCAAAATGAAGTCTCGATAAACACTTTGATGTCCAGGAAGAATTCATTTCGTTCAATACGACTCCATAATGAATATATATATATTAATTAGCATAACAGGGACTATTCAAGAGATCTTTGGGGAGTCTTCGATGATAAATTCGAATTGAACATTCATTTGTGCTGACTGAGCTTAGAAGTAATCCAACTCATTTTTTCATGAGTCACGCCAATATCAGCATATATCGTTTTATTATTCTTGCGACAAAAGCGTACGGGAGATTTTTGAGATCAATTATTTCTGAGAAAAAACATTTTTTTTTTCGGAACTCAAAATTTGGCCTCTGCGTACAGCAATCGATGAAATATTGGTAAGATTATTCCCTGAGAATTTCAGACAGTTTCATAAATTCAGTTCGGAGAAATCTTGCGAGCGAAATCTTGACTCGGATGGTACGCTGGTATCCCCTTGAGATAAGTACTTTATCATTCATCCTCCAGACTTCACCTTTCGAAATGCAAAAGAATAATGCAATCATTCATCACGACTTCAAAGATATGCGCATGTATATATGCGTGTATAAGATGTTAGTCGAGTAATGTGAGAAATCGGTTGACGTTGGCATCGTCATCGGAAAAGTAGGTGCGTATTAATAAATACATATTTTCGGTATTTTATCATACACTCAAAAAAAACACCGTCTAATGATAAGACGAAGCTGCATAATTATAAGATGATCTTCCTGTTTCAAAATACTTTCAAACGGAGATTCGTCGGGAACCGTCTCAAACGATTCCATTTCACTAACAGACGACTTCTTCTTCTGACAAAACGGGGTCTCTTCTACTGATAAGACGGGGAGAAATACTCAAAATTATTCACTTGGGAGTAGATTAGAAACATTTTCTTCATTGTGAGGCGGAGACCGTCTTATGAGAAGTAGGGATTAATTTCAAGGTTAGACGATTTTCATCTGTTTATAAAACTGATGGTGGAACGAGTTTGTTTTACCAGAGAAACGGACTATGATTGAAACGGTTGATTTGAAATTGAGCCGTCCGATGATAAGAAAATCATTTTTATGAGTGTAGGCGTGCTGGTTTTATTTCATGCTCTGTTTTGGTGACCCTTGTAATAGGGCCTGGACAGGATCGTCACATACTCATCTTCAGGGCCTGCATAGTATTTCCAACTTGGATTGGCCTATGTAGGACACCCATGATGAAGCTAATGTAGGTGATGAAACTAGGACCTTTAAAAGGATAAGAAATTGCTGCGAATATCATCAAATTGAATAAATATTGCAAGGAGGAAACTTCCACGATTGAAAATTGAGCTATCCAAGGCCCTACCAGGTGTGTAAGTATGAAACCGGAATTTTCTATACATTTTTTCCATCTTTCTGGCAATTTGTGGATTCCGCGCCAAAAGAACTGTTGTTCTTTTGAGGCAAACCAGTCATCGAGCCATTTTCGTACATCTTCGTAAGAAGTAAAGCGCTGCTCGGCAAGTGCGTGTCCCATCGATGCAAACAAGTAGTAATCGGATGGGGCAAGGTCCAGCGAGTAAGGCGCGTGCTGAAGAATCTCCCAACGGAACGACTCTATCGGTTCCTGGACCTGTTTTGCTTTGTGTGCTGGTGCATTGTCATGCAGCAAAATCACCTTGTGTCGTCTTTGTTGGTATTCTGGTCGTTTTTCACGCAAAACTCGATCCAAATCGATCATTTGTTGTCGGTAGCGTTGAGTATTGACAGTTTCCCCAGGTTTCAGCAGCTCGTAGTAGATTACGCCCTTCTGATCCCACCAAACACACAGCATTGTCTTTCGTCCGTAGCGGTTTGGTCTTGCCGTCGATGTTGATGGTTCACCCGGAGTAACCCATGACTTTTTGCGCTTAGGATTCTCGAAATATATCCACTCTTCATCGCCAGTCACAATTCGATAGAGAAATGACTTTCTTTGGAACCTGGCGAGCAGCATTTCGCATGATGTTTTGCGGTTTTCCTGCTGTCTTTCGTTGAGTTCATGTGGAACCCATTTCCCCACCTTTTGTATCTTTCCCATGGCTTTCAACCGAAGGGAGATGGCTTCTCGGGTCACCCTTAACCGATCCGCCAGTTGTTGTTGTGTTTGAGCGTCGTCTTCGTCCAACAAGGCTCGCAGGTCAGCGTCTTCAAACTTTTTCGGTGATCTTCCACGTTCTTCGTTCCTGACGTCCAAATCGCCACTTTTGAACCGTTCGAACCACTCGAAACAATGTGTTTTACCGAGAGCATGCTCACCAAACGCCTCCACAAGCATTCGATGCGATTCGGCTGCGTTTTTCTTCAGATGAAAACAGAAAAGTAGTGCTGTCCGCAAATCGTAATTTGTTGGCACAAAACTCGACATGTTTATCTCTATTAAACTAATGCTACTGAATGAAACTCGTGTCATTGTGAGTTGGAAATCTTTGTCGGATATCAATACAATAACAAGACACCGCTGACGTGATGTGTCGGTAACTGCATGGACATCTAGCGCCACCTATGGGCAAATTCCGGCTTCATACTTACACACTTGGTATCTGTACCCAGACCACTTCGACTTGAGTCCAGACAGGGTCTGGAATGAGCCAATTCCAATTTCTATTCGTGTATTCTACACAACGTTACTTCGTTCATACATTATCGGACTGTATCAAAAAACAGAACAGCCTCGTTTAGTATTGGAATTTTGGGGGCATACACCGCAAAAAGTCGAAATTACCAATACGATTTCAGTAAATTTGCTTTTTGAAGTAGGTTTATGTTCAAAAAAGGAATTAATATGAGGGTGAGGCCCTGTGCAGGCTGTAGTTGGGTGCATTCAGATTTTCCAAACGGGGAAAACGTTGGAAATACAGCTTGGCCCTACATGGATTGTATACAGGTATGCTTGAATCAAGATCTTCGGGAGAATACAGGAAGCCTTGCAAGGCCCTATCGAGGCTGTAGTTGATGTGCCTAGATTTTTGAAACCGGGGCAAAAATTGGTAATGCAGCGTGGCCCCATATGGGCGTTATATGGGTGTCCCTGACTTAGAGAAATCCCCTTAGTGGCCTATATTTAATACAGGTCGTATGGAATCGAATAGAAACTCATTCCCACTATACCCGACTCTCCCCTACTGATTCAATTCCCCCTCCTCCAATCGTTTTGTTCTCCAACGGGATGAAAATGTACCCACATTTTTCTAACATTCACATAATTTCTGGGAATTTCGTACACGATGTTTGTAAGATTTCTAAATTTTCTGAGAACCGTTTCGGAAGAGGTATTATTAAAAGAATTTATAAATTTTGGAATAACATTCCACTCCTATGAATGATCTCAGCTAGAGATGAGCGAACTCAGAAAAATCGAGCACTGAGCTTGGTTCGAGGGTTGAGTTCACCTCGAATGATCAAATTTTCACAGCATCACTGAATGTCGTTGATCTACTCGGTTAAGATCAACCACACCTAATTGGAAGATCCTATTGAATTCGATAAAAACTGAGGCCCCAGGTTCCCGGTTCGAATCCAATGGGTTTGAATGGGATCGAACCACTCATCTTTCAATTGAAAATGAATGAGAATAAATAGGAATATCCAAGATAACGAGATTCAAGAGGTAATATCACTTTATGGCCACGAAATTTTTTGCCATTTTCTAAAATTCACCACAAACGATAGAAACATTTGTGAAATATGGGGTTTTGTGCATATAAAAATACTAGTCTTTGAGTACCAGAAACACATTTTATCATATTCTTACAATACAAAATGGCGGCATATCAGCATATTCAAAATAAGTTTGTTAATCTACATGGGCGTAATTATGAATGTAGGCCAAAAAACTGAAAAATTTCTCAAAATATAGTTCAAAATCTAGCAAATATTCTAGGATTTTTCAGAAAACTGATTTTGAAGACAATGGCATTGATTTGAATTTTTTTTCGATTTTTTCTTTGTTAAACCCTCATAAAATCTGTCGTTTTCAATTCATCGAAAAAATCCTACGATGTTCGTTAGATTTTGTACCATATTTTGAGAAACTTTTTCATTTTTTGCTCTACATTCATAGTTGTGACCTGTACCGGAACGCCCATATGAATCAACAAACTGATAAAATGTGTTTCTGGTACTCAAAGACTAGTACTTTCATATGCATGAAACCCCATATTTCACGAATGTTCCTATCGTTTGGGGTGAATCTTAGAAAATAGCAAAAAATTTCGTGGACACAAGGTGACATTACCCCTCAACGGATGATATCGAATTGCCTGTTGATTATTTTATGGATTTCATTGATCATTATTATTCGCTACTTCGTGATCAATGATTCACGATGAAGACTTCTGATATTGACAAGAAAGAGGCGATATATCCGTAAATCAATCCTGGGCATCCTAAGGTAGGACCTGGCCCCGTAAGGGCATATCTTAGACATCCAATACAAGGTTGCCTACCCACGGCTCATGTCAGCCCCAGTTGGGGTTCCGAGTATATTCCTGGGATATTCCGAACCAGGGATGTCCACCCACAGCCCATATAAGCCCCGAGTTGGCTACCATTGTTTTGCCTGGATATTTGATACCATTACGGGGCCTAGATTGGAAAGCGTAACATTCCAAGTTGAGGCCACTTTTCAAGGAGGGATTATGAACCTGGCCTAGGTCTCAGCTCGGGAAAAATTTCCACACGAGTAGGAGCGAATAGGACGAAATCGAATTTGTATAAAAATAACTTCGAAAATATCGAATTAACAAAGCAGTAAGCTCTGGTGAAGAATATCTTGGAATTCTGTTGAAATTCATTGACTGTCCATCTAAGTTTTCTTTCGTTCATTACAAGCAGGGCCATTGTAAGATACTTTAGGGTCCTGGGCAGATTCCTCACCTTAAGCCCCTGGGTATATAATTCAATGTAGTTTATATATAAGTTACATACAATTTTGAGAATTATTACACAGGGGATGTAGAGATCAAAAACCCCGCCGCAAATGAGGAAGCCTCATGGAAACCAAAGCCCCCGGTGACTGCCCCTTTCGCTGGTACCTTAAAACTGCTCTGATTAACAAGCAGTGACATTCAATGGAATGTTACGAATTGTCGATAAAATTGAATAATATTCCACAAGATTCAATGAATTCTTGTGAAATCCCTGGTAAAAAAATCTCTCTGAAAATTTCACGTCTCAGAGTTCAAAGAAGAGAATTCAGGATGGGGGCCAAATCAACGAAAAAACAAATCAACGAAATCAGTGTTTGAAAAGAGAGAGTGTGACGTATCTCTCTTTTCAACCAACTTTTCGTTGATTCGGTTTTTCGTTAATTTGGCCCCCATCCAGAATTCAAAGAGATTCAGAGAAATTTGGGGAGATTCAGAAGGATTCAGAGCAATTCATCGTGATTCAGGGGAATTCAGAAGGATTCAGGAACGGGTAGATTAGGGAAGAATTGTGCGTTGAACTTCTCAGAAGGATTCAATGAAATTCAAAGAGAGATACATTTCGTGAAATTTTTTGTGCGAGATATCAGAGGCATTCAGGGAGTTTTAGAGAAACTCAGAGACCCGGAAATTAGAACTTTTCAGAAGGATTCAGGGTATTTCAGAAAGATTCAGAGGAATTCAGAGAGAAATTGATTGAGTGAAATTTTTGGTTCAAGGATTCGGAGGTATTCAGGGAGTTTCAGGGAATACCAGAGACCTGAAATTTAGCAAAAATTGAGTATGGAACTTCACAGAAGGATTCAGGCAAATTCAGAGTAAGCTTTGGGTCCTCAATATTTGAAATTCAGAGAGATTCAAAGAGATTCAGGGAAGGGAAATTCAGAAAGATTCAGGCAAATTCAGAGTAAGCTTTGAAATCTAGATATATGGAATTCTGACACATTCAAAGAGATTCAGAGGAATTCAGAGAGATCCAGTGCAACTGTTTCAAAGGGATTCAGCATGAGCTTGGAATTGATAATAAATAAAATTCTGGAGAATTCGGAAATATTTCGAAGTATCCTGAAGAATTCCTAGATTTCCATAAAAAGCATTAAGAGAGATTCGAAGAAAGTTGGAGTGATTCAGGATGTATGACTATCTGACAGGTCTCTCACTTCCTCTGAATTACTCCGAAATTGCTCTGAATCTCTCTGAAAAATGTCCGAAAATATAGAGAGATTCAGAGAAATTTTTTTACCAGGTCTTCATTGACTTTCATCGAAGGTTGTTGGATTGTGTGGGATTTTATTCAATTTCACTTGAACATTGGGGTGCCAAAGTAAATGAAATTCAATAAAAATTCTCCACCAGCAAGGGCGCATTCAGAATTGAACTATAATTCAAAAATTATTCCATAGATTTTGATGAAGTTTCACAGTTTATTAATAGCACTAAAAAAATACTCCTCAATCGAAAGATTTGTATTTTAGTTGGAAATTTAGAGTTTTTTCAACAATAAACTGATACTCTTTTGCTCGAAAATCTGGGAGTGAACTGTCAAAAGCTGCTATTATGTTAAATTCCGAGAAAAAAATAAATAAACCATGAAGCTTTGATTGAAGACTAAATTTATTATTGAACTGACAATTTTCATTTGTTTTGTTAATTTTAAATCGTCCAATGAGGGAACAATATTATTCTAAACAATGAATATACCCTTGCTGGAATTTTGGGCGAGTCAAGTTGAAGTATAATATAAAAAAAGTTTGAGGAAATCCGATGGATTTTGAGAATTTCGAATCCACCGCTTTTGATTTAAAAAGTTGAACAACGGATTTATATAATCTCATAATTTTGGGCAACTTTTCAGCAATCGGCCCCACTGTGAGGCGTATCTGTGGAAAAAACATAAACCAATCCCTGCCGAGGTCGAAGATTAGTTGCTTCAGCGAAGAAACTAACACTGTGCGAAACAAAATTAAATAAATTTTGAGCTTCCCGAGTGGAGCCGCGTCCTGTATCGGTTGGTTGCCGACGTTTCGCCATCATTGCAGTTGGCTTCTATACCGCCCTGAAGGAACCAGCTGTAATGATGGCGAAACGTCGGCAACCAACCGTTACAGGACGCGGCTCCACTCCGGAAGCTCAAAATTCATTCAATTTGAGCCGTTTTCCCCTGTGGTGTTACAGCGATTCAGCGTTAGTGGATTACAATTGATTAGAAACCAAAAATTTTGAAGTCCTTTGATTTCATAATGAAAATTACTAGACTGCGACTGGTTCAATTCTTTTCTCAGAGATCCGCTTTATCTGACCTAGCGAGTCACGGTGGATTTATGTGTCCAAGATGCAGTTTCATCAAGCTATTTAGTTTTTTACAACAAATCCCTGAGTGCTTACATCACAAAATTCAAGGCCAAGGTCAAAATTTGCGAAAGAAAAATCCATTTTTGATGAATCTATAAAAAATCCGTATATACAGAACTTTCGTTTAAACTTCACATGCTTTATTTTACTGTTTTCTATCGATGCATTTCGTTCCGACTTTTAGTTTCATGATAAGGTTATTTTATATAGTATCCGGGTTCATCCGAGTGTGAATTCAGGTTTTTCTACGCCTCATCACTCGATTCAATCCAGTTCGGTTGCTGAAACGAGACGAATTTCATCTTCTTCGACCAACTCCTCGCAACTGGGAGCATCGTCAAATCGTTTCATCGAACGATTCAAACTGCAGCAACATGGTGATACCAGACACAAAACCGAATGACACCCCAAAATAGATCCAGAATTATATTTAGATGTATATATTTAGACGTGGAAATTTCTACCTGGTTTCGTCAGTTTTTCACAGTTTGATTTCCTGGGACAAAAACCGTTCAAAGCCTATCAAAATCTATCTATTTTTTCTGCCTTGAATTTTCAGCAGGGTTAATTTTTGAACATATAGTGGTATTTGCTCTCCACCTGACGATGAGTTTTCATTCTCATCCACCAAATAGCCTACCCAGTTGACAAAATATTTGATAAACCTTCAGAAAAGTAGTTTTCTAAAACTGAGTCTCAGCGACTCGCTCACTCACTCGCTCATTTATTCACTCGATTTATCTTGGAGTAAAAAATGAGGGCGTGATTGAGCCATGCATTGAATAATTCATTCAATGATTGCATTCATGCAATGCAATGGAAATTCGTTATAAATATAATCTTTATAAATCTTAAGAAATGTTTTCAACGAGATCGAATATACGTTACGACGATTAATTCCCTCGGATTTCCCGAGTACCAATGGTAATTTCGTTTCGCCAAACGGGACTAGTGCAGACGTGTTGCGTTTTTGTGCGGTACTGTTGCAGACGTAGTGCGGGCGCATCACATCCACAAAAAAACACACAGGACGCCCGACCAGTCCCGTTTGGCGAACCCGAAATGGAAATTTTTACTCCGGTTGAAAGATATTCATCGAGGGGAAATAAAAAATTCCACATCACTCAAATGATTCTTTCTCATGAATTCTGGTTCTCTCGGTTAACGAGAGTTAAGGTAAAATATCGCTTGATTGAAAAATCTCATTGGAACGATTGATTCTCATTGACTCCAATGAAAACTCAGTTTCTAATGGGTTCGAATCAGTTCCCAGTATCGGAATCAATGAGAATCAATCGTTCCGATGAGATTATTCAAATATGATGAATAGAATATACACGCGTACTCGCATAGAGATGAAAAGATCGACAGTATTTGCGCGAGGCGTTTCAAATGAGACCACACATTTTCTATCCCCAAATTCGCAATCGAAGCGAATAGAGTGAGTCGAAGGAAAAAAAAATCCAGTAAGAAGATTATATCCACCTCCAACAAAACGTCTCCTTGTCTTTGGTATCATTTGAAAACCAAATTCACCGATGCCCGATTCACCGATTCGCATCTCTAGCCTCATCCGCGCACATGTTAAGGATGCAATGAAATCTGTGCTCTTTCGCATTCCGCAAATTTTCTATCCTCCTCTGTCGTTCTGCTGCGGAACAAAAGAGAAATCGACATCCAGGTCCTCGTTGTATATCCCTTTTCGTTGTATTCATTGTCGAATATCACACGAATATCTCAAGAACCCACTACTTTTGAGGATTGACTTTTTAGAATTTGTTCTATTTCGTAGCCCACAACTCGTAATTCGTAGGTACTCAATCTTCGAGCCATGCTTTCAATTTATTTTTGGAGATTGCGTGGAATCTCCAGACTGCTGTTGTCTCTATCCAGATCATCCGTTTGTTTCTTTTTACCACTTCGATAATCAAACAGAAAAGCATTATTCTCTTTTCACGAAGTCATGGACCGCCTATCGAACTCGAATCCCAGTTGCGCGGCGATGATGACACAACACTCAGTTGTGGAAGAAACAGAGATTATTATTGTTCAGAGGAAGAGAAACCTCTCGTACTTCTGGAATTGAGATCCTAGACCGAGCCTGAAGTTCCATGAGGAGCTAATAAGATTGAGCGAAGTGTGAAGCATGAAGTGAAAAAGTGTGAAGTGTGGGCCAAGTCCGCACGCGAGTGAGGTTTTAAAAACTGAAGAGAAAAGAACAAACGGAGAAGCACAAGTCGGAGAAGAAGAAGTCAAAGAAGCAGAGGAAGAAGAAGAAGAAGAAGTAGAAGAAGCAAAAGAAAAAGAAGAAAGAGAGGAGGAGGAGAAGGTCTCTACTTCGACATATATGCGGTCAGAACGCGCGCCTTCTGACTCAGTGCTTGACAAGCCAGCAAGCTCGTAGGAGCACAAGCAAAACTGTCGGCGAGCTTTGTCTTCAAGTCTCTCGCACGCGATACATCGTTCGTCCTTTTTTTGCATTGTTTGTTTTTTTCTCACACAACCCGACGACGAACATTCAAGAGTAATATATAAATAATAATCTTAAGTTTTACCACTGTGATCAAGTGAAACTTATAATATAGTGTATGAGAAGAATATTTTTTAACCAATCACGAGTGTGAGTGAGATCAACTGTGTGTTGTTTGTTTTTTTTTATGTGTTGAGGGCACCATCACGATGGCTTTCAAAACGTTTCGTTTAATTTCCTGGTGTTCGATAATGAAATAAATCAACGTTTCGATTTGAGTTGGTAGATTTTGGGCGCGTGAGCGCTCGGGTACGAACGACACACATCATCTTTCGCGGCATCGGAATGACGAGACATCCTCTAGACGAGAGTCGATGGCAGACGGACACTGACAGTTATTCTGTGAAATCATTCAAGTTTTCATGATCATCCCTAGAGCGTGTGAATCCTATTCCTACTGCTACTGCTGTTGCTGCTGTTGCTGCTGTTGCTGCTGCTGCTACCACTTGGTACAGGGTGGGTGCGTGAGCATAATCGCGTTGAACGGACGAGAAGGAGAAACGAAAAAGAAACACACTTAGCGAAAGTGAGTTCTCGAGGCGCCACGTGAACTCGTTGTATTCCATCCGGAGCATCAATTATATATTATATTTATTATAGCAAAAATAGCGAGCCGCAAAAAAAACCCCCCCGAAAGAAACATAGACGAATATCGGGAAGAAAAAAGCCAAACGAAACTCGTGTGGAGTGCATGTGTGCTGCGTGCTCGTGCTCGTGTGTGTGGTCCTGGTTGTCACAAGATGACAGGATTATCATTAGAATTCGTTTGATCGAGCAAGGCAGATTTTGTTCTCTTTTTATTCCTTGTTTTCCTCCTCTTCCTTCTCCTCCTCTTCCTTCTTCTTCTTCTTCTTCTTCTTCTCCTTCTCCTTCTACCTCCTTTCTCCTTTCTTCGACCTTGTCAAGATGATAACGAGAGCAAACTCCCTAATACCAGTTTCGTTGCTGCTAATAATCGTCGGTGCCTTTGATATTCCCGGCATCGATGTCAGATCCAAGGCAATGGGTTGCAACGATTGCAGTACCCTTCACGAAGAAATAAAAGCTTTGACTCTCGAATCTATAAAGGAACAAATTTTAAATAAACTTGGGTTCAAACAGGCGCCAAATATAACCGGTAAGGCGTTACCAAGAATTCCTCCGGTCTCTAAGATAATAGAGATGTACGATATGCAGGGTGATCAACCCTTGGAACCTGGCATAACTCATCACGAAGAAATCGACGAGCATGCTGCCAAAACTGAAACCGTCTTCGTCTTCGCACAGCCTCGTAAGTCTCTCTTTCTCTATGTTTTTTTTCCAATTTTATTTATAAGTATCTATAACATCGATTACGGTATTCCACCCATTTTCTTTGATTCTTGTAAATTCATCCTTTCCCACCTTTTGTGGTTGATCTTTAATGTATCATTGTCAACTGGTTTGTTTCATACTCGTTGGAAAACTAGTTTCTTCTCACCTATATTTAAATCAAAGGACAGAACTGATTGCGAGGAATCGTTGTAGACCCATTCGAACGTATCCTCCCGAAACAGAGGATATTTTTCAAATTTCTGTTCGAAAATGCGATGCGATGATCGATCGAGTTTAGTTGGACGCGCCACGCTGTCTCTCGTTGCACCCAAAATATTTGAATGATAAAAAAGATCGAAGGAAACATTTTATCCGAAGGTCTCACGCGTACATTCGTGTCAATGAGAATAAAATAAACGAATTTCGTATCCAACAAACCTGGTCTAAAGATGTCAAGTTCGTACAATCTTATCAGAAATTTCTCGAATAAACAACAATATTATTGAAAGTCGATCGTTTGCCATTGAAAAAGAGGAAATCAAATCATCAGAATTTTTTTAAAAAAAACACAATACAGTGAGAATAGGATGAAATAAGAATAGGAGAAAATCTAATCGTTTCCTGGTGAGTGGTATTTTTAAATCATTGAGGCTTTCGAATGAAAATTCTATCCGAAGAATGAATATCGCGTGCCTCCGCATGATTGGCATCGTAGAAATAATCTTAACATACGTATCGTTTGATTACGTATATGTACTTAATAAGTATCGACTTGTCACTACACCATTATATAATTCAAATTATTTAATAGAAACTGGAAATCGTAGGCCATTCCATCAGAGGAGTACAGAATTAAACGAACGAGTGTTTATCAAACGATACAGTTTGTATAATAGATCATTATAAGATTAGAAAATTCATTTGAACGTAAAAACAGCCTCCCTCGTCGAACATTCCTTTCCAGAATATTCCTATCAGGAGATTTCTAGAATATTCACCCGTCGCTGGTGAAAAATTCTGCCATACTTTGTTACGCTCTAAAATTTTTAGTAAAATTTCCACTCTTTTAGAATGATATTTCAAGGAGAGAAACTCACAGTCGCTCAAATTCTAGTCAATTTTTCACTCTAAAAGAGTGAAAATCTGACAAATGAAATTGAATGTTTAATTGTAATTCAATAAGAATTGGTCAGAATCAATGGGTTCTTTTAACCATGTGATTTCCCACTCTTTTAGATTTAGAGAGTACTCTTCCAATACTTTCTTATTGAAATTCCAGAAAAACGTTCAATCCAATAGGGGAATGTATGAAATTTATCAGAAACATTCGAACTCGATGACCAAATACGAAGTCAACGATATGAAAAGGCCAATTAATCGCGGAAGCAGTGACACGATGTTACAGTCACTCAAAATCAAACGAAGTTATCTTATTCTTGCATACGTTGTCATTGGACTCTCAGAATCTTGGATACAGATTATAACACCTCCGCGTGAATGACGAGTAAAGTCCAGCTCGTGCAGTGAAATATTCATGGAAGATTTGAAGATCTTTTTTCTCCTCTACCCTTTCGTACCCTATTCCTTCACCGTCCGGTTACCAAGAATTTGAAATTCGAGATTTCGAAGCTTTTTAGCTGCAAAATAAAGGGGATCTTGAGGAAAGGTAGAATTAATCTGAGCTGAGGGGAAAAAAAAAGAATTCGTATGAAGTTTTCATGAGAATCCTTACCGAGCTGTACAAATTCGTGAAGTGATATTTTTTTGTTCTGAAGAATTCTCTTCGAGAATTTTGGTTTGGTGAGAAACAGTGGACAAAAAATGTTAGCGAAACCTATCAAGTTATGACATTTGATACGAAGTTTGCAACGGTGGTGGATGGTCATTCAATCCATTGAATTTTCATTGAATCTTATTACTTGCACAGATTCCAATGAGTTTCAATAGATTCGAACACGCGTGAATGGGTATTCGCCGTAGCAGAGTTTGTATTGAATCGAAACGAATTGATTTCAATTGTGGGTCAAGTCTGCCACGAGACCTAAGGAGACTTTAATCATTGATATTTTCACCAAGTTCGATCCAGGCTTGGGCAGATAGTTGTACCAGACTTGGTTCAATTGATTCACGTTCGAGCATCAACGACAAATGTGTGTTTTTTTTTATCACAGGGATTGTGATGAGAAAAATATTTCTTCTTTAGATTAACGTACAGAACCTCAAATTGAAACGATGGGAGAAATTATGTGAAAAGCTTGAAACAGGTGAACTATTATTACTGGCAAATTCGCGAAAATACAGGGAGTGGACATTTCTCCGTCGTCACTTCGTTGCCTCAACGGAGACTGTCTCTTATTTCTCCTTTATTTCCAAGGCTCCGGTTTTTTTCTCCACCAATTCTTCAAATCCATTCCCTGGTGGGAATCCAAAAGTGCAGAAAGCGGATATTGGAACAAATGAAACGTAAAAATGTTTCGATTCCCTAGGAAATATTACATTGAGTTCTTCCTCATGATTTATTCGCAGGGGAAATCTTATTTTATTACTAATGAATCACAAATATGTAAATCTTATCTGACTGGTGATGTTTGGATGAAACTTGTGAATTTCTTGCAAGGTTGATCCAAACATCACTGAGATCAAATTTATACATTAATAACTAGAATCATTGATAAGCAGTTGTATTTATTGGATCAATATTATTCATTAAATTCGCCAAATATTTATTAGAATCATATTTGGATTAATTAATTTTTCTGGAGGATTGGTGAAAAATTGTTTCATGCATGTAAACTGAAAAAACTAATTAATCAAATTGAGAAAACAAAATGAAAAAATTCTCTGAGTTGAAGCAAATTTGTTCAAACTAAGAACTTATCTGAATAGATTATAAATTCAATAATAAGTTTTTATTTTTACCCTTTAATTATTCTCACAAGTGCCATAATGTTAGTTTCTAATAAGTTCCTCGTTAGATAATGACGACTGTTTCACTAGTTTTGATGAATGGAATAATCTAGTTAGTTGGAGTGTTACATTCTAGTGAGTGCCTTGTGAGTTTTCCCCCCTAGTGCCTCATGAGTGGAAGAGATAAACTCGTAAGTGCCTCATTATTCATTAGCGGAAATTTCTACCAGGGTAGATGACTCTTCGTTTGCGTTTTCGTTACACTTCAACGCTTCATTTTCACCAGGGTTCCAACGAAGTTCTTGGTGCAGTTGGTTGCTTGGTTGTGCTGTACAAATCTCAAATTGTTTATGATGTATTCCCCAAAATACTTTGATAACATCAAAAAATTGCCACCAAAAAGTTTATTTTTGAGAAAAATCTGTATCCATTTTTCGAAATTTATTCAATTGCCTCCACAGCAATCATTTCCGAATATAATAATTCACGACAAAATTCTTTCTAATCCTCAAAGCTTGTCACACAGTTGGAAATTTCTGCGTGAAGCTTCAATCACATGTGATGGAAGCAATTTCTATTCGCGTGATTGGAAAAGTTGTTGAAATGATTCTAGTCACCTTATAGAGCCTTTTCTGGTGCCTAGCTTCACTGAAAGTACCTTGAAAGGTACTATACAATCGCTATAATCATTCTCACTAGAGATATCAATGAAAATTTAGTTACTTAACTATACTATTATGAATAACACACTGTAAAAACTATTCGAGATTCTCCCATACCTTTGTGAAGGGAATTTCCTATGCTTGTACGGGAAAAGCGAATTCCCGTACACGTACAGGAATTTTTACATGAAAATATAGTAAAATTGATATTTTGATGGGCTTTTTACTGTAAATTTGAAAGATTTTTCCCAAAATTTACGGGAAATTTCCTATCCATGTATGTGTTACTTACTTCACACACATGTATGTGAAATTCCCCATAAAAATTTTTCACAGTGTATAATGTAGCAAAAATTGAAGATTCGATCACGAAGAATTTAAAATTTCAAGAGATAGTGACTTTCTGATATATCTCTCACCCTGAACCTCTTCAATCGATTCAGAATGGTGTCTCCAGAGCGGTCTTTTGAGTTTAGAAAATAACCAGACGTCACACGGTGCTGAATCAGGTGAATATTGTAGTTCTGGACCAATATTAGTTGATTGTTTGGCAAAAAACTTACGAAGGCTCCGCTTCTTTCGCGGATAACTTCACGCAAACGACGCTTGACACTCAAATAATATTCTTTGTCAATAGTTTTCCTTGGTGGAAGAAACTCGTAATGCGTAAAACACCTCGATAATTAAAAAACACTGTCAGTTTGATTTTTAAACGACTTTTGCACGATCTTCGGTCCCTCGATCAGTAGACCCATACTTTAGAGTTGACGAGATGACGTCTTCCTCACTTCCTCTTGAAGCTGAATTAATTTATTCTTATTTGCCGTGCACTCGGTGGCGACGCGAACCGCCTAGCGGATAGAAGTGGAAACGCCCGTTTGGGGCGGACACTCTTGGCGCATTACTTTATCGCTTTTACTATGTCGCGTCATGCGTTATTGTTTTGGTACTTGTTCATCATGCGTAATTGCTAGTTTCAGGAGCGATGATGAGGGGACCGAGTTTTAGAACATCAATTTCACGATTTAGAACGTAGAAATGCTGGACGCTATATAAATGAAAATTATGAACATGCTAATAAAAACTGTTGTGAGTATTTAATCGTAATTCTGCGAAATGGAGGGTGTTCCTAGAGGTAAACCAAATGATCAAAGCCATTGTGTTTTCATACATCAAAAGTCGGGTCCATTAGTTGTCGGGAATGGCGAAAAATCTGGAAATATATCTTTGATCGATCGTCGAAAAAGTTATGAGTTTATACGCTTTATTTAGTCTTCTGCATAATTGAGAGTATAGTTTGTATGGTTTATTTGTTAGAATTCGCAAGAAATTCGGCCCTTTTTACCCTATAAATAGTTGTTTCGCGCTTTTTCGTTTGATTATCATGTGACACACGCTGTAACAAACATTTGTGAATTCCAAAGAATAAGGGTGTGGTGAAAAACTCATTCCTAACAGTACACTCACCGCTTCCACGTGGCATTTCCGTGGAAGCGACGTGAATACAAGGTGAAGGAACGAAGGAGCGACGGAGAAATGTCCGGCGATCGGTAATCGCGCTGTACGGGATGGATTTATGAACTCCCTGAACTAAATTTTCGTGACTTCCCAAAAAAATTTTTGTCGACTGATTGAATCTGTTTGAAATTTTATAAAAAATTTATAAACCTTTTTTGGAAGTTGTTCTTTTTTGACAGTGCAGAGAAAGTGGTGATGAGAAAATACTGGCGAAAAATAGACATTGAGGCGGTTTTTCGGATCGCTGGAGACGAATTTGAGTTTACTTCTTCATGAATCAAAATGGCGGATGAAGTTTGTGAAAACTTACTCGATTACGACTGAAATTCACACAGGGGGTACTTTTTGGATCGTTGAAAACAAACTTGAGTTTATTTTTCCGGAAAACGAAATGGTGGATGCAATATGTCGGATGAGGTTCATGAAAATGTATTCAATTGGGATTGAAATTGACGAGGGGGAGATTTGTCACGTCGCTGGAAATGTATTCAAAAATAATTGTTTGGAAAATAACATATTGAAGATGACTTCGTGAGAAAAAAGTACTGCTGGCATAACAACTCTTACTCTCTTACTACAGCACCTTACACTGTAGGAAATATTCGTAAATTTCCAAACGATTTTCGAGACTTTCCAAGGAATTTGTCAACCCTGCTTAGAGAATTTCATTCAACCGATTGATTCTCATTGATTGTGATACATGAAACTGATTCAAAACCACTGAGAATCAATTTTTAACGGGTTTGAATCGGTTTTCTGCATCTGAATCAATGAGAATCGATCGGTTCAATGAGATTCTTTGAACAGAGAACGATTTTTTGGAATTTTTCCAGAATTATTTGTGGATTTACTAAAAACTGTTTGGTAAAAAAACTTCCAAAGTTTTTTCTCGAAGGTTTTTTTACAGTGTTCAAAGAATAAATCGCTATAGTAGCAAGAAAAATGATTGAAACAATTGAATTTTCTCGCTGATATGAACAGAATTGTTAACAGAACTGACAGTTCTAGCTGCTGAAGTGAATATACGAAGAATAACAATTTTTTTTTATCGACGCTATTGTAACCAATCATTGTTTCCGTGTGTCAAATAGACGTTGCAACGTAAAAAGGAGCATGGTCGCCACAAATTGATTGGGTGAAAACGAAGAAACATTCAATAAATTTTGCAGTAAATTTTTGGATCGTTGTTTTTAGTTGCAAGAAATTACAAATCATTCATGTGAGCTGTGGCTGAAAAAATCCATTCATTCTCGCCAAATCCCATTAAATTTCGAACAATGTTCCCATTGAATCTCTTTTGGCGATTTGTCAATGGAATTTTGTCAGACAAATGAATCCCTTCAATGTGAATCTGATTGATTCTTGTCAGATTCGATGAATTCTTTCAAACAGGAATAAATAACGATGATTCATCGGATTTTGTGAGTTTGAGTTTTCATTCCGTTTCTATGGACGATTCAAACTTCAAAAATATTCTGAAATTTTGATCATTGTCATTTAGTCTCCCTCACAGTTACATGAATGGAAAATAGTACATTCAAACGAAGTATTCGATTGGTTTTGATAGCCATAAATGAGGAAATATAGTAGAAATCGATGATAATTTGTCTTCAATCGAAGTAAGAATGAAATGTATTAAATTAAAACCATCAAATCTTATCCCTAGTAAAAATGAATCATATAAGAATATACATGAAGCATACACAGAAAAAAAAACTATCTTGTATCAAGACAATATTGTTTTCGTTATATATGAAACACGGATTGTCTCAGTTCAATGCAATTTGCTTTGAATCAAGAATTTTGTTTTTTCCTGTTTTTGATTCAAAGCAAATTGCATTGAACTGAGACAATCCGTGTTTCATATATAACGAAAACAATATTGTCTTGATACAAGATGGTTTTTTTTTCTGTGTATAGAAACCATACATGGTCATATATGACCATATATAATCCATATTGAATCCGTATATGATCATATATGGCCCATACATAATCCATATATGACCCTTCGATGCAAGACTTTCCCATACATGTGGAAACATTCTGTCATATATGAAATATTTCTCGTATATGGATTTTATATGGATTATATATGAGTCATATATGATCATATATGGATCACATATGGATTGAATATGGATTGTATATGATTCTATGCATTTTCATACATGAATCATATATGAATTTTATATGTATTGTGTATGGATTATGTATAGGTCATATATGTTCGTTTTTTACTAGGGTATGACTACAACTTCCAAATATTGTTCGAATTCATACCAGTTGTAACAATGAATTATATGGACACATTTAAGAATCCAGTTTGCTGCACTATTTTTCAAAGCCCTTGTTGAAAAATCCCATTGAATCCTATAGGTTGCCGATTCAAATTTAATGAGTTTCAATGGGATGAATGAGACAACCTCAAGTTCCAATTCAAAATGGATGAGAATGAATGGGAAAAAAAATAACTGTGGAGAAAAATGTAATAAAAATCCATTGATTTGAAAAAAACATATAAAAATCATATGTGATCCGTATAGAATTCATATATGGTCATATATGGCCATATATAATCCATATATGACTCATGAATGCACGATTTTTTCTCATATGTAAAAAAATCCTGCCATGTATGAAATATTCTCCTTAAATGGATTATATATGCATTATATATGGATTGTACCTGGATTATATATGAATTATATAAACGTGAGAAATATTCACTAAAAATCCATTGCTCCAATTCAAGAAAAATCCAACACGAACCCATCAATTCAATTCGATTTGATGGATTTTCATTCAACACTGACATCCTACGAAACCAATACATTCCCATATAAAGACAGTGATTACGAAGTATTTCTAGAAAATTGCAATAAAAATCGATCAAGTTTATCGTCCTTTTTTTGAAACTTATTTTCCAAATTATATTGAACAATGCCAAGGGATTTACGAAGAAAATTATAACAGGGAATCAACTCGTTCTCGATAAGAAATTTTCGATACAGAAACCTGATTCATTCCCATTGGATTTCTTGATTACAATAACTGTTATATTTTCCAAAAAAAAATGTGGGAAATTTTGTATTGTGACAATTACCAGGTCATTCAATATTTACTTCATTATTGGACTTGAATTTCTTTCCAGCGAGCATTCTCTTGAGATCTGAAAACAGGAAAAAGTCGCCTAGGGGCTAAATCTGGAGAATCCAATGGGTGGGGGAGCAATTCGAAGCCCAATTCATTCAATTTTGCCATCATTTTCATCGATTCTTGATAAGGTGCATTGAATTGCATTGTCTTGGTGGAACAACACTTTTCTTTCGCAAATGTGGCCGTTTCTTTGCGATTTCAGCCTTCAATCGATCCAAAAGTGCACAGTATTAGTCGCTGTCGATAGTGGTTCCTTTTTGGAGATAGTCGATGAATATTATTCCCTTCGCATCCCAAAATACAGACAACATCACTTTACCGGCCGACTGTTGCGTCTTTGCTCGCTTTGGATTCGATTCGTCGACTGCTGTCCACTCAGCTGACGGTCTTTTGGATTCTGGGGTGCAATGGTGAAGCCATGTTTCATCCACTGTCCCATATCGACGACAGAATTCGATTTTATTGCGGTTTAACAGCGCCAACACACTCCTCCGAAGCACCAATTCGTTGTTGTTTTTGGTCGACTGTGAGCTCACGCGGCACCCACTTTGCACAGAGCTCTCGCATCCCCAAATTTTTGTGTAGAATGTTCAAAACCCTACCATCCGATATTTTTACAATGTTAGCTAGTTCGTGCACGTTCAATTTGCGATCGTTCGTAAGCAATTTGTGGAATAACAGCGTCATTTGGGCTGGTAAGACCACGTTTAAATTCAGCAATCAACAGAATGCTATAACTAACTCCCGATTCAATAGTCAGATTGCTATCAAAATTACACACGTTTCGTTTGGAGGTTAGTACTAAATAAAAATCATATGAAAATCCTACGCACTCTTTGAATAGACTGTTAACTAAGAGTTTTATTCAGTGTACAAGCTCATTTCAGACTCGACACACAATTTCTATATTTCTAAACTGTGACCGAAGGAGGATTGATTGATAATTGGGGAAGCATTGGTCCAACCTTGGAACCAAGCTTGATGGAATTGATCAAGACAAATCTCGCGAGGTCTTGTGCTGGAGGTCTTGGTCTTTCATATTCGAATGTTCCGATAATAATCAAATTACCCCAATAAAAATATTTCTCTTCAAAATTCTTCAAAACTCTTCAGATTTTTCTACATAATTGTCAGATTTCGGACGCTTTGAGAAATTCGCAGAATTTTTAACCATCAATATTACTGTACAAATTTCTGCATTACTCTGCAAAATTGTACATAATTCTTCCAATCTTCGTAATATTTTATGCATTTCTCCACAAAATTCGTACAAAACTCGCCAAATCTCCATATTACATTAAATACTTCTCTGCATATTTTTGCATTACTCTACAAATCTCTGTTTTATCTATTCACTTTTGCTTGAGAAAAAAAATTTTTGTTCAGAGTTTATCTCTACAAATCTCCTTCCAGTTCGACTTGAATGACATTACGGAAGAGACACCACATTGAAAGTCCATTTTTAGGAACTTTCCTCAGTGAGGATCGAACCCGGGTCCTGCGAGTGAGAAGCAAAGCCTCTATCACATCAGCGGATCTCCGAGATGACTACAGTAATCTTAAAGTACCACTTATGGGAATCATCGCAATGGAAAATTTGGGAAAATTCGTTTTCGTGAGGTATAGACCAATCAATTCAGAATCTTCTGAAACGAAAAATGAATAGGTCGTGGGAGAGGGGATTTTTTTCACCTCAACTTGTAAATTTTTCCAAGTGCTGAGTCAAATCGATAGAAAATTTTGAAAGTTCGTCCCTGTAAGATATAGACCAATCGATTCAGAATCTTATGAAACGAAAAATGAGTAGATCGTGGGAGAAAGGTTTTTTTCGACCTTAACTTGTAAATTTTTCCAAGTGCTGGGTCAAATCGATAGAAAATTTTAAAAAATTCGTTCCCGTCGGATATAGACTAATCGATTCAGAATCCTCCGAAAGGAAAAATAAGTGGGTCGTGGGAGAGAGGTTTTTCCGAGGCCTACTAGTGAATTTTACTTAAGTTGTTGTGAGTCGATTGAAAAATTTGAAAAAATTCACTTTATCTTCGCAAATGCGATTTGAGAAAAATGTATGAATTTGTATAGAAAACTCAACTCTCCGCCACAAGCCGTAATATTCTTGGAATAGACAAATAAAGAGAAAATTCAAATTTTTTTCTGCAAATGTAGTTTGCAGAGAAATGTATGAATTCGTGGAGAAAATTCCTTTCTTCATCAAATGTTTCCACCATTCACAAGTAGAAAAATGTTGAGAAAATTCAACATTTCTCAACAAAACAACTTTGACCAATAAGTTGGAAATGTACAGAGAAACGTTTACTGGCAATAGAAATTTTCAGAAGAATGCAGAATTTCACAGAGTTTTGGAAGATGAATCTGTTGAAAAAATTCTTTCTTTCTCTAAGAATTGCGATAATGAAGTTTTGAAGAGAAATATTTTCATTGGGGTATCTAATCACATTCTCAAAACATATCCATTGCTTTCTTTCTCATTTGAGTCGCATGAAAATGACAAATAATCCATAAAATCTCGAAAATTGACGAATCCAGTGTGAATGAAATGGAATGATATTCAATTAGAAATGTCACCATTCGTAATGGGATTCAATAAAATATTTTCATATGGGTGTTGACTAAAATTTTTCCCTCCACTCGAATCAATTAACGTGAACTCTTAACTTGTGAACGAGGAGGGTTGCACGAGGATAGGAATAATAAATTCACTCGAACCGAACGAGCCGTTCGAACAACCCTCAATTTTTCCATAAATTTCCAACACGTCAATTATACGTATTAATTTCAAATATTAAATCCCACGTTTATGAAATTGATGTAATTTCATATATCAAAGGGGTTACAAATTTATGAACACTTCTGACAATGTACGATCTACACATACACATAAAATACGTAAGACAGTCGCTGCAACAAGAGTATCAGATCCGCCTACTTTGTTACACGAATACTGTGTAAGAAGCGGCGCCGTGGTTTGTAAGATTTTTTTTCCTTCTCTTTTGCCTCTTCTTCGGTATCATCTTCTTCTGCTTCTCTACTTGAAGCCGCCTCGAAACCTTAAGCACATAATAGTGCCCGGCCGCTTGTTATACATCGTCCTGAAACCTGTGTTTAAAGACCTTCCCCCTACGTTTGTGAAATATAATAAACCCCTGTTCATTGCAAACCCTTGACCAATACGTACATCATATACCTCCCATACATGCATATATATATACATATCTTTCTTTCTGTATATATATATATATATATATTGCGGAGGAGGAAAAATAATCAGAGATTAGATAGAAAAATTCTAACAGAGTTGAGAACTGCAGTTTCGAGGAGGATCCACAAAAAGATCGCATTGAATCAGTTGTTCAATCTCGTATATGACGAGCCTATATCGAAACCTTGTCCGACCTATATCGACTTGCTCTCTCTCTTTCTCTCTTTCTCCCTCTCTTGCTCTCTTTTTCTCTGTTTCTCTAGAGTTTTCGTTCCGAGGCAGCAGCGTTCGCTGCGTGTATCTCATTGCACCGCATCAGTACCGCGGGACAATCTTGGGAATTCATGTGTACAATTCTTTTTCTTCTAATGTTTTTTTACTCTTTTTCAATTCATTACTCTTTGTTTTTTCCTTTGATCTTACCCTCCTTCTGAGATCATCTCGATCTTTCTCCTTCGGCGAAACGATCGAAAGTTTTTTTTGTCAAACGTCAACAAGATCGATTGATTGATCTTGCTCGGTAGGTTGTAGATCGATCGACTCGTGCGGTACATTATATATACACCGATACAAATACCAACGTTTAAACGTACATATATATGTGCTTCTTGTATGTTACACCAATGGAATATACTGTGTGTTTTTCCAGTTACGCGCTATAAGCTATATATCGCTGTCTCATTTACTTGCGAGGAAAGGGAATTGACCATTCGCGAGGGATCATTGAATCAATAGTGTATATAAATGCAACTCCAATGGGAATTCTGCGAAAAGTTTCAGATGGAGCCCATATTTTAGTCATATCAAAGAGACTATGGAGACATTTCTCGTAATGATTACCTTTTTTTTTTCCCCTTTTATCTCGACGTGATTTTAGATTACATTGATCGTCGGATGATAATTCGAAAGAGAAATTTTCTTGGAAAGACAGAAAGAAAGAGGGAGGGAGGGAGAGAGAGAGAGAGAAAGAGAGAAGAAAAAAATGATTGAATCTCGAGTCGGAACGTGGAGAGAAAGGTCTAATAACAGCAGCGTGAATGTAGTGTCTGTCATCCGCGTATCGAGTTTAACGCGATAATATGAGCGATGGGCCTGACCTAGGCTGTGCATTGGCCGTGACCTTCGTTGCGGATCCAGGCCAGTTCGTCGTTCATCGTTCTCTTATACTCGTCGACTCGGAAATTAGTATACTTACAGACTCGTCTTCGCTGCTTAAACATGACTAATTGAAATTCGTCAGAAGATTTTACGTTTTAATCTCCATATCTGTTGTATCTGACTCCAGCCGGAAATTTAGACAATTTTCTTTCAACAGTTGTGTGGTGGTGGTGGTGGTGGTGTTTTCGTTGTTCTACGTGTGAGCTTTTATTTTCGTATCGAATAATCGATCGTACCAACGTAGAAACGAACTGGGTTGGTACTTGGTTGAATGTACTCATCAGAGACATGACGTGGAAAACGAAAAAAACAACGGTACGATATTTTTCATGTCATTATCAAACGTAATTCCGTATTTTTCATGAATTGGAATGAAAGATTCATCGAATTGAATTTTCATGACAAAAATTCTTCCATTGAACAATGTGCTGCAATTGGTTGATTGCAACAACTAGTGCTGTTTATGCGACAGAATGAATCTCCTGAGAATGCACAAGAAACCAATATGGACTTCATAAACTATTCCCTTGGAACTTGCATTAGTCCCAAATAACCCTGCTTAAAGAATCTCATTGATTCCGGTATAGAAAACCGATTCAAACCCAATCAAAATTGATTGTCAATGGGTTTGAATCAGTTTTATGCTTCGGAATCAATGAGAATCGATCAGTTCGATGAGATTCTTCAAGCAAGGAAGGCATATGAGGATGATTTTGGGGCCCATGGTATGATAAATCACATTCAAAAACACACCTGAATGAGTCGCAAGGGAATAAACGTGAGGACCATTGCAAGGTCCAGGAAAATAAGACTTAAGAATTGTATTTGGTATCGAAAAGTCTCATACAGATTCCAGATATCCAGGACATCTGCGTGTATTGATTTCAATCTATGGCTGAATGGCTGAGAAAACAGAGATTCCTTGGAACAACCCTGCAAACCTTAATGAGCTTGAACCAAGTTCGGTGGAAGAACTCCATATTCTCGAATCGACAAATTTAGACGATTTTTGTCCTGCACTGTAAAAACAAAGTCTTGAATTCAGCTCATTTTCTGACTGAATCTATGATGCAAACAAATTAAGTCTAAAAAACCATCGCCGACACAATGGAAAGAGCATTGTCTGAAATTAAGATGCAAACAGATTAAGACTCGATTTTGACAGTGCAGTCTGAATTTCTTCTACAAGGAATGAAAGTGATTGAAGAGAAATTCAGACTAAAATCATGAAAAAGTACTGTTTTTCTCCCACATTGTTCAATAATCAGGAATCTAAGAACAAAATATGAGGATAAAAACCGTTCTAATTGTTGAACCCGAGAATTAATTTTACTGTAACTGGTTAGAGAAATGAATCAAGACCGCAGTGATTTTGATTAAAGATGGCAAACAATCATTGAATCAATAAACAAAAATTTTCACTCAAGTTTTCCGTGGGTTTTTGGGTTTTGGTTTGTGATGAAGTTGATTTTTTTTGTGTCCCACCAACACAGTAAAAAGTGAAACTCCCTTCCATCTTGAATATCAGTTTATTTCGAGATGCAGCCCTGTTTCAACCGAAAGTAAGCACCGGAAATAAATGCCGATACAATGGAAAGAGCTGGATTTCAGTCAATTTTTCAAGTAAGGTGCAGCCACATTCAGTCAGACTTTTTACAGTGAATGATGGTGCCGAGCTTCAATCGAGCATGGCGGCGTGAACTGAATGTAAGAACAATCCACACAAGCTTCATCGTTCAAACTGGAGGGTTTCCCCAGTTTTTTGGCTTGATGCAATCTTGGAACATGAATGGCCCTGGTATGGCACGATCTTGGGTTTATATTGGTTCATGAAAAAGGATCTCATCAATCCTCCAATGATGATATCACTTGTTTCCAATTTTTATGCAGGAAAAATATCATCTTATGATTTACGATGGGAGAATTGTAGCGGAGGACTGTATCTGCGAAATTAGTCTATTCGAAATGAAACATCGTGAATTGTGCGGTTTTTTGGTCGAAGAAAATTATAACAGCAATATCTGTTTCCAACATGTGACAATTCTTGCTTTTTCAAGTGTGGTTGCTTAATTCCTACAGGAAAAACATTATCTCTTATTACCTTCATCAAAATCGAAAGTTTGAAATTCGATAGGGGAAGCTCATTGAACCCCATTAGTTATTTCATCACTTGAACTCTGTCTATAAAATATGAATTTCGAGCAATTGGTAATGAACAATTCATTCCAAGAAACGCTAATGTTGATGCTCAACGATATCTATGGAAATAGAATGTGTATCCAATGATATCAAACAATCAGAAGACAAAGGTCCGATTTCAAAGTTCAGAACTATGATATAAGAACCCAGCATTGAAAATTGAGTAACCGATGGTCCTTCTATCTTTTACAAGCTCTTGGATTCATGATTTTCATTTGGACTCATGAACCAGGCCCCTCCGACTGTCTACAACTTTTGTTCATATACTGATCTGAAAGTTGTAGAGGGCTCCGCGTGTCGGTGGGGCTATCGATTCTGTAAAATGAATCATTTGTCGCGAAAATTTAAGAAGAATAGTGAGGAAATGACCAATAATTACAAATAATACTATTATATTTATAAACCTTTAACCTACAAGGAACCAAACTTCGCAACGTTGATATTTTGAGGTTACCTGGTGAAAAAAATTTATCTGAATCTCTCTGAATCTCTCTATATTTTGGGACAAATTTCAGAGAGATTCAGAGTAATTCCAGAGTAATTCAGAGGAAGTTAGAGACTTTTCCGATAGTGATACGTTCTAAATTCTTCAACTTTCTCTGAATCTCTCCGCATATCACTGAATCCCTCAGAATTTTATATATTTCAATTTCAAAGCTCCCTCTGAATTCACCTGAATATCTCTGAATTTCTCTAAATCTCCCGGAATCTCATGCATTTAGATTTCAAAGCTTCCTCTGAATTCCCCTGAATCTCTCTGAATTCCTGTAAACATCCCGGAATTTAATGTATTCAGATTTCGAAGCTTCCTCTGAATTTCTCTGAATTTTTCTGAATCTCTCTGGAATGCTCTGAATCTTTCTAAATTCCTCTGAATATTTCGAACAAGTTTCACGCACAATTTTTCTTGATGTATCTGTCTCTGGAGGTCTCTAAAACTTCCAGAAAGCCTCTGAAATGCAGGACCAAGATTTGACTGAATTTATTCCTCTCTGAATTTCCCAGACTTCCCCCGCATCTCTCTGAATTCCGCTGAATCTCTCTGAATCTGTCTGAAAAATCCCACGCACAATGTTTCCTGATTCACCTGTCTCTGTGAGTCTCTGACACTCCCTGAATACCTCTGGAATCCTGAATTACGAATTTAGCTGAATTAAATTTCTCTGAATTACGCTGAACCTTTCCAAATTCTTCTGAATATTCCTGAAAAGCCCTACGCACATATTTTCCCCAATTCACCTGTCTCTGTGAGTCTCTGACATTCCCTGAATACTTCTGAAATCCTGAACCAAAAGTTTTACTGAATTAAATCCACTCTGAATCTCTCTGAATCTTTCTAAAGTCCTCTGAATATTTCTAACAAGTTTCACGCACAGTTTTTCTTGATGTATCTGTCTCTGGAGGTCTCTAAAACTTCCAGAAAGCCTCTGAAATGCAGAACCAAGATTTTACTGAATTTATTCCTCTCTGAATTCCCCAGACTTCCCCAGCATCTCTCTGAATCTTTCTGAAAAATCCCACGCACAATTTTTCCTAATTCACCTGTCTCTGTGAGTCTCTGACACTCCCTGAATACCTCTGGAATCCTGACCCAAAAATTCAGCTGAATTAATTCCTCTCTGAATTTCTCTGAATATTTCTGAAAAGTTCTACCCACAATCTTCTGAAATGCAGGACCAAGAATTTTACTGAATTGGTTCCTCTCTGAATTTCCCTGTATCTCTCTGAGTTCCTCTGAATTTTTCTGAATCCTTCTGAAAAATTCAAAGCACAAATTCTCTCAATCCACTAGTCTCTGAAATCCTCTGAACCACGCTGAATTGCTCTGAATTTCTCTGATTCTTTCCGAATCTCTCGGAAACGTGAAATTTTCAAAGAAATTCAGAGAGATGTTTTTACCAGGGTTATGATTCAGTCAACTAGATGAAATCGCCATTTGGATTTCTTGGGGATTTCTTTCATGAACCGTCAAAACTGCCATCTCGTGAACCGCGGGACAAGTTTTTGTTTGTTTCCATTCGTTTCCGTAGGCCTAACTTTAATAATGATATGAGCATTATGAATATGATAAACAAAAATTCGGGGGAAAATAACCAACACCTTCTCGCATCGATCACAAGATGTCACTTTTTTTACAGTGCATGCGTTAGGAAATAACTGATTTCAGGATTATAAAGAGGGCCTGAATATCACAGTAAAAAGTGAAACTTAAAGTGATCCCGAATATATCAGCTTGAAAATGCAGCCAAAAGTAGCGCCTATCCCAACTGAGAGTGAGCAATGAAAAAGACTGAATTTCAGTTAATTCCATCTTACTTTAGGATTAAGGCTAGAATTCCATCTTGATTTCCAAAGTAAGATGGAATTGACTGAAATTCAGTCTTCTTCTTCAGGCTTGCATTTTTAAGCTGATATTCGGAATAATCACTTTAAGTTTTACTTTTTACTGTGATATATAGCTACTGATTTATGAATTCTGAACGATTATGAGTTCTTATCGCAGTGTTCAAGTGCAGAAGTGAATCTTGATTTCGTGGGATGATACACTGAAAAACTGCACTGAAATTATTTCCACATTGAAAAAAATCAACACTATCGATGATGTATGTCTGAATATTAGTTTCGTGCTTCCGTGCACTCCAAGTATCGACGATATTCTCGATATCGTCTCGATTCTCGTGCACCAAAGTTATCCCAAAGCTCCACCAAGCTTGGGCCATTTATCGACTCATATCGGGAAAATAGATTCGAATATTGTGGATGAATAATAAAAGATTTTGAGTTCCTCGGTGAAATACCGTACCTCGCTGCATATGAAATAGTGAAATCTATGAATTAACCTCCAACAGGTTGTAAGAAGGTATTTCGTTGTGAAAGAGAAAGCTACCGTGATATCAAGAATACGAGAAGAAAGAAATCAGATCATTTATGCACGTATACATATTCGATAACCGACCGAATGGATCTAATACGATTCTCTCCGGATGTTCGTTTATTATAATTTTACTGACTAAATTTCACTGACATTTTCAATCCGTTTGTAACGTAATATTAAATAATAATCGTAGATCGAATGAAACGTGGAAAAATCCAAAAACAAGAGAAGAAGCAGCAGCAGCAACAGCAGCAACAGCAGTAGCAACAGCACGTTCACCCCCTTTCGTTGAATTCTGATTCGCAGAAAATCGCATTCGGTTATTCGTTCTGACAGTGATAAAGAATGAGAAAGACGTAAAGCGTAATGGGCTATAACATACATCTTTTGACCAATTTTCACCTCAAGTTTTATAGCAGGGATTGATATCGGTAAATCATGCTGCACACAGTGTGTCACCGTACCGTACAATATTGTCCCTGTGGTCGACATGCTAGCAGACAGGCGCCTGCTACCAGGGATTCTCATTTCAATTCTCTCTAATATTTCTGTCTTCTATTTATTCCCTCCTCATCATTTCATCCCAATTGCCAGGATCATTTCAATTCATTCAATCATATTCTTTTTTCAAATTCTTTTCATACCAAAGCATATCTTATTTGTTCTCCCCCTTCAGAGACAATTTCGCAAATTTGAATGATCTCAACACAACGAACTCATACTCGCGAATCGTGAAAGTTTTCAATATCAAGAAACATTGTATAATCCTTCCAATTCCTGACATTGAAAGCAATCTCAATTACACAAGATATCCTCATCGTTCGTTCAACGACGATCGTACGGATCCCGATCACTGATCTATCATACGTACCAGTGGCGCCGAGATACAGAAACCAGTTTGTCGTGTTCCTTACTATCTATAATCGCATACGTGCGAATCGGTATATAAACTAACACGTGTAGAATATATATATATATGACACGGATTTGTGGGAAATACAAGAAGCGAGAGATGGATGCATCCAAGAAACGAGGCAACGATATATAAACGTGATAAAAAGAAAAAATTTGGTAACATCTGTGAAACGGTTCTACATGAGGATGAGGATGAACGGTTTGGCTATGACGCGATTGCGTGTGGTTTTATGCCGTCAAAGATCACGCCATACTCACGGGAAACTTTGAGAGGGCCCGCTTTCTGTACCCCGCGGCGCACGCCGCCTCTCTCCGCTGGGGTTCTCCTCTCTCTCTGTCTCTTATTTATTCATCGTGTGCGGCAATTCTCTTACACAACGATGGTCGATGATTATTGGCAATAAACAATTGTTTATATTATGTATTATACAAACCACATTAGCTCTGCAATCGTTTCGAAATTTGAAAGGAAAGTGCAATAAAGAGAGAGAAAAAAATAAGTAAAATAAAAGTGGCAACGATAGGGATCGGTATTATAAGGTTAATTTCTGGTACGAAGGATAGCCATCTACAAGTACTTATCGTATTTCCGGTACTCAATTTAACCCTTATAGCGGTGAGAGTGTCAGGAGTGTAAAAGGAGGTGGAGTGTTGAGGGAAAAAAAAGTGTACGCGGTGTGTCATTTGAATGCTCAAAGAACGGAACCTCCTCCTATATCTCGGAACCTTTTTTTCACTTTTCCTCGAGGGCTATGCGAACCGGACGTAAAAACGACGGCCCTCGAGTAATTGCATCGCGTGACGTAGCGCAAGGCGCCTGCAATTGCGAATGCACTTCGACAGTATAACGGCGTAACTCGATAAAATTCACATTTGGGTCACGCGTCTCTGTCCCCCCCTTCTTCGTTATTGCAAATAATATCGCATGTTCACCCTTTTACGAGACCCGCTGCTGTAAGGGAGTAGGAAGAGGAGTAAGAAGGGAAAAGGAAGAAAAGAAATAGATAAAACAACAACTTGAGGAAACACAAAACTGGTCTCCCTCATTCTCCAAAGTATCTCCCCTTCTGTTGTATTTAGAGTATTTATTTTTCTCTCGATCACGCGATATTCGGTAATGATATATATTATTATTTGAACAAACAATACCATGCTCTTTTTTTTCTCTTTGCTCTCAGAGAATATATATATATATATATTTATGTATATGAAAGAAACTGCGTAATTTTGGATTTTGATTGAATTATCGGTGAAACGTTTTCTGCGTATATCGCGCGTTGACGCGTATTATATCGTAGTCGATGATCCCTCCACGAACGTGTAGATTCATGGTCGACCATTCACCTGTACTTGACATTCCAATGAAGAAGACAGTAAAGACAGCAGATGGATAGAGTAAAAAAGTTGACACGCAATCAAATTTCACACCAGACACAATCGTTGAAGTCTGATGGCTTGGTAATTTGTGTATGGATATGATGATGGTGAGACGTCATGCACGCTCGAGTGAGAAAGAGAGGAGGGGTTGTTTGGTTACAGGAAATCAAAAGGAGGAGAGAGAAAGAGTGGACGAAATTGGGTGGGTGGTCGAGAAGACGAGGAAGATACGACAGAACGTTAAAACATTAATTTCGGGGTTCAACGATCCTCCCCGTGAGGGTCAACGCTCAACTTATTCGATATATAGGCGTATACGCGTAGTGTACTTTGATATGCTTGGATATTATTCTATATGGACATTTATATACGAGAACCACGTTCCTTTCACTCTCAATTTCAAATCTAAATCTCATTTTTCAACTTGTCTTTCGTCTGGGAGGCCCGCCACAACCCTCTGGAGAATCCCAACTTCATTTGTATATTTCATTTGATTGTCGTCTCCCAGAGAGGGAGGAGGATGGAATAATAAAGAGATTCGCCAAAGGGGGAAAACGTGGAAAACAACGTTGATACCGCAACAGTGATATCTCGGACCAGCCTATAAATAAGCGAAGAAGTAATTGATACGGAACGACCTCCTCGGAATCGAGAGTGCACTTTTCGAACTGCTATCGAACTCAGTTTCTTTCGAACTCTCTCTTCTTATTCCTCCTCGCCTTCACCTATTGTGTCGTTCGCTCGGGTAAGGGCGCGTGCACGTGCACGTATACATACACGGGTTTAAAAATATCTTTGCGACTAATTGTCGTGAACGAAACGACAATAAGTACTAACTACTTCGTATTACTTCGTCTACTTCGACGGAAGAAGAGAATTATCTAACTTCCAAAGCAAATCTCTTCAATCTCGACACGAAATTTCTTCAAATATATATATATATTTTGTAAGTAGAGAGAAGATGTAATATGGCAGGCATTGCAGCAGACAGGCAGTGTTTCTTCTTCATGGATTACTCGAGGAGAGGACTCGATCTATGTAACCGTAGTGGATAACGCTTGTATGGTCAGCCATGAGATCATTCCTTCGATAAAATTTTCAATATTCTAAATAATTCTGGTCAAGATCAAGATAAAAACCTTGTTCAATCGGACGAGATTGAACAAATTAGAAGAAACAAGGAAAACCCCTCGGGCCGCAAATACCATAGAAAACGTTTCCACCGGTTGGACGAGCAATGCGAGTGACCTCCGGTTTGCTAATCTATATTTATCTCAAGTCTGAAGCACGATGTACTTAGTGCTTTGGCTTTATTGTCTCTCCTTCTTCCTCCATCTCTTGTTTCTTTGATATTTCCTTTTTTTTTCTCTCCTATTCAACCCTCTTTTCACTTCCCCCTTTGGGTACATCTCACTCGCTCGTACGCATTTATTTGTGTCTGCTGCAACGCCAAGAAATTTAAAATTCGTTGAGCACGTTGTACGAATTCCCCACTTCCGTCGTACGACACGATAATCGTGAGAGGGCCGCCTAGGGATATGGGAATGTACAACATACAACGTACAACGTACAACGTGCAACGTGCAACGTACAACGCACAACGTACAACGTACAACGTACAACGTGCAACGTGCAACGTTCCACGTGGAGTTATGAATGGAATACCGGTATAACATCTCACAGGTCAGGTCAGGTAAAAATGAAATGAGAAAGTTGGGGTGGGTTCCCCATCACATCACATCCTTGTGAAATTGACTGTTTTTATCCTGCGATCACCTGAGGATCGTTGTTGAGGTAAAATCTCCCACACACCCCCACACACTCTTTCCACGAGGTTTTATACGACGCGGTTCGTTTCTCTCTGTGTGTGCTCGCACACGAGTCTTTAAATTTAGTCACAAAGTTCGTGCGCCAGACGGCCATGCCGAATGTATATATGAGTCTGGACCAAAATAAAACGACCATCCACACAGACCATCTTCCCGTCTACCATCACCAGCTCTTTCTTCAATTTTATGTCTTTTGCATTTTCGCCTCTTATACTTTTTTTTGATTTTTTTCTTTCCGTTGTTCTTGTCAGAAAACGATGATACTCCGCCGTGTTCGTGCTTTCTTCGTCGTCACCTTTGATGACGCATACGCGAATACGCGTGAACGGGAGGACGAGAAGAAGAAGAAGAAGAAGAAGAGGAAGAGAAGATGGTGATGATATTGATGACGATGATAATGATGATGAGCTGGACAAACGTGAGATTGCGCGGAAAGAAGATACATAAAAATATCTCCTGACACGTGCATACTCTCGTATTCGAGCACCGTGACAATAATATGACGAATAAGATGACACGAAACGTGTGTGTGCCCAATCTGGAGAACGTGTTTGTTGAACTACTTTTCTCTTAATTGTTGGATATTAATAATGAATGATTCATTGAGGAGCGAGGAGGATGAATGTTATTATAGCTCGAGATACCGAAATATCATTTTTCGACATTTCCTCGAATCGAAAAGAACGCTTTATTCATGCTTTTAAGAAGATTTGTCGGTTCCGTATTTAGAAAGTACATGATGAATGAACAAGTAGTTGGGAAAGAAAGAAGTCGACAAAACTGTCCACGAAGTTGATGCACGAGTGATTCCCTTTTTCCGAGGGATTCGAAAGGTTGTAACAGAAAAGTACGTTACGCGTAACCCGTCTCGACAAATGGTGGTGGTTGGAAAAAGAGTTTTCCTCCGTTCTTTAGTGTTTTTCATCAAATACACGATGCACGAGTATCATTCCGCTTGGAGAAAAGAGATACTTACGTATCTTGTGCGCGTGTACGTACTTGTCGGCTTCCCTCTGTTAGCGATCGAACAACACTGATTGGAAAAACTGACGGCCGACTGCAACGTACGTAACGGTACGATTTCAGGTGGTTTTACCCTTCATGGAAGCGGTCTTCGCGACCGACGATGGCCTGAATAGAGAGCTGCTGGCCGCCTATATCTTCGTCCCCGTCGTCGTTGTGGATTTATCAGTACTTCATTTTATATATTTTCAAATACTCGGAATTATTCTCGAGATTGTGTCAGGGAAATCAATTTTCAGAACTTGAACAACGAAGTATAGATGCTTGTCTCTTTCGCTTCGCATGATACTGAACATGAAAGACATAATACCGCTACACGCTGAACTGCAACATCTCATCATAAATGTATAGTGATGTATTTGCACGTTGGGAATTGGATACGCCCAATAGAATAAGTACGGATTTCATCTGTCGATTAATGGATTTTTTCATGTCGATCTGAGGATGCATGATTTCATACGTTGCTTCGAATGAGATCAGCTCCTGATAAACTTGATGGAAATTTAAAAACACAGATTCCAGTCTTCAATCATGCTCAAGTTTGTCGAATTTTAGAGCAGTCTTCCAAAGTTTGGGGTGGAAAATTCACAATTACATCATTTTTGAAACGAATTGTTGACTCTAAAGGAGTAAAAATTCTCTTGAAGCGGACTCGCTGTACACTGTAATGAATAAACGGAAAATTCTGATCATGGCATGGGAAATCAATTTCTTATAAATGTAACTGAAAATTTCAAACTTCATGAGATTTTTATGATTGTTTTCCAGAATAATTACTTCCGAACATTGATGTGAAGTTTTCTTATAGAAATTTTGCCAACATTGGAAGCAAACTAGATTAATGTCTGGGATGATAACAATGTTCAATGCTTGGCATCCAAGCTTGGTTCAATATCAAAATTCAATAATGGTTGCATACTTGCAATCGATATTGTTGCAATTATTGATATACAATACTAATTTGAAGAAGAACGAAAATCAAGATAGATGCAGAGACAATACAGCGAGTCAAAGAATTTAAATATCTAGGAAGCATAATTACAGAAAACGGTAAAAACGAGAGAGATATAAGAGCAAGAATAATAGCACAAGGAAAACAGGCCTTCCACCAAAAGAAACAGTTACTGTGTTCAAAGAATATTAGCTTCGTTACGTTTGGAGCACAGCATTATATGATTGCGAAACTTGGACAATTGGAAAAATGGACCAGAGAGAGACACTTGAAGCTTTTGAAATGTGGTGTTATAAAAGGATGCTTAGAATAAAGTGGATAGAGAAAGTCAAAAATGAAAAAGTACTTGAGAAGGTGAATGAAAAAAGAAGTGAAAAGAAGAAGTCATCTGATAGGACACACATTAAGCAATGATAGCTTATTGAAAACAATACTGGAAGGCAAAATGAATGGTAAAACCCGAAAAGGTAGACCTAGATTAAGTTATATGAAGCAAATGATACAAGATAAGGGTTGTAGATATGTAGAAATTGGAGAACTTCATGATGATGATGAATACTAATTTGAGTTGATTTTTCATTGCCGTCCAAGTTTGATCGAACATTCACATTCGAGTGATTGACCAAACTTGGTGACAGATTAGAGTCAATGATGGTAGTCATCACCTGGTGTAGCTTGATGGCCAACGATGCTACCGAGCTAATAAGCCAAACTGTTATCAATGCTAGTTATCACCGGGTGTAGCCTGAAATTACACTGGAGTTTAGGATGATAATAACGTTATCTGCTGAGCATTGAGCTTTCATATATATCGGAAATCCAACACGGCAAAATATACTTGGTCCTAGCATTGATGTTCAAGACGTTATTAGGGTTTGGTTAGCTATGACGGGTCAAGCATTGGTCAACGATTGGTTGACGAAAATTAAATCAAACACGACAAGATATGCTTGGTCCCAACATTGGTGTTTTCGAGACTCTATCAAAACTTAGTCAACTTGGACTAACCATGGTACAATTGTCAGTCTTGGCATTACGAATCTGGGAAAGACCATGCTTTGCAAATATCCTCAATTCTCCTGTGATGCTCGCTTCGTTCACAATTATTCAATTTAAAAGATGCTTCCTGCTTTCCATTTTCAGGTCTCCTCTACACTGTTGGAAAAAATTTGTGAATTCCACACACAAAATTTGGAAGCAATAAACACACATTTGTTTATTCAATTCCCTACAGATTTTATAACATTCAAACCAATTTCAATAAAAGTGTGAAAGATTTTATACAGAAATATGTGTGTTAATTGCTTCTAAACTTTTGTATTGGGAATTAATACAAATATTTTTTACAGGGTACCAGAGAACCTCTGAGCATTCACATGTTTGTAAGACTGCTTACGTTTTTAATCGTTATTACCCTTGTTAGAGCGAGCTATATCTCTCTATACCAGGTGTGTAAGTATGAAACCGGAATTTGCCCATAGGTGGCGCTAGATGTCGATGCAGTTACCGACACATCACGTCAGCGGTGTCTTGTTATTGTATTGATATCCGACAAAGATTTCCAACTCACAATAACACGAGTTTCATTCAGTAGCATTAGTTTATCAGAGATAAACATGTCGAGTTTTGTGCCAACAAATTACGATTCGCGGACAGCACTACTTTTTCTGTTTTCATCTGAAGAAAACCGCAGCCGAATCGCATCGAATGCTCGTGGAGGCGTTTGGTGAGCATGCTCTCGGTAAAACACAGTGTTTCGAGTGGTTCAAACGGTTCAAAAGTGGCGATTTTGACACCAGGAACGAAGAACGTGGAAGACCACCGAAAAAGTTTGAAGACGCTGACCTGCGAGCCTTGTTGGACGAAGACGACGCTCAAACACAGCAACAACTGGCGGATCGGTTAAAGGTGACCCGAGAAGCCATCTCCCTTCGGTTGAAAGCCATGGAAAAGATACAAAAGGTAGGGAAATGGGTTCCACATGAACTCAACGAAAGACAGCAGGAAAACCGCAAAACATCATGCGAAATGCTGCTCGCCAGGTTCCAAAGAAAGTCATTTCTCCATCGAATTGTGACTGGCGATGAAAAGTGGATATATTTCGAGAATCCTAAGCGCAAAAAGTCATGGATTACTCCGGGTGAACCATCAACATCGACGGCAAGACCAAACCGCTACGGACGAAAGACAATGCTGTGTGTTTGGTGGGATCAGAAGAACGTAATCTACTACGAGCTGCTGAAACCTGGGGAAACTGTCAATACTCAACGCTACGGACAACAAATAATCGATTTGGATCGAGTTTTGCGTGGAAAACGACCAGAATACCAACAAAGACGACACAAGGTGATTTTGCTGCATGACAATGCACCAGCGCACAAAGCAAAACAGGTCCAGGAAACGATAGAGTCGTTCCGTTGGGAGATTCTTCAGCACGCGCCTTACTCACCGGACCTTGCCCCATCCGCTTACTACTTGTTTGCATCTATGGAACACGCACTTGCTGAGCAGCGCTTTACTTCTCACGAAGATGTACGAAAATGGCTCGATGACTGGTTTGCCTCAAAAGAGCAACAGTTCTTTTGGCGCGGAATCCACAAATTGCCAGAAAGATGGAAAAAATGTATAGATAGCGACGGACAATACTTTGGATAAGTTACTTTGTATCATATCATTACAATAAACGTGTTTTTTCTGTACAAATACTCCGGTTTCATACTTACACACCTGGTAAAATCCCATCAAGAGTGTTCGAAGTTGTGTTTGAATTCCATTAGATTCCAATGAAACTCGTTCAATTCCCCATTCGTTAGTGAGATTCTTTGGAATATTTCAAAGTTAGACTAAAATTTAAATGGTGAGAAAGTTTACACAAGACGATGAGAGAGAGAGAGAGAGATTCAGGAAAAATTACTAATTTTTAATAGTTTGAGAACGAAATTGGACAAAGCGTGGGTGAAGTTTTAGAACCTGTCCTCTCGCTTTTGGAATTACAGTTGCTTTTTCTGAATTTTGTTCCCGAAATTACGTGATCCGGACATATAATTGAATATTTTATTTACACATTCACATTCAGAGAAAAATCCGATTCGCATAACCAGGTGACGTAGTTATTTTGGGTTTTAACCATTTTATTTAGTTGCCAAAACCAGATTTACGTGGTGTGTCTTGTTTTGCTGGTTATCCCAACCAGATTTCAGATCTGTGCAACCGTAAGTTCTTAAATATGCGAGGATGATTGCTGTGACCACTCCGCTTTTTTCTCAGTGCATTTATTGAGAATGAACCAACTAAAATTCTCCTCATTTCTATATAAAAACTGGATCTAACCATCAACGGCTGAGGAAAAATGCACTCCAATGCATTTGGCTGCTATTGTTTACCAGGTCATTCGATATGTGCGTAGGATAAGTAAGGAACAAACACTTTTATAGTACGATTTCTCTTTCTCTCTCAGCAAGCATTCTCTTGAGATCTGAAAACAGGAAAAAGTCGCCTGGAGGCTAAATCTGGGGAATCCAGTGGGTGGGTAAAAAATTCGAAGCCCAATTCATTCAATTTTACCATTATTTTGATCGATTCTTGACAAGGTGCATTGTCTTGGTGGAACAACACTTTTTTCTTCCGCAAATGTGAGGGTTTCTTTGCGATTTCAGCCTTCAATCGATCCAAAAGTGCACAGTAATGGTCGCTGTTGATGGTGGTTCCTTTTTGGGGATAGTCGGTGAATATTATTCCCTTCGCATCCTAAAATACAGACGCCATCACTTTACCGGCCGACTGTTGCGTCTTTGCTCGCTTTGGATTCGATTCGTCGACTGCTGTCCACTCAGTTGACTGTCGTTTCAATTCTGGGGTGTTATGGTGATAGAATTCGATTTTATTGCGGTTTAACAGCGCCAACACACTCCTCCGAAGCATCAATTCGTTGTTGTTTTTGGTCGACTGTGAGCTCACACGGCACCCACTTCGCACAGAGCTTTCGCATACCCAAATTTTCGTGTAAAATGGTAAAAACCCTACCATCTGATATCTTCACCATGTTATCCAGCTCCCGCACCTTCGATTTGCGATCGTTCTTAACCAATTTGTAGATTTTTCTTTTGTTTTCTGGAATAACAGCCTCATTTAGGAACCCACCGCGCTCTGCATCTGCATTTGTGCTGGGACGACCACATTTGAATTCAGCAATCCACTTCTTTACCATTTGCCTCGATGGATGCAGAGTCCGGATAATGTTTATCATCAAGCCATTGTTTGGTTTCCACTGTATTTCTTCTCCATCAAACAGCAATGCTTTATCAAAACCTCGAAGTTCATTTTTTTCCATTTGTTTTTCAATAACAAAAGTTGCTTTACACAAAATGCTATAACTCACGAATCAATGGTCAGTTCGAAGGTTAGTACTACTAAATAAAAATCTTATGGAAAAAATTCTAGTAACGCCATCTCTGTGTCATCCTCCGGAATATCAATCTTTGTGACGCCCGAGTGTGAACATTTTCAAAATCATATTTGATTCAGATATAATTTATATAATTAATTTTGAAGATGATTCTTTCATCATCTGGAAAAGTTTTGAACATTTGTTACGTTATTTGGATGAAACTGCACAAGAAATTCTCATAAATTCTTTCCCTGGGGAAAATATATCTCCGAATGATTGAAATCTCATTGACGAATAATAGGAAAATTAATGGGTTTCAATGATATTCAATTAGAAATTTTACCATTCGTAATAGGATTCAATAGAATATTTCCATATGGGTTGGGAAAATTCCATGTTTCGAAGAATTCTGGACATATTTAAAGAAATCTAGACAAATTCTAAGGGATCCAAAATGATAAATACAAAATCAAATTATTTACAGGAGTTTGTGCAAACACCAATATCAGAATTAAAATTTCTACCTGGGTTTGTATCATTTGAGTTCATCTTCTTGAAATATTCTGAAACATAAATGAAGAACATTCAATCACTGGAAAAAATATTTATTTCAATTGAATCCAAAAATTGATTAGCGAATAAATTGTTTCTCCACAACAGCATGCATTCCATTCCATGGAATATGCTAAGAAGAAAGGAAAATTGAATTATTATTTGTTTGGTGAAGAGACATTGTTCTTTCAATGTTGTTATAATGAAGTTCAGACTATATTCGACAAGTCTCGGGTTCGATTTTGCATGACGGAATGCTCGTTTCCATGTGCCCAACAACTTCTCTTAGTTGGAATTCCCAGACAGATGTTGTCTCCAAGAACACCGTTCCCAGGTCACGAATCCAAGTAGGATCTCCAAATGGAAACTCTATTTGGATTTTTTCCAGCAATAAATAACAACCCATTCAACGTCTCTTAGGAACCGCTTGAATTTGTAATTTCGAGTTGTTCCGGGTCGCTCTCATCTCGAATCTAAAGTTGGAAATCCTAAATGCAGCACGAAATGGATTCAATAGAAATAAGAAAAATTCGAAACAAAGAATCCAACGCAAGGATCACATTTGTAATATAAAATTACATTTCGGTTCCCACTCCCCTCTTCGAGTTTATTTGAACTGCAATTAAAATACTTGAGAATTTACGAGGATAAAATTTGTATAATTCCGTAGTATTATACAAAAGAAAATCAACTGAATAAAATACTCTGTTTCTCCGACGATACGAATAATGTTAAGGCCTGATCATTGGGAATCGAACACCGCGCGCGTATCAAATTAAAGTCTCATTCGAATTACAGGGGGGACGTACTACGAGCGGCTATAATTTGCCACAGAATTTCTGAAATCATATACTTGGATTTACCAGCGATGGTTCGTGAGTGACATTGAGATGAGTATATTATTTGAATCACATTATATGATGAAATTTCGATCACGTACAAAATCATCGTACAACTCTTGTATCGCAATCGTTCGATTGTGCTACATTTTCAACCAATGTTATGGAATCGTTTCTTCCACGCGTAATGAATGAAACTGCTCCAAACATTGTCGTCCTTCGTGTCAATTACTCCCAACGTTTCATTACAGAGATGAAAAGAAACGTCGATTGATTCTGTTGGATCAAATTGGGGGTATTTCAACGAGATTTATTGCACGAAGTCGAAAATAATCGATTGTGAAATAATTATTATATTTTTGAAATCAGAAAAATGTCGATATCGAAAACCTTGGTATGGAAAATCTCATTTATCTTACATAAGATGAAATTCATTCGGATCGAAACGAGATTCGATCGGATGCCACGTAATCGAGATCCGTAACAAGGGAAATTTTGATTCAACATTGACTCGACGTGATTGCCAACACTTGGCGTCTTTTTTCCTTCTCATGCATCGTTAGAAATAACGGATGTGCACCCGAGTATAGGATACTGATTTACGAGCTCCAGTGTACGTACATAGGATTGCGGGTCAGCCAGTCACACAGGATCGGCCTGAGATAACGTCATCATTGATTCTTCGATTCATAAAATTAGCAAAGGTGTATATGGTTCATCGAATCGACGTTCCAATTTTTAACAATAAAGTTCAAATCCAACGGTTTTTCAAACATTACAGTGACGTTACGTGGAGTAATTTTCCTCGCAATTTCTAAAACACGCCTCTCTACTCGTAAGAAACAATGTAAGAAAGAAATATAATCATATTATACAAAAATTACTTCTGTTTTTAATATTTATTGTACAGTTATCGCTCGAGGGAGAGAATTCAAATCACTCGCTTCCAGTTTCACACGCATTTCTAGAATAGATAGATGAATGATCGCTTAACGTAATACCAACAACGATTACAACGATATACAATTCATTTTTGATCTTTCGACACGCCTGATCTCACACTTTACCGATTTCATTCCCTTTTTATCGCACTCCAAGCAATGAATTATTAATCGACAAGACGACAGCTGCTGGGGGATATCAACGAAGTTTCTCTTATCTGCGATAACCTTCCTCTTCTTTTTTATTTATATATATAAGTATCAGCACTATAAAAATTATATAAACATATTTTATAAAATTTGTAAAGAAGGGGCGATACCCTGGATATCTTTCGAATATCGAAATATATGGAGAAAAATCACCGAGCACTCGATTTATTTTTACCGCAATAAAAACATCAGCAGAAATTGTAAACGATCGTTCTCCGACTACATCACGCGCTGGCTAAGATATTAGACATTTTCCGATCATTGGCGATTACGTCAAGCATCGTATCAATCCCGAACGTCGTAAAAATGGACACGTGGCATGATTTACAAGGAGATACAATGTTATTAAGCATCATCGATAAGTATTGCCAGATCAAACCCAATACCAGTTTTTCAATTATAGAAAGTTGTGAATCGTGTTTCCTAATGTACGTTTGAACGATCCAATCGATTTGTTATTGAGTAAAAGTTTCCAATTTGCAATGAAAAAAGGCCAAAGATTTCAATAAATAACGGACGCCTAGATGAATTATTTAACGCATATAATGCGTATGTTGTGCGTACTCGAGTGGAAAGATTCAAGGTAGCCGTGAATATAACGTTATAAATAATTTATATATATATACATATACACGCGTCTCGCAGTGAATTATTAAAATGATTGGCGAGAAATTAAGCGGCGAAAGGTGTATAATCGAATTTTTTTCAAATCGTATACACAACTCGGATGGATTCGGAGCACGTGTTCCACGAGTCCAATTACCGATCTTTGTTGCTCTCTTTCTCTACCCTTTACGAATGATTTGTTATTTTGTACTTTCAGGCGAGAGATTGAGGCATTCCAAAGGCAACATGGACGTGTTGCACTTCAGATTTTCCGACAAAGTGATACAACATCACGTGAATCGAGCGCAGTTGTCGTTATGGATATGGGGCACGGAGCCAACGGACGATTCCGGAAACATGAACGACAGGGACAATACGGAAAACGTGGAAGAAGAACCGATTACGATTATTTTTTATAAAATCCTAGAGAGTCCAACGGAAGGTGGAGCACCGGCATTGGGATCGCCGATAGTGACGAAACACGCCCGACCGGTGGGCCAAAAGGGCAGTTGGGTGACCATCGAATTGCGAAGATTCGTGGCCGATTGGTTCAAACATCCGAGGGAAAATCACGGCATGGCGATGCAAATCTCCGTCGGCAACGGCAACAACAATCACAGAAGAAACATGGGCAAGTTGGTCGAGTTGAGCTCGGAGACGGAATACACGCCTTATCTCGAAGTACAAATCCGGGAACTGGATTCGAGAAGAACTAGAATCAAGAGAAACATAGGTCTTAATTGCGATCAATCGAGCCACGAGACCAGATGCTGTCGATACAAACTCACAGTGAATTTCGAGGATTTTGGATGGGATTGGGTGATAGCTCCGAAAATGTAAGTAGGAATTCTAGTCTAAATGGAAAATCTATTTCGATGTCGCGTGGAGAACAATTACCGTAACACGTCATTGAGCACGTAACAGGCGAGAGTTGTACGGAGACTCGGGTATAAATATTTACCTCGAGCCGAGATGTTTGAACAAATGTAATTTTCTGAATGGCACGTAGTAGTACATAGTCGTTACTCCCAATCGATAAATAACTTACGCACATAATTTTCCAGAGAATCGTTTGTGTCTTCTGTACCAAGGGTGCAGTATTTTTCACTGAGATTTATTTGGCGCGGGCATCAGCTTTGTGTCAATATTTTCACCGTTTGAGAAACCAAGTCCGTGACTTTGTCCTCAATACGAAATGTGCAATGAGGTCGCACCAATGTCAATCGGTTTGAGTTCTACTTAAGATTCTATTAAGTTATTCTATTTTAGTTGATCTATCGTTCGGAATAATTGTGTTTATTTTCTCCGACGCGGGTGTGTTGTATAGGGTTAATTTGAGGAACCTCGAACTATAGAGTGACCAGATGTTCAGTACTGGGAATCAAAAACTATATAACTTCATATAAATACATATTTATATTTCTTCGACTGATTGAATGATTAAAAAGTCAATTGTGTTTTGCGTTGGATTTATTTCAGGTACGAGGCCAATTACTGTTCGGGGGACTGTCCAATGGCGTTTTTAATGAAATATCCTAACACTCATATCGTCAGTTTGGCGAATTTACCAAACACAACGGCGCGATGTTGTACCCCGAGGAAACTCTCGGAAATCACAATGTTGTATTTCGACAACGATTATCAGATACTATTCACACGTGTGCCTGGTATGGTTGTGGAGAGATGCGGATGCTCATAGTCCATTATTGAATCTGGGCCATGGCAAAAGTGGACGATTACAAAGTGGACAATGATACCGAAGAGGAGGAGGAGAAGAAGAAGGAGGAGAAGAAGAAGAAGAAGAAGAAGAAGAAGAAGAAGAAGAAGAAGCACAACGACGAACAGAAACGGCAAAGCCAGACGACGAACGGTAATGATGAACGTTGTTGTTTATCGTGTTGTTTGAAAAACGCCCTTTGAAAAAGGACACAGAACGTGAAAATTCAGACTCTTTCGGAAGAAATTCAAATACAGTTAGCTATGACTCTTGACTAAAAGAAACTCGAAGACTAAAAGTAGTGCCTTGTTCGAGAAGTGTTGTTCCGTCGACTGAGTGCCGCGTACGTACACAAGATACAAGAGATACATGAGATACATGAGATACATTTGATACATTTTCCAAATCTCTTGTATCGGGTTTTTGTTTTTGAATAATAGTGTATTTGATACCGATATTTTCTTATGTCGGAGAAAAAAAGAGAAACAAAAAACAACGACCAACGTGGAACGTGGAAGTTTCATCGCAGAAAGAGCCGAGAGTTCAAATATTTATCGACTGATGACTCCTTTTTACTTGATAAAATTACTTTTTACCTACGCATACACATTCTAAATACACATTTTTGAATACAACTTTTAAATACACATTCACAATTGAAACGTGACGCCATGTTTCGAATAGTATAACGAAATGAACTGTATTGACGTTGCAGCATAACTAACAATAATGGTAGAATAATAATGATAGATTTAAGAATAATATTATTGTTAATTGTACGAATATCGATGATAATGATGATGATGATGATGATGAAGATGTTAATTAATTACGAGGAGAGAAAATCATCGATAATGCATTTTCTCTTTTTCCATGTGAAGGGTTCGCAAGGAATCGACAACATGGTGATCCATGGTATAAGGTGGATGGATAGTTCCTAGAGTCACGGTATTACTTCTTAAGGTGCCATTGCGTTTGCTCCTGATGCACAAGATAAGCAAATTCAGAACAAAATTACAGCAACAACGACCCGATCGATCGATCTTCCCAAAAGGAAGTTTCAGTCCTCGTTATTTTTGCTCTTGAGAGGATCTTCGAGTGGTAGGTTGAAGTTGTCCACTGCCTGGATAACAGAAGAGAAATCGTGCTGTTGAGAATTATTCACTTTCAAATACAAAACAAAAATGTAGACAAGAGAAATTTCCAAAACTTCTAATGTCTCAATCAGAAAAAGCCCAAATTATGCGGTCAGGTACAGTGCCAACACGTACGGGATCAGTATTGGATACACAGAAATACAGTGTACTGAGAGTTTAACCCTCCGGGGATACACCGGGGATCAAAATGATCCATCCTTCATTTCGAAAAGTTGTATATTTTTGAAAAAGTAACTTTACATTTCTTCAAATATTGGAAAAACTATCAAGCGCAATGGGGGCGCAGTATCAAATGGGTTTCGGATTCCCATTCTGCAGACTGCGAGGATAAATTTTGAAATAAAAACATTGTTCTACGATGTTTCAAAGCCGAGATATGAGTGATCGGAAATCCCATGTGTGAGAAAACTATGAGTGTATTCCCAGAGGATTCAATACCGGCCAGGTACTGATTCAGTACAGGCACTGCACTGATCCCAGACAAATGCCAGTATCCTGCCAATCTTGCCCAGTACTGGTGCAGTACTGCGCCTGTGGTAAATTTCTGGTTGGGGAATTCTTTGTTGTGTCCCCTCGTTGGTACACACGGAAAAAATGGCGTAGTTGATATTTGCAGAAGCGGACTTTGGTTTTGGCAAAAATATTCATTACCAGAAAATTTTCGTTTTATTGCTTAGAATTTATTATTCTCCTGAAAAATAATTTTTAAATTATTAAACTTATGAAAACATTTTTTTTCCACCCGATTGCCGCCCTTTTACGGCCTGCTGCTCCTGCGCCATGGCGCCGTTGGCACAGGCCATATTCCGCTCCTGGATATTTGGGATAGCTAAAAATTGGCTATGTTTGACAAAATTTATCGCTGAGGTAGCTGAAATTTAGCTGTTACAGTAATATTACAGTAATGGCTACTCCAATATCGAATACATGGAATAATTATCACAGCTGATTCTCAGCTATCGTAGCAAAATATTGTTTTTCTTTACAATCTCCCGATAAAGCATCAATTCTGGTATTCAGGAAAAAGATTTTCATCTTCCCTAGTTCCAAAGCTATAACCGTTTGTAACTCCTGTAATTGGTTCATTCGTGCGGAATGTGGTTCATTCGGAACAGAAAAGTTCGGCGGGAGGAATGTGAATACCAGGGCCGACAAGGCAGGCTGATTTCCCATCAGGTCCTCATCAGGTTTCGTTACGGTTTTCCCTATTTTGTCATTTCCTCCTTGATTTTATGGAAATTTCATCCAAACCTTATTGTACCCCTGTGTTACAACCCTATTTGCTTCCTATAAGGAAAAAGTCCCTTGTAAAAGCCACATAAAATTTTTCTCATTCACGGTTTCCAGATTCTAACCTGATAAGGACCTTATTGGGAATAGGGAAATGCCTGATCAAATTTCTACTAGGGCTATAAAGAGCAAATGTGGAATTTTTCCCCCAATATGGTGGCAGGAAAAACCCCCCAGGTAGGATACATTCATTTTCTCTATTTTCTAAGGAAATTACCTTCAGAAGGAGAGAATTTTCTGCCAAATGGGGAAGTATTCCTCTCAAATACAGAGAAGATGAATGATTTTTGCCGCCACTACGTTTGGGGGCAGAGGGGCTCGCTCCACTTTTACTTCTCACAATGTAGCACCGAAGTAGGAGCCAAGTGAAGTTCCCTTGAGGGATGAGTTGATTAATCCAACGTCCCAGATAACATCCCCTCACAAAGCGACGCACCTGGATAAGCCTCTGCACGCAAACCTAGAAGGGGGAGGGGGGAGGGGGGAAGATTTTGAATGTTATTCGGCGTACTTTCGAAAGCTGAAATTCATAGTCACTCAGAGTCGAAAGCTTTCATGATCAAAATAATCTTCTATAGTCTGAGAAAGATTTTCAGGAGTGGAGAATGTTCGAACCCATCAAATAGTGAACGTGAGTGAAACCAGCATGGATATCAAAAATCCCGAGTAGAAATTCATATTGGGTGTTCGATCAGGACCAGATCTGGAAAGCCTTATCTCAAATCAGGCCCTGATATGGAATGTAACGCACCGTTGTATCAGAGCCCGATGTAATAAACTATGATAGGGCATACCAAATTACAAACCTAGCAGGGCCAGATCTGGTTGACCTTAATCAGGCGTGCCAAATCATGGCCTCACCAGGACCAGATCAGGTGTACCAAAATAAGATGAACCCTATCACTGCCCGACCGGGCCCATAATGAACATGAGGCTGGCCATACAATTTTTCTGCTCGGGAAGGTGGACTGTTGGATATGGCACAATAGCGTAGAAGGAGATATTATACAGTGAGAATTGAATATAAAAAATGATTGTTCACGTCCAGGGTTGTCGTGATCGAATCCTCATTGGATGTTGAACGATTCTAGGAGATCAATACCCAAATATGAAAACCCGTACAGCACTACCACCGATCGCCAGACATTTCCCCGTCGCTTCTCCGTTCCTCCACCTTGTATCCACGTTTCCTTTGGTGGTTGTGCTGTTGGGGAAGCATCTCTATTCAAAAATCCCACGAAATTGAACAATTTCTATCTGGCTTTGAACGGATTTTGTTCCATAAAAACTGTTGAACCCGCTGCCCAAGTTCCTACTCAGTTCTCCCTGTTGGAAAATTCAAATGGATTCCAATAGATTCCCGTAGATCCTGTGACAAAACGGCATACAAGAGAAAACCAATGGAATTTTGACTCCCACACGGAATTCGATAGAAACCAAATATAGCACCTATGACAAAACAACACGGAAAATCGATCACCTATCGGTTTGTATTGGAATTTTACAATGGGGCTGTCCGGAATTTATGAATTGTACGATCCAGTTAGACGCTGACAGGAGAATTTTCAACAGTGTCCGTCTGGATATCAAAAACCAGGAATTCCAAGAGAATTATTTCAAGCATTTGTCACCAATTTTTTTTTTTCTACGAAACGGTACAATTCACGAATTCCGGACAGAACCGAGTAGAAATCTGATGAGTTTTTGATCGATTTTTATCGGACAAAAGCCATTCAAAGCCAGATAAGAATGTTTTGTTGGATATTTTGAATATATCTACTTGTCTGCGTGAAAATGTGCATTGGGATGATCAAACGAATGGGTTTGAATTATGTTTCTGCATCCGAACCAATTGGTTCAATGAAATTGGTATTCAACCAGGGTTTGCCTTTATCTTTGAAATCTACTGCGTTCGAAGCGGAAGCTAAGAATGGGCCTCTGAATAAAGCGGATGAAACTTTCCAGGGTTTTGAAAATCCGATATCGGAATTTCATTGTTGAATTATCCGTTCTAATAAAACTATCCGGAATCTATCGTGTTGTTTTATTATCGTACAAGTCCGATAAAAATAAGGTATCTATCGGAAAATCATCGGGTTGCTGGTTCGGTTTTGTATCGAATAATTATCCTAGACATCGTATTTTCATCGGAATTGTCTGATAATGAAACAACACGATAGATTCCGGATAGTATTGATACAACTGATGATTTAACGATGAAATTCCGATATCGGGTTTTTTCATAAGGGTGATTCCATCCGGATTATAAGACTAGATGTTGTTTGGAATTACGAACAAGAAACGGAATGAGTTATATCCGAATTTCATGCAGGATTACGAAAGACGGTAGAAAAATTCTGATAGGATTCGGAATCCCCGCAGTCCAGACAGCACCAGGAGCGTCATTACTGCCCAGGAAGCCCTGGAGAAACCAGGTCTCGCTCTGGAACAGCCATGGAATTCCATGCCTCGGAATCTATAAGTCAAATATGTTTTTCCTGGTAAAATGAGCGTTCCTTCGTGAGTTTTTGGGAAAAAAACCCTGTTTTTAAAAATTGATTTTTATACCCTTGATGAGATCATAGTAAAATTGCTAATTTCGAATAGAATCATATTAAAAGCCTACAGTCGTGATTTTTGCTTGTATAATTCTTATGTGAATGATTGAAATTTTCAACATCCCCCCCCCCCCCCCCCACCCTTCTTGGTCACTGATCAACCAGGGAATAATGTACTGACGCCCCTGGACAGCACAACGTGCTACTGGAACGTTTATGAAAGGTTTATAGAGAATCAGAGGAATTCAGAGAAATTCAGAGAGGAATATAGATTGAGTAAAATTTTCAGTCTATAATTTCAGAGGTATTTTAGGAGTTTCAGAGAGATTCGGACACAGGTGAATTGTGGGAAATTGTAGGGTGGATTCTTCAGAAAAATTCAGGGGATTCAGAAAGGAATATCCTTGAAATTTCAAAGGCATTTAGGGAGTTTCATAGAGATTTGGGAATAGGCGAAAAATTGTGCATGGTATTTTCCAAAGCAATTGAGAATGAATAGAATTCTGGAAGATTCCGGGAAATTTATGAATCTATATCGAAGAAATTCGGAGGGTTTTAAAGAAACTTGGAGATATTCAGGATGTGTCACTATCTGACATGATTCTAACTTCCTCTGAATTTCTCTGGAAAATCTCCCAAAAAGATCCAGAGAGGCTTTTTTACCAGGGCACCCTAACAAATTTGTCAATGATTTTTCAATTTCCCAGAACACAAACCTTTCCAAGCCAGACAACAACTTTTCATTTGCGTCTTCCTGGAATTCTTAACAAAACATTTCCGCAAAACTGCGGAAGTAAATCAAAAATATCTCTTCAAATAGGAGTTCGATATTCATTCCCATACATTTTTTTGATCATTCTGCGCAAAAATTCCCTGAATCTTGATTTGAAAATTACGGAAGTATCTGGAAGTGAATAAGTTTCTCCAAGTTTATTCACCAGCACGAATTCTCCAACTTGAACTCCCAAAAGGGTCGTTGTTATCAACTAAGTTAATGAAAGAAACAAAACAAAAAAATCGGTAGCAACGTCATGGCTGACAGATCTCTGTGTACAGTAAAAAAAAAACATTGTTGAATCTTTTTTTTTTCTTGACGGTTATTCCACGTATTTTGTTCTTTTATCTTCTTATACATTTAATGATTCATTGATAAATATATAAATATATACATATGTTCCAAACGTGCAAATGCGTGTGCCTGAATGCGTGTAAATACGATGATAACAAGTAGAAAATATGAGAATAATATATGCATATATATATAATATTATATATGCAAGTGCCGTAAATGTGTGTACGCTTTTCCACGACTGTGTCTCTTTTCAAATTCCTTTTTTTCACCGAATGAAATAACAAGTGGACATTTTTACTTACGACGAACAAGACACACGGAGAAGGAAAACGAATCAAGCAAAAGAACAAATCTTTCCCTTTATTTCCCACCAATCCCACACATCTTGCATTCAAATTTTATAACTCGAACGCGTAGATTTAAGTGAGTTGTAGATATGTGATTGAGCCGACTATCTTTATATTTTTAGACAAAATGGGAGAGAGTTAGATATTTTAGATGTTTTAAATTATTTTTTCACCCTACGAGAAAGAAAAAAACAAGAAACACTGTAACTCGAACGCGTAGCACTACTCTGCTGCTGTGTATGAAAAAAGAAGAAAAAAGGAAAAAAAAAAACGGAAAAAATATCATTCTAACACTGGAAATTGATGCTCGTTCCTTTCTTTGGGTATTCAAAAATAACGGCGGTTTATATTGTGACGTATTATATCGATGTTATGATGAACGAAAGGAGGGAAAAGGAAGAAGAGAACGTAGAACGTAGAATGTTCCGTAATGTTTCGGGGGTTTGATTTTTGGTAAGTAATAATCGAGTAACTGGAAAAAACTCACTTAGGGTATTTCGCAAAGTGTAGCGATTAATCCTGTCAGTGTTATTACGACACCTGCATCAGTATTTTTATTCTTTGAAATACATTTTATGTATTTTTATCACCCACACGATTTGATGGATCTCTTCTATGGAAAAAAAAAACAAAATTAAAAATCTTTTCAATTCTGAAAACTCTTCTTTTTGTACTTTCCCTCCATTCTTATAGATAATTTCTTTCATTCTCTTTTTCTCTCTTCATCTGTCTGTCTGTTGTATGTCCTCCCCCCCCCCTCTCTCTCTCTCACTCTTCCTAATCATTCAATTCCATCCATGAATACTTCTCGTGCATGCTTTGTCTTGGTTACTCAGAACTACTACAGGTAAAAAATAATGGAACAGAGGAAAACAGATGGTATCCAAATCGGTCGACCAGTGTCGTACTTGGCGATAATGAAGAAAATACAGTGAGGATAACTCGTCGCTCAGAGTGAACAAAAGTCGCTGAGTGTGAATCCGAGACGACGTGTGGGATATAATCGAATCATATTGTAATCGTAGATAACGCGAGGAATTAATTACTCGCAATATTAATAATATCAGGAAAATGTTGTAACGAAATACATCCGGGAGAGAATCTTGAATCTACTTTGTGGGTTTAGAATTTTCACTCAGGTGGAATGTGCCATAAAAGTGTCATTATTTATATTTCGATGTTTCGATGAACCTTGAAACCTTCTAGGCAGAACCAACAAATATTCTAGAATTAATAAAAACCAAACTTTTATAAATATTCAGAGTTGGGCCTGTACGAAAGAAAGTTGGGTGATCGATGTTGGAAATGATTTTCTCAAAGACTGAAAACGATAATTTTTAACTATTGAAAGATCTCTCGAAGACTTCAAGTTATCAAACGAAAGAGGAGAGATCGCACGATCGAAACCACTAATTTTTCTTTGATTCGAATTTGCGAATGATTTGCGCTTCTCCCGATGAAAAGCTGTGATTCATTTATATCTCGTTATAAGAGTCGCAAGCACGTATCCAGGAATTCCGCTCGAGGGACTTGGACAAGAAAACCATTGATGAATGATTGAAAATAAAAAAAAAAGAGTACCAACAAGTTTGATTTGGACACGTGCCTGAAGAGTCGAAAAGATTATAATCTCTTCTCCCTTATTTCGTATTTATCTGAATGATGTTCCGAATTTACTTTGTACAACACTGAGTCGATAAGAACAAGCATACTTATATGTATAATGTGTACTTCTTAGATAGAAAACATTATTAAAAGAATATTTATTCGATGAAATAAATGGTTTTTTCCACGAAAGTTATATTTTATTTTGAAATTCATTATTTTCCTTCACACACAGTGTTCTTCAATTTTGATATAATCATGTTTTTTCCTAAATCATTCACGAAACGAAAGGTAAGTCACCTCCGTTGGCGACACATTTCTTTTCTTTTTTGTTTTTTGTTTTTTTTTTATTCACATGAATCGTTGTTGGTCGAAAGAGAGACGAATACAAATTCGTATCGTGTAACCTTGAACGAGATTACCACCGCACTCTTTTATTTCCACGCGACAGTTGACGAAAAGGAACACGGAGAGGAAAAAACGACTCAATCATATAGGCATTCCAATGAAATTCATCGCGAATCATCATCAATTATATAAAGCATGGGAGTAACTTCGCGTCCTCGAGAAATGTATAGCATTTTAGTATACGCCTTTTTTGGAGCATAGCTGGAAGACCGATGGCTGGATGTCTCGGCGTGTTCCCCGTGTGTGTCTCGGGTAAAAATAGTTTTGTCGTTCCAGAAAATTGCAAAAACGTCGCTGTTTCTATTTTCGTTCACGCTCCTCTCGTACAATGCGAAATACTTGCCCGCGTGTCTCTCTGTCTGCTAAACGCCCCGAAAAGCCACTTAAAACTTTTTTCCCATTCCTTTTTTTCCCTACCGAGAACGCGTATTAACACGCTCGATTTGGGCGCTCTATGGTTTACAAAGAGGCGGCACTCGCCGTTCGACTCCCTCCCCCCGCTTTTGTCCAATCCACACCGTTTTTTTCTCGATTCCGTTTGGTTTTCGGAACGAGATTAATCTCGAAGAGAAGTTAAACGAATGACGAGACGGTGAATGAGACCAGGACGAATGATGGAGTCGGAGTCTCGGCGTCATACGCACGTAGCGCGTGTCTCAATTTCGGATCGAGAGACGGAGCCGAGATCGAGATATGAATAATGTACCGTAGCCGGCGAGGTTTTGGACGAATAATTTATCTCTGTTGAAGATGTTGAATGCTCGAGGAAGTGAAAAATAGATGTTTTGATGGAATAAAACTCTGTGACTGCTGATTTCTCCAAATTTGACACCTAGTTCTTTAGGATTCATTATTTCCAGAGTGAGAAAATTCCTGCCCTGATCTATCCAGGTTCTCGATTTTTGCTCCAGGAACAGCGTAGAAGATTCTTAGAACATTTGAATGAGACTGTTTCGAATATTCGAAGGAACGTTCGTGGGGAGATTGATGAACCACTGTTCATGCGCAAGTATCGTAATGACATAAATTCAGTAATGCCGGATAATGTTGTTGACAGGCTGCAGACCCTTACATAATATATTATTTTCATTTGTATTTGGAGAATAATAAATTTATGAATGGTGCATTCCCAAACAGCAACAGAATTGCAAAGTATATACGAAATAGAAACGTTCGTAGAATGTGCGAATGAGATACGAAGAACATATAATGAACGTTCATAGAATGTTCGAATGACACTGTTTTAAATATACTTAGATCGTACATAGTACATTCGAAATGTACGATATTCATTCAATCGACGTTCGATTGACGTACCATCGTATATTCGATTACGTACGTTCGATGAATATGCATAGCACCTATGAAACGGTCTCATTGGAATGTGCATAGAACATATTTCGAATATTCGAAGAACGTTCATAGTATATTCTCGTGCTGCTTCCCAAGTAACACACGAATGTCCATAGCATGTTCTGCGAACCTGTTTAGCACATTGAATGTCCCATGCATGTGCTGTGAATATTCTCGGCATGCTTTCCGAATGTTGTGTTACTAGGGTCCGGTTTCGATATCGCAAATGTTCTCTGTGAGTGCCATGGGTGAAAAATAATCCTAATAAAAATCAGGGCATAATATAAAGGTCAGTTCTTACCAAAAAGTTGGTTTTAAAAGAAAACGATCAGTTCTGAAACGTACAAACGGTTAGTTCTTGAAAAATTACCCAATTTTCAGTTGAATGTTTTCCTTTTTATTGATATTGTTTCAAATCGGGTATCCAATACTGCCCTGTTACAAAATAAACATTTCACCTCATATCGAAGGGATATCATTAATTCAGTAGTGATATTCATTCTAGACAAATAAATCTTGATGCCAAAAATAAAATCAACGAAGCATCAAATCATTCAAGAAATACTTGTCACACAAATTCCTCACTTCATGTTGGAAGGGTTTTCTCTCAAAATAGGAAGACTATTTCTTTTTTTTTCAGCTGATGTTCTCACAGCATAGTTTATAAAAAAGGAATCTTGAGTAAATGAAACTAAATGAGATAGATATATCATTTATTGAATGCATAAATAGATATTAAATTTATTAATTATCATATACCGTTTTATTAATTCATAAAGACGAGACAGTATCTTTTTTTTGTTTTTTTTTAGAAATTTCACGGAGAGAAAAAATTTGCTGACGCAGCAAATCGAGGTATTATATATAGAATAGCAAAATTTTTTGCTGACCTAGCTAAAAATTTGCTATAACAGCAATCGTGTTAGCTACGACAGCAATTTTTTAGCTGTGGCAGCAAAAAATGTTTGCTCCGCCAGCAAATTTTCAGTATTATATATAGAATAGCAAACAAATTTTGCTGGGATAGCAAAGATTTTCTGCTGCCACAGCTAAAAATTCGCTGTCGCGGCTAATAAGATTGCTGGAACAGCAAATAGTTTGCGAATAGTCAGCGAATTCCTTCTTCTCCGTGTGAGTGTCCACCGTTTCGGATGGTTCTTAAATTTCCTTACATTATGCCCTGATGAAAGTTTAATAAAATATTAAGCGAATCCACAATATTACTAACAATTCATGATCACAGATGTTTAATGATAAAAAAAAATCGATTGTTGAATAGTTAGGAGTTTATATTGAGTGGAATTTTTATTTTACAGCATTTTTTTCCTAATATTCCCACAATATTCGTGGCATCATATTCTGAGAATATTTAAAACAGTTTTATTCGAACATTCTGAGAATGTGCGTAGAATATATTAGCACATCCCTGCTAAAAATTTCCCTTGGAAACGGATAAAATTCCTCCTATCGGTTTCAATATGGTCTCTGAAACTACGATGTAATTCTATCGATTCTTATCGTATTCTATAGGATTTGAGAGGTATGTATCTGGTTTTATCGTGAAATTCCTATGGAAGGAAACAGGTTATATTTTTCCAAATCATTGATACTTTTTCTATGGGAATTTCACGACAAAACCAGATACATATATTCTCAATCCTATAGAATACGATAAGAATCGATAAAATTCTATCGTAAATGCATGATACAGCATCGGGAATTTCAGTTTCAGAAAGCACATTGAAACCGATAGGACAAATTTTATCGTTTTCTATGGGAAATTTTTAGCAGGAATAATAAGAATCTCCATAGAATATTCGAATATCCTGAACGTATATTCTCAGAACATTCTCAGAACGTGCGTGCGCTACCAGGGCTATTGGGAAAACCTAAAATTACTTCTTCCTCGAGCTAGTAATTTGAAAAATATGAAAATTCGTTATGATAAATTCAGAGACGATACATATTGAAAACGTATTTCAAGTGAACGTTTAAAGAATATGTAAGAATCTAGAGCTCGATATGGAAATTATATGGAATCCCAAGCAGCACCAGAATATACTATGAATGTTCTTCAAATATTCGAAATATGTTCTATGCACATTCGAATGAGACCGTTCTATAGATGCTATGTATATTTATCGAAAGTATGTAACCGAATATACGACAGCACGTTGATTGAACGTCGATTGAATGTATATCGTAGATTCCGAATGTACTGCGTACGTTCTGAGTATATTTAAAACAGTCTCATTCGAACATTCTATGAACATTCATTATGTGTTCTTCGTATCTCATCCGTACATTCTTCTACGAACGTTTACACTTCGTATATACTTTGAAGTTCTGTTGCTGCTTGGGATACTGTATCAGAAATTAATTTTATATCCCATGCGTGTGAATATTATTCATAATTTTGGTCATTTCCCAGGTAGCACAAGCACGTTCTGAGAATGTTCTAAGAATATACGTTGAGGATATTCGAATATTCTATGGAGATTCTTATTACGTGCGAATATATTCTTCGCACATTCTCAGAATGTTTGAATGAGACTGTTTCAAATATTCTCAGAATATTATACCACGAATATTGTGGGAATATTATAAGAAAATGCTGTCGAAATAGAAGTTCCTGCCAATATAACTTCTGTAGATAATCGAAAACTAATTCACAATCAATTTTTTCACTCATTAAACATCTGCAACGGAAGCAGCAACGGGAGTTCAAAGTATATACGAAATAGAAACGTTCGTAGAGTGTACGAATGAGATACGAAGAACATATAATGAACGTTCATGGAATCTTCGAATGAGACTGTTTTAAATACACTTAGAACGTACATAGTACATTCGAAATGTACGATATTCATTCAATCAACGTTCGATTACATACGGTCGATGAACTTGCATACCACCTATGAAACGGTCTCATTCGAATGTACATAGAACATATTTCGAATATTCTAAGAACGTTCATAGTATATTTTGGTGCTACTTGGGTGTAATCATGGATTCTTAGCAATATTATGGATTCACATGGATGGGTGAGATACTTACGATCGCAACAAACAATCATGATATATACGATATTTCTTAATATTTTATTACACTTTTGATGATTATTTTTTATGCATGACGCTCTCAAAACATCCGGGATATTAAAATGCACATTTATGAATTTCTCATTCCTCAAATACAAATTGAAATAATATATTATCCAAGGGTCTGTCGCCTGTCAACAACATTATCCGACATTACTGAATTCATGTCATTAAGATGCTTACGCATGCGCTGCTCATCAATCTACCTACAAACTTTGTACGCATATTGCACGAACGTTCTTAGAATTTTCGAAACAGTCCGATTCAAATGTTCTAAGAATCTTCAATGAATATTTACGAAGCTTCTACGCTCTTTGTAAGAATATTCGATACAGCACATTTTACGAATGTTGTGAGAATATTCTCAGAATATTCTGTGTTACATGGATTGTCGTATGACCCTGTTAGAGGCCCTCCATACGAAGATATTTTTCTGAAATAACCATGAATAACCTCTGAACAAACCGTCGCATTTTCCCTGCAAAAACTCTACAAATTCTTTGAGATTTGAGGTTGAGAGTTAAATGAGGTTTTTCGACAGGTAAAAAGTGTCATGAGAGGTTTTTTAACAGTTAAAAAGTGTCTTATGAGGTTTCTTAACAGTTGAAAAGTGTCTTATGAGGTTTTTTAACAGTTAAAAAGTATCACGTGAGGTTTTTCAACAGTTAAACAGTGTCATATGAGGTTTTTCAACAGTTGAAAAGTGTCTTATAAGGTTTTTTAACAGTCAAAGAGTGTCTTATGAGGTTTTTTAGCCGTTAAAAAGTGTTATAAGAGGTTTTTTAACAGTTAAAAAGTATCACGTGAGGTTTTTCAACAGTTAAAAAGTGTCATGAGGTTTTGTAACAGTTAATAAACTTAAATCGTAATTAATAAGCCAAATTCATGTGGAGAAAATATTTGTATTCTCTTTTCTTCGTCTCAATATCGATTTCTCGAAACCTGCAAATGAATCTGAACTTTCGAGGAAAAATTCAGATGCATACGAATATATTCCCCATAAAAACGAAATGTCATTGGAGTTGAAATCATTCATTAGATTTTTGAGGAATCCTCATCAATCCTCAATGAAATTCCTTCGTATTCGATCTTGAATCTCTTGGATAAAAATTCAAATAATATTTCTATGTTTCATCAAACATGACCTATACCAATTTCACGAGGCACCGCAATAGTACTTTAAGATTTACAAATGCCCATTCATTTTTCTTTCGTTCAATGTGACCTCTCGATCTTCAGACATATGGTAGCGATTCTGAGAAAGCGAACAAAATAAGCTTCAGTTCTCCCCAGTGTCAGTTGCATCACCTTCATTTTTCACCATGCACGATGTCTCGAAATTGGATGATGATGATGATGATCATGATGAGAATTCTCTCGAAAAAAAGTCAACTGTCCTTAAAAATTGGTTCTATGTCATCTTTACATTTGTATTTCTTGTAAAGAGGTTCTTCACACACACGATTAAGATACATGATCGCCGTTTCAGCAACTATGTTTTAATGGGCCGGTAAGTTACTCGAATATTTTTCGGAGTACTATCGGGTGGGTTAACTGCTCGGATTCGAAGAACCCATTGAGAGCTATTTGGAATTCACAGAGGTCATATTAGATTTATCAGTACATTACGGTGGACTTTTATTTAATGTATCAGGAAGAGTTTCGATAGGTTCGGGAGTGGCAGTGAGCTAATTCAAAATTTTGCACAAAGACTATCGAAAGTTTAATGATTCGATTATCATAAAACATGAGAATTGGCGGTGGTCGAACGAAATGTAATATTTTCACACTCCATAGGAAAGTGTTCAATGTACTTTTGAGTACATTGAAATCAAAATTTATTTGTTATGTACCAAAAAAATGTTTTATTCAAGTCAAATAGATAGTTATAATCACTGATTAATATAATAATGATTAGATTTGGACGGTTTTTGTCCTCTTATTCACATTTTCGGGCTGATTTTATCCTGATTGTGGAATAATGCGAACAAAAACATTACTTATTGGTGATTTTAAGTTATTTATCGAGTTATTCTTCACGAGCAAGTTTTACAAATTCAATCGACTGATCAATTGAGTAGAGAAAAGAATATGAATTTCACTACTTAAATACAGATCATATATATTTTTTTTTCTTCTCCAGGGCGTGAGCTCTAAAACTCATATTTTATACAAATCAAGTCAGCTTTTGCCAATTGATGTCCGGTACATTTTCATAAAACTCAAAAATTTTCTAATATTAAACACTATTTTGATACAATTCGATATAAATGATCTATAATTAGAAAAAATTGATTTTTATCATACTTAATTACGTGAAATTTTATTTACAGTTATATATTTAACTACACATGTCCTTATATAAATTTAATACAACAGATATAAAATCCAATATTTATATATACAGCATATACAAATGTTTAACTAACACCGCCACGTTGAATTCCCTAATTTATTTAAAATTTGATAAGATTTATTTCGAATTCAGATAACCATTTACTAACTTCTGTATCATACATTGATTACAAAATTTTGATTTAAATAATATAATTATACAAAATTAAACCTAAAACACATTGATAAATAATTTTTTTTTTTATTTTCTTTTTCGATTGCATACATTTTGTGTACATTGTCATTGCTTAAAATTAGACCTATCTATTCTAAGCCTTATATTCTCATCCTATGTCTAATCTTAGACCTACCAGTTTTGATCTTAGGAGATAATGGAGGAAGAGCTCGATGTGGTTGAAAATCCCCAAATACTTGAGCCATATGGACTTTGTATTTGGGTTGGGATATCGGGATAGAAGCGTGCGCGGGCAGAGGCTTCACCCGGACCTGATCAGGTTTTTTGAGCGGGGGTGCGAAGGCGTGTTTGTACCTCGCGAGAACTTCTTGGTTCTCGTCTTGAAGGTGACGTCTGGCACGTCTTCGCAGGACAGGATCCGATTGACAGACCCTGGTCCATTTGCGAGAGACCTGAGCGGCCCTCAATAAGGACTCCGGATCAAGATTGCGAAGTATCAATTGCGACACCTCCAAAGGCAAGTCGACGATCAAATCGACTTTGTTCGGTGCGTAACACCCGAAGTAGCGCAAGAGTGATTTGAAGAACTCCATGTTGCTGCGTTGGTGTGCGACCGGGAATGGATGCTTGTCCAACCTGAGGCGCCCTTTATATAGGCGTTCGGATGTCACGCTTCGGTGACTTGACCAATCAGCGGACACGAAGCGGTGACGTATCCCATTGGTGCGCGATGATGCGTGAATTAGACCGAAATCCCCTTAAAACCTCGCGAGGCCCGTATATCAATGTTAGATCAAAAACAGACTTTGGATTTAGTTACTCACTCGTCATTCGGTAAAAGCTACTACTGAACTCTAGGGACTGGTTCTGGGGAAGGTGAGATTCGCCAGAAAAATCCTCCCTTGTGGAAAGTCTTGATGTCCCTAAATATTTCAAGATAAGCGTCAATTAGCCTTGGTAACTCTGTAAAATTCTTGGAAAGTGTGATTTTTCCTGAAATTTCGGACTTTCCGCAGGAGTTAATTGGACTGATTCAGAATTTTACAGGAAAAGATATAAAATATACCTTTACTTCCATATATAAATTGATGATCTGTACAAATAATCCAGTGAACACTTATGAGAGGAAGAGCTCTGTTCCTAATGGATAAATGGTATCATTTTTCTGACATCTCAGAAAAAATCCTCTTGAAGAGTTCCTCTGGGTAACATTCTGGTGATCTCTTATTTCCTTCAGAAATCGACGCATCCGATAGCATCCCAATTGGGAAAAAAAGCGACATTAAACGGAATGAATCGTGAAGATTTGCAACTGAATTCTTTCCGTTTATTTCCGTCATTTTCAACAGGGATTCTGGTATCTTTATGTTGACCTTCTGAAAGGTCTATCTGACCCCTTTCACATATTTGAGAGGTCTTTAAGAGCTCTGGATGATAACGTATTGTTCACTGGGTAATTTCGATCTTTTGTTTACCCTGGTTGAAAAAATCCATTGATTCTCATTGAATCTCATCCAGCGGCTTTTCAATGAGATTTTTGAATTCTTTCCATATGAATCTGATTGAATTTCGGACAATGTTGTGACAAAATCTCATGAAATTTTCATTCCTCAGATTCAATGGATTTTTTAAATTATCCTCTGTTCCAGAAAAATATTCTGAATAAAATATTACGCTTTATAATAATAATCGAATTTGTTATTTAAGCATTCCTTACAAATTTCACTATTATTATTTCATGAGTATTTTTGAACCTTCAAAACTCTCATAAAGTCATCTTTCTCGCCTTTTTTTTCCTGTGCGACTCTGAATAAGTCTTGGTAACTCCTGATAACTTTTGCGGAAAGTCCGAAATTTCAGGGAAAATAAGACTTTCCAGGAGTTTTACAGAGTTACCAAGACTTATCAACGCTTTTCTTGGGCATTGTGAGGGATATCAAGACTTTCGGAAAGTCTTATTTAGAGTTCTGAAGACTTCTGAAGAATTTTATAGAGACCCACATAACAATTTTGAGGAATTCTTCCGGAACATTTTAAAAGATATCTTAAAGAATTCTAAAAGATGTCTTATGAAACACCTAAATACATCTTTAAGATATCTTACGGAAGATATCTTTAAGAATTCTAAAAGATGCCTTCAGAAAACTTCAAGAAATCTCGCATGGAGACTTCCAAAAGATATCTTTTGGTGTTTCATAAGACATCTTTTCGAATTCTTCAAGATATCTTTCAGAATGATCGAAAAGAGTGATCCAAAATTGTTATGTGGAGAATTATTCCCACAAGGGTTTCCTTACCCAATCGAACAAAAAGAAATCTTTCAGATATCCACAAAATAGATATCTCAAAATTTCAGAAATCTAAAGGATGTCCTAGGAGATAAATTTCAAAAACTTCCCAACAAAATTTCATGTCTCGCGATATCTTTCAAATGTGTTCACGATGTCTTACGCAACAGTTTCAGATATCTCTTACACGTATAAAACTCGCTATCATCTAAAAGATGTCTTTTGGATAACTTTTAGATCGAAGACAAGTTTTAAACGTCTAAAAGGTATCTAAAATTGTTGTGCAAGACATCTTGACACGTTTCAAAGATATCACAACACATGAAATGCTCATCGAGTTTGAGATATCTCAAAAAGAGTGTTCAGATTACCAGGTTTCTTTGGGACTCTGTCTGACCTTTTTTAATAGAGAGAACATCAAGATTTCTTATTCATTCAAATTTGTTTAAAGATCAACAATACAATCTTTTGATTCACCCGATATTTCCTCATTCCTTCAGATTGTTCTGATTAAAAATTTCTTCTCCAGATCTGGAAAAACAAAATTCCATACATTTGTATAGAAATTTCAATAGCTTTGCAACATTGTTTCTCAACTACATTGTAGAAGAAATTTCGGGAAATTTACCGAAATTTCTCAGGAAGCGATTAACCCGATCACAATCGGCAAAGATTTCCAAATTTTGGGGATATTGCTTGATTTTTTTCGTAGAATTACCGAAAATCTTGGTAATTTTCCCGAGTTTTTCTTCGAATCGATCGCTGCTCGGATTATCGAAGAATTTCTCGGTGAATTTGTCGATTTTTTTTTTTTACAGCGTAGACCAAAACTACAAACGAAGAAAAAAGAATATCACAGCCATTTTTTCAACCATAACATCGCTTTTTCCAGCGAAATTGGTTTGTTATTCTGTATATAAGAATGAAAATGTTGCTCGTCTACACGCGGAGAAAAATTCTTGCTGAAAAAGCGATTCCAAAAAATCTGCTTTGCCGAATCAACGAACCGGTTGCTGTTACAGCAAAAATCTTTTCACACTGGAAACAATCTTTTTCATTCACTTGAAAAATATATGCAAATATTTCCCTTGTGAAGTTCGGTGGATGAAATTATTCTTTTGGTACCTCAAAGAAATACTATTTTAAGGCCTCCTAAAGCAGGATCGCTCCCTTAAGAGATCTAAGAGATAACCAAAAGTGTTGCATCAGATATCTCAGACTTTTCTTAAAATTATCCCAAGACACAGAATGTTTTATTGGAAAATCGGTAACCGTTCTCCCTGAAAAATCACAGGTCTTCTGAATTTGCACTGCAACAAGATTTCTTCTGGGAATTCAAAAAATGTAACAATCATTTTCTGAAGCCACTTCTGTCTGAATTTTTAGAGCAAGTTTGAACGATTCAACGATTGGACTTTCTTGAAATTCATTCAAGTTTATTTGAAAATTCAAGAAGAAGTGACTGTGAAAAATTTACGATTACATTTGCTGAATTTTCAGAAGGAGGTTTTTAACCCATTAGCGCCTGAACGGACACTTTTGGACACCAAATTTCAGAGATTCATTGTACAATGAATTTGGTTGAAGAAAAATTTTTGAGCCACTGCATCCCATGTTTTGAAGGTCGCTCTTTCGAATGGTGATGTTCAGAAGTCCCTGGAATGAATTTTTTTGTGTGAAAATTGCAAATTAAAAAAAAAGTACTGTTTTTTTGAAAAATAAATTTTTCAAAATCATGTTTTTGTTTGCTTTTGCATTTTTCTTCATACTTAATACCGATAAATATTGCGTCCATGGACCGTCAACTGAAACTTATCGGCTTAAGATTAATAAAAAAAATGTTTATCCATACAAAAAGGCGTCCGAAACGATAAATTTTACTTTAAATCTTCAGCAATTTTTTTCTCGATTTCTAAGGACTTTGGGACAAATTTCCCGAAAACAAAAACGTCTTAAAATTGGTCAAAGAATACCCTCAAATTTTTTCAAAACCGTAAAAAAACATTTTTGATTTTCCGGAAAATGAAAAAATTGGCATTTTTGAAAAATTGTTTAAAAAATCTGAACAAATTTGAGGGTATTGTTTGACTGATTTTGAGACTTTTTTGTTCTTACAAAATTTCCCCGCGAGTTCATAGTTATTGAGAATAAATTGCTGAATGGTTTCTGAGATCACCAATTACAAATTCAACATTTTCATTGTGTAATTATTAGTATGTAATAAATATCAAAATATATTTTCTCAATAAATCTGTGATTTCATTTATTCATTTCATATTCTTTTCAAATTGAGATGCAAATCAGTCAAACAATACCCTCAAATTTTTTCAGATTTTTTAAACAATTTTTCAAAAATGCCAATTTTTCCATTTTCCGGAAAATCAAAAGTGTTTTTTTACGGTTTTGAAAAAATTTGAGGGTATTCTTTGACCAATTTTTCAGACGTTTTTGTTCCTAGGAAATTTTTTCTAAAGTCCTTAGGAATCGAGAAAAGAATTGCTGAAGATTAGGAGTCAAATTTATTGTTTCGGACGCCTTTTTGTATGAATAAACATTTTTTTTTATTAATCTTAAGCCGATAAGTTTTAGTTGAAGGTCCATGGACGCGATATTCATCGGTATTAAGTATGTAGAAAAATGCAAAAGCAAACAAAAATATGATCTTGAAAAATTCTTTTTTAAAAAAACAGTGCTTTTTTTTTATTTGCAATTTTCACACGAAAAAACTCATTTTAGGGACTTCTGAACATCACCATTCGAAAGAGCGACCTTCAAAACATAGGATACAGTGGCTCAAGACTTTTTTTTCGACCAAGTTCATTGTACAATGAATCCCTGAACTTTGGTGTCCAAAAGTTCCTGTTGCTAATGGGTTGATAGCGTGTTCTGAATCTTCCATTCGAACTCACCCTGTGAACAGAAATTTTCATTGAAGATGCAGGCGAAAGTTCTTGTGATGTTGAACAGAACACGCAGAGAAACGAAATTCTTGCTGAAAAAGCTATTCTGAAAAATTTGCTTTGTTAAATTAGCAAAACGGTTGCTGTTACAGCAAAAATATTGCTATTTTGGCAAAATATTTGCTAATTCAGCCAAATTTTCTAGTTGCCTTTATATCTACAATTGAGGATTGCCGATTTCTGCTGTCATCGCAAACTTTTTACTAATTCAGCAACAAGTTTTGCCATATCAGCAGGGGACAATTTTCAAGGTTTGCTGTTTCAACTACTTTTTTTTCTCTGAGTGTAGCGAAAAATTTGCTATTTTAATTGATTCTGTTGCTCTCTCAGCAATCCAGACAGCGAATTTTCAGCTATTGCAACGAAAAGATTTGTTATTCTACCTGTGATACCTTGATTTGCTGCGAAAACAAATTTTTCTTCCCCGTATACGCTACACGGAAAAAATAATTTGGCTGCAGAAGCTAAGTAGCTAGCATGGACGAGGACAGCCATTAAATTAGCTCCTGCAGCTAAATTTTAGCTGTTACCGCGAATAAATTAATTACAAATGCAAATTTTTTCGCTGTAACAGCTAAAATTTAGCTACAGGAGCTAATTTAATGGCTTCCCGTGTCCGTGCTAGCTACTCAGCTGCTGCAGCTAAATTATTTTTCCCGTGTAGTGATGCCATGAGACGAGACGAGAAATGAGCTTGTTCTCGTCTCGAAATCTCGACATTTTTTCTTGACAATATCGTTTTCCTTTCCTTCAAACTAAGTTTTGTTTCTCGTCAATTCATTCTCATCTCATCTCTTCTCGAATTTCAGAGTGATTTGGAGTAATTTCTACTAGGAATGTACAATTAATATCACATTACGTTATGAAAAATCTTTTTATAGACTCTATGTATAATTTATACATATTTTCAGCCCCTGTGCGATGATCGAATACGCATGTTCAATAAAAAGTGATTGAAAAACTGATAAATTTGCAATTTTCTCGTGAACTTGAGAATAGATTGAGGCACAGGCAAGTTTCTATACCGCGATGAAATATTAGCTCATCGAGAATCCAACACTTCCCACTCTCGTGTGAAATTATTGTCAATTCGTTCACCCGTTATACACGCGCACTTGTTTGTCTGGTACTGGTGGCACGTTTGACCAAGAACTATTGTCCCTCGCATGCGCTTCGCGCATTTGTCAATTTATTTATCTACAATGTACGGCTTCATTTTAACGAGTCATTAATCAGAGTGCAGGACCCGATTAAAGCCGCCAGAGCTCCGTCGTGGTACACCCATATGCGTATACGTATACGTGCATATACATGAAGGGTGAGTCAATAACTATTACAATCATGAATATCTCTTTCATTGTTGACCGCACAACAAAGTGGTTTTGATGAGAAAGATAATCTGTATTTCCATTGACCGATCGCACCAACTTTGAATAAAGTGCAACAACTCAAGACGTGGCTCGTGATTTACTCCAAGTTCTTTATCAAATTCCCTCCTCGTGCTGCAAGAGCTGTTGCGAGAGGAAGGGTCTCTGATATATTTATAGAATTAAGTTTTGAGGTATTATTACTGTATAAGGATTCATATACCATATGTATCATCGTATACTCTACACGTACTCCACGTATTGAATTCTGCTTCGAATCTCATTGTCTTTTCTGAAACAAGCAGCAGACACACCAGGCCCAACACCAGACGACCACCATACGTGTACATTTTTTCGCACTATACGCTCGTAAGCCAATTGAAATACCAATCTGATGACCCACGTCTTTTATTTCGGACTGCATGTCTATTGAAGCACGGGAGACCGTCTCGTGGTGTACGTGCTTTCGATTATGGGATGGATTGATCGACCTCGGGCCAATGCCATCGAACAACTAATATTGAGATAAAACTGCAGGAACTTGACCTTCAAATTATACATACTTACAAACTTCTCGTGCTATATGTAGCAATTAAGAGGAATAATTCTTTCATCTTCTGCCAACACGATTCCGTTGTGTTCCAACGAGATCCCTTGTGGTCATCATTGCGTAAAGTTATATTCGTATCGGAGCTCCAATTCTCTCCAATCGTTATTAAATCGAAATTTCTTGTAACAAAATGGACCAATTCTTCGAGATCATTTATTTTATCTTCGTATAAACGTGTCATGATTTCAATGTACCACAAACCACTTTCCCTATAAAGGAAAGTGATGACATTCGCTATACATCCCATCATATGATATTGGATTCAGAGCTCCAAGGAAGAAGAAGAACAAGAAGAAGAAGAAGAAGAAGAAGAAGCAACCGTATGGGGTGTTCTCGTATACTCGTCCCTATAATACTTTCGAGGACTCTGAAGCAGTATACCTTTGTACCGGAGGGGACATCAACCTAGAGCCCCTCTTCTTGTAAAAAGGGTGAAGCTAACGCGATAGGAGGCAGCTGAGCGGAGTGATCCGGTCACGAGTCAGAAGGGGATCACTCTTTTTTTCCCTTCACTGTTTTTGTTATTTGTGGACTTGTAGAGAAAACCAGGTAACACGCATTGCCAAGCATCAAATCTTCACACCTCGATACAAATATTCATGAGTGTCTCTCTTCAACGATGATGATCATCGATACCCTCGTTTACGTTTTGAGTCGATCAAATCTTGGATGATCAACTCAGATCTTGGGATGATCTCAATTTCGAATGAGGAAATTGATAGAATTTGTGTGGAAAAAACAATTCATCGGATCCTCGAACGAAGGCCCTCGATCTCTCTCTCTCGATGCAACCGGGAGGGAAGGTGAGAAGAGATGCGACCGAGAAGGGTCCGAGGGGAGGAATGATGAGGGGGTTGGCGATGGCTGGCCACTCTATACCTCTACGTACCGACACGTGTGCCCTGCCGTGTTCTCAGTTGTATTCTGTGCGCTCTATGCCTTGCCTTATTCCACCTTACCTCACCTTACCTTACCTTACCTTGCCTTGCCCCACCTCACCTTACCCTGGATAAAAGGGAGGTATTACGGGGTTACTAAAGTATTGTATGGCCTCCCTACAAGCCCCATAAGGATAGCCCTCAGGCACGCACCACCCCCGTTATCGTATGCGTATGCAGTTTTTTCGCTGGTGCGTGCGCTCACCGGTGCGGGGGTGCAGCCCTATGCAGTGAAGGTGAAGGGGGCATCGGGTAACACGGACAGGTAGGTAGGCGAACGGATAGCTACCTTGCAAAGTAAGTAAGTAAGGAAGCGAGAAAGCAGCCACCAAAACGCATGGCGTTGAGTGTATATATGAAACCCGAATGCTCGCAACACAATGACATAATGATAGGACGGATCAAGTGAAGTGAAGTGACTCTTTCGCTTCTTCTTTTGCGTTTTTTCTTTCTTTCCTTAGCCGTTTCACCCGCAAGACTTGCACCTTGGATCGATACATAACACACCAAGGCTCGTGATCGGAAACAGGTGATTGCAATATAGCGTGTTCACGTGACTTCGCCTGTCCCAATCGTTTCGATATTTATTCTTCTTCTTCTTCTTCCTGCCGCTTCCTCCTTCTGCTACCGTTTCTCGGAAAGATTATCTTTAACAAAGTTCTGAATTTTATGTTTGTTCGATATAAAATTGAGGGGGAAGGCGCAACAACCCCTTGCGAAAATCAACCGCCCCCGTGGCGTATCCCGAAATCCCGGATCTCATGTACCACTCTTTCCACGCGATAACGGACCCTTGGGCTCCTTCCACCCAAACGCGATTAAAGCAAGGTTGCAAAAATAATAGAGACCCGCGCGTGTAACAATGTTGAAATTCGAGTACCACCGTATCATTTCTACGATCCCCCGGAACGATAAAAAGCCATCCGCAATTTCATAATTCATAGATTCGGCGATACCTCCTGTGATCGAAGAATACGAAAACGCAAAGAATGCAAGATTAGAAAAGGGTAGGAGGAAAGAATGATGGAAAGAGAAATGAGAGAATGGTTGATTGAATGCGGATGTGCGTGCAGCCGCGACGCTACGTTGAAAATTACGGGTAGTCTTCTCTTTCGTTGCGGTTCGATGGTATCTATCTTGTCTTCCGGGAATTTCGTGGTATAAATAGGTTTATATATATCTATACAAACTCACTTTCATATGTATATGCAAGCTCTTTCCTTCAAATACCATGCGTTTTTCTGACCACGCACCATAGTTTATGGGACTACTGCCGCTTCGTACACCCGCATGCACCGCGATGGGGTTTTATCCACGTGCATGACCGGGGCTGACAAATGAATTCATGCAGAATGGCTAACGATATCAGAAGATAAGATGATGGTAACCCGGGTAAAAATATTACAGAAGCGATGAATGATCTCTCGTGTTCTGTAATTCAAATCTCTAACATCCAGGGAGGAATTACTCCATAACGGCGGAAGTGGAAGGTAAGGTCCTTCGCTTTTGTTATCGAGAATGATTAAAAATTGTAATAGGGTAGGAAATCCTAAGTACACGCATACAAGAAGAAACCATAACCGGTGGCCAGCCGATGGTGTGATGCCAGGGGACAATGAAAAATCAAACGACGCATCCACGAATTGGAGTGAACTCGGTGGTGGAGAGAGATCTAAGAGAGATCCGCATCGTGGTGTACGCGTGAAAATCGACAGCACGAGGTATATAAAAGACCGTATACAAGTATTGTACGTGTTCGCATGAAAAGTGAAACGAATTCCAAGTCTGCACGCAAAAGTCGTTTACCACTGGCCACTAGTCATTTATACCTAGGTACGAAGTCGCAGCTGCACAACTGTCGTACGTTTGCCTGTTTTATAATTACAGGCCGAGTGATGTTTGGAGGAGGAGGAGGAGATGGTGCAGTGGTGGCGATGGTAAAAGTAACGGCAGAACGAAATGATCGCTATCGACTCCTGACCGTGCAGCTCGAAGTTAAGGAACCCCAAGTTTATTTGATCCTTTCGGACCTCAAACCCCCTGTAAATGAATGCGTCCAGGTCACGGTAATATTCTCTAGAATGAACATGTACTTTGTAAATGAGAACGAGGTGGGTCGTTTTGTTCACACTTAAGGGTAACTAATAATACTTCTCAGTATTTTCAACTTGAGGATATTTATGGAGTCTGAAAGAACATTCCAGAGATAAGCCACCTCTTTTTTTTCCCCCACAATCATTTGAACACATCAAAGGGAAATTTTATTGTACAAAAAAGAAACCCCTAATATCGTTCCCTCGAATTGAGTAAAGTATAACTTGAGCAAAAACAGGAAGTATTTTGACGATTTGAAAGATTATATACGACCGTGACGAATATAGCTTCATGCAATATAATATAATAATAACGTTGTTTTTTTCAACCAACAACTCTTATATCTCTTCATTTTTCATTGTTTGTTGTTATCAATTATGTCAACTGTATTTGTATTTCATATATTTTTCGTATAGAATCGATACCAGACAAATTCATTGTGAATTATTATTCCAAAGAGTGTGACGACGCGTTGAAAAATTTGAAGGAGAAAACAATCTTCTTCTTCGGTGAGTTCAATCAACTTTGTATATATATATACTCGCGCATTTCCTCTATCCCTCTCGATATATTCATATCAATTCAGAATATAAGAAATTATCCCCTCCCTTCGATTTGCCAATTCGAACTCAAACAGAACCAATAATCTTTGAATCTTCCTCGCCGTTAACTTATTTACATAAAAAATAATGCACGAACGGCTATGATTTTAAAGTGAAATTTCGGGGTGAAATTTATATCCGAGTCGATATTTTGTTCGGTTTCGAATTACGATAACTCTTTTGGCTTCCTTTCACGATATTGATGGACGTGCAATTGTATACGGATGATAAATAATGGAAATATATGTTAATGGAGTGCTTGTTGCAAGACGGTTCAATATTAATTTGAAGTTCTGTGAGGGGTCCATTTCGATGAGACGAGTGAAAAAAAAACATAATGTATGTGTTTAATGTGAGTAGTGCGGTCGTCGTTTGATTTGAATTCTCAAATAGTGGTTGATAGATTTGAAATAAGGTATTTGAATGATAGAAAATTTATAATCTATAATTATATTCTATTATTGAATTTATGTTCTATGATGTTAATAACGCAATAATATTATTACTGTGGTATGATGAATATTATTAGGTGTGATTTTTTTTTGTCAAATTCGATTTTAATAAACAAATACTGCTTTCAAGAATTATCAATTAAAATATTCGTCGTTATTCGGATAGTTATCCAGTCATTTCCGGACATCTTCGATATTCATGAAGTGCTGCTCCTTCGAATATGACGATTAAAATGAATAAATAAGTGATAATCAGAAGGAGCTAACAGGGTCTGGTGAATATGCCGCATGAGGTACAACTTCCCAGCCTAAATTGAAGATGAGTTCCTGGGTTGGTTTTGCTGTATGTGGAGGTGCATTATCATGCAGCGGCATCACTTTTCGCCTTCCTTGCCCCGTAATTGGTCTTTTTTCCTCCAGATCATCACTTACTTTGATCAGCTGGGCCCGGTAACGCTCAGCTGTAATAGTTTGGCCAGGTTCGAGAAGCTCGTAGTAAATGATTCCTTTCCAATCCCACCAGACACAGAGTCAAACTTTCTTTGCATGAATATTCGGTTTTTCAACTGATGTAGATGGCTGGCCCGGATCAACCCATGCTTTTCTACGTTCAGGATTGTCGTACAAAATCCATTTGTTCATCACTCGTCATGATTTTATGCAGAAAATTCTTCTTCTTGAACCGAGAAAGCAAATTCATGCAAATGCCAACTCTTTGTCTTTTATTTTCTTCCGTCAGTTTATGAGGAACCCATTTTCCTTCCTTCTGTATTTTTCCCAATGCATGCAATCCAAGTGAAATTGCTTGACGAGTAACTCCTAACTGTTCTGCAAGCTCTTCTTGAGTTTCACATGGATTTTCATTCGGTAAAACTTCAAGTTCTTCATCCTCAAATTTTTTGATCGCACCTGGACGTGGATCGTCCTCAAGACTGAAATTTCCATTACGAAATCTTGTGCACCACTTTTTCACTGTTCACAGAATGGCTCACAGAATGCTGACCCAATGTCGTATCAATCAATTCCATAGCTCGAGCAACATTTTTATTCATTTGAAAACAGAATAGAATACAATGGCGTAGATGTTGCTTATCGAAATCCATCTCATCAAATTGATACGCAGGAAATTACTACTTGAAAATGACGGATATGACAACTGCAATGTCCACGCTACGAATTGGATGCGTTCAAATATTTTGTTTCATGCACCCAACTTAAAACCGAGTTTTAACTTGCAAACCCAATAGCAATAAAGATAATAAATATAAACGGTAAAATGATTGAATGTAATTGATAATGCATATGAATTTTATAGTTTCGAACGTATAATTAGTTTATCTCTCAAAGTTCATGAAAAAAGTCGAAGATTATGAATCTATGGAGAATTGATTCTGATAATATTATTGATAATTTAATTGATACTTTAGTACTTCATGATTTCATGACTTCAAATTTCGCTTCAGAAAACATTCAATTAGTTATTTAATGAATCAAATAGTTCAATTTCTGATTATTTATTCAATTAAAAGCCATGAAAATACTGAAAATTAATAATATCATCAATCAATTAAAAAATTAGTGATGAACAAATTAAATTATTTGATTGAAGTTTGTGAAAGATACTAGAAATTATTGATAATATCAAGTAATTAAGAAAGTGATATTATGCAGATTTGATTCCAATGATGTCATTAATAATTTTAGCAATGATAATACTTTGTGGAATAATTGTTCCATATTGATAATGATAATTTTCACATTGAAACATTAAATTAGTCATTCAATTAAAATTTATGACTATATTCAAAAATAATAATGTGATCAATGTACTGGAAATGTAATGATGCATAGATATAATCCAAATAATATTGTTAATAATAGTCTCGTTTATATTATTTCATGAAATCATTGTTTGATATTGATAATGCATGTGAATTGTATTGCTCAAATCATTCAATTAATTATTCGATTAGAGTTCGTGATAATACTCAAAATTAATAATACAATTAATCGACAGAAAATGTGATGATATGTAGATTTTGATGACAATCATATTATTAATAATAACACTTGGTAAAATGATTATTCAATATTGATAATAATTAATGTGCATTTTATTGTGGGAAACATTTAATTGCATTTTATTTCAATTAAAGTTCAAAAGAATACTCAAAATTATAATAATATTAATCATCTATTGTACATGTAATAATGTATAAATTTCATTATAACAATGCTAATTGTAATATCATTGATGATTATAATTCGTGGAATGATTGTTCAATAATGGAAATGGATTCTGTTTTTGAGAACATCTAATTAGTTATTTGCTTAAAATTCTAGGGGTGTAAGAGACGAGATTTTCGACGAGACTTATAAAGAAAGTCTCATAAAGAAGTCAATACTTCACCATTATACTTTGAATATCGGTGCAGCAGTATCAGCTGGTCAAATGAACAGCACAGCTTTGTTCAGTTGATCGGGAAGACATAGAAAACCGATATTTCAGAGTACGGGAGCAAAGTTTTGGAACACAAGCCTAGTTGTATATAATCACTTCATTCAACGGTAGGGTCTCCATCTTGGCAAGGAATTCTCAAATTTCTCCAGAATACTATAGAATTTCGAGAAATTTCCAAGTTGAAAGTGAATTCTCTAATAGAAACATTTTATCAGAGTTCATTAAGGGGATACCAGCGTATCATCCGAATAAACATTTTATTGTAAGATTTCTCCGAACAGAATTTAAGAAACCCCTGGTGAAAATGGAGCGAATGGAGCGACGCGGAAGGGTAAACGGAACAGTATCTAAGCGCAAAAGAAGCGGAAATTCAAAGGTTTTTACGCTTCATCTGTTTCAACATTTTTCACCAGGGACAGTTTGAAATTTTCAGGGAATAATATTTGATACTCCATGTATTGCGCTATCGAAGATTATTCTTTGAAAATTGTACACTGTTCCATAAATTCGGTACAGAGAAGTCTCGAAAATATAAGAATTCTTGTTATTTTTCTCAGGGAACCAGAAACAGGAATATAATATTCGTGATATGAATTTTTACATAGGAAATACGGAAGATTACGAATATCGTAGGAAAAGTCATCGGTAGGATTGAAGTTTTAAGCGCTGAACGTTAAATTTTATAAAGCGTATAGTAAAATTCAGTTATTGATTCGTAATCGCCCTTATTTTTATGTAAAAATCCATTTGACAAACCTTTCTGTTTCTAGTTTAGCAAGCAAAAGGAGAAAAAGTAGTATATTCTTTTCTCTGTGTATCTCCTTAAGACCCTATGTAGAATTTAGCCCTAACAACTGATGATATTCATATCATATTGTGTACAGCCGAATAAATGTTCAAACGATCTACTATTTTTGTATTAATATCAATTAATTGAAGTTCAAATTCAATATGAATGTACAATTAATTCTTCTATCAGTCTCGACATCTGGAAACACTGTGTTTTCCCACTGAAAATTCCTCTGAATGTCTATGAACATTTTTGAAAAACTATGAACACCTCTGAACAACTACTCTGAGAATCTCTGAAATTCTGATGGAAATTCTAATAAGTTTGGGCCTTTTTGTACAGACTTTTGCCAGGGCTCCGCAGAGTTTTTTCATTCATTTTCAGACGAATAGAAACAAAATAGCGCTGTGGAAAAATTTCGACATAACCATTATAATAATTTGGTCCGATTTTATGGCTATTATAACAAGATTCTGGAATTTCCACACAGCTGTCCACATATGATACTCGAATATATCATACGGAAGTATTCATAGAATTTCAAAATTTTCCATTCATCTGAAAAGTCTTCAGAGCGCGATGTGGTTTATATTTGTCTGAAAAAAATGAGAAAATCCAGTTTCCACATAGCACAAATGTCTCAGTAATATCTCCAAAATATTCTGACAATAATGCAATCTTGCAGAATGTTCTGAAGACACTACTGAAATATTCCTACTATGTGGGTTAGCACAACATCCTTCTGGGAAGTTTTTACAACGTTCAAAGAACCTACACGATGTTTCGAAAATGTTTCAAGAACGTCCAGGGTGCATGTTTTGCTAACTGGGAACTCTTAAAAACTCCTAAGAAATAATTGAGTTGATTTTTCATAAAAAATGAAGAGATTCTCATAGTTTCATATATTCACAAAATAAATCTGAATTCATGAAAATATTCAAAATTGATAATATTATGAATTTGTTGGGAGTTGAATAAAATATGAAATTCATTCTCATAATAATTCATCGTGTGAATAATGTTATTAATATAATTTTAATGATATTATATGTATACTTGCGGTGTCTGTCAAAATTCGTGGGGCGGATTCTACAGGTGTATTTTACCGCCAAAATGCTGAAAACATTATCCATTAGTATGTTTAAATATTTTTTCAAATTCGAATCATTCAACAGCGTTGGTTAGTTACTCAAAGTGGACACCATTCGCTTCCTGGGAAAAATTGGACAATCCTGTCATCTTTGAATTCAAAGTTATAGCTATTCCCGTATGGAAATATTTCGCTGAAAAATGTCTGCAAAACTATGAAAAATCTCTGAAAAAAAATGAAAAAATTCTGAGAAACTCTGACAAACTCTGAGAATCTCTGAAATTTTGATGAGAAATCTAATATTTTTGGGACATTCTTTACAGACTTTTTTCAGACTTTTTTCAGAGTTTCTCAGAGTTTTTTCATACTTTCTCAGAGAAATAGTAACGAAATTGCACTCTGAAAAAACTCTGACAAAACTCTAATAAATTGTTGACATTTTTCTGATTATTGAAAAATCCTGAAATTCAATAAATACATTCATATGCCGTATTCAAATATCATGTGTGAAAAAGGGTTTGAAAATTTTTTAATTTCTTTCTAAAAGTCAGAAAAATCTTAGCAATCCATCAGAGTTTTGTCAGAGTTTTTTCAGAGTGCGATTTCGTTACTATTCCTCTGAAAAAGAATGAGAAAACTCTGAGAAACTCTGAAAAAAGTCTGAAAAAAGTCTGTAAAGAATGTCCCAAAAATATTAGATTTCTCATCAAAATTTCAGAAATTCTCAGAGTTTGTCAGAGTTTCTCAGAATTTTTTCATTTTTTGTCAGAGATTTTTCATAGTTTTACAGACATTTTTCAGCGAAATATTTCCATACGGGTTTGAAATTTAGCACCTTTGAATTATTATAAATGTCAAACAACACGGAGAAAAAAGAATAATTATAGCAACTACTCAAATAGTCGATTTCCTATCATCTACTTGAATAGTTAAAAAATAGATAAGTATCATGTTAGTTGCCTCAACTGATTAAAATACTCTGTAAGCTGTCAGGTATTCACGTTAGTTAGTGCAATTATCGAGTTAGTTGAGGCAGCTGAAGTGACATTTGTCCTGACTACTAAGTAATTGCAGCAACTATTCTTTTGACTCCTTCAAAGGATGACAAGATAGTTTGATTTCTTTTCCCAAGAATCCGCAGTTTTCAAACTTATTCAATGGTGTCAAGCTCAAATATGTAACACACAGTGCTTTTGAATGGTTTAGATTTGGAGAAAAAAATCTAAAAGTGCTCATATCTCAAAAACTAAACCTCAAAAACATTTTTTAAAACAGGAAAATCGTTGCATTTTGGCTGCAAAATACATGTGTAAAATCCGATCCGCGAATTATGACACACCCTGTACATGTAAATCAAAATATCGACATTTTTTTATACAAATTTTGTGGATTTTATATTGAATTATATAAAATCTCGATAAAAACTTGATACAAATTTTATACAAAATATCGATATCGTGAAATATCACCAATCACTGACACGTATCCATCGATCATGATATAAACCATCATTATTACTAATGTTTTTAAGTGCAAAGTTTCTGTATTTGATGAGTAAACTAATATCTTCCATTAATTAAAAGAAAAATGAACATTGTGGTTTTGACTAGGCCTTCCATTCATTTGCTTTCGAAATAGGAATAATATTACCGATAGGAAACCGTGGGAATCAGAGTCGGTTGAAGCATCGCACCAGAATTCAAAACAATTTTGCATCCTCTCCACAGCTACCATTTCAGGATAAAAGTGAATTCTGTTGTCACTGAAGGTAACTTCAAGCAACGATAATGTAGAAACCTACGCTACGATCGCTGGATTACGTGTCGTCGGTGAAGTTGCGATTCCACACGCGGTCGATTAATATAAAAATATAGACATCGCTATTCCGCTCCGTCCGTGAGATGTCGGCTGACTAAAGGCGTTTTTTTCCATTGATGAGCGAAGAATACTTTTGGAAAACGGTAACGAAGTACGTTAAATGATCGTCCAAGTCTGTTTTATTGATTTCAAAAGCAGGATTCTGCTCATTTCAGTTTTTGTCTTGTCAGAGTTTCCACGCGGTGGAAATTTTAATGATAATGTTTTGAAATTGGTATAATCTACCCCCTGATAACACACGAAGAATTGTTTTTCAAGAACAAGAATAGAATTCTTCAGAAACTCTTTTGAAACTAATAAATTCATAAAGAGCTCTCTGTAGGAGTCCAATGATTGGGACATTAACGAGTTCTTTGAGAGTACCCGTGTGGAAATATTTCGCTGAAAAATGTCTGCAAAACTATGAAAAATCTCTGAAAAAAAATGAAAAAACTCTGAGAAACTCTGACAAACTCTGAGAATCTCTGAAATTTTGATGAGAAATCTAATATTTTTGGGACATTCTTTACAGACTTTTTTCAGAGTTCCTCAGAGTTTTTTCATTCTTTTTCAGAGAAATAGTAACGAAATTGCACTCTGAAAAAACTCTGACAAAACTCTGATGGATTGCTAACATTTTTCTGACTTTTAGAAAATAATTAAAAAATTTTCAAACACTTTTTCACACATGATATTTGAATACGGCATATGAATGTATTTATTGAATTTCAGGATTTTTCAATAATCAGAAAAATGTCAACAATTTATTAGAGTTTTGTCAGAGTTTTTTCAGAGTGCAATTTCGTTACTATTTCTCTGAAAAAGTATGGAAAAACTCTGAGAAACTCTGAAAAAAGTCTGAAAAAAGTCTGTAAAGAATGTCCCAAAAATATTAGATTTCTCATCAAAATTTCAGAGATTCTCAGAGTTTGTCAGAGTTTCTCAGAGTTTTTTCATTTTTTTCAGAGATTTTTCATAGTTTTGCAGACATTTTTCAGCGAAATATTTCCACACGGGTACTAAAACAATACTTTTAACATTCTCAAAAAACGCGTTGATGTCCCAAACATTGAACTCCTCCAGAGCTGTTTATGGATTCATTAGTTCGAAAAGAGTTCTTGAAGAACTTCTTCTATTCTTGTTTTCGAAAAAGAATTCTTCGTGTATTGTCTGAGTGATTTGATATTTCTTAATAAATGGATTAAATAAATTAGAGACTGAAACAAAATATGTATAATACGATTTTTATAATTCATTCCCCCTCTTAAGATGTGTAGAAATTTATATAACTGAAGTAAGAAAATTTGAATGATTTTATATTAATTACTGAAAAGACTACACTAAGAGAAAGATTCTAGTTGTTTTAACAAAGACATTCTGTTATAATGTTGTGGTTCAAACAACAAAAGTCCTGTTCAATTTATCGAAATAAAATAATTTGAAAATAATGATGACATTTTCTCAAAATGTATTATGTATTGAAAATTTATTACAGATTCTTGACAGTTGAGGGTCTGGATGCGATGATCGGGCGAGCGCTCGAACTCGTTTCAGGTCTGACACGGGAGACCAGCAGAACGAGGAAAAAAAAAATTCGTCAAAATGAAAAATAAAAAATATGATCTGTTAGAACTCATCAAGACACACGTTTTTCCCATAGAAAAATCTTTTCAATCATCAATAGTTTGTGAGATAAAAATTGAAAATTGAAAATTTTTCATTTTCTCAAAATCGGTACAATTCAAATTATATATTGCGATTACTCGGCGAGAAGTCATGGGAATGACTTGAAATTTGGTATACGCCTTTAACATTGATCCCCAAAGACAACTGATGAGTGAAAGTTGTCAAAATATTTCATCATTCAATGAATATCGAATAATAAACAAATCCTTTCGAGAACACGCGCTTGCTAGGTTCCACGGAGAAAAGTGTCGAGGGAATTTTCGATTTGAGAAAACTCAAAGCGAACAAGTTGTTCATAGATGTTCGAAGAAGTTTTCCTGAAATTTTCATATCAATCGAGTGAAAAATCTGGGAGTTATTGAACAATGTTTACGGTGCCGCCGCTCGCTTACCGTCACGGCAATGCTATGAGAGCCTGGATGCAATAACCGGGCGGGCGCTCGAACTGAGGTGAAAGTATTGTCCAAGCTGTGGGAAAAATACTGGGAGATAGGTCTTGGAAAATCAATTCAAGTCTCTTGTTATGATTTTTTCCTATGATCGATAGTTTTTGAGAAAAAAAAATAAAAATTACCTATTGTTTTAGAACAAAAATCAATGTTTTTCAACATTGAACTCGTTCTGACTCTGTCATTTTTCAACGTATTAGGATGAATCTTACGTATTCCGATTCGTAAGACTCCCCCGAAGTCGACAATGTCGAAAAGATTTGTAAAAATTAATAACAAATTCATACATTTTTTATTCGAAGTGAAAACGACGTTTTGCATGATTTGCATTAGAAAAACGTGCAATGCTTTGCATCAAACGTTATAAACAATTCAATTGTTCATAACGTTTTTATGGACAAACTGTTCACTTTGGAGAGAAATCGTCTTGACAAAAAGAGTTTCTCATCTTGTGAAAGATAAGTTTTGTACACAACATGTTTGTTAAGTGCAAAAAAAAATGTTGGCTCACAGGAGAAATTGTTTCTTATTTTCTAACAAATAAATTTAGTACAAACCAGTATCAGGATCATTTATTCGAATAATTATTATTCTTCCCATGTTATGTTTTTCAATATTTTATTGATATATACATTTTATTCGAAATTCCAGTAATCGAGGGACAAGTAGGAATTTTTGAGAATATTACTGTGCGTTTTGTAAAACTTATCGAAAAGATAACTTTCAACTGTTTAAAAGCTCACTCATTTTTACAGGCTGCGCAGTAATTTTTTGAAGGATTTTTACTTGTCCTTCGAGTACTGCAAGGTACTTCTTTCGGTGTAATAAAATCTTATACAATAGAGTTTATCAAACAGACTTTATGATCAATCATGTTTCCTCTTCCGTGAAGCGATTTTCGTGACAGAAATGTTTTGTTGCCGCAAAATAAAACCTGCAATTTGAGATAAATATTTTAATTCCAATAAACAAAACAAAAATCACGTTATGGATAAAATCGTCGTCACGAAAATCGTTTCACGAACAAGGAAACACGATTGATAATTCATAATGATTCAAGAAATTCCTGTCATGAAAGATTTTGAATTCACAATCCGAAAATCAGGAAAATTCAAGCCAAAAGATTTCTTAACTGTCAAAATGGTCAAATACAGACGTATAAAAGTACAAATATGGAAGTTTACTGTCACTTTTTGATGCATTCATTTTATCTTTTGATTTGCACAAACTTTATCAAAAAACGTACGACCTTCAGGACTCAAATAACGCACTAATATTTTTAAGTCGGTATATTTTTCTTTAGAAATTCCCAAACGTTCTGGTTTGGGAGACTAATTGAAAGCTTCGAATTCCAAAGACACATCGAGTTTATGAGTGCTGTATGTATCATTGTATTTTTTTATACGTCTGTATTTGACCATTTGGACAGTAAATGATTCTAACAGCCTCACTAATTAAAAAGTCTTTTGGCTTGAACTTTCCTGATTTTTGGATTGTGAATCCAAAATCTTTCTTGAATCATTATGAATTATCAATCATGTTTCCTTGTTCGTGAAACGATTTTCGTGACGACGATTTTATCGATAACGTGATTTTTGTGTTTCGTTTATTAGAATTCAAATATTAATCTCAAATTGCAGGTTCTATTTTACGGCAACAAAACATTTCTGTCACGAAAATCGCTTCACGAAAAAGGAAACATGATTGATCATAAAGTTTGTTTCATGAATTCTATTGTATAAGATTTTATTAGGAATGTAAAAATGTATATATCAATAAAATATTAAAAAACATAACATGAGAAGAATAATAATTATTTGAATAAATGATCCTGATACTGGTTTGTACTAAATGGTTTTTGTTAGAAAATAAGAAACCATTCCTCCTGTGAGCCAAGATTTTTTTTTGCACGTAACAAACATGTTGTGTGCAAAACTTATCTTTCCACCAGATGAGAAACTCTTTTTGTCGAGACAATTTCTCCCCAAAGTTATGGACAATTGAATTGTTTATAACGTTTGATGCGAAGCATTGCACGTTTTTTTAATGCAAATCATGCAAAACGTCGTTTTCACTTCGAATGAAAAATTTATGAATTTGTTATCAATTTTTACAAATCTTTTCGACATTGTCGACTTCGGGGAAGTCTTACGAATCGGAATACGTAAGATTCATCCTAATACGTTGAAAAATGACGGAGTCAGAACGAGTTCAATGTTGAAAAACATTGATTTTTGTTCTAAAACAATAGATGATTTTTATTTTTTTTTCTCAAAAACTATCGATCATAGGAAAAAATCATAACAAGAGACTTGAATTGATTTTCCAAGACCTATCTCCCAGTATTTTTCCCACAGCTTGGACAATACTTCCACCTCAGTTCGAGCGCCCGCCCGGTTATTGCATCCAGGCTCTCATAGCATTGCCGTGACGGTAAGCGAGCCACGGCACCGTAAACATTGTTCAATAACCCCCAGATTTTTCACTCGATTTATCTGACAATTTCAGGAAAACTTCTTCGAACATCGATGAACAACTTTGTCGCTTTGAGTTTTCTCAAATCGGAAATTCCCTCGACACTTTTTTCCGTGGAACCTAGCAAGCGCGTGTTCTCGAAAGCATTTGTTTATTATTAAATATTCATTGGATGATGAAATATTTTGACAACTTTCACTCATCAGTTGTCTTTGGGGATCAATGATAAAGGCGTATACTAAATTTCAAGTCATTCCCATGACTTCTCGCCGAGTAATCGCAATATATAATTTGAGTTGTACTGATTTTGAGGAAATGAAAAATTTTCAATTTTCAATTTTTATCTCACAAACTATTGATGATTGAAAAGATTTTTCTATGGGGAAAACGTGTGTCTTGATGAGTTCTAACGGGCTATATTTTTTATTTTTCATTTTGACGAATTTTTTTTTTTTTCTCGTTCTGCTGGTCTCCCGTGTCAGACCTGAAACGAGTTCGAGCGCTCGCCCAGTTATTGCATGAATTCTTATCATTACGCTAAGTTGTTCCCTGTCCAAAAGACAAATATCGAAAAGAAAAATTTCGGTCACATTTTGGTGAAAAATCTTGGTCTTGGTAACTTTTTGGTCGTTTGGGATTCTCCCGTTCTTCCGTGGTAATTTTTTGAGTTTTTACCTCAAAAATACCAAACAGATTTCAAAAACGGACCATATTTTTGGATTATCTTTTGGTGGCAGATTTTTTCTAAGCAGCCATCAGTTATCGGTCACAAATAGGTCATTATATGGTCAAAAAAACCATTCGGGTGACCATTTTTTCACCAAATTTCTATCAAACCAAAAACTAACCGACTATAACTCACAAAAATTCGTTAGACAAATTTCAGTGTCACTCTACGAAAGAATACCCGAATTCAAAAATTCTATTCCAATTCGTATTCAATTAAGCATTAATCAGTTTTAATCGAAATGCATTGTTATTCCACACGAGTTGAGTTGATTCGAAAAAATAAATAACAATCCTTCATTAGATTCTGAGAATCTGAATATTCGTTTCGTTTTTATAATAGATTCAAACTTCCACAACAATTAGTAATCGAATAACAAAATACTCAGCTACCGGAGATCTCAAATCTTGTGATATATCCTTCAAATGATGTTCCCAGTTCCAAGGAGTTGATTCCAGAAATCAAACACCGATGATTCATCATGTTTTGTGAGTTTGAATTTTCATTTCGTTTCTATATAAACGATTCAAACTTCAAGAACATTTCCTTCCACCTGAAAATGATTAACACTTATTAAGGGGAGGTTCTCATCAAGCGAACCACGAAACAAGATAATGTTCTCCACTGTAAAAAATAATCGGCATTTTGCTGTGTACATCAACCGGAAAATTCCAATCACTGATTAGGAAATCAATTTCCGGTACATTTATATGAAATTTCGCACACATTCATCTGAAAATTCGGAGGATTCTTTGTGAGATTTTTTTCAACATTTCACAGTAAATTTCCGGATTATTTCACGGAGGGAAAAAATTTGCTGACGCAGCAAATCGAGGTATTATATATAGAATAACAAAATTTTTTGCTGACCTAGCTAAAAATTTGCTATAACAGCAATCGTGTTAGCTACGACAGCAATTTTTTATCTGTGGCAGCAAAAAATGTTTGCTCCGCCAGTAAATTCTCAGTATTATATACAGAATAGCAAACAAATTTTGCTGGGATAGCAAACATTTTTTGCTGCCACAGCTAAAAATTCGCTGTCACGGCAAAAAATTTGCTTCTCTGGCAAAAGGAACCCAGCAAAAGTAGATTTCGCTGCCACAGCGAATTCCTTTTTCTCCGTGTTGGGAAAAGTCCTAACGCATGTGTCTGTTAATTACTCCACATAAATATACAGAAATTTTCCCATAAAATGTATTACAGTGTTGAATTTTTTCTTCATAGAAGGAAGTAAATCAAGAACTCGGATTTTTTTTACAGTTATTTAATGAATTTTCAAGAAGGTGAACTAATTTGTTTCAATCTGAAACTTCGTGTACCGAAATTTTGAAGGCATTTTTCTTGAAACCGTGTTTTTGAGTTGGATTACACCCCAGATAACAATTTTATGAAATTCTTCCAGAACGTTCTGGAAAACATTTTGAAGAATTCTGAAATATGTCCCGAGGAAAGAAGATCAGATCCACTGAGATCTAGGTGGATCTCTTTAGATCTAAATTCTGGCAAAGATCTCCAGAAATCTGTTTGAATTTTCCTATATTTTTGGATTCCTCGCAAAATTGGAATCTCTGGGAGTGAGTGGATATCAAGAAACTCCAAAGATTGTTGCCTAAATTGAGATGTGCAGATTTAAGTAGATATGAAGCAGATTAAGTAGAGATTTTGGCCAAAATGTAGATCTGATGAGATCTACTTGAATCTCATTAGATCCAATCTTTATTTCTCTGACTCTCATGGAACATCTGAAGATATCTTGAAGATATCTTGAAGATATCTTTGATGATTCTAAAAGATGTCTTATGAGACATGTAAAGATATCTTTGAGAATTCTAAAAAAATACCTTCAGAAAGCTTTGATGAATCTCACGCGAGGACTTCCAAATGATATCTTTTGATGTTTCATCGGACACCTTTTCGAATTTTCCAAGATATCTTTCAAAATGATCCAAAAGAGTGATCATAAATTTTTATGTGAGATAATCAAATCAAAAACTACTCGATGAATCTTCTTCTTTGTATTTCTTTTTGTTTGAAAGAGTATTTGATTTCTTGGCACCTACACTGACAGAAAAACCGTCTGGTTGGGTCATTCGTGGTCAAGAAATATGATTGTGTCATCCAGAAAAAGTAGTTGAAGTCAAAATTAACTACATTTTCAGGTTGGACCCATACAAGCAAAAATGTTGCTTTGTCTAAAAGATTTCTCATGCAACAGTTTTCACTGTCTTTGAGATATCTTCGTTTGAAAAATCTAAAACATGTCTTCAGATCTGTTCCAGATATCTTTTAGATTTCCTCAACTATAAGACATCTTAAAGACAGTGAAAACTGTTGCATGAGAAATCTTTGAGACGAACCAAATGTTTTTCTTGATTTGATAACCAGAATATTCAGTTACTTGTAGCTCCAAGCATTTTTTTCTGGACGTCACAATCACATTTCCTGGCAAAGCTGTCATTCTGAAATCATTGGAAATGAAATTGAAGAGATTTTTCTCTCAAAAATTTATGTAACTCGTGATGGTCGATGAAGCATCATAGAAACTTAAATTTCAGAACATCAAAAACTGCTCCGATTTACGGTTTTCTTTGTTCGAAAAAATCAGCTTTGGAATTTTCAATGAAAATGATCTGCTGGATCTCCCTCGACGTTGTTTCATGGGTTTTTTTTTCACCCAGTAGGTTTATTGTATATGCACGTATATATGTACGCATGTACGTACATACGTGATCTCTGAATTACGCAGGATTTACGGCGAGGACGTGTCAGGTGTCAAATCCTTTTGGGGTGCTTTTTTTACGTGAATCCCTTTGCTTCTCACATTGGGGTACTCGTTTCGTAACAGTCCCCTCTCGCCTGACATGCACTCGTCTGGAGCAGCCATATCCCTCGCACCAACTCCATCAGCGGTTTCCATTATCCGTTCCTATAGAGCTTTGTTCGAATACTTGACATTTAGTCAATGCCATGCATAGCCTGAACGCCGTGTTATACCAGATATATATGAACGCAATACCGCAATATTCTAGCGCTAAACTTACACGTGTTTAAAGATATCCTGAAACCCTGATCATCATCATCATCATCATCTTTGTGATCCAACTCATCCGACTGATGAGCGCTCCATATTTGATATCGCGCTTGATTTGATATTATTGTTTCATCAGATTAGCATCGAGCTTATCCTGAATCTATTACGATACCAAGTTTGCAATGTTTCCTCCAACCCACAATAAACATTTCATGTTTTGAGATATCTTTTAGACAAATTCAAGATGTCTTATGCAATGAAATTACGCAAATTTTTGACATGAATGGGATTAGCCCTGGTGGGAGAATTTCGTTGAATTTTATGGCATTTTATCAAAATTTATTGACTTCTATTGAAATTTGTGGAATTTCAATGAATTTTATTGAAACCTTGTACGAAAAGCGAATAAAATTCAACAACATTTCGTCCGCTAGGGAAAAGATGTCTAAGATTTGTTTAATTTTGATTCCCATTCAATATAAACATCTTCAAGATATCTTGAAGATATCTTTTGAAACACATCTCACAGATATCTTTTGGATATCTAAAAGATATCTACGATACATGCTGAGGACTTGATCGAATCAATCTAAAATATATCTTCCGCAAGGCCTTTTCACAACATATCTTAAACTTCCCATACAGCAAACATTTTAATTTGTTGGGCAGATTTCTTATCCCACAGTTTTCACTGTTTTCGAGATGTCTTGGTTTAAAAAATTGAAAAGACATCTAAAAGAGACTTAACAACATATTTTAGATTTCTGTTGAGATCGGAGAAAACTGTTGCATGAGAAATCTTTTGGACAAAGCAAAAATTTTGCTGTAGGAGTGGTTGAAATTTGTGGCGTGAGATATTTTTATATAGATTTCTAAAAGACATCTTCTTGTCTTCATGTCTTTTTATTTCATTGAAGAAGGGACAATTCCCCACACAGCATCAGATTAGAAACGTGCGCGTTATGAAGAAGAACGTAGAAAGACAGAAACTTTTCTGATACATTACTAAAAAAAAATTTGATGTTCTATGGGCTGTACGATGACTGTACGATGACTGTACGATATTATAAATTTGAAGTTTCCTTCTGTTGAAAAATACCAACACAGCACTTTTGGTCTTCAAGGTATCTTAAGGAACTGTTCAGAAAAGTTTGAGAAATCTTATGCAACATGAAAAGATATCTTTTAGACATCTTATGGAAATCTTTTAGGAGTAAAAACAATTTTAGATCTCTCCTGAAGATATCTTTTCATGTTGCATAATGCATAATTGACTTCTTGAATTTGGCTTGAGATATGTTTTAGAACTGAAATGCTGTGTGGGTTATGACCTGTACCAGATCATCGATTGTCGAATTCAGCTCTAATTTCCAACACCCCTCGATAATTCCATCCAAAGAACATTGTTCAAGTAACCTCTCATCAAAGTTTGAACGATGAAACTACGTATCCCAGAAATTCTATCGAATATCCCTTATAATCGATGATAATCGAGTACTTCGATCAATCAATTATCATTCATACCCATCCCCCGAGCGACGCTGATGATAGTGGTAAAGATCATTTATCGTAATGATTGGATTAATCGATTATTTATCACAGCTCCAGCATGTAAAATCGATGTAAAGTGAAGTGAACGTCGAGAAGGGGTTGACCGAAGAGGAACCGGTAACCACCCAAGAAGGCGGTTTCCTTTCTCTCCGAGGCGGCCGTTTAACGTGATTCTTATGCTTTTGTTTTTCTTCTCTTTTCTCTTATATTTATTTATGTTGTTTTTCTCCTTGCTCTTCTCCCGTTCCCCCCTCCCCTTCCCCTATGATCCTTGTGCGTCAGAGGACAAGATCAAGAGAAAGAGCAAGAGAGAAAGGGAGAATCTTTTGCACCTCGACGACGCGGGTGAGCTTGTTAACTTGACGTCTCAATTTAAGGTGCTTGGCAATGCAGGGTCGGTTGAATCGATAGAAGAAATCATCGGAACGAGTTATACTTATACCTCGATCTTTGGATTTTGAATTTCACTTTTTACGTCCAAGATGAATGGAATTTCAATTCCTCGTCGAATGACTGCTATTGAAACTCGTGGGGTTTTATTTATATAAATGATGAATCCATTCCATCCAGTCCATTCAAAAAGTGCGTAGGATGACACCATGGATCGCGTTACTAGAATTTTTTCCATATGATTTTTATTTAGTACTAACCTTCGAACTGACTATTGATTCGTGAGTTATAGCATTTTGTGTGAAGCAACTTTTGTCATTGAAAAACAAATGGGAAAAACATGAATTTAAATATGGAAATAACAGTGGAAACCAAACAATGGCTTCCCGTGAAAAAATCCTCCACGCCTGCTCAGGCCTGATCAGGTCTTATTCCTTAGGCGTGATCAGGTGTGATCAGGCCTCGATTTTGTACCCACGTAATCAGGATTAATCACGCTCAATTACGCCTAATCATGCTTGATCATGCTCTATTATGCATGGAAAATTCATACAGGATTAATAAGTTTTATAATTTGACAAAAACACGAGTTCCTTTCATCATCCTCTTTATAATTTGAGAAAAGACTAATGTACTGTCAATCATTTTTACCCACCATGCTTTTACAGGAGCCTCCCGAAGTAGCTGACCTGATCACCTGGTCATGACCAGATCACCTTTGATTGGTTGAGAAGTGATCAAGTCATGACCAGGTGATCATATCAGTTACTTCGGAAGGCTCCACAGTGTCCATTTTCTAGTTTTCAGTTTTCAGGCATGATCGCGCGTGCTTAAGCGTCCGTGAATGCGTTCGGTGCCGATTTGACATGATGAAGCATGTGCATTCGTGATAAAAAAAAATCTACACAGAGTCATTTAAATGCAACACACGAATGCTCCACATTTGGTACGATTTTGCATGATCAAGGGCGAGAATAGTTTGTTTGGCATGATCGCACGCGGTCAAGCTTGATCACGGGTTCCCACGTGGGTACAAAATTGAAGCCTTTTCAATTACGATTAAGCTAAAAAATTAATAATCAAGCGTAGTTAGGCCTAACCATGTACAGTCGGTGTTGAGCACGATAAATTTTGTCAAAAAATGTCCATGATCAGGTCTGAACACGCCTAATCAGACCTGAACGATTTTTTAATAAGTTGATAATAAACATCATCCGGACTCTGCATCCATCGAGACAAATGGTAGAGAAGTGGATTGCTGAATTCAAATGTGGTCGTCCCAGCACAAATGCAGATGCAGAGCGCAGTGGACGCCCAAATGAGGCTGTTATTCCAGAAAACATAAGAAAAATCTACAAATTGGTTACGAACGATCGCAAATCGAAAATGCAGGAGCTGGATAACATGGTGAAGATATCAGATGGTAGGGTTTTTACCATTTTACACAAAAATTTGGATATGCGAAAGCTCTGTGCAAAGTGAGTGCCGCGTGAGCTCACAGTCGACCAAAAATAACAACGAATTGAGGCTTCGGAGGAGTGTGTTGGCGCTGTTAAACCGCAATAAAATCGAATTCTATCGTCGATATGTGACAATGGATGAAACATGGCTTCACCGTTACACCCCAGAATCCAAAAGACAGTCAGCTGAATGGACAGCAGTCGACGAATCGAATCCAAAGCAAGCAAAGACGCAACAGTCGACCGGTGAGGTAATGGCGTCTGTATTTTGGGATGCGAAGAGAATAATATTCATCGACTATCTCCAAAAAGGAACCACCATCGACAGCGACCATGACTGTGTACTTTTGGATCGATTGAAGGCTGAAATCGCAAAGAAACGACCACATTTGCTAAAGAAAAAAGTGTTGTTTCACCAAGACAATGCACCGTGTCAGAAATCGATGAAGATGATGGCAAAATTGAATGAATTAGGCTTCGAATTGTTTACCCACCCACTGGATTCTCCAAATTTAGCCCCCAGGCGACTTTTTCCTGTTCTCAGATCTCAAGAACATGCTCGCTGAAGAGAAATTTGAGTCCAATGATGAAGTAATCACCGAAACTAAGGCCTATTTTGAAGAGAAAGAGAAATCGTACTATAAAAGTGACCTGATATATTGAGAAAAATTAAATAAAAATCTTTTATATTTGTATAATTGATATTGAGAAAAAAAAATACTTTGTTGACTCTTAATTTACGATTCTATTGAAATATTGTAGCAAGTCATCTGAATCTGAATTATCCACCTTAACTCGAGTCAATATTCACCACATTTTCGTTGTTTCAAACCCACATATATTTATGAATATCAATTAATTTATGTTATCATGCGTTCCCATTGTGGAAATTTTTAATCTGTATCTCCATTCCGCGTGGTATTACAATGGATGTTTAATTATATCATACAAAAGGAGGATCAATATTTGGATACATGACTTTTTTAATTCAATAATCTTTGTTTGTACCGCGCTCACAAAAGCTCTTCATAGAAAAGATTTGTCACAATTTCATTTTCAAGGCTGAATGCATGATTTTTCTGAGATTATCCATTCGATATCGATATTCCCTCATGTTTAATTCATCTTAACCAACCGTAACGGACAGAAAATTTCAAGCATATCATCGGTATTTCAAACAGAATTGATAATATATCCCACCATGAAGTATTTAAAATATCACAATGATATTCTGAATACCTACAAAACTCCGTTGTTAACAATCGAATTTTCCTGATAAGCAAATAATTATTACAGAATTATTCAAGAGATCATAGAGATACACGTCGCTATTAAAATTTGAATCAATATATTCAAAAGCGGAGCATGCAACATCCAGAAGTTATTCCTCAAGAATGTCTAATGAATTCATAAAATTGATTTCTGTGCGAATAGGGAGCGAGTAAGAGAAAGGAAATCCCCTCAGAAGAGGGCAGAATTTTTTGGAACAGAATCAAAAGATATCCTTGACTTATTTCAAGAAAAGGGCGAAGAAATTCAGAAGACAGAAAGAAAAATCAAAGGAATGTATTACAAGAGAGTAATCGATGACGAATGAGAATTAAATAATAAAAGTGAACTTATGTTTATAACTTTGTAATGTTCTCAGTCATGCTTTTAGAAACACACCCAAGACACATTGCAATATCTTGAAGATTCAACCGAGAAGACTATACTCGATTCCCGTGCTATAATAGAAGGAGGTAGAGGACGCAGAATTTGCGGAAACAGCGCTGTAACCGATGGTCAGTCATTAGAGATTCTCACGGTACTCGAGAGAAAGGGAGCAGAAGAACAAAAAACCCCCGAACAAACGCAAGAGGGATTCATAATTTTCAATATAAAATATTATAAATATAATAAAGAAAAGAAACGAGTTAAAAGACCAAGTTCTTTTCGAAAGGATAAAAGATGCGGAGGCAAAAATAGAGATAAGGATTTTTCGAAAAGATCAAGGGAAGGATAAGGAGAGAGAGTATCCTTTAAGAAAGGAAGAAGAGGAAGACAGGAGCCTTGGCTCATAATAGAAGAGGCCGGCGCCTCTCGCAGCATCACCACGTGGCATGCGGCCAACTACCGTCTCCTGATCAATATGCTTACAGCTAGCTAGCTTGCCTCTCCTCTCTTTCTCTCTCTCTCTCTCTCTCTCACCCCCTTCTTCTTTCTCTTCTTCTTCTTCTTACCCTAAGATCCTAGGAGTATACAGAGAAGTCTTTCGCAAAAGAAAATAATAATAAAAAATGCTGTCTATCGTATCATCATGTATGAAAAAATCTGTCTTCATTTGGGTTGAGAGAACCCTCGAAGAAAATACTGAAGTTGAAGGTCATGAGAGGCATCTTTCTTTTATTCTTCAACTCCTGATACATATATATATCAATTATAAAACAAAATATGTTATGACTTGTGTGAATGACCTGCGATCAACGCCTTACTGAGAAAAAGATACCTAGTTGAGACAACTAAATGTTAATTGCCGCAGCTAGATTTTTATTAACGCCAGCTAGACTCCAGTTGAGGTGAATAAAGCTGTCGAATATTTGAATAGACTCTTCTTTCTCTCATGGAATCATGGAAAAATGAAAGCTTGAAACAGAAAAATATCGTAGAAGAGAAGCGATCAATCTCCGCCTATCTACATCCTATCGCACCACCAAAGACCTTGAAACTAAACTTGTTTGACCGAATATCGCTTCTTCCATATTGCGTAATATAATCTATTTGTGATATTAACTCTGAATTCCACAAAGAATCCTTGATGCATTTACTACGATTTCACGTGATATTTAGAAACCCATCCACTCCTCGAATCATTTCGCGTCGTCCGAAGAACGACCTCCTCTTCATTTGAATGTTGGTAGATTGTTCATAGATGATTTCGAAGCGAATACGAATAACCACGCGTAACCCACGTGGTGGTCCATAAAATACCCTTCAGAGCTGACGAAGAACAAGGACAAGAAGCAGAAGAATAAGAAGAAGATGCGAGAGGAAGGCAATCCAAACCTCTCGATAAACTTCGAAAAGTGCTGAGTACTTTGGAAAGAACGAAATAGAAAATCAACTCTATAATACATTCGTTTTGCTGTTCTCCTGTTTTTGTCTTTTGATTTTTTTCTCTGTTGGCTCGTGAAACGTTATCCGGCCCTGCAGTAGAATCGCTTGCCTGCGTTGCCTGCCTGGCAGCCTGCGCCTGGAGCGCAACGCCTGAGCCGAGAGCACACTATCATAAGAGTAAGCAAGTAGCTTGTTGCCAGTGGCAAATGTAAAGAAAAGAAAAAACAGAAAAAAAAGAGAATACAAGAGAAAGAGGATTTCGATACTTCCGATAACCGTGGATTGTAAAATTGTTAGAACCCAGGACACCGAGGAAATAATAATAAATGAATAGGAATAGAAGGTTTTAGTATAATCTCTCGCATAGAGAGTAGTAGGTCCTTTCGGTCGTCCCTCTACACGTTCGCGTGCATGCGAAGCTAGATCTTGGAGAGTGGGTGGTGGTCGGTTCTTTCGTTTCTTCCTTGGTTTCTTCCTTCGCCGGTCGGTTGGGTGGATAGTTTGCGAATAGTAGTAGTCTTTCGCATATCTGTTAGCGGTGGTGGTGTGTGTATATATATATTATAGAAAGCAGCAAGCGAGAGGTATAGAGTCGAAATAGTAAAGACAGAGAGTAGCAGAGTTAGGCCAAGCGTGCTGTGCTCGTGCTGCAGCGTGCTCTCTCTCTCTCTCTCTCTCTCTCTCTCTTTATCGTCTCATATCGTATCGTGTCGTCGTGTCGTGTCCTATCGTATAGCGGTGGCGTTGGTATCGTTACGTTAGTATTAGTGGTGGATGTTCCTCAGTGTCCGGCGCGCCTCCGACAAGCGTGCTTCGACGTAAGCTCGTTAATCCAAGTTCACTAATCTCTAACTAATCCAACCCTCTGCTTAATCTCTCTGTCGTTTTCTCATTGCTCGTCGGTTACCATTGAGAAAACGATCCAAACACACGAGCACGTTTGTGTACCATTCATTAATTCATTGCCCGTCAATCGATGTGAAGGAATGTGGTGAAATTGGTGGTATCATCTCAACATTATCTTTTTTGCAGACAAGTGAACTCGGTTTTCTCTGTACATCGTTCGGTTTATCGTTTGTACAACTTATTTGGATGTTTCGGCAAAGTGTTGACAAGTTCAAGTGGAAGAGAATCGGAGGAATTAGAGAATCAGGGTGAACAAGGTGAATGAAAAATCATAGAAATCGTAGTAGAAGACTGATCCATCGATCATTCATGCGGATCGTCGTCGTGCTGGAAAGAGGTAAAAAAAGAAGAACCGAGGGAGAGATCGAGGGAAGAATGTGATTCGAGAATGTTATCGAATCTAGTGGATGATAATTATGAAATCAAAGAAGATATTGGATCGCATATCAAATCGATAGTCCATTTATGTAGGTGGATCTTTTAGCGTCCACTTAGATCTCAGTGTTTCAAGTAGAGGAACGACTCGAAGGTTGCACCAAGTTTTTTTAAATGGTGCATCAACCTGACGATAATCGTAGACATAGTAGGGAGACTTTAGGTACGCACAGAAAGTATCCAAGAAGATCTCGAAGACCTTAGAAGGTATCATTCGTTCTAATCCATCGTTATCCTTAGGGTAGAGGAAAGAAGAATTGGTTCATCGGTTTCTTTTGACCAATATACTTTCGAAGACACAGGTGGTGGGTGATCCGAGTGAAAAAAGGAGAGGCCAGAGGATAGGTGCGGATAAACGCGCGCGCGAATGGCCGAACAAATAACAAATCAGTTACTTTTTTTGGCTAGGGTGGTGGTGGTGGTCCATAGCCAAATCATAGGCCATCATCGCGGATCATACAACAACGGGGATAAGAATCCTGAATTGGCACCTGGACTTTGGTAATGGGGGCTTTAGGCGAGGATGCCTTTTCTTCCCCGTTATCGTCGTCGTCGTCGTCTTGGTTGTTGTCCTTCTTCAACGCATTATCCAAATTCAATAGAAAATCAAACAAGACCAAAACCAAGTACCGCGAGTGCTCAAAGCCAAAGTGGTGCAATTATTATCGTCGGCGTCGCGTCAGCCGTCGTCGTCGTCGTCGTCACCGTTGTCGTCGGTGTCGTTGTTATTTACAAAGAAGTGAATCTCCGTTATCTAATCACGTGGTCATCCCCTCCTCCTCCTCCTTCCCCTCTAGCGACAGGTGGATCATTTTGGATAAAAAAACACACCTGCTCAACGAGACCGTTTATTGGAATAGTATTTATACATACGTTTTTCTCAACACGGCCATTATCGGGACCCACGGTGTTGGCGTCGTGGGGAGAAATATTAGAAACGGTAGTTGTAGTCATTGTGGACACGAGAAGGATCGTTCGAACAAGAGGAACGACGGGAGAAGAAGAAGAAGAAGAAGTACGGGAGAGGAGGTTGTACTTAGATCCCAAAGACGATCCCTTTCGGATAAATCTACCCCATCCGAGGTTGGAAAAACAAGAAGAAAGAGGAGAGGGAGAGGGAGGTGGGGTACGAGAAGGTGACTCGCCGCCGAAATGCCCCAGGTGCCGTGCAACAGCGCGGTACTCACCTCACGCGAAGATCAAATCATCATCACCGGGAGGTCCTCGGGGGCGGTATCGAACAAGTGTCGAGCAACAAAACAGCATCAACAACAGGACCAAAGCCTCGGTAGATTCGCCACCAAATTACAAGTCCCAGCATCCAATTTGTTACTCATCGGATTGGTTCTCTGTTGTTTGGCCCTACCCTGGTCGGTTCAATCCAGACAACAGAATCATCATCAAACGTGTCCGGGTTGTCCTCATCAACAGCAACAACATCATCATCATCAGCAACAACAACAACAACAGCAGCAACAGCAGCAACAACAACAACAACAAGACGAACGAGAACTCCCTAAAATGCATCTCCCTGGCCTCGACGAGAGACCAGACAGAGAGGATGATGGGAGTGCCCGATCGAGGGCTTCTTCTCATCCCTCTCCCCCAAGTCCCGACGATCTCAGGCTAGAGGCTATAAAACATCAAATATTATCAAAACTCGGCCTGAAATCGCGACCCGATATCAATCGCACTTTGGCCACAGTGCCGAGACATCTGGCGTTGGAAACTCTTTCCAGGGCCGAAGCGCAACCCGTCCTACCGCCGCGTTATTCCAATCGAATGAGGGACCATTATTCGAGAAACAGTATGAACGGCGATGAAAATGACGATGACGATGGTGACGGCGACGGCGATAGCGATGATAGAGATGATCCGTCTTCCTATCCAGGAGAATTTCTCTACAACGGAAACGAGGGGGATGAATATTACTATGGTAGCAATCTCAATCATAGAACGACAGAGGAGGAGGAGGAGGATATTCCCAGAAGTGAAAAAATGAGTAGCAATAGTAGAACCACCACGCCCCACAAAAAGTATCGTGGAAACGATAGTAGGCGACCGGTTGACGTAAGAGTCGACGAGGACTACGACAATTTCGTTGGCGTTAAAAGAAGAGGAGGCCAAGGAGGGCTTCGACACGACGTCCCAGAGGAAGTTGACGATTACTATGCTCGTACCTCGGAAATCATCACTTTTGCCGAACCTGGTACGTTTTACAATTTTCACAACCCTCATGAATAAAAATATTCCAAAAGATGAAATAAAATTTTGTTCTCCCGAGATGGAATGAATGGAATGAATATTTCATCGTTTCATCTCTCCCCCTCTCTTTCTCTCTCTCTCTCTCTCTCTCTCTCTCTCGTTTTCCCATGAATTGAATATCCACCCAAAGCGACGCGACGGTGTGGTATTGAAAATATGTATTTAACATTTTGAAAATCCGTGGAAATACCCAACTCTTTTTACAATTCTATGCATTTGATGAAAAGTTCCAAATGAATGTGATGACTCTAAAAAAATAAAAATTGTAAAACGAATTCAATAGAGTCAATTCTGCCGGGAATTTAAATACATCTTCGAATTATTCAAGCCTGTCTCGAGCCTGTCTCAAGTCTCCCTATAGACATGACTCAAGGCTCCCGTAGAATAGAAGGCTTGAAACACTTTGCAAACGAAGATGAAAAGGGATATATACATGTATGCATTTTTTTTAAACAGAATAGTTCGAAATTTTTCTATGGAATATAAAACGAGGATGTGATGAGGGTTATTATTTATCAAAAGCCATTTATTCATTCAATTCTTCCATTCATTCAATATTTTTTTCTCAACAATTTTGAACTTCAGTCTCTTCAGCGAAGTTTGTGTGTTAATTGTGGTCAATTTTCTTCATTTTCTGTTGTTTTCCCAAAAAAGGGAAAATATGATATGTATCTTGGAATTTTGTTGAAATAATAATTCTAATGAGTGAGTTCGATTTTCCAATTCAGCAAGGTAAATAAATCATCGATACTTTTTGTAACAAATTTGAATATTTTGTGGTATGAAAAAACCCCTTCAGTCGGAGGTGTTAATATTCCACCATCCAAAAAATAATTTGTATGCAACTTGAGTTTTTTTTTTCCCGCGTACAGCCACTTGCCGATAGACTCTCGTCTCGTAACGTAATTCACTGAACGTGACGGACAAGTGTACTCATCCGTCGTACTCAAAGGGGTGAAGCATTTCATCATTTTTCAAACCCCCGACAATGAAACGATGTAATATAAAAAAGGAAGGGTGAGAGAGAACCAGTTGTGGAGCTGTCACTAATTACGAATCCTTCCTTTTGTTTTATTCCTTTTGGGGGATTTTTCTCCCGAAGGGAGAGGATACCTTCAGACATTTTTTTTATATTAGGACCTTGAATTTTTTTCAAAGTTCTCGCTGTTTCATCATAGATTGCACTAATATTACTCCGTGTTTGGAATTCTCGAATAATGGTGCAAAGAGAGTTTGAATTGTTCATTATTGTTTAAAGAGAATTTTATTGCACTACTTTATTAAAGAGAAATCGATGCTTCCAAAATAATGATTTTGAACTTCAAGATAAAGAACGTTCTGGCGCAGCAAATGAATTTGAAGACACAGAATTGGAGGAATCTTTCGATGAAGACCGATCTCGGACGCTAGCGGAACTCGAAAGAACAATTACAAGTTGATGAGTCGATTGTTTCAAAACGTTTAAAAATGTCAGGAATGATGCAGAAGCAAGGACATTGGGTGCAACCGTATGAATTGAAGCCAAGAGACATCGAATGGCGTTTTGTCCCGTGTGAACTACTGCTTCCACGGCAGAAAAGAAAAGGTTTTTTGAAAAAGTGGATACACTATGATAATCCAAAGCGTGCACGGAAAAAAGGAAGCAGCAATGGTTACACTGTGAATCGCAGTAATTCACTGAAAAAAAATGAAAAATCAAATTCACGCCGTTCATTACTGCGTTTCCCAGTAACCGTTAATGTCCAAGCAGCAAGTGATCGCGCTAACCTCTATCATCCAAGCGTGTTCTCATTTGTTCTTCAACTGATTGCTGTTATGGACAATAACCAGTGCTGGTTTCTTCTTTCCGTGTAGAAAATCATGAGGTAAGCCTCATGGCCATGCATCAATATCGTCCGCAAAACCAAATATCCATAGTTCAAAGCTTCTTCTCTGTATTTGGTGGGATCAGCAAGGTCCCGATTGGAAATTATCCTAGCAAGGTCATCCGAAATGAGGTGTACCTTTTGAAGTCCTAATTAGGGTTAGGTATAGATCAGTTTATTTGGTCCCAATCAGAATTCCCTTAAATTATCCTCAAGGGTTGAAGTAGGTTTTCCTCGCCGTATTCTCATAAGGACCTTGTCGCTATCTATACATTTTTTCCATCTTTCTGGCAATTTGTGGATTCCGCGCCAAAAGAACTGTTGCTCTTTTGAGGCAAACCAGTCATCGAGCGCTGCTCAGCAAGTGCGTATCCCATCGATGCAAATGAGTAGTAATCGGATGGGGCAAGGTCCGGTGAGTAAGGCGCGTGCTGAAGAATCTCCCAACGGAACGACTCTATCGTTTCCCGGACCTGTTTTGCTTTGTGTGCTGGTGCATTGTCATGCAGCAAAATCACCTTGTGTCGTCTTTGTTGGTATTCTGGTCGTTTTTCACGCAAAACTCGATCCAAATCGATCATTTGTTGTCGGTAGCGTTGAGTATTGACAGTTTCCCCAGGTTACAGCAGCTCGTAGTAGATTACGCCCTTCTGATCCCACCAAACACACAGCATTGTCTTTCGTCCGTAGCGGTTTGGTCTTGCCGTCGATGTTGATGGTTCACCCGGAGTAACCCATGACTTTTTGCGCTTAGGATTCTCGAAATATATCCACTTTTCATCGCCAGTCACAATTCGATGGAGAAATGACTTTCTTTGGAACCTGGCGAGCAGCATTTCGCATGATGTTTTGCGGTTTTCCTGCTGTCTTTCGTTGAGTTCATGTGGAACCCATTTCCCCACCTTTTGTATCTTTCCCATGGCTTTCAACCGAAGGGAGATGGCTTCTCGGGTCACCTTTAACCGATCCGCCAGTTGTTGTTGTGTTTGAGCGTCGTCTTCGTCCAACAAGGCTCGCAGGTCAGCGTTTTCAAACTTTTTCGGTGGTCTTCCACGTTCTTCGTTCCTGACATCAAAATCGCCACTTTTGAACCGTTTGAACCACTCGAAACACTGTGTTTTACCGAGAGCATGCTCACCAAACGCCTCCACGAGCATTCGATGCGATTCGGCTGCGGTTTTCTTCAGATGAAAACAGAAAAGTAGTGCTGTCCGCAAATCGTAATTTGTTGGCACAAAACTCGACATGTTTATGTCTAATAAACTAATGCTACTGAATGAAACTCGTGTTATTGTGAGTTGAAAATCTTTGTCGGATATCAATACAATAACAAGACACCGCTGACGTGATGTGTCGGTAACTGCATCGACATCTAGCGCCACCTATGGGCAAATTCCGGTTTCATACTTACACACCTGGTAAATGGAGAACATAAATAAATGTAAAGTCTGGATTTTAAATTCAAATATTCTTTAATCAAATAAATCTTTCTTGGACTAGATAATATTTCTAAACGGATTTCGACTGTACATATGTTTTTAATTAGATCGATTCATGCCAAATAAGCTATTTTTCAGTGCCGTTGACTGTTCTGATCAGATACTTCAACATCCAATGCATTACATATAATTAAATCTTTGTAAATGTACTCAGAACTGGAAAACGGTTATCTGATACAAACAGATAGTCACTAGGCCTCCGAACACACAAAGAAACAAATATATTATATAAAAAAGGAAAGCAGTTACTTGATGTGAATGAAACTGATTTGATCCAGTCAATTTTAACTACGTTGAATCTCTTTTATACTTGGTTTTGTCTTGTATTTCACGCTCATATTATAATTTTGATTCATTTTGGAGGTTTTGGTATGGAATTTCTCATCAAATCTTGATTAGTCTCTCCTGATAAGGTCTTTATGATAGTGAAGCGTAACATGCACCTAGGCTGGATCAAGGTTTGCTTGATCTGGTCCACAGGATAAATTTCCAGTCGAGGTGTAATTCATTATGAGCTGCTCAAATCGAATGAGACTATCAAAGTTGAAAGAAAAAAAGGCGCTACACGAGAAGAGGTACGACAAAGTGATTTTGTTACACGACAACGCCCAGTAGCCTCGTGTTGCAAGACCAGTGAAAACGCTTCGATGGGAAGTTCTACCCTTCCAATTTTTACCTATTCCCTTCGACAGCACATGGCTTAGCTGACCAACGTTTTCATTCTTACGAAAAAGCTAAGAAGGATGGGTCGATTCTTCAAGGTATATTTTATCTTATTCGAGAATTCAGGAATTTTTGGAGATCTTGATTTTTTTGTAAATTCAATATCGTAGCCAGGAAACGGATCCTGAATCAAAGGATATCCTAGCCGAGTGAAATCGCGCGAAGGAAGTAACCGATTCGAAGTCGTCTGATTGGATGACCTCTCTCCTCTTCTTTTTCTCCTTTCTTTCTCAGTCTCTCTCTCTCTCTCTCTCTCTCTCTTCCACCCACTTATCCGGCGAAAGTTTTGTCGAAAAGTTATTCTAACGTCGGTCACGCTTTATGGCGTTTCCCCCCCGAGAATTCCTGACGTTGGACCACGAATGGATTTACCGATTCGATTTCTAGATTATTTGTCTGTGACGTTATCATCGATCCGTGCTTATATGCGGAATACATGAATTTACATTGATTCCCCGCAGGGCCCCGATTCGAGTAGATTTCATTGGACTTCTTTATTCGAATACGTTAATAACTCGGTGTATTTGAGTTAGAGTGAAGTTATCAAGCATAAATATGTATATGTATTCATATAAAAATACATATATCCCTAAGCGAGCAACATAAACTACCAGCCGTCGGAAGCCACGTGGCTCTCAACGAGTCACGTTTGTCTTCGCGGCCGGTAGTCTATAGTTCGCTTCGTAAGTTCAGTAACTCTAAGTTCAATAATAAGGGTAATAGAATCCAAAGTAGAAGGGAAGAAGAAAGGAAGAAAGAAAGGATGAATATAATTGTGGAAAGAAAAAGGAGGAAATAGCCGTGGAGGTGGTGGTGGTGGTGGTGGTTGTAGCGGTGCAGCGGTGATAATGTTATGCACAAGCAATAGTGTTTCGCTTATCATTCGTCACAGTTAAATTATAGAGGTGGTGGTCGGTTAACTTTTATCCCATCTTCTTTCATTCGCCTCTCTCTTCTTCTTTTTCACCTCGATGCGAGAGAGTGTTGTATATGTGTACTTTACGTTTCTACCTACACTTCTTTGCTTACGAAATATTGCATCCAGTTATTTCGAAATGAATCTTCGTTATTCTTCCAATGAATCCGTGATCTTTTTCGTCCACAGGGAAATTATTATGTGCATAAATTTCATTCAATATCCCACTCATTACACGAAGAAAAATGCAAGTTAAAAATATAGTAATCTTCAATAAAAATTTGAGAATACACGGAGAGAAATTTGTAAAATACGTAGTTAATATCATCATCATCATCATTGAAATTAGTAAACTTCACTTTGTAAAAAATTCCAAAATTTCTTCAGGAAAACTAACAAAGGTAATATTGATGATCAGCGATCGTAATGTTTCTTTACACTTTATTTCAAGATTCTCGCAAGCAAGAGCTCTCAAAATCGAAGCAAAGGCAATAATTTTCACCATCCATGATGCTAATATCATTCACTAAAATTACAAAAAAAATGTACTTGCAAAAACATATTTCCAGGCACATTTGTTAGTTCATGTTGTCCAACCTTCGAGTTATTACCACCATATTTGTTGATTGCAATCATGTTATTTTTAATACATTCTTGAGTACAGTTTATAATGAAAAATCCTAATTACGCGGAGAGGATTTGAACTTGAGAATAATGTACTTATATCTACCTATAAACTCTACAATTAGAGCCGCTTTGCTACGCTCGCACTTATGAATTCGCTGTTTGGAAGTTTCATTGAAAGACTAAACGAGGGAACCTAAACTGGACAACTCGTTGTGTACGATAATTGTGAGAAAATCTCGAGCACTGTTGGAAAATATTACCATCGGTGCTTGTATTATACCGACCCGTCATTGGTAGTAAATGTGATTCGTGGCTTTTAAAATTCAGAATAGTTGTTCAAACAAAATCTATCATTGTCCAGTGGTGATAACTTTCATTAGAAAAGGTATTTATTTCGTTTGTTCATAGTTGTTATTACTGAAATATATTTTCTCACGCTGAATCTTCATTTTTAATTTTTCTTAAATGCATAATAGGAGACAAAATGGTCCACTTTTTTGTGGAATTGTATTCGAAAAACAATGAAAAATTCTCAATACTCAATAAAGAATGGAGAGAAACATTTGAACTTTCCAAATTTTGTTACTATTTTTGTAAAATTTCACGCGCGACTTATCAAGTATTGATAATTTTTCATTGTTTTTCGAATACAATTCCACAAAAAAGTGGACCGTTTTGTCTTCTATTATGCATTTAAGAAAAACTCTTAGATGTCTCCATTTTTCTCCGTGTATTTCTGAGTTAACTGCTTGGAATTTAAATGAATTTTCATGTACAATGGATAATTAGTTGGATATACTTTAACCGTGAAGTATCGAGTATGTTGTGTGTGTGTGTGTGTTTATTACGCAAAATGCTTCTTAACGAACGGTTCGCTCTTTCGGTAATGTAACGATAAGTTGAGCGGAGAGAGCATTGAGAAAAGCGATTCGTTGACAGTTGAGTGAAAGAATAAATCACAGGTATCGAGTGGTTGCTTGATATGTAACGATACCGTCAACCTATAATAACTTCGGTAACGGCATAAAAGGAGATTCATGTTGTTCAAACAACTTTCATTTCAGTATGCACGCACGGCGAACGAATTGAGGTGGCAGAACAATAACGTTTGAACTTTAAGGAAACGTACACGAGCAGGAATTATTGGACTAGGTAGGATTTGACTCGCGCTGGGATTATTCAATCCTTGTTTGATCTGTCAAATGCTGCTGGAGATTCGTTGTTTTATCCGAAAAAATTCAGAATAAGATGGATCTTGTGATTATTGATCGCATAGGAATCAGGAGTGACGAAAGGAGGGATTTTTTTACACCTCGGGTCAGTTTTTCAGCGGATAGAGTTTGAGGATGATAACTGAATCTATATCATGGAGTGATCCATGAGCACATGGAAAGAAATCAGCTTGAGAATTCAGCAAAATTCTCTAGCCGTCTGCATATCTAGACGGAAAGACCGGGTCTATCAATATTTAGGAAGAATTTATCAAAATTCAGAAAAATCACTGTCGATTCAGGGAAAAAGAGGATCGCTGGAAAATCTTCGTAGTGAGTCTACCAAAAATCCTTAGTCAAAATAAATAACAGTTGATAGTTTCATTGGTATTTTTCACAGTGAAATTATCAATTCTTCATACATCGACTACGAATTTTTAGTAGACTCACTAAGAATATTCTTCAGCGATCCTCTTTTTCCCCAAATTGATTGTCATTTTTCTAAATATTAATGGACCCGGTCTTTCCGTGTACAATTCCGGATTGCTGAATCGCAGGCTCTTGTTGAAAGAGCAAGATTTTTGCTGTAATAGCAAATGTTTTGCCAATCCAGCAACAAATTTCGTCATATCAGCAAAGCAAAATTGTAGCTACACTGTAAAGAATGTGAGAAATTTTTCTTCACACTTTTGGTGGATTTCATCCCATCACTGTGGGGTAATTATTTTTCCATCAAAAATAAGGGATTCTTCCACCACTTTGAGGAATTATTTTGTGTGTCGAATTCTCTACAAATGAACAAAAAGTTCATCAAATTATGTTGAAAAATTCCCCATCTGTGGAGGAACTTTGCTGCCACCATTTTTGGGGGGAAAATTCGACAATCATTTTTTACAGTGTCACTATAGCGAGAATTTTTGTTGGCACAGTTGGAAAATAGTCAGCATGACTGATTTTTAGCTATTCAACCCTACTAGAAATTATGATTGGGAATAAGGAATTGGGCCCCAGCTAGTTTTCTCAGTTGGTTTCTAGCTGGTTTTTTAACGCACTTTCTAACCTGTGCCCATCCAGATGTCCCAGAGAATTGCTAGAATGTAGTTCAAATTGTAAATTAGAAATGTGGGATCATGTTTTTCCTGTGAAACCACACCTGTGACGAAGATAATAATGTATTTTGACATGTGATCACAAGTTAAGAACGTTGATTCTGAATTTATTTCTATAAAATAATCACGAGTGACAATTTGAAACGTTGGAGCTTCTTTTTATCCCTCTGACCCTGTTGATGGACTATCAATGTTACTGTACGATCAGTTGACGCATGAAGAATCTAAATAAACTGGTTTAAATGTGTTATCCAGTTGTTCCCACATGAGTCCCACCCAGTACATGCATGGTAATTGGCCCTGACAAATGCCCCGACAAATTTCTACCAGGGAAATATCAGCGACATTAAATTTCATGTCTCCACAACAGATTCAACAAAAACCGCGTAACTAATATATAGATTTTCATTCATTTCATACATATTTTCCTAGTAAAACATTTTCTTACAAGAAATTAGTCCGCATCTTTACGAAGAATCATCTGTGAACTGCTCCTTTTTGATGACTATAAAACTTGTGTAATACACGAAAATACACGAAACAGCCAACAGCTGATTTCTAGCTACTATAGCGAATTTCTTTTTTCCGTATGATGCTCCGAGATTATCCTAGTTGACGAATAGTATACTACTTGGTTCATAGTGTTTTTCCCAAAAAATAGTGGCAGGAACGTTCCTCCATAGATGGAGAATTCTCCACCATAATTTGGTCAACTTTTCCTTCATTCGTAGAGAATTCAACACCCCAAAAACAAAATAACTCTTCAAAGTGATGAAAAAATTCCTCATTCTTGATGGGAAAACAATTCCCCCGTGACGAGGGGACGAAATCCACCAATAGTATGAAGAAAAACTCCCCACATTTTTACGATATAAAAGTTTGAATCGTTTATACCTACAAACGAACCCTGGTGAAAGGATCTCTTTGAATCTCGCTGAAAATTTCACGTTCCAGAGGAATTCAGAGAGATTTAGAGGAATTCAGAAGGATTCAGAAACGAGTAGATTAGGAACAATAATAATTGTGCATTGAACTTTCCAGAAGGAATTATAGAAATTCAGAGGGAGATACATTGAGTGGAATTTTGAGGGAGTTTTGGAGAAAATTTCAGAGGAATGGAAATTAGGAAAAATTTAGCATGGAACTTTTCAGAAGGATTCAGAGAAATTCAGAGAGATTCAGGGAAAATCAGACACGAAAATTAGAGAAAATTGAACACGGAACTCGACAGAAGGATTCAGGGAAATTCAGAGGAATCTAGAGGAATTTAGGGACGTTCGGAGGAATTCTGAGCAATTCATCGCGATTCAGGGAAATTGAGAAGAATTCAGAGACGGGTATATTAAGGAAAATTGTGCGTTGAACTTTCCATGAGGAGTCAGAGAGATTCGGTGAAACTCAGAGGGAGTGACATTGAGTGAAATTTTTTGTGCGAGATTTCAGAGGCATCCAAGGAAAATCAGGAAGAAATAAATTGAGGGTAATTTTTGGTTCGAGTTTTCAGAGCCATTCAGGGAGTTTTAGAAAAACTCAGAGACCTGGAAATTGAGAAAAATTGACCATGGAACTTTTGAGAAGGATTCAGGGAAATTCGAAGAGATTCAAAGGGATCCGGAGAAATAAATGAAGTGAAATTTTTGGTTCAAGAATTCGGAGGTATTCAGGAAGTTTCAGGGACAATCAGAACCCCGAAACTTAGCAAAAATTGAGTATGGAACTTTACAGGAGGATTCAAACAAGTTCAAAGCACGCTTCGAATCCTCAATATTCTAAATTCTGAGAGATTCAGAGAGATTCAGAAAAATTCAGAAGAACTCAGCAAAATTCAGGTGAATTTAGAGTAAATTTTGAAATCTGGATATTCGAAATTCTGACACAAATCTCGGAGAATTCGGAAAAATTTAGAAAAATCCTGAAGAATTCCTAAATTTCCATTAAAAAAATTAAGAGGGATTCGAAGAAAGTTGGAGAGATTCAGGATGTATGACTATCTGACACATCTCTCACTTTCTCTGAATTACTCTGAAATTGCTCTGAATCTCTCTGAAAACTGTCCGAAAATATAGAGCGATTCAGAGAAATTTTTTTTTACCAGGGAAACGAAAATCTCAACTCTGAAAATCTGATAAATCATTTCTATTCATCTCCTCGAATTGATTCCTTGAAATTGGAAACATCTTTTACAGAATATACTGCAAAATCTTGTGTCTCCAACTGGGATTGGGTCTGATGTATTCGATTATTATCAATTTGATTCAATAAACGATTCAAACTTCAGCAACATACATTTTTCACAATGTAGGGATCGATGGCATCGATGAATTAGCCCCCCTGCCACGTCCAGAGATATTCAAAGAATGTCTCCTTCAGTAACAACAGGATAGGAATTAATACGAATATTAACACCTTAATAAGTTTTGGGGAGTACATTATCGCAGATAATCTCCCATCGAACGGCTCTTTGACGGTTCATCAAACATTCTCTCCCTATAAAAAAGAGTTCTTGGGCCAAGACTGTGCCAAAATGAGATCAAAAATCATATAAGTTGGAGGAATTATTGAATTTTATGAAATTCAAATGAGCGGGGGGCGGAATGTTCGATTCTTCAACCAAATCAAACTCCTAATGTTTCGTCCCACACAGCAAAACTCTTCTTAAAGAATTCATATTGAATTCTTTTTATGGAGTTCTTTGCGAATCCATATGGAACTGTGGTGCTGTGTGGGGTAAAAAGATTAAAACGCAATATTTAGGCACCGGAAAACGATGTCCGCAATAATTTTGAAAAAATCCTCGAAGTTTTTCTGAAACTTTTTCATTGTACACCAAAAAGAATAATTTATTTGACCGAATGAACTGAAGTTAGTTGTGAAATTTTTGTGCCGAGTAATAAAAGAATAGAAGCCGGTAATAAAAGCTGTGGTAAAGGCAATTTCAAATTAGTAACAGCAACTAAAGTCAGAGAAATTATCCCGTTTCAGTTATCCAAATATCAACAACTGTGTCTAGTTTGTATGAATTCTATTGAATTCCACAACATTTGTCAGCAATGAATGTAGCAAGGAGAATATATATTATTATTACTTTCGTGCAATCATTATGGAATCAACAAAAAGCAACGCTTTCTCATTTCCCTGGTGAAAAAAAATCTATTCAATTCAAACTTTGCAAAAGGGAATCTCAATGGGTTTGAATGGGTTTGAACAAGTATGAATGGTAATTCACCGTTGCAAATTTCGTAATCAATGGAATTCGATAGATTTTGAAACCATAGTTGAATTGAAACGTGGTTGAGAGTTCATATTCGTTCCTCAACGTTCTCCACAGTTGTTGTAAAAACTGAATGAGAAGAAAGTTCATGCTTAGCGTAGAACGAATAGCTACGTAAATTGAACAACTAGTTCGACAAAATTCCAGTTGCGCGACTGTGCAAACCACCGGAGGTTCGCGCGAACTTCGCGTTCTCGTTCTACATCGCCTCGAACACGTCATTCTTTTTGAAAGAAACTAAAGGAAGTTGTTGATGAAGGTAAACCCCCATCGAGGTCTGCTCATCGTCGTGGAGGCATCGACCCGAGGAAATTCACCCTATCCCACTTTCTTACCTGAATCTCACATTCGCTTATGCATCTTTCGATTTTAGCGTCAGAGTTCCGAACGAAGAAGAAAAAAACATGAATGGAAATGATATGAATTCTATACAAACATGATCCACCCCCTGCATACCATACGCGACTTCCATTTCGTATTCCATACGATATTTCTCCGTTATTCTTCAGTGAAAAAAATAATGTATGCTGGTCACAAAATCAAATTTATTTCCTCTCTTGTTATTCTCATCCCCAAAAACCGCCTTCAATTTCTCCAAAATTATCAGATTCTCCGCTCCTTTCTTTTCACACAGTTTATCGCCTCCGGTACATCTTCATTCGTGCTCTTGATTTCTTGATGACCGCAATACGAAATTGGCATGTTCCACGTACGAGAGAATCTTTGATAAAATCATTTACGAAGCAATAAATGGAAGAGATTCGACGCGTGGAATTTGAATAAGGATTTCTGATGTATAATATATACCGTTGGAATCTAATTTCGCGAAAGCTCTTTTTCCTTTCACCAACCGTACATACGTTGGGTAATTCGGATACAGACGCTCTTTCAAAGGTTGTAATAAATCTCCTTCGACGCGCTCTACGTTCCTCAACGCTCGTGCGTGAAGCAAGAGGATATGCTATTAAAATCTCGATTGATGGAAGAAGAGAGACAAGAAGGAGAAGACGTTTACAACCTGCGAGTAATGCATTTGTGCAAAAACAACGTTTATATTCTTATCATTGTTCCCCCTTGCCCCATCGACAACTAGACAAGAGGACATCGCAGGGGCGGAGAAGAAGACGAAAAGGACGAAATATGTAGTGAGGAAGCGAAGCTAGGGGTGTGAGAGAAAGGGTGGTGGTGAAGGGTGAAGGTGAAGGGACTGATGGAAGGGGAAGCCATTTCAAAGCACATCGACTATAAGACACCATAAGAATTTATGCGTCATCTCTTGATGTCCCGCGGCCCTCGACGGGAGCGCCACTGAATCCTCGTTCCCAGACGTTACCATTTTCAACATCCAGGACGAATGCGAAATCTCGGAATAGGAGGGTTTGGTACAGACGACGATGACAACGACATCGACATCGACAACGTAGACCAACAGTGGCGTGGCGTCGATGTTGTCGAACGTCGACGACGTCGATTATACGACTATATAAGACGACGGAGGGAAAAGGAAACGAGAGCTAAATCTCTCCTTCTCACCTCACCAACTTTTTCTCTTACGCTAGAAGGAGGAGGAGGAGGAGGGAGGAGGAGATGAACGAAATTCTCGGATATGTTATTGGTAACCTTCCTCTCTTTTTTCCAACTTTCAATCATTATTGATTATCGTTTCCAATGTATTCCAGGAGAAATAACAGAAATAACATTTCTGTTCTCGTAAAAGTAACTGCTGTACAGGGAGAATTGTTTTCCATCTATCTACCCAAACTTGATTAATTCGTCAAGTTACCGACCTGGAAGGAGTAACCTACAGCTTATACATGTTTGTGGAGAGAGATCCCAGAAAGGAATTCAACGATAACGCAAGACTGAACCTCGATTCTCAATTATGATGCCTACACGGAGAAAATCCTACAATACTGAGTACTTCAGCCGACACGACTGATTCGTGTTACTACAGTAACCAGCAGTGTTGGGATGATTATTTCCCCCGTAACACGAGCCAGTCGTGTCGGCTACAGTACTCAGTATTGTAGGATTTTCTCCGTGTAGAGCAACGATAGTTAGAAATTGCCAACGCTGGCGCAAGCTTCTCTCCCGAATAGCACAAGAACTTCTCAAATATGACATGAACGTTCTGTGAATGTGGAAGGAAGGTGCGAGTACATATATGGCACATAATTATTCGAAACAGTCTCATTTGAAGGTTCTAAGCATGTTCATAGGACTTTCCAAACACGCTCTTCAAAATTTCGATTACATTTCAGTGAAAAATCTTGGTTTTGGTAACTTCCTGGTCGTTTAGGAGATTTTTTTCAACAAAAATTCAACCGATCTCAATTTGGGGATTTTTCGGTGATTTTGTGGCAGATTTGTTCCGAGCGACCGTTAGTTTTCGGTCACAAATGGGTCATTATATGGTAAAAACCATCTGGGTAATCATCTTCTAACCAAATTTTTACCAAACCAAAAAAATTAGTCACTTTGGAATCGCTAGGTTTAGCATTTCAGACCTCTCTTACATTGCTTGGGCTGGTGAAAACAATCTCTCTGAATTTGTCTGCATTTGGACCATTTTTCAGAGAGATTCAGAGTTAGAGATGAGCTCGAGACTCTTGAACAAAATTCAAAAATAGTAACCCTGATAGAAATTTGTCTGAGCGTGCCATTTACCATCCACGTACTAGATGGGACCCACGTGGGGGCAACTGGATAACACATCCCTGGTGGGAATATTTCCCTCAGAAATCCAGAGAATCTCTTAAAAACTCTAAAAATTCGGACCTTCTCCTACAAATCTCTGCAAGTCTCTACGAAACTCTGATGATAATTCTGAAAATATTCTGAGCATTTCTGAAACACCCTGGTGAAAATCGAACGTGCTTGAAACATCGTCAAAGCGTGCAATAAAGTGACAGAAGCGTTTGTGAAAAGTTTCGACCGCCAAATGACTCTAAGGCAAATTTGGTTGAGGGTGCTATCACATTTCATTGAACGTCCAACGCACCCTTCTTACTGAACACTCTTCTCCAACTCTTCAATAACTCTTTCTTGATGTTTACAATGTTTCGGTAGTGAAGGTTTTCAATACGCTTATAGAACTTCCCTTGTGTATATGTTTTGATTGATTGAGAATTATATGATTTTGAGGTTAGAATGTTTAGAGGGTATTCTTTACCTTTTATACCAGTTGTTAAGCTAAAAAATTGTATTCGTATTTAAGATACATTTACCAATATAATTACTAAACAACAATTGTTTCGAATTATCGAACTATAATTTGATGATATTTGATATGTGCAAGTTAATTAAATTCTTTTGCACATTTAATGATTACACATGGGATATTGAAATTGATTTGTAAACTTTCAGGATGAAAAATCATTTTAATTCAATGAGAAAGATTGAATTTAAAGCACATTCCCTCATGACACAGTTCATGAGGGAAATAAAGTTCCAATTTTCAACCACCGATGTTAGCCTAGCGGTAAAGGACTTTCTCCCGAGTCCAGAAGTTCTTGGTTCGATTCCCCTTTGCAAATTCTTTTTTTTTTACTTTTTTTGGGCTCACTTTCATGCACGCTTTACATCCGCCAAATGACTCCTCCGAAACGCTTCTGATACTTTGAATTAACCCTTCGATTACTCTTATAGGACTCTCTAACAACGTCTTTGTAACTCTTCCCAGAACGCTCCATTTTCACCAGGGCACTCTCAAAATTGGGAATTCCACGAGGGGTTCCAGCCACTCTGACTTTAGTACCCTTGCTAAACATTTGCTTGGTCCATGTAACGTTTCAATTTGTCACTCAAGATCATTTTATGGGAATAAATTCAAAAGCAAAACAAGATCCCACATTTCTAATTAACAATTTGAACTACATTCTAGAGATTCTCTGGGACATCTGGAGGGACTCAGGCTAGAAAGTGCGTTACAAAACCAGCTGGAAACCCACTTAACATCTGGAAAAACCAGCCGAGCCCATCTAATTCCCAATCATAATTTCTACCAGGGAAATATCATTCAATTGTACGATCTTCGAAGACGAATTTCTGCATCAATTCCGAAGGTGGACATGTAATAGTTGAAAATAACACGTCTGGGGAGCTGATATTGAGTGCATCTATAGGACATAAAATTTTCGAAACTGCAAAAGTTTGGAATAAACTGTTCAAAATGCAAAAAACATTTTCAATATTCTTCTCCCATTTCATTCTTAAAATATTTTCGATTTTCCCCAACGAATTTTACATCAGAACTGGTGAAATTGAGTTTTACTGGTTTCACTTGAGAGTCTGGAGTCCAGACCTCTTCAGAGTACTTTCAGGGTACTTTCAAAGTACTTCGAAGAAAATTAGAGACTTTTCAGATCGTGATACATCTTGGAATTCTCCAACTCTCTTCGAATCTCTCTGAACTTTTCTGATAAAGATTCAGAAATTTCCCAGAATCATTCTGAATTCAATTTTTTGCTATGACGGCAATCATGTTAGCTATGTCAGTGAATTTTCAGCTATAGCAACGAAAAATTTTGGATCCTCCAGCAAAATTTGTTTGCTATTCTTATATATAATACCAAGATTTGTTGGAAGAGCGAAAGTTTTTGGCTGCCCCAGTTAAAAACTCGCTGTCATAGCTAACAAAATTGTTATGATAACAAATGGTTTGCTTTTACAGCAAAAGAATTGCTACTTCAACAAAAGGTACCCAGCAAAATTAGATTTAGCTGGAACAGAAAATTTTTCTTTCCTCCATGTTCATCTATCTAGAATCCAAAGCTTTCTCTGAATTTGGGAGAATTTTCCTGAATCTCTCTGAGACGTGAAATTTTCAGAAAAATTCTACGAGATTTTTTCACCGAGGTCGTTTCAATATTTCAACTCTGTATCTATGATGTTGCAAATTATCTAACACAATTAATTTATCTTTGTATTGCGTATATTCGATTTGCTTATCTTTGTTGTACAGCCAACAAATTGCTATCATAGCTGAGAAAAGTGCTGTTACAGCCAAAAAATTTGCTGTTTCTGCAAAAAAAAGAACCCAGTAAAATCAGATTTCGCTGACAACGATGATTTTTCTTCACTGTGAAAAAATTCAAGAAATTGATTCCCTGTGATTTTTTAAAGCCACTCTTTCCTCAATTTTCAGATAAATTTTACTTAGTTTAAAGGAACTCTAACTAAATTTCGTAACATATTAATTAAAAACCCCAATTTCCTGTGATTTTGTAAAGCCACTCTTTCCTGAATTTTCAGATAAATTTTACTTAGTTTAAAGGAACTTTAACTAAATTTCGTAACATATTAATTAAAAACCCCAATTTCCTGTGATTTTGTGAAGCCACTCTTTCCTCAATTTTCAGATAAATTTTACATAGTTTAAAGGAACTTTAACTAAATTTCGTAACATATTAATTAAAAACCCCAATTAAATATCTTGAAATTCAGCAAAATTCAGGAAAAAGTAGCGGTAAAAAATTACAGCCGCATTTTCCGAATTTTCTGTGTTCCTCTAAATTCAATCCAATCAGATGGGAAAATATAACATGTTATGTTGTCTCACTTTTGCTGAGATGGCAAATCTTTTGTTAACATAGCTAACAATTAGCTCATTATTCAGCCGTGATTGTGAAGTATTTTCCAGTGAATGTTCAATATTATGTATAGAATGATCTGTCACAACAATCCAGCTGGGAATCCAGATCCGAAATTTACCTGCGTTGCCAGCTAAGACTCCACCCGAAATCAAGGATTCCATGTGAAATTTCCAATTCCAAGTGGGATTTCACCTCGGATCAGAAATTCCAACTGAATTTCCACGTTGAAGTTGAAATTCTAGCTGAGGTACCACCTGGAAATAGGAATCCCAGCTAAGATTTCACCTGGGAATGAGGACTCCCAGCTGGAAACGCAGGTCAATTTCTGAGCTGAAATCCACGTCGAATCCCAGCTGGATTTTCGTGACAGGGTAGTCAATAAATTTAGCTAAAAGAGTCGACATGTTTTGATTTGACGGTTTGGAAAACAAGCAATGATTGTGTTTTCGTGTGGCGTTGCGAGAATTAGGAATCGAGGAAATTTAATTACATTCAATTTGAAAAAAGCAAAAAAAATTCTTTCGGAAAATAAACGATTCATTGTAAGAACGATCTGTTTGTTATCTCAGCAAACTTCTCAGCTACCACAATGACTTTTTAGTCGTTGCAGTTGAGAATTTTGACTCTTACAGCTAAATTTGTTTACTATTCTAAATATGAGGCTCAAAATTCAACTGTGTCAGAGAAGAATTTGTAGCTACGGCTGAATACACGCAGGGAAAAATTCTTGCTGAAAAAGCGATTCGCTAAATTAGCAAAACAGTTGCTGTGGCAGCAAAAATATTGCTATTTTAGCTACAAGTCCGGTTTGCCGAACGGCAAGTGCTTGTTAAAAGAGCAAGAATTTTGCTGTAATAGCAAATTTTTTGCTAATTCAGCAAGAAGTTTTGCTATATCAGCAAAGCAAATTTTCGAGGTTTGCTGTTTCAGCTACTCTTTTTTTTCCTTTGACGCTGCACTGAGAGGAGAGTTCGTTTGTGAAATAGGAGGCATATTAATCGTGAAAAAATTATCATTTGGGTCAAATAAGATTTGTTGATAGTTAACAAACCTTATTTGATTGAAATAAATTCGGAATACTTCTTTTTCAGCGTAGAAACAAAAATCGCATTCCTCTGTCGCATTCATGGAGAAAAAATAAATCTGATTTTACTGGGTACCTTTTGCTGGAGCAATGAATTTTCTGCTGTTGTCAGTCATCACAGCAATCTTATCAGCTATGACAGTGATTGAATTCAGCATTTTGGCTGTACTGTAAAAAATGTGAGAAGTTTTTCTTCACACTGTTGGTTGATTCCGTCCCCTCATCGTGAGGGATTGGTTTTTTTATAAAGATGAGGGATTTTTAAATCACTACTTTGAGGGGATATTTTGTTTTTTGGGTGTTGAATCATCCACAAATGAGGGACAATTTCACCAGATTATGGTGACAAATTCCCCACTTGTGAAGCAACTTTGCTGCCACCATTTTCTGGTGGAAAATTCCACAATCATTTTTTACAGTGTGCGGCAGCATAAAATGTTAATTCCTCCGGCGGAATAATTTGCTGGAGGAGCCAACATTTTTTACTGCTACAGCTAAAAAGATTGCTGTGATACACTGAGAGGAAAAATTTCCGGAAACAATAAAATATTTCATTGAATAGTCGCCATAAAATACTTAATTGATTTGAATAAACTCTCCTTGACTCGATAAAATTTTCATTCAATCGAACAAATATTTAATATGCTATGAAATATTTCATCAATGGAAACAGTTATTTAATTGAGTCAATGAAAGTTCATTCAAATCAATTAAGTATTTTATGGCGACTATTCAACTAAATATTTTATTGTTCCCGGAAAATTTTCTGTCGCAGCAAAAGTCTTTTTTTCTCCTCGTTGACTTTCCATTTGATGGTTTCTTCGAAACAATGCATTTTTCAGCAAAATTTCGGGAACTCTTCGGTAGAAAAATTGCATAGTTTTTATCTGTTTTTTCTCTCAATTTTCTGTGAACTCATATTCCGGAAAACATCAGATCTTCACTTATGTTTCAAACTCCTTGAAAATTTGGGGGGAAAAATCAATAATTCCTTGCAAATTGGAATTAAATTGAAATAAACATACACTGTAGAAAATTTCTATGGGAAAATTCCTATACATTCACGCGTTAGGAATTTTCCGAACTTGTCCGGAAATTCACTGTGAAATGTTGGGAAAAGTTCCATACAATTTAGAATCTTCGAATAAATTTATAGAAAATTCCATATAAATGTATCGGAAATTGATTTCCCAATCAGTGATTGGAATTTTCCGAATTTTTTCTACAGTGTAGATCTGGAGATCATTGAAAGTCTATTTAATACGAATATAAGATTTTTAGAAGCTGAAACATCCTATCCGCCTGGTCCTGAAGTTGAATTTTCATTGAAAAAAACTCGCGGAAGAGAGTACTCGGATATGTAAATTCTCAGAACAATCCGGAGAACAATTTTTCTCCACGATACTAAATACCACAGTAGAAATAACTAAACGTTGATTTTGGTGCGCTTCCAGAAAACGTTTTAAGAGCCTTCCAGAGTGCGACACCATAATTCAGAGTAATCAACTCGAATATTTTGCCATGCTTTTTCAAAGAGCGTCTGCTTAGAAAGGGATGAAGTAACGCTCGAGTGAATCTTTTCGTACGCGGCTTGTTCTTCCAGAAACGACCACGAAACCTTTTACTTTCGAGTACATACGTGCACGTTCATACGCGTCGTGTGTGCACGTATAGGCGTATATCCGAACAAGAGAGGGTGCACGAATTTTGAATATACATATTTGATGATAGCGTGGAATCGTTTTCACCCTTCACTTGGACAATTTCTCCTCGGAACTGAGATAATCATGATTTCATTCCTGGCAACGTTAATAAAAAGAAAAAAATAATGATGATACGAATGAGAGGGAGTGAACGAGGAAAGAAAAAATTATGATCCCATAACATTAGGAAATCGCGATATAGTTGGAAATCGTACAATATTGATACACCCTGCTATTTCCTGGGTCTGAGTTGTTCGCCGCTGTTTTTCTCTCCCTGTTTTCCCCCTCGGACCACGTTTCCGCCACCACCCCCTCTTGTCCCTCCCTGTCTTTCTCTCCTCTCTTAAATCTCCCTGCACTCCCTATTCTCTCATTCTTTCTCCATCATTTTCCACGGCTCGTCCACGACGATACCCCTCCTCCTCTTCTCTCATGGTTATGCCGTAAACCTGCAGTCATAATTTTGGCGGCTTATTGTGCCTTGAGTTTTTCATGTTCAAGAGGAAACCATTACTTCTGACAGGGAATTGCACCGAGTGTATTACCAGTCGCGCCTGGAGACAGACGACCAGCCTCGCTCGTTCGTATAGCTCTGCTGGCCTGGCGCTCGGTGGTCGTCGTAGTTGTCGTCTCTCGGTCGGCTTTCTCTTCACTTTTACAAAACTATATGTTCAAAATTGGATATTAAAATGATCGATTATTGCTCCGATCGTTACGAATACACACACACACACACACATGCCATTCCACGCCCAGCTGGTATCGAATCAAACTACACTTCGTTAGTTAGATATCAACATTTATCATTTATTTTTCTCATTCGTCAAGGTCGTACAGGAGACCAATCAAACTTAGATATCTCAAAGATATCTCGCAAAGAAGTCTAAAAGATGTCTCACGTGATTGATTTCGACAAGTTTGAAATATCTCAAAAAGGTCTTGCGGAAGATATGTTTTAGAAGTCTTCGATCGAGTCTTAAAAATGTCTTGAAAAATTCATAAAAATATCTTAGAAAAATCTTGGATCGTGCATAAAAAAAATTCTCCCCTCTTTTTCTTCTTCTTCCTCCTTTCTTTTCTTTCGATCCCCCTCTCAGTCCTACAAATTTCACTTCATTTCGGATTCTTGGGGTTGCGAGATTCGAACCCGGACATTTCACGACGCACCTACGCTTCAACGACCTGAGCCATACGGACAATTTGACGACGGTGCTCATAATTCTCAATACGACATAGCGAGATATAATGTCAGCGGTGTATATTTTCAGAGTAAAAGTGATCTTTTGAACAAGGTGTTTATTACATATACGAATATAAGATAAGTTGATTGTGCTTAAAACTTGAACAGTTTAATGAATTTGGTGAAATATATTGAAGTACATGATCCAGTGATCGTTAGTGTCCGATGAATATCATAGATACCTTTCAATTATTTTTTTCTCACTGTTATTGAAAAACAACTTATTAGTAAATGTGGATGAGAAGTTGATAAAATCACCGTACACGAAGGCCGTACATAAATTCAGCGTAAGAAGTTCGATAATTCGCAAAATATTGTGACTTGGAGATTCGTTACTTTTAGTGCTAGCACCGCAAGGTTACAAAATCGTACTTTTCACAGAATTTTTTTAGTATTCACATGGATTATTCGAGCTTGCAATTTATCAACGAGTTCACCTTCTTTGAAATCTGATTGTGAACAAAGACATTTGAAGTGTTATCCATATGCACTCATAACCTCAAAACTGCTGATCTTAGAGATACATTTGGCGAAAGATATCTTCAAGATATCTTGAAGACCCACATAGCACAGATGTCTCAGTAATATCGTCAGAATATCCTGGAGATATTAACGAGACATTTGTGCTATGCGGGGATGTTCATGTTTATTGGGAACCCTCGATATTCAGTTAAAACATACATATTATGAATACAGATTGATCATTGAGAGATAAGATTGTACGAAACGTTGTACTTTGGTACGTTGGTATTAATACGTTCGTACAAGGAAATTGATTAATTTGCGTAAATCGTGGACGAATAGATGGAAGAAAGGGTCGCGCGTTGTCCCCTTAATTATTTCTGTCGACAAGTTGTCGCCACCGCCGAGGGGATAAAAGAGGAGGCGCGCGCAATTCGTATTTTTCTCATTATGCCGTCTACCGTGTCTGGGACGTCGAGGGCTTTTCCCAACACTTTTAACGAATCCTTAATAATTCACGACGACCTGTTGGGGTGAATCGAGGGAACGCACACGTACAAGAGGAAGAGGTGAGAAACGCAACTCGTGGAATTCGTGTCTCTGAAATAAAAATCACACCCTGGTGTTTATTTTGTATACGGAATTACGTAAATCTCATCCCCCAACTCTTGTTACCTAAGCACGAGGGGATGAAAATCCTTCAAAAAGATCTACGAATTTCAACTTTATTGCGTGAATTTCGAATAAACTTGGAAAGTATATAAAAATTGGCCAGATTCCCGGTATTTTATCAGCAGCGTTCTTTCTTCAGCGAACAAACGATTTCGATACATTTCCCAAATTCTTCAATCGATCTTGTGCTTTTAAAAGGAATTCAATGTGTATCTTTCAACTGTTAATTTCCAAGACTTGTATTCCCTTGACTTGATGGTGTTTAATGATATGAATTGAATTTTTCCTGTTGTTGAAACCGCACTCTGATCCTCAGATTCGAAATCTCTCCTCATTTCGCTCCATATAAATTCCAAGAAAATAGAAGAATAAAACAAAATCTGCTTCGGTTTGATATATTTTATGAAAGAAAGAAAGAAAAACCTTCTTAGTAATAAATAGAAAGCAGTGTTGTAGCAAGTGCATGGAATAATGCATGATAAATCGTAGAATTCAGGACTGTTCGATTAATCGCAAAAAGTACACAAATTTCTACTGAAAATCCAGAAGATGCTTTCTACACTGTAAAAAGTCATCTTACTTGAAAACTTGACTGAAATCCAGTCTTTTCCATTGTGTCGGCATTGAAATAGAGCTAGTTTTGACTGCATCTCAAAATCAGCCGATATCAAGGTTTTACTTTTTACTCTGTAGATTAAAAGAATGGATCATCGATCGAATAATCGCACAGTTCCAGTAGAATTAGATGCACTGTAAAAAATAATCTGCAATTTCCTATATCACATGAATATGAAAATCCTGAAATACTGCAGAATGTTTAAAAAATTGTATGTGAAAATGCATGAAAAATCATAATTCTGTATGAAATATCATATAAAAAGACAGAACTGGTTTTGAAAATATTTACAAAATTCATATGGAATTTAGGAAGCAATTTTTTACAGTGTGTAGGATTATTTGTACGCAAGGCAGATGATAAGTAAAAAAGAAACTAAAAAAGAAGTGACTTGATATAACGTGAAATAAAGACAAGCCACTTCAAGGATCTAAAAGTTACCACAATGCTGTCGTGTTTCGAGATCGTATCGTATTCAGAAAGCTTATGTTTGGAATGTTCAAAAGAGCAAATCATTCATTTCATTGTCATTTTCATTGAACGTAGCAATCGTATAATGAGTCCAGAACTCGAACGAATAGATTTGAAACACAGTTTTCAATCCACTCCAGTACTTTGAGTTCGGGAGAATGTGAAAATGAGAAAACGAACATTGAAATTGATTATTTAAAAACAGAGACAGAGACAGAGAGAAAGGATATATCGGTCTGAGAAAGGTCTTATCTGTAATTTTATCGTTCCCATCCCGTACTCAGATTTCAAATGGAAGATTGTCGCTTTTACCGATTATCGTGAAAATCGTCCGCGTGTCGTTTGACCACGGTGTTCTACGAGCTGTCTTTTTACAACCCCAAAATCGCTGTCGTTCTAGTTGTTCTTTAACTTCTTACTGCTGCAACTGGTCTGTGATGTGACGTAAAAACGCAAGCACCACGATATGTGGATGGATCACGATTTTTTACTGAATTTCACTAAATTTCGAAGCGTATTCTGAAAACTACAAACAAATATCTCAAAATTCAGCAAAATCTTTGGAAAAATTCCAAACAAAGTGGCTATAAAAAATTACAGTCACATTTTCTGAAGGAATTTTTTTTTTTTCGTTTAGAAAATTCTAGAGAGATTCAGGGAAATTCTGAACAGTTCAGAGGAGTTCAGAAAACTTCAGAGAGAAGTAAATTGTAGTGAATTCTTGGTCCATAATTCTCTAAAGATGATTCGAAGAGAATCTAATTGAAATTCAACATTCCCTTAGATCCGAAATCGTTCAGAGATATTCTGAAACATTTGTTGAAGTTTCAGGAGAATTTTGAGTGTTGAGTTTGAATGATGAATCAAAGGAATTCAAATGAATTGAGAAGTCCCAAGGAATCTTTACAATCTAAATGAATAGAATTTTGCAGGTTTCAAACAGATTTAGAAGGATTCGAATAAATGGAGAGCAACGGAGACAAATTCAGGGGAATTCAGAAGGAGTTGGAGAGATTCAGAATGCATCACTATCCGCCAAGCCTCTGGCTCCCTCTGAATCACTCTACGTTACTTTAAATCTTGAAAATGTACCAAAGCATGGAGAGATCCAGAGAAATTCCAAAATGATTCACAGATATCCTAAGAAATTCAGAGGAAATCCAAGATAATTTCGAAAACTTAGTTTCAATTATTCAGAGAAATTCACAGAAATTCAGAAAGAGCTCCAAAATCGAAATAAATGGAATTTTGAAGGATTCAGATAAATTCAGAAAGATTCGGAGACATAAAATGATTCAGAGAAAACTTGGAAATCAGATTCAGAATAATTCAGAGAAATTCAGACCATTTTATAGAGTGTTTTACAAAATTCCAACAGGTCCGAAGAAATTCGGAGAGATTTGGCTAAATTCAGGAACTCAAAAAATTTCAAAAAACATTTTGAGATTCAGCCAAATTCAGAGGGAACTTTGGAATCAGAATAAACGAAATTCCACTGGATTCGAGAGAAAGATTCGAATAAATTCAGAGGAACTCGGAGAGATTTCAACAATCTCGGGAGAAAGTTTGAAAATTTTGAGAGATTTCGCACGTTTTGGAACGATCCAAAGAGGTTCAGGAAGATTCTTGGGGATACAGAGAAATTTCAGGGAGATTTATTGTACCAGGGAATTCTGAGTGATTCGAAATGGTTCACAGATATTCCGAAAAATTTAGCGGAAGTCCAGGTAAATTTTTAAATCTCCAGAGAGATTTTGAGAGATTCAATCGAATTCAGAGAAAACTTGGAAATCTTAATAAATGAAACTACAAGTAAATCAGGAAGATTCAGAAAAATTCAGATCATTTTACAGGAACTTTTACGAAATTTCAACAGATTCAGAGAAATTCGGAGTGATTTAACTAAATTCAGAAACTCAAAAAATTTCGGGGAGAGTTTTGAGATTCAGAGAGATTCGGACGAATTCAAAGGAAACTTTGGAATCTGAATAAACAAACTTCCATAGAATTCAGAAGAAAGATTCAAATAAATTCAGAGGAATTCGAAAAGATTCGGAAAGGTTTTAACAATTTCAGGAGAAAGTTTCAAAATTCTGAGAGATGCCGGACGATTTAGGACGATTCAAAGGCGTCCCTGGGGAAATATTTCTCTGAGAATTTCTGAGAATCTCTATGAAATTCAGAATAATTCTAAAAATCTTTGCGAATATTCTGAGCATTCCTGAAAAACTCCCAAAATTGATGGTTTTCAACTCTGAATCGCCTATGAAAACAAAACGCGAATCCAAACTCACAAAATTCTAATAAACCATTGATGTTTATGTTCTCGAATTCACTCTTCGGAACTGGAAACATCGTTCAAAGAATTCACTGCAAGATTTTGGTTCTTTGACAGCTAAGTGTTTTGTTATTCAATTGCTATTCGTTTCGATAAACGATCCAAACTTCAGCAACATCAAAATTGGCATTCCCACCAGAAGTTCAGGAAGATTCAGACAAATTCGGAGGAATTCATGGGGATACGGAGAAATTTCAGGGAGATTCAGGAGGATTTCTTTTTACCAGGGAAACATTCAACCATTACTGTTTTACTGCCACGCTCCTTCTCGATGCTTCTTCATTTTGTACGGCTCATAAGTGAAAATTGTACACGGAGAAAAAGGTATCTTAAAAAGTACCATAATTTATGGATTTTCAGCGCTGGTCTGACCCGAGTCTCAATATTTTCCTGAACAAACCTCTAAAAGTACCATAATGGCTGGGACTTTTATAAGGAAGGTACCATACTTATTCTGAAAAGTCCAAGAAATTATGGTACTTTTAGATATTCGTGCAAGTAAATATTCCGACTCGGGTCAGACCAGCGCTGAAAATCCATAAATTATGGTAATTTTCAGGATATCTGTTTTCTCAGTGTACAATACACAAACAACAATTCAAAACCGTCCCCAAAATTTAAAAAGAAACAACTTTCTCCTGAATAATTTCACTGTATAGAGAGGTCGATATCGCTACAAAAGAATATCCAGAAAGCGCAAAACAACATTTTCCCCTCGATTTCTCAACGAGTCAAAACTGAGGGTAAAAATTCAATAGGCCCTAATTTAGTTAATTCGATTGCACCAGGTCAACCTGACGATAAATTTGGCCGTCTGCCAATCGAGGACTCGAGTAGAAATTGGTGTGTATCCTTCAAAGTTTCCACATATTTTGCTTTTTCGTCATTTTTTCTTCATCCTCCCGAAACATAACTAACTTTTCTCCCTTTCGCTCCGCCCTCCACGCAATATGTTTGAGAAAGATTAAAATTCAATTCCGAAAATTCTGAAAAAAGGGAAAAAGGAAGTAGCGAGTTTGCAGAACCACGTCAACTTTTGGTCCACTTTTAATTAAAATCCCGTAATTTTGACAAGCGCATACCCCGTCCTGCCGGGAGCAAATTTGAATTATTGAATGTGAAATTCCTCACCGAAGGAACTCGAATAATTATTCATTCCCGGAAAACTAAATGAGATTTATGATACCTAATGTGTACCCTACCTAATTCGAAGAAGAAAGAGAACAGGTTCATTTGGATAATAGAAAAATTAGTTGAATTTCATTTTGTTTCTTCTTCAAGTTGGAAATTTATGGATTTTAATTCAATGCTAACAATGGTTCTAAGGGAAATAAACCAATATAAAATGTCAATTGGTCACGCACCACAACTCCTGCTGTTTCCCTTTTCCATGTACAGGAATAATCTTGTCGTACAAAAGCCTGCCATTACGCGCATTTGTCGATTGTTCTCTTTTAAAAGAAACTTGGCGACATTTATATCTTCCCTCCTCAAAGGCTATTCTTCATGAGAGCAGAACCGTTGCTGGGAGCTCGTAACTTGGACCTTGCGTATGATATTGGGGAGTGTTCTGGGACAACGTCTATCGCATTACCAAATAAGCGACAAGAAATATAAATGTCCTCTCCCACGACGATACATGTCAAATCGCTTGATGTGCAATTTTTACAATCGCAAAGTTCAATTATCGGTACTGAGCCGATGGTGAAGAACGGATCGGTACTGAAAAGGTTTCGGCCATCAACCATTCGATATTCGAACCAATCGTTATTGACCACTCTTCTACCAATATTGGATTAACAACAGCACAATTTTAGTACGCAAGCGTTGGCCTCCAACGTTGATTCGGTACCCAACCAATGTGAATAAATATCTCGTGTACTTTGAGAGAATAAGACTCGATTGGCCACGTAGAAATTGACGAATGGTCCAGTAACGGCTTGATACAAGCTGCTAGTTTGCAACCGTTGGCGGTAACTCTATGATCCAATAATAAATTTCACTCTAAATTCTCCCTAGTGCAGAAATTTTGATGATGCATTGAAAACCTTGCAAAGTTACAACAGCGCGAATAACGGTTGAGTAACAGTCGTCGGTACTTGAATAACGATCAATACTAGTAGTATTAGTTCTCAATGTCGGAACCACACTGATTTCCAGAACTGAATTGTTGTTGGTAACTGGTACCGGATCAGAGTTCCCTACAAACAATGATCAACGGCGTTTCAATGGGCTACTGATGGCGTCAGTACATACATTGGCCCTTTGAAACACCAGCAGTCGTGTTTGCTGGGTTATTTGGCATTATCATTCCGACCCCGGCCGTCAACGGTTGCACCCTGGCAGCCTGTATCGAGCCGCTACGGAACCATCAATCGATCAGTCAATTTCTACGTGGAATGATAACATTGTGAAATCGATATTTCTACAACTGTGAATACTTTGAAGCATCGATAAAATACCAACAAATTAATAAACAAGACTGGAAATTCGATGAAATGGTAGGAACATTATTATCGATTCCCTGGAACACGATTGTTGGATTCGATAATCGTATGATGATTAATGTAGTTACGAATCCACATGTACATCGAACGCACGTTACAATCGCGCGACCCTCTAATCAGTTAATACGAGTCTATAATTGCGGAATCAAATCACACATATGTGTACATGTACTCGTTACCATACGAAGCGCTTCAATGAAAATGAGAATTAATGAAGTACAAGTTGGTAAAATACACAGCGCGTGTGTACAATAATTGGCATCCAAAGCGGAGCGTGCTTGTAAATTCAAGAGATTCTCGAGTAAATGACTTCAAAGTGAACTCCCAAGGGTTGGTCGGACAGCTATATTTGTATATGCCTTGCTGCTCTCTTTCGTTACAATCTACATGATGAACATGGAAAAGTGAGGACGAAACTAAGCTGGGAGACTTGCGGCAACTGTAAAGTCTCTGGGAAGGTCACGCGACATATCCAAGCTGACGAACCAGGACGAGATGAACTAGTTGGAGATAGTTTGGGAACGGGGCAGGGTCGAAACCTTTCACCTCCGCATCCTCATGGAAATCGATCGACCGACGTATCTATAAATATACATATATATGCATGCCGAGACATGGATGTATACATCCACGCTGGTACGCGTTCAACGGGATGAAGAATTCTTGAGATCGTTTGCGAGGGGTAGTACTAGCCAATTCCGCTAATAGGCATTCTTGCACGCGTTATTCCCTTCGAGAGAGAAATGCCTCTCAAGCGTACACCTTACGCATTTTTACTTTGCAATTCAAATTCCTGTATTCGATTCCTGGAACATTGTAATCCGAGGTCTCTATCAAAATGATGATACAAAGGGGAATGAATGTTTATTGATCTCTCGTTCGAAATACTCGAGGATTATACAATGCTTATCCGATCTCTTATATTTGAGAATTCAATTCCTGGTAGCGCATTGCTCGATGCCACCTGTTGGATACGATACTTACTACCCTTCTACTCGAGCCTACGCTGCTCCCTGGCTTTCCATTACGTGTTATCAACCACTCATTTCTACAAGTTTGCACGCACTGTACAAGTGATATTGAGTCATTCGTGTTTTCAAATCTAATCGGTTTCAGTGGATTTTAAAAGCAAACGGATCTTGGGTTTAAAACTTTTCATATTGTATTATTAATTCTTTGTTTTGGGATGAACCCGGATAACGTGTACGCTTGTCTCAAGTTTGTCAGACTTGATTGCTTCTGCTTTCCCAGACAGCACTGAGAGGTTCTTCGGACGTTCAGAAAACGTACTTGGTCACAAGAAGAACGTTCACAAAATGTCGCATAGACATTCCACAATAGGATACATGAAAATTCTCCATGGTGAAGATGTTTCAGATTCCATAAGGAATAAAATGAACCCTCATAAGTCATGTACGGATTGAAAAATGAAAATTTTTCAAAAAAACAAAACCATGGGAAATTTGGTGAAGTTGTTACAATGTTGTTGCTTCATATTCCGAGTTGTCATAAATAATTTTTCAATTTGATCCTGAATATCGCAAAAGAGATACCTCAATTTCACTGAATCAAGCTCTCCTATAACTTGCACAGAGAGAAAATTACTGTAATTATAGGGACAGCATTAAATTGCTGTAAAATTGCTGTATAAATAGGGGTAAATCTAATAGACATTGCCACTGACAATGTTATCCCTATATTTATCGGACATGAGGTGAATTTTACCGCAAATTTTCATCTGGGTGTTGTTTCACATTCTATTCGGAAACACTTTCATGTACACTGAGAATTTAGATCCAAAAGAAATTTCAAATAATTCCTCACTAGATGTCCTCACCGGATATCACCTATTTGCGTCCAGAACGTACTCAGTGATGCCTTGGATGGCTAGCGATGGCTAATTTGAAATTTCTTTTGGACATGAATTATCACTGTCTGGACACTGCACAATTATGTTTCTTCTTCTTCTTCTTGTCAGTGTACGTAGTTCGAGTCTGGAGTCTTATTCTTGGAAACAATTCTAAAACTGTCCAGAAATATGCCCTGCTCAACTGTCAGAACGGAAGTAGACAAATTTCTCCTATCTTTACACGTATTCGAACTAGTCCTTCCCAATTGTGTTGAAAAGATCCTCAATATGCCGGACCATAGACTCCCGAAAATTTGCTTTTCCAAATTAAAACTTCTAGCTAACATCTGTACCCTGGTGGAAAAAATCTTTCTGAATCTCTCTTCTTGGACATTGTTCAGAGAGATTCACAGCAATTTCAGAGTGATTCAGAGAAAGTTAGAGACCTGTCAGATACTCATACATCCTGAATCTCTCAAACTTTCTTTGAATCTCTTTCAAATTTTTTTACGGAAATCTAGGAATTCTTCAGGAATTCTATTCATTAACAATTCAAAGCTCATGCGGAATTCCTCTGAAACAGTCTGAGTTCCTCTGAATCTCTTTGAATGTGTCAGAATTCCATATATGCAGATTCCAAAGTTCACTCTAAATTTGCCTGGATCTTTCTGAGTTTCCTTGAATTTTCCTGAATTTCCCTGAATCTCTCTGAATCACCAGATCAGACCGCTCTACCCTAGTAATTCCTACTCATCGTATTACGACCTTTACCAACTCATTCCTCATTAAGAGCTGTAGATTTTGGAATTCCTTACCTGAGGAAATAAGGTGTTGTTCCTCTAAGATCGCTTTTAGATTTTGAGCTTTTTGCGCACTTACATGAGCCTCACGCTCCTTAGCTCTTCTCCTGCTCCTTTCTTGCCTATAATAAGCTCATTCTTGATTTTAAATGTTCTTGGGCTTGATCTGCTTTCACTTATTTCTTAATTCTGATGATTAATTTAGTTATTACCCAGACCAAAATTCCCGAGTGGGCGGGATTCCCAAATTCACATGTGGACTCAGGTTCCTGGCAGGTCCTGCCCAAGATCAGCCGGGTCCTGCCTGGAAACCCTCTGGTTCCTGCTCGGGACCTGTCCGGTTCCCGCTGGTGTCACCACCTGGCTGGTCCCGGGCGGGAACCAGAAGGGTTCCAGGCAGGACCTGGCTCGTCCTGGGCAGAACCTGATACAGAGCTGCTATTTGCTTAAAACGACTTACGTCTATTTGCGCTGTTCGTCTGTATATCATCTACTGGTAATCACTACTTTCTAATCTATGCCATCATTTTATTGCAAGAAAATTGGCAGTCTTATTTTTCTGTCTTGTTTGTTTTAAATCAATAGTGCAGAAAGAGCACCTTTGTGAAGATATTTGAATTGCGAGTATTATTCTGTTTCCTTTCTCTTATTTCTGGTTTTTATTTTCTGTAGCATGTAGGAGTCTAGGCTCTGATTATTTTTGTATCTCGGTTTTTCTCTTTTAAGCTTACATTCTTACTTGTAATAGGAATTTGTACTCGCAACTCATACAATGTTCTTAAAGGGCCTGGCCCTAGGACATAATAAAGCATGAGATGGAATGAAATGAAATGAATTCCTCTGAATCTCTCCGAATTCAAAATATCGAAAATTCAAAGCTTACCCTGAATTCGTCTGAATCATCCTGTAAAGTTCCATACTCAAGTTTGGCTAAGTTCCGAGTCTCTGATTTTCCCTGAAACTGCCTGAATACTTACGACCAAAGTTTTCGAACCAAAACTTTCACTTCATTCATTCCTCTCTGAATCTCTCTGAATTTCCCAGAATCTAAAAAGTTCCATGGTCAATTTTTCCTGATTTTCCGGGTCTCTGAGTTCCTCTAAAACTCCCTGAATGCCTCTGGAATCTTGAACCAAAAGTTCTCCTCAGTTCATTCCTCCCTGAATTTCTCTGGATCTCTCTGAATCTCTCTGAATTTCTCTGAATCCTTCCGTAAAGTTCAGTGCTCAATTCTTCTGATTTTCCTTGAATCTCCCTGAATGTGTCTGAAAACTCGCACAACAAATTTCACTCAATGTATCTCCCTCTGAATTTCCCTGAATCTCTCTGAATTTCTCTGACTGTTTCTAGAAAGTCCAACGCAGAATTTTCCTTAATATACCCGTCTCTGAATCCTTCTGAATGTCCATGAATCACAATGAATTGTTCTGGATTCCTCCGAATGTCCCCAAATCCCTCTGAATTCCTCTGAATTTCCCTGAATCCTTCTGTCGAGCTCCGTGCTCAATTTTCTCTAATTTTCGTGTCTCTGATTTTCCCTGAATCCTCTGAAATCTTGAACGAAGAATTCCACTCAACGTATTTCTATCGGAATTCCACTGAATTACTCTGAATCTCTCTGAATCCTTCTGAAAAGCTCCATGCTAAATGTTTCCAAAACTCCCTGAATGCCTCTGAAATCTCGCACCAAAAATTTCACTCAATGTATCTCCCTCTGGATTTCTATAATCCCTTCTGAAAAGTTCAATGCACAATTTTTCCTAATCTGCCCGTTTCTGAATCTTTCTGAATTCCCCTGAATCGCGATGAATTGCCCTGAAATGCTGTATGGGTCGGTATCGAACAGACAAAGCGAAGAACGCACTAAAAATCAGACCTGCAGTTAAGTGAGGGAGGCTTCTGCAGGAGACGATGTTCTCCATGGTTTGATAGATTCCAAAGCTTTCTGCGAATTTGTCTAACGCCTCTGAAATCTTCTGAATTTCTTTAAATCTCTCTTCAACCTTCAAAATTTCATTTATTCAAATTTCAAAGCTTTCTTTGGATTTATTTGGATCTCTTCGATTTCCCACAAATTTCTCTGAATCATTCAAACTAATTTTTCCCAATTCACCTGTTTGTGAATTGCACTCACTCTCCTGAACTCTCCTCCCCAATTGTGAACCAAAAATTTATACTAATTTACTTCTCTCTGAATCCTCCTTGAAAGTTCAATGCACAATTTTTCCCCAATTCATCTGTCTTTGAATTTCTCTAAATCTTTTTGAAACTCCCCAAATGTCTTTGGAACCTTCAATTTTCTCCTCTCTGAATTGTGCTGCAGCCCTCTGAATGCATCTGGACCAGTCTCTGGATTTCTCTGATTCTCTCTGAACCTTTCTGAAACCCTCTGAGAGCCTCTGAAATCTTGAACTAGAGATCCATTTCTTTCTGAATCCCCCTGGAACTCTTTGAATTTTTCTGAAATTGTGAACCAAAAATTTCATTTCATTCCTCTCTTCCTGAATTTTCTTGAATTCCCCTAAATCTCTCTGGATTCCTTCGAATCCCTCGCTGAGGATCAGTGGATTTAACCACTTGAATCAGTAAACGATTTAGCATTGATTTGCCAATAAATGTCTTCTATATCTCTCTGAAATGTTGATTTTCACAGAGATTCCGAGACTTTTGTTTCCACCAGGGTAAACAAACTGTGAAAGATAATCGGAATTTTCCTATACGCAACAATCGGAAAATTCCAATATTGCAATAGGGAATCAATTTTCGAGAAACTTATATGAAACTTTATGGATTTTTTACTATCATTTCCCAGTAAATATCCGATAAAATGTATGTTTTAACTACTTCCGAAGATTTATGTGAAGTTTTCCACAGAAATTTTCATAACATAATGCATTCAATCTTGAATAATGATAGATATCCGGTGAAATTTCACTCCTTTGTCATTATGGAAATTTGGCTGTCATCACTGCAATGTTGAATGGACAGGATTCCTATTAAACAAATTTTCCTAAATTACCACAGAATTGAACAGACTTCTCATTTTGATTCCACCTGATAAGAATCATCTGTGAAAAAAATAACCATCACATCCGATGGAAACCTACCATCTCATTCCCCTTTGGATTCGATATGAAAATGATTAACGATGATTCATACCCGATCCATTCGTTGCAACGTTCAACCATCATCATTCTTACAGAATTCCTTAGAAAAATACCGATGATTTCCCTTCGATATACTTGGTGATGATACAAGGGGACCAGAGAGAACCTATCGTCGGAATAACCATAAAATACGCTACCTCATTCCCTCCCATTCCGAGGGGTGAATGTACGTCAAAAAGATTTCCATTGAATCTATTGTTGTGAATAATCATTCCAATCCAACTAAATTCCATATCTAAAAGCCAATGATTTCCGACTGAAATTCTGTTCTGAGATAATAAATCGTCGAAATAGCCTTCGAATCCAATCAAAATCTTTCTTTGCACGTTCGTTTATGGTATCGTGGTTGAGCAAGAGTCAGCATGACTAGGGATTCCTGTTGAATCCAGTGTTCTGAATGGATCACTCGATCTTGAGGGATTGTTCGGTAAAACACCGGTGACATCTTATTGAAAGTTTTTTCTTCTTGGAAAAAAAAAATCGATTCTTCCGTATCTTCCCTTCGTAGATATTTGATTTGTTTTGAGCGTCCCTACAGAAGCGTTATTACAGAAATATCGATAGTCAAGGTGAATATCCAATAGAATTAAATAAGTTTCTAGCTTCCGGAATGGAGCCGCGTCTCGTATCGGTTGGTAGCCGACGTTTTGCCATCATTGCAAGTGGTGGCTCCACTCCGGAAGCTAAAAATTCATTTAATTTCGCAAGCCGTGAGAAGACCACACAGCGAATCTTCGCTGAAGCAACTTATCCAACACAATTGACACCAATCGGTTCATCTCCCGATGAGATATCAGAAAGATAAATGATTCTCGTTGTATCTAATCGTCCGAACGATCATTTAATGCGACTAGTTGGCTCGTGGGAATGCCGATAGTTTCCTTTCCGAGGGTCGCACACTAAATTCTCCGTGTTTTTGCTGTTTCGTTCCGATTCGTCCTCCTCAATGCCATCCGACTAAAACAAATCATCCCACGTCTCCCTGAGTTTCTTCATAATGAAAAATAATCCCTCCGGGATATCAACTTTGCTTGAAAACATGGTATTCTTTGTGCCATATACTCCAACTCCAGGAATCAAAATATTCGTTTCGATGCCATTCGCAAGCTCATACATATTTTTATTATTCATTTATAAACAATTCAAATATTATACATTCATTCCAAACACATACGCGTTATTCAAATGACACGCACGCAGTCGGAACGTTAACATCTCTTTACATAACTCGTCTTGCACAATCTTTCCAAAATCAAGATTATATCCAAATCGGATTTATTTTTCGAGAAGAAGAAAAAGAAGAAGAAGAGAAGAAGAAGAAGATCAAATCTCGGAAAGGACTCCAAGATATTCTCTTGGATGAACAAATGAATCTTAGAAAATTTCTATAAAATTCGAGTTGATTTATCAACGCGCGCACCGCGCTGGTGGTCAAATATAACGTAGATTCGAGGATTCCTGAAAATAGTTCGTTCAACCTACAGTACTCCCTGGGAAATTGGGATTGAGGAAAATCGAATTGCTCGTTCAAAGGAGTAATGATTAGGACGATCTTTCGAATCGTAAGAACACGAACAATGAGCGGAACAATCACATATTCTGGAAGATATTGATACAATCTAACGTTCCAGAGAACCATGTAATACATACGCTTCGTGTCCCTTTGGAAAATTGTTTCATAGAGAATAGCTTGCCATATATTATCTTTTATTCACTCGGTTAGAGTATTTGTACTAAGAAATAAGGTACCGTTAATGCGCACGTAGAAAATAACATGATTTTCCCTTGAAGTTTTAATCAATTCCGAACAAGGTTCATTCCTTTTCATCAGACTTTATTGGGGAAAGAATTTTTCTGTATTCGTTCTATTCGATTCAATTTGATCGTTCGAAAGCTCGAATTGATTTTTCGAATACGAAGGAAGAATGGAAGGTCCTTTCTTGAAAATTTAATTCACCTTCGACAGGTATCATTTTTCATAACACACCACGAAGAAGTATAAGGTATCGAGAACATCGGTTACGAACCCTTCTATAATTTTCCATGGTGAATTTTTAGAAGGGGTGTGGGGCAGCTGGGGGAGTGTTCTGATAGTTCGTGACGCGACGACGACGAACTAAAACTCTTTGCACGTGGGGTAGGAGGGGCACATCACCTCTATGTATCATCGTGAAAAAAAAATATATGTACGGTATAAAGTTCGTTCAACCTGTGTGTAAAGGGAATCCCAGAGACGACCCGGTCAGACACAAAAGGCGTGCAGGGGTTAAAACTCGACCTTCCAGTTATTCAGCCGGATGGCTGGATATGGTCGAGCAAAGGGAGAAAACCTTTCTATCCTTCTTCTTTGTTTCTTTTGCCTCATCCTTCGATCCGCACCAACTCTGCCCTTCCAGCAGACGAGGAAAAAATAAAACTTATTCCAGAATAGGGGGAATGCCTCTTGAAATAGATATCTTGACATTGCGAATTCAGCTATTTTATTTTTCATGTCTCGTGTTCCCCGCTTGACAAGCTCTACCCTACTTTTCTCCTCCTGTTTATAACAATTTTCACTTTTTTTCCAACTTCTTTTTCGCATTTCGCAAGGAAACACGTATCGACGTTGTTACAAAACTTTCTAACCCTTTCAAAATCATTCAACAACGCATGATGAAGTATTAAGAAATCATAAACATAATTCGTGAACGGATATTTCATTTTTATATTTCAAGAATTTATATCCCAAGCATAAATCTGCTCTCGCGAGATGAATGTAGAGGGTGCCAAAATTCAACACGATTGGTGCTTCAAAAGGGAGAAATCAAACCAACGCGATGTGGATACTCGAAACGACGATCCCCGCGACGTATCAGATGAGCAGAGTCTTGGTAAAATGCGACAAAAGTCATAAAACGTAGTCTAAGAACCTCCCGGATCGTATTGTGCGAGGACATTCTTGGTTTTCTCCCGTGCGAGATCAAAAATCAACCAACAATCCAACAAAACCAAGCTGGGATTTCTCATTTCCAAGTCGAATCTTGGATAGAATTTCAACTCCAACATGGGATTTCAGTTAGGATTTCTGATCCCAGGTGTGGAATCCCAGTTGGAATTCATAGCTGGCAACGCAGGTGAATTTCGGACTTGGAATCCACTTGGAATCTCAGCTGGATTTTTATAGCAGGGAAGACCTGAGATCGAAAGAGTTCTATTTCTAGTTGGGTTCTAAATCTAAATTTCAGCTATTAAAGCGATAATCTTTTGTTACTACAGCTAAAAATAGCTACTGCAGGAAATCTAATTTTTAGCTATTCAAATATCAACATCATTTTTTTCCATGTAAAATTATTTTCAAACCTCAAACTTTCTCGTAGCCTCAGAAATGGTCAAAGAATTGAGCTATACAACCCCACATATGTGAACTCAATGCCCTGGTGAAAAGCATCTATTCAATCTCATTAACCCTCAGTTACCCCACGGGGGTCAAAGGTGAACAAGAAGTTTCAGAAAATCTGATGTACTGTTTATAGGGGTGAAGAGGAACGATTCGAAACCAAAACATGGATGGAGTTTAAGAACCATAGTACATTTTTGATACTGGAAAAAGCTCCATTTGGTTGATTGCAACGCACAACGAGAGATTAACAAGAACATGCAAAAATACGTGGGGTAAATGAGGGTTAAAAGATACAAACTTTGCAATGGCAAATGACCCCATTCAAACCCATTGAACCCACCAAGGAAATGTTGCTGAAGTTTTAATCGTTCATCGAATCGAACTGCACAGGTGAAAATATTCTATTGAATTCTATTACGAATGGTAAGATTTTTGATCGAATATCATTGAATTTCATTGAAACCTATTCATTTTCCTATTCGTTAATCAGATTTTATGGATTATTTGTAACAGAATGGTCATCGAATAACGAATATACCACTACTGAAGCCCAACAATTTTGAGGTCACTCTTTCTCAGCGATGTTTTCAATTCAAAGGAGTTAATTTGAGAAGTCAAAAAAAATGATAATTCATCAGATTTTGTGGATCCAAATTTTCGTTTCGTTCCTATAAACCACTCAAACTTCAGGATCATTGAAAAAAACTGGTTTTCAATGGGTTTGAATTGATTTGAATGGTCATTTCCCATTGTAAAGTTTTTCAATCAATCTCATTAGTTAATAGGATTCAATAGACATCTTCAAATAGAGTGTGCGTCAAAACGTGAATCATTTATTGAAACGAATCAGTGATGGGATAACGAGATACTCGGTTGTCGAAGACTGAGAGAATCTTTCGATGCATCGTTTGAACGATGTTTCCAGGTCCAAGGAGTCAATTCGAGAAGATAAATAACGATAATTCATCAGATCGTTGGTAGTTGAAGGATTTGTTTGATCAATCCACCATGAGCTTAGAATTTTCCTGGAAAAAATATCTCTCCGGATTTCTGCTTATTTTGGGATATTATTCTGAAAGATTCTGAGTGATTTCAGAGTAATTCGAAGGAAGTGAGAGGATTGTCAGATAACGAAGCGATTTGAATCTCTCTGAATTTGTTTTTTATGTCAACATCTCTAAATGTTTTCGAAATCTTTCTAAATCTGCTTCCAAATTCTTCAGGATTTCATTTATTTAGAGTTCAAATCTTTCTTTGAGTTGAAGTGAATATTTTCGAATTTTCCTGGAACTCACTGAATTTTTATTCTCATTTTATCCAAATCTCTCTGAGTCCATCAAAATTTTCTTCATTCAAGTTCCAAACCTTGAACTCGAAGTGAGCTGAATCTCCGTAAATCCCCCCGAATTCCTCTGATCCTCTCTGAAACTCTCAGAATATCATTTATTTAGATCTCAAAGCTGACTCCTGATTCGTCTAAATCTTCCAAAATTCCTCTGAATTTTATTGAATCCTTGAGAATTTCACTTATTCAGATTCCAAGGCTTCCTCTGAATTTGTCTGAAACTATCTGAATCTCTCTAAATCTTCTCGAAACCCCCCCCCCCCCCAATTACTTCGAAGACTTGGATCAAGAAGAATTCAAGGCACAATTTTTCCCAATTCATCGGTCTTTGAAACTGTCAGACGTTCGCTGAAACCTTCTGAAATCTTGGATCAGACTTTTTTCTAAATTTACTTCTTTCTGAATCTTTTTTGAATCCATCTGAATCCTTTTGAAAAATTCAACGCACAATTCTTCGTACTTCACCTGTCTCCGGAATCTCTTCGAAACTCCCAGGGCTGCCTCAAAAATCTTGGACCAAAAAGTTTACTCTAGACTGAGATTTCTCAGGAGTTTCCTAAATTCCTGTGAATCTTTCTGAAAACTTCGACGCACAATTTTTCTTCAACCACTCTTGTCTCTACATCTCAAATCTGACACCAAAAATTTCACTTAATTTACCGCTGCCTGGATTCTTCTGAATCTCTCTGAATTCTCCTGAAAATTTCACCGCATAATTTTTCCCTAATCTACTCGTCTCTGAATGTTTCTGAAACTCCTCGAATCCCTCTGAATCTCTCTGAATTCCTTTGGAACCCTCTGCAAAGTCCTGAGCACAATTTTTCCTGATCAATCCGTCTTTGAATTCTGCTCTCAATCTCCCTGAATTTCCCTAACTTTTGCTAAACCTTCTCAAATCTCTTTGAACTTTTCTGAAACATGGAATTCTCAGAGATTTTTTATCAGGGTCGTTTGAAACTGTGACAACACTGTTACAAGAATGCAGCTGGGATTCCACGTGGATTCCAGATCCGAGATTCTGCGTTGCCAGCTAAGAATCCAACTGGAATCAAGAAACTCAACTGAATTCCATGTGGAATTTCCAATTCCAACTGGGATTCCACCTGAAAATAGGAATCTCAGCTAGGAACGCAGGTGAATTTCGGAGCTGGAATCGACGTTGAATCCCAGCTGGAATTTCGTGACAAGAAATTCTTCCTGCTTCACCTGTCTTCGAATCTCTTCAAGACTCCTGGGGTGTCTCAAAAATCTTAAACCAAAAGGTTCACTCTATTGAGATTTTTCAGAATTTCCCTGAATTCCTCTGCATCTTTCTGAAAACTTCAACTCTTGTCTCTGCATCTCAAATCTTTGACCAAAAATCTCATCCAATTCACCGCTGCCTGGATTTTTTCTGAATTTCTTTGAATCCCTCTGAATTCTCCTGAAAATTTCACCGCATAATTGTTAATAATATATTTCCCACACAGCATTTCAGTTCCAAAAGATATCTCAAGCCAAATTTAAGAAGTCTTATGCAACATGAAAAGATATCTTAAGAAGAAATCTAAAACAGTTCTTACTTTCAGTTTTAGATCTTGTAAAAGATATCTTTTAGATGTCTTTCACAAGTTAGAACTGTTTCAGAAATCTTCAGGATATCTTTTCATGTTGCATAAAACATCTTAAACTTTTCTGAACAGTTCCTTAAAATATCTTGAAGACCAAAAGTGCCGTGTGGGTTGTCTCTAAATGGTTCTGAAACTCCCAGAATTTCTTCAAAATCTCAGACCCAAATTCATTCCTCCTTGAGTTTCCTCAAATTCTCCTGAATCTCTTTGAATTCTTTTGGATCCCTCCGGAAATTCGAACGCACAATTTCTTCCCCATCAACTCGTCTCCGAACTCTTCTGAACCTCCCCGAATTTTTCGGAATTCCACTGAACCTTCCCAAATCTCTCTGAACTTCTCTGAAACATGGAATTTTGCAGAGAGATTTGATAAGATTTTTGTTGAGCTATCACCAATCCTTGGCCCATTCCAGATTGGGTAAAATGAATCAATACTGCTCCAAGCAATCATAGTAGTTCGGTTCAATCAAAACCCATTCTCCGAACGTATACATGGAATGAAAAAGCGTAACGTAGAACATCCAGTGATAAAATGTTCGAGTGGGACAGTTTTGAATATACTTCAGTACGTGCATATTGCGATATTCATTCAATCAACGTTCAATTGACGTCCGATTATACCCTGAGAGAATTTCATTTGCAAAATTACCGTGAAATTCCAGTGATCGAGGGACAATTATTACAGTTACATTTTCTGAATTCCTCTCCACGAGGAATTTTTTTACAGTGCATAATTCATCTACGCTGTACCATGCTAGCGCCAACGGTGCATTCTGTAGAAGAAATCCCACACGGCACCACAGTTCCAGAAGAATTCATAAAGAATTCTTATTGAACTGGTTGCGTTCTTTATGAATTCTTTGAGAATTCTCCTGGGACTGCGGTGCTGTGAGGGATCACTCTAGCCAGTCTTGGGGCCATTACAAAGCCTCACCAGGCACTTGTTAAGGGACTTTCAAGGCCCAGTAATGGCCTGAAAAATAACCAGAGTGAATTTTACTAAGGTTTTTACCAGCCCCATCCAACTCTACGACGAAACTACAGCAAACGGGGTATTTTTACTGTCGCTAAAAACATTAAACCAGTAGATAGCGCTGGCTGTACTGGTGGGCTGTTCTTCCTAATTTGATTGGATGATTGAGCGATAGGTATATTTTATGCAGCCCACCAGAACACTCAGCGCTGCGCTGCAGATTAGTTCAAATGGTAACAGTCAGAAACCTCAGAAGTGGGGGAAGTCGGATAGGGCTGGTTTTTACACTGAAAGAATTTCATTTGAAAAAGTACCAGGAAGTTTTGAAAATTTTACTATACATTTTGTGAAACTTATCCAAAATATCACTTTCAACTGTTCAAAAATTCACTGATTTTTACAGACTGCACAGTAATTTTTTGAAGAATTTTTACTCGTCTTTCGAGTACATACTGGAATTCCACGGTAATTTTTACAGAGTAATTCTCTCAGTGTATATTCAATGAATATCCCACAGCATCTGATCAAATTTTCATCTCACAGCTTACTTCATTCATATTTTTAATTGAAATATCAATGCATCGATTGGCTTCTCCGCTTCATTTACCGAAAACGAGCATCAAAAACTCAGTGTAAATATTGTAACTGTTGACACAACATAACGCTCCAGTCGATTCCATCCAGGGATTTCGCACAACCAATTATCATCACATCTGATCTAGCCCTCGAAATTCAAAATTTCAGAAACTCGTGAAAAATACTCCCTGGAATTAAAGATGGCAAATGAAATTCGATTCAACCGAATTCATTCCAAGGATACATCTCCATCTTTCATAATTCTTCCTTCAAACTCCGAATCAAATCTGATTTTCGCTACAATCCTCGTAAATTCAGATTTTCTCTCTCCGAATCTGTAAGGTATGTAATTTCCAATTGACATCCATTCGAATACGATAATCTTGTAAGAGGCATTGAAATACAATATAACCGAGTTTGAACTTTGAGGGATAAAATGGAAATACCGATAAAGGGGGTTGTTAATAATATCAGGTAGCACTCCGGGTAATAGGGCCAGGAGTAACGGGAGGATTAGTATTCGTTGTAGGGATAATAGTCATTGTAGTAGTGTATCGGTAGTAGCGATAGTCATAGGAGTAGAAATAGTAGTAAGAGTAGAGTAGTAACGGTAGTAGTAGTGACATGCTGATAGTGGGATGCAGGGTCGAACTCATGGACGAACGAGCCGACGGATAGGACGGCTGGCGCCTGTAGTCAGATCGATGCACGTGGCTCCAGCTGGGCGCCGCTCTTCGTACATCTCCTACACCACTACTACTATCTTTCCCCACTTCTCTGTTCATTCCCTCTTCACTCTCCGATCCTGCTACCTCTTTTCTCCTCTCCGTTGTGTGCTGTTCCCTGTTCCGTGCTGCTGTAGTATGCCTGTGCTCATCCGCTGCCACTACTCTCCGGAATAAAACCGAATCAAAAGAAGGAAGAGTGGTGGGTCGACTCGCTACTTTTCCTTTTCTATTTCGCCGTAGTACAACATACTACTACTATGTATGATGCTATTCCTCTATCTCCTGCTTTCTTTTCTTCCTTTCTTTCTTTCTCGAGCTTGTCAGAGATGAGAGTGTAAGGTGGTATACACGTACTATATGAACTCTTTTCGTACTCTTTGCTCGATACTCCTTTTTCATCCACAAATTCTCTCTCCCTCTTGTCCACTCGACATTATCCTTTCTTCGGATTTCCTTTCTTAACAACTAACGCTTGAGAAGATTATTTGATTGCATTAGAAATTCTCTCTACATCTTTGAAATCTTCCTCAAGGTGAAACCCTATTCCCTCAATCCTAACCTTATCGTGAATACCATCTATGATAAGTTAATCTAATTCGATTCTGGAGAGCCAAAATCCTCTTTCATCCAATCGCCACTTCTTCGCCATCCATTCCTTTTCTTTATCATCTTGCAGTTCCCCATCGTCCATTCGTTGCAACGTCAACCGACCCCACCACCGCTTGGGAAAGGAAATCCCTCCACCGGTGGAATGGAATGAAAAAGAGAAGAGAAAAGGTGGCCACAGATCACACCAAGTTATCGTGAGACCACCGCCTGCCTGCTTGCTTGCCTGCCTTGTACGTGCTTTTACGCTCGAAACAAAACCCCCGAGTAGTAGCAATATAACCGCCGCAACCCGCTCAACTCGACCCTCTACTTCTACTTCTCCCGGGTCGTCGTATCGTCACGTTGTCTGACATGTCCTATCTCCCTGGCTCGCAATTTCCATCTACTACAAAATCCAGATATTCCAAATCTACTCTTTTTTCTCCCAATCATTCCCGTAATCCAAAATACAAAATATAGCGACACCAGGGTACAGAAATCATTCCTACATTGCGGACTGATAATGAAAAAAAATTGGTTCACGCTGTTGGCAATAGTTCCAGTTCACTCTGTATATATCCTCCCAAGGAAGTACCGTGTACATAAATGTATATGAAATATGTACTTATATGTATGTGGATTCCTGAAGTAGAGGGGTCGATCGAAAGTAGCAATGAAGAATGACGAGGGTTCAACAGTGAAACGATGTGTCTTTGGGAACTCTAGTAAATGAGATATGAGAAAGAAAGAGATAGGTAAAAAGAGAGAAGGAGCAGAAATTCCTGAACTAGAATTGAACTGATGGACTGCGCAGAGGGTGTTGTAACATATATATATATCTATATATGTGGATACTCCTCTCGATAAGATATTTCACAGCCTAAACGTCCGAGTATATTCCTCTTATTTCTTCTCGAAACAACGATCTTGCGAATAATAATGAGAAATGACGCGAAAGAACGAAATGATGAGCCCCAAAAGCGGAAGGGAAACGAACCACACTTATTCCATGTGTTTTAATGTAATAAGTTAATAACAAGTTTTCGTTGAATTGGGAAGAATTCATTACTCGACTCAAGAACTCCACTGAGACAAAGGATTGGTGAACTGGACGACACTGTGTAGTTGACTTAACTACGCCAGGAGATTGAATACGTTCAACCAACTCTGGAAAAAATACGATTGCCTGCGAGGTTGACTCAACTACGTGAGATTTTGAATGCAACTTCTTCTGTGATTTTTCAACGTTGCCAAACATTGGTTCATAAAATCAAGTGATTCGAACTAAAAATTCGTTGATTCATTCATAAATTCTCCAACTACGCGTGGTGGTTGATGACACTTTGATTGTTCTCTCAGTGTCGATAAGAACAACAGCAAGCTTTATTTATATGTCATATATGAATATACGGTTTACAAGGAACCACGTGGCAATAGATCTGGATCAGGGTTATCACACGACTATATCTGACCCTCTTATTTGACTGATCGCATTACGGTCAATCGCCTTCCGGTCCCTGTATACGTTGCAGGGGTTTAGAGCCGGCCTGCCTGGCGGCCGAATGGTCGCTCGAGCCGAGGCGGGTAAACGACAATGCGCGGGCGCACGCGTGCATTCGATACGTGTACCATGTCTGGAACACGTCAGTAACATGTCACGTTGCTGTAATTAGATTCGCGTACCGCATTGCCCTTTTCCTGTCATGCTTTCTCCATCATATTCCCTGCAATTGCAATATAAAATACGAAAGCTTCGATGCTTCGATGCTTCGAGATTGAGACAATCCTCGGGAAAGATAATAATGAAAGATGATTGCTCGTATAATACAATATACGTGTAATGATACTTCCTCAGGCAAGTACCGCGATAGAATCTTCAACAATTTCAAATTGGATATCATTCCTTCTTTCCTTCGAATGATAAACCTACCTGATAATTCGAAAATCCAATTTAAATGAATCAAAGTAGGTTATCGCGATTCGAATAAATAATATAAGTATATATTTATACAAACTCGAAAGAATCCATCCACCGCGGGGGAAATGATAATTCGTTCTCGGTGAAACAGAATTCATTTTCCACGCTTAATACGAATGAATATAGTATTTTACGGGAATACTACTACCACTGCTACCTAGTAGTAGTAGTAGTAGTAGTAGTAGTAGTAGGTAGGTACGTACGCACGCGATAAATGCGTTCTACCGCAATAAATTTGAAATTTCATTCGATAAGTACTAGCGGTGGCTACGAAATCGATTCGGATATCTATTTCACCTACCTAGTTTCTCTATTTTTTTTTTCTCCTTCTCTCACTCTTTTCGCTTGAAGAATCAATGACGTACTCCATGTGTGTGTGTTTGTGTGTGTGGGTGTGCTCTTCGTGAACGATCATCGCTCCTCGCATTTCATACAACTGGAAAAGAACCGCAAAAGTAAACGGATGTTACAGGAGCCCGGAAATAGAAATATGTATCGATGAAGAGGAAGAGGAGGAAGAGGCGCTGCCAAGTGGTGATTTTTTTCTCAAAAGAGCAGAAAAAAACGAAAGAACGAAAGGAACCACCCCCTCCCTCGCGATGATAGTTTGCAGGTCAAGATTCCGTAGGACGACGCAACCTTCTTTCTCTCTTCTTCAACTGCTCTACTACGACTACAACGACGACTACCACGACAAAACGAGGGAAACGAATTTGGACGCATAAATTCTTGTCCTGTCTGAATCACATTGTTCCCGGATATAGTATCTTCGTGTACAGGAGGGAAGAACGAAGGTGGTTCGGTCGGGAAACGTTGGCCACGCAATAGATTCTACTTCTCTATTTGGTTTGTGATTTCTTGAAACGATAAATAAAATTCCGGTTACGTTGGTCGGTATGTACTGTACAGTCGGATCTCGATTAAAATTATCGTATAGTTTCGGTGCGTATGTTGCAGTTGGATGTTTGGTGATGAAGCACGTGGTTCTTGGGGTGGTACTACACCCTTGGTATATACTTGAATGTCAATATTGTCTGAACTGTGTCGGTACTCTATCTACTTGCACAAAGATGGATCTTCGGAGGCGATGTGCTTAAATTTCAAGGACAGGGCAGTGTCGCTAATTCTAGAGGTTTCCCTCTAGAACTGAAGGTTTTCTCAAATCCGTGGGGATTTTTTGAGGTTGAATTATTCATCCATTTTAAGTTTTTTACAGAAACCTCACGCTAATGCTCTGTTGCCAACTAGAGGTTTTTATTTCTTTCTGATGGGACATTTTAATCAATCCAAAAACGTTATTGATCAATTCTGTGAGATGTAGAGGTTTACTGGTAACAGCCCTAGTAGAAATTTTCTCTAGCAAATGATGAGGCACTGATCAGTTTTCCATTTTAGGAACTGATCTGCAAACTTACAAGTTTCCGACAAGGGGTGTAACGCTCTGACTAATGAAAAACTGATTGGAAAAACTGAGCAGATATGAGCGAGTAACTGATGAGGCACTCATCGGTAGTTGATAAGGTATTTGTGAGTAACTAACGAAGGACTTATTACCCACAAAAATGCAGGTTATATCGATGAAGATGTGGAATTATAATAAATTGATGATTTTTCACTCAAATAATTCATGTTTTTGTTCAAAGATGTTTCCACCCAGCCAACCATGGATTGGTTTCAATCATTGGTCAATTTGATTGATTCCAATCGCATTTGCTAAGAATTGATCAATTATTTGAGAATTATGTAGGATCTCTGTGCGCATGTTCATTCATTGAATAATGATTGATCGAAAATTGATCATTTTTGGAGGACCAATTGTTGGTCGCCAATGCGGACATAGAAATGGACAATTATTGATCAATTTTGTGGTCCATAGAATTGGGCAAAAATTGAGCATTTAACATCCGTCGATAATGGAAAATCTGAAAATATAAAACATCACTTACTTTCTATCGGTTGTATGGAATTTTGCATTCTTGAGGTCAAGGACAGAATTATTCATTATTCACGTATTGTTTATTACAAAAAATTGTTGTGGTTTATCGGTTATTTATTCATTTTTGTCGTATTAATCGCAACTTATTCGAATTTCGTATTATTCGTGGTGCGGTAGGATTGTCGCGATGAATTGAGGTTATTATTCATAACTTAAATTTCGTAGCATAGATGTAAATTCTTATAACTGAGTGAACTGATTGAACTGCATTTCAATCAAAAAGTGTGTTTTATATTTGAATTAGCAATAGAGTAAATTGCAGATGATTATATGTTATAATGTGAAATAAACGAATTCAGTGTCATACATAACCATAATTTGTGTGCGGTTGTTATTTTCGAAAAAGACATTACAACTACACCCAAATTGTTTAAACAATAAACACCTGTCAAAACCCTTCAATAATAAAAATAAATTGCTTATTGATTCAACCTTTCACACTATATCAATCAATAACCCAGTTATTAGTAAATTTTCTATCATTCTCAAACCAAAATAATTGGCCAATAATTGCCAAATTATGGGTCACTTCATTTCACAGCTGATGGCAGCACCTATGCCCATGCCATTGACCTAATATTGCCCCATAATTGGAAAATCCAATGGTCCACAGAAATCGACCAATTATTGGTCACCAATGCGGACATAGAAATGGACAATTATTGATCAATCCCACCCAATCTCATTGAGTAATAATTGACCAGTTATTTATCAGCTATGGTTAGCTGGGCAAGGAGTAAAAAGTAAATTTTTAGCAAAAACCCGTGGGAAAAAATTTCCTAGACTTCTTCTTAGATAAAATCTAGGAGTTTTTGTCAAGGACAAAAAATATATAAAACCACATGTCTAGTAATTTCGAAAATAGCTTTGTGATGTGCATATACTTGTTATAATTATTGAGGTTAGATTCCATTGATTTGATACAGCAAAACCAGGATAAACCATTCGAACCAATTCAATTCAATTTCTTTGGAATACCTTGAATTTTAGTTAAGACATATATCTAAAGTAACTTAAGTTAACTGTTAGGTGTACTTTTTCAATTGAAATATATCACTTCAATGACGATCAATATGTCCTTGAAACCGAATATTTTTTATAAACATTTGCGCTATTGATGTTCCTTGTGAATAAAGGCAATAACTTGTCAGAATTTAATCAGTTTTATATGGATTTTAATAATCATATTTGTCAAATCAGTTCCCAATAAGTTAGTGATCAGTTTTTCCTGATTAGTTTTTCCTCATCAGTGCCTCATCAGTAATGGGGAGAACTGATTATATTTCTACTAGGGAGTGCTCTGATACATACTCCTAACAAGGTTTTGAGGCTACACTGGGGAAACAAAATGCTCATCCAACATCCAACTTGGAAACCCAAACAGCGCACAAGAATCCCAAATGAATTCTGAAAAAAGAACTCTTGAAGAACTCTCTTAGAATACAAAGTGTTCCAAAAGAGTTTCAAAAGAATTCGATTCGTCACATATTTGCGAGTTCCGTTAAAATTCTCAAAGGAGCCTCATGGAATTTCAAAGAGTTCTTCAAGAGTTCTTTTTTCAGAATTCATTTGAGTTGCTTGTGTGCTGTCTGGATCGTCGTGACTGCAAGTTATTTACTTATTTATGAACTTTCGTACGGGCAATTAATGCTCAAATACAAAAAGAAAATAAAATGGCAAGTTTATGAACCTTCACTTATCTAAAATCCCGCCAGTACCGCGACCACTAAGAAAATTCTCACGTGATATGAATAACAATAAGCGAGTTGAAAATTATTACCCATTTGTAAAAAAATCCTGCGTAAAATTGTTAGTTTCAGGAACGATAATAATGAGACCCAGTTTTGGAACGTAAAAATACTAGAACCTATATAAATTCATTACGAACACACTTCAAAAATGTGATCATCGTATGAAAATTGTCATCGTTTTCATCCCTCTTCATATTCGGAGCACCGCAATTTTCACGCGTCAAATCAAAAATTCGTTGTCAGAAACACAATTTGACGAGTATCATTGATTTTAACAATGCTGGTAAATTTGCTGTTCTCAGAATGGGTCCGATTATTATCGCGTCTAGGAATGTCAATATTACAAACTGATGAAGAATTTTAAGAAAGATTACAAAATCGCTGAACGGAGAATGGCAAATTCATGATAAAATTGTAAACCTATAGTATACTCAGTAGAGTAAAATAGCCCTGACAAATTTGCTTACCGCAAGCACATTTATTTGAGGATTTCTTACAGTGTATGTTGTCTATTTCTATTGTCCAATTTGGCAAAAGCTATAGAAAAATTCATCTAGAGGTTTTTTTCTGTAAATCTGCGAAACTAAAGGTTTTTTGAGTGACATCTAGAGGGAAGTAATATTTCCACTTGGCAACACTGGGACAGGGCTGAAGGGATTCAGTTTAGTTGGTTATCTAACCCTGGCTTGATTCAGATAATGATGAAAATTTTTTTTTCAATGAGTAATAGTTTCTATAGCTTCTAGTATGAAGTCTAAATTTTTACAGAATTTTGAGTAACGTAGATTGAGAATTACTGATGGTTCCATTTCAATGGACAGAGGGTGTCTATGACGGGTCTAGGACAGGCAATCACACCAAATTACATCCCTGCACAAGAAGAATCCCGGACAAAACATCCCAGTACAATTACCACCGTCTGCTGAAATCTGGAAGATTCTCTATAAAAACATCGATCCTGTCACAATATTGCCCATCCCTATCTTGAAGTCTAAATACTTGACAAATTATAATATCATGAACAACATGATATACCAATTTTGTCAAGTAACTGTATCAGTGCTGATGTATTATTATTCATGATATATTGGGTATGGCAATGAGTTTCCAGGCGTCCTGTATTGAATATAGGCCCTGTATGGGCTTAAATCGGGTATCCAAACTTAGGATGGCCTAGCCTTAACCACTAAGGGGCTTAGTCGGGTTTCTGATATTTGGCATGATTTTTCTAACTCAGGGCCACCCATACAAGGCCCATGTGGGGCCAAGATGCATTTCAAATGTTTCCCCCTGGTCCACAATTTCAGAGAAATTCAGATAGTTCCAGCGGGATTGAGAAAGAAATGAATCTCCAGTCCAAGATTTCAGAGGCTCTTGGAGAGTTTCCGAAAGGTCCAGAGAGAATCAGAGGAATTCAGGGAGTGATGAACTGGAGAAATTCATGTGTTGAACTCTTCAGATGCGTTCAAAGGGCTGCAGGATAATTCAGACGGGAGAAAATCAATTGAAATTCCCAGTCTGAGGTTCCAAAGACATTTGGGGAGTTTCAAAAAGATTTAGAGAAATTCAGAGACAGATGAATTGGGAAAAGTTGTGCATTAAATTTTCAAGGAGGATTCAGAGAGAAGTAAATCAATAGAATTTTCGGTCCAAGATTTCAGAAACTTTGAGGAAGTTTTTTTTTAACCCTCTCCGACCCTTATTCCATATATGGAACGATGTTTTTTAATGCGTTTGTAACTATGGGATATGAATTAATCATTTACAACAGCTTCATCCCTGATAAAATTCTAGTGAATACATTAGGCAAATGGGGAAAATGGTGGTGCCAATTGAGTTAATCCGCCTCTAAAGGCTTGTAAAAGGTCTTAGAACACATCCAATCAAATACAGACTGGTGTCGGAGAGGGGATTCATAAGAGATTCAGAGAAAGACAGATGAATTGTAAAAAATTGTGAATTGAATTTCAAAAGAGAGTTTTAAAGAGATTCAGAAACATTCAAAACAATATGAACAAATTCATGCTCCCAACTTTCCAGGAGGATTCATGGAAATTCACAGAAAAGTAAATTTATGGTTCACGATTGGAGAGGGGTTCAGGAGAGTGAATGCGATCCCCAGAGAGATGAACTGGGAAAACCTCAGTTTGAACGACTTAGAGAAATTCACAGGAATTCAAAGATATCCAAATGAATTCAAAGGAAGCTTTGAAATCTGAATAAATAAAATTCTGAAAGTTTCAGACAGATTCAGAGAGAATCAAAAAAATTCAAAAGATTCCAGAGACGTCAGACGAATTCGCAGAAAGCTTTGAAATCTATCAAAGCTGGATCTTATTCAAATTTTCTAACAATGAAGACCACACTTCTATAAGAATTCGCATTTCTAAGATTTATCCTCCCAAAGTTACACATCTGAACATATGACACGTGTACGATATTAGGCCTCAATATTCAAGACTCGAAAAGTGACCATTTTTCCAATGAACACATCATTTTTGGAAAACTTGAATTTTTCAACAACTTTTTCTACAATGTCGATCATCAATGTTTCTACTACACTTCAGAATTGTTTCATATTTATATCATCCATTCTTGCAAAATTATGAACAATTGAAAATCAACAGGATCACCGTGACCCTGATGTGCATGTTACGTTCGAAAAAAGAGATGTGCATGTTAAGGGTTGAATTACATCCCAAGCGTGTATTGCCTATAATGACAATAAGTCCCAGGCTGGGTCCATCCTCTTTAACCCAGTATTGGGGAATGACGATGGGGCCCATGTTGGCTCAATCTTGGCCCTGTTGTGCTTTCCCATACAATTATAGTTGAGAAAAAATGGAGATAATGAATCTTAGTGCGGGCACATTTGAACTCGGCCCCAATTTGGACCAGCGTTAGGCCAAGATTGGGGTGAATTCAAATTCTGAGCATGTGTGTACAATCCTCAGTGTGTAAGAATTTTGGTCCCACTCTGGCCCAGTCTTGAGCCCATATTGGCAGGATGGGGCCCATGCTGGCCCGGGGTGGGCCCCATGGTATATACATGCTAGGGATTTTCCAATTTCAAAACAAAAAGGAAGGGGCAGTATTGATTGCCTAGTCTGGGTTCATGCTGGTCCCGTGGTGTTACCAATTCTCGGGCAAAGCAATACGGCCAAGCTGGGAACGATGTTATCATCCCAGGGTTAGCCCCACGTTGGGTATGTTGGGGATGTTGTCGAACAGAAATTTGTTGCATTTTAGGTACAGAATATGCCATCAAAATACAATTTATCACCCTTATATGGGAATTGCCAGAATTGTCAAAGGATACAGTACTTGCAAGGTTGTATTTTCTAGCCAGTCTTGGATATTTCACATTTCAAGTAATTTAAATGAGTTGTCTTCTTCAATAAATCCTACGACAAAACACGATTTCATCGCAAAATCTCAGGGTGTTTCAGGGAATTCAAATTATTACATGAGTCAAAGGAGAGAATTCTTTATATCAATTGTCCTTCAACTCCCCACACAGCACCCAATGTGTCAGTAATATTTTTAGAATATCACAATATCTCGCTCAGAACATTCTGTGTGAAATACTTATAAAAGATTCTATAGATATTGCAGATACGATATTTCGTTGGAAATGTTCTGAGAATCTTCCTAATAGAACATTGCACACATAACGATCTGTAATGTTTTGAAAATCTACGATGGGGAATATGCTAAATTCGTCGCAAATGGAATACCAGGTGTGTAAGTATGAAACCGGAATTTTTGTACAGAAAAAAACAAGTTTATTGTAATGATACAAAGTAACTTATTCAAAGTATTGTCCGTCGCTATCTATACATTTTTTCCATCTTTCTGGCAATTTGTGGATTCCGCGCCAAAAGAACTGTTGCTCTTTTGAGGCAAACCAGTCATCGAGCCATTTTCGTATATCTTCGTAGGAAGTGAAGCGCTGCTCAGCAAGTGCGTGTCCCATCGATGCAAACAAGTAGTAATCGGATGGGGCAAGGTCCGGTGAGTAAGGCGCGTGCTGAAGAATCTCCCAACGGAACGACTCTATCGTTTCCTGGACCTGTTTTGCTTTGTGTGCTAGTGCATTGTCATGCAGCAAAATCACCTTGCGTCGTCTTTGTTGGTATTCTGGTCGTTTTTCACACAAAACTCGATCCAAATCGATCATTTGTTGTCCGTAGCGTTGAGTATTGACAGTTTCCCCAGGTTTCAGCAGCTCGTAGTAGATTACGCCCTTCTGATCCCACCAAACACACAGCATTGTCTTTCGTCCGTAGCGGTTTGGTCTTGCCGTCGATGTTGATGGTTCACCCGGAGTAACCCATGACTTTTTGCGCTTAGGATTCTCGAAATATATCCACTTTTCATCGCCAGTCACAATTCGATGGAGAAATGACTTTCTTTGGAACCTGGCGAGCAGCATTTCGCATGATGTTTTGCGGTTTTCCTGCTGTCTTTCGTTGAGTTCATGTGGAACCCATTTCCCCACCTTTCGTATCTTTCCCATGGCTTTCAACCGAAGGGAGATGGCTTCTCGGGTCACCTTTAACCGATCCGCCAGTTGTTGTTGTGTTTGAGCGTCGTCTTCGTCCAACAAGGCTCGCAGGTCAGCGTCTTCAAACTTTTTCGGTGGTCTTCCACGGTCTTCGTTCCTGACGTCAAAATCGCCACTTTTGAACCGTTTGAACCACTCGAAACACTGTGTTTTACCGAGAGCATGCTCACCAAATGCCTCCACGAGCATTCGATGCGATTCGGCTGCGGTTTTCTTCAGATGAAAACAGAAAAGTAGTGCTGTCCGCAAATCGTAATTTGTTGGCACAAAACTCGACATGTTTATCTCTAATAAACTAATGCTACTGAATGAAACTCGTGTGATTGTGAGTTGGAAATCTTTGTCGGATATCAATACAATAACAAGACACCGCTGACGTGATGTGTCGGTAACTGCATCGACATCTAGCGCCACCTATGGGCGAATTCCGGTTTCATACTTACACACCTGGTATGACAGTAGCAATATTTTATGAAGCAAAATGAATTTTCATACACCTGATCCCCAGGACTTGATGAAATTGACAATTCAAGATCGAAAAAACGCCTCTTCCTACGACCTATTCACTCTCCATTTCAGAAGATTCTGAATCGATTGGTCTATATACCACGGAAACAAATGTTTCCCAGATAGCATTGAAAGTCCTCTGGACGTCTTAGAAACATAACCCCAGTTCTGCGCGCTTCGTCTCCGGAGAGTAGGTTCAAGTACGTTCAGAGGACGTTCATTTTTGATGCACCTGAATACGTTCCCAGTACGTATTTTTCATTTACCACGGGACGTTCTCGTTACGTTTCCCACACGTACTTGCATGGAAACTAACCTCTACAAACACATGTGTAGTATCGCAGAAAGTCATTGACACCTTTATTGAACACATCCCCAAAACGTCGCTTGGTGAAGATGAATAGAACATTACGGAACATTTGTATGTCCCTGAAACGTACATGCGACGTTCTTAGAATGTCCTGGGATTTCATTTGAACGTTCTCTGCGTGAGCAAGTCCCGTATGGAAATATTTCGCTGAAAAATGTCTGTAAAACTATGAAAAATCTCTGAAAAAAAAATGAAAAAATTCTGAGAAACTCTGACAAACTCTGAGAATCTCTGAAATTTTGATGAGAAATCTAATATTTTTGGGACATTCTTTACACACTTTTTTCAGACTTTTGTCAGAGTTTCTCAGAGTTTTTTCATTCTTTTTCAGAGAAATAGTAACGAAATTGCACTCTGAAAAAACTCTGACAAAACTCTGATGGATTGCTAACATTTTCCTGACCTTTAGAAAAAAATTAAAAAATTTTCAAACACTTTTTCACACATGATATTTGAATACGGCATATGAATGTATTTATTGAATTTCAGGATTTTTCAATAATCAGAAAAATGTCAACAATTTATTAGAGTTTTGTCAGAGTTTTTTCAGAGTGCAATTTCGTTACTATTTCTCTGAAAAAGTACGAAAAAACTCTGAGAAACTCTGAAAAAAGTCTGAAAAAAGTCTGTAAAGAATGTCCCAAAAATATTAGATTTCTCATCAAAATTTCAGAGATCCTCAGAGTTTGTCAGAGTTTCTCAGAGTTTTTTCATTTTTTTTCAGAGATTTTTCATAGTTTTGCAGACATTTTTCAGCGAAATATTTCCATACGGGGTACGTTTTGTGAATATTTACAAAACCTCCCGATGCTATCCGGGTTGAAAGTTTCTCATCAATTTGTTCCAACACTTAGTAAATTTTGGAAACGCACTTTTCAAAAAACGCTCCTCTCAAGTGCCAATCATTCTCCATTCCAAAAGATTCTGAATCGATTAGTCCATATCCCACGGCAACAAATTTTCAAAGTTTTTCCATCGATCTTACTCAGCTCTTTGCAAAATTTCAAAGTCGAGATCGAAAAAAACCACCACGACCTGCTGATTTTTTGTGTCAAAAGATTCTAAATCGATTGTCCTTTATTTCACGAAAATGGATTCTTCAAATTCCCAACACGATGATTACAATAAATAGCACTTTGAGAGTGGTGGCGTCATCTCGGAGATTTGCTGAAGCGATAGAAGCCTTCACTCTCACTCGCCGAACCCGGGTTCAATCCCCACTGGGGGAACTCTCTAATAATCGACTTTGGAGCAGGTTTTCTTCCACTCCAAGTGATTCTGGCCAAGCTCATTCAACATTTGTAGAAATAAATTCTGAAGGAATTTTTTTTCAACTCAAAGGAATATTTTGTTAGCTTTCTAATATATGTGATTGTGACATTTTCTTTCGATACAGAATATCGCTGAAATGATCACAGCAATATCTCCAGAATGTTACAAAGAAAATTGACAATCTTCTTGAAATGTTTTTCAGAATATTACACATTCCAAATGTAATATTCTGACAACATTGCTGGGACATCCAGTGCTGTGTGGATTCGTACACAAACTTTTCCTCCTCGTTAATAAAGCACGTTACAAGGAAATGGTCAATTTCCAAATTATAATATCCAAAGAATATAATATGAGAGATTAAGGGGAAGAATGAACACAGTGACCGAGCAAATACAATACCGGAAATCTATTAAGCAGGCTAAATGCGTCAGCAAAAGGGGGAAAAAAGAATTCCTCGGAAGTGAGACGATTTCCCTACAGTCTCAGTAACCGAACATATGTAAGATTCATCAAAACACGAGTATAGGATAAATACCTACAACTATCTTGTACATAATTACGACTATGATATAACAGAATTTGTTTTCCTTTATCTTTGTTGTTTGAATGGAAGAACGATCGAATGGACGAATGAATGAACGAATCGATCGTATAATCTCAACGTATTCAACAAAATTATTCATTTAACCGTGTTGCGCCCCATTGTCGTAGAACGCGTAACCTGCCTTTATAGAACGAACGTTCTGAACGATTACGAAAGCGACACCACCACCACCACCACTGGTATTACACTCGTAATGGATGTCATTGATAGTCACGCGTGTAGACCTCTACAAAAGGGGGTGGTGGTGATGGTGGTAATGCCAGAGGGTGATAATACTTGCTTCAGACGATTGTATCGCACGTCAATCATTAAAGTATAATTATTCAATCAATCTCATCGCGAAGAGAGAATGAAAATTCAACTTCTCCATCCCTTATCGTTGTTATTTCTTTCTTTCACCCTCGCGTATCATCGGCGTTGAAGAATAATCCAATTTCATAAATTTCGTTGCGAATGTTCTCTTCCACTCTGATCCTCTCTATATTAATTTTCCTTAAGCCCTGACAGTTTTCAAACGTTCTCACAAGACAAAACATAGCTCGCTCGATGACAAAAACCCTCGATCGTCGAACCACACACACACACAAACACACACTCTCGGAAAAAAATTGAAAACTTGGAGCTAAAGAACAAAACTTATCACATAAATATTCCACTTACGAGGTTTCTTTTTTTTTCTTCTTCTTCTTTATTCTTTACAACGTTTAAGCACGAGCAGTCTTTTGAATGTTAAATTATATTCGAGTGCAGAAACTCTCGTCATTGTAGTATTTTCCTATACCAAAGTTTGACTCATCTTCATCCAAGCCTTGAAAAAAGGAAACAAGCAGAAGAAGAAGATGAAGATGATACAAGAGAAGAACAAAAAATAAAACCCATGGAAAACTAGTTGGAAAAGTGAAAGAAGGGAAAAAAAACAGAAGATAGGACACGCACGCATGGTATACAACGAAGGGATAAAACCAATTTCAGCGTTTTCCAGATGAGTTAGACCTCACACAGACAACCCTACGAGACAATTTTGGAATAGAAAAGAAGGAAAGTGAAAGAGAGATCGGTGGTATATCTCTATATGAAACTGCTCTACGACCTTCTTGGGAATTGTTATAGTTTCGCTCGGTCGAAAACGAATGGATGGATGAATGGATAGACGGATGGAATGGATGATGAAGAAGGACCGATGGAAACAAACTCTGGTATCCACTGTGCGTCGCTTTCCAAATGAGATAGTCTCGCGAAAAGAGCCTTGCTGACGAATCCTTTGGATCGAAGGATAGGGGAATTGATGTTCCAGAGGAAAGACATCCATCCCCTCTCTCTCTCTCTCTCTCCTCTCTTTCCCCCTTAATGATTAAATCCCTGCGATTCCAGACTTTTACATTCGACTCGATAGATGGATCAGTTTCATCCTCGACCTGAAAATCAAATTATCTTTCTTGGCTTCTTTTTTTTCTAAACAATTCAGAATTTTTGAATCTTAGAATTGCCTTTTTTAATACTCTCAAACTTATTTCGCCTTCTCATTCGAAGCTCGCAGTACAGCTATAAGGCAAGCATTGGAAGTTAAATGGAAGACTTGGCGACAAGAAAACCTTTTATCTTCTTCCCCCTTTTCTTTCCTCCCTGCCTTCTTGGTCTATTCGTGACTTCGTTCTTCAGACAAAATTTACGGTTCACTGCAATTTCAAAAAGTTAAGTGAGAAAAGTTGAAAAAACACAAGGGAGAGGGGGGGAGGGAGAAGACTAAGTGCTTATTAAGGTGGTTTTTATAAATAAATGTGGGAAAGGGGATTCCATTGATTCAAACTGCGTGTTTTGATACGCAGAGAATTTTTCCGAGAAAATAAATCATTCACACCTTTCTACCGAAATAAGTTTCAGGAAAATGGAATTCCTGAGCTGTCTTTTGAGTATGAAATATATTTCCATCTCCAAACCGTAATTCATTCTCTTCGTCTTTTTATCCTTAACGAATATTTTGCTACCATAAATTTCATTCAAATGGAAAAATGTTGATCTCTCTTTCGAAATGAGACGTTATTGTAAACGTTGATGAAAATTCAATGTTCCCTGGATGATTAATGGGATACTTCACATGGTATTATTATTATTATTATTATTATACCCTCGATCAACAGCCGCTCAAATTTGTCTTGGAATCTCCTTTGAGAACCCTTGTTGTGAAATGATTTCATGCTTCGAAAGGAAGTTCCAAAATCCCGGATGGGTCTACATTGTCTACATACAAACTTCGTCCAACACGGGGTAACAGGAAGGAGAAACGTGGACCGATACCCGGGGGGTATTTTGGAACTTTACCCAGATAAGTAGTAAATTATGGGAAGGCGGTTCCATCAATTCTTGTATTTTTCATTGAAATATTTGCGGTCAAGGATTTATTCTGTACCTCCAGAATTATCCTTCTGGAACGTAACATATAAATTTTTCTTCTGGTGTCCTATTTCTCATGTAGAACAAGCATGTACGGAATTGATTGAAACATAAAAGTAAAAGAGCATCTCTCAACTCTTGTTAGGGAATCAAAAGGGACTGGAGTTTAGGCTGGAGAAATTTGTACTAAACTTAAGTTCGAAAACCAGAGAGATACGTGGTGTATACAACGTGGTATATATAACGGTTTTACCGAATTTGGCACACCACTCACACATTTGGAGAAAAAAGAAATGGAAAAAGATAGGATGAAACTAGAAAAGCTCTTGAGAAAAATAGAGAGGGGAACCGCGGTGAAGAGTAATTTATTATTCCTCCATATCATCCTTTCCCTACCCTCCTTTCCTACTTACTTCATTTTCTCTTTCACTCCGAGCTTTGTTCTTCCTTGTTGTTTCTATACGCCCCTCGTTGTATCCCCTTCTCCTCCTCCTCGCGATATTCCAAGCTTCCTTCCTTTCCTCCCTCATATAACGCTCGAATGCAAAATTTGCTGTTTCAATAAATTCAACGCAGTACGACATCCTCCAGTCAATCAGTATTGAAAATAAAATCCTCTTCTCGTCGGGGTCGTAAACGTTCCGTCGAATTCTCATCGAATCGATAAAACCGCCAAACTTTGGAAAAGAACAATTAAAACGACGCGAATAATGTGCGCTCGCGGGCCGATGGTTTTATGGAATTTTAATATAGTCACAATTTTTCCCTCGCTGCTTGTAACATTTTTGGAAATGAATCTCACTCTCTCTCGCTTTGAGCCCAGAGATATCGGTGTGAAATTGATATCGTGATGTCGAATGTATGTTCCGCAGCCTCAATGGGTAGTCAAATTCCATTATTTTAGTGTGGATTTTTGTGGGAATTAACTGTAATCAGTTTTGTTGAGACTGATGATTTTTAACTTAAAGAAAGATTGGAAGAAAAACAAGAATTTCCCGAAAAATATTGTTCTTCAAACTACCAATCCCCATCTCGGGAACTTTTCGTTGATTTTTCTTATGAAATCTAAAGAAAATGGTACTTTTCACTTAACGGGTCTATCCTAATTAGAATTTTCAAAAAAAGACAGTTTTTCCAGAATTTTTTAAACAGTTTTGTAATATAAATATTGATATAAAAGTTAATCCACTGTATTGATACACTATCGAAATACATAAAGAAAATTTTTTTGGTATATTTTAGTAAGTTTTTATACATGAAAATGATAATTCAAAAAAAGTCCTAAATAAAAGGTGTGTCTGCGCTGTTGATGAATTCTCTGGGATGGATAATCTAAAACAAGAAAATTGAACGGCGTGAGATTCAGTATGTTAATATCTGTACCGCATATCGAGCGATTTTTGATTTTTTGAAAATTGACAAAATGGCGGATATTTTTCGAAAAAAATAATAAAAAAAAACACTTGTTCCTTTTTACTGTTTTTGGCAAAGGGAAAAGAGTTAGAATCAAAACTTCAGAAAATCCTCGAAATGCACTGTAGCTGTAGTAGCGCAAAATATGTGGTGAAAATTTCATAAGAATCGGTCGAGTAGTTCTGAAAATTTAATCAATAAAGCATCGGAAAACTTTGTTTTGCGAAAAATGCGTTTAAAGAAAAATCGTGAAAAAATGTTACCTGTCTTTAATCAGCGATGCCTGCACTATACATTATGCCTTTTAGTATGATATTTCTACACATGTATCTATACTTTCGAAAAATTTAAAAAACAAAAAATGAATTTTTTGAAAATGAGCGCCTGAACGGACATTTTTCGACACCAAAGTTCAGAAATTCACTGTACAACGAATTTCATCAGAAAAAAATTTTGTTAACCACTGCACCTTATGTTTTGAAGGTCGCTCTTTCGAATGGTGATGTTTAGAAAACCCTAAAATGAGTGTTTTTATGTAAAAATTCCAAATAAAAGAAAAAAACACTATTTTTTTTTTAACAAATTTTTTTGTTTGCTTCTACATTTTTCTACATACTGAACACCGATAAATATCGCGTCCATGGACCCTAAACTGAGAGTTATTGGCTTAAAATTGAACAAAAAAAAAGTTTATCCATATAAAAAAGCATCCGGAACAGTAAATTTTACTTTTAATCTTCAGCTATTTTTTTGTCGATTTCTATGGACTTTGGGAACAATTTCCTGAGAACAAAAACGTCTTGAAATTAATCGAAGGATACCCTCAGCATTGTTCAGAACTTTTTGATTTCCCGGAAAATGGAAAAAATTGAAATTTTTGAAAAACTGTTGAAAAAAAATTCTGAAAAAATTTTAGGGTATTGTTTGACTGGTTTTCAGACTTTTCTGTCCCTACAAAATTTTTCCGCAAGTCCATAGTTATTCAAAATTCTTTTGAAATTGAAATGCAATTGAATCAAACATTTATATCACATAGAAATATCTACTATATATCAATATTTTACATTGTTTTCATCAATATACCACGTTACTTCAATAATGCACTGTATTATTTTAGCAGCTTCCTATCATAGTGATTCTTGGGTGGTTATTTCTCTCCTACGCTTGTAAATGAGAATATTTTCCAATACTTCTAAGAGCTTGATAATCCCTGCTTCAAAAATCCGATTCAAAATTTTCGTCTGGGAATTTTCCTATTTGATCTTATACAAATCTTATACAGGAAATTCGGATCATGTACATTCGAATTTACTGATTATATCCCATTGAGTAGAAATTTCCTATTGAAGCCGATTATATTTGAATAAGATTGAATGAGGAATTCCTGGATAAAAATCTGATTCATACTGATTGACCAGTTGATAAGTTTGAATCGGATCTTTTTTAAGGGGTTATATACAGTTAAGGGGCGCAAAAAAAGCGATTTTTCAAGAATTTTTCCTGAGAAGACAGTTGAATTGATTATTGTAAAAATTTGTACACATAATGAGATAACTTCGACCTGTATTCGAATATTTTTTATTTGTAAAAATAATGATTTCGAGAGCTGTTATAGCTGATCTTCAGGAGCTCCTCTAAAAGAAAGCGCTTTGCGGTGACCACGATATCTCGGGACTCACTCTTTCAAAATGAAAAAACCAAATGGATTTCGTTGAAGTAATGCATAATCTAGTAATTAATCGAAGGAATAAGCAAAATAAAATTTTTTTACAAAATGGCCGCTTTTAAAAAAAAACCGATTTCGCGCCAAAATTTTGGCCTTAAATTGTTCATGAAAATAAAAATATTCATCGGCGAGAAGGAATCTTTGATTGATTACTGAAAAATATAGTCAACAAGGTCGTGTTGAAATTTGAGACTGATCGGTCCAGCCGTTTTCGAGAAATCTTGGTCACCGACTTTGAAAACACAGTTTGGAGAAAAACGCATTCAAAGTTTCAAAAGCATTTGACATAGAGTTAACAAAAATTTCACAAATATGCGTGTAACTTGGACAATAATTGCCGAATTGACTTGAAATTTTCTGTGTGTATACTTAAATGTATGTGAATTACGAAAATGAAATTAAAAAAAAACATTTTTCGAAAATTTGAACTGTATCTCTTAAGCAGGGATTGGAGAGCTCAGAAACACTTCAGCAATTTTTTTCTCAATAGCTATTGACTTGCGAAAAAATTTCGTAGGAACGAAAGAGTCTTAAATCAGTCAAACAATACCCTTCAGATTTTTTAAACAATTTTTCAAAAATTTCAATTTTTCCATTTTCTGAAAAATCAAAAATTATCTTTCACGGTTCTGAAAGAAATTGAGAGTATTCTTTGATCCATTCGAAGACGTTTTTGTTCATAGGAAATTTTTCTCAAAGTCTATAGAAATAAAAAAAAAATTGCTTAAGATTAAAAGTAAGATTTATGCTTTCGGACAGTTTTTGTATGAATAAACATTTTTGTTTCAATCATCTCAAGCTAATCACTCTTGGTTTAGGGTTCACGGACGCGATATTTATCGGTATTAAGTATGTAGAAAAATGCAAAAGCAAACAAAAAAACTACCCTCAAAAAATTTTTTCCAACAGAATAATAGTGTTTTTTTCTTGAATTTGCCATTTTTACATTTAAAAACTCATTCTAGGGTTTTTTGAAGATCGAAATTTGAAAGAGCGACCTTTAAAACATACGGTGCAGTGCTTCAACAACTTTTTTCTATCAAATTCATTGTACGGTGAATCTCTGAACTTTGGTGTCGGAAAATGTCCGTTCAGGGGCTAATGGGTTAATCAAATATTTTCGGGAAATTGACTTACCGTGAATTCGTTCCAAAGAATCGACGTGCGACAAAACGGACCAAACTAAGAATCCACTAAACGGACAGCTTTCTGTTTTTTTTTCCACAAGACTTGAGAAACTTCCACAATCCATTAAATTTACCCTGGAAAATCGACAGAAGAAAAATTCGGGTTTAGGGTTAAGGAAGGTGATTTGGTAACATTCTGTGTTTGATTGTAAATAACTTTCATGAATGAATGAATAGAAACCTATTGTTCCACACATTTTCAACAATTGTATAAAACACCAACATTCCAGGTTTGATCTGAATCAAAATATCCATAGGGGAGTGAATTTGTATTCGAGGTAGATAAATTGGTGATCATGGAGGTAATTTGGTGATAATGCATAGCAGGTTGATTTGATGATATAGAGAAAACCACTGTTTGGTTATGAATAATTCTCAAAAACGTTGAAACGCATAAATTTCAAGCCACATATGAATATCTTTGCTATTCTTTGTCATCGAATGTAGCAAAACATCCAAATAAGGATCGGTATACAAATTGGTTTGTGCATAGATGAAATTTATCGATGAACGTTGAATTTATGAACCATTTATGAAGACTCTCCATTTTCGGTACAACAAATCTCACGCGTATATACATCTTCGTTCATTGAAAGAAATTCATTTCATTGAGATAACAAAATTGATAAATCCGTGATCATTATAGAAGTTTCCAAATCATTCTGAAAAACCTGAAATTTCTTGCTCCGTTCGTAAGGATATACCAACTTATACGTGACTATGAAAAATAACTTATCATGATCAAAAAATTCGTTCAAGTCTGCTCTTTCGTATGGCATCAAGAGTTTTTCCAATACACGTTTCATTTACTTCTAATAAATCAGAGAATACTAACTCACCAGTCAGAGGTTGTTTTCAGAAGCACTATTCGATGTACGACACAAATTGTTTTATACCAACAACCAGAACGATGTTGATCATGATTGTTTATAACTGATACAGATAGAAATATGATTCCACTATCATTTGGTGCATTGAAATGCCACCATAGCCCTCCAGACGGTATCATTTGTAATTAAAATTCAAATTATCACCAAATTTCATTCCTTCACCCTATATATCATGTTCTTCGATATGAAAAGTGCCGCAAATGTCATTGTCATCGAGTTGGAAAGAAAAAAGAAAACGAAGCAATATAACGCGTTGAATGTATGATATACAATAATTTCACAAATGATTACATCCATTTGAAAAGTATCTTTATCACGAGCCGAGGGTTTATACATACATGTATAATAATAATTCCCTCTTATCCATCCTGGACGTTAATCGTTCAAGTTGTTCTCTTGTTGCATTAATAATAACAACACGGACATTTTATCCCCACCGAAGCCGAGTGAATGAATAATGCAAAGTAATTCTCCTACGTCACGTTGCTTCCGAGTATTGTATTCTCCAACATTCATCTTTTCCTTTTACACTGATTTCTTTCTTCCTCTTTCGTATCTCACCGATCACATTATCATTTACTTTGTTCTGTAACGCCATGTTCTTTTGCCTGGAAATACTCTGAAAGCTCAATTCTCAATTGTATTGAGATTGAACAATATCAATTGTCGGACAAATGGGATTCTTTGGAATAATATTTGACCCTATACAGTCTTCAACGATTGAATATCAATATAAAATAAATAAATTTAGTTCCCACACGGCACGCAGTTCTTGAAGATATCTTTCAGAAGTGTTTGAAAGATATCTTCTTGGAAGACTTTGACAAGATATGTTCGAGAAGATGGATTGTCAGCAGGTTTAGGTTATAAATACCCGATCATATGAATTGACATGAATAACACTTGGAATAACACTTGGAATCTGCCTTTTATTATAATCGAATTACAGATGTGATAAATTCGTTCACAAATCGAAAGCTTGATTCTGCAAAAAGTACGATTTTGTAACCTTTTAATACCCGCGCTGGAATTAACGAATCTCCAACACACAAATATTTTACAAATTACTGAACTTTTTCCGCTGAATTTCATGTACAGCCTTTGAGTAAATCAACAAAAATTCTCATTCATACTTATCAATAAGTTATTCTGCAATAACGATGAGATAGAAATAATTTAAGAAGAATCTGTGGTATCCACGGCCAATTTATCTGACATTTGTTAATATAATAACAATTTTTTTCAAAATATCACTGTTACTCTGAAAATGTACACCACTGACACTATTTCAATATGTCATATCGACAATTATAAGCATCAAAATCAAACTGTCGTATAGCTCACTGAAGTGTAAATACATCGTAAAATGCGCGGGTTCGATTCCCGCAACCTCAGAGTTTGAGAAAAAGTAAACAGGGGGAAGAAGGAAAAAAAAGACGTTAAAATTCTTTTGTGAATAAATTCAAGCTCCTTCCAAGACATTTTAATGAATTTTCCCTCAGAAGCATCTTTCAGAAATCTTGAAGAACTCTTTTGGATTCCTTAACTTCTTCTTGAAGATATCTTTGAGAAATCTATTCATGTTGCATGAAACATCTTTTCGAATTCCAAAAGATATCTGCGTGTTCCTTGTAATGATTTCTAAACTGATGATATCGTTCGAAGAGTTCGTGTCTGACCATTCAAGTACTTTTCCACTAACTCTCCTCGCGGGAAAAAACCACACAATTCGATTTTGTAACTCCGTGATTCTTTTTCGATAAACACTAAATCGATGCAATTAGCGACAACTCGAGTCCTTGAAAAAGAATTTCATTCCTTATAAAACCTGTTTGCATTTTTCCTTCTCTTTCTCATCCTCGACCCACATTTGTATGAATGTCTTTTCGAAAGGCGTTCCATCGAATCCACTTGAAACCGATTAAATTTGAAAAACAAACTTAAACCCGCCTTGATGTACGTAATATTTCATAATGGTGACACTGAGAAATTTATACCATCTAGTTTGGAATTATACAAAATATCCGATACAAAGGGAGGAACGTTTCTTTAATGGATTTGATTCCTTTTTCCTTTCTTTCTTAGAAGACCATTAATCAGAATAGAAAAATCTCGAGGGGGGAAGACAAAACATGCGAAAGAAAGAATATGGAATATCCAGGGGGCAGTGTCCTAAAGTGTACCTAAAGCGAGCGAGAATGCGTCCTTATAAGGACCCGAATGGGACGATAAATTATAATAACGGCTGGCAAGATTCACAACCTTCTTCGTCGCTGCACATAATATGAGCTTTAAAGGTGTTCTGTATAGGCATCATATCATCGAGATTGCCAAGTCTCTTAACTCCCGCTGGTACGTTGTACATGCCGATTGGTGAACAACTTGTAATCTTCTTCTAAATTATACTCGCTTTCTATACTCTCATTGAATCATCGGTCGTATAGAGGAGAGCGGTATACGTTTCATATACGACTTGGACAAAAGGTTCATCGCACTAAATTTGATTTTACTGATATTGATGTTTTGAATATTCCCCGCGATTCGCATCGATTCACTTTTGCAAACCGAAGCGCAAAGTTTCCTTCTATTTTTTTTTCAGAAAGAAGAATTTTTGCTATTTTCTCTTTATTTGTCTATTCCAAGAATATTACGGCCTGTGGCGGGGAGTTGAGTTTTCTATACAAATTCATACATTTTTCTCAAATCGCATTTGCGGAGATAAAGTGAATTTTTTCAAATTTTTCAATCGATTCAAAACAACTCAAGTTAAAATTCACTAGTAGGCCTCGAAAAAACCTCTCTCCCACGACCCACTCATTCTTCCTTTCGGAGGATTCTGAATCGATTAGTCTATATCCGACGGGAACGAATTTTTAAAAATTTTCTATCGATTTGACCCAGTACTTGGAAAAATTTACAAGTTCAGGTCGAAAAAAACCTTTCTCCCACGATCTACTCATTTTTCGTTTCATAAGATTCTGAATCGATTGGTCTATATCTTACAGGGACGAACTTTCAAAATTTTCTATCGATTTGACTCAGCACTTGGAAAAATTTACAAGTTGAGGTGAAAAAAATCCCCTCTCCCACGACCTATTCATTTTTCGTTTCAGAAGATTCTGAATTGATTGGTCTATACCTCACGAAAACGAATTTTTCCAAATTTTCCATTGCGATGATTCCCATAAGTGGTACTTTAAGATTACTGTAGTCATCTCGGAGATCCGCTGATGTGATAGAGGCTTTGCTTCTCACTCGCAGGACCCGGGTTCGATCCTCACTGAGGAAAGTTCCTAAAAATGGACTTGCAATGTGGTGTCTCTTCCGTAATGTCATTCAAGTCGAACTGGAAGGAGATTTGTAGAGATAAACTCTGAACAAAAATTTTGTTTTCTCAAGCAAAAGTGAATAGATAAAACAGAGATTTGTAGAGTAATGCAGAAATATGCAGAGAAGTATTCAATGTAATATGGAGATTTGGCGAGTTTTGTACGAATTTTGTGGAGAAATTCATAAAATATTACGAAGATTGGAAGAATTATGTACAATTTTGCAGAGTAATGCAGAAATTTGTAGAGTAATATTTGTGGTTAAAAATTCTGCAAATTTCTCAAAGCGTCCGAAATCTGACAGTTATGTAGAAAAATCTGAAGGGTTTTGAAGAATTTTGAAGAGAAATATTTTTATCGGGGTATTTCCTTTTCCCCCGTATAAACAAATTTGTTAACAGAACTAAAATTATATTAACCTCAGCTGATGGAGTGAATATTTTTGTAATTTTGCTAGTTACTTTTAACTGTGGCAGCATATTTAATACTACAAATTTCGCGATCGAGCGAAATATTTGCCACTTTAGTTGATCATCTTGCTCTCTCGACAATCCAGTTAGCTGCAGCAATGAATTTTTAGCTAGGTGAGCGAAAGGAAGATTTGCCATTCCATATACAGAACCTTAATTTGCTGCGACAGCAAATTTCATTCTTCGTGTGGAGATAAGGAAGAATCATGAAAACTGATGATTGATTTACAACGATCTGAGAAATTTGAATGATCATTTTTTTGTAATACAGTCCCTGTAAAAGACTGCCACGCGAAGAAAAATGATATGTCTAATATTTGGGTAGCCACACGGAGAAAAAATGGTTTGCTACTACAGCGCCTACAAAGAAATTTGTTGTCCTTACAAAAATATTCACTCCAGCAGCTAAGACGGTAGTTCTGTTTACAAATTTGTTTATGTCAGCAAACAAATGTAGTTGTGTCAATTATTTTCCTTGCTCTTTCAGCTACTTTCTTCTGTAGGCGCTGTAGTAACAGACCTGTTTGTTATGCCAGCAATACTTTTTTCTCCGTGTAGGAATTAGCTGTGCACCGAAAAAAATAATTAGTTACCCTGACTCCAGATTAGTTCCAGTAACAAGATACAGTTGTTGATATTTGGACAACTAAAACAGGCATTGGCTCAACTGAATTCGAATTTAATCCCTCCAACTTCGGTTGCCTTCACTACAGCTTTGATTACCAGCTTCTATTCTTCCATTACTCGGAACTATGTAATTTTCACAAGTAACTTCAGTTCATTCGATCAAATAAATTACACAGGCCTACAAAATTGAACTTTTTGTTTGGTGCAACAACTGTATCATACTTTTCCGAAGTATTTTGGCGCGCTGAATCCGAATCTGGCTTCAAAATTGCATTATTACGTGTGGTTTTTGAGATATTTTAACGTCAAAGTGTGAAAAACACCGTTTTTCGACATATTTGAGATTACGTGACGTCAGAATGTAATTTTTTCTCATGGAACTAGTAGATGCACCTCAAAATATAATCCATCCCCTTCCGAATGCCGTTGAGTTTGCTTGAATATCTTTTTTTTTACTGTGACACGACAATTTGAAATTTGTGTGTTCATGGATTTAGTGAATAGGTGAAATAACACAATTTTCAAACTGTCGTATCTCAGAGAAAAAAAAAGATATTTGAACAAACCTAATCGCATTTGGAAGAGAATGACTCATATTTTGAGATAATTTGAAGAATAATTTGATAAAATGTTCTTAAAGTGTGGAATAATTGAATAAAACGTTTCAAAATCGTGCATTTTCATTTTATTTCACACCTGCGATTTCTTGAAAACTACACGTAGCATTGAAAAAATAAGTATATTTCCAGAGTCAGGGTATCGAATATACTCAAAATCTGCTTTAGTTTTAGCGGCACCAAAATCATTGTAGACCTGTGTTATTTTTTTCGGTGTAATAGCTATTCGTTATTCAAGCTAATTCAGCTACCATAGCGAAGTATTTTTTTTTCAGTGCAAGAGATTGCAAGACATGCTTGATTAAGAAAATTTTTTCCTTTGGATTCCTCTTTCTTATCAAGAGGTTCGTGTAGATCTGTTGTTTATGCTCTTATCTCACGGTTACCTAATGTTTGATCGATAAACACCACTTCTCATTGTTCAATTCCATCTCCTGTGGAAGAGAGAAAAATGTGGTATGCGATTTTACATCACTGTCTTCGCAAACGAATAGAATCGAGAAAGTCACGTTATGCAAATGCATTTTCGATCTCTGTACACTGAAGTACAGATTGACGTTACAACATTGTGAATGCAGTGTTATTAGATTTACTGTTCCTTGGTGTGGAGCACGAGCTGTCTTGGTGAAGATTGTTTTGAGGGGAGGTTCTGATCTGTAGCAACCCCAAAATATGGTTATTTTCTCGAATTTTTTTTTTCATAGAATGAAGAAGGTGAATAAAGAACTCGGGGGTTTCGACACTTGTTAATTGAGTCTTTGAGTACACAAACAAATTGTTTTCAGCAGAAAATAATGCCATGAGAATTGTTGATACGCGTTGAAACATAAACACCTAAAAAAACAGTGATCAATCTATACCACTTCTATGCCACTATAGCACTTATAAAAATTATCAGAAATCAAAAATCCAAGAATTTCTATGAGATATATTGTATTTGTTGGAGGTTGTACTAATAAAACCAATGAAAAGTTCAGAAATTAAAAAAATGACAGACATGCGAACTTTTGGTAGCGTTTTGTTCACCTTTTTTCCACTCTTTAAAGTGCTATAAAAAGAAAAACAAAGGCAAATTCCATCTCCACTTAGATTCATCCTCCGATAAATTCAATCAGCTTCAAAATAAAGCAAAAAAAAAAGAGCGATCCGTTCAGTAGTTTTTGAGATATCATGGGGCAAAACTTGAGAAACATGGTTTCAAGAAAAACGCCTTAAAAAGGTTTCAGGATACGAATCCTTTCACTGCAGAAAATTTTTTCCATGTACTTTTTCAAGACCCATTCAATGAATTTCAAATAACTCGAGTTCGTAATTCACTTTCTTCTCAAGAACAAACTAATGAGGCACTGATCATCAATTCATCGTGGGAACTGAGCATGCAAACTACAGGGGAAGACATTCTTAGCTCCGTCAGCTGTAATTCAGCTATTGAAGCTGAATATTTTAACGCTCACAAAACAGCTGATTTCTTGGCAACATTAGCTAAAATCTAGTTGATAAGACTAGAAATTTTGCCGCAGCAGCTAACATTTAGCTATTTGAGCGTAAAAGTATACTTTGTTCCTTGCAGATTACTATGAAATTTCTTATCAGGTTCTTAATACACCCTGGTGAAAAAAATTTCTCTGAATTTCACAGACCTAAGAGAACAAAATGGCTACCAAACGTTCAAAGAACATTGCTCTCTAAATCTGAAAGAATGGAAAATCACGTGTTTTACTACACCAAGTCTCAGAAGTGAGCCAGTCCGCTTCGAGTGGAATTTTCACTCGTTCCAAGTGAACCCTCACTCTTTTCGAGTGAAAAATTGACTCTAGAATTCGAGTGGTTGTAAGTTTCTAACCTCAAACCTTAGAATATCACTCTAAAAGAGCGGAAATTTCACTCGAAATAAATTTTCCGAAAGACAGGCTCACTTTTGACTGGCTGAAGAGTAAAATCTCACTCCAAAAATTTTAGAGAGTGAACAAAAATTCGATAAACATACGGACATTTTTAAGTTCAAGGAATGTTTGAAGACCGTGGTTCTCTTGGGCTGAAAAATTCCGAGAAAATTTGAAAACATCTGAAAAAGCCTGAAAGAATTGGAAGAATCCTGCAAAACTTTTGCTTCTTGGATACATTTTTTCCACTGAAAATTCCTCTGAATATGTATGAATATTGCTACACGGAAAAACAGGAAATAGCTGTGGCAGCTATACTCACTTTTTTAGCACCCTTTTTCAACCGCTGTAGCTAAAATAATGGCAGCTGTAGCTGTTCTTTAGCTGCTGCAGTAGGAGATCGTAGCTGTAACTGCACAGGTTCTGTGGGTGATATTTGGATAGCCAAATAATTTAGCTGTTGAATCTTCGCTACGGCAGCTACATTCCTTGCTGCCGTAGCTAATTTTCAGCTATCCGAATGAGAGCTAATTATTTTTGTTTCGTTTATGAATACAGATCGATGGGTTGATATCCACATTTTGAACCCAGACAGCACAACAAACTCCTGGAACGCTCATAGAAAGTTTATAGAACGTAGAAAAAGTTATTTGAACGTTCAGAAAACGTCCCAGAGACACACTCCGCTGTTGAAGAATATCCCTTTCTGATTTGACCAGAAATGAAATTGACCATTCCCTTGTATCGTGCTTTGTTAACGAGGAAGAAAAGTTTGTGTACTCCAAGGAATTCTATCGAAATTGTAGATTCTGCTTCTTAAGACGCTACCCTAGAGAAAATTAATATAAAAAATTCTCTTATTCATTTACTGATATACTAATCGTAACTCCCTGAAACACTCATTTTATCAAAATAACTCATTGAAATGACTTGAAATGTGAATATTCTTGCACTTACTCGTTACGAACTCTCTGTTCTCATGAATTAATGATAGAAATTTCATATTTTCTCTTCACAAATGAGAATTAGAGTCCAAGAGTGGCTAGAAAACACAACCTTGCCAGTTCTGGATCCTTTGACGATTCTGGCAATTTCCATATGTATTATTAGATTGTATCTTGATGGCATATTCTGCACCCAAAATGCAACAACCCAAGTAACACCAATGTGCGTAGAATATTCTCCGAACGTTCCTAGAATATTGAAAGGTCCTGCAAACATTTTCAGAACGTTTGACGAAGATTGTGTGTTACTAGGGAACTCTCCGTTCGAAAAAATCTGATTGGGAGCCTAATTTTGAAAAAATAACAAGATTAAATCAATTTTGTTCCAAAAGATTCCTCGTTTGCCAACTTCTATAACAGAAAAATGCTGAGCAAATATACAGCGAATTGTTGGAAATGTACAACAACAGTTTGGAGCAATTTGCAGGGACGTTGCGTCGCCAAATGCGCAACACATGCTCAATCACATGCGTAGTAGCAAATTCCCAGCAACTTGACGAAAACTTGATGAACAACGTATAAGAGCAACGATTGCACAGCAACTTTTGTTGTATGGGTTAGCAAAGAATCTAAAAATTCTCATATTCCAGAAGCTGAACCTTAGAATTGCACTCACTCCCCTGAACCACTCTGAAATTGTGGACCTTTGGAATATTTAACCAAAAACGTCCCCGAGTTGTTTTGAATGTCTCTGAATCTCTCTAAACTCCCTCTTGAATTTCAATTCACAATTTTTCACAATTCATCGAATCATTTTGTCTTCGAATTTCTCAGAATCTCTCATGAATCCCTCTAAAAAACTTCCTGAATGCCTCTGGAACCTTGAACTAGAAGCTTCAATCAATTTTCTCCTTTCTGCATTGTTCTGAAGTCCTCTGAATCCATCTGAAGAGTTCAACTTACAAATTTTCCGAATTTATCGGTCCCTGAATTCCTCTGGGGTCCTGTGATTCTGTGTGAAATTTTGGACTAGAAATTAATTTCTTTCTGAATTTCTTTGAAATTGTGGACCAAAAATTTGATTCCATTTTTATGTAATCCGGATTGTTTTTGGATTTCTTTTCACCTCTCTGAATTCCTTCGAATCCCTCGCTAATGATCAGTTGATTTCACCACTCGAATCGGTAAGCTTTGATTCAGCATTGATTTGCCAATGAATTCTGGTTGTGCCGGCGGATTCAGGGACTTTTTTTTACCAGGAGGAGCATTCAATTTTGAATAACCCTTTCTTACCTGACGTTCATTTCAAAATGGCTCCACAAATCAGAGCAGTTTGAAACCCATGATATCATGAAGATGAAGGTGTCATAAGGGTGACGATAAGGGAATTATTCAAAATCATATTTTCAGTATGGTATGTTTTTAACCCGTTAAGGACCAAACGCTCGTTTTTTCACCACCTTTTTCAACGACATTTTACGCTGTCGAATCGATTGTTAAAAAATTTGCAGATAATTATTTTCAATGTAAAATTATCTGAACTTTCAGAATATGGAAGCAGATTTTCGAAAAAATGCGAACTGGGAATGTTATAATCGTTTAGATAGAAAAAAACACGAATTTTCGATTCCGAAAAATTATTATCCGTTTATTTTCGTCTCGAATTAGGGGAGACATACATCTAGGGGATGAAATTTCTGCGTCCATGGAACCTGAGCTTCAAAGTATGTGAGATGGTTTTTCGAAATTCAAGATGGCGACACTCAATATGGCGGCTAAAAACCAAAATATTTTTGCTTTTTCTTGTTTTTCGTATTTGAGCAATATTCCTGAATGAATTCGATGTACACACACGTATTATTAGGTTTTTGGGATCGCTGATCACGAATCCGGGGTCAGATTTGCCAAATTCAATATGGCGGATCCAGAATGCCGGCCTAAAATTGTTGAAACTGTACGATTCCCATGAAAATCAGTACATGGGGGGTTTCGGGATCCCTGATGACTAATCGGAGGTCAGATTCTATGAATTCAAAATGGCGATTCGAATATGGCAGCAAGAAGTCTTAATTTCCGTTTCTCCAGTTTTCTGTCAATTTATCGATATTTTCCTCCTCGCATAGATGGATCTGAGTATTCTTCGGATCACCGAATACAAACTTAGTGTCAAATCTGCTAAATACAATATGGCGGAGCCAATATGGCTTCGGAAGAGTGCTGAAATTGTCTCATTTTTCAAGTGTTTTCTGCCGTCTATGTGTTTTCTTCGCAGTTGCTCAACTGTCATTACATATTTCGTTGTCTCTCCAATTTTTCACAGTTTCATCTTTTCCCTTTTAGATTCTTATCTTCATATGTTATTCTTGAGCACCCTGAAGGAAACCCAAGTTCATTCTTCGGATGTAATCAAAGCCGTCAATTGTTTCAGATTCGCAATTTTTCGCTTCTGATACAAAAAATAAGGAAAAATTGAAATAAAAAAAAAGACTCTCGTAAATGTTTACCTCCACGTGGTGAGAGTTGGGCAACGGCGATCAACACATCGACGGCAGAGAACACTTAAAGAATGAGACAATTGCAGTACTCTTCCGAAGCCATATTGGCTCCGCCATATTGAACTTGGCAGATCTGACATTAAATTTGTATTCGGTGATCCGAAGAATACTCAGATCCATCTATGTGAGGAGGAAAATATCGATAAATTGACAAAAAACTGGAGGAACGGAAATTCAGACTTCTTGCTGCCATATTCGAATCACCATTTTGAATCCATAGAATCTGACCTCCGATTAGTCATCAGGGATCCCGAAACCCCCCATGTACTGATTTTCATGGGAATCGTACAGTTTCAACAATTTTAGGCCGCCATCTTGGAGCCGCCATATCGAATTTGGCAAATCTGACCCCAGATTCGTGATCAGCGACCCCAAAAACCTAATAATACGTGTGTGTACATCGAATCCATTCAGGAATATTGCTCAAATACGAAAAATAAGAAAAAGTAAAAATATTTTGGTTTCTAGCCGCCATATTGAGTGTCGCCATCTTGAATTTCGAAAAACCATCTCACATACTTTGAAGCTCAGGGTCCATGGACGCAGAAATTTCATCCCCTAGATGTATGTCTCCCCTAATTCGAGACGAAAATAAACGGATAATAATTTTTTGGAATCGAAAATTCGTGTTTTTTTCTATCTAAACGATTATAACATTCCCAGTTCGCATTTTTTCGAAAATCTGCTTCCATATTCTGAAAGTTCAGATAATTTTACATCGAAAATAATTATCCGCAAATTTTTTGACAATCGATTCGACAGCGTAAAATGTCGTTGAAAAAGGTGGTGAAAAAACGGACGTTTGGTCCTTAACGGGTTAAACGGAACGAGAATTTCGAAATTTTTGATACCGCAATTTGCATTACTCAAACGAATTTTACCGATTCATATTCAGTAATTTTCATTCTATGTTACTAAAAATTTGTATCATGATCAGAATGAAGCCAGGTCAGAAAGGGATATTTCCACCCCCTATTAGGAAAATTGTGAAACTCATCTCCGATTCTTTGACATTCCTAGTAGAACTTGAAGAAATGAAGCTCGGCACAACGATACCGATTATCTTGAAATTTCAATGGACAATAACGAACCGAACGGTGGTTGAACGATCGTTCATATCCTTGGTAAACATCTGTTGAAAGTCGATACACGTACAATTGACTATAAACGCTCGAACCTTGGCCGTGTTAATAGGTTCATTCGTTCGTTCAATAGTATCAACCACGTGGTCCACCCTGCTTGCTATAGCCCCAGAGTACCCGTCGATAATACCAGAACGATCCGTTGGCATCGATAATCGTTGCGCGTACATCTAGGCGTTCGTATAACGCGTAAATGGATTTTATCGTGACCATAAACTACTTGATTTCAACAATATACTTCAACCTCGATAACAACAACAGCAACAACAAAATAACAGGGAGTCATTACTCTTCTTCTTCTTCTTCTCCAATTCTTCATTAACTACCAGACTCGAAATCAATGGATTCATAGAAAAGATCGTAGAAAAGAGAGCCTCGACTAGAAGTTAAAATTCTTCGATCAATTGACCTAACTTACAACCTGTTGCCATTCACTTGAGGTTTGAGAGGTAGAAGTTATGAAACACCAGTTAAGATTCTCTATTGGATTCGATTTGGCTTTCCCGATAGCGATAATCCAGTAGTTTAATCGCGGTAAGATTTGTTCATAGTAATACAATATTTACATATAAAAATGTGATGGAAAGGGGTTACATAGATATAAGAACATAATCTAGCTTCGATCGTAAACTCGGTGGAACCTCTCGAATGGTAAAAACCATTTGAATACAAAGAACAATTGTAATATTTTATGAGTACGGTGGAATGAAAACGATGACGATTTTCGGTAGTAAAAGAATGGTGAGAATCTGGTGTTGGTTGTTACCGTTGAATGATGAAGACAGCAGCGGGCATCGAAGAAACGACGACGCCGTTGCTGCTGCCGTCCAAGGGGCGTCACTCGACTTTCGACCGTTCAACGGACCGACCTCGCTCGAGTTTCGTCGTCGTCGTCGTCGTCGTCGTCGTCGTCGTCGTAGTCGTAGTCGTAGTCGTTGAATAAGTGCGTCTCGTGTGTATGTCGCACTTTTCGAGGTCGGTACGTACGTACGTACGTACGTACGTATGTACAGCTACAGGGGTACCAATTCTCGTACAGTCGTTCGATCCTTTTGCCCCTCTGGCGCCGCAATGCGACACCACCGGATTTCTGCATCGTCGTTTCGCTTCGCACGGCAATGGATTTCGTCCGGCTGGCTATTATTCACCGAGCACTCGATTATGCCGGCACCAACCGACTACTACGAGTAACCATTGATGCCCCTGCGACTCGAAAAGAAAGAGGAAGGAGAGCCAGAAGACCTGAGAAACAATCATAGACGTACCACCTTTCTTCCACAAAATTGTCCCAAGATGTTCCAAGTTGTACGTCACCAATGAAAAAGTTATATGCGGATGAGGAATAGGTCGGACGTAAATCCCCGATGAAATCTCCATTCTCCGTCCGCGGAAAGATTGTAAACGTTATTAATGATGTCCATCTTGATGAAACGATGCGTACTATCTTTCCGATATCCAATATTTCAAACTCGATCTATAAAATTGCAATAAAGAATATCATTCCCCTACATTTTTATTGGAAAATTCCTATACGTCCACCTGAAAACTTTTCACGGTTCTGATTGTGTAGATTCGCATAGGTAGTTTCAGTGAAAGTATATAACCCGTCGTTCGTCACCCTCAGGGTGAAACATGTTGTGACAGGTCAGAAAAAAGTTGAGAAAAAACACTCGTGCGTGACAAAAGAACGTTTTGTGTAACATTTTGAGATAAAAAGACAAAGAGGAATGAGAGGGAAGTAGACGCGCGTTAACGCGTGACTTGAGGATTCAGGCTCTTTAACCGTATGAGTCAGGGCTTCCACGCACGCCAACCTACGTGTACTTTCAACAGTTGCGTTTATGAAAAGTACACTCTACATAATCATTCACGTAATCAAGCTCAGAATTGAAATTAATCAATTATCTTCAAAAAATCCCTTCATTTTTTCATTTTATTCTAAAATCATTATAAAATTGTGTAAATTGAATATATCTTTACCAAGCGTTGAGAAGTTATCGTGGCGCCATATCGGGTTCTTGAAAATCCTTTTCTTTGTAACACATCAATTTCCGTAGAGCCAAGTTTGTGTTGCGTTGAAAAATCTCTCGGAAGGGCTGGTCAATAGCGAAAATACACTGTAGAATTTTATAGAAAATTTCCTCCTTGACGAAGCAAAGGAATTTGCTGGATTTTCAGCATTTCCTATTTGAAATAGCAAACTTGAGATTCAGCTGGTAGAATCACCTTGAAGAAATTAATAATCATTTTCCAATGGATTTCAAGATAAATATCCGTTATAAGGAAGTTGTAACTCTCTTGAAACATTGGAGTTATTAGTGGTATCACTGCGGGATTTCCAGGCTCGGAGAATTCTGATGGAATCAATCAGTCATAAAATCAGGTTGAACGAAACGAGCAATGAAACAAATAGAAAATTCCCGAACCGAACACCCTGCACTGATACTAATTTGCATGTGACGCCGATATGCTACGTAGGTTGGATTTCTTATCGAGTGAGCTGATTTCTCATTGAATTTTTCTTTGAGAATCAATCGGCATTATCCTACATACTTTGGGGAAAAAATTGAAAAATAATGTCGATTGAATCAATCGGTTTCAATCAGATTTTTCTACACTGTAAAAATTTACCAAAAAATTCCAGCGGATTTGTTACTAAAATTGAAAAATCATAATTTTGTTTTCCTTTTTGTTTGATAAAGATTTTATAGTAGTGATTCTGTACATTCTTTATGTCAGAAGGTGATCCAGGAATTTGATAACTCATGTAGGGGAAGAAGAAATTATATCCTACCTAACGGGGTTTGAACTTATATTCCTACCTGCCTACCGACTGAAATCTAATACCCTAACCGTTCAGCTACTGCGTGACTGTGCGGGAGTCACCTTACAGATGCATAAATTGAATGACATTGAATTGATGAGTTTGTATCCGATTTTCCTGTTATGAGACCAATGAGATTGTACTGGATTTTTCTTACATTACAGTAATGCGGTTGTATTGAGTTTTCCTTACAACAGAGCATTGGATATATATTGGTTTTTCCTGACTTTAGAGTAATGAATTTTCTATGCAGAGGAACAATGGTTCCATTTCACAGATTAATTGGAATACATTGGAAAAACTATTCTAACGAAGACTAGGGGTGCACCGGATATCCGGTTATGATTCGACCACCGGGTACCGGGTCTGCGTCCAATCCGATGTGAGATGCCGATGTTGACCTATCCAGAATGATTTGTCCGATCTGTCCGGATCACTGGATACCGGATCGGACGCATATCCAGCCGGATCAGAACCGGATATCCAGTGCATCCCTAATGAGGACCTACTAAAAACTAGTATTTCAGAAATTTCTCATGATTCCTCGTAGAACGTGTTTCCGGAAAATTTTGATTGGCATCGATTGAACATTGACATTAAAAATAATGGGTAATTATATCAGAATTTCCTCATAGAAACTTATTGAACATTCGGATCCTATAAATTCCTCGTCGTTTCTCGTAGGAAGCACTTACGGAAAATTCCGATTGAAACCGATTGAGCATCGATAACAAAAAGTGATGAAGAAAATTATATGAGACATTTCTCACGGAAACCTATTGAACATCTCTATCCTGGAAATATCCCATCATTTCTTGTAGAATGAACTTTCAGACAATTCCGATTGAAACCGATTAAACATTGACATGAAGAATACTGAGAAATTCTATGAGACATTTCCCATAGGAATCGATTGAAAAGTTTTACTCTGGGAATTTCTCATCATTCCTCGTATAACGCGCTTGTGGGAAATTCCGATTAGAACCGATTGAACATTGACATGATTGTTAAGGGAAAGTTATATCAGAATTTTCCCATAGGAACCTATTGAGCATTCATGACGCAGAAATTTCTCATAATTTCTCATTGCAGCCTCTTTCAGGAATTTCTTATTGAAACCCATTGACCATTGATATGGAAAATCCTCCAAAATTATATTAGACATTCTTCATACAAACCGATTGAGAAGTTTTACTCCAGAAATTTCTCATCATTTCTTATAGACTCTACTCCAGAAAATTCCTATTGGAACCGATCGACGGTTGGTACAGACAAAAAACAATGAAATTGAATGAGCATTTTCCTACAAATACTCATTCAACTCTTTACAATAAGAACTGTTCTATCATTTCTAATTTCATATTGTACGTATTTATTGAGAGATAACCGATTGGCTCTGATTGGATACTGATATCTGATTCATTCTCAATCGATTTCAATGAGACGTTACATACAGATACTTTGATCTTTCTTATTGGTCTCGTTCAGTCTTGTTCGATTTGAATGAGAGTCTATGAGATTCTATAAGATATATTAAGCAGGAATATTCTATTCATAGACACCCTGTGTCCATTGGAATGGATTACATCTTAGTAATTTTTAATCTACGTTGCTAAAAATTCTGTAAAAATTCAGAGTTCATACTAGGAGCTATGGAAATCATTGCCTATTGAAAAAAAATTTTCATCATTATCAGAATTGAGCCAGTTCAGAGAGGATTAATGGCCGACAACACCGACAACGGTGCAGCATTTTTTGTTGTTGCCAAGTAGCTTGTTCGAATAGAGATGAAGCTTGACCGAATGGGAATTCTGTTCAAATTGAACCCAGTTGGATTGGATTTAGAATTTTAGTCTCCGCATGGTCTATTTTGGTGCTGCTAGGAAGCAAAAAATGTTTCAGATTTCCCAAATATCAACGACATTTGAAGGTTCTAAAACGATAAACGATTTTCACTCTCGAAGACCCTGTATACAATATCATAGTTGATATCGAAGTTGATTCGTCTTTCAAATTCCTATATTCGATATATTTTTTGCGGAGAGTGGAATTTTTTGTTTTAAAGGATCCCATGCAATAACGAGTCGGGAAACGAAGCTCGTTACATCCGGTTGGTCTTTGCTCGTTCCTATGTCCATGTCCAGCTCAAAAGCATGGAAAAAAAGCCATCGGAGAGATAGAAGATCACCAAGAGGTAGATAACAAAGGAAGAAAGAATGGAATCGCATACCATCTTGCAATCTTACACACCTACATTCACGTACATGCGAGTGCATACACACGCACGTCCCGTATATTCGCGTTTCCGGCATCGCGCTCCCTGCTAGCCTTTTTTGTGCCACAATGTTAAGATTCTCATATACATTTTCTCTCATGGTTTCAACTTTTGTTCCGCTCCCTCTAGTTTAAGAGCGGATTCTTATTTTTGCTACAGGATCAAGAAGGAACTTTTTCACTCGTCCCACCTATTAATTTCTTTTTTCTTCTCCTTGGGTCTATATACTTTGAATGCGTGTGTGCTTCTGCCGTGAACATGCAGCGTTCGTCGAGATTGTCTTGATACAGGTTGGTTGAAAAGTTTTGAAAGCAAAAATTAAAGAATGTGTATTTTTTGATGAAATGATTTTTTTTATTCAATATAGTCTCCCTCAACTTCAACACACTTATTCCAACGATCCTCCAATAATTTTATACCATCTCTGTAATGATTTTCCGGAAGCTCCGCAAAATACTGTTCCACAGCTGCAATAGCTTCTTCATTCGACGAAAAACGCTTTCCACGAAGGAATTGTTTCAAATTTCTAAAGAGGTAATAGTCGAAGGGAGCCAAATCTGGTGAATACGGTGGGTGTTCAAACAATTTGTACTTCAATTCGTTCAGTTTAGCCATCGCCAGAACACTTGTGTGAACACGTGCATTGTCTTGATGAAAAATGATTTTTTTCTTCCGTAAACCGGGTCTTTTTTCACGAATTTTGTCATTCAACTGGTCCAAAAGGTTGCAATAATATTCAGAGTTAATTGTTTTACCTTTTCTCGAGATAATCAATCAACAAAACCCCTTTTACGTCCCAAAAAAACCGATGCTAACACCTTTTTTGCCGATCGTTCCGACTTCACCCGTTTTGGAGCTGAACAACTAGCTTCGGTCCACTGTAAACGTTCTTGTTTCAGTTTAGGATCATGATGGTAGATCCAAGTCTCGTCCACAGTTACGAAACGACGCAAAAAATCGGTCTTATTCTGCTTAAAACGCTCCAAATTACGCTGAGAAATTTGTTTTCGATTCAGTTTTTGTTGAATTGTCAACGAATGCGGCACTAAGTTTCCAAAAAGCTTTTTCATATGTAATTCTTCGTGTAAAATATGGAGTACTCGTTCATCCGAGATGCCTATGGTATCAGCAATCTCACGCTCAGTCAAACTCGGATCTTTACAAACAATATCATAGACTTGTTCAATGATGTCTGATTTCGTTGCACTTTTTGGACGTCCACTACGTGATTGATCTTCAACGCTTGTACGACCACGTTTAAACTCTAAAACCCATCGATGTACAGTTGGAAATGAAGGAGCAGATTCCTTCAACACTTTCTTCATTTTAGTATGAATTTCTGTTGCTGATGAACCTTCCAAAACAAAGAATTTTATCACTGCACGATATTCGGATTTTTTCATTTTCACAAAATACACTGACACGTCAACTACTTCGAATGGCTTGTAAACAAAGAATGAATTGACAGATCGGAATAAAATTGTGTGTGTGTTCAAATGAAGGATGAAATATAAAAATAGCGTATAAATTTTGATTCTTGTACTGGTTGATAGGTGTCGCTTTCAAAACTTTTCAACCAACCTGTATATTTTCAAAATGGTTACTGCATCATGGCTACATCAAATATTTATGCAAAAATTCTTTTACGTGTTGAGAGCCTGTTTTCCAAGGCATACTCTGTATATATTCACCTTTGTGAATAGCTTGGAAAACTAATTGAAGACACCAAAAAAACTTTTTCCAACGGCAATCAAATCTCTACTTGGAGAGACGATGCATGCGTGTCGATATCCACAAATGTCAATTGAAAAAGTGACATCTGAACGAGAAAAACAATTGACAGTGGTCCCTAGATGTCGGATTTTAGAAATATAGGTGCCGTGAGTGTGTCTCATGACTCCCCGTGCCTCATAACTCCCCGGTCTTCCCTTCAATTATAGTCAATTTATATACATAACCCATATTGAATTATATATAAATTATAAGCAATTTTGAAAATTTTTCTACTCGGGATTAGTGTTGCCGCGAGCCACGAAACTAGCCATAAAGAATTCTAGGTTCTAGATTATCTGGGTTGAAAATGAACTCCTTTTCAGTCAATCAAATTGATTTGAAATTCAGTTCAATCAACTCTCAATTGAATTTGAAAGTTCAAATTGGAATATACCTTTATGAAAACGGGTTCCAGATGAATTTATACTCGAACCGGTTTCGAGCCAACGTTTCGAGCTAAATCTGTGCTATTTGATGTATGAACCGGTTGAAAATCAAAATCCACGGAACTGTGCGATAATATGAACCTTCGAACTGAACTACAGGACCATCCAAACGAGTATTGTGAGAATTTTCACTTCTTATAGTCCTAACTGAACCCAGTTGAAGTCCAAAGCTCGTTACAGCTCGTTTTGCGGCTCGCGGCAACACTACTCGGGATGTCACTCGCCCAATTTGATGACTTTCTTTTCAATATTCGTTTGAAGGGTCGAGGGCGGCACCTTGTGTTCCAGCCTTGGGCGGCAGCACCTGGTCTAAATCTGGCCTTGAGAGAGCCACTTTACGACCTGAAATTTTGCTGGAGAGGTCGACGTTTTTTGCTACCAGAGTGAATTTGGTAGAAATACACTGAGAAAACGTTTGTTTCGGCGCAACCAAATTTTGTTCACCCCAAATAAATTTTATTTCAGCCAACCCAAAAGTTTCTTTGCATTCATTTCAACCAAAATTTCGTTTGGCTGGAACAAACTGTGTTTTCAGTGTATTTAAAAATAATTTGTAGAAAGTTTGAGCTCGTGGGTGCGCGATTCGCAGGTCGGTTTGATACAGCGTGATCGCACTTTGCATTGGGAAAGGTCAATCTTTGGGAAGAAACTCGACCTTTCTGCCGAGGTGAATGCAGGATTTGGAGATTCTTTCACAATCCCTTTTCCCAAAGCACACTTTCCCATCCTTTCCTTCCTCCGTTGTCGTTCGGTTTGTCCAGAATCGGCCATGCGAAGCGACATAACCGCAGAGCATTAATGTCTCATCGATCGTAGTTTTTTGCGTCTCACGTTCTCGAAAGTATGTACATACGCGTGTTCGTGTATATTTATTTTCAAGAGGAGAACGAGATTTTCTGTTCTAGATGTGTTTGACTCATGGGATGATTGTATAACCTTTCCCTAATGTTCATATTATGTATAGATTCTTTTGTTCCTCGGAAAACAAAATATCGTGTCCAGAAAGTGTCGATGAAAATTAAAAATGTCAGTTTTGAATCTTTTATTTGTTTGTTGGTCCATGAAATTCTTCTTTGTACTTTATTGTCATTACAAAAACGATGACTGAATGTGACTGCATCTTAACCCGTATGAAAATTTTTCGGCTCCACAAATACTGACGATAGAATGTAGCTTGGCGCCATGGCGGAGGATAAAATGTCTGTATTGTGGGCCCAATTTTTTAGATTGGAAGAAATTTTTCTTTCTCCTCATACCAATGAAAATTCAGTTGGAAGGAAAAAGTTCTCATCAAAAGTGAAACAATGAATTTTCAAATTGGAACAAAAATATATTCCTTCTTAAATTTCAGAAAAATTACTTCAATTCGATTAGAAAATTTGTTCATTGAAATGAATTATTTTTCCCATTCAAAGCAAATCAATTTTCTTCCAATCTAAGAAATTGGGTTCTCAGTGTGAGAGGAAGAAATGTGGAGAAGATCAAATGACAGAAGATGAAGTGTTGGAGGAAGAAGTGTCCACGCTGTGAAAAAAATTCTTTCTGAAAATCTTTTACAGCCACTTTGTTTTTTAATCTTCAGATAAATTTGTCTGATTTTTGAAAAATTTCAACTAAATTTCAGAGGGTGTGATGAAAATTCAGTTAAATCTCTTAATTTTCAGAAGGAATTTTTTGACAGCAAATTCCCTACACTGTAAAAAAGAAACTTCAGGAAAATTCCAGTACCGTACTGGAAGCAATTAACCTGTACATTTGTACTGAAAAATTACATGCAAATTGTGAAAATTTCAGTACACGCATGAGAAAATTCTTGTATTTATACTGGAAAATTGAAGTGAAAAACATGAATTTTCATGTAAAGAACGGGAAAATTCCGGTACAACAGGAATTTTCTTGTACGTGAGCTGAAAAATTCGTCACACGGAAAGACAGAGGTTATGATTATTTAGAAAAATGAATGACAATTTAGGGGAAAAAATAAATTCACTGTAAACAATAACAATAAAACCATCAACGTTTAGTATTTTCACTACGAATTTTTGATAACCTTACTGCAAAGATTTTTCAGCGGTGCTCTTTTTCCCTAAACTGACAGTCATTTTTCTAAATGTTAATAAATGTTATTCAAGTATTGATAACTTTGTTTTTCCCGTGCATGAACAGACATTTTCCAGTCCCTGGGTATCGGAAAATTCCAGGTTTTTTAACAGTGTAGAAGAAATCCCTGTAGCCAGTTTTGAGACCATGACGGAGCCTCACCAGACGCTTGTAAGGAACTTGCAAGGCCTAGTAATGGCCTGGAAAATAACTAGAGTGAAATTTAAGCGATCGAGAGACGAGTAGGAATATTGAAAATTTATAGAAAATATTATATCTCTTCCAACTGTTTAAAAATTCACTCATTTTTACAGGCTGCACAGTAATTTGTTGAAGAATTTTCACTTGTCCTTCGATCACTGGAATTTCACAGCTATTTTTGCAACAAAATTTTTGTTAGTGCATATGTGAAAAGCCGCTAACCGAAAAGGTTGAAAACAAGTTTTACTTCCCTGGTTATAGAATCTGATTGAATCGATTGATTCTCATTGATTTTGATGCAGAAAACTGATTCGAATCCATTGGGAATCAATTTTTAATGAGCTTGAATCAGTTTTCTGGATCAGAATCGATGAGAATGATGAGTGGTGTGTCGGAAAACTTTGGGTCCATGGAATAACGTTCCCGATGAAACTCATTTTATTTTCCTTGATGCACTTTTATGGGTTTTTCTTTTGTAATCAGAGGACATAATATAGTTGAAATTATTTCTTTGGTTGGGTTATTCATTAGCGCATGAGTTCGAGGCGAATAGAATTTCGTATTAGGAATGCGTTGAAAAAACTCATTGATTCCCACGAAATCTCATTGAATCTTGTACAATGTTCTGATCAAATCCCATTGAATTTCATTCCGTCAGATTCTATGGATTTTTCTAGCCATGGTACTTCATTGGAATCCAATCTTCCTCACATTGAACACCCCTTCACATTGAAGAATACTCAAATTCATGAATTGATTCCACGATTCTGTTTTCTGGGACCTATTGGAGGGGATTTCAATGGCATCTCTGGATCATCAAACGTCGAGCTTTATAAATAAAAATCAAACTTCACGCCAATTCGACGGAATATTATTTCTTCGATTTTTCGATAAAAGAAAAGCGATGCTTATAAATGAAAGAGATTATTTATTCAATTCGAAGTGTATGCGAATCGTCGTTTCCCAAGTTGAACCAAAAACTCATTGAATGAATCTTCATGCGACTTTTTTTTTTTGGTGGAAACTGATGTTTGACTGGAACCATTTACAACTTCACAACATCGCAACTACATGCAACTTCCTTCGTGTGTATCAAAGACCGCGAGACTCGATGCGACTCGCTTTTACCAAGGCAAAAAACTGCAAAAGACTTTGCGGGCTCTCAAATATGTTTACTGATGATGTCATACGTGCTTAATATAAATTTTGTATCACTTCGAGTGTTTTTGCTCAACCACTTCTACGTTTTTGTTGTGTTTGTTCGTGAAGAACTCATTATGGAGTGGAAGTAAACACTTCTTTGAAATTTTTATCTCCTTGAGCGGATGGCACGGGTCTATTCATACGAAAAATTCATTCTCGTCCAAAATGTGACTCGAGTGTCTTTTTATTTGACACGGAGAGATGTCCGTATAGGTCATACGTTGCGCTGAATTTGATGAAACTTCAATTAAATCTCGGAAGGTATCCAGAAAATTTGAGATAAATGACAAAGATTGGACCCTGCATCTATGCGGAAATTGATAAATGGCCCAGTATCGATTTGGTACATGCTGTTATGCTGCACGGAAAAGAATAATTGCTATTGGAACTGAAATCTAGATTTTGCAGCAACTATTTTCGTTATCTACATTGTAAAAAATTTCTATACGAAATTTCACATAAATATTCGAAAGTAATTAGGGATTTTCCCGTATTTTACCGGAAATTTATTGGAAAATGATGGTAAATTTATGGAGAATTCCATATAACAATTTTCCGGTTGCAACGTATAAGAAAATTCCGATTATTTTTAACAGTGTAGTCATTTTGATACGTCGGCCAACCGTAAGAATTTTCTTCATGTTAATTTTCATTCATATGCACTGAAAGAAAGGATTCCCTGGTTAAAAGACCCCATTGATTCTGACCAATTCTCATTGAATTGGAATTAAACGTGGACAATGTTCTGAACAAATCTCCCCGGTGAGTTTTCAATGAGATTTGGTCAGAACTTTCATGTGAATCTCGTTGAATCTGGCCAAATCTCACTAAATTACGATTAAACTTGGACAATGTTCTGACCAAATCTAATTGAATTTCATTTGTCAGATTCAATGGATTCCTTTAACCAGGGTTGGTACAGAAGATGGATTTAATCCGTTCGCTGTTATTACTTTTCATGAGTTGTGGAAAACTATGCCATAATTCACAAATTTTTGATGAGAATTGAATTCCAAACTCCTGAACACTTGAGAAATGATTCGAGTAGATCGATGAGATCGTTCAAAAGTTTCGAATTCAAATATTATGGTTACAATCGAGATTTGATGGTGGGTGCTCTTGAGTTGATGAAATTTGCAGGGAACGGGTTAAATCCACCGAATGTAACAGTTATCAAATATATATTCTCAAATATGACCTCAATCAAAATACTCAATCATTATGAACACGTACATGAAATGTAATGATTGTCATCAATTATTTGATGAGTGTTATCGAATATTCGATTAGTCGTATTTGAAGAATATATTTGGCAACTGTTACCAGCCTTTTTTCAGTGTAGTATTCTATCTTTTTGAATGTACACTTGTTACCTTGTTGTAGATGAATTTTGCCAACAGACACCCAGTGTCCATTGTAATGGACACATGATGTTGTTGCATAATATAGCTGTGTATTGAAATACTTTGAAATATGAAAAACACTTTTCGGTACTCAAAACCTCTTGGAAGTTGGACATATTTTATTGAATATTCAAACTGCATTCTGTAGAATCAGTAAAATTCGTTTGAGTAATGCAAATTGCGGTATCAAAAATTTCGAAATTCTCGTTTCGTTTAAAAACATACCATACTGAAAATACAATTTTGAATAATTTCCTTATCGTCAGCCTTATGACACCTTTATCTCGATGATATCATGGGTTTCAAACTGCTCTGATTTGTGGAACGATTTTGATAATTTGCTAAATTCTATGTCCATTGGAATGGACGTCAGATCAGAAAGGGTTGAATCACAATTCGGCCAAGCTAGTGTGGTCTGGTTGGGCTATTCGAAGAGCCAATCCGCGATCAATTTTCTTGCCATGGCGATCGATAGCCAATTGAACTATGTTGGGCTGATTTCATATCTTGACATGGAAAAAATCCTGACTACGTATAGGGCTCCTTCCAAGAGAAGTTTAGCATGCGATTGGTTGATTCTCATGGCACTAGAACGAATTCTGAGACCCTGGTCTAACGAGTAAAATACACCTGTCACCGTGTCAGGCAGATTGAAAGTATAGTCTACTCTGGTTATAATCCTATTACTTATGACCCTCGCTCATATTTGTTTTGCTCCAGTGAGCACAAATATTCCCCCGCTCTAAGACCGCTTGTAGTTTTGGTTCATACATCTTGCTTTAAGTCCCCCTGGTAAGTATGTTCCATGGCCTGAGAAACTGGTCAACTGGAAACCATGGAAAATGTTGAATATATTTCGATATGCAAAAGGCACAAAGATTTTTATATACCTTAGGGGGCGTCCAATAATTACGTGGGTCATTTTTCAGGATTTTTGACCCCCTCCCCCCCCCCCCAAATCCCACGTGAGATTTTTAAAAATTTGTGTTTTGGGTGTAAATGCGTAGATTAGTGTAAACACTGTTGTGACATTTTTTTTACCCATAGCTTATTCTGGAAATATTTTCCACCTTTTTAACTTCACTTTCACGCATATTTACACCGTTTTCTGCTAGAAAAAAAATTACGTGAGATTTGCTAATACCCCCCCCCCTCCGCCAAGTAAGATTGAGTGAGATTTGGCTTGACCCCCTCCCCCCCTAAACACCCCACGTAATTAATGGACGCCCCCTTATGTATGGTATGTTCCTCCTGGTAAAAAAAATCTCTCTGAATCTCTCTGAAATCTCTCTGAATTTCCCTGAATCTCTCCATATTTTGGCACAAATTTCAGAAAGATTCAGAGTAATTCCAGAGTAATTCAGAGGAAGTTAGAGACTTTTCCGATAGTGATACGTTCTGAATTCTTCAATTTTCTCCGAAACTTTCCGCATATCACTGAATCCCTCAGAATTTTATATATTGAAATTCCAAAGCTCCCTCTGAATTTACCTGAATATCTCTAAATTTCTCTAAATCTCCCGGAATCTAATGTATTCAGATTTCAAAGCTTCCTCTGAATTCCTCTGAATCTCTCTGATTTTCTCTGAATCTCCCTGAATTTCTCTAAATATCCCGGAATTTAATGTATTCAGATTTCAAAGCTTCCTCTGAATTCCTCTGAATTTCTCTAAATTTCTCTGAATTTCTCTGAATCTCTCTGAATTCCTCTAAATTTCCGGGAATTTAATGTATTCAGATTTCAAAGCTTCCTCTGAATTCCTCTGAATCTCTCTGATTTTTTCTGAATCTCTCTGAATTTCTCTAAATATCCCGGAATTTAATGTATTCAGATTTCAAAGCTTCTTCTGAATTCCTCTGAATCTTTCTGGATTACTCTGAATCTTTCTAAATTCCTCTGAATCTTTCTAAATTCCTCTGAATATTTCTCAAACAATTTTTCTCAATTTATCTTCCTCTGGAAGTCTCTGAAACTTCCAGAAAGCCTCTGAAATGCAGGACCAAGAATTGTACTGAATTCATTCCTCTCTGAATTTCCCAGAACCGCCCCCCCCCTCCGGACCCCTCTAAATTCCTCTGAACCTCTCTGAATTTTTCTGAACAATCCCACGCACAATTTTTCCTAATTCACCTGTCTCTGTGAGTCTCTGACACTCCCTGAATACCTCTGAAATCCTGAACCAAAAATTTAGCTGAATTAATTTCTCTCTGAATTTCTCTGAATTACGCCGAACCTTCCCAAATTCTTCTGAATATTTCTGAAAAGCTCTACGCACATATTTTCCCTAATTCACCTGTCCCTGTGAGTCTCTGATATTCCCTGAATACTCCTAAAATCCTGAACCAAAAACTTTACTGAATTAATTCATCTCCGAATTTCCCTTAATTCCTGTGAATCTCTCTGAATTACTCTGAATCTTTCTAAAAAGTACCACGCACAATTTTTCTTGATGTATCTGTCTATGGAAGTCTCTGAAACTTCCAGAAAGCTTCTGAAATGCAGGACCAAGATTTTACTGAATTTATTCCTCTCTGAATTTCCCAGACTTCCCCCGCATCTTTCTGAATTCCACTGAATCTCTCTGAATCTCTCTGAAAAATCCCACGCACAATTTTCCTGGAATCCTGAAACAAAAATTTAGCTGAATTAATTCCTTTCTGAATTTCTCTGACTTTCTCTGAATCTCTCTGAATTACTCTGGATCTTTCTGAATTCCTCTGAATATTCCTGAAAAGTTTTACGCACAATCTTTCTAAATTCACCTATCTCTGAAAGCGTCTGACACTCCTTGAACGCCTTTGGAATGCAGGACCAAGAATTCCACTGAATTTGTTCTTCTCTGAATTTCCCAGAATTTCCCTGCATCTCCCTGAGTTCCTCTGGATTTTCCTGAATCCTTCTGAAAAATTTAAAGCACGAGTTCACTCAATCCACTGGTCTCTGAAATCCTATGAATCACGCTGAATTGCTCTGAATTTCTCTGATTCTTTCTGAATCTCTCTGAAACGTGAAATTCTCAGAGAGATTCAGAGAGATTTTTTTACCAGGGCCAACATGAATTGAGCGAAGCTCATAAAAAGTAGTGCAATACAAAATTGTTACTTATAGTGGAAGCGACATCGATTCCTCCCCACTGGCTTCCCCTACAACCCCTAAGCAAGGTTTATGACCATATTGGACTGTATCTAATTCCAAATCGAATGTTTATTTTGAAATAAAACTCACCGTTCAATTATTTTTTGTTTGAATTCTATTGTGGACTACTTTAGACTACTTGAACGTCCGCTTCGGGCTACAGTTGGTAATAAAAAACTGGCCACACTGCGCCAGGCTTGGCTCTCGCTTGTCCCATCCTTGGTTCAGCACTAACCGAACGATGAATTCTTCTTAAAACGAGGATTATTCGAAATGTGGTTGAATATTGCCACAATCTTTGGTCTAGTCTTGATAGAAATTAGTTTTTAATGTAGTGTTGGTCATTGGTAATATCATGGCTCGGTATTGGCATGCCTCTTGATTCTAACGGTTGCTGGTCTATTTCATTTCTATTTTTTCATTAATGATGGGACTCCATAGGAAAAACTCATTTCAGGTTCGCACCACGATTGATTGTCAATCCTCGCCTACACTTTATCTACGTTGTGCCATGCCAACGCCAATGGTACACAGAGAAAAATTTGCTGTAAAATTCACTTTATATCCGATAAATATAAGGATAACATTAAATTGGTTTGCATTGTGAAAAATTTCTATGAGAAACTTCACATCAATGTTCCGAAGTAATTGACAAATGCATGCGTTAGGAATTTTCCGGATTTAACAGGGAATTTACTGGAAATGGTAGTAAAAATCCCACATAATTCGGAATTTTCAGGTACACACCCCGTTCCCTATTTTCAATAAGGTTCTGATCAGGTTAGAATCTGGAAACCGTGAATAAGGAAAATCTTATTAGGCCCTCACAAGGGACTTATCTGATTTGCCTAATAGGATTCAAATAGGGTTGTAACGCAGGGGTACAATAGGATTTGGATGAGATTTCCATAAAATTGAGCGAAATAGGGAAAACCGTAACGAAACCTGATGAGGACCTGATAAATTCCTACCAGTGACATGGTAAATTTTATATCAATGTACCGGGAATTGATTTCCTATCCCATGATCGGAATTTTTCGATTACGGCATATAGAATAATTCCGAATATTTTTTACAGTGTAATTTTTGCCCCTATAATTACAGCAATTTTCTCTCTATGTAGATTTCTATATAGGTATCTTACCATGGAAAACCGTCGAATCAAGTTTGGATTTGACTGAGAATGATTATGGCACATCCAGGGCAAAGTCAGACCAGCCCTGTTTCGATGGGTAGACACCAATGGAAATTCAGTCCCTGATTTTCAACATGGTGCTGCCATTCATGTATACAATGTTGTCCCAATTTTTTTTCAACCAAGGCTGGTTTTTACGCTTGTGCCAGGCTTACGCCAAGTGTGATGATCATTTTCCTAGAAAATTACAAATGTATCATAACCATTGACTGACCATTGGAAACAGCGGCACAATATTATCAGCCCAATTCTTTCCGGCCAAAGTTTGTTCCTGGAATAGAGGCTAAACTTGGGGAAAGCAAGGATTCCTTTTTCAATAGGCCCTCAAAGAGACTTTCAAAACTAGCTGGCTACAGGAGCCATTTTTTAACTCTGACAGCTACAATGCTAAAAAAAACTGGAATTTTCCGGTACCTGGGAATTGGGAAGTTTCTGTTCATGAAAAATTTTTCCGTATTTTACATGAAAATTCATATCTTTACTTCAATTTTCTGACACGTGTACTGGAATTTTCATGATTTGAATGTAATTTTTCAGTACAAATGTACAGGTGAATCGCTACCAGAATGGTACTGGAATGTTCCCGAAGTTTTTTTTTACAGTGTACTCGCTTAGCGGTAGCAGCCAGGAATGTGGCAGCTACAGCAGAAATTCAACAGCTAACAAATATCAATCACCAATTCTGTGCAGTGGAAGCCACGATTTCCAACTGCGATGACCAAAAAATAGCTACAGCTGCAATTATTTCGGCTACAGCGTTTAAAAAAGGTTGCTAAAAAATGAGGCACCTATCTGTCAAAACTTCAAACTTGGTACTGTTGAGTCAGGAAGAGTGAATAATCACTCCAAGAATGATATCTCTGAATGTATAAATGTAATATGTAATTGACAGGGAAAAGAGTGAAGAAAATTCCATACCGAACTCATCGCCAAAACTTGGCATGAAATGAAATGCATTGACAGCATAAATTTCTCATCATTCAATTCAATGCTCGTGATACATCATGTAGTCGTTCTAGATTGTGAAGCGATTTTGGAAAGATAATCATACGATTGTCGGGTCTTAAACACATCTAATATTATGACGTTCTAATCAGGTTGTTCGGTACATGGTATCGCACGCGATAACTACGACCGGTCTTTGCTAAGTTGTCACTCGAGTTGCTCGACATTGATGTAACACGACTGTGATTGATTAACTTCAACCATGTTATATCTCGCAGACTAAGCGTCGGATCTAATTTCGTCATTCCAACGAATCTTTTTGCTTCAGTATCCTAAATATCCCCAGAATGTTGCAGAATATTCTAGAGATATTTGTGCTATGTCCAATATCTGCGGCTCCATTACGGAAAATGAAATTCTACAATGCGCAACAAAGCTGCTGAAAAGTTGAAGCTGAATTCTGACGAGGTGATAACGCCGATAGCGTTACAAAGGCAAGAAGCACAAGAAGAATATAGCAATTACATTTATGAAGATTTGCTCATTCCTCGAGAGACCCATCTCTCGACTCGACACCTCTGTGAAGTGCGAGTGAGAAAGTAAATCATGTGGAAGGGAATGAAATTGTATCGGATGATTCGAGATAGCCTTGATAGGCTGCTGCATGTACGGCTCGAGGTGCCACCGCCGTCGAGGTCGTCGTCGTCATAGCCGTCGTCGTCGTCGTCGCGTGTAGTACGTGCTCTTATACCAGCCGCACTTAAAAGGTTAAGCGCGTTTTGTCAGAGAGAAGCGACGCAATAGGGGTGGTGGCGGCGGTGGCGATAGCGATGATAGCGGTTGCATGTAGTAGAGAGGTTGAATATCTTCTCTTGGGGTGTCTGTCGTGGAATGGCGCGGCAGAGTCTGCGTCGCAGAGTGTAGTGGCGGTTGCAAAGAGAAGTGGCAGTGGAGAGACTGCGTGAAGAGAAGAGCGAAGAGAAGAGCGGAGAAGTGGTGGATGGCAGACAGGCGGCAGACATCCCATGCTTATCCCCACTCTATGTCACCCTTAAGAACAACCCGCTCAGTCCGTGAGTCACCAAACCGTTAAGGGATGAAGCCGCCCTGCTTTCCCTGTGCGCTGGCGCGCACAACACATCAAGACGTGCAACACGAATACCATTAACGCGAACTGTCTCTTCGGATGCATACGTGTGTACACGAATACGTGTACACGAATACGTGTACACGAATACCCGTACACGCGTATCCACACGATTCCCTCTTTCGCGCACATCCACACGTAAAAACGAAGAGTAGTTACAGTGCATTACACCGGTTTGTCTCTCTGTCAGGGAGCAAGAGAGAGAAACAGAGAGGGAAAGAGGGATAAAAGAGAGAAAACAAAAAGACGAGTTACGTCGAGAAAAATCCACCGTAACCGCGCTGCGAGAGAAACGACGTTTTTATGGTCATACGAATCTCTAGTATAATTAAAAAGTTATCTATAAATGGATTTTTTTTCTCCCCTGTAACACCAGGTTTTCTCAAATCCTCGTCACCCTGGATTCTCGCGCTCTCCTCCTAGCTTTCCAGGATTCTAACGTCTTGTGTCCCTAAATACCTCTTGAACTCCTCAAGTTTTGTTCATCGACTATCAATTGATGAATATAATTCAGCATCGATGATTCTCCCTCTGAACTTTGAGTTTGGATGGTTATTTTGAGGTTCGCTTGTTAGTTACACGTGTTAACTTGAAACCATTAGTCTCCTTTATCTCAGTTTCCCTACTTTATACAAGTTATGCAAGTTTTTTCACAAAGCGCGGCACTTAAAAATCTGTAGCTGTCAAATAAATTGTGAAATTTTCCCCCGAGAAATAGGGATAGCGAAGTTTCTTCGCAGATGGGGTGAAAATTCCTTATGTTTTTATGGAAACACAATCCCCCTGCGATCAGGGAACAGAATTTATCAACGGTGTACAGGCAAACTTCCCAATACAACTTGGATATCTTCATTATCTGATTAAGCGGAGAAAGCGTATCAATTCCAGTAACCTTGAAACATCAGGGAACCATGTAAAGTATTTTTGAGAATTACTTCATATCTGTGTAGAATATCCCTTTCTGACTTGTTCCAATGAACATAGAATTTAGCAAATTATCAAAATCGTTCCACGAATCAGTGCAGTTTGAAACCCATGATATCATCGAGATAAAGGTGTCATAAGGGAATTATTCAAAATTATATTTTCAGTATGGTATGTTTTTAAACGAAACGAGAATTTCGAAATTTTTGATACCGCAATATGCATTGCTTGAACGAATTTTACTGATTCTACAGGATGCAGTTTGAATATTCAAAAAAATAGGTTCAACTTCAAAGAGGTTTTGAGTACCAAAAAGTGGTTTTCATATTTCAAAGTATTTTAATACACAGCTATATTATGCAACAACATCATGTGTCCATTACGATAGACACTGGGTGACTGTTGGCAAAATTCATCTACAACAAGGTAACAAGTGTACAGTCGAAAAGATAGAATACTGCACTGAAAAAAGGCTGGTAACAGTTGTCAAATATATTCTTCAAATACGACTAATCGAATATTCGATAACACTCATCAAATAATTGATGACAATCATTACATTTCATGTACATGTTCATAATGATTGAGTATTTTGATTGAGGTCATATTTGAGAATATATATTTGATAACTGTTCCATTCGGTGGATTTAATCCGTTCCCTGCAAATTTCATCAACTCAAGAACACCCACAATTAAATCCCGATTGTAAGTAGAATATTCGAATTCAATATATTTTCGGATGAGTATGTTCTATGCACATTCTTAGAATGTCTCTTTCGGATTTATCCAAAACAGTCTCACCTGCATATTCCATGCATGATCATAGAACCAACGCAGAAGAATGTTTGAAAAGTTCTCGTGCTACTTGGGAAAGTCAACTCTCAGATTGAGAAATGTTTGACGAATGTTGAATATTATCCGTCTCGAAATACACGGAAAAGAAGAAATAGTTGCAGCAACTACTTAGTAGTCAGGACAAGTAACTTGACAGGTATTTTGAATTAGTTGAGACAGCTAACGTGATACTTGTCCTGACGACTAAGTAGCTGCAGCTAACTTCAAAACTTCAACGATTTCTCTGCAAAACTTCATTATCGCAATTCTTAGAGAAAGAAAGAATTTTTTCAACAGATTCATCTTCCAAAACTCTGTGAAATTCTGCATATTTCTGAAAATTTCTATCGCCAGTAAAGGTTTCTCTGTACATTTCCAACTTATTGGTCAAAGCTGTTTTGTTGAGAAATGTTGAATTTTCTCAACATTTTTCTACTTGATAAATGGTGGAAACATTTGACGAGGAAAGGAATTTTCTCCACGAATTCATACATTGCTCTGCAAACTACATTTGCAGAAAAAAATTTGAATTTTCTCTTTATTTGTCTATTCCAAGAATATTACGGCTTGTGGCGGAGAGTTGAGTTTTCTATACAAATTCATACATTTTTCTCAAATCGCATTTGCGGAGATAAAGTGAATTTTCTCCAATTTTTCAATCGACTCAAAACGACTCGAGTAAAATTCACTAGTAGGCCTCGAAAAAACCTCTCTCCCACGACCCACTCATTTTTCCTTTCGGAGGATTCTGAATCGATGAGTCTATATCCGACGAGAACGAATTTTTTAAAATTTTCTATCGATTTGACCCAGCACTTGGAAAAATTTACAAGTTAAGGTCGAAAAAAACCTTTCTCCCACGATCCACTCATTTTTCGTTTCATAAGATTCTGAATCGATTAGTCTATATCTTACAGGGACGAACTTTCAAAATTTTCTATCGATTTGACTCAGCACTTGGAAAAATTTACAAGTTGAGGTGAAAAAAATCCCCTCTCCCACGACCTATTCATTTTTCGTTTCAGAAGATTCTGAATTGATTGGTCTATACCTCACGAAAACGAATTTTTCAAAATTTTCCATTGCGATGATTCCCATAAGTGGTACTTTAAGATGACTGTAGTCATCTCGGAGATCCGCTGATGTGATAGAGGCTTTGCTTCTCACTCGCAGGACCCGGGTTCGATCCTCACTGAGGAAAGTTCCTAAAAATGGACTTTCAATGTGGTGTCTCTTCCGTAATGTCATTCAAGTCGAACTGGAAGGAGATTTGTAGAGATAAACTCTGAACGAAAATTTTTTTTCTCAAGCAAAAGTGAATAGATAAAACAGAGATTCGTAGAGTAATGCAGAAATATGCAGAGAAGTATTTAATGTAATATGGAGATTTGGCGAGTTTTGTACGAATTTTGTGGAGAAATTCATAAAATATTACGAAGATTGGAAGAATTATGTACAATTTTGCAGGGTAATGCAGAAATTTGTAGAGTAATATTTATGGTTAAAAATTCTGCAAATTTCTCAAAGCGTCCGAAATCTGACAGTTATGTAGAAAAATCCGAAGAGTTTTGAAGAATTTTAAAGAGAAATATTTTTATTGGGGAGATGGTCGAAAATCGCTTATTCAAGTAATTATTGCTGCAACTATTTTTTTTTTCCGTGTGGTTCCAAGAAACATAGATGGAACATTCGTTGAAGGTTCATCGAAGGTTTGATGAAGCTTCATAAAAATATCTATTCTTATATCAATTTGTATGAATTTATATGAATAATCAATTAATTGATAGACGTGAATTAATATAAGTATATAGATATTTTTATGAAGCTTCATCAAACCTTCGATGAACCTTCAACGAACGTTCCATCTATGTTTTCCGAAGGTATTTCGAGGCAAACATTTCAACGTTCAGAGAACTTTTGTCAAACGTTTGTGAATCTAAAATTTAGCTCTCATGGACCTTTGGCCCGATCTATACAGATCTAATCTGAACGTTCGCTGAAGCTTCATGTTCTCTTCGGGATTAAATTCAATTGGCGAAGAGATACAACATAAGCGAGATGAAAAGTGTGTTGAAAAGTGCCATGATTTATTGAGGATCAGCGCACAATGGTCGAAATCAGGAATTTAATGTTCATAATCTACTACAAGTCCTAATTCTTCACCGATTTTGATGAATTTTGTTAAAAGATACTCAGAATTAAATTCTTAAGAGAAGTGTCGATTCCGATTTCTGAATTTTTTTTTTATCATGACAATAAATGAGCAAATACCCGAAGAGAACATTTCAGCGAACGTTTCATCTATGTTTCCTGAACGTATTTCGAGGCGGACATTTCAACGTCCGTAGAACGTTTGTCAAACGTTTGTGAATCTAACAGTTAGCTCTAATGAACCTTCGGCCCGATCTATACACATCTGATCTGAACGTTCGCTGAAGCTTCATGTTCTCTTCGGGTAGTTAGGAAAAATCTTCAATTTCAGGTATTTAAGCTTGTTACTTCCAGAAAAGTCTTGGGATGACCTTACTATTCTGCGAGATTATTGCACGTATGCTCATTGAACATGAAGAGTTGAGATAATTGCAAATCCGATTATTATAAACAATTTTCATGAGGAAATCTGAGATTGCGATAATTCTGGTTGCAAAAACATATTTTTTTGGTTTCAATTACTTGGAATGATCACAAGATACATTGTTCGTGAAGAAAAAGAGGCAAACGTTAAGATTTAACATTCGTTATAAACAATTTTACAAACAAATTCTGAACTGAGAGGTTTTTTGATGGGAAAAATTGTATTTCTCTCGTGTTTATTCAGAATTATCATTAGAGTCACAATCTGTCATGAAATTTCAGCAACATTCAACAATAATATTATTGTTATTAACAATTTTATAAACAAATTCTGAACTGAGAGGAAACTGTAGCTGGAATTGAGCCCGAAAACATTTTCGTAGTTACAGTAGCCATATTTTTCATTGAAATAGCTTCAAAATCACTTTGATAATGAAAATAAAGCTATTTATGACCAAGAACTGTACTTGGCTTATTCTCATCTACAAAATGCGGATCGAAAATATCTAGTAATCTTTAATAAAAAGTTGTATCTCTTAAAATTTGAGAATATTTCTGAAATTTGTGATATAGATAAAACGGTTCACATTTCTATTGAATATTACTTGACAAAGAATGGAAAATTATCAATACTGCGCAAATAATAGGAAGAAGTATGAATTTTCCAAAAGTCGTGCATACAATTTCACAAAGTTAGTAACAAAATTTCGAACTTTTGGTATTCACTTTGTGAAATTGCATGCGCGACTTTGGAAGAATTGATATTTCTCTCTATTGTTTGTCGGTTATTGATAATTTTCCATTCATTATCAAATAAAATTCAACAGAAATGTGAACCGTTTCATCTTGATCACAAATTTAAGAAATATTCTCAGATTTTTAGAAATATTCTCCAATTTTCTAATCAAGATTACTATATTCTCGATCTGCATTTTTCTCACATTCGTGAAGTTTGAATCATCCACAGAAACGAAACGAAAATTGAAACTCATGGATCGGGAAAATCGGAGAACCACCAGTGTTTATCTTCTCGAATAAACTCCTTGGAACCGGAAAACTCGTTCAAAGAATGCTCTGCAAGATTTGGGGTCTTTAACACCTCAGTATTTCGATATTCGGTTACAAATTCGTTTCAATAAACGATTCAAACTTCAGCAACATTTTTTCTCCGTGTGCGTGAACCCTGATAAAACACGAAGAATTCTTTTTCAAAAAGAAGAATAGAATTCTGTCCCGAACATTGAACTCCCCCAGAACTCTTTACGAATTCATCAGTTCGAAAAGAGTTCTTGAAGAATTCTATTCTTGTTTTTGAAAAATAATTCTTCGTGTGTTATCTGGGAACAATGACTGCTGTAATTCCGCTATTATTTCCCTAATGTCAGTTACCAGTGTTCGCCCAATTCAAGCAACCGATTGTTAGACACTCTTTCATTGAATTTTATTCCAATTTCTTTTGTATTTGCCGTGGAAAATGCCTAAGTCTCCTCGTCGCTATTTTTGTAATTCATGTTCATGCCATCACCTAGTTTCCTGGAGATGTTTGAATCTACTATATATTGGGAATAAATCTATCAGGTGATCAACATCCCAGAGATACAGTTATGCAATGAATTTATATTAACAACGAACGATGATAAAGTTGTAGCACTCAGTTTATTCCGTGGATGAAATATTTGGAGAGTAAATAATCATAATTCATTGAAGAATGGAAAATAATAACCTTCAATTTGATTATTTTCTCGTATTCGATTTATCAATCGTTATCACGAATAAAATATATATATATGTGGACTGTATATTAAACAATGGAGTGGAATCCTAAGAATAGTCAGAATTCAATGTTTTTTATTCCGTTTTTCGTTGCTGTAAAATTTAGTACCTAAGAAAATAATCAGTTTTTCAAAGTTGCAGCTCGAAATATTCATTTTTGAAACTCGCTGAGGATTTATGAAGATTTTTGAATCCATTCACGGAGAAAAAACAAATTCGCTGTGATATCGAAATCTAATTTTGCTGGGTCCCTTTTGCTGAAGCAGCAAATTATACGTATACTGTGACAAAATTTTAGCTGTATGAGTCAACATTTTTTAGCTTGTCTGATTTTTCCACTAGAAAACTACTAGATCGTTTCAACCGTTTTCCGTCATCAATATTCAATCAAATACATCAAACTTTGGATCAAAACATTTAGAATGATTCAAACAACCCGGCTCTGATCTGTTTGTTGTTGAAATAAATTATTATAATCAATTAGAGCGAAATTTCGTTATCAGCTAATTAGAAACCTCCATTGAGTGATTTTGATATTATAACAAGTATAACTCGTGCACAATTATTTTGAGACCAGAGCCGACTTCTTTAATTTATTCTGAATTTTATGATCCAAAGATCATTGTAATTAATTGAACATCGATGATGTTCAACGGTTGAAACGATCCAGTAGTTTTCTGGGGAAAAATCGACCAGAGGACACCCTTGAATAAATTAACACGTTAACCTTTGTTGGAACCCCAATAAAAATATTTCTCTTCAAAATTCTTCAAAACTCTTCAGATTTTTCTACATAACTATCAGATTTCGGACGCTTTGAGAAATTTGCAGAATTTTTAACCATAAATATTACTCTACAAATTTCTGCATTACTCTGCAAAATTGTACATAATTCTTCCAATCTTCGTAATATTTTATGAATTTCTCCACAAAATTCGTACAAAACTCGCCAAATCTCCATATTACATTAAATACTTCTCTGCATATTTCTGCATTACTCTACAAATCTCTGTTTTATCTATTCACTTTTGCTTGAGAAAAAAAATTTTTGTTCAGAGTTTATCTCTACAAATCTCCTTCCAGTTCGACTTGAATGACATTACGGAAGAGACACCACATTGAAAGTCCATTTTTAGGAACTTTCCTCAGTGAGGATCGAACCCGGGTCCTGCGAGTGAGAAGCAAAGCCTCTATCACATCAGCGGATCTCCGAGATGACTACAGTAATCTTAAAGTACCACTTATGGGAATCATCGCAATGGAAAATTTGGAAAAATTCGTTTTCGTGAGGTATAGACCAATCAATTCAGAATCTTCTGAAACGAAAAATGAATAGGTCGTGGGAGAGGGGATTTTTTTCACCTCAACTTGTAAATTTTTCCAAGTGCTGAGTCAAATCGATAGAAAATTTTGACAGTTCGTCCCTGTAAGATAAAGACCAATCGATTCAGAATCTTATGAAACGAAAAATGAGTAGATCGTGGGAGAAAGGTTTTTTTCGACCTTAACTTGTAAATTTTTCCAAGTGCTGGGTCAAATCGATAGAAAATTTTGCAGAGAAACTGTTGAAGTTTTGAAGAGAAATATTTTTATTGGGGAAACGACCACCTGAGTGTAAAAATTTATTTTTGATTCAATATAGTTTGCATATAATTCTATGTAAATGAGTAGGGTTGTGCAGAGTAGTGATTTTTTCGAGTCGAGTCGAGCCGAGTACTCGAAATTCACCGAGTACTCCAAAATTTTTCGAGTACTCGAAAAGTATATAATATATATAAATATGAATATAATTTGTCCATGTTCTCTAAGAATATTCTACCCTTTGCAAATGATAATTCAGGATAATTCTAAGAAAATCGACAAATTAATTGACAAAATCTCCAGTACTCGCACACACTTATAAATTAGATATAACTTGGAAAATTTGATGCAAAAAAAACAGGAGTTGTTCTGGCACTCGTGGAACTCCTCATTGTTGTGCCTCTGCCAGACACCATAAAAATATAATTTAAGGTGAACAGTTGTCTGAATCAACAAGGCTGTGGCAGTGAACAATCGGAAACAATTATTCCATCTCAACCTTTGCGGGTATTGACAAGACTGAGACAAAACTCAAGCTTTTTCCAGGGTTGGCACAAACAAACAAAAGTAATGTGCTGTGGAATGAGCTTCGATAGCTAAACTTTTAGCTTCATCAGCTGAATTTTAGTGATTGTTGCTGAGAAATTAGCTGTCTCGTGGGTGTTGAAATATTGATCCATGATAGCTCAAATCCAGCTGATACAGCTAACAATTTTTTTCTTTGCTAAATATGTCGAGGCTAAAATGCAAACAATATAACAGAATTCCAAGTCGCAACTAATTTTAATGTTTTATTTCAAAATTTTATGCATGAATTATTTCTCCTATCAACATTGTTCAACAGATATGAATATTCCAAATGTTAGAAAAAACTTCGTTAGCAACTTTCGACAAAGAATTTTCTCTAAAACTTTCAATTATGAACCGTTAATCCGATGCGGTACATAAATTTGTATGTTTTTATATGCAACAGCTTATTGAACAATTAGAACCAACAGGGTGGATGAAAAAGCACGTTTCTTGATTATTTCAAAATATAATAAACACAAAAATGAATAAATCAAAAATATTCTGTTTCTGAATGTTTTCATTCTTCACTGTAAAAAATAAATGTGGAATATTTCACCATGAATAGGGAACTTGACATCCCGATTTGGTAGAGTTTGCCCTTACTTTTTGGAGGATTCAAAACCCAAAAAACGGAATAGTTTCTCAAAGTGAAGGAAAAATCCCGTATTTTTGATGAAAAAACAATTCTCCCGCGACCAGGGGATGGAATCCGCCATTAAAGTGAGGAAAAACTCTCCATATTTTTTCTAGTGTTTGTAAATCTATCACATCTCTGATAACATGAATGAATCAACACAATCTGCGAATGATTCTCAAACAACTCCAAAACGATTTCCGTCCTGGTAATGAGAATAAGTGCAATATAAATCTATTAAGCAAATAAGCATGGAGTGATAGCAAGATTCGTTGGAAATGAGCAGTATGGAGCTTTTTGAATAATTAGGTAATAATTACGGACTTATCTTTCATTTGAAACTTTCGTATTTATTGCAAACTTGTAATACTGATGAAAAGAGAGAGAAATCTCATACAACAAATCGATTCAGATAGAGTGCGCAGAGAATTCAATATGAATTCTTAAGAATTCTTTTTCAACTCCTATGCCGTAGCTCTCCCTGCAGAAACGGAATCATTCGGAACGATCGATAGTGCAAATCTCTGATCAAAAATATGATTCGAACTTATTTAGAATCATTTGAGTCTGAAACGGCTAATTTGAAATTTGTACATTTCTCATTGGAAAAATTTCATTTTGATAAGAATCAATTCTTCGAATGATCTCACTTAGAGATCTCCTATGACTCCCTTCCTCCATCCTCATACCTTCATAGTTCCATTGATATAAAGAATTATAGCACTTTCTTACCGAACAGATTATGAAAACAAACACATCAATTCTTACTCTTACTTTTTTATTCATCTTATTTATGTCAACAGAGAATTCTATGCATTTGATTTCGAAACATTACACTTCGAACTTCGAATCAACGTGTGAAAATACATTGTCCATAAATTAACATATGGATTCCTCGTTCGCGTTGGAGAAAAATTGAAAACATTTTTTGCATGCAAATTTCATCTCTCAACTTATGCACACGAAGTTCTCTGAATGTTTTAAAAACATAGCCTAGGTCCTGCGAGTCTTAACCCCCAAATGTTTAGAGTATTTTCACTTTGAATGCAGCTAAACACGTCCTGAAAACGTTCTTTTCATATACTACAGGACGTTCTCGTCATGTTTTTCTAATGTAATTTCATGAAAACTAACTTTTTTTTTAAGGAGTCATTCCACGACTCCTCGACTCCGACTCTACAGCCCTGCCTATGACTGGGCCGTTGTTTCCAATAATCAGCCAGTCATGGTACATTTATGATGTTCCAAGAATGAGATGTGTACTTGGCACCAGCTTGGCAGAAGCCTGATCTCAGTTAAGAAAAATTGCGCCAATATTGTACACATGACACAATCTTGATTGTCAGTGACTAAATCTGAAATTTTGTAAATGACTCAACCTGATCCGAACTTGACCGTTAGTTGACACATTACAACAGATATCATAGTTCGAGTAGAGCTTCGCTCAATGATAATACACAATGATGACAATTTTTTTTCAATAGGCAATATAGGTTTCTATAGCTCCTAGTATGAACTCTGAATTTTTACTGAATTTTTAATAACGTACATTGAAAATTACTGATATGTAATCCATTCCAATGGACACAGAGTGTCTATGACTGGACGAAGAAAAGGAGAAAAAATTAAAAATATTTGTATATCACTGTTCGTAATGAACGAAAATTACAAAGAATTTCAACGAAATAGGTAATTTTCCAAAATACACAGGCTGTTGATGAGTGTTTAGAAATGAGACAGAGTACGTGCACAGTCTCATTGAAAGATTCTCAGACTGATCATAGAATATACTCGAAACTTCTAAGAACCTTCTCAGCATTTCTAACCTGTTGTGCTACCTGGATTTATGAACCTTCAGTCGGATCTATACAGATCGTTCGTTGAAGCTTCATGTCTCCTTGTGACAATTCCATTACCAAATTCCCAAACAATTTTCCAAAAACTTCTTTCAAACCACACTATTCAAACCGAACGATTTGATTACAGGTCGAACGTTGAACGGTCAACCGCTCTTAGAATTTCCAATGTCGAGTGGGGAACAAATGGAACCATTGAGGATAAAAAAAGCGACGCTCTGGGCGAAAATCGGCTACAGGCACGATCGTCATTACCAACACCGTCCAGCGAACCAAGGAAACATCACGTTATGGGTTTTCAGGGTTCGATGCGGTAACTCGACGCACTTACGTGGAAAGGTACGCACCCAAATCCCTCGACTCCTCTCTCAGATACAGAGAATTCACACGATATCATTGTGTCGATTATCGAATTATTTCCAGGAGCTAAGCGAACAGGAATTGGAGTTGATAACGTCATTAGGGATAACCATCGACGACTTAGGATGGTTAAAATTTGACGTTACGAAGGTCGTGAGCAACTGGTACGCAGTTAGTTCGAGCTCATCGCGGGACAAGCTGACGTTGCTCGTGGATTGCTCCGGTTGCGGTTCACATATTCACCTATCAACTTTCGACGGTCACTCGCCACGTGTTATCGACGCGTCAATCAATTCCAAAGGCAAGAGATTTTGTTTAATCTCTTCTCTCATCTTATCGTCTTATCATTGTGTGTGGGTTTTTTTTTCAATTATCAATCTTTCGTATAGGTGCCGAAGACACCGACAGACCGTTCTTGGTCGTTCTCACGGATCCCACGGCTGTGAAACGAGTCCGAAGACGAGCGGTCGAGTGCAGCGGTGCGGTAAAGGGCCAGTGTTGCAAACAGAGGTTCTACGTCAGTTTTTCGCAACTCGGATGGGATGATTGGATAATCGCTCCTCAAGGGTAAGTTTTATTCATCTATGATATAATATCCCAGTAAACACTTACGAGAGGAAGAGAGCTCTTTAAAAGGTTTTTTGAAAATGTTCCGTCGAAATTGTCGTATTGAGACCCAATCAGAAAAAACCGACGTATGCCAATGTTGACAACAGGTGGAGTACAGTGCCAGTATTGGGCCCCCAAGAGTCGGCTAGCACGTACCCGGTATGGAAAAGCGTTATCATTTCGGACAAATGCTAGTACTGCTGCAGTACAGAACACCAGTACTGCGCCAGTTATTAAATTCTGATTGGGTATCCGAAGGGTATCATTTTTCTGAGATCTCAGAAAAAAATTCTCTTCAAGAATTCGTTTGGATAACATTTTAGCAATCTCTTATTTTCTTCTGATAACTCTATGTTCATCTCCTGAAAGGTCTATCTGAACTCTTATACATATTTGAGGGAGACCTTTAAGAGCTCTTGATGATAACATTAAATAATATTCGAGTAAGAGTAGATATTATATGTTAAAATATTCCTTTTTGTTTTTTTTATTAAGCATATTATATATTCCGTTCAGCACATTCGCCCCCTGCATAGGGTAATATCACGTAATTCGGTTACAGCGGACAAATGTTGATCCGTTTTTTTTTCCCCTGTGTACTCGGTTTCGTCGAGGATCGATAATCATTGTCGATAATCAAGTCGTCCCACTCGTTTGTCGCACATTCACTACATGTTCCATGCAATGTCGAAGCTTTTGACTGGTTTGCCGGTTGCATCGAGAGACAATACTTTTCCTATCCCTTCCAGCAGGTACCTGCGGCAGTAGTCATTCGTAGGGCATCCCGTGAAACACGCCTCGTTTACGTGTCTGCGTGCTATGGGAGCAGAGCAATGGCCCTTTATTATTTTAATGATCCCAGAGTATATAGATATACATTTATATATATATATATATATATCTCTCAAATTCGTTTCGAATCGATCCATTCGTTAATTGAATTCCATCCCTACGCGTACTACACGAAACTTTTTCCATGATGAAAAAGAGAGGATAAGTTTGCGATATGTGTATGGAATATAATAATCGCATGATTTGTTTTCTTTTTTTTTTTTGCAGGTACTACGCGAATTACTGTAGGGGCGACTGCGCGGCAGGTCATAGAACGCCGGATACTTATTTAAATTATTACACCCACGTGATCGAGGAGTACCGGAAGATGGATCGACTGGCCGGTATGCAACCCTGCTGTGCGCCGCTTAAATTTTCTCCTATGTCTTTGATTTATTATGGACCGGATTCGAACATTATCAAAAGGGATTTACCGAAAATGATAGTCGACGAATGTGGTTGTCCTTAGAATCCTGTGCGTGATGTTTGGAGGAATCTTCAACGGGGAGGAAAAACGAGATTGAGAAGAGGCAAATGGAAAACAGAGAGTGTTGAGAGTACGAATTATTACGACTTTGTATATATGCATATACAAATCTATATAAAAAGCGCTTCTATCCTCCGTCCTCGCCTTAGAAGAGAAGAGGATTTGAAAAGAGAGAAAGAGAGAGGGAGTGAATGTATTGTAGTTCGATCGAATGCTTGGTATAGGGTCTTGCGATATGATATAATAATATGAATGTTCGAACCGATTTGTGCTCGATTTAAGTTTCGAATAATATTGCAGTATATGCGATGATAAACGACGACATGCGGCCACATATACAAGACGAATCATACACACACACACACACACACACACACAGTTACAAAACACCCGCAAACGCACACAACGCAAGGGCGTATCCGTCGCGACGCGCGTGCGTCGTCAAACGACCACGTTTATATTATAATGTGCATTATTATACGTTACCGCAACTTAACCGTCATAGAATGATGATGATGATAATGATGATGATGATAATACCTCAGCACGGGTTATTATCAATATTCATTTATCTCTCAACTACTGTATTTCCATCAAAGAAAATTCGTATGTGCGGAGACGCGTGTTGTTTGTGTGTTTAATAATGGTTTATCCTTATTATAATTCATGTATTTTCGAAGTCGACGTTCTAGGAATGAATTGGACGCAGAAAGAAAACGCAAAGAATAGATAGCATTTGTACTATTAGTTGACCAATTTTAAAGACAATAGAAATTTCTATACACATTTCTAAATACTATTTTCTTAGCCCTCGATTAGATAACCATTAATTAAGATAAATTCGAATAATAATTGGGCTGACCGAAAACCCTGATCGGCATCGAAAATACTATTTTTTGAACAATCAAATCGGATAATAAAAATTCGCCCGTGTGGAAATTCATTCTTGGTGGCATGCACAGTGGACTCCGAATACCAAAAATCTGGAAAAAATATCAAAAAGTCTGTAGTTTCGGATATTTGACCTTTGGGGTGGAAGAGATTTGATCCTTTCTCCCTATTCTTGTGTTCCCACACAGCACCACAGTCCCAGAATGATTCATAAAGAATTTTTATCGAACTGATTGTGTTCTTCATGAATTCTTTAAGAATTCTTCAGTTCAAAAGTATCCTCTCGTGAGGTACCACCCGAGTAGAAATAGTGAAGCGACGAACGACCATGTTCGAAGAGACGTTGTGTCTCGAAAAGTAAACCCATTGAACTTTTCTGAAATGGAATCTACTGCTGGAAGAGTATAGAATAAACTAAAAATTAGTGGAATATCAATTTACCGAGTGGCAAATAATGGCAAAGCAATAATGATCGTATGTGATTTTTATACCTCTGAAGTTTGGAAATTTGTTCAGTTATTTGGAGAGAAAGTTGTGTTCCACGCTTTTCCACATCACTTTCACTTATTATTGGAGTTTGTAGATGGGGGTCTTACCTTTGAAATGAAATAAAAAATTAACTGCCCCTTTTGGCCCCTTTGGGGTTCCGTCATTGTTTTGTGAAGGAAGAGTATCTTTCAGACACATTGTGACAATGTGACAAAAACCTTGATGAAAACCTTTCAAGCAGTTCTCAAATTCGTTTGAAAATCGATATCCCGGAGGTTTTCGAAATCGCTGATGAACAGTCAGATTGTCAGAATTTCCAAATTCAAAATGACAGATCCAATGTGGTGGACCGAAATTTGAAAATTCATCGGTTTTCCTTCCCAAACAGCACCGAAAGTTCTCAAAACGTTTCAAAAACGTATCCAAAGTCCCACAGATGTTGGTTTCCAGAAGCACATTTTCCAAACATCTTAGGAACATTCATCCAATGTCCCAGGTAGCACACGCACGTTCTGAGAATGTTCTGAGAATGTACGTTGAGGATATTCGAATATTCTATGAAGATTCTTATTACGTGCGAATATATCCTACGCACATTCTCAGAATGTTTGAATGAGACTGTTTCAAACATTCTCAGAATATGATGCCAAGAATATTGTGGGGATATTAGAAAAAAATGCTGTTGAAATGAAAATTTCCGTCAATATAAACTTCTGAGTGTCACCGAAAACTACTCCACAATCAATTTTTGGATCATTAAACATCTGTAATCATAAATTGTTAGCAATATTATGGATTCACATGGATGGATGAAATACTCATGATTGCAACCGGGAATCGTAATATATACGGCATTTCTTAATATTTTATTACACTTTTGAGGATTATTTTTTACACATGGCACTCTCAGAGAACCTTTGCGATATTAAAATGCACCTTTCATAAATTTATCATTCCCCAAATACAAATTAAAATAATATATTAACCGAGGGTCTGTAGCCTGTCAACAACATTATCCGCCATTACTGAATTCATGTCATCACGATACTTGCGCATGCGCTGCTCATCAATCTCCCTAAAAACTTTGTACGCATATTGTACGAACGTTTCTAGAATATCCGAAACAGTCTCATTCAAATATTCTAAGAACGTTCTATGATTATTAAAGAATCTTCTACGCTTTTTGTGAGAATATTCGATCAAGTACATTTTACGAATGTTGTGAGAATATTCTCAGAATATTCCGTGTTACATGGGGTGTTGGGAAGCACGTTTCGAGGACATTGTTTACACATGCTATATGGTACGTTTTCAGAACGTTTTCGAGACGTCATATGAAAACCAAGTATTTTATCTCCACCCTATTAAAAATGTCCGACAGATCCTGACAAATTCCGGTGAAAATTCTGTCTGGTTTCGTCGGAAATTATCATGCCTGGGACAAAAGACGACCAAATCCTGCACAGACTGAAAAGCCAGACGAAGCCGAACAAAACCTGACGGATTCCGGTTAAAATTCTGTCTGGTTCTGTCGGAAATCATCAAGCCTGGGACAAAAACCAACCAAATACTGACAGAAAATTATTCGTCGGACATTTGGAATAGGGCAACCTACACGGAGAAAAATTGTCTATTATGAATTACTAGACTCGCTAGTATATTGCGGATATACTTGCATTCTGAAGTTATATACGAAACATTCTCTTCAAAAGTACCAGACTTTCTGGGAGTTAATGGTAGGATAATGACATTTTATAATAGAAACCCGAGAAAAAGTGAATTAGATCTAATGAGATCTATGTAGATCTCTTGAGATATAAGTAGATCTCTCTAAATTTTGGAAAAACAAGATCTACGAAGATCCAAAGAGATCTTGTTTTTCAAAAATTTAAATCTAAAGAGATCTACATATATCTAAAGAGATCTACTTATATCTCAAGAGATCTACATAGATCTCATTAGATCTAATTCACTTTTTCTCGGGAAGTCTGATACTTTTGATGAGAATGTTTGGTATATAACCTTAAAATGCAAGTATATCCTCAATATACTAGCGAGTCTAGTAATTTTTAGTGGATAATTTCTCCCAGTGTATACAAATGTACCCGGATAGCATCGGGAGGTTTTCTGAACGTTCATAAAACGTACTTACTTTCACAGAAAACGTCCAAATAAAATCCCAGGACGTTCTAAAAACGTCGCATGTACGTCCCAGGGACATACAAATGTTCTGTGATGTTCAATTTATGTCCCCCATGCGACGTTCTGGGGTAGGGGGGTACAACTCAACGTTATAAAAGTAAAATAAATTTGCACTCATTTCTGCGCCCTCTAGGCCGAGTACTTTGATGTGAACTAAAAATCAATATGGTGGCCTCGTGTAGCAGGGTAACCTCAAAATTATTCTGATTTTGAAACATCAATAATATTTCAAGAATAAAGTGTGAAAATGGCAAAATTCTAAAACCATATTATATATTAGAACATATAATTTGTTTTTAGGATTGTTGTTCACACTTTATTGTTGAAATATTATTGATATTTCAAAATCAAAATTGGTCAGCATAATTTTGAGGTTACCTCGATTAAATACGATCAAAGCGCCACCTTGATGGAATACTTGTCCGTAATTAAAATGTGGCTTGGGGTCATCCTATAGAGTTGAAGGCCCCTGTTCTGGGGACGTGTTCAATGAAGATGTCAATGACGTTCTACGATACTACGCGTATGTTTGTATAGGTTAGTTTTCATGAAAGTACGTTTGGGAAACGTAACGAGAACGTCCCGTGGTAGATGAAAAAGACGTACTGGGAACGTATTCAGGTGCATCAAAAATGAACGTTCTCTGAACGTATTCAAACCTACTCCACGGAGACGAAGCGCGCAAAACTAAGGTTATGTTTCTAAAACGTCCACAGAACGTCCACATTCAATGCTGTCTGGGTATATTTATAGTTTTACTAGGGAAAAAAGTACCAAACAACCATAAAAATATGTTTTGTATTGAATATTTGGAAAGATTCCTTTCCAGAAGTTCGAAAACTATTGGCAGAATGTAGTAAGTTATCAAGAATTAAGTCAATATATTAAGATTCACATAACCTCAAAATTAACGTGACACAAAATTTCACTACCTGCAATGTATTGAAGAGATGCAAATGTGATTTATCAAATCTATCGATGCAGGCTTCACCGCAGTTCATTTGCATCTCCTCGGAATGGAGAATATTAAAAGATTTGGCACAATTTTGATCTTTAACAAATTCTCATTCAACATGTTTCATGAACGTTCCATGGAAACATAAATAAAACTATACCGGACATTTGTACATCCCTGGAATGTCTATGCGACATTTTTAAAACGTCCTGGAACCCTATTGAAAAAATCCAGGTGGGAATCCATACAGGAATCCAGATGGAAGTTCGGATGGTTTCCTATGGATTTGCTTGAATCTCATGGTTTCCTACGTGAATTCCCACCTGGTTTCTCACATGGGAAATTTTTATCATGGATTCCCAGGAGTTACAACTGGATTTTCAAGCTTCCTATGGGGATTTCGGATGGGTACCTGGATCCCCAACTGGATTTTTGCAATAGGGAAGTACGTTTTCTGAACGTCCTAAGAACGTCCCAGTGCTGATTATATTACAAAATTCGTTGTCTTGATTTACATTTTCACACATTCACCATATCAAGTTGAATTTCGCAATTTCGACAATCACCTAGCGAAAATGAATCGATTGTAAGAATTTCCGAATTCAAACTGAAGTATCTAGTAGGGTGGACTGAAATGTTAGGAGGAATTGATTTTCCTCCCCATTCCGTACTCAGAAGATCCACGATTTTTCAATTTGGGATTAGACAACGGATTCCTAATCAGCGATTCCAAAAAACCGCGAGTACAGAATTTATAGAAGAAAATCCAATGAATTTTTTGGATTTTTGTCCACCGGATTGGATCCACTCTTTTGAATCTTGAGATCTTTGACAACGGATTCGAAATCAGCAACTTCAGAAAGGATTTTTGAAGTTTTGTCCGTCAAATTAGATCCGCCATTTTGAATTTTGTGATTGTGACAAAGGATTCGTACTCAGCAACCTCAAAAACCACTGGGTACCGAGTTTGAAGGGAATTCGATGGATTTTCGAATTTTTGTCCGACATATTGGATCCACCATTTTGAATTTTGTGATTCTGACAACGGATTCGTGTTCAGCGACCTCAAAAACCCCTGAGTCTTAGATTTCAAGCGATTTTGAGAACTCCTCAAATTTTTTTCCAACTTTGTGGCATTTGGCCCCACTGTGTGGCAATTTGGGCCAAACTAGGCGTCCTCTTTTCATTTCAGGCCCTGGTTTGGTTACCCTTATAGGGCCTAGACAGGATTGTTGTCACGCACTCATCTTCAGGGCCTGCATAGTATTTCAAACTTGGATTGGCCAATGTAGGACAGCCATGATGAAGCTAATGTAGGCGATGAAACTAGGACCTTTAAGAGGATAATAAATCTTTGCGAATATCAGGAAAGTTCCTCGATTGAAAATTGGGCTATCCAAGGCCCTATCCGTACCCAAACCACTTCGACTTGAGTCCAGACAGGGCCTGGAATGAGCCGATTCTAATTTTTATTCGGGTATTCCACCCAACGTTACTTTGTTCATACATTATCGGACTGTATAAAAAAACAGAACAGCCTCATTCGGTTTCGGAATTAACCATACAGTGATGTTTTTTCCGATTTTTTGACATTGTTCACCGATAGGGTGAAATATTTTTTTGGAGACATACACCTCAAAAAGGTCGGAATTACCAATACGATTTCAGGAAATTTGCTCTTTAAAGTAGGTTTATATTCAAAAAAGGAATTAATATCAGAGCAAGGGTCTATGCAGGCTGTAGTTGGGTGCATTAAGATGTTCAAAACGGGTAAAACGTTGGAAATACAGCTTGGCCCTACATGGGTTGTGTATGGGTATGCTTGAATCAAGATCTTCGGGAGAATACGGGAAGCCTCGCAAGGCCCTATCAAGGCTGTAGTTGGTGTGTCGAAGTTTTTAAAAACGTGGAAAAAATTGGTAATGCAGCATGGCCCCATATGGGCTTTATATAGGTGTCCCTGACTTAGAGAAATCAGGCTGAACCCGAATCAGCAACCCAACTCAGGCCCTTTGGTGGCTAAGGTCAGGACATCCTAAGTTTGGATACCCGATATAAGCCCATACGGGGCCTATATTCAATACAGGACGCCCGGAAAAATTTCCACACGGATCCTTTTGCTTTCGATAAAAAAATTATACATTATTATATACAAATTATATACAATCGATGCAAAGATTGTATATAAATTGTGTATATATATATATATATATATTATAAACATACGTTTCGTTCGATAAAAAATATTATTGTTGAAAAATATCTCAATAAGCGAACGAGAGATGTATGGTATGTATGAAGTGTATTTTAGGCAACGTTTAGGAAGAGATTATCAGGAATCCAAAGAAAGCCTTCTCGATAAAGTTTCCAGCTAGAATAATATAAATATATATGATATGAGTATATATGTATTTACGTGTACATGTGTGTGTGAGAGAGAGAGAAAGAGAGGACAACGAGAGATGCCGATAAATCAAATGGTTGGAGGATAACGACGAACTAAATACACACACCCCTACTCGTTTGGAGAAAGGGGAGGGTTGAGTCTTGAACCGAGTGTACACCATCGATGAAATGTTGAAATCCAATTACCGTGTGCTATTATGTGCTATCCGTTTCTACTTCTCGAAGCAGAAACACCGATAGTGTTGAAAGACACCCGCGAGAGAATTCTTACCGAGAGCTTAGACTTTTTATTAGTTGCGGAGCCGGGGGTGGGAGGGAGGTTGATATAAAAATAAAAAACAAAGGAATTCATACGATGAAAGTATTTCACAAGTATAATGTATATATATATACTATATAAACATGCATACACACCCCCACACACACACACATACACACACATCACACACACACACATTTACAGGAGGTAAACGCGAGGTGATTCAATCGAATATAAATATTTGAATATATGGGATTAAGAGTTAAGAGTAAACGATAAAGTAAAGATAAAAAAAAAAACTCAATCTAATTGCCTTGTTTTTTATGCGAAACGTATGAAAGTATCGAATAACGATTTAACAAAATAATAATAATAATAATAATAATGAATAAACAAAAAAAAACACTATTAAAAAATCTATAAATATTATATATACATATATACGCTCAAGGGACGATAATGATGACGATGATGATGATGATGATAATAAAAAAGAATTAGCATGTATCAGGGTGGGGGGGTAGGGTAAGGGTCTACGGGGACGGGGGGTGGGGTGGGACGGGATGTATTTAAGAGTTCAAAATGGTTAAAAAAGAAGTTTATTACGATTATGTTGTTATTATTATTATTATCATTACGATTCAGATGGTTATTAATTATAATTATCATAAAATTGTATTTAATTAAATAAGGGACGAAGGGAATGGGTTTTGGGTGGGTGAAAGAAAGAAAAAAAGAGAGACAGACAGAAAGAATGCGTGCGAGAGAGTGTGAGAGAAGTTTCGAACATTTTACAAAAAAAGAAAACATAATTTATAACGATAATGTCATCAAGACTTAATCATTGACGAGAATCAACGCGTTGCGGAGGGAAGAAAATGGAACGAAATTGCAGGGTTATGAAGATTCCATTGGGTTTCTGTAACAGCGAATAGAATGGAATTTTCGTAAAATTTCCAAAATAAAATAATGAAGATAATAATAGATACCAGAGAGATTACGGAGATTTTTTGATATTATTTTTTATAGACTGCAATTTGAGGCGACCTTCTTTTTCTTTCTTCTTTGACAACGCGCGGTGGTATAATCACACATACACAAATCGATTAATTAACTCCTTCACACACGAGATACACAAAAGAGATACAATATTACACTGAAAACAGAAAAACACTTAAAATATATGCCAATTCTGTACTATAATCTTAGGGGCATTCTGTAAATTAATTAAGAGAATGATTACAAGTATACAATTTTACACACGATATACAACTCGGGGCGCGAAAGCGTACGCCTCGCCGGTTCGAAGGAGAAAAAAAGGCTTTGAGTTTGCCAGATTTTAGGAATCGGTATCTTCTTTTCCCTCTCTTTATGAGAATTTTATGAGAGAATTGTAAATTATTCACAGATCCGGTGTTGGGAAGATTGCATTGCCTGGTTTGGTCCCTTTTTCCCGCTTAGGCTTTCAGAAAAAAAAAATCCATCGAGTCGTAAGGAAGAATTCCTTAATCCTTGATTACATGGAGGAACTTTATCGCCAGTATTTTTTCGAGGAAAACTCTGGATTTATCTTGTGATTCAGCAATGATTCGCTGTGCGGTCTTCCGGAATGGAGCCGCGTCTTTTAGAAGGCTTCTTGTTGGAGAAGCCAGCTGCAATGATGGCGAAACGTCGGCAACCAACCGATACAAGACGCGGTTCCACTCTGCAAGCTCGAAATTTATTCAATTCTGGATTTTTAAATCAGCCTTTCAGAAAACCTGCGAATCCGTCATTAATCTCTTAGGTAGTAGAGGAAAAATTGCAGTAAACTTGACAAAATTCATCGGGGAGCGATCAATCCGATCACAGGAAGTGAAAATTCCACGAAACTTGCTGAATTTAGTGTGATTTTTGGTAGAATTGCGAAAAAAACTGGGTACTTTCGCCACATTTTTAGGTAAAATCCGGAAATAGCGGATCTGGGTGAACCGACAAGCGACGCCAAAAATTGCGATTACATTTTGGTGAAAAATCTTGGTTTTGGTAACTTATTGGTCGTTTAGGACATTTTTTTCAACAAAACGTGACCGAAATTTAACAAAAATTCAACCAATCTCAATTTGGTGATTTTTCGGTAATTTTGTGGCGATTTTCTGGGTTTCAAAATACGAAAAAGATTCCAAAAACGAACCACATTTTTGGGTGACAGATTTGTTCTAAGCAACCGTTAATTTTCGGGCACTTCGGTACTTGGGGGGGGGGGGGGGGGGGGGGGGGGCATTCAGTTTTTAGTTTTCTTTTTTTTACAGGAATTATGATGAAATCTTGATTTTTCCAAGAGTATGTTCCGTTTAGGGGGCCTTGATACAAGCCAGTCCGACACTGACGAATAGGTCATTGTATGGCAAAAACCATCTGGGTTACCATTTTCCTGACAAAATTTTCACTAGAACCCAAAAATAACCAAAAATAAACCAAAAAAATTGGTCATTTTGGAATCGATACGGAATTACTGGAATTCCACTTGGTGAATTCACCGATTGTTTTTCTACAGCACTCGAGAGTCACGGGAAATTTCTAGATTGCAAATTTTTGGTAGATTCAGTGAATTTTCAGATGTTGCTCGTCGGCCATATTGAAACCCAGGAATCAAGCGGAACAAATAATTTAGTTGCAGCAACGAAGAGGATAATAGTGCAGACACTGCTCTTGCAGCTGAATTTTAGTTATGACAGCAGAAAAATTTATCTTAATTAGCTAATTTATTTTCTGTAATAGCTCAAATTCAACTGCAAGAACTGATTTAATGGATGCCCGTAGGGAACACATTTTTATTACATTCTAACCAAAACGCTTCATTTGTAGTTACTTCGCTGCTGCAGCTGAATTATTCTTTTCATGCGTGATCAACGACTCCGATGACCCTTGAGTTGCCATTCTTTCCGCAAATTCGCTTGATTCGCTCTCTGAAATCTGGAAGAATGGAAAAATCCCGCGTTTCACTCCACTAAGCCTCAGAAGTGAGCCAGTCCGCTTCGAGTGGGATTTTCCCTCGTTTCGAGTGAACCCCCACTCTTTTAAAGCGGAAAATTCACTCCAAAATTGAAGTGGCTGTGAGTTTCTAACCTCAAACTTTAGACTTTCACTCGACATTTCGACAAGTTCACTTGTGGCTGCCTGAAGAGTGGAATCTAACTCTACAAATTTTAGGGAGTGCTTGATTTATTCAATTTTTTGACATTTCCCATTGCAAATTCGCCAACTTTGAATAAACATTTGGAAATCAAGAGAATTTGGTTGTCGGTAAATGGAGAAATTGAGCTGAGAGATCAGTTTCAAAAAGACTGTTTCATTTCTTCGTTCCAGGTTCCATACTCCCGTGTGGAAATCAATCCTGGACATTCTAAGGTAGGCCCTGGCCCCGTAGGGGTATATCTTGGGCATCCAATACGAGGTCGCCCCCATGTGGGCCCCGAGTAGGCTACCATTGTTTTGCTTGGATATTTGATACCATTACGGAGCCTAGATTGAAAAGCGTAATATTCCAAGTTGGGGCCACTTTTCAAGTAGAGATTATAAACCTGGCCCAGGTCTGAGGCCGAGAAAAATTTCCAAGAACAGTCCAAGCTTTATTCAAAATTTTTCCCAAAACCCCTGTTGAAAATGTCGAAAAGATTGGAAATAGATCGGGACAAAAATCACCCCAGAACGCAGAGGAACGATTGTTTTTTTTCCTTTTCAGGGCAGTTTTTACCACATTTCATCCTGAATCTTTTTTTTTTATTTAGAGAAGAAACTTCGACCTCACCGCTCCTGAAAGACAGTCAGAAATTTCAGAGGAATTCAAGAAAAAGTCTGGGAATCCAAACAAAGTGTCCTGGTGAAAATGAAGCGTCGAAGCGCAGCAAAAGCGTAACAGAAACGCAAGCGAAGAGTCACCTAAGCGTAGTTTAGGAGGGAATTGGAACATTTTTTTCACGTTTCATTTGTTTTAATATCCGCTCCTTCCACTTTTGGATGTTCACCAGGTTGGTGGGAAATTTTCATCAGCGGTGCAAGATCATAAAGAAACAAAACAAATCGAGATACTGTGGAGTAGAAACGCAAATAAACAGCATTGAATGAGTATTTTGGGAAAACTTTTCACTTTGGTATGGAATTCGGAGGAGTTTTGAATTCAAGAACTATAACAAAATAAAAAGGTGAAAAGAAAACTTCCCTGAATTCTGTCCGATCTTATTTCATCAATCGAATTTCATAAAATTTCCATCAAAAGCCCATTGAATGGGATTCTATGGGTTTGTTGGAATCACAACAACCCCTCGAGACAATAAATTCTCATTTGAATGAATACGAAAACGACAATAAAATTTACAAAAAATTGTACCTACTGGTTTGTCAATTATTAGATCGTTGTACGCTTTTCGTCACTTGAACTGAAAACATTGAATCGAACCAGCCGGCGTGCGCGGATGCGAACATCCCCACACACCCACACACACACACACACACACACACAAACACACACACGTAAACAAATTCTTATGATTAAAGAAAGCTATTTAATATATCGAATTTTCATAAATTCTCTTTTCGAATTGTATAATTGAGGATGGTTTGAGACTGCTTGTTGGCCGATCGTGCGGGGTTTTTTCTGACAAAGCAGTGCGATCAACGCATCGACGTACCACAAAAACAAAATGCGAGTGCAAAAAAGGGTGGATAAAATAACAATAAACGTCAAAGTCGATAATAATTCACGAGACAATAAACGATCTGAGGATTATATTATAAATGGTATAAATTAAAGAATTAATTAACGAAGAAACAAGAAAAAAAAATAAAAAGAAGACTACGCGACCCCCGACCATCTTGAGGGGATGAAAAAAAAATATATATATACATATACATCCAATACATATATATTTTTTTTCCTTTTTTCGGAACTTTTTGACGCTCGGTTCGAACGAAGGGGTTCCAAAGTTCAAAAAATTGTATGATTTTTCGATTTTTCCTCTCGCTTTTTTGTTTTTTGGATAATATAAATAAGTATTTGTAAAATATGACGACGACGCGACGACGAAGACACGACAAGGATGAGAACACGAGGACGATTTGAAATATTTTAAATTTAAAGAATTAAAAAAAATTTTAAATAAAATTAAAAGACACAGATATAATTAAATTTTTGTGGGACATTTGATGGACTCCACGCAGCCTTACTGGGCCTTATTAAGGTATTATCGCATTACAGCTAAATTTAACGTAATGTTAATAACGCTTAGGTAAAGTATTGACGGTGAGTTAAAAAGAAAAGGAATGGGAGAGTAACCAAAGTTACGAGGCTTTGTTTATAATTGTTTATATTATACACCTTGGCGTTTTATCGTTAGAGCGAAAGGAATTAAGAGAGAAAGAAATACAAGATCGAACGATCGGATTCGCTGATTTCTAAGTATTTTCCAATCTGGGCCAGAGCGCTAAAAAAAGGTCCCTCTCGGCGTGCTTTATTCGCTGTTTATAAACAAAAAATCCCATGGGTTTTGAACTTAACGGTAATAACAGGTAACAGTCGGCCCTGTATCCAACTAGGAATCAATCGAAAATGATCGTTTCGCTGGCTCTAATGAGAAAAGAGAGGATTCGTTTGGTGTGCGGTAAGATAGATAGTGTGAAATTTTTTGATTCTCTCTCGACATCATTCTACCGACCTGTGAAAAATCATAGAATTTCTTTGACGTGCTCTATCCTTAAGTTTTGTTTGTAAATTCTCTCGATGACGGTGCTATGCTGCCAGATTCGAGGCATATGCCGTTCCTTCCCCCTCCATCGAGCCACTCTCTGTTTCCCCGCCATGCGAATCGAGTCACATGGTGGGGGAAAGGAGAGTGGCTCGATGGAGGGGAGAGGAACGGTGTATGCCTCGCATGTGGCAGCATTTCTCGATGAATCTTGAGTTTTCTTCCCAAGAATTCAAGAGAATTCAAGATTCTTCAATGAAGTTGCGCTAAAAGACGAATCCGAAGAGAGAAATTTTCCTTTTTTTCACGAGGATGCGAGAATGTGATAAACAAAAAACGAGAAATGAGACAACCAAAACTCAACAGCGAGAATATTAAAAGGAGAGAAAAAAAAACCCAATAAAATAAAGGTTCACCAATTGCGTCCAGAATAACGTTTAAAGCAATTTCCATGCGAAACGTACTGTAGCATTATTAAGAAACAAAAAAAAAAACTTTTCTTCTAATTCTTCTTCCTCTTCATCTTCTTCTTCTTCATCTACTATTGCTACTATTACTATACTATTAATACTACTATCATTACTACTATTACTACTATTATTACTCTTACTATTACTACATAATACTACCTTAAATACTTATTACTATCGAATCTAAAAGGGAAAAAAATATGAGAAAAATTATTTTCTTTTCTATTTCTTTGGAGGAAAAAGCTGGGAATGTTACGAGATAAGATATTTCGACGCTCCTAAACAAAAGTAATTAAATAAAGAAGTAATAATAAGCCTTCAAACGAGCTCAAGGACTGTGTTTACGAGTACCGCCCACTTTATTATATAAAAATATTTAATAATACACCAATGATGATGATGACGATGATGATGATGTTGATGATGATGATGATGATGATGATGATGATGATGATGTTGATGATGTTGATGATGATGATGATGATGATGATGACAACAATGATGATGATGATGATGATCAAAAATGACAATGACAAAAACAAAAGAACAAGATACATGAAAAGATAAATAATTCTGATATCAAAGTTCTTTTTACACTGAGAGAAATGTTTTTTGCACCACGCCACGAAGCTCCTACTCATATTTCATTTCTATTACCTACTTTCTCATCGTGTACATGAATGTAAGGATAAGATCATTTATAAGTAACATAATTATCACTTCATATATTATCATAGATATATAATACAAGACTTGTAGTACTCAGTACAATCCGAACTTGGATTCTCGAGATCATCATTTCTTTTCAATCGATCAAACATTTCTCTTTGTGTGCGAAGAATCAGACAAGAAAAAAATCAAATCAGGTATTCGTCGCTCCAATTGTTTCTCCAGAATACATTTCTTTCCTTCTCTTTTCATTACAAATCCACGTGGGAAGAAAATTGTTAACGTTGAGAAGAGCTTCGAAAGGATTCTCAAGGATACATCGAACGCCTTGGGTTTTGGCATATTTTGAAAAAGTGAATTTTGAATCGATTAACTTGCTGCTTTTGCAACATCCCCAGGGCGGAGTATAAAATTTAGAAAATCTCTTCAATCGGATGACCATCTGGATTTGTTTGATTTTGTGTATCCGCAGACGAAATGATAAAATTTGGAACGCGGTAGCTCAGGGAGGATTCAATTCTTCGATAGATCCCCCTTTCTCAATGACGACAATTTCAATTTCGCGTGGAGTTCCAAAAAAAAACCCCACACGATTGAAACCTCCCCTCGACATTCGTACGATTCTTGATTTCCTCGATGAAAAATAAGAAAAAAAAATAGATAGGTAAAGAAACGAATGAGAATAATTTTATGAGCGAAATGCCATTTCAAAGTGCCTTAAATAACAAATTTGCATGAGCTTGCCCGAAACGAACACCGATTCACAACACAGGAATTTTCATTGATTACGTGAAATATTGACACCCCACACATAAATACAAAATTTGTTTGAAAACTCGCGAATTGATTATTCAAAATCCGATACCGTCCCCCGATTCTACGAGAGAAGGAAAGAAACCAAACGATAGGGGAAACGATAGAAGAAATGAAATCTCCGTCCTGCAGCTTTTGCCGGGAAAGATATAGAGGGAGAATAATAAGAGAAGTAGACTTCACCTCTACCTCGACGAATACCTTTGTGTTTGTTAAAAGAACACAATCGGAAGGCAGCAAAAGAGAAACCGAAGTGAAAAAAAATACTCCTTGAACGATCATATTTGTTCCTCGAGAACCCCATATCCTCGACCGTTCGTCTTTCGTATATTTTCATTCTTCCCGGTTAGATAATTTTCGGTAAATTATCAACATTATTACGTATATGATTATTATTGCCAGTATTGTTATGGTGATTATTATTATTATTATTATTATAAACATTAAACGGTATATAAACTTTTTTCACGACCGGCACAAGCCCTTTTTTCCTCCTGGTCGCATTTGCCGCGACATGATTTGACCTGTACGAAATATGTATATATATATATACATACTTGTATGGAATATTATATATATATACATTATATTTCAAGCGATGAATGCAGTTCCGAAATAAAAACGTCCTTAAAAAATAATGTGCGTGTTAGTTGTTGTTATTCCTGCCTGCATGTCTCGATACATCCTCCACTGCATTCGATGGTTTTTCTTCCAGATGATTCAGGAGTCAACGTTTATTGGCACTTCTTTTACTGGATTCCTCCACTGTGCAAAAGAAACCGAAAGATAAAACTTCCGTTCTTTTAATTCATTTGATTCGATTTCTATTTTTTATAATCAACTGTGCGCGACATGATTTGACAAATTATTAATGTGATGTTGATTTATTCCCAGACAGCACGAATGATTATTTTGAATTCACAAAGACTTCTGGAAGAACTTCTTAAACAGTCCCCGTTATGACAGTAAAAATGAATTCAAAATGCATACATGTTGAATGCCTGAATAGTTCTTTATGAATTCGTGATATGAATTCTTTCTGAAGATTAAATTATCCATCAAGAGTTCATTTTGAATTCATGTTGACTGTCATAACGGGAGTTTTGTGCTGTATGGGTTTGCACTTGAAATTGTAAACAACCGATACCTTGAAATGGAATCCATCGTTCGGCTAATGTTGGACCAACGATGCGCCAAGCGAGAGCCAAGCCTGGAGGAATTGTGAATTATTGTTAGCCTGAACATCGGTGCAACATTTTATTTGATGTTAATCAACATTGCGCCAAGCTATATGGAACACGATAATTAATTCTCACAACTTCAACCAGCTGGAGAAAAAATGAGTCCCCATCCATGTGGAAATAGCCAGACTTGACAAACGGCGCGGTACTGGCAATGTTGTATTTACCAGACTTCGGCAGAAACGACCGTGCCCATTCAGAATCATTATCAGTTTGTCATTTGATTTCAGACGGTACTGGCTCACGTGGTCAGACGGTCTTGAGCCAGTACCGAATCAGAGTTGGCTGGATGGTGGAATGCGAAAAAAAGACGATATGACACCAACATCGATGCAACGTTGTTCTAATACGGGATAGACAGTGGATAGAGATTCCACCGATCTTTCCAATAACACGGTTACTTTGATGAGACAATACTCCGCCAGTATTGGGCCAGGGTTAGTTAGCATTAGCATTCAATATGTTCGAGAGATGACAATGTGCGAGTATCGATAGGACTCTGGCTGACTATGGAATCGGTAGTCAACTGACGTTAGAATCACGATCAGCTCGGCAATTCAGCTGTTATAGGGATCCGAAGTCTTGCCAGCATTAGGCCAGAGTTAGGATGATCATTCGATATGTTTGAAAGACAACGGTGAATCTACGGTGAATTATATGACTTCAACAGTCCCGTTACAATAAATGGCAATTTGATTGATTCGTCTCTGAACTCGGAGATCGGCTGATCTGATAGAGACTCGGTTCCTCATTCACAGGACCCGGGTTCGATCCTCACTCGGTGAACTTTCAAAAAATCACTTCCAAAGTGCCTCCCTCCGATAACGATAATAAGAACAATGAATCATTCAGATTTTCAAAGTTCAAATTGAATGTATTTTTTTCACTTGAAATATGATCACTCCTGGTAACTCTGGTTACCGGTATTGTGCCAGTACTGGGTCGGGTTTGAATTTCTACATAGGATGTCATCATTTCGACTCCTTGTCATTTCTCATCCAGCTCTGGCGAAACATTTGATCCTGTTTCGCAATGCCAGAGTTTCACCATAGCAGGCTCACATCAAATATCGTGATGGTAAATGTTTTACTGGCCCTGGTGGAAAAAATCTCTCTGAATCTCTGTAGATTTTGGAACATTTTTGAGAGATTCAGAGCAATTTCAGAATAATTCAGAAAAAGTTAGAGACCTGTCAGATAGTCATACTCCCTGAATCTCTCTAACTTTCTTTGAATCTGTCTTATACTTCTGGAATTCTCCAGAATTTTATAAATTAACAATTCAAAGCTCATGCTGAACCTCTTTGAATGTGTCAGAATTTCATATATCTAGATTTTCAAGCTCACTCTGAATTCGCCTGAATCTTCCTGAAATCTCCTGAATTTTCCTGTATTTCCCTGAATCTCTCTGAATTCCTCTGAATCTCTTTGAATCTCTTCGAACTTCGAATATTGAGAATTCGAAACTTGATCTGAATTTTTCTTAAGTCTTCCTTCTTAGAAAAAATTTTAAAACTCCCAAAAACACGCCCTGCTGAACTGTTAGAACGGAAGTAGATAAAGTGCTCCTATCTTTACACGAATTCGAACTAGTCGTTCTCAATTGGGTTGAAAAGATCCTCAATATGCTGGACCGTAGACTCGCGAAAATTTGCTTTTCCAAATTAAAACTTCTAGCTAACATCTCTACCCTGGTGAAAAAATGTCTCTGAATCTCTCCATATTCTCGAACATTTTTTAGAGAGATTTAAAGTAATTTCAGAGTAATTCGGAGAAAGTTGAAGATCTGTCAGATACTCATACATCCTGAATCTCTCTTAATTTTTTTCATGGAAATCTAGGAATTCTTCAGGATCTTTCTGAATTCTCCAGAATTTTATAAATTAACAATTCAAAGCTCCTGCTGAATCCCTCTGAAACAGTCTCAATTCCTCTGGATCTCTTTGAATGTGTCAGAATTTCATATATCTAGATTTCCAAGCTTACTCTAAATTCGCTTGAATATTTCTGAATTCTCCTGAATTTTTCTGAATTTCCCTGAATCTCTCTGAATTCCTCTGAATCTCTTCGAATCTCTCCGAATTTCAAATATTGAGAATTCAAAGCTTACTCTGAATTTGTCTGAAACCTTTTGTGAAGTTCCATACGCAATTTTTGCCAAGTTTCGGGTTTCTGGTTTCCCCTGAAACTTCCTAAATACCTCCGAATCCTTGAATCAAAAATTTCGCTTCATTTATTTCTCTCTGAATTCCTCTGAATCCTTCTAAAAAGTTCGATGGTCAATTTTTCCTCATTTCCGGGTCTCTGAGTTTCTCTGAAAATCCCTGAATGCCTCTGAAATCTTGAATCAAAAATCCCCCTCAATTTATTCCTCCCTGAATTTCTCCGAATCCCACTGAATCTCTGTAAATTTTCGGACATTTTTTTTTGGAGATTCAGAACAATTCCAGAGTAATTCAGAAAAAGTTAGAGACCTGTCAGATAGTCATACTCCCTGAATCTCTCCAACTTTCTTTGAATCTGTCTCGATTTTTTTTAATGGAAATCTAGGAATTCTTCAGGATCTTTCTGAATTCTCCAGAATTTTATAAATCAACAATTCAAAGCTCGTGCTGAATTCCTCTGAAACAGTCTCTGAAACAGTTCCTCTGAATCTCTTTGAATGTGTTGTCAGAATTTCATATATCTAGATTTCCAAGTTTACTCTAAATTCGCCTGAATCTTTCTGAATTCCTCTGAATCTCTTCGAATCTCTCCGAATTTCAAATATTGAGAATTCAAAGCTTACTCTGAATTTGTCTGAAACCCTCTGTGAAGTTCCATACGCAATTTTTGCCAAGTTTCGGGTTACTGGTTCCCCCTGAAACTTCCTGAATACCTCCGAATTTCTCTGAATCTTTCTAAAAAGTTCGATGGTAAATTTTTCCTGATTTCCGAATCTCTCAGGTTCTCTGGAACTCCCTGAATGCCTCTGAAATCTTGAACCAAAAATCCCCCTCAATTCATTCCTCCGAATCCTACTGAATTTCTCTAAATTTCTTTGAATCCTCCCGTAAAGTTCCGTGCTCGATTTTCCCTGAATCTCCTTGAATGCCTCTGAAATCTCACACAAAGAATTCCACTCAATGTCTCTCTCTCTCTCTGAATTTCTCTGAATCTCTCTTACTCCTTCTGGGAACTTCAACACACAATTTGTCTTAATCCCCCCGTCTCTGAATCCTTCTGAATTTCCCTGGAAAATATTGGACCGAATGAGTCCAATTCGATATTTTCTTGATTCACGAAAACTTTCTTTGAAGGGAGGAAACATTTTCTTGATTCAAAATTATACAGCTCAATGTGAAGAAAATATGTTCTCATAATTAAGCCACTTTTTTTCTCAGTGTGAATTTCTCTGAACTTCCCTGAATCCTTCTGTAGAGTTCTGTGCTCAATTTTTTCTAATTCACAGTGTCTCTGATTTTCCCTTGAATGCCTCTTGACCGAAGAATCCCGCTCAATTTATTTCCCTCTGAATCCTTCTGAAGAGTTCCATGCTGAATTTTTCCTAATTTCCGTTCCTCTGACTTTTTCTAAAACTCCCTGAATCCCTCTGAATTCTCGCACCAAGAAATTCCACTCCATACATGATTCTCTGAATTCTTTTGAAGAGTTCAACGCACAATTTTTCCTAATCAACTACCCGTTCCTGAATCCTTCTGAATTTCCCTGAATCTCTTTGAATTTCTCTGAAACGTGAAATTTTCAGAGAAATTCAAAGATATTTTTTCATCAGGGGGCCATTATATAAAATGATGTTATCATTTCAACTTCTTTGCCAGTACCGGCACCTTTGACAACAGTAGGAAGCCAGTAGCGGCCCGTGGTTTCCATTTCCACACGAGCCAGTGCCCAGTCATGAGGTTTTGTTTTCGAATTTTCGAACTGAAAAAATCTTGTAAAGAAGCATCCAAATGTTTCCCGAATATTCTCTCCGTACAATCAATCGATAACTCCCCAAAGAGCTAATATTACAAGACAGATATAATTTTTTGTACGTAAGGGAACCAAAAGCTCGTGTTGAAACGAAGGATATTTTCGTTCTATAAATTCGATTGCATACACGAAAGAGCAATTTCTCAAATGTAATACTATCGAGGGAGGTCGGTGAACGGTAACGATCGATCATCTAATTTTTTGTTTTATCATCGTAGAGAAGCTCTCCTAAAACTAATGTCGGGTTATAAGATACTCGGTAAATTCACTTAATACTCGAATACACGAATACGTGGTACTCGAAAGTTTACCGTCAACAAATTTCGACAACGCTTGTTGCCTTCGGATGCTTTTTCGAGGATTTCCCCCCCCCCCCCCTGAATAATGAATAAATAAATCGCGAGGGGAGGAGAAAACAGTGTTATTAGGAACAAATGAATCATGAAAATCCTGGGAAGGTGGAAAAAACATTTTGATTACTGTTTCGGAAAGATTCTCGTGTCGGTCTCTCGAGGGAGCTAGGAGGATAAAAAGACAATACGGAGAGAGATTGAGAACGCATAGTTTCTTGGCTCGTACGTAATAATATTATGTAAGTGGAACAGAGACCTAGGGAAAACTTGTGCGCTTATGGCTGAATGCCACGTTTCGCTTCGTTAAGTTATCCCGACTATATCATCCTTGTCGCGTAACTTTAAGAAATAAAGAGGAAATAATTTTCTTCCTTCCACGTTCTTTTCCTTCCCCCAATTCCACCGAGTCATCATCTTTGAACCGCAACCTTTTCGTTTTTTTTTCCGTATCTTGATACTCGCGATCATCCTCGCTATTCCAACTTGCCGCCAACTTTGAATTGCGGTTGCTCGCGGTGCGCAAGCGGGAATTTCAAACGAGGGTTAGGAGCACCATCTCTTCGCGTCACTCGCAAACCGATACACACTCGCCAAATTCGCTGGATAAGAAATTGTAAATTTATTCTTACAAAAACATGTATTTCTATTTTTTCTTTTTCTATCTTTCTATCCTCTTATCGTAATATTCCTAATTTATCTACGTCAACGATCGACGCTCGGTAAATCTAGTCTTTTTCTCTTCCCCGTTGTTTTGTTGAATGTGAAATCTTTTCGAGTAAGAGACGGTAACGTGCATCGCGTTAGATTCGTTATCCCCTTGGGTTCGAGGCGACGTATGTAAGTGGCGTTTGGTATTACAGAGACTGGACCGAAATAGGAAACTTCTCTCGGACGATCGATATGCAACGTCGCCGAAGGTCTCTTCTCTTTCGCCAACTTTTCCAATGGACTCAACGTTTCCTTGGGTTCCTTCAAGAGAGTCATCTGCCATCTGAAATTCAAATTCCCTCGTCAACGAAACGTACCCTGCTGAAAATCCCAGCCAGATCCGGACGAAAAATAGTTGTCGGACTTTGAATGTTCTTTCTACTAGCAAACCTACTGACAAAATTTCTCCCTGGTTTTGTCTGGAACCACCAAACATGGAATACCCTGTCAAAAACTGCCAGAAAAAATCCAAAAGTGAAGGAAGAAGGTATCTTAGGTGACTCTTCGCTTGTGCTTTCGCCGCGCTTTCGCCACGCTTTCGTCGCTTCATTTCCACCAGGGATTCCACTTTGGTGAGTCCGGACAAAACCAGGTAGAAATTTCGTCAGTTTTTCACCGGATTTCCTAGGGCAAGGACCGCAGTGTGAAAAGTAAGTGGAATTTGCCCCCGGCAGCAAACCTCCCTCATGTGGGGAAAATTCATCTCCCCTATCCATCTCCCGGAAGAGAATTCTTCCTTTTTAAAGGAAATTTCTCTCCAAATTAAGAAAAATTCCACCAAAATATGGGGGAATGAATTTCCCCCGCGTGAAGGATTTTTGCTGCCATCGAATTTGAGGGAAAATTCCACCGTAGCAGTGCCCTAGGCTCGGAATGCTTGAGGGCCCACGTAAGAGAATTTTTCTCCTCATGTATAGTAATATTTCTTTGGAAATTTGAATCAATTAAGAATAAATCAATATGTTCGTCTGGCTGTGGAATTTGGATATCCACATAGTTCATGTTTCACTTCTTTTATTATCAAAAATTCTTTTCTTGTAGAATTAAAAGAAAATTGTGCCTACAAAGACGGCACTGCACCATAGTTTTTGACAGTGCGTTCAAAGCCTAACAACTATTTTTTGTCTGGAACCACCAGATTTCATGTATTCAATACCTCCCGATGCTACTTCTGCACATCCTCGATGCTTCAGAAGGGAGTAACCCCGTTCTCGCTGTACCAAATTTGTTACCCAACAACACGTTGGTTGACAATTCTTGATTCACGATTTCCCTCAACTCTTCGATAAATCTTCGCGAGAAGCCGTCGTGAGTGAACAGAGGATGTTGCAACAACGTGGAAGCCTTTGGTCTGGTATCTGGATCCATCCTCAGACACTGGGCGAGGAAATTGATCCCTGCGTTATTCAGCATTGGAAAGAATGTGTGAAGAGAGTGATGTGTGCTGTTTTTCATACTGCTCGTTGGTTTTTCGATCCTCGCGTGACGCAGAACACGTCCGGTGCTGGTTCTCATGGTTTGATGCTTGCAACATATATCCCCTATCATCACGAATATTAGAGTCGCGGCATTTCAGATTATTTTCAAAACGTTTATATACCATATTATTATGCATATATCATATACCTAGAACTTTGGTTATTCGATGAAGTTGATCGACGTCGCTTTCTCCGGGAAACAGGGGATCACCTGTGATCATTTCAGCGTACATACAACCCACCGCCCAAATATCCACCGATTTTCCATATCGAGTGTCGCTTATGAGGAGTTCCGGGGCACGATACCATCTGGTCGCTACGTAATCGGTGCACGATTCGTTTGGTCCCCCAACGAGACGCGCGAATCCAAAATCGCAGAGTTTTACTACTCCGTTTACCGAGACCAACACGTTTTCTGGTTTTATATCTCGATGCATGATCTGAAAAACAAATCACTTCTCTCAACAATCTTCATTCGAATACAAAACTTTTCCATACTTGAACCCTCGTTTACCACACTTCATAGGAATCGCATACTCGCCACACTGGGGTGATTTCCTACCCCGCGAAAAAAAATGAACTATTGAATACTTTTACTTATCAATTTTTCTAAAACTTATTTGAAGTTTACTTCTAAAAATCTTATATAGATTATACAGCCTAAAAAAATGAAGGGACTGTTTTCACAATAAAATTCGTTAATTTTATTATTTTTCAATATTTTGAGCTGAGAATTGGACATCTTACTTGCGGAATGTTACTGTTTGAGAAAGAAATTCGTCCTCCAGGGACTGCTGATTGAAAAGTATCTATTTGGAGGAATGAGGGGGAGATATTTGTAAGAAAATGAACTATGCCCACCAAACACAAAAGAAGAGAGCAATGGGAGCCGTGGAAATAAGGGAGAAATTGGAGAGATTCTTCGTTGAGGCGACGGACAGGCGATGGAGAGAATCCGCCCTCTGTATTTTCGATAAAATTCATAATATTAATCCACCAACTCGGATTTTATTGAAAATATAGGAGACGGACATTTCTCCGTCGCCTCTCCCCTGCCTCAACGGGGACTCTCCCTTATTTCTCTCTTATTTCTACGACTCCCATTTTCCCAAATGACATATAAGCTTCCCGTACATCACCAGACATTTCTACGTTGCCTGCGCGTGGAATTTTCGTTCCATCCACGTCTACCATTTATCCACGTTGAGTCTACGGAGATGCGACGTCGAAATCGGTGGATGTGCTGTTAGGGTTGTCGTAAGCTTGCCAGACCTGTCATTCGATTGTTTTTGATTTGTTATTAACAAGAGAAGCTTGTACCATCGTCGTGTGTCAACTAGGAGGCTCATGTCAACCTTGTCACAAGCTGGCCTGACAACATTGCCACAAGGTTAAATCGCTATCCCGAGACTTCTCCACCAATTCTCCACCTCCATTCCACCGAAGTCCTAGGTGGACCCACACGGCGAGGTGGAAGAAAGGGAGACGTGGATACAAGGTGGAAAGAACGGAGAAGCGACGTGGAGGCGACGGAGAAATGTCCGCGTGCTGTACGGGGAGAAACAGTGGTTGGGCTGTACGGAAACTTTTTATTGTCACAGATAAAACAACAAACCTACAATTAATTTCTTATTTCTAATGCACTCGAAGAATACTAATTCAACCCTCCCTAACAGCACTTCGACCGATTTCTACGTCGCATCTCCGTGGACTCTACGTGGATAAATGGTGGATGAACGAAGATTCCACGTGGAGGCAACGGAGAAATGTCCGGTGCTGTAAATGCCAGGCAAATACGGACAGAAAATTGTTGTCAGGCTTTGAACGGTTTCTCTCCCAGGTAATCCAAAACCTTCCAAAACCTAGTAGGAAAATTTCCAGGTCAGTTTTTGCCTAGACTATCTGGGAAAGAAACTCAACCTTTTGAAGCCTGAAAACAATTTTCTGGCCGGTTCTGCCACGGGATTTTCAACAGGGAAATTTTATTTTGAATTAAAAATCCCATACACACGGAGAAAAAATATCATGGAATGATCACTTGGAAAGATAGTAAACCGGTGGCAACTACGAATTTCTGTACACAGTCGCTAACAGAGACGAGTAATGGTTCCTATTTTGGTACACTAAAATACAATATAGCGTCTCTGTTAGCGACTGTGTACAGAAATTCGTAGTTGTTACCATTCTACTATCTTTTCTAGTGATCATTCAATGATCTGTTTTTCTCCGTGCAGTGTACCAATATCAAAACAGTTCATGAAGAACTCAATTGGGCTTGATATAACATGATTTGTGTCGACAAAATACTCTCATCGCATTCAATCCGATCGAAAATTTCGATAGAATGTTTTTTATGTGCTGAAAAGTGTCTACAACAACGTTGCGATACTTCACAAACGTGGAAGAAACGTCACTGAAATTTGTGTGGGAGGGAATTGTACCCACGCTTGTTTGATATCAATACTCACGTTATTGGTATGACAGAAGTCCAATCCTCGAAGAACTTGGAATATGTATCGTCTGGAGAGTTCTGTCCCTAAACCGTTACCCGCAGCATCTAATTCGTCTAAAATAGTGTGATCGACGTACTCGAACACCACGTATATTCGTTTTCTCCTTCGGAACACTTCGATCATATTGACTAGGTTCTCATGACGTAGTTTCTGCATAAAATAGAAACAAAATTCGAGAGAGAAGTTAGAAAACATTGATTTCGGAAGTATCGAACCTTGGAGTGCAACAAAATTCCTCTCCTTTACGCTGAAAGAAAGGTACCTAGCTGTGGCAACGTGAATAAAAGTTCACACTGTTAAAAAAAAAAAACTGGATTTCTGTTGAAAATTCATGTTTTTCACTTCAATTTTCCAGTACAAATATTACAAGAATTTTCTGATACGTGCCCTGGTGAAAGGGAAGCGTGTCATAAAGAGTAACGGAAGCGTAAGCATGTTTCAGATTACTTTCCTAATACTTCTCATCGGTTTCCTATCCACTCTTGGATTACGTTTTCGTGCGTAAAGCCCGGTTTCTATGAAATTGGGGTTTCTTCGGATACGCTTCACACACTTCAAATGTACGTTCGAACCACTCTTAATGTTCCACTTGACGCTCGGTATACGCTTAAATCCACGTTCCAAATACTTTCCAACTACGTTCCTGACACTTTCTATTACACGCTTCCCTTTCACCAGGGTGTAATGGAATTTTCATGATTTCAATGTAATTTTTTCAGTACAAATGTACAGGTTAATCGCTTCCAGTGAGACACTGGAATTTTCCCGAAATTTTTTTTTCACAGTGTAATTATCTGAAATATGAATGAAACAGCAAATAAAAAATTTAGCTGCGACAAATGAAACTTATTTGGTTCGCTCAAGTGCCTTTTTCTCAGTGTAACGTGAATTTATGATTCAAGATTCAAAAATGATTCCAAAAAGTTGCGCTTACTCTGAGCATTCGAATCTCGCGAAACACCATTTTCCGTACATGAACGTCCTCTTCACTTTCGAAGAACTTTTTAATCGCTACGATTTGTCCCGTTTCACGGTGTCTACACTTTATCACTGCTCCGTAACTACCCTCTCCTACGATCTCTAAATTCTCGTACTTGTCCATACTCGCGATCCAATGAAGTTCTATCGAGAGTTCTATACTACTACTGTTTTCATCTTCTTCCTTTCCTCGTTATCCCTCGGTGATGATAATTTTCTACACATTCGATCAAAACATTATAACAGTACAGTGTTATAATCAAACCCTCAAGTTTCCCTTAAACATCTACTTCCAGGAAACTCTGAATTTTCAGTGATTTCCATTCGATTCGGATAGATAGAAACATATTTACAGAGAAAAGTGTTCTCCTTTCTCAAGTTCATGACGCTAAATACTTGAAAACAAAATTTCGATTTCGATTACGGACACCTGTTCGGGAAGAAGAACCGGAGGAGGTTCCTTGACTCGGGGGATGACGATTCACGACTGCTTTGTGAATAACCGCGTGTATACGAATATACATTCGCCCCTCATTGTAAAATGGATCGATGGCTATCGATCGTACGTTGTTTGTAATTAGTAGAGAAAGTACCCCTCTATTCTATCTTCGTCGTCGTCTTTTTCCTCCTTCCTTCCTTTTCCCTTCTGGTATAACTCCAACGAGGCTATCGTTTCGAAAGGCCAGGAAGAAGAGAACATTATCGAGAGGGTGATAGAGTCGAAAAAAAGGGTGAATACTGGGTGACACTGAGAGTCACCGAATACCACGATTGCAAAATCCAGACAGCACAACGTGCCTCGAGTAACACCAATGTGAGTCAAATATTCCCCGAACGTTCTTAGAATATTCAAATGTCCTGCAAACATTCTCAGAATGTTTGACGCACGTTTTGTGCTAAAAGGGGCTGCTGGAACGTTCATGGAAGGTTTATAGAATGTAGGAGAGGTTTTCTGAACGTTCAGAAAACGTTCCCAAAGACATATTGTGCTTTTAGGGGACATGGGATGGACATATGTTTGGGCTCATCGGGATTCATACACGGAAGAAAATATGTACCCAGAAAACAAAGTGGTTCAATGATTGTACAATCATGGACACTTTGAAGTCGTTCACGATTTTACCATGAACTATATGATAAGTTAACACATTATTGACCAATGATGCATGCATTGAAGACTACTGCAACTGTTGTGCATCAATGATTGTACAATAATTGATAGTATCCACGCATTAGCCATTCTGATAGTACAACCATTGGTCAATTGTTCATGCATCATTATGTCCATCAGATTGAGCGATCGTGGACTCGTTCGTTTTGTTTTCTGGGTATGGTAAAACCAGCAACACACTGTTTTGTTCACAAAAATTTGATTGCTTAAAATCCCTGGTTGCAATGACAATATAAATTGCCATGTTGAACCCACAATAAACATTGTTGATTTGACAAAACAATACCAAGCAGCGAGAACAATGAGTATCGCTACCCTGCTGAAAATGCCAGACAAATCCGGATGGAAAATATTGGTCAGGATTCGATCGGTTTTTGCCCCAGGAAATCCGCTCAAAAACTGACAAAAATTTGTCTGCCAAGTTTTGACAGGATGTTACAATTTGGTGATGCCGGACAAAACCAGGTAGAAATTTTATCAGTTTTTGACTGGATTTCCTGGGACTAAGCCCAATCAAATCCTGATACTTATTTTTTGTCTGGATCTGCCTGGCATTTTCAGCTGGGTAAATTAACAAACCCAACTAACATTTCAATTCTTGAAGATGTCTAAAAGAATACTTAAAGATATCTCTTAGAAGTGTTGGAAAGACATCTCGTAAAAGATTTCTAAAATATATCTCGATTCAGAGGTTTTCAAGAACGTTATTGAAGAGTTCTTGAAGATATCTTTTAGAAGTCTTGGGAAGATTTCTGAAAGATGTCTTGATTGAGACACGTTTAAGAAGATACATTTTTCAGCAGCTTTGAGGTTATATGAGCACATGATCATGAATAACACAGAATAAAACTTTGAATGTACCTGTTATTACAATCGTATTGCAAATGAGGTGTGATTCCATCCATGGATTGAAAGCTTGAATCAATCATTGGGATATCAAGAAATTGGAGAGTTTGTAAAAAGTACGATTTTGTCGCCTTATGACGTGCACAAAACAGGAGGGGAAGGAACCCACATAACAATTTTGGATCACTCTTTTGGATCATTCTGAAAGATATCTTAAAGAATTCGAAAAGATGTCTTATGAAACACCAGAAGATATCTTTTGGAAGTCTTCATGCGAGATTTCTAGAAGTTTTCTGAAGGTATCTTTTAGAATTCTTAAAGATATCTTCCGTAAGATATCTTAAAGATGTCTTTAGGTGTTTCATAAGACATCTTTTAGAATTCTTTAAAATATCTTTTAGAATGTTCCGGAAGAATTCCTCAAAATTGTTATCTGGGAAAAAGAAAAGGTTAAGAATTTTTTTTGTGAACAAATTATGAATTCTCCAAGACATCTTTAAGAAATCTTCAAGATATCTTTTCGAATTTTATACGTGTTTCATAAGACATCTTTTAGGATTCGTTTCGGTATCTTCCCAGACAAACATTCCCGGCCAGGAACCTGAGTCCACATGCGAATTTGGGAATCCCGCCCACCAGGGAATTTTTGTCTGGGTTTTAGGACGTTTTTTAAGACTTCTCACAAACCCATTGAGACTTCTCAAAGATATCTTTAAGATGTCTGAATGTTAGTTGGGAAACAAATTGTCGTAACACAATCCATTCATTGTCAAAACAGCTATTTATTGTGAACACATAAAACAGTTTCATTATTCCCGTGAGAAATTAATTTTGATTCATTACAGGAGACTCTTTAAGAGGTCTTTTGAAAGAGCTCTGTCAATGTTATCATATTGATATCTGCAAGGTCCCACATAGCAACAGAGGTTATGTCGTTCCAAAAGTATTCTAAAAGATATCTCTAAGATGTCTTATGCAACATGAAAAGAACGATTTAAGAAAGATCCTTTCTCAAGAACAAATCTTTCTTAAATCGTTCTTTTCATGTTGCATAAGACATCTTAGAGATATCTTTTAGAATACTTTTGGAACGACATAACCTCTGTTGCTATGTGGGGTATCATTTTTCTGAGATCTCAGAAAAAAAATCCTCTTAAAGAGTTCGTTTGGATAACATTCTGGCAATATCTTATTCTCCTTAGAAATCGACGCATCTGACAACATTCGGATATCTTTATGTTAACCTTCTGGAAGGTCTATCTGACCTCTTACACATAATTAGGAGATCTTTAAGAGCTCCGGATGATAACATATATTGTTCACTGGGATGATATCCAACTGATATACATTTTTCTACTAACCCTTTTTTGATGAAGTTTTCCTTAGTTCGCAAACACAAAAATTAATTCCAATTCCTGATTGATTAACAAACCTTACATAAATGTAATAAACAAATTTGACAAGTTTTATTCATTTCTGAAAAAATCCCTGTGATTCAAATTCTAATCCATTCATTCATTCATTCATTCATTGTGCACAATTCCTTGTTTTTCTTGAATATATCTCGTGAACTTTGAATGAAATCGAGGATGACGATAAATGACAATTCAAATCCTCAGTTGTTATCTTGAAGATCTGCTCATGTGACAAAGGCTTTGTTTCCCACCCGGAGGACCCAGGTTCGAATTTCGCTAAGGGCAACTGTCCAACATATGGAGCTTGGAATTGCCTCTTCTTCTCAAATGGATCAAAACAAATCGTAATGTTTGTCGCGATAAATTCGCACGAAAAATCTTTTTCCTCAGTTGAGAGTAATATTTTTCAAATATGTATAGATTATTCATATAATTATATCATATTGCAAAATTGAGTATTTGAATTGTTGATAATCTTGACAATAGGGACGGTCATAATTTGATGGTATTTATCCAGCAATATTATTGTGGGTTGTTTTCTCCGTGTATGGTAACCCTGGTCGAACGAACCCATTGATTCTCGCCAAATCTCGTTGAATCTTGCACAATGTTCGAACTAAATCCTATTCAACCATTTTCAAGGATATGTGATCAGAAGAATATATTTCTTTCTCATTGAATCTTGCACAATGTTCTGATAAAATCCCATAGAATGTCATTTTCCCACACAACATTCCAGTTCCAAAAGATATCTCAAACCAAATTTGAGAACTCTTATGCAACATGATAAGATATCTCGAGGAGCGATCTAAAACAGTTCTCACTTTTATACACGGAAAAAATTAGTGACCCACGGAGCACAAATTTGAGAAAAATTCGTACACTGGATTTCAATAAATCGTTGACTTTGTTCATTGTTTCGCCAATAAATGGAATTCACTCTTCATCATAATCGTCGGAATAATAGAAAGAGTCAACGAATTATTAAAATCCATTGTACGAATTGTTTTTGAACTTGTGATCCGTCCCAAAGTGACATACTAGTCAACGAAAATTTGGATCACTAATTTTTTCCGTGTACGATTTTTATAAGATATCTGAAAGATATCTTTTTGCAGATATAAGACATCATGTTGCATAAGACTTCTTCAACTTTTCCAAACAGTTCCTCAAGATATCTTAAAGACCAAAGTGCTGGGTGGGTTGTCAGATTCTGTAGATTTTTTTAACCAGGGAATGATTCGAAAGAATCAATTGTAACTAAACTGCTACCGATATCACTTTATCCGGCTTCTATATGGGAAAGTTATCGATCTAACGAGTCACCAAATTTATCTATAGCTCTCAATCAATATTGGAACCGAATCCCATCCGATTTTTCAAACAGGATATCTTCTATCAGATATTCACGACATCTTGAATTTCCATTCAATCCCTACTACCTGTGTGCTGTTTTCGGAAGACTCGAACTGAATTTAATCCAAAACCCACACAGCACTCGTTGTCTAAAAGATATCTTCAGAAATAATTCCCGAAGAGAACATGAAGCTTCAGCGAACGTTCAGATTAGATCTGTATAGATCGGATCGAAGGTTCATGAAAGCTAACTTTTAGATTCACACACGTTTGACAAAGGTTCTACGGACGTTGTAATGTCCACCTCGAAATACGCTCAGGAAACATAGATGGAACGTTCGCTGAAGGTTCATCGAAGGTTCATCGAAGGTTTAACGAAGCTCTACAAAAATATCTATACTTATATTCATTTTGATCAATTTATATGAAAAATCAATTGATTAATAAACATAAATTATTATATACTAATCCAAGTATAGGTATTTTTGTGAAGCTTCCTCAAACCTTCGATGAACCTTCAGCGAACGTTCCATCTATGTTTCCTGAGCGTATTTCGAGGCGGACATTTCAACGTCCGTAGAACCTTTGTCAAACGTGTGTGAATCTAAAAGTTAGCTCTAATGAACCTTCGGCCCGATCTATACACATCTGATCTGAACGTTCGCTGAAGCTTCATGTTCTCTTCGGGTTAAGAGCAATGCAAGAAGTCTTATGCAACATGAATAGACATCTTTTACAAGTCTTAAACTGTTCTTATTTCTAAAAGATATCTTCAAGAACGTTTTCAGGAACCTTTTAGAAATTTCTGAAAGATGTCTTTTGAAAAATGCTAAAAGGTTTCTGGAAAGGTTCTTGAAGATATCTTTTAGAAGTAAGAACAGTTTAAGACGTCTAAAAGATGACTATTCATGTGGCATGAGACTTCTTGCATTGTTCTTAATTATTCCTGAAGATATCTTTTGGACAACGAGTGCTGTGTGGGGAGTCTATCTCTTGGAATAATTCGAATCGTTTTTAATTGGATTGAAAGATTAGATATCTTCTCCGAAGCAAAATGGACAATTCCTTCGTTCATAAAAATAATTGAAACTTCAATTCGTGAAAATTCGTTGAAATGATGAGAATCGTTCGAATAAAAAGAATGAGATTCGTGAAGGGTTTATAATTATATGCTCGTGTCCTAAATTACAACGATTATTCGGATCAATGTTACATTTAGGGCATGATAAATGACAAGAAAGATTAAGACGAACGAAAAAGGAAAGAAGGGAGCGTGAGAGAGAAGGAGAGAGAAGTGAGAAACCTTGACATAACGTCGCTGCAGTCTCAAAATAGATCCAATTCCACGGTACAGACGAAAGGAGGAAAAGTAGATAATATGCGTGCATGTGAACAACACAAGAGATCCATATTCGCGATGAACAGACGAAGACTTATACTTTATTATTATATTCATCGGAGTGAGGGTGGTTACGATACAACTAATATACTCGTTTTTTACCTCCTGGCGCAATGCTGGCAGACCAGGCTTGGCCATCTATAAATATTCAATGTTGATCAACAACGAATGAAATGTTGCACCGATTCCTGGTGGAAAAACTTTCATTCTCGATTTGAACACTTTTTTTTTATTGAAAATTCACAAAAATCCACGAATTTGATTTAATTTTATCAAAGTTTGTTAAAATTTTAGCAACATTCGACAAAATTGAATAAAATTCGACCAAATTCAAGAATTTTTTCTGCTTAAAGAATCTCACTGGACCGATTGATTCTCACTGATTCATTGGGAATTAATTTTTAATGGATTCGAATCGTTTTTCTGCATCAAAACCCCAATAAAAATATTTCTCTGCAAAACTTCATTATCGCAATTCTTAGAGAAAGAAAGAATTTTTCCAACAGATTCATCTTCCAAAACTCTTTGAAATTCTGCATATTTCTGAAAATTTCTATTGCCAGTAAAGGTTTCTCTGTACATTTCCAACTTATTGGTCAAAGTTGTTTTGTTGAGAAATGTTGAATTTTCTCAACATTTTTCTACTTGATAAATGGTAGAAACATTTGACGAGGAAAGGAATTTTCTCCACGAATTCATACATTTCTCTGCAAACTACATTTGCAGAAAAAAATTTGAATTTTCTCTTTATTTGTCTATTCCAAGAATATTACGGCTTGTGGCGGAGAGTTGAGTTTTCTATACAAATTCATACATTTTTCTCAAATCGCATTTGCGGAGATAAAGTGAATTTTTTCAAATTTTTCAATCGACTCGAAACAACTTGAGTAAAATTCACTAGTAGGCCTCGAAAAAACCTCTTTCCCACGACCCACTCATTTTTCCTTTCGGAGGATTCTGAATCGATTAGTCTATATCCGACGGGAACGAATTTTTTAAAATTTTCTATCGATTTGACCCAGCACTTAGAAAAATTTACAAGTTGAGGTCGAAAAAAACCTTTCTCCCACGATCTACTCATTTTTCGTTTCATAAGATTCTGAATCGATTGGTCTATATCTTACAGGGACGAACTTTCAAAATTTTCTATCGATTTGACTCAGCACTTGGAAAAATTTACAAGTTGAGGTGAAAAAAATCCCCTCTCCCACGACCTATTCATTTTTCGTTTCAGAAGATTCTGAATTGATTGGTCTACACCTCACGAAAACGAATTTTTCCAAATTTTCCATTGCGATGATTCCCATAAGTGGTACTTTAAGATTACTGTAGTCATCTCGGAGATCCGCTGATGTGATAGAGGCTTTGCTTCTCACTCGCAGGGCCCGGGTTCGATCCTCACTGAGGAAAGTTCCTCAAAATGGACTTTCAATGTGGTGTCTCTTCCGTAATGTCATTCAAGTCGAACTGGAAGGAGATTTGTAGAGATAAACTCTGAACAAAAATTTTTTTTCTCAAGCAAAAGTGAATAGATAAAACAGAGATTTGTAGAGTAATGCAGAAATATGCAGAGAAGTATTTAATGTAATATGGAGATTTGGCGAGTTTTGTACGAATTTTGTGGAGAAATTCATAAAATATTACGAAGATTGGAAGAATTATGTACAATTTTGCAGAGTAATGCAGAAATTTGTAGAGTAATATTTATGGTTAAAAATTCTGCAAATTTCTCAAAGCGTCCGAAATCTGACAGTTTTGTAGAAAAATCTGAAGAGTTTTGAAGAATTTTGAAGAGAAATATTTTCGTTGGGGAATCAATGAGAATCAAAACCGGTTCCATGAGATTCTTTGAACAGGGAGTGTTTAACAAATTTTCAGTTGTCATCCTTGGTCCTACATTGATTGAACGATAGATCTTATTTGGAGTGAGGATAATTTCAAATATGTTTGAATATCGCAGCAAACTTTGTCCTAGTCTCGATAAGAGGTTTCCGTGAGGGAAATTAATTCTTGGCGGCAGTTTGGGCCAAACTAGGCGTCCTCGTTTTATTTCAGGTCCTGTTTTGGTTATCCTTGTAGGACCTAGATAGGATTGTTGTCACGCACACATCTTCAGGGCCTGAATAGTATTGCAAACTTGGATTGGCCTGAGTAGGACATCCATGATGAAGCTGATGTAGGCGATGAAACTAGGACCTTTGAAAGGATGATAAATTGTTGCGAATATCATGAAATTGAATAAATATTGCAAGGAGGAAACTTTCTCGATTGAAAATTGAGCTATCCAAGGCCCTGTCCGTACCTAGACCACTTCGACTTGAGGCCAGACAGGGCCTGGAATCAGCCGATTCCAATTTCTATTCGGGTATTCCACCCAACATTTACTTTGTTCATACATTATCGCACTGTATCAAAAAACAGAACAGCCTTATTCAGCCTTGGAATTAATCATACAGTGATTTTTTTGGGGCATACACCGCAAAAAGGTCGAAATTACCAATACGATTTCAGGAAATTTTCTCTTCAAAGTAAGTTTATATTCAAGAAAAGAATTAATATAAGAGCAAGGGTCTATGCAGGCTGTAGTTGGGTGCATTCAGATTTTCAAAACAGGGAAATACAGCTCGGCCCTACATGGATTGTATACAGATATGCTTGAATCAAGATCTTCGGGAGAGCACGAAAAGCCTCGCAAAGCCCTATCAAGGCTGTAGTTGGTGTGCCTAGATTTTTAAAACCGGGGAAAAAATTAGTAATGCAGCGTGGGCCCCATACGTGGCCTATATTCAATACAGAACACCCGGAAAAATTTCCACACGGAATACAATATTTAAATACAGCATATTAATGTGTTTATAGCATTTCAAACATTTAGTAATAATCAGAAAAATGTGAACAATCTATTGGAATTTTCTCAGAATTCTTCCAGAGTGTAATTTCGTTCCTATTTGTCTAGAAAAAAAGAATTCCAGAGATTTTCAAAGTTTTTTCAAATTTTCGTAAAGAAAACGAGGTGCATGGCTTTGTAGAAATTTTTCCAATGATTTGTACTTACTCCTCAGTTATCGCGATGGTATCTCACGATACAAAACAAAATAAGAAAAATGAATGATGGAATGAAATTGCGATTATTCATTCAACCCGTGACATTGAGACTCATAACCAAATTCAATAATGTATATTATAATATTAAACAATAAAAAAAATAAACTCTCCTTGATCCGAAAGAAAGAGAAAAAAATTCACCGTCCGAGGGAAAAGCTTGACAACTGGGAGTTTCCAAGGTTATGTCATTGGTGGATACCTCGTAAAGGATAAACAAATAAATTCTTGTATTTTTATCGTGAGTATTCTTCCATAATTGATCCTATTATAAAACTAGAGAACTATTTTTTCCATACCTGCCGTGACTATAAATTCCTTCGAGTGGGGCATCGTAAAACAGATATCTTTCGTGCTAATGATGGAGAGGATAAAATAAGCATACTTTTATCTAGACATAATGAGCGTTTCACCAACCAGTTTTCCTACCTTCACGACAAAGATGAACTTTGCGTGTAGACAATAAACTTCCTTCATCATAGTTCAAAGGTCAAGCACAAATTTATCGTTTTAAACTGTCAGAAACTTTTGGAGGTTTTCTATGAAAAGTCAAAAGATACAAGACCGTTGAGCATGCGATGCACTTTTGTAAAACAGAAGTATCAAAATCATCACTTAAATGCCATTTCCTTGAACTTGAAATACACCTTCTCTCGATCGCCGATACTCATCGTTCTCGAATACCCATCCACACGAGAAAACTGATTTACCTGCGGAGGATTTGAAAAATCTTGAAATCTTGGGTCCCACCGCTTGGCAATAAACAACGTCGATCCAATATCAATCGCTCTGAATTTGGTTATAAATAATTCAAACCCTCCGACGAGATGGTTAGAATTTATAGACAAAAGAGAGAAAATTTCACAGGGATGAAACATGAAATTCCAAGTCAGCGAACTCTTTTCTCTATAAATAAAATCCCGGACGTGATTTATTGTGCATTACATAGTTTTTGGATTAACCAAGCGTCTCCTTCCCGCTGCGATCCAATCCAATCCATTCATCCATGAGGATGATGGATCCAAAATCGAAGAAAGATGATCGTCCCAATGCGACATAAGTGAGTACTAGGTTTTTAAATGACGGGGAAACAAAACGACGCGTTTTAGAAATTATACTCAAGAAGGAATGGTCCAGCGGATGACGCGGTTCTGCGTTCAACAAGAGAGCAACACAGAAAGAGAGCACCGAAATAGACGTACCACATGGCGGGGGTCTTTGGCTGCTTTGACTGTGGGTGATTTTCTCGTGTTCTGAGTATTCCATCGTTAGTGCGTGTTAGCGTTTTACTCGGCAAACAGAGCTTAGGATTCATACCAAAAACCGATAATAACCCGGATTCAACGAGAACAGGAAGTAGAAAAGAGAGAAGCCTGTATGTATCCCAGTGAAGAAACGAGTGACAAGTTTCATCATTGTGTCGCAGTGTTCGTCAGGCAATTCTTAATTTTATTCTCAATTTTCCTCGGTCTTGTTATCGTCTTCACTCTCCTCGATGTAGCGAAATCCCTTCGTCTTCGCGAATTACTCGAATAACTGTCTCTGAACGAAAAACAAAACGATGAGAATTCATAAAGGAATGAGTGTATGACAACAGGGTGCAGGATATTAAGATAATGAATGATTCTTTTCGATTCAAACAAAGGAATGTTTTATTGGAAATCTCCGTTTCATCGAGTACATTGTGATGAAAATCAAATGAAAGGAAATAGAGGAGAGAATAGAAGAAGAATGACCCTGAACCTGGAGAACGGTTGTCGTTATCAGAGGTGAGGTCGAAGGTGAGGTGGTGGTAAGATGGCAACCTGCCATCCCAGACCGACGACTACCACGACTTTTCAGCACCTGCAACTGCAGGAACCAACGTCTATCGGATTGGGAATCAACGGAATAGGTACTCATCGTCCTCACAAACCTCCTTACTCTTCTCATCATCTGTTGAATCGAGTTTATCTCACCCTAGGCGATGATAATAATCCGTATTTCTCCGCCGATCAGGTAACAAAATTCACAAGAATTCATTTTCAAAACAAGAACATCAATTTTATTCGTTTTGCCTTACGATAGAGGAAACTTCTGCCAACGATTTGGAGTAATTTCCCGAATAGCGTGTCGCGGAGTTATCTACATCAAAATACAACGATCAACCAGTCGACTCCTCTGGGGAACAATTTAACGGACAGCATAGGAGAATTAACCGAACATTTCACAGAGTTAGGTCTTTTAGAGAGAAAACCGACTAAAAGACCACCTTCTACGTATTTGTGTCATTTGTGCTTCAAGAAAGGACATTACATCAAAGATTGTCCACAGGTGAGTTTTTGTCATCCATCTTCCACTTATTCTCGAGGACAGGAACCCAATTTCTTAGACTCAAAGAAAATTTATTTGCCCTCATTCTGATAAATCTTATTTCCAATGGAAAAATTGAATAGTCAATTAATTAATTAAATATGCAATTTAAGGATTTTTTAGTTTCAATCTGATGAAAACGACCTCTTTTTCCGTTCATCTGAATTTCTTCGCATTGAAAAAAACATTTATCGAAATGAGGGCAAAGAAAATTTCCTTTCAATCTAAGAAATTTGGCGAGAATCAATGGATTCTTTTATTACATTGAATCCTATTGACTATAATAAGATTTGATACAAATCCATTCGAACTCATTAAAAACTGGTTTTTTAAATGAATTCAATGAGTTAGAATAATTACTTAATGAGATTCAATCAGTGCTTTTCACCAGAATAGACATTCTTTCTCTGTAGCTCTTTGCCGAGAGATTATTCGAACCACAAAATGACGATTTATTCCATCAAAATAAGCGAAACGGAATCAAATCTCAATTCGTGTTGAAAATGAACACACTCTCTAAATCTAAAAGAGTGAAAAATCACGTGTTTCACTCCACTAAGTCTCAGAGATCGAAGCCAGTCAGCTTCGAGTGGGATTTTCACTCTTTTCGAGTGAACCCTCACTCTTTGAGAGTGAAAAATCTACTCTAGAATTGGAGTGGCTGTGAGTTGCTAACCTCAAACCTTTGACTATCACCCTAAAAGAGTCACTTTTGGCTGGCTGAAGTGTGAGATCTCACTCTGAACATTTTAGAGAGCAGATGAGTGTCAAACTGACAGATTTTCAATGTAAACTTAACACTTCATAGTGTGTTAATTTCACACATTCTTCGCGTCAATACTTAACACGAGCCCTAGTAACACACAATCTCCGTCAAAAGTTCTGAGGATGTTTGCAGGACGTTTAAATATTCTAGGAACATTCGGAGAATATTTTACACACATTGGTGTTACTTGGGAGTGTGTCAAAAATACACCAAATTTTTTACTATGTATGACAAGATGAGAAAATCATTTCCAAATCGTTGACCCTAAAATAACACACGAAGAAATATAGTTATTCGAGAACTCTTTCCGAACTAATGAATCCATAAAGCAGTTTTGAAGGAGTTCAATGTTTGGGACATCGACGAGTTCTTTATAGAGAGTACTAAAACAATACTTTTTTCAGCATTCTCAAAGAACTCGTGGTAATGTCCCAAACATTGAACTCATCTAGAGTTCTTGAAGAACTTCTTTTATTCTTGTTTTTGAAAAGGATAAATAATTCTTCGTTTGTTATCTGAGGGTATTCAAATTTTGTGTCCATCTATAATGTATATTCGAGAGACACGCGTTTTTGGTATAACCGCGATGTACTTACAGAGCTTAATTGAACGTTAATTGAGACAACAAATAGGCGGTGGCTGAAGCACGCATGTGACGTCATAAATGCCGTGACCGTATTCGCGCGCTTCCAATTAATTCCATGCGTACATATATTTATATACATATAGTATTATCGAGTAGAAAATCTCATTATTCGAATCACTATTCTATCTTTTGTTTTAACGGAACAAAAGTGACGAGACACACAACCTATTTTATTAGTTGGATTCAAATTTTTGTTATCGAGCTGCAAATAGTTTGGAAAAAATATATATTCCACGCCAGAATTGGCTTCCCCTACGCTTCTTCGGAAATGATCTTTGGAAGACGCCTAGTCTATGGCACTGTAGAGAACAATAAATCTTGGCAGAACAAATATCTTTGTCTCGATATCAACATCTAGGAGGTTTTCGTCAAAGACAAGAAAAAATACGTAAAGTAAATGTAACTAGTGTTTTCACTTTGAAAAATCAATGCTGATTTGATATTAAAAAAATCCTAATGGATTTTTATGATTGGAAAAAAATTTGTTTCCGCAGCTGAAATCGATCTTGAGTTTTTTTAATTACCAATTTCATTGATTGAAATCGATTGTATTCATTCATTGTTGAGAAAATTGGAGAGAAAGATCTAGTAACTTTGACTCTGGTGAATGATTTTGAAAATATTAGTTCAATAGAAACCCTATTTAAAAATTCCAATAGAAACCGACCCATGTGTATATGGAACACTGGTCCAATCATGGATCAAGCCTGGCACAAGATCTGCCGAGATTTGTCTCGAACAATTCAATAAACTTGGCCCAGGTTTGGGAATGATAAGATCAGGACAAGCTTGGGCCAATGATTCGTTCCAGCCTAGTCCCAATGATTTGCCAAGCATCAATCGATGCTTCTTCCATCACAGATATCGATGAGAAGAGTAATTTGATCCATATTTCAGCTCAAAGTTCTCCTTCGGAATACCGTACATGAATTATCTTAAAACGATAGATTGAATGTACCAAGACTGGGACGAGCTTGGGTTTTTCCCAGTCTTGGTAATCCCTGCATGGGAAACACATCTTGAAATCCTGTAGAGAGTTCTTCAAGATCAGTTGATTTCCGTGTATGATCACATTTACAAGTAGCCTATTACCATTGAGTCAAGTTTTATTCTTATTTAGATCAAATATATCTATCTTAGGGTGTGAAACTGGAATGTGGGGCCAATCATGGGGAGGAGATTGGACTGGTCTTGGCCCGATAATTATGCACAAGTCTTTATCCATTGTGAACTCGGAAAATTTCACGTTTCAGAGAGATTCAAAGAGATTCAGAGAGATTTAGAAAGAATCAGAGAAATTCAGCGCGATTCAGAGGATTTCAGGGACCAATGGGTTGAGAAAACTTAAGCTTTGAATTTTTCATTAGGATTCAGAGATATTCAGGGTCATTCAGAGGGATTCAGAGTAATTCAGGAAAATTCAGAGAGGAATGAATTTAGTAAAATTCTTGGTCCTGCATGTCAGGAGCATTCAGGAGGTGTCAGAGACTTTCAGAGACAGGTCAATTAGGAAAAATTGGACGGCGGACTTTTCGGAAAGATTCGGGGAGATCCAGGGTAATTCAGAGGAATTCAGAGAAATTCAGGGAAGGATTAATTCAGTAAAATTTTTGGTTCGGGATTTCAGAGGTATTCAGGGAATTTCAGAGACCCAAAGAGGCAGGTAAATTAGGGAAAATTTTGCGGCGGACTTTACAGAAACATTCGGGGAGATTCAGAGTAGTTCAGAGGAATTCAGAGAGGAATGAATTCAGTAAAATTCTTGGTCCTGCGTTTCAGAGGCATTCAGGAGGTGTCAGAGACTTTCAGAGACGCATGAATTAAGAAAAATGTTCATGAAACTTTTTATAAATATTCAGAGGAATTTAGAAAGATTCAGAGTAATTCAGAGTGATTCAGAGAAATTCAGAGAGGGATTGAGTCAGTAAAATTTTTCCTTCAGCATTTCAGAGGTATTCAGGGAATGTCAGAGATCCACAGAGACAGGTAAATTAGGAAACATTTTGCGGTGGACTTTTCAAAAAAATTCGGGAAGATTCAGGGTAATTCAGAGAGATTCAGAGACATTCAGGGGAACTCAGAGAAGAATGAGTCAAGTAAAATTCTTCGTCCTGCATTTCAGAGGCATTCAGGAGGTGTCAGAGACTTTCAGAGACGCATGAATTAAGAAAAATTTTCATGAAACTTTTTAGAAATATTCAGAGGAATTTAGAGAGATTCAGAGAAATTCAGAGAGGGATTAAGTCAGTGAAATTTTTGCTCAAGGATTTCAGAGATATTCAGGGAAATTCAGAGACCCACAGAGACAGGTAAATTAGGAAAAATTCGGCGGCGGACTTTTTAGAAAGATTGGTGGAGATTCAGGGTACTTCAGAGAGATTCAGAGTAATCCAAGACAATTCACAGAGGAATGAATTCAGTAAAATTCTTGGTCCTGCATCTCAGAGGCATTCAGGAGTTGTCAGAGACTTTCAGAGACACATAAATTAAGGGGTCGTCACTTAGGATATTAATGATCAATAAAATACTGATTAAATCCAATCAAAAAATATTTCATTGGTATGAATCGGAATTTTTATTAATCATAAAATACCGATTGAATCCAATTGGAAAATATTTTATTGGTATCAGTGGGGAATTCCCGATGCAGAAACTCAATTCATTCCAATAAAACTTTTCTCGTCGGATTTGATCGGAATTTTGAATAATTATGAAATACCGATTAAATCCGATTAGAGAGTTGAAAATGAGAAATTTCCGATATAGAAACTCAATTATCCCCTTCCGATAGAATTTTTTTAATCGAATTGAATCGGATTTTTTCAACCAGGAAACCGAGGCTGGCGGAAAACTTTCCAAGCAACATAACATCCTGGTTCTCATAGCAATTCATAAGAAATTATTCTTATTATGAAACATTATGGATTTGAAACAGGATATTTATAAGTAAATCACGAAGTCCTATGAATTTTTGTTTATGATTCATCAGGAATATTTATGAATATTATGAATATATATATAAGAAAAATTCATAGGACTTCGTGATTTACTTATAAATATCCTGTTTCAAATCCATAATGTTTCATAATAAGAACATTCTCTTATGAATTGCTATGAGACTTTCAATGCAATGAAAGTGATTCAAATTCTAATTTAATTAATGAAAGTTTTCATTTTAATCACACGAAAACATATAAAATGGATGATATGAAATTGAATCAACTTTCAAATTTATAATTTTAAAAAATTCCCGAATAATCGACGAATTCCCGACAAATTCCCAGATATTCCCGAACAAATATAAATTCCCGAAGAATTCTCGGATTTCCCGAATTTCCCAGAGACTGGACACCCTGTTTTCTTTATTTTTCAATTTTTGAAAATTTTGAAATTAGGCTCAAAAGAAAGCCTTTTCTCTTTTCTCTTCAAGGGTATCCCGTAGAAGCCGAAGTTACTAGATCTCTCTACCCAAATAGTATTTAAATACTCGAAGACGACTGAATAAAATTAATTAAAACAACCAGCTAGACCTTCTATTGATATGGAAGAAGGTCTGGCTGGTTGTTATATTCCATTCTATTGAGTATTTTGGGAAAAACAATGAGGGGATTCATTACTCCCTGCAAAAGTTACTAGATTCCAAATGCATCCCCCGAGCTTTCTCAGAAACGAACACATAAAATGAAAAATAATGAGTAGCTGCATTTTTTTCAATAGCCTAAGAAGATGCGCCTGCTCATTAAAATTGATTCTATTCATTGATTGCTGAGAAAACTGAGGGGAGAGATCTAGTAACTTGGCTTGTGGTGAATCGCCTTAAAATAAGGAGTCAAACAATATGGTTCCTCAGTAACTTCAACGGGAATCACGTTGCATGGACTGACGCGACCCATGCCCCAAGCGCACCGTGGTCGATGATCAATCGCAGCGCGGTGCAGCCCTACAAACAATGATTTCAGGCGTTTCAATTGGCTGCCAATGGTCTCGCAATGTCGATGAAGAGCCGTTACTGGCCCGTTAAAACGCCTATATTCGGGTTTGATGGTCACTGATGTCGATGAAAAGTATCCCTACCCTATTCCAAATGTCCGACAGATAATTTTCTGTCAGGATTTGGTCGGTTTTTGTCCCAGGCATGATGATTTCCGACAGAACCAGACAGAATTTTGACCGGAATCCGTCAGGTTTTGTTTGGTTTTGTCTGGCATTCCAGCCTGTGCAGGATTTGGTCGGTTTTTGTCCCAGGCATGATGATTTCCGACGGAACCAGACAGAATTTTGACCGAAATCTGTCAGGATCTGTCGGACATTTTTAATAGGGTAATTAAAGAATCCCATTAAACTGATTGATTCTCACTGATTCCGATGCAGAAAACTGATTCAAACCCATTAAAAATTGATTTCCAATGGGTTTGAATGAGTTTTCTGCACCGGAATCGATGAGAATCAATCGGTCCAATGAGATTCTTGATGAGAAGGACGGTACAAAGAACCAATATCGCATGCTTTATTCACTGTGGCAACTAATTATTAATGTCATCACGTGAACAGAAAGTTTGTAAATACACACTGCCACTTTCCAGTTTTATCATGATTGCGCATTTTTTTTCGAAAACCAATGATACCCAGATATCGAATTTATTTCTTTACAATTGAGAATCATGTTGATAACATGTTATCTTCCGTCTTTTTGGTTCTCTCGGAAATATTTTATAACTGCTGTGAAGGAATATCTTCACATCTCTACAAATCTTGTTCCGGAAATTGGCACAAATGAATGGCTATTTTTGTGTACTTGGAATTGTTTTGGCGCAATCAAATCGACCTTTCAAAACCTGGCGTGAAAATTTGTTTCAGTTTTTGACTGGAAATGACAGTTTGTGAATTACTAAACTAAAGCTAGCAGCAGATTTGAACAGAGTCGGGCTCTCGCTCGTTGTAGGATTGTCATAGAATGATGAAACCTGCGTCAATGAGATTTTTGAATCATAATCTTTGAGAATATGTATTACAAAAAACGCTGTTTGCTAGTTTCAACTTCATCAGCATCGTCCAATAGGATATGACAATTTCGTCATTCTAGATAAAACCGCGTAGTTCAATAATTTTCAGGAAGCATTAACAGTAACTGTATCATATTTCAGATCATTTTCAAAATTACCATACCTCCACGTTTAATATCTCTCCTCTTTTTCTATATAATAGAAAACGACTAATGAATAAACAAATAGTACAGTTGTCATGGAATCACATGTTACAAGAAATTCCCCTTCTTTCAGATTTTGTTGAATGCGTTTGATGAAATTCAACTGCTGTTTAATCAGCGCTTAGAATGACCAGGGAGGAACACTTTTCATCGACATAGTCTTTGGGAAGTCTTCATAAATTCGAATTGATCATTTGTACTTGTTGGATTGCTACCTGACAGTGACTAGATAAACGAATGAATAAAAAAAGCAACTGAATCTCTTTGTATAATTGAATTAATACATCGACTACGATGAGGATTCGGTAGAAAAGAGTATTCATTTATTAAAAATGAATTACAAATCTCTAACTTCACTTCAACTTGAAATAATATCACAGGATTTGAGACCCTGGAGTCTCAAAATTCCGAAGCAATAAAATACAATTTCGCAATAAAATTGTCGCTTTATCTTCACAGGCGAGGCCCAAAGGTGAAGGCTTGACCCCTTATCAAGGGAAAAAAAGGTGTTTCGGGGAATACAAGTGTCCTAAATGTAAACGTAAATGGATGTCCGGTAACAGCTGGGCAAACATGGGTCAAGAATGTATCAAATGTCACGTTAACGTGTACCCTCATAAACAGGTGGGTTTATACTTTACTTTGAGAATTCTAAATAATTTCTAGGAACTGAAAATCATTTTTAGTGCAAAAGACGGTACCTCATTGAGTATATTCCGTACTCGAGTATGTCGTAATCGATGAAGAATCGAGCCAAGAACGTGCTCTTCGATGTCACGTTTTTGACTTTTCTTGTACAATTCGTAGACATAAATTTTCATTCACAAGAATATCAGAAAGATTACAACATACATCATCTTTCACCCTCCACCATGGCTCTTTCAATATTTTCAATACATCGATTGATAATTTAACATCGACAAGAATCGTACAAGAATTCGACTAAGAATTATTTGTTTTTCGGAATATAATATGTAAGCCAAAACAGAATATAGAGTGAGAACCAGTGAAAGCTAATTATAGTTTTATAATCGCTCGCTTTTGGTACCGTTGCCGCCCGGTGTCGCAGAAATACTACCCGAGCGAAAACAACAATTGAAGTTCAATTTGAATTTGGCAAAGAAGGTTTGAAATTCCTTAAATGCTGCAAACCACGCGCCAGAGAAGGAACGTAACGATGCAATGCCGAGTTATTATTCTTCTTCTTTTCCACCTTTTCAGAGACCTCTGGAAAATCCTGATGGTTTGGACGTTTCTGATCAAAGTAAAGTTCATCCTCAGCATCTTTGCGAAAAGTGCAAGAATTTAGGATACTACTGCAGGAGAGATCTATCTCCGTGAAGAAGTCACTTGATATCTCATCTGGAATAAATGAATAAATCTTGATAAATCATACTCGAGAGAAAGAGGAACTTCTGAGAATATATCATTTACAATTAAGACATTAATTACGTAATTATATCTATCGTATATCTACATGTAAATAATGTATATAAGAATCTTTTCTTGCTGAATTTTGTGAATATCATATAAAAATCTAAATTACTTCATCAATGTTTTTTTATTCCTAACCCAATCCTAATGACGTGAGAAGTTGTTTCATCAATAACTTGATAACCAACATCGAATATAGGTATCTGTGTTTATTTTCTCGAAATAAAACATCTCGAAACATGACAATAACGACTACTACAGTACTAAAAGAATGACTCACTTCTTCCTGAAAAGGGCACAAATTATTCAACAATAATATTCATATTCTGTTATTGAGAGTTTGGTTTCACGCAAGATTCACGAATTTACATTTGTAAATAAAAATTCTATACAAAATAAATATTTTTCTATAAAGTTTAACGACTGATAAATGTCTAACTCTGACCAACATAATAATTTCTCAAAATTGTATTTCATTCCATTTGGACGTGAAGAGTGTTGTATATCGATGATTATTATTCTGTCACTTGATAAACAAATTTTCAAATCTCAAAGAACTTGGACTGTACATTCTACAGTCTGTGATATAAAAAATTCATCCCCTGTTGTTACATTATATAAATCGAATACAAAACCTTGAAGAAAATAAGAAATTCCTAAAAACAACTTTCTAGCAAAACCAAAAACTGTATTATTACGATAATCAGTTTTGCGATAGAACGATTAATTCTGAATCTCGAACAAAACACGATGTAACGAATCAAGATAATATTTGAAATCTCCTTACAACACCTATGGAACATTCTCTCCCTAGAATCATGAGAATATCATAAAATTAATAATACAAAGAAATATACATTTTCAATAGTCAAAATCAAACAAATGTGTATACAATCCCGCATTCATATATTATATATATATGAACAATTTCTCACTTAACGTAATTTAAAATGTATCCACATTATCGTACACAATCGTATAACATCATCGAACAAACGCCAGAGGGAAATATTCTGTGAAAGAATACATAATTACGAGCAATATAATACTTTATCTCTCTTTGAATTTTCAATCCTCAAAATCGATGAATAAATTAAATTTTTGAATAAAAATTGAAGGATTCAAGTATTATATCGCATACTCTTTGATTATCTTCACTTTTATAATGTGTATTATACATACGGTAAATACTACACACACATATATATATATATATATTTACATACGTACATGCGTGTGGCAAATATACAATTCGCTAAATTTTTCTTGATTTTTTTCATTGATAATGATACCTGAAGATTTGTTATCCCTCAAATATATGATATCCGAAACTGCTTCATAGAAACAAATAGTATATATCACACAATATACATAAATAATATACAGTGGTCAAGGATTGGTGACCACGAATAATCGATCTGCTGCAGGATCCTCGCTGAAATACGCCGCTGAATTGAACATGGTTGCTGTACTCATAGCTGATGCCTGATAAAAAGAAACGTGGATTTTAAAAAACAAATTCGACACCACAAAAAGTGAAGAGACGATATACATGTAATATATTCACCTCGGATGAATCGACGCGAGAATCTTTATAAGGTGAGCACTGTGGAGAATAATCTTGAGGTAACGGAGTCGTTTGTCCTTGCTTGTCATTTATCTTTTGTTGTATTCCACTGAGAATTTCTTCGCTGGATATAATTAGAGATTTATCAGGTATTCTTTCAGAGATCTCACGATTCACCGTTTGACATACATCAAAGACGTGTTGAGCAGCTGGCTGAACCGCGACAGGACTGGATACGCTTGGAGGTGGTAATTGATTCACCAAAGTGATCACTTGTTGTAATTCTTTGCTCTCGTAGGGTGTTGAAGATTGTACCACCGTGGGAGGTGCTTGTACGGAAGATGTTTCGTTCTCCGACGAAACCGACGTTTCGTGTCCTATCGTACTATCTTCTCGCTGAATAGCTATGGAATTGGGAAACGTGGGTTGCTGTTGTTCGACCAAACTAATAACTTGAGGATTTTGTTGAAGCTCCTCGACGGGAGGTGGAGAAGGAGGAGCTGGAGGTGGAGGGAAAAGTTCAGTTCGTAAATTAGGTAGAAATGCGTCTATCGTTCTCCAAGTTGGGGCCCATAAATTGGAATTGGGTGTAAGAACGTTGGCGGAGGACATGACTAATAACATATTTTTCAGAGATTCTGGGATAGCTTCGTAGAGAAGTTCGCTATTTTCTGCATGCATGTAGGCGCGGAGTAGATCAAGTACTGTTAACCATAAAGGTAAAAATCCTGGAAGAGTGAGTAATGGATTCAAATGATGGAGAAATACTTTGGATAAAAGCATCGCAGCTCTGACTCGAGTTTCTTCCACGCCCAAAACATCGTTCACCGCGATAGGGCCTAGCAATTGAGCTAACAATGGGAATAATACTTGTTCCAAGCATTGAGACCATTCCACAGCGGATAGAGATGCCAAATCGTGGGCCAGCAAGGTGCTCTGCAAGTACGTGATGGCCGCTGTACGAACTGGTCGACGAGAATCACAGCAGAGTCTCGCGATCCCTTGTAGTAGAGGTCTCCACGCGTGAGGCCATAAAGAAACCCCTTCCGTCGTGGTGCCTTCCTCTTCGGCCCACCATCTAAAAACTTGCGCAGTTCTCGTATGTAGAGTATACATCAAATCCAGCAATTGTATAGGACACTGTTGATAAACTTCAGGTTCTTCGCTTGAACTGTGAACTCTATTCTTCTTACCCACGCACTGAAGCACCGCTTCGGCGAAAGTCCTTACACAACGAACGCACAATTCGAAATTAAAAGGTGTCACGTGAGCCACATCTCTCACCAAGAAGGTTAAACTCTCGCAACATTTGATCAAAGCCCATGGATCGTGAGGTTGCAAATCACGATCCAAAACTATAGTATCCGCGGCTACGGGAAGAGGTGCTTCCGTGCCCGTCGGAGAAACTAGAACCCATTCGGGAACAGGACTGATTGGTCTCGGGTCGAGTACCGAAGCTCTCGGCGATGCTTCGGCATCCAATACGGAATTCGATTGCTTTGGCATCAATACTCCTGCTCCCGAACACTCCAAAAGACTGAACACGACTTTCCAATCTTCTGTACTATGTATATTTGCGGCCCCCGTTTTCAGGAGTTCGAACAAACCGTAAGAGATCTGTCGTGCCAAAGGAGCGGTCGTGGCAGAAGGTAAATGAATTAAAGGTAACAACGGTGGTAGAACAATTTTAGCGAATTCTTCACCCCTTAATAATCTAATGGCCAGCCTCAGCATACCGATGGCCACTCTTTCCAGAAGATAAGGATGATTTTCACGTGCAGCGGTGGTCAACAGACCTTCGAGGTGTCCTTGAACTATCGACCATATACACATCACTCTATCACGATTTTGAATAGTCACTTCCAATAAGAGTTCTAATAAAAACACGGATATGTCTTCGTCGTGTAGATCCACGGCCACCAAAGCACCCACTAGAGCGTGCAAAGACTCGACCTATAAACAACAAATATTCAATTTATCAAACTTATATTATTATACTTATGAATTTGTAGTTTACATACCTGTAAAAATTTACTCTCCTCGATGACTTGTTTTAGATAACAATTGGCGATAAATTCCGTAGCTCTTTTCCTCGCGGTTGCTTCCGCGGGATGAGGTCCGCGCGAGGACTCGAGAGCTATATAAGAATACAAACTCAAAAATATCCCTTCGGCGGGAGGTGGTTTAGGAACACTAGATTCTCTGATCAACGATACTTTCCCACTCGAATCGATAAAATCCTCCCCTTCCGTGAGACTCTTCGGCAACAGTCTAGCTTTGTACAGGGTCTGCATGCTATCGATGATGTTCTTCCACGACGCTCTCAAAGCGTCGCCATGTAAGTGTGTGATTTTGAAAAGAGTGCGCGTCGCTAGTTGACATTTTCCACTACCTCCCAGATGAAGGACCACTTGCTCCGGTTCACCTCCTGTAGCTAATCCAGTGAATTTACATAAACTCACGACGAGGGTATCCAAATCGCTACTCATGCCGTAATGAGAGCTAATCGCCGCACAACTGTAAAGACATTGGATCAAATAATTAAAAGAATTACCTTAAAAAAAGCGAAAAGATTACCTAAAAAACGCCTGAGCGACTCTACGTTGTAGAGATCTGTCGGGTGCTTTATCGTACGCTCTACACAAAGCGCTGATTATGGGAGCCCAAGCGCGTTCCGCTAACTCTTTATCGATGAATTCTCCCGAGCTACCAACTTTCAGATACACGCTTTCCGGGCCACATCCTCGACGCAACAATACTTTCCATAAATAATTTTCCTTCACCAAACCAGTTTGTTCCGCTGGCATCACGATTTCTTCGCTCCTACAAAAGAAACCAGATTTGTAAGGAAAATACACAATTGTTTATATATTTTAAATGAGATATTATTTTGAATCGTTGAATTACTTGATAGAAGAGTATATTTCATCCAACATGTCTTGATCGAAATCCATATCCCCGTTGACTTTTTTCAAATTTCTTTTAAACTCGTCGGCAGTCATAGGATTGTTCTGTCGTTTAACATTATGATTATGTTGATCCACATTCAACATAATCACAGCATAAGCTAAAGTAAATGCTGCATCCGCCGAGGCGAATGGCTTACCATTACTGTCCTGTAATTTGTTTGGTTTCAATTATTCGTCGCTGATATCGAATATTAAAATTGTACATACATGCCAATGATCAGCAAATTTTTCCAGCAAAAGAGAAATGAGAGGAGCTTCGCCGGGAAGCCTGAAAGACTCCAGATACAATCGCAAAGCTTGATCAATTCTGGTGTTTCTCAAATCAAAATTACGTAAGAAACAGTTGAGAATATTTTTATTCTCCCTTTTACTGATATACTCTCCTATAACCTTTTTGTCAAGTCCAGGATTTTCTTTCAAAAATTTGGCAATTTTTTCTGGATCCGGTTGACCTGGAGATCCACCCAGAAGACCGTGTTCCGCGAGTTTGGCTATACCCTCTTTAGCATTCTCATTGAATTTTTCAGTTCCCAGTATCAACCACTAAAACAACATCCATGCGATTAGAATAATTTCATATCGATCAACTTCGTTTAACTCACTCGTTTATTTGTTTTGATTTTGAGTAATTCCTCTCGAGTTGGAAGATTGGGAGAAGCGTTGTGTCGTGAAGGTTTACAGAGATCTTTATGACCTTTGCATCTGATCTCCATACCTGCGATCAACATGAATATGGCATCCAAGGAAATAAATTGCATACTATGCATGCTACCCATCAACGCAGAAGCACTCTGTAACAATGATATTATTGTAGGAATAAATTAACAAAAATCTCAGAAAATATCTACCTTTGCCAACAATTTCATCAGTTCCTCGTACAAATTTGTAGAATACAATCCACAATCGTAATTTAAATAAAGTTCTGCTGGAAGACCTGGTATTCTCCAAAGTTTCACAATTGCCTCTGGAAAAGAAAAACAACAATCACAAAGTTGGAACAATCAATATTGTTGAATCAACAATATAATACACACCAAGTGCTAATTCACGCTGCTCGTAAGATATTCTATTCGAATCTGAATTGATTATTTCCATCAACTTCAATATATAATGTTCCATTTGAAATTTTAAATGCTCCCTTTGAGATTCGAACAACAAAAAGGAGACTTGTAAATCTATTGCGAGGATCGACAATCTATCCGTTCCTAGAAGCTGATTAGAATCAAAATTATTATGAACGATCGTCCAAAACGAAACATACGTCGATAAATTGGATGAAATTCCTCACCAGTATGAGATTTCTACATAAATCGTCTTTAACCAAAGTCAAAAGGGATGGAAAATTAGAGAGAGCATCCGCAGCGATTTCCAACGCCACTTGCAACAGACTTAACCCCAAGTGCATCATCACTTCATTGTTCTGCTTGTCCAGGGGACTGCAGAGGGATACTAGAAATCTAAACAACTCCCGAATACACAAAGCACCGTAGGGAGCGAGTTGTTGCAGAGGCATGAAACGAACACCTTGAGCATTTACATATTCCTCCACCGTATCAGATTCGATCTTTGAAATTTTCGAGGAAACACTGTCGTCCACGGATAAATCCTCTACGCTACCCAGAGGAGATTGCATCAATTCTGTACTTTTCTCTTCCTCTGTGACGGAAGAGGGTTGATTTTCCACTGAAAATGCAAACACAAAATTCATATCAAATACTCCCTCAAAAATAAAGTACTTATCTTACCTTTGTTATCATCTGATTTATCTTGCTTTGGATGTTCGGAAACTTCCTCCGATATTTCCTCTTTTTGAACATCTTCTTGGCAATCTTGTTGACTCTCTTTGTTCTCCTCGTCACACTTTTCTTTCTCAGTTGATTCAGAATGATCAGAATTTTCAGTTTTATTCGAATTCACGTTATTGTTCCCTTTCTCGTCATTATCCGTTTTATCCAGGGTTCCATTATCCAAAGAACCTTGCATATCCACGATGTTACTCGTTGGGGTAACGGGCAAGGATGTGACGCTTCCAGTTTTCCCTCTATCCACAGGACTCGCGAAATGAAGTTCATTTTCATCCAAATCATCCGAATTTGATTTTAATTTTTGTTTCGAATTTTTCACTTTACGGTGTTTGTTGCGAGTGTTATCTATACTATTTGTTCTCATTTTCTATAGAAATGTAGAAACACAAATCAATATCCACGCAAATTAGAATTGAAATTTATTCCAACTTACTTCCATATTTAATAAAACTCTGGTGTCATCTATGAATTGTGGAAGTCTCGTGAATAGATGCTGTACGATATCTCTTAGACAATGCTCGGCAGTTCTCTTCAGGAGTTCTGTAGAAATATCGAATGATATTTAGCAATTGTAAAGATGAATGAATGAATAAATGAATTACCGTTGAGACGCGTTTCGAAACATATTCTGAAACAACTGAGCATAATTTCGCAAATACTTTCGTTGGATAGATAATCGCCGATAGGATCTAAAGTGAGAGATCTTAGCACTTGGAGAATTCTCATAAGAACCACGCCGTCCCCTGAAGCATCCGTTCCTATGAATCTCGCGTGCGTAACGGCATCCGCTATAGATGCCACGCAAGACACTATCGTGGAATGAGCGGGATCTACGATGATTCAAAATTAGATTCATAATAGCGTACAAATCGATATGACAAGATTGTTACCTATAAGCCCGTAAGATATTATCTTATTAATAGTGGATAGAGCGAGACTAGTAACAGGTCCTGTAGTTTCCGATCTGATAATCTCGAGAAAAGGTGCTAAGAAAATTCCTGGTTCCAATTGAGATAAATCCTTTGCATCGTTCAATGCCTCTCTCAAAGTTGACAATCCCTTCAAATGTGCGTCTTGTTCGTCGTCCTTAAATGTATGAAATATACATTGATTATTTATTCAAATATTTTGAACGCGATTAGAAACGCAAAAGGATTCTAACCTGATGAGAATGAGAAGACCAACGAGTACCCCGCCGCATTGCTGTCATCAAAAGACACACCTCACCCTCGATAACGTAGAGGCCTCCCCCTGGACAGGCCATTCTCGTCATCCTATTCATTTTTCTTTAGCTTGAAATTTTCTTAAGCCATAATTTGGAATGCAAAAGCCTCAAAAATAGGGCAAAATTTGGAACGTCAAGTGTCAAAAGAATATCATCACTTTCATAGACGACGACGACTTCCAACACGATATTTTCAGACCTATAAACATATGCACAAGTGATTGGAAAATACCGTGGAGGAATGAGAATCGGAATCAGAGGGCATAGTCGGTGTGTCGTCGCCATATGCAATATCGAAACACTGCGTTATCTCTAGTAAGTTACTAGACATTAACCAATCGTGAAAATTTCAAATATCTCAGATAGTACCAGAGCTCATAATAATGAATGAACGTAATGTATTCTTAAAGAACTATTTTAAAACAACTCTTGTGCTGTTTGGGGTATTTTTGTGACTGACTCGGAGTTCTTTTCCACTGCAGTGGATCGAATTACAAGCTAAATGAGAAGAATTTGACGATTTTTCTATTATAACGTTGAATATGATTGGATAATTTCATTTTGCTTCTACGGCGCTGCTTCGTCACGATGGATTCAATGAATCCTTTTCCTTCTACTCGATCAGGAACATTGCAAAGTGAATAAATAATAAGCGAGAAATAATGTTCTGAACGATAAATTCCAAGACATCTCGAAACAATTTATTTACATGAATTCAATGCAATAGACAATGCAAAAACACGTGTTTTTCACTCCACGATCTCCTCAGATTCCCTTTTCTTTGACCAATATGAAGGTTTAGCCTCAGGATATTCATCCGTCATGAAACTCCGAATTTCTCCATATTCGGCCATCAATCTAATTCTCACTTCATCTTGATTCCTCAAATATTCTCGTTTTTTCTGCGCGTACGCGTAGGATTTGAAATTGATGTAAAAAGGAGGAGGTTTCTTTCGTTTCAAAACGACTCTCTCGTTCATCACGTATTGAGTGAAATCCAAACATTCGTTGGATTTGATTTCATCAGATTTTCTAACTTTTGTAGGCGATGCGACTACAGTTGGAAGATATTGGTTTTCTTTTCTGAACTCCACCAGGTGCAGTTGTTTCTCCTCTGCCAATTGTTCATGAGTTTTCTACGAGAAATCATGAAATGAATGTTTGAACGTAACGATAATATCGTGAAGTAGTTTGATATTTACTTGTTGTAACAATCCGATAAAGAAAGCTTTAGTAATGTGCTGATAATTCATAGATCCTTCCACTTTGGCATGAATGTCTTTGATTCCCAATGCTTTGCAACATTCTCTTATGACTCTATGACAAACTAATCCATACCCTTCGTGTACTTTTGTCACAAATATCTTTGTTCTACCAAATTGAGTGAAGAAATCATGCAACACTGCAAAAATATTGTATAACTCGTAATCACTTGTATCGTTAGATTATTATTTGAAAGGAAATATATATATGTACCTGTATGTTCTTTGTATCTATTGATGTACATAAGCTTTAGAATGGTTTTATTTTTAGCCTTCCTTAGAGCAGTTCTGGTTTCCGGAGCTTTCGCCAACGCGAATCCTGCTAATCCATTACCATTCCCTGCCACCACAAAAGCACTCGCGCTTTTTTTACGACCCATATTTCCCGTCATTGTATTAACAACTTTGGCTTCCAAGATCCATGTTTCGAAACCTTCGAATTTATCTGGAATAACATTTTAGTTGGATACTTTGTAGTTAGGGTTTCAAATTGAATCTCGGAAAAACATAGTTTGGTCTTTTTTCTACTTGAATAAAAAAAATTTCTCAACCTTCTCCGATAGGATCAGGCGGCCCGAGCTTTCTTCCTCCAAGTTTTCCACCGCTCCAACCTCTTTCCAGAGGATGCTGCTTCATGTTTCTACCTTTTCCCATCGACTCACGTATCTTTATAAGTCTCTCCTGTCTGGTACTATCTTCGGGTAATTGAGTTTGCGGGACCAATTCTCTTCCTCGAATAACAGGAGCGTTCAATCCTGGCCATTGAATGTTGATTTTTCCTACACCGATCATCTGGCCCCTATTCAGATCCTTGATCATTTTTTTTCCAGTCGCTTTGGCTCTACCTCGTCTCTTGCCTGCATTACTGACACTCGTTACGCTCTTCCATAAGAATTCGGCAGGCCCTATATCCAAACTATGAATTTAGATTGTTCTGATTTTCGCTACTATCGGGTTACTCACGTTCATTAAAGTATGTTACTGTGCGTGTACTACAAGTCACCGGTAACAAAGTTTTGAGAAAATTATCACCTCCGATTCCTCTTTGATTACCTGAAAATTTCAATTTTATTCAACTCAAAATGATTTCAAGTGTCAATTATATTATTTCTTACCATAGTTCACACAAGTTTTGGCAATTTTACATAAATTCAAGAAACGGAATGCCATTGTTAATTATGTTATTGATTATTTTTTATCGTGCATTGTATCAAAAGATGATCGTGATGATACACGCACGCACAGCTGATCGTTCTTGTTCCTAACCTTTTTTTCATGCCTCTTTATCACATTTATTAAGGTTTAGACACACAAAAGTATAAGCAGAGACCGTATACGTTAACATTAACGTACCTTCTTCTGTGTCTACACCGCTCTATCATCTCCAATCTCCATGCGCGCGACAGCCGCTGACATGAGTATTCAAGGTTAAGCACTAAAGGGAAGATTTCCTGGAATGTAATTTTAGAACATTCAAAAACATTTCAAAGTAATTACTTCGCATTTCTTGATTTACTTAGGAAAGCGTATACCAGAAATATTGAGGAAATGTAAGTATAATAAATAGACGTTTACTGATCAAAATTAACATATAATTCTTCATGAATGTCATGTGTTGCAGATTTTCAAAAATATATATGTATCACTCCATGATTATTCTACATACAGAGTACATTTCATACCCACATGAATTATATGGTGTACCGTCATTGCGACATTTTATAAGAACAAATTGAACAGTCAAAAACCTTCGACGAATCTCATTTAACTTTCTTTCTGTCGCTCTTGTTTTAGAATTCTTCCAAAAACTCCCAAAAATATAATTACGTCGACTGCCAGAAACGATTCTAAAAACTTTTCTCGCAAGGTGAAATTTATCAAACATCGCCTTGAACAACGATATTCGAATTGCTGGCTAAATGATTTTTCATTGCACAAATTGCAATTGTTTTTCATGAGACTGTTTTGATATCATATTTTTGGAAATGTGTAAACACGATGTTATTCAAAGTATTGATTTCTTCTATGTAATATTGTTTGAATCGTTGTTCGGTTCACAGATCGTATCATCGTCGTCTAGTAAGCTGCATAAATTTTTCAAACCAACATGATAACTGTTGAAGAATGTTGTACGACTATGCACAATTGAACCTATTGAAATTCCATTTGAATGGAAGATAAATAATTTCAATCGCATCAATGATTTACAAACTCCGTTTCATTCACCAATATTCACAGATGTTGAAAAAAAGTATGGCTTTTCTTTGTACTTTGTAAAGACAAAACAAAAAGATTGTATAAGATTGCACCTAATATTAAATTTTAGGCCATGTCCCATGAAATTAGAGTGGCGCATTCGCATTTATGACAGAACATTCATTGAGTTCACAAACTGGTTATCATTTATATTTCGCTCCTTTTTTCCGAAATAAGAATATTAAATATACATAAAATGAATACATTGAAAATATCCTGTACAGTGAGCATTATATTAGAAGCAGATTCAGTGTATAACGTGAACACCTCTGTGCATAAAAATGAAAGAGATTTTAAATTATTCTATGATTTAACCACTCTCTACGAAAATGATAATCGTTGAGACATCGTTTTTGTGGTCGATAACAAAGAACTGAAAGCTCACAAATTCATTTTATGCGCTCAATGTGCAGAATTGAAAAAAATCATTGAGGAATCTACGTCCAATGATGTCACCAAACCCATTCATCTTGAAGATGTTAGTTACGAGAATTTTCAAAAGATACTCAAGTTTATTTACACTGGCGACATAGAGTTCGATGATCCCGGTATCCACCAGATTTTGGAACAAGCTGTTAGATTCGAATTGCCATCTCTTCAACGCCAATGCGTACGATTTTTAAGAGAAAATCTCAACCCCAAAAATGCTGTGGGAACTTACGCAATTGCGTGCTTCTTCTCTGAAACAAGATGCATGGGAATTCATCGTCAACAATCCAGACAGTTTGAAGGACAACGAAGATCTCCAAATTCTGGTGAAAGAACACCCCACTGTTGCGACTGATCTTTTGAAAATTTTTGTAAGAAACTCAGATTATTGCTAAAAAATGTTTCAATCGAGGATAGTAAAAAAGTAACATTATTCATTCTTTTTTCAATATTTATAATTTTATATCTCTGAGCAGAGATTTCAAAACATGCCCACCGCAGTCTTACAACACGGTTTTTTTGTTTTTCACATGAATGAACAGTGCCCAGACGGCACACAAAATCCTCAAATGAATTGTCAAAAAAGAACTCTTTTCAGAACACAAAGAGTTTCAAAAGAATTTGATTCTATGAGACTTCTTTGAGAATTCTTCTCTTCTCGAGAAACTCTTTGTATTCTTCGAGAGTTCTTTTTTTAGAATTCATCTGTGGCGGTAGATTCATTCTTTGCGCACTGTGTATATCGTGTAGGTGCTGTCGAAAGCACAATCTTCAGTGATCGCCAGTGGTGCGGTTTTTTGGAATCTCGGTTCAACTCCTACAAACTTAAATAATTAGTAAGAAATATATCATTTTGAGTATGTAATTTTGATCCGTTGTAAATATAATATGAACATTGAATCTATTTTTTCACAGTTTGAGATTATTTTTTGAACACTAACTGAACAATCCATTATGAACTCATCCTGAACTGTTGTGCTGATTGGAATATTTAAGAAACCGTATACGGTATACATGCTTGTCCTTTTCTAACCAATGTGCTCTGATGGTAACGCTGGTACCCCCTTAAGGGTTAAGCATGTACTCACTGTTGCGAGGTTAGGGAGAACTAGGATCTCTTCATTGGTCATTCCATCCAACGGAGTCAATTCATTTGTAAATTTCCTTTAAATTCTGATTGTACTGATCCAGAATTCATAACCAAGTCGACCGGTTCAACTTGCCACGCATTGAGCACGAAATACTGACAAGTTTACCGCTCCTCGTCGAATATTTTATGAATCATATTCGATAAAAATGACTGCCATCGTAGTTATAAAGAAATTTCTGCAAGAATACAACAAAACCACACCGAAAAAGCTCAAAATAATCGATGCCTATTTACTGTACGTGTTTTTAACCGGTGTTATCCAATTTGTATACTGCTGTCTTGTTGGCACTTTCCCATTCAACAGTTTTCTCAGTGGATTTATTTCTTGTGTATCATGTTTCATCTTGGGAGGTAAATATACCATCGTCATTCCTCGATTTACTCATTTTCACAGTATATCAATTTTTTTCTTGATCCTCGTCAAAAGCTATCGTGCCATCCTTTCTACGTCTTCCTCGAGACCCCTATCATCATTCAAAAACTAAACACGGTGATACTAGCGGCATGGCAGTAGCCAAATCGTTCAAACTACAGGCAAACGCTAGTATCTCCTTTTAACTTCAGCACACAATTGGAATGTGCAGAACTTTGAACGTAAACTCTATGAATTATGCTATTTTGTGTGCTTTGGTTTATCGCTTATCCTCCATTCACTACAAATCTAATCAAATTCGAATAATCTACTATCTGTTGTTTATATTGAGGATAATCTAATTCCCCGCTCATCATCGCCATTTTTCAATTTGATAAAAAGCAAAATATATTTACTATAATTTCAGTTTGTCTGCGGCTCCAAGTTAATCCACAGAACAAAAGTCAATTCCACGGGATCAGCGCGGAAAGAGGATTTGCCGATTTCGTATTTGCCCACATTATCCTTCACCTCGTTGTTATGAATTTCATTGGATAAATTTTCTCTTATTAAATTATTATCTACAATTTTTCTACCCTCTATCGATAAATTAATAAAGCAAGAAGAAAACAATGTATTCCTCCGTCTTTTAGTTTCATAACTTTCCTATCTATCATCCTATTACGTACTACAAAAAATTGATCATTAGATGTGGAGGGTAACCAACGGATATATACAAGATTCAATCCAGTAAACCATGTAACTACAACAATCTATAATATACTTTATTTCTCGTACAACCCAATCACGGGGTAAATTATTTTATACAACTGTATTATAGAATTACTTGAGCTCATATTTACAATGATTACCGAAAATTTTAAGGAGTTGTTGAAATGCGAATGAGATGTATCAATTGCATAGCTCAACGACAAATCAAAGATTCTTCATTCGATGCGGTATACTTGACGAATTAAAAGAAATTTATTATTTCATACATCATTGATCCAGAATGATTCCTTTTTTGTTTTTTCTTACAGAAAATATAGTTTTGTGTATGCATGAGAGGGAAGAAGAAGAAGAAGAAGAAAAATAATCATGAAATCTTAAGTAAACTTCGATAATTCAATACGTTGGATTCATGATTCGATATATAAATGGAGAGATGATAAAATTTTACTTGGCGGAATTGCCATACATAAAAAGTTGTCTTTCCCCAACATTTTTTATCACTTTTATATATATATATATTCATATTTTCACTTAAAAATCTAAAAAATAAATAATGTGTTGTGTTTGTGTGTATGTCTGTATACATATATATATATGTATTACATGTGTACGACTAATACTAATAGAAAGTAGCAGACAACAACAATTGCCATCGTTAAAAATAATTTTGTTGTTTCCTTTTCATCGTTCCTTTATCGCCTCCAGTTTCATCTGTGTATTCATTTATATATATATATATATATATAAAGTTTTCTTTTTATTTAAACGATGTATGAATATCATACAAACATACATGCTTACATATCTCAATGACTGTAGTATAGGAGCGTAGGTGTATCCGTTAAGAAATTCAAATATATCACATAAGCATGCCAGGAAAGTCAAAAGCTGTATTACACGATCCAGCGATAATGAAGTAAATAATAATTATTAAGTTTCTGTTGGTTTCGATGGAGTATCAATAATAAATATTAATTAAATCAAATATAAATTTCAAATACTCGCAAATATCATCATAACCTTGATTAAAAGTCCAAAGTTAAGAATGATTCGTTCTTAATCAAGATCTACGAAGTCTTAGTTTGACTCTTTTCACATTCTAACACATCCTCTCTTCGAATTCGCTTTTCTTCAAGTACAATGCCTAATACAATGCTTAATATTATGTGAAACAAAGTGTATTCGTATTCGATGGAAGAAAAGAGGAGAAAACAAAAAACAATACGCTAAACTTAGCTTTAGACCCGCTGATGACTATTTCAACACTTTGTACATAACTAATAATACAGCACGTGACTCAATATTTACCAACATTCAGTCTAGATATTGGCTCTCGCTTGGCTTCTTTGAGAACAAAAAAAAAACAAAATTCGATTCGAAATGATCGTCATTCTTGAAATTTGTAAGTCAACAAATATAAACAAAACAAAAATGATTTCTATGGCACTGAGAAATTTGTGCCAGCAAAGATAATAAAATGAATTTACTGAAAGCATCGTGACTCACAAATTTATCCAACAAACAAAAAACATTCTAATTGATTTCCTCGAGGCAAAAGACAAAAAAAAAACACTACCCTAGGATAGAATCCAAAGGATTCTTTTTCTACATCATCGTTTGAACATCGATCAGTCAATTTATCAATGTATAGTATATATCATCAATCGTTTTAACGTCGTTCGAAATGGATTGTTATTATCAGCCCTGTATTAAGAGATCGATTTTTTGATATGCTTGACCCTTGTTCACATATTTATATAGAGATGGATCAGTCACCGGTGAAGGGTGCACATCATCAGATCAAAAAAGACATAATTTATACCATCCAGCTTCATCTTGGTGTAACTAAAAAGCTTGGCGGTAGCAACCTAGAATTCGCAAATGATGTCAAAATCGTGGATAAAATCGAATAAAATCCTCCTTAAGATGTGGAATCCTCCACTTTGACTAAAGAATTTCTCGAATCTGTTTCAGATTTTCGATGTCTCTCCAAATACCTTCTTCGTGCCGTCAAACGCAAATGTTCCTTCCTTCGCTGGAGAATACGTTCCCTCTCGGTTGAAGATTTCGAGAAACGACCTCCGAGACTCGACGGTTCCTCGCCACTGAATATACAAAGCAATTATATACATACTACATAATCATGGATATTTGAATTCATAAATTATATCAAGGAGTGTTCATTTGTGTACCTGTCGGCTACCGGAATGTCGAACCTAGGATCTAAAGAGTTTGGAGTCAAAATGGAAGATGAAATGCTATGCATCTGTGGGACGGATTCCAATTGTGGTTCTTCTATTAAGTGATGGGGCAAGGTCAGTACTCCGTCGAGGATATTTTCCACTGTCCATTCAACTGATCTCGTCATTCTGAGATCCTCTAGAATCATGTTGCGAGGATAATGAGGGAATAGTTGTCCAACCTGTTTACAAAAATCATCAATTATCAGATATCATTAAGTATCAAGTTTGTATATAAAACTACAAAGATTACATACTTGTCTAGCCATTGCATCCATTTGAGAATTACTGTGAGCCAAGGTGGATATGTTGCTTCGGAATCCATTATGAGAAACCTCGACTGAGAAACTTGGCAGCCAAGAAACATATCTGGATCCATCGAAGTGGAAGAAATGATTATCGTTTCTCCTTGCGGGAGTTTGTGGCTCGGGTGGTATCTCGGGAGTGTTTTCTCTGTGATTCGCTTGCATGCTCAACGCTAATCTGCAGGTGGGGCACGAAGTGTCTTGCTCCAACCACGACTGTAGACAAGAATTGTGAAACAGATGACCGCAAGGTAACTTACGAGCGCTTTCCATCTTCTCCCAACAGATAGCACAATTGTCGGAATTTCCAGCTATCTCTTCGGGCGAGGCCATTGGATAACTGAAATTTTTACAAACCATGTAAGATCTTCAGAGTATTATTTTAACAAACTCAACTTTGATTTATTTTAACCCTTACTTTTGTTCCATATGACTCAACACGGCGAGATAATTCCTATGCTTGGTGATTCTGCGTTGTATCTCGTAAAAGAGATACCTGAGCTGCATACATATGACCAAAGAAGCCATGCTTAGGAAAATGTTACTCCAAAGTAACATGTGAACGTGGTGGAGGAAATCAACGGCGAGAACTGTGAGCTCGGAAATTAGATCCGTATAGTAGGTCAGGGGTCCACGTTTATCCCAAGAACGTTGAGAAGATGTTCCGGCGCCTCTCGTGTCGTACAAATGTATCACGTATCGTAACATCACGTGGAAGGTTCGAACCCCGAGTAGAATACACTGTAAAGCATAAACATATATTCGATCATTCAAAGGATCTCTCTCTCTTAAAATTGTTCATCGAATTGTAATACCTGATAATGTAATAACCATCATGCTATTATTTTCCACGATTCAAAGAGAGGGTGTGTGCGTATAAGATAACAAATTCAGTTTCACACATCGCTGCTCTTGTACGTGAAAATGAAAATTATTATACTTCGATCACGCGTTGCATGTTGTAATTTTCCGTTTGTTTATTTCTCTTTATCTTATCTCTTTTCACTGCATGAATATGAAATAATCTTAGAAATGTAATAAGTATATTCCAATGGAATTTTGCTAGAAGGTGAATTTGTTCATACATGTTTCATTATTCCTCAGGAGGAGGATAACAGCTGCTTTTCGTGGACTATATTTCAAATCTAAAACTCCAGAGATAGAGAGAGAAGTAAATAAACCTTGATTTATTTATCGCTCAAAAGCCAAAGTTCTGAAGCAGAAGGAGAAATGAAGAAAGCAAAATTTGGAGAGCTTGGAATTGCCGTGCAATGATTTGAAAAGTCAAGGAATCGAAAGATGTTAATGAATAGCGTCCTTGACAGGAATCAATGACTTTTACATACTTTGAAATGTGCGATACGAGTCCTTCACTTTGATACATACATACACACAAACGTACACGGATCATTCAAGAAAAAAGCAAACAAGAGAAAACAGATGAAGGAGAGGACTCGTTTAACTGCAAAAACCAGAAAATAATACTCGTTACGTTGTTGTACACGATAAATAAATACTTCATTCCGTCTAATTGGATGTGTAATGAATTGTATAGTGCAAACATAGCGATGAAGAATATAAAATCGATAAGAAAGATCCTTTCGTCACGCTTGGATAAGTAATTTTCAAAATATTTGGTGTCGCTCGACGACAGATGTGTGCGATTCAAAAGAATAATAGATAAATCGATCGTGTACGAAAATGAGAGATTATTATTGAGAAAATCAAAGTTTATAAAAACAAAAAAACTCCGTAGTATACTGAGAGAAGCACGTGAATGTCACCACACATCGTCGCATTCAATCACGATCACACTCGCTCAATCCGCAATCATTTTATAGCTCGAATTGCTTATGCGTGAAATATAGTATCATGAGAATCTATCCACACCGCTCTCCTCCTCTCACTCCTTTTCGAGAACCCCAGGGAGAGATAATTATCAATCCTCTGTGTATAATGTGACACCGCAACATTAATTTTATAACTTCGCATGAATAATGTTCTCGTATTCTTTATTCAAGAAGAATTGTATATTATTCTTTCGCGTTAGAATACGATTTATTTATATAAAATATTCAATCACCTCAGCTGCCATGAAAGCGAAAGTGTTGAAGGATACAAAAAAGAAGGCTGCCGCAGTACAGAGCAGGAGCATGAAGGACGATAACGCGAGGATAGCTGCCAGAAGTCCAAGTAGACGCGCGTGACTCCATCCTGGGGTGGTCGGGGAGAAGGATAACTGAAAGCATACATTTGAATTCAAGTAACCAACATCGTTCGAATCATTGATTCATAGGTTCGATGGGTGGATGAATGAATTTATTATTCGACAATCGTTCACGGTCTACGGTTTACCATCTACCATCCACGGCAACTCAAAGATCTTTTTTTTTTCTTTCCTTAGTATTACGCAATGGAATGAACAAGATCCGTGAAATCCCGTTAGTTTAATCCAATAAATATAACGAGGTTAATGGATATAATAAAGAGGTGGAAGAATTCACGGTGATGGAACGGGTGTCGCATCATTATCATCATCATCATCATCGTCAAGTTCACCCTAAATCGAAGAAGAAAGGAGACCTTGGGATGAATTCAAAATACTCAAACGATAGTTCGCGCGCGCATTGTATATGCATTACAGTAATAATTGTTCAAAGAAGGTATGAAAAACAAAAGATAATATTTAAAATATTTATTTGCAATTATTCTAATTGACAGATAAAGATTGGAATTTTCAAGGAATAGATAACCGATAATTTTAACCGATGACAATAATTATTATTTTCAAAGAGTTTGTCATTGAATTCCTGATAAGTTCAATAATATTCTCAATCAATTGAGGATAATTTTAAACTTTGCACCGTTGTTCCACCACAAATTCAGTAATTTTCAAAATGATTTCCAACTAAAATTTTCAGAGTTCAATGACCCACCTTTTTTTTCTTCTTATCTTTTCTTCTCTTCAGGTTGGAATTTGGGTAACTAATTGGTCGAGTTCACGGCAACAGAAAAAGAAGTGAGATAAAATTCTTGTAATCTGAGAGAAGAATTACAATTCCGAATGTTACATACTTGGAAAAGTTTGGGGACAAAATTTGAACAGTTTGGAACGCAACTATTCACTCTTCACTCACCACAAAGCGAATTTTTCTGCTTTAGAAATTACTTGAAAAGCGTTTCAACAGCGAATTTTATATCTGTAAAATAGAATGAAGTATTTTAAAGGCCCCCTATAGTAGAAATTTGACAGGGAATTCCCTATTAGAAGCATGGCCCTCGTGAGGTTGCAATAGGGAACTCCTGATTAAGGAAAACCTTATTTGATTACCTTATCAGGTCCTGATACCGTAACAGGTATCCTGTTTAAGACCTTACAACAATGTAACGCAAGGTTGTTGACAGGTCCCAGTCAGACTTTCCCTTTCGGTAACTCAGACATGGTATTCCTATCAGAACCTGATCAGGATTGCCTTGACTCATCCGTATTTGAATTGTGAGGTAATTGTCAAGATATCTTGATCAGGACCTGATCAGGATTGCCTTGGCTCATCCGTATCTCAATCATGTGATAACCGACAAGACAGCCGAATCAGGACCTGATCAATTCACAACGATGAATGTATCAAACTATTCAGAATTTTCACAGGACTCATTAGAAATTTACCTATCTTTTTGAAATGTTCAACTGAGGTCTATTTGGATCATCAGTAGAATGTCTTGTGTTGGGAGAGTTTCGAAAAATTTTATGAAAAGTCAATTCCATGAAAATTTAATTGAATGTTAGAATATAGCTTAGATGAGGTCGCGATTGGGAATTCTGCTACCACCCTGATCAGATCCTGATTGGAAAACGTTTGGTTTTCCTGATCAGGGCCTTGTCTTTTCCCTGAACGGAAATCAGGCATCATGCCTGATCTGGACCTCATGTTTTCCATATCAAAATTTCTACTAGAGCCTCCCTTTCCTTTGAGATTTTTTCCGACATCCTCGCAACAGAAGAATCCATGGTGCGATAAACACTCAGCATTTGGATACCAAATAATATCCATACACCAAAATCAAGATTGGGAAAAAATCCGAATTTTTTATTGTTATTTTGAACTCGATGTGATGAACTATCGTTATTTATCACCTCAAATTCACTTGTTGAAAGTGAAAACATTATTTAAAGAATGAGATTTTGGGTCTTGAACTGAGGTTGGATCTGAGTATTTCGTTATTCGATTATCAATTCGTTTCAATGAACGATTCAAATTTCAGCAATATTGAATATTAGAACAGGGTTCCCACAGACCTGGAAAGTCAGGGAAATCGTCCTTTGGTCAGAAAAAATGTCCAAAATTATCAAACAGATGTGCGGGGAAAAAAGTATTTCTTTGAATCTAAGAAATGATGATTTGGATCGGTTCGAATGAATATTTCTTTGACAAAAATATCGTTTCAATGTACAGTTACCAGGTGTGTAAGTATGAAACCGGAATTTTTGTACAGAAAAAACACGTTTATTGTAATCATATGATACAAAGTAACTTATTCAAAGTATTGTCCGTCGCTATCTATACATTTTTTCCATCTTTCTGGCAATTTGTGGATTCCGCGCCAAAAGAACTGTTGCTCTTTTGAGGCAAACCAGTCATCGAGCCATTTTCGTACATCTTCGTAAGAAGTAAAGCGCTGCTCGGCAAGTGCGTGTCCCATCGATGCAAACAAGTAGTAATCGGATGGGGCAAGGTCCGGTGAGTAAGGCGCGTGCTGAAGAATCTCCCAACGGAACGACTCTATCGTTTCCTGGACCTGTTTTGCTTTGTGTGCTGGTGCATTGTCATGCAGCAAAATCACCTTGTGTCGTCTTTGTTGGTATTCTGGTCGTTTTTCACGCAAAACTCGATCCAAATCGATCATTTGTTGTCGGTAGCGTTGAGTATTGACAGTTTCCCCAGGTTTCAGCAGCTCGTAGTAGATTACGCCCTTCTGATCCCACCAAACACACAGCATTGTCTTTCGTCCGTAGCGGTTTGGTCTTGCCGTCGATGTTGATGGTTCACCCGGAGTAACCCATGACTTTTTGCGCTTAGGATTCTCGAAATATATCCACTTTTCATCGCCAGTCACCATTCGATGGAGAAATGACTTTCTTTGGAACCTGGCGAGCAGCATTTCGCATGATGTTTTGCGGTTTTCCTGCTGTCTTTCGTTGAGTTCATGTGGAACCCATTTCCTCACCTTTTGTATCTTTCCCATGGCTTTCAACCGAAGGGAGATGGCTTCTCGGGTCACCTTTAACCGATCCGCCAGTTGTTGTTGTGTTTGAGCGTCGTCTTCGTCCAACAAGGCTCGCAGGTCAGCGTCTTCAAACTTTTTCGGTGGTCTTCCACGTTCTTCGTTCCTGACGTCAAAATCACCACTTTTGAACCGTTTGAACCACTCGAAACACTGGGTTTTACCGAGAGCATGCTCACCAAACGCCTCCACAAGCATTCGATGCGATTCAGCTGCGGTTTTCTTCAGATGAAAACAGAAAACTAGTGCTGTCCGCAAATCGTAATTTGTTTGCACAAAACTCGACATGTTCATCCCTAATAAACTAATGCTACTGAATGGAACTCAAGTTATTGTGAGTTGGAAATCTTTGTCGGATATCAATACAATAACAAGACACCGCTGACGTGATGTGTCGGTAACTGCATCGACATCTAGCGCCACCTATGGGCAAATTCCGGTTTCATACTTACACACCTGGTGTATATTTCCTTAAGCATATAAAATTCTGAAAGTTTATCGACAAGATCAATATTCTTGAGGTATTGTCAAGACAAGATCAAGATGATTCATTACAAGAATCATTCAAGAACAAGATGTTTTCATTATTTTCATATTTTTCAAGAACAAGACAATATTTCAGAAAATATCGTATTGTCTAGTATTATGGAAGCACTAACGAAATCTCAAAGATTGAATCTTCAAAAAATTGAGAAGTATTGTTCATATACATTTGTAAGAATTGAGGTGGGAATAGACACGAATTGCACATACGTTTTTCCATTGACAGAAAATTGTGACTGAATGTTGATACAAGTTCTGATTATTCTGCGTGTAGCACAATTGTCTTAGAGGCCGTAACACTTTAGAGAATTTCCCAGTAGGATTTAATGATTTATTTGTCAATGTCTGAGGAATTCAACTCCTACAAGAAGGAATAGTCTTCAAAAATAAGGAAAAAATCCTTCATTTTCAGCAAAATCCAAATTTCCTCATAATTGAAGGATGTGATTTATGGAGGAAAATTCTCCAGAATTTTTACTCCAGAAAGATATCTTTCAGATCTCTAAGATTTATACTTCCATGAAATGATCCAACGACCTCTCCAAGCCGAACATGAAATACTTGTTTTTTTTTTTCACAGGATCGAACAATAATTAACGTTCAACGATGTTTAAACGTTGCATAAGTCCAAGCTCGCCCTGCCAATAATAATATTGAAAACTCAAGAGACCTAGGCGAATCCATCCAATGCCATGCTAATTTTAACCAAAGTTTCAAGATTATCAATAACGCAAACATATTAAATTTGAATAGAAATCTCCACCGATACTACTTTCTATCGCATCAAATTCAAGAGTCACTTTGTTTATCTATCATCGGGACCGATGAAGAAGTTTATTGGATTCTCGGATCTGATGATTCTTCAAAACTTGAAGTGTGTAGATAAAAAGACGATACAACGGAGTCTCCTAATGAAAATATAATTAGAATGTAGAGTGAGTTGCCGATGATGTGTCCAATGTTCAAAGTTGAATGACATTGTTGCTGCATTTCTCTACGTTCCGTCTGTACCCTGTCTGTATCTAAAACTCTCATATTATGTTGATTGAAATTTATAAACGACAATGATAAGGGGGGAAAAAAGAACAGATGTAAATGAATACAAGCTTTTCTCTTTCCTGTTTCATATTCATAGATCAAGAAATTCTACTATCGATTCTACTTGGTTCATTGACGTCTCGTATTGTGTTGACATATTCATTACGATGAATCTTTCATTATATTAAATCAATTCCAACCGGGAAGAAACATGAAAACCATCATCTACAAATAAAACTGAAACTAGCAGACAATACAGGTTGGTTGAAAAGTTTCTGCGCTCGAAATGAAAGAATACTGTTTTTGTTACGAAATATATTTTTTTATTCAATATAATCTCCTAGAAGCTCAATACACTTGTTCCAATGATCTTCCAATAATTTTATCCCATCCTTATAATGGTTTTCCGGAAGCTCTGCAAAATAACCGTCTACGGCTGCTATGGCCTCTTCATTCGACGAAAAATGCTTTCCACGAAGGAATTGTTTGAGATTTCTGAAGAGATAGTAGTCGCCTAGGAGCCAAATCTGGCGAATACGGTGGATGTTCAAGCAATTCGTACTTGAGTTCTTTGAATTTAGCCATCGTCAAAACACTTTTGTGAGCAGGTGCATTATCTTGATGAAAAATGATTTTTTTCTTCTTTAAACCAGGTCTTTTCTCACGAATTTTTTCATCCAGCTGATCCAAAAGGCTGCAGTAATATTCGGAGTTGATTGTTTTACCTTTCTGAAGATAATCAATGAACAAAATTCCTTTTGCATCCCAAAAAACTGATGCCATAACCTTCTTTGCTGATCGTTGTGACTTCACCTGCTTTGGAGCTGAACAACCAGCTTCAGTCCACTGTAAACGTTCTTGTTTCAATTTAGGATCATGGTGGTAGATCCAAGTCTCATCCATAGTTATAAAACGACGCAAGAAGTCGGTTTTATTCTGCTTAAAACGCTCCAAATTACGCTGAGAAATTTGTTTTCGATCCAGTTTTTGTTGAATTGTTAACGTGTGCGGCACTAACTTTCCAAACAGTTTTTTCATACGTAATTCTTCATGTAAAATATGGAGTACTCGTTCGTCTGAGATGCCTATGGCATTAGCAATTTCACGCTTAGTCAAACTTGGATCTTCACTAACCATATTATGTACATGCTCAATGATTTCTGCTGTGGTTGCAGTTTTTGGTCGTCCCTCGCGTGGATCGTCTTCAAGGCTGGTACGACCACGTTTAAATTCACCAGCCCAAAATTCAACGGTGCGTTTTGAAGGTGAGGACTCCTTATACACTTCTAACAATTGTTCATAAATTTCCTTTGCTTTTAAACCCTTCGAAACAAAGAATCTAATGACTGCACGATATTCAATTTTTTCCACATTAAGAAAAATCAATGACACGTCAACTTCAAATGGCTTGTAAACAAAGGATGAATTGACAGAATGACTTGTAACTTTCCATGTGTTCTCAGGACAGATATACCAACTTGAGAAAAAAAAAGTTTTGAGCTAGCAGTGCTATCTCTTGGTGAGCGCAGGAACTTTTCAACCAACCTGTAATTGTTGTAACTTTTGATCAAACGGTGTTGTCGAAGCCAGAGCTTGTTCGTACTCTCTCAAATTTTTAGAGTGAGATTTCCCCCTTCAGCCAGCCAAAAGTGAGCCTCTTGCCTGTATTTCGGAAAATTTCTTTTGGGTGAAATTTCCACTCTTTCGGAGTGTTATTCTAAAGTTTGAGGTTAGAAACTTACAACCACTCAAATTCTAGAGTCAATTTTTCACTCGAAAAGAGTGAATCCCACTCGAAGCTTTCACTCTTCCAGATTTAGAGAGTACCGGAAATCGATCAAGTGACATTCCACTAAGCGTTGAAGTCTTTCAAGGAATAGGCAAAACTTTGCTGCATACTTTCTGATCAACTAAGCAATAAATACAAATCTTAAATTCGCAGTGATGAGGTAGAACATTGCTAAAATTGAGCTTTGAATATGAAATTGAAACTGCAAATGATTGTTAAGAATCATGCAAACGATTAAAAGCATATTGACCTGCAGATGTCTATAATTTTTATAACTTATCGTTTTATGGTTTGGGCTTTGGATTTATATTCACAGTGAAATCCTGGCAGTGCACTTTATTGCTATACACGGAGAAAAATGAAGGTCGGAAATATAGTAATCTTTGATAAAAATTTGAGAGTTTTTCTTAAATGCATGATAAAGACAAGACGGTCCACTGTTTTGTGGGATTTTTTGTGGGAACAAAATTTCAATATCCTGCTATTCACTTCGACTTTTGAAAAGTTCATGTTTCTCTATTCTCTATCAAGTATTGATAATTTTTCATTGTTTTTCGAATATAATTCCACATAAAAAGCTGATTGTTTTGTCTTTATATTATGCATTGAAGAAAAATTCTCAGATTTTAAGAAATATCCCCCAATTTTTTCGACCTGCATTGTTCTCCGTGCAGCCAAATTTTGTCAATTTTCTAATGCTTTTGCATGAAAAGTTATGACAATTCGCTGCCAACTTGACGCCTGTCAGTTCCAGCTTCGTCCACCTGCACGAAGTTATGAAAAGTCCATAAAGATTCGTTCGTCATCACCGATAAAGCATCATTTTTTTTGTTTCCGCAGTATGGAAGAAGATCTAATCATTTCGTAACGTTATATTATTGTCCCCAAAGAGTTGATGAAAATTCACCACATGCTTTTGGTTTCAAAGGCATGACTCATTCCGCCTCGTATTTAAAAACTTATCTAATTATTTATCAAGCGGGCAACAATTATGTCTTGCGAACACCGACCGCTGATATCGTTGAATAATTCATAATCACCTGAATAATGTATAAATTTAGTACGTGCCGCATGGGTGCATTGAAATCGAACTGATCATCAGTCACCATTATTTGAATATTTCTTTTCAATGAACGCTCTTGGAATCCAAGCTTCGAATACCGTCGATGAATGACATTTATTTGTTGAAAATTCATCAATCCGAAGGAGAGAAATCCGAGAAAAAAGAAGAAGAAGAAAAAAAAAAGAAAACGCATGTCATTGCAGTTTGACGCAAACCGCAAACCTCTCGTTACTTTTATCCCTCTTTCACGTGTCCGATTTATTTCGGACTGGTTGTTGTTGTTATTGTTGTTATTATTATTTTGTTCGCGCGTGTAAACTCTATAGTTGCTTGACGTCAGATGATAAGTCTTTTATTTCAACCGGCGGGCGTTTGGTTTGTGTCTTATTATATAAAATACATTTGGAGAACGTATACTCACGTATTCGAATCGATCCTTGCAGAGCTGACTGAGGAGACTGAGGAGTCCAAGAGCGGTAAACCAAGCACACCAGAGAACGACCTCGTCCATGTACTGTACGTTCAATACGCCGAATACGAAGATGAATTTGTAGAAGACGAAATTCCAAAATTTATCCTTCAAATGCTGCCTCTCCGATGCCCTCAATTCACCGAATACCAATTTTTGGATGGACTTTCCCAGGAGTATCAGCACGCAGTACGCCATGTTTATTAGGGTCTGGAAACATAACAATTCCTTACTCAACTCATTTTTCAAACGAATAACAATTGTTTACCTCCTATAATAAATCTTAAAAAATCCTCACAAAAATTCTAATAGGGTCAAGGAAGGTAATCTGATGACATTCTGTGTTTGATTGTAAATAACTTTCGTAAATGAATGAATAGGAACCTATTGTTCTACACATTTTCAACAATTGTATAAAACACCAACGTTCCAAGTTTGATCTGAATCAAAATATCCATAGGTGAATGAATTTGTATTCGAGGTAGATAAATTGGTGATCATGGAGGTAATTTGACGATAGTGCATAGTAGTTTGATTTGATGATATAGAGAAAACCACTGTTTGGTAATGAATAATTCTCAAAAACGTTGAAACGCATAAATTTCAAGCCACATATGAATATCTTTGCTATTCTTTGTCATCGAATGTAGCAAAACATCCAAATAAGGATCGGTATACAAATTGGTTTGTGCATAGATGAAATTTATCGATGAACGTTGAATTTATGAACCATTTATGAAGACTCTCCATTTTCGGTACAACAAATCTCACGCGTATATACATCTTCGTTCATTGAAAGAAATTCATTTCATTGAGATAACAAAATTGATAAATCCGTGATCATTATAGAAGTTTCCAAATCATTCTGAAAAACCTGAAATTTCTTGCTCCGTTCGTAAGGATATACCAACTTATACGTGACTATGAAAAATAACTTATCATGATCAAAAAATTCGTTCAAGTCTGCTCTTTCGTATGGCATCAAGAGTTTTTCCAATACACGTTTCATTTACTTCTAATAAATCAGAGAATACTAACTCACCAGTCAGAGGTTGTTTTCAGAAGCACTATTCGATATACGACACAAATTGTTTTATACCAACAACCAGAACGATGTTGATCATGATGGTTTATCACCAATAGATAAAAATATGATTCCACTATTATTTGGTGCATTAAAATGCCACCATAGCCCTGCGAACGGTATTTTTTGTAATTTAATTTCAAATTATTACCAAATTTAATTCCTTTACTCTAGATTCTCAAATTATTGCAGAGAAAATGCAATTCTTCATGCTTCTGTAGAAATTTTCTCACCAAAATTTTTCCATACGGAAAACAAATCAAAGAATTGACACCACACCTTTCTGTGTTATGTAAAAAAAAAAAACAAAACATAAACAATGGCAAGGTGGTGAGGGAAAATGTTCATTTCATTGGGATTCGTTGAATTTATAGCGTGGTATATAACCTGTATATGAATATGCATGACGAACGATTAATATGGATTGGATGACACACGATCTAGTCACATGTGCTTGTGAAATACTGATAACTCTAAACTCTCGTAATCTTCATTCAAATGTTCACCCGATCCCAGACTTATAAAAAGAAATTCAGAATTCATTACGTATTAATTTTCAATTCTGATGCATTACCTTCGAATTCTTGCGAGGAAAAGCATACAACAGCAATTATAACATTTTCTAATGAATTTTTAATATTTATATCTCATCTCTCAATGCACACTAAAACGAGATATTACAATTCCAATCATTTTTACCACTACATTTTGTAAGAAAGTTTCTATGAAACCTGTTGGGTTCTCGAAAATTGAAATGGAGAACATGAAAATTTCTTCAACTATAACACATTTCTAGTACAGTAATTATCTCTCAATTTTGAAGATATCGATTTATTATGGACTTGTCAATCAATTGGTCATCCTATTATCGTTCATTCTTATCACTGGAAAGAAATCTAATCGCGTCATTGATATACTCACGTCAAAAACATATTTTAGTTGATAACGACATTCTTAGAACTCTTCACGTAAAAAATAGTAGAAACCTCTCGAGTCTGAAATTGCTCCTTCTTCTTCAATATTTTTTGATTCTATTTCTCTACTCCACAATAATATACTGCTCCTACATAGAACCTGATTCTTCTGGATTCACTGAGGGAGAAAATTCTTGGAAACATTAAAATCTTTACTCGAATACTCGTTAATTTGAATGGAATTTCGTTGAGATCTATCAAGTATCCATTTTCATTGACAAAATATTTTGTACAATATTGAATATTTGTCGAATCGAATGAATATTTCGTTGATTCGATAAAATTTCATTCAAATTAATATTTTGTTGCGACTATTCAATGAAATATTTGATTGTTCCCGAAAATTTGTTCTCTCAGCGTATGTGTTGGATTTTTTGAATAATAATTTCACATAAAGCGCATTTTCTATCAATTCGAGAATGTAATTGAAAAACAAAATGTCAATTCAATTCAAATGATGTCGGTCAAATCAATAAATTTTCCATTCGAATACGAATCTAATAATTTGACTTGATTGAAATGAAATATGCATTTCATTCGAATAAACACTCATTCGTTTCATGGAATGAAATATTTTTGGAATCAAATGACATTTTTTTACCCAAACGAATATCTATGAGGTTTCTTTTTTCAATGAATGATTTATTTGAGTGTATAAAAAATAGGGTACCCAACTAACATTGTCAAAGGAAATTCACAACAAAATTATCAAATTACTCAAGTTCTTTTTTATTGACTGGCACCGACGCTCAAGCTTGATTATCAAAATATCACTTTTTCAAGATTTTTTTGTAAACCAGGAATAGGATGATTCGTCAAATGAATTTGTACATGAAAATACGGAAGCTTACGATTACTTTAAACAAACTGTGAGTATGAAATTTCAATCCTACCCATCACATTTTCTACAGCACTCGTAATCTTTCGTATTCTCATGTAAAAATTCATTTTATAAATCTTTCTTTTCGTAGTTCACCGAAACGTATGAAAGAAAAAGTCATATTTTCGGGCTGCATTATTCTCCGTGTGGAGAGGCGGGAGGGTCAAAGTAGGAGGTCAACCTTGCATCTGCTTTGCTCCTACGAGTGGTGAAATAGGAAATTTCTATCACTTCTAGGGGCAAAGTAGGAGATGATATCTCATTGAAACAGCTCCTACTTTCCTATCTGATGATCCTACAGCGAAGTAGACGCAATATTTCGACTCGAAGTATTGCGCGGTACTTATTGGATCGACATGTATACAGTCGAAATTAGAGGGGTAATTTTGTAATGGTAAGATTATTGTATCGGCACTATTCGAGTCCTTTCAAGGTCCTCGACAGGAGCTAAACTTTCGTTAACTACTGTTGAGATTCTCCTCCTGCAGGATACAAAATTTCATGAAAAACTTTAGCGGGACTATAGAATACAGGCTCAAAGTGAGAATCCCGAAACAATGATTTTTGAAGCTCCTACAGGAGTCTCCATGATTCAACAATCGAGAAAAACTATACATTTCTCATCAAAAGCATCGCGGAAGTATGATTCTAAAATAAGAGATTAGAGACCATCTCTAATTGCAACAACGAAATTGAATTTCGAGTTCCTCAAGCTCGTTTATCACCCAAAGTTCATTACCTATTAATAAATCTCATTCGCGGCCAGAATTGAGACGGGATCGAGGAAGAGAAATATAAAACGCATTTCCTCATAGACGAAGAAAGAAGGAAGGAATTGAAATGAAGATTGAACCGTTCGTTAAACGATGATGACGATGATGATGATATAATAAATATTACGGGTAAATTTGACGTAAGACTTTTTCCCAGTCGACAACCTTTGTCTCCGACCACCAACAGAGACAGAATATTTGAACAAAGATTCACAACAGCAGAGTAAAATTTTAGAAATTTTCTACGTTATGTTTGTTCGTTACGACGCAGTAGTATTACCTGTAATCATTTTCCCAGGACTCGCAGAGTTGACCTTGGTACGATAATATACTTTCTGGCATGTTTCTTGTACACAAACTATAAATAACCTTAAACGTGCCATACAATGATACAATGATTCCAATTCATCTCCCTTTTTTATTATAACCACTTTTACGATTTCTTTCTCTCCCCCCTTCCTACACGAATTCGATAAAAATCTCATCCGAAACGTGATGATAATAATAGAATATAACATTTCAAAGAGAAATGTGGGAACAGTCAAGGAAACATGACATAAGTGTGACGAATCAATTTATTACCATTAAGCAGTGAGTGATAAATAATTACATAGATATACATATATACGCCATTCGATTTCAAAGTCGAGGTAATCATATACTTCGCCACATACGTGAGAATTCTGTATACGATTCTATAGACTGAGGAAAAGTAATGATTCTCTGATTTTTTTTTTTTCTTTTTCGAGGACGATTATATTCGATTAGAATGATCTTTGGGGGGAAAAAAAATGATGATTATTTTTAAAATACTCTATGATGCTGTTGTATGTTAATTATTATTACCTCACACACGAGAGGAGGCGTGGGTATATATTAATTCACGGACATGACTCATCGTTCTCAGATTGAGAAAAAGATTGAGAAATTGTATAGGAACATGTGGGAAGATTGTTGCATGCTTATTGTCCACGTTGTGAGAGATGTATAGCAATGACAGCGGTGGGTATGTAGAATATTTTTAAATAACGGAGTCAGAGCTAGGATGTAATCACGAATTTTCACTTTTTGTTTCTATCCCTCGCAACGAAAGAGATATAGTGCGAATATATAGAATGAAAATATTGTTCGATTCTTGTCAAGGCTTATATGTTTTTTTTTTGTAACAATACATATAATCTACCTGTATACGCGACGAGGTACGTACGAGGTATATTCCAAGCGAAAGAGCATTCGAGTATTACATTGATTTTCCAGGGTCACGGTCGAGGTCAGACTTCCGAATAATACACAAAACACTGCTTTGACTTGCTATATTATTGGAGACTTGATGTCAACTTTTGAATCGAAAAAAAGAAGGAACAGTGGATGAATAAGTATCAAATTTAAGATAAATCAAACTTTAGGTGTAGAAGTATGAAACCGGAATTGTTTGAAAAATAATCTACATTGCTGTTTATGAATGCCACGCCAAAAAAAGAAACAGTTCTTCTTTTGAAGGAAACCAGTTATCGAGCCATTCTCCTACATTTTCATACGAATTGAAACGTTGTTCAGCGAGAGCATGTCCCATTGATGCGAATAGATGATAATCGGACGGAGCCAAGTCTGGAGAATAAGCCGCATGCGGTAGCATCTCCCCACTGAACGCCTCGATCGTTTCCCTGAACCGTTTTGCTGTGTGCGATGGGACATTATAGTGGAACAAGATGACTTTGTGTTGCCTTTTTCCATACTCCGGTCGTTAGTCACGCAATGCGCGATTCAAGTCGATCATTTGCCGTTGGTAGCGATCAGTGTTGACGGTTTGCCTAGATTTTAGCAGCTCATAGTAGATTACACCCTTCTGATCCCACCAAACACAGAGCATTGTCATCTTTCTACAACGATGTGATCTTGCAGTGGATGTCGATGATTCACCGACGCTCAGGATTCTCAAAATATATCCATTTTTCATCACCTGTCACAATTCGATGGAGAAATGACTTTCTTTTGTATCCGTCGAACAGCATTTCATAATTGGTTTTTCTCGATTTTCTTGCTGTCTTTCATTTACTTCATGCGGAATCCATTTTCCCACTTTCCGAATCTTTCCCATGGCTTTCCGCGTCACATTCAGTTGATCCACGAGTTCTTGTTGAGTTTGAGTATCATCTTTATCCAATAAGGCTTGTAATTTGGGTAATTATGCAGAAGTGCGACCACTGAGACAACGGCGTTTTTCTTGGGCTGTCTCTGCAGGAATAGTTTCCATCCAAGTCCACTGAAGTGTTCAAATGGGGGAGGAGAGGGGGGGGGGCTACAAAAAGTTTGCAAACAGATCATTTACAGCTCATAAACCCCACCTTCCGCGTGATAACCTGTCGAAGCATGGTTTTACTCTCTCCCACTTGATCCCAAGATCAGTTTGAGTTGCAGTTCATCTATTGGATCACTAAAAAAATTCCCCAAGTTTGCGGAGATCATCATCATTTGATGCTCATAAACCCTTGAGAAAAATATGAACAGCTCTTTTTGAATGATGAGAAATAGTGAATATGGTCCGATTTTGTCCGTAATCCCCTCCCCATGAATCTGATGGTCAACTGAAAACTTCACTAGAAATTCATGAAGACCTCGAAAACAGCTCCTTTCGGGTGGCGGCCTGGAAAACGATAAGTTTGTTCGAATTTAAATCACAATCACTTTTCATCTGGTGCCGTGATTGAATTGAGTTAAGTTGGCCTCCCATGGACCGGAATTCGTTCCGGCGGAATGACTTTAAACCAATCGCTCTCACAATTTCTTTCAGAGCGTTCTATCAGAAATCTATAAAAAATTGTGCATTGGTTCAATTTTCATTCCGCCGGAACGAATTCCGGTCCATGGGGAGAGGCCAGCCGTACAGGTCATATGACGGTTCAGTGATAATTTCATTGATAGTTCATAGAAAGCAAATATCAGCGCTATTCACGCAGTTACCACGAATTTTGCCCAATTTGAGCCACGGTGTCCTCCCATTTGACAACTGCGTCAAATACCAAAGAGAAGTTCCTGCGTCTCTCACACACAGGAACTTCAAATTGTTGATAGTTGAAGGGAATTCGAAGGCTGGGTATAAATCTTGTGTATAATGAGTTGTATATTGTTCAAATAAATTTGCAAGGCATATAAAATATGTTCATACAAACGATCTTTCATGCCTAGAAGAACTAATTGATTGTATCAAACAAGAAAACATCCCAATCAGAAAAATCGGAATAATGCCAATGTTGACAGTAGGTGCAGTAAAGTGCCAGTATTGGGTTTTCAACACTTGGCCAACACGTACGAGATTAGTGCTAGATACACAGAAATACAGTACTATAACTGTACTGATGAACCAGTACTGAAAGCTTAATGCCGGCCAGGTACTGATCCAGTACAGACACTGCACTAATTATTACTAAAAACGCTATCATCCCAGACAAATGCCAGTGCCCTGCCAGTCTTGGAAAGTACTGGTGCAGTACTGCGTTTGTTGTAAATTTCTTGTTGGGATGGTGTATTAAATGCTGAAATGTGTGGTTGATCTGTTCAAAATCCCTCAACGAGAATGATGGAAGAAGCTCTTTGATCGCTATCTTTTTAAATGGGAAATTTGAAGACTTGATATTTAGTTACAAAGGTTTATTATGTTGCTTAAGTTTGAATCGTTTATTGAAACGAATTAGTAATCGAACAACGAAATCCTCAATTATTAACAACCCAAACTTTTGCATTACTTCTTTGAGGCGGTGTTTTCAGTTCCAAAACGTTAATTTGAAGAGTTGAATAACGATCATTCATTAGATTTTATGAGTGGAAATTTTCGTTTCGTTTCTTTCAACGATTCAAACTTCAGCGACATGGTTTATTGAATTATGAGAGAGTTCAGAATGCTTGGCTTGTGGTGTGATGTGTTTACATGCAATGAATTCATACGTAAATGCCACTCATGAGCTGTTTATGAGCTGTTTGCAGGCTTTTTCTACTGTCTTCTGGTTGATATAGTTCAACACGATTGGATGAAAACCATCCCACAGGAAGAATCCCGACCCCAGCCTACGAAGGGACTGTCCATGAGCTTTAAATGATCTGTTAGCAAACTTTTTGTAGCTCCCCCCATTTGAACACTTCAGTGGGCTTGGATGGAAACTATTTCTGCAAAGAAGGTAGTGTTGCCGCGATATTATCGTCGATAATTGAGGAATAATCGGTTATCTCAATTCTTGCACGTTCCTATGGAATATATAATCCACGAATCTTCGATTAGGCTCATGATGATACGGAATAATGAATGATCCCAGACTTGTACACAAAATAAACCAAGATATGCTTCCATTTATCGTTACGATATATCGATAATTATCGTTACGATAGTGTAAGAATATTTTGATTTATTTTGTTTAAAAGACCAAGATGATCCATTATCCCGTTTCATTTCGTGCACAGTCGAAGATCTACGCGTTAAAAGTTCCATGAAAACCTGTCAAAATTAAGATAATCGATTATTTCTGAATTTCGACGATAATATCGCGGCAACACTAAAAGAAGGCCCCAGGAAAATGCCGTTTTTCCATGTTCACCGTAAGCTTTGACAAGCATTCGATGTGATCTTGCAGCAGTTTTCTCCAAATGATAACAAAAAACCAATGCTGTCCGCAGATCGTGGTTTGTAGGCACAAAACTCGACATGTTCGAGGTTATAAAACAATTAAGGGTGTACAGAACTTCTATTGTTTTGTGTTGAGAATCTTCATCAGCTGTTAGGGAGAGTTGAAGAAGTGGTCTTAGGATCCCTAAACCAATGGCTAGTGCCATTTATAGGGAAATTCTGGTTTCATAATACTTCTACACCTGGTATATACGAAACGAAATGCGTGTATTGTAAAAAATAATCGGAGTTTCACCCGGCCTTTCACCAGCGTGTTCCTGAGAGAAAAAACCGAATCACTTTTCCCTTTACCATTTTTTGATCTGAGGCTTAGTTTGAGCGTTGACTTCAACCAATCGAGTAGAAGCTACATAAGTAAGTTTACTCATTGATTATTGGAGTAGCCGATGTACTCGCCACCTGAATGGTCAACTTATTTTGTTTATAACTCAGGAACTAAGGCTCAGATCGAAAAATGATAGAGGTAAAAGTTGTTCAGTTGTTTCTCTCAAGAACACGCTGGTGAAACGCCGGGAGTGTTTTTTCGGGACACCCTGTATATATCAACCGGAAAATTCCAACCACTCGCGGAGAAAAATTTATTTGTAAAATTAACTCCACAACAGTAGTAAAACTTTTCAAGTAAATTCCAAAGAAATGTCCCTCAAAAAGATTGATTTGTGTTTTTCACACCAAATTTGAAATAATCTCATTGATTGCAGTGACTTGCTCTTGCTTTTTGGTCTACATGTTCCAGGGAGGTTGCTTCGTAATAATCAGAATATATTTCATGTTGATATCCTAACTAAATCGTTGGAGTATAGATCGCCTGTGCACAGAATGTGTACATTATTGAATGATTGTTCTCTTTGGCTGGATATTTTTAATGAGTTTATTTAGCCTTAAAGCTAAATTTAGGAGTGTTATGGTAACTAAATAAGATATATTTCTTGTTCAATGATTTATACTTCTCACATTTGTTATATTGATATTGTTATAAAATTTAATCTTTACTTTGCCAGATGATACGATTTATGTACTTTTTATTTCTCTTTTCTTTTTTATTGTAATGGGTTTAAACCCGTGGAATTTTGAATAAATAAATCAATAATGTTTGTTATAACTCAGATGTTCTAGAAATGCAATTTCCTTTGACCTGTCGTGGAAATCATTCCAAAATTATAGTCACTCAGTTTAGTAGTGTATACTTTTGAAATAGTAGTTGCAACAAATCTAAAAAGTACTATTTTCCATAGGTTAAAATTGTTTTCTTCGTGATTTTCTTCCTCGTCCAAGTCTCACACGTGAATTATTCCTTGTTCATCTAAGAAGAATATCCAACATTTATACCATCGATTTGTTAGTTCTTTTTGATCAACTTTTCCGAATCCACCCTTCATGGTTCAACACCTATCTTCTCAATCTTACAGCATTCCTATCATCTGTGTTCAATATTCTTCGATGAATGATCCCAGAAAAATGTATGAGCTCGACTTCGAGTCCTTGGATTCAACATTCTTTGCTCATATTGTGGATTTTAAACCATTGAATTTGAGAAAGAATAGAAGAACTAATTTCATTTCTTCCAAGATCACATCAAAATTTCAAATTCAGAACCCGAATTTTTCTCTCTAAAAAAAAAGTAATCGATAAAGGTACTGTACAGAATTCCTCGATATTTGGGGATCTCAAACTGGATATCGAATATTACGAGTATCAAAGTTGTGGAAACAGAAGATTGAGATAGAAAATTCATTTGATGTGAGTTAATATAAAGGTGGACTAGGAGATTCATAACTTTCATTTGAAATGATTCACTCTCTGCATTTGAATCTCCAAATATCGCAAAAACGACACCACCCTTGTTCGATGTGTGTTGTTATCAACGTCAAGACTCGTAATAATAAAACAACAATAGGTAAAAGCAGCTGTATTCAAACTGAATGAAAATTCATAGAATACTTGAACTTACCCAGATGCAACCGGGTTCTTGTACCATACAGGCCAACAGTTCTTTAAAGTGCATGCCAACGGTCCTGGAATCCGTTATATTGCCATCGCCGGTGACATTATGGGGCTCGTCGCCGACTATGTTCGTGTGATTGGTTCGCCACGCGGGATCTTTAACTATTTGCGCCGCATAATAAACGGAGCAGGAAAGTATGGCAAAACTGACGGTCGTGTAGACCCGTAAGCTTGGGACCGGTAACCGGTCTAAAAATTCCATAGGCATCGTTCCGTGGAAATTGATTCTTCTGTCACTTCTCGATACACGATTGTCGGTGATTCATGAAGCTTGGAAATTCAAAATCTGAAACAAGAAATCACAGTTCCTTTGAATCGTATTATTCATTCACAACATTTGTAAAGTAATGAAATTCACATAACGGTAAATCTTGTTGTTTTTTTGTTGTTTCTCTTATTAAGAACCACTTTACATGACAGTCATGGAGACCAATAATAGATTGTGAATGAGATAACCCGAGGATGAAAAACACAGCAGATCAATTGAGTCTAATATATTATTGCAACTCATCACTTAACACTCATCGTGATTCATTCATAAACACGCTTTTATCCACGCTGTTATTCTATATACATGTTTAAAATTCATCTGCATCTACGAACAAGCATACGTAATCTTATTACGACATTTTTTCATAATACATGAAGTTTTCAATAATTTCGTATATCGAATTACAAACGTATATTTGATGCTTACAAATGATTTTCAATTCATCATATCCGCATTAAAAATGTTCCTGAACGAGCAGCGAATTCATCGAACACGATAGTAATATAGGATATATATTGCATGAGGCACGCGATTGTATTGCGTGGAAATGATTCTTTCTCCGTTCTAGCGGCACGTCACATTTTGATACCACCGCTACTACCGCGCCACGTCATGATATCCAACCCTCTGACGAACGAGCGGTAATCCAGAGACGTTACATTATGTTGCATCAGCCAAAATGTAACACACAAGTCGCATGCACAGCTGGGCAAAACATATTCACCGGTGAATCATAAGAAATTCTTTTTTAGGATGAAAGAACAACAACAAAAATGTACGCACGCCTCAACGTCAACGTGTGTTTTTAATTACCTCCAGACACGCCAACGATATTTCATGTGGAAACCTGTCGAATTCTAATTCTTCAGAATCACAGTATCGATAAATTCACCTTCTCTCAGCTAGATCGTTCCCTTTGAATTTATATTCTGGAACAGCTCTCAACTTGTTCCTGTGATAGAGTTAATCGATTGGTCTGTTGTGTTCCTGTCACGTATACCACACACTGAGGCAAAGAAACCGAGAACGCTCAAGATGCATGGACTTTTTTGTCAACTTCTGAACTATGTGTTTCGAACCGTTTTCATAACTATCTACTGGTTTTTGAATTATCAGAATCACTTATAGCAACTCGAGTAGAAATCCATGTTAGGGGTTCGGTCAGGACCAGATCTGGTTAACCCTAATCAAGCGTGCCAAATTATGGTCTCACCAGGGCCAGATCTGTTTGGTCGGGATGGGGTGTGCCCTATCACTGCCGGATCGGGCCCATATCGAACATGGTATATGACTGGCCATAATATTCGATACTCGAGAATATAGTTGATATTTAGAACTACACGGGGAGAAATGTATAATAAAAATCGTATAGTAAAAATTTTCTAATACGATGTATTCAAAAATATAATCAGTTTCAAAATTCAATCTAATGTGACCTAATTTATTTTTATAATAAAACGATTATATTGAAATTTACTAAGAAATATAATCAGTTTAACACACTAATTACAATAAATTATAATAAAACCATGTATATTAACATGTAATAAAATATATAATATGCATTAATATAACTTATAATAAAAAGAAAATTCGTAATGAAATTTCTAATCAGGGTTGCAAAAAACCAGGTTCTTTTACAAAAAAAGCCGGTTTTTTTTGTTTAAACCTGGTCTTTTATGGGTTGAAATATATTTCTTTCAGTTTTTATAGCTATAAGTTGCTATATTCTCACTCATGAATGAATTGGAATATATATACACTGAGCAAACAGTGCCTTATTTAAGTGAAATATATCAGTACTATACTGAGATAGAGAATCTAATACTACTTAGTGTGGGAGATAATTTCAGCCAATTCATGTGATATTATAGAATAAACAACAGCAACTTTAAATATTTATACGATCTGTTTTATCAAGGTGGTTGACAATGGTCTTCTTTCAAAAAATTATGAAACAGTAAAACAAATACAATCAGTGCAACAGTGATAATAATAGTGACAGTAGAGTTATCACAGATTCAGAACTTATTTTCGAAAATTTGCATTGAAAAGTTTGAAAAGGAAAACCAATTCCCCTGCTTTTTCCGTGCCTAACTTGTTCCGTAGAGCAGATTGGACCAGTCCAAATGACGATAACACCCGTTCAACGCTCGCAGAAGATGATTGTGCAGTCAGAAATTGTTCTATGTTCTAAAATACACCATTGTCAAACATATCGATGTCTGGGTTTTTGGCTTCTGTATCACTCATAACAAGTTACATTAGCTGTAACCTCATCATTATACAATGCTTCTTGGAAAGGAAAACTCTTTGCCTTCAATTTTACAATCAAAGATGTGAGAAGGGATCCAGGATACTTTTTTTCTATAAACTCAAATGCTTTTTTCTTTTCTTGTGCTGTTACTTGGATTATTTGATCTTTATTAAGTTTTTAACTGAGGTTGTAATAGAAAAGCCAACAGATGAGCAGGTGTGATTGCCAAATTGTATCTCTCCACAAAATTTTGATTCAGCTTTTCATTTGAAATTCCGCTAGTATTCAATTCTATTTCCAGCTTTTTCCATATGTACGTTGCTTCAGAAATTGAGCAGTTATCTTTCTGGACATCATCTAGTGCACACGCAATTGGTTTTAAAATTTTCACCATGTCTTCAGCATTTTTCAATTACATCGCGGTGATCCTCACAAATTTCCACAAGAACTGACCATGCTTGTGAGTAGGTTTCTAAGGAATCAAGGAGCGTATTCCAACGCACTTCGCTTGGTAACGTTAATTTTGGTGTACCGGATTTACAAAATTCAGCATTTGCAAAGTGGTTAGTTATTTCTAAAATATTTTGTGATTTGAAGAATATGTTGTTTCACGTTGGAGAACTCGAAGTCACCGGCCAATGCATTCAAAACATGAGCTTAACCCGTTAAGGACCAAACGTCCGTTTTTTCAACACCTTTTTCAACGACATTTTACGCTGTCGAATCGATTGTCAAAAAATTTGCGAATAATTATTTTCGATGTAAAATTATCTGAACTTTCAGAATATGGAAGCAGATTTTCGAAAAAATGCGAACTGGGAATGTTATAATCGTTTAAATAGAAAAAAACACGAATTTTCGATTGCAAAAAATTATTATTCGTTTATTTTCGTCTCGAATTAGGGGAGACATACATCTAGGGGATGAAATTTCTGCGTCCATGGACCCTGAGCTTCAAAGTATGTGAGATGGTTTTTCGAAATTCAAGATGGCGACACTCGATATGGCGGCTAGAAACCAAAATATTTTTGCTGTTTCTTATTTTTCGTATTTGAGCAATATTCCTGGATGAATTCGATGTACACACACGTATTATCAGGTTGTTGGGGTCGCTGATCACGAATCCGGGGTCAGATTTGCCAAATTCAATATGGCGGATCCAGAATGCCGGCCTAAAATTGTTGAAACTGTACGATTCCCATGAAAATCAGTACATGGGGGGTTTCGGGATCCCTGATGACTAATCGGAGGTCAGACTCTATGAATTCAAAATGGCGGTTCGAATATGGCAGCAAGAAGTCTCAATTTCCGTTCCTCCAGTTTTTTGTCAATTTATCGATATTTTCCTCCTCACATAGATGGATCTGAGTATTCTTCAGATCACCGAATACAAACTTAGTGTTAAATCTGCTAAATACAATATGGCGGAGCCAATATGGCTTCGGAAGAGTACTGAAATTGTCTCATTTTTCAAGTGTTTTCTGCCGTCGATGTGTTTTCTTCGCAGTTGCTCAACTGTCATTACATATTTCGTTGTCTCTCCAATTTTTCACAGTTTCATCTTTTCCCTTTTAGATTCTTATCTTCATATGTTATTCTTGAGCACTCTGAAGGAAACCCAAGTTCATTCTTCGGATGTAATCAAAGCCGTCAATTGTTTCAGATTCGCAATTTTTCGTTTCTGATACAAAAAATAAGGAAAAATTGAAACACAAAAAAAGACTCTCGTAAATGTTTACCTCCACGTGGTGAGAGTTGGGCAACGGCGATCAACACATCGACGGCAGAAAACACTTAAAAAATGAGACAATTTCAGTACTCTTCCGAAGCCATATTGGCTCCGCCATATTGAACTTGGCAGATCTGACATTAAATTTGTATTCGGTGATCCGAAGAATACTCAGATCCATCTATGTGAGGAGGAAAATATCGATAGATTGACAAAAAAACTGGAGGAACGGAAATTGAGACTTCTTGCTGCCATATTCGAACCGCCATTTTGAATTCATAGAATCTGACCTCCGATTAGTCATCAGAGATCCCGAAACCCTCCATGTACTGATTTTCATGGGAATCCTACAGTTTCAACAATTTTAGGCCGCCATTTTGGAGCCGCCATATTGAATTTGGCAAATCTGACCCCGGATTCGTGATCAGCGACCCCAACAACCTGAGAATACGTGTGTGTACATCGAATTCATTCAGGAATATTGCTCAAATACGAAAAATAAGAAAAAGCAAAAATATTTTGGTTTCTAGCCGCCATATTGAGTGTCGCCATCTTGAATTTCGAAAAACCATCTCACATACTTTGAAGCTCAGGGTCCATGGACGCAGAAATTTCATCCCCTAGATGTATGTCTCCCCTAATTCGACACGAAAATAAACGGATAATAATTTTTTGCAATCGAAAATTCGTGTTTTTTTTCTATTTAAACGATTATAACATTCCCAGTTCGCATTTTTTCGAAAATCTGCTTCCTTATTCTGAAAGTTCAGATAATTTTACATTGAAAATAATTATTCGCAAATTTTTTGACAATCGATTCGACAGCGTAAAATGTCGTTGAAAAAGGTGTCGAAAAAAACGGACGTTTGGTCCTTAACGGGTTAACAACCATAAGTTATCACATTATATTCAGAATTATTCTCCAAAATCGACCGCATTTTTTCAACATTAGCAGCATTATCTGAAACAATTGAGCACACTTTGCACTGGAATTCGTTTTCGCAAGTTTTGATGCAAGAAATAACAACTTCAGCCAGATATTCTGCTGTATGCGGATGCCCCGAAGTATCTATGGTATCAACGAGGTACACTTCACCATTCTTAGTGGTGAGTGTTACACAAATAACGGGCTCATTATGGATATTGGACCACCCATCTAATCCCAAGTATACAAAGTGATCTCTCAAATCATGAGCGCATTTCCTTCTCTCTTCCTCGGAAACTTTATTTAGTATCGTTCCACCTATTTGGGAACGTGATGGTGGCTTATAACCTGGTCGTAATGAATCAATCAGCTGAATGAATTGTTCATGCTCAACTGTTCTAAATGCACAGTTGGTTGGATGATTAGTGTTTTTTTTTAGAAAAAAAGGGGCCTTTGAGAACCTCAAACTCGGCTCTGATATCAATGAAGTTTCTTTCGTTTTACACTGAAAAAAATCATTTACTTGACCAAATGAACTGAAGTTAGTTGTGAAAATAAAAGTTGTGTTCCGAGTATAAAAATAATAGAATCCATGAATAAAAGCTGTAGTAGAAGCAACTTCAAATTAATAACAGCAACTAAAATCAGAGAAATTAAATTTGAATCAAGTTGAGCCAACGCCCGTTTTAGTTATCCAAATATCAACAACTGTTGCTGGAACTAATTTGGGGTAAGTTGGATACTTAACTCTAATGATTTTTTTCGACGTATCCAACAGTTTTTCCTCTACTTTACATGCAACATTCATTTGTTTCCGTTTGCGCAGTATTTTCAGGAAGAATCATCTGAAGAATTATCACCCCCACACTGTTAGAAATTTCTGCATGAAGTTTCAATCACCATGAATTGGAAATGTAATTTACAAGTTTCAAGAAATTTTCAACAGTGCCAATTCATAAATATGCCAACCATCGTGTACCATCCAAAATCAGATCAATCATTCATCATAAGACATTCGATTACCGTGCTGACCCTCTTATAAACAGACTCCACCATGTTTCCTTTACAGTCTAATAATTCAGCCCACACTTGTTCCAACAAACCCGACTGTCAAGACTATTTTATATATCGATACTATTTCTTTTTCCAAATACAATTGAACTGTGCATTGACTCTCACACGTTATGAATGCCACACTGCAACAGCTCGCGAAGTAACTCAACTTCGATCGCTTATATCCCTCAACTTCTTTCGAGTTCGTTGCCCCCTCTTTGCGATCTCGAAATCACAATTAGTGCAAAAGGTCACGTAACTACTAATTTACAACTAAAATAAATCCTCGAAATCTTCCAAATAATTCGAGTTCGAATCGGGTCAAAATGAAACTTCGATAAACAAAAATAAACATATTACTTTTTCTTCTACTATTCAATATTCAACGATATCGTTCAATGCACGGAATAGAATGTACCGAGAAATGTGCTAAACATTGACACCTTTGTCAATGAATATTTCATTTTATTCAAATCTCCTCCTCTCATCCTTCGAGTCTAAAGGTGGACAATTTGAATAATAATAACAATAAAAAGAGCAAGTAACAAAATACATGCTACGTGAAATAATACACATGGGATGAAAGAATCTTCGAGATGACAAATATTACGTGGAGTAAATGAAAGAAAGAAAAAAGTGCTTGGTCTCGAAAGGAGTAATCGATCGATGGAGATAGATACACGTTGTATTGCGACATGAACCAGCTACGTTAAAAAGACAATAAGAGAGGTAAAATGAGTGAGAACGGACCAAGGTTAGACTATGGTAAACAGATTTTTTGAAGATGCCTGGAAGGAAATTCATTCATTGAATTATTATCTTTTCAACCCAAATCGAATATTCGATTACTTGAATCGATTGAACAACAACGATACCTCAAGTTCTCATTCAAATCGATGTCTGGAAATTCTCTTTACGTTTTGTATTTCCGATTGTTTCTAAATTAAATCGTTAATTATACGAAACTCCTTGAATCACTGCATACGTGATAAACACAACTTCTTTGATTTATTATATATATTTTAGGTGACAAAACTCCCTTCAATCCTAATGAAAATACATTTCCTTCATTCGTTTTTTATACAACACGCAAATGATTTAGATATCATTTTTGGATCGGTATCAAAGAATTCTTGGTCTATGTTTACAATTACATTCAAAACCACCCAGCTTTCTTGTGTTGGTTTTGAAAAAACAAAAAAAAAACAGACCTTTTTCGTTGGTATTGAATTCAATTTTTCCAATCCCTAACAAGAAAATTTGGATTTTCAAACCTGTAGGGATTTTTATATGTATTTTGAACAATTAATGTGGTATAAATTAATTCCATATTACTTTGAGAGACAGAAATTATAAACATCGGTATCACGATACTTCAAATGCCTTGAAAAGGAACAGCAACGCTTCATTCAATTAGATTCAATTTATAATATATTGAAAATTTGGTCAAGAAAAACCAATTTCTTTTATGCTCATCAACTGTTCTGCCACATAAAAAATCTTGAAACATTGTTGCAGAATTCTGTACAATGACTTGAAAAAGGCATGACATTCTCAGCAACTATACAATCTCCTTCTTTTTCGAATTCTTTTAGAATTCTTGGCGCGATCTGAGCATATCATTGTATTTCTCGAGCCGAGCTGGCAATATTGAATCGTTATTGTGAAGAAAAAGATCCCTATAACGACTGTCTCTTTCGTTATCACAAATATCCATTTTTTAGTTGACGATACATTTACTTCCACATTTGAGATTGTTACAAAAACTCGACAGTATAATAATTTTGTCCCATGCATTTCTATTTTCCATGGCGCAAAGTGATCCTAAAACTGAAAAAAAAAAAACAATAGGGAAGCGCAGTGAAATCATGGAAAAAACCACTTGAAAAAGAAATTCACAAAACTCGTAAGGTAACTCGAATGGTTATATTTTCTTCGATGGATATAATTTCTCCAGATAATTAAACAATCGAATATTCCAAAGATCTGTGAATGAATGATGAAATATCGTCGGCTTTATCTTGATCACAGCTGCACGATTTACTTGATTTCATAATACTTTGAAGAAATGATATCCACTGGAGAGAGAATATACACACATTTACCTTAAAAGTTCAGCCTCAGCTTAAACTTTGAATGATCTTTTCACTCTTCTGATACATAAAACATCGTAGATACCAAGGCACCACAAGTCACACAGTCATACGAACACTCACACTGTGTTTTAAATCCGGTAAACACTCGACACACCACCTCACACGCGCACCGCTGTTTGATAACTGAATTTTTGACGACGCGATTCGTTATTTATATCTATGCTCACATACGATACCACCCCCACTATTGTCTTCAACAGAAACAACCAAGTTTCGCCAAGTAATTGAAAACTTTAGTGATCGTAATGGACCATCCTTCGTCTTTTACATGCATCGGAAAGAGTGTTTCTCTATAAAAACAATAACATCGGTAAAGTAAATGTCGTAACAATTGTATAAATATCATTCGTTTTCAATGCACTCGTAAAAACCGTCATTTGACAATCCGATGATTGGAAACACGCTGCCTTTATTTATAATCTACCGAGACTGTTGTCTCTGTTAGATCTATAAGCAACAGTTTTTCCAACTACTGCGTGTTCGAAGCAATAAAGTGCTGACATGAAGTAAATTTATTTATAAACTGCTTCGCTAACGACGATCGCTTCAATTATTGCAACAAAGTCCACACGGTACGCCGAACCCCCAAGTATTCTTTTCAGAATTTCTGTTATGATCGTTGAGAATGAGTTCGATGAGAAAAAAAAAAGCCAATGAACGGTGATTGTTGCTCCGCAACAAATTAGTAGAAGGATCATTCGCAGAGAAGTCTGGTGTGAGTCTCTAGAAAGCGAAGGATGAATGACACTCAATTATGGAGCTGAAACTGTTTACATAAAACGTTTATTAAGGATTTTAACATCTGAAACGTTCACTGAAATGCTACTTAACCGATTCAGATATTTAACAAAGCTTCAACAAGGTTTAATCAAGAGTTACAAAAACATCGTTTGCTAGCTTGATAGCTGCTAGTTTCAGCTTCATCCCTTAATTCACGTTCTAGACACTTTTCGTGAGACTTTTGACTGTTCTTCAAAAATGTGTTTCTGGAAAATGTGTCATCCATGAAAACGTTTCTCAGAAGTTTCTCCTCTTTGAATCAACGAAATTTGACGAAAAGTGTGTCAAAAGAATCCCCCCCATCTTCTTTATACAACTCGAAAATTTATCATTTTCCAGAAAAATGAGGGCAAAAATTCGTTCAATCGAAAACAGAATTCTGTCGGATGGATGTCAGCCAACAGTTTCTTGAAATTCAACCAAGCAGATTTCATCCCGGACTCTCCATGAACATTCTGTAGACTTTTCTCATACAAAAAATCTCTGGAAAATCCATTTTTTGCCCTCCACAGACTCAACCGCTCCCTGAAAAGTTGACTATAATTCTGATATCCAATTTTCGAGTGACAAATTGTTCTGAAAATTGTACCAATATTTCCTTGGATGTCTTGCAAATTCTCTTCTACTGAAAAAACTCTCAAATCTTGGTGAAAAGTGCATCTCTCGTCTCAAAGTGTCCTTGTAAATACCGTTATATTCACTTAAATGATTCAAAACTATGAAACAAAAGTAGATTTTTTTAAATGTAGCATTGCATGCTCTAAATCACAGCAATCGTTTTGTTTTGATTGATTAAAAGGTGTAGATATTCACAGGTGACACAAACAGAACTACCATACATTACTTTCTGCGACAAGTTTTTTTTAAAATTGAGTTGTTCCCTGCTAACCAAATGATATCGGTAGAAGTTCTTACTTTTCCTGCTGGAGATCGGATATATCTTCCATAGATATGCATCATAATGAAGAACGAATATGATTATTTCGCTTCCATGAATCGATTATACATGCGTGATGTTTTATTGCTTGTATAAAACTCAACGATACAGAGCAATCCCAGATCCATCGATCATATAAATTCATTATTATCGAAATCATTTGTAATTCTTATCTCAGAGTCCTGTTGAACATACAATGATGCAGTCATCATCGTCTATAACAAGAAATATATTCCAACATTTTTAGCATCGATCATATCAAATTGATTGAAGACGAATACCTGAAACTTGAGAATTTTGAATTCTCAGGATTTATGGAACAAGTTTTTCAACGAGGAAACTATTTATCGACTCTCGGATTCAGAAACAGTGGAGGAATAAATAAAATTTGAAGACAACTCCCCGATAAATGTCTTTCTTTCTTCTCGATCAAAATTATAATTGGGTTTGTACAACGCTTTGGACAACTCACACGCGAGGATACCTGTAACAATGTTGGATTAATCAAAATAAGCGGGTTTACGGTAAATCGAGTAGTAGAGTTATAAGAATGATGAATATAAGAGGTATATAATTCAGAGAGGTAATGAAAACTGGTAAATAAGATAACCTTAAACGTACGTACTCGCGTTCCCTCAAAGTCGAATGAGGACGAGGACGTTCACCGGCAAGTACCAAATCGTACAACACGTACACGTTCGTTTTACACAGCAATAAACAAACGACATTTAAGGTAGCAAGGAAAAAAAAACCCCAAAAGAAAAACCGGCAGAAATATGGAACGAAATCGATCGATCAGAGATACCGGTTCTCGAGAGAAAGAGTTACGCATCATCAAGATTCGTCGAGATGAATTAGATCAGAGGACTAATAAAATCATCAATGATCTTGAGAAATCTATTATTCACCGTGTCAAATGTCAAAATTAGAATATTAATGTATTATCTGAGAAAAAGAGAGAGGATGAGAAAGGAGGGGAGGGAAGAAGAGAGAAAAAAGAAAGTTCCTCTTCTCAAAGTTGAAACATACAAAAACACTGTTTCTCAATAATCGGATACTACTCACTCCAAGGTCCTTTTTTCTATAAAAATCAAAAGAGGAAAATCACTGTTTTTTTTTTAGAAATGTTCAAGATTACCCACCTTGGAGAGAGGTTTCCACACAACTGGCGCCAGGCACACGTTATATCCTCTGAACTTCCTTCTCATAACAGTCTCCCGACAATGATTTCACTGTTAGATTTTTGATATGTGTGTGATAAGTTTCGATATGATATTATTTCACATTTGCTCACATTTGTCGCGAACGCGCACAAGTGGAACCGCAAAATAACAGTGGTACCGAAGTAACGAACGAGCGACCGAGCGAACCAACGGTTGTACTGGTTATAATACTCTGGTGTAATGAAAAGAGAGAGAAATTGAAGAGAAAAAAAAAGAAAATAAGGAGAAAGGAGGAGGGAGTTTAGGGGTAGAGCGAGACGCGAATAGGAAGACTACTACTACTACTACTACTACTGCTACTACTAGACACACATCGAGGAAAGAGAGGAAAGATTATGATTCTGTTGGATTCTTTCTTCGTCGTTGATACGATTGCTACAAGTTTATTTTTAACGTCTTTGCTGCCTTTACCGTCGACTTGACGCCTCTGAATATGAAACTACAAGCTCCATGTGACGACGCGGATCTCGACAACGGCGGTCTCTCCTCCGCATACCATGCACCACACGAATTACCACTCTATCCACGCACGCACTCTGTCACTTATTCTCCGAGCCGACTTTTACTGCGTCATTTGAAACCAACGATCTCTCGTTCTTTGCTATTCACTCCACTTTTTACTACACAAATTTATGTCAAATCTTATCACTGGAATCTCTCTAAATTAATACATTTTTTTTGCGGCACACGATGCGAAGAAGGTAGAAAACGACACACCACCACACCACCACCACCACCGCCTCTTTTCCGTACTGACAACTATCGCCACCTAGGAGAAGAGATTGTATCCACCGATCTACCATACTGAGTTTTCTACGAAATTCATGATTTTTTGGTAAATTCATAATATTTATTGGGTTTTTTCAGAAGTTTATTGTTATGTGTATAAGAGAGGGTAAAAATAGATATTATAGTTGATGTGGAATGCTAGTTAAATGAAGATTAGGGGGACTCTCGGTCGATAATTCTAGAAAATTACGACTATAGCGCCATCAAGTGAGTATCAGAGGGATTCAAGTGTGGTGAGCATGTGAGGATATGAAAATTTGTGAATTGAGGTTATATACAGTCATGTATTGAATTATTCAAGGAATATTCGATAAATTATATTGATTTCAGGTAAGATACAAGATAGAAAAAAGAAATATTGATTTTTAGCATAGATTATCAAGAATTTGAGATAGAATGTATAGAATACATAAAGAGATTGAGGTTGGAAATGAACGCATAACCTATACATTTATTATTGAATGTATGTATTCTTGAAAGAAAACATTCAGTGAGTATGTTTGAAAAATATTGACTGTATTTTATAGATTTATGAGCATATACTCTGGATGAAAGAATTTGTTTTACTTGAAAAAATAGAAGCTTTGGATAACACTGAATTGTATATCATTACATATCGCATTGTAAAATTGTACTCTGATATCGAATCCATCAATTTTGCTCATAGTAGGTGATAGAACTCCTTATGTCGAGCATGAGCCAACCACAGTTGATCAGGGTTGGCCTGGAAAAAAGAATTATGGATGGATGGGTTGGAGAACGATGAAATTGAATTTCATGGAGTATTGTGATGTTAGCTTTTTCCACGCCTAATCTATTCCTTACATTGGATCATATGTATCCAAATGTTGATAATTGATAATTGGTGGCAAAATTCACAAAATCCAATTGGGAGTTCATCTGTAGAATTTTTCCTCGCTTCCACCATTTATTAAGAGTATTTTCATATAACTCTTCAACTTTTGCACGGAACATTGAAGCAGGATATAAATTTTGTGGATTTTGAATGCTATCATTGCCCCTAAAAATTGCAGTTTATGTTCCCTCGTCCAATCTTCAGTCATTTTTTCTTGTTCCTGATTGAATTGTACGTTCTTTACAAAGGGATTCATCAAATATGCAATGTAAAAAAAACTGTTCTAAGGCTTCATCTCTTCGTTTTCGTACAGCTGTTGTATATTCTACCAAATTCTCCTTAGACAGCAATTCAGACCATACTTCAACAGTTGTCGATAGATTAGCTGATTCGGATTGCAATTTATCTAAAGCTTTAGCAACTTTTTTCAATTGTTCGAGGTGATTTAGAGCTTCCGTATATATGCCAACGTTGTTTAATATTCCACTTATTTTAGGATCTGCATTTTTATATTCCATTTGAATTTCAGAGTCTAGGTGGACATTTTTAATGAACGTTTCGAGACAATCATTTTGAGAGTTCCATCTTGCGTCATTTGGCAACTGCGGCATCAAGCCCCCTTTTTGCTCGAGCAATCCCTATGAAAATAGAATGGAGTGTAATTCCAAATCTTCTTAAAAAAACATTAGTTGCGATTAATTTGAAACTTTTGACCAGTTGAAAGAAATAGATTGTATTTCATGAACGCATATATAACACTTTTGGATAAATTTGTTGTTATTTCCATCAAAATTGCCACGAATTCATCGATACGAGTAGGGTATCAGATTTTGTAACGCGATTGACTTATAATAATGTAACTTGTCATTCCCATAACATATAATGATCGATTCCAACGATAGATCCTATTCTCTAAATCGGAATCAGTAAAAAATACTGATTCGTCGGTGCTCGATCTTCCATCGGCGCAAGTCCCTGATACGATCGATGCATATACATTGACGAAATCAGTGAAATTTCACTGATAGAGTTCTAATGAATCAGTACTGTTCAAAAATTCAGATTCATAGAGTAGAATTCATATTCTCGAATTTTTTAACTGTTTCCTCTATATATTATTTGTATCTTACGTACCGTATGTATTATTATGTTATAATTTTATGTTTATAAATATACAAATTTCATTAGATTTTATTCTATATGTGTTCATGAAATGTTATCATAAATTTTTCTTTTTCGTCATTCATAAGAAGAGTTTCAACAATCTACGTGAACGAATGTTTTGGAACATACACTTCCTAATATTCAATATTGCTGAAATTTGAATCGTTCATTGAAACGAATTAACAATCGAATAACGAAATACTCAGATCCAACCTCAGTTCAAGACCCAAAATCTCATTCTTTGAATAATGTTTTCACTTCCAACAAATCAATTCGAGGTGATAAATAACGATTGTTTATCACATTGAGTTCCAAATAACAAGAAAAAGTCCGAAAAAATCCAAGTGGGTTGGGTTTTTTCCAACCCTGCAGTTGATGGTAACATTGTTAGCATTGATCTCTCTATTATTTTCACAGTATGAAGATCATCGACGACCCCGAGAAACCAAAAAAACGCAAAGTTTCGAAAAAGACGAAAAAATCATGGAGAAAACACGTGGATACGACAGACGTGGATGCATTTTTAGAAAATTCGAGACTCGAAGAACGGTTGGGAGCACCATTTTCCGAACGATTGGATTCGGATCTGTTCGTTGTAGATACGAAAAAGGATGAGAAAATAGTGGAGGATTTGAAAAAACAACGTAGACTTCGATTGAAAAACACAGAACCGAAATGTTTGAGCGTTTTAAAACCTCACACTGCCGTTCCCGATCCGATATCTAAAAGAAATAGAGTTAGAACAGCTGAGGAGAGAAAACATCCGATTTTAAAACGTAAGGAAAGAGAAAGAAAGTTGAAAGGTATATTGAAGTTTAAGGAAAAAGATGCTTTGAGAAACAGAGAGTTGGCGAATAAAAAACGACTTTGTCGGCCTAAAAGGGGAGAATTTAATGCGGATATTTGGGCAGAGAGCGAAGAATCGCCTTTGAAAATGAACACCGAGTGGTTGTCTTCGGATACGATAAGACACACTTTGGTACCCCTAGGGAAAAAGAAAAAGAGATTACCAACGTCTTTGCATAAGAAACCGTCGATCGTTTCGGCTGTGGAACTACCTCATCCTGGAACTTCTTACAATCCCTCCTACAAAGATCATCAAGATTTGCTGAGAGGAGTGGCAGAGAAAGAGAAAGAATTGATGAAACAGGAAGCTCACTTGCTCAGAGTTACTAAGAATATGTTTAAAAAGGTAATTCTTCCCACACAGAGAGAAAAATATATCAATCGATTAATAACATAAAATTTGGTGTAATATTTTGTTCCCATAGGTATCCGTCGACGAGAAACACAAGAGTTTGATGCACGAGATGTCGGAGGGACTACCCACCAACGCAGCAGCAGAGGAGAAATCCAACGACGATAACAAAGATACCGACTCAACTGTCAGATCTGTGAATCCTCCTGTCAAAAATGCCAAAAAAACGTTGAAACAGAGACGCAAACAGAAGGAACAAAGAGCCCTCGCTCTGGACAAAGTTCAAAAGAAGACGGAAAAGAAGAAAGTTGCTGATATTTACAAACTAAAGCTCATACAAAAACAGTTGAAATCCAAGGAAATTAAAGAGACAAAATTACGCGAGAAGAGATCGAAGTTGAAAGAATTGAAAAGCGTTGAAGCTAAAACATTGAGCAAAGTCAAATTCGAGCCATCGGATCCAGATTTTGTTTTACCTTCGGAAATTAGTGGAAATTTGAGAAATTCCGAAGCAGTGGGTAATTTATTGAAAGATCGTTTCAAATCTTTGCAACAACGTAATATCGTTGCTCCTGGAAATTTGGTATTGTAAGTAATTCTTTTTCAATCTCTCTTTCTCTCTCTCTCTCATCGATGGTATGTTTGAATTTATTCTTTCTTTCAGGAAACGTTCCAAAGCTAAGGTGAAGAAATTTATAAAACCGGATCATAAAATCAATTTGGAAGCTGAGATGAAGAGAATTCAAAATCCAAAAGTTTATGTAAAATAATAAAGATTATTTGAAATTAGTGTTGCAGATAATTGAATAGTTCTTCTTCTTCTTCTTCTTCTTCTTCTTCTTCGTAGTAATCTGCTTTGAGTAGTATTTCATCGGAATCCCAACGTTTTCTCAACGAAATATAGCCTCTTTGTATACGCTCGAACGAGGCCTTGTGAATCTACATTTCAAGTATATATATATATAGCATTCAGAATTTTCTATAATATCGTGAAACTATATCAAGATAGAGATAGTTTGATAGAAATACCTCTGGTGTGATGGAATCTCGTTTATCCTCTTTTACGAGATGACGAGTGGATGGTTTTAAATCGATATGTTCGGGATCGAATCCCAAATCTCCCGTGAGATACACTTTATCCGGTCTTTCTATGGATTCAAATCTAGCAGGGAGGATGAAATTTTAGAAGAAAATTTATATAAACTTGAGATTGAATACTCACGATTTGATCGAAACACTTCGCATGATGGAACGACCTTTACTTATGATATTTAAAAGATACGAAATCAATTGATTTATACTCCCACATTTCGCATCTGATCGCGGAGATCTCTGTGTTAAATTGAATATCATAAAATTGAATTGAACCAAAGAGTGTACTAATCGACACAAATATTACCTGCAACTCACAAAACACTGCGTATTTCAAATCGTATACAGTGTCCAAACATTTCTTCAATTTACATTTCGTTTTCAATTTGAATCCTTCCAACGCATTGAATTGAATCTGTTTTCGATAAAGCATGACTTCCAATTGTCTATATTGGAATCGATGCTCTTCGGTTTTGTTCGAAACTTGATCCACGTGTTTCAAAGTTTCGTTCAAATCATAATCAAAATTTGCTTTGAAATCGTTTAATCGCTGTATCATCTCTCTATGCAGTTCTCTCAGTATTCGAAGCACGGATTTCTGGATTTTGATGTTTATCAAAGATAGTTTAGTCTTACAACGTTCATCTTTGATCTTGGTTCCGTATTTTTTCCTTCCACTTCTGGAAAAATGATCATTTTCACTTGAATATGTGAATCTAAAAATACAGTTACAGGATTGGCTTGGTTACTTTTCAAAATTTGTCATCTTCGCAACACCGTTATCCCTGATCTCATTCAAATCCTTTTTCAAAATGATGTTCTCTCGTATCAATTTATGAATAGGAGTATGCACGCGTTGAGCGACTTCCGTTTGAAACGTTCCAGCCAAAGCAAGCAGTTGATTATACATTTCAGTTTTCAATCTATGAACAAAACAATTCACTTGTAATTCAAAGAATTCAATGAAATTTTAATTCCTTTACTTATTCGTGTCGATTCTAAATCTAAATGCGATTTGTTTCAATTCACGTTCAAGGTCCTCGTCTTTGACTATCATCCATTCGTCTCTGGATTTCAATTTCTCTTCCAGATCGTTTTTATGAATTTTATAATCTTCGAGAATATTGATTTTGGAATCTAGAGAAGTCATTGGAACGTCAACGTTTGAAGAGAATATCAATCAAAGACGGAAGAATTGTATAAAATCTTTATTTGATTACTCAATACTTTGAGTCTAGAGATTAAGGAGAGTCGGGTTTCTTCGTATTTCTCGTTCAAAGATCTCATCTTTTCCATATGAGCCAATCTCTCTTCTATTCTCCATTTTTCGGTGATTTCTATTCGTTTACGAAAATCTTCTATTTTATTCGTCTCAAAGGTGACTTGTCGATTCAAATCCGCAATCTCATTCGTACTCTCTGTGTCTCTGGTGATCGTAATCTGTTCCGTGGTGGAGAGTTCGTCCAATATTTCTTGATTCCTTGCTTCTAATCTAAAAAGTATGAAAAGAATTAGTTTTATTTTTAAATGGATTTACTGGTCTCACCTTTGAATCCGGGTCTCCAAATCCTGGATTTTGATATCGTAAAAAGCTTTTTGGGTATTGATGATAGAAATATTGTTCTTCCGACGCCATCTCTTATCTTTGGGACCAGGAGATCTTAGTTTGGGAGGTAAACTGATGTTACCGATATCTGTGGTGTATAAATCTACCATGGTTTTCAAATTCTTTTATACTCTCTTGAGAAATTTAATTCATTTCTTGTTTTATTTCTATACGCTTGTTTCAGCGATACACGCGAAGTATGCTATTCATGAAAAACAAATGAATATTCGTTTCAAAGAATAGGATGACAATAATTCGAATTCTTGAATTTCTTTCCTAGAAAATATCTGATTACGGTGGTATTCAATACAGTTTCCTACAAATGGATACCCTGGAAACATATCCAGCCTAAAATTAGTGCTAAACCTGTATCGAATCAAATAGAATTCCATTAAAACATAACGATCCTCAGCTACGAATCCAATTCTTCAATCCAACAATGAAATTTTAAAAACTATTACATAAATTCATATCATCAATTTTATTATTCTTATTAATACTTACAAAAAATTTGACTATTGTCTCTATAAATATAAAATTTACACGATAGCGTATTGTTCGTACAATAATTCTCGAACTTTGTAATAATCCTCGGATAGGCAACCCTCCAATACGACTTTACCAGCTTCGTGCTGAAATGATACATTTTTATCAATTTTGTCCTTGAAAAGTGATACAATTTCACAATTTTGTATAAAATACATACTCTTCTGACAGCGATGGTATTGTTACAACACCATAAAACTCCTCCGCTGAATTCAGAAGAGATATTGCTTTTGTTTAACACTTGTTTGAAATCCGACAATTTTAATTCATTGATGAATGTAGTTTGATGACCAGGGACCTGTAACGAACCACCATTCATTTCCTTGAACGTATAAGAACGATGTATTATGATAATTTACCTCGCTGAGAGGTAAAGGTTCGAGAGTGAGTATTTTATCATTCTGATCCATGGTGTCTTCATTTTCAGTATCGGCAATGGCGTCTCGACAAATGGTATTCCGGGCGGTCATCATTGCATCGACCCAGGCTACCTCCGAATCTCCTTTACCTTTCGAGAAGTTCAAACCACTCACAAGCGCATCCGTCAAACGAACCTGCAGAGAATTGAATTGTTTGCAACGATATGCGAAAAACATGAAATCCACGAAAGCAGACACGAAAACCACAAAGTTACTTGATAGATATGCGTTTCCGTGGTGGCGTCTAAAGTTTCCCCTCTGCCAGGAATGAACACTCGAGCTCCAGCGCTTTGTGCTTGTTGCGCGAGAACATCCGAGTCTTGGGGTGAACCTCTCACCAAAACCACCCTCCTTGGTTTCAATTGTCCTAGAATTTTTTGTAAAGATTCCCCATCGGATCTACCTTCGAAGTCTATGTACGTGACGGATGCGTTGACCATGATGGTTCGAGTAACTTGAACGCATTTCGTGGGAATGTCGGTTGGTGTTTCGGGATGATAATTACTCTCCTCTTGTTTGGTTTCCGTATTCTCTTTGTTATCCTCCACCTCTGGAATTGTTTCTACTATTTTATAATCTTCTGGTCTGTAAATTTCATTCGTTTACGTAACTCTTTGATATAAAATTCATCAAGTTTTTCCTTACTTTATAATTTCACCGTATTCGTCGATTTTGATCTTCTCTTCCACGAAAGGAAACATCGGGTATTGTTTTTTGCTTTGTTTGAAAAATCCTGGTTTGCTCTCTTGTTTGACCAAGAGATCGTGTTTTCCTTTACCTCCACCCACTTCTATCTCATCTTCCGATTCGGAACTGATATTCGCAGTTTCCCTGAAATTTAATCATTCAGTTGACACCGATAGATGTAAAATTTATCTCGATAACAACAAGGGCATGAATAAGAATATTTTTTCTTCAACATCCCCTATGATCGATTACAATCTAGTGATCTAGTACCAACATTTGCTCTTGTTTTAATTGTTCTTGTCTCAATTTTTCTCTCTTCTGATATTCCTCCAACTCCGCTCCTTCCAATTTGATTCGCCTTTTCACCTCCAAAGTAATATTTCTGTTCCCTCCTTTCTCTACCAAATCTCTAGCCAAAGTACCCGGTGATGTTCTACTCGTTAATATAATACTGTTCTGAGGATTGTTACACCACGCGAGAAATAATTCTCGAGAAAATCCACATTCCATGTCTGGAGTACTGGCGAGTACGACCTATAATTATTATTTATTCGTTAAAGTATGTTGGTGAAGAATAAAACAATACGAAACTGCGGTATCTACCTTTGGACTGGGAACTTGATTCAATTCCGCCATGCTATGACATAATTGTAAATGTTTAAATTGAAAAGGATTATTTCTAGCACCCTCGAAACTCCGCATCAATTTATCGCTCATCCACTCTATTTGAGATTTGGCAAATTCAACGACGTTGTAACTGACGTTGTTCAAAAGTGCTAAGGAATAAGCGAGTAATCCGGATTCTTTATTTCGCCACAACTGATCCAACATGTGCGCCAATTCGAGTACTCTCCCTGCCGTGTCTACGCTGACCAAAACATTCCCACCGCCTCTCAGGGTTTGTAAAATGTTAGCTATAAAAATACAAAAATGATTGAATTGTGAAAATAGATAAAATGAATGAGAGATTCGTTGCCTTACTCATCAATTTTTCATCCCTAGTTCTACGTCTAGCTTGCTGATACGTCGCGTTGAAGGCATCCGTTATCAACAACGAAGGACGTTGTAATCGTTCTAATTCACAACCATTCAAATGTCTCTCTTTTTTATGATTAAAATCAACAGCATATATTATATCTTCTTCTCCCACTTTGACAATTTTCCAAATTGTACCGCCGATCATGTGACCGGCTGGTAAAGGCGTTAGCGTGACACCGTATCCTTTGCCTTTCATAGAGATGCTTTGATTATATTTCAATTGTACAATTCTGTCGAATGCGGCATCGACATCGTCGAGGGTGAATAAGTCAAAATCTTCCATATTGTGACGTGACTGAAATAACAAATATTTGTATTACAAACGAAAATTTAAAGAGACAAATTTAATAGTATAATTACCTGGTAAACGTCGTACATGAACATTTGTCCCATTTTGTAGACTGGAATTGTGGCATAAATAGGGCAATTGAGACCACATTTTCCAACCAGATAAGGTAAAGCACCGAGATGCAATGGATCTGGATACGATAATAATACAGCATCGATTTGATGCACGTGTCTGCAAAGAGAAAAAGATTTGAAATACATATTTTCAAAGTTCGACTAGAGCAATTTCACTCGCAATGGATTGTAGATTTCAACCTTTTCAATTCTTTTATGAAATCTTGATCAAAGTTCTCGTCCCACCCACAATCCAACAATATTCTCAATTCGTCAACTTGCAATATGTAACAAGGTGGAGATTCGTCCATTGCCCCGGAAACGGCATGGAGTTTGATGATCGAAGTCATTTTGCATTACCTGCAAAATATTTGTTGTTCATGTGTCTAAACAAATCATATGAGTGCATATGAGAGACAAATTAAAACTACATAAAACATGTCAATATAACCTAAAATAAGTGACTGTTCAGAGGGTTCAAAGACAAAGAAGTAACTGAAAATAATTTGGACTATGACTAAATAGATCCAAATGAATTTTTATAAATCAGCATGAATATGGTAACTCCAAATATGAGTTACGATAAGTAAAATTACTTTATAAGCCCGGGAACTTTTGCCTTCTATAAAATCCTGCTTCTTCTTTAACCTCTGAAAAACATTCCGCGAAGTGGAAAATGGATTCCCTAGACAATATTCAAAATCTCTAGATGATTTGTGCAGAAATTACAGAAGCACAGCAGAGATATATCAGAAAGGCCAAATAAGATGAAAGAATGAAGCAGAATGAAGGGAATATCGTATTATTATATACTGTAGCTTTTTTCCCTTCTTCTTCTTCTTCGTAAATATAACCTCAATTTGTCGGCAGTTGACTCAAATCACGCAGCAGATTGATCATAATCTGTACACGCAACTGACTATGTCGGTCAAATTTTTATATCTCTCATGAATGAAGTTGAAATAATATTCAATTATGTCACAATAAAAGACTAGAAGAATCATCAGTGGTTTTACACATCCAGTGCCTTCAGTGCGGACTCGATCAATCACTCTTTCTGGAAAACATCATGCAAATTTAGAATAAATTCATTGAATTGTCATTATATTATTTGAATAGAAATGGAGAAGGAAAGGTATGTATTTTAAGCAATATGTTATTCATATTTTAACATTTTTATACATCATTGAAAAATAATTCAATTTTCAAAGATTAAATTTGAGAATTATCATACTTCAGGTGAGATAAAACGACAGGTAAATAAAATAAAATATACCAGAAGGTCTAGCGATTCAGAATATTCTCAATAAATCTCAATTGAATTGGTTTCTCGTTTGATTTGTAATCCCTCATAAGATGTTTCAACTCTGTTTCAAAGAAATCATTGAAGATTTATTTGTTTCAGATTCACGATGTTGCTTCTAGAACCGGGAGAAATATTTTTTGAAGATTATAGCGTGCAAATGAAAATCAAGGGCATTCACGGTACAGTTGGGAGCGAGTGGATAGACGGAAGATTGAAGCTTTGTTCAAAGTCCATAGTATTCGTCAATAAAGATATGAATCAACCGTTAGTCAAGATCCAACTGAAAGAAGTGGTGAACATCGAACAGTGTATATCGAGCGACAGTCCAACAGGGTGAGTAATAAAAATACAATCTCCCAACAGCATTTTTGATTATTACAATCGAATTGTAATTCTTATTTCTCTTTTCAGATGTAGCGTATTGTCTGTCAGCTGTAATCAATTTGTGCAAATGTTGGAGAAGAATATTCTTGCTCCATATAAATTTGTACATCAGAATTCTTGCTTCCAGTTTTGTTTCAACTATGCCAGAGTCGAGAATTGTATACCTCTCATCTTGCAGTTGCACAGAGCAGCCACTTTACCAACCGCCGAACAGAATTCTATGGTAAAATTTATCTTTATTGTGAAATATTCAGAATTATTGTAACCGTTTCGAGGTTTTGCTTATTCAAAGGACGTGTTTATTGATTTTCAAGATCCTGACTATCGTACATTCAAGACAAAGTCGTATTTCTTTCGACACTTCGTGGTTGGAAGACTTATACGAGCAAGTATTGTTGGAGAAACAAGCGAATAAAGTATTACCACTCGTGATCAATCCAGGAAGAGTTCTTCTAACTACGTCAAGAATTTATTTTCAACCTTACAATAATATGGACCAGGTATTTCATTCTTTGAATCTTTTTTCATTCGTTTAATTACTTGACTTTATTCATGGGATTTTTTGATTGATTATGTTGCAGTACCCAGTTTTAAAAATCAATTTGAAGGATGTTATAAATGTAATCAAAAGAAGATTTCTTTTGCAACAAGTGGTAAATATTGATACTAATAAAAGAAAAATCAACTGCTCCCAGACAGCACCGAAAGTTCTCTGAACGTATTAGAAACATAGCTGTAATTTTTGATATCTTTTTATCTATCGTTTAATCTTCCAAAAGCAAGCCTGGTTTAACTGGGGTGTTAACTGTATCGAAATTGTTCATTGAACACCTTCGAAGAGGTGTAGATCCGCTGTATCGCTGGGAGGTATTGTAAAAACTTTCTCAATGACATTTCTTTTCCAGGGACTCGAAATAAAATGGAAACGATCACCCGAGGACAAACTCGAATACTTGTTCCTTTCTTTGAATAGTCCCAAAGACAGAGACGAACTCTACACAAATCTTCTAAGTCAATCCGCGATCTCTTTAGAGACGGTATCTCAAAATGAAATGACAATAAGATGGCAAAATGGTTTATTATCGAATTTCGATTACCTTTTGTACATCAACAGGTGACTATTTTAGTTCGCTAAAACCAAAAATATTCACCCTTCCGGGTATATTTTATAACTCAATGACAAATGAATTCCAGTTTAGCGGATAGAACGTTTCACGATTTAACGCAGTATCCAGTAATGCCGTGGATTCTACAAGATTATACATCCAGTAGCATAGATTTAAACGATCCAAGTATTTATAGGGATCTTACGAAACCTATAGGTGCCCTCGAACCTAATCGTTTGGCTAAATTGAAGGTACGAGATATCGAAGTAATTTAATCAATTCTCTCAAAGTTTTGTTCTGTAATGAATATTTTCCAGGAGCGATACGTAGAAATGTCGGAACCCAAATTTTTATACGGATCTCATTACAGCGCTCCGGGATTCGTACTGTTTTATTTGGTTCGAAAATATCCACAGTACATGCTGTGTCTTCAAAACGGTAGATTCGATCATCCCGATAGAATGTTCAACAGGTAAAGATAAAATATTTTCAATAACCTCATCGAATCCTGTTGCTTTGTCGAATGAAAATCTCATAGTAAAAGAGGCGTAAATGAGGAATTTCATGGATTTCTTTTTCTTTAATCAATTCAATTTTGAATTGTAATTTGTAAAATTGATGAAAATCAATCATAATCGCTTTCTCAACCCTGCAGAATCGATTATTTATCTCACTCTAATCAATACGACTAACAGTGTAGCTGACGTTTGGAAAAATGTTTTGGTCAACATGTCAGACTTTAAAGAACTGATCCCAGAATTTTATGATACAACAACCGGTGGTGATTTTTTAGTTAATAGCCAATGTATCGATTTCGGTTACCGACACGATGGCACGAAAATTGGCGATGTTCAACTCCCTCCGTGGGCTGAAGGTATCCAAGTAATTTCCAATCACTTCATTTTTCTCGAAAGAAAAGTTTGCGTAGAAGGATTTCATTCTAGGGCCAGCTGATTTTGTGCAGAAATTGAGGGATGCCATGGAGAGTGAATACGTTTCTCAAAGCATTCATCATTGGATAGATTTGATCTTTGGATACAAACAGAGAGGAATCGAAGCTGAAAAAGCGGATAACGGTATTGTATTGGATTTCTCAATATTTCGCGTGTGTTTGAAGTTTGCAATACTTTAGTCTCTTATACAATATAATTTTTCTTTCCAGTCTTTTTCCATTTGTGTTACGAAGGAGCGTTGGATTTAGATACAATTCAAGATATCAACGATAGACATGGTTTAGAAGTTCAAATTATGGAATTCGGTCAAATACCGAAACAAGTTTTCACTCTGCCACATCCAAAACGATTGATACAGCACACAAATGCATTACCCAAAGAAATATCTTCTAAATCGGAATGCCAAGCTTCGTCAACCGCAGGTTGGATTTCTCACTCGAATACACAAATCTCAACCCTCGTTACAAAAATTGTGAATTAAATACATTGTTACAGGTGAAACCTTGGAACGTGAATCCAATGTATTTATGAAACGCTCCTTAACGTTTCAATCGCATAAAGACAAGGTATGTAAAATCACCCTGATCAATGATGGGAAAAACGACGAAATTATATCCGTAGGACAAGACGGGGTACTCAAAATCTATTCTTTAAAGAACAAAAAATTGATGCGTAGCGTATCTTTATCGTCCTTGACATTATCTTCTTGCATATCGTACGGTACCTCTTTGTATCCCAACATTCTCGTAGTGGGATCCTGGGATAATACTTTGTGAGTATAAATTTTATTTGAAACATCGATGAAAATCATTTCACTCACGATTTTATTTTCTTCAGAATATTCTACGATGTGGAATTTGGTAGAGTGATAGACACGTTGAAAGGCCACGAAGACGCGGTATCGGATTTAGTTTGGAGTCCAACGCGAAAGATTATTGTTTCCTGTTCGTGGGATTGTACAGCAAAAATTTGGAACGGGAATATATCTGGATCGAAAATCAAACCAGCGGAGTGTCTCATCGCGCAATTAGATCACGATTCCAAAGTTACCAGCGTCAGTGTATCGAGGTAAAGTTATTCAAATCAAATCCAAAGATTCTTTTCCACGTAAAAGGGAGTTTATTTTCAGAGATGAGTTGCTGTTGATATCTGGAACGGAAGAAGGAGAAATATCCTTGTGGAATATGGATACTTATAATTTACAATTTACCGTCAAAGGTTAGATTCGCTGTGATTTGTTTTCGCATGGAATTTGTGTGGATGAAATTATTGATGTTCCGTTTGTTTCTTTTAGAGCACGCAAGTAGGATAAATGCTATGACTTTCGATATTCAATGCAAGAGCATAATCTCGTGTGCAGAGGATAAAACTTTACACGTGTTGGATATTGAATCGAATGCTTTGATATACAGCACTACTATGAAACACGAGCCAACCGCGTTAGCGTGGATGGGAATGTTGTTGCTGATAGGAGATTGCGGAGGAAACGTTAACGTCTGGAACTACCAGGGTGGAATCTTTCTTGCGGAAATTCACTGTCATGACGGTAATTTCGGAGCTTAGATTCTCTTGGATTTTTAAATTCTGTTTACGAAATCACCTGAAAAACAAATCATTCGTGAAGTATATTGATTTCGAATTTTCAGAAGTTAATGATACTTACTTAATCATGTTTCAGGACCAGTGACTGCTCTGGCTGCATCTGTAGATAATAAAATCGTAATAACAGGTGGACAGGATAGAAAAGTTATTGTATGGGACTGTCCGTAATTCTTAAATTTAAATATCACAGTTTCAAATTTCTTTAAAATAAGAATTTTTTTATTGAAAGATATTTTTAAACGATGTGTAGAATTTTTATAATAAAAATTATAATTTGATCAAATTTGCAGGATACTTCCTGCTTTTTATTTTTGTCGTGAAAAAGTGGGATACAAAAATAAACCCATTTATAACCAGGTTCTCTCTTGTACTTGTCAAATTTTCCTGCTAAAAAGAAATCAGACAGAAGGCTGATTTACCATTAAATCGAATGAACTTTGCACGAAGGGTTCAATCAAAAAATCATGTCTAATAACAATTTATTGATAACAATTCATGGACACTTGAAATTCATAATTCTTCAAATTCGTGTAATTTGTCGGTACAACAGACATCACAATAAATAAAATTCCTCCACATTTGAATGTCCAATCAACATTTTTAAAATATCATATTTACATATAAAAGTATGTTTAGAAGTACCGATGATATGTTTCATTCTATCTTCTCTCATCGATTTGCTTCTCCTTCTCGAAAGAATAATATCATATTTGTTTCATTTTCAATATAGATCGTCTGTATTTTTGTCTTTCTTTTCACTTCAGCGTAATACAATATGAAAATAGGGTTTCGATATTACAATTTCTGTCCAAGCGAAGAACAATGACTGTTGAACAATTCTTAGAAAATTAATAGAAATTATATCTAATTACAAACACAGAGATTCGCTATAAAACTCATTATACAATGCAATAAATAAAACAATATCGTCGTAGGAAGGAAAAATTGACTATTATCAAAAGAAAAATGGAAAATCAGATCCCGTGGAATTGAAAACAAATGCCCGATTGTACGTTTTCTAAAAAAAAAAAAAAAAAAAAAAAGAATTGGGAATGCATTTGGGATATCCGATAGCAAAAATCAAAAAATCTGATTTTCGGTATCCAAGACAAACAATAATAAGCGTTAAAAAGTTTTTCCTATAAGGAAAAAATGCGACTAAAAAGACACACGAGTGCTTCACTCGATTAAAGCATCGAAAAATCATCTATGGAAGAAACTATAACAAAATCTACAATATCATCGGTGACGAGACAGAACTTGACAAGTTTTTCTCAATTTTTGTTATTCTGGAAGTTGAATATGATTTGTTGAGGACTTAAACACACAATGATTGTTTAAAATTATGCAAACGATTGTAAACACATTAACCTACAAATGCCAACAATTTTTCAACTTATTTCCTCATATTTAGAAATGTGTTGTGAGCTTTGAGATTTATATTTAGAGCCAAATCTTAGGGGGGAACTTTGTTGCTATGTGTTTATAAAATTTTCAATTCTAGCTTAGTTATTTAAAAACTATATAGCAAAATTTGATTCGTTTTTTAACACTTCATGGCTGTTGAGTTCAAGTCAATGTCAAGTCACCGACGATATAATGCGTTGAAACGTTTCTTTTTACAAATAATATCGTTCATCGTTATATTCAAAATTAACAAATTCAACATGATTCGATGCACGCTATCTCACCGAGGAGCATTCACTATTTGAAAACCTGATATAACAGTAACTATAAAACTGAATCGTTTGACTAGATTGTATCATTTGTTGCGACGGCAATGTCCTTTCGAATCAATCGAAATCTTTCTACGATTTTGTTAAATTTAAAAACCTATACTTCTACTGAACAAAAAATCAGATTTCAATGTTTAGAACTCGAATCGAAAGGATAAAAAGATTGTTTTGGTTCACCAGAAGCACTATTCCTAGTGAAAGGATGCAGTTGATATCTCAAGATCTATCTCTCTTTCTGTAACAACATGTAGGACATGAATACTGGCACACTCCTTTCTCGTTTCGTCCCTCGCACGAATTTTCAAACTATTTACATATATGTATATCCTTAATTTACACTCTTCGAACAACATCACATTGAAAAATATTTTGTTGATTCGGATCGGTATGTGCTCGTATCATAAATTCATTTCATCATCATAAACCGTCCAGTTGCTTCAGTTGTTCGTAAGTTATAAAAAATATGATATTCCAGGGTCCCATTCGAAACCATGTTGGAACAAAACCTTTGTATAATGCCAAAAATCCTTCGTTCTTGAATGTCTGAAAGAAACAAAATTCGTAGCTTTTTGTAAAACATCCGCGAGAATGTAGAGTTTCAAACATTTCAAACATTTCTCTCTGTGTATAGAATAAAAGAAAGTAAAAATATGCCATGTACCTGAATCAAACAATCCACGCTTCCCTTGTAAATGTGGGATGAAAGAATGTTACTCGCGGTGCGTACTCTTCTTTGATTCATCAAACGAGTCTGTAATGAGAAACATAGAATTCTCAAGTACAGTACTAATTAAATTATCGATTATTGTCGTTAAATTTATAGATACACTTACGCGAATAACATCTAAAGGTGTGGAAGCAACCGCACTACCCATGCTAGCTATGAAACTCGACCTAAAACAGACAAAATCATTAATTTTGTGATTACATGTCGTTGATTCGGTAATAATAATTTCCAATAACAAATTGCTTACAAGAAATGATTACTAATGCTGTCACCGATAACAGGTACAAGTCTGCTCTTACTAAAATCGTATATTGGTAGTTCTACCGCAGCAATGATTCCAGCTCTCTGCGCGGTTGGCCCAACCCCCTGAAATAATATGAAAATTATCATCAGTATTTTTATACAAATTTTCAACCTGATAGTCAAATGAGATTGAATAAATGTGCAAAAATCGTGATCAGTATAAATTTTTTGTATCATAAGGTTGCACATTTCCATTAGGATGTACAAAAATTATATAAAATCTCTTATGCAACTGTAAATTAATTCTGTAATTTTCTTATTATCAACTGACGATGTGAAAAGTTTCCCCTAACTTTTTTTGAAAATCGCGTATTTATTCTATGAATATTCCAACATCTTTGATCTCGTTTGATTTAATATTCATGCGAGGAAATAAAAAAAAAAAAGAAACAAACAACTTATCAATTCACTGTGAAAAATGAGATCCGAGAGATAAATGGTGATCTAATACTAAGATAAGTATCAAAGATTTGATGTAAATTATCAAGAAACAATGAATTTACCCTCCACAGACCACGAAACCCTTCGTGTTCATAGACATCTTGAAAACATCCAAGCAGAGAAAGATTCGCTTCAATCCCGGTGACTTGCATCCTCACTTTGACGACATCCGTAGGATTGGCGATAGCGCTGGAAATTGCGCCGGCTAACGCGGCGCAGACAACGTTTATCGCCACCAAATCATCGGTGCCCCATCTGTTTATCGCTGCTCCTTGCAGGGAATAATAGGTACCAAACTTGATGGTTCCATAAGTGGCTTGTCGTAAAATCGCTGAACTTATTCTATGAAACAGAGAAACAAATATTTCAATAATCAAATCAATAACGATAAGTACTCGTCTATGATATAAACCATGAGAAACGAAGAAATGAATTATGTTGTTACGTAATAATTTGAGGCTATCTCACTTCAGTGATACCACGCTCCAAGATCGTTATCTCCAATTAATTCTCTCAAATATAACGCGGTTTATGATTACTGATAAAAATCGGTTTATCATATCAAATTGCTTTAAAATGGTTTGCCGAGTGGTTTTGGGAAAGAAAATTAAATGAATTGAAGAATCATCGGAGAAGCCAAATTTGTAGAGTTAAGAAACACTTGTTTTGTCTTAAAATGAAATCACTGAAAGATATTTTATCATTGTTCATGGATTTGAGAGCAACAAATAAACTGTAGCCCTTTACATTGAATGCACAGAGTTTTTGAAATTTGTAAATACGAATGTCTCGTGGGTTTCACATTTCTCAAAATGATTGCTTATGAATCCAGGGCTTTGGTTATTATCTCATCGAGGTGGACCAATCGATGCATGTACATGGATAATAAAAATGCAGACTTTTCTCAGTTTGTTGTTCCATTTTATCTAAAACGCATAGGAATTTATGAAAATTAGTAATATCAACATTTGTCTGATATTCTTTGATACTCTGAAAATATATTATAAAACTGTCTATGGGATTGCGGATGGATGAAAAATCAATATCAAATGAAATAGCGCCGGGTAAAAGACACATAATAATTACTCACCCGGAATACAAAGCTTTAAATCCTTCCTGTTTGGTAATTTGTAAGAGAGCATCGATCATACCAGAATACCTTAAATTGGCATGTTTCTTATCTAATTTTTGGCCTTGTACTTGTAAACGGGTTTTGGTAGTATCCAAAGGAAAAGTACCTGAAACAATAACACGTCGTTACACTGTTATCGTCGAACCACAACTACTCCACGAACTTGATCGGATAAGAAATACAATATACCTAATTCGGCGACGATAGAAGCTAACCCTCCAAAAACAAAAGGTTTCCAATCTTTCCAATTCTTTTCTCCCATTACCTTTTGCGAATGACTGCAAAATCGATGAATAAAATCAAAGATCAAATTCTATGCTAATGATGTGTAATTTATGAACAAATTTTTTTCCACAACGTGGAGGAGTGTTTATTATTCTCACTTGAAATAACAAGTTGAAAAACATGAAAGATTGTGAAAACATGTGATGCAAGATATCTCGCAATGAAAATGATAAAATCCATCTCGTTGGCAAATATATATTATTTTTGAAAGAACAAGATACGTCTTTGGCAGCAAATTTCAAACGAATGTTATCGTGAATCATTGCCGTTTTATATATGAAATTATAAAATTATTGATACGTAAATTTGATGATAAAAGCCAATTACTCACCTACAAAATTTGTCGAAACAATTAATATAGTTTTCAGAATACTAAATGTGACACACTTTGAAACAATTATAATTACTTTCGATGATGTTGAAATATTCCGCTAGTGTATTAGGTTTCTCAAAATATACATTTTAATTTTACGGAATTATGAATTTTGTTAACGAGCAGCGGAGCATGAAAAAGGACATACATTCATGCATGTGTACCAGTGGTGTGCACTGTGCACCGTTGTGCGTGCACTGCTTGGCACTGCTCTGCGGTTCCAGAGAGAATGAGAATGAGGAGGAAGTTGAATGAGAATTCTCAAAAAGATGAGGGTGTACGTCACGCTATCTGATGAGTCAGATCACGACAAAACGGTGGAAAGTTGAGGTTAGCGGAAGGTAAAGAAGATAGAATACGTTTTGTCACGTTTCAATATATCTCAATGAACAAGGACAAAACTTGAATTTAGTGAATTCATTTTCACCAGATAACAACGTAGAAACGTCACACTCTGACACGTTTGTCGAAAAATAGAGAGGTTAATACACCGAGGAATAAAGAATTCTATCCAATATTCGCATATTTTGCGCAATTAAATCCATCAACGCACAATTTTTATATTCTCAAAGGTATATTGAATAATTCTCTCAATAAAACTCATAAACTCACAGATTCTTATTTACAGATGATTACGGATATACAACTTGCCGTTTTCTCCAACATTTTGGGAGTTACTTTATTTTTCCTAGTCTTCTTATTCCACTACATCAACGCAAATTATTCCAAATGAAGACCCTGTTAAGAAATCTATGGATATAACCATTTATTTTTCACATTCCTGTGTTTTGTTTCAATAATAAAACCAATGTTTGAAATATATATCTCGTAGGATGGTATACGTTGAGACTATGATTATCCATCCACCCGCTTCGTCTGCGAATATTCAGGTTATTTTACTTCCATATTGTTATCGTTGAATTTCGTTGAATTTGCTCTTTAAGGGGATACTAGCGACATGGCAGTAGCCAAAATGTTTCTTCCAAATTATTTGAAAGATTTTAGCTGCTGCCACGTCGTTGATATCCTCTTAAATAAAATCACAAAATTGCTCCGTATAAGAATTTAATAGATTTAAAATCATTATAGGGAGGTGAATACTCTCATTTCATTCAGTTACTTTTACATAATTTGATATAAATAATTCGACCAATAACATTCATCAAAGTTTTACAATTATTGAAATTTTTTAAAATACTGCGCAGTATTTGAATTGAAAAATTAGAGATTTCAATTATTTTGTGAATATTCATTCTCGAATACTTCAATTTGCATTCCAGGATCTTTATTTTTTTTGAAATAAATCTTAGAGAAAGCCAGAAAAATTGATTACACGAAGAACGCTGTTCCGATCTGAAGAAATTCTTTGTTCGATATAAATTCCCTGTAAAATAATATTGGAAATAGATTCAATAATTTTTTCAATGGGATCTAATTGATGCCAAATAAATAAATATCTCAAAGTGTATGAAAAGAGATTTAATGTTTAGATTGTACAAGCCATATCTTATGTATGTTTTTGGATTACTATAAGTAAAAATAAGTAACTTTGCTTTCCTCATCCTTCAACATTACTAAACTCAACTAAAAAATCTATATAGAGATCTAATAATAAGTTTCTTCATAAAACAGATATTTTTATCAGGATTTCCAAAAAATCGGCCGCAACGGTAGGCGATTCTTCCAGCAGAATTTTGAAATCTGCATTATCTTTTAGAATTTCTGGATTTCCAGCAATGAAATTCCATGCTTCCAATTTCAGTTCATTCGCATGAGAAAAATACGCGTGTGAATAAATTTTGACAGCATTTTCAAGACTGAGATTTTGGATCAGTGCACGTTCACACTCTCGTTTAAGCATCGGCAAATCAAATCTAGTAGCTGCTTTTAAAATTTGGCAGATACTGGGCCAATTATATTCTATTTGGCCAGTGTAAATGAATTTCAGTACCTTTTTAAAATCCTCGTGACTGATATTTTTGAGATAAATAGGCTTGACGAAATCGTCAAACGTTGCTTCTTCTATCATTTCTGCAAATTTCTTACTTTGAGCACATAAAATGGATCTGTGGGCTTTCGATTCCTTGTTGTTGATCACAAAAACAACATCCGCGAGATGATTACTTTCGTAAAGAGTAAGTATGTCGTCAAATAATTTAGGATCTCTCTCGTTTTTTTCCAGAGAGGTATTCACATTGAGTACTGAATTTTTGTCTATAATTGTGACTGTACATAATATTTTAAACGGACCTTCTGATACCTGATCGATAGACGTAAAATTGGGACATCCCCGATCAATCGGGAGTAAGTCAACTATAAACGATTGCTCCCAATCTCTTTTCTTGAGTAATCCTCCTGCGAAGTGACCTTCAAATTCACATCTTATTCTAATAGGCAACTCACATTCATCACACATAGATTCTGATTTGCACAGGTACAGTCCTATGTCATAAGGAAATGTCCGTCTCAAGCACAATCGCCAACTATACTTCTTTTCCAGATCTCCGAAATCTGGTGAGAGAAGTCGATATTCTTTATCGAGAACGCAATTCAAGTTATTTATCTTCCATTCAAATGACATTTTGATAAGTTTTTTGTACCTAGTGACACAATATTCTTGAAGAATCGCCATTTTTGTTTCAAGTGTATGCAGCCTCTCAAGTAACAATGTATCCAATCTGTGAACAGATAAATAATTTCAACAATATTACACAAAAAGATGAATACTTTTTAGTTGGTTATTTCAGACCAGCAGTTTCGATTATCATTGACATGAATGAAATGTGGTAAGTCCAACTCGTGAGAGGAGATATATTAGTATGATATTACTTGGATATCTTATGACAGAAACATTTATAAATATTCTAATATCGTAACTCATCACAAGTGTAATTCATATTGAATTATTCCTGAAAAACAATCCTCGTTGAACTCTTTTCAAATTATAAAATTCTCAGAGAGTTTGAGAATTCTTGAAAAACTTCTGGAAACTTGCAATGAATTTAAACAAAATTGACAAAAACAGTGCTAAATGTTATTAGTTCTTAATTGTTGAATATATATTGATTGTGATTGTGAAAATCCATTATATTAACAATGCTCACCTTATTATCTTCGGTTCAGAATGTTCTCAGGAAAACCAAAGAATTTCTAAATTTTGATTGAATATCAACTGTGGAGCGGTATTTTGAGACTTTTATGGTCTGGAAAAATCCTTTTTAGTGCAGAACGCAGAACATGGTATATGTTCCCGCTAAAATTCACCTCGTAAGGGCAAATTCCATTGGTTTAATGGGGGATTCCAGCATTTCCATTGCAGTGTTGGTAAATAACTTTCTTTCTAAAGGTCTACACACAAGCTACGCGAACGTAAGAACGGATGCGCAGAAGTAACTGTATAACGAGATCTACGCAGCCTGCCGTTGTTCACGTTCAGGGTGTCACCCCAGATAACACAAGAAATTCTTGAAGAGTTCCTGAAGAACTCGGCCTCGGCATTTGTGGTCTTCTCACGTAATAAATGTAATTTATGTATTGATACATACGTATCATACTCGCGTAATAAATGTAACAAACCCTCCAGTGACGCGTCATTACCCAACCCTGATTCGAAATCACGTTCTAAAGATCTTCCCTTTTGTCATGAGCTTTGTTTTTTTCAGCTTCATGTGACGCCGGCTTTAATACAGGCATTAATCCTTTACCCGTCTACCGTCTTTTAGCGTCAATGGAAACATTGCCTACGAGATCGATGTAAACCACCACATCATATGTCAACGTGAAAAAACTTGCTCTAAGTTTGTTTATATCCCTCACCACTTACCTCGTTGAATATTCACAGAAGCACATGTCCAAGCCCCGGCTGTTTCTCCCCCATTCTCTTCAAAGCATTTTCTTCCTGAAAATTGATTGAACATTTATGTGATTAGTATACAGATCGTAACCGATCATAACCTCAATTCCAGCCCGCGATGCCACACGATAAAAAACCTGTACGGCGTAGTAGATCTCGAGAACGAGATCGCGAACGCGAAAGAGAACGGGACCGTCGAGAACGTCGACGTTCCAGGAGCAGATCGAAAGATCGTAAAAAAGATAGAAAACGTTCGAGATCCAGGGAAGGTTCCAGGGAGAGGGACAGATCACGCGAAAGAGGTAGATCTCGAGAACGGGACAGATCGAGGGAGAGAGATCGGGGCCGAGAACACGACAGATCGAGGGAACAACGGGATCTCAAAGATAAACCTAAAGATGAAAGAAAACGCAAACCTAGCCCGATATTCGTCATCGACGATGAGACTGCCAAGAAGGAAGTTAAAGACGATGTTAAAAAAGAGGAAGAAGAATCTAAAGAGAAAATTAAACCACCCCCTAAAAAAGAACCATTAAGTTTAGAAGAATTGCTGGCCAAAAAGAAGGCTGAAGAAGAAGCTCGTGCCAAACCTAAATTCTTGACCAAGGAGGAACGTGCCGCTTTGGCGCTGCAAAAACGTCAAGAACAAGTAGAGGCTATGAGGAAACAACAGGAGGAGGAACGAAAGATGTTCTCTCATAGCGATAACAAAGATAAAGAATGGGATGACAGAGAGAGGTAAACTAAGGTTCAGAAATTCGCTTCTCCGAGTTTAATTTATGTATATCTTTATGTACTTAGGCGTAGGGATGGACAACGTTCCAGAGAGGAGGAAGTCAAAGATAAGGATAAAGAGAAAGAAGTGGAAGCCATCAAAGAACGATACTTGGGTCTCATAAAGAAGAAACGTCGAGTCAGGAGGTTGAACGATAGGAAATTCGTTTTCGATTGGGATACCTCGGAAGATACTTCCGTGGATTACAACAATATTTACAAAGAACGTCATCAAGTTCAATTCTTCGGAAGAGGCAATCTTGCCGGTATAGATATCAAAGCTCAGAAACGAGATCAAAGTAAATTTTATGGAGAACTGTTGGAGAAGAGGCGTACGGAAGCGGAAAAAGAACAAGAAAAGTAAGTGATTCGCATCCAAATCGCATGGACAGTTCAATGGTATCGTTCTTGATTTACAATGCTTTACACTTGTTATTTTGTTTCAATAGAGTACGGTTGAAGAAGGTCAAGAGGAAAGAAGAGAAACAAAAATGGGACGATCGACATTGGTCGGAAAAAGCTCTTCACGAAATGACAGAGAGAGATTGGCGTATATTCAGAGAAGATTACAATATCACCATCAAGGGAGGTCGTATACCCGATCCCATAAGATCCTGGAAAGAATCTGGTTTTCCAAAAGAGATTCTTGATATCATTGATAAGGTTGGATACAAGGATCTCACTCCCATTCAGAGACAAGCTATTCCCATAGGTTTACAAAATCGCGACATTATTGGAGTCGCTGAAACTGGTTCTGGAAAGACTTTAGCATTTTTAATCCCACTGTTACTTTGGATCACCAGTTTGCCCAAAATAGAGAGATTAGAAGAGGCTGATCAGGGTCCTTACAGTATAATTTTGGCCCCAACTCGGTAAAAATCAACTCTTTCTTTTGCAGGAAAATCCTTTTTCCTTTCCGTTCTCAACGATATTTTGATATTTCAGTGAATTGGCGCAACAAATAGAGGAAGAAACTAACAAATTTGGACAGCCTTTGGGTATTAGAACTGTCGTGGTGGTGGGTGGATTATCGAGGGAAGAACAAGGATTTAGATTGAGAATGGGTTGCGAGGTGGGTATTATTTTGAATTTTTTATTTTGAAATTAATCGATTGAATTTTTCAGATTGTGATTGCCACTCCCGGAAGATTGATCGATGTATTAGAGAATCGATATTTGGTGTTGAATCAATGTACATATATAGTTCTCGATGAAGCTGACAGAATGATCGACATGGGTTTCGAACCAGGTACTTTTCGAGTATATATACTAATAATAATTTGATTAATAAATTTAATTTTGATTAATGTTCGAATTTTGCACAGATGTTCAGAAGATTTTAGAATACATGCCTGTAACGAATTTAAAACCAGACAACGAGGATGCTGAGAACGAAGAAAAACTTTTAGCGAATTACAACACGAAGAAGAAATATAGACAAGTAATAATAAAATTCAGTAAATCGTTGATCGACAATTGACATTGATTATTCAATGGGATTTTTTTATTTTCAGACTGTGATGTTTACAGCCACGATGCCTCCGGCGGTGGAACGATTGGCGCGAACGTATTTGAGAAGACCTGCCGTGGTATACATCGGTAGCGTTGGTAAACCAACCGAAAGAACTGAACAAATTGTACATATCATGGGAGAGGGTGACAAACGCAAGAAACTTATGGAAATTCTCAGCAGAGGGGTTGAACCTCCAGTTATTATATTTGTTAATCAAAAGAAGGGTGCGGATGTCCTTGCGAGAGGATTGGAAAAACTAGGGGTAAGTGAGGATTATTCATTCATTTGATCGAATTTCACGAATTATTGTTTTCTTTGTTTCTCTCATAGTACAATGCGTGTACATTGCACGGTGGTAAAGGACAAGAACAGAGAGAGTACGCTCTTGCATCGCTCAAGAGTGGAAGTAAAGATATTTTAGTGGCAACTGACGTTGCTGGTCGTGGTATCGATATCAAAGACGTATCAATGGTCATCAACTATGATATGGCTAAAACTATTGAAGGTATAATATACATAAAATATACATTCCTCATTATCCATTGATTTACAATTTCTTTTTTATTTCTCTAGATTACACTCATCGTATCGGTAGAACTGGACGTGCCGGAAAAGCTGGTCTCGCTATTTCGTTCTGCACCAAAGACGACAGTCATCTGTTCTACGATCTCAAACAAACGATCCTCGCGAGTCCGATTTCCACGTGTCCTCCGGAGTTGCTCAATCATCCGGACGCGCAACACAAACCTGGCACTGTCGTCACGAAAAAACGACGAGAAGAAAAAATCTTTGCCTGAGTAATAATTACATTTTTTATTTGGAAATTAATCAACACAAAACATATATATATATATATATATACAAAATACTTCGACTTGTGGGTGTTTTTTTTTTCTTCTTTATTGTTTTATTATACACAATCGTGGGTGCACGTACAAAATTTCACCTTGGACTAGTGTGAATTGACGTGCGAATTGTTGATACCGGTATTCGTGGCCCTGGACTAAAAAGTATTTTTTGTACTAATGTGTGACTGGTTGGAATTGCAAATTGATATGTTAATTTTACAGTTATCGCGCGGGAGGCGCTGGCGGTGGGGTGTAATCTCCTTCTACTTTACATTCCTCTTCCCAATCACCGGGTATCATTGGTTTTAAAAGTTCTATAAAATCCTCGAGGGGACACACCGTGGTACAACCGGGAACGGTCAAGGGATACGGATCGTGAATCGTCGAATTCCTCAAGTACAACTGCAATGATTTTTCATACAGAAAATGATGGAAGAAGATTTTATATAGAATCGTCGATAATAACTCACCTGAACGTTCCAACCTTTATCATCTTCGTGTAGTTCTATCATAGTCATGAGATTATATTCTGGAATTTGTTGATTCCAAACACCCATTACATCCAACAACGTGATGATTGTACTATCATGACCGATATACATGAACATTTTTCTTTTGGCTGGTTCCAAGGTATCGTCCTTCTTCGATACCATATCTGTGACAATTTTCTTCACCAAGGGTCCTCCTTTCAATCTACGAAGTTCATCGTTCATGGTGTTCATTTGAAGACTATATAACATGAGGTCTATCATTTTATCCGGATAATATCGCGAAGTCCATTCGGGTAGCGTTAAATTCATTGATATCTAAAAGTTTATTTTTCTGTTAATATTGATGATACTATCAATGATGAATTAACACTCACTTCTCCTGTTAGGGTACCGTACAGAGAAGCTACGGCATCGGGATCTTGAATCGGCATTCCAGTGAGATTCGTCAATTCCTGATACAATTGTATATTATTCTTCTGTACTTGCTGTACCTCCGGCAAATTCACAACTTCGTTACGTTCTTTGGCATATTTCGGGCAAGTCCCCCACACCAACAAAAGCTAAAAAAATCTTGAGAATTGAATGTTCGAAGCATCGAATGGAATCATTGGATTGGATAATGCGTCGAATCTTACGGTATCTTCCTCTCGAGGTTGATAGTATAAAGTAACGGGTTGCCAGGGCAAGTCGGATTTGAATGCTTGTTCCTCGTCCGGTTGCCACAGGCCAGCAGATTCTAGTAACGCCGACATCTTTGTACGATCTACCGCTGTACATTGCAACCAAAATACATCGGGACTGTATTCCGAACCTAAGAATTTATCGTAACGATTTCTCAAAAATACACCTTGATTGTATTGATTCACTCTTCCGGTCTGAAAGAAAGATTTCATTGTCATTTGAAAGATGGAAGGAAATTCTTGATATTTACTTTGGTCAATTGTCCCCATCCGTAAGGTTTCATCGAATCGTTGACGTAAGGATCGTTGGGATACGTATCCGCTGGCGCTCTGTCTCCATGACGCATTACCTGAAATTTTATTAAATAAGGTGTAACCTGGTTACAAAACTAATTCCAGGATAAATAATTTTCTTGTTTCTTAAAGTTCCTGATACACTAAGATACAAAATTCTAAAAATTGCAATCTCTGATAGAAACAAAAAAAAAACAGTCAACACATTGCGAGCGATAAGAGTTAATTGCTGTTCGATAAATGGATATTCAAATAGTAATTTATGTATTTATATCTTGTGTTTTTATTATCCATAATGTGTAACATATGTTGACAAAAATTGCAATTTTTACACTTCAGTGAATATCTTTCTCATGCTTAGTACACGTTATTCAAAAAACAAATTCTTCGATCTTCATATCTCGAAAAGAAAATTAATGCATCGACAAATCATTACAAATGTTCATGTTCGAGTAGATAAATGAATCAGGAAAATAGAATGACAATTTTATTTTAGAATCGTCATATCTTACACGTGTCTAAACATTATGAATATTTTTTCCTTATTCGCACGCGTGAAAGATTTCAAACATCCTTTTTGCTACAAACTCAATTTCAATAACTTCCTTCCATTCGATGAAATGAATCACATATTTTTGTTGCTTATCAGTCTTATCTTGAAAACCATAATATGCCACTTGGGACACGACAAAGTATTTTTTGATTTGAAATGATCGAAATCTCACCACTGTGACTAATCTTAGAGTATCCTGATTAGTCCCGTGATCCCGACGTTCCTCCACGGCATCCAAATTCTGAAGATCCTGATGTAAAGGAGATCCTGTAACGCGTTACACATGATATCCAATGTTCGATTCCAAGGATGACTGGTAAATCTCATGATATTCAAGGATCAAACGATCACCCGTGTTACGGATTTAATCGATCATATGACTTTCACCTGATTATTAATGAAATGATGAATTCATGTGTATATACTTTGTTATTATATATATATATATATATCATTCATCCTTACTGTAAAAATCTCATTGTTTTCGAATCGAATATTCAAAATTCTCCTGAATGGATAAAAAGATAGAAAGTAGAGAGAGTATAGAATGAAGGGTACGATACCTGAAGTGAATCCAATGGAAACTAGGAAAGAAATCAATAATTTTAGAGGAATCATTACGAAGATGATGTATTATCGAAGACACAATCTTGGGAAGGATCTCTATCTCTATCTATGTCGATTGTGTTGCATTTGTCCACTATATTTCACGCGGAATGGATAGGTGATTTCCTACACCGCGTATATACACCGTACAACCGCTTACTAAAGTCTTTGGAACACGTTACGAGTTGATAAAAGCTCTCCTCCCCACCATTTCGAATTCATCATAATATCAAAACTCTACGGGTAAATCAATCATCCGCATCAACGTTCTTTAAACAAATAATCAGAAAAATTCATTTTCCCCAATGACAATCAATGATATAATCTCGTCGATAAATTTTTTAATGTTTATTCAAAAGAAGAGTTATTCTCTGACTCGTGAATTTATCTTCGTATCTTTATTGTATCCTACTTACTTTGAACGATACTATTATACAGCAAAAAAAAAACATCTCGTCGTTGTGTATCGTATTGCATCAACTATTTTATAATTTTATTATTATTTATGATCAGCAAATCGTGAATTCTAAATTGAAAGAAAAAAAGAATTCTAACGATTGCATTATTTCAAATTTGATAGATAAAACTCTGGGTATTATTTCTGTTAATAGATTCAAGACAAATAAAGGTCAGGTTCAATGATTTAGCCTCGATCGAATGAAATCAACAGCTGGGAACGAAAGTGTTGGATTAAAAAACCACGATGAATGATCTTCTTGACGCATCGGATCACTTGAACATCACTCATCAAATGGTACACAAAAAGATCACTTGGTACTCGAGTCTGGTACTTTTATGATCAAATGAATATATGAATGCGTGTGAGTTACAGTTCTGTTCGTCTCTTCGACGATCCCACCTTGAAACATCCTGTTTGAATTTTTCAAATCGAATTCACGGAGACTAAAATTCTTCTCTTGAAATTATTGTATTGAAAAAAAATCAAATAAAATAAAATGATGCTATGATTTGTATTTACGCTACTATTCGATTCTATCTTTTTCCTGTCAATAAATTAACACGTATCATTCTCAGATATGTAATCGTGCCACAAGTTATACAAATGTATACACGCGTGACTATGCTATTAAACGATCGTCATAATTGACTCGACTCGGTGATTTCTTTTATGCTTAATCGTTTCATCTTTTGCTGATTAAAAAGATGATCATTTATAGTGAACAATGAAACACCTGCTGCTGCTGCTACTACAACTATGATATCGTACACATTTTCAATATTATTATGTAATAATCGTTCGACTGAAATAAGATTCTTCTCATTGTTTTTGTGTTGAAAATTCTCCAAGACAAGAAGAATTCTTCTCTTTAATCAGATGAATTTGGAACAACGTGTTTCAAGTACGAAACGATTTGTAGATCGTTTATCTCTCCTCTTCTTTAATGGAATCTTAATTCTTTTGTAACGACCTTTCACTTGAGCGAACGGATTATTATGTATTTTTAGCTCCAATAATGAAAAATTTAGGATCCACCGTCGTCATATTATTCAGTCCTGAAAATTCAGAAAATTTGGAATAAATTCAAATTTTAACAGTTGGTACCATCACTTACCAGTCTCGCATCTCTTTAAACCACATAAAAATTCCACCACTACCGTTGCACTTACGAAAAGAAAATCATGAAACAACCCTTACGCGAGACAAAAAAGATCGTCATGGTAACTGACGTAAATCGAGATATTCTTTTGTTCCATCTTGGAGGATGATAATCGTAGAAACTGTCGTATGGTTTTTACTGTTCGCGTAGATCGACAAATTCTGATTGCTTTTTGAAAGATAAGTGCAAATAAGACAGATCAAACGGCGATCGAACCCCCAAAGTCTCGTCGTAAGAAGAAAAAGTTGGAATCTTGAAAATTCGAAGGAATCGATTGATGAGAAACAGTGGTTTTTATTCCTCTCGAGAACAGGCAAAAACAATGACGAATATTTGCGGTGAATTTCGAAAGGAGATACAAAAGAGTGGTGGTTCTCAAAACGGACCCACGTCTACCACGAATATATCATTAAATTCCACACCGACGATTCAAAATCATTATCAAAATACTCCGTCTGCACCGATGAGGCCGAGATCGCTTTACACAGCACACAGTTATCACGCGCAAACCGATGAGGCGACCGGTTTTCAAGTATGTTGTATGATTTTTGCGTAAAGTGTGTGTTGAACAAATAAAAAATATGATTTTCAGCGGTACAGCGAATACTCGAAATATTTCGAAACTCCACCGGCAGAGCAATGGGGTAGCTTACCCGTTACAGCGTATTCGAATGCGGTTTGGCGTCAACCGAGAAATCCAAAACCAATTCCCACTTCATATTACGGGGGAGCGGAAGATAGTTGCATCTACACGGAAAATTGGCGAGAGCACGAGACGGACGCTGGCGTAGGTGGGGCCGTTGCTACACCCCATGGGACCATCTCTTTGAGATTACACAATAGAATAAGAGTCGATATGACCATCGATCGTGCCGTTAGAATCATCAATTTCAAGGTGTTATTTCATCCTTTTGATAACAAACCGATAATCAATATTTAGTATCTCTCTTTTTCTTTCTCTCTCATCATCTATTGCTCAAAATGAAGTTGGACAATCAATTCAAATGATTTCAACGTATATTTAATTTGAAAGAAATGTATGAAAAATCAGCACAGCCAAAACAGAAGGATTTTTAAATTGTACTTTTGGTCAGCGTAGAACAATATTGTACTGTCATTGAGCGGTTCCGGAGCAGCTTCCGCGTTGATGCACCCGAACGGGAGGATATATCAATACGGCTCCCGCGTGGAAATTCTCGCCCACGATCAGAACGGAAACAACAAGTTTGTTGAATCTGTAATAAAAACGAGGAAATCAGTTCATTCCAGAATAATGATATTATTTTCTCCTTAGATATGCGAAAATGTGGTACAAAGGTGTTAGCTTTACCTCGGAACAGTGCGCTTTGGTTTATCTAGTCGACACTGCAGGTACCAGAACGACGACAGATTCGTTTTCGGATATGAGTCAGGTGTGTGTACCTGGGTGAAGCGAAAGAAACAGTATAACAGTATTGAATAAGAGTATGAAAATAAAAGGGAGTGTATTTCAATTACAGGACTTTTCTTTGAGTGTTTTTTACACGGGATCGAGGCATGGTCCGGCATGCATACAAGAAGCGACAACAGTTTTGGGAGCTGTACAGTACTGGGTAACCGAAGAAGGTGTAGAAAATTGGATCATCAACAATGTTCGTATCTCTCAAACCCCGGATGGCCTTGTCAGGTACTGTTTTTCTTTCTCTCCCCTTTTGTGCGTAAATAAAACAATAACAAGAAGTTTTTATATCCTGTTTAGAATCGCACGAAATAGCAATAAATATCAACTCCGAACGTCCCCCAGTAACGGAACCGCGTCGTTGACAACTCCTTTTTTGCACTGCACCGCATCTTTAGGTCAAACCTCGCATTTGTTCGTACGACGAGGCGAACGACGCATGCACTACGATGGAACGAGCTTCATCGTACGAAACGCCGGTCATAGCGCCGGTTTCGATGACAACAATCAACTCAAAGTGTATTGATAATAAACCCAGTGAAATGATTGTACGATTGTCCCAAAACCATGCTCCTTCTCACCATACGTAACTCTCCTTTTTAAGTTTAGAAATTTAATTGAATTGACATTTTGAAACTTGTTTAGTATTTTATTTGAATTATCTGAGAAACTTCTATTGAGAGTTGGCAGAGCAGAATCCGTACACGAAAATTCATATCTCTCACGCATGTTTGACGCTTTTTGTAATTGATAATAAATATTCTCATCTTGTTTCTTACTTAGTCTAAATCGTCTGGTAAATTTGGATCGTAGCTTTCCAATTCCATCAAAGTATCTTCTTCGGACTCCGATGATTCGGTATCAAAACCATGGCCCACCTTTGTACGCACTTTATCGTGTTTTCTGTAATTCAGTACAAAATAAATGACAATTATCACGAATTTAGAAACATTTTCGATTTGTGTTTTCTTACGATATATTGTTATCCTTGTTATCGGATTCATTTTTAATCAATCTCGGTCTGCCTCGACGTAATTCTGATTTCCGGGACGCCACCGTGCTGGCCTCGATTTGTCGATGAGCTTCGAAATCACGAATATCTTGAATTATCTCGTCCGCGATTTTGGAGTTGAATAAATTCAAACTTGGATTTCCCTGGCCGTTGGTCGATAGGGCACATTTCTTTTGCTGATAACTTTGACCAAGTTTGTTGATTTCTGACAATATTCTGTCCGGTTCGGATAAATCTTTCATATTCGGGAGAATCGAGTGTGGATTCACGCACTGTCTGTTTTGTCTTCTGAATTCTTTCTCCAGACCAAACTGTGTGGGAATTTATAAAAAAAAAGCAAAGCATTGACGAATCAAGATCAGTCGAATAGTCAAAAGGAGAAACAAACTAACTCACTTCGCGATCGAATAGACTGAAATAAAATGCGTTATCCATAATCATTTTGGAAAGTATATAATTTGCGTCGAGATGCTCTCCCTCTTTGATCTGATCGTGCAATTCCATGAGAACGTGCCAGTCGGATAGTTTGATTCTTATTTTGAATTGATCGACAGGCATTTGATAGTATACTCCGTACAAGAGGTACAATGCGCCAACACGATCTTTGAATCTGGCAGAGGTGAGTAGGAATTGTTTGGCTACGTGTAAAGCTTCTTCACAGAATTCTAATAATTCTACGAGAGTCGGACGACCTCTGAAATGAAATAAAAGAAAGGATAATTTTAGATATTTGAGATATAATGTAGATGATGGAGTATTCAAAAATACTCACGAGAATACGTAAGAAAATTTCATTTCTTTCCATATCTCACAAAAACTTGCAAATCTCACATCTTGAACTTGTTCAAAACGATTCAATAGCTTCTCACAATCTTCTCTAAAACCATTAGCGATGAACGATTGATTTTGTGTTGTCATTGTTGCGTGATGTTAACAGCTGCTCGTTCGAACAATTATTTCATTGTTACATTGTTTGTTCTCTATTGTTATAATTATTGATAACCTCTAATTTGTTGCTTTTACTCACTCGAAGAGGAACAAAATACTAACAAATGAAGAATGAATAACCAACCAAAGAGTTCATTTTCCGATAGAGCGTGAACAGTGAATGTTTTAAAAAGACCACACGATTGGATGAAATGAACGAAGTTGTGTATTTGTGACGCATAACCACCTCAAAGTTTCAAAAATTGTGACGATTTGTGTGGATTTGTGTTTCCTGGTGCAAAAGTCTGCAAAAGAATGGAATATATTCTTCTTGAGTGACGTTGAGGGAAATCTTCGTCGATACCCTCAAGGAGTTTCTTATTTCAACCACTCATCAATGTCGACTGTTGAATCACATTGATGCACGTTGATGGACCATGACCTCGGAAATAATGGAAAACAACTATCTTTTTGTGATTGACAAAGCAATTTAACCATGTAATACGTTCAAATTTTTAACATTCAATAATATTATTTTGTGAATAAACACTTGCATGAATTGAAATTCTCATTCAAACGAATTTTACGAATTTTTTTCATTTGTTTATGAAGTCTAGATTTGACAGTTCTCCACAATACACAAAAGTACAACGTACGAGCATAAAACTCGGTCTCAGGGATACAAATATATCGTATAAAAATGGAAAACAAGGTAGTACGTGTGTAATATAATTCGAATAAAACCTATACTCGCCACAAAAGTTATAAATTTTTTCAATTTTAGGATGAACAAAGTAATCAGGATGACTCAGATTCAGATGAGATTGAACCAAGACTCAAGTATATGAGATTACGAAATGATTTGGAGCGTATCTTACAGAACGACGCAGCCAGCTGCATTGCCGTACATCCAAAGGTATAATATGAATATTTTTAGAATTATTGTTACATCACTGGAGTTTTTCAAATTAATTTCTTTTTCGATTGTTTACAGTTTTTGTGTTTGGGTTCGCACTGGGGATCCATACAGCTGTTGGATCATCAGGGCAACAACATACAATCCAAAAGTTTGCAAGCGCACACGGTAGCTGTGAATCAAATTTCCATAGATCACAATGGAGATTTTATTGCATCCTGCAGCGACGACGGGAAAGTTTTTATATATGGATTATACAGTACAGAGAATAATCACAATATGAGTCTGGGGAGGTTGGTCAAGAGCATAGCTATCGATCCTAATTATTACAAAAGTGGAAGTGGAAGAAGATTTATCACAGGTATGTATTAAAATACATTCTTTTCTACTTGAAAAATAATGAATATCGTACACACGTTGTTGTATCATTTTCAGGAGACGACAAACTAGTTTTATACGAAAAAACCTTCTTATCTAGGATTAAGTCTACGGTATTGTGCGAGGCCGAAGGTGGGGTACGTTCGATCGCTTGGGCTAGTCAATTCGTTGCATGGGCGTCCGATACAGGCGTTAGAGTTTATGATTTAAACGCCAGATGTTCCCTAGGACTCATCAAATGGTCCAGATCTTTAGAGTAACTATCAACTATCGGATACAATGATCTGTAGTTCTGGAAACTATTCTTGAAAGATTCATTCATATTTTTTCTTTCAAAGTGCTTTGCCGGAACACTACAGATGTAATCTCCGGTGGTCGGACGATAAAACCCTTCTGATCGGTTGGATCGACGTTGTGCGTATCTGTCAGATAAGAAAAAGATCCATACAAGAGATGGTGAATAAAGATTTACCAGAATTCGTTGTAGATCCAGGTAATTAATCATCAATCTTAAATATAAAGAAAACAAAAGATTAATCATCCTTTTTTATTACAGTTTCAACTTTTCAAGTGGATTTCTATATATCCGGTATCGCGCCTTTGGAGAATCAGTTAGTTTTATTAGGATGTTTGAAAGAATTGGATGAAAATGGGAAAAGTCAACGACCCACTTTGCATGTCGTTGAACCAAAGTATGAGGATTTCACAATTGTTTGTGCAAACTTTCTCACTTTACGAGGATACAAAGAATATAGCTGTAATGACTATCATTTGGATTGTTTAAAAGAAGAAAATAGGTAAAAAATAATACACATCGTATAAAAGTAAGAATATTCTGATTTTTGTTTCGTTTGTTTGTTTACAGATTTTTCATAGTGAGTCCTAAGGACATCGTCGTGGCTAGTATATACGACGTGGATGATCGTATAGAATGGCTTTTGAGTCACGGAAAGTTCGAACAGGCGTTAGAAGCTGTAACGGTGAACAGTGGGAAAGATTGCAAAAGGCATACCATCGTGAATGTTGGTAGGGTATATTTGGATCACTTGTTAGCCTGCGGGAAATACGACGAAGCGGGAAAACTGTGTCTTAAAGTTTTAGGTAAAGATAAGAAATTGTGGGAGGAAGAGGTAAAGTCTTTCAAAATCATTCTTTTTCTCTTTGATCGGCTATGCATCGATTAACACTGATACGATAAATTTATACAAATTTCAGGTATACAAATTTGCAAAAGTACATCAATTACGTTCAATTTCGTCGTACTTACCTAGAGGCGACGTAACTCTCGATCCTCTCATCTACGAAATGGTTTTATACGAATATTTGAAAACAGATCCAGATGGTTTCTTGAGACTAGTCAAAGAATGGTCTCCAAAATTGTATACCGTCGCTGCTGTGGTTAATGGAATTTTAGAACATCTTTTGGTCAACGATACCATGCAGAATGTACTCTTAGAGGCTCTAGCCATCCTCTACATCCATGACGGGAAATACGACAAGGCGATGGCTATGTATTTAAAATTAAGGCACAAAGACGTTTTCACCCTCATACAAAAGTATCAACTTTATAATTCTGTGTACGATATGATAGAAGGTCTGATGGATTTAGACACCGACAGGGCGATACAATTTTTTTTAGAAAAAGATAGAGTACCTTCTGACGTAGTTGTACAAAAACTACAACACAATCATCGGTATTTGTACTTGGTAAGCAACGAATCGAATAGATTAGAGAGGAAGAAGAGCAAAAAAACTACAATAAAATTTCATTTCAGTATTTAGATGCTTTGGATAAAAAAGACACGAAAGATTCCAAAGGGAAATATCATGGATTACTGGTGAGATTGTACGCGGATTATGCTAGGGATAAACTGCTACCGCTCTTGCGTCGTTCCGATAACTATCCCATACAACAAGCCCTCGATATCTGCAGTCAACGTCAATTTTATCCGGAAATGGTTTATTTGCTTGGCAGAATTGGAAATACTTCCGACGCTTTAGCGCTCATGACCAGAGAACTGAACGATATGGAAAGCGCTATAGCTTTTTGTCAAGAACACGACGATGAAGAATTATGGAACGATTTGATAAATTATTCTTTGGATAAACCAAGTACGTGGTTCTTTTTTCCTCGCACAGTGCTTTTTATTTTCTTTTCTAAACTAATTCAATGTTGATCATGTTTCCGCGCAGAGGCGATAACGTTTCTCTTACAAAAGATAGGAACATACGTTGATCCTAGGCTTATGGTACAGAGAATAGAACCATCCTTGGAAATCCCTGGTTTGAAAAAGGCTTTGGTCAAAATGATGTGCGATTACAATCTCCAGGTTTCCATTCAAGAGGGATGTAAGAAGATTCTTTCTAGCGATTACTTTAATCTTCACGAGAGATTGGTTCGATGTCATCAAAAGGGTATATTTATAGACGGTAAGATAATTGTTTTTTGTTTCGCAGCACATTATAAGCATACACAACATTGTTTCATGTTGATTCTTCCATTATCGTAGATGATCAACTGTGCGGAGCCTGTCATAGAAAGATTATCATAAAAGGTATACATATTTTGAACTATTATATTATGTTTCTTAACATGGTGTGTAAATTTCGATCGAGATTTCGAAGATGAAAGCGAATTTTGCGCACCGTGTCAAGTAGAAGAATTTTTAGAGGAATGAAAGAAAACTTTGTTGTTCTCAGAATCCAAGAATCTAGTCGTATTCTATTGTAAACATTCGTTTCACGAAGATTGCTTACCTAACTTCGACTTAGTTGTGAGTATTCGAATTTGATAAGTATATATTGAAAATTAAATGATTCGGTTTTGATATTTTCATCAATTCAAATGTGTTTCAGGAAAATTGTGTGATTTGCAATGCCCAAAAGGATACCTCACATAAAAAATTATGTAGATAAATCGATTGGAATTGTGTATAATTTTAAATTATCGGATTATGAATTTTCGAATTACAATCGTGTACAATGTTGTATATCGATACACATATGCATATATATTTTATTTACTTTATCAAGCATTTGTATATAATATTTGTATTCAATATAAAATTGAAAATACTTGGAGTTTCAAGTGTTGCGATTGGGAAATTTGATTCATAACCATGCAACGGTTTATCATTCAGTTTAGAAAGATTTTCTGACGAATGAGGTCTGGTTGCATCGTCAGGAATCACTGGTATCGTCTTAAAGAGTTACTAACGTCGGTATCGAACCTTTCTCTTTATCTTATTATTCTGTTCTCTTTTCTAATCCCATCTAATCCATAACGACGTTAGTAATCTTTTAAGGGAATCCCAGCGTTTTTATAGAACGCGAGTTACCGACGTTAGTACTCTGTTAAAAATTCTCTCCTGATTTCGATGAGTTTGAGAATTTCCTGTTGTGGGAAAAACAGAAACCTGCAATACACACGCAATATAGTATCAAATTCATTGTATAATGTATGCCATATCCGACGAGTCCAACGAGTTAGAGTCCCACAACATTTTGAAATGGGTAAATATAACCTACAACCCTTTTTTTCCAAATCCAGTTTAACCGGTTAATTATTAAGAAGAATGTGAAACTTCAGTTAAATTGCATTCGAAATACGTTCTAATGGTAGTTGAATCACTTTGAACATTTCTACCCTGGTAGAATATAAAATCTTGTCACCAGTTATCCTTCAGTATTTAATCCTGTGAAGAATATATCAGTATTGGTAATCAATTTTCTCAATTGAAAATATGTTTAGTACATGGAGAAGAGTTTTACAATCCAATACTTCATGGCGCTACAAGTACCTGCACTCCACAACAGTTTTGTAAGTACGATACTGTTTCTGTACATTGGTGCTCTCTCGACGCACCCTCTACGTATATTGAATTAATTTTCACAAACCTTTTTTTGTAGGCAAAGAGCGGTGGTGATAAATGGCTCGGAAATAGCAGATCAAATATTAAGCGAATTGAAGAAAGAAATCGATGCTTGGGTACGATCCGGACAGAAATCTCCAAAATTAGTAGCTCTACTCGTAGGTGAAGATGCAGCCAGTAAAACTTATGTCGGTAGGAAAATGAAAGCTGCAAAATCTATAGGTAATTTTACATTCGTGAAGAGCATATAATTTATTAGTCTTTATGTAAATTCAACATATCTTTAGACAAAAGATCAGCAATTCGTATCAATGAAAAAAATGAAAGCTTGGTAGTCTATTCTTCGATACATTTTCTTAGAATTTTGTCAATAATTCTACTACACAGCACGATACTGAAATATAATAACAATTTACTATCCTGTTCTTTATTCATTCACGTTCATCGAATACCTATACTTCAGATTTCAGAAGATAAAAATGGAAATACCGCTACTACGATTACCAAGCTGGTTTTTTTGTTTATTCCTCCATAATATTTATATTTTCTTTTGAAGGTTTTGCAAATTTTAGGAATCGATAGCCACACCGTTTATCTGGAAAAAGACATCACGGAGAACAAATTAATAGAAAGAATAGAAAGTTTGAACGTAGATCCGTGCGTTGATGGAATTTTGGTACAGTTGCCATTACCGAAGAGCATCAACGAGAAGCTGATATGTCAGACCATAGATCCGAGCAAAGACGTGGATGGATTTCATCTGAAAAATCTGGGAAATTTGACGTTGGATAGCAAAGGTATCGTACCCGCAACCGCGTTGGCTGTGAAAGAACTAATAACGAGGACAAACATCGAAACTTTGGGAAAAAATGCTGTTGTCGTGGGTAGATCCAAACACGTTGGATTACCCATAGCTTTGCTCCTTCATTCGGATGGCAAAGGTAGTTTTTTTTCGACTATCATTTTCTGAATCAATGTATCTTTCGATGATAAAAATCTTGATTCAGGAGAAACAGGAGCTCTGGATATGACCACGACCATTTGTCATCGATACACACCTCACACCGAATTGGAGAAATTCACAAAGTTGGCTGACGTTATAGTGGTGGCCGCTGGAGTTCCTGGTTTGATTACCAAAGAAATGATCAAACCGGGATGCTGTATAATCGATGTTGGTATAACTAGAGTGAAAACTGCCGATGGTAACAAATATCGATTGGTAGGGGACGTCGATTACGATAGTGTGAAAGAAATTGCTGGATATATCACACCTGTGCCTGGAGGAGTTGGACCTATGACTGTAGCGATGTTAATGAAAAATACTTTCAAAGCTGCTATGAATAATCGATCATCAATCTAACAAATGAAGCATCAGTATTTTCAAAAGTATATATATATATTTATGTTAAGTTTGTACAAGGGTTTTAATTTCAAACAATAAATATTCTAAAATATACATTTATATTCTATTTACGACTAATACCGTATAATAATTGTTTTAAAGATTCCTCATTTATAGTTTCCAATGGATTAATATCGGTCTCCGCTTGATGACTGATGTTACCTATCACCGTTGCGTTTGTGATATTCAATTGAATGTTAGAAGAATACGTGAAATTGTCGTAAGATTCCACGATGTTCTGCTGTTGTTGTCTCTCTTCTGGAGAGGACACTCTTAGATGTTGCATCTCCGACGAAGGTAAAGTCAGTCCACTCTCGAGAGGTGATATAGAAGTGACCATGGAGAAAAAATCATTCTCGTTGGCTCCTGTGTTGTTAATTTTCTCATCCGTAGAAGACATGTTCTTCGCACTCCAAGAAGTTTGTATGAATTTAGATTTATCGGTTTTCGAAATGATCATTTCTTTCTCATTTTCTGTTGTAGATATCGCTTTTGGAATGACATTATTGGGAGATTGTTGGGAAGCTCCTTCCAGTTGCACCTGACACTTATGCGTTCTTTGACTCACCTGATGGATGTTCAAAAGTATAAAATAAGTGTATACGCATTCATGGAAGATGTTATAATAATAACTCACTTTGTATCTGAAATTTTTTCCACAGGATACGCATTTGTAAGGCATCACACCGGTATGTATCCTTCGATGTACCAAATAGGATACTCTCTGACGAAAACATTTTCCTGGCGAATGTTCAAAGATTCTTAAAGATACGACGCAAAGACACAACATGATATGACAATATCGTAACAATTCTCACCACAAGTTTCGCACGCAAACGGTTTTTCTCCTGTATGAATTCTCTCGTGATTGTGGAGAGTGGAGAGTTCTTTGAATGATCTTCCACACGTGGCGCAGGTGTGCGGTTTATCGTCTTTGTGGTACAATCTGTGCTTATGATAGGATTGTTGAAATGTAAAAGTTTTATCACAAAGATCGCATTTGTAGGGCATTTCTCCTGAATGCAAACGTTTATGTTTTTTCAAAAAGTACTTGGTGGTGAACATTTTACTGCACACATCGCACTCCCACTGTTTTCCATCGTGGGTTTTCAAATGTTGAACAACGTGTTGCTCCTGAGAAATGAAAGAAAACAACTAGTTTCCAAGATTTCCTGTCGAATCGGTTAGGAATTTCATTCAAACTTACTTTTTTGAATTTTTTTCCACATATAGGACAGATGTATCCATCCTCGTTAGCGGTAGATATGGATTCACTTTTGAATAAAGTTCCTAAATAGAATAATGATTACAAAGCGTCAGTGAAAATTCTTGAAAAGTCATATACGAACATTACCAAAATTGTATCCCCCGTGCGCCACTCTCATATGAACCATCAAACTTCCACGCATTTTAAAAACTTTCGAGCATAAATGACAGGGATGATTTTTCAAAGTCTTCGAAGTACCAAATTCTTCGCTTTCCAAATTGTTCTCCTCCACGTTATCGTGTACCAACTGTTTGTGTAGATTTAATATATTATGATTGGGGAAGTAGAAACCACACACGCTGCATTGTTCGTTTTTGTTGTTATCCTTCGCTTTTGCAGTATTATTATCCAACACGTTTTGTTTGTTAGAAAGTTTAAGAAAACTCATCAAATTCGTTTCACTCGTCGATTCCTGTTGTACAGAATTTATTATTTTATCATCATCGTTGGAATGAATTTTAATTTCAATGGTGGTATCCTTGGTAGTATTAGTCTTTTCGGATAATACATTTTGGGTGAGATTTTCGATCCACGTTTGTGGGAAATCTTTGCCAGAAGGAATATTATTTTCTTGTAAATTGACCTGAGTGTAGGAATCGATTCTAGAAGGATTTTCCTGTTCCTGAAAATGAGGAGGATACGATTCTGCTTCATTCGATTTATCACTTATATTATTCTTGTCAACGATTCGACCTTGTAGAATTGAATCCCGAACATCGTTGGAAGGTTTATCTTCGATATTCAATATATTGTTATCCTCGAAAGATTGTGTTCTCTGCAGACAATTCATACGATGATGTTGATGATAATTGTTGTTCTCGATCTGTGGTTTGTTTGTACTCCAATTCTCAATGGACAATACTTGCTGTCCAATGTTATTCTCAACGCCATTGTTATTGTTGTTGTTCAAGTAATTACGTTGATAAGAGATATCCGTCGTCTCGTTGTTTATGTTAATGGTATGACCAAATAAATGAATTGTCAATTTATCGATACCAAGTAATATTTCGTTGCAAATGGGGCACGCTAAAGGACGAGTAGCTACACTTATGAGCCCTGTTCTTAGAGCATCTAGGGATAAAAATCCAGGTTGAGAACACAACGGACAAGCTAAAATTCTTGCACACATTTTCGAATCCACCCCACACGCGAGATTATGATCAAACTTTCACCGACATCTTATTATTATTTTTTTTTTACGATTATATATACATATATCAGTTCCTCGAACACGGTTTTATCCGTTGTTTTTATTTTTCATTCCGAATATGCAATTGTATTTGTCGAAAATACGGCTTGCATCAGAATGTATAATTATAGAACTATGATCTTCAGATATAGTTCAGCTTTGAACTGTCTGGGTGTTAGAATTGTACGAGCAACCAGTGTGTTATATTTAGATCAGAAGCAGGGTGTTGAGAGGGAATTCTCAGTGAAAGTCAATAGATGAATTTATTAAAAAATAGTCTCATGATTTGGGTAAAAAAGAGTAACAAACAAATTAATTCAAATTTAATTTACAACAGGACATTTGTAGGGTAATCCACTCTTGCAGCAATATTCTCGTCCCGCGGATAGATTCGTGTTGATCCAAACGTCTTTGCAGTTTTTGATGAAAAGATACGCCTGAGGGAAATAAAAGTCAAAGTCAAATCTTTGTTGCAGCTCTTTTTTTTCAACAAACTTACCCTTTCTTTGTAACAATCGCGATCTATCGAACCGCAGAGGATGGTGGCGCTTTTGGGAAGGTGTTTGACGATCTGTAATATTTGAAAAAAAAAAAATCCAGTAATCTGTATTTGAAATTTGTAAATGTTTTTATATTTATAAAAAAAACTTGATAACTCACCACATCGAGGCACTTGTTGGTACAATGTTTATTTCCAACGGCGTTGCAGGGTACAGAATCGGGATGTTCGTGAAGAAGAGCGGGATTTCCTTTCGGTTGTTCTCGGCTGCCCTTTTTGAACTGTCCACTCAAAAATACTCCACATAAACATCCGATGGAGGAATTCTCCGACACTTTATCCATCGTAATAGAAGAGGAGGTTGCATTTTGCGCACAAATGAACGATACGGCGAAGGATATTATCAATAATTCCAACCGCATTTTGCTTCGAGGGTAGTCGCCTTGCGAAAACACTTTCCCGTTTAAACTGTCGCAACGCTCTGACGGAGTGTCATATATTTTTGCAGCTCGAATAAAAATTGATGCGTACCACTGAATTAAAACTGCGGGATAAGCGAAATTCCATACGTTTGGAAGACCTACTTTTTCAATGCATATCGATTTCAATGACATAATTTATCACGAAGACAATGATGATGATGATGATGAAATAATATTTTGAACAAGTAATTTGGCAATTCCTTTGAGAACCAATACCCCTTTATCTGTGGTACACGTGTATTCACATAAAAGTATTTTTCTCGCAGATAAAACCTTGATCGCTATTTCCACAGTGTCTCCAGCGTAGCAGGAATTTGGATATTCGAGGGTTTGTTGTACAACTATAGTACCTGGACCGGGTAATTTAGTTCCCAATACTCCAGATACCAAACCGTTAAGGAAAGCACCGTGAACTACATTTTTCAAACCCTGATGAGCACTTCTTTCGATATGAATTGGATTATAATCTTGCGTTAGTTTAGCAAAATTCACTATATCCTCGTCAGTTATAGTTCTCACAACCGTAACTTTATCTCCATTTCTGATTTGTCTGTTGCTAGATTTTGATATATTTTGATATTTGTTACAATAATTTCTGACGAATATCATTTTCAGGACGTGATTTGTAATTCAGATTTGACGTTATCCACTTTAGAGGGATCGCAATAATCGGTTAAAAATATTGTGGATAAATTAACGATTCTCGGATTTCCGCTGCTGGATAAGCGTAGCATACGCTCGATCGTTTCGGCTGAAGTGATTTGTTGTTTCGATTCGGATGTGGTTAAAAACATTAATGTGGTGATCGCGGATATGATCGTTTCTTCTCTGGTCGAATAAAGTAACGAAGTTACCAGTTGGATACCTTGATTGCGCAGGATGTAAATCTTGTTGATGGTATCTGAAACATTTTTAATATCGTGTTAAGATTTGTTGAAGATGTACGATACTTCTGATAATTAATTACCTAAACACAAATTACAGATACCACCGATTCCGTAATGTACTATGTCTTGGTCTCTGTCGGAAAGAGCGTTGAGGAATATATCTAGGATCTTCAATTGACGGATGTAGCCATAATTGATGGGATCATAAGCAAAATTTGCCAAGTTGGCTAGGATTTGTTTTTTAGCTTCTGAAAGTGGAAAAATCATACATTTATGATATAACTTGTGAAAAGATTTTGAATGAGAACTCGAATGGTTTGAATAATTCTAGGTTACAGTAAAAAGTACGATCTCTGACATGCGTTGGTATTGAAATATCTGCCTTGATCGTAGCTTTCATATTGAATCTATTTCAAACTGATATTCAACCTCCACGGCAATGAGAATTAGCAAAAATTGAGGAATGTGATATTTTCTGGCTTCTTTTGCTATGACAATCAATTTTGTCATAGTAAAATATTAAGGAAAAGTAAAAATTCAATGTCTTTTAGTTTTTCTTGTTATCTCAACTGATGTTCCCAATCGCAATCCCTCACATATCTGTTATCAAACTGTTTCAGTGGATCAAACCTCCCATAATAAATTGATTCCAAACGATTATTCAACATTTCTCGTCTGAAAATCTATAAAAGTATATAATCATTCGCTGACCCAGAGGCTGCCATAAATAACACATTTTATTCATCAAATTTTCTCAAGACTTTTGTCATCACTTTTTAAAATTAGCGTACTGTTTAGGTCATTGCGTCACAGTGGTTTGAATTTTCATATTACTACTGTTGCATCAGCTCTGTAGATTGTTTAATGAAAATTCTGACTAGCATTGTATCTCGTTGCAAAAAGATCAATCCTTCCTACTTTTAAAAGCATTTGTCACAAATTCAAATTTCATTTAGTTTTGCAGTCGACGAAGCCCTCAATTCGCTGAGAAATAATAAATTATTCAATTAATATGATCGCCAAGGTGATAATTCGAATCAAAATGAATGTATATGAATTCTTTTAAATGAATTGAATGATCACCTGCAGAAGTTGTTTGTTCATATTCAGTGACTAGAAGTTTTAAAAAGTCGTATCGGCCAACACCATTCTTTCCACAACGTTGTATCAATCGACTCTTGGTGGCGAACATGAATTTCAATGTGAATTCAAATGTCTTTTATAATCCTTGGCATCATTGGAAGAAGAATCAATGCAAATTCAGCAGTTTGGCAGGTCGATTTTGAGGTTATGTTTTTTTACCGCTCACCCTACACTGTTTACGTAACGTTTGTAAACATGAAGCTGGAATCCCATGAAAACACGTTTTTTCTCCTTATCAATGTATGATAACGAAGTAAAACTGAGATCAAAATATTACCATGAGAGTAAAGTGACGGAACGCAACTCTTTTGTTCCGTCTAATCGAATCGTGAATGCAGAAACACGTAGTACGAACTACGGACCTACGGACTACGGAAAAGCCATCATCGGGGCTCATCTTCGTTACGGCGGTCGTCACGACACATCAAGACCAGTGAAGACGTGAACAAAACCACCAGGCGGGACAAGTAACTTTGTTCGTCATTATCAACAAAAGAATTTGAGAATTCTTCTTCTTTTCTTTTCGAGACACGTTACAAAGTTCCACGAAAAAATCTCTTGTTTCAATCTTCACGATATTTACATCATTCTATCTTCAAGGAAATCATGGGACGCGGTAAATTTTTATTATTTTATGTGTGCTTGGTCTCGAGACGATTCGTTTCGACGTCAATTCATTTGACCATGAACGAATGGTTGTTGGTTTGATACAAATGTTCTTGAAATTCATCTTGTATTTTTCTATTGAAGGAAAATTCGTTAACCACAAAGGACGTAATCGTCATTTCACAAACCCTGAAGAACTAGAAGAGCAAAGACGGCAAGAGGAAAAAAAACAACAGTGGCGAGTTAGTATTTTTATAGGTTAACTATCTACAATGCAGTATTTATGAACATTTTATGTACTTTGTTTATTATTTCGAATTGCACACATTTACTTGAAGTCCTGCTCATTTCCATGAATATTTGCAGTGGCTGATATTATTTTCAATGAATTTTTTATACAAATTGTCCTGTGTGTGCTTGCGATTTGTGATTTTTGATACATTGTTCGGTCGATGAGTTTGTACAAATTAATGTCACCAATATCAGGTTATACGAGTCGTTATAACCTCAAATCTATACAATCGAGAGTAGTAAGGATCTCAAATGTGCAGCAAATTGTTGAAAACGTACAACTACAGTTTGGAGCAATTTGCAGAAACGTCGAGTCGCCAAATGCGCAATAATATGTTGTAAATCCAGGATTTTAGCTTGAGCTGTTATCGTGTTGCTAAGAAGTTGCTTGGTTTCATGAAACTCTCAATCACATGCATAGCATGTTGTTGATAATATAGCAACCCTACAATTTGTATGAAAGCATGTCAATCGAATCAAATGGTCTGCAACAAAGACAATTGATATAGTTTTACAGAGTTCTCATGACCTTGAACATCTGTTTTCATTATTTACTCCAGCTCAATGATCGTTAAGATACCGTCGAACACCTTATTTATGACACTTCTGATCCACTCATACCGCAATTTGTATATGATTTTAGAAAAATAGGGGCCAAGAAGATTCAGACGACTCGGACGAAGATGAGCCAAAAGCACACGGAAGTGGCGATAGAGCAAAAAATCTAAGCGGATCTGATTCGGATAGCGATACAGATTCGGATTCCAGCGATGAAGCCGAGGTAATTATTCTATAAATTCAAAGACTCTGTAAATTCTCGCAACTAACTCCCATTTATTTTTCCCAGGGCAAAGCTAAGGGCGTAGAAAATTTAATTCAAGTTGAAAATCCAAATAGGGTACAAAAGAAAGCGAAAAAATTATCGACTTTGAATCAATCTTTAGATTCCGTGCAACCTGAATTGTCCCGTAAAGAACGGTAAGGTGTTGTTCGGAATCTCGATGAATTGGAGGATTGAATGGAGGTTGTTCTTGAAACCTTGTTTATTGTTTTCTTTTTTCGTTGACAGGGAGCAATTGGAGAAGCAAAGAGCTTACGCGAATTATCAGAAACTTCACGCGGCAGGTAAAACCGACGAAGCACGAGCGGATTTAGCGAGATTAGCGATAATCAAACAACAACGCGAGGAAGCCGCGAAAAGGCGAGAAGACGAAAAGAAGCAAAAAGAATTGGCGCATCAAAAGAAAACTGAACTCACGCAAAAGGCTCTCGGTAAAAAATCCTAGGACATTCGTTAATTTATACCCTAAGTAAAATAACGCACTACGATTATTGCAAAATTGCTACGAGATTGATATGAAATCGATCTTTCTCGTCTATAGAATTCAAACCGATTTGATATTTGCTGTGTTCAAAAAGATGTCTTTATTTGTATAAATACAATTATTATCCTCACACGTGCCATCCGTCGCTGTGTATAATCTCTTTTTTTCTTTCCCTTACGATATTTTTCCAAGCATTCGCCTCTCGTCAGAGAAGCGTTTCCAAATCTATTGTAATTTCAATGTATTCAAGTTTTATATGAAGTAAGGTATCGATACAATACACTGTTTTACTAATAAAACACACACATTTTACAGGATTTGAAATTGTTTAGTAAAAATATATTTAAAGAAGGTTTTAAAACTTTTCATAGTTCGATATAACACGTACTTGATTTTTTCCAATAAACGGCAGTTGAGATTAACGAGTATTTCATTTTTAAATCACGAAATATTCATTTCTTGCCTTCCTTTCGCAATTCTTTTCATTTCGTAATACGCTGTTTTTCCGTTTCAGATTTCATTCAGGATATGAGATATATTTTCGTGAAGTTCTTTTCAGCATTCTTCTATTTTTGCTCCTGTGATGAACAAAGCTCAATTTTGTTGCATAATTCCAACTGATGTGAAAACGAATGAAGGTCTGTGCGATTAATCAGCAAATTCTTGTCTTTTGAATGATCTCAGGTATCTCGAAGAATTAGTCATTTCAATGAAAATCTTGAGAAATAATCAAAGTGCTGCATATATGTGGGTATTATTTCGCCAGATAAAACTACGTATTATCCGAGAAGAGAAGATAAAGTACGACGGTACCGCAAAAGCACTGTGGTAGACATGGAAAGAAATAGACTGAATTCACACGTCCAGACGTTGGGGGTATTTGAACCGATTAAGCGCGTATCAAGACGAATGTGGCTTCCGTTCGATTCGATCTTATTTTCACATGTTTCATCGTTTTTTCCTCGAGCAAAGGGTATTTTTCAAGCTTTGGATATCGAATTTCGATTCGACGAATGCTGTATAAAGTATTCGATATCATCGCTCGATGGAGCAAGAAGTCTAGTTTTAGACTTCAAAATGAATTTCTTTATTGAACGTTATAAAAGCAATCGATTGAAGAATTTCTCCGTTTCAGAATCTTCGCGATGTAAAATTCAAAATTCATTCTTTCGGAACTGACGTGATGAGTTCGTAATGCATCGAGCAACGATTTTCGCGCGCGACATTGGAAGATGCTGAAAACATGGCTATCTCTGTTCTAGGATCGCTAGCTCAGACTAGAGCCACTATTTAACTGCGTTAACTTTCGGATGACATGACTGAAAAATCGTTAAAAAGCAACCAAATCTACTTGAATCGGAGAAGTACCAAAAGTGCAGAGCGATATTTAAGCTTTTGATCAGAGTTTTAAATGATTTAATTGGAAAAATTTTCAAATTTATATATAATTTATGTATAAATGTTGTGATGAGTTTTAGATTTCACTTAGAATGTGTCTTATATAATCCTTGGAGGACTCTAGACTTGAATTTACTTTTAAAAAGCTCCCATAATTAGATGTATTTCTACAAGAAATTATGGTACTTTCCAAGCTATATTCAGGTAAATAATTTCATTCGTCACAGACTGGCATCAGCTGATGCTCAATAAATTATGGGACTTTTAAAAATATATTTTTATGCGCTTATGCAGAGACAAAAACAGCCCCAAAATACTGACAGAAAAATGTGTCGACTGTTTCAGCAATAACTTTCTGGGAAATGATGAATGTATATCTTTTCTTCATCCTTCTGAAATCCTGAAATGCATCCAATACAAATTCATAGAAAGTTTGAAAACGAAACCGAGATATTTGAATCTATATCTCGTCGCAGCAGGGGTTAACTGTTATCAGGAACACAATTTATGACGTTCGTTGCAACGAACCTACGCTTGCCAAGTAGGACAGGTCAAAACGGTACGTCGACATTACGTTGTAACTTGATGAAAAACAACTGTAAGAAACAAACAAACAAACAAAAAAGTCGCAACATTAATCGTATTTTACAGAATAACACGAAGAGAAAGCAAACGAATGAAAACTCTAAAGATCTTGAGAGAGAAATAAGGGGTATTGTAGAAATAGAGTCAAGACTCGAATAGGGGTCAAAATAATGTCTTCCTCTTTTTTTATTTCGTACGAGTCATTATTCTATCGATCTTCCCCTGCCACCACCTGACAGAAGAATCTGTAACGGCATACACAACAGTCGGTGAAATACCTCTCTCGCGCGCTTTACAGTGGTATATTTGGATGATGCAGCATCGACAACAAGAACGACGACCGAGTACCCGCGTATCCCGTTATTAGGGACACACTATCACCACACCACCGACTACCGAGCAGTCTGGTGCGCGTCGAGTACACGGTTCAGATTCTCTCGTTCCTGTTACTGGATGTGATCTTGGCAAGAGAAACGAGTAGGAACGATCGAGCCAGTTCGCAGCGACGCGTCCTGGGCGCAAGTCGCTGGATGCGAGTCAGGGACAATGGCGTTCGTTCAATTACGGGGTTCAAGTTCGTTACAAGCGGTGCTACGAGTTTTTAACGATGAAAAAACCTCGTCGTCGGTTACCCTCGCGTGTTCCCATAACCTTCTTCGTAGGACGATGTTTTATACTTTGTTAATTCTTGTGCCGTGTTTAGTGAACTGTCAAAATGAAGACAACAGTAGTTTGGCTGGTCGTATGCGTACGATCAGCGAGGATTTGGACCGCCAATTGAACGATATTATGGCTTCTCAAGCGATTAATTACACGACGGTTAACACCACCGGGTTGCCTTACAATGCGACAACCAAGTTCAAACCCAAGGGCATGAGCCAGCTGTACAACATCACAAACACTTTCATCGATTTCATCCAAAGCAAACAGGCCTTTCCCGAAGGTACGTCCAGTCGGCACCACAAGGGTACCCATCTTTCTTTTTTTTTCCAACATTCTATTCATTTCTCTCTTTGTTTTCATTTTTTCTTTCTCTCCTCCTCTCTGGTGCTGTGCGAGCTACGATGACTAATTTTCACCCTCTTCTCGCTCCCTCTCCTCTCAAAGGTCGATAAACGAGGTTAAAGAGATCGCTTAGGAGCCATTTCCCGTGGATAAAATGTTTTCACATAGTAACTTAGAATCGACCAATCGTCGGGGACTGGAACGAGAAAAATCTTTTTTAATCCATTTATCCATCCGTTATATGCTCCGCTGCTATGTGTTATGCTATGCTATGATATGCTATGCGGGAGTGCGAGAGATGATCCTCTCGTTACGTAAGATGAATTTTTTTCATTTATTATCCTTCTTGTAACCCTTATTGTTTTGTTGGTAAACAAATCTTCTGAGAGAAGAAGGATAAGATCCTCGAACGGAAATGTGAATATACATATGTCTATACGTGTTAATGATTCTTTCAGCGTGTAACCGTGTAACGACCTCATTGCAGATGTGAAAAGATTTTTATCTGTGACAAACCTAAACTAGAAGAATGGATGAAGAAGTTGTGGAGAAGGGAAAAATTCCAGGATTTCGTAATCTTTTTGTTTATTCATTAACGTTTGATAACGTTAGAGTTATTTCTTCGACGTAAAACAACGGTGGTTTTGTTGTCTAGTTCTGGAAAAACGATACCGTGTACCGAAACGGTTTTATAAACTGATTATCTATTGTTTGCGAAGGATTCGGAGAATTCGCGTCAAGACTACCAGGAAATTCGCGTACGAGTTGTATGGGAAGTTTCATACGATTCCATGTAACGCCAAACATCAATGTACAATTATCTCACTAACGTTATTATAACACTTTTTTCTTCTTGTATAATAATTCATACATAACGTATTTTGTAATCACGGATTCAATGTTATTTTCATCGTTATATTCAATTCTCAGGGCATATTATATAAGGGTCAGTTCTTACCAAACAGTTAGTTCTGAAACGTACAAATGGTTTGCGAGGTCATTCAATTTTTGGTGAAATGTGTTCATCTTTCTTTTTCTTTTCTCAAATCGAGTATACAATATTGTCCTGTTACAGAACAAGCCTTTCGCTTTATATTCAAGGAGTGTAGTGAGTTCAGTAGCGATATTCATCCTGAAAAAATAAAACTCTATACCAAAAGTAAAATTAAAAAATTGTATCGAATAATTCAAGAAAAACTTGTCACACTCACACAAATGTTTCCCTTTTATTCACCCTTTCGGTTAGCATAGATTTTTCAATTCGATGAGTGATTCAAAGTTCAACGACGCTAGTAGGTTACTATAAACCAATACCGTGTTTCTTCAAATATATCTCAAAAGTTGGATTTTGATTATACTTCATCAAAGCATATATTTTCCATTAAATTAAAGTATGATTACTCATCGAGATGAAGTAATCATGAATACAATAGATTGAGCATAGAAAAGCGATTAGATACGTTGGATGATAAATGCAATTAATTTTATAATCGATTATCGTAAAAATCAGATATTTAATATTTTTTCTGCTTCGTAGATTCAATGAAATTAAATTTCTAAGAACAAAAATCAAATGGTATTGTGTTGTAGGGTGGATATATCAGTTGCGAAACGCGGAGAATACCGAAGAAAGCAAATAACAGTGTTTAAACGGGTCAATGAGAATTTATCTACAAGACAAATTGCATTGAATTTAAATATTAATCCAGCAAAGCTCGAATGGATTGACTAAGTGGCTCTAACGGGTTTTCCAATATTCACGTTGTTATACTTTGACGAAGTTGGTATACGTAATGGTAAAGATTACTGAAAAATTGATTATAATTCGACATTTATTCAGCGATCTGAATCTTTATTTTTCGAAAATTTTGTTTTTCAGGGAAACATTTGGTCGACGGTTTGGGTTTTTGTTTTTATACAAGCCATATTTATAAAACAATGTACAATCTTTCGTTAGTATCCCAAAAATGAAGATATTATGGGATTCGTTTGAAAATTCTTGGAACTTGGAGGATTCTACGAGAGAATATAAATAAGCGCAAAGATTGTCCCATTTGGTGGCAGTTTTTCCTCAGACTGGAGGAAAAAATATTCGAAAATGAACTCATAAAGAAGTCTACACCACCGATAGAAAGTATTTTATTATCATCTTTCGAGGAAATGTGAAGTTTCGTATCTTGGCAGGAAGTTGTCATAGAAGGTGAAACTAACAGACCATTTCGAAGGGTAAAATGTGAAGAAATGTTAACCACCCGACTGGAGTTTGGTATTAGCTGCGTTGAGTCGAAGTCACGATATTTTTCGATTTTTTAAGCGAGGTTTCAAACTTTCGCATGAGTTCAAGCGATTATTGCACTTCCAGAGTTATGTCATATGAGCATTTTTTTAATTTTTTGAAAAATCCAAATACCTCGGGAGTAACATGTTTCTGACTTTTGAATCCAACACCATTCTCTGAGTCAGATAACAGGAGAATCCCTGGGAAAAACATCAATCTAATTTAGCTTCCTTCGTTGTGGAGTTTTAACGATTTAAAGTTGTTGCATTCTGATTTAAAAAATTTCAAACCGCTATAACTCTACAACGAAGGAAGCTAAATTAGATTTATTTTTTTTTTCCAAGGATACCCCGTGATCTGACTTAGAGAATGGTGCTTCCGAGGTCTTTGGATTTTTCAAAAATGCTCATATCTTCGGATCTAAGGATCAGATTTGAATATTCTGGACCAAAATCTTCTCAGAATTTTATCAAGAATCTGCTCTCAGAGAACTGTGCGGCAATTTTGAATCACCCAGTATAACATAAGAACCACCCTTAGCTTAACAGCTGACAATTTCATTGGTATTTTTCACATTTCGACTACGAATATTTTTCAGCGATCCTCGTTTTCCCTAAATTGACAGTCATTTTTCTAAATATGAATAGACCCGGTGTTTCCGTGTAAACGATTCAAACTTCAGCAACATAAAAATCTGGAAACAGTCGAGCACAGTCAGCGAATTCTCAAACACCTTCTCAGACCTCGTTCTTCATACAATCTTCTTTCATCTGTTCCATTTTGGGAGTAATTTCCGCTTGTTCTCACTTTATTTTCATATATTCTTAGACTCCACGACGTCAAGGTGGAGTAAAATACTCAGAGAAAAGTGAGAGAATTTTGAAAGTAGGCACTCAGAATTAATTATATCTGTCATAAACTCACAATATTCACAACAATACCTCATTGATTTGAGATGTGTGAACATTTACAACCCGTTGACTGTTCCTTTGATTTCATTTTAATTTTCAAACAATAACTGTAACGATTTTTGAATACGCAACAAGATCCAGTCACTGAAATTGCTCCTACTTTCCCGCTCCAAATATTTTTTGATCTTAATGCTCCCACATAGAACCTGATTCTTCTGGATTCACTGAGGGAAGAAAATTCTTGGAAACATTAAAATCTTTACTCGAATACTCGTTAATTTGAATGGGATTTCGTTGAGATCTATCAAGTATCCATTTTCATTGACAAAATATTTTGTACAATATTGAATATTTGTCGAATCGAATGAATATTTCGTTGATTCGATAAAATTTCATTCAAATTAATATTTTGTTGCGACTATTCAATGAAATATTTGATTGTTCCCGAAAATTTGTTCTCTCAGCGTATGTGTTGGATTTTTTGAATAATAATATCACATAAAGCGCATTTTCTATCAATTCGAGAATGTAATTGAAAAACAAAATGTCAATTCAATTCAAATGATGTCGGTCAAACCAATAAATTTTCCATTCGAATACGAATCTAATAATTTGACTTGATTGAAATGAAATATGCATTTCATTCGAATAAACACTCATTCGTTTCATGGAATGAAATATTTTTGGAATCAAATGACATTTTTTTACCCAAACGAATATCTATGAGGTTTCTTTTTTCAATGAATGATTTATTTGAGTGTATAAAAAATAGGGTACCCAACTAACATTGTCAAAGGAAATTCACAACAAAATTATCAAATTACTCAAGTTCTTTTTTATTGACTGGCACCGACGCTCAAGCTTGATTATCAAAATATCACTTTTTCAAGATTTTTTTGTAAACCAGGAATAGGATGATTCGTCAAATGAATTTGTACATGAAAATACGGAAGCTTACGATTACTTTAAACAAACTGTGAGTATGAAATTTCAATCCTACCCATCACATTTTCTACAGCACTCGTAATCTTTCGTATTCTCATGTCAAAATTCATTTTATAAATCTTTCTATTCCTAGTTCACCGAAAGGTATGAAAGAAAAAGTCATATTTTCGGGCTGCATTATTCTCCGTGTGGAGAGGCGGGAGGGTCAAAGTAGGAGGTAAACCTTGCATCTGCTCTGCTCCTACGAGTGGTGAAATAGGAAATTTCTACCACTTCTAGGGGCAAAGTAGGAGATGATATCTCATTGAAATAGCTCCTACTTTCCTATCTGATGATCCTACAGCGAAGTAGACGCAATATTTCGACTCGGGGTGATCATTTTGACCACAAGCGTAGAACAGGGGAGTACAATTTCACGTCAAGACCTTTCTGTTGTTTTCAAAGTTTTCAGTTACCATTCATATCAAATTTCTCGATCCACCACCGCACCAACGGAAACACAGTAATATTTCATTCTATTTCCTTTCAAGTTCTATATTTCTGTAATATACATACATTTTTGGATTTCAAACAAAAACTTTCTTCAAAAAAATCATGATTCCAGGAATAATTCTAATTATATATTCATGAATTCTATATACCCATCTTTGAGTCCATTCACCCAATCTCTCGTAATGTCTCGTAAGCTTTGCTTACTACAAAACTCTGTTTGCTTTGAGTGATTCTACATTCAACGAGCGTATACTACACGATAAGTGAAAGATCTTGCATTCCAATGCACATGACTAATAGTTCAGTTGAAATGAGTAAAAGTGGAAGGACAGGAAGAAGGCTATATTTACAGAGACAAATTTTGTTGCCATCGAGCACTCGCACTCAGAGAAAATCCTAACATAATTATTATATTATTCCTCCGTTCGTTCACCCGAGGATAATTATCATATTATGATATTTAAACGTGAGATTATCGTCAAAGTCTCATCATTTTGATAAATTCGAATTACGGAACAGATAAACAATCTCCCTCGAAATTATCGAAGAAGAACAAAGCAGAGCAGCGCGATGAAATCACAGAAACGACGACTCCGACGACTCCGACTTACTCATCGATTCTTTTTTCAACGAAACATGAATAACGGAGGAAAAAAAAGTTCCAACCGCAGAACCAGTTAGTTACCGTTCGCCCATTATAATGGAATGAAATTTTAACATTCCCATGAACAACTATGAGAACGAAATTAGATTAAATTCTCGGGAAAATCATCATCTTTTTCGTATCGTGTTCTCGGGAAAGAAAGTATGTCCCATTTGCTCTTGCTGTACAATCAGCACTTTTTGTTTTTTTAGATTATACTAAAATATTATCGCAATATGTTGGCGAATGGCAGGAACGTGGGACGTCGAATCAACTCACCGGAGTGATACGTTTTACGCATTCAAATATTACAGCATGTATATGAAATTTATTTCAAGATTTCTGTTGTTTTGACAATTAAATTCTTGTGCGGTGTTTTAGGTTACACGTCACAGGAAACTCAATTACATACAACGACTCGTTACAAAATTATGTCTTATGATATATGTATATCCTTTCCTTTTCTCGCTCAAACTTCATGCGGTTGAAAGTCTTTTATAAGATCCCCTACACGTTCTTCACGCTTCAGACACCAACGGTAGTCTGCCAGCGATGTGATGTCTGTCCATCGACCTTGATACCTACGCTTGCCTACGCTGCATCTCTTTGTTTTATCTTTTATTCATTTCAAGAAAATGTATATTTTTTTATATTAGGATTTTTGGAACATTCATTCAAGCAGAGTCCTCGGTACAAAATTCTCAGTATAGAACACAGCGATGCGTCGAAAAGTTCTCGGAAAATTGTAAATTACCATACATCTACTCGGTAGGGGTTATTGTTCAACGGTGATGATTCAACAATAATCTCGCGGAAACTGAACAAGGATTCCAAGGAGCTGATGTTTGAAAAACTCTCGTAATTGAGTATTATTTGTAGATAATTCAAACTCACAGAAATGATTTCTTGTCGTTCTAATCATTTTCACACCTCTGTAAACATATCATGGATTGTTAATAGGACAAATTATAATCCATGACTGTTGTTTAGTTTGGTAAGAAAAATGTTCTTATGCTGAAACTAGATGAATATTCTTAAAGGCGATGCTCCCTTAGTAATAGAGTTTTCAAAATTGATTCCAATGTATCGTGTTGTGAAATGGAATAGTAATTATAAACTTTCAAACAGTGATAATCAAATAAAGCAGTGCTACAATACAGTACTACAATATTTTATTTTAAAAAAAATCAATTATTGTAACCATTGAACATCTCGTGTCTTGCGATATCTAGGTTTTAGATGTCTCGTACAACATTATCTTTCAGACGAGTTTGAAACAAGAATTGATCTGAAACTTATTTAAAAGTGTGATATAGGACATTCAAACCCTGTCTAAAATATGATACAAAATGTTCACTGGGTGAGAAGAAAGATTTCATCATCACCTTTAATAAAAATCTCATTGCATCAAGAAAATCTCCAAGTTTAAAGATTATCAAATTTTACTCGAGACGAGAGATTTTTCTGTTATAATAAGAAAACTTTTCTGTGGGTGCATATTCAAAAGCATAATTCTGTCATCTTTATAGATATTGAATAATAACAAAGTGTATTTTTCTTGCAGCGTTATCGTGTCATTCACAGTCTTCTCTTCAATAATTCCACCTATGGCGAAAGCTGCTGAAACTATTGCATTCGATATGCCTTTGTACTTGCAAATGGAATTAGGAAAAACTGTCATCCACATGTTTACCGATATGGTTGACGTCCGAAGGTCATATCTTGGTTCCTTTCACACATCGCGTTACACACGATGACTTTAAAAATGTCATTCACGTACATGAAACTCGAGCACAATGGAGATAAAATATATACGCATCTGTATATGTATTACATCCGATACTCCATGTTTCTCGATGAATTGAATTATATTCCACATACATACATAGCGGAATTAATCCAATAAAATATAGATCCCTGAAAAATGAAGCAGCAAACAACAGTAATTGTTATTTCCAAAATAACTCCAATTTCTGCCTGAGATTATGCATTTATCTGTAGAGTACTATTTTGTTTGATTGTTGATATAATAGTTTTTCATCCTTCCATTTCTGAGTTAATTATTATAACAATTTTTCTTTCCAATCTGTTTTTCACTCCAATGATCTCAAACTCAACGGTATATGTGACATAGATAGATACCCGCTGGGAATTTAGAATAGTTAACAACAAATTCCGACCGGGATTTTTATTGGTTTCATCGTAACTCAACTATCATTCCTTGTCGTGTGTATCAATTTTATACAATGAAATACCAGTTCTTAATATCAAAATATTGCACATTGTTAGTTATTTAATAGACATATGAAGATGCTCTTAATGAAAAAGAACTTTGTACAAATGAGATTGTTGATATAGTAGATAATCATGGAATATTCCTGTGTTCAAAAATGGAGGGCTTAAGAAGTATTTATATCAAGAAATAAAACCAGTACTCCATAAATGATTGCATTGAGAGGAAAGTTGGAACAGTTTTGAAACTCACAATGATTCTAATAATTTTTCAAAAACGAAACGAAAATTCAAACTCATAAAATCTGTGAAATCATCGTTGAACATCGTGCTACAAGATCCTGGATTTCAACCGGGATTTGGTTTCAGTATTTTGTTGTTCGATCATGAATTCGTTTCAATAAACGATTCAAAGTTGAGCAACATTGAATGAAATTTTCATGCGAATCGCTTGAATCGTTTGATTTTTTTAAATCAGAATCGAAGATTATACTTTTCCTTGATTGATAGTTTGAAACGATTCGAGTACAATACGATATACGTATTCCCCGACGTGTGGAGTCCCCTATCTTATATTTATAAACACGCACACATGGATGGATATATTCGCATAGAAGCTTCCCACTAGAAATACGATTAAGTACTGTTAGAAACGGCACATATGTATAACAAACCTTGCTGCAGTTCGTCGTTCTTTGTCATTATCGTTTAACCACCATTGCTCTCGGAAACTCAGGTTTTTTTTCCTCTTTGAAATGGGTTTTACACACGAAAGCTGTAGCTACCCTCAGTTAATTTATCATGACTTTTTTTTTTTACATACATGCAACTTTTTCCACTCGAATTACCTCCTCAAGGATATAACGATATACTATATACGTATATTTTTCTATTTAGTTGAGACAAGAGAAAAAAGATTCTCCGAGTTATTCAATGGGAAAGAAAGAACGAAACGATGGTCTCTTTATATGCATTCGGTAAAAATAGTTACTCGCGGCGTTACTAAATTTTAACGACCGTTGACCCTGGGTTAGAGAAGACGTGAAAGAAGAATAAGAATTGTATTAGTCATACGGTCCTAATTTGCTTGATTATATTATTAAGCGTTTATCGCACATTAGTGAGAGAAGAGAGAATAATATTATTCTCTCAAGAAAATGAATTTCTTGAGAGAAGTTGTTGCATCTTTTCTAGTATATTGCAAAATCTCTCGATGTTGTGTTTTTTGTTACATGCAAAAATAATGATGTGTCCATGAAATGATCATTCTCCACGCGATTGAGGAAGCCAACAATTGAGAACGTAATTAAGTCACAGTAACGTCGTAAACCATCAACTCTGAACACTTGCTCTTGTTCCATACATAATCCATATCAGAATTCGAAAAAACCCGACCCAAATTGATTTGTTGAAAGTGAAAACATTATTTAAAGAATGAGATTTTGGGTCTTGAACTGAGGTTGGATCTGAGTATTTCGTTATTCGATTGTTAATTCGTTTCAATGAACGATTCAAATTTCAGCAATATTGAATATTAGGAAGTGTATGTTCCAAAACATTCGTTCACGTAGATTGTTGAAACTTTTCTTATGAATGACGAAAAAGAAAATTTTATGATAACATTTCATGAACACATATAGAATAAAATCTAATGAAATTTGTATATTTATAAACATAAAATTATAACATAATAATACATACGGTACGTAAGATACAAATAATATATAGAGGAAACAGTTAAAAAATTCGAGAATATGAATTCTACTCTATGAATCTGAATTTTTGAACAGTACTGATTCATTAGAACTCTATCAGTGAAATTTCACTGATTTCGTCAATGTATATGCATCGATCGTATCAGGGACTTGCACCGATGGAAGATCGAGCACCGACGAATCAGTATTTTTTACTGATTCCGATTTAGAGAATAGGATCTATCGTTGGAATCGATCATTATATGTTATGGGAATGACAAGTTACATTATTATAAGTCAATCGCGTTACAAAATCTGATACCCTACTCGTATCGATGAATTCGTGGCAATTTTGATGGAAATAACAACAAATTTATCCAAAAGTGTTATATATGCGTTCATGAAATACAATCTATTTCTTTCAACTGGTCAAAAGTTTCAAATTAATCGCAACTAATGTTTTTTTAAGAAGATTTGGAATTACACTCCATTCTATTTTCATAGGGATTGCCTCGAGCAAAAAGGGGGCTTGATGCCGCAGTTGCCAAATGACGCAAGATGGAACTCTCAAAATGATTGTCTCGAAACGTTCATTAAAAATGTCCACCTAGACTCTGAAATTCAAATAGAATATAAAAATGCAGATCCTAAAATAAGTGGAATATTAAACAACGTTGGCATATATACGGAAACTATGAATCACCTCGAACAATTGACAAAAGTTGCTAAAGCTTTAGATAAATTGCAATCCGAATCAGCTAATCTATCGACAACTGTTGAAGTATGGTCTGAATTGCTGTCTAAGGAGAATTTAGTAGAATATACAACAGCTGTACGAAAACGAAAAGATGAAGCCTTAGAACAGTTTTTTTGCATCGCATATTTGATGAATCCCTTTGTGAAGAACGTACAAATTAATCAGGAACAAGAAAAAATGCCTGAAGATTGAATGATGGAACATAAACCGGAATTTTTGGGGGCAATGATAGCATTCAAAATCCACGATGAAAATTTATGCTGGAACACCTTTACCATGTATGAATTATTGTTCAAGGACCTCCCAAGAATATTCCCTACGAGTTTCACCGTTTGTACCTCCATGGTTAGGAAGTTATGAGCCTCGGAATATCGAAAAATTCTGTATGATTTTTCAAAGCTTGAGAATTATGTTGTTCCGATATTCCAAGGCTCATAACTTCTGAACCAAGGAGGTACAAACGATAAAACCCGCAGGAAATACTTTCGAGAGGTCCTTGAATCATGATTTGTACATTGAAAAGTTGCCCCAGTCAGGGGCAATTCTGTATGATTTTTCAAAGTTCGAATATTATGTTATTTCGATATGCCAGGGCTCATAATTCTAAACCAAAGAGTTATAAACGATGAATCTCACAAGCAATATTTTCAGGAGATCTTTGAACAATAATTGACCCATAGGAAAAGGTGCCCCAGCCAGGGGCAATTCTGTATGATTCTTTGTAGTTCCAAAACTTTGATTTTCCTATATTTTAAGGCTCATAACTCTCAAACCAAGGAGGTACAAACGATGAAACTTGCAGGGAATATTCTCGGAAGATCCTTGAACAATAATTCATGCATAGACAAGTTACCCCAATCAGGAGCAATTCTGTATGATTTTTCAAAGTTCGAAAAAAAATGTTGTTTCAATGTAAAATCAGTTTTTCGCTTGTAACCCCCCCCCCTCCCCACCCCGTCTGAATTTTTCGAGAAATCCTTTGTTGTACAATCATCCATGTCCCGAGACCTTTCAAATCAGCTATCATTCATCAAGATCGGTGAAAGTCGGGGGCAACCCATTTTTTCAAATTTCTGTAACTTTTTTATTTTTGAGGTACAAACGAAATTTTTTCCGGTACAATCAGGTACCAAACGCGATGCTCTTTCGGATACCGTAAAAAAAAAAATTGTCTTCACTTCGGGGGCCAACTTTGTACAGGTTGTAATTGTTTATTTATTTCTTTATGACAAGTCGAATGCTGGAACAAACTCTCAAACTGTCACTTCCCGTGTGATTTTTTCTGTAGAATCGAATGGTGCTCTGAGTTTTCATGCATCATTGCTGCTGGGAGCTGGGATTTTGGATTCAGACTCGAGGAACTATAGAAATGGTTTGAGATAGGTTTCACTAATTGAAGATCAAGAAATACGGAATAACACTATAGTTTATTCAAATTAGATCACAAATTTGAAGTTTACCCAGCCAACAAAGTCAAGGCAGCGCTTCTGGCAGTGGTGCTACCATTCACTTGTACAGTTAAAAATCTTCTGTACATATATGGCTTCTTTTATGTATCGAAATAGGAGCGACTTGGTAGTATTTTTATTAGGAGCACTACTTGGTAGCGCTTCCTGATAATACTGGTAGCGCTGAGGTAGTGCTACGTTATAAATTGAATCATATATATGTTATGGTAGCATGCAGTCTGACGGTAATGGAAAAGCTACTACGTTGCTCCCACTAGCACTGCTAGTAGCGGACACGTGAATTTGGAAGCACTTTGCTGGCTGGGTAGGTTATCGTGTGAATGAAATAAAACATGAACCGGTAGATTAGACTCGGAACAGTGACTGTAATTACACGTTGGCGATCGCCACGTGGTTACTTTTCGATTGTGTAAATCGTTACTCAAAGAATCGGTGCGTTAACAGTCCCTTTGACGATCTCGACTGACTTGAAAAGAAGGAAATGTATACTGTGAGAAGCAGGAACGCGTGATGGAACACGAGATTTGGCGCGATAGGACGAATTTCAGAGGCAAATTATTAGAGAGATCGTAACAAATGCCTTTTTTAACGGGCGGTACAGAGCACGAATTTCGAAATTTCAAATTCTGGCTTGGCATCGCAATACATGAAGTACCAAAGATTGTTCTCTGGAAATTTCAGACTGTTTCCTCCATTCAGTTCGGAGCAATTTCGCGAACAAAATGTTTACTCGGATGACACGCTGGTGACCCCTTAATCTAATTGAATTCATTAATCGGTTTGGGAATTTTCATAATTCTTATTCCCCGATTAACTTCAATCATACATTCCGTAAAAAGAATCCAATTGGCGCTTGATGAATTCAGTATAAATTCTAAAGAATGATTTTTGTATTTCTGTGCTGTGTGGGTTCTCTCTGCTGTGAAGGTTTATGTTTATGATGATTCTATTCAAAATAATATATCTGTATGTATTAATATGGATTGTTCTGATAATGAAGCATTGCAACATAAAAAACATGAACATTATTAACATACACTGTAAAAAATTTCATCGGAAAATTCCTGTATATTGATGTGACGTAATCAACACATACATGCGTTAGGAATTTTTCCAACTTGTCCGGAAATTTACTGTGAAATGTTGGGAAAAATCCCACAAAGTTTGGAATTTTCAGATAAATGTATGAGAAATTTCATATAAATGTACCAGAAATTGATTTCTTAATCACACGGAAAAAATAATTTAGCTGCAGCAGCTGAGTAGCTAGCACGGACCCGGACAAATGAATTGACTACAGATGCAAATTTTTTTGCTGTAACAGCTAAAATTTAGCAGCCAATTTAATGGCTGTCCGTGTCCGTGCGAGCTACTTAGCTGCTGCAGCTAAATTATTTTTTCCGTGCAGTGATTGGAATTTTCCGATTGATGTAAAGAGGAAAATTCTGATTATTTTTTAGAGTGTAATTTTTTATGTATGGAATTTGCCTGGACACCCTGTTAATTTGATTGTTCTCCAACCCATCCATCCATAGTTCTTTTCAGTGGGTTTGATCTGAAAAAATCCAGTGGGTAAAACCGGGTCGGGTTTTTTTCGGGTCAACCCTGATCCATATATGATCTGTTTGATTTTGATGGAACCGAATTGTTTGTTTCAGGATTGATAACTCTGGACAACGGTCGACCGGTGTTCGCGGATCCCTTGAAAGAATGGAAAATTATAGTAAAGCATTATGGAAGTTTAGCCGGGGTTGCTGTGATAGGACTGCTCGTGGCTGCCGTTTTGCCTTGCATCGGTTTGTTTTTTTGCTGCTGCAGGTGTACTGGACATTGCGGTGCTCGAACCCAACCCTTCGACAAGAAACACGATCATTGTCGAAAGGTCATCCTCGGTTTTTTCCTCATATGCGTTACGACTCTCATATTGTAAGTTGAAAATTGAAATCAAGTGAAAATCCCGAGGCCAACCAAATGAAATGTTCTCGTTGGAAATTTTAGGTTCGGCGTGGTGTGCGCTTACGTGACGAACGAGTACATGCAGAATGGTACGAAGGAGTTACCCAATAACGTGAAAATTAGCTTGAAAGACGTGAAATTGTACTTGACGACCACCAAGAGGGAAATCAATAATATTCTCAAGACGAATTTTGATGAATTAGAAATTACGCTGAACAATATTTTGCAAGCCAGCGGGAGAATCGTTACCGAACAACTCGCGGAGTATTCGCACGCGGTTTCGTTGACGAATTTAAACGATATCGTCGTAGGACTCGAGTCGATCAGAGAAGATTTGAGAACGATGCATAGGATCACGCAGGATTTGAGATCCAACGCCAGTCAATTGGATAACGGTGAGTGGTTTGGAGTTTCCATTCATTATAGCGTAGATCGATTTGACTCAGCACTTGGAAAAATTTACAAGTTGAGGTGAAAAAAATCCCCTCTCCCACGACCTATTCATTTTTCGTTTCAGAAGATTCTGAATTGATTGGTCTATATCTCACGAAAACGAATTTTTCAAAATTTTCCATTGCGATGATTTCCATAAGTGGTACTTTAAGATTACTGTAATCATCTCGGAGATCCGCTGATGTGATAGAGGCTTTGCTTCTCACTCGCAGGACCCGGGTTCAATCCTCACTGAGGAAAGTTCCTCAAAATGGACTTTCAATGTGGTGTCTCTTCCGTAATGTCATTCAAGTCGAACTGGAAGGAGATTTGTAGAGATAAACTCTGAACAAACATTTTTTTTCTCAAGCAAAAGTGAATAGATAAAACAGAGATTTGTAGAGTAATGCAGAAATATGCAGAGAAGTATTTAATGTAATATGGAGATTTCGCGAGTTTTGTACGAATTTTGTGGAGAAATTCATAAAATATTACGAAGATTGGAAGAATTATGTACAATTTTGCAGAGTAATGCAGAAATTTGTAGAGTAATATTTATGGTTAAAAATTCTGCGAATATCTCAAAGCGTCCAAAATCTGACAGTTGTGTAGAAAAATCTGAAGAGTTTTGAAGAATTTTGAAGAGAAATATTTTTATTGGGATATTATTTATAAGGGATTCTGCTTCCAAATATGTTCAAGATCGAAATAAACATATCACATGAGTGTATAGAAATCAGTCCGTCTATTTGGAAGCAGAATTCCTTATAAATGAAAAAAAAACCTACATTCGCAGCGATGATTGTACATTTTTTAAGTGCCACATACTTCTATACTTGAGCTTCATGAGGGTAAATTTTCTATTCTGAGATATTTTGAGAAAAGGATCAGATAGGATTTCAATTCAAACGGAGCATTAGTCTGTAGATATGTAGAAAACGAATGATGAAATATGGAATCAATGATTTTGGAAAGATTTAGAATCGGTGAATCGACATACGAGTAATAAAAAAAAAACAACAAGCTATTCATATTTCGCGAATAAGGATTGCAAAGTAAAAAGAAATGATGACTAATGAAAAATTATAAGTTGTTAATCTATAGTTGGTTATGTACCGGAAAATTGGCACGTACGGGGTGTTTTGGTTGCGTGTAAAGCACTGCAATTGAAGGGGATGTACATAGCTTGTAGCTACGTTTCCACGGTGACGATGACACCCATTGTTATGCTTCCAATGTCCGTAGGCCTTTGAACGATGATTACTACTCCTTTCGAGACCGGTTGGTGGTCAGAACCCCCGAAGGCAGATAAAGTTTCCAGGAACAGTTAGGGGGAGTCGGGAGTTATTATTATTTCAATTATGATATTGTGGGTGTTCGTTTAAATACCTTCTGTCAGTTTTTACCTGAATAGTTGATTCAAACTATGTTTAAATTTTCCAGAAATCCTCCGAAGGAATAAGAATTTTCATTTTATCCATAATTATTATGCAGCTGGTTATTGAATATTCGTGCCTACACGGAGAAAAATTTATGGTAGAATATACTTGAAATGAAGAAATTTGTATTAGGTGTGCAAGTTGAAACTCGGCTTTGAGTTGGTTGCATGAAACAAAATATTTGAACGCATCCAATTCGTCCGCCATTTTGGATATATGTGTAGCGTGGACATTGCAGTTGTCATATCAGTCATTTTCAAGTAGTAATTTCCTGTGTATCAATTTGATGAGATGGATTTCGATGAGCAACATCTACGCCATTGTATTCTATTCTGTTTTCAAATGAATAAAAATGCTACTCGAGCTATGGAATTGATTAATACGACATTGGGTCAACATTCTGTGAGCCATTCTGTGAACAATGAAAAAGTGGTGCACAAGATTTCGTAATGGAAATTTCAGTCTCGAGGACGATCCACGTCCAGGTGCGATCAAAAAATTTGAGGATGAAGAACTTGAAGTTTTACCGAATGAAAATCCATGTGAAACTCAAGAAGAGCTTGCAGAACAGTTAGGAGTTACTCGTCAAGCAATTTCACTTGGATTGCATGCATTGGGAAAAATACAGAAGGAAGGAAAATGGGTTCCTCATAAACTGACGGAAGAAAATAAAAGACAAAGAGTTGGCATTTGCATGAATTTGCTTTCTCGGTTCAAGAAGAAGAATTTTCTGCATAAAATCATGACGAGTGATGAACAAATGGATTTTGTACGACAATCCTGAACGTAGAAAAGCATGGGTTGATCCGGGCCAGCCATCTACATCAGTTGAAAAACCGAATATTCATGCAAAGAAAGTTTGACTCTGTGTCTGGTGGGATTGGAAAGGAATCATTTACTACGAGCTTCTCGAACCTGGCCAAACTATTACAGCTGAGCGTTACCGGGCCCAGCTGATCAAAGTAAGTGATGCTCTGGAGGAAAAAAGACCATTTACGGGGCAAGGAAGGCGAAAAGTGAATAGACCAAAACCATGTTGCTGAAAATTGAATCTTTTATTGGAACAAATTAATAATAACGAAATATTCAGACCCAACCGCAGTTGAACACTCAGCATCTTACAGCACATTCTTCAAACGATGTTTTCAATTTCAAGGAGTTAATTCTGAAACATAAATAACGATGATTTATCAAATTTTGTGAGTTTGAATTCTCGTTTTGTTTTCATGAACAGTTCAAACTTCTACAACATCCCGAAACTTCGTTGTTGATCTCTCTTTTCTTTCACGTTCGCTCTATTCTTGTATCTAAGGTGAAAACTACTCCAGCCGTTCCATGATAATGTCTACATTCGTGTGAAGTGAATACACAACGTCGTAATGTGCTCGAAAATTCATAATAACGGATAATTTGAATTGAAATGAAATCCACTTAGGACCGAAGTGATGTTCACATCGCAAATGAAGTGGCATAATCACGAAGAAAACAACTTTGACCTATGGACAATAGTATTTCTTAGATTTGTTGCAACTACTGTTTCAAAAGTATACACTACTCGACCGAGTGATTATAATTTTGGAATGATTTTCACGACAGGTCGAAGTCAATTTTATTTCTAGAACATGTGAAAAGTTTTACTACTGTTGTTGAGTTAATTTTACAAATAAATTTTCCTCCGTGTATTCGTTGAAATGGGCAGATTCTTGGAACAAATTTTGGTGGTTTTTGCCACTTGACATCCATTAAGCTAGGACCACCATGACACCAGATGACACATGGGTTGAAAAGTCCCGGACCTAACAAAGAAAACAGGGTTTTTGTTGTTGTTGTTGTTAAAAATTAGAACAACGCAATCATTCCAGCGCCGCTCTAACATTTCAATACCACTTTTGTAGAACGATTTATCTTTTGCCTCAAAATAGGCCTCTTATTAGAGCGAAATTTCTTACCGGCGAGCATTTTCTTTAAGGGGGGGGTAGGGTTAATTCGATCAAAAAATAGCCTATTTTTATGAATATTTATTGAAAAACCAGTTGATTTAAATGAATTTATTTTAACGGGATATTATTAAGTAACATTTGAAATATATTGTGTAAAATTTTCATTGAAAAATATCCAGATATGCGCCGGTGGAAGCAATTTTTAATGAGCGCCAAAAAAAAAGGGTTTTGCGGTGGACAACATAACTCAGGATTGGATCATCTGAAACAAAAAAATCAAAAAGATTCTGTTAGCTTATGAGTTTTTCTAGGTCACCTCGTCGAGTTTTTCTTTTTTTTCAATTTTTGGATTTTTTATGGCACTTATAAGTCAAAAAATACCGGTTTTTGACGCAAAAAATCAACAATTAAGTCGTTATAAAATATACTTTGAATTAAAAAAAAAAAAAAACTCGACGAGGTTACCTAGAAAAACTCATAAACCAACAGAATCTTTTTGATTTTTTTGTTTCAGATGATCCAATCCTAAGTTATGTTGTCCACCGCAAAACCCTTTTTTTTTTTTTGGCGCCCATTAAAAATTGCTTCCATCGGCGCATATCTGGATATTTTTCATTGAAAATTTTACACAATATATTTCAAATGTTACTTAATAATATCCCGTTAAAATAAATTCATTTAAATCAACTGGTTTTTCAATAAAAATTCATAAAAATAGGCTATTTAGGCCCCCCTTAAGTCTGCGAACAGCCGGTAATCGCTGGGAGCCAATTGTGTCGAATACGGTGAATGTGGAAGCAATTCCAAGTTCAAATCATGTAGTTTTGCCATTGTTTTGATTGATTTGTGACATGATGCGTTGTCTTGATGAATTAAAGTTTTGTCCTTCGCCATATGCGGTCGTTTCTTCGCAATTTCGGCCTTCAAACGCTCCAATAAAGCGATATAATTCTAATATAATAATTCCTACCGAAATTCTAACTTCAAGCCAAACTGGAACTACGAAAAGAGAATGAAAAGTAGCATTCACAAACTCTCAACAACAGAATGAATTCACGATCTGCGGTATTCCCGATTTTTCTGCATTATAGAATTTCAGATTAGAGCCGAAGTTTCTGTGTGGAATATAGAATAAATTATTTTGAAGTCTATTTCCCAGGTAACTCATGCACTGTGCATATAAAGTCTTTCAGGCGAACACCTAATGTAGTTCTTTTCTTATAAAAGTTGCCTTGCGATCCTTTCAACTGGCTAAATATTCTGCAAATCGATCAACGAAAACATTACAGCAGGGTAAAATCCTAATTCTTTAAAACTCTTTAAGAGACACAATCCTAATAATTTCAGTAATTAGTGTGTATCGCGTGCTTCGAATGCTACACATATCGTCACTCAAAGCTTAGGATTCCTATGTCTCAACCAACGAATGGCGTTTACACGACGATGCCGTAAACAAATTCTCAGATAATTGATATGTTTGAATACGTTTATCGTAGATAAGAAACAATAATGGCGATCAATAGACACTCGTTTGTGCTCCTAGCGTACCCGGAATATGCTCTTTATCTTGCCTCAGAATGATCTCATCAATTATATATCAGGCAATGAAACAATAACGCTAAAGCTTCCTGGACGTATCATCGTATTGTTATTATCTTCCTCTTTCAACTCTCAAGATACATGAAAGAAAAAAAACAACAAAACATTGTGTCGTCTTCTTAAAAGTAATCCAGGAGTAATAATATATCGTCGTAAATGTGATAATTTGCTCGTTAATCGTTTGCTCTTGGATATCATATCATTAGAATTTCTCAATCTCATAAATTTGAGTCAACATAATTGAAGAATTTGAATGAATAAAATTCTTAGATGTAGAGAATAATATATAAGGATTTGATAATGATCATTGTGAAATAATGTTTCAGATATTCGTAGGGTCAGGAATAATCTGCTTCACACGCTCGCAGCTTGCAAGAGCCCCACTTGTAAGCAAGTTTTACGAGAACATAATGTAAATCAGATGTCGGTACAAGTAGACTTCGATAAAGTGAGTATATTATTTCAGCAAGAAAACCATTAATTCTACACTGCAATTCGGATACAGGGATTCACCAAAAAACCAAACATCAAATTGTGAAATTCACATAAATTGCGAGTATTGGATCTCCTGGAACTTACACGTGTTTTTAAAAATACACCAAATTTTTCACTGTGTAATCAAAGAGATACACGATAATTGTTGTATTTTGAAAACTTGTGTATGTGTCTGAAAGAGTCACGTGAGATGATGATAAGACTTTCAAGAAACACGATATTCACATGTTGTGCAACAAGAAAATACCTTTACCCGAATTGCGCGCGTTATTAGAATTGTAATAAATTTGTGTGTTCTTTTGTCCTCCGCTATGCAGTACTTGGATCGATATTTCCCCAAGGTATGAGCTAGTTTTCAAAAATACTGGAGTACTTTTTTTCTTTTTTTTTTTCTTCCTATTCAATGCATTAGTTCTTGAAAATAGATGAAGTATATAAAGATAAGCTTAGTATCAGCTTCAAACGTTGATCCATTAATAACATCATTAACAGCTCTAACGTTTGTTATGAAAAAGTCGTAAGCCAATGGGAATGATAACACACGAGAAAGTTACAAACAATCTATCGATTCAGAATTGTCTGTATTGAAAAAGCCATTGGTATGCGATGATGAAAAATATTGTAAAATCTTATTTTAATTCCATGCTTGCGACAATAGCTTCTTCACTCAGTGAGTTGTCAGTCGAATTCTTCAGTTTTGCATGCAATTTTTTTAACATATATATATACATTTATAATATATAGCATTCAAATTTCATTGAATTATGAATATCGAATTCCACGTCTCAACAGGATAATTATTCCATCCCTCTCCTTCACGAAACTTGCTCCACAACTGGAACGTATCGCGAATTTACCGTTAATTTGCATGAAACTTGAAACATTGATGTGCCTTTTACGTCGATTACACTTACCACCGACTGTCCTTGGTTCACAGCTGTCAGACGAATAGCTCTGCTCTCTTTTTCACTCATTTTCGTTCTTCCCGTCACGAGACTTTACATCTTTTTTACGCACGATCAGTTTTTTTTCCCTGCGAGGACAAGGAAGAGACTCGTGCTATGAACTTGTTTTATTCGTTCGAGAGGAGAGAAAAGAAAGGCTATTGATTTTTCCCTCTCGTTATATTATTCCATTTTCAACGTAATATCATCTGCAGGTCGAACCGGGAATAGAATACCCTATTATTAATATTCTTGGAATAACAAATTTTCCAGCCTTCTCGCACATTTTTAAATTTCATCCTGGAGTGCATGTCGTATAATGTCGGATCTCAAGTTTATATGAATTTCAATGGTGTTTTTCGTATATGAAATCTTGTTGCAACAATACACGATTTATAAATTCTCATTGAGAAGAATGTAACGATGATGTGATCCACAGTTGCCCGACGTCACCTTCGCTCTACGAAATATCACCGTTCTCATGGAAGGAAATATCGTATCGGAAGTGAGCCAGGGAAAGGAATCTTTTCTCAAAATTCAAAAAGATATTCAACACGCAGTTAACCAAACGATCCCCGTCGTTAGCGCGAGTATACGAAGAGCTGGAGATTTTCTAGTCAGAGTTGCGAATAATATGACATCCCTCATAGAGAAAATAAACTTCGACATAGAGAAGGTTTATATTCGTCATCTTGATGTTGCCAGAACACACATAGATCAATACTCCCCCTATAGGTAAGAATCACTTCCCCACGAGGGAGATATATATCAAATGAGACTTCAATGGTTCAATCTTTGTATTGTTTTATTTTTATACAGGTATTATTTAGGACTCGGGGTGTCGAGTGTTCTGCTCACAGTTCTAACTTGTTTGACTTTCGGTTTGTTTTGTGGAATCTGCGGACAGCGTCCCGACGGTTACGGAGATGATTGCTGCGACAAAGGATCCGGTGCCAGATTTCTCATGATGTGAGTGGATCGTCTCGTATCGTATCATAAATCAACGAATTAAAATTCTGTTCTATCCCACAGGGCTGTGTGGATAATATTCCTCTTGACGAGTGCTTTGTTGATCGTCACCGTAGCTCATATGATAACAGGCGTGGTGGCCCATCGTGGCATTTGCGAGCCATTGAAACATCCTCAAGACAACAGAGTGTTCGAACTGGTCGACGACTACTTGCAGATCAGAAGAATACTTTATCCTAAGAATCAAAGCGCCGATGTCAACATGAGTTACATAATAACGTGAGTAAATGACAAATATCACAAACAACATCCATATTATTATATTATAATAACAATATTAAAGAAAAATCTTTTCGAAATTCATAGAAAGTGCCACAGGAATGAGACATTGTACAAGGTTCTGAAACTCAACAATCTCTTCGATGTGAATTCGTTGAGAAATTACGATGGTCGTTACGATATCAATAACACGATCCAACAACTTCGTCGGAAGATCAATCTCTCTCCTGGAGTTGTCATCCTCACCAAAAGCGCTAAGGATAAATTGAACGATTTAGCACAGAGCGGTCTCAGCGATATCAAGTTCTATCAATACGCTGAACTCCTCGCCACGAATATCACTAATATCAATTTAGAACACCTCGCGGGTAAATTACGCGAGGTTGCCGCCAAATTGCCGATCGGACAAGACGATATAAGGGATAATTTGGAAGAGAATGCGCGAAGTTTGGAACGCTATCATCGGGATTTGGTCATCCCAATGACTTCCCTCAGCGAAAGATTGAGCGAGAACGCCCTGACACTACAAGAAAACATCAAATTTAATCACAGTTCCATGGCTGAGGCTATCCACGATTTGGTCGATGAAGTCACCAAAGCTCAATATTTTCTCAACAAAGATGGACCTGAATACGTTCAATATGTAAGTACAGGAACAAATAGTAGAGTAATAGTGATTTGGATTGGATGATGTTGAATATATTTTGTGAATAGCTCGCAACTCGATTCGGAGATGCTTTTCTGCATCAAGTAGATGCTTTCCTGGAACACGTGATCAACAGTGCTCTTAATAACGTTGGAAGGTGCGCTCCAGTATCCAACGCTTACAATGCTACCCTCGTTGCTGGATGTAACAAAATATTGGATCCATTTGTAAGTATACTGTTATGGAATATCATAAATACTAGGTGTACCGGTATGAATTGAGTTTTAATTTTTGTTCTGTTTGGAAAATGTCGGATTTTGTACGAGAAAGTGATGATTTGCGGGAAAGCATGCTGCAGAGTTGCATATGGCGATCATGCTCCATCAGAAGCAACACGCCAAAGATGCTTTCAACGGTTCAGAGATGAAGATTTTGATGTGAGAAACGAAGAACGTGAAAGACCAGCAAGAAAAACGCCAAACTTCGAACTTTGAGTCAAAAGCAAATGGCAGCGATGTTAAATGTTGCACAACAAACAATTTCTGACCATTTGAAAGCTATGGGTAGAGCGGGAATTAGATAAAATGAAATTATAACAGTTAGGAACGAGAAAAATGGAGAACATGCTATAAGGATATTGAAGTTTTCAAAACTCGACAATTAAATTCAACAAACCAAGGAATTTAATCGTTAAAAGAAGAAATACAGATAGGGCTGTGCAGCAGACGCTTATTAGGCGAAAAGAAAGAGTCGTTAACAATAATGAAAAGAATTACAGAAATTAGAACTGCATGTTTTACAAGATGTCATTAAAAGATGACCCACACTAGAAATACAGTTTCCTTACACTCTCACTTACGCACTTAAAACTAACCACTATATTCAACACTGCGAATGAAACCAAGATTCTTTGAACTAGAATATTCTGATCAGAATCACTCGGTCCCGAGAAGGAATATATCCCTTTGGGTATCAAAATTGAAAAGATGTGTGATTTCTAATTATGTACAGAAATTTAACTAACCACCGAGAAGCAACTCAGAAGGAGATTACTAACATCGGCTTAAGAGTAGAGTGATGAGAAGCACCCTGAGAATGAGATGCTTCAACGCCCAAGTAGGGAGTTTTTAATAACGAACGACTACTAATCACACGCGTGAACTTCTGCTCCCGGGTCGAGTGCTGCGCGAGGATTGATTTTAAATCTAATAATTTGCAAGCGGTTGGTCAAGCGATGTCAACCGTCTTATGTCAGGTGACCGATCGCACGTTGAACCCGGATACAGGGCCGAAATCAAGAGCGTATCACCTGACAACACACACTCGCCTACACACACAAACAAACCAAACGAATCTAACTCAAATTCGAATATTTACAATCTAAATTGAATCGAAATATCTTGAACAATGGGAAAGATCCAAAAGCGTGGAAAATGGGTTCCACGCAACATGAATTGAATGAAAGACAGATGGAAAACTCGAAAAAACACTTGTGAAAATCAGTTTTTTTGAAGAATCCTAAACGGAGAAAATCATGGGTTAATTCTTCCGGGAACAACTATGAACATCGATTGCAAAACCAGGTGGGACCAAAAAGGATGTGGTGGATCATGAGTTTCTAAAACCTCGAATGATCAATTTGAACCATTCATTGATCGAAAAACGACCAGAATTGGCCAGAAGACACGACAATGCACCTGCACACAAAGCGAAACTGGTTCAGGATACAATCAAAGCACTTGGCTGGGAGGTGCTACCCCACCCGTCGTATTCACCAGACTCAACCCTTTCCGACTACCATTATTCGTTTCCATCGATGAAATTGAAACGCATTGGCCAAGCAGCACTTCGATTCCTACGAAAAAGTGCTTGGAAATACGAACATTTCTATCAGCGTGGTATCCACAAATTTCCAGAAAGTTTTTAACTTTCTCAATGCTCATTCCATACCGATTACACCTGGTACATGAATTATCTCTAACAAATTTCGTTTCTTTTTCTGTTTATAAAGAATGGTTTTTGGGTCAGCGTTGGCTGGTGCTTGATTCTCTTCTTGCCAACGTTAATCCTGTGCGTGAAATTAAGTACCCTATATCAAAAATCTGATCCATATCCCGGACCTCTCGTCGAAACGTGAGTATTTTGCTTTTTTCTTCAATTAGAATGCTCTGGCTCTTCCTTTGATATTCTCAAATGTATAAAGTGCATGCCCGAGTGGAAAGGATTCCAAACCCAATAATGTCGATACCAGAGCTATTGTTTGTCGCGTCAGAATATATATTCAAAGAAAATATACGTGAAACGGCATGTTCTTCTTCATTCAGGCTTTTGCAAATGTTTGTCATTCGTCGTGTTGTGATCAAAACATCAGAGCATGTTTATTGTCCAAACTCTGTTCTGAACGTGAATTGTTCATAATCCGTGCACAATTGAAAATGAAAATACAGAATTCCGTGAAGGAAAGCTTCTTCCAATGCTTTCTTTATCGCTCTTCAAGTAACGAGACCGTGAAATGTAATAGGATCGTTTTCACTGCACACGTAACAAGGCATAATTTTTTTTCATAGTCATGAATCACGCTAAAGTGTGTTACGCGGGCGATGATACGACATCATCGCCTGCGTAATACATCAATTTTATCCTTGAATTTGATATCCACGGTGAGGTTTTCAAATTCCCTTTCTTTTATCGGATATTAAATTTCTTGTACTATTTATGAAAAATATATTTTATAAGATATACTAGAATAGAGTTTAGATTATTTAATACGTAGAAATGTTTCTAACCATTAAAACGCTCCGTTCCAGTGAATATTTGTATGATGCATACGCAGACAGGGATAACATACCACTCGCCCAGTGAGTATAAATACCATCCAACACTAAATGCATAAAAGAAACACTAAAAGCATGATCATAAATACCACCAACGCATGTATACCTTTTCATTTATAATTCAATTTTCGAGAAAGAAGCAACATTACGTTACATTATTATTTATTTCACTATTTTGTAATATATTCAGATTTGAATTCATTCGAAAGATTCATCATGTATGCATCGATCAAATTGAAATTCTCAGTTGTTCGCATGATAGTTGAATATTCAATATTCAATGCACTGTTGTATAGCACTGGAAATAGTTTGAGGTATTGTTCATATTCTTCATTCTTTTTGTTTCCACGAAGAAGAATTTTGGATTTTGTTCCGCTCGTTCGTAGAAAAATTGTTTTATATTTCTGTATTTTCATCATTCTTATCTCTCTCTCTCTCTCTCTGTCTCGGAATTCGGAAGATTATCAAGTGTGAAGCGATTGATTTATGTAGCGAGTATTGTATGATAAGTTACGATATATATGTACATAACATCCCCGACATGCTCCATGCATGATAATTGTATTCTTCAGCTGTAATCGCATGATTTGATAAAGTTGAGATAAAAACGACTGGAACAACGATCGACAATTGGATTTTTCTTTCAGCGTTCATGAAAAAACGTATGTGAATTATGGCAGACATCATCCCGGAGTGTATGTGGAGAGTTACGATGGACCAGCGATGGGATACGCCGAACGAGGGAGAATTCCGGAAGCTCATCAAAGTACTTCGCATCATCACGATGCCAGATACACCGATGTTGCACCCAAGTGAGCATCGTATGCTTTTTGTTCCATTTCAATTCTCGTGACTGTAGCGCTAACATCGATGTTTCAACGACACGTAAAAATAGAACTACCACCGCCTGGATTCGAAACCAAATGGAATCTCATGGATTTATTTTTGGAGAATTTTGAATGGAGAACAGAGATCGGAGAATGGAGGATTGTTGATTTCTTTTTGTACTTCAGAACCTGTTTTGAAGAGGTTGACACTCGGATACGAAGCCTGTCCATTAGGGTGGTGTGAGAAAAAAATTCACTTTGATGTTTCCGAGTCGCTGTAGTGCGAGAAAGTTGCGATTGGTGAATACGTGCAAAACCAAAAGAAACTTATTGAGATTAGATAACGTCTTTCGATCCCGCGGGACGTCCAAAGATTCGACAAAATGATGAATTTCGTTCACAATTTTCGAAAATTTGTCACACGTTTTGATTTTCAACGCCATAGTTTAGAAATGTTGGGATTGATGAAGCTCCAGCGAATGTTTCAGACCAGATGTGTATAGATCGGATCGAAGGTTCATGGAAGCTAACTTTGAGATTCACAAACGTGCTACGAGAACGTTGAAATGTCCGCCTCAAAATACTTTCAGGAAACATAGACGGAAATTTTGATTATATAGATAACAGGGTGTCCACATTCTGGAAAGTCAGGGAAAGTCAAGGAATTCAAGAAAAAATCTGAAAAGTCAGGGAATTATTCAAAAAGTGGGAAAAGAAGCATTTTTCCTGGTAGTTTTGTATTTCAATAAAATAAAAGTTTTGATTCATATTCTTTCAACTTCAGAAGTTTGTCAAGAAATAAAATTGTGTGTTCAAGGCTGAATTCCAGATACAAAATTTATGACTACACGGAAAGAAAACTAACGAAAATCGCATGGACACTTTCCGTACACGGAAAAAATTAGTCGACCGAATTTTCGTTAACTATATGTCACTTTTGGGAGGAGATCAAATTCGAGAAAAATTCGTACGCTAAATTTCAATAATTCGTTGACATCGTCCATTGTTTCAACAATGGAATTCACTTGAGTAGAAAATTTCAATGTTATCGTCGAAATAATGGAAAGAGTCGAGGAATTATCAAAATCCAGTATACGAATTTTTTTGGAATTTGTGCTCCGTCCAAAAGTGACATACCCAGTCAACAAAAATTTGGATTACTTATTTTTCTCCTGTACTTTGACGGTGTGAAGTTATTGTATTTCAAATACACGAATTTATAACTAGAATACTATAAAAGCATGGATTGCAAAGCAATTGATATCATTAGCAAGTTTCACATGAAATCGATGTGATGAAATAAAAGTCAATATATTTTATAATTGCCTGGCTATTATTTTCCGAATTATCTTCATAATATCCCACACAGCACTCGTTGTCTAAAATATATCTCAAGAAATAATTAAGAACAATGCAAGAAGTCTTATGCAACATGAATAGATATCTTTTAGAAGTCTTCAACTGTTTTTATTTCTCACAGATATCTTCAAGAACGTTTTCAGAAACCTTTGGGAATTATCTGAAAGATATCTTTTAGGGAATTCTGAAAGCTTTCTGAAAACGTTCTTGAAGATATCTTTTAGAAGTAAGAACAGTTTGAGACTTCTGAAAGATGTCTATTCATGTTGCATAAGACTTCTCGCATTGTTCTCAATTATTTCTTGAGATATCTTTTAGACAACGAGTGCTTTGTTGGATATTATTGCATAATTTATTACAGGTTTTGGATCTCATAGTTAGAGAAAAAATAGAATAAGACAGACAAGAAAAGGTAAATATATATCATATAATATCAATATCAAAAATAAAACATTTTGGTCAGGGAAATTGGACTTGATAGTCAGGGAAAAGTCAGGGAATTTATTTTCTCAAAGTCTGTGGACACCCTGAGATATTAATCTAAGTATAGATATTTTTGTGAAGCTTCTATGTTTCCTGAAAGTATTTTGAGGTGGACATTTCAACGTTGGTAGTACGTTTGTGAATCTCAAAGTTAGCTGTCATGAACCTTCGAGCCGATCTATGCACATCTGGTCTGAAAAAAAACCGCTTTTCGGTGTTTTTAGTGAATTCGAAAGGAGATCAGGTTTGGTCAGCAATTGGTCCAAAGTTACAAATATGTAGCCAGGGTTGCAAGAATTTTTCTATGAAAGTAGTAGCTTCATCTGTTAGGTGCATAACTTTGCTTCCGCCGTTTTCTTTATTGTAAAAAATTGGTTATACATTTATGATTCAAAGTATTGTCCATCGCTGGCCACTACTTTCTCCCATCTTTCGGGCAGCATACGAATCCCGCGTTGAAAAAACTGATCATCCTTTGAAGCGACCCACGAATCGATCCAATTTTTGACTTCTTCGTAAGACCGGAAGTGCTGGTCAGCTAGGCCGTGTGCCATTGATCGAAACAAGTGATAGTCCGAGGGAGCAACGTCTGGAGAATACGACGGGTGGGTTAGGACTTCCCATTTCAAAGTTTCCAAGTATGTCTTGACCACTTCCGCAACATGGGGTCGAGCATTGTCATGCTGTAAAATCACTTTATCATGTCTCTCGTTGTATTGCGGTCGTTTGTCTTTCAATGCTCGGCTCAAACGCATCAATTGCGTTCGATAACGATCGCCTGTGATTGTTTCAGTCGGTTTTAGCTGGTCCCACCAAATACTGATGAGCATAACCTTGGAACCGTGAATATTCGGTTTGGCCGTCGACGTGGAAGCATGGCCGGGATATCCCCATGATTTTCTGCGCTTGGGATTATCGTAATGAACCCATTTTTCGTCCCCCGTCACAATGCGATGCAGAAATCCCTTCCATCTTTGCCTTGCGAGCAGCTGTTCACAAACACACAAACGCCGTTCAACATCTCTCGGCTTCAACTCGTACGGCACCCAATTTCCTTGTTTCTTCATCATTCCTATGACTTTCAGGCGTTTTGAAATGGCTGGTTGCGTCACTCCCAATGATTCTGCCAATTCTTGTTGCGTTTGACACGAGTCTTGATCGAGTAATGCCTCCAATTCTGCATCTTCGTAAACCTTCTCTCTTCCACCGCCATGCTGGTCTTCGACGTTAAAATCACCGTTCTTGAAGCGTTGAAACCCCTCTCGGCACGTTCTTTCACCAATAGCGGCCTCACCATAGGTATTTGAGAGCATTCGATGAGCCTCAACCGCAGATTTCTTCATATTAAAACAGAAAATTAAAACCTCCCGCAAATGACGAGAATTTGGCTCGTAAGCTGACATGTTTAATCGAGAATAACTTCATGATGCAGACACAAATCGACTAATATTTCGATGGCGTTATGTTTACAAATACCTAAGCTTATTGTATGACATCTATGATCTATTCATTCAAACTACCACTTACCGTTACAGCCATCTATTGCAAAACGGCGGGAGCAAAATTATACACCTAATACTATTGGAAATCGCAAATGTCTGCGCGGAGTCGCCCAATTTTCTCATGTGTACATACACTGTGAAAAATGAAATGAACTTCACCAACTCTGATTGTATTATTACAGAGGTGAATTTTTGTGATATTCCTACGCTGAGCGTAGCAGAACTACATTTTTAGAACAGTAAAATTGTGTTTTGTGGGGAAAACTTGTACAATATTTGTACATAGGCCTTCACAAATTGTATTCATCCCACGCTTGGCAGAGAAATTTTACATGGCAGTTTTAAAACTGTCACGTGCAACGTAGGTGATGAAGTTACCTACGCTGAATGTAGTAGAAGTACGATTCTATTTTTTACAGTGCACAGTGGGCCAGAAACTCAAAAAAGTGGCCAAAAATATAAATCCTTGGTCGATTTGTTTCAAACTGGGTCACAAGGGGTTTTTCGGGTCGCTGATTACGAATCTGAAGTAAAAAATGCATAATTCAACATGGCGGATCCAATATGGCGGACAAAAATTGCAAAATCAACTGAATTCGCTTGGAATTGACTGTCATGGGGTTTTTAGGGTTGCTGATTACGAATCTGAAGTCAAAAATGCATAATTCAAGATGGCGGACCCAATATGGCGGGCAAAAATTGAAAAATCAACTGAATTCGCTCCTGGGTTGGATCAATCCTTCTACCTCTTTCCGAGCGCTACCGCTTTCATTGCATGGATGTCATTCATAGAATCATTCAATTCGAAAATGCCGCTCCGTGCAGCACTCTGAGAGCAGGGATGGGTTCTGTGCGCGTGAGATGAGTAATATGCGTTAACTATGCACAGATTATGCATAAAACATGTAGAATACGTAGAAAATGCAGAAAATGCATATGACATTGTAAAGTCAATTCCAACTTGAAATTCAAAATTCAGAATATATAAAATAGATATTTATGAGTGTTGAAATGATAAACAATTCATAGTTTTAAAATTATAACCCAACTTGACCATAAAAAAAGATGATGCAGAAAACCCCCTTTAGTTATCTGCATTATCTGCATGAGTTTTATGCGCACATTATTCCTTGCATAAAACCTACCATATTATGCGTACCCAACCCTGTCTGAGAGAGAAAAATGTCGCTGAAAATAAACCCAAGTACAGTACACTTATATTTTCGCTATCCAAGCGATTCTCATGCACGGAGAAAACGAAACATTACTGAGTATTTTATCAGACACGATTGGCTAGTGTGTTATGAAAACAAAAGAAGTCCAGCAACATTGGTTACTGCGTAGACGTGAACCAATCGTGTCTGCACAACAGACAATACTGTGAATACATGGCTGATTTATGTCTATACATTAACGATTATTGTTAAAATTATTCTTTTTTCATAACACGAGCCAGTCGTATCTGAAAAATACTCACAGATGTTTTGTTTTCTCCGTGTAACTATTTCAATGGAAAATATAGCTTCTAATGCTTGTGGAAAATGCACTTGATCTCGTTTTTAGCTACAATTTTTGTTCTCAACACATCAAAGAATTTCTGTTCGGAGCGATATTTGAATTTTAACAAAGCCTTTTTGGCTCATCCTACGATGCTGAAATCTGTAGCTTTTCGCTTTATATCGTTGAAAGGGTCGAAAAAGGTGGAAGCTTTGGATTATTATTGGGAGTACAAATTAATTCGGTCCGTTTTTTACAGTTGAAGATGCGTTTATTTCAGAAGAACATGAATTATCAAATTGATCAAAGTATCGTCCATCGCTGGTTATCACTTTTTCCCATCTTTCGGGTAATTTTCGAATCCCGTTACGGAAAAACGTCTCGTCTTCTTTCGAGGCGATCCAAGTTAGGAGCGAATTTTCGATTTCTTCGAACGAAGTGAACAACCGGTGGCCTGCCAAATCGTGCTGCATCTGTCGGAATAACCAGTAATCGGAAGGAGCAATGTCCGGCGAGTACGGCGGGTGCGGTAGAATATCCCACTTCAACGTTTCCAGATAATTTTTCCCTACTTTTGCGACACGAGGCCGAGCGTTATCGTGTAAAAGAATAACTTTGTCATGTCTTTCCTTGTAATCCGGACGTTTTTCTCGTAACGCACGACTCAAACGAATCAATTGTAGCCTATACCGATCACCCGTAATAGAATCACCAGGTTTTAGCAACTCATAGTATATAACACCCTTTTGGTCCCACCAGATACACAGCATGATCTTTGAACCATGAATATTCCTCTTTGGTGTTGATGTTGAAGTCGATGGCAACGATTGACCGGGCATAGCATAGTATTTTCTTTTCTTGGGGTTATCGTAGAATATCCATTTCTCATCTCCTGTCACAATCCGATGTAAGAACCCCTTTCTTCGTTGTCTTTGAATCAGCTGCTCGCAAGTGAAAAATCGCCGTTCAATGTCTCTAGGCTTTGAGTCATAAGGCACCCAATTGCCTTGCTTTTGAATCATGCCCATGGATCGTAATCGTACGGGAACTGCTTGTTGCGTAACTCCTAATGATTCCGCAAGCTCCTGTTGCGTTTGACTCGGATCTTCGTCGAGTAAAGCCTCCGATTCCTCGTTTTCGAATTTTTCTGGTTGTCCTGAGCGAGGCTTGTCTTCGACCCTGAAATCGCCATTCTTAAAACGTCGAAACCATTCCCTACATGATTTATCAGTTGGAGCATTGTCACCATAAACTTCCACAAGCATTCGATGGGCTTCAGCTGCACTTTTTTTCCAATGAAAACAGAAAACTAGCACCTCCCGCAAATACTGCTTATATTAAAACGAAATTTGACATACTTCACTGAGTAAAAATCGGGATTCTAGAAGGAACTCGGAGCGAGAGTCGTCTTTTCAAACCAGACCGAACTAATTTGTACTCCCAATATCCGAGGCCAAATGTTTGCCGTGGAATCGTTCATCCAGTTGTCTTTCGTTGAATTTTTAGAGCTCGATCGTTGATATTCAATGATTTGTTTTGTTTTTATCTCTGATGTGTTACAAAGCCTAGGTTCGAAAAATACAAAAAAACAAAATTGATAAAAAAGAATGAGTATAGATCCAAAAACAACTCAATAGAATATTCCCATCATCTCACCGTGATTCGTAAAATTTCTTTTTCTAGAAACGAACAAAGAAAAATGATGGCATATTTTCCTTCATTACACACCTCTCATCACGATTAGGATTTGAATTTCTTCACCCCTCACTTAGAGCTAACTCTTGCGTGTAATGTCGTGTAATTCATTCGAATGAAAAATTGTTTGAATTTCGAAAGCAGGGTTCCCACTCATTGAAAACTTATCAATCGAACGTTGGTTCGAATACCCCCCAATATGCGAAACACGGATGAGTATTGTAACGGTTGTGTTGTAAACCGCTGCTTTCCATTGAGTATCAAATAGGAATAGAAAATACAATTATCGTTCATCCTATCATGCGATGACGAATGAAAATTAAAACTCTTTCGCTCGTTGAACCAATTTGAAATAATAATTAGTCTTACGAGTATATAAAAATCGTGATACAAATATGAATTCTCATCTCTGTATATTTGAATCACGTAAGGTTAATTGAAGAAAGAATTGTTCTTTATTGATTGAAATCTCGTTGGTCATGTCTCTTCTCCCGGTTATTTCCAGGTGAGTGGGAACCTTGCGGGGGGCTTACTTCTCGCGTCTCTCAATACTGCTATTCACGTAAGTCGCAAGACTATTGTTACAAGTGTTTGGTCGTTCCCTTCATATTTTTTATTTCTTGTTTTATCTCTGATGAATGAGTTCTTTCTCGATGAAAAACAAATCATAAGAATATAGGTTTTAGTTTTGAGGAAATCGAAATGAACCTCGCATTCAAAACATTCATTCTATTCCATATTGTGTTCTTGTTGTTCTGTTTTCATATATCTGTTTTTTTTATTATATTTTCTTTCCTCCTCTGCGCATATATACAATTAAACGATGAATGCTTACGTTATCTCATAATACTTAACAGTATACTTTCAATAAAATCGTAAGTATTTCCATTACTTCATAAATGCACGACATATTTTCGTTGACAATTCTCAATATTCTTTATGAAAGATGTTGCGTTCTTCGATAGTCTTGCTTGCGTTGATTCAGTTTTCCTTCTGTTCACATTCTGTTCTTGTTCGTTCTCATCTCGTAGATGTTTTATAGGAAATATATATCATACTCTTTCAGCTCTTATGTAATAGAATTCATCATTCGTTATACCGTGTTCCTCTAACTACCAGTTTTTCAGGGAAATTCGAATATTGAATGATAACGATTGATGATCAATCAAAAAACAATAATAAATATTCAGTGATTTGAAAAATTTTGATCAAACTGGAAGTGAGAACAAATGTCTGGGGATGGGTTTGATCGATTAATGATAACGGGATTTTGTTTATCACAGAGATTGGGATTTCCCGAATGGTGGACCGCCCAGATACCAACCGCCTGCCGGAGCTCCTCCCATTAGCACGGAATACGAACGTCCTCCTCCTTACTACTATCCTGGACTAGGGTGAGTTTCGTGTTTTATTTATACATCTCACCACCATCGTCTTGTTGTAATTTGCTTCATATAACTTGATCTAGGTCTACCTTTGCATTTCATTTGCACATTGTTCTATATGGTTTCCTTTTATATTAGTTCATCTACTCTCTATTTCCAAATCTTTCTCTCATCGATCCTCCAATTTTTCATCACTTTGAATGCCTCCTGTGTTTTGTTTAAGATTCTTCAAATTCCATTATTTCCTTTTCTTCTTCAAAGCTTTGAATTTCAGAGACCATTTCTATATCCGCGTTTGGATAAGTTTGACAGCTTTTCATTTGATATTTAAATCTTGGTTTTACTAATATCTCGCTGTAATTTCCCGGTAATAAATTATTTGTTGATTGCAGGGAGAGAAATTAGGAAACGTTGACCGTGACATGCACCAAAGCGGCACTTTGTAGTGCGGCGACCCACAGCTTCACCCGCAGTTACAAAAGAACGCTGACAAACAAGAAGAAAGAGAAACGGAACAAATCTGGATGTAGACGAGACTACGTTTAATCTATGAACTGTTCTACGCATGCCACGGATTTATACGCTAAAATACAAACTATAATATGGACTATTGAAACGTTCGAGCGATTCAAGCATATTTGCCTATCCTCGGGCAGTATTTTCATCGAATGAATTCATCTCGATGAATCGACGAACAAATTGTTTTGAGATTCGCATGAACTATAGACTTTTATTATAATGCCATCATTTTTGTCCCAATGACAAAGAAATAATAAAAACAAAGACAAGCGAAGGCGCTTTAGGATGGTGATGAATAATAATTCTGTTTGAAATAACAGATGAAAGGTAAATTTATAGAATCTTATATTTATTTAGTTCTAGATTCAGATTCATCTGTTGTTTCAAACGTACAGAAGAGTGGTGGTGCATTAAACGTGACAATCTATATATTATCGTGATATTTGGATTGATATTTTCCTCTTATCATCATTACTCGCCAATTATTGCATTTATTAATGCACCAGAACTCGAGAATTTTAACAATCTTCTTTCTCGTAGATAATATCTTCGGAGAGTCTCGGAGGGACTCTTTGGGATTGTAAATGTTTTATGTATTTCACAGAGGCACGTTCCTAAAAGATCGTATTCAGGACTGAATAAAGTGCCCGTGAATAATGATAATTGTAAGCGATGAGCATTCAGAGCGGGTTTATATATTTACAAAAAGTGTATGAATATTCATTCCTTTTTTCGTTGTTTTGTTTTTTTTAACATCTTTCAATCTTTTTGTGAATTTGAAAACAAAAGAACAAAGTTGAATGGTTTCGCTGAAAGTCGCGTAAATTGTAAAATCGAATATGGTTGAGTCGATGTGCCTGAATAAAGCAATTCTATCGTTTCACGATATGAAACGAACAGCGACATTCACTTCAATTATAATTTCCATTCTTCCTTTTTTTTTTTGTCTACGAATCAAAAGTTGTAATGTTGTGAAGCATTGAGAGTTAGTAAACACAGTTTCATTGTTGTACGTAATTTATATCTCGCTAATGATTATTGTTGAAAATTTTGTTAATGTACATTCAAAACTTTCGTAGGAACGATTTTCGAAATGAAGATTTCTGAAACATTAGGGATTTGTAATTTATAAATCGGTGGTGTAATTAGGTATCTAAGGAGAGCGTTAATACAAGTAGATAAACAGATCGAATAGCAACGGGACATTCCTTAAGCCGAGAAGTAGGTATATAATACTCGATTTTGCTGCCGAATGTCAATGATTTGTAAGTCATTTTTTTAAAAACTCAACGTACTCACCCAAAACAAAAAAGAAATCATTAAAAATACTCGTCCCATGAGGATTATACTTTGTTTTCTCTTATTTTTATAGTTTATTACACGTTTAGAGGTCATGAGATTGAAAATTATTCGAAACAATGACCGCTTTTAAAATTGCTAAAAAACTTGTATATATATTACTCAATTTGAAATCAAATAGCACAAAAGTTTAAAGATACATTCGATTGCATTGTCTTTGATAAAAAATGGAAAAATAAAACTTTATGTGCTATTTGAAAAAGCAGTCAACACAATCTATAACACACAGTCTCGGTGTAGTATCCATTTTGACGCAATATACGTAGTACATAAAACAACTTTTGGTATAGTTTGTGATGACTTTTGAAACATTCACCAAATATTTATATACACATGTATGTATCGTTCGTTTCACGGATAGAATATTTCTTATATAAAATTCTAATCCTTATATTTTGAAGAAAAGAAAATTTTATAACAAAGAATGTATATTAAAGAAAAGGAAAAAAAAACAACAGGAACGTAAGAATCATTCCTCGAGATTATTAACCGCTATATATATCACATTTTTCCTATCATGTACAGAAAATAACATAACATAACGAATCAATGTTGTATAATTCTTAGTAGTTTATTTATATCAAAAGAAGAAGAAGAAGAAGAAGATTTGCGTTTTCACTCTTTCGTTTGTATATTAATTTTCTGGTAGAAATTTACAATTGTTTGATTAAAAGTGTAAGAAACTACTAAGAAATATCGATACAATTTTGTGTGTGTAAAATTCACAATTCGAAGGTTTAAAATTGAAACTCGCCGCCCACTGTTATACAAGGAGGAGGAGGAGCTACATTAGATATCGATTCGTAGAGAAAACTGCCAAATACTAAAAAAGAAATGAGCTCTAAAGTCTGTGTAAAGAATTCAAAGCACAAGAATATTCAAATTTACCGAAAATAATTATGAAGACAAGAAGTGAGAAGTATTACAAGATAAAAAGGAATAATTGATAAATATGTAATAAGCGTGTGTAAGAAAGCCATGATGTCTTATAGGATAAATATAAAAGAAAAAAAAAACAACAACATGATTAACTGATGATGATATGATTGTAATAAATATCTAGATCATAAAATCATCAGGCTGAGAAGAAACGTTTTTCTCTTCTTCTAATCGGTGATAAAACAATGACTATATATTTGAAATTTCCGCTCTATTCCGTAATTACGATCTTAGTAATAGATATGTAAAAGAATAATAAATAAACTTAAATAATTCTTCATCATATATTGATGTAATCTTAAGAACGATATATGTATAAATATAAGTGTGAAATGAATGTACGTGCAATTCGAAAAAAGTGATCTTTTTTAAAATATTAGGGTGTATAACGAAACGTACAATGTACTCTAGCGTACGGGCTGATAGAGCCACAATTTCAATGAACACGCATTTAGTTTGAAATCTTGGAGAAAGAATGTGGACCATGTACCAAGTAGATCTTGTACATGAAAAATGAAAAAAAAAACTTGCAAAACGTACAAAGTACGTTCATTGAGCGTATCGATAATTCTTTTTTAATACTATTTTTGTATCGGAGAGTTGAGAAGGAGGAAGAAAGAAAGATGATACAAGAGTACTCGAGACGATGAAACATTCTTTCTCCCTAAGGACGATAACTTTGAGACTTTTTTTACACTTCTACTTCTACTTCTATTTCTATTTCTCTTACGCCACAAAAATTCAAGGACGAATAATAAATTTTCTAGACGGGATTATCAACGTGTTCATTACTAATTAGTTTAAAATTAATTTTCTATCCGCTAGACGTAAACGTATTTATCTGCTCAACGTTCTTTAGAATCTTGAAAAATGTGAGGATATTGTAAACTGAAATGCTACCGTCGAGTGTGAACTTCCGTATTTTTTGTATTTAACTTTCGATCGAGATAGATTGTGATTCGACGAGGAACAGGCTACGGGAGAAAAAATAAACTGAAGGAAAAACCAAAAATATAAATATATTGTATATGTATATTTAAACAATGGTTTGGAAAATGGACCAATGCGTCATTGGTCGTAAAGTTGTTCTCAAAGACTTTGTAAAGAAACATGTAATCGATTTGATGTTTCGTAACAACTCACCGATTGTGTTTAATAAACTATTAATATGTATTATAAAACTGCGCGTGTGTGTACGATATTCAATAAATTTACGTCGGAGGACGTTATTTCTTATCGAAATGATTTGTTCTTTGCTACTTTCTAAACGCTGAATGATGTTGATTGGGAGAAAATGTTCTACACACTCAAAGAATGTGAATGATGGGATTTTTAATCGTTATATACAATAAATCCTCCTCAGACTTTTGATAATCCAAATAATTATACGAGAATGCAAATCGAAACAAAAATCTTCAACAAGCCACCCTATTCTCTCTACTCCATTTTCTGATAACACGAATTATTTGTTCCACTTGCGAATTAGAAGTGTTTTTCAGCAACTGAATAACATCTGGAAGAATTTCTCTGAAAAAAAAGAATATTATGCTTGAAATGAATTTTTGATTCTCATAGGTTAGGATACTCAGGGAGATTCTGATGTTGAATCGTTGCAAAGTGTTTTAAAATAGCTTTAAAAGAATTACTTCTCTACTCGACGACAAACTTATCATCTACATCAGTCATCTCAAAGTTTCAATACTCACTTCGGATATTTTTCAGCAACAATATATTGAAAAGTTCCACAACAGGCACCACGTTTTCCTTCCCAATGTTCAGGACTCGGATCCATACGTTCTAACACGTCAAACGCTTGAGCGGAATACCAAAATTCACCCACTTGATAACAAACATTGGCGATCAATTGTAACAATCTAAAAGATTCCGCCGAAGTATCCATCCTCAAATACAAATCCCAAGCCTGTTGAGGTTTTTGATTCATAATATCTGAAAATGATGAATTTCTATAACAATGTTGTTCTGCGGTACTGTGTTTTTAGATCCTAGAACTCACAACAGTGTGCCAATAAACTAATATACACGTAATCATTTTTATATTTCTCGTTGCGTATCAAGAGAAATGCTTCTTCAGCTTTTTTAAAATACCCAGCCGCGATTTGCGCTTGAGCGTAATTGAAATTAAACCGATCGTCGTTTGGAAAATATGTTTTAATGGACTTTAAATACGTCAAAACATCCTCGAATTGTCGATAAAGGAAAAAGAACGAAGCCATGCACTGTCTTCCTGGAATTGTATCGCATTCCGACGCCGATGAACCCACCAATTGGAAATATTGTTGAGCTATTTTGATATTTTCTCGCTGAAAAATCATTCGAAGGTTAAGATTCGATTGGAAAAATTACAAGAAACGTAACAAGTGGGACACTTACAGAGCCTGTTTCTTGACCCATCACCGCATTGACTATACCTTTCAATATGTATTCTTGCGGAACAGCAGGTTCCACATCCTTTATCAATTCATACGCTTCCGATATTTCATCTTGTTTCAGATAATAAATCACCAAATTGAGTCTGGCTTCTGGAATGACATCCACGAGGTTTGGTAAAACTTGTAAAGCGCCTTCTCCATCTCGAAATACCTACAAAACAAACAATTCAATATAATTTGAATTTTTTGTTTCCCCGATATTGTGCTTACCGCTGTATTGTGTCGTACAAGATCATGCCCAAAATTTACAGTAGAAATTTTATCGATTAATTGCTTCATCTCTGCTTGAGGCTCACTGCCGTTGTATAAACGAAAATGATTGCAAGCTTTGAGATTAATCGCGATAGCGCTGTCGGGATACTTTTGTAGATACAATTGTAGAACATCTTGAGCAAAATCGTAATAATCTAACTTGTAGTAACATAACGCTACATACACATTGAGTGCTAAATAATCTCTGAAATTTAATCGATGAATTGTAATTCTCTTCAACATAGATTTTATAGATTCACTTACCTATTCTCCAACAATACTCTCTTGTAAACATCTATAGCTTCCTGATAATGGGATCTCAAGTAATGAATGGAAGCTAAACTCAATTGATCCTCTATACTCGAATTCTGTAACGATTTCTCATATTCCAACAATTTTGGTTCGTTACCCATTTTGTGAGCCAAATGTACCAACAGTCTGGTTTTTAATTCATTATCCGGCGACTCGTTCAGCAAGTTCTCGGATTCAGGATACATGCCCAAGTAAAAATAACAGCATGCCAAATTCGTTATCACCTCACCTGGGGCGTTCTCTCTTTTTCTTAAATTTTCATAAACGGTGGCTGCTTTTTTGTAATCCCCTAAATGAAATGTACAATAACCCATCCATAATTCGGATTCTAGATTGTGTCCAGAATTGTTATTGAACTCCAAAAGCGTTGCCGCTCCCACATAATCTCTTTTTTCCAGAAATTCCTCCAATTTGAGAATCTCCTTACGAGAGGATTTTTTAATTCCATTGGAGGTCACTGGTTTCACTCTTGATAAAATCTGTAACAATGTAAAGATGTTTTTTAACATACATTTTGGTGGTGTTATAACGATGTTATGAATGTTACCATTTAAAATAAATAATACGTTTGCATGCATTTGTATGTGAATTATTATTTGTTTTGAAATAGGTGATTACCATGGTTGCCCTAACAACGGAGAGTGTGGGTTGATTCGCACAAAAGGAGGCTGCGTTCCAATCGGGAGATTTCAAAACTCGCCCTCACTCGGTACATCTCTTTTCAATTCATGGTAAAGACAGAGAGATCGATACTCCAAATTCAAGATGATTCACACTATAGGGTGGTGTGAATGATCATAAACGATGTGAATGATTGATCTCGTTAAAGTGCTTCGAAGGGCTGTCAAATTAATTCAACATACATTCTCGTATTTCATAGTGTTCACCAATTATCAAAACATCACTCTCACATCGTGGAAAAATTAATTTTCAAAAATGTAACAATTCAACAATAACCATATTATATCGAATGTCGTGTTAACGTATGCATAAATATATTCATATTTTAATTCTCCCTCCTTGTGTACATATAAAAGTAATTAAGATGTCAAATATTCAATAATTTGAATATTTCCAAAGAATCTACAAAAGTTCACATACCGCTATGATGTTCTCTTCGACTGACCACTCCCAAAGATGTTTTTAATGAAATCTCAGCTAACGATAACTTCCCCTGGTGCTTAAAATTATTTGTAGATCGTCCCCCCCCCCTCATAGAAGTATATCAATAAAAAAACCTTAATGCCTCTCTGTTCACGGAATCTCAAATTCTTCGAAATGGAGGAATACTCTGCGGCGTCGGATGTATCCGTCGTGGATGTCTACGACATTGCCTCAGATATTGGCAAAGAATGCGAAAAACTCATAGATTCATTTGGCGTTGAATCGGTTACAAATCTCATGCCCAAAGTCATCAACGCCTTAGAGATACTCGAGAGTCTCGCAACGAAAAATGAAAGAGAAAATTCAATGATACAAGAATTAACTACCAAAATTAATCAGCTTGAAATTGACAAAATTGGCAAAGCGGAGGACAGACAAAGATTCGAAAAGGTAGAGTATTGTAAGGATAAATAATACTCTTTTCGATCTAATCTGTCTGTCGTATGATTTACAGGAACTGGAACAAATCGAGGAACATTGGAGGCAGGAATCTCGCGATCTTATGGAAATGGTTACCAGATTACAAGATGAGAATAGACGTTTAGCCACTGCTCTGCAAGAATCTCGTACCGATAGTCAGTACTGCGGTAAACAAAGTACTAACCATTTAACCCTTTAATCAAACGTCCTTCAAATTCGATTTTTTGATTATTTCGAGTTCAATGTTATGTTGGTTTTAGCTTTTACCACCAGTCAGGAGGTAGACATAGCGGTTCTGCAGCACTTGAGAGCCATGATAGACAAACAAAGGGAACAAATACGCACAAGAGATAAAGAATTGGCTCAAAAAAATGCAGAGATCGATAACGTGAGTGAAATGGTATTTCATTGCATTGACAGTTGTTCGAACATAAAGTAACTATTTATGGATTGAATTATGACCATACAGTTGACCAAACAAGTTGAAAAATTGTCCGTCATTGGACGAGAGTTGAAACGCAAGCAACGACAAGCTCAAATGCAGGCGCGGGGTTTAGTCGAGGAAAGAGCGGATTTTTTGGCACAGCTTCAAGATCAAAATCGAGAACTCATCAATCTTCGTGCCAGACTTGGATTAGCCAGGAAAGAAAATGAAGATTTAACCAAATCGCAAGGAGTTCCAGATTTAACTAACAAAGCTGTGTACGATTTGGACGATCCCGATAGACCGAGATTCACCACCGCCGAGTTAAAGGATATTCTACACGAACGAAACGAATTGAAAGCCAGGGTTTCTGATTTGGAGGATGAATTGGAGTTGTATCGACCAAAACCTGAAACGTATTATTACACACTATACATTGATATCTAAATATCGGAAGATTTTATTGTAACAATTTATATAATTTTTAGCCCCGAAGATGAAAAAGATGCTCCAGTACAGGGTCCTTTGCCTTACGAACCGGACGATGCACCGTGGAAAAAGACCCCTGAATCTGGAATTCGTAAATTGTAATTACATTCTTGATTTATCGATTATTCAAAAGTTATTCATTATCATCATCATCCCGCTCATTGAGTAAATTTTACAGTTTCAGAAAAATCTTCTCTGAATCTAGTAGCAGTTTTTTAGGTGGTAGCAGCCCACGACGAAGTCTTTCTAGTCTCTCTAAAATGGCTTTATCCGGTAACAGTACGTACGACGAGTCCATATAATCTAACAAAATAGAATGGAAGCATTCGAATAATCGGTTATATATATTGAAAATTTAGAGATACATGTATGACATCTTCGATATGATTGTCTTCCCTTTAACTTCACGACAAATATTAGAAAGGGGTAGTTGTTTACTCCTTTGTCCTGTAGATTGTTCACCTAATCTCTGTTAGGATCAAAAATTTATCATTCTTCGTAACTTGGATGAATGAACAAAAGGTATATCGATAAATTATATAAAGTGGCGGGATTACGAATGAATCGATATGAATGATTTTGATTTTATAAAATTTCTTATTTCAAAGTCGATACTCTATTGATTTTTATCAATTCTTTTGCAAAATTGAAGAAAGAATTGAAAATGACAAAAATACATCGAGTGAATAGTATTTTTGTAAGTTTTATTATCATTTCGGAAGATTCGTAAGCTCGCCACTGTAACATCGGTCAAATATAGTTAGGAATTAATAACTTTACGTAGAAGACACTACAGAGGGAATAATAATCATAAAAAATTACTAAGAAATGCTGTGAAATTGATGCATAATGAGAATGCAAGCCAGAAATTCATTTTTTATGATAATTTTGATATACGTAAATGCATTTAATTGAACCGTTATAAAGTATTGTGCGAAGTAATGGAATCATAGACTGTTTTCAATGAAATAACAGTTTATTTAGTAAAAGAAATTATATTATGACAAAACTATAAAGGTGAGGTTATGTTTTCAATGCTCGGACAGTTGTCAAATATATGGATAGTGTTGCGAACTGCGAATATTGAAAAATTTCACAATGATTCCATTAATTCGACAATACTGTATGAGTTGACATAACAAAAAGTATGTCATAGCATTTCATCGATCTTGTAGTCAAATAATAGAATCGATCAATCATTTTTAAACGAGTGTAAGTCGAAAATAGTGAATATCAAAGTGATTCAAATGAATTTTTGAAAAGCACAAGTCAGGGAAAAGATGGGGAATATTATTTCAAAGCACAGAGGGAAGTTTGTTGGACAGCGATGATAACAAAAACAAGAATTGAAAGATTTTCAATTCGAAGAGTGTGTGATAACAATTTGTGGTGATTTTTAGCACTCTCGTAACACAAGAACACAACGATACATCGAAACCAAGAAAGTTTTTAATCAAAATTCGTCTGAAAGACAACGATACAAATATTTAAACAAACGAACACCAAATTCCAAAGAAAAACGATTAAGATTTCATTGAAGATTCATACATATGAATGATGTGAAAATGATTCAAAGCAAAAATACTGTGCGAGTCCTTCGAGTTGGCACGAAACGAAAAATAGATCTACGCTAGAACTCTTGGAAACGAATTTGAGATTCAAGATATCAAAAATATATCACAAAACCTGTTGGTAAGAGCGTTAAAAGAAGAGAGAAGAAGAGTGTAAAAGGTATCATCGATGTTTCAAGAATTTTAACCGAGAAAGGGAGAGATCCTGGTGAAAATAGAACCTGAAATGAAGTTTGAAACAAGGAAAGCGTATAAGAATCAACGCTCCATGAAGAGTACAAACAAGAATCTGTGAATCAAAATTCTAACGACCTGTTCAATCATGGAATGTTATGGTTCCTGAAAGATTAAGGGGGGGAATACATGTAGACATAATAAATTACGGTATAGGGTGAACTACCCAGTAGATGAACGAATCATAAAAGAAGTAATTGTTATAAATTCCTGCCAAATTCGAATAATTTCATTGTTTTCAAAAGAAGTTACTCCTATTGCGAAAACAAACAAATTATTCTAAGGTTGCAGAACATATTCCCTTCAATGTAAACCTCTAAAATGATAAAAAAGTCAAAAATTCAAAATTTGTATTATTCGATGTTGTAATTATGTGGATACAAATTGAAGAGAATGTTTTTGACTACATGTGCATCAAATTTCAACTCGATCAGACGGTTAGTTTTTGAGTTATGATTTGTATCAATTACGAAAATGTAGTTTCGAGAAAAACGCAATTGAAAATCAAGTAGGGAATCGGATAAGGAAAATTATTATTAATCTGCTACTCCAGTCCCATATGATAACCCCTCAAATAATTCATTTTCAATGCGCGTTTCGTTCTGCTGCTCGGCAAATATTTCACATTTCTAACTCGTTGAATAAATGCATTATCGACCTTCATTGAAAAGCAAGAAAAGCCGCTATTTCGACAATTTTGAAACCTGAATGCTGCGGATGTTGGCATTTCGAGTGTGTCCACCCTGAGACATCTCGTTAATAAATCTTGATCGAACTGTTGAGGTAAAGGAAGCGATAAATTGAGCGCGTGCTCCTTTTCGTTCTGTTGAATTTTTTCTACATGTATTTCCTCCCTTCGATGAACGATACTGAAATTCTGTAAGAAGTGATACGCTTCATGACACGTGACAATGTTTTTTGTCAAGCGATATTGGAAGTTTACAAAGAGTATTGGAAGCCAGACAGCACAAGAGGTTTTAAAATAACTCAGCCAAACTACTTTTCACTTACTGGGGCATGAATTAATCACTGGAGATTCATTTTCGAAGCACCAAGAGCTATGAATGCCTACTATCCACTACTAGGCATCCTTTGAAGACTCTCGAAGTGGATAATACAACCGGGAATGGAGTGCAACTAATTTTTAAACGTACCGTAAGTCATCAACTCTGCGAAGAAAATCCTACAAGATTGACTCGAGTTATGAGAACGACAGATTCCTTATCCGAAAGTTCTACAGTAACCAGCGCTGTCCCTGTTGAAAACGGAAAGAAATGACTTTTTAAATGGTGTTCATCAAAAACGTCCACCCACAACAAACATTCTAGTATGTGATATTTGCATCTATACGTCGAAATCGAACCGGTGATGTCCAAAATCCATCGTTCCGTGTCCTGATCGGTAGGTCCATTTCGGACTTATTCTTGTTGCGTCCATCGTTTATCGGTTAAGTATTCTACGACGTCCATGGAATGCTAGCAATTTTTCCGTCGACGTTTACGCTTGTCCTACTTTGATGGGTTCACCGGATATAAGAAAAAATTGAAATTCCTGTGCTCTGCTGTAGCTTGTTGGTTTATGGAGAATTCCCCTTGATCTCTCTGGATACACTGGACAGGAAAATTGAACGTAATAGAAGAAGACCTTGAACAGACATTGCTAAAAATAGATGAAAATTCAATACTGCACGGTGCACTGGATGAGTGCAAAAGTTTGTGCTCAATCAATCAATTCAATCCTCACCATCAGATTTTCATCATAACAGTATGAAAATTTCTCTTTTTGAATTCTAGAAAGAGTGTGGTCAATTCAGTGTCGTATAAAAATTGTCTTCCTATCTCTTCAAAACATTATCATTATTTGTATAAACTTTTTCATCTCTTAACGGCATTCACCACCTTCCCAAAAAGTTACTAGATTCCAAAATCGCCCCCCCCCCCCCAGTTTTCTCAGAAAAGAACAAATAAAATGAAAAATAAAGAGTAGGTGCACTTTCTTTGATATGCTAAGAAGATGCACCTGCTCATTAAAATCGATTATATTCATTGATCGTTGAGAAAACTGGGGGGAGAGATCTAGTAACTTTGCCTCTGATGAATGTCCTTCAGTTGCATTTCCAATGCATAGTGATAGTAATCTATCACTCGATTGCAGGCTTATTTTTAATACTTTCAATATTCTCAGTTAGGATTCCAAATGATTTGACTTGAGATTCAACTTCCAGAACACTTCTTCCAACTCTTTGTGAAACCTTTTCGAGTTTAAGGGGACCTTCTACTGTGACAGCCTAAAAAAAGCCTATGTTCAACATCTTTTTCCTCATGAAAAACTTTGAATATGGTGGTAGAAAAAAAAAACTCTCTCCTGGTGAGAATGATTCCAGCACTCCAGGATGTTTGAAACCAAAAATTCCAAAAGATTGTCAATCTGTGATCGGAGTCGTCCATACCAACTACAGGATATTAATTCTATGACTATAAACTATCGAAAAATGCGAAAGAAAATCGATTTTTTTTGAAGTATCACAGTAGAGGGTCTCCTTAATCTCGTCGATTTATATTAGGTGTACAACTTTGCTTCCGCCGTTGACAATATCTGCTTGCGTCAGTAGGTGACGGTTGGAATAAGTTAGGTAATGAATATCATAAATTTTTACTTGATGTCAGTTTTTGAGCGGAATTCACGTCATTTGCGGGAAGTTCTGATTTTCTGCTTTCATTTGAAGAAAACTGCGGTTGAGGCTCATCGAATGCTCTCAAGTACCGAGGGTGAGACTGCTTTGAGGGAAAGAACGTGTCGCGAATGGTTTCAACGTTTCAAGAAGGGTGATTTTGATGTCGAAGACTGACATGGCCGACAACGAGAGAGAAAATTTTCTGAAGATTCCGAATTGGAGGCATTACTCGATGAAGACTCGTGCCAAACGCAAGAAGAATTGGCAGAATCATTGGGAGTAACTCGACAAACCATTTGGAAACGCCTCAGAGCCATGGGAATGATTCAGAAACAGGGGAATTGGGTTCCGTACGAATTGAAGCCAAGAGATGTCGAACGACGTTTCTTTACTCGCGAACAGCTGCTTCAAAGACAGAATCGAAAGGGGTTTTTACACCGCATTGTGACCGGCAAAGAAAAATGCCTCCCCTACGATAATCCCAAGCGCAGAAAATCTTGGGGAATGCCCGGACATGTCCCCACGGCGACGGCTAAACCAAATATTCATGGTGCCAAGGTTATGCTCTGCATTTGGTGGGATCAGCTCGGTGTCGTGTATTATGAGCTATTGAAACCGAGTGAAACCATTACAGGGGATCGATATCGAACGCAGTTGATGCGTTTGAGCCGAGCATTGAATGACGTGATAAAGTTTGGAAACACTAAAAAACCGCCGTACTCTCCAGACATTGCTCCTTCCGACTACCCTTTATTTCGATCGATGGCACACGGCCTGAGTGATCAGCATTCTTTCATTCTTATGAAAAAGTTGAAGAATGGATCGCCTTAAAAGATGGGAAAATAATCTCTTTTTGAGAATAAAGCCTCAAGATTTTGGGAAACAACAGCGGAAGCAGAAAAGTTGTACATCCAAAGTAGTATATTTTTAATACATTTCTCTTCCTGTTTCTTCTGTGAGTTGGGACCTGATTGTCCTTAATATCTCCACTTCTGGCTGTGATTTCGGTTTCCAAGTATTCAAATCACTCTCCTCTGTTCCAAGATCATCGGACACTAAAAATGAAAATTAAATTAGAACAAGTTTTCCGATCGTTCGGTAAAGGAACAATATAATAGACTTTGATTTCTTTACTTACTCTGAAAATAGAAAGTAGGAAGTAGTAGCGAAACTATCAAGTTTTTATAATACCGATGAAAGAGCCTTTGAAATAGTATTTATTGGTATATCACAACTCGAAAGTTTAGTTACCTCAGTTCAGTTTGGAAGGGCTGAAAGTTGAAATAGTGATCAAAAGAACTCCTTTTTTAAATTCTCAAATCCTCTACGGCGTGATAGAAAATATCATTTCCCACACTACAGATGCTTGAGAATCTTTCAATAGAATATACCCAGCTTTTCCCTATTATTTCAAAAACCTGTGCTTTTCAGAAACATACATGAAGCATATCAAAAGGAAAGAATACACATATATATTATATATACATAAAATTGAACTAAACGAAACGTTCATAATTATAATCCCACATAATTAAAATGATTTCGCACGTATAATACTCAATTGAAAGTATTATTCATGATTGAGATTTTCTAAAATAATCTTTAGAGAGAGAGAGAGAGAAGAAATATTAAGATATATATATATATCTTAAATGTATTCATTGTGTACATTTGACTGAATTCTCAAAGTTTCCTGAATTTGTATTGAATTTTATGATATTTATAGAGAAGAAATTCAGAATTTTAGTAGAAAAACAAAGTACTGAATCTTTAGAAGAGTGTGTGTGTATATATAAAAATGATGTTTCAACGTAACAGAAAACGTATTTAACCGCCGATTGTAATACGGCGACACTATTTTGCGTTCCCCTTTGCTGTATTATGAACAAAATAAGAGAAAAAAAAACAAAAGAAGATATTTTATATCGTATAACGGTTGTAGTAGATTGAAAAAGAAAACCAAATCTACGCTTGATATTACGTTTTCAGATGTTTTAATAGTTAAGAAGGTAAACAGGTGCAGTATGTAAACTTAAAGCCATTACAGTACAGTAACATTGATGATAACGATGCTGATATACATAAGTGATATAAGATTTTTTAAATTGATAATAACCCAATAAAATAGCATAGCTGTAGAACTAAAATTTAGATATTACATCCAAAGTCAGTACAATATGCAAAAAATGTATCGATATGATATCACTGAAAACATTCCAACACGATGTTGTTGTATCATTTCTTCGAGGAATGTTCAAAATATTATCAGAGATAGAAAAATGTAGCACCAAAAAGGCCCCTTCGTTCAACTCAACAATATATAAATAAACGTAATAAGATTTCATAGTCCTCAACTTCACATCACATCACGAGTTGATCGATTTTATTTTATTTTTTCTTCTAATATAGCGATCCAATGTCACAATTTTCTGTTTCATTCGAAGAGGAATAACCCAATAATCTATATATCAAAAGAAATTCAGATTATTGTCACTCATTATAAACTAATTGATTTCGCTGAAAAGTTTCGTTATGTTTCAAATAATAATAATATTCTCCTAATTGTTGAATTTCACGTTTCGTAACAATTATTCGTCAATTCCAGTTGATGTATCTCATCATCAGTTTTGTCAAATTCAAACATAGATGTTTTCATTCAAGAAAACGAGGAAAAACTGACGCGCGCGCGTGTGTGTGCCATTAAAATGTAAGATTGAACTATAACAGTTAATTAATTAGCTTATTCACATTAGAAAATTTGTACATACACTTTGGTATTTAGTCTCCTCATTTGAGGAAACAGGAGGAACAAATTGACAATTTTATATCAGTTAATTCTTAATTAATTATATAATATGTTGTTATAATATATGATGTAAAACTTTAAAATAATATAGATGTGAAGTCACAAGTGTAACAATGCCAATTAGACTCCAGTATTACATTGAAAAGAATGCTTTTTTTGAGAATAATAAAAATTTCCATGTTATATCAATCACGAACTATGTTATACTTCTCACGCTTTTGATTTTTTAAACAAGAAAACAAAAAGAAGAGCATCCTAAAAGCATTCATGATTCATTTCTTAAATATTCGTCTTTTTTAATTTAAAATTAACATTACAACGCGCATATCGAGAAGCAATACAAAACAAACAAGAATCACATCAGGTATAATGATTACATCTAATTGTTTTTTACATCTAAATGGTCTATGAACAATTGATCTAATTGATTGAATAATGAAAAGATAACAACGATGACGATGGATGTGCTATAAATCTACATTGTTTAAATTAGCTGCGGATCCAGTCGGTAAATCCGGTGGGATGAACTTACCGATAGGTTGTATCGCTTTATGTTGTTCGGCTAGTTTTCTCATTTCTTGACGAAGTTTGCCAAGAATAGCGTGGTTGGGTTGATTTACAGCTGCCTTACCTTGTAACAGCGTAATCTCTTGTTCCAATTGTTTCTTCTCTTTGAAAGATTTGACGCTACGAGAACCGTACAACCTCAAAAGAGAGCCCCAAGATTGTATATGAGGGTGCAAACGTTGGAGTATCGCCTGGGCTGCTCTTTGCTTACCATCTTTCTTGTTTCGACATACCTGAAAAGAGATAATGAGTTGGCGGAATAGTTGGAATTTGTTGTTTTTATCAAGTTTACTTACAACAGTGGCTTCGTGTTTTCCCACGCGCATTGTGAATTCGTTACGCTGATGTTTCAAGGTATTGACAGAATAATTTATATGCATATCTCCTAGACCAAAATTCCTTTGTAGACAAGTGATCAAAATAGCGTGAGGAGAAGGTTCTGTGGTTTTGGCACAAAATTCTGCGACTCTAGGATCTGTGATGGATATTTCATCGAAGAAGGAAAGATCCGCATCGGAGTTTCCTCTGGAAGCTTTGATCGTTCTACCGGAATTCCCGGAGCAAGTTTCTCCAGCTGTATCACCGGATATTTTATCCCTCATTTGGGGGATCAATATCTCGAGAGTCTTGCGAGCAGCGTTAGCTTTGGCTTGCTTTTTACTGCTACCAAAACCACTGCCGTATTCCATTTCGTTGATACACACCACGGCTGAATAGGGAGTCGCCGCATTTTCTGATGAGAGAGATCAATGAATATTGAGTATATTTTGATGACTTTGATTATTTTAGGTTTATCGAAGTACCTAGTTCTTTGAATTTATACGTTGGTTGTTTCTTCAGAGCGTGTTGAACGTATTCGTGAAGAATACACACGTAACTCTTGCCAGCGGGATTCATTATCCAGTGTTTAGGTGGTCTCTGTCCTCCAGCGTCTTCTCCTACGGTACTGGTGTTGTTACCTGTCGTGTTGGTGCTGGTAACTGGAAATGTTATGAGTTTCGTGCCATCTGGGAGGGTAGGACGTTCCAGTTGTTTGCGTTGTTTTTTATTCTTTGTGAATTTTCTACGAGCCGACCAGGATCTGTGGATCACAGAAGGAAGGGTTTTGTTTTGTCAAATATATACGATAATGTATCAAAATTACTCACTGAAATCTCATGACTTTGATAGCTTTAAAACGAAAGACCGATTGGCAATAGTTTCTAAGTTGTTCGCTATCCAAAGAATGCGCTGCTCTGTTCTCTTGAATGGTTTCAATCTTTGCGCTGGGAAGACTGCAAGCATCCGCGGTTTGTTCACGATCCTTTTCTTTCTTTCTCTCTTCCTCTTCCTCCAACAAGGCTCTCTTATATTGAAGACATGGTATCGCGCTAACAGGCACTTCGTGTTTCCTGACACTTCCTGGTCCGAGAAAATATGGTTTCGCCAAAGTACATACTCTACTTTGTTTATGTAAATACAAAGGCATTCCGCTATTATGCGTTACTTGGACCCAACCTTCTGGCAATACATCAAAGTGATTATGACCAATTTCTGAAATTTGTTTCCATTAGAAAAACAACATACTACTCGTTTAGTTTGTTTCATTAAAATCATTGATCCTTGAATTTATGGAAATTATTATATATTATTATTACCATCTAGAACGAGTTTTTCTTTCTCCTCGTACGGCATAGAATCTTTCTTGTCTTTTCTTTTCCCTTTGAATTCTTCTGGCAAACCTGTATAAAACATCACACACTTTGCATTCAGCGAAAAAGAAGAATTTTATGCAATCATCGTTAAAGAATGAATTCACGATACATAGTTCTTTATTAAAATTTGATTCTTGCGGCTAATTCCTATGACGAGTTTGAAATTATAAGAATTCTTCTTAAAAGAGAATAATCAAAATGAATCTTTACCTTCCTCGAGCATGGCTTCGATCTCTTCGTCAGGTACATCGGAATCCATACTATCCTCCGTACCGGAGTCCATATCTGAATAATTTTGATCATCGTCGTGGCGTTCTAAGTCGTCCAAAACATCAAATTGTCTAAGTTCGTCGGTGGTGGACATGCCATCGATACTACAATCCATACTATCGACGTTGATCAAACCATTGGATAGAGTTTCTCTATCCATGGCGGCACCGAGATTTTGATTTTCGCCATTGGAATCCGCGGAAGGAATTTCTTCTCGAAAAGGTGAAATTCTTGCTGGACAATTGGAAGAGCCATCGCTTTGTCGATCGAATGGAACGGTATTTATGTGTTCCGATCCCGATTCGTCGTCCACCTTTCGCTCAATGTTTTCACCTTCTACTTCCATGTTTGACTAAAATACTGCCAAATCAATTGATTGTTTTTTTTTTTCCTGACACTTAAGAGTATAGTTCTGTGAAGTAAAAATTTGATATATAAAATACGTCGATTAATTATCATCGAGCGTGTTGTATGGCCGCCCCACTTTCACCAATGTTGCCAAAGTCCAATCGATTTGAAACCATTTAACAATGGCAACTAAAATTGGACATTTGCATTAGCGTTAGCAGAACGGGGCCTGATTCATATATCCATGAGACAACATCGTTGCATCCAAATATCTCACATTCTCTTTGGCTTTATCAAATTATACAGGGACGATGAATCTTTAATTCGCTGTGCCATTTCAGCTCGATAGCCTCAGAGCTGTACAGGGTCAAGATTTGTAGACTTGACACTGTTACCAGCAGAGACTATTTGCCAATGGAAAATCAGTTTATTTATTTTACTGTGCAATGATACAACGAACGAGGTTAGGATGTTACAGAGTTGTAAAGTAGGTTTTTTTACTGTAATCCCTTATACTGAAATAACAAATTTCACATTGATTTTTGTTTTTTTTTGTCATTTTTTTTTTATATTAGTTTCTCTAGTTTCTCAAGATTGATGAAACATTTTCATAGATTCAAACCTTTAGTATAAATTTATTTATCAGGATATTCCGAAGAACGTATAAGATGTATATACACAAACAACGAGAAACAATGATAGATTAATTACAGTTTTTAATACAATTTTGAACAAAGGTTTGATATCCATAGAAACGTATGCTTTAAAACAATATTCATTTATACATTCGCAAGGATCCGACAAGTCACCTGGGACAAACACTACAGATATCGAGATGAAATAATTTGAAACTTACATTTGCAGTGAAACTGTATTTGTGTCGATGATGAATATTATTTATTTTAATCTTCGCATTGGTGTAATATAGTATTACAAGTGTAGAGTGAAATACTAATTTGTAAAATAATATATAAATAATTTTATTGCATAAATAATAAATAATAAGAGGTGTTTTGAATTTATTATACCTTTGTATGGTGATCGGCGAAGGTCATCGAATGTAAAAATGCATCAAATAATTGGAAATGATGAATAATGGCGAGACAATTTTCTTGCATTCGATGTTGAGATATGAAAATTAATTGCGTGAATATATCGATGATGTTATACAAAGAAATTCAATGATTTAGTGAATTCAATTATTTGGGATTAAAAATTAGGATGAAAAGTAAAAGTGATTGAACTGTAATTGATTATATATAGCCTTACTTTTGGGTGAAACCCTGAAATCGTGTTATCCGACATTGAGGAGGCGATGCAGCGATGGTTGATGAGAGCGACAGTGTTGCCAATGCGAGACATTTCTTACTTTCTTTATTGAGCTCGCCCAGACAGCACAGAAAAAAATCCTGAAAAAAGAACTCTTTTAGAATACAAAGTGTTCTTCGAGAGAGAGTTGTTTTCTCAAGAATTCATTTGGGATTCTTTGATTTTGATGTGCTGCTGGAACCCTGCAATCCTGCAATCCTAGTGATATTCTAGTGGTTTTTATCATCATCCAATGAGATGAATTTCGTTCAAATGATCGTTCATTCGATTGCATTCGATCCCCTCCCGCCATGCTGATTGATATCTTTTTCTGAATCGTTCTGTAGTATCCTTCTGTAATTCTCTTCTTACTCGTTCGATAAATTCAGGGTGTTTCCTTCGATGGAGCAGAAAACATAAATCAAAACATAGAGTAGAAATTTTCATTAGATAAAAATTTCCATGTGAACAAAACAGGATTTTATTTCCAAAGAATTTTCAAAGTTCAGTCGGTTTTGTTGAGATTTGAATGTCAAATCAGAATTTGACTAAAAATTTGTTTATCACGATCTTCGAGACTCTACAGCAACAAACTTTTAAACGTGGATGTCACGTGAACTTCATTCATTATTGTTTTTTCTAAGAAAATCTAATGTGACATTACATAACCCTTTTTTCATTGTGATCTTAGATGTGAATCCAGTGATCTTTACAAATTGATGAAATAGCATACACATCCGATACCTGCAGATCTGAATATCTTTATTTGAATTTCACCGAAAGAATAAACCTTCACCATGACGTCTTCTTGGTTGGGATCGATAGCTGGCAATGTCTTGAGAAATATATTCGCCGAAACACCAGCTAATGTTGTAATCGAGGTGAGATCGGAGCAATACAGTAGTCGTCATATCCATTGTCGCGAGGATGGCATTGTTTTGTATGGACCTCGAGATAAGCAAGATAAATACGATATTGTTCTACATAGACCTTGTACGGAAACCCTACACTCTGCTTATAGGTAACATATTTGTAATTCCTTTTTTCTTTACATCGAGCTGTGAGTAGAAACACAAAAAGCAGAGTGTTTCTCTCACAATGAATAATAATCTGAATATCGATATTGAAAAAAATTACATTCCACATTTCTATCTCATCATATCCTCCAATTATTCATAGCATAGAGCATTTCAGTCAAGTTTTTTCCTTCCAGAAGTCCGGTATAATATCGATATATGAATCGACAAAGAATGACATTTAATGACAATCTTACATAAAGAATAATTTCTATAATTACAGTTTGTTTCGTTCGGGGAATCTAGAAGCAGCGGAAACAAGATTTGTAACTTTCAAGGATAAAGTTCCATTACTCATTCAAATCTCACGAGAGGTAAAAACTCCATTTATGATGTTTGAATCAAACAGTCGAGTCACGATTAGCAACACAAACAAGCTTGTTGGGTTAAAAACATTGTTTCTTGTGTATATTCTTTCTCACTTCATTTGAAGAATGTTTAATGTTTTCTATTACTCGTTTTTTAGATGTGTACGGTACCTAAGATACAAAAACTATGCGACACATTGTTAGAACATCCGACATGGACTTTGGCACATTTAGCTGCTCACTTCGGCCTTTACGACGCATTCAATCACGCTGCGGTAAACTGCGATTTGAACAGCGGAGACGCGGAAACTGGAGTATCTCCGTTGCAAGTGGCAGTAAAGAGCAATAATTTACGAATGGTACAAATGTTGATTGCCGCAAAGAGTTCTTTGGAGCATTTAGATCACAGCGCGAATACGGTGTATCATTATGCGGCAACTTCAACGAAGGATATTATCTTGGCCTTGGGGGCTGGTCTTCCGAATAGTTTGAATAGTCGTAACAATAATGGCCATACCCCGATGCACGTTGCTTGTTTGAACGACAAACCGGATTGCGTGAAAGCTCTGTTATTGATGGGGGCGGATGTGAATATTCCAGCTTCCGACGGAGAACCAACTTGTCCCGGTTACGTGGGGGATTTCCTACACAACAAACCCAACGTACTCCACGCGGAAGATATGAAATTCGGTGGAACTCCGTTGCATTGGTCGTGCAGTAGAGAAGTCATCAACGCGCTTATCGAAACTAATTGCGACATAGATGCGTTAAATTTCGACGGTCGTACCGCATTACATATCATGGTGATGAGAAAAAGATTGGGATGTGTTGTAGCCCTGTTGAGCCATATGGCTTGCGTGAACATAGTTGATAATGACGGAAATACTCCTTTACATCACGCCGTGATTACCGCTGCTCCCACGATCGTGCAAGTTCTAACCGGCTTTGGAGCGGATATCAATGCTCAAAATTGGAAATCCGAGACCCCAAGACATCTGGTGAATCTTGACACTGCCGATGGTCACAAAATATTATACATTCTTCATGCCGTTGGTGCGGAAAGATGCTCACGAGATATGAAAAATTGTCACATCGGTTGTAGATTCGATAAAGATTATACCGGAATTGCACCCCCTCAACCTCCATCCGCTGTTCCACGTACAGTTCTAGATCAAATGTTGCACGTCCATGGGATGGACAAAATGGCTTCGTCGAGACTTCAAAAGCGAAAAGGTGGTCGTCTCTTGTGTTTGGACGGTGGAGGGATTCGCGGTTTGGTTCTAGTTCAAACTCTTTTGGAGATAGAATCGGTTATCGGAAAACCCGTGTTACATTGTTTCGATTGGATCGCGGGAACTTCGACGGGAGGCATTTTGGCGCTTGGTTTGTCCGCGGGGAAATCATTGCGAGAATGTCAGGCTTTGTATTTTCGTATAAAAGAGGATGCCTTTGTCGGTAGTCGACCTTACAACAGCGATGGTTTGGAAACAGTTCTTAAAAATTCTCTGGGAGAGCATACAGTCATGGCCGATATAAAGTTCCCGAAATTGATGATAACCGGAGTCCTCGCGGATCGAAAGCCCGTCGATCTACATTTGTTTCGAAACTACGAATCTCCAAGCGAAATACTGCAAGTCCCGGTGAGCGGGAATTTCGAAACCACTCTACCCCCGAGTGAACAACTGCTTTGGAAAGCAGCTCGAGCTACAGGAGCAGCTCCTTCCTATTTCAGAGCTTTCGGGAGATTTTTGGACGGCGGTTTGATAGCCAATAATCCCACTTTGGACGCCATGACTGAAATTCACGAGTACAATCTCGCGTTGAAAGCCACTGCTTGGGAAAACGAAGTCGAACCGTTGTCGTTGGTCGTGTCGCTGGGGACGGGATTGATTCCCGTAACTCCTCTCAACGACATCGATGTTTTTCGACCAGAGAGTTTGTGGGATACCGCCAAACTTGCCTGGGGAATATCAGCTTTGGGAAATTTGCTCGTCGATCAAGCGACCGCCAGCGACGGGAGAGTCGTGGATCGTGCTAGAACTTGGTGTTCCATGATCGGCGTTCCTTATTATAGATTTAGCCCTCAATTGTCCATGGAAGTCCCGATGGACGAGAAGAACGATGAAGTTCTTGCCGAGATGATTTGGTCCGCCAAAGCCTTCATGCACGTCAATAGAGATCTCGTTAAAGAATTGGCTGCTGTTCTCGAAGGTATAGATCCTTCTTCGGAAGCGCAAAAGTAATGTAAGCTCGGTGTCTAGCAATAACAAATCTTGAAGCGAGGAAATCTCTGTTAACCTTTTTTTTTTCAGAAGAGAGTTTTTCATGACTATACATATGTAACATTATTATTTCAAATACACATCTTGTAGGTTGGATTTAGAGTTTTCACAACATACGAACATTGCGATATCTCTCTGCTACATTGACATATCATATATATAAAATATATGTAGCATAGGGATTCATCTTGATTGCCATTACAGTTGTTTCTTTTTTAAGGTGAAGAGGAAGTACTCAATTAACGTGGGATAAACACAAAAGCATGCCTTTATTTCTGTGATTTGTTATCCAAAGATGCAACCAGATCCATTGGTTAGCAAAGGACACGATCAAAATTTTTCTATACAAATTACTCAAAAACAAAAGAATGAAATCACAATATCGCTCTGTATATGGTTCGATATTTTTCTTTTACTGCTTTATTCTGAAATAATTTGTCAGTAAAGATTTAGCTCGGGTCGCATCGTAAGAAATAAACATGATTTATACAAAATAAATGAAATGCGCATAGATGGTTCCAGCGCAAAAATTTTGAAATTTTGAATTTTATATCAGTTGGGGAGTGTCGGGTCATATTAAATTTGAGGTTAACTATTTAAAAAAAAGAAAAAGAAGTGTGGAATGAATTGAATACTCAAAATACTCAAACAGTTATAAATCATCAGAGTACAGAATGTACGATGTTGGAATTATAAAGGCTACACTTATGATACGAAGTGATATATATTCATTATATCCATTCTAGTCGACAACGTACCAAGGAATCTATCTCTGGGACTATGCTTTTCAAGTGTACAGTAAAATGTGAATTTTGTGTACGAGTTTCCTCGTTTCAAGTTTCAATAGTTTTTAATTGTTATGCGAATGTCTGTATCACGCGAATAGAGAACACGAAAAGTGATTGGAGGATATACGTATCGAAGATGAAGAGGCTTGGAAATTCCAATAAAGTATTATTATGTTGTTATTAGGATTGAATTTCAATTTTGAATCGAGAAATAATACATTCTCAAGACAAGTACAAGTAATTATAAAATTATAATTCCTGTGTTAAGATAGGTTGAGTTCCTTTCGATTAGTTGAACTTTAACTAGAGGTACAAGATGAATTGATCTCTCGTAAAGACAGTGTGGATGTATATTGAAAATAGTTTCACTCCATACATAGAGTAATTAAAGAATGAAACTCTTTTGAATATATTTGATCGTGGTACCATACTCTTCCCTTTCATCGATCGAATGACAACAGAGAATTTGATTTGAAAGTATGAAAAAGAACAATTATAGAGTCGATAGGTGCTAGTAGAAATCCTGGCGTTTACTTTTTGTATCATATATTTATAAGAACACAAGTTTGAATTTATAGAAGGACTGTGATTGGATGTTTTTAATGATTTTAGATAATTAGAATTTTTTATTGATAACGTTGATTACGAGATGTTAAAGATAATGCAAACATTGATCATTTGTTACGCGGATGAATTTAGAAACCTATTGTAAAGTTTGATATGATGCGTACAAATAGTTGAAAGATGTATCGAGTCATGATACGAATGTATGTATCTCTGTGCGTTAGAATTTATTATCGATTATTGTTTGTTGTAAGTAGTGAAATATACAATACAAGTTGCTATTTATTCGAATCACAGGAGAAATAATGATTTTAGAGAGATTATGAGAATTATTCATCCGAGTGTTATTGGCTCGGAAACGATGTCCAACTAATAATCGTGATTTAATCAAAAGTAATCCTTACGCCACAGAAGAGAGATTGTACGAGTTGAATTGTTCAAATCATAATTTCAACACAAAGAGAAATTTGTACTTGAATTTACTATGTGTATTTACTGTAAAGCCAAGTGAATTTGATCATTTTTCTATTGTCTCGTCATAGTAAATTTTTCTCCGTGAATGTAAAACGATTAGTTATTCCTTGACAAAGTCACGAGCTAACTCTTCACATTGCCAGGATCGTACTGAGTAGGTTTTAAGGACTCTCATCACGTACTTGTGAAATTTTGGAAAAATCGGTTTCCAAAAGCACGATGTGAGGAATATTACATATATATTTTTATATACAAATCTTCAAACAAATGAAAATAGATTCAAGAATATCACTATATACATTTCACACATTTTCTACATGCTCGAGAAAAGAATTTGAAAGTTCAACGATACGCTCTCTCTCTCTCTCTCGATTGAGATTTATAAAAATGTTTTGTTTATAATACAAATACATTGAGTTACCATTCTACGAAAAGAATATAAATATAACGAAATTCGAACAGAGAAATAAATAATTAATCGTTAATCAGGGAACTACGCGACAACAGGTTTTGTATATTTTTACCGTGGACCCATGTAATAGGAGGGTTGAGCGATAGAGGCTGATATGTAAGGATAAAACGAGTGGGCGGGAACGGTTTGCGTTTGATAATTGTTTTGTTCGTACATCATGGGATATCCGTCTGGAGTAGGATAGTGTTGTCCGTGTATGCAGGCGTACGTTTTGCCCGTTGTCGTACCGATAACATCGGCGGAGTATTTATAATTCTCGGGATGTTCCACGAGGTCGGTTGACGAAGGGTGAAGCGTGGCCGTTGGATACCTACAGAGTTGTTGTTCTCCGGAGCATAGTTTGGATTCTATTTCGTCGCACTTGATGTCTGCGGGGAATTGATGATGACGCCTCGTGGTGGGATCTGTGTAATTCTTCAAAGCGTTGGTACCCCCTCCTGTCGTTTTCATTTTCATCACGGTCGTTGAGGGTTGCTGATGTTGATGCTGTTGTTGTTGGGAAACCAATTGAGGGGAGGGCTCGTATTTGCAACAGGCGTTGGATTGATCGACCGCGGGTGGACATTTCGAAAGATCAAAGGACCAAGATCTCGAGATATCGTGGTGATGATGATGATGGATAGGTCTCTCGTAAGATTTCACGGTACTGTTGTCCGGTGGGGGATAGGAACGACTGTAGGCGCATTCCGACGAAGAACAACTCGATGGACTCTCCAAGTGAGGAATCGATTGCGCTCCTCCCGAAGCTCGATTCTGATACATCACTGTCGGCATTTGATCCTCCGATCTTGGTTTTCTTCTCCGAGGTTGATACTGCAACGATATTATCATTAATACGAGTTTAAGGGGATACACAGCAGCCAAATTGTTTATAACGAACTACAGGCAAACGCCTGAAATGCTGTAAAGAGCGACATTTTAATTTAACTGAGGCATTTGCCCGTAGTTTGTCATCACCTTAAATACATGAATTAGCAAAAAGTAGTATGAAACCTTGTAATGAGGGTGTTGTTTTTTATGCGCGTTTCTCAGTCTTTCCGCTTCCTCGATGAAAGGTTGTTTCTCTCGATCGCTTAGAATCCTACAAAAGATATAGATTATAGTTACTTCAGCGAAGAGTGTTGTTGTCGTCGTTGTTGTTTTACCTCCAAAGTTTCCCTAACGTCTTCGACAATTCGGCATTGTGTAACTGAGGGTACTGATCCGCTAACTTTCTTCTAGCGGCCTGAGCCCAAACCATAAAAGCATTCATCGGGCGTTTGACGTGAGTGCTTCGACGTCCACTGACACGGGACGTCATCGGTAACAAAGTCCAATCGTATCCTGAAAATGTAGGATTTTCTTTTCAAATACAGATTCAAGTTCAATTCTGAGGATTAAAAATAAACGGAAGAAGAATGGAAGCAACGTTTAATGACCCTGCTGTTTGAATTTGAATGGCCTTGCCCCGAGAACGTGCGTGCGAGCCAAATTGCGCCACTGTTCATCACTATGAACAGCTCTGTTCTCTGGCAATTGTTAGATATGATTCAACGATATTCCAAAACCCCTGACGCTACTACCCGGATACAAAAATCCTGAAACTAGGACGCAAAGTCCTCAATTCAAAATATTGTAGGATGCAAAAGTATAACTGAATTTGTTGGTAATTTGATATAGCTGATTTAATTGGTGGCGAAAGCCGAGTGAGAGCTAACAAACATCTTGGTTGGTTGGGTAGTAGAGAGAGAGTCGTTAACCGTTCGACTCGGAACATTTTATGTGGCGATTTCTGAGATTTATATCCAGACCGCTCGGATGGTTCGGCCGAGCGCAAACGTTTGGCAGCAATTATTATAGGAAAAGGGGATAAAATGAGGTGACAAAAGTAGTAGTGGTGGTAGTAGTAGTAGTCGTAGTCGGCAAGAGGGTAAGGGAGGATGAGGAGAAATAGATGGAAGGATGAAGTACCGAATGCGAGAGATGATTCGCGGAAGATTTGCGGAGTGGCAGGTGCTGCGAACCGAGCGAGACCGAAGCGCTGACTTTCTGCCGGTGCAACAGCTAATTATGCGCCTGTACCAAATTAAATCTAAATCCGACACATTGACTTTAACGCGTATACGTGCAATCTACACGTATATTATGTGATGTACTCGCGTCTCCTTGAATGTACGTTAGTATAAAATCGAAATAATAATATCATCCGTCGATGTCGTAGGTTTGTTTTTCTTTTTACTTTTATTGTAAATTACTGTGCCTCTACTAGCGAATTAAGGACACACTTGCGTACCAGGGTCTTTTGATCTACTTGTCTTCAATTTTTGAACAATTGTAATGTTTGGAAATAATTTATAAAATTCTCTTGAAATGAGATTATAAATTTGAAATTTAGGATCGATGCGAGTGTGGTCAGGGAAATAACGCTAAAATAACTTTGTGAATGATGAGACGATGATGTGCGTTTGTCCTCAATTTCTTAAGGAGCGGAATAGAAATGATTTACGATATCGAGGACTTTTTTAAGTTTTCTACACTCGCGGTGGGGCGTAATTCCCCTAATTTATCCATATAGAAATTTCTCAATGGCGTTGGTATGACGCAAACCTGAAATTATAACATCATTAGAGATAGGAACTTAATGCTATACACTGAAAGAAAAAATTTCCGGGAACAATAAAATATTTGGTTGAATAGTCGCCATAAAATACTTAATTGATTTGAATAAACTTTCATTGACTCAATTAAATAACTGTTAGTTTCCATTGATGAAATATTTCATAGCATATTAAATATTTGTTTGATTGAATGAATATTCAATCGAGTCAATGAAAATTTATTCAAATCAATTAAATATTTTATTGTTCCCGGAAATTTTTTCTCTCAGTGTAGAGCATAAAAGCATACATTCAAACACGATGAAGCATAATTTCCCACTCGAAGCAGCATATACGCAACTTCCCCAATAAAAATATTTCTCTTCAAAACATGTGAATGACAAAAAATTTGAAGGAATAAGCAACTGAATTCAACTGATTTATCGAGAGTGCTTTTGACTCGTATAATTTTACATTTGAGATCCCCAATAAAAATATTTCTCTTCAAAACTTCAACAATTTCTCTGCAAAACTTCATTATCGCAATTCTTAGAGAAAGAAAGAATTTTTTCAACAGATTCATCTTCCAAAACTCTGTGAAATTCTGCATATTTCTGAAAATTTCTATTGCCAGTAAAGGTTTCTCTGGACATTTCCAACTTATTGGTCAAAGTTGTTTTGTTGAGAAATGTTGAATTTTCTCAACATTTTTCTACTTGACAAATGGTGGAAACATTTGACGAGGAAAGGAATTTTCTCCACGAATTCATACATTTCTCTGCAAACTACATTTGCAGAAAAAAATTTGAATTTTCTCTTTATTTGTCTATTCCAAGAATATTACGGCTTGTGGCGGAGAGTTGAGTTTTCTATACAAATTCATACATTTTTCTCAAATCGCATTTGCGGAGATAAAGTGAATTTTTTCAAATTTTTCAATCGACTCAAAACAACTTGAGTAAAATTCACTAGTAGGCCTCGAAAAAACCTCTCTCCCACGACCCACTCATTTTTCCTTTCGGAGGATTCTGAATCGATTAGTCTATATCCGATGGGAACGAATTTTTTAAAATTTTCTATCGATTTGACCCAGCACTTGGAAAAATTTACAAGTTAAGGTCGAAAAAAACCTTTCTCCCACGATCTACTCATTTTTCGTTTCATAAGATTCTGAATCGATTGGTCTATATCTTACAGGGACGAACTTTCAAAATTTTCTATCGATTTGACTCAGCACTTGGAAAAATTTACAAGTTGAGGTGAAAAAAATCCCCTCTCCCACGACCTATTCATTTTTCGTTTCAGAAGATTCTGAATTGATTGGTCTATACCTCACGAAAACGAATTTTTCCAAATTTTCCATTGCGATGATTCCCATAAGTGGTACTTCAAGATTACTGTAGTCATCTCGGAGATCCGCTGATGTGATAGAGGCTTTGCTTCTCACTCGCAGGACCCGGGTTCGATCCTCACTGAGGAAAGTTCCTAAAAATGGACTTTCAATGTGGTGTCTCTTCCGTAATGTCATTCAAGTCGAACTGGAAGGAGATTTGTAGAGATAAACTCTGAACAAAAATTTTTTTTCTCAAGCAAAAGTGAATAGATAAAACAGAGATTTGTAGAGTAATGCAGAAATATGCAGAGAAGTATTGAATGTAATATGGAGATTTGGCGAGTTTTGTACGAATTTTGTGGAGAAATTCATAAAATATTACGAAGATTGGAAGAATTATGTACAATTTTGCAGAGTAATGCAGAAATTTGTAGAGTAATATTTATGGTTAAAAATTCTGCAAATTTCTCAAAGCGTCCGAAATCTGACAGTTATGTAGAAAAATCTGAAGAGTTTTGAAGAATTTTGAAGAGAAATATTTTTATTGGGGTTTATTGAGAAAAATGTTTGTCCTGAAATTTTGTTGAAAAATTTTGTTTCTACAATTGGGAAAAAATCTTCCTTGAAATTTGGACTCGGTACCGTGAATCAAAATTCATGAATTCAATTCAATATCAAGACCTTTGTTTTGACTTTCATTCAAATTTTTCTCTGGATGAGTGGAGTATTACAAAATTAGTGCAGTAATACATTAAACTAGAACTGCTTCTGGGTACTCAAAATCAAAATTAATTAACGTCGAATGAAAAATGAAGTCGAAGGTGGATTCTTGTCTATGGATTCACCAGAGTTTCCCACTGCGAAACAATCGATTTGTTTTTATCAAAATTTCTACTAGGGAGGCCTCAGAACACATTATCACCACAAATATAGGTTTGTGTCGGAAACGTTAAAACATTAGAAAAAAATGTTATAAAGCAATCAATGACATGAATTGTGACATGTACGATACTTAAACTAAAAAGAATGTTTCAGTTGAGTATCATAAATTGATTCCTATTCATTTGATTTGTCCAATCTTCATGAATTGCTAGGAAGTTTTAATTACTAGAAGAGAACCAGTGTATTTGACGAGAAAGTAAATATGCATATTCACTGATGAAACAGTTAACAATATCATAGCTTGCTCTTGCGTTGTCTTGGAGGTTGTAGTACACATATTTGTAATTTTATGGGGTAAAACGGATTATAGTTTATCTACTGGATTTAGGCAAGAAATGTAAGACAAGTCGTTTTGCAATAATTCCGCCCTTTTTTCCAGCAAAGTTGATTTTTATTCAAACAATGGATTATTACATGATGTTATTCAAAGTATGCATCATTGGAAGCGACCACTTTTGCTCATCTTTCAGGCAGCACACGGATTCCTCGGAGAAAAAACGCAGGTTCTTTTGACTCGATCCATTCATTGAGCCATTTTTCGACACTTTCTTGAGAAGTAAACCGCTCTTCAGTAAGGGCTAATTGCATAGATCGAAATAGATGATAACCCGAAGGCGCAATGTCTGGGGAATACGGCGGGTGGGGCAAGATCTCCCAATTCACTCTTTCTAAATATTTTTTAACAGGTTGAGCAACATGTGGCCTAGCATTATCATGCAGCAAGATAAGTTTGTCATGTCTACCGTCCCATTCCGGTTGTTCTTCTTCTAGAGTTCGATTCAAACGTATTAGCTGTAGTCTGTAACGATCGCCAGTAATTGTTTCCGACGGTTTAAGAAGTTCATAATAAATGACACCTTTCTGATCCCCCCAGACGCACAACAGAATCTTTGAAGCGTGGATATTTGTTTTCGGTGTCGATGGACCTGGTACACCTGGCAGCCCCCAACTTTTTCGACACTTAGGATTATCGTAATAGATCGATTTTTCATCGCCAGGGACAATACGATGCAGAAAACTCTTTCTTTTCTGCCGTTCGAGAAGCATCTCGCGCGTTACCAAACGTCTCTCGATATCTCTCTCCTTCAGTCTATGCGGCACCCAATTACCTGCTTTTTGGACCATTCCCATCTTGTGCGAACGTTTACCGACGGTCGACCTGTCAACACCTAACTCTACAGACAACTCATCTAGGGTTCGACATGCATCTTCATTCAATAATTGTTCCAGTTCTACATCTTGGAATTTTTTCGGTGCCCCTCCGCGTTCTTTATCACTCACGTGAAAATCGCCACTTTGGAATCGTCGAAACCACTCTTTACAAGTTGTATTATAGACGGAGCGTGATCACCGTAAATATTGCACAGTACGCGATACGTTTCAACGGCACTTTTCTTCGAAATAACATAATGAAGCATAACTTCCCGCAAATGCTGTTTTGTCGGGACAAACGTTGTCATTTTTGACACCAGATAAAAAATGATGTTTACGCTTGTAACAAATGTCAACTACCGCAATCGACACCTTACATACACACTTCCAAATCACAAGTATAGCACTTGAGTGAACTCAAAAATAGTATCAGCTGCAACACTTTTTCCAAGAGGGCGGAAACTTATTCACATACCCAATACATTGATGACTGAGTTATTGAATTCTTCTCAACAAATTATTATGAATCAAGTACTGATTATTTTAGTATCACGAGTGAAACAAACAATCATTATTAGCGGTCCAATGATGTCTAAATGGAAAAGTACTTGAATGAATAGGTATATAGGGTAAAACGGATCTTTCTTTGATATACCCAGGTATGCGTTGACAAATGTACCAAGACTGGTGCCAAGCTTGAGCCGATCCTTGAGTCAACATTGGGCCTAGCATGGTTACCAACATTGGCACCAAATTAGACTAATGTCTGGGATGATAACAATGTCCAACGCTTGGCATCCAAGCTTGGTTCAATATCAAGATGTTTTGAATTGATAATGGCGCCATGATTGATATACAATCAACCTCAACGAATAGGATAGTTTAGTTGAGCGAAATATGCTCAATCCTAGCATTGATGTCTGAGGTGTTATTAAGGGTTGGTGAACTGTGACGGGCCGAGCATCAGTCGAGACTTGGTTAACAAAAATTGAATCAAACACGGCAAAATATGCTAGGTCCTATCATTGGTATCGAAGTTCCTATCAACGCTTAGTCACGTACGGTGGGCCAAGCATTGGCCAAGGCTAGGCTAACGAGACTTGGCATACCAAGCTTGACGCCAGCCATAGTCCAATTGTCAGTCTTGGTATAACCAATGTTGATCATAAAAGAGTCACACAACGTAATATGATTTCTTAGAAAATTTTTTTGTTCACAGTGGAAACATTTATATTCATAAAAAAAAAAACTTGAATTCTGATCCGCTTTACCCCGGTTTACGGTATGCGTTAATTGGGATCTTATATTGTTTTTCTCTCATTTATCTGTAAACAACTCAATGTATTTTGTCATTAAATTTCGCCATAGAAGTTTTGAGAAGTACGGTATGCGCAATATGGATCAGCGATAGGAGCTCCCTACTTTCAGTAGCAAAAATATTATATAAGGCGATATTATAGAAATACAATTTTTTATAATTGACTATTTATGTGGTGATTCCAATCTTGGAAAATTAATGACCATACTATAGCGAAATTATTATATTAATACTATAAAAAATTACTACAGCGATGGTTTGTATTTTGATTTGAAGAAATAAAATCAATGTTTTGACATTTGATGCCATTATGTTGATAAATGCGAGGTTAATTGTCGGGGAAGGAAAAAATTGACCTAAAGTATTGAAATGAAGAATATATTATCACGTTGATTTTTTTTTCAGTGTAGATTGCCAAACATTGTCTGTTATTAGCATTGGCGGAGCCCAGAAATTTCCAAAGAGTTCCCGTCATGACAGTAAACATGAATTCATTTTTACTGGGTTAAAGGGGACTGTTCAAGAAGTTCTTTCAGAAGCTTTTTGTGAATTCAAAATCATCATTCGTGCCGTCAGGGTAGTTTGTTGACATATTCTCGCAAGAAGGAGTATCAAAATCAATCGCAAACACATTTTTCATATTGTCAAATGAAACGAAAAGTTTCTAATCTTCTCGTTACGTCACATAAAAACAATAATCCCATGCTTGATAAGAAAGAACAGCCGTATATCATCTGGACTATTTGACGCTATATCTGACGAAATGTATTATTGAAGAACACGGTTCATCGCCGCGGTCTCTCTGTCGGCAACGGAAAACAACCCGTAACGAAGATACAGCTGTCAGGAGTTGCATTTTTAACGCTACTCATCATGAGAATATTTTACACGGAAATGCGGAAGACGATACTGGAAATGTTAAAAATAGTTGACTCCCTTCTCTTTACAGGATCGAGATGTGCATGCTTTTTTTCCCATATAAATTGCTGTGGTTTGGTGCGGTATCATTGCTGTTTTTTTTTGAAATTTTCAACATTCGGAGAACATTATTGAGTTTAATAAGAAAAATTGTAATAAAATTTCAGGAATAGATCGACTAATTATTCGAAATGTTGATGGTTTTCTACGGACGTTGAAATGTCCGCCTCAAAATACTTTCAGGAAACATAGATGGAATGTTCATTGAAGGTTTGAGGAAGCTTCACAAAAATATCTATACTTAGATTAATTTACAATAATTTGTGTTTATTAATTCATTTATTCTTCATATAAATTGAACAAAATTAATATAAGTATAGATATTTTTGTCAAACCTTCGATGAACCTTCAGCGAACGTTCCATCTATGTTTCCTGAACGTATTTCGAGGTGGATATCTCAACGTTCGTAGAACCTTTGTCAAACGTTTGTGAATCTAAAAGTTAGCTCTAATGAACCTTCGATCCGATCTATACACACCTGATCTGAACGTTCGCTGAAGCTTCATGTTCTCTTCGGGTTAGTCATTGACTAAACCATTTTATTTATATTTCTGGATAAACTAGAGGCTAGCTAGGGTAAATAAAAATCTAGCTGCGGCAACTACACCCTAGCAAAAATGATTCTAGCCACCTGATAGTTAGTGTCAAAGTCCAGTCAAAGGCTGACAAAAAATTTCCAATTAGGTTTTGATAGAATGTTCCTATTTGGCGATCCCCGACAAAATTCAGTATAGGAAGCTTGTAATTTTCTACCCGAATTTGCAAAGAAGGAAATCGCTCAAAACCTGAAAACTATTTCTTGCTTGGATCTGACAGATATTTTCAGCAAGAGACCGGGCTTCGGGACAGTAGTCCCCGCTGATGGAACTTTCAACAATTGAGATTCAAGTCGATTTTCTTCGTTAATGGAATAAATCCCTTCCCAGCCAGCACCAAATGATCAATTTGAATTCATAAAAGATCATGAAGACTTCTTGAAGACCTCTCAAACAGTCCCCGTTATGCGACTAACAATGAGTTCAAATGAACTCTTAATGAACAACTTAATGAATTCATATCGAGACTACATAATGGATTCTTTCTGAACATTAAGTTCTTCATCAAGAGTTCATTTTGAATGCACTGTATTCATATTGAACCCATTGTTAGTCGCACAACGGGAGCTCTTTGCGGGAGCTTTGGTGCTGTCTGGGTTCAAACTTCCCTATCCAAAAAGTCCGATGGATTCCAATAAATCCTAATGGATGCTGTGACCAAAGCCGCATAGAAACCGATAAGACATCATTAATTCCGATAGGATTTGGCCTATCGGTTTGTATTGGTTCTTTTGGACAGGGTTATGCTTATACCGTGCCGATGGAAGAATTTTATTTAACTTGATCCATTCCAGCACACCGATGTTCCAGTAAAATTCAATAAAATTCCACATCATCCAACAAACTTCACTAAAATTTATTGCATCTCGTTCCCATACAGCACATGCTCAACCCAGATAGCAATTTAACCTTGCTGCAATGTTGTCAGGCAAGCTTGTGACAAGGTTGATATAAGCCTCCTAGTTGACACACGACAAGGGTACAAGCTTACAAAACCCTCGCAGCAGGGCTGTAGCAGCCTTACACTGACAAAGTTGTCAATAACAAGCCAAAAACAATCGAACGACAAATGTGACAGGCTTATGACAAGCCTACCCTGGTAAAAAAATCTCTCTGAATCTCTCTGAAAATTTCACGTTTCAGAGAGATTCAAAAAGAATCAGAGAAATTCAGAGCAATTCAGCGTGATTCAGAGGATTCAGAAAAATTCAGAAGAACTCAGAGAGATGCAGGAAAATTCTGGGAAATTCAGAGAGGATCAAATTCAGTAAAATTCTTGATCCTGCATTTCAGAGGCGTTCGAGGAGTGTCAGACACTTTCAGAGATAGATGAATTCAGAAAGTTGTGCGTAAAACTTTTCAGAAATATTCAGAGGAATTTAGAAAGATTCAGAGTAATTCAGAGAGATTCAGAGGAATGCAGAGAAATTCAGAGAAGAATTAATTCAGCTAAATTTTTGGTTCAGGATTCCAGAGGTATTCAGGGAGTATCAGAGATTCACAGAGACAGGTGAATTAGGAAAAATTGTGCGTGGGATTTTTCAGAAAGATTCAGAGAGATTCAGCGGAATTCAGAGAGCTCCAGGGAGAAGTTTGGGAAATTCAGAGAGGAATAAATTCAGTAAAATCTTGGTCCTGCATTTCAGAGGCTTTCTGGAAGTTTCACAGACTTCCATAGACAGATATATTAAGAAAAATTGTGCGTGGAACAGGTTAGAAATATTTAGAGGAATTTAAAAAGATTCAGAGTAATTCAGAAAAATTCGGGGAGGAATTAATTCAGTAAAATTTCTGGTTCAGGATTTCAGAAGTATTCAGGGAATGTCAGAGACTCACAGAGACAGGTGAATTAGGGAAAATATGTGCGTAGAGCTTTTCAGGAATATTCAGAGGAATTTAGAAAGATTTACAGTAATTCAGAGAGATTCACATGAATTCAGAGAAATTCAGAGAGGAATTAATTCAGTAAAATTCTTAGTCCTGCATTTCAGAGGCGTTCAAGGAGTGTCAGACACTTTCAGAGATAGATGAATTCAGAAAGATTGTGCGTGAAACTTTCCAGAAATATTCAGAGGAATTTAGAAAGATTCAGCGTAATTCAGAGAAATTCAGAGAGAACTTAATTCAGCTCAATTTTTGGTTCAGGATTTCAGAGGTATTCAGGGAGCGTCAGCGACTCACAGAGACAGGTGAATTAGAAAAAATTGTGCGTGGGATTTTTCAGAAAAATTCAGAGAGATTCAGAGGAATTTAGAGAGATTTGAGCGGGGGGGGGGGGGGTTTTGGGAAATTCAGAGAGGAATTGATTCAGTACAATTCTTGGTCCTGCATTTCAGAGGCTTTCTGGAAGTTTCAGAGACTTCCAGAAGAAGATAAATTGAGGAAAATTGTGCGTGGAATTTTTATAGAAAAATTCAGAGGCATTTAGAAAGATTCCAAGTAATCCAGAGAGATTCAGAGAAATTCAGAGAAATTCAGAGGACTTCAGAGGAAGCTTTGAAATCTGAATACATTAAATTCCGGGATATTCAGAGGAATTCAGAGAGAATCAGAGAGATTCAGAGAGATTCAGAGAAATTCAGAAGAAATCAGAGGAAGCTTTGAAATCTGAATGCCTTAAATTCCGGGAGATTTGGAGAAATTTAGAGATATTCAGGTAAATTCAGACGGAGCTTTGAAATTTAAATATGTAAAATTCTGAGGGATTCAGTGATATGCGAAGAGATTCAGAGAAAGTTGAAGAATTCAGAACGTATCACTATCGGAAAAGTCTCTAACTTCCTCTGAATTACTCTGGAATTACTCTGAATTTCTTTGAAATTTGTCCCAAAATATAGAGAGATTCAGAGAGATTTCAGAGAGATTCGGAGAGATTTTTTTTACCAGGGCTACATGTTATCTGGGAAGTAGCACAACAGGTTAGAAATGCTAAGAAGGTTCTTGGAAGTTCTAAGCATGGTTTATGAACATTCTTAGAATCTTCGAATGAGACTGTTTTGGATAAGTATATTCTGTGCACATTCTTAGAAAATATTTTTCGAATTTATCCAAAACAGTCTCATCTGCATATTCTATGCATGATCACGGAATGAACGCAGAATATTTGAAATGTGCCTTTGCTACTTGGGCGAGTTCCCTCAAAGAGTTTCCGTTATGCTGATCAATATGTATTCATTATAAATATCTTGAATTCAAAATGAACAAAATGTCCGGGTATTCAAGACGTTTGCATTTTGAATTCAAAATGTTTATAATAAATACATATTGATTAGCATATAACGGAAACTATTCAAGAGCTCGTTAAGAAGTCTTTATGAATTCGAATCGATCATTTATGCTGGTTGGGTTGATATTTGCTGATTTTTTAATAAAAGACGAACGCGTTGAGAACCCTGGCTAAAAAATCCCATTAAACCGATTGATTCTTATTGATTCTGATGGAAAAACATAATTTGAGCCCATCCATTTCATTTTTTTTATGGGTTCGAATTTTGTTTCTGCATCGGAATCAATGGGATTTTTACGAATTCGGAATGTTCAGTGACAAACTATTCTCACACTTTCACACGGAGGAAATTTTGAAGTATAGATTGCATGAAAAATGTGTTCAATATTACTATGTTTTTGTAAAGTTGAACCATACTGACACCACAAAGGATATTAAGAGCAAAATTTAAAACAAAACAAAGAAGAATAACAATTTCTGAATCGTAAAAAAAGGTACCCATGCAGGTATTGACAGGACTGAAAAAAACCCAAGCTTGTCCCAGGATTGGCACGTTTGTTATCAGGAACAAACCTCCGTTGAAAATAATTGAACCCATGATGATTGGTTCCATGATTGCCCCGTTGCTGTTTTCAATGGATAATAGTTAGTCATGGGACATTTGTTCGTATCTTTGGAATGGCCAAAAACTGCACTTGGTACAAGCTTGGCACAAGCGTGAAAATCAAGCTAAGGTTAAGATGATTATTTAAGCCGATGTTGTCCACATAAGTGGCACAGTGTTTTCAATTAGTGACCGAATTCCGAGTTCACAATGGATAAAGACTTGTGCATAACTATCGGGCCAAGACCAGTCAAATCTCCTCCCCATGATTGGCCCCACACTCCAGTTTCACGCCCTAAGATAGATATATTTGATCTAAATAAGAATAAAACTTGACTCAATGGTAATAGGCTACTTTTAAATGTGATCATACACGGAAATCAACTGATCTTGAAGAACTCTCTACAGGATTTCAAGATGTCTTTCCCATGCAGGGATTAACAAGACTGGGAAAAACCCAAGCTCGTCCCAGTCAAGACTGCCAAGGCACATTTAATCTATCGTTTCAAGATGATTCATGTACGGTATTTCGAGGGAGAACTTTGAGCTGAAATATGGATCAAATTACTCTTCTCATCGATATCTGTGATGAAAGAAGCATCGATTGATGCTTGGCGAATCATTGGGACTAGGCTGGAACGAACCATTGGCCCAAGCTTGTCCCGATCTTATCATTCCCAAGGCTGGGCCAAGTTTATTGAATTGTTCGAGACAAGTATCGGCAGGTCTTGTGCCAGGCTTGGTCCATAATTGGACCATTGTTCCATACACAAATGGGTACCTCTCGTATATGTGAAGTATTTCTGAATAAGCATTGAAAGATTGTAGCCACAGGGTCAGTATAGTTCAGCATTACAAAATAATTGTACACTGAGAAAACAGATATCTTGAAAAATACCATAATTTCTGGATTTTGTACTTGGATGGTACCTTCCTCATAAAAGTGCCAGTCATTATGATAATTTTAGAGGTATCTTCACTTAAATATTTTGACTCGGGTTAGACCAACGTCAAAAATCCATAAATTATGGTATTTTTCAAGATACCTTTTTCTCCGAGTAGTAATCTATATCACAAAATTCTCTCCGTGTACAGGTAACACTTTTCACCGCTTCCAAAATGCATAAGAAATGTTTCAACGAGACTTTCTACTTTATCGAATCTCCGAATCAATCTCCACACGCGAAATATTCGAGAAATTCATCGCTCAGCGTACGAAGCGAACATAAGAAACAAAAAAACCAACATCTCACTTCCGGAACTATAAAACGATATCTTCTATATAAATTATGAATTCGCTAGCGATGCATCAACTCGACACCACTCATCGCGATCTAGATCCACGATACCATCAATGAAACGAGATTTTCACGCGGATTCCTTGATACATAGTATAAAGAAAACCCGCAGATCGAATCTTTGATATTCTGGCAAAGATTAATATATTCCAACTGATATCACACTACTTGAACAATCTCCAAGAACCCAAACAAACCTTGCAACAATTTCCCTACGGCGTCATCCAAGGGATTGCTGGTTTCGATTTTTTCTTCCATCGTCGTTGAGGGGTGAGTATCGGGCCGATGAGTTTCCATTCTGATCTTTTTTTTGTTCTCAAAACACTCGAAGATCAACACAAGAACACTGGGATTAGGTTTTCAACCATCTCCCATTCTCGACAAGTCATTTATGTCGAAGCAAACAAATAATAAAAAAAAAAGAACAGACACGCAAACACAGATCGATGATGATGATGACGAAGATGATGATAATAGAGCACACAAATGTAAAGGATGAATCACTGATGCGGCGCGAAGGAGACAAGGAATCCCTTCGTTCGGTTCAAGGCATATCGGTTGTATATGGTAGGCAGGCGGCGGCAGCCAGTGTTGGGAAGAAAGCCGCACAGGTTGGTGCACGAACGGAAAAGGCAGAAACCGAAACGATTAAAAGGTGCTGCGTGCACCTCTCTCGAACCGGTGTAGCATTATAGACACCCACGACACGCGAAACATTGCGAAGAGACCAAGGAGGAAGCAGAAGAATCGGCGCATGGAGGCGGTTCTATCGCGGACCACCTCGGACCTCCCTCTAACCGAAAGAGGGGATCTTCCTCACTGTCTCTTCTTCCTTTTTACACTTCTCTTACCTCTATATACCTCTATATGCGTTTGTGTATATGCGATGTTTTGTATCATTCACCGCGATACAGAATCTTTTCGTCTCCTCTTAGTCATTTGAAAATTTTTCATGGGGTCAAGCATTGGTCCCGTTCTCAATCCTTGGGCTACATCGCGTCACCTTGGCGTCGATAATCAACCCAGACAGCACGAATGATCATTTTAAATTCACAAAAAGAACTTCTTGAACAGTCCCCGTTATTACAGTGAAAATGAATTCAAAATTCATACATGTCGAATGCCTGAATAGTTCTTTATGAATCCGTTCTGAAGATTATGTTCATTTTGAATTCAAACTATTCACAATGAATTCATGTTTACTGCACTGAGAGAAAAAATTTCCGGAAACAATAAGACATTTAGTTGAATAGTCGCCAAAAAGAAACTTAATTGATTTGAATAAACTTTCATTGACTCAATTAAATAACTGTTTCAATTGATGAAATATTTCATAGCATATTAAATATTTGTTTGATTGAATGAATATTTAATCGAGTCAATGAAAGTTTATTCAAATCTTGAAATTATTGAATATCTTATGACGACTATTCAACTAAATATTTCATTGTTTCCGGAAATTTTTTCTCTCAGTGTGTGAGACACACAACGGGAGCTCTCTGCGGGTCCGTTTTGTGCTGGGTGGGTTTTCATGAAAAATCAACAAAAAAAGATAAATTTTTCAACAAATTTCGATGAAATTGAATGAAATATATCAATAGGGGTGTGCGAGCAGTGATTTTTTCGAGTCGAGTAATTGAAGTTTCGAGTCGAGTCGAGCCGAGTACTTTAAAAGTATTTAATTTATATGAATATGAATATGAATATGATAGGGGATAACGATCCATTATGTTCTCTAAGAATATTCTATACCCTTTGCAAATGATGATTCATGATAATTCTTAAAAAATCCACAAATTACTCGAAGATTATCGAGTAGCTCGAAAATTTCGAACAGTACAAAATACCCCAAACAGCATAAATGATCATTTTGAATTCATATAAGCTTCTCAAAGAATTCTTGAACAGTTCCCGTTATATCAGTGAACATGAATTCAATATGAATTCAATTAACTCAAAATGAATACATATTGGATGCCTGGATAGTTCTTGATGAATTCTTTCTGAATTACTGAGTTGTTCATCAAGAATTCAAATTGAATTCACAGTATTCAATAATGGATTCATGTTTACTGTCATAACGGGAGCTCTTTGAAGGGACTCTTGTGCTGTATGGGACTCGACTCGATTCGACTCGAGGATACTCGAAAATTTCGAGTACTCGCACACACCTATTTATCAAACTTTGCCAATTTGTAAAAACTTTGCCAATACTGGAAGAAATTGTTGAATTTGGTTGAATTTCATTGAATTTTGTTAAAGGTTGCTGAATTCTGATCAAAAATTGGTCCCTCTTTTCATGAAAAATCAACGAAAAAAGATGAACTTTTCAAAGAAATTTCGATGAAATTATATCAAATTTATCAAACTTTGCCAATATTGGAAGAGATTTGTGAATTTGTTTGAAGGGTATAAAGCGACGTGCACTGTAAAAAATATACTTCCTAAACTGCCAAAGAAGTTTGGCAGTTTTTTACACAAACTTTTTTTGTAAATTACCAAACAAAAGTTTGTAAACATTCAAAAAATTTTGTGATTCCACGAAGATTTTTGAGAATTCACAAACTTTTGTTCGGCAATTTACAAAAAAGGTTCGGAAATTATTTTTCCAAACCAAATTTGTAAATTTCCAAGCATTTTTGTTTGGAATTCAACAAATTTTTTTTACACTGTGGAAGAGGAAACGAAACAGTATACAAGTGCGAAAAAAGCGGAAATTGAAACATTTTACGCTTCATTTGTTTCAATCTCCGCTCCCAGCGAGCGGAAATTTCCACCAGGGTGAATTTCATCAAATTTTGTGAAATGTTGCTGAATTTTAATCAAAAATTGCACCCTGTTTTCATGGAAAATCAACAAAAAAAGATGAACTTTCCAACAAATTTCGATGAAATTAAATCGAGTTTATCAAACTTTGCCAATACTGGAAGACATTTTTGAATTTGGTTGGATTTCATTGAATTTTGTTAAAGGTTGCTGAATTTTGATCACAAATTGGTCCCTTTTTTCATGAAAAATCAACAAAAAAAGATGAAATTTGATCAAATTTTGCCAATTTGGAAAAACTTTGCCAATACTGGAAGAAATTTTCGAACTTGGTTGAATTTCATCGAATTTTCTTAAATGTTGCTGAATTTTAATCAAAAATTGGACCCTCTTCTTTTGAATTCACAAAAACTTCTGAAAGAACTTCTTGAAAAGTCTCCGTTATGACAGTAAAAGTGAACTCAATGAATTAAAAATGCATACATGTCGGATGCCTGCATAGTTCTTTATGAATTCGTGATATGAATTCTTTCTGAAGATTAAGTTATTCATCAAGAGTTCAAACTATTCATAATGAATTCATGTTTACTGTCATAGCGGGAGCTCTTTGCGGGGACTGTTGTGCTGTATGGGATTTTTCACCAAGGTAGTTACTATATATCTCGAAAATTTCTGATGAAATTGCGAATATTTCAATGTTCCACACATTGATGAACTTTCATCAAGAAAATTGAAAGCAAAAAGGAAAATTCTCAGAAATCTTACTCGAGAATTGCAAGGAAACTGGGGAAAAGATGAAGAAACAAGAATATTCCACTATTTCACGACGGGTTCCCCGTATGGAAATATTTCGCTGAAAAATGTCTGCAAAACTATGAAAAATATCTGAAAAAAAATGAAAAAACTCTGAGAAACTCTGACAAACTCTGAGAATCTCTGAAATTTTGATGAGAAATCTAATATTTTTGGGACATTCTTTACAGACTTTTTTCAGACTTTTTTCAGAGTTTCTCAGAGTTTTTTCATTCTTTTTCAGAGAAATAGTAACGAAATTGCACTCTGAAAAAACTCTGACAAAACTCTGATGGATTGCTAACATTTTTCTGACTTTGAGAAAAAAATTCAAAAATTTTCAAACACTTTTTCACACATGATATTTGAATACGGCATATGAATGTATTTATTGAATTTCAGGATTTTTCAATAATCAGAAAAATGTCAACAATTTATTAGAGTTTTGTCAGAGTTTTTTCAGAGTGCAATTTCGTTACTATTTCTCTGAAAAAGTATGAAAAAACTCTAAGAAACTCTGAAAAAAGTCTGTAAAGAATGTCCCAAAAATATTAGATTTCTCATCAAAATTTCAGAGATTCTCAGAGTTTGTCAGAGTTTCTCAGAGTTTTTTCATTTTTTTTCAGAGATTTTTCATAGTTTTGCAGACATTTTTCAGCGAAATATTTCCATACGGGTCTGGATAACGCCGTAGAAAAATCGAATTATTCGAAAGTAATCTGGAGATTGATGCCGAAGGCGCACCGTGGAAAGATGTTTGAAATGAAATTTAGGGAATTTTGAAAGATATTTTGAGGAATTCCATCGCGATTCAGAGGATTGAACCGAACGAAATCGGAATATTTTTCCAAATTTTGTTTCAGGGTCTACGAAACAGTCGGTGTAGAAAGATTTTGAAACAAATTCTCATGAATTCTTACACTGTAAAAAATTGCCGGTGTTAGAAAAAATTGCACATCAAATGGTGCTTTCTCAACAACACATGGTGTCATTCTAGCACTGTTTGGTGTTATTCTGACACCGAGTTTGGAGTGGACTTGTATAGAATCCACGTTGTGTCAGTTCTGTGTTAATTCTGACACCGTTTTGACACCGCTTTTTTCACAGTGTACACGGAAAAAATGAGTGATCCAAATTTTCGTTGACTAGTATGCCAATTTTGAACGGAGCACGAGTTTGAAAAGAATTCGTATACTGGATTTTAATAATTCGTTAACTGTGTTCGTCCAAATGAATTCTTATTTATATACACTGTAAAAAAACTTCCAAAACAAGGTTTAGAAGTTTTTTACCAAAAATTTTGTTGGTAAGTTCACAAACATGGTGGGTGCGATTACAAACAATTTTTGTCAATTGACGAATCTTTTCTGGGGAATCACAAGAATTGTTTGGAAATTTACAAAAAAGTTTTGAGTTTCCAAACAATCGGGAAATTTACCAATCTGTAAGTTTTTCACCATACTTTGCCGCTTGGAAATTCACGAATATTTTTTACAGTGTAGATCATCTATCACTCTCTCATGTGAATGACAAAAAATTTGGAGGAATAAGCAACTGAATTCAACTGATTTATCGAGAGTGCTTTTGACTCGTATAATTTTACATTTGAGATCCCCAATAAAAATATTTCTCTTCAAAACTTCAACAATTTCTCTGTAAAACTTCATTATCGCAATTCTTAGAGGAAGAAAGAATTTTTTCAACAGATTCATCTTCCAAAACTCTGTGAAATTCTGCATATTTCTAAAAATTTCTATTCCCAGACAGCACTACAGTCCCTTTTGAATTCGCAAAGAATTCACAGAAAAGAATGCTTTGAGAACTCTTTTTTGAGAATTCAATATATCATTTGAGAGAATACATGCAGTAGCAAAAGACTTCAAAAAGAATTCTTATTGAGTGCATATCAGAACTCGCAAAACATTCATCAAGACCACATACGGTATTCCAAAAGAACACCCATTATGCGACAAAACATGAATCCCCACGGAAGTTCAAGATGTGTTCTCAGTTCGCCCAAATGAACATAAAATGAAAGCAAGAACTTGAATTCTTTCAGAAGTTATTTGATATTCATTGAAATGTCAGACATTCAAAATGAGTAAAAATATTCATATTCAAAGCTTGGAATCTTTAAATTGATTTTGTTTATCCAAGTATAAAAGCTAATAGATGATAAAATACCAAAGTGTAGTGGTACTTGATTTCATTGCAATAACATGCAATAAATAAAATAATTCTATAATTATTGACATTAATGGAATGACATACAAACTCTTGAATACTATGATGAAATATTTTGAGGTTAGGATTTACTGTGGGTAAAAAAGATGAATGCAATTTTCAAATTGTATCAAAATTTGTAATAATGGTTGAGAGACAAAAGTAGTTTGGGATTCATCTTGATCATTATGAAATTCAGAGCGAACATTCAGTTCATTGAATCTTTTTGAAATTCATGAAATTATGACGCATAAAGCGTTGTTTTTTGTTTCTTTTAAATTGCCAGTATAAACAGTGAAAATCAGAGTATGCCTTGAAAGTGTTATGTATAACGTAGGGAAAATACGTTGGAATTTTGAAAGTTCTGCGTTGAACATTGTAAGGTCTCATAATTTGGTACTGTTCATACTTAGCGCAGGTGAAGAAGTTCCTGATGTCCCGTACAAAAATATTTCGCTGGAATCATCATGAATAATCTCTGAAAAACTCCGCTTTTTCTCTAAAAAAAACTCTGAGGAATTTCTGAAAATTTGATGAAAAATGTAATATTTTTTAGAGGTGGGCGAATCTTTACGAAGCGAATCTTTTGTATAAAAAAAATGTTCAATTTGTATCGAATTCTATAGAGTTTTTATCAAAACTCGATAAGTATTTTATACAAAAGATTCGCTTCGTCAAGATTCGCCCGCCTCTAATATTTTTGGAACATTCTGTATAAACTTTTTCAGACTTTTTTCAGAGGTTTTCAGAGTTGTTCAGACAAATAGGAACGAAATTGCACTCTGATAGAATTCTGACAAAACTCTGAGAAATTTCTGACTATTAAAAATTTTCAAAATTACATGAATACATTCATATTCCAAATTCAAATATCATATGTGAAAAAGTGTTTGAAAATGAAAAAATTTTACTTCAATAATCAGAAAAATGTTAGAAATTTTTCGGAGCTTTGTTAGAGTTTGTTCAGAGTGCAATTTCGTTCCTGTTTGTCTGGAAAAAAAATTGAAAACCTCTGAAAAACTCTGAAAAAAGTCTGAAAAAAGACATTGTATGGTATTTACATATTTTAAATTAGAATTTTTTTCTTAACTAACCTTTGAAAAATGGTATACATTATTTTTTGAAGCGAAAGTTTTTCAAACCGTTGAGTCTGCTTTTTTCAAATATCAAAGTAACCATTTCATTCATTTATTTGTTCATTTGATGAGCATTAAAAACTGATACCATTATGCACGTAAATTGTATTCAAAACTGAATACGTTATGTGCTCAGAATGTATCCCTAATGGCGTTCAATGTGAGTTCTTTTGGGTGGACTAGGTATTCTTTTTGACCTTCCATATGTTTTCATGTTTAGTCGCATAACGGGTGTACATGTTGATGTCTCATAGAATTAATTTGGATGATTCTGGGGATACAAAATGAATTTTCCCAAAAACTGAGGTGTTCTAAATGTTTTTTTCAAGAATTCTTTGTGAAGTGGTGGTGCTGTCTGGGTTACCAGTAAAGATTTTTCTGTACATTTCCAACTTATTGGTCAAAGTTGTTTTGTTGAGAGAATTGTTTTGTAAATTTACTAAAAGTGTTCGATAAAAAACTTCTAAATTTGTTTCTGAAGTTTCTTTACAGTGAACAGTTTTGAAGGAGAATACTGGAGAAACGTGTCACACTTGGATATGAAATTCTTTGGAACTCCAAGAAACAATCTATAATTCAAGAATTCTGATGGAAAATTTACAAGAAAGTTTTCATTAACCCGTATCCTAGACAGCAAGAATAACCCGTTTGAATTCTTGAAGACTCCTTAATGAGTTCTTGGAACAGTCCCTGTTATGTCAGTGAAAACGAATTCAATATGAATTCAATGAATTCAAAACAAATACATGTTGAATGCCTGGAGAATTCTTCACGAACTCACCACATGAATTCTTTCTGAACGGTAAGTTGTTCATCAAGAATTCAATTTGAATTCAAAGTATTCATAATGAATTCATGTTTACTGTCATAACGGGAGCTCTTCGTGAGGACTCTTTCCCATACAGTGAACATGAATTCCTTATGAATACTTTGAACTCAAATTGAATTCTTGATGAACAACTTACTGTTCAGAAAGAATTCATGTAGTGAGTTCATGAAGAATTCTCCAGGCATTCAACATGTATTTGTTTTGAATTCATTGAATTCATATTGAATTCGTTTTCACTGACATAACAGGGACTGTTCCAAGAACTCATTAAGGAGTCTTCAAGAATTCAAACGGGTTATTTTTGCTGTCTGGGTTTGCTGTATGGGATCTCCGAAACTTCAAAAAAGTTTCTGAAAAGTCAGAAGAGAGTTGCACTCAGAGAAAAGAAGTTGCTGAAACAGCAAACCTCGAAAATTTGAATTTGCATAGCTGATATGGCAAAACTTGTTGCTGAATTAGCAAAACGGTTGCTATTACAGCAAAACTCTTGCTCTTTCAACAAGCGCTTGTCATTCAGCGATCCGGAATTGTAGATATAGAAAGATGTAGACGGCTAGAAAATTTTGCTGAATTAGCAAATATCTTGCTGAAATAGCGATATTCTTGCTGCAACAGCAACCGTTTTGCTACTTCGGCAAAGCAAATTTGTCGGAATAGCTTTTTCAGCAAGAATTTCTTTTCTCTGCGTGCCCTGTTAAACATCACAAGAACTTTTGCCCGCATCTTCAATGAAAATTTCTGTTTACAGGGTAAACTAGGGTTCTGATGGAAAATTCAGAACACACTATTAAAAACCTCCTTCTGAAAATTCAGCAAATGTAATTTTTCACAGTCACTTCTTCCTGAATTTTCAAACAAACTTGAGTGAATTTTAAGAAACTCTAGCTAAATCGTCCAAACTTATTCTGAAAATTCAGAAAATGACTGTCACATTTTTTGAAGAAATCTTGTTGCAATGCAAATTCAGAACATCTGTGATTTTTCACAGAAGGGGGAATGGTTTTTCAATAAAACATCCTGTGTCTTCAGATGATTTTACGAAAAGTCTAAGATATCTGATGCAACACTTCTAGTTATCTTTTAGATATCTTAAGGGGGGGATCCTGCTTTAGAAAGCCTTGAAATAGTATTTTTTTGGGGAATTTTTTTAGGTATGAAAAAAAAATAATAATTTTATCCAACGAACTTTACAGGGTATTTTCATATATTTTTCAATCGAGCTAAATTTTCGATTGTTTCACAAATCAGCGCAAGTTGAAGGTATTTGAACACCGCCATGCGACCGTTGAAATCTCTTTGAGGAGGGAAACTCGATTCGTTTAGTCAGCGTGGATAGTCCCACCGACAACCACTACACAATAAACAATCGATAAACTTTTCCCTCGATAAAATAGAATCCAGAAAACTGTACTGAGCCGATGGTGACGAACGGATCGGTACTGGAAAGGTAGTATGAGCCACCAACGGTTGTCTGCCGATTGCGGATCGGTACTTAACCGACTTCATTTCAAGTTCGATATCTGAACCAACTGTTATGGACCACTCTTCCACCAATGTTGGATTAACAACGGCACAATTTTAGTAGACAAGCGTTGGCCTCCAACGTTGATTCGGTACCGAACCAATGTGAATAAATATCTCGTGTACTTTGAGAGAATGGTCCAGTACCGGCTTGATACAGGCTGCCAGTTTAGAGTAAATTTCACGCTAAATTCCCCTTAGTGCAGAAATTGTGATAATGCATTGAAAACCTTCCATAGTTACAACAGCGCGAATAACGGTTGAGTAACAGTCGTCGGTACTCGAATAGCGATCGATACTAGTAGTATCAGTTCTCGATGTCGAAACCACCCTGATTTCCAGGACTGAATTTCCGGCCGTCAACGGTTGCACCCTGGCAGCCTGTATCGAGCCGGTACTGAACCATCCGTCAATTTCTACGTGGGATCTTGAGAATCTATAAGAGAATAATCATCGGTATGCGATTCTTCTCAACCGTTCACGGTTCCATAAAAATATGAAGAATCGGAACCTATTTCAAGACAACAGACGGGAGCAAAGTTCCCTCATTTCGCGTAGTGTCGAGTTATACTTTTGCCACTGCATTTACAAACCGTTCGTCGTTTCCAGTCACACGCGGTTGCATGTATCTCTATATTGCGCTCCTAATTATACAACGAATTTCATGAATGAGTGAGCTAGCAAAGACAGTGCCCCATACACGAGCATATATAACCATGGTCAATGCCGAGAGTGCAGGCGGCTTTTGTGGGAGATCAAAGAGATCTTGTGAGTTCTTACTTACCCTTATGTTCTTCTCGTGCAAGATAACGTGAACGCTGACGATGATGTTAACGCACGTATTACCGAGAGAAGAAAATCTCCCTGTTAATGTATAAATAGAGAACTTTCTTCTATCGCGTTTAAAGGTCAAATTCTGACGTGCTTGATCACAATCTTCCTGAATCTCGTGTAATTTCAGTTGAATTCGGATCTCGTTGGCTGTTCGATCGTCGACACAATGATGCGTTCACTTGGGTGGTCAAGCGCACACCCCCAACATAGAATTTCAAGTGCTAAGAAGGATCATTTCGTGGCATTAATTGTGGTGAAAGAAAAAAAAAACCGTGAAATTCAATTCTTCGTACATTCTAGTATGTATACATATATATGTATTGATACAGATAGTACGCGATTTGCCGGATTAAATGCATGTACTGCAAACTTTCTTGGCATAGTTTGTGGAAAGATTCAAATTTAGCCAGACACGAACAATAATATTGACTCGACGAAATCAGAAATTTTGCTCTTCTTGTGATAAACATCCCGCGAATCGACGCACGTGCCACCAATATGTGGAAAGGTCTTTTATTTAACGGTATATAACACAGGGGATTGGGTCGTATATATGCGCATACGTGTGGCACGCACGTATAAATTTATGTTTCGATGTAGATTTTTCAACGCGTTCTTCGAATTTCATTAATGATCATGTTGTGGGTTAAAAATCCTGATCATGCAAGAATTCATCATTCATTCATTCATTTTCATCTCATTCAGCACAACGTAGATAAAGTATGGCCGAGGGTTGGTGAATAACATCATTTTTATGATTTATCGATTTCCTTTCCCTGCTACAAACACGGATAGATTCGAATAGAAATTCGCCGATGGATACAAAAATAGGATTCAAACGAATCAAAGTGTATCCATCTGCAAATTTTTATCTGAATCTATTCGCGTTTTCACCAGGGTTCCAATGGAGTTCCATTATTGATGGGACAATGACAATGAAATAGACTATTGCCTGAATAGAAATGTGAATCAGTAGTGTTGCCGCGATCTGAAAAAAAGAGCTATCACGATCTTCAGATCCCAGCCTCGTTCAACTGAAAGTACATTCTTCCATAGTAACAACTATTGGGTGAAAATGGGAAGATCTTGGGAATCCAAATTGAAATATAAGTTTATAAAATCAACTTTTGAATTAATCTGTATTCGATCTGGACATCATCTGAATTTCGATCTGGGTCGAACCGCTTGGAGTGTTAATTGAATAAAAATTAAGATTAACGGGATTGCAGCTCGATGTAAACTGACTGGTAATCGAATTTCAATTGTAATCTATATTCTAACCAATTTTCACTTCCCATAATTTTAATTGAAGAATATTGGAATGTAAAGATCGTGATAGCTCGTTTTCTGGATCGCGACAACACTATGAATTAGCCTATGCCAGGCCCCGTTGAAGCCTTGTTTAGGAAGGTCTGGGCCCGGATAGGGTCCGGGCAGGATCACTCTTCAATCAGGGAAATTTGTTTGTCAATCTTGCGCCAGTGCATCACCAATATGTGATGGATAGAGTTATTCATTTGTTTATTTATGTATACCAGGTGTGTAAGTACGAAACCGGAATTTTTGTACAGAAAAAAACAAGTTTATTGTAATGATATGATACAAAGTAACTTATTCAAAGTATTGTCCATCGCTATCTATACATTTTTTCCATCTTTCTGGCAATTTGTGGATTCCGCGCCAAAAGAACTGTTGCTCTTTTGAGGCAAACCAGTCATCGAGCCATTTTCGTACATCTTCGTAAGAAGTAAAGCGCTGCTCGGCAAGTGCGTGTCCCATCGATGCGAACAAGTAGTAATCGGATGGGGCAAGGTCCGTTGAGTAAGGCGCGTGCTGAAGAATCTCCCAACGGAACGACTCTATCGTTTCCTGGACCTGTTTTGCTTTGTGTGCTGGTGCATTATCATGCAGCAAAATCACCTTGTGTCGTCTTTGTTGGTATTCTGGTCGTTTTTCACGCAAAACTCGATCCAAATCGATCATTTGTTGTCGGTAGCGTTGAGTATTGACAGTTTCCCCAGGTTTCAGCAGCTCGTAGTAGATTACGCCCTTCTGATCCCACCAAACACACAGCATTGTCTTTCGTCCGTAGCGGTTTGGTCTTGCCGTCGATGTTGATGGTTCACCCGGAGTAACCCATGACTTTTTGCGCTTAGGATTCTCGAAATATATCCACTTTTCATCGCCAGTCACAATTCGATGGAGAAATGACTTTCTTTGGAACCTGGCGAGCAGCATTTCGCACGATGTTTTGCGGTTTTCCTGCTGTCTTTCGTTGAGTTCATGTGGAACCCATTTCCCCACCTTTTGTATCTTTCCCATGGCTTTCAACCGAAGGGAGATGGCTTCTCGGGTCACCTTTAACCGATCCGCCAGTTGTTGTTGTGTTTGAGCGTCGTCTTCGTCCAACAAGGCTCGCAGGTCAGCGTCTTCAAACTTTTTCGGTGGTCTTCCACGTTCTTCGTTCCTGACGTCAAAATCGCCACTTTTGAACCGTTTGAACCACTCGAAACACTGTGTTTTACCGAGAGCATGCTCACCAAACGCCTCCCCAAGCATTCGATGCTATTCGGCTGCGGTTTTCTTCAGATGAAAACAGGAAAGTAGTGCTGTCCGCAAATCGTTGTCGGCACAAAACTCGACATGTTTATCTCTAATAAACTAATGCTACTGAATGAAACTCGTGTTATTGTGAGTTGGAAATCTTTGTCGGATATCAATACAATAACAAGACACCGCTGTCGTGATGTGTCGGTAACTGCATCGACATCTAGCGCCAGCTATGGGCAAATTCCGGTTTCATACTTACACACCTGGTAGATTCGGATTCGACTTCGGATTCGGATTTCACGCACCAAATTACTTCCGAAAATGACAATTTCATTTAAAGAAGGATTTCATTGCTGACCAGTGTTATCAATTTCATTACTATTTAAACTTCCGACGATTACCTACATATATTTAATACGAATTTCTCACAATTTAATCCGTCTCTTTATGATTCCACCGCGCAGAAAAGAATTTTTTTCGAAATCGAGAAACTTTATATATCATACAACGTATACGAATAATATTTTGTTGTAATCTCAATACCAAATTCAGATAACATATTATTCCCTTCGATAATTAATGATCAAGATTTTGCAATCGGTAGGGAAACGTCGGTGGTTCAAATTAGAGAATATGTTTTTAGAGAGCAAAGATTGCAGATCTTGTGGCGCTCGTTAGAGTTTTAGGCTCCCGTGTATTAATTATCTCTACTTCGCTCGCTCCCTCTGACTTCATATTGTCTTTTATAAGTAAACCGTATCTTACATCTCATGTTGGCACACCGTTTATTTTTGTACGAGCTACTTCTTCTTCTTCTTCTTCTTCTTTTTGGAGTCTCAAAAGGAGAAAAAGAAAGGAATGAGAAAATTTCCATGAGGGAATGAACCAACTTTCATCCACCTTCTCTATTCCGCAGAGCAAAATCCTTTGCGAAATTTCATGATACCTCAAACTATGGTCCAAAGAAATATAGAATTTTATTTAAAATTACTCATCTGAAATTGGAATCGCTGTAAATCGATGGGGAAGTCACTCACGGTAGCTGTTTAAAAAATTAATTTGTGTTGTAGAAGTTTGAATCGTTTATAAAAATGAAACGGAAGATTCAAACTCACTCATTGACTCTTGGGAATTAAAAATATCGTTTGAAGAATGTGCTTCATAGGAGTATTTGGTTGTTCGATTATCAATTCGTTTCAATAAACGATTCAAAATTCAGCAACATTGTCAATTTACTATAATCTCAACTGAAACTGATGATGTAATAGTGATAAAAGATGATGAAGTATTTGTAATTACCGAAATTTTCTCCTCACAAAAAGAAATCCATTCAATATATGTCAGGTGTACAACTTTGCTTCCGCCGTTTTTCTCAAAATCTTGTCACGTCGCTAGCCACTACTCTTTCCCATCTCTTTGGCGATTGTTGGATCCCACCTCGATCCATTCTTTAACTTATTCATAAGAATGAAAATGCTGATGACTCAGGCCGTGTGCCATCGATCGAAATAAAGGGTAGTCGGAAGGAGCAATGTCTGGAGAGTACGGTGGTTTTTTAGTGTTTCCAAATATGTCTTGACTGGTTTTGAGACATTTGGCCGAGCATTATCACGTTGGAGGATAACTTTATCGCGTCTTTCTTGGTACCGTGGCTGTTTCTCCTTCAATGCTCGGCTCAAACGCATCAAATGCGTTCGATATCGATCCCCTGTAATGGTTTCACTCGGTTTCAATAGCTCATAATACACGACACCAAGCTGATCCCACCAAATGCAGAGCATAACCTTGGCACCATGAATATTTGGTTTAGCCGTCGCCGTGGGGACATGTCCGGGCATTCCCCAAGATTTTCTGCGCTTGGGATTATCGTAGGGGAGGCATTTTTCTTTGCCGGTCACAATGCGGTGTAAAAACCCCTTTCGATTCTGTCTTTGAAGCAGCTGTTCGCGAGTAAAGAAACGTCGTTCGACATCTCTTGGCTTCAATTCGTACGGAACCCAATTCCCCTGTTTCTGAATCGTTCCCATGGCTCTGAGGCGTTTCCAAATGGTTTGTCGAGTTACTCCCAATGATTCTGCCAATTCTTCTTGCGTTTGGCACGAGTCTTCATCGAGTAATGCCTCCAATTCGGAATCTTCAGAAAATTTTCTCTCTCGTTGTCGGCCATGTCGGTCTTCGACATCAAAATCACCCTTCTTGAAACGTTGGAACCATTCACGACACGTTCTTTCACTCGAAGCAGTCTCATCCTCGGTACTTGAGAGCATTCGATGAGCCTCAACCGCAGTTTTCTTCAAATGAAAGCAGAAAATCAGAACTTCCCGCAAATGACGTGAATTCCGCTCAAAAACTGACATCAAGTAAAAATTTATGATATTCATTACCTAACTTATTCCAACCGTCACCTACTGACGCAAGCAGATATTGTCAACGGCGGAAGCAAAGTTGTATACCTAATATAAAAACCGAGGATTTATTTGATTATCCAGTTCCCTGAAGGGGTATTGGAATTTATATTGTAGACAAACCTATGAAGTGACCCTGGTTAAAAGAATACATTGAATCTCACAAATGAAATTTTATCTGAATTAATCTCATTGACAAAAGTTGAATAGGATTTAGACAGAACATTGTACAAGATTCAATGAGATTTGGCGAGAATCAATGGTTTTCATATCAGAAATATAGCCAATTTTCCAAAAATTGAAAACTGAAAATGTTATGTCAATTGGTTTCTTCGAATAATTCAGAAATATTAACAATCGTGTCAACGTTGGTGCCATTGAATTACCCTCCGTCGGATTCGACAGATCCAATCTCAATTCCACGTCAAACCAATCTTGGTCGGTACTGGCCCAATAGTTCAACTGACTCACATTCCGACTGGGAGTTTCTACACAGGAGAACAAGTGTTTCTTATTATACAAATTTACTTTGCTCTGCGAATGCAGTTTGAATTGAAATAAACGCAGAGTACTTACGGAGATTTAATTCTTCCGAAAGAGAGATATCGAATACACATTGTTCGTAATACACGTAAATATGTATTGGCAGCAGATAAGATACCACCCGCAACACATATACTCGATCATGTAATCAAACCCCCTGTAGGGAAGTGTGCACGCACGCACGGATGAAAGAACCTCGAGAGACGAGGATTACATGGACAAACTGGAGTCTCGAGGACCCCCAACGGACGAAAATGAGTTTGAGAATCGATGTGCCGCTCTCCTGATTGAATTTTAACGTATCATCGTGTCCGATGCGCAACTCACCACATCGTTTTGATTATCCGCTTACGCGCAATATGTTATGTCATTTGCCTTGTTACAGGGTAAAAGAGAAAGTCAAAAGCAGCACACGGGTGGAACGGAGTTATTCAATCGACGTTGGTACAATATAAATCCCCTACGCTTGGCTGTCATGCCTGGCCCAAGCGCAACATTGGCCCGTTGCCAATATTAGCGGAATCGCGAAATTTTTAGAGTGAGATTTCACTCTTCAGCCAGCCAAAAGTGAGCCTGTGGAAATTTCAAGTGAAATTTCCACTCTTTTAGAGTGATATTCTAAGGTTTGAGGTTAGAAACTCACAGACACTCAAATTCTAGAGTCAATTTTTCACCCTAAAAGAGTCAGGGTTCACTCGGAACGAGTGAAAATCCCACTCGAAGTGGACTGGCTCACTTCTGAGACTTAGTGGAGTGAAACACGTGATTCTCCACTCTTTCAGATTTAGAGAGTACATGGAAAAGAAAGTCTGTGCACAGCTTTCAATCGAATTGAACTGTTTTGATGCACGGAGATAAAAGATTTTGTTATTTCAACGGTTCTGTCTTCGCTGAGTGGATTGAATCATCTAACGATGACAATTCCTTACAAATCGATTTGTTATAATTATCAGTCCTTCGCTATTCTTTCCCTAGTAGAAACATCACAAGTTCTTCCTCGTGACTCATGAGTTATTCGCAGGGAAAAACTTCCCTGGTTAAAAGAATCCATTGAATCTGACAAATGAAATTCAATGAGATTTGGTCAGAACATTGTCCAAGTTTAATCGTAATTTAGTGAGATTTGGCCAGATTCAACGAGATTCACATGAAATTTCTGTCCAAATCTCATTGGAAAATCACCGGTGAAATTTGGTCAGAACATTGTCCACGTTTAATTGTAATTCAATGAGAATTGGTCAGAATCAATGGGTTCTTTTGACCAGGGTTATTAAAATATAAATAGTGAGCGACTAACGAATCACTTGTAAATCTTATCTGACTAACGATGTTTGGATAAAACTTGTGAATTTCTTGCAAGGTTAATCCAAACATTACTAAGATTAGATTTATATATTATTAACTAAAATAATTAATAAGCAGTTTCATTCATCAGATTTGCCAAATATTCATTAGATTCATATTTGCATTGACTAATTTTTCTGAATGAGTGGTAAAAAAATGTTTCATGCACGTACACTAAGAAAAAATAATCAATCAAATTGAAAACATGTCTCTTTATTCTGAAAATAGAATCCTCTCCAGACAGTGTTCTTTTGATGCAAGAAAACAATGTTACCTACTACCAGAAAACAAAATTCTCTGAGTTGAAGCAAATTTGTTCAAACTAATAACATATCTGAATCAATTATAAATTCAATAATAAGTTTTTATTTTTACCCTTCAATTATTCTCACAAGTGCCATAATGTTAGTTTCTAATAAGTTCCTCGTTAGATAATGATGACTGTTTCACTAGTTTTGATAAATGGAATCTAGTTAGTTGGAGTGTTACATTCTAGGGAGTGCCTTGTGAGTTTTCCTCCCTAGTGCCTCATGAGTGGAAGAGATAAACTCGTAAGTGCCTCATCATTAACTAGCGAGAATTTCTACCAGGGTTAACAAACTTGCTTGCTGTCCGCATAATAATAAGCGGATTTCGCGTGTGTAAAATAGTGCGTGAACAATGATAGCTTGTTATCCTCTAGAACCCATCCAAAGTACGTTTATCAGTATCTTTTCAATGTTAACGCCGAACATCGAGAGTTGATCACCAACTCGAAATCGATTTCTACAACTTCTGTGAACAATTCTCTATTTTTGAGAATCTCGAGGAGCAGCACCTAAGGACACGTTACACGTTTCTCATCGAGTCAAACGGGTTGAGGATTACAGGGGCACACGAGCTCTTGCATCGAGCTAAAACTAAATTTAGAGATCGATTCCCGTGGAAATAAACTGATAGACGAGAGATTGCGAAGTGCGAAATGCGGGATGCGAGAGAGAATCGATCTCCAAGCGAAGAGGAGATTTTATCCCAAGATACCGAGTAACTTGAGAATGATTGGTCGATGATACTTGGCGCAATTCAAAATATTGTGAAGGAATGAAAAAACTCAACCAACCGGGAGGCCGCCAGAATTTCTAATTGATGTCAGAGGAACGTTGCAAACGAGCTTGCAAAATTTAGTTCCCCGGTTATGCGTAATCTTTATCATCCACAACGCAATTAACGGATAATGCGACGAATACATTGTGTAGCCTATACAGACTATAATCAATTTACTTGGACCTTGATGAAATGGTCCCGTAAATCTCATCATGCTCTGCTCTACCTATCTTTCGAATCGCAGATAAGTAGAGAGAGATTATTATTGATGGTATTGTTCGGGCGTGATTCGATTAACAAGACCGATGCCGTCGCATAAATCGACTCGTCAGATTGGAATTAAAATTTCATGGAACTTCTTGTGAATGTTGTATCGATTTATTTACTCATCGTCTCTCTCTCTCTCTCTCTCTCTCTCTCTGGGATACTAATTAATGTTACTACAACATTGTCTTGTATTCTTGTTGGTCGAGTTTATTTCATTCAACTATCAAGGATGTTTTTTTACCTCGACAGGAATTAACAAATTATCCGACCTTGGCCAAATTTTGACTCATATTGGACTTCACCCCACACAGCACCACAGTTCCATATGGATTCGCAAAGAACTCCATAAAAATAATTCAATATGACTTCTTGATTAAGAGTTCTTAAAGAATTCATAAAGAATCCAATCAGATCGTAAAGAATTCTAAATGAGTTCCTAAAGAGCTCAGAAAAGAGTTCATGAAGTATTCATAATGATTCGCAAGGTATTCTCAAAGAATCCCCGGAATGTCAGTTCAGAATGAATCGCTGGGGGAGTTCTTTTTCTCGTCCAAGAGAACTCCTAAAGAGCTCTGTGAAGAATTCAAAAAGAAGTCTTATCAAGTACTTTTTAAGTTAATGTTGAAAATTTCTATTTATTTCATAGAAATATAAAAGTACTTGACAGGAAAAAAGTACCTTGAGTACAAAAAGTGATTGAGGATGCCCATCTCTGTTTATAAGTTTCCTAATTTTTCAAATTCATTTCCATCAACTTGCTGAAACTTGACTTGATTGAAATGTTACAGCGATTTATAATGGAATGTTTTATTGTATAAAGAATTTCAGAATTAATTGGCAAATAGTTTTGTATGAAATCAATTCTAAATGTACCTTGCGTCAAGTTATAAAATACATTTAATGCTTCACATTACCCGATAAAAATACTCTCAATTTTTTTACATGTCCTTTACACTGCTAATGGTTGATCACATTTCAATGTATTCAGAAATAGTCTGGTAAAATCAAAATATGGCCCTTGAAAACATTTCTGCAATTCCTTCGCTGAGTCTGTGACGCTGTTTTCTTTCTGTTAACTGAGATCGAGCAATGAAATCTTGCACATACATGGAGACACCTCACTGTAAGGTCGAAGAGTGACTAAATATACATACACCAGTATCCGAATGTCTGTTCCATAACATCCTTCGATATTGTTATGGATTTGTGTTGAATCTTCTTCAGTTCGATTAGAATTACTCACTTTGAACTTTTCAATGAATTTGTAACGAATTCTTTCAACTCTTCTACAATATCCCGGGATGCTCGGGTGAACGGTTTGAAGAGTTTTTGGAGTGTTTCGATGAATTATTCAAATTTTTTGAAAAGCACATATAGAATTCTTAATGAACTTTTGGAGAATTCTTCATGATCTCTTGTAGAATTCTTTATGAATTCTTCAAGACCTCTTTGCGAACTGTTTTGGGATTCTCTAAGAATTCTTTTGGACGAGAAAAAGAATTCCCCCAGCGATTCATTCTGAACTGACATTCCGGGGATTCTTTGAGAATTCTTTTTGAATTCTTTCGGACGAGTTTTGGAGTTCTTCAAGAATTCATGTGGGATTCTTAAAGAATTCTTTCAGAACTCTTTTTGCTGTGTGGGACGTTTCGGACAGTTTCTGCCGAAAAATTTGACCGGTCTATTTGTCGGCTGACCCCGAGAAAAAATGGATTAGAGATCTAATGAGATCCAATTTGATCTTTCTGGATCCAAAAAATGGAATGCGATAGATCTCTTTGGATTTCAATAACAGATAGATAGATCTACGTAGATCTCAGAGCAAATCAAAGCTCCTCTTGTTTTTAGATCTGTTTAAATCTCGATTGATCTAGGTCAGTTCACAGCTTTTTTTATTGTGATCCACGTAGATCTACTTGCAAGTAAACCTACGGAAGTGTCACTCACCGATATTGCTGAAACTTTGCAGATTTGTCAAACTATGGAAAATATTCGATACGTGTTTTTTTATATTGGCAATAACGCAGGTTTAATGGTGGAAACTATCCCTCGTATTCAGGAGATGGATTTCGATAAGCAACATTCACGCCATTGTATTCTATTCTGTTTTCAGATGAATAAAAATGCTGCTCGAGCTATGGAATTGTTTGATACGACATTGGGTCAACATTCTGTGAGGCATTCTGTGAACAGTGAAAAAGTGGTGCACAAGATTTCTTAATGGAAATTTCAGTCTTGAGGACGATCCACGTCCAGGTGCGATCAAAAAATTTGAGGATGAAGAACTTGAAGTTTTACCGAATGAAAATCCATGTGAAACTCGAGAAGAGCTTGCAGAACAGTTAGGAGTTACTCGTCAAGCAATTTCACTTGGATTGCATGCATTGGGAAAAATACAGAAGGAAGGAAAATGGGTTCCTCATAAACTGACGGAAGAAAATAAAAGACAAAGAGTTGGCATTTGCATGAATTTGCTTTCTCGGTTCAAGAAGAAGAATTTTCTGCATAAAATCATGACGAGTGATGAACAAATGGATTTTGTACGACAATCCTGAACGTAGAAAAGCATGGGTTGATCCGGGCCAGCCATCTACATCAGTTGAAAAACCGAATATTCATGCAAAGAAAGTTTGACTCTGTGTCTGGTGGGATTGGAAAGGAATCATTTACTACGAGCTTCTCGAACCTGGCCAAACTATTACAGCTGAGCGTTACCGGGCCCAGCTGATCACAGTAAGTGATGCTCTGGAGGAAAAAAGACCATTTACGGGGCAAGGAAGGCGAAAAGTGATGCCGCTGCATGATAATGCACGTCCACATACAGCAAAACCAACCCAGGAACTCATCTTCAATTTAGGCTGGGAAGTTGTACCTCATGCGGCATATTCACCAGACCCTGTTAGCTCCTTCTGATTATCACTTATTTATTCATTTTAGTCGTCATATTTGAAGCAGCAGCACTTCATGAATATCGAAGATGTCCGGAAATGGCTGGATAACTATTTTGTTCCAAAACCACCAAGTTTCTATCGTGAAGGCATTTATCATCTACTGCCTGATTGATAAATCTTGAAAGAAGCATTTTTTTAATAAAATTGAATTTGACAAAAAAAAGCCGAGTTTCAACTTGCACAGCTAATATATTGTTGGATTGATTATTTTAAGATAAAGTTGAATGAACCGTTTCGTAAACAAAAACTCCATAACATTCTTTTGAAGTTCAGGGCAAATTTGTTCCACAGTATATTTCTGTTTATATTTATCGCGCTCGAAAGCCTATGGCGTAATTGAGAGGCATATTCCATTTCAATTATGGAAACAACCCTTCGTGTCTGAAAAATAGAATCATGAATCTCGTCATTTTTACCTCAGATTTGGATTCAGCGACATCGAAAAGAGGCCTTAGGAGCGCTTGACGACCTCTCCAATACCACGACTGCTGGCATTCGAAACGCAAAAACCACCCCCCAGATACGATGGACACTTCCCACCCTTGAACCTGCGCTATTGCAAGTTTCAGCAACCCTCCCGTAGGTTTAGATTTAACTTGTTATTCGAATAGATACATCATTCAAATCTCAGAGGATCTACTTAGATCTACTTTGATCTCTTCAAATCTCATTCATTTTTTCTGCGGATAAAAACAGTACTTTTGCATGATTTTAATCTGGATTTTTCCTCAATCACTCCCATTCGTTGGAGGAAAAATTCGGACTGAAATCATGAGAAAATACTGTTTCTGTCCGCATTGTTCAATGATCAGGACAAAATCAGTCCAAAAACGAAATATGAGGACATAAACCGTGCAAATTTTCCGACTCAAAGGCCCTTTTCAAGATACAAAACAAATCTTGTTATTGGTTTTCAAGGAACTAAAAATCGCAAATCCGAAAACTACATTTCTAAAACTTTGAGTCATAGTTGATCCAGAATGGAAAAAAATGTTAAAATTATATGGAATTTATGTAGAATTCTATATAAACTACACTGAGAGAAAAAATTTCCGGGAACAATAAAATATTTAGTTGAATAGTTGCCATAAAATATTTAATTGATTTGAATAACCTTTCATTGACTCAATTAAATAACTGTTTCCATTGATGAAATATTTCATAGCGTATTAAATATTTGATCGAGTCAATGAAAGTTTATTCGAATCAATTAAATATTTTATTGTTCCCGGAAATTTTCTCTCAGTGTACACAGAATTGTATATAAATTATATATAATTTTGAAAATTTGTCCACAAAACAGAAGAAACATGCAAACAAGTTACATTCTAACAGTTTCTAGCCCCAGATTCACGATTACATTATCAGGTTGTGTTGAGATTTTATAGTAAATTAACAATGTTGCTGAAGTTTGAATCGTTTATTGAAACGAATCGACGAAGATCCAAAATGTTGCAGCATATTCTTCAAATCGAAGGCTATATTTTCAAAACTGTGAGTCATAATTAACCCTAGAGGGGCAACAGCCAAAGGCTATCCTGAATTGTGATGCCGGAATGGAAAAAATTGTCAAAATTATATCGAATTTATATAGAATTCTATACAAATTATATATAATTTTGAAAATTTGTCCACAAAACATAAGAAACATCCAAATAAGCTAAATTCTAACATTTCTCAGCCCTAGATAGTTAGATTCTTCGTGCATCCATTCACAGTCTCAAGTAATTGCGTCCCTGATCGATACAAGTCCAACTTCCGAGCATCTCATCGATGTTTTACGAATCGTTCGCGTGTAATGACAAACAAATTCAAAAATTGTATTTAAAATCGCACGAGGTTTCCTCGCGCACGCGCGTCTCCTCTTTCTACGTGCTACGTACCAAAGAAGTTTGAGAAAACCTTACCGCCATTTCACGTTTCTCTTCTCGACGAATGTAGCACGCGTACGAACGTATAGCAACAAGTGTTACCAGAAGGGCCTTTCTCAGTCGCTCCGCCCCCAAAACGAGGAAGGAAGGCACCGCCACCGACTCTGAAACTGCCCCGAGGCAATTCCAACCACCTCACTCGTATTCCGATCGCGCCGCGGTTATAATCTCCGGTATTTTGAGCAAAACAAACCACTCGCGTCGTTTCGACGAACAACAACAACAACAACAACAATATGTAAATAATACTAGGAGACGAAGAAACCAGTGAATTGTGTGAATATTCGTATCTTTGGTATTCGATAAATGCTCGCATTTCCTGCAGGAGAGATAATATGAAAACGAAAAAAACCTCTGAGCAGAATCCAAGTGCAAATTTGGCTGCTCGCTCAACGGGAATGAAATATTCCACGTGAATACATCGTGGTGCATCAATTCATGTCTCAAGCGAGTGATATACGTTACATTTGATTTACGAGAGTTTATAAATAGAAAGGGCGAGAGCACCGACTCGAGAGTGCCACCGCTTGGTCCACTGCCGAAAAGACTCGAGGAATGTCAACAGACATTCAACGTTGGATGATTGAAAAAGCCCTGGGATGAATTTTGCTTGAATTCTCATTTTTTGTATCTCGTTTCTTGGGTATCGAACGCAGAGAAAAGAAAAGAAGAAGAAGAAGAAGAAGAGATCGAAGAACCACAGCGCGAGAGTTTATAATTCTCGCAAAGCGGAAGTTCTGCCGTCGTTGTACGGTGATAACGATAATAATAATTAATTGACTTGTACAGCGAAGGCACATCTCTTACATTATTACGTTTGCGATAAAGCTGCGTATTACAAAGTGTGTTGTAGAGTAGTACGTTGGTGTTGTAGGAATTTTTGTCATAAACAATCTCGAGCGGCTCGTTAGAATTTCGAAGAATTTAAAGAAATTCATTGACATTGACGAGTGTATGTGGGGGATACGAGATAAATATCGTGTTGAGTGCGAGTATACGTTTTCTTTTTTTCAAACACTTTTTCTCTGGATAAATCGTCGGGGGAAAACTTCAAGATGAACGTTGGAAGTGAATCGCCGGGTTTAGTGTCTTCCGAAGATAATAGCAATAATAATAATAATAATAACTGTGGTAACGTCAACAATAATAACAATAACAACAATAAGAACAATAATAATTACAACAGTAATAAAAGGAACGATAAGAAGGATGACGAAACTGTATCGATTGCCACTGCGGCAGCCGTTGCAGCGGCCAACGGGGGCGAAGGAATCAGTGCGGCTGTCGCTAAAGTTCTTCAGGGATACGATTGGACCCTGGTACCAGTCGCTACCAAGTGAGTAATCCAAAGAAATTTGTTCCTCTAACCTGGGAAGAAATGGTTCAACGCTGTCAACCATTTCTACTCCAGTATTTTTTCAGGTTTTTTCATTGATTCGAAATATTGGACGCTGAATTGTTGAAAAAGCTGGTAATTCATTGCAAAATTTGTAGCAGATCTCCGAATGTCTCCCACACAGCACGCAGTTCTTGAAGATATCTTTGAGAAGCGTTTGAAAGATATCTTCTTGGAAGACTTTATGTTGGAGATATGTTGGAGAAGATAGATTGTCAGCAGGTTTAGGTTATGAATACCCGATCATATGAATTGATATGAATAACACTTGGAATAACATCTTGGAATGCCTTTTATTATAATCGAATTACAGATGTGATAAATTCGTTCACAAATCGAAAGCTTGATTCTGCAAAAAGTACGATTTTGTAACCTTTCAATACCCGCACTGGAATTAACGAATCTCCAAAACACAAATATTTTACAAATTACTGAACTTTTTCCGCTGAATTCCATGTACAGCCTTCGAGTAAATCAACAAAAATTCTCATTTATACTTATCAATAAGTTATTCTGCAATAACGATGAGATAGAAATAATTTAAGAAAAATCTGTGGTATCCACGGCCAATTTATCTGACATTTGTTAATATAATAACAGTTTTTCTCAAAATATCACTGTTACTCTGAAAATGTACACCACTGACACTATTTCAATATGTCATATCGACAATTATGAGCATCAAAATCAAACTATCGTACAGCTCAGGTCACTGAAGCGTAAATACGTCGTGGGATGCGAGGGTTCGATTCCCGCAACCTCAAGGTTTGAGAAAAAGTAAACTTTATAGATATTTTTATGAATTTTTCAAGACATCTTCAAGAATTCTTTTAGATTTCTTAATTTGTCCTCAAAGATATCTTTATAAAGTCTCCGACAGATCTTTTAGAAATCTATTCATGTTGCATAAGACATCTTCTCGAATACGACAAGATATCTTTTAGAAAATTCTTTTAGAATTCTAAAAGATATCTTTGTGTCTGTTTGGGTTGAAGATTCCAGAGATTTGAACAAGTTTTTGTAGGGTTTTAGAGTTTTTCATCGTAGTTACTTTGTTGATTTCATAAAATATCAATATAAATTTTATATAAAATAACGATATCGTGGAATATCTAACTAGCTCATCCCTATTTCAGTGAGATTAAAAGTCTTGCAGTAGAATTCAGATGCACAGAGAAGAATTTGCTGTAAAATTTACCTTATGTTCGATAAATATAGAGATAAAATTTCAAATTGCTGTAATTTATACCGCAATATCTATCAACCCGTATGGAAATATTGCGCTGAAAAATGTCTGTCAAACTGTGAAAAATCTCTGAAAAAAAATGAAAAAATTCTGAGAAACTCTGACAAACTCTGAGAATCTCTGAAATTTTGATGAGAAATCTAATATTTTTGGGACATTCTTTACAGACTTTTTTCAGACTTTTTTCAGAGTTTCTCAGAGTTTTTTCATTCTTTTTCAGAGAAATAGTAACAAAATTGCACTCTGAAAAAACTCTGACAAAACTCTGATGGATTGCTAACATTTTTCTGACTTTTAGAAAAAAATTAAAAAATTTTCAAACACTTTTTCACACATGATATTTGAATACGGCATATGAATGTATTTATTGAATTTCAGGATTTTTCAATAATCAGAAAAATGTCAACAATTTATTAGAGTTTTGTCAGAGTTTTTTCAGAGTGCAATTTCGTTACTATTTCTCTGAAAAAGTATGAAAAAACTCTGAGAAACTCTGAAAAAAGTCTGAAAAAAGTCTGTAAAGAATGTCCCAAAAATATTAGATTTCTCATCAAAATTTCAGAGATTCTCAGAGTTTGTCAGAGTTTCTCAGAGTTTTTTCATTTTTTTTTCAGAGATTTTTCATAGTTTTGCAGACATTTTTCCGCGAAATATTTCCACGCGGGAAATTTATCACAATTTATGAGATCACTGCGGCAAATTTTCGTTCTTAACAGAGACTTTGATTAATCGAACAGGAGGGATTTTGGTGGATTTTACAGCAATTTGATGCTGTTCCTATAATTACAGCAATTTTCTCTCTGTGCGAACCTTGGAAATCATCTTTATGTGACTCAATTTGGGAAAGGATTGTTTTATTCGTATTCCAGTCATAGTTGTTTCAATTGTACAATCCCGAAGAGAACATGAAGCTTCGACAAACGTTCAGAATAGATCAATGTAGATCAGACCAAAGCTTCATTGGAGCTTTAGTTTAGATTCATACCCTTTTGAGGAAGGTTTATTCAACATTCATTCAAAGGGGGGATCCTGCTTTAAGAGGCCTCACACATAAACAAAAAGATATCTTTTCGAAATCTAAAAGATATCTAAAAGAAGTCTAAAAGATGTCTTATGCGACAGTTTTAGACATCCAAAACATGTCTTGAGTAAGACATCTTTTAGAACTCTTACTAGATATCTAGAAGATATCTTTTAGACTTCTTCGATATTTATAGACGAGTTTTGGATATGATGCAAATTTTTCTTAGGACCTCTTCCCTGATTGATAAAAAACCCATTTATTCCTATTAAACGTGCAGAATTCGAATTTTAATGTGAATTTATTACATTCAATAGGAATGAATAGGTTTTATTAACCACGTTTGAAGCACACTTTCAGATGATCTGAAAATGTCTTGCGAATTATATATTTCATCCCTGTAACTTCCCCGAGACACAGATCTTTTAGGTGAAATTCACGTTCATTATACGTACATTTATGTTCGAGGAATGTTCGGAACATCCAATGTCCGGACGTTCAATGCACCTCCACTGAATATTCTTTGGACCTTCGTGTTTTTTTGGAATTACAAACTATGACCGTAGAGATTTTCTTGTACGTCTGTTCAAAATATCTCATTGAACCCACTGATTCCGATGCAGATTCTATTGGTTCAATAAAATTCTTCAAGCAGGAGTACTCGAACGAATGAAGTTTTCAATCCGTGCAACATCAATTGTGGTCCGACGTGATCCAATTTGGTCAGTAGAAACAATGCACACTATGAGATTCGTTTATTTTGTTTGAGGTTCAATCGAAGAGTATAAAAACCTTCTCTACAAGTTTATTATTTCAAATTGAAATTTTTTTTTTGAAAGAAGTTTCATCGATAGAAACAAGTCTTGGCAGAAAACCAGAAAAGACAAAGAAATTTTTTCCTTCGAAAGTATGTAAATATACTCAAACTTCTAAGTGTGTTTATAATTAACAAAGTATTAATCCAAATTCAAGCAAATGTGCGTTTGGGATACGGTAATCGGTAAATCAGTTCAGTACATGATGGAAGAAGCTGATTGCAACACTCCTGCTGAAAATACCAAGCAAAACCTGATAAAAACTTATGGATCCTATGAAAGATGCAAGACCCGCAAGGTTTCATAAGGTTTCATAATGAAAGTCGCCAATTATTTGATTTTATATCAAAATTGATATTTTTTTTCAATTTAGGCCTATAATCATTATCGGTATATTATTATATTATTAATATTGTGATTTTGATTTTCAAGATATCTAAAAGATGTCTTTTATTGAATCTTTGAAGACATCTTTGAAATAAAATCTATTAGACATCCCTAAGATAACTTCAAGAGACTTCTTAGAAATGTCTTCAGTGAGACATCTAAAAGAAGTCTATAAGTTGTCTTTTAGAAATGTCGAAAAGATTTTTAGATCCCAAAAAAATAGTTTCATCCAACAAACTTTTCAGGATATTTTCATATATTTTTCAAGTAAATAAAAGAATTATTTCCAGCGTGAAAATGTCATAGATATAAAAGTTATGTCCACATTCGTAGAGCGTCTCGCAATTCAAGTTTTCTATCGGTGAGAAAGATACAGGTAGTATTTCTTATCTAAAACGAAAAAACCAAACGGCATTTCAATTTTCATACATCATTCTGCCATGTGAACCAAGAAAACCCGGAAGAAATCGTGGAATTCAAAATTTACCTCGAGGTTTGGAGGAAAAAAAGCAGCTCTTTTCGGAGGAAGAATGATCACTTTAATTTGCTAGAAACATTGCTTACACATAATTTTTCATAAACCTTTTTGGGTTCAAATAGAAGAGAATACAAAACTAAAGATAACAAGCTTTGGTTCATATTTCAATCGGACGTCTAGTGTTTTTGCAATCACTCCCACCAGTTTATAACGATTGTAAAACTAAAAACTGAAGAAAACGCACTTTCCCTCATTATTTCCCTAATGGGCGAATGGACAAGCTTGGGACATCCAAACTTTGTCTGAAAAGAGTCTATGATGTCCAAATATGTCTGAATATTGTCCAAAACATGTCCACGATGTCTGTTTATGTCCATTCATTCAAAATTCTAGACAAAGTCGAATTCAATGTTTATCGTTTGTCCAAAACGCGTCTGAACCTTCTTATCTGTATGTCCGAAAAGTGTCCATGATTTGTCTAGCGTGTCCTGGCATGTCTGAAACGCATCCAAAACTGTCTTGCAATGTCCAATCGTTGTCCAGTTGTTGTCCAACCGATGTCCACCTGCTTAAAATTTCGGACATTCATCCAATGTCCACCATTTGTCTCAGTAGCCCATCAGGGTTCTTATTGTAAAAAAATGTTTAACTTGAAACATACACGAATATACTCCGAAAAGTTTGTTTCATTTGATCATTTTTTTCGTATCTCAAAAAATTGTCCAAAAGCACGCTTTTTTGAGGTCTCCTAAAGCAGGATCCTCCCTTAAACATTCACCAAAGATTCACTGGAGTTTCAATTTTTCAATACAAGCTTTTTCTCTCATTAACAAATGAAGGATCAAGGAAATTATAACTATAATTGTAATTCCCTCTGAAACATACTGAATTGAAGATCAAATGAATCTTCTCTTGGAACCATTCTCATGCGGACATTCCAATGTTCATCAGAAATTCGTTGACAGTTGACTCCAACGGAGCTTCAGACTGATCTATGTTGATCTATTCTGAACGTTTGTCGGAGCTTCACGTTCTCTTCGAGGGACATATGTTTGTGAATAATTAAATTTGAAAACGGTCTGATTTGTTGTGGACAGGAACCGTAGAAGTGTGTCGCGATTATCGCACATACATATAATTCTGGGTAAAATATCGAGGTGAATGAATTTGTCATTGATACTTTCCCAACATTATTTCACAATAATCTGAATACATTGTACTGGAAACTCGCTCGTGAAATACGGGGAAACGTCGAAGCATCAAAGCGTTTATGACCACGGTCTATCTTTATTTTATAAATCCATTATCGTTGCTGATATATTCACAGTCAAAATAATAATATAGAATTACATTGTTTGATGACAAACCAGCATCTCACATACTATTCAACTATTCTCATAATTCGATACATGTTCGTCTATATCGATTGCGTGCATAAGTTTCTAATAAAACTTCAACAGGGACCCGAACGGATCGGGAGTTTCGGGGAAATCGAAGGAACTGAGGAAAAAAAATCGGGAGATTCGAAGGAAACGATTGCTTGGCCTGCACGGAAAAAAACATTCCTTGGAATAATCTAAGAAATTGTTGTTTCAATAGATTCAAATCAATATTTCTTCGGATAACAAATTTGTTTGTATAAGGAAAATATTGATTTGGACCCATTCGAATGACAATTTCTCAAATTCAAAGAAATTCTTTCTTTCCGAGTGGTTTTTTAATGTCAATATGCGAAATCGATAGCATTTTGGGAGCGAAATCGATTCCCCAAATATCTTTTTTGTCAAGTTTTATTATTATTAAGGTGGAGGGGGGAGGGGGGGGGGGGTTACGGTCTGTACGATGGAAAAAAGACACTTTTTCGAACATTTATTCAAAAGATACGGTTGATTCTTATCAAATACAAATATCACAGTATTATAAAACAACTTTTGAAGAATATTCTGTGAAAATTTGAGTATTCAGCTATTATACCCAGTAAACACACGCACGTTTTAAAAACGTCAAAAACAGTCAATAACCACACGTTGTGAATTAGTGATATTCTTGCGTTGATTCAACGTAAAAATGTCGCGGCAGATCACGTGTTTTTCAACCATAAAATAACGTCATATCAACGGTTTGAACATCGTTTAAAAGACGTCAAATATTGACGTGTCCTAATGATAGTTCTAAAACGTGGATTGAATCCAACAAATTTTTTTTGAAAATTTTTCATTCAATATCGAGAACAACAGTATTTCTGAGTATGACAGAATTTGGAAAGTATGCCACACTATTTACTATCTTGCTCTTTGTTGAACCATTTTAACTATTGTTCGGTTTTGTTCGACATTTTTAGCAGAATATCTTCAATTGAAGTTCAAACACAAGGTGTTATAAACACATTTTAAACGCGCGATTCAAATCCGTTTAAAACACGTTTTTTGAGGACGTCGTTTGATGGTTATTTTTGAATATTAGTTTAAATTACACGTCATCAAAACGTAATTTCTGGTCGTCTATTTCCCTATCAAATTTCAACTGATAATCAACGTTATGAAATCAACGACTGACGTTCGTTTGACAGTCTAGCGTTCTTTCAACGTTGAAATAACGTGTGTGTGTTTATTGGGTAGCAGCAAATCTGCCTAGATGTCTAAAAAAAAAAATAGTTTTGCGGTGATCGCTGTAACTCTAGTGATTCTATCGGTGTTTAGGTTTCCCCAGGTAATAACGTCGAGTTTTTCCAAAGTTTGTTGTTATTTGTGGTTTTACAGTAACAAATATGCCGATTTTTTAAGCGAAAATCGCGTTTTTTGACTTTCCAGTGTCACCAAAAATCGAAAAATCAATTCAAAACAGAAACCTCGACGTTGTTACCTGGGGAAACTCATGCACTAATAGAATCACTTTGGTTTTTTTTGTTTCAGATGATTGAATCATGAGTTATAGCGATCACCGCAAAACTATTTTTAATTAGACGTCTAGGCAGGTTTGCTGCTGATAGCTCAGTTTTAAACATTTTGTGTTCAAATTTTCACAAAATATTCTTGAAAAGTTGTTTTATAATAATACTGTTTGAAAAAGTGTCTTTCTTCCACCGTACACACGAAAAAAATAATTGAACTGGAGCAGCGAAGTGATTAGCATGGACACGGACAGCCATTAAATCAGCTCCTGTAGCTAAATTTTAGCTCCTACAGCAAATAAACCAGCTGCGAAGGCAAATTTTTTTGCTGTCATAACTAAGATTCAGCTACAGGAGCTAATTTAATGACTGTCCGTGTCCGTGGTAGCCACTTCCCTGCTCCAGCTAAATTATTTGTTCCGTGCAGACCTTACTCCGGTTGAGATCGCGATATTCCAAGTTTTCCTCTATGAAACCTAATCAGGAATTCATGTAAATTTCTTAGATTGCATGTCACAACAGATAACTATTATCGCGATTGTTGATTAATATTTATTTATGAGTGGAAGGGTTGAAAGTGAATAAACAATCATTAACAATTGTGAGGATTATTATTTTTCGTACCCAAAGATATCTTTTAGAAGATCTAAAACTTTTCTTCCGAGATTATATCCTTTAGACATCTTATAGAAATCTTTTAGAAGTAAGAACTGATCTCTCAAAGGAATCTTTTCATGTTGCATCAGAGTTCTTAAATTTGGTATGAGATATCTTTTAGAACTGAAATGCTGTGTGGGATATAACCATGTACTCAAACTGCTGATTTCGAAAATACATTTGGCAAGATATCTTAAAGATGTTCATCCCACACAAGCAAAAATTTGTCATTGTCTGAAAGATTTCCACTGGATATCTTACAAATGTCTTTTGCACAGTTTTCACTGTCTTTAAGATATCCTCAGTGAGTAATCCAAAAGTAATTTCTTAACCGAGGATATCTCACAGACAGTGAAAATGGTTGCATAAGACATCTTCAAGACATCCAGTGGAAATCTTTGAGATAATCAATGCTTTGATTTGTGCAATCTTGGATGTTTATTGAGATATAATTCCTAAAAACAATCTAATTCAATCGCAAATAAACATTCCTCAACAATCGCGAAGACAAAATATCCAGATGGGGATGAAAATTCGCAAAAAAAATTCATTCCATCCCAACTCTGAATAAATTTCTCCTTTTTTCCGTCCAAGAAAAAACATCCCACATAGACAAAAAGATATCTTTTCGAAATCTAAAAAATGTCTTATGCGACAGTTTTAGACATCCAAAACATGTCTTGAGTAAGACATCTTTTAGAACTCTTACTAGATATCTAGAAGATATCTTTTAGACTTCTTCAAGACGAGTTTTAGATATGATGCAAATTTTTCTTAGGACCTCTTCCCTGATTGATAAAAACCCCATTTATTCCTATTAAACGTGCAGAATTCGAATTTTAATGTGAATTTATTACAGTCAATAGGAATGAATAGGTTTTATTACTCACGGTTGAAGCACACTTTCAGATGATCTGAAAATGTCTTGCGAATTATATATTCCATCCCTGTAACTTCCCCAAGACACAGATCTTTTAGGTGAAATTCACGTTCATTATACGTACATTTATGTTCGAGGAATGTTCGGACCATCCAATGTCCGGACGTTCGATGCACCTCCACTGAATATTCTTTGGACCTTCGTGTTTTTTTGGAATTACAAACTATGACCGTAGAGATTTTCTTGTACGCCTGTTCAAAATATCTCATTGAACCCCCTGATTCCGATGCAGATTCTATTGGTTCAATAAAATTCTTCAAGCAGGAGTACTCGAACGAATGAAGTTTTCAATCCGTGCAACATCAATTGTGGTCCGACGTGATCCAATTTGGTCAGTAGAAACAATGCACCCTATGAGATTATAAAAATTTTTATAATGAAAGTCGCCAATTATTTGATTTTATATCAAAATTGATATTTTTTTTAATTCAGCCCTATAATCATTATCGGTATATTCCTATATTATTCATATTGTGATTTTGATTTTCAAGATATCTAAAAGATGTCTTTTATTGAATCTTTGAAGACATCTTTGAAATAAAATCTATTAGCCATCTTCAAGATAACTTCAAGAGACTTCTTAGAAATGTCTTCAGTGAGACATCTAAAAGAAGTCTATAAGTTGTCTTTTAGAAATGTCGAAAAGATGTCTTTAAGATTTGTATGTTTATTGGGATTCCTCCTCTTTCGCGAATTATTCAGATTCTCGAGATTGTTCAAACAAAACCGAATGCGAAACTTTAGAGTCAATATGATATTCTTCCCACGATTGTGAAAGTCTTAGAGAGCTATAGCGCAGCTATACGTACGTATACGCAAAATAATATGCGTTTGTGCATAACACGGTTGATTAGTATCGGTTAAGCGGTAAAACGCAAGAAATATATGTACAGAGAAAGACAGAGAGGAAAAGAGAAAAGTGAGAGCGAAAAGGTTGTTCCAGAGGGCAGTTCTAGACACGGAACACGACTACCACTACCGGGCACTTCTCGAATGATCGAACATTAATTAGATAATTTGCGTTAATTGAAAACCGAGGACATTTTTCTCATCTGAGTCGATTCCCAGGCTGAGGAAACGAGTGCGTCATAATTGAGTTAGCATCGTGTATTTTTAAAGCTTCAACTTGCGCGCCACGTTCCTTAAACCATCGCCGATTCTTTTTTACCCTCTTACGTCATCAACTCTTCGGTTTCTTCGTCCCTCTTTTTTTCTCTCCTCTTTCTTTCTTCACTCCGGTATACGCTTCAGAGACACAACTGTTTCGATTTCTGTATTCCAGTAGGAATAAAATTATTATAATCTCTCACAATTTGAATACATATCGAGGGTTCTTTGCTTCGAAGGATGAGTTAGCTATGAGTTCAGTTGGATGAATTGAATGAAAACTACAGGTTCATTCTGATTGAATTTATTCAAAGCCATTTGGATCTTCATATTATTGAAACCAAGAATTCATAAGAATATATGAAGTTCTTCACATAAACAGTTCATTGAATTTCCGAATAAAATATTGAAATCATGATGTTGAGAATGCAGAGATCATTTTTATTGAAAATTCTTTTGAGATGGCTGAAAAATACATTTTGTTAGAATTTTCCAATCATATTTTTCCCGATTTCAAGAGTGTTTATAAAGTTTTAGAAATTCATCCGTCGCCAAGAATCCGCTGTAGAACAACCCGCCGACGAAATCCAGATGAAAAAAAACTGTGACCACGATATCTCAAAACGTTTCTCAACCGATTTCGCTCAAGTTATGAACACATGTGTTTTATACGCCTAGTTTTCCTTTGAACTAGAATAATCCCTCACAATACTGCAGTCCCAGAAGAATTCTTAGAGAATTCATCAAGAACAAAATCAGTTCAATCAGAATTCTGGCAGAAGAAGGTTGGCAAAAATCGAAACTCCAATATTTTCACGTAATTCTCCATACAGCACACGAGTTCCCGTTGCGCTAATTAAAATGTACTCATTAGGGATATTTTCAATTCAAAATGAACTCTGAATGAACAACTCAATGTTCTGAAACAACTCATATCGAGATTTCAAAATATTCATAATAAATACATATTGATAAGCATGACGGAAACTATTCAAGAGCTGTTTAGGAAGTCTTTATAAATTTGAATCGATCATTTCTGCTGGCTGGATCCATTTCAAACGACAGCCACAAAATCACAGATTAAGGACATCCCGTAGATTCTAGTTTTACTAGATCTCTCTACCCAAAATACACAAAGATAATTGAATAAAGCGGAATACACTGAGAAAATCACATAGTTGCTGTAATGAAATGCTAGCCACGGGAGCAAAATAATTTATTCATATATTGGGAGTACAAATTAGTTCGCTCCGGTTCGAAAAGATGACTCTCTCGAGGTTAGACACCTGCGAATAATATTCAGTTGAGATCACTCCAAGTTCTTTCTAGAATCCCGATTTTTACTCAGTGAAGTATGTCAAATTTCGTTTTAACTAAGCAGCATTTGCGGGAGGTGGTAGTTTTCTGTTTTAATTGGAAAAAAAGTGCAGCTGAAGCCCATCGAATGCTTGTGGAAGTTTATGGCGACAATGCTCCAACTGATAAATCATGTAGGGAATGGTTTCGACGTTTTAAGAATGGCGATTTCAGGGTCGAAGACAAGCCTCGCTCAGGACAACCACAAAAATTCGAAAACGAGGAATCGGAGGCTTTACTCGACGAAGATCCGAGTCAAACGCAACAGGAGCTTGCGGAATCATTAGGAGTTACGCAACAAGCAGTTTCCGTACGATTACGATCCATGGGCATGATTCAAAAGCAAGGCAATTGGGTGCCTTATGACTTAAAGCCTAGAGACATTGAACTGCGATTTTTCACTTGCGAGCAGCTGATTCAAAGACAACGAAGAAAGGGGTTCTTACATCGGATTGTGACAGGAGATGAGAAATGGATATTCTACGATAACCCCAAGAAAAGAAAATACTATGCTATGCCCGGTCAATCGTTGCCATCGACTTCAACATCGACACCAAAGAGGAATATTCATGGTTCAAAGATCATGCTGTGTATCTGGTGGGACCAAAAGGGTGTTATATACTATGAGTTGCTAAAACCTGGTGATTCTATTACGGGTGATCGGTATAGGCTACAATTGATTCGTTTGAGTCGTGCGTTACGAGAAAAACGTCCGGAATACAAGGAGAGACATGACAAAGTTATTCTTTTACACGATAACGCTCGGCCTCGTGTCGCAAAAGTAGAGAAAAATTATCTGGAAACGTTGAAGTGGGATATTCTACCGCACCCGCCGTACTCGCCGGACATTGCTCCTTCCGATCACTAGTTATTCCGACAGATGCAGCACGATTTGGCAGGCCACCGGTTGTTCACTTCGTTCGAAGAAATCGAAAATTCGCTCCTAACTTGGATCGCCTCGAAAGAAGACGAGACGTTTTTCCGTAACGGGATTCGAAAATTACCCGAAAGATGGGAAAAAGTGATAGCCAGCGATGGATAATACTTTGATTAATTTGATAATTCATGTTCTCCTGAAATAAACGCTTCTTTAACTGTAAAAAAACGGACCGAATTAATTTGTACTCCCAATAGGTCTTTATATGAAAGCTCGAATGTATAAATTTCTCCTTCTCTTGAAAAGATGAATGAAAACGAATATTGTTTTTATATTGAATAGTAAAAAAAAAGTGAAACATCATTCACGAGATGTAGAATTTTCAACACATCCTTTTCCGAAGGGATGAAACGAAACTGCAACAAAACTCTATCGTTTTAAATCTATCGCTCTTCTCGCGGTATCTTTTCTCCCGAGAGAAGAAAATATAAACACACACGCACACGTTACGCCCGTTAAAGTTATGTGTAAATCCGAGGTGCCGTTGGCAATTAACGTGGCCCTACTAACGAGGTTTTTCACAGCAGCACAAACCCCGTCACCGCTACGCCGCGTTCGCCGCGTCTTACCTGGATACGCAAAAATCTTGAAAGTACCTTGCAGATCCTTCACGCACCGTCGAGCAACACTTGTTGTTTCTCAGACGAGTAGGCGTGGTTTCGACTTGAAACTACTGGATATTTTCAATAAAATTCTACAACAGATAAAATGAGTTGTAGGCAAAAACCAAGAGAGCATCAGAATTTTTCAGATATATTCCTACACGTACGTCGAGTATACGTTATTGTGTATACATAGAGATGTTTTCCTCGAGCTTGGATTCTCACGGAATTCATGGGAATTAAAAACCAGTCGAGTTTATCGTTTCCTATCGCTAGGAACACACACGCTACGTACACACTGTATCCTTTGTCACCTCGAGATAACCCTGCATAATTGGGGGTTAACGATAAGCGCAAGAGTCCACGCGCGCCTTCACAAACATTCACAATCCCGCCGCGTGCGTCGTATGTGTGAACGCAAATGAATTCATATCCCAATATCGATATAGATATTTACATATATATATTTATATATCTGGTATCCAGTATCCATGATTCGTAATTGTAAGATTTCCAAACTGCGTGGGCATTCGATCGTTGAATGCACATTTTCTGTATCTTTTTTTGTTTGTAATGTTTTCATCGATGAGCACATCGAGAGCTCATCCATTGTGCATCATGGTGGACGATATACATATGGCATCGGTTATCAGAAAGGATCGCAGTTCGATGACGGACTCCTTTTTGTTTTTTCCAGACAATTCCTATTTGGCGTATTAGATACCACGTAGAGCGAGCGAATACGTCCTTGGAGTTCGGATCTTTTAGAGAGCGAAACGAAAATTCCCGAACTATCAATTCCCGTACGGAAATATTTCGCTCACAAATTCCTGAAAATCCATGAAATTTCCAAGAAAAATCTCATATTTTTGGAACATTGTTCTCAGAGTTTTTTCGGAGTTCATTAGAGATTTTTCATTGAAAATTCAGACGAAATTATAAAAAATTATGAGTAATTGTCAGAATTTTCTCGGGAATTTCAGATCGATGATGAGGAATTAATTCCCCGAGTCGAAATATTGCCTCTACTTCGCTGTAGGATCATCAGATAGGAAAGTAGGAGCTGTTTCGATGGGATATCATCTCCTACTTTGCCCCTAGAAGTGATAGAAATTTCCTATTTCACCACTCGTAGGAGCAAAGCAGATGCAAGGTTGACCTCCTACTTTGACCCTCCCGCCTCTCCACACGGAGAATAATGCAGCCCGAAAATATGACTTTTTCTTTCATACGTTTCGGTGAACTACGAAAAGAAAGATTTATAAAATGAATTTTTACATGAGAATACGAAAGATTACGAGTGCTGTAGAAAATGTGATGGGTAGGATTGAAATTTCATACTCACAGTTTGTTTAAAGTAATCGTAAGCTTCCGTATTTTCATGTACAAATTCATTTGACGAATCATCCTATTCCTGGTTTACAAAAAAATCTTGAAAAAGTGATATTTTGATAATCAAGCTTGAGCGTCGGTGCCAGTCAATAAAAAAGAACTTGAGTAATTTGATAATTTTGTTGTGAATTTCCTTTTACAATGTTAGTTGGGTACCCTATTTTTTATACACTCAAATGAATCATTCATTGAAAAAAGAAACCTCATAGATATTCGTTTGGGTAAAAAAATGTCATTTGATTCCAAAAATATTTCATTCCATGAAACGAATGAGTGTTTATTCGAATGAAATGCATATTTCATTTCAATCAAGTCAAATTATTAGATTCGTATTCGAATGGAAAATTTATTGGTTTGACCGACATCATTTGAATTGAATTGACATTTTATTTTTCAATTACATTCTCGAATTGATAGAAAATGCGCTTTATGTGATATTATTATTCCAAAAATCCAACACATACGCTGAGAGAACAAATTTTCGGGAACAATCAAATATTTCATTGAATAGTCGCAACAAAATATTAATTTGAATGAAATTTTATCGAATCAACGAAATATTCATTCGATTCGACAAATATTCAATATTGTACAAAATATTTTGTCAATGAAAATGGATACTTGATAGATCTCAACGAAATCCCATTCAAATTAACGAGTATTCGAGTAAAGATTTTAATGTTTCCAAGAATTTTTTCTACCATTGAATCCAGAAGAATCAGGTTCTATGTAGGAGCAGTAGATTATTGTAGAGTAGAAAAATAGAATCAAAAAATATTGAAGAAGGAGGAGCAATTTCAGTGACTGGATCGACAAAGCAGGGGCAAAATTTCGACTGGGGCATCTGAGAGTATTTTGAATAGGGAGATCTAGTGACTCTAGGGTCTACAGGATACCCTTAACAGTGAACAGTACCGAATTTTTATTTAGATATATGAAAATTACATATTTTTTATACAAAAAAGGATCGATCCTTTGCAAAAATCCTTTCCCCATCCGCTATTTCTCAATCTCATCATCCTGTATAGGTTCACTCGAAAAACAGTTGTTTTTCCTGTACTTTTATGATATTCTTGTTATCTCAAGCATTTCAAAGGATCATTACCGGTGCAATAAAATCCCAGCAACTGTACAGCATTCGTAAAAATTGAATTGAAACAATTGTCCAAGTTCGTAAATATGGAAATGAGGAATAACAAAAACATTTTTAATACTTTCAGAGCCTCCAACGATAAACGAGCGACCCACGTGAAGAGACCGATGAACGCGTTTATGGTATGGGCACAAGCTGCGAGAAGACGACTCGCCGATCAGTATCCTCAATTACACAACGCCGAACTATCGAAAACCCTGGGGAAATTATGGCGGTGAGTTTATCCGAATGATCGTGATGTTATATACCATCTATTCCTAACTTCAAACTTGAGAAACTCCAAACAGCACGAAGAAATGAACTTCGGTTGATGTTTTTTTTACTATATTTTTCTTGCACCAAGATGACGAATGGAGAACATATATAAATATATATATATATATATGTATATATACGTATCGCGAAGGAAGACGCATTCATTTTCTCATGGACATTGAGAAATAGAAGAAGAAAAGGAAGAAAGAGAGGAAGCTTTGGTCGCGTCTTGATAAAATTAATCGACACCACGTGTCTTAAATCGGGAGGTCCCACTCGACTTTCGCGATCAGATAAGCTCGATTCGCATACCGTGAATGCTATATAGTATGTACATATATACATACTTACATATAGTACTGCGCACCATGTGCACCAGCCGTCGACGGGTTTCAAAATCCGTGAATGCGAATATCCACCGATCTTTGAGAGAAGATTACGATTCCGGGACCTAAAGTGCACTAATAATGCGAGTACCGAGAATTTGTACGTTGAGAAAAGTTCATTTGTAACCGAGGAACAGGGTGATTTTAATTTTGGCATTAGTTATCTTTGATAGAACATTATTTCTGTAATATACAGGATAAGAGATGAGGAATGTGCGAACAAGGTTTTGTTCCGATAATTCATGGAGAAACTGATGGAATGAATTATCCATGCAGCACGAAGATCACCGTTCTAGGGAACATCTAATTAGCTGCATATATTTGTTACGGCAAATTACATCATATGATGTACGTTTGAAGTATCGTACGCTGTGAAAACATTCCTTTTGTAAATTTTGATGATTTGAAGGGTGAGAGAAGGTAATTTGGTGATATTCTATGTTTGATTGTAAATAACTTCTGTGAATTGTATAAAACAAACAATTGTATGAAACACCAACGTTCAAAGTTTAATGTGAATCAAAATATGAATATCTTTGCTATTCTTTGTCATCGAATATAGCAAAACATCCAAATAAGGATCGGTATACAAATTAGTTTGTGCATAGATGAAATTTATCGATGAACGTTGAATTTATGAACCATTTATGAAGACTCTCCATTTTCGGTACAACAAATCTCACGCGTATATACATCTTCGTTCATTGAAAGAAATTCATTTCATTGAGATAACAAAATTGATAAATCCGTGATCATCATAGAAGTTTCAAAATCATTCTGAAAAACCTGAAATTTCTTGCTCCGTTCGTAAGGATATACCAACTTATACGTGACTATGAAAAATAACTTATCATGATCAAAAAATTCGTTCAAGTCTGCTCTTTCGTATGGCATCAAGAGTTTTTCCAATACACGTTTCATTTACTTCTAATGAATCAGAGAATACTAACTCACCAGTCAGAGGTTGTTTTCAGAAGCACTATTCGATGTACGACACAAATTGTTTTATACCAACAACCAGAACGATGTTGATCATTATCGTTTATAACCAATACATAGAAATATGATTCTACTATCATCTGGTGCATTAAAATGCCACCATAGCCCTACGGATGGTACTATTTGTAATTAAAATTCAAACTATCGTCAATATACCCGTGAAAAAATCGTTCAGGTCTGATCATGGACATTGTTTGGCAGAATTTCTCGTGCTCAACACTGACTGCACCTGATCGTTCATATTTTGGCTTAATCATAAATCAAAAAGCTTCAATTTTGTACCCGTGGTCAAGACCACGTGCGACTATGCCAGACAAACCATTCTCGCTCTTGATCATGCAAAATTCTCCCAAATGAGAAGCATTCAGAGAAAATGACTCTATGTTGATTTTTTCATCACACGCAGACAATATTTCATTAAATATTATACAGTGTACCACTGGATCGGCGCGTCATATCAGTTTCTTCGGGGAAAATTACTGTGTGATTGTTCAGAATCACGCGAGATCATGCATGAAAACTAAAAGATGGAAACTGCATGAGCATCCCTGGTGAAAATGAGTTAGAGAGTGCTGTAAGAGTAATCAAAGGGTAGAAGCGTTTTGAAAGTGTCATTTGACGGGTGTACCAATGATCATGTATCAAAGCGTTCTATTCCAATTATAAAAATGATAATGAAGACCCTGTTTAAAAGATCCGATTCAAACCTATCAACTTGTTAATTAGTATGAATCAGATTTTTGTCCAGGAATTTTCCTATTTGATCTTATTCAAATCCAATCAGTTTGAATAGGAAATTTTTACTCCGTGAGATATAATCAGGCAATTCGGATTATGTACATTCAAATTCACTGATTATATCCAATTGAGTAGAAATTTCCTATTCCAACCGATTATGTTTGAATAGGATCAAATAGGAAAATTCCCGGACCAAAATCTAATTCAAACTGATTGACGAGTTAATAAGTTTGAATCGGATTTTTGAAGCAGGGGAGTTGTGCGTGTTTCCAATATTCAAGGGAACGTGCTCCGGTCTGTTTTAGAAGCGTGATAAAATGTTTGATTTTTCATCCAAGTTTTCAAAAACATTACCCAATTTTATAAAGAAACTCCAATGCATAATGTTCAGTATGAATATGTATTTCGAAATCAAGTACAGTGGGAAGAATAGTCTCAAAAATCGATCAATAATACTAAAAAATTATCAATTCTTGGTTTTCCATTTGTGAACACATCAAAGACGATTTCAAATGTTTTATAAATTCAAAATTTTGCATAAAATCAAAACAATTCTCCGAACTCAAAATTTACAAATCAATTCTTATAACAATTTTATTATCTTCAACATGCCAAAGATAAGAAGTGTTTTACAGTTCGATGATTCAGCAGGATGATTGTTTAGGAATTGATACTATATATCCTTAATTGAACTTCGAATATGAATGCAACCCTTCAGCTAAACAACTGGTATGGAAAGTAGATGTAATAACCTCAAAAGAATATAATTTGCTGTCATCTCAAACAAATGCACAAAAAAATCCTATAAGTGTCTTGAAAACGTCAGGAAACAGTTACTAATATGTTGTAGAAGAGTGTCCAGTAAAAAGGGTGCGTTGAACACGTTCAATGGAAAGGGATAGCACGCTTGCAGAAATTTCACATAGAGTCATTTGGGGGCCAAAACTTCTCACAAACGCTTCTATCACTTTATTGCACGCTTTTACGTTGTTTCAAGCACGTTATAATTTTACCAGAGATGATAAGTAGAAATGATCAACAATACATTAGTCTCTTGTGAAAGGATAATGAAAGAAATCTTTGTTTTTCCCAAATTATGAACCTTATTAATTCTATATGAATTTTTCATGCATAATAGAGCATAATCAAGCGTGATCAGTCCTGATCACGTGGGTATACGAAATTGAGGCCTGATCACGTCCGATCACGCTTGACGAACAAGGCCTGAGCAGGCGTGAATGATTTTTTCACGGGATACTTATATCACCAAATTTCATTCCTTCATCCTACTTGTAAAAATTCTACTGAATTCTAAAAAATTGGACTGAAATTCATGTTGGAATGTTGGAAACTACAGTCACATTTTCTGATTTTCCAGAGTGTACAAATAATTAGAATGCTTGTTTTATTTATTCTTCTATACCCGGAGGGAAAAAATGTACTACTTTTTCTCTTTTTGCTTGCTAAACCAGAAACGAGAAAGTTTGGAAAATGGATTGTTACATAAAAATACAGGGGATCATGAATGATTAACTGATTTTTACCATACGCTTTATAAAATTTAACATTCAGCGTTTAAAATTGCTAGTCTACTATGGAGAATAAAAAAAATTCTTATATTTTTGAGCAACCTTTTTCTCCGTGTTTCGAAACAAAAGAATATCGAATTGAATTGTTATTACAACATTCACGAAGCGATAAATCCGCCACAAACATTGTATCTTATCGACTACATCGATTGCTATGCGAATAAACATTCATTTAGAACCTTTTAAACGGATTATCGAAACTGCTGAGAGATTCCAGTTAGTTTTCTTTAGAGCGATGATCATCAAGGAAACCGCCGACAGGGAGCCCCTGTTGCGAATTATCTTGAACGGTGTATTACAACGGAACATCCGATCGATCGATCGATGGATTGATTGATCGATTGATTCGTACTGTGATCAAAAGATCATCTTCCGAATATCTCTGGATCGAATAGCTAAACGATTCTGAAACTATAAATTGCACAAACGCAACAATGAAGTTTATAAAATAAACACAAATAATCCGAAGACGTTTGACGAAAAAGAATAACTCTTCGAGACGTGCCAGAAGAACACACTATCGTAAGTCCGACGAAAAAAGCTTGTAGCAAAGTCCATTGACCAGATGGGCTCACTCTCTTTCCTCCATCTTCTTTCTCCCAATCGCTACTTCTTTCTCGCTGACTCACTCTTGTGACAAAACATCATTCGTTTGAGAGTTCAGATACTACTCTTATCCTCCAAGATGATATTCCTTCTTACGTGAGCTTGAAGACTCGTTCCACCGCGAGACACCACGAAGAGCACTTGAACTCTTCGCGTTCCCCACGCGATAAAGTTTGAAAAAATTAAAAATTGTGTGCTTTTCTCACGATTGAGGGGATACATATATATATATATATATTTTATCGATTCCTCAATTTGTAATCTATCCTAGTAGAGTTGATGGTTAAAATTGCTCGCAAATTTAAAGCGGAAGGAAGAAAAATCCACCTGACTAGGGAATGTAAAATACAAGGGCTCCATTGTGAGACGTAAGAGATATTTTATCTGCGGCGCAGGAACCAGCCCCGTCGGCAGCTGGCAGCACGCGCCGGTACGATACGATTTGTCTGTTTGTCTTCTTTTCGATAAATATTCTCTAATATTTGCAGCTGAGAAACAGAAAAATGAGAGAAGGAAGAAACTCTTTTGTATATACACACACACGCAAATAACGAGAAAAGTTGGTTTCATTCGTAGGTTATCCGATTCAGTAGATTCTCCTTAAGGGAAGGGTTTTACGAGTTCAGTGGGAACATAAACATCCAGCAATGTTTTTGAGAGCTGTGAAGTTCAAGTAGATTCACGCTGTTTGGTCTGCGTGCTGGATACATCGTCCGTCGTTCACATACGAGCGCGTGTTCTTGAGACTTGACGTACTCGGAAATACTAACCAGACGTCTCATTTTGACTTCTCGAGGGTATCAGACGCCGACAGAAACATTCGCTCTCGCCTTTAAATCTTTCTTTCTTTCTTTCTTTGAGTGAACAGAGAATGCTGCGCACTCCAGCGCGGTTATGAACAATATTTCATGGAAAAATGATTTACAATGATTTCAGATTGTTATCGGAAAATGATAAAAGACCTTTTATCGAGGAGGCAGATCGTCTTCGAGTCATTCACAAACGAGAGCATCCGGATTATAAATATCAACCACGAAGGAGGAAACAAAATCAAGGATCTTCCAATGGCGGGGGGAACAACAGCAACGGGAGTGCACACGAAAATTCTCCCCCTATGAATCTCCAGAGCAACGTTACGTTCAGCATATCTAGATCGATGAAACAAGAAGATACCAGTCCCAGGGCCATGCAAGGGCCCAATTCACCTCAAAGTGGGGTCAGTACGTCCCCTCCGACTACCCCTGGTCAAGGAATGTCTCCTCCAACTCCACCCACGACACCTCGAGGACAACAGTGTATAAATAAAGTAAGAGGATTTTACTAATGTTTATTTGAATCTATCCATTATCATTGTGGTTCAGGAGTAATGATGGTGAGTTTGAATCGTACAGAGCAATCAGTATCGTCAAAATGATGCCTCTTACCATCCAGAGATGATCACGTCGGCGGAAACATCACCTCGTCATCATCATCTTCATCATCACCATCATCATCTTCATCATCAACCAACGCCGCAACAAGGGAACCTTGATCTACGATATATCGAGATCGAGGATGGCTTGCCGGTCGAAGAGGCTCAATTGAATGGTTTGAATTTGTTCACCGGTACAGTCGGGAGTTCAAATTTTCCGTTGAGTCTTCAGGAATGCGAAGTGGAGAGCAGCGAGTTGGATCAGTATCTTTCCTCTCAAGTTACACAAATTCATCAATATCCTCATAATCAGAGCGGTGGTTCGACGCAGTGGATACTCAACAGGTAATTGTTTGATAATTTTTTTTGGGAGATATTTTTCTTTTCTCTTTCCCACCTGAAAATTCGATATTTTATAGCACAACACGCAAGTCTCATATTAATTCGGAATATATTCGATTTTTTGAATTCTACCCTGGTAAAAAAAATCTCCCTGAATCTCTCTGAATTTCTCTGAATCTCTCTATATTTTGGGACGAATTTCAGAGAGATTCAGAGTAGTTCCAGAGTAATTCAGAGGAAGTAAGAGACTTTTCCGATAGCGATACGTTCTGAATTCTTCAACTTCCTCTGAATTTTATGTATTTAAATTTCAAAGCTCTCTCTGAATTTACCTGAATACCTTTAAATTTCTCTAAATCTCCCGGAATCTGATGTTTTCAGATTTCAAAGCTTCCTCTGAATGCCTCTGAATCTCTCTGAATCCCTCTAAATATCCCGGAATTTAATGTATTCAGATTTCAAAGCTTTCTCTGAATTCCTCTGAATTTCTCTGAATTACGCTGAATCTTTCCAAATTCTTCTGAATATTCCTGAAAAGCTCTACGCACATATTTTCCCTAATTCACCTGTCTCTGTGAGTCTCTGACATCCCCTGAATACTTCTGAAATCCTGAACCAGAAATTTTACTGAATTAATTCCTCCCTGAATTTCTCTGAATTCCTGTGAATCTCTCTGAATTACTTTGAATCCTTCTAAATTCCTCTGAATATTTCTAACGTGTTCCACGCACAATTTTTCTTAATATATCTGTCTATGGAAGTCTGTGGAACGTCCAGAAAGCCTCTGAAATGCAGGACCAAGATTTTACTGAATTTATTCCTCTCTGAAGTTCCCAGACTTCTCCCGCATCTCTTTGAATTCCGCCGAATCTCTCTGAATCTTTCTGAAGAATCCCACACACAAGTTTTCTTAATTCACCTGTCTCTGTGAGTCTCTGACACTCCCTGAATACCTCTGGAATCCTGAACCAATAATTTAGCTGAATTAATTCCTCTCTGAATTTCTCTGAATTACTCTGAATCTTCCTAAATTCCTCTGAATATTTCTGAAAAGTTTTACGTGCAATCTGTTTGAATTCATCTATCCCTGAAAGCGTCTGACACTCCTTGAATGCCTCTGGAATGCAGGACCACGAATTTTACTGAATTTGTCCCTCTCTGAATTTCCCAGAACTTCCCTGCATCTCTCTGAGCTCCTCTGAATTCTTCTGAATCCTTCTGAAAAATTCAAAGCACAAGTTCTCTCAGTCCACTAGTCTTTGAAATCCTCTGAACCACGCTGAATTGCTCTGAATTCCTCTGATTCTTTCTGAAACGTGAAATTTTCAGAGAGATTCGGAGAAATTTTTTCACCAGGGCAGGTAGGGAAATTTTGTTTCGCGTCAATTTTGAGGTTACGTGAATCTTAATATATTGACTTAATTCTTGATAACTTACATTCTGCCAATAGTTTTGAACTTCTGGAAAGGAATCTTCCCAAATATTCAATACAAATAGTATATTGTTCATCAAGGGGGGAAATTTCCCACTTCTTCCCGAGGTGAACATACTATTTTTTCCCACAACTGCATGGAAAGTGAAAATCATCTGTTTAATTGCATATAAAATATTCATATGCATATTTCTGAACGAAAAGATAGTTTGTATTTTCCTCCCGCTGCGAGCGGGCGGAAAATATTTTCCCCCCGCTGTGACACATCCGCTTGGAATTCAGCACTTTCTCCCCTAAAAATAGGTCAGCAAACATCAACTTTCCGTGCAGGTGTGGGAAAAACATATTTTTATGGTTGTTTGGTACTTTTTTCCCTAATAAAACTACCATGGTAAACAAACCGGATGGGAACCCGACTCACACTCGGATGAAATTTCCGGGATCCCATGCGGGTGTATCCGGGCGCGTATACGGTTTTCGCGGTGATTCTTCATCAGGTTTCATCCGGACCCTATCCGGATTTCAATACTGAATATTTTTCATAACTCTACACAAAATTTGGATTGAATTCATTCGTCTCCTTGTTCGGGTTTTATTTGGGATTCCAAAAAATATCTTGTCCCAAAACCCGGATAGGATCCAGAGATCCAGGTTAGAGATAATATACTTGGTTTTCATATAAGGTCTCGAAAACGTTCTGGAAACGTAGCATAGCATGTGTAAACAATGTCCCCAAAACGTGATCCCCAACACATTGAATGAATGTTCCTAATACGTTTGGAAATCGAATATGCTTTTGGAAATCAACATCTGTGGGACTTTGGACATGTTTTTGAAACGTTTTGAGAACTTTCGGTGATGTTTGGGCAGAGCTTGAAACGTGAACTCCAATGAAAATCGATATCAAGTTCCTAATAATTTTGTATTTATTGATCTTACATGGAAAAATAAGTTAAGATACACATTATAAGATTCAAAAATGTGTAAATTTAGAGACTACTAATTTAAATCCAGGAAGTAAGTGTGAATTTCAATATAAATTATAAGGGATTTGATGTCGATTTTCATTCAAGTTCATCTTTCAAGCTCTCTTTATCTCATGAGAGCGTGCTTGTAGCAGATTTTATGTCCTACGAGTGTATCATTTGCATTTTCTCGAAAGAAAATTTGTTGACCCTGAAAAGTCCAGTTGAATTCAAAGTTGACCAATTTCCTGTGTTATTCATATGAAGAATCGAGATGTTGGATGAGCTATCCCAATCAAACAAGAAGACATCTTTCTAGATATCTGGAAGATATCCTGCAAAAAGGTCTCGGAGATGCCTTTTAGAGATCTGAAAGATATCTTACGCGACTAATTTCGACAATTTTGAGATATCTCAAAAAGGTCTTGCGGAAGATATGTTTTAGAAGTATTCGATCGAATCTTAAAAATGTCTTGAAGAATTCATAAAAATATCTTAGAAAAATCTTGAATCGTGCATAAAAAAAATTCTCCCCTCTTTTTCTTCTTCTTCCTCCTTTCTTTTCTTTCGATCCCCCTCTCAGTTCTACAAATTTCACTTCATTTCGGATTCTTGGGGTTGCGAGATTCGAACCCGGACATTTCACGACGCACTTACGCTTCAACGACCTGAGCCATACGGACAATTTGACGACGGTGCTCATAATTCTCAATATAACATAGCGAGATATAATGTCAGCGGTGTATATTTTCAGAGTAAAAGTGATATTTTAAACAAGGTGTTTATTACATATACAAATATAAGATGAGTCGATTGTGCTTAAAACTTGAACAGTTTAATGAATTTGGTGAAATATATTGAAGTACATGATCCAGTGATCGTTAGTGTCCGATGAATATCATAGATACCTTTCAATTATTTTTTTCTCACTGTTATTGAAAAACAACTTATTAGTAAATGTGAATGAGAATTTGATCAAATCACCGTACACGAAGGCCGTACATAAAGTTCAGCGTAAGAAGTTCGATGATTCGCAAAATATTGTGACTTGGAGATTCGTTACTTTCAGTGCTAGCACCGCAAGGTTACAAAATCGTACTTTTCACAGAATTTCTTAGTATTTACATGGATTATTCGAGCTTTTAATTTATCAACGAATTCACCTTCTTTGCAATTTGATTGTGAACAAAGACATTTGAAGTTTTATCCATATGCACTCATAATCTCAAAACTGCTGATCTTGGAGATACATTTAGCAAAACATCTTAAACATATCTTTTGAGAGAAATCTTTTTTTTGAATGGGAATACTTCAGTTTCGCTATAAAATATCAAATTTTCAGGTAGGACAGAGAAAAGAAAAATATCGCCGGAAAATGAAACACCCTAGTGTGTATATATATATATATCATATACATATCTTTATAACCTCTTTTCGCATCACGCACAGATACGAAGATGATATGGATAATAGATACGAAAGGCCAAGCAAACGCCATTGTTCGGAACATCCGATGACTACGACGACGGAGTCGATGGTATCGTGGGAGGACAGGGCTCAAGAGATGGTCAGATACCACGAATTGCAACCCCCGTTACCTCCAGTTCAGTACATTTCTGCTCATAATTTGCCGGGAGGGACCCCAACGACCAGCAGCGTGACTCCTGTGCAACCATTGACAACCCACTCTCCTCACGTAAACTCCTCTTACGCGCAGTACCACCGTTACGTACCTGGTATCGAAACTTGGCCAAATTATCTGTGAATTATCGATGTAAATATGACTAGAATTATAAGAAAACATAAGATTGTTACCAGCAGCTAGATCAAATGATTTTACTCTCCATGACATCATTCCATGACAGCCGACCATTCCAAAGCTAAATAAACAGCCAGCTGATCGATAATAGTACACATCTCTTGATATCTGAGTCTCTATATGTGTTATATTAACATAACAATAATAATGATACTGATGATGATGAGGTATTATTGCACATTATAATTATACCAAATGTATTACATATACTATACATAAGTTACGATTAATAACGAATATTTAGGGCGTATTAACATATCGAATCATATGATGTAGTTAAAAATGAATATGCTTTTGTACTTAGATAATTTATTTACCACGTATAAAAAAACTAGCCACGACATAAAGCTGATATCGATATCTACGAGAACTAAAAAAAGAAAGGAGAGAGAGGAAAATGCCATGATGATTTTTGTATAAAATCAACACGTTGCGTTATCATTCGTAAGGTGATGTTGTAAGTTTACTTATTACGATTATACATCTCTTTGATAAATTTTAATATATGAATCGATCGAACTATCATCATCAACAATTTCCGTTAGAATACCAAGAAGAAGAAAAAGAAGAAGAAGAAGAAGTTTGTGTGTGTTTTTTTTTATCTTTCTTTCTCTTTCTCTCAATTTGCACAAATAAAACAAATATTTGAATGAAGACGTTTTTTTCTCCACGATTATTTATTATTCCTATCCATGTTTGTATGAAATTGTATGAAATTGATAAGATAAAACCTTCACTCGAGTGAGACAGATTTATCGACTCGATTATAGAAGAATTTTATTAATAGAAGTTTAAATTCAGCAATCCTTTTTTTTCTTTGGGAGCACATTCTTTGACCTATGGTGGTGATTGTTTTTATTTTTATCTGGATCCATCCATGTGTGCTTTTTTATTCTCTGTTTTCTTCCAAAGGATGAAATAAATAGGAATAATATACATATAAATAGTATCATCATTTGTATAGTATGTTCTAGAAAATCCTTTATCATCGGTCTATAAATTTATCGCATTCCCTCGGAATCATTATCTCTTGTTCAGATATTCCACGATTGTGTCCATAATGCGTGTCTCGTATGATGTCTCTCTGACCCATTTAGAGTTATGCGGAGTTAATATTTACCATCGAAGGGTAGATAACTTATTTCGACAATCCCCGGCATTCAATTCCGAGTAGTTATTCGTTTCTATAGATAGAGAAATAACTTGGCAGGGAACGAGGTGGAGAGAGGACAAAGGGTTGTAAATCAAATGACATCTGCTCGAATCGGAATTCCTTATCGTGTTGTTGGTCAAATTGTGAAAATGAAAAGTTCGAGGAAAGGTGGAGGGTAGGATCGAAGATGAGGAGAAGACGCGGATCAGGGTTCATCGGTTTCTCGGGGCGGAGGATGTTCCGTTGTGTAACGATATATATCGTCGCGATACGTGAATAACAAACAGTTATAAATTGCAATGCGTGGTCTAATCGCTGCATAGCTATTAGTCTTAATCAATATCGGACTTGGGTTTATTGTACTCGGATGGTATCTGATTCGGTTTTTCATTTCGCGAGGCTGATACGAGGTTCATCGAGGAAGGGATGTTCTTCGAATTTTCTATATAAAAATCTGGGACATTCTGTACAGACTTTTGTCAGAATTTCAGTTTATTTCAGAAGAACATGAATTATCAAATTAATCAAAGTATCTTCCACCGCTGGCTATCACTTTTTCCCATCTTTCGGGTAATTTTCGAATCCCGTTACGGAAAAACGTCTCGTCTTCTTTCGAGGCGATCCAAGTTAGGAGCGAATTTTCGATTTCTTCGAACGAAGTGAACAACCGGTGGCCTGCCAAATCGTACTGCATCTGTCGGAATAACCAGTAATCGGAAGGAGCAATGTCCGGCGAGTACGGCGGATGCGGTAGAATATCCCACTTCAACGTTTCCAGATAATTTTTCCCTACTTTTGCGACACGAGGCCGAGCGTTATCGTGTAAAAGAATAACTTTGTCATGTCTTTCCTTGTATTCCGGACGTTTTTCTCGTAACGCACGACTCAAACGAATCAATTGTAGCCTATACCGATCACCCGTAATAGAATCACCAGGTTTTAGCAACTCATAGTATATAACACCCTTTTGGTCCCACCAGATACACAGCATGATCTTTGAACCATGAATATTCCTCTTTGGTGTCGATGTTGAAGTCGATGGCAACGATTGACCGGGCATAGCATAGTATTTTCTTTTCTTGGGGTTATCGTAGAATATCCATTTCTCATCTCCTGTCACAATCCGATGTAAGAACCCCTTTCTTCGTTGTCTTTGAATCAGCTGCTCGCAAGTGAAAAATCGCCGTTCAATGTCTCTAGGCTTCGAGTCATAAGGCACCCAATTGCCTCGCTTTTGAATCATGCCCATGGATCGTAATCGTACGGAAACTGCTTGTTGCGTAACTCCTAATGATTCCGCAAGCTCCTGTTGCGTTTGACTCGGATCTTCGTCGAGTAAAGCCTCCGATTCCTCGTTTTCGAATTTTTCTGGTTGTCCTGAGCGAGGCTTGTCATCGACCCTGGAATCGCCATTCTTAAAACGTCGAAACCATTCCCTACATGATTTATCAGTTGGAGCATTGTCACCATAAACTTCCACAAGCATTCAATGGGCTTCAGCTGCACTTTTTTTCCAATGAAAACAGAAAACTAGCACCTCCCGCAAATGCTGCTTAGTTAAAACGAAATTTGACATACTTCACTGAGTAAAAATCGGGATTCTAGAAGGAACTCGGAGTGATATCAACTGGATATCTTTCACAGGTGTCTATAACCTCTCTCAAAAACAATTGAAATCGGTTGTGACTATGAAACATTCATGAGAGAGAGAGTCATCTTTCCAAAGCGGACCGAACTAATTCGTACTCCCAATAAAATAACCCATACAGCACCAAAGATTTTATTTAGATTGCAGAAATCTAACATCCCATGCAGGTATTGCCAAGACTGAAAAAAAACCCAAGCTTGTCCCAAGGTTGGCACATGTGTCAGAAACAAACCTCCGTGAAGAACAATTGGCCCAATATTGTTCCCAATGGATAGTCAGTCATGTGACATTTGTTAATATTTTTTAAATGGTCCCTACATTTGGTAAAAGCTTGACACAAGTGTAAAAATCGAGCATTCGTCGAGAACAATTGTGCCAATATTGCCCACATGAATGGCACAATGTTTATAAATTCATAAAGTTATAACTATTGGGGCAAGCTTGTGCGAAGGCTGGGCCGATAGTTATGCTAACTAAGAATGATGTACACGTGAAGATATAATTCAACAATAGAATCAAAATTGATTGAAATATCAAAGAACGCAAATTTTCCAATGATCATACAAGCTTGTCCCAGTCTTGTCACATTTTTTATATCGTTTTAAGATACAATTCATGTAGGGTATTCCGAAGGAGAAAGTCATGAACTGGAATATGAATCAATTACTTTTTTCATCCATATCTGCGATCAAAGAAGCATTGGTTGATGCTTGGTAAATCAATCGAACCGGGCCTGACAAGACCACTGGCCCAAGGTTGTCCCGATCTTATCATTCCCAAGCCTGGGCCAAGTTTGGTCAATTGTTCAAGACAAGTCTCGGCAGGTCTTGTGCCAAGCTTGGTCCATCATTCGGCCATTGGTCCATACACACATGGGCATCCGACTCTATGCGGATTCAATTCTTTGAAAGAAGAAACAAATAATAAATCCCTCAGATTCGAAGAGACACTTCTGTTCCACCCAGAAAAATTATTTATTCGAATATGAACCTATTTAACATTTCTTTACATCCAATCAAATTTTACCTCATCCAAGTAAATTTTATTTAAAATGAATCAAAATTTAGTTGGACGGAATAAAGTTTTCTATTCAATCTAATTAAAACTCGAATTGGTTCATATTTAAATAGGAATTTAGTTGATTCGGGTGAAGTTTAGTCAATCCAAATAAATCCAAATATAAAATTTCCTCTGTATAGTGCGCAAACAGAATTTCAGAATTTCTTCGCACATGTAACACCTTTTTTTTTTATAAGCAAAAAAATTCCACTCGTTCTTTGTGAATGAAGAAGAAGGAGCTTTCCGTGAATAGAAGGATCGTAAATGTGTAGAGATTCCTTTCGAATTTCTCTCAATTCTGAAAATGTAAATGAGAAGAGAAAAATTCAAAGAAATATTTCCACCAAAGAATATTGTACCAAAGAGATGAGTTACAATGGAATATTCAATTCCAGATTCAGAGAATTCAATTCTGATGTTCATAATCCAATGTTATGTCGCCGAAATGATAATTTGTCAAAACTTTTGTGCAAAGTTATAAATAAATACAAGTGGGCTTGCGGCAGGTCTTGTGCCAGACATGGGCCGTTATTCCACACAAACGTGGGCTCTTTGTTTGGTAACAGATTTTTTGTTTATAAGCGATCGTTTTTCAATAATGTTCTCCCCCAGAATTTGAAGAAAAATAGAAGAGCGCGTTTGAAGGACTGCTGGCGTTTCAAAGAGCCAGTAACGGGTCTTCACTGGCACCGCAGGGCCTTCAGTGGCCCATTGAACCGCCAGTAATCATTGTTGGTAGGGTACCCTGCACGGAGAAAAATGTAGGTCGAAAATATGGTAATTTTTAATAGAAAATTGAAGAATATTTCTTAGAATCTGAGAATATTTTTCAAGTTTGTAATAGAGGTAAAACGGTTCTTAGAATCTTAGAAGCTAATATGAACATTACAAAAGGCGTGCATGAAATTTTACAAAGTGAATAACAACATTTTGAAATCTAATTTTCTTAATGATCTGTTTGAATTCTTGAAGAGTTCTGAAAGAATTCTGGAACAGTCCCCGTTATGACAGTGAGAATGAATTCAATATGAATTCAATGAATTCAAAACGAATACATGTTGAGCGCCTGAAGAATTCTTCATAAACTCAAAATATGAATTCTTTTCAAACATTAAGGTGTTCATCAAGAATTCGCTTTGAATTCAAACTATTCACAATGAATTCATGTTTACTGTTATAACAGGAGCTCTTTGAAGGGATTCTTTTGCTGTATAGGAGAATTTCATGCGTGGCTTTTGGAATGTTCCTATTGTCTCTCAAGTATTGATAGTTTTTTCATCGTTTTTCAATTAATATTCAACAAAAATGTGAACCGTTTTATGTTTATTACAAACTTAAGAAATATTCTCAGATTTTAAGAAATATTCTTCAATTTTCTGATAAAGATTATTATATTTTCGACCTGCATTTTTCTCCGTGTGGTTGAAGAAACCCATTTATTCCCATGAAAAGTGCAGATTTCGAATTCAAATTCAATGGATTCTAATGGAAACTGCACTGCAAACAGAGTTACGTTCTCGAATTCTTGTGGATATAGGAATTGCTCGGGGGGCTCTTTACTGGAACGCAAAATTTCTGGTGTTTTATGTTGAAACTTCGAGCCAGGCGAAAATTTTCACGTGTCTCGGTTTCAAAAAATTCGAGACACGGGAAATTTCGCCTGTTTGTAGAAAACCCTCCGAGGATCCACTATATCCACGAGAATTTAAAAATCTCTCTGCGTGTCTCTAGACAGAGCCTTTAGAATATTAATAGTTAACTGATGATCCATTATACATGAATATGATGAGTAATTGATAAAAATATGATGTAGTTCATAATCTATCATATTAATCTGTGATAAATCATCAATTAACTATTGATAAATAATCTATTATGTGTGAATGAAATAAATTAACCCCAATGTCATGCTATTCCGGGTAGAAATTTTCCCGATTTAAGAGTGGCTTTATCCGGGCCCAGACCTTCCTAACCAGGGCTTGAACGGGGCCAAAAATGGCTTCATAATCGAATAGAATTCGAATTTCTACCCGGAATATTAGGTCGAATTTCAAACTGATATTTGGTAACTATTGATGTAATCTTTTTACAGTGTGGATTCGCATTTGAATCCGAAATCCGCACTTTTAATGGAAATGAATGGATATCTTTAACTGTTTCTTGGAAACCGCGGTGTGGGCTTCTTTCACAAACACCTGCACGGAAACCCGGGTCTATTAATATTTAGAAAAATGACTGTCGCTGAAAAATATTCGTAGTGCGTTTACTAAAAATTCGTAGTTGATGTATCAACGATTGATAATTCCCTGTAAAAATATCATGAAACTATCGCCTGTTAATATTTTAACTACGAATTTTTGGTAGACTCACTACGAAACAATCATTTTTCTAAACGTTGATAAATTCTTTCTAAATATTAATAGACCGAGTTTTTCCATGTGGAGAATGTTCAGTTTGAATTCTCAAAGACTTCTTGTCTTGGAAATTATTAAAAAACAGTGCTTGTGATGAATTCATTCGATTCGAAATGGATAAATTATCTCGTCAGTATAACATTTTCCCACTATTTTGACAATTATTAGTGAATTAGTTGTTAGTCAAAAGCACCAAAACTCGGTTCCTGTTACAAAATCAACACAAGAATAATGAATTCAGCAACTGTTTATCAGCTGGATACAATCTGTCCCGGGGATTCTTGTTTCTAAATTTTCGATACATTTTATAACGTATTAATAACATTGATACCAACAATCGTGCGGATGTAACCGATAGCTTCGATGTTTTATTTACTATCGAGTCAAAGAAAATTAAATATATCAAACGCATGACGTGTGTTCGTTGACTGTATCGTCATCATCGTCATCGCATAAACATTCGATTGGCGCCATTCGAGTAGTGCAGCGTTTCTCTCGTTTTCCAAGTCAAGAAGCTCGAAATCAGCATACACGTTCGTTACAGAATCGAATTTCTTCCCTATATAGAGTCGAAAATCCTCAAGATTTTTTGTTGCCAGCTGAAATGACACTTTTACGAGCCATCAGGCTGTTTTCTTTTTTTTTTCTTTTGTATTATTTTAAACGCGGTCGTAAAAAGTGTGTATGGTGCAACTACTCGTACGGGGTTTTCTCCTTCACCACTCGTAAATCCTCGAGTTTCTTTCGTACTGCTTAAAATCACTCCTTTAGAGAGAGAGTCTTTCGTCATCTTTTCCAATTTCTTTCACTTGTCTTTTCTTTCGATCATCGAATTTTTATTATTTGTATCGGAGAATAATTTTGTATTTATTTGGAATAGAAATTTTAATGGATGGGTTGTGAATTAGGTAATTCAAGAAACAACACATCTTTAAATTCAATTCCATACGAAGCAAAAACTGGGTCCCTTTCGCTGGAATTGCAAATTTTTTCGCGATGACAGGTAACTATTTGATATCATTGTTCGGAAGAATGGCCCAATTATGGACTAAGCCTGGCACAAGACCTGCCGAGACTTGTCTTGCACAATTCGATAAACTTGGCTCAGGCTTGGGAATGATGAGATGAGGACAAGCTTGGGCCAATGGTTCGTTCCAGCCTAGTCCAAATGATTCGCCAAGCATCAATCGATGCTTCTTTCATCACAGATATCGATGGGAAGAGTAATTTGATCCATATTTCAGCTCAAAGTTCTCCCTCGGAATACCGTACATGAATCATCTTAAAACGATGGATTGAATGTGCCTTGGCAGTCTTGACTGGGACGAGCTTGGGTTTTTCCCAGTCTTGTTAATCCCTGCATGGGAAAGACATCTTGAAATCCTGTAGAGAGTTCTTCAAGATCAGTTGATTTCCGTGTATGATCACATTTAAAAGTAGCCTATTACCATTGAGTCAAGTTTTATTCTTATTTAGATCAAATATATCTATCTTAGGGTGTGAAACTGGAGTGTGGGGCCAATCATGGGGAGGAGATTGGACTGGTCTTGGCCCGATAGTTATGCACAAGTCTTTATCCATTGTGAACTCGGAATTCGGTCACTAATTGAAAACACTGTGCCACTTATGTGGACAACATCGGCTTAAATAATCATCTTAACCTTAGCTTGATTTTCACGCTTGTGCCAAGCTTGTACCAAGTGCAGTTTTTGGCCATTCCAAAGATACGAACAAATGTCCCATGACTAACTATTATCCATTGAAAACAGCAACGGGGCAATCATGGAACCAATCATCATGAGTCCAATTATTTTTAACGGAGGTTTGTTCCTGATACACATGCCAATCCTGGGACAAGCTGGGATTTTCTTTCCTGTCCTATCAATACCTGCATGATGCCTCACCAATAAAAAGGATGAACTCATTAATGCCTCATAGTTTACTAGCAGGATTTTCTACCAGGGATGTTTTCAGTGGCAAAGAGTTGATTCGAGAAAATATATAACAATGATTTATCAGATTATGTGAGTTTTAATTTTCGTTTGGTTTCCACGAACGAATTTTTTCTGAATATACATTTTTACAATTTGCAGCATTTATTGCTCATACACCAAAGTGATCGCAATAATTTTTTCCTTCACAATATTTCTTCTGTACTCAAATAAAAACCAACACCCCAAAATTCTAGTTTTGTTCCCAAGAAAAATAATCGAACCACAAAATTCAATACACCACCGAGCAATTTTGCGAGTCGAGGAAGACAAGAGCAGAGTTCGAAAGAACTTTGAATTCAGGGGATACGTCTCATAAAAGTTCTTTGGCAAATTGCAGTTCAAAGTGATATATAGTGTTCCCTTCTCATGTTTCTTCGGAGTAGGAGAGCGGTGGTTCGATAAGTGTGCTCTAGCTGTGACCACAAAAATACGTTTGACAAGCGCGTAACACGTTCGCTAATGCAATACTTGAAACACCGGTTGACTCAACCATCATTTTACAGTTTACTAATTTGTTTCGGTGCACGGGTATAGAAGGGGAATGCGAAAATCTATAAATCGGAATCTTTGAAATCACAAATCGACATATCAACCTAAATAAATGAATTATATAAAGCAGTACCTATGATAGATTTTCATTGAAATATTCTCCTTCGTTCATCAATTTGTAGAATCCAACATGACGATTGTTTTGTACAAAAAAAAAAAATGAGGTCGATCGCGAGGCGTCGATCAATTCACGGTGATCGAGTGTTTAACCGTCCCAACGCCTCATAACTATTCATAACTAACACGCGCGCTCTCGATCGTTTGATCCCCTGTATTGCACGCGCCTGTATATTTCTTTCTTGGATGCTCTTTTTCTCTCATCATATCTCGTATCAGGCCGTACGGATTTACGCGCCATCGCACACGCGATTCGCTCAAGTTAAAGAAGTACCGCGATCGAGGTGCGGCGATTTTTTCCCATTGCTCTGGTTTTTTTCCCCCGCGTCTTTTCTTCTGCAGCGGATGATCCAACGGTCGACCACCAGTCAGCTGGATGGACAAACGTGAGGATAGGCAGTGGGATGATGATGATGATGATGATGGTACCGTATCAATCACGAATCATCTTGCCAGCCACATGTGTGCCACGTATCTCTCCCGCTTCAAGGTTTCTTTCTTCTTCGTTTTAACAGCGTGTACAGAGATTTTTTTTCCTCATTATGCAACAAAAATTTATTCCAGATTCGATATTCCGAGACCCGATCTTGGGGTAACAATTTAAGGAGTGATTCAATTTGTATTCAACAAAGCTTATTTTGGATACAAATAAACTCTTCTCTCAGTCCACTCTCTCCCCTGCGAAGCAGAGTTGATATTTTCAAATAACTTTCCTCATCTATAAGGTAAGGGAAGGTAATTTGGTGACATTCTGTGTTTGATTGTAAATAACTTTCGTAAATGAATGAATAGGCACCTATTGTTCCACACATTTACAACAATTGTATAAAACACCAACGTTCCAAGTTTGATCTGAATCAAAATATCCATAGGTGAATGAATTTGTATTCGAGTTAGATAAATTGGTGATCATGGAGGTAATTTGATGATAGTGCATAGTAGTTTGATTTGATGATATAGAGAAAACCACTGTTTGGTAATGAATAATTCTCAAAAACGTTGAAACGCATAAATTTCAAGCTACATATGAATATCTTTGCTATTCTTTGTCATCGAATGTAGCAAAACATCCAAATAAGGATCGGTATACAAATTGGTTTGTGCATAAATGAAATTTATCGATGAACGTTGAATTTATGAACCATTTATGAAGACTCTCCATTTTCGGTACAACAAATCTCACGCGTATATACATCTTCGTTCATTGAAAGAAATTCATTTCATTGAGATAACAAAATTGATAAATCCGTGATCATTATAGAAGTTTCCAAATCATTCTGAAAAACCTGAAATTTCTTGCTCCGTTCGTAAGGATATACCAACTTATACGTGACTATGAAAAATAACTTATCATGATCAAAAAATTCGTTCAAGTCTGCTCTTTCGTATGGCATCAAGAGTTTTTCCAATACACGTTCCATTTACTTTCAATAAATAAGAGAATACTAACTCACCAGTCAGAGGTTGTTTTCAGAAGCACTATTCGATGTACGACACAAATTGTTTTATACCAACAACCAGAACGATGTTGATCATGATTGTTTACAACTGATATAGATAGAAATCTGATTCCACTATCATTTGGTGCATTAAAATACCACCATAGCCCTGCGAACGGTATTCTTTGTAATTAAAATTCAAATTATCACCAAATTTAATTCCTATAGCCTACATGATCTTCTTGAAATTAGGCACACAACATGAAATATTTCGCACTCGTTTCTACGCTAATGTATCTCCATACGAAAGGATACACACACGGAGAGAATCAAAGATCTCGAGTTTCTTCGGTTCATCCCAATGCTGTGTTCACTCAAAAACTCGAACCGCTCAAGATCACAGCCTTTTGGTTTTTCTTAAGTTCGGTTCGTTTGACATTTGATAGGGTAACGAGGAGCGCTCTTCGCGTAATGGAATACGGATACTTGAAAGTAAAAAACTATGCGAGCGAGCTCCCTGTATCCTCGAATAGATTTTGATCTCACCTCCCTCAATCGATCTATGAAAAATGGCATTCTTGATCCTCCATCGAACCCCAACCCACCGTCCCCTTCGGTGGATTGTTGAAATATCGAATTAATTTGTTAGCAACAAACATCTGCCTTGCCACTGGTAATTCTCTTTTTCTCCTCCTACCCTCGTCGTTTCTTGCTACTTATTCAAAGAGCGTTGGTGAGATGTGATCTCTCTCTCCTCTTTGATAAATCACCACCGGAAATTACAAAGAAAAAGAATAACATTAACGATCGTTGGATCGTCTTAGTAGCTCGCTCTTAACGTACACAACTTCTTGGCTTTAATTGAAAATTAGAGAAGGTTTCTGATGTAGGCTTTACGGTGTTCCGGGGGAATTTTCTGGTTATGAATGACGATGATGATGATTATTTCTAATCGTGGTGCATGGGTGACGTTTAAATTGAGGTTTTCCGATGAGAAAGAGAGAGAGAAAGGAGCAGAATGAAGTAAGTGAATCGGATATCCGTGCACGTACACTACAAATGTATATAGCAAAGATAGAGAAGAGTACCAATGTGATTCGAAAAAGAGGTGAAAACAGAAACAGAGATATAGCGCGATTATGGTAGTGGAAGAGTACAGAGAGCCCTTTATGCGTTTTATTTATTTATCTGTCATCAAATACCCCAGGACGCGCGGTCAACGAGGCATCCCGAAGACGGGAATATCGAGAGTAAGAAAAGAAACGAATACGCGTACACGAGTGTGTGGGATTATGTATATACAATGTACGATAATATACGTACATGGAAAAAAATGTATATCGTAGAACTGGCAATGGAAGGATAGTTAACATTTCTTTTGTGTGTTGAATATACAATGATTTGTTGCTCTTTATGGGAACACAAAGTTGTTTGTTGCCAGGTGTTTTGTGCCTACAAACTACGATCTGCGAACAGCATTGGTCTTTTGTTATCATTTGAAGAAAACTGCTGCAGAATCATATCGAATGCTTGTCACAGAGTGAGAGAACACAGTGTTTCGAGTGGTTCGAGAAATTTCAAAGTGGTGATTTTGACGTGAGAAAAGAAGAGCGTGGGGAATCACCGAAAAAGTTCGCAGACGACGAATTACGAGCCTTATTGGATGAAGATGATACTCAACCTCAACGAGAACTCGCGGATCAACTGAATGTGACGCGGAAAGCCGTCTCCATTCGTTTGAAAGCCATGGGAACTTCCCGATCAGAAAAATTCGAATTATGCCAATGTCGACGACAGATCAGTCAGGTACAGTGCCAGTATTGGGTCTGCAACACTTGGCCAGCACGTACAGAATCAGTACTGAATACATAGAAATACATTACTATGCCCTGAGAGAAAGGTACCTAGTTGGGATAACTAAATGTTAGTTGCCGCAGCTAGATTTTCTATTTACGCCAGCTAGACTCTAGTTGGGGTAGATAAAAGGCTAGCTGTTTGAAATATGAATGAAATGGTTTATTCAACGGGAATAAAAAATATAGTTAGCACAACTAAATTTTTATTCACAGTTACTAGATTTCTTAGCTGTCGGATATTTGAATAGACCCTTTCTCTCAGTGTGCTTGTACTGATAAACCGGTACGGAGAGCTTGACACCGGCCACGGGCCAGGTACCGATTCAGTACAGGCACTGCACTGATTGCGAATAATAGTATTAGTACCGAATTTCCAGTACAGAAAAGTGTTATTATCCCAGACAAATGCCAGTACCCTGCCAGTCTTGGCCAGTACTGTGTCTGCTTGGGTGGATTTTTGGTTGGGTTAACATCTGGGAAAACTAACTGAAGCCCATCTAATTTCGAATCATGATTTCTACTAACGATCTCTCAGCTAATTACATTTTTTCGTGTTGACGTGTTTATTTCTTGCTATGGTAACAAATAATTGGCAGTAGCTGTGAATAAGTTGTTGAGGCAGATACATTTTCAGGTTTATATGTGGAGTAGCAAACAGATTCAACTGGAGAAGTCAATATCAGCAGATAAACTGTTGTTACGACAAACAAGCTTTACAATGAGATAACAAATACCCCGGTTGGAATTAAGAAATGGCCCGATCTTGGCCCAATTATGACTCATATTGGGCCAGAATCCATGAGAAAAAATGGTCCAAGCTTGGTGAAAGCTTGGGATGATAACCTCGTGCCAGGCTTGGTACTTAATATTGGGCCAGAATGCAATGCCAAAAATGGCCCAATGTCTCATGATATATGTATTACGAGTATTTTGGAGCTTGGCTCATACGATTAAACCGGACCTGGCCCAAGTTGTTTGTATTAACTTTTGCCATGCTTCAACCTGAAAAAAAAATGATGTCATTTTTCATGCCATCCCTGCTAAAAATTTCCCATAGAAAACGATAAGATTTTTAGCAGGGATATCGGTACAACTCTGTAAGAATCACAAACATGGAGATGTGGCATATGTTCTCAAATGAACATTGGTTGTACATTGGCCCAATATTGGTTCATCATGCTTGACAGTTTAATGTTCTGCCAAGCTTCAAACACTTGTTGTAATGACATTCCCTACGAAACGTGGTATACTATATATTCTCAAATAACAAATGGTTTAATATTGGGCTGATATTGGTTCGCCATGCTTGGCAGCTTGATGTTTTGCCAATCTTGAACCACTTGTTGCATAGGCATTCCTATGAAACCCGGTATGGTTTCTAGAATGAACAACGGTCGTAAATTGGACCAATACTGGTTCGCGATGCTTGGCAGCCCAGTTTCCTACCTGGGTAGATTGCTGTCACAGCAGCAATGTTGGAAGTTATTCAATCAAAACTCAATTATCGGTGACTCATTTTCCTCTCTACATTTCTTGGAGTAAAAAATTCACCCTTCTTCACGGAGGAAAAAAGTTTGCTGTCACAGGAAATCTTGTTGGCTATTGCAGCGACTTTTTAGCTGTTGCAACAAAACTTGTTTGCTATCCTATATACATATAATACAGAAATTTGCTGGAAGAGCAAAAATAAATATAATGATAATAAAATGATTTACATTTTTGTGGAATTGTGGTCGAAAAACAATGAAAAATTATCAATACTTGATAAAAAAAAAATAGAGAAGTGTATGAAGTCTCCAAAAGTCGCGCGTGAAATTTTACAAAGAAAGTAATCAAATTTCAATATCCTACTATTCACTTTGTGAAATTTCATACACTGAGGATCCAATTTCTTAGATTCGAAGAAAATTTCTTTGCCCTCATTCTGATAAATCTTGTCTCCAATGAATAAAAAACAATTCATTGGAATGGAAAAATTTTCGATCGAATTTGAAGAAGAATATATTTTTGTTTCAATTTGAAAATTCTTGGTTTTAGTTCGGAAGAAAGATTTATTAGAATGAGGGCGAAGAAAATTTTCTTTTAATCTAAGAAATTGGGTTTTCAGTGTACGCGACTTTTGAAAAGTTCATATGTTTCTTTATTTTTTATCAATTATTGATCATTTTTCACTGTTTTTTTTTTTAAATACAATTCCACATAAAAGTGGACCGTTTTATCTTTATTACACTGAGAGAAAGGTACCTAGCTGCAGCAACTAGAATTCAGTTGTTCCAGCTAAATTTCAGCTGGTGTAACCCTAGGGATTCCAAAGTGGTCAATTTTTTTGGTTTTGTGAAAATTTGGTCAGCAAATGGTCACCAAGATGGTTTTTAACATATAATGATCTATTCGTGACCGAAAACTAACGGTCGGTTAGAACAAATTTGCTACCAAAAGGTCACCAAAAAATGTGATCCGTTCTTGAAATCTGTATAGTATTTTCGAGGTAAACATCACCACAGAATAACCGAAAAATCACCAAATTGAGATTAGTTGAATTTTTGTTGAAAAAAATGTCCTAAACGACCAACAAGTTATGAAAACCAAGATTTTCCACCAAAATGTAACCGAAATTTTTGGTCGCTTGTTGGTTCACCTATCAGATCCTCTAAGGAGAGTGACAATGCCTTGGAACCGAAGAAACATATTTACATCGATCAATGAAATAATCGATGTGGTTATTAGGGACATGAATCCGCTCGTGTGTTTAAATTTGCTATATCAGCAACACACGCATCGATTATTTCATTGATCGATGTAAATATGTTTCTTCGGTTCTAAGGCATTGTCACTCTTCTTAGTTGAATTATCGACCGAAGCGATTACACATGGTGTATTCTATCAGATCCTCTGGGGAAATAAAAGTTTAGTTCTCTGAAATATGAATGAAATAATTTATTCAAGGTGAATCAAAAATTTGCCTGTGACAAATGAAATTTATTTAGTTCAATTAAATTTTTATTATAGTGCACGGAAAGAATTGGTGATCCAAATTTTCGTTGACTAAGAGATGTCACTTTGGGACGGAGCACAAATTCCAGAAGAATTCGTACCCTGGATTTTAATGATTCGTTGACTCTTTCCATTATTTCGAAAATCATAATGAAAAGTGAATTTTATCGGTGGAATCATGGATACGGTCAACGGATTATTAAAATCCAGTGTATAAATTCTTCTCCAGTCAACGAAAATTTGGACCACCAATTTTTTCCGTGTGACTAAATTTCCTGGCTGTCTGATATTCAATTATCCCCTTTTTCTCAGTGTATGTATTTAAGAAAGAACCCTTAGATTTGAAGAAATATTTTCAAATTTTTATCAAAGATTCCCATATAAAAATCTTCAGGCTCCGCCAATGCTGACGACGGAATATAGCTAGACGCAAGGCTGCCAGCCAAAGCTGGGCAATCTATGTAGGGACAAGGATGGTTGACAATGGTCTAAACATTGTACCAATATGGGAAGTCATAAATCGACTTCGTTGATCCATCATTGATCATTGGCTGCGCCACGCTTGGCCCATCCTTCAACCAATATTGCTTGAAGGAAAAAGCTTTGCTTTCAACAGAGGCTCTCTAGGGCTTGGCGGGACACTGCTCCAAGCATTAGGCAACTCTGAATGACAATGGATTCTCATGTTGCACCAAGCATGGGTCGTAGCTTGGTCCAGCTTGGGCAATAGCTTGGCTCAGCTTGGGCGATGGCCTCGCTCAGTTTAGGCGTTAGCTTGACTCGACTTGAGTAATAGCTTGGCTAAGAGTGAAACTTCCTTCTCAAACAGCAAATTACAATAACTCTCACCAGAGTGATGCTTGTTTCCTGCGAGTGGCGAACCAAGCATTCAATCAATATATAAGTCTCCTTTGAAGATTCCATGACAGAAATAATTCTTCATCTGTTTCCAGACCCGCCTACTTCTACGCCAGCACCACCGGATTTACGTCATTCATCAGTTTAAACTAATCAGAAAAATTACATGTTGAAATTCTCCGACATTCATTTCGTTCAATCGAAATGATAGAATGGATTTTTCATTTTATTTTCAATTACAATAAAAAATCAAAGTGACCATTGGCATGAGATGGGCGCAACCCTGCCGCAAGATTGCTACAGCGTTGGCTCATCCTTGGCGAACAAATTTTTGTATGGTCTGCCGTTGACGGCATATGCTATCACAACCCTGTTTCCAGTGTTGGGTCTTGATTGTGGAAACAAATGGGCTGAGGCTGAAATGATGTTATCATTTCAGAGTTGCGCCATGCCTGGTAGCCTAGGCTCGGCCCATCTTGGTGAGCCTTGCGGCAACCTAGCGCCCATGGTCAATTTTTACCTAGGTTACTATATATTTTCCAAACAAACCGTTGTCGTCCGAGCAAAAAATTTGTTTCTCCGGCAAAAGGGATGATCCAGCAAAATTAGATTCCGCTGTTACAACGAACTTCTCCTTCCTCCGTGCGTTCGATGAGATTCGATCGGAATCAATGGATTTTCTTTTCCAACCAGATTGCTTACAAAATCAAATTCTCCTCCAATTATTTTTTCTGAATGGGATCGATGAAATAGCCGAACCGTGAATCTTCGAGTGACGTAGCAGGACTGCTGCACCGGATCCATCCCTCGTTGATTTATGAACAAAATCAGCTTTCACAATGATCTCAGAATCAAATCCATCTGTCAAATCATTGTGAAAACCAGTTTCGTCTTATCGATCCTCGTCTCCCCTATCCTGCTGTAAATGCTGTGTCAATAAACATTGTCTTTCACCTGAAAGAAAACATCCTGCACGCTATTGTTAATAATAATAATAACGATGAACATTAGAAATATTGAGAATTTCTTAGAATATGTTGGGATAAGGGAAAGAAATACGAAGAGAGAGAGAGGGAGAGAGAGAGAAAGGATCTCATAGTTTCGTCGCGTCGCGCGCCGTTGATGCCAGGGCACTTGCTATTAAAATCGTTTGACCGAACGCGCGCGACCCGCACACGACTCATGGAAAGGCTTCTCGAATTTCTGCCAAGGTCCTAAAACAACGAGCGATGTATGACGTACTCCAGATCTCGAATATCATTATTTCAAGAATCTTTTTCGTGTTCCAGTTCTCTCGACACTGTACAGATTTCTTACCTCCTTTCTCGTACAAATATTAAAGAAATTTGAGAATGTTATGAAACCATTTTATTTCATCTTGTGTTTTTTTTTCTGTTGAGGCTATAAATCTTCCTCCTTGTCCCAAAGCGGTTGAGCACTAGCACATTTTATGCACTAGCATAAAATTTATCGAGACAAGAAATTGGAATGAAAATTTTGAAAATTACAATCAAAGTACTCGAATTTGCGGTTTGCGTCATTATTCATCCCCGAGTCGAAATATTGCCTCTACTTCGCTGTAGGATCATCAGATAGGAAAGTAGGAGCTGTTTCAATGAGATATCATCTCCTACTTTGCCCCTAGAAGTGGTAGAAATTTCCTATTTCACCAATCGTAGGAGCAAAGCAGATGCAAGGTTTACCTCCTACTTTGACCCTACCGCCTCTCCACACGGAGAATAATGCAGCCCGAAAATATGACTTTTTCTTTCATACCTTTCGGTGAACTAGGAATAGAAAGATTCATAAAATGAATTTTTACATGAGAATACGAAAGATTACGAGTGCTGTAGAAAATGTGATGGGTAGGATTGAAATTTCATACTCACAGTTTGTTTAAAGTAATCGTAAGCTTCCGTATTTTCATGTACAAATTCATTTGACGAATCATCCTATTCCTGGTTTACAAAAAAATCTTGAAAAAGTGATATTTTGATAATCAAGCTTGAGCGTCGGTGCCAGTCAATAAAAAAGAACTTGAGTAATTTGATAATTTTGTTGTGAATTTCCTTTTACAATGTTAGTTGGGTACCCTATTTTTTATACACTCAAATAAATCATTCATTGAAAAAAGAAACCTCATAGATATTCGTTTGGGTGAAGAAATGTCATTTGATTCCAAAAATATTTCATTCCATGAAACGAATGAGTGTTTATTCGAATGAAATGCATATTTCATTTCAATCAAGTCAAATTATTAGATTCGTATTCGAATGGAAAATTTATTGGTTTGACCGACATCATTTGAATTGAATTGACATTTTGTTTTTCAATTACATTCTCGAATTGATAGAAAATGCGCTTTATGTGATATTATTATTCCAAAAATCCAACACATACGCTGAGAGAACAAATTTTCGGGAACAATCAAATATTTCATTGAATAGTCGCAACAAAATATTAATTTGAATGAAATTTTATCGAATCAACGAAATATTCATTCGATTCGACAAATATTCAATATTGTACAAAATAATTTGTCAATGAAAATGGATACTTGATAGATCTCAACGAAATTCCATTGAAATTAACGAGTACTCGAGTAAAGATTTTGATGTTTCCAAGAATTTTTTCTCCCATTGAATCCAGAAGAATCAGGTTCTATGTAGGAGCAGTAGATTATTGTGGAGTAGAAAAATAGAATCAAAAAATATTGAAGAAGGAGGAGCAATTTCAGTGACTGGATCGACAAAGCAGGGGCAAAATTTCGACTCGGGTCTCGATGAATTATTGATATCATCATTATTGTGGGTTGAATCGATTGGATGGAATATCAAGGAGACGAGGATTCTATGCAAAGTCGGGGTATCGCTATAAAATCCTATACGTTGGAATATTGCACGTGCGTTATCTTAACGTTATTGATAAGCGCACCATCAGTTATGTACGATGGAGAATTCCTCTTAATATGAAAAAAAAAAAAAAAAGAATCTCATGCTGCGCCTGACCCTACAACCTCCTACGGTTTCTCTGAAGGCTCGAAAAAGGAGGGAGTTGCGAGAAGACAGAAAAAAAAAAGAGTCAAACGGAGTTGACAGATTGCTGGTTTGTAAATTTCCGTCGATACCGTTCAAAAAGTGGCGGTGATAACAATACCAAGGGTGTTCGAAACTTCCAACATATCAAAATGATCAAAATGAGGGGAAACCTCAGAGTGCAAATCTTCAGAAAGTTCGCTCGAAGAATTATATAGGACAAAAATTGTCCCAATTTTTCGAATCCGGACAAATCAACACGGGAAAAAATAATTAATTATTATTTGGCTACAGGAGCTATTTTTTAGCTCTCAAAGCTTCAATACCCTGTTACAAATATTCTATAAAATCTCATAGACGAATGGGAAGATGAGTAAGTTCCAATGATATTCGATTATGAATTTCACCATCCCTAATGGGATTTAATAGAATATTTCTACCAGGGTAGCTAAATTATTTGGCTATCCATATATCAAGCACAAAACCTGTGCAGTTACAGCTACGATTTTCTTCTGTGGTAACTAAAAAATACCTACAGCTGCCATTATTTTAGCTATAGCAGTGAAAAAAGGTGCTAAAAACGTGAGTAGCTGCTTCGTTATCGAAGCAAAAAATTGAAAAAGCAATTGTCGGATTTCTGTAATTCGTGACAATGTTCCTGCATCCCACTGCAAAACTCTAAATTTCGGAGAATCTAGAAGATTCAGAAAATCTTTGAAAAATTCTGTGAATGAATTTGAGCACGAACACGGATAGCCATTAAATTAGCTCCTGCAGCTGAATTTTAGTTATGACAGCAAAAAATTTGCCCTAACAGCTAATTCATTCGCGTTCGTGCTGGCCACTTTGCTGCTGTAATTGAATTATTCATTACATACATTTCTGAAAAACACTGTGAATACTTCTGTGCGAAAAATGCCAGACAAATTCAGGTGAACACCACCAGATCCTGCAGATTTTACCTATCATAGCTAGACATTTCACTGCCCCAGCTAAAATTTAGCTGATACAGCTAGACATCGTTTCTCCGTGCTTTTCCGTGTGTAACGAAAACTTGGCAAAATCAAGTCCCCAATGTTTGTCACATGATCCGCAATTTAGACCCACTAGTGAAATTCCACTCGACTCTCGATATCGAAACCTAAAAATAAATAATAAAATAAAAGTATAACGAATTTGATTTGAAACTCGTACGACTCGATCGACCTCGACCCCGATGAATCGAATTTTGACCAAAAGATATTTCACTTACGCGCAACACATTTCGTGATTCTTGTTAAATCTTACGTAAGACAGGACACGCGTCATAAATCCATACGCATATTTCGTCTTTTTCCCAACTCTTCTGATATAAACCTTTTAACGTGTGTCTAAATATAACGGACAAGCATGACCAAAGAAGTAGTAAGCAGTATCGTTATCGAGCCTCTATGTCGGCGTATTTATAATTTTTCTTCCAGTTTTTCAAATGTAATCATATGATATTCCGCGATAATGCCGATAACTGTCTCGATTCCCATAAATGAACTGCATCTCGTACTGTCCGTACCACTGATATTCCTCGCTCGTTAAGTTTTATGAGCCCACTTCGGGAGAACTAAACATCCATCAGTCGAGAATCTTCTGGTTGGGTTAATTAGATCAAATCACCGACTCGTTCGTGGAAGTACATTTTTTTTTGTCTTTTCTTTCCGACGATTCGGCCCTAAATTGCGATTATCGGGCTCCGATGGGGTCGCGTCTCAGACCGAGACTGTTACACGGAAATGTTGGTTTGGAAATTGTGGAGAATTGAGAGGCGAACTTTGCTCTCGATATGATCAGAAAAATCTTGCGGTTGTGAAAATTCGAATGTCGTTTATCTGTTTCAATTGCCAATAACGTTGGAGTTCGGGGTATCGAGATTGATATGGATATAAATTTTCGATGAGATGAAGAATTTTGTGAGGAATCGCTAGAGAAGAGGACAAGATTTTTCAAAAATAACAAAAATCATTGAAGTGTGGATGTCAGGATTTGATTTTCATGTTTTTAATTTGGAAAATACATTTTTCACTCGATGCAATTGATTCTCAAGAACTGTCTGTTGTCAATGAAATGCAATTATAATATATTTCATTTATCCTATAGAATTGTATATAAATTCTATATAATTTTGAAAATTCTTCCACGAAACAGAAAAACCAATTCAATTGTGTGCGTTGAAGTTCATTTTTATCATTCAAAACCTTAGGTTATTGCGCCCACCGCAATTATCCACCGTTGGATGATACATGAGCAAAAATTAAATATGTTGCTGAAGTTAGAAGAATCGTTTATTGGAACGAATTGGCGAACAAATTCCTTAGCTGCTGAAGCCTCAGAATCTCGCAGGACGTTTTTCAAACGACGTTCTCAAATGTGATGAGTTTAAATTTTCATTCCGTTTCAATATACGATTCAAACTCCAAGAACATAATTGGATTAAGAAATTCTACGAATTAATAACAATTCAATTATTAATTTAACGGATGGATATCTTCTCAATTGATAATTCAACTATGAATTATGACAACAGGTTATATTCGAATTGATAATTTCACTAGCAAATGAAAATTAATTGAATTCCTGGTTAAAAAAAGTCATTGATTCTCGCTGAATCTGATTGAATCTTGCACAATGTTCTGACCAAATCCCGTTCAATTTTATCCCGTTTGATTCTATGGATTTTTTTTTAACCAGGGAAGTTAATGCTTCCACGAATAAATAGTACTAAATTGATTAATTTTGATACTAATGAGTAATAATTTTAGTATAAATTGAGAATTAAATTCACAGTTTCAGCCAGTAATAATATGAAAATTAATAATTTAATTAATAAATAACTCTTAAATTAATGATTCCAGTGACATAAATAACATTTGAATTAATAATGTTATTTCATCAATTGTAATTAAAATTAATAGTTTGCCCAATAGATATTGTTAGAATTAATGATTTTATCATGGGAAAAAATTAGAATAATTATTCATTCCATTGATGAATGAAAATTCAATTGATAAATTTCACTGATAGATATTACCTTCATTAATAATTTCACTATAAATTGTAAGTGGTATTAATCGTTCAATCGATATATAATATTGAAATTAATTGCACTACGAGTTGAAATTGAAATCAATCATTTTATCATGAATTTATAAATTTATAAGAAATGTGAAATTAATGAAGAACTCATGAGAAAAAAAATAAACAAAAATAAAACAACAAAAAAAATAATGCTTTTAAGAAATATATCGAATCCTGAATCGCAAAAAATCCTCTCAGGATTAAACAGCATAACAGTCCCTAATGATTTCTCATATCCAACGAACAAGAGTTCTAAAACTTCTCTGGTGAGAAAAAATCTCTCTGAATTTCTCTGGAAATTTCACGTTTCAGAGAAATCCAGAGAGATTCAGAGAGATTTTGGGAGATTCAGAGGAATTCAGAGCAATTCATCGTAGTTCAGGGAAATTCAGAAGGATTCAGGAACGGGTAGATTAGGAAAAATTGTGCATTGAACTTTCCAGAAGGATTCAGAGAAATTCAGAGAGGGATTCGTTAATTAAAAAATTTGACGCGAGATTTCAGAGGTATTCAGGGAGTTTCAGAAAAATTGACCATGGAACTCTTTAGAAGGATTCACGGAAATTCAGAGAGATTCGGAGGGATTCAGAGAAATTCAGTGAGAGACGAATGGAGTGTAATTTGTTGGTCCAAGGATTCGGAAGTATTCAGCGAGTTTCAGGGAAAATCAGAAACCTGAAACTTAGCGGAAATTGAGTATGGAACTTTACAGAAGGATTCAGGCAAATTCGGAGTAAGCTTCGAATTTTCAATATTTGAAATCCGGAAAGATTCGAAGAGTTTCAGGGAAATTCAGAAAAATTCAGGCAAATTTGGGGTAAGCTTTGAAATCTAGATACATGAAATTCTGACGCATTCAAAGAGATTCAGAGGAATTCAGAGAGATTTAGAGGAACCCAGACTGTTTCAGAGGGATTCAAAATGAGTTCTGAATTGATAATGAATAAAATTCTGGAGAATTTGGACAGATTTAGAAAGATCATGAAGAATTTCTAGATTTTCATTAAAAAAATTAGGAGAGATTGGGGATGTATGACTATCTGACAGGTCTCTAGCTTTCTCTAAATCACTCTGAAATTGCTCTGAATTTCTGTGAAAAATGTTCGAAAATATAGAGAGATTCAGAGAGTTTTTTTTTTTAACAGAGCTGTCCAAAAGATGTCTTATACGACAGTTTGAGAGAGGTTCCAGATGTTATGTATATTGAGCCAACACATAAATTAATGGATCTACTGAGAAATGATACCAAATTTCAAAATTCCATCATAAGTTGAAACCAAAATCAATAATTTCATCAATGAATAACATTTTACATGCCACACTATGGATATAATAACATTCTTTGAATAATTATAATCACATTCTTCTTTATAAACTATCCTGAAGGGAAAAATATTTCAAAATACTGACCCAGTGATAAAGAATATCCATTACCATCCGAGAATTTGGCTCATAGGGTAACGAACGTATTAACATCAGTCGATAAAACAGGAATTTCCCTTTACCTTCGACCGAAGTTATGTACCGACTCAGCACGATTATCGACCGTTCAAGTCCAACGATCACAGTAATCTGTATTATCGACCGAAGAAAATTCAGATTGTATTCCAAATTCAGTCGGTATACTTGTTTGAATTCAAAAAGAACTGGATTGGAAGTACAACTATAACAAAGATTGATTATGTATCATTTCAATTATTCATTTATCCAATATAATTGTCTTCCTATTGAAAAATCCTTTCTGTCATCCACATCAAAATTATAGTTCCTCGCCCAGGATTGAACGGAATTCAATCGAAACTCAATCAAACTGACGTTCAATTAACAATTCAAATTTGATTCTGAATTGAATTAACAAATATCTTGAATTCATTTAAAATCAAGCAATGATGAAGTGAGTTTTTTTGTTTTTCTTCGTTCTCTTGTATTTGGTAATAGAGGCAAACAAAAAACATCAGAAATATCGATTAATTATTGCTCGTTTTGAATCAATTGAATCAAATTTTTCAATTGAAAATTAAATTTAATTGTTCATGGGAACAATTTTAAGAATTGAATTTTAATTTTTAATTTTGTTCTTCGTCAATGACATAATTTACAACCCTCCTCTCTCGCCCTGTGAGAAAAAAAATCAACAGCTCAAATTCAATAGTAGTCCTAGAAGAATTTATGAAGAATTCTTATTGAACTCTTATTGTGTTTTTTATGAATTCTTGAAGAATTCTCCTGGGACTGTGGTGCTGTGAGGGATACCATTTTTGTCGAAGCAACCTTGCGGTGGTAAATGAATATTCAATTCCATGAAACCCATTCCAAGAAATACATTTCTATGGGTTTTAATGGATTCAAATTATTCTTTCATGTATTAAAAATTTTTTATTCAACTTCACCGAACAGTGGGATTCGATAAATTTTGTCCACCTCGACGAATTGAGTTTTTTCTTCTTATTTGAGTGGTTAAATTCGAGCCTCTTTCATTTATATCCCCATTCAACCTCTTCCTAGTTCTTTTCTCAATTCTCAAGCTTGGGTCGGAGTGGAACCAATCGTGCCAACTCTAGAACAAGCTTGGGCCAGTCTTAGATCAATGAGTATGTTCCAAATAATAAAATTGAATCAAAAACATACTTTCCCTGTTAAAAAACCTATTCGTTCCTATTGAAAAAGGAAAATTCTCTCTGAAATTCCCCTAAATCTTCCGATATTTTGGGACATTTTTTTTCAAAAAAAGGTTCAAATATAAAAAGCAAATATACGTTTGTTAACTATGAATAAACCTTATTTTCAGTGTAGCGATGCATTCTGAATTCCTTCAACTTTTTTCAAATCTCTCTGAATTCTTCTGGAACTGAAATTGTTCTCAGTTAAGGTTCGTTGCTGGGGCAAACTTGGATTTTTTACAAAGTCATTTCAGTGCAGTATGCTTTTTGAAAAAACTTTTACAATTTTTCGTCGTTTGTACTACGAATGATATCGTCGTATTTAATGAACGAACCGAGTTCAGTTGAACTGAAAGAAGTCTGATAACAATGAGATTTTGTATTATGCAGTGGAGGAAGGGGTAATGAGACAGTGCGTTATCTCCTGCATTCCACGTTCACAGGGCGTGGTACGTAGTATGGAGAGCAGGAGGGGTATCGGAATCATTCAGAATGTACTGACATCGAGGGTTCATTGATAGACCTGTCCACAACTCGGGAGACGAAAGAAATCAATGGAATCATACAAAAATGCGAACAAGGTCAATTTTCTTGTACAGTATTACTTTGAAACTCGCACAAAATTCCAAAATTCACAATTTTTCGCCCTAAATGATTAAATTGATGAATGACTCAACTGAAAGAACTATTATTATTACTCACCGTTCAACTGGAAACGATTGTAAATTATATCCGAAGGTTTAATATGCTCATCATTTAACATGATCATGCTGATCATCATCGCTTTAATGATTCTATTGATGGTTTATGTCGATGAGAAGAAGTATAAATTTCATTGGAAATCACATTCCTTCTCGAGTTTTCGATTTGCAATCCACATAAAATCGACGATGAAAACCGGATGGGGCTGGAAATTTGTCACACGGGTCTCCTTCGACACGCAATTCTAACGACAATTTCAACGAAAAATTCTGAACTGACGAGAAAACTGCGTGTTTCAACTCGTAAGATATTCCAAGTAACATTTTCCTTTCACGAGAGAGCAAGAATTCATTCCCCGGGAAGTTAAATTACCTCATCAGAGTCCAAGGTTATAACGTGATTTATCTTTCAGTTATTCATGCACGCACTCCTGATATTAATATATGCTTTTGTGACACGATTGGAAGGGAAGAATATGCGAATCGAACTTCAGGCACTTCAGGCTCGTTTTGCTACACTACTGTAAAAAATTATTGTGGTATTTATCCCCCAAAATATCGTGGCAGCAAAGTTCCTTCATGGATGGGGAACTTTTCATTAAATTTCGTAGAGAGAACCCAAGAAAACAAAATAATTCATCAAAGTGGTGGAGAAATCCTTCATTTTTGATGAAAAAACAATTCTCTCACACGGGAAGACCTAGTTTATTGATATTTAAAAGAATGATTGAGAGAAGAAGAGCATCGTCGGGAAATATTCGGTAAACCCCACTACGAATATTCTTGCATGATCCCTTTTTTCCTTAAATTGACAGTCATTTTTATGAATATCAATGGACTCGGGCTTTCCGTGCACGATGAGGGGACGAAACCCATCTGCAAATGTGAAACAGGGTGAAGGAAAACCCCGCAGAATTTTTACAGTGTAGTTTGATCATCATAGTTTTCCTCATAATCATTCATCGAATGGGATTTCTCCGGATTCTCACAATTCTCAAATTTCGTTGAGATTCTTCTCCTCTTCGAAGATCTTCTTATTTGTAACGAGGAAGATTATTATAATTCTCACAGGGTGTGAATTTCTTGCAAGATTTGAAAGTACTCACGACGTTAACTCACTCATTCACGTGATTTAACATACGAGTGAACGGAAGTACGTTATTGCTCGTGCGGTATAATATCTCTCTAGCAGGAGGAGGATACAGCTGTGAAAAAGGAACACTCGCTCGAGGATTTATATGCAAATATCTCATAAATTAATCATAATACGATCCTGTTGATCTCAATTCTGACGAGATAACTTTATTCCATGATTCATCGATATGCAATTTTCGATGGAAACGCATGAAGGAGAATAATAAGAATTCACGAGAGAAGAATATGTTTGTCTCTCGTAATGGATATACGAGATCAACCGAACGATTTGTCACACGAATGTTGTTTCATTAATATTTTCAATTAAGTTCCAATGAACGTCTGGTCGCACAGGCAAAATCAATTCATCAAACAAATATTCTTGGAAATGAAAAGAAAGAGAAAAATGCGGCTCGTCGGAACGATGCAGCGCCAATTATTTCGACCGATCGTGTAGGCAATAAGCAAAATATGTTCTCTCAAGTACGTATCGCGAATGTAAACCCGTCCGATTGACGCTTGGTAATTGATTAACATGAATCAGATTACGCGGTTGATCATGCGGCCTTGGCATGTTTTATTTATGGAATTAATTTCGAGCATTCCAAGTAAAATCGAGTTCATTAATAAACCTATAGGTTATACGTACGGAGATGACGTGGTGTGACAATTTCTGTACCCACACGCGGTTCTTTTCTCTCCCTTCTCTCCCTTCATGATTCTTAGTATGTGCGCGAGTATACGCATTCCTCAAGGATTCTTCTTTATTTTTGGACCGGTTAATTGTTACAATTAAGAGTAATGCGTCTACTCGATCTATGAAGAGATCCCACTATGAAGAGCGCCCTTTCGAATATCTCGTTTTATTCATCTCGGGATATCATTCCTCGAGTGGGAGAACATTATCATAACGATCATGATCATCTTCGTCTATTTTTGTCGGGTATTATCTGGGAAATTGCTAGAGATGTGCGAATCGCATTTTCTTTTTATCCTGACAGGGTTTCACGATCGGCCCAATAATGGCTTATGATTGGACCATAGGCGGAATTAATCGTACGGTAATGGGTCAATGGCATCCATCAATGGTTCGATGATAACTTGGACCCAGGAATGGCGAAAAGTAAACGGCCCGATTATCGGTGATGAGCCGATTAGCGAGGATTTTGATGCCTGAATACCTTGTCAATTTTGACATAATTTTTTAATTGATTTCTCACGTGATCTCGAACGCTGCTCCCACACTTCGTTCATTCGAAATTCATTTGTTGAAAAATTCTCACGAAAATGATGTGAAATATCACGTGATTTACAGCGTGATTTTTCTTGTGTTTTGCAGCATTGGCCAGGGGTACATTTTATCATGATCAGGGCTAGGCAAGTATTTGAAATACAATCATTCTGAATACGTACTGGAATAAAAACCAGTGTTATATATCTCACATTTCAAATATATTTCCTTCAGCATTTTATATTTGAAGTGCTTCCTTTAGAATCTTTGGTATTTAATCCTTCAAATATTTGAGAATTACTTAACATACTCGGAAAATGTATTTGAAACACAAAATACAAAATACTTCAGGAAATCTATTTTAAAATTATAATTTTCGATCGTAAGATATAAAATTCTTTGAAAAATACTACAGGAAATATATTGTGAATTCAAAATACGAAGTACCGATTTTATTTCCAATACCTTTTTCGCATAATTGTATTTCAAATACATGTCCAGCCCTGATCATGATAAACCACGTGATTTTTCACCTCATTTTTAACGTGATTTTCAATATCAGAAATCAAGTGAAAAATTACGTCCTTTTTTCTCTGGGTGATTTCAAATAAGAAATTTAGTCGCCCGAACAAAATATGAGTTTCAAATTTCTCATTGCATGTCGATTTTAGTTACTGCAACTAAAACCGTGTTTTTTCAGAGCAATCCAGCAAATTTCGATGAAAGTCAAACAATTATCTCATTAGATCTTATGGACTATTATCGAATATCATTAAAATTTTGCTACATTGGCGTTGAATTTTTCTAATCTCCATTAGAAAAAAACAAATAGGCGGAAATTGAGTAAGGTTCGATGAAATTTTCTACCAAGTCTTTGGATTTTTTTCCTTTGCCAATTCGAAATTGAATTCTTGCGATTCGAAATCTTCGAATAATTCTCATACGAATTCCTAATGTTCGTCAACGAATCGCACACGTCCAGAAATTGCCTTTTTTTAATGGATTTATAGATTTTGAATAGAAAATTTCTAGGGTGGAATACCTGTTGAATTTGTGTGGATGTTTGTGGATCAGTTCAATCATTGCTCTTGGGCGATTTCTGAAACAAAAAATAACATATATTTTTTAATATCAAGGAATATGGATCGCACATTATTGATGGTATTTTATTCAGTGCTGAAGAGACCCGAACAGACTCTTCATCAGAATTCTCTGAATGTAGCTTCAGAAATACTAAATAATTTTGTAGTTTTTTGAATAAATTGAAGGAAATGCAGAACTTTTCAAATCTAGCAGCACACTTTGAAGAATAATTGTAGAATTTCCCAGCACCAGTAAACTGGTGGCAGTAAAGTTTCACCATCGTTCTTTTGATTTGAAAATTCAATTGAATCCGATAAGTTATCATTCGAGTTACACGTGAAAATGTCACAGAAACGAATAAGAATGTAATATGTCGGAGAATAATATTAAAGAAAACGAATATAATATCATGCATGAACAATAAATTACATGAAACGGAACACGTTAAAAGGATGACAATTGATAATTTCAATGATAGCGAGTATAGAATATATGACCAATAAGATTGATAAGCAGTAGTGGAATTCATAACTTTATCATCAACTACAGGAAAAATCAATAAAAGAAAACTAAGCTGGAAGAAAAATTGATGGAACTCATTCTTTCATTGAACAATGATGTCGAAATTCACGATTTCAATGATCATTAGCATTTGAATCGATAAATTAAGATTAAAAGAAATTCATTATTTCACTATTCACCATCAAGTTCAATCATTATCTCACTCATAATACTGAAATTAGTAATATTCCTGACAGTCTATATCGAAATAATCAACTTCGAATTCACTATTTTTTGATAAAATAGGTAAAACTGAGTAATTAATAATTTTATGATCAACTAGAAGTGGAATTATTTACTTTTTTCTGGAAGATAGTGTTGAAACTGATGATTGATATCAAAGTTGATACGTGAAATCAATGATTTCACTATATTAATTGAGAATCAAATTTGTGACAAGCTTTGATAATTGAGTAGTATCAAAATTCATAATTTTACTCAAAAAAAATTTTGGAATTAATAATATTGATGTGAATCTCTACTAGAATAATCAATTTCCATGAAGGTTAGAACTGGAACTAATAATTTTCCGATGAGCTTGAAATGAAATGAAACTAAACAATGTTCAAAACAGATGACACCTGAGTCAACAATTTTACCATCAATTTGTATTCTGGAATCAACAATTTATATATCAAGTATTACTCAATTTGATAATTCTACTCATTATACTGGAGTTTAGGGAGGGGGGGGGGGGGGCATAAATGTGAGCCCATACATCACGAAAGTTCCCGCAAAGTTCTTTCAGAAGTTTTTGTGAATCTAAAATGATTATAATTTGTGGTGTCTGAGAGCGTAAAGAATTTATTACGAAAAATTGACGGAGGATCCATCAATGAAATACCGCACATCTTGAAATCTACGCTTCAAACTATCTTGATAATTTTGTTGAGACAAAAATATTTCAAAATGGCGGAGCTACAGCTGCTAGGAGTTGGTCCCTCGTTCTTGCGCCGTGCGCGGCTCACAGACCTCAATTTATTTTCGTCTAAAATCTAAAAACCAAAATTCTATCGTTAGAATATGTAAAAACGCACAACTTGACTTTGACGGAGTCAAAACAAATGAAAATAACAAATTGAAAATTCCGAAGCATTTTGAAAAAACACACACACACTCTTGTTTTTAATCTAACAATTAAAAAAAGCAATGTAAATAAATTTTATAGTTTGTTTTTCTCTCCGTCAAGTTGTGAGTTTTAATATACTTTAATAATAGAATTTTGGTGCTTGGATTTTAGATAAAAATTAAGACCAGCGCAAAAACGAGATGCCAATTCATAGCTCAACCATTTTGGAATATTTTTGTCTCAAAGAAATTGTAAAGATAGTTTTGAACGTATATTTTAAGGTGTGTTTCATTTCATTGTTCAATCTTTAACCAATGAATTGTAATAAATTCTCAGAAAAAGGTACATTTGCTTGTATTTCCCCCCTTAATAATATTATTACCGATCGGTACTGAAATTAATGAATTGATCATGAATTAATACTGATGAGTTGATTAATTTTACTGCTTTTACTGATTTTACTGATTGATTTTTTCAAGAAAAAAAAACCACTTCTCTCTGTCAAGTGATACTAGAATTATTTATTGTATTGAAATCAATATTATTCATGTATACAATCTGCACTGGAATAATTTTACCACCACACAGTTAATTAAAATTAAGATTACGAATAAAATCAATTGAAAATGTTGTTGCCATAGTTGAAAAAATTGCTGTGGTAGCAAATAGTCTGCTGTCATTGCGAAAAATTTGCTTCAAACACACATTTAAAGATATAATTCATTAAAAATCCCTTGAATTATATTTCGACCTTCTTTGATTCTCTTCGAATTTGTCTTCTGAAAGACTCAATTTTCTTCCGAACTCCGTATGGGGGGAATATTTCGCTGAGAAATTTTTATGAAACTATGAATCATCTCTGAAGAACATCGCATTTTCTTGGCGAAAATCTGACAAACTTCAACAAACTTTGAGATTTTTTTCAGACAAATAGGAACGAAATTACGCTCACAAAAAATTCTGACATTTTTCTGATTATTGAAAAATTTTCGAATATCATATATGAAAAAACGTTTGAAGATGTTTCAATTCGTTTTTAGCAGTCAGAAAAATGTTAACAAATCATCAGAACTTTGTCAGAATTCTTTCAGAACCCCATTTCGTTCCTGTTTGTTTGCAAAAGTGAAAAACTCTGACAAAACTTTCTACAGATTGTCCCAAATTCATTAGATTTTTCATGAAAATTCCAAAGATTCTCAGAATTTCTCAGACTTTTTCAAGTTTTCAATTGAATTCAATGAAAGCCTGCCAACATTCACCGTAACGATGAATCTCATAATTTTGCAATAAATTCCATAAAAAAACTCACAAAATTCTGTCCTTATGAAAAATATTTCCTCATTGAAAATCATAATTTCTCATAAAATTTCATATTTTCACACAATACTTGAATTTTTTCAAATTTTCCATAAAAACAATTTTTTCCATAAGAATTCATAATTTCTCACAATTTTAATCACAAAATCTCATGATTTTCCATAATGTTTCAGATCCGTTTGTATGAAAAATATATTTGCGCGAGAACCCAACATTTTTCATAAAATGTCATCATAAAATACTATATTTTTCATTTTTATTTCCTCGCATTGTAATCAAAGTAGCTCGAGAGTGCCGATGAAGAGTTAGAAAACTTCCAACTGGTTATATTTATTTGACCAGTCAACAAAATTCCTAGATGGAATTGTAACAAAATCCTGAAACAAACTAATTTCAACTTCCAATAAAACGTAATGTGCTGCTCCCAACATACATGTTTGCTCCGCATCAATAGCGTCACCATACCGAGCGATTTTCTTGGAATAGGAAAATAAGAAAATCGCAATTTCAAACAATTTCGGAATTTTATGAACCATTTATGATGAAATATGAAAAAAAATTCCTCGTAACACTGTGTGAATTTTTGAAGACATTATGAGGGAAAGTATGGAATATTTATGATTTTTTGATGAGAAAATTTCCAGAGAAATTATGAGCAACATTATTCCAACTCATGACTTTTTATGATAAAATACTTCTCATAAAACAGTCCCAATTGCCAGAGAAATTATACGAATTTTTTCCCGTCAGGGCCCACCCGTATGGAAATATTTCGCTGAAAAATGTCTGTAAAACTATGAAAAATCTCTGAAAAAAAATTAAAAAATTCTGAGAAACTCTGACAAACTCTGAGAATCTCTGAAATTTTGATGAGAAATCTAATATTTTTGGGACATTCTTTACACACTTTTTTCAGACTTTTTTCAGAGTTTCTCAGAGTTTTTTCATTCTCTTTCAGAGAAATAGTAACGAAATTGCACTCTGAAAAAACTCTGACAAAACTCTGATGGATTGCTAACATTTTTCTGACTTTTAGAAAAAAATTAAAAAATTTTCAAACACTTTTTCACACATGATATTTGAATACGGCATATGAATGTATTTATTGAATTTCAGGATTTTTCAATAATCAGAAAAATGTCAACAATTTATTAGAGTTTTGTCAGAGTTTTTTCAGAGTGCAATTCCGTTACTATTTCTCTGAAAAAGTATGAAAAAACTCTGAGAAACTCTGAAAAAAGTCTGAAAAAAGTCTGTAAAGAATGTCCCAAAAATATTAGATTTCTCATCAAAATTTCAGAGATTCTCAGAGGTTTTTCATTTGTTTTCAGAGATTTTTCATAGTTTTGCAGACATTTTTCAGCGAAATATTTCCATACGGGCAGCTCCTTGTGATATAATTCCATGAATCACCTTGAACCGTTCGAAATTCAATATTCGTTTTTAATATACACACAACAACCGTTCATTCAAATGTATAATGAATTTCAAATCATTCCATATCAATTATGTTGAATTTTGAATGTTTATATGATAATAAATCCATAGAATTCAGTTGGTAGTGATTTATTGTTATTAAACAAAGCGACACCATTGAAATCTGAATACTATCACATTGAATAAATATTCGATTCGTCATATTCGAATAGATGTCGAATAAATTCCACGAGTCATGAAGCAGACTGCGCGGAAGGCAACGACACAAATTCAATGTCAATGTTCATAAATATGATATATAGATGGTTATAATTCGTATAGATTCTCGCGCAGTACCGCCCACTCGAACATTTTCACTTTACTTTCAACAATCAATGGAATATGAACTTTAAAACAAATTCATGTATTTCAAAAGATGAAAATTCTGTTTGATAAATCATTTTTCTGAAAGATTTCTTATGCAGCAGTTTTCACTGTCTTTAAGATGTCTTAGTTTCAGCCCACACAGCATCACAATTTCAGAAGAATTCATGAAGAATTCTCATCGATCTGATTGTGTTTTTTTTATGAATTATTTAAGAATTCTTCGGGGACTGTGGTGCTGTGAGGGAGGAATCCAAAAGACATTTAAAAGAGGTCTGAAGACATTTTGAATTTTTGCTGGTATGGGGATGGTTTTAGGGCTTGGTGAATCTCATTGAAGGATATCTACTCGTAACTATAACCTCGCAATTAATGATCGATGAGAAAAATAGCAAATTATATGCTTTTCATATAAGATTCTTATAATTATTGTAAAACTTTTATAACCATCATACGAACATTTATAGTCATCATTATCTTCTAGATAATTCCCACGTCTTTACACGAAACCCTCGTGGTAATCATATGATAATGACTTTAACGATGCCGGTATAGGGCCTACGTAGTTTCTTTTTTGTAGGAAAGTTGAGGTGAAAAAGCGTAAAATTATGTACTCCGTAGTATATAAATCTTGAAATAATAATCAAACTTCTTTCAATTTATAATTTTGCAGACAAAAAAAGGAAAGTTCAAGATTAGCTGATGATTCTTTCTTGTTCAAATGAAGCCTGACTGTTGTCAATGATTGGCAAAAATCTGCCTCAGAATCGATATCCAGTCAAAAACTAACGAAAATTTGTATCCCAAGTTTTGACAGGCCTTGGTTGAAAAGAAAACTATTGATTCTCGCCAAATCTCATTCAATCTTGCACAATGTTCTTATCGAATTATTTCTTCGATGTGATTCTGATTGAATCTTGCCAAATCTGATTGAATCTTGCACTCAATAAACATGAACATCTTCGAGATATTTTGAAGATATCTTTTGGAAGACATCTTTTGGATATCTCTTGAAGATGTCTTTCAAAAGATACGTTGATGATGTTTTGCCAAATGTATCTCTAAGATCAGCAGTTTTGAGCCCCAATAAAAATACTTCTCTTCAAAATTCTTCAAAACTCTTCAGATTTTTCTACATAACTGTCATATTTCGAACGCTTTGAGAAATTTGCAGAATTTTTAACCATAAATATTACTCTACAAATTTCTGCATTACTCTGCAAAATTGTACATAATTCTTCCAATCTTCGTAATATTTTATGAATTTCTCCACAAAATTCGTACAAAACTCGCAAAATCTCCATATTACATTAAATACTTCTCTGCATACTTCTGCATTACTCTACGAATCTCTGTTTTATCTATTCACTTTTGCTTGAGAAAAAAAATTTTTGTTCAGAGTTTATCTCTACAAATCTCCTTCCAGTTCGACTTGAATGACATTACGGAAGAGACACCACATTGAAAGTCCATTTTTAGGAACTTTCCTCAGTGAGGATCGAACCCGGGTCCTGCGAGTGAGAAGCAAAGCCTCTATCACATCAGCGGATCTCCGAGATGACTACAGTAATCTTAAAGTACCACTTATGGGAATCATCGCAATGGAAAATTTGGAAAAATTCGTTTTCGTGAGGTATAGACCAATCAATTCAGAATCTTCTGAAACGAAAAATGAATAGGTCGTGGGAGAGGGGATTTTTTTCACCTCAACTTGTAAATTTTTCCAAGTGCTGAGTCAAATCGATAGAAAATTTTGAAAGTTCGTCCCTGTAAGATATAGACCAATCGATTCAGAATCTTATGAAACGAAAAATGAGTAGATCGTGGGAGAAAGGTTTTTTTCGACCTTAACTTGTAAATTTTTCCAAGTGCTGGGTCAAATCGATAGAAAATTTTAAAAAATTCGTTCCCGTCGGATATAGACTAATCGATTCAGAATCCTCCGAAAGGAAAAATGAGTGGGTCGTGGGAGAGAGGTTTTTTCGAGGCCTACTAGTGAATTTTACTCAAGTTGTTTTGAGTCGATTGAAAAATTTGAAAAAATTCACTTTATCTCCGCAAATGCGATTTGAGAAAAATGTATGAATTTGTATAGAAAACTCAACTCTCCGCCACAAGCCGTAATATTCTTGGAATAGACAAATAAAGAGAAAATTCAAATTTTTTTCTGCAAATGTAGTTTGCAGAGAAATGTATGAATTCGTGGAGAAAATTCCTTTCCTCGTCAAATGTTTCCACCATTTATCAAGTAGAAAAATGTTGAGAAAATTCAACATTTCTCAACAAAACAACTTTGACCAATAAGTTGGAAATGTACAGAGAAACCTTTACTGGCAATAAAAATTTTCAGAAATATGCAGAATTCCACAGAGTTTTGGAAGATGAATCTGTTGAAAAAATTCTTTCTTTCTCTAAGAATTCTTGGTAATGAAGTTTTGCAGAGAAATTGTTGAAGTTTTGAAGAAAAATATTTTTATTGGGGACATCTTCGAGACCTTTTCACAAAACATCTTTCAACATTGCGAGATATCTTTTAGATATCTAAAAGATGTCTTCCTGTTTGATTGTACACAATGTTCTGACCAAATCCTATCAAATATCATTTTGTCAGATTCTATGGATCTTTTCAACTAAGGGGTTGATTTTAGACAGATTTCTGAAAGGAATTGTTCAACACCTGCCTGCCTGATTCCTTCAGCGACGCTCAAAATGGGGAGTTATTTTGATGCAACTTAAATTCCTTGAATCAAGGGCTTCTTTTTCTCCTGATGACAAATGTCTATTGGATCCCGTTGGTCAATAAGTTTGAATGAAATCTCATTAACCCCTAGGACTCATTGAACTTTTCGAACCATGAAATTGAGAACTGTTGAAAAAATTGTTCTCTTATTAAACTACCATCCCTCATCCATCAAGGACTTTGACCTTGACTTTCAGCACACCCCTCGATACGAGAACCTAATACCCAATGGTATTCTTGGATTTTTCATTCCTCATAAAAATCTGGACATCCGATCTCTACGAAGAAGAGAGAGAGCTCTCGAAAATCATCTCGGGGAAGAACCACAATATAATGAGAAATCGTGTAACACTTGGAGCAGGATGGATCTATTTGCCGAGTTTAGTTCAAGAACGATGATATCCTCTATTTGATTGTATTATGCATTCCGGTTGCAGACGACTGACAATGAGCGAACAAACACGGGGAAGGAAAAAAAGGCGATGTACGAACGACCAAAGAAGACTTTCCAGGAGGAGAGAGAGTTGTGTGCGAATGTGTACAAAGGAGAGAGAAAAAGAGAGGGAGAGAGAAAGAAAGAGTGAGAAAGGATTAAGGTATATAGCGAGATATAAAGAAAAGGGGTCTCGAAGAGAAAGAAGGACCTAATGGGAAGAAGGAAGAGGAACGTGTACGGCTAAACAAGGACCCACATGGCAGCAGTGGGAATGGAATGCAGCTACGAGTCCAGTCTCCGGTGTAACTCTCGCCTCTTTGCTTCACCTCATAGTCTCGAGCCTTCTCTCTTCTTCCTCTTCTTTTTCTTTCACTTCTCATTCTTTCTTTTTCTTTCCAATCTTCAGTTCATCATCGATACTCCTTTTCATTCGCTTAATCACTATTATATTACGTTCATTCCATTTAATAATGTCAATAGAGAAAGAAATGGGAACTCTTGAAATATTAATCCTCTCTTTGTTTCTTTATATACATACATATATATATATGTATGTATATTCTCCTTCGTAGAATTATGAGAATGAATAATATGTTCGGTTGTTGTCGGGAAGAAGGAATGAGGAAAAATCTCAACAAGGTATAAATGCGCCATAAGCGATGATGATATATAAAAATATACTGAATTTGCGTCGGTAAGTATATTATATCGAGGTCAAGCGAAACTATCTTTCGATTCTAACTCGTATCGGGCCAATTTTGTTTGGATTGTACTATACGTTACCTACGATGTATATATATATATAGAGAGAGAGGAATTGAATTTTTCACGAACACCGTTATTGATTTTTCTTCAAGAATAATACGGGGGGTTATGAACTTCTATTCACTATTTTTTACCTTCATGTTTCCCTTCTTCTCCTTCTTCTTCTCGTTATCCTTGGAAGGACTTGGAAGAGAGAGAGGGAGAAAATACATGGCAAATAGATGGCACGAAGAGAGAAAAAATCAAGGGGAAAGGAACAGGATCTTTATTCCCGTGTAATGCGGCGTTTCTTTTACTCTCGTTTCTCCTGGCCTAATATTATATTAGCGAGAGAGATTATGTGCGGATCACGGAAAGAGAGAGAGAGAGAGAGAGAGAAGGTGAACACCTTGGTGATCCTGAGAAAAGGGGCACGTGTCTCATTCGAGGCATCTGCTTACGAAAAAGAGAATCCGGGGGACAGTTCTTTACCGCTCCACGAGACATGACCGGTATATACGTACATACAAACACCGTTCTGTATGTAAAAATAAAAGTCCCGCGTAAAAATGTACACGCATCCTTCGTTTCAACAATGACAGTTCAGCCTCTCAGCTGACTGAATATTTCCTTCTATTCCAGACTCCCCGTAACCAAAGAACCAAGTTTTGGAGCAGCTGTTCTTTTGCGCTCAATAATGCTTTTGTGATCGATTGCGAGTTTAGCGCCGGGACATGGGGATTGTATACACTCGAAAACAGATAGTTTATATCATCGCTGTAGTTGAGAAATTGCTGATCGATCGATTGGAGGGCCAGCAGGCGCCGGCCTTGGTTCGTGAAAAATCCTTTCCACGTGTACCGTAGAGTTCCGAGTTTGAAGGAAAAGGTTGTCTTAAATTCCCTGATTTTTCATTCGCTTTTGCATAAACTGCAAGCTTCTTCGAGCTGCGAGCGCTCTGAGAATGTCTGTATTATTCAAACGCTTCCTCCACTCGTGTATGCTACTTCAAGGAGATCGATACTAATTTTGAAATCCCAGCAGGCAGAAGTTTCAATTTGGCTCCACTGATGGGAGGAATGTATGTTAAGGAACAAACTGATGTAAATTATGGGTCGGTTTTTAATTAACCTTACTCAAAATCATGCATGTTTCATACATGAAATGTATACCAATTTTCAACGATCTTCATTAACCGGAACAACAAAAAATTCGCTTAGAGGGAGATTTACAAAATTTGTGTTTTGGGTGTAAATGCGTTGGATTATTGGAAACAAATCAAGACACAATTCGTTCTATTGCTTTCATTTGAGACTAGCAAAGACTAGTATTCGAGAATATTACCGTGATTTCAAATCAAAATGATGAAATGAAATCTTTAAAAATTTTTTTCAAAATAATTTCACACGATTTCACACGGTTTTTTTTGGCTGGAAAACAAATTACGTGATGTTTGCTAAGACTCCCCCTCTCCCCCAAGTAACATCCGCCCCCTTGAACACCTCACGTTATTGATGGATTTCCCCCCCCCCCCCTTTGCAGAGAAATTTAATTTTACTGGAGCAGTTACGACAGCGATTTCTTCAGCTGTGGCGGTAAAGAATGTTTGTTCCTACAGCAAAATTTGTTTGTTATTCCTAGGGTTTTTGTAATACGAGATGAAATGAGAAATCTCATCTTGCCTTGTTATATCAAGATAATAACACAAGAAATATTGTCTTGACAAGTTCTTGGTGAAGAACCAAGACCGACGGGAACAAGATTCTCGTCTTGTGCAATCTTGTGAAACTTCCCGCTCGGAAAAAGAATAAATAAAACATCATCGCCAATTTTCACATTCTCAAAATATTTACAGAAAAAATCTAAAACGTGTTGAGATTTTTTGTCAACCCTGGGAAAAAAATCTCTCTGAATCTCTCTGAAAATTTCACGTTTCAGAGAAATTCACAGCAATTCAGCGTGGTTCAGAGGATCTCAGAGACTAGTGGATTGAGAGAACTTGTGCTTTGAATTTTTCAGAAGGATTCAGAAAAATTCAGAGGAACTCAGAGAGATGCAGGGAAATTCTGGGGAATTCAGAGAGGAACAAATTCAGTGAAATTCTTGGTCCTGCATTTCAGAGGCGTTCAAGGAGTGTCAGACATTTTCAGAGATAAATGAATTTGGAAACATTGTGCGTAGAACTTTTCAGAAATATTCAGAGGAACTTAGGAAGATTCAGAGTAATTCAGAGAAATTCAGAGAGGAATTAATTCAGCTAAATTTTTGGTTCAGAATTTCAGAGGTATTCAGGGAGTGTCGGAGACTCACAGAGACAGGTGAATGAGGAAAAATTGTGCGTGGGATTTTTCAGAATGATTCAGAGAGATTCAGCGGAATTCAGAGAGGAATAAATTCAGTAAAAGCTTGGTCCTGCATTTCAGAGGCTTTCTGAAAGTTTTAGAGACTTCCACAGACAGATACATTAAGAAAAATTGTTCGTGGAACTTTTTAGAAATATTCAGAGGAATTTAGAAAGATTCAGAGTAATTCAGAGGAATTCAAAGGAACTCAGAGAAATTAATTCAGCTAAATTTTTGGTTCAGGATTTCAGAGGTATTCAGGAAGTGTCAGAGACTCACAGAGACAGGTGAATGAGGAAAAATTGGGCGTGGGATTTTTCAGAATGATTCAAAGAGATTCAGCGGAATTCAGAGAGGAATAAATTCAGTAAAAGCTTGGTCCTGCATTTCAAAGGCTTTCTGGAAGTTTCAGAGACTTCCAGAGACAGATACATTAAGAAAAATTGTTCGTGGAACTTTTTAGAAATATTCAGAGGAATTTAGAAAGATTCAGAGTAATTCAGAGGAATTCAAAGGAACTCAGAGAAATTAATTCAGCTAAATTTTTGGTTCAGGATTTCAGAGGTATTCAGGGAGTGTCAGAGACTCACAGAGACAGGTGAATTAGGAAAAATTGTGCGTGGGATTTCTCAGAAAAATTCAAAGAGATCCAGAGGAATTTAGAGAGATCCGGGGGAGTCTGGGAAATTCAGAGAGGAATGAATCCAGTACAATTCTTGGTCCTGCATTTCAGAGGCTTTCTGGAAGTTTCAGAGACTTCCAGAGGAAGATAAATTAAGAAAAATTGTGCTCGGAATTTTTTAGAAATATTCAGAGGAATTTAGAAATAATGTTGCCGCGATCCAGAACAAGAGCTATCACGATCTTTACATTCCAATGTTCTTCAATTAAAATTATGGGGAGTAAAAATTGGTTAAAATGTAGATTAGAACTGAAATTCGATTATGAGTCAGTTTACATCGAGCTGCAATCCCGTTAATCTCAATTTTTATTCAATTAACACTCCTAACGGTCCGAGCCAGATCGAAATCCAGATCGTGTCCAGATCGAATACAGATTAATTCAAAACTTGATTTCATAGACTCATATTTCAATTTGGATTCCCAAAAGGAGTTGACTGTTCTCAAGATTGTATTTTCACCCATTTGTATTTGTTGTTACTATGGAAGAATGTACTTTCAGTTGAACGAGGCTGGAATCTAAAGATCGTGATAGCTCGTTTTGTAGATCGCGACAACACTATTTAGAAAGATTCAGAGAAATTCAGAGGAAGCTTTGAAATCTGAATACATTAAATTCCGGGATATTTAGAGGAATTCAGAGAGATTCAGAGAAAATCAGAGAGATTCAGAGGAATTCAGAGGAAGCGTTGAAATCTGAATACATTAAATTCCCGGAGATTTAGAGGAATTCAGAGAGATTCAGAGAAATTCAGAGGAATTCAGAGGAAGCTTTGAAATCTGAATACATTGGATTCCGGGATATTTAGAGGAATTCAGAAAGATTCAGAGGAATTCAGAGGAAGCTTTGAAATCTGAATACATTAAATTCCCGGAGATTTAGAGGAATTCAGAGGGATTCAGAGAGATTCAGAGAGATTCAGAGAAGTTCAGAGGAATTCAAAGGAAGCTTTGAAATCTGAATACATTAAATTCCCGGAGATTTGGAGGAATTCAGAGAGATTCAGAGAAATTCAGAGGAATTCAGAGGAAGCTTTGAAATCTGAATACATTGGATTCCGGGAGATTTAGAGAAATCCAGAGAGATTCAGAGAGATTCAGAGAAATTCAGAGGAAGCTTTGAAATCTGAATACATTAAATTCCCGGAGATTTAGAGGAATTCAGAGAGATTTAACGAGATTCAAAGAAATTCAGAGGACTTCAGAGGAAGCTTTGAAATCTGAATACATTGGATTCCGGGAGATTTAGAGAAATTTGAAGATATTTCAGAGAAATTCAGAGAGATTTTAGAGAGATTCAGGGAGATTTTTTTTACCAGGGAAGCATTCCTTTCATTATGCTTGTTTGCATGAAATATTTCAGTTGACCTTATTTTTTCCTTGAAGCAGATTCTTTTGGCAGTGTTTTTATTCTTTTTGGTACTAAACATCATCTCATACTCGGTTACATGATTGGATTGTAAATGTCTCCTGACCCCTTGTGAGGGACTTGCAAGGCCTTGGGATCGCCTAGAGAATGGCTAGAGTGATTTCTACTATGGTGAACTCCCAACTTAATCATCCGAATCTTACACTGAGAGAAAAGAAAGCGTAAAAATTACAATCTTCATTAAGTTAAATAAACTACTATTTGAATAGTAATTTTGTTCCTTTCAAATAGAAATTTACTGAACTAATGTTGAGCAATTATCTTCTATGATCCGCGATGTCTTCAATCATCGATGTCAGTATATCAAGAAATATCATTTCCTCTTCGCACTCTGCGACGTTTCCATAAAATTCCTTCAACTTTGAATAGTTGAGAGTACAAAAATCATCGAATTCGTTCTTTCCGTTGATCGTGGAATCATTCGATCGTCACAAAGGAACCAGGGGTAACTCGAGGTGGACAAATTTAGACAGGATTACGTAACGTCACGAAAACAGAAAAGAAAAAGCAACAATTTTATCGGAAGTATCGTTCTCCCGTCTCTCAGGCATCGCGGCGATATCGCATCGATGATCGCGAGGGGTCCAAGTTTTGTACGCCTGTGCGAAATATAGACGAAATTAGAAAAAAAGAAGGCGAGAAAATTCAGCGACGATCAAGAGCACGCGACGACGGGATTCTATTCCTGGGTTTAGCCGGATGACCTGTTCAAGTCGCAGACGATAGACGACTCCCAGACACATCTAACCAGGTTTCTTCTAATAACTTCTCGCTGCCACGACAAAGAAGAGCCAGGCGCCGGGTTTAGAAAACTCTTGGGACTTCGCCGAGAGTTCAAATCGTCTGTCTCGGAAATTATTCCTCGATGAGATCGAGGGATTGATCGAAATTCAACGATCATTGAATTTTTCATGCACGTTAGGAACCGAACGACTGGAACCTCGAGCACACTCTTGTACATTTTCAATGCCACCATATAAACCTGATTTCATTTTCCGATGAGCCCCGAGCATGATCACAAGGGTATCGAGGGTATCGAGGGATTTGAATATGAAAATTTGTCAAAGCTAGTCAAAATATAAAGCATCGCTCCAGATGTTGTTCCTTCGATACTATACGTAAACTGCACGTTATAGGAACATAAAATGTTCGATGATCATTGAGATTCTAACCAAGCCCTTCCGCTTTTGAATGATTGACCCCTCCGACCGCTGTTGCACGGTACACGGCGAAGCAAAGCCATCTACATAGACCGAGCGCTGGCAGTGTGCCGGATATGGATGCACACACGTTGCACGAATGGACGGATGGAATAGATATAGAGTAGTGTATAGAGAAGAACGGAATGCCTTGTAGGTACGAAAGGAAGCCAACTTCCTTCCCATGTTCCGGTATCATGAACGACACCGACGGAGCACACCGACGTACGCGTGCGCTAAATTTTACATAAACGCTCCGTGACGTTGGAATTATATTCACTTTTATATAACATCGTGATTAATTTACAAGCATTTCATTGAATCGAAGGAGAAGAGATGTTTGATGCATCATCACACCGGAAACGTTCAAGGAGGTTATCCCAGTGTATATTGGGTTAAGAATGTGGCGGTCCTATTGCGGCATAACCCACTTACAATATCATGCCTATATCTATATACGCGCCCAAAAGATCTTTCGCCAATCATACTACATTCAAGCGATGAGTTCATTCGCCTCCAAGAGACTTGGTCCCCTTCTCTCCTCTTCTTCTTCTTCTTTCCTACTCCTCCGTGTCCCCACTCGTTCCTTTTCTCCGCATACTTTCCATTCAATCAACGCTAACTCTACCGATATGTGTATGTGTGGGAGATGCTTCGGCACGTGCAAAATCGAATCTATCGTGATCTTGAATGTTCGCCGTTTAAACGATTCATTCATCGATAAAATACAAATCGGCTGATTATCAAATTTGCAGAATTCTCCTGCAGGACTGGAATCAAAAATCTCGAAACTTTGTTCCGGGGAAATGAAAATTCATAAGCTTGAGAGATCAACCCTGTTACGAATGATCCATGAAATCTCATTGTTGAGTGGAAAACATTAATAGGTTTCAATGATATTCAATCGGAAATTTTACCATTCGTCATAGGATTTAATAGAATATTTTTACCTTTTAAATATGGTTTTTGAAAACCCATCGGACTGTCGATGATTCTTTTGAAATAACGAAAGTGGGATTTACCGGGAGGTTTACTTTTTCAGGTCATCTGACAGGGAATTGATAAATGAGTGAGTGAGTGAGTGAATGAATGAATGAATGAATGAACGATTCAACGAACGAATAGAAGGCTCTTCCATCTCTCATTCGTTTGTTTCGAAATAAACTGTAGAATTCAACATAGAGTTTTCACACTGATTAAGAGATGAATATTTATGTCGTTGGAGTTTGAATGGTTCATCGAAACGAATCCATTAGCATGTTCAATGATTTTATAACAGCTATTATTTGTTTCATACTCGATGTTGAATGATTTGGAACTCATTGAAGCACTTGAACAATGGAAAATTCCTGGTGGAGCAAACAATCCGATAGAATCTTATACAAACCGATTCAACGAATTTAATTTTGATCATCGATTTCAGATTTCCGGAAATAAGGTGATTTTCTCGAATTTGTTTCTCATGAAAGGAAGTGAAGAACCTCGGGGGTTTTCACGCTTGTTAATTGAGTCTTCAAGTCTTTGAGTCTTCAAAAGACTGTTTTTCAATAAGAAATAATGCCTTGGGGATTGTTGATACGCGTTGAAACATAACCACCTGAAAAACAGTGATCAATCGGGCACCACTGATAGCACTTACAAAAATTATCAGAAATCGAAACTCCAACAATTCTTATGAAATATATCATATTTGTTGGAGGTTGTACTAATAAAACCAATGAAAAGTCCAGGAATTAAAAACATGACAGACATGCGAACTTTTGGTAGCGTTTTTTCTAGTGTTGCCGCGATCTACAAAACGAGCTATCACGATCTTTAGATTCCAGCCTCGTTCTACTGAAAAAACATTCTTCCATAGTAACAACAATTGGGTGAAAATACAATCTTGAGAACAGTCAACTCCTTTTGGGAATCCAAATTGGAATATGAGTCTACGAAATCAAGTTTTGAATTAATCTGTATTCGATCTGGACACCATCTGAATTTCGACCTAGCTCGAACCGCTTGGAGTGTTAATTGAATAAAAATTAAGATTAACGGGATTGCAGCTCGATGTAAACTGACTCATAATCGAATTTCAGTTCTAATCTACATTTTAACCAATTTTTACTTCCCATAATTTTAATTGAAGAACATTGGAATGTAAAGATCGTGATAGCTCGTTTTCTGAATCGCGGCAACAATAGTTTTTTCACATTTTTTCGCTCTTCAAAGTGCTATAAAAAGAAAAAGAAACAGCAAATTTCATCTCCATTTAGGTTCATCCTCCAATAAATTCAAACGCCTTAAAAAGGTTTCGGGATACGAATCCTTTAACTTGAGAAAATTTTTTTCATGTACTTCTTCAAGACCCATTTAATGAGTTTCAAATATCTCGGGTTCTCAATTTACTTCTTTCTTAAGGGGTCTGTCTAGTAACTCACTTTTGAAAAATCGTTTTGGTTTCGTTTGGAAAAAGATTGAAGGAAAGTCAACTCTTCGAACAATCTGAACGAATTTTGTACGGTCCAGGCATCGCTGACTAGGCGTAAGTAAGTCTTTTTTAAGAATTTCATGTAAAAACAACTTTAAACGCGTTATTCTCGAAACAACGTTTTTACTCGCCTTGTTGATGAAATTTTCGAAACTACTCGACCGATCCTTATGAAATTTGAAACACATATTCTTTGAACATATCGCTATGTCCTCTATAAATTTTTGTCAAAAATTTCGAATTTTACTATATTTTTTTTTCAAAAATCGGCGAAAAAAAAAGGTTTTTGGAAAATTTTTTGTCCTTTCTTTACCATTTTTTTATTTTTTGAAATAATTGAATGAAATTCATAGGGGACATAGCCATTGTCATACCAAACCTAAAGCACTTTGATTTTTTTGTTTCAGACAACACAGCTCCGAGATTTTATCAACAAGGCGGACCCACCTACTTTTCGAGGTGTTGCGTTTGGCTGACGTTTTTGGTCATAATACATGTATAAAATAAAAGAAAAAAGTTTTTTTATGTATTTCAAGAGTGTATTTACTAAGCCCAATAACTTTTATATCATTACCTTTATCCAGTATCCCAAGGAATAATCACGGAAATCGCGTTTTTTCGGTGCGAGCTGCTAGACAGACCCCTTAAGAAAAAAAATTTGAGAAAATCACCTTCTTTCGGAATTCAAGATAGGAATAAAAAAATAGTTGAATCGTGGCTCGGCTTTGTTCCAATTGTGGCCAAACTGGGTGCTATTCGGACGAATTTTCGTAAACAGAAGGAATCCGTTGCCTTACGGAGTTGTGTTATGAAGGTTACTCCCTGAAACCGTGTCCAGAAACCCCGATTCATTGACTGATTCTGGATTCTATCCGGGATTCCAATGGATATTTAGTACCAGAACCTGGATAGGATTCAGGGTTTCATCCGGTGATTCTTACTCTTACCAGGGATTCAAATTTGAATCATCCTGTATGGAAATATTTTGCTGAAAAACGTCTACAAAACCATAAACAATCTCTGAGAAACATCGCATTTTCTCTCCCTGAGAATCTCTGAGATTTTCATGAACAATCTAATAAATTGGAGCCCATCCGTACAAACTTTTACCAGAGTTTGCAACTTCCGCAGACAAACAAGAACGAAATAGCGTTCTGAAAGGATTCTGAAAAAGTTCTGATGAGTTGTTAATATTTTTCTGATTGCTAAAAACGAATTAAAACATTTTCAAACCCTTTTTCATATATGATATTCGAATATACAGTGAGTCCCAGAATTCGCACACCGGATTTCATAGATATATTCTGCAACCAAAATGCAATAATTTGCCGTTTGAAAAAAATTTTTCCGACGCTTAGTTTTGGAGATATGAGGATTTTTAGATTTTTTTTCAAATCTAAATCCTTCAAAAACACTGTATGCTACATACTCGAGCTGAACACCATTCGCTGAGTTGGGAAACGGCGGATTTGTGGAAAAAAATTAAACTATTTTATCATCAACAGTTCCGAAGCTAGAGCGATTTGAAGTTGCTGAATTCTGATTGGCTGAAAGCTAAAAAATTTCAAATCGCTCTAGCTCCGGAACTATCGATGATAAAATAGTTCAATTTTTTCCCACAAATCCGCCGTTTTCCAATTCAGCGCATGGTGTTAAGCTCAAATATGTAGCATACAGTGTTTTTGAATGATTTGGATTTCAAAAAAAATCTAAAAATGCTCATATCTCCAAAACTAAGCGTCGAAAAAATTCTTTTCAAACGAGAAATTATTGCATTTTGGCTGCAGAATATACCGGTGAAATCCGTTCCGCGAATTCTGAAACACCCTGTATATCATATTAATGAATCTGCAGCATTTGAAAAACTTTTCAATAATCAGAAAAATGTTCACAATTCATTAGAGTTTCATCAGAATTTTTGCTGAGCGCAATTTCGTTCCTATTGGTCTGAAAACAGTCTGTACAGAATGGACCTAATTTGTTGGAATTTTGATCGAAGAAATCTCAAAGTTTGTTAGAGTTTGTCGGATTTTCGCAAAGAAAATGCGATGTTCTTCAGGGATGATTGATGGTTTTGTACAAATTTTTCAGCGGAATATTCCTGTAAGGAATTCGAAATGAAATTAAGTCTTTCAAAAGACAAATTCGAAGAAAATCAAAGAAGGTCGAAACATTATTCAAACGATTTTTAATGAATTATTTAGGGGAACGGCGGGTGATATGGCCCACCACGGTGTTTCCAAGATCTGACGCTGGGTGGCAGCACTACACACTTTTGATCACGGAGAGATTGTTTCTACCTATCATGTGTGGAAACTTTATTGTTGTCAATACAGTGTGTTAAGAGAAATCCAACTTTTTTTATTCAATTGTTCTTGGTGTGCTGTGTGGGGGAAATTTTGAGACGTGCTGTAGGTCAGATCATAAAATGATGTGTCATACTAGTATCGACCCCCCCCCCCGCCACCCCCTGGATATAGATCACGTCTCATGAGTTTTAAGCGGTAATGTTTGTTCGTTTGGTTATGAACTGATGTTTTCGTCGAAAATCTCGATCGGGCGGTATGGCCCACATTATTGACCCATTAGAGCTCATGCTGGAATAATAGGGGATATGGTCTCGGTCACCGATGGCATCTTGGCAAACCCGTGCTATGCCAAGTGAAGTGAGAAACGTGTGTAAAAAAATTGTTTATAAATGAATTGATCAACAAATTTCCCACATCCGCATCGCGGTTTATTTTTTTATGACAAACAATCGTGTATTTTTTTCCAAACAAAATTGTCCAAACAATTGATTCATAAACAATGTTTTTATGCATGCGTTTTACATGAAAATTTGTGGTGAAAGCTTTGAGGAAGATTGGATTCAATGTCATATCTGTAAAGGATGGACACATGAACTTTGTGCAGATATTACGGACAAATTATATTGTTATTGCTATAGATGTGAATTATCCAGTCCACAGTCTAAGCATTAGTTGAAAAAGTCATATTCAATGTTTGAAACAAATAATTTTGTGTTGAAAAATATGTTCTCATTTTGATTTATCGGTTGGTGGGCCATACTACCCGACACCGAAAAATTGTTCGTGAATTCATCTATAAACTAAAATTGTTCCTGATCTTTTAAGAGAAAAATACTCCAAAAAGGTTTATCCTACACCGTAGCAACATTTTTTTACCCTGGAGTGATTTTATCTCAGTTTTCCCTCGAGAGGGCCATAACACCCGCCGTTCTCCTGAAAATGTGTGTTTAAAGCAAATTTTTTGCAACAAATTTGGCATCCTCCTCCAGCAAAATTAGTTTGCTATTCTGTATAAAGTACTGAAGATTTTCTGCTTTAGTTAATAATTTGGTCCTCTCAGCGATTCAATTAGCTGCGGCAGTAAATCCTCAGCTAGGTTAGCAAAAAGATTTACTCTTCCAAGTACAATATTTCGATTCACCGCGTCAGCAGATTTTTTCCCAGCGTTAAACTCATCAATGTTTCAAATGATAGAAATTCAGAATAAATAAATATGTTTTACCTTCTCCTCCTAAACACATGACTGTACGGATGAGATCATTTTCATCGACGTCCGTTCAACGGCATCTCCTGGAATTAAAAAGATGTGTCTCATGAAAATTAGTGAGTGATAGGAAGAGAAACTGATTTCTCATCCCAGAGAAAAAATCCAGGTATTATATACACACGCAGAGAAAAATTCTCGCTGAAAAAGCGATTCTGAAAAATCTGCTTCGCTAAATCGGCAAAATGGTTGCTGTTACAGCAAAAATATTGCTATTTTAGCAAGACATTTATCAATCCAGTGAAATTCTCAGCAAGCGCTCGTTAAGAGAGCAAATTTTTTGCAAATTCCCGAGGTTCGCTGTTTCAGCAACTTTTTTTCTCTGAATCCAGAATAGCAATTTTTTTCTCCTCATAACTGAATTGCTGAAGATGATCGACCGAAGAGCAAACATTGTCTGCTGCTACAGCAACAAAATCCCTATCGTGATGGGAAAGAGGCCAATAAAATGGAACCCAACAAAATTAGATTTCGCTGTCACAACGAATTTCTCTCCTCCGTCTGCCCGACAGGGTGCAGATTCTGAGTAAAATTGAATTGTCAAATAAAAATTCCGAGACAAAGGTTATGCGAAATATGAAGCCACGAAAACACCTAGAACATCCAAACCGAAAGATTCTATCGAGACACCGATTTCTCGCAGCAAATACCGGAGAAGTCGTTGATCTTGAAATGGCTGGTAGTTAATAAGCCGTTCTTGAAACTCAAAACGTAAAGAAGCCGAACATCTCACGGTACGAACAACAGAAATTAGCATCTTCATTCATACGTATCTTTCTTGACTCTTTCGGTCCCCTTTCTCTCTTCTCCCCTCCCTCCTCCCTCCTCCCCCCGCCTCAGCGCTTTCAAATAAAACGAATAAATAAATCGAATCACTTATATAGAGAGGAGAAAAAAACAAGTCAGTCCGATGATCTACTTTATTCAAATCCTCTTTACTTTTTGATACAATGATGATCAAGAAAACACGTGTCGTGTCTGATCGTCAACGAAAAGAACAAAGTTAAATCGAGTAGGGTCGTGTATATATTTGAACTTTTACCGTTCGTGTGAATCGATGATACATCCATACACACACTTACGCACAGAGTAGACACACATTTCTCTTGAAATTTTCATCCACCCACCTACCACCCTCAAAATTGAAACAAATCTGAATTGGAATGGATAGGAAAAAAATGTACCACTCTCTATCTCCACTCTTCGATCCATCTTCTCGAATGCTGAAGAAAATAAGGAGTAGAAATAAAAGAAGAAGAAGAAGAAGAAGAGAAGGGAGGATATAAGTGCAAAAAAAAGAAGAAGAAGAAACGTGAAAAAATGTACAAGAGAATGCGATGCTTGTAGACAAAGTTGAACGAACCCACGCGCTCGTTTCGGAATCTCCCAAGTTTTTTAAAGACCCACTTTCAGTCATCTCAACTACCATTTAACCATTACCACTCTCATCTCTATCGCTACTACGATTGCTACTATTACTATCGCTACTACTACCATCACCAGTGGCTCTTATACTAATACTACTGCTATCCCTAGTCATCCTGGAATGCGCATAGCATCGAATCGCCAGAGATCGGTCGATGGGTTGGTTGGTGGTATGTAGGTAGGTAGTTCCGTTCATTTCTCTTTTTCTTCATGTGACGTATATGAATTACAGTTGACACGACCCAATCAGCTCGCTTTTACGTGTTTGTATTGGTGAACATGTGCACACCGACGCGAGCCGAACTTCTGACGTAATGTAATACAGATATCCGCCCCATATGAACCACATACTTCATAATGACTAAAAAAGGGTCAGTAACCTAAATACGGGTACCTACTCGACGAGTCTAAAAACATCCATCGCGTTAATCGTTCTATCGCAGCCCTGAAGGACCACCGGCAATCGATAACTACCAGGGATATTTCAATCCACTGAACTTCACTAGCCTTTTCCATATTAACCACAATTCATTTGATATGGTATAATATAATATCCCCTGTGGAAATTTTCCCTGGCTCAGACCTAGCTGGGCCAGGTTCACGGAGAAAAAAGTATTATTGCTAGCATAACAAGCAGGTCTGTTACTATAGCGCCTACAAAAAAAATGGCTACAAGAGCAAGAAAAATGATTGACACAACTATACTTCTTTGCTGACATAAACAAATTTGTTAACAGGACTAACGTCTGCTGCTGGAGTGAATACTTTTGCCAAGACAACAAATTTCTTTGTAGGCGCTATAGTAGCAAACCGTTTTTTCTCCGTGTTTATAATCCCTACTTGAAATGTGGCTCTGGTTACTTACTAATATATTGGTCATTTCAATCAACAGAAGTATTTGGATTGATGTAAATCGTTGGATCTTGGTATTTCTCGCATCACTGTACGGAAAAAAAATCTAGGAACTAGCGCATGAGCACCGATGTCAAAATTCTTCAAAACTCTTCAGATTTTTCTACATAACTGTCAGATTTTTGACGGTTTGAGAAATTTGCAGAATTTTTAACCATGAATATTACTCTACAAATTTCTGCATTAGTCTGCAAAATTGTACATAATTCTTCCAATCTTCGTAATATTTTATGAATTGCTCCACAAAATTCGTACAAAACTCGCCAAATCTCCATATTACATTAAATACTTCTCCGCATATTTCTGCATTACTCTACGAATCTCTGTTTTATCTATTCACTTTTGCTTGAGAAAAAAAATTTTTGTTCAGAGTTTATCTCTACAAATCTCCTTCCAGTTCGACTTGAATGACATTACGGAAGAGACACCACATTGAAAGTCCATTTTTAGGAACTTTCCTCAGTGAGGATTGAACCCGGGTCCTGCGAGTGAGAAGCAAAGCCTCTATCACATCAGCGGATCTCCGAGATGACTACAGTAATCTTAAAGTACCACTTATGGGAATCATCGCAATGGAAAATTTGGAAAAATTCGTTTTCATGAGGTATAGACCAATCAATTCAGAATCTTCTGAAACGAAAAATGAATAGGTCGTGGGAGAGGGGATTTTTTTCACCTCAACTTGTAAATTTTTCCAAGTGCTGAGTCAAATCGATAGAAAATTTTGAAAGTTCGTCCCTGTAAGATATAGACCAATCGATTCAGAATCTTATGAAACGAAAAATGAGTAGATCGTGGGAGAAAGGTTTTTTTCGACCTTAACTTGTAAATTTTTCCAAGTGCTGGGTCAAATCGATAGAAAATTTTAAAAAATTCGTTCTCGTCGGATATAGACTAATCGATTCAGAATCCTCCGAAAGGAAAAATGAGTGGGTCGTGGGAGAGAGGTTTTTTCGAGGCCTACTAGTGAATTTTACTCAAGTTGTTTTGAGTCGATTGAAAAATTTGAAAAAATTCACTTTATCTCCGCAAATGCGATTTGAGAAAAATGTATGAATTTGTATAGAAAACTCAACTCTCCGCCACAAGCCGTAATATTCTTGGAATAGACAAATAAAGAGAAAATTCAAATTTTTTTCTGCAAATGTAGTTTGCAGAGAAATGTATGAATTCGTGGAGAAAATTCCTTTCCTCGTCAAATGTTTCCACCATTTGTCAAGTAGTAAAATGTTGAGAAAATTCAACATTTCTCAACAAAACAACTTTGACCAATAGGTTGGAAATGTACAGAGAAACCTTTACTGGCAATAAAAATTTTCAGAAATATGCAGAATTCCACAGAGTTTTGGAAGATGAATCTGTTGAAAAAATTCTTTCTTTCTCTAAGAATTGCGATAATGGAGTTTTGCAGAGAAATTGCCGAAGTTTTGAACAGAAATATTTTTATTGGGGATCCCAAGTAGCAGAAGAGGTTAGAAATTGTAAGAGCGTGTTTGGAAAATCCTACGAACATGCGTAGAACCTCCAAATGAGACTATTTCGAATAATTATGTGCTATGCACCTCCATAGAATGTCTTAACGAATTTATCCAAAATAGTCTCATTCGCACATCCCTGTCACATTAGCATATTTGAGAAGTTCTTGTGCTACTTCCCTAGTAGAAATTTGACAGGGAATTCCCTATTAGAAGCATGGCCCTCGTAAGGCTGCAATAGGGAACTCCTGATTAAGGAAAACTTTTAATCACCTTATCAGGTCCTGACATAGCATCCTGTTTAGGACCTTACAACAATGTAACGCAAGGTTGTTGACAGATCCCAGTCAGATTTTCCCTTTCGGTAACTCAGACATGGTATTCCTATCAGAACCTGATCAGGATTGCCTTGACTCATCCGTATTTGAATTGTGAGGTAACTGTCAAGATATCTTGATCAGGACCTGATCAGGATTGCCTTGGCTCATCCGTATTTCAATCATGCGATAACCGACAAGACAGCCGAATCAGGACCTGATCAATTCAGAACGATGAATGTATCAAATTATTCAGAATTTTCACAGGACTCATTAGAAATTTACCTGTCCTTTTTAAATGTTCAACTCAGGTCTATTTGGATCAAATGTGCACCAAACTTTTCTGATGTCATTTACTCATTTTGTGAAATACTGGGGGAGAAGTGTAGTACTTTTGGAACTTCCCACATAGACAAAAAGATATCATTTCGAAATCTAAAAGATATCTAAAAGAAGTCTAAAAGATGTCTTATGCGACAGTTTTAGACATCCAAAACATGTCTTGAGTGAGACATCTTTTAGAACTCTTACTAGATATCTAGAAGATATCTTTTAGACTTCTTCGATATTTATAGACGAGTTTTGGATATGATGCAAATTTTTCTTAGGACCTCTTCCCTGATTGATAAAAAACCCATTTATTCCTATTAAACGTGCAGAATTCGAATTTTAATGTGAATTTATTACATTCAATAGGAATGAATAGGTTTTATTAACCACGGTTGAAGCACACTTTCAGATGATCTGAAAATGTCTTGCGAATTATATATTCCATCCCTGTAACTTCCCCAAGACACAGATCTTTTAGGTGAAATTCACGTTCATTATACGTACATTTATGTTCTAGGAATGTTCGGACCATCCAATGTCCGGACGTTCAATGCACCTCCACTGAATATTCTTTGGACCTTCGTGTTTTTTTGGAATTACAAACTATGACCGTAGAGATTTTCTTGTACGCCTGTTCAAAATATCTCATTGAACCCACTGATTCCGATGCAGATTCTATTGGTTCAATAAAATTCTTCAAGCAAGAGTACTCGAACGAATGAAGTTTTCAATCCGTGCAACATCAATTGTGGTCCGACGTGATCCAATTTGGTCAGTAGAAACAATGCACACTATGAGATTCGTTTATTTTGTTTGAGGTTTAATCGAAGAGTATAAAAACCTTCTCTACAAGTTTATTATTTCAAATTGAAATTTTTTTTTTGAAAGAAGTTTCATCGATAGAAACAAGTCTTGGCAGAAAACCAGAAAAGACAAAGAAATTTTTTCCTTCGAAAGTATGTAAATATACTCAAACTTCTAAGTGTGTTCATAATTAACAAAGTATTAATCCAAATTCAAGCAAATGTGCGTTTGGGATACGGTAATCGGTAAATAAGTTCAATACGTGATGGAAGAAGCTGATTGCAACACTCCTGCTGAAAATACCAAGCAAAACCTGATAAAAACTTATGGATCCTATGAAAGATGCAAGACCCGCAAGGTTTCATAAGGTTTCATAATGAAAGTCGCCAATTATTTGATTTTATATCAAAAGTGATATTCTCTTTAATTCAGGCCTATAATCATTATCGGTATATTATTATATTATTAATATTGTGATTCTGATTTTCAAGATATCTAAAAGATGTCTTTCATTAAATCTTTAAAGATATCTTTGAAATAAAATCTATCAGACATCCTTAAGATAACTTTAAGGGACTTATTAGAAATGTCTTCAGTCAGACATCTCAAAGAAGTCTATAAGTTGTCTTTTAGATGTCTTTAAGATTTGTATATTTATTGGGTTCCGAATGCCCTTAAAGAAAATCGTAATGATCGAAGCCGGTTCGAATTTATTGATTTTTTTCGAGATAATTTATAAATTAATACGCCTTCTATGTTTCCTTCCTGTCTTGACCTCATCAGTGTTTTGTTCCTCGTTATTCTTCTCATTTCGCTTGTGACATGTTTGAAATCCTGCAATGGCTTCATCCTTGAAAATAACTTTGCGTAAAGATTGTGATTGTGATGTTTTCTTGATTGGAAGGTTTTCATCTCAAATTGCAACAATACTTTACAATAATTCACGTGAAGAGGATTACGATCCATGCAGAAAAATGTCTTTGAACCCATCGGAACTTGAATTTTTGAATGAAGAACCCTCGAAATGGAATAATATCGAGAGTTATCAAGACGGGAAAAAAATCATTGAAGTTATTAGGGTAACGAATGACGCGGCAGAGAGAGAAGAGTGAAACTAATTGGAGATTATAATGATAAACTGGACACACAGGAAGACCAGAAACAGTTCATTTTGCAAGTTGTTTCCGCTTCAAACGCTGTGTTGAACAATATAAAATTTGGTATTTTATTAGATTGAAAAATTGATATCCTAATAACATCAATCACATATTTATACACTTCATAGAATTGTGATAATGTTTGGTTTTTGTTCTAAATAAAAAATACAGCACGAATTCTTCTCTATTACCTTTGAACTCTCGGTGGCACGGGTTAAAGTTATCACAAAGAACTCGGGTTTCACTCACATCATTTTTTCATGGGAGAGAAACACTCTAAGGGGTAGTATGCAAAAAAAGTTGAAAAACATTTTTTCTACACGAATAAGGACCACCCTAGTCTCCATGCGTTGGTTCCTAGATTTTTTTTCCCGTGTGGAACTGCTAGAATTCCATTGCAGACACATCATTTTCTCACTTTCGATATTCCAAATTCATCCCTGGATGAGATAGCGCCCTCTCAATGTTATCGATACGAACGATGCTAATGATATCACCGATCATTGCTTCCTCCACTCACCGTTCTCACATCCTCGACATCCTCTTCATCTTCCAATCGGTCAACCGCGGTATTTCGAAGTGAGAAATCTCGAGCATTGAAAAGCACCTTTTTACGGGTAACGAGAGGGAGACGAAGGGAAAAAACAAAAGAAACAAACCACAAAGAAGCAACTTTCAAATTACACGTACAACTACATTGTAACATGATATTTCTTCTAATCAGCTATTTATTATTCCCTATCCGTACTCTTCGATCTTATAATTAAATGACGACAATCAATTCCGTTTTTCAGACGATACTCGTATATGTAATTCGTTCTCACGAACCATCATGTGAAAACAACTGAGACTTCGGCTGGAGTTTAGCGTAGTTAAAGATTCACACGGTATACTTTCAACCGTAAAACACCTTTGTACTCCGCAACGGTATGCGATGATGTATTGGATATGACAGACATTCAATATATATAGTTTTTTCATGAGAATAAAATTTCAGGTGATAACATGCTTCCTGAAAACCGCTTAATTGCGAATATTCCCTCTATGCTAGGCTCTTTTCGACCTACTACAACGAATTGGGCCAGTCACGTCGGGGGGTCTTTTTTTTTTTTTTGAATCGTGTTGAAGGGATCTCGTTAGATACTTCTTCTTCCGGTTTGCATTTGCGTGACATCAGTAGTGTTCATCGTTGCCTGAGACACGCCTTGTCCTTGAAGCTCTTTATACGCGCTGGAATTCATCGTTCGCGCATGCGCTTCTCGTCATCGTATGACATATTTATCGTTATGATTTGTATATCGCGTGGGTATTAGAAAATCTCATGGTTTTCGTGGTACGTAGATATATGTTAAACTTACACGATCCGGCATGTAATCAACGAATCGAGGATGTAGTTTCTAGGAGAAACGGTACCCGAGATGATTCGAGTCACATATTGTGTAGAATCACACGAGTCTGCAGCTCGTTGGGTACCAATTAAAGTCTTTTACGTGAGTTCTCGATGGATAGAGATGAATATGATGATTGTTCTTCGATTACTTTGATTAGGAAGATTCGTTCCGTATCCTTCGTTCCACAAACCCAGGAGTCTGACCACGAATATCCTTATCTACTGCATGTTTTTCCTGGGTTTTCATTATTTGGACTTTGGAACAAAGTTTCTTCGCGATTAGTGATCGCTGATATACGAACCAGAGCAAATTTTACAGGGGTACACTGTAAAAATACTGTCGCGATTCTCTCACGATCCCAAAGAATGGAATATTTCCGTCAGAAAATGGAGATATTTTTTTAATAAAAACAACGATTCCCTCACGAAAAGGGGATGGAATCCATCACTGAATTGAGGAAAATCTCACCATATTTCTTTACAGTGTAAATTTATCATTTGAATTCAATCAATCCGATTCAAATAGGGTTTCATCGTCATTTATTGTAACGAGGTTTGATTTTTCATTGATCACAGGGGTGAATTTTTCATCAATTCGCAATCAATGACTGGATGACGACCCACACAGCAAAAAGAGTTCTGAAAGAATTCTTTGAGAATCCCACATGAATTCTTGAAGAACTCCATAACTCGTCCGAAAGAATTCAAAAAGAATTCTCAAAGAATCCCCGGAATGTCAGTTCAGAATGAATCGCTGGGGGAATTCTTTTTCTCGTCCAAAAGAATTCTTAGAGAATCCCAAAACAGTTCGCAAAGAGGTCTTGAAGAATTCATAGAGAATTCTACAAGAGTTCATGAAGAATTCTCCAAAAGTTCATTAAGAATTCTATATGTGCTTTTCAAAAAATTTGAATAATTCATTGAAACACTCCAAAAACTCTTCAAACCGTTCACCCGAGCATCACGGGATATTGTAGAAGAGTTGAAAGAATTCGTTACAAATTCATTGAAAAGTTCAAAGTGAGTAATTCTAATCGAACTGAAAGAGATTCAACACAAATCCATAACAATATCGAAGGATGTTATGGAACAGACATTCGGATACTGGTGTATGTATATTCAGTCACTCTTCGACCTTACAGTGAGGTGTCTCCATGTATGTGCAAGATTTCATTGCTTGATCTCAGTTAACAGAAAGAAAACAGCGTCACAGACTCAGCGAAGGAATTGCAGAAATGTTTTCAAGGGCCATATTTTGATTTTACTAGACTATTTCTAAATACATTGAAATGTGATCAACCACTAGCAGTGTAAAGGACATGTAAAAAATTGAGAGTATTTTTATCGGGTAATGTGAAGCATTAAATGTATTTTATAACTTGACGCAAGGTACATTTAGAATTGATTTCATACAAAACTATTTGCTAATAAATTCTGAAATTCTTTGTACAATAAAACATTCGATTATAAATCGCTGTAACATTTCAATCGAGTCAAGTTTCAGCAAGTTGATGGAAATGAATTTGAAAAATTAGGAAACTTATAAACAGAGATGGGCATCCTCAATCACTTTTTGTACTCAAGGTACTTTTTTCCTGTCGAGTACTTTTATATTTCTATGAAATAAATAGAAATTTTCAACATTAACTTAAAAAGTACTTGATAAGACTTCTTTTTGAATTCTTCACAGAGCTCTTTAGGAGTTCTTTTGGACGAGAAAAAGAACTCCCCCAGCGATTCATTCTGAACTGACATTCCGGGGATTCTTTGAGAATACCTTGCGAATCATTATGAATACTTCATGAACTCTTTTCTGAGCTCTTTGAGAACTCATTTAGAATTCTTCACGATCTGATTAGATTCTTTATGAATTCTTTAAGAACTCTTATTAAAGAATTCATATTGAATTCTTTTTATGGAGTTCTTTGCGAATCCATATGGAACTGTGGTGCTGTGTGGGGAGTTCGTTATCAGAACCCTGGTTGACGCCCCGGTAGAAAGAAGTAGCGATTCATTGATTTTGTAACACCTGTTCCATCCCTGGTTAAAAAATCCGATCGAATCCGATAAAAAAAATTGTATTAGAATGAATTGGGTTTGTGCATTGGAAATTTCCCATTGATACCAATAAAATATTTTTCGATGTAATTCAATGAGTATTTTATTATTAATCAAAATTCTGATTGATGTGAATGAATTATTTTCTACCTGGATCCAATTGAGAATTCGCCAACACCTCTATCTCCGCATATGACTTGGGAAATTTATTCCTACCTGGAGAGGATTCGAACTATCACCGATCTACCCACCTGTAAGACCTGCCTTCTCAACCTCTAAGCCATCCTAATACGCTGCTCCGAAGAGTCGTATTGCCAACATATCCTGGTCAAAAATATCTGATTGAATCTGACGACAAAAATGTTCTTCTATTGGATTCAATCGGTATCTTATGAATAATAAAAACTCCAATTGATACCAATAAAATATTCGTCAATGGGATTCAATGGGTATTTTCTTAATAATTGAAAATTCCGACTGATACCAGTAAAATATTTTTCAATGCGATTCAATGGGCATTTTATAATCAATGAAAATTCCGATTGATAGCAATGAAATATTGTTTAATTGCATTAAATCGGTATACTATTGAACATGAAAATTTTAATTGATCGCAGCGAGATATTTCTCAATGGGATTCAATGGGTATTTGATTAATAATAAAAATTCGGATTGATACCCATAAAATATTTGTCAATGGTTTTCAATAGGTATTCTATTACCAATAAAAATTCCGATGAATACCAATGAAATATTGTCAAATTGGCTTCAATCGGTATTTTATGATCAATGAAAATGCCGATTGGCACCAATAAAAATAGTTTTTAATTGGATTCGATCGGTATTTTATTTATTTAAAACCGATGGTCCGATGCAATAAAAGCGATTCTAAAACTGAATTGGTTATTATCGGAACATAGCTGTACTCGGAAACAAAAGAATGAGGGATCTTCCGACCAATTCACAGTGTGACATTTTCACAATCTAGCAGGATTTAATTCGATATCGATCAGAATGGCTCGAAATTGACCTTCTAGAGGTTTTCGGGATCACTGATTAAGAATCTGTTGTCTAAAATTCAAAATTCAAAATGGTGGATCCAATATGGCGGACCAAAATTCAAAAATTCATCGAATTTCCTTGAAACTCGGTGGTCGGGACTTTTTGGGGCCGCTGATTATGAATTCATTGTCGAAATTCCCAAATTCAAAATGGCGAATCCATTATGGCGGCCCGGAGTTTGAAAATTCATCTGATTCCCTTGAAACTCTGTATCTGAGGGGTTTTAGGGTCGCTGATTATGTCGTAAAACTTTGAAATAAAATTTAAGATAGCATTCAATCTTTCCTCTTCAATTATCTTGCACCATATGCGGAAAACATCAGCGTGAGGGACGCCGTCACCCGCCGTCTTCAAAAATATATACAACTTAGATCCGCAGCTATCCGCAGGCAAATAAGATATCTACAAAAAGGGGACAAACTGTTCATCAGAAATATCAGTGAGCGAACACAATATTCGGCAGTATAAGGAAGTTTTTCTCTCCTGAACTTAATAAATTCACTATACACAATGATTGAAATTGTATGTGAAATTATTTGAAGGTCACGCACAATTACGTAATTGGAAAATAAAAGAATAATAGTGTGAACTGAGCTACATGAGACAGAGATTTGCAACTTTCTCCCTTACTAACGCTCAAACAGATTCCTGAGGTAACAAATCCAAGGTTTTTTCCGCAAAGACCGCGCGATAAAATTTAAACAACTATACAGTTCCCCTTTAGTCAGTTAGTTTACCAAAACATGGCATGTTCAAATATTTCGAATTTGCACCTCGAATTTTCCACTCCCAGGTAGGAATTATCAAATGGCCCAAGCTTGGCCTGATCTTGGCCCAATTATGACTTATATTGGGCCAGAATCCATGAGAAAAAATGGTCCAAGCTTGGTGAAAGCTTGGGATGATAACCTCGTGCCAGGCTTGGTACTCAATATTGGGCCAGAATGCAATGCCAAGCATGGCCCAATGTCTCATGATACATGTATTATGAGTATTTTGGAGCTTGGCTCATACGATTAAACCGGACCTGGCCCAAGTTGTGTATATTAATTAACTTTTGCCATGCTTCAACCTGATTCTTCAAACATTGGTTGTACATTCGCCCATTATTGGTTCACCATGCTTGACAGTTAAATGTTTTGCCAAGCTTCAACCACTTGTGGTAATGACATTCCCTACGAAACATGGTGTGGGTTCTCAAATAACAAACGGTTTTATACTGGGTTGATATTGGTTCGCCATGTTTGGCAGCGCAATATTTTGCCAAGCTTGCACCAGTTGTCATATTGGCATTTCCTATGAAACCCGGTATGGTTTTTAGAATGAACAACGGTTGTATATTGGACCAATATTGTTTCGCGATGCTAGGCAGCCCAGTATTTTGCCAAGGATGGGCCAGTTGTCAATATTGGCATTTCCTACCTGGGCTTTTGCAACGCTAAATGCGTCAAATGCCACACTGTGCACTTGGAGGAACTATTTTGTTCTTTGAATGTTGAGTCCCCTACAATTGGAGGCAAAATTCACCAAATTATGGTGAAAAATTCCCCATCTATGAAGGAACTTTGCTGCCATTGTGTTGTTTTTCGTTGGAATAAGTGTTACAGAACCAACGAATCCTTAGAGCATTTGCACTAGGGCTATGACTCAAAAAAACTGGTATCAGACAGGCAGGACAGAGACTGTAAAGTTGAAAATTCATCGACTTATCGCGATCAAAAAAACAATTGATGAGTTCCTTAGATATTTCAATGAATTTTCCTGCAGTGACAGAAAAACGACTTGGTTGAAACACATTTGTAGTCGCAATAAGTTGAAATCTGGTTCGATTTACCAGGAAATATGATTGTGATGTCCAGAAAAAGTTGTTGAAGCCAAAATTCACTACATTCTCCAGATGATCGCACCAAGAAAAGAATCTGATTTTTCTAACCTGAAAAATGCAGTTAATTTTTGCTTCAATCATTTTTTCTGGACATCACAATCACTGATGCTTCAACAAGGTCGTTTTTCTGTCAGCGTGTTATCATCCGTTCCGGAGAGTTAAGTATAAAACGGTGAATATACTTGGCTATGAATTCCAATATAGAATGAAACTTACGAATACTTCTAATTTCAAACCAACAGATCATCCCGTTCAATGGATTAAATCCCATATATAACGAATGCCGACTTATTCCCATTCACTTCATTGACCCCGATTGAATTTCAATCGAATTTTTCTAGCGGGGAAACGCCCCTTTCTCTCCATTCTCAATAAAATTCCATTCGATCGAACCGTTGTTCGACTAATCCCCAATTTTCTGATATTCGAAAAATTGTAGGGATTCGAATTCCAACGCTGGCACTGAACAGAAGGCAAGGTTTCAGAACAATTTTGAATGATTCGAATCGAATAAAATCCTGCAGAATAATTCTGATGATTTCTTTTCGTTTTTTATGATATTTTTCGATGATCCATTGCAGAGCACCCACACATTTCTTCATCAAAGGATGTATCCTATGGAACGAGTAGTGATAGTTCCATCACTGTTCAACTGTCGCACGTGTTTCATGTACGCGTATCAACACTCGCAAACACACGTCGATTAAATGACGTCAGAGCTCGTCTGGTGACAGCTGACCGCATTCCACGACAATTGTTTTGCATGATTGGTGGAAGTTGTGTCCGTTCCGTTCCGTTCCATTCCGTCGCGATAATGCGTGTGGAAATAAGGATGAAGGTTTCACAATCTCTCAGTTGGTTTGACATTGCTATTGTTGGGGACAAAATTCTCTGCTAACAATTCTATCTTCTTCATGGAAAATGGAAAGATTCTACGACAACATCGTATAGGATTATTTGTATTGCTTGAATTCCTTTCCAGGTTTCATTCGGGTTCAATTTCTATCCAGAGATAATCGCGAGTGAATAATTGGAATAAAATTGTCGTTCATCGGTGATAGATTTTTCATTAGAAATAACGTATGGAAGTCGCGCTATCGTGACGCGATACATTGGAATTCCCTACCTTCGCACACCTAGTTTTCTGTAACGTGTCTTTGCCTTAACTCAGCTTTCAACGTTTAAAGAATCACTCGGTCAGTTCAACCTGCCAATCAACTATCTTGGAGTCGTGCAACAGTAATAACGGGTAATAGCTAACTGTAGGCAGAGACGATAAACCTCAACAACCGATGCCACGAAATTATTATTCCTTTCATCGTTGTAGGATATTTCATTATCCATGGCGAGGGGGAATCAAATGTATCCAATGTATTCGATCGGTTGTTACATTTTTATATTGGGAGCTGATATTCGCGTTAATAATTCGAAACAATGATATATATAAAAAAAACACAGCAGAAGAGGAGAGATGAAAATTCAATATTTGGTTGTCGCAAATCGGTATTAATCTTGCCACGAATAAATCCCACGATTTTACAGCATTGGTTAGAGATGTGAATCGCTGTTACACGCTCGTACCACACTACAGCGAGTCGAGCGAGAAATTATCGCGTTCGAAATTGATAAACGGCTCGCAGTCGTACGGGTAAAGATAATCACAGACACACCGGGTCTATTCTAAGATCTTTTGAATAAGCGAGTCTCATAGCTATTTAGTGTTTCTATTTTGGCACCTATTCCAACAATAATTTGAACATCTCCTCTGCGTTTCCTAGAATTTTTCATCTGAGAATTCGACTATCGACTGGAACGAATTAGCGAGATATTTTATTCTTAATGATTAATAAAAAACAAAATCATTCTTTCGTCTACATTCGCGAGAGTGTGAATCGTAAATCGAGTTGATATTATCTGAAAAGAGCGAGAGAAGCGGTTCTGCTACTGCAACGGTTGAACTTTAAACATAGAAAAATAACACCAAGAGAGTCGGCGAATGTCATTGAAAAAATTTTCAACAGTTATATACGCGGTTGATATTACATACATCGCGATGAGCATCGTGCGCACATAATCGAGGATCAAGCGCTTAGATCACATTACGAATGACTCTCGGACACGTGTGTATACGATAAGAGAAATATTTCAAAGGAATGTCTGTGTAGCAGCTATCGAACTTAGCTACGCTCCCCACATCCTCCACCTCTCCCTTCCAAAACACAAAATATATATTTTTTCTTCACCAATAAAGTGTGAATTCGTTGTGAAATTCGGATACTCGTTGGTATTCCCATCCAAAATCCATTTAATGAAAATCTGATTCAGATTCTCAGTTCGATTCATAAAGTTACACGGTTTTTGAATTGACCCTGAGACTGCTGCAGCTGAATAAATAAATGTGGAATCAAGGTGTTCGCTCGTGTACGCTCGAAAAGAAAACGAAGAAGAAAAGAAAAGAACTATTGCTCAATCTATTGTCGAGCGCTGATTCCAGATATTCTTTCTCGTTTCTAAAGATGCTAGTTTCTGAAATTGATCATCTCAGAGAGGAAGAGAAAGAGAGAGGAATGGATAGCGTGAAACGAAAAAACAGAGTCGAGAGCGATGGAACGTGTGTGCATTGTGCATACACGCATTTTGAACGAGCTGCGGAAGTGGACACTTTAGACCTCCCGTTGTTGCATCGTCAAAATATCCGGCTTAGAACCCAGATCAAAATTGATACAGACCTGAGTCGAGAGTTAATCGTATGTAGTTCATCTTACGAGTACACAATGGAACGTCTACCGCGTAATTAGACTTTTTTTACGAACGCTCTGTCGATGGGATAGGAATATTTTCATTGCGATTCGATATCCGTTACAGGTAGAGTACTCTTTAAATCTGGTAGAAACTGAGGAGGCTGTGGAGAGCTGAGGAGAAACGTGAAAAGGAATAATTGCTTGGTGTAGAGTACTGAAATTATACGTTATCAATACGATTTATATACGTTCAATGCTGTTTTGGGAAGAGTACTTTGTTACGTTCCATGAAAGGTAATGCGAATCATTTCATACAGACTTTGAGTATCAGTTTTAAACTGTCAGGAATTATAGCAATCCATAGCTGAATAGGTAAGAATCATACTCTTGTTCCAAACTTCGCTTCAAGTACTCTTCGAAACCGTTCCATTCCACCCTGTGTTCACTTTTCATCAACATTTCTGTTACGCTCCACCATACTTTTCGTCTGCGCTTCATTTCACTTTCCATTTTCACCAGGGGAAAAAGTGAGCCAGCCAGTCCGCTTCGAGTGAGATTTTCATTCTTTCAAAGTCTCGACTCCCACTCTTTTAGACTGAAAAATTCACTCTGGAAATTGGAGTGGCTGTGAGTTTATAACCTCAAAACTTGGATTAACATTCCAAAAGAGTGGAAATTTCACTCGAAAGAAATTTTGGCTGGCTAAAGAAGAGTGAAATACCACTCTAACAATTTTGGAGAGTACTGGGAACGGAGGTTTTGTTGATATATATTCCGCTACTAATAACGTCTATTTTCTTCCACACAATGCTGATACGCAAAATGTAATACGAACCGCAATCCAAGCAATATAAAGCACATACCTTCGATGAGGTGTTTATAATTATTTCAATGTTGAAACGATCTTTTGCTACGAAATTTAATATTTCAGTCGCCCACAAGATTGACGCTTTAGAAAATGATCTCAGAAGTTTATTATGAATTTCTCCTTCGAAGAATCCGTGGATCACTTTATGGACACACAGTGGAAAACATTGCATCAAGAAAGAGCTGATAAACTACAACACGAAACCACATTCCCCCATCGCGTTCACTCGCAGCTAGAATGAAGAATTCAACACGGAGAGAAAAAATTTGCTGACGCAGCAAATCGAGGTATTATATGTAGAATAGCAAAATTTTCAGTATTATATATAGAATAGCAAACAAATTTTTCTGGGATAGCAAACATTTTTTGCTGCCACAGCTAAAAACTCGCTGTCGCAGCTAACAGGATTGCTGGAACAGCAAATAGTTTGCTGTCACAGCAAAAAATTTGCTGCTCTGGCAAAAGGAACCCAGCAAAAGTAGATTTCACTGCGACAGCAAATTCCTTTTTCTCCGTGAAATAGCCAGAATTCGGTGGCCTTGCGATTTCAAAATTACACTTCATCGTGGTCTACTTTTAATTATTTTTTGTTTCCGATGGGTTAAAAATTGAAGAACTCTGATAGATTTTATTTGTCACAGCCAGGCCCCTGACACTTCAATGATTTTTCACTAGATTCATATCCATTAAAAGTCCTCACGGAGGGAAAAAATTTGCTGACGCAGCAAATCGAGGTATTATATATAGAATAGCAAAATTTTTTGCTGACCTAGTTAAAAATTTGCTATAACAGCAGTCGTGTTAGCTACGACAGCAATTTTTTAGCTGTGACAGCAAAGAATGTTTGCTCCGCCAGCAAATTTTCAGTATTATATATAGAATGGCAAACAAATTTTGCTGGGGTAGCAAACATTTTTTGCTGCCACAGCTAAAAATTCGCTGTCGCAGCTAACAAGATTGCTGGAACAGCAAATAGTTTGCTGTCACATCAAAAAATTTGCTGCTCTGGCAAAAGGAACCCAGCAAAAGTAGATTTCGCTACCACAGCGAATTCCTTTTTCTTCGTGCTCTATCCGCTAGGAGCGCTGAATGGCATGTTGGCAAATTTGGAATTCTTCATCGAACCCGTACGCAATCTCATACGCTTACGTGAGAAGTGTTCGTTGGATGTATTGAAAATTCCCCGCGAGAGTTAGCGATGGCACAGCCAGCGCCCCCAGGACAAGTTTTGGAGAAGGTGAAACACGGGATTGTCAGGGGTCTGGTCACAGTTAAACTTTAGTCGCCACAGCTGAGTGCCTTTCTCCCAGTGCAAGAACAAATTCGGACCAAGCCCTATTGAAAAATCCAATAGAAACCAAGTAATTTCATTGAAATCAATGGGTTTCTATTGATTTTTCGTCTCGTTTTGTCATCGCCGCTATGGGGTCCTATTGGATTTCATGCGGAAGTCAATAGTCTATTGATTTTTATTGTTACAATCGGTAAAATTTCATGGATACCGATGGAAAATAATTCCCTATCGGAAAACCATGTCGTTTTGTCACAGGATCTACGGGAATCTATTGGAATATATTGGAATTTTTGAACAGGGAGAGCAATTGTGCCAATATTATCCCATAATTGTTCCATCATTTCCACTTATTAGTTGGTCATGGTAACAGTCCATTCAAAAAGTCCATGCAGAGCGCAGTGGACGCCCAAATACTTTTGCTGGGTTCCTTTTGCCAGAGCAGCAAATTTTTTGCTGTGACATCGAACTATTTGCTGTTCCAGCAATCTTGTTGGCTGCGACGGCGAATTTTTAGCTATTCCAGAAAAATTTGTTTGCTATTCTATATATAATACTGAAAATTTGCTGCCACGGCTAAAAAATTGCTGTCGTAGCTAACACGATTGCTTTTAAAGCAAATTTTCAGCTAAGTCAGCAAAAAATTTTGCTATTCTATATACAATACCTCGATTTGCTGCGTCAGCAAATTTTTTCTTTCCGTGTATTCCAGAAAACATAAAAGAAATCCCGCAAATTGGTTATGGAAGATAGCAAATTGAAGGTACACGAGCTAGCTAACATTGTAAAAATATCGGATGGTAGTCGACCAAAAACAACAACAAATTGATGCTTCGGAGGAGTATGTTGGCGCTGTTAAACCGCAATAAAATCGAATTCTATCCTCGATATGTGACAATGGATGAAACATGGCTTCACCATTACACCCCAGAATCCAAAAGACAGTCAGCTGAGTTGACAGCAGTCGACGAATCGAATCCAAAGCAAGCAAAGACGCAACAATCGGCCGGTAAGGTGATGATGGCGTCTGTATTTTGGGATGCGAAGGGAATAATATTCATCGACTATCTCCAAAAAGGAACCACCATCAACACCGACCATCACTGTGCACTTCTGAATCGATTGAAGGCTGAAATCGCGAATAAACGGCCACATTTGCGAAAGAAAAAAGTGTTATTTCACCAAGACAATGCACCTTGTCGCAAATCGATGTAAACGATGGCAAAATTGAATGAATTGAGCTTCGAATTGCTCACTCACCCACTGTGTTCTCCAGATTTAGCCCCCAGGCGACTTTTTCCTGTCCTCAGATCTCAAGAGAATGCTCGCTGGGGAGAAATTTAAATCCAAAGATCGAAGTAATCGCTGAAACTGAGGCGAGTGGTATCCAAAATTTTGTTGCAGCAGCTGACATTTAGTTATAAGAGCTAAAATCTGGCTGTCCACCTCACAGCTAGTTACTCTTTTCCGTTTATAAGCTTGTTTCAGGCATAGCACTGTTCGAGGATCACTATTTCTATCGCAATCCTTGCAATCGAACAAGCTTGGTGAATCAATTTCACCAATTTTAGCGAGAAAAAATTGGCGTAAACTAGCCTGATCTTATAATTCCCAAGCTTGGCCCAAGTTTGAAGAAAAAATAGCAAGACACCGAAATTCTATGTTCCCGAAGTGTGGATCGTTGATAAAAACAAAAGCGCGACTTCAAAGTCACGAAATTTGACAAATGATGGGGATTCATCTTCCCAAAGTTTTTAGTTTCCCAAACCAATTTTGACAAACTAAAAACATCGTTTAAACAATGCACGGAGCAATTTTTTAGCTGTGGCAGCAAACAATGTTTGCTCCACCAGCAAATTTTCAGTATTATATACAAAATAGCAAACAAATTTTGCTGGGATAGCAAACATTTTTTGCTGCCACAGCTGAAAATTCGCTGTCGCAGCCAACAAGATTGCTGGAACAGCAAATAGTTTGCTGTCACAGCAAAAAATTTGCTGCTCTGGCAAAAGGAACCCAGCAAAAGTAGATTTTGCTGCCACAGCGAATTCCTTTTTCTCCGTGTGATGTACAGCTGGATTTTGGGTCCTCAACAACAGCTGAGTATTCCGTTATTCGATTACAACTGATTCGAATTGTGGTTTGCTGGGCCCTGTTGGACAAAATCCTAAGCATTCCATCTACTTCACATTCATCTCAGTCATCCCTGGTTGAAAGAATCATTCTTACCAAAAAGTTAGTTCTAAAAGAAAAAGACCAGTTCTGGAACGTAAAAATTGTTAATTCTTCAAAAAATTACCTAATTTTTAGTGAAATGTTTTCTTTTTTCTTCTTTAAATCGAATATCCAATATTGTCCTGTTATAGAATGATGCTTTCAGTAGTGATATTCAGAAGTAAAATTAAGGAAGTGAAAATGAGAGCTATCTAAGCGCGAAAGAAGCAAGAATTAGAGCATTTTACGCTCCATTCGTTGAAAATTTCGTTTCTTACGAGCGGAAATTCTCAACAGGGAGTATGAAATAATTCAAGAAATACTCAAATCACACAAATGTTTTCCTTGTTTTCTTAGAAATCGAGTATCCACCGTTTCGGTTAGTTCTTAAACTTCCTTAGAACAATGCCCTGGAACATTGTATACGGGATTCAATTAGATTCGCATTGAAGGAATTCATTCATCTGACCAAATCTCATTGAAAAATCGCCGGATTTGGCGAGAATGAATGGATTCTTTTCAACGAGAGATGGCTGAGAGATTATTGCACTAACTTCCAGACACGAACATCCAGCAGGTTGCGAAGTTCGAATCCCTAATTTCATGGCAAGAAATTTTTAGCTGTACCAGCTGAATTTGAGCTATTATAACCCAATATTTTGAAATCTAATCATCCATCAGGCTCCTGGAAACATCAATCAGAAAGAAAGCATTCTATAAATCTGCTGAGCACAAAAATCGACAATTCAGCACATTCCAAAAGAGAATTTATCCTCACAAAGGATTGAACAGTTAGAAAATATGAGTGTGTCGATGTGCAGTGGACGAAATTTCGCGTTCAATGAAGTTTTCAATTAAAACAATACTCGATGCCATGCTCGAAACTGATCGTTTGGTCCTCGATCGTGCGACTGACGAAGACTGTGAAGTCTCGCAATATATTCCCACAACAGCGCAAAATCGAAGATATCTCTAGGATCTAGGTATCTTTGATTGTTCTTGACTTCACTCACAAACAATCCCCACACCTCAGGTTGTGCAACTTTTTCGATTTGTGCCACATAAGGTAGCGCATGAGTAGTCAACATTGTCGAAAGTAGGGCCAGTGCGTTGCAGGGTTAAAGACCCGAACGATTAATCGTCACATTCCGTGCTGGTAGAATCGAGTATTTCTTCTTACATTTGCAATTTGATATCGGTTAATTCACGAATAGATTAAATAGGGAAAGAAAAAATTGTCAAGTAATTTCACACGATTATTCGTTGTTTTATCGCAACGGAAGTGAACTGTCAAACATTGTAACGGAATTACTTTTGCCATTGAATTCATTCCGATGATGTGTTGTGAAAAAAACTACAAAAATTTTGTGTGTATCTCTAACCTATGCCCCTCGATGATAACTTTGCATATTAAAAAGAATAAATATCTTCTAGATTTCATGCAAATAAAAACCATTTGACTTCCTCAAACGTATTCTTTCTGCGATACTGCGCACAACGATTCAAAACTCTGGATTTTTGTTTCGTGGCTCCAAAACGGAAGACTCTGAAATAATGTGTGTTTTTGCTGCCAGAGATCGAGGGTTTTGATGTATTTTCAAAATTTCCTTCCCGATGTACAAAATCTCAGAACTCGTAGAATTTGCTCCATTTTGGACGCAGTTCTGTAATAGCGAGAATAATGATTTACATACCTAGATTGAGATTATCCTTGTCGAAGTGTATAACACATCGCCCCACATCGTCAACAAATTGAGAAAATTTATACAACACTTTATATACTTTTTTTTTTTCCTTTTCTCACAATCTCGAAATGTGAAAAATTATTACGAAATCGGGACTAGATCGTCAACATTTTTATGTATGTATATATTTGATTTCACAAAGAAATTTAGCTACCGCAAAAAAAAAAAAGAGTGCGTAAGTTTTTCGTTGAATGTCGACAGGGGATGTTTTGAAGGATGAAGAATTATCTTTGTAGGGGATGAAAAGGAAGAGAGAGAGAGTAGGAGAGAGATGGAACGAGGAAGAAAAAACAATAGGGTGTGAACTGTCAACTAATTTATCGAACCGTCCTTAAAGAATTGACCAACTATCGGGCGGCCAGGCGAGAACTGAACTGAACCAACCGAGGAGACTAACCGATTGCTCGCGGAATTCCCTTCTTCTCTCCTCCGTTCCTTCTTTCCCACTTCAACAGCCTGATCTACGATTCTTCCCGTCTCTTCTTCTCCAGTTAATCCCCTCTCTACTTCTTCTCCTCATCTTTCGTTCGCGACAAGTGTTCTTACACATTACATAGTAGATGTCAAAGCATTGCCTTTACCATTTTTTTCCTTCCATTCTCCTTCTTCTCCCTTCGACGACGATCTATTTCACAATATATAATATATAACGATGACACTTTAATAGATGCTTTGTATATAATTGTAAGATTATGGCTCATCGTTACGAATTATGAATGAAAGAAGAATTTTCACAATTCGTATAACGTGCGATACACGATATCTCATTCACATTTTCTTCTTGCGTGATGATACGACGCGCTAGTATGTGTCCATGAGAGACACACACGGTTGAGAGAGAAAAAAAGGAAAAAAAAGTGTGTGCGTGTCGAGAGTTTTATTCAACAATTTTCCAAGGAAAACGTGGTGACGCGAAGGAAGGAGGTGCCGGTATCGATGACTCGATTGGCAGGGAAATGCAAGATTTCTGGAATTTCGAAACATCAGGGACGTATCAAATCGCTTGCCCGGACAACCGGGAGTTAAAATAGAAGATAGAAATGGTTGTAGAAATAGAGCCGTCAGTCGACGGTCTCGAACAACAACGACCTAGAATCTAGTCGGGTGTGACCCCAGTACAAACTCTTGACCAGAGAACAACGTGCGGGAAATTATGGGTTCGTGAAAAGTTATTCGACGTCCATGGCTCTGAGGAATACTTTACGAGCGTGCTTCGGAGGTTTTCAGAATCTCCCTGGCGATGTTCGTTGTATTATTAGGCTTAGCGGAATATGCGGACAATTGCAACTTTCGGCCAATGGAGGAATGTATTTGGGAATAAATATAAAGGATAGGTTGGAAATGCTGAAAAGCATATTGAGGTGGATAGAGTTCAATTTCTAGTCTACTTTTACGTCAAATATATGTTTTATATACCTCAAATCCACGTGAATAAGCCATTTTTGGCTTAGTGAAGAGAGGGAGGAATCAATTCATTGGACTGTAATATTCAATCATACTCTCTAACTTTGGAAGAGTGAAAAGTCACTCGTTTCGCTCCATTGAGTCTCAGAAGTGAGCCAGTCTCCTCAGGAGCGGACTATGGCGTGTGCCCGTACAGCACCGGACATTTCTACGTTGCCTCCACGTGGAATCCACGAAGATGCGACGTGGAAATCGGTGAATGTGCCGTTGGGGGCACCAACGACACCATGACGCAGGGGCGGCTGGTCGTAAAAGGGCGGCAATCGAGTCGAAAACTCGATGTTTTTCTTAATTTAAATAATTTCAAAATAATTTTCAGGAGAATAATAAATTCTAAGCGATGAAACCATATTTTTTGGTGATGAATATTTTCGTGAAAAGTCAATTTTTGCTGCCACATAAGGGGCGGTGAGCTAGATGGCGCAGGTGTGGCAAAAACCGAACTCCGCCTCTGAGTCTCCTACTCTTTTAGACTAAAAAATTCACTCTAGAATTGGAATGGCTGTGAGTTTATTACCTAAAACCTTAGATTATCATTCCAAAAGAGTGGAAAGACAGGCAGGCTAAAGGAGAGTGAAATCCCACTCCAACAATTTCAGAGAGTATATAATATCAAAGATAAACCATTTTAATCGATCGATCGATCAAAACCACGCTGTTTCTTCTATCGGAATTTGTTGAATTTTCCAAACAGGGCTCAACACTGATCAGCCTTACGAAGAAAAAAACCATTCGTAGTTCTGAAATGATGATAATGACGATTCGAAGAGTTAGAAATAACTTGGTTGACGCATATCGTTTTTGCGATAAATGAGAACCGTTATGGCATTTCCGTTCAATTCTCACGATACATTTTGTAGAATGTAGAAAAAACAGTTGTCATAGTGGTGCATACGTTAAGAACGATTCACGTGAGACCGTGTGGAATATTGAGTATACCAACTCGAGCTTGAAATTGAATAATCCAATGTTTCAGTGATAACAATATGAAATTTTTGTTACGAATTTGTAAATATTTACAATTCTTCTGATGTTCATACATATTTCTACATATTTTTTATTTGTAAAATGTAAACATCCTCACTCACGTTTGATACGAAGCGAATTATCTTTGTGAAGAGATAATAATGGCAATTAAGTGACGTAACGTTATAATCGCCGATATTTCGATACGCATTTGCATTGAAGAGACAATGAAAAAATTCACTAATTATTGTTTCTTCTCGATACGCTGGGTAATTCATAATTTGAAAGAATTCTCGGAAAATGCTGCGGGAGGGCGCGTTTTTGACGACTAAACTGGAGTAGCTGGAGAGCAGCCGCTTGTGGCAATTTTGAAAAGCTAAGATTCCATTACGGAAGACCCTAGAATAATTATATTTCTCCATCACGAGGGATGAAGAGTGATGAGATATGAAATGGACAGACATTTTTTTAGCTCCTTTAGTTGAATTTTAGCTAATATTGCTGAGAAACTAGTTAACATCTTGGCGGTGTTGAAATACTGAGCTGTAATAGCTGAAATTCTGCATACTACAGCTAAAAATCTTGTCGGAGGGGATTTGGGAATGTGCAAAAAACCTTTGATTAGATCCAGTAGGTTTCCTAAATGGAGAACTTATCGAATTTAGCCCAATTTCATTGAAACTAGTGTTTCGGACGAGACCGAGACTGATACGGGACGATACTGGTTTTGTCAAGACAAAAATGAGACCATAAATTCCGAGATCTAATCGAGACCGAGATCGAGACCCAGTCGGTCTCAGCGAGACGAGAATGAAACACTAATTGAAACCTGGACGATATCCTTGCCCGAATGCCATTCGATTTGGTTCGAATGAACTCACTAGCGACAAACAGTTTTGTTACTGGTAATGTAACCTGTTCCTTGCAGGCAATGTCCTGGTTAGTAGTAATTTCCCATTCAAAGAATGTAACCAAGATGTAACCACCACAACACAGATGAAACATTGTTATATCTCTGCGATGTTGGTTTTACGTAACACGTGATTTTCTAAAATCACTGCAACATCCCAGTAATAAAGTTTGTAACATTCGAATTTCATACAAAATTTACGAATATAAATACGAATAATTGTTTTTTATAATAGTTGAGAAAACATATTTAAGGGAAAATTAAGGCAAAATTTTGTGAAATATTTCATCAATTCATTATTCAATGTTATTGGCGGATATGAATCTCGTCGTCCAACACGGAAAGGGCATCATGGCGCTAACCAAATTATGTTTGTAAGATTATTACATGTTACGTACCACCAGCGTCGCAGAGATATAACGACGTCCCATCTACGATGTGGTGGTTACATCCTCGTTACATTCGTTGAGTGGGAAATTACTACCAACCAGGGAATTGCCTGTAACAAACAGGTTACGTTGCTGTGACAAACTGTGTTGGGTGTGAGACCACCTGAAAATTCCCGGACCCAGGTAAAAATTGACCATGCACGGAGAGAAAAAATTTGCTGACGCAGCAAATCGAGGTATTATATATAGAATAGCAAAATTTTTTGCTGACCTAGCTAAAAATTTGCTATAACAGCAATCGTGTTAGCTACGACAGCAATTTCTTAGCTGTGGCAGCAAAAAATGTTTGCTCCGCCAGCAAATTTTCAGTATTATATATAGAATAGCAAACAAATTTTGCTGGGATAGCAAACATTTTTTGCTGCCACAGCTAAAAATTTGCTGTTGCAGCTCACAAGATTGCTGGAACAGCAAATAGTTTGCTGTCACAGCAAAAAGTTTGCTGCTCTGGCAAAAGGAACCCAGCAAAAGTAGATTTCGCTGCCACAGCGAATTCCTTTTTCTCCGTGTGGGCGCTAGGTTGCCGCAAGGCTCACCAAGATGGGCCGAGCCTAGGCTACCAGCCATGGCGCAACTCTGAAATGATAATATCATTTCAGCCTCAGCCCATTTGTTTCCACAATCAAGACCCAACACTGGAAACAGGGTTGTGATAGCATATGCCGTCAATGGCAGACCATACAAAAATTTGTTCGCCAAGGATGAGCCAACGCTGTAGCAATCTTGCGGCAGGGTTGCGCCCATCTCATGCCAATGGTCAATTTTATTTTTTATTGTAATTGAAAATAAAATAAAAAATCTATTCTATCATTTGGATTGCACGAAATGAATGTCGGAGAATTTCAACATGTAATTTTTCTGATTAGTTTAAACTGATGAATGACGTAAATCCGGTGGTCCTGGCGTAGAAGTAGGCGGGTCTGGAAACAGATGAAGAATTATTTCTGTCATGGAATCTTCAAAGGAGACTTATATATTGATTGAATGCTTGGTTCGCCACTCGCAGGAAACAAGCATCACTCTGGTGAGAGTTATTGTAATTTGCTGTTTGAGAAGGAAGTTTCACTCTTAGCCAAGCTATTACTCAAGTCGAGTCAAGCTAACGCCTAAACTGAGCGAGGCCATCGCCCAAGCTGAGCCAAGCTATTGCCCAAGCTGGACCAAGCTACGACCCATGCTTGGTGCAACATGAGAATCCATTGTCATTCAGAGTTGCCTAATGCTTGGAGCAGTGTCCCGCCAAGCCCTAGAGAGCCTCTGTTGAAAGCATGCTTTTTCCTCCAAGCAATATTGGTTGAAGGATGGGCCAAGCGTGGCGCAGCCAATGATCAATGATGGATCAATGAAGTCGATTTATGACTTCCCATATTGGTACAATGTTTAGACCATTGTCAACCATCCTTGTCCCTACATAGATTGCCCAGCTTTGGCTGGCAGCCTTGCGTCTAGCTATATTCCGTCGTCAGCATTGGCGGAGCCTGAAGATTTTTATATGGGAACGTGTGATTTTTACAAAAAAATTCCGGTTCTATCCTTTTATACCTGCTTCATAAAATCTAGTCATAATTGCAAGCAGAACTCTGGTGAAAATCTAGATAAAATGGATTTTGTGCCGATTCATGGTCCGGTTCAGGCTTTGAAGGTTTCCGTCACGTGAAAAATTGACCCACTTTCTTCCCGATTTCATCCGGATATTCTGTCAAAATCTGGTAGCAAAATTTTTGTCAAACTTCATCAGAATGTTTGAATTCTTCAATTCCACATAAAAACCAGGTAGAAACGTTGTCAGTTTTTGACCGAATTCCACGTGAAAAAAATCGGTCAAAGCTTGACCCCAAACAATTTGTTGTCCCCCGGTTGTGTTTGGGGCTTTTTTAGCAGGGAACCTCATTGGAAAATCACGTTGATGGATCATAAAATGATGTTATCGTTCCAGGTTTGCGCCATGCTTGGTAGCCAAGCCTCGGCCTTGGTCATTTCGTTATTAATTTGATGATATTGGGAGTGCAAATTAGTTCGGTCCGGTTTGAAAAGATGACTCTCGCTGTCACTCCGAGTTCCTTCTAGAATCCCGATTTTTACTCAGTGAAGTATGTCAAATTTCGTTTTAACTAAGCAGCATTTGCGGGAGGTGCTGGTTTTCTGTTTGAATTGGAAAAAAAGTGCAGCTGAAGCCCATCGAATGCTTGTGGAAGTTTATGGCGACAATGCTCCAACTGATAAATCATGTAGGGAATGGTTTCGACGTTTTAAGAATGGCGATTTCAGGGTCGAAGACAAGCCTCGCTCAGGACAACCACAAAAATTCGAAAACGAGGAATCGGAGGCTTTACTCGACGAAGATCCGAGTCAAACGCAACAGGAGCTTGCGGAATCATTAGGAGTTACGCAACAAGCAGTTTCCGTACGATTACGATCCATGGGCATGATTCAAAAGCAAGGCAATTGGGTGCCTTATGACTTAAAGCCTAGAGACATTGAACTGCGATTTTTCACTTGCGAGCAGCTGATTCAAAGACAACGAAGAAAGGGGTTCTTACATCGGATTGTGACAGGAGATGAGAAATGGATATTCTACGATAACCCCAAGAAAAGAAAATACTATGCTATGCCCAGTCAATCGTTGCCATCGACTTCAACATCGACACCAAAGAGGAATATTCATGGTTCAAAGATCATGCTGTGTATCTGGTGGGACCAAAAGGGTGTTATATACTATGAGTTGCTAAGACCTGGTGATTCTATTACGGGTGATCGGTATAGGCTACAATTGATTCGTTTGAGTCGTGCGTTACGAGAAAAACGTCCGGAATACAAGGAAAGACATGACAAAGTTATTCTTTTACGCGATAACGCTCGGCCTCGTGTCGCAAAAGTAGGGAAAAATTATCTGGAGACTTTGAAGTGGGATATTCTACCGCACCCGCCGTACTCGCCGGACATTGCTCCTTCCGATTACTGGTTATTCCGACAGATGCAGCACGATTTGGCAGGCCACCGGTTGTTCACTTCGTTCGAAGAAATCGAAAATTCGCTCCTAACTTGGATCGCCTCGAAAGAAGACGAGACGTTTTTCCGTAACGGGATTCGAAAATTACCCGAAAGATGGGAAAAAGTGATAGCCAGCGATGGACGATACTTTGATTAATTCGATAATTCATGTTCTTCTGAAATAAACGCATCTTTAACTGCGAAAAAACGGACCAGCCAGTAAATAATAGTTCATTTGTAATCAGTCACTGAGAGATCTAAGCTTTACATGACCACCTCTCCATTGTCTAAAAGTACTAGTCAGTGGTGATATATGTAGAGTATTTGAACTGACCAGTTCACGGCTAGACAGTGATTAGTTCCAATTCCTACTCGAATTCGAGACATCTTCAACTTGTCTCGTTTAGACTTTTATAGACTATTCATTATCGGAATGTCTTGGGAACATTCCCAAGACATGTAGTATACCAAAAATATCTTTTCAGATCTCTTCAAAAACGTTCTTAAAAAGTATCTCCATCAAGAATTCTTCGAGCCCTGCTTTAAAGATCCGATTTTATCCGATTTGAACTTATCAACTCATCACTCAGTTTGCATCAGATTTTTGTCCGAGAATTTTCCCATTTGATCTCATTAAAACCAAATCGGTTCGAATAGGACCAAAATAGGAATTTTCTAATTATATCCAATTCAGTAAGAATTTCAAACCGATTGACAAGTAATAAGTTCAAATCGGATTTTCAAAGCAGGGAGACCGGTTTACTATTTGTAAATCGGAAGATCTCTTCATCATTTCCAACCAACTTTCGCCATGACTTCTTTTTCCACACAAATTGCATTATCCAGATAACGCAAAGGAGTGTTGATGATATACAATGTATTTTCGATACCCGTTGTCCCCGAGATAACCTCTCCTTTCGAAAGAAGAAGCGATAAAAACTTCACGATGCGTGTTTCTGGGACAGAATTTCTTCAGAAGAATATTTAAATGTCCCAAATACGTGGTGTACCCTAGCCGTGACGGGGAACGATCCGTTCGATGGAGATTTGATCATGGATTAGAGCAGGGCTCGAATATGTCGGCATTCGATTTGGAACGACAAGAATCGTGTTAAAAAATAAAATTGTTCTAGTAGGGATGAAGTAAGTTGAGCGTCTCCGGGAGAAGACCTACCATATCGCCTACCGTTTGCGGCATAGAATAGCGAACGGGTCGTAGACGGAGTTACACTTCCTTGAATGTGCGGCATCCTGCCGGATAATTATTGTCCATTGCGTGGCTTTATCGTCAAAGTCATTTGCCATACGAGGAAGGGACACGAGTTGTACGGTCATCGACTTCCTTCCTCCGTCATGCGGTGGTATACAGAAATGTGCGTGTGTGCGTGTGTGCGTGTATTAAATGTATGGATATAGGTATTTAAGCGGGTATTCGAGTTATATACGACGACGTTGGAACCTACTACTTTAGCGGTAGTAGTCTAGTGGTAGTAGTAGCTGGTACCTACCTACTCTACTGGCGTACAGAGAGACAGACAGATTGCTAAATCTCCCCGCCTCCTCCACTTCCTCACTCTCTCTCTCTCTTTCTCTTTCTTCGTACCATTCTTTCGTTTCGTTCTTTTCTTTCGCGCACGCGCGATCTTGCTCGTTCACACGGAATATCTCACACTCACACGGTGACCGATGGTAACTTCTCTCGTGGCATTCGTTATTTCATTCATAAAATTCAAGTGTTTTGCGTGCAAATCTACCACACGCATATATATATATATATATATGTATATGTATATATAAACCGAGCGACCAACACGTGGAAATAAAAGTGAGAAAGACATTGGGTATGGTTACTCCATTCTTCGATTTATGTTGCCACAAGCTGTTATCGGTCACTTCATTTTTTTCTCTGTTTTCAACTTCTTCCCTTCACTCGGTTTCATACGTTATACCGACTTACAACCGCTCGGAACTTGATAATTTGAATTCTCTTGGACGCTCCAAGATATTCTACATATCGTCGGAAGAGACAAAAAATATTCACAACACTGCAATGATTATTAAAAAGGCAATTCAAACCCGCTGCCCAAACAGCACCAGAGAATATACTATGAACGTCCTTCGAATATTCGAAATATCCTATGCAGGTGTTGCCAAGACTGAAAAAGAACCCAAGCTTGTCCCAAGGTTGGCACATGTGTCAGAAACAAACCTCTGTTAAAAATAATAATTGGACCCATGATGATTGGTTCCATGATTGTCCCGCTGTCAGTCATGGTACATTTGTTAATATTTTTGAAATAGTCCCTACATTTGGTACAAGCTTGGCACAAGTGTCAAAATCGAGCATTCGTTGAGAACAATTGTGTCAATATTGCTCACATCAGTGGCACAATGTTTATAAATATTGACCGAATTTTGATCAAAATTATAATTCAATAATAAAATCAAAATTGATTGAAATATCAAAGAACGCAAATTTTCCAATGATCATACAAGCTTGTCCCAGTCTTGTCACATTTTTTCTATCGTTTCAGGATATTTTGAGGAAGAAAGTCATGAACTGAAATATGAATGAGTTACTTTTTTCATCCATATCTGCGATCAAAGAAGCATTGGTTGATGCTTGGTAAATGAATTGAACCTGGCAAAACCACTGACCCAAGCTTGTCCTGATCTTATCATTCCCAAGCCTAGGCCAAGTTTGGTGAATTGTTCAAGACGAGTCTCGGCAGGTCTTGTGCCAGGCTTGGTCCATCATTGGGCCATTGGTCCATACACACATGGGATGTTCTATGCACATTCGAATGAGACCGAATTCTCATAGGTGTTATGCATATTCATCGAACGTATGTAATAGAATCGTACATGTCGAATGTACAATGTACGTCCTAAGTATATTTGAAACAGTCCCATTCGAACATTCCATGAACCTTCATTATGTGTTCTTCGTATCTCATTCGTACATTCTACGAACGTTTTTATTTCGTATATACTTTGAAATTCTGTGGCTGCTTAGGGATATTGCTCTCTAAAATCTTTGGAGTGAGATTTCACTCTTTAACCAGCCAGAAGTGAGTCTGTCGAATTTTCGAGTGAAATTTCCACTCTTTTAGAGTGATATTCTGAGGTTTGAGGTTAGAAATTCACAACCACTTCGACGCTACAGTGAATTTTTCACTCTAAAAGAGTGAGAGGTCACTCGAAGCGGACAGGCTCACTTCTGACACTTAGTGGAGTGAAACGTGCGATTTTTCACTGTTTCAGATTTAGAGAGTGTACATAGGAAAATGTTGAGAATGAATCTACATTATACTGCAAAAAGAATTACTTTGATAGTTAACATACATCAGTTTGAAACCCGACGTAATGTAGCATAACTTCAAAGACAATCTATTGTCTTCGTGTACAATGTAATATATTAATAGTTAACTGATGATCCATTGTACATAAATTTAATGAGTAATTAATAAGAATATGATGGCATGGACTGTAGAAAATATTCGTGAATTTCCAATCAGAAAAGTATGGTGAAAAACTTACAGACCCAAGTGTGTATTGACGTCGGGCCCCATCTAGGCCCAGGGTGGGTGCCCATGCTACCCAACGTGGGGACAACCCTGTAACACCACGGGCCCAGCATGAACCCAGACTAGGCAATCAATACTGCCCCTTCCTTTTTGTTTTGAAATTGGAAAATCCCTAGCATGTATATACCATGGGGCCCACCCCGGGCCAGTATGGGCCCCATCCTGCCAATATGGGCTCAAGACTGGGCCAGAGTGGGACCAAAATTCTTACACGCTGAGGATTGTACACACATGCTCGGGATATAAATTCACCCCAATCTTGGCCTAACGCTGGTCCAAATTGGGGCCAAGTTCAAATGTGCGCGCACTAAGATTCATTATCCCCATTTTTTTTCAACTATAATTGTATGGGAAAGCACAACAGGGCCAAGATTGAGCCAACATGGGCCCCATCGTCATTCCCCAATACTGGGTTGAAGAGGATGGACCCAGCCTGGGGCCCATTGTCATTATAGGCAATACACGCTTGGGGATTGGTAAATTACCAAATTGTTTGGAAACTCACAAATTTTCTGTAAATTTCCAAACAATTTTTGTGATTTCCCAGAGAAGATTTGTCAATTGACAATAATTGTTTGTAATTTCACCCACTATGTTTGTTAACTTACCAAAAAATATTAGGTAAAAAACTTGCAAACCTTTTTTTTTGGAAGTTTCTTTACAGTGTTCATAACAGCACATCCACCGATTTCTACGTCGCATCTCCGTAGACTCCACGTGGATAAATGGTGGACGTGGATAGAACGTGGATGAACGAAGATTCCACGTAGAGGCAACGTGGAAATGTCCGATGCTGTACGGGATTCATAATCTATTATATCAACCCATTAACTCCCAAATGTCGTCAGTTTTCAATGAATTTTTCATATTATCTGTACCAAAAAAAATTTCTGGAACATGCTATCTGATGTAAAATGTCATGCTCTTTCGGCTTATCACCCTAGAATTTGACTAAAATCATTCCCCAAAGAGTTATCAACAGTTTTTTGCAAATAATTGAAATTGTTTTCACTGAAAATAATTCTAGACCCAAGATTTTTATATGAAACCGGTGATGTACACATTATCTTTTCTGAATGAAGAGTCCGGAAGAATAAATTCAACATGGTGCTTCCCAAAATGACGTCAAAAATGAAAATCTTTTGCGAATTCTAGCCCTTTGGGTCGCTAATTATTATATGGAGTAAATTTTTTCCGAAATCTTGGAATGTACAGTTGTCAAGGTCGCTGATCACGAATCTAAAGTCGGATTTTCATAATTCCCAAAAATTCAAGATGGCGGATCCAATATGGCGGTGAAATTTTGCATACTTAGCCGAATTCCGACAAAAATCAGTAACCTGGGGATTTTGGGGTCGCTGATTACGAATCTTGAGTCAGATTTATTAGGTGCGCAAGTTGAGACTCGGCTTCAGGTTGGTTGCATGGAACAAAACATTTGAACGCATCCAATTCGTTCGCCATTTTTGATATATGTAGCGTGGACATTGCAGTCGTCATATCAGTCATTTTCGAGTAGTAATTTCCTGTGTATCAATTTGATGAGATGGATTTCGATAAGCAACATTCACGCCATTGTATTCTATTCTGTTTTCAAATGAATAAAAATGCTGCTCGAGCTATGGAATTGATTAATACGACATTGGGTCAACATTCTGTGACCCATTTTGTGAACAGTGAAAAAGTGGTGCACAAGATTTCGTAATGGAAATTTCAGTCTCGAGGACGATCCACGTCCAGGTGCGATCAAAAAATTTGAGGATGAAGAACTTGAAGTTTTACCGAATGAAAATCCATGTGAAACTCAAGAAGAGCTTGCAGAACAGTTAGGAGTTACTCGTCAAGCAATTTCACTTGGATTGCATGCATTGGGAAAAATACAGAAGGAAGGAAAATGGGTTCCTCATAAACTGACGGAAGAAAATAAAAGACAAAGAGTTGGCATTTGCATGAATTTGCTTTCTCGGTTCAAGAAGAAGAATTTTCTGCATAAAATCATGACGAGTGATGAACAAATGGATTTTGTACGACAATCCTGAACGTAGAAAAGCATGGGTTGATCCGGGCCAGCCATCTACATCAGTTGAAAAACCGAATATTCATGCAAAGAAAGTTTGACTCTGTGTCTGGTGGGATTGGAAAGGAATCATTTACTACGAGCTTCTCGAACCTGGCCAAACTATTACAGCTGAGCGTTACCGGGCCCAGCTGATCAAAGTAAGTGCTGCTCTGGAGGAAAAAAGACCATTTACGGGGCAAGGAAGGCGAAAAGTGATGCCGCTGCATGATAATGCACGTCCACATACAGCAAAACCAACCCAGGAACTCATCTTCAATTTAGGCTGGGAAGTTGTACCTCATGCGGCATATTCACCAGACCCTGTTAGCTCCTTCTGATTATCACTTATTTATTCATTTTAGTCGTCATATTTGAAGCAGCAGCACTTCATGAATATCGAAGATGTCCGGAAATGGCTGGATAACTATTTTGTTCCAAAACCACCCAGTTTCTATCGTGAAGGCATTTATCATCTACTGCCCGATAAATGGCAAAAGACTGTATAGATAATAACAGCGAATATTTCAATTGATAATTCTCTCGAGAAGTATTTTTTCAATAAAATTGAATTTGACAAAAAAAAAGCCGAGTTTCAGCTTGCACACCTAATAAAAAATGTCCGCAATTCAAGATGGTGGTGAAATCTTACATGATTAGCCGAATTTCGACAGATAATCTGAAAAAACACTGGATGAAAATTAATTGAAAACTGAAGATATCTGGGAGTATAATATAATATATTATGCGTGAATAAAATATGCTATATTAAATCGGATTTCAAACTGGTATTTGTTAACTATTAATGTTAGCTTTCTACATTGTAAAGATGATTTATCTGTCCGATTGGAGGACGCTTATAAACGTTCCTTCTGTACAACTACTGCTAACTGCTATTGAATTGCACGCAAGAAGCAGACGACTGAAAACTTCAATCGCATAACGGAACGCATACGCACGAACGTATGACAGGGTCGTATCTTAATTCTAAAAGTACACTGACCCTCCGCGTTCGGATGGAACTTCTTCACTTCCGGTACTGTTCCGCCGCCGTTATTTCTATATATAACCCTTTGACATTTGTACGCCTATACAAAGCACTGTACTCATACGTTTACACGGCCCGCAGCAACACCGTGATACGTAATAATAAAATTATTATATATTCGCGGTAAGGAATCTGTTCTCGTAACAATAATTCTACAAATCTTTTCCCTGATTTTTAGAATTTTAGTATAAAAAAAAATTGTACGAAAAGATGACTACCCTTCTTGGATTTAAAAATCTCTCAACGTACTATCCCTTTCGTTCATAAAGTAACTGTTCCCGGAATATGATAATACAATTGCCGGCTTCCTACGTCTTCCGGTTCGTGATGGAGGTCGCTGATTGCACTTGGTCGGAAGTTGGCACGTGAGAATGGTTGTGAAGGTATGAAACTGAAACAACTAATCTAACTTTTGTACGAGTCTCTACCGAAAAGTCCCAAACAAAAGTCAATTACTCGCCAAGTTAAACGTCTTGGGCTACAATTTCGAACATTGAGGAATATCTTCAAAAGATACGAGTTTTTTAAAAGATCGAACCTAGATCTCTCTGTGTCTTCAGAGATTAGAATGAGAGATTTTCTGGTTTTCTGGGTGGGAAAACTCCATGAAATCCTATTCTAATCGGAATTGATGAGATTTGACAAGATTCAATGGGGTTTTCTGCCGTACCAGGCAAAAAAGTTGTTAACTCAATTTCTTATCTTCAAAAATAAGCCGTGTAGATTTGTCGTTAGAACTGTGACGAAAACATTTGAATTCATTTTTCAGGATTTCACATGAATGGGTCAAATTAGGTCAATAGAGAAGTAAAAAAATCAAAACATTTAAAATCTCGAGTTGAATTGAAAGGAAGAAAGTTCACCCTTGTTTTGCTGATTTCAGTTGAGAATCATTTGCTGGTCGAATTTTTGTATTAACCTATGAAATAATATGCAAAACAAATTGGAAGGATTGAAAACATTTTTAAATAATTGACCATTGAATGAAAAAATATATATTTGTGATAATAAACAAAAGGTGCATATCATAATAAGAAATCAACACATTCAATTTTTCATTTAAAAATATGTTTCAAAAAATAATCAGTAAATTAATTGGCAAATTTTTATATTGAACTTGAGAAAACATGAGGAATTCCAGGTGTTCTCCAGAATATGAAAATTCCCTGAGATTTCCAGGTTTTCCAGAGTTGTAGCCACCCTGGTTTTTTATTGTTGTGAAATCTTTGTCTCATGCAAGATGATAGCAAGTCTTTCGAAAACTCAAGGAAACTTCTCTTACTCTTTTCAATGGAGATATATTTAAATGTTCCCAGATTTCCTCACACCCCCTTAGATTGATCCATCTCTTGAATTGCGCTGCCCAGTTCCAAGTCTCATCACTGTCGGGGTGTTGGAAATTTTGAGAATTATATCAAACTCATTTATAAAACATATCGAATTATATATAATTTTGAAATTCTGATAAATCCAGTGAAATCTCATTTTATTCGACGAGATTCTACGGATTCGTTTAATCACTGATTCGTGAACGCGATTCGATATTCGGCACGGAAAGAAGACAACGTGTTCTTGTGGATAATTTTGAACGAATTAAAGTGCTCGGATATTCGAAATCTTCCCAATTCATTCTGATGACATCCTATTAAATGGATAGCGAGTACCTCGAAGCGCTGATACTCGACGATTGAATTGATTGTCCGAAACGAAGGGATCAAAGGACGAGCTTTTGTGAATAGTTTTAAACAAGTAATTGAACCATATGGAAAATTTTCTGACTCAAAAAATACTCACAATACAATACAACCGGACGGAAGCCTGACAGCCAAGGAATGAATCAAAAAACGAAGAATTCTTTTTCAAAAACAAGAATAGAATTCTTCAAGAACTCTTTTCGAACTAATGAATTCATAAAGAGCTCTGGAGAAGTTCAGTATTTGGGACATTAACGAGTTCTTTGAGAATACTGAAAGTATTATTTTAGTACTCTCAAAGAACTCGTTAATGTCCCACACATTGAGTTCCTCCAGAGCTCTTGATGAATTCATTAGTTCGAAAAGAGTTCTTGAAGAATTCTATTCTTGTTTTTGAAAAAGAATTCTTCGTGTGTTATCAGGGACAGTATTTTCTGATGATTCAAGTCTGAATTTCTCCTCAAGCACTGTTATTCGGAGGAAAATAAATTCAGACTAAAATCGTCAAAAAGTACCTATTGTTTTTCCGCATTATTCATCAATCAGGACAAAATCAGTCCAAATTTTTCGACCCGGGGGGCCTTGAACCGCAAGCCCTCAAAGCCCCACTGACAAAAAGGATTTCTTGAAATGAGAAAATTTTTCTTGAGCCTAGAAAATTTGACTTGAATCAAGAAAAGTTCGTTGTGATTTCAAAATCACATTTTCTAGGCTCAAGAAAAAAATGAGTTTTGTCCCAACGAATTCCCATCAAAACATCATGTTTTCTTTGAAGATATCAAAATAATCTCCAAGATCCACGCATTGGAGAACACGATAAATGAAATTTTGAAAGTGTTGAAGGGTCAAAATGTTCACTGAGACCACATCGCGTGTCTCACCACTTCACGGACCAACGATTTCAATCGGGAAATGATCGTTTCAATCCCATTCGATAAGTTCTTTCAACCATTGAGATTGGAAATTATTGCGTGTGACCTATTTCCAGTCGCCCCTTCATGCGTATTATTCATCGAATCTCGATGGATGAGTTGTCAACTTGTTTATTAAATTCTCAAGGATATTTGAATCTCACTGAATTTAGGTGGGTATTAATTTGTGGAATTGATCCGATTGAGAGACCGATGCAAAAATATGAAACTTCCTAGAATTCTAATCATTTGAATCGATCGAGTCGCTTGAATGGAGCCCTTATCATGCGCACCACCTCTCGAATGGAGTAATTTTGATTTCTAATGGGTGAATCGAGTACAAACATCCATCATATATATTATTGTAAGAAACAATCCTTTCGAAACTGCCAAAGGAAGTTTGACAGTGTTTTACACAGACTTTTTTTGATAATTATCGTAGAAAAGTTTGTAAATATCCAAAGGGTTTTATGATTTTACGGTTGTTGAAGGTTGAATCGTTTCAAAAAACGAAACGAAAATCCAAACTTACAAAATCCGATGAATCAATGTTACTTATCTTTTCGAATTGACTCTTTGAACCTGGAAATATCGTTTAAAACAAGGCATTGAAAGATTCTCAGTCTTCAACAACTGAGTATCTCGTTATCTGATCCCTAAATTGTTTCGATAAACGATTCAAACTTCAAACATATAGGAAAGTTCAAGAATTATTTATCCAAAACCAGGTTCCCTAATGGCACACCCACTGATTTCTAAGTCGCATCTCCGTGGATAAATGATGACCGTGGATGAACGAAGATTCCACGTGGAGGCAACGTAGAAGCAACGTAGAAATGTCCGGTGTTGTACGGGTTGTAAATTCCCCAGCATTTTTGTTTGGAATTCAACAACTTTTTTTTACAGTGTATATAATTGTATACACAATATACAGTATACAATATACAGTATACAATATACAGTATACAATATACAATATACAGTATACAGTATACAGTATTGTATTACAGTGTATAATCAATTCCATTAGATTTCCATTTGTTGGTGAATCATTTTAATCGTTAAAACGCTGATTGAGTTCCATTGGAGCAGTCGTCACGCAAATTGAGTTTCAATAACATACGTGATATAATTAATAAAAATGGGTGATTTACCTGGTGGATCCCGTTGATTGATCTTCGTCAGTTCCCAATTACTATCGGTGACATCCCTTTTGAATCTCATTGCCCAATGAGTTTGATGATTCACGGTGAAATGCTGGTTCATTTCCATTGTTGGACTCAAAAGCTCCCGAATACATCTTCAACGTACGTCAATGTTTGAGATTTTTAAATTCGATCGGTTAATCAATTCCGTTGGGTTTTCAATCATTAGAATACCCAAGCAAATAAATCCCAACTTCAGTAATTGCAGGAAAAAAGTGATTAGCTGTAAGATGGACAGCCTGATGGAAAAACTTTTGTTGAATTTCATTCTCAATTTGAACACTTTTTTTATTGAAAATCAACAAAAATCCACGAATCTTCACAAAAATTTGATTGAATTTCATTGTAATTTCTCAAAATTCGTCTTTTCTTGTTGATTTTTCATGAGAAGAGAGTCCAATTTGTGAGTGAAATTCAACATGGGATTCAATGAAATTCAGGAACATTCAATTCAATTCAACCAAATTCAAGAATTTTTCCCACCAGGGCAGCTATGTTCAAATTTTAGCTGCTGCACTGGGGGAAAAAAGTTCAATGGTATCTATAAAATATTTTTTTTACATTCAATTGGTTCAAAGAAATATTTGATACACGAAGAAAAAGGAATTCGCTGTGGCAGCGAAATCTACTTTTGCTGGGTTTCTTTTGCCAGAGCAGCAAATTTTTTGCTGTGACAGCAAACTATTTGCTGTTCCAGCAATCCTGTTAGCTGCGATAGATTCCAAGATTCTCGTTTCCAGCAGTTGGGGGTGGTTCCAAGATTCACAACAAAATGCTTTTAAAATTCTTGGAAAGTTCATTACATCGACAAAAAAGTCTCATTGTTTTTCCTGAGCGCCTCATAAGACTTCAGAGAACTGGATGTGAAAGTTCAATTGTCACGTTAACCATTGAATATGAGAATGTATGTGCATCGTAGGTATAAATCTAACTGAATCCGAATGATTCCCTGGCCTCCATTTTCTCATGAACCACTTATATATCCACTTTGTGTTCCACCTGTTGAATGTCATTTATGAAACCTCGAGCGATCTTGACTGACAAATCCGATAGAAACCGGTATAAACCGATTAAAATTCAATGGCATCAATGGAAAATCCTCATCTACCCTAATCAAACTTGAATAGAATTGCAATTTTTGTCATTCTTTCGAAGCAAAAATACAATTTATTCCGACAGTGACGAAATTCTGTGCTAAATTAAATCGGTCAGAATCAACTATACATAGCGAAAAATTTCATGTCACTCATTGTTTGTGTTGAAAACAACATATCGAATTCTAAAATTCACAGATTTTCAGTTTAAATTTGACATTTTCGTGCTAATCTTCAACATAAATTGCAAGTGGGGCTCCTGGAACATACACGGGTATTCAAAATACACAAAATTTTTCACTGTGTAGTGTAACATTTATTCTTTTGGATATTCAAAAGCATGAAATTAAATTATATAGAATTTAGACACAGTTTGAAAGATGTGATTATTTATTCTAAAGTTCTATTATAATTGACATTTGTTTTCTGAGCTCTTCAGCATTATTTTGTCACAATCCAAAATGTTATAATATTACATTTACTTATCAATGGCCAAAAGTAAGACGTACGCTTTCATAGATTACAGAGAGAGAGATTCTATGGTATATTGGAGAGAGGATACCTTTTAATGATTTGGAGTCGTCGATCCTTTTCATCCGGATGTATAATATTGTAAAATATTGAGATTCCACATCCATTTGGGTCTGCTTTATTTTCCAATTAGGATCCCATAGAAATAATCGTGGACGTCCAATAATAATATATGAATTGCTCGTTGTCGTCTTTTATCAAATCAGGAGCAGACAGATCATACATTGATTCTTTGACGGATCCGACTCGATTCATTAAAAGGTATCTTCCCTCCAATACAACATAGAATAGAATCTCTCTCTGTAATCTATAAAAGCGTACGTTTTACTTTTGGCTACCCAAGCGTGTATTGCCTTTCATGACAATGGGCCCCAAGCTGGGTCCATCCCCTTTAACCCAGTTTTGAGGAATCACGATGGAGTCCATGTTGGCTCAATCTTGGCCCTGTTGTGTTTTTCCCATACAATTATGGTTGGTAGAAAATGAAAATAAGGAATCTTAGTGCGGGTACAATTGAACTGGGCCCCAATTTGGCCCAGCGTTCGGCCAAGATTGGGGTGAATTTATATCCCGAGCATGTGTGTACAATCCTCAGCTTGTATGAATTTTGGCCCCACTTTGGTCCAGTCTTGGGCCCATATGGACAGGATGGGGCTCAAGACTGGGCCAAAGTGAGGCTGAAATTCATGCCAAAAGGGAAGGGGCAGTATTGATTGCCTAGTCTGGGTTTATGCCGGGCCCGTGGTGTTACCAATTCTCGGGCAAAGCAATACGGCCAAGCTGGAAACGATGTTATCATCCCAGGGTTGGCCCCATTTGTCTGCCCAGCTTGGCCCCACGTTGGGTAGCATGGGACCTGCCGTTAATACACACTTGGGTATTGATAAGTAAATGTAATGGTATAACATCTTTAATTGTGACAAAATAATGCTGAAGAGCTTAGAAAACAAATATCAATTATATAATAGAACTTTAGAATGAATAATCACATCTTTCAAACTATGTCTAAATTCTATATAATTCAATTCCATTGATTCATAATACCAGGAATTTCAGCAATTCATTCACACTTTCAAATGTTAAAAGGAATCAATGTTACAGTGAACTCCAAAAACTTTCTTAAAAGACAAATTCTAAGGAAGGACAGTGACGGACGCGACATTACGGAGGTTTCGATCTAACGAGATCCAAATCACACTGAGAGGAGTGAAATGCAATGATTACCATGTACAAATAGTAATTGGAGGACATTAGTTGCTTCCGGAGTGGAGCCACGTCTTGTATCTTGAAGAAGTCAGCTGCAATGATGGCGAACCGTCGGCAACCAACCGATACAAGACGCGGCTCCACTCCGGAATCTGAAAATTTATTCAATTGGAGGACAGCTTCGCGATTTTGGTTTCGGATACTATGGAGAATCGTAGCAATGTCCATGCACATGGTAATGGTTACAGTTCACTCCTCTCAGTACAGATTGCAAACTTGAAACAAAAGATTCCATCAACACGACTATTATAGATCAGGGATGGGCAGCCTCGATTACTTTTGTACTTTCTTTTTTCTGTCGAGTATACTTTTCTATTCCCATAAAATAGGGATTTTCAACGTCAAAGTACTTTGAGTACAAAAAGTGATTGAGGCTGCCCATCCTGCTATAGATGCTTCAAAAAGCCTTTAACGGATCTTCACCGGCATTTTGGGACCATCAATGAATCATTCAAAATACCAGTAACTGGAGTTCATAGGAAAAGATCTATGAAATTCTCAAAACCCATCACAAAAATGATTCATGGGATTTCCTTCCATGAAGGTATTGACAGGACAGGAAAGAAAATCCAAGCTTGTCCCAGGATTGGCATGTGTATCAGGAACAAACCTCCGTTGGAAATAATTGAACCCATGATGATTGGTTCCATGATTGTCCCGTTGCTGTTTTCAATGGATAATAGTTAGTCATGGGACATTTGTTCGTATCTTTGGAATGGCCAAAAACTGCACTTGGTACAAGCTTGGCACAAGCGTGAAAATCAAGCTAAGGTTAAGATGATTATTTAAGCCGATGTTGTCCACATAAGTGGCACAGTGTTTTCAATTAGTGACCGAATTCCGAGTTCACAATGGATAAAGACTTGTGCATAACTATCGGGCCAAGACCAGTCCAATCTCCTCCCCATGATTGGCCCCACACTCCAGTTTCACACCCTAAGATAGATATATTTGATCTAAATAAGAATAAAACTTGACTCAATGGTAATAGGCTACTTTTAAATGTGATCATACACGGAAATCAACTGATCTTGAAGAACTCTCTACAGGATTTCAAGATGTCTTTCCCATGCAGGGATTAACAAGACTGGGGAAAACCCAAGCTCGTCCCAGTCAAGACTGCCAAGGCACATTTAATCTGTCATTTTAAGATGATTCATGTACGGTATTTCGAGGGAGAACTTTGAGCTGAAATATGGATCAAATTACTCTTTTCATCGATATCTGTGATGAGAGAAGCATTGGTTGATGCTCGGCGGATCATTTGGACTAGGCTGGAACGAACCATTGGCCCAAGCTTGTCCTGATCTTATCATTTCCAAGCCCAGGCCAAGTTTATTGAATTGTTCAAGACAAGTCTCGGCAGGTCTTGTGCCAGGCTTGGTCCATGATTGGACCATTGTTCCATACACACATGGGATGATAATATCTGATATAAAATTTCTACTGTGCAGTAAATTTTATTATTCCCATTCCTATAATTCCATAGTGTATTCAATTCTTAATTTCTCTCCGTGTACAATGCTTGGAAATAGTTATAAACACTTCTCGAACCTTCTAGTGCTGGCGAGATTCCTCAAACTTCTCTCAATTGAGGTAGACTCTAACAACTCAGTTGAAAATGGCAGGCACCCTGGAGATTCCAATGTGAACAATTTTTATGGTTTACTTTCGATTATTTCTTGATTTGGTAAAAAACTAATGGTTGCTCAGAACAAATCTGTTATCAAAAAGTCACCAAAAAATGTGGTCCATTTTGGAATCTTTTTGGTATTTTTGAGGTGAAAATCTATAAAATTACCAAAATTGAGAAAAAATGTCCCAAACGACCAACAAGTTACCAAAACCAAGATTTTTCACCAAAATGTGATCGGCATTTTTGGTCGCTTTTGTCGGTTCATCCAAATCCGGTAGGGCATTATCAAATTGGAGCGTTCTGCGAAAATTGCTGTCAGTTTTGGACGGGATGTTTCAATTTGATAATTTCGAACCAAACCGGACAGTAAATTTGTGACTCCTCGACCAGATATGAGTTTCCCTGTTGTCAAACAAAACCTTTTAAAGACTGATAACAATTTTTTGTCTGCAAGGAACATTATTGTAAAAAATGAAAACACCAAGAAAACGAATACGTGTTGCATAAAACCCAATCTACCCTCTGTGAAACAGACCTAGATCTCGAGCCCACGCCCCGAAATCATTCTTCTCACAAGTAACACTACCCAAGTGTCACTCACCGATTGGAATGAAACTTTGCACATTTTAAAGCAACAAGAATATTGAACCCGTGTTTTTTTGCTTTTTTCCTAAATACGCATTCTAGGGGTGTAAACCACCCAATAAGGGGATGAAAATCCAGAAAAGTCGGAGTTGTAACCATTTGGAAAGTTTGATAAGAATGACCAAAGTATTGAAAAAGGGGTCGATAGTGTAAAATGACAAAAACCATCTTTAATGAAACACAAAAATGCGAAACCTATGAAATTTATTCCGCTGAATGCATAGATTTTGTTAGTTGTACAACATTTGAATTCTCAAGTTCTATACCAAGGGAGTCATTTTTGTTCATCTATCACCAACCTCTTTCTCATGTTGTCGATCCACACTTGAAATAACACTACCAATTTTTTACCCTTTTCGCCCCCTCTATCTACATTCCCAGAAAGATACTTTTAAAATTTGATCCGTGAAACATTTCCAAGCTCTGTTGGAACTTCAAAAGAAACACATCTCGATTATTAAAAATCCTAGACGACATCGATCTGATTCCTCGTACCGAACGAACAAAGAATCGTCACACGTTCGTTTACGAGAAAAATGATAATTGCCTCATCATTAACGATAACGGCACACTGGTATGACTGGTATACTGTATCTTGATTGAAAATTAAACAAAAAGGATGTCAAAGAATAATACATGCATCCATATGAACGATCGTTACGTAATTCAACTATTGTAACGTATCTCTTGAAATGAGTAAACCGAGAGAGGATCGAATTAAAAGAAACTATGCATCTCTCGAGTTTGTTATAATTTTTAAATCAGAATGAATTCTAAAAAAAAACAACAAACAAAAATATCTAAGAAATTGGAATAATTAAAATATTTCTTGAGAATGGTGAAAGTGTGTTTCCCTGTTTGTTGGGAAATGATTAGAAATTTAGAAAAAATGATGTCAATTCGCTCTCGTACTCGTCACGCGATCGAATATGAATATATATAACGTACACTTTGGATTCGAAGGCTCGGAGAGAAAAACTGTTGGAAGTATATCGCGGAAACACGTGTACCGATGCGCGTGAGGGCCGTGCCGGGCAAAGTACATTATGAGACTACTCGTGTGCGGTACTGACGGGCATCTAGATTCTAGCGCCGGAGATGTCCGTAACGCCACCGGTGCGATGCGATGCGGTACTTCGGCTTTCTTCGTAATATACATCCCTTCTTCCCTTGTTCCTCCCTTGCGCTCTTCATTTTCCATACGTAGGTCGTTCTGGGTTTCATCGAGTTCTCGATTCACATGTCTTTCGAAAAATACCCACCAACGGTGCATTTAGTTGACCCTTTAATGCTTTTGTGTAACTCCGAATCGATGCTGCGCTGAAATCCGTGGGTGACCTATATTCAACCGCGCTGAGGGTTGAATTCGAAACCTGTGGAACATTGGGAACATTTTCTCACGCAGGATAGACAGCAAATCTTTTTGCTAGTCCAGTTGAGGATCCGTCTTCACGGTCAACCGGATTGATGATAAATAGCACACAAATGTTTGCTGGAGGGACTAAAAATCCGCTGTCATAGCCAACAAGATTGCCCCCCAGATAGAAATAAGATGTCTCAATAATGCTATCGTAACGGTGACATGCACGCCAAGAAATGTTCGCATCATGGTACCAAGGTGTTTCCTCATAAAGCATCGCCATAATGAAGACATAATGTTCACTTTTGATGCATCATTGCAAGCTGAGCGAAGTTTATGATAGTATGTTTCTGGCACAGCATGGTTTTCTATCTGGGGCTCCCACATAGCGCAAATGTCTCGTTAATATCTCCAGGATATTCTGACAATATTACTGAGACTACATTTGTGCTATGTGGGCTGTCACAGCGAATTTTTTCGCTCCGCGAAGGAGTCAATTTTAGAAGATGAATAATGAAATATTGTTTCTATCGTATTAGAAATTGGAATAAAATGTTGTGCCTTATCGTTCATTGCCGACAAAATAATCCCATAGAAAACGATAAAGAACGATTCAATCCGTATTGTTTCATAACGATAAAATACGATAAGTATGAACTGTCTATCGTACAGACCTCGCGATACGATCAACGAAAAACATCGATAGGAATTGAATAGGAATGATAATTTACCGAATTCTAATCATTATTAAGAAGGAGAGATGTCTTCCAGATATTTTTTACTGTATCCACGTAGCACAGAATATTTTGATAACATATTTGTACCAATCGATAACAAATTGTTGCCTTGAAAAAACCATTGACGGCCCTTGACCGGCATCGCAGGACCATCAGCGGCCCATTGAAACGCCAGTAATCATTGTTTGCAGGGATTTTCATTTAGTACTAACCTTCAAACGATACGTGTGTGATTTTGATAGCAATCTGACTATTGATTCGTGAGTTACAGCATTTTGTGTGCAGCAACTTTTGTTATTGAGAAAAATTTATTTCGATGTCCAAACATTCTTTGATGTCATAGCCATTGAATTAACTCCTGCAGCTGAATTTGAGTTATAAGAGTGGAAAATTGACCTTGATAGCCAATTGATTTGCTGTAACAGCTAAAATTTAGCTGCAGGAGCCTATTCAATGGCTGTCCATGTCTGGAGTAGCTACTTCGTAGCTGCAGTTAAATTATTTTCCCCTTAAAGTCAAGTTTCCAGTCAAATTCAGTCAGACTTTTCACAGTGTTGCACGTGAACTCAAACTGTCATTTCAAATAAGCCAGGGATTCCTTAGATTTCTGTTTGGGGTCCCTGGATGCGATCTTGTACAGGGTAATTATCGAAAACGAGATTTCTATTGGGTTGGCAACTAAGTAATTGCGGATTTTTGTTAGAAAATCAAAGACACTTTTTCCATGGAACTAAATAACTTTATTCTGTCATGTATTGCCCATTTTGATCAATGACCTTTTGCCATCTTTCAGGCAGCATCATAATCCCACGTTCATAAAACTTCTGGTTTTTATCAGCAAAAAACTGAATCAGGTACGATTTGACATCATTATCATTACTGAAATTTTTACCATTCAAGGAGTTTTGGAAAGATCGAAACAAAAAGTAATCAGATGGTGAAAGGTCAGGACTATATGGTGGATGTGGCAAAACATCCCAACCAAGCTCCAATAATTTTTGCCGAGTGACCAAAGATGTGTGTGGCCTTGCATTGTCATGATGGACTACAACACCTTCTCGATTTGTCAATTCGGGCCGCTTTCCTTCAACTCCATTGTTTAATTTCGTTAGTTGTTCAATGTAGACATCAGAATTGATCGTTCGGTTGGGTGGTAAGAGTTCAAAGTAGACAATTCCTTTGTAATCCCACCAAACTGATAACAAAACCTTCTTTTGATGGATATCAGCTTTTGCTGTTGTTTGAGTTAGTTCACCTGGCCTGCTCCACGATTTTGTCCGATTGATATTGTTCTACACGACCCATTTTTCATCGCCAGTTATCAGTCGTTTTAAAAATGGATCATTCTCATTACGTTTCTTTAGCAAATCGCAGATGTTAATGTGTTGCGTTAAATGCGTTTCTTTCAGTTCGTGAGGAACCGATGTATCGAGTTTTTGAACATAACCAAGTTGTTTTGAGTGATTTTCAATGCATGTATGTGATACATGAAGTTTCTCTGCAATCTCACGTGTTGTACTGTAACGATCCGAATCGATTATTGCATTGATTAGGGCGTCATCAACGTCAACTGGACGACCAGAGCGTTTTTCGTCTTTGAGTGAAAAATCACCAGAACGAAATTTGGCAAACCAATTTTGACACTGCCGTTCTTTTAAGGCTTCGTCACCATAAACAGCACATAACTTTTCATGAGCTTGCGAGGCGTTTTTCCCTTTGCGGAAATAAGAAAGCAAAATATGACGAAAATGTTCCTTTTGATTTTCCATTTTTCAACGAACGCCAAACGAAAACTACGCAAACGATCAAAAAACTTTTGTTACTGATTGACAGCTGAATTGCCGACTATCAAATAACAAGATGTGTTTTACATTTGCACTACGCCTGCAAACCTGAAAATTCAACTGACACCATCTTTGAGTGAAATCCGCAATTACTTAGTTGCCAACCTGATATATGAGTCCATCTGAATGTCATTTGAAGCCTGCAAAGCATGAAGCACTTTCTGGATCTGAAAGAGTGAAAAATCACGTTTTTCACTTCATCAAGTCTCAGAAGTGAACCAGTCCGCTTCGAGTGGGATTTTCACTGGCTTCGAGTGAACCCTCGTTCTTTTAGAATGAAAAATCGATGGCCTCGCGGATTTTCAAAATTACACCCTATCGTGGTTGATTTTCAATTATTTTTTTTCTCGATGAACTAAAACCTTGTTGAAAGTTCCACACTGAGAAAAAGAGTTCAGTCACTCTGGATAACAATTTACTTGGACCCAATGAATTTTATTAGTCACAGCTAAACTTTAGTTGCCACAGCTGGGTGCCTTTTTCTCAGTGCAGGAACAAATTTGGACCAGGAGCAATTGTTCCATCGTTTCCAATGATTAGTTGGTCATGGTATACTTTGATTGTTCCAGGAACAGTCATTGTCATTGGCACAAGCTTAACTGAATTTTGAGTTTTGATAAATCATTGCTGTTGAATGAAAGAAATACAATGGAGACCGAACAATGGCTTGATAATAAACATTATCCGGACTCTGCTCCATCGAGACAAATGGTAGAGGAGTGGATTGCTGCAGAATTTAAACGTGGTCGTCCCAGCACAAATGACGCGGAGCGCAGGGGACGCCCAAAAAATCTACAAATTGGTTACGAACGATCGCAAATCGAAGGTGCAGGAGCTAGATAACATGGTGAAGATATCAGATGGTAGGGTTTTTACCATTCTACACGAAAATTTGGGTATGCGGAAGCTCTGTGCAAAGTGGGTGTTGCGTGAGCTCACAGTCGACCAAAAACAACAACGAATTGATGCTTCGGAGGAGTGTGTTGGCGCTGTTAAACCGCAAGAAAATCGAATTCTATCGTCGATATGTGACAATGGATGAAACATGGCTTCACCATTACACCCCAGAATCCAAAAGACAGTCAGCTGAGTGAACAGCAGTTGACGAATCGAATCCAAAGCGAGCAAAGACGCAACAGTCGGCTGGTAAGGTGATGGCGTCTGTATTTTGGGATGCGAAGCGAACCATATTCATCGACTATCTCCAAAAAGGAACCACCATCGACAGCAATTATTACTGTGCACTTTTGGATCGATTGAAGGCTGAAATCGTAAAGAAACGGCCACATTTGCGAAAGAAAACAGTGTTGTTTCACTAACACGATGCACCGTGTCACAAATCGATGAAAACGATGGCAAAATGGAACACAGAGAGAAAAAATTTGCCCACCCAGCTGAAAATTCGCTACCTCAGCTAACTGAATTGCTGAGAGAGCAACATAATTGGCTGGAACAGCAAATCTTCCGCTGGACTAGCAAAATTTTTAGTATTATATACAGAACAGCAAACGAAATTGTGCCGGGGGAGGAAACATTTTTTGCTGCGAGAGCTAAAAAATGGTTGTCGTCGCTAACAAGATTGCTGTCACAGCAAAAAGTTTGATGATCCAGTAAGAGGTACCCAGCAGAATCAGGTTTCGCTGCCATAGCGAATTCTGAATGAATTGGGCTTCGAATTGCTTACCCACTCTCCGTATTCTCCAGATTTAGCCCCCAGGCGACTTTTTCCTGTTCTCAGATCCCAAGAGAATGCTCGCTGGGAAGAAATTTTAGTCCAATGATGAAGTAATCACTGGAACTGAGGCTTATTTTGAAGAGTTGTTTGTACTCGTTGTATCGCCCTCGAAGGCAACTATGTTGAATAATACGATCGAGTTTTGTCAAACTTTTATGTTTTTCTTACTCATCTCACAGACGTATTGAATACCCTCCCGTACAGCACAACCACCGATCCTCCACCTGAGACTTCGGTGGACCAGAGGTGGAGAATTGGTGGAGAAATGGGAGCCGTGGAAATAAGGGAGAGTCTCCATTGAGGCAACGGAGAGGCGACGGAGAAATGTCTGCCCCCTGTATTTTCAGTGAAACTTGAATTCGTGCATTCATACATTCAGATTTGGTTACGTAAATGCACCAATAAGAATTATATCGAAAATACAGGAGGCGGACATTTCTCCGTCGCCTCAACGGAGACTCTCCCTTATTTCTCCCTTATTTCCACGGCTCCCATTTCTCCACCAATTCTCCACCTCCGGTCCACCAAAGTCTCAGGTGGAGGATCGGTGGTTGTGCTGTACGGGCTGGTAGCACAGGCGTAAAACAGGTCGCTCAAATAGCCAATTTCTCAGTAACATGAGGTGCAATTCAGCCGATGAAGCACAAAATTTTGTTGCAGCAGCTGAAATTTAGTTACAGAAGCTAAAAAATGGCTATCCACCTCACAGCTCATTGCTTTTTTGCGTTTATAAGCTTGCTCCAGGCATAACACTGTTCGAGAAAGGGACTCATGGACTGAAATATCGATAATTTACTATTTTCATCGCAATCCTCGCAATTCGACAACCTTGGTGAATCAATTTCACCAGTTTTAGTGAAAAAATTAGTGTGAAATAGCCTGATCTTATCATTCCCAGGCTTGGGCCAAACTTGAAAAAAAAATTGCACAACACCGAAGTTCTATGTTTCCGAAAATAAAAAAGTAAAAAACAAACAGTTGATAGAATTTTCAATCTCTTTGTAACCTGCAATCGACTCTCCGAATAAATCTCGATATTTTGCCCCTATCGATAGATCGATACATAGTCGCCAACATGAATAAAGCCTACCTGAAGCTAAAAGCGTCGCCCTTTAGGGTGAAGTGGATCGAGTTTATATTCTAGCATTCCCTAACAGTAACATAACCTATGAAAGTCAGTAATCGTTTCGGAAAGAAAATCCTAAAAGACTCACTTAATTTTCATTTTGATTCTCATTCAGTATTTTGCAATAAATAAATTATACTAACCGCAAAAATACAATTTTGTATTCTTTATTTTGATTTTTGACATTTTTAATCATCCACTTCACCTCAGTATTAACCCTGGTGAAAGGGAAGCGTGTAATAGAAAGTGTCAGGACCGTAGTTGGAAAGTATTTGGAACGTGAATTTAAGCGTATACCGAGCGTCAAGTGGAACATCCCACACAGCACATCCACCGATGTCCACGTCGCATCTCCGTGGAGGCGAGGTGGAAGAAAGGGAGACGTGGATACAAGGTGGAAAGAACGGAGAAGCGACGTGGAGGCGACGGAGAAATGTTCGCGTGCTGTACGGGATTAAGAGTGGTTCGAACGTACATTTGAAGTGTGTAAAGCGTATCCGAAGAAACCCCAATTTCATAGAAACCGGGCTTTACGCGCGGAAGCGTAATTCAAGAGTGGATAGGAAGCATATGAGAAGTATTAGGAATGTAATCTGAAACATGCTTACGCTTCCGTTACTCTTTATGACACGCTTCCCTTTCACCAGGGAAGCGGTTTTTATAATGAAATAATAATGCTGATTCACTTTACCCCAACATACGGGGTGAAGTGGATCAAGCGAAAAACATTTTTTTTTAAGGGGGATAGCCACTGTGATGGGTCAAAAAATTAGTGATTTTAAACATTTGTTTTGACCGAGTAAATAGAGGAATTTTTGGATCGTTTTTTTTTATTTCATTAAGTACACATCTAATAATTTTTCCCCAAATTTTCATCAAAAAACATTGAATAGTTTAAAAAATACAAATGATCCCGTAGCGCTTGAAAAAAAATTCCCTCTCCATGGCGGCATCGATTTTTCAAAAACCAGTACTCTGAAAAGAAAAAAGAAAATTCTATTGTAATCTGTATGAATGTAGTTATCGTTGTACGTAGCCGTTTATTTTTATTTTGATTTTTCACAAAATGACGACCGATTGACAATATTTCCATTTTTTCGACCTTATTTTTTTGGTTTTGCAAACAGTTTAAAGAAACAGTAAAAATGAAAATTTTTCAAATTGGCTACGCTTAACCTTGACCACTACTAAGACGAACAAAACAAAAAAGGAAATTAGAAATCGGTTCATAATTGTTCGAGTTCATGATGCCACCAGTTCAAAAAAAGTCGTTTCGAGAAAAACGCGTTCAGAGTTTTTAGTCCATTTCTCTCGTAATGAAATCATGTATCTTTGAAATTTTCATACCTATATCAAACTATCGAATCCTGGACCATATGACGGTTCTTCCTCTTCATCTCCAGGGGTCTTGTTGGATTTCTTAATTTTTTAATCAATTTTTTCGATGCGATTCTCAGCAGCTTTAATCCGGGCTCTCACTCAAATCATTGTAACATAATAAATTTTTGAAATATTGACTTGAAATCTAGTACACATATTTTTGAATATATAAACTTTGATTTAAAACTAACAAACAAAATTTTTTCTCTCCACCCATCACAGTGGCTATCCCCCTTGAGTCAATTTTGGGCAAGAAAATATGGGCTCCACAAGGCATTGGAAAGGAGAAGAACTGAAGATTGAGAGGTGATATATTGATTTCTTTGGCAATTTTCTCTAAATTTTATATCATAAAATATTAGAAAAAACTGCTAATTTTGATTCACTTCACCCCAGATTGCGGTATTCCTTCGTTGACATTTGCTTTTGAACGGACGAGTATCTCCGGAAATTCTTGACCTAAAACATAGACTCAAATTTTCTTCAGGCATGCATTCCGAGGAACAGCTACTGAGGAATAATAGTACAAAATTCCAAGAACAAAATTATTTAAAGAGTGATAAATCAACAAAAGTCCTACGCACTTTACTGGAGTACTTTACTTACACGAAGAGAACAATTGAACCACAGCATTCAAGTGGCCAGCACAGACACGGACTGCCATTGAGTTAGCTCCTGCAAAAAAACAGCAAAAGAAAATTTACATTTTTAGTTAATAAATTTGCTGTAACAGCTAAAATTCAGCTGCAGGAGTTGATTCAATGACCGTCCATGTGTGCTTTCCAAGATATCCTGGAAAATTCCTCGACAGCAGGGATTTGATTGCTCGCAAACATATTTGTTCATTCCATCTACGCTTCCAGTTAATCTCCTTTTCTTGTTCTCAGGCATTACGTCGTTTCTGAACGCCTTACATCCATCTCTCTGTCGTTGTTTTTTCTTCAACGCTTCTCTTTTCTTTCGTCGTTGCATCACGAAAGCAATAGGGTATCTTTGTTGCACGTGCTCATCCATTCATATCTTGTTCGGTCGGCTTCGGATCGGTCCGTCCCGATTCGGGGCATTCCCTTTCTTCCTTCCCCGCCGATTATGCAACTTGGCGAGACGCGAAGCAGAAGTTGCGGTCTATGTTGGTTGCACTGCCTCTCGCCTGATCATCCGACCAACTGGCCAAGGTGACTTGACCGACGAAGACCATCGTCGTCATCGTGATCGTCTTCGTCGTTGTCGTAGAATGAATACACGCATACGCGAGTATCCGCACATTCCTCGCTGACACTTGAAGGAAAAAAGAATAAAAGATATAGTTATCTGTCGGGAAATATCGAATGTGAATAATCCTACGACTATGTTAAGTCTATTCGAAACTCACGTTACCATCGTCCTAGATCATCAATAATCCTCGTACGTTGTTACATGGACTTACGTACAACCAGTTATTCGTTGCAACGGTTTGCATAATTCCATCACAACTTGACGCGTTATTCTGCATCATCCGTGAAGAATTCTAGTCGCTGAGTGACTAATACTTTGAACAAGGGCGCCTGTAATGGGGGACACCAGGGGACACGATATCGTCGTATCGTACACGTTCTTTCTCTTGTTTTTCTCGATTTTCATGTATTCCGAACTCATTTTCAGAAATCCCACTTGTAACGAAGGAACCCTGGTTAAAAAATTCAATAGGATCCGATAAAATACGATTCAAAAGTAATCGGAATGGCTCTCAACTACCGATTCAAAATAAATAGGAATTAATCGGGACCTCTTTTCTATAGGATTGAATCGAGGATTTACCAATAGAAAATCTGTTGTTTATTTGAATTAATAATAAGACTTCGCGTGATCTGTTGGTCCGTATAAGAGATATCTGATTGGATGATTGAAATTTTGTCCATTTCATAAGGCGAATGGTTCTGATTGGAATTTTCCATAACCTCAATCTATTGGAAGTAATGGGGAAATGTGTGGAATTGAATGAGTAATGAGTTCTTTATGGGGAATTTCCGACTTAATTTAGAAATGTATAAATTTAATTGATCAATGGGTTTTAGTTGGATCATCCCAACATTCGAATCTATTAGAAATAATCGGAAAGTTTACAGATCCTGATATCCTGAATGAGAAAAAAAGATTAGTTGAAACAACTAGTTGACTTGTAAGCCCATATGGACTCATTTATTTTCGTTAAGACAACAATTTTATTCATTGATTTGACAAATTTAAAGAACTGGCTGAATCAATGGAAACATTGGTTATTCTAACGAAAGAAATGGATCCATACGCGCTTACAAGTTAAATAGTTGTTTCAACTAATCTTTTGTTTCCGAGTACAGCTATGTTCCGACAATAACCAATTCAGTTTTAGAATCGCTTTTATTGCATCGGACCATCGGTTTTAAATAAATGAAATACCGATCAAATCCAATTAAAAACTATTTTATTGGTGCCAATCGGAATTTTCATTGATCATAAAATACTGATTGAAACCAATTTGACAATATTTCATTGGTATTCATCGGAATTTTTATTTGTAATAAAATACCCATTAAATCCCATTGAGAAATATCTCACTGGGATCAATCAAAATTTTCATGTTCAATAATATATCGATTGAATGCAATTAAACAATATTTCATTACTATCAATCGGAATTTTCATTGATCATAAAAAAACCCATTGAATCGCTTTGAAAAATATTTTACTGGTATCAGTCGGAATTTTTAATTATTAAGAAAATACCCATTGAATCCCATTGACAAATATTTTATTGGTATCAATCGGAGTTTTTATTATTCATAAGATACCGATTGAATCCAATAGAAAAACATTTTTGTCATCAGATTCAATCAGATATTCTTGACCAGGATATGTTTGGCAATATGCCCCTTCGAAGCAGCGTATAAGGATGGCTTAGAGGTTAAGAAGGCAGGTCTTGCAGGTAGGTACATCGGTGATAGTTCGAATCCCCTCCAGGTAGGAATAAATTTCCCAAGTCATATGCGGAGATAGAGGTGTTGGTAAATTCTCAATTGGATCCAGTTAGAAAATAATTCATTTACATCAATCAGAATTTTGATTAATAATAAAATACCAATTAAATTCAATAGAAGAACATTGTATTGGTATCAATGGGAAATGGCAGACCCTGGTTAAAAGAATCCATTGAATCTGACACATGAAATTCAATGAGATTTGGTCAGAACATTGTCCAAGTTTAATCGTAATTTAGTGAGATTTGGCCAGATTAAACGAGATTCACATGAAAGTTCTGACCAAATCTCATTGAAAAATCACCGGTGAGATTTGGTCAGAACATTGTCCACGTTTAATTGTAATTTAATGAGAATTGGTCAGAATCAATGGGTTCTTTTAACCAGGGGAAACCCAATTCATTCCAATAAAATTTTTTTTATCGGATTCAATCGGATTTTTTAACCAGAGAAATGAATTTGATACTCGATTGCATTGATCGAGTATTCATGGTGCAAATTCTGAACTGAAGCAATTCCATCTCCACAGCTATTCATTAACTGCGGTGAATAATAAGAAATTTATTTCATCACCGTAGGAGTTGATAAGTAGCAGCTATGATGGCTATTGAGTCACAGCTCCTCCAACAACGATGAGAATGCTCGCCCCCTACAGGGAATTCATTTTTTCAAGCTGTTTTCTGTAGATTTCTCGAGGATGTCGAGTTATCTTCTTCTTTCGACAAAACAATCATCATCTCGGGAGTCTCGGGGAGACAAACGAGTGGAGCGAATTTGCTGCATCAATTTGTGAAAAAGTTCACGTGGGCGCCCCTGAGTTTTGATTGAGAAGAATTGTTACGGAGGTGTTCTCCAAATCTCGTGATCATCATCATCATCATCATTTTTATTGTATAATCATTCATCATACATTCTCGATATGTCAAGTACAAACTAGAATTGCACGGTTCTAAGACTAAAATCGCACGTAACATGCGGGATTTTTTGTTATTTATAATTACGATAACAAAGAGTAAGAATATAGTAGTAATAATAGCCTACTAGGTTGAAAACGTATAAAATCTTTTATTGACTTCTTCGATCCTTCTTCTTACAAAAAATACATGGTTCCTTTGATTGGAATCTTTCAACTCTTCGATAGATTCATATTTGATTGAAAGATGTCTTCTTCTCGTCTCTCATTCGTTTCTTCGATTATTATTGCAGTTATTATCGATGAACCAAAATTTTCAACTAATAATCGAGAGTAAGTACATTCCTCCTGTGTTATTCGCTTGATCGATCGAATTAATCGATATTTACAAATTTTTAACATTATTTCTGTATACTTTCAATCTTTTAACAAATTCTTTTTACATTTTCAAACATTCTCAACAAGGGAGCTCAGCAAACACGACTCCTCCTGGCGTTCCAAAGAGTCCATCGAATGATGGTTGCTCAATGAAATGCCTGTTATTGATGTTCCTGGAGAAGATTTCATCAATTTTCGAATTCTTTAAATGTAAAATCAGAATTCATCTTTCAAATCAATACATTGGAAACAGAAAAAGAAAGAACGAAAGAAGAAATATTATATTACAATAAATTGAATAAGATTTTCCTTCTATTTGTACATTCGCCAAGATCCGCACCGTAGTTTCATTTCATATGGTTCTTCTTTTATGATCTATTTTATACGTCAAATGGATGGTATCAAAAGTTTCCTAAGTCGCACGAGGATATCCAATACACGAAACTTTGATAGGAAACATTTGTTTGTTTTCTCTTCCTGTAGTCTTGGAACAATACTGTTTTGTTGATTACGTACAATGTATCCGCGTATGGCAATATTTATCGGCTACTTATATTTAATTTGACTCAAAATTCATATTGAGAAACATTTCATTTGATCGTCTTTTCTGTAAGATTATTCCAAATCTAATATACAGAGCATTTAATCGGCAGGAATTGATGAACACAGTTCTCTTTTTGCGTTTGATGTGGAATAATCTCACAAGAGAAGAAAGTAAAAGGGGAGATGATAACAGTCCGTTTAATGAAACTTCCAAGGTGTCGAGGAGTTATTTTTCAGATTCCTGAAGAAAAGAGGAGAGAGTGGGGTTGAGTGAATCCTGTTGCGGTAGAAAAAGAAAGTAAGTATGTCAGAAAGATTTTCGAACATGAAAAGTTGTAATTGAAGAGTCCTCGAATAAACTTACAGGGTGGAAAGTGAAAATTTATGACCCAGGAGTTCGTGGGAATGAGAAAGAGAAACATTGGGTTCATTTTCTCTTTAAGAATTGTCCAACAATCCCACCTGAAATTTTTATTACAAAGAAGGACAGCAAAATTCGCATGGGGCCACAGATTGACACCCAGAATCCCTTAGATTTGCGTCCAGAATCACTAGCGTTTCAGGTTGATGGGAACCTGCAGCGTTCCCAGTTACGGTCCTCTTTCCCCATGGATGACCAATCGTAAAACACCATTAAACCGTACTTTATAGCACTGAGAACCTGAAAGATAACGCGGGTGCTGGATTTATCCAGCCTCAACTGGCTCCGAGTGAAAATCTGAGCTCCTGTGCCAATTTCACCAACCTTTCCATCCACAAATTTTCAACTAAATCCGGAAAGAGATAATTAATCTGATTCCACTGTGTAGTTTCAGTTGGGAAAGTGAACTTATCAGCGGCTCCAACATCACGCCAAGAATTCAGGAGTCTTAAAAAATTAGTTACAGCTAATTAAATAGCTGAATCGTATTAAAAAACCAGCCGAGGTGGCGGATTATTCACTCCCTAGCAGAGATTACTTCAGTAGGTACCCGAGCAGAGTACCCAGCCTCATGTTCAATATGGGCCCGATTGGGCAGTGATAGGGCTCACCTTTTTTTGCTACGCCTGATTAGGGTTAACCAGACCTGGTCCTTATTGGTTTGTAATTTGGCATAACCTATCTTAGCTCGTTACATCGGGCTTTGAAACAACGGTGCATTACATTCCATATCAGGGTCTGATTTGAAACAAGGCTTTCCAGATCTGGTCCTGACCGAATAACCAATATGAATTTCTGCTCGGGTAATGGCTCCAGGCTATTGCAAGGCCTTACCAGGGCCTAAAGAATGAGTAGAATGATTTCTTCTACTGTGACTTTCTTAGCTGTTATAACTGAGAGAAGAAATTTCCCGGGAACAATGAGATATTTAGTTCAATAGCCGCCATAAAATACTCAATTGATTTGAATGAACTTTCGAATCGAGTCGATGAAAGTTTATTCAAATCAATCGAGTATTTTATGGTGACTATTCAACAAAATATTCATTGTCCCCAGAAATGTTTTCTCTCAGTGTAGTAAGTGAACTTGAACACCTGAAATTTAGGGAGCTTCTTCGATCATTCCCAGCTCAATTCGTGGCTGAAATAGGTCAGTGAATAACTGAATTGGCGAATGATTTGCAGAAATAGAGGACTTTTTAGCTGTTGCAGTACAAACCCTCAAACACCTGAAGTTCAGGAGCTTTGGTACATGATTTTCAGCCGATTTGGTGGCTGAAACAAGTCAAATTATTCACTGAAACAGTGAATTTTCTAGCTTTTATAGGAAATAAATTCTTTTCAATTACGAAATTAGCGCGTTGGAGTTCTTTTTGCAATAACAACTGGAAATTTCACTGCTTCATCAGAAGTTATACTGAAGCTGAATCATGATATATCTCAATTCTTTATCCATCGAATAGGACTTCCTCTTTCAAGGCAAGAAAGAATATCTTCCCGACACCTTGGATTTTTGTCTATTTGGGAATTCGCAATCAAGTATGAAAGTGTTGTAAAAAACGCCGGATGAACTCCGGATCCTAGTCTGGATAAAACCCGAATAAAGATCCGGATAGCATCCAAATTGGATGGGATCAAAAACCACCGCAAAACCTGTATCAGTACCAGGATACAGCTCTGAATCTATCCAAGTTTTTTCCGGTTCTTTTTTTCGGGTCTCGGGTGAAATCTCAGGTTGATCCGATTTTTTGCCAGGCACGCGATTGGAATTCAATTGAATCCATAAAATTTTTCTCATGGAAAGACTTTCCATGAGATACCGAATCCATCGAGTTGAAGACATTTTTTGTTCAATATCAATAAAAAATTTTCGATGTAGAAACACAATTCATTTCCACAACATGTTTTTTGTATTGAATTTAATTGTATTCTTTAACCACGTAATTTGACTTTTTCTTCTTTTTCTTGACTTCAAATCTCCAAATGACATTTAAACTCCACAGAGATCCTTCCATAATGTGATTTCCCCAAGAAACTAGTAAAGAATACAATTAATAGAATTATGCGTTCAAACGAACTAATTTATTTTCAAGATTGTCACCCATTCATCCGATGTAATTTGTTTATTTCATCCTTATTCCACGCTGCTGTATGCAATTTGATATCTCCGAATTATTTGTGAGAAAATAGACAGTCATTCACATATTTTCTCCAGTGCTGCCAGATTCGAGGCATACACCGTTCCTTCCCCCTCCATCGATCCATTCTCCTTTCCCCCACCATGCAAATCCAGTCGGGCGAGCGAGAGATAGAGAGAGCAAGTTATTTTCTCTCTTGTTCACTCGCCTTGATTCGTATGGTGGGGGAAAGGATAGTGGCTCGATGGAGGGGGAAAGAACGGTGTATGCCTCGAATCTGACAGCACTGATTTTTCCAAATGCTGAAGGAAACAGGGCTACACGGTTTATCGAATCACCGATTAACCCTTAAGGGCATTCATCAACGGCAAAGTTACTAGATCTCTCCCCCCAGTTTTCTCAACGATTAATGAATATAATCGATTTTAATGAGCAGGTGCATCTTCTTAGCATATCAAAGAAAGTGCAGCTACTCTTTATTTTTCATTTTATTTGTTCGTTTCTGAGAAAACTGGGGGGGGGGGCGATTTTGGAATCTAGTAACTTTTTGGGAAGGTGGTGCATGCCGTTAAGGGGATCCATTGCTCCCTGGAAAAGTTACTGGATTCCAAATTTCTCCCCCCAGTTTTCTCAGAAATGAACACATAAAATGAAAAATAATGAGTGGCTGCATTTTTTTCAATAGCCTAAGAAGATGCACCTGCTCATTAAAATTGATTCTATTCATTGATTACTGAGAAAACTGGGGGGAGACTGACCCCAACCTGATTCAATCTTGAATTACCATCAAGAAACTCGATAATTCGAACTCTCTGCGCAATCTGGTGCCACTTTAGAGTTTCTTCACCTCACTCCACCCTACCGTGACATGATTGTTCATGTTTTATATAATTCTTTTTCATGAAACAGTGATAATGTTATTTAGAAGCGAAAATATACCCATCGATCGATGAAAATAAGCGATGCATGTGTGCTGCACACATAATTTTTTCACTGATTCGAAATGAATTTTTCTTGAGGGAAATTATTTGATTGAAATTGGGAATAGTTCGAGTACTCTCTGAAATTTTTTCAAGACATATTTACGCATAGCTTGGCTTTAGTGTACGTTTACCACTGATCTCTATTAAACACTGGATAGCGGATATTAAAAATTTCTTGTGACGAATTGAAGACTTGAGCCACCATTTTGTTGTGGGCTGAATGGTCATTTTTTAGCGGCAAATTCGAACCGTATCAACGTATTTCCAACAAAATCTACATTATATTTTCACGTAATTGAAAAATTTTTCATTATCCTTTCCCATGTCATCTAAATTTTAGTTCATAATACAAACAAGCATAAGATTCTGTTTATTGTTGAGTTTTTGTGAATTTCACAAAAAATGTATATTTTCAATTATAAAAACGTTCCAAACCATTCAAACTGTAATCGATCATGATTTTTCCGAAGTTCCCATCATGTTACACAATATTGGGTATTAGGATTGGATTAATATTGATATACTGCACAAAATACTTCGATAGCATTCAAATTTACCACCAAAATTGAGCATTCAGCCCACCAACAAATGGCAGCCCCAGAGTCTTCTATCACGTTCAATTACTCACAGAAGTCTTGTATTGCGAAGTCCTGTATCCGCTATCCAGTGTATATTAGAGATCAGTGACGTTTACAGTTGGGGCCATAATTGACCCCAGTGTGGCAGCTATGTTACACTGGCGAAGTTTATTTTCCCTATTCAGTTTTTGTTAACCCGGTTAACCGGTCTCTTTACGTTGCCAGGGCCAATTGAACCGGGGGAAAAGCGTACTTCCAACCTAACCTACGCGGCAGGGGTAAGATTCCCTGACTTATCAACCGTTGTTCCCCTATTACGGTATATAGCCGCTTTCGGGATAAACTTTGGTTGATGCCACCAACCGCCGTTTCCCCTTTCGCGGCATTACCGCTTTTTAGGGAAAAAGGCGAATTGATTAGTCAGGGATTCGAACCCCTTAAGTCTGCCGGACATCCATGTCTGAAAGTTAGTGCGTTAACCGTTCAGCCACCGAGCCGGTTCCACTGGCGAAGTGTGGCAGCTAAGGGTTAAAACGATTAATCGACCAATAGATTAACTGTACAGCCCTAGTGCATTTATTCACTACCCTGGAAAATTCTTCAAAAAATTACTGTGCAGCTTGTAAAAATGAGAAAATTTGTAAACAGTTGAGAGTGGTATTTTCTACAATTCACAGTGAGATTTTTCAAGTAAAATTTTTTCAGTGTCAGCTTCTTTGGAGAAGCAAACTAGCGCGTAGCAGGAAATTTTTCAGTAAAAATATTCCTCCATAGAAAATATTTTGGAAAATTGTAGAAGAATTTATTGAATCACGCCAAGATTTTTTCAGAATTCCACTGGTTCGATTTCATGGATTCACGTCCAGTACCCAGTACTTCGAAATTAGAAGTTCCTCAAAATTCTTCTAAACCTCTTCGTACTACAGTTCTTGGAGTTCTTCCCTGTTTATCACAGTTTAAAATGAGTTCTGCATGAAATTCCGGTGAATAAAATGTACAGTTCCACAGAGAAATATTTTTATTGAAATTGCGATGAGAGACTTATAAGGCAATTTTCAGATATCCTGAGCAATCTTTAACTAAAATTATGTACTTTTCGTTCCAACATCATTTATCAAATCTTTTTCTTTGTTTTCTTCGAATGAGAACATGTGCGCAACATTTTTGTTGAAAGTACTGCAGAGCTGTGCGTTGGAACGATTGATCGAGCTCAGCACATTCATTCGAGTGAACCTTGTTCGATACTTTCCGCTCTCTCTCAAATCGTTTGATTTTCATCGCCACGTTAATCGCACAGCTCTAATTAAACAAAATATATATATATATAAAATTAAGAATATATAATCTTCCAAGTAAATCATTGTACTCGTAATTTCAATTATACATGATCCAATACTGTATCTTTTCCCACCTTGTTCGATAAGATACTCAGAGAACTGTAATAACAACCACTGTTTTATATTTTCAACATAAAACTGAAGTTTGAATCGTTTATTGAAACTAATTGGTCGAGATAATTCGTCGAATAACGAAATAATCGGGTGTTCAAGACTCAAAATTGCGGGGAATTTTTCAAACAATGATTCCAGTTTCAAATACTGGGGTGGAAAAGATAGTCCCTGATGATTCATCGAATTTAAATTTGCATTTTGTTTCTAATAACGATTCAATCTTCGAAAACATTTTTTTCCAACCCATATCCTCTCTTTTTGAGTATCGATTCTCCCCTCTGAAGATCTCAATTCCGAACAAATGGCTCAAATTTGCTTGAATACGCTAAATTCTAGGGCTTCGCACGAGACTCTCGTTTCGAATTGAAAAATGATAGATATTTGCTGTTCTAACAATTGAGAACATGACAATTTTGAACGGAATCGAGAGGAGAACTGTGATATTCTCTCAGTCTCGGAATTAGTCATATTTCGAAATATATCTCTGTTCCATTGATTCCCCTGGTGAAAATATATGCTCGTAGCAAGCGCATTCGAAGCTGAGAAGAAACGTTAGAAAAGGTTCCAATCTTCTCTTGCCGGAGCGTATAATAATTGCTTGTTGTAGAGTACTGAAATTATACGTTATCAATACGCTTTATAAACGTTCAATGCCGTTTTGGGAAGAATACTGTTACGGTCCATGAAAGGTAATGCGAATCATTTCATATAGACTTTGAGTATCGGTTTCAAACTGTCAGGAATCATAGCATTCCATGGCTGAATAGGTAAGAATCTCGCCAAGTGGTTACAATCTTCATCCTCTTCATGGAGCGTTGATTCTTATACGCTTTTTTTGTACCAAACTTCGCTCCAAGCACTCTTCGAAACCGTTCCATTTACTCTTTGTTTACTTTTCATTAACGTTTCTGTTACGCTCCGCCATACTTTTCGTCTGCGCTTCATTTCAGTTTCCATTTTCACCAGGGTCCATCAATCCTCTCGAATTATCTTCATCATCCTGATATTACAAGAGATTGGAATAATTATTAGTCACTATTTCATCCTTCTTCGACGCGAGTCTCGTGCGAAGCCCTACTAAATTCACTGCTAACTGTTTATCATGGATTGACCGATGAAAGACGTCAAGAAAGAAAATAGAAATACTTCGTTCAAAACCAAGACGACATTGTAGAACAACGAATCCAATATAGTGTCGTCTGTACTGATTCTCCTGAAAATTCTGAATTCAATTGACTTATAGTATATTTTCTCTAGTGTTGATAAAAATTGTAACATTACATACACAGGATATCCCGTGTCCTCTGGGATTCACTCCTTGTATATAAATATATATCATGTGAGTCTCGATGAGTGTTCGGTATGCACTAAAAATATTTGTTTAGCTTTTTACATCGGATCTACCAATGTAGATCATTGAAAAAATATTTCTAAATCCCACGGGAAGACTTCGGAGAATTCCCATGATGGCAGAGATACAAACGCTATGATGAATTTGTTATTTCCTTTGACGGAGATCAACCCAGTCCAACGTCTAACGACATCATCACCAGGAAGCCGAAAATCGCGGCCCAACTCGCCAATTTGCCGTTGCCGCTGGAACAAACAAATATTCAAATGTTCGGGTAAAAATAATAAGATATCTCATGAGGTGGTGTGAATTACGAATCAAATTGTTTCTCTGCGTGATATTATGTGTTTTCCCCATTGAAGTATGTCGGGGAAGGATTGGGAAAAGCTTCTTGGATTCAAATTTCTTCATAAACGGTAGAATTCTATGTGAACGATGGTAGATCGTGGATTTCATCTCATGCAGGAGGAATTGACGGTCTTCATCCGTGAGTCCACGGACGAATAGCGATATGAAATCACAGGAAACGGAAAGGATAGAATCTTGACTTGCAAAAGCGATCGGATGAAATGGGAACTCATGGAAACAGATTATTGTTATTAACTGTAATTGTATAAAATATCTGGAAAACAGTTCCAAATTGTGAAGAATTGAAGGGAACTCGGGTAGAAATGTGAATAGGCCCGTTTCAGGCCCCGTTCGGGCCCTGGTTGGAAAGGTTTGGACTCGGACAGGGGGAGATTTCTACCATAGAAACCATGCACTCACGTTCTCAGGATATTAGAAATTTATTTATAAAGTCCTGAATACAATTCAATTTTCAGGTATCCAAAATCAGATATGTGTCTATCAAATATTCTTCCTTGATGACCAAAGAATAATTCCAACCAGGTTTTATCGTTTAAATTCATCACATACGCGACCTATACGCGAAAAACCGTGAAAATAGCAAAAGGACGCTGAAAAAAGTGTATTTTCAGATGGTATAAAACGTTTGTGCTTCCTCGCCGTCATATAGAATCAATCTTTGATCGATTAGATATCTTTCCCAGATGACCAAGGAAGAAATCTAATCAGGTGTGGTTAATTTTGCTCATCACGTATGAGACTCACCCGCAAAATAAGTTGGAAATACCTGAAAAACCATCAAACAATTCCAAATGTGATGAGCAGACACGACGAAAACTGCTTAGAATTCTCCTTTGAACATTTGGATACGATATTTCATAGATATAAAATCAATTCCCTGGTAAAAAGAATCTCTTTGAGTCTCTCTGGAAATTCCACGTTCCAGAGAAATTTGGAGAGATTCAGAGAGATTTAGGGAGATTCAGAAGGATTCAGAAACGGGTAGATTAAGAAGATTTGTGCGTTGGACTTTTCAGAAGGATTCAGAGGAATTCAGAGAAATTCAGAGACAGATACATTAAGTGAAATTTTTTGTGCAAGATTTCAGAGGCATTCAAGGAGATTCAGGGAAAATCAGTGAAACGGAAATTAAGAGAAATTCAGCACGGAACTTTACAGAAGGATTCAAAGAAATTCAGAGGGATTAAGAGAAAATCAGGGAGGGATAAATTGAGGGGAAATTTTGATTCAAGATTTCAGAGGCATTCAGGGAGTTTTGGAGAAATTCAGAGACCCGGAAATTAGGGAAAATTGAACATGGAACTTTTTAGAAGGATTCAGGGAAATTCAGAAAGTAATAAATGAAGTGGTGAATTTTTGGTTCAAGAATTCGAAGGTATTCAGGGAGTTTCAGGGAACATTATTATAGGAACCTGAAACTCAGCAAAAATTGAATATGGAACTTTACAGGAGAATTCAGCTTTGAATTCTCAATATTTGAAATTGGGAGAGATTCAGAGGAATTCAGAGAGATTCAGACAAATTCAGAAAGATTCAGGCAAATTTAGGATAAGCCTTGGAATCTAGATATATCAAATTCTGACAAATTCAAAGAGATTCAGAGGAACTCAGACTGTTTGAGAGAAATTTCACATGAGCTTTGTATTTTCAAGGGGTTATATACAATTCAAATTTTCAAAAAATTGATTTTTTTTCAAATTTAATTTTCGTAATTTACATACATTCAAGTATATACACAGAAAATTTCAAGTCGATTCTGCGATTATTGTCCAAGTTACACGCATATTTGTAAAATTTTGTTACTCCATGTCAAGTACTTTTGAAACTTTGAATGCGTTTTTCTCCAAACTGTGTTTTCAAAGTCGGTGACCAAGATGTCTCGGAAAAGGCTGGACCGATCAGTCTCAAATTTCAACACAACCTTGATGACTATATTTTTCAGTAATTAATCGAAGGTTTCTTCTCACCGATGAATATTTTTATTTTTATGAACAATTGAAAGCCAAAATTTTGGCGCAAAATCGATTTTTTTTCTTTTAGAAGCCGCCATTTTGTTAAAAAATTCTATTTTGCTCATTCCTTCGAATAATTACTAGATTATGCATCATTACTTTAACGAAATTCATTTGGTTTTTTCATCTTAAAAGACTTAGTCCCGAGATATCGTGGTCACCGCAAAGCGCTGTTTTTTAGAGGAGCTCCTGAAGATCAGCTATAACAGCTCTCAAAATCATTATTTTTACAAATAAAAAATATTAAAATATAGGTCAAATTTATCTCATTATGTGTGCAAATTTGTACAATAGTCAATTTAACTGTCTTTTCAGGAAAAATTCTTGAAAAATCGCTTTTTTGGCGCCCCTTAACTGTATATAACCCCTTAATAAATGAAATTCTGAAGAATTCGTATATAGATTCCCATAAAAAGAATGACAGGATGTATGGCTATCTGACAGGTCTCTAACCTTTTCTAAATCACTTTGAAATTGCTCTGAGTGTCTCTGAAAAATGTCCGAAAATATAGAAAGATTCAGAGAGATTTTTTCACCAGGGTTTTAGAATTCTTTTCAGTTATTATGACATTTTTTCGCGTGTAAGTACCATATGTGATGGACACGATGAACGATGAAACCTGGTTTGAATCATCTGATCGATAGTTCATTGATTAGAAAAATCCCTAAAACTCTACCATCGGCACAACGTTGTAATTCAAATCATTGAATTCCGCATCGAAAGAACGTTTTGAACACATAATATTTCATTCCCGATCTTAAATTTTCCACAAGTAAGGAACGCGAAGAGGAAATAAACTACAAACAAAGGAGAAAATGATAAAGAAGGTACAGAGACTGAGACCAGTAAAATAGCACGCGGAACAAAAAGCGCGTCAATTACAATGACAATGCGCATCGAAGTCGGAAGGTAGAGAGGTACGGGAGTGAAATTTCCCATACCGTGATCGTGGATTACACGTTTGTCAAGTATCCGTCGTAGAATCGAACGAAGTAAGGGTGGTATGCGCGATCGTTGGAGGGTTCAATGCCAGCGGTATTATCTCGATCTTTGCCAGCAGATAACTCGTGGAGAAGATGATCAAGGTATTCGCATTCGAATCGATGCCACCATTAGTAGATATATATCCTGGTTGAACACACTCATAGAATCTGATCAAATCAAATCCAGTGAGATTTTATTGGAATGCTGATCATTTTTCAATAAGATTTCGTGAGATTCAATAGGTTCGTTAAATTATGTCACGGAATAAAATAACACAGGCCTGCGAAATATGACTTTTTATCCTCCCCTCGAACAATGATGTCTTTTTCCGAAGCATTTTGATGTGCTGAATCCGAATCTGGCTGCAGAATTGTATCAGGTTTTTGAGATATTTCGACCTAAAAATGTGAAAAACAGTCGAAGGGTAATTTTTTTTTTACAAAACTAATAGATGCACCTCAAAGTATAAGTCATCTTCTTCCAAATGCCGTTGAGTTTGCTCGAATATCTTTTTTTTTCATTGAGATACGATAGTTTAGAAATTGTGTCACCACCTCTTTATTGAATACATGAGCGCACAAATTTCAAATTGTCGTATTTCAATGAAAAAAAAAGATATTCGAGCAAATTCAACGGCATTTGGAAGGGAATGACTTATACTTTGAGGCTCATCTATCAGTTTTGACTTTACGTAACCTCAAATATGTCAAAAAACAGTGTTTTCCACATTTTTAGGTCGAAATATCTATCTGACGTGATATAGCAATTCTGGAGCCAGATTCGGATTCAATGCAGCAAATTACTGCAGAAATGAGAATTTCATTTGAAGGAGAATTTCATTGTCGATCAGTGTAATAAATGTGAATGCTGATTGTGTTGTTGGGACATATTACACAACTTAGAATGGTCGTAAGTTAGCGAGAAAAAATCATACATGACCGTTCAATAGCTGATTTTAAACAGGAAGAGTAGTATAAATTGATACAATTGAGAAAAAAGATCAAGAACATTTTATGCGACCTGTACATAACCTCAAAAGTAGCCGAAAAATGCATTTTCCCAGTATATAATACCCTTAGATATCTCAAAATCCTGATGTGATAGCTCAATTCTGACTCCGGATCAGCGTTGCCAGCCTCCTGCTTTTTTTCCGATGGATCAGCGTACCACGTACAGCTGTTGAATGGAACGGCCAATGACGGAAGCAGAAAAAAGCAGGAGTTGGCATCCCTGCTCCGGATTCGGATTCTACGCAGCACGTTACTCCGGGAAATGGTCACTAGTTCCAGGGGGGGAAACTTCGCAGGCCTGTGTTATTACCCACACAGCAAAAAGAGTTCTGAAAGAATTCTTTAAGAATCCCACATGAATTCTTGAAGAACTCCATAACTCGTCCGAAAGAATTCTCAAAGAATCCCCGGAATGTCAGTTCAGGATGAATCGCTGGGGGAATTCTTTTTCTCGTCCAAAAGAATTCTTAGAGAATCCCAAAACAGTTCGCAAAGAGGTCTTGAAGAATTCATAAAGAATTCTACAAGAGTTCATGAAGAATTCTCCAAAACTTCATTAAGAATTCTATATGTGCTTTTCAAAAAATTTGAATAATTCATCGAAACACTCCAAAAACTGTTCAAACCGTTCACCCGAGCATCCCGGGATATTGTAGAAGAGTTGAAAGAATTCGTTACAAATTCATTGAAAAGTTCAAAGTGAGTAATTCTAATCGAACTGAAAAAGATTCAACACAAATCCATAACAAATATCGAAGGATGTTATGGAACAGACATTCGGATACTGGTGTATGTATATTTAGTCACTCTTCGACCTTACAGTGAGGTGTCTCCATGTATGTGCAAGATTTCATTGCTCGATCTCAGTTAACAGAAAGAAAACAGCGTCACAGACTCAGCGAAGGAATTGCAGAAATGTTTTCAAGGGCCATATTTTGATTTGACCAGACTATTTCTGAATACATTGAAATGTGATCAACCATCAGCAGTGTAAAGAACATGTAAAAAAATTGAGAGTATTTTTATCGGGTAATGTGAAGCATTAAATGTATTTTATAACTTGACGCAAGGTACATTTAGAATTGATTTCATACAAAACTATTTGCTAATAAATTCTGAAATTCTTTATACAATAAAGCATTCCATTATAAATCGCTGTAACATTTCAATCAAGTCAAGTTTCAGCAAGTTGATGGAAATGAATTTGAAAAATTAGGAAACTTATAAACAGAGATGGGCATCCTCAATCACTTTTTGTACTCAAGGTACTTTTTTCCTGACAAGTACTTTTATATTTCTATGAAATAAATAGAAATTTTCAACATTAACTTAAAAGTACTTGATAAGACTTCTTTTTGAATTCTTCACAGAGCTCTTTAGGAGTTCTTTTGGACGAGAAAAAGAACTCCGCCAGCGATTCATTCTTAACTGACATTCCGGGGATTCTTTGAGAATACCTTGCGAATCATTATGAATACTTCATGAACTCTTTTCTGAGCTCTTTAAGAACTCATTTAGAATTCTTTACGATCTGATTGGATTCTTTATGAATTCTTTAAGAACTCTTATTAAAGAATTCGTATTGAATTCTTTTTATGGAGTTCTTTGCGAATCCATATGGAACTGTGGTGCTGTATGGGTAGCTATTATTTGGATAGCTAAGAATTAGCTACGGGAACTATTTTTTAGCTGCCGCAGCTATTGTTCATTTAGCGATCCCAGCAAGGAATTTAGCTGCCGCAGTGAAAATTCAACAGCTAAATTGTTTGGCTATCCGATACGGAAAAAAAAGAATAGCGATAATCGCTAAGCGAATAGTAAAATATGGACAGACCAAACTACGCAATCAAAATAGCTACACGGAGAAAAAAATCCTACACAGTGGTTTCTGTAGCCCACACGACTGGCTCGTGTTATGCAAAAAAATCATCCCAACACTACGGGTTACTGTGGCAACACGAATGAGTCGTGTCTCCGCACTACTCTCTAAAATTTGTAGAGTGAGATTTCACTCTTCAGCCAGCCAGAAGTGAGCCTGTAGAAATTTTGAGTAAAATTTCTACTCTTTTAGAGTGATATTCTAAGGTTTGAGGTTAGAACCTCACAGCCACGCGTATTCTAGAGTCAATTTTTCACTCTCAAAGTGTGAGGGTTCACTCAAAACGAGTGGAAATTCCAATCGAAACGGACTGACTCACTTCTGAGACTTAGTGAAGTGAAACACGTGGTTTTCACTCTTTCAGATTTAGAGAGTAGAGAGTCGTTTTTCTACACTATTTTCTAATGTGGAGACACGACTGATTCGTTTTACCACAATAACCAGTAGTGTTAAAAGGATTTTTTTGCATAACACGAGCCAGTCGCGTGGACTACAGTATTCACTAGTGTAGAATTTTCTCCGTGTAGACGGTTCAATCGAAATTACGATGCGCTTAATTCAACCAACGATGCGATTGATTGTAGGGACCAAATGTTTGATCCGTCCATATTTTACTATACCAGTTTTTCTCCGTGGAATATCAACCACAAAACCGGTAGCTAAAAAATAGTTATAGCTGCAATGATTTTAGCTACAGCAGTGAAAAATGAATGCCAAAAAAGTGAGTAGCTGCCACAGCTATTTCTTTTTCTTTTTCATATGGATACAATCATTTCAACCACAGAACGCATGTTTACAATAACATACACTGACAGAAGAACGACCTGATTGAAACATTCGTGGTCGCAATAATTTGAAATTTGGTTCCATTCACCAGGAAATGTGGTTTTGATGTCCAGAAAAAGTGGTTGAAGCAAAAATTAACCACATCTTTCAAGTTAGAAAAGTCAGATTCTTTTCTTGGTGTGATAACCAGAATATGTTGTTAATTTTGGCTTCAACCACTTTTTCTGGACATCACAACCACATTTCCTGGTGAATCGAACCACAAATTTCAAATTATTGCGACCGCGAATGTTTCAACCAGGTCGTTTTTCCGTCAGTGTAGATGAAAAGAAAATTTTCAGCTGTTTCATTTGAATTATAGGATCAGGGTATATTCTAAGGAAATTTAAGCACTGACCGAAACGGTGGACATTCCATGTTTTAAAAAAGAAGAATAAGGAAAACATGTGTGTGACAAATTTGATACTTCCTTAATTTTACTTTTGGCATAAAGTCCTTTTTTTTTTATTTTGAAAAAGGCTCATTCAGTAACAGGACAATATTGGATAGTCAATTTTAAAAAAGGAAGAAATCTTTCACTGAAAATTGGGTAATTTTTCAAGAACTACGCGTTTTCACGTTTTAGAATTGATCAAGAATATGCCTTGAGCAGGATGGGCTAAAATTTACCTGATAAAGCTACCCGAGTCAAAAAGTGGAACCTGATTCAGCTCTGATTCGTTGCGTATTACGGAGTGAATCAGGATGAATTTCATTTTTCACCCTGATCTCGCCCTGCTCTCCAAGGTTTCCAGCAAAAAGCCGCCAACTCTGGTGATTGGCTGTTTCTCATATAACTGACCAATCATATTCCCGATTCTCAAAGAAATTACCAATCAACGAGAGATTGGGGTTTTTTTCTGGCAACTCTGCTGCTCTCAGCCTGATCTTGCTTCCAAAATTCTTATTGAACTTAATTGTTAATCTTTTTCCGACCTGATTAAACTGTGGATCGATGCATATTACGGAGTTAATCAGGCTTTAACAGGTATTACAATTTTTCGACTCGGGTCCATTTCACAGCTAATTACTCTTTTTCGTGTAGGAAAATCTCAGAAGGATTCAAACGCTAATACCGTTGATTATCATGATTCTTCAGAAAGCTCCGCATCGAGCTCAGACGTGAAAAATGGAAAAATACAAAAAGACAGCTTCACAATACGACATTTTTCATAATTCACATCTCCTCAGCGTTTGTCTCAAAAGAGGGTCTCGAATGAATAAGAAGAAATGTTGGATATACGTACCTTTGATTGGCTTCAGGAATGATATCGTCTATAACGACGTAAATCATCGCTCCGGCGGCAAACGCGAGGGCGTAAGGTAATACCGGAGTGGCAAGGGTCACACCAAGGGCTCCTAAGAGTCCGGCGATCGGTTCAACCATCCCCGACAATTGACCGTACCAAAAGCTCTTCAGAGTCCCAACTCCAACGGCTTGTAGAGGTAGAGAGACCGCTAACCCTTCTGGGAAATTTTGAATACCTATGCCTATCGCCAAATTCCTGGAACAACAAAAAAGAAACAAACAACTTCACTTATGTCCTTCACATTAGCTCTGCACTACTCTTATGAACTACTCCTCAGTCCCTGTCAGACATTCACAGGTCCAAAAGTTCATTGTCCCAAAAATTACAATCCCCAAGTCCTGAACTTCGAATAGAATTATTACACGATTGGCAACGTGTAGGGTTAATTTGGGGCTACACGGAAAAAAACAATTTAACTACAGCAGTCGAGTGGCTAGCACGGACAATCTGAGCTGTTATAGCAAATAAATTGGCTACAAAAGCAAGTATCTCTGCTTGAACATACTGAGAAAAGCGTATGGGGAATGTGGCAGTTTTGGAAAGCATGGGCATTCATGTTCACTTTTTCTTGAATTATGGCAATCTATACCTCATTTTGGTGAAAATAACTTTGAATCTGATACATATTATTATAACTTTCCAAAAAATTACCACAAATTGAAGGAAGAAGGTTCATAAACGCTCCCACTTGGGTCAAATCCACCCCAGCCTCATTCTACTTCAATTTCAAGTATCTTCATCCAAAGGCACGGGGTTCAAAGCGAAAACCGTCGATAGCCAAAGGATGACACTACTTTGTGGCGCAACAGTAACTTTCCATTAGTCTGGCCGCACCAGTTATTGAAAGTTGTGAACTGGAAATTTTTGACGACAACGTATAGTTCATTTTTTTGACAAATTTCTTCCCTTCATTCCTCAGTATAAATATTTTTCCATCAGCAGCTGTTCTAGCGACTAACTTCTTCCTCAAAGAGTAACATTTCAAAGCATGATGTTCAATTTTCAGCTCAAAATATTGAGAAAATAATGAAATTATGAAACAGTTGCTCCTCCATTTTGCTTTTCATACATTTTTTCCAACATACTTGACAAAAAATTCGATTTTCGCCTGAATAATCTATAAGATCTTCCAAAGTAAACTTCAAAAAAGTTCTAAAAAAATCGACAAGTGAATATAATCGATAGTTCATTTGTTATAACAATTTTTATCGCTGGGGTGGACATCATCCCAGTGTGGCAAGTATGTAATTTCTGCGAAGTGTGGTTAACAAGGGTTAAAATTTAGCTGCAGGAGTTAATTCAATGGCTGTCCTAGTCACTTTCCGTCCTAGCCACTTTGCTGCTGTAGTTAAATTATTTAAAGAGTGAGACGTGAGCAGGGCGATTGTTCACAGATTCAAATGGAGGAGGTGTTGTGTGGAAAGCAATGAGAATGACACACAAGAAAAAATAAGTTAGCTACAACAACGAAGTAGTTAGCACGAACATGGGCCGCTATTCAATTACTCCCGGCAGCTAAATCCCCTAGATATAACAGCAAAAACTTCGCTCTTTTGGCTAATTTTGTTGACTGTGACAGCTGAACTTTAGCTGCAAGAGCTAATTCAATGGCTGCCCGTGTTAACGCTAGCCACTTGGCTGCTGCAGTTGAATTACTTTTTCCGAGTATACACCCTCGAGATTGTAACTTTCAGGACTGCAAGTGTCGACCTTCCGTGCCAACTCCGATTAGACAGGGGGGACAAATTTCTTAAATCTATAAATATCTTCCCTCCCCTATTGAAAAGGTCTCATAAATTCTCATATATAAATCTTATTAGTCTATATAAGATTCTAATGAGTTTTTATCAGTTTATATGCGGTTTCTGTCTTAGAACTTATGGGATTTTATGATTTCATATGAGTTTTATAAAAACCTTATAAGATTTAATCAGAGTTATTGGCAAAATCTCATAAATCCTAATAAAAATCAAGTTTATGCACTAGATTTCATGCGGTTTCTGTCCTAGAAATAACTAGATTTTATTTGATTTTATGAGACCTTTTCAACAGGGTCAGCAAAAGTCTCTCTCGTATGAACGAAATTGGAGAATAGCCTCCAGAAAAAGCGACAATAGAAGTTTCCTGTAGGGAATTTTCAACAAACTCAGTGGACTTCTGTTTCATTTCTACACGGAGACAAAAATACAGTTGAAATTATTGTGGTAGCTCACTATCTACGGACCAGATTGGAATCGACAAGAAAAGTTATGGTATTTTCATCTAATTCTAGCAAACTCTACAGTAATTTATAATGCTGTCCAGTGCAATATTTAATACTGAATGAAAATTTTTTCTGGAAATCCATCAATTTCTGAATTTTATCACAGGCATTTTTACTGTGTGGATTGAAAAACGTACATGTAATCTTTATGGGGAACTATTTGACTGTGTGGAAATATAAATTTTCATTAAAATCAAAACTCGGTCTGGCGTTGATATGGAGCACACCGAAAAAGATTGTGTTTTACATGAAAGAGTAATGGATTATTCTCTCCGTTTAGGAGCCCATTCCATAAAATTAAATAAATCTTGAGCTTCCGGAGTGGAGCCGCGTCTTGTATCGGTTGGTTGCCGACGTTCCGCAATCATTGCAGCTGGCTTCTTCAGGACGGTATAACATACACGGAGAAAACAGGTCTGCTAAAAAATACCATACTTTATAGTGTTCGAGCATCAGTCTCGTCCAGATCAACTTATTTACGTGAAAATACCTTTAAAAGTACCATACTGGCTTGGACTTTCTTAGAGAAGTATACTACTTTTATAGATATTTTCATGTAAATAATTTGATCTGGACAAGACTGATGCTCGAACACTACACGGAAAAAAATGAACTGTTAATTTTACCAGAATTCCGGTTACTATATGGACAGCAAGGAATATCTGTGACTTTTACTGGGATTCTTGTTAAATTTACCGGAGCCCTTGTTAAATTTGCCGGAGACTCGATTCATTTAACTAGAATTCCGGTTAAAATGGCAGTAATTCTTGCTGTCCATATATTAACCGGAGTATTTTTTTCAGTGTATAGGGGATGGTACTTTTTAGTAGATCTTTTTTCTCCGTGTACCGATACAACACGCGGCTCCACTCCGGAAGCTCAACATTTATTTAATTTTGCAAGCTGAGAAGGACCGCACAGCGAATCTTCACTCAAGCAGCATTCCATAAAAGTTTCTCCTCGTGATAAAAAAGAACTCTAATCTCCTACTGAAGTACTACTCTCGAAAATCTGGTGGCTGCATAGCTCAACCATTAGTTCTCAGACTAGTTCGTTTGAGGCTGATCTCTCAACTATGAACCTCAGTTTCTAGGGAATGAAATATAATCCGAAGACCCAACTGCTCCATGAATAACACACGGTAAAAACAAAAACTTAACCTCAGTTAGAATATGAGCTGAATTCAAAAAGCAACAAAAAGAAGATTCGGTTGACTTGAAGTCAGCCACTGGAAAACCTTCTCAAATTCAAACAAGAATACAGCTTACAAATTGAAACTGATTTTGAACTACAACTCAAAGCGAATTGTTCCCGATAAATGGGTTCGTCCATTGTTTTTGGTTTTGTTCTAATCAACGATGAGAAATATGTTTGTGTTCATGCGAAGGATACAAAAAGAAATTTCTATGTTGTGTGAATTTATTCACTTTACTTGTTGACTGTTCTCAATCATATCGTGATCGCCCATGTGGAAGAGAACGTTCTGACCGACATTAACCCAATGAAATGCGTTCATAGGTTTGATATTGGAAATGATAACAACGGTTTTATACCGTACCAATCCAACACGCTAATATTGTTTTTCCTATACGATACCGATATGAATTGTGAAACAAACAAATTGAAAATAACCTAGTCTTCAACAAATCAGAAATAACCTAGTTCTAATAACGCGGTCTTTAATAATATAGAATGATCGTAGCATACTTATCCCTTGGAAACAACGTTGAAAACTAAGTTGAAAACAACGTTGTTTAACATGGTAAAATGGTCCCACCTTGAGAGAGAAGGAAACAGCGTTAAAACAACGTTGAAGATGTGACAACAAAAGTTACATTCCTGAATGAAAAAAAAAAAGATATTCCTCGGAATCGAACTTGGATTTTTGAGACCTAAGATCCGACTTCCCTGCCTCTTGGCTACGGTTTTGTATGAATGTGGCAGAGCTCAAAAATGTATATGAACTTTGCTTGAATCAAAATCATCTAGGAATAAAATAATTAATCTAATTGAAAAAAACCAATGAATTTCATTGAATATTACTACAACAATCACCTTTAATCAATCAATAAAGCTCCTACACGATGCAGACAATTTTTTCACTGGAATTGTGTCTAAAATACATATTACATGTTTCTTATACACCTGAAATGTGAAATGTTCATCTAATTTATTCAACCATAGAAATTCTCATATATCTTTGAATAATTTAGATTCATGCTCCATTGAATGAGAAAACAGATTAATTGAAAAAATGTTATCTCTTTGATCGTCGGTAAAACAGTGAATAACCACGAAATAATCAAAGTCAACTTCAAGTGCCCTATTGAAAAAATCCAGGTGGGCATCCATACAGGAATCCAGATGGATTCCCATGTTTTCCTGTAGGAAGTTCGGATGGTTTCCTATGAATTTGCTTGAATCCTATGGTTTCCTACGTGGATTCCCACCTGGTTTCTCACATGGGAAATTTTTATCATGGATTCCCAGGAGTTCCAACTGGATTTTCAAGCTTCCTATGGGGATTTCGGATGGGTACCTGGATTCCCACCTGGATTTTTGCAATAGGGTGACCATAACATTTCTAGAGGATATCTGAGATGATTGTGTTTAGGAGACTTGAAGAATTATTAAAAAATGATGTTCTTCTGAATCATTTCTCATGATTTATTATACGAATGTAAATACGAGGGTGGATTGATAAGTTTCCGGCCTGACCAAGAGATGGCACCACTAGGCCTACCTTGAGGTGGCGTTCTATAGTACCATCCTTAGATAGCTTGTAGCTATAGTTTCAGTCCGATCGCCATGTTAGTTTAGTTTTGAGAGCACGCTGACCAAGACGCCTCTCTGTTTTTCGTAAAAATGGAAAAGCTGGAAAATCGTGCTGTCATCAAATACTTTCATTTGAAGGGGTTAACGCCGAAGGAAATTAAAGAAGAGATGGACTCAACACTGGGGACATCCTCCCCATCATATTCAACCGTTAAGCAGTGGGTTTCCGAGTTCAAAAAGGGTCGTGTGAGCACCTCTGATGAACCTCGCTCAGGACGCCCCATTGAGGTCACAACTCCAGATATGATCGAAAAAATCCATCAAATAGTGCTGAAAGATCGCAGAACAAAAGTTCGTGAGATAGCTGAGACCTGTAAGATGTCATATGAACGTGTACAAAATATTCTGCACCAACATTTGTATATGGAAAAGCTCTGTGCAAGATGGGTGCCGCGTTTGCTAACAGTCGACCAAAAATTGATTCGAAAGAACATTTCTACCGCCAATTTGGCGTTGTATAAGCGTAATCCAAGCGAATTTTTGTGTCGATTCGTAACCGTTGACGAAACTTGGGTCCACCACTACACTCCTGAAACCAAAGAACAGTCTAAACAGTGGATTGGACCAGGGGAACCAACTCCAAAGAAGGCAAAAACAATTTTTTCGGCGAACAAGGTTATGGCTACTGTTTTTTGGGATGCAAGAGGTATTATATACATTGATTACCTTGAAAAGGGTAAAACTATCACTGGTCAATACTACGCAGACTTATTGCAACGTTTGAGCCACGAAGTGAAAATTAAACGACCTCATCTGGCGAAGAAAAAAATCTTGTTTCATCACGATAACGCACCAGCGCACACGTCAATCGTTGCGATGGCTAAAATCAACGATCTGAAGTTTGAATTAATACCGCACCCTCCCTACTCTCCAGACCTAGCCCCGAGTGACTATTATCTGTTTCCTAACCTCAAAAAATGGCTTGGCGGTAAGAGATTTGCGGACAATGAAGAAGTAATCGAAGCTGTAAATGGGTATTTTGAGGAGCTTGACGAATCAGTCTATAGAGATGGCATTACTAGACTAGAACACCGCTATGAGAAATGTATCAGCCTTGGAGGAGATTATGTTAGAAATAAAAAAAAAAAAAATTCTTAAAAACGTTGTTTTTCTTGGTCAGGCCGGAAACTTATCAATCCACCCTCGTAGTTCGTCTGAAACTCGTTGAGATTCGGCAACGGCCAATAAAATTGTTTTCAAAAAAAAGTCATGTTGTGGAAATTTGAATCGTTCATCGAAACGAATTGGTAATCGAATTATGAAATATTCAGCTGGTGAATTTGCAAAATTTTGCATTACATTCTTGAAACGATGTTTCCAGTGCCAAGGAGTTGATTCGAACATAAAAAGAACACAAAAACATCTGTAAATCTGATCACATGTCATTGACGAATAATCAGATGGAATTCAACCAGACCTTTCAGTTGTTGTAATAATGATTGGAATTTACTGGGATTTTGTTAATCGGATTAATTATTTTTTTCCAAGATGATTTTGATCCAAGCGAAGTTCATATACATTTTTGAGCTCTGCTACATTCATACAAAAACGTAGCCAAGAGGCAGGGAAGTCGGATCTTAGATCTCAAAAATCCAAGTTTGATTCCGAGGAAAATCGATTTTTTGTTTTTTTCATTTAGGAATGTACCTTTTGTTGTCACATTTTCAACGTTGTTTCCAACGTTGTTCTCAACGTTGTTTTTAACGTTGTTTCCAACGTTGTTTTCAACGTTGTTTTCCACGTGGTTTTTCTCCCCGGAAGAATACATCCAATAGTTGAATTATCATTTGAAAAAAATCTCATTATTATATTCTTTATCTGTTATTGATGTCACGAATTATTTCGATATTTTTCTTCGAGTAAAATATGCATAAAATGCCTAAGAAATTTAGGAAGTCAAGTATTATTATTATTCAAAATTGCGTTAGAATGATTCCAAATTTTGAAGGTTATATTTATTTGTTTCAATTCATATTGGTATCATATAGAAAAAACAATACTGTCGTATTGGACTGATACAATATAAAACCGTTGTTATCATTTCCAATATTGAACCTATGAACGCATTTCATTGGGTTAATATCGGTCAGAACGTTCTCTTCCACATGGGCGTAGTTTTTGAAGATTGAACATTTTCAACTCCCATCGGGAGATTCGAAGAACCCACGTTGTTGCTTTAACATGACCTGTTCTAGTCCTTTGCGTTTAACCACTTCGCTATGGTACCGTTTCGATCGAAGGACGTGATAAATCATTTCATAATAATATAATTTGATAGCATGTGTAGTGTGAAGTCAAAGATCAATTTGGAAAAAACATTTTACGAGGACTGAGAATTAGTGTTAATATAAATACTCCCGAAAGTTTGAATTAATTCCAATTTGTGTTGTAATGTTGAAGTGAAAGTGTCGAAATAAAAAATCCATCAACAGTGCGGAAAACGAGCTTTTACGAAGCTGGCATTACAAATTGTTACTGAATTTGTTAGGCACCTTATTATTGAATGATAAATAAAAAAACCTGAAATAATCTGATTGAATTGAAACTGTAATGAATGTATAACCAATTGTAATACTGAAAATGAAAGAATTCTAATCTTATTTTCAGATATTTTTGACTGAATTATCCATCAAACTCTACCTGACTGACTATAAGATATGCATTGCTGGTAATCCGCATATTGCCCGATTTAATTCAATTTGATACGGCCATAACTCTTCTTCATCCAATATTACGGCTGAAATCGTAACATTGCTGATTTTAAGCCTCATCTGAAAATCAGTCGATCATGGAATAATTGAGATTTACTTTCCACTGTGATAGGGTCAATAAACACAATTGAGTCATTCAAGGAAAAGAATAATTCATTATGATAACTAGGAATGAGCTATGGTATGTGAGCTGTTTCGTGTATTTGATATTTGGATAGCGAAAAAAAAGGCTACAAAAGCTAGATTTCAGCTCCTATAGCGATGAATTTTGTTGCCACAGCTAATTTTTAGCTATCCAAACATCAACCACATCATTCTTTTCGTGTTCCAGGTGAATCATTCAGCAACCCAAACAGAAATACTCTAGTTATTGACGAGTTTTGTAACACTTAACTAGCCAGTACCTCGCCAGAACCCTACAAGGCTGTTGCAAGGGTCTAGTTTTTGGCTAGTTAATCGTTACAAAACTCTCTAATGACTACCCAATAAACACATGCACGTTATTTCAACGTTGAAAAAACGTTGCACTATCGAACGGACGTTATTCGTCGAATTCATAACGTTCATTTTTGGTTAACGTCTGACGAGGGAATAGACGTTCAGAAATGACGTTTCGATAACGTATTACTAAAACTAATAGTGAAAAATGACCATTAAAAAACGTCTTCAAAAAACATTTTTGAAATGTACTTCAATCACGCGTTGAGGACGTATTGTTTATGACATTTTCAATGCTCGAACATCAATCGAAGATATCGTGTTGAGAATGTCGAACAAAACACAGCAACGTTGGACAAAAATCTAAACGAGAAGTGAAATAATGAATAGCGTGACTTCATTTATAAATATTTTTCTTCTTAAATTTTTGTGTTATTAAAAATCCCTTCTTTTCGCATTATTACAAAATTTTTCAAATAATATGTCTGATTTGATTCTCATTTTGGAACCATCATTATAACACGTCATTATTTGACGTCTTATAAACGACTTTTGGACCGTTGTTGTGACGTTATTTTATAGTTGAAGCACACGTGATCTGCCGCGACATTTTTACATCGAATCAACGGAAGAATATGACTAAATGTCAACGTGTGGTTATCGGGCGTTTTTCACGGTTTTTAGACGTATGTGTGTTTATTGGGTAGAGCATTTTTACTAGGAAAATACGTATTTATTTCACATTATTCAAAATGTAACTGAAGAAACTACAGACGATTTATCCAACCTATCAACGGAGTTATTTGAAGAGTTGAGATATTCAATGTACATTCTCTGGACGGGAGTACAACAACATCCTTGGTGGCATTAAGCCGTGATATCGATTCTCCATGGAAATTGTTCTCGCGGTTGACTTTAGCGCTCACCGTTGGCTCAAAGATACCCAATTTTTTTCTCTGCTATGCTGCTATTCTTCTCCCTGTGCCCCTTCTTCTTCTCCTCCTTTCAACATTTCTCTCTTTTCCCGTTGATACCTACTTATTTTGCGATTTGACGGATCGGCGACCGTGATGTACTACGGAAGAAGAGTAACACGGCAATATGGAATCTTGTCGAAGATGGATAGGGAGTGAGAAAGAAGAGGAGAGAATGAAAAAGAGACAGGGAGAAAAAGAAAGGTAGTTAGGTGGGTAGATATGTAGGTAGGTAGGTAGGTAAGCACCGAGTAGAGGCAGCCACGAGGAGCGAGAAGGGAGTCCGAAGCAGGTGAATGAACGGTACGATACGCGCATGTACACCTATTACATCCACAAGAATTTACGCGTTAAACACATCTACAAAGTGGTGCAAACTTGTGTTGCTAATAAAATGTAGAGAAGTAAGAATTATATTCTTCGATGTCTACATTCAAGACAAACTAAACAAGCAAGACCAACCAACCAAAAGTGAGCCTGTCTTTCGGAAAATTTCCACTCTTTTAGAGTCAATTTTTCACTCCAAAAGAATGAGAGTTCACTCGAAACGGAGTGACTCACTTCTGAGACTTAGTGGAGTGAAACACGTGACCCACGTCTTCCTTAATTCCACCGTGTGGATTTTTAACTAAGCACATCCCCAACCAGGAATAAAAGAACTATCCTAGTTCGATTCAATGGGTCCGTCGTCCATCGAGGATATCAATGTTCTCCAAGATTTTTTATCTTTTATACTTGAAAGAGAGTATTATACCACCTCGACAGAACGTTTTGTCTAGTTTTCTTTGAGCTGACCAACCAACGTTTTCCTTAATTCCACCGTGTGGATTCTCAACTAGGCACAACATTCCCACCCAGGCATAAAGAATAGAATAGAGATCGGGAGAAGAAGAAAATGAAAAGTATAGCAGTGGTAATCGAAACGAGTGTGCTTACATAACAACGTGCAACGTAACTATGTATGCGACTTGAGAAACTAAAATAACCGATATCGTTTCTGCGGCTTTGTTACTAAAAGGGATCAAATGTTTAACACTTGATTGCGTATTTCATGAGACGACAACAACGTCAAGACTCTATCGTATTACGCCACATTCCTCACACTTATGGTAGGCACAAGTATGCCCACATAAGTTGTACAGTTAACTCGACCGTACGTTGGCCCATCGGTTTGCCAAGTTGCAAACCAAGAACAGAAAGAAGAAGAGGAGGATGAGGAAGAGGAGAAAGAAAATGAAGAAGAGGTCATCGCAGTTCCTCGAACGATTGTCTCTCCCGTGTCATCTCCCTTCCTCGTTCATTCTCATCCCTTCTTCTCTTTCGACTTATACGTATACGTGCATCCGTATACGTATATTCATTCCTTTCTATATAGTTATACTGGACGTCAACCTTTGCTCGAGACCAGATAGACTTCTTTACTTACCTTCCTGCATTCTTTCTACTTTCCATGGTCTACCGCTTCGCTACAGAGCCCGACGGCGGCAGCGGTATGCGAAATGAAAGAGAGAATGAAACAGAGGAGAGAAAGAGAGGAAAGAGGAGCCGAAAAGAACGAGCGGAACGAGAAGAAACGACCGAGTATGGCGAACGCTGAATCCTCTTATCCTAAATATTTCTCGAGTTTCCCAGGACAACTTTATTATAGTTTGGATCTATCCTCGAGGGTGGAGGGTGAGGGGTGGTGGTGGTGGTGGTGGTGGTGGAACTCTCGAAAGGTAGAGTGAGAGAAACTACTGTAAGCAGATTTTCGGATTTTTTTCTTTTCTGGATCTCTTTTAGATGAATGAAACTTGATGAAGGTGGATACGAGTCACGTCATTTCGGTACGATCATTCCCTCATTTTTTTTTGTGTCAAGAGTTATAGCGAGAAGCTGGCGGGACGAGAGACTTGGAAAGCTCTGAATTTTTCCTTTTTTTTTGTTTTTAGTTCATTCATTTGTTGTAACTTATTTGCTGAAATTGAGCTACCGAACTTGATCCTTCCAGGACCGCTAGCACGGTGTATTCGGTGAAGGTCTTTTCATTGTGGTTTATCTCAAAGACAGAGGTCCCAGTACGCACTATGATTTTTCTCGCTGAGAAAATGTACCCTCTGAATCTGGAAGGGTAAAAAATCACGTGTTTCACTCCACTAAGTCTCAAAAGTGAGCCAACCCGCTTCGAGTGGGATTTCCACTCGTTTCGAGTGAACCCTAACTCTTTTAGGGGTAATTCATTCTTATTTTCGACAAAAATCAGTGCGACCACCGTGTTTCTAATCTGTAGTACTTAATTACTGGATGAGTGATTTTTTTTAATAAATAGTAAACGAAATACTATCCTCTCAAGTTAAATTCATGTAAACAAACCACACAATTCCCAGACAGCACAGAAAGTTCTCTGAACGTTTCGAAAACATGCACTTGGTTCTGCGTGTTTTGTTCACCGAGGAGTAAGTTTTCCAAATGTGTTTTAGAGTACCTGCATTTTGGATGCCCCTGAATACGTTCTCAACTCGTCCTTTCAACCCTTTGCGGCACACATTTTTTAAATGAACAGTTTTTTGTGAAAATTGGTATCCGAAGGTTTTTGGGATCGCTGAATACGAATCCGACCTCAGATTTTGGAAATTGAAAATGGGGGATTCAAAATGGCGGCCAAAAATTTGAAATATCACCAGAACCCTTGGAGAATCACCATATAGAGGTTTTCGGGGTCAATGATTACGAATCTGCCCTCAGCTTTCGGGAATTCAAAATGGCGGATCCAAGATGGCGGTCAACAACTTGAAATTTCACCTGATTTCATTGAGAATCACCACATAGGTGATTTTGAGATCGCTAACTACGAATCTGAACTCAGATGTTAGAATTTAGAAATGGCGGAGCCAAAATGGTGGCAGGGAGAATAAAAATATGACTAGATTTAATTGAAGATTATTTTACTGAGGTTTTCCGAACACCTTAGAAATTGTGATTTTCGAATGTCTTTTTCCCGAAGAGATTTCAGATAAATAGCTGAGCAGACAAATAATCATACACACAGATGTGCTCTGATTACAACAAATACATGAGGTTCCGTAGATAACGCAGATCGCTTGATATCCACATACAAAATTAATCGGACATCTGAACAATGGTAGCATACTGAAAAAAAATTCATGATTCATTTCATGACAATACTATTGAGCTATTTTAGCTATCTGAAGTATAGGTATATTGGTGTTGCTACCATAAGCTAAAAGACTCATTCCAGGAATGATGCAGATCAGTACGGAGTAATATAAATCATTACCAGAACGATCCATGTATCACTACTGCAGCTATCTGTCATAACCATATTTCAGATAGTTACCGTGAACACACATTTCCTTCAATGTACAGAATATCTTCGTACTTCATTGATGTGACAATTGTAAATTCATTCATCATATTCACAAAAATAAACACCAGTAATCCTGTGACGTTGAAAAAGATTACACTGCTCTTGATCGATGGATTGGTGTCTGGTACCATTCCAACTGGAAGAGGAAGGGAGCGTCAGCCTTCAATTATCGGTTCTCAAAAACCACAAGTGTCCGTTGAAAAAAATGCACTTTCAATGAGTTCCTATACTCAGTTGCATTGAAAATCAAGGACCATGTGCACTTTGCAGTACGAAAACAAATAATAGACGAACTCGTTGGATGTGCAACACATGCACCGTACCATTATGTTCACGATCAGACAGGAATTGCTTCTTGATATATTATTCGTGAAGAAAGGAAAAGAATAACATGGGAGAATTTTCCGAAATATACTACTCATAGAATATATAACTATAAAAAGTGAATTGCTTCAAATTTATATGGGAAAAATATTAGGTGTACAAATAAGTTTCCGCGGTTTGTCAAAAGATGGCCCCACCAGAAGGTTATGGAGAAATTGTCAGATGTAAAACGTAATATCCCAAGTTTAGTCATCTGGCAACACCATAACCTTAAAGTACTAGTGATTCCGTATCAGCATCACGTAATTTTTTTCGTGCAAAAATGTCAATTTTTATTCCGAATAAGCATCATTTGCGGGAACTTTTGATTTACTTCTTTAATGTGAAAAAATCTGCAGCTGAGGCGCATCGATTGCTTCTAGAAGCATATGGTGAAGCTGCTTTAAGTGAGAGAAGTTGTCAGGAATGGTTTCAAAAGTTTAAGAACGGTGAGTTTGACGTTAAAGACAAAGAACGCAGTGGAAGGCCGAAAGTGTACGAAGACATGGAATTAGAAGTACTATTGGAGGAAGATTCGTCCCAAACGCAAAAAGAACTTGCACTTACTCTACAAGTGACTCAACAAGCAATTTCACATCGTTTAAAATCGTTAGGAATGATTCAAAAACAAGGAAATTGGGTTCCATATGAACTAAAGCCGAGAGACGTTGAACGCCGATTATGCATGAGTGAAATGCTGCTTGCCAGGAATAAAAAAAAGAGTTTTTTGCATCGTATAGTCACTGGTGACGAAAAATGGATTCACTACGATAATCCAAAGAAGAGAAAGTCATGGGTTAAGCCCGGCGAACCATCAACATCGACAGCTAAGCCGAATATTCATGGAAAAAAACTCATGCTGTGTATTTGGTGGGATCAGCTTGGTGTCGTGTATTATGAATTGCTGAAACCAAGCGAAACCATTACTGGAGCTCTCTACCGAACACAATTGATGAGATTGAGTCGGGCACTTAAGGAAAAACGCGCCCATTACTACTCCAGACACGACAAAATTATTCTTTCACGCGATAATGCTCGTCCACATGTTGCGGCGCCGGTAAAAACATACTTGGAAACACTCAACTGTGAAGTTTTACCCCACCCGCCGTATTCACCAGACTTAGCCCCTTCTGATTATCACCTGTTCCGGTCGATGGCACATGGTCTGTCTGAGCAGCGCTTCACATCATATGAAGACACCAAAAATTGGGTAGATTTGTGGATAGCGTCAAAAGATGAAGAGTTTTTTCGACGGGGTATCCGAATGTTGCCAGAAAGATGGGGAAAAGTAGTGGCAAATGATGGAAAATACTTTGAATAAAACGTGATGTACTTTTCCTTTACAATAAATTCCTAATTTTATATAAAAAACCGCGGAAACTTATTTGTACACCTAATAGAGTAATATGAAAAGTTCCAATAAGAAACAACAATTGAAAATCGCAAAGAATCAACAGTAAAAAAAAAAACAAAAAAAAAACATAAAAAATTGAAAAAATGAAAATGCACAAAAACACCAAAACCCTGGAGAAGACAACCGTCACGTCCTCGTTCGTACATCCGGGTTTGGCTGAGAGCGGGTCTTTTGTTGTAACCAAGCTCCCTGAATGTCTGACGATTCTAAATTTTTTTTCACGAGAATCTGAATTCAGATTCGTGACCAGCAAGTCTGTAAGATCCTATGTTGCAATTCTTAGAGAAATGTGGTAATATTGTAATTCTTTGGCTGCCACTTTGAATCCATCATTTCGAATTTTCGGAATCCAACATCAAATTCGTGATCCGCATTTCGGAAAACCTCAGTAAAATAATTTTCATTTTGGGTCCGCCATTTTGAGTCCTCAAAATCTGAGGTAAGCTTTTTGGATCCGCCATTTTGAATTTAAAAAATCTGAGATGAGATTCGTATTCAGCGATCCCAAAACCCCCCATATGGTGATTTTCAAAGGGGTCCGGTGATATTTCAAGTTTTTTGCCGCCATATTGGATCCGCCATTTTGAATGTTCAGGATATGAGGTCGGATTCGTAGTCAGCAACCCCAAAAACCTCTACATGGCAATTTCCAATGGAATCCGGTGCTATTTCAAGTTTTTGGCTGCCATATTAGACCCGCCATTTTGAATTTTCAAAATCTGAGGTGAGATTCGTATTCAGCGACCCCAAAACCCCCCGTGTGGTGATTTTCAAAGGGATCCGGTGATATTTCAAGTTTTTAGCCGCCATATTGGATCCGCGATTTTGAATTTTCAAAATCTGAGGTCAGATTCGTGATCAACGACCCCAAAAATCTCTAAATAGTGATTCCCGTAACGAAATGCTCAGAAATGTCTTCAATAATGAATTTTTTCCGAAAAAAGGGGCGTTTCTTTTAGTTTGCTTATTGTTATAAACAAATTCACGAAAAAATTCATAGCTTTGTGCATGAATCCACCACATTCTGTCATATCACATGATCATAAAATTACAAAAAACCAGGGTTGAATCGAATTCAAACTACTTCATGATTGTAAGAAACTGGTCAATGAAAGGTGGCATCACACGATGCCATTGTGCCGCAAAGGGTTAAGCAGAATACGACCGATTTTTTGTGTCGTGTCGTAACTGTGGCTTAAGCTGGTTGTTCAGCTCCAAAACGGGTGAAGTCAGAACGATCGGCAAAAAAGGTTTTAGTATCGGTTTTTTGGGACGCACAAGGGGTTTTGTTGATTCATTATCTCGAAAAAGGTAAAACAATTGACTCTGAATATTATTGCAACCTTTTGGACCAATTGGATGAAAAAATTCGTGAAAAGAGACCCGGTTTACGGAAGAAAAAAATCATTTTTCATCAAGACAATGATTCGGAATTCTTATCCTGAGCATAATAAATTTTGAAAAATCTATTCAATTGATAAAATAAAATTTTCCAGTTATATTCAAATTATGAAGAAAAAACTACATTGAAACATAAGACTGTGTTATGTAGAAATAATTTAATTGCTCACTCAAAGAAGATTTGACTTCTTCAAAAAGAAGAATTATTTTATATCGAAAAAGAAATTGAAAAAACCAAAGTCATTTTGAAAAATTGAGATTTTATATTTCGTTTCACTGTAAAAATTTTTATTCTAGTGGAATTCCTCGTGGAATGTACCTAATTTATACCATATTTAAATTATTATAAATTCAATTTTATACTTTAAAATGAAATGTGATAATGACTATTAGAAATATTGAAAATTTGTACTTTATACTACAAAACAAAATGTACAAAAATTTTTAAAATACCCTTGAAAAGCCCTTGACTTACGTTTTTCAATAGCTGTACGAACCATGTTTTCGCTCTATGGTTTTTTTTTTCATCCTGGATGACCAGAACCTTTCATTTAAAATTGAATCAGACGATTTAATTGTTTTTTCTTTTGCTTTTTTCACTCCCACTATGGACATGAAATTAATGAGATCAATAAAAGTAATTTCGTGACGCGATGGTATATATTTTTTCGAGAAAGTGTTACCATCTTTTATTACGTGACTTCCATGGAAGACATTTTTTCCAACCCCCTCTCATTAAGGACTGTCGGGGTTGCGAGCTCAACGGCTATTTTTTTCCTATAGAGTAAGATCTGAACTTTGAAAATCCACCATAATTTATAATGAGAAGACGTTTTCATTGAACCATCAATTTCCGACCTCCGAAATGAGAATTACCCTTAGATTGGAAAATTCACTCGAGAATTGGAGTGGCTGTGAGTTTCCAACCTCAAACCTCAGACTGTCACTCTAAAAGAGTGGAAATTTCACTCGAAATTTCACTTTTGGCTGGTTAAAGAGTGAAATCTCACTCTAAAAATTTTAGAGAGTGTGTTTGAATGGAAAAAAATTCAATAAATTCATCAAGTTTTGTGAATGATCATTTTATTTATATTTTTTCAGTAAAATACTAATATAAAATGTTCTTTTCAAAACCACCTAGAAGGAATGATTCAGATATCCTTGCACTTTTCAATTTTAGTAACAATATATGACAGAAATCTTTTGTATTCACCTTGGAAAATTGAGGACGAAAGCTGTTTTGAGGATGACAGTCCCAAATACGTACCGTACTGTATCTGATAAAATACAGGAGCTAAAAATTCTAATGCAACAGATTTATCCTATTTGGTGGGGTGTAGATTAGAAAAATTTACATTCTTCTCCTCTACGAACAGCCGTTATCTTATGGTCGTGGAAGGGTCAATTTATTTATTTCCAGCTGAGTGGGTGCAATTTCACGGTGCATGTTTGGAGAACAATGTTCTAACGTCAACAAAGATTCGAAATTTGTGAGGAATTTTTCCTCGCTGTAATGTGGATTTCATCCCTTGAATGCAAGGAATTATCTCAACATTTTTGAAAGAGTGGGCAAATTTTCTTCAATTTTGTAATACTGCTTTACCTTCCCTGGTAAAAATGAAGCGTTAAATTGGAGGAATTGGAACATTTTCACATTTCATTTCTTCCAATATCCGCTCCTTTCACTTTTGGATTTTTACCAGGATCGTATATGTTGGATTCTCCAAAACTGGAAAAATACACACCCTGCTGAGAATGTCCCAGACAGATCCGGACAGAAACTAATTTTCAGGCTTTGAACGGTTTTTTTCCTAGAAAATCCAGTCAAAAACTGACAAAATTTCTACCTGGTTCCGTCCGGAATCACTACTAAACATCCCAATCAGAAAAATCCGTAATATGCCAATGTTGACAACAGGTGCAGTAGAGTGCCAGTATTGGGTCTCCAACACTTGGCCAGCGCGTACGGGATCAGTACTGGATACATAAAAATACAGTAATATGCCTGAACTGATAAACCAGTACTGAGAACTTAATACCGGCCAGGTACTAACCCAGTACTGGCCCTGCACTGATTGCGAATAATGGCATCAGTACTCAATCCCCAGTACTGAAAAGCGTTATCATTCCAGACAAATGCCAGTACCCTGCCAATCTTGGCTAGTACTGGTGCAGTACTGCGCATGTTGTAAATTTCTGGTTGGGATGGAATATCCTGTTAAAAACTGACGGGAGGAATTTTGTCAGTTTTTGACCGGATTTCCTGGGGCAAAGACCGTTCAAAGCCCGACAACTACATATTTTTTGTCCAGAACCGCCTGGCATTTTCAATAGGGCAGTTGAAACGCTGAGATCACACTCTGGGACATTTTGAGAACGTTCAAAAAACCTTTTCTACGTTCTTCACACGTTCCATAATTGTATCAGCGGCACGTTCTGCTGTCTGGGAAGTTTTCTATCCAGGGAGAGAAACTTTGCCTCCTCCCTCCAGAAATTTAAAATGATTTGAAAATTGAAGATATCCCAGCAAACAGAACATCTGAAACTTGTCTGAAACTGTTGCGTAGTACACTGTGAAAAGCAAATGTTGAGTTTTCCCCCAAATTTGGTGGCAACAAAAATTCTCCATGTGGGGTAAATTCATTTCTCATCATTCCGAGGCAATTTTCCTTCATCCGGAGAAGAATTGCCTTCAAAAAGAAAACATTTCCTTCCAAAATGGAGGAAAATCCCTCCAAAATATAGGGGAGATGAATTGCCCCCACATAGAGGATTTCTGCTGCCACTAAATTTGAAGGAAAACTCCACTCACTCTTTACAGCGTGGAATTTTTTTGTTTATATCTTTTGAACAACACGGAGAAGAATGCAGATCGAAAATATAGTGATCTCTGATAGACAACTTGAGAACATTTCCTCAATTTTGATATTTTTCGAATTTGTAATAGAGATAAAATGGTTGACATTTTTATTGAATTTTGCTTAAACGAAAGAAGAACGAAAAACTATCAGTATTTAATAAACGCAATTTTACAAAGCAAATGATAAAATTTAGAAATTTTGTTATCTACTTCGTAAAATTTTAGGAGTGCACAAAACGAGATTCTCGACGATATTCTAGTCTCGTCTCGATATTTCGAAATTTCGTTTGGCGATATTGCCAAAATATCATTCAACGTCATTAAATATCCTTTTTTCATCCCTTCGAACTCAACTTTTCTTTCTCGTGAAATGCCTCTCGTCTCGTCTCATGAATTTCTCAGTTAGAGTCTTGCTCGTCTCGTCTCGTCTCTCGCCATGGCCTTCTCGTCTTGTCTCGGCTTTCTCGTCTTCTAAAATTGAATTGTCTTCCACTAGGGGTGCACGAGACGAGATTCTCGACGATACTTTGAAAGTCTCGCCTCGATATCGAGAAATACTATCAGATGCGAAACAAATTGAAAAAAATCAACACTATTGATGATATGTCCGAATATTAGATCTTTATTCTTAATTCGTGTCAATCAATCTCGTGCTTCTGTGTTCCCTCAGTATCGACGATATTCTCGAGTATTGAATATCCGGTCTCGGTATCGTCTCGACTCCAAATACAACAGTCTCGTGTTATAGTGCACCCCTATGAAATTTCATGCCCGACTTTTGTGAAATTTATACTCCTTTTTATTGTTCATTATTTATTGATACTTTTCCACCGTTTTATTGTCATTACGAATTAAAGAAATATCCCCAAATTTTCTATTAAAAATTACTATATTTTCAATCTTCAGATTTCTCCGTGAATCCTCGAAAAGATGTCTAATACATGTATTAAAGATATCTCGCGTTACACTTTCAAACAAGTTTTATTACTCACGTTAATTTTCAATGGGGAATTATTAAGAACTATTATGTTGTCTAATTCTGAGAGAATATTTTGCAACTCAGGATTCGGTATGCATTTTTCAAAAGCATTTTTTCAAGAATTCAAAAATTGTCATATCAATGGATATCAATCATCATCTCCCAATATAAAAAGGCAATCACCCGGTCGTTGACCTCTATAATATTTCACAGTATAGTATCAGAACTCTCTCGGAAGAAATCTCATAGAACAGTCGGTGTAAAATATCTAATGAAATGCACTAAAATAATATCATGATCGTTGGATTTTATTATTAACTCTCCCAGTCGAGCCTCTACCGCGTACACACCACGGCAGTTAATATTCTCAGAAAACTCGGCGAATAATTGAATTTATAAATTACAAATTCAATTCTGGGAACTCGAAGGGTTAATAATCCGCGACCGAGTGCCGAGAGAATCTTTCATATATACATCCCATTGAAATTGCGAATTCGAAATGATGATTTCTGTGGATTCGTGTGGGTTCTCATAGCAACAACAACGCGAGTCGATTTGATCTCGGAGAGAATGTCAAGTAGCCTTGTTTACACTCCGTCTTGCGGACGGAGCGCAACTCAGCGCGATCGAAAAATTGGAAACTTTGCTGAAAGCGCATGCACGCATGAATCTCTAATGAGGCAACGCCGAATCCTTTTGGGAGAAATCCCAATTGGAGGGAAAGAGGAAAAATTACAGGTCGCGGTGCATCGTTAGAGATCCTTTCAATATGTATATGCCGTGACGCAAGGCAAAGAATGGATACAGAACTCTCTGCTCTTAGGGGGCACCGAGGAGTGCGAGAGAAAGAAAGAAAGAAAGAAAGAAAGGGGGCAGAAGAAGGGGCGAGTGGGAGGGATGCGAAGGTACTTGGGGTGGGGTGAGAAGGAATGCATGGGAACGAGGCGCGAGAGCGGGTCGGCCGCGATTTGCCCGTCCCGCATTCCTCTATAGCAGTCAGTGTGCTGTGCCGTCAAGGCAAGCTCTTTCTTTGCTCGACTCTTTGCTCTGACGCTGCCGTTGCCTGCCGAGGCTGCTCGAGAGTCTCTTACACACAGAGAGAAAGAAAGAAAGAAAGATATTCCTGGGGCCACTGGCCACCGGGCACGGCTAACCGCTAACACGCCGCATGGAACCATAAGTCTACAAGCTGCAGTAATGTAGTCCGTTCCGTCGTTTCTTTCCTCTTAGATGCCCACCAAAGAAGAAGAAGAAGAGGAGGAAGATGAAGAACAAGGAGATGAAGAAGACCCAAACAAAAGTAGAAGATAAGAAAACAAAAAAGGGCGAGAATTCTTCGCTGTACAAGAATGTTTTCATTTTTCCTTTTCGATTGTGATTTAATTATTGATAATAGATTCGAATTGAAGCGGAACATTTTTCGAAAAGCATATCTTCCCTGAGAAAACACGAAAACGTTCCATAGAACGTAGATCAGAAGTAGGGACATTTAAACGTTTGATAAACCTTCATTAAATGTATATCAACTGAAAATTAACCTATAAAATAGGGATCCAGGTTGTTTGCGTTTTGTTGGGGTCTATCGTACTGTTTTCATGCACTGATTTTTCCAACTTGGATGTCTAGGTGGCCCCTGACAGCCCCTAGAGAACATGAGAACATCATTTGACCCTTATTTTCTCTTGGGGACTTATTATCATAGCCTGAAGGATAAATTTTTCTCCCAACAGCACTTCTCTGGCACGTTTTCTGAACGTTCAGAAAACCTCTCCTATGTTCTATAAACCTTCCATAAACGTTTCAGTAGCACGTTGTGCTGTCTGGGTCACTATATCCCAGATAGAAAAACACGCTATCGCGAAGTTTGCTGGTGTTATCACCTCGGTTGCCACCAATAACAATGTTCCATACGGAAACACGATGCAAATATTCCGACCGTATCAATGCTGAATTGGGGTGTCCTATTGAATCCCATTACGAATGGTTAGAGTTTTGATTGAATACCATTGAATTTCATGGGAACCAATTGTTTTTCCTCTCATTCGTCAATGAGATGTTATAGATTATTTGTAACAGAATGAATAACAATTGTGCTACCACGTGTTACCGCTGTAAAATAAATGAAATGAGACAATTGAGAATGGTGAGAGAGAAACTAAAGAGATTGGAGTGTAGAAAGGAATGACAGTAATGGATACACGAGAATGCGGTAGGTACCGACACGAAGGTAAATCTCTGGTAAAAAGTTTTGATTCAACTTTGTCCAAGGCCAATCGAACTCGCTTGTAATTTTTCCCAGCTTCCAGAAGGATAAAATAACGAAATCTATCAATCATTTGACGCATGAAAACAATTCGAATAATGACGGATCTTGTCGTTGGAACTTCATAAACCAACGTATCGAGAGAGAATATAACGCGAAGAGAAATACGATCGTATGGAATTCGGTTCAAAAAGGCATTCTCGTGCCGTCCGTCGACTTTCGGGTCAGCAGCCGACCTTGTCGCTGTCGCGGAATGTAGCTGAACGAAACACACCAACTCCTTCGGCATCGCGCCGATGCTGCCTGTAACTCTCGTAAAGAGATGGGGGGGATTCCGGTTTCGAGTATTCTCTCTTTGCAACTTGAATTGCAATTGTCTACCGATAACGCAGAATTCTTTCTCGTAAAATTTACAATCGCTGTGTATTTGCATGCATGAGTATCGCTTCTGCGTATCTATTTTCGAAAGGTGGTCTTTTCTTTCACCTACTTTCTTCAACTTTGTGAAAAGGTGAGGAGACTAGCTGGGTTTCGATGTCAGTTAGTCGGAACTAAACGCGAATGATTGACTCAAAACAGGGGATATAAGAGACTTTCGAGACTTTGAAGAATCATCAAGAATCGATTGACATTGCACTCGGTACCGTATATCTTGATTTATCCTGCACAATCTGGACAATTGATTTGATGAGGAATGAATGCCTACCTACTCTCAAATGACATATCAACGTCGATCGAATATACAAGAAAATGATGTTTCAATTCATTTTCAAAAACGATCTCATTATGTTAAGAGACGTTGAGGAATGAATTTTGAAATTTGTGAATAAGCGTCACGCAAATGTGTACCATGTACATTCCGGAGGGACAAGAGAAGCTGCTTTGGTACACGTGTCACATCTCGGTGGTTTTTGTATGTGTACGTAGGCGGTGCTTCCAAGCCAAGCAATGGTGGTTGCGGTAATCGCTTGAATTCTCAGAGAAGCTGCTGGCTACTCCTCGGAGACGATCGTGAGAGGCCATAGTCGAGGAACATAACGGATTTGCCCGTTGGTTTCTTCCGAGTAAGCTACGCGATGCGCATGCGTAATATCATCACCGCATTCCAGGCATCGCATCGCGAAATCGCTATTGCCATTGCATGTTCGCCAATAATGATGATTATGTACGAAAAATAGTTGATCTGGTTGATCATCTTCTCGCTAGCGTTATCGCTTTGGATCGAATCCTCCACCCCCGAAGGAGAACGGGAAGAAACGGATCGAACGTTCGATGTTCCTTTCTATCCTGTTTGGTACCACCACCCGTTGCCGCTGTTGCTACCCTGTTGGGAATTTTTAAATCTCGACAGCGTATTTCTTAGAACTTGACTCCCTAGACGCACTCACTGGAGGGTTCCTCGCGACATTCCACGATCCCTCCTTCTTCTCCTCTGATTCTCTTTCTCTCGTTTCGTATTTCCATTCTCTTCCGTTCTCCTCTTGTCATTCTTTCTCAAGCTTCTCAAGTCATCTTATCACTCATTTTACTCCTTTTTTCAATCTGTCTTCGTCTTCGTTTCTGTAGACGCTCGCTGCTAACCGCAAATCAGCGTTACCGTAGTCGAGTTGGGACAACTCAACTAGTATTTTATAATCTTGATGTTGTTGAACTTGAAACGAGGAATTCAGGATTGCGAAGATTGGCAAGATCGTCGGATGATGCCGGGTGAAGAGTAGCTTTTGATAACACAAGGAACAGAGGGGACATATTTTGTCGAGTTGAAAGATCTTCAATTCAAAACATCGAGTCATCCCCATGATTTATTTATTGAATCTCTTTCATACTTGAAGCATTGACTCGCCGAGTGGTGCTGGAAACGATGTTGAACTTCACGCAGATTCCTTCGAACGAAATCAATGGAAAAATCATCCAGACCAGATGCTGGCCTCTACTCTACCCCATGTAACACAGAATATTCTGAGAATATTCTCACAACATCCGTAAAACGTACTGTATCGAATACACTGAGAAAAATTTCCTTGTATAATTTCCCATCATTGCTGGTATATTTGGGATATACTCTGAAAATGACGAAACACGCTGTCGATTATGTGTGAATTTTGCAATCATCCTAGCTATCTTCACTCGCTTTGGTCGTAGTTTTCAGGTTATATCCTAAATATACCAGCAATGATGGGAAATTGTACAAGAAAATTTTTCTCAGTGTATTCTACAAAGAGCGTAGAAGCTTCGTAAATATTCATAGAAGATTCTTAGAACATTTGAATGGGACTGTTTCGAATGTTCTAGGAACGTTCGTACAATATGCGTACAAAGTTTGTAGGTAGATTGATGAGCAGCGCATGCGCAAGCATCTTAATGACATGAATTCAGTAATGGCGGATAATGTTGTTGACAAGCTACAGACCCTTGGATAATATATCATTTTGATTTGTATTTGGAGAATCAGAGATTTATAAATGTGCATTTTGATATCCCGAATGTTTTGAGAGCGTCATGCGTGAAAAATAATCATCAAAAGTGTAATGAAATATTAAGAAATATCGTATACATTATGATTGCTTGTTGCGATCATAACCCAGATAGAAAAGCATGCTCTGAATGTTTTGTAACATAACGTGCCGTAAACATACTATCATGAACTCCGCTCAGCTTGCAATGATGCATAGAATGTAAATATCATGTTTCAATTATGGTGCCATCACCTCGTTTTGCTACCAATAACAATGCTTTATGCGGAAACACCTTGGCGCCATGATGCGAACATTTCTTGGCGTGCATGTCACCATTATGATGGCATTATGGAGACATTTTTCTATCTGGGAAGTATCTCACCCACCCTGGTTAAAAGAATCCATTACTTCTGACAAATGAAATTAAATGAGATTTGGCCAGATTCAGTGAGATTTGGCGAGAATCGATTGTTCTTTCTGACCAAATCTCATTGACATTTGCTGGATGAGATTCGGCCAGAACATTGTCCAAGTTCAACTGTAATTTAGTGAGATTTGGCGAGAATCAATGGTTTTTTTAAACCAGAGCATCCATGTGAATCCATAATATTGCTAAGAATCCATGATTACAGATGTTTAATGAGTGAAAAAATTGATTGTGAATCAGTTTTCGGTTACATACAGAAGTTCTATTGGCAGGAATTTCTATTTTGACAGCATTTTCTTATAATATTCCCACAATATTCGTAGCATAATATTCTGAGAATATTTGAAACAGTCTCATTCAAATATTCTGAGAATGTGCGTAGAATATATTCGCACGCAATAAGAATCTCCATAGAATATTCGAATATCCTCAACGTATATTCTTAGAACATTCTCAGAACGTGCTTGTGCTACCTGGGTAATGACAAAATATGGCTGTTTTTAGATTATGGCAAAATCCTGATCTGGCGATGTTGAATAGACCTCGGATTCGATATCAGCGACCCCAACAACGGACGCTCGCTGAGCCGAATTAAGGACAAGGCCCCCACATTGACCTCTCGAAACTTTGCAAGGCAATGGAAATTTTTTCCACGGTATTCGTTTCTTCGGGGAGCGAATTATTCCAATTCATCGCGGTTTTCATCATTTCCAGTCTTTATAAAGTGAAGTGTTGAAGCCTAATGTATTTACCATCGGAAATTGCTTTAGGATAAAATTTTCTGCGTCTACTTTCAGATAGGGGTGCACGAAACGATACTGTTGTATTTGGAGTCGAGACGATACTGAGACCGGATATTCGATACTCGAGAATATTGTCGATACTGGGGGTGCACAGAAGCACAAGACTAATATCGGTATCGTTTTGGAATCGAATCGAAATTGAGAATCAAGATCAAATATTCGGACATATCATCAATAGTGTTGATTTTTTTCAATGTGGAAATAATAGAAAAGGAGTGTTTCAAAATTATACATGTGACAATACTCGTTCCTCTTCAAAAAGAGCCGTATATCTCTCTCAAATTATAATATATGGAGCAATAGTCTTATTTTGAAAACTGCCTGCTGGAAAAATTTCACTGGGAATCTCTGAAAATCTCAAAGACTGAAAAGTGCAGTTTTTCAAAGATGTTCATAGATATTCAGAGGAATTTTCAGTGGAAAAACACAGTGTTTCCAGATGTCAAGACTGATAGAAAAATTAATTGTACATTCATATTGAATTTAAACTTCAATTAATTGATATTAATACAAAAATAATAGATCGTTTGAACATTTATTCGGCTGTACACAATAATATCCTACGAAAATTGTGGATAATATTCCAGTAATAGCATATGAATATCATCAGTTGTTAAGACAAATTCAACATGGGTCTTAAGGAGATACACGGAGGAAAAAAAATATACTCCTTTTTCTTCTTTTGCTTGCTAAACCAGAGACAGGAAGGTTTGTCAAATGGATTTTTACATAAAAATAAGGGCGATTACAAATCAATAACTGAATTTTACTATATGATTTATAAAATTCAACGTTCAGCGTTTAAAACTTGAACCCTACCTATGAATTTTTCTGCGATATTCGTAATCTTCTGTATTTTCTATGTAAAAATTCATATTACGAATATTATATTCCTGTTTCTAGTTCCCTGAGAAAAATAACAAGAATTCTTATATTTTCGAGCGGCATTTGTCTCCGTTCATCAGCGTAAAAAACATTCTGTCCGTGAGACTTCTCTGTACCGAATTTATGGAACAGTCTACAATTTTCAAAGAATAATCTCCGATAGCGCAATACATGGAGTATCAAATATTATTCCCTGAAAATTTCAGACTGTCCCTGGTGAAAAATGTTGAAACAGATGAAGCGTAAAAATCTTTGAATTTCCGCTTCTTTTGCGCTTAGATACTGTTCCGTTTACTCTTCCGTGTCGTTCCATCCGCTTCATTTTCACCAGGGGTTTCATAAATTCTGTTCGGAGAAATCTTACGATGAAATGTTTATTCGGATGATACGCTGGTATCCCTTGAATGAACTCTGATGAAATGTTTCTATTAGAGAATTCACTTTCAACTTGGAAATTTCTCGAAATTGTATACTATTCTGGAGAAATTTGAGAGTTCCTCGTTGAGATGGAGACCCTACTGCCGAATCAAGATGATATTATATACAACTAGGCTTGTGTTCCAAAACTTTGCTCCCGTATTCTGAAATATCGGTTTTCTATGTCTTTCCGATCAACTGAATGAAGCTGTGCTGTTCATTTGATCAGCTGATACCGCTACACTAATATTCAGAGTATAATGGTGAAGTATTGTTACTTTCATCAGAAATATTAGGCGATGCCGATACGAGACTTTCAAAGTATCGTCGAGAATCTCATCTTGTGCACCCCTACTTCCAGATCGAACTGTCATGCATGATGAGATGACTCGAACAAGTCAAGCACATACCGCATTTCATTCCTAGAAGTGCTAAAAACAATACCATCGGCGTGTTTGTGATTTTCGTTTGCACGAAGTTTGTTTGACAAAATTCGCTCACCTGGCATTTTCAAAAGTCGCTGACGCGCTACTTCCAATAGCTCCGAATCCAACACCTACCGCCAGCCCCTCAGGAATGTTATGCACCTAAGCAAATAAATCACGCATCAATAATCCACGCTCTCTTCGAGGTTTCGTCAAATTTTCTCACCGTAATAGCAACCACCAACAACAAGATCCTCTTCCATTGATTATTTCTAGCCTCGTTACTGGGATCTTCGTAAACCGTTCCGATGTCGCCGGCTTCCGATGGCCTATGAGCGATTTGTCTCTTCCTGGCATTCTGTTCATAGAAACCTGAATAAAAACACCAAAATGAATGAAATTCATTTGGGATTGTGAATTATACTGTGTGTATGGTTTTTTTTGCACACACCCACGCAAGTACATTCACACACACACACAGACACACACGCGCGAAAAGTGAAAGCAGCCACATCGCATGCAAGTGTCTTTCAATGAAACTTTGTTTCTGAAAAAATATAGATCCGCAACATCAACTGTTATACACACTGTTTTCCTAGCTTAAAAGTTTTAGAATAGTCAGATCTGCAGGCAGGATTAAGATCAGTTCATGAGCTCGTAGAATTAGGATTTGAAACATTCCAAGCCTTTTAAGCCACTCAAGTTCCAACAATCGTCCAAAGATTGGGTTCAATTTTTCTTCCATTCGATCCGTCCAAGGAAATCGATTGAAAGGATCTTATTCGTACGTGTAGATCATAAATTCCAAGTATATGGATTGGAACTTACACAAAACTCAAATGTATTTATGATAATCTGATATCCACGCGTCATTCGAATGATTCTTACAGGATTTCAAAATAAAAATTGATGACCGTGCACGATTTTGATGCTGATAAAAGAAAATTAATAGTATTTTTTATTCATTCTATTTCTTATTGCTCGTAACCGATCTCATTGTCAACGATAAATCAACTAACTATGCCTTACTTACATTTTCACAGACCCGTCAGATCAAGAAAAGTTTTTTAATTCCATATGGCATAAGTTTACCAATCACATGGGAATGAAATGATTGTTGGATTATCATGTAAGTCCAAGGACTGAAGGATTGAATTAACGATGACGTTTGCTTGGTTTTCTCTCCGGAGCGATCGATTGGATCCCTGATGAATCGTTAACGTGGAAAGGAAAAGTTGTTTGAGATACTCCCCAGCAAACACGACTGCTGGTGTTTCAAAGGACCAGTGACGGCTCTTCAACGGCATTGCCGGACCATTGAAACGCCAGTAATCATTGTTTGTAGGGCCTTCTTCATCCCTTGTTCCGTTACAAATTATTTTCAGCCCACGCTTTAAACACGGTATATCCCCAGTAGGGGGGGCCTTTAGGAGCCTTAAAACGTCTCTTCAATCCACGTTTTGACAACTTTTCTTCACACACTTTATTTCCACCAAGAACAATTTGAAAAATGTATGACGAAATTGAAAGTTGACTCAAGTTTCGATCCTTTTATATTACATTGATATTCAATTGAATCCTCCCTCGTGTATCATTCATAGTACATGAAATTCCCCAGCACAAAAAGTTCGCCAAATGGAGTTTGAAAATGACACCAATTTTGAGCTTCCCGAGTGGAGCCGCGTCTCTGTATCGGTTGGTAACCAATGTTTCTCCAACTGCAATGACGTGGCTCCACCTTTTTCATCGAAACTCATCCATTCCAATTCAGTGAGAAGCAATTAGCCGATTAAACCTCGATTAAACACCCAATAAACGTTCGATAAAAGTGTTTTCTTTCCTCTCACCATGAAAGATTTGGACGTGAACAAAGAAAGCATGCAAACGAAGAAAAAATCTCGATGGTGATGATTTCACAGGAGGGATATGTTAGTAATCGACGAATGATCGTTGAAACAATTCGTCGGGTGTTAAAATACATTCATATGTATATAAACATGTTCACAAAAGCGTGTATCGTTAGTTCAAAAACAATAGTGACAATGCAAAGAGGGGCGAGTGTACATTGACGTATTTTTCAATCATGATTGTTCTTTAGACTTCTTTGTTTTTTCAACAGTAACGCGAACTGATCCCATTTTCCAAGCCTACAGAGAGAGCTGTGTGATGTTTTTTTGGTACAAGAAGGTCAAATACCATCGATAGTGGTCGACTCGACATGAGTGTTAATTTTCCCGCTGGAAATTTGTACGTCGTTAAACGGATCACTATCGTCTAAGTCCTCGTCACTCTTTAGTTTTGCAAGGATCTTGCGATTTTGTTTCGTACCGACTGACTGCATAGCTAAAAGCACATTTGGGGACTGAATTCCGAGGGAAGAAATCAACACATCCGTTCCGTACACGAAAGTTGCTCCTAAGAGAAATCCAATTCCAACGGGTACGAACGCGTATTCTCCTTCCAATCCATAAATTTTGCTTTCCATTGCCATTTCTATCGCCGGAGAGAGTAAAGACCAATAACTCGCTGCCACCATTACTCCAGCGGCAAAACCGAGACTGATGTCCAATAGTTTACGCTGCAACAACATTCATAATCATTATTTTAGTAAATGCGCTCGATTCTCAGATCGCTTTAAAATAAATTTTGAAAGGATTTATATTTAATGATTGTTTAATCAATGTTCGAATCTTATTTCTAGGTTCAATGCTGACTCCAGGGAGCACTGGGCGCCACCCTGGTTCAACGAAACCATTAGGTTTGTTCGTTTTACGTGCCCTGAGTTGCTCCAACTTGTACCAAACCAATCATTTCGTTGCTTAAACTGGAAGTAGCGAATCCAAAATACTTGGAGCGAGTTGGGGTAACTTGGGACATCGGTAAACGAACTTAGCTATTGATTCTCGCCAAATCTCATTGAATCTTGTACAATGTTCTGACCAAATCCAATTAGATTTCATTTCATCACAAATTCTATGGATTTTTTGAACCAGAGCAAGAAAAAAGGAGTTCCCGAAACAAGGTGGAGCTCTTATTTTTTTATTTTTGATATTATTTCTTGAACATGGGACGCTTACGAACTTCTGGCGCCGAAGGAATTAACTTTTGGATCCCTAAAATCTACCCCAAGGACGAATCTGAGGATGTGAATCGGGAGACTCCGGGCTGGGGAAGATCACTCCCAGTATCAAACTTGAATAAAGAATCTAAATACCGTATCTCCAAATGAGCAAAAAGTCATTGAAGATCTGCGACGAAAAAATAGAAACGTCACGAGAGAAAAATAACCTGGCTAAAAATTCGCTGTCACAACCAACTGCATTACCGAGAAAGCAACATGATCAACTCAGCAAATTTTTCGCTGGACTATAAAGAATAGCAAACGAATCTCGTCGTGCCTAACAAGATTGCTGCCATAGCTAATAGTTTGCTATCATGTGTGATTTTTCATCTAATGTACTTTCAACGATAACAATTCAATACAATAATGAGGAAACAAAAAATATGGTCGTAATCGTGTTCGTGTCTCTCTTGATAAAGGTAAGCGCAAGGTTTCTGCACATCCAATTACAAGATTAATTGACATTCATGAATGAATTGCACTCCATTGTCTGAGCGATAACGAATTTCTTTTTCACCACACAAATGATAAAATGGCGATAAGATTGAATGTCTTGAAAGAAACAGCTCTTCGCATTCGATACACAGCTGAAAAAACATTCGAAATAAGATTCGTTCTCTTCCAAGGTTATCGTTCGATTATCAAATTTGGCCACACAGCGCTGGAAATTTTCACATTCTCAGTCGAAAATTCTTCCAACCGATTCGTGGTGCAAATCAAAATGAGGCAACCGCAAAGTTTCTTGCGGAAAGTCCAAAATTTCAGGGAAAATAAGACTTTTCAAGAGTTTTACAGAGTTACCAAGGCTTATCAACTCTTTTCTTGACGTAGTTAGGGATATTAACCTTGCACCGGCATAGTGGGTCGTTGAGGGCACAGACTCAGATAACATTCTGTGCGCGCAAAGTTTGAGCGTATGAGCGTGATGGCTTGCAGTTCTGTCAACAGAAAGCGACGCACATGGATTCGGCATTGCTAGCGATTCAACTCGATGTGCACGTGAATCGCTTACATTTGCGCGCAAAATGCTATTAGGGGACGTTTTTTGCACATCAACTTATCTCTTCCATAAGAGCGTTATTAGTTTATGACATTACGGAAGAGACACCACATTGAAAGTCCATTTTTAGGAACTTTCCTCAGTGAGGATTGAACCCGGGTCCTGCGAGTGAGAAGCAAAGCCTCTATCACATCAGCGGATCTCCGAGATGACTACAGTAATCTTAAAGTACCACTTATGGGAATCATCGCAATGGAAAATTTTGAAAAATTCGTTTTCGTGAGGTATAGACCAATCAATTCAGAATCTTCTGAAACGAAAAATGAATAGGTCGTGGGAGAGGGGATTTTTTTCACCTCAACTTGTAAATTTTTCCAAGTGCTGAGTCAAATCGATAGAAAATTTTGAAAGTTCGTCCCTGTAAGATATAGACCAATCGATTCAGAATCTTATGAAACGAAAAATGAGTAGATCGTGGGAGAAAGGTTTTTTTCGACCTTAACTTGTAAATTTTTCCAAGTGCTGGGTCAAATCGATAGAAAATTTTAAAAAATTCGTTCCCGTCAGATATAGACTATTCGATTCAGAATCCTCCGAAAGGAAAAATGAGTGGGTCGTGGGAGAGAGGTTTTTTCGAGGCCTACTAGTGAATTTTAACTTCAGTTGTTTTGAGTCGATTGAAAAATTTGAAAAAATTCACTTTATCTCCGCAAATGCGATTTGAGAGAAATGTATGAATTTGTATAGAAAACTCAACTCTCCGCCACAAGCCGTAATATTCTTGGAATAGACAAATAAAGAGAAAATTCAAATTTTCTTCTGCAAATGTAGTTTGCAGAGAAATGTATGAATTCGTGGAGAAAATTCCTTTCCTCGTCAAATGTTTCCACCATTTATCAAGCAGAAAAATGTTGAGAAAATTCAACATTTCTCAACAAAACAACTTTGACCAATAAGTTGGAAATGTACAGAGAAACCTTCCCTGGTGAAAATAAAGCGTGCATTTGGAGCGTCGCATAGGAGTGTTATTACCGTCACATGAGAGTGTATTAAGAGTCAATTGGCGCAGTTGAGCGTGGATCGAGCGTGAAGAAAAGCGTTCATGCACGCTGTACTCACGCTTATATTGAAGTAAGCGTGCATTGAACGTATATTGGCCAGAATCACGTTATTGGTACGCTGTTTGAACTTTATGTGCACGCCGTTTTTTCGCCAGGGTTTACTGGCAATAGAAATTTTCAGAAATATGCAGAATTTCACAGAGTTTCGGAAGATGAATCTGTTGAAAAAATTCTTTCTTTCTCTAAGAATTGCGATAATGAAGTTTTGCAGAGAAATTGTTGAAGTTTTGAAGAGAAATATTTTTATTGGGGCCATAAGTTGTAAAATAATGATTCGATTAAAAAATCCTTCTGCACAATTTTTTCGAGAGGTATTTCTCATATGAAAATGCAAATCCGGGGACAAAAAATGTTCTCTCGTTTGATTTCAGGAATTTTGACCTCATTGCATCCTGATTCTTTTCTCCGTTGAATTCGTCCAGGACGCAGGGAGCTGAAAGTGATTGTCCAGAGAAAGTGTCCTTCTTCCCGACGTTAATGGGTTAAATTTGAATTCATTTGACACTCCCCACATCTCAGGTAACCTATAAAATAATTTCTTGAAAAACTCCACTCTCTATTTACTTCACGACATCGAATACAACATACAAAGATATCTCAGAATTCGATTTTAATAAATCTTTCAAGCTCTGCACACGCAGCACGAATGGGGAAGTATCGATATTCGTGAACAGGTGTATACTGGAATTCTCTATTCGTGCTAAGTTCATAGAGTTGGAAATATCGATTGAAGTCTGCCTCTCGCGACACGACGACGGATCACGGATCTTCAAAATGGCAACCTCGACGCACGAGTTGTATCAATCAACGGACGCTGGTATTCTTCGAAAAAGTTGACATGCAAATGTGATAGAAAAATACATAATTAGTTTGAAGAAAAAAAAAAACTCACCTGTTTTCCTCTAATAATGATAACAAGTGCGGCACCAGCTGCGGTGAGAGCCCAGGTGAATAGAGTCCCAAGGAGGGCTTGCGTTACCGGTGGATATCCTTTCAACATCTCGTGGCCGGCCACGAGATCGTTCGGTCACTATCAATGATGTGACATCACCGTTCTGCCATATGCCGCTCTGCGAGCTTTTATATACAAAGAATTCACTTTGATATCGACTCCGTTTCCGACATTTATGTGAACATGGGATCAGTGGGGGAAAATGCTGCCACGATTGCTGTTGTCGATCAAAACAATTCTTCAGGCGCCGATATTATGTATTGCACATGGAGCGATATTTCAGATGTATAATAAAAAGAGGATCGGAGCCTGCAGGTGTTATTGCAGTTGTTGGAAAGCACAATCCTGGTTGTTCTTGGTCATGGTCGGAGAGTCGAAAAAAGAGTTCGGAGGATTCGTTTCATCAGATTGGGAACACTCGGAAAAATTTGAGATTTTTTCGTTTGATATCGGATATTCGCACCTTTGAACTCTTTTATCGATCAATATTCGTCCTTTGTGATGTATCTGTGTCGTGAAAACTTCATTTTCATCAATAAATCGTCGTTTTGCATCATTTTCCTCAACTCGTCAAAATAAATCCCCTTCGAGGTATTTTTTTTTTCTTACTTAGGCTGGGCCCACAGGGACGGGAATATGTTCCGGTGCAATGAAAATTAAACCAATGCACAATTTTGTGTAGATATAAAAATGGTAACTGATTGACCAATATTTAGTAACTTTCTAGAATTCCCTAGAAATTTAGGTAGCATAACCACAATACCGAATTTTTCTCATTGCTCAAAAACTAGTAACTTGCAGTAAAGTAACTAAAAATCCCTAGTTTTCCATCAATGGAGAGGAATTTGGCATTATGAGCATTCGTTATCGGGCATAAAAATTTCAATGAGATCCGTAATGTACAGCGGGGCGCGAGATATGAGAGCATTCTCAAAAATCAAACATGTCCCAGAAGTATTTATTTGAATTTATGCCCCTGAGTTCAATGTCGCAAAGCTACGTAAAGAAAGCTCCTGTTTTTCTCACACAACCTTTAGCATGTGCGTGATTTTATAACAGTAGTAGTAGTAGTAATGGACTTCATTGCCAATAAAGCAATAAATAACAATAAATCATAAAAAATTTCACAACATTCAGTCCATTGAGGAAGGTTACGGAGGTAATAAAGAAAAAGAAAATTAACAGCACCTCTGATTAACACGTCACCAAGATAAAAATGATCACCTTGATAAATACATAAATAAATAAATCATCGAATGTCTTACCTCGAGGAATATCAATTAAAAATCCTATTAATAAAACACCGGCTCGGAACACTCGCATACAAAATCATAAGTCTAACCTGTAAAAATTCAATTCAATCCTCTAATTCAAAATCAACAATATCAAAAGAATTTTCCTACTGTAGGTAAAATTCTTCGATATATATCATCAAAGCAATTCTAGTACCGGATCCCTAGTCAAATATTTTTTCTCAAAACTACTTCAATATTTTCAAAATATCGCTTTATATAGTATTTCTATGGGATAAATCAACTCTTCTTCTTTTTCTTCTTCTAGAAAATTCAGCAACTGTGGAAGAAACACAGCCTGTTTCGAAGATGGAAAGTTTAATAAAACCTGTTAGTTCTTCGAGTCGAGTACATCCACAGGAAAGTTTGGAGAACGTAATTAATTGTCCCTCACGAAAAGATACCAAGGTATTGAGTGTTTCCTTAATCGTCACTTGAAATTAGTTTCTCTGAATTTAAGGACATGTCCTAGAAATTAATGGTCAACATCTGTTCTGTTCTTACAATATCAGAAAAAAAACTGCTGGAAAATTTCAATGTCACGGTATGGAGATTTCGAGGGATAGAAGTCATAAAAACAGTCTTTGGAATTCTTTCAAATCGAAAAACTTTCCAATTTGAGGGGACACCAGTGGCGTGGCAAGCGCCGTTACACTAACCAAATCTTTTCTGACAAATTATGCAAAAATTAAGCAATGTCATTAAAATATCGCTCTGTACAGACTATCTTTGTCGATCGAAGAAGGTCTGTACAGAGCGATATGTCGTTTATGTTGCTTTATTTTTGCATGATTCGTCAGAAAAGATTTGGCTAGTGTAGCGGCGCTGGTATCCCCTTGAATTGAGAGAAATTAAATTTCAAATATTTCCCAAGAATTTTTCTTTTTTTCATTCAAAGGATTGATTTTATATATCAAATAAATTCACTGAATTCATAAACAAACTGATTTCGGAAAATTAAGAGCATATATTCGCATACAGATGGGAGACATTAGAACCAAAAGGAAGTCTGCGGAAGAAGCGCAAGATCCCGTACCTGGTTGTTCTACCGCACAGATCCACACATCTCCTCCCAAGGCACAGCACAAGCAACGCAAGACCAATGAGAAGAACAAAAAATCTGTGGACAAGCAAACGAATGTGCACCATACGAAACCCCAAAAGATAATCCATAAAAAACATGGGAAGAAGGAAAACTCCAATTCCAGGGATCTCGCACAGAATTTAATAGACATACAAGATATACTAGATTTATTAACTCCGGAACAGCATCAGGAACTCTTGAATCGAAAAATTCAACTAGTTACGAACTCGAATCAAACTCCCAAAGACACGATCACACCGAAAAAGAAGAAAGAACGAAGAAGAAGTAGTCAAGGTTCAAAGAATATGGAGTTTCCTAATCCAGAATCATCCTTCGCTCCTTCGGACAAAAGTCATCTCAAAGAACAAGGTTCTAAAATTCACAGAAATCAAAAATCGTCAGAAGAATCGAGGAAGGCCAAGGTAAAACAAGTACAGGAGAGAACGAGAACCATCAAACCTTCGAATAAAGAATCCCACGTTATCTCTGAAAATTCTCGAAACGAAATGGAGGCTAGATCGAGCGAAAGGAAACGCAGAAGACGGAAAAAGGACAAAGAAAATCTAAATCCTCAATCCACTCATCGTGAACCATCGAATTCCCCGAAAACAAAATCCACAATTCAAAATAATCCAAAAATAAATACAATCATTTTCAATTCAAATCTTACAAAGGTACAAAATAAGAATAAAGAAAAGCGCGTTATTGAAGCTCAAAGACAAAATTTATCCAAACTCAATGTATCGCCTCGCCTCGCACGCGACATAAATCATCCCACGGTGGAAGATTTATCATCCGCACCGCCTGATCATCAAGGACGAAGTAGAAGAGTTAAAAAGAATCATTCGAATGATCGATGCACAGCCTTGATTCATGATGATCGATCAAAGATAAATCGAATACGAAAGACCAACAAAGATTTGTCGAAAGAGATTTCCAAGCTTCGCATCAGCGATCATCAAAAATCTGGAAAATCCAAAACTCTGCTTTCTAAGAAGAAGAAAACTTCCTTTGGACTGAGAGTGCTGCCAAATTACATGAACATGCGTGCTACGCCGAACGAAACTGTCAAAAGAGTAGAGGGTCATCGATCCCGCGTAAGACGAAAGAAAAATAAACTTGAGAATCAAAATCCAAGCCCCAGCGAATCCATCGATCCCTCCAATCGAGTCTCTGAAACAGAAATTGAAACCTCAACTGTATCGAAACGAGAACAAAATCCAAGCGCAAAGCAGATATCTCAAGAATCTGGTGATTTTTCAAAAAGGAAGCATAAAAAGAATCGTGATAAACGATCAGTTTTTGACGATAGGCCACAAATGTTGGAGAATTTGCATGAGTTTGAAGATCTCATATCCCCCGAGGAAGCTGAAAAATTATTGGAACAAGCTCCCTTAGCTGCATCTCGGTACGCCAAAGGTCATATCAGAATTTTTCCATCTCGAACTCATCATTATGCTTATTTGACGTTACCAGGTAGCGATTTGGATATTGTAATCATAGGATTAGTGAATAGAAATCGTGCTTTACACGAAGATTATGTCATGGTTCGTATCAATCCCCCGGAGGAATGGATCACCCATTCGGATGGAAAAGTACAAAAATCAGGAATAGTTGTTTCTATACTGGAAAAAGTGCATCCCAGATTGGCATCTGGTGTGATCGAATGTACAAAGAGGAACGGTAAAAGAATAGTCATGTTGAATCCAAAGGATGCCAAAATACCATTGATTAAACTCCATTTACAAAATGATGAAAATCTACCCTCGGATATATTGAATCCTTTTGGGAAATATAAACATCACGTATGGTTAGTGCATATCGACGATTGGAACACGCCTTATTCCGCAGAAGGGTATGTAGAACTCAAGGGTTGATTCTTATTTGATTTCTCCAAGATGGATTTTTTTATCAATTCAGGCACATCGTCAAGCTCATTGGAACTTCTAGTTCGTTGGAAGAAGAAACAGCTTCGATATTATTAGCGAATAATTTAGATGTCACACCATTCGACGAAGAATTGTTGCAAGGTTTGCCGGATGGCGACTACACCTTAACCGACAAGGATAAAGAAAACCGAGAAGATTGGAGAAACGAATGCATTTTCACTATAGATCCTTCGACTGCTGTTGATCTGGACGATGCACTTTCTTGCACACTTTTGGATAATGGAAATTACCAGGTACGTGATGATTCCAACAATCATTTTCAATGATTTTGTATGTATCGAATATTCCACAGATTGGAGTACATATAGCGGATGTCACCCATTATTTACAATCTTTCTCACCCTTGGATGAAAAAATAGCTAAACGTGGTACAACAGTTTACATGGTTGACAAAGCACTTCATATGCTACCGAAACAACTCTGCGACGTATGCTCTATTGAATCAGGCAAAGATCGATTGGCTGTTTCAGTAATTTGGGAAATCACTCCTAACGCTCATATCGTGAAATCTCGTTTTGCCAAAACTCTAATCAATTCCTGTTGTCAAATATCTTACGAAACAGCTTTAAAAATCATCGAAAATAAACAAAACACGATTTCCGATTCGTTGGACGTCAAAGGCAACTTTACTTACTCCCAAGTATTCAATGCGATTAATATTCTGTTCAAATTATCCACTTTATTACGCAGAAGGAGGATGGAAAATGGCGCTTTGAATATAACTCAGCCTAAATTATGTGTTACCATAGACAAAGAGTCAGGGTTACCCACGGGTTATCAAATCGAGGAAAATACTGATAGTCACAGGTATGTCTCAATTGTATTCGATACAAAACTATCCTGAAAAATTTGTAACAATTTGAATTTCAGACTCGTCGAAGAATTTATGCTTCTAGCTAATTGTACAGTCGCAGAATATATTTACCTGAAAGTTCCTAAAGTGGCTTTACTGAGATCACATTCGGAACCCTTAATGCACGTTCTTAATAACGCTAAAACATTGCTGCAAGAAGTAGGTATTCATTTGGATATATCCTCTTCCAAAACCTTACAAGCAAGTTTAACTCGTTACGAAGAAATTTCCAAACATCAATCCCCAGAGTTCAATATTTCTGGAAAATACACGATGATGGCTATCAATAATTTATGCTCCAAAGCTATGCATGTAAGAAACAACCAATCTTTTTCATCAAACCAAAACCGTGTTTGCATTCACCAGTTGATTTGTTATATCATTGTTTAGCTCTCACAGTATAATTGCGCATCGAATGTCAGCGATGTTAAGGAATTAAAACATTACGCGTTGAGCGTAACATGCTATACACACTTCACGTCTCCAATTCGAAGATACGCCGACATCGTGGTGCATCGTTTACTTCATGCTTCGATTTACAACACACCTCTACCCACCGAATTGGATTCACGCAAATGCACCGAGTGAGTATTATCACGCGTTATCTATGAATTTACCATAATTGCTGGATTTTTTTATCCCACAGAATAGCAAAAATCTGTAACAGAAAGAAACAAGCAGCAAAATTGGCCAACGAACAAAGTAATTTCTTATACTTAACGTATCTGATTCATATGAATGGTCCCATTGAAGCAACCGCTATAGTAATGGAAGTAGCTTCGAGTAGATTGAAAATTTTCGTAGGCGACATTGCATGTAATTTCATGCTGAATATGTGCAACATGAAAAAGGATGTAACTTACGAGTACATCGAGAAGACATCAACCATGGTAATCACGTGGAAGAAATCAAAGCACGTTCAAGTGAGTATTCAGCCTAAGCGTGGTGTATTATTCATGATTTCTAACGAATGTTTATTTGATTCAGGTTATCAATACGTTCAGTCTGATACGCATCAGAGTCGAAGAACATCCTGAAAATTTCGAATTGATTAGCATTTTCTTGCCGCCAAAGTAATGATGAAAGTACAACAACGAGTCAAAGTTTTTTAAAATTCGAACCGTGTAAATTTTGTTAAGAGATTATTTTTTCAACGAATAAATTGTGTTTACAAAAAGAAAATACAATTGGTCGAATAAAGAAGCAATCCAAAAAAAGGGTCTGGGTGTAACAAAATCAAACAATTCGCAGTCTTTTTGATTTTATTCGTTATCACTTACATTAATAAATTATAACATATTCAAAGTTGAAAGGTAGTTGAACATAAATTATTATTAATCGTCGTGGTAGTGGACATACATTGAAGAATGTACACGAAGAGATGTTTCTAGATCACCTTGTACCCTAAAATTAATAAAATTTGTAGATAATAAATCAATAATTGGGATGCCGTTAGCTCGATCTTTGTGACTGTTGTTGGGATTGAGATTTATTACGGTGTTCGTAATTAACGAGCCTCTGCCCTACGAGGTATTTGTCATTCTTAATGTGCTCATAAAGTTTTCTGAATTGACGTATCTGAAAATATATGATTACGCAAACTAAATTGACTAAAAGTAGGAAAGGATATAAACGCCTAGCGATAAGTATTTGTGTTTGAAGATTGGTAATAACAAGAGGAATAATTCCGTAAGCGACAGCGTAAGGTACAGCGAGTGCCAAACCGAAACAACATATCACCGGCGCAGCTAATTCCGTTATAACGAATTTCAAATCCATTTCCCTGATACCGTCGTTGTAAGCTCTTTCGATTGCCATTCGAATTCTCCAATCCGGTCCCATCATTGTAACAGCGGTGGCTATTTTTGTATACAATACTCCTAAAGCCCAGTCTTGCCAAATGAAGAGAATAGGATTTTGCTCTAAAGGTACCCGCAAAGGCACTACCACCACCAACTCGAGTAGCAGTCCAAACAATAAGGGAATAACACCGACGAGAAGAACGAAAGCTACCGAAGCTTTGACACCTAGAATCGCCCAATGTTTTATTCTATCTAAAATTGCTCTGCGTCCACGCGGTAACCAAGAGAAAGCCAACGCCAAACCTCTCGCCGCTGCCCAACATACGTAAGTTCCACAAGCCACCGTGTAAACTTCGTGCACTCTTCCTGAGAACGCTACAGCAGTCTCGCTTCCATCTGAAACAAATAAACGATAATAAAGTTTCTCCATACCCCCCTACGAATAGTACGGTAATAAACTGATAAAACGAACTCACCACTTCCGTCTATGGTGGGTGGTAAAACGGGAGGAGAAGGAGCAGGGGCTCCGACCATCCATAAAGCCATCACTCTCCGACCCAACCAGACGGGAAGCGTCATGGCCACTAAACTTGCGATAACCAAAGAAACGCAAACGAAAAACAAAAGCCCGATCAAACGAGCAGGGAACCAACGGGGTCGATGATAAGGTTGAAAACCGGTTGGACTTTCTTTATGTAACAAGGCTTGATGGGCTGCTCCCAAATCGGGATGTTGTGGCTCTTCGATGACCGCTGGTCCAGGATCTTCGCTTTGATCTCTCAACAGATAAGACTGAATATCCAAAATCCACGCGACGACGCGGCACCAATTTCTCACGAGAGCTTTCAACCATGTTCGCGTGTGGGACTGTTCTAAAAGTGCGGGAAGAATAACTTGCAGAAGGAGCAATTCCAACGAAAGCTCGCTCACCTGAAATAACGTATAAATCGCATTGAAGTATAAGAACGAATTTGAAATTGCGATCATCTCTTACCTGAGCTTCGCTCTGGACGGTTACGGTGTACGGTAAGAATCCCGGCCATGCCCATCTGAGTAATTTAACTGGTAACCATAGCATTAATAAAATAGCTGTGCCAAATATAATTGCTGAAGCAACGAGTCTCCTCGCGTGTCTCAATATCGGAAGATGTATCATTTCTTGAATAGGAGAGAAATCCGGATCGTTGAGGTTTCTTAAAAACCAGAGAACTCCGGGTCGTAAAACTTCTCGCAGAAGGAGTATGAAAGATGCGAAATAATATATATAAATCATTCCAACGAGCCAGTGGATGAACATGGATGTTCCAGGAGCGAGTCTGAACGAAGACTCTCTGTCCCGGAGAGTGGCGTCGAACATCGCCAAAGAGCAAATATCCAACCACCAACCGCAGACTAATGGAAGTACACCGATCTCCACAACCGACAACAACGAGACTTTCACTATCACGTAACAGAGGCCAAGAATTCTCTGCGAGCGTTGGAAACCAAAGACAGCTGCCAGAGTGTGAAGTACCACCAAACACACTCCAATCACGCAATAACCGCTCAACGTAGTTACCAATCCCTCGAAATGCGATGCTGCTGCGTGTTCTTGCAATCCCAAACCCACTATCGCAAAATGACCAATGTGATACGGACAAAATGCGAAGACCATGATAAACAAGGTATTCAAAGATACCACCCAGAAGACGTGTTCAAGGAAAACCAAGGAGCCATCTAACCCCAATAAACGTTCCCAAGTTAACTCTTCGGCCGGTCGATCCCACTCCATGGGATTCCAATTACCCTCTTCGGCTTCGCCTTGGCCCTGCCCTTGCACTTGAGCTCTCCAACCGTCCCCTACCACGGGGTTAGCCTGCTCCCCATCCATAACCATCTCTTCCCTGGGAGGAACTTGAGGTTCCGGGTCTCTATCCATCTCCTCGACCTGTCTAATCCCTTGATTTTCCGCCAAATTATTTTCTCCCACTTCTCTGTATAATGGTTGCACTTCAGGATTTGGGGGACCTTGAAATGTAAAAATCAATCAACGATATCGAAAATCAATGTGTCATTTAGTGCAAGGTATCCACGTACCTTCAACGATATTCGCCTCTGGTTGAGGATCTATGACGAAGAGGGGAACATTGTTGTTGTCTTGAACTTCAGGTTGTTGGGCTGGTTGTTGTTCCGGTTGTTGCGCAGCGGGTTGGGGGGGATTGTCGACGGGAGGTAGTTGTACGTTATCTCTTTCGAGCCAATCCGGACCTCCGGCGTGGAGAATTTGTTCCCTCAACCAAACTAGTCCGATAAAAGCAAAGAGAGTGCAGGTAACCACGAAACATCCGTGAAATACATCCGAGGATATATTTTCCGTGGAAATCATGTCCATTGGTAACGACATTATCTGTAACAACAACAAATTTGTACAAATACTTACATGTAATAGTTTAGGGGATATCCTTACCCGTACAAGATCGAGAGGCCCGCTGAACAAAGCTCTATACATGCGGCAAGCGGTCAAAGGAACGATCCCTAGCCAAGCGATGGCGACCAACGTGTAATGAAGCCAGTATTTCACAGCTGTCACTACGCTTGAGAATAAACCGCCGATGACGTCTCTCAATGGAAGACGGCGGGGCATGTCTGGACTGTATATAGGGGTGAATGAGAAACGGTAACCGCACAATTCGCAGTACTCTTTCCTCGAGTACCGCATCCATTGTACCAAACATTCCTGATGTATCCATTTGATACTTCCCGTGCAAATACAAGGATGGAATAGAGGTCTATCGGCGAGACCTTCCGATCGACACACCCTGCAGATATCTGCACCCAACATGTCCTCCGTCATGTTTGATCGAGTTTTTTAAATGCCTCTTTCGAAGAGAAACTTGATTGTAACGTGATATCGCTGCAACAGAATCATACAATTTACCTTAAAGATTTTGTATTCAGAAATTGAAAGATGTTTAATTAAACCATGCATGCGCTCGATCAATACTGACGATTCATTCCAAATTTTGAGACATGGTTTCTCACGCGTTGCATAACATTTTTCAATTTCATTTCATGGTTTTAATTGAAATATCATTACGATTGAACAAATTGATCTTTGGTAACAAAAACAATGGAGGGATAAAAGTACGGATTACATAGTTACGTGAATTTGCGATTGAATTTGAGGTTCGGAATATGTGAAAGTTGATGATTCTGGAAAATCTTTGGATCTTTGTTCGATTAATTATGCGAAAAATAAATGATTTGGTTATGTACGAAATAAGTGTATATCGATGAAATGGATGATTTTTGTTCAATGTATCAATTCAAACAAACATGAATAGTTTATTGCAACAGGCTTTTGTGAACAAACGTGGAGCGAGGGATGAGAAAAATTGAAAATGTATAACAAAAGAACAATCTTGTTTTGGTGTTATGGAAAGTAAAACAAATAATTTCTCTTTGGCGCAGGGGAATCTTGATATAATCTCGAGGACGGAATTCTGATATAAATTGTACAAAACACTCACGGAAATGATCACGAAGGGAAAACATCGATGCTATGGATCCATCGTTACGAAGGATTATGTTAAAATATTGGTATTTTTCTTTCCATATTACGTTCACGTTTTAACTCCACACAAAGATTGTTGAAGGTGCTCCAGAATGTACGTATATGTATATACTTTTGTAGGTTTATAGGGTATATCTCGAACCGAACTCTGTGCTGTTCTTCGATTGACGTGTATGCGTATTTTATACTGTATTTTACATGGAAATATATATGGTTGTGAATCAGCTGATTAATGCTTCTATTGGTTGACGCGCTCACAAAGATTCCGGGTTCCATCAGGGCTGTTCTCCCATGGAGCGGGACGTCGCAATATGGAACCATCCCTATTGCTCGGTTTCTAGTTGTTTTTCAGGGAAAAGAAGAATCGACCAATCGTGATTTGTCTCCGAAGATGGCACACCAGAATCTCGAATGGACTCTTAAAAAAGAATTCTTCAAGAGCTCTTTGAGAATAAAAACTCGCGAAGGTCTGACAAACCGAATTTCGTTTGGAAGTCTTCAAGAATTCCTCAGGAGATTTTCAGAATACAATAACTCTTTTTATCCTGAAAGAGCTCGCAAGGAGTTCGGGTTCAGAACTCATTTAGGATTCTCCTGTGTTATCTGGTTTGGAGCTACGATTTACCGAATGGCAGAATCACGGAGTTATAACGTCCCGATAGAATTCCAGGTGTCCCTCGGTTGATCTTTTCCCCAGAAAACTACTAGATCGCTCCAACCGATTTAGGGTGCTCTCCCATGCGATGAATTATTCAACCGGAACAGAAAATTTCATCTTTCGTTCCGTCGAAAACGGGTGCCCTTGTCTCCCGTGAATCAGAATACATTCCGGCGGAATGGAAAATTGACCAATCAATGATGGAATATAAATTTCCATTGGAACTCTGTATGGGAAATAGCGATTAAATTCCATTTAAAGTTGTTACGGCCGGAATGAATGCGGTCCACGGGAGAGCAGCGCTATTTGGGTTGAACGGAACGGAATGACTACTGAAATCCCTGTTCCGTTCAGATTCAGTTTCAGTGCCATGGGAGAGTCCAGATAACACACGAAGAATTCTTTTTTAAAAGCAAGAATAGAACTCTTTTCCAACTGATGAATTCATAAAGAGCTCTGGAGGAGTTCAATCTTTGGGACATTAACGAGTTCTTTAAGAGTACTAAAATAATACTTTCAGCATTCTCGAAGAACTCGTTAATGTCCCAAACATTGAACTCCTCCAGAGCTTTCTATGAATTCATTAGTTCGAAAAGAGTTCTCGAAGAATTCTATTCTTGTTTTTGAAACAGAATTTTTCGTGTGTTATCAGGGAGCACCTTCACATCATTAATATTCAATCAATTGCAATGAGTATGTTTCTACCGGACGTGAAATAGAAGCCAGTCAGTATCCAAACAGAATTATACACGGTCGAAACAGCAGGAATGGTGGATTTTTATAATCTGAATTTATTATAGAATCCAATAAATTAGGCTGGAGACTCACGAAATCTTCACGAAGCTGGAGATCCGAGATGAAAACATCTTTTCTCTTTTTTCTTCCAATGATGTCGCGCCCAACAGTCGCTAGCATGAGTACCCGGGGTTAGTCGGTGGAAACACCTAAAATGCCCTGGTGAAAATGGAGCGTTGAAGCGTAATTAAAGCGTAACGAAAACGCAAGCGAAGTCTCATCTGAGCGTGACAAAGAGTCACATAAGCGGAATTTGGAATATTTTCACGTTTCAATATCTTCGCTTCCTCCGCTTTGTGATTTTCACCAGGGCGATCTCCCCACGCAGCACAGAGATGTGAAGAAAAAGAATTCTCAAGAGTTCATAATGAATTCTTCGCGAACTCTTTCTGAACTGATGTGCTGTATGGGTCTACTTCAAAAAGTTCAGAATAAATTAGAGAAGCCGGCTCTGGTCTCATAATAATTGTACACGAGTTATATTGTTTATAATATAAAAAAAAACTAAATGCAGGTTTCTAGTTGGCCGATACCTAAATTTTGTTCGGATTAATTATAATAATTTAGTGGAGCAGACAAACAGACCAGACTCGGATTGTTTGATTAATTCTGAATGTTTTGATCCCAAGTTTGATGTGTTTAATTGAATATCGATGACCAAAAACGGTTGAAACGATTTAGTGGTTTTCTAGTGGGAAAATTGACCAGAGTACTCCCTTAAATAGAATTTTCGGATGACTATCAATACAGCACAAGAGTCCTTTCGAAGAGCCCCCGTGATAGGATTTAGTATCAAACAAGCCTAGCACCGCTGTGATTGATTGACCACTGTGAAAAAAATATTGAGTGATTTCACTAGAAGTCACCAATTTTTAGCCCATGACAAGTGGTCGGGCTTATTATCAGTTGGACATCTCGTATACTACCGCTCCTGTTACAACAGTAAACATGGATTCATTAATAATACTTTGTATTAAAAATGAATTCTTGATGAACAACTTAATTGTTCAGAAAGAATTCACATCGTGAATAGATAAAGAAATATTCATGAATCCACTGAATCCATTAATCCTGTCATAATGGGAATTATCTAAGAATTCTTAGAGGAGTCTCTATGCATTCGAAATGAGGCTGCTCTCCCATGCATCGGAATGGACTACCGGAACGGAACAAAACTTTTAGTGACATTTTAGTCCCCGTTCCGTTCCTTCGAAATCGTATACCTTGTCGCACACGATCCGGAACGATTACGACCGTAATGAAAATTTACCAATTATTACTCGGATTTCTTTTAGCAGGTTCTACCGGAAAGCTATAAACCAAGTTTCATTAGTTATGATAATATTCCGTTTCAGCACATTCCGGTCCATGGGAGAGCAGAGCGACTGAATTGAACGGAACGTATAAGAAACTGAAATTCTGCTAAGATCACCGTTCCGTTCCAATAGAATATTCCGATGCATGGGAGAGCACCCTGAGCTAGACACCAGACACCCAAAGTTTCGTTGCACCGAATGTCAATATACCCGAATTTTTTGCACCCCGAAGTGTCGTTATCCTGAAAAAATTTGATGAAATGTTCTTTTATTGGTGGATGATTAGTAATCCACAGTTATATTTGAGGCCAAAAGCGATTCCGGTTATTAAAATTCGACAGTTCAATATCCTGAAATTCGCTATTCATCCAATTTCTAGCCAGTTCCTAGAAACTAAGGCCCGAGTCACATGGAGCAAAAATCACGTGGAAAGCGGAACGCGGATCGCTTGGTTGAAGAGAGAGGTGAATATTCTCCTCTCTATTCAACCAAGGGTTCCGCGTTCCGCTTTCCGCGTGATTTTTGCTCCATGTGACTCGGGCCTAAGCGATCAGTGAATTTCGGGACATTGGCCTTTTGGAGTTGTATTCGAATTTCATGCGGGATTCCGAAAAATATTCTGTATTAAAATCCGGAAAGGATCCGGTTGGAATCAGATAAAGAATCACCGCAAAACCCGTATTCGCCTTCGGATCAACCCGGATGAAACTTTCCGGAATGTCTGGAATTCCGGAAAGTTTCATCCGAGAATAATTCAGATTTCCATACGATTTCTCTTACCAGAAAAACAGATTCTCACTGAATAACAACCAAATTCCTTCAGACATTCACCAATTTCACCCTTTACAGCACCGGATATTTTTACGTTGCCTCAGTGTTCGGAACTCCTAGGATCGTACACGATGTTTATTGGTCAATTCTTATAGAGTAACAAATCACGTCCAACATTCTATGAGAAGCGATCAATCAGAATCGTGTACGATCCTAGGAGTTCCGAACACTGCGTTGCCTCCACGCAGGGGGATGCAACTCCAATTTCAATTAAACCTTATTTGCACGCCATCTCCTAAATAAATATCCACGCGAACTAAAAATCAATATGGCGATCTAGTACACCGGGATAACCTCAAAATTATTATAGTTAGTTTGTATTTCGAAGCATCAACAATATTTCAACACTAAAGCATTGAACAATTCTAAAACCGAATTATCAGTTGGACTTATTCAGTTTCAGAGTTGTTTCTGATGCTTTATTGTTGAAATACTGTTGATTTCTCAAAATCCAAACTGATGAGATTAATACCAAGGTTATGTCACTATACTAGGCCGCCATTGCTGTTTTAGCCCCTGATCGACACGCCCCCATCCCACACAGCACATCCACCGATGTCCACGTCGCATCTCCGTGGAGGCGAGGTGGAAGAAAGGGAGACGTGGATACAAGGTGGAAAGAACGGAGAAGCGACGTGGAGGCGACGGAGAAATGTCCGCGTGCTGTATGGGATGTGAATAAATATGACCGTGATCGAAATACGGTTTGAGGTCATCCTATAAAGTTGCATACCCCTGCCTTCACGTGCAATCCTCGTTCATCCACGTTCTATTCACGTCCACCATTTTTCCACGTAGAGTCCACGAAGATGCGACGTAGAAATCGGTGGCTGTGCTGTTAGGGACAGAAATTCGGTAGTGGTCTTTACATCCCTAAAAGCAATCATAATTAGCGTTCCACTGAGCCGCTGGTGGCAGGGTGGAAAGTAATTCTAATTAAAACTCAATTAGCAATCAAATGAAATTCCTAATTGAAATTGTTTTCAATTAGCAATTAGATCTAATTTATAATTGACATTCTTCTCAATTAACAACCCGGGCCTGGTGAAAATGAAGCGTATACACGAAGCGCAAAGGAAGCGCATACGAAGCGAAAAATATTTCAATTCCCTCTTCGTGAAGCGTGTGATGCCCGCTTGCTGTGAAATGATGAAATCATACCTTCCATATACGCTTTATAATCCCTCGATCCCGTTTCACACGCGCTTCATATAAAGTAATAGTAAGTTACATTAAGCGTATGCGAATTATACCTATTCTAAATTCAAATAATATCTCCAAGCAATTTATTCCAATGACGATTCATAGCCCAGTGGATAAAACCCTCGTCTACCACGGTGAAAGTCATCAGTTCGATTCTCGCTATGGTGTACGATTTTTTTTATTTAAGTTTCATGAATTTTATACGCTTCCTTTGTTCCAATTCCCTCTTCACATACTTTTTGTATCCCTCCCATTCAAGCTTCGTATACTTTTCATCAACGTTTCGGTTACTCTCCAACATAAGCTTCGTTTACTTTTCCTTCCCGCTTCCATTTTCACCAGGGTGCTAAAAAAGCCGGATGGGAACCCGGCTCAAACCCGGATGAAATCTCCGGGATTCCATCCGGGTGTGTATACGGTTTTGCGGTGATTCTTTATCCGGTTTCATCTGAACCCTATCCGGATTTAAATACTGAATATTTGTCGAATTTCCACACGAAGTTTGGATAGAAGTCTGATCCTTGTTCGAGTTTTATTTGGGATTCCAAAAAATATCTTGTCCCCAAACCCGCCCTGTCTGAAAAGTCCAATAGATTCCCATAAATTCCCATAGATGCTGTGAAACTAGCCACTATTGAAACTGATAGGATGTTTTATTCCTATCAGTATTTATCAGGTTTTGCTGATCATACCGATAGAAACCCATAGAACATCGGATTCCCCATAGAATCTCATAGAAACCCTCAAGTCCTGTGACACTAGCCACTATTGACACTGATAGGAAATCATGGATTCCAATAGGATTTGGCCTATCGGTTTCTATTGGTCTTTTCGCACAGGGCGGATAGCATCCGGATGAAACCGGATAAAGAATCACCGCAAAACCCTTATACCCGCCCGGATACACCCGGATGGAATCCTCCCCACACAGGACACCTACGTCGCCTCTCCGTGGAATCCAGGAAGAAAAAAGGGATCGGTGGATACAGCGTCCCTTGTGAAAATATTTCTACGCCAAATTACGCCAAAAACTACGAAATATTACGTCAATCTACGTCCCACAGCTTGGCATAGTTTGACGTAATTGGGCTTAGACAAAAAATATGAATATTTGTGCCGAAAATATGCGAAATTGAAGCAGGGGAGTAGAAATATGTAAATTTGGCGTACAAAGTCCGAGACTTTATGCCATTCTACATATTTCTACACCTTTTCACGCCACAGCATACGGGTCAAACTTTTGGTTTTAGATTGGCGTACTTTGACGTGGAAATATGTAGAATTTTCTACTTTTTTTTACGGAAGTGTCCGAAATGCAGTATTTAGGCTTAGTTTTTGGCGTAGAAATATGTTCACAAGGGGCGGTGCGACGGAGAAGTAGCGTAGACAGTGATGCCAGATTCCAGACTGAGACCGTTCTCACTCACCTCATTGACCGCTTCCCCTTTCTCCCACCATGTGGAATAAGTCGGGTGAGCGACAGAGGAAGAGTGACAATCAATCTCTCGCTCGCCCGACTTATTCCACATGGTGGGAGAAAGGGGAAGCGGTCGATGGAGAGGGTAAAAGCAGTCTCGGTCTCGAATCTGGCATCACTGAGCGTAGAGGCAGATGTGATGCAATGCTTCGGCGATTGTCCTGTGTGGGCCGGAAATAACCCAGCATGAAATCCGGGTTTCATCCGGTTTTTTTTTTACCAGGGAAGTCAATTCAATTGATTCAAAATCAAGCAATGATTGATTTTTCTTTGTTTTTCTTTATTTTTTAATTCAGGAAAAACAATTAAATTTATTCGTTAATTGAAAAGCATTTTAATTAGGAATTAAACTTTAATTGTTAATGGTATTCTCCGTCAATTACACACAGCCCTGGCTGATGGCCCTGCAATGCCGGTGAACAACCATCACCGATCCTTCGGAAGGCCTACAATCATCCCTGATCAAACGAAACCATTGATTCTTGCCAAATCTCATTGAATCTTGTACAATGTTTTGACCAAATCCTATTAAATTTTATTTCATCAGATTCTATGGATTTTTTTAACCAAGAACTGTTTGCTAGGATTTTTTCCGAGCTCTTCATTCCAGGATAACATACAGAACCAGCCTTCGACGGTGCGAAGCCGGATTCCAAATATTTTCCTGGGGCCCCTCAGTACAGACAATAAAGTGCCACCAGAAAATTGAAAACAAACATGATACTTCACGGAGGTCACCTCTGTGGAAAAAAAATATCAAAATTGTATATGATTTATATATAAACTGTATCGAATTATACATAAATTATATATAATTCAAAAAATTCTACTCGGGCAGTCAAGTGAACTCTATTTCTCATTTTCTCTTGGAAATGAAGAAAATAGATACGCAACTTTGAGGAAAATCGTCGAAAGCAGTAGACCTTCCCGTACAGCACCGGACATTTCTACCTTGCCTCCACGTGGAATCTTCGTTCATCCACGTTCCATCCACGTAGAGTCCACGGAGATGCGACGTAGAAATCGGTGGATGTGCTGTTAGGGTTTAGACATTGAATAGTATTTTCCTTTAAAAACAAACAACACAATTTATTCATATCACTTTTCATTATCATATGCTGTTTCAGTCTTCTCTACACGAATCCTGATCTACTTTCTTAAACACGTACATGACAGTTGAACTCAGTAGGATTTACTACATACAGAATATGACAGACATTCAATACTGCAGAAAATAAACTCAATTATTTTTATCATTATTATTTTATTATTTGGCATTTTCACGCTTTGATGATATTTTGTGTAGAAGAAATGCTTTCTTTTATTTTCAACGTAGCCTCTTTTCCTTTCTCTTCCTTCTCCAAACCTGATATAACGTATACAGGCTGCTGACTGTCAGCCAGAAAATGTTGATCCGCTGGTAACGATTTCATTCCATCTTTCAATTTCATCTGCAACCAAAGACAACGTTTATTATTCGTCATCCAAGAAATTATTCATTCATCTTTTGCCGTGGAAAGAATATTTACCTTCTTCCGGTACATCATCAAAAGAATCAATAAACTGCTGATGATGAATGCACTTGCCGCAGCCAAAACGACGGTGGCTGTTTGATAAACGGGATCTTCAACTTCCGTGAGGATTTCTCTCTGTTCCAATGCGATGATCCTGTTCTGAACGATCTCCTGCGGCGTAGTTTTATGCGTGAATCGCGACGTCGTTGCGTCCGCTATCGAACCAAGCATCGAGAGTCTTTGCATTCGAATCAACTCTTCGATGTGAAACGCCACATCTACTTTGTTAGCTCCTACTATCTCGAAATTCAAAACAGCTGAATCCGATTGTATATCGATTCTAACGGTATCTTTGATTCTCGCACCGATATCTCGAAGTAAACTTTCCGCTTCTTTTATCAAATGATTCTCGTCGTCGGCGAGAAATCTTCCTGGAAAACGGAGAGTCACCTCTACTGCCTCTACTGGGGTTGGTACTGAAATAAACATTCATTTTTTATTGTTTATGCTTCGGAAATCCCTGGTGAAAATCCAAAAGTGGAAGAAACGGATATTTGAACAAATGAAACGTGGAAATGTTCCAATTTTCTCCTAAATTACGCTTGGGTGACTCTTCGCTCACATTTTTCTCGTGTTTCAACGCTTCATTTTCACCAGGGATACTCTCCTTTCTGGAAGGGCTTTGACAAATCTGATAGAAAAAAAACCGAATAGACAAACTGAATAAAATCCTGATGAAACTTTCCGGGATTCCATTCAGGTGCATCCGGGCTGATTCTTTATCTGGTTCCCTTCGAATCTTATTCTATTCGCAATTCCGAAAAATACCCGCTATCAGAATCCGGGTATTAGAAAAATTTCAGGAAGTTTCATTCGGTTTTTTTACCAGCACGCAGGGTAAAAATTCTTTCTCAAAAAATGATTGCTGTTACAGTAAAAATATCGCTATTTTAGCAAGATCTGTATCTATAATTCCAGATTACTGAAAGAGCAACCTTCTTGCTGTAATAGCAAACTTTTTACTAATTCAGCAACAAGTTTTGAAACTATTTTCTCATACTCACAGCAAATGCTGCTGCCTTTGAGGAAGGGTTCCGATCCAACTAATTGATTTCCAGCCTCATCGACGCACCAGCACGTATTTCCAGCACACTGGGTGGGCTCGAATCTACCTTGTGGGTCACAAATCGTAGGCACATGACCTTTCTCCTTCATCGCTTTACACCTCGTTCCAAGAGTTTTCTTCATCTCTCTTTCGTTGATTTCTAAATCAAATAACGTTCCCTGCATCAACATCTGAATCTCACGATCAATCTCCTGAAAAACACGAATAATTAAAACAGACTCCAATCAAAAATATTTGCCTATATCGACGTGATGGTACCTGCACATTCGCTCCTCTACCACCACCTCTTCCTCTCCTCGCTTGTCGGAAGTTACATTTCGGTTCGCCATCTCTGGTCAAAGACCCCTTCAGAGGTTGACCCTTTCTATCCACGCACCAACACACCCCCACATGCTCGAGACACTGAACCGGCTCCCAACTGCCATTGTTCTTATCACATTTCGGTAGGAATGTAGGCTGTTTCAACCTTTGCGCGGCTTTTAATTTCTTTTCTCGTACACGTTCGCATTGGGATAGCACCGGACAAACGGTATCGCAAGCCAAACGACTGGAAAAGTCGTTGTATCCCATGGTGCAGTCATTTTTTCGTCTGCATTCGTTACTTTCGGGATCGAAATACCATCTGAAGAATAATAGAGTTGTTATCTCAGGATCCAGTATTTTGTATTGATTATTTTATTCTCACCTGTCGCGTTCGTTGAAATTCGAATCGATGCTGGAATTTTGACAAGGCACTTGTCGGGGACGCTCGAAACAAACCTCGCGAGGTTTCGGACAGCATACGGCGTATTCGTCGAGAGGGGATAGTTCGCACTTATGCGTGGACGGACAGTGCTGTCCGTGAGGACCACAAGTCGCCGGCGAACCATTTGGATCGAGAAGCGGAGAACCATTGGGACAGGGATTGTCCTTTTTAGGCAAACATACTGGAACTGGGGGACAAGGTGGAGCACTGCAAGCGACTTCGACCATCCTGCAAGCCTCGTTCTCGCCCCGACACGTCACGTTCCTGCACGGATCGTGACAGGAACATTTCGGACAACCACTGTCCGGGTCCAATTCGTATCCGTCGGCGCAATCGAGATCACAGTCGATTTCTGGACATCTGCACGGAAAAAAATGAATTCGCAACGACAGCAAAAACTTGTGTGCCAAATGCATTGCGCTACCGCAGCTATCATTATAGCCATAGGTGCAATTTTAATAACACAATATTTAACCTCTAGAATAATTATTTGTTTGCATGCGGTTTTGCAAAATCAGATTAGAAACATTCTGTTGAAGCTATATGTGCTATTGGAACAAGATAAGTTCGATCGGTAGGGTGGCTCAAGCGGTAGCAGCTTGAGTTAGCAACCGAAGGATTGCGGAATCGATCCTCCCCCATTCTTCCAAGCTAGTACAGCGAAACACCAATTGCAAAGAAAAATCGCTATTATAGCTATTCTTCCCGCTATCCAAATATCAACCACGAAGATTAGCACAGCGAATTATTTTTTGGCGTATGAAGAAGAGAGGAATTTTTGAATTGAATACCTGAGTGGTGTGCTGCAACGTGGAACGATTCCTTCGACGACGCGAGTCCCAGCTGCCTCTCTGCCCTCCTCGTCGACGCACCAGCACATTCCGTTGTGGCATTGAACGGGCTCGAACACGCCGTTGGCGTCACAGCGGGGAATATAAATCCTCCTCGCGGGTTCGCCTGATTCTCTCGCCGCGTGTTCAGCTACCGCTCGTGCGTGCTGACACGCGGTCGCCATTACCGGTGCCACGCACTGCGTGCCGCACCCAGTGGAACAACATTTATCGTTGTTTCCACATTCTTGATCGCTAGCGCACTGTAGTTCACAACTCGACGAACTTGGTACCTAATAAGATATTGAAACACAGTTGAATGAAGAATGCTTCAGGATATTTAATTAATTTTCTACTTACCAAGTATGGACACTGTCCGGGTTTTGTGGCCAAACAAGCAGGTACGGAAGGACAGTACTGTCCAGGGCCGCAATTGACATCGACCATAGCGCAAGCCTCGTGAACCGCACAATTCACATCTTTACACGGATCCCTGCAACGGCACTGTTCACATCCAGTCGCGTCCAATTCGTAACCATATGCACAATTTTTGTCACATCTCAATGGGCCACAAAGTTTCAATAAATCCCTCATATCGGTACATTCGACTTCATCGTTTACGTCGCGTTTCAGGATAACTCCGTGTTCGTTCACGCAGGAACAAGTCTCGTTGTGACACTGCAGAGGTTTATAACTGCCATCGATGTCGCATTCAGGCGCAGCCACCGCCAGAAACATGCCCTCGCGTGTTCCTTCCATTCGATCGTTGAAATCCCGAAGATATTCGCACACTGTTTCGAACAATTGATTATTATCTGCTGTGATCCAACCTTAGGAATCGTAAATTTTACTCACTGGTTGGAGATCTTTTGACGAGTGGATTGTTGGGAACGCAACAAACCGATCGACCAGCGTCCGGTACAGGAGTGCATTTGTAATTTTGGGGACAAGTTGAATTCATGGAACAGGTCATCGCGTTTCCTTGACCGTCGACCAAAGGTGTCCCAGAAGCGCAAGGGTTTTTGTATGTCTTCTTGGGCCGGCATTCTGGTTTCGTTTGACAAAGGAAATCCAGACACTTGTCTTCTCGTTTCAAAACACACTCTTCTCCAGCCGAACACTTGTATCTGAATGCAAAATGAATTCGTAATAAGATTGTGAGGATTTTATTTAAAATACTCAGCAAACGTGGATGCTGGCGTTTCGAAGGCACTGTTTACCGGCATTGTAAGGCCATCAGCGGCAGAATCGTTTTAAGATAACGCTGGGAGGGGCTACAAATTCTCACACTTGTATATAATTTATATATAAGGGGCATTCTCTTCGATTTAGACTAAATTTGGAGGGGTCGAAGAGCTACTCAAACAACGACGCAACCCCAAATTGTAGCCTTTTTGATGCAGTTTTATGGATTTTCGTTCATTTTCAATTATCTCAACAGGAAGTTGAGATAAAATTCTGAAAAAATGCACACATCTTGTCAAGTAAAATCCCCTTTTTGGGGAAATTTTTCAAAATTTTTTTTTCCAAAATTTTCTGGGAAGAAAATTATTTTGTTCAAAAGAGTCAATTCATCTCAAAAGATCCGATTTTTGATTTTTTTGAAAAAAATATATGTTGTAGCTGCATTCTTCACGAACATTTTCCAGTTTTTGAATTGGAGGAGCCTTAAAAATTGTAGAAGTTATGAACATTTTGGTAAAGCAATCCGCGTTATGGATGATTTTGCGCGAGGCTAGGATTTCACACTGCGAGGAAATTATACAATTTTTGACTCGGTTTTGAATAATCATTTCGCAATTTATTTTTTTTTTCTAGTTTGTTGTCGTGTAGATGATTATTCAAGGACATCCCAATAAAATTTTATGACTATCAAATACGTTGTTTATAAGAATGTTGGAATCACAACCCTTGAACGGCTTCTTGTTCAACAAATACGGAATTTTCTGAAAAATCAAATTTTCTTCCAAATAGAAAGGAACACTGAATGAAATTCTAACAGCTGAAAAACTTTATAAGTGGGTTTCAGATAGTTTGAAAAATGATAATGTATGCTTCTTCTCTCAGGGCGACTACAAAGTTGCAACAAAATATTTGAAATTCAGACATGGAAAGTGCAAAACTGTAATAAAATGCACGCTTTTGTTCCACCACGCATCCCCGATCGGTGAGAATGTTATTGCATTCAATTTTAGTAACTGTTGGAGTTTATTGATTTTTTCGATATAATATTTTATTAATAATAAATGAATTGATAAATTAATTGATTCTAATTTTGTCAAGAATAACAATATTGATATCACGAATTATAGCGAACTTTGAAATTGATTTAAAAAAGCCTGTTGTTTTATCTACTTTAAGTCAATTAGCTTTAATAATGAGTATTTAAATATTAGGACTTAACTATATATTAGATTTGAGTCAATATTATTCATATGTTCAGGAATTACTATTCATTTGATAAATAATAACAAAGATATTCGTTTAATAGGTGGTTTAGGAAAGATATTTCCTCTTTGAATTTTGAGATTTTTTATATAAATAAAATTAATATAATTAGATTGTTATTTTCAATAATTAGAACAATTTTAACTGTTCCTTATAAGAACTGTATATATACAGTTCGTTGAATTTTGTTGATATTTTTAAGTAATTATAATTATAAAATATTAAATTTGATACATGAAGGTTGATACATAAATTATTCAATACTTTTTTTATTTTTATTATCAATTTCTGGAGGTTCAATAATCACATGAATAGTTTTTAAAATCAGTGATTCAATGATTGATTGAATCAATGATTCGAAGTTAAATAATGTAGAATCGAAAATGAAGAAATTGTGACTCCAACATTTGTATAAACAACGCATTTGGTGGGTATAAAATTTCATTGGTATGTCCTCAAATAATAATTTACGCAACAACAAACTGGAAAAAAAAACATTTGCAAAATGGTTATCCAAAACCGAACTAAAAATATCATAATTTCCTTGCAGTATGAAATTTTAGCCCCGCGCAAAATCATCCATAACGTGGGTGGCTTTTTTGAAAACGCCTCCAATTTACAAACTGGAAAATGTTCGTGAAGAATGCAGCTACAACATATATTTTTTTCAAAAAAGTTAAAGACCGGGTCTTCTGAGATAAATTAATTCTTTTGAAAAAAATAATTTCCTTTCCAGAAAATTTTGGAAAAAAAAATTTTGAAAAATTTCCCAAAAAAGGGATTTTACTTGACAAGATGTTTGAATTTTTTCAGAATTTTACCTCAACTTCCTGTTAAAATGAATGGAAATGTTATTTTTTTTGTTTATCCGGTGTAATCCATAAAACTGCATAAAAAAGTCCGAAATTTGGGGTTTTGTTATTGTTTAAGTACGACCCCTCCAAATCTGGTCTAAATCGGAGAAACATGTCCCTTTACTCTCGGCCGTTCTGATTTGGAATGTCCCATAAATGATATTGAATCGTATGGAAATTATACAAAATTTTGAAACTTTTGTGATCATAACAGAGGATTCTCAGATCTTTGCTGAAAATGCCAGGCCAATCCGGACAAAAAATAGTTGTCAGGCTTTGAACGGTCTTTGTCCCAGGAAATCCGGTCAAAAACTGACGAAATTTCTACCTGGTTCTGTCCGCCCGTGTGGAAATATTTCGCTGAGAAATGTCTGCAAAACTATGAAAAATCTCTGAAAAAAAATGAAAAAACTCTGAGAAACTCTGACCAACTCTGAGAATCTCTGAAATTTTGATGAGAAATCTAATATTTTTGGGACATTCTTTACAGACTTTTGTCAGAGTTTTTTCAGAGTTTCTCAGAGTTTTTTCATACTTTTTCAGAGAAATAGTAACGAAATTGCACTCTGAAAAAACTCTGACAAAACTCTAATAAATTGTTGACATTTTTTTGATTATTGAAAAATCCTGAAATTCAATAAATACATTCATATGCCGTATTCAAATATCATGTGTGAAAAAGTGTTTGAAAATTTTTTAATTTTTTTCTAAAAGTCAGAAAAATGTTAGCAATCCATCAGAGTTTTGTCAGAGTTTTTTCAGAGTGCAATTTCGTTACTATTTCTCTGAAAAAGAATGAAAAAACTCTGAGAAACTCTGAAAAAAGTCTGAAAAAAGTCTGTAAAGAATGTCCCAAAAATATTAGATTTCTCATCAAAATTCCAGAGGTTCTCAGAGTTTGTCAGAGTTTCTCAGAATTTCTTCATTTTTTTTCAGAGATTTTTCAGCGAAATATTTCCATACGGGCGAGATCACCAAATTGGAATATCACATCATTTCTCACAGATTTTGACCTCTTCTTTCGAATGTCGTTGAGAAAATTTACCTAAATCCGAAACCGGAAAAATTGTGGGCCGTTTTTCCAAAAAATTCACGAATTTTTCACTTTTTTTTTTTATTAGAAAAAGTATGTTTTGAGATGGAAAAAATTGGCACAGACCATCGCAATCATTATAAACGGTGTTATAGATGTCTGCTCTTTCAAATCCCGTTGGAATTTTTCCGAAATTCAAAATGGTGGACACAAAATGGCGTCCGCAAGGAAAAACTTTTTGTTTCAACTTTGCGAATTTCTTACTTGAAAACTATGGACTTGATCAAAAAATTTATAAAAATAAGAAAGTCTTAAAATGAGTCAAAGAATACGCTCAAATTTTTTCAAAATTCACTTCGGCATATTTTGAAAATTTCCATTTTCCAATTTTCCATGAATTTGAAAATTGACTCGAAAAATTCTGAAAAAATTTGGGAGTATTCTTTAGCAAATTTAAAGACTTTTTTGTGCTTATGAATTTCTCCAGAAAGTCTATAGTTTTTGAGTAAAAAATTCAATATCTTTTTGAGTATAAATTCAACTAATTTTTTTCAGAATGGTTCACAACATTTTTAAACATTTTGAATTTCGGACAAATTCCAACGGGACTTGAAAGAACAGACCGTTTATAATGATTGCAATGGTCTGTGCCAATTTTTTCCATCTCAAAATATACTTTTTTTATCAAAAAAAAAAGTGAAAAATTCGTGAATTTTTTGGAAAAACGGCCTACAATTTTTCCGGCTTACAATTTAGGTAGAGTTTCTCAATGGTATTCGAAAGAAGAGGTCAAAATCTGTAAGAAATGATGTTATATAAATTTTTTATACGACTTTGTCATCAAAAGATATGAAGTCGAAAGTTAAGAAAAAATTTGTGTTATTCAGGACGAAAAGGGTTAACAGGGTATCCCATGGTTTAATGATTCCGGAAGAAACCAGGTAGAAATTTTGTCAGTTTTCGACCGGATTTCTTGGGACAAAGACCTTTCAAAGCCTCACAACTATTTTTTGTCCGGATCTGCCCGGCATTTTCGGCAGAGATGGCAGGGACTGCGAGTTTCAGGTTGAATTGGAGTCTGAAAAATACCTTATTCCGATCATTTGCGAGGGAATACCATTCTGTGGTGAGCATAACATCGATTTTGGAGCTAAAGACAAAATGAATTCTTTTCTATAAAAAAACCTATCGAGGTTTATTGATTTTTTTATAAAATCTTGATCAAAATTTGATACTACTTTACATCTCACCAGGAAATTGTATATTCCCGCAAATGATCAACATAGAATATGTTTTAGAATGCATTCTAACCTGAAACTCGCGGTCCCAGAAAATACGCGAAAAAATACTCTTTTTTGGGGTCACTCTTTGTCGAGGGTCTCAAGGAATCTTTAAATAGGCCCTCATTAGTGGTCCCTTGAGACGCCTGTAAACATTGTTTGTTGGATACTTCAAGCGATATCTAATCTCCTCAGGCGCGTATTAATTGATTTCACTTTGTTGAATTGGGGAGAATGTTAATTTAGAACGATTGATAAATCTCCCAGACAAATCGCATAGAAATTTCATTGTAAATATCTTACCCCTCGCATGGATTATCGCATTCGCAAGTGGGACATCCCATAACATCGGTTTTGAATCCATACTGACAAACTTGCGCGCACTGTTTTGGGGCACAAGAAGATGGGAGGAGAGATCTTGGTTTGAGGATCGGTTGAGTGCAGTTTACTTGGTCGGCCGGGCCCATTAAACCGGATATCTTTCGACCATCTTCTTCCACGCACCAGCAAACCAGACCGTTCCTCGAACACTGCTTCAACTCGTATCGACCATCTGACACAGGAAGTATATAAATGTTTATATTTGTTATTCTCGCGAAGACTTCGCTATGAATGTGAAATACGTTTCTTCGAAAGACCAAATAAGCCATTGATAATTTCTACATAAGTTAAACAGATAGAAAGTGCATTCCGCACTGGTAGCATTTACATCCATAGCCTCTCTTTGTCTGGTTATTTGCAATTCACGAGATTCAAGATTTCTCAAAACGAATTTAAAATGGTTATCGATAAATCGACGATTTTATTAATGAAACGATTTCGATTCTTCCTTGGTTCTCCAGTTTCTTGAGATTCGAGAGAAATCGGAATAATTCATGAAATTATATTTATAATTTATTCATAGATGGAGGAAGAGGAGGTGGAGGATTGAACTCTCAATTCTGTAGAAAATTCGGAAACGAATGCATTTTTGGTTTAGAATTCGATGTATTGATGAGAAAAGGAGGAGAGACTGAGTTACAATTCCTGTTACTCCTTGCGTTCAACGCACGTTGTAACAAAATGCGTTGAAACTGTGAAGCGCTCTCTCGTGTCTAAAGTTTGCTTTTTCTCTCGGTGTACGATATTCACTCGATTGATCGATTTTTTCCGGACCTCAAATATAAATTCAAGTCTCTTCATTACGTGAAAATTGTAATAATCACTTTTGCGTCCTACACAAGCGATCAATATTAATTATAAGAACACACAATTAAAAAATCCACTGAACAGCAGACGTTGCTTTGCGATAAAAGCTCAACAATATGCTGTATAAATGAGAAAATTGCGAATGCAGAGAGAACTACACGAAGGAGCCAAAGAACACACACAAAAAAAAAAGAAGAAATCGAAGCAGTATAGCTCGAGTTCCTTCGACGCAGTGGATCAAAGTCCCATCAAAACTACAACGACATGTAAAAGAGACTGAATCCTCGAGAGAACCAGTGATATTCCACAACTCTGCTGAAAGTTTCTGATGAGAAAAGATAGAAAATAATAGAGTTTCCATATCACATTTTATGAGGGTTTTGAATCGTGGATTTCCAACGATGTATGATAATTTAACGATAGAAACTTTATCTTTTCTTAAGAAAGGAACTTCGAGTCGCTTGGAAAAAATATTATCTCATAAATTACGATGTGGAAATCGAAGTACAGGACTATATTCCTGTTATAACCTTCTTTTGTAAAGGAGTTCATTGAATGGATTAATATATTGCGAGCTAATTGCTATTTACACGTTGGGATACTGAAATTCATAGACACTTACCTTCGGTGCATTGAGGAATGTAACCACGGCCTTGTCTTTCCGAAACGCTCAACATTTCGGCCAGCGTGCGATCACGATTGCAGGCACTGAGACCTTGAGGAACCATGCAGAAACTGCTACCACCGCTGTTATCACCGCAACGTGAATTCTCGCAGCACTTTTGCGGTGCAGGACACTCGAGATCGTGTTGACAAGAGGCACCACAGATGAGATTTTGCTCTTCTTCGACCAGAGGACACGTACCGGGTCTCTTCAGATTCAAACTCGATGGACAACAAACTCCATATTCTTGACCTCTCTGCACCAAACACCTAGATTTTTTGTTCATCAGAAATAAAGTTCGATTCTCTTTTCGTTGAATATTTTCGTATTACGAGAAAGAATCTTACCGATACATCGGAGGGCAGTCCGGTTTGCCAGGTGTGTCGCCGCAAAGGAAGGGTCTCGGTGAGTCTGTAATTTGTAAGGGCTCACCAGCGGGACAGACGGTGGCCAAGGATTTGGCTTTTCGACAGCTTGGCACGGGTGGACATGGCGGACGAGCACAAGCTGTTTCCACTAATTCGCAGGATTGATTTTTTCCTGGGCAAGTGACGTCCCGACAAGGATCCCGACATTCGCATATCGTACAACCATTCTTCACGTCAATCTGAACATCGGATAAATTCAGATTAAGAATAATGTTTTTAGATGATGAAAAGTATCTATTGAATCTCATTGGACCCATCGAAGAAACGATATTTAATAAATTTGAATGGTGGTTTGAAAAGTGTGTATCAACTCTTATTAGACAATAATTAGTGTCAGACTGGCCAGCCCGGCTTCCCGGCGATCGCCAGGGGCCCTTCGGTGTTGGGGTGCCCGTTCGGTTCTCAGCTTCCTTTTTTTTTTATAACGAATTGTGATAAGGATATAATTTTCCTGAAAATATGCTCCGTCTACAGTGCAAAAGAATATTCATTTTTCATCTCTTCCTAAAATATATCTTTGTAGGAATTGATTATTCAATTGGATAGCAAAGTTGATGACCCAAGCTTGTCCCAGGATTGGCACGTGTGTCAGGAACAAACCTCCGTTAAAAATAATTGGACCCATGATGATTGGTTCCATGATTGTTCAGTCATGTGACATAGTTAGTCATGGGACATTTGTTCGTATCTTTGGAATGGCCAAAAACTGCACTTGGTACAAGCTTGGCACAAGCGTGAAAATCAAGCTAAGGTTAAGATGATTATTTAAGCCGATGTTGTCCACATAAGTGGCACAGTGTTTTCAATTAGTGACCGAATTCCGAGTTCACAATGGATAAAGACTTGTGCATAACTATCGGGCCAAGACCAGTCCAATCTCCTCCCCATGATTGGCCCCACACTCCAGTTTCACACCCTAAGATAGATATATTTGACCTGGATAAGAATAAAACTTGACTCAATGGTAATAGGCTACTTTTAAATGTGATCATACACGGAAATCAACTGATCTTGAAGAACTCTCTACAGGATTTCAGGATGTCTTTCCCATGCAGGGATTAACAAGACTGGAAAAAACCCAAGCTCGTCCCAGTCAAGACTGCCAAGGCACATTTAATCTATCGTTTTAAGATGATTCATGAACGGTATTCCGAGGGAGAACTTTGAGCTGAAATATGGATCAAATTACTCTTCTCATCGATATCTGTGATGAAAGAAGCATCGATTGATGCTTGGCGAATCATTTGGACTAGGCTAGAACGAACGATTGGCCCAAGGTTTTCCTGATCTTATAATTCCCAAGCCTGGGCCAAGTTTATTGAATTGTTCAAAACAAGTCTCGGCAGGTCTTGTGTCAGGCTTGGTCCATGATTAGACCATTGTTCCATACACAAATGGGTTATTCATTCACAAGACCAAATTATTTGGAGCAATCATTCCATCAATTCATTTGATTGAATATTTGATCAATCCTAAGGAATATGCTATGGAGAGAGGACAAATGAACTATTCATATGGTTAGGAGAAATTTTTCTTTCAGTGTAGGAAGCCTCGATACAAGCCAGTCTGACACTGACAATAATATCCGATAGATTTATTTAACCAGAGTTGTTGGGGTTTGTAAATTTCTGTTGAAAGTGTACCTCGAAACCGAAAGGGCAGAGCATACGACAGGTGTGAGCGGGACACGATCGTGGATTATCACAGTCGATGTATTCTCTTCCAGGTGCTCTGGTACCGGGTATCTCGACGCCATTCAATTCATCGACGCACCAACAATTTTTCCCATGAGATTCGCATTGTATCCTTTCGAAATCGCCTGTCTCGTTGTTGCACGAGGGCATCTGCGGCCTGATCAGGAGATTAGACATCGAAGATGTCTCGGAAATGGAAGCGAACGCCCGATAACGTCGGAGCGCCGCCAGAGCAAGTTGCTCGCATCCCGATAATTCACCTGGGACGCATTTTAAACCGCACGCGGTTCGACAACATCTTTCTCCGCTTGCTTGACATTCGTAGTCATTTTCACAGTCGAGAGCACGTGACGGACAAACTCTCTGTTCTTCGAACGCTGGACACCGGCCCGCTGTTCTCAATGGTGGCTCTGAAACAAATATTTTTTCAAAATATAGCGAATATCTTATCTCTATATATGACATTTTGAGAGAGAACATTATTTTAATCAAAGCTTATTTCAATTTCTTGAAAAGATCATGGAAACGGCAATGTTGTATATCGAATTGAAATTTCAAACTATTTTTCTTTTCTTGCTCTTTTGTTGTTCATCCGGTCGATGCTATTTTATGGTAGGTCGCAATCGTACGAGAACAGTTTCGTAGTTCCAAATTGATGGAAGCAGTTAGAAGAAGATGTGAACGGAAATAATGCTGAAATTGCTGGAAAGAATTCTCATCCAGTGAGGTGTATCGAAAGCGGTTGATCTTTCAATCGAGGATGAATGATTTATACCTGGGATTGTCGATTATTTCGAAGATCATTTGAAGAATTAGTTGAATCTGGGAATTACTTCGAATATCTTTTTTCTTCAATTTATATGATAGAAAAAAGAATGTGTCAAATAAATATCGCAAGTTTTCTCATTCCGGATATAAATTTGAGAAAATAATAGAAAAAGAATTGGAAAGAGTATACAAAATCATAAAGATATTCTGAATATTATAAATATTCCTGAGATCTTTGAAAAAGATCGATACTCATTTTTGAATAGAAAATATATAATTTTGTATAGATTTTGATAAAAATTCGACAATTTTTATATGAACAAAGGATCAATCTTTTTCAAGGTTCCCCATCATTGAATATTCTTGCTTAAAATCATGAACAAAATGTATTTTTTAGTTCAATTCTAACCTCGATGAAATTCGCGAATATTACCACCGAAGATACAGCGAAGTGCACCGAAAGCTAATCTATTATCTTCACCGCTATGCCACACCTTTTTTTGATAAGAATACGTAATGGGATTTTGTATTCTCAAGCTGAATTTCAAAATTTATAATGATTCAGAGAAAACAACATTATAAATCCAACCATTTCCTGTCAACGATTGTACTGGTGTAAAAAACGTATCGAAAAATTAAGGCTAATGTTTCTAGTATAAGGGATCAAGGAAAAACATGAGCCGGGCGGAAAAGAGGAAGAAGGCATATCTGCTTTCGCTAAGAAATTGAGACGTTCTTTCAGGCTAAACGATACTTCGATCGATGTGAGTATTGGATACGTCATGGTTGAGACATTGAAAAGCTGAATAAATAGACGTTGCTGTCACGAAGCGAACAAAGTTTGTGAAAACGCTACCCTTGAAAAAGTGTATGCACATGGTGGAAATTCTCGAATAGACAGGGTGGTCAAATTGGTGTACTACCGTGTCCAAAAAATAACCCAGGTAGAAATGTTCTATACAATCTTATTACGAATCGTGAAATTTCTGATTGAATATCATTGAAACCGATTCTACTGTGTTTTTGTCGGAATTATTAGAATTTTTTTCAAATTGTGGTAAAAATTGTTTCTGCCCCAGAATTTCCCAGATGGAATATTTCATTGAATTTTGATACGATTTTGAACAATGTTTTCAACAAAAATCCATCATATATTCGATGAAATTCAACAATAATGTGCAAGGAATTTCAAAATCTAGGCAAGAATTGAAGAACTTTCTACCAAATTGAAATATTCTTTTCATTCTGAGGAACCTTCTGGCTCCAGCCGCGTTTTTTCAACATCATTGTACATCGCACCCTGTTCGTTCACAATTTGATAGCCTGACGGTGCTTGCTTCGCTCGGAATTTTATGGACTGCCGAAGCCAATGCCGCTCGCTAAGCTCGAAATTTTGCAAATTGAAGGTGTTCGCTCCGCTCGCAGTTTCACAACGCGAATGACGCTGCAATTTTCCCAAACCTTGCGATTGGTGGAGCTTGCTTCGCTCGCAATTTTGTGAATTTACGGTGTTCGCCCCGCTCGCATTTTTCTAAACTTGATGGTGCATAGAGCTCGCTCCGCTCGCAAAAATTGTAGACTCACGTTGCTCGCTTCGCTCGCAATTTTTCAATTTCACAGCGCTCGCTCCGCTCGCGTTTTTCCAAACTTGATGGTTCATAGAGCTCGCTCCGCTCGCAAAAATTGTGGGGTTACGGTGCTCGCTTCGCTCGCAATTTTGTGAATTTACGGTGCTCGCTCCGCTCGCGGTCTTCTAAACTTGGTAGTTCATAGAGCTCGCTTCGCTCGCAATTTTTCCGATTCACAGCGCTCACTCCGCTCGCGTTTTCTCAAACTTGATGGTTGATGGAGCTCGCTTCGCTCGCAAAAATTGTAGGCTAACGGTGCTCGCTTCGCTCGCAATTTTTCAATTTCACAGCGCTCGCTCCGCTCGCGTTTTTCCAAACTTGATGATTGATGGAGCTCGCTTCGCTCGCAAAAATTGTAAACTCACGGAGCTCGCTTCGCTCGCAATTTTTCAGATTCACAGCGCTCGCTCCGCTCGCGTTTTTCCAAACTTGAGGGTTGATGGAGCTCGCTTCGCTCGCAAAAATTGTAGGCTAACGGTGCTCGCTTCGCTCGCATTTTTCCACACTTGATGGTTCGAATTACTGAAAAATTTTTTGAAGAAGTTCTAGCTCCTTGATGTACATTAATTTTCACAAATGCCATTCGTATTTCGAAGTTTGGAATGTCAAAACACATTCATTATTCATTCTCTTTGTCAGTATTCAACACTCGGTAATATTTGAATCGATGGGCCTATTTTCATGTAACACATGAATGATGTTGTGGACCTCTCAAGCCTTCATCACGTGGGAACCAGGGTGTTCCCAAGCGGGACTCTAAAGGATAACTTTATCATCCTGTACATCCAGGAATTCTGAATTGGGAATTCTCTCCATGAATTAGGATATCAAAAAAACATAGAAACATCCTTGCTAGGACCTGGAATTTGGAAAAATCTTGAAAATCCGTGGAGAATGGTTTAAGAAAAAAATTCAGAGATGCATCTTGACCAAAGGTGGGGATCCGTTGCCAAATTCGATCAAAATTGGCGTCAAGGTTCGTCACGAATATTATTGCTCGTGAATAAATAAATGATTTCTCAATCTACGTTATCTCAGTTGAATATTGACAAGTTTCGACACAGTTCAAGCATTTTAATCATGGAAGGCCTTATTCTTCTCTAAATGGACAGGGACCCACATAGCACTTGTTGTCTAAAAGATATCTTCAGAAATAATTAAGAACAATGCAAGAAGTCTTATGCAACACGAACAGACATGTTTTAGAAGTCTCAAACTGTTCTTACTTCTTAATGATATCTTCTAGATCGTTTTTAGAAATCTTTTAGAGTTTTCTCAAAGGTTTCTGAAAACGTTCTTGAAGATATCTCTTAGAAGTAAGAACAGTTTGAGACTTCTCAAAGAAAGTCCATTCGTGTTGCATAAGACTTCTTGCATCGTTCTTGATTATTTCTGAAGATATCTTTTAGACAACGAGTGCTGTGCGGGGAGTTGTCTTCGACGTATTTTGTGATAGCAAAGAGATATCTTGTCCAACATCAACGGATATCTCAGGTGGGGATTTTCAAGATTTCTTCAGGATATCTTTTAGAAATCTCTGTTATTCATAAAAAATAACTTCAAGATATCTTCAACACAAAAGTCCTCACAAAGAGCTCCCGTTAAGACAGTCAACATGAATTCATTATGAATAGTTTGAATTCAAAATGAGATCTTGATGAATAACTTGAATCTTCAGAAAGAATTCATATCACGAATTCATAAAGAACTATTCAGGCATTCAACATGTATGCATTTTGAATTCATTTTTACTGTCATAACGGGGACTGTTCAAGAAGTTCTTTCAGAAGTTTTCGTGGATTCAAAATGATCATTTGTGCTGTCTGGATTGCTTTATCTAGAAAGATTTCTATCGGATATCTCCGAAATGTCTTCTCCAAAAAATTTGAAAGGCAGCTGACACAAATTTGAAAAAATCTTTTAGATTCCTCAAATAAAGTGCAAGGCCCTAACAAGTATAGACAAAGTGCCACCACCAGACAAGCGAAAACAAACGTACTATTTTCAAATTAGGTACAGAAAAACAATAATCACCAGAGAAGAAAATTTTTTCAAAATTATATATAAATTGTATCAAATTATATATAAATTATATATAAATTGTATATAATTAAAAAAAATTTCCCACTCAGGCAATGAAAGGTTGATTCATAGTTTCTTCTTAGAGTTTCCTGTTTGTGTTATACGATGAATTTTTTCTACGAGAACATTAGTGCTGTGTAGTCCATTAGAATAATTATATGCGCTGATTCATGTCCATCCCCTATCCATTAACGCAACACAATGGGTTTTCGAAGCGAATTACTGTTGTCTTCAATCATTCAACATATCTTAGAGGACCGGGATAATTGTTTTTAATGTTAAGTATGAATCAATATCTTTCATTGGAGACTCTTGAAATAAGCAATACATTCCCAACATTAAAAAACTAAACCCCACCCACAAAACCGTCTATACACGAATTAAATTCCATTAGATCGTTATACAATTCGAACTCACTCCATCCGTCTGCGTTTCATCGAGTATATTCTCGAAAAACCCTGTGAAATCCGGCAAGCTGGCGTGTCTTTGAGATACCAACGAAGATTCTTTTTCCTTCCTGACACGATTACTTTCGCTAGAAAGTACAGTATTTTTCCGCGGTCGTGTGTGTACGTACGCTTCGGTTCTCTTCGCTCAATTAAATGAACACTACTCTGTACGAGGAATGTTCAGGAACTAATTAATTAATTAATCTTCAAGGTATCGGGCGTGCACGACACGTGAAAAGTGAAAAGAAAATTGAAAATCGAGAAATACAGGATTCAATGGAAGTTTTGCGTGATTTGCTTCACACATAATATATATTGGGGTGTTTCATTTTCGGGCGATATTTTTTCCCTCTCTGTCCTACCTGAAAATTTGATATTTTATGTGGAATGAAAAATATTTCCTTACGAAAAAGAATTCTAAGAGAATTAGAGGCTTAACTCGTTCGAAAATTCGATTCCTCGTTTGAATAACACAGGCACCCCAATAAAAATATTTCTCTTCAAAATTCTTCAAAACTCTTCAGATTTTTCTACATAACTGTCAGATTTCGGACGCTTTGAGAAATTTGCAGAATTTTCAACCATAAATATTATTCTACAAATTTCTGCATTACTCTGCAAAATTGTACATAATTCTTCCAATCTTCGTAATATTTTATGAATTTCTCCACAAAATTCGTACAAAACTCGCCAAATCTCCATATTACATTAAATACTTCTCTGCATATTTCTGCATTACTCTACAAATCTCTGTTTTATCTATTCACTTTTGCTTGAGAAAAAAAATTTTTGTTCAGAGTTTATCTCTACAAATCTCCTTCCAGTTCGACTTGAATGACATTACGGAAGAGACACCACATTGAAAGTTCATTTTTAGGAACTTTCCTCAGTGAGGAATGAACCCGGGTCCTGCGAGTGAGAAGCAAAGCCTCTATCGCATCAGCGGATCTCCGAGATGACTACTGTAATCTTAAAGTACCACTTATGGGAATCATCGCAATGGAAAATTTTGAAAAATTCGTTTTCGTGAGGTATAGACCAATCAATTCAGAATCTTCTGAAACGAAAAATGAATAGGTCGTGGGAGAGGGGATTTTTTTCACCTCAACTTGTAAATTTTTCCAAGTGCTGAGTCAAATCGATAGAAAATTTTGAAAGTTCGTCCCTGTAAGATATAGACCAATCGATTCAGAATCTTATGAAACGAAAAATGAGTAGATCGTGGGAGAAAGGTTTTTTTCGACCTTAACTTGTAAATTTTTCCAAGTGCTGGGTCAAATCAATAGAAAATTTTTAAAAATTCGTTCTCGTCGGATATAGACTAATCGATTCAGAATCCTCCGAAAGGACAAATGAGTGGGTCGTGGGAGAGAGGTTTTTTCGAGGCCTACTAGTGAATTTTAACTTGAGTTGTTTTGAGTCGATTGAAAAATTTGAAAAAATTCACTTTATCTCCGCAAATGCGATTTGAGAAAAATGTATGAATTTGTATAGAAAACTCAACTCTCCGCCACAAGCCGTAATATTCTTGGAATAGACAAATAAAGAGAAAATCCAAATTTTCTTCTGCAAATGTAGTTTGCAGAGAAATGTATGAATTCGTGGAGAAAATTCCTTTCCTCATCAAATGTTTCCACTATTCATCAAGTAGAAAAATGTTGAGAAAATTCAACATTTCTCAACAAAACAACCTTGACCAATAAGTTGGAAATGTACAGAGAAACCTTTACTGGCAATAGAGATTCTCAGAAATATGCAGAATTTCACAGAGTTTTGAAGATGAATCTGTTGAAAAAATTCTTTCTTTCTCTAAGAATTGCGATAATGAAGTTTTGCAGAGAAATTGTTGAAGTTTTGAAGAGAAATATTTTTATTGGGGCTCAGAGGGTTAATTTTCAAAAAATATGAATAATACCTGGAGAACAGTACCTACTGATATTCGATATTCCATCGAATACCGTATAACAACAATATCGTCCCATAGACAGTAGGTACACATATATTTCGTCATACAAAATTCGAGAATATGAGGTGACGAAGAAACCTTCCCTCGATACAAACATGGAACATGTGTGTATGTGAATCATTAAATGTCCAACGATACAAACTCGTGTTTGTATACTGAAAACAAAAGTTGGGTTGAATGTTCGAGCGTAGATATGAGTTTAGCGGGTTAGTTGGAACCGCGGTAAGTGTTACAGTAGGATGCAAGGAACCGTTATTAGCCTTTGAGCGAACTTATACTAGAGTATGCTCGTGTATTATCATGATTATTATTTTGTGCTACACTTTATTTTCTGTCAGACTACAGCAGCAATTGTAGCACAGTTACTACCATCGAGATGTATACCTACCACACCGGTAAATGAAAGCAACGTTCGATGTATTCCCACACTACGGAGATGCGTGGTGTACACGCTTGTATCTCGAAAGAATGACTCGTTAAGAAACATATTTTCAAGCGAAATGCTTTTTTGCTGAACGAGAGAGATATAGATTTCAGGAAAAGAGGAAAGAAAGGAAGAGAGAACTTGAACGTAGCGTATAGTACAAAAGTGCCGGCTACCGATGGGAGATGAAAAGAAATAATAGCAAGTGGAAAAAAGGATGTCGCGATTTATTCGACGTTTGAAACTTTGAGCGAGATTAGAATATTTTCATTATATACGTGAATCACTTCTTTTTCAAGGATTTCATTTCAACGGGGAATGAAATTATTAGATTCCGTATTTCGCTACCTGTATTTGATAGTTGGATAATATCGCTATGGCACTGGATTTTGTTGCCACGACTGAAAAACAGCTACCGCACAGAAAACAAAAATGATGAGTTATCATTTGGTTGGTTGGAAATTAACTGAGGGAGATGTTTTTTTAGCTTCAACAGCAAGAAATTTCACAGCTAAAATCATTTGGATATCCTACTGTCGCAGCTGATAAATAGCTATATATAGCTGCAATTATTCTAGCTTCAAGAGTTGAAAATGGATGCTAAAAAGTGAGTAGCTGCTACAACGATTTTATTTTCTTGTTTCCCTGGTGGAAAAATTTTGTGTAATTTTGTTCACTTTAGCACAACAATATTTCAATCAAATTCAATGAAAATCTTCAAACTTCTTAACGAATTTTGATGGAAATCAAAAAGTTTCATTAAAAGTCATTGAATTTTTTAGTGAAATTTTGTCGAATGCAGTTGAATTTTCCTAATTTTCAACGAAACCCGAGTCGAAATATTGCGTCTACTTCGCTGTAGGATCATCAGATAGGAAAGTAGGAGCTGTTTCAATGAGATATCATCTTCTACTTTGCCCCTAGAAGTGGTAGAAATTTCCTATTTCACCACTCGTAGGAGCAAAGCAGATGCAAGGTTGACCTCCTACTTTGACCCTCCCGCCTCTACACGGAGAATAATGCAGCCCGAAAATATAACTTTTTCTTTCATACCTTTCGGTGAACTAGGAATAGAAAGATTTATAAAATGAATTTTGACATGAGAATACGAAAGATTACGAGTGCTGTAGAAAATGTGATGGGTAGGATTGAAATTTCATACTCACAGTTTGTTTAAAGTAATCGTAAGCTTCCGTATTTTCATGTACAAATTCATTTGACGAATCATCCTATTCCTGGTTTACAAAAAAATCTTGAAAAAGTGATATTTTGATAATCAAGCTTGAGCTTCGGTGCCAGTCAATAAAAAAGAACTTGAGTAATTTGATAATTTTGTTGTGAATTTCCTTTTATAATGTTAGTTGGGTACCCTATTTTTTATACACTCAAATAAATCATTCATTGAAAAAAGAAACCTCATAGATATTCGTTTGGGTAAAAAAATGTCATTTGATTCCAAAAATATTTCATTCCATGAAACGAATGAGTGTTTATTCGAATGAAATGCATATTTCATTTCAATCAAGTCAAATTATTAGATTCGTATTCGAATGGAAAATTTATTGGTTTGACCGACATCATTTGAATTGAATTGACATTTTGTTTTTCAATTACATTCTCGAATTGATAGAAAATGCGCTTTATGTGATATTATTATTCAAAAAATCCAACACATACGCTGAGAGAACAAATTTTCGGGAACAATCAAATATTTCATTGAATAGTCGCAACAAAATATTAATTTGAATGAAATTTTATCGAATCAACGAAATATTCATTCGATTCGACAAATATTCGATATTGTACAAAATATTTTGTCAATGAAAATGGATACTTGATAGATCTCAACGAAATTCCATTGAAATTAACGAGTACTCGAGTAAAGATTTTAATGTTTCCAAGAATTTTTCCTCCCACTGAATCCAGAAGAATCAGGTTCTATGTAGGAGCAGTAGATTATTGTGGAGTAGAGAAATAGAATCAAAAGATATTGTAGAAGCAGGAGCAATTTCAGTGACTGGAAAACTCGGGAAACCGAATGTGCCAAAAATGCACGAAATTCATTAAAATTCAACGAAACTCCTCTATCAGGGTTGCGTAGCTAATTTCTATGTACTCAACAAATTTCCTGCGTAAAATCATTTGAAAATATTGTTAACTATCATATGCAGTGATTTTTTATAGTTTCTTTGAAAAATCATCAACTCGTCATTCAATATTCCAAATAGCAAGTGACTGGGAAAGTGGAAAACTCAGAGAAATGACCTTCAAAATTTGATATTTCTGCGAAGAAGAACGAGTAGTTTGTGAATGGGCGGAAAAAAAACAGTAGATTCCTTTAAGATTCTATTATTAAATCGTTGAAATTTAAGAAATAAAAAAATACGTAATCTCATCATCATACGCTCCACGTAACGCTATGTATTACACTAACGGCATTGAGCAATTATTACCGATACTTTATAAATACATTGATCCTTGAAGCGTATCGAGAAAAATGAATATCTCAGTTCATGAAAGTAAGTAAGTAAATAAGTAAGTAAGTAAATAAGTAAATAAGTATGGAGAAGCGTTGGTAATGTTTTTCAAATCACACTTAACTTTAAGACAGATATTTTTCTTGGCATTTATCCAAAAATCTTGGAACCCAACGTATAAAAATTACATTAAGAATTCATAAATCAGAAAATTGTAATCCACAAACCGCAAAACCACGAAAAAAAGCAATTCAATTTGTTCATAAATGACCTCGTTTGAAATTTTCCATACAGAACTAAAAGGAAATCGCTAATTCTTTTTGAATGAGAACGGAACTAAATTACGATAATAGTTTTCAATCTCATTTTTTTCACGGTATAGTTATCTCTCATTGGGAAATGATGATCCTTTTTTTCAATAATTAATAATTTGTTATGAACAAATTTAATTTGTGTTTTTCAATATATATGTATATGGAGTGAAGAATGCAGGTTCACTTTTTATTTCTCGCCTCGCTTACAGGATGTACTTTATTTGGAACAATGAAGACAACACAGCGATGACGACAACACTCACCTGCGGCGATAAATGACGAAAATGTGAGAACGATGAGACACACTGATGAGACCCACACAACGGCGCAGGTAAGCCCACCGTTGTAACAATCCCGTCGCATCCTCAGCACATCAAATGGATTTTGCAAACAACCACCGTTTCTGAAATCAAAGGAAATCATTATTTCTTCTCTCAACAACGCGTATCGATTGATTTTTTGCGCCGTTCGGAAGGATATTCTCGGAGCGAATTTTATATATATATATGGTCTTATAGAGAAAGATATTACGATAGTTTGATTAATGTTTTGCAATATTTCGATCGAATCGAGGATATTTCACGATAATCCTGTTGACAAACGTCTATTAAATTCTATCATGGATAAATTTATGGGAAAGGCAAAAAAAGTACTCTTATACTGTCGTTAGATTCATTTTTATGGTGGTAGGATTTGGAAGATCTTTTGCATCAGGAAAGTAATTGAACATTTTTATTATGGAAAATGGATTTTTACCGCATAATCAGCGGGATAGCAATGCGTTTGGCAGTCGACTGACGTTAAAATCATGATCTTTGCAATTCGGCTGTTGTTGGGAGCCGAAGTCGCGCCAGCATTCGGCCAGAGTTGGTATAATCATTCAATATGTTCGAGAGACAACAATGTGCCAGCATCGGTAGGACTTTATTCTACTACGGAATCTATGGTGAATTGTATGACTTCAACAGTCCCATTACAATAAATGGCAATTTGAGTGATTCTTCGTTAATTTGGAGATCGGCTGATGTGATAGAGACTCAGTTTCTCACTCGCAAGACCCGGGTTCGATCCTCACTCAGTGAACTTTCAAGAAATCACTTCCCAAGTGCCTTTCTACGATGACGATAATGAGAACAATGAATTATTCGGATTTTTAAAGTTCAAATGTAATGTGTTTTTTTGTTACTTGAAATATGACCACTCCTGGTGACTCCGGTTATCGGTACTGTGCCAGTACTGGGTCGGGTTTGAATTTCAACATAAGATGTCATCATTTCGACTCCTTGTCATTTCTCATCCAGCTCTAGCAAAACAACTGATCCTGTTGCAATGCCAGAGTTTCACCATAGCGGGCTTACATCAAATATCGCTACCGCCGCGGTATGGTGGTAAATATTATACTGACCCTTATGTAAAATTGTGTTATCATTTCAACACCTTTGCCAGTACTGGCAATCCAACTGGCCCCATAATGGTCGCTCTAGATTTGCCAGTACTGGCACCTCCGGCAACAGTAGTGAGCCAGTAGCGGCCCGTCTTTCTTTTTCCACATGGGTAATTATATGTAGAATATACAACGAACGGTCACCACTTTGACATCCCGTATGGCGAAATATTTCGCTGGAAAATGTCTACGAAACCATGAATAATCTCTGTAGAACATCGCATTTTCTCTGCAAAAATCTGAAACACTCATGTTGCTGAAGTTCGAATTGTTTATTGGAACGAATTAGTAATCGAATAAGGAAATCCTCAGCTGTTGAAGATCCAAAATCTTGCAGTACATTCTTTGATTCATCTTTTCAATTGCGAAAAATTATGATGAATTCATTCGAGAAGGTAAATAACGATGGTTCTCCAGATTTTGTGAGTTTCAGTTTTCGTTTCGTTTCTCAATGCAGGCCTGAATGTGGAAGAGAAATAATTAGCAGTTAAATAGCAGCTAATCCTTTCATAGTTTTCATTACAGCTGCTCTCTAAAATCTTTGGAGTGAGATTTCACTCTTTAGCCAGCCAGAAGTGAGCCTGTCGAATTTTCGAGTGAAATTTCCACTCTTTTAGAGGGATATTCTAAGGTTTGAGGTTAGAAATTCATAACCACTTCGACGCTAGAGTGAATTTTTCACTCTGAAAGAGTGAGAGGTCACTCGAAACGAGTGAAAATTCCACTCGAAGCGGACAGGCTCACTTCTGACACTTGGTGGAGTGAAACGTGCGATATTTCACTCTTTCAGATTTGGAGAGTGCATGAATGTTAAGGCCAGGACCTGTTAAAATCGGAAGGATCCACTTCCTCCCCTTGGAATAGATCGTTTTTTCTGAGGAGAAATCTTTAGCAGGGCTTCAAATTATCACAAAATTGAGTTATTCCTTCTATTAATAAGTTCAAGGTGAAGGACAATTAGATACATCAGCTCGAATGTTAATCTCGGTTTACTGAAATGTACCGATACGGGCGTATTGTGGTGGTTTTGTTTTTGTTTTGTGGCACCATCGCGCACGTAAAACAGGTTCGTCCTACACCCGCATCCATCGTTCACGGCAAATCGAAGAAACAAAAAGAAAAGGCTGAATTTCACAATCCGTCAATTTGTAGGAATATGAAAAACCATAATCGAAAGCGTTCCAACAATAATTATCACATATATATTAAAAAAAGGAAAAACTGTCGCTTAATTATCGCGGTAATTAGAATTCTTGTCAAATCACACTACAGAAACAATAACATACCGAAAGGGAACAATACCAACGAAAAGACCCCATAAAAAGAAATTTCGCAGAATAAATGACTTTTGTTTTATCATCGATGGTATAGAGTATGACGAGGATAATTGTGTGGGATTCTTACATCATATTTGATACAATTGGCATGCCATAAATAAGTAGGAAATATCAAGAACAATGCAAAACTGTGCATTTAGATGATATCATATGATATATGTAACCATTATCGTAATCTCGCAGCGTTACAAAAATGTTCCACAAATTTATCCGTTATTTATATATATATATATATATATCATGATTATACCGCTTGCTATTCTCACCCTCGCTTTGATACATTTTTTCAGATTATCAGGGAACATGAAAATTTCTGAATAAAAAGACATTATGACATTTGCTGTTTTTTTGTTCTTTCGTTTGTAGAACAACTTCATCGTACATGACAACCTTGAATAGAATAAAAGCAAACATAAGCATTCTGTCATGTACCATCCGCATTCACGGTGGGTTTATGCATACTGTGTTCGTCGCAAATAGACAGCTCGATGACGACGGAAAAAGAGAAACTTTCCACCCGTTCCCTCTCCTGTCTATATCAAGTGAAAATCACACTTTCCGTGACTCTGATTGCACTACTCGTACATGCTTCTTCTTCTCCTAGCTACACAATTGAAAATGAACTAATATTTCTTTTTATTTGTAGCTGCGTGTAGCTCTTGTGTGAAAAGCATGTGATTTTGATTTTCAGCCCGAGTGGAAAAGTTTGCAAAATTATAGAAAAATTATATACAAACTATATGGACTTGTATATAAATGATATATAATTTTGGCACTCTTTTCACTCAGAATCCGTGTGCACAGAGAAAAAATGGTTTGCTACTATAGCGCCTGCAAAAGAATTTCTTGTTCCTGCAAAAATATTTACTTCAACAGCTGAGACAGGAAATAAATTCAGTTGTGTCGATCATTTTTCTTGCTCTTTCAGCTCATTTTTCTTCTGATTATGCCAGTGATACTTCTTTCTCCGTGTGAAAATATTTCGCTGCAAAATTTCTACAAACCCATGAATATCGCATTTTCTCTGGAAAAATCTGAAGGTTCTCTGAGGTTTTCATGAAAAATTGAGATATTCTGCACGAACTTTGCTCAGAATTTTCCGAATTTTTTCAACTCTAATTTTTCAACATTCTTATGGTGATGATTAAAAAATTTGAAAATCCCATAAATACATTCAAATATTATAAGTGAAAAAGAAGGTTGAAAATTAATCAGAGCTTCCACAGAATTTCTTTAGAGCGTTATTTCGTCCCTTTTTTCTCTGCAAAAAAAAAATGAAAAAAGTTTGTACAAAATATTCCGAATGTATCAGATCGTTCATGAAAATTTCAGAGATTCTCAGAGTTTCTCGTTACGAATACTCCAAAAAAGATATCTTGCAAAAAAGAGTTCTCATAGACATAAGACAACAATAAAACACCGCTCGCGATGAGTAGGATTTTTGTATTCTAGAATAAGGAATGTATATTTGACGATTGACATACATGCCGTTACATCTTACGGTATCTGTTTTAGAATGTCTTCTTCGAAACAATAAGCAGAACAACAAACCGTGTCAAAAATTCTGTTCTCATCACTCACTTCTTCCGGGTTTCGGAGAGGATTGAGTCGGTACCACTTATCTTCCTCGAGTGAAGGTTATTATTACTTCGTCAACACGGAACATTTCATCAAAATTAAATGGGATTGAAGTTGAATGGTTCGATCTTATGGTCAATAATAATATCTAGACGAATCGTGAGACCAGTTGAAAAGATTCTTTAGCGTTCTTCGGGAGAATACATTCATTTTCAAAGTCATTCAGAGAAATTTGAAGAAATCTCCAATTAAAAAAAATGTTCAATGAGCAAGAGTTTAGCAAAATTTCTTAGAATTTTTCTGCAAGATTTAGAATTTTTTGGTAGCGCTTCCCCAATAACAATATTTCTCTTCAAAACTTCATTATCGCAATTCTTAGAGAAAGAAAGAATTTTTTCAACAGATTCATCTTCCAAAACTCTGTGAAATTCTGCATATTTCTGAAAATTTCTATTGCCAGTAAAGATTTCTCTGTACATTTCCAACTTATTGGTCAAAGTTGTTTTGTTGAGAAATGTTGAATTTTCTCAACATTTTTTTACTTAATGAATGGTGGAAACATTTGACGAGGAAAGGAATTTTCTCCACGAATTCATACATTTCTCTGCAAACTACATTTGCAGAAGAAAATTTGAATTTTCTCTTTATTTGTCTATTCCAAGAATATTACGGCTTGTGGCGGAGAGTTGAGTTTTCTATACAAATTCATACATTTTTCTCAAATCGCATTTGCGGAGATAAAGTGAATTTTTTCAAATTTTTCAATCGACTCGAAACAACTTAAGTAAAATTCACTAGTAGGCCTCGAAAAAACCTCTCTCCCACGACCCACTCATTTTTCCGTTCGGAGGATTCTGAATCGATTAGTCTATATCCGACGGGAACGAATTTTCTAAAATGTTCTATCGATTTGACCCAGCACTTGGAAAAATTTACAAGTTAAGGTCGGAAAAAACCTTTCTCCCACGATCTACTCATTTTTCGTTTCATAAGATTCTGAATCGATTGGTCTATATCTTACAGGGACGAACTTTCAAAATTTTCTATCGATTTGACTCAGCACTTGGAAAAATTTACAAGTTGAGGTGAAAAAAATCCCCTCTCCCACGACCTATTCATTTTTCGTTTCAGAAGATTCTGAATTGATTGGTCTATACCTCACGAAAACGAATTTTTCCAAATTTTCCATTGCGATGATTCCCATAAGTGGTACTTTAAGATTACTGTAGTCATCTCGGAGATCCGCTGATGTGATAGAGGCTTTGCTTCTCACTCGCAGGACCCGGGTTCAATCCTCACTGAGGAAAATTCCTAAAAATGGACTTTCAATGTGGTGTCTCTTCCGTAATGTCATTCAAGTCGAACTGGAAGGAGATTTGTAGAGATAAACTCTGAACAAACATTTTTTTTCTCAAGCAAAAGTGAATAGATAAAACAGAGATTTGTAGAGTAATGCAGAAATATGCAGAGAAGTATTTAATATAATATGGAGATTTGGCGAGTTTTGTACGAATTTTGTGGAGAAATTCATAAAATATTACGAAGATTGGAAGAATTATGTACAATTTTGCAGAGTAATGCAGAAATTTGTAGAATAATATTTATGGTTGAAAATTCCGCAAATTTCTCAAAGCGTCTGAAATCTGACAGTTATGTAGAAAAATCTGAAGAGTTTCGAAGAATTTTGAAGAGAAATATTTTTATTGGGGTTTGTATGAAAATTTCTGGGCTCTTCCAATGCTGACAATGGTTCCAATGCTGGATGCTTGACATCTATCAAGCTTGGCTTATTCTTGGTCCAACATTGACCGAAGGATAGTTTCCATTCAAAGTGAGGATGACTTGAAATGTGGTTGAATATTGCCACAAACTTTTGCATCCCCCTTAATTCCAACGTTTGATATCTGCATTGATACCAGTCAAACTCTTCCATTCAATTTGATAGATTATCACAATGGGATTATACAAACAATGATTACTGGGGTTTTAATGGGCCTCTCATGGCCCTAAGATGCCAGCAAAGAGCCATTACCGGTCCTGTGGAAAATCCTTCAGGCGTGTTTGGGGAGCACTTTTATTATAGAAAACTATCCATGTGGAAATAGAAAGACGGGCCGCTACTGGCTCACTACTGTTACCAGTACTGGAAAATCCAGAGCCACCATTATGGGGCCAGTTGGATTGCCAGTACTGGCAAAGGTGTTGAAATGATAACACAATTTCACATAAGGATTAGTATAACATTTACCATCACATCGCGGCGGTAGCGATATTTGACGTGAGTCCGCTATGGTGAAACTCTGGCATTGCAACAGGATCAGTTGTTTTGCCAGAGCTGAATGAGAAATGATGACATTGAAATGATGTCTGGCTATTTCCACATGGGTATAGCTGCTCTTCTCTTCAACATTCGAGCCCGGATTGAGAGGGCTCAGAGTTTCTCAGAGTGTTTCGATTTTTTTGCAAAGAAAATGCGATGTTCTACAGAGATTATTCATAATTTTGTAGAAATAAAGTGTTGACCATTCGTTCTACATTCCACATACAATTATACACACGATTCACTTTTCCTCCACATACGTGAGAAAAAAGAAGGAGCAGCAGAAAATTTGTACTCCTTTAGATCGCACAAACAAACTTCACCTCCTTCGGGAATCGTTCCACTTTTCTCCCTTGGTGAACGATATACAATATCTTTCCACGCGCTTCAATTTTGCATCCAGTTTTTTTTTTATTTATCGATGCAACAATCTCGAAAAATTGTAACCGAGTAGAGAGTGAAAAAGAAATAGAAAATGTGTCACAAGTCATATTCCACTCCCGTTGATATCGCTTTGATGAGTTGTATGTAATATTCTTCTTCTCTCGATGAGAAGTACGATACAAATGTGTAGTGTGAATTCTTTGTACGCTGTTTTATACATTTTTCTTCACGTTTTCTTCTGATGAATTGTTGATCCATTGTAAACAACCCGAATACGAAAATAAATCGCTGAAATGAGTGTTTATGTGCGTATGGAACAATGGTCCAATCAGCCTGGCACAAGACCTGCCGAGACTTGTCTCGAAGAATTCAATGAACTTGGCCCAGGCTTGGGAATGATAAGATCAGGACAAGCTTGGGCCAATGGTTCGTTCCAGCCTAGTCCAAAAGATTCGCCAAGCATCAATCCATGCTTCTTCCATCACAGATACTGATGAGAAGAGTAATTTGATCCATATTTCAGCTCAAAGTTCTTCCTCGGAATACCGTACATGAATCATCTTAAAACGATGGATTAAATGTGCCTTGGCAGTCTTGACTGGGACGAGCTTGGGTTTTTCCCAGTCTTGTTAATCCCTGCATGGGAAAGACATCTTGAAATCCTGTAGAGAGTTCTTCAAGATCAGTTGATTTCCGTGTATGATCACATTTCAAAGTAGCCTATTACCATTGAGTCAAGTTTTATTCTTATTTAGATCAAATATATCTATCTTAGGGTGTGAAACTGGAGTGTGGGGCCAATCATGGGGAGGAGATTGGACTGGTCTTGGCCCGATAGTTTTGCACAAGTCTTTATCCATTGTGAACTCGGAATTCGGTCACTAATTGAAAACACTGTGCCACTTATGTGGACAACATCGGCTCAAATAATCATCTTAACCTTAGCTTGATTTTCACGCTTGTGCCAAGCTTGTACCAAGTGCAGTTTTTGGCCATTCCAAAGATACGAACAAATGTCCCATGACTAACTATTATCCATTGGAAACAGCGGGACAATCATGGGTCCAATTATTTTCAACGGAGGTTTGTTCCTGATACACGTGCCAATCCTGGGACAAGCTTGGGTTTTTGTCCAGTCCTGTCAATACCTGCATGGGTGTGGATAATCTTTTTCAGATTCCATAGAAGTTTGTTCATTTTTTTTTCCAGACAAATTGGAACGAAATCGCGCTCTGAAAAAATTCTGACGAATCTCTGAAAGATTTTCAACATTTTTCTGACTATTGAAACAAAAATTTTTCATTTTCAAAGAGATTTATTCTCATCAGGGTTTTCAGAGATCATTTGACCTATCGTTGGAATCTTATTTTTTATCTATAGTTCCATGTCGGATGAGTGATTACGAAACAATGACACACATCATCCACTGAATGAGCTTCAGAAGAAAATATTCTTGTTGAATCAAGGTGTGAGAGAATGACGCATAGTTTGAGGGAATGATGGAATAACAAACTATGCATAGGAATATTATTTTTAATTAGTCTTTTGAACTCAGTGACATGTGTACTATAGAGGAGAAGAAGAAGAAAACTTTATTCATTCTAAACATGTTAGTTTTATATACAAAAATGAAAAGTCATCACGATAAATCCCACATCAAACTCCCCGAGTGGGAGAATTTTCAAAATTATATATAATTTATATATAATTTATGAATAAATCCTTCTAATTTGAAAATATTGCGTTTTTCTTTGCTCGTTTTGGTAGCACTTTGTCTCTTCTCAAGCTTTCCTGGTAAAAATACGGATAGATCCGGATAAAAATTTGCAGTCGGATACAAAAATAGAATACTGATACTGGGTAAAAGAACCCATTGATTCTGACCAATTCTCATTAAATTACAATTACACATGCACAATGTTCTGACCAAATCTCACCGATGATTGTTCAATGAGATTTGGTCAGAACTTTCATGCGAATCTCGTTGAATCTGGCCAAATCTCGCTAAATTATGATCAAACTTGGACAATGTTCTGACCGAATCTCATTGAATTTCATTCGTCAGATTCAATGGATTCTTTCAACCAGGGTGATCCTTCATCACGGACCCTGAACTTACGAACGTTGCAGATTCTTCGCATCTCGCTGGAATATTTCAAGAATCTTCCACGCTACATGAATCACGACGTATTCGCTGAAATATATATTATTGAGACCACGCCGATCGAAACGCACATGTGGCACTCTTTTGCCAAACTCGGAGAAAAAGCGGATTATAAAAAGGAGCATGTACACAAGTATCTGCTTTGTATCCTACATCCACTGGTAGCTCGTGTGTAAACTCATATGCATGCATAACGCATAGAAATCGCATTTACGCGCAGTTGTTTAGAAAGTACACGATCCAATACGTACCGCGTGTTTTCCAAGAGCCACGCACCGTAGCAATCAAGTTACTCTACTCGTCGCGCAATCTTTCATACGAAACCGAGTAGCCTGATGTTTTACGTATCTTTATAGTTTAAAATTGCATAAACGAATCTAACGTACGATCCAACGAATATCATAATCATAATCACAATTTTTCTCGTGATAAACAGGAAAAAGTTTCTCCGAATTCTGTGGAAATCGTTCAGGAATTCGAGTGGAAAAACGAATTACAAATAATTTAATTAGCTTAATGGAAAAGTCAATGGAAAAACCGATATCAAAGTTTTCTACGTAAACCAACGAGGTATACGTGGAATCGTTGATGAATACTGATGGAAATGAATTTGTTAGCTAGTTTCCGGTTTAACGGATTCAACAAAAATTCGTCGAGGCGAGAATGTATTCTCTGTATGGAATTGATGCTTTTCCATTCTTTCCCATTTTCCCCCTTTTTAGAGAGATAAAGGGAGAAATGGGGAATGCTGTTTTTTTTCTTCTTGTCTCGGTTCAAGTGGTGGAGTACAGTTTTTATTTATCGGGAATTGTTGTTATAACAAACGAAAAGGTGATACAAAGTGGAATCTTGGAACTTCTCTGCTTTTACTATCCAACGAAAAAGGATATCGCTATAGGTACTCGCGAATGTATTATCGTTCAAAGCGTATCGTTGGCAATTTGTAAGTAATAAACCTACTCTGGGAGTGAACGATTTACAGTTGAATGCAATCCTAGTTCTCGGAAAATAAAACTTTTACAATTACAAAACCTGTTTTCCTGTATTCCATTGTGAGAAGCAGTATCTTTCGGTGTTCAAAAAAAAATTCATGCTTTGGAATTTTTGAATAGCTGCCCGGATAACACACGAAGAATTCTTTTTCAAAAACAAAAATATAATTTTTCAAGAACTCTTTTCGAACTAATGAATTCATAAAGAGCCTCTGGAGGACGTTCAATGTTTGGGACATTAACGAGTTCTTTGAAAATTCTTGAAGTATTGTTGTAGTACTCTCAAAGAACTCGTCAATGTCCCAAACATTGAACGTCCTCCAGAACTCTACATGAATTCATTGGTTCGAAAAGAGTTCTCGAAGAATTCTATTCTTGTTTGTGAAAAAGAATTCTTCGTGTGTTATCTGGGTGAATATTCTATAGTTTTTGTTCTGCATTGGAAAGAATATTTCTTACGATTCATTCATTTGTCCTCTGTCCACAGCATATTTCTTGAGATCAATGAAATATTATTGTAATCAATTTTTTCCATCCAATTGCAATACACTGCGAGAAAAAGGTACCTAGTTGGGACAACCAAATGTTAGTTGCCGCAGCTAAATTTTTATTTACGCCAGCTATACTCTAGTTGGGATAAATAAAAGGCTAGCTGTCTGAAATATGAAGAAAATGGTTCTTTCAATGGGAATAGAAAATATAGTTGTGACAAATAAAATTTAGCTGGTACTAGGAGATTTTTATTTACAGTGACTAAATTTCCTAGCTGTCGAATATTTGAATGGACTCTTTCTCTCAGTGTAGAAACCCTATTGCAAAAATCCAGGTAGGAATCTAGGTACCCATCCAAAATCCCCGTAGAAAAGCTTGAAAATCCAGTTGGAACTCCTGGGAATCCATATAAAAAATTTCCCATTTAAGAACCCAGGTAGGAATTTACATAGGAACCCTGGTGGAAAAACTCTTGTTGAATTTCATTCTGAATTTGGACACTATTTCATTAAGAACTGACAAAAATCCATGAATCTTCAGAAAAATCAAAGAAAATGATTGAACTTCATCGAAATTTGTTGAAATTCATCTTTTCTTGTTGATTTTTCATGAAAAAAGAGTCCAATTTGTGAGTTTGAAATCCAATTTTTTCCACCAGGGAATCCACGGCAAACCATCCGAATATCCTACAGGAAAACAGGGAATCCTATCCCTGGATTTTTTCACTAGGGAAAAATTTCAAAAAGCGAAAAAACTCTATATACGCACAAATTACAATTTATATTTCCAACTTGCAATCGAGTATCGTTTGTATCGATCTTTTCCCTCGTTGTGTCACCGATTTCATCGAGTTCGTATGAAGTGTAACATAGGAATCGATGTTTTATGGTTTTGCGCAGGTAATAAAATCTCATAAAGATCGATAAAAGAACAATTTCAGGGATCTATCGAAATCTATTGGACTTTTCCACATGGTTTGCACTGATTAAAATCGATGAGAGAATTTTACATCCCTCGAATCAGCCGAACGATTCATTGAATGTCAAAGCAACATTTTCGTATGTATGAATTTACATTGATTTCAATCAGTGAAGTTTATTTGGCGTGTGGATTATGAAAAGTGGGTCAATTAAATGAAACCTTTTTACCCGGGACGATTGAAGTCGGTGATATCGATGTTGAACGGAAGTGCGCGAAGTTGAAAAATAACGGGACGTATTTTAATTTTTTCAAACTAATCGCACGAAACAAGAAACAAACAAAGAAATTAATAATCAAAATGGGTTACGATTTAATTATTTGAATGATGAAATTATTATTTCATTATCTTTATTGTAAACTGAAATAAATATCACGCGAATTGGCGAAGAATTTCCAGAAAGGTGGAGGAAAGCTCTGTACGCAAAATAACATTAATAATTGGCGCTGGAAATGATGGGTTTTTGTTGGAAAAAGTTTTTTTTCATGTAGAATACCTGGCTCGAATATGGTTGTTCGATAATATCTAGAAGACTAATAGCGTGCAAAACACATGAAATTTATTCACGTTGAGGTCTCGGTACACGTGCTTGAACTGCGCATTCGTCGCTCCCCTAGCATATTCGTCAGTTCACCATACTTCCTTGTTCAATTCAGTGGGCTGTGGTGGAGATATTTCTCGCTGCATCTTTTTCATTCATTTTTACGCATGGGGAAAAAATTTGAGGGAAAAGAATTGAAATAAATTTCTACGGATCCCCGATTCTTCACGAGAATATTTCGTCGTTTATTCGAAAAATGAGGAAAGTGATATTCCAGCATTAGGTGGAAATGCTTCGAAAAGAATTGTGAATTGTATAATTTCGCGTAGTCGTCATTCGGCCACCCAAGAAAAGTAGTTACGGCAATTACTTAGTACTCAGGACAAATACAACGTTAGTTGAGATAACTGACAGAGTAGTCAAGCTAACTAGCGTGGTATTTGTCTCAACTACCCTGGTAAAAAAATCTCTCTGAATCTCTCTATATTTTTGGACATTTTTCAGAAAGGTTCAGAGCGATTTCAGAGTAATTCAGAGAAAGTTAGAGACCTGTCAGATATTCATACATCCTGAATATCTCCAACTTTCTTTGAATCTCTCTTAATTTTTTTAAATGGAAATCTAGGGATTCTTCAGGATCTTTCTAAATCTTTCCGAATTCTTCAGAATTCCATTTATTCACAATTCAAAGCTTATGCTGAATTCCTCTGGAACAGTTTGAGTTCCTCTGCATCTCTCTGAATTCCTCTGAATCTCTTTGAAAGTGTCAGAATTCGATATGTCTAGATTTTAAAGCTTACTTTGAATTTGCCTGAATTTTTCTGTATCTCCCTGGATCTTTTTAAATCCCTCCGAATTTCAAATGTTGAGAATTCAAAGGTTACTGTGAATTTGTCTGAATCCTTCTGTAAAGTTCCATACTCAATTTTTGTTAAGTTTCGGGTTTCTGATTTTCCCTGAAACTTCCTGAATACCTCCGAGTTCTTGAATCCAAAATTTCACTTCATTTATTTTTCTTTGAATTTCTCTGAATCTCTCTGAATTTCCTTGAATCCTTCTGTAAACTTCCATGGTCAATTTTCCCTAATTTCTGGGTCTCTGAGTTTCTCTAAAACTCCCTGAATGCCTCTGAAACCTTGAACTAAAAATTCCCCTCAATTTACTTCTCCCTGAATCTCTCAGAATCCCTCTGAATCTCTCTGAAATTCTTTGAATCTTTGTGTAAAGTTCCGTGCTCAATTTTCCTCAATTTCCGTTTCTCTGATTTTCCCTGAATCTTCCCGAATGCCTCTGAAATCTCGCACAAAAAATTTCACCGAATGTATCTCTCTCTAAATTTCTCTGAATCTTGGAAAGTTCAACGCACAATTTTTCCTAATCTACCCGTTCCTGAATCCTTCTGAATTTCTCTGAATTCCTCTGAATGTCCCTAAATCCCTCTGAAATTCACTGAATTCTCCTGAATCCTTCTGTACAGAACCGTGCTAAATTTTTTCTAATTTTCGTGTCTCTGATTTTCCCGGAATCTCCCTGAATGCCTCTGGAATCTTGAACAAAGAATTGCACTGAATTTATTCCTCTCTGAATTCTTTTGAACATCTCTGAATTTCTCCGAATCCTGCTGAAAAGTTCCATGCAAAATTTTTCCTGATTTCCGTTCCTCTGAGTTTCTCCAAAATTGTATCTCTCTCTGAATTTCTCTGAATCCTCCTGAAAAGTTCAACGCACAATTTTTCCTAATCTACCCGTCCCTGAATCCTCCTGAATTCCCCTGAATCACGATGAATTGCTCTGAATTCCTTTGAATCTCCCCCAAATCTCTCTGAATTTCTCTGAAACGTGAAATTTTCAGAGAGATTCAGAGAGATTTTGTTCACCGGGGTACCAAGTAATTGCCGTAACTACTTTTCGTGGACGATCGAAAATCGACTACATGAGTGGTGGTGTTGCAGCAAATATTCCTCATTTCCGGGCAACTACACTTTAAAAAATAATCGTCGAATTTTCTCCCAAAAAATGACGGCAGCAAGGTTCCTCTACAGATGGGAAATTTTTCACCATAATTTGGTGGACATTTTCTTTCATTTATAGACGATTCCACAGAATAATTCCTCAAAGTGGTGGAAAAATCTCTCATTTTTGATAGAAAACCAATTCCCCCGTGATAAGGCACGGAAAAAATAATTTAGCTGCAGCAGCTAAGTAGCTAGCACGGACACGGACAGCCATTAAATTAGCTCTTGCAGTTAAATTTAGCTGTTACCGCAAATAAATTAACTACAAATGTAAATTTTTTCACTGTAATAGCTAGAATTTAGCTGCAGGAGCCAATTTAATGGCTGTCCGTGTCCGTGCTAGCTACTTAGCTGCTGCAGCTGAATTATTTTTTCCGTGGGGGATGGCATCCGCCAACACTGTGGAGAAAAACTGCTCACATTTTTTACAGTGTATTGCAGCGATTCGGGTAAAAATTCCCATAGAGATCTCGAACAATAATAAAGTGTCTGATTTGAGGAACCTTCAATTGGATTCTCTCCACAGAATAATATCGAATCATTCCTTGGTTAGAAAAACGCTCCAAATTCGCTTAAATCAAATCGAAAGGAATGTGGCAAAAATTCAAGAATCGGCAAGATTCAATGGGTTCTTCGTTAGATACGCACATTGAATTTGGAGAACTCTAATTGAATTTCTACCGCATAAATTTCCCCTCAACATTAGGATTGTATTCCTTGTTGTCAATTCATTGTTAATTGATTACGAACGTTTTAAAGTGAATAAATATTTGAGGAATAATATTTTAAACATGGAAAATTAATTATTAATGTTTAAATGGTAAATGACAATAAATTGCCAACAAAATTCCATCGAAAAACCCGCCTGTATACTGTGTTCCTTCACTTGAGTGATGGATTCCATCCTCTGATCCATTGCTTTTTCATCCAAAATAGGGGATTTTTCTTCCATTTTGTGAAGCTATTCCGTTTTCTTGGGTGTTGAATTCTATAAAAAGTGAGGGATAACTCCACCGGGTCAAGGTGAAAAGTTTCCTATCCATGGTTTCATCGAAGGTAAGAAATGCTTCGCCTTGCCGCTTGGGGGCGTCTTGTAAGGACTTTTCTCATGTGAATAATTAAATTTTCAAACACATATTAGGAGATGTGCAATTAGTTTAAAGCGGAAATATTTGTAGTACATTGAAAGAAACTTCGGTTCCAGGTTACAAATAATCTATGAAATCTCATTGACGAATGGGAAAAATGAATAGGTTTCAATGGAATTCCATAATATTCAATCAGAAATTTCACCACTCGTAATAGGAGTTGATAGAATATTTCTACTTGAGTTCCTGTTACTTCCAAGTATATTTTTCAATAATAAAAATATAATTCTCATACTCGCTTTTGAATTTTTGTATGGAAAATGCATGAAGAATGCAAGGAAGAAGTAAATAAATTGTTCAGGAAGAATGTTGTAAGAATTCTTTGAGAATCCTTATCGTGAAATTTCGTTGAAAATTAGCAAAATTCAATAAAAATCCTCAAACTTCAACAAACTCCAATGGGAGTCAACAAATTTCAGTCAAAGCTACTGAATTTTGTGGACAATTATTGAATTTTACCGAAATTTTATTGAATTGAGTTGAATTTTGCTAATTTTCAATGAAAACCGAGTGAACAAAATTCAACGAAATCATTCCACTAGGGATCCTTGAACCTTTAGAAGGACTCCTTGAAAAATTCTCAAGAATGAAAAAAAAGAAAGCTGGATTCAAGCACTGCCCGAGTGCCAGGATTTTCAAAATTATATACAATTTATATATAAATTGTTTTTCCAGGTCTAATTTGTTGCAACATCAGGCCTCGCGCAGCCTTAGGCTGTCCCTGTCAAGAATGCATTATAAATTCTCCCGGAAACAGCCGGACGGAATTAATTTGGGCCATGTATGCTATGTCCCATGCAGGTCGTCTGTTTACGCTCTTACAAATACTTTCCCAATTCACCAGGAAAAATATATCCTAGTCTGAATCGAAGCCACGTACCAATAAATACACTTTCTTTAATCGAATATCAAGAGATCTATCATATCCCCTACTAATCTCCCAAACAGGAAATCTTAGAAAGTTGTATCCTGGTATTTCAAACAAATCTGTGTAATCTCCGAGTCTTTGTGTCGCTCGGGCTTCCTCCCGTACACCATCGAATATCGAATCGTATATCGTAATCGTTCAAATCAAGGGATTTGAACTTCCAAATCTTCGATGGGAGAAAGTGAAAGTCAAACAATTTCCAAAGCATCGAAAATAAATATTCACTCACCTCGAAATAATTCTAACGATCAAATCCGACAGATAATATAACAATCCTCTTCTTATACACAATATTATTCCGGAGTCAATAACCCAAAAAACTTGATCGTTCTTTTTGTTTTGTGTTTATTTATTCCCGGAAACTTCAATAATTCACTTTTAATCTCACAGTATCAGTCTTTGTTCTGATTTTTCAACAATATTCAAAGTGAACACCATTTTGCGATAGTTTTATAAAATAAAAAGCTTCTCATTCTATCGAGAAAGTAGGAAAATTTGTGAAAGAATTCAAACGCGTAATGGTAAATGAAAGACGACAACCGTGTGTTTGAGTTCAATCCACGCCGAATGACGTTCGTACACTGTCCAACCTGGCACACGAAAGTCGAAACCACTCCAAGTCAGGCTAGCGCGCGTCTCCCATCTTCAGATCCATCGTGGGTAGTGTGGATGACCCCTTTCTAAAATCCCCAACGGCGGATGACAACGATGCATATATCCATTGTGTAAACTCGTAGGAACACGGTTCCCACCGGTATTTTTTTCATTTTTTTTATTTTTCAACATCCACGATAGGGGAGATCGAATTTATCGTTCCCCGACAAATCCGAATACCGTGAAAATTTGTACTTTTCATGCAAAACCCGAGGTTTCAACCGCAGAGATGAGATACAATACGGTGAAAGAGTTGGAAAGAATTCGAAGTTTAGAATCGATATCATATATGTGGGGTAATCAAAAGTCAAGTTCCATCGATCGGAATCAGAAGTAGATTCATAATTGCATGGGGAGGAAAATTATAGTGATTTGAAATCGGAAAGTGGAACTCGTTTATCGTTTGGGATATTTTTAATTGATAAAGTTGATCGATCGTAGTCAAGGTTTGGAATAATTGAATCATAAATATCATTTTTGCATTTTTTCTATCAATAGTTCGTGTAAAAAGTATAATATATTTGTATTTTGATTAATCGAAGCTCTCTTTTTTGTGAGTTATTCATTAATTATTGCGTTTAAAAAAGCGGCAATGTCCGTGTGGGAATCAATTTTTGCCCTAGCGATGATGATGTCATAATTTTTCATAATTTCTTATAAAAGTAATTTTCCCCTGGTAAAAATGAAGCGTTGAAACGCAACGAAAGCGTAAGCTTAGAGTCATGTAAGCGTAATTTAGGAGAGAATCGGAATATTTTCACGTTTCATTTGTTTCGATAACCGCTTCCTTCACTTTTGAATTTCCACCAGGGTTCTTCGTAATTTCTCATCAAAGTCCCAATTCTAGAGAAATTGTGAAGAATCATCAGAACATTTTTGCTAGCGCCAGTTGAGGCCAAACTACACGGGAAAAAATTTTAGAGGAAATATTGTCAAGCCCATTACTAGGATCAAGTGGAAACAGGAGCGCAAGGAGGATTATGCTTCAAGCAAGGAGGCTTGTGACTTCAATTATAGCTCATCGGTGAATGATCTATCAAATATATGTGAAAATATAATTAGAAAAGCCTCTTTGGAACGAAGTATGATAGTTAAATCAAGTGATAGAGCTATAATAAATAAACCTTGATATGACAACGTCTGTAGAGTAATGAAGAAAGAGCTGAATGAAGAATTCAGACAATGTAAAATGGGTTCTTTTCAAAATCAAGTAAGCAATTATGTATATCTTGAATTGAAAAAAAGAATATAAAACTACATTGAAAAATAAGAGAATTGCCTATTATTCAGAACTGATTCAGGAGTTCTCATACTCAAGAGATCTAACATTTTTCTGGGAAACTAATAGAATGTTTTCAGTTCAATGTATGGGAAATTTCATCAACATGTAACGGAAATTAATTTCCCGTCTAAAAATTGGAATCTTCCGGTTGCTGTTTACAGCTTATTTATTTAATAAACATGGGTGCCCTGCTGCAAATGCCAGACAAATCCGGATAGGAGCCAGTAGATTCTGAGTCAAAACAACTATGTTTCAACTGAAAGTAAGCACCAAAAACAAATGCCGACACAATGTCAAATGAACCCTTCAATGAGGAATAAGACAATCCCCAGGTGAAAATTGACGATTGGCACTAGGATGGCGCAACACTGACAAAGATTGGCCGAGCCTTGGTGGTTAGCAAGGTGCAAGCTTGAAACGATAACATCGTTACAGGCTCCATTGATGTATTCTGCCAATCACGGACCAACATTGGTACGATTATGGCAGTCAAATCAGCCATCATTGGCAACCCTTGAAAAAATTTGTCGCTCGATCTAAATCCAAGATTGGATCATGCTTGTACTCATTACGAACCAAGACTGATAGACGAATTTTTTTATGGTCTGCCAATGGTCAGATGTTTTATGCATTTAAAGGAGGTACCATCATTTATTACGCATAAATAATGTTGACTGCTAAATTTGAGTCAATACTATAATAGTACTGAGTCAATATTCGGCCAAAATTGATTCAACGTTGCGACAATCCCGCGCCAACGTTGAGCCAATGTTGTGCCGATGTTCAACTCTATGTTGAACGATTGCAAAAATATAATAAAAATTCAGAGTCATATATTCCCGACATCGATCGCTTCCCCTCCACACATGTTAAGAAGTACAGCCCGAACCTGAAATATTTTATACAACCAGGGCCAGAGAATCTCTGTATACATTGAAACGAAGAAACTTATTCGATTAATTCAATACAAGATGTGTTTATAAGTTTAATATAACTCAATGATTACTGGTTACCTTACAAATCAATTACATCAAGTATAATTCAAATTCTGATGTCCACGAGTCCATGGGTCTGCACAGCTAAAATCTCTCCTTCGATGAAGGACCTATGATGAAGACAAGAATTTTCAAATCAGAAGGTTATATGATGCTTATATATCAACCGCGTAGTTCGTTGAGCGCTTGCGAGAAACGAACCGAGCGTTGGAAACAATACCGAAGGGTGGCGCTTTGACATTGGACGCGGGAATTTTTGTATGGAGACGTATAATTGAGGATCGTGGTTAGCCTGAGCCAAGCTTTGACCAGGCTTGGCACTGCATTGGGTACTCATTTCTTCTAAACGTTGTCAACGTTTGGATTAATATTCAGCCGTGCTATGAAATTGTTCGTATGAAGTTAATTTCTTTTGTCCAAACGATATTGGGACAACGATGAACCATGATTGGCACAATCTTGAGCCGATGATGGATTGATCATTGGAAATTATGATTCCCAACATTGGTGCAACATTACGCCACTTGTCAGTCAACGTTGGCTCGATATAGATTTCCAAGCCTTGGATGTCAGCATTGCGCCTATCTATTTTCCATCGTCAGTATTGGCGCAAGCAAGAAATTTCTACGTGGGTCAGCTTTTTACTTGCCACCATTAATGGGACATGGTTTAATTTGCGCGTCATTCGATGAATAAAATTGAATAATTAATTAAAAACAGGACGGAATAGTGGGATTTATATTATATTTTCAATGGACTACTCAGTATTATTCATTGGACGATGCATAAATTGTCTGATCCCTCTTCAGGAGGATTCCCAATGTCAAAGACTGAATTTCACACACAGCCCTATTAAAAATGTCCGACAGATCCTGACAGATTCCGGTCAAAATTCTGTCTGGTTCCATCGGAAATCATCATGCCTGGGACAAAAACTGACCAAATCCTGCACAGACTGGAATGCCAAACAAAACCTGACGGATTCCGGTCAAAATTCTGTCTGGTTCGGTCGGAAATCATCATGTCTGGGACAAAAACCGACCAAATCCTGACAGAAAATTATCTGTCGGACATTTGAAATAGGGAGATAAATTTGGAGGATTAAAGGCGTGAAAATTCCGCATACTTTTCTCACTCGAAGTATCCCAGGATGATCTCATAATTTCCCACAATTTCTCATAAAATTCATTTCTTCTCAAGGATTTGGGACTTTTATGGGAAAAAATGAATTTAAGAGAAATTATGAAAAATCATGAGATCATTTTCGCCAGGAATCGCAATGCTATCCTACGGAGGCTTGAAGCCACACATTTGTTTTATTTTATAATCAACGCTTTGAGCCCGTGACTATCAATCAGTCTTTCTACTGTGATCCAGATCTCTTTGGCATTTTTAGCAGGGTGATTTGCTGGCAACACGTCTGCATATCCAAAAATTCTTCGCCTCTGTGAGAAGACTTTTCTGAGACAAAAATGAAAGATAACTCTCATTCATTTGTTTTTACCCGTGTGGAAATTAATTCTTGGCGCCAGTTAGGGCCAAACTAGGCGTCCTTACTTTATTCCAGGCCCTGTTTTGGTTACCTTTATAGGGCCTAGACAGGATTGTCACGCTCTCATTTCCAGGGCCTGTACTGTATTCCTAACTTGGGCCTATGTAGGACACCCATGATGGGGCCAATGCAGGCTCTGAAACTAGGGCCTTTGAATGTGTAATAAATTTTTGCATAGATTATCAAATTAGATGAATATCGCAAGGAGAGAATAAAATTCCCACCCGGGTAGAAATGATTTATGACATTCCCCAGTTCTATTCAGGGCCTGGTCAGGGCCTGGTCAGATTTGATCATTTGATATATTAAAATGATTATTTTGATTGTTTCTTAATGAATCAAGTACCTTTCAGTTCATACAACGTTCCCTTTTTTATTGTTATGTCTACGAGTATAAGGTATTAATTATCATTATGATTTTCCATCAATTCATTGATTATAAAATTTTTATCTCATTGAATTCATTCAGTGAAACCGAAACTATTGACTTTTATCTAATATCAAATGGAAAATTTCTTGCATTTCATTCCTGTGCTCGATCAAAACGACAGAAATTTGGCTATAAAAATGGATCTATGTAAAGACTTTGAATTGTAAATAGTTTAAAACTTTAGTTGAATAAAGAGGTTATATATTGCTGTTTTCAACCAAGGTTGGGTGCGCCTAACTTTTCAAAACAAGGGGAATATACCAATAATGCAGGTTGGTAATGCAGGTCGGCCCTACGAGGGTTGTGTACAGGTGTGCTCAAATTCAAATCTTTGGGAGAATATGGAAAGCCTAGCAAGGCCATATACGGGCTGTAGTAGGGTGCGCCTGAATTAAAATCTTTGGGAGAATACGGGAAACACAGCAAGGCCCTATACGGGCTTAAGTAGGGTGCGCCTAAATTTTTCAAACAGGGGGAAACATTGGAAATGCATCTTGGCCCCACATGGGCCTTGTATGGGTGGCCCTGAGTTAGAAAAATCAGGCCAAATATCAGAAACCCAACTAGGCCCTTTAGTGGTTAAGGCTAGGCCATCCTAAGTTTGGATACCCGATTTAAGCCCATACAGGGCCTATATTCAATACAGGTCGCCCGGACAAATTTCCACACGGGTAGCATAAAAATCTCGAGACCCATCCAAACGCTAAAGCCAGGACTCTAATATTTGCCAACAGAATATTTCCTGGGTAGTATTTACTCAAGGTAACACCTGGTTGAAGAATAATCATGTCCTGTCCAGTTCTGTGGGGTTTTCACATCAAGTAAAGAACTTATCGAACCGAATAGAGAATTTTCTGACAGTTTCTGATATTTCCAGATGATCGGAACCAGAATTCAAATCATCGCCCGTAAACCAAAACACACTTTTCACATACATTCCCGAGTCAAAAAATGAAACCTCATTTAGCTCTGATTCTTTGCTCATTACCCGAAGAGAACATGAAGCTTCAGCGAACGTTCAGATCAGATGTGTATAGATCGAGCTGAAGGTTCATTAGAGCTAACTTTTAGATTCATAAACGTTTGACAAAGGTTCTACGAACGTTGAAATGTCCGCCTCGAAATACGTTCAGGAAACATAGATGAAACGTTCGCTGAAGGTTCATCGAAGGTTTAACGAAGCTTCACAAAAATATCTATACTTATATTAATTTTGATCAATTCATATGAAAAATAAATTAATTAATAATATTATAAATTAATCTAAGTATAGATATTTTTGTGGAGCTTCCTCAAACCTTCGATGAACCTTCAGCGAACGTTTCATTTATGTTTCCTGAATGTATTTCGAGGTGGACATTTCAACGTTCGTAGAACCTTTGTCAAACGTTTGTGAATCTAAAAGTTAGCTCTAATGCACCTTCGATCTGATCTATACAGATCTAATCTGAACGTTCGCTGAAGCTTCATGTTCTCTTCGGGTACGGAGTGAATCAGGTTTGATTTCATTTTTCGCCCTGTTCTCAATCTGATCTTGCTTTTAACATTCTCATTCAACCTGATGTTAACCTTTTTTCGACCCGATTAAACTCCGGATCGTTGCGTATTACGGAGTTGATTAGGCTTTAAAAAGTATGACAATTTTTCGACTCGGGTTCGAGCAGGATTATTCAAAGTGTATTCACAATTCATATTTAATGCATTAAGGGGAGGATAAGATTAATTCGTACAAAAAAAGACATGTTTTTGTGAATTTTTTGTAAATTTGAAACTTTATTCAAATTAATACCCCAAAGTATGACATTCAAAGAATATTGTTTGAAATTTTTACGAAGAAATATTAAAAAATACGCCAATGCCAGCAATCATTCGGACATGTCTCGGAAAAAAGTAGAATTGAGGTGCCCCTCGTAACTTGGTGCTGGATCATCTGACTCCAAAAATGAAAGTTCATTCGTTAGATAATAGTTTCCCACAGGTAACGTTGGGAGGGTTTTTTGAAATTTCAATTTTTCACTTTTTTGAAATAACACTTTGAAGGGAAAAACGCGATTTTCTGCGTAATAACAAATTAGCTTATTTGTTGATGTAAGATGAAAATGATAAACAAATTAGAAAAAAGCTCTCCAGGGTTATCTCGTAAATTGAGTACAGAAATAGTGTTCGAAATTTCAAAAGGATCGGTGCGGTAGTTTTGAAGTTATGAGGGGCACTGCAATTCTACTTTTTTCCGAGACATGTCCGAATAATTGCCGGCATTAGCGTATTTTTTAATATTTCTTCGTGAAAATTTCACACAATATTCTTCGAATGTCATACTTTAGTGTACTATCAGTTTCAATCAAGAGATTCTAACTGTGTCGTCACAAAAAATTCACAAAAGAGCATGTCTTTTTTTTTTGTACGAATTAACCTCACCCTCCCCTTAAAAGTGCAATCAAAATATACAAAATGTATTGAAACAACATTTATATTCTTCGAAAAAAAATTAAAAATACTTTTCATGCTGGAAAATGTATTTCAAAAGCTTTTTTCATTATGTGAGCGTAGCCCCATTGATTCAGTCCTGGACTTCCCTCCAGGAGCGGACTATGGCCTGTGCCAAGGGCGGCAATTGGGTGGAAGAAAATTTTTTTTGATTTTAATAATTCAAAAATAATTTTCAGGAGAATAATGAATTCTAAGCGATAAAACAAAATTTCCTGGTGATGAATATTTTCGTGAAAAATTAATTTTTGTTGTCATATAAGGGGCGGCAAAAACCAAACTCCGCCCTGCTTCCCTCTTCAATCAGATAAATTGTATCTGGTTAACTAAAGTGTACCCCAGTGCATCTTGAACCTCAACCCTCTGGGTACACACTCATAGTTTCCCCTGGATCAGTTTGATCCAAGTGTATTTTGATCTCTCATATCTCGGCCTTAAAACATCGTATAACAATGTTTTTTTTTTGAAATTTATTGCCGAAGTCTGCAGAATACGAATCCCGAAACCCGCTTTCCTCTACAGTTGATAATTTTTTCAATATTCAAAAAAATGTAAATGTACTTTTAGAGAGATATACAACTTTTCGAAATGAAGGATCCATGAATTGTTTATCAATTAGCCTCCAAAAACCTTCAATCGAAACCATAACATCTTGTATATTTTTCTCCCGTGTTCCACACTGGATGATGATATTTTTCAAATCATTCGAAAGAGAAATTTCAACGATCCAACGGAGTGAGGTAGATATTATTTTTGGGAACGACGAGTGGGGCATTCGCGTATCATCGAACAGACAAAACAAGTGGTTTACGGGGTTACAATTTAGGACAACCGAACGGACGTCACAGAAGTTCCGGTAACACACGCGTATATGATCGCCTCATTAATACACTTTTACGTGTGTATATTGATGTGTAAAAAAAAAACCTGTACGTGAACACACGTTGGTTGGAAGATCCGGCCGAAGGAGGAAAAGAATTGAGAAGAGACTCGAAAGGAGGAATGTCGGTCAGTGGGCCTTTCCCTCGCGTATGACTCGTACGCTGTGACGAGGAGTACTCGGAACGTCAGAATCTTGGCCCCGACCATGGTCACCTAGGAATGCGCACATCACAGATACACACGTACACACGCGCAACTGTGAAAATGAAAATAAAGTACCGTTGAATGCATCTTGCGCGGATTATCGATATTTCGCATTCATCGGGATCGATCTGGGAAGCCTCGAGACAATTGTACAACGTTATCTTATTGCTTATTGATATTTATTCCTTCAACTTCCAATTCCTTGTTCATCAAAAAACAATAATATTATAACTACAAAGAAACTTGAAACTCAAACAATGAATTTTAAATTATTTTGATCCTAATCCTTTGAGGAAACGATCACCAAAACATTCAAAATCATTGCTCTTGTTATTCATTCCCATTAAACGTGCGGATTTCCGATTCAAATTCAATGGGTTTTAAACCCATACAACACCATAGATTCCAGTAATGTTGCAATTACATTTCAATCCCAGTGAACACTTACGTGGACGATGCCCTGGTTAGAAGAATCTATTGAATCTGACAAATGAAATTCAATGAAATTTGGTCAGAACATTGTCCAAGTTTAATCGTAATTTCGTGAGATTTGGCCAGATTCAACGAGATTTGCATGAAAGTTCTGACCAAATCTCATTGAACAATCATCGGTGAGATTTGGTCAGAACATTGTCTACGTTTAATTGTAATTTAATGAGAATTGGTCAGAATCAATGGGTTCTTTTAACCAGGGTGGAGAGCTCTTATTTAAGAGGCCTTTTGAAAGAGTTCTGTCGATGTTATCATATTTATATCCGAGTTGTATCATTTTTCTGAGATTTCAGGAAAAAATCCTCTCAGAGAGTTCGTTTGGATAACATTTTGTTAATCTCTTGTTTTCGACGCATCTGATAACATTCTGATATCTTTATGTTAACCTTCTGAAAGGTCTATCTGACCTCTCACACATATTTGGGAGGTCTTTAAGAGCTCTTTACGACACTGAAAAAAATTTCACCGGAAAATTCCAGTACATGTACTGGAAGTCATTAACCTGTACATGTACCGGAAAATTTCAGCACATTTGTACTGCAAATATTCAGTGCAAACGTTATGGAATTTCCGCATCAAAACTGGAAATTTTCTGAGCCTCGGTACTGGAATTTTTCAGTACACGAGCTGGACTTTTCCAGGACATGTACTGGAAAATTAATGCTGAAAATATCCATGAAAATTGAAAAAAAATTGCTCACGCAAAGTGATTTTGCAGGGTCCTTGTGTTCCAAGATGATTGAGAAGCTTTTGATCGTTCATTTGGATGGACAGAAACTCATGTCTACCTAACAGGATTTGAACCCACACTTTTCTACCTGCCTACCAACTGAAACCTAAGACCTAACCGATGAGCTATAACGCGACATGTTGGAAGGCCAGCTTGGGTTACTACATATGCTTCATATCTAGAACACAAGAGGATAAGTCTTGGAAAAACCTCATATATCAATTTCATTGGCTACAATTACAATTATTATTCAAAATCTCAATCAGGAAATTTTTAATATAAAGACTTGAAATTTTTCCTGCCAGAAATGACGAAGTCCAATAGAAGTGGAAAATTTCAGTGCAACAGTGATTAAATTCCGTTGCATAGCAACTGGAAAATTCCATCACACGACCTGAAAATTGCAGTTCAAAACCTGTATAATTCAATTGCATAGTAACTGGAAAATTCCATCACAAAACCTGAGAATTGCAGTTAAAAACCTGTATAATTCCAGTATACCAACGATTAGGTTTTTTTTTCTAAATTCCAAATTTTTTCTCAAGTCCTTTTTGAGGGAATATTTTTTTTTGGTGCACAAGAACTATAAAATTGTAGTACGAGCCGGTAAAATTTTCGCGAAATCATGGCAAAATTTCAGTACATCATCTCAAACTTGAAAATTCCAGTACAATGACTGAATTTTCATTTATGCTTGGTAAATTTTCAGTAACGTCACAACAAAATCTCTGTACATGTACTGGAATATCCATATTCCAGTACTAGCACTGGAAATTTCCAGTGCAGTTGCACAGTAAATTTCCAGTTTTTTTTTACAGTGTCGATAACATATTGTTTACTGGGATGTTTCATCTTCATATTACATTTCAATATCCTTCCACAAGAACATATCAACAATCTATCAATTGAAATGTTACCTATTTGCAATGTATCAGATATATTACAAAAGAAACATTACAATGAAATATTTTATAAGTGTTCTGAAAATATTTCAGAAATATTTCATTGAAATGTACCTTCTGATCAAAAAGTACCCGGAATTTCTCAATGAAATTTCGTTAACGAAAACGGTTCAATTATTCATCGATATTCACTTGATTTCCTTCGAAGTAATCTCCATTGCAAGCAATACACATATTCCAACGCTTCTTTCAATCTTCAAAGCATTTTACATAGGCCGATTTCGGAATCGCCTTCAGTTCCTTCCGCGAATTGTACTTTATTGCCTCAATCGTCTCAAAACGCTTTCCGCGAAGTGGTAACTTGAGTCGTGGGAATAGGAAAAAATCACAAGGAGCCATATCAGGTGAATATGGAGCTTGAGGAACGGTATGAACATTGTTTTCAGTCAAATAATCGCGTACAAGATGAGATGTGTGTGTCAGTGCGTTATCGCGATGAAGAAATCACGAGTTATCTCTCCACAATTCTGGTCTCTTGCGAGGGAATGTTTTCCCTCAAACGCTTTGATACGCTCACGTAATATTCCTTATTCCCTGTCTGACCTGGTGGGAGAAATTCGGAGTGGAGCACACCACGGCAATCAAAGAAAACAGTCAAGAAAAGCTTGATTTTAGATCGACCCTGTCGCGGTTTTTTAGGTTTTGACCCGTCTGAAAAGCGCCATTCCGATGATCGTTGGTTAGTTTCGATGCCATATTCATAGACCCATGTTTCGTCACCGGTAATGATGCCTTCGATAACATTTTGGCCCAAAGAAAGCATTTCTTTAGCAACATCAATGCGATGCTGTTTCTGCAACAAATTCAACACTCTCGGCACAAGCCGTGCTTCGACTCGTCTCATGGCCAAAATATTGTGCATAACGTTCTGCACCGATCCGAACGAGACCCCAAGATCGGATGCTATCTCCCTGATGCTCACACGACGATTTGCGAGGACGATTTCTTGAATTTTATCAATATTTTCGTCAGTGATACTGGTGGATGGACGACCGGAACGAGGCAAATCATCAACCACGATACGACCTGCTTTAAACTCTTTGTACCACTCGTACGCTTGTGTTTCCGACATCGTCGAGTCCTAACAGTGTGATGCACTCACGGTTACCAGATTTTTCTATACGTTGAGAGAATGATATTTTTCCGGGAAATGAATTTTCTTGAGCGCAGATATGCGATTTACTAGCCTCTTTTCTAGGAAACGATGATTAATTCCAAGCACACGTTCTCTTGTTTATAGAAGGTCGTTCCACTTATCGTCAACTGAAGATTGCTAGTATCATATATGTATTGCTTAAACGTTCGGGTTAATAATATATAATTGCTCTGTTCGATCATTCGATTTCTATCCGGATAACAATTTTGAAAAATTGAAGGATTACTCTGGATCGAATAATCGGTTGCGCGCGTGAACTTTCGTCCGGTGCACCTGGAAGCAGGCAACCGTCGCTGATTCCGTTGGAGGACTTTCAGGGTAGAGTAAAGTAAGAAATGCGCGATACCAAAAAAACCCCCCAGCGGAAAAGTTATTGTCAGTATATTCAAGAACAGTTTGGAAAATTTCAAGACAATTCCGGATTGCGGATATGTGGCATGGGGAATTAAATCCACGCGAACTTGAGACTGGACGTGATTTGTATGGGATGCCCTGGTAAAAAAACCCAGTGCCGGATTAAGTGTTGGGCTTACTAGGCACAGGCCTATAGGCCCCCACCAATGAAAAATTGTTTAATATAAAAATTAAATCACGAAACCACATACCACAAACCCAAGTAACACAAGAACTTTTCAAAGGTGCTATGATGATGCAGTGAATGTGAAAAGAATGTGTAAATGAGACTATTTTGGATAAATTCGTCAAGATATTCTATGGAGGTGCATAGCATATAATTATTCGAAACAGTCTCATTTGGAGGTTCTAAGTGTGTTCGCAGGATTTTCCAAACACGTTTTTAGCGTTTTTAACCTCTTGTGTTGCTTGGGAACGTAACGGGGGTGTTCTGAGCTCCAAGCGAGCCAATCCCCAAATAACCCTGGCAGTGAAGATTGCTTTGAAAAATACTACGCTTCTGTTTAATTTATTTCGTAGCTCGGAGTTTGATATTTTCAACTTATCATTTTTAAGTTGCCCTTCCATAGGCCCCCACAAAAGTTTGCCTGGGGCCCCACTGTCGGTGAATACGGCACTGAAAAAGCCGGATGGGAACCTGACTCAAACCCGTATGAAATCTCGGGTGTATCCGAGCACATTAAGGTTTTGGCGGTGATTCTTTATCCGGTTTCATCCAGGCCCTATCCGGATTTGAATACTGAATATTTTCCGGAATCCCACACGAAATTTGGATAGAATTCATCCGTCTCCTTGTTCAGGTTTTATTTGAGATTCCAAAAAATATCTTGTCCCAACACTCGGATAGGATCCGGATGGAACCGGATAATCCTAACTGCGCAATGTGTCTCTGGGACGTTTTCTGAACGTTCAGAAAACCTCTCCTACGTTCTATAAACTTTCCATAAACGTTCCAGTGGCACGTTGTACTGTCTGGGAATGACCACTGCAAAACCCGTATACGCGCCCGGATACACCTGGATGGAATCCCGGAAATTTCCTCCGGGTTTGAGGCGGACTATCATCCGGGTTTCATCCGGTTCCCTATCCGGTTTTATTTTATCAGGATACCTATGCGGTATGTTCCCAAGAGTCATCTTTGGGGGAATGTCACATGGGTGACCCCCGAGATACTGTCGCATCCCTGGTTGAAGAATTCTATTGATTCCTATTGAAAGTGCAAAATTCTCATCCAAACCTAATGGATATTGATCGTTTTCAATTGGAATTCTGTCCGTTTTAACGGAATTAATAGGATTTTTTTTATGAGGGATGTATGACCTATGGGAAAAAGTCGCATGGGTGACCCAAAAGATGAACCAAAAACTCATTCCGTGAATGTGCAAAAATAGTTGGATAAATATTCAAATTCTTCAGATAGCCCAAGAGTTCTAAAATAGTTCATAATGAATACAGTGTATTCATATAGAATTTTCTCAGAACTCTTGTACTATCTGGGATCTGAATCAATTTCTTTTTATTTTATTTTGCTTAATTTTATGGTTCTTCATGATACCTCACCTGCGTATGAGATTTCAAAACACACGAGTCGTTTACGATTCTACTGAAGCGATAGTGAGGGTCTCCCTCGCATCCCCGACGGGTTTTTTCCTCTTCCAAAAGGTCAATAGCCCAAAATTCCCTGATAAGTCAATTTCTAGGGAGTTTTCAAAAGGTTACTGAGAATTGACCAATCAGCGAATTTCGAGATACTGAACATTCGGGACATTGAGTCCCTACCGGCTAGAGAAAGACGTCGCTATAAAATGAAACAAGTTAGAATCTCCACCCTTTGATTTTCTGTCTCCTGTTTTGCGTTGGATAAACCAAGATAAAATCATCACCGTTTGCACCTCCCTCTCGTCAGAAGTTTTTATAGTGAACTCTCGTTGTGGTGAAAGTCCGTTAGCCCGAAGCACTGTTGACTCGAAATCCGAAAGCCCAGAAACGTTTGAGTGAGATTTTCTTCTATTCGCACACGACGAGTAATGTATGGTGGAGTTTCGGGATTTTCAATTTCGGGCCAACGGAGGTCTACCAGTTCTTAAAATGATGTGCTCATTCCAGTATGTATGTAGAGCTTGATGGGTCAAGGAGAACTAAGGTCTCTTCGTTGGTGGTTCCATTAAATGGGGCTAATTTATTGGTAAATTCCCTCAGAAATCGGTAGACCCCAATAGACCCGAAAAACAATTGGCCCAATGTAGGATAGACTCGAAGACGAGCGGTAGAGTATCGTAAGCCCCAAATTTCATAAGCCCTCAAATCATATGCCTGAATTTTAGAGGCCTGAGAGGTTATCTCCCCGAATGTCTGTAAGCCCGAAGTTGCATAACCCTGAATAAAAAATTAAAAATTTCAGTATAAATCAGTTATTAGACATTTTATATGACTTAAAGCATTGATAAACCATGGACAGAAGCATATTTTACTTAACATTCGATACAAATATCCAATAATTGATTTATACTAAAATTCATGATTTTTTATTCGGGGTAATGCAACTTCGGGCTTACGGACATTCGGGTACAGTCGGTGGATTTAATCCGTTCCCTCCCATCTTTGATGAGTTGTGGAAAACTATGTCCCAATTCACAAATTCTTGATAAAAAATGAAATTTAACCAACTAAACATTCGAGGAACAATTCACGTTGATCGATGACATGGTTTGAAAGTTTTGAAATTGAATATTATGATGACAATCGAAATTTATTCATGGGTGTTCTCAAATTGATGAAAGAGGGAGGGAAACGAAGGTAGTATGCAAGAAGCCCGACCGGTAATAAGCCCGACTCCACAATGATTGGTTGAACACTAGGAATGTTTAGTGGTTTTATTAGAAATCACCAGTTTTTAGCTAATGACAAGCGGTCGGGCTTGTTACCAGTCGGGCTTCTTGCACATTACCGGAACGCAATAAATCCACCGACTGTATATAGCCTTTCGGGTTTCTGAAATTCGGACATATGATTTTAGGGCTTACGATACTCTACCAAGACGAGCCACCCGAAAGTCAGTTGACCCGAAAATTGAAACCTTATGGGGTGCTTCTATGTCATTGTGGCTGAAAGATGAACAAAGATAGTGATATGGTTATGAGTGTGAAAATGCACCATGAGGTTTCGGTTTTCGAGTTGACTGACTTCCGGGACGCTCGTCTTCGGGTCTGTCGTGCATCGGGCTAATTTTCTTTCGAGTCTATTGGGGTCTACCCAGAAATCTCCCGAACCTGGCCACTCTGACTGGGACCAGCGTTGTCAACCTACAGAATTTTCAGGTATTCTCATTGGGGATTCCATTTAACGGCATTCACCACCTTCCCAAAAAGTTACTAGATTCCAAAATTGCCCCCCCCCCAGTTTCCTCAGAAACGAACAAATAAAATGGAAAATAAAGAGTAGCTGCATTTTCTTTGATATGCTAAGAAGATGCACCTGCTCATTAAAATCGATTATATTCATTAATCGTTGAGAAAACTGGGGGGAGAGATCTAGTAACTTTGCCTCTGATGAATGCCCTTAAGGGAGTGCTCTGGTCAATTTTTTCACTAGAAAAATACTAGGTCATTTCAACCGCGTTTTTCCTCATCAATATTCAAATAATTACACCAAACTTTGGATCAAAAGATTCAGAATGAATCACACAATCCGGGTCTGGTCTGTTTGTTGTTTAACTAACCCAGACAGCACACAAGAATCTCAAATGAATTCAGAGAAAAAAACTCTTGAAGAACTCTTTTAGAATACAAAGTGTTCCAAAAGAGTTTGAAAAGAATTCGATTCATCAGACATTTGCGAGTTCCCTTAAAATTCTCAAAGAAGTCTCATAGAATTTTAACGGAACTCGCAAATGTCTGACGAATCGAATTCTTTTGAAACTCATTTGGAACACTTTGTATTCTAAAAGAGTTCTCCAAGAGTTCTTTTTTCAGAATTCATGTGGGATTCTTGTGTACTGTCTGGGTAAATTATTATAATCAATGAGAACGAAAATTCATTATTGGCCAATTAAAAACCTCTATTCAGTTTTTTCAATATTTTCATTTCAAAGCCGGCTTCTCTAATTTCTTCTGAATCTTTTCATCTGAAGATCTTTGTAATTAATTGAATATTAATAATTTGAAACGGTTGAAACCATCTAGCAGTTTTCTGGGGGAAAAATCAATTTTCATGGGCAAAAATCCGTAGGTTGGCAACGCTGACCGGGACATCGCACATTCGCACCACCGTTACCGAAAGTTTCAAGGAGAATACAATTGACAAATAAGTTTACAACCAAATATTCAATAAGTTTACACAAAGAACGTCTAATACAAACGCATCGTTTTTTTCTCGCCTCGATTTTTTCTCTTGCATCAAATTGAAATAATATTTTAATATGACAACCACACTCGAGGACAAATCTATTTGGGAAGATGGAGAGGTAAAAAATAAAAATCTTGATCTTAGGTTATGATCCTTGGATGACAAGCAAATCTACCAATGAAACCTTACCATTGTTTTTCACTGATTCTTCAATTTACTTTTTAGGAGACATTGGGAGAAGATGTATTACGAATGTCCACCGATGAAATCGTTTCGCGTACACGTTTATTGGAAAATGAAATTAAAATTATGAAGAGCGAAGTGATGCGTATTTCTCATGAGTTGCAAGCACAGAACGACAAGATCAAAGAGAATACGGAGAAGATAAAAGTGAATAAAACATTGCCGTATTTGGTATCTAACGTAATAGAATTATTAGATGTCGATCCACAAGACATGGGAGAAGAGGATGGCGCGGTGGTAGATTTAGATGCACAGAGAAAAGGCAAATGCGCGGTTATCAAAACATCCACCCGTCAAACTTACTTCCTACCGGTCATAGGATTGGTAGAAGCGGATTCTCTCAAACCTGGGGACTTAGTTGGCGTTAACAAAGATAGTTATTTAGTCTTAGAAACATTACCCGCCGAATATGACGCAAGAGTCAAGGCTATGGAAGTGGATGAACGACCGACGGAGCAATATTCGGACATAGGAGGTTTAGACAAACAAATTCAAGAGTTGATAGAAGCAGTTGTGCTTCCTATGACTCATAAAGAGAAATTCGAAAATTTGGGAATCCAACCTCCCAAAGGAGTTCTGCTGTATGGACCTCCGGGAACTGGAAAAACACTCTTAGCTCGAGCATGCGCGGCTCAAACCAAATCAACATTTTTGAAATTAGCGGGTCCTCAACTCGTTCAAATGTTCATCGGAGATGGTGCCAAATTGGTGAGAGATGCATTTTCTCTAGCCAAAGAGAAAGCCCCGGCAATAATATTCATCGACGAATTGGATGCCATCGGTACAAAAAGATTTGATTCTGAAAAAGCTGGAGATAGAGAGGTACAACGTACCATGTTGGAGTTGTTGAATCAATTGGACGGATTCAGTTCAACCGCCGATATCAAAGTTATAGCCGCAACGAATAGAGTAGATATATTAGATCCGGCTCTTTTACGATCTGGACGTTTGGATAGAAAAATCGAATTCCCTCACCCGAACGAAGAAGCCAGAGCACGTATCATGCAAATTCATTCTCGTAAAATGAACATGTCTCCGGATGTTAATTTTGAAGAATTATCGAGATCCACGGACGATTTCAATGGAGCTCAATGTAAAGCTGTTTGCGTAGAAGCTGTAAGTTGATATTCATTATCAAAATTAATGATGTGTATGTATAATAGATTGAATTTTCACCTTAAAAATTGTTTAATATCTCCAGGGTATGATTGCTTTGAGACGCAACGCGACTGCAGTCACTCACGAGGATTTGATGGAAGCTATAAACGAAGTTCAAGCAAAGAAGAAAGCAAATTTGAATTATTATGCTTAATATGTTTTTCTACCATCACATTTTCTCGCATGGAAAAGTATATTCTATGCAGTATTTACAAAAACGAAATTATCGAAGCTTAGGTTTCTTTTGTAAGATTAAGAAATATATACAACATCAATTCTATACAATTTTATTATTTTCATTTGAATCGATACACAAACATATTTTGTACTAGTCGACGATACTGAAATTAAATTGAATGAAATCGGTTGAATTTCACACAGTCCCCATTCACACGGAAAATTACCAGAATATTTTAACAATGATTAATCTTGGTATTATTTTATATTAATACAAAAAACTTTTCGTCACTGTATACTTATGATCTAGATTGAAAGCAAAAGGGATTTATATTTGTTATAAAATAAAAAAAAATGTTCCATTTGTTTTCATCGTCTTCGATGGCTTCTTTTTTTGAGTCTGTGAAAATAAAATGAATATTCTAATTAATTATCGATATCTGGGATGATAAAGTTCTGAGAGAGAAAATTCAATATCTTACTTTTTTGGCCCTTTAACGAAACACCAATCAACGGAAATTGGCTGACCTAATATCTCAGTGCCGTTCAAAGCATCTTTAGCAGCTTGAGCTTCTTTAAAGGTTTCATATTCGACTAAAGCATATCCCTTCAAGAATCCTGTTCTTCTATCTAGATTCAGATGCAAGTTCTTTATTTGACCGAATTCTGAAAACTTGTCTTGTATGTCGTCTTCTTGAGCTTCTTCGTGTACCGAATTGATGAACAATATCCATCCTTCTACAGCTGTGAAGGAAGAAATTTGAGTGACGAGCGAGTCTTATACGAGTATGAATGAAAATACATGTCGATGACTTACATCTTTGAGGACCAGGTTCGTCATCTTCTTCGACTACGTTCATAGATTCAAAATGACCGATATCGTCTCTGGTGGATACCAATTCCACTCCATGACCTCTGCCTTTCCTTCTTTTGGCTTTTTCCTTCAATCGAGCTATACCCTCTATAATGAAATTGAAAAATACAGTCAATATAGTTTCTCGACAAGTACTTTTAACAGAATGATAATTGCATTTGGAAACAAAATTGTGTAACGATTGTGCGCTTATTCATTCACCGTCAACATGAATGAGAGAATCGATATTTATCAAAATAATTGTCTCCAGAGAGTAAACAATTGGAATCAGGGTTGGTAATTGATGCGTCGCCAAAGGTCTTTGACTTATAAATTATAGTATTTCACCTGTAATTTACATGAAAAATACTGTGCAGTTTACAGAAAGTGAATTACTTGCTGCACAACCCTGATTGGAGTGTAATTAAACTGTGAACAGTAGTTTTTTTGACAACTGTTCCACATTTGTCAAATGTTTTTCATGCATCTATGTTGTTATATGATCTTTGAAAGTAATTATTCACAGGTCAAATCATCCTAAGAAGAGTTTTTTCAATGAAATTGTGTTTAATAGTTGATTTGATCTTGCACAATACGTGAAGTGTGAGAATTGTGTTTTTAAAATGGAGGTTATGTTGAAGCAGAAATTAAACATTACAGTAAATAGACTTACGATCTCCTTCATCATCGACTTCAAATTCTTCTGCGTTATCGATATCTAAAACGTCTGCCATTTTAACGATATACTTGAAAAGTGCTTACAAAATGCGTTTCACAAACAAAATTAACTGTGAGAAGCTTGTGCCGACAGTTTTAATGCAATGAAATACGCCACCAGTGTTACCACACGGACAAAAAAAATTCCCACTAACTATAATGAAAAATCCCTCTTTATCTTTCTTTTGAAAGAAAAAAATCCCTAAATATTCCCCTTTTTGAAACAAGAATGTCTTGTTAGAGATAAAAATTCCGAATATCGAATTTTAGTCCGGGTTTTGTACCTCCACGAAAAAATTTCTCAATCCCTGTTCAATCCCTTGAGAGCACTCCTTAGACCCTAGAGTTACTAGATCTATTAATGACTTGAAGATGACTGAATAAAATGGGATAAAACAACCAGTCAGACTTTCTGTTTGTATGGAACGAAGTCTGGCTGTTAGTTTTAAGTATTTTGGGTAGGAAGATCTAGTAACTCTAGGCTCTACGGGATCCCCTTAAGGCTGGCCTCCCATGGACCGGAATTCGTTCCGGCAGAATGAAAATTGAACAAATGCACAATTTTTTATAGATTTCTGATAGAACACTCTAAAAGAAATTGTGAAGGCGATCGGTTTAAAGTCATTCCGCCGGAACGAATTCCGGTCCATGGGAGGTTATCCTTAGAGGTCCAAGAATCCCTAAACTGGGATAATAATCCCTGGAGTGGAAACACTGGGTTCGTTCGTTTCACGGGCTCCGAGTTGCTCCAACTTGTATCAAACCAATCATTTCGTTTCTATAACTGGAAATAGCGAATCCAAAATACTTGGAACAAGTTGGGATAATTTGGGATACCAGTAAACGAATTTAGCTACTGTACGCCACTTTGTTTTGTGTTTTGGCTTTTGGTGACGTGTTCCAAGTTTCCTCAAACCTGTTATCAATATTTTTGATTTGTTCTTCTAGTTATCAAAATGAATCGATTGGTCCGGTGCGGGTTGGGGCAACTTAGAACAAGTTGAAAGAAACAAAGCTTATGCGTATACCCAGATAATACAAGAATTCCAAAAAGTATTATGATTGATAATGAGCCCGATTCCGCTATCATTGGTGGATCGCTAGTAAATTTCAGTAATTCAGAGTGCGATGTCCCGAAGTTCGCTGATTGGTCCATTTTTATTTCGGGCCGTCACGCTTTCAAGACGCTGCACTTTCAGAACATTGCAACGGAACCATCAGGATGAAAGGAGAAACATTTGTGATGGTATGAAGCCAGAGAAAAAAATTTGAAATTCGTCAATAACAACAACGTATTCAAAAAGTCCACCTCTCTGGATGCTTCCGATTGCGAGAGCTCTCGGCCCCGGGGCCACGATTCAGCCAATAGGAATCCAGTATTCTAGCCCTAGGGACTAGCCCCCGTCTGCAATCGGAAGCATCCTCCATCATCGTGTTCCAAGGTCGGAGACTCATGGCAACGACTGTCGTTAGTATGAGTCTCCGGCCTCAGGAGATCCTGAATATACAGGGTGTCCCCGAAACCCCCCCCCCCCCCCTCCTTCCACCAGCGTATGCCTACGAGAAAACTGAACAATTTTTCCACTTACCATTCTTCGAGCTTAGTTTTCGAGTTATAAACAAGATAAGTTGACCATTCAGAGAGCGAGTACATCGTCTACTCCAATGATGGAGGAGTATACTTATGTATCATCCACATGATTGCTTAAAATCAGCTTTGAAACTAAATTCCGGATCCAAAAATGGTGAATGGACAAATTGTTCAGTTCCCTCGTAGCACAACGTCCCACTGGGACGTTCGTGGAAGGTTTATGGAACGTAAAGGAAATTCCCTGAACGTTTAGATAACGCCCCAGAGACACATCGTGCTGTTAGGGCGCTGGTTGAAGACGGGAAGTCTTTCCTGGGACATCCTGTGTGAATCCTAGCCAATTGTAGGGATGATCCAAAGGTTCGTTTACCGATGTCCCAAGTTACCCCAACTCGCTCCAAGTATTTTGGATTCGCTACTTCCAGTTTAAGCAACGAAATGATTGGTTTGGTACAAGTTGGAGCAACTCAGGGCACGTAGAACGAACGAACCTATTGATTCGCAAATTCTTTCAAAAATGGACTCATAAATTCTGGATTCAGCACAAGGTGGAGATGCAGTCATTGATGTTTCCGATGGAACTGTTAACGGACTTCTTACCGCAACTATACGGTAGACCGCGATTATTCCGAAAGCGTGTTGGCCCGAAACTTGGTTGACCCGAAAGTTGAAATCCCGAGCAAGAGTGATCCCGAAAGATAACTATACTTTACTAGTCACGCGCTAATGAGATAAAATGTGACCAAAATGTTTTCGGGATTACTTCTATTCGGGATTCCAGCTTTCGGGTCAACCGGGCTTCGGGCCAACACGCTTTCGGGATAATCACGGTCTACCAACTATACGGTGGCTGTGTTCGTTCCAACGCGTCCTAAAGTGCCCCGACCTGCACCAAACCAATCAATTCAGTTTTATAACCAGAAGACGAATTGAAAATATTTGGAGCAGGTTGGGGCAACTTGGACCACATTAGGGGGCGTCCGTTAATTACGTGAGGGGTTCAAGGGGGGAGGGGATCAAGCGATATCTTTCCAAATCTCACTTCGGGGCGACGGGCAGGGGGGGGGGGGGGTGTTAGCAAATATCACGTAATTTTTTTTCAACAGAAAATGGTGTAGAATTGCGTGAAATTATTTCGGAGAAATTTCATTTCATTACTGTGATTTTAAATTACGGTAATATTCTCGAATACTAGTCTTTGCTAGTTCCTAAATAAAAGTAACAGGACGGAATGTGTTTTTATTTTTCTTTGATAATCACAAATTTGGAAAAATCTCACGTGAGATTAGGGGTGGGGGGAGGGAGTTGCGTAAAATCCTACGAAATCTCACGAGGGAGGGGGGGATGAGGGGGAGTCAAAACATCCTCAAAAATGCCCCACGTAATTAATGGACGCCCCCTTAGAACGAACACACACAGCCAGTGGGTTTGATAAGTCCGTTGCCATCCATCTTTGATGAATTGTGGAAATCTATGTCATAATTTATTTGTGGGTGTTCTTGAATTGATAAAATAGGGTGGGTTTTGGGTTTTGATTATCGGTAGCTGAGAAAAAGCAAAAAGGAATCTGAACGCATTTGGTTGCTATAGCTCACTTTGTTTGAATGTTTTTCTCTGTTGAATAAATAAAAACGTTCAAATATAATTTATATAATTCTATTAAAATTGTATAGAATTCATACATAATCATATAAAAATTCTATAAACATTCTATATAATTTAAAAAACTGTTCCACTTGAGTATTTCCAGATAGAGAAGCATGCTCTGAATATTCGGTGACATAATGTGCCGTAAACATACTATCATGAAACCTGCTCAGCCTGCGATGATGCATAGAATGTGAACATTATGTCTTCATTATGGTGCCATCACCTCGTTTTGTCACCAATAACAATGCTTTATGCGGAAACACCTTGGTACCATGATGCGAACATTTTTTGGTGTGCATGTCACCATTATGATGGCATTATTAAGACATTTTTCTATCTGGGATTACGATCAAGATGGTGCCAATCATAATTGAATCGGTGCCCTACCACCCTTAGACTCCCCTTTGTTGCGCCTTTGCTTGTACATCGCAGTAGAAAAATCGGATAACCAAGAGGCACATCGAACATTGATCAGTGTGTTGGATTTGAGTTTCTAGACGCAAGAATACTTATCTAGCACAAGATAATTCAAGCCCACCCAAACAACACACAAGGATCCCAAATGAATTCTGAGAAAAGAATTCTTGAAGTGTTCGATTCGTCAGACATTCGTTCCGTTGAAATTCTTAAAGAAGTCTCATAGAATTTCAACGGAACTGGCAAATATCTGACGAATCGAATTCTCCTCAAACTCTTTTGGAACACTTTGTACTCCAAAAGAGTTCTTCAAGAGTTATTTTTCAAGAATTCATTTGAGATTCTTGTGTGCTGTATAGGCAGATATCATGGGATGTCAAGATGGAATATAGTTGAAACTTCGGAGGCTTGAAAATGATCATTATACAATGATGAATTTTTATTCGACGAACTTTGTGCCCCCGCAGTCAAAAAATCGTTCAATTGGAACTAAATCCATGACAACAGTATTTTTCTTATGAAGTTGCAACCCCCTGAAGCTTTGTACCCACCCTGGTAAAAAAATCCGATTGAATTCCGATTGAACCCATTAAATCCTATTGATTCCGATGCAGAAACCCAATTAAAACCGATAAAAAAGATGAAATGAATGGGTTTGAATTGTATTTTTCAACCAGGGTATCGTATTATAACATAATCCATTCACACAAACTGAGTTTCTCTTATTCGCGTGATTCAAATATTAATTTTTATTCTCAATGATCAATTCGTTTCGATGAACGATTCAGACTTTGGGGATATATATAAAAAAAACTATCATTGCAATACTCAAATACTTCTCGAAAAGTTTCTTTCTCCATCTCTTCAAAATTCCCGTACTTTATTCCTCCTTCTGCGAAAACAAAAGACAAACGGTGACAACAAGGTGTCGACGGATTGTCAAGAGAAGAAAAACAGACCAGATTCGATGCAGCCTCGTAAAATTTCCAATGTCGGATTTGATTTCATGATATTACATCGCCGATGAATTTAATTCGTAAACCCTTGGTAATGGAAGAGCATTGTGAAGGGGTTGACAGATTAAATTTACCCACATTACGCGTATTCCCGCAGGCATGTGAGAACAGATAAAGCAAATAAAAATGAAAAGCGAAAGGGAAATTTTCATCTAGAATTTGACATTATTAAATTATCACATTCTTTATTCTTGAAATGAGAAACGTTGCTATTTGTCGATATCTAATTCGTTTGAAGATAATAATTTAAAAGACTTATTCATTCTTATTTATTTATATCTAAACGGTTCTAATAAGTTTTAATCGGATTTTGCATTTTCAAGGGGATACCAGCAGCCCCTGACGATGCAACCCCTTGCCAAAAAACAATTTCTAACAAATTATTTGAAAATAAAGCAGTAAAAAGAAAATATTGCTCTGTACGGAGCAGTACAGTATTTATCGATTGAAGATGGTCTGTATACAGAGCGATATTTTGATTTCATTCTTTTGTTTTCGAGTAATTCGTCAGAATAATTTCCGTTGTATCCTTTTCTGACTCATACGTCTGGTTGCATTTTCAGGGATCGCTGGTATCACCTCAATAGAAATGAATAGGTTTTTTCTTTTAACCAGGGATATTTAGAAATTAAAACACAGTCATCAGGGCAAAATTCTCATCATTAGCACGGAAGTAACAGTAGTGATAGTAATAATAGCAACGGCACAAAGCATCCGGGAAGCATCCCGTAAGGTATTCGTGAAGCACGCATGAGACGTTCGGTATGATAAACTCGTTCGATGGACATCTCATGCACCTTCTTGCGCGTCTGTTACCAGAAACGTGACGTAGCATAATTCGATAGCCAATATTTCATCTTGAATTTCAGAAACGTCAGAAAAAAGGCATCGCGATAAGTTCTTCTCGCATTTTCGGTGCGCTGTTTATATCCTATTCCATTTTCATCAAGGATAATTGATGGATACACTAATCAAAAGATTATCCCGCAAGAGAAGCATGGAAGTGGAAGGTTCTTAATGCACTCAAGAGTTGAAAGCTTTCTTATGAATCTTCATCACATTTGGTCCAAATCATTCGAATATCATATTCTTTCTCTTTTTCTATTTCTTCTTCTATGGAACTGATGCAACGTAAGATGCAACGTAAGCATCTTCGTCGATTTTGGAATACATTACGAAATCTTTCCATACTTTCTGAATGAGAATTAGTTGTCTCGGAAGAAGAAAATGAGATCCCTTCGAAGGTTCAGTTGAATTCAACAGGATGGGATGTCAGGGATATGCGTGGGTAGGGGAATTAATATCCGCTCTGTAACTTTAATTTATACGTTAAATAAATGTTGAGCTTCCGGGGTGGAGCCACGTCTTGTATCGGTTGGTTGCCGATCTTGCGCTATCATTGCAGCTGGCTTCTTCAGGGCGGTATAAAATACATACGATACAAGACGCGGCTCCACTCCGGAAGCTCAAAATTTATTTAACCCTCAACCTACGAACTTGAAATTGACCTATTCTTTCGCACACAAAACTTAACATAAACTTGCATTTTTTCAATCATTAATAAAATGGTATTAATCCATCAGTTCACACTGAAGTTGCCCCCTTCAAAGATGCGGACGACGGATGTTGCGAATACTAACCGACCCTGCTTAAAGAATCTCATTGAACCGATTGATTCTCATTGACTCCGATGCAAAAAACTGATTCAAACCCATTGAGAATCAATTTTGAACGTGTTTGAATCGGTTTTTTGTATCGGAGTCAATGAGAATCAATCGGTTCAATGAGATTCTTCGAGCAGGGGAGTTACGCTAACCCTGATTGTAGGCTGTGAGGGTTAATTTTGCAAGCCACGGAAAACCGCACAGCAAATCTTCGCTCAAGCAACTAATCTTAATTTAGAAACGTACTCATTGTAATTAATTGAATATTAATGATGTGAGGGTGCTCCCTGATAACACACGAAGAATTCTTTTTCAAAAACAAGAATAGAATTCTTCAAGGACTCTTTTCGAACTAGTGAATTCATAAAGAGCTGTCCGAAACATTGAACCCCTCCAGAGCTCTTTATGAATTCATCATTCCGAAAAGGGTTCTCGAAGAATTCTGTTCTTGTTTTTGAAAAAGAATTCCTCGTGTGTTATCAGGGAGGACTGTCATTTACAAATTCATCAACCCAGGACAAGGAGCTCAAAAACCACGGATTTTCGGCTTGAAATCCGAACATGTTATGAAATATCTCCAGTATTGAAATTTTCACGTTATGGATTAAGAATTCTAGTTTTATGACGCTTTCGAAATATTCAGACTATGCCCAGCTAGCACAAAAGATCAATTTGAATTTGTTATGAAGCTTCCTCAAAGATTTCTTGAGAATTGTTTCCGTTATGCAACCAATAATGAATCCAATAAGAATTCAATGAATTCACAGTGAAAACGTATTGAATGGCCGGAAGATTCATTTTGAATTCTCGATATGAGTTCTATCTCAACATGAACTTGTTCATTGAGAGTTCATTTTGAATTCAAAACATTCATAATGAATACATGTTGATTAGCATAACGGGAACTCGTCTGCTTTATGGGTGTTGAAAAATCCACTCCGAACTAGGACAAATCCGGGGAAATCCGGACGATTGGCAGCCCTAGATCAGCGATCTGTGTAAGATATCGATAAAAATTCGATATGTTCTGGATAAAAGAGAATCGAATTTTTTGAAAATCAATTTCACTACATCCTTATTTGAATATTTCGCTGAAAAATTTCTGAAAATTCCTGTAAAATCTCTGAAAAACTCTGATTTCTCTCTACAAAAGTCTGAGAGTTCGATGAAAAATCTATCATTTTTGGAACATCGTTCTCAGAGTTTTTCTTTTATCAGATTTTTCATCGAAATTTTCTGAAAGAAATGTGATGAATCCCTGTTTTTCTAGACAGATGAAGACAAATGATCAAAAGCAAGTAACGTTTATAGCTTCTTTCGCAAGTTTTGAGTTGAAACTACCCGAAGAGAACATGAAGCTTCAGCGAACGTTCAAATTAGATCTGCATAGATCGGGTTGAAGGTTCATGAAAGCTAATTTTCAAATTCATAAACGTTTAACAAAGGTTCTACGAACGTTGAAATGTCCGCCTCGAAATGCCTTCAGGAAACGTAGATGGAACGTTCGTTGAAGGTTCATCGAAGGTTTGATAAAGCTTCACAAAAATATCTATACTTAGATTAATTTCTAATAATTCACATGAATAATCAATTGAATGATGAACATAAGTTAATGAGAATTAATATAAGTGTAGATATTTTTGTGAAGCTTCATTAAACCTTCGATGAACCTTCAATGAACGTTCCATCTACGTTTCCTGAAAGTATTTCGAGCCAGACATTTCAACGTTCGTAGAACCTTTGTCAAAAGTTTGTGAATCTAAAAATGAGCTTTCCCAAGTAACACAAAGAGTTCTAAGGATGTACTCGAACAGTTTAAGAAGGTGCTGGACCATCCTTAGAATGTTCGAGCACATGCTCAGAACTTCTTGTGTTACTTGGGTTCATGAACCTTCTGTTCGATCTATACAGATCTAATTTGAACGTTCGCTGAAGCTTCATGTTCTCTTCGGGTAGCAGCCGTAAATCTAGCAGACGATTGTTCTGACTTTCCAGCTAGCACAAAAGTTCTAAAAGAGTTCTTTACGAATACATTCTGTTCATTATGAGCTCTTTTACAACTCTTGTGCTATGTGGGTTTATATTGAATTACCTCAGCCAGCACAAATGATCAATTTGAATTTATAAATGCTTCTTAAAAACGTCTGAAATAGTTCCCGTTATGCTAATCAATAGGCATTCATTATAAATATTTTGAATTCAAAATGAATACATATTGATTAGCAGGACGGGAGCTCTACGCAGGAACTCTTGTGCTGTATGGAACGTCAAATGTTACTCATGTTTCGTGATATTTTTCCATAGCTCTCGGAAAAAGCACAGACATTTATCATACTTTCTTCAGAGTTTAAGCAGGGATAAATTCATAATCATCCATCTCAAATTTGAATGAAAAATCCCTGATAAACTCCGAAAAAAACTTTGAGAAGGATGTCCCACAAATATTAGATTTTGCATCGAAATCTCCGAGTTTCTCAGACTTTCCCAGACTTTTACCGAGGGAAATCAGTTCAGATAACACACGAAGACATCTTTTTCAAGAGCAAGAATAGAACTTTTCAAGAACTCTTTTCGAACTAATGAATTCATTTAGAGCTCTGGAGGAGTTCAATCTGTCGGACATTAACAAGTTCTTTGAGATTACTCAAACAATACTTCTGATATTCTCAAAGAGCTTGTTAATGTCCGACAGATTGAACTCCTCCAGAGCTCTATATGAATTCATTAGTTCAAAAAGAATTTACGAAGGGTTCAATTCTTGCTCTTGAAAAAGAATTCTCCGTGTGTTATCTGGGAGAGTTTTTCAGAAATTTCACAGACTTTTTTGAGCGAAATATTCTGCTCTGGGACACATAGGGAGCAAGCAAGAAGAGTGGGAAACATTCGGAAGTAAATTGTTTTTCGTTTATTTCCATATTTCGACTAGGGGGCTGTACTAAGGCCCACTCTCGCAGCAAAGATACGCCTAGAATGATTTCTATTACCTCTAGGTTAGTTGCTTCAGCGAAGATTCACTGTGCGGTCTTCCGTGGCTGACAAAATTAAATAAATTTTGAGCTTCCGGAGTGGAGCCTCGTCTACGGCCCCGAAGAAGCCAGCTGCGATGATGGCGAAACGTCGGCAACCAACTCCCGAAGCTCAAAATTGATTCAATTCCACTACCCCTAGTCAAAAAATCCGATTGAATTCTGATTGATTCCTATTGATTCCGATGCAGAAAGACAATTCAAACCCATCCATTTCATCTTTTTCATCGTTTTGAATTGTGTTTCTGCATCGGAATCAATAGGAATCAATCGATTCAATGGGATTTTTTGACCAGGGAGGGACGGTATGAGCTATTAGAATTTCTCAGTCACATACCGTTAGTAGTTGGAGCAGTAATACACCCTGGCGAAAATGAAGCGTTGAAGCGCGACGAAAGCGTAAGCTAACATTCATCTAGGACGTAATTTAGGAGAGCATCGGAATATTTTCACGCTTCATTTGTTTCGATACCCCCTTCCTTTGCTTTTAAATTTCCACGAAGACAGCCCTTAGAAAATTATTTCCGCAATATTGCTGGATAAAATTCCTCCAAATATCCCGAGTATGTTCAATTTTTGTGGATTTCAAAAACAATATAAAATTTCCCGAAAATCTAGGAGAAATATTTTCCATAGGGTATAGGATTTCGCAACTATAAACCTTCTCAGCAAGCAAAATTTTCCATAAAAATAGCATGCAAGAATATATTTCAACCACCTGCGAATTATGAAAGCTTCTTCAACGAGATTTTCCTATCTTTTCGAGCCACGCACCAGGGAGTAGGGATAAACATTCTACTACGCGATAAGAAGGAAGTGGAAAAAGGGTGTTGCTACGGTTGCCACCTTGGGTGTTTAGGTACGCGTCGTATGATCCACCGAGCCAAGTAATTCGCTTTCAAAATGTTCCCTTGGCTCTGCTCTTTCTCGTTTATTTTTCATCTCTCCTATTTTTTCTCGTTTCAGATCCGTATTTCCAGTTCTCCCCGGAGAATGCACGTGTTTTTTCAGCCCCCGTATTGTACCTTCGTGAAGATATTTTCAGAAATTAGGAGTGAAGGAAATAATGAGAATATATATATATATATATATTATTTTCAACGATGATAATAATGATGCATTTCCAAGTGGATCGACTTTCCGTTTAATCTCTAGAGTATATGTACTATTACACCTCTATATCGCACGTACCGGTACAACGCCATGTGTTTGTACTGCCTGGGAATAATTGGAGGCGCTTCACAATTCACAAGTGGCTTGCCCGTCCTGTGACCCTTCAGAGGATCTGATTAACAGTATCCTATATAGCCAACGTAAATCACCAAGGCATTATATCATTAAGTGTTGCGTGCAATACGTTCTCCACTGTTGTCATTTTCTACTTCTGCCCCATTAAATGACCATTATCGATATGATGGAGTACTTTTTGCTTCTCAACGATAGCGAGATATCAAAGATATTTCCACGATAATCAATGTTTTCTTTGTTTTAAGAGAGGACAGGTAAACCGAGTATTCGTTTCTTTCGAATCGATCCTCACCTGTGCGCTGGAAAGTTACATGATATGTTATTTCAAAGAACTACCCCTGCTCAAAATATCTCATAGAATCTCATATAGTCTCATTCAAATTGAATCAGACTGAACGAGACCAATGAAAAAGATCAAAGTGTCTGTATAACGTCTCATTGAAATTGATTGAGAATGAATCAGAAATCAGTATCTAATGAGAGCCAGTCGGTTATCTCTCAATAAATACGTACAATACGAAATTAGAAATGATAGAACAGTTCTTAATGTAAAGAGTTGAATGAGTATTTGTAGGAAAATGCTCATTCAATTTCATTGTTTTTTGTCTGTACCAACCGTCGATCGGTTCCAATAAGAATTTTCTGGAGTAGAGTCTATAAGAAATGATGAGAAATTTCTGGAGTAAAACTTCTCAATCGGTTTTTATGAAGAATGTCTAATATAATTTTGGAGAATTTTCCATATCAATGGTCAATGGGTTTCAATAAGAAATCCCTGAAAGAGGCTGCAATGAGAAATTATGAGAAATTTCTGCGTTATGAGTGCTCAATAGGTTTCTATGGGAAAATTCTGATATAACTTTCCCTTAACAATCATGTCAATGTTCAATCGGTTCTAATCGGAATTTCCCACAAGCGCGTTATACGAGGAATGATGAGAAATTCCCAGAGTAAAACTTTTCAATCGATTCCTATGGGAAATGTCTCATAGAATTTCTCAGTATTCTTCATGTCAATGTTTAATCGGTTTCAATCGGAATTGTCTGAAAGTTCATTCTACAAGAAATGATGGGATATTTCCAGGATAGAGATGTTCAATAGGTTTCCGTGAGAAATGTCTCATATAATTTTCTTCATCACTTTTTGTTATCGATGCTCAATCGGTTTCAATCGGAATTTTCCGTAAGTGCTTCCTACGAGAAACGACCAGGAATTTATAGGATCCGAATGTTTAATAAGTTTCTATGAGGAAATGCTGATATAATTACCCATTATTTTTAATGTCAATGTTCAATCGATGCCAATCAAAATTTTCCGGAAACACGTTCTATGAGGAATCATGGGAAATTTCTGAAATACTAGTTTTTAGTAGGTCCTCATTAGGGATGCACTGGATATCCGGTTCTGATCCGGCCGGATATGCGTCCGATCCGGTATCCAGTGATCCGGACAGACCAGAAAAATCATTCTGGATGGATCAACATCGGCATCGTACATCGGATTGGACGCATATCCGGTATCCGGTGGTCGAATCAGAACCGGATATCCGACGCACCCCTAGTCTTCGTTAGAATAGTTTTTCCAATGTATTCCAATCAATCTGTGAAATGGAACCATTGTTCCTCTGCATAGAAAATTCATTACTCTAACGTCAAGAAAAACCAATATATATCCCATGCTCTGTTGTAAGGAAAACTCAATACAACCGCATTACTGTAATGTAAGAAAAATCCAGTACAATCTCATTGGTCTCATAACAGGAAAATTGGATAAAAACTCATCAATTCAATGTCATTCAATTTATGCATCTGTAAGGTGACTCCCGCACAGTCACGCAGTAGCTGAACGGTTAGGGTATTAGATTTCAGTCGGTAGGCAGGTAGGAATATAAGTTCAAACCCCGTTAGGTAGGATATAATTTCTTCTTCCCCTACATGAGTTATCAAATTCCTGGATCACCTTCTGACATAACGAATGTACAGAATCACTACTATGAAATCTCTATCAAACAAAAAGGAAAACAAAATTATGATTTTTCAATTTTAGTAACAAATTCGTTGGAATTTTTTGGTAAATTTTTACAGTGTAGAAAAATCTGATTGGAACCGATTGATTCAATCGACATTATTTTTCAATTTTTTCCCCCAAGTATGTAGGATAATGCCGATTGATTCTCAAAGAAAAATTCAATGAGAAATCAGCTCACTCGATAAGAAATTTCCGATGCAGAAAATTCATTCATTCTCATTGAATTTTTCTCAATGAGAATGAATGAGAATTTTTAAGCAGGGACGACAGTGAGAATCCAATGATTCAGTGGTTAAATCGCTGTCGTAGCCAACGAGATTGCTATCATAGCGAATAGTTTGCTGCTCCAGCAAAATAAGATTTCGCTGTTACAACGAGTTTCATTTTGTTGCTCCGCACGTCAAAGCGTTTGAGGGTGCAAAAGTAGTTGATAAAATTATTAGTAAACACTGTTTGACGTATAAATTGAATATCGATGCCGAGTCCTCATCACGCGTGATCGAGTAATAATATTGTTACATAGACTACTAGGGTTCACTAAACATCGTTGACGCATCGACGTGTCATTCGATGTATTGGTACCGATGTTTGACATCGCAAACACCGACGCCGCTCAACCGTGATTGGTCGTTGTTCTACGAATAAGAATATTACACGTCACCTTAGATATCAAAATCTCAAATTTGAATAATATCAAATCCAAATGATCTTGCTTTAAGGGGAGGTTATCATCTAGCGACTCCAAAATGAGGTGATTTTCTCGAATTGTTTTTTTCATCCCTGGTTAAAAGAATCCATTGAATCTGACAAATGAAATTCAATGAGATTTGGTCAGAACATTGTCCAAGTTTAATCGTAATTTAGTGAGATTTGGCCAGATTCAACGAGATTCACATGAAAGTTCCGACTAAATCTCTTTGAAAAATCACCGGTGAGATTTCGTTAGAACATTGTCCACGTTTAATTGTAATTTAATGAGAATTGGTCAGAATCAATGGGTTCTTTTAACCATGGATGGAAGGAAGTAAATGAAGAACCTCGGGGGTTTTCACACTGGTTAATTGAGTCTTTCAGTACATAAACAAATTTTTTTCGTTGTTACGTGTTGAAACATAACCACCTAAAAAAACAGTGATCAATCTATACCACTTCTATGCCACTATGGCACTTACAAAAATTATCCAGAAATCAAAAATCCAAAAATTTGTATTAAATATATTATATTTTGTGGAGGTTGTACCAATAAAACCAATGAAAAGTCCAGAAATTAAAAAAATGACACACATGCAAACTTTTGGTAGCGTTTTTTCACATTTTTTTCGCTCTTTAAAGTGCTATAAAAAGAAAAAGACAAGGTAAATGTGATCTCCATTTAGGTTCATCCTCCAATAAATTCAATCAGCTTCAGAATAAAAAAAAAAAAGAGCGATCCTTTCAGTAGTTTTTGAGATATCGTGGAGCCAAACTTGAAAAACATGGTTTCGAGAGAAACGCCTTAAAAAGGTTTCGGGATACAAATCCTGTAACTTAAGAAAATTGTTTTCATGTACTTTTTCAAGACCCACCTAATGAGTTCCAAATAACTCGAGTTCTTAATTTACTTCCCTCTTAAGGAAAAAAATCGAGAAAATCACCTTATTTCACCTCATTTTAAAAGTATCACACAGCGATGAATGTGATATGGAAAATAACACATCGAGTCATTCCAGTTACTCGCGATTATTTTACAACGCATCGAGGCTGGATTTTGCAACAACTTACAATATTCATATTCAAGAGTCCAAGTCATAGTTCTCAGTTCTTGGAGTTTTTCCACTGTTCTCCATACGCATTCAAAACCCACCCCGCTATACACGCGATTTGAAGAAAAAAAATTGCGTTGAAAAATAAAATCCAAAAGACGACATCTTGTATTCAATGTTCGACACTCATTTATTCTGTTTACTCCTTTCCAATCTCGTCGTATTTTCATGTACGTATTTCAATAGCTAGACGCAAATAATTACAAACCATCAAGAATTTTCCTGAAATCGCGGAGGGATGAAAAAAAGTACGTGATTGAAAGCTGTACAGTTGCGTCCCTTCTCTATACAATTTAAATTCATACGATTTCCTACGACTATTACATATTCTTTTCAACTCAATTTGCTCGAAAACGCATTTTAATGAAATGTGAAAAACAGTGGAAAGAAAAACACATAGACGGTACTTTCTCGACTTCCTTTTGGACGCAAAGAAATTTTCTTCATGAATAATATTTTTGATTTGCACATTCTTTCTGCCAACCCCATACGTTACGTACGTATACCAGTCAAAACGTCTGGTACATTTTTCATCCATGTACGAACAGGTTGTCTGACATTCAAAAGGTTAATACTACTGCGAGTGTACTATACGCTGCTACTTTGTATATACTCTGTGTAAAATATTCATCTTCAGAGGAATTTATGTAACTCGATTATCTCTCGAGTGATGATTTCAATTTTATTTATTTATTCAATATCTTCCCATGTGGAAATTTTTACGGGCATCCTGTATGGAATATAGGCCCCGTATGGGCTTTTATCGGGTATCCGAACTTAGGATTCCCTAACCCTTTAGCCACTAAGGAGCCTAGCCGGGTTGCTGATATGGGGCCCATATGGGGGCCACGCTGCATTACCAATTCTTTCCCCGGTTTGAAAAATCTAGGCACACCAACTACAGCCTTGATAGGGCCTTGCGAGGCTTCCCGTATTCTCCCGAAGATCTTGATTTAAGCATATCCGTATACAACCCATGTAGGGCCAAGCTGTATTTCTAACGTTTTCCCCGTTTTGAAAATCTAAATGCACCCAACTACAGGCTGCATAGGGCCTTGCCCTTATATCAATTCCTTTTTTGAATATAAACCTACTTTAAAAAGCAAATTTACTGAAATCGTATTGATAATTTCGACTTTTTGCGGTGTATGCCCCCAAAAAAATATTTCATCCATGATTACTGTGTTCACACTATCGGTGAACAATGTCAAAAAATCGGAAAAAACATCACTGTATGGTTAATTCCAAGACTGAATGAGGATGTTCTGTTGTTTGATACAGTCCGATGATGTATGAACAAAGTAATATTGGGTGGAATACCCGAATAAAAATTGGAATCGGCTCATTCCAGGCCCTGTCTGGACTCAAGTCGAAGTGGTCTGGGTACAGATAGGGCCTTGGATAGCTCAATTCTCCATCGAGGCAGTTTCCTCCTTGCAATATTCAATATTCAATTTGATGATATTCCTTTTAAAGGTCCTAGTTTCATCGCCTACATTAGCTTCATCATGGATGATGTCCTACATAGGCCCAAGTTGGGAATACTATGCAGGCCCCGAAGATGAGTGCGTGACAATCCTGTCTAGGCCTTAAAAGGGTAACCAAAACAGGACCTGAAATAAAACGAGGACGCCTAGTCCGGCCCAAACTGCCGTCAAGAATTAATTTTCACACGGATTCCCTGTACCTGTATTCGACATGTGTATTTTCTGCACTCCAGATATTCCTTACGGAATACAATGCTTGAATTTGTTTCATATCCGCTTTTCAATCGTGCTGTTTCACAAGGCTTTGAAAATTTGGTCCACAATTTCCACCAAAAGTTTCGCAGTTCGATATGAATTTGCGGAATGTTTTATGTTTATTTCCTCAAAAGGGATATGTGTAACATGCAGGGAATTATAGTTTGAGTTCATGATCGTTGGAAGGACATACAAATATCAAACATTTCTGCGTTTCATGGAGAATTTCACCTCGACGTGTATGGAAATCATATTGGAAGTAGAATTGGATGTATAATTCTGCAATGGAATGTGGTATAATCCCACATTACAATTCAGCATCAGATATCATGAAAATCGATCCGCAACACGATTGATGAGATGCACTGAGAGGAATTTAGACTTAGGATAATTATGAAGGGTCGATTTTCAGCTTTGAACGAACTGTAAAAACGAATTCCGTTGAAAAGTTGTTCGTGTTCATTTGAATAAACTTGCAGAATAGGGAAAAGAATAAAAACATTTTGCAAGGACGAGGAAAAAATTCTTTCATAAAAAGTAGCAATTTACAAACAAATTTGATAAATTTCTCCAGAGTCACCTGATTCATCAAAATTCTTAATAAATTCGAAATCCTACTTGGTGGAAAAATTTCTGCGAGAATCTCTGAAAATTTCAGAGGTTTCCATTGTAGAGCTATTATTTGGATAGCTAAAAATTGGCTACAGGCGACAAAACAACCGTTTTTTTCCGAATTTTGTGTCTTTCACTTTCAAATCTTTCAGATATTTTAGCAGTGCTTTTTAACCCAAGTAAATTCCCGTATTATGTGTGAAATAGTAAACTCATTTTGCCGGAGAGTGCAACATTTTTCGCTGCCTCCCCGTGAAAAAATCGTTCAGGTCTGATTATGCGTGTTCAGACCCAATCATGGACATTTTTCGGCAAAATTATTCGTGATCAATACTGAGCCTGATTACAGCTGGTCATTCATTTTTGAACTTTGTCATCACTTCAAAGGCTTCAATTTTGTACCCCGGTGGAAGGCCGTGATCAAGCTTAACCACCAGCGATCATGCCTGACAAACCATTCTCGCTCGTGATCATGCAAAATCTCACCACACCTGAGGAATATTCATACAAAATGACTCTATGTTGATTTTTCTATCACAAATACTCATGCTTGATCATGCTGAATCAGCCCCAAACGCAGGCGTGTACGCCTGATCACGCATGATCATACCTGAGAACTGGAAACTAGAAAATGGAAGCTCAGGTGTGAGCAAGCGTGGACAATTTTTTCACGGGTTAATTAAAAAAATCGCTGTCGTAGCTAAGAAAATTTCTGTCACAGCAAAATATTTGCTGGTCCAGCGAAAGATTTCCATTATCACAGAGAATTTTTCATTCTCCGTGCAGGAAAAATCGTATCCCGTAGAATTTGGCATAACTTTCCATGTTTTTTCAATCCACATTTGCTCTGAATTTCCTTCTCGAACCACTCGCCTTGTTTTACACCAAGAGGAAAAAAAAAGAATTTTTTTCTTCACGTTGTCGTGAGAATCCCTAGTTTTATTTCAAGTATGCACTTTTCTGGATGAACTTGACATCATATCCCCATGATGTTCTCCAATACTCGGATCCTCAAGGCTATAATCAAATGAATGTACGATTCATACCATTCGAACATCGTCGTTCATTATTTTTCATCTACGCGCAGGGGATTTCTTCATACGTGCTTTTCGAACAAAACTCCTCTCAGCGATCGAGCATATTCGCACTTTATCATGGTACAGAGAGGTATATTACTGTGCCCTGTGCCGAAGTACCACAACGAGAGCCACGCATTGAAATACGACGGATGGAATTATTTCGGTATTCACATATTAGTGGTCTGCTATTATGTAGAAATCTCTGTCACCGTGTGTAATACATGAATATTTTATAACAAAAAAATTCATTCGTTGATGTTCTTTCAATTTCAAATTCATTATTCGTTCATCGCATGTTTTTTCGAATTTTGGCTTTGTTATGGCTGTACTTGACGCGTTATTTGGATTTTTGAATATTAATAATCGAGTGATTATATTATACACACAATATATAAAATTGTCGATTCAACGTAACAGCTTGGAGCGAGAAGCGTTCCATCATGGCACTCATCGGCTCCGGGATTTTCACAATTTTCTTCTCACTCAATTCTGATATAAAACTTTGGACATGGAACGATATATTCAGTCTAATATTATTTTCGATCGTGTTTTCAAATCGTAAGATACGAGCTTCTGTCATAAATAGAACGATTCAGACTTTATCTTTGTCCAGTATATTTTATCGCACTCATTTTAGAGTCTATCAATTTTTATCATCGTATTCGGAAAGGAAAAGAACATATTCCGCTTGGGGCAAAAAATTATATTTTATGTTAAGTTTTGTCATAAAAACTGATGAACTTTGGAGCAACGTTTGATACAATCGGGAAAACAATGAAGTTTAAATCGATTGCCATTTCACGTGATTTCAAACAACACATGAAATTGCGATGTTCGTTTTATGAATTTCTTCGGAAAACTAAGACCGATACAATCTTCACACTTTCACCCTGCTCGACAAAAATATGGCACAATGTATTGGAAGGATATCTCAATGAGGTGGAAAGATTAAAATCATTTTATGAACTTTTTAATATGTTTTATATTTTTCAATTTCATTTTTTTTTCCATTCGCTCATGCTCTGCGGGAGATCAGGATAATTACAGGGATGGATAGCTTTAATTACTTTTTTGTACGTTGTCTTTTATATCTGACGTTGAGAATCTCTATTTTATGGCAATAAAAAAAAGTACTCAAAGTACAAGAAGTAATTGGGGCTGCCCATATGATAATCGTATTAAATAGAATGACCAAGGGGAATAGTGCGCTCTAACTTCCCGTGAAAAAATCGTTCAGAACTGATCATGAAGATTTTTCGGCAAAATTATTCGCGTTCAATACTGACTACACAAGGTTGGGCCTTACTTCGCCTGATCGTTCATTTTTTAACTTCGTAATTACTGAAAATGCTTCAATGTTTTACCCGCTTGAAAACCTGTGATCAAGCTTAACCACCTGCGATCATGCTAGATAAACCATTCTCGCCCGTGATCATGCAAAATCTCACCGACTGAGAAGGATTTATACAAAATTATTCTGTGTTGATTTTTTTATCATGCTAAATCAGCCCCGAATGCATGCGCATACGCCTGATCACGCGTGATCTTGCCTAAAAAAAGAAAATTCCATAAACACAATAGGTAGAAGAGATTGACAATGAATGAGTGTTTGATAAAATTGTTATAGTTCCATCCTTACAGAAAACTTATTGATTTTGTATGAAGTTTCTAATGCATAACGGAGCATAATCAAACGTGATTGCGCGTAATTGAGCATGATCCCTCCACGTGAACATCACGTGGGTACAAAATTGAGGCCTGATCACAGCAGACGTGGACAATTTTTCACCGGTTGGCAGCACTGGAATCGGTGATTCATAGAGATGGAACAAATGATTATTGTTAACTAATTGCTGATGAATATGATCTAAAAATTATTGGTGAAGTCTGCCTTCACAAAATGGTGGCAGCAGAAATTCTCCCTGGAAGGGACTTTTTCCCCGAGATGTGGAGGAGTTGTCCCTCATTTTTCGGAAAATTGGACATCCCAAAAGTGGAATAGTTTCTCGAAATGAAGGAAAAATCCCCTATTTTTGATGAACAAACCATTTCCTTGCGCACGGAGGAAAATAATTAGCTATCATTTGGATAGCGGCAGCAACTAAAAAACCTGTGCAGTTATAGCTACGATGTCTTACTGCGGTTCACTGTAAAAAAATAATCGGAATTTTCCTATACGTAGCAACCGGAAAATTGAAATTTCTCATAGATCCAACTAAAAATTCCAAACTTCATGGAATTTTTACTACCATTTCCCAGTAAATTTCCGGTAAAATACGGAAAATTTCTAACGCATGTATGTATTAATGACTTCCGATCATTTATGTGAAGTTTCCCATAGAAATTTTTCACAGTGTAGCTGAAAAATAGTTACAGTTGCAATTATTTTAGCTACAGCGGTGAAAAATGGGGGCTGAAAAAGTAGATAACAACTGCGACAGCTATTTCCTCTTGTTTCCGTGCGATCAGGGGATGGGATTCACCATTGAAATGAGAAAAACCTTCCCATATTTTTTACAGTGTATCCATTCAAAAATGATAAACCCTAACGATCATTGATTTTTCATTTTTCCCTTTCTTTAATTGAAAACATCGAGTTGGGCGATTACAAGTTCATCGAAACAAACTTTGTTTTTCTCTTGAAACTGAACTTCTGCGGTATGTTGCGCAAGTTCTGAATTACCCAGTATATAGCACGAATGAAATTGTATATTTCTAGTCATCCGTCTCACGTTAACATGCACTTTACGAGAAAGGTGATGGAGAGGTTTATTGAATTTAGATCCCATGCATAATCGATTAGTCTAGGAAACATCGTATAATGTAATAATAAGTGATGATGTGTCTTTCTCAAGTTTATGGGGAGCCTTGAGGATCGAAGCGATGCATTTTGTTGCTCAAAGTTACCGAATGACAGTCGCAAAGATGTTAAATTGATTAAATCTAGGTCGGGCAATCGAGTATCCACGTATTTACATTCGATCGCTTTGACTGGGATTCAATTTCATTCACCTGTGTGCTTATGGAGATTTTTGTGCCATGGTTCCTGTGATTCCTTCTTTGGAGAACATCATAGTCAAAACCGGACATAGAGAAAAAAATATATATAGAATAGCAAATCTTTTTGCTAACTCAGCTAAAAATTCGCTACCACAATCAACTGGATTGCCGAGAGAGCAACATAATCGATTAGAGTAATAAATTTTTTGCTGGATTGGCAAGATTTTTGGTATTATAAATAGAATAGCAAACAAATTTTGCTGGAGGAGCAAACATTTTTTCCTGCCACAGCTAAGAAGTCGCTGCCTTAGCTAACAAAATTGCTGTGATAGCAAAGAGATTGCAAAAACAGAAACAAAATTGGACGAAATTCTTCCACCAGGGTGCACTTGTAACGATTTTCCTAACTTTTGAACTTTCAGTCTTGGTTCAATGTTGTCCCAATATTGTACAGACAAAAGAATTAACTTTTTTCCGTTGAATTTCAGAATAGAACCGCGTGGAAAAATCATCCACGCCTGCTCACGTCTGGTCAGGCCTCAATTTTGTACCCAGGTAATCAGAACTAACTACGCTAAATTACGCCTGATCACACTCGATTATGCTCTATTATGCATGAAAAACTCATACAGAAGTAATAAGGGTCATAATTTGGCAAAAAGAAGAATTCCTTTCATCATCCTTTCTCTAATTTTACAAAAGACTAATGTATGGTTAATCATTTCTGCTTATTATGCTTATGCAATTTCCATCTTCTGGTTTCCAGTTTTTAGGCATGATCGCGCGTGATTCTAAACAATCACACAGTAATTTCCCTCGGAGAAATCGATATGTCGCCCCGATCCGATGGTGCAGTGTAATATTTAATGAAATATTTTCTCCGTATGATGAAAAAATCAACACAGAGTCATTTTGTATGAGGGCCCCTCATTTGGTACGATTTTGCATGATCAAGAGCGAGAATGGTTTGTCTGGCTTGATCGCACGTGGTCCAGCTTGATCACGGGTTCTCACGTTGGTACAAAATTGAAGCCTTTTTGATTATGATTGAGCCAAAAAATGAAGGTGCAGTCAGTGTTGAGCACGAGAAATTCTGCCAAAAAATGTCCATGATCAGACCTGAACGATTTTTTCACAGGACGTTTAATTCTGTCTCAAGATTTCTCGAACAAGGATGATTGAAAAAAAAATGATGCGCAGAAAATATGAGAAAGAAAAATCCATTTTGATCCATGTAAACGTTTCGCAAACAAGAAATTTTACGCCACATTTCATTGAGTTGAACAATCCAATTTCTTCTTTACTTTCACAAACCTGCTAGTTTTTCGAAGAAATGAAAGAATTTATCTCGAATCAACATTTTTCCGTCTCTTCGCATTCTTCCTTCTTTCTCATTTGAAATTTTTGCATTTTACATCATGAAACTTGTTTGCATCTTATCATGCTCATGTTTGTCTTGAACATATATATTCATGAATTCAATCGTTACTTCACCCCTTTTTCTTCTTCTTCTTCTTCTTCTCATTACAAATTATTTACAATATCAAGAATTTTCTCCATTCCGTGCTCACAATATTTTCAAGTAAAAAACATATTGACGATTTTGCAAGAGAATCTTGAATTATGAGACTTCTTGCTGCTTAATTTTGAAGAACATGAAGTACACAGGCTATACAGTGAATAGGAAAAAGAGAAAGGGATTTATGTTTCTCATAACGAGGAATAATTCACCTTTTGCCTTTTATTTTTGTATATAAACAAAAACCGTGAATTTGTCTGGTATTGTACCATTAGGAATACAGAAATTGCGGTACACGTACTGTAAATTTATAACAGCATGACCGCTGTCTACTTTGCGTAAAGATTTGCTCTGCAGTGAAATAATTGATGGATACATTTGTAAAAGTTGCTGGAAGAAGAAAAAGAGGAAGAAGTAGCAACGTGAAAGGGATGTTACCCTCTCAAGAAAGAGGAACGAATGAAAAGGTGATCGCGTATGAGAAGTGGGTTGCGCCAAAGTGAAAAAAAGAAAAACTTAAAAACTGGAATGAATTTTACACGAACTGCAATTATAGAAATGGTTGTAACAATTTGAGTCAGTTTTCTTGAATTATATACAACTTTATTCGTGCGTACTCTGGAGCACCTCAAAAGCGCTGGTACCATTTTCAACTTTTAAAATATGTTTAAATACTTACGTAGGTACAAAGGGTTATAAACGAAACTTGAAATCTCTCCTTTTCAACTCGCACCACTGTATTACGAAGATGTTGAATTTTATATGTAATGTTTGTGGTTTCATATGGTTTTCTTTTTTCAAGATATGTTTAAATTAATTCATTCAATTAGAAATGATAACACAGTTGATGGCAGATAAGATTCCCTGTACACGAATGAATAAGATTTGAAAGATTGAGAAAAAATTAATTCGTTCATATTGGGATTCGAACCCACGCCCTCTTTCCAGGCGGAAGAGTGTTTTACCAACTGAGCTAAATGAAATATCGTGTCATTTTCATTGTAGATTCTCCATTCTTATGCTTAAGTTTCAACGGATAACTATTCTCTTTCTCGCATTCTTGTATTTCTCATCAATTTTCACAGTGAAAGAAGGAACCTGATTTTGTTGGGTACCTTATGTCGAAGCAGCAAATTTGTTACTATGACAGAAATCTCTTTGATATCTCAGAGCATCGATTTTTCAACTGTGGCAACAAAAAGAATGGCTAGTTCCTCCAACAAAATTTGTTTGCTATACAATTTTTAGCTAGATTAGCAAAAAGATTGGCTATTATACATAAAATACCACGATTTTTGAAATTCTTGGAGTTTGAATCGTTTATAAAAACGAAACAAAAATTCAAACTTATAAAATCTGACAGATCAACGGTGTTTAATTTCTTAAATTAACTCCTGGTAACAAGACACATCTTTTAAACAATGTACTGCAAAATTTGGAATCTAGCAGTTGAGTGTTCCGTGATTCGCTTCTCGAATCGTTTCAATAAACGATTCAAACTTGAGCAACAAGATTTTTCGTCTCCGTGTTCAAATATTCAATCATTCCTCGATGAGGTGAAAATTCTTGAACCAATCGTAACCTCTGAAACACAATGCAGCATTTCAACTACTGCATTTTTCTTACCACACAAAGCAGAACGAGAATCAGTTTTACAAATATTTATAATACCAAGACCGAAATTTCAAAGCGGATTATTATATTCAATGATAACATCTTCATATTCGAATAACATGATCAATATTTTTTCATCTCTCCTATTCATACAGAATCCCATCACTCTGCGTTTCAAAAGATTTCAATCAAACAAACACGCTCGAAAGCGTTATTTCATATCCGGAACCTGATATAATCACAAAACAAAATCCTATATAACATGTTTCATGATCATGAATAATCATCAGTGAAAAAAGAGAAATCCACTTGATAAAAATCCACACAGAGGGATAAAAACACTGGCCACGATATTGAAAACAACCTCCTCTACGTGTACATGGAATCGCTCCGCACGACCCTTTGAACCAAATTGTTTGAAAAGTATCGAAACGCATTAGTTTGCCTTTTTTATAGAATTCTACTGTGATGTTTTTCCCATTCGTACCGTTGTCTTTCAATCCATTCGAATCCAATTGAATTTCGATCGATATCAACAATTTGAGCCCCCATTCACGGTAACGAAAATTAGGAGAATAAAGGCATTCATTAGATTTTGAGTTCAGCAACGATTCAGAGAAAAAGGAGCAGAGGGGCTTGATTCTCGTTCATGTATAGCTATTCCCTAATATACCTTCTGCTTCAAACTTTCCGACGCGGTTATTTCATTCGGTTTGTGATGTAAATTTCGAAATTTGAAAACTCGTTGATTAATTCCCACGTGAGAGCGATGGATGGATGGGTAAAAATCTGTGAATGAATGAGAAGACTCGCATCGAATACGTAGGAACACGTTGGAAAATTCTTATCGTAAAAACAGGAAGGAATGAGGAATTATTAGAATGTTGAAGTCTTGGATTATCAATGCACGTGGAACAATTTTTTTTATGACACTGAAAGAAATTTGAATAATTACATCAACTAGTTGAGGACAATCATTCATATTTAGTATTCACAACCACATAGATAGTTATGGTAACTTGTTTATAGCACCGTGAAAAAATCGTTTGGGTCTGATTATGCGTGTTCAGGCCTGATCATGGACATTCTTTGGCAAAATTATTCGTGATCAATACTGAGCCTGATTACAGCTGGTCATTCATTTTTGAGCTTTGTCATCACTTCAAAGGCTTCAATTTTGCACCCACGTGGAAACTGGTGATCAAGCTTAACCACCAGCGATTATGCTTGACGTTTGTCACCATTGTCGCTCATGATCATGCAAAATCTCACCAACTGAGGAATATTCATACAAAATGACTCTGTGTTGATTTTTCTATCACAAATACACATGTTTGATCATGCTAAACTGGCCCCAAACGCAGGCGCGTATGCCTGATCACGCATGATCATCCTAGCCGTGGAAAATCAATTTGAATCGTTTATCGAAGCAATTTGAAAATAATATTTTTCTGTACTAATTTTCCTGAACGAGTGTCACTGATCAAATGTGAGATGGTAGGAAAATAAGCTACGTATTTTTTTTGCATTGTTGTGTTTGATTACAAAAATTCATTTCAATGACTTTTTTTATCAAAACTTCCATCAAACATTGACTTTTCCATCAGGTCAATGAAAAATTCACCAAAAAAGCACGAGAGCGAATTATTATCCTCTGTGTTGTTACAGGAAGGTTTGAAAATTCCTCCGAAGCGATAGACGAAATCTGTAGAGGTGAGAATGAATTTGTCAATTGCAACTGACCAGACCGTTCAGTTCCTCTTCTCTCTTTTGAAAATCCTCTCCAGGACAGTCTAATTAAATATTGAATATAAAGATTATATTTGACACATTCGTCGAGCTCGTCAAACATCAACTGACAAATCGTCAATTGTCAAATCAATGTTTGACATTTGATGAGAGTTACGGCACCTATCGATATCAGTCCCCTCTTCTTTTGTTCAATGTATGATAAGAGTGACCCTTGTCTTTGTTACTCGATTTCATCCATCGTTCTTCATAGACGACACATTGGATTTGATCTGAGTTCCTTTCCGTTGGTGTGAATTTGGATTCCTCTAATGAAGACTGAACATATAATATTATTATTTGTAGATTTCTTGAATTTTCCTGAATATTTTCTCCATTGTTGAGATTTTCAGTTGTTTTTAACTGGTACAGCGAATATTAATTAAAAAAAGAATTTCAATAAATTCTTTTAACCTTCTTTTCCAATTCCACCATACAAATATAGTATTTTTTAGAATTTGCATTGTTGATTAGAGTCGGGAAGAAATCAATGCAATTTCAATTCAATTAAATTACTGCAATATATTTGTGTTCGATATGATAGAAGTTTCTGCTGGATATCGAAACATTTGACGATTAACAAACCATCTGCTTCAATGTTGCTGAAATTTGAATCGTTCATCGAAACAAATTGGATAAGGTGACCGGCCCCATTAATGAACACCTTAACCCCCATCAGCGAACAATCGTTTATTTATTATATCTTTCCTATGACATATTATTCTGAATTTATTTACATAACAGCGCTGTAGCGGTTGATTTAGCATCCAGTCAGTCATGCTTGGATGAAATTAAAGCACTAAATGAAAAGTACTATGAATCAAAAACCAAAACGTTCATTAAAGGGGTCGCGTTCATAAATGGGATCATCTACCTTACTGAATAACGAAATCCTCAGCTGTGGAAAACCCAAAATCTTGCGAGATATTGTTTAAACAATGTTTCCAGTCCCAAGGGGTTAATTCAAGAAGATAAACACCGATGATTTCTCAGTAAACGATTCGAATTTCAACAACATCTCTTTCATGTGAAAATTTATCTGAAAAATTCACGAAACATGGCTTTTTCTTCTTCTTGAGCTCTCCAAATTAATTGAGAATCCATTCGGAATTACTTCGAAAAAAACAGACCTCAAAGAATCCATCCCGAACTGTCATCATGGAACTGCTCCAAAAAATTTTCAAAATTATTCAAAAGAATAATACCCAATACCGATGTTATTTACGGCATGGATCAATAGCTATCTCAAATAATCTCAATAAATGTTCCTCTCAACGATGTCCTAATTCCATTTCGCAAAAATTTCTAGAAATCGCTAATCCGATGGTCATTGAATATCTTAAACTGCAAATCCGGAATTTATTTCAAAAATATCGTTGTTTCTTTACGGTCGAAATAGGTAAAAGAATGTAGACAAACTATTTTTAATCATATCTGTATTTTTTAGTCGATCATGGATACATAAACATCAACTAAATTGACGTTCCACGCTACGCTGCTGTTATCAGTGTCGGGTTGGCTGCTCAAAGAGGTATGCATCTATCCAAGTTTACGTAATGAAGATAATCATCTTCACCTCAAATACATATCGTCACTTCTAATAAACATATGACGCATGACCTCATAATTCCCACAGATAGAGAATAATGATTTAGTTGTTTCCATGCAACGCCTCGCTCGAATAGCACTCCTCGCATCTTGTGTTGTGCTCGTTAACATGGAAATTCAATTGGTTTCGATATACAACGTTGGAATGAAAGATGTCGAATTTTCACTATAGAAGTGAATTCGGATTGAAAAGAAAAAAAACTGAAACTAAGTATTGATACTAATCTGATGATCTTGATTTTTTTTATTATGCACGAAAAAAAATAATTAGCTATTATTTGGATAGTTAAAAATTAGCTACGAGAGCTATTTTTTAGCTGGCACAGCCAATCACTCAGCGGTAGTAGCAAGAAATGTAGCTGTCGCAGCGAAAATTCAACAGTTGAATTATTCGGGTATCCAATCCAAGCCTGTATTGCCTATAAAGACAATGGACCCCAGGCTGGGTCCATCCTCTTTAACCCAGTATTGGGGAATGACGATGGGGCCCATGTTGGCTCAATCTTGGCCCTGTTGTGCTTTCCCATACAATTATGGTTGGTAGGAAATGGAAATAATGAATCTTAGTGCGGACACATTTGAACTTGGCCCCAATTTGGACCAGCGTTAGGCCAAGATTGGGGTGAATGTATATTCCGAGCATATGTGTACAATCCTCAGCATGTATGAATTTTGGTCCCACTTTGGCCCAGTCTTGGGCCCATATAGGCAGCATGGGGCTCAGCACTAGGCCCAAGACTGAGCCAAAGTGGGGCTGAAATTCATGCCCGCTGGGGTAGAATTCAAAGCAATTTTCCAATTTCAAAAAAAAAGGACAGGGCTGTATTGATTGCCTAGTCTGGGTTGATGCTGGGCCCATGGTGTTATCAATCCTCGGGCAAAGAACGATGTTATCATCTCAGGATTGGCCCCATTTGTCTGCATAGCTTGACCACATGTTGGGTAGCATGGACACCCACCTTGGGCTTAGACTGGGCCAGCCGTTGATACAGTTACAGCTACGATTTCTTACTGCGGTAGCTAAAAAATAGCTACAGCTGCAATTATTTTACCTACAGCTGTGAAAAATGGGTGCTATAAAAGTGAGTAGCTACCACAGCTATTTTTTTTTCTCCGTATACATAAACTACATACAAACTACGATGAAGGAAGTCTCTGTATCACTTTAGTACGAGAGTATCGGAGAAGCATGTCAATGGAATCGAATCTCACGCTCATGTGTGCCACATTTTGTATCTCTTTTCAACTGGTTGAATTTTCAAACAACATCAATGTTTACTGACGCATAAAAGATAATTCGACACAAAATATTCTCTGATGCACAATATAATATAATATTTCGCTCAGCTCTAATAACAGCCGTTTTCAACAGTAAAATTATTGGTAGTATAATAAAAGCCCTCTCACAGAATTTCCAATTTATCTCATCATTCCGTTAAAAATGTCTTCCAAAATTTGCTTATTTTGTTTCCTTCTCATTGAAAATTCCAGACAAAATCAGAAAAAAAAGTGTGATCGAATTTTACAGCAGAAATTACAAGGAGAAAAAAAAAATGTCATTGGGACAGCGAAATCTGATTTTGCTGGGTACCTTTTGCTGTGACACCGATCTTGTTAGCTACGACAAGGACTTTTTAGCTGTGGCAGCGAAAAATGTTGACTTCTGCAGTGAGAAGCGAATTCCCGTATTCGTATAGGAATTTGCACAAAAAAATATATCAAAATTGCTATTTTCATGAAATTTTTATTGTGAATTTATAGAATGCTCCCCAAAATTTACGGGAAATTTCCCATAAAAATTCTTTACAGTGTAGCTGATAAGATTGCTGTCACAGCAAAAGAGACCCAACAAAATTAGATTTCGCTGTCACGACGAATTTCTTTTCTCTCCGTGTTATACCGATATGACGCTATTTTCTTCCAGCAATCCGCCTTTTGCAACTCAGCGACCGGTGTTGGAAGGAAAAAGTGAAATATTGCGTGTATTTCAACTGTTCGTAATTTGGATAAATGAAAAAACAAAAAGATTTATTTTCTTCTCACTCTGAGATGCTCTAAAAATCGCTACATTATTCAGCTTCAGTGATTATATCATTCAGTGAATCGGAAAACAAAGCATCGATTGGCTTGTTCACAAGTTGTTCTCAAGTTCGCCTCTAGTTTCAAGATTATAGTAGTTTGAAACTTGTGTGACTCCGACCGATCAGAGCCGTCAACCCCTTCCGAATCGCCATAACTCTAAAACCAAAAGCAGTGAAAGAAACTTTTCGTAGAAATCAATTAATGCTCTTTTTTTCCAGCTCGTTGCATCATTCTCTCCAACGAATCATCAAATTTCACAAATTCAAGCCATGGGGGAAACGAAACTCACTGTAACAGCAAAATCTGGTTTTCCTGGATACCATTTTGGTACGGTGGGAATCAAAAATGTCAACTCTCCCAGCGAAATTTTTTTCTGTATGTATAATACAGAAAATTTTGCTATTTCAGTTAATCATGTTGCTCTTTCGGCAATCCAGTTGCTACACCGAGAAAAATTTGGAGTTGAATTTACTATGGACTTATACCCATGCAGGTATTGACAGGACTGGAAAAAAACCCAAGCTTGTCCCAGGATTGGCACGTGTAACAGGAACAAACCACCGTTAGAAATAATTGGACCCATGATGATTAGTTCCATGATTGTCCCGCTGTTACCAATGGATGGTTAGTCATGGGACATTTGTTCGTATCTTTGGAATGGCCAAAAACTGCAATTGGTACAAGCTTGGCACAAGCGTGAAAATCAAGCTAAGGTTAAGATGATTATTTAAGCCGATGTTGTCCACATAAGTGGCACAGTGTTTTCAATTAGTGACCAAATTCCGAGTTCACAATGGATAAAGACTTGTGCATAACTATCGGGCCAAGACCAGTCCAATCTCCTCCCCATGATTGGCCCCACACTCCAGTTTCACACCCTAAGATAGATATATTCGATCCAAATAAGAATAAAACTTGACTCAATGGTAATAGGCTACTTTTAAATGTGATCATACACGGAAATCAACTGATCTTGAAGAACTCTCTACAGGATTTCAAGATGTCTTTCCCATGCAGGGATTAACAAGACTGGGAAAAACCCAAGCTCGTCCCAGTCAAGACTGCCAAGGCACATTTAATCTATCGTTTTAAGATGATTCATGTACGGTATTTCGAAGGAGAACTTTGAGCTGAAATATGGATCAAATTACTCTTCTCATCGATATCTGTGATGAAAGAAGCATCGGTTGGTGCTTGGCAGATCATTTGGACTAGACTGGGACGAATCATTAGCCCAAGCTTGTCCCGATCTTATCATTCCCAAGCCTGGGCCATGTTCATTGAATTGTTTAAGACAAGGCTCGGCAGATCTTGTGCCAGGCTTGGTCCATGATTGGACCATTGTTCCATACACACATGGATAGGAATGGAGGAACATACTGACTCCTCAATGAAATTTACTATGGCATAACAATAGAGACCTGATAAAATTTACAATGTTTCACAGTAAATTTTATTAGAAATCAGTCTGTCCTCCCATTCCTATAATTCCATTGTGAACTCAACTCCAAATTTCCCTCAGTGTATTCTGTATTCAATACCTCGAAAGAATTTGCTGCATCAGCAAATTTTTTGTCTCCGTGAGATGACTGATCAAGACATGAAATTTGGACTTTTGAATGAAATGTACAAAACGTTATTTTCCAGAAAAAATCAGAGATACCTAACAAAGTCAAAACAGAGTTCCGATCCCAAACAATCTATAAAATGAAAACCACGTTCGTCAAATCAATCCCTTCATCTTTCGTGAACTGAAAATAACATGTATATACGTTACACGCTGCGTCACATTTTATCGAAGTATAAAAACAATAGCGTCAGCAACAAACACCCAAAAAAGAAATAATCTCTTCGTGTAGGATTAAACATCATTTCCTGTCAAAAATTTCATAGTCACGATTGCAAAAAAAACAAAACAAAATGTCAGTTGAATATATTCATACACGTTTTTTTCCGCTACATATTTTTTCCCCTAAAAACAATCTACCTGCAACTTAAACCGGTCGTGATGCCGCATGTGACTCTTTCCCATCTTCCTTTTTCAGTAATCTTCTAAAGTGCAACTACGAATTGAGAATATTCTTCGAAACTCTAGAACGTCCAATGGATTTTTGAATGTTTCGAACGGCTCTAGCTGTACGTAAAACAGTTCTATTACACAAACGTTCTCACGTATTTCGTTAATCTCATCAACTTTATCGCATACGACCTAATCCAACTCGGATTGTAACAAATACTCCCTGATGTTTAATTTCCAGAGAGCTGTAGATAATTTAGTGCACTTTGTTGGATACGAATTCGACCAAAAGTCTCTTCTTATGTTTCTGTATATTTAATATTTGCGAACCACTTCCGCAGAACTCCTCATAATTATTGTGGCGTTGAGGGAATTGTGTAAATTTCATGAATAATAATTCATGGTGGGTCAACGCGATCCTCTAAAGACATCAACCAAAATCCATCAAGCGAATGATGAGATATAATGAAACCCATTGTTGGAAGATGTACTTACATTACGATGCCTTCATAGTGACGTTGTCTGGAATTTCTCATGTTTTTGAACATTTCAAGCACCGGAATATTCAAATAGCGCTCGTTACGCGGAAAGGCCCAGCCAAGCATTTCGATACGATATTTTGTAAATCAAAATAAAATAATGGAATCTTCATTTGGAAGGAATCCTCTTGAAATGCGTATGCGGTTTCTGAAGCATGAAATATTCAATAGAGATATAAAATTTGGATGGAACAAGGAAATTTGTGTATCAATAATAACAGAGGAGCAACGATATTCAAGAATGCTGAAAAATATCGAATCAAGCTACCCTGTAACAATCGAAAGTGTTCAAATTAATTTTTCACCAATTACCAACGGTTAGATACTTTGGGCACCCTTTCACAGCGTCAGGTTGATACGCTCTGTGAAATATTGCATCCAATATCGATGAATCAAGCTCCTTTAGTATTTGAATCAACTATGATATTTATGTTATCGTGCGCGAATATCGGGCCACGCTTGGACCAGACTGGAACCAATCGCTATGCACGGGTAACCCATGTGGAAATAGCCAGAGTTGACAAATGGCGTGGTACTGGCAGAGTTGTATTTGCCAGACTTGGACAGAAACAACTGTGCCCATGCAGAATCATTAGCAGTTTCCCAACTGGCGCCAAATGTTCGCCGAATTTCAGACGGTGCTGGTTTACGTGATCAAAAGGTGGTTGGATGGTGAAATGCGAAAAAAAGACGATTCGACACCAATATCGATGCAACGTTGTTCTAATACGGAATGGATAGTGGATAGGGATTCCATCCCTGGTAAAAAAATCTCTCTGAACCTTTTCAAAAATTTCACGTCTCAAAAAATTCAGAGAGATTCAGAGAGATTTGGGGAGATTCAGAGAAATTTATCGTGATTCAGGGGAATTCAGAAGGATTCAGAGACGGATAGATTGAGAAAAATTGGGCGTTGAACTTTCCAGAAAGAGTCAGAGAAATCCAGAGAGAGATACATTGAGTGAAATTTTTGGTGCGAGATTTCAGAGGCATTCAGGGAATTTTAGAGAGACTCAGAGGAATAGAAATCGAGAAAAATTGAGCATGGAACTTTTCAGGAAAATTCAGGGAAATTCAGAGAGATTTAGAGAAATCTGGAGAAAGATACATTGAGGGGAATTCTTCGTTCAAGATTTCAGAGGCATTCAGGGAAAATCAGAGACACCGAAATTGGAAAAAAAATCTAGCACGGAACGCTACAGACGGATTCAGGGAAATTCAGATAGATTCAGAAGAATTCAAAGCAATTCATCGTGATTCAGGGAAATTCAGAGGGATTTAGAGACGGGTAGACTGAGAAAAATTGTGCGTTGAACTTTCCAGAGGGAGTCAGAGAGATTCAGAGAAATGCAGAGAGAGATACATTGAATGAAATTTTTGGTGCGAGATTTCAGAGGCATTCAGGGAGTTTTAGAGAAACTCAGAGGAACGGAAATTGAGAAAAATTGAGAATGGAACTTTTTAGAAGAATTCAGGCAAGTTCAGAGAGATTCAGAGAAATCCGGAGAGAGATACATTGAGTGGAATTCTTCGTTCAAGATTTCAGAGGCATTCAGGGAAAATCAGAGACACCGAAATTGGAAAAAAATCGAGCACGGAACGCTACAGACGGATTCAGGGAAATTCAGAAGGATTCAGAGACGGGTAGATTAAGGAAAATTGTGCGTTGAACTTTCCAGAAGGAGTCAGAGAGATTCAGGGAGAGATACATTGCGGGAAATTTCTTGTTCAAGATTCCAGGTGCATTCAGGGAGTCTTAGAGAAAGTCAGAGACCCAGAAATTAGGAAAAATTGACCATGGAGCTTTTCAGAAGGATTCAGGGGAATTCAGAGAGATTCAGAGGGATTCAAAGAAATTCAGAGAGAGATGAATGAAGTGGCATTTCTGGTTCAATATTTCGGAGGTATTCAGGGAGTTTCAGGGAAAATCAGAAATCCGAAACCTAGGAAGAATTGAGTACGTAACTTTACAGAAGGATTCAGACAAATTTAGAGTACACGCAAAAAATAAGTAGTCCGAATTTTCGTTGACTATTATACCAATTTTGGATGGAGCAAAAGTATCAGAAGAATTCCTATACTGAATCTTAATAATTCGTTCACTGTGTTCACTATTCGAACAATGGAATCCACTTTTCATTCTCATAATCGAAATAATGGAAAAAGTCATATTCTTCCCCAAATTGTGCTCCGTCCAAAAGTGACATACTACTCTCTAAATCTGGAAGAGTGAAAAATCATGCATTCCACTCCACTAAGTCTCAGAAGTGAGTCAGTCCCCTTCGAGTAGGATTTTCACTCGTTTTGAGTGAAGTCTCACCTTTTTGGAGTGAAAAAGTCACTCTAGAATTTGAGTGACTGTAAGTTTCTAACCTCAAAACTTAGATTATCACTCTGAAAGAGTGGAAATTTCACTCAAAATTTCGACAGGCTCACTTCTGGCTGCCTAAATCTCACTCTAAGAATTTTAGAGAGTAGTCACCGAAAATTTGGATCACTGATTTTTTCCGTGTAAGCTTTGAATTCTCAATATTTGAAATTCGGAGAGATTCAAAGATATTCAGGGGAATCCAGAGGAACTCAGAGAAATTCAGGGAAAATTCAGGCAAATTTAGAGTCAGCTTTGAAATCCAGATATATGAACCCTAGTAGAAATTTTGGATGGGAAAATACCAGGGCCTGACGAGGCATGCCTGATTTCTTATCAGGTCCTCATCAGGTTTCGTTACGGTTCTTCCTATTTCGCTCGATTTTATGGAAATTTCATCCAAACCCTATTGTACCCCTGCGTTACAACCCTATTTGAATCCTATCAGGCAAATCAGATAAGTTCCTTGTGAGGGCCTAATGAGATTTGCCTTATTCACGGTTTCCGGATTCTGACCTGATTTGAACCTTATTGAAAATAGGGAACGCCTGATCAAATTTCTACTAGGGAAATTCTAACACATTCAAAGAGATTCAGAGGAATTCATCGTGAGCTTTGAATGGTTAATAAATGGAATTCTGGAGAAATCGGAAAGATTTAGAAAGATCCTGAAGCATTCCTATGTTTCCATAGAACAAATTGAGAGAGATTCAGGATGTAAGACTATCTCACAGGTCTCTAACTTTCTCTGAATTATTCTGAAATTGCTCTGAATCACCCTGACAAATGTCTTCGACATGGCTTCGCCAGAGTTGCTTCAGTATCCCAACAAATCTGTCAGACAAGTGGTGTCAGGGATGGTGCATTAACGGTTGAATTATATTTTTGCCATTGTTCGGGAAATAAATTCCTGCCAGTATCGGCCGTTTGCTAATTCCTGGTAATTTCCGCATAGATGATGGTCCAGAATGAAACACCCTGGTAAAAAAACCAGATGGGAACCCGGCTCGAACCCGAATGGGAACCCGACTCTCACCTGGATGAAATTTCCGGGATTCCATCCGGGTGTATCCGGGCGCGTATACGGTTTTTGCGGTGATTCTTCATCCGGTTTTATCCGGACCCTATCTGGATTTGAATAGGGGGCGTCCATTAATTACGTGGGGTGTTTAGGGGGGGGGGTCAAGCTAAATCCCACTAAATCTTACTTGGGGGAGGGGGGGAGTCTTAGCAAATCTCACGTAATTTTTTTTCTAGCAGAAAACGGTGTAAATATGCGTGAAAGTGAAGTTAAAAAGGTGAAAAATATTCCCAGAATAAACTATGGCAAAATCTGACACAACAGTGTTTACACTAATTTACGCATTTACACCCAAAACACAAATTTTTCAAAATCTCACGTGAGATGTGGGGGGGGGGAGTGGGTTGCGGAAAATCTTACGAAATCTCACCAAGAGGGGGGGGGGAAGGGGGTCAAGAATCCTGAAAAATGACCCACGTAATTAATGGACGCCCCCATACTGAATATTTTTCGAGACTCTACACGAAATTTGGATGGAATTCATTCGTCTCCTTGTTCGGGTTTTATTTGGGATTCCAGAAACATCTTGTCCCAAAATCCGAATAGGATCCAGATGGAACCGAATAAAGAATCACCGCAAAACCCGTATACGCGCCCGGATACACCCGGAAATTTCATCCGGGTTTGAGACGGATTATCATCCGGATTACCATCAGGATTATCATCCGGGTTTCATCCGGTTTCCTATCCGGTTTTTTTTACCAGGGCAGTCATTGATGTTTCATTCTCTCCATGTAAATATCAAATCAGTTGTTTCATGACTTTCGAGACCTACCCTGTTTGACAATCCGAATAGAATTGTTTCGCACCCCGGTCCAGTTCCTATCCAGCCTCAATCCTTTTTTTTCACCAGAGCCTTTTACGACTTAGGAACTATTTATCTCGACGCGGAGATACTCTCATGCCCGACATTACCATTCAACTCGTCAGTATTTTCTCTTAGCTAAAGCAGTCGATATATCTTGAAACCACAACACACTTCCATCATATTCCTCTCTGCGAAATTTCCCTCCCCATGCACCGTAAACAGATTACTAATCGGAACAGAAACAACGATATCGCAGAGTTTAATCGTATATTCAACGCACATTATCATTACTCCCAAGTCGAACAACCGAGATTTCAACAACTGTTTTCATAGATCAAATACGAATTGAAATGATGAAAACCCACAACCGATATCAAGGATTTCCATGCCGAACGCGAGCTAGCGGGTATTATCTGAGCACTCTACTTCAAATTATTCTAAACAAACTCGAAGCGGATGGAAGTTCAAAATTCAATTACGATGAATGATCGAACTGTTGAGCATATAAAATCTATTGGATATAATAAAACCACAAAATTCTCATGAAAATGGATAAATTAGAATTGAGAATGATCGTATTCAATCAATTAAGAGTTTAGCAAGTAGGTACGGGAAAAATCTTTATTATCCAATGCAAGAATGAAGAATTGATTATTGGAGAAGTGCACGAAAAAGTATACGAAAAGATGAATAACTGGTACACAAGAAACTTCTCGAGATCTCTAGTACCACTCGATTGAAAGTTTATCAAGAAACTACTGCTGGAGAAGAAGAAGAAGTGCCTTTAACAAGACAAGATTCGGAGGTATTCCACGTAGCTTAGTCTACAAAAGAAAAGATAAATTATAATTACAGCTCACAGATGTCAGAAATCTTCGTTTGAACAGAGAAAGGAAACTCAGTTGAAGAAGTTAAGCAAAGAATCAGTACTATACTATAGTATTCATTAGAATTCATTATTTGTATGGAACAAGAGAAAAAAAGATTTGTTTGTTCGTATCGTTAATTGCGAGATTGAATATGATTTTTTGTTTTTCAATGAATGGAAGATATTTACAATGTAAATTTTACATGCAAAGCTCTGTTAATGATCATTAGAGGAATTAGAAAGTTGGAAAAGTTGACTCGAAAAGTGGGTTCGATATAGTTTAATGAAAAATGTTGAATGAGTGAACCAGATTTCACTTCTTCCTCGAGTTCATTTATCGCTTGTGGTTGTTAGGTGCTATTCAGAGATTGGAAATCAAAGGTGATAAAGAGCAACATTGTCTTATTCCGTTCCATGCATCCGCCCCTTTTCTACTACTTCGATCCGTGGTATTGTTTCCACTACTACCATTACCCCTGTTCCTGATACAACTCCTGCTCGGTTCCTGGACGATTGGTACACTTAATTCTTCTATCTTACATTTCGTCTCTGTCTTTTTTCCAATAACAAACAGCTCGTTCCGATACGTTCGGAAAAACCGGAAAGAAGGGAGAAAAAGAAAATATCGTGAGATTCTTCTTCACGTTTCAATGCAAATTGATTTCTCTTTTCGATTACTCGCGACGAGTAAATAGTTGAATTTTTTTCTTCTCCGAAAGGTGAATCCTCCCAGCTTTGAATCATCATTCCAGTCACCTTTCATCGTCCACCACATATGCTTTTGGTACACCATCATGTTCATTCGTCTTCTCTTCTCACCCGCATATTCGACATCTCCATTTTTTCAGACTTCCTTTTTTCCAATATCTCGATGCCCTCGTTTCATTCCGCAATCGGAATTTTCCTCTCTTTCCTTTCCGTACGTCAAGTACGACGAGGTTTTCATACTTCTCTAATTTAGTTTCATCATCGAGGGGTTTTTTTTATTCCTGAATTATACAGAGTGTAACTAAATATGTTACAAATTAATTTTGGTTCGTGTTTTCCTAAGGACAGTTGTGAATTACACAGAGATGTTGCAAGTTCCAACAGTTGAGGCTTGAAGTGGTTCTGAGGAATCGGAGGATAGTGTTTGAGAAGTTAAATACGAGCTTTGAACTTTTGTTGAACTCCACTGATGGACAACTTCGAGTCTTGGATGATGTCATGGAAGTAGCCTCGAGTATAACTTTCCTGCGTTTTGCAGTAATTTCCATAATTAATAACATCGTTGGATCAATTTACTTGTTTTTCTTCTACGTATGAAATCTCGAGGGGGATCGTAACGTTTGAGAAATGGAATTTTCGCATCAACGTGTTTCATTCACAACTATTTATCAATCTATCATGGATTTGATAATGCTTGAATATCCATTAATAATGATTTATCGATGAGGAATTTTCTTGAGAAAGGATACTTTCGATTCATCGTAACCCATACAGGAATTTGCCATTGGCGCTAGTATGACGCGATGTAGATAACGTATGGCCGAGGCTTGGCAACCAAGCATGGCGCAACACTGAAATGATAACATCATTTTATGATTTATCGATGTGTTTTTCCAACGAAACCCCATCATTGGTGCAGAAATGGCAATGAAATACACCATCCATTGGCAAACAATAGAAAAATTTGTTTATCCAGTTTGTTGCGCCAATGATAAAACTGTAAAAAATCAGTAACCCAAAAAGTATATGAAAATTATGCGCATTTCACAATTTTTAATACACGTTATTTGGGAGAGTATAGTGTTTTTCTCATTTATCTGTAAACAACTCGGTGTTTTTTGTCGCTAAAGTTTGCCATGAGAAGTGTAGACGATATGGATCAGCGGTAGGAGCCCTCTGGTGTAACCTGTAACAAAGAACGATCTTCCTGTTCTTCCAGAGAATTATTTGAGCCTTATATATTCCTTGTATACATCTCTCCCTACTCGCGAGAAACATTCGATCGGTAACTTAGCTAGCAATTCAGCCATCAAAAGTTCAAATTAAGGAGCATGCCAATATCGAGCCATGCTATTACCAATGATCGGCGCTACATTGAAAACTCATTTTTATCCAGACTAGACCAAAGTTTGTGGCAATATTCAACCACGTTCCAAAAGATCCTCACTTTCGATAGAATCTATCGTTCGGTCAAACTATGTTGGACCAAGGATGAGCCTGGCAAGCGCCAAGCCTGGCGGAATTGTGAATCAATGGTAGGCTAACAACCTAAATTCGTTGAACACCGATATCGATGCAACATTATATAGAATATTTATAGATTACCAAGCCTTGCCTGTCAACATTCCGCCAAGCTATATTCTATTGTCAGCATTGGCGGAACCCAAAAATTTTTATATGGGAAGTTATGTAGTGGAATTTCCATCTAAACGTTATTTATAAAATTAAGGTTACGATCAAATACTCGGGTGATTTTGTACTTCTCTCTTCACTTGTCTTGTTTTTCCGAGTCACGAAGCAGAAGAATCATCGATTGTCCCGCTGTACGGCTCTGAAACCTCATTATCGCGACAATTTCTCCTCAAAATAAATGAAAAGAAATCAGAATCGGTAAATGAAATGATAGACAAATATAACGAGGATAGTATCGTTTGTTATTATGAACATTCAAGATGTTTGAGATGAGGAATCGTGGTGTATTATTTTACCACCGCTACTACTACAGCTACCACTCAACGAGGTAAGTCACGGTTCTCGGATGAGAAGTTATCATCGATTACTCGGTCCTCTGAGAGACGGATGTTCTTCCTTGGAAATCTGATTTTACTCATCGGCACCGTCTCGTGATTTTCCATCAACGAGCTTCTCGCGCTTAAATTGCTCGATGCTTTATGTAACCTTTTGTTGCAAGATCGTTCAAATACGAAAGTTATATTCGTCTGGTGTTTAGAACAGACGAAGTTCAGAGGCAATTCTCTTCGTCCTTTGATATAAATTTTATCGAATAATATAAATATGTATATGAATGTTCTGTTATCTTTATCTCATTTCATTGAGTTGCAGAAACAATTGAGATTTTATGATATATATTGAAGTAAATTCATGTAACATGAATGTTTAGACTCGATGCTCTTTTTTCAATGCTACAACTAAAATAATTGCAGCTACAGCTATTTATTGGCTACCAGAGTGGTAGAAAATGGTAACTGGCACTGGTACAAGTCTTATGGTCGATATTTGGATATTCGCATAACAACGGAACCCTTCAACAACAAAACATCCTTTGACGAATCGCCAGGTGCCAAAATATCTCCATCAAAAGAACCCAGCACAGAATTATCCCACATATCAAACAACCCCCAACACAAACACACTGAACATCGACATGATATTTTGAATACGTTGATGAGATCGGAAATGATAAAACTGTTCCTCATCATCGAATGAGAAGACTTTCAAAATTACATAAAATTCGTGTACAAATAATTCGACTTTCATAACACTCATACATGAACAACATTAAATTGTATATGGATGCTGTTTAATCTACGTGTAATTACACACTTGAAAAATTTGGCAACAAAATTCAATCAAAAATAATATAAATTTGTGGATGAAGTTTTAATCTCACGCAATGAGAACAATTTCCACTCACGTGATTGTAAAAGTTCTTGAAATTTCAATTACATTGGAACGAAAATTCAGTTACTAAGCTGTACTATTATTGGTAATATAATATGGCAAAAATTGAAAATTCAATTAAAAGTGAATGCATTCTGAATTGCATTCAAAGTGCATTTGAAGAATGAATGAAAATTCCAGAAATTTTCAACAGTGCAATTGTACATGGAATTTTCAATTCTTGAATAAATGAAACAAATGAATAAAACTTGCAGAAATTTTTAACAATGTTCCATTCCCACTATACTGGATTACAAACAAAAAACAACACATAATTTCGAAAGTTCTGCCACTCTAGTGACATCTCATAATCAATCTGAACAACAATCATAGACCATTAGCTTATTCAGTTAAGGGATCTTTTGTCCGAGACATTTTATGCAACACAATTTGGACAACGAATCAACCAGTGTTGAGATATTTTTCAGTCGAACCATTCCCTACAAATAATGATTAACGGCGTTCCAATGGGCCGCTGATCGCCCTGCAGTGCCAGTGAAGAGCCGTCATCGGCCCTTTGAAACACCAGCAGTAGTGTTTGCTGGGTTCGCTTAGGATTATTTGTCATGAGGTCATATGATGGAGATATTTGCACATGACACTAATAATTCAGTTGTGGTAGTTTTTCATTTCTTCACGGAGAAAAAAATTCACTGTGACGGTAGAATCTGATATTGCTGGGTACGATTTACCGGAGTAACAAATTTTTTGCTGTGACAGCAATCTTGTAAGCTAGCGACTTTTTAACTGTGGCAGCAAAGAATGTTGGCTTTTCCGACACAATTTGTTTGTCATTCGATGTATAATACTGAAAATTTGCTGAAGGAGCGAATTTTATCGGTGCCACAGTTGAAAAATGGCTGTCGCAGCTAATAAAATTGCTGCGCTGAAAAATATTTTGCTGTCACAGCAGATTTCTTTTTTCTCCATATTGCTGTTACAGCGGAGTGAGTAGCTTTGACAGCTAACAAATAATTCCGTTAGCTGATTTCTAGCCATCCAGATGATACAGTTGTGAGACTCGGTTTCCGGGATGGCCTTCAGGACTCTCTCTTCGATTCGGCTTAGATCTCGTCTATCGTCTATCAGGTGAATACGGTGGTTGTGGAATGATATGGGTCAAGTTTTTTGCGAAATAGTCACGAAGAATTGTACCCTGTTCGTGCAAAATTTTATAGCCTGACGGTGCTTGCTTCGCTCGGAATTTTGTATACTGACGAAGCCAATGCCACTCGCCAAGCTTGACATTTTGTAGGTTTAAGGTGTTCGCTTCGCTCGCACTTTTACAATGCTAATGACGCTCCATTTTCCCGAACCTTGTAATTGCTGGAACCTGCTTTGCTGGCAATTTTGTGAATTTACGGTGCTCGCTCCACTCGCACTTTTAAACTGTTGTTAACGCTCGCTTCGCTCGCGAAAATTGTAGGGTGACAGTGCTCGCTCCGCTCGCACTTTTATAGACTCTTAGCGCTCGCTTCGCTCACGTTTTCCCAAACTTGATGGTTCATGGAGCTCGCTTCTCTCGCGAAAATTGTAGACTAACAGTGCTCGCTCCGCTCGCACTTTTGTAGACTCGCAGCGCTCGCTCCGCTCGCGTTTTTCCAAACTTGATGAATGATGGAGCTCGCTTCGCTCGCAAAGATTGTGGACTAACAGTGCTCGCTCCGCTCGCACTTTTCAACACTTGATATTTCACGTAGCTCGCTTCGCTCGCAATTTTGTAGGTTCACGGCGCTCGCTTCGCTCGCGTTTTTCCAAACTCGATGGCTCGAAATAATTAACAATTTATTAAAGAAATTCTAGCTCCTTAATTTACATTATTGTCCACAAATGCCATTTATCTTCTTTAGTTTGGAATGTCAACACATATTCATCATTCTTTCTCTTTGTCAGTATTCAACACTTGGTAATCTTTGAATCGATTGGTAAATTACTTTCTGAAATTCTTGTTACAAGAATCTATTTATCCTTATTTCATGTAACACATGAATAATGTTGTGGAACTCTTCATACCACTAATAAACATTTTTCTTCGACATAGCCTCATCACCAAAGGCTTTCCGCACCATCCTCGACGAATCAGCAGCAGAAAATTCATTCCGCAAACAAAATTTCATACAAATTCTTTGCTCGACAAATGCAGACATTATAAAAATCGAAAAATTCACTGTCAGCAGCTCACAAAACGAAGCGTATCTCAAACACTGATGAATATTTTGATGTGACCCTTCGCACAGATATCAAAGACAGTTTCTTCCTTACTGACCTAAAAATAGTGTATTATTCAATTACAACCAAATATTTATTGACAAAGTCAGGAAATTCGTGGAATTTAGGAAAATTTAAAGATTGAAACAATGAAAGTTTATTATAAGGAATTACAAATCATAAACGTTCACTTATACACAATATTTACTGATTTTAGCAAGAATTTTTCTCCTGTGGTTTGAGTTTTCAAATAATAGATGATGGGCTTAAAATACTTGATGGTGAGTTATAAAATATTTTAGAGATCGTCTTATACCAAAAACCACACAAGACCCATTCGTTGAATCTCTGGAGATAAAAGAAAGACTATCTCCGTTAGATCCGTTGAGACAATTCTGATGGTGGATTACGGGAAAAGTGTTCAGCAGAGAAATAAAATCCGTAGTAGTTTGACGAGTTCGACAAAGTGCTTTTGATACCAAAGAAACTTCGAATCCCGATCGTGATATTAATTTTCAAAAATACCGAGTAAAACTCTGTGCTCGAAAATTAACTCAAACGATAGTGAACAAAATCTCAATTTAATTTAACCATTATCTTTTGTTCAAACATACAAAGTCCGCAGATCCACATTCGCTACTTTTTTTATCCATCACGTCTCATTTGTTACAGAAAATTGAATACGTGGATTTTAATTCGATTAAATTTTAGAATCCTTTGTGGTGGACTTTGAAGGATTTATTCGAACGAATAAAATTTATTATCATTTGCTTTTATTCGAATGAATATGCAATTATAACAAATTTTAGCTATTCGATTTAAAATCGATCATGACATAAATTTCAAATGATATTTCCTTCTTTTCACCCTTTTCTTTTCAAGGAAATAATAAATTGAAGCGCAAATAATATCGAACTGGAGTACAATTTGTCATTTTTTTTTTTATAATTTTCGATATATAATATAATACATATTCACTTCTGTCTCCAAAAATAATTGAAAGAAATTGTTATACAATTTTGATAGATTTTGTATACCACTTGTATTTAAATTCTACATCTTCAGTTCTCGGTAAACGATGATTCCATAAATTCTTCAAATTGAACTCCACTAAGGGAGATATTACTTTGACCTACATTCATAATAAACTTCAGATAACATATTTAAACGAATGATTCGAGTGAAGAAAATTCAGGATGATAATATACATCGGTGTGGTTTTCCTGACTCGAAAGAGGGTTTATCGAATTACAAAGAGGGAAATAATGCATGAAACATTTGAGGAATGTTTGAATGCATGAATAAATGCCATTGAATAAGATGTTACCTCGCGGTAACACATTTTCCAGTCATTTTTAACCCGTTAAGAACCAAACGTCCGTTTTTTCAACACCTTTTTCAACGACATTTTACGCTGTCGAATCGATTGTCAAAAAATTTGCGAATGATTATTTTCGATGTAAAATTATCTGAACTTTCAGAATATGGAAGCAGATTGTCGAAAAAATGTGAACTGGAAATGTTATAATCGTTTAAATAGAAAAAAACACGAATTTTCGATTCCAAAAAATTATTATCCGTTTATTTTCGTCTCGAATTAGGGGAGACATACATCTAGGGGATGAAATTTCTGCGTCCATGGACCCTGAGCTTCAAAGTATGTGAGATGGTTTTTCGAAATTCAAGATGGCGACACTCAATATGGCGGCTAGGAACCAAAATATTTTTGGTTTTTCTTATTTTTCGTATTTGAGCAATATTCCTGAATGAATTCGATGTACACACACGTATTATGAGGTTTTGGGGTCGCTGATCACGAATCCGGGGTCAGATTTGCCAAATTCAATATGGCGGCTCCAAAATGGCGGCCTAAAATTGTTGACACTGTACGATTCCCATGAAAATCAGTACATGGGGGGTTTCGGGATCCCTGATGACTAATCGGAGGTCAGATTCTATGAATTCAAAATGGCGGTTCGAATATGGCAGCAAGAAGTCTCAATTTCCGTTCCTCCAGTTTTTTGTCAATTTGTCGATATTTTCCTCCTCACATAGATGGATCTGAGTATTCTTCGAATCACCGAATACAAATTTAGTGTCAGATCTGCCAAGTTCAATATGGCGGAGCCAATATGGCTTCGGAAGAGTACTGCAATTGTCTCATTTTTTAAGTGTTTTCTGCCGTCGATGTGTTGATCGCCGTTGCCCAACTCTCACCACGTGGAGGTAAACATTTACGAGAGTCTTTTTTTTTGTTTCAATTTTTCCTTATTTTTTGTATCAGAAACGAAAAATTGCGAATCTGAAACAATTGACGGCTTTGATTACATCCGAAGAATGAACTTGGGTTTCCTTCAGAGTGCACAAGAATAACATATGAAGATAAGAATCTAAAAGGGAAAAGATGAAACTGTGAAAAATTGGAGAGACAACGAAATATGTAATGACAGTTGAGCAACTGCGAAGAAAACACATCGACGGCAGAAAACACTCAAAAAATGAGACAATTTCAGTACTCTTCCGAAACCATATTGGCTCCGCCATATTGTATTTAGCAGATCTGACACTAAATTTGTATTCAGTGATCCGAAGAATACTCAGATCCATCTATGTGAGGAGGAAAATATCGATAGATTGACAAACAACTGGAGGAACGGAAATTGAGACTTCTTGCTGCCATATTCGAACCGCCATTTTGAATTCATAGAATCTGACCTCCGATTAGTCATCAGGGATCCCGAAACCCCCCATGTACTGATTTTCATGTGAATCGTACAGTTTCAACAATTTTAGGCCGCCATTTTGGAGCCGCCATATTGAATTTGGCAAATCTGACCCCGGATTCGTGATCAGCGACCCCAAAAACCTAATAATACGTCCCGAAGGGAACATGAAGCTCCGACGAACGTTCAGAATAGATCTTGATAGATCAGACTGAAGCTCCGTTGGAGCTCAAGTTTAGATTCGGAAACGTTCGACGAAGGTCCGATGAACGTTGAAATGTCCGCTTGAAAATAGCTTAAATGAAGGTTCATAGAACGTTCATTAAAGATTCTACGAAGATTCATTCAACCTTCGGTTTTTTATGTTTCAGACGGAATTACAATTATAGTTAGAAATGCCTCAATCTTTCATTTTTTCGTGGAAAAATATACTTTGAAAAACACTTTGATCGAAAAATTGCAACTCGAACGAACCTTTAGCAAACGTTCGATGAACGTTTTATGAACTTTCATTCAAACTATTTTCAAGTGGACATTTCAACGTTCATCGGACCTTCGTCGAACGTTTACGAATCTAAACTTGAGCTCCAACGGAGCTTCAGTCTGATCTATCATGATCTATTCTGAACATTTGTCGGAGCTTCATGTTCCCTTCGGGGAGTGTGTACATCGAATTCATTCAGGAATATTGCTCAAATACGAAAAATAAGAAAAAGCAAAAATATTTTGGTTTCTAGCCACCATATTGAGTGTCGCCATCTTGAATTTCGAAAAACCATCTCACATACTTTGAAGCTCAGGGTCCATGGACGCAGAAATTTCATCCCCTAGATGTATGTCTCCCCTAATTCGAGACGAAAATAAACGGATAATAATTTTTTGGAATCGAAAATTCGTGTTTTTGTCTATTTAAACGATTATAACATTCCCAGTTCGCATTTTTTCGAGAATCTGCTTCCATATTCTGGAAGTTCAGATAATTTTACATCGAAAATAATCACCCGCAAATTTTTTGACAATCGATTCGACAGCGTAAAATGTCGTTGAAAAAGGTGTTGAAAAAACGGACGTTTGGTCCTCAACGGGTTAAGGAACTGTGAATAAGTGATTCCTTCTGCGGTGATTTATTCGATCTATACATAATTGTAGGACAAAATACAACTCTTTTTTACTTAATATGTTGTTCGTACATAATGCGAAATCGTCGATCCCCCAACGATAAAACAAGAAAATAATAAAATAAAAGATTGTACTACACGATATCGTCGGAGAAAAATCCAGGAGTTTGATGACGACCTTGATATCCTTGACGACGCGATACCTCTTTTTTGGATGTACTTTATGCAATAAGAGTTGGAAGGATTGTTTTTATGATATCTTTTTTCTGCCTTTCACGATTTGTCTTTAGGGGGCTCAGCCATAAAGCGTAATAAACTGTCTATCAATCGATCAATCAATTTATTTTTCCTCTCCCATCAATTTGCTGGTTAATAGAAAAAAAGACAAGATCGTGAAAACGATGCAGATGTGAGAACTAAATCAGTCGGAGAATAACCCCTTAGACTTTTTGTTATACACCCCAATAAACATGAACATCTTCAAGATGTCTTTCAGAAGATATGTTTAAAATGTTTTGTCAAATGTATCTCTAAGATCAGCAGTTTTGAGGTTATGAGTGCATATGGATAACACTTCAAATGTCTTTGTTCACAATCAAATTGCAAAGAAGGTGAATTCGTTCATAAATTAAAAGCTCGAATAATCCATGTAAATACTAAGAAATTCTGTGAAAAGTACGATTTTGTCACCTTGCATTGCTAGCACTAAAAGTAACGAATCTCCAAGTCACAATATTTTGCGAATTATCGAACTTCTTACGCTGAATTTTATGTACGGCCTTCGTGTACGGTGATTTGATCAAATTCTCATTCACATTTACTAATAAGTTGTTTTTCAATAACAGTGAGAAAAAAATAATTGAAAGGTATCTATGATATTCATCGGACACTAACGATCACTGGATCATGTACTTCAATATATTTCACCAAATTCATTAAACTGTTCAAGTTTTAAGCACAATCAACTTATCTTATATTCGTATATGTAATAAGCACCTTGTTCAAAAGATCACTTTTACTCTGAAAATATACACCGCTGACATTATATCTCGCTATGTCATATTGAGAATTATGAGCACCGTCGTCAAATTGTCTGTATGGCTCAGGTCGTTGAAGCGTAGGTGCGTCGTGAAATGTCCGGGTTCGAATCTCGCAACCCCAAGAATCCGAAAAGAAGTGAAATTTGTAGGACTCAGAGGGGAATCGAAAGAAAAGAAAGGAGGAAGAAGAAGAGAAAGAGGGGAGAATTTTTTTTATGCACGATTCAAGATTTTTCTAAGATATTTTTATGAATTCTTCAAGACATTTTTAAGACTCGATCGAATACGTCTAAAACATATCTTCCGCATGACCGTTTCGACATATCGTAAACTTGTCGAAATGAATCGCGTAAGACATCTTTCAGATTTCAAAAAAACAGAACGATCCGTTCAGTAATTTTTGAGATCTCGTGGAGCCAAACTTGAAACACATGGTTTCGAGAAAAACGCCTTCAAAAGGCGCCTTTTGGAATACGAATGTACTCTTTCAAGACCCATCAAATGAGTTCCAAATAATTCGAATTTTCAATTTACTTCCTTCTTAAGAAAAAAAATTCGAGAAAATCACCTTATTTCGGAATTCGCTTGATGAGAACCTCCCTTTGATGAATTTATTGAATTTTTTCTGTACAAAAAGCAATTTAAAGTGATGCAAAGCTGGACCAGCCTCGATTAAAATTGGTAGAGCCCTTGAAAGAAAGTTTGATTAAAGTCTCACATGATAACATAGACCAGAAAAGTCCTAGATGGAGAATCGATAGTTGTGCCTTATGGGAATCAAGGAGCCTCAATTCTCACTGAGACAACAGTGGTGGAAGATCGCCAATATTCACATAAGGTGGATTCAATAGTTCTGTAATGTTGGTGGATATAAAACTTTTGTAATAAAATCATTCGTGTTGTTTCAACACAATTTATTGTAGAAGAACTATGATACATAAATATACATTTCATTAAATATTTCACCGATCGTCCAAAATAAAAGATTCCAACGAATTTTCCTGCAGTTCCACAATTTTTTCAACAAAATTCTCCTATCAAGGATGTTTTATGAACTCATATAACAGAGTAGATCTATTTCACCGCCTGAGTATAAATCCTTCCAGAAGTCAAATAATTCAAATTAAACCTCAATGTATTTTCCCTTTCTATCAGATCGAAAAAAGGAACATCCTCTATCTAGATGATATTGAGCTCTCCCTAATGTTCTTCCAGGCAACACATGTAAGAGATCAATACTCTGTCTCTTCTCAGCAAACTGGCGGTAATCATAGATATGTATTCGAATACATTCGTATTCCATCTTCATCGTCATATTTGATTTCAACCCTCTGAACAATGAAATCTTTTATATTCGAAATTTGATCATCTTTAACTAAAACCCCCTCATCCCCAATAAAAAATAAAGAAACACGCTGAAGAGTTGTGTATTTATTTGCATGTGTAAAATGAATTATAGTTATTAAGATCCACACAAGATCATTTACACATGTCTTACGAAACTCAGAGATACCGTATTTTCTGCTGTATAATTAGGACACCAGATATTCCATATTACACAATTCCATTGTGAACTGGTACGCATACGTGTACACGATCTGAATATCTATTTGAACAGAAGGGAAACATTTATTGTGTACCTCCGGAGGCTCTACAGGAATAACATCTCTCGTGATGTGTAATTTTCCCTTGTGATTATGTAGAAACACTTGACGTATTTTTAATCCTCTATTCATGAAAATATTACTTCGCGTGTGATTTTTCAAAAATAAAAATATCTCCGCAACTTTTGAGGAATCATAAAAATTCGATGGAGTGAGGGAAGATATTGAATTTTGATTCAGTCTGTTGATATTTAATCCACATTCCATCCAAGAATTCAGTGATTCCACCAATGTTGACGGCGGATAATGGCTTGGGCCAAGCATGGCAGCTAAATCGTGAAAAAGGATCAAACATTTCATTAAACTCCTTTTCCAGCATATTTATTTCATGGAGAACAAGGTAACTTGAAAAATAGCGTTGATCTAATCCGAGTCAAAATATTCACATGAAGATACCTCTGAAAGTACCATAATGGCTGAGACTTTTATGAGGAAAGTATTATACTTCTTTATAAAAGTATGTTGTTGAAGTTTGAATCGTTCATAGAAACGACATGAAAATTTGAAATGCACAAACTATAATGACCCTAGTAGAAATTTTGATATGAAAAACATCACGTATGCCTGATTTCCGTTCAGGGCCTGACTTGAGTATCTGAGAAGGCCCTGACAAAAATGTAACGCAGGGAAAAGACCAGGTCCTGATCAGGAAAACCAAACGTTTCCAAATCAGGACCTGATCCGGGTGGTAGCGGAATTCCCATTATGCTCTAACATTCAATTTAATTTTCATGGAATTCACTTTTCATAACATTTTTTGAAACTCTCCCAACAGAAGAAATTCTACTGATGATCCAAATAGACCTCAGTTAAACATTCAAAAAAGACAGGTAAATTTCTAATGAATCTTGTGAAAATTCTGAATAGTTTGATACATTCATCGTTCTGAATTGATCAGGTCCTGATTCGGCTGTCTTGTCGGTTATCACATGATTGAAATACGGATGAGGCAAGGCAATTCTGATCAGGTCCTGATCAAGATATCTTGCCAGTTACATCACAATTCAAATACGGATGAGTCAAGGCAATCCTGATCAGGTTCTGATAGGAATACCATGTCTGAGTTACTGAGAGGGAAAATCTGACTGGGACCTGTCAACAACCTCGTGTTACATTGTTGTAAGGTCCTAAACAGGATACCATGTCAGGACCTGATAAGGTAATTAAAAGTGTTCTTCAATTAGGAGTTCCCTATTGCAGCCTTACGAGGGCCATGCTTCTAATAGGGAATATATTCCCTGTAAAATTTCCACTAGGGGAACTATCAATACCCATCTTTCCGAACTAACTCCTTGGGACTTGAAACATCGCTTAAAGGAAGTACTATGAGATTTCTAGTCTTTGACAGATGAATATTCCGTCGTTCGATTCGCAATTCGTTTCAAAAAACGATTCAAACTTCAAGAACATATAAAACTCCAAGAAATCATGGGACTTTTAGAGGTTCGTCCACGTAAATATTTTAACTCGGATTAAATCAACGCCAAAAATCCATAAATTATGGTATTTTTCAAGATATCTGTTTTCTCAGTGTTCCCAATGGATCGATCAACAACTTCCAGTGCAAATACTGAAATTTTCTAGTAAATATTCATAGTAAAAGTTTTCTCATATTCCATAACGTGCTTTAGAATCAATTTTGCGCCAGTGCTAGTGATCATGCATTAGATTTAATCGGAATTATTCATTCACAGAAAAGATTTGAAAACTTCATACACAATATTGTAATGAATTATTAATTCCGATAATGTATTTACGTCTTCATCCGTGGAATAATTTATCTGAAGATTTTCTTGGAGATTGAACCATCTTGGAATGTAAGGTAAAATGCGAATGAAGATGAAAATAAATGGACTGCATGAAACGAATTTAATTACATACAAATGCTATCTTCAATCTTACAAAGGTATGAGAAGGGATTCCTCAGAAGTATAAAATCATTCGAGCGACAGTGTTTTTGCGATTAATGAGATCTTGGATCATCTGAAATTCATTTTGTAATTCTAGTCTGAATTGTTGAATTATATTTCAACGTTCCTCCTCCGATTCAGAGATCAAGAGAGAAGTTCAGAATTTCACAATGGAATAGAAGTGTTACATACGTGAAGAGAAATTTTATTGTCAAAAGTTTTGGAATTCGTGGATCGTATTACGATCCTCGATTTGGGGACAAAGCGATGGCAGTGGTGGGCTTCGATTACTCCGATATTTTCATGATTTTGCAAAATATGGAAGAATTGTGAAATTTCTCTTGCTTGAAGATTAGATCGATAATGATGATTTTCTTAATAGAGATCTTAATCAGTTTAGTCATCGTTTAGGGTTCGTTACACTTCACCGGCCCCTTGTGAGGGACTTTTTAGAACCTTCCCTAACCGCAAAATGCTGAACAAATATGCAGCGAATTGTTGAAAACGTACAACAACAGTTTGAAGCAATTTGCAGGGACGTTACGTCGCCAAAGGCGCAACAATATGCTGTCAATCTAGGATTCTAGCTTGAGTTGTTATCGTGTTGCTAGAAAGTTGCTTGGTTTCATGAAACTAGCAAATACACTTTTGTTGTGTGGGCCAACAGGATTTCACGACCGGCCCAATAATGGCATCCATTGAAAGGACAATCAATGATCGACAGCTGGATGAGAACTTGGATCCAGCAACAATGAAAAGCAATTGGTCAATGATAAACTTGATCATTACCCAGTGATGTGCCGATTATCGTGTGTTGCCATCCTTTGGGATTCTTTACATCCGAAGATAGAGTTCGAAGATGAATTGTTTGAAAATATAAATGCCCATGTGGGAATGGAAACACGGGCCACTACTGGCTCACTACTGTTGCCGGAGGTGCCAGTACTGACAAATCTAGAGCGATCATTATGAGGCTAGTTGGATTGCTAGTACTGGCGAAGAAGTTGAAATGATAACACCATTTGACGTAAGGGCCCCGGTAAAAAAATCTCTCTGAATCTTTCTGAAAATTTCACGGAACAGAGAAATTCAGAGAGATTCAGAGAGATTTGGACAGATTCAGGGAAATTCAGAAGGATCCAGAAACGGGTAGATTAGGAAAACTTGGGCGTTGAATTTTTCAGAAGGATTCAGAGGAATTCAGAGAGAAATACATTGAATGAAATTTTTGGTACGAGATTTCAGAAACATCTAGGGAGTCTTAGAGGAACTCAGGGGAACGGAAATTAGGAAAAATTCAGCAGGGAACTTTTCAGAAGGATTCAGAGAAATTCAGAGAAATTCAGAGAAATTCAGAGAAATTCAGAGAAATTCAGAGAAATTCAGAGAAATTCAGAGAAATTCAGAGAAATTCAGAGAAATTCAGAGAAATTCAGAGAAATTCAGAGAAATTAAGAGAAATTCAGAGAAATTCAGAGAAATTCAGAGAAATTTAGAGAAATTCAGAGAGAAATAAATTGAGTGAAATTCTCCGTTCAAGGATTCAGATGCATTCAGGAAGATTCAGGGAAAATCAGAGACACGAAAAGTGGGAAAAATTGAGCACGGGACTCTACAGGAGGATTCAGAGAAATTCAGAGAGATTCAGGGGGATTTAGGGACATTTAGAGGAATTCAGAGCGATTCATCGTGATTCAGAAAAATCCAGAAGGATTAGACGGGTAGGTTAAGAAAAATTGTACGTTGAACTTTCCAGAAGGAGTCAGAGAAATTCAGAGATATTCAGAGAGAGATACATCGAGTGAAATTTTTTGTGCAAAATTTTAGAGGTAGTCAGGGAGATTCAGGGAAATTAAGAAAAATTCAGCACGGAACTTGATGGAAGGATTCAAAGCAATGCAGGGAGATTCAGAGGGATTCAGAGAAATTCAGGGAGAAATACATCGAGGTTAATTTTTCATCCAAGATTTCAGAGGCATTCAGGGAGTTTTAGAGAAACTCAGAGACCTGAGAATTAGGAGAAATTGACCATGGAACTTTTCACAAGGATTCAGGGGAATTCAGAGAGATTCAAAGGGATTCAGAGAAATTCAGAGTAAGCTTTAAATTCTCAATATTTGAAATTCGGGGAGATTCAGAGAGATTCAGGGAAGTCCAGAGGAATTCAAGAGAACTCTGAAAGATTCCGGCAAATTTAGAGTGAGCTTTGAAATCTATTTATACGAAATTTTGACACATTCGAAGAGATTCAGAGGAATTCACACGAACTTGGATCATTTCTCCAATGAGAATCCAGCATGAGCTTTGAATTTTCAATAAATGAAATTTCGGAGAATTCGAGAAGGTTCATAAAGATCCTGAAGAATTCTTAGATTCCCATAAAAAAATGAACAGGGATTCAATGAAAGTTGGAATTTCTCTGGAATTTCTCTGAACCTCTTTGGAATATGTCCAAAAATCTGGAGGAATTCAGAGAGACTTTCTTCACGAGGGCCAGTATAATATTTACCATCACGGCGGTAGGAATATTTGATGTAAGCCTGCTGTGGTGAAACTCTGGCATTGTAACAGGATCAGTTGTTTGGCCAGAGCTGGGTGAAAAATCACAACGAGCCGAAATTATGACATTCTATGTAGAAATTCAAACCCCACCCAGGACTGGCACAGTATCGGTAACCGGAGTTACCAAGAGTGATCATATTTCAAGTAAAAAAAAACACATTAAATTTGAACGTCGTCATCGGAGAAAGGCACTTTGAAAGTGATTTCTTGAAAGTTCACTGAGTGAGGATTGGACCCAGGTCCTGCGAGTGAGAAACTGAGTCTCTATCACATCAGCCGATCTCCAAATCAACGAAGAATCACTCAAATTGCCATTTATTGTAATGGGACTGTTGAAGTCATACAATTCACCATAGATTCCGTAGTGGAATAAGATCCTACCGATGCTGGCACATTGTTGTCTCTCGAACATATTGAATGATAATACCAACTCTGGCCTAATGCTGGCAAGACTTCGGCTCCCTACAACAGCTGAATTGCCAAGATCGTGATTTTAATGCCATTTGACCACCGATTCCATAGTCAGCCAGAGTCCTATCGATACTGGCACATTGTCATCTATCGAACATATTGAATGCTGATACTAATTCTGGTTCAATATTGGCGCAGTATTGTCTCATCAAAGTAACCGTGTTATTGGAAAGATCAGTGAAATCCCTATCCACTATCTATTCCGTATTAGAACAACGTTGCATCGATATTGGTGTCGTATCGTCTTTTTTTCGCATCTCGCCATCCAACCAACTCTGATTCGGTACCGACGCGGTTCCGTTCCTGTACGGTCTGGGTATTCTCCGAGCAGTATTAATTCGATACTGGCTTAAGACCGTCTGACCACGTGAGTCAATACCGTCCAAAAAATCCGGCGAACATTTGGCACCAGTTGGAAAACGGTAATGATTCTGAATGGGCACAGTTGTTTCTGCCGAAGTCATTTGTCAACTCTAGCTATTTCCACATGCGTGGATATTTGTTGGAATTATCACATTCTTTGAAACTTCATCTTCAAGGAAATATGCTTTTGAAAAACATATCATAACGTAATCCATTAACTCATTCATTCGCATCGCATAACGAAGAAGGAGAAGAAGAAGAAGAGTTGGTGGTTGTACACAAGTTTCGTATGATTAAATCTAGAATTTGCTGCGATATGGAAACATATCATAAATCCTAAGACCTCTCAAATCCTGGATTTGGCTAGGATGGAAACATAGTCATTGATTACTACAGAAGGGGAAGCGCTAAACCCTTTCTAAAGAGAACTCATGGATTACATCTCTATCGACCGCCTAATCCAATATTACTGAAACCATTGGAAATAAATCTAGATAGCCCAATTAGGACAAACTATTATACATCTCCAATGAATTTTTGTTACGATATATATATATTATCGTTCATGACGTTATTTTTACAATCTTTGATATTTTATTCTCATTTTTTGCGACATGCAGAAGAATGAAGATGAATTTCTTAGTGCTTGTACTTTACGATTATGATGTGCGAATCAAATGATTATTTCATAGAGAGAATTACTCTACAAATTTCTGCATTACTCTGCAAAATTGTACATAATTCTTCCAATCTTCGTAATATTTTATGAATTTCTCCACAAAATTCGTACAAAACTCGCCAAATCTCTATATTACATTAAATACTTCTCCGCATATTTCTGCATTACTCTACAAATCTCTGTTTTATCTATTCACTTTTGCTTGAGAAAAAAAATGTTTGTTCAGAGTTTATCTCTACAAATCTCCTTCCAGTTCGACTTGAATGACATGACGGAAGAGACACCACATTGAAAGTCCATTTTTAGGAACTTTCCTCAGTGAGGATTGAACCCGGGTCCTGCGAGTGAGAAGCAAAGCCTCTATCACATCAGCGGATCTCCGAGATGACTACAGTAATCTTAAAGTACCACTTATGGGAATCATCGCAATGGAAAATTTGGAAAAATTCGTTTTCGTGAGGTATAGACCAATCAATTCAGAATCTGCTGAAACGAAAAATGAATAGGTCGTGGGAGAGGGGATTTTTTTCACCTCAACTTGTAAATTTTTCCAAGTGCTGAGTCAAATCGATAGAAAATTTTGAAAGTTCGTCCCTGTAAGATATAGACCAATCGATTCAGAATCTTATGAAACGAAAAATGAGTAGATCGTGGGAGAAAGGTTTTTTTCGACCTTAACTTGTAAATTTTTCCAAGTGCTGGGTCAAATCGATAGAAAATTTTAAAAAATTCGTTCCCGTCGGATACAGACTAATCGATTCAGAATCCTCCGAAAGGAAAAATGAGTGGATCGTGGGAGAGGGGTTTTTTCGAGGCCTACTAGTGAATTTTACTCAAGTTGTTTCGAGTCGATTGAAAAATTTGAAAAAATTCACTTTATCTCCGCAAATGCGATTTGAGAAAAATGTATGAATTTGTATAGAAAACTCAACTCTCCGCCACAAGCCGTAATATTCTTGGAATAGACAAATAGAGAGAAAATTCAAATTTCCTTCTGCAAATGTAGTTTGCAGAGAAATGTATGAATTCGTGGAGAAAATTCCTTTCCTCGTCAAATGTTTCCACCATTTATCAAGTAGAAAAATGTTGAGAAAATTCAACATTTCTCAACAAAACAACTTTGACCAATAAGTTGGAAATGTACAGAGAAACCTTTACTGGCAATAGAAATTTTCAGAAATATGCAGAATTTCACAGAGTTTTGGAAGATGAATCTGTTGAAAAAATTCTTTCTTTCTCTAAGAATTGCGATAATGAAGTGTTGCAGAGAAATTGTTGAAGTTTTGAAGAGGAATATTTTTATTGGGGAGATAAAAAACAAAAAAAAAACAATACAGTTCTCCAAGAAACTTAGTCCCCTGAACAATTTCCGTACACCCCATTCTGCGCTCCATTTAAATCTCTCATTGAAGAAAGTGTGTTCTTAAAATATCTATAAGACAACTTCAAAACTATTGTGATAAGTGGCAAGTAACTTGAAGATCGTAATACGCTTGTGATGTTCTTGAAAGTTTCTGTGTTGTGTTAACAGCAAAGATCGGGTGAAGAGATTGCCAACGCCAGTAACGTGTAAAGGACTGTGACATTTGAAGCTGGCACGACCGCGAGCGTAACTCAAAGGTGGAAATTACATTTCAGAAACATAAAATATAACAACAACAACTACATCGAATGAAACCAAATACGTGTTCGAACGAAACATATTATCGCGTGATTGTTATTTGTATCCGGTTTGTAGTTGTTGGGAAAAGATTGATCAGCAGGAAAATTGTGGACTTTAAAGTAATTTATGTGGAAATCTTGGAATTGAAATCATGTTCTTCGTGCTTTTGATGTTGGTGCGGTTGACGTTACAGTATGTAAAGCGTATTGTGAAGTATTGATCGTAGCAGAAAGGGATTTCAGGTCGATTGTTTGAAATTTCATCGATTCATTGACAGCTCAATGAATCTTGTATTGGCACCTGATTACATTTTTAATATTCAATGATTGATTAGAATATCTATATTTTCTCAAAAACGAAAGGAGTAGTTTCAATTCGAACAATTTACGAAATATAAGGGATGTGCCGAATCTTCTACGAATGAGAGAAAGTTTAGCGATTCATTCATCATTTTTCGAATGAGAATTCGACAATGAGTTTTTGCGGTCAATGTAAAAATGCGAAACTTTAAAAGCACGTCTGAAACAATCCATAAATTCTCATTCTTGAGAAACAATTGATATTGTTCGCACGTTTTTCAATTTATCAAAACATAACCGAAGCTTTTGGTCTCCTCAGTACATTGATTGAAATCGACAAGGCACGATGTTAACTGATACATCAGCGCAGATCTAAAGTCAATCGCCTAATTGACAAAGCTCGACTACACTGCACAAAATCAAATCCGTGACGCAATACCAAATGTAATGCGTTTTCAATCAAGATAAATCAGTTCTGTGTTACTATATTCGTCCACGCCAGGGTCGATACATTAACTGGATATGATATTCCATTCACAACGATGGAGAAATATATATCAAAAACCAGGAAAAATTGTATTTTTGAAAGAATCTGTGAACTATAAAAATCGGAACATAATTAGACTAATCTTTGATATCCATGAACTAAGGGATAAAAAGAGGTAGATGGAAGATTAATAATATCTCCTTCGAAGGGTGTTACATTTCTTCTCGTAAAGGAACGAAAAACGACAAAAATTCTGGAGATTATTCTTCGTATCTTTTACAACGTTCTTCCTTCAAAGTTACACTTTGTGAAAGAAGAAAAAAATGAAAAAGTAATGATTTATTGCATCTAACCTTCCGTGAAAGTTTACCGAGCATGAAAGAATATATAGACATCCACCTATCCATGTAACTTACTATCTAAAAGAGAATTTACCTCCTTCGCTACTGCATTGTAAATGACGGTTCGATGCAAATCCAGAACCACCTTATCAATTTGGAAATAAGATCATAATTCTTGTATATGTAACTCGAATCGTTTTCAATTCACATTGTAATTTTGACACTCGAACGTTTCGTTTTGGACGTTATTTATACGGTGATAGCCTGTATAGAATTCACGTACTTGTATAAGTGATTGAAGAATTCTCAACAAGTACCAAAGACGATAGGATCCAACCAGAAAAGGACGTCACAAAAGATTAAATTCTTCTCCCCGACAATCGTAGTGAATAGCAGAAGAGATTTCTGTGGGAATACAGAGAGAGAGAGAGAGAGAGGGATTCGAAATTCTTCTACATTGGAAGCGAGGGTCGGAATGTTTTAATGTATATCTTCTCATTGTGTTCCTTTCTCAAATAAGCTGATGAAGAAGAGTTCCGAAATTAGATGAGAGAATTCGATACGAAACTCGTGTCGTCAGGGAAATGATTGTTTAAAAAAAATTTTTTTCTCCTCAGCAAAATTTAGTACTGTGGTGAAATTCATTAGTTTTAGTCTTCTTGGTAAACACCAACGGAGTAACTCTGTTCCTCGAGCACATCTTTTTTTATCACTGCGAAACCCTGGAAGAATACCGCCGAGTGGTGATAAAGGGTCCCTCCGAAGATAATCGAAATGCTAATGAAGAAGATGGAAGGGAACTATGGTGGTGGATGGAAGAGAACGGTAGCAGATTTGGAAGACGCAATGATTTGTGAAACAGAGCTATCCGCTTGATATTCTTCTCTCTATGCCACAGTGTGTGAGATGGAAATCTGCATAAACTATACTTCCAGGTTTTCCCAATGCAACAAAAATTCTTCTCCATATCGAAACAATGCTAAAATTGAAAGCCAATTGAGAAACTCAAGGTCAAATGCTTGCAGAGAAGGTAAAAGTGATATCAAATACTAGTGTGTCCAAAAAGTAAGGTGACAAAATATTCATCAGTGTTTGAGATACGCTTCGTTTTGTGAGCTGCTGACAGTGAATTTTTCGATTTTTATAATGTCTGCGTTTGTCGAGCAAAGAATTTGTATGAAATTTTGTTTGCGGAATGAATTTTCTGCTGCTGATTCGTCGAGGATGGTGCGGAAAGCTGATGAGACTATGTCGAAGAAAAATGTTTATAAGTGGTATGAAGAGTTCCACAACATTATTCATGTGTTACATGAAATAAGGATAAATAGATTTTTGTATCAAGAATTTCAGAAAGTAATTTACCAATCGATTCAAAGATTACCGAGTGTTGAATACTGACAAAGAGAATAAATAATGAATATGTGTTGGCATTCCAAACTTCGAAAGATAAATGGCATTTGTGGACAATGATGTAGATCAAGGAGCTAGAACTTCTTTAATAAATTTTTCGATATTTCGAATCATTAAGTTTGGAAAAATGCGAGCGAAGCGAGCGCCGTGAACCTACAAAATTGCGAGCGAAGCGAGCTCCATGAAACTCCAAGTGTTGAAGAGTGCGAGCGGAGCGAGCACCGTTAGTCTACAATTTTTGCGAGCGAAGCGAGCTCCATGAACCAACAAGTTTGGGAAAATGCGAGCGAAGCGAGCACCGTAAGTCCACAATTTTTGCGAGCGAAGCGAGCTCCATCAACCATCAAGTTTGAGAAGACGCGAGCGAAGCGAGCGCTGTGAGTCTGCGAAATTGCGAGCGAAGCGAGCACCGTAAGCCCACAATTTTTGCGAGCGAAGCGAGCTCTATGAACCATCAAGTTTGGAGAAAAGCGAGTGGAGCGAGCGTTGTCAACAATTAAAAATGCGAGCGGAGCGAGCACCGTTAATTCACAAAATTGCGAGCGAAGCAGGCTCTACCAACCACAAGATTTGGGAAAATGGAGCGTCATTAGCATTTTAAAAGTGCGAGTGAAACAAAGATCTTCAACCTACAAAATTTCGAGCTCAGCGAGCGGCATAGGCTCCTTCAGTCTATAAAATTCCGAGCGAAGCAAGCACCGTCAGGCTATAAAATTGTGAAATAACAGGGTGCGATGTGCAATGATAATGAAAAAACGCGGGCGGGGCGAAAAGTTTTTTCAGAATGAAAACAATATTTCAAGTTGGTAATTCCGGACAGAATAAGGTAGAAAGTTTGTCAATTCTCCCCTGAATCTTGCAACCTGAAGTGCAAAACTTGCAGAAGAAAGAACTTGGTTTCAATATTAACGTTTCTTCTGAACATTCCGTGTTTTATCGTGAACGTTAACCTCTACGGTTGCTTTTATTTCTCAAAGATCTCTAAGAAAGGTTCGCTAGGTATTTGACCAAAAGGCGAGTTGGAGATATCAAAGGAAACCAGAGCATCCGAATGGAAATGTCGAGTAGAGCTTGGCTGGGTTTTCCGAGAAGCATCGGATCATAATTATTCCATAGAGATGAAGATGTTTTTGAGAGCTATGAAGCGTTCTCCTGAATGTTTCATACAATTCATCCTATGATTTATTTAATTGTCCACACTTAGGAGGGCTAACAATCGTGTATACGGAAAAAGATCATCCGCTGTGGTAGCTATTTCGTGTATTTTATATTTGGAGAAAAAATAATTAGCTATCATTAGCTGGATAGCTAAAAATTAGCTACGGATTTAGCGGTAGCAGCCAGAAATGTAGCTGCCGCGGCGAAAATTTAACAGCTGTAGTTATAGCTACGATTTCCTACTGCGGTGGCTAAAGAATAGCTACAGCTGCAATTATTTCATTTGCGGTGGTTGAAAAAGTGAGTATCTGCCACAACTATTTCCTTTTTTTTCTGTGTGTAAAAGCTAGATTTTAGCTCCTATAACGATGAAATTAGTTGCCAGAGCTAGTTTGTAGCTATCCAAACATCAACCACATCATTTTTCTTCCAGTGTATCGTGTGCATCGAATATCTCTGGAACTTTGCACTCGCTGCAAAAAAGAGCAGTGTCAAAATAATACCTCTAATGATTTCCAGTGCTGTTTTGGAAAATTACCGGAGCTCCGCGTAACAATACCGAGCCATTATTGATCCGCATTTCTTTTCTTACATGGGAAACTACGACTGTGAAATACGGTTAAACGAGCATCGAGTCATCTGTGTCAAATTGTGGTTGAATGTTGACGTTATAACAACATCGTGACTGTCCTCTGGTCAATATTGTTACAACGTCGACAACGAACATTTTCGATTATTAAGGTTGGTCCTAATCCAAATCCCAGTCCCTCGCAGAACTTGGTACCAAGCGATCAGAGTATTCTCAATTTTTGAACCAAGTTAATCGAGGAACAACGAATTAATTGTTCAAACGTGCAATAAAACGTATGTATACTAAAATGAAATCATTAGGCGACTCCGCAACATTTGCCGATAATTGAATGTCAATTATGACGGAATGCTGAATCAATGAATATTTGTATTTTCAATTTTGAAAACGGAATTCAATATCCTAATGAATAATTGATTGTTTTCCAATGAAATAACACAAGAGAGAATCAATACAACTCGCTAAACTGCGACGGATTGTTATCAAAATAGAATTTTGATTACTCCTCTCGTTGAATAAAAGAAAATAGAGAGATATCGATTTTGAGAGAAGCAGGAAACAAAATATATTTGATTCATCTTTCGAAGAAAAGAAAGTGATAAAGAATAATATCGTGCAACGAGATTCTGGAAACTGGAGATTCATCGATCGTTGATAATTCGATGACCCGCGCATAATTTCACGTAACAAGAATTATAACAATGATCCGTCTCTTTCTCGTCATTCTCGTTCGTTATTTCTTTTTTTGTCCATTCCGATGGGATTTTGATAGCATTTTACCTTTTGCTTCTACCGAGCGACACAAGCTTTTTATATCTCACGCGATATTTCACGATGTGTGTTCGTGTTGCAACTGCATTTAGTTCTTTGGTTCTTTTTTTTTTCTTACTTCTTTTGGCACGATATTGATTTTCGCATCGCGCACACTTTTTCATTCGATTTTTCACAATCTTTATCTTGTTCCCTCTGTAGCGACATTTTCCCAGATAAATTGATGTCAATCCGATGGTTAACAATGGACAACCCAATGGATCGGGATGAGATAATCCAGGCAAGTTATACCAGGCGTCAAGCTTGGTATGCCAAGTCTCGTTAGCCTAGGCTTGGCCTATGCTTGGCCCACCGTAGCTGACTAAGCGTTGATAAGCGTGTTTGATTCAATTTTCGCTGATGCTTGGCCCGTCACAGCTCACCAACCCTTGATAGCACCTCAGACATCAATGCTAGGATCAAGTTGCGATATTTCACTGCGTTTGATTTATTTTTCGTCAACCGAGCTTTAATTGACACTTGGCTTGAAATCCTGTAGAGAGTCCTTCAAGATCAGTTGATTTCCGTGGATGATCTCATTTAAAAACAGCCTATTGCCATTGAGTCGAGTTTTATTCTTATTTGGATCAAATATATCTATCTTAGGGTGTGAAACTGGAGTGTGGGGCCAATCATGGGGAGGAGATTGGACTGGTCTTGGCCCGATAGTTATGCACAAGTCTTTATCCATTGTGAACTCGGAACTCGGTCACTAATTGAAAACACTGTGCCACTTATGTGGACAACATCGGCTTAAATGATCATCTTAACCTTAGCTTGATTTTCACGCTTGTGCCAAGCTTGTACCAAGTGCAGTTTTTGGCCATTCCAAAGATACAAACAAATGTCCCATGACTAACTATGTCACATGACTGAACAATCATGGAACCAATCATCATGGGTCCGATTATTTTTAACGAAGGTTTGCCAATCCTGGGACAAGCTTGGGTTCTTTTCCAGTCCTGTTGATTGTATATCAATCATGGCACCAATATCGATTCAAAACATAAAACCAATATTGAATCTTGGTATTGAACCAAGCTTGGATGTCAAGCGTGGAATATTGTTATCATCCCAGAAATTCATCTAATTTGGTGCCAATGTTGGTAACCATGCCAGGCCCAACGTTGACTAGCATTGGCTGAAGCTTGGCACCAAGCTTGGTACATTTCAATCAATTAAACTCATTTGAATATCGCACTCGACTGTTTTACAGAAAAGTACGATATTTATTTTCATCCACTCTCTTTGTTATTCTTTACAAATTTCATAATTATGATAAACTACTTTCGAGGTCTCTCATAAATAATTCCGTTCGATCTTTCTTCTCTTGCTTGCTCCACATAGTTTGTAATGTAAATCTTCATGTAGTATCCGCGTACCCAGCTCGGATTCTCTTTCATCTCTCCATCTCTCTCTCCTTTACATAATTCCTTTGCTCGTTCGATGCCGATCGGGAGACCGTTTGACGTGAAATTCTTCCGATAATTATGAAAAGTTACATAATTCAGCGAAGGCATGTATATTCATCGATACAATATAATGCCAAGTAGGAAACTGTTCATGAATTATGTGAACCTATTATTTTCTTCTGTTGACATAATCTCCCATCCGCGCAACGCCGGGCGTCTTTACTTTTTAACGTACATTCTAATGCAGCGGCACGTAAAAGCCCGATTCTTAAGATATACCCTCTATGTATAACTTTGATTTCATCATGGAATTGCATTTTCGATTTGAATTCATCGATCGAACATTCACGTAGATTGATTTTGAAGTTGGGATACATGAATTTATGTAAATCGAAGAAGCTAACGGTTCAAGGTTTCATACGTGTGTGTATATATATATATATATGAGTATAATATATACGCCTTTACAGTAAAGTGCAGAATTTGCATTTTGGTGAACTGCTGCTCTGCTCTTCGAGTGCCACTTAATTTCTGTGTGTATCGGACGTATGTGCTTGGGGTTGTATTTTAAGGACTCGTTTCGTTTAACGTGAGGGATTAAAAAATAAGGGATTTATCAAGTTTCTGAAAGAAATTCATGATTATTTTTACTTTGTATGTATAAAAGTAGGTCCTCCTTGTTGTGTACCGTGTTGTATTGGATTTATTCGGACGCAGGGAGTGCGAGAATTACGATGAGCTTTATTGAGAATACATCGTACCACCATGAATATGGATTTCTGCTTTCAATATCAGTATTCGATAGTAATGAACGGTTTAGGTTCACATACAATATTGAATGGATTGCAGGTTTGATTAGTTCTCGATCTTGGTGTTTCGGATTGTATACATCATCTGTATCTCATGAAATTTCAATACCAGTTATTCTATATTATCTGTAACATTGAGTGATTATTCTGAATTTGAAATAACTTTCACGATGGTGTGAAGCATTAGTTACGTCGAATCGATAATTTCATTGTTGTAATTTCATTGTATTGGATTTTCAAAAGGGAAAATAGGAAAATCGATTCCCTAGGTTGTGTCAGAGCAAAGTAGAATGATAATTCCAACTATCGAATAATCAGTGAATGATCTGTGATTGTATTTTGATGAGATTCACAAGAATTAGGGTGATATGAACAGTCAGGTGTGAGACTGCGCAGGTTTCGTTGTATTCTTTCGTACATTTGACTGAAAACAGGTGCTACACTGGAAAAAAGGAATATTCGGATCTGATATAATAATTTCGTGGCAAATATAAGAATTTTTTGAATCCAGACTTAATAAATATTTCTTAGTATCAAATATATCGCATACTCGGATGATTTTGATATGATGTAAATGTGGAGAGGATATCAGAAAGATTCATTATCCTCATAGTTAAAAACCCAAGCTTGTCCCAGGATTGGCACGTGTATCAGGAACAAAGCTCCGTTAAAAATAATTGAACCCATGATGATTGATTCCATGATTGTCCCGTTGCTGTTTTCAATGGATAGTTAGTCATAAGACATTTGTTCGTATCTTTGGAATGGCCAAAACCTGCACTTGGTACAAGCTTGGCACAAGCGTGAAAATCAAGCTAAGGTTAAGATGATTATTTAAGCTGATGTTGTCCACATAAGTGGCACAGTGTTTTCAATTAGTGACCGAATTCCGAGTTCACAATGGATAAAGACTTGTGCATAACTATCGGGCCAAGACCAGTCCAATCTCCTCCCCATGATTGGCCCCACACTCCAGTTTCACACCCTAAGATAGATATATTTGATCTAAATAAGAATAAAACTTCACTCAATGGTAATAGGCTACTTTTAAATGTGATCATACACGGAAATCAACTGATCTTGAAGAACTCTCTACAGGATTTCAAGATGTCTTTCCCATGCAGGGATTAACAAGACTGGGAAAAACCCAAGCTCGTCCCAGTCAAGACTGCCAAGGCACATTTAATCCATCGTTTTAAGATGATTCATTTACGGTATTTCGAGGGAGAACTTTGAGCTGAAATATGGATCAAATTACTCTCCTCATCGATATCTGTGATGAAAGAAGCATCGATTGATGCTTGGCGAATCATTGGGACTAGGCTGGAACGAACCATTGGCTCAAGCTTGTCCCGATCTTATTATTCCCAAGCCTGGGCCAAGTTTATTGAATTGTTCAAGACGAGTCATGGCAGGTCTTGTGTCAGGCTTGGTCCATGATTGGACCATTGTCCCATACACACATGGCTTCTCATAGTCATATCATCGGTTTGTATTTATAAATGTAAGTTAATCTCAATCAAAGGTGGAATATAATAATATATATAAGCAATATTATTTATGAGAATCAATTCATGGAATGAATAATTTATGAAAAAATCGTAAATAATAAACCACAACAAGTAAAGAATGTAATGAATACTGTAAAAAATTGCTTCATGAAAAAAGTTATGTGAAACTTTGTAATAAAATAAACTGTTACGGAAAACTATTTGTCATCAGGGCAATTGTTTTTAGCTACGACAACGATTTTAGCATTGCTCCGATAGCAAATAGATTGCTGTCACAGCGAATAACTTGCTACTCCAGCAAAACCAGATTTCGCTGTTGCAACAAATTGTTTTCCTCTGTACTTGAATCATGCAATCAATTAGACAGGAATGAAAATTCATGTGAATCAGGACCCAAGCTTGAAAACACGCCTGGATTCGAGCATAATCCTCGCCTGAAATGGAACGAATGAAATCGAATTCACCCTAATCTTCACGTACCCAACTGGAATCGAATTGGCTTGTATCGCAACTTTGTACGTTTGTTGGATAGAAATGGATGCAGTCTATCGATCGGTTGCATTATATTCCGAAGATACACGCTTGAAATTGTATACAGCGCGAATACAGGAATCGAATCTGTTTCGCAAATAGAAGTGGATTGAGATGTTCAGATTCGATCTCTATCTTTCCACCTATGGATGAAGTTGGATTAACAATGACGTTCCCTTGTTCAACGGACATTAACTAGAACCGTATTGAAACTCCGCACTTCTCTCAGATAGGAATGAATAAATCTTGTAATTCGGATCAATTTGGATAGTATTCTCGTTCATTCGATGGGTGAGAATGAATATCTCAGAAGCAGAAGATGCGCGAAATCTAATCTATGTAATCCAATTCAAGATTCATCTATGAATCTATGAATTTAGCCAAAAATTCGCTGGCAAAACATCCCGCACAGACTTCTCAAAAGTTTCTGAACAGTTCCTCAAGATATCTTGAAGACCAAAAGTGTTGTGTGGGATGATTAATTCAAACAGGAACATTTTCGAATAACAAACGAATTCTGTTGGAATTTTTTTTTCCAACTAACATTCAGATATCTTAGAGATATCTTTACGAAGTCTCACAATGCGTTTGTGAGAAGTCTTAAAAAACTTTCTGGAAGATACCGGAACGAATTCCAAAAGATATCTCATGAAATACGTATAGAATCCGAAAAGATATCTTGAAGAGTTCTTAAAGATGTCTTCTCAAAGAATTCATAAAAATGTCTTAAAAGACTCTTGAATTTGTTCACACAAAAAATTCTTGACCTTTTTCTTTCTCTTTCTCCCCCTGTTCCTTCCCTGCTCTCGCGTTCCGATAAAATTTACTTGATTTCGAACCTTGTGGTTACGGGAATCGAACCTGTTCATTCCACGAAATATTTACGCCTCAAACACCTGAGCTACACGTACAATGTGATAGATGAACCCATAATTGTCAATATGACAAAATGAAATATAATGTCAACGGTGTATATTTTCGGAGTGAAAGATATCTCTTCAGAAACCTTTGAGAAGTTTCTGAAAGATATCGTTGAGAACATTCAGAAAGGTTTTTGAAAACGTTCTTGAAGATATCTTTCAGTAGTGAGAACAGTTTTAATAAGACTTCTAAAAGATGTCTATTCATGTTACATAACACTTGATTTTTTCTGAAGATATCTTTCAGACAACGAAAGCTGTGTGGGTTATTACATGAATAAATATCAGAAGAGGTGAACGTACTCACAAATAGGAAAAATGAATAAATTCAGTGAAACGTTAAATTCGTTAATTTTTCGTGAATACCACAGATCCTTTCTCAAGTATTTCTGAAATTGAATTGTTTTGAAATGGATACCTTATTCGCAATACGATTGTAACAACAGGTAGATTCAAAGTTTCCCACACCACACTTTTGGTCTTGAAGATATCTTGAGGAACTGTTCAGAAAAGTTCGAGGAGTCTTATGCAACATGAAAAGATATCCTTAAGATGTCTAAAAGAGTAGATATCTTTGAGAAGATCTAAAACTCTTCTTCCGAGATTATATCTTTTAGACATCTTATAGAAATCTTCTACAAGTAAGAACTGTTTTAGATCTCTTAAAGATATCTTTTCATAATTTGGCTTGAGATATCTTCTAGAACTGAAATACTGTGTGGGTTTATTCTGTGTTATTCATGATCATATGCTCATATAACCTCAAATCTGCTGAAAAATTTATGTTCTTAAACGTATCTTAACAAGATATCTTTCAGAAATCTTTCCAAGACTTCTAAGAGATATCTTCATGAACTCTGCAATGAGGTTCTTGAAGATCTCCGTATTAAGTACTCTGTTACAAATCTCTTACAAGCATCTTCCCCATACAAGCAAAAATTTTGCTTTGTCTGAAAGATTTCTTATGCAACAGTTTTCACTGTCTCAAAGATGTCTTCGTTTAAGAAATCTAACAGACGTCTTTAGATCTCTTTTAGATGTCTTTTGAATTTCTTAAACTGAGACATCTTAAAGAAAGTGAAGACTGTTACATAAGAAACCTTGTAGATAAAGCAAAATTTTTACTCTATGGGATGTCTTTCCAACACTTCTAAAAGATATCTTTAAGAACTCTTCGAGAAAGTTTTTAAAAATCTCTCAATCAAGTATTCTTACAGATATCTTTTTACAACTGAAATGTTAGTTGGGTTGTTATCCCTGTTGAAAAATTCAAATAGAAACCCGATAGGTATAATTTTATCGGAATCAATGGGTTTCTATCGATTTTCCGTGTCGTTTTATCACAGCCGCTATAAGTTTCTATTGAATTCTATTGAAGGAAGTCAATATTCTATTGGTTTTTACTGGTTACAATCTGTGAAACCTCATGAATATTGATGGAAAATGATTTCCTATCGGAAAACCATGTCGTTTTGTCACAGGATCTACAGAAATCTATCGGAATGTATTGGAATTTTTCAACAGGAATCACAACATTTTTGTTAGCTACGAAAGCACCCTTTTAGTTCTTGCAGCAGAAAATGTTGACTTCTCCAGCAATATTCGTTCGGTATTTGTTGAAAGAGCAAACATTTTTTGCTACCACAGCTGGAAAATCGCTGTCGGAAGAATCAGAATTCGCTATCACAATGAATTACTTCCTCTCTGTGCGATATGTTATTGAGATAAAAACAGGGTACACATTTTTTATTCAACACGATTTCACGGGAAAAATAATCCAGTTGCAGCGACCGAATAATCGGCTAACTATTTCCGCACGAATTTTTCTTCACATGCACCCGATCAAACCTCATCAATCTTCTTTCAATTGTACCAGAAATATTGAGCAAACTATTTTCTAAACTGTTGTGGTTTGCAGTGTCCATTTGTGTGCATGTGCAGAGCTGGCTTTGAGTCGATTGAACTGATTCCTCCAAATCGGGCCTTGCACTTGAGGCAGGTATGCTAATTCTCGCACTGAATCGAGCTTTTTTTTTTATACAAAAAGTACGTTGATAGATCTGTATAAAATATCGATAAAAATTTCGGCCTCGACTCTTCGAATGGAAAACATTTTCAAAATTATATATAATTTATATATAAATTATACTGGATGATTCGAAATTGCTGTACACTTTTTTGATCTGATTCTCAGATCCGGAGATATCAGCATTTTTTAATTTTTAGAAAAATCCAAATATCTCGGGAGTACATTTTTGACATCTTTGACATTTGAATCCGAAACCATTCTCTGAGTCAAATCACAGGGTGTCCCTGGGAAAAAAAAAACTAATTCAGCTCCGTCCGTTGAGGAGTTATAGCGATTTAAAGTTGTTGAATTCCGATTAGCTGGAATGCAAAAAATTTCACACCGCTTCAACTTCACAACGCAAAAAGCTAAATTGGTTTTAATTTCTTCCCTTTCTTCTTCTTCGTGATTTGACTGAGAGAATGGCATTGGATTCAAATGTCAAAGATATGGTCCTTTCGAGATATTTGGATTTTTCAAAAAATGCTCATATCTCCGAATCTAAGCATCAGATCAAAATATTCCGCACCAAAATCGTTTTAGCATTTCATCAAGAATCTGCTCTCAGAAAAGTGTACGTCAATTCTGGATCACCCAGTATATAAATTTGAAGACTTTTTTTCACTCGCTTGACTTTTGTTTTGCCATATTTAGTTTAGAAACTTAGTTGCTTCAGCGAAAATAGTGCTTCGCTGTGCGGTCTTCCGCGACTCGCAAAGTTTATCTGATTTAGAAACATTGCGCTTCTCCTTGCTTTTTGCGGTGGAAATTTTTCTGTACTCAGAGACCCCGCAAACAGATGGAAAATCGGGCATCGCGTGGCCTAAGGCCGGCCGTGCGCGTGTATCCTAAACTTTACATCCACCCAGGCCCTCGCATCTTCCGCGTAACTCGTGACTCTGTTCCTGACTAGAGCCCAAGATAACCACCAGAGGCGCTGGATGTCATTCTAACCAGAAGTATAGTATCATAACCTCTAAAATCACAGAGAATCATTGAAACCTTCTATATCGCTAATTAGGCAATAAAATCATATACTAATAATCGATGTTGATTAGTGTGCTAAAATTCCTGAATTCACTGTTCATTTCATGAGCTTGAATTCACACTGAAAAAAAAGTTTTGGTAATGGTAACAAAAGTGTTGTGTCGTTTGATTTCTCATGACCATACTATAGAATTTGGTCAAGGGAACCAAAAGGATAAATCATTTTGTACCTCGAACTATACTGTGGTTACCCACATTCTTTGAAAAAAACATATTATTTGGTTGTTTTCACAAAACTTACGCGCTTTTGTTCCACAAACAAAATAATTTTGTCACTTCATAATGACTTCATCTTTGTAGTGAAAATATTCTTTCGCATTTCTGAAACGTAAATTCACATGAAAAGTTTTGTGTCGTTAATGAAATAATACATTCCTGCATGGAAGAATACTTTGATTTATTACAATCATATAAACTCGTGCACTGAGATGCATTGTTAATTGAATCTTACAAGGAGATGTCACAAAATCATCCTCACTCCAATCCTAACACGGCTTAGTATTTGAAGCTCGAGTTTGAAACATGAACACAACTTGATATATGCAACTTGAAGGTCCCCCATCCAAGTGATTGGCAGTGGCTTGAGTGATAGAGCCTCCGCCTCCAGTCCCGAAGACCTGTGTTCAAGTCTGCTGCTGGTGGTGATTTTTTTTTTCAATCTGACCCATGATTTTCTCATCAGGACAAAATATTTTCAGTCTGCAGACGATATGATTTGGTTTCCCAAGCAAAATGTATTTACCTAGAAACCAAAGGTGCGCAACAAAGAAATAATATGGTTTTCAACAAAACGTTTGCTTGATCACATTTCAACAAATCAATAAATTGAAATAATCAATATGAATATCATTGTCCAATCCTTTGATTTTTATAACTGATCACATGTAATATGAGATATATGAAAATTAAATAGCCGTATTTAATCGTATTATCTCATATTATTCAAAGGAAAAATTGAAATTCCTATTTGAATCATTTGGAATCCCTGGTTAAACGAACCCATTGATTCTGACCAATTCTCATTGAATTACGATTAAACGTGGACAATGTTCTGACGAAATCTCACCGGTGATTTTTCAATGAGATTTGGTCAGAACTTCCATGCGAATCTCGTTGAATCTGGCCAAATCTCACTAAATTACGATTAAACTTGGACAATGTTCTGACCAAATCTCATTGAATTTCATTTATCAGATTCAATGGATTCTTTTAACCAGGGATGTGTGTGTGTGTGTGTGTGTGTGTGTCAAAGGATTTTATAACTATCTATGTAATCTGGTTAGAATGACACCCAACCCCCCTGGTGGATATTTTGGGCCCCAGTTAGGAGCAGGGTTACGATTTATGCGGAAGATGCGAGGACCTGCATCCGCCTGTCGATAGACGACCCGCGAAACCTTATTTCGACCACCCCCTGTCGACAGACAATTTGACATACAAAATCTATATTCGGTTACACATTTTCGCAAACTCCTCCGATATCCTACAATATTATTTCTGTGAACGATTTCCACCGCACTCATCCGCACGTATTTAGAATCCATAAAAAACAGTACGAATTTTCAAGAGTTTACGCGATCAAAACACGCCACCTGTTGAACCTGTTTAAACGAATATTTTGTATCTAAAAAAAAATGATTCTCGATTCATACTAACCGTGGTGTGATAATTTATTCATTCGCACTCAACAGTTTTCAAGATAACGCGAAAATAAAAATAGTGCACGAATAGTAAAAATTGAATCGCATTAACTATGCGCGGTTGAAGAAAACTTGATAATCCCCTCTTCCGTTTTGGGTTTCTATTTTTTTCTTCACCCTTTCTGCCTCTTCTCAGGATTACATAGCCGGATATATACCGTATTTCGACCACGTACATTCCAGCTCATTAATGGTATATCCTTTTTTCTCTCCACAAACAGGCAAACAATAGGAGACCTTATTGTCCCCGCGGGCATCATTATTGAGCGGGAGTCTCTACACACAATATCGCGTGCACGAAACTACATAATTAAAGTAATCTTGTAACCCGATACGCTCGACTATTTTTAATAGAAGAAATTTGTTGATTATCCAATGACAATAACACAAAAACAACAACAACAACGATAATCAAGAGGATGCAAAAATGTCCCCGTCCTTCCATTGTCCTCCGTGTACATTTATCGGAATGTAATATCGGTTCGTTGACCTTACTCTTAGCTTACGCTACCCTTGGTAACAATTCTATCTTCTCTAGGGTTAAAGAAAAGGTAGAGTGTGGTGTACAAAAGAGAGGAGGAGGGCACAAGGACGGCACGAGAAACAGATTTTGTGCGGGCGATGTGTTGTAGAAAAGAGGAAGAAAGAAAGAAAAAAACGAAAATGATAGTCAGTGCGGCGGAGAGTAGGGTAGTCCTGTGCGACGAGAGAGAAGAAAAGAAGAAAAGAGGAGAGGAGAGATGAGATCGACGCGGTAGATGGCGTTGAGCTATGCTATGATCAAGTGGGGGCGTGAAGCGGGGGAATAAAGTTGGTGGGGCTAACAAACTGCTATATCGCGGTTGAAGGGGAAATGGAAACTCATGGAAACTGCGAGGATACAACGATGTGTTGGGATCGTGTACGTACATGACTCGGTTGGACTTGGTTGGTGTGGTCGAGACGTTAGGGGGAAAATCATGGTCTACAATGGTGCGTGGGGAAGAGAGGGGATCGGAGTGAAGAGCGAAAAGACACATAACGACAGACAGAGACGGGGAGCCGAGTGTGGACCGATGCAGACCGATGTCTCGGAGTTGAGTTCCGAGTGAGACCGAACGTGAATGCGAATGCGAACGCGAACCGACGATGGCAGTGATAGTCAGTCATCCGTGTTCCTTCGTAGGAACGAGGTCGATCAAGGCTGTGAAACGTCGTGAAACAGTTCTCCTTTTTATTTAGAGTAGTCACAATACGCATCGTTCTTTTTCCCGGAATCTCGACTCGAGTTCAACTACTACTACTTCTTTTTTTTCTTCTTCTTCTTCTTCTTCACAGACACTTAAACTCGTTAAAAGCGTATCGAAACATAGAATCGTTCAGAACTGCACATGAATCCACATCGGTAGTATCATCATTCATTGCGTTAGTTAGAAATTACAGTAGTTGAACTATGTAAATATACGTGCATCAAATATATACATATGTGTGAGTGTTTTCTTCGTACGAATACGGAAAGGACATGGACATGGACATGGACTAGAAGTAGGAGTCCGAGTCCTTTTCCTTGATCCGCGTTCCTTCGTCGTGTGATCGTCGTGTTTTCTTTATTCTGTCATGATCCCTTCTTCTTCTTCTTCTTCTCTTATGTTTTGTTCTACGTTACTATTGTTATTGTTGTTACACGGTGATGATTTTGTTTTGTGTTTTTACCTTTGACGACGTACAAGCGTGGTCCACCTCTTCGGGAATTGGATTCCTAAGATACATGTAAGTCTATTATTATTGCTATTGCTACCGCTGCTGCTGCTGCGTTCGTGTAGAACGTGTAGAATAAAAAGTCAAGTTCGAGGAAGGAAGAAGGATTCGAAATAACGCGTGTTCCGTGCATGTTACAACACGAGGATCGAATGATAATCATCGTGGTCATAAGAGCACATTTATATTCGAATTCATCGGGGCCAAACTTTGCGCCGGAGTGAAACTTTGCACAAACTTTTACACGCACAGGGTACTTTTTGTTTTCGTTGCTTTTAATCTGGCGCATGACGATTGTTATCACATCATTAACTATTTGGAACTTCATTTGCGAGGAGAGGTGAAGTGCCAAAACATCAAAGTCAATGTCAAAGTTATGTGTACATATATATATATGTTTACCGTTGCGTGGTACAAAGTTTCCGGTTTTCATTGTAGATGGTATATGAAAAGTAGAGGTTTTCTTTCCCTGCGTGGAGGAGCGGTTCGAGTCTGGTGATGTCAAATTGATGCTATTCTGAGTAAACATAACGTGTACAGTGGTGTATCTTAGGTGTAGGCGCAGGTGGGCAATTTCAGTGTGGGTCTGATGTAAGACTTGGATGAATCACAATGCTCTTTGTTATGCTCTTCGAAACAACACTTTTTGGAACTCAAAGAAGTTACGTACGCTTCATGTATTCCGATGTCTGATCATTCTTTCGGATTATATGCAATTTTTATATGATTTTATATGGTTTATATATAAGCTCGATATGGTTGAAACAAAACTGACCGTGAATCAAAGCGAAATAACAGCCTTCAATATCAAACTCGAATCAAACTTCAACCATAGTGGAAAAATTTGCAGAATTGTATAGAATTTTGATACAATTCTATAAAAATTATATATAATTTATATCAAATTCTATAAAAAGTTGTATATCATTTTGAAATTTTTTTCTACATGATTTGAAGAAGTTGTATGTGATATACATAAAAATCGATACAAATTATATAAAATCGATATTCAATAGAATATTTTATATAATTCTGCTATACTGTTGCATCACTGATGGACAAATTTTCTCCTCAAAGAGCGAAAAATAAGCGTTTATTACAATGAAGAATGATCTCTTTGCGTGAATCCTTATGTAAGGGGATGAAAATCGTATTCGAAAGGAAGAATTCTAAACAATTGAAGTATGATTTTATAGAATTTATATGTTCTTGAAGTTCGAATCGTTTATAGAAACGAAATGAAAATTCAAACTCACAAAATCAGATGAATCATGAGTTTTTATCTTCTAAAATTGATTCCTTGGAACTGGGAACATAATTTAAAGAATGTACTTCAAGATTTGAGGTCTCTAACAACTGAGTATTTCGTTATTCGATTATCAATAAACGATTCAAACTTCAGCAACATGAATTTATATAAAATTTGTATATTTTAAATAAACACTTGATACAAATGGAAAAATATCATTTTTCAAAATCAAATTTTATGTGAAAAGATACCTTTTTTTCATATACTTCAGTTGAGAAGATCAATACAAAATACATAAAATTCAAATTTGGAATATCAATTTTCCCACGTGATTCAGAAACGAACAATCAATTTATATTGATGAACATTAACAGACCTTCTCTTTCTCATGGGAAAATGATTAAATATATCGATTATGTACAGAATCTCATTTTACGTTGAGTATGAAATCGATTTTGGAGATAAAAACGTATATAATTTGAGATGATTGTATATGATGAGAATTATATATGTTTCTTATTATGGATGATAATTCAATTCTTCGTACATTTATAGCCTCACATATGAGTTTATATGTCATTATATGAATTCCAATCATACCTATATACACTTTAATTATCATATATAAAACATATATGATCAATTTTCACTTTCCCTTCAGTTAAAAAGCATTATATATGCCCTATATCAAGTTTTTGTGCAAGTATTATTGGAATTAATATACCCCTAGTAAGAAGTAAACATATATAACCCATATATGATTCATAAATAATACATCCCTAGTAAAAAAGGATTATATATGATCTACATAAAATTATTGAAGTTTATATAAGTATTATTGAAATTTATATATGCACATATATAGTTATATATAGTGGTATTTCTGGAATTGGAGATAATTATATATGAAAAGAATTATTCATATTTTTCACTATATATAAGAATTCAAGTTTTTATATATAGCTCCATATATATAACTATATATGTGCTTATATGAATCTCAATAATACTTATATAAACTTCAATAATTATATATAGACCATATATAAATCCTTTTTACTAGGGATATATTATCATATGATCATTTATGATTTATATATAATGCATATATAATCCATGGATGGAGGATATTTCATACATGGCAGAATTTTTTTACGTATGTTGAAAAATCTTGCATTCATGGGACATATATGGATTACATATGAATGATATATGGGTAATATAAAGGCCATACATGGATTAAATATGGATTATGTATGGATTATGTATATACATGACCTTATATAAATTTTATATGTTCTTATATGATTCATTCTTACAAGGGACAGTCATATATAATTATATATAACTATATATGAATTCCAGTAATACTAATATAAAATCCGATAATTATATATAAGGCACATATTGACCTTTTTTAACTAGGATCAGTGAGGCTGGAAGCCATATTAAGATATACATGATCATATATGATGAGGCTAAGTATTTCCTAATAAAAATGGATTATATATGCGCTATATATAATTATTGAAGTTTATATGAGTAGTACTGGGATTTGAATAACGACATATATGGTTATATGAGGAGATATATACATATGAAAACTTGAATTATTATATATAGTAAAAATGTTTATCATATATAATTACTCCACATTCCATATATGATCACATATATAACTATATATGTCCTTATATAAATTCCAGTATTACTTATATTAATTTCAATAATTATATATAGCGCATATATGATTCTTTCTTACTAGGGTAGAATTTGAGGTAATTATATATAATTGAGAAAAATATATGTTTTTTGTTATACGGGGTGTGTCAGAATTCACTGAAACAACTTCATTCTGCAGTTAAAATGCAATAATTTCTCATATTTTCTTTTGAGGCTTGGTTTTCGAGATACGAGCAGTTTTTTTTTCAAATCAAAATCACTCAAAAGCATTTTGTAGTACATAACTCAGCCTAACGTCATGCGTTCAATTGGAAAGCTGCAGATCTGTTTGGGAGATATATTGGTTTAAAGATGCTGGATTATGATCAGCTGGAAACCCAAAAATTTCAAATCGCTCCAACTTTGGATTGAAAAATGATAGGATACTTAAATTGTTCTCCAGAGATCCGCCTTTTTCGAATTCGAGTGATTCGTATTAGAAAAAAAAACCTAAAAATGTGTATATCTCAAAAACTAAGGCTCAAAAAACATTCTTCAATGCGGGCAATTATTGAATTTTGATCGCAGAATAATGCCTGTGAAGTTTTTTCAGTGAATTGTGAAACACTCGATATATATCTCTAGTAAAAAAGGGTTATATGCCCTATATATAATTATCGAATTTTATAAAAGGGTCATTGGAATTTATATATAGTCATATATAGTTATGTACCTATGTGACTATATATGAAAAGTTATTTTTACTATATATAGTCACATATATAACTATATATGAATTCCAATGGAACTTATATAAAATTCGATTTTGTTACAAGAAATGACCCTAGTAGAAAAGGATTATATATGGTCCATATATAATTATTGAAATTTATATAAGTATTAATGAGATTTATATGAGGACATATATGGTTATATATGGAGCTATATACAAAAACTTCAATTATCATGTATAATAAGAAATTTATACAATTTTCATCATATATAATTATTTATAATTTCATATATACCACCATATATAACTATTATATGTTCATATATAGATTTCAATACCACTTATATGAACTTCAATAATTATATATAGATCATATATAATCCATTCTTGCTAGGGGATGATTCAATTTTTCATATATCGCCCCATATATATATATATATATATATATTGGTTCCAACCGTACTTATATAAACCTTGATTGTTCGGATCATATTCATATAATCGTCTCAAATCTCATATATATAACACAGTCCAACGAAAACAACCGATTCAGAGTGCTTTTGAGGCGTTGAATGTAAAATGAATATCAGAGTCCTTGGATCAACTCACTTTCTATCATCTTTTATACATAACTTCCATATATAATCTACATAATTGATGAGTTTTATGTATAGAAATGATAAAAAAAATGAGCTGATCCAACAAATTTGCTGTTGTTTTCGGATTCAGTACCCTAAAAGTACCCTAGTTACAATGAATCCTATGTAAATCATATATGACTCATATATGAAAGTGATGCAAATGATATATGATTCCCATATGATCATATATCTCCCCTAAATGATTCCATATATCAGCCACCCTAGTGAAAAGGGATTATATAGGGTCATTGTATAAGTATTGAATTATATATGGAGCTATATATAAAAACTTGAATTGTTATATATAGTAAAAAATCTGAATAATTCTTTTCATATATAATTATTTCAAAATCCAAATATACCACTATATATAACTATATATGTGCATATATAAATTTCAATAATACTTATATAAACTTCAATAATTATATAGAGACCATATATAATCCTTTTTTACTAGGGCAGTATCAAAACCATTTCATATATGGAGACATTTTTTCATATATGAACCATGTATGCATTATATAGGAGCCATATATAGATTATATAGGAGAAATATATGTTTCATCTATCTGCTTCTGCCGTTTTTTCCCAAAATCTTGAGGCCGTTGCTAGCCACTACTTTTTCCCATCTATTTTGGCAATTGTCGAATATCATATAAGTATTATTGGAGCTCATATATAGTTTATATATGGAGCTATACTCCACTGATAAAAATCACTTATAATTGTATATGGGGCGTGTATACTTCTTTCTCACTAGAATGAGCAGTAAAATAATCGAGTGAAAGAAAAATTGTTGTAATTATATATAATTTATATATAATCATACATGAATCTTATATAATTGTGAATATTTTTCACTTGTAATTATAATCAATTCTTTAAAATTCATATAATTTTCCGTAGTTTATAGATAAATCGACTTTTCGTTCACATATTGTTTATACCATATATCATATATTCATATCACGCATGAGTAGAAGAAGTTATATATGAAACATTCGAATGATAATACATTAATAATATGAACCGGAATGAAATAGCGACTGGCTCACTGTTATCAATAATACCCTAATACAAATCATATTTAGCAACTGTATAAGACATTTATGAAATATCTAGAATCGTTATATGAGCCATATATTATACGTATATGCTCTACAGATCCATTCCTGTAGAAAAATAGACTCTCACTGGCGAGTAACACTAGGAAGGAGGAGAAAAATTCTTCTCACGTGTGTAGACATCCTGATAAGAGCTTTGTTGAAACTCTTAATGGATTACTTAGAAATTGTACGAAACTTTCTATTGAAAAATAATTTCATAGAATGTACTTGCATAGAATTCTCACACAATTTTTATATGGAATCAACATGGAATGTATGGCCTGTTTATCCACTGTTTTCATATTTGAATCATATAGTACGGCTGAGACTATAATGTGACTCTAATGTGTACAGAGGTGTGAAAATTATTAGAAAAATTGTGATTTCCAAAACTGTTCCAACTTTCCCTTCAAAGAGGATGCAATGATTTATGGAGTACTGGTTTTATTAAGGAATATTCCTTCTACTATATCAACAATCTCATTTGTACAAAGTTCTTTTTTATTATGAACATCTCCATATGTCTTTGAATAACTAACAATGTGCAATATTTTGATATTAAGAACTGGTGTTTCATTGTATAAAATTGATACACACGACAAGGAATGATAGTTGAGTTACGATGAAACCAATAAAAATCCCGGTCGGAATTTGTTGTTAACTATTCTAAATTCCCAGCGGGTATCTATCTATGTCACATATACCGTTTAGTTTGAGATCATTGGAGTGAAAAACAGATTGGAAAGAAAAATTGTTATAATAATTAACTCAGAAATGGAAGGATGAAAAACTATTATATCAACAATCAGACAAAATAGTACTCTACAGATAAATGCATAATCTCAGGCAGGAATTGGAGTTATTTTGGAAATAACAATTATTCTAATCATTTTCACACCTCTGTAATTTCATATTTCGTACAAATTTATAAACACACGAAATAGAGACTATATAAAATTTTCTACAACAGAAAATTGTTTCATTGAATTTATATATAATTTTGATATAAAATCTATATCTCATCTATAAAAAATTCTACAAAAATTCACGTGCGAAGATACTTTTTTTTTCACCCACCGTGGAAAATCCAATTTTCGTGTACCTGAATCTCTCTATACTGTTTTTTTCTTTCAATTCATATACAATTTATATAGAATCATATATGAATTATATATGATTTCGAAAATTTGTCTATTTGGGGAGATCGAATTGCAAATTCGGATGACTCGTTGAAAGGCAAGAAACTTTTATGTCAACTCTTTTTCAGAAAAATATCGTTATTCACCTTGAAAATGAATGTCGATTGCTTCGAGCGCAACTCCAGACCAACGACAAGGTCGTGACAGTTGTCTAGGAAATTATTTTTTGATACAGGTTTTCGTACAATTTAGTAAATATCTTTTCCTCTCGTACGCGTATGATACATTCATAGTGTCATCTGCAGGGAAAGCAGGAAACGAGTGGGGGAGAGATAAAAACAGATGCGTCGTATATATATATATATATATATATATACATGAAATATACATGACTTAAAATTCAGAGAATGAATAACAGTTTGAGTTTGCAGTTCTCAACTTGTTTCATTAATCGATGCAGTTGAGGCGCGAATCTCTCTTCCGTGGATCCTAGTTACTAATCTTCTACTGAGTGTATTGCCAAATCCAATTGTAGTGTGATTTCTCTTCATCGAGGATTATGACAAAGGTAGTTATGGCCGGATTTTCATAGCATCGATTCTTTTCTATAAAATATCTGTCAAGTTTTTATTGATTTTTGTTATAATATAGATCAAAATTTGATAAAAGATCGGTGAATGATACGACAATGATGCATGAAAAGAATTTATTTTGTCTGTAAATTATTCTACAATTCACAGTGTTGCCAGAATTTTTTCCTCAGATTTCCCAATTCTGATGGACAAAATCCCCACAAAATCCCCAATTTTCACATTGAATCCCCAAAAAATCCCCAAAATTTTATTTTTCAAATTTTCCGCCAAAATAATTAATTTTTCCCGCCTTGAGCATACAATCTTGGACAATTGAACTTTATTTCTTTGTTTTATGTATCTCAAGTATTGCTGTTACAAAAGAAAAGTGATTTATCTGAAAAATGTACGGCAAATACATAATAATCCAAATAAAACATTTGTTGAAAGTGAAGGAAGAATAATATATTGATGAGAAGTATAAAAAAGAGCTAACTGATCAACTGATGGTATAGTGGGAGGATCTAATCCGTTTTCTTTCAATTTCATCAAATTAAGAACACCTTCGAATGAATTCTGATTGTGATTATAATATCTACCTAAATAGCACACAAGAATCCCAAATGAATTCTGAAAGAAAAGTTCTTGATAACTTTTGCAGAATACGACGAGTTCTTAAAAAGTTTCAAAAAGAATTCGATTCATCAAACTTTTCCTCTTGAAATTCTATAGGAGTTCTTTGAGAATTCTAACGGCACTCGCAAATGTTTGACAAATCAAATTGTTCTTGGACTTCTTGGTGGGAATTTTTTGAATTTCAAAAGAGTTCAAGAAAAGTTTTCTCTTCATAATTCAAGAACAGTTTCCTACTTGTCAGTGGTAAATAAATAAATAAATGATTCTATAATGATTTTTGTGTATTACCTGGGGGGTTTCAGTACATAAGGGAATTGTTTCTCCATAAAAAATGAATTTTCTCCTTGCTTTGAGGGGGTATTTTGTAGGGATCATGGTTTCGTCCGTGTAACAGAAATGATTAATTCTCTAGAGAATTCTCACAAAATTATTTTATAACTCAATATGTTCTTAAAGAATTCTCAAAGAATTCAAAAAACTATTGAATAAGAAGTTAATTAGAAGAGTTATTTTCGATTGATTCACGAACTTCTGTACTATCTGAGCAGTTACGTTACGAAGTTGTTTGACTGTACCCTTACTTTCCAAATGTTTTAGTTCTAACAGAATTCCCCAAATCTCCCCGATTTTTCCATGATTCCCCACAAAATCCCCTAATCTTCACGTTCCCCAATTCCTCCCCACACTGCCTTGAAAATCCCCACATTTGGGGAATTCCCCACCATCTGGCAACACTAACAATTCACAAACTTATCATACGAGGAAGTTATATCGTGATTGAAAACTGTAGTGAACCTGATGAAAATACAGTTCTAGATTTCTCCGCATTTTTCTGATTATTTGAAATTTGACAAAAATGAAAAGCTTTCTGTCAGATTTCGCACGTTTTTAGAGAAATATAGAGAAATGCAGAGATCATTTTTATCAGGATAACAGTTTATCATCCATTCGGAACAGTCATCTACAAGGATTGATATTTTTCGATACCCGAGTTGGAAAATTTGAACGGTTTTTGGCCTCATATTCCGTGTTTATACTGATCCTGTCCTGATTGTTGAATAATTTGAATTTCTCCTGAATCACTTCCATTCTTTAGAGGAGAAATTCAAACTGAAATCATGAAAAAGTACTGTTTCTATCCGCATTATTCAACAGTTAGGACAAAATCAGTCTAAAAACGGAATATGAGGCCAGGAGCCGCCCAAAGTTTTTGACTCGGGTGATTTTCTATAGTGAATTTGAAACAGGGTTCAACAAATTCATCAAATCTAGCTAATTCCTGCTAGTTTTTCCTGAAAACTGGGAAAATTCTGATCAACTCGTTGCGAGTAGGTATGATCATTTTTCAAGTCTGCTTAAATATTTTGATCTTGAAATTCCAAATGAAACTGAATAAATCTGGGAGGTCTCACTGGACGACGAGAGACAACTCAACAAGTCACAAGATGCACATGCTTCCATCTCGTCCAAGCACTTTATCAAAGTGCAATTTATGCACAATTATATGGAGATATTCATAAAATTCCGCATGGATAGTTTGAATGCGAATTATATAAAAATCCCAACAAGGCAGGGTAATTCCTCAGCATTTCTATATAATTTTTATACAAAGAACTGAAGAATATAAAATTCTGCTGAAAAGTTTCGCGTACCCCTTTTCGGAAAGTAGAGTACTCCACGATGTTTGTAACCCATGTGTGTATGGAACAATGATCCGATCATGGACCAAGCCTGGCACAAGACCTGCCGAGACTCGTCTTGAACAATTCAATAAACTTGGCCCAGGCTTGGGAATCATAAGATCAGGGCAAGCTTGGGCCAACGGTTCGTTCGAGCCTAGTCCAAATGATTCGCCAAGCATCAATCGATGCTTCTTTCATCACAGATATCGATGAGAAGAGTAATTTGATCCATATTTCAGCTCAAAGTTCTCCCTCGAAATACCGTACATGAATCATCTTAAAACGATAGATTAAATGTGCCTTGGCAGTCTTGACTGGGACGAGCTTGGGTTTTTCCCAGTCTTGTTAATCCCTGCATGGGAAAGACATCTTGAAATCCTGTAGAGAGTTCTTCAAGATCAGTTGATTTCCGTGTATGATCACATTTAAAAGTAGCCTATTACCATTGAGTCAAGTTTTGTTCTTATTTAGATCAAATATATCTATCTTAGGGTGTGAAACTGGAGTGTGGGGCCAATCATGGGGAGGAGATTGGACTGGTCTTGGCCCGATAGTTATGCACAATTCTTTATCCATTGTGAACTCGGAATTCGGTCACTAATTGAAAACACTGTGCCACTTATGTGGACAACATCGGCTTAAATAATCATCTTAACCTTAGCTTGATTTTCACGCTTGTGCCAAGCTTGTACCAAGTGCAGTTTTTGGCCATTCCAAAGATACGAACAAATGTCCCATGACTAACTATGTCACATGACTGAACAATCATGGAACCAATCATCATAGGTCTAATTATTTTTAACGGAGGTTTGCCAATCCTGGGACAAGCTTGGGTTCTTTTTTCCAGTCCTGTCAATACCTGCATGGGAAGTAACGATATTTTTGATATGAATGTACTAAAAAAATGTCGATGCTATCAAACACTGTTCATTGCTAGCGCAAACTTTAAAGTTGAATGTCCGACCGGTGGAGTATCGAAAAGAGGAAATGAGAAAAGCAATTTAGAGAGTAAAATTGTATTAAAGTACTCTTTTGGTCCATCGTGACGTGGTTAGCAGCTACAACGCGTTGAATGTTTGTTTTTTTTCTCAAATTTCTTTCATCCGTTCGAATAGTGGCGGCTTGGAAAAGAATTACCGTAGTGGAAAATCAAACACAATTCCTCAAAGAAGAACTCTCTTTTAGCTTCAAAAATCTTCTTTCATTTTTCCCCCTGTGACGATTTACGATACGAATATCCGATATTTTCGGAATAATGTGAATGTGAAAGGGAGGAGAGGAGCTGTGTCCATATAAATATTCTCAAAATTGCGACGAAAGCGTAACAAAGAGTCGTCTAGGCGTAATTTAAGAGAGAAATGGAATATCTTTTACGCTTCATTTGTTCCTATATCTGCTTCTTTCACTCTTTACGAATATTATATGAAGTTTCATTTATATAAACAATTTATTCAATTTCATAATAAAAAAAATCAAATCCCTGGTGAAAATCCAAAAGTGTAGGAAGCGGATATTCAAACAAATCAAACGTGAAAATGTTCCAATTCTCTCCTAAATTACGCTCAGGTGACCCTTCGTCACGCTTAGGTGACTCTTAGTTCGCGTTTTCGTTGCGCTTCAACGCTTCATTTTCACCAGGGATTTGATAATATAATGATTCTTGATGTTGAGAATTTTCTTCTTAATTTCACTAATATATTTGTGAAATTTAATAAATAATTATTACATTTCAGAAAGAAATTTTGAAATTTCATCAATAATATCAAACAACTATTATTAAATTTGATATAAAAATATAATATTTTATGAAGAATTTCTCATGAAATTTAAGAATTTTTTCTAACCGTGAACAATTTTTTGAAAATTCAGATTGATTCTTTAATTTTTTTTCCCAAGTATTAGGATTTATTCTGAAAATTATCTATGACAATTCTTCTCCAACCTTCTATTTTTCGAACAATCAAACAATGTGGAGAAAAAGTCAACGTTCAACGCATTACGATACACCAAAGAGAATCCAACCCAATTTCGAAGGCCATATTTATCCTCCAAAGTTGTTGATTTCTGAAGAGATACTCCACTGTTTTTAAAGAAATGGTGCTAAAATTTTGAGTGATAGTGGATAGATATATATCTTCAAGCTCGATTCGTTATTCATTCCGTGCATGATCTGAAAAAAATTGCATTGCTTTTCTTTCTGATTTACTACTGTTCGATGCAGTAACATTCATGCGGCACTTGGAAAATGATGAGGATGCGTAAAAGGCTGGGGCTATTTTCTTTTGCTTCCCAACTGTAACAAAAGAAGAACGCTCAATAACTTTTACCTAATTTTAAATGAGACTTTCTTTGAGTCGACCCTTGATTTTCGGGATATACTGACATTTTCAAGTCTTTCAAAAACGATGCAATTTATATCTTGGAATTTGAAAGGATTAGACATACAAGCCCTGCTAAAAATTTTCCATAGGAAACGATGAAATTTTTCCCATCGGTTTCAATGTGGTTCCTGAATCTGGAATTCCCGATTAAGGATATATGTATCTGGTTTGATCGTGAAATTCCCATAGAAAAAGTATTCAGCATTCGGAAAAATATAACCTGTTTCCTTTCGGATAAGTGGTACATCTTTTATAGGAAATTTCACGATAACACCAGATGCATACCTCTCAAATCCTATAGAATACGATAAGAATCGATAGAATTACATCCAGGATACAGCATCGAGAATTCCAGTTTCAGAACCCACATTGAAACCGATAGGAAGAACTTTATCGTTTTCTAAGGGAAATTTTTAGCAGGGAGAATTCTAGCCATTTCATTCACGATGAACTATTCAAAAATTAACACACTGAGGACACAATTTCTTAGATTCAACGAAAATTTTCTTTGCCCTCATTCTGATAAAATTTGTTTTCAATGGAAAAAATTTTCCATTGAATTGAAATCATATTCTTCGAATTTAGGAAACAGTATATTTTTGTTTAAATTTGAAAATTCTGGGTTTTAGTTTGATGAAACTTTTCTCCATTGAACTGGATTTTCGTCCATTGAAAAAAAGATTTATCAGAATGAGGGCAAAGAAAATTTCCTTTTGATCTAAGAAATTGGATTCTCAGTGCACCATTTTTCGATTTGAGGAGACCGATGTTTGGGAGGAAAATTGAATTACTTTGTAGTGTTTTCTGTTCTAGAGTTGTAACGTTTCGAAATTTCTCAAATTTCAGATAATTAGAATTGAGAATTTGAAATTGAAGTAACTCAAGAACGAAGACAGCTAAGATAGTTCAATTGTTCATTCAAAAATCCGCTTTTTCCTCAATTCAGAAAATGGAGTTGAATTCGAAGGTTGTTTGTTTTCTTATTCAAAAGATACAACTATAAAATCTGGTTTGCGGATTAGGATACATTTTGTATAACTGGGAAACCGTTTTCTTGTATAAAATCTACGATTCTCATAAATTCCACACGATTACGTGAAGAACATTCGCATGAAAGAGTACTTTTTCAACTCGAAAATAAACGTCAAACATAAAATTTCATATAAAAACAAGTCTCCTAAGAAATGGTTGGAGTTGTTGATGAACATTTCTCGTCAATGGATGATTTTATATGGGTTTTATAGAAATTTCATTCGTTCTTATATGTTTTCCGAAACGTTGTGATCAATTTTTTGTGAATTTATAATTTTAAGGGGTTATATACAGACAAAAAAAACGATTTTTCAAGAATTCTTCCTGGAAAGACAGTTGAGTTGATTAATGTAAAAATTTGTACACATATTGAGATAACTTTTAACTGTATTTTAACATTTTTTATTTGTAAAAATAATAATTTTCAGAGCTGTTATAGCTGATCTCCAGGAGCTCCTCTAGAAAAAAAGCGCTTTGCGGTGACCACGATATCTCGGGACTGAATCTTTTGAAATGAAAAAATCAAATGGATTTCGTTGAAGTAATGTATAATCTAGTGATTGATCGAAAGAATAAGCAAAATAAAATTTTCTTGAAAAAATGGTGGCTCCTAAAAAAAAAAAAATCGATTTTTCACCAAAATTTTCGCCTTAAATTGTTCATTAAAAAAAAAAAATATTCATCGGTGAGAAGAAACCTTCGATCAATTACTGGAAAATATAGTTAAAAAGCTTGTGTTAAAACTCGAGACTGATCGGTCCTGCTGTTTTCGAGAAATCTTGGTCACTGACTTTGAAAACACAGTTTGGAGAAAAACGCACTCAAAGTTTCAGAAACACTTGACATAGAGTTAACAAAAATTTTATTTTAAAAATACGCGTGTAATTTGGACAATAATCGCTGAATTGACTTGAAATTTTGTGTGTGTACTTGAATATATGTAAATTACAAAAATAAAATTCAAAAAAATCGATTCTTTGAAAATTTCAACTGTATAGAACCCCTTAAACCATGTCCATGGAATTCGTCATAAATCTACGCCACTTTGCCAAAATTTTCAAGTTGATTGAAATGAAGTGTACGGGATATGATTTATTCTCACGCAGTTGAAATTTCCCAGATGAACAGGATGGGAAAATTCGCGCGGGAACTCTCAGGTTTCTGACAACTCAGAACTCTAGTGATCCCGGGCGAAACCCTGAAGGGTAACACGGGTCCTGAGTAGAGATACAACCCCATGAAAAAATCGTTCAGGTCTGATTAGGCGTGTTCAAACCTGATCATGAACATTTTTCAGCAAAATTTCTCGTGCTCAACACTGACTGTACGTCGTGGTTAGGCCTGACTACGCCTGATTATTCATTTTCCAGCTCAATCCTCATTAAAAAGGCTTCAATTTTGTACCCACGTGGAAACCCGTGATCAAGCTTGACCGCGTGCGATCATGCCAGACAAACTATTCTCGCTTGTGATCATGCAAAGTCTCACCAACTGAGGAATATTCATACAAAATGACTCTGTGTTGATTTTTTTATCACGAATGCACATGCTTCATCATGTCAAATCGGCTCCGAATGCATTAACGTACGCCTAAGCACGCGCGATCATGCCTGAAAACTGGAAACTAGAAAATGGATACTGTGGAGCCTTCCGAAGTAGCTGATCTGATCATCTGGTCCCTTCACCTGATCACCCGATCACTTCTCAACCAATCAAAGTTGATCTGGTCATGATCAGATGATCAGGAAGGCTCCTGTATGAGCATAATAAGTACAAATGATTGACAATACAATAGTATCTTATCAAATTAGAAAAAGGATGATGAAAGGAACTCTTCTTTTCGTCAAGTTATAAAACTTGATGATTCTGTATGAATTTTTCATGCATAATATAGCATAATCAAGCATGATTAGGCGTGATTGAGCGTGATTAGTCCTGATTACGTGGGTACAAAATTTAGACCTGATCACGCCTGATGGATAAGACCTGATCAGGCGTGGATGATTTTTTCACAGGACTGGTTCCAGGTGGGGATCAATATACGACTTGAACGAATCTCGAATTCGAAATGATGTTATCATTTCACAGTTACATCACATTAATGCCGGAGATAGGCTAATCTTGGGCTACTTCACGACACCTTAACTCGCATGGTCAATTTTCACTTAGTTCAACTTGGTGAATATATTTATTTCAATTGGTATAGCGATTTTAAATTGAATAATCGCATGTCACAGACAAATGCAATTGCTTTGAAATTTTCTGTTCTACGTTTAAAAGTTGATTCACGTTATAATTTTACCGTCATCAGAAAAGTACCACAGCGTGGGAGACAATATGTATTATACAAGCTATGATGTATGATTTTATGAATATTTCATGTGTCATTTTTATTGCAGTCACGCTGTCGAGAATTTACACTGCATTTCACCGTTTTTTGAATGACATCAAACAGCGATTCAAGTGCTTTTTTTGTTCCGTACTCGAAGCTTAACGGGCGCATTTTTGCGCTTATTGCAAGCCATGAACGAAAACAAAAATCAATTGTTGTGAAAACACAACCAATAATCGGCTGATGTATAGTTAGGGTTGAACGCCCGACAATTAATTCCCTGTTATTCTCACAAGTATCTTCTTATCGATCAAAGGTTTCTGATCGCACACGGAACAAAAAGATTGGTTGAAATGACTATTTAACTTGTACACGCATATGAGCTGTGAGCAGATATTTCTTTTCGTTAGAATAAGAAATTCATTCATTCATTGATTTAAGGTAAAAAAATGGGTCCATATGCGCTTATGAGTCGAATAGTTATTTTAACTAATCTTTTCTCCGTGCAGGAATAAAATTAGATTCATTAAATGATGGAAAGATTGCATCAGATACACACTGGGAAAAATACAGCAGGATTTTCCGGGTTATCTGCCCGTGAGAAAATCGTTGAGGTCTGATTATGCGTGTTCAGGTCTAATCATGGACATTTTTTAGCAAAATTATTCGTGTTCAATACTGACTTTACACCTGATCGTTCATTTTTGAGCTTTGTCATCACTTCAGAGGCTTCAATTTTGTACCCACGGGGAAACCCGTACTCGAGCTTAACCATCAGCGATCATGCCTGACGTTTGTCACCATTCTCGCTCGTGATCATGCAAAATCTCACCAATTGAGGAATATTCATACAAAATGACTCTTCGTTGATTTTTATATCACAAATATACATGCATGATCATGATAAACCGACCCCGAACGCCGGCGCGTACGCCTGATCACGCATGATCATGCCTGAAAACTGGAAATTAGAAAATGGGAAGCGCATAAGCACAATAAGCGGAAATGATTAACAATAAATTAGTGTTTGATAACATTATTATAGTTTCATTCCTTTACAAAAAAACTTATTGATTTTGTATGAACTCCTCATGTATGATGGAGCATGATCACGCGTGATTGGGCGTAATTGGGCAGCCCTGATCAGGCGTGAGCAAGCGTGAACAATCTTTTCACGCGATGGCCATCACTGCTTGACAAATCTGACAGATCGAACTCGACTCAACCTCTGATGATTCAATAGTGAACGCCATTGACATGCGATTAATGACGTTTACGGCCCAGTGATGCCCCATCATTGGACCGATTGATGCACCCCACAACATAATAGAGTAACAAAAGAATGAAAGCTTCATTCCCATAAATTTTTGCGAACACTAACTATAAATTTGGCATTCAAAATATCAAAATTCAAAAATAACGGATAAATCACTCGACATTGGGCACTTGGAAATTTTAGAGGTCATTGATTATGGATTCCTAGTCAAACACAATCAACGGCACAATTTCAAAATTATGGATCGCACAGTTTTCCTCGAACAGCGTTGAACTTCGATATTGGAAATGAAACCGAAATTTACAATGAAGACATAACTCGTCTTCAAGAAACTTTTAAATCTTTGAGTGACGTTGATTTGATCGACGGAGGTGAAGTAGACATTTAGTATAAACATCAATCATTCGTAAGAGCCAAGGGGACTCACGATAATCAAGCACTCTGATGGAAGCAGACATCTATTACGTTGATGTCGTTGCTTCAGGGTGGTGTTAACAACAGCGATGCTAACAAAATTCAGTAAATCTTTGGAAAGGTTGAAGTTCTTGGGGTCCCAGATCCTTGATCGGGGACCCAACGAACTCGTAAACGAACAATTCCAAGAATACGGAGAGAATAATCCATTGATTTTTCATGTAAAATATAATCCTTTTTACTGTGTTTCATATTAACGCCAGATCAAGTTTGGATTCTCATGAAAATTTATATTCTCACACAGTGAAATAGTTTCTTTGAGAGAACGAGAGATCATGTGTACGTTCCCTGATTCACACAGTGAGAATTCCTGCTATTCAAATGCAGGAATTCATGGATTTTTAGGAAAATTCACATCACATACTTACCACTCTGGGGTGCACTGAGAGAAAAAATTTCCGGGAACAATAAAACATTGAGTTGAATAGTCGCCATAAAATACTTAATTGATTTGAGTAAACTTTCATTGACTCAATTAAATAACTGTTTCAATTGATGAAATATTTCATAGCATATTAAATATTTGTTTGGTTGAATGAATATTTAATCGAGTCAATAACAAATTATTCAAATCAATTAATTATTTTATTGCGACCATTTAACTAAATATTTCATTGTTCCCGGAAATTTTTTCTTTCAGTGTGATTTCCACCCCAACGACAACAATTGTTCTAACAAATGAACTATTGAATATTTTTACTGGTCAATTTTTTCAGAACTTATTCAAAATTCACTTTGAAAAAGTTTATAGATTATACAGCCAAAAATCAAATTTAAGTATATCAAAAAAAATGAAGTGTAAAAAGAAAAATGAATCAGCAACTATTGTTTCTATAATAAAATTCATAATTTCAGTATTTTTCAATATTCTGAGTTGAAAATTGGACATCATACTTTTGGAATGTTATACTCTTTGAGGAAGAGATTAGTCCTCGAACGACTGTTGATAGAAAAGTATGTATTCTGAGGAATGAAGAGAAGAAATTTGGATGAAAATGAAATATTTGTCTTCATCGAAAATTTTCAATTTACAACTTTCAATAACTGCTGTAGACAAACTAATGGGTCCACCAGAATGTTACTGTGCTACAAAGTCCACAGGTGTCGCTATGGACCCCGTGCCCTTGGATCAGAACGCTCGGAATTGAGGTAGAATGGGGCTGGGATGAATTTCACCCCAGTGTGGTAAGCAAGGATTAATAAATATTGAGCTGGATCATAAATTACTGTGGGCTTCTATAGAATTAGATAAAAATGTCGTAATTTCTCTTGTCAATTCCAATCTTGTATGTGGATACTGATGTACCACAGGTGTAAATTCGCACCACACGACTTCAATAACTCGATTCTTATTCGACCAATTCAATCTTCCTTTCTTCCAATTCGAAGGAAAAACTATGCAGACGAACGTGGTATGGAAGAAAATTCACAAATATCTTAATTGATTAGTGAAAACAACGCGAGAATGAAATTAATTCTTGACGAAAAACGAAAACTACGAAAATAGTTGGTGCCAATTCGCACCTGTGTGTACTTAAAAGGTTATCTGTATATTTCTCTCCGTGGACATGAAAACATTTCCCAATTTCGATCTACCATTTTGAATTTTCGAAATCGTTATCAGAGACCCCAGAAATTTTCTTAGACAAAATTTAGAATTCTCATGTCAATGTTTATACACAATTTCACTGTAATTGTACTTAAAAAAATTATTTCGCATGAATTGTATAAAATGTTTATAAATTATGTCATAGATTCGATAAACGTTTTATATTTCATACAGCATGTTGTATAATTTTCATACATAAATCCGGATTTCGTATATATATTTCTATAATTTTCACATGGTTTATATTTCACTGGGAGGGAAATTTCACTTTGACCGATTGTACAAACGAACAAAGTTCTGTGAAATAATTCAATTAAAATTCATACAAATTTCCCAAATGATTTCCACAGGAATTGTATACAAATGCATTAAAACTGCGTACAAACTCTACATAAACTTGTCACCATTTCTTGTAACGCAGTACCTATTTTATACAATTCCCATTTAATGTATACACGAAGTCTCCTTTTTTTTCCATTTTATACAATTTATGTGCAAATGTATAAGAGTTTACATAGAAAGATACTTCCTCAACTCATTTAACCTCGCAACGAGAAAACTTTCTGTATAAATTATATGAACATCTCATAAAAGTTCTCATTGAAAAATCATATTATCAAATTCGTACAAGATTTCCAAGCACTGTTATAACATACGTTCTCCGTGCGAAAATTATTCCGCGAAAGTTACGCGGGTCTTGTGTGACAATTTTCCAATCCAAATGATACCAAAATTTCACAAGTATCACTTTTGACATTGATTTTGAATTTGAAACGCGAAGGAAGAAGAAATTCACTGTGACAACGAGATCTAATTTTGTTGGGGGCAGGGTTTGAACAAAATAACCCAGCCCAGTTTTACCCCTCGGGTTTGTTTTTTTGAAAAAAACCCTCTTGAAATAACCCCAAAAAAATCCCTGAAAAAAGGGGAAAAGGTATGGAAGAAGCTGTTGGTTCTAATGAATTATTCAAAATTGAACTCTAGAATTATGGACAAAAGAAATTACTTCCAAAAGAAGCAAATGCGAGTGAAGTGAAATTCAAAGGATAACTAAGTATAGGTACTGCACGGAGAAAAAGGAATTCGCTGTGGCAGTGAAATCTACTTTTGCCGGGTTCCTTTTGCCAGAGCAGCAAATTTTTTGCTGCGACAGCGAATTTTTAGCTGTGGCAGCAAAAAATGTTTGCTATCCCAGCAAAATTTGTTTGCTATTCTGTATATAATACTGAAAACTCGCTGGCGAAGCAAACATTTTTTGCTGCCACAGTTAAAAAATTCCTGTTATAGCAAATTTTTAGCTAGGTCAGCGAAAAATTTGGCTATTCTATATATAATACCTCGATTTGCTGCGTCAGTAAATTTTTTCTCTCCGTGTGAATCATAATGGAATACAACGCATTTCCAATCAATCTTATAGTTCATAAATAGAATAGAATTCATGTTTAGTATCAAAATATTTCGAGATCATTTGAAGAACAATACGTATTTCACTTGTCATTTCAAATGCACGTGGTATCAACCACAATGTATCCCATATGACACACAGGAAATTCTTTCTCAAGAATGTGAATAGAATTCTTGTTGAACTCTTTTCAAACTGATGAATTCATCGACAATTCTGAAAGTGTAAACTCCATTTTACTGACATCAACGAGTCCTTCGAGAGCAATGAAACGATCCAAAAAGCATTTCAGAAGAACTCGTTGATGTCAGTGGAATAGAACATTCTCAGAATTCTTCATGAATTCGTAACTTCAAAAAGTGTTCCGCAAGAATTCTATTCATATTCTTGAGAAAGAATCTTTCGTGTGTTATATCGGATGTGAGACCGTGAGATGAAGGAAGAATCAATTTGGATTTTAAATCGACAGAGCTATAAATTCAATCAAAACTATGAAAAACATAAATCTAATAATAATAATAACTAAAATGCCAAAACCCAAAAAACCCAGAAAAGCCCTAAAAATCCACTTGATTGTGAAAAAAACCCTGGGTTGGGAGCTTCCTGCTGGAACAGCAGATATTTTGCTGTGAGAGGAAACTGTTTATTATTATAGCAATCTTGTTAGCTAAATGTTTGCTCCTCCAGCAAATTTTGGTATTATATGATAAGAGCTAAGAGCAAAAGTGGCACTCAAATCCTTGTCTAGAGAAAACAGGATAGAAACTTTTAAGAACCAGCACAGCCCTGGTCAAAAAAACCCATTGATTCTCGCCGAATCTCATTGAATCTTGCACAATGTTTTGACCGAATCCTATTGCACCATTTTTAATGAGATTTAATCAGATGAGTGTATTTTTTCAATGTGATTCTGATTGAATCCTGCCAAATCTGATTGAACCTTGCACAATGTCCTGACCAAATCCCATTCAGGATCTATAGATTTTTTGAACCACGTGGGAGCTTTTTACTGTTCCATTTTTGCTCGGAGATTTCTATGGTTGCTCTTTTGTTCTGAATTACACTGAGAGAAATCACTGTCACAGTGATTCCTATAGCTATTTCAATGAAAAATGTAGCTACTGTAACCACAAAAATATACTTGGTCTCGTTTCTAGATACAGTTTTTTCTCAGTGTATAGGTGTATCGCTTTTGCTCGGGACTTTTGGCGTTTCATTCTCGCTCTCAAAAGCTCCTGTCCACTTCTGCTCTCAGCGTATCATATATAGAATAGCAAACCAATTTTACTGGAGTAGAAGTCAATATTTTATGCTGACACAGTTGAAAAGGCGCTGTCTTAGCTAAAAAAAATTGCTGTCACAGCAAAAAATTTGCGAATTTTTTTTCTTCCATCAATCGATCATTTTTTGTCACCGTTTTTTTTCTCTGGAGTCAGAACTCTCTTTTTGTGATGAATTTTCCAGTCTCCGCGGGAAGGAAAAGATTGCTGCCGCAACAAATCGAAGTATTATACACAGAATAGCAAATCTTTCCCCTAACCCAGCTACCCTCAGGACATTTTTCCTCATCCTTGCCAAATTTCCTCACTCTTCCTCCATAATTCCCACGAAACATGGAAAAAATTATGGAAATTCGGCAGGTTTATGGAAATGAACAAGGGAGAACTTTTCTACGGGTGAAAATTGACTACCACAGCTAACTGGATTGCTGAGAAAGCAACATTATTAGCTGAAGCAGCAAAATTTTCAGGATTAAATACAGAATAGCAAACTAATTCAACTGGAGGAGCAAACATTTTTTGTTGTAATAGTTCAAAAATTGCTATGACAGGGAATAATTCGCTGTCTCAGTAAAAAAAATTCCCTGCCCCAGCAGAATTAGATTTCGCTATCACAGGGAAGAATTCTTTTTTTTTTCTCCGTGTTGACATTTGAAAGCAAATTTTTTCTCCTGAGAAATCTAATTGGGAGTACAAATTTCTTTATAATCTTACGAAATTTTGATTTTTCGCTCACGTGAGAAACATGGTAGGAGTTTTGAATGCAAACAACAAGTGAAAAGAAGAACATTCTCATCAGCAACAATTTCTCAAAGTTTGATGAAACAGCCCACGGGGAGAATTCTCAGACTCGCATACGACTAGGCCAAGACAGGTTGGAAATTCAACCTAACTTCCTCATCTGCAACTATTCCATTTCAGCCCCCCACCGTTAAAATACCAAGTTACCTGCATCAACGGAGCATCAGCATCTTCAGACTTGATCTCATTGATTCGATAAAACCTTACAACGAATTGTCAGCGGTGAATCCCCATTCATTTCACCTCTCCAATCGTTAGAATCTATTTTTATTTATCTGGGTCTTCGATGCTTGCTTTTTCATCGTTTTTTGTTTCCCTTTTACCCATTCGAACGGAATTGATACGTCATAGTTGTTAGTAGGAGAACGAAAAACAAGATAAACAAGCAACAAACGAACAACTAATTAGAAAACATTTTGAATTTTCCATTCAATTTAACTCGATCCATGTTTCTTTCAGCGCTTGTTTTCCTTTTCAGCCGAGAAAACGTTAATTGTACAGATGATTTGTTTTTTTCTTTCAATGAGGAGAGACAAATTACACTTTTCATTGCTGTTTTCATGTAATATATTACGACGATGGTTTGATTTTTATTGAAAAATGGGAGCAATCATCTTTTGAAAATCATTATCTGGATTTTTTACAATGCATTTTTGCATCAAAGGAGAAGGTGTGGGAAGTAATTGGAATCGAATTCGTTCATTCATCTTTGAGAAAACTAGCGAGAGAGGATGCAAGGACTATGATCTTGCTGAATGCTTTCAAGTTTCAATGTAATAATTTATGCAGATTGCGCTAAGGAAAATTTCATGGGATGGGTCTTTCGAGGAAGGAATTATAATATTCTTGGATAATGAATTTTTGTTTGATGGATTTAATATCCTTGGATCTATTTGAAGTATTTCCTTTATATCTTTCTAAAAATCCCAATATCTGGATAACGCTCCGATCCACGCCTTCGAAATTAACACGATTTTCTAAGTTGGAGGGAGGATTTCAAGCGGAACGATTAAATCATTCTAATGTCCTTGGTTCCAGAGTTATAGCAGTTTGAAGTTCTAGGATCTGGTTAGCTGGAATTCGGGAAATTTCAAATCGCCATAGTCATCAGTCTTAAAAGATACTCTTTGGAGGGAAATCCGATCATTGCAAGATCATGTTATGATGCTGCAGTAAAAAAATCATCCTTTATCTAAGAACGTCCCTACAAAAAACAATGATTACTGCCGTTTCACTGGTCCTTTGAAGGACCTGCATTCGCGTTTGCTGGGGTAGATTCACCAGTTTATTTGTTATTCAATTGTTGCAACAGTATTCTAAGGGAGCAACTCATAAACCGGAGCTGATACTGTACTGGATCAATCACTGTTTTTTATCACAATATGATTTTCATGTCCTTTTGGATCCTAAGATCGCCTGATTCTGGACCTTTCATAGACTTCCCATGTACTTCTCGGTGATTTAAAATTTCGAAAATATTGTATAGCCAGCCTCATGATCATGATGGGCCCGATCGGGCAGTGATAGGACTCACCTCATTTTGGCACGCCTGATCGGGGTGAACCGGATCTGGCCCTGCTTGGTTAGAGTTGGCATAGTTCATCGCATCGAGCTCTGATACAACGGTGTGTTACATTTACATTCCTTCATATCAGGGCCTGATTTGAGATAAGACTCTCCAGATCTGGTCCTGATCGAACATCCAATATGAATTTCTACTCGGGTTATATTTCACGAACTCCGTTAAAATTCTCTCGAATATATCGCAAAAATGTTCATACATTCTTTGTTTTCTACGCACTTTTGATTGACTGCCGCGTAATCAAATATTTACACTCTTCCATGCATCTGTTTCGACTCTCTGATAGCGAAATTTCGAATCAAATCAATTTTTCAAATAACAACAAAGTGACTGCTACTCAAAATATAAAATTGTCGTTCTAATCGAAGAACCAAGGATTCCTCAAAACTCTGTATATAATTTTGATATACGTTGTAGACAAAAGATTGTATACCCGTGAAAAACTTGTCCACGCTTGCTCACGCCTGATCAGGGCTGATGATTAAAGCCCAATCACGCTTGATTATGCTCCATTATACATGAGAAATTCATACATAATCAATAAGTTTTTTGTAGAGGAATGAAACTACAATAACGTTATCGAACACTAATTTATTGTTAATTATTTCTATTTATTGTGCTCATGCAGCACCCATTTTCTAGTTTCCAGTCTTCAGGCATGATCATACGTGATGAGGCACACGCCCCGCGTTTGGGGCCGATTTATCATGATCAAGCATGTGTGGTTTGCGACAGACAAATCAACACAGAGTCATTTTGTATGAATATTCCTCAGTTGGTAAGATTTTGCATGATCACGAGCGAGAATGGTGACAAACGTCAGGCATGATCGCTGGTGGTTAAGCTTGATCACGGCTTTCCACGTGGGTACAAAATTGAAGCCTTTGAAGTGATTCTTTTCACGGGTATAATTCTCATCGGATCATCTATCGATATAATTCGATTACAAGTGAATAATGATCATTATATTCGTTTCTCTCTGTTCGTGGATTTGATAGACTCTCGTAAGTCTCTGACAAAAATTTGTGTTAATTGGAATTTCAAGTTTTTGCGGAGAACGAGCGAACGTATGGCAGTCACGTGGAAAGTCAAATCAAATGAGTGAAGTGGATGACCAAGCATAGTCATTTGTTTTTTTTTATCGCGTACGGAACGCAGTGGACAGTTACGTTGTCGATATTCCCAAGCTTTTTTTACGAACTCTGCTACGAATGCTCTCTAAAACGACCAAATAACGTTCTCTATTGGCTCTTTGATGCTCCGAAACGAATACAAAGTTCTCTTGATTTCTAAAATCATCATTTTTCAGTATCACTGATTCACCAACCGAGTTTGGTATTTAAATTCACTCAGCCACAAGTCGGAGTATACCCATAAAATTCTTTATGTTGCGCGTATACACTTTGAAGAACATTATTTCTCTTATTGAAAAGATCATGCATAATTCTTATTCACTTTATCATCGCAATACAATACTAATAACTGGGAATATTCGCGCAACGCACCCTGACTAATCGTTACATCATTATAATTCTCGAATAAAATACATCATCACGCGTCATTTATAAAAGAAATTCTTAGTGCTATTGTTGTTATATTATGTGAAATATAATAACAAAACCTATCGATGATTTCTCGATTTATGTATCACAATATCTGTATATTATTAACTTACATCACGCGAGAGAAAATGATTGTGATATCAGGATATAATAATTCGTGCATCGACAAGATCGTTTCGTATACCTTTTCACGCGATAACCGAGGAATTATTATGTAATAACAACGATCATGATAATAACATCGCAACACTCGTCGCATGGAATCGATGACAAAGATGTAGATAGAAATCTGCGAGTATTTTTTTCCGCAATTAGTTGTGTTTTTCATTTCCGCATCTCGCGAACGTTCGCTGATTCGATTCGTCTTGTAACTTTCCGTTTGATTTTTTAATTGCGATATTACGACCGAGCAGCGGCAGGTAAGATAAAAGGTGTGAAAAGAAAAAAGAATGATTTTTATTGTCACGCTCTGGCTACACCAACCGCACAAACCTGGGCTTTTGTTCTCAACGTTTCAATTAGACGAATGGTGGGGTATTTCATCCTCTTCTGAAATCGAGTAACTCTTAATTATACTCGTTGGGAGAAAAATGTTAATTGTGTGCTCTCTTCTTATATATTCATATATGTTTATGAATCATGAGGCCCTCTGAATTGTACTCTAAAAACATTTGTTTAATTATTTTCCTTTCAAATCTTCAATCGAATTATTAAAGAGAGAAAAATCCGTGCGGAATAAACCAACATTTGCATTCGTCGTCAAGTATTACACGTGTATTCGATGATTATCATCCACAATTGTACGACACAATGCAAAATACTTTCATTCAACGCCACGATTCGTTAAAGTTCGTTTGAAGATCCGCGTATAAAATATATTTTGTACTTTGTACTTTATGCGGAGAGTATACTCTCTTTTTTTTGTCTATTCGCGTTGTATGCACTTGGAAAAGGGAACAAAGAGTCGTTTTCTAGGTGATGATGATACAGTGCTGGAGGATATGTTTTTTACCGTGATTTTTCCCTTTGTTTTGTTCCTTTTTTCTATTTCGATGAGGAAAAAAATTTCTACGTGCATCAAGATTGTTATATTTAACGTCTGGTGAGAGGACCCTCGAGGGTTCAACGGTGGGGAGGGTGGGAAAAACTTTGGTGTTTGGAGTTTTTGACGGAACGTATCAAAGATCGATAAGGCAATGAGGGAGATCACTTTTATACGTTCGTTCTGAGGTGTTATTCATAGAGTTTATCAAATAATAATGGATGTTTCTTAAATTAACCTGGTAAGGAATTTCCATTATAAACAATTTATCGAAGAAGACTCCTCCATACGTTGGAAGACTAGGAAGCGAACGTGGAGAAATAAACGTCCAGAAATGAAGTTTTGATACACAGTATTTTACTCAAACTAGTAGAGAGGAATGATCATGAAAAACAAACGTGTTTGGAATATATTTGGATTACACATTGAGAATGCGTTTACGAAACCTTCTGTGCAATGTGAAAAATAATGTTGAAATTTGCCTCCACAAAATGCCCATGGGGAAATGGAAACACGAACCGCTACTGGCCCACTGCTGTTGCTGGAGGGTGCCAGTACCCAAGTGTGTATTGCTTGTAACGACAATGGGCCCCAGGCTGGGGCCATCCTCTTCAACCCAGTATTGGGGAATGACATGTTGTGCTGTCCCATACAATTATGGTTGGGAGAAAATGGAAATAATGAATCTTAGTGCGGGCACATTTGAACTTGGGCCCAATTTGGATCAGCGTTAGGCCAAAATTGGGATGGATTTTGGTCTTACCTTGGTCCAGTCTTGGGCCCATATAGGCAGGATGGGGCTCAACACTAGGCCCAAGACTGGGCCAAAGTGGGGCTGAAATTCATGCCCACTGGGGTAGAATTCAAAGCAGTTTTTCTAATTTCAAAAAAAAGGGAGGGGCAGTATTGATTGCCTAGTCTGGGTTTATGCTGGGCCCATGGTGTTACCAATGCTCGGGCAAAGCAATACAGCCATCACACGGGTGATGGCAGCAAAAATCATCAACGAAGAGAACTTTTGCCACGATTTCGTGGAGTTTTCCCTGGCTTTCCGAAGCATTCTACGGCATAAAAGCGGAATAGTTTCTCACAGAGTTGCCAACTGTTTTGGAATAACCCCCCTAGAAAAGAATTCAAATCTCCCTAAATTTTACTCAAAAACCCCCAAAATTTCTGTTGAAACAAACCCGGATTTCAAAGTCCCGAATGAAGATGTCCCGAGAGGCCAATATCCCGAAAATTGCTGATTGGTTAATTCTTGGGGAACCTCTAGTAAGTTACTAGGACTCTACCAATCAGCGAATTTCGGGACATCTTCGGATGTCGGGACAATTCGAGGAATTGAAATTGGGCGCAACTGTCCTTCAGGCCATCGGTGTGTTGGGATTACTGGTGGTTACCGGAAAAGAAAATATTATTCAAACATATCCGGGGGAGACCCCAATAAACCTGAAAGACAATTGGCCCGATAAGCAAGGTAGACCCGAAGACGAGCATCCTGAGAGTCAGTTAACCCCAAAATTGGAACCTCATCCACATCACATCGCTATATTTATTAATCTTTCAGTCGCAACAATATGGAAGCACAGCATAAGGTTTCAATTTTCGAATTAACTGACTTTCGGGACGCTAGTCCCCGGATCTATTGTGCATCGGGCTAATTTGCTTTCGGGTCTATTGGAGTTTACCAAAATATTATTCAAACATATACAAATGTGACAAAATACGGGTGCATGCAGAAGATTCGAAACCTTGGATAGAAAAAGAAGTCCCCAAAATATGACACATTACAGAGATACCTCTTTTCTTGTTATGATTGTCACACGCATGTAATAGGTCCCTCAAACCTGAAAAAAATGATATGATCGACTAAATCCAGTTCTCTCTTCAACTTTTGTTACTAAAAGTTGATAATAGAATCTACCTCTAATATTTATAGGTGGAATATCGATGGAATTATAATTTTCTTCATTGAGTGAAGACACTTGAATTGGATTCTCCTGAAAATACTCCCATAAAATTCGTCCCCCTAAAAAATCCCTCCGTGCATAGTTCACTTCTAAATGCAGGGGTGAAAAGCCCTTGTTGGCAACGCTGGTTTCTCAAAAATCCCCTCACGATCAGGAGAATAGAATTCACCACTGAAGCGAGGAAGAACTTCCCATATCACGGAGAAAAAAACATTCATTGTGGCACCGGAATCTGATTTTGCTGAATTCGCTGAAATTTTTTGTTAAGGCAACAATGTTGTTAGCTAACGGAAGTGAGGTTTTAGCTGTGGCAGCGAAAAATATTAACTTTCCCAGCAAAATTTGCTTGCTATTCTATATACAATAACCAACAAGATTGCTGTGATAGCAAATAGTGCGCTGTCATAGCAAATTTCTTCTTTCCCCGTGAATTTTTCTCCCAGTAAAATTAATAATCGCCAAGCAATTATTCGATTCAACTAAAATCCTGCACACATCGATGTTTCGTTGATTGATTCAACAACTCCTCTCAAAATGACAGCATTTTCGTTTTATATCAGGTGTTTTATAATTCGCTGAAAACACTTCAGAGGGGTTATTCTGCATCCGAAATGCAATAATTTCCCTTTTGGAAAAAATTGTTTGGAGGCTTAGTTTTTAAGCTAGAGGCAGAGGTGGAATCAGGGGGATGCAAGTCCAATAAGTTCAATTAAACCTTATTTGCGCGCCATCTCCTAAATAAATATTCATGCGAACTAAAAATCAATATGGCGATCTGGTACACCAGGATAACCTCAAAATTATTATAGTTAGTTTGTATTTCGAAGCATCAACAATATTTCAACACTAAAGCATTGAACAATTTTAAAATCGAATTATCAGTTGGACTCATTTAGTTTCAGAGTTGTTTCTGATGCTTTATTGTTGAAATACTGTTGATTTTTCAGAATCCAAACTGATGAGATTAATACCAAGGTTATGTCGCTATACTAGGCCGCCATTGCTGTTTTAGCCCCTGATCGACACGCCACCATGTGAATAAATATGACCGTAATCGAAATACGGTCTGAGGTCATCCTATAAAGTTGCATACCCCTGGGTGGAACAGTGATGCCAGCATTTGGTCGACCGAGTCGATTTTCCCCCTCCATCACGCTGTATACAATCAAATTTCTTTTGTCGGAGGTTTGATTGTGTGTGTGACATTTCTATACAGACAGATGTGATGGAGAGGGAAAATCGACTCGGTCGACTGGCATCACTGGGGTGGAATGATAGGCCCCTGCTGGTAATATGATTATATAAGTCACGAATCCTAGCGGTGAACACTCAAATTACTGGAACCAGTTCCCAAACGACACTGTAGATCGCGCTGATCGCTCAGCTGAGATGGTTGATGATATATCAAGCAATGAATTTGCTTGTGCTCGTTATCAAAAGTTTGAAAGGTAAGAGTTTGACCTAATATTACTACAGTTTTTTCATTTCAACATTGGAACCAAGTTTGGGTATGTATTTAGGATGCTATAAAGATCGCGTTTCACATCAAGTAATGTAAATTTATTTATAAAATCGAGGATAGAAAAATTTTATTCTCCAAGATGGTCAGGTTGGATATACGGGCTCTCTGCACTGCGGGTATTAGGGCCCCCGATTCTGAATCTGAACTGTGGGTCAAGTGTGTGGTTTGTGACATGTGGGCTCACAATGATTGTGCTGGTTGTGAAAAAGATGTTTACATTTGTGACTTATTTATATAAATTAAAACGAAAACGATTCTTCCAGTTGGTTTATGATAAGTCACTTTTCTTTATTTTGACGCAATATCTAAGCGGACTTTCAATTTATATCTAGATCCAACTCTATTCTACACGGAGAAAATCCTGCACTAGTGATTACTGTAGCCCACACGACTGGCTCGTGTTATGCAAAAAAATCATGTCAACACTACTGATTCGTGTTACTACAATAACCAGTAGTGTTGAAATGATTCTTTTGCATAACACGAGTCAGTCGTGTGGGCTACAGTAATCACTAGTGTAGAATTTTCTCCGTGTATGTGAATTTATGAGTAAATTAACATTTTTATTCCATTGTTTTATTTCTTTGAGAAAAATACCTTGGGGCCCATATTACCCACACGAATACGGGAACTTTGGAAAAACGATTATATTCCTGTAATGGCTGCGAAGAATGAAACGAGACTTCATGCAATTAGTGTTGGATAGTCCACAGAAGAATTATGATTTATTTCAGATTTTTATACTGGAAACGGAAGAAGTTATTACAAATAAAGAAAGTGGGGGCCCTTGCCTCTCTGAGCATTTTTCGATTTTTTTTTCAAATGCAAATAACTCAGAAGCACTATATTCTACATTCTTGAACTTGACGCTATTCTCTGAGGAAAAAATTCACCTATCCTATCATTTTTTGTTTCAGAGCTACAGCGATTTGAAATTTTCTATAGTTCCGAAACAAAGAATGATAAAAGATGATTGAATTTTCCCCCAGAGATCCAGTGTTTTCCAACTCAGAGAATGGCGTTGAGCTCAAGAATGAAGAACCCAATGCTTCTGAGTTATTTGGATTTGAAGAAGAATCTAAAAAAAGTCACAGCTCAAAAACTAAGCCTCCAAAAAGTTTTTTCCAAGCGGGAAATTATTGCATTTTGGCCGCAGAATAACGCCTCCGAAGTATTTTCAGTGAACTATCAAACACCCTGTATACCAACAATGCAAAATTGCATTAGAAAAGCAATGTAAAAACTAGTTTGTCCGCGAATCGTTTCGATCCCATCCCGAAAAACACATGACAGGAGAAAAAAATGTAAACCAACGAATCGAACGTTCATTTTTTGTTCACTTTGAATGGATCAAACACGATTATCATTAATAATCACGATGGAACAAAGTAAATATAGATGACACAACAAGAATCGTATCATTCTGAATCAACAAACACCATCGACGAACAATTACACAAAAGCTCCCAATGCTCTTCCATTAACGTAAATAAAATCACTATCGAAAATACGAAACAATGATTCCACATGAAAATGATTCCATCTCCATGAATAAAACTCCCAACGCATCATTGATTTCTCATCTCTTTGGGATGAATATTGATTTCTCTCCATTGAAGCAACAATTCACCGGAGTCAAAGAAACACGTTTCGTTCTGTGTATTTCATATCATGTGTTTCGTAGAGCCACGAAGAAGAGTATTCCTCTCTCCTCTGTACGCCATAAAACGAGAAGCAAAAAGAATTTCCCCCGCAATAACATACTGGTTTATACGCAATCAATTTTGTTCTCTCTTTCAACCATTGAGATTTTATATAGTTTTTTTTTGTTTTGTTCAATATGATTTTCGGTATCTAACGAATTCGATTCCTCTCTACACCTTTCTCTTTTCTCCCAGGAAATTTATTTGGAAATAAAATTTATTCAACAATATATACATTTTTGATACGTTTGTTCGTTCATTCGATTGCCGCTGCTGACTCCTCTATAAAAAAAGGAACAAAAAAAGGGTTGGAAGATTTTTTTATCCCGCATACCTGAATCCGATAATTGAATGTCACTTGTCGTTCACGTTATCATTCGAATTTCGCAGAATCATGATTTTCGCATTGCTGCAACAAAATCGTATGCAGACCGTTTTCCGAGTTTCGCATAATCGTCGTCGGGATTGATTTTGTATACGATTTTGCGTTACGTTGCGTGTGTAGGGGATGGTATATCATTTTTTTTCGCCTGGAAAATAGAAGATATGATGCTTTTTTCGGTGTCGAAAGGATGACGTTTACACGCGTTGAAAATATATCCGTGCAATTTATATGCAGTTGATATTGGATGAATAACTTTGTGAAATGCGGATGGGTGGATGGATGGCGAAAGGATCGATAGAAAAGTGCGGATTTGACAAAAATCGTTGAACGATTGATTCGTTGGGGATCCAGTTTAGAAAGTAATTCCGTTTGGATAAACGAGGAGAGATGTAATTTATTGAATTCGGCTGATATTTATTGGATTTTTGGAACCAGTGCGTGTGCTTCGATGGGTTCGAATTAGGAGTTTCAATTCCATGCAGGTATTGCCAGGATTGAAAAAAAACCAAGCTTGTCCCAAGGTTGGCACATGTGTCAGAAACAAACCTCCGTTAAAAATAATTGGACCCATGATGATTGGTTCCATGATTGTCCCGTTGTTCCCAATGGGTCATGAATGAGTCATGATGAATTTGTTAATATTTTTGAAATGGTCACTACATTTGGCACAAGCTTGGCACAAGTGTAAATATCGAGCATTCGTTGACAACAATTGTGCCAATATTGCCCACATGAGTGCCACAATGTTTATAAGTATTGACTGAATTTTGAATTTACAATGGCCGAAGACTTGGAGATAACCATCGGGCCAGGGCTGGGCCGATCTTCCTGCCATAATTATTGGGTATGGGAATAAGTTTCCAAACAATGGATTATTACATAATGTTATTCAGAGTATGCACCATTGGAAGCGACTACTTTTGCCCATCTTTTAGGCACCATATGCATTCCTCGGAAACAAAAAGCAGGTTCTTTTGACTCGATCCAAGAAGTAAACCGCTCTCCGGTAAGGGCTGATTGCATAGATCGAAATAGATGATGATCCGAAGGCGCAATGTCTGGGGAATACGGCGGGTGGGGCAAGATTTCCCAATTCACTCCTTCCAAATATTTTTTAACAGGTTGAGCAACATGTGGCCTAGCATTATCATGCAGCAAGATAAGTTTATCATGTCTACCGTCCTATTCCGCTCGTTTTTCTTTTAGAGCTCGATTCAAACGTATGAGCTGTAGTCTGTAACGATCGCCAGTGATTGTTTCCGACAGTTTAAGAAGTTCATAATAAATGACACCTTTCTGATCCCACCAGACGCACAACATAATCTTTGAAGCGTGGATATTTGTTTTCGGTGTCGATGGACCTGGTACACCCGGCAGCCCCCAACTTTTTCGACGCTCAGGATTATCGTAATAGATCCATTTTTCATCGCCAGGGACAATACGATGCAGAAAACTCTTTCTTTTCTGCCGTTCGAGAAGCATCTCGCGCGTTACCAAACGTCTCTCGATATCTCTCTCCTTCAGTCGATGCGGCACCCAATTACCTGCTTTTTGGACCATTCCCATCTTGTGCGAACGTTTACCGACGGTCGACCTGTCAACACCCAACTCTTCAGACAACTCATCTAAGGTTCGACATGCATCTTCATTCAATAATTGTTCCAGTTCTACATCTTGGAATTTTTTCGGTGCCCCTCCGCGTTCTTTATCACTCACGTGAAAATCGCCACTTTGGAATCGTCGAAACCACTCTTTACAAGTTGTATTATAGACGGAGCGTGATCATCGTAAATATTGCACAGTACGCGATACGTTTCAGCGGCACTTTTCTTCGAAATAAAATAATGAAGCATAACTTCCCGCAAATGCTGTTTTGTCGGGACAAACGTTGTCATTCTTGACACCAGGTAAAAAATGATGTTTACGCTTGTAACAAATGTCAACTACCGCAATCGACACCTTACATACACACTTCCAAATCACAAGTATAGCACTTAAGTGAACTCAAAAATAGTATCAGCAACAACACTTTTTCCAAGAGGGCGGAAACTTATTCCCATACCCAATAATCCTATACACACTACCCATGCAGGTATTGCCAAGACTGATCAGATCATTAAAAGATTCATGTTATGGTATTTCAGTGAGATCTTATTAGTTTAGTTTGAGCATAATTCAACAATAGAATCAAAATTGATTGAAATATCAAGGAACCCAAATTTTCCAATGATCATACAAGCTTGTCCCAGTCTTGTCACATTTTTTCTATAGTTTTAAGATAATTCATGTACGGTATTCCGAGGGAGAAAGTCATGAACTGAAAAGAAGCATTGGTTGATGCTTGGTAAATGAATTGGACCGGGCCTGGCAGAACCACAGGCCCAAGATCCTTATCCTGATCTTATCATTCTCAAGCCTGGGCCAAGTTTGGTAAATTGTTCAAGACAAGTCTCGGCAGGTCTTGCGCCAGGCTTGGTTGAAAGAACTTGGAATGATCTCAAGATTATTTCACGAAGCGAACCATATTTCTTTATCCTGAGATCATAAAACTCAGATCAGTAGACAATACCAGATTCGCATCAAAGATTTGAAATATTCGACGACAGAATAGAAAATCGCATACATTTCTCAAAAGAATCTTGGCGTAACATCAACAACACCGAAAGAACAAAAACCTTCGACTTTCCAGGATTATTCACAGGACGTTAAAATGTCTGTTTTGAAGTTTTTCCTCTCTCGAAGAAGTCACGAGAATTAAAGTTCGGATTATTATGTATCAGAAAGCTTCAGGTTATAACATCGTGTTATTACGACATAGCGAGGTACCAGAAATTAGAATTTAATTAGTAAGATTATCAATTCTTAAGTCACTCGCCTGAAACTCAAGGTAACAGGAACGTCAAAAGTTTGAAAATTTGTCAATTAAAATTACTGCGGATAATGAAATATTGTTAAGGGGGTTTTCTCCCTTGGTCCCGCTTCTATTTAACGATCTTTCATTAATAATCGCGAGAGCAGAGGATAAATTGAATAGATTCCATCGAAATTTGTATTCCCTCGGGTTCATTAGAATCGATGGAAAGTTTTGCGTTGTTCCTGAGCTTTGGAGTATCAAAGATTAGCCTGAATTTTCAATCTAAGAACCCACGTAGAAATTGACGAATGTTTAACTTTGGTCGAACTGCGGAATAATAACTCCGATCTGGTACCGATCGTCCCACCAACCGTCGCTATCCACCGGTTACCGACATCAATTCAATATCTGCAACCGATGTTTTTTCAAAATTTAGGACTTTCTTGTGTACATTCGTATGAACTCAGATATTCACGCACTTGTAAGTCCTTAGAGCGTCGGGGATCAATCGATGCTCATGAACTCATGGTGATATCTCACGAAAAACGTATGGAAGATTGTCAGCTACTCACGTCCCTAGTAGAAACGATCTAGTGACTAGACGCTTGAAACTATAGACGCTTGCAAGTGCCTCGTAGGTTTCTGGTGAGGTACTTGCCAGTGTCTAGTATCTGGCTAGTTAAGTGTTACAAAACTCGTCAATAACTAGAACATTTCTACTTGGGGTAGTTCAGAATTCCGTCAATAATAATGCTACTTTCTACGAAATTTCAATTTTATTTCATAATATTTTTTGGAGTTCAACCGTGCATCGAACAATATAGGATGATCCCATTTTACAGATCATCAGTGTTATATGATAAAATTTCTAAAAATCATCAAATCTTTCGTCTAAGTGCAGTACATATTTGTTCACCTTGGTTTGGGATCCATTGAGGGTTGGAGACCAACGCTCGCTCATTAACATTGTGCCGTTGTTGATTCAACATTGGTGGGGAATTGGTCAACAACGGTCAGTTTGATCATCAAACCAGTACCGATTAGAACATGAAATGACGTCGTTCCAGTACCGATTCGGAATCGGCAGACAACCGTTGTTAGCCAATACCATTTGAATATTGATGCGTTCGCCACCGTCGCCTTAAAACTGGCTAAACTTTTCGATGTCAATTGTTTTGAAAGTACAACAACATCGATTTGTTAATTCGCGAAGGATCGTTGCGACTCCTATTATTCGTGAGAATAAAATGACGAAAAGAGGTCTGTCAAAGTTTGAAGCGTTATCCGTCCACTTAGCCGATCCCGAACCGACCTTATTCTTCGGGATTCAAAACGTGAACATTGTTGGAAGTTTCATTTGGATTATTATTATTGTAGAAACGAAAACCAAAGTTGATCAACAATATGACATGGAAAACTAAAAGTTCCGTATCGAATATTCCAAGCGAAAACGAATTTGAAAGTTTCCAAGTTCGATACTCGGTTGCAGAGAGTTCTCCTCTGTGTATGTATATACTACAATGTTACGTGGAAAGCACTTCGTGCAAAGAATGCCAAAAATTTCACTCTCGTGTTCGCGAAGATGTAAAAGCCATTACACCCGGGGGAAAGTTTGAAAACATGGTTACAGAAAATAATAACACGCTCCACACGCGATACCTTTTTTTTTTGAGAATAGAAAATATTGTCTTTGGTTTAATCATAGATGTGCGTCATTGCGGGATTCAAACATTTGTCCGAGAGACAAAGAGAGCTCTTTTGTTTCGTTTATGAATGGTTCATTAAATAACGACGTCTTTTCTAAACTCGATGGTAATAACGTAGGACGACTATGAGCGAGTGATTCTTGTCAACTATGCGTGTACTAAATTGTACAGGGTTTATGACTGACATTAAATTTCATTAAATTTCCGTGCAAGCGTTTCAATGTGTTCATCGACGACGCACAACAACACGGCGATGCCACGTTAATGTACGCGAGAAGTAATTAAAATGTAATGAAATGAGTCTAGGTCTTGTGTTTCGAATAACAGATGTGTGTTGTGGAAAGAATTTAGGATTATTTTATATCCATTATTAGCCTCGCGAAGTGTAGAGAATGATTAAAGTGATTCTTTATTCAAAACACCGAATCACCTGGATAAAACAGAAATTCATTTTGTGTGACGCGATGAAGAAATCTGCCGAATACGATACTGAACAACAATAATTGCTTTTCCAGAAACCTCATGGTTTGGAAACCTTTGGAACATTCGCAAGATTTATGAATTCATCAGGAACTATCTTATATAGAGAGGAAATAAAGCTCTCCGCCTCAAATAAAGCCGTTTTGATGAGTTCCAGAGTTTCTGTTTGGAAACAAAGAAATATCTTTGAGAGAAGATTTCCTTAAACTCATCAGAGCCTCGTGGATGAGATTTTATTCTCCAACTGTATTTATAATTTCAAGTATTTATCACAGTAAAATATGAGAATATTGAAACAATGTTGCGAGGGTGACAAAGAATCGAATGATTATTATCGTGAGTTTCTCATGTGTTTCAAGGCGGATAAGAGAACACGGATTATTTGTGGAAATGATTGAATAGGGATCAAAGGAAGGAAAGTAGTGCACTTGATAACAAAGTTATTGAACTGTTGAATATACGCTTGGTAGTCGGGTACTTCACCCGGACGATCGATTTTAATGACCATTGACCAGTTATGCGATACACTTGTGTTGCTTAATTAACACAAGAGCCTCTGGAAAAATATTTCAAAGATATTTGAAAGAGCACTCCTTCAGACGTCTCATGAATTTTTTTTTCCTTACTCGCAGAAAAATTGAATAAAATGAGAAACGAGAATCTTCACAAGATCTTGAAGGGGAAAGGAGACAGATTTATCCTGGTAAACTCAGTTGAGAAGTCCTCAATGGATGTCTCTCTGGTTCCCGCTCCAGTCTCTGCTCGAATCCAGGGCCACTACTGGCAAATCTAGAGCCAATAACACCATTTTACATAAAGGCCTCCTGGTAAAAAAATCTCTCTGAATCTCCCTGAGAATTTCACGTATCAGAGAAATTCAGAGAGATTCAGAAAGATTTCAGGAGATTCAGAGAGAGATACATTGAGTGGAATTCTTCGTTCAAGATTTCAGAGGCATTCAGAGAGATTCAGAGAAAATCAGAGACGCGAAAATAAGAAAGAATTGAGCACGGAACTCTACAGAAGGATTCAGGGAAATTCAGAGAGATTCAGGGAGATTTAGGGACCATCGGAGGAATTCAGAGCAATCCATCGTGATTCAGAGGAATTCAGAAGGATTCGAAGACGGATAGATTGGAAAAAAAATTGTGCGTTAAACTTTCCAGGAGGATTCAGAGAGATTCAGAGAAATTTAAGGAGAAATAAATTGAGGAGAATTTTTAGAAGGATTCAGGGAAATTCAGAGAGATTCAGAAGGTTTCAGAGAAAAATAAATGGAGTGGAATTTTTGGTTCAAGAATTATGAAGTATTCAAGGAGTTTCAGGGGAAATCAGAAACCCGAAACTTGGCGAAAATTGAGTATGGAACTTTACAGAAGGATTCAGGCAAATTCAGAGTAAGCTTTGAAATCTATTTATATGAAATTTTGTCACATTCAAAGAGATTTAGAGGAATTCAGAGGAACTGAGACTGTTTCAGAGGAATCCAGCATGAGCTTTGAATAAATAAAATTCTGAGGGATTCAGAAAAATTTAGAAAGATCCTGAAGAATTCTTGGATCTCCATAAACAAGATTAAGAGAGATTCAGGCGCCTTTTCTCAACTCTGGCTATTTCCACATGGGGCACTCAGATGTCTACCAGACGGGAATCCAAGTGGCCCCGCAAGGAAATCTGAGTGGTCCATCCAGCGATTGTCAACTGGCAAGTTGAAGCTGAAACTAGCAGTCGTAAAGCTAGCAGCCGATTGTTATGACTTTTGACACAAATTTCTTATCAAGGATCTTATCAATATTGTTCAATCAAAAATTAGAACAATCGGTTGCTAGTTTCAGCTCCATGGATGGCAGCCAGGCTTAAATCCGAATAGAATGCAATCAGGATTTATATGGGTGTTCCTTTCTTTTTGAGAGGAAGATTTTTCGTTTCCTGAATCTGCGGGTTGATCCGGGTCCATACGAATTCCTGGTAAACGAATCTCCTTGAATTCACTTCATTCTGGATTTTAAAAGGTGATACCAGCGATCCCCGCTGATGCAACCCGCCATACAAAATTACCGGCTAAGTAAACATTTTCTCGGCAAGAATACTCTGAACTGAATTCACGAAGAAGAATGAAATTTTCAGGAATCAATCTTCGATCCTTCATCTCCTGCTGTACATCGTCCGAATTTTGCATTCCAAAGGAAAAGTTCGTGTTACCGACTGACAAAAAACTGCTTCTTCGAAATTCAAAATTCGGGCGATGCACAGCAGGAGATGAAGGATTGAAGATTGATTCCTGAAAATTTCAAACTTCTGCATGAATTCAGTTCAGAGTATTCTTGCCGAGAAAATGTTTACTCAGTCGATAATTTTGTATGGCGGGGAAGAAACTTCAACTAAATTTCGCAGTGTGTTCTAAAAATTCAGTAAAATGTTTCTGAAGCAATTTCCCACAGTGTACATTGGGCCGAGGATTGGCTAGAGCTTCCACCAGTCTTGAATGAATATTAAAACAAGCGTGGATTGACAAGACAAATTTTTTTCTGCAACAAGTTTGAAGTGGAAACTTGGTAACATTATGACACAAATTGAAGTAGGTCTATGAAATTCATCATGAATACCATTCAAACGATTCGACAAAATCATTGGCAAATAGAACAGAACGCAATTAAAAAGCCGGACCACCGTCAATATCAATCGAATAGAATCGAATTTCATTATACAATTCAATATATAATTTATGAAAACACATAGAGAAAGGCAAAAACCTCATCCCCTTGATTTCTTTTTCATCGGGATTGTTCAATATTTATCGAATTGTTATACAAATTTCAATATCTCCGCTAAACCGAGCCTTTGAAACAAAACAAAGTTCACTATCGTTCCTCTCGATTCGTTGTCGCGATCAGAGTAGTTCCTTCTCTCTTTCTCTCTCTCTCTCTCTTTTTTTTCCCCCATTTTATTGTTCATCCTATTTTTTCTGCTCGTTCGTCCCATATCAAACGAACATGTGAAAATCAATCATCAGCTCATTCATATTCAAAATTTCCGTGACCGTGTTTCATCGGGCCTCCACAGATTTGTGTTTTTTGTTGGTCCTTCTCATCATCAATAAATCTATGAATTATGCATGATATACAACTGTCAAAAGTTTATCGCAATGAAACCGGATTTCTACTGCAAATTATATAACGGCCGTTTGAAAGGCTCGATAATCACCCATCATTACGGTTCGGTTATGACGAGTGGCCAACGACACCACTACCGCTCTTGCAAAACTCGGGGAAAAAAATTCCCCTGTAAATGTTCTCGAAAAATACCAATTAATCAAAACCAAATGGGGAATAATTGTATTTGGGTAACGTGAGAATGGACATGTATAGTGGATATCGAATATCGTGTTGTTCGTCATCAAAATTTCAATGTGTAGTCCTTTTACCGCATCGAGAGAGAGAGAGAAAGGGAGGTTTTTTTATTGTACGTTTAATAAAAACAAGAACAATTTTGATATACGATCAATGATTTGATGTATTCAACAGAATTTATTGTGGGTATCATAATTCTGTAAACGGGTTGTAAATAATCGGAGGCTTATATTACTATGAGGTTCGATTTTCTTTAGGATGGGGTGAATCTATAGAATTTATTTTTCAAAAATATACTGTTACAAAAACTGGAATTTTCCGGTAACCAGGAACTGGAGAATTTCTGTTTATAACGAATTTTCTCAGCTCACGTGCAAAGAAATTCCTGTTGTACCACACTTAGAAAAAGAAACATAATTGTGCAGCGTCCAGACAGTGATAATTCATGTCCAAAAGAAATTTCAAATTAGCCATCACTAGATGCTGTTCAGACATAAACTATTCGCATCCAAGGCGTTACTGAGTACGTTCTGGAAGCAAATAGGTGATGTCTGGCGAGCATCTAGTGAGGACTAATTTGAAATTTCTTTTGGACATGAATTATCACTGTCTGGACGCTGCACATTCATGTTTCTTTTTCTCGGTGCAGAATGTTTTCCGTATTTTACTTAAAAACTCATGTTTTTCACTTCAATTTTCCAGTATAAGTAGAAGAATTTTCTGATATTCCAGGGGAAAAAAGTTTAGATCTGACCAGATCTGATTTTTGGCCAGATCTGAATAGATCTATTGAGATCTGAAGAACTACAATTTTAGCTGTTATTTGTCAACACACGTGTTCAAATTTGAATTCATACATGGAAAAATAACAAAAAATATTTGGTCATTGAATAATCAATTGCTCATCAAGATTAAATGTGAATTCCAATTCAGATCTAACGAAATCTACACAGATCTGACTAGATCTAACCAGATCTATCAAAATCTAGTCAGATCTGATGAGATCTAAGTAGATCTAAACTTTTTTCCCCGGGCTGTGTACGTGTACTGGAATTTTCATGATTTTTCAGTACAAAAGTACAGGTTGATTGCTTCCAGTACGATACTGGAATTTTCCCGAAGTTTTTTTGGACAGTGTAGTTAAGAACCACCCTGCAAATTTAATTACGAGCCTCCCAAACAGTTGCCTTGGGCCAAGATACAGCTCTAGATGGTCCAATTTTCGGACATTTTCAGCAGATGAGCATTCCCTGCTCAAAGAATCTCATTGAACCGATTAATTCTCATTGATTCCGATGCAAAAAGCCGATTCAAACCCATTAAAAATTGATTCCCAATGAATCATTATATATAATATCCTTGGGGAAATTATGGAGAACAGTTACAAGTTGAAATTAAATTCAATGGTTGTTCGAAGCTTGTAATCTCTTGAAAAACATTTTATAGACATCCGAATGAAGATTTTTTCTTTCAAAATGTTCAATAGTGTGTTATCAAACTACCCCTGCTTGAAGAATCTCATTGAACCGATTGATTCTCATTGATGCAAAAAACCGATTCAAACCCATTAGAAATCCCAGCAAACACGATTGCTGGTGTTTCAAAGGACCAATGACGGATGTTTACTGGCATTGCAGGGCCATCAGCAGCCCATTGGAACGCCGTTAATCATTGTTTGTAGGGATCAATTTTTAATGGGTTTGAATCGGTTTTTCGCATCGGAATCAATGAGAATCAATTGGACCATCAATGAGAATTAATCGGTCCAATGAGATTCTTTAAGCAGGGGTAATTTGATATCAAACTATTGAACATTTTGAAAGGAAAAATCTTCATTCAGATCCCATGCAGGTATTGCCAGGACTGGAAAAAAACCCAAGCTTGTCCCAGGATTGGCACGTGTATCAGGAACAAAACTCCGTTGAAAATAATTGGACCGATGATGATTGGTTCTATGATTGTCCCGCTATTTCCAATGGATAATAGTTAGTCATGGGACATTTGTTCGTATCTTTGGAATGGCCAAAAACTGCACTTGGTACAAGCTTGGCACAAGCGTGAAAATCAAGCTAAGGTTAAGATGATTATTTAAGCCGATGTTGTCCACATAAGTGGCACAGTGTTTTCAATTAGTGACCGAATTCCGAGTTCACAATGGATAAAGACTTGTGCATAACTATCGGGCCAAGACCAGTCCAATCTCCTCCCCATGATTGGCCCCACACTCCAGTTTCACACCCCAAGATAGATATATTTGATCTAAATAAGAATAAAACTTGACTCAATGGTAATAGGCTACTTTTAAATGTGATCATACACGGAAATCAACTGATCTTGAAGAACTCTCTACAGGATTTCAAGATGTCTTTCCCATGCAGGGATTAACAAGACTGGGAAAAACCCAAGCTCGTCCCAGTCAAGACTGCCAAGGCACATTTAATCTATCGTTTCCGAGGGAGAACTTTGAGCTGAAATATGGATCAAATTACTCTTCTCATCGATATCTGTGATGAAAGAAGCATCGATTGATGCTTGGCGAATCATTTGGACTATGCTGGAACGAACTATTGGCCCAAGCTTGTCCTCATCTCATCATTCCCAAGCCTGGGCCAAGTTTATTGAATTTTTCAAGACAAGTCTCGGCAGGTTTTATGCCAGGCTTGGTCCATGATTGGACTATTGTTCCATACACACATGGGATGTCTATAAAATGTTTTTCAAGAAATTACAAGCTTCGAAAAACCATTGAATTTAATATCAACTTGTAACCGTTCTCCAAGGATATTATAATATTTAATTCGTAAACTCCGGATCCACTCGATGAAAATAGAACAAATCGAGTTGTCGGGGAAAATAAATCCGCTCTTAAAAACTACTTTCCCTCATTACAACTCATTCCTTTGTTTCCAGCATTGAAAATTTGGACTTTTGAGATCTTGGTCGGTTATCTCCGACCGAATAAGTCACTTCATCTCTGAATTTCTCGAGATTATTACCTCATCTCTTCAAGTTAAAATTCCCTTAACGTCGCTACCGCATAAAGAAAATGACGAACTTTGTGAAATTCTTTTTTCTTTCTTCCAATCGTTCAACCGTGTAATACTTTTGTCTACTTTCAAACAAAGTACAGTTTATCTCACATATATATGTCACAGTTTTCCACCGGACACGACCCCGAGGAAGGAAGCAGGTAGAATCACAAAACCGTATATTCTGACCTGGAGATGAAATGAATCATAGAAACGAAAATCCAGAAAAGGTCCTGTATCGATTCCCTTCTGCTGTTATTCTTACAAAAATTCATATTCCACAGTTATCGAACGATTGAATTTTCGGAATAACAACGAAACAAGCTCTAGGAGTTATAATCAAATGTTCGAATCGCGACTTTTAAATATTTTACAACCTTTTTCGAAGGGAGGATATCACTTGAACGATCTGTAAAAAATGTATGAAAGAACTTTTCATATCACACTCTTTCGACTTTTTCAAATATTGATTCGAGTTGAAAATATGAATGCGAGAGAGCGAATTTCCGAATATGCAGAGATTCTTCTTTTTTTCCAAATTGCTTTGAGGGGATACAAGGATTGGGAATTTGGCCAAATGTTTTATAATATCATTTCCAACTGTGGAGACCGCTCGAGAAATGTCATTGGAATACCTTTTCTCTACAAAATTACTTCAATGCGATTAACAGAGTTATCTCGATTAAGCTTTTTGGAGTTGAATTTTACATAAAAAATTTGGCCAAACTCCCGAAGGGGACATTTTTGGTTGAAGTAGGTATCTAGTATCGTTGAATGGATTGAAAATTTGATTCCATAATCAGCAATCGATATTTATTTTCGAACTTCTGGAGTGGAGTTGGAATGTAGTTTTTGCGGAGATTCAGCAATCAGAAAATCTAGAATTAGGTCATTGAAATGCGGACTTTATCACTGTTCTAGAAATTTTAGACAAAGAGATGGGAAAAAGAAATTAATCGCGTATAATAAGATGTACTTGAAAGTTCTTCACGGAAAAAATAATTTAGCTGCAGCAGCTAAGTAGCTAGCACGGACACGGACAGCCATTAAATTAGCTCCTGCAGCTAAATTTTAGCTGTTACCGCAAATAAATTGACCACAAATGCAAATTTTTTTGCTGTAACAGCTGAAATTTTGCTGCAGGAGCCAATTTAATGGCTGTCCGTGTCCGTGCTAGCTACTCAGCTGCTGCAGCTAAATTATTTTTTCCGTGTTGGTGAAAGTGAGTGTGGCGTCGCAGCTGAAGTCGTAGGGTGCTCGCTTTCGACCCCAACGACGACCCGAGTTTGATCCTGAGTGCGGGTGTTGTGCAGTGACATATTTTTTGCCATGAATGTATAGGAAAATTATGAACCAATGATATTATTTTTACTCTCGCGACGCATGGAAATTTTCCGATACAATGTATATGTTAATTACTTCACATACATGTATAGGAAATTTCCGATGGACATTTCTTACAGTGCGGGTGACATGGATTGTGCAAAGATTGCGGTGCATACAATCTTGTTACACTGTTCGCAATACGATGTTATAAATGACTCCTTCCGGGGGATATCTTCCGTGTACCGACACGTATTTATCAAAAGGGATAAGGAATATCCAGTCCTAAGAACGATTTGATGTGGTTTCCATTGAATGACCTTCTCTCCTCGGGGTACTTGGAAATATGTATAGACACAAGCAAGCACGCGAATCTATGGATCTACGATGAAAAATGATCGTTTCGTGGGATCACGAAAGATGAATAACATACTACAAGATGTAGATGCCTTCGCATATGTTCATCCATCATTTTGGGGAAATCCATCAATTTTGAGTGCAGATACCTATACACTGAGTTATCACAAAAGTTAAGGAATGTTCGAAAATTAGAAAAAAAATTCGACGGGATGTTTCGAAAGCTCGTCGATTTTCATCAAAATTAATTTCCCTTCATACGAGTGGATGAAAGTTGTACCAGTAATCAGTCAAACTTGGAGTTTGGAAATGTTTGGTATAGTTTGGATTGGTATTCCATCGATATGCTCTCTCAATCTCTTTTTGTAGCCACGCCAATATCGCCACGGTTCAAAAATTCGCATAGAAGGAACATCTATTCACGTTTATACTTCTATCTAATTTCCTCTGAATGGTAAATCGATCAACGTCCGCGTTCGTCTAAGATGATTCTTTTACAAACCCTCCTTTTACCTACCTTCCTTCCTTCCTTCCTCCCTTTCAGGACAATCGACGAATGTACCTTTGATTGACGTGTGAATTTCATTAACCCAATCCGGAATTATCTTCATAAATCATCCTCAAAGAGAGAGAAGATTCCTTCTGATGTCTTTTCCTAGATTACATTTCATGTTTCAAATTTGGATTCAAAAATTGTTTGAATTGTTCCGTGACGTTTCTATGCTCGGGAGTGGAAGAGAATTACAAGCAAGTTGGATGACGATGTATGTAATCTTCTAATGATTCTGTGTACTTATATATAGATACAGGTATATAATAAGTTGAGTGCAGGAGAATTCATTATTTCTGAAAGGGCAAAGAGGCAAAGAGTGAAAGCCTTCACTTCGAAGAAGATCGACATGGAAGACATTGATTCTGATAACCTTTAATGGAGACCTTTTGATCATCGAAATATAAATTGTAAAGAAAAATCTTGAAAACGAAGCTTCTCATGGTTTAGGATTCGATGAATATAACTCGCGTGTATTTCGTTCCTCGTATCATTCGGGGAATGTAATTCCATTTTACGATTCATTCGATTTTTATCTATGGATACTTTTGTTTTAATAGAACACGTGTAACCAGATTTTACAATGCTGCTTCGAATTCGTTTCAACTGAAATTCAGTTTAATGGGCTGTAAATTATTTTCATGTCTGAGAAGAGATTCGATGGATTTTCTGAAACTTTTCGAGTTATTGTCTCGTTCGCTATTCATCGGTTCGTTCTCATCCGATGAATGTTTTGTCCTTCGAAATTGAAATATATTTGTAACAAAATGCGTACACTCTGGCTCGGGAAATGAATTCAGTTCCGCATCCATAGCTTGAATAGAATTTAACAACATTTGTATTTGCATATTTTATATTTTGATAAATGAACGGTGAATATTCTTTCGAGCAAGTGTCAAGTCGGTGCTCGCCATCCTAGTTTCAAGTTGAGTCAAAACTGTTAGTTGCAACGGAATTCGATCAAAAACAAATAATAGTATTCAACAAAATTTTATTCCCTGAAAAAGTCAACTGAATGTTGAGAATTGCTGAAATTTCTTGGATATTATTGTTGAATTTCATTGAATATTTTATCGATTTTTGTTGAAAACATTGTTCAAAATTATTGCACTGAAAAAAAAATTTGTTCCAACCAAATAAATAGTTTATTTGTCCTCTCTCCATAAAATATTTCTCAGGATGAATTTAATATTTTAATTTATTAATTTAATGATTTATTCGCCACACGTAATCAGTTTCTGCATCCAATTGAATATTTAATTTCTACAAATGAATATTTTATGGAGAGAGGACAAATAAATATTTCTTTCAGTGTGGGAAACTTCACATAAATGTTCGGAAGTGATTAACACATACATGCGTTGGGAATTTTCCGTATTTTACCGGAAATTTACTGCAGAATGATAGTAAAAATCCCATAAAGTTTGGAATTTTCAGTTAAATTTATGGGAAATTTTATGTACATGTATCGGAAATTGATTTCCCATCTCATGACCGGAATTTTCCGAAAATTCCGATCGATTTTTACAGTGTGCATTGAATTTGACAACTTTTTCAACGATTTTCAACGAAATTTTCCCACCAGGGCTATTGAATCCCATTAATTAACGTCCCAGATAATAGCACACGAAGAATTCTTTTTCGAAAACAAGAATAGAATTCTTCAAGAACTCTTTTTGAACCAATGAATTCATAAAGAGCTCTGGAGGAGTTCAATGGTTAGGACATTAACGAGTCCTTCGAGAGTACTAAGATAATACTTTCAGCATTCTCAAGAACTCGTTAATGTCCCAAACATTGAACCCCTCCAAAGCTCTTGATGAATCCATTAATCCGAAAAGAGCTCTTGAAGAATTCTATTCTTGTTTTTGAAAAAGTATTCTTCGTGTGTTATCAGGGCTTTTCCCTCCCAAATCACACTAATTTTCGTCAAACTCTCCGCCTTATATCTCTCAATGAAAAAATCATGTAAAAAATGTATGAAACATCATTTCTCACAGCTTTTGACCTCCTCTTCCGAATGGGGTTGAAGGAATTTTCTTGAATCGTAAGCCGGAAGAGTTATAGGCCGTTTTTTTTCGGGGAATTAACGAATTTTCCACGTTTTATTTCGAGAAAAAGTTCATTTTGAAATGGAAAAAAATTGTCCAAGATATTTCTATCACTGTAAACGGTGTGATGGATGTCCAATCTATTGTATTGTATTAGTTTTATTTCTTTTTCATCGGCGCCCACTTACAATTCTTGTGAGCGCCGCCCTCCCTTACAATTTCCCCACTTATTCTACTTACTTCTATCTTAACCTATAACTCTTATCCTACTTCTACCTCACATTCCAACGCACATTCCTGAGCAAGAGAGAGAGAGAGAGAGAGATTGCCATTCATCCATCCAATTCAGCATTCATTCCCTCCGTTCCATCCTCCTTTCCCCAACCCCCTCCCCTCCCTGCCATACTCCTTTTCCCCTGCAATTCCCTCATCTACCCCTCCCCTGTCCCATCCTCACCCAATATTTCCCTTATCCTCTCACCCAACCCCATCTTACCACCCCCTGTGCACCTCTCCAGCACATGGTCCCATTCCTCTACCTCTCCTCCACATACCCTACACATCCGCCTATCCTCTTCCTCCCAATATCTCCCCTCTCTCATTTCATTCCCTAACCTGAATCTTGCAATCCTCCTAGCCCACTTTACCCCTTTACTCTCCCTCAGGTACTCCGGGATGTCCTCTACCTCTACTTCCCTATACTACGAGTTGTACCTCGACTCTCTTATCCTCAATCTCCTCTCCTCTATTTGAGTTCCCCTATCTTTCTCTATCATCTCCGCCCATTCCACTCTTTCTCCTATCTCCCATTCCGCCCCTTGGCCCCCCCCAAACCCTCATGCCACTCCCTCCTTTCTTCTACCCACATCCCCCCCACCCTACCCTCTTTTATTTCCCTCTAGCACCTCATCGCCACTTCCCCCGCCTCTCCTTTCTCCAGTTTCTCCTCGTATCTACAGGCCCTCCTCCTGAAAGCTATTCTCAACTTATCCCTCTTACATTCCTTCATCACCATATACCCAGGTGTCCTTCAATCCAAACCCAATGTCCATCTTAAAAATTTTTCCTGTAACCCCTCCATTTCCTTTCTTTCCTTCCATCCCCAAATCTCCGTCCCATACTCTAATACCGTCCCTACCAATTTATCCCAAATCCACAATTTCCTCCTCCAGTCCGCTCCAAACCTCCTCTCTCCTATCCCTCATACTGTCCTCATTACCGCCATACCCTTCCTCATCCTTTCCCTCACCATTGCTTCCTGTTTTCCATTGCTCTGGATAATATACCCCAGATTCCTCCATTCTTTCACCTCCTCTAGCTCTTCCTTCCCCCACTTCCACATTACCTTTTTCTGTTTCCCCCTCCCCTCCTAAACCTCATTACCTTAGTTTTCCCAATGTTCACCTCCAACCCCTTCTTCCTAAAATATCTCCTCAGTACTGCAATTACCTCCTGCATCTCCTCCACCCTCGATATCACAACTATGTCGTCATGGATGTCCTGGATGTTTGTTTGGGAGAATTAACGAATTTTCCACGTTTTATTTCGAAAAAAAGTTCATTTTGAAATGGAAAAAAATTGTCCAAGATATTTCTATCACTGTAAACGGTGTGATGGATGTCCAATCTATAGAATTTCGTTGATTTCATTTCGAAATTCAAAATGGTGGACACAAAATGGCGTCCGAAAAGAAAACATTTTGTTTTCAACTTTGCGAATGTTTTCTCAAAAAGTATTTAGTTTGGTGGGAAGATCTCACAGATGAAAATGTCTTGAAATTGTTCAGCATGATTTTACAACATTTTTGAAAATTTTCTTTGTCTGCCTTTTAAAAAAAACGTTTTAGACGTTATGGATATCACGCCTTTTGCCGACAAAATGTTTCCATCGTTGACAGACCCTTACCGCGTGGAGGTGAACGTGAATTGAAGAGTCTTTTTTATTTTTTTAAAATACTATTTGTAATTTTTCGAAAAAATTTCTATTTTTTTTCAAATTTTATATATTTTTTTTATATTTTTTTTTAATCTTTCGTATTTTATTTATTTACAAATGTATTTATTGCATTGATTGTAATACCAGGAACTATGTTTGCCAGAATCGTATGAGCCCTTTCTATAAATATTTGTATTGTGATAATTATGATTTTCTAATTTTGATTTTGACAAATAATTTTGTGCAATTCTCATTGCAAAATCTTCAACAGTTGATTTCTCAGTCCCCTTCGGACGCAAAGCATGAGCATTACTCTTGAATTTTTTCATAATTTTTAGTTTTTCTGAAAGGACATGAAAAAGAAAATTTTCAAAAATGTTGTAAAATCATGCTGAAAAAATTTTCAGGTATTCTTCGACTAATTTTAAGACATTTCAATTCCAGAGAATTTACATCAAACTAGATACTTTTTGAGGAAAAACTTCGCAAAGTTGAAAGAAAAATGTTTTCCTTTCGGACGCCATTTTCTGTCCACCATTTTGAATTTCGAAATAAAATCAACGAAATTCTATAGATTGGACATCCATAACACCGTTTACAGTGATAGAAATATCTTGGACAATTTTTTTCCATTTCAAAATGAACTTTTTTTCGAAATAAAACGTGGAAAATTCGTTAATTCTCCAAAAAAAAACGGTCTATAGCTTTTCCGGCTTACGATTTGGGAAAATTTCCTCAACGTGATTCGAAAGAGGAGGTCAAAAGCTGTAAGAAATGATATTTCATACATTTTTTACATGATTTTTATAAGGCGGAAAGTTTGACAATAACCGTTCGTATTAGGCGCAACCTAACCCGTTAAAAACCATTGGCACTGGTTAATCAATGAGTTTAATTGGAAATCTCGTAGATTTTGATGCTCACTCAACGTCAAAAAGTTCGTATTAAATTTCAATTTATAAATAGGTTTCAATATACTCTTTTTTACCAGGGCAAGTGCTTCCAAGCTCCAACTACGAACATTTTGAAATTTGTTGAAAAATTCAAATATTTCACAAATAGTGCAATTAAAACCTTTTCATTTCACAGTAATTCTATCACAAAAAATGATTCCGCCGAGTTTTTATACGATTTTTATAGATTATATATATATTTTTATATAAAATTACACAACATCATTTTCAAAGAGAAGTTTTTGTGCCGTTCTTACATAAATTACATCTCGAATGTAAGAGTGAAATGTTGAAAGTGCGTGATAAATTCTGAAATATCCTGTATGTATATAATGTGTTGCGTGCGTTTCATTATTGTATTTCATCGTATTTCCACTTGGGACAAATTAAGTCGTTACCATTAATCAAGTAGTATAACAAATTTAACACCATTATTACAGAAATTTGCATGAACAAACGGATCTTATGGCATGTATCTTCACATACAATGTTGAGAAGTAACTTCCATACTGTGTATATTATAATTTCAGTGCATTAAATCACTCCTTCGGTAAAAACATTTCAACTTTCTTACACGAGAAACATCAAAAAGCGGAATATGTAATTCGATATGCTTTGGAAACAGACGTTTGGTGCGTTTCAAACTGATACGAATGAAAGGATATAAGGTATATTTGGAATATACATTTTTTGAAATCTGAGTAGAATTTTCATCATCGAAAGCCACCTTTTTCATTGAAAATATAGTGCTCTTCGAATAACCCAGTGGAAAAATGTTATATATAATTCAATATAGATTCAAGATTAGGAATTAAATTGAAACATTCAAAGTACGTTTCCAATGAAGAATTCAAACTTCTCATTCCGTCACTTTCTTCATTCAAAAATCGGCTCATAGAATTTTCACAGGGGAGGTGATGAAGATTTCATGGCATTTCAAACAAATTGTATGAAATCCTTTTTCACCGGAGGATTCGTATGACGTGTGGTGATTCTTTTCATCTCTCTATAAAACTGCTGCGAAACGTTGTAACATAAAACGTAACGTTGGGTATTGGAACAACTTCTCGGTTAAAAGCAGACTTTTGTGTACCTTTCTTCTTTAACTTACTCTTTATCGCATGGGAGCGATAATCAAGAATACAGTTATCGAATACGGTTTCGGTATTTACAGAGTACGAGCCAGAACTGGTGATGAATGGTTTTTATTTGAAATAAATAGGATTCTCTTACTCGAGAGATACTTAGTATATATCGTTATTTTATGATTTTTACCTGTACATACTCTTATTTCTTCATTATTATTCTCACAAATATAACTCACTGATGAAGACAATTTTTATGTTTCAGGTACGTATTTCATAATTGATGACCGTAGTTCTTTACGTGGAATATTTGTGAGTACGAGTATATTATCGTTTTTCAAGACCCATAAGAATGGATTCGAAATCCCAATCAAACAGAAAGACATTTTCCTAGATATCTAAAAGATATCTCGCAATTTTGAAAGATGTCTCGCAAAGAAGTCTCAAAGATGTCTTACGCGATTGATTTCGACAAGTTTAAGATATCTCAAAAAGGTCTTGCGGAAGATATGTTTTAGAAGTATTCGATCGAGTTTTAAAAATGTCCTGAAGAATTCATAAAAATATCTTAGAAAAATCTTGAATCGTGCACAAAAAAAATTCTTCCCTCTTTTTCTTCTTCTTCCTCCTTTCTTTTCTTTCGGATCCTCCTCTCAGTCCTACAAATTTCACTGCATTTCGGATTCTTGGGGTCGCGAGATTCGAACCCGAACATTTCAGGACGCACCTACGCTTCAACGACCTGAGCCATACGGACAATTTGACGACGGTGCTCATAATTCTCAATATGACATAGCGAGATATAATGTCAGCGGTGTATATTTTCAGAGTAAAAGTGATCTTTTGAACAAGGTGTTTATTACATATACGAATATAAGATAAGTTGATTGTGCTTAAAACTTGAACAGTTTAATGAATTTGGTGAAATATATTGAAGTACATGATCCAGTGATCGTTAGTGTCCGATGAATATCATAGATACCTTTCAATTATTTTTTTCTCACTGTTATTGAAAAACAACTTATTAGTAAATGTGAATGAGAATTTGATCAAATCACCGTACACGAAGGCCGTACATAAAATTCAGCGTAAGAAGTTCGATAATTCGCAAAATATTGTGACTTGGAGATTCGTTACTTTTAGTGCTAGCACCGCAAGGTTACAAAATTGTACTTTTCACAGAATTTCTTAGTATTTACATGGATTATTCGAGCTTTTAATTTATCAACGAATTCACCTTCTTTGCAAATTGATTGTGAACAAAGACATTTGAAGTGTTATCCATATGCACTCATAATCTCAAAACTGCTGATCTTAGAGATACATTTGGCAAAACATCTCAAACATATCTTTTGAAAGTCATCTTCAAGATATCTCAAAGATATTCATGTTTATTGGAATGTTCTTGAAGCTCGAAACCTTTATAAAAACGAACCGGAATTTCAAACTCACAAAATCTGATCAACTATCGTTATTTTTCATTTCGAATTAACTCCTTGGAACTGCAAACATCGTTTAAAAAAAAATGCAAGATTTTTGGTCTAGAATACTCGAACATTGCGTTATTCGAGCACTAATTCGTTTCAACGAACGATTCAAACTTCAGCCACATAAAATATTCCCAAAAAATGAAAATGCACAAAGACTAAGAATTTACTTCAAACGATTTAAATTATAATAATATTCCATAATATTTTCCTCTGTGAATCGAAGCGAGTAAAAAGGAATTCTTGATTTTTACAACAATGCAAATCACTCGCTGCATTTACATTCGCCCGCCACTGTTAATTTTCAAATTTTAGTTACAAAGGGAAAAAACAATCCGTTCACATTTCAGCAATTCGATTATATATTCCATTTGAACGGATCCGCAAAAACTGTTTATGAGACTATGATAAGCGAGAGCCAAAATTCATTCAAAGAATGAACGAATTATATTAATATCAAGAACAGATTTCATTCGACTAATTTCATACGAATGTTTATTTGACTGAACACGGTGTATATATTTTGAATATCGTGTTCGAATACGATGCTGGATTTTCCACATGATTTCAAATATATTTATTCGATGATTTCGAATTGAGGGTTCTATGAGAATATCTCGTTCAAATTTTTCATCGACAAAATAATTCACGGAGAAATAAAGTTCCTAACGCAGGGAATCGAGGTATTGTATACGGAATTGTGAAACTGTTTGCTAATCTAGATAAAAATTCATTGCCACAGCTGGCTGGAGTGCCGAAACAGCAACATCTCGTGAAAAAATCGTTCAGGTTAGAGCAAGGTTGTTCGAGCTTGTTGAGCATGGTTATTTTTTGACAAAATTATTCATACTCAACACTGAATGCACGTGGTTGGGCCTGATCATGCCTGGTCGTTCATTTTTCAGCTCAACCATAACTGAAAAGGCCTCAATTTTGTATCCAACCCGTGTTTAAGCTTGACCCTCTGTGATCATACCAGACAACTCATTCTCGCCCGTGATCATGCAAGATGCATACAAGATGAGCTTGTATTGATTTTTTTCATCACGAATTCATATGCCTTATCATGTTAAATCGGCCAGAAACGCATTCGCGTAGGTCTGCAGGGCTTCGCACGAGAATCTCGTCTTACATTGAAAAATGATCTATATTTACTATTCTGAAAATTTAAGACATTAAAATGTTGAACGGAATCAAGCTTCTACCTAAGGTGTAACAGGATCACATAGGATTCCGATTTCATCGCAGAGGATAACGAATATATTCTCTCAGTTTCGGAACTATATCTTTGCTTATTTTGTTCGAATGATCAAGATTCCACCCCATTCCATGGATTTCATTTGTACTCACAAATTATGTTGATCATCTTGATATTTCAAGAGATTAGAATAATTATTGGTGACTAGTTTATCTTCTTATGACGCGAGTCTCGCGCGAAGCCCTAGTACTTCTGATCGCGCGTGATCATGCCTGAAAACTGCATAAGTGCAATAAGTGGAAATGATTGATAATAAATCATATTTTTTGTAAAATTTTCATAGCCTCATTCCTTACAGAAACCTTATTAATTCTGTATGAATTTTTCATGCATAACGGATCATAATTAAGCGTGATTAGGCGTAATCGTGCGTAATCAAACCTGATCATGTGGGTACAAAATTGAGGCCTGATCAGGCGTCATCAAACGTGGAAGATTTTTCTTCAATTGCAAAAAATTTTCTTCAGTTCAGCGAAAGGGATACAGCAAAATGAAATTTCCACAGAAATAAAATCCCTGTTGGTGCTGTAAAAAGAGCAAAGTTATTCATCGAACGAAACTTAAGATCTTAACCCAAATGTGTTATCGAATTTTTTTATCTCGGTGACAAAATCATATCGACACATGTGGTTGCACAACCAGTAGTTTCCCATCGCCGCGATGTTACGAACGTTGTCTCGTGACAGTTTCAACAAAGACACGAAAGGATCCACGTTATCATTTACCTTTATACGTCTACCGAAATTCAATATTTCAATCGCGAACGTATGTTCCAAAGCTAGACTATAGATAATCTTGAAATATATGATGTGCGGTATCTCCTGTCACATTGTTCAAATATTATTTCGTTTTAAATACTCGCACGTGTAACATTTATATCGAGTAAGGTTAAACTCGATGACTCCTCCGCGGATACAGACTCACATTTTCGCTTCTTAAATTATTACGATAAAAAATAAAAAGCGGAAAAGAATGTTTCTCGCTAATGGGACCCGCATTTATCAACGGATCCAACAATTCACTCCCGTTCTTTTTGTTCCTTCGAATTCGTCGAATACTAATGTATGATGTCAAATAAATCTTTGAATCTCGAATGAGAGAATTTAAAAAACATATACAATCTTGGGGTGACAGCTAAGGGATGGTTCCTTCTCATCTCTCACGTGTCCCTCCCTCTTGTCGACGACGGGAAAAAAAGTAAAGCTATTTTTTTTCGTACAACCAAGTAGCGGAAAAAGAGATGAGAGAGGTGAGAGGGAGAGAGAGAGAGGGAGGGAGGGAGAAAGATTTTCGCTCCAACATTTCTTTTTTTTTTTTTTATTATGGAATAAAATATACACAGCACGCGGTTCTCTTTATCTCAGATTCGTGGAAATTCAACAACGATGGGAAGCTGTATGATTACATGGATTTTCGGAATATAGGATGAATTATTCGATCCTCGATAACTGAAATAAATATTCGGTTAACGATCATGTGGAATTCGGGATACCTTTGACATGTTTCGATGGAGCTGTGTGTAATAACGATTCGAATGAATCATTTGAATTCTGATAGGGAAAATCATTCGTCGTTAATAGATGTGGAAAGTGGAGATCCATTGATTAAAACAGATATTTTTCATCTCTGCTACAAATAATTCATAAAATCTCATTGATGAATGGAAAAATTAATAGGTCTCAATGACATTCAATCAGAAATTTCAACATTCATAATGGGATTCAATGGTTCCCAATCACAATTCAAAAATGACATCTCACGTGAAAATGTATCACTGGTTCAAAAAACCACACTGAATCCTGAAAGAAAGGTACCTAGCTGGAGTAATTAAAATTTGATTGTCCCAGCTAAATTTTAGCATTAATAAAACAAGTCATCCAAGGGAAATAAATGAAACTCATTTGATTGAACTGAATTTGTGTTCAGAGTGAATAAATTTCCTGGCAATTTTCAATATTCAATTGAATCCTTCTTCTCAGGTGCCATCAATACATTTTTGAGAAAATGAATAAAATGAGATGAGTCGCAGCTATCAATAATTTCAGATGATTTACTAATCGATTTGAAGATTACCAAATGTTGAATACTGACGAAGGGAGTCAATGATGAATGTATGTTGCCATTCCAAAGATAAATGGCCTTGATGAAAATTGATGTGCACCGACGAGCTAAAACTTCTTGATGTAAAACGAGGTGTCCGAAGTCTTTAATAATTCAAATCTAATTGCTCAATGCTTCGAACCTTCAAGTTTGGAAAAACGCGAGCAAAGCGAGCACCAGAAATAAAGTACTAAATCTCCTCATTGGTTATTCTTTTTAAACCAATCACGCAATTGGTTCACTCCGCTAGATTTCTCTGTCTGTATCAACGCAGTAGATGGTTGTTCATTGTCACTTATTGTGCAAATTGATCCTCGCAAATGGGAATAAGAGTAAATCTTCAAAGTGTCTCGTACTACTGTGTCTAAAAAATAAGGTGACACAGTATTTATTTTCAAAAATCTTTATTTATTCTTCCAAATCGAGTTCATCGCGTTCAAAGTGATCCCCCCCCCCCCCCCCCGGATACAATGCGCTTATGCCAACGCATTTTTCAATCTTTGAAACAATCGTTAAATTCGGTCAACAGTTGGATGGCCTTCAGCCCTCCCTTCGATTCAGCTTGGATCTCCTCTATTGACTCAAAACGGTGTCCCCGAAGCGATCTTTTGAGTGTGTTGAATAGCCAGAAGTGTCAAATCAGGTGAATACGGTGGTTGTGGAACAATATGGGTCAAGTTTTTTTTGCAAAATAGTCACGAAGAATAAAAAAATCTCTCTGAATCTATCTGAAAATTTCACGTTTCAGAGAAATTCAGAGAGATTTGGAGAGATTCAGAGGAATTTAGAGCAATTCATCGTGATCCAGGGAAATTTAGAAGGATTCAGGAATGGGGAGATTAGGGAAAATTGTGCGTTGAACTTTTCAGAAGGATTCAGAGAAATTCAGAGAGGGGTACACTGAGTGAAATTTTTGGTGCGAGATTTCAGAGGCATTCAAGGAGTTTTGAAGAAACTCAGAGGAACGGAAATTAGGAAAAATTCAGCGTGGAACTTTTCAGAAGGATTCAGAGGAATTTGGAGAGAAATAAATTGAGTGGAATTCTTCGTTCAAAATTTCAGAGGCTTTCAGGGAGATTCAGGGAGAATCAGAGACACGAAAATCAGAGAAAATTGAGCACGGAACTCCACAGAAGGATTCACAGACTGATAGATTGAGAAAAATTGTGCCTTGAACTTTCCATAAAGAGTCAGAGAGATACATGAAGTGAAATTTTTTCTGCGACATTTCACAGGCATTCAGGGGGATTCAGGGAGAATAAGAGAAACGGAAATGAAGCAAAATTGAGCACGGAACTTTACGGAAGGATTCAAAGAAATTCAGAGAGATTCAGAGAAATTCAGGGAGGAATCAATTGAGGAGAATTTTTGGTTAAAAATTTCAGAGGCATTCAGGAAGTTTCAGAGAAACTCAGAGACCCGGAAATCAGGAAAAATTGACCATCGAACTTTTTAGAAGGATTCAGAGAAATTCAGAGAGAAATAAATGGAGCAAAATTTGTGATTCAAGGGTTCGGAGGTATTCAGGAAGTTTCAGGGAAATTCAGAAAAATTCAAGAGAGTTCAGAAAGATTCAGACAAGTTTAGAGTAAGCTTTGAAATCTAGATGCATCAAATTTTGACACATTCAAAGAGTTTTAAGGGAATTCAGAGAGATTCACTCAGAAACTCAGACTGTTGCAAAGGAATTCAGCATGAGCTTTGAATGATCGATGAATGAAATTCTGGAGAATTCGGGAAGATTTAGAAACATCCTGAAGAATTCCTAGATCTCCATAAAAAAAAGTCAGAGAGATTCAAAGACAGTTGGAGGATTCAAGACGTATGACTATCTGACAGGTCTCTAACTTTCTCTGAATCACTGTGAAATTGCTCCGAATCTTTCTGAACAATGTCTGAAAATATAGAGAGATTCGGAGATATTCCAGAGAGGTCACAGAGATTTTTTTTCACCAGGGGTGTGAGCCGGTGCATTGTCGTGGTGCAAAAACCATGACTTGTCTCGCCACAATTCTGCTCTCTTCAGACGAATAGCTTCACGTAAACGACGCATAACGCTCAAATAACATTCTTTGTTGACAGTTTGACCCGGCGGAAGGCAATCAAAATGCCCAACACCACGATAATCGAAGAATAATCAATAATGCATTTCGTCTCGTCCTGATAGTCAGAAAGCATTATTTTCCACACTTCAAGATTTGACACGTCTGAGGCCCTTAAACATTCTTCAAAATGGTATTGACTGATCCTTTCGAAATGCCTACCATCATCAGCAAGGTCTCTAATAAAATTGTTAATCGACAATTTACAAGCACTAAATCTTTGATTCCCTTGGACGTGAACTTCGTGATTTCAAGTTGATGGTCGACCGGGACGCTTTCTCGACCTTCTTGGAATTCTTTATACCACTTGTAAACATTTGTTTCCGACATAGCCTCATCACCGAAGGCTCTCTGCACCATCCTTGACAAATCAGCAGCAGAAAATTCATCCCGCAAACAAAATTTAATACGAATTCTTTGCTCGACAAATGCGGGCATTATAAAAATCGAAAAATTCACTTTTAGCAGCTTACGAAACGAAGCGTATCTCAAACACTAATGAATATCTTACTGACCTCAAAATAAGAGCACTTCTCCAAATACATTTGCGCACAGAGTTGAGATTCAAATGTCAGCTTACATTGTTTGTCTGTAAGCAACTGTTGTTCATTATTATTCCAAATTTGGTTTGAGCCAACCAAAAAGTTTCTTTGTGTTCATTTCAAGTGAAATTTTGTCCCGCTGAAACGAGCAGGAACCATGAAGGGTAGCATGGGTTCAGATTCCTTCCTGGGACCAATCCCAAAGGTTTTTGCTTACCAAAAACCTGTTCTTAATCTTCAGAATCCCGCCCAGAAGCTTTAATTTCTGTTGCAGTATTGGTTGATCTTAACAGAAATTGAGGCATGGAAGCCACCATGTTTTCATTCCAAGCTTCCATCTCTGCACCAATGATCAACTTCTAAATGGACGTGTTAGGGTATAATTTTTTGTATGAAAATCGATTCCCCATCTTTTTAGTTTTTTGAAAATTTACATGACTCGACCGCAAGCTTTCGGTAGCTAGTTTCAGCTTCATAATCCTGTTATGGTAGGTAATAAAATCGCATTCGTCACATGAGATCGTTGCGACAGCATCATGAGATGAGTTTCGAGTATTCATCATCGATCAGTTTCGTTGAATTTCCCATATCCCACGACACGCGGGAAACTTTTAATTAGGAAACTTCATATAATAATATCATCGGACGCGAGACAGAACGAAATATTATTCCTCGAAATGTTATTTCTCGAACGCGGACCCGATGCGTTCGGAAAGTTTCAGTTTTCCCCCTCGGAAAGGAAACAAAAAATGAAAACGAAGGAGGATTCCTCATCACTCAGCGTGGCGAGTTTTCCCCCGGTTGTCAGAATTTTTATTCACTGCTGTTTCACGTAACGTCCACGCGTTCACCGGGTAATTTTCCATTGTCCATTCGCTATTAAAAGTGTGCACGAATCGTCCAACTTTACGCCGCATCACATATTTTTCATTCTTTTAGAAATGTTTTCCATGAGTGTATTTGTTTAGGTGATACGAGTGAACAAGCCACCACAATACCCTGTTGTTTATTCACAAATCAACGGGAAAACATTGTACGCCTTGCTACATCTCTGAAGAGAGAGAGAGAGAGAGAGTATAAATGCGGATGAGGAAAAAAAGAAGAACATTGCGAAACGAGGAGAATCACGATCTCCGTCATCGGATTTTACAATAAACCATTGATCGAGCGAGCTTTCGTCATTTGAATAATGACTAATTTCGAATGTTGTACGTTGACCCTCTCAATATTTCGCTCAACTAATGATGGTCATTAAAATGAATAACGGAATAAAACACTGTTCGTGAATATATATATTTATTTTTATTATTATGTCATTTAACACTACGAGTTATTTGAGGTCCAATTTAGATGTGCGGGACCAGCAACATTAGCAATAATGTGATATTATCACTCGCTGTATCTGAATTCTCATTCGATCAATTTCTGGGTGTGTGTGTGTGTTATATATGGTACGCTTCGTCGAATGGCTGAATGATGAAATAAATTTACCATATGAATACTCTTTGATGAAATAAAGGTTTATAATAATTCTTCGCTAAACGTGGGTGTAGATTCGTATCGATGCAATTCGAGGATATGCGACGATGGAGAACATTTGACGTTGGAAAGGTTTACGGAAATCGAAATTGAAAATGAATACTTTGGAGATACATCAATCATTCGGCTCTCGATACTGTTGTGTTATTTCAGCAGGAAAAAATACTGGAGAAAAGTGATATCGTGGAGCGGAAAAGAGAGGAAAAGAGAAAAAACAAATATAGTGATGTATTAATTATTATGAGCGAAAAGTGGAGAGGAGAAGGAAAAAAATATTGTTTCTAGGTCATTGTTTCGTAATATACCGTGGAATATTATCGTGAAATCACGGTATAAATGATAGCAGTTTCACTCCGCTATAATAACGATTACGATTAATAAGAGAAAATGTTGTAATGTTAATCGCTTAACGATTAGCAGCACCGTACCACGGTGTTTCAAAAAACCTTTTTTCTTAACCCTAGGATAATTAAGATCGACTTTCGAATGCTTTCAATACGTTCCAATTTTTTTAATATTCACATTTCATTCATTTACATTTTTTTTCTGATGGAGAAGTCACCCAAAGGATGATAAACGACCTTTTTTTTTTTCAATTCAGGTGCCATATAAAACTGGGCACGAGATCTGACATGATTTGAAAAGTGCAGCACCCGGAGCTCCGGCAAAAGAAGCTCTCGGAAAAATCATACATTTCAATTCATAAGTGATCATTGTAACAAGGATGAATGGAAATATGACAACGATGATGGGTGGGTATCGTAAAATCGATACCGGGACGTCTTGGAAATTATATTCCCATTTGGCGTGATGAATCACCCATGCGGTCATTGAATGAACAAAAAGAAAAACTCTTGGATAAAGTTTAGAAACAATAGTGGGTGGAAGAGCAGGGCAGGTTGATGTATTATATCACACGTTTATTCAACTTTCATACAGGAAAGAACCAAGTCGGGGGTAGACGAAAAAGTGAAGAGATCGTTTTTTGCGGAGACTATACCGAGTCCGTATGGTTTGATAAGGTAGAAAGATTTATTCAGGGTCCAAATCCTCGAGCGACTAAAAAATAAATGAAATTTTCTTGGCTGTTTTTCACACTTGTAAAATATGTCGTGGAATACGCGATAAGGAGGAATTGTGACATTGTCTGGAAATGAAAGAAAAATTTGCTTCCATCTTTCGGATATATGAGTTTTCAAATGTATTTCGAATTTTATAGGATGATTTAGGGCTCTGGAGTGATTATGTTTTTATTTGTAGAGATGAGAAATTACAAATGTGGTAAAATGATGTATGATATATGGGAAATAAAAAGTCTTTGTTTCCTTCGAATGAATCGCTGTGGAGTTGACACCACATATTTATGGAAATTCATTCTTCAATGGAGTTCTGTATTCCTCCAGCATGATTCTACAGTTCACAATCGGTCTCGAAAATAGTTCCGTTCATAAAGGTGAAAAACATTATTTTTTAAGAATAGGAGTGCTAAATTGATCAGGAAGCCGTAGGATGGGAATGAAAAATAACTTCCCGCCAGCATTATAAATTTCAGAAATAATGAAATGATGCAGAGTTCGGGATCCAGATCAAAGTAACTAAGAGTTCTGCGAGGACTCTTGGATTTGGGAACCACGGATAGAGAAAACACCCTGCGGGTCTCCAGTCACGTGGGAGCCTAGTTCGGCCGCAATGCTCATTCTATGGATATAAGTCGGTGGTTCATTGGAATCGATTGCTGCATGGAGAAAATCCTACAATACCCTGGGGTTTTTACCCCAGCCCCATCCATCAATTAGTTATTTCTCATGTAACTGACCAATCGTATTGTCATCTCTAAAAGAATACACACATCAATGGAATTGGGCTACTTCAAACTGGCTACCTCACACTGATTTCAACACAACTGGTTCGTGTTACTACAGTGACCAGCAATGTTGAAACAATTTTTCTTCCATAACACGAGCCAATCGTGTCGGCTACAGTACTCAGTATTGTAGGACTTTCTCCGTGTGGATGGAAGGGAAATAGATATCTCGGAACTCTATTTTAAGAGTCATGGAAGTATGAAAATCTTCACAGAACTGAGGAGATGGAGCGGAGAGACATCACAATCTCGAAAACAAGTTCTTGGTCCAATGAATACAGTTCTAAATCTCAGAATGTGGATATCGTACAGAACTCTATTGAAGGAGGTGAGAACTCTCATGAAAAACTCCAGAACTCGCATTCAGTTTTGATCAAGTTTCATTCCGGAGCGAATTACTCTGACTGCATTTCTGATATGATTACCGCGAGTTCTGGGATCAATCATTGAAGTTCTCAACTGAGGAGCACACGTTCCTGTCAGAACTCATCTCTAGAAGCCGAGAACTTGGGAGAATCAATCAACAGTTCTCACACTAACATGGACAGTTCTGGGTTCGATGTACAGAACTCTAACGGGAATTCCCAGAATTTGAACTCAGTTCGCTTCTGGAGAGGGTTACTCTGACTGCAGTTCTGGTTCAATTACCGCGAGTTCTAGGGTCCCATTATCTGAAACTCATGGAGCTGGATCGGGAGAGAAGGCTTGCAGAAATCAATCAACAGTTCTCACACTGACATCGATAGTTCTGGGGTCAATAAATACGGTTCTGCAGTGAGAGAAATGATTACCAATACCAAGAAAACATATTCGTGATCACAGCTGATATGTTGCAAGCTCAAGTGGAGTTCCCTTTGATCGAGAATATATTTTTTTTATTCATGAAATACATCTTCAGTTCCAAGAAAACTTTCTTGCATCAAGAGTACAGATGTTTTGAGAAACGGATTCCTTGAAATATCACAATATGTTATTGGCGATAGTAATTATCTCTCTCGGTGTCTATCTCGAAATATGAATATCGTACAGAACTCTCATGGAAATTCCCAGAACTCGCATTCAGTTTCGATAGAGTTCGATTCCGAAGAGAATTACTTTGACGGTAGTTCTGGTCCGATTACCGTGAGTTTTGGGGTCAATCATGGAAGTTCTCAACCGAGGGGCACTCATTCCTGTTCGAACTCATCCCGAAAAGCCAGGAACCCTCTCCCATTTACCAAAAATCATGGGAAGAAATTAGGGGTGGAACCTTGGAAAAATCGATCGACAGTTCTGTATCTCAGAATATGAATATCGTACAGAACTCTATTGGAGGAGGTGAGAACTCTCATGGGAATTCCCAGAACTCGCATTCAGTTTCAATAGAGTTCTATTCCGAAGAGAATTACTTTGACGGCGGTTCTGGTCCGATTACCGTGAGTTTTGGGGTCAATCATGGAAGTTCTCAACCGAGGGGCACTCATTCCTGTTCGAACTCATCCCGAAAAGCCAGGAACCCTCTCCCATTTACCAAAAATCATGGAAAGAAATTATGGGTGGAACCTTGGAAAAATCGATCGACAGTTCTGTATCTCAGAATATGAATATCGTACAGAACTCTATTGGAGGAGGTGAGAACTCTCATGGGAATTCCCAGAACTCGCGTTTAGTTTCGATAGAGGTTTATTCCGGAGGGAATTATTCTGACTGCATTTCTGGTCCGATTACCGCGAGTTCTGAGGTCAATGATGGGAGTTCTCAACTGGGGAGCACTCATTCCTGTCAGTACTCATCTGTAGAAACCGAGAACTGTCGGTTTTCTTCGAAAAATCATGGAAAGGAATCAAGGATGAAACCTTGGAAGAGTCGATCAACAGTCCTCACAGAAATATCAACAGTTCCGGGTTCAATGAAGACACTTCTGCATCTCAGAATGTGGATATCGCACAGAACTCTATTAAAGGAGGCGAGAACTCTCATGGAAATTCCCAGAACTCGCATTCAGTTGTGATGAAGTTTCATTCCGGAGAGAATTACTCTGACTGCAGGTCTGGTATGATGATTACCGCGCGTTCTGTGAGTTTCTATGGAAGTTCCCGCTTCTTTCAATAGAGTTCTGTACGATATCCACATTCTGAGATGTAGAACTGTATTCATTGAACCCGGCACTGTGGATATCAGGGTGAGAACTGCGAACGGAATCAAGTTCAAGCCTCTTCGCTTGATCTCCTTAGTTCCGTGGAGATATATATTTCTCTCCAATTGAGGAATTGAATCCAACGGACCACGAACTTATATCAGTAAAATGAGCATTGCGGCCGAACTAGGCTTCCACGTGACTAAAGACCTGCAAGCTGTTTTCTCTAACCGTGGTTCCCAAATCCTCTCAGTTCCATCGTTAAATGGAGAACTCCTTGGAGAACTCTTAGTTACGTTGATCTGGTTCCAGAACTCCGTATTATTTCTTTATTTGTGGCGCTGGTGGAGAATTAATTTTTATTCCCATTCAACGGACCTGTGAAAACTATTCCCAAAACTCCATAGAACTATGCTGGAGGAATACAGAACTTCATTAAAAAATCAATTTTCATAAATATGGTGGTGTCAACCTCACAGCGATCTCGAATGAATCGGTTAATTCATATTTCAGGCTGTATACAGCAATTCTCATATACTTTGTGAATAAAAAAGTTTATAATGAATCTTTGATGTGAATCTCTGTGTAATTTAATTGAAACCTCGAAGTAATACCAAGATGAGGTAGTCAATAAAACGCTACCATTTATATTACACTGGAGGATGGGGTTCGAAAAGAGAGGCTTAAAATGTCTGAAATTGTTAAAAGCTTGTGCGCTGCTACATATCTCCTCGAACGTTACACTTATTTTCGTTAAATGATTTTATACGTGAGTTATTCGACATTCCAGAATCCTTTGAAATTAGGACAATAAAGATTCCAAATCTATTTGATTCGTTGATTTTTCCGTTGATAATGAATTCGAAAAACAGAGCGAAGAGAAATAATAATGTGATTTTTTCAGGCCGTTATTACATCATGAAAATACTTGAATAAATCATTGTGTAAAATCGAATTTCCCTTGCATATTGAGCCTTGGAAGCTCTATACGTTAACACAGATCTTGTTACGTAGTGAAATTAATACTACATCCCGTTCGATGGACCGCACTATTCTCATCAGTTCACAGCAGTGTATGTGGGTTACAGTATGTGGATGGATATCGTAGAGATATCACGGATTTTGTATTATATTAATTATCTGTTATACATTTTCGTGAGAACCACGCATGCATGTGATTTCATTATACAGATAATTGATGGAATATTTAGAAATTATTATTCAACGTGAAATAAAGTCTTTGTTCTGACCAGAGTTTTAGAAGAACACAATAAGGCATTGATATCTAACTCGTGGACTAAGAGTATAAAGGCTTTTGACAGACTGACTGGGTTTGCTACATTACGCTTCAACTTACAAGTTGTTTCACTGTTGCTATATCATTTATCATTAGAGTGGTAATGTTCTCATAGTAACTCAAGTGGGTTTGACATTGTGTATGTCTCTTTCTCTTGTGAAAGTTGCAATAGAATGTGCTATTAGAATCTCGTAATAGGGAACTCGAGGTACAAAGTTTGGATACTACTAAGCGGGTTTAGGATTGCGATGCCTTCCAAATCGTCTTAACCTTGCCTTCTCCTCGTCCTTTTATAGCCTTACTATATATTGTTCGTGGTGCGGTAACCGAGGGAGTTTGACATTGCTTCTGTTCTTCAACAGTTCTCTTTCATTTACAATGTAATAATAACTGGATATTAAAAATAATATCTCGCTCTTGATTTACCGTGAGAATTGAATTTATACAATTTTCTTGATATTTAATTTATTTAAATTCTGTCAATGGATTCTGGATTGAATACATCTCCCAACGATCCAATACAACATATTTACACTGTTGAAAATTTCTTGAATTTCAATGCACTCTCAATGTACCGGTGTACATGAAATTTCAACTTGAAGGTACATGAAATGATATTCAAGTATTATTACATTCATTCTCAAATCATGTAGAATTGAATTAAAATTTCAAGTATCGGTACATTAAAAATTAACTTAGACTAAATCGATAGAGATTTGAGAAAATAACATAACCATTAATATAATGTTTGAAATTGAGTGAACAAATTGAATAATTATAATCTTTTTGTGATTATAAATTTGGAAATTATTATTCTCAATCGCATTAGGTTGCACTCTACGAGTCTTGTCGTTGAGAGTGCTTGAACGACACTGAACCCCAACAGAACCTAAAATTTGTGTACGTCCAGGAAACCTCCGAAGGACGTCTGAGAAACGTATTTGGACGTTTCCTGGACGTACACAAATTTGAGGTTTTGTTGGGGAAGGGTACGAAATTTTGCACGAAATATTTTCATGAACCACGTGAGAAATGAAAATTTTATGAATACGGTGATAAAATACATGCTTGGGATTGAGGATTTTAATTTCATAGTGGTTCTGCAACATTATGGGATCGATAGAGAATTCTTACGATTGAAGGTTATAATTCAGGAAATTTGGCTTCCCATATTTCAGAACCAATATGGAATGAGAATTTGCATTCACAGTGCGCAATCCCATGCATGTATTTTATTATCACATATTTGAAATTTGTAATTCGTACATGTTTTATAAAAGAAGGATGCGAAAAATATCATATGGTTTTAGGTCCTCAATGAGTTTCAAAGAAAATTTACTGGAAGTTTCTTTCTGGAACGCGAACCCCAATAAAAATATTTCTCTTCAAAATTCTTCAAAACTCTTCAGATTTTTCTACATGACTGTCAGATTTCGGACGCTTTGAGAAATTTGCAGAATTTTTAACCATAAATATTACTCTACAAATTTCTGCATTACTCTGCAAAATTGTACATAATTCTTCCAATCTTCGTAATATTTTATGAATTTCTCCACAAAATTCGTACAAAACTCGCCAAATCTGTATATTACATTAAATACTTCTCTGCATATTTCTGCATTACTCTACAAATCTCTGTTTTATCTATTCACTTTTGCTTGAGAAAAAAAATGTTTGTTCAGAGTTTATCTCTACAAATCTCCTTCCAGTTCGACTTGAATGACATTACGGAAGAGACACCACATTGAAAGTCCATTTTTAGGAACTTTCCTCAGTGAGGATTGAACCCGGGTCCTGCGAGTGAGAAGCAAAGCCTCTATCACATCAGCGGATCTCCGAGATGACTACAGTAATCTTAAAGTACCACTTATGGGAATCATCGCAATGTAAAATTTGGAAAAATTCGTTTTCGTGAGGTATAGACCAATCAATTCAGAATCTTCTGAAACGAAAAATGAATAGGTCGTGGGAGAGGGGATTTTTTTCACCTCAACTTGTAAATTTTTCCAAGTGCTGAGTCAAATCGATAGAAAATTTTGAAAGTTAGTCCCTGTAAGATAAAGACCAATCGATTCAGAATCTTATGAAACGAAAAATGAGGAGATCGTGGGAGAAAGGTTTTTTTCGACCTTAACTTGTAAATTTTTCCAAGTGCTGGGTCAAATCGATAGAAAATTTTAAAAAATTCGTTCCCGTCGGATATAGACTAATCGATTCAGAATCCTCCGAAAGGAAAAATGAGTGGGTCGTGGGAGAGAGGTTTTTTCGAGGCCTACTGGTGAATTTTACTCAAGTTGTTTTGAGTCGATTGAAAAATTTGAAAAAATTCACTTTATCTCCGCAAATGCGATTTGAGAAAAATGTATGAATTTGTATAGAAAACTCAACTCTCCGCCACAAGCCGTAATATTCTTGGAATAGACAAATAAAGAGAAAATTCAAATTTTTTTCTGCAAATGTAGTTTGCAGAGAAATGTATGAATTCGTGGAGAAAATTCCTTTCCTCGTCAAATGTCTCCACCATTTATCAAGTAGAAAAATCTTGAGAAAATTCAACATTTCTCAACAAAACAACTTTGACCAATAACTTGGAAATGTACAGAGAAACCTTTACTGGCAATAGAAATTTTCAGAAATATGCAGAATTTCACAGAGTTTTGGAAGATGAATCTGTTGAAAAAATTCTTTCTTTCTCTAAGAATTGCGATAATGAAGTTTTGCAGAGAAATTGTTGAAGTTTTGAAGAGAAATATTTTTATTGGGGAATGAAGATTCATATACAAATTCCATGTATTCATACATTAAATTTAATGTATATAGACTTGAAATTTTTAACAGTGTGTATACGATACAATGTATTTCGTGTTCAACCGCTTCCATTTCGTAACATTTATACTGCGGGTTTATATATAGACCGAGTTCTAAGGAAAATTTGCAACTGTCCATACGCTCTGCCCCACCCCCCATCGAATTAATCTCTTCAGAGGATAGACGATAAGACCATCGTTTACGTGCGTGTACACATATGTACGTACACGCACACCCTGCCAGGGGTAAATAATCGACCTCTTGAGCAAATAAATAAATGAAACACATTTATATCACGTCGACGTTTCGGACACTACTATACTCCGCTTCATGCTCTCAGTCATGAAACTCAAATAAATTACACTACAATCACAAGTACAAAATTAGATCCTTGTGAAAGCATTCGGAAGAATGAAATGCTTGTTAATTGATATAAAAGCGAGCGGAAATTAACATTTACAAAGAGATCCAGCGAATTGCATTCAAGATATCAGAATACTTCAATTTTTGTTTTCGAGATTTCCTCATTTCTGTTCTGTTCGATAAAGCCTTGTTATGATGTTTCAATTTTTTATCAACAACATCTTTTGGAGACAAAAGGATAGCATCGATTAACCTTCGAATTAACACTTTGAGTCCTATCCTGAATAGGTTGGCACATGCCAAACTACTCTTGAAACCCTCATCAAGGATCTTCGAGGGCCATCCATGAATTACGAAAGACGTTTTTAGTCCCTTTTCAACCTCCCTGCTCTGCTGATTTGCTCTTTGTTTTATATTCAAACTCTTGAGAATCGAAACAGGATTAATTCAAAGGATCGTCTCGGATGTTCGTATTAAAAATGCAATAGGAATTGAAAATAAATTGTTCGCTTGGTCTTGGAGTACGAATATCGATGTTGGAGGAGATTGAATCAATTATCCTGGAGAAGATTCTCATCCCGCGGGATCTAGTGTTTATTTTCTGTGATTCATTATGTTCATAAATGTATAATTCTATTCAAATTAATGAATTCAACAGGTGCAGAATCCTCGTACCTGTTAAAATCGCTGGCGTGGAGTATCCTACAACTTCACACTCATTCACCCGTCACCTCTGTTCTTCATAAAATAAACGACATTCATTTGAAATGACGTGTGTGCGAGTTGCCGAGAGACTGACGGAAAGTGTAACAACGTTCAAAATCCCATAATCTGTGTGAATTATCATATTTGATGGTGAAATATTAACTATTCAGTCAAATTTTACTCCTGTTTTTGGATCAACTATCGGGACAACAGGGTGTCTACTCCTTGAAATTTCTATCCTTTTAATTGGTTCGTCTTTTCAATGGGAGCGGATGATTTGTCGATTCCGTTGAACCTGGAGGACTGGGAGACACCCTGGACAAGCTGCACTGAAAAAAGAAAATTTACCTTGTAGGATGACGACGCGGTGTTTCGAGTCTTTAAATGGAAATTTTTACAAAATATGTATATTTTCCCAGAAAACAAAACGAACGAGTCCACGATCGCTCATTTTGATGGACATAATGATGTATGAACAATTGACCAATGGTTGTACCTACTATCAGAATGGCTAATGCGTGAATACTATCAATGATGCACAACAGTTGCAGTAGTCTTCAATCAATAATGTGTTAACTTGACATATGGTTAATTGTATAATCGTGAACGACTTCAAAGTGTCACATGATTGTACAATCATTGAATAACTTTGTTTCCTGCCCTATTGAAAAGATCTTATAAATTCTAATGAATTCTAATTATTTCAAGGACAGAAACCGCATGAAATCTAGTACACACACTTGATTTTATACGGTTTTATGAGATTTTGCTAAGGGTTCTAATCGAATCTCATAAAGTTCTCATATAATTTTTGTATTCTCACATGGAATCATATAAAACCCATAAGTTCTAGGACAGAACCCTGGCGGAAACGTTACACCGTTTGTTTTTTGGTGTAAATGGGGTGTAAGTGTAAATTGAGTGTAAAGGTATTTTTGTGAATTTACACCCTGAAAACACGGTGTACTTGTGAATTTTTTACACTCAACAGTTACACCAAATCCACACTCAATTTTTACCCATCGTACACCAACAAGAAATCCAAGAAATGAAGAGTATACACCATAATTTCACCTTGTTTACACCGAGAAACATTCGTATTTGATGTCAATCGGAATATAGGTACACCGAATTCCCACTGAATTCACACCCATTTTACACTGAATCTCCACCGAGCGAACACCAAACAGAAGATTCGAAAAGTAGGAAATATCCACCCAATTTCACCTAGTTCACGACAAAAGATCTGTGCAGATGATTTTAATCAAAACACAGGTACACCGAAATCCCACTGAATCAACACCCAATCCACACTCAATATCAACTCATCGTACATCAACAAGAAATCGGAAAAATAAAGAGTATACACCATAATTCCACTTTGTTTACATCGGAAAACATCTGTACTTGATGTGAATCGAAACATAGGTCACCGAATTCACACCGAATTTACACTCACAGTATACCGAGAGCTATCTCACCCGATTCACACCAAGAAACAACCTCCAGTATTTTGTGGTCGGATACCGGAACATCGAGTGTCCACTGGATTGGAACCGACACACCGGTTTTCCATCGAATAACACTCAATTTTTACTGAAAGCAACACGCCTGAACCCATCTAACTCGGGGTACGCCGAGAAACCACCCAACGCATCCCCAGTCGGCATTCGGTTGCACCGAATTTCTACCGGATTCACAACGAATTTACACCCACAGTACGCCGAGAGCCATCTCACCCAATTTACACCGACAAACAACCTCCAGTATTTTGTAGACGGGTACCAAGACACCGATTTTCCACCGAATTAACACTCAATTTTCACTCCAAAAACCCCTGAACATCTTCCACTCGGGGTACACTGAAAAACCACCCAACCAATCAGTCGGACCTTGGATGCACCGAACTTCTACCAAATTCATACCGAATTTACATCCACAGTACACCGAGAGCAGTGAAAATCGAGTGTCAATTCGGTGGGAACTCGGTGTATCGGTACACAACTATAGAATGCTGGAGGTTGTTTCTTGGTGCAAATTGGGTGAGACTGCTCTCGGTGTACTTTGGGTGTAAAATATGGTGTAAAAAATTCACAACTACACTCAAAAATCACGGTGTTTGAACGGTGTAACATTTCTGCCAGGGAAACCCCATATAGACTCATAAAAGCTTGTTGAAATTCATATAAACTAATAAGATGAATATATGAGAATTTATGGGGCTTTTTCAACAGGGTGGGTATTGTCAAATAGTTCACATCATAAAAGAAGAATCTATTTTTGTCTCATAAGGTGAATTATTTGGCAATCAATTTTGTAAAAATTTCCATTCAAAGACTCGAAGCGACGCGTTGTCATCCTACAAGGTAAATTTTTCCATTTTCTTTTTTCCGTGTGGAGCCAATTGTTATACACTAGTATTTGGGCATTACAAATTCAAAATTAATTAACTGATTATCAACATTGTGCCCCTCATGTGCATAATATTGGCACAATCGTTGATGTTGAATTTCAATGTCAATTGATAAATGTACAATTACAAATGTTCCTATGACTACCCTGGTAAAAAAATTTCACGTTTCAGAGAGATTCAGAGAGATTTAGAAAGAATCAGAGAAATTCAGCGCGATTCAGAGGATTTCAGGGACTCATGGGTTGAGGAAACTTAAGCTTTGAATTTTTCAAAGATTGAGAGATATTCAGGGTCATTCAGAGGGATTCAGAGTAATCCAGGAAAATTCAGAGAGGAATGAATTTAGTAAAATTCTTGGTCCTGCATTTCAGGAGCATTCAGGAGGTGTCAGAGACTTTCAGAGACAGGTTAATTAGGAAAAATTGGGTGGCAGACTTTTCGAAAAGATTCGGGGAGATTCAGGGTAATTCAGAGAAATTCAGGGAGGGATTAATTCAGTAAAATTTTTGGTTCAGGATTTCAGAGGTATTCAGGGAATGTCAGAGACCCAAAGAGACAGGTGAATTAGGAAAAATTTTGTGGCGGACTTTACAGAAACATTCAGGGTAATTCAGAGAGATTCAGAGTAGTTCAGAGGAATTCAGAGACGAATGAATTCAGTAAAATTCTTGGTCCTGCGTTTCAGAGGCATTCAGAAGGTGTCAGAGACTTTCAGAGACGCATGAATTAAGGAAATTTTCATGAAACTTTTTAAAAATATTCAGAAGAATTTAGAGAGATTCAGAGTAATTCAGAGAGATTCAGAGTGATCCAGAGAAATTCAGAGAGGTATTAAGACAGTCAAATTTTTGCTTCAGCATTTCAGAGGTATTCAGGGAATGTCAGAGACCCACAAAGACAGTTGGATTAGAGAAAATTTTGCGGCGGACTTTTCAAAAAAATTCGGGGAGATTCAGGGTAATTCAGAGAGATTTTTTTCACCAGGGTAAGTAATTTTTGGGAACAACGGGATAATTATGGGACAACTCTCTGAATTTCTTGGAGTGGAAAATTCACTTTTGGAGGGTGAAAATACTGCAACTTCAACTAGTGTAAGATTCCATTACTAAAAGGTGAGTTTTCAATCACGCAGGAGAGAATTTGCTGTCGCAACAGGGTTGCCAGGATTTTTTTAATGAAAGGAACTTCATCTACTGTTAGGAATAGCAAATTTCTGCGCAGAGTCGCTTAATTTTCTTATGTGTACATATATATGTATATGCATATGGCGAGAACTCATTGACCCGAAAACCCGTTAGCCCGAAACTTCCTGATTTGTTAAAAGCTAGTATTTTTTAGGGAAAATACTATAAATACTAAAAGAACAAAAGTAGCTGAAAATGCGACAAATCGCCCAATTGATTATTTGTCGTAAAGGAATGCCAAAATTAGCCCAATTCGCGATAAATCGCCCCATATGGCAACTCTCTGTCGCAGCAAATCGAGTTATTGTGTATTCAAGTAACCTAGCTAACAATTCGCTGTCCAATGTAGCAAGTTTTTTTGCTGGAATAGCAAAATTTCTATCATCACCTGCAAAATAGCAAACATTCATTGCTGGGATGGTTGAAAAAATCGCTGTTGAAGCTCACAAAACTGCCGTCATAGGAAAAAAACTTGTCGCTCCATTAAAAGATACCCAGGCAAATCGAGTTTCTCTGTCATAGCAAATTCTATTTTTACTCCATGCTCCTTGAGCAGAGTGGAATATCAACTTACGTTGAAGATAAAAATTCTAAGGGAGGGTGGGGCAGTTCCGGACGAATTTTTTCTTTTCATTCTAGTGCACTTGAGAAGTCTTATGTATAGTAGGAATCCTCCACTATCTCAAACGATGGATGAAAATTCAGTCTGAAGTGATTGAACCGAATTTGAGGGAATAATTACAAATTTAGAAGTTGTCCGTAAGTGCCCCAGGCCGGGGCATTTCCGGACAACCTGTGGGGTACTCACGGACAATGATAGAGGATGATTTTTCAGTTCAGTATGTTTTTCCAATCTCTTTCTGAACCATCGATTCGGTTCGGTTCGATTTGAAGAATATATTTGGAGTTCGGTTCGGCTGGAAAATTCAAGGTTCGCACCAGGGCCAGTGATGCCAGATTCGAGACCGAGACCGTTTTCACTCACCCCATTGACCGCTTCCCCTTTCTCCCACCATGCGGAATAACACGGGTGAACGACAGAGAAAGAGTGACTATCACTCTCTCGCTCGCCCAGTTTGTTCCGCATGGTGGGAGAAAGGGGAAGCGGTCGATGGAGAGGGTAAGAGCGGTCTCGGTCTCGAATCTGGCATCACTGACCAGGGCTGTGGAGTCGGAGTCGGAGTCGAGGAGTCGTGGAATGATGGATGGAGTCGAAAGGGAAGTCGGAGTCGAATGTTATTTCATCGACTCCGACTCCTTAAAAGAAAAGCTAGTTTTCATGAAAGTACGTTAGAAAATAAATCGAGATCACAGAAATGGGGCTTTATTATACATATCATTAATTACATACAATATCTTTTTTGAGGCAATTTATTTCAGAATGGCGGTGGTACAGCTTTTTTGCGACGACGTCTTTTGTCTTCTATGCTCCACAGCCGGAATAACAGCTCCTGTGATTTAATGAATTATGATTAGGGCCTGAATTTTTTCGATTATGTATAGTATAAGCTAGAGAAGTACGTAGGATTTTCCGGCATATTGATTCTTGACAAAATGGCGCACTTCTGAAGTGTAAATTGAGAAATTTAACTAAAAAAATCGTCAGATAATTGTTAATAACAAATCAATTATGCAATATATAAGAAAAATCCTACCTACTTCTATAGACAATGGATTTTCGAAGATATATTCCAAATTTCAAGTCAATCAGTTGAAAATTGTCTGAGTTATGTTTCCGGCCGACTACAAGATAGTAGTAGTTTTGAGATAAACGCGTTTAAAGTTTCAAGTAGTAGAAAATCATGAATGATTTTGCAATACCTTCAATCTGCGTTGCGATGCCTGCACCATACAATTAATTGGCCTTCCAGATTATCTTCCTGCTCTCACATTTTTTTCTGCTTGATCATGCAGCGATTCTTACCTCTTTCACCCGGTCTGATAGCGATCTGTCTGCAAGCTTTATGCGCTAACAAAAGGGACTCGCTGCGGACCAGACGGCCTTGTACTACAACTCGAAAACGGAGTACTTGAAGATTTTTCTCGGCCATAATCTTTTGGAACATCATTTTTGAGGCCTTGAGAGGGACTCTTCAAAACAAAGAAAAAAAATCGGCCTTGAGGAGTAGATTTTCTCTTCAAGAAATGTAAAGAGAACATTGTTGCGAATATTTTCAGCCAACCCAGAGTTGAATATTCGAGATATACCAGATGTAGAAGTATGAAACCGGAGTTTTCTGTTTCACATTCAGTTGATCCGCGAGTTCTCGTTGAGTTTGAGTATCATCTTCATCCGATAAGGCTTGTAATTCGTCGTCCGCCAACTTCTTCGGTTTCTCACGTGAAAATCACCACTTGAAAATTTCTCGAACCACTCGAAACACTGTGTTTCACCAAGGGCAAGTTCACCGTGAGCTTCGATAAGCATTCGATTTGATTCTGCAGCAGTTTTCTTCAAATGATAACAAAAAAAACCAACGCTGTCCGCAGATCTTAGTTCATAGGCACAAAACTCGATATGTTCGAGGTTCCGATCTCATATTTCTACACTTGGTAAGAATACCGGTATAAACGTTAATCACACATGAATAATCGAATATACGTAGACGACACGTCAATCTCACGTCGATTAAGTGGATATCGTGCATTTTAGATCGAGATTCGAGCGTTTCGCTGACATTAAATATATTCCGTGCATACGCTCGAAGGTCTGTTGCTACTTGTTATTTACGGTAGTGTCACTCCAGTGATACTATTCGATTCCACGTTCCTCGTCAACTCTGGGAATATCGAGAATATCGGCAATCAATTGACCAATCTTCCTAATTCACCGAAACCCAGTATTTTCCAATGCGTCCACGTATCAATTACAAAACGTCGATTCATTGTTTCGCTGATACAGTGCATTCTTCATCCACCTCTTTCGATAACCAAACGAACGCACTTACTCCATCTTCGACAATAATATTTGAACTGAATATTTGTTTCTATGATTCGCAATAAAAAAAAAAGAAAAATAATAATAATCAACCAAACAAATAAAATTCAAATAAAAATTCAGCGCGCGTCGATGGAGGAACAGCGATAGAGGAAGTTTTCAATTTTCCCCACGTATTCCAATGGGAGAACGGAAAATTGAAACGATACCGTAAAAATAAATTAATCCTAAATATTCTATTTTCCTTGCGATAAGTTATTTCAAATTCTGAGAAGCGAACTGCATACAAATCGATTGCGAAATTATTCATTTAGAAGAATACACTCTGTGCGTCACAATAAAATTCTGCTGAGGTTCATTCGATGATATGATTATTTTTTTTCGAATTCAAATTCGTTTCGATACATGATTGGAATATCAATCAATTAATGCGCATCCATGTATATATATTCGATAGAAAAATTTGCACTACATAAAAGAGACGAGGGAGTAAAATGTGATAATAAAGAGAAAACCATAGGCACTGGTATGAAATTCAATACCACGTACAAAACATTATCCACTCCGTCAGGTGGTGGTCACACAAATTTCACTTAGTTCGGTGAAGATAAGCGGTGTCAAATGTCTTGAAAGCGTATATAAATTACGTAAAGTTCCAGAACGTATGTGTTCGGGATTCTGAATATTCTCTCCCCTCTCTCTCTCTCTCTCTCTTTTCTTGAACTTCCGTGATTTTACATGGAATTCTGGGATTGTGCTTCTGACACGTATACGTGATATAATTCCAAGTCACATTGTACGTATTTTGATAATCAAAATTATTCCTCTCTTTTGATTTCGAAAATAGCAGCAGGATGTATTCAAAATTCGCATGACGTTGGCAATCTGAAATAGAATTACGTGTGTTTTTGGATCAAAATTATGATTTATCTTCACTGGGAAAGAACTTCCTTTTGGAAATCAAGAAAATGTGATGGTAATCTCGTAAAGTCACTTCTTTCAGAATTTTACTGGCAGAAAAACGACCTGGTTGGAACATTCGTGGTTGCAATAATTTGAAATCTGGTTCGATTCACCAGGAAATGTGATTGTGATGTCCAGAAAAAATTAACAACATCTTTCAGATAACATCTGGCGTGATAACCAGAATATGCAGTTAATTTTCGCTTCAACCACTTCATCTGGACATCACAATCACATTTCCTGGTGAATCGAACCAGATTTCAAGTTATTGCGACCACGAATGTTTCAACGAGGTCGTTTTGCTGTCAGTGTTGCAGGGAGATTTTGCTGAGTTTTAAGGAACTTGACTGAATGTTTTGAATACGTTGTGGAATTTAGTTGCGATATGTTACACAGGCCAACAAAATTTTGCAAATTTTAGTAACAGAAACTAGTACACACTTTTCCGAAGCATTCTGTCGTGCTTAATTCGAATTTGGGTGCCGAATTGCTCCATCACGTCAGGTTTCAGGGATATTTCCACTTAAAAGTGTAAAAAAAACACTGTTTGTCGACAAATTTGAGGTTACTGCAAGTCAAGAGGTAATTTTTTCTCACAAAACTAGTAGATGCCTCTCATAGTATGATTCATTCTGTTCCTAATGCCGTTGAGTTTGCTCAAATATCTGTGTTTTTCATTGGGATACGACAATTTGAAAATTGTGTTCCAACATATTTACTAAATACATGAACACGAATTTCAAATTGTCGTATCTCAATAAAAAAAAAAAGATATTTGAGCAAACTCAACGGCATTTGAAGGATAATGACTTATACTCTCAGATGCATTTACTGGTTTTGTGGAAAAAAAAATCACTTCTTGGTTTTATGTAACTTCAAGTATGTTGAAAAACAGTGTTTCTCAGATTTTGAGGTTGAAATTCAGGTGAAAATATGTCAAAAACCTGGAGTGTCACAAAACTAGTAGGTGTAACTCAAAATATAACTCATTCTCTTCCAAATGTCGTTGAGTTTGTTGGAATATATTTTCCTTTCATTGAGATACAACAATTTGGAATTTGGATGTCCATGTATTCAGTAAATAATTATTGAGTACTCAATATTTGTTGAACTGAATAAATAATAAGAATTCAATCAATCCCATAAAACAGAGTATTTTGTGATTACGATAATTCGATTGGGTGTTTTTATTTCATTTTCCAGTGTAATTTCTAAGAAAATGCGCCTGAAATGATCGAAAAGAATTCACATAAGGATATGTTCTCTCTCCTTTATTTCTGGGATAGAACTGATTCCTGGAGGTTCTCAGTTCTTGTCAGGATCTGAAGAGACCTGTCTAGGGTCTTTCCAGGCGTTGGCAAGACCTAGGGCATTCTATGAATTATTCCCAAGTAGAAATACTCTAGTTATTGACGAATTTTGTAACGCTTAACTAGCCAGTACCTCGCCAGAGCTCTACGAGGCACTTGCAAGCGTCCGGTTTTTCGGCTACAAAATTAGTGATCCAAATTTTCGTTGACTGGTATCCCAGGTGGAAAAATGGTATAGAACTTTTGTGATGATTCGGTTCTATACGAATTCTACACCATGAATGTGACATAAAACATGATTTAGTGAGAATGTTTGCCCTGATAACATACGAAGAATTCTTTTTCAAAAATGGGAATGGAATTCTTCAAGAACTCTTTTCGGATTAATGAATTCATCAAGAGCTCTGGAGGGGTTCAATGTTTAGGACATTAACGAGTTCTTTGAGAATGCTGAAAGTATTATTTTAGTACTCTCAGAGAACTCGTTAATGTCCCAAACATTCAACTCTTCCAGACTTCTCTACGAATTCATTACTTCCCCAACAAAAATATTTCTCTTTAAAACTCTTCAAAACTCTTCAGATTTTCCTACATAACTGTCAGATTTCGGACGCTTTGAGAAATTTGAATAATTTTTGACCATGAATATTACTCTACAAATTTCTGCATTACTCTGCAAAATTGTACATAATTCTTCCAATCTTCGTAATGTTTTATGAATTTCTCCACAAAATTCGTACAAAACTCGGCAAGCCTCCATATTACATTAAATACTTCTCTGCATATTTCTGGATTACTCTACAAATCTCTGTTTTATCTATTCACTTTTGCTTGAGAAAAAAAATTTTTGTTCAGAGTTTATCTCTACAAATCTCCTTCCAGTTCGACTTGAATGACATTACGGAAGAGACACCACATTGAAAGTCCATTTTGAGGAACTTTCCTCAGTGAGGATCGAACCCGGGTCCTGCGAGTGAGAAGCAAAGCCTCTATCACATCAGCGGATCTCCGAGATGACTACAGTAATCTTAAAGTACCACTTATGGAAATCATCGCAATGGAAAATTTGGAAAAATTCGTTTTCGTGAGGTATAGACCAATCAATTCAGAATCTTCTGAAACGAAAAATGAATAGGTCGTGGGAGAGGGGATTTTTTTCACCTCAACTTGTAAATTTTTCCAAGTGCTGAGTCAAATCGATAGAAAATTTTGAAAGTTAGTCCCTGTAAGATAAAGACCAATCGATTCAGAATCTTATGAAACGAAAAATGAGGAGATCGTGGGAGAAAGGTTTTTTTCGACCTTAACTTGTAAATTTTTCCAAGTGCTGGGTCAAATCGATAGAAAATTTTAAAAAATTCGTTCCCATCGGATATAGACTAATCGATTCAGAATCCTCCGAAAGGAAAAATGAGTGGGTCGTGGGAGAGAGGTTTTTTCGAGGCCTACTAGTGAATTTTACTCAAGTTGTTTCGAGTCGATTGAAAAATTTGAAAAAATTCACTTTATCTCCGCAAATGCGATTTGAGAAAAATGCATGAATTTGTATAGAAAACTCAACTCTCCGCCACAAGCCGTAATATTCTTGGAATAGACAAATAAAGAGAAAATTCAAATTTTTTTCTGCAAATGTAGTTTGCAGAGAAATGTATGAATTCGTGGAGAAAATTCCTTCCCTCATCAAATGTTTCCACCATTTATCAAGTAGAAAAAAGTTGAGAAAATTCAAGATTTCTCAACAAAACAACTTTGACCGATAAGTTGGAAATGTACAGAGAAACCTTTACTGGCAATAGAAATTTTCAGAAATATGCAGAATTTCACAGAGTTTTGGAAGATGAATCTGTTGAAAAAATCCTCTCTTTCTCTAAGAATTGCGATAATGAAGTTTCACAGAGAAATTGTTGAAGTTTTGAAGAGAAATATTTCTATTGGGGTTCGAAAAGGGTTCTTGAAGACTTCTATTCTTATTTTTGAAGAAGATTTTTTCGTGTGTTATCTGGATTTGTAGAACCAAATCCTCACAAGAATTCTACGAAATGGAATGTCATTTTGGGACGACGCACAAATTCCAGACGAATTCGTACCCTAGATTTTGATAATTCGTTGACTTTGTCCATTGCTTCACCAATGGAATTTACTTTTCATTTTTATCGTCGAAATAATGGAGAGAGTCAACGAATTATCAAAATCCAGTGTACGAATTCTCCTGGAATGTGTGCTCCGTCTCAAAGTGACATACTAGTCAACGAAAATTTGGATCGCTAAGTTTTTCCGTGTAGTTAAACGTTACAAAACTCGTCAATTACCAGAGCATTTCTACTAGGGTTATGTCTTCCCGAGTTTCACCGATCTACCTCTAAGAATCCTCATACCTCACAGAATAGACCTAGAAAAACCAAGCCTCACTTCAGTCCAACCATAGAATTCTGAATCCAATTACCTGTAAATTCGATGATCTTATTGTGATGAAATGAAAGAAATTCCCGTCAGAAATTTGCAAAACAATTTTTCGAAAAAGGCAGCCTCATTTCATGGAAATCAAATTGTTCCCAAATTGTTTGCAGACAAAATTCCATTAATACAAATTTGAATTGAGAATTTCTCTCATACACGCTCGTTGGTTATGAAAAAATCTGTGAAAGGCATGAAATGTTTCGTTGCCTCATTCCATCATAACGTGTGAACAAACGTATTCCAATCGATGCAAGTGACCCATGTGTGTATGGATCAATGGTCCAATCAAGGACCAAGCCTGGCACAAGACTTGCCGAGACTTGTCTTGAACAATTCAATAAACTTGGCCCTGGCTTGGGAATGATAAGATCAGGACAAGCTTGGGCCAATGGTTCGTTCCAGCTTAGTCCAAATGGTTCGCCAAGCATCAACCAATGCTTCTTTCATCACAGATATCGATGAGAAGAGTAATTTGATCCATATTTCAGCTCAAAGTTCTCCCTTGGAATACCGTACATGAGTCATTTTAAAACGATAGATGAAATGTGCCTTGGCAGTCTTGACTGGGACGAGCTTGGGTTTTTCCCAGTCTTGTTAATCCCTGCATTGGAAAGACATCTTGAAATCCTGTAGAGGATTTTATTTGGATCAAATATATCTATCTTAGGGTGTGAAACTGGAGTGTGGGGCCAATCATGGGGAGGAGATTGGACTGGTCTTGGCCCGATAGTTATGCACAAGTCTTTATCCATTGTGAACTCGGAATTCGGTCACTAATTGAAAACACTGTGCCACTTATGTGGACAACATCGGCCTAAATAATCATCTTAACCTTAGCTTGATTTTCACGCTTGTGCCAAGCTTGTACCAAGTGCAGTTTTTGGCCATTCCAAAGATACGAACAAATGTCCCATGACTAACTATCATCCATTGGAAACAGCGGGACAATCATGGGTCCAATTATTTTCAACGGAGGTTTATTCCTGATACACGTGCCAATCCTGGGACAAGCTTGGGTTTTTTTTTTCCAGTTCTGTCAATACCTGCGTGGGAATCAATTCTATCATGAATATTATATATTTTATTTCCAACAATAAAGAAAATTTCTACCACCAATTCATTGAGAAAAGACATCGTATTAATAATAATAATAATAAGTAACAAATAAATGAAACAAGAAAAGAAGAAGAAGAAGAAGAAGAAGAAGAATGAGTTACGTGCGTAGTTGAGCCGGGTAACCTTCGTGGCCGGATGATGAAAAGATTAATGATGCCCTATTCGATCTACCCGTGCGTCCAAGTTGTAAACAAGTTCAGGTTCGCGCCTCGCGTACCTGATGTCATCCACTTTCATACTCGCTATAATATATTTTCTAATTGGAAGAACCATAGAAAAAAGCAGTACAGATTTTTATTCGATCGAGCACGTTACGAAACGTTGAATATATGAATCATTATTTTTCATTTCCATTCAAAAAGGAAAAAAATAACAAGATGAATGAGGATTATTCATTTTAGAATTACAAACCTCAGATGTATTTCATTTCTATCATTTTCATCTTATTTTCAATGCCGTCGTAAGGAATGAGAGTACGGAAAAATCATGATTCTTCGCATTCCATTATTATATTTTCCATATTTCCCATACATCTTTGAATTCGATTGGAATTCTCGAATCGTTTCGTATTCAATTTTTATACAACTACTTCACATCACATTATCTTCTTCTCAACAGTTCGAACAGATTCCATCGTTCATTCATGAGGATTCCAAATTTACATCGCGAGAGGATCCATCCATCTCTTTTCTCAGTTTCTGTATTCAGAGATGAATTGAAATTTTCATATAATGATCTATGGAAACTATACGGATGGATAGATATCCTTTATGAGAGCGAAAATAATTCCCATCCAATTTCTACTACTCGACAGTTCGACGGAAGAATTGAAAATTCTTCGCTGTTCGAATTCGCCAAAATTCCCTCTATTTTGCCTTGGAGTCTTCTTTGAGTTAACGGTTATCCGATAATGTTTTGCCAAAGGGAGGATAATAAGTTTTCTCGAGGGCGTTCCATCGATTCTTCCTGCATTATTCAAATTCTGGGGAGAAAATTTAAATTGAAATGATATTTTGAATGAAAGTGTTTTATGATTGGGGATTTTCATTATTCGAATGAAGAATGTTCAATTCAATTTGTATTAACTTGTTTATGTAGGGTAGGGTGGTTCTTATTTCACTCAAAACAGTTTGTTTTGGTTTGCTTTCATTTTTTGTGGTTAACAAAAAGTTTGTTTTTTGTACGGGGCACCCTGTAAGATCAGGGGACAGAATCCACCAACAGTTTGAAGAAAAAAAGCTCTCCATATTTTTTACAGTGCGTTTCTACAAACCAAACAATAATTAGCTTTGAAAATTTTTCATTCCATTAACTATAATTTTTATTTTCCTCTACTTTGACTTATGACAATTAAGAATTTTTCAGTTGTAGTGACTATTCAGTTTTCTCAGGGTGCTAAATTTGAGACCTCTCCTGAAATTTGTGAAAAAATTCAAACCTTCAATCACAGCACCTTTGAAACCAAGCGAACCTCGATCGACAAGGAATAGTACATAAAATATATCATAACACGATTTCCTTGATGCGTGAAATGTATGGGAAACCGAATACGGTTAGAGAAGGCTAATCACATATTTGATAAACAGAAACTTGATCTCCCTGGGGAATAACAAGTTCCATCTTCTACGTATTAGATGACATTTTCATGGTTGAATTGTGGATTACGTCGTGTGTAGAAAAGTTGAGATGGAAAGCGAATTTCGTTTTCGAATCTACAAATAACAACGCTACACGAACAACGTGACACGAGTGTCGCAGCCCATCCCCGTCATCTCTGGGGACTGAATTCCATCTCTGCTGCTCTCCTTGCGATGTGCGTCAAAGTCACGATTATGAGAGATATTAGAGTTTCAAAACTACACACGAGTAAAGGAAACTACAGTAGGCAATGCAGGGTAGGGGGGAGAATAAATTCACTTTCTTGGCATGTATCAAAATTTGATTCTATATAATATAAATCCGATATATACGGGATACACAATGCCGCGATAGCATAAAAGGAAATGCTCCTATTCCTTATCCTCCGAATTACATTATATCGGATGTATTTGGAAGATACCATTACCTGCAGAACTACAGTACCTGGTTATCACACAACCATATCAAGGGAATAATATCGAGGATAAAATTGCGAATCCTCCTCTCGTCGTTCGGATCAAAATGTACGCGGATATGTGTATGGTCTGGAAGAACGAAATATCAGCGTCGTCTCTTATCAGATATGCGCATGTTTCCACCGCAAGTATATATCCGTATGAATTCGTTTCATCCTCCCACGCGAGACGAGCGAATGGTTACAATTCCGACAAGGATTCAACTGTGAATTACTGGTTTTCCAAAGTTACGGACAAATAATAATTGTCTCCGGTATGTACGTATATGTGGACGTGTGTGCCTTACCAACTAACTCCCGACGTACCGTCAACGAGTCACTTTCACTGACTCAATTTCAAAATTAATTCGATCGCAAGGCTAGAGATCTCCCATTTCCATTGCTATCTGTTGTAGAATCACTAACACACATGTCCAGAGTACATTTGCCGCTGTTACCGATGGTACCAATAACGTCCATTTCAGTTGGGAAACTTGCGACGTATTGGAAATCCATTGTACCGATGAAACTCGATGATCCTCTCGTATATAACATCGGATGAATTTTTTTCCCTTTGTTTTGTACCTTACCTTTCGATTCTCCAGTTTCTTTGTGCATCTATGCAGGAAACAGTTCTTCCTAGCTGGTTATTCTGATGTTTCGTATCAAAATTCGATAGGGCTGACGGAAATTCAGAAGCAACGGGAAAAACATTTGAGGATCTCTGATACCGGAATGATGACATAAATCCAAATTCTGTGAACCGGATTTTATTATACACCATCAACGAACTGTGGAGAAGTTTTGCTCCTGTAAACGTCGTCTCATTGGAAGGTTATATAGATGACAGATCGATACCTTCGGTGATTCTTGATCTAGAACGGAAAAGGAAATTCAGGATCCTTTTGAGTTATTATAATGCTTGCAAAAATGGTGCCTCACTGGAGAAGAATAATTCTATATCTGACGGGAACGAATTTTTTAAAATTTTCTATCGATTTGACCCAGCACTTGGAAAAATTTACAAGTTAAGGTCGAAAAAAACCTGTCTCCCACGATCTACTCATTTTTCGTTTCATAAGATTCTGAATCGATTGGTCTATATCTTACAGGGACGAACTTTCAAAATTTTCTATCGATTTGACTCAGCACTTGGAAAAATTTACAAGTTGAGGTGAAAAAAATCCCCTCTCCCACGACCTATTCATTTTTCGTTTCAGAAGATTCTGAATTGATTGGTCTATACCTCACGAAAACGAATTTTTCCAAATTTTCCATTGCGATGATTCCCATAAGTGGTACTTTGAGATTACTGTAGTTATCTCGGAGATCCGCTGATGTGATAGAGGCTTTGCTTCTCCACTCGCAGGACCCGGGTTCAATCTTCACCGAGGAAAGTTCCTAAAAATGGACTTTCAATGTGGTGTCTCTTCCGTAATGTCATTCAAGTCGAACTGGAAGGAGATTTGTAGAGATAAACTCTGAAGAAAAATTTTTTTCCTCAAGCAAAAGTGAATAGAGAAAACAGAGATTTGGAGAGTAATGCAGAAATATGCAGAGAAGTATTTAATGTAATATGGAGATTTGGCGAGTTTTGTACGAATTTTGTGGAGAAATTCATAAAATATTACGAAGATTGGAAGAATTATGTACAATTTTGCAGAGTAATGCAGAAATTTGTAGAGTAATATTTATGGTTAAAAATTCTGCAAATTGCTCAAAGCGTCCGAAATCTGACAGTTATGTAGAAAAATCTGAAGAATTCTGAAGAGAAATATTTGTATTGGGGGAATCAATCGGTTCAATGAGATTCTTTAAGGGGCTACCCCCACTTGTAGTGCAAAAAAGGCCTTTTTCATGAATTTTTTCAAAGACAACTACAAAACTTTTTCAATCGATCAATATATCATTTTGAAGAACATTTAGTGATTTTTTTTATTGAAAAATATCACATGGTTTAGTGGCCACTGGCCGTCAAAGGAATAATGTTTTTATGTATACGGTTTGCGGTGACCAACATTGCGGTGAAGCGGATCATCTGAAACGAAAAATGTAGATGGATTTAGTCAAATATAAGTATAAACTAGTCTTTAATCGAAGGATTTGAAAAAATATTCATTTTTCACAAAATGACGGACAGTCAAAATTAATGGTTCGATTTCAACAAAAAAAAATGGCTGTTTTTTTTGGCTATAAAACGGCCATTTTGTTTAGAAACGAAAAATCGAACGATCAAAGACCACATTTTTATGTATTAAATGAGCCTGCAAAATTTCAAGAAGATCGGTTAATTAGTGTTTGAGTAATATTGGTCACCGTCTTCAGAAATGCCATTTCGAGAAAAACGCGTTTAGAGTTTAAATTTCAGTTTACACGAAAGAAATATTGTTTTCCTTTAAACTTACATAGAGTCATCTATTCCGGGTCCATACAGAAGTTCTTTCGTCGACGATGCCACTTGCAAAACGGAAATTTGGTGTTGCCTTCTTAACATTCTCCATTTCTCCCTTCACGAGTGCTCTCGGCCGCCAGGTGGCAGACTAGCCGGTCGTTTACACAACGGATTCTTCTCTTTCAACGCTCGTATCTCAGTGAATTTTGTTCAGATCGACTTGAAATCTTCAGGACATATTTTCAGATACTTATACTTGAAAAGAATGCAATAAAAAAAAATTGATTCTTTCAAAATTGCAAGTGGGGGTAACCCCTGAACCAGAGTTTGAAATTTAGGTCCCAGAACACCGTATTCGAAGTTTTCAATAGGAAAAAAATCGAAGATCATTTTTATATAAATCTCATTAGTCTCTTTTCATTGGTTCCTCCTTGATAGCATGAATTATCATTTCAAACATTTTGAATTGAAGAATCGAAAAGATAAAAAACAAAATCAATAATACCATTTGTACCAGGATAAAAGTGCTTTTCTTCCCGCTAATTTCAAAGAGATGGAAAAAAACCAGGAAAATAAGGTGGAACTTTGAACCATACGTTTGACTTGTATGAAAAGAGACTGAATAATGGGATACCCGAGATGTGGAGAGTTGATATTACATGGAATGTTGGAATTAAAATGTATAGATAAGATAATGGATGGAAGGAGATCTTAGGAAGAGTAAATGAAAGAAGAGTAAAGTCAGCACGAATTAATAATAAGGACGTCGTGTGCACTTGATGATAAAATGAAGGAAGAAACCTGGAGATTTTGTGAAAATACGACGAGAGGGAGAATATGGTGTTCAAGTGGGGTTGTTTTTAAACATTGATGATACACGCGAGTAGAAATTTTCTTCCAGTCAAAATAAATTCTTTCTGGATCGCGGGAGATCAAATGTGAGGTAAATTGAATTTGTATGTTGTGAAGGGGAATGATGATTTTTCATCATGGATGAATTTCACAACGCGTGATGAGAAGAATTTGAGAAAAAAGATTTTATTTTATATATTTTATTTACATACCTTTGGTTATTTTTGCCATGTTTTGATACAATTTTCCAAGATTCAATGAGTTCCGATGCGGAATAGTCTACTGAATCTAGTCAGCAAACCTGATTGAGAATTTTCAAATAGACTTCAAATAAAAAATTTAACCAGATTTGGCATTATTTAATTGGGTGTTTTTCAATGAGGGGGACCTAATCAGTCGTTAGGTTTCCTAAATTCACTTTTGTTGAACTGATATAGGAGACTTAGATATAGGGAACGGCGGGCGGTATGGCCCTCTCAAGGGAAAACTGAGATAAAATCACTCCAGAGTGGAAGAATGTCGCTACGGTGTGGAATACAACTTTTTGGAGTATTTTTCTCATATACAATTAGTGAAATAAAAGATCAGGAACAATTTTAGTTTGTAGATGAATTTATGAGAAATTTTCTCGATGTCGGGTGATATGGCCCACGATCCAAAAACCGATCAACTAAAACAAGAACATATTTTGTGACGCAAAATTATTTTTTTTTAAACATTGAATATGAATTTTTCAACTCTTACTTATACCGTGGATTGAATAATTTACATCTATCGCAATAATAATATAATTTGTGCGTAATACCCGCACAAAGTTCATGTGTCCATTCTTCACAGTCATGGCATTGAATCCAATGTTCCTCGAAACTTTCACCAGGAATTCTCATGTGAAATGCATGCATAAAAACATTGCTTATAAATAAATTGTTTGAACACTGTTTTTGAAAATAAGTGTTCGGTTAAACTCATTCCATCAATCGATTCTAAGAAAGAGAAATACATAGAAATAATGTACCCTGAATTGACATTGCGATTTTTTGTTATAGAAAAAATAAAATACGTATTGGTTTTGTCTTTTCAAACAATGAACGATCGCAATTTATTTAACTTGGCATAGGATGGGTTTGCCAAGATTCCATCGACGACCGAGACCATATCCCCCATTATTTTAGCATGAACTGTAATGGGTTGATGTGGGCCATACCACCCGATCGAGATTTTTCACGAAAAAATTAGTTCATAACCAAACAAACAAACATTACCGCTTAAAATTCATGAGACGTGTTTTGTAGATAGGGAGGATTAATACTGGTATGACACATTATTTTTTGATCAAATCTACTTCAGTACAGAACATCTCAAAGTTTCGCCGACACAGTACACCAAGAACAAGTAAATAGAAGAAGTGAGATTTCTCTTAACACACTGTATTGACAACAATGAAGTTTCCGCACACGATAGACAGAAACAATCTTTCCGTGACCAAAAGTGTGTAGTGCTGCCACCTAGCGTCAGATCCTGGAAACACGTGGTGGGCCATACCACCCGCCGTTCCCCTATTAGTCACTGTGAAGGATTTTTCGATAGAAACTTTTTACAGTGAAGCTGAATTGTTGTAACTTACAATTGCTATGCGGTTTTGCTATCAAAAGTTACAGCACGGAGAAGAAAGAAATTTTCTGTGACAGCGAAATCTCATTCTGCTGGAACAACAAATTTTTTTCTAACACAGCAATCTTGTTACTTATGATAGCGATTATTTAGTTATGGCAGCTGAGAAGGAATGCTCCTTCAGCAAATTTTCGGTATCATGTACAGAATAGCAAACAAATCTCCCAACAAACAGTGTGATACACTGTAAAAAATGTGAGGAACTATTCAATTTCTTGGGTGTTGAATCCTCCACAAATGAAACAAAAGTCCACCAAATAATAATGAAAAATTCCCCATCTGTGGAGGAACTTCGCTGCCACCATTTTTGGGGGGAAAATTCCACAATTATTTTTTACGGTGTAGGAAATAGATTACTGCCTCAGTAAAGGTTACCCTGCAAAATCAGATTTCACTCGCTGTCACTGTGAAGTTTTATCTCCCTGATGATCAATCGTCCGTTCACTTTTGAACGCTGATTCCAGTTTCTTGTTTCTCTTTATCAGTTCGTTATCATTTACGAAGAAAGAGTTATGAAACAATGTATGAGAATTAATGAGCAATCAATCAGCAGCTGTTCATACAGTACAAGATACTTCATATATCTATTAAACATGTACAACATTGTATTATTCATTTGCGTATTATGCGTTTGAAATATTTGAATACATGAATATATACGATGTATACGTATCAGAAATACGGTGCTGTGGGGTGTGGGATTATTGAATAACCGCACGTTAGAAACTAACAAGTCATTAAGGCATCTTCATCACGATCAATTGAGCGTCTACCTATCAATTATTAATCAGCCGTCTTTGAACAATGAGCAAGTTTGAAATAATTATCGAGTCCTATAACCTTGACAAAAAATTCTAGTCAATCGAGGTATTATGTATAGAATAGCAAATTATTTTGCTAACTCAGCTAAAAATTTGCTCCCAGAGCTAATTGGATTGCCGAGGGAGCGACATGATTAACTAAAATAGTAAAATTTTGCTGGACAAGTGAAAAATGGATATCGCAACTGACAAGATTGCTGCAACAACAACAAAAAATTTGCTCCTTCAGCGCAAGATCAGATTTCACTGTCTCAGTGAATTTCTTTTTCTCCGTGTGAATATCTTGTTTTTAACCCTGATACTCAACTTTTTCTCAGTACACTGAGGAAAAACTGTAGAAGAGCTGGAGTACATTTTTGTAGTGACAGTAGGCATGTTTTCCATTGCAGGGGCCATGAGAATCGCTGTGATGATGAAAATATAGCCACTGTTTACTAAAACCTGTACTCATTTTCAGCTACAGTTTTTTCTCTCAGGGTAAATTCCTCGAAGAATTTTTCTAATTAGAATTCTTGAAGGTCACAGCCTCCCGCGCCTGAATCATTGACTAATCATTGATTTCTAAAAAAGAAATCTGGAGACAGGAGAAAATATTCCCAAGAACAAAAATATCGGATCAACCCATATACAGCACACGAATTCCCGTAGAGAGTTGCCGTTATGCTGATGAATATGTATTCATTATGAATGTTTGAAATTCAAAATGAACTCTCAACGAACAACTTAATATTCAGAAAGAACTCATATCGAATTCATTATTGGTAGTTAGTTCACATAACGGGAACTAATCCAGAAATCTTTGAGAAGGCTTTATGAATTCGAATTGATCTTTTGTGCTGGTTGGGAAAACAATTGAAAGAGAAACTTTTTTCAAACGCCGCGGAGGAGAAGATTCTTTCGATCGATAGACACGAACAATTTCCGTGTTCGTTCATCCATTCACGTTAAATCCAACAATTTCGATATTGCTAAATTTTTACAGTACATTAATAATACGAAAGTGATCGTGAAGGATGGATGGTTGGATAGATGGATGAATAACTAACATACAACTATGTTATACGTGTATCGTGACTCTGAAAAATGACGTTTACTTTGTAATTCTCTGTTCTTTCAATTTTGTCGAGACTGAATCAACGCTTTTGGCTTTGGCTCTTCAAACAAAACTTTACAAGTTTCGAATACCCTCTTTTGTTTCTTCAACGTGGAAAAAGCATTTATTATTTCAAACTTTCAAGACGAACAAGAAGAAGAATCGTGTAAAAACGTCGAGGTATCGTTACATATACGTCGTATTGTAAATTAACGATACGATGTCATATTTGATTATCAAATACTCCCGGCGGGTATCCAGGAATGGAGCGATGGTGGAATGTGTAGGAGAAGAAATTCTAAAATGCATGAGAAATGTAAATCCGAATGGTTCGAGTGTGCGTCTAAGGGATTCGAGATGCATGGCAGAAGCTTATTGGGCGTTGTAAAATAAAAGCATGCGGAGAGTGGGCGAAAATTCGTGCCCTGAATTTTTAGATAAAATTCCTTGGAGGTATGATTTTTCAGTGGAAAATATTGTACGCGTGGTTCGAGGGAAAATGAAATTTCGGTTGAAATCGAGCGAAAAAGATGTATCGTGTCAAAAGACACGCTCGGTTTTTGGTGAAACTTGATGCGGTTGGAAGGAGATTTGAGAACAACTTTATGAAGGTATTGGATTTACAATTCGATTCTCGGACCTTTTAAGAATATACTATGCGGGAAAAAAAGGAATCTATTAAGTGTGCCATCGATCGAAATAAAGGGTAGTCGAAAGGGGCAATACCTGGAGAGTACGGCGGATGGGGTAAGACTTCCCATTTTAGTGTTTCCAAATATGTCTTGACCGGTTTTGAGAGACGTGGCCGAGCATTATCACGTTGGAGGATAACTTTATCGTGTCTTTCTTGGCACTGTGGCCGTTTCTCCTTCAATGCTCGGCTCAAACGCATCAACTGCGTTCGATATCGATCCCCTGTAATGGTTTCACTCGGTTTCAATAGCTCATAATACACGACACCGAGCTGATCCCACCAAATGCAGAGCATAACCTTGGCACCATGAATATTTGGTTTAGCCGTCGCCGTGGGGACATGTCCGGGCATTCCCCAAGATTTTCTGCGCTTGGGATTATCGTAGGGGAGGCATTTTTCTTTGCCGGTCACAATGCGGTGTAAAAACCCCTTTCGATTCTGTCTTTGAAGCAGCTGTTCGCGAGTAAAGAAACGTCGTTCGACATCTCTTGGCTCCAATTCGTACGGAACCCAATTCCCCTGTTTCTGAATCATTCCCATGGCTCTGAGGCGTTTCCAAATGGTTTGTCGAGTTACTCCCAATGATTCTGCCAATTCTTCTTGCGTTTGGCACGAGTCTTTATCGAGTAATGCCTCCAATTCGGAATCTTCAGAAAATTTTCTCTCTCGTTGTCGGCCATGTCGGTCTTCGACATCAAAATCACCCTTCTTGAAACGTTGGAACCATTTACGACACGTTCTTTCACTCGGAGCAGTCTCACCCTCGGTACTTGAGAGCATTCGATGAGCCTCAGCCGCGGTTTTCTTCAAATGAAAGCAGAAAATCAGAACTTCCCGCAAACGACGAGAATTTGGCTCAAAAACTGGCATCGAGTAAAAATTTATGATGTCATCAAAAAATCACTGATATGACGGTGTTGTTATTCGACCGCCACCTACCGACGCAACCAGGTATTGTAAACGGCGCGAGCAGAGTTGTACTCTCTAAATTCTTTGGAGTGATTATTCACTCTTCAAAGAGTCAAAATACTGCAACTCTAGAACGGAGTGGGAGCTCAACTCTTGAAGAGTGAAATTTCACTCTTTAAGAGTCAATATTCACTGTTTTTCCTAAGAGTGAGTTTGTCACTCCAAACACCAGAGTTGATTTCCACTCTTATAGAGTGAAAATTCACTCTTTAAGAGTGAAATCTTTCACTCTTTCGGAGTTGCAGTATTTTCACTCCAAGGAATTTAGAGAGTACACCTAATACTTTTGTTGGGTTCCTGTTGCTGGAGCAGCAAACTATTTTCTGTATAGAATCAGTTGTTGTCCGAACGGATTCGGGTCGGAAATTTCTTATTTGAGTTCTCGTATCCTGATTAGATTCATCATAGCTTAGTTCGTTTAGTGGCATCCCTGCTGTCAAATCCTAATTAATGCAGAAAAAATCTCATCGATCCTGTTCAAAGTATAAACTTTTCGGTTTTAACTGTTTCGATGGGATTTTATGAGAAAAGTTATTGGTGCCAGATGAAATCCTATCAAAACTCCCCACACAGCACCACAGTTCCATATGGATTCGCAAAGAACTCCATAAAAAGAATTCAATATGAATTCTTTAATAAGAGTTCTTGAAGAATTCATAAAGAATCCAATCAGATCGTAAAGAATTCTGAATGAGTTCTTAAAGAGCTCAGAAAAGAGTTCATGAAGTATTCATAATGATTCGCAAGGTATTCTCATAGAATGCCCGGAATGTCAGTTCAGAATGAATCGCTGGGGGAGTGGTTTTTCTCGTCCAAAAGAACTCCTAAAGAGCTCTGTGAAGAATTCAAAAAGGAGTCTCATCAAGTACTTTTCAAGTTTATGTTGAAAATTTCTATTTATTTCATAGAAATATAAAAGTACTCGACAGGAAAAAAGTACCTTGAGTACAAAAAGTGATTGAGGATGCCCATCTCTGTTTATAAGTTTCCTAATTTTTCAAATTCATTTCCATCCACTTGCTGAAACTTGACTTGATTGAAATGTTACAGCGATTCATAATGGAATGTTTTATTGTATAAAGAATTTCAGAATTTATTAGCAAATAGTTTTGTATGAAATCAATTCTAAATGTACCTTGCGTCAAGTTATAAAATACATTTAATGCTTCACATTACCCGATAAAAATACTCTCAATTTTTTTACATGTCCTTTACACTGCTAATGGTTGATCACATTTCAATGTATTTAGAAATAGTCTGGTAAAATCAAAATATGGCCCTTGAAAACATTTCTGCAATTCCTTCGCTGAGTCTGTGACGCTGTTTTCTTTTTGTTAACTGAGATCAAGCAATGAAATCTTGCACATACATGGAGACACCTCACTGTAAGGTCGAAGAGTGACTAAATATACATACACCAGTATCCGAATGTCTGTTCCATAACATCCTTCGATATTGTTATGGATTTGTGTTGAATCTTTTTCAGTTCGATTAGAATTACTCACTTTGAACTTTTCAATGAATTTGTAACGAATTCTTTCAACTCTTCTACAATATCCCGGGATGCTCGGGTGAACGGTTTGAAGAGTTTTTGGAGTGTTTCAATGAATTATTCAAATTTTTTGAAAAGCACATATAGAATTCTTAATGAACTTTTGGAGAATTCTTCATGAACTCTTGTAGAATTCTTTATGAATTCTTCAAGACCTCTTTGCGAACTGTTTTGGGATTCTCTAGAAATTCTTTTGGACGAGAAAAAGAATTCCCCCAGGGATTCATTCTGAACTGACATTCCGGGGATTCTTTGAGAATTCTTTTTGAATTCTTTCGGACGAGTTATGGAGTTCTTCAAGAATTCATGTGGGATTCTCAAAGAATTCTTTCAGAACTCTTTTTGCTGTGTGGGTCATGAATCTTAAATAAAACCAACTCCCGATAAAATCAACCTATGCGGTTTTACGGGAATTTTACAACAAGGATTCCAACCCTGCTTAAAAGATCCGATTAAAACCTATTAAATCGTCAATCAGTATGAATCAGATTTTCATCCAGGAATTTTCCTATCTGATCTCATTCAAATCTAATCGATTTGAATAGGAAATTTCTCTTCAACGAGATATAATCTGGAAATTCGAATCATGTACAGTCGAATTTACTGATTATATCCCATTGAGTAGAAATTCCCCATTCAAATCGATTATATTTGAATGAGATGGAATAGGAAAATTCCTGGGCCACAATCTGATTTAAACTGATTGACCGGATTGATCTGATTTGAACTGATTGACTGATTGAAAGGATTTTTGAAGCAGGGAAGTTACCTTAACTTGTTCCAAGTATTTAAGATTAGCTATTCTCAGTTATGGAACCAAATTGATTAGTTTCAATTGTAAATTCTAATTCCAAATTACATTCTTCAATTCAATTGTTTTCATCTTTGAATTTTTCAATTTTTGAATTTTTCAAAAGTTCGTTATGTCGAGAGCAATCAGATCCCATACAGAAATTTAAATTCACCATTGGCGCTATCATGGCGCAATGTAGATGAAGTATGGCCGAGGCTTGGCAACCAAGCATGGTGCAACACTGAAATGATAACATCATTTTATAATTAATCGATCGTTGATGCAAAAATGGCAATGTTATAGACCATCGTTGGCAAACAATAGAAAAATTTGTTTATCCAGTTTGTTGCGGCAATGATAAAACTGTAAAGAATAATTAACCCAAAAAGTATATGAAAATTATGTGCATTTCACAATTTTTAATACACGTTATTTGGGAGAGTATTGTGTTTTCCTATTTATCTGTAAACAACTCGGTGTTTTTTGTCGCTAAAGTTTGCCATGAGAAGTGTAGACGATATGGATCAGCGGTAGGAGCCCTCTGGTGTAACCTGTAACAAAGAACGATCTTCCTGTTCTTCCAGAGAATTATTTGAGCCTTATATATTCCTTGTATACATCTCTCCCTACTCGCGAGAAACATTCGATCGGTAACTTAGCTAGCAATTCAGCCATCAAAAGTTCAAATTAAGGAGCATGCCAATATCGAGCCATGCTATTACCAATGATCGGCGCTACATTGAAAACTCATTTTTATCCAGACTAGACCAAAGTTTGTGGCAATATTCAACCATGTTCCAAAAGATCCTCACTTTCGATAGAATATATCGTTCGGTCAAACTATGTTGGACCAAGGATGAGCCTGGCAAGCGCCAAGCCTGGCGGAATTGTGAATCAATGGTAGGCTGACAACCTAAATTCGTTGAACACCGATATCGATGCAACATTATATAGAATATTTATAGATTACCAAGCCTTGGCTGTCAACATTCCGCCAAGTTATATTCTATTGTCAGCTTTGGCGGTACCTAAAACTCTTTATATGCAAAATTGTCTTTTTGAGATGAAATTTCTCAATGATTTTGCAATTCAAATAACTTGAATTCCCGTTCACCGATTCTAAAATACATTTAATGAAAAATATATTCCTGACCTATGAATATAAATTGGAAATAAAATTTCATATATATTTAATACAGCATTCCATATCTTTGTTTTTTTCAGATACCGATCGGGGACATAAAATACCTCCTGACCGATTCCTCGCATCGACACCTCGACGACTCTTCGCATCGGCATAAATCTATCTTAAGAACAGTACATGTGATTGTGACTCGGAATCATCACCAACAATAAATTCGAGTGTCGAGCGCGTGTCACGCTTTTCTCCTCGAGTGAACGAGGGTATAATAAAATTTCAATGACTCGTGCGTGAGCGATTATTTCTCATCGCGTACTACACACTGTGCTTGTAAATAATTAACACCGACAATCGAATCGTTTCGTTTCGAGAGTGGAGTAGATAAAATGAACCGCTCATGGTTGAATAAAATGAGAGACCATCGTGGATCCAAAACTATCCAGCGCAACGATGATTTGAGCTGATGAGAGATTAATAGGCCAAGGATGACGGCAAAGCATCGAAACACAACGAACGTCACCTTCGAATGCGCTTTTGAATCTTCTACCGGTATATACGGTATACCGTCCCTCCTCGTTTTCTACAAACAAATCATGCCAATCTTGACTTTGTCCCTAATTCATAAACGTACCCTCCCGTGTGTATAAAACAGAGCCAAAGAGAGAGAGGGACAGCTCGATAAACTGAGAATTCTCGAATTGATATTCGAACGTACCTACGTACAGAATCTCTTTGAGAAAATATCAAGAATTCTCTCTCAAACGTTCTCTTTTGTTCCCAACTTCTATATTTGCTACCGAGAAAGAAGGAGAGGAAAATCAAATGATGATATAAAATATACAGAGCAGAGGGAGAGAGAATAGCGGCAATAACGAGTCACATATACGCCGCGTTAGCCACCGTTCAGTGGGTCACTGACGGTCGTCATTTCTTTGTAAAGGTCGCTACACGACACGTATTATTATATCGCGCGGGTGTCGAGAGCGATGAAATATAAACATATACCGTACATCACAGTCTCCTAGTTCAAATCAAACGGTTTTTTTTTATTATAATCGATATCACGGTATCGATACTCACGTGTAAATTCATGTAAATAAAATATTCGAAAGAGTGGAATAAGAAGGGCTATACGAAACATACCTTACCATACATACCTACATTACTATCATAGATTTGGTACTGTCAATGGTGCTGTCCATAGAAAAGCGAATCGACGACGACCGAGGGAGTGGAGGAGCGTCGTCGTCGTTTACCGTGTGGAATTATAATTTCGTGCTATTGTTGTTATTGTTATTGTTATTATCGTTAATGGCAGTTGTAATGAAGACGGGTGAAGTAATATAGTGAACCTAGTGTTGGTGGTGGTTGATGCGTGATAGTGGTGCGTGAAGAAGAGAGAGACCTATGATCTACAATCACCATTATTATCATGTTGTGTACCATCGATTGCGAGCGAATGGTTGGATTGGCGATGATCGTCATCGTTGTCCTGTTCACGATGTACGGTCAACGAGCACAAGCTTTCACCAATCAATGGGCAGTACACATCGAAGGTGATCAGAAAGTTGCTATGGACATCGCCAAAAAGAACAACATGGAATATCACGGCGAGGTATGTTATTCAATTCCTTTTTTCTTTATATTTTGGCTACAAATTTGACCCAAGGTACGAATTCTAGGGATTTCCAACTATCTCCGAGGATTTTTCCAGGTCTTTTATTAGGTGTGCAAGCTGAAACTCGGCTTTTTTTTGTCAAATTCAATTTTATTGAAAAAAATACTTCTCGAGAGAATTATCAATTAAAATATTCGCTGTTATTATCTATACAGTCTTTTGCCATTTATCGGGTAGTAGATGATAAATGCCTTCACGATTTCCATTTCTGGACCTCTTCGATATTCATGAAGTGCTGCTCCTTCAAATATGACGACTAAAATGAATAAATGAGTGATAATCAGGAGGAGCTAACAGGGTCTGGTGAATATGCCGCATGAGGTACAACTTCCCAGTCTAAATTGAAGATGAGTTCCTGGGTTGGTTTTGCTGTATGTGGACGTGCATTATCATGCAGCGGCATCACTTTTCGCCTTCCTTGCCCCGTAAATGGTCTTTTTTCCTCCAGAGCATCACTTACTTTGATCAGCTGGGCCCGGTAACGCTCAGCTGTAATAGTTTGGCCAGGTTCGAGAAGCTCGTAGTAAATGATTCCTTTCCAATCCCACCAGACACAGAGTCAAACTTTCTTTGCATGAATATTCGGTTTTTCAACTGATGTAGATGGCTGGCCCGGATCAACCCATGTTCTTCTACGTTTAGGATTGTCGTACAAAATCCATTTGTTCATCACTCTTCATGATTTTATGCAGAAAATTCTTCTTCTTGAACCGAGAAAGCAAATTCATGCAAATGCCAACTCTTTGTCTTTTATTTTCTTCCGTCAGTTTATGAGGAACCCATTTTCCTTCCTTCTGTATTTTTCCCAATGCATGCAATCCAAGTGAAATTGCTTGACGAGTAACTCCTAACTGTTCTGCAAGCTCTTCTTGAGTTTCACATGGATTTTCATTCGGTAAAACTTCAAGTTCTTCATCCTCAAATTTTTTGATCGCACCTGGACGTGGATCGTCCTCAAGACTGAAATTCCCATTACGAAATCTTGTAAACCACTTTTTCACTGTTCACAGAATGCCTCATAGAATGTTGACCCAATGTCGTATTAATCAATTCCATAGCTTGAGCAGCATTTTTATTCATTTGAAAACAGAACAGAATACAATGGCGTGTATGTTGCTCATCGAAATCCATCTCACAAAATTGATGGATCCACGCTACATATATCCAAAATGAGCCGAGTTTCAACTTGCACACCTAATATTTAAAATCCCCGGAAGGTTTCTTGAGAATTTATGGAATGAACTGTAAAATTATGAAATTATAATGAGAATATTTCAATAGTGTGTATAGAATTCTTGAAAAAGTTGGAGGAACTTTCCAAATTTCAGGGAAGGACAAGAAGCTCGTGACAGTGTATTCCTGGAATTTTGCAATCCAGGAATGCCCACCCACATATCCGAATATTGAAATATCCTCAGCTACAAAAGTTATTTTCCTAAAGATTTTATCACAAATTCCGATATCAGGAAATTTAGACTGTTATTCCGAATAATCCTACTCCAAGTACCTAGAATTATTCCTACCAAGATGTTGACGGGTAACTTGGAGATAAAAATATCAAGGAAGAAAGGATGTATAAGATAAAAACCTAATTACCCTTGTTCGAATCATCGTAATCCTTACACGTCGAAAGGATATCAAACGTTAACAAAACCTATGAAAATACCTTCTTCCGAGATAAACAAAAAACGCAACTGATTATCCCGGCACGTTTTGAATTCATGAATTCTAAAAACGCGATCGCTATTATTAACGCCGGGAGAATGATAAGTAGTAGACGAATTGAATGTGAGAAGAGAATTTCGTGAAACCCCGGAGGGTACATTAACGTGAATAAACGAGAACCGAGTAGGATCCATGCACAATTCATTGGATTGTAGAATAATTTTATACGATGAAACATTGGTGTGCGAGGCGAGACAATCTTAGAAGATTATTGTTTGTAGAATAGTTGGCATTACCTAAATGTTTGCTTAGATCAACTTGAAATTCGAAGAGAAAACAGCATTCGAAGTCGGGAGAGTCAAAACCCTTGAATTACTACTACCGCACTACCGCTTCCACTGCCACCAGTAATTTAGGTGCTAATTTCCTTCTTCTCTTCTCCTCGATACTATGAGAATTGACGTCTCTATCCCTCTACCCTCTTTCCACGTTCGTCGTTTTTTTTTATATTTGATCAAATTTAACTCCGTTGAATCGTTCAACTGCAAGATTTTATAATCCAAATCATTTTCGTAATTTACGTGTTGAACTTTTCTAGAGCTTATGCATTTCAATATAATTTCGGAAGTGCGGTGAGAGTATTTTGAAAGCGATTGACTCTTCATATCATTTCTAATGCCATGGAGCGCTTCATTCATCACGTGTATACATTAACATGGATTTCAAATTTCGAACTTGCAAACTTTCTGATTCAAACTGATGCATTCGTTGGATTTTGTAGGTTTTTTAACTTCCTCGAACTACTTGGGATCATTTCCATAGACCATATATATATATATATTCGAAGGAATTCACTAATGAGATCAATATCCAACGGGAATAAATTTCACGCTAAGAGGATTTCTCAGTCTATGCTCTGCGAGTACCGCTCTAGATAGGGCGCAATTTTGTCAACTCGAAGTAGATAGCCTGGGACATCTTCCAAAGGTTTCGGGGATCTGATTTATCCATTTGTTTAATTATTCCCGAAAACACGAGAGCATGTATTTGCAAGTTGAATGTGGAGAATTAATGTGAGATAAATTACTCTGGTAACGATTCCGTACTGGCCCAATCAAGGTTGATACTTTTTGTGGCCCTAGATGAGAACCCTTGAGAAGGATTTCATCTACTCGAGACGAAATTGCAATTTTGTACCATAGCTTTGTGGTTTTCAATTCGGATTATATTTATTATAAAATGATATCGAGAGAAAGAAACTATTCAGTGTTGCCAGATGGTGGGGAATTCCCCAAATGTGAGGATTTTCAAGGCAGTGTGGGGAGGAATTGAGGAACGTGAATATTAGGGGATTTTGTGGGGAATCATGGAAAAATTGGGGAGATTTGGGGAATTCTGTTAGAACTAAAACATTTGGAAACTAAGGGTACAGTCAAACAACTTCGTAACGTAACTGCTCAGATAGTACAGAAGTTCGTGAATTCTGTTACACGGACGAAACCATGATCCCTACAAAATACTCCCTCAAAGCAAGGAGAAAATTCATTTTTTATGGAAAAACAATTCCCTTATGTACTGAAACCCCCCAGGTAATACACAAAAATCATTATAGAATCATTTATTTATTTATTTACCACTGACAAGTAGGAAACTGTTCTTGAATTATGAAGAGAAAACTTTTCTTGAACTCTTTTGAAATTCAAAAAATTCCCACCAAGAAGTCCAAGAACAATTTGATTTGTCAAACATTTGCGAGTGCCGTTAGAATTCTCAAAGAACTCCTATAGAATTTCAAGAGGAAATGTTTGATGAATCGAATTCTTTTTGAAACTTTTTAAGAACTCGTCGTATTCTGCAAAAGTTATCAAGAACTTTTCTTTCAGAATTCATTTGGGATTCTTGTGTGCTATTTAGGTAAATATTATAATCACAATCAGAATTCATTCGAAGGTGTTCTTAATTTGATGAAATTGAAAGAAAACGGATTAGATCCTCCCACTATACCATCAGTTGATCAGTTAGCTCTTTTTTATACTTCTCATCAATATATTATTCTTCCTTCACTTTCAACAAATGTTTTATTTGGATTATTATGTATTTGCCGTACATTTTTCAGATAAATCACTTTTCTTTTGTAACAGCAATACTTGAGATACATAAAACAAAGAAATGAAGTTCAATTGTCCAAGATTGTATGCTCAAGGCGGGAAAAATTAATTATTTTGGCGGAAAATTTGAAAAATAAAATTTTGGGGATTTTTTGGGGATGCAATGTGAAAATTGGGGATTTTGTGGGGATTTTGTTCATCAGAATTGGGGAATCTGAGGAAAAAATTCTGGCAACACTGAAACTATTGCTTGTTAATTCATACATGGAGGAAAGAAATGGTTATCCAATCGAGTATATTTGGTACACGGAGAGAAGAGAATTGTAATATTTACCAGGTTAAGGTAGTATTCGGTCTTATACGGAATCGTGAATTCTTTGTCATTTTTCTGATCATAATATATAACACGTGGACTGAAAAGTGCCGGGACTAATTGCAATGGATGAAATATGGATTCATCACTTCACTGTGGAATCAAAAAGATCGTCATCCGAGTGGACAGCCCCTGGTGAACCTCGTCCAAAGCGCTCGAAAGCACAAGAATCGGCTGGAAAGGTTATGGCATTCCTCGATATTTTGGGATGTGTGTAGTGTAATATTCATCGACTATCTTGAGAAGGGAAATACCATCAACGGTGAATATTATATCGCATCATTGGAGCGTTTGAAGGCCGAAATTGCAAAGAAACGACCGCATATGGCAAAGAAAAAAATTGTATTCCATCAAGACAACGCACCATGTCACGAATCAATCAAAACAATGGCAAAACTACATGAATTAAACTTTGAATTGCTTCCACATCCACCGTATTCGCCAAATTTGGCTTCCAGCGACTACTGGCTGTCCGCAAAAAAACCGTGTTTTCTTTGTTAGACCTGGGCCCTTTCAGCCCATGTGTTATGTAGCATAGTAGTGATTACCATGTTGGCATGGTGAATCTTACCGTCCTTCTCTCACCGTGTATAAATAATTACCCAATTGGATCCTCAACATCCCACGTGAAAATTTCTTGCTTGCGCCAATACTGACGATGGAAAATAGATACGTGCAATGCTGACATCCAAGGCTTGTAGATCTATATCGAGCCAACGTTGACTGACAAGTGGCACAATGTTGCACCAATGTTGGGAATCATAATTTCCAATTATCAATCCATCATTGGCTCAAGATTGTGCCAATCATGGTTCATCGTTGTCCCAATATCGTTTGGACAAAAGAAAATAACTTCATACGAACAATTTCATAGCACGGCTGAATATTAATCCAAACGTTGACAACGTTTAGAAGAAATGAGTACCCAATGCAGTGCCAAGCCTGGTCAAAGCTTGGCTCAGGCTAGCCACGATCCTCAATTATACGTCTCCATACAAAAATTCCCGCGTCCAATGTCAAAGCGCCACCCTTCGGTATTGTTTCCAACGCTCGGTTCGTTTCTCGCAAGCGCTCAACGAACTATGCGGTTGATATATAAGCATCATATAACCTTCTGATTTGAAAATTCTTGTCTTCATCATAGGTCCTTCATCGAAGGAGAGATTTTAGCTGTGCAGACCCATGGACTCGTGGACATCAGAATTTGAATTATACTTGATGTAATTGATTTGTAAGATAACCAGTAATCATTGAGTTATATTAAACTTATAAACACATCTTGTATTGGATTAATCAAATAAGTGTCTTCGTTTCAATGTATACAGAGATTCTCTGGCCCTGGTTGTATAAAATATTTCAGGTTCGGGCTGTACTTCTTAACATGTGTGGAGGGGAAGCGATCGATGTCGGGAATATATAACTCTGAATTTTTATTATATTTTTGCAATCGTTCGACATAGAGTTGAACATCGGCACAACATTGGCTCAACGTTGGCGCGGGATTGTCGCAACGTTGAATCAATTTTGGCCGAATATTGACTCAGTACTATTATAGTATTGACTCAAATTTAGCAGTCAACATCATTTATGTGTAATAAATGATGGTACCCTACTTTAAATGCATAAAACATCTGACCATTGGCAGACCATAAAAAAATTCGTCTATCAGTCTTGGTTCGTAATGAGTACAAGCATGATCCAATCTTGGATTTACATCGAGCGACAAATTTTTTCAAGGGTTGCCTATGATGGCTGATTTGACTGCCATAATCGTACCAATGTTGGTCCGTGATTGGCAGAATACATCAATGGAGCCTGTAACGATATTATCATTTCAAGCTTGCACCTTGCTAACCGCCAAGGCTCGGCCAATGTTTGGCAGTGTTGCGCCATCCTAGTGCCAATCGTCAATTTTCACCTGGGATATTCAATAGATTCTTTCTCTCTAATTGTCCTTCACCTTGCTTCAGTTTTTGCAAATTGAATTTGTTCTAAAAAACAAAGTTGAGCAACGGAAGAGAGTCGGTTGATTTGATCAAGCCTGACCTGGTTACGTGTATCAGCGAGTTCAAATAAAAATGAATTATCGAATGAATTATCCTCATCAATTCCAGTTTTATCGCCCGATAATGATGATTCATGATTTACCTTGAAAGGAAAAATATATTCCAAACGTGTATGAATTAACAGGTGTCTGATTGGATAGAACGAGAGAACCGAGGATTTGATTTTGTCTAACGATATACGTATATACGTAGGAAATAGTTCATGTGTAATGGAGCCAAGTCCGAAATACACGCGGAGAGAACTACATAGAATACCAGAAATTCCAACGAATCTATATCATCGTTATTATCATTGCTGATATATAGACTTCAGTTACTTAATGAATCAATTGGAATTCTTCGAATATACTTTTGATCACTTCTGTAATATAATCCAAAGTAGGTACTTTCTTCTCTCAACTGTCGTTAAAACGCTGATCATTCCATACTTTTCCATACTAGAACGACTCAGTTAAAATCCCGTCAAAATGCTGTAACTTCCCAACCAAGCCTATTTTATGTCTCAAGATATATCTCCAAGATTTCAAATAAATTGGTAATTGTGAATGAAAAAGAAGGGAAAGAAAGTATTCCGAAGTGAATGAAACATTATCTCGAAACTTGTCATTTCCTGCAAACGGTGATAAAATTCAGGATAAGAATCCAACACTCAAGAACGAGGTTGATTTTTTCAAACTCGCTTTTGAGTACTCTCATAAGCGAAAAAAGTGGCGATAGTTTAGCCGCAGTTGTGGAAGTTGACTCTTCTTCAGACTTTCTCGAGTGAGAGGAAGTATATAAACACTCAAACGAGGAATTCTCATGCAATTGCCTTGACCTCATATTTCCCAATCTAAAACAATATCAGGAAAAATTGAATCGCTTAATGAATATCAAACCCTGTTCAATCTATCGAGTAACGGCTATTTGATTTATCTTGAACTTCGCGAACATTGAAAAGAAGAAGAGGAAGAAAATATTCGCGATGTCGAGTTTTTCATTTCCCAAGATAACCACGGAACAAGAATTCTGATTTAGCTCTGGGGTCGTGGGGAAGTGAGACTTCTCGACAACTTGAAAAACATCCTACCACCCTCTACCACTCTCCATTACCTCGGTCAATAGCTAATCCACAGTTCATCGACAGTTTGGTGTTGTTGATAATTTTTTCTCCACGGAGAGAAATGAATGAATGAAGCTCCTCAGATTTTAAATTGATTAATTCTCAATCAACCTTGAGAATTTGGAGCCGTGGTACCATCTCGACTCATGACTTCTCAAATATTTCTATTCGTTGGATTCGACTTTACTAGTTCCAGCGGCAGCTTCATTATACCGGTGACAGTTTTGGAATGAAGCCAAACATTAATATAGATACTATATTATATCTCTGAATAAAACCCAAGACCGGATGATCCAAGGTGGGATAATTTTTAACATACACGAGATCAAAGTTCATCAATCCTAGTCACGTTTCATTCGCCAACGATCGATACGACCGGCACCACCCAACAGAAAATTCCCAACCAGCTTCTAACCTGAATTCCCAAGTGTCACACAACTGACTCCTACGAGGAGTGGTAACTTTTCGAATTGGAAAACTGATCAAATTGATTTTGTTCGAGTTGAAAGAGGAAGAAGAAGAAGAATAAGAAGAAGAAGTGACTGACTGACTGACTGAATGAATGAATGACTCGATGGAGGGAATCTGTGTACAATCGGGAGATTGCGAACCATGAAAAAATCTCTTTCTCGTGCAAGTTTCAATTCTGAGTCAAGGGTACTATCGATCCTTCGACTTAAAATCCTTTGAATCACTGTGTTCATCCAGGAATCCAGGTATATAGAGAGTTATATTTTATGTTGAGAAATAATTTATCACTGCCAAATCAGTTGTTAAGTTGAGTGTGAGATATATTCCTTATATCGTTTTTCACACATGATGATGAGGATTTTTGGAAAATTGATTCTTGGTGGCAGTTTGGGCCAAACTAGGCGACCTCGTTTTATTTCAGGCCCTGCTTTGGTTACCCTTATAGGGCCTAGATGGGATTTTCACGCCCATGTAGGACACCACCCATAATGAAGCTAATGTAGGTGATGAAACTAGGACCATTCAAAGAATAATAAATTGTGGCGAATATCATTAAATTGAATAAATATTGCAAGAAGGAAACTTCATCGATTAAAAATTGGGCTATCTGTACCCAGACTTCAATTTCAGAATGAGCCGATTCCAATTTCTATTCGGGTATTCTACCCAACATGACTCCTGATCACGTGGGTACAAAATTGAAGCATGATCATGCATGATCACGCCTGATGAATAAGGCCTGATCAGGCGTGAGCAGGCGTGGATGATTTTTCCACGGGTGGAGAAAAAATTATGGTGAACAATTCCCCATCTGTGGAGGAACTTTGCTGGGGACATTTTTTGGGAGAAAATTCCACAATTATTTTATATAATATTCCACCAGAAATTCACTTTGATGACAAGTTTCAACAAAATTGGCAATAAAAATCCATGTGCCTGAATGGATTTCTTCGAAATTCATCACAATTCATCACATTTCATATAGTCGTTTAACAATAAACTCCAGCAAAAATGTTTCTAGTCACCTCATAAATAGTCGATGTCAAGGCCCTTTTTGGTGCCTACCCAGGTGAGAAATGTACATCCTGACAACTGGTCCAATGTTGGCAAAATAGAGCGCTGCCAAGCATCGTGAACCGATGTTGGTTCGATATAAAACTGTTGGTTATTTCGCAACTCATACTGTGTTTCTTAGAGAATGCAAATATGACAACTGGTGCAAGCTTGGCAAAATATGAGGCCGCTAAGCATGGCGAACCAATACTGACCCAATATAAAAGCATTTTTATTTCATGTTCCATAAGAAATATCGATATAATAAGTAGCTGAAGCTTGGCAAAACATTAAGCTACCCAGCATGGCGAACCAATATCGGCCCAATATAAAACGATTCGTTGTTTGAGAATCCATACTAGGTTTCGTAGGAAATCTGCATTACGAGATCTGGTTAAGCTTGGCGGAACATTAAACAGCCAAAAGCATGTTGAACCAATATTGGACCAATATACAACCATTGGTTATTTGAGAACCCATACTACATCTTCATATTTGTAATCATTGCAGAGTTGTATCAATATTAATTTACAATAATTTTTCATATCACAAATGGCGTGAAAAGTGACGGGATTTTTTCTCTGAGAAGTATGAAGAACCAGGTTCGAGCTTGTCAGAAGTTAATATGTCATTTAAGCCAAGCTTCAAGAAAAATTCAATATATATATATTATTATACTTTGGCCCAAGGTTGAGTACCAAGCTTGGCACGAGGTTATAATCCCAAGCTTCTAACAAGTTCTGGCCCAATATGAGTCAAACTTGGGCGAAGGTTGGGATAAGCTTGGACCATTTGTTGATTCCTATCTGGGCAGTTCCACTGCGGAAATTATAACGTAATTATCTAACGATCCATGCAGGTATTGACAGAACTGGGAAAAAAACCCAAGCTTGTCCCAGGATTGGCACGTGTATCAAGGAAAAACCTCCGTCCAAAATAATTGGACCCAAGATGATTGGTTCCATGATCGTCCCGCTGTTTCCAATGGACAATAGTCAGTCATGGGACATTTGTTCGTATCTTTGGGATGGCCAAAAACTGCACTTGGTACAAGCTTGGCACAAGCGTGAAAATTAAGCTAAGGTTAAGATGATTATTTAAGCCGATGTTGTCCACATAAGTGGCACAGTGTTTTCAATTAGTGACCTAATTCCGAGTTCACAATGGATAAACACTTGTGCATAACTATCGGGCCAAGACCAGTCCAATCTCCTCCCCATGATTGGCCCCACACTCCAGTTTCACACCCTAAGATAGATATATTTGATCTAAATGAGAATAAAACTCGACTCAATGGTAATAGGCTACTTTTAAATGTGATCATACACGGAAATCAACTGATCTTGAAGAACTCTCTACAGGATTTCAAGATGTCTTTCCCATGCAGGGATTAACAAGACTGGGAAAAACCCAAGCTCGTCCCAGTCAAGACTGCCAAGGCACATTTAATCTATCGTTTTAAGATGATTCATGTACGGTGTTCCGAGGGAGAACTTTGAGCTGAAATATGGATCAAATCACTCTTCTCATCGATATCTGTGATGAAAGAAGCATCGATTGATGCTTGGCGAATCATTTGGACTAGGCTGAAACGAACCATTGGCCCAAGCTTGTCCTGATCTTATCATTCCCAAGCCTGGGCAAAATTTATTGAATTATTCAAGACAAGTCTTGGCAGGTCTTGTGCCAGGCTTGGTCCATTATTGGACCATTGTTTCATTCACACATGGGTCAATTAATTTTCCAACAAATTTGATCCACTAGACAGAAGCTCAAGAAGAGTTCAGGAAAATTTATGCATATATTGACGAAATTTCACAAAATTTAACAAGGTACTCAGATGATTTTATTGAAAATCATGGAGAATGAATAATTTTAATCAACAACATGAGTTGCTTTGATCGTGAATTTTTGAACTACAACACCCGGTTTAAAAAATTACCACACGGAGAGAAAATAAGTTCGCAGTTACAGGTAAATATAATTTTACTGGAGCGAAAAGCTTTCTGTAAAAAATGTTCGCTCCTGCAGCAGAATTTCTTTACTATTCTGTGATGAAGCTGGAACTGGCAGCCGATTGTTATAACTTCTCATTCAAAACTGTTATCGAGAATTTAAGCTCCTGAAATGTTGAGTGGGTTATAATTACACAATCGATTTTTGGACTGAACGAAGTTGCAACAACGTTTAATCCAAAGTTACAACAATCGGCTGCTAGTTTCAGCTACATCATTCTGTATACAATATTGAAAATGTTGCTGGTTCAGCAAACAATTTGCTGCTTCAGCTAATCCAGCAGTTAGCTGTGGCAACGAATTTTCAGCTAAATTAGCTAAAAAATCTGCTATTCTGTATATAATACCCCGATTCGCTATTTTTTTTTCCTCCGTGAATGATTTTGAAGTCTAGAATGACATAAAAATTTTTGATGTCTCTTCATTTTATATTCATAATATTTAATATTTTTTCCCCCCAACACACGTTTCACTATTCTCATTTTGTTCAAGAAAGTTCCTAATTGCTCGTTTCCTTTGTCCATACAAAGCAAAGTTGATTATGATTTCAAAAGCACGAGGTTGAAGGTCTTTCGCTTGCAGCTAGATTTTTCGTAAAAAGGCGGGTGCGCTTTGTCCCCATCGAATACATTTACCTCTTCACAGTAACTATTTGTTCTCTTTAAGTTTTTTGATAAATTTCCTGGTAGAATTCGCATTCCCTTTTCTGTCGCTCTTTGCACTCTTTCGCAACTAAAATCGTTATTCGAATTTATTAAAGTACTGGTACAATCCAGAAAGCTGAAAGGACTTGAAACAGCAAATGATGAAGTTGAAAGAGAGAAGAAGAAGAAGAAGTGAGAAGCTATAATAATCTCAACAGTTGTTGAGTACTACATTTTGTACTACAAATTCTTCAGTTCTTTTATCAGTCGTCGAAAGAGTGTTATCCTTGAATAAGGGGTTATATCCGTTTGAAGCCTAAAAATAAGAGGGTTTTCTGTGAATTTTTTGTGACTCTGCGAATGGAACGATCGATGATGTAAGGTTTCGAGGATTTATTATACATATCTTGAGGTGGGGAAGAGAATTTCTTATTCCAATATTCAGGACAAAATGGTGGCTCAGTTGTATATACAAAAGAAGTGTATTTTTCAAAGGCGCTCCCGATATCAGGAGTCTCGTACGTCTGCAGCTACCCACATAGACAAAAAGATGTCTTACAAACTGTTCTAAGAGATATCTAAAAGAAGTCTAAAAGATGTCTTATGCGACAGTTTTAGACATTCAAAACATGTCTTGAGTGAGACATCTTTTAGAACTCTTACTAGATATCTAGAAGATATCTTTTAGACTTCTTCAAGACGAGTTTTAGATATGATGCAAATTTTTCTTAGGACCTCTTCCCTGATTGATAAAAAACCCATTTATTCCTATTAAACGTGCAGAATTCGAATTTTAATGTGAATTTATTACATTCAATAGGAATGAATAGGTTTTATTAACCACGGTTGAAGCACACTTTCAAATGATCTGAAAATGTCTTGCGAATTATATATTCCATCCCTGTAACTTCCCCAAGACACAGATCTTTTAGGTGAAATTCACGTTCATTATACGTACATTTATGTTCGAGGAATGTTCGGACCATCCAATGTCCGGACGTTCAATGCACCTCCACTGAATATTCTTTGGACCTTCGTGTTTTTTTGGAATTATAAACTATGACCGTAGAGATTTTCTTGTACGTCTGTTCAAAATATCTCATTGAACCCACTGATTCCGATGCAGATTCTATTGGTTCAATAAAATTCTTCAAGCAGGAGTACTCGAACGAATTAAGTTTTCAATCCGTGCAACATCAATTGTGGTCCGACGTGATCCAATTTGGTCAGTAGAAACAATGCACACTATGAGATTATCAAAATTTGTATAATAAAAGTCGCCAATTATTTGATTTTATATCAGAATTGATATTTTTCTTAATTCAGGTCTATAATCATTATCGGTATATTATTATATTATTAATATTGTGATTTTGATTTTCAAGATAACTAAAAGATGTCTTTTATTAAATCTTTAAAGACATCTTTGAAATAAAATCTATTAGACATCTTTGAGATAACTTCAAGAGACTTCTTAGAAATGTCTTCTGTGAGATATCTAAAAGAAGTCTATAAGTTGTCTTTTAGAACTGTCGAAAAGATATCTTTTCTTAGACATCTTTGAGATGTCTTTAAGATTTGTATGTTTATTTGTTCTATAGAACAATACACACAATTCTTTCTCAATTTACATGAATGTTGCTGCAGAAGTACGTAAGATTATCGAGAAATATCGATTTTTGCAATTTTGGCATCAATTTGAAGAAAAAAATAGACCATAATTTGTTTATAAAAATCGTAATTGTTCACCAATCGTAAAAATCCTATGTACTTCGATGGATAATCTATCCGAGAAGCTACAGTGAAATTTTCAAGTCAATCGGATCAAAATCACTCGAGTTCTGATGTCGGCTGGTTTTGAAAAAGTGGTTTCGAGAAAAACGCGTCTGAAGTTTGAGAAATTCTTAAAATAGAGGCTCGTTGATTTGTTTTACCTTTAGTGCGCGATCCCAGCACCATATAACTGCCGTTTCTAAGTTCGAATAACTCTTCTCCAGCTCTTTTTGGGATGACGATTTAGCGATTTTTTGTGACATTCAAAATCGCTACATGCTCCAACAAATTCATATTTTAGGAGTTTCCCAAAAAATGTTTTCATCGATAAATATTGTTGTTTAATATCATTCTTGAGATGTTTAAAAAAAAAAACATGCATTTCTTCACGCTTCTTCAATTTTGCAAATCTTTTTTCCTCCAATGAAAAATAAATATAACACAATTTCAAAATAGCACACAGAAATAAACGATCGCTAGACGAACGGGAGTGTGGGGAATTCAAGTATTTAATAAACATTCGATGATAAATTTCCTGTTGAGAATCTCCATGAATAAAATATAATGCAAGATATCTGTTGGTCGTTACATTATCATTATCATAATCGAATTTTCACCTGACTCTGGTACCTTAACAAGGCAACCCTGCCGAATGGCTAATGGAATTTTAATGAGTTGGGAAATTTCATACCGAAAACGGTAAAAATTAAAGTTTTCATTCCCTTTGACACACATCGCGCATTATAACGTTATGAAATTAACCCGCGCGTCTCGTATGGTCTCGTACGGTCTCGTACGTAGTAGATCATAAATTGTTGCACGTCGGAAAAGAATGAGAGGGAAAAACACGAAAGAAAGGAGACAAAAGCCATTCAATTAATTATACATGTGCATATATATAAATATAATTCGAGAGCGAGATATAAAACAACCAACACCATCGGCACCATCGCTGGTATGTTATATATATATATATACATATTTTTTTTTTGCTTGGGATGAAAAATCCTTTGACGGAAATTCCATCGCATATTTCAATGGAGACGAACAAATCGAATGGATCAATAATTTCCTTTACCCCGACATGAATTTGATTAACATTTCCTTTGGTTTTCAGAGCAATTTATTTCAAACATTGATTTCTGCCTCCAATGAGGCCATCCCCCTGAGAGATACTTCAATACGATAGATATCAATTATTGGAAAGTAGAAGGAAAATAAAAATTGATTGTTCATCATGGAAAAATGAAATCGACCTATATTAAATTGTGTATACATGCTACACGAAGGAAACAATTTATCACGATTACGATAATAACAATCATCATCATCATCATCATCATCATAGTCGTCGTCATCGTGAATTCATGAAAAGTCGAGCATCCATCCGAGCATTCGAGCATTCCAAGAAAATCTCCGCGATTCATCACGGGAGGAAATTATTAACCTGTTCGATTTCTCTACTACCCGACTTGAAATATGATTAACTTTTCCTTTTATCTTCCTCCTCGCTCCTCTTCTTCTCCCTTTTTTTTTTGTTTTATTATACAGAAATGTCTTGGTTCTCGCATAAATATATTGAGATGAGAAAGTTCTTGGAACGTGTTTTCTTTCTCGTGAACGTTCTTCACGTCATCCACATGAAAATATATAAAACATCCGAGAGCGAGAAAAGTGGTAGTAGAAAAGGCGAAAAATCGGGCAACTCGAATTCCGTTGATTCTTATTTTTCTTCTTCTTCTTCTTCTTCCTCCTTTTCCACCTACACCTTGGTCAAATAAATCAGACGATAGTTTGAAAGAGAATAATAATTTTCCATCGAAAAGATTCTGTTCCGGCAAAGAAATGTGGGTGCAGAAAAATCATATGCGCGAAAATCAATTTCCCTCCTTATATAGATTCGAATTTTTCGAAATAATGGGAAGAAGTTTGATTGGAGAATCAAAAATCGTTCTGTGTTTTACAATTCAATTTCAAGGATACTTCCTTTTTTTTTATTATGCACATTTTTTCGATAGAGCGAGCACTCCACACATCATCGCCGTATACGCGATTTTTCAGGAACGACAATAATTTTCTTCCAACAGATATGAAATTGTTCTACATTTCATGACTTTCGCTGGTCTCGTTACATAGATTTTATGTTGTAGAAGAATCAATAATCGATACGTCGTCATTACTTTTTAAAAAGCTTCGAGTTTTCTCTCTTTCCTCTTTCGCTCTTCATGTTTCTACGAGGTAATATATTTTTTGTGTCATCGCGATTTGATCAGTTTGCGGACAAGTTTGACGGGAACTGATAATAAATCTTCCTGTATGATTTTCCAAGGTGATTTTTAGGAGGTCTATTCGTTGCTGTGTTTTTGATTTGAGATTGAGGAGAACGTCGATACGAATTTCACGACCTCTAATTTAATTCTCTTCATTTTTAGACATCGCGGATCATCGTTTGAGGATTATCGATAGGGATCTAGAAATGAAAATTCACGATGAGACGGGGTTTTCAAACACGTTCCATAATCAAGGTATTGATGGGAAGTGTGGAGAGTACGGTACATTCGTCGCTCGATTCGCAAAAAGTGGGAAACAAAAAGAAAGATTTTCATTTCATTCTACGTGATTCGTAATTTCAGTTGACGTGAAGTTCAAACGAGTCCGCTACTTTTTGATTACGTCTTTTGCACCCTGAGCCTCCAGGGCAACGACTCTCTTTCTCATCTAAATGAGTTACACGAAATTAAAAACGAAGTTTTATTCTATGCTTCGAGTCGCTGTTTTATATTTTATTGAATTCAATGATTTGGAGATTATATCGCGTGAAGTATCTTTCTCTATTGATTTTTGTTGTGATTGTGAGCACAGATGAGAATAGAGAAAAGAAGATATCTCTTTCCATTCTGATTGCTGGGGTTTCAAGCGATTAATTACCAAACTTTATTGATCCGACGATAGAAGACAGATGATGTTCTCATCTAGCGACCCCAAAATAAAGTGATTTTCTCGAATTTGTTTTTCAAAGAAGGGAGAAGGTGAATATAAAGAACTCGAGGGTTTTTACACTTGTTAACACATGGGGTGAAAAGTCCCGGGCCTAACACATAGATGGCGCGAATTTTACTGCATTCACCTGTTTTTCAGTCAGGACTAACCTTCAAAAGAAAACTGTCAAAATTTCATGATATTCTATTCATTAGTTTGTGAGTTATTGTACTAAGAGTTACTACGCTACTTTTGTTATTTTTAAAACAATGGATCGAGAACAATGTCGTGTTTTGATTTTCCACTGCTTCTTGATGGGAAGAAATACAATGATTCGAGCGAAGCAATGGCTTGAAAAGTGTTATGGGGACTCCGCTCCATCAGAAACCACGATAAAACGTTGGTTTGCTGACTTCAAACGTGGTCGTAGAGACACCGATGATGTTGAACGCAACAATCGGCTGAGAAGGTTATGGCATTTCTCAGTATTTTGGGATGTGCGTGGTTCAATATTCATCGACTATCTTGAGAAGGGAAATACCATCAACGGTGAATATTATATCGCATTATTGGAGCGTTTGAAGGCCGAAATTGCCGAAAGAAAAAAATGTTATTTCATCAAGACAACGCACCATGTCACAAGTCAATCAAAAGAATGAGAAAACTACATGAATTTAACTTTGAATTGCTCCCACATCCACCGTATCCGCCAGATTTGGCTCTCAGCGACTACTGGCTGTTCGCAGACCTAAAAAAAATGCCCGCCGGTGAGAAATTTCGCTCGAATGAAGAGTTTATCGCTGGAACTGAGGCCTATTTTGAGGCAAAAGATAAATCGTTCTACAAATGTGGTGTCGAAATGTTAGAGCGGCGCTGGAATGATTGCGTTGTTCTGGATGGAGATCACGTTGATGAATAAATCTAATTTTGGACCAAAAAACACCGTGTTTTCTTTGTTAGGCCCGGAACTTTTCAGCCCATGTGGTACAAAAATTATCAGAAATCCAAAATCCAGAAACTTTTATGAAATATATTATACTTGTTGGAGATTGTACCAATAAAATCAATGAAAAGTCCAGAAATTAAAAAATTGGCAGACATGCACATTTTTGGTAGCGTTTTGTTCACCTCTTTTTCGCTCTTCAAAGTGCTATAAAAAAAAAAGAGAACGCAAATGTCATCTCCATTCAGGTTCTTCCTCCAATAAATTCAATCAGCTTCAAAAAGAATCGTGGAGCCAAACTTGAAAAACATGGTTTCCAGAGAAACACCTCAGACAGGTTTCGAAATACGAATCCATCAACTTGAGAGAATTTTTTTCATGTACGTTTTTCAAGACCCATTCAATGAGTTTCAAATAACTTGAGTTGTTAATTCACTTTCTTCTCAAGAAAAACAAATTCGAGAAAATCCCCTCAAGGGTAATATCACCTCTCACCTTCCTTTCCAACTCTGCAACCGCGAACTTCCAACGAAACTCAATATTATATATTGGAAATACGGTCAAGACGCGTGTTGACCTCTGTCAGGGCTAATAATGATTCCACTCCTTCAAACGGACCATGATCAATGAACCGAGATACATTCCAGAATCGTGGTACACTCTACTGGGACCTTCGCAAATCCACATATTCGCTTTTGATTTTCATCGGGGTCGCTTTGATGCATTCAAGCGTGAAAATCCTGAAAAACGCCGCGCCGTCGGTGGTGTTGTGTGTTCTGATCTCTTCCTTGATGGTTCATCGAAATCAATCTAAAACCAAACACCCCAATAAAAATATTTCTCTTCAAAACTTCATTATCGCAATTCTTAGAGAAAGAAAGAATTTTTTCAACAGATTCATCTTCCAAAACTCTGTGAAATTCTGCATATTTCTGAAAATTTCTATCGCCAGTAAAGGTTTCTCTGTACATTTCCAACTTATTGGTCAAAGTTGTTTTGTTGAGAAATGTTGAATTTTCTCAACATTTTTCTACTTGATGAATGGTGGAAACATTTGATGAGGAAGGAATTTTCTCCACGAATTCATACATTTCTCTGCAAACTACATTTGCAGGAAAAAATTTGAATTTTCTCTTTATTTGTCTATTCCAAGAATATTACGGCTTGTGGCGGAGAGTTGAGTTTTCTATACAAATTCATACATTTTTCTCAAATCGCATTTGCGGAGATAAAGTGAATTTTTTCAAATTTTTCAATCGACTCAAAACAACTTCAGTAAAATTCACTAGCAGGCCTCGAAAAAACCTCTCTCCCATGACCCACTCATTTTTCCTTTCGGAGGATTCTGAATCGATTAGTCTATATCCGACGGGAACGAATTTTTTAAAATTTTCTATCGATTTGACCCAGCACTTGGAAAAATTTACAAGTTAAGGTCGAAAAAAACCTTTCTCCCACGATCTACTCATTTTTCGTTTCATAAGATTCTGAATCGATTGGTCTATATCTTACAGGGACGAACTTTCAAAATTTTCTATCGATTTGACTCAGCACTTGGAAAAATTTACAAGTTGAGGTGAAAAAAATCCCCTCTCCCACGACCTATTCATTTTTCGTTTCAGAAGATTCTGAATTGATTGGTCTATACCTTACGAAAACGAATTTTTCCAAATTTTCCATTGCGATGATTCCCATAAGTGGTACTTTCAGATTACTGTAGTCATCTCGGAGATCCGCTGATGTGATAGAGGCTTTGCTTCTCACTCGCAGGACCCGGGTTCAATCCTCACTGAGGAAAGTTCCTAAAAATGGACTTTCAATGTGGTGTCTCTTCCGTAATGTCATTCAAGTCGAACTGGAAGGAGATTTGTAGAGATAAACTCTGAACAAAAATTTGTTTTCTCAAGCAAAAGTGAATAGATAAAACAGAGATTTGTAGCGTGATGCAGAAATATGCAGAGAAGTATTTAATGTAATATGGAGATTTGGCGAGTTTTGTACGAATTTTGTGGAGAAATTCATAAAATATTACGAAAATTGGAAGAATTATGTACAATTTTGCAGAGTAATGCAGAAATTTGTAGAGTAATATTTATGGTTAAAAATCCTGCAAATTTCTCAAAGCGTCCGAAATCTGACAGTTATGTAGAAAAATCTGAAGAGTTCCGAAGAATTTTGAAGAGAAATATTTTTATTGGGGCATCTATTAATTTTATCGTTCGAAACGATGAAACCAACGGAGACTTGAGGAAGCGATAATGAAAATTTCAAGGAAGGATGAAAGTATATTATTTCGACTCCATGAATATTCAAAATACGAAATTCAAAGGTGACCTTCTTCACTCGTCGTTCGATAAAATATAGAAAGTGAAATAGTACAATATATTATTTCATCGATAAGGAAAATTATCCACCAATTAATAATAATCGTTCCTCGACGTAATATTATTATTGCACTGAAATAATTGTTTCAGACACACACGCGGCACCTGTTGATATTCAATCCCAGTCAAGTTTATTATTTGGACGAGTGGACAATTAGATTTGCATTATTGAATACAAATATATATCGTGTATTATTTCTGTATACTTGGATGAAATTGACAATAAATCACCGTCGTACGATAAACAATTAACAATTACTACCATCGATTTTGACTCGAAAATCCGAGTCATTTATAAAAAGAATCCTTTTGTTTTTTCATCGAATCAGCTGATTCCGTTATATAAATATGTAAATAACATTCTCGCAGACGTTCCCGAATTGAGAAGAGAATCCACAATATTCTTTTCAATTTCTCACTCGAGAGATTTCGATTTCTTCTAGGAATATATTATAATACACTCGATACGGAATGAAATGAGATTTTCCACATTTTAGAACATCGAATGTCAAGGTATTTTCAATACTAATTCGTTTCGAGCTCGAAATCCCAGCGAGGATTTCGTTTTCAGAGTTAATCTTTCTAAGAATGAGAAACGATAGGTTGCTTCTCGTTCGGTCTATTTTTAATCGCTGAATTCAGCAGTTTCCGTAGACTTTCTTCGCGTCACTACGCGGATCTCATCGTGGACTTTTTTTACACATTCGATTCATTTTTCGTTTGAATTCGATCAATAACTACAGTGGAGAGAAAATGTTTGTTTTATGTTCTGATATGATTTGTACGGAGGAGGAAAATTCATGCGTTCCGTTTCCTCTTCTTCTTTTCTCATGCAGTTTGATGATTTCTGTTGGTTTTGCTTGATAATAGTGACTCGATTGCGTTGATTATTAGTGATTTATTCTACAGATGATGAGCTGATTGACGAAAGGAGAAAGAATCAATCGATAGGTTGGCATCCGCATCTTTCTTAGTAGAAATTATTAGGTGTACAACTTCACTTCCACCGTTTTTTTCCAAAATCTTGAGACTTTATTCTCAAAAGGTAGATACATACTTATGATTCAAAGTACTGGCCGCCGCCAGCCACTATTCGGATCCCATCTCGGAAAAACGATGCATCTTTCGAGGCGATCATCCACGAATCGATCCATCCTTCAACTTCTTCGTGAGAATGAAAATGCAGATCACTCAGGCCGTGTGCCATCGATTGAGATAAATAAAGGGTAGTCGGAAGGAGCAATGTCTGAAGATTCCTGCTTTTTCAAGTATAGTCCTGTGCTCCTTGCTTAAAATATCTCATAGAATCTCATATAGTCTCATTCAAATTGAATCAGACTGAACGAGACCAATGAAAAAGATCAAAGTGTCTGTATAACGTCTCATTGAAATTGATTGAGAATCAGAAATCAGTATCTAATGAGAGCCAGTCGGTTATCTCTCAATAAATACGTACAATACGAAATTAGAAATGATAGAACAGTTCTTAATGTAAAGAGTTGAATGAGTATTTGTAGGAAAATGCTCATTCAATTTCATTGTTTTTTGTCTGTACCAACCGTCGATCGGTTCCAATAGGAATTTTCTGGAGTAGAGTCTATAAGAAATGATGAGAAATTTCTGGAGTAAAACTTCTCAATCGGTTTTTATAAAGAATGTCTAATATAATTTTGGAGAATTTTCCATATCAATGGTCAATGGGTTTCAATAAGAAATTCCTGAAAGATGCTGCAATGAGAAATTATGAGAAATTTCTGCGTTATGAATGCTCAATAGGTTTCTATGGGAAAATTCTGATATAACTTTCCCTTAACAATCATGTCAATGTTCAATCGGTTCTAATCGGAATTTCCCACAAGCGCGTTATACGAGGAATGATGAGAAATTCCCAGAGTAAAACTTTTCAATCGATTCCTATGGGAAATGTCTCATAGAATTTCTCAGTATTCTTCATGTCAATGTTTAATCGGTTTCAATCGGAATTGTCTGAAAGTTCATTCTACAAGAAATGATGGGATATTTCCAGGATAGAGATGTTCAATAGGTTTCCGTGAGAAATGTCTCATATAATTTTCTTCATCACTTTTTGTTATCGATGCTCAATCGGTTTCAATCGGAATTTTCCGTAAGTGCTTCCTACGAGAAACGACGAGGAATTTATAGGATCCGAATGTTCAATAAGTTTCTATGAGGAAATTCTGATATAATTACCCATTATTTTTAATGCCAATGTTCAATCGATGCCAATCAAAATTTTCCGGAAACACGTTCTATGAGGAATCATGGGAAATTTCTGAAATACTAGTTTTTAGTAGGTCCTCATTAGGGATGCACTGGATATCCAGTTCTGATCCGGCCGAATATGCGTCCGATCCGGTATCCAGTGATCCGGACAGATCGGACAAATCATTCTGGATAGGTCGACATCGGCATCTCACATCGGATTGGACGCAGACCCGGTACCCGGTGGTCGAATCATAACCGGATATCCGGTGCACCCCTAGTCTTCGTTAGAATAGTTTTTCCAATGTATTCCAATTAATCTGTGAAATGGAACCATTGTTCCTCTGCATAGAAAATTCATTACTCTGAAGTCAAGAAAAACCAATATATATCCAATGCTCTGTTGTAAGGAAAACTCAATACAACCGCATTACTGTAATGTAAGAAAAATCCAGTACAATCTCATTGGTCTCATAACAGGAAAATCGGATATAAACTCATCAATTCAATGTCATTAAATTTATGCATCTGTAAGGTGACTCCCGCACAGTCACGCAGTAGCTGAACGGTTAGGGTATTAGATTTCAGTCGGTAGGCAGGTAGGAATATAAGTTCAAACCCCGTTAGGTAGGATATAATTTCTTCTTCCCCTACATGAGTTATCAAATTCCTGGATCACCTTCTGACATAAAGAATGTACAGAATCACTACTATAAAATCTCTATCAAACAAAAAGGAAAACAAAATTATGATTTTTCAATTTTAGTAACAAATTCGTTGGAATTTTTTGGTAAATTTTTACAGTGTGGAAAAATCTGATTGAAACCAATTGATTCAATCGACGTTATTTTTCAATTTTTTCCCCAAAGTATGTAGGATAATGCCGATTGATTCTCAAAGAAAAATTCAATGAGAAATCAGCTCACTCGATAAGAAATTTCCGATGCAGAAACTTCATTCATTCTTATTGAATTTTTTTCAATGAGAATGAATGAGAATTCTTAAGCAGGGCTATGATTTCAACATCGTAATTCATAAGATAATATTCTTTCCGTGCACCAAAAATTTGCAATCATTCTAGTTATTATACTCAATTTATAACAATATAAATTCTTTCGAATATACACAGAAAGAATTTTATTTGAAAAATTACTGTGAAATTGCAGTCATCGAGAGACAAGTGGGAATTTCTTTGAAATATCACTGTGCATTTTGTAAAACTTATAGAAAATATCACTTTCAACTGTTTAAAAACTTATTCATTTTTACAAGCTGCACAGTAATTTTTTGGAAAATTCGTACTTGTTCTTCGATTACTGGAATTTCACGGTCATTTTCACAACAAAATTCTTTCGGGTTCACAAACAAATTCACAAACTGTGAATAAAAACTGTACAATTTCCCGGATCTCGGTTGATCCAAATGGAGTTCAAGAACTAATCTCGAAGTAAAAGGTTCTATAAAATACATATATCACAATATTTTCTTCTTGTAAGATTTGTCACATGACCTGGAACACTCTGGACATATCAAGGAATCGTATCTCTTTCCGCGTACACGCTCCGTAAGAAATACGATCTGTGAATATATTTTTATTTTTTCTCTTTCTCCCCGGAGACTGCGGTTTTCCAATTCGATTGTATAATATCTCTGACAGGCAATCATTTCCCTCCACCATTGTTATCTGACCTAAATATTTTTCTCTGAAAGTTCATAAACGCGCGGACAGAATTCGACAGAATTCTCCTCTCATTCCGTCAAAATTTTGTTCCCCGGATGAAACGCAGGTATAGAAGGTAATAAAAAATCTCACTCGAGATGAAATGGGGGAAAAGAAAAAGAAAGAAATAAATAAATTCTCATGATTGTCGTACCGCGAAAGGTTAAAGTATTTTCTCACCTCCTCCGTCGGAGGAATAATTTGATTCTTATAATCTAGCGGCAATGGAGTGCTTATTGAAATTTAAAAGACCAAGAAGAAGAGGAGGAAAAAGTCGAAGGAGAAGAAGAGCAAAGAGCTCCGCTACCGCCGGAAAGGTGGCACTGGTCGGATGTTGAAAAATTAAACGGGAAAGACACGCAAAGAGACATTTTAACTACTCGTGAATGAGAAGTTCGCAAACGTGAGAGGAAAGGAGAATGTAAACTCGGAAAATAAATGGGCGGAAATAAGGACAGACCCGGTTGAGACTGCAACAGAGGGCTGGGAACGAGAGATAGAGCGGTGGAAAAACTCTTTGATTACTGTTGAAATCTTGGAATTGATAAGAGGAAGAGAGCGGAAGGTGGAAAAATCGTGGAGGCGAAAAGATATAACTACGTTGCGTTATTCTACTCGAGGACTGTAATGATTGGGAAGTCAAGCAGGATTTCAATGAGAACGTTAAACATGGAGGAATGATATCGTTTGGATGAGAAATTAGACTCGTCGAATATGAAAGAGATCCAAAGGAATGTATCGTAAAGGAATGTAAAGAAATTGATCAAAGTAGTGAACCCATTCGTTTTGAAATAATGCACATTTTGATTCTTTCTTCGTTCTTTGTCGCAACTAAAATCCCTGAGGAGTTGGAGACTTCTACTTCGATTTTTCTAATATGAAAATCTCGAACAATTGGAGTATCATTCGCGTCAAATATAATCCTTTTTCGCTCTAATTCATTCATCGGAAGAGTCAATGTTGTATCGCTCGATGCTTTTCGAATCTCAGTCGAACAAATATTTATACCATCGAAACATCAAATTTGAAACATCAAAGTTGATTTTTCTCGACACGGTAGAGTGTTTTCGTACGATTCAAAAGTCGAGTCGAGTTTTTTCACCTCGAGGTCTTGCGGTGAAAAGGGATATTGATAAAATATAATGGAACAAGGAGATGACATCTCGTGAAATCGGAGGTTCAAGCGTACAGAGTTATGGATGGTCAACGCCGTGACGTGTGTGCAATGCGATGCACATGACACGTGTGTCACTTTGCGACGTACTCACTCGAAGATAATGAGGTGGCATGAACACGTGTGAAGTCATTCAAGTCAACGAAGTAATGGATCCTCTATCGGAAATTCCTTGGCGCGAGATTCCGAAGAGGGAATTCCAATACATCATTATATTTTTTGGAGAATCGAATTCTATAGAAATTCGAAATATTCCATCCCGGACGACACATTGAAACTTTTTGCTGTTACAGATCATTTAGAATCTCATTGTCGACGATTGGGAGATATCAACGAATCTCATTAGAATTTGACAGAATATTAACTACCAGGGCATCAATTTTCACCTCTGTGATATGGTGATGATATCATTGTAATTGGAATGAATTCTCGTAAATCATACTTTTTGATTACACGAAGGAAACGTATGGGGATTTACGACTTACTTTTTACGATACCATAAAAGATTTGAAAAGACCATCCCCGAGTTGAGTATCATATTTCGCGAAGATTTTCTTTCCATCTGATAGTATTCTCGAAAGGATCGTTGAGATATTTTTAATGTCAGCGAAACAAATTCTAGACTGCGCACGTGAGTGAGCCTGATTACACCTGGTCGTTCATTTTTCATCCTTGTCGTCACTTCAAAGGCTCCAATTTTCAGATGTTTGAGAGAAATAAGTACTCGATATGATTCAATCAAAAAATTGCACAATTCGCGCAAAATGTTACATTTTGCATAGGCTGATTTTGCAGTATATAGTTCTTCGTTACGATTTCCACATCGTGATATATAAAATAATATTTCTTCCGTGTGTCTGTTCTGTAATCTTAGGCAGCAGATTAATTCCACGTTCTCAAAATGTTTCTGATATTTAGATTATGAAATATGTGGTTTTGAGTAAATGGAGATTGTGAATGGAACAAAACCTGGAGGTGGTTTAACGAATACTCGTCTTCTAATCTGTTTCGTAACCTTTTGTGTCGAACACTGTTGTTATTCACAGTTTTTTTTTCGTGACATAGCAAGCTGATCAATTGCAAACAAACCATCCCGAGGCGAAAAATTGTGATGCTTTTTAAAGCCTGATCAATTCTGTAGTACGCAACGATCCAGGGTTTAATCGGGTTGAGAAAAGGTTGAATGAGAATGTTAAAAGCAAGATTAGGCTCACAGTAAAAAGTAAAATTTACTTCCAATCTTGATATCGGCTCATTTAGAGATGCAACCAAAACTAGCCCTATTTCAGCTGAAAGTAAGCATCCAAAACAAATGCCGAAGTTTTCAAGTAAGATACAGCCACTTTCAGTCAAACTTTTGACAGGGTTGAGAAGAGAGCGAGATCATAGCGAACAATGAAATCAAACCTCCTTCTACTCGGATTAAAATCAGGTTTCACTTTTTGACTCTGGAATCATTTGAGTGAAAAAATATCATTCGTTGATATCAGATTGGTAAGAAAATATTTTCGTTTTTTCATATTTAGTTGAGGATTGAAAAACGAAATTATTTTTCTACCACCGTAACAGTTCACAAACTTTATTTGATTGGAACAAATTTAGAAAACTTTTTTCTTAGTGCAATCTTCAGGCTATTACAAAGCCTTACATGGCACTTATTTTGAAGGAATTGCGAGTCCTGGTAATGGCCTGGAAGATAGCATCTACTAGGTTGATTGACCAAACGCACAAATATAGCGTCCGATACAAATTAAAATACACTTGTCAGATTCCCACGGACAAAATCTATAGGTCTGACCACCGCGGCAGCTACCACTTCATGATTCGAAGACGGGAAGCAATGGCGCGATCCTTTTTCCCTTAAAAAGTAATAATTTAGATGAAATATAAGAGATGTTGTCGCGGGAGAGTTCAACCCTTCGCTTAGATATTTTGTTTTATCATTATTATTGATATTTTCATGATTCTTTTCAATCCTTTTTTCCAATTTTTGTTCTGAATATTCATTAAATTCACACTTTTTCTTCAATCACCGACAACAAAATTATTTTAGGACTCAGTTTTGAACAAAAATATTCCGTTGAAGTATATAAAACATTTCCGCTGAGAGGAAAAAGTATTCCAAATTTCTTTCAATCAAATCGGGTTTATTAATTATTAACAAATCTTATCTCAATTGAAAAGCCTAACTCTTCTGACAAAATAATTTGTTGTATGAACAAGAACTTGGTTGAAGGAACCATTTCATAATCTCGGCCCTGTCATCCTCTCCTAATTATCGAACCCTGGCATCATCCGACAAATCGAAGAGATTATAGGGGACCATTTTTTGAGCAACTCTAGGAATTTCCTAAATTTTTCCAGGTATTGAAAAGCTTGTATTGATGAATTTTTTAATGCACAATATAACGGTGTGTATATTGACGGTGAATGGTGAAAACATTTCACCAATAGGAAGCAGAATAATACTACTGTGTCCAAAAAAGAAGGTGACATAGAATTTATTTTTGGAAATCTTCATTTATTCTCCCAAATCAAATTCATCGCCTTCAAAGTAATCCCTGCCGGATACAATGCACTTATGCCAACGCATTTCCCAATCTTCGAAACAGTTGTTGAAGTCGATTAACAGCTGGATGGCTTTCAGCTCTCTCTTCGATTAGGCTTGGATCTCCTCTATCGACTCAAAACAGTGTCCCCGGAACGGTCTTTGGAATTTATTGAATAGCCAGAAGTCGCGCGGTGCTAAATCGGGTGAATACGGTGATTGTGGAACAATATGGGTCCTGGTGCGTCATTGTGGTGCAAAAACCAAGAGTTGTCTCGATACAATTCCGCTCTCTTAAGGCGAATAGCTTCACCTAAACGACGCATAACCCTCAAATAATATTTTTTGTTGACAGTTTGACGTGGCGGAAGAAGCTCAAAATGCACAACATCACGATAATCGAAAAATAATAATCGGTTTTTGGGTTTTGCCTCACCTTTAGCGCGATATTCGCTCGATTGATCGGTTGTTTTTGGGCTCGTGAGCATAAATCCACATCTCATCTTCCGTAATAATGCGTTTCATCTTGTCCTGATAGTCAGAAAGCATTGTTTTACACACTTCAACGCGACGATGTTTTTCCAGAGAATTCAGTGTTTTCGGTACCAATCGAGATTTGACGCGTCTGAGGCCCAAAACATCCTCCGAAATGGTATTGACTTGTCCTTTTGAAATGCCAACATCATCGGCAAGATTTCTAATTGTTAATCGACGATTTACGAGCAGCGAATCTTTGATTTTTTGAATGTGAACTTCTCGATATACTCTACGAAGGATATAATTTACTGCAACTACCGTTGAAAATATTGTAATTTTGTTGAGATTATTACAATTTTTTTCAAATGGTAGTAGAAATTTTTTTTGACCCAGAATATCCCAGATGGAAAAATTTCGTTGGGAAGCGTGGAAAAAATCTTAGAATTTAATGGAATTTCGTTGGATTTTGATACAATTGTGAACAATGTTTTCAACAAAAATCCATCATAACACGTCGTTCAATAAGTCCCGAAACTAACCACGAAGACAACATTTTTTTTTTTCAAAAATCATATCTATTTATCAATATAATCTGCTTTTAGAGTGATACAATCTTTCCAACGCCTTTCCCCAACATTTCTATATTATGTTTATAGAAGGATTTATCCTTTGCTTCAAAATGGGCTTCAGTTTCGGCAATGACCTCTTCATTCGAGCCAAATTTTTTGCCCCTGGAGCATTTTTTTGAGATCAGCGAAGAGCCAGTGGTCGCTGGGGGCTAAATCTGGCGAATACGGGGGGTGGGGAAGCAAATCACAGCCCACCTCGTTGAACTTTGCCATTGTTTTCATGAACTTGTGGCATGGTGCGTTGTCTTGGTGGAAAAAAAATTTTTCTCTTCTTCATGTGCGGTCGTTTTGCTGCTATCTCCTGCTTTAAACGTACCAACAAGTCAATATAATAATCACTGTTGATCGATTTACCTTCTTCCAAGTAGTCAATGAAAATCACGCCATGTGTATCCCGAAAAACAGACGCCATGACTTTGCCAGCAGACTGCTGCGTTTTTGGACGCTTTGGGCGGCTTTCGCCAGCCATGTGCCACTCGGATGATTGCCGATTCGGTTCCGGAGTGAAATGATGTATCCATGTTTCATCCATGGTCATTCATCGACGCAGGAAACCCTTTTTATTGCGAGTAAATAGCGATAAACAGCTCTCTGAATCGTCGACTCGTTGCTGTTTTTGTTCCACTGAAAGCAATCGCGGCACCCACTTGGCAAAAACCTTTTTCATGCTCAATTTTTCATGAAGGATTGTAAATACGCTTCCAGATGATATCTGTGTCATTTCTGCGATCTCACGGGTCTTCACTTTGCGATTTTTCATTACAATCTTTAACACTTCACTCACATTTTCCGGTGTAACGGCTTCCAATGGCCTACCCGAACGTTCCGCATCGTTCGTGTCCGTACGACCACATTTAAACTCAGCATACCAAAGGCAAATCGTTGGTTTGGATGGAGAGGAGTCCGGGTAACGTTTTTCAAGCCATTGCAGCTGGGCTTCTACGGTGTTTTTACCCATTGGAAAACAATGTTTCATCAACACGCGAAACTCGCTGTTTTCCATTTTTCAAACAAATTACAAAGTGACTTTACTCTAACCCCGATAACTCCCCAGTGAACACTTATGAGAGGAAGAGCTCTTTAAGAGGTCTTCTGAAAGAGCTCTGTCAATGTTATCAAATTGATATCTGAATGGTATCATTTTTCTGAGATCTCAGAAAAAAATCCTCTTAAAGAGTTCGTTTGGATAACATTCTGGCAATATATTATTTTCCTCAGAAATCGACGCATCTGATAACATTCTGATATCTTCATGTTAACCTTCTGAAAGGTCTATCTGACCTCTGACACATAATAAGGAGATCTTTAAGAGCTCCGGATGATAACGTATTGTCCACTGGGTCTGTTGTTTGTGGTTCGATCGACGTGAAATTTTTACACGTTTCATGTGAGGGGTTCGCACACTAGGGAAAGGGGGCCAGTTGCGTATTACTAGCACCATCTTTGGGTTAGTCTCGAGACTTATTGAACGATGTGTTATACTCAATGAAATTCAACAATAATGTGCAAGAAATTCCAAGATCCAGGCAAGAATTGACAGACTTTCTACCCCATTCTGTCTGGAATCACCCAATTGAAATATTCTTTTCATTCTGAAGAACCTTCTCGCTCCACCGACGTTCTCTCAACATCATTGTACATCGCACCCTGTTCGTTCACAATTTTATAGCCTGAGGGTGCTTACTTCGCTCGGAAGTTTATAGACTGACGAAGCCATTGTCGCTCGCTGAGCTCGAAATTTTGTAGGTTGAAGCTCTTCGCTTCACTCGCACTTTGACAATGTTAATGACGCTCCAATTTTCCCAAACCTTGTGATTGGTGGAGCCTGCTCCGCTCGCAATTTTGTAAATTCACGGTGCTCGCTCCGCTCGCACTTTCAGAGTGTTGAGAACGCTCGCTCCGCTCGCGTTTCTTCAAACTTGATGGTTCGTAGAGCTCGCTTCGCTCGCAAAAATTGTGGGCTTATGGTGCTCGCTTCGCTCGCAATTTTGTACACTGGCAGCGCTCGCTTCGCTCGCACCTTACAACACTTGGTGTTTCATGGAGCTCGCTTCGCTCGCAAAAATTGTAGGTTGGCGGTGCTCGCTTCGCTCGCAAGAATTGTAAACTTATGGTGCTCGCTTCGCTCGCAAAAATTGCTGATTCACGGTGCTCGCTTCGCTCGCAATTTTGTCGACCCACGGCGCTCGCTTCGCTCGCATTTTTCCGAACTTGTTGGTTAGAAATACTGAACAATATATCAAAGAAGTTCCAACTCCTCGATATACATTGATTTTCACAAATGCCATTTATCTTTCAAAGTTTGTAATGTCAACACATATTCATCATTCATCCTCTTCGTCAGTATTCAGCGCCCGGTAATCTTTGAATCGATTGGTAAATTACTTTCTGAAATTCTTCATGCAAAAATCTATTCATCGTTTTTTCATACCACTTGTAAATATTTTGTTTTCGACATAGCCTCATCGCCAAAGGTCTTCTGCACCATCCTCGACGAATCAGCAGCAGAAAATTCATTCCACAAACAAAATTTCATAAAAATCCTTCGCTCGACAAATGCAGACGACATTATAAAAATCGAAAAATTCACTTCCAGCAGCTCACGAAACGAAGCGTATCTCAAAAACTAATGAATATTTTGATATGACCCTTGGCGCGGATATCAAAGACAGTCTCTTACGAACCTAAAAATAAGACCTGCACTTCTCCAAATAAATTTGCGCCTAGAGTTGAAATTCAAATATCAACTTACTTTTTGCACACAGTAGTAGTAGTTTCTTAATTTGGGGACAGAATTCACAATCGAAGCGAAGGTTAAACCTCTTTCGAAGTTTCACAGTTTATACGTATCAAACAACTTCTTTTGTTTTTTGTTGAATATCATTTGAATATACGTTCTCGTATCTTTTTTTTATCACACATAAATAGCGACGTTTCCTCTCACGTACCATCTTGCGTATAATAGTTCTTTCGAATATCCTTCCTGGTCACCAACTTTTGCCCATAAATATCAACTTTTTTATAGAATGTATACGACTCTGATGACTCTGAAAAGTATATAAAACCACATCAATCTTTCATCCGTGATATTCGCCAAGAGATGGTATTCGCGAGATCTATGTATATACGTGCACGATGGATCGTATTCATCGGTATCCATCGTGTTTAGGTATTCCATAAGTATAATGAAAAAACTTTTCGAAGCCATATTTCCAAAATAACAGAGGAGAATTCTAGGAGGAAGAACAATGCGGTGTCCGATTTTCAGCAAGATTTCAATTCCCTGTGTTTTTCCTATCTATTTTTTCCTCCCAACCGGGAGAAACGATGAATGAAGTGCGAAATGTTAGCGGGAGGAATCATTTTACTAATGAAAATACAACTTTACATCAACTATACTTTATATATATCTCTCTCTCTCTCTCTCGCGCTAAAATGATTCGTTATGACGCGTGAAAGTTTTTACCAGGAATTTTTATAGATACTTTTCATTATCTATGCAATTATCTAAATGAAAGTTGATTGTGAGAGAATGGAAAAGGATGTTTCCATTGGTTTCTGTATAATCAGATCAAACACGGAGATAAAAACCTTTGAATCAGAAAATTTTCAACAACACCGCGGGATCGCAATTTCCCCCAAGACCCTAAGAAATGATATATCGAAGGTGCTTCGAGGAAAATATCGATTGTTACTGCTTTGTATGGAATTTTGAAGAGAGGAGAGAAGAGCGGAATCACTCCCTGTATAATCTATAATGTGGATAATACCGCTTGTCAAAAACATGGAACATTGATTTCTCAACTTCGATAAAGCGTTATCGAGGAATTTTTTTATTGGCATTCAACTAAAAGGGAAGCTTGTTCGCGAAACTTTTTATAGGGATTTCAATGCTTCAATGCACTCTTCCAAGCTGAATCGAGTTTAGGTGAGAGATATTCTTTTTGGACCCTTGCAAAACGTCCAATGGAAAGGTTAAATTCAAATATATAAATATACATTTCTCGTAACATTGGCTATTTTATTTTAGGTGAGTACTCGAATTTTTAATGAAATCCAGTACCCACTTCATAATATATCCTCGGGACAATAGTAATAAAATCGTTGGAATTATCCAAGAACATTTCTCATTATTCTCAAACAGGAGGCAGCAAAGCGACAAAACGATCAACCTCCCACGTAATTCTCTACTTTCATCATTTCACGTTTGACAGTAATGAAAAGGGACCCTTAGGCGGCGTATCATTTGTTGCAGTCATGTTATTGGATAATACCTCTACGTATCGAAAGTTCCCACAATTTCATCTCTATTCAACAATGACTTGATACCTAGATTGCCAGCAATTTGTTCCCGATTACGGGAATATAATTTTCATCTCAACGTTCTTGAGCTCGTTGAAGAGACGAGAGAAGTCACAAAGTTGGGTTCTTTTTTTCTTTCTTTCATTCGGATCCACAATTGAGCTGGTTCAATTGATTGAAGTCGGTCAATTCAGCGGAGGTAAATTCTTTTTTTGCGAATGCTCTCTTTTCTTTTCTCTGAGAAAATGGGGAGTTTATTGAAAAACGAACAGATGAGAAGATACTTTATAAGTATAACTTACCGAATATATGTTCAAGATATCTCGGTAAGTATGAAACCATTGGGTTTGAAGGTCAATTGCTGAGAGCACATTTCTTGTTCTTGTTCTGTATCGCTCTGGAATGATTTTGAATGTCTAGGCCCTTATAAGGGTAACCAAAACACAGGGCCTGAAATAAAACGAGGACGCTTAGTTTGGCCCCAACTGCCACCAAGAATTGATTCCCACACGGAAAGGGATAAAAAAATGTGTACAACAGAAAGAAGTTTTGCATCAATATTGAAAAATGCGAAGGGAAGCTATTATTTTCTTTGTTCCTTCATTTACGGATTCCACGAATCAAATCACAAAGTAGCATTGGGAATCGAGAGACAATATGGTAGTATTTCGACACAGCAGTGAATATATTTTCAAGGTATTTCGTTGGAATGAAATGTACTTTGGTTATATATTCCTCTGTGAGATAGTATCGGAAAAAAGCACTACATGGGACGAAGAATCAAGGATTTTATTTTTATTATATCATTCTTTTTCATGGAAACATACATACTTTAATAAGATGTTTTTTTATTTTTGTTTCAGGTGAGTTGTTCGCCCTTTCATACGAGAAAATTGAATTTTTTACATAAATGTAGGTGAGTTTTGTTATCCTTTCATTGGATTTTTTACCTCGCAGTGAAGTTAAATCATGTCGCGAATGAACAAAAGACATTGAGGAACTATTCTGAAAAGTTGAATATTCGTTTTCTTTATTCTACATTCTCAGAGTGCGGGAGAATGATTTGGCTACCGGAACTCTGAATCAAAGATTAAAAGCCAATGTCAAAGATCGCGTATGTATAAGACTACTCACGATGAACAGATAAGAGAATGTCGGATCAAATCCATGTCATAGCTCGGCCAACAGGTGTTGGTACCTACACAATCCATGACACACGCGTTGACTTTTATCCGAGTAATCCTGTAAAGCCCTCAAAAATCAATCTTCCTGTAGGATAGGATCGTGTGGACTGTTGTATTTGTTCCTCAGTTTGTATCAACATTCGTTTATCAAATTCGTATCATATGAAACAACAATGATATTTCGTGGCTATGAATTCAATCCTTGAAAGAATAGAAACATTTCACCAACGCTTGGTTGACAGTCTATATAAACGTTTGAAATTAGCGTTGAACGATCTTTGAATGTGAATTAATATCATATCAATCTGAAAACACATGTTTTTAACGTTCAAAATGATTTTTCGAGTGACTCAAAATGAGTTTTGAACAATCAAATATCAGATGAATTGAAAATAAATACCCTGCTTGAAGAAAATCATTGAATCGATTGATTCTCATTGATTTCGATGCAGAAAACTGATTAAAATCCATTGAGAGTCAATTTTTAATGGGTTTGAATCGGTTTTCTGTATTGGAATCAATGAGAATCAATCGGTTCAATGAGATCCTTTCAGCAGGATGAAAAACTCAGGGGTTTCCACACCTGTTAATTGAGTCTTCAAGTACATAACAAATTTTTTTTCAGTAAAAAATAATGCCATGAGTATTGTTAGCACTGATAGCACTCACAAAAATTCAAAAATTTTCATGAAATATATTATATTTGTTGAAGGTTCCCTGACAATAAAATATAGCTTGGCGCAATGTTGACAGACAAGGCTTGGCGATCTATAAATCTTCAATGTTGATTAACAACAAATACAACATTGCACCAATGTTGGTGTTCGAAGGATTTCGTTTGTCAGTCTATTATTGTGGCACAATTGCGCCAAACTTGGCTCATCCTTGGCCCAACATTGACTAAACGATAGATTCCATTCAACGCCAGGATCATTTAAAATGTGGTTCAATATTGCCCCAAACCTTTGGCCCAGTTTCGGTAGAAATTAGCTTTCAATGTAGCGCCGATCATTGGTAATAGCATGGCTCAATATTGGCAACCTATATAATATTTTTGCTACGTTACTAATCAAGTAATCAGTCAATCGCTCTTTACTATGAGTCACACTAGCGGGCTCCTACCGCTGAGCTAACATACATTGCGTCTACCTCTCATGGCAAGATTCATCGACAAAAGACGCCGAGTTGTTCACAAACAAATGAAGGGATGAAAACAATAAGACTTCGAAAAACACATGTCAGAAATTGCGGAATGAGCATACTTTTTATATATTTCTGAGTTAAATATTGTTTACTTTGATCATTGGCGCAACATTGACAAACAAAATTTCCAATTGTTTGCCAATGATGGTATATTTCATTCCCATTGTTTCATCGATGATGGGACTTCATTGGAAAAACACGTAGGTGAATCATAAAATGATGTTATCATTCCAGGTTTGCACCATGCTTGGTTGCCAAGCCTCGGCCATACTTTATCTACGTTGCACCATGCTAGCGCCAGAAAAATCCAGAAATTAAGGAAATGACAGACATGCAAACTTTTGGTAACGTTTTGTTCACCTTCTTTTCGCTCTTTAAAGTGCTATAAAAATAAAAGAAAAAGCAAAGATCATCTCCATTTAAGTTCAGTCTCCAATAAATTCAATCAGCTTCAAAAAAACAAAAGAGCGACTCATTCAGTAATTTTTTAGATATCGTGGAGCCAAACTTGAAAAACATGGTTTCGAGAAAAACGTCTTAAAAATGTACTTTTTCAAAACCCATTAAATGAGTTCCAAATAACTCAAGTTCTTAATTTACTCCCTCCTTCAGAAAAAAAATTCGAGAAAATCACCTGATTTCGGAATTGGCTTGATAAGAACCTCCCCTCAACATGCAATAGCTAGTCGTTGCAACTGGCTCGTAAAGTACCCGATGCAATAGAGACATCTGTGGAAATCATTCTCGACCGACAAAAGAGAAGTACTGTATCGACGCGCCAGGTGGTGCAGTGTCACTCGTTATGGAAGTTGGTTCCCGCAAATGGAAATGAAAACAAATCGTTGATATCAGCGATGGCCAATATTTCACAATACCGATATTTTGTTCAAAGTTTATATTAATATTTTAAAACATTTCTATAAAAAAATTGATTCAGCGTCGATTTAATATTGGCTCAACAATGTTTCAAGTTTAGGGCGAGATTCGCACAACCTTGGGACATGATTGAATTAACATATCCACTTCCAAACATGTTCCAATTAATTTCTCTAACCAACATTTCAATCTCAGTGCAAAAATTACATTAGAATGTTTGAAATTCATTCGATCCAGCCTAGGTTCGTGAAATTTTTAATTCACAAATTATGAATTAACAATCGAATTTTCAATTTTTATTCCAAATGTTGGGATTGAGGAGTGAATAAATTATTTTTCAATGCCGATGTTGGGATCAAAAATTAAAGAAATTGCTTTTCAATTTTGGGATGAACAATTTTCTTTTTTATTTTTTGATCTTCATGGTGGGGTTAAAAATTGAAAAATTATTTTCAACCCGAGTGTTTGGGATTATAAAATGGGGAAAAAATTGTAATTCCAGTGCTAATCCAATTATCTTTTCAATGCATTATTTACAAATCTGAGCCAGCCACAAGCGAAGCCTGATACACGAATAATCACCTCATGTTGGGGCTTTTTATTGTCATCCCTGGTGAAAATGGGAGCGAGAAAAAGGAGTAAACGAAGCGTATGCTGAAGGGTAACAGGAACGTTAATGGAAAGTATACGAAGCTTGAAAGGAAAGGATACAAAGAGTATGTGAAACGGGAATTGAAACAAAGAAAGCGGGAAAAATTCAAGAGATCTAGACAAAAAAATAGAACCATGTGGTGAGAATCGAACCGGTGACTTTCACTATGGTAGAGTCTTATCCACTGAGCCATGGATCGTCGTTGACATCGACTGCTGAAAGATGTTATTTGAAGTCAGAAAAGGTATGAATCGCATACGCTCCATATAACCTACTATTACGTTACATGAAGCATATGCGAAACGGGATCGGAAGTTTATAAAACGTATACAGAACGTATGATTTGATGACTTTCCAGCAAGCGGGTATCATACGCTCCAGAAAGAGGGAGTTGAAACGTTTTTCACTTCGTATACGTTTCCTTCTCGCTTTGTGTATACGCTTCATTTTCACCAGGGATGACAGAACCCTAGCTGATGTTGATAGAAAAATCAATTGGGACGCGAAAGAACCCACCCTGACAGCAAAATGCTGAGCGAATATGCAGCAAATTGTTGAAAACGTACAACAACAGTTTGAAGCAATTTGCAGGGACGTTGCGTCACCAAATGCGCAACAATATGCTGTAAATCTAGGATTTTAGCTTGAGTTGTTATCGCGTTGTTGGGAAGTTGCTTGGTTCCATGAAACTCTCAATCACATGCGTAGCAAATTCCCAGCAACTTTGCACAGCAACTTTTGTGGTATGGGCATGTTATCGTTCCAAGGTTGCGCAAAAGCTCGACAAAGCATCGTGGACGTTGCCTCGTTCTTGTGCCAATGATGAATTTCTGCAAGTATGAATTCCAATTGGATTGTATAACCTCAAATCTGAGAGAATATTCAACCCAAATAGCTGAATTTTTTCCCCTCTTCTTCTCCATCTCTTCGACATAATTTTATTCATATTTTTCTTTTCATTTACCTTTTTTTCATATTTCTCCTGGAAATTTTCTTCGAATCATTTTTCCATGATTCTTCTCATTTTACCTCTCAAATTTATTATTCATATTTTCTTTCTCGACTCTTGTTTCAAGACTCTTAATTTTTTCCATCAAATTTTTATTAAATAGCGTATTTTATTTGACTTTTTTCTTCCACTATAATACTTTTCCAATTTTCCCGCATTTTTTAATAAAAGGCTTATTCTCGTGCGTGAACAGCATTGTGCGGTTTGGAAGGATCGAGATTTGACAGGGGAATCCACATTGGAACGAAGGGAAAACCGCTTTTTGGCATTTTTGTGGATACGGTCATTGATTTGGAACTGTTTGAGGGTTTATTGTTATTTCAACGGAATGAATTTTCAACAAAATTTTCACAAAATTAACAACCACCGATCGTTCTTTCGGTTCGTTGATTATAATTCACGAGTATATTATTCCTTATCGGTTACGTCTCCAATTGATTGTTAATAACTCATTCGATTAATGGAATGAATTTTTTCCATGATTCACAGTCGAATAGGACACATTCGAATCGAATAGGAATTATTTTCAATTGGGATAGAAAAGGAATAGCTCAATTATCAGGGTCGAATGATCAATTGATTGATGGAAGTTCAATTTTTGCTGAAAACATTCAATTTATTTGAAATTTCTGTTCATTTTTTTTAGGCCAAATCATTCTCGTTAGGAGAATTTTTTTAAAGAATCCATATTGTACCTTGGTGAATAATTTTCCCTGAAAATTTCGAAGACTTTTAGCGGATTTTTGAACTGTTCAGAAATTTTCAGAGATTTTGGAGCAAAAAACTGCCATTTGGTGCTATGAAAACCCGAGCGGGACTCATGAAATTTTTACATTCACTCTCGAGTATAAATTTTAATCCTTGAAATGACATGCCGAGAGTTGATTTACCGAAAAAGAAGGGAACATTCCAATGTGAACGTGGGAAAAGAAGCATATTTTCAAGATTTTTTTCTCGGGAACTGTTGAATATAAACGAATAAACTTTTTTCCCCTCAAAAGTAAAATCGAAGAGTGTATGGAACAATGGTCCGATCATGGACCAAGCCTAGCACAAGAGCTGCCGAGACTTGTCTTGAAACATTCAATCGGGACAAGCTTGAGCCAATTGTTCGTTCCAGCCTAGTTCAAATGATTCGCCAAGCATCAACCGATGCTTCTTTCATCACAGATATCTATGGGAAGAGTAATTTGATCCATATTTCAGCTCAAAGTTCTCCCTCGAAATACCGTACATGAATCATCTTAAAACGATAGATTAAATGTGCCTTGGCAGTCTTGACTGGGACGAGCTTGGGTTTTTCCCAGTCTTGTTAATCCCTGCATGGGAAAGACATCTTGAAATCCTGTAGAGAGTTCTTCAAGATCAGTTGATTTCCGTGTATGATCACATTTAAAAGTAGCCTATTACCATTGAGTCAAGTTTTATTCTTATTTAGATCAAATATATCTATCTTGGGGTGTGAAACTGGAGTGTGGGGCCAATCATGGGGAGGAGATTGGACTGGTCTTGGCCCGATAGTTATGCACAAGTCTTTATCCATTGTGAACTCGGAATTCGGTCACTAATTGAAAACACTGTGCCACTTATGTGGACAACATCGGCTTAAATAATCATCTTAACCTGAGGTTGATTCCCACGCTTGTGCCAAGCTTGTACCAAGTGCAGTTCTTGGCCATTCCAAAAATACGAACAAATGTCCCATGACTAACTATCCATTGGAAACAGCGGGACAATCATGGAATCAATTATTTTTAACGGAGGTTTGTTCCTGATACACGTGCCAATCCTGGGACAAGCTTGGGGTTTTTTATTCAGTCCTGTCAATACCTTCATGGGAATGATCTGAAACAGAGAATCCAAGAAGTTTCTCGATCTATGTTGTCGCCCCTATCGCCCGTACCTCAATTATTTTATTCTACAGAAAATTAACAAATTGACGGTGGTTCTTGCAAAAGTGTAAAAAAAGAAACACCTTTCTCCGTCATAAATCAGGTGGAATTTTATAAATTAAAATCAAAATCTCAACAAGTTCGAGGTACGGACGATAGCAATAATAGTACTGAATACCGTGTTGAAATTTGAAGTCGTTACGATTGGTTGTTTTTGAGAAATCATCCCTTCAAGGTGATCCATAAAGCTGTTCCAAAGTTGGAACCTGCGCTGTTTGAGTTTCTTGTTTGAAGCGTTACAAGATAGAAAACACCTCGACCGAGTGCAGGATATCAATTTTATGGGTAATAAACATTGAAAAATGCTCCAAAAAGGAATTCGAATTTTCCAACCCCACACACATTGGAATGTCCCCTTAATTCCGCCAGATCCGTCAGCTCCTAAAACAGATAATTATATTCGATCAGAAGAAATATATTCCAGTTACTGTTAAAATCTTTTGTATGAAAGAAACTTGTTGGAAAGTATCGAAAAAACAATAAAAGCAGGAGAGTATGCAAATGTTCCTTTCTTTCTTTCTTTCTTTCTTCCAAGCGAGGGAGTTTCAATTAACGAGACGCGACAAATTTGAGGGGTGTTTCCGTTGATGGAAAATCCCATTGGCCATTAAATCCTTTTCCCCGTGCTCTCTCACGGTTAAACGCTCTTCCAACAAGACAAAGTTCAACCCATTTAGAATTCTATCTTCAATCTTTAAAATCCCTATTCAATTTTCGAATCATTTTTGTACTCTGTCAATGAGAAATATTCGATGCAATAAATATCCCTCAATTGACCGCGTATGAAATACAAAATAGACGACACAAATATTCCATTTCCCTCGAATAAATATTGATTCGATGAATACCTAAATTGATCATCCCAATCCATACATTTGATGTGAATCAACAATGCTTTTTTGTTATTCAATAAAATCATTCATTTGCTTTCGATGCGAATGCGTCTGAAAAAATGAAGTGCTACATTGAAAGAGTGTGTATCGAAAGATTACACAACACCGCGATTCTAATTCTATGAAAATAATATTGGGATTAACGTTGCTGTTCGTGCGATACGATTGTGAATGTCGAATCATTGTTATATACGCGCATTGCGAGTTTTCTCTCATCGCTGAAAATCGCTTCCGCTCGTGTCTTCTTTATTCAATTGTTATGCGTTCGACACAATCACCGCGCTTCGTGTCTTTTGCATTATATAATTATCCCATTTATTGTATTTGATGTCGTGCACACCGGGAGACATTTATATCAATTATCGGCGCAGAATTATGTTAATTGAGAGTCATGGAGGATTGTGCGAACGCAATTGTGTCAAAAATTATAACACGTTCCCTGCAATTAAACCCTCGTCGTGTAGTGTTTTGTACATACCGGTATATAACGAGAGAGTATAACAATGTCGTAGAGTAATGAAAACATACTCGTCAATTAAATAATGTGTCATGTTGTTTGATACGCCATAGCAATTATAGCGATTTGCGATGCAATACATTTTCCTTGATTCTGTGCTCAAGCTACCGTAAATGAGACGCATTTTTCCCATTGTGAGTACCAGTTCTCCAACTTGACTTGGTCTCACTTTAGTGGGACATCTTTGCTTTCGTCGCAAGGTCTGGGTCAAAATGCTGTCCGTTTCTGGCAGATATTTTGAACCCCTAGAACGGGCACGTGGAAAACACAGGAAATTTCAAATGGCTGTAACTCATTTGAAACTAAACGGATTTCAACTCACTGGGGATGTCGGGTTTTGTTCGTTGGGATGTATACTTTGAAAATATTTGGGTGACAAACTACAGAGATGAAGAGAGGTTCAGATGCTGGGGTAGAAAGAAATGTTCTGGGGTTCTAAAAGATCCCACATGCCCGTTCTAGGGTTAAAGGGGAAAACAATGATAGCCAACCCAAGGGCTCTATAGGGTGTGGCTGGACATACTCAAATTACAATACCTGCTCTCCAAAATCTTTGGAGTGAGATTTCACTGTTTAGCCAGCCAGAAGTGAGCTAGTCGAATTTTCGAGTGAAATTTCCACTCTTTTAGAGTGATATTCTAAGGTTTCAGGTTAGAAACACACAACCACTCCGATGCTAGAGTGAATTTTTCACTCTAAAAGAGTGAGAGGTCACTCGAAACGAGTGAAAATTCCACTCGAAGGCTCTTCTGGGTCACTTCTGACACTTAGTGGAGTGAAATGTGCGATTTTTCACTCTTCCAGATTTAGAGAGTGGGCGAGACGATGGTGACCCGCCTAGGGCCTCTACGGGGTGTGGCTAGGCATGCCCCGTCCAGCAAGCCCCATCTGTATACAAAATCCACGCACACAATGAAACTGCCGATAAAAGAACTTTGATTGTGTAGAGGCAAAATGTCTTGATGAAGGGGGCAAAAGTTGGCGGAAGTTTGAATTTCTGGCATCACTGGTCCACCCAGGGCCTCTATGGGGTGTGACTGGGCATGCTCAAATTACAATATCCTTAGATTCAAATATCCGGGGAATACACTAGCAACCTCAACTGGGGCCCACATGAGCTGTGGGTGGGAAACTCTTATATTGGATGCCCAAGTTATACCCTTACGGGGCCCGGATACACTTTAGGATGCCCAGGATTGATTTCCACACGGGAAGATTGAGGTTATTTCGCTTCAAATTCAGAACCCTGCTAAAAATGCTAGGCAGAACTGCACGGAAAGACTGAGTCTATTAATATTCAGAGAAATGACTATCAATCCAGGGAAAACGAGGATCACTGAAAAATATTCGTAGTCGATGTATTAACAATTGATAGTTTCACTATGAAAAATACCAATGAAACTAGTCCTGACGAGAGGAGGGGACTGGCAGGGTGTTTCCCCCCGGGTCCGGAGTTTTCTGGGAGCCCGGATTTTTCCCAAATACTTTGTCTCCTTCCGTTTTTGTCGAAGGGTTTCCAACTCAGATGGATTTTGAAGTCAAGGAACTTTGTATTATTCCTTTGAGAGAATAAAGTTTTTCAACCCTTTTTCCACCCAATTCCAAGAAAATTGGGGCCCGTAAGTCGCTTCCCCCCGGGCCCGGATTTTCTCTCCGCAGCCCTGAATGAAACTATCAACTATTAATATTTTGACTACGAATTTTTGTTAGACTCACTACGAATATTTTCCAACGATCCTCTTTTTCCCTAAATTTACAGTAATTTGTCTGGAAGTTGATAAATTTTTCCTAAATATTGATAGACTTGGTCTAATCCAGGCAGAAACTGACAAATTTTCTATCCGATTTGGTTCGGGACCACTAAATTGTAACATCCTATCAAAATCTGGCAGGAAAATTTTGGTTAGTTTTTGACTGGATATTCCGAGTTGGTAATTCCTGACCAAATCAGGTGACAAGTTTGTCAATTTTTGCCTGAATTACCTGAGGAAGAGACAACTCAAAGGCTGACAACGATTTTCCATCCGGTTCCGCCTGGCATTTTTACTACTCCATCAGCTGTTAGGGGCAGATGATGGTGCTGAAGGAGTGGTCTTAGGGTCCCTAAACTGATGGCTAGTGCCATTCATGGGAAAATTCCGGTTCCATCCCAAGTAGCACAACAGGTTAGAAATGCTAAGAAGGTTCTTAGAAGTTCTGAGCATGTTTTTATGAACATTCTTAGAATCTCCGAATGAGACTGTTTTGGAACAAGTATATTTTGTGCACATTCTCAGAACATATTTTTCGAATTTATCCAAAACAGTCTTATCTGCATATTCTATGCATGATCACGGAATGAACGCAGAATATTTGAAATGTTCTTGTGCTACTTGGGATACTCCTACACCTGGTAGACATTGTATTATCTACCACCGAGCGGTCCCATAGTCAAAGAAAAAAACAACCATTCGCCAAAAAATTGAGGTTAATTCGCTTCAAATTCAGAACCCCGCTAAAACTGCCACGCAAAACTGCACATGAAATCGTTGTCAGGCTTCGAACGGTCACTTTCCCAGGTAATCCAAGCAAAAACTGACAAATTTTTCATCCGATTTGGTCCGGAATCACTGAATTGTGACATCCTATCAAAACCTGGCAGGAAAATTTTCGTCAGGGTTTTGGACTGGATATTTTGAGTTGGTAATTCCAGACCAAATCGGGTAGACATTTTGTCAGTTTTTGCCTGAATTACCTGGGATTGAAACCGTTTGAAGACTGACAACGATTTTCTGTCCGGTTCGACCTCGCATTTTTAGCGAGGAACTTTCAATGTTCTGAAATTTGGCGCTGCTGCTGTTTTCCAGAGTAGTATGAAAAATTCCTTATTCATTTATAAGATACGGTTGATTCTTATCAAATACAAATACCACAGTATTATAAGACAACTTTTCGAGAATATTTTGTGGGAATTTGAGTACAAAATATTCAAAACTGAGCCATTAGCAGGAAATCTGCCTAGAAGTCTTGAAAAAGAACAAAAGTTTTGCGGTGATCGCTATAACTCATGACTCAATCATCTGAAACAAAAAAACCAAAGTGGGTTTATTAGTGTATGAGTTTCCCCAGGTGACAACGTTGAGTTTCCTTCTTTTAAATTGATTTTTCGATTTTTGGTGAGACTGGAAAGTCAAAAAAACGTGATTTTCGCTTTGTTGCGGAAAGAGTGTTTCGTACATTTGAATTTCTACTTTATGTCAACTCGTGTAATTTCCTTAGCTAAGTTTTGAAATTGATTGGTTTAGATTATTTCGAGTGATTTTCTTGCATTTCTGTGTCCTAATATGTTTGAGTTGATTTTCAAAGGGCAAACTTTGCCTGGTGACAACAGTCGTTGCGAAGCGTTCGGTGACGTAAGATCACTTTCCTCAGATAAACTGCTTATTAGTAATATCTCGATTAGACGAGTGCGTCTATGTTTTCAAGGGTTTTTTTTTCAGTGATGTTCTCTGTTTCGCGACCTTTTCTATAATGCTATTCTTAGGAATATTCGGGTGCATACTTGCACACTTTTCCTTATTTTGCAAGCGAGGAGAGTGATTATTTCTTTTCTTCGCAGTGCCAATAAAGAGTGGCTTTTCGTAGCTTCAAATATCTAAGCGCTCGGCAACGGTTCACCCGCTTTCATTGTGATTATATTTATTTCTGAAGTGAGTGTGCGAGTGAGACAATTAGTGTTGAGAAAGACTGTTGATATGTGTTTAGCGAAATTATAGTTTTTTTATCCAAACCAAACCGCTTCAATTTTCTTATGAAAAAGCCTAATCCGGAACTTATCCTTTGGTCACCGTGCTCCATATGAAGTATGGCAATAGATTCTATTTGTGCTTTCCTTTTGGAAAGCTTTATATTGTTTCATTTCTTTTACACGCTCAAAAAATCGGCTCATTTGTTACTGTGTACTGTGTGTGCCAAATTTCAAAAGGATCGGTGCGACAGATTCAAAACTGCACAGATCACCGGCTCTGAAAACGTGAAAATCGCAGTCTTTATCAACAGATTGAAGACATCGCGAACAATAGAAGATTATCGCTTAACATCAGTTTAATAAATTTCCATTTTAATAAAAAAAAATTAATATTTGAATTGTAATGTATTGAATTAATGTTGAGCGATTATCTTCCATTGTCCTCGATGTCTTTTCAATCTGTTAATGAAGATTGTGATTTTTACGCTTTTTTCTCTCAGTGTGATTAAAATTTCATACCTGCTCCAGTTTTAGTTTTGCTCCAATCGCTCTAAAAATTTGACACAGCATTCTTGAGATGTTGTGCATTCATAAAAAAAAATGAAAAAGAAATTTCAAGACCACATCCCCCCTTTAATCTTTGATGGTTGATCTTCAACGACACGTTTATAATCAGGCTTCCTAGATTTTATTCCTGTTCCATGAAGTGGCTCAATGCAAGCGCCCGCGCGCACTCGCCTTGAAGCGGCAGCTTCTCCTGCAAACCGCTAGGAACTGCCACTGTCCCGTCACTGAAGATCATCGCGTCAAAGTATAAGGGAAGGTTTTGCAACATAGCTCATCACTGAGTTCTTTCCGAATACATATCCGGGCTATGCTTCGCATTCCTTGCGGAAAAAATAGAAAATTCTCCCCATGTGAACCTGGATACCATTTCGGTTCCAGAGAAGATTCACAAAACCATTAATTCAAACTGTTTACACCTGAATTTCGACTTGTGACTCCAAGAACAATATTTTAGAAATTCAACACCGATTTTTTGCCATCTACTAGTTGGGATCAGTGAATTTTGTGGATCAATCGAAATCTGGTTGAAGCTTTAGCTCCACCTTTACCAAACGAATATGTATCTCGAAGACTTTCCGGAGCTCTGTCCTGTAAAATTTTTGAATACACAAAATCCCTTCGAAACCAGGGATGGGCAGCCTCAATTAATTTTTGTACTTGAAGTACTTTTCCTATTGCCATAAAATGAAGATTTTAAACGTCAAATTAGAAAATAATTGACAAGAAAAAGTACTTCAAGTACAAAAAAGTAATTTAGGCTGCCCATCTCTGTCCGAAACAATACAAAATAAGTGAAATCGCACAAAGCTCGACAATTTATTCGATTCCCTCCTCCGTTCATCATTCAAAATGCGACTCGAATGAAGAATCGAGGCTGATGAATCACCGTTCTAAAAGACTCATTCTATCGTGTTGTACAACATCTATTTATTCATACTCGATCAAAATCACTTGACTCTCATTCAAAGACGCGCGTATATAAACTGCTCGCTCTGACAACAAACTCATCACACTCTAACGATTTCGATGATGATTATAACCTTAATCGAATGCATATACATACATACATATCCCAAGCATCTTTGAAGTGCGTCTATTTCGTGAACGCCAGATGCAGAGAAGAAGAAGAGATGCAAATACAGAGGAGTAGGAGGAGTAGCAGTAGCAGTAGCAGCAGTAACAGCAGCACTCGTGGCACAAAAGTACTCCAAGTAAACAGTCCTTAGACTCATCCTCGTCCATTCCCCAGTATCCATTGTAACCGTTTCATGGGAATATAAATAGCGCAATTTCTGGGAATCATTTCATTTTGAGGTACCAAGTTGGGGAATTAATTCTGATTTCTCTTGTTTCATCACGTTGTCTTTCTCATCGTTCTACGCGAATATGAATATTTGTTGCGTATTTGCGATTATCCGAACAGTAAGAAAATTAATAATCCAGGGTAAAATGACGAAATAATAGCACGTTAATCCCAGGAGATGTATATTCTACGAGTTTCATACGTGTACCGGTAGAAGATGTACGTACGAAGACTGAAAAAATTCAATAAAGTAAATATCATTCTCGAACGGTTGCGTGGACTGGATTTTGCATGAACGAAATATTGAATTGCAAAATGTTGTTTTAAAACTGCTGACTACGATGTTCATTCGCCATAGGCGATGGAAAAAAGTACAAGTAGATGGGAATGAGGTGGAAGGAGGTAAAGAAAATGTTTTATATCGAATTTTTCACGCTACACGAGTATAGTTGCGGATTTTCAAAGAGATATTATTCATCTAACGCGACAATTCTAAGGAAAAACAGTGTTGTCTTTCAAAGTGCCGTTGAGAAAAATACGAGAGATTAATCTGTGTTGGACAATTAATTACAGATTCATTCAATTGAAAAGTTATTATTGCTGTTTCCACAAATTTTATCTCGGTCTCGTGTGCAATTCTTTGAAATGATGCTCGCTGCTTTCCCAATTTCTTCATTTTAACCTTCGCTGCACTCGCGTTTTTCTCAAATCTGAGAGCTGGATGGCGCTTACTTCGTCTGCGATTTCCTAATCTGGTGTTTCCGTGACGCTATTGATACTCACTGTGCTGGATAACTGATATTTGAAAGAATATCGTGAATACCCGTGCTCGCGTTTATCCAGTCTGAATAATTTATAGTGCTCACTTCGCTTGTCATCTTGCAAAAGTACTTTGGTATCACAAACACCAAATCTTTTATAATAATCGAGGTCTCGTCAACTGTTGTATGTTAATGCTCATTAATCTCGTTCAATGTGAAGAATCCAACAGCGTAAACTTTCTTCATTTTTACTTCATGAAAATAGAATAAATACATTTTGTATCAAGAATTTTGAATTCAGTGATTCATCAATTGATTCAAAGATTACCAAGTGTTGAATGCTAATTCACATTCCAAAATTTCAAAAAGAAATTACATTTATAAACAATAATATGCATCAAACAGGTGGAAGTTTTTCACCAAATCGTCCAATGTTACGAACTATCGAGTTTGGGGACACGCGAGCGAAGCGAGCGTCATTCGTGCGAGCGAAGCGAGCGCCATAAGGTCACAAATTTGCGAGCGAAGCGAGCTGTATGAACTAATAAGTGTGGAAGAGTGCGAGCGAAGCGAGCACTGTACGTCCACAAAATTGCGAGCGAAGCGAGCTCCATGAATCATCAAGTTTTAAAAAGTGCGAGCGAAGCGAGCACCATGAATCATTGGGTTTGTCAAAACGCGAGCGGAGCGAGCCTCCTCACCTACAAAATTGTGAGCGAAGCGAGCATCATGAGTGCGAGCGAAGCGAGCGCCATAAGCCTACAAATTTGCGAGCGGAGCGAGCTGTATGAATCAACAAGTGTAGAAAAGTGCGAGCGAAGCGAGCACCGTACGGTCACGAAATTGCGAGCGAAGCGAGCTCCTTGAACCATCAACTTTGAAAAAATGCGAGCGGAGCGAGCCCTTCTCACCTACAAAATTGTGAGCGAAGCGAGCGCCATAAGTCTACAAAATTGCGAGCAAAGCGAGCTGTGCGAACCAACAAGTGTGAAGAAGTGCGAGCGAAGCGAGCACCGTATGTTCACAAAATTGCGAGCGAAGCGAGCACCATGAACAATCAGATTTGAAAAAATGCGAGCGGAGCGAGCCCTTTTAACGTACAAAATTGTGAGCGAAGCGAGCTTCATGAAATGTGAGATTTGAAAAGAAAACTCAAGCGAAGCGAGTGCCATCAGGATTGTTGAAGTACGAGAGACGCGTTGATGATACAATAGTTGATTATGAATAGTTGAGTGTGAGAGTAGCGAGAGACGTGTACAAGGAATATATAAGGCTCAGATAATTCTCTAGAAGAACAGAAGGAAGTGATCCACATTGTGAATACTTCTAATGGCGAAATTTATCGACAAAGACATCGAGTTGTTACAGACAAATGAGAGGAGGAAAATAAGATCCCAAACAACATATATCGGAAATTGTTCAAGCAGCATACTTTTTATATATTCTTGAGGTAGTTATCCTCCACCATAATTTCATCATTGGCGCGAAATTGACAACCAAATTTTTCAATTGTTTGCCGATGATTTTATTGATAATTCTATTTTATTACCACTCTTTCCATCAGTGATGGGACTCCATCGGAAAAATACATTGATAAATCATCCCAGGTATGCTTTGACAAACTTACCGTGCTTGGTGCCAAGCTTGAGTCAATGCCAATCAACATCGGGCCTCGCTTGGTTGCTCACATTGGCATCAAACTAGATGATGATGGTCTAGGATGATAACAATGTTCAATGCTTGGCATCCGAGGCTGGTTCAATATTAATAGATTAAAATTCAATATTGGTTCCATACTTGCAATCGATATTGTTGCCATTATTGATATACAATACTAATTTGAACTGAATCAGTTAAATCAGTATGATGGATCTTTCTTTGGCGTCCAAGTTTGATCGAACATTCACATTTGAGTGATTTAGTCAATCACGTTGCCCTCTCAGCAATCCAATTACCTGTGGCAATGAATTTTTAGCTAAATCAGCGAAAATATTTGATATTTTGTGTATAAAACCTCGATTTTCTGGATCAGCACACTTTTCTTCTCCGTAATACAGCACAAGAATCCAAGAAAAATTCCTGATAAGTCCATAAAATAGTATTGTGAATCTTTTTGAATTATTTTGAATTCATTCCGAGCTCTCGTGCTGTATGCACGGAGGAAAAAAATTCGCTGTAACAGCGAAATCTGATTTTTCTGGATATTTGTTGCTGGAATAGCCAATTTCCATGGTTTCAATCTGACCCAGGTATGTTTTGACAAACGTACCGTGCTTGGTGTCAAGCTTGAGTCAATGGCACCAACATTGGCACCAAACTAGATGATGATTGGTCTGGGATGATCCGAGCTTTGTTCGATATTAAAATTCAATATTCGTTCCATGCTTGCAATCGATATTGTTGCCATCATTGATATACAATACTAATTTGAACTGAATAAGTAGGATAGATTTTTCATCAGCGTCCAAGTTTGATCGAACATTCACATTTTAGGTTAGTGTCAATGCTAGTCATCACCGGGTGTAGCCTAATTACCAACAATATTATCAAGCTAGATCAATGTTTAGGATGATAATAACGTTTTCTGCTGAGCATTCAGCTTTCATATACATCGGAAATCCAACACGGAAAAATATGCTTGGTCCTGGCATTGATGTTCAAGACGGTATCAAGGTTTGGTTAGCTATGACGGGCCAAGCAAACACGACAAAATATGTTTGGTCCTAACATTGTTGTCCAAGACCCCATCAACGCTTAGTTAACTTAGCCTAACCGGACTTGGCATACCAAGCTTGACGCCGATCATGGTGCAATAGTCAGTCTTGGTATTACGAGCCTGGGATTCAATGATGTTGTGATTTCTTATAAAGACTTCTCCATACTTGATCTAGGTTTTTCCATACCAGTGCCGATTGTAAATCCCCGATTTGATGAGAACTCAGTTCCAAAATCGAGAACTTCAAAACTCTATAATTTTAACTGTAATTAATGAAATATTAATTTCGGTTATTCCTTTGAATAACCCGCCTCATGCACTGACTTCATTGAAGATGGTTTTTGTCGCTACATTTTCCTCTTGCACGAGAGAACCGTACATGAACGCGTTCATGTACACGTTCATGTATATACTCTAGATGAAAGGATATTTCTCATTCGCTTAATTGTGCTCGAAGAGGAAGAAGAAGGAAAGCAAAAAGAAGAAAAATAACGTTTTTAATTTCATATGGTTTTCTTTGGCGACAAGGGAATACCTTTGAACGACGCGACAGTAGGGGAAACTTCGCATGCAAAGATTCATAAAGGAAAATATGGTTGGTAGTTTCGATACGGATCTGTCGTCGTATTTCATATAAAAACCGAGGAATAAATGTGAGTTGAGAAGCACTGGGGAAATTCAGGAAATCAAACGAGAGTATGCATCGTATTAATTATACTTGTAAAAGATCGAAGGTCAACAATGATGAAAGCAACAATTACTCGATCTCATTTAACGTAATGCGGATTGAAAGAGATAAATACCACTGGTATAAGTCTAATGACTTTGGAATAAATGAATCATAGATGAGGAATATCGAGTGACAAAGTAATAGAATGTGTAACTGCAGTAACAGATAACTTGTGATTTTTTTGACCTGCATTCGAATCACTGTGCTCAGAATTTGTCTATGGTGTCAAATTTCCAAGATAAATGAGCTGCGGAGGGGTTGTTTTAAAAATGCTCCTTGGAATTGTTTGGGAGGATAATTTACCGCGATGAATAATTGTTCGAAAAATAACTTACTTATACTTTAGATAAATGTTCGCTTTTTCGCTATGGAAGAATGAAAGACTCACTCGAATCACCCTGGTTCAAAGAATCCATAGAATCTGAAGAAATGAAATTTCATGCGATTTAGTCAGAATATTGTGCAAGATTCAATAAGATTTGGCGAGAATCAGTCGGTTTGTTCAACTAGGGCGACCAAGATTTTTGTTTTTTTTTTGGATTCAAAGATTACTACTCTTCGGAATTTTTAAATATTAAATATTAAAATTAAGCTGAAGGAGAATCCACAAAAAGTGAAAGGAAAAACTGAATCATATAAATTATAAATTTCCACATGAATTGAAGATTGTTTATAATAGAATTGAAATATCTTAGAACTATGTTGGCCAAAGGAACTAATTTATTCCACCCTCAAATCAATCATATACGCGAAGTGGAAACATTTCTAGAACAGATAAATCGAGAGCTGTATAATATTATTAATTTACTGGAATACGTCAAATCGATTGAACCCTAGATTAATTACGTAACGGGACCCATAACGATTCCCTCTGGTCGATTAATGATTTGTCGACTAATGTACATCCTAGGTACATAAATCGCGTTGCACGTTTGTTATCTGATTAATCCAATTAATTGCTATCGAGTAGTGCACGTTTCATGAAAGGGAAAGAATAAATTTGGCTATCTTTCAAACCATTAACCAATGCTGGCAACACGCGCGTACCTCGTTTTTTCAATATCATCACCCACAATTATGAACGCTGGAAAAAAATTCCCTCTCTTCATTCTGATTTATTTTCAAGAGAAATTACAATATTTCATTCGTATGGAAAGTGATTAAGAAGAATAACATATTCGAACAACCCTTTACAAAAGATATATACTATAAAATGAAATGATGGAAATAAATTATTCATTCCAATGATGGAATAAATTATTTTGTTAACATTGAATAAACATTCTATGCATCCTGAATTAGATTTTTCTCATTCATCATCAAATTGCAATGATAAAATCGTGAACCATCGAAACCCAGATATCGAAGATAATTATTGACGATATTTGTTTATGAATTCCGAAACACACAAGAGTTCTGTAGGAACAGGACACAGACACAATCAGGAGCATTACAATCGTTTCCTTGCAGAATTCAGTCGATGCCTGGGGGGGCTTTCTGACAGAACTGACGGAACGTGACCGTGTTGTTGCTTCTGATGCTCATTCCGCTTCGATCGTTTGTGTATTATCTTGAAACCCATCTCGGATAATTCTAGATGGATATGCGATGAAATCTGATTGCATAATATGGGCTGTGATATTCATCATAGGAGACGTTTCCTCCTTTGATTCATTAGAAACTATTTTCCCTGATCGATATGAGTTTCTATAATTTTCTGATCATCGGAACTCGCGTAAAGAGCGCAGAAAATTTGAAGCGAGGGAACAAATAATAACGACAAATTTATTCAGGGAGCGTGCAGCGTAATCACAACGACGCTTTGTGCGTTATTTAAAAAGTTTGACACAAGGTTATTAAATACCGTTTCACTTCATCAATCTAAATAGAAAGAGACACTTCTGTGCCTTGCGTCACGTCGTTAGAAGGCCACTGGTAAACACGTGCATGTGTTATACGTACATGGTTAAATTATTCAACTATATGAGCTTGTTAATGATTGGATCAGTTCAAACTCGGGGGAAAAACCTGTCGTGGATGATACAAACTTTGTTTACTCCTCGCGACAATGTGTGTTATTCTGGTATACCTTTGGAAACGGAATGGGAACCTTAATCATCATTTCAATCTCCGGGAAGCCAATAACGAGAGCATTATTGTGTAATTAGAATTGTTTCAATATCAAAAGATATGGATTGAAATAACAAAAACACAAGGTTTTGAGGTATTGGAACGAATTTGACTGATGACAAATATTTCAACATAGAATTTTATTTACAAAAGCTGGTTAGCGGAGTGTTGATCATATCAAAACTTATTCATTATAATACACTGTACTCTCTTTCAAATTTCATAAAGAGAGAATCTGCACATCTTTGGCAGATTTATTAATCTTTTCCTGAATTTGAGAGACTTCGATGAAAATTACAATAAAAGGTTGAATCTTTGGATAAAGGAGTCCATTCATCTGGGTAGAAATTTTCCCGATTGAAAACGGGCCCAGACCTCCCTAACCAGGGCCAGGAATAGGCCGATTCGCATTTCTACCCGAGCATCCGCATTGAACGTGCAGATTTCCAATTGGAACCGATTAAAATTCATTGGATTCGAATCAGAAATCCGAATGTTCAATGAAGTTGAATGGGTGTCTTCAACCAGAGCTATCCCTTCAAAGATTTGTTTGTCATTGAATTCATACGCCATCTTCAACGCTTGGATGATGCGCGCAGAAGACAGATGTGTTGAAAAGTCCCATAATTTATTGAGGATCAGCGCTGGGCTGTGACAGATAGAGTTTTCACTCGAATTTACTTCTAAAAACTCCCATAAGTAGATTTATTTCTACAAGAAATTATGGTACTTTTGAAGCTATGTTCAGGTAAATAATTATGGGACTTTTAAAAATACAGTTTTCTGCGTGTGGGTTCTCATTGGGCGCATTCAAATTTAATGCTGGACCCTAGTGGAACCTATTGGTTTTGTAACACCTGTCCCACGGAGTAACCAGACATTTGCTAGTAACTTGCGAGTTACTGGGAAGTTTTCTGGTTTTTCGTTGGCATAAGTGTTACAAAACCAATGAATCGCTACAGCATTTCTACCAGGGAAGTTAACTAACGAAACATCCAACGTTTTCATGAAAAATTGTGAACAGATGAAATATGGCGTTATCGTTGCCAGAGCCCTGATCACGGCGATTGTCACACAGTAAAAAGTAAAACTTAAAGTGATCCCGAATATCAGCTTAAAAATGCAGCCAAAAGTAGCACCTATTCCAACTGAAAGTAAGCAATGAAGAAGACTGAATTTCAGTCACTTCCATCTTACTTTGGAAATTGAGATGGAATTCTATCTTAATTCCAAAGTAAGATGAAATTGACTGAAATTCAGTCTTCTTCATTGCTTACTTTCAGTTGGAATAGGTGCTACTTTTGGCTGCATTTTTGAGCTGATATTCGGGATCACTTTAAGTTTTACTCTTTACTGTGCACTCCATCACGCAGAAATGAGAGATTATAGCCATCTCTTAGGAAATTTTCCCTCTTTCATGCCAAATTTTCTTGTTCTTTTCCCTATTTTTTCCTCAAAACATGGAAAAGAATATGGAAATTTCGTGAGTTCATGGAAATGAATAGGGAAAATTTTTCTACGGGGTGACAGCGGAATCTCATTCTGCGCTGAATCCCTTTTGCTGTGACAGCGATGTTTTCGCTGTGACAATAAAAAACCTCCGCGCCTCCAGCAAAGTTTGTTCGCTATTCTGTACTCTCTGGAATTTTCAGAGTGAGATTTCACCCTTTAGGCAGCAAGAAGTGAGCTTGTCGAAATTTCGAGTGAAATTCCCACTCTTTCAGAGTGGAAGTCTAAGGTTTGAGGTTAGAAATTCACAACCACTCCAATTTTAGAGTGAATTTTCCGCTCTAAAAGAGTGGAGGTTCGCTCGAAACGAGTGAAAATCCCACTCGAAGCGGACTGGCTCACTTCTGAGACTTAGTGGAGTGAAACGCGTGATTTTTCACTGTTCCAGATTTAGAGAGTACATATTACTGAAAATTCTACTAGCCCAGCAAAAATCAACTGTGGCGATGAATTTTCAGCTAGATTGGCAAAAATATTTGCTGTTTTATATATAATACCTCGATTTTCTGGGTCAGCAAACTTTCCTCCGTGATACAGCACAAGAATCCAAGAAGAATTTCTGATAAGTTCATAAAATGGTATTGTGAATCTTTTTGAATGATTTTGAACTCATTTCGAGCTCTTGTGCTGTATGCACGGAGGAAAAAAATCCGCTGTAACAGCGAAATCTGATTTTCTTGCTGTGATAGCAATCTTGTTACACTGAGAGAAATTCATCATTAAAATTTACTCATTTCCCCATCAGACGGGGGAAATAGTTGACATAAAAATTTCATTTACTTGGCATGAGATCATAAATTGATGAGAAAGAAAACAGTAATTTTTCATAATGCGAAGTTTAAAAATTAAAACCAGTCAGAATTCGTGTGAAAAAAGACAGTAATTTCTTATGACACAAATTGCAGAAGAAAAAATGTAAAAGAATGATCGATGGCTTCGGGGAAAGGAGCTAGGTTCGTAATCATGAACAATCATGTTCGACGCTGGTTAAGGTACAATTTTTTTTTCTCGGTTAATATAACAGTAGGAAAAATTACTGGTAGTTCCCATTAGTTTGTGATCATATGTCATGTATATCCCTCGTTTAACGACAAAAACCAGTAATTTTTAATGATACATTTCCCTCAGTGTAGCTACACTGAGAAAAATGTGTTTCGTAGAACTAGCAATAAAACCATTGCTGACATTTTATCGTTGAATATACAATAATTCTTGTTCTTATAGCAATATATAGTTGTCTTATTAACAATAAAATTGTCAATCCAGCAGTTTTATTGCTGGTTGATATGTGACAATTCAGCATTGTCATATGTCAACCTACAATAAAAATCGTAAAAATAAGACCGTCAACATTGCTGAATTGACAATTCTATTGTTAACAAGACAACATGTATTGCTATAAGAACAAAAATTATTGTACTTCCAACAATAAAATGCAAACAATTCTGTGATTGCCAGTTCTACGAAACACATTTTTCCCAGTGTATGACAGCAACTTTTTAGCTATAGCAGCAGAAAATATTGACTTCTCTAGCAAAATTTGTGTGCTATTTTATATGCAATCCATAAATTGCTGCCACATCTAAAAAAATCGCTGTTCTAGTTAACAAGATTACTGTGATAATAGTCTTAATAGTTTACTGTCACAGCCAAAAACGGAACCCAACAAAATTAGATTTCGGTGTCACGGCAAGTTTCTTTTCTGTCCATACATGACAGGGATTCTTTAACTTTTACAGGGAAAAATATCAAGTCCATCAGCAAAGTTTGTTTGCTATTCTGAAAATTTAGCTACCTCACCAGATAATCTGCAACTGACAGCTGAATTAAAATTAGCTGACGTAGCACATTATTTCCAGCGTTCCAGTGAATGTTGTTTATTCAGTGGAGAATCTCATCAACCGATAGATACCATTCTTAAACTGGTTTTTGGTAGATTCAGATGAGCTTCAATAGTGAGCTATCGTTTCACAGTGGTAGTCAAATCTGATTTTGCTGGGTACTGTTTGCTGGGACAACCAATTTTTCGCTGTGAAAACAATCTATTTGTTATCACAACAAACCTGTCGGCTGTGACAGCGATTTTTTACCTGTGGCAGTGAGAAATAACAACTCTTCCAGCGACATTTTAAAATGTGATCACTAATAGTTTACTGTTACAGCAAAAAATTTTCTACTCCAGCAGAAGGAATGTGTAAAAAAAACGACAAGCTTTGATTGTAAATCAAATAAACATCTGATCAGAATCTCATTCCATCAGCTCATACAAATATTGCCCTGGCGATTCCGAAGTGACTCATTTTTGTGGTTTACTTTCGGTTATTTTTTGGTTTGGTGAAAATTTGATGAGGGAATGGTTACCCAGATGGTTTTTAACCCGTATAATGACCTATTTGTGACCGAAAACTAATGAATGCTCAGAACAAATATGCCACCGAAAGGTAACCGAAAAATGTGGTCCGTTTTTGGAATCTTTTTGGTATTTTTGAAGTAAAAATCCAGAAAATCACCAACAATCAAGATTGGTTGAATTTTTGTTGGATTTTGGTCAAGTTTTGTTGGAAAAAATGCCCTAAACGACCAACAATTTACGAAAACCAAGATTCCTCACCAAAATGTAACAGAAATTTTTGGTCGCTTGTCGGTTCACCCAGATCCGCTAGGATGAAAAATCCATAAAATTCTGCAATTCTGCTTTGAATGAGGTTCAACAAGATCCAATAAGCTTTCTATCCAAGAAGAATGTATCAAGTTTTTCCAATGAGGAATATCGCTCCAATTTGAGCCAAATTGTGCTAGTTTTGGGCCAAAATTGGGAGGAAGTGAGCCCAAAATTCTCACAACACCAGAGTAAAATTCGATAAAATTAAAACCCTCCAGTGAAATTCAATTCCTACTGATATTTTGATTACAGATTTCAGACACGAAATGAAAAATCATGAAGGATCTCAAAGGAAGAAAATTCCTTCAATTTAGCGAAACTCCTCACGTCGTTTTTCCGTTTCATCTCTTCCAAGTTTTCTTTCGTCTAATAACGTTTTATCAAAGAACAAAGCAGAATTTCTCTCACGAATTGTGAGAGAAGTATTTTTTATTGGATTGAGAATCGGAGATATTTCTGTTAGAAACATCTTTTTCCAATCGATAATCCTTGACTTCATATATTTCATTGCGGTATCTCACGTTAGTTACAAGAAATTCAATATGATTTCGAGTAGCACGTTAGCGAGATGGATAAACGTGTTTTTGGAATGCAAAAAGAATTTGCAACTAGTACGAATCTTGAAAATTGCACCATTTATGCGGATGTTTTCAATAAATAATACCGGGGATTTGTAAAATAAACGCATGGAGTGTGGTTTAGCTGAGTGGAATAAATTCTTCGAAATTCTTCAAAACTGTTTACGGATTCTTATATTGAGTGTTCTGTTAATTTCACTTTCTTAGATTTCTTTTTATTACTCGAATGAATTAACCAGGAGAAATGAATTAGATCTGAAGAGATCAAATTAGATCTAATTAGATCCAAGTAGATCTACGTGGATCAGAATAAAAAAAGCTGTCAACTGATGTAGATCAATTTGGATCTGAATACATAAATTTAGATCCAGACAGGTCTATTTGGATCTACAGAGATCTAAATACAGAAGGAGCTTTGATTTGTACTGAGGTCTGCGTAGATCTATTTATATCTATTTAGATCCAGAGAGATCTACCGCATTCCATTTTTTGGATCTAAAAAGATCGAATTAGATCCCATTAGATCTCTTTAGATCTCATCCATTTTTTCTCGGGTATTCATTTAAAAAAATAATTTAATTTAATTTTTCCAGAGGTGTGCAAATTATTAGACTCAAAATTGATTTTCTTATTATTGTTTTTTGTGTACTTTGGTGTGATAATTTTAGTAAAATAGGTCTGTACACTTCTAATATAGTGCTGAATGCTAATAAAATTTATTGTGAAACATTGCAGATTTAGTTGCTTCAGCGAAGATTCGCTGTGCGGTCTTCCGCGGCTTGCACAATTAAATAAATTTCGAGGTTCCGGAGTAGAGCCGCGGCTTGTATCGGTTGGTTGCCGACGTTTCGCCATCATTGCAGCTGGCTCCCCTCACCTTATTTGTCGGCAACCCACCGATACAAGACGCGGCTCCACTCCGGAAGCTCCAGATTTATTTAATTGTAAATTTGATCAGGTTTTTATTGTTATGCCATAGTAAATTTCATTATAAGTGAGTATGTTCTCCCATTCTTATGATTCCATAGTGAATTCAACTATAAATTTCTCTCAGTGTAAATTTAGATGAAGAAGTGAAGGGGAATCGAGCATGTGGGGAGTGGGGAAAGAAAAAATTCAAATTTCAAGTAAATAATCATGAATTACATACTTAGAATTACGCATTATCGCGAGCTTGAAATTTCCCAACCATTTCTCAGAGCTAAAAAATGAGAATTTAAAAATTTTGATCTATAAATGTTAACAAATTCGATAATTCTATATTGTAGCCTTCAAAAATCATTGGGAAATTCATCATCATTCTCTTATTTTCGTATGAATTTTATGGGGAATCAATCTTTAATCCTTTATCTATCGCTGGACATCGCCTGAATTTTTAATTTCCAAAAACAAAGTTGATGTTACCGACTGAAAAAAAAATGTCTCTTCGGAATTCAAAATTCGGGCAATGTACCGCGATAAATACAGGATTGAAGATTGATTCCTGAAAATTTCGTATTCTTCCATGAATTTAGTTCAGAGTATTCTTGCCGAGAAAATGTTTACTCAGTCGGGACGTTTATTTGGCGGATTGGATCGCTGGTATCCCTTCAAATGAAGTTTTAAACGAAAAAGCTTAGAGCGTGCTGGTGTTTTCAACCGTTTCCATGAGTCTAACAATTTACGCACTTCTATAATAATTGAAGTAAATTCAATTTAACTTGAACAAGTTAATTTCCCGGGAAATTTCTCATCAGATCTGATCAGATCCGAATTTTGGTTGACAAGATCTGATTCGGATCTGTTCAGATCTCAATAGATCTGCTTAGATTCGAAGTTGAAATCACATTTAATCTTAATGAGCAATTGATTGTTCAATGAACAAACATTTTCTGATATTTTCCCATGTATGAATTCAAATTTGAACACGTGTGTTGACAAATATAAGCTAAAATTGCAGTTTTTCAGATCTAAACTTTTTTCCCCGGTTAAGAGATTGTAATTTATTTTTTCCCTCTTCAATTAAACAAAATTCCCATCTTTTTGAAATTGACCCTGGTGAAAAAAATCTCTCTGAATCTCTCTGAAATCTCTCTGAATCTCTCTATATTTTGGGACATATCTCAGAGAGATTCAGAGTAACTTCAGAGTAATTCAGAGTAATTCAGAGGAAATTAGAGACTTTTCCGATAGTGATACGTCCTGAAACTCTTCAACTTTTCCTGAATCTCTCTGAAATTTTCTGATGGAATTTGCAAATTTTCCGGAATCTTTCTGAATGTATTTGATTTTTCTTAGGATTTCATTCATCAAGGAGTCAAAGCTTTCTCTGAATTTGAGTGGATCTCCCTGAATTTTTCTGGATCTGTCCGCATCTCTCTGAATTCCTCTGAATCTCCCGGAATTTAATGTATTTCGATTTCAAAGCTTCCTCTGAATTCCCCTGAATTTCTCTGAATCTCTCTGAATTTCTCTAAATCTCCCAGGATTTGATGTATTCAGATTCCAAAGCTTCCTCTGAATTGTCCTGAATTTCTCTGAATCCCTCCAAATTCTTCTGAATATTCCTAAAAAGTTTCATGAACATTTTTCTTAATTCATGCGTCTCTGAAAGTCTCTGATACCTCCTGAATGCCTCTGAAATGCAGGACGAAGAATTTTACTTGACTCATTCTTCTCTGAATTTCCCTGAATTACTCTGAATCTCTCTGAAGTAACATGAATCCCCCCAAATGTTTCTGAAAAGTCGTCCGCAAAATTTTTCCTAATTTACCTGTCTCTGTGGGTCTCTGACATTCCCTGAATACCTCTGAAATGCTGAAGCAAAAATTTTATTGACTTAATCCCTCTCTGAATTTCTCTGAATCACTCTGAATCTTTCTGAATTACTCTGAATCTTTATAAATTCCTCTGAATATTTCTAAAAAGTTTCATGAACATTTTTCTCAATTCATGCGTCTCTGAAAGTCTCTGACACCTCCTGAATGCCCCTGAAACGCAGGACCAAGAATTTTACTGAATTCATTCCTCTCTGAATTCCTCTGAACTACTCTGAATCTCTCTGAATTACCCTGAATCTCCCCGAATGTTTCTTCAAAGTCCGTCGCAAAATTTTTCCTAATTTACCTGTCTCTTTGGGTCTCTGACATTCCCTGAATACCTCTGAAATCCTGAACTAAAAATTCTACTGAATTAATTCCTCCCTGAATTTCTCTGAATTTCTCTGAATTACCCTGAATCTCCCCGAATCTTTCCGAAAAGTCCGCCGCCCAATTTTTCCTAATTGACCTGTCTCTGAAAGTCTCTGACACCTCCTGAATGCTCCTGAAATGCAGGACCAAGAATTTTACTAAATTCATTCCTCTCTGAATTTTCCTGAATTACTCTGAATCCCTCTCAATGACCCTGAATATCTCTGAATCCTAATGAAAAATTCAAAGCTCAAGTTTTCTCAACCCATTAGTCCCTGAAATCCTCTGAATCGCGCTGAATTTCTCTGATTCTTTTCAAATCTCTCTGAAAAATCTCTTTGAATCTCTCTGAAACGTGAAATTTTCAGAGAGATTCAGAGAGATTTTTTTCCCAGAGGTTGAATGCTTTGTATATTTGGAACGATGTGTTCTAGCAAGGGCATGTTCGCTGTGAGCTTCGACAAGCATTCGATGTGATTCTGCAGCAGTTTTCTTCAAATGATAACAAACAACCAATGCTGTCCGCAGCATCTTAGTTCGTTGGCATAAAACTTGGCATGTTTAAGGTTATAAAATAATCTCGGGGGTACAAAACTTCTATTGTTTTGTGTTGAAAATCTTCATCAACTGTTTGGGGAAGCTGAAGAATGGATGGTGCTGAAGAAGTGGTTTTAGGGTCCCTAAATTGATGGCTAGTGCCATTCATAGGGAAATTCCGCTTTCATACTTCTACACCTGATATATATTCCATCTTTTCTTGTCACTTCATCGTGCAGTTTATTCCATCAATTTTCCTGTGTTTCCGCTAAAATTAATTTTTCCTCCCCACTATTGTTCGCACGATAAGAAAATTATAAAAATTATTGCAAAAATTGAACATTCTCTTCGCGTTGTAATTATTTTTCGCCCTTGATACATTTTTGAACTGATTATTTCTCGAACGAAGGACATTTGAAAATATTATAAACCTCGATTCCATCTCATCCGAGAAGTTTAGCAATACATTGTATATGTTCATTATTATACACACATTTCTCACATCACGTAGAGTACACATCAGAAACGTATGAATACATTTTGGGGACCTTGATCTTGCAGAAACCCTACTTGAAATTCTACCTGCGTTCCCATGGAATCTGGTATGCATAATTTAAATACAAACTAGCATTTATAAGAGACCGTTGTCCTCGACGACAAGGTGATTAGAATAACGTTTAACTTGTATCACGCGGTATGTATTCATATTACATAATCCTCTCCAGAAATCCTACCGTCTATGCGAATCGATGAAACAACATGTATGTATCATTATCATCATTCCAGAAAAAATAACCACTAAATTCGATATGATCGTAAACGTCGTTGATGATGTTGTGAAAGCATATACGACTGACATAATACCGTTACGAACTCTCAATCAACCTCACAACATTTCCAATCCCTACAATAAAGATTGAATTCAATCGTGAACAAAACTTGTATTTCGCAACTTGGCTCCGAACGGAAGTTTTTTCCTCCTCCTTCGTTGGAAGAAAAGAAAGAAAGAAGGCAAAAAAAGGAGTCATGCGTCAGGTATTACAGGAAAGTCCTTTCCTCTCGAACCTTCGAGTTTCATTGTTACCGCCTTACCGTAGTGACCATTGGTCATTGGTTCACTTAAATCCAGACGTTTATTGCGAGTGTTACGTTGAAAACGTAACAATACGTCATACACGCATAAATGACAGGCAAAGAAAAGTTTCCTTTCCCTGCAGTTGAAGGTATGTAACGATCGATGTCTTATTTCACGAGTTACGAGGGAATATTTCTTTTTTTTTCCTACAGCCATTCATTTTAAAGGTGTACACGGATGTGTGGGTGGATAGACATTTTATTGAGTAATTTATGAACGGAGTTTGGTATAGCCGAGAGAAAATACTTGAGGAGAAAAATCCTCTGAGGTCGGATGTTGTAAAAAATTATTGTATTGTAATATCATAGCTGTTTGAGGTACTGATAAAAATTTATACAAGCGAGTGAAGCATATTTATTAAATTTCTTGCTTCCGCTAACATCCATAGTAGAATATCAATTTATGCCAGGCTGATTGCTAAATCTTGGTAATCTATGCAATCAATTAATTACTTTCGCCAATTTATACGATTGTCTCGGCATTTATTCGAACCTATGGGTCAAAGTACCGCCAATCCTCTCGTACCCGAAGAGAATGGAGAATAAAATGAACAACACTGTGAGAAAGAGGTGTTGGATTCACAAACAAAAATGCCTGGGAGTTTACAACCTTGTTTTGGAAAAATAATTTTCGAACTTGCTTCATAGATTGACCGGCAGAAGTTTGGAAAGTTTCGACCCCAAAAAAGGAAGATTAGATCTAATGAGATCTATGTAGATCTCCTCAGATCTAAATTTTGGCAACAATCTCTACACAGCTCTTGATATTCACCCATGTGTTTATGGAACAATGGTCCGATCATGGACCAAGCCTGGCACAAGACCTGCCGAGACATGTCTTGAACGATTCAATAAACTTGGCCCAGGCTTGGGAATGATAAGATCAGGACAAGCTTGGGCCAAATGATTCGCCAAGCATCAATCAATGCGTCAATCAATCGAAATTCCAAAATATGGCCAAAAAGTACGGGATCAGTACTGAATACATAGAAATACAGTACTACGCCTGTACTGATAAATCAGTACTGAGAGCTCAATGCCGGCCAGGTCCTGATCCAATTTAATATCCATGATAACAATTTTTCGATTCCGCCAATGTTGGCAACAAGCAATGGCTTGGACCAGGTGTGACAGCCAAGCGTAGGTGATTTATATTGAGCCAACGTTGATTGACAAAAGAGATCATATCGTGCCCACGTCGCCAATACAAAAATGAAAAGTGATAAAACAGTGTTGGCGCAGGTTTGTGCCAGCATTGGTTCAGTATTGAACCAACATTGGTTTTATTGCGAAAGTTTTGTATTGGCCGATCATGGCAGAACCATTGAATCAAGTCTACGCCAGCATTGGCGACCTTTCACCACCGTTGACCCAGGCGTCAAAATTGAGACTCGTTAATTGCTAAAATGATGTTATTATTTCAGTCCCCAGTCAGGGTTTCTCCCAAGGCTTCGTCAATGCTCGTCAGGGCTGGGTCAGCCTTGCGCCACTGGTCAATTTTTACATGGGTACTCAATTCTCAGTACAGAAAACTGTTGCCAGTACTGGTAAAGCAATGCGCCAGTTGTAAATAAGTTTCAATGGAGTTCAATGATATTTAATCAGAAAATTTCACCATTCGTAACAGGACTTAATAGAATATTTCTACTTGGGTGGAACTTTTTCCGAGTTTTTTTTCATTAAAAGGTGTTTTGCTGTCCAACAAACAACAATCAAGGGAAGAAAAAGTATTCGAGATACGTGTCACAAGCGTGAATGTTGAAAACTCCACGATAAATTGATATTTAAATTAAATCCTCTAATTCCTTAAAATATGTTCAAGTTGTTCTCAATGTCTCCAACTTGTAAACCCGTCATTTCGTTGTTTCGTTCTTCATATTTTCTTCGAGAATGAACGAATTTCGCTGCAAACTCCTTACACGGAATATTACACAAAATAATACGGAAACTTCATTGCAGTTGGTGTCTAATTAACACAATCTCTTACCTTAATGAGAACCATGTAACGTTCACAGGCGCCTTGTTCCCCTCGTAGTACCACTTATGTTAATATGAAACGTATCTTTATATTCCACAACAAGCATTTAAACTCAACAAAATTTTCCAATAAATTCCCCACAACATGAACAATGAACAACAAGATAAGAGATCCGATGGTGGATTTCGTCTTCCGATCGTGGACGAATTGTCATTCCATCAGAAACAACAGACTTTTTTTGATATTTCGAGAGAGTATTCTGTTTTCTGTGTGTTAAATCCTGCAAAAAGCGAGGAAAACTCCACCAAATTGGAGTGAAAAGTTCTGTATTCATTGATCGAAGAACTTTGTTGCCATACCATTTTTGATGGAATATTTTAGAATCATTCCTTACACGGGAAAAAAAGGGAGATGGGCTGTAGCGGCTACTCACTTTTTTAGCAGCTATTTTTTTAGTTGCCGCAGTGAAAAATCGTAGCTATAACTGTATAGGTTCTGTAGTTGATATTTGGATAGCCAAATAATTTAGCGGTTGAATTTTCGCTGCTGTGGCTACATTTTTTACAGCTGACGCTAAGTGAGTAGCTGTGACAGCTAAAAAATAGCTCTCGTAGCTGATTTTTAGCTATCCCAATGATAGCTAATTATTGTTGTCTGTGTACAGCTCCAAAGAAGTGAACATTTTTGGCTCCCATAGGTGAAACAAATAGGTGCTGTCATAGCTAACAAGATTGATAGCAAGTAGATTGCTGTCACAGCAAAAGGTACCCATCAAAATTATATTTCTGATTATTATCCCATAGAGAAATTCACCATTTACACTAGCATGGCGCAATATAGATAAAGTATGGCCGAGGCTTGGCAATCAAGCATGACGCAACACTGAAACATCATTTTATGATTTATCGATGTTTTTTTCCAACGAAGCCCCATCATTGGTGCAGAAATGGCAATGAAATAGACCATCCATTGGCAGACAATAGAAAAATTTGTTTATCCAGTTTGTTGCGCCAATGATGAAACTGTAAAAAATCAGTAACCCAAAAAGTATATGAAAATTATGCGCATTTCACAATTTTTAATACACGTTATTTGGGAGAGTATTGTGTTTTTCTCATTTATCTGTAAACAACTCGGTGTTTTTTGTCGCTAAAGTTTGCCATGAGAAGTGTAGACGATATGGATCAGCGGTAGGAGCCCTCTGGTGTAACCTGTAACAAAGAACGATCTTCCTGTTCTTCCAGAGAATTATTTGAGCCTTATATATTCCTTGTATACATCTCTCCCTACTCGCGAGAAACATTCGATCGGTAACTTAGCTAGCAATTCAGCCATCAAAAGTTCAAATTAAGGAGCATGCCAATATCGAGCCATGCTATTACCAATGATCGGCGCTACATTGAAAACTCATTTTTATCCAGACTAGACCAAAGTTTGTGGCAATATTCAACCACGTTCCAAAAAATCCTCACTTTCGATAATAAAATCTATCAATGTTGGACCAAGGATGAGCCTAGCAAGCGCCAAACCTGGCGGAATTGTGAGTAATGGCAGGTTGACAACCCAAATTCGTTAACATTATAATTGTTCTCAATCAACATTGAATATTTATAGATTGCCAACATTGCGCCAAGCTATAATTTATTGTCAGCATTGACGGGATCTAAAAATTTTTATATGGGATGCAATACTTTTAGCTATCCAAGCTAAAGCTATTCTCAGCTATCACAAGGAATTATTTTTCTTCGTATTTATTTCTTCTATTCTGATTTGAGTTTGATTCTCATCTTAATCTAGTTCCTAACGAGTTTTTAAATTCCATTCCAGAACAAAAGACTTTAGAGCAATTCATTTTCCGCAAAACTTAAAAATATCTCATAGCTGAATCTCAAACGAAAAGTTTTCTCTTCCATTGTGGTCATAAAATATGAATGTCCAGAATAGTTCGAAGAACTCCAAATTATTTTTCAATAACAATTGATCAAATTACAACAATCGGTTTACTGATGAATATAATTTTTATGTTTCAGGTACGTAATTCACTGTTGATCATAGTTGTTTGGGGAGTAATTGATCGTGAGTATAAATAAGTATCTTATTCTCTGTTAGAAGATGACATCATTTTAGAAATTAGGGAGAATCAGGTTTGTCTGCAAGCATCACCTCGCATTGACAGTTTGTGAGTTTTGATTAAAAGTTTACACGTTTTCCGAATAAGAGTAGACGACGCTCTCAGTTCAGATTCGTTGGTAGACAAATGAAAAGGGATTGAGAAAGTGAATTCTCGTTCCTAAAAAGTAATGAGACATCTTTCGTTTTAAGACTCCTGATGGATAGAAATAAATCTTGCGATACAGATAAGTTTGGGTAACTCCTCTCTCTTTTCGAAACACTTCTGCGTTAGGAAAGGATGCAAATGGATTGAAGATTCGAGGACATCTTCGAATCTCTTACTTCCCTAAGTGGATGGATATAAAAGAACATGGATCAGCTGGAAACGAAAGATTGATTTGTATAGAAAATTCACTGATCTTTCCTGTAGATAAACGAACTTGAAATCATAACACATGGGCTGAAGAGTCCCGGGCCTAACACACAGATGACACAAATTTCACTTCATTAACCTGTTTTTCAGTCACTACTAACCTTCAAAAGACAGCTGTCAAGATTTCATGATATTCTATTCATTAGTTTGTGAGTTATTGTACTAAGAGTGACTATATGCTACTTTTGTTATTTTTAAAACAATGGATCGAAAAAAATTTCGTGTTTTGATTTTCACTGCTTCTTGATGGGAAAAAATACAATGATTCGAGCAAAGCAATGGCTTGGAAAGTGTTATGGGGACTCCACTCCATCAGAAACCACAATAAAACGTTGGTTTGCTGACTTCAAACGTGGTCGTAGAGGCCACCGATGATGCAGAACGCAGGGGACGTCCAAATGAGGCGGTAACACCAGAAAACATCACAAAAATCCACAAAATCGTTTTGAATGATCGAAAAGTGAAGTTGCGTGAGTTAGCTGACATCGTAAAAATATCAAAAGAACGTGTTGGCTTTATATCGCATGAGCATGTAACTATTAGGAAGCTCTGTTCAAAGTGGGTGCCGCGTTTGCTCCCTGTTGAACAAAAATAAGAGAGCGTTGATGCTTCTGAGCAGTGTTTGGCCACGTTCAAACGTAACGAGGCGGAATTTTTGCGTCGATATGTTACAATGGATGAAACATGGATCCATCATTTCACTCCGGAATCAAAACGATCGTCATCCGAGTGGACAGCCCCTGGTGAACCTCGTCCAAAGCGTCCGAAAGCACAACAATCGGCTGAAAAGGTTATGGCATTTCTCGGTATTTTGGGATGTGCGTGGTGTGATATTCATCGACTATCTTGAGAAGGGAAATACCATCAACGGTGAATATTATATCGTATCATTGGAGCGTTTGAAGGCCGAAATTGCAAAGAAACGACCGAAATCGTTTCCACATTCACCGTGTTCGCCAGATTTGGCTCCCAGCGACTACTGGCTGTTCGCAGACCTAAAAAAAAATACTCGCCGGTAAGGCGAAATTTCGCTCGAATGAAGAGTTTATCGCTGAAACTGAGGCATATTTTGAGGCAAGAGATAAATCGGAATGATTGGGTTGTTCTTGATGAAGATCACGTCGATGAATAAAGCTAATTTTGAACAAAAAAACACCGTGTTTTGTTTGTTAGACCCGGGAATTTTCAACCCATTTGTTATATATTATCACATAAGTTTGCGAAACAGTTTTAATACGTATACCTTTGTGTGTACATTAAATTCTTGCCAAGATTCGTAAAGTATCTCCTCTTTCGAGACACATCCTACACACGCATATTAAATTCCCAAAACACATTCAATTCCGAATATCATTGCCTCACCTACCCGGTACATTCTTCATAAGATCCACATTACACCCAAAGAACGCCACGAAAGAATTTGAATTCTCTTTTCCCGTATGGTAATTTAATAAAACATCAAAAGTTTCCAGAGCTCACCATTTTACAAACGGAATGTGTTGGAGAAAAGGAACTGCCTCACGACTTCCCTTGAAATACAAACTCAACAACGAACGATGATCGTATCGTATACGAGCTCCCGTATATTCTTTGCCTTCTCATCATCCATTATAAGAAGACAAAATTTCCAATTCCTTCCTGTATTGCATTTCACATGGAGTCGATCGAATGTATAGAATTGTCTCTCACTGGAGATTGAATCATTTTCAATGAATAAGAACTTCATTCAAGATCAGCGATATCGTTAATGCTCGAACGACCATATCGACTAAATTAAAATATACAACCAATTGATTAAACTCGACAGCAAATTCCAATACCGATTTATCCGCGTGTGTAGACACACACTCATCCCACACACACGTTGTGTTTCATTCGAAGCGTCTTCCTACGACATAATTGGCGAACGCTGGCGCAATAAGACGTGACACGAGTCGACAAACTAAGGAGGGATGAAAAACGCACTTCCTGCGGAATATATCGAAAGAATGATCTGAGAATCTCTCTATACCAAAATTTCTACTCTCATCGCTAATCAAAATCGACGGAATTTACAATATTTCTCCATATTATTATTCAGCAGAAATTCCGATATTATATTCTGTACATTGTTGTTCGTAGAATATGAAAAATTCGGTATCGATAAGCAAAACCATTCCACCTCGTTCCAGGTCTATCGAGATACTACTTTATAGAGCCTGTCGAGAGAAATTGAGTCATAGTGATAGTAATTGTATATCCACCAGAGACAAAAAGATCTGCAAAATCTTTCTCTCGAGCGAATGTCCTTGCACGAGAAGTGGTTGCTACAAAATCGTTGGGTAAAAGTGAGTGTGTTAAAAACTCTAAAAATCCACTTTCCTTTTCTCTGGATTTCATGAGAATTTTATAACACAACGGTAGAGAGATTCTCCCGATCATTTGGGATTACACGTTAAATCCGGAGGGACAATTATCCTTTTGGTTTGCCGAAAACCGCGGGCAATGTGGCGACGATGTTTCATATAAATCTATGCACGATGCACGGTACCATTAGCCTAGTTATGGAACAACCTTGGCCGAAAACTCACCAAGTGTGGTCTCGATTCATTCTATCAATCTTTTTCTCGCTCTCTCCGCATGGCGAGCGCGTTGATGGCGGGTTCGAAAATGGGCCAAGGTTTTTGTCAATATTTGATGATGCGAACCTTTTAAATGAAGATATTTCTCTTTGTACGATTCCGCGGTTTATATTGTATTTGATCATTCAAATTCAGAATGTAGGTCTGCGAGAGTGCTGTTGTGGAATGTTAATAACGTTACACGCGTTGATACAAATCTTTCATCGAGCGCTAGCGAGGCGCTCTCTGAAAAAATATTCAAGTAATATCCAAATGCACGGAGTTCTCCTTTTTTTCTTTGTTTCAGAGTGAGTTGTAGAACTTGCCGTTATCGTTCGATTGATTTCGATTGATTCAACGGTGCCCGAGTGTTGATAAGTGAGCGAGAGTCTCTAATTCACGCCTTATCGCTTCACGTATCGAACTTTTTATTCATGTTCGTTATTTGATTTATCGTTTTTGAGAATCGATATGATTGTAAGTGTTGGTACTTTAAAATGTACTTCTTATCGCGAAGATACCGTTCGGGGAATTTTTTTCTTTCTCCATTGTTTTTCGATGACGAAAAGTCGATAGGAAAAGCAAATGATAATGAATCAAGCGAAAGTTGTGAGAGAAGAGAGAGAAAAAAAAAGTTGATGAAATAGCATATTTCAATGGCAATTTTTCATTAGGGAGAAAAAGAGAGGAGAAGGAAAGTTGATGAGGGAGAAGAGAAGTGGAAGATCGATGAACAATCAAGGGATTGCAGAATTTCTAACTTTTTAATCCATGTACAAGAACCGACGAACGAGTCATCAGTATGTTTCATCTCTTGTCGTCTCTGAGACAAGATTTATCGAGAAAACGAGGGGAAAGGGATTTTATAATCATTCACATTATTCTACAATTACGGAAAGGATGAAGCAATGAACAGTGAAGAGTTGGTTGTATACGCGATCGACTGATCAGAATTCTACAACAGGCGCAGTATTGTACCAGTGCGGGCTAACTCTGGCAGAGTACTAGCGATCTGCATTGAGGCGGTATTGGTATTTGTTTGGAATAATAACGCTTTTCTGTACTGGGTACTTTGGTACTGGCTCGGTACTGCTAATTGTTAACGACTTTCAGACAAAGTACAGTACTTTTAATTGGTACTGTCATTGATCCTGCTATAGAACTCTTCATTTTGATTTCTGGTGTACAAAGGGAGGTACTGGTTTTCATCTAAAGAGTGTCATGCAAAAAACAGCACCGACCTTCCAAAGGCGAATTCTTCGAGCAAAATCCAAAAATTGTTCCCTCCAATAAGACATCAGGGAATGCTTAGAGACTTTTGAGTTACAAAGAAAATAAATCGACTGTTCAGATCACGAGCAGATCGAATTCTCTAATGTTCGGTGAGCATACTTGATAGATTGGAGTCAGCTTTGAAACTCAGCATCTCCCAGCGTTCCACTGGAAGTAAAAGTTTCTTGGTTTTGCGTCAGCACGGGAAAAAATGACCACGTAAGAATTACATGAACAGTGAGGTTATAATTACGGTGTGGATTTCACGTAGAATTTACTCTTATCCAGAGTCCTGTTGGATTTACATTGTTATCATGGTTACTATGGCAACCGTTTATTTCAGTAGCAATGTACACATAACATTGGTCCCATTGTGAATTGTACTCCAATTGCATGCACTTCAGCAGTTATGTCGAAATAACAACAACAACCAATGCAAAATCCACAAGTCATTTTTTCCATGAAGAATCCGTTCTTCACGGAGAAAAAGGAATTCGCTGTGGCAGCGAAATCTACTTTTGCTGGGTTCCTTTTGCCAGAGCAGCAAATTTTTTGCTGTGACAGCAAACTATTTGCGGTTCCAGCAATCTTGTTAGCTGCGACAGCGAATTTTCAGCTGTGGCAGCAAAAAATGTGTGCTATTCTGTATATAATACTGAAAATTTGCTGGCGGGGCAAACATTTTTTGCTGCCACAGCTGAAAAATTGCTGTCATAGCTAACACGATTGCTGTTATAGCCAATTTTTTGCTGACCTAGCTATTCTATATATAATACCTCGATTTGCTGCGTCAGCAAATTTTTTCTCTCCGTGTTGGAAGGTCGGTAATGTTTCTTGAGACACCCTGTATATTGAATATTCCAAAGACATCCTTGTGCTCTCAATTCTCAGAACTAGGACTCGCCAATTAGGCTTTTTATTATTGGTAATGAGCGGAGTGCCTGTATTAAACCAGTACTTTATTTATATGTATCCAGTACGAACTCCGTACGTGCAAGTCAATTCCTGGGAAACCAATACTAGGCATTGTACTCCTTTTGTCGTCGACATTGGCATAATTCGAATTCTTTTGATTGATCGTATTCGGATGGATTATTCTTGGAATAATCTATGTGGGTTATAACAACTTTGCCAGTACCACGCCATTTGTCAACTCTGGCCATTTGTCAATTCCTGGAATTTAGTAGGACCCTAATGAAAATTGTCTCTGCATTTTCTTACGTTTCTCTTCATTGATTGGGCAACTATCGAATTATAAAACCCTGCAAATATGCACCTGAAATTCAGACAGGTTCTGGAGCAATAAATCAATGTTTATGAGGAATCAAAAACAAATCCCAACCCCCAACAATTCATCGAAGAGATGTCTTCGTTGTTTTTTCAGGAGGACTTTTTTGAAGTTATCTTCGCTATATTTTCATCAAACCAATCTACAATCATCTAATTTCATTTGAATTTTCATAGAACAATCCCATAACAAATCCGAATTGAAAATAAAGACGCCCCACGGTGAAGGAAATTGGGAAAAAATTGACCACGAATCAAAGCCATCATTCTCTTGGAGGTTTTTCGGGATGCTAGAAACAAATTTAAGGGCACTCAAGCATCAGGAGAGAGAGGTAAAATTTTGCGCCCACTTTTTTCATCAATTAATGAATAAAATCAAATTTGAAATCGATAATGAGCAAGAACATACCTGAGATTGAACTCTAAATATGAATTTTGGTTTCTTCACAGTTGGGAAGTATTGGAAAATAAAATTACAAACAACCCTGGTAAAAAAATCTCTCTGAATCTCTCTGAAAATTTCACGTTTCAGAGAGATTCAGAAAGAATCAGAGAAATTCAGAGCAATTCAGCGGGGTTCAGGGGATTTCAGAGACTAGTGGATTGAGAGAACTTGTGCTTTGAATTTTTCAGAAGGATTCAGAAAAATTCAGAGGAACTCAGAGAGATGCAGGGAAATTCTGGGAAATTCAGAGAGGAACAAATTCAGTAAAATCCTTGGTCCTGCATTTCAGAGGCGTTCAAGGAGCGTCAGCTGCTTTCAGAGATAGACGAATTCAAAAAGATTGTGCGTAGGACTTGTCAGAAATATTCAGAGTGATTCAGAGAGATTCAGAGAAATTCTCAGAGGAATTAATTCAGCTAAATTTTTGGTTCAGGATTCCAGAGGTATCCAGGGAGTGTCAGAGCTTCACAGAGACAGGTGGATTAGGGAAAATTGTGCGTGGGATTTTTCAGAAAGATTCAGAGAGATGCGGGGGAAATCTGGAAAATTCAGAGAGGAACAAATTTGCATTTCAGAGGCTTTCTAGAAGTTTCAGAGACTTCCAGAGACAGATACATTATAAAAAATTGTGCGTGGAAGTTTTTAGAAATATCCAGAGGAATTTAGAAAGATTCAGAGAATTCAGAGAGATTCACAGGAATTCAGAGAAATTCAGAGAGGAATTAATTCAGTAAAATTTTTGGTTCAGGATTTCAGAAGTATCCAGGGAGTGTCAGAGACTCACAGAGACAGGTGAATTAGGGAAAATTGTGCGTGGGACTTTTCAGAAAAAATTCAGAGAGATTCAGAGGAATTGAGAGAGATCCGAGGGGGGGGGGGGGTCCGGGAAATTCAGAGAGGAATGAATTCAGTACAATTCTTGGTCCTACATTTCAGAAGCTTTCTGGGAGTTTCAGAGACTTCCAGAGACAGATAAATTAAGAAAAATTGTGCGTGAAATTCTTTAGAAATATTCAGAGGAATTTAGAAAGATTCATTTCCATTTCATTCCATGCTTTATTATGTTCAGAGTGTTCCAGAGAGATTCAGAGAAATTCAGAGAAATTCAGAGGAATTCGGAGGAAGCTTTGAAATCTGAATACATTAGATTCCGGGAGATTCAGAGAAATTTGGAGATATTCAGGTACATTCAGAGGGAGCTTTGAAATTTAAATACATAAAATTCTGAAGGATTCAGTGATTTGTGGAGAGGATCAGAGAAAGTTGAAGAATTCAGAACGTATTACTATCGGAAAAGTCTCTAACTCCGTCTTAATTACTCTGAATCTCTCTGAAATCTGTTCCAAAATATAGAGAGATTCAGAGAAATTCAGAGATATTTCAGAGAGATTTTTTTTAGCAGGGAATCTCTGACAGTTGGAGGTTATTACGTTCAAAATCCTTTTACCCTCGCCAGAAAATCAGTCAAAGATTGAAATTTGTATTTAGAGTCTAATCCTGGTCGTGGATTTTATCATCACCGACTGAAAATTTCCGTTGAATGCATAATTTATGAAAAAAATTGGCGCAAAATTTGGATTGCTCGTTTCGGCACTTGAGTGACCTTAAGGGCATATCAGCGTACCGACTGAGTTAACATTTTCTCGGCAAGAATACTCCGGATTGAATTCATGGAGGAATATGAGATTTTCAGGGGATATTCTTCAGTGCTTTATCCATCGCGGTATATCGCCCAAATTCCGAATTTCGAAGAAAAACTGTTTTTTCAGTCGGTACGCTCGTATTCCCTTAAGATTACTTTTTTCTCACTAAGAAAACAACAAAGAATTAAATGCAATGAAAATTTTTGTTAATGGAATAAAAAAATTCATTTTTGAAATTCCAAAATAGAAAAATTTCATTTGATTTTTATAGAGCGAATTTCTAGATAATTTATAGTCGGGTATGTAACACGTCGTCCAATAAGTTCCGAGACTAACAACGAAAACAACATTTTTTTTTTCAAAAATCATATTTATTTATCAATATAATCTCCTTTTAGAGTGATACAATCTTTCCAACGCCTCTCCCCAACATTTCTATACCATGTTCATAGAAGGATTTATCCTTTGCTTCGAAATAGGCTTCAGTTTCGGCAATGACCTCCTCATGCGAGCCAAATTTTTTTCCCCTAGAGCATTTTTTTGAGATCAGTGAAGAGCCAGTAGTCGCTGGGGGCTGAATCTGGTGAATACGGGGGGTGGGGAAGCAAATCGAAGCCCAACTCGTTGAATTTTGTCATTGTTTTCATGGACTTGTGGCATGGTGCATTGTCTTGGTCCAAAAAGGATTTTTTTCTTCTTCATGTGCGGTCGTTTTGCTGCTATCTCCTGCTTCAAACGTACCAACAAGTCAATATAATAATCACTGTTGATCGATTTACCTTTTTCCAGGTAGCCAATGAAAACCATGCCATGTGTATCCCAAAAAACAGACGCCATGACTTTGCCAGCAGACTGCTGCGTTTTTGAACGCTTTGGGCGGCCATGCGCCACTCAGATGATTGCCGATTCGACTCCGGAATGAAATGATGTATCCATCTTTCATCCATGGTCACTCATCGACGCAGGAAACCCTTTTTACTGCGAGTAAATAGCGATAAACAGCTCTCTGAATCGTCGACTCGTTGCTGTTTTTGTTCCACTGAAAGCAATCGCGGCACCCACTTGGAAAAAACCTTTTTCATGCTCAATTTTTCATGAAGGATTGTAAATACGCTTCCAGATGATATCTGTGTCATTTCTGCAATCTCACGGATCTTCACTTTGCGATTTTTCATTACGATTTTCAACACTTCACTCCCATTTTCTGGTGTAACGGCTTCCAATTGCCTACCCGAACGTTCCGCATCGTTTGTGTCCGTACGACCACGTTTGAACTCAGCATACCAACGGCAAATCGTTGGTTCGGATGGAGAGGAGTCCGGGTAACGTTTGTCAAGCCATTGCAGCTGGACTTCTACCCCTAACAGCACATCCACCGACTTCCACGTCGCACTCCCGTGGACTCCACGTGGATAAAACGTGGATGAACGGAGATTCCACGCGGAGGCAACGTAGAAATGTCCGGTGCTGTACGGGACGGTGTTTTTACCCATTAAAAAACAATGTTTTATCAACACGCGAAACTCGCTTCTTTCCATTTTTCAAACAAATTACCAAGTGACTCTACTCTAACCTCGATAACTCTGCTGTTTGTGGTCCGATCGACGTGAAATTTGTTCACGTTTCATGCGAAGGTTCGCACTCTAGGGAAACGTGGCCAGTTTGGTACTATCAGCACCATCTCTGGGTTAGTCTCGGGACTTATTGAACGATGTGTTATATGTTATACTTTGATATTTTCTCCAACGAATTGAAGAATTCCCAGAGTTTTAATTTTTGCGAAGAATTTTTCCGAGAATAATGTATTTCAAATCACAAAAGTCATCCGAGGAATGTGTTATTAGTTCCTTCCAGATGGCTATTCGACGTTGTTTTTTCATTACCTTTTATTACCTTTATTGTCCAGAAAAAATTCGATACCGCTTCTTCCTTCTAGATGAATTTCATGAAACGAATTTTAATTTCACATCCCTCACGTATAACGCTTTTATCTTGATTTTAACATCGATTCGAATAACTCCGAGGACAAAAAAGATGCATATGAAATTGTAATGAATTTCATCGAATCGCACAGCAACAACAAAAGGCATCATGCACTCACGCATCAACCATCGATTTCTCGATCGACGGGAGCGTTCGGAAAATTACACAGAAATTAATTGGTAATTACCCTGGGGTAAGAGGAACGTATGTAATTTTGTATCGGTTTCAAGAACAGCAGTCTGATTAACGAAAATACCTCGCGCATTCCAACGAAGTCACGAAAGAGAGTACATTTATTAACATCGAATAAAGCATCCACGATGTTGATAACGATATTCCAAATTGTAAATTCTTGTTGCACACAGGATGATAGATTTGCATTTATATAAATTATTTAATAATTTAATGAAATACGTGTGATGATCCTCGATACGAGTATCATTCCGATATGTATTTACAAATACGAAATTTACATTGATTTGAAAATTCCGGTTCCTCCTGATACACGGGATTTAATATAATTTAATGGATAATTCAGATATTCCATGGGATTCGAGTTGTTATACAACCACAATCAACAGCTGTACGGTATGAACTCTCTGTACCGGAGCTCCGTCAAATAAAGCAATCAAAAGTTATATCACGTGGCTTTTGAGCTATGGCTCCTGTCGAAACTTCATATCGAATCAATTTTGTAGGTTGGATACCGCAAGGATTATGCAATGAGAGCAAAGAGAAGAATCAGAGAAACGGAACGATATTGTGCGGCGATAGAGGATAAGAAGGAAAGAAAATGTTTTCACGTCCCTCAAGCGCTAGATTTCATCTGGAAAAATTCAAAGGGTTCGATTTTTCACGGCTATGAATTTTGTAGAAGAAAGAAAGAAAGGAAGAAAGAAAGAACAGCATACGCAATTTCTCTCTGATTAAATCGAGAAAATAATGAAAATACATCGTTCGAGGAGAGCTCATTCGATTAATTAAACAATAAATATGAGGGTAGAAGGAAAATAACAACTATAACTGCGTAACATCGAGGAGAAAGAAAATTGCATCTGTTTACATCATCTTCCCCACACGCTCCTAAACACCGCTTTATCATGTTCTCTCCGCTACACCGAGTCGTGTTCTCTTTTAGCGTTATCATTATAAAAGCACAATATTTCTCAAGCTTTCATCGTTATAGGGGTAGGTCATATACATTTGATAGAGATCGATAATAATTCACCTCTTTCTTCTGCTCTTCTTTTTTTCTCATTCGAGAAGGAATTTGTAACGATAACATTATAGCCGATGTTTCGCCACCGACTATCAAACCATGCTCTGGAAATGAGTTTATCGTTTCTTTTGTGACAAAGGTTAGATATGAAAAATGCTGTTCAGGTTTTAAAGGGGTCGGAATGCTTTATTGAACATTAAAATCAATGAACCGTGATATTTCGTGAGAACGCAGACAAACTCTTTATATTTAATCATCAAATAATGTCGTTTCAGTGTTTCAGTAGTAAATCCTGTGTGCGGTTTGTCCTAATTCCTGGTAAATACAATTCATTGGAGCGGTAAAACGTGGAGCATTACACGCGGTGCTACGAGCGATCGTAGAATCCTGATTCGCGAATTATGATCATTGGGTATAAATTATTACGTGATTGAATTCCGGAATCGCGGGCAAGGCCTTACAGATTCTCTTTGGAATGATTATTGTGCGTCGTGATCGTCCGTTTGGTATTGTATTATGAACAAGAATTTAGTAGTCTGTGGCGATTCTCCGCACGGAGCAACAAATCTTTTCCTGTGACAGCAATCTATTTGCCGCGGCAGCAAAATTCTTTTTCCTTTACAATATAATACTATAAAGATTGCTGGAGAAACAAACATTTTCTCCTGCCACTGTTAAAAAATTGCTGTCGTGGCTAACAAGATTGCTGAAAAGTTTGCTGCTCTAGCTTGAATTTCTTTTTTCTCCGTGGCAGTTGATGCCAAAGCTCTTTGTAGGGCATAGCTTCAAAATCTTGCAAGTTAGTGACCAAACGCTACCGTTGTTAATATTACTAGGGTATGTGATGTTGAATCCAAATTTGATCAGTTCATGGCGAAGAAAGGAACTCGCTATGATGGCAAAATTCAATCTTCCCAATCAGAAAAATCAGAAATATGCCAATGTTGACAACAGGTACAGTGCAGTACCAGTACAGGGTTTCCAACACTTGGCTAACACGTACAGGATGAGTACTGGATACATAGGAATACAATGCTGTGCCTGTAGGACTGGTGAACCAGTGCTGAGAGCTGAATGTCGGCCAGGTACCGATCCAGTACAGACACTGCACTCATTGCGAATAATAGTATTAGTACCAAACTCCCACTGCAGAAAAGCGTTATCATCCTATATAGACAAATGCCAGTACCCTGCCAGTCTTGGCCAGTACTGGTGCAGTACTGCGCCTGTTGTGAATTTCTGGTTGGGTTCCTGTGTTTCTCTCGCTGTGACAGTAAATTATGTGCAATCACAGCGATCTTGTTATCAACGCCAGCAATTTCTCAGCTTTGGTAGCAAAAAATGTCCGCTCTTCCAGTGACATTTTTTGGCTATTTTGTATATAAAACCGAGAATTTATAATAGTTAAGATGATAGTCTGGTGAGTTGAGTTGAAAAAATCGAATTTTCTCACGTACGATTTTGTTGTTGTTATCAATCCATAAAAACTTCAAACGTGATTTTCTCGGAACAATGGTTTACGGTCGGCCAACTTCATGAAAAATCTTCGATTCAACCGAATGGGTTGGAATTTGAATATGTTATTCTACTACAGGTTGGTTGAAAAGTTCCTGCGTTCACCAAGAGATAGCACTGCTAGCTCAAAACTTTTTTTTTCTCAAGTTGGTATATCTGTCCTGAGAACACATGCAAAGTTACAAGTCATTCTGTCAATTCATTCTTTGTTTACAAGTCATTTGAAGTTGACGTGTCATTGATTTTTCTTAGTGTGAAAAAAATTGAATATCGTGCAGTCATTAGATTCTTTGTTTTGAAGGGTTTAAAAGCAAAGGAAATTTATGAACAATTGTTAGAAGTGTATAAGGAGTCCTCACCTTCAAAACGCACCGTTGAATTTTGGGCTGGTGAATTCAAACGTGGTCGTACTAGCCTTGAAGACGATCCACGCGAAGGACGACCAAAAACTGCAACCACAGCAGAAATCATGGAGCATGTACATAATATGGTTAGTGAAGATCCAAGTTTGACTAAGCGTGAAATTGCTAATGCCATAGGCATCTCAGACGAACGAGTACTCCATATTTTACATGAAGAATTACGTATGAAAAAACTGTTTGGAAAGTTAGTGCCGCACACGTTAACAATTCAACAAAAACTAGATCGAAAACAAATTTCTCAGCGTAATTTGGAGCGTTTAAAGCAGAATAAAACCGACTTCTTGCGTCGTTTTATAACTATGGATGAGACTTGGATCTACCACCATGATCCTAAATTGAAACAAGAACGTTTACAGTGGACTGAAGCTGGTTGTTCAGCTCCAAAGCAGGTGAAGTCACAACGATCAGCAAAGAAGGTTATGGCATCAGTTTTTTGGGATGCAAAAGGAATTTTGTTCATTGATTATCTTCAGAAAGGTAAAACAATCAACTCCGAATATTACTGCAGCCTTTTGGATCAGCTGGATGGAAAAATTCGTGAGAAAAGACCTGGTTTAAAGAAGAAAAAAATCATTTTTCATCAAGATAATGCACCTGCTCACAAAAGTGTTTTGACGATGGCTAAATTCAAAGAACTCAAGTACGAATTGCTTGAACATCCACCGTATTCGCCAGATTTGGCTCCTAGGCGACTACTATCTCTTCAGAAATCTCAAACAATTCCTTCGTGGAAAGCATTTTTCGTCGAATGAAGAGGCCATAGCAGCCGTAGACGGTTATTTTGCAGAGCTTCCGGAAAACCATTATAAGGATGGGATAAAATTATTGGAAGATCATTGGAACAAGTGTATTGAGCTTCTAGGAGATTATATTGAATAAAAAAATATATTTCGTAACAAAAACAGTATTCTTTCATTTCGAGCGCAGAAACTTTTCAACCAACCTGTAATTAAGGGGATACGAGCGACTGGGCTTTCAAAAATTTTTAGGTTCCGCCAATGCTCACAATAGAATATAATTGGGTGGAATGTTGACAGCCAAAGCTTGACAATCAATAAATATTCAATGTAAAATACCAACAAATAATATCGATAAAATACAATCAAACTATCAGAAATTTTCCTCTCACCGGAAATACAATCCATTAAAACACCTCGTCCATAATTTGCCATTCGTCTGAGTTGAGTCTAAGAAAGTAATCCCCTTGAGACATCTCGAATTGAAACATGTCTCTCAATAAGAAGCTTATAGAACCTCGACATATTTTTAAGAACTCTTCTTCAAGATCACTTTTCACTGACTTTGAGACTTCTGATGAAACAACAGAATCTCTCAAGTGTTCTTTCAACGAAGTTTTCTCCGTCTGCCAAAAAGGAAAAAGTACCGAGACTTATCAATCGATTATTGCTCATCGCTCATGTACCCTGCCTTCAACTTACGAATAATTTTGCTAAAATTGTCGTATCATCGTTATCCTTATCATCTCCATCATTAAGAATCACAAGTAATTTGACGTTTCAAATGAGATTCTCCTCGTGCCATCTCTCTGAAGAGAAAACCACTCCATGAAGAGGGTTGCTCCAAATACAGAGTTTGTTATATTATACACCGAGAATACAAAGTTTTATTAAGAAGACATTCAATGAGAGCCGAAAGCATCTCCACTGTCTGTGTATTATAGCAGTAGAGACCTAGCAGCAACGCTAGGGGACATTGTTCATATACCAAAATTAATATACATACCATCGAATAACCGCGTGTTCTCGTTTTTAGTTTTCTTTTTCCAACATAACAAAATATGTAAATAATCAACAACGAAGATGACGAGGGCGATGATAATAATAATAATAATGATACATTTTTTACACGATAAAATTTCACTACACGATTTTAATGCACCAATTAACGAGATTACCGGGATAGCAGCACTCCGTACCTGCGGGATACAGTAATATCATTCAAAGATCGGAAGTAAAGTGTGAAAAGTTTAACAACGTTACTCGTTACATTACTTTTTTTCATGTCAACGTTAACGACTTTAACGTCACGTCATTATTTTTGAAAGGTAATGACCATCCTCGTAATTTTGTTTTTTTTTTTTTCATTTCCTTCGAAAAAATATAGTTATCATGTTTCAGTTTCACGTAATGTTTATGAGGACGACGAAAACTCGGAATGCTGATATCCTGTTCTTTATTTTCCCTGTGTTAATCTTCGCTGCAATTAATTCGAATGAAGAATAAATGTGTTTCGAAATTTCGCTGGTAATTTTAGGTTTGTTTTTGGAGAGATTGAAACGCGGGGAATTGCGATTCGTGGGTATGTAACACATGAGCTGGAAAGTCCCAGGCCTAACTTTGTTCAAAATTAGCTTTATTCATCGACGTAATCTCCATCAAGAACAACGCAATCATTCCAGAGCTGCTCTAACGTTTCGATACCACTTTTGTAGAACGATTCATCTTTTGCTTCAAAATAGGCCTCAGTTTTAGCGATAACCTCTCTATTCGAGCGAAATTTCTTACCGGCGCGGTGAGCATGTTTTTTAGGTCTGCGAACAGCCATTAGTAATCGCTGGGAGCCAAATCTGGCGAATACGGTGGATGTGGAAGCAATTCAAAGTTCAATTCATGTAGTTTTGCCATTGTTTTGATTGACTTGTGACATGGTGCGTTGTCTTGATGGAATACAATTTTTTTCTTTGCCATATGCGGTCGTTTCTTTGCAATTTCAACCTTCAAACGCTCCAATGATGCGATATAATATTCACCGTTGATAGTATTTCCCTTCTCAAGATAGTCGATGAATATTACACCACGCAAATCCCAAAATATCGAGAAATGCCATAACCTTTCCAGCCGATTGTTGTGCTTTCGGGCGCTTTGGACGAGGTTCACCAGGGGCTACCCACTCGGATGACGATCGTTTTGATTCCGGAGTGAAGTGATGGATCCATGTTTCATCCATTGTAACATATCGACGCAAAAATTCCAGCGTGTTAAGTTTAAACATGGCCAAACACTGCTCAGAAGCATCAACGCTCTCTCATTTTTGTTCAACAGGGAGCAACCGCGTCACCCACTTTGAACAAGGCTTTCTCATAGTTGAATGCTCATGCGATATAAAGCCAACACGTTCTTTTGATATTTTTACAATGTCAGCTAACTCACGCAACTTCACTTTTCGATCATTCAAAACGATTTTGTGGATTTCTTTTATGTTTCCTGATATTACCGCCTCATTTGGACGTCCCCTGCGTTCTGCATCATCGGTGTCTCTAGGACCACGTTTGAAGTCAGCAAACCAACGTTTTATTGTGGTTTCTGATGGAGCGGAGTCCCCATAACACTTTTCAAGCCATTGCTTTGCTCGAATCATTGTACTTTTTCCCATCAAGAAGCAGTGTAAAATCAAAACACGAAATTGTTTTTGATCCATTGTTTTGGAAATAACAAAAGTAGCCCTGGTAAAAAAAATTTCTCTGAAATCTCTCTGAATTTCTCTGGATCTCTCTATATTTTGGGACAAATTTCAGAGAGATTCAGAGTGATTCCAGAGTAATTCAGAGGAAGTTAGAGACCTTTCCGATAGTGATCCGTTCTGAATTCTTCAACTTTCTCTGAATCTTTCCGCATATCACTGAATCCCTCAGAATTTTATATATTTGAATTTCAAAGCTCCCTCTGAATTTACCTGAATATCACTAAATTTCTCTAAATCTCCCGGAATCTAATGTATTCAGATATCAAAGCTTCCTCTGAATTCCTCTGCATTTCTCTGAATTTCTCTGAATTTCTCTGAATTTCCTTGAATCTCTCTGGATTACTCTGAATCTTTCTAAATTCCTCTGAATATTTCTAAAAAATTCCACGCACAATTTTTCTTAATTCATCTTCCTCTGGAACTTTCTGAAACTTCCAAAAAGCCTCTGAAATGCAGGATCAAGGATTGTACTAAATTCATTCCTCTCAATTTCCCAGACCCCCCCCCCCCCCGGATCTCTCTAAATTCCTCTGAATCTCTCTAAATTTTTCTGAAAAATCCCACGCACAATTCCTCCTAATTCCCCTGTCTCTGTGAGTCTCTGGCACTCCCTGAATACCTCTGAAATCCCGAATCAAAAATTTAGCTGAATTGATTTCTCTCTCTGAATTACGCTAAACCGTTCGGAATTCTTCTGAATATTCCTGAAAAGTTCTACGCACATATTTTCCCTAATTCACCTGTCTCTGTGAGTTTCCGACAGTCCCTGGATACTTCTGAAATCCTGAATCAAAAATTTCACTCAATTAATACCTCTCTGAATTTCTCTGAATTCCTCCTGTGAATCTCTCTGAATTACTCCGAATCTTTCTAAATTCTTCAGAACATTTCTAAAAAGTTCCACACACAATTTTTCTTAATTTATCTGTCTCTGGAAGTCTCTAACACTCCCTGAAAGCCTCTGAAATGTAGGACCAAGATTTTACTGCATTTATTCCTCTCTGAATTTCCCAGACTTCCCCCGCATCTCTCTGAATTCCGCTGAATCTCTCTGAGTCTTTCTGAGAAATCCCACGCACAATTTTTCCTGATTCACCTGTCTCTGTGAGTCTCTGACACTCCCTGAATACCTCTGGAATCCTGAACCAAAAATTTGGCTGTATTAATTTCTCTGTGAATTTCCCAGGATTTCCCTGCATCTCCCTGAGTTCCTCTGAATATTTCTAAATCCTTCTGAAAAATTCAAAGCACAAGTTCTCTCAATCCAGTAGTCTCTGAAATCCTCTGAACCACGCTAAATTGCTCTGAATTTCTCTGATTCTTTCTGAATCTCTCTGAAAAGTGAAATTTTCAGAGAGATTCAGAGAAATTTTTTTACTAGGGAGCGTAGCCACTCTTAGTACAATAACTCACAAACTAATAAATAGAATATCATGAAATTTTGACAGTTGTTTTTCGAAGGTTAATACTGACTGAAGAACAGGTGAATGTAGTAAAATTCGCGCCATCTATGTGTTAGGCCCAGGACTTTTCAGCCCATGTGTTATCATTATCGGTACGCTGTATAACGGATTGAATCGATCGAGAAAAAGGTGAAGTGAGAGTTCTAATGAGTGGAAATCAATCTCGAGTGATAACTGATGTTAGAGAAATTTGCATGCGCTGAGAAGAGGTATGGATTGATGATAATTATCAAGGATTCGTGTATCTGTGTTCAAGGTGAATGGAGAATGTTTGTTTGTATATACAGCGAGAAATGAATGACACGGTTTGATCAGAGAACTGGATTCATCGAACTGGATTTGATTTTTAATAATAATGTAAAAATGAAATGACCATATGATGCATGGAGCATCGAGTTCTGGATCTCGAATGAGAATTTCTAACTATCTTTGATGCGTCGGAGAATGGGTTGTTTTTTTCGGTTTGTGTATAGTGTTTTGAACTGAAAACACAGACCTTTCTCGCGAAAACATTTTCAATCTCTGTGATCTTTGCAATGTTTGTGAGGAGTGAGAAGAAAACCACTGACACGAATTTTAATCAATTATCTGATCCGTGAAGTTGTTCGAGTATATACTTCGAGATTAGAATATGTTTAGAAAGTTGAAAAGAAAGGTTTCTTGATGGGATTAAGTTCATGTTTTTCCGTGTCAAGTGTGAATTTTTGTTCTGGGGGAAAAAATTGAGGTATTATGTACAGAATAGTAGATCTGTTTGCTGACCTAGCTGGAAATTCGCTGCCACAGCTAATTGGATTGCTGTGAGAGCAACATGTCCATGTGGAAAATTTTCCGGGCGTCCTGTATTGAATACAGGCCCCATATGGGCTCATATTGGGTATCCAAACTTAGGATGTCCTAACCTTAGCCACTAAGGCGCCTCAATCAGGTTGCTGATATTTAGCCTGATTTCTCTAAGTCAGGGACACCCATATAAAGCCCATATGAGGCCACGCTGCATTACCAATTTTTGCACACCTACAATCTAGGCACACCAACTACAGCCTTGATAGGGCCTTGCAAGGTTTCCCGTATTCTCCCGAAGATCTTGATTTAAGCATACCTGTATACAACCCTTGTAGGGCCAAGCTGTATATCCAACGTTTTCCCCATTTTTAATATCTGAATGCACCCAACTACAGCCTGCATAGGGCCTTGCCCTTATACTAATTCCTTTTTTGAATATAAACCTACTTTAAACAGCAAATTTACTGAAATCGTATTGTTAATTTCGACTTTTTGCGGTGTATGCCCCCAAAAAAATATTTCATCCATGATTACTGTGTTCACCCTATCGGTGAACAATGTCAAAAAATCGGAAAAAACATCAGTGTATAGTCAATTCCAGGGCTGAATGAAGCTGTTCTGTTTTTTGATACAGTCCGATAACGTATGAACAAAGTAACGTTGGGTGGAATACCCGAATAGAAATTGGAATCGGCTCATTCCACTCTCTCCTGTCTGGACTCAAGTTGAAGTGGTCTGGATACGGATAGGGCCTTGGATAACCCAATTTTCAATCGAAGAAGTTTCCTCCTTGCAATATTTATTCAATTTGTATGATATTCGAAACAATTTATTATCCTTTTAAAAGTCCTAGTTCCATCGCCGACATTATCTTCATCGTGCCCAATCAGAAAAAACCGGAGTATGCCAATGTTGACAACAGGCGGAGTACAGTGCCAGTAATGGGCCCCCAAGAGTCGGCTAGCACGTACCCAGTATGGAAAAGCGTTATCATTTCGGACAAATGCCAGTACTGCTGCAGTACAGACCACCAGTACCCCGCCAGTCTTAGCCGGTACTGGCGCAGTACAGCGCTAGTTGTGAAATTCTGATTGGGCGCATTGCGCCGGTACTGAAGACCATTACCGATTACCAGTACTGTGCCAGTACCAAGTACCCAGTACGGAAAAGCGTTATCATTTCGGACAAATGCCAGTTGTTAAATTCTGGCTGGGGGTCCTATATAAGCCCAAGTTAGGAATACTATGCAGGCCCTGAAGATGAGTGCTAGACAATCCTGTCTAGGCCCTATAAGGGTAACCAAAACAGGGCCTGAAATAAAACGAGGACGCCCAGTTTGGCCCAAACTGCCGCCGATAATTAATTTCCACACGGGTTCAACTCATTTATCTCGAAACTATCATACTTCTGTCCGCACAAATTTGAGTATGTTATTCAGTACACCAGTGGCTATCGCAGGAACTAGAATCAAGTTTTCACGTTGAATACTTCTTATCTTTTACATACAAAAAATGATGAAAAAATGGGCTGTTTTCGGAAAATAAATTTCAACGACGCGCCATTTTCTCATTTAAGAAATTTTCTTTTTAATTCTAATTCTTGCAATAATTACACTGATACTGATGAGCAATTGATTCAGTTTTTTGTTTCCAAATAAGTGAAAGAGGTCAAACTTACAGCACCAGCTAGGTCCATTTTTTCAGAAGGGCAGCTTTGGCGCCATTTTCAAACCAAATAAGAAATTTTCTTTCCTCGAAGAATAATATTCTTGTATACTTTCGAAGTCATTCAACATATCTGCTGAGTTTAAATATTATTGTTCATTATTTTCATAACAAAAAAACTTCTAAAAACTCGTCAAATGTACGGATGCTAGTCCACCTTCAATTCAGTACCGAAAAAGTACAATCGAAAACTGAAAAACGCGAATAATTTTACAGAGAATTGAATTTATCAGTAAACCCGTACGGGAATATTTCGCCGAAATACCCATGAATAATCTATGAAAAACATCGCATTTTCTCTGAAAAAATCTGAAAAACTCTGACAAACTCTGAGAATTTCAGAACATCCTGTATGGACTTTTTTCAGACTCTTTTCAGAACTTTTCAAAGTTTTCCAGTTTGGTTTTCAGACAAATAGGGACGGAATAATTGCACTTTGAAAACATTCTGACAAACCTCTGAGAAATTTCTAACATTTTTCTGATTTTTTTTTCATTTTCAAACACTTTTTCACATATGATTTTCGAATATGGAATACGAATGCATTTATATAATTGTGAAAATTTTCAAAGAGCAGCACGTTTTCAGAGTACAATTTCGTTTCTATATTCCTCCTACAAAAACTGAAAAACTCTGAAAAGCTTTGTAAAAAGTCTGAAAGAAGTCCGTACAAAATGTTCCAAAAATATTAGATTCTCCATGAAAATTTCAAAAATTCTCAGAGTTTTTCCAGAGATTATTCATGGATATTTCAGCGAAATATTTCTGTACGAGAATTCATTGAGAAAATACTTTGTGAAATGAATATGCAAATAAGAAGAGTGGAAATGGACAAGAAAAAAACATCTGCCGTGAAGGTCTTATTGTTCGTACGGAAAGTTCATGAGAAAGTTAGATCACTCAAGTGAACACAGTGAGAAAATTATAGTTTACCCAATAGAACTTGAAGTTGTGTTGTGTGGCCATTTATCTAATCAATCTGAAGTTCATTACAACATCGATGAACTACAAATTAATTTGACAAACGATCAGTTCGAGAGAGCAGATGTCTTTCATGTGCAATTTCAGAATTCCAATAGAAATGGAAATCATACGACTCAATCGACCCCTCGAACTACGCTAATTGCATGTGTCTTTTCTATTTTGATTGGCACAGTGAATTTCTGTTTTTTCCTGCGTTATTGATAAAAAAAACATCATGTCTTGAACAATTTACCAAAGTTGGCCCAGGCTTGGGAATGATAAGATCAGGACAATCTTGGGCCAGTGGTTTTGCCAAGCATCAGTAAAGTAAAAGTAATTGATTCATATTTCAGTTCATGACTTTCTCCCTCAGAATACCGTACATGAATTATCTTTAAACGATAGAAAAAGAGTGACAAGACTGGGACAAGCTTGTATGATCATTGGAAATCAGTGGATTACATTTAAGAGTGTCCTATTACCATTAAGTGAAGTTATATCCTTACTTAGATCAATAAAATCTTACTTAGTGTGTAAAACTAGTATATAGGATCAATTATGGTAGGAAGATCGGGCCAGCCCTGGCCTGATGGTTATTCCCAAGTCTTCAATCATTGTAAATTCAAAATTCAGTCAATATTTATAAACATTGTGCCACTCATGTGGGTAGTATTGGCACAATTGTTCTCGACGAATGCTCGATTTTTACACTTGTGCCAAGCTTGTGCCAAATGTTGGGACCATTTCAAAAATGTTAACAAATGTACCATGACTGACTATCCATTGGGAACAACGGGACAATCATGGAACAATATTGGGCCAATTGTTCTTGAGGGAGGTTTGTTTCTGACACATGTGCCAACCTTGGGACAAGCTTGGGTTTTTTTCAGTCTTGGCAATACCTGCATGTCAAGTACCAACACGAAGAAGAAAGAATTCACTGTGACAGCGGAATCTGATTTTACTGGAGTAACAAACCTTTTACTCCAACAGCAATCTATTTGCCAGCACATCTGTAATCTTGTTCCACTTTTCAGCTGTGTTTAGCAGCAAGGAATTTGCACTTCTCCAGCAAAATTTGACTGCTGTTCTTCTATACATAATACTGAAAATTTGCTGGAAGAGCCAACATTTTTGTCGGTGGTCACAACGAATTTCTTTTTCCTCTGTGGGAAAAAAGCGGAATTCCGTTCTCGCCTCGAGGAATTCACCGCAAAAATAAGGAGACATCGGAAAGTCGTTACCAGTCGATACACAGACACTTTTCGGACCTGTAGTATTTCCCAGTTAATTAATATTCAATCAGATGGTTCTCCTCGATGCATAGATTGCGCTCATTCCGTCTTTTCTTTCAATTACACCACAGTCTCTCCTCTCACAAAGCTTATTGAATATTTCATGGAATTCCTGTGACTGACTTGGCTGGATTTAATTAAATTTCATGGTCTCGCTCGATACTTCCAACCAAAATGACTGATTCATTCAACGTGGACCACCTAAGGGATGATAAATATTTGATAAACTGATATTACACCATCGATCGAAGGAAAAATAACGGAATACTTACAGCTTCATCTCCGAATAAATATTTACCAGGGAATATGGAACTCATCAGTTTGATGGAAAACTTCTTCTGTATTGATAAGAGTGAATTATGATCTGGAACAGTAGGATAGGTATGAAAGAAGCGAAGTAGGACAAACGAGGGACGTTTAATGACGCCAAGCAAAGCCAAAGAGAGACATTACATACACAATACCAACAACCTTTCCGTAATTATATGGAAAAATAAGATGCAATTAGCGGAACAATGAAACGTATCCTCGCTCTTACACGTACATACATACACTTTACATTCTATTCGAACAAAGTACGAATGCGCATAGTTGTTAATATCTATCCACGTAACGTTTAGTTAAGAGCGATTGAAAGGAAAGTGTCGTCGGTTAGAGTCTCAGAGCCTCTTCCCGTTGGATGGTTCGGATTTGTGGGGAAAGTCTTGAATCGTTTGTGCAAAAATAATCAGGTCACGTGGAAATCAACATTCTCTTTCTCTCCGCCTTTAGAGTACTTTGGGATCAAACGAAACGAGATATATATATATATATTCCATCCAATAGGGCTCGCCTAAAGAGAAGAAACTATGGAAGGGAGGACAGAGCTTGAATTCAATATTGTGCGGGCAAGACGATGATTAAAAAGAGGCAAGTGCAAATACGTAAAAAGAAGCTCTTGAAACAACCCCGGCCGATTTGGTGAAAGAAAATCCTCGAGATTAATAGAACGTTAACCAGCGCTTCATCGCGTTCCTCCGAAGCGTCGAGGGTTCCTCTCCAAGAGACAGAAAACAGCATAGAGAAGAGAAAGAGACTTCTTCCTACTTCATCCCCCTACAAAATCCGAATTCGTCTGTTTCAAAACAAATTCTACGCGTATACATAAAAAATATATTTCTTTGAAGAAAGAAATGCAGAACGCAAAAAGCGAGCATCTCTCAAAGAGGAAATATGAAGAGGGAAGAAAAGGGAAGCAAAAAATATCGAGCAAAAGAACACCTTATAACTTTGTGTAAAGAAAAGGTAAAAGAGAAGGAGTGGGAGAGAGAGAGGACTCGATAAAGTCTCCGGTAAAATCTTTATCGATAAAAATGAAAGGTTATAACAAACCACTTTCTTCAAAGTTCCTTCACAGTGGAATGATTCCAACATCGTTGGAACATAGCGGGATGCTGTTGAATGTGAACAATGTATGACATCCCCTTGTAAAGGAAACTGTGCCTCGAGACACCAAAATCCGTTCTTCCTCCAACTGTTCTCTCTCTTTCTCTATATAACGGAAAGTAAGTTTTAATCGAATTTATCCGCTTTACTTTATAACACAACTTTCGAGTTCCTCCGACTTCGGGTACAGGTTCGCTTCATATATGTTACTTTAATCGACTATTCCACTTGGATATAGAAAAAAAAAGGAACCGAAGAGGAGGATAATAACGATGCGAGAAAATTTTTCTCACTTTCAAATTGGTTTTCCGGTACTTCGGGGAAAAGAACAAGAAGCAGAACTCGAAAATATTGAATTTGTCACAATCACAAATATCTAAAGTGGAACGAAGGGTATAGAATGATTTTAGAATTATAAATCAATATATTATAGGAGGAGAGAAGAGGTCTCCGCGGGTGACTAGATGGTGCAATTAGCACTCGTATCACGCTTGTTTTATGGGAAAAGAGAAACGGCGTTTAACTCTGCCGCCGTTTTAATTCGGATTTATTCGGACGTGTTCAAATTTACGCGTTGATTTTAATATGGAATTCCAGCTTTTAGTTTCGTTGGGAGTGAGATGGTTTTTATTGATCGCTATAATCCGGAATGAAAAATTGAACGTTAGAGCGTAGAAAGGGACCAAAATTCATTATCGAGCTTTTCCCTTGGATACCGTCGTCGTGAAATTTGATAATTTTCTTTGTAAGAATCATCTCTCGATACCGGTGGAATATCATTTGAATATATCGATTTACATCCAGTCTTTGATCCAACAAGGATTCAGGTATTCTCTGTTATCGTGGAACCTTATAAAGAAAATTAGCTCATCTCGCGGTGTAGACGTTCCCTCAAGAGTCCATGATATTGGGAATTCGAACTACTTAATTTGTTCATGAGATTCTCGCAGCGCGTATTATCACATTGCTTTTAATGTGTAATTTGTTATGCATATTCTCACGCCTTCTTAGTTTAACATGATCTTGATTTCCCGTGAAAAAATCGTTCAGGTCTGATTATTAGCCTGATTACACCTGGTGGTCGTTCATTTTTGAGCTTTGTCATCACTTCAAAGCTTAACCACCAGCGATCATGCCAGAAGGTTTGTCCCCATTTTCGCTTGTGATCATGCAAAATCTCACCAACTGAGGAATATTCATACAAAATGCATCTGTGTTGATTTTTTTAGCACAAGTACACTTGCTTGATCATGCTAAATGGGCCCCAAACGCAGGCGCGTACGCCTGATCACGCGTGATCATGCAAGAAAACTGAAAAATAGAGAATGGGAGCTGCATAACCACAATAAATAGAAATGATGAACAATAAATTAGTGTGTTCGATAACATTATTATAGTTGAATTCCTTCACAAAAAATTTATTGAATTTGTATGAATTTTTTATCACTTGTTTTTTACCACCATTCAGGGGATGATTTGTGGGTACGAAAATAATTCCAGTTGTTTATATTCTACCAAAGTTCCCAGAATTCTTCAGAAAAATGCGATTGGGAGGTGAATTGAGTCACAGCTTGTTCTTGTATTTTATATTGAGAAGCATCGTCTCTCACCACCAAAGAAATCGATACTCCGGCAATACCACCTTCCTCATCTCGTGCAAATAAGAGTGGAAATGCCCATAACTTGATTCTCCCATGAGATTTGTCAGTGCGACCCCTGCGTCGTCGTCCCAACTGTGACTGCCATTTGTCGACGTCCCCTTATTGCCACGTGAACAATAGTGCGTTACTTGTAATTCACGTTCCAATATGTCGATAGTGATCCTTTGGTCTTTGTACCACCTAAATCACTTCGTTGATTATATTAACATGGTGGAATTTGTAATGCCACGATAAAAGGGTTTTTTGATCACTTTGACGAATATTAGCAGTGTTTTGTCCAGCACCTGGACAGTTCCTTTGATTCTATTGATGATCAGTTGTTCATAACGCATCATAAAGTTATAGCATCTAACAGCATTTTGAACGCAAACCACAATTCCACCATTCATCAATCATCGAACAACTCACGCAGAAATTGATGTCGGACTCGGTACTGGCGTAACATTGTTCGTCAAGGATTGACGGATGGCAAACAAGTTTCGCATCAGATCCAAATGATACGGCTGCTGTGCCGTTCAGTTCTGGCACAGCATTATCCACCGATAGTTACCCAACATCGACATCTATTCCTAAACAGTATCAATTGTTTATTTTATACCGACACTGCGAACTTGGAAAGTTTCATCCTGAACATTGTATCCCTTCCAACTTCATCATCTTCATCATCATCATCGTCATCTGTATATTATCCGCTACGACAACTTTTAGAATCTTGTATAATTTTCTTCATATAACTTCCTATGTGTGTATGGAACAATGGTCCGATCATGGACCAAGCCTGGCACAAGACCTGCCGAGACTTGTCCTGAACAATTCAATTAACTTGGCCCAGGCTTGGGAATGATAAGATCGGGACAAGCTTGGGCCAATGGTTCGTTTCAGCTTAGTCCAAATGATTCGCCAAGCATCAACCGATGCTTCTTTCATCACAGATATCTATGAGAAGAGTAATTTGATCCATATTTCAGCTCAAAGTTCTCTTTCGAAATACCGTACATGAATCATCTTAAAACGATAGATTAAATGTGCCTTGGCAGTCTTGACTGGGACGAGCTTGGGTTTTTCCCAGTCTTGTTAATCCCTGCATGGGAAAGACATCTTGAAATCCTGTAGAGAGTTCTTCAAGATCAGTTGATTTCCGTGTATGATCACATTTCAAAGTAGCCTATTAGCATTGAGTCAAGTTTTATTCTTATTTAGATCAAATATATCCATCTTAGGGTGTGAAACTGGAGTGTGGGGCCAATCATGGGGAGGAGATTGGACTGGTCTTGGCCCGATAGTTATGCACAACTCTTTATCCATTGTGAACTCGGAATTCGGTCACTAATTGAAAACACTGTGCCACTTATGTGGATAACATCGGCCTAAATAATCATCTTAACCTTAGCTTGATTTTCACGCTTGTGCCAAGCTTGTACCAAGTGCAGTTTTTGGCCATTCCAAAGATACGAACAAATGTCCCATGACTAACTATTATCCATTGGAAACAGCGGGACAATCATGGAACCAATCATCATGAGTCAAATTATTTTTAATGGAGGTTTGTTTTTGATACACGTGCCAATCCTGGGACAAGCTTGGGTTGTTTTTCAGTCCTGTCAATACCTGCATGGGTTGATCTAAGTCTACCTTTGCGAATTTTACGATTCACTTTTGTTTCCAAAATTGTTTTCAATAAACTATCATGCCTTAATGTGTGTCCTATCAGATTATTTGTTTCAAAAAACTTCTTTTTTCATTTACCTTCTCAAGTACTTCTTCATTTTTTACTTTCTCTATCCACTTTATTCTAAGCATCCTTCTATAACACCACATTTCAAAAGCTTCAAGTCTCTCTCTGGTCCGTTTTTCCAATTGTCCAAGTTTCGCAACCATAATATAATGCTGTGCTCCGAACGTAACTCTTCAAGAATTTCTTCCTCACTGCTGAGCCAATATTCTTTGAGCATAGTAACTGTTTCTTTTGATGAAAAGCCTGCTTTTCTTGTGATGTTCTTGCTCTTATATCTCTTCCACTTTTACAGTTTTCCGTAATTATGCTTCCTAGATATTTAAATTCTTTCACTCGCTGAATTGTCCCTGCATCTATTTTGATTTCCGTTCTTCCTGACGTTTTCCCTGTTGTACAAATTATGAATTTTGTTTTGTCCTCGTTTATATTCATTCAATACTCTTCTAGTAATATTGTTTTCATGGCGTTGAGAATATTTTCTAACTCAGCACCACTCGTAGCTAATAATAGCTATGTTTTCTCCCTGAATCTGTAATTTCAATCGCACTTGCTCCTTCACTTCGTTCATCGCTCCTTCTGTATAAAAATTGAAAATCGATGCTGATAGTAAGCACCCTTCACCCCTCTTTTATTTGTGCTTCTTCTTTTTGACCCTCTATTTCTACTATTGCGGTTTGATTCTTCATATATTATCCTCCTATCCTTAAAATGAATTCCTACCTTTTTCAAAACTTCCTTCCAAACTTGGAATAATTTAAAAGAAGATTTGTGAATCACAGGAAAATATTCAAAAAACGACTGTTATCGCTAATAATCGATAAACTTTGGAAATTTCAAAACTCCAATAATTGAACATTGTTTCTATGCAAATATCGAAGACTCCAATATCATTATCAAAGTTTTGAAGCTTGATTCCATCCTGGTATAACCAGAGTGTTGTACGTATATAGATTTTTACAACACTTTTCGTTATTCGTTCGCTTTTTTCCTTTCTTCTCTCTACTCTCGGATGTGCAGCGCTAGCTGGAAGATCGAAGTTATAATTTTCCCATGCATTTACGTGAATGGAATTCGCATTTTATTGTCCAATGCAAGTTACATTGCAGCGGGAGAGAAGCGCAGGAAGTCATATTCCGAACGCAATAAAGATGATGCTTTCTCCGTTCTACTACCACGTGCGAGCTTCACTCTATACGTACTTCATACGTACATCGTTTACCCTTTGACATCGAATACAATACCTTACACTCAGGCTGTATCAGGTTTCTACGCGTTTTCAACGACTGAACACCACTTCCCTCATCTTCTGCACACATTTTGTATTTAATGTTGAGTGTATCCCTTACACAAACGTATCGAATGCGGCACAGCACACTTTGCACACTTTGCACCCTGCCACGCAGTCCCAATGAGACTTGCGACCCAGATAACAATTTTGAGGAATTCTTCCGGAACATTCTAAAAGATATCTTAAAGAATTCTAAAAGATGTCTTATGAAACACCTAAAGACATCTTTAAGATATCTTACGGAAGATATCTTTAAGAATTCTAAAAGATACCTTCAGAAAACTTCAAGAAATCTCGCATGAAGACTTCCAAAAGATATCTTTTGGTGTTTCATAAGACATCTTTTCGAATTCTTTAAGATATCTTTCAGAATGATCCAAAAGAGTGATCCAAAATTGTTATGTGGGGATTCTATACAATATTGTGTCACACGGATAATCCATTGTAATGGAATCTTGGAAAATTAGGTATCTATGTAGTTTTTATTCGTGGATTCGTTTTGTGGAATTCGAATTGAACGAGGAATACCCAGCTCTCCATTTCCACCTATCTCTCCATCACTGGCTGTCAATCAAAGTCTGGAGTGATGAATGTCTCGAGTTGGTACTGTACCGAAGTACAACGGTGCACGGTGGAACGCGATATTACACGTGGTTGGCAAGGACCAATCTTCGTTTGCAACTCTCGCATTTTTGTCTATCGGTAACGGCAATTGTGCTATTCGGAATAAAAGGAGATCGGGGGATTATTTTGAAAGTGCGAGTAGGCAGGAAATTAGGGTCCACTTTGAGACGAGAAATCCAGCACTGAATCGGAAGAAGATCCAAAAGGCGAACGACAAGTCAATTATCGGATTCTCTATAATGTGAAAAACACTCACAATTTTATACAAATTTCTATGGAAAAATTCTTATAAATTCTCATGAAGTAATTAACATGTACAATACATGTTTAGGAATTCTCCAAGAATTTTTCTGCAAACTGGAGGGGATGAACCTGATTTGAGAGAATATATAAAGATAATTGAAAATGAATCTCTCTATATTTGCAGACGTTTTCCAGAGAGATTCAGAGCAATTACAGAGTCGTTCAGAGAAAGTTAGAAACCTGTCAGATAGTCAAAATAGATCCTGAATATCTCCAACTTTCTTTGAGTCTCTCTTAATTTTTCTTATGGAAATCTAAGAATTCTTCAGGATCTTCCTGAATCTTTCCGCATTCTTCAGGATTCCATTTATCACCAATTCAAAGCTCATGCTGAATTCCCCTGAAACAGTCCGAGTTCCTCCGAATCTCTCTGAATTCCTCTGAATCTCTTTGAATGTGTCAGAATTCCATATATCTAGATTTCAAAGCTTACCCTAAGTTTGCCTGAATCTTTCTGAATTATACTGAATTTTTCTGAATTCTCCTGAATCTCTCCGAATTTTAAATATTGAGAATTCAAAGCTCACTCTGAATTTGTTTGAATCCTTCTGTAAAGTTCCACACTTAATTTCTGCTAAGTTTCGGGGTTCTGATTTCCCCTGTTACTCCCTGAATACCTCCAAATTCTTGGAACAAAAATTTCACTTCATTTATTTCTCTCTGAATTTCTTTGGATTCTTCTGTAGAATTCCGTGCTCAATTTCTTCGAATTCTCGTGTCTCTGATTTTCCCTGAATCTTCCTGAACGCCTGTGAAATCTTGAATGAAGAATTCCACTCAATTTATACCTCTCTGAATTCTTCTGAATTTCTCTGAATTCTTTTGGAAAGTTCCATGCTAAATTTTCCCTGATTTCCGTTCTTCTGAGTTTCTCTAAAACTCCCTGAATGCCTCTGAAATCTCGCACCAAAAATTTCACTCCATGTATCTCTCTCTCTCTCTCTGGATTTCTCTGAATCCTTTTGAAAAGTTCAACGCACAATTTTTCCTAATCTACCCGTGAATTGCTCTGGATTCCTCTGAATCTCCTGAAATCTTTTAGAATCTCTCTGAATTTCTCTGAGAAGTGAAATTTTCAGTGAGATTCAGAGAGATTTTTTTTACCAGGGGGGAAATGATTTCCTATCCAATTATCGTTTTTAATGTACGTCAACGATCGAATTTGCATTTATCAGACTCAAAAAACCTGATCTTCCATTTCTTTGATAACATCTTCTAAATCGTAACGCAATTTATTCTTCCTACTAGAAAACATATGTTCTGAATGTATTATTAATCATCCAACTCTCGATACCAAATTCCACAGCAATTTCCCACTCGTTTTTCAAGATTTTCAAACAAGCCAGGAACATCGAAGGCAGAGACTGAACAAAGTTTGGAAATACCTGTATTTTGTGTACAACAAGTATCCAGTTTCCATCTATATGTTTCATGAAATTCGATAAAAGCTAGATATTTTTTGTTCGACAAAAGGAACATCGTTGTTTCCAAACTCCAACCATTCTCAAACAAAATCCATTGATCCGAAAGTTTCAGACTGTCGATAATAATCGAAAACCAAACTCGAGACGATTCATTTCAATTTTTAGTATTCACGAAAAATTCCTCAAGTAAAATATTTCATGGAAAACGAAAGTGAAAGAGGAGGACCAGTTTAGTAACGGTTAAAGTAAAAGTTTGTACTCGCGATGTACAAAAAATTGAACTCTCGATAAGAATTTTCCTCCATAAGTTTTGCGGTAAACTTTTCGTGTAGCGAAAGCGAAGTTTCTACGAAGAAACTGGAATGAAAATTCATCGCTTCGTTCGGTTCGATTATCCTTTCTGATGAAGCAAACGTCTCTTCATATCGGCTCCCCGGCACTTTTGCCACCTTTGAAATCCTCCAGAGGAGTTTGAAGGAGGATGAAAGTCAGTTGGGAATTTCAAGTCGAAGGATAACGACAAATATTTAAGTAGAAAAATCAGGTGTTGGATCAGACAGGTTTGATATCTCTGGTCCGCCGGTTGGGGCTTCGCACGAGACTCTCTCTCATCTTAAATTGAAAAATGATCTATATATTGACTGTATTCTCAAAATTGAGGACATAAAGATTTTGAACGGAATCAAGCTGCTAACGAAGGTAAGGTAACAAAATAAAAAAGAAATTGAATTCCGATTTCATCGCAGAGGATAACGAAGATATTCTCGTTGCATATTTCGACATATATCTCTGCTAATTTTGTTCGAATAATCAAGGTTCAGTCTCATTCCGTTGATTCTATTATTTGTACTCTCAAATTATCTTGATCTTCTTGATATTCCAAGAGATTGGAATAATTATTGCCCGTACAGCACCGGACATTTCTTCGTTACCTCTACGTTGCCTCCACGTGGAATCTCCGTTCATCCATCTTTTATCCACGTAAAATCCACGGAGATGCAACGTAGAAATCGGTGGATGTGCTGTTAGAGTGGTAACTATATTATCTTTCTTTTGTTAGAATGATACGAAAGCTGAAATGCACAAAGTAGCACGAAGTAGATGCAGGAATGGAGATATAGTTGATAACCCTGCTTAAAATATCTCATAGAATCTCATAGATTCTCTTTCAAATCGAATAAGACTGAACGAGACCAATGAGGAAGATCAGAGTGTCTGTAACGTCTCATTGAAAGCGAATGAGAATGAATCAGAAATCAGTATCCAATGAGAGCCAATCGGTTATCTCTCAATAAATACGGACAATATGAAATTAGAAATGATAGAACAGTTCTTATTGTAAAGAGTTGAATGAATATTTGTAGGAAAATGCTCATTCAATTTCATTGTTTTTTGTCTGTACCAACCGTCGATCGGTTCCAATAGGAATTTTCTGGAGTAGAGTCTATAAGAAATGATGAGAAATTTCTGGAGTAAAACTTCTCAATCGGTTTTTATGAAGAATGTCTAATATAATTTTGGAGGATTTTCCATATCAATGGTCAATGGGTTTCAATAAGAAATTCCTGAAAGAGGCTGCAATGAGAAATTCTGAGAAATTTCTGCGTTATGAATGCTCAATAGGTTTCTATGGGAGAATTCTGATATAACTTTCCCTTAACAATCATGTCAATGTTCAATCGGTTCTAATCGGAATTTCCCACAAGCGCGTTATACGAGGAATGATGAGAAATTCCCAGAGTAAAACTTTTCAATCGATTCCTATGGGAAATGTCTCATAGAATTTCTCAGTATTCTTCATGTCAATGTTTAATCGGTTTCAATCGGAATTGTCTGAAAGTTCATTCTACAAGAAATGATGGGATATTTCCAGGATAGAGATGTTCAATAGGTTTCCGTGAGAAATGTATCATATAATTTTCTTCATCACTTTTTGTTATCGATGCTCAATCGGTTTCAATCGGAATTTTCCGTAAGTGCTTCCTACGAGAAACGACGAGGAATTTATAGGATCCGAATGTTCAATAAGTTTCTATGAGGAAATTCTGATATAATTACCCATTATTTTTAATGTCAATGTTCAATCGATGCCAATCAAAATTTTCCGGAAACACGTTCTATGAGGAATCATGGGAAATTTCTGAAATACTAGTTTTTAGTAGGTCCTCATTGGGGATGCACTGGATATCCGGTTTTGATCCGGCCGGATATGCTTCCGATCCGGTATCCAGTGATCCGGACAGATCGGACAAATCATTCTGGATAGGTCGACATCGGCATCTCACATCGGATTGCACGCATATCCGGTACCCGGTGGTCGAATCATAACCGAATATCCGGTGCACCCCTAGTCTTCGTTAGAATAGTTTTTCCAATGTATTCCAATTAATCTGTGAAATGGAACCATTGTTCCTCTGCATAGAAAATTCATTACTCTAAAGTCAGGAAAAACCAATATATATCCAATGCTCTGTTGTAAGGAAAACTCAATACAACCGCATTACTGTAATGTAAGAAAAATCCAGTACAATCTCATTGGTCTCATAACAGGAATATCGGATACAAACTCATCAATTCAATGTCATTCAATTTATGCATCTGTAAGGTGACTCCCACACAGTCACGCAGTAGCTGAACGGTTAGGGTATTAGATTTCAGTCGGTAGGCAGGTAGGAATATAAGTTCAAACCCCGTTAGGTAGGATATAATTTCTTCTTCCCCTACATGAGTTATCAAATTCCTGGATCACCTTCTGACAAAAAGAATGTACAGAATCACTACTATAAAATCTCTATCAAACAAAAAGGATAACAAAATTATGATTTTTCAATTTTAGTAACAAATTCGCTGGAATTTTTTGGTAAATTTTTACAGGGTAGAAAAATCTGATTGAAACCGATTGATTCAATCAACATTATTTTCCAATTTTTTCCCCAAAGTATGTAGAATATTGCCGATTGATTCTCAAAGAGAAATTCAATGAGAAATCAGCTCACTCAATAAGAAATTTCCGATGCAGAAACTTCATTCATTCTTATTGAATTTTTTTCAATGAGGATGAATGAGAATTTTCAAGCAGGGATCTTTGACGCGAGTGTAGTGCGAAGCTCTACAGCTGGTGAAGACCATAAACGGGGAGAACATATATGAGAAAAGAAAAAAAATATATATATATATATATTTATAACATTTTCTTGTGATTCAATAAATTTTGATTTTTATTTATCGCAAGTTCGTATTTTATAAAAGATTTTCTTCCTCCTCGTCACAGGTTTTCCCACATATTCACCGTCGTATCCGTTCCTTTTCATTCAAAAGTACGACACAAAAACCCTATTTCCGAACGGATGACCGAAAAACAATACCTCCGGTGGCTATTACATACGCAGTCGGGAAAACATGAACATGAGGCTGCAGGCGAACGGACAGCACGTGTGGAACCGTAAGTGGTTATTACACTCGTGGAGTTGAACATGCTGAAATAGCATCGAACGCGCACAAACGCGAACCCTCACGTACATGGAAAAACAAAACCTTCATATCCTTCTTTTTGAAATCTCGGTAGAACAATGCCCGATGATGACGATCACCATCATCATCATCATCATCCTCATCCTCATCCTCATCGTCAGAAAAATTGGACAAGAAAACGAAAACCATCGAATCGATATAAATTGAACTCATCTCCATTGTGTGGGAAGTATTTAGAAATGATTTCCAATGGTATTCTAATTGCTCAGCGGGAAATTCAACGAGCCCGCAATTAAAATTCTTACCCGATAAACGGTATTTCATTGTTTTCTCACACATTCGTCATTGCCGTCATCGTTCATTCATTCATTCTCTCATTCATAATATCGAGTGCGAAAGTTGAAGATCCTCCCCATTGTACGTTCCATCAACGTTGCAACATCTCAATTTATTTTTCAATTTATTATTCTTGAATCGCGATGAGGAAAGAAGGAGGCTTTTGGAATCCAATTATCGATTCAGTTACACTGATTTTCAGAGTAATCGCGATATACTTTGAACAATGTATTAACAAGGACAGGGAATACCGAAAATGTCGTTATTCGAAGGCTAATTTCATCTCGAACAAGCACCCTCTCGGGAGTCGAGCTTATTGTTTGGGGCTTGTATTCTACAACAATGATGCTCGAATATCGTCAAACGATTATATAAAATTCATACAGAAATTCGTATATTCGTTCGAGTGTAGAGTATTATGTTGTGATGATATTTTACAGTTTATAAGTCATAAATTTGTTTTTTCGATTGGAAGGAGAAAAAAAAGAGGAGTCGTTTCCTCTCGCGTTTTGGAATTTTGTTTTGAATATGAATACGAGTTCATGAATATCATTCATGAATTCTCAAGCATTCATTGGATGATCTTGTTTGAATTCAGGTGCATGGATGGATGGGTATACGGCGCAGTGAGACGCGAAAAGTAAAAATATATCGTTCGTAGTTCATAAATATTTATTTACAACGGTTTGAAGTATAGATACAAACGATGGTGAATTTTTAATACGAGCTGTGGATGGGGAGTTTCAATTTTACTGTCTTTGAAAACGAGAAGTCGATTCTTCGATCTTCCTTGTTCGTATTTCTCGGACATGTTCTGAAGAGTCATAAGTTTTGAGGAGGGATGCGGAAATTTTGATAGAATGGAGAGATAAATAGATACGAATTCGACTAAATGGACTTGTGGACTCCAAGGGTGGGGTCGGATTCGTGGAATGAGGAAATATGGAAGGGCGTGTGTATCGGAATTCGAATTTAAAATTTGTTTCGAAACGGAAAACTGCTAAGACTCCAATTGCAACTAGGATTCCACCTGGGATCAGAAATTCCAACTGAAATCCCACGTTGGAGTTGAAATTCTGGCTGGGATTCTACCTGGAAACGCAGGTAAATTTCGGAGCTGGAATCCACGTCGAATCCCAGCTGGATTTTTGTGACGGGGAACTCCAAGGGTGGATGGGATGCCTGAAATGAGTTAATATGGAAAGACGTGTGTATCGGGATTCAAACTTGAAATTCGTTTTGAAACGGGAAAGTGACGTGACTTTGGATTATATATTGCTGAATTTTGAATCGTTTGTTGAAACGAATTAGTATCCGAATAACGAAGTTCTCAGCTGTTGAAGGCCCAAAAACTTGCATTACATTCATACATCAGATTTTGTGAGTTGAAATTTTCATTTCGCGTCTATAAAGGATTCAAATCTCAACAACATTGAATTATGGATATTTTCAATGATGGTATTGATTCTCAGTACTTCCCACCGATTTGGATCTAGAGAGCAATTCAGAGACAACCAATGTTGCTTGATTTAATCTCAATTTGAAACCATTGTTTGAATACCTCACTATTTGATGTCTTTCAAACGACTTTCAAATCATTTTGAAGATTCAAAACACGCGATTAGCTGCAATACTTTCACGTGGAATCAACATAAAAATCAACTTTGAGGTACAATTTATCTTCCGTCTGATTTAACGATGATTTGTATGCTTTTTCCTCCACTCCACATGATTTCCGTGAAATTTGTTTTTGTTTATCCGAATCGTTGGTTGTTCGGAACGTTGAGGTCCCTTAAACCCCATTAACCCACACTTCACCCACGTATTTTCACGGATTTTCGTCGGTTTATTGCCGTGCGTGACGATCAACTAAATGACGCTGTTCAACGCTCGAAAATGTACTAAGGTTCTCGAATTGGATTCTTGTTCTTGTTCCAAATCCTATCTCTCTACCAGTGTATAGACAGGATATGAGATTTCAAAAACTTCCCGGTCCCTTTCACCCACTGTAGGGTAACTGAGGGTTGATACTTGTCCGTAATAAATCCCTACTACAACTCGTATCTTTCATTTGCCTGTTTTTTCCTCAACTCGAACTTCACGTTCGAATATTATTTCATCGAATAATTGCTCGATTGCGACTGCGAAGATGAAATATAAAACCTTCTCTGCACCAGGAATAAAAGAAATAATAATAAAAAAAAACCCCAATAAGGGAATATAAGAAGATATCGTTATTTCTGATGACACGAGCAAGATATTCATGCAAAAATTCATCCATTCTGAGATCTCTCGTCGAATCAAGTCGAAATCGTGGGCTCTTTTCGTTTCACTAAAGCATGTATCTCGATATTATAGAGGACACCAGATGCGATAGAACGAAATGAATTTCGAAATCTGATTCAGCAACCTATACTTTGGACTCGCTCAATTTTTTGGAAGAAATGAAAGAAAGAATATTTATATTGTAGATTAAAATTTGTGATTGATAATTAGAATAGAATTTATAAGAATAAAATTGTGGAATTACTTTTTTCTGTATTTAGCATCGTTAGAGAATAGGATTTTCGAATTCTCGAAGAACACGAGAGATGAACAAGAAAAGTTCAGCGAGGAGAGTTTAAACAAAAGCTTCGTATTGCAAATTCCTTCCGAAGCCCAATTCTTCTCCCTAAATCTCTTGGAATGACTATTGTCTCTTCAGAGAGTTAAAATACTGCAACTCCAGAACGGAGTGAGGAGTGAAATTTGTTACTCTTTCCGAGCCGCAATATTTTCACTCGAAGAGATTTAGGGAGTTGAGACACGCTCCTTCAATCTTTTTAGGGATAGCGAAATTACGAAAAGTTTAAATGGATTGTGACAAATATTTCGCAATATACGAACATTGCAAATGAATTCAGTAGAAATCCTTCTGAAAATACCCGATATCGGAATTTCATCGTTAAATCATCAGTTGTATTGATACTATTCGAAATCTATCGTGTTGTTTCATTATCGTATACAAGTCCGATAAAAATACGATATCTATGATAATTATGCAATGTAAATCCGATATAGAGATCTATCGGGAAATCATCGGCTAGCTGATTGGTTTTATATCGGATAATTGTCGTAGACATCGTATTTTTATTGGATTTGTCTGATAATGAAACAACACGATAGATTTCGGATAGTATCAATACAACTTTTTCATGGAGGAATTAAATACCGACGTCCTAAAAGTTCAAATTTGAAACTCTGGATCACCGTCTTCAAAAATTTTATTGAATTCTTGTTGAATATGCGTCCACTGTTGAAGAATTTTATAGAATTTGTAGATGACTGGGTGAAAGTTTTTTCCAGTGTGATTTGGAGTGTGATATGGAACAATTTCAAAGGGTTCATATTAATTTTCATATAAAATATGCATGGAATCTGTAAATTAATATCCACGTGTCATTTTTCAACATGAAAAAAAAATAATATGAGAAAAATCATGAAATTCAATTGGAATAGATAATAAAAAAGTAATCTTATCAGTTTAATGATGAAATTGAAACCAACTTGAATTGAGAACTGAAATAATAATTCAATTGAAATACTATTAACATTATTAATGAATGAAGAGATAATGGAATTGATTGATTATTCAAAAGCAATACTATTATCGTCACTCATTATCATAATTATCTATTATCATTTGTTAATTATATTATCATTTCATTATCTGAAATGAAAATTCACTTCTTTTCATTTCTTATCATTTGTGAAGATTCTCAAAAATTTTTTCTATATTTATTTTGTTGTATTTTTCATTTGTTCATTGTTTTTAAATTCAATTGAATTTTTCCCCAATTTATTCGATGTCTTTCATTTATTCTTCTGTTGATTCTGATATGAAACATACATGGAATCTATAAATTATCAGTCACGTGTCATTTTTTAACATGAAAAAAAAAAATTATATGAGAAAAATCATGAAATTCAATTGAAATAAATGATAAAAAAGTAATTTCATCAGTTGAATGATGAAATTGAAACCAACTCGAATTAAAAACTGAAATAATAATTCAATTGAAATACTATTAACATTACTGATGAATGAAGAGATAATGAAATTGATTGATCATTCGAAAGCAATACTATTATCGTCGCTCATTATCATAATCATCTATTATCATTTGTTAATTATATTATCATTCCATTATCTGGAATGAAAATTCACTTCTTTTCATTTCTTATCATTTTGGGAGATTCTCAAGAATTCCTTCTATATTTATTTTGTTATATTTTTCATTTGTTCGTCATTTCTAAATTCAATTGAATTTTTTCCCGATTCATTCAATGTCTTTCATTTATTCTTCTGTTGATTCTGATATGAAACATGTATAGAATCTATAAATTATCACTCACGTGCCATTTTTGAACATAAAAAAAAATTAAATAAGAAAGATCATGAAATTCAATTGCAATGAATGATAAAAAAGTAATTTTATCGAATAAATAATGGAATTGAAACCAACTTGAATTAAAAAATTCAATTGAAACACTATTAACATCAATAATGAATGAAGAGATAATAGAATCAATTGATTATTTACAAGCGATACTATCATCATTGTTCATTGTCATAATTATCTATTATTATTTTATTATCTGAGATACAAAATTTTTTTTCTTCATTTCTCATCATTTGGGAAGATTCTCAAAAAATTTTCCTATATTTATTTCATAATATTTTTCATTTGTTTAATGTTTCCAAATTCAATTGAATTTTCCCCCAATTTATTCAATGTTTTCCATGTATTCTTATGTTATTTATATCACACATGAGAGGAATAGGATAATCAGATTTAATTGTGATGAATATCAAAGAAGCAATTTGATATATTGAATAATGGAATTGTTATATCATAAATATATCTTTATATATTTATAAATTAATGAAGAAAACAAAACGATATCAATATTGATTGATTATTCGAAAAAACAACAATGATGTTATTCGTTTCAATTATTTATTAGTATCCATCATCAATATTTCCATTTTAATATCTAATTTGGGAATTAATTTTCCTTCATCCTTCATTATTTATGAAAAGTCTTTATATTTTTTTCATATCCATTTCGTTGTATCTTTCATTCAGTTATTCTTTTTCGAAGTCAATCGAATTTCACTTCAATTAATTCAATTTTTAGATCTATTTTTTCGTCGATTTTCACATAGAATATGCATGGAATCTATAAAAAGTCTACCATTTCATTCAACTTCTCTATTCATCAACTAATAACGTACTATTTTTATGAATAAAAAAGATAAAATGAAGAATCCACACAGCACAACGTTGAGAAAGATTTCTCAATGCGTTATTCATGAATTTCTACCCTTCCAAATGAATTCATTACAAACTTTTACTGAACTGTTGTGCTGTGCGTGAATAATCAGACTCGATTGAAATAAATAATAATTCAAAAACACAATTTAATCTATTAAATAATGAAATTCAAATGAATTCAACTTGAAATATTATGAATGTCAATTCATATTATTATAAAAGGATGAAAAAATAATAATAAAATTGATCGATCATCAACCAAAAATATTAATATTATTTTACATCATCATAATCAACCATTATTATATATTTTTGATATCATTATTCTATTATCTGGAATTAAAAAGTTATTTTTTTATTTCTCATTATGTGGAGAAATTTTGTGTATTTGTTTATATCTGTTTCATCATATTTTCGTTCGATCTATTCCAATTTTTTCGAATGTGCGGAGAACGGCGGGTGATATGGCCTACCACTTGTTCCCAGGATCTGTCGCTAGGTGGCAGCACTATACATGTTTCGTCACGGAGGGATTGTTTCTGTCTATCATGTGCGGGAACTTTCTCTATTCACTCGTCCTTGGTGTCCTGTATCGGCGAAACCTTGAGACGTTCTGTACTGAAGTAGGTCAGATCATAAAATAATATATCGTACCAGTATTAACCCCCCCCCCTCCCCCTTATATATATAGAACACGTATCATCAGTTTTCAGGGGTAATGTTTGTTTGTTTGGTTATGAACTAATTTTTTCGTCAAAACTCTGGATCGGGTAGTATGGCCCACATTAACCCATCAGAGCTCATGCTGAAATAATGGGGGATATGGTCTCGCTCGCCGATGGAATCTTGACAAACTCATGCTATGCCAAGTGAAGTGAGAAACGGGTGTAAAATAATTGTTTATAAATAAATTGGTCAAAAAATTTTCCACATCCACATTGCGATCGTTCATTGTTGAAAAGAGAATAACAAAACAATTTTACGTGTTTGATTTTTTTATAACAAACAATCACGATGTGGATTCAGGGTACATGTTTTCTATGTATTTTTTTTTCTTTAGAATCGATTGGTGGGATCAGTTCTACCGAATACTTATTTTAGAAAAAATTGTTCAAAAAATTCATTTATAAACAATGTTTTTATGCATGCGTTTCACATGAAAATTCGTGGTGAAAGTTTCGAGGAAGGTTGGATTCAATGCCATACCTGTAAAGAATGGACACATGAACTTTGTACGGATATGACGGACAAATTATATTATTATTGCGATAGATGTAAAATATCCAGTCCACAGTCCAAGTGAGAGTTGGAAAAAACCATATTCAATGTGTAAAACAAATAATTTTGTGTTAAAAAATATGTTCTCGTTTGAATTTATCGGTTTTTGGATGGTGGGCCATACCACCCGACACGGTAAAATTCTTCATAAATTCATCTTCAAACTAAAATTGTTCCTGATCTGTATGTGAGGAAAATACTCCAAAAAGTTGTATCCCACACCGTAGCGACATTCTTCCACTCTGGAGTGATTTTATCTCAGTTTTCCCTCAAGAGGGCCATACCACCCGCCGTTCCTCTATTCTTCCGTTAATAATAATACTGATAATCATATTTCTAATGATACGAAAATTCACGCAGGGAGACACTTACTTCGCTCACAACTTTTCATCGGAAATTCAGTGTTTTATAAATTCATGAGGTACACAATGAGTCTATCTATTCCTTCGTGTACCGAAGAAAATTTATAAATAAAATAAAGGATCTTTCGATGCAAAACAAAGTCATCAAAATATGAATGAAGAACAGAATTTATGAAACGCTATCAATACTTATCAGTGAATTCTCTCCGCAACATCGAACAAAAGAATTCGAAAATGAAATCCAGCTTCAGTTATTGATGGGTACGTGAACGGTATTGAAATTATAATCAATATAAGACTCAATAGAGTTTTATTTATTCTCACAACGGAGACATTTTTCCTAGAAGTCAGCTGAAAGCGAGTTGAAAAATGAAAGCAGAAAATACCTGTGGCATCCGCACTTTTTTCTCTTCTCCTCTCCTCCTTTTTCCCATTTTTCTTTTACTTCTCTCTCTCCCTCTCTCGTCTCTTTCATACCCTCACACACACACAAGCACGTCAAGACTTCCATCCTTTCTTCGAAGTAAATCAGACTAATCAGTCTTTATTTCAATCAGGTCGAAAAAAGAATAATTATTAATTTGTAAAAGTCCCGAGTGCTTCTTTTCTTCCCTTTGTCGTGAATGATTTTCCATCGAATAAGGTTCTCCCTTGACGATATTCCTATTTTGCGAACCTCCTCGGGTCGGGAGTTGTCGCATTGAATTATATCCAATGGTGTGTTTCTCGTTTCAACGAGAGACCCGATATATAATATACTCTCATATTCTTCTTTGCGCACGAATATTGAAGTATGAAATTTAATTATCGATTTGCGAAGAGTACAACCTCGTGCATCGTGTACGTACGCATTGAGAACTTCGGATAGAACTTATTACCGCTTGCACCGCTTTAATATATCTCTCATTTGGAAGTTTCGAGTCTGCAAAGTGGGATGTCAAATTTTGATGAATCTCAAATCTCAATGACAGATCTCAACGCAGGGTAAATGATTTTCAAAGGAACTCGAGAACTATGGAAAATTCAAGAGTTTTTAATTGGGTTGGAGTTGAATTCTTCGGATCTTGCGTCAAAGGGATGTTCGAAAAATATCATGTCAGCGAGGGAGGGTTTTTTCAAAGAGGGAGATGAAAAAAATAGATCCGCTTTTATCATATACAATTGAAATCGAGTATTAAAAAAACATTACGCCTGCAGCTGTATGAAAATAATTCAATTATTAATGCTATTATTCCGAAGTGGAGTAGTTGTTGCCGCTCAATGAATGAAGAATGAAGAATCAAAATGATGCATCATCATTCGTTCACGGTTGAACAAATTTCAATAACTCTAACCTGAATTCAATCAATCTCGATGGTTTTATTAAAGTTCGAAACTTAACTCTCTCCCATATATCATTTTATACAAGCGAATTGGAAGCACATTGAGTTCGATAGCATTATTCCACGCGCTCAACATTGTAATTAATTACTCCGGGAATGACATTATACTTTGAATCCAACGTCCCTGTAGAAAATTCATTCCCATTCGTTCGTCAATCCCTAATTGACATTTCCATGGTATTACTAAAATACCCAGCTGTTGCGCAAATGATTCATCGAGATGGATATGAGCATTGACAGAAAAAACAATTTCATTTGAAGCTTATCGAAAGATTTCCTTATTCCTTCGGCATGGGTGTGTTTACATGGGTGACGTGATCGTGATGCCGCGTCGTCTCGTAACCTGTCATTTTAGGGAATTTATCAAGCAAGGGAAGTCAATGTAGCGACTGTGTTTCCTACTTGGTGACAAGGATTTACGTCGTGTTTGGCAATGTTGTATATCCAAGTAAGACTAGGCGCGTGAACGGTAACGGGTTTGTGATTGATCGGAAATAAATGACATATCCACCACCCACCACATGTCAAGTTCTTCGTACAACCGCGAGGTGGCTATACGCTGCCCCACTTTCAGATTATTTATTCAATTTATTCTTCTCTCCTCTTTTCTTTTACTTCCTCCATCTCGAGAGAGAAATTCGATATCATCCAAATACGATATTCCTTTCCCTCGCTTTCCGGTTTCGATAAAAAATTCAACTTGGGTTACCCTTCAAATTGAGGTATATACGGATCTCTCTAGACCCATACGTGTCTCAGATCTCTAATGGATGACATGTGACCAGAATTTTCCTGCCTTATTGTTCCCACAAGGTTACCTTATTTTTGATAATAATGTGAACTTGTTTTTTCCACCGATACCGCGTTGTCGCCAAGTCGTTTTCTCGGTGTTTTTTTTTTTTATATTTTTCGGAGTCAAGGCATTACATTTGCATCCATCTTACTCCAAACCACAACAGAAACAACACATTATTTCACATTTCGCAAGATCTTTTTTCCTATTCCACCCCTCGACTCGCGAACTAAACCACCTTCACTTCCACTATATTTTTCGTCGCTCTCTCCTGTTGCCTTTTCTTTTTCCACCCTTTTGAAAGACTCCGCATTCAAGCGATATCCGATATACTGCATTACGCAATCATTCAACATATTCCATACTGCACTTTATACATCCAAGGAGTAAAATTTATTCTCTTTTTTCTTGAAGAAACGTCTGCAGGTTTCATAGATTTTCAAAACTCCAAGTCGACGATGAATTGAGAGATTAAATTACGCTGTTTTATTTCCTTGTTTTTCCCGTTTTTTTTTTGCGGTTTTAGTTTTAGTTCTGCTTCCCGAGGAGAGGCAATTTTTTTATCCTCTCTTTCTCTCTTTCTTTCCTTCTTTAGGTTATGAACTCACAACACATGTTTTTTATGCGAGGAATTTGAATAAAGGCTTTATTAAAGATGTTAAGTGCATGGAGTGGAGGGACAAGACGATATACAATGAAAAAAAAGGGAATAGAGATAACTGTGCTGAATACGAAAAAGATAGAGTGAAGGAGTTTTGCTTTTGCGAAGAAACTTGGAGAAAAACGATGCTGACGATGGCTCAGATTTGAGGATGTCGATTTTCGATGATCATTGACGCTACTGGCTCCCTACTGTTGCCAGAGCTGACAAGTCTAGAACGACCATCATAGGGCTAGTTGGATTGCCAGTGCTGGCAAAGGAGTTGAAATGATAAAACCATTTTACATGAGGGCCAGTATAACATTTGCCACCATTACGGTGGGAGCAATACTTGATGGATTAATGATAATAAGTTTATTGTTTACGATTAATAGATCTTCACAATGGAGTGTGACATACAGTTTTCATACAATTATATTATAATAGAACGAAATTAAAATTCAACAATAAAACAGAATGACATAGTTACGATTAATACCCATGAAAAAATCGTTCAGGTCTGATTGTGCGTGTTCAGGCCTGATCATGGACATTTTTTGGCAAAATTATTCGTGTTCAATACTGAGCCTAATTACAGCTGGTCGTTCATTTTTGGGCTTTGTCATCACCTCAAAGGCTTCAATTTTGTACCCACGTGGAAACCCGTGATCAAGCTTAACCACCAGCGATCATGCCTGACGTTTGTCAACATTCTCGCTTGTGATCATGCAAAATCTCACCAACTGAGGAATATTCATACAAAATGACTCTGTGTCGATTTTTCTATCGCAAATATACATGCTTGATTATGCTAAATGGGCCCCAAACGCAGGCGCGTACGCCTGATCAAGCATGATCATGCCTGAAAACTGGAATGGGAGCTGCGTAAGCACAATAAGTAGAAATGATCAACAATAAATTAGTGTTCAATAACATCATTATAGTTTCATTCCTTTACAAAAACACTCATTGATTTTTTCTGAATTTCTCATGTATAATGGAGCATAATCAAGCATGATTGGGCGTCATTTTGGCATGATCAGTCCTTATCACGGGTAGATCCAGAAAAAAAGGGATTGTTATCGAGAGGGAAAATAATTTGTATGATGTCAATAGAAGTAGAGACTTCATACAGAATCACTCAGCCTGAAGTATAGGATTTGTGTAAAAATTTTCATTATCCCGTTCGATCTCGTCCTTTTCGTGATCGATCATTCTGGTATTAATCGAGGCTCAAACTTCCCCATCCGACAAAATTTTATTGAATAAGCCAGTACCGTCTGCAAACCGGCGAACATTGGCGCCAGTTGGAAAACTAGTAATGGTTCTAAATGGGCACAGTGGTTTCTGCCGAAATCTGGCAAATACAACTTTGCCAGTACCACGCCATTTGTCAACTCTGACTATTTCCACACGGGTGAGCTACTTTTTTTATTGCAAATCAACTCTCTTGTAAAATTAGTGTCCGTTGATTTAGATTCTTCAAAAGCGGAATTCGTTGTCTGGAAAGAAAGTGATTAGAAATGAAATGATTATTCAAACATTGGAACTTTTTGCATCCAACCATCTCATCGATCGGACATAGCAGAGAACTCACCACTCGATACTAAAAACTCTGAGTGGGCATCATTAGAGGATCCTTCGAGAAGATAATTGGTTATTTCCAAGATGATTTGACCATCCTAGACTCTGACTCTTTTGCTCGATTTTTTCTTCCCTCGAGGGAAAGAAACTCGTGCATGTATATATATATATTGAGAATTTACGGTGGCTTGCTGCACAAGTCTTCAAGCTGTTTCTTTTTCTCCCCACGATGACTTGTGACTTAAAGGAGAAAGATATAAAGATCCTACTCCATTCCATGAGACATTTCATCGTAAACTCAAGTACCTCCCAGATTCCACTAATGAGTTTATACCGCTGTTGCGTGCTGTACTTCTCCCAAGCCTGTATCACAAAATCTCAAATTAGTGAGAAAATTGACGATAAAGTGAACAGGATTCGGAATATCATGTTGATGTTCTTGAATTCGTTACGTTGAATTATTATCAGTGATATTTAGATATTTATTTGCCCCTTTTACGACGATCCCCAGGAAAGATGATGATTTTCCTCCACCACGAAATGGAGAGATTCAGTCAAGAATATATAATACACTGTTCTCTCACTCTGCTTTTACTTTGCTCTTTTTCCTTGGTTATAGAATATTGAACGAATGTAAAATATGCGAAAGATGCTGGAACGTGGCTGGTATTTTAATTTCTCGCATGTTTATTCCACGTTTGCCGCGTAAGAAAGAGGTTAGGATTTACGGGATCGGGTCCAACGATGGCATTCTTCGATCCTAATACTTTCCCTTTCCGGATATCAATGCTTTTTGCTGTGCTGATTCTTCTTTTTCTTATTCTATATTTATAGCCGAGGGAGATAATTGACAGAGAGGATCGAACTCTGAATCATATCTTGTGAATTTTCAATGCATTTCTTGCAACATTCATGTGATTCCGGATAGTCGCTTCGATCCTGTTGTGTTTGAATTTTGTCGGAATGGTATGCGAAAGGTTGCAATATCATCTTTTATTCAGATCAGTGGGTATCGATTGATTGAAATGGTTTGACATCCTTTTCTGATGAAGATTCGATCTGCGGAAGATCGATTTTTCAATTCTTCGTACCGATTTATCTTTATTGTATGTTGGTGCAGTCGATTTTCACGGAAATCGATCCCTTCGTTTCGATTTTTCATTTGTCTATTCTTTTGCTGCAATTACGGAGAATTAAATTTTTTTGATAGAAAATGAAACAAAATGAAAAGAATAAAATACAAAATGCAACATAACGGAACAAGTGTGATAAGAGTGAAATAAAGTAGAATGAGAGTGGAGGAATGAAGTCAAAGTGAAGAAATAAAAAAAGAAAGGGGATGAAAATTGAAAATATAATTTTATTTGATAATTATTGACTTGCCAATGATGAGCAATTTGTGTTATAAAAAGTTTGGATTTTATTTCTTTTATCTCCATGTTATTTTCTTCACTAAAAGTCTGATTTTTGAATGTATTTATAATGTAATGAATTAATGCGATGAAAAATTTCAGGGGGATTTCAATTTATTAGAGAAATTTACTGAATAATTGATTTGATTGACGATAGGCTCAAATTGGTTTATAATTATGAGTATTGTCGTTTATTTGACGAATCTTCCAAAACAATTGTGAAATTTTCAGTAGAATTGCATTCAGATCAAAATAGAGAAACGTAAATGAAATTTCATTTGATTTTATAAAATTTGAGTTGTGGATAAGAATTGAAAACAATTTTTTTGCAAGCGGATTTAAAAGTCAAAGTATGGAATTATTCATCGCCCGTCGATTTCATTGAAATTATTGAATTAGTTCGCAATAAAGTCAAAATCCTGGAAAGTGTTTTCATAATTATATTCAAAATTGAATGAATGATTTGTCTGGATTAAATTTTCATATTTAAAATAATTATATTTTCGATTTTTGATGTGACATATAATAAAAGAAAAGATGAGTCAAAAATGAGGAAGAATAAAACATTTCATCGTAAGGGGATGATAATGAAACTTTCAAGAGAGATTTGGATTAAATTTACCTTTCACTGTTAGGAGGGTTATGAAGTTTTTTTTCATAAACAATTTATTAAACAGAATTCATAATAAAATATTCAATTGAATAATATAATTCTTGATGTTGAGAATTTTATTCTTAATGTTCAGAATTTTCTCCTCAATTTGAATAACATGTTTTTTTGTGGAATTTAATAAATAATCATTACATTTTAGTAAAAAATTGTGAAATTTCATCACTCATATTGAATTTGAAAATAAATATGAATTTAATTATGAAAATATGGTATTTTATCGTAAGGGAATAATAATAAAACTTTCAAGAGAGATTTGGATTAAATTTACCTTTCACTGCTAGGAAAGTTATGGAGTTTTCTTTTCATAAACAATTGATTAAACAGAATTTATAATGAAATATTCAATTCCATAATATTCATATCCATAATAATCCATTCCTAATGTCAAGAATTTTATTCTTAATGTTCAGAATCCCCTCCTTGATTTGAATCACATGTTTTTTTTGTGAGACTTGATAAATTATCATCACATTTTAGTAAGAAATTGTGAAATTTCATCACTCATATCAAATCTAAGAATAAATATGAATTTTAATATGAAAATATGGTATTTCATAAAGAATTTCGTATTAAATTCAAGAACTTTTCTAACGGTGCTTGTATTAAGAATCGAATTATTATTAAATTGAATCTCTCGAAATAAAAATGAGGTAATCATGAATATCAATAAATTCAAAATTCATAGTTGATAAAATGAAATCTAATTCAAATTTTTTTATATCTAGTTTATTTGATGAATACATTGAATTTTGAAAATCGTGAGTTTATATTTGAATTGGGATGTTGATTTTTTATATTTCAAGGGGATAATCTTGGAAATGAATTTGATATTTAATTTATTGTTATGAATAGGAATAAAATAAAAATTAATTTTCTTTCCAAAAAGAATGTAGTTCTTGAATACACTGTTAGAAAAATCTGTCTTGAACTTAACGATAATATTATGAAGTTTTTTACATAAACATTTTATTAAATTTCATATTTCCATATCAAATTTAAGAACGATTATTAAATTTAATATGAAAATATCAAATTTCATACAAAATTTCGTATGAAATTTAATAAAATGTTTATGTAAAAAACTTCATAAAAGTATTGTTAAGTTCAAAACAGATTTTTCTAACAGTTCCACTTTTCTATAAAAATATTGATATAAATGAAAATGATCAATAAATAATGATAATATAATTACTACAGTTTAATGAAAATAAATAGAAAGTAAAATCCATGAATTGGACAAACTTTTAACATCCATCTGTTTATCAAGAACATGTCTGCTTGTTCAAATAAGAAATTTTTCCAAATCGCCCATCTCCACACTGGAAAAAATATTCATTTGTCCTCTCTCCATAAAATATTTATTTGTATAAATTAAATATTCAATTGGATGCAAACACTGATTACTTGTGACGAATAAATTATTAATTTTGAAGACCAATTTACTTGGGACAAGTATTCCATTATTCGATTTGATTAAATATTTCATTAATCCTAAGAAATATTTTATGGAGAGAGGACAAACAAACTATTTATTTGGTTGAAATGAATTTTTGCTCCAGTAATAGTGGAATAAAGTACCCGATAAACAATGATAATTTTTCAAAGATTTGCAAAGTTTGGAAAAGAATTTTTATAGATTTTCAGAGTTCGTCCAGATGCTGTCAGATTTTTTCAAAGCTTTTTAGAGTTGATCAGTGAGCTTTAGATTTTTGCAGTGAGGTTTCAACCTGCTTCAAAAATCCTGCTTTAAACTTATTAATTCGTTAATCAGTTTGAATCAGATCTCCATCCGAGAATTTTCCTATTTGATTTCATTCAAATATAATCGGTTTGAATAGGAAATTTCTCCTCAATGGGATATAATCAGTGAATTCGAATGTACGTGATTCAAATTTCCTGATTACATCCCATTGAGTAAAAATTTCCTATCCAACCGGATTGAATTTAAATAAGATCGAATAGGAAAATTTCTGGAATAATCTGATTCACCGGTTAACAGGTTTGAATCGGATCTTTCAAGCAGGGAAGAACTTTGCAGGAATTTTCAGGGGGATTTTTTTCCCCAGAGTGTTTCGGAAAATTTTGAGACTTCATGGTGAAAAAAATCCTCCGAATATCTCTGAAAATTTCAAAAGTTTTTAGTAAAGAGTTCTTCAGAGGAATCGATCTTCAACAAATCTCAAATCAACCCTCCCTATCTCTCGTGACATCATCGATATTCACGAAACCTCCTCGAGTCATATCAAATATATAACAATATATTTAGAAAAAGGAACGAAATGAGATCGAATTGATAAAGATCTCGCTTAGAGAAAAGGAGTATTCAAGTTGAAGCACGGCAAACGGATCGTGGAGAGAATATGAAGAGCAGAAACTATAGGGAAATGAAAGAGAGTAAATAGAGCGATAGAGAATTGCATCCATTTAATTTGAATACCGAACGTCGCCGAACGATGATGAACTTAAGTGGAATGAACTGTCTCGTTGTCTTATTCTCGCCAGTTGAAATAGAATAATATATTGACACATGAACTGGATCAAGTTTTTTTCTTTCCCTCCCGTTCGTATAAACGAATTCAAATACGAGATATGCTTCTTCAGCGTATAACAGCGTTTGTCTTTTATTTTGTTACAGATCTTCGAGGGTTGGCATCACATGGGACATAGATCTGTAACGAAAAGATCGGCCGAACCGCATCACGAGCTTCACCAGAAACTCATGAAAGACCCTCGGGTAAGACGTGCCGAGCAACAAAGAGCTAAATCGCGGAGGAAAAGAGATTTGTCCCTTAGACACGATCCATCCATGGACAGAGTGTATTTGAACGATGAGAGATGGGTTCAGATGTGGTACTTGGTAAGTTTATTTGTCTGATCAATTTTGTTACCGATTCTTAAGGGGATACCACCAAAGACGGGAGTTGAATTATATTCCATTCTCTTCACGGTTCACAAAATCTTTGAAAAATCGAGTTTCGATCACTTTTTTCGTTCATTCACTTTTTTCTTTTGTTTTTCATTGTGAAAATTCTTATATATACATTCCAACGAGATTAAAAAAGTAATTTCAGCGTTAACAGCAGCGTGTTCTCTGGTATTCCTCTTTTCGATTATTTTCATCGTATACGAAAAAAAATAAAAAGAACCCGATCGCGTAATTGATATGGAACGTGCATGAAAAGAGAATTTATTTTCGTTAACTTACACCGTGGTGGAGGATAATAATCGGATCTCAAAGTACACATTGTGTACCAAGAAATCGATAACAGTAGCAACGGTGGTAGTAGGAGCAATAGCAGCAACAAAACACCACTGAAATTTTCCCCATTTTTCTTTCAGAATAGGGGAAAGGGGCTGGATATGAATGTGCAGGGTGCCTGGGCCGAAGGGATCACGGGAAGCGGCGTGGTCGTTACAATCCTCGATGATGGGTTGGAAAAGGACCATCCTGATCTTTTTAGAAACTACGTGAGTATATTTGCCATTTCCTTTCTTCTTGCTGGCTTCTCGTGAATGCGAGATTCACAATCGCATTCGTAGCAACTAGTAGGAATAGTATAGTAGCGCCGGTGGTAGTAATTCCAATGATTACGCGAAGTTTATTGTTTGAACGTTTTGCTCGAGGTCCGTAGGATAATCATTGTGTTTGGAACATTTTTACTCTCACGCGTATAATTCTTGGTCTTTTCGTGAAACGATTGTTCCTTTTTATAACCGAGTATGATAAATCATTTGACGCCGTTATATTTCGTTAAGAATGTACATCATTATTTTCCATAATGATCGTGGGTGGAGGAAAAGAACAAAGGTACGATGGTACGAAAAACACAATCAATTTCCTTTTCTTCCTTTATTTCTTCATTTCTTCGTTTTTTCTAGCATATCGGAGTGTGGACTGAATGACCCGATGGAGGAAAAAACAATGAAATATGAATCGTAATATCTTAACGGTGGCTGGGAAGAATACACACAAGAGTTGTCGTTGGACTATTCTTATTTTCTTTCCCCCTAATCTGACTCGATATTTGTTACCGGCTATTCGCAAAATCTTCAACCTTCCCACCGAGATCGAGAAATATTTTGAATCTTTCTACTTGTACTGTAAATTCATTTGAATCGTTATCGATGTCCTATTATGGAGAACCGCGTTCCATAAACCCTTCATAAACGTTCCAGTGGCATGTTGTGCTGTTCAAAGAGGTATTATACGGAATAGCCAACCTTTTTGCCGATCTAGCTAAAAATTCGGTGCCACAACTCACTGTATTGCTGAGAGAGCAGCTTGATTAACTAAAGCAGCGAAATTTGAGGCTTTATTCCCCAAAAGTAGATACATACTTATGATTTGAAGTACTGGCCGTCACCAGCATCTTTTGAGGTGATCCACGAATTCTCTAAATTCTCCATGAGAATGAAAATGCTGATCACTCAGGCCGTGTGCCATCGATCGAAATAAAGGGTAGTCGGAAGGAGCAATGTCTGGAGAGTACGGCGGTTTTTTAGTGTTTCCAAACTTTATCGCGTCTTTCTTGGTACCGTAGCCGTTTCTCATTCAATGCTCGGCTCAAACGCATCAACTGCGTTCGATATCGATCCCCTGTAATGGTTTCACTCGGTTTCAATAGCTCATAATACACGACACCGAGCTGATCCCACCAAATGCAGAGCATAACCTTGGCACCATGAATATTTGGTTTAGCCGTCGCCGTGGGGACATGTCCGGGCATTCCCCAAGATTTTCTGCGCTTGGGATTATCGTAGGGGAGGCATTTTTCTTTGCCGGTCACAATGCGGTATAAAAACCCCTTTCGATTCTGTCTTTGAAGCAGCTGTTCGCGAGTAAAGAAACGTCGTTCGACATCTCTTGGCTTCAATTCGTACGGAACCCAATTCCCCTGTTTCTGAATCATTCCCATGGCTCTGAGGCGTTTCCAAATGGTTTGTCGAGTTACTCCCAATGATTCTGCCAATTCTTCTTGCGTTTGGCACGAGTCTTCATCGAGTAATGCCTCCAATTCGGAATCTTCAGAAAATTTTCTCTCTCGTTGTCGGCCATGTCGGTCTTCGACGTTAAAATCACCCCTCTTGAAACGTCGAAACCATTCGCGACACGTTCTTTCCCTCAAAGCAGTCTTACCCTCGGTACTTGAGAGCATTCGATGAGCCTCAGCCGCAGTTTTCTTCAAACGAAAACAGATAATCAGAACTTCCCCCAAATAAGGAGAATTCGGCTCAAAAATTGACATCGTGTCAAAATTTATGATGTAATCAAAAATTCGCTAAAAAGAAACCTATTAAATCTTGCCAAATTCAATTGAATTCTGTGCAGTGTTATGAAATTCAAAAGATTCAAAACACAGGCCTGTGTTTATACTGCTGTCAGAGTTGCCAGTACTGGAAAATCCGAAGCCACCCATGTGGAAATCGCCGGATTTGACGAATGGCTCAGTACTGGCAAGTTTGTATTTGTCATACTCCGGCCAAAACAACTGCCCCCTGTACAGTGGCATTACTCTTTTTCAACTGACACCAATCGTTCGACGGTTCTCAAACGGTATTGGTTTCCTTGGGCAGACAGTCTTGGATCAGTACCAAATCAACATTGATCGAAGAACACTTAGGTTGTGGGAAAACGAAACCGTGCCAGTACTGAGCCAGAGTTGGTAATATTTTGAAGCGTTACACAGAGACGGTACTGCGCCAGCAGTATCCAACATCGACGCCACGTTGTTTTACGACAGAATTGTCAGTGAGTCGGGGGTCAACCCATTTCTGCTGAAACATGGCTACTTTGTTGAGCAAATACTGCGCCATTACTGACCCACATTTGGTAATCTTTTCAAATTTCACGAAAAGACGATACTGTGCCAGCATCGATGTTTCAACAGTGTTTCACTACGAAAGCGGTTGTGGATTGGGTGTCAACTCACCTTCGCGGTAACATGGCTACACCTCAAACAATTTTTTGATTATAATCTATTTTAAATTGAAATTTATCAAATAATTTATGAAAAAGGTTGACACAAAATTTCACAGCACATGCAGTTTGGCTGCGTGGAGTCTACATGGGATGAATAACCTTGCCATTCAAAGTGTCAATAGTACACCATGGAGAATCCCCGTGGAATTGATGATCCAAATCCCAATTTTGGCTGGATTGGAATGCCGATACAGGCAAGATTGAAATATCAGTTTTAGCTAGGTTGAAATGACAGTACTGTCTAGGTTTGAATGCCAGTACGGGCAAAATTGAACGCCAATAATGGGCCTTATGTAAAACATTGTTACCATCCCAGTATTGCTTTAGTACTGTCAAACCACCTGGGTCAGTAATGGCATTATAAATTCGACAGCTGTGGCAGCGGTATTGAACCAGTACTGGGTCGTTCGTCAATTTCCACATGGACAGCTATCAGAGCTGGCAAGGAGTCAAAATGATAACATTCATTCCACATAGAGACCATTGAAACTCTGATACTCCAATCTTTTGAGCTTACTCTGAACAAACATCATTTGAAATCCGTTGAACAGTTAGAATCATTTGAAAAACAGTAATTATCCTGTATATACTACTGTGGGCAAAAAGTAAGGTGAATTTTGAATTTAAACTTCGCGGGCTTGACATTTCAGGCTAGTTCTTTTTTTCTTGAGTTGGTAGGACTGTTAATGACAACTGTGCCAAATTTCATGTCAATGTCATTATCAGTAATACATTCACGCTCGTGTTTACCAATCGACCAAGAGTGCATTTTTCGATTTTTACAATGTCTGATTTAATTGAGCAGAGAAGGGCAATCAAATTTTGTTTGCGGAATGAAATTTCGGCTGCGGAAACTTTGAGGATGTTGCGGAAGGCCTTTGGTGATTCTACCATGTCGCAGAAAAATGTTTATAAGTGGTACAAAGACTTCAAAGAGGGTCGAGAACGTGTTGATAACTTGGAGCGCTCCGGACGACCACCGACGTCAACAGATGACCAACACGTCGATGAAGTGAAGGAATTAGTGCTCAAAAATCGTCGGTTGACTGTTAGAGACCTTACTGATATGATGCGTGAAGCAATTCGTCTAAAAAGACCAGAATTATGGGCCAACAACTCTTGGTTTTTGCATTACGATAATGCACCGTCTCATACTGCACTCGTTCTTCGCGACCATTTCGCCAAAAATTCGACGCATATCGTTCCGCAACCACCGTATTCGCCTGATTTGGCTCCGTGTGACTTCTGGCTATTCCCAAAACTCAAGAGACCACTCCGGGGAAAGCGTTTCGAGTCGATTGAGGAGATAAAAGCTGAATCGAAGAAGGCGCTGATGGCTATACCGGAAAGGGACTATTCAGCATGTTTCGATGATTGGAAAAAACGTTGGCATAAGTGTATTTTATTCAGAGGGGATTACTTTGAAGGGGATGAAATTGATGTAGAAGAATAAATGAAGATTTTTCATTTTACAAACAAATTCATCTTACTTTTTGCCAAAGTCTTGCCAGTACCAGGCCATTTGTCAGTTCCGTCAATTCTCACAAAGGGGGCCAGCCATTTGCTCTCTAGTTTTGGTTCGTTGCTGCAACTGATGATGATGCAACACAACCTGAAGTGATGCCATGATTTATTCCAAAATTGTCCCGAGGCTCAAGCAATCTTCGTTCACGTTGCACCATAGTTGAATTATTTTGATCTGAATTTTCGGTATCACGTTCAAATATCCCGGTCATTTGATCCCATAGTTGAATATCCCCGTACAAAAATATCCCATAACTGGAAGATCCCCATACCATTGTATCCCATTTTGAATTTTTGAATTGTTTTTGTTTTGTATTTTCAGGATTCGATTGTATTGTGATTTTGAATGGTTCTATTTTAAATGGTATTTCTATCCAAATATTAAGCTAGTAGAGTTTCAGGTGGACCAGATAATAATTTTTTTCTGTTTTTTTGAAATTTTGTTGGGTGTACTGGAATTTCTGGCAGTTTCATATTCAAGTATACTATTTTCCACTTGTAATTATATTGTGAACTGTGTACAAGTTTGTATATTATTATCGGAATGTAGTATTGCGTCGTTATGTAGTTGCTCTTTGGTTATTGTCGAAGGAGGATCAACTTTATTTTGCAAGAAAATATTTAAGTTACGAGGCAAGATTGAGAAATGTTGTTGGTGGGTATGATGGGATGAATAAATTGTCGTACGTGGAGGGTGTTGCGCACAATGTTGTGTCGTGAAGTGGTTTTTTTTTATTACTTTTGCACGGAGAGAATTAAATAATAAACATTGCGATGTGAACATGCCGCTGATTGAGTTGCTACCACGAAAAATCACATAAAACGTAGACGTCATTTGTTCTCGAGGTAGTCAACACTACGAAACATCGGAACCGTTACGATGTATTCTTTTTTCAAAATTCCACATCGGAATCATTACTATTTAATTCTCTCCGTGTGTAATTTTGCATTGCCCTAAGAGATTATAAGTATATGTGACCTGGTCTACGAAAAGGGGGCTTAGGTGTGAAAACAAGTTTACGAGAAAACAGCTGTTAAAGATAAACAAGTCATTTTATCAGTTTCACTTTAGTTGTTCGCTTCTAATGTTCTAATTGTGAATTTGTGAATTTTCTATGTAAAATTACGTGGTTTTGCCTTGGAATAGAATTTTTTAACATATGAAATGATGTCTATTATTTTATAATTTAATCTCCAAATTTTTTTTCATTTTCAATCATTTCTGCTCTTCTTTTTGTACATTCTTAGCAAACTTCCCTTCTTAGAATAATAATCTTAGATAATAATTTTTTGCAATCGAAAATTCGTGTGTTTTCTATTTAAACGATTATAATATTCCCAGTTCGCATTTTTTCGAAAATCTGCTTCCATATTCTGAAAGTTCAGATAATTTTGCATCGAAAATAATTATCCGCAAATTTTTTGACAATCGATTCGACAGCGTAAAATGTCGTTGCAAAAGGTAATGAAAAAACGGACGTTTGGTCCTTAACGGGTTAATGTGGGATTATTTTCTGCGGAGATATTTTTGTATGGGATATTTTGACCGGGTTATTTTTTCCGGGGGATTTAGTCCGGGATCAATTGCGATGCAGCCGAATTTTTAGGAGGAATTTGTTTATAGTGCAGTTGTAAATTGAGAACTTCTCATCGGCACAAAGCTTCTGAACTGAACTTCCAATCTAAATTCTAGCGCAATACACGAAAAATCATCCAACAAACCTCCATGCTACCTCACGAGAAATCGAGAAATACGAACAATATAAGAATATCGAGGACATTTTTTGCTTGGAAAATATCAAGAAGTATAAAGAATTTCTCAATAAAATCTTGTAAAATCACGGCATCGACAAGAAACCGCGCTGAAATAGATTGAAATTCGGATCCCTCGGAATTCACCGGTGAACGCAATATGGTGAGAACGAAGTTTGCCGAACGGAATTAATTTTTCTCTTTTTTCTTATTCATACAACTTTACCTGCGGAAAACTCGTAAAGAAAATCTTACGACATTCCCAAGGGAAATTACGACAGGGCGTAAAAGAAAAATTAATGTTCGTTTGATCTATAAAAATGTCTATCTTCCATACAGCTCTTCTGTCGATAGTTAAAATTATGGTACGACATCATCACGAGTGGTATGAACCTGGTATTCATTATATTATGAATAGAAAAAAGAAACCCTTACGACGATATAAATTCCTTTGAATTTTTTTAACTCTCTAGAACGAAACAATACTCGTGCTTCTATCGGAAATTTTCACCAGAGCCCCTTGTCAATGTGCAGTATAGTGTTCCTCGATCGTTCATATCCGATGGAATATAATGGAAAAACAAGTCGAATTTTATCGTTCGGTTACGATAAAATATACGATATCCTTGAATTCGGTATCGTAAAACTGATACGATGGAAAAGATAGAAACTATGGAGTAGGTGGCGAACGATGACAACCGGTCACGGTATCGGGTTTGATATTCGATGTATTTAATCTTTGCTCTATGGCACTGGGAAATAGTTTCTGTTGCGACAATTGTTGTACGAAATTTTTGAAAATTCAATAACAATATACCTTTTGCTATCATAGCAATCTTGTTAGCCCTTGCGAGCGAAAAATTTTCACTTCCCCAGCAAGATTTGTTTACTATTCTTTTTGTAATACCAAAATTTGCTGGAGGAGCAAACATTCCTTGTCCCCCCCCCCCAGAGAAAAATCGTTGTCGTAGCTAACAAGATTGCTGTGATGATAAAAAGTAGTTTGCCGTTACAGCAAAAACCTGGACACAACAAAATTAAATTCTCACTGTCACAGCGAAAAGTATCAAGCCCCTCAGCGAAGTTTGTTTACTATTCTGTTTATGATATTGAAAATTCAGCTGCTTCAGCAAATAATCTGCAACCAACAGTTGAATCATAATCAGCTAATGTAGCTCATTTTCTTTACTCCATAAAAATTTTATAATCTGTTAGGTTTGAATGAGCTTCAATAACGAGCTATCGTTTCAAACTTTGTAGAAAATTAATCTCATCAGCCAATAGACGCAGAGAAAAATTGACTGTGATAGTGAAATCTGATTTCATTGAATACTGTTTTTCCTGGGACAACCACTTTTTTTGCTGTGAAAACAATCTATTTGTTATCACAACAAACTTTTCAGCTATGACAGCGATTTTTGTATCTGTAGCAGCAAATAATATCAAATCTTCCAACAAAATAATTGGTTCACTATTCTGTATGCAATGCTGAAAAACTAGTTTTGTTCAAGTCTATCATGTAACTCTCTCGGTATTTCGGTTGGCTATGTTAGCGAATTTTCAACTAAATTAATGAAAAAATCTGCCATTCTATGCACAATTCCTCAATTTGCTATATACGTCAGCAAATTTTTTTTCTCTACGTGTAGAATTTGCTTTAAATTCATCAGAAAAAACTTCTACGAGTATTCGATTTTCAATCAAGGTAAATCCAAAATGTATCCTGGGATTCAAACGATTCCAAACAACGGTAGACGCCCTGGTAGTATTCTTGAAAAGAACGCAGGGTGCATAACCCGAAATACAAGTTATATCCGCAATTTGTCATCCAGTCTAGTAGTTTATAATAATAAAACATTTTTCTCCGCGCAGTTGGTAAATTTTTTACAATACGTATGAAACACGTGAATCCATCTTGGACTATTATTTTCCCGCACCAACAACGGTAAACGTGCGCATTCTTTATTCACTCGCGAACAAGACTCTTTCATGGAACGCTTGTTGCTCATTTTGGTGCTCGATAATGATGGAGATTTATTTTATGCGTTCGTAAAAAATTCAACATGTTTTACAATAAATATACTGTATTCTCCGTTGAACGTATCTTTGATCAATCATTCAGGGGCGCTTATTTCTCGGACTTTCCCTCCTAATTTTACATTTTGATACACATATTCTATAAAAAAAGATTTCATAGAAGGTATTATTCGAGCAGATGTAGTATCTGACAGCCGCATGTAACGGATTCGCACAATTCATCATTGTAAAGAAAAAAAGCTCTTCATCCTCGGAGTTATGAACAGTTCATATTTGTGAAAAATTTGTATCTGAATAATTCAAACACATACTTGAGAATTTATCAAATTCTTACAAGATTTGGAATGATTTCCCCTGTATCTTGGGAATTTATTATTCAAATTTTGAATGTAACAAAATTTGATCGAATGTCGAGAGGAAGTGGAGCATTGAAAAAAATAATGAGCTATTATTTGGATTGCTGAAAATTAACTATGGGAGCGGTAGGAGTGAGAAATTCAGCTGCCACAGCGGAAATTCAACAGTTAAATATTATTTGGCTATCCAAATATACAACCACAAAACCCGTGCAGTTACAGCTACGATTTTCTACTGCGGGAGCTAAAAAAATAGCTGTAGCTGTAATTATTTTAGCCACAGCGGTGACAAATGGATGCCAAAAAAGTGAGTAGCTGCCACAGTTATTTCACAGCAAAAGTTGCTGTTTTTTCGCGGTATAATACAACTGAGGACCGTTGAACGAGTTCTTCAGTTCTCACGCTACTTGATCTGACTATTGGTTCTCGACTGGATATCGTGGAAATGGAAGAAACAAGACAAGAGGTTTTGCACCCGCGTGTTTTTTACGTTCATGCGTTGTCTGGATTTACAATTATCGTGGGGGAACATAGGATACAATATTGCATGGATATAATCCTATGATATCGATAAATTTCAGTTCAATGGGGAATTTATTTGTGAATTATGTGAAAATAAGACCATTGAATTTTTTATGAGAATAATAAATGAGCATAGTAATATTGAACATTGGAAATTTTTTCACACTGCAAGGCACAATTCCCGGGAAACAGTAAGATATTCAATTGAATATTCTAATATAAATCTCTCTGTGAGAAATGAAACTCTTTGGATCTCAAGTCTAGCCTTGGGCCAAGTTAGGGTGGTCCAGGCCAAGATGGGGCCTCAGATGCACGGAAAAAATAATTCAACTGCAGCAGCCAACTGGCTGGCACAGACATGGACAGCCATTGATTTGGCTCTTGTAGTTGAATTTTAGTTATGGCAGCGACAAAATTCGCATTTGTAGCTAATTCATTCGCTGTAGCAGCTGGAATTTAGCTGCAGAAGTTAATTTAATGGCTGTCCGTGTCCGTGCCAGCCACTCAGCTGCTGCAGCTGAATTATTTTTCCCGTGTAGTCCAATTTTCAGAAGAAGAAAAAATCTTTTCGAAGAAAGACTTTGCTGATGGAAACCTTTTTAGCTGGAGCAGCGGAAACTTTGCTGCTCTAGCAATTTATTTAATATCACAGCAATCTTGTTAACTATGACGGCAAATTTTCTGCTGCCACCGGTAAAACATCACTGTCGTAGTTGACAAGATTGTTGGGATAGCAAGTAGTTTACTGTCACAGCCAAAAATTCACTGCTCCAGCGAAATTGAATCTTGCTGCCATAGTGAATCTTTTTTTTTGTGTGCAAGCTATTCAAAAGCTCACGCTTGGCTGAGAACGGGTCCAATCTTAGATTGAATAAGCATATTTGCTTTAGGAATTCGTCTGATCGGGATAGCGGATACAATTTTTCAAATCAAATAAATTCGTTTGGAACTCGACACTGCAAAAGGCTCAGGAATTCGTGATTGCGAATACATTGTGGAAACAGAACAATGTCAAAACAGTGTTAAAATAGCACTTTTACAGTTTTAAACAACTCTGAGAGAGTTGAAGTCTTGGGGAATTACCGATCTCTTTGAAGATACTGGAAGAATTGTTTGAATATTTGTAAAGAACTCGTTTTCTCATTGGATTCCAGGCAAGAATTGACAAACTTTATACCTCATTCTGCCCGGAATTACGGAATTGATGAATTCTTTTCATTCTGAAGAACCTTCTCGTTCCCCCCGTGTTTTTTCAACATCATTGTGCATGCTTCGCTCGGAATTTTATGAACTGACGAAGCCAATGCCGCACGCTGAGCTTGCAATTTTGTAGGTTGGAGGTGTTTGCACCGTTCAAACTTCGATAATGCTAATGACGTTCGCTCCGCTCGCATTTTGCCAGACTTTATGATTAGAAAGGCTCATTTCGTTTGCAATTTTGTAGGTTGATAGTATTTGCTCTTGCCGCACTGTTACAATGCTAATGACGCTCCAATTTTTCCAAGTCTTGTGATTGGTGGAGCTCGCTTCGCTCGCACTTTTCAAATACTGAGAACGCTCGCTCCGCTCGCGTTTTTCCAAACTTGATGGTTCGTGGAGCTCGCTTCGCTCGCAAAAATTGTTGGCTTCCGGTGCTCGCTTCGCTCGCAATTTCGCAGACTCACGGTGCTCGCTACGCTCGCATTTTCCCAAACTTGATGCTTCACGGAGCTCGCTTCGCTCGCAATTTTGTAAACTAACGGCGCTCGCTTCGCTCGCGGTTTTTCCAAACTTGATGGTTTGGAATCATTCCTAACTATCTCAACTCTTTCGGAGCTCTTCAAAGATTGAGTTCTTAACCTCATCAATTTTTATAGCTCATCTTTCTAGTAAAGAGTGATGAAATTCTGTTATTTATTGATAGAAAGAATAGTAATTTTAATGACAACATATAAAATACATAACCCCAAAATGTGATTTTGTCCCGATTTTACTATAAAATGTAGTAATTTTTCAGGTAACTCTTCTCTGCGTGTGGAATACGGTGTATTTTTCTGATCGATCGATCAAAAAATGACGATATTACGAATAATCGATAAATCGCGCATCAACCCCATATTTTCAAAACAGAACTAAAATCCACAAATCATCGCTCCCGATTCACGCGAGAATCTTCTCCGATAAATCCTTCTGTCCATAAAAAAGGGCGCCAACAACTCCAACAATAATGTTGTTTCATTTTATTCCTGGAGTCCATCAAACAAAAGATTATTAGCGACTCCCCAACAAGGTCTCTCACGTCCTCGCAATCGATGAGATTTGATATATGTACGCCATAAACTTTTGTTGCACCGGAGGAGAAAAAATATGAAGTGATGGACTCTCTTGTTCCTGAAAAATTCTACCTCGAGTGTAAAATATCTACCGTGCGCACTTGTATATGCATTCTATATCCTCTGAACCACCACCCTCGCCGGCTGCAATGTTGAAAACGCAGATAAATAACATACGTCACGTGCATCATACGACTGGAGAATATTGTCAACAAAAATCATTTCTCACACGCTTTCAAACCATTATTCCGATTTCAATAAACTTTATATCATGGACGTAAAAAAGTAACGTATGATATCATTACAATAAAACGCAGGATGGAAATATATTCGAGTAAAAATGCGATGCGTGTGCCTGAGAAATGCAAGATAATGTCATTCCAAAGGATAAACAAAAAAGGAAAGAAAGTGAAATAGATTTTCGAATCAGCAGATTTTTGTACTGCTTGTTGCGATATTGATGAACATCATTTTTAAATTGATACGACGATACGTTTGTGGGTTTATTATGTGCACAATGTGAAAGAATTCCTTCTGAAAATTTTATTTCAAACATTCCTCTGAAAATTCCGAAAAAAAGTGGTTGCAAGAAGATGAAGTGACATTTTCTGAATCTTCAGAAGAAACTTTTGTTCTGTACAATGTATTTTATCTGTAAATTTTTAATCAGATTCGCTTGAAATCTGTTGGATCCTGTAGAAGTTGATTGAAAAGTGCATCCATGGTTCATTACATCTCATTGAACCAACAATTTGAATTACAATCATTTATCAACTTTCGGCAAAAACAGCCAATTGTTTATAATCTTTCTCATCTTAAAATATGCTGATATTCAGGATGGAAGTAAGTTTTATTTTTTACTGTATACACACTCTATTTGTTATAATAACAACAAAATATTATTATCTCAGCCAAAGAATTCTGTTGACACAACAAAAAATTTGGTTACAACAACAAGAATTTGGTTGGGATAACAACATTCTTTTGTTGATCACATTTCAAGAAAATAATTTTCTTCAGTGCACACGGAGGAAAAAATTCGCTTGTCAATGAGATTCAGAGGTTTATAACAAAATTCAGAGAAATTGTTGTTCACAAGAAATGTTTTCCAATGTCACAAGATGCATCTTTTCTGTCAGGATTTGAACGTAAAATGTAAGTACCGCTAATTCAATTGATATCAACACTCAGAAGAGAAAAAACGCTGAAACAGCAAACTTATTGCTGAATTGGCAAATATCAATATTTTTGCTGTCACAGCAATCGGTTTTTTTCCCTGCGTGAAGTATCTTTTGGGTCAGAATTTCTGAATTTAGGATGTTAATCATCCTGAACAACTAAATGTCAGTTACCGCATTTTTATTCCCGCTAGCTAGACTCTAGTTGGGGCAAATAAAAGTCTAGCTGTCTGAAATATGAATGAAATGGTTCATTCAATGGGAATAAAAAATTTAATTGTGACAAATAAAATTTAGCTGGCGCGATTAAATTTTTATTCACACTGACTAAATTTCCTAGCTGTCGAGTATTCGAATAGATCCCCATGTGGAAATGTACACACGGGCCGCTACTGGCGCGGTACTGTTGCCAGAGTTGCCAGTACTGGCAAAGTCGGAATGATAACATCATTTTACATAAGGGCCAGTAAAACATTTACCACCACGTCGGTAGCGATATTTGGTGTGCGCCTACTATGGTGGAACTCTGGCATTGCAACAGAATCAGTTGTTCGGCCAGTACTGGATGAGAAGTGGTAGAGGGTCAAAATAATACATCCTACGTAGGAATTCAGACCCGACCAGGACTGGCACAGTGCTGGTAATTAGAGATCCCCGGAGTTATATTTCAAGTAAAAAAAAAAAATACATTGAATTTGAACTTTCAAAACTTTGTGAATCTATTTGTCTCATCACCGTTATCTGAGAAAGACGCTTTGGAAGTGGTTTCATGAAAGTTCACTGGGCAAGGATTGAACCCGGGACCTGCGAGTGAGAAACAGAGTCTCTATCACATCAGCTAATCTCCGAGTTGAAAACGGACCACTTAAATTCCCATTTATTGCACCAATTCCCTTGAAGTCACGCAATTTACCATAGACTCCGTAGTGAAACAAGATTCTACCAATACTGGTTCATTGTTCTCTATCGAACGTATTGAATGATCATACCAACTCTGTCTTGATACTGGCGCGACTCCGGCTCACTACAAAAATCGAGTTGCCAAGATCGTGATTTCAATGTCAATCGACTACCGATTCCGTAGTCAACCAGAGTCCCACCGATACTGGTACCATGTCGTCTATCGAACATATTGAATCATAATACCAACTCTGGCTCAATACTGGCGCGACTCCGGCTGACCACAACAGCCGAGTTGCCAACTTCATAATTGCAACATCAATCGACTATCGATTTTGTAGTCAGCCAGAGTCATATCATTACTGGCATATTGCCGTCTGTTGTACATATGGAATGATAATACCGACTCTGGCTGAATACTGGCGCGGTACCGTTTCTCGAAATCCTGGGTATTGTCCAGACAGTATTCATTCGATACTGACCCTATACCGTCTGTCCACGCGAGCCAATACCGGCTGAGATTTTGCGAATTTCCGGCGACAGTTGAGAAACGGTAATGATTCTGAACAGGCACAGTTGTTTTTGCCGAACTTTGGCAAATACAACCTCGCCAGTACCACGCCATTTGTCATAATGAATTGATTTTAACGACAGTACAACATCGATTTCGTAGTCAGCCAGTGCCATATTGATACTGGCATATAGTCGGCTATCGAATATATGAAATGTTAATCCCAACTCTGGCTCAGTACTGGCGCCGCTTTGGTTTACCATAACAGCCGGATTTCCATGGACATAATTTTAACGTAGTTCGACTACCGATTTTGTAGTTAGCCATTGCCCTACCGATCCTGGCACTCGATCGCCTATTGGATATATTGAATGGTTATCCCAACTCTGGCACAGTACTGGCGCGGCTCCGTTACACTACGATCCGTGTATTTTCCCGCCAGTATCGATTCATTACTGGCCCAACACTGTCTGTCCACGCCAACCAATACCGTCTCAACTCCGTCGAACATGTACAGCCAGTTGAAAAACAGTAATGGGCCTGAAAATAGGAACAGTTCTTTTTGCCGAAGTCTGGCAAATACAACCTTTCCAGTACTGGGCGATTTGTCAACTCCGGCAATTTCCACATGGGTCCTTTCTCTCAGTGTATATGAATTCTGCATTCCTAGAACAATGAACGAGACTCGTCAAGGTAATTTTCATCTCTGTAATTCAAATGGAGCTTTTCACGCTTGTTTTTTTTTAAATCTTGATGCCACTCGCTCGGTTTATTGCCATCAAATATTTCGAATGATACTCGCTCTTCGCTCGTCATTCAATATTCTAAATGGAGTTCGCTTCGTTCGTATCTTGATAATCTTGATGATTCAAGTTGCTCGCTTCATTCGCATTTTGTGTTGCACCGCTGCTGATCAGTTCAATACAGGACATCGAAGGATTAAAATATCTCGAATATTGTGCACGAACGAGTTTTAGCTGGCTAATGCATATTGCTGTTTATTAATGTCGTTTATCTCATGCAGATCTGAATAAAAACACGTATTGATAATTAATTTTCCTCGAACGCATCAAACACTTGGTAATTTTCGATTTAACGTCGGAAGTTTGTTATACAAAAATTTCAATTATTCCTTCACTCTCGTGGAAAGAAGATTATTTAACATTAAAATAAACATACGGGGATTATGGACTGTTTGATTATTCAGGATACTGTAAAACCTCTCCTCAACAACGCTTTTGCTATTTGTATCTTGAAAGTGAGAAGTTTGAATGTCATTGTCTTCAAATTATCTCATTTGGTTCAAGTTGGAGGGAATGTTCTGTGAATTTTGTGACGAAGACTCGTGCCAAACGCAAGAAGAATTGAAAAGAATCATTGGGAGTAACTCGACAAATCAATTCGAAACGTCTCAGAGCCATGGGAATGATTCAGAAACAGGGGAATTGGGTTCCGTACGAATTGAAGCCAAGAGATGTCGAACGACGTTTCTTTACTCGCGAACAGCTGCTTCAAAGACAGAATCGAAAGGGGTTTTTACACCGCATTGTGACCGGCAAAGAAAAATGCCTCCCCTACGATAATCCCAAGCGCAGAAAATCTTGGGGAATGCCCGGACATGTCCCCACGGCGACGGCTAAACCAAATATTCATGGTGCCAAGGTTATGCTCTGCATTTGGTGGGATCAGCTCGGTGTCGTGTATTATGAGCTATTGAAACCGAGTGAAACCATTACAGGGGATCGATATCGAACGCAGTTGATGCGTTTGAGCCGAGCATTGAAGGAGAAACAGCCACGGTACCAAAAAAGACGCGATAAAGTTATCCTCCAACGTGACAATGCTCGGCCAAATGTCTCAAAACCAGTCAAGACATATTTAGAAACACTAAAATGGGAAGTCTTACCCCATCCCGACTACCCTTTATTTCGATTCACTGTCACACGGCCTGAGTGATCAGCATTTTCATTCTCATGGAGAATCTAGAGAATTCGTGGATCGCCTCAAAAGATGCTGGTGACGGCCATACTTCAAATCATAAGTATGTATCTACTTCTCGGGAATAAAGCCTCAGTTGTAGACCTAATACAAAGGTTAATACAAAGGTAATCGTTCCGCAAATCGCACTTATTCACTTTTCACATTCAATTATCAACCCCGCTATTATCATTGTATCACGCCATTCCAGTTAATTTTGTGATTACGTAACGGAGGTTACGAGACCAGGAAGTGGACAATCAATACGATAACTCACAAATTATCGCAATGGTAAATACAGTATAATTGTATTGCAGCCACGTGTATTATATTTCATCGCTTGGACATAAAATAAGTCATAGAAGAGGTTCGAGCATTCAAAATTCATTGTGCGAATCATCTTCTTTCACAGAACGAACAGCCTCCATTTTTCATATGTAGCAAATTAAAAACGCCGAGTAGAATAACCGGGAAAGAATTGATGTCCCAGAGAGACTCCTACGCGAAGAGGAATTTAGAGTTCAATTTACTACACAGGATTATAGCAATGGAGGAACAAAGCGACTTCCCAATAAAATTAACCAACGTTGACATTGTAAATTTGATTAGATTTTCATTGCCATTTCCCCTAGTACATTTCATTATAAGGCCAGTCTGTTCCTCGCTCCACAAAGTGTCATAGGAAATTTCATTCTCAATTTCTCTCGGGGTATTGAAAACACATTGATGGAATTTGGTTCGTTAATGATAGAGTTGAGCGATTCATCAATTATTCGTAGATGATAATCATGGACCGATTCGTCAAAATTAGGTTCTGTTTTTCTCGAAGAAACTCGGAAATTAACATGAAAATTTGCAACAGTTAGCTGGAATACCGAAAAATTTCCAAGTGTGTATCAACGGCGGGCCCAATCTAAGCCCAGGGTGGGTGCCCATGCTGTTCAACGTGGGGTGAGGCTGGGCAGACAAATGGGGCCAACCCTGAGATGATAACATCGTTCCCAGCTTGGCTGTATTGCTTTGCCCGAGGATTGGTAACACCACGAGCCCAGCATGAACCCAGACTAGGCAAGGAATAACTACCCTTTCCTTTTTTTTGGAATTGAAAAATTGCTTTGAATTCTACCCCAGCGAGCATGAGTTTTAGCCCCACTTTGGCCCAGTCTTGGGCCTAGTGTTGAGCCCCATCGTGCCTATATGTGCCCAAGACTGGACCAAAGTGGGACCAAAATTCATACACGCTGAGGATTGTATACACATGCTCGGGATATAAATTCACCCCAATCTTGGCCTAACGCCGGTTTATATTGGGACCAAGTTGAAATTTGTCCGCACTGAGATTCATTATTTCTATTTTGCTACCAACCATAATTGTATGGGAAAGCACAACAGGGCCAAGATTAAGCCAACATGGGCCTCATCGTCATTCCTCAATACTGGGTTAAAGAGGATGGACCCAGGCTGGGGCCCATTGTCATTATAGGCAATACACGCTTGGGTTAGTTATTGTAATTGAGAAAAATCGCTGTCGTAGTTAACAAAATTGATGTAATAGCAAAAGGTATCTAGTAAAATCGAGTTCGCTGTCACAGCGATTCCACAATCGCTAATGTTTCTGCCAAGTCATGAGTTTCTTTTCTCCCCTTTCTAAGTTAATTATTTATTAATCCTCCCCATTGCAAGGAGAAAAAATGGTTTGCTACTATAGCACCTGCGAAGAAATTTGTTGTCCTTGCAAAAACATTCACTCCAGCAGCTGAGACGTTATGTTAGTTCTGTTGCAGTTGTGTCAATCATTTTTCTTGCTCTTTCAGCTAATTTACCTTGTAGGCGCTGTAGTAACAAACCTGCTTGTTATGCCAGCAACAATACTTTTTCCTCCGTGTGTTTAATTAAAATCTCATTTCTGTGAAACGCAGAAAAATGAAATAGCTGTGGCAGCTACTGACTTTTTTAGCTACCACAGTAGGGAATCGTAGCTGTAGCCGCACAGGTTTTGTGGTTGATATTTGAATAGCCAATGTGAGTAGCAGTGACAGCTAAAAATAATAGCTAATAATACTTTTTCGTGTTGATTCCCCATTATCTTTTCCAAAAAAAAAGGTGTCATAAGAAATCTGGTTGTTTTAAAAATTAAATTAGACAAAACTGGAATTGAAATTGACAAAGGTTGATTAGACATTTTCAGATACGCGTTTCTGAATTATAACACTTCCATTCGAACCATCGTATCGCGTTTCCTCAAAGATCAAAGAGAACACACATCGAAGAATGCGTAAAATATTCCGCGGACGTATCTACAACATAGATCTTCATTATACTCTCGTTTGAACGTTCGTGAAGCGGATTGCAGAGATCGATAGTGTACCTCGTCGACGGTCCACGTAGTATTACTCGGAAACGTATCGAATACAATAATATGTAGATATCATCATCTCTCCGATACTCGTATTTGAAGAGGAAAAAACAAATAGAACAGCGTCGAGGTTTGCGCGTCTGTAACATCCGACACGTTCCCGCTATTTTTCATTTTCGATTGAACTAATGTCACGGGACTGACACGAGATATAAGTGACGTCGTCTTTCGAATCGAATCGAGCGATAGTAGCGTCGGTAGTGGTACCACCACCGATAATAATGGCAGAAACGATAGTAATGGTGAAGCTTTTATAAGTGGAAATAAATGAGATCTTGATTCTCTTCTTGCTTCGACCGAGATTAGGTTGATCGGAGTGCTTCTTTTTTTTTTCTTTCTCTCTTTCACTTTGTAAAAACCTTCTTCACCGAATAACACGAGGGAATGAAATCTTGAAAGGATGTACTACAATTTTTCCGCATACACAAACAGGTTTGCGAGCTTTGAGGTGAAAGATGTACCGCAAACTTCTGCTGGACTTGCAATGGAAGAAAGGGAGGAAATAAATAGGGAAATGAGAAAATAAGTTCTCTCTTGGTTTCTTATGATCCCTTCCATACAATTTCGCAGGGAAAAACATCTAAACACTGACAAAGGTGAGGTGTTCTTCTTTTTTCCTGTTCTCTTGTAATTTCGATGTTAAATTCGAGAGTTCTAATGATATCGAAGGGTCGTTGGTAGCGGATGATTTTACAAGAACAATAGATGCTTAAGTGCGCTGGAGATTGCGGAATTGAGCGTAATTACATTCGATATAATTCGATTTTATGATGATTTGCTCATAGATAATTGAATTAACGATACAAAGAGTATCCACTTCAATCATTCTTATTGTTTCAATTGGGGGGTATGAAACACTGGCTACTGAGTTTAATGATCCGCGGCGGTAGACCTATTAATAATTATTATACAACGTTTCGTCATCAAAACTGTACTCTTGTTGTGCCAAGTTTCACTTGTCGGAATGAAAAGGAAGAGATGTATCTCTCTCTGGAGAATGATAGAATGACTCGGAAAAAGAAGAATTGGTTTTTCATCAAAATTATCAAATGAAATTAAGAAATCCCCTGTGAAAAGTTGGTTTTTATTCTCATGGAGGTGAGAGAGTTTGATTCCCGCTGAAGAGATTTGAGATGAATCAGTGAAACAGTTTATTCATGGAGAACAAAAAGAAGTTTCATGTGACAGCAAACTATTTGCAACAGCGATTTTTTAGCTATGTCAGCAAAACACGTTTGCACCTCCAGCAAAATTTGTTTGCTCTTCTGTACACTGGAACAAAATGTGTGGTTATGGTAACAATAAAGTTTATGGTAGCAATACGGATATCCCCTATACTCCAGATTGCTGTAACAGCTCCATAGTATTGTTATGAGAGCAATACTTTTTCTTCAGTGTACACAATACTGGGAATTTTGCTAGCCCAGTGAAAAATTCGCTGCTTTAATCAATCATGTTTCTTTCTTCCTTGGGAATCACTGATTGCACGGAAGCCTGTGGCCTCCCAGCATTCTAAATTAGAAGAATAATCTAATGAGTTTATTGGAAAAACGTTGAATATATCAGGGTTAAGAACAAGATATTCACATGGAGAAAAAGGAACTCGCGGTGACAACAAAATCTGATGTCGCTGGATACTTTTTGCTGAAGAAGCAAATTTGGTGTTGTTACCGCAGCAATCTTCTTAGTTACGACAGCCATTTTCCAGCTGTGGCAGCAAAATGTTAACGAGATTGGCAAAGAAATTTTCCATTCTGCATAAAATATCTCGATTTGCCGGGTCAGCAATTTTTTTCGTCAACTATATTCAAATTGAATGAAATTGAAGGTAGCTTAGCTAATTCGAAAGTTGCCTCCACTGCCCTTTTTTTATCACTAGCTCCTATTTTTTTCTTTTATCATTCGGGATTAATTGATTTTAAAAATTCAAATAAATTGATCGAACGAGAGTGCTTCTATGAAATAATAAAATCAAAACCCCACTCTACACGTCATTTTTTCGACATATGTGATTCGATTCCTGTATCTCGATTTTATCGGAACACTTTTGAATGCTAATCACAACAGATTTTCCTAGAATCTTGGCGCTATCGTATATCTTTGAGAGACTTTATAGAGACGCAAGAAACAGGAGATAAGTATAAGAAAAAGTTTCACGAACGAGTTTTATACGGTGAAAAGAATTAGGCAAGGGTGTCCATTGAACCTAATCCTGTTAACCTCAGGATCAGAGATGTGAAGGAGGAAAGATTATGAAAAAGAGCGCAGGAGGATTTATAATCGAAGGAAGAAATATATAGTTATTTATTTATTAACTTCCTTGGGCAAGTGTCTATTACAAAAAGAAAATGAAAGCAAATAATAGCAAAAATAACTCTCTGAATTCCGTAGAGTGAAAAGAGTGAAGATACTGCAAATTCAGGAAGAGTGAAATTTTAACTCGGTTTAAAGGGTAAAAACTCGCTCTTCAGGAGTGGAATCTAACTCTTGTTGGATTTCCAGTGTTTGATTTTCATTCCAAGAAATTTAGAGGAAAGCAAAAAGAAAAAGAAATTAGAACTAATATTTCACAAAGTTGAAGAATTTTTGTATCAGGGATGATATGGATTCAAAAAGAATGGAAAAGTGATTCCACGCTTGTAATAATCGCCAATGAATTGATAAATAGCCTGGTAATGGATTCGCTAGACTTCCCTGCTACAAATAATCTATAAAATCTCATTCGCGAATGGAAAAATGAATAGGTTTCAATGAAATTCAATGATTTTCAATCAGAAATTTCACCATTCGTAATAGGATTCAATACACGGAGAAAAAGGAATTCGCTGTGGCAGCGAAATCTACTTTTGCTGGGTTCCTTTTGCCAGAGCAGCAAATTTTTCGCTGTGACAGCAAACTATTTGCTGTTCCAGCAATCTTGTTAGCTGCGACAGCGAATTTTTAGCTGTGGCAGCAAAAAATGTTTGCTATTCTGTATATAATACTGAAAATTTGCTGGCGGAGCAAACATTTTTTGCTGCCACAGCTGAAAAAATTGCTGTAGTAGCTAACACGATTACTGTTATAGCAAATTTTTAGCTAGGTCAGCAAAAAATTTTGCTATTCTATATATAATACCTCGATTTGCTGCGTCAGCAAATTTTTTCTCTTCGTGTAGGATATTTCTACCTGGGTTTGAAGAAAATTATCGAAATGTTTCAGAAACGTTTTGTGAAGTTTTGAAAATGTCGCATGTATGTTTTTGAAACATGAAACTGTTCTGATTTCTTTTATTTACATCCTCAGCGACTGTTTTCACAATGAAATTCATAATTTCATTATTTTTCAATATTTTGAGTTGAAAATTGAACATCATACTTTTGGAATGTTACTCTTTGAGAAAGAGAATTAGTCCTCGAGCCACTGCTGATAGAAAAGTATTTATTCTGAGGGATAATGAAGGGAAGAAATTGATAAGAAAATGCCACAAAGTAGTAGCATCTTTCGGCTATCGCCAGATGTTGCTACGAACCCCTGTGCTCTTGGACGAAAACATTAGAAATGGAGGTGGGGTGCATGTCACCCCAGTGTGGTAAACAAGGGTGAAAATTATCATCTCTAAATCTCAATACCCTGCATGCAGTTCATGAAATTTATTATTTAGTTCATATTTTGCTGAAAAATTCCTTAAAATCTCTGGAAGACTCTGATTTCCCTCTACGAAAGTCTGATAAAGTCTGATAAAGTCTGAGAAACTGTGAGATTTCGATGAAAAATTGAATATTTTTCGGACATTGTTCTCAGAGTTCTTTTCGGAGTTTATCAGAGATTTCTAATTCAAATTTCAGATAGGTGACTATGAATTCATTCCTGATAAACTTCTGAAAAAAGTATGATGGATGTCCATGTTTTCTCCGAAACCTATAAAAAAATCATGAAATATGAGTGATTTTCAGAATTTTCTCGGATCTTCTTCCGAGTTCATCAGAGATTTTCCATGGAAAGTTTAGATCGATGATTATGAATTCATTCCTGACAAAATTCTGAAAAAAATTTGATAAACTCCAGATTTCCTGGACAGGTGAACAAAAATGATCAAGAGCGAGCAATGCTTGGAACTTTTCTCGTAACTTTTGAGTTGGAACTGGCAACCGTAAATCTAGCAAACGATTGTTCTGACTCTGTTATAAATTACGTCAAATGTCACTTACGTTTCATGATCTTCTTATAGCTTTCGGAGGAATTACATACATTTATCGTACTTTGCCCAGAATTTTCTGAAGAATAAATTCATAATCACTAATCTCAAATTTTGATGAAACACCTCTGATAAATTCGGAAGAAAATTCGAGAAAATTCTGATAATTCCTCATATTTAATGATTTTTTCCAAAGCTTTCGGAGAAAATACGAAAATCTGTCATACTTTTTCCAGAGTTTGATCAGAGATAAATTCATAATCTCATCTATCTGAAATTTGAATGAAGAATCTCTGATCAACTCTGAAAAAACTCTGAGAACAATGTCCCAAAAATATTAGATTTTTCATCGAAATCTCCGAATTTTGCAGACTTTGTAAGACTTTTGCAGAAGGAAATCAGAGAGTTTACAGTGATTTTCAGAAATTTTTCAGCGAAATATTTCCATACGGGCCACCTCAAAGAACGTATAACCATTTTGAAAAATTCAAACAATGATCATTTTCATGGGAATACTATGAGTTTCTGTGCAGATTTTCCATAACTCCCGTCAATTTAATACACAGGTCTACAATGATTTTGGTGCCGCTAAAACTAAAGCAGATTGTGAGTATATTCGATACCCTGACTCTGGAAATATACTTATTTTTTTAATGCTACGTGTAGTTTTGAAGAAATCGCAGGTGTAAAATAAAATGAAAATGCACGATTTTGAAACGTTTTATTCAATTATTCCACACGTTAACAACATTTTATCAAATTATTCTTCAAATTATCTCAAAATATGAGTCATTCTCTTCCAAATGCGATTAGGTTTGTTCAAATATCTTTTTTTTTCTCTGAGATACGACAGTTTGAAAATTGTGTTATTTCACCTATTCACTAAATCCATGAACACACAAATTTCAAATTGTCGTGTCACAGTAAAAAAAAAAGATATTCGAGCAAACTCAACGGCATTCGGAAGGGGATGGATTATATTTTGAGGTGCATCTACTAGTTTCATGAGAAAAAATTACATTCTGACGTCACGTAATCTCAAATATGTCGAAAAACGGTGTTTTTCACACTTTGACGTTAAAATATCTCAAAAACCACACGTAATAATGCAATTTTGAAGCCAGATTCGGATTCAGCGCGCCAAAATACTTCGGAAAAGTATGATACAGTTGTTGCACCAAACAAAAAGCTCAATTTTGTAGGCCTGTGATATCATTCCGTCCCTTACAAAGAAATATTTCTGAGAAAACATTTTGAAACGAAAGGATTTTCCCACATTCAGCAACTCATATAGCTTTCTTTTCCTCTCGATATTCTCAATACAATCGATCCCGAAACAAAAATATCCCCCATTCGATACATTCCCACCCTCAACAGCGTATAATATAGTCAATAAAAATAAACTTAGCGTGAAATCTGCATAAATCCGTGTGAATTCTCACTCGAGGTGATCAATGAGATCAGAACTATTCATTCGTCACTTGAGAATTCATTATTCGGTACAGTAGATTGAACTATCATCGGATAATTTATGTATACGATAAATTAGTTTCTTGTTCATGTGTGAATATTTATTCATAGGAAAGAAATTCCTCTTACGTTACCCTCGCACCATACCAGTATAATACATTATGATTATACTTTGCTGATAATTGTGAAATAACACGTTGTATACCTCATCTACAATATTATACAAAAAAAAGAGGTAAAAGAAACAGCAAAGAGAAGGTCTTTAGAGAATAATGAAAGAAGGTTTTTAATTGGTCTGTGGATTCAATGTATTTCTGAAAAGTGTATACAATTAATGTACTATTATCAAGATTCTTAAGGATGAACTAGGTTTTCTCACATCGAGGACGAATAATCTAAATCTTTCCAAACAATAATAGAATAACTTTTGTATATAACGATACTGAAACATTTCAATTATTCTTTGAATAGCGGAGGATATATAATTTCAGAAAAACAGATAGTTGGAAATTCGCATAGATCACGCGTGCAATGACAGGGAGTTGAAGACAAGCTTCTTATAAATATTTTCGCGTGCAGGGTACAAGATGGTAAACCGTGTACGTGTAGCAAGTACGGAACGTAATACTTTGTGAAAAATTAAGCAACTTTTTTCTCCTCTCCATTTTTCATTGCGAGCATTAGTTTCCACGGTACAAAGATACAAAGATGTATAGAGGAGGTATAAGCGGTACCCCCGGTGAACGTGAGTCACGTACGTATACGGTAACGTAGGAACGTAGGTAGCTTATGTATTTTAGCGCCAAGCATTCTGTCTCCCCCTCTTCCTGTCTACGTTTTTTCGTTTACTGCGACATGAATGGCGAATACATGCACAAACACGACCCTACATGTACGGTATACGGTTCACGAACAATAAGTATATTTGGATTTCCCGTTCTCGAGGAAAACCTCACGAACTTCTTCTTCTTCCTCTTCTTATCGTCGTCTCAACGTCACCCTTCTCCAAAACACCTATATAGGCTGCGCTGTAAAAGCTCAACCCCTCCGTGATTGAAGACTTCAGTCTTTGAGAATCGAGTCTTGTCATTCTCATGTTGAAAATAAGTTGTATAAATCCACGATGATGCTGTCAAGAAGCTTTACTTTGTTTGTTTTACCTCTCACGTCGAGAAGTCCAGAATGACATAAATATGACTGAATAAAAACATAAATGATATCAATGAAAGTACGGTTTTGTTTTTTTTCTGTGATTTTCAGGATCCTCAGGCGAGTTACGATGTTAATAGCCACGACGAAGATCCAATGCCGAGATACGATTTAGTGGACAGCAACAGACATGGGACCAGATGCGCCGGTGAAGTTGCTGCAACCGCAAACAATTCGATCTGTGCAGTTGGCGTTGCCTATGGGGCTGGAGTTGGGGGTAAGGAACATTGATCAACATAGTAAGCAAACAACCATAAGATTCTCTCGGAGAATGTTCAATATAATATTAACGTCGACAAACCTCCGACGTTATTTATGTTCCTACCGTGTATGTATATGGGTCGAATCTCCGATGGAAATCTTCTGGTACACGAATTGGGAGGATTACATTTTTTATAGCATTCACGTGATCGGGAGATTTATGGACCATCCTGGGTAATCTTCGCCAAATTTGAAATTAATTTTTCAACGAGTCACGTGGATGAGAACGTAACGATATTGAATATATTTAACCAAAGATAATGCAAGATAATTAACTTATTCGGACCAAATTTCAACTTCGGCAATCATTTCTTCTTTTCTGAGAGAAAAAAAGCGTGAAGATTAGAATCTTGTCTCGGTATTGTGGGGGTAGCAGCTTATCTTGAAGTCAGAAGTGCTTGAATTTCTTCGAGTGAATAGCAGCTACTTTCTACGTGAAGAGTTCCTTGGAAATAGATTTCCAAATACTTTATTTCTTCCCCCGCGGTTCAAATTCTGACCTGGAGACCCGGAGAGCGAGGGGATAGCAACTACCTTCTACGTTAGAATGGATTTCAGGATACATAAATTCGAACACTTCTACTGTGTCCGAAAAATAAGATGACATAACATTTGGTTTCAAAAATCTTTATTCTCCCAAATCAAGCTCATCGCTCGCAAAATTCAAACGGGGGTTTTAGTATTTTAAATTCCAATAGTAACGATATTTCACAATATATTCAGACTTCAAGTCGAAAATCCTGAAATTTTCAGAGGAAAAATGTGCCCGACAAGTGACAGTTTCTCAGAATCTCTTAGGTTTTTTTTTTTTGAGGTTTTGCATTGGAATTGAGAGAAATTTGCAGAAATTTTTAGAAAAACTTTTTTCGCACTGAGAGAAATAATTACTAGTACCAAGAAAGTATATTCTTGAGGAATTTCATTGATATTTTTGAATTTTCTTGAATCAAGAAAATATCTTCTGATTTCAAGAAATTTATGCTTAGTCGCAGAAAAAATTTCTTGAATCAAGAGAAAATATTTTTGGAGAGATGAATATCTTGGAACAAGAGAATATACACGGAGAAAAAGGAATTCGCTGTGGCAGCGAAATCTACTTTTGCTGGGTTCCTTTTGCCAGAGCAGCAAATTTTTCGCTGTGACAGCAAACTATTTGCTGTTCCAGCAATCTTGTTAGCTGTGACAGCGAATTTTTAGCTGTGGCAGCAAAAATGTTTGCTATCCCAGCAAAATTTGTTTGCTATTCTGTATATAATATTGAAAATTTGCTGGCGGAGCAAACATTTTTTGCTGCCACAGCTGAAAAAATTGCTGTCGTAGCTAACACGATTGCTGTTATAGCAAATTTTCAGCTAGGTCAGCAAAAAATTTTGCTATTCTATATATAATACCTCGATTTGCTACGTCAGCAAATTTTTTCTCTCCGTGTATATTCTTGATGATAGTGATTATTTCTCTTTGTGCACCAGGACTTGTCGTGAAATTTCTTCAGTTTTTGACAGAATATTCCACGTTTGGTGTTTCCGGACAAAATCAGGCAGAATTTGATCAATTTTTGATCGGATTTTCTAGACAAAAAACCGTCCGAAGCCTTACAACTATTCTTTGTCCGGATCAACCTGACATTTTCCGCAGGGTGAGCAATGCTTCGAATTTTCACTGAAATTCAATCGAAAATCAATTTTTAATGGGTTTGAATCCGTTTTCTGCATCGGAATCAATGAGAATCAACCGGTTTAATGGGATTCTTCAACTAGGGGAAACATCCTCCGAAATGGTATTGACTGATCTTTTTGGGATGCCAACATCATCAGCAAGATCTCCGATTGTCAAGCGACGATTTACAAACACTAAATCTTTGATTTCTTGGACGGGAACTTCGTCGCTTGGAGTTGATGGTCGACCGGGACAGCTTTTCGGCATCAACACGTTCTCGATCTTCTTGATATACTCTATGCAGCATGTATTTACTGCAACTGCCATTGAAAATACTCTAATTTTGTCGGAATTATTGCAATTTTTCTTCCAAATGGTGGTAGAAATAGTTCCCAGATGGGAAAATTTCGTTGGGAAGCGTGGAAAAAATTTGAGAATTCAATGAAAATTCGTTGGAATATTTCGTTGAGTTAGGATACGATTTTGAACAATGTTTGCAACGAAAAACCATCATATATTCAATGAAATTTAACAATAATATGCAAGAAATTTCAAGATCCAGGCAAGAATTGACAAACTTTCTACCTCATTCTGGGCGGAATTACCAAATTGAAATATTCTTATCATTCTGAAGAACCTTCTCGTCCCGCCCGCGTTTTTTCATTATCATTGTACATCGCACCCTCTTCTTACACAATTTGATAGCCTCACGGTGCTTCCTTCGTTCGGATTTTTATAGACTGTTGAAGCTAATGCCGCTCACTAAGCTCGAAATTTTGTAGGTTGAAGGTGTTCGCTCCACTCGCGCTTTTACAATGCTATTGACGCTCCAATTTTACCCAAACCTTGTGATTGGTGGAGCCTGCTTCGCTCGCGATTTTGTGGATTTACGGTGCTCGCTCCGCTCGCACTGTTGGAGTGTTACAAACGCTCGCTTGGCTCGCGTTTCTCCAAACTTGGTGGTTCATAGAGCTCGCTTCGCTCGCAAAAATTGTAGACTTACGGTGCTCGCTTCGCTCGCAATTTCGTAGACTCATAGCGCTCGCTTCGCTCGCGTTTTCCCAAACTTGATGGTTCATGGAGCTCGCTTCGCTCGCAAAAATTGTGAAATTGCAGCGCTCGCTTCGCTCGCAGTTTTGTAGACTCACGACGCTCGCTCCGCTCGTGTTTTTTTCAAATTCAATGGTTCATAGAGCTCGCTTCGCTCGCAAAAATTGTGTAATTACAGCGCTCGCTTCGCTCGCAGTTTTGTGGACTGACGACGCTCGCTCCGCTCGCGTTTTTTTCAAATTCAATGGTTGATAGAGCTCGCTTCGCTCGCAAAAATTGTGAACTAACAGTGCTCGCTCCGCTCGCACTTTTCAACACTTGGTGTTTCACGGCGCTCGCTTCGCTCGCGTTCTTCCAAACTCGATAGTTCGAAATACTGAACAATTTGTTAGAGAATTTCTAGCTCCTTAATCTACATTATTCTTCACAAATGCCATTTATTTTTCTCAGTTTGGAATGTCAACACATATTCATCATTCTTTCTCTGTGTCAGTATTCAACACTCGGTAATCTTTGAATCGTCTGGTAAATTACTTTCTGCAATTCTTGATACAAAAATCTATTCATCCTTTTTTCATGTAACACATGAATGATGTTGTGGAACTCTTCATACCACTTGTGACCATTTCTTTCCGACATATAGCCTCATCACCCAAGACTTTCTGCACCATCCTCGACGAATCAGCAGCAGAAAATTCATTCCGCAAACACAATTTCATACAAATTCTTCGCTCGACAAATGCAGACATTATAAAAATCGAAAAATTCACTGTCAGCAGCTTACAAAATGAAGCGTATCTCAAACACTGATGAATATTTTGATGTTCCCCTCCGCACGGATATCAAAGACAGTCTCTTACTAACCTAAAAATAAGAGCTGCACTTCCCCGTATAAATTTACGCACAGAGTTTGAATTCAAATGTCACCTCACTTGAACAGCAGAAAAATAGCAGCAAAAAAATTCCTCCTTGTCTTGTAGCAATTCCAGCTCCGGAACCTCGGAGCAGCTAATTTCCCTATTGTTCTCAGTTGGATCCAGTGTTATAGCGGTCCCAGCTTCATCAACGTAAATCAATCATTCATTCCAAATCCCGCAAAATTGGATTGAAATTGAAAAAAGCTTCTAACATTCAAGCCAAGAGAAATATCTTGAAATTTCATGCCATACGGAAAAACCATTCAATTCGGTCAGAGCGTTACAATGAACGTATAAAACTTCCCTACTCCATTCTTCCACGAGATCTTCTCAATCGCAATATCAGTTCAATTATCAAGCACGCCTCCACCTTGGTATTCATCAAGAAAACCGCAATTCTCAACGTTGAGTTAATTTTTCTCAGGGCACGCAATATCGCGCTACGGAAATATAATTTATTTTTACAATTGTCGTCTATGTAAACATAATTAGTATGTCACAAGGTACTTTAATCTAATCTAACCTCTTGTTTCTGCATTTTATCTCTTCCTACGGAGGATATAAACGAAATTACGAGTCTCTTAAATTTATCAATTAAACTAGTTTGAATTAAGGTAAGTACAAAACATTATTCCTTCTCGGTTCATTTATCTTCCGAGTTTTATCTCTCTCGAGATTTCTACATTCGTTTAGAATCTCTTCTCGGCAATGAGATTTGAAAATGAAAACAAGGTCTTAGATATTAAGCTCGATATAATTCAATTGTACGTTATTCAGTTGTGTACCGTTGCGTCATCCAATTAATGATGAGTAATTATTGTTTTTTCTCGACTTCCTTCTTTCATTTATTCACTTCGCGCTCCGTCGTATCGAGCCTTACCTTGCCTTTGAATTTATCGAAAAATTACGCAACCGTATTGATTCTAAAAGCGATTTGTCAGTCCATAACAAAGTCTTATCCGATAAAGCTATTATCGATTACTCTCTCCATCTCTCTGCGTCCCATACCTGCGTCTGGTGGCTTCATTAATTTTAATTCGCACTATCCTATCCATCAGCGGGATGATATTATAACAAGTTATGTGTTTATCTTCGTGGTTTGGATCGTTCTTTCAGCGTGCAATGAAACGTTGCATATATAATAATGCCGATCTATATACATCGCGAACGAATTTGAAAAATCAGATACTATTATCGCACATATGTGGGTATGACCCAATGGCTCAATGATGGACCAAGCCCGGCACGGGACCTGCCGAAACTCGTCTTGAACAATTTACCAAACTTGGCCCAGGCTTGGGAATGATAAGATCAGGACAATTCATTTACCAAGCATCAACCAATGCTTCTTTGATCGCAGATATGGATAAAAAAAGTAATTGATTCATATTTCAGTACATGACATTATCTTAAAACGATAAAGAAAATGTGACAAGACTGGGACAAGCTTGTATAATCATTGGAAAATTTGTGTTCTTTGATATTTCAATGAATTTTGATTCTATTGTTGAATTATGCTCAAACTAAACTATCCCATATAAAAATCTTCAGGTTCCGCCAATGCTGACGACGGAATATAGCTAGACGCAAGGCTGCCAGCCAAAGCTGGGCAATCTATGTAGGGACAAGGATGGTTGATAATGGTCTAAACATTGTACCAATATGGGAAGTCATAAATCGACTTCATTGATCCATTATGGATCATTGGCTGCGCCACGCTTGGCCGATTCTTCAACCAATATTGCTTGAAGGAAAAAGCATGCTTTCAACAGAGGCTCTCTAGGGCTTGGCGGGACACTGCTCCAAGTATTAGGCAACTCTGAATGACAATGGATTCTCATGTTGCACCAAGCATGGGTCGTAGCTTGGTCCAGCTTGGGCAATAGCTTGGCTCAGCTTGAACGATGGCCTCGCTCAGTTTAGGCGTTAGCTTGACTCGACTTGAGTAATAGCTTGGCTAAGAGTGAAACTTCCTTCTCAAACAGCAAATTACAATAACTCTCACCAGAGTGATGCTTGTTTCCTGCGAGTGGCGAACCAAGCATTCAATCAATATATAAGTCTCCTTTGAAGATTCCATGACAGAAATAATTCTTCATCTGTTTCCAGACCCGCCTACTTCTACGCCAGGACCACCGGATTTACGTCATTCATCAGTTTAAACTAATCAGAAAAATTACATGTTGAAATTCTCCGACATTCATTTCGTTCAATCGAAATGATAAAATGGATTTTTGATTTTATTTTCAATTACAATAAAAAACAAAAGTGACCATTGGCATGAGATGGGCGCAACCCTGCCGCAAGATTGCTACAGCGTTGGCTCATCCTTGGCGAACAAATTTTTGTATGGTCTGCCATTGACGGCATATGCTATCACAACCCTGTTTCCAGTGTTGGGTCTTGATTGTGGAAACAACGGGACAATCATGGAACAATATTGGGCCAATTGTTCTTCAAGGAGGTTTGTTTCTGACACATGTGCCAACCTTGGAACAAACTTGGGTTTTTTTTCAGTTTTGGCAATACCTGCATGGGCACCCAAATATTTCCCTTGTCATTTGTCAATCACGGTCTCATTAAATCCTCAAATTCGATCAATCAATCAATCAAAACGAAAGATATATACACGAATCTTTCAATTACATCTTGACGTCATCAAAAGATCAATTACTTCTCGTGATTCGTACGTTGAGTGTTCACGCTACGAGAGACTTTGTGAAACGTTTAAAATGGAATCACAGAATCTATTCGTAAAGTAACCTGAGAGGTTCTCTAAATCATGGTCGAAACGTAACATCGTTTTGATTAATTCAATCATATCGTTTATACTTTCGTGTCTCATTCGATGATTGTTCTGCGGTCGACATGCAATTCAAAGCAGCACGTAATCGAATTTTCGCTACTTGCGGGTTGGAAAAATATATATGTTTTATTCATCAGCGTTCACTCATTCAGAACTCGTTCAGAAACACTTTAATTGTTAAATGTGCATTTCCTGCGTGGATCGCTTGTAACATCATCTCGTTGTGCTGCTTGTCGGTGGGAAAATTGTCAGCTCCGCTTTAGATGTCACGTGGAAATAAGAGAGAAATAATGAATTGAAGTGATGAAAATTATTTGTTTTATTTCATCACTTTTGGATAATACTGTGCTATTTCGTATCATACTTTACAAGCATATTCCGTGCGAGGAGAGGGTATCAGAGAGATCATTATATTCTTCCTCTGATCTCGTTCGTTCTTCCATTTTGCGGAATTGAGAATCCACTCTTGACGAGTAGAAGTTGGAAATTACTTCGAGATATAATCTACAATTGTGCAAAAAAAAAAAGAGAAGAGAGAAGAATAAATTGTTCTTGAAGTGGAGAAGCTGAATTTCCACTCGTTCCATAATGGGATATTACTTCATAAAACTCCGGAAGGGGATGTATTATTTAAATCGAACATGAAAATTTATGATCCTCGATTATGTACCATACATGAAATCATCACAATGATCTCCTTTGAACTGTATTTTGTTTCCAGGGGGCTTTTCGAATGAACGCGGATTTATTAGGTGTGCAAGTTGAAACTCGACTTTAAGTTGGTTGCATGAAACAAAATATTTGAACGCATCCGATTCGTCCGACATTTAGGATATATGTAGCGTGGACATTGCAGTTGTCATATCAGTCATTTTCGAGTAGTAATTTCCTGTGTATCAATTTTATGAGATGGATTTCGATAAGCAACATTGACGCCATTGTATTCAATTCTGTTTTCAAATGAATAAAAATGCTGCTCGAGCTATGAAATAGATTAATACGACATTGGGTCAACATTCTGTGAGCCATTCTGTGAACAGTGAAAAAGTGGTGCACAAGATTTCGTAATGGAAATTTTAATCTCGAGGACGATCCACGTCCAGGTGCGATCAAAAAATTTGAGGATGAAGAACTTGAAGTTTTACCGAATGAAAATCCATGTGAAACTCAAGAAGAGCTTGCAGAACAGTTAGGAGTTACTCATCAAGCAATTTCACTTGGATTGCATGCATTGGGAAAAATACAGAAGGAAGGAAAATGGGTTCCTCATAAACTGACGGAAGAAAATAAAAGACAAAGAGTTGGCATTTGCATGAATTTGCTTTCTCGGTTCAAGAAGAAGAATTTTCTGCATAAAATCATTACGAGTGATGAACAAATGGATTTTGTACGACAATCCTGAACGTAGAAAAGCATGGGTTGATCCGGGCCAGCCATCTACATCAGTTGAAAAACCGAATATTCATGCAAAGAAAGTTTGACTCTGTGTCTGGTGGGATTGGAAAGGAATCATTTACTACGAGCTTCTCGAACCTGGCCAAACTATTACAGCTGAGCATTTACCGGGCCCAGCTGATCAAAGTAAGTGATGCTCTGGAGAAAAAAAGACCATTTACGGGGCAAGGAAGGCGAAAAGTGATGCCGCTGCATGATAATGCACGTCCACGTACAGCAAAACCAACCCAGGAACTCATCTTCAATTTAGGCTGGGAAGTTGTACCTCATGCGGCATATTCACCAGACTCAGCTCCTTTTGATTATCACTTATTTATTCATTTTAGTCGTCATATTTGAGGGAGCAGCACTTCATGAATATCGAAGATGTCCGGAAATGGCTGGATAACTATTTTGTTTCAAAACCACCAAGTTCCTATCGTGAAGGCATTCATCTACTCCCCGATAAATGGCAGAAGACTGTAGATAATAACGGCGAATATTCAGATCGATAATTCTTGGAAGAAGTATTTTTTTAATAAAATTGAATTTGACACAAAAAAGCCGAGTTTCAACTTGCACACCTAATATATTTCATCCCTAAGTGAAATACCTCGAACCTTCAACTACATAATAATATATTCCTGCCCTTCTCTCACATTTCAGAACTCCATCATCGATTTTTCTTTCACGGGGAATATTTTGTTTGTTTTTTTTTTTGTTTTTCAAATCACCAGGAATACAACAACTGTATTCGTATTAAATAACATCCTCTTTGCTGGGTACTCCGAAGTACTAGTTATATACAGAGCGGAGAGAGAATCACTTCAAAGTCATACCGAGTTGATAACGGCGAATATAAAATGCAAAGAAAAGCTAAAAATCTGAAAGAAAATGCGATCCGTGGGGTTTTATGGAAAAAAGAATAGGGAGAACAATAATTCAAGAATGGAGGAAGGTTCAAGAGTTCCAAGAGAGTTTTCCACGTGGTGGAATTGTGAAAGAAAAACTTGGAATTGAGGGTGGATTTAGTAGTACGGATAGTTTGAATATCAAATATTCGTGTAATCTTTTTCTCTATTTTCGAAGCAACGTCGTTGAGCGCTTGAAAAAAATATAGAAAATTTTAATGAATCATCTAATAATCGGCGATTTGGAGTTGAGTGTGTTGAATGCGCTGTACTTGAAGATAAAATGTGCTCTCGTTCTTCCAAGAGAGATCTCCTTGGCCACGATTTAGTCGGAACGTTGGTACCGAATCTTTTCGTAAAATCTTCAATCGGAATTTTAAACTCACTTAGCCAGCGTATAAAAGAGTTTAAAAGTTTGAGGACTAAGTTTCGGAGTTTTGCGAGAATATACGAGTACAATTCTAAGAATTTTCTGTGTTATGATGATCCCAATTAAAAGTTGCCACGATCCGCTGCTAAGGTTTTTCCTTTAATTTTCATGGAACGAACTTCAAAGGGGAAAGATATCAGGATTACATCAAATTCTTTTTGAATTTCTGATGTACGAGTTCTGAGGGTGACTAATTCTTAATCCAGCATCGTTGTTTGTGGATCTTCTTCGATATCCAGCTTCCATCACGACAACCAGAAACACCGCAATTCAAAATTTAGAGCGAATAATAACATAAAACTTGATATTGTGAGGACAATTGGAGGTTTCGATTGTCACCGATGTTCGATATCTCAGGTATGTGGGAGCCTTAGTTGCAGTTTTTTGAACCTAGACAGAACTTCCCATTTTAGTGTTTCCAAATATGTCTTGACTGGTTTTGAGACATTTGGTCGAGCATTATCACATTGGAGGATAACTTTATCGCGTCTTTCTTGGTACCGTGGCAGTTTCTCCTTCAATGCTCGGCTCAAACGCATCAACTGCGTTCGATATCGATCCCCTGTAATGGTTTCACTCGGTTTCAATAGCTCATAATACACGACACCGAGCTGATCCCACCAAACGCAGAGCATAACCTTGGCACCATGAATATTTGGTTTAGCCGTCGCCGTGGGGACATGTCCGGGCATTCCCCAAGATTTTCTGCGCTTGGGATTATCGTAGGGGAGGCATTTTTCTTTGCCGGTCACAATGCGGTGTAAAAACCCCTTTCGATTCTGTCTTTGAAGCAGCTGTTCGCGAGTAAAGAAACGTCGTTCGACATCTCTTGGCTTCAATTCGTACGGAACCCAATTCCCCTGTTTCTGAATCATTCCCATGGCTCTGAGGCGTTTCCAAATGGTTTGTCGAGTTACTCCCAATGATTCTGCCAATTCTTCTTGCGTTTGGCACGAGTCTTCATCGAGTAATGCCTCCAATTTAGAATCTTCAAAAATTTTCTCTCTTCCACCGCCATGTCGGTCTTCTTCTGAACATCCACACGTTCTTTCACTCAAAGCAGTCTCACCCTCAGTACCCGAGAGCATTCGATGAGCCTCAGCCGCAGTTTTCTTCAAATGAAAGCGGATAATCAGAACTTCCCAGTCAGGATAAACAAAAAATATAAATTTCTCGATAATCCCAAGCACATATTTGAATAAAATACGTAACAACCAGAAGTGTAATACTCGAAGTTCGGTATCAGTAGAAGACAAATAACTCTCTGGAAATCAAGCTTCCGAAGGATGTAGTGCAGATTCCGCATGAGCATATAGTATATATCTGAATACAGAGAACAGTTGATACAGCTCGTAGAACCGCAATAGTCAGATGCGGAAACACGAGTCGTACAACAGTCGAGTTGCAGCATAGTTTGTTGACAGACTATCTACCGGAAGATAGTTATTAAAACACATCGGATAGGAAAATTAAACCAGTTAATTGATCAAAGTTACGCTATTTCCTCATATTTAATTCCATACGCGATATACAACATCGAAAGTATTATTCTCAAGAAACATTTAACGATACATACCCGCAGGAATTACATTTTAGGAAACTTTAAAGCTTTTACTTTCATAAAACCGTCGTCTAGCCGTCCTCAAATTAATTATTCGAGAGCAACGACCTTTAGTGAGTTAATTTCTCTCTTAAACTCGACCACTTTTCGTCTCTTACGTACATTTTATGTACGGTATCCTTCTCAAAGAGATAACATAGTAACTTTTCGTTCGTCAAGATGTGTTTCAATAGATAAATGAACTTGTTATGCGTTGGTCGTGATTAAAGATGATGGAAGAGAAGATCGAGAAAATTCAAATTAAATTGTACGGAGGGGTAGTTGTGTGTAAACGTTTCAAAGTTCCTACGGTACAGTTGTTCGCGGAGAAATCACGAGAAATATTACGGCACTGACAGGACTGTGTGTTGCGCGTGTATGTATGTTGTATTTTAATTATCTTCTGAATGCCGATGCTCTTGTTTCCCATATATTCGTGTTGCATACAAAACTGTAGATTTTTGCATTGTACACAGACATTTTAATTTATGTAAAAACAATGAAATTTTCGGTCTGAAAATGAGAAGTGTTTGGTTGAAAGAGCACCTCCTCGTGTGCTTTTAGACTGCACGCTAAAAAAAATTATTTGTCATATTCATCACAGTTTGGAATGAGTTTTGGAGCAGAAGCAAGTTTGGAGTATAATTTACTGCGCCTGAATGGAGAAACAAGATCTACTGAAGAGTACCATACTTTATAGTGTTCGAGCATCAGATGTCTTGTCCAGATCAAATTATTTACATAAAAATATCTACAAAAGTAGTACACTTCTTTAGGAAAGTCCAAGCCAGTATGGTACTTTAAAAGGTATTTTCACCTAAATAATTTGATCTGGACAAGACTGATACTCGAACACTATAAAGTATGTATGGTACTTTTCAGCAGACCTTTTTTCTCCGTGTGGCATTGAAAATACTGTAATTTTGTTGGAATTATTACCATTTTTTTCAACGTGGACAAAATTTTAGAATTCAATGAAAATCCATTGGAATATTTCGTTGAATTTTGATACGAATTTGAACAATGTTTTCAACGAGGATCCATCAAATATTCAATGAAATTCAACAAACATGTCCAAGGAATTTCTAGATCCAGGCAAGAATTGACAAACTTCCTACTTCATTCTGTCCAAAATTACCAAATTAAAATATTGCTCCCGAAAATTATTTTGTCTCCAAACTAAAAATCTCTTAGGCCAAAATGTTCCTCCAAACTCGGGGAAAATTTTTGGTTTCGTGTCTGTCTGTCTGTCTGTGTATGTGTATGTGCACCAAATTGCAATCACAGATATTTTCCATTCCTGTTATCCGATCTCCACAAAATGTTTACCACAGTTACATTCGGTGTCGATAGTGGTCCCATATGAGTTCTATCCCAATCGGTTGAAAATTGTGGAAATTTTGTGTTTTACGATCCGCGTTTTTGACAATATTTTGAATGCCATGGAACTTTGAGCGTATTCGATTCACGAGATGTTGATTGTACGGTATGAATTTCAGGCAAATCGGAATTAAGGGAAGGAAAGGGCCGTTAGCATGGAGATAACTTTCGTTTTCATCATCCGATCGTTATGAAATATTCACCACAATTTCATGCAGTGCTCATAGTGGTCCCATATAAGTTTCAACCTGATCCTTACAAGGAAGCGGAAGACAGAGAGGAAACATGTTATCAAAAATTGTGATTTTGGAACAAGGGCATGTTTTCGTTCCCTGTTATGCGATTGCAGTGAAATTTATACCACAGTTCAGTTATGATCCCATAGTGGTCCCGCATAAGTTTCATCACAATATCTTGGAAGTCTATGAAATTTTTACCGCGATTATGTGTTGGGTTGATAGTGGTCTTCCCATACAGCACATATGATCGAAAAAAGATCGAAAAGAGTTCTGAACCAGTATTCCGAGTGAGCAATTAATTATTTTCTAAGCCTTTTAGATTCTTTGATGAACACATAAAATGCGTGAAGAATTCTTCCAGCGTTCTGCATATAATTCATAAAACGTTGAGAAAGAAATACGAATGAATACGATAAATGTGTTTATGGTACTCTCAAATTTCTGGCATTTTGAATCCTCGCGATTTTGGTTTTTGCATCATTTCGAGCTTTTTATGAACTCGTGTGAAACAAATCTGCTAACTGATAGGCACAAAGCTTCCTCGTTACTGTACAAGTAGCATTCGAGCGTATTTTTACACAAAGACTCTGCCCAAGAATCGAAATGTGTATATAAAATACGTTCGGATGCCACTTGGACAACAACGAGGAAGCTTTGTGCCTGTCAATTGGCAGAGTTTGTTCTCATTGTGAAGAACCTTCTCGCTTCACCCGCGTTTTTTCAACATCATTGTACATATTTCGCTCGAAATTTTATGAATTTACGGAGCCAATGCTGCACGCTAAGCTCGCAATTTTGTAGGTTGGAGACGATGGCACCGTTCGAACTTCGATAATGCTGGTGACGTTGGCTCCACAGTAAAAAGTGAAATTTAAAGTGATCCAGAATATCAGCTTAAAAATGCAGCCAAAAGTAGGGCCTATTCCAACTGAAAGTAAGCAATGAAAAAGACTGAATTTCAGTTAATTCCATCTTACTTTGGAATTAAGATAGAATTCCATCTTAATTTCCAAAGTAAGATGGAATTGACTGTAATTCAGTCTTTTTCATTGCTTACTTTCAGTATAGGCGCTACTTTTGGCTGCATTTTTAAGCTGATATTTGGGATCACTTTAAGTTTTACTTTTTACTGTGTCCGCTTGAATTTTTCCAGACTTTATGATTAGAAGGCCTCATTTCGTTTGCAATTTTGTAGGTTGACAGTATTCGCTCTACGCGAATGATGCTCCGATTGTTCCAAACCTTCCGATTGGTGGAGCTCGCTTAGCTCGCGAAAATTGTAAACTTACGGTGCTCGCTTCGCTCGCAGTTTTGTAGACTCACGGCGCTCGCTTCGCTCGCGTTTTTTCAAACTTGATGGTTCATGGAGCTCGCTTCGCTCGAAAAAATTGTGAACTCACGGTGCTCGCAGGTTTGTAGACTCACAGCGCTCGCTTCGCTCGCGTTATTTCAAACTTGATGGTTCATGGAGCTCGCTTCGCTCGCGTTTTTTCAAACTTGATGGTTCATGGAGCTCGCTTCGCTCGCAAAAATTGTGAACTTACGGTGCTCGCTTCGCTCGCAAACATTGTAGACTAAACGGTGCTCGCTCCGCTCGCACTTTTCAACACTTGATGGTTCGAAATACTGGACAATTTATTGAAGAAGTTCTGGCTCCTTGGTCTACATTATTGTTTACAAATGCCATTTATATTTCTTAATTTGGAATGTCAACACATATTCATCATTCTTTCTCTTTGTCAGTATTCAACACTCTTTATGACTAAATAAAAATGAGAAAAAATACGGATGTTGTTGGATTCTTCACATTAAAGGACGTTTATGATTATAAAAGATTTGATGCTCTAGATATTCTAGAAAATAGTATTCTGAAATCAGTTGAATTCTCATCAACATGAATTGTTCTTCTACATAATTCCTGTAGAGCATAATAAAGTATTTGACAGACTCTATACCAATAATAACTGCACTTAGGGTGTACACGGTTATCAATTCGAGAGGTGATTGGATCTTGAACGAACTGTTGGGTTCTCTACAAAGCCCAGCCCCATTAATGAAGTACTAAGTCAGGAGTTTAATACACTAGGATGGCTCAATCTCTTCCCTCTCAAACTCCGCATCACTGGATAACGATTAATTGCATTAACCAGATAATAAGCATGCACTGCAACTCATTTACCTCCGGTGTGCTTCGACCAACAAATAATTCATCGACTGGCAGCGTACCTCGACCAGAGGGTAACTCGAGGCGTAATGAAATATATACATCTGCGATTATATAATTTAATGGACGTTCGTGAATCGATTCACGAATAGATTGAAAAGAAGACACATCCAAAATTCATTTGGACGCGATCAAACAATTCGATGATTTCTAATCGAATCTTATATTTTTCACCGATCCAACGAGCAGGAATTATTAAATTTCACTTTGAATGATTGAACATCGAGGAAGTGATTTTATGCGAATTTAGTTCGCGAAAACTACATTGAAAAATTAAATTTTCCCAAATTTCCTGAGCGGGAATCTCAGAGGAATTGTGTTTGAACTTGGCCGCCTCGTCGCATAAGGAAAATTCGAGTTCCATCGTTAAATCTCCAAGTTCCAGATGTAAGATTTGATATTCCACAGCGATTGCTTATCTCTCAGCTCATAAAGGTTCTCTCGCGTATTTACACGACGCTTGTTTCAAACCAAACTTGGAGAAAAGGGATGAATAAAGGTGCAAATTACTGCAAGTTACTTCACCCTATCCCTACCTCCAATCCCGCAGAGACTTTCTTCGTGCAACGCAGCTTTCGCGTGCAGTTTTCAATAAACTCTCGTCTGTATCTTCCTCTCTTCCTCTGTCTGTTTGTTTGATTTATTATTCCCAAGTCGCAAAAAGGCTTTCATCGAAAATGAATATTAATTTCTTTTTCTATTCGTTTGTTTCCTTCGGCATAAAAAATTCCTCATTTTTGTTCCTTTCGCCATGAAAATTTTCCTCAGGTTCGTTTCAGTTGTAATTACTGAACTCCGCGTATACGATATTCATACGGATAATTCATTTTAATTAATACAAAATTTCCATTAGTTTAATTGATGCATGTAATTCGTCTCGTTATGCGTGTACTTTGAATAATTCTGTATGGATGGAATGAAAGTGGCATTACAGTTATGAATCGAATCGGTAAATACTTTCATTAGAGAGAGGAATTAAAGAGATGTACAATGTAAATCTAAATACACATACGCCACGATATAGGTTGTTAACGCAAGCTTTAAATCCTCGCTCCAATAATTATTGTTGTTATTATTCCATCAATCCTACAAACGTCAACTTTGTTTCAGTTGCATTGATTCCACGATTCAAACTTGGTTTCGTTCGTGTATTCCATCTGTGAATTCTAAATTTCCTTCCATTCGATCTGGAATCGTTTGAATCCGTATCCAGGGAGGTCTATTGTTCGTGGAAATATGATTACAATAATGAGAATGAAGTTTCATTCAATTCAAAACTACCAGATTTCTTCGAATGCTCGTTACAGTGAACTCGTAATCGGTGACCCGAGAGTCTCCGAATGTACGTATATTTCTTTTTTGAAATTAACAATGATTTAATAATTGTTTCGTGTATCGCAAAATTCAGCAAAAATGAACAGGCTCTTGCTTAAGTGTATTTCCCCTTTTGAGATTATTTTAAATTCGTGAAATGACATTTCAACTAACAGGAAATTTTGTGATTGGAGAGTTGAAAGTAATGACCAGCAATTTTGGAATCGTGAATTTTTCGATACAAAATTAATACCTTTCCGTGAGTTTCGATTAATCGTCTTCCCGATGAATCCATGAATTCCAATTATCGGATATATTCATTTCGTCAAAAAGTCTATCGTCGGCTAATTGAAGCTCCAATCGGACTCATTCGACGAAATAATCGTTTATCACGATGCCAAATTTTATTCCAAAGTCACTGTTTTGCGTAACTCGATTCAATTAGATTCACGTCATTGCTACAAATCAAGTGTTTTTGAAATAATGATTTGTGCAATTTCGCGTATCGCGATTCATTAGAAAATAAATACGCGTGAGTCATGAAAGAGTTCATTAACAATTTCTGGTATTGGAAATTTATGGATAATAAAGGTGCCTTGCGAAACATGATGTAGTATAGAAATTATTACGTCAGGTAGCAATTTTGCGCTATAAAATATAATGTTCAAGATCACATGGCGTGTTTGAGGAGAGAGTGTCAAGGGCATTCAACATTCACGTTTTAGCAATAAATGTGAACACTTTATTGGTGTAGCTTGAGAGGTTGAAGCGATGAGTTTAAGGACTCACATACGCCTCTTGAAAACCAAGGGAATTCGAAGAATTATTTTATGACAGTTTTATGGGGGGAGAAAGTTGAATTTTTGATCAATTTTTCATCTATGAGGAAAAAAATAAAGAGAAGAAATATTTGTTGTCGATATTCTTAACTTTACCGAATATGATGTCCGGATTTCCCTGGATTTGTCCTAGTTTTGGGAGCATCCGGAGAGAATTCAAACGAGGGTTTCAATATTTCAAATTCCAATAGCAACGATATTTCACAATATATTCAAATTTCGACTCGAAAATACGGAGTTTTTTAAGTTTCTCAGAGTTTTCCAGAGATATTCATAAATATTCAGGAAGATTTTGAGTGGAAAAATGTGCCCGATAAGTGACAGTTTTTCAGAATTTTCCAAGATTTTTCGAAGTTTGAAAAATTTTTTTTAGGTTTTCAGAGTTTTGCAGTGAAATTCAGAGGAAATTTGCAGAGATATTCAAAGAAACTTCTTTCACCAGGGCTTGCTATCAAATTTTTGCTGTTAGTTTTTGGCAGGATATTCCACGTTTGGCGATTCTGGACAAAACCAGGTCCAAATTTGAGCAATTCTTTATCAAATTTCCTGGGACAAAAATCGTTCAAAGCCCTACAACTATTCTCTGTCCGGATCTGCCTGACATTTTCAGCAGGGTGGTAAATGCTTCAAATTTTTACTGAAATTTACTACTGTGTCCAAAAAATAAGGTGGCATAGCATGCATTTTCAAAAATATTTATTTTTTCTTCCAAATCAAGTTCATCGCCTTCAAAGTAATCCCCCCCGGATACAATGCGCTCATGCCAACGCATGTTCCGATCTTTGAAACAATTGTTGAAGTCAGTTACAGCTGGATGGCTTTCAGCTCTCCCTTCGATTCGATTTGGATCTCCTCTATCGACTCAAAACGGTGTCCCCGAAGTTTTGAGTCTTTTGAGTTTGTTGAATGGCCAGAAGTCGCACGGTGCAAAGTTAGGTGAATACGGTTTTGTGCGAAACAGTCACGAAGAATCAATGCAGGGTGAGCTGGTGCATTGTCGTAGGGCGAAAACCAAGAGTTTTCTCGCCACAATTCCGGCCTCTTTAGACGAATAGCTTCACGTAAACGACGCAAAACGCTCGAATAATATTCTTTGTTGATAGTTTAATCCGGTGGAAGGAACTCAAAATGCACAACAACACGAAAATCGAAGAATAATAATCAGTTTTTTTGGTTTTGCCTCACTTTTGGTGCGATATTTATTTAATTGATCAGTTATTTCCAGGTCGTAAGCATAAATCCACGTCTCATCTCCCATGATAATGTATTTCATCTTGTCTTGATAGTCAGAAAGCATTGTGTGACACACTTCAACGCGACGATGTTTTTGCAGGATATTCAGTGTTTTCAGTATCGAGATTTGACGCGTCTGAGGCCCGAAACATCCTTCAAAATGGTATCTTTCTCAATTTACAAGCACCAAATCTTGAATTTTCTGGACGTCAAGTTTGTCCGCTTCTCAACGCGACCTCGCTCGCTCGTTTCAAAGCTTATTGCCCGGTTTTCGCTCGTGTGGAGTCGTTAATTTGTTTGAGACTTTTTCAAACTTTATAAAACTTTATCGAACTTTTTTTCATATGTGATGTTTAAGAGATTTTTTGTCATGTATTTGTCTGCACGATTTTTACCTCATGTACATGATACCCAAATTGTTGTACTTCTTATACTCAATTTTTTGTTTATTGTAACACTATTTTTCTGTATATTCACAGTTGTAATTTTTGCCTTGAAAATGCGTAGTATCTGGGCGAAACGTTGGTTTTTGCAATAAAAAAGCACTCCTCGGCTAATTGGATTGTTTCTCCGTTAATTGATGGCGCCGCTCCGAGCACTATTCTACACACATCCTGATTACTGTAATTTTGTCGGAATGATTACAATTTCTTTCAAATGGTAGTAGACATTGTTTCTGACTCAGGATTTCCCGAATGGAAAAATTTCGTTGGGAAGCGTGGAAAAAATTGTAGAATTCAATGGAAATTCGTCGGAATATTTTGTTCAATTTTGATACAGATTTTAAACAATGTTTTCAACGAAGATCCATGATATATTCAATGGAATTCAACAATAATGTGCAAGAAATTTCAAGAACCAGGCAAGAATTGACAAACTTTCTACCTCATACTGTACGGAATTACCCGATTGGAATATTTTTTTTTCCATTCTGAAGAACCTCGCTCAGCCCACGTTTTTTCAACATCATTGTACATCGCAGCCTATTCGCTCACAATTTGATAGCCTGACGGTGCTTGCTTTGCTCGGAATGTTATAGACTGACGAAGCCAATGTCGCTCGCTAAGCTCGAAATTTTGTAGGTTGAAGCTCTTCGCTCCGCTCGCACTTTTAACGCTAATGACGCTCCAATTTTCCCAAACCTTGTGATTGGCGGAGCTTGCTTCACTCGCAATTTTGTGAACTTCCGGTGCTCGCTCCGCTCGCATTTTTGAAGTGGTAGAGTCGCTCGCTCCGCTCGCGTTTTCTCAGACTTGATGGTTAATAAAGCTCGCTTCGCTCGCAAAAATTGTAGGCTTATGGTGCTCGCTTCGCTCGCAATTTTGTAAACTGACAGCTCTCGCTTCGCTCCCGTTTTTCCCAACTTGATGGTTCATAGAGCTCGCTTCGCTCGCAAAAATTGTAGACTCACGGTGCTCGCTGCGCTCGCAATTTTGTAGATTCACAGCGCTCGCTCCGCTCGCGCTTTTCTGAACTTGATGGTTCATGGAGCTCGCTTCGCTCGCAAAAATTGTACAATAACAGTGCGCGCTCCGCTCGCACTTTTCAGCACTCGATGTTTCATGGAGCTCGCTTCACTCACAATTTTGTAGACTCACGGCGCATTAATTTCTACGAATGCCATTTATCTTTCGAAATTTGAAATGTCAACGGATATTCATCATTCTTTCTGTTTGTCAGTATTCAACACTCGGTAATCTTTGAATCGATTTGTAAATCACTTCCTGAAATTCTTGATACAAAAATCAATCTATCCTTTTTTTCATGTAACACATGAATGTTGTTGTGGAACTCTTCATACCACTTGTAAACATTTTTTTTCGACATAGCCTCATCATCAAAGGCTCTCTACACCATCCTTGACGCATCACCAGCAGAAAATTCATTCCACGGACAAAATTTCATACAAATTCTTTGCTCAACAAATGGAGACTTGGCACGGATATCAAAAAAGGTCTCACTGACCTAGAAATAAGAGCACTTCCTCAAATACATCAGCGCATAGAGTTTAAATTAAAATGTCACCTTATATTTTGGACACACCAGTGAGCCCACACAGCACCACAGTTCCAGAAGAATTCATAAAGAATTCTTTTCGAACTGAATGTGTTCTTTATGAATTCTTTTGGGAGTATGGTGCTGTAAGGGAGTACTTCACAACACTCTATCGATTGCCTCACCTAATATAATAATTATCTTCGCGTAATAACCGTATCAATACGTAAATACCAACAATTCATAGAACAACAAGAAAAAAATCAAAGATCATTATTCTGCATTTCGCATTTGAAGGAAGGAAAATTATCCATTATCGCGTAGGGAAGTATCATGATATATCGCAACAGTATTCCACACACAATACTTTCGCTGCATTCTAATGAAAAAGCTCAACTTGTTATTATTTCTTATTTTTAATTAAAACATTTCATTTCAAACGATAATAATAAATCACTGCATCCAACAGTGGGATCAATTTACATATCGTTTGGAGGGATAATGATATTTGTACTCGTCTCAATTCAACAGCGTACGTAGTTTATTTTTATTTATTATGTATTTCAAAATAATTACCACTTCAATGTACATAAAACTCCTCATCTTTTTTTTCATGAATTCCATTGAGTTACGAATATCCTCGTAGAGAGATTTTATAGATTTTTTTTTTTTATATACGATTATCATTGCTAATCAAAAGACGGATGGATTTATGCTGGAATCGACGAGTGTGAATGATAATCTTCGATGTTCATATATATGAGACACATCGTTGAAGTTCAATTCATCGCATTTGTTGGGTGAGAACTTCAATCTTCACTCTTGACAAGGAATTCCGATAGATGAATTAATTATTGGAGGTTGTGCTTCGATTTTTCTATGCTGGATTATTTGTTTGTTCTCTTCTTCATTTTCAGGGACAAATTTATGGCATTTTGTACTGTTTATCCAATTGAAACTTCGTTAGTTAAATAAACCAATTGATTCTCGCCAAATCTTATTGAATCTCGCACAATGGTCCAACCAAATCCTATTCAACCATTTTCAATGAGATTTCATCAAATGCGTGTATTTTTCCAGTGTCATTCTGATTGAATTTTGCACAATATTCTGACCAAATCCCATTCAATTTCATTCCTTCAGATTCTATCGATTATTTTACCCAGGGTAGATTTTTTAATCAACAACCCCAATAAAGATATTTCTCTTCAAAACTTCAACAATTCCTCTGCAAAACTTCATTATCGCAATTCTTAGAGAAAGAAAGAATTTTTTCAACAGATTCATCTTCCAAAACTCTGTGAAATTCTGCATATTTCTGAAAATTTCTATTGCCAGTCAAGGTTTCTCTGTACATTTCCAACTTATTGGTCAAAGTTGTTTTGTTGAGAAATGTTGAATTTTCTCAACATTTTTCTACTTGATAAATGGTGGAAACATTTGACGAGGAAAGGAATTTTCTCCACGAATTCATACATTTCTCTGCAAACTACATTTGCAGAAAAAAATTTGAATTTTCTCTTTATTTGTCTATTCCAAGAATATTACGGCTTGTGGCGGAGAGTTGAGTTTTCTATACAAATTCATACATTTTTCTCAAATCGCATTTGCGGAGATAAAGTGAATTTTTTCAAATTTTTCAATCGACTCGAAACAACTTGAGTAAAATTTACTAGTAGGCCTCGAAAAAACCTCTCTCCCACGACCCACTCATTTTTCCTTTCGGAGGATTCTGAATCGATTAGTCTGTATCCGACGGGAACGAATTTTTTAAAATTTGCTATCGATTTGACCCAGCACTTGGAAAAATTTACAAGTCAAGGTCGAAAAAAACCTTTCTCCCACGATCTACTCATTTTTCGTTTCATAAGATTCTGAATCGATTGGTCTATATCTTACAGGGACGAACTTTCAAAATTTTCTATCGATTTGACTCAGCACTTGGAAAAATTTACAAGTTGAGGTGAAAAAAATCCCCTCTCCCACGACCTATTCATTTTTCGTTTCAGAAGATTCTGAATTGATTGGTCTATACCTCACGAAAACGAATTTTTCCAAATTTTCCATTGCGATGATTCCCATAAGTGGTACTTTAAGATTACTGTAGTCATCTCGGAGATCCGCTGATGTGATAGAGGCTTCGCTTCTCACTCGCAGGACCCGGGTTCAATCCTCACTGAGGAAAGTTCCTAAAAATGGACTTTCAATGTGGTGTCTCTTCCGTAATGTCATTCAAGTCGAACTGGAAGGAGATTTGTAGAGATAAACTCTGAACAAAAATTTTTTTTCTCAAGCAAAAGTGAATAGATAAAACAGAGATTTGTAGAGTAATGCAGAAATATGCAGAGAAGTATTTAATGTAATATGGAGATTTGGCGAGTTTTGTACGAATTTTGTGGAGAAATTCATAAAATATTACGAAGATTGGAAGAATTATGTACAATTTTGCAGAGTGATGCAGAAATTTGTAGGGTAATATTTATGGTTAAAAATTCTGCAAATTTCTCGAAGCGTCCGAAATCTGACAGTTATGTAGAAAAATCTGAAGAGTTTTGAAGAATTTTGAAGAGAAATATTTTTATTGGGGAACTGATGACGTGGAATGATTATTCCAATTAAACAATTATTTCTGGTCATCAAAGATGTAATTATTGTAATTATAAACCCACTATCTGAAAAAGAAATATCCCAGCGATGAAAAACTTACTAATGATCTCTAATGAAAAATCTACATTTAATGAAACACACTCGTACCTTTTTTCCTTAATATTACTTTATCGAAGCTTAATTCAAACTCTGAGATCTTCTCGTGTAAGCATTGCTCATATATCACTCTACGAAGAACATTCCCATAACTGTTTATAGACTGAAGAGCACTCACGCTCTCCTCGACTCTTACTTTATGACTTATTTATTTATTCCTTGAATTTTTCCTCCTCCTCTTCCTCCTTTTTTTTCCCCAGTGCAATTTACGTTGCCCTCTTCTTCAATGCTCTTCATTTTTTTTCTTCCCGACGACAACGTACTAACTACGCCACACACCGACCAGAAAGGCGTAAAAAGTGGAAACCGCCACCTGCTGACGATTTCAGACGACGATAGAGAGTACCGAATTGATCGAAATAAAATAAAAATCTAGAAATTAATGATCGTTAAATCATCAACGTTTGAATTATATTATATATATATATATATATATATATATGTATATATGAAAAATATTCATTCAATTCAGGGATATGAAAATCGAACGAAACGAGAGGAAAAGATTGATATTACCGATTTAATTTTTGGAGTAATTAAAGTTTTTCGTTCGACTACTGGTACCACCCCCTCCCGTTGAAGAGTGGGTGGCCGAGTTTGAACTTTTGCCTCCTTTCTCTCTTAACAGGAAACAAAGTTGGTTGCGCCTCCGTTCGAAAGAGCGAACCACACCGGGATCTCTTGAATCGTTGGAAAGTTGTGTGCGCCATCCCTTTCGCCATCCCACCTAATTATTCTAGCAAACGAAAAGAAAACGGACCTAATTATTCCGTGCCATTCTTCTTCGCAGCGCCTTGGCCGTTTCAATGTTTCTGTCTTTTCTTTGAGGAAAAAGAAAATCTGCGCTTTATTTAATTTCCTTTTCATTTCTTTCAAACTCTTTTGTCCCTTTTCTTCCTCCTTTCTCTCCATCATAGAAATTGCTTCAGGATTCTTTTCCGTGACTCCACCTCTTTATCCATTTCACAATAATCTTTATTCCTTTAAATCTCTTGACATATCACATCTTTTCAACGTGTTCCATTCTATTTTCTTATATCCTCCTGTCCAACTCTCTTGCATTCATCATCTGTTTTCTCTCTGTTTTCAGTTTCCTCTATTTCCTCTCTGCAACCGCATCTCTGATAGGGGGTGTCCTCCCTCTCTCTCGCTCCTCCATTCCATTCTACGGTTTCTTTCATTACCTCTGACCTGTTTTTTTCCACCTCCTGCTCTTCTCGAGTGATCGTTGGATCACTCGAAATTAACTTCTCTTCTCTTGTCAATTTATTTCACTTGTTGATATCGATATCCAAAAGCATTACAATGTGTGATCTCTGATCATTGTTTCAGGAGTGAGAATGTTGGACGGGGACGTTACGGATGCCGTCGAGGCCAGATCTTTGAGTCTAAATCCTCAGCATATCGATATCTACAGCGCGTCTTGGGGCCCGGACGATGACGGCAAAACCGTCGACGGTCCCGGCGAATTAGCAACCAGAGCTTTCATCGAAGGCATTACCAAGGTAATGACGAACGGAAGGAGAAAAAAAACCTTTTCCCTTCCACGTCGACGCTCTTTCATTCCTTCTCAAGAATTTATTCAGATATTACGTGATAACTTCATCCCGTTCCACTTAGTTCCTCGAAGGAAGAAGAAGAAGACGTCGCATTAATTAAGTCGATGATGAAAAAAAGTGTGTATAAAAAGTTGCGTAATATCTGAATCTTGCGTGCGCTTTCTTTGAATCTCCATTGAGGGGAAAGGAAAAGACTCAGTGAGAAATCAAATACAATTCGAATAGAAATTTTTCCATCTATCTATTATTTTTCTTATCTTCTCGGGAAGAACGTCGAACGAGATAATACCTTGCTTTTACTTTGCTTTCGAATCGATCGAAGCATCTAATCTGTCCAGTCTCTCAGTATATAAACGTAATTGTATTTTGCTGATTACAGGGTCGGAACGGTAAAGGGTCGATCTTCATTTGGGCTTCAGGTAACGGGGGTAGAGATCACGATAATTGCAATTGTGATGGTTATACGAACAGTATCTGGACCCTATCGATTAGTAGTGCTACGGAGAAAGGCCTTGTCCCATGGTACAGCGAAGCTTGTTCTTCCACGTTGGCTACTACCTATAGTTCTGGCGCTAACGGAGAGAAACAGGTCATAACTACCGATCTACATCATCTCTGTACAAGCAATCATACGGGCACGTCTGCCTCGGCACCCCTGGCAGCTGGAATCTGTGCCCTCGCTTTGGAAGCGAATCGTGATCTCACGTGGCGTGACATGCAACATATCGTTGTTCGGACAGCCAAACCGGCGAATCTCAACGCCCCCGATTGGGTTACAAATGGGGTCGGTAGAAACGGTGAGTAATAATCGTCTTTTGAAAGGAAAATATCATTTATTCATGTAATTATTCATTGATATAGCTATATTTATAAAAAAAGAAGGTTTTTTTTTTATGTTCACTTGTTCTAAAACTGGGTTGCAGAAGTTTCAATCTGCTCTCTAAAATTTTTTCAGTGAAATTTCACTCTTCATCCAGCCAGAAATGAGCCTGTCGAAATTTTCAATGAAATTTCCACTCTTTTGGAGTGACATCCCAAAGTTTGAGACTAGAAACTCACAGCCACTCAAATCCTAGAGTCAATTTTCCACTCTGAAAGAGTGAGGGTTCACTCGAAACGAGTGTAAATCCCACTCGAAGCTGACTGGCTTCGATCTCTGAGACTCAGTGGAGTGGAACACGTGATTTTTCACTCTTTCAGATTCATAGAATGATGAAAACCCACAAAATCTGACAAATAATCGTTATCTGACTTCTCAAATCAACTCTTTGGAACTGAAAATAATGTTTCCAAAACATGGCTTACGAGAAACACTGCAAAATTTTGGGTCTTTACCCGGGGAAAAAAGTTTAGATCCGACCAGATCTGGAAAACTGCAATTTTAGCTTATATTTGTCAACACGCGTGTTCAAATTTGAATTCACACTTCGGAAAATATCAGAAAATGTTTATTGATTGAACAATCAATTGCTGATCAAGATTAAATGTGATTTTGAATTCTATCGAGATCTGAATCAAATCTTGTTGGCCAAAATTCGAATCTAATCAGATTTGATGAAATCTAATTAAATCTCAACTTTTTTCCCCGGGTAACAGTGAAGTATTTCTAGTGTTTCGGACGAGACCGAGACCGATACGAGACGAGACGGACAATTACTTTTCGAGATCGAGACGATACCTGCTAAGTCGAGAATCTCGATGATGCCAAAACATATAGAATGCATTGTCGAACCCGAGAATGGCGAGAATCTCGACTCGAGACCGAGACGAAACTGATTGTGTCGATACAAAAGCAAGACCGAGAGGTGATTATAAATTCTGAGACCAAATCGAGATCGAGACCCGCTCAATCTCGGCGAGACGAGAACGAAACACTAAGTATTTCTAATTCTTGTCAATAAACGATTCAAAATTCAGCAACATCTAAAACTGTTGAAATTCGCTGAGAAATTGATAATGAAATTCATCAGTGTTACACAATTTCGTTTGAAAACTATATCTCAAATCGATAAAAATTCCTCAAAACAAGAAAAATCGAGACTATTTTATAATCTTGAAAATCCGGAATATGCAAGTATCATCGGTTTGACAAATCATATCCCATTATTCACTTCTCAACGATTATAATACGAAACATACCCTGAGAATAATTACATCTAACAAATTATGGAGTCTGTTATCCTTAATGAAAGGATAGCAGACTGTTCCTCCATTCATCTAAGGTTTCAAAATCAGTAGATGAATTAATGCGAAGCTGTAAATCTCCCGTTCACACCGTACACGCCATATAAGTAGCTTTTATAATTTTTTGATAAGGTATAGGAAAAACTTGTCAGGGGTGAACGTCAGTGCCGGATTCACCGAAAGTGGGGGGCCCTAGGCAAACTTTGGGGGGGGAAGCTTGAAAACGATAAGTTAAAAATATAAAACTCCGAGCTACGAAATGAATTAAACAAAAGCGTAGTATTTCCAAATACAATTATTGATTTATTAAATGTTCTTAGCATGAATATTTTGACAAGAAAAGTATCCCTGGTAAAAAAAATCTCTGAATCTCTCTGAATCTCTCTGAAATCTCTCTGAATCTCTCTATATTTTGGGACAAATTTTAGAGAGATTCAGAGAGATTCAGAGTAATTCCAAAGTAATTCAGAGGAAGTTAGAGACTTTTCCGATAGTGAAACGTTCTGAATTCTTCAACCTTCTCTGAATCTCTCCGCGTATCACTGAATCCCTCAGAATTTTATGTATTTAAATTTCAAAGCTCCCTCTGAATTTACCTGAATATCTCTGAATTTCTCTGAATCTCCCGGAATCTAATGTATTCAGATTTCACAGCTCCCTCTGAATTCCTCTGAATTCCTCTGAATCTCTCTGATTTTCTCTGAATCTCTCTGAATTCCTCTAAATATCCCGGAATTTAATGTATTCAGATTTCAAAGCTTCCTCTGAATTCCTCTGAATCTCTTCTAAAAAATTCCACGCACAATTTTTTTAAATTTATCTTCCTCTGGAAGTCTTTGAAACTTCCAGAAAGCCTCTGAAATGCAGGAACAAGAATTGTACTGGATTCATTCCTCTCTGAATTTCCCAGACCCCCCCCCCCCCGGATCACTCTAAATTCCTCTGAATCTCTCTGAATTTTTCTGAAAAATTCCACGCACAATTTTTCCTAACTCACCTGTCTCTGTGAGTCTCTGACATTCCCTGAATACTTCTGAAATCCTGAACCAAAAATTTTACTGAATTAATTCCTCTCTGAATTTCTCTGAATCTTTCTAAATTCCCTCGAATATTTCTAAAATGTTCCACGCACAATTTTTCTAATGTATCTGTCTCTGGAAGTCTCTAAAACTTCTAGAAAGCCTCTGGAATGCAGGACCAAGATTTTAATGAATTTATTCCTCTCTGAATTTCCCAGACTTCCCCCGCATCTCTCTGAATTCCGCTGAATCTCTTTGAAAAATCCCTCGCACAATTTTTCCTAATTCACCTGTTTCTGTGAGTCTCTGACACTCTCTGAATACCTCTGAAATCCTGAACCAAAAATTTAGCTGAATTAATTCCTCTCTGAATTTCTCTGAATTACTCTGAATCTTTCTAAACTCCTCTGAATATTTCTGGAAAGTTCTACGCACGATCTTTCTGAATTCATCTATCTCTGAAAGTGTCTGACACTCCTTGAACGCCTCTGAAATGCAGGATCAAGAATTTTACTGAATTTGTTGCTCTCTGAATTTCCCAGAATTTCCCTGCATCTCTCTGAGTTCCTCTGAATTTTTCTGAATGCTTCTGAAAAATTCAAAGCACAAGTTCTCTCATTCACTAGTCTCTGAAATCCTCTGTACCACGTTGAATTGCTCTGAATTTCTCGGATTCGTTCTGAATCTCTCTGAACCGTGGAATTCTCAGGGAGATTCAGAGAGATTTTTTTACCAGGGATGTTATCTAAAGTTGGTGAGGTAGTTGAGCAATCTTCTGTGCCGGGGTTATTTGGGGTTGGCTCGCTTGGGGCCAGCCCTCTCTGATTTACGCATTTTCCCCTAGAAATCCGTTTCACATATTGAAGCTGAAATCCCCAAAAAATCCAAATGGCGATTACATCGACTTGGCCGAATTATAACCTCAAAACCCGTACAGCACAACCACCGATTCTCCACCCAGGACTTCGGTGGACTGGAGGTGGAGAATCAGTGGAGAAATGAGAGCCGTGGAAATAAGGGAGAGTCCCCGTTGAGGCAACGGAAAGGTGACGTGGATTTGTCCGCCCCCTTTATTTTCAATAAAATTCATATCTGTCGATTTACATAATTAAATTTCAATGAGTGAATCCACGCACATAAGTTTTATTGAAAATAAAGGGGGCGGACAAATCCACGTCGCCTCTCCGTTGCCTCAACGGATACTCTCCCTTATTTCCACGGCTCTCATTTCTCCACTGATTCTCCACCTCCCGTCCACCGAAGTCCTGGGTGGAGAATCGGTGGTTGTGCTGTACGGGAATATCAATGTTACAAAGTGTCGGTTCGTGAAGATTGAAAGTTTACAGATGTGATAGTATTATTTGTTGTTATTTGTCGTGTTCTCTCGAATTTTTGCAGCGAATGATTTTTTTTCACAAAATTGTTAGGCTCATTAACACGCAGGGCCCTCTACAATTTTCCGTTCAGTTTGTGAACAGGAGTTCTGGACAATCAGAGAGGGCTGCTTGGGGCTTAGAACGCCCCCGGTTACGTTTGTAGTATGTGGTTCTATCTAATTTTTTTCCCATTGGTGAGGGTCTTTTGTTGGTGGGGGCCCATAGGCCTGTCCCTAATAGGCCTAGTGCTTAATCCGGCACTGGTACAAGGTACGTCGTGATGTACTCAAAGTTTCAAAAATATGCACAAGCCTGCCCGTGTGGAAATCAATCCTGGGCATCCAAAGGTAGGCCCTGGCCCCATAAGGGTGTACCTTAGGCATCTAATACAAGGTTGCCCACCCACAGCCCATATAAACCCCGAGTTGGCTATCATTGTTTTGCTCAGATATTCGATAGGATTACGGGGCCTAGATTGAAAAGCGTGACATTCCAAGTTGGGGCGACTTTTCAAGTAGGGATTATAAACCTAGCCCAGTTCTGAGCCCGGGAGAAATTTCCATGAGCCTCTAGGATTCTTGCTCAAAGAGATTTTTAATATCTCCACCTAAGAAGAATTTTATTGATTTCCAATTCGTTTTCCATCGGCTAAATTTTCTATTTATAATAACAACATTTTGAAAATAATATAAGAACGATAGAATGAGGAGGCTCAGAAAGTCTGTGAGAGAGTTCATAACGCACTATTTTCAATCATAAAACATTTTAAAGGTGGTGAATGAAATCGCTTTAGAGACGTAAATCTTTCTCTCAAACTACTCAAGCATGTGCCATTAGCTTTCATAGGTCTCTGATAGGGATATATTTCCATTCCAAGCGATATCGATAAAAAAGCAACCGAGTTATGGATGTCTTGAAAATATGAGGCATTCGTAAGTCGCTTCATCCGGGAAACGCTGCCTCTAATAAAATATGCTTTTTTCTTCTATTGGAATTCATGATGTCTTTCTGGAAGAAAAATAATAATACATCTACCTTAATGCGACGCGGCAGCAGTTAAGATGTCACATATATGTAACTCTCTTTCATGTGTACTTGGCGACGAAACGCTATCACGTCTCTCGAACTACAGACAAATTTTGATGGAATCCAATTTATCAATTCATTTAGTGGAGATCATAGACGACGACACTTTGATATGGTGAAAACATCAAACATAGTCGAACGATTTTTCAGTTTCATTCACAGTAGAATGCAATTGATTGTACAGTAAGGGAATGGTGGGTGGTATGGCCCTCTTGAGGGAAAACTGAGATAAAATCACTCCGAAGTCAAAGAATGTTGCTATGGTGTGGGATACAACTTTTTGGAGTATTTTTCTCCCATACGGCCCGAAGAAATAAAAGATCAGGAATAATTTTAGTTTAAAGATGAATTTATGAACAATTTTTCGGTGTCGGGTGGTATGGCCCACCATCCAAAAACCGGTAAATTGAAACGAGAACATATTTTTTAACACACAATTAGTTGTTTTGAACAGTGAATATGGTTTTTTCAACTCTTACTCAGACCGTGGACTGAATAATTTACATCTATCGCAATAATAATATAATTTGTTCGTAATATTTGTACAAAGTTCATGTGTCCATCCTTTACAGCCATGGCATTGAATCCAATGTTCCTCGAAACTTTCACCACAAATTTTCATGGGAAATGCATGCATAAAAACATTGTGTATAAATAAATTGTTTGACCAATTCTTTTCAAGAATAAGTGTTCTGTACAACTAATCCCATCAATCGATTCTAAGGAAAAAAAATACATAGAAATCATGTACCCTGAATCGACATTGCGATTGTTTGTTATAGAAAAAATAAAACCCGTATTGGTTTGTTAGTTTTTTTCAAAACAATGAACGATCGCAATGTGGATGTGAATTTTTTTTACACACGTTTCTCACTTCACTTCGCATAGCATGGGTTTGCCAAGATTCCATCGGCGACTGAAACCATATCCCCCATTATTATTTCAGCATGAGCCTCAATGGATTAATGTGGGCCATACCACCCGATCGAAATTTTTGACGAGAAAATTAGTTAATAACCAAACCCACAAACGAACATTGCCGCTCAAAACTACAGAACGTCTCAAAGTTTCGCCGACACAGTAACCCAAGAACAAATAAATAGAAAAAGTTAGATTCCTCTTAACACACTGTATTGACAACAATGAAGTTTCCGCACATGAATCACAAAAGTGTGTAATGCGACCACCTAGCGTCAGACTCTGGAAACACGTGGTGGGCCATACCACCCGCCGTTCCCCTAAACATGACGAATTGATAAGATTCATGGAAATTTTTCGTTAAAAATGTATTGAATCTATTCGCACTGTTAGAAAAAATTGGAATTGTCCAGCTCTCTTCAGGGCTGCCAGATAAAAACAGGAAAGTCCGGTGCTTGGATAATTCTTATACGCTGTGGAAAAATTTCTTCTGACAATTCAGAAAATGTGATTGTAATTTTGTACAGATGAATTCAGTAAAATTCATCTGAAAATTCAGAAAAAAGGTCGCTGTAAACAATTAGTCACATTTTTTGGATTCTCAGAAGGAATTTCCTGTGGAATTTCCACGATTCGAACAAAATTCTCTTGTAAAAATTGTTACCAGACTTTGAACGGTTTTTGTCTCTGGGAATCCTGTTGACATTTCATAAAATTTACGCAAAGACGGAAGGAGATTGCTAATTTCAATCGTAATTATTAGAACAAAAGAACTAAATTAAAAACTCCTTTTAGATTTCAACCATTCGAAGGGTAATTGAAATTTTTGCGGTGCGAATAAAAATCAAGAAAACTATCTCTCCGGTTCATTGAGGGATCTAATCAAGACACGACTTCGCGTAACGAATGCAAAATCATTCTAAGATTGAAATGTGCTCCGAAAAGTCCGGGGAAAAAAATCACTTTTTTAAAAATCTCATTTTGTTGGAAATTCTGTTTTTTTTTGCTACGAAATCATTCGCCACGGAACAAAACTTGAATTTTATAACAATGAGAAATCGTTTGATGGAAAATACGAAATGAAGTTCGATTATTCCAACAATTTTAATCAAAATTATTGATTACCTATCACGTGGAATACTGTTAGATTCAAAAAATTGAATCACAAATCCAAGACTATGGTGCCACTTTATACACATTTTTTTTCTCAGGTTTTTAGAATTGTTTATGTAAAAATTCATCAGGTAACGTGACGTAGCATATTCATCACGTTCGATCCACGTTCTTCAATTGTTTTCTGAATTCATTTGAATAAAATATCCAATAAAATTTAACAATAATGTCAACGATTTCCAACGTTATTAATTGATTTTTAAAGTTTTCATCCACACGAATTTTTATTGAAATTCTGACACGAGTTTATTGACATCCTCAGGGAAGAAAAATTGACGGAAATTACGATTTTTTCAATTGGTTTTTGTTAAAAGTGATGCTAAACTCGGTTGAATATCGTTCAGTTTTGGCACAATTTTTCAAAAAACAAACTCCCTGCCAAGATTCGGCCTCTTTCCATCGATTTTATTCGTACGATAAAAGAAACTCCCTTTCCCAAAACTCAGAAATCCTTGAGAAAGTTATAAAATTATATCTTCCAACACAATTCGTTCACAAAAGATGATCGTTAATTAACGAAACAACACCGCATCCATGAAGATAAAAGAAAACAAACGAACGTTCAGGATCCACGAAGCAAATGATGTATTAATCCAATGATTTTATTATCTCGATAAATCTTTGACGGGTTGCGAAAACATGGAAAGTTAAATAACTTGTGTGAAGTATTTGTACAGAATTATGAAGTCATATAAGCTAAAGTAGTTTGCAGACGTGGTCTTTTATTGTACTTTATTGTGGTGTACTTAGGCAGAGCGGATGAAGGAAGTTTGCGGGAAGACCAAAGAGATGGGACGAAGAAAGTTAAAACTGAAGCATATTACAGTAATATTCCTCTCAATTTGAAACAATGCAAGGTGAAATTTGTTTCTTGCGGGTTGTAATAAAATTTCAAAACTGTGGTTTCATTTGAATGTGTATGTACAAATACAGCAGTTTTTCGACACGGAGTTACTCGAGAATTGAATATTTCCATCCCAATGCATCGGTGTGTATTTCATTTTTTCAAAATTCATAATGCCATTGATTTGAACTAACAAATGACAAAGGAAGGAGAGGAAACAGAGAATAGTGTATAATAATAATCGTGATTATTCGTAACGATCCAACGTATTGTGCGCAGATTATTGTAACCTACGATCGACATTCTGCAATCTCGGATAACAGGATTATTCGCGTTGTGAATATTGCACCAACACGAAGAAAATATAACATTGAAAATGACTATAGACAAAATTCAAAGGTAAACCATGGTGACAGGGTGACATGAATCGATTTGGACATTGTAGCGAATTACACCGATCACAGTTGATCTCACAATGATCTGTCTCTCAAAAATAAATTCAATGTCGATGAAGAAAATGAAGAAATTCAAACAGAATTGTTGTATTTACAGTTACATGCACAGTGCGTATATAAATTAATAACGGTGTATTTCAATTTAGAGGGAAAACGAAAAAACGTATCGAAGGTAAAATATTATTGTGCGTCTATTTTCTCTGTTAACAGTGAGTCACAGTTTTGGTTACGGTTTGATGGATGCCACGGCTATGGTACGATTAGCCAGGAGATGGAGGACAGTTCCGGAACAACATAAATGCGAAGTATCGGCACCTCACACCGGAAGGTAAAACATTTCACAAACAATTTCCAATAATTACCATTCTATATCCTTCGTTACTCTCAATTGTATCGAGAATTCGTGTTCGTATAACGCACAGAGATATTCAAATATTCAAAACCCTGGTCTTCAAATCACTCTGTGTGGAAGGAGTGTGAATCTCATTCCATTCATAGAAGTTAATACGATCTATTTCATAGGATGTTAATTCAATATCGATACCTGTGACATTTTTTCATCGATCGGTAGATTAAATAACGCCGAAACAAGAACTGTATTCTGTATCTTTGTATCCTGTATTTTGAAATATCTTAATCCTTAGATAACTAGGGATACACGATACTGTTGTATTTCGAGTCGAGACGATACCGAGACCGGATATTCGATACTCGAGAATATCGTCGATACCGTGTCCAACGATACCGAGACGAGACTTTCAAAGTATCGTCGAGAATCTCATCTCGTGCACTCCTATAAATAACTGTATTCTTCAAGAATTGTCTCCCTGATTGATCTCCATTCTTGAATATCTGTATCCTCGAATAATTGTATTCTCAATACTTACAATCAAACAAATCACTAGCGAGGAATTATTAATTTTTGCCATTGAACTATATATAATTTTTGTTACAATAAGCGGTGTTTTTTCTCGATTTTCATTCCATCGAAAAAACCTCCTCAATACCCATTCGCCTGGATATAAGTATTAAGAATACACTTATTTGGAAAAACAGCTCTTTGAGAATACAGATATTGAAAGATACAGTTCTTTAACAATGCAGTTCTCGCGGGATACAGATATTCGAAATGGAGATATTTTAAGAATCAAGTTCTTTCAAAAGATAGTTCTTTGAGAACTTGAGGATAATACAGTTCTTTAGGAATACAGAAACACAGAATACAGTTCTTTTTTTGCCTGAATAACAGATGATTTGATTTAAGATAACGTATTCTAATGCAAAAATTCTGAATCCCTGCATTTTTTTTCATCGCAGAATGGATTTTTCAGAAAATAAAATTAGTAGGTGAAAAATAGGTGCACATGGAAGAATGAAGTTTGAAAATATAGTGATCTTTAATGAAAATTTGAGAATATTTTTCAAAATCTGAAAGTTTTTTGTGGAATTGTATTCAAAAAACAATGAAAAATTATCAATACTTGATAAAGAATAGAGAAACATATGAACTTTCCAAAAGTCGTGCGTGAAATTTTACAAAAATAGTAACAAAATTTCAATATCCTACTATTCACTTTGTGTTTCGTATGCCACTTTTGGAAAGTTCATATGTTTCTCTATTCTTTATTGAGTATTCATGATTTTTCATTGTTTTTCGAATACAATTTTTATTTTGCATTTAAGAAATATTCTTAAAGATTACTATATTTTCGACCTGCATGTTTTTCCATGTGGATGGAGGGAGATTCGACGTAGAATCAACGGAAATACAACGGGACGTCCTAAAACTACCCTTTGAACTTCTCTGTCTCTTGTAAAGATCCTTTATCCTCGCAAAATTCACAAATTTCCCTGATTCGTCCCTGGAAACATGAATAAAGTAAGATCAATATGAAATTCTTACAATTATAGAAGAGAAAAACTGCCAAAAGAGAAACGATTACGTTCTTACATTTTCACCGAAGACCAAAAAAAAAGGTATAGAACAGATGTAATTGATCGAATCGATAAAGTTCACACTCATTCGTGATCCAAGCGAGAAACCGGAAATTTAAAACTAAATAATACAACCCATCTTGATCCACCCCACTAATTATTTCACCCAAATGAATGTTCCAGGCAAATACCGGCGAAGAGTCAATTGGTTCTCGAATTAAACGTGAAAGAGTGCAGCGGTGTCAACTTCTTGGAACACGTTCAAGTGAGTAATTCCTTTCACACTGTCAACTCCTAATTGAATTCATTCAATTCTCTTTTCCTCCTTTTTATTTTGTCCCTCTTCTCACGTCCTGAAGATCCTCGTCGATTCTCGAGTTTCATATTTTAAATTTGTATCATCATCATCATTATTGTAGATCATAGACGTATGATTACGTTCCCTAATTATTATTCGAAAATACTACTTTGAATGTAGCACAAACGAGATCGTCTTGTTCCAATGGTTATTGCTTGAGGGATAGAACTGATGAAAATTTATTTTACGATGTTGGAAACGGTACCGGGAAATGATGATAATAATAATGATAGTACTACTATCTCCACATTCTGGAAGTTAACATCTACCATGTTGCAACAATCCAATTAGATCTCTGTAAATTTCAATATTGATACTTACGAGGATCAACGGAAGAGTGTAACGTTTCCGTGAGCTGGAATGCTCTCTACCGGGGTATTGAAAAAACGAATAAATCGATTACATGCGACGATTACAGGGTCTGTGAAAAACCATCCGTATATTTTATTTCAGAATTCTAAAAATATTTGAAATATCTGTGAAATAACTCCGATTGATGAGATTTGATACAAATTTTGTAACGGTAAATAATCGTTTATATACTTGTTCAAATTCATTAGAACTGATTACATTAATGAGATTCAATTCCACAAATGATGGACGACTTTGAGGTAACTGGAAGAATTTCTTCGAATCGAGTTTAACTGCCAGAGAGAACAAGTTTTGAAAATTATCCCTTGAAAAAATCGTTTTCCTGATTACAGCATTTCTGATCGTTCATTTTTGAGGTTTGTCATCACTTCGAAGGTTTCAATTTTGTATCCACGTGGAAACCCACGTGGATCAAGCTTAACCATCAGCGATCATGCACGACGTTTGTCACCATTCTCGCTCGTGATCATGCAAAATCTCACCAACTGAGAAATATTCAAACCCACAAATACACATGCTTGATCATGCTAGATCAGCCCCAAACGCAGGCGCGTTGTATGCCTGATCACGCATGATCATGCCTGAAAACTGGAAACTAAAGAATGGGAGCTGTATAAGCACAATAAGTAGAAATGATCAACAATAAATGAGTGTTTAATAACATTATCATAGTTTCATTCCTTCACACACTTATTGATTTTGTATGAATTTCTCATGGAGCCTAATCAAGCGTGATTGGGCGTAATTGAGCATGATTAGTCCTCATCACGTGGGTACAAAATTGAGGCCTGATCACGCCTGATATAATTCATGTATAATAATGTAATGTGTCTCTGGGACGTATAGGAAACCATTCATAAACGTTCCAGTCGCACTCCTAAATCAAATTGAATTGAATTCAACAAATTCTATAAAATACTGAAAACAAATAGAGTCAGCGAGTGAACAGGAAAATGATTTTTGAATGTTCAAGAGAAAAAGGTGTAAACCACGAGAACAGAGGAAAGAAAATGTAATGAGAATCTCCACCGAAGAATATATCAATCAAAGAGAGACTAAAGGGATTCGCTTTAATTGTTTCAGGCGAAGGTGTCGTTGATGTCTACCAAAAGAGGGGATCTTCAAATTCACCTTACGTCCCCTCAAGGTACAAAGAGTACTTTATTGGCAAAGAGACCGCACGACGTCTCCAAAGCGGGATTCAATCAATGGCCGTTCATGTCGGTTCACATGTGGGGCGAGAGACCGCACGGCAAGTGGAAGCTCGAAATTCACAACGAGGGCCGTTACATGAGTGAGTTCATTATCGTTATGATTCTCTGATAATCCTATGCTTCAATGTTCGTTCATACGAAAATCAGTTCGATGATGCTTATTTCATGTACTAATCACATGACTTCTTTTTGTTGTTTCTTTTATAATTTCATTGCTCTCACTATTTACATATTCTAACCCCAAACGCTGTACTCAAATCGGTTGAAATGTGGATTAGAATTCATTTTTTTCTTTTTCATTATTCTCATCGATTTATTTTCATCGTCACGGGAGATTTTTTGAAAAATATTTTTATTCAGGGATATCAATATATTTTTGTTCTTTCTTATCGTCCTCTTCTCTTCAAAGTGAACAATGTGGTGATAAAATGTGTTATCGGTTCGTTAATTAATCGAGATAGAATGATCTTTTTGATTTTAGATTAGATTGGTTTTTAATCCGTGAAGGTTTCATTCCTTATTTTGGAAATCTTACAAACCGAGTGTAAAAATCAATTTCAACGAGAAAATGATCAATGTACAATGAATTTTTTCATAATTTCGTTGGGGGAGAAAGATCTTTGTTTCAATACATCCAAGGTGATAACAGCGAGATAAATGTATTCTGACATTGTTTTCCAAAATGAAGCAATCAAAATATCTTCTTGAATTGATAAAGTTGGGTTGTATAGAGCGATATTTTGATTTTGTTTTTCCTTCATTTACAAAAAAGACACGTGATGAAGCGTAATGTACTTTTGTTGGAACAAACCGATATGTTTAACGTTTTGTGAATTCTCCCATTAACGCTGCACTTGAACGGGAAATCAACAAAATCGGACAATCGGATGATCATCTATTAGCTCGAGCAACCCTTCACGAGTGGGCACTCATCTTCTATGGTACGTCAACCTTACCCGATCGTACAGAGTACGCTCTTTACAATCCAGCTGGTATGAGTATGCCACGTCGACCGTACATGAAAATGGGCGTTGGATCGAAAACGAATCAAAACTCATTGACCCAAGGAAGTGGCTCGAAGAATTCCAAGATTCAACGTAACAAATCGGATAAATTTAGCACGGGTGGACCCAATAATTCTCCACCGTACGTGGTCAGTGCTCAACTGCAATCCGGAGGATCGAATGGTAATAAAAAGAGTAAAGTACGAGGAGGACAGCACAAAAATGGAAAATCGGGAGCACGATTGACTCTCAAACCCACGACGCAGACGCTCAGAGGTCTCATGTCTTCCGTTAACAACAACAACAATAGAGGAGCAAACGCAGACGTGCGTGTCATAACGTCGAAACCTCGTGGACGAAGTACTCCTAATCCCATGATAGCCATTCACAAAACCACTCAATTACCTTCGACGCAAAGCCCCCGCAGCAGTCCCAGCGGTAGCAATATAATCCAAACAAAATTGAAACAATCTTTCTTAGGGAAAAGTCAAAAACTCTTAACCAATACGACGATTAGCAACAATAACGTTAGAAAACAGCAGCAGAAAACGTTTATCGATTTACCAGCCACGGTACCGTCCTCCTCGTCCGTACAAAGAGGTCTCATTCTGATGGAACCACCCGCTAAAGCTGCCACGAATAAAGTACCGGCGGTATTTCAACAATATCCCAAAATCCAACAACTTTATCCTCTTTATCCGATCTACGGTGGAGCACGGGGAATAATGGGACAACAGTTAGCTACGAGAGCCAAGGGTCTTGATCTACTGCAGGACGAGCAATTCGATCCAGCTCATCTACAACTTGATAAGGGTACACTATTAAACGTGTGGAGAACTTTAACTCCAACCTTTTCATGCACATTATAGCATCGCTTGAATGTGAATTTCAATTCGAGACGATTAATTTTATGTTACATGCGTATGTTGTTGTAGCTCGATGTTCTTTTTATTTATACAGACATAACAAAAGAACAACAACCTCAGGTTATCCATACACAAAATTCGATAAATTCGATCGAAAGTTTGACGAAATCAAAGTAGAAAGCATGTTGGAATTTGATCATTCGTTATCTTTGAAGAATTACAAAAAAGAGAATGATCAAAATTATTCATAGTGAAAGAAAAAAAAACACCAGCGGGATATAATAATTTGTGATACGATTCGTGGATTCGTGTAACATGTCTCGTACGAATGATCACGTAAAATGTTGATTCTGTCATGTTTGTTGTACTTGTTAATGAGTGAGATCCATTTTAGATAGCATTTTACATTAGCATGTTTGTGTATCGAATAATTGTACATTTCGGCACGATTAATTCGCTAGCTGTTGCACGACTAATTATTTGTTTTAGCTTTGCCTTTCATTATCATCCCTATCATACGCCGTTAACGAATTGGGAAAATATCACACGAATTTGTTCCTTTTTGCTTTGATTTCATTTTTTATTCGCATGAGATGTAACGGTTTTGTATTTTTTAATAAACGATCCAATATTTTTTTGATTTGATTGATTGTAGTCATTGCAGTATCGAGTTTTTATATTTGTTACATGAAATTCGTGAGGGAAGTGTGTACTTTTATATCCCGATAAAATGCCAATGGAGAGGATGAGATAACTACGGATGATGAAGTTAATTAATCGATAGTTCATGATATGACACGATATACAATCTTTAGACACCAAGAATTATAGATGAATATCCAAATCATTATAGAATAGTAGGCACAGAAGGTGACGTGATTCCATAAGAATTTTATAGAATTTTGTAGAAACCTCGAAATCATCCTCAAACTTTTCACCGGAGTTTGCGACAGAAATCAAAATGTATCGAATATCTAGGACTCAATATCTTCATAATTCAACCATCCAAATAAAAATTGACCCAAAGAGAGAAGAGTCCCTCTTCCATCGAGCCAATAACCGCTCCTCCACCGATTTTCCAACTAAATTCTATACATAAACGTGACACACCCCATCCATGGCAGTGATGTACGGATTTAGCAGTGAAAAATGCCCGTACAGCACCGCCACCGATGGAGAAAAAACCCGTTATAATGTGAATTTGTGAAGAAGCAGTGGAGACAACATAGAAAAGTCCGGTCTCGATTTGTAGACGAACATTTACGTTGTTTCTGCATCGAAACACCATTTTTTTCTCTCGATTTACCTCATCCACGGGTGTTCCTCCTGAATTCTACGTTTCAAATTTTCAATTTCAAATTCGCAAAGGAAAACAACCAAAGAATTGGTAGAAAATTCCATCGAACCTTACTCAATTTCCGCCTATTCGTTTTTTTTCCATTAAAGATCAGAAAAATTCAACGCCAATGTAGCAAAATTTCGGAGATATTCAATAATAGTCCATGAATTTCATATAAATTTATGTGAAGGAATGAACATAAATTTTGTATTAATTTTCAAAACTTTTCTGACTTTTTATATTAAATTTTATGACATCTCATACAGAATTCTGATTTTTCATGCATTTTTATATGAATTTTGATACATTTTGCAGTAAATTTCATGAATTCATGATTGAACTTGATTTCGATTACGAGTTTCAGAATTTTCCTATTCATCCGATACACAAAATTTCAGATTGTTTTTTTAACAGTGCATTTCTATGAAATTTGTTGACTTTTATCGAAATTTGCTGGATTGCTTTGAAAAAACACTGTTTTAGTTGTAGTAACTAAAATCGACATGCAATGAGAATTATGAGTTGCCTGGACTGGAATATTGTTTGTTATAACAAACATTTTCAGTTGGAAACTAATATTTTGTTTAGGCAACTAAATTTCTTATTCGAAATCGCCCAGAGAAAAAAAGACGTGATTCTTCACTTAATTTATGATGTTGAAAATCACGTTAAAAATGAGATGAAAAATCACGTGGTTTATCATGATCAGGGCTGGACATGTATTTGAATTACAATCATGCGAAAAAGGTATTGGAAATAAAATCGGTACTTCGTATTTTAAATTCACAATATATTTCCTGTAGTATTTTTCAAAGAATTTTATATTTCACAATCGAAAAATATAATTTTAAAATAGATTTCCTAAAGTATTTTGTATTTTGTGTTTCAAATACATTTTCCGAGTATTTTGAGTAATTCTCAAATATTTGAAGGATTAAATACCAAAGATTTTGAAGGAAGCACTTCAAATATAAAATGCTGAAGGAAATATATTTTAAATGTGAGATATAGACAACACTGGTTTGTATTCCAGTACGTATTTAGAATGATTGTATTTCAAATACTTGGCCAGCCATGATCATGATAAATAATCACGCTGTAAATCACGTGATATTTCACGTCATTTTCGTGAGAATTTTTCAACAAATGAATTTCGAATGAAAGAAGTGTGGAGCGACTATTAGGAATCGAGTGCAATTATACGTCGAGATCACGTGAGAAATCAATTAAGAAATTATGTCAGAATTGACAAGGTATCCAGGCATCGAAACCCTCGATGATCGACTCACCATCGACAATTGGCCGTTTACTTTTCGCCATTCCTGGGCTCAAGTTATCATCCGGTATATTCAGTTATGATCGAAACATCGATGGGTGCCAGTGGCCCATTAATGGCTGCCATTAACCTACGATCAATTCCGCCTACAGTCCAGTCATGAGCCATTATTGGGCCGATAGTTTCGTGACAATCTCCACTCATCCTGCAGACGCTGGGTCCATTGACATTTATAAAATGTGCCTTGAACCCTTTTGTTGTTAGAATTCGATTTGAATCGGAAAATTTGATTCGATCCGATTCGTGGGTCAAAAAATGTGATTCGCACATCTCTACCCCAGAGTCACCCAGGTAAATTTAAGAACGAACCCAACTCCGTTGAAAACTTTCAGTCGTATCAATTCTATAAACCTCCCATTTCCCCTCTCTCCGAGTAAACTCTTTCGCCATGGCTGAATCTTCAGCGGTCCATTTTAGAACCACTAATCAGTGTCCTCCAATATGAACATTGGAATACTGACTTCTTGGACACACCGTGGAAAGAGCAAGTGAAAATCTCTCATTCCTCCATTGGGAAGGAAATTCTTCCTTTCTGAAGGAAATTTCTCTTCAAATGAAGAGAAATCCATCCAGAATATAGGGGAAATAAATTTACTCTGACGGGGGATTTTTGCTGCCACCAAATTAGAGGAAAATTCCACATTCATTTGCAACAGTCAGTCAGTCAGTTAGTCAACTGTGCGTAGTTCTATGAGATTCGAATTTTTTCAAAGATAGGTCTCCTGCAGAAAATGATTGGGAAATCCTGGATAAAAATCAGAAGATCCTAGAACAAAAGCTGGACAGAACCTGTCAGAGCTGAACAGAAATTCGTGCGGTTCTGGTCGGTTTTTGATCTCAAGATCTGCTGGTTTCCATCCGGATTTGTCTGTCATTTTTCTGGCGATCGGAAACTTGGAATAATGAAACACTGAAAATGATATTGAGGACCTGGAAATATCTCGATAATTACAATTTTGTTTCTCCATACAAAATTCGTAGTCCTCATCTCTGGGTTTTCTGCCCGTATGGAAATATTCCTCTGAGAAATTGCTGGAAATCTCTGAAAAACTCTGATTTCGCTCTGTAAAAGTCTGAGGAACTCTAAGATTTCAATGAAAAATCTAATATTTCGTTCCCACAGTTCCTTCAAAATTTGTCAGACTCTTTCCGGAGTTTATCAAAGATATTTCAATGAAATTTCAGATAGATGATGATGAATTGATTTCTGATCAAACTCTGAAAAAAGTATGATAAATGTTTCCCATGTTTTCTCCGAGAGCTATAAAAAAATCATGAAATATGAGTGGTTTTCAGAATTTTCTCGGATCTCTTTCCGACTTTATCAGAGATTTTCCTTCCACATTTCAGATTGGTGAGCATGAATTTGTTCCTAATGAAACTCTGAAAAGAAGTACGATAAATCTTTGTGTTTCTTCCGAAGACTATGAAGAAAAACCACGAAGCATGAGTGACATCGAACGTAATTTAATACGGGATCAGAATAATTGTCTGCTAGATTTACGGCTGCTAGTTTCAACTCAGGCTACAAGTTACGGAAAAAGTTCTAAACATTCCTCGCTATTGATCATTTTTACCTCACCTGACTTGTCTAGCAAAACAAGAATTTATCCAATTTTTTTCAGAATTTTGTCAGGAATGAATCCATAATCATCAGTCTGAACTTTCGATGAAGAATCTCTGATAAACTCGGAAAGAGATCCGAGAAAATTCTCAAAACCACTCATATTTCATGATTCTTTTATAGCTCTCGGAGGAAACATGGAAAATATTTATTATACTTTGTTCAAAGTTTCATCAGGAATAAATTCATAATCATTTGTCTGAAGTTTGAACTCTGACAAACTCGGAGAAAATTCTGAGAACGATGTCCCAAAAATATTAAATTTTCACGGAGAAAAAGGAATACGCTGTGGCAGCGAAATCTACTTTTGCTGGGTTCCTTTTGCCAGAGCAGCAAATTTTTTGCTATGACAGCAAACTATTTGCTGTTCCAGCGACAGCGAATTTTTAGCTGTGGCAGCAAAAAATGTTTGCTATCCCAGCCAAATTTGTTTGTTATTCTGGATATAATACTGGAAATTTGCTGGCGGAGCAAACATTTTTTGCTGCCACAGCTAAAAAATTGCTGTCGTAGCTAACACGATTGCTGTTATAGCAAATTTTTAGCTAGGTCAGCAAAAAATTTTGCTATTCTACATATAATACCTCGATTTGCTGCGTCAGCAAATTTTTTCTCTCCGTGTTTCATCGAAATCTCAGAGTATTTCAGACTTTCTCAGACTTTTGCAGAGATTTCCAACGAAATATTTCCACACGGGTGGACTCCTCATGGATCAAAGAACAACTTTTCTGAAACTACCCTACAAAAGCAATCAAAAATTCAATAAGGTAGATGTGCCAGTGTCTGACCCCTGTACCTGTACCAGTAGCTGACACTCTATTTGTGAATAAAATTTAATGAGCCAAGGATCAATTATTTGCCTCAATTTCTATGCATGAAAAATTGCGGAACGTTTCGAAACATGAAATTTCAATGACTATCGGATAAACAATGAACTTTTGGCTCACCTTACGATTTAATGAATTTCCATCCGTGTTCAAAAACAAATTGATTGAAAGTTGATTAAGCTTCTTCGATCCACTTGTACCGAGATATAAAGATTACCTTCCTTATCTTTTGTTTTGTATCTCTTGTTAATATTCCATCAACAACGTAGTCCACACAACAATATTTATCATCTAAACATTCGGGAATGATCTTCTTCTCCCGATGCTTTGTATGGGTACAAAGAGGAGAGTATATCCTTAGATAGGGATTCCAGATCAACGTGTGCGATAGCAACCCGGTATGACGCTTGCGGCGTTATTTGTCTTTGGATTCATATCCTGACGCTACCATGGCGATCGGAAATCACGTCATAATAAACCCCGCAGAATTCGCATCGTACATTTATCTATATTCGCTTCTCGTTCGTCTATTCGGTATAACGAAGAAAGATTGTATACAATTTATGTACCACCTCCTGTATCAATTTCTACGGTTTTTATAGCAAATCTGAATCAAGGAGGATGTTCGTTTTTATAATTCGGAAGTATTTCTCCGGCATGATCCATAGGAATCGATGTGATCTTATATCGTTCTTCAATGTTTTTTGTGTTTTAAACATCCAGAGCGAAGAAATGAAAATCGGTTCAGGTTGAGGCAGTTATTCACTTTTTTAGCTCCCTTTGTCTCCTGCTATAGCTATAAAATAATTGCAGTTTCAGCTATTTATTAGCTACTGGAGTAGAAAATCGTAATGAGATCTAATTGGATCTCATCAGATCTCAATTTTGGCAAAAATCTCTACAAATCTGTTTGTATTTACTCACATCTGGATATCTCAACTGAGGCAACAATCTTTGGAAGTTCCTGATATCCATTTGACCCCCGAAGATTCCAATTTTGCAAGGAATACAAAAAAATATAGGAAAATTCAAGAAGATTTCTGGAGATCTGTGGAGATCTCTGTGGATTTTTTCTTGCCAAAATTCAGATCTGAAGAGATCTATCTGGATTACCTGCCCTGGTTAGAAGAATCCATTGCATCTGACAAATGAAATTCAATGAGATTTGGTCAGAACATTGTCCAAGTTTAATCGTAATTTAGTGAGATTTGGCCAGATTCAACGAGATTCACATGAAAGTTCTGACCAAATGTCATTGAAAAATCACCGGTGAGATTTCGTCAGAACATTGTCCACGTTTAATTGTAATTTAATGAGAATTGGTCAGAATCAATGGATTCTTTTAACCAGGGTGTGATAGCTAATTATTTTGTTCAGTGCAAAATTAAAATTTCAATCATATCAATCCCAGAAATCTGCATTCAGGATTGATTTGAATCCATAAAAATTCTATATCAATCCAAATATTATATGTTGTAAGAGAAAAATAAAAACCCCCCGAGACAGCCGATTCTTTTGATGCAGTTTGAACTTTATCTTCCCTCGATTGCGCTTACAACATTCCACCAGACTTTTCACATTTCTAAACATGAATTTTCTTTTGTTTCAACTTTGTAGATACTTTACAAGAATGGAAACTGGTATTTTACGGTACCGAAACATCCGTCGAGTTCGATGACGAATTAGACAAACAAAAACCTCAACCACCGATCACGGAATCGGAGGATCTCCAGAACAATAAGGCTGATGAGGTAAAGGGAGGTAGCGGAAGAGGCAGAGGAGGAGGTGGAAGAATAGGAGCAGGAGGAGCAGCGGGAGGTGATACCGATAACAGTCAAAACATGGTCGATTTGGAGGGCCATCCGTGGACCGGGAGCCAGCAGTTGGACCGAGTCTCCCATCCGGAAGCGCAAAAACCAACGACCGAGAATCAGAGCAGCGGCGGTGTGAATTGCCTGAACGTCAGTGCTGACGGCAGGTGCCTAGGTGGGTGCCTCATTCTACTACTTCTCGGCTACATGCTCGCAGAGCCTGGTTGGCCAAATAATTTACTAATCGGTGGAAGCTCCAGACAACACCGAGCCACGACGATTGGAAATTCTCACAGAACAAACGTCGTGGCTTCCGTTGTCCATATACGTAATAATAATAAAAATAATCATAATAGAAATACCAAATCGAGATCGAGTGATAGGGGTGGTGGTAATAGCGCTAGTAGAAGTAACGATAGCTGTAATAGTATTAGTTATGCAAACAGGAGAACAAATCACGAGTCAAGGTTGCTGGAATGGCGTTTATGACCTCTTTGACGTGGATCATCCTTATCCGAAAATATTCAAACATATAAAATAGTTGGACGTTGTTGTTCTGTGATCGCAACGAGGCCACGACGCATGTTCTCTTCGAAAACTTTTATAATATTGTGTTGAGAACTGCTCTAGCCGTATCCTCCGCACCAACACACACACCCACACACGCACACACACACAGAAGTTATTCACAAACAAGAAGGAAACGAAGCAATTATGCTGAGAGTATGTAAAAAGGATTAAATTCTCGGTAGGCAATATATCGAGACACTCGCACATAGTTTCTCTGTGATTATTATTATTTATGATTCACTATTACTATTATTAATATACTATTACTTTTCAACAAAATAAAATGTCAGAAGAGATGGAAAAATGCCATATAAAAGTCATACCTTCGAAGATTTTTTATGTAACGTATTGCGTGTACGAAGAGAGAAGTGATTCATGAGAATCGTCATCAAAACCACAGATCATAATTACATTTTAATTACGGGAATCGCCAACATTCAATGTTCTCAAAATAATCTCCAACAGAAATATTCAACAGGGATAATGAAAGTATGAACGACTAATTTTAAAAAAACAAAATCAAGCCATATTAGGAATTTCATCAATCTCACGAATTTTATTGAGTAACGTATGAAACGAAATTCTCCGAAGCAACAACGTGTTCGATCAAACAAGGAATTTAATTCCCTGTGGAGGGGAAAAAATATGAGGCTCAATTATAATAATAAATTTTCTACACCGTTAGCGTGACTTTAGTGCCAAATATTGAGCAGCACAATAATTCAAAATTTTGTAAACAGATTGTCGAGAACTTTGCCTTCGACTTTATTACGATTTTTCTTTGTCCACGTATGATAAATCCAATTGGATTCAATTGAAATCTCTCTGAAAGTGAATTCAATAGATGTATAGAAGAAAATAATAACTGAAGGTGTTCTTATAGAAAGTATGAATAAATATTCCACTAATCCTGATCGCTCAAATTTAATGTGTGTTTTAATAATAGTGAACGTTAATGAATGTGAATTTATCATCAGTCTCGATTATCTATTCGGAAAAAAACACACCATAAAAAGAAGAAAAGCGAAGTGATTATTCAGGGACTCGAACTCCGCATATTCCATCCAGAGGTTGAAACGCTGACCATTCGGCCACGTGAGATTTCTAATAATCGAGACTCGTTTTGAACTTCACATTGTAAAAATGAGTTTCCCAAACGAAACACAAGTTTCTGCTTTTATCGGATTCCCCTAGCAACCGGCAAAACAATGATTTTTATAATCGTGTGCCACCGTATAACTAACTGCCATAATGTGATCGACGTGATGATGCTTATGAATCTCCCGTGATCTCGTGTTTTTTGGAACATATTACTACCTCGCATGAACCCCAAAACACAATGGAAAGGAATTTGAAATGAAAGAAAAAAATACATCCCAATGGCCGAGCGTTTTAATTGACACAACACAATTAAAATGAAAATCCGGTCATATTATTCCATTGTTTTATGGAGTCTCGATGACTGTTGAAAACACAAATAATACGCGAATTATTGTTTTCTATTCTATTCGTTAATTATTAATTCTCTGTATCCTTATTGATCAGACAATTATTTCTGACAATAAACAACAATTCATTAGATTCAAACGTAAGGCCTATATCTTGAACATATTGTATCAATTACGTGGAATATAATAGCTCGTAGTTAGTTTTAAAGATACCCTGCGATTATGGAAGTGCGGTATACTTGAGAAAAGGGAAAAAGCAAAATGAAATGAATGATAAATGAAAAAAAAAAACATCGTATGTATTTATATTTTTCTCCAACACATTCTCGAATCACAGGTTACAGGTTTTTTACTAATCTTAAGATCCGTACGGTGTGTATGTGGCTTTTATACTGATATAAACGATACAATTTAGAGGAAATGGAGAGAAAAAAAAAGATAAAACAATAATAAAAAAATGAAACTATATTTTGATGGGATAAAGAATTGAGTATGAGTAAGATTTATTGGGTTTTATTTTATCGTTAGGGATATTAATATGTGTTTAGGTTCGTTGATGTATCGTAAAGTAACGGTAGGGAAATTTATGACACGAATTGAGAAAATTCAGGAGGTTTTTTCGCGGTTTATGAATTTTATTGATTTGGAGAATGGTAGAGATGTTCTTATAACATCTCGGGTGTCTCGATTTTTAGAGGATAGAGGGATTTTGATGAGAGATGATCGAAAATTCCCCCAGGCGTTGCCGGTGGAAAAATTTCACTGAAAATCTCTGGATATTTTAGAGATTCGCAGAAGAATTCACAGTTTGTTTTCAGAGATACTTGTGGATACTCAGAGAAATTTTCAGTAGAACAAATTGTTCAATGAGATGCAGAATTGAATTAATTTTGAGCCTCCGGAATGGAGTTGCGTCTTGTATCGATTGTTCATACCGACCTGAAGAAGCCAGCTGCAATGATGGCGAAGCATGATGGCAACCAACCGATACAAGACGCGGCTCCACTCCGGAAGCTCAAAATTTATTCAATTTTGCACGCCGCGGAAGACCCTACAGCGAATCTTCGCTGACGCAACTAATGAGATGCAGAGGTTTTCCCGATTTTCGGCGCCCCGCGCAGCCACCCTGCAACCAGCACTGTTTACAAATGAATTTAAATCCTACTGCAAAAATTCAGGGCTATCCTGAGGGATGAATTTTATTTCAAGCGTTCCAAATTTGATTGATCAAAAAGTGATTTAACGTAACCGATCATGCAATTTTACTATTAACAAAAACTTCTTGTAATTCAGTAAAATGCATTGAATTTCACTGTTCATAAATTCCAATGAGCGTGGCGTACGATAAACATGGGATTCCATTAAATTCCATCAAATTCAACCACGATAAATCATCTCAAAAAATACCGACTGGTTCATAAACTATTTTGAAAACATTCCCAGAACTAGGAATTGATTTTGAAAATGGGTTACAGCAAAAGTGATAGTGAAAGTCCAACATGGCATCGTTCATCTTGAGGCTTTTGGAGTCGCTGTTCATTTTCTTTGGAACTTTTCGAAGCTATTGAAGTTTAACCCATTAAGAGAGAAATTTAACCCAGAGATTCATTGTACAATGAATTTGGTCGACGAAAAATTTTTGAGCCACTGTATCCTATGTTTTGAAGGTCGCGTCTTTCCAATGGTGATGTTCAGAAGTCCCTGAAATGAATTTTTTTGTGTGAAAACTGCAAATTAAAAAAAAAGCACTGTTTTTTTGAAAAAAACATTTTTCAAGATCATGTTTTTGTTTGCTTTTGCATTTTTCTACATACTTAATACCGATGAATATCGCATCCATGGACCCTCAACTAAAAGTTATCGGCTTAAGATTAATAAAAAAAAATGTTCATCCATACAAAAAGGCGTCGAAACAATAAATTTTACTTTCAATCTTCAGCAATTTTTTTCTCGATTTCTAAGGATTTTGGGACAAATTTCCTGGGAACAAAAACGTCTCAAAATTGGTCAACGAATAGCCTCAAATTTTTTCAAAACCCTAAAAAAACATTTTTAATTTTCCGGAAAATGGAAAAATTGGCATTTTTGAAAAATTGTTTTAAAAATCTGAAAAAATTTGAGAGCATTGTTTGACTGATTTTGAGACTTTTTTGTTCCCACAAAATTTCCCCGCAAGTCCATAGTTATTGAGAAAAAAATTGCTGAATGGTTTCTGAGATGACCAATTACAAATTCAACATTTTCATTGTGTAATTATTAGTATGTAATAAATATCAAAATATATTTTCTCAATGAATCTGTGATTTCATTTATGTATTTCAAATTCTGTTCAAATTGAGATGCGAATCAGTCAAACAATATCCTCAAATTTTTTCAGATTTTTTAAACAATTTTTCCATTTTCCGGAAAATCAAAAATGTTTTTTGACGGTTTTGAAAAAATTTGAGGGTATTCTTTGACTAATTTTAGGACGTTTTTGTTCTTAGGAAATTTGTCCCAAACTCCTTAGAAATCGAGAAAAAAATTGCTGAAGATTGAAAGTAAAATTTATTGTTTCGGACGCCTTTTTGTATCAATAAACATTTTTTTTTATTAATCTTAAGCCCATAACTTTTAGTTAAGGTTCCATGGACGCGATATTCATCGGCGTTAAGTATGTAGAAAAATGCAAAAGCAAACAAAAATATGATCTTGAAAATTTTTTTTTAAGAAAACAGTGCTTTTTTTTCATTTGCAATTTTCACACGAAAAAACTCATTTTAGGGACTTCTGAATATCACCATTCGAAAGAGCGACCTTCAAAACATAGGATACAGTGGCTCAAGAATTTTTTTTCGACCAAGTTCATTGTACAATGAATCCCTGAACTTTGGTGTCCAAAAGTGTCTGTTCAGGCGCTAATAGGTTGAGGAGATGAATTCCAGGTGTTTCAGACTTTGAATTATATAAATATGAAGTTGGCGAAAAAATCTTTCTGAATCTCTCTATATTTTGGGATATTTTTCAGAGGAATTCAGAGGAAGTTGAAAACACGTCAGATAGTGAAACATCCTGAATCTCTTCAACGTTTTTCAAAACTCCCTGAATGTCTCTGATAGAGATTCAGAAATTTCCCGGAATCTTTCAGAATTCCTCTCAATTCCGCTGGAAAATTCAATGCACAGTTTTCCCTAATTTACCTATCCCCAAATCTCCATGAAACTCCCTGAATGTCTCTGAAATTTCAAACCGAAAATTGCACTCAGTATATTTCTCTCTGAATTCCTCTGAATAATCTCTCTGAATTCCTTTGAATCCCTGTGAAAAGTCCACCGCACAATTCTTCACAATTCATCTGTGTCTGAATCTCTCTGAAACTCGTAGAATGCCTTTGAATTTATATACCGAAAAGTTTACTCAATCTATATTTCTCTCTGAATTGCTCTGAGAAATTCAGCACACAGTTTTTCTCTCAATTCATTCCTCTTCGAATCCCTCTGAATCTTTCTGAAAAGTTCAACGCCCAATTTTCCCCAATTCACCAATCTCTGAATTTTTTTGAATCTTCCTGAACCACTCTGAGTTTTTCTGAATTCCCCTGAATCTTTCTGAACTTTTCTGAAACTTTTTTTCGTTCCAAGAGAGTTTTTTTCACGAGGATTCAAATCTCCATGAAACTCTCTATGTCTCTGGAATTTGAAACCAAAAATTCCACTCAATTTATTCCTGTCTGAATCTCTCTGACCCCTTCTGGAAAGTCCAACGTCCAATCTTCCTCGATCCACCAGTCTCTGAAAATTCTTCTGAATCTCCCTTTTCCGAGCGATTCAGAGAGAACCTATGTGATTCAGTGCTGGTGGAATAATTTTACTGAAAATCTCTGGAATTTGGAGAACAGTTTTTTTTTCACCAGGGAACATCCACCAGATTAGCAGCATTTTCATCAACTGAAAATTCCCAGCTGTTGTGAATTATCAACTGTTTTTGCGCTAAATAGAGAAATTCACAACGTTATTTTTTCCCCCGCAACAAACGCCAAGTTGTGGTTTGGGGGAAAACAAAAATTCCTTCTCTGGTGAAAATGGAGCGCTGGAGGGCGATGAAAGCGTAACGAAAACGCAAGCGAAGAGTCACCCCTTGTGAAAATATTTCTACGCCAAATTACGCCGAAAACTACGCGATAATACGTCAATCCACGTCCCACAGCTTGGCATAGTTTTACGTAATTAGGCATAGACAAAAATATGAATACTTGTGCCGAAAATACGCGAAATTGAAGCAGGGGAGTAGAAATATGTAAATTTGGCGTACAAAGTTCGAGAGTTTATGCCATTCTACGTATTTCTACACCTTTTCATGCCACAGTATACGGGGAAAACTCTTGGTCATAGATTGGCGTACTTTGACGTGGAAGTGCGTAGAATTTTCTACGTTTTATTACGGAAGTATCCGAAATGCAGTATTTAGGCGTAATTTGGCGTAGAAATATTTTCACAAGGGACATAAGCGTAATTTGGGAGAGAATCGGAACATTTCCACGTTTCATTTGTTTCAATACCCGCTTTTGTTCACGCCCTCCATTCAATTTCGCAAAAGAAAACGCACAGTATTTAAAAATCCCGAAACATTTGCATGGAAACTTTCACTTCAGCACGTACAAAAGTGATAATTTGTACAGAAAACTTGTTTATCTTTCAATTCTCTTAATTGCTGCATTTACAATACAAAATCATATGTTTGTTTCTTTTTTTAATTCAAAAAAGGTGATTTTTAACATTTTGTTTCAATTTATTCGAAAAGTTTGAGGTTATGTCGGGAAATAGTTCAGACAAAAATTGTACATATTCTTATTACATAAAATTTTTATACTATTCAACTTTTTTCGACGTGTCGCGCTATATAAATTAATATTCCAACAATAGTAATAAAATACATACCATATTTTGAAAACATGTTTTACATGTAAAATTTCACGTAGAATACGATAAAAATACCCAAAACTTGCTACGACGTGGGAGCAGATGTTGAAAATTGATTCAAACAATTAAATTGTTATGATGAACAATATGAATTTGTTGATAATTTTTATTGAAAATATGTTTTTTCCAAAATTCAGTCCTTCAGCTTTGAAATGAAAAGAAAGAAAAAAAAAACAAAACAAAGTTTGTAGCTCAAATAGAATCAGAGTTAAGAATTTTTGAAAATGAGTTGGCTCTCCAAGCCAACAAAACTCGTTCAAAATTCTTAAATTTTCTTATTTTTTGAATCTTTTTTTTTACATCTCTTATTTCCCGATATAGAATTCGTGAAAAAAGTTTCAGCCTAATCAAAGATGTGTCGGTGAATTTTCATCAAAATCCCTACGGTTTGTAAAAGAATGTATCATCCACATAATCCAATAATTTCCGAAATTTAAGCAGACATTCTTTGCTCGCACAACTAACAAGATTGCTGTGATAGCAGCTAGTATGCTGTCACAGAAAATGTCTTTGTTCTCCGTGCGTTCATTCCCATCGATTCTTCTAAAAATCGAGACACCACGAGAATTTCTAAGAAATCGAACGTAATTAATTATTCATTTGAAGTGACGAATACCAAGCGTATACCAGGTTCTAGACGGCAGTGGATACAAACATCACAGTATATTTTTATTTCTTAACAACGTTGATCGATCTTCCATTAATTTGTAATCTTATAAAATTTGATTTTCTCCAATATCGAAACGTAGCATAGAATTTTGCTGAAAAGTATTAAGAAAGAAAAAAGAATTCAACAAACCGAATTGAATATTTATAATATATAATATAACGTATAAATAATCGTGGTTGGAGATGGTATAAAGTTTTTCGAAGGATTAAAAAGTGTCTTTTGTTGGAGAAAGAAAAAAACACAAATTTTGGCTGAATTCCAAGTTGCTTCTCTTGGATCAATAGATAGTGAGGGAATATTTTTACGTCGCTGGTTTACCATCATCATGTTAGCAAGTATCTTTCTCTCCTCCTCTTCGATCTTCATCGTATTATTATTATCATTATTTTTATAATTTGTTCACGAGTCATCTGATTTAACACAAATAATAATTCTATTACAATAACGCTCATTAATTCTTCTTTCACTTCCAAATTTTTTAAATCCTTATAATATATAGAATCGTTTCGATCGAGTATTCAAAATTCAATAGATCATTGATTGTTGTTGAGAACATTTCTAATAGATAGAAAAATTTCCCATCCCTGATCGATGTAACTCGAGAGCATGGGTTCGAGAACAGCACAGAACTTGTGTAATAGGTACTTTCCATCGGAGTTGCAAAGAAGAAGAAGAAGAAGTTTGAAAAACTATTTCAAACTAAATATCTCGGCACATGAGGATAGCAGGAACAATTGCAACACTAATCCGCGATTTTTCAAATCGTTGATGATGAATTTGTAGTCAAAATTTGGAAATTCAAAATGATGAATCCTCCAATTTCCAAAAGAAAACCAAAAGAAACAATTTAATTTTACTTGCTTGGGTCATTTGGGATCTTCATTCAGCCCATTACAATTCAGTTCCTGTACCAAGGACATTCTCAACCAAAAATAAAAAGAAACAATATTCGTGGTATTCCAAACATCATACCCTGGTAGAAATTTGTCTGGGCGTTCCATTTATCATCCCGAGTCAAAAAGTGAAACCTGAATTAGCTCTGATTCGTTGCGTATTAATCAGGTTTGGTTTTATTTTCTACCCTGATCTCACTCTGTTATCAACCTGATGTTGTTTTCAAAATTCTCATTCGACCTGTTATCAACTTTTTTTCAACCTGATCAAAGTCTGGATCGTTGCGTATTACGGAGTTAATCAGGCTTCAAAAAGTATTGCCCCACGTGGGGGCAACTGGATAACACATTTCAGCCAATTCGACTTTAGTGCCTGAACATTTAGTTGGTTTATGTAGATTTTTCATGCGTCAATTGATCGTACAGTAATATTGATAGTCCATTAACACGGTTAGAGAGATAAAAGGAAGCCCCAATGTTTGAATTTGTCACTCGGGATTATTTTATGGAAATAAATTCAAAAGCAACGTTCTTGACTGAAGGATTATATGTCAGGATACATTTTACAGGATTTTACAGGAAGAAAATGATTTCACATTCCTAATTACCAATTTGAACAATATTCCAGCAATTCCCTGGGACATAATTGCCCTGGGATGAGCACCGGCTAGAAAGTGCGTTACAAAACTAGCTAGAAACTAACATAATATCTGGAAAAACTAGCTGGGGGCCATCTAATTACCGTTCATCATTTCTACCAGGGTATATATACTTTATTTTCTCTTTTCTCATTCAGTAGTCAAAACTGTCCTGATCAGACACGAGAAAAATAATCTAGCGCATACACGAACAGCCATTGAATTAGCTGCTGTAGCTGAATTTTAGCTGTTATTCGTGTAGAAATTTTTCCGGGCGTCCTATATTGAATATAGACTCCGTGTGGGATTATATTGGATATCTAAACTTAGGATGTTCTAACCTTAGCCTGATTTCTCTGAGTCAGGGATACCCATATAAAGCCCATATGGGGCCACGCTGCATTATCAATTTTTTCCCTGGTTTTAAAAATCTAAGCACACCAACTACAGCCTCAATAGGGCCTTGCAAGGCTTCCCGTATTCTCCCAAAGATCTGGAGTCAAGCATACCCGTATAAAACCCATGTAGGCCCAAGCTGTATTTCCAAGGTTTTCCCTATTTTGAAAATCTGAATACACCCAACTACAGCCTGCATAGGGCCTTGTCCTGATATTAATTCCTTTTTTGAATATAAACCTACTTTGAAAAGCAACTTTACTGAAATCGTATTGGTAATTTCGACTTTTTGCGGTGTATGCCCCCCAAAAAATATTCCATCCATGATTACTGTGTTCACACTATCGGTGAACAATGTCAAAAAATCGGAAAAAACATCACTCTATGGTTAATTCCAAGACTGAATGATAAGGCTGTTCTGTTTTGTGATACAGTGCGATAATGTATGAAGAACAAAGTAAATGTTGGGTGGAATACCCGAATAGAAATTGGAATTGGCTCATTCCAGGCCCTGTCTGGACTCAAGTCGAAGTGGTCTGGGTACAGATAGGGCCTTGGATAGCCCAATTTTCAATCGAGGAAGTTTCCTCCTTGCAATATTTAATATTCAATTTGATGATATTCGCAAGGTCCTAGTTTCATCGCCTACATTAGCTTCATCATGGGTGATGTCCTACATAGCCCCAAGTTGGGAATACTATGCAGGCCCTGAAGATGAGTGCGTGACATTCTTGTCTAGGTCCTATAAGGCTAAGCAAAATAGGGCCTGAAATAAAACGAGGGCGCCCAGTGTGGCCCAAACTGCCGCCAAGAATTGATTTCCACACGAGTCACAGCAAATAAATTAGCTACTGAGGCAAATTTTTTTGCGTGCAGAAACTAATTTGATCGCTATCCTTCGTGTTTGCACTGCCCACTTTGCTGCTGCTGCAGCTAAATTATTCTCTCCGTGGAGATTAATTCTTGGCGCCAGTTAGGGCCAAACTAGACGTCCTTACTTCATTCCAGGCCCTGTTTTGGTTACCTTTATAGGGCCTAGACAGGATTGTCACGCTCTCATTTCCAGGGCCTGTACTGTATTCCTAACTTGGGCCTATGTAGGACACCCATGATGGGGCCAATGCAGGCTCTGAAACTAGGGCCTTTGAATGTGTAATAAATTTTTGCATAGATTATCAAATTAGATGAATATCGCAAGGAAGGAATGAAATTCCCATCCGGGTAGAAATGATTTATGACATTCCCCAGTTCTATTCAGGGCCTGGTCAGGGCCTGGTCAGATTTGATCATTTGATATATTAAAATGATTATTCTGTTTGTTTCTGAATGAATCAAGTACCTTTCAGTTCATACAACGTTCCCTTTTTTATTGTTATGTCTACGAGTATAAGGTATTAATTATCATTATGATTTCCCATCAATTCATTGATTATAAAATTTTTATCTCATTGAATTTATTCAGTGAAACCGAAACTATTGACTTTTATCTAATATCAAATGGAAAATTTCTTGCATTTCATTCCTGTGCTCGATCAAAACGACAGAAATTTGGCTATAAAAATGGATCTATGTAAAGACTTCGAATTGTAAATAGTTTAAAACTTTAGTTGAATAAAGAGGTTATATATTGCTGTTTTCAACCAAGGTTGGGTGCGCCTAACTTTTCAAAACAAGGGGAATATTGGTAATGCAGGTCGGCCCTACGAGGGTTGTGTACAGGTGTGCTTAAATTAAAATCTTTGGAAGAATATGGAAAGCCTAGCAAGGCCCTATACGGACTGTAGTAGAGTGCGCCTGAATTAAAATCTTTGGGAGAATATGGAAAGCCTAGCAAGGCCCTATACGGACTGTAGTAGGGTGCGCCTAAATTTTTTCAAACAGGGGGAAACATTGGAAATGCATCTTGGCCCCACATAAGCCTTGTATGGGTGGCCCTGAGTTAGAAAAATCAGGCCAAATATCAGAAACTAGGCCCCTTAGTGGTTAAGGCTAGGCCATCCTAAGTTTGGATACCCGATTTAAGCCCATACAGGGCCTATATTCAATACAGGACGCCCGGACAAATTTCCACACGGGCAATTATTACAAATTTTTGTATTTTGAGTACTTTTCTATTTTCATAAAATCGAGATTTTGGAAGCGCAATTTGAAAGTAGGGAACAAAAGAAAATGTATTTCAAACCCAAAAAGTGATTCAGGCTGCACGGAGAAAAATGTCGCTAGAAAATATAAGGATCTTCGTCATTTTTCTCAGTAAACTAGAAACAGGAAGGTTTGTAAAATGGATTTTTACATGGAAACACGGAAGATTACGAATATTATGGAAGAATTAATAGGTAGGACTGAAATTTTAAACGCTGAACATGAGAATTTGACAAAGCGTATAGTAAAATTCAGTGATTCATTCGCAATCTCCCGTATTTTTATGTAAAAATTCATTTAAAAAGAACTAAGCAAAATAAGAAAAATGAGTATATTTTTTCCTCCGTGTGGTCTTAATTCCTGTGGAGCCCCCTATTTTGTTTTTTCTAAAATATTGTAATTCGTCAGAAGAGAATCCATCAGTAAAAATTCTGCAATTATGAGAAGAACTCCATCACATGGAAGAATATTGAATCGAAAAGAAAATATATTCTCAAAAAATCTCTGTCTACGCGGCGCGTGATAGTTTGAATTTTCTCGACTCGTCGGTTCTCCACTCTAGGAGCAACATATCCTCGCGGCTCCAGAGATCGTTTCTCTCGTTGCACGATGAAGATATCTGAATTCCGAGAATCCAATTTTATACAAGAATTATTATACTCGAGCAATTATTTAGATTGATATGAAATGTAATTGAATCTCTGAAATAACCCAATTATCCAATCCAACAAGCAACATTTCAGAATAATCTTTCGGAAGAAGACGAGGGAGGAAGAAGTGTAATAGTACCTTTGTAATTGCTCTCACTTCAATTTACACGCCGACTCCTTCTTAACTGGAATTCTTCAAATAACATTTATCATCATTTATTTTCATAATCACGTGGATCGAGAAGAGTTTGGGGAACGAGAATGAATAAATTTCAGCAAAATTCTCCTTTCGATATTCCAATTCTCAATTTTGATATGCTACATATTTTATTATATATACATATATATTTATTATACATTCGATTATTTAAAAACGAATAATAATAATAATAATTAAACACGGGAGGACAAAAATATCGGTATTTAGATAGAAAATGTAATAATAATTTTGAATTTTTTACTATTTATATACATGTGTGTATATATATACTTTTCCTTCCATTCAGAATCTCACGTATTGAAAGAAAAAAGAAGGACATTGGTTAAAAATCTTTAAGATTTCTCTACATACCGTCTAACATAAAAGTGTTGCTGTGATGTAAAATCATATGATATATAATAAATGATATTCACTAAATTTTTCAATAAGAATATCATCGCAGTAACAGTTCGATTTCCCCGAGCATTAATGTTATAATTGATGAATTACGAACATTCATTCTGAGTTTCATCCGTACGTTCAATAAAAGTTGAATAAAACATTGTACATTGTACATTGTACAACCACTTGTTCGCTCGATAAACTATACTACTGAAACTTGAAAACTCACTCTCTTCGATGATGGAGAAATTGAAAAGAAGAAACTTCGTGGATCCTGAAACTTCGTCGCATATACTTGATAAAAAAGATATATAAATAAATAAAGGATAAATCGAGGACTCGAGTGTTCATTATTGAGAATCAAAGTATACGCATCCACGAAGGTTTTCCAATCCAGGACTTTGTGTACGAGGAATAATTTTCACTGCGCGCGCTCCACATATGAAAAATAAAACTCATTCCGCTGCCACTACTCTCCAAGTTTTGTATACTGTGTATACTGATGAAATGTTAAAACAAAACAAAAATATATATATATATATATATATTAAGACAACCAATTATAAAAAAGAAAGTATAGATCGACGATTATCTAATAATAATAATAAAAAAAAATAGGGAATCTGGGTTCTAACTTTATGAGAGTCAATTAAAAATTACGAGTGATGAATCTCTGAATGATGATTCTTTTTTTCCTGATAGGCTTGGCAGTTGATGAACAATAAAAATGTACGATACCTGCGACACAACATTTTCAGATGAACGAATTTCAAAAGATGTAGTATTGATTTATTCGAATCGCTCTATCTCTCTTGAAAAGCAAAGTACTTCGAAAGGATTTTCCAATATTCATTTCAACGATCGAATAAAAAGCACAATTTTTATTGTTTCTTTATGGAATTTATCCAGAGATGGACTCTGGAGAATCTGGAGAATTCCACATAGTTGGTTCTAGTTCCAGATATTAGGCCACCGGGCTTTCATGTCCCTTAGAATGGTTTCCACATCAAAGTTCAGAAGCCAGGAATCTAACCTGGAATTGAGTTCCAGCTATTCGGGCTGATCAACTGTTTATTTCGATTCGTTGGAGAGACTGATGTAGGATGCGCCAAAAAAGGCGACAAATGTAGCTAGGGATTAGCTGTAATAGCTACATTCCTGCAACAGCCAACTTTGAGCTATTATAGCTAAAAAGTAACTACCAGAGCTGATTTTTAGCCATCCAAATATCAACAACATCATTCAGCATTAATTTTCCAATACATGTCCAGGGAAAGTCCAGTTCGTATACTGAAAAATTCCAGTACTGAGGCTCAGAAAATTTCCAGTTTTGATGCTGAAATTTTCAGGTGAAATTATTTTACAGTGCGTTAATGAAAATTATACTGATTTTAAAAACCCTAAATAAAAGAATTGAACCCCTTCGTGGGAGTCAAACAGCCGATACTTTTGGGTGATGATTATTTTTGCAAAACCAGGGGCTATTCTGATATGACATCATGGAACAAGAGGAGGGAATTGGAATATTTTTCGCTTCAAATACGCTTCATTTTCACTAGGACACGTACCCAGTGTAGAAGTATGAAACCGGAATTTTTTGGTAAAAATCACACGTTTGTTGTTTGAAAATAATGAAAAATATAAAACACTGTGTTTTACCAAGGGCACCCTAGTTAAAAAATCCGATTGAATCCGATAAGAAAAATTTCTATCGGAATGAATTGGGCTTGTGCATCGTGAATTTCCCATTGATACCAATAAAATATTTTTTGATGTAATTCAATGGGTATTTTATTATTAATCAAAATTCTGATTCATGTAAATGAATTATTTTCCACCTGGATTCAATTGGGAATTTGCCAACTCCTCTATCTCCACATATGACTTGGGAAATTTATTCCTACCTGGAGGGGATTCGAACTATCACCGATGTACCTGCCTGTAAGACCTGGCTTTTTAACCTCTAAGCTATCCTAATACGCTGCTCCGAAGGGGCATATTGCCAAACATATCCTGACATCCGGACATCCATGTCTGACAGTTAATGCGTTAACCCCTCAGCCATGGAGCCGATTAGGCACAAAACTCGACATGTTTGAGATTATAAAACAATTACGGGTGTACAGAACTTCTATTGTTTTGTGTTGGAAATGTTCATCAGCTGTTAGGGGGAGCTGAAGAAGTGGGCTTAGGGTCCCTAAACTGATCGCTAGTGCCATTTATAGAGAAATCTCTGGTTTCATACTTCTACACCTGATATAAATGTTTCGAATTGATTTAGAATTAGAAACAAAACATTTTTATTTCAAAAACTTTATTCATATTCACGTTCTTAATATTCAAAATTCGACAGAATGCTTTTTTCATGTTGCTTTTGTTCTTCGAATGACAGTTCACTTTCCAACATGAAATAAATTTAACCGCGGAACTCCATCAAACGCAAGAACAATTTTTCATTCATTTCCATATAAATCATTATTTTATTGACACAACACGAATGAATGTAAAAATCTTGTAACACGTGGTGATATTCTACCAGACTCCAGCTATCGAATACGATTTATAGATTCGAAATTGACTCATTCTTCAACTCTTTTGGTGTCCATCCGAATAAAACATGACAAGTTTGACTCGGATGGGGGTGACTTTTAGTATCGAATTTAGTCACAGTTTTATCTCGATAAATGTCACTCGAACTACTGAGATCAAAACTTATTTTTCAATTCTTCAATTCGAAAATCAACATTCGTCCTGTATTTGATCCCTGATGATCGATTCGCTAAGTGAATTTTCTCATTGCGTACGACGAAGAGGCTCATATGAAAGAATATCGAAGGGTTTGGAAAAAGGCGTTCTTTTGTGTTTCACTTGAGGTTATCTAAATTAAGATTCTCATAGATAAAAGCTCGATGTTTAAAGTGTACACCTGAAGTGTCTCTCAAATTATTGAGCGACAAATCAACGTTGTACGTGCTCGGGTACGTACGTGTATCCGTTCGTACGTACACCACTAAATCATATTTCTTTTTCGGAAGTGCGGAATGAAGAAAGAGAGAAAAAGAGACAAGAGGGTAGGAAAAAAAAGAAGGTGTATGATGTAAGACGGTAATAACTAAAGTAAAGAGGAAAGAGCATCTGAAGGGAGTAGCGATAAAACATAAGTACCGAGATATCGTGTGGAGAACTCTCTTTCTCTCCGAAGGATACCACATTTGATACGTCTCCTTCATTTTATATCCCTTATCAAAAATTATAATAAAGAGAAGGATACGATAGGAAGAAGACTTTCGAAGAATAGATCCATCACTTCCTCGAAATTCATCACTTCGAAATTCTTCTTTCTATAATGATACACCGCTGTAGGAATCTTTGTTCGAAGCACCTGCATAAATGATTTTGTCCTCGGATAGGACAAAAAGCAGGTTAGCCGGAGAGGGCCATTGAAGAGGGTAGTACACAGGAAGAAAGAGCTACTAAATTCTACATCCACTTTACATACGTGGAGATTGATATCTTGGGTTATGAAAATCTAATTTCTCTATTATCCTGCGTACTTTGACAAGAGAGATTCGAAAGAGATTTTTATTATACTTTTGAATCGTTCATATATACTTGGAATAGAATCTATTGAAATTCGTTTTCTTTTTTGCAAACAAAAAAATAATATCTCAATCAAGGAAGCACGTGATTGAATATGTTATTATAATATATCCGATGTAAATGTTCTTATATGTATAATGTATAATGTATATCTTTTCAAAGAAAAGACATATCCTGAGTTATATTATATATGATGCGGAAAACAAAAGGAGAGGAAGTGCAATCGCTACTCACGTCCTGCTCGTTCATTCAAAGTCTTTGAAAAACACACGCTTCTTTGAAGTTTTTTGTTGCTATCGCGGAAACATGTGTATCTTCCACGTTGGTTCTTCTCTTTTAGGTTGTTGTTGTTATTATTATTATTATTATAATACATAAGTATGTACATCGCATAATAATTAGATATATACATATAAATATATATATACATGTTTTCACAGACGACGAAGAACGTGCAGGGCGCGACAGCTTACTACACATTCACTTATGTACACTATACTTTGTGTATATATATATATATATATATAAATAATAATATATATGTTGTATAAGTAACAATTATGCAACAACTATGGATCATCATGTAAGACATTGGAATTTGTATATCTTAGACGAATTAAAAGAGGACAATATCCTAAAATGTGTATATGTCGTATGTTATACAACTTCCTTATGATTTTCAATTTCTGAGCAGTGACGTGAAACCTTGGCGCTAGCATGGCGCAATGTAGATAAAGTATGGCCGAGGCTTGACAACCTCATAATTTTACGATTTATCAATGTATTGTTTCAATGGAGCGCCATCATTGGCAAACAATAGCAAAATTTGTTTATCAATGTTGCGCCAATAATGAAACTGTAGAAAATAATTAACCCAATAATATATGGAAATTATGCACATTTCACAATTTTTGATATATGTTATTTGGGATGGTGTGGTGTTTTTCTCGTTTATCTGTAAACAACTCGGTGTTTTTTGTCGCTAAAGTTTGCCTTGAGAAGTAACACATGGGCTGAAAAGCAGGGCTGTGGAGTTGAAGTCGGAGTCGAGGAGTCGTGGAATGATGGATGGAGTCCAAACGGGAGTCGGAGTCAAATGTTATTTCATCGACTCCGACTCCTCTTTCGACTCCTCAGAAAAAAGTTAGCTTTCATGGAAGTATGTTGGAAAAACATTACGAAACCGTCCTGTAGTATATGAAAAGAACGTTTTGAGAACGCGTTTAGTTGCATTAAAAGTGAAAATGCTCTAAACATTGGAAATATGTGCTTTTGGGGGTTAAGACCCCAATAAAAATATTTCTCTTCAAAATTCTTCAAAACTCTTCAGATTTTTCTACATAACTGTCAGATTTCGGACGCTTTGAGAAATTTGCAGAATTTTTAACCATAAATATTACTCTACAAATTTCTGCATTACTCTGCAAAATTGTACATAATTCTTCCAATCTTCGTAATATTTTATGAATTTCTCCACAAAATTCGTACAAAACTCGCCAAACCTCCATACTACATTAAATACTTCTCTGCATATTTCTGCATTACTCTACAAATCTCTGTTTTATCTATTCACTTTTGCTTGAGAAAAAAAATTTTTGTTCAGAGTTTATCTATACAAATCTCCTTCCAGTTCGACTTGAATGACATTACGGAAGAGACACCACATTGAAAGTCCATTTTTAGGAACTTTCCTCAGTGAGGATCGAACCCGGGTCCTGCGAGTGAGAAGCAAAGCCTCTATCACATCAGCGGATCTCCGAGATGACTACAGTAATCTTAAAGTACCACTTATGGGAATCATCGCAATGGAAAATTTGGAAAAATTCGTTTTCGTGAGGTATAGACCAATCAATTCAGAATCTTCTGAAACGAAAAATGAATAGGTCGTGGGAGAGGGGATTTTTTTCACCTCAACTTGTAAATTTTTCCAAGTGCTGAGTCAAATCGATAGAAAATTTTGAAAGTTCGTCCCTGTAAGATATAGACCAATCGATTCAGAATCTTATGAAACGACAAATGAGTAGATCGTGGGAGAAAGGTTTTTTTCGACCTTAACTTGTAAATTTTTCCAAGTGCTGGGTCAAATCGATAGAAAATTTTAAAAAATTCGTTCCCGTCGGATACAGACTAATCGATTCAGAATCCTTCGAAAGGAAAAATGAGTGGGTCGTGGGAGAGAGGTTTTTTCGAGGCCTACTAGTGAATTTTACTCAAGTTGTTTTGAGTCGATTGAAAAATTTGAAAAAATTCACTTTATCTCCGCAAATGCGATTTGAGAAAAATGTATGAATTTGTATAGAAAACTCAACTCTCCGCCACAAGCCGTAATATTCTTGGAATAGACAAATAAAGAGAAAATTCAAATTTTTTTCTGCAAATGTAGTTTGCAGAGAAATGTATGAATTCGTGGAGAAAATTCCCTTCCTCGTCAAATGTTTCCACCATTTATCAAGTAGAAAAATGTTGAGAAAATTCAACATTTCTCAACAAAACAACTTTGACCAATAAGTTGGAAATGTACAGAAAAATCTTTACTGGCAACAGAAATTTTCAGAAATATGCAGAATTTCACAGAGTTTTGGAAGATGAATCTGTTGAAAAAATTCTTTCTTTCTCTAAGAATTGCGATAATGAAGTTTTGCAGAGAAATTATTGAAGAGAAATATTTTTATTGGGGCGGTAAGAAATTTCACTCTTATGGAGAGTTTATCGCTGAAACTGAGGCCGATTTTCAGGCAAAAGATAAATCGTTCTACAAATGTGGTATTGAAATGTTAGAGCGGCGCTGGAATGATTGCGTTGTTCTTGATGAAGATTATGTTGCTTAATAAAGCTAATTTTGAACAAAAAAACCGTGTTTTCTTTGTTAGACCCGGGACTTTTCAGCCCATGTGTTAGATCAGCGGTAGGAACCCTCTGGGGTAACCTGTAACAAAGAACGATTCACTGTTCTTCCAGAGAATTATTTGAGCTTCAAATATTCCTTGTATACATCTCTCCCTACCAGTGTCGGACTGGCCTGCCCGGCTACCCGGCGATCGCCGGGGGCCCTTCGCTCTTGAGGGCCCGTGGTAAAATGATGAATTTCAGAAAATATTTTACAGAGAAAGGGATAAATTTTCAATAATTACAGATTTTCAATAATCACAAATTGTGCAAACTTTCATACTAGGATAGTATGATGTCCTTTAGCTTCTTATTGAGTTTGCAACATCTGCATCAATCTCGGTAGCGACCACAATTCAATAATATCTTCTATAAGTTCCTTACAATTTTACACTTCACTATCGTATGTATTCATGTAATTATACATGATGAATGATTTGAAGCCAAGGAAATAGTTCCTGTGGATCATTACAATCGTAGGGATATTACGAAAATTTATACAAAAATCGGTATTGAATTTTGTAACAAACAGTACCACTAAATTTCACACAGGCAAAAAAATTACTTGTCATATTTACCACAATTTGCAATGAAATTTGGGATTGGGACAATTTTGGAGCAATTGCCATCAAATCTACTCCAATTTAGTTGGAATTACCACAATTTGTTCTGAAAGATAACACAATTTTGTCCCTGTCCCAGAATTTTTTTCCGTGTAGTTAGAGAGATACTGAATGTTTTGTTGCATAGCACAAGAAGAAAATAATTAGTCATTATCTGGTTAACTAACAATTAGCAATCTGGGCTACTTTTCAGCTGTCACAGCTACTCACTTAGAGTTAAAAGCAAGAAATGTAGCTTCCACAGCAAAAATTTCATATCTATCAGAAAACCTATGCAGTCACAGCTACGATTCTTTACTGTAGTAACTAAGAAATAGCTGTAGGTGTAATTATTTTAGCTATAGCAATGAAAACAGGAGAGCTGAAAAAGTGAGTAGCTGCCACAGCCATTCAATTTTTTTGCGTTCGTTTTTGCGAATACATTTCCATAAGTGACTTTGCATTCAAAAGTTTCCAATAGAATTAAAATATCAGATAGAATAACATTGTTTGGGATTAAAATAACATAATGAAAAATTGCTGGGATTTCCCATCAATTTGTAATCTCATGTCTAATATATCCCCCATTTGATCACAAAAATCAGTCATTCTTGCTGATAAATTTCTCTCAGTGTATGCAACACAATGAGAACGATCTGAAAACTATGTTATTCTTGAATGAAACCGGTGTTCCTTAAGTGTGCTGATTGCGTTACATAAGACATGTTTTAGAAATCTATCAGGCATTTTTGAAAAAGTCTTACTTGCAAGATACCCGGGTGAAAATGGTGTGTTTAGAACGACACGAAAGGGTAACCAAAACAGTGTTCAAGTGTGAAAAGAGCGGTAATTGAAACGTTTTAATGCCTCATTTGTTCCAACATGCGCAAAAAAAATCGAAATTTTGGTAACTGCAAAGTTACTTGGAAGCGCCTGGTGAGGCTTAGAGAATGCTAGAGCTTAGGCCATTCTCATAGATCGACCTTTTTCGTTGGAAAAATTTTTGAATTTCATACACAAAATTGAAAAGCAGTTGTTACACGCATTTGCATATCATGACAAATTTCATCAGAATTTGGATCAAATTTAACGTAAAAATCATTCCAAAGCGATAATCATGGAATCTATGACCAGGATTAAACTTTAGATAAAGGCCCAGACAACACACGAAGAATTCTTTTTCCAGAACAGGAATAGAATTCTTCAAAAATTCTTTTCGAGTTCTTTGAGAGTACTGGAATAATACTTTCGGTATTCTCAAAGAACTCGTTAATGCCCCAAACATTGAACTCTTCTAGAACTCCATAGGAATTCATTAGCTCGAAAAGAGTTCTTGAAAAATTCTATATCTGTTCTTGAAAAAGAATTCTTCGTGTGTTATCTGGGAGTTTCAGTCGTTTATTGATTTCCTGGTGGGTATAAGAAAATGTGAAAAGTAATAACCTCTAACTGACGAAAATTCTTTACAATTTCGTTCCTCGACATCTAAAAACCATGAGGTACTCCACATTGATGTTTAGAGCACAATCTTATACAAAAAAAATGAGTAATTGGTTGGAACAAGTGAACAAAATAAGTACATATGCGCTTGTCAGAAATAATTATCATTTCAACCAACTGGTTAGTTGTTTCAACTGTGCATGTTGTTTTTCTGACCCACTTATGAGTCAAAACAACTATCCAGTTAGTTGGAATAATAATTCACTTCATATACTGAGGACCCAATTTCTTAGACTGACAGAAAATTTTCTTTGCCTTCATTGTAATAAATCGTTTTTTCAATGGATAAAAACTTCAGTTCAATGGAAAAAATTATAACAAATATATTCTTCCTTGAATTCGAATTCAATGAAATGAATTATTGAAATTAAAATGAATCACAGAGATTTGTAATCAGTATGATTCTCTCCCTTTTTTTTTTTTGAAAGTTCACAATTATTTCATCCCCTTTATAGGGGCCCCGGCACGGTCGTCCGCCGGGGGCCCTAGAATGAGCCAGTCCGACACTGCTCCCTACTCGCGAGAAACATTCGATCGGTAATTCAGCTAGCAATTCAGCCATCAAAAGTTCAAATCAAGGAGCATGCCAATATCGAGCCATGCTATTACCAATAATCGGCGCTCCATTGAAAACTAATTTTCATCCAGACTAGACCAAAGTTTGTGGCAATATTCAACCACGTTCCAAAAGATTCTCACTTTCGATAATAAAATCTATCGTTAATCGGTCAAACTATGTTGGACCAAGGATGAGTCTAGCAAGCACCAAACCTGGCGGAATTGTGAATCAATGGCAGGTTGACAACTCAAATTCGTTAACATTGTAATCGTTGTTAATCAATATTGAATATTTATAGATTGCTAAGCCTTGGCTGTCAACATTGCGCCAAACTATATTCTATCGTCAGCATTGGCGGAACCTGAAAATTCCAAAAATTCTGATATACCTTGTTTTTCTTTTTTAAATTTCTTATATACATACCAAAGCGTAATCTGATTTTGCTGAGCACAACAATCTATTTGCTTCCACAGCAATCTTAATGTCACACTGAAAAAAATACTCCGGTTAATATATGGACAGCAAGAATTACTGCTATTTTAACCGGAATTCTAGTTAAATGAATCAAGTCTCCGGCAAATTTAACAAGGGCTCCGGTAAATTTAACAAGAATTCCAGTAAAAGTCACAGATATTCCTTGCTGTCCATATAGTAACCGGAATTCTGGTAAAATTACCAGTTCATTTTTTTCCGTGCAGCTATGACAGCGAAAAGTTGCTGGAGAAACAAAAATTTTCCGCTGCCATGGTTAAAAATACCGGGGTCGTAGCTGAAAAGATTGTTGTGATAGCAAATAATTTGCTGCCACAGCAAATTTCTTTTCTTTTCCAATTTCAGGTATTTGAAAGCTCCCTGCTTAAAGAATCCCATTGATTCCGATGCAGAAAACCGATTCAAACCCATTAGAAAATCCATTCTCAATGGGTTTGAATCAGTTTCCTGCATCTGAATCAATGAGATTCTTCAAGCAAGGCTTATACAGCATCAAAAAAAGAAAAAAATCTCGTGATCAAGTATGAATGATGAAGAGAAGATTTTTTCATTCTTGAAAAAACCAAAAGAATAGGAAACGAAGAATATTGTTGCGTTAAATCCAGTAAGATTGGTTAATGATCGATGCATGTGTTTCTAACAACGTATTCTGTTTTCAGTACGTGTCTCCTCTACAGTCCACTCTTCAATGTTGTTGTTACATTTCAGTGTCCAGTCATAAAAAATTGAATATCTCGATACAAAACTGTTGCTACTTTCATCCCTTGAGCTTTGTTGTAACAGGTCGCCTCAATACGAACCAAATAAATCGCAAATGATCTAGTCATTGAGACTACACTCTACTTTCTTCGGGTGCATTGTTGAGGTGCGGACTTTCTGGCCGAATCGCTACTGCATCCACAACAAATACAAATGCGAGCAATAACCAAACATCCCACCTTCCTCCGCGATTGCTTCACCAGCACGGTGAGTTCTCTTTATTCTTCTATTTTTCTGTATCATCAAACATTTGCTTCCTTTTATTTCCACCGCATGTTTGTTTTGTTGCTTTTGGTGTTGTCGCTTTTTCGTTCTACGCACAATTTTTCCGTGGGATTCGAACTTGAGTCATAAGGATCTACAACTTTACTGTGTACTTTTGGAGTCGTGAGATCCCAGACAGCACGAAGCTCTTCGTTCGATAACATTATGAGCTCCATTCAAAGTCAACTTTCAGAGCACACATGGAGAATAAATTAGCTACGAATGTAAATTTTTTTGCTGACGTGGCTAAAATTTAACAACAGGAAATAATTCAATGACTGTCCGCGTTAGTGCTAACCACTCGGCTGCTGTGGAAAAATGATTTATTCCGTGCATGCTGCAGTGATCTGAAATCTGGGTACTATAATCAGGAAAACAAAACAAAATCACGTTAATCTGAATGTGGCAACTGCTAGATGAAATGTTTGAAGCCAAAATTAACTACGTTGAGTGGTTACACGAACCAGATTTTTCTCTGAGAGTATATTCGCCATTTAAAAAAAGATATAATCTGGAAAGTGACTCACAACGCACTTTTGGTCTTCAAGATATCTTGAGGAACTGTTCAGAAAAGTTTAAGAAGTCTCATGCAACATGGAAAGATATCCTTGAGATGTCTAAAACAGTTCTAAAAAATATCTTTTAGAAGATCTAAAACTTTTCTTTCGAGATTATATCACCTAGAAATCTTATAAAAATCTTCCACCAGTGAGAACTGTTTCAGATCTATTCCATAAGACTTCTTAAACTCAGCTTGAGATGTCTTTTAGAACTGAAATACTGTGTGGGGGAGCCTTTACGTTATCTTATGGATCCTGTTTTTTAGGGACTGTGAACTCTAAAAGTGTTTTTTTGGTTCTCAGATGGCTGTTTGGGATATCAATTGTCATCGAACGTGCATTTGTAATGAGGAATATAGTTAAGTGAATACGATACGTGGTTTGAAATCGATGGACTCGAGTTTGAATTCTTAGAGGGAACATTTTTTTGGTCGATACAAGAAGCAATGAGACGATCCTGGTAAAAACGCTGATAGATTCGGATAAGAATTTGCAGATGGGTACAAAAATAGGATTGAAACGGATAGAAATACAATCTACTTTTAATCCCATTTTTATAATTTTGATGAACCATAAAAGAGCCTGGGGGAACAAAAAATTGGATTTATTTAGATCTCATCAGATCTGAGTAGATCCAAATTTGGGCTCACAAGATTAGATTTTTAGATCTATTCAGATCTCAATGGATCTGACTACACTGTAGAAAATGTGGGGAGTTTTTTTTTCTCACGCTGTTGATGGATTTCGTCCCCTTATCGTGGGGGGGATTGTTTTTAATAACAAATAAGGGACTTTTCAACTACTTTGAGGAATTATTTTGTGTTCTCTTAGTTGTTGAATCCTCCACAAATGAGGGAAAATTCCCTATCCGTAGAAGAACTTTGCTGCCACAATCATTTTTACAGTGATTGGGAATTCCACAATCGTTTTTACAGTGTAGATCTCGTTAAATCTGAATTGTAGATCATATTTTTCCATGTTTGAATTCAAATTTGAACATGTGTGTTAGCAGATACAAGCTAAAATTGCAGTTTTTCAGATACCAAGAGATCTTTTTCCCCGGGTTTTTATTAAGTTATTACATAGGACACGGAAAAACCTCAATTCTTCAGCTCCTATGGCTAAATTTCAGCTGTTGCAAGAAAATTTCCAACTCCATCAGCTGAATTCTAACTAATGTGGCTAAGAACTCGATGAACATTTTTCTCCTCAACGTTTCAAACATTCATTATGTTCTCCAAATGCTAACAGAAAGTTCTCTAATGCGTCGATACCGGAAATCTTTTTGATGCCTTTCCAAGTCAACTTTCTGCTAGCATTTAGAGAACATAATAAATGTTTGAAACGTTGAGGGGGAAAATGTTCACTGGGAAATCAATTAGATGTCCTGCAGGTACTAAAATACTCAGCTATAATAGCTAAAATTTAATATTTCATTCTTAATTCGAAGAAAAAAGCATGGAATTTCGATTCTATGATAATTAAATCACTCCTCGAGAGAGATGCTCTTCTTGAAAATGCGAATATTCTGACAAATATGAATGTTTTCGAACCGACAATGACTACACGTAAATTTCGAATCATTCGAACTTAAAATATTCATCCTTTTCTATCTTGTTGTTTTTTTTTTCTTTTACGTTTTTTTTTTGTAAATCTTCGGCCAAGCTAGAAAACCCAAATGAATGGACGAATGCTTGATACCGATGATGAAGCTTTCATCCTTTACAATTCGATGCTGCTCTCCTTTCTTCCGCTTTGCTCCATTTTTGTCTGTGGCTTTCTTTGTTCAGAGCTTGAATCCACCTTCGTTATGATTTCATTCAGTTTTCAATTCGTCTCGCATACATCCTTTCAAATCAATCATATTCCTCCTCCACGTTGGTAACAAAATACTCGTGTGGTGAATATCGTCTCATCATCCCAATCATCTCTTTTTCGTTGCAAATCATCAACTGATTTTCTGGATTAGATGTGCGCAACATACATATTTTTTTTTATTTTTTGGAGTATAAGCATCCTGTAAATAGATGTAAACATTATTTTCATAGCAAGTCCCTGGTAGAAATTCCCGCTAGTGAATTATGAGGCACTAATCGATCCATCCTTTTTACCGATGGGGCACCAATCGGGAAAATTGAGCAGGCACTGGCTAGTAACTCATGAGAAATTTGTTACACCAAGAGAAAAATTCACTAAAACAATAAAATACTTGGTTGATTTGAATAAAGTTATTGATTCAATAAAATCTTCAATAGACTATAAAATATTTTGTCGATGAAAATAGGTGTTTTTAATTGCTTCGATAAAGTTTTATTCGAATTACCTAATTGTTCCATTGTGACCTATTATTATTTTATATCAATGATTGAAATAACACAGCGAATTAGCAAGCTGACTAGACTTCTCCTGGAATAATTGAATTCATTTACGATATTTCAACATACAAAATTGTCCACTTATGTTTTCTATTTTTCATGATTTTTAAGTAGATAATCTTTAAGAGTCTTTTTAATCCATGTAATGATTCAAAAATGAAGATTTTTCGCAAGGTCTGTCTCAGAGTTTTAGACAGTTCCAAGACCAAGGCCCGTCGATGGGCTGGAGAATTTTCAATAAATATCCGTTTCGACAAACGCCAATTGTTACTTTGGTCTTGGAACTGTCTTATCCCTCTCATCTCAGAGTTTTGTAGTTGGATTTGCTTTCAATTGCAAAGGAAATCTAGCAACAACATTACCATAGCCAATATACACGCAGTGAAAAGTTGCATTTATTAAATTGTTTTATCTTATTATTACTAATTACTGCGACTTATTAAATAATGATGTGAAAGTAACTCAGTAGTTCTGCCCAACCAACGCTAATTGGATCAAACTCATCAGTTACTAACTAGCGCCTCGCTAGGTTTTTTCAATTAGTTTTCCCTCTTTAGTGCCTCATCAGTCATAAGAAAGAAATTGTATACAAAAGAAAAAATATGATAATTACATTTAATTTATGTGTGGGTCTCTCTCTCTTTAAATGTGCAAGAAAGAGTGGGAACCTGATAATTTTAGGCGAGGAAAAGATGTAACAGGGCTAACCATCCCTTTAAGCATTCAAAAAATCACGTACAAAGAGATATTTTGAATAAATCAACACGCATTTTTGTATAATTAGTTCCAAAAAAAGTGGTTAAAATCTTTTATTTCATTCTGTTTCTAGAATTAAAACTTTGAAGTGTTCTGTGATAAATTCTCATGTATCTAACCATTCACATTTCAGATTCTAAAAGACGGAACCAATGACCAAAACTGTCCCGGTTTTTATCTGGCAACCCTAGATAATAATGAATTCAGAAATTTCGAGGGAAATCTATAATTTTAAAAATTCAAAATTTTTCACACTGAGAACAAAGAAGTTGTAGAATTAACATCTCCCCTGCACTGTTAGAAGTGAATATATTTTTCATGTATCGACATTTGTGAATGGAATTTCCAATTCTTGGGAATTGAAATGAGAATTCATTTACACGCAACTGAATTTTGAATTGAAATTTCAATGAATTTTTCACTTACGTGAATAACTTTTGCTTCACGGAGGGAAAAAATTTGCTGACGCAGCAAATCGGGGTATTATATATAGGATAGCGAAATTTTTTGCTGACCTAGCTGAAGAATTTGCTAGAACAGCAATCGTGTTAGCTACGACAGCGAATTTTTAGCTGTGGCAGCAAAAAATGTTTGCTCCCCGAGCAAATTTTCAGTATTATATACAGAATAGCAAACATTTTTTGCTGCCACAGCTAAAAATTCGCTGTCGCAGCTAACAAGATTGCTGGAACAGCGAATAGTTTGCTGTCACAGCAAAAAATTTGCTGCTCTGGCAAAAGGAACCCAGCAAAAGTAGATTTCGCTGCCACAGCGAATTCATTTTTCTCCGTGTTCCAACAGTGCGGTTGAACCATCGATTCTCGCCAAATCCGATTGGATCTTGTACAATGTTCTGACCAAATCCCATTGAATTTCATTCCATCAGATTCTATGGATTTTTTTAGGCGGGGTCGCTTTTTAACGGAAGTCAATATTTGGAGGATTTCACAAATAATTCGAGCTACCACAATTCAAGTTGATTTCACCGCACAGCGAATATGAAATTCAACTGTTTTTTTTTGTCTGTACAGAAATTTATAATCCTTCAGAAATTTCCCCCAGGGTTCATTGAATTATCTTCGATTATTTTAGAGACCCTGTGTTACGAATAATCCATAAAATCCCATTGACGAATGTGAAAATGAATAGATTTCAATGAAATTCAATCAGGAATTTCACCATTCGTGATAGGACTCGTCTGTATCACATCGTTATGCGTTTCAAACTATATCCAAAAGATTTTTCGCAAATTTTCATGACAATATAATTATATATTATATGGGTTTGTTTCATTTTCGGGCGATATTTTTCCCTTCTCTGTCCTACCTGAAAATTCTATATCTTCATCCTAAAACAATAAACAGTAAACTGCTTAACTTTGGTTTCAACTCGATTTCAAGGTATTCAAAAAATTTTTCCGAGTAAATGAGCATGGTAGGTTTGTAACGCATAAAATTTGCCACCCAAAAGTTCCGATGAGATAGAGCTGTACGACCGATAGTTTTAGAGTTACAGAGCTTGAAAGGTGAACTTGAATAAAAATCGGCATAAAATTCCCCTACAATCTTGTATTTATTGAAATTTACATTCAATTATTGTATTTGAATGAGTGGTTCCTGGAATTATAAATTTTGGAGCCTCATGAAGTGTGTTCCCAGACAAAAATCTCCGGGTGGGTGGGATTCCCAAATTCGCATGTGGACTCAGGTTCCTGGCCAGGTTCTGCCCAGGACGAGCCAAGTCCTGCCTGGAACCCCTCTGGTTCCCGCTCGGGAGCGGTCAGGTTCCCGCCCGGGACCAGCCAGGTGGTGACTCGAGCGGAAACCTGACCCGGTTGCCGGGTCCCGGGCGGGAACCAGACAGCTCCCAAGCAGGAACCAGAGGGTTTCCAGGCAGGACCTGGCGGGTCCCGGCCAAGAACCTGAGTCCACATGCGAATTTGGAAATCCCGCCCACCCGGGAATTTTTGTCTGGGTTATGAGTTAATTCCGCATGTAAGACCAATAAATACAAAATTATAAGAGCTTTGATGTTGATTTTGTTATTTTACGGCAAATTTGTTGTAGTAAATTTCATGCCCTAAAAGCTCATCATTTTCATTTTTTCGGAAAAAATTTGTTCAACACCGAAAAACCGAAAAGTTGAAGCCAAAGTTGGACGAGTTTCCTGCACTGAGAACCTAATTTCTTAAATTCGAATAAGAAAATTTCTTCGCCTTCATTCTGATAAATCTTGTTTCCGATGGGAGAAATAATCCATTCCAATGGAGAAATTTTTCATTTAATTGAAATTACATTCTTTAAATTCAAACAGGATTAAATTTTTGTTTCATTGAAAGAAAGATTTATTAGAATGAGGGTAAAGAAAAGTTTCTTCCAGTCTAAGGAATTGGGCTCTCAGTGTGTGTTATTTAAATGGGGAACTGAATTTTTGGATGAGCTGACCCGATTAGAAATTTACCTCATGGACCAGATCGGGTTAACTTTGATCCATCCCAGGTCCTGGTAGGGCAACCTCGTCAAGCCCTGACAAGTCATGTCACGCTTTACTAATATATGAGGCAAGACTGATGAGGATTTGATGCGGAATCCCATACCAAAACCTCCAGAATAAATTTAAATTCCACAATAAAAATATTTATCTTCAAAACTTCAACAATTTCTCTGCAAAACTTCATTATCGCAATTCTTAGAGAAAGAAAGAATTTTTTCAACAGATTCATCTTCCAAAACTCTGTGAAATTCTGCATATTTCTGGAAATTTCTATTGCCAGTAAAGATTTCTCTGTACATTTCCAACTTATTGGTCAAAGTTGTTTTGTTGAGAAATGTTGAATTTTCTCAACATTTTTCTACTTGATAAATGGTGGAAACATTTGACGAGGAAAGGAATTTTCTCCACGAATTCATACATTTCTCTGCAAACTACATTTGCAGAAGGAAATTTGAATTTTTTCTTTATTTGTCTATTCCAAGAATATTACGGCTTGTGGCGGAGAGTTGAGTTTTCTATACAAATTCATACATTTTTCTCAAATCACATTTGCGGAGATAAAGTGAATTTTTTCAAATTTTTCAATCGACTCGAAACAACTTGAGTAAAATTCACTAGTAGGCCTCGAAAAAACCTCTCTCCCACGACCCACTCATTTTTCCTTTCGGAGGATTCTGAATCGATTAGTCTGTATCCGACGGGAACGAATTTTTTAAAATTTTCTATCGATTTGACCCAGCACTTGGAAAAATTTACAAGTTAAGGTCGAAAAAAACCTTTCTCCCACGATCTACTCATTTTTCGTTTCATAAGATTCTGAATCGATTGGTCTATATCTTACAGGGACGAACTTTCAGAATTTTCTATCGATTTGACTCAGCACTTGGAAAAATTTACAGGTTGAGGTGAAAAAAATCCCCTCTCCCACGACCTATTCATTCTTCGTTTCAGAAGATTCTGAATTGATTGGTCTATACCTCACGAAAACGAATTTTTCCAAATTTTCCATTGCGATGATTCCCATAAGTGGTACTTTAAGATTACTGTAGTCATCTCGGAGATCCGCTGATGTGATAGAGGCTTTGCTTCTCACTCGCAGGACCCGGGTTCAATCCTCACTGAGGAAAGTTCCTAAAAATGGACTTTCAATGTGGTGTCTCTTCCGTAATGTCATTCAAGTCGAACTGGAAGAAGATTTGTAGAGATAAACTCTGAACAAAAATTTTTTTTCTCAAGCAAAAGTGAATAGATAAAACAGAGATTTGTAGAGTAATGCAGAAATATGCAAAGAAGTATTTAATGGAATATGGAGATTTGGCGAGTTTTGTACGAATTTTGTGGAGAAATTCATAAAATATTACGAAGATTGGAAGAATTATGTACAATTTTGCAAAGTAATGCAGAAATTTGTAGAGTGATATTTATGGTTAAAAATTCAGCAAATTTCTCAAAGCGTCCGAAATCTGACAGTTATGTAGAAAAATCTGAAGAGTTTTGAAGAGAAATATTTTTATTGGGGTTGTTAGGTCCTCACCATATGTCAGGTTAACCCTATGATAATTTCTAATCGGGAAGCCTCTTATTCACTCGGACTTTCCTTCCCAACGGGAGTATGTTTTTTGTCTCTGAAAAAACAGAGGAAACCAGAATGAAACACCCTAATAAACATGACAAACATGAAAAAGGAAAAAAAAGTATCTATGACAGCGTTGTAACATATTTCATAACTTTCTTTAAAAGAACATTAATTCCAAAACCACTGAAACAAACATTCCATATTTCAGAATGTATACCAAAGTGCTACCTCCACGAAGGGATCTGCGTGGACCATTGTCCCGAGGGAACGTACACGATTTTCGATCACGGTCAAGGTTTCTGTTCAACCTGCCACTACACTTGTCTGACCTGTTCAGGACCCTCGGATTCGGAATGCGTGACTTGCCACGATGACGCCACTCTAATTTCGTTGGAAATCGGAGGAGATTCCCAATGCGTTTTGAATTCGATCGCCTCGAAGGTGCAATCCGGTAGAACCGTATGGTTCTATCGGATGACCATACTCTCGTCGATCAACTTGACTATATTGACGTTCGCTGTCATATACATTTGCGTTAATTGGTACAGCAGTAAGAGGAATTCTATCTCTTATAGTTATAAGAAGGTAACTAGTTCTAATCCCGGTGGTCCCGAGACGACCATCGAACATCTACAAGAAAACGTTTGTATCTCGGATAGCGAATAGAAATGTGTACATTTATATGAATAGTTCTACTTTTTAACTATTTAAAACGGATGAAAAGTCCCGAATGCACTGTGAAAAAGAACTTCGGGAAAATTCCAGTACACGTCCCTGCTAAAAATTCCCAATCAAGAACGATTCAAAACGATCAGATTTTTCTATAGTTTCGAATGAGGATTTTGAATACGCAATTTACAATGTTATATCGTTCTAAACGATAGAACTCTATCGTTCCTTATCGTATTGTATGAAATTTAACAGGATGTATGTGGTTTTATAGTGAAATTCGTATAGAAAAAGTACCAGTTATTCGAAAAAGGATAATAAAAATCACATAGGTTTTACGTTAAGTTCTATAGGGAACTTCTATAAGGAACGAAAGAGTTCTTTCGTTGAAGAACGGTATAACATTGTAAATTCCGTATTCAAAAACCTCATTCAAAACTATAGAGAATTCTTATCGTTTTGCACTGAGAGAAAGATACCTAGTTGGGACAACTGAATGTTGCCGCAGCTAGATTTTTATTTACACCAGCTAGACTCTAGTTTGGGTAAATAAAAGGCTAGCTGTCTGAAATATGAATAAAATGGTACATTCAATGGGAATCAAAAATATAGTTGTAACGAATAAAATTTAGCTAGCACAACTAAATTTTTATTTACATTTACTAAATTTCCTAGTTGTTGAATATTTGAATAGACCCTTTCTCTCAGTGTAAATCATTCTTTATTGGGAATTTTTAACAGAGGTATCAGAGAAATTCTTGTATTTATACACGGAGAAAATGGATGTGTTCAAAAGTCCCATGATTTATTGAGGATCAGCGCCAGTCTATGACGGATACAGTTATTTACCTGAATTTATTTCTAAAAGTATATGGTATTTTTTACGTTATATTCAGGACGATAATTTTATCCATCACAGACTGGCGCTGATCTTCAATAAATGATGGGACTTTTTGAAATATACTTTTTCTGGGTGTGCTGGAAAATTGAAGTAAAAAAACATGAATTTTCATGTAGAATACGGAAGACTTCCGGTACAACAAGAATTTTCTTGTACGTAAGCTGAAAAATTCCAGTTCCTGGGTACCAGAAAATTCCAGTTGTTTTCAACAGTGTGTGTTGTAAATATCCACTCAATCCTGAAAAATAATTTCGCTGCAGCAGCCGAGTAGATAGCATGAACATGGACAAATATTAACCCCAGAATACACCACTTATACACCAAATATCTGAAAACATTTGGAAACTTGAAACAATTATCTAGAACACGGATAAAACAGAATTTTTATTTATTTTTTTTTCAAAGTACATTTATTCGAGAACGTGAAAATTGAAAAATTGATGATCCTCAAAAAGGACGAAAGTCCACGTGAATGTTTAATAAATCATATAATTTTTGATGGAATAATACTGAGAAATGTAGGAAAAATCAGTTACGTTTATAACAAAATTAATTTATATTTTTCAAATATGGAAACACTGCGAATAATGACACACAGAAATTAAATTCTGCGAAGAATAACTGCTGGATAAAAACCCAAGATTTCAACACAATCGCACAAAGTATCGACGTTACCATAACACTGGGGTAATTTTGTACCCCACGCACTCACCTTGCGTTGTTATCAGTCGCAATCGAAAGACGAATTGACGACTCTTCTAATCGACTCTTCCCTCTTTTAGAACTCCAAACTGAATCATGATCATCAGGATCCTGGGTCGATATGTAACAACCCCTACTTCACCTACAACTTTCAAAACGCCTTGGGATACAAAAATATCCCAGTGTTGTGTTCTGGGGTTGAATTAACTTATTCTGCGGCTGAATTTCAGCTGCTACAGGGAATAAATTAGCTTCGAATGCAAATGCTTTTGGCTGTCATGAATTGAAATTTAGCTGTGGAAGTCAATTTCATCGCTGTTTGCGTCCGTGTCTGCCACATCGTTAAAATTTTATATTCCCATTTATTTGGATTATCGAAAGCTTTGTTTGAATCAACCAAATTTCTATTCAAATATCAACCTACTAGACTTTCAGTTGGATCCAATCAACCGAAGAAGATTACAAATAAAATTTACTTGAATCGAGTAAAATTTTATTGAATACGATGAAATTGAATAAATTTTGCGCTTCCGGAGTGGAGCCGCTTCTCGTATCGGTTGGTTGCCGTCGATTAACATCGCAATGATGGCGAAACGTCGGCGACCAACCGATACAAAACGCGGCTCCACTCCGGAAGCTCAAAATTTATTTAAATATCTACTAGGTTCATATTCGAGCGAACCATTATTCTGGGTGCACTTGGCTGCTGCAGCTCAACTATTTTTTCCGTGTAGATGGTCAGACGAATTGTATTGTTGTAGCCAAAGAATTCTGGATTTCGATCTCTCTTAATGGAATGGGTTTTATCGTATTCAATGATGTCCTTTCTTATTCATTCATCGTAGTTAGTGAAGAAGAAGTGTACTGAATCCCTTTGATTTATGTGAACCAATACAAACTTTGGAACAGTGAATTATCATCCGAATTTGTTCAAGTCAATTCAATGGGTTTGAATTGTTATTCGCTGTTGCAAAGTTTGTATTGAGGGTCATCCATATCAATGGGTTTCAATAGACTTTTTTTGACGAGTGACTGTTGTTGCTTCCTGAAAAGGAGGGAGAGAAATGCCATGGACTTATGAAATGTGAATTCCAAAGTTGAAATCCTAAAGTAAAATCCCAACTCATCAACCCAAGAAAACAAACCTCCAAACTTCAACAAGTATCTCTTCATCATTAGAATTCCCAGGTCTCGGATTAAGAATTCTAGTTTGATGACGCACTCGGAATATTCGAAGAATGTTGAAAACCCCACCCGGACAGTCCCCGGATGCCCTGCGAACAAAGATAAAGCTAGAGAAATCCGCATGCGGTTGACAGCCTCAGTCCAAATAGCATACATTTTTCTTATGTCTTCCTTTTCAAACCTCTATGAAAAGCAAGGAAAGAGCATGGGAATTTTATTTCTATACAAACTCATACAACGCAAGAACCTTCCTGGTGATATCATTGCAAAACGACTCTGGGAGGAAGGAGAATTCACATAGGATTCTATACAGACAACACAACAGTTGAGCATGACAGCAAGAAGAATTCCTTTGGAATAACGAGAATTCATGGAGTATTTGTTGAAAATACATTGAGGACTGTTATGATGTAGTTTGAGGTAGTTTGTAATTGTCACGGCGAAAGTTTCTCAAGAACAAAATCCCTCTCAAAGTATTCCTTTCTCGGTACATCCACAACCTGGTAAAAAAGCCGGATGGAAACCCGACTCAAACCCGGATGAAATCTCCGGGATTCTATCTAAGTGTATCCGGGTGCGTGATTCTTTATCCAGTTTCATCCGGACCCTTTCCGGATTCGAATACTGGTTATTTTCCGAAATCCAACATGGAATTCGAATAGAATACATGCGGTTTCTGATTCCAATTTCGTTTGGGATTCCATGGAATATCTCGTCCCAAAACCCGGAATCACGGCAAAACTTGTATATAGGATTATCAACCGGTTTCGTTACCGAGGCACTCTTCGAAAACTGTTAGAATATTGAAGGTCCACTTATCGACTATTCATCACATTTCTCATGAATCATTCATTCGGAACTCCTCAAACGAATTCTCCTGAACCTTATTTCGAATTCCCCAATGAATTCTTCAAGGAAGCTATAGGCATTGTTTTTGAATGTGAACGTTGTTGAAACTCCTATTGTTGTCGTCAACTTCTTGAAATCTGTGATCCCACCGCTGTCACCATACGTGGTTAGAAAATACTCGAGGATTCAACGAATCCCCTTATACGAATTTAAATTTCCTCATATCGAATTCGATACACTTTTCATGTAGCACAACTTCACTCCACGTCAACTATCCTCAATTTGAATACGATAAAATCACAAATTTGATGAATCAGAAGTGAACTGACGTTATAAAAAATCAGATTCAAACTTTTTACATTTTTTATGTTTCCAAAAATGGGGAATAGATGAATTCAAGTATATTCGTGAGGAACCATTTTTTTTGGCGAAGTGATGAGCCGATCGCAGCTTTTCGTGTCATGCCATTCAGGGGATTCAAGCACAAAAGAACGAGAGAAAACAAAAAGAAAGTTATAGAGGCACTGATGAATTGATTCGTATCATTCGATAGACATTCATGGGGTATCAACCACGTCCTATTTATTGACGATTTTGCTGACACGCTTCATCGCTTCAAGGAAAAACATATCTCTCCAAATTATGATATTCGGAACCTCTTGAATAAATGACGAGGACTAGTTATTAAATTGTCAGAAAAAATGAGAAGGCAGAATGAACTCGTTAAAATTACGTGAGAGTGATTAAATTCTCATCAGATTCATGAAATTTAGTTTTTTAATGTATAGTATAATTGAACCAACATAATTTACTAACAGACAGCACTAGGATATTCAAAGAAGAGTACCCAATAAAACTTCCGTGTTGAGAAGATATCTTTTAGACACAAAAGTTTTATTGGGTGGTAGTTTCATATGTGAGAGTCAATTTGGTGTTCTCGAAAGATCTCCATCATGACCGCACATGAATTCATGATATTAAGAATAAATTATATATTGTCCGAGGAAGCACCAACCGACATAACGACATTCTGTGTCTTGAAGATATCTCAAGACGAGTTCAAGATGTCTTTTGCAGTCACAAAAGATATCTTTCAAATATCTAAAACGGTTCTTACTTATCAAAGATGTCTGGAACCCAAGCAGCGACAGCATTTCAACGTATATACAGAATAGAAACGTTCGAAGAATGTACGAATGAGATACGGAGAATATTCGAATGAGACTTCTTCAAATACACATAGATCGTACATAGTACATCCAAAAATGTACGATATTCATTCAATCGACGTTCGATAGAAGACAGTCGTATACTCGATTGCATACAGTCGATGAATATGCATAGCATCTAGGGAACGTATCGTAGTGTATTCTGATGCTACTTGGGAAGATATCTAAAACATATATTCCTGGTAACAAGTTTGAGATCTGCTAAAAGATACCCACACAGTATTTCAGTTCTAAAAGATATCTCAAACCAAATTTCAGAGATCTTTGGGAGATCTAAAACAGTTCTTACTTCTAGAAGATATTTTTTAGATGTCTTTTAAAAGGGAGAACTGTTTCAGAAATCCTAAGGATATCTTATCACGTTGCATAAGACTTCTTGAACTTTTCTGAACAGTTCCTCAGAATATCTTGAAGACCAAAAGTGCCTTCCAACAAACATGAAAGGTCTGAAAGACATCTACACGATATCTTTAGGGAGACATTTCCTAGATACATCGAAAAGATGTCTCTCAGATATCTAAACAACGTCACAAAAGAGACATCTCCAAGATATATCGGAATGATATCTTTTAGACATCTTCGAAAAATGTCAAGAACATGTGCTCAAGATATTTCTGAAAGACATCTTTTAGTTATCGGATCAGCATAGTCTGAAAAACATCTTGAAAGTGTTTCTGAATGATATCTGTTAAATCTCTTGAAAATTGTCTAAGTGAGAAGGGGAAAAGTCACGCCATATTCCTTTTTCAAAACTCTTTAGTGATCTTTTTGTGCTGTCTGGGATATCTTAATGATTTCAAAAAGACATCTTGAAGACATTTAGAGTATATCTCAAAGATATTGAAAATGTATCTTGGCAAAATGTCAAACGTATATTGAAGGAATCAACAATATATCTTGAGGCATGTAAAAGATATCTTTTGCAAAACCTTTTTGAGATATCTAAAACTTGTTGAAATCAGTTGCATAAGACATCTTCCAGACGTCGAAAAGATATTTTCAAGAAACTCTTCTAAGACATCTTTTAGATACTAATAGATATCTTTTTCTTCGTTGCGCTGTTAGATATCTTTTGGAAGTAAGAATTACCCAACGAACGTTTCAAGAATATTCCAACATCCTGAAAATATTCTGCGAATGACGGATGTTTTGTGTTACTGAGGGGTTTAAGACATCCAAAAGATATCTTTTGATGTTACACAAGGCATATTGGACTCGTCTTGAGATATTTGCAAGATATAAATAATTATTACATCCCACACAGCACTCGTTGTCTGAAAGATATCTCCAGGAATAATGAAGAACGATCCAAGAAGTCTTATGCGACATAAATAGACATCTTTTGGAAGTCTTGAACTGTTTGTAATCCTAAAAAATGTCTAGTCATGTTGCATAAGATTTCTCGCATTGTTCTTCATCATTTCTGGAGATATCTTTCAGACAATGAGTGTGCTGTGTGAGATGGGAACTGAATGAAACATGGTTCCTTGATATTATTTTATTTTATTCATAAAAGAAAACACCAAATATCAATCCGTTAATCTACTACATGTATTGAAGCACTTTCTCCACCGAGGGACCAATGTATTCTGGAGTTTTTATACCTTTTTCAACGCTTCAGTACATTTCAAGTCTGATTTGATATTTTGTGGACCAATATTTTGATTAAAAAATTCTATTATTCCAATGATATTACCTCTCTAAATTACTCGGAGTGAAAATACTGCAAGTCCAGGAAAAGTGAGACTTTACTCTTGAAGAGTGACTTTTCACTGTATAAAAGTAAATTCTCACTCCAACAAAGTGAAGTTTCAACTCTGTTTGAAGAGTGAAATTTCATCTTCTGTGAGGAATGAAATCTTCACTCCAAGAGATTTAGAGAGGCCGTAGTTTGATTTAAGATTTCTGATACATGTATGTCAACGCCATATAGTTTTAATTTTTACAAATATAATGTTTTAATCTTGATACGACTGGTAATTTATTAGGGTTCGAGTTTTGTTTGAAACTTCGATGTATCGACATTGAACGCATGTAACAAGAAGAAAAATTCACATTCGAACGAGTGTTCAAGAGGAGAGGATCATGTGTGATTGTAATAAAGATTTTATTAAACAAATTGACTGTTGGAATGTTGAATATTGAAAAATGCACAGGTAGCACGAAGTATCAATCTCAAATCTGAAAAATGGAATAAAAAGCTGAATCTTTCAGAATTTATCATCAACCTGTGCATTCGAAATGAATTCATATGAAATACCCTGGAAACTCCTCATTTCATTCGTCATAAAGATTCCCAAAATGGGAGGGCTCTTTAAATTTCTTGGTGTGAAAATCCACTCCCAAAGAGTCACAATACTGCAACTCCAACAAGACTGAATTTTCACACTCTTGGAGTGAGGATTGATAAAAAGGGGAAATTTCACTCTTCAGACCGAGTTGAACCCACACTCTGATGGAGTGAATCTTTCACTCCCAGGAATTTAAAGAAGTTGTTTCAGATTTCATTGGGGCAATATTTTCACTGATTCAACCAGAACTCTGCATAAGAAAACCCTGGTGAAAAAGAATGTTCCTGAATTCCATTGCAAAACTCTGATAAAACTTGTGAAAAATCGAGAAAATTTTCCTGAACAACATATCTCCTCTGTTACAAGTAATCTACAGAATTTCATTGACGAATGGGAGAATAAATAAATTTCAATGAAATTCAATGATGTTTCATCAGAAATTCCACCATTCGTAATAAAATAGAATATTTCTACCTGGATCTCAAAGACTCTGACTTTTTTCTAACTGAAACACCCTAGAAAACCATGAACTACTTTGAAAAACTCTTCACTGGAGGATTTGAGAGATTTTCAGAGAAATTTGTACACCACCCAAACAGCATCACGTGCCACTGGAATGTTTATGGAAGCCCTGCTATAGAACGTGGAAAGAAACCTCATTCAAACCTATGAATGGGAGGTTTATAGAATTTAGACGAAGTTTTTTGAATGTTCAGAACACGTTCCAGAGACACATTTTGCTATTGGGTATCCCGATTAAATCCTATCCTTGCCGATGCACAAAAACAATTCAAACCCATAAAAAAAGAAATTATTGAGTTTGAATGGTGTTTCTGCATCGGAATCAATCAAAATAGAGAAATCTCCAAACGACACGCATCGAATGGACTGGGAATGATTCTAACTGCGACGCAGGTACGTGGAAATCTTCTTCAATTCAATATCTCAGGCAAACCAATAAGCGATATTCAATAAGAATTATACAGAAAATGAATTTTTCAACACACCATTCTTGTTTTGATTTTTTCCTCACGTCAAATTTGATATAGAACATAAAAATCGACGATGAAAATGCTGAAAAACAATTCAAATATATTGTTCTCAATTTGGTTTTGAAAATATCCTGACGTAGTGACGAAAAACCACGTTTTCTTCACGAACCATTCCCGCCCTAAAGGAAAACATTTTGTTGGAATTTTTTTTTCAATATTATGATTCTTGTCATTGAATTTTATTGAATTTAATTCAGTCCTGAACCACAGCTATTGAAAAAAAGCACAATCAAATTTAACAGAATTTCTGATAATTTTCCAAATTAGTACATTGATATTGATGGAAAACTTCCAATAAACAATGTTAATATAGTATATTCATTGAGATTTGTTGACGTTTCATAAACAGTTGTGCCAAAACTGACCAAAATTCAACATTCCTGTCAACAAAAGTTAATCGAAAAATAAAACCTTCAATGAAGTTTTCTGAATAAAATTCAAAATAATTCACTGTCAGTTTATATTGAATTGAATTTATACCGTTTTTGTTGATTCATCACGAAGAATTGTGACAACGCGTATCAAAAGTCATCAGATAACAAAGTTCAATAAATATCAACGACAAAAACCGAGCCACCATGCTCGTTTGCGAGGTAATGATGTCGGTCCTTTTCTTCATCCGAACACAACAAACTATTATCGAAATATTATGCGCATCTGTAATATTGAGATGCATACTGAAATAAACACACAAACGGCAAAATCAATAGCGTAGAATTAGCCCATGGAGATCAAGAATTTTGATCCCAAACCAGATACAAGTACCTAGTGCTACACCAGGGCAACCGCCGCTGGTTTTGCAAAAATCATTGATCCAAAAGAGTATCAATCCAACCATCTTGGGGGAATGGAAATTCCTCTCCTCCCTGTTGAAAAAGTCCCACACAGTGTTTCCACACAAACAAACAAAAATTGCCACTAACTAGAATGAAAAATCCCTACCTTGGTAAAAAAATCTCTCTGAATCTCTCTGAAAATTTCACGTTTCCGAGAAATTCGGAGTAATTCATCGTGATTCAGGGAAATTTAGAAGGATTCAGGAACGGGTAAATTAAGAAAAATTGTGCGTTGAACTTTTCAGGAGGATTCAGAAAAATTCAGAGAGAGATACATTGAGAAAAATTTGTTGTGCGAGATTTCAGAGGCATTCAGGGAGTTTTAGAGAAACTCAAAGGAACGGAAATTAGGAAAAATTTGGCATGGAACTTCACGGAAGGATTTAAAGAAATTCAGAGAAATTCAGGGAGAAATAAATTGAGGGGAATTTTTGGTTCAAGATTGCAGAGGGATTCAGGGAGTTTTAGAGAAACTCAGAGACCCGGACATTAGGAAAAATTGACCACAGAACTTTTTTAGGAAGGGTTCAGGGAAATTCAGGGAGATTCAGAGGGATTGGGAGAAATTCAGAGAGAAATTAATGAAGTGAAACTTTTTGTTCAAGAATTCGGAGGTATTCAGGGAGTTTCAGGGAAAATCAGAAATCCGAAACTTAGCAAAAATTAAGTATGGAACTTTACAGAAGGATTCAGACGATTTCAGAGTCAGCTTTGAATTCTCAATATTTGAAATCCGGAGAGATTCAAAGGGATTCAGAGGAATTCAGAGAGATTCATGGAAATTTATAAAAATTCAGGAGAATTCAGAAAGATACAGGCAAATTTAGGGTAAGCTTTGAAATCTGGATATATGAAATTTGGACACATTCAACGAGATTCAGAGGAATTCAGCATGAGCTTTGAATTGTTAATAAATGCAATTCTGCAGAATTCGGAAAGATTTAGAGAGATCCTGAAGAATTTATAGATTTCCATAGAAAAATTGAGAGAGATTCAAAGGAAGTTGGAGAGATTCAGGATGTATGACTATTTGACAGGTCTCCAACTTTCTCTGAATCCCTCTAAAATTGCTCTGAATCTCTCTGAAGAATGTCCCAAAATATAGAGAGATTCAGAGAGATTTTTTTTACCAGGGTAGTTATCCCTTTTTTCTTAGAAAAAAAAAAACAATCCCTCTTAGTCCCTCTTTTGGAAGAAAGAAATCCCTAAATATTCCCCCTTTTTGGGAAACGAATGTCTTGTTAAAGATACATTCTAAATATCGAATTTTAGTTCGGGTTTTGTATTTCCATGAAAAAGAATACCCTGTCTAAAAATCCCTCAATCCCTGTTCAATCCCTTAAGAAGTCCAAAAATCCCCAAACTGGGATAATAATCCCTGAAGTGGAAACACTGGTCCCATACATTCTTATATATAAATCTTATTAGTTTATATAAATTTCAACAAGTTTTTATCAGTGTATATGCGGTTCTGTCCTAGAACTTATGAGTTTTATATGATTTCATATACCCTAACAGCACTGGGAGGTTTTTAAAACGTTCCAAGAACGTTGGGACGTGTTTAAAACATTCTCAGAACGTTTTCACAACGTCCAGGGACCTTGGTGCTATCAGGGTAGGAATAATGCAAAAATTATATGAGAACTTTATGAAATTCAATTAGAATCATTTGCAAAATCTCATGAAACCGTTAAAATCAAGTGTGTGTACTAGATTTCATGCGGTTTCTGTCCTAGAAATAACTAGAATTGATCAGAGTTTATGAGATCTTTTCAACAGGGCTTCGTGCCCATGGTGGTCAAGCGAAAAGGCGTCTCAAGGTTGTCACGGCACCCTCTGTTATATCTTGTTTGAGTTTATCGGTACAGCGGGCACGGATGTCGGGGTGTACGCGCTCTCGCGTTAACATGGCAAAGCTCGGCACTGCGAGCGGATTCAGCGGTTCAACGCGTTGCTTTAGGGTACTCGTTGCCCATTCCTAAGGCTGACACCTTTCACTAGCGCGAACGTGCTCTCCACGGCATTTAGTGACTTGTCATAGTTACCAGGGGGCCTAAACTCAAATGAAAAATTTTCAGACGGATCTCAGCGCCGCCGTACGGCACCTCCATTGAAGTAAATTCGCATGGACAGGCTAACACAAATGATTGACGAATCATAAAAATTGTTGAAGTAGTGTTAGTGTATCTATAAAAATTACTTCAATGGAGGTATCCGTCTGAAAATTTTTCATTTGAGCAGAAAGAAAATGAGAGGGCTCACGGCCACCTTTTCACTAATAGTAAAAGTTCCACCGGCCCTCTGACGGTTGGATCATGGAAGTTGACACACTGCAATTTTATTTTTTAATACTACAAAATCGCACATTTCTTTTGTATACTTTTCAACACGTATTTGATTAAAATGATTTTATGTATCGATGTTGAATGCATATAATTTTTTATCATCATGAATAAGAAAAATGAAAAATGGGAGAGGAGGGGGTTGATGGACCAGGTTCCGTGTTCCATCCGATAAGAGGGCGCTTCAATGTTTACTATCGATGGAACCCCGGCCGTGAGCTCTCTCATTTTCTCTCTGATTTGAGTTTATGCCCCCTGATAGTTACCAAACTTTTTTTGATTAGGTATTTTTTGCAAAATTCTCTTCAATCTTATTGAGGTGTTATATTCCCCTTTTTCTCTCTTACAAAAAAGCTCTTTTCAATCATTTTTTTGAGCATTCCTCTACGATAATCGTGAACAACCAATACACCAATCGATTGAGCAACTCTTCGGGAGTAAGAAAAACTTTTTTTATTGAAAATTTTTTGCAAAATGGCGGCTGTAGGAGCGTTTTGCTGGAAACTATGGTTTGAAATCGACAAGCAGCAGGATTCGAAGAGTTTTCATCCGGTGAACTTTAAAATTGAACTGTAACTTCATTGTGTGATTATCCAGCGGAGTGCACACGATTTTTACGATTGGTCCACAGGATTTTTTTTATAAACAATCAAATAAGACGATTTTTTTCCCGAAAATTCGAATGTTTTGTTCAAGGTCTCGCACAATTTTTTCATGAAAAAGTAAAGGTATACTTCCCTCTCCTGGTCGATTTTTTCCCTGAAAAAACTATACTAGATCGTTTCGACCGTTTTACATTATTAATATTCAATCAATTACTTTGATCTATATTTGGATCAAAAAATTCGACATAAATCAGAGAATCCGACTCCGGTCATCAAACCCTAGTAGCACAAAACGTGCGTCAAACATTCTGAGAATGTTTGCAGGACATTTAAATATTCCAAGAACGTTTGGAGAATATTTGACGCACATTGGTGTTACTTGGGAATAATTTTACACAGCTTACATTTGTTGTAATATCGAAAAAAAAACCTGAATAGAGGTTTCTAATTGCCTGAGAACGAAATTTCGTTCCAGACCCGCATTGTCCCTCAACATAGTTCAGTGGAAATGTACCATGATTTGTACTGTGTATATCATCCCATGTAACACAGAATATTCTGAGAATATTCTCACAACATCCGTAAAACGTACTGTATCGAATATTCTTACAAAGAGCGTAGAAGCTTCGTAAATATTCATAGAAGATTCTTAGAACATTTGAATGGGACTGTTTCGAATATTCTAGGAACGTTCGTACAATATGCGTACAAAGTTTGTAGGGAGATTGATAAGCAGCGCGTGCGCAAGCATCTTAATGACATGAATTCAGTAATGGCGGATAATGTTGTTGACAAGCTACAGACCCTTGGATAATATATTATTTTAATTTGTATTTGGGGAATGAGAAATTGATAAATGTGCATTTTAATATCCCGAATATTTTGAGGGCGTCATGCGTGAAAAATAATCTTCAAAAGCGTAATCAAATTTGAAGAAATATCGTATATATTATGATTGCTTGTTGCGAATCATAAGTATCTCACCCATCCATGTGGATCCATGATATTGCTAAAAATCTATGATGACAGATGTTTATTGATTGAAAGAATATTGATTGTGAATTAGTTACATGCAGAAGTCATATTGGCAGGAATTTCTATTTTAACAGCATTTTTTTATAATATTCCCACAATATTCGTGGCATAATATTCTGAGAATATTTGAAACAGTCTCATTCAAACATTCTGAGAATGTGCGTAGAATATATTCGCACGTAATAAGAATCTCCTTAGAATATTCGAATATCCTCAACGTATATTCTTAGAACATTCTCAGAACGTGCTTGTGCTACCTGGGATTCGTGTTGATAATTTCAAAGAGATTGTATCAGGAATTTTCCCAATAAATCCTGGTTAAAAGAACCCATTGATTCTGACCAATTCTCATTGAATTACAATTAAACGTGGACAATGTTCTGACCAAATCTCACTAAATTACGATTAAACTTGGACAATGTTCTGACCAAATCTCATTGAATTTCATTTGTTAGATTCAATGGGATTCTTTTAACCAGGGAAGAACGATACAAAACGATACATTTTTTCTATAGTTTTCAATGAGGTTTCTGAATACGGAATTTACGAAGTTGTATCGCTATTAAACGATAGAACTCTATCGTTCCTTATCGTTTTCTATGAAAATTTAAAAGAATGTATGGGATTTTATCGTGGAATTCGTATAAGAAAAGTACCAGTTATTTGGAAATAAATAATTATAGTCTATACGAATTTCACGATAAAATCCCATACATTCTTTTGAATTGTGATAGAAAACGAAGAGGAACGATAGAGTTCTATCGTTTAATAACGATATAACTTCATAAATTCCGTATTCAGAAACCTCATTGAAAAATATGGAAGAAATTTATCGTTTTGTATCGTTCTTTATGGGGATAATTCAGCAGGGTCATTTCTTGATACGCAACCTGTTACAAAAATCCAGCTAGGATCCGAAATTTACCTGCATCGCCAGCTAAGACTCCACCTGGATTCCAATTCCAACTGGAATCCCACATTGGAGTTGAAATTCTAGCTGAGATTCCACCTGGAAATGAGGTATCCCAGCTAGAAACGTAGATAAATTTCGGAGCTGGAATCCACATCGAATCCCAACTGAATTTTTGTGACAGGGAAATTTTATTGAAAATTCATGTTGATCTTTGATGAATTTCAATGACATCAATCCAACTTTTATTACTTTTCATGAATAATTACATACAAAATTCAAATAAATCTAAACTTGATTTATTCGAAGGATACCAGAATTGTTTCGAACTCCTTTTCCTATCGTCAAAGCGTATCCTTTTCTCCTTCACTTATTTGCAATGTTGTTGTACAGAGTTCCCACAAAATTTTCATATTCAATTTTCAGAACTTTCCATGACCTTTCTTCTAGAATTTCTATGACCATTGGCTACATAATGGGGATGAAAAAATGATGAATAAATATTTCAGTACATCTCCTATCGGAATCAATTATCTCCTATTAGTTTCTGTGCGGTTATTGTCACAGCAGCTATGGAAATTTATGGGAGGTCCATCGAACTTCTCGAGCAGGGGAGTCAATAATGAAAACATGAACCTAACGATCCATTGCATATAATGAACGAAATTGTTAATTAAAAATGAAAACTTACATATGACAATCAAATATTGTATGAAATCCACAAGAACGAAAGTTATATGCTCGAACTATTGGTATAAATATTTGCTATAACACAAATTTGCTATCACAAATAAATTAAATTTCAAAATCTCATCACATATATAATCAAACAAACTTTACTTTTTATTTGAAACTGAACTTAAAAATAATTGATATCACGTATTTTAGCAGAAATGTTAGTACAATACTTTTAGTTGGAACAAAAATCAATTTTCAATCTGATTTTGAATGAATAAAACTGTTCCAGCTGAGTATTGTATGTTTATGAACAAACATATGTTCAAACTCGCCGAAATAAAATACACGAAATTCAATGAAAATTCTTCTTTCAAGAGGAAACCATAGAAAATTACAGTACGTACACAACAAAAATAATCATTTCTTCGAATAAAATGAATATAGAAGATTCAACAGGTAAAAACATTTGATGATATAATTTGATTTGAGAAATATAAACCGAATCATATTTTTTTTATTCTGTTTATTATAATACTTTTTCTGAATTTTTGATTTTTTTAATTAATCGCTTCTTCCTCAATTTGCTGTTTTATGCGAGATACCTTTCTCTCTTCTTGAAGTTTCTTGAGGTCCTTCATTGAAAAAGAATTGTACTTTGAATACATCCAAATAGACATTTCCAACCTTACTTCTTTGAGAAGATTCAACACTTTTCTCTTGGATATAAAAAGATTTATCATTCGCTCTTATTTTAGAATAATACGTTCACTTATTCTCTGAATTTCTTGGAATGAAAATCCATTCCTGAAGATTGAAAATACTGCGAATCTGATAAGAGCGAGCATTTCACTCTTCAAAGCGAGTTAAAATTCCACTCCAATACAGTAAAAATTCATTCTTTTGGAATGGAATCTCATTCTTCTTGAACTTGCAGTGTTTTCATTCTTCGAGAGTGGATTTTTCATTTTAAGAAATTCAGAGAGTACAGGTCCCCCCTTTGAATAGTGCCGAATAGTGTTTTTTCAGTCTATCAAGGAAAGACATTCGAATGAGAGAACGAACTGCACAGTCGTTGTAACAAGTCCGGTAAAAGTTATAACGAAAATATCTTTGGATGCGTTGTTATTGATGAATTTCAAACATTTTTCTTCGACTTTATATCATTATAAATGTTTCTTCTATCACCCTGATGGATGAGAAATTCTCAAATCACAGCAATAACATATCATCTGAAGATTTTTTCATTAAAACTGTATCGGACTTGTTACAACAACTGTCACATGAAAAGAATTCCCACAATAATTTCTTAGATTCAAAGAAATGCTTGTTTCTTTGCACATCTGTCAGGCCTTTTTAAAAATCTTCATTTTACAAGCATGCGCGTTATATATACATTTCAATATTCTCGTTATTGAAACATCTATGCCTACATCTTATCGTTCAAAACCGATATTGAAATATGAAACACCCTACAGTGCTTAGATGATATATGTATATGAAAAACTACCGTATCAACTCGAAACTTCTGATATCCTCACATTCAATGTTGTTTTCTTGAACCTTCCGATAGATTTAACTCGCAAACTATCCTGTAAAATACTTTATCAGTGTTAGCGAAGAATGAATCGACAATTTTCACGATAACGATAAAACAAGTACATCCTTCGACTCGGCGAAGTCACGAACAATAAATTTTTTATCACGTCACAGTGACATTGAAGAGAACAAAAACCAGTTTATCATGGAGATGAATCTCTCACATATTTATAGAATGCTCTTCCCTCGATTCTTGATAACTTACGAATAAATCTTGAATTTATCTCATTAAAAAGGGTGTATGGAGAAGAGTATACAAAACAACACACACCAACAATTTAATCATATACCTCGTTTACATTTTTATTCAATATAATATATAATCATAGCTACACGCGATTGATTAAACCTAATAGTGTACCTATTAACGTGTACCTCTCACGGTACTCTTTCTCTCTCCCTTACGATAATAATCCTCTGAATAATATATATTATGTGCAAAAATAGAAGGCTTGAAACATCTATTTCTGAGTGATAGTAATATAAAGAGCGCGATAGCGGTATACCTTCATCGACAGGAATGTATAGTATGAACTTTATGATTACATCAAATTAGAAATCAACACAAAAATATATCATAAATATTGAAATGATCGGGAGAAGATGGTGACAACAAAGTCCGATGATGATTTGTGTACGCTCACGTTGCCAGATGAAATACATAACATGATATATATCCTCTATCGATTCACGATACAATAACACAAATAAAACCACAACGAGCGAGAACTCACGAAAATTCTATCCCTCGAAAAATATAAAATTACACACATATATATATATATGTGTGTATTATAAATATATACAAATAGAGAAGTCAACTGCTGAACTGCTGTTAACGCGAATCCAAAGAATATATATGTGAATGAGGACAAAAAGAAACAAACGTGACTTATACGATACAGTCTTCTTCTTTATATACGGTGTCCATCTTACGTTCGATTACGTCTTAAAATAAAATGAAAATGTGAAAATGATGGTTTTTGATGAAAGAGAATAAAGTTTCATCGTCACTTACAGCACTCTCAAATTAAAGCTATGATGAAAATTGCATAACACGTGTATACACGCATATATAATATCCTTTTAATACATTTATACAGCTACGTATATACGCGTATATATATATATATATATATATATATCGATACATACATGTATATAAGCATTCATATATATATATACAAAAAAAATCTTCTCTCTTGAACAACATCAATGATAAAATATGTGTGTGTATATTAAGAGGGTGCAACAAATCAAAATGTATGTAAATGTAGAGTATTGCCAAAGTTAGAAAAGATATAATGCTTTTTCATTGCTTTGCTGGATCATATAAAAATATGAAAAACAATCAAAAACAAATAGATATTGTAGTAGGTAGATGATACGTAGGGAGGTATAGAGTATATACCGCCCCGCCATACTGTATCAAAATTTTATGAATGAATGCCGTGAGTTCCCGGTTCCTGTTGCGGTACTTTGACAAGAACCGTTCTGGTGCCTTCCGAATCGGAAATATTGATCTTAAGCTCGTTCGTCAAAGCTTCGAGCTTGTCAACAGTTCTAATCCTTTGTCCGCCGGGATTCGGAGGCGGCCATACGTCGTCCAACGGTGGCTCGATGTACTTTCTCATATGCGGCTGTGTCTGCATCATCAACATCCCAAACTCATCGTCGTGTTTCGTATTATCCAGCGTACCGCCTACGTGATCGGCAGACGAGATGTATTTGGGCGCTGGTTCAACGTCGATACGTGGACGCTTGTAAAGCGGTTGTTGGATCACCGAGGGACTGTAATCGTGATCCAACAAACCCTCGACTTCTTGCATAATTTCTTCGCTGTACTGTTGTAGCTCTTCGTTCAATTGTTTCGTGTACAATAAATTCCTTGAACGACCTGCAAAACGAAAACATACCAAAGAGATAATGTGAGATTTTCTTCGAAAAGAAGAAAGGTGGTTGTACAGTACGGTACAACAAGATCAAATATCTTTCCATCCTTTCTACTACTGCTACCCAAGGGAGGAGGGCTTTAGAAAGTAGCGAAACAACTTTTTTTTTTTAAAAAATACGCGTTGCCCCAATTTCGATATCAGCGGCAACGAGCATTGCTACTCACTTGCTTTGCTCACGTTGCTTTCCTCGCTCGCTTATTATGATTATAATCTCGTCGGTAGATAAAAGCATGAATAAATCAATGACAACTTTCGACTAACTCTACCAATGAGAAAATATATTTCAATATATAATCAATTTGAAAGAGAAAGTGTGGGTATAATAGAGCACACAATGGTGGTGTTTTAACGATCACAAAAAGCAACACAACACTCCTGCGAATCATCAAGAGTGATTCAAGTCAGTCGAGTGGATCGTAGAGAGGAATAATTGTTTCCATCGTTTGCTTGATTTTGTAATATTCCTCTTCGTGAGAAATCAATGAAAGAATAATTCTGAATTTTCAAGTCCTGGAAAATCCTAACCTGATGCTGTGCAAACTCGTAAACGAGATCCAATACATTTATTATTATCGATCTAAAACATATTCCAAACTTCTCAAACAAACCCCTCAATCTTTTCGAATACAAACAATATTATTTTTGTACGATGAAAGGAAACTCCTAGATCGGTATGAAATATGGTATTTTCGTGCAAAAAGGTAGGATGCATCTCTAAGGAGTTATATAATTCGATAAATCAAGAAAAATTTTGTATGCCAAAGGTGCATCTACAGTTTCCACGGAACCGTTATCGAAATTCGACAGGACTTCTAGGTACTAAACTACTTTTGCTTGAACAAAATCATAGAAGTGTCCAGAGTGACACAACTGTGGGAGCCTTTTTGTTTTAGTCAACTCAATTTCTTTTGAGTTCCCTGAAAAAACCAACATCTACGTTACATTACTCGAACGACAGAAGTTTCTTCGAAAGATCATTTGGAAAATTCTTCATCTTTCTTAGTTTTTATTGGATATTCAAGGAAAAGAACCTGCTGTAAAGGTGAATTGTATTAAGAAAAAACATTCAAAAGTACTATGTTTTGTAGAGTTGAAGAGGAAGTCAAAGGAAAAGCAAGGGCTAGATAAGATAAAGTTAGATTACATAAACTGGTTGTTTGAATGATATTCCTCACTCTTGGGTACCTCTTGGGACAGCCAAAGAATTGAGAATAAAGAGACCAAAACGTCAGTTGAACGTAATAAGAAAGCTGTTGAATATGAAATAAAATAAAAAGAGGGGTTCAATTGGATAAAGCGAGGTTGGAAGGAAAACAAAGGAAAAGGGTGGAAGAATGATTCAATGAAGGGAGAGATAATAAACAGTATAACATGAATGAATTCACTGAAAGTGGAAATTAGTGTAAAGAACAGAAATAAACGAGTAGATTTGATTATGAAAAGAGTATCGGAAACATCTATAAACAGTGGGAAACGCTTTCCAGAGGTGGCTAATGAATAGAGATGTGCGAATCGCATTTTTTGAATCGAATCGAATTCTAGCAACAAAAGGGTTCAAGGCACATTTTATAAATGTCAAGGCCCAATAATGGCTCATGACTGGACCATAGGTGGAATTAATCGTACGGTGATGGCACCCATCGATGGTTCGATGATAACTGAATACCGAATGATAACTCGGGCCCAGGAATGGCGGAAAGTAAACGGCCAATTATTATCGAGGGTTTTGATGCCTGGATACCTTGTCAATTTTGATAGAATTTTTTAATTGATTCCTCACGTGATCTCGACGATTCTAACTGCACTCGATTCCCAACAGTTGCTCCACACTTCGTTCATTCGAAATTCATTTGTTAAAAAATTCTCACGAAAATGACGTGAAATATCACGTGATTTACAGCGTGATTATTTATCATGATCAGGGCTGGCCAAGTATTTGAAATACAATCATTCTAAATACGTACTGGAATGAAAACCAGTGTTATATATCTCACAACTAAATTTAAAGTGCTTCATTCAAAATCTTTGGTATTTAATCCCTCAAATATTTGAGAATTACTCAAAATACTCGGAAAATGTATTTAAAACACAAAATACAAAATACTTCAGGAAATCTATTTCAAAATCATATTTTTCGATTGTAAAATATAAAATTCTTTGAAAAATACTACAGGAAATATATTGTGAATTCAAAATACGAAGTACCGATTTTATTTCCAATACCTTTTTCGCATAATTTGTATTTCAAATACATGTCCAGCCCTGATCATGATAAACCACGTGATTTTTCATCTCATTTTTAACGTGATTTTCAACATCATAAAGAAATTTAGTTGCCTGAACAAAATATTAGTTTCCAACTAAAAAAGTTTGTTATCACGAACAATATCCCAGTCCAGGCAACTCATAATTCTCATTGCATGTCAATTTTAGTTACTGCAACTAAAACCGTGTTTTTTCAAAGCAATCCAGCAAATCTCGATAAAAGTCAACGAATTTCACAGAAATGCACTGTGAAAAAACAATTTGAAATTTTGTGTATCGGATGAATGTGAAAATTCTGCAACTTGTAATTGAAATCAAGTTCAATCATGAATTCATGAAATTTACTGCAAAATGTATTAAAATTCATATAAAAATGCATGAAAAATCAGAATTCTGTATGAGATATCATAAAATTAAATATGAAATATCAAAAAAGTTTTGAAAATTGATATAGAATTTATATGTTAATTGATTCACATAAATTTATATGAAATTCATGGACTATTATTGAATATCACCGAAATTTTGCTACATTGGCGTTGAATTTTCCTGATCTCTTAATGGAAAAAAAAACAAATAGGCGGGAATTGAGTAAGGTTCGATGAAATTTTCTACCAATTCTTTGGATTTTTCTCCTTTGCCAATTCGAAATCGAAATCTTCGAATAATTTGTATACGAATTCCTAATGTTCGTTAACGAATCGAATCGAATATAAAGGATAATTAAGAAGCGAAATTTGACACCTCTGTGGAGCTGGAACTTCCACAAAACTATTGGAAAATTAGCTGCTCTATACCGAGTTTCTTTCACTTAAAACCTAGTTTTAAGTGTGCTCTCTAGCATTTTTAGAGTCAGAATTCAATCTTTAGTCGACCAGACACGTGAGCTTATTGAATTTTCGAGTGGAATTTCTAGAGTGAAAAAGCCCACTTGAAAGGGACAAAATCGATCTGCCCTATTATTTTTGTGCTCTACGGATCTACAAGCAACTTTTATATTCAGAAGATAGGATGTGTTATCTCGAAAAGTATTTCTAGGGAACTCTCTTTGCATAACAATTCGCGTTGTGCAAAAAAATCCGCGGTGTTATATACAAATTTAACAGTTCCACAACGTAAAATTTAAACCCATCAGTGTTTTTTTTTTTGTGGAAAAAGCCCTCTTGAAGTAACCCCAAGAAAAAACCCTGAAAAAAGGGAAAAAGGTATCGAAGAAGCTGTTATTTCTAATGAATTATTCAAAATTTAACTCTAGAATTATGGACAGCAGAAATTACTTCTGAAAGAAGCAAATGCGAGTGAAGTGAAATCCAAAGAATAACTATAAGTATAAGTACTAAATCCAATCAATCTTATAGTTCATAAATAGAATATTATTAATGTTTAGCATCCAAATATTTCGAGATCATTTAAAGAACAATATCAAATTCGAAATGTAAAGTATAATTGTAGAATTTCATTCACGTATTTCACTCGTCATATCGAATGTACGTGATATAATAAACCACAATGTATCCCATATGACAGACAAAAAATTCTTTTTCAAGAATGTGAATAGAATTCTTGTTGAGCTCTTTTCAAACTGATGAACTTCATCAAGAACTCTAAAAGTACGAACTATATTTTACTTACATCGACGAGTTCTTTGAGAGCAATGAAACGATCTAAAAAGCAATTCAGAAGAACTCGTTGATGTGGAAAATAAAACATTTTCAGAATTCTTCATGAATTCTCAACTTCGAAAAGAGTACCTCAAGAATTCTATTGATATTCTTGAGAAGGGATTCTTCGTGTGTTACACTGGAAAAAATATTCATTTTTAGGAATTAAATATTCAATTAGATGCAAAAACTGATGACTCGTGGCGAATAAATTATTTATTTAGAAGACCAACTTATTTGGGTCATCGTTAATTCTAAGAAATATCTTATGGAGAGAGGACGAATAAACTATTTATTTAGTTGGAAGAAAACTTTTTTCCCAGTGTATATGGAATAATGTGAGGCCGTGATATGAACGAACGATTAATTCGGATTTCAAAACTATCAAAAACATAAATTTATCAATAATAACCAAAATGCCAAATTACACAAAAACACATAAAACCCAGAAAAAAAAACCATGTTCTTGAAGTTGGAATCGTTTATAGAAGCGAAACCGAAAATTCAAACTCACGAAATCTGATAAATCAACTCAATACATCTTCCGAAATTAACTCCTTGGAACTAAAACCATCGTTTAAACAATTTACTGTAAGATTTTCTGTCTTCAATAGCTAAATATTGTATTATTTATCTACTGATTTGTTTCAATAAACGATTCAAACTTCAGTAACATAAAAAACCGGACTGGGTCGGATTCTTACAAAAATTCCTGGGTTTTTTCAAACCCTGAAAATTTGCGTGGATTACTTATGATTTACATTCAATGACTTCAGTTCGATCCCCATTTAAACGATTTTCAATTCATTCTATGTTAAGAATCATGATAACTGCACACTACTGCTCAAAAATTTCGGTTCACCTTCGGAAAAAAAGGCAAAAGTTTGAATTATCGTATCTGAATGAAAAATGGTCGGAGAAAAAGAATTAAAAAATCCATTTTGGAGGGCAAAGTATGATCTTTCAAATAGAAAACCCTTTTTCTCTCTGTGATGATGCCTCAAAGTGCTGCGGTGATTCGAATATGGCGTTTTTTCACACTTCTTTCTTTAGAAATATCACTATATTTGCTGCATATGGAGGGGAATTTATTTCACCGGATAACGGAGACACCCATTTATAGATAGATCATTTCTTTCCTTTCTCTATGATTTTTTCTCGCAGAGTTATTCAATTTTTTTGTGCTTGAGGTCGTTTTTTTGAAACTGTGAGTGAAAAAATTGCAACGGGCAAAAAAGTTTGGTTTTCAAGTGTTCTACACCTAAGAATCTTTCTAAAATTGTTTGAGCTAGTTGATATACGTAACTGTTCGAAAGAACTGCATCTAGACCAAGCCATTTGCAACATTTTCATCATTCCATCAATGAAATACGGACATTTTTTGATTTAGGTCTGTTTGTTTATCAATCCTGGGTGAAAATCCAACCCAGTACTAGCTCGGAACATCTAAGTTTGGGACAATACTGAACTGGATTTGATTCCTACCTAGGAATACTACCAGGTGTGTAAGTATGAAACCAGAATTTGCCCATAGGTGGCGCTAGATGTCGATGCAGTTACCTACACATCACGTCAGCGGTGTCTTGTTATTGTATCGATATCCGACAAAGATTTCCAACTCACAATGACACGAGTTTCATTCAGTAGCATTAGTTTATTAGAGATAAACATGTCGAGTTTTGTGCCAACAAATTACGATTTGCGGACAGCACTACTTTTCTGTTTTCATCTGAAGAAAACCGCAGCCGAATGGCATCGAATGCTCGTGGAGGCGTTTGGTGAGCATGCTCTCGGTAAAACACAGTGTTTCGAGTGGTTCAAACGGTTCAAAAGTGGCGATTTTGACGTCAGGAACGAAGAACGTGGAAGACCACCGAAAAAGTTTGAAGACGCTGACCTGCGAGCCTTGTTGGACGAAGACGACGCTCAAACACAACAACAACTGGCGGATCGGTTAAAGGTGACCCGAGAAGCCATCTCCCTTCGGTTGAAAGCCATGGGAAAGATACCAAAGGTGGGGAAATGGGTTCCACATGAACTCAACGAAAGACAGCAGGAAAACCGCAAAACATCGTGCGAAATGCTGCTCGCCAGGTTCCAAAGAAAGTCATTTCTCTATCGAATTGTGACTGGCGATGAAAAGTGGATATATTTCGAGAATCCTAAGCGCAAAAAGTCATGGGTTACTCCGGGTGAACCATCAACATCGACGGCAAGACCAAACCGCTACGGACGAAAGACAATGCTGTGTGTTTGGTGGGATCAGAAGGGCGTAATCTACTACGAGCTGCTGAAACCTGGGGAAACTGTCAATACTCAACGCTACCGACAACAAATGATCGATTTGGATCGAGTTTTGCGTGAAAAACGACCAGAATACCAACAAAGACGACACAAGGTGATTTTGCTGCATGACAATGCACCAGCACACAAAGCAAAACAGGTCCAGGAAACGATAGAGTCGTTCCGTTGGGAGATTCTTCAGCACGCGCCTTACTCACCGGACTTTGCCCCATCCGATTACTACTCGTTTGCATCGATGGGACACGCACTTGCTGAGCAGCGCTTTACTTCTTACGAAGATGTACAAAAATGGCTCGATGACTGGTTTACCTCAAAAGAGCAACAATTCTTTTGGCGCGGAATCCACAAATTGCCAGAAAGATGGAAAAAATGTATAGATAGCGACGGACAATACCTTGAATAAGTTACTTTCTATCATATCATTACAATATTTGGTATATGATGATATAATTCATATTACTCAGTAGCATCTCACATATTAGGTGTGCGAGTTGAAATTCGGCTTCAAGTTGGTGGCATGAAACAAAATATTCGAACTCATCCAATTAGTCCGCCATTTTGGATATATGTAGCGTGGACATTGCAGTTGTCATATCAGTCATTTTCAAGTAGTAATTTCCTGCGTATCAATGTTGTGAGATGAATTTCGATAAGCAACATTCACGCCATTGTATTCTATTCTGTTTTCAAATGAATAAAAATGCTGCTCGAGCTATGGAATTGATTAATACGACATTGGGTCAACATTCTGTGAGCCATTCTGTGAACAGTGAAAAAGTGGTGCACAAGATTTCGTAATGGAAATTTCAGTCTTAAGGACGATTCAAGTCCAGGTGCGATTAAAAAATTTGAGGATGAAGAACTTGAAGTTTACCGAATGAAAATCCATGTGAAACTCAAGAAGAGCTTGCAGAACAGTTAGGAGTTACTCGTCAAGCAATTTCACTTGGATTGCATGCATTGGGAAAAATACAGAAGGAAGGAAAATGGGTTCCTCATAAACTGACGGAAGAAAATAAAAGACAAAGAGTTGGCATTTGCATGAATTTGCTTTCTCGGTTCAAGAAGAAGAATTTTCTGCATAAAATCATGACGAGTGATGAACAGATGGATTTTGTACGACAATCCTAAACGTAGAGAAGCATGGGTTGATCCGGGCCAGCCATCCACATCAGTTGAAAAACCGAATATTCATGCAAAGAAAGTTTGACTCTGTGTCTGGTGGGATTGGAAAGGAATCATTTACTACGAGCTTCTCGAACCTGGCCAAACTATTACAGCTGAGCATTTACCGGGCCCAGCTGATCAAAGTAAGTGAAAACCAACCCAGGAACTCATCTTCAATTTAGGCTGGGAAGTTGTACCTCATGCGGCATATTCACCAGACCCTGTTAGCTCCTTCTGATTATCAGTTATTTATTCATTTTAGTCGTCATATTTGAAGGAGTAGCACTTCATGATGACTATCGAAGATGTCCGGAAATGGCTGGATAACTATTTTGTTTCAAAACCACCAAGTTTCTATCGTGAAGGCATTCATCTACTCCCCGATATATTGCAAAAGAATTGATAATTCTTGAAAGAAGTATTTTTTTAATAAAATTGAATTTGACACAAAAAAGCCGAGTTTCAACTTGCACACCTAATACATTTGATCTCCATAAAGTGGCGTCAGGTTTGAATTTCTATTTCCAATACATAGTTTCAAAGTTGCTCCATATGCAGCAAATACAGTTATTATATTTCTAAAAAAAGCGTGAAAAAACGAAAATAGAGAATCAAAGTTCTTTCCATTTGAAAGATCATAGATACTTTGCCCTTCAAAATGTTTTTGTTTCTCTCCTACGACCATTTTTCATCGAGATACGATACTTCAAACTTTTGCCTTTTTTTTCCCCCAAATGTGTACCAAAACTTTCGAGCGGTAGTGTAAAATTTTCTACAACTCATCGAAATTCTTTTCGATAAACTCGATATCTTATCTCAAAATCATTCCAAAAATTCACCCTCTGACTCCAAAACCGTGTAAAATCAATGATTCCACCTTCCACTCCATTAAATCTCAAAAGTAATTCTGTTCGATCCAACTGCCAACATTTTTGCTCATCGAAGATGAAAATCTACCTCTTTAAAATTCAAAATGATTCGCTTGAAAATCAAAACGATCGTAAAACGACGCTCCCCTCAGCCTTGGAACCTTGAATTTCCAGTCTAAAAAGCATAATAATATCACCACCTCTCGCTGCATTTTCCATAAATTCGAATTAACATTTCAAAGAAAGTGAATCCCAAGAAAATATCCTCAACTCAAAAGAAAAAAAAGAAAAAATGTAAGAACCTTGAAATAATACGCAAAGGTGGGAAGAAATTAATTAATAAAAAAATATATATTCATATTATATCAATAAAAATGAGAATAATAAATTCGAAATGTAGTAGACCGTGAAAGAGATGAAAGTCTCGAGGAGAAAGAAAAACAGAGAGGAAAAATAAACCATCGCGTCCAAAGAGAACCTTTCACAATCCCGTAAAGGTCAATATCCTACCTCGACTTCTCATCAAGGTAAGAAGAATACATACCATATACTACCCGTCACACCGATTCGGCACGTGTTTTTTTTTTCTCCTCTATAGAACGCGATACGACCATCGTCGAACTAACGGTTTTGAACCGACGTGTCTGTCTGATGATGTTAGAATATCGTAGAGCCCCATCGTCACAATCCTCGTTAGAAATACAATAAAATCCTCATTCTAATTCTGCAACTTTGTGAATCGAAGTGTGTGTGTGTTTTCATTTTCTGAACAACATTTTTTGTTCATTTGAATTTCTAGCGATCGATGTCATACTTTTATTTACTTTATCTTTCCACGAGAAAAAAAAAATATTGACGTCGTTCATTCCAAGCAAAAAAAAAATCATTTGGCCCTGAAGGATATGAAAAAAACTTGGCTTTTGTTATTGAAACACGTGTACGAGTTATGATTCTGATTCTCTGATAACAGATAATATTGATAATACCACAGCTTTGTATGTTTTCATAACATTTCGCGAGGATATCAAATATTTCTCCAGAAAATTTAAACAATCCATTGTGGGAAGTGTATAACAAGGAAAATGATAGCTCGAAAGTTGCTTTTCCGAATTGTTACCTACACATCATTCCTCTTTTAACTGAACAGCAGCAGCGTCAGTGACGAGACAAGTCAATTGTGCGATCGTAAAGGAAGCAATTTCATCATTTTTTTCCAAACCTCTGAATAGCCTCTGGCTCTCTTTTGGCATGAATATGAAAATTATTCGTCAAGATTTTTCAAAATTCCTGGCAAAACAACAACTCACACAATTGCTACAAATCCTAAATCCTTAGAATACGATATTTTTTTCAATATGAAATGAACTTGCTTTGTGAAATGCAATTTGAAACAGTGCAAACAGAAATCTCTTTGGAGGATGTCAAATATTGACTGTAATTAGTGCATAATCATTAGTGTTCACGATCATTGATTGTGTGATTAAAAAAAGGTTTCTCCTTGCGGCAGAAAAAATACTCATTTATCCTCTCTTTAAAAACAAAACGGGGTTTCGTTTGTTATTCACAGGGCACAAAATGTGTCTTGTAAATTCCAGATCCACTGTGAATCGTCACAATTAATGTCTTAATATCCATAGAATTGATAGTTAAAACAATGAACCGAAGAATCGAGTTTCTTTTTGACTTTGAAAACCTTTTTTATCCGTTCACGATCTGGAAGCATTCAAATATTACGTCAAATACTTTGAACTTTCTCTCTCTCTCTCTCTTTCTCTCCTCTTCTCTAACTTCTTTTCCCAACGACCTAAAGTAACAAAGAATTGAATAACACACATAACATTTGCTTACGTCATGTTGGATCGGACCTTTGAAAAAGACAACACACAACAGACGAGTTATGAGATAATGTATCTCTAACTCCTTTCCCCTCAATCATTCTCTCTATTTTGTTCCTAGTTTTCGAATAATCAAAAGAAAGAAAGAAAGAAAGAATTCTTACCTCCAACCGGCATTTTTTCCGATTGTTTTTGTTCCTGCGTGAGCTCGTTGCTGGAACTGGAGTGGGGTCGTAAATTCGGTACAGCTACTAAAGCGAGCGACAGAAGTAAGACCATCAAACAAGTGGCTGGTTGAGCGCTTTTGTTCCCTTTCTGTATTAACGCTTGTAGTCGCTTTAATTGACTGGCCAAGCTCTGGTTCTGCGATTGAAGTGCCTTGATGCGTTTCAAGAGCGTCATATTTTCCTCGGTGCATTGTTTGACGCGATCCTCGAGCCCGTCGACGTACTCCTTTTTCCTCTTACGTGAATCCTGAGCGGATATTTTATTGCGTATCTTTCGTCTGATTCTCTTGAGTTCTCTCTCCTCGTGTTTGGTGAGAGGATAATGCGTGGGTAGGGTGATGCCTTCTTTCTGCAAGAGCCTCTTCTCCTCGGCGTTGAGTTTTAAACGGGGATAAGCGGAGTCGGTTTCCGAGACTTCGTCGCTCGAATTGCACCCTCTGTCGCTGTTAACGTCCTCCTGTTTGATCGTCATCTGTACAAAAATCTGTTAGAGATTGTTCCAAATCAAAGAGAGGAGGAGCAGTAGTAGTAGTTTACCTGAACAGCTGTGGCGGGTTTGTTGAGAATATTCGCTTGATTGATTTTGAATCCTTTCAAATTTCTCGCGTGAGAAGCGTTGATGATTTTGATGGTTCGAACCTCTTTCATATCCTTCAAACTGACCGGTAGAAGAATGGATCTTGGATTGCCGGAACCCACGGGGGTCACTCGAATCAATTGTCTTATGTTATTTCGCTTTCCGTTGCAGGAGGTCAAATTGCGGATGTTGGTTGTGATGTTCTTTGAGGGCTCTTGTGTCGTCATCGTCGTCGTCGTCGTCGTGCTTGTTGTTGCTGCTGCCGCCAGTAATTGTTTACTCGCTATATCTGAAACATGAAACATAAAAAACATCTTTGAAACAGCTGTGTCAATTAAAGATCGACACATATATTTTATCATATTTTTAATGATATTCATTTGTTCGTTTGTTTGATCAAGAATATAATATTACCGTTATTTATTGTAGGACGTATCTTTGCGATGGTCGGGGTGGTTGGCACGGTGGTATTACTATTGATAGTGGTGGTAGGATTTACCACAGCTACCAAAGAGGGTTCAAACTCCATTTCCTCCGTGATATCGGTGGTAGCGGGTGACGCTACGTTGGAATTCACCAACGATCTCATGGGGCTATCATCCATACTGCTGTTGCTGCTTATAGATTGATTCTGACTATCATCCAGCGAATCGAAATCCCCGAAATTGTTCACCGGACTGGGGATTTCGCATTTATGAATTTCCATTTGATCGTCCTCTAAGGTTAACAACGGGCTCAATTGTTGTTCGCATGATAGACTCAAAGCGCTGGACAATCCGCTATCCGACGACGAAGAAGGGGGTATAGCTTCCAATTCGTTGTCTATTAAATTGAATTGGGGGTCTTCCAATTTGAATATGGAGTCCAAAAAGTCGTCTGGATTTGCAGGCCATTCTTCTGTCTGAAATCACATAACGTAATTTACTTGTGTATGACTTGGTAGTCACGTACCTTCACCGCATTCATATACAATCAACTCATGTTTTGAGAACATAACGGTAGCGTTAAACTCGATTCAATGCAAACAACGTATACAATAAATCTAAGATTAGACAAAAAGAGATAATAGCTAACTTATTTACAATATTTATTAAAAAGACTCGGAATGTTGTTCTTCTCTCCTTTGACTAACAGGGTTTTAGATTCAATGCAGAACAGTTCGAAGACCTTCACCCACACCACTACGACATCGTCAAAAAAAAAGATTAGGAGATAAGAAGGAAGGTATCGGACATCCAAAGATAGAACAAATTTAACCGTTATATTTCAACTCGAAATACTTTCAATTAAAATCCCATTCATTTTTTTTCTATTTTCTATAGTTGATAAAATTAAAAGATTGTTATTTATCGATCGAAATTTACACAACTTTTCAGTACTTTTGTCATGCAAATGTTTTACGATGCTTGTGAGTCTCATTTAATTGAACATTTTATCCTACACAGCAGATTCGAATCACCTGTTCAAATTATTATACGATGATAATTGCTCAATCTCACCTACTTTGGATATCTCATTGTACAAGAAAAAATTATTTACAACAAGATATCGTGGAAAAAAAACTGCTGCTGCTGCTGCTTCATCGATTTTCTTTATTCAAATATTTCAAACAAATTTCAAACAACAGCAGAAGACGGGGTATTCGATGTAAACGATGATGATCATCAAAATGAAGATAGATTTCCTGACAAATTGGAAAGAGGTCGTCACAGGTTGTGATCCGGTGATAACGTTGATAAATTGTATATTTCTAACTACGCGTTTGTCGAACAAATACTCTTCTATAATGCTACGAAAGTAATATCGAATGAAACGGAAAGTACAAAAATTCATGTTGCTTCGATTAGTAATTGAAAAACAAAATCCTAACATGTTAAAGACTTTTTCCCAATTCTGAGATAGGGTGAAATAGGGTTTTATGTTACGTGAATGGAAAATAATGTAAAAAATCCACGTCTTCTGTTTATAAAAAACCCCACGTATTTCACGTTTCATAGAATTTTCAAATAGAATATGTTTTGGTAGTTAGAGATCTCCTGGGAATCCAGTGAAAGCCCTTGCGCGTTCTTGATTCAACATCGACTAGGAATTTATGACCTGGATGCGATGATCAGGTCCTTAAAAGAAGACAGTAGTCCTTTGGAAGAGATTTCTCGATGATAAAAGTGTTCAAACAAGTTAAAACGAAGTTGTGAGAGATGAAGAATCAATTTTTAATAAGAAATTTTCAGCTGTATCAATGTCATCGTTGATAAATTTCAAAAACCTTCAATTCCTAATTTCTGTGCTCTGAATTGAGTTAATTAAGAAATACTGCAGGTAGCATAATTTTATCAAAAATTAATGCCCTGCTGTTTGAATCGCGATAATACAATCATCACCCAATTACCATTTATAACAACGTCAGCAGCAATCGAATGTGCGAATTCCTTTTCGTGTAGAAACGCACCTGATTTCATGATGACGAATCACCGCAAACAAATTGGTATATCGAGAGAGAGAGAGAGAGTAATCGAGCGTAAATATTCGAGTGGTTATAAATGGATGAATGCAATATGGATTCAAATGGAGTTCAAAGTTCATTCATATTTGGAAAAATACAACAGGTTATATTGATTTATCGAAGTCAAATGTATGTCAGGGAGATTCCTTTGGTTAAACATCATCGTAACTATTATTACAGAGTACAAAGAGAATAACGGTAAGAGAAGTAACGCAAAGTAGCAGAACGTTAGAAGTGGTCTGTTAGCAGCTTAGCCTCCGGCCAAGTTCAACGAGCCCTTTTCAAAGGAAAAAAAGATAACGAATATCAAAGGGATAAAGGGAACCTACTCTGCAGTAGTGGTTGATGATGTCGGATGTGATGACCAGAAAGACGTCATAAACACACATGCTCTAGGTTTATTATTATTTTAATGCAAGATTCATTTTTCCTGTTCCTTGGATCGCAAGGATTTTCAAGAGTATCAATGATTGGAGCAAAGAAAAGAACAAAGCAATTTTTTCCCCCAACTCTGAAGAGAGTTATCTCGAGTAGAAGAGTACTGAAACGGATGAGACTTGGCTCGCTATAAACTACCCTTCACTCGTGAGCGATTACACCACACACGCACTTGGGTGGAGCCGGTTAAAGTGTTGTGATATCGATCGTCGGAAGAATAAAAGATGCTATTCGGGGAAGATGTTTTCAAGAGATCTCTACCCAAACGACCAACGAAATGAGAATCTACTCCTCAATGTCGTTAACAATTCACTTGGATTCAATTCAATACCGGATAAAATTAAGAATAATTTCACATGAAAGAAGCATTGACCCACATATTTCTTTGATGAATTAACTTTACATGAATTGCTTTGTTGCCTACACGCGATAATTACTATTTTATATTACGCACGAAATTGGTATTAGTTTCTTCTCTTTCTTGGATTTTTTCTCAAAATCTTGTAAGGGCAATGATAATGATGATGAAGAATATTTTGTCGCACGAGACAACAATTTGTTGAGATAACTTGTCATTTATCGAAGAAAATAATATAGTAAATAAGTACACATTTCTACGAGTCGATGGAAAAACTTATGGGGAAGAATGAAATATCATGAAGATACCTATCAAGTGCGAGTAGTAAAAATATGCCTCAACGCCATTGTGTTGGAAGTTTGCAAATCATATTAACCTAGATAACGCGGTGCAATAACATTGTAATCCATGCAGAAGGGGTAAATTCAATCTTTTAATATTCGTGGTGATGTGTTCTAAGATCTGACGGTACTTCAGAGGCGAATCGAATCAATTAGCACCATTTTTTCACGTTCTCCAATGTATTTACTAGAACCTTATCAGGGGTGAAGCTACTGTGAATCGTTAATTCATATTCTTCTACAGTTACGAATGAATTAAAAAAACATCGTCCCATACATGATGGACTGAGTGTCGGAAAGAAAGGGATCTCAAGAAAACGCTAAGAATCGAAACATCCAATAAATGTTACAGAAGATTTGTGTTCTTTCGGAGGTGCAATGCTGTGTGATGATAATGAACAGAACTATTCGAATTCCATTTCATATTCATCAAATTTTATGAAACTAAAACTAGCAGGCTATTGTTGTAACTTTTGTAAAGTTTGTTGTCGTTGAAGCCTTGTTCACATCAGAACTCGATCGAGTAGTATTCTTGATAAAAGTTTGTGTAAAATTCAGATACAACTCTTCTGATCTGCAGTTTCCATCTCAATTCTTTTACCCGGCTCTGTCATTCTCAGTAATCGCACTGTAAAAAATATTTGTGAATTTCCAAAGAGAAAATTATGGTGAAAAACTTATTTTTTTTCCATAAAATTTTACATCTTGAAACACCAAACTCGACGCTAACCCCGACTAATCATCCAACGCCAGAAATAAAACCACCGATTTCAGTATCTTTAGATCGCAACATCCATACACTCATTCCAATCTTTTGTATCGCAAGGTATTTTATCTGAAAAAATTCAAAAATATTCCAATATTGAATTGTCTTCAAAAACATTCACAAAGAATAAAGTTGAAAGTTTGTGAATGTCTCCGATGCGAATCAAATACCATGAAATTCAGGAACAATATGTTGACATAAAAGTTCTAAATTTAAAATTCATGATTAACGGAAGAGACTGGGAACATTTCAACCGAATGAATTAAAATACTTTCACTGTGGCAAGAGTTTCTAAACCTGATTATTTTTCAAAGAATCTGCCAGCGAGTTAGTTACCGATCCTGTAATCTTGGACGCACGATCTCAAACATATTTTTGGGCATCGAGGCAGTTCTTGTCAGCAAAACTCATTGTACGAAAGAATAAGAAATAAGTGGGTCATTCTTTTATCACATCCATCAACGTTTCTGTGAATAGATTGAAATTTCATAAACACTTTCGTCGACACTCGACATCGTGTAGGGATTTCCCCGTCGAACACTCTTCCTTGGAAAAAAAAAAAAAAATAGAGAAAACAGAAAAACCAATTGAATGATTCATCCGATTCAATACACATTTGATACACGCTTTTGGTATAAAATTTCAAGAAAGAATACAAACAACGGGGATAATTTGAGATCATCTGGAATAGCAAACCGATCACGTGTCAAAAATATGCACATGTGTATGTATGTGTATGTATATATATATATATATATATGTGATGTATATATTTACCACGATGTTATCGTCGCTGTAACTTTGATCCATGAAAGGTTCGTCTTTCACGTCATTCTTAAAAGAATCATCCTTGAGAAACAGCAGGTCCATCAGGTTCATGCCTGCCGACGGAGAAGCTGACGTCATTTTGACCTGATCTGACTTGACCCGATCCCTGGTCAATTTTCGATAGATATTGTCTTTCCACTCACAATTGTAAACTCACTTAATTTCACGTTCACACGTTCACACGACGAAAAATCAAAACATGACGAACGAGGTGAGACATTTGGGGATTCGCGACAACACGGCCGATGAGAAAAAGTCAGAAATCCGAATGCGAATGGTGCGAACACTGCGAACGAACGCTTCTTCACCGTTCCCAGCGAGTGCGAGTGGTAGAAAAATATGGTATGCGGTATTATAACGGAAGGCAAGGAAAGTACAGTGAGTACAGTGGCATGGGATATGGACGGAACGTATATGAGAATTTGGAGGAACTGGTTTTCTTCTCCTTCTTCGCCCCACCCTAAACAAATTTGCTTGAACTGCCTTCCTCCCTGGCCTGGGATTGCGGCGGAGTTATTACTACCGTCATAACCGGTTCTCGCTCCTTCGCTTGCCGACTCCTATCCGTTCGTCTCCTCCTTTACTTCGACATTTTTTTATGAACTGCTCTGCTGCTGCTACTGCTGTTGTTCATGAAACACAACTTTAAATTTAGATGTTACAATATTGTGTGTTATCCCAAAGAGATGGCTGATAATAATCATCAACTATATCGAATAAGATATTTACTGTACAATTATATTGAAATTCTATTACTTTCACGTTTTATATCATATTTATTCCTCGTTAATTTGATTAAAGAAAATCACTGATCTCGTGAGGAGACACTTCGCGATCGCGAAACACGCATCCACTCATTCCACTCACATTGGCACTGCCAACGTGGCAATAATTGCGTCATCCTTGGGAAAAATCTTTTTGAACCAATCGATAGTCGTTGAACGAGCTCGAGGATTACTTTCCCAATATTGATTCGTTGGATTCAATGATGGCTGAAATTACAATTTTTACATAATATCGGTATTCGAGGGCTTACGACGATTTATAACCTACAAATTTGAAATATCAAATGTATAAAATCATGCTCCTGGGATGGGGCGCGTTCTTTCCCTGGTGTTTCCTTTTGTTTCACTATACAAATAACAATTTATTTGTAAAACAGTTCTGCAAGAGATTGTGTGGCTTTTCTCTCCTTCCAACGCAAACGTTGACGCTCAACGTCAGTGAAATAGAACTCTTTGAAAACTCATTCCGAGTTTCATGAAATTCTCTTATTCTAACTATCTCACTAATGTTGTGAGAGGATTCTTTCTTGGATTCATCATAGAATAAACTTGCAAAATACTGAAAAGAACTCAAAATGATGAGTTGTTTTGGAACACAACTCTACGAAGAACAACCACGAAGAACGCGCCCTTTCCCCGAAACCAATATAGGTTAGGTTTGAAATATTTTGACATTCGCAAACATCCGCAAACACGGTTTAATGTACAAATTAAGTAGCTAAAAATGTCTTTATACGATGATTTTGACAAACATCGAACAACAGAAAAAGTTGCTGGCTGGTCGTCCGGCATAAAATTGTTACAATCTCAATTACAATTAAAAAAAGCCGCCACAACACAGGTAAATCCACGACATCCTCTTCAAAATAACCTCAATTAACCTCGATTCACGCTCTTTTACAGCCAAAACGCGAACAGTATAGAAAAGCAACAGCCGTATTAGCTCCTGTAATAGATTTAAAATCAAAAACCAATCGAGAAACTGAAAGAGAGGATGACAATAGCTTGCATAGCAATTCTCTCTCTGGGGGAAGTATCGGTGTCGGCGGTGAATTCGACTGGAATGTGATTAACGAATACGATCCGCTTTGGCCCAACGAATATGAGAAGGTAGTTAAGGAATTACGTGACATAAGGGATAGAGAACACGATCAAGAATCTGAAATGCGTAAGCGTAGACGAGACAATTCACGTTTCGAAGATAATCAGGTATTCCGTTCATCTCTACATAACACACACTTTCTTATACACGGTTTCTCAACTCATGCCAGCCAAATTTACAAGCCTTCAAAATCAGAGTATATTTGAAACTTCAGTTACCAGGCAACTGTAGTTACGTTCACAATCCAAATTAACTTGTGATAAAATTTTCAGGTTATCGTTAACAATACGATGATTCCACCCGATAGAGACGAAGAACGGGTACCAACGTCGCGTGGTGCGCCGGGTGGCGCGGCGATAGCTCCCCCGCCTTCCCTGCAAGAAACCGCAGAATTGTTGCAACCCGCCGCCAGACAACAACCCAGTCTCGGTTACGCGACGTCCTCGGTAGCCGCGAAAATAATGGCCAAATATGGTTTTAAGGAAGGTCAAGGTTTGGGAAAGAAAGAACAAGGCATGTCAGTTGCTTTACAAGTTGAAAAAACTAGTAAACGAGGGGGTAGAATTGTCGGAGAGAGGGAACAACTCATGCCTCCACCTCCCCCAGTCGCGATATCTCCTCCTCCACCTTTGAATCCAGCTCTATCGCAACAGCCCCTGCAACCACCTCAACCGCAACAATTCTCCGAAGAGCCGAGCATCACAGAGATTATGAAATCTCCCAGCAAAGTAATTATCATATATTCCTTGTTACTAAAATAAGCATTTATTCATTGAATTTCTCTCGAAGGTGGTACTACTGCGTAATATGGTCGGACCTGGAGAAGTGGACGAAGATCTCGAACCTGAAGTCAAAGATGAATGTAATACAAAATACGGAGATGTAGCGCGAGTTATAATACACGAAGTATCAGAAGCTCATCCCGAAGAGGCTGTCCGCATTTTTGTAGAATTTAAAAGAATCGAGAGTGCCATAAAGGCTGTAGTTGATTTGAATGGACGATTTTTCGGTGGAAGACAAGTGAAAGCTGGTTTCTATTCTAGTGAGAAACTAGATAATTTACAATTATTGGATTAAACCGGCGATTACATTTTAAGCTTTAAAACCTTCCAAATAAAAATAGGATATAATTTGTACATAACACAACAGCGAATGAATTTGAAGGATCAGTTTTTTCTTTCTAAATCAATGTGAAGCATGTATCATCATCGTCGTCATCATCACTTTCGAAAAACTATCATTTTTTATTTTTATGATCTTTTTCTGAATTACAAAGCATAATGTAAAAATATATTATACTATAGTATAAAAACTATTTGCAATAAATACTAATTTTACTTAATTTATTATAATAACATACTTTTTTTTCGAAACCAGAACAATAAATAACGTGTTGTATGTAAAATATATTTAAAGCTTTGAAGCTATACATACCACGGGGTTTCATATTTACAATCTTTCATTTGCAACGCAATCATAAAACGCGTTTCTTTATTCAAGCTTAGAAACTTATATAAAATACTTTGGAATTTTAGTTAATATTATTGCGGAGTAGTTATTTAGATTTGGAATCGTTGACCAAATGATCTATCGCTTCGTTCAATTGAGCACCAAAGGCGTTAAAGCTGAAAGTTTTAATAAACCTATCTTTACCAGCTTTACCAAATTCTTCGATCAAGTGTTTATTTTGAATCAAATGAGCTATCTTCTCTGCGAACGCTGTACCGGATAACTCGACCAAATAACCAGTAGAGCCATCGACTATAGATTCTTTGGGACCGCCGGATTTGTGTGCGATTACCGGTTTACCGACATACATCGCTTCCAATGGAACTATTCCAAAGTGCTCGTTGGGTGGAGTGTATATCAATATACTACAATTATGCAAAATAGATACTTTATCGATATCCGAAGGTGAACGTAAGAAAATAGTTTTCTCATTAACGTGTAATTCATCAGCAAATCCGATCAATTCCAAATAATGTTCGACGTTTTCTTGAACTCTTTTATCGTATCCTCCAGCCATGATTAAGTACACTCTCTTATATTCTTCTGGAGTGAGGAAATTTTGTAAATCCGCAAGAGCTTGGATGGCGATGGATAGATTTTTCTTACGTTCGTATCTGTTGATGGATAACAAAATGATACTATCGTCTGGCAGTTTTCTATCCAGAGTTCTCTCCAAGGAAACTATTCTAGTTTTATCAAAGAAATCTGTGTTTATGGAAGGATAGAGAACTTCGGGTTCCACGCAGAGACTCTTAAAAGTGTCTTTGAAGACACTACGAGTGTATATGCTGTTCACAAAGATTTTGTGAGCCATGCCGGTGGTTATTTCTTCTAAATAATTCAAAGGTAAGCGATATAATCGTTTGCCGTATCCCCCAGGCAAAGTGAGCAACTGATCCGGATGATGACAATAATACACTATATAGGGAATGCGTAATTTTAGAATTGGAATGCAAATGGATACCAAATCGCAGAACACGATATCCGGACGGTTGTCGGATAAGACGATGGAAGCAGCGGCATACACCTGTTTGTAAACTTATATCAGATATCGAAAAGTATAGATAATCTCTTATCAAGAAATTGCAATTTTTCAAAACTACAAACCATTCTGATATATGCACAGAGTGCAAAGAATTTTCCAAAGACATGTCGTGGAAGCCAGTTACCTACGACGGTAACTGGAAACGTTCCATCCTTAGTTTCAGAAAAACAATGATCCGGATCGTGATGAGTTGTCACAAATCTAACCTCGTGACCTTTTTTTTTCAACGCCAATGCTGCGTCCACCACCAATCTTTCTGCCCCTCCGATTCCCAAATCGGGATGTAAAAATGTAATGCGAGGCATTCTTCGAACTTCTATTTGGTGCAGTTTTTAATTTATCAAAGATCACTGCTTTTCAGATATGATGTTTACATTGCATCCATCCACCGGTCGAGGAGACGATGTATACCGTTACGTGGTGACCTTTTCTATCCTTTATCATCATTTCTAGTTGAAAAGAGGTAGATATATTCTCTCTACGCGCATGAGTGCGTGTATCGATGATAAAAAAAACACTTAAAATCATAAATGGCGGCTTTGTAAAAGTATACTTTAGATTTTAAGGTTATGTTATGTCCAATGTTTTGAAAGCTTTTCTTGCTCCAATTTGTGCGATATTTTGATCATTATGCCCCTTATCGTATTAACTGGAATTCCTTGCAGTGGAAAAACTAAAAGAACTTTAGAATTAAAAGAATATTTTGAACAAAATGCTGGTAAAAAGGTTGAAATTATTAGTGAAATTGATATCATAACCAAAGCAGGTTATGATAAAAATGTCTTTTATGCTGGTAAGTTTAGTAGTTGATTATGTTTCAAATGTAATATAAAATATTATAGTTGGATGCAATATAATCTTGTTTTAGATTCAAAGAAGGAAAAAGGTGTGAGAAGCGATATCAAATCTCACGCACAACGTTTATTGAATACAAACGATGTGCTCATCATAGATGGTAGTAATTATATCAAAGGTTGCAGATATGAGATTTATTGCATGTCTAAATTGTATAAAACACCACAATGTACCGTCCAATGTGAAATACCGATCGAACATGCATGGTTGTGGAACGAAAAAAGACCCGAGTCTGAAAAATATACCAGAGAGATATTCGATGCACTTGTGATGAGGTAAATTAAAAAATAATTCACTCGTTCTACAATGTAACAATGGTTAAATATCTTTTTCACGACAGCATTATAGCTCCTGCTATTTCTTTCGACACAGATACGAAACACCGGATAACAAAAACAGATGGGACGCGCCTTTATTCGTAGTAACTCCCGACGATGAATTGAAATGCGATGAAATTTATAAATCTCTCTACGAGGTGAAAGCTCCAAAACCGAATTTGAGTACTCAATGCGTAAGTATGAAATTATCGCAATATATATTCCACATAAATAATCTCCCTATAATTTTAGCCACCCTTGTCGTCGACCAATTACCTATACGATCTAGATAAAGTAACTCAAGATGTCATCAATGTAAGTAACTTCATAAACATATCTCAGATTGAATCTTTATTTTAATGATTTGATTTTTCTTTTTATATCTCAAAGGTGATATTATCAGCAAAACAGTTGGGAATAGAAAATGATATAAAGATTCCCGGGAGTAATTTAACGATACAGAACTCAGGTGATGCGGCACAGCTCATGAGACTTAGAAGACAATTTTTAACTTATAGTAAGATGCAACAAACTGAAACTGATCAGATAGCTCCATTATTTGTACAATATTTAAATAAAAGTTTATAAAGGTATGTGTTGATATTTATATATATATATATATACATATATATATATTTTTTTTATCTCAATGGGAACGTAAAAATAATATACATCATTTGTTTTCCTTTACTATTATATATATATGTCATAATTTTGACTCGTCGAGAAACATTTTTTTCCTTCCTTTTTCTTCTTTTCAATATAAAAATTATATTATAATCATCATCATCATCATCAACGTCGTCGTCATCGACGTTGGATGTAGTTTCATTATTTTAATATTAGCTTGCACTTTACAATCATATATATATATATCAAGCGATCATCTTGCAAAGCCGAGAAAGATGTTCCTCCTTCTTCTTAGATCATAATTTCATAAAATTTCACATTGAAATTGACGAAAAACGACGCTTTGTTGTGTGGACGAATCATTAGATTTAAGAAGGATCGTTGTTACCACAATACAATCAATTTTGAAATGAATTTTATATGAATTCAAATATCTAAAGGCACTATTATAAAGAGAGAACAAGGTTTATCTCCACAACAGGTTTTTTTTTTTTTCAAAAACACGAGGACACTCGAGTACTTCGCGAGAATTAGAGAAGCACAAACTACGTGTACAATCTTAGAAGGATTCTCTGTCTACGCGTGATCCTGAATTTATTATCTATTATATTTCTTCATCGGTTTTCCTTTCCACGTACAAAAAATATGGAAGACTCGTAAGTTTCTTTCTCAAGTTTAAAAGAACAAGAGTTATAGATTCGACTAAGTGTCCTCAGAGATGGAATGGAATCGATTATGCGATCGATGAAATTGCAAACCCATTCCAAACAATACTCAATTCGAAAAGTCATCTTGCGAGTCTTTGAGACTCTTGAATGTAGATATCTTTAAGAAGACTTTGCGACTTTGTTCCTCGGAATAAATTCAAAACAAATAAGATATGTAAATGAAAAAATGCAAATTCAACTAAAACTCTAAATTATGCTCAATCAGGAAACTTGCGAAACGATTACAAATTTGAAATTATCACAATGGATTGTCCATACTCATCTTCATTTCACATACATAAGTAGAAAAGATATATTCCATATTCTCAAAATAAATACGCTTAAACAAATTGTTCGTGATGAGTCGCCACAGAAACGAGAATATTACGATTTTCTTTCTTGAAAATCGAGACAAAAAAAAACAACCTAAAGAGTATGATTGATGATTTACCGTCGATAATTCCCCAATTGGAAGATTCTTTGATAAAGTTCGACAATTGACAATTTACGTAACAGTTATTCATTCATATATATATATATATATACTCATAAGACGAGATCATTGCAAAAAGAAAAATTACTAGGTTTATGAATTTTCTTCGAGAGTGTTCACGAAGAGGAGAGACGTCGTGCTTTTTTTAGGCTCAAGAGAAAGAATATTTTCAATTCTCTTGTTCTTGCAAACCATTGCTCTCGGAACCATTTCTATGACCTATGCTCATCTCATTGTGGTGTCTTTTCGGTTTCCGACAAACGAAATAAACGCTATTGTATTCACATTGTAACATACTATTGATATTTTGCGCGTACCTTGTTTTTACTTGAGTCTCTTCTTTCTGTAACGAGAAAAAGCAGAAGAGAAATCATGAATTTTTCAAATGATACACTCAAAGAACGAATGAAATTACCTCTAATTGAAATCCAAATCCTTGAATGACCTCTCGTACAACCTCGTAACTTGGTTCGATCGAATCCTCCATGGGCATGTCGCTGAAGTGATACAACAGAGGACCAAGATTTATCCATACACCTCCCGGTTTGAGGATTTTATAAATCGTTTCGATGAATTGTACCACGTTGTTTGCACAGTCAATGAAGAAACACGTCGCCACGCAATCCCAGTGATTGTCTTCCGTATAAACCTTTGCAGCACAAATCAAAATAAATCAAGATGAATATCAAAATGATGATAATAAAATCGGTATAATGAAATTCATGATTCTTACTTCTAAAAAATCTCCAGCCGTCATGGAAAATTGTGCATTTTCTGGCAGATCGCTAGGATTAACATCTGGGAAAGAGATCGCTTGAGTCTGATGCTCGGGTTTCAAATTGTTCATGTATTGATGTACCCACGGATGAACTTGATAAGAATTTACTTCCCTACATCTAAAAACCATACGAAGTGTAAAAGAATTGCGATTAAAGTAAAAACAATTTCAAATTCATATAAAATGATTTGATAATAATTTCTCACTTGTTCAGTACAAAATGTGACGCGAAGAGCATGAAAAGAGAGAACTCGTTTCCTTGACAAGTGTAACCGCGTCTCGCTATTTCGTAAGCGAGTCGTCCCAAACCCGCTCCTGGTACAAGAATTTGAACTTCCGACGGTGTACTGGAAATTTTACCTATCGTTTCATATTTTTTCTAAACCAGACTTTTCATTGGAATTTGTTGTAGCATCGATAAATGCGTATTATACGTACCAGTATTCTAATGGGAATTGATTCAATATCTCGTCTATAATAGGTTGATAACAGGCATTTCGTTCGGCTGTTCCCTCTACGCTCCAATCGCGGACTAATTGCTTAATGGTGGCCTGCACTTTTTCTTGATCAGCCATCACAGGTCGTGGATTCAATGTCTGCAATGAGACCTACCTATATTCCACACAATAAAATACTTTTTTGTGAAAGCGAACTCGTCGAGATGAAAAAGCTTTATTCTTTTGTCTTCGTCGAAGTACAGTTAAAAAGAAACTTATTATTATCCAGTGGAAAAAAGAAGTGATCGTTCCTACTATGCTTTTGAATGTGATATCAGAATTCAAAGTATTACATCACTTTACGAAGGAAGAAATGTTGGAATGAATTGAATGTTTTACACACTTTACGCACCATGCAGACTTCCCTCATGCTATCGGGCTGGGTGGTGGCTGGATTAACATTTTCAAATATATGTGCAACATCTTTGATAATTAATCTGATGATATCGTCGTTGTTTTCTATACATCTTTTGACCTCTTGTAAATGCTCCCTATATTTAGATAATAATTTCTGATGTTGAGGTGGAAGAGAGAGTAAATAAGATTCCGTTTTTTTCACCCTCTGTAGCGAATGAGGTCTATAAAAGAGAATTTTCATCGATTAAAGATAAGAAAGATATACAGATCTACCCTACGTAGATACCATTGGTATTACAGATATAAACATACAAATACTGTGAAATTCAAATGTTTTCTCAAGGTCAATAGCGTGAGTATTATGGAAATAAATAGAAATTGTAAAGGAAAGGAAAGTGAATGAATGGAGATAAGGTTATGAATGATCGAATCGAGGATAACGATACGACAAACAAGTCGAGGATACCTTTTTGGTGAAATAAACTTACTTGTAATATTTAAATGCCGAAACGATACGTTGAAAGTGCATCCTCTCTTCGTCATCCTCGTAAGTGTCATGTACTTTTTTAGGATAAGTATTGGTCATTGATTCCATTTTCATTTACACGCCTAATAATATCTATTGTGTTATAAATCTTTTTAGCACACAATGTTCGGTAACGCGGCTTCTTCTTCCTCGAGTGAAGCAGTAAATATATGTGTTCACTCACACATTTGTTCATAACTCTTGCGTTTGTGTTGGAAGCATAGGATGGATCGTCAACGAGTTGCCTTAGGTTATGGTGTTGTCTCCTTCAGTTTTGTAGCCTTTCCCGCACGAAGGACAAAGAAAGTGATAGAATAATGGTTGAACGTTAGAGATTCGCGCAATATACGTTTGCAACAGCGTTAGACTGTTAGCGCATGTTAGCGTCAACTATGGTGCACACCAGGGGAGAAAATAATTAGGGGTGCGTTCAGTGGAGATGCCCTGAAATATCACTATATTTCGCTTGATTTCGCTAGTCCCTCGTGGAAATGTCAGCAAAACGTTTTTTGTTCAGGAATAGTATTCATATAGAACTCTTTTACTGCTCTGTGCAAGCAATTTGAATATTCTCAATACGTCCATTCTTTTGGATCCTCCGTACGATTGGCTGAATCCAACATAACAAAACATAGTCCAACAGTCGTCGTCGTCGCGAAGAAAGAAGATGTGGACATCACCGAACATCATCGTAAGCGGAATACGCGCGTGATATAGTTTTTCCCGCAGGGTACAGCAGATGGCAATTGTGCAGGAACTTTGTGTATTACGATAAGTATCTAAACTATAGAGATGTCGAGAATACATTTTGCCGATGATCGTCGTCGTTGGATTCGCCATTTTTAAAAGGAGCTCTCAGTCGCTCATTAACCGCGCGACGGTTTGTACCGCATCGTACACAGAGATATATCTAGTGTAATTGGAGAGAAAGAGAGGAAGAGAGAGAAAGAGCATCACAGTTGGAGCTGGTTAATGCGTTCAGTCAGTTCGAATTTGATATTGTTGGAAAACCGACGGGAGTGACGGATATCGTTGTTGTTGATCGTCGTAGGTGACGTCAGGAGTGCGCCGAAAAATACACACAATCTGTGGTAGTGACGGTGGTGCAGTGTGGTGTGTTTGAAATCTCCTCGACGTCATGGTACGAAGAAAGTGAAGAAGCAAAGGGAAGTAGAAAATTGCGTCGCACGGGAAGGGTTTTCACGTGCCGGGAGTCCTCGTTGTGTACGTTTTTTCGATTCAATCCAGGACAGATCTGAGAGAATAAACCATGTCCAGCGCAACAACGGCCTCGAGCGGCCTTAGTAAGCTCAAAAAGAAACATTTCCGAGTCAAGCATCAAAAGGTTAAATTATTTCGCGCGAACGAGCCCCTCCTCAGCGTCTTTATGTGGGGTGTCAATCATACGGTGAGCCATAATTTTCTTGTTTGTCTTTCTCCCCTTCTTCCTCTCATATTCTGTCCATCTACCTCCTCTTCCTCCTCCTTCTACTTTTTAAATCAATCCTACGCCGTATTCGTCATTGAGAATCGTCATGAAAATTTTTGAATTCAGAGAGTTTGATCCCTCGTTGTTGCCATTGTCATTGTAATTAGTATGTTAATCTCTGATTGATTTTTGATCTTTCCCGAACGAACGATCACATCACATTATATTTATTATTTCAATAGTTCATATAGGAATTGGAATCATTTCCAAAAAGAAAGTACATTTCTTTTGCCCAGAAATCTTATCTTCGGATAAGATATTGGAAGTACAAAATTCATTCATTTCCTGATCGTATCAGAAAATACAATTTATTGTTATTTTTCTTTTGTCACGCATATCCCTGTTTCTTAACAAATTTTCAGACCGTATATTTTTCAATTTGTCAAGATTAGATAACAAGCGCTTAGCATCGTTTAAGGTTTTACGTATGATTTTCAATTAATATTCATTCAAAGAATGAGAATTAACGTACCGGTTATATTTATTATACTTTGAAATCAGTTCACTATCGTACCATTGGTGCTTATGTGATTTATTGAAATCGTATCATAGATATCGACCTTGGAGGAATCTATATTTATGTTTATGTATGTTTTTCTTTTCCAAAAGAACAAACCAACAACAAATATTATACAATGTTTTATATACGTTACAGATAAACGAACTGAGTCACGTCAATATACCGGTGATGCTTCTGCCAGACGATTTCAGAGCCTACAGTAAATTAAAAGTGGATAATCATCTCTTTAATAAGTAAGAGATTTGTTTTTTGTTTTTGTATTTTGAATATGATTTCTCATTGATTTGTTGAAATTTCAAACGAGTGTAGTTAAAAGTCTGCAAAGAGAGCAGAACTTGCATTATACTTATGAATTGCAGTTTACTGGGTATCGCAAATTGTTAATGTATCTAGGCTTTGAGCCAATGTTGTCGACACTTTAAGTGTCTATAATATCAGTCAATGTATTATGCATTAGGAGTCATCCATAAATTACATAAGACACTTTTAGCCTCTTTTCAACCCCTATCCTCATCCACTCGATAAGCACTTTGGCTTGAAATTGAAAATATACAGAGATTGCCAACAAAAATCATTCATGTAGGATTTTGAAGAGGCGATGAAAAGTTTTCAGAAACGTTCAAGCAAAAAATGTATTGGGGAAAAAAAAAAAAAAACTGATGGAATGAATTATACAAGAATGAGAAATTATGTCCCAAGGATTGCACTTTGTCACGAAATTGCCACTACAAAAAGTGGTGTATTGAAATCAAGACGATGAAAGATGAACACACTTGTATGAGCAGAGCGGTGTCCTAGGTATTCTATTCGAAATTATTCTAAATCCAATCAAACATCATTCTGGTATTCTATGGAAATGAAATGTAAAACTCTTCTTCTTCTTCTTTTGAGAACAAAATTTAATAAAATTCTAAATCGAGGAACAGATATAAAACACGAGAAGAAGAAGAAGAAGAAAAAGAAGAAGTTTACATTTTTGTAGTTTAAATCAAATTTCACGATTTAATTGGTTCGAAAAGTTGGTCAAGAATGAAGAATGAGTATATCTCGTTCGTTATTCAACCTTTTTTTTTTTGCAGATAAAGTTGAACAATAGCGATGTTACTGCATATAGTACCATAACTATACCATCCTCCATTCATTTGGATCTCTGACAATTCTGCTAGCGAGAAAAACAATAAAGACGTGGTCATTATTTATATTACCTCAGGCGTACAGTTTCTAGATAAATTGTATATATAATTTATCAATCATATTTATGATGTGTCTCTTTATTGTTGTTTTCATTCCGTCTAGAGCAATAGAAAGTAGACGACAAATTGCCTTTGAGGGATTTCATGATAAAAAAGAAGGGAGAATTTCAGAATACTGTAAAACAAAATCGTTGCGAATGTAAGTATTTAACAACAATTCGATGAATTTTGAGACAATTTCGTATTGCAGATTTGATGGAAAGAGAACGGGAGTCCTTCGGTTAAGTACAAATTTGTGGGCTACAGAATTATTGAAATACACGAAGATGACTTGGAATATCGAACTACATAGAAATTCAAACCACACGAATCAATACAAAGCGATTATTTTACTGCAGAATAATTCAAGTACACAGTTATCAACTGCATCTGTACAGCGATTCTTTTACTGTACAAAATTTGAACTAAAACTATACTGACTTGAATTACTACGGGAGAACGTGAATAATTCAACGGAAAAAAACATTCCAAAAGATATCTTCAAATTTTTTGCGTATTAAGGATATTTTAAACTGCTTGATTCTGATGATGATAAAAATGTTTTTCTCAATGGGCAATAGTTTCTATAGCTCCTAGTATGAACTGTGAATTTTGAGGGAATTTTTAGTACCGTAGATTAAAAATTACTGATATGTAATCCATTACAAACAATAGACACAGAGTTTCCATGACTAGACGACGAAAAGGAGGAAAAATTAACAATATTTGTATATCACTATTCGTAATAAATCTTCATTAAATTTCAATGATTCGATATATATGAAACGAAAATTACAAAGAATTTCAACGAGATGGGTGATTTTCCAAAAGAAACATTCATTAATTATAAATACAGGCTGTTGATGAGTGTTTAGAAACAAGACAGAGTATTAGCTTCTATTTTTCTTCTATTTTCAACTCCAACCTACGTAGCATATCGGCGCCACATGCAAGGTAGTATCAGTGCAGGGTGTCCAGTTCGGGGATTTTCTATTCGTTTCATTGATCATTTCGTTCAACCTGATTTTATGACTGATCGATTCCATTGGAATTCTCCGAGGCTGGACATCCTGCAATGATACCACTAAAAACTCCAATGTTATAAGAGAGTTACAACTTTCTTGTAACGAATTTTTATCTTGAAATCCATTGGAACATGATTATTAATTTGTACTCATTTTTATACGTCGGCCAATTTTTATTCATGTTCACTGAAAGAAAGGATTGCTACAAGGGGTGGATTTAATCCGTTCCCTGTTATTACTTTTCATGAGTTGTAGAAAACAAATTTTTGATAAAAATTGAATTCCAAACTTCTGAACACTCGAGAAATGATTCATGTAGATCGATGAGATCGTTCAAAAGTTTCGAATTCAAATATTATGGTTACAATCGGGGATTTAATTCTGGGTGTTCTTGAACGGATTAAATCAAATATATATTCTCAAATATTCATAAAATACATGAAATGTAATAATTGTTATAAATTATTCTATGAGTGTTGTTGAATATTCGATTAGTCGTATTCTAAGAATATATTTGACAACTGTTGCCAGCCTTTTTTCAGTGGAGTATTCTATCTTTTTGAATGTACACTTGTTACCTTGTTGTAGACGAATTTTGCCAACAGACACCCAGTGTTCATTGTAATGGACACACGATGTTGTTGCATAATATAGCTGTTTATTAAAATACTTGAAAACATGAAAAACACTTTTTGGTACTCAAAACCTCTTTGAAGTTGAACATATTTATTTGAATATTCAAACTGCATCCTGTAGAATCAGTAAAATTCGTTTAAGTAATGCAAATTGCGGTATGAAAAATTTCAAAATTCTTGTTCCGTTTAAAAACATACTATACTGAAGATATAATTTGGAATAATTTTCTTATCGTCAATTGACACCTTTATTTTGGTGATATTTTCAAACTGCTCAGAATATAACAACAATCAAATATGTGTTTTTGGATGGATTCGAAAATGAAGCAGTATTCTGTCTGAAAAGATTTGACAGTAAACATTTTATAGTAATCACTGTATATTTATTCGTGTAGTTTCCAGTCATATTCGAGTAGTTAAATAATTTTGTAGTTTAAATTTGTGTAGTTCAGAAGGCTAATAATAAAAGGAAAAAGCCATACACATCAATTGAATAAGAAATTGTCTGAAGATTTATAAAACTGTCGTTGAATAAATTTTCAACAATTTTCCTATTAAGAGTTTGTTCAGTATCGCGAATTTCTCACTTTTTTCTTTTATTATTAAAACCCTGCAACGCAATTAGCTGCGGTTGCCTACTTTCAAGTTGACTAGACGAAAGGTCAGGCGCACAACCGATTATTCGATCCGGTAATTCAATTTAATATGCTTTCAATATTTTCAATCTGTCAATTGTGATTTAAATTTATAAATCATGTGTACAATACATTGTGTGTTAAAATGTTTGATAAATTCATCAATTATTACAATTCCTTTATATATTTCTTGGTCTGGTCGAATACAACACAAAACCATGTTTGAAAAATTGTTTACACCCTCAAATTTTCAAGTTATGATCAAAAAAATGATTTTGGAGGATTTTGTATATTTGAAAATTTCTAACTCGGCCATTTTTGAACCAATTTCAAAATTCCAAACGGGTTCTGAAAGGGGAATGTTGGCACTTTCGAGATCAATAAAACTTAGTGGAACATTTTCCTCAAGAATTTGAAATTTTCACCTATTTTTTTTGTTCATTTTTTCTATTTCAAAAGCATTTTTTTGCGACTATACTTCAAGAACCAATGGTTTATCATATATGGTATTGAAGTGGGTTCAATTCTGTGTGAAATAAGTCGTTGTTCATTGAAATCGATCAACAATTGTCGGAGTTATATAATTTTTCCTAAAAAAGAAAAATTTCGGTCTCATACGAAAATATAATGATATTAGCCCGAGTTCTACCTATTTGGCCTATATTCTTTTCTCAGCGTAATGATAGAGCAAGTCAACATCATATTCGATACCATAATACGTTATATGATGCATAGAATATTATTAATTGAACTCCACATCAATTTTCGTATGAGACCGAAATTTCCTTTTCTTGGAAAAAATTGTACAACTCCGACAATTCTTGATCGATTTCAATGAACAATGACTTATTTCACACAGAATTGAAGACACTTCCATACCACATATGATAAACCATTGGTTCTTGAAGTATAGTCGCAAAAAAATGAAAAAAACATCCCCAAAAATCAGGTTTTTGACCTCAACTTGAAAATTTGAGGGCGTAAAAAATTGTTCAAACATGGTTTTGTGTTGTATTCGACCAGACCAACAATCTACACTAGGTTATTTGAGAAGTGTCTTTAATTTCTTCTTTTTTGTAGCACTGTGTTATTCATCTACAAACGTTGCAAATTTGTTAGCTCCACTAAATTTATTTTCTCAGAATTTTCAAGAGCGTTTGGTTTTGAATTCAATGAACAGGAATTTTTCTGTTCAACCGAAATTCGGCCCTGGAAATTAATTCTCCAGTTCAGTTATTTAATCCGCGAAGAGTATCTCCTTAAATTCAGTGCTCTTTTTTTTTTTGTTCTTTCATAAAATCCATAAAACTTTACAAAATTTCTTATCAGATAATAAAATCTGTTAATTCTGCGAAGGATTCTTCGATTAGATAAACTCACGTCTTTTTAAACATCAATTCTACCTACAAAACCAAGCGTTTCTTGACTCGATGACTCAATAGGACAAATATAAAGCGAAGTAAAATCGGTTATCCGAGCAATAAAGTTTATTCGTCTCCATCTCATATTTGAACTAATTCTGGGTATTTTTACGGTGTTTGGTAATGTTCCTTCTGACATACTTTAAACGAATTTTCGAAGAACAAAAGATTAATTGTGAATTACTCGTCGACATCGAGTATTTATGTTCATAATACAGTACACACTCGCAAATGGACTTCTTCTTTTTCTCTTTCTTTTTAATGCAAGGCGAAAACCGTTTCGAGTAAAAAAAAAAGAGGGTGAGTGGCCCATTTGCGAGAGTGTGATATAATAAAAGAAAAACAAAATCGACTGTACAACCGATGAATTCTGAAAATTTATGAAAGGAAAAACCAGGAAAAATTGAGGAATTTATATAAAAATCAGAAATAACATGTTCTTCCAATTGTGCAAGACCACATGTTTGAAAGGAATCGATAAAAAATTTCTGAAAAGTCAACTGTGAGGGACCCTCAGTCTTTTTATGAACAGAAAACTCCTCGCGGAGTTTCGAAGAACAAAAATTAGTCAGATATCAGCTGAAAGTCCTCACTAATGATCAATCAAAAGGACCTCATTCTCAATTTTTCACGATTTCTTTATGAACTTTGGTGCAATTTCCTACGCAATTTTTGGTGACGAAGTTCATATTAGGTGTACAACTTTGCTTCCGCCGTTTACAATGCATTTTAGTGAATTTTTACTCGATGGCAGTTTTTGAGCCAAATTCTCCTCATTTGCGGGAAGTTCTGATTTTCTGCTTTCATTTGAAGAAAACTGCGGCTGAGGCTCATCGAATGCTCTCAAGTACCGAGGGTGAGACTGCTTTGAGTGAAAGAACGTGTCGCGAATGGTTTCGACGTTTCAAGAAGGATGATTTTGATGTCGAAGACCGACATGGCCGACAACGAGAGAGAAAATTTTCTGAAGATTCCGAATTGGAGGCATTACTCGATGAAGACTCGTGCCAAACGCAAGAAGAATTGGCAGAATCATTGGGAGTAACTCGACAAACCATTTGGAAACGCCTCAGAGCCATGGGAATGATTCAGAAACAGGGGAATTGGGTTCCGTACGAATTGAAGCCAAGAGATGTCGAACGACGTTTCTTTACTCGCGAACAGCTGCTTCAAAGACAGAATCGAAAGGGGTTTTTACACCGCATTGTGACCGGCAAAGAAAAATGCCTCCCCTACGATAATCCCAAGCGCAGAAAATCTTGGGGAATGCCCGGACATGTCCCCACGGCGACGGCTAAACCAAATATTCATGGTGCCAAGGTTATGCTCTGCATTTGGTGGGATCAGCTCGGTGTCGTGTATTATGAGCTATTGAAACCGAGTGAAACCATTACAGGGGATCGATATCGAACGCAGTTGATGCGTTTGAGCCGAGCATTGAAGGAGAAACGGCCACATTGCCAAGAAAGACACGATAAAGTTATCCTCCAACGTGATAATGCTCGGCCACGTGTCTCAAAACCGGTCAAGACATATTTGGAAACACTAAAACGAGAAGTCTTACCCCATCCGCCGTACTCTCCAGACATTGCTCCTTTCAACTACCCTTTATTTATTTCGATCGATGTCACACGGCCTGAGTGACCAGCATTTTCATTCTCATGAAAAATCTCAAAAGATGCATTGTTTTACCGAAATGGGATCTGAGTAGTGGCTGGCGACGGCCAGTACTTTAAATCATAAGGATGCGTTTACTTTTTGAGAATAAAGCCTCAAGATTTTAGGAAAAAAAGCGGAAGCAAAGTTCAACTAACTTTGTTCTGAATTTGAAGAGTCAATTTTAGAGGATCCACAATCCTTGAGATAGAAAACATGACCTCTTATACAGTTCCGGAAAATAAGAATATGTCGATAGATAATGTAGAAGTCAGGTTTCCGAACGTATTCTCAGTCAAAATGCAGAAGCAAGGAATAAATATCCTATTGAAAAGAATGGGACAATAAAATTAAGTTCACTACTTCGACAATCAACTACCATACTACTCAGAAATATCTATAAAATCTCTTTCCTCTACTTTCGAGAAGAAAAAGAAGAACGATCACTTCTACTTTCTTACAAAGCTCTATAAACTGGTAACCAGAGAATTCCAACTTCTTAATTGAAATTTGTTGTTCCTCGCGCCGCTCCTTCTCGCTCGATTAAGAACACGCGAAAACAATAATAAATAAACCCGTACACGATATTTCCATTTATTTTCCAAGAAATTGCGAATCCACGAAGTACGGAAATTCGAATTCTATAAAAATTGAATATATATATCGACGTCTGCAATGCAACCACCCACTTATACCATCCATTCCATATTTTCTTTGCTGAATTTATAATTAGTACGACATTAAATGTAAATTTGAATCAAAGCTGCAATTCTTGTTGATTCTAAATATAATTCATAATACTAGATTGGATGCTTGGTCTCTGATCTTAATAATAGAATCAATGAAGGTCTTTCTATGACTTAACAACATAGGCACAGACACGGTCGACAAGATGATAATAAGTTTTATGTTTTCCAGGGAAAACATGCCATCTCATTTTAAAATCAAAGAATACTGTCCGTTGGTGTTCCGGAACTTACGAGAGAGATTTGGAATCGACGATCTGGATTATAAGGAATCGATGACGAGGTAAGAAAGGAAAAACAACGCTCAACGTGTCACCTTTTTTTTTTAATCATATAATACGAGGAGAAGAAGTTTGTAAAGTATAACAAAAAAGAAAAAGAAAAAACCAGCATTGAAAGTAAAATTAATGTACGTACATCGAAACATACGATACGCAACGATACACGCGAGTCGAATACGAGTTGAAGGTCATGTAAATTACATAGCTGAAATATAAAAGCTTCTTGGGCTTTTGTTAAATAAATCGAATATTTCTCTTATAGACATTTATTTTGTCAGTCTGCCGCTAATGTTGCATGTATATTGTATATATATATATATAAAGACCGTTGAGTAGGTCATATAGTAACTGTGGTGTAGATTGAGAGCATCCATATATCATTATATTATACATTTACTAATTTGAATGTTCTATTATTCTTTACATAGTTATAAATCGGCATGATTAATATCCATACACTCTTTCTGAATTGAAAATTCACACTTCTATGCTGTGTATAATTTATATAAGTATACATATTTATACATACAGGAAAATCAAAGGTACTAATATTATTATTATTATCATTGTAAATATGAAATTTGTTGTAAAAAGTAAAAACCTGCACTAGCATGGCTATTGAAATGATTACAGACAACAGAACACTGTAACTAATGATAGAAAAATCAGACAAATACACGAATCAGGACATAGAAAGAATTTGTGAAAAATTGAGTAAGTATATTTTGGAAAGAGATCCAAGTCCTTCTTCCTGGTTGAAAGAGAATAAAAAAAAATGAAAAACATGATTAGAAGAAGAAGAGGAAGAAGAAGGCTTGTTTCTTGTCTCGTTTTTGTAACAAACAATGAAATTCTGCTGATAGATGTCGAGCATTTAATCCTTCGCGCGCAAAGCAACGTTCGGATTTGGCTGCAAGCGGCGGGAGGACACGTCAAATGGTTCAACGATCTGCCACTGCTCCTTCGATAACCCTTTCCCCTCCTTCCATCGTCTCGCAAATTCCAGTTCTAAATAAGCCACTGCGTACCTACAGTTTTAAACCAAAACGCCTGAGGTTAGCCAGATACACTTGATTTTCCGTATTGTGAGTGTCGTTTGTGGCTAACAGGACATTTGTTATTACAAGTTTTTTATACCCCCTCTTCCCCCTCCCCCCTGCGAAGGATGAATATAGACGAAATTTCAATTCACGATACGTGAAGATCCTTCGCTTTCAACCCTTTGTAATGATTTATTTTCATCCTCTCTCCTTTTCTTCCTTCTTCTTCTCTTCCTCCTCCTCCTCGTGATACGTGAAATTTTGGAAAATTTCAAACAATAATAGATTTTAGCATGTCGATAACCATTTTTCTTTCTCGTAATTTTGTTGTTTTTTGTATTTTTTCTTTGAAATGACAAAACACTCGACGAATGATTCAAATGATTGACGATGAATCAAGGCAAGTTGGTACGGTAAATTATCGTACACATCGTGTATTATATTTTCCATCACTTCTTTTATGCACGAGACAGATGAATTAGAAATCAATTTAACAACATGTTTTTGTACTTGTTTGTATTATTTTATCATTATCGGTGTTGGGTTGTGTATTTATTTGATATTCGTTATAGTTTTCGTAGCTTCTATATTTTGTGTCTATTTTTTGAATAAAAAAGCAAGCAGTACTCGATGTAAGAAAAGTACGTAGATGCAATTTTATTCTCCCTGTAGTCGACAGATGTTTAATAATATTTGAAATATTTGTATACGTTTCTTCTATTTTGCAGGTCACAACCTATCCTCGATGATTCCTCCGGCAAAGGCGGTGCTAAGTTTTACCAATCCTATGACAAATTGTTCATCATCAAGACCCTCACCAGCGAAGAGGTCGAAAGAATGCATTCCTTTTTGAAACACTATCACCCCGTAAGTTTGGAAACTATAGTGTTGTCGCGATCTTCGAGCAGAGCTGAAAAAATTTCAGTCGATCCGAGTTTCGAGCTAAGCCAGAACTATGAGATCGTTACTGAGAAAATTTCTTATCGGACGAAGGACCCTGGTTGAGGAAAACCATTCTCACTGAATCTCGCAAGATCTCATTGAATCTTGGACAATGTTCTGATCAAATCTCATGGAATTTCATTTGTTAGAATCGGTTTATGAAACAATATTGTGTTTAATGTTGATTTATTGGGAGTACAAATTAATTTGGTCCGTTTTTTTAGAGTTAAAGATGCGTTTATTTCAGAAGAACATGAATTATCGAATTAATCAAAGTATTGTCCATCGCTGGCTATCACTTTTTCCCATTTTTCGAGTAATTTTCGAATCCCGTTACGGAAAAACGTCTCGTCTTCTTTCGAGGCGATCCAAGTTAGGAGCGAATTTTCGATTTCTTCGAACGAAGTGAACAACCGGTGGCCTGCCAAATCGTGCTGCATCTGTCGGAATAACTAGTAATCGGAAGGAGCCATGTCCGGCGAGTACGGCGGGTGCGGTAGAATATCCCACTTCAACGTTTCCAGATAATTTTTCCCTACTTTTGCGACACGAGGCCGAGCGTTATCGTGTAAAAGAATAACTTTGTCATGTCTTTCCTTGTATTCCGGACGTTTTTCTCGTAACGCACGACTCAAACGAATCAATTGTAGCCTATACCGATCACCCGTAATAGAATCACCAGGTTTTAGCAACTCATAGTATATAACACCCTTTTGGTCCCACCAGATACACAGCATGATCTTTGAACCATGAATATTCCTCTTTGGTGTCGATGTTGAAGTCGATGGCAACGATTGACCGGGCATAGCATAGTATTTTCTTTTCTTGGGGTTATCGTAGAATATCCATTTCTCATCTCCTGTCACAATCCGATGTAAGAACCCCTTTCTTCGTTGTCTTTGAATCAGCTGCTCGCAAGTGAAAAATCGCCGTTCAATGTCTCTAGGCTTTGAGTCATAAGGCACCCAATTGCCTTGCTTTTGAATCATGCCCATGGATCGTAATCGTACGGAAACTGCTTGTTGCGTAACTCCTAATGATTCCGCAAGCTCCTGTTGCGTTTGACTCGGATCTTCGTCGAGTAAAGCCTCCGATTCCTCGTTTTCGAATTTTTGTGGTTGTCCTGAGCGAGGCTTGTCTTCGACCCTGAAATCGCCATTCTTAAAACGTCGAAACCATTCCCTACATGATTCATCAGTTGGAGCATTGTCACCATAAACTTCCACAAGCATTCGATGGGCTTCAGCTGCACCTTTTTTTTACAATTAAAACAGAAAACTAGCACCTCCCGCAAATGCTGCTTAGTTAAAACGAAATTTGACATACTTCACTGAGTAAAAATCGGGATTCTAGAAGGAACTCGGAGTGATATCAACTGAATATTATTCACAGGTGTCTAATCTCTCTCAAAAACAATGAAACATTCATGAGAGCGAGACTCATCTTTTCAAACCGGACCGAACTAATTTGTACTCCCAATAGTAGCAGAGTCGATATTGAGAAAATATGTTTATAAAGTGGATTTTTCTTCATCGCCAATCCTCTGAAAATAGATTTAATGATATATTCATCTATTTATTCATTAGAAGATGCATTCATGGAGTTTTTATAACTAACATTGAATGAAATTTGATTTGCCGAGTCATAAAAATGTTGAGAAAATCTTGTTTTATATTCAAACTTCAAGAGCTTCAGAAATACAGTACAGGAAGAACAATTTTTCCAGTTGATGTGTTTGTTTCAGGAAATCCACTGACTTTATTTACATTAGTTTACTGTGTTTTATATTGTTTAGACATTTTTTTCATTATTATTTATGTAGTTTATATGAATTAAATGAATTTCAAACAGCAAAGATGTTAAAATGTTGAATGTCTTTAGGTTAATTCAAACTTATGACCTGTACTGTATTTCAAGGAGCCCCTGAATGTAAGAATTTTTTATTCGCGTTTGTTTTGAACGAAGTAGGATCGTGAGATTTGCGGTTCGATTTGCGGGCCGAGTCTATTTGTCAGAAACAAGAGCCAAGCCGAGCTCATGCTCAAAACTCGAATTAGCTCGGATCGCGGCACCACTAGAAAACTACACGAAATTAAACAAACGTAGGGATTATTGATGATTTTAACAATATCATTCATTTTCTTGTGTACAGTACATAGTGGAACGACATGGAAAAACTTTATTACCGCAGTATCTCGGGATGTATCGGCTCACGGTAGACGGAGTCGAGCATTACGTTGTCGCCATTCGAAATGTGTTCTCGAATCATTTAACTACGCATAAGAAATTCGATTTAAAAGGTTCGACCGTGGATCGCGAAGCCTCCGATAAGGAAAAAGAAAAAGATCTGCCGACTTACAAGGATAACGATTTCGTTAAAGAGGGAATGAAGATTTATATCGGGGAAGAGGCGAAAGCCGAGCTGATAGAGACTTTGTCGGCTGACGTTGACGTGAGTATCGTTTGGTTTTGTTCCTTCTGACCTGACCAATGTCCATTCCAATAGACATAGAATTTAGCAAATTATCAAAATAGTTCCACAAATCAAAGCAGTTTGAAAATATCACCAAAATAAAGGTGTCAATTGACGATAAGAAAATTATTCAAAATTATATTCTTAGTATGGTATGTTTTTCAACGGAAACTTCAATCTTATGGTAACTAAAATCTGTCTTATGAGCCTCTTCGAATAGTTTTATTGACAGTTATACTGCGTTAAGTAGAACACAGCTACGCTTCCCGTATGGAAATATTTCGCTGAAAAATGTCTGCAAAACTATGAAAAAACTCTGAGAATCTCTGAAATTTTGATGAGAAATCTAATATTTTTGGGACATTCTTTACAGACTTTTATCAGACTTTTTTCAGAGTTTCTCAGAGTTTTTTCATACTTTTTCAGAAAAATAGTAACGAAATTGCACTCTGAAAAAACTCTGACAAAACTCTAATAAATTGTTGACATTTTTCTGATTATTGGAAAATCCTGAAATTCAATAAATACATTCATATGCCATATTCAAATATCATGTGTGAAAAAGTGTTTGAAAATTTTTTAATTTTTTTCTAAAAGTCAGAAAAATGTTAGCAATCCATCAGAGTTTTGTCAGAGTTTTTTCAGAGTGCAATTTCGTTACTATTTCTCTGAAAAAGAATGAAAAAACTCTGAGAAACTCTGAAAAAATTCTGAAAAAAGTCTGTAAAGAATGTCCCAAAAATATTAGATTTCTCATCAAAATTTCAGAGATTCTCAGAGTTTGTCAGAGTTTCTCAGAATTTTTTCATGTTTTTTCAGAGATTTTTCATAGTTTTACAGACATTTTTCAGCGAAATATTTCCATACGGGTTACTTAAACATTATTTGGAGATTTTCAAGTATCAGAAACGTGTTTCCGATACTTCGACTTGGAAAATATGGTCGGACAATTTTGATTTTTATCGTTTTTTTGAATTCAAAATGGCGTGTGAACGTCAAAATCCATTGAAGTCTCTCAATTTTTGAATGTTTCACGTGTTTTCATGACTTAATCAGAAGGAATGAGTTATTTGAAGTCTGGGCCATTCATTCTGCTTGAGGAGAACAATATCGGCTCATTTGATGGTATTTGAAGAGCTTTGAGCTTTATCACAGATCGAAGAGGTGCAGCACTTGTCAATTGTTGTTATATATGGTTTGCAACATAACTGAATTGCAATTTCAAAATCAAATTTGAAATGAACTTTTCAAAATGGTGGATCCAATATTGCTGAGTTGATGAAAGAGGTTTATAAAAATAAAGTACTCTACATCTGGGAAGAGAGGAATACACTTGTCCAACGTTTTTTGAGGTACTGAATATGAAAATGTGGTCGCTCTTACTTGAATATGTGAGTAGTTTTGAGATAATTGAGAATTATGGGACAGAAAAGATCTTTTTTTCCACTTAAAACACCCATCATCCTCAATCATTCCAAAATTTCCCGTACAGCACCGGACATTTCTACGTTGCCTCCACGGAGATGCAACGTAGAAATCGGTGGATGTGCTGTTAGGGTTTAGACGTAACGGAAGAAGAACGACCACATCTTCGTATTCAGCAACCCAAAAAACGTTGGAACAGTGCACCCTCATCCCAGATCCAGGGTACTGAGAACAGAGGGGGCTCTTTTGATCTACCAGGTGTACCGGTATGAAATGAGCGTTTTTTTTGTGAAAATGAAACACTAATTGCGAATGGGAAAGTAAAAAAAAATGTATTCAAAGTATTGACCATTGCTTCCAACACATTTTGCTCACCTTTTTTGCACGGAGAAAAAGATATCTTGAAAAATACCATAATTTATAGATTTTTGGCATTGGTCTAACCCGAGTCAAAATATTTACGTGAAGATATCTTCAAAAGTACCATAATGGCTGGGACTTTTATGAGGAAGGTACCATACTTCTTTATGTCTTGTTTCTAAACACTCATCAACAGCCTGTATTTATAATTAATGAATGTTCCTTTTGGAAAATCACCCATCCCGTTGAAATTCTTTGTAATTTTCCTTTGATATACATCGAATCATTGAAATTTACTAGGAGCTATAGAAACTATTGCCTATTGAAAAGAACATTTTTATCGTCAGAAAGGGATAAGCACCGGTGGTTTCGTTATTGTTTTTGCAGTTCTTAACGCGGCTACATCTCATGGATTATTCCCTGTTGTTGGGACTCCACGATTGCGCTCGGGCTGAACAAGAGAACAGGGAGAGAACGGAAAGGGGAGAAGACGAGGATAACCACGATGAAGAGGACGATAGCGAATCTGGCAGTGGTTTGGATTCGCGAGGTCCGATGGGAGAGTGAGTATCGTCATTTCGATTGCGTCTCGAATCAAATATAACGAGAAATTGATGAATTTTATACCCGAGAGCCAAACTCCGATAATAAAATCACAAATAAACCTACAACCTCGCGACATTCTGACATTCTGTCTGTCCAATGAAACATCAAATGAAATAAATGAAATAATAATAATAATATCGTCAAGAGAACGAACAAATACAAGAAAAGAGATGAGATAAGAGTGAGTTGTAAACAAAAATGCCATAAAAATGATAAAACAATTGAATTAAAAAGATAATGCAAATGATAATTGTGATTTCCTAAACTGTTCCAACTTTCCCCTCAAAGGGAATGCAATGATTTATGGAGTACTGGTTTTATTTCTTCATATAAATAGTTCTTAAGCCCTCCATTTTTGAATGAAAGAATATTCCATGATTATTATATGTATAACAATTTCATTTGTACAAAGTTCTTTTTCATTATGAGCATCTTCATATGTCTTTAAATAACTAACAATGTGCGATATTTTGATATTAAGAACTGGTGTTTCATTGTATAAAATTGATATACATGACAAGGAATGATAGTTGAGTTACGATGAAACCAATCAAAATCCCGGTCGGAATTTGTTGTTAACTATTCTAAATTCCCAGCGGGTATCTATTTATGTCACATATACCGTTTAGTTTGAGATCATTGGAGTGAAAAACAGATTGGAAAGAAAAATTGTTATAACAATTAACTCAGAAATGGAAGGTTGGAAAAACTATTATATCAACAATCAGACAAAATAGTAATCCACAGATAAATGCATAATCTCAGGCAAAAGTTGGAGTTATTTTGGAAATAATAATTTTCACACCTCTGTATTTACATTGGCAACTTCTATGTTACTACTATTTGAAGTCTGGTGGAAACTAAGGACCTATTTATCTCAAGAGGAAAATAAAATACCAACTTAATGATTCCAATCGAAATTATTGTATAAATTCCACACATGACTATTTATTATTTTGACTTTGCAATATGAAACACAAGAGTTCCACAAGAATTCTTCAGGAATACATTGTATTCATCATGAGCTCTTTCAGAACACTTGTGCTATCTGGGAAGATAGGGGAGAAGCATGCAGGTTAGGCCGATTGAAGTCGAGTCTTATCATATGTTAACTTTTCATGTGCATAGAATGCAAAAACAGACACCTCTTACGAGTATTCCAGAAAGCAAGTGGAAGAAAAACATGCAAAAAAGTTTTATTCCAATTTATTTCATTTCGTACAAAGAGGATAGTGTTCATCGATTGATGAAGGTAAATCAATCTATTATGTTTTTTTCTTAATTTCTTCGAATCGCACAAAACATATTTCGATCATATTGTGAAATTAGAACAATATTCTTGCAATTGCAAAGTTGCATTGAATATGTAGATTGGGCCACTAGTTTTTCTTGTCATATAAAACTTTGTGCTTGAAGCATAACAGCATAAATTCAGATAATGCGATTGATGCTTAATATTGCTATTATCTTGCACTATGCAATTGAATTGAGACCGAAATTCGCAAGCATAATGAAGCATAATTTCCGAATCAAAGCAGCATATATGCTGCATAATCATCTGAAAAGTGGCAGAAGGGTTGCAGAATTTTGCAATTTTCAGTTCATCCTATAATTTAAAGAATTTTGTCATATTTTTCAGCGATCAAGAATTGTTTATAGCAATCGCTTCTCTCATATTCGCGTACATTATCGTGATTCAGAATAATTCAGAGACAGGTGTATTGGAGAAGATTGTGCGTTAAAATTTTCAAAGGGATTTGAAAAGAATTCAAGAAAATTCGGAGAGGAAAAATTTGAGTCAATAATCTTCTCTCTCTGAATTCTTAGAAATATTGAGGGATTCGAAGTGGTCTAGAGATATTCCGAAAATCCCAGAGGAATTTCTGGGAACTTTTTGACACTCAGTTCGACTGATTTAGGAAAAAAATCAAAGGAATTTAGACAAATTCAGAGAGCTTTGAAGTTTGAATAAATGAAATTCTGAGAGAGCCAGGGAAATTTGGAAATTTAGAAACTCAGACGAATCAAAAAAAAGATTTGAATCCTACATGCTTGAAATTTTGAGAGATTCAGAATAATTTACAAATATTACAAGAAATTCCAAAACAAATTCTCAAATCTTATTGAGAAAAATTGCAAGGGCTTGAAAAGAATTCAAAGAAAGTTAGAGGAATAGAGATTTAGAATAATTCACGACTATGTAAAGAGCTTTTAACTTCCTCTGACGCACTCTAAATCTCTTGAAAAATAATGTCCTAAAATATCGAGAAATTCAGAGAGATTTTTCGATCAGGAATGCCAAAGGGATTCAAGGAGAATCAATATAATTCGCAGACAAGTAAATCAGAGAAAATTGTGGGTTGATTTCTGGAAAGGCATTTAAAGAGATTAAGAGAAATCCCAGGAAAATATTAGCAACTTAGTTTGAATGATTCAAAGAAACTTACAGGAATTCGGTAAAACTTGAAGAAATCTTGGGAATTTGAATAAAATGAAGTTCCGAAGGGTTCAGACCGATTTAAAGAGATTTAGGAAAATTCAGAAAGATTCGAAGAGATTCAAATGGATTTGAAGAGTGCTTTAGACTCTAAATAAATCAAATTCTGAGGGACTTGGATGGATTTAAAGAAACCCAGAAGGATTCAGACAAATTTGGAGAAATCTTACTAAATTCTTCTGAGTTACTTGAAATTACTCTGAATCTCTTAAAAACATTCCAAAGAGATTCAGGAAGATTTTTTTTGTCTTTGACATTAATATCAAATCCCCCAAGGATCATGGAATGGAAATGGAAATACAATTGTCATCGAAAATTACAGAGCGAGTATAAGCATTATTTTAGACAATCAAAAGCATAATTAGAGCACAAAATACTGTATTTTGAAAGCATAAAGTTCCCATCTCTATCGATCATATTTGATGATGAGAATAATGTTTACATTGAATGTAATCTCAAGTATTCGGTGATTTTTCTATTTTAGAATGGCATGCCGAAGGGAGAGAAAGACAGACCATGGAATCAGTGATTATGATTTCATTGTTAGTGATATTTCATTGATCCAATGTTAAAACTATTTGAAATAAATAAATATCGGCTACAAATTCCATATCTGATGTATAGAATGCATTTCTCTACCTTTTCAGCGAATTTTCAGAAGTAACCCAACTTGCATGCTTACTTTTTTTTTTAACCAATTTATTCCAACTTCAGAATATCGCTTGTATTCCGCAGTATTTCAAAGCAATCGAGAAGCTTTCTATCGCGAAATATAGCTGATATTGATCAAATAATTTCCTGTTTTAATCTTATAAATGAAGAACAAAACACGGTCCAACCTGCATGCCTCTCCTCTATGTATTTAATGAATAATCATGGATTTTGATGACCAGAATTCAATAGCAATTATTCAGTTCATCTCCCGTATGAGAAACATGTTTTTTTTTTATGAAAATATATCAATTTCTAGCCGTTATTACACTGAAAAACAAATTTATTCCAGTCAAATGAATATTTATTTGTCCTGTACCAAAGAAATATTTATTAAAATTGACAAAGTATTCTTTGGAATCAAATATTTCTTTGGTACAGGACAAATAAATATTCATTTGACTGGAATAAATTTGTTTTTCAGTGTATGTTGGTACTCTATCGTTGAAATTTCAATTTTAGATGTTTCCACTGACTATCAAGTTTCAATCCCATTAAAATGTAGGCTCGACAAACTCGTGGTTAGAAGTGTTTCAATCGTTTTAAATTCCATTTTTAATCTCGTTTCCCTCTCATTTTGAATCCGCTGGAAACAGCAATCTATTCCACTTTAGCTCCGCTTGAAATCCGCCCTGGTGGAACAAATTCTTCAATTCGCTTGAATTTCACTCCGAATTGGACTCCCTTTTCATGAAAAATCAACTAAGAAAGATGAATTTCAACAAATTTCGATGATGATTAAATCAAATTCATTAAACTTTGCCAATTTTTGTGAATTTTTAATAAGGAAGTGTCTAAATTAAGAATGAAATTCAACAAAAGTTTTTCCACCAGGACGGTGGAACTGTTTTTAGTCAACGGATAGTTAACGAATTACTGCTTTGAGAGAGTCAATCACTGTGCCACCCAGTGAAAATTATTCAATTCAAAGTTATTTTTGGGCTCCCAGCCAATCAGAATAAAAAAAAAAAAGAGCAGTTCCAACCTTGGACAAATTTCGATCGGACTAAAATTCAAATAGTTCAAAGAAGATTTCTAATTTCTATTTGTTTTTATTTCTTTTCTTCTCTGGTTACAGTCGTCTGTGGAATTTAGGTGGAGTCACTGGCATGGCAACGCCACCCGAATCACCTCACGCCGCCTTGATGCGGGATACCAGTTTACAATACGAAGATGCGATAATACCAGAGTTGGATATCTATGCCATTCCTAGCAAAGAAGGTGAGAAGACGAGTGTACACAACTAATACAATTTGACCCTCTCATTCTTGAAGGGGGGAAAAAAGAAGTACCTGAACTTGTAGTAGAATTTCAGAGACCATGTCCTATTTATTGACTCTTTCAAGAACAAAAAGGGAACCTAGAGTAAACTAGAGCCACTCGAGCCACTCGAGCCACTCGAGCCACTAAAGCACGTCACGATTCTCCTATAAATTAATAATTGAAGTATCGATTTTGTTATTTCAGGTGCACCTACCAAGGAAATATATTTTTTAGCAATAATCGATGTTTTGACTCATTACGGTGTGCGCAAACAAGCCGCTAAAGCAGCTAAGACGGTGAAATACGGTGCGAACGTCGACGGTATATCCACCTGTGATCCCGAACAGTACGGCAAACGGTTCATAGAGTTCATGAGCAAAGCCATAGAATAAATATCATTATCGAATCTATTTTTATTTTATTTTATTTCTTTTTTCTAACGTCATAGTATAATATCTGGAAAAATGGATATATCTTTGATTTCCTAGATCCCAAAAGATTTATCCTTCATTTTTCATACAAAGCATTCCCAAAATGGGAGTATTAAGTTATTATTATTAATATGATACTACCGATAAATAAATATCAAGCTCAAATTCATCTTGAGACAAAATATATACACGCACTATGAAAGATAAAAACTCAACTGTGAGAGATATGAGGAGGGTGGATTTTGTTACTTTATCGCAATTCAATTGTGTTGTTGATGATAACTCATATTGAGAAAAGCTGGACTATGAAAATATATTATATGGGGCGGAATAAAAGGAATCGGAAAAAATATTTCGCGATTATTAAAACAAAAAAAAAAGGCTGATAGCGGAAAGAATTGTTGAGAAGAAGAAGGAGATTAAGAAGCATATTTTTCAATGTTTAAAACAGAAAGAAACAAATCAAATAATTCATGTATATCTAGTTGAAAAGAAAAACAACAAAAAAAAAAAAGACAACCTTATACGATGTTTGATCCATGTTTGATCGTTGAATATTATAAATCGTAATACCGGTGCACAATGATTATAACGAATCTATTATATAATAGCGGTAACTCGTAGGATTTAGATTAGACTGGAGGATTGGAAAAAAAACGACGTTCGAGAATTGGTAACAAAAAACCGAAGACTCGGTGTTGTTCACATATATTGATAATACGTGTCATTGTTCTATAATCGTATTTCGGTTGATTCTTTCGTTGTGCTGTGAATGAACAACATAGTCTTTAAGCGTATTCGTCATTCTTGAGAAGAAACAAAATAAACAAATTCGATAAAAGCTCCGCCCTGAATCGCCGAAACTATCTGGTTCCTATCAGGTTTTCTCGTGAAAAATCAAGACACAAACACTGCTTCACGACTTCAGCTTCTTTTCACGAAGAATTCAAGAGAATATAATATATATTCCATGTGCAGAAATAAGTATATATCATATATATGTAATACACAGAAACACACAGTTTATCAAATCTTGTATGATTTTGTGAAAACTTTGGCAGACAAGAAACAAAGATTTAGCTCTGCCATAGTAGAGTAGGGAATGATTTTGTAGAGTTGGGTGACGATTAAATCGATGAATTATAGTTGAAAGAGTTGATCAAAGAATTTTGTTGAATCAAAAATGAATTAGCTTATTTTTTAAATATAACATTGTATTTAAATGTTGATATAATGTTGAATATATATGTTTCACTCGCTATAAGAAAATGTAAAAGTTTGTAGAGAGAACTACTGTTGATAATTCTCAAATGACTTTATTTCTTTATATATACACGCCTATGTAGATGTATATAACATATTTCTTTCCCCTTTTATCATTCACTTACGTTTTGTATACTACGATTGTAAAGAAAAAAAAAAGACAATACTTGAGAAAATATGATAATCGTTTATCGATGATTCAAGAAAATCATTGAAAAAATAATAAGTCATTAGTCTAATTAATCTACTATCGTCTATCGGTACCCTCAGTTTTTTTGAATCCACAAATCTACACCGTCAGCCCCTGATGATAGATACTTGATTGATAAATACGAGGGAAAATTACACGTTCAAGCTAAAGAGAAAAAAACATATTAATTGTACGAATTGTATTATACATCTCTATATGCACGATACATATCTCCTTCGTTCAATCGTTGAATTTTTTCAAACAGCACACGATCCTGAGATTGACAAACAATATATATATATATATAAATATACTTCTTTTCCCCTCTCTTTTTACGATTATACAAGGATTTTGGATCTTTCTTTTCAAGAGGAGAATGCACCGTCGCATAATAAAAATAAATAAAAGAATATATATATATATATTATTGTAATAACGTTAAGAATTCTAAAACAATCTCGTAAAATGAATTTTTTACAATTCTTTAGAATGATTATATTATGATGATATGAATAACGATTAGCTTACTTTAACTACAAGTTAAGATATTTCATCTAGTCTCGATTCAATACTTTGTATGATTTTTCTACATTTGCCACCAGAATATTGAAATGTGAGAAATGAGAGCCGAAGGAAAAAAGAAAAATATCCTTAATTATTGTGCTCAATTTTCATAATATATATATACGATATATGCACACGTGTATACATTATACATATTATAACAAGCCGTTATGGAATCATTTGATTTCTTTTCTTTTTTCCTGAAATTTTCATTATTTCTTCTTTTTTTAATATTATTATATTTGACGATCACCGCTCTATAATATCCGATTCCGAGTAGTGATGATCGCCACCAAAAAGTCGTCGCTTCTATGTTTATATTTCAAGTTATTGTAGAAGAATCTTTTTCTTTTTCGTATATCAAATATCAATTGTTTCATATTATTATTCAATCGATTTGTGTTGCTTTTTGTTTCTTTCGAATTATTTTTGTAAACATCGTAATACTTTGTAGAAATGTTGTAAATATACAGTATTTTGTGAACGGTGAATTTATCCAGGCTTGTGTCATCCTATCTATTATATCTCGATAGATACTGTGTTGTATTTCAAAGTCTTGGAGAGTAAGCGGTTGACTTACATTCATGATTATCAAATAAAGAGAACAGTACCGTGAATAAATGGGTTTCATTTATATACGATAGGCAAACTCACTTTGATCTCGTTGTACTATTTAGATTTGTTCGCATTTGAGTTCGCGTGAGTGCGATTGTGTCGTTTGTTTCTGCGATTGTAAAGGTATAAATGATTCTTTTTAACAACGTTTGTCTTTGCACGTTCCGCTTGTGTTTATGTTCGAGTCAAGTTTGTGGGTTTTTTTTTTCATTCATTTCTTTGAGTTCTTCTTTTTTCAGACAATTGTCAATTGGAGCGTTGAATGGCGAGCGGAGCGAGCGTCATCGAACTTGCGCGAGCGAAGCGAGCGCTGTCAGGGATGCTGTATGGCGAGCGGAGCGAGCGTTCTCGAATTTGAAAAATGCGAGCGAAGCGAGCGCCATCTGGAGCATTGGAGAGCGAGCGTCGTTGAGTTTGAAAAGTGCGAGCGAAGCGAGCACCGTTTGAAGCAGTCAATAGCGAGCGGAGCGAGCGTCTTCGAAATTGAAAAGTGCGAGCGAAGCGAGCACCGTTTGGAACATTGAATAGCGAGCGCAGCGAGCGTCCGTGAATCTGAAAAGTGCGAGCGAAGCGAGCACCGTTTAAAGCAGTCAATAGCGAGCGGAGCGAGCGTCTGTGAATTTGAAAAGTGCGAGCGAAGCGAGCACCGTTTGAAGCAGTCAATAGCGAGCGGAGCGAGCGTTGTCGAATTTGAAAAGTGCGAGCGAAGCGAGCACCATTTGCAATGTTGGATACCGAGCGGAGCGAACGTCTTCGAATTCAACAAATGTGAGCGAAGCGACCGCCACACAGTGGGATAAATCGAGGATGCGTGTGTCAAAATCGTAGAACTCTTGATAGAAGTATGATAGCGACATGATTTTTTTTTTTAAATGAAGGGCAGTCATCACAGATTCGAGGAAAAATACCCAGAATGTTCGATGAGTCCGTTTAGCCCCTAAGAAAATTGATGGAAAGTCAAATTTTTGAGCAAAAAAACGAATTTTTCGCGATTGCAGGGGGTAAAAAATTTTTAGTCAATGTGCTATGCATCATTTCTTATGTATTTCGATGTGCTGAATCCAAATGTTGAGACAGAATGTGTTTATTCCCTCAAGTTTTCCCGGAAAACACGGTGAAAGTCCCAAAAATCGGATTTTCCGGTCATTTACATGCTTCAAAGAGGATAAAATGCCTTCATCAATAGATTATACATCATTCAACATGGATTTTGATACGCTGAACCCAAATCTGGAAACAGAATATGCCTATCTTCCCGGATTTTTCCGGAAAATGTGGTTAAAGTGGAAAAAATTCGATGAAATGTCTATTTTACTGTTATGTATAGGATTTCTAGGGGGAGAAACGTTTTGGTCCATGTGCTATGTATCACTGCTCATGTATTTTTATATGTCAAGTTCAAATCTGGAAACAGAATGTGTTTATTCTCTGAGGGTTTTCCAGAAAACACGGTGAAAGTGCAGAAAAATGTGGATTTTACGGTCATTTAGGTGGTCCAAAGGGCATAAAACGATCTGATCGATGATTGAAACAGTATTTCGCATGGTTTTCGATACGCTGAATTCAAATCTGGGAACGGGATATGCCTATCTTTCCGGATTTTTCCGGAAAATGTGGTTAAAGTGGAAAAAATTCGATGAAATGTCTATTTTACTGTTATGTATAGGATTTCTAGGGGGAGGAACGTTCTGGTCCATGTGCTATGTATCACTACTCATGTTTTTTGATATGCCAAGTTCAAATCTGGGAACAGAATGTGTTTATCCTTTGAGGGTTTTCCGGAAAACACAATGAAAACATGAAAAATGCGGATTTTAGGGTTCTTACATGGTTCAAGGGGGACAAGATGATTTCTCTTCTCCTTTTATCCAGTTGATTGGCGTAACAATACCGAGTTGTCTTATTACATAAGTGAATAGTGCCGATGATACAAACAATGTAACAGTTGAACTTAAGCGCGAACTTACAATAATGCTCAAAACAAAAACTGCAATTGCTCACTTCACAGCAGTGAAGCAGCAGCTATGTTGTTATACTGCAGTATGACTGTGATCGGCACTATTCACTTATGTAATAAGACAACTCGGTATTGTTATGCCAATCAACTGAATAAAAGAAGAAGAGAAATCATCTTGTCCCCCTTGAACCATGTAAGAACCGTAAAATTCTCATGTTTTCATTGTGTTTTCCGGAAAAACTTGGAGGGATCAACACATCCTGTGTCCAGATTTGGATTTACTATATTGCAACACATAAGTACTGATGTATAGCACATAGACCGAAACATTTTTTCATTTACAAATCCTACAAATGACTGTAAAATGGACATTTTATCGTATTCTTTCGATTTTAACCGCGCTTTCCGGAAGAACCGGGAAAGTTCAGCATATTCCTTTTCCAGATTTGAATTCAGCATATCGGGAACCATGCGGAATGCTGTTTCAATCATTGATCAGATCATTTTATGCCCTTTGGACCACGTAAACCCGACTGGAAATTGTCATCAGGTTAACCCAACATATGATGAGGACCTGACAAGGTCATCCGAAATAAGGAATACCCGTTACGGTCCTGATCGGGATTAGGTGTGGATGACTCACGTATGGATGACCTCATTTGGCCCTAGTCAGGATTTCCTCAAATTATCCTGAAAAGGTCGAAGTAGGTTTTCCTCGCTGTATCCGCATCAGGACCTCATTCGGTCATCCTAAGATCATGGACATAGCTTGATAAACTGAATACAAGAATGTACAGACTTGATTTCAGATTGTACACTCTTTGATTAAACAAATTTTCCTTCGATAAGAAGAACATGTTTGAACGATTTTCAACTGTGCCTGTTTTTAAATTCAATCCCTTCATTCCGAACACATTACCTACTTCTGAAAACTGTTGAACAATTTGTTCAATCTATTCTCAATGTGAATTGAAAACTAACTATTTGGGTTTTAATTAGGCGGAACTTATGAAAATTTCACAAGATTTTCCACGTTATGCATACAGCGAAAGAAACTTAGCAAACGTTCAACCATCACCAGCGAAATAAGTATTTCATTTAACTTATCACAATTCTCATAAGGTTGATTTATTGACTATTCAGCATCATTTTTCTTTCCTACACATCACATCATCTGAGTATTATTCAAAGAGTATATATGAACTGAATGAATATGTGTTTCGTCATAATCAAATATAAGTTTCGAACAAGTACTCTTCTTTCGTTATTTCTTGATTAATACGCATAAAAAAATCTGTTATTGAGTGCAAAATGAATTATTGAATCAGTTATCACTGCTGTAATATGTAAAAAATCATAAGTTGCTGATGTGGTGACAATTAATTCTATTCAAATATACGATAATATCAACAACGACAATATCTATATCAATATTAATTTACATCAGTATTTCTCGGAAAAAACTCAGAAATCCCAATCATTTTGTAATAATAAAGGTCATGAAGAACTCATTCGATCAAAAATATTTCAAGCGAATGTTCAAAATGAAATGCAAAAAACTTGAATTATTCACTTTCAGCTCGACGGATGGTTTTACTTTTCAAATTAAAGAGTACTCTTGAAGTTGAAATTTGTTAATTTCAGAAAAAAGCCTCATTTTCTGAGTTGAATTTGTTGTTAGGGTGATGATAAACTTGTAAGAAGAGTTTGAAAGTCGAGTGGAATCTATATTGATCAGGAAAGTCCAAATCGTGTGGCAAAAGTGAGAAAATCTGTCAACTTAGCTCACGGCGCATGGGCTTTTCTTCACTAAACCAAATGCTGACAGGAGAAATTCATCAAAATATAGTGGATTCAAAGTGATGTGAAGTAAGAGAGGACCGAAATATTCATTAGATTTTATTCGTTCTTATAAACGTTCTAAAAAATAAGAAAAGACTATAGAAGATCCAAAGTGTCGTCTTCCCATATTTTTGTTCCAATAATGTTGTGTCATGTTCCTACAAATAAATGTTATTATATTTATGAAACAGGTTCAATACACATGTTTTCTCAACCTAACACTAGTTACTGGTGAAAAGATACGAAAATGCACACTCAAAAATGCAAATCATTGAAACAAAAATATTGAGAGACGATACATTGAGTCATACATAGCCTTACCATATTTATCAACATTTTTATAATAACTAATAAAATTCAATGCATGTATCTGTCCTCTCTTACTTCACATCACTTTGAATTCACTATATTTTGATGAATTTCTCCTGCCAGCATTTGGTTTAGTAAAGAAAAGCTGATAGAATACCCATGCGCTGTCAGCTAAGTTGACAGATTTTCTAACTTTTGCCACACGATTTGGACTTTCCTGATCAATATAGATTCCACTCAACTTTCAAACTCTTCCTACAAGTTTATTATCACCCTAACAACAAATTCAACTCAGAAGATAAGGCTTTTTTCTCAAATTTGAAAATTTCAACTCCAAGAGTGCTCTTCAATTTGAAAAATAAAACCATCCGACGAGCTGCAAGTGAATAATTCAAGTTTTTTGTTATTCATTTTGAACATTCTTTTGACATATTTTTGATCAAATGAGTTCTTCATGACTCATATTTCTTACAAAATCAATATGATCTCTGAGTTTTTGCCTAGAAGTGCTGATGTAAGTATTTGAAGAAAATTCATTTTCACTGCATCAACAAATTACGATTTTTTGACACGTTACAACAGCTATGACTGATTTACTTAATCATTTTGCACTTACTAACAGACTTTTTGATACACATTATTCAAGAAATAACCACCACACATTTCACAAAAATAATTCATCCATTTGTTGATCACATAAATTTAACCTCACATCTGTCAACCGAACTGCAATTTTCACACAGGCTCATAGATTAGTTTTGATTTATTTTTGAGGTTTTAGTAAGGAATTCCTCACAAAATCCTAATTAGTCTTTCCTGATAGGGTCCTCATAATAGTGCAGCGTGACATGACTTGTTAGGTCCTGATGAGGTTGCCTTATCAGGACCTGATCTGGATCAAGGTTTACCTGATCTGGTCCATGGGGTAAATTTCTAGTCGGGAATGACCGTAAAATCCACATTTTTTGTAATTTCACCGTGTTTTCCGGAAAACCCTCAAAGGATAAACACATTCTGTTCCCAGATTTGAACTTGGCATATCAAAAAACATGAGTAGTGATACATAGCACATGGACCAGAACGTTTCCCCCCTAGAAATCCTATACATCACAGTAAAATAGACATTTTATCGAATTTTTTCCACTTTAACCACATTTTCCGGAAAAATCCGGGATGATAGGCATATTCTGTTTCCAAATTTGGGTTCAGCGTATCAAAATCCATGTTGAATGATGTATAATCTATTGATGAAGGCATTTTATCCTCTTTGAAGCATGTAAATGACCGGAAAATCCGATTTTTGGGACTTTCACCGTGTTTTCCGGGAAAACTTGAGGGAATAAACACATTCTGTCTTCAAATTTGGATCCAGCACATCGAAATACATAAGAAATGATGCATAGCACATTGACTAAAAATTTTTTACCCCCTGCAATCGCGAAAAATTCGTTTTTTTGCTCAAAAATTTGACTTTCCATCAATTTTCTTAGGGGCTAAACGGACTCATCGAACATTCTGGGTATTTTTCCTCGAATCTGTGATGTCTGACCTTCATTTAAAAAAAAAATCATGTCGCTATCATACTTCTATCAAGAGTTCTACGATTTTGACACACGCATTCTCGATTTATCCCACTGTGCGCCATAGCGCGCCGTTTGAAGCACTGAATAGGAAACAATTTTAATTGCAGGAGTGCAGATTTCGTTAGCGCAGCGAGGGTCAATTTTTAGATGAATGTTGCAAAATCTCCCGATGTAACGGAGGAGAATCGCAGAAATTACATGGAAAGACTCGATTGATCATTCAATACTGAAAAAAAAAACTTATCAGAAATCTCCTCCTTTTCAGAATTATTGGGTGTGTGAATATGACTCCGCTCTATTCTAACACCTGTCGTTGTTAATATTGCTTACGTGTACTAATAGATAGCAACACTTGTATTCGATAGTACTTTTTGTCAGCTGTCAAACGCACTACGCGACATTTGGTTTGGTTTGTGAGCAACAAATTTTTACCTCCTTGAACATGTCGGTTTTCGTTCCAAGTGAACATCATTTGCGGAAAGTGTTGTTACACTATTTTATTGCAACGAAAAGTGCAGCGGAAACGTGTCGTTTGTTTGTGGAGATTTACGGCGAGCATGCTCCATCTAATACAACTTGCAAGGAATGGTTTCGACGATTTCAAAATAATGATTTTGGCACTGAAGACAAAGAATACAGAAAACCACCAAAAAAATTTGAAGATGCTGATTTGAAAGCATTATTGACAGGGGATTCTTGCCAGCCTCAAGAAGAACTGGCTGCAGCATTGAATGTTGAACGATCAACTGTTGCGAAGCGTTTCAAAGCAATGGGAGTGGTTCAAAAACTCAATAACTGGGTTCCACATGAATTGAGAGAAAGAGACATGGGACGTCGGAAAACAATTTGTGAAATACTATTTCAAAGACAGTAACGTAAAAGATTTTTGCATCGGATAGTCACAGGAAATGAAAAATGGATATACTATGAGAATCTAAAACGCCAAGAATCTTGGGTGAGGCCAGGTGAACCGGGCCCATCGCAGCCGAAGAGAAATATTCACTGTGCCAAGATTATGCTCTGCATTTGGTGGGATCGGAGAGGTGTTGTATATTATGAGTTACTCGAACCTTCTCAAACTATTAATGGAGAACTTCACAGACGACAACTAATGCATTTAAAGCGAGCCATAGAAGAAAAACGACCAGAATGGGTGAATAGGCACAGTAAATTAATTCTGCAACATGACAATGCCAAACCGCACATCGCACAACTCGTGGAAAAATATTTAGATGGACAGGACTGTGAAGTACTATTTCACCCGCCATATTCGCCAGACATAGCTCCGTCGGATTATCACTTATTTCGGACAATGCAGTCAGATCTTACAGGAGAACGGTTCAATTCGTACGAAAGTATCAAAATTTGCTTAGATAATTGGATCAGCTCAAAATATCGGGATTTATTCAGACAAGGAATACGTAAATTACCTGAAAGATAAAGGTAAAGGTACAGGTTGTAGCTGCAGATGGAGCATACTTTGAATAAACTGTTCTTCAATTTTCTGAACAAGCAAATGTGTTTTATTTCAACAAAAAAGAGCGGAGTCGTATTCACAAACCCAATAACTGCACTCTAGGGATGGGAAATTTGCTCACCTGCACAGATAAAAATGTTCCTTTGATTCTAGAATTTACAATTATTTGGTTTCGATTTATTCGATCCAAATAAATTCTCTTCCAGCCAAGTATTAATTTTTTGTGTCCAATAATCACAGTTGTTTGGAAATGTTCATTCAAATATTTTGATTTGAACAATTCAATATATTATAGTTGGATAAATAATATTCTGAATCAGGAAAATCGGAAACATATTATGTGGATTTCGAAATGAATATTTGTTAATTTCAAAAACTATTCACTTCAAACAATTATAAGTTCAATCGAAAATAAAAGCACATCGTCGTCTCTGTTCATCAGCTATTCTAGATTTTCGATTTATAGATGACCACGATTTTCAAAGAAGGAATTCTATCGACTGAAATTGCACGAATTGAATTGTAACTTGATAACCAAACATTTTAGAATAGTTTATGAGTAATGAAATTGATGGCTTTTTTCCTACCTATTTGAATGTATATATATAAATACTTAATACATGTCTGAAATTTGGAAGAATTTTGTTGTAAAACATTTTTTGGATCATTCGTGTCTTGGCAATTATGCCTCAAATGAAATTTTGTGAGTGAAAACGTCGAAAGCCGAAAGTATCTTTTTGAATAAGCGTTTCGTCTTTTCTAACCAAAGGAAGCGGTGTAAAATGTGTCGATTTTTGCCCCATGATGCAGAAGTATGGAGTATATGGTAATAGAGTATGGATTTTTATAGTTTTTGAGGCGCTGAATTAGACAATTAGGGACAACCAGAAGCCCGAAAATCTATAGCGAAAGTGGGAGAACCTGGGATAATCATATGAAATTCGTACTTGACAGGATACATGTGTCAGTGTGGTGTTTACTTCTAGCTATATAAAGTCCACTATCAAATTCAGCTACTCTGAGACTAAGAGCGATGTTCTGTCCAGGTCAGCATGGAACGCATAAGTTTTTGAGCTTCTCATTGTCAGTATCGAATTTCGCGTCTCAAAAACTATAAAATTTCACACTTCATTCACTTTTGCATCAATTGGCAGAACTCGACACTGTTCAAATCCTCTCCTTTTATGTTGAAATGAAGGAAAAAGTATCTTCCGATCAAAATAATATTTATTTGGTTGAAAACCAAGATATGTTTCACGTGAATGCAACAATGCGGCTTTCTGAATGAATCTCTCATGCTCTCTTACAGAATTCTATATGCGAAACGAATAAATGTATGTTCGAATCTTCATGACACATCTTCCTTTTAATCTAAAACAACACTTCATCAAAGTATCATATTTGTTTGAATAACTCAACATTTATTTGATTCAACAAAACACTTTTATCTGTGTAATTCTTGTATTTTACCCTGCATTCCAACTCTTTCAACAACGAGTTGAAAAAATATATCTGAAAATAGTTTTTCAATATTCAAAAAGAAATCTTCAAAATATATTCCATAATACTTTTGGAACTCTTCGACATCTAATATTTTCTATTTTCTTCTAGAAATTCCATAAATTTAGATTAGAAAAATTGTGCCCCGCACCCACATTCGTCCAATTGGCTTGGTCAATAAATTCGTCTAATCTCAAAAAAGACTTTTTACTATTTCCGTACAAATGATAAAAAAAAAACATAAGTACATATCGTTATTATACACATCTATTCTACACAATCTTTGAGCGACTAGTTCATATGGTCTTGTTCGTATGTAAAGTTTATTGCGTATATCAAATCTCAATTGTTTGAGCTTGGAATATTATAATATATAAAATGATGGTAAGTAATCAGCACAATTGCCTGTCATATTTTTACACAGGGTGTTCACATTCTGGAAAATCAGGGGGGAAAAAATAGGTCAGGGAATGTCATGGAAGTCCTCCAAAAGTCTGGAAAGTCAGGGAATTTTTCTCACGTACGAAGAACAAACTTTTTCCCCACAATTTTAATTAAATATCATCAATCTACATTCGAGGAAATGCTTTTTTCATTATTTAGATGAATAATTCTAAAACTGCCGTCATGCGAAACATTTCTTTCCCCGTATCTGGAAAGGTGCTGAACATGTGAAATTAAATGATTTTTTTAATCAAAATGTTAGAATAATACACAGAAGAACAGATTAAGCCATGAAGGCCTGATTGCTGTGATCATTCTGTTTCTATTCAATTATTAGTACAACCGGATGGATTCATCAAGGATTATAATTATTCATGTCCTTTTGATTCCATGCAACCAGAATACCAAATCAAAATGTCAGGGAAATTTTTATGGAGAATCCAGGGTGGACACCCTGTTTACAGAATATATCACATCGCTTCACAGGATTTTAAACTTCTCGTAAACTGTTGTATTATTAGATAGATTATTTTATGACAATTTTTCATCTTTAATCACTCGTCAGATTCATCCATCGATGCGTCGAACTATAAAAAATGTTCAACCCAAACCAATCATCCCTTAAAATTAACATCACAGATCTATCTATTCTATCACTTGAAATACTTTGGATTTTTGATACCACATTCTTTGAGTCTCTTCGAGTATCGGACAGAGCAAATGCATCAGAATATGATCCATTCGATGTAATCCATACAAGACACCTTCGGGAAGGCAAAGGTGAAAACGAGTTCATGTATTCTCTACATGTTGTGCATACGGTTAAACTTCACCCTCTAGTGCAGGAAATCCATAAAATTTATCTGCATTGCATTTTCATAACTCCTACATAGACCCAGAACAAATCACAAAAAGTGAAATTATGAACCGTTGAAAATGAAACACTGCGTCATTCGAAACATACCTCACATAATTTACTTTTCTGCATTTCCCTGACAATCTTCAGTCGCTGCTGCAAGATGGCATTCTTCTTTTTCAACCGTCTTATGCGTTGTTTCATCTTTTTCATCGCATTGTAACACCGTAGTTCGTCTGCGGTCAGATATTTCAATCGACTGACGTTAAATGTATTAATCAAATTTCCTGGAAACAATGAAACATTCTGCTATTAATATTATTGAAATATTTATAAGGAATGAACAGTACAGGGATCAGTACAGTTAATTAATGTATCTTTCTTTCCTTACAAATCTATCTAATATTTAGAAAGTTTCAAGATTTTTTGTCAGTAGAAGCATCTAAACCGTATCTCACTCAAAATTCAATTTCAGATTCAAAATTAAACCACTTAACAATGATCACGAATTCCAAATTGGCAGCAATAAAGTGCACTGGCTAGGATTACGCTCTGAATATAATCGTTTGTATGATTTTGAGGAATCATTTGCAGTTTCAATTCTATATTCGAAGCTGAATTTTAACAATGTCAACTCTATCACTGCAGATTTAAAATTTGTTTTTATTGCTAATTTTATAAAATGTACCATTCATTTCATGAGATATCCTCCTTCTTTTAGCTTCTTCGATTTGCGCGAGTTTTTGGATGTCATTGTTCAGACAATTATTTCGCTCTCCAACGATACTACAAGCGGAATCGATATCTACAACCAACGAATATCATTATACATATAAAAAAATTCAACAGGAATGAATAATCTTGGTGATTCAACTTACCACCTGGTTCATTCTTGATCCGCTGTTGTACAGTTTCTTGCTCGCCGCATAGCCTTTCGGCTATCGTTGAAGTTGTGAATTCACCATGCTCATCTAAAATTAAACTTCAGTCGTACAATATTCTCACAATGCATAACCTGGCATGGAATGCACAGTTCTGGTTCCTACTTTGTAAACTTATATCATGTTTTATATCAATCTCGATTGTCAAAGACTCACTCTGGTCTTCGCATTCTTCATCCCTATCGACTTGAGTGTTTTCTATCATCATATTTTCCCCTTCGCTTGGATCTAGAGACTGACGATCGTCCTCTTTCCAATCAGGCTGTTCTAGGATTACTGACGAAACAGAATAATCGATATCAAACTCTAAATGACATATATTTCATTAAAAGATATTAATAATGACATGAAACTGTTCATAGATACTTACTTGTGGGTTCTGATTTTGGTATCAACACCTTTTCTTGTACAATTTCAGATCCTCGCCTTGTTTTTGACTTTTCAACAGCTTCTTGAACTTTAGATGAATACGAAGACACATCGATCGGATCTGAAAAAGTCAAGGGAATAAAATTTTTGCATTGAGAACAGCAAAGGTTGTTGCGAAGGATATTGAGTATTTTATTGGAAACATGTATGAACCTGGTAAATGCAGCGTTGGAACTGCAGTATTTGATAACTTAGTAGCCAATTTGAACCGATTTTCAAAATGAATAGCGCATATTCGTCGATTCAATAGTTTCTCAGGAGAATGCTGTAATAATTCGGAATCTCCAGTAGCTGCAATCCATTTCAAAAACCGCTCTACTCCTCTGACAAAACTTGGATACGCATAAAATTTAGGTTCTGAAGAATCACACTTTTTTATACTGCATTTTCTTCGTCTAGCTGACATTTTTTACACTTACAAATCATAAGCGCGATAACAATAACAGAGATGTTGTTGTAGATCAACAAATATTGGTTAATGTTCATTACATTCACTGTTTATAAGTTATGAAATGTTTTTGAATGACCAGACGGTTTGAACTATGGATAAAAAATAGCATTTTCCATTGGGCTGCATCGCAGTTACTAGGTTAGGGGGACGATCTAAGAGAATTAACCAATGGGAAGGATCCGGCTCTCCTTGACCTGATATAACGCTGCTGCATTGGAGTTATACTTCAAGCCCCGTTTCTCGAGATTACAAAGGTAGTACACTCCGTTCTCGCCAGATGTCACAACGTTCAGAGTCCTAAAAGAAACAAATTCCCACTGGGAACGTGCCCATGCGCACGCCCCTCTATGTTCTCCCATATTTCTTCGTTGTGCGCGTGATGGTAACGACGTTCATTGTCCTTCGGTGATATATTTTTTCGTGTTGAAGTTAGAATTTGTCATCATATAAATATTATGGAGTACGGAAATAAGAGGAAGAGGCAGAAAGAAGATGTTAGTCTGGAAGCGGTGATGAAAAAACTCAGGATGTTGGAAAAAAGAGTTATTGAGCGTACCGGCGAATTCGATAATAGCCAAGATGGCGATCAAGCGTCAAGTGCAAGTTCAAACGAGTCTTACAGCGTAGAGGGTATGTAACATGAAAAATTTAAAAAAAAAAACAAACAAAACGAAGAGTGAATAGTGAATAGGATTTATAGAAAAATTGTCATGTAGGTTGAAGTATAGGATGTTTATATATAGATCGTTTAATGTATATATGCATACTTGTGTACATGGGTGGAAACAATTAAAATTAATTAAGAGGATATTTATATGTTGACATGCTTGCACGTGAGGCAAGATAAGTCAAAATAAAGATTGCTAAGCTTGCACGTAGAGGTAAGATAAGGCAAATAAGCAGAGGGTTCATATGCGTACATTGAAGGTACGATGAAATGAAAATAAATGTTTTGTTTTCTTAAACAGTATATATTTATATATATATATATATATATACATATGTTCATAATATTAAAAAAAAAAAAAAAAAGAAAGTATACGTTCAATATAAGAAATTGGTTTCAATTAGGTAATCTGGAAAACGAAAACAAAGAAAATGAGCTTCCAGTCAACGATGAGGTAGATGATGGGTATCGTCCTGTAGAAGAAATCTTGAAAGAAGGCGACGCTGACAGCCAAGAGGAGGTAGATGTTCTGGACGAGGACTTGATTGAGATTTTAGGGGACGATCCCACAAAATCAAAGGCGGTTAAAGTGGATATTCATCCGTCGTTGTTCAGACGATGGAATGTGTGGTTGAAATCTGGAATTCCTAAAGAGGATAAGGAATTATTACTCAGCAAGTATCCTCGACCTGAATTTTTACAGGTACCGAAACTAAATCCTGAAATAGGAGCTACTCTCAATGAGGGAGCAATAAAAAGAGATAAGCATTTGATTGAATCTCAAGAAATGTTGGGGGCAGCGTTATACTGCATCGGAACAGGAATAAATATGTTGCTCAACGATAAAGAAGAAGAAGTCGACAGACTGGTTTTACTTCAGAGGCTTTGTGATGGTGCAAAAATGATGACTGCTTTGCAGTTTAAGCAATGTAATGCTAGAAAAGCCTTCATCCTCCCCGGATTGGACAAACAGATTAAGGATCTATTGAATAGCACAAAACCAGACGAATTTTTATTTGGTGCCAAATTGGGAGAGAAAATCAAGGAGGCCAAGGTGTTGGATAAGATGTCGCAAAGTTTAAAGCTACAACCGAATAGGAAGAGTTTACCTTCAACTTCGAAAGGGTATTTAAACTCACGGGCCCCTCCTGCGAAACGGTTCCAGAATTGGCAGGGGGGCAACAAAGGTTCGATTTCGTCAAGAAACACGTTACGCTTCAAGAGCAACTACAGCCAGCAACGCAACAGGGCGCAAAATTATCGATTCAACCAAAGGAATCATCCGCAGACTCAATAGATGTAAGTAACTTCGCAGGCAGGCTTAGGTATTATGGAAAGAGTTGGGAGAATATTACAAATGATCAATTTATATTAGGATGTGTCAAAGGGTACAAGATTAGGTTTACTAGGGAAATAGAACAAAGGGATCCTCCACGTGAACCATTCCGAGATAGGAAAGAAGTTGAGGAAATTCGTGTGGCCATTAAAGCACTCATAAATAAGGGTGCGGTTGTACCGTGTAAGACAAAATCGGGTCAATTTTTATCATCCTATTTTTTGGTGCCAAAATCAGATGGCTCAAAAAGATTCATTTTAAATCTCAAACAATTGAATAAATTCATCGATACGAACCATTTCAAGATGGAGGATTTGAGAACAGCGTCTAGGTTAATAGAATCGAATTATTTTATGGCGTCAATTGATTTGCAGGATGCATATTTTCTGATTTCTGTACATAAAAAATGTAGAAAATTTTTGAGATTTCAATTTGATGGGCAACTGTTCGAGTTTACTTGTTTGCCGTTTGGATTGTCTACAAGCCCTTATATTTTTACGAAGTTGATGAAACCGGTGATGAGTCATTTAAGAAGTAGCGGTTATTTATCGGTTATTTATTTAGATGACATTTTATGTATTGGAAAGGATTTTATGGATTGTTATAAAAATGTATCATATACAAGAGAGGTACTAGAATCATTGGGTTTCATTATCAATACGAGAAAAGTCAATTGATACCGGATACAGATTGTAGATTTTTAGGATTTGTTCTTAATTCTCATGAATTCTCTATCAAGTTGCCTGTGGAAAAGGAACAAAAGATTGAAAGAATGTTGAATTCAGTGTTGAATAAGCGGTCAGTTTGTATCGAAGATTTGGCCAGGTTAATTGGCACATTAGTCGCTGCTTGTCCAGCGGTACCATACGGATGGCTGTATACAAAGAGTCTGGAGAGGGAAAAACAAAAGGCTTTGATAATTAATAACGATGATTATAATGCAAAGTGGAATATTACAGAAAGTATTCGGGAAGAACTTGAATGGTGGAAGCGGAATATAAAGAACAATTCTGATGTTATTAGAAAAGATAGTTTTAGTACGATTGTTTATACGGATGCATCCAAGAGCGGTTGGGGTGCAGTTTGTGAAGATAGGAAAGCTTATGGTTTTTGGAACGATGAAGAGAAGAGGAAGCATATCAATTATCTAGAATTGAAGGCAATTTTTTTAGCGTTAAAATCCCTGACTTCAGATTTAGAGGACTGTAATATTTTACTCAGAGTGGACAACACAACCGCTATCTCGTACGTAAATAGAATGGGGGGAGTTCGCTTTCAATATTTTAATCATTTATCCAGGCAAATTTGGCAATGGGCCGAAAGAAGACGGATTTGGTTGTTCGCATCGTATATCCCTTCGGTTGAAAATGTGGAAGCAGATGCCTTGTCGCGGAGGAAACCCGTAGATACAGAATGGGTATTGTCAGATCTCGTGTTTCAAAGAATTGTAGAGAGATTTGGGGAACCAGAGGTTGATTTATTCGCCACAAAGGATAATGCTAAGTGCAGAGTATTTGTTTCTTGGTATCCCGAAAGAGAGGCTATAGCTGTAGATGCGTTTACGATTAATTGGGAGAAATATTATTTTTATGCTTTTCCGCCTTTTTCGATGATTTTAAAAACCTTACAAAAGATACAGAGAGATAAGGCAACAGGAATAGTGGTGGTACCTGAATGGACTAGCCAACCTTGGTACCCGCTTTTCCTAGATTTACTTGTAGAGGAACCATTGAGTTTCGGCCCTGCTTCAGATTTATTATATCATTCTTGCAGATATCAATACCACCCGAGAGCCAAATATTTGAGGATTTTGGTGGGCAAATTATCCAACGATCATTCATGCGGAAGAACGTCCCACCGGAATCAGTGAAGGTATTATTAGCGTCATTGGCTGGATCCACAGTTAAACAGTATGACGTTGCTTTGAAAAGATGGAGTGATTTTTGCGAAAAAATCGATATAGATATGTTTAACGCTCCAGTGGAAAGCGTACTGCAGTTTTTGACTGAAAATTTTAACGCGGGAGCTTCATATGCGACGTTGAATTCGTACAGATCAGCTATATCACTGATCTCTACCGTAAGTTTAGGGGAGGATCCTCTGATAAAACGTTTTTTAAGAGGCGTATATCGTTTAAGGCCAGCGAGGCCCAAATATAGCTTTACGTGGGATATAAATATAGTTTTAAGTGAGATTGGTAAATGGTTCCCTTTGGAAGATTTATCGTTACAATGTCTGACTGAGAAAACTGTGATGTTATTAGCATTAAGTACTGGGCACAGGGTCCAAACGTTTACAGTAATAGAATTAAATAATATTGTAGAAACGTTAGAAGGATTGGAAATCCACATACCAAATATGTTGAAAACGTCTGGACCAGGGCGGTAACAACCTTTGTTGATACTACCGTTTTTTAAGGAAGAACCGCATCTGTGTGTGGCCAGTACTATAAAAAGATATATGTCTGTGACAAAGGAGATTAGAGATAAGGAGAGAAGATTGTTTATTTCTACCAAAAAACCGTACAAACGGGTTACATCACAGACTGTTAGTAGATGGATCAAGTCAGTACTTGATAAAAGTGGTATAAATACCGAGATTTTTTCGGCGCATTCAACACGTCATGCGTCGACGTCTTCAGCCCTTTTGAGAGGTTTAGATATAGAGAGCATTAGAAAAACGGCTGGTTGGTCCAGTAAATCTCAAGTATTTGCAAAGTTTTATAACAGACAGGTCATAAGTGATACAAATAAGTTTGCACAGATTATTTTAAATCAACGTTAATTTCGTTTCATGGTAAACTAAAGGTCATGCGGGTTGTTCGCTCCTTGGTCGCTCTGTTAAAAATCCGAGTCAATGTGAAAGAAGAAATGAGTTTATTTTCTTTTAAATTTTGAACAAAGTTTTAGTTTACATTTAGAATATTTAGGGGGAGCAATGTGTTGCAATCAAATTATAGATTGAAGAGTGATATTGTAAGGGTGAATAAATAACTTGGTTTCCTTTTTTTTGTCAAAGCTGAATAAAAAAAAAAAAAAAAAGAAGGAAGGAAAGAAAAAGAAAGAGAAAAGAAATCGTATGTACTCTCAACAACTACCTTTGTAATCTCGAGAAACGGGGCTTGAAGTATAATTTACAGTTAAACGAACTTACCTGAAGTGAAGTTCAACTGGAATTATACGAAAGCCCCGTTTGAGATGATTACAGTCCCGCCCAAATATCAAAATTTATTTGCCCTTCCCTGAAAATTTGCAATTTGAGATGTTCTTGTCTCTTTCTTTTTTGTGTTACTGATTTGTCCTTGTTTTGTGTGAATACTCTGAAATTATGAGAGAACATAGAGGGGCGTGCGCATGGGCACGTTCCCAGTGGGAATTTGTTTCTTTTAGGACTCTGAACGTTGTGACATCTGGCGAGAACGGAGTGTACTACCTTTGTAATCATCTCAAACGGGGCTTTCGTATAATTCCAGTTGAACTTCACTTCAGGTAAGTTCGTTTAACTGTAAAGTATATCTGTCCTTTGTTATTCATCTTGAATCAAAAAGAGACAGAGATACCCGGAGTGTATACACCCTAGTACGTTAAATGGATTTTTCACTAGTAAGTCAATTTTCTTGGAAAAAAATGTTTTGAAAATGATAAGGACAGCATTCATGTTGCGCGAAGAAAAGTTACCTATACGACAAACTGGCAACACTGTTGACACATTGACAGCATTGACACGTCAAATTTTGGTGTAAACATGGACGGCCAGTTGCTGGTTTGTGTTTATTTTTTTTCTCTCCACAGCCTTTAATCTTGTTTTGCATAAATCCAGTATCAAAGGTCACGAATGCATCATAATCTCGTCATTTCATTCCTTTTCGTGATGTTATCATGAACCGTTCGGTATCTAAAATCGTGTTACCACCTCCTAACCTCACAATGCTCCAAAACGATCATGAACAAAATTTCCAACGCGTATGAATTTGTTATTTATTTATTTTTCTAATCTCTCAATCTTCCTGAGAAATCGTTGGCTATGGTCTCTGATCATTTGAAGTACAGAGCAGGAATTTATTTCATTTCATCCACATGTAAAAGTTCCCGATGAGAGGTTGAGTGCAACACCTGCCTCATTTATTATTCAATAATATATATTTTGATGATTTTCAATCGCAAAATATAAAGAAACAGAAGAATCCTGCATATAAAAATTCTTTATTTTAAAAATATCGTGTCATGGCATATTCATCTTGTTCGAGCTAGAATTTTTATTCATCGCTGCATACACTGTAGACAAAATCTCTTGTATTTTTACCAAGCTCAGCATAGGACATTAACAACAAACATTTATGATTTCACAAATTTCTGTAATATCTTCATGCTTAGAGTAGGTAACTTTATCATCAATGCTAAGCACGAACACTTTACAAACTTCTGTGATATTACAACGCAGAGTGTAGGACTTTTACAATACAACAAATATTTTTCTTGCTATGTATGTCAATTCGATTGTAATAATATTCCAAAAATTCCATCTTTTTTCTTCCTCTGCTTTTGTTTCATTCTTGTAAAACATTCAAATCATTTCAAGTAGCTTTCGATCGAGTATCAAAGGAATATATATCATAAATGTTTCAGGAACCCACTTTATATACCGTCAAAGGTATGGCTATTCTCGACAACGATGGGAATAGAATACTCGCCAAATACTACGACAAAAATGTTTTTCCAACATCCAAAGAACAGAAGGCGTTTGAGAAAAATCTGTTTACCAAAACCCACAGAGCTGACGCGGAAATTATCATGTTGGACGGCTTGACGTGTGTTTACAGAAGTAACGTAGATTTATTTTTCTACGTTATGGGAAGTTCCCATGAGAACGAGGTAAGAAATTCTGCATCAAACATCTTACGAATGAATTACAAATGTTTCTTTCTTTCCAGCTTATTTTGATGAGCGTTTTGAATTGTCTTTATGATTCCGTCAGTCAAATTTTGAGGAAGAATGTTGAGAGAAAGGCAGTTCTAGACAGTTTAGATATAGTCATGCTAGCTATGGATGAAATTTGCGATGGAGGGTGAGTAATGATAGTTGAATATATAATATCACTCATCGACTTTTAAATTTTGGAACTTGGTTTTAGCATCATTTTGGATGCCGATGCCACGAGTGTAGTGCAGAGAGTAGCGTTGAGGACAGATGACATTCCATTGGGAGAACAAACGGTTGCTCAGGTAATATTATTCTTCTTAATTCTCTTGAATAAATTCTCTTACACGTTATCATATGTTTCAGGTATTACAATCGGCTAAAGAACAACTAAAATGGTCATTATTGAAATAAGTATTATTGTTATTATATATTTGTAACTGCATTCATAATATATAAGAAAGACATTTTTAAAATGATCTTGATTGGGAGTTGACTCGATTCGAACTTTTAATTACTTTACTACCCACCTTAGACAGGATTTCAGGATTTTTTGATGGGATTTGAAAAAAGGGAGGGTCTGTCGCTTCAAAATCATTTTTAAACGTTACGCACCTTTTAATTTTATTATTGAACTAATTAGTAGTACTTGGTACAATTTTTGTTGTTTTCTTCTTACATATCAAATTGTATGATTCCATAATGCTTTTCTTTTTTTTTTGTTCATTATTCTTTCAAGGCGTTGCAACGTTGAAGATTCTTTTTATTCAAAACAAAAAGAAAAAAACAAATATGCGCCATAATGGATAACAGGTCCTCAGGCGACAGCCGGAGCACAAAATATATGAATAATAAATCCAAGATGATGAAAATTTCATAAAAAAAACACTTCGGTTGTCGTTTAAGGGCTCTTCTTGTAAAATGCGTTCAGTGGGCAAATTAATCTTCCGCTATAAACAAACAGCTCTTCTTCTTTTTTTATGAGATTTTTAAATCGTGTATACGTATTATGTACAAACAATTGAAAAATAATATTACATATCATCCCTTAAGTTTGAAAAATCCTTATTTATAATATATATATATCGTTGATTAGAGTAATGTTATTAATTTTAAATATAAAACGCCTTCCTTCTTCTACTCTTGAATTACATGGTTTATTATTTCCTCCGCTCAACCTTATCTATCTTCTTCGTATCGAAGAAATCCATACACATTTATTTATTTACAAATTATCTTTCGATTGAAAAATTCACTGCTGAATTTCAATTTGATTATCATCGTTAATTGCGTCATTGGTTTTTCTTTTGCTTTTTTGATTGATCGATGATTGAAAAAGAATGTGTGTACATAATTCGAGAACATTAAAATTCTGTGAACAGACAACAACCCACGGAACGTTACTTTACATACTCTTCGTGAAAGATTAAAGTTCGTTTATGCGGTAACAGGGAAGTAAAATTGCATATCGAATTTATCGATAAATAATGTTTTCGTCAAAAAACAAAGGCGCGTTGAGATATAAAAGGAAACAATGTTTGTTAGATAGCCTCGTTGATTACATACAATAATCATTTATATAATAATATTATTACAAGCAATTAATACTCTTTCAAAATACGAACTTGATCGAATAATATTTTTGGAAATTGGAATTCGTGATTATTATCGTAATTGATAACCAATTGACATTACTCTTGGCAATTAGAAAATGGCAGTACAGGGGAATTTGGTTGGTTTTTTCTTTCTTTTCTAAATACTTTTTGCTAGAAATATGATCAAGGTCTGGTATTCGAATATGAATGTAAAAAGGAGAACAAACTTGTTGTTGTGCTTTTTAACAGTAACTCAATTCTTAAGTAATATCAGTTTTAACAAACTTAAGTATATATATATATATAAATATATATTATATGATAGGACAAATGCAACGACAATGAAAATTCGATACACAAAAATAAGAGAAAAAAAAACTTGAACAAAAAGCTTGATATATTCCCATTACATTTATCCTAAAATGCTAAAAATTAAATAATATAAACGAGAAACCTATCGGCTGTTCGATACAATAATAATTATTATCAAATTGTTTCTCTGGTGTTTTCCATCCATATTATTCAGTTAAACAAATAATTCTCTGAAAATATAGATTGTTGTAATTTTTATGTTATATATATATATAGTATTATATACAATACATGTGTATGTTGTGTGTAGTATTTTGAAAATAATTCATTGTTGTTGTGCATAGAGATGATCGTGAAAAAGAAACAATTCTCTTCTTCTTCCAGTGGAAAATTTATTCGCACTTTTCAAGGAAGATGAAGTAAAATAGTTTCGATTCTAATTATGAACAAAATGAACGAATAATTATATAAAATAATAATAATGACTTATATTTAAAAATTATGTTTATGACGACGATGCGATAAATAACGATGATACGCGAAGTTTACTTTTTTTTTCTTTTTTCAATCTTAAATCCTACACGCCACGTTAACGTATGAACAATATTTCATTTAAATTCAAAGTCTGTGTTTTTTCCTTGTTTGTTTTTAATCACCGAGATTGAGAATCTGAGAACAAATTATAAGTACGCAGCACCAGAGTAGGAAGAATTTGAATTTTCCTTTGAATATATCGTTATATCGTTTTTAGATGAATATTTTATTGTTTGAAAACTGTTTCCCTGAAGCACAACGAGATACGAGCGGTTGTGGTACTTTAATGATTGGTTAAGAAAAACAAACTATGTTGATTGAAACCACGTAATTCAGCCATGTCGCTCGTATTCCTTTAAATAATAGTTAAGTAATTATTGAAAAGTTTGGATAAAATGCGTGAACTAAGTACTCTGTATAAATGAAACTTCGATGCTACAACTACTTCTCTTTTCTTAATAATTGTATGTTAGGGCCATGCGATTAGTCGATGAATTCATGAAAATTCATAGGAGCGGACTAAGAATTCTTTGGAATTATTCTTAGATTTTACTTCAGATTTGAATACAACACAGAAGAATTCATACAGAGAGAAAGAATACTTCGTTAGACGACTATACAACAATAACATTGAACATCGATAAAATATCAAACTTTCTATATTTGAACACGATTAAACCACCATCAGTTTCTGCATATAAATTGCATTCGAGCGTAGAGAGAGATTCAAAATTCAATCTAAGATATTTTATTATGATTATGCATTTGTGTGATGATTATGCGTTTCACAGGTGCTTTGTTGTCGCTATTTCTACCTCGCTTTACATTTTTTAATCCACCAAATCCACACGTTCTTAAAAGAATATTTTTATTGCTACATTTTGATTTTGATTCTGCAATTATTCCGCTCCTATTCCATTATCTCGAATTCTCGACGATGCCTCACAATATTTTAGCAACATCTTCTTCTTCGATCTTTCATCTTCAAATTTGTTTTTTTTTCATTCATTTTGAATTCATGAATTCTAATTTTTATGGATTTTTGGTTACACAAATTCGATGGCCAACTCATTCGACGAATCTAAAATTGAATGATCAATCGAAACCCAGCGATTACTTCGAATTACGAATTTTGATTGATTTCATGCTTTGGCCCCACGATCTCATATCGATCTCCATATAACCTTGATACTCGAAGAGAATTCTATTCGTATTCTAAGACACGAAAGAACACAATCTACTTTGACAAAACAAGTATTACATAGTAAAATTCAATAGAATCGATCGACGGATAACATTATTCGAAATATATCGACCTAATAATTCTTCCTAAAATTGAAATTCGGTATGATGATTACAAAATAGTCATCCAAAAACGATTACAAAAAGAAGTTTCGAACGCCTTATTTGTTGATTATTCACAGCATCAACGAAATTTGTGTTAACTAATGACGAATACGTTGTTTTTTTGTTTCCTTCAATTATACACTTCACGTTCAAAATCTTCACAATTCAAGGGGATTGAATCTCCATGTATAAAAATATTAAAAAATGATACCTAAGTAGATACTTCTTTGTTTTTTTCTTTCACCAAGAAGTTTGTTCTTTGTTACCACTTTCTTTTTTATCGTCTACCTACGTGACACAGTATACCTTTGAATATTGTCATCGTACACCCAAACGAATATATCGTTATCATCTTTTCTTCCCTCCTTCTCGGTATTTATTCCCTTTGCAGAATAATCTTCTTCTAATAATTATTTTTTGTGAATTCACGAAATTTGTCGAAGTTGTGTATCACATAACCACAACACGACGACGACAACCGTGAATCGTGCATCCCCGTTATTCTCATCGAAAAAACGACGGAACGTGAGAGAATCAATAAAGTACGATAAAAAAGTAAAGTACCAAAATCTAATTGCTGAATATGTGTTTGAGGTCGTGTTCGTAGAGCGCGATAAGTAGCATTACGCCAAGGCCGACGGACAGTCCCAACGCCTGGAACACGCACTGCCATTGTCCTCCGCTGTTGTTGTCCGCCGAATGGCTTGAGGATAATTCTGGAATCTAAAATATTATTTCAAACTGTGGTTAATCGATTCATTTACAATTAAGATATATCGAACAGGATTGGTAAAAACCCGACCCACTTGGGTTTTTTATTGTTATTTTCAACTCAATATGATAAATTATCATTATTTATAACCTCAAATTGATTTGTTCAAAGTGAAAACATTGTTTAAAGAATGTGCTGCGAGATTTTGGGTCTCGAACTGAGGTTGGATCTGAGTATTTCGTTATAATGAAAGATTCAAATTTCAGCAACATTGAATATTAGGACGTGTATGTTCCAAAACATTCGTTCACGTAGATTGTTGAAACTCTTCTTATGATAACATTTCATGAACACATAAAATAAAATCTAATGAAATTTGTATATTGATAAACATAAAATTATAACATAATAATACATACGGTACGTAAGATACAAATAATATATAGAGGAAATAGTTAAAAGATTGTAGAATATGAATTCTACTCTATGAATCTGAATTTTCCAACAGTACTGATTCATTAGAACTCTATCAGTGAAATTTCACTGATTTCGTCAGTGTATATGCATTTATCGTACCAGGGACTTGCACCGATGGAAGATCGAGCACTCACAAATCAGTATTTTTTACTGATTCCGATTTAGAGAATAGAATCTATCGTTGGAATCGATCATTATATGTTATGGGAATGAAAAGTTACATTATTATAAGTCAATCGCGTTACAAAATCTGATACCCTACTCGTATCGATGAATTCGTGGCAATTTTGATGGAAATAACAACAAATTTATCCAAAAGTGTTATATATGTGTTCATGAAATACAATCTATTTCTTTCAACTGTTCAAAAGTTTCAAATTAATTGCAAATAATGTTTTTTCTAAGAAGATTTGGAATTACACTCCATTCTATTTTCATAGGGATTGCCTCGAGCAAAGAGGGGACTCTATGCCGCAGTTGCCAAATGACGCAAGATGGAATTCTCAAAATGATTGTCTCGAAACGTTCATTAAAAATGTCCACCTAGACTCTGAAATTCAAATGGAATATAAAAATGCAGATCCTAAAATAATTCGAATATTAAACAACATTGGCATATATACAGAAGCTACGTATCACCTCGAACACTTGAAAAAAGTTACTAAAGCTTTAGATAAATTGCAATCCGAATCAGCTAATCTATCGACAACTGTTGAAGTATGGTTTGAATTGCTGTCTAGGGAGAATTTAGTAGAATACACAACAGTTATACGAAAACGAAGAGATGAAGACTTAGAATCGTTTTTTTACATTGCATATTTGATGAATCCCTTTGTAAACAACGTACAATTTAATCAGGAACAAGAAAAAATGCCTAAAGATTGCAATGATAGCATTCCAAATCCAGAAAATTTATATCCTGCTTCAATGTTCCGTACAGAAATTGAAGAGTTATATGAAAATACTTTTTATAAATGGTGGAAATTGATGGAAGCGAGGACGAATTCTACAGATGAACTCCAAATCGGATTTTATGAATTTTGTCAGCAATTATCAAGTATTCTACTTAGTTCAACGAGTTTTTCTCAACATTTGGACATTTTTCAAGTGGGTTTTATCTGAAACAGTCGGATTGTTTCAGGCCAACCCTGATATCTAAGTATCGAATCTTACCATATCCACTAAAGCTATGTATATGAACATTCCAGCTGCCGCTGCAAACATCCAACTGGTAGCCGTTGGAGTACTCCCCAACAGTACACCAAATATCATTCCAAACAGACAGAGCACCGAGGAAATGAGATTGTAAAAAACTGCTTGTTTCGCGCTCATACCTGCTTTCAATAGCACCGCAAAATCACCTAAAAACATCCAAAATGAAAATGATTCCGCGAACAAGAATTTTTCCAAGGATTCAATAAGAAACCCATTGAACAAAGAATTAATATTCTACCTAATTCGTGTGGCAATTCGTGACAAAGGACGGCAATAGCGGTGGAAAATCCACCCGCGATGCTCGCTGCGAAAGCCGCACCTATCGCCATGCCATCGGTAAAATTGTGAATCCCATCACCCATGATCACCATCCAAACGACATTCGACATCGATTCGGGGGCTGAATGAACGTGACCTATAAAATACACAACACAACAATGAAATGTCAAATTTTCATTCAAATTTATTCAATAATATTCTTCTTGGAAACAGGAAATGAAAGAGGAACAAATATCCTACTTTTTGTCGCTGCTCTCTCTCTCTCTCTCTCAATCGATTTTATAATCATTTCCTGCACCGCTGAAGCGTGACAAACAATACAACAGACCGGAAACTTTGTACTGAATCGATACATTTTTTCCCCCATAACCGCAAGGCTATTCGAATTTAAAAAGTATTTTATCTATCTAAAAGTAATTGATCTTACCATGAGAATGCGTGTGTCCGTGATGTTTATTCTCATGCTCTCTTATTATCACTGTATAACTTTCCATTTCTTTTAAAGGTAGAGTCTCGGGAATATCAGCAATCTTCTTCGAATTGTTCATCATTGAATCCTCGAGTCGCCAATCATCGTTGGACTTTTTGTTATTATCCAATTCGTTGGTCATGATTTTTGCTACAGAATTGCAATTCGATGTCAAGGGTTTTTCCTCTTCGATCACAGGTGGGGGTTTGTCGTGGTGATTGTGAGGGCGATGATGATGGTTATCTGAAATGAAAGACAAGTGTAATTTACGTTGCCTCCACGTGGAATCTTCGTTCGTCCACGTTCTATGGACTCCACGGAGATGAGATGGGGCATTTCCAAACTCACCTTGAGTTTCGGTTGTTATTTCGCCGTAACAGTAGGGGTATGAAGAATACTTGTGTTTACAAAGTTTCTCTCCTACATCGTTGGTGTTGGAACCATCGCTTTCTCTCATCACTCTGACTCGAGAAGGAAGCTGAAAATTCAAAAATGCGTTGTATTAATCTTGCGAATGCTGGGAATTCTTGTCAACTTACTTTGTTTTGCCGTTGGCGATGTTTCCGCCATTCAGCGATCATCGTTAGAGCTTTTTCGATAAAGAAGAACATAACAAGACCGATCATCGCTGTCAATCCTTTCCACATGTTGGAATTGTGATCGGCTTCGTGATCTATGATCGTAGGTCTGCCACTTTCGTGACTGTGATGATGCGACGACATCATTGCCTGAAAAATAGAAACGAAAAAAAGAACAATCCATTATTCAAATGTTCCTCATTAGGGAAGGAATTTCAAAAGAAAATTTGAAAACTCACGTGGGGTAGTAAATGTATGAGAGCATCCCCGCATAGAGTACCCACCGCCAACGCGACTAGAAACTGTAGAAGTTGGTTATAATAAGTTTTTCCCATTACAGGAATTACAGCTACTCCCAGTAAACCGCATAAACTAATAATCAAAATGCTAATCGAGGAGTATATCCAAACTGTAACAAACCAAACAAACATGAATTAGAATATTTTTCACATGCAGCAATGTAAAATACAGGGTGTGTTTACTGTTATCGAAAGGACAATCGATTGAAAAGTTCTAGGACTGGAATAATTTTGTTTCGTTATGCATCTTTGAGGATTAGATGAGTTCGTTAAAGACGTTCGATAAAGAGATAGAGACATCAACGTGTTGCATACAGGGTTGCAAATTTGCAAATGCACTTTTTAAGAAAGGTTCTTCTCAAGTCTTATTTATTTTTCATTTCAGAAAATTCTTCATCGATTGGCCTACATCCCATGGAGACGAAATTTTGCAAGTTTTTCACACTGAGAAAACGTTTGTTTCGACGAAACCAAATTTTGGTTGAAATGAACGCAAAGAAACTTGTTGGTTGGCTGAAATGAAAAAAGCCTTAATTGCTGTTCACCCCAAATAAATTTCATTTCAGCCAACCAAAAAGTTTCTTTCCGTTCATTTCAACCAAAATTTTGTTTGGCTGGAACAAACTGTGTTTTCAATGCATCAATTTGCTCGAGCACTTGGTAAAATTGGAAAAAATCCTCACTCTCGTGATTTATCCATTTTTCATTTCAGAAGATTCTGAATCGATTGATCTATACCTTATGAAAACAAATTTCCACAAATTTTTCAAAGGCCTGAACCAACAATTGGTAAAACAACGTACAAATACAACATCTGTCTTGTTTTTCACTCTTCGCAGGTTGTTCCAATATCATTCCATATTACTTTTCATTCTCTAAATCTAATAATATGAAAAGTATTTCCGATTTTTCATTGATTTCACGTATCTACACAATTTTATCATGTTTTTCTCCGGCACAGGGGACTAAATTCTCAACTTTCAACCTTCTTCGATACTTTTTCTCTTCAAAGTTCGACCAGCTCGGATTTTAATATCAACTTGTGATTAAATATTATCTATCGATGGAATTTCGCGATTATTCAAATCATATTTTTGACTTCTGATGTTTTACAAGACATCTATTTCAAAAGGGACAAAATTTTCACTTATTAATTTTCATTCCATCGAGTAATTTGGTCGTGGAATGAAATTTAAACTTGAAGAAAATGCTTCTTTTGATGAACATTGGTAAAAGGTATGTTTCAGATAAGCTTCAAGAATTCAATTGAAATATGAATAAAAAATAATTCCAGGGTCTGTTCCAGGATTCAAGGAGCGATTCTGGTTTCCCAGGATATTTCCAGGATTTATCTCACCTTGCACCATATTTCTCGTATCTTCATCCGATACATATTCATTCACCGGTTTATGAAATTCTGGAACTGGGAGACATCCATTCCTCTCACCACTGGTCTCGCCCGCCAGTTGATACAAAAGTATCGGACACACCCTTTCGAATACCCAGTCGGGTATCGTAGTGCTGCTACCATTGTGATGTGTTTTGGTATAAGCTTCGTCGTGAGTTATACCACTCAGTAACTCTTTACCGTTTAAACACTGTAATTTCACAAGTTTGAACAATCAATTTCGCTCCTTTCTTTCTAGAAAAAATACTCACAGCATACTCACTTTTTCTTTAGGATTCTTTTCTACGTGGCGATGTGGATCGTTGTTACTCAAATTCGACAATTTTCCTGAAACATTTGAAATTATAGAATAATTAAAACTGGGGAAATGAGATACTTGAATAAACTTCAATGACTTCGATATTGAACTTGGTCAAACACAGAAATATAATATTCTTTCTTTGATAAAGAGATATTCGAGGCCTTGCGGCGATATAACAACACGTATGCGATTGAACGTCGAGTTATCGTCTATTGCCTTAAACGTGATATTCAATACTTTTTATTTCAAATTCATTTATATACGTGTTTTTCATCGCATCGATCAAAAGAATTCTCTCTTCTTGTCGGCATAAAAACATTCAATAATGAATAATCAGCTAAGATCAATTGAGTAATAATAAGTTCAAACGATTCAACCATCATTGGCCCTTGCCGTTAAATCAATTCGCCGAATTATATCCTACATGCCACTTGAATATTCAGTTGTCCTATTTGAATCATAAAAGAACTTCCAAAAATCGAAGTTACATTCGAAAAAGGATGATTATCATCGTCAAGATATTAATCGCTTAATTTCCAAACAAAATCGTGAAAATGGAATATTCTGATTCTCGTATATTATAAAATTAAAATAATTAAAAAACATTCCGAGATAAGAATGAGCTGGATTTTTATCGTCACCAATTTTTTGATCAATATTTATTCTCCCCATTCATTCTCTCGAAGTAATTTCACACTCGATTCTTTATCATCGATCAACATTCATTTTTATTACACTATACGTGGACAGTATCATGTTTTTTCTTCTTGGCTCTCAATTTAGAAACTTTAAAGAAAATATTGAGAAATTATCGAACAATCTTTTGGAACTGTGCTCTATAGTGAAATTATTCAGTTGAATAAACCAACTGTCTCATCGAATCGGTGACTACTCCCGCCATAAGTGTATTTGTTTACTCTTGGAGATTTTATCTATAAAGATTCCTTTACAGGGTTGGCCTAGTTTTAGCCATCCCCAGGTTTTTTTAATCAAAATTTTGGTAAAAATGGTAAAAATGCTCAATATATACACAGTGTTTTTTTACACTCTCCAATCAAAGTGATTCCGCTTCACAATATCTTGTCAAATTTTTTATATGATTCAACTGTAAATCACTTGGTGGTAATTGAACAATAATTTTGTACAATAACCGTTCAATATGTGTCAATTACACTCCATGGAGAGGTATTCGAAGAAACCTCAACTATGTTATAATATTAAGTGTGCAAGTTGAAACTCAGCTTTAAGTTGGTTGCATGAAACAAAATATTTGAACGCATCCAATTCGTAGCGTGGACATTGCAGTTGTCATATCAGTCATTTTCAAGTAGTAATTTCCTGCGTATCAATGTTATGAGATGAATTTCGATAAGCAACATTCACGCCATTGGATTCTATTCTGTTTTCAAATGAATAAAAATGCTGCTCGAGCTATGAAATAGATTAATACGACATTGGGTCAACATTCTGTGAGCCATTCTGTGAACAGTGAAAAAGTGGTGCACAAGATTTCGTAATGGAAATTTCAATCTCGAGGACGATCCACGTCCAGGTGCGATCAAAAAATTTGAGGATGAAGAACTTGAAGTTTTACCGAATGAAAATCCATGTGAAACTCAAGAAGAGCTTGCAGAACAGTTAGGAGTTACTCGTCAAGCAATTTCACTTGGATTGCATGCATTGGGAAAAATACAGAAGGAAGGAAAATGGGTTCCTCATAAACTGACGGAAGAAAATAAAAGACAAAGAGTTGGCATTTGCATGAATTTGCTTTCTCGGTTCAAGAAGAAGAATTTTCTGCATAAAATCATGACGAGTGATGAACAAATGGATTTTGTACGACAATCCTAAACGTAGAAGAGCATGGGTTGATCCGGGCCAGCCATCTACATCAGTTGAAAAACCGAATATTCATGCAAAGAAAGTTTGACTCTGTGTCTGGTGGGATTGGAAAGGAATCATTTACTACGAGCTTCTCGAATCTGGCCAAACTATTACAGCTGAGCGTTACCGGGCCCAGCTGATCAAAGTAAGTGATGCTCTGGAGAAAAAAAGACCATTTACGGGGCAAGGAAGGCGAAAAGTGATGCCGCTGCATGATAATGCACGTCCACATACAGTGAAACCAACCCAGGAACTCATCTTCAATTTAGGCTGGGAAGTTGTACCTCATGCGGCATATTCACCAGACTTAGCTTCTTCTGATTATCACTTCTGAATGCTGAAGGAGCAGCACTTCATGATGACTATCGAATGGCTGGATAACTATTTTGTTTCAAAACCACCAAGTTTCTATCGTGAAGGCATTCATCTACTCCCCGATAAATGGCAAATTTCAACTGGCGCACCTAATATTTTGAGAAAACTTGATCACACTCATTTGCACTTTAATGCACGAGGGTGAGCAGATAAACATCTAGTTTGCACATTGCAAGGGAATTGTTCATGAACATGAGCACTCAAATAATCATTTGAAAACACATCAAGCGGCTGTTTTCGCCAACATTTTGACCATTTTAACCGGTTTAAACCACCAATGGCTAGGACAAAAGTTATCGGGAGATATTTACAGAATCATACATGACGAACCTTTGTGAGAGGGTTCCTCCGATCTGGAAGCATCGTTCACCACATTCAAAAGTCCTAACTTGTTCAAGAGTTTTTCAAAACCCTCGATCGTCAAGCTACTTCCATCACCATACTTCTCGAACATTTTTTTCATGAAATATCTATCGTCGACGTGCCGTTTGGCCCTTTTCCTGGCAAGGGAAACTTGCTGTTCCTCCTCTTTGATCTCCACTTGTCCGAGTCTTTCCATAATTTCTTGACGTTTCTGATATGTGATGATCTCTTCCGCTTTATCTTCTCTCGGAGAAGAAGACGAAACGACACCATTTTGTTTAACTTTTGCTCTTTCCAAAGCCTTCATTTCTGAGTAACTTTTGACGGACATAGGTCTGTCTTTAACTTCTCGTATCGATTTGCCAAATGCATTCAAATGCTTCTTATGTGGTGATTGATCCTTCGAGTTGGTCGACGTCCAAGACGGGGAAAGTGAGGAGGAAGAGGAGGAGGCGGAGGATGAGGGAGACGGTTGGTGTAGCCGTTGATTCGAGTCGAATGAAATCTGAATGTCCTTGTTGTGGTGTTCCCCGAGGTTCGAGAGATCCGTGTGCGCCGAACATGGGGTGTGGGCCGCACACAGCACGCAAACTACGCACACCGTCACCAAATGATGAGACATCTTGAACTTCCTGGAAACAAAAAATCGGGTTTATATTAGTATTTCAGATTTATTTCATTTTATCGACTTTTTTTTTGCCGATAGTAATAATATTCGGGTTTCATATTTCGTCGATATTCCACCGAGTTTGAGATATTTCATTGATTTTTGGAGAAGTGATACTAGGATTGAGGTGATACTAGCGGCGTGGCAGCAACCAAATCGTGTATAACAAACTACGAACACTTCATATTAATTAACCCTTCAAGTACACACAGCCCTGGTTAAAAGAATCCATTGATTCTGACCAATTCTCAATCAATTACAATTGAACATGGACAATGTTCTGACCAAATCTCTCCGGTGATTTTTCAATGAGATTTGGTCAGAACTTTCATGTGAATCTCGTTGAATCTGGCCAAATCTCGCTAAATTAAGATTAAACTTGGACAATGTTCTGACCAAATCTCATTGAATTTCATTTGTCAGATTCAATGGATTCTTTTAACCAGGGAGGTGCGAATTCGCACCAATCATTTCAAGACTTTTCGTTTTTTCGAATTTTCTTCCATACCACGTTAATCCGCATAGTTTTCCTTTCAAATTGAAAAGAAGTAAGGTCAAATTGGTCAAACAGGAACCGAGTTATTAATCGGTAAAATTGCGTAAAGGTGCGAATTTGCACCTGTGTGTACTCCGCAGGTGTGAAAGGATGTGTATACTTGAAAGGTTAAAATATATCGCTCTGTACAGCACTTCTACTTGAATCAGAAAAGTGCTGTACAAAGCCATATTTTTATTATAACGAAGCGTTTTGCCGTAGTTTGTCATGAACGATTTGGCTGCTGCCACGCCAAATGTGGAGGAACTGTGGCGATCCCAAAAAGCATTCCCACCGATTTCCACGTCGCATTCCGTGGACTCCGTGAATGAACAAAGATGCCACGTAGAGGCAATGAAGAAATGTTTGGTGCTGTACGGGATACTTCTCTGTATTTCTATAATAGTTAATGGTGATAAATTGAAAGAAAAATCCTACTGAAAAATTCGAGAAGAAACTGCCACAAAAAAGGGAGAAATCACTTTTTGACGAATCTTTCCCGTATGGAAATATTTCGCTGAAAAATGTCTGCAAAACTATGAAAAATCTCTGAAAAAAAATGAAAAAACTCTGAGAAACTCTGAAATTTTGATGAGAAATCTAATATTTTTGAGACATTCTTTACAGACTTTTTTCAGACTTTTTTCAGAGTTTCTCAGAGTTTTTTCATACTTTTTCAGAGAAATAGTAACGAAATTGCACTCTGAAAAAACTCTGACAAAACTCTAATAAATTGTTGACATTTTTCTGATTATTGAAAAATCCTGAAATTCAATAAATACATTCATATGCCGTATTCAAATATCATGTGTGAAAAAGTGTTTGAAAATTTTTTAATTTTTTTCTAAAAGTCAGAAAAATGTTAGCAATCCATCAGAGTTTTGTCAGAGTTTTTTCAGAGTGCAATTTCGTTACTATTTCTCTGAAAAAGAATGAAAAAACTCTAAGAAACTCTGAAAAAAGTATGAAAAAAGTCTGTAAAGAATGTCCCAAAAATATTAGATTTCTCATCAAAATTTCAGAGATTCTCAGAGTTTGTCAGAGTTTCTCAGAATTTTTTCATTTTCTTTCAGAGATTTTTCATAGTTTTACAGACATTTTTCAGCGAAATATTTCCATACGGGTTCCAACTTTTTTAACAGGGAAAAATCCAACTTCGACAACTCTTCCAACTCTCAGTCGGAATCCAACGACGTGTGATAGAATATATTTCATTACAAACAAAAAAACAAAATTATTTCCTTGAAGAAGTGTAAAACGTAGAAGTGGATTATTATGCAAAGGCGTTGAAACGAATTTCAAAACCTAGTCAATTTGTTTTGGTATGTAGACACCATTCCCAGAGCTTTTATTTAGATATTTCCCACTTGGCCTTTCGTCGGTAAACCGGTTCCATCATTCTTCCCTTTCGATATTTTATTCCCTTCCTCGCTTTGCTCGTCGCACTTCTCAAATCTCAGAAAATACTTTCACAAAGATACTGCCTATCACGAATTGATAACAATTCTTGACGCACTTTTAACAGACCCAGTGGAAGGCTCCGACCAGCCAATTGGCAACCCTACATATTCAAGACCACAGTTTTTTTGAAGATTCTTCATACTTTCGAATGTATTTCAGTTGTTGAAGAATGTTTACTGAATGTTTTGAGGGTGAGAACATGTACAACACGGAACTTCATGGAGAATTCTTAACCCTAGAACACAACACTCGGGTATTTTTGTACCCAAAGTTAGGTCCAATGCAGGTATTGACAGGACTGGAAAACAACCCAAGCTTGTCCCAGGATTGGCACGTGTATCAGGAACAAACCTCCGTTCAAAATAATTGAACCCATGATGATTGGTTCCATGATTGTCCCGTTGCTGTTTTCAATGGATAATGGTTAGTCATGGGACATTTGTTCGTATCTTTGGAATGGCCAAAAACTGCACTTGGCACAAGCTTGGCACAAGCGTGAAAATCAAGCTAAGGTTAAGATGATTATTCAAGCCGATGTTGTCCACATAAGTGGCACAGTGTTTTCAATTAGTGACCGAATTCCGAGTTCACAATGGATACAGACTTGTACATAACTATCGGGCCAAGACCAGTCCAATCTCCTCCCCATGATTGGCCCCACACTCCAGTTTTACACATTAAGATAGATATATTTGATCTAAATAAAAATAAAACTTGACTCAATGTTAATAGGCTACTTTTGAATGTGATCATACACGGAAATCAACTGATCATGAAGAACTCTCTACAGGATTTCAAGATGTCTTTCCCATGCAGGGATTAACAAGACTGGGAAAAACCCAAGCTCGTCCCAGTCAAGACTGCCAAGGCACATTTAATCTATCGTTTTAAGATGATTCATGTACGGTATTCCGAGGGAGAACTTTGAGCTGAAATATGGATCAAATATACTCTTCTCATCAATATTTGTGATGAAAGAAGCATTGATTGATGCTTGGCCAATCATTCGGACTAGGCTGGAACGAACCATCGGCTCAAGCTTGTCCTGATCTTATAATTCCCAAACCTGGACCAAGTTTATTGAATTGTTCAAGACAAGTCTCGGCTGGTCTTGTGCCAGGCTTGGTCCATGATTGGACCATTGTTCCATACACACATGGAGTGAAGTAAGTTTTGCTACATATCGACCCAGGATCCTGACCATAATTCAATTTAGAATTTTAAAAGAAGGGAGAGTTGATTAGAAGCGTCATCAATTTGCCTTTCGATTGCGACTGATAACGATGCGAGGTGAGCGTGGGGTACGAAATTACCCCAGTGTTGTGGTAACGTCGATACTTTGTGCGATTGTATTGAAATTGAACCTCCGTAAACTTGGCCGGGATCCGGAACGGATTTGAAACTTATATACGGCAATCGAAAGAGCATCGTTTGTACCTGATTGTACCGCAAAAATTTTCGTTTGTACCTCAAAGGGGGCGGAGATATGGCCCGGGGGCTTACGCCCCCGCCTGTGACTGGAACCGATAGGGACGATCTGGGTGTCATTTGGAAGGGCTTCGTTTGTACTTGATTGTACCGATGATATTTTCGTTTGTACCTCAAAGGGGGAGGAGATATGAGGAAAAATAGTTTTTAGCAATTTATATCGATTTTTTGGGGGATTTCTGATTAGAAGGACTCTGGATTGCTTCAGACTGTATCCTGAACTGTGTAAGATCTTGAGGCAGAGACCCATACACCTCAAGAGTGGAATCCCGTCGTTTGTACCTTCTCAGTTTTGCCACAATGAGCCCAGATTGCCCAAAAATCGATATAATTTCACGATTTTTTTCCATCAGGACCCAGGATTAGTCCAGGCTATGTTCTGAACGGCATGAAAACTTAGATTGAACCTCCTCACATACTAGAAAAATGATTTCGTCGTTTGTACCTCCACAGTTTTGCCACAATTAGCCTAGATTGCCTAAAAATCGATGTATTTTCACGATTTTTTTTCCATCAGGACCCAGGATTGTTCCAGGCTATATTCTGAACTGCATGGAAACTGAGGTAGAACCTCCTCGCATACTAGAAAAATGATTTCGTCGTTTGTACCTCCACAGTTCTGCCTCAATTGGGCCACGGAGGTTAAAATTCATACTTGGAAAATGTAAAGAAAAATCTTGGGTTTTGCAGCAATCTTTGCAGGATTTTAGTTTTCTATCATTATTCGAAGTGTTTTGATGTTTCAAAAGAAATATAAATCAATTTTGTTACCAATGTAACTAATTTTTCCTATTTATGCGGTAAATGCGGACAAAAAGACTGAAGAAGGTTGAAAAATGTGTTCTCCACATTTCTCAGTAAATTATATTTTCACACGAAGAAATGTTTTCATAACATTTACATCGACTTTCGCTCTTTTTTGAGGATCATCAATTTTCCAACTTTCACATCCTCAAATAAATGTATTTTCAAAGAAAAAATCAAAATTCTGTTTTATCCGTGTCCTACATCATTGTTTTAAGTTTCCAAATATTTTCGGATATTCAAAATTGAATGGAAATTCGAAAAGTTACAGCCATTTTTTGGAAAAAAGTCAAAATGCCATATTTGCGATTTATTTTCGCTTTCAACTGATGTTTTGCAATTTCTCCACAACATTGTTGCATTAAGATTTATACTCTTGTCTTTGTTTTGAAAAACTGAAGAAAATGATGTGCTGCAAATTTCATTTTTGACGGCGAATATTTGCGTAAATCGCGGTCAAAGGTGTGGGATAAAATCTAAAAAAAATACCCCAGTGTTGTGTTCAAGGTTTAAGAATTTATATTGAATTTTCCAAATCTCAAGGGCTGTTTTTGATACAGGCTTTCAAGCAAACTTTTTGTTTTCAAACATTTGTTTCTCATAGAAAAAATTGAGATACCGTTTTGAAAATTTGTAGGTATATTTATTAAACATTCGATATTACAAACATATTTTTTTCAGATCTAAACAAATTTTCTTTCTCGTCAAACTAATTTAAACAACAAAGAAAACAAAAAATGACGGTGGGGGTGATTTGGGGCGATCGGATGATCTGAAAAAAAAAAAAACAAAAAGGCAAATTGTTCCTTATTGAAGTGACTATCGCATCGACTAGGATTTTTTCGATTAGTCAAAAATTCTTCGATTTTCCACCCTCAAAAATCGATTTTTTCGAAAAATGGCCGCAATTTTGTTATTTTTTGATGGAAAAAAAATATCCTAGTTCATGCGATAGCCACTTCAACAAGGAATTTTAATTTGCCATGTTTTCTTCCTTTTTCAGATCATTCGGTCGCCCCAAATCACTCCCACCGTCATTTTTTTAGTTTTTTTGTTGTTTAAATTAGTGTAACGAGAAAGAAAATTTGTTTGAATCTGAAAAAAAAAACATTTTTCATGACATTTAATGTTTAATATACATATTTACAAATTTTCACAACGACATCTCAATTCTTTCTATGAGAAAAATATTTTTCTTGAAAATCTAAACCAGAAAGACCCCTTAATCGAATTCCCTATCATTTCTTTTCGATCTGATGTGCTGTATGGAAAATACAGCCCCTTATATTAACACATTATTCTCTTTCTTCTGTTGTACAGAGCTTGTTCGTTTGATTCATCTTGAGATATTGTGAGAACAAAAATATGTTTCTGAAGTTTGAATCGTTTATTGGAACGAATTGGTGATAACGGAATACTCAGCTGTTAAAGATCCAAAATTCTGCAGTACATCCTTTAAACGATTTTTCTTGTTACAACGAGTTAATTTGAAAAGCCGAACACCGTTGATCTATCAGAATTTATGAGTTTGAATGTTCGTTTCGGTTTTATAAACGATTCAAACTTCACGAATATATATAAAAATAATAAAAGAAAAGACTGTAGAATCAACGGCGATCGAATGGTGAGGTATTAAATTGTGTGGAAGCTTTGTTTATTGACGTCAAAAGATAAGAAACAAAAACAAATATGAATTGATATTCAATCTTTATCTCGATTATTTTCATTTTCTCTAAAATAAAAAACACTATAATTTGTTATTTATTCATTTCAATCAAACACATTTAGATTCGTTATTGAAAATGAAGGTGTCAATATCGAGGTTCAAGTTATTTATTTGACATTTCGTTGAAAGTATTCAAAGTGAATAGTTTACAATTTCATATGAAAAATTTGAAGCGTATGAAATGAAGAGAGAGATAGAGAGAAAGAGTACATACATCGTAATCATTTCGCGTTGTGTCCAATTACGCACGTGAATTCACAACATTTTTTTCACTAATTCTGCATCGCGTGACACTTATAAAAGATTTCAGATCATGAATTTATTTCAGCGAAAGAAAGATAATGTAAATGAATTGAGCAATTTGTTATATAACTTTATAAGGTATTTTCAATTATATGATGCAAGCACGGAAGAAAATCATGTTGTTGATATTTGGATAGCTAAGAATTAGCTATGGTAGCTATTTTTTTTAGCCATGACAACAAAAGTGATCGTTACTCTCTAAAAATTTTTAGAGTGAGATTTCACTCTTCAGCCAGCCAAAAGTGAGCCTGTCTTTCGGAAAATTTCTTTTGAGTGAAATTTCCGCTCTTTTAGAGTGATATTCTAAGGTTTTAGATTAAAAACTCACAGCCACTCAAATTCTAGAGTCAATTTTCCACTCTAAAAGGGTGAAGGTTCACTCGAAACGAGTGAAAATCTCACTCGAAGCGCACTGGCTCACATCTGAGACTTAGTATGGAGTGAACACGTGATTTTTCACTCTTTCAGATTTAGAAAGTATAATGGCTGAAATTTGGCTACTGCAGCAATGTTTCTGGCTGTCCAAATATCAAACATACGAATTAGCTACCCCAGCTAATTCCTAGCTACACTGCACTCAGAGAAAAAAAGTTGCTGAAACAGCAAACCTCGAAGATTTGCTTTGCTGATATGGCAAAACTTGTTGCTGAATTAGCAAATAATTTGCTGTCACAGCAAAAATCTTGCTCTTTTAACGAGCGCTTGCCATTCAGCAATCCGAGATTGTGGATATACAGACAACTAGGAAATTTTGCTGAATCAGCAAATATCTTGCTAAAATAGCAGAATTTTTGCTGTAACAGCAACCGTTTTGCTAATTTAGCAAAGCAGATTTTCCGAAATCGCTTTTTCAGCAAGAATTTTTCTCTGCGTGTGAGAAAAGGATTTAGTTATAGTTACCAGCATTTGGTCATAGTTACCAAATCTCATAGTTGAATATGGCGAAATAAAGATTTAGTTATAATTACCGACATACAGATTCACAACTAATGCCTTTGGGTATAGTTACCAAACTTGAGTTATTATTACCAAATCCTAGTAATAGTTACCAAATCTTGGTAATAATGAACCAATCACATATTTGAGGCAACCAAATCAATTTAGTAACTATAACTAGGTTCTTTTCTCAGTGTACCATAGCGAATTATTCTTTTGGCACTGGACATTTATTGAATTTAGATCGATATCTACACAGTTGGGAATTTTGTGTAAATCTGTTAGCTCCTTGTATAATCAGGTCTCAACTGATTTATAATGTAAAATCATTCAAACAAGGAGAGAAAAGTGTAATTTTCCACACAAATTTTATTCAACTCAAGATTGAACATAAAGATTGCGTTGTTCTCAATTACCAAGGGGAGATCGCCAGTGATGGGTGCTACTTTTTGATGAAAGATCCATATACGCGTAATTTTGGTACTCATCATTCATTTTGATTTCGGCTCCCATTCTAATATGGCGCAGTTTTCTAGATATGCAAATCTGAAGATCGAGTGTAAGTTGATAAACGAAAAGAAAGTATCTCCATCCAAGTGATTCACTTCTCATTGAAGACTATTTTTTTTCAATTGATTCTTATGTATTGTTTTAAGATAAACAAAAGTGCGATTTTCACATTTAAATTACGTAAAAAAAATCCATAAATTATACTTTTCAACTGTTAATTCAGTACTTATTTTGAATGTCATTTGACAGTTCTTATGTGTTGAATTTACACGATCGGAAATTCCAATAAAAACTGAGTCAGTATCCTTTTGTGTCATATTATTCATATCGAGCTTCGGTTATTAGCTAACACAAACACATTATGTTGGATCGACACAAAAATTTGTGTGGACCGTTTGGGAGATGTGGAATGTGTTGAATTCAACACAAAATTTCCAACTGTGTACATTTCCATGGATACTCTGAAATATCTCACTAAGAGAGAAGAGTATAAAAAGACGCCATTTGGAGCATTGAATGGCGAGTGAAGTGCAAAACCTCCTGATTTATCGAAGGACAATTGCAGGATGAATTACATGGTAAAACTGGATTCATTGATATTGAGGAAACAGTTGTCAGTTAAAGGGTGGAACAAAATTAAAATAGCACGGTGCAAACGGTTGAATTTAAATAGTCTCATCAAATTATTTGTATATTCAGCAGATGAGACATTGAGGCTGTCTCTGCTGAAAAGGCACTTGAAAATTGCTGGAATTGTATTGGGAGTGCAAATTAGTTCGGTCTGGTTTGAAAAGATGCCTCTCGCTCTCATGAATGTTTCATAGTCACAACCGATTTCAATTGTTTCAGAGAGGTTGGACACCTGTGAATAATATTCAGTCGATATCACTCCGAGTTCCTTCTAGAATCCCGATTTTTACTCAGTGAAGTATGTCAAATTTCGTTTTAACTAAGCAGCATTTGCGGGAGGTGCTAGTTTTCTGTTTTAATTGGAAAAAAAGGTGGAGCTGAAGCCCATCGAATGCTTGTGGAAGTTTATGGTGACAATGCTCCAACTGATAAATCATGTAGGGAATGGTTTCGACGTTTTAAGAATGGCGATTTCAGGGTCGAAGACAAGCCTCGCTCAGGACAACCACAAAAATTCGAAAACGAGGAATCGGAGGCTTTACTCGACGAAGATCCGAGTCAAACGCAACAGGAGCTTGCGGAATCATTAGGAGTTACGCAACAACCAGTTTCCGTACGATTACGATCCATGGGCATGATTCAAAAGCAAGGCAATTGGGTGCCTTACGACTCAAAGCCTAGAGACATTGAACTGCGATTTTTCACTTGCGAGCAGCTGATTCAAAGACAACGAAGAAAGGGGTTCTTACATCGGATTGTGACAGGAGATGAGAAATGGATATTCTACGATAACCCCAAGAAAAGAAAATACTATGCTATGCCCGGTCAATCGTTGCCATCGACTTCAACATCGACACCAAAGAGGAATATTCATGGTTCAAAGATCATGCTGTGTATCTGGTGGGACCAAAAGGGTGTTATATACTATGAGTTGCTAAAACCTGGTGATTCTATTACGGGTGATCGGTATAGGCTACAATTGATTCGTTTGAGTCGTGCGTTACGAGAAAAACGTCCGGAATACAAGGAAAGACATGACAAAGTTATTCTTTTACACGATAACGCTCGGCCTCGTGTCGCAAAAGTAGGGAAAAATTATCTGGAAACTTTGAAGTGAGATATTCTACCGCACCCGCCGTACTCGCCGGACATTGCTCCTTCCGATTACTGGTTATTCCGACAGATGCAGCACGATTTGGCAGGCCACCGGTTGTTCACTTCGTTCGAAGAAATCGAAAATTCGCTCCTAACTTGGATCGCCTCGAAAGAAGACGAGACGTTTTTCCGTAACGGGATTCGAAAATTACCCGAAATATGGGGAAAAGTGATAGCCAACGATGGACAATACTTCGAATAATTTGATAATTCATGTTCTTCTGAAATAAACGCATCTGTAACTGTAAAAAAAACGGACCGAATTAATTTGTACTCCCAATACACATTGTTCAGTACTGGCAAGAATATACTCGCCCAATCTTGGGGAAATGACCATGCTGTTATAGGGACAGAATTCTTTATCATCTTCGTTTATTGCAATTCGTTCAATGGATATTGCCCAATATTGGCCCGTGACGATAAACGAGGATGTAACAAAGTTGCTGCCGTTCCAATCAATCAAAACCGCCCTAGTGAAAATATTACACCGTGTTTTTTTGTTGTAAATTTCGTGTTATTGCAAATCCTGTAGAAAATCAGTGGTATTTTGGTATTTCATCATGAAAACACGGTGTATTTGTGAATTTTTCACACCAACATCTTTTCTTCTAAGTAGAAAGTGAGTGTGGATTCAGTAAAAATTCATTTCCACATGGAGTGGAACAAAAATCGCGACGAGACGGAAATGTACACGCATTTTTTTTCGTTTTCGCGTCCAGAATTCTCAATAAGGGGATTCCTAAATCTAAATGTTCATGGTTTCGCATCACTGTTCGGGAAAACTGGAGACAAATTTGAAATCAGTGACTCAAAAAATCCCGTAAACATAAATTCTTAGAGGAAGAATGTTACATCATCGAACAAATCATTGAACAAAAGTCGGTCAAAGGACAATCCCACTCGAAGTTTGTCTCAAGTGCAAGAATATATAGGACTTCGATGCGTTATTCTATCACCGTGTCGTTATTTTCACCATTACTCAAGGTAGATGTTACAAAATTATGTTTTCAATGCGCATGACTGTGCATCGGTAATTGAGATATGAAGCAATCGTATCACGTTTGGTATTCATATACGAATATTAAAACTCATGACAATTTTACGTCAGGTTTTATCGTAAGGTTGAATGTTAGAATTGTACTGATAGAATCTTAAAGAGATACCAATCACAATCTTCTCAAACAAATTATTAAATAAGACGAAGAAAAATAAAGGTCGAAAATATAGTAATCTTCAATAAAAATTGGAGAATATTTCTTAAAACTTGAGAATTTTTCTTGAATAACAAAGACAAAACGGTCCACTTTTTTGTGGAATCAAATTGTATTTGAGAAACAATGGAAAATTATCAATATTTGATAAAAAATAAAGAAACATATGAACTTTCCAAAAGTCGCGCGTGAAATTTTACAAAAATAGTAACAAAATTTCAATATCCTACTATTCACTTTGTGTTTCGTATGCAAATCTTTGGAAAGTTCATATGTTTCTCTATTCTTTATCAAGTATTGATAATTTTTCATTGTTTTTCGAATACAATTCCACAAAAAAAGTGGACCGTTTTGTCTTTATTACGCATTTAAGAAAAATTCTCAGATACTAAGAAATATTCTGTATTCTTCTCCGTGTGGACCATTCGGTATTGTTATTCGACGTTATTGAAATCATCTGCGCGTGAGAGGATGCGGAAATGCATCCCCCTCGATCCATTCTCCCACATTCCAGCAGGGAAAACAAAACCACCGGAAAATTGATGTTCCCAGAAAAAAGTAAGTTATCTTTACAATAACCGTCTCGTTTTACTCGGAAAACATATTTGGAATAGTAGAACGACGGTTAACATAACAAGGAGACTTCATCATGCAAATTATCTACCGTAAAACCCAGCCAAGATAATAATAATATTGTCAAGAGAAATGAAATCATCCAAGAAGATATTCGATCGTAAAAATCAATAAAACACCGTATATCAACACTTTTTTCTTCCCCTCAAATTACGCAGGTAGACACGAAGTCTATTAATCAAGTATCATCAAGGAAAAAAAATCCTCACTCTCCGTAAATAAAGTCATTCTCGATTAATTCAATATTATACGACACGATTTATCGATAAAAATAATCGCGAGAATTGTGAAAAAGAATTATGCAAAAGTCAACGCGGGTAGGTATTCTTCATTTTCTTCTCGCCTATAAAAGATAAGACGGATAGACGAAAAACCTCTATTAACCCCAAGGAGAAATCTAAGGAAAATCGTTCCAAGGTGAAACGTTCTAGTTTTTTTTATGTATATACTATACACACTCAGTTCGTCCAAGTGCATCGTTTGTCGTGGCGTAGGAGGATGAAAAATGGGACAGGGAATCGAATTCTCATCGACAGATAAAGAAACCAAACAAACAAATAAAATGAAGATGAAGATCAAGATGTTAGATGCTAATGAATAGGATATAAGATCGAAGAATGTGATTTAATTTGCTCATCTTCTTAATGCGACGATGAATCATCTTCTTTGCTATATACGCGTGAGAATTCAATAAGAATACATTGTTTCGGTATCTAGATTGCACGCAATATAATTGATGTATATAAATATAAATTTGCAGGCGGATCGTAGATCTTATTTTTATAGTAGTACAAGGACTCTCGATACACATAGCATCATTTCATTGTTATACACCACTTTGAATAGTTTTCATACCATCATCTGTCTTCCTATTGTGCGACAAATGGATTCTATGCTGTTGTTCGATAATGAATTATCGCTGTTATGTAAAAAAGAATTGATAAATCATTCTATTTCCATTACCTCGACTAATCGAGTGATACCAATTCAAGGATTTTTTTATTTTAATTCGATTCGATAGGGGCGGGTTATCGATCACGCCATCTGGGATTTTGAATAAAAACGAATTTTTATATTAAAAAGATCTCCTTTTTTGAAAATTTATCAATATTCTAACGTTGATTGAATAAACACAAAATGAGGATAGAATCGAGGATGGGATCGAAAACTTGTTATTGTTGAGAAAATTCCACAGTATTGAACGATTCACAGCAAACCTCATCATCCTACGCGTCACACAAATGTTATTCTGCTTCTAAAACTGGCTCATTTCCAGAAGGCATAACTTGATGGATAATACATTTATTATGGGAAACGATCACACGTTGATGGTAATAAATTTACGTTCGCTCGTGGATTTAATGTATATATGGACTGAATTCATGAACCGAATGAATATTACCTACTACACGCGCTATTGAAATCTCGATTGTTGTAATAATATTTCAAATCTTACTAGAATAAACATGCAATAACTCACGCAGCGTGTAACGGTCGAAAAATTCAAATTCAATGGGGAAAAATATTTTGTGCAAATTTTCAAATTTGTTTCTGAAATTCTATGAGAGATTCTCCATGATTTTAGGAATTCTTCGTGTATAATGGGCAGTCCTAGTAAAAAAAGAATCTGGAGAAAGAGAAACCGGATAAAACTCGAATGAAAACCCAGAGAGACAGTATCCGGGTGCAAATACAGGTTTTGCGGCGATTCTTCTTTATTCAGTTGAATTTAGATTCTCATCCGGTTTTTCATTCTTTACCAGGGAGGTGAATATTGGATTGGTGATTGAATATTATCCTGTAATTGGATAACAATCCACAGTCCACAGACATTGTTCGGTTACGATCGGTCGCATTAGGGATGTAGGGATCGGGAAATACCATGTACAGTGAATATTATATCGCATTATTGGAGCCTTTGAAAGCCGAAATTGCAAAGAAAAAAATGTTATTTCATCAAGACAACGCACCATGTCACAAATCAATCAAAACAATGGCAAAACTACATGAATTGAACTTGGAATTGCTTCCACATCCACCGTATTCGCCAGATTTGGCTCCCAGCGACTGCTGGTTGTTCGCAAACCTAAAAAAATGCTCACCGGTCAGAAATTTCGCTCGAATGAAGAGATCATCGCTGAAACTGAGATCTATTTTGAGGCAAAAGATGAATCGTTCTACAAAAGTGGTATTGAAATGTTAGAGCGACGCTGGCGGCTGGAATGATTGTGTTGTTCTCGATGAAGATTACGTTGATGAATAAAGCTAATTTTGAACAAAAAAAAAACCGTGTTTTCTTTGTTAGACTCGGGACTTTTCAGCCCATGTGTTATAGGCAAATTACTACGATACACCACGGTAGATGGGAAATGAGCATAATTCACAAATTAATAAATAAATCGATCAATAAACGTGCGCTTCCTAGGAAGCTACCTAGCACAAAATGAAATTTCCACTAATATCCTGTAATCATCATATAATACTTCGATTATATCCACACGTATCACTCAATAATACAAAACCTTTTGCTTCCAGATTATTCATAAGACTTTCAGGAATGGAATATTCGAATCACAGGAAACAATTGGAGAAAATATTTCAACGCATTCAGTGATTTACAATCACTGTACTGTTTCCTAGACGGAATAAAACTTCCTTTGTTTCATGGAACTTACTTTTCATATACACAATCAACATACAAGACTGTTTCCTCTTAATCATCGAGTATATTACAATTGACATTCAATTCGAGTACGCGACGGAGCATTGATTTCGTAGGGTTACTTTCATTCACTCGATTCCCAAAGTTAATTGGAGTTAAAGTACGGGGTCAACTAATGAAACGGACAATTAATATTGGATTTGAATCTTCGTTCGATGTCGTAACAACTGATGAATATGATACACGACGTTCCGAAGGAGAAATAATATTTGTACTGAGAAGCTTTCAGGTGTTATCGACGACGCCTACGCGTTCGTGAAAAACAGATTATCGCGATAGGAAAAGTAGAAATAGATTGACTCTCTGCGATCGATTTAATTTTATTGACTTTAAAAGAGCGGAAGGTAAGCGTGCCCACGTAAAAATGTCTCGCTTCCGCCAACGCTGACAATAGAATATAGCTTGGGGCAAGGCTGACTGCCAAGCCTTGGCAATCTATGTGGAGTCAATATTGATTAAAAAATGATAAAATGATGCAACATGATTGGGAATTAGTGAATTGGTTTCGTGAATTTATGATTGTCTCAGCATTCGTTTAAGCCTGGGGCTGCTCGCTATCGCCAATCCTGGGCCAATATAGACTGGATGAAATATATGAGTGTTGCACCAAGCATTGTCAATAGCTAGGCGCAATCTTGGCCCAAGCTTGGTCCATCATTTCACCAATGTTTGTTCTATGTTGGAAAGCAGGCTTGGCAGAGCGAAAAATGATGTTATCATTTCACAGTTGCACAGTCGAAGATTGGCCAATCTTGAGCTACGTTGCGCCACCTTAGAACCAATAGTCAATTTTTATATGGGTAATCATTCACGCAAAAGAAAATTGCATTCTAGAATTCGGGGACCAAGTTCCCACGAGGAAGAATCCTGCGCACTGAGGATAAATTCAACACGAAGAGAAATTTGTAGTTAAATTGACTATGTGATTATTGTGTCCGAGGAACAGACTACTAACTTTCCAATGGCATTTAATGTAAAAAATAGTCAATTCCATCGTGAGATCAGTCTATTCCTCGGTTACAAAGTCCCATAGTGAATTCATGTTAACTATAAATTTTTCTCCGTGAACATTTTTGTGAATATCCATGAGAGAGGCATTTTGTGTTTTGAAAAAAATTGAAACAAACTAAGAAATGTATTATTTGAATTCACGAAGAATGAGCATGACTCACAATAAAATATTCTAACCTGGCTGATAAATTGCCGATTATAAAACAAAGAAGAGTTCTTTTGTGGAATATAATTCAAATTATACATCTACTTTCGCTCATTACACTTTCAAAGCGGAAACAGAATTTATCGCAGCTACTATTTTAAGAAAATTTCAGAATTGTATAATCAATATCCATGTACGTGCATGTATATTGCAATATACATTCGTACATGTTCACACACAAATACACACGATTGTGCTCAAGAGGATATCTTGGCAGACGATTTTCTTTTTTTCTCATATTTTACTTCATTATAGTTGGAAATAGGTTGGGCAAATTGTCTGGTATCACTCGGGTTGTTTTTCTTTTTTCAATATCATGGAAGATTTGTTACATTCATAGATTTGTACAGCCCTTTTTTTGATACACCAGGAAACATGATCCTTGAATATCTCAATCGATCGTTCGATACAGAATTATAGAATATGAATTGAGGCAAACTGAAAAGAAATGTATTCAAAAATGAATGAACAAATGCTCCAAATTTTTATAGTGTTCGATAGTATATAGGGAGATTGAGTGTCCCACATAACAGATATTCATAGTCAGAATTTGAGTTTTATAAAATAAGCTATCGTAGCGAAAACTGTGGTGAAGCCGATCTTCCGAGTAGAGCATTTTTTGAGGAATAAATGTCGATTGAAGTTGGATGTATACGTTTTCCCCAACACTGCCTGGAAAGTTTCTATTTTCGAATCTATTCCTGGAGAAGAAATTGCCAGAGTTGACAAATGGCGCGGTACTGGCAAAGCTTGTATTTGCTACCAATGTGCCAGCATTGGTAGGACTTTATTCCACTACGGAATCTATGGTGAATTGTATGACTTCAACGGTCTCGTTACAATGAATGGCAATTTGAGTGATTCGTCGTCAACTGATAAGAAATCACTTCCAAAGTGCCTTTCTCCGATTACGATAATGAGAACAATGGATCATTCAGATTTTCAAAGTTCAAATTCAATGTGTTTGTTTTTATTTGAAATATGATCACTCCTGGTAACTCCGGTTACCGGTACTGTGCCAGTACTGGGTCGGGTTTGAATTTCTACATAGTATGTCATCATTTCGACTCCTTGTCATTTCTCATCCAGCTCTGGCAAAACAACTGATCCTGTTGCAATGCCAGGGTTCCACCATAGCAGGCTCACATCAAATATCTACTATATCGGTAGATGTTATACTGGCCCTTATGTAAAATAGTGTCATCATTTCGACTCCTTTGCCAGCACTGGCAATCCAACTGGCCTCATAATGGTCGCTCTAGATTTGTCAGTAGTGGTCCGTGTTTCCATTTCTACATGGGTGGTGGTTTCCAGGCGAATGTCTCACAGCGGGATGAAAATGCTTACTTTTGTTCTGCTGCAATGGAATACACCTACTCTACCATAAATATTACTCTACAAATTTCTGCATTACTCTGCAAAATTGTACATAATTCTTCCAATCTTCGTAATATTTTATGAATTTCTCCACAAAATTCGTATGAAACTCGCCAAATCTCCATATTACATTAAATACTTCTCTGCATATTTCTGCATTACTCTACAAATCTCTGTTTTCTCTATTCACTTTTGCTTGAGGAAAAAAATTTTTCTTCAGAATTTATCTCTACAAATCTCCTTCCAGTTCGACTTGAATGACATTACGGAAGAGACACCACATTGAAAGTCCATTTTTAGGAACTTTCCTCAGTGAGGATCGAACCCGGGTCCTGCGAGTGAGAAGCAAAGCCTCTATCACATCAGCGGATCTCCGAGATGACTACAGTAATCTTAAAGTACCACTTATGGGAATCATCGCAATGGAAAATTTGGAAAAATTCGTTTTCGTGAGGTATAGACCAATCAATTCAGAATCTTCTGAAACGAAAAATGAATAGGTCGTGGGAGAGGGGATTTTTTTCACCTCAACTTGTAAATTTTTCCAAGTGCTGAGTCAAATCGATAGAAAATTTTGAAAGTTCGTCCCTGTAAGATATAGACCAATCGATTCAGAATCTTATGAAACGAAAAATGAGTAGATCGTGGGAGAAAGGTTTTTTTCGACCTTAACTTGTAAATTTTTCCAAGTGCTGGGTCAAATCGATAGAAAATTTTTAAAAATTCGTTCCCGTCGGATATAGACTAATCGATTCAGAATCCTCCGAAAGGAAAAATGAGTGGGTCGTGGGAGAGAGGTTTTTTCGAGGCCTACTAGTGAATTTTACTCAAGTTGTTTCGAGTCGATTGAAAAATTTGAAAAAATTCACTTTATCTCCGCAAATGCGATTTGAGAAAAATGTATGAATTTGTATAGAAAACTCAACTCTCCGCCACAAGCCGTAATATTCTTGGAATAGACAAATAAAGAGAAAATTCAAATTTTCTTCCGCAAATGTAGTTTGCAAAGAAATGTATGAATTCGTGGAGAAAATTCCTTTCCTCGTCAAATGTTTCCACCATTTGTCAAGTAGAAAAATGTTGAGAAAATTCAACATTTCTCAACAAAACAACTTTGACCAATAAGTTGGAAATGTACAGAGAAACCTTCACTGGCAATAGAAATTTTCAGAAATATGCAGAATTTCACAGAGTTTTGGAAGATGAATCTGTTGAAAAAATTCTTTCTTTCTCTAAGAATTGCGATAATGAAGTTTTGCAGAGAAATTGTTGAAGTTTTGAAGAGAAATATTTTTATTGGGGTGCTTCAGTAGAAATTGTCTACTTCCCCCTCTTGGTGAACAATATATTATTTTCATTACAGGAATACAGAGCATGATTTACAAAATAAACCTGTATTTCTGACTTTTCAATCCTAGAGGATGAAAAATTTCCTGCACAGCAACTGCTCAGAATATGAAAAACATCAGGCCATTTCTAACGCTAAGTGTGTTGTGAGGTAACGCAAGGAAAAGTCATTTTGACACTCGGAAAGCACGAATCAACTTTCAGTGTACATTTGTTCTCAATTTCTGCAACAATGGAAGGGGTGGAAATGATTGAAACGGAAACTCACACCCTCAAAATCAATTTTTCTCATGCCTCCAACCAACGAAAATTTTGTTTCCAAAAGTAAAATTCACTTATTACTTTTAGAATTGTGCTCTCCCTGATTGAACCCATCAGAAATCAGATCTTGAGGGTGTGAGTTTTCCGTCTCACCCTTCCCACCGCTATGATTCCCTCCTGATACTCCTTGATTTCGCCAGGGATTTGTAAGTTGGCGGAATCAACGTTATTCAAAGAAAAGAACAAACGTTGATAACCAGCCGGACTGGGACTGGATAGAATCACTTCCAGTTTCACGGAAAAACTGCATAGCACTCATAATACACAATTTTCTTATTATACATCGCAAGAAGTCTGACTCAATTTGGCAACATCTACTTGAAAAAATGAGTGAAACTCAGCTTTTTCCATTATGCTATAACAATTCCATTGAATTTAATTCTCTCTGGCTACAATTTACACCAAATTACCTGAGTTTGTTTGAGCATGGTTTTCTTAAATAACACAGGTCTACAATGATTTTGGTGCCGCTAAAACTAAAGCAGATTGTGAGTATATTCGATACCCTGACTCTGGAAATATACTTATTTTTTTAATGCTACGTGTAGTTTTCAAGAAATCGCAGGTGTAAAATAAAATGAAAATGCACGATTTTGAAACGTTTTATTCAATTATTCCACACGTTAACAACATTTTATCAAATTATTCTTCAAATTATCTCAAAATATGAGTCATTCTCTTCCAAATGCGATTAGGTTTGTTCAAATATCTTTTTTTTTCTCTGAGATACGACAGTTTGAAAATTGTGTTATTTCACCTATTCACTAAATCCATGAACACACAAATTTCAAATTGTCGTGTCACAGTAAAAAAAAAGATATTCGAGCAAACTCAACGGCATTCGGAAGGGGATGGATTATATTTTGAGGTGCATCTACTAGTTTCATGAGAAAAAATTACATTCTGACGTCACGTAATCTCAAATATGTCGAAAAACGGTGTTTTTCACACTTTGACGTTAAAATATCTCAAAAACCACACGTAATAATGCAATTTTGAAGCCAGATTCGGATTCAGCGCGCCAAAATACTTCGGAAAAGTGTGATACAGTTGTTGCACCAAACAAAAAGTTCAATTTTGTAGGCCTGTGTAATTATACATTCAACGGAAATTTTCAATGAATAATAATAAAATCCACAGCCAGGATTACACTCTCAACTTAAGTTTCAGTCTTTTTCTGATTTTCTGGCGAGTACAAGAGAATTTTAACAGTAATAACCTCCAACTTTCAGAAATTTTTTCTAATTTTGTTTTCTAATACTTCAAGAAATCAAACTATAAAGAAACCTGAATTGATATTCAGAGTCCAATCTCAATACTTGATTATTATTGATTCCAAATTCAATTTTATCACGTAATATAAGGAAAAAATTAGCCGCGAAAATTTTGCCCGCTCCTCCCGATATTTGAATGCCCTTAAATATAGTTCGTCGAAACAAAATATCTTAAATCGAGCTATGAAATATAAATTTTCGATACTTCAAACCGCTGAACTCTACTGCAAGGGGTCTCTGGTCAGAGCAGATGCATCTTTCCCACAGCTAAACCGGCTTCGGTCACGGTCGGTTCTTTTGTTCTAAGATAAATGCACAAAATACACGAAACGTTGCTCGAGAAGGTGTACAATATGAAGCAAGCAGACTGAACCTAAGTTGACTAAAAGTACATACCATCGTATTCCCTCTCTTCGAACTGTAAACTCATTTCTCACGAAACCACTGACGATCACTTCGATATTTGTAATATGAATTTTTACATAGAAAATACGGAAGATTACGAATATCGTAGAAAAAAAAGTCATAGGTAGGATTGAAGTTTTAAACGCTGAACGTTCAATTTTATAAAGCGTATAGTATAAAATTCAGTTATTGATTCTTAATCGCCCTTATTTTTATGTAAAAATCCATTATACAAACCTTATTCCTGTTTCTGGTTTAGAAAGCAAAAGGAGAAGAAGTAGTATATTTTTTTCTCCGTGTATCTCCTTAAGACCTTTGTTGAATTTGTCCTAACAACTGATGATATTCATATAATATTATTGGAATATTATCTACAATTTTCGTGGGATATTATTGTGTACAGCCGAATAAATGTTCAAATGATCTATTACACAGGTCTACAATGATTTTGGTGCCGCTAAAACTAAAGCAGATTTTGAGTATATTCGATACCCTGACTCTGGAAATATACTTATTTTTTTAATGCTACGTGTAGTTTTCAAGAAATCGCAGGTGTAAAATAAAATGAAAATGCACGATTTTGAAACGTTTTATTCAATTATTCCACACGTTAACAACATTTTATCAAATTATTCTTCAAATTATCTCAAAATATGAGTCATTCTCTTCCAAATGCGATTAGGTTTGTTCAAATATCTTTTTTTTTCTCTGAGATACGACAGTTTGAAAATTGTGTTATTTCACCTATTCACTAAATCCATGAACACACAAATTTCAAATTGTCGTGTCACAGTAAAAAAAAAGATATTCGAGCAAACTCAACGGCATTCGGAAGGGGATGGATTATATTTTGAGGTGCATCTACTAGTTTCATGAGAAAAAATTACATTCTGACGTCACGTAATCTCAAATATGTCGAAAAACGGTGTTTTTCACACTTTGACGTTAAAATATCTCAAAAACCACACGTAATAATGCAATTTTGAAGCCAGATTCGGATTCAGCGCGCCAAAATACTTCGGAAACGTATGATACAGTTGTTGCACCAAACAAAAAGTTCAATTTTGTAGGCCTGTGTTATAATTTGAGAGAGATATACGGCTCTTTTTGAAATATTCCTTTTCTATTATTTCCACATTGAAAAAAATTAACACTATTGGTGACATGTCCGAATATTAGATCTTTATTCTCAATTTCGTGTCAATTCCAAAACCATACGGATATCGTCTCGAGTCTCGTGCACCCCTAGATGAAATAATTAATGGGTTCCTTTTGCCCAGAATATTAGGCTTCGAAGGAACATCATTGTTATCCATTTCAGCTCCATGTCATTGTACCCTCGTGGAAATCTTTCTAGTCATTCTCTAGGTCTTGCAAGGTCTCACCAGGTCCTTACGAGGAGCTTGCTAGGCTGAGTAAAGCCTTGTAATAGTCTATAAAATTACTAGAGTAATTTCCGCTAGGGTAAAGATGTTGCGTTTGATTATTAACCCTAGAACGGGCGCGTGAGAAACACAGGAAATTTCAAATGGCTGTAACTCATTTGAAACTAAACGGATTTCAACTCACTATGGGCGGTTTTTGTTCGTCAGGATGTAAACTTTGAAAGTATTTGGGTGACAAACTACAGAGATGAAGAGAAGCTCAGATGCTGGGGTAGAAAAAAATGTCCTTAAAATGAATTTAAAAATAATAACAAAAAGAGTAATATATTCACGTTATTCTTCCTGAATCGACACCGTGGGACTCGAGTGGGAAAACTGTATGAAAAACCTTTCCGGTACTCACATTTTGATCAAATTCACGAATCTTCTCAATTCCATCCTGTGACTCGAACCCGCCTCTATTCGATATGTTCAACTAACCACACGTATCTCTCAAATAGTTTCAACCGCTTTTCCTCTCGCTTCTTATACATGAATCTCAAACAACAATGAGAACCTTGATTCGGGTATACGTTTATGATTTGCTTTCAACGGTTCACCGATCATATCGTTCAAAATATTTCAAATATATCCAAGGATAGAAATAATTAATTCTATCGAAAAGAAAAAACACGAAATGAAACACTCGAGGACTCGAAGTTGATGGAAGAAAAAAAGGATATCGCAAAAAGCAATGATCTAGAATTAACTGAACTGCAATTAGTTCACTTTAAATTTCCTTGGCAATAATTATAAGTACATGTGGGGGGAGGGATAATGAAAAAAAAAAAAGAGTAATATAATTTTATTATTCCCATTGAATGGATTTGACGATTAATTCTTTACTGAATGATCAAGCCATTAAGAAGAAGTCTTATGAAAACCTTGAGAGAAAAAACAAACTGTTCTATTGTAATTAAATAACTACCGTAATAATTCGTTCGAAAAGTAATTTCCTATTTGACACATAATTTTTGTAATTGCCTTGTGCGAGGAATACAACATCATTAACGGGAATTTAAAAATAACCACAACTCATTTTCGCATTGAAATCGAATGAGAGATTTCATCACGGGATGTTTGTATATCCGTCATATTTACATAATTTTTTCAATTGAATGTATAGTATAGTCGATACGAATGGTGTTTATTTTATAACAAAGATCTGAATTCCATGATATGAATATCCGAAGTAGATAGAGATATTATTCCACATATTTCCGATTCTTCAACGGAGTTAACTGAAATGTAATTATCCTCCTCATAAATATCATTCCGGTAGAAGAAAAAAATGCATCAACCGCATAATTCAAGATCGAAATGCACGAGTTTAATGTACATTGCTGATTTATATGCGACGATACTCGAACATTTGTTTTTATTTCAGACAGTAAAAAAAAACAAGAAGAAGAAGAAGAAGGGGGAAGATAAAAAATTGATTGCACGGATCAACAATGATTTATAACTATATTCCCAGTTTGAAGATTCCGTATATATTGATTCGGATTATATAACTTATGCAAGATCGATGCAAGATCGTTGACCGGTATAACGTGAGAAGGAAAAAAGTCACACAAAAAATCTAAGTCATCTTCATTAGCGCTTCATTTTTTTCTCATCTCATCTGATTTTTCCAGATGATGATAATAATAATAATGCATTATTCATTCGATGATTACAGAGCAATTTGTCACAATATTGTGGTATACGAGATTCGAAGATAACGATTTTTTAATTAATTTGTTGTTGACGATCGAATTATTTCGCCGATGCATCGATGTTAGTTCTCTTGAGTTGAACAAAGTTGTTCTAGTTACATTGCGTAGTGAAAATAACTAGAATATAAATTAAAAATTTATCAAAATTGATAAAATGATGGACAAATTTGTTCGGGCATTGAGGAGAATCGCAGATGCTTTTTTTTTTTGTTTATTGCAAGAAAGTGCAACAAGGAAAGAAAAAAGCCACTTGTTTACACATTCCCATGGGTGTATGAAACAATGGTCCAATCATGGACCAAGCCTGGCATAAAACCTGCCGAGACTTGTCTTGAAAAATTCAATAAACTTGGCCCAGGCTTGGGAATGATGAGATCAGGACGAGCTTGGGCCAATGGTTCGTTCCAGCCTAGTCCAAATGATTCGCCAAGCATCAATCGATGCTTCTTTCATCACAGATATCGATGAGAAGAGTAATTTGATCCATATTTCAGCTCAAAGTTCTCCCTTGGAATACCGTACATGAATCATCTTAAAACGATAGATTAAATGTGCCTTGGCAGTCTTGACTGGGACGAGCTTGGGTTTTTTCCAGTCTTGTTAATCCCTGCATGGGAAAGACATCTTGAAATCCTGTAGAGAGTTCTTCAAGATCAGTTGATTTCCGTGTATGATCAAATTTAAAAGTAGCCTATTACCATTGAGTCAAGTTTTATTCTTATTTAGATCAAATATATCCATCTTAGGGTGTGAAACTGGAGTGTGGGGCCAATCATGGGGAGGAGATTGGACTGGTCTTGGCCCGATAGTTATGCACAAGTCTTTATCCATTGTGAACTCGGAATTCGGTCACTAATTGAAAACACTGTGCAACTTATGTGGACAACATCGGCTTAAATAATCATCTTAACCTTAGCTGGATTTTTACGCTTGTACCAAGCTTGTGCCAAGTGCAGTTTTTGGCCATTCCAAAGATACGAACAAATGTCCCATGACTAACTATTATCCATTGAAAACAGCAACGGGACAATCATGGAACCAATCATCATGGGTTCAATTATTTTTAACGGAGGTTTGTTCCTGATACACGTGCCAATCCTGGGACAAGCTTGGGTTGTTTTCCAGTCCTGTCAACACGCTTGGATGATAGAGGTTAGCGCGAACACAGTGATGTGTACTGCACTGAAATTCGTCAATGCTGCTTGGACATTGACGGTTACTGGGAGATGCAGTAATGGACGGCGTGAATTTGATTTTTCTTGTTTTTTCAATGAATTACTGCAATTCACAGTAACCATTGCTGTTTTCTTTTTTCCGTGTAGTGAATCGAAGTAGATTTCGAGTCACTACGACCACAAATGTTTCAACGAGATCGTTTATCAGTGTCGGGACCAGAAGTACCGATATATTTGGAATAGGATATACTTGGAAGGATAGGGAGTCGAAGTATCGATATTCAAAATATCCTATCGGAATTTTGTGGATTAGATTGGATGCAGAGAAGTCAAAATTTGAGGTATGTGAAATGGAATTTAGGGAAAACGAATGAGGTTCAAAATACAGGACTGAACTTGATTGGAATATTTCGAATATCAGAAATTGATTGATTTTAATCGGATCTGCACGGAAAAAAATAATTAGCTATTATTCGAATAGCTAAAAATAAGCTACGGGAGATATTTTTTAGTTATCATAGCTACTCACTTAGCGGTAGCAGCAAGGAATGTAGCTAACGCAGTGAGAATCATTTAGCTATCAAAATATCAGCCACAAAACTCGTGCGGTTACAGTTATGATATCCTGCTGCGGTAGCTAAAAAACAGCTACAGTTGCAATTATTTCAACTACAGCGGTGAAAGAAGGGTGCTAAAAAAGTGAGTAGCTGCCACAGCTATTTCCTTTTTTCCCGTGTGGAAGGGCAGTTAGAACCGTTTCGATAAGGATAGGAAACCTGTCAGATTTCCATAGTATTTCCCATGAAAAAACCATTCAAAGTCAGGCGGAAATACTTCAACAGATTTTGACTGGCTTTTTGAGTAGGAAGGAAATAACCTCTAGACTGCACAGAAAAAAGTGATTAGCTGTCCTGTGGGTGCTAAAATATTAAGCTATAACAGCTAAAATTTATCTGATACACCTAAAAATTGTGTTCCCTATCATTTTCAGGAAAATACTGACAATAGGAGAGGAAAGAGATCTCTTTATGATTCAGACCATGCCGAAAAGTTGTTTTCCATTGTAACTGAGGGATGATCATGTTTCCGGAGATCTTTTGCAGTCCCATTGAAGCTGCATACCAATTTTGAGAAAGTTCCTGCATACAGGAGAGAAAGAGGAGATTCTTTTGTTCTTTGAGGGACGCTGGCCAGGGAATTCAGGCTCAGGAGAGATCTATTTACGGACTCGTTTTTTGCGTGGATATCATTCTGCGTGAACTCTATCCACTAGAGTTGCCAGAAAAAAACCACCAACTCCAGCAGTGACTGGCTGTTTCTTATATAACTGATCAATTATATTTTTGATTCTCAAAGAAATTGCCGATCAACGAGAAGTTGACAGTTTTTGAGAATCATGACAGCGAAAATCAGGGCTCTTACCCATGTGTGCATAAATATTGAACTAACTTCAGCTCTTTTCTGGCGCAACATTGGTAATTGTGAGCCAATAATGGCCTGAAATGGGCTCAATGTTTAAAGGGGCAGGAAACTTCGAGCCCGGGGTAAAATACCACGAGAGCCCCTCTCTCTCTCGTCAAGCCTGGATGCTGGCGAGATGAATTCTGGCTGAGGGAGAGGGTGGTTATTCCTTCGGAGTCAGTTTTTGATTGTCAGTTCTGATTTTCTGCTTTCATTTGAAGAAAACTGCGGCTGAGGCTCATCGAATGCTCTCAAGTACCGAGGGTGAGACTGCTTTGAGTGAAAGAACGTGTCGCGAATGGTTTCAACGTTTCAAGAAGGGTGATTTTGATGTCGAAGACCGACATGGCCGACAACGAGAGAGAAAATTTTCTGAAGATTCCGAATTGGAGGCATTACTCGATGAAGACTCGTGCCAAACGCAAGAAGAATTGGCAGAATCATTGGGAGTAACTCGACAAACCATTTCGCAACGCCTCAGAGCCATGGAAATGATTCAGAAACAGGGGAATTGGGTTCCGTACGAATTGAAGCCAAGAGATGTCGAACGACGTTTCTTTACTCGCGAACAGCTGCTTCAAAGACAGAATCGAAAGGGGTTTTTACACCGCATTGTGACCGGCAAAGAAAAATGCCTCCCCTACGATAATCCCAAGCGCAGAAAATCTTGGGGAATGCCCGGACATGTCCCCACGGCGACGGCTAAACCAAATATTCATGGTGCCAAGGTTATGCTCTGCATTTGGTGGGATCAGCTCGGTGTCGTGTATTATGAGCTATTGAAACCGAGTGAAACCATTACAGGGGATCGATATCGAACGCAGTTGATGCGTTTGAGCCGAGCATTGAAGGAGAAACGGCCACGGTACCAAGAAAGACGCGATAAAGTTACCCTCCAACGTGATAATGCTCGGCCAAATGTCTCAAACCCAGTCAAGACATATTTGAAAACACTAAAGTGGGAAGTCTCTCCAGACATTGTTCCTTCCGACTACCCTCTATTTATTTCGATCAATGGCACACGGCCTGAGTGATCAGCATTTTCATTCTTATGAAGAATCTAGAGAATTCGTGGATCGCCTCAAAAGATGCATCGTTTTTCTGAGATGGAATCCGACAATTGCCAAAAATTGCCCCTTGATGAATCTGACGAAATCTGAATGAGATTTAGTCAGAACATTGTGCAAGATTCAATTAGATTTGGTGAAAATCAATTGGTTCGTTTAACCAGGGAGGGCAATATTGGATACTCAATTTAAAAACAGAAAAAAGAAAACATTTAATCAAGAATTAGGTAATTCTTTGAGAACTAACCTTTTTTACGTTTTAGAACTGATTTCGTTTTCTTTTGGAACGAACTGACCCTTCTAATATGCCCTGGAGAGATTTATGAACTCTATTATCTACGGAATGTTCTTAAATAAAGATCCTAAAAGAGCGGGCCGCAAGCGCGGAAAGAGATGGTCATCCCTTCGGAGATTTCTTGTGGTCTCAGAGGAGCTCCATATCAATTTTTAGAAACTGTAGAAGCACTGCAGATCATGGAGCTATGAATAACAGGAAGGAGCATTAGCAGGTCTACTGGGGCGAGGGGTTTCGCTACAAAAACGGAAGGGTAAAACGCTCGCCGCTCGCCATATTGACAGGCTCACAATGATTTCCTCCAATCATATGAGGTCCTGAAATAAAGAGCCAATCATCAATTGAGCAGAACAATATGGCGGCAGCTGATTCCTTTTCCCGCTCATTAGCGAAAGATTCCTCTCTAGGCTCCCTCCTGATATTCATAGCTCCATGCTGCAGATGGGAATGAAGCTAAAACTACACTCAGAAAAAAAATACTGAAGTCAAGTCCGTGAAGGGTTTTGGATACGGCGAATTTTAGCCGCGCGCTCGAGTCGACTGAATATCGATTCAAGTGAATCCCCGGTCAATCATTTCAATCAACATTCAGTTGACTCAAAACGCGCGGCGAAATTTGCCGTAAGCCAGGGCATAATCTAAGAGGGCTGTTGTAACTAACAATTTAGTTTCACAAGGAAACGATTGGTTTCAAAAGGTAAAAACGATCAGTAAAATCATTATTTTACAGTATACATGGATCCTTTTCACGTTTGAGAACTAACCATTTTCTTGTAGAACGAATTTTTCGGTTACAACTGCCCCTTGAAAAATGCCCTGCCGTAAGTAAACCCTTACGGACTTGAGCCAAATCTGGTGTTTACTCCGTGTAGCGGCCAAAAGTGAGTCGATTGTTATAACTTTCAGTTCAACTTTATTCGAATATTTTGCATATCAGGAATTACAAGTTACATCAATCGGCTGCCACCCTTTTGCCACTAGTTTCAGCTTTATCGAATAAGAAGAGGTTGAGATCATGAAATTAATTGTTTTTGCACCTTCTGGGGAGTAATTCAGCTCTCCCTTCTTCCATTCGATTCTTCAAAAAGTCAAGTGTTTTCCGAAAGTGTGTTTATCAACGTAATATTATCAATGATCTAAGCGGTAAAGTCGAGCGGAAATTGATGAGTAGGATCCTGTGGGAGTGTCGGTATTCTGTACGGAAAAAAGTAATTAGTTGTGCGTTGAACTTTTTTTTCAGCTCCAATAGTTAACGGTGGAGATAAAAAACTTTGCAGTACATTCTTTAAACGATGTAGGTGTTTTAGCACAAGGAGGTTAATTTGAGAAGATAAACACCGATGATCTATCAGTTTTTAGGATTTAAAATGTTTGGGTTGTCTGTATAAAAGCGATTCAAACTTCAAGAATATTAATCAATCATACATTCGAGTGTCCAAGAGAAAACAACGCATCATTGTTGTTTCAACTATGATCTACCTCAACGATTTATTTCACGACAAAGGTCAGTCATGAGGTTATACTATTCGATCGGTTCCGAATTTCAATCAATTGCGAGTCATACATCTTGGATTAGAGCTGCCAACCGTCCGGATTTTCCCCGGATTTGTTCTAGTTACTTCCCGGGACTTTCGAGCGGGGTGTCATTTCTACATCGTCCGGATATTTTGAGTGCACGATAAACCTAAAAGTGAAGATACTTCACAATACGTCCGGATTTTAAGTGACAAATCCGTGGTTGTTTTTTTGAGGTCCTTGTTCTGGGTTGATGAGTTTATCAACGGTGCAGTTTATTCCACAAAATCCATATAGTCATAAAGAATTCTTTCAGAACTGACATAACGTTCGTGTTCTATAAAGTTGCACAGAATGAGACAGAAATCAGTCTTCGCACCATTTAAGAGGAAGAAAAATATCATGAAGGTGAAGAAGTTAATCGAGTTTAAGGCATAGAGAGGAGAGAAGAGGCACGCGTGGGCGTGAGAATATGCGGTAATGCGATAACAATTCAGAATCTTGACTCACGAATCATTAGAATTCGAACAACAAATATAAATCACACCCTCACGGCAATTGAAATTCAAATTATCGACGCACGTAGTCCGTTATGGGATATTTATTATTTTTTTGTCACTCAGAAGAGATAAAATTTGAAAACACTTAAACTCACATGAGTGTGATATAATTATTCCTTCAATCACCACATTAAAACATCGACTCCGAACTGCTGGTAACTGATCGCACGCGGTTCCCGGTGGGTTCGTCAAAACTTATATTTATAGATGTCGAAGAAAGCAAAAAAAAGTGGAAACAAAAAAAGTTGAGGAGAAGAATCCGCGCTACATCATCTTGTAATCATAATCTCGCGATAAGGGAAACTAGACCATTTCGTTGATACAACCAAAACAACGGTCAGGTACGTACGGTAACTACTGTATCGTAGAAATTCAATGGACAAAAAACAAGGTGGAAAAAAAGAGAAGAAAGATGGACGTCAACCGAAAAAAGTCCTTGAAGAAAAAAAAATCTGCGATTTCTAAACGCGTCATCGAAAATACACCCAGACACCTAAAAACTAGAGTTATTACTGTCAAGTTAAAAAAGATGAAAAAAAGAATTGAGAAAGAAAAGTAGAGGGAGAAAAGATTAGCTTAGCGTGTCGAGAAGCTACTGCTGCCTGCTTCTGCTTCTGCTTCTACTTGCACACATATTCTTCTCATTCTCCTACGTTAACGCGTTATCGTAACAAACTTGTAGGTTAGAAATGAACGATTGAAAAGAAAAAATTGCTGACGCCGGTTGATCAAACCGAGGTCGTTCACATAAGTTTTTGCCGACAGGTGACAAAATGAGTAGTGGGAACACTACTCGGTGACACGTTTTTCTTGATTAAAATTAAAATTACCTCTATTTACTCGCCGATGTCAAAGAGTTGTTGTTGTTCTTCTTCCCGCTAGGAAATGGCATCCGATCCTGCTCGTATTATTTTTATATAACGTTGCGTAGATGGATGGATAAGTAAATTTATTTATCTTCCGCTTCGAAATCTCAATTGACGTTTCAATTATGACTGCTACCACATCGACCACGACTACGACGACGACAACCACGACTACGACGAAAAAGTTGATTTATTATTCTTTTGCTCTTTCACTTACAATTCCTGATTTATTACTTTATAGGGAAAATTAACCGGTCGACAGCGGCAGCAGCAACAGCAGCAGCAGCTTAAGGTCTATTGTTTGCCATCTCGTCGACGGACACGTTTCAGGGGACCGAAAATCGCCAACATTATACGTTTACTCATAAATATTTTCTCTTTTTTATCACTTCTCACTCACTCATCAGAAATAAAAAGAGTCTTGTCGTTTGTATACGGCGTGGTACTGGGGCAGTTTGCGAGCAACAAGTACACTCTAGATGCGATTCGACCGACTCGACTGCTACTGCTGATGATGCAGACTATCCTTTGAATGTGCTTAGACTGCATTGTATATAGTCGAGAAAAGAAGAATAGAAAGCGCACAGCAGCAGCACACATCGGCGTCGTCCGCATGCATTTGCCGATGATGATGTTGGTTGGACTCCCCAGAGAACATACTTCGACACAGAATTCTAAGAATTTTACATAATCAGGCATAGTTTCTTTTCTTTCTCTTTCAATTGTCTGAAATTTTATACCTCTCAAATCATAGATAGATAGCACGAAAGAATTCTCTATACATTTTTTTCAAAGGATTTATCAAGAGAATTGTCGAAGAAGATTCTGAACTCGTCGGATCTCGAATTGGCCAGACTGTTATAGAAATTCTAGGGACTCTAGGGATTCTGCTGATGTTGAACATCCTGGCAGGTCTGCAAAATTGAAGTTTTGGAACACGTTAGTGTAATAAAGCAGCTAGAACTTATCATCAACTGATTAAATATGATTAATAATGTCAAATTATGACACATATGTAGTGTATATCGATGATTATCATCAAATGTCATCTTCAAATTCTCTCATCAATAATAAGACACATTTTATAGAAAGTTTCCTCCTGTAGCCATGATTTTATTGTGTATATTTACTTGAGTAAGTATTTAATCTCCTACAAATTTTGTAGTCTTTATACACTGAATCCTTTTTTCTTTCAGTGTAGAGGATGGAATAATTCATCAGATATTTAGCAACAAGGTTGAAAAAAAAACACAACGATAAAATGAATTTTGGTATAGACTGGGAGTCCGAACACCGTCGTACTCTTTTAGAAAGTAACGCTGCTTTGGATCGCTCTTCACAATCCATTGCAAGATCTCAAGTCGTTGCTACAGAAACAGAAAGAATAGGAACAGATGTAATCACAGAATTGGATGGTCAACGCGAAAGATTGTTACAAGCGAAGAGAAGGCTTTCCCAAACCGACGAGGAATTGGATAAAACAAGGAAAATTTTGAATGTTATGAGAAGGAGAGTTCTTACCAATAAGTTTGTGTTGATTTTGATTATAATACTTGAGTTACTTATATTAAGTATTATTATATATTTGAAATTTTTAAAGAAATAATACATAAATCAACTGTATAAGCCAATTTAAGATTTTATTCATAATATTTATTATTATGATAAGAGATTATTATATTTGTTTTCAATGAAATATATTTGTATATAATTTTTAATGTGTATTTTCAATTTTAATTTCAATTTATAAATATATATATATATATACTTATTGTATATTTTGTTTTTGTGCCACAAGATGGAGTTATTCTCCCTCAATTGTGATGAGAATATGAGAATTTGTTGTTAGGTTATCATTTGTATTATTTATGAATAAATGAGATATTTGTGAATGAAAATCAATGATAATTGATTAATAAAAACAGTGTTTATTAGATTAGAATCAATAAATATTCCACGATATAATGAATAATTTTTTGTATACGAATGCTTTGATGTTTTAGAATATTTTGCATAGTGAAGTATTTGGAATATAGTTCTTCATTTATCATTATTATTTTTTCCAAATTAGGTAAGAAGAGGGTGAAAAAATAACATGAGTTATTTTTTTTTTATCCAACTCCAGTTTAAATCTGAATTATTTGGATTTAATTTGTAATACAGTTAAGGTTATGTTTCAATTAAGATTCTTGTTTTCCAGATAATTAATCATGAAAGTCACACCATCGTTATGGAAACAACATATAGGAAAATTAATCAGACGGCACTGGTGGATTCAACGTGAAAGAAAAGTCAAAGAAACTGGGATCGAATCATTCCTATCGTCTAAAGGGATTCAAGTGAAGGATCCTCTGAAAGTGGAACCTCCACCTCCGATAAAGTACCCATAGTTTTAATATCGAATAATTAATCTAATCAAATTTGATCCATTCATGTGAATCGTTGATTTTTGTTTCTCAGATTTGAATACGAACGTGAAAATTTGAATCCATTGAAAGCTCTAGCTATAAGATCCTTATCGATTGAAAAAATACCTTGTCTGTCGTTCAAGGATAATAATTTATTACAAGAGGGTGTCGCTCAGGCACAGTTATTGACAAAAACCATCAAAGTTCAAGACGAACTCCCTGAACAGATAACAAATTTGATCACGAGTTCCACCAAAGGGGTGCATCGTTTGGTTCAGAAGTGAGTATCGTTGATTCTCTAATAATTTTAATTCATCTAATCATCTTGGATTCTGTTATAGCATAATTTACTCCGCCACGATATTCGACGCTCATCAAGAGAAATTACCGGTGAGAAAAGATCCGCTTAGACCAGCTTGGAATTATCCTCGAGATTACGGCATCCCTTCCATCAGAAAAGCGTAAGGATATTTTTACTACAATATATAAATCAAACGATTCGCAATAATAGTTTTCAATAATTATTCCACAGGCGTAGCTTGTGCAAAAAATTGCTGCAACTCTGTGAATCTTTGAATGGAAAATATTCACAAAAACGTAAAGTCGTGAACGATGGAATTACAAGTTTCTTTCTAGGTACAAATCAAATATATATATTATAATAAAATACCAAATTTATGAAATTAACAATGTATTGATTTTTAATTTTAGAAAAAGAATCAAATTTATTCCATTTAGCGTTGAAAATGGATCTACTTCTGTTATCCTCTGAACCTTTAAAATCCATCAAATCGTACAATCCGGCAGAAGAATTCGAACTACCAGACATATATCCCATACACCACAGCATCAGCTTGGTAAAAAGCGAAGTTGAAGAAGTCGCAGATCAGTATCGTAAGTACATTTTAAGTGAAGATTTTTATAATGAAATGAATAACAATTTTGAATTTTCAGCAACTCATTCTGAATCATTGTGGAATAACGTGCATACTCTGTTCGTGCATACCGATCCAACAACCGTTAGAAATCTCACCGAATTGCCTGTGACCGAAGATCAAATTCATGGGCGTTCTTTGATGAAATCTTTCACAGCGGCAGCCATGTGCGCGAGACAGAAATATGGAATGGATGTCAAAGATCTATCTGAACCAATTGTGGTACAATGCGTAGAAACCAATGGAAAAGATTTTCATTTTTCAGTATTTCAATTGAACACGTTGAATCTCGATTACAGAGAAGGTACTAAGAATTATTGGTGGTCTTTGCCTAGTATGCAGCTCTACGAAGCTGCGGAATATCAAAAAGCTCGACCTGTACTCGAAGGATACAATCCACAAGTTTTTGACACGATATGCGCTTTTTATAAAAATAATTAATCCTTTATTATCAAATAAAACTAGAGAAAACAAACAATCGTAGTTGTAATTCGTTATTTCACTACTTTGAGTAAGTTTTTGAAAAGCGTGGTGACCGGTACATTGACGTCTACTTCTTTTGGTTTTACCTTTGTTCGATGATCCAAGGGCAACTTTAATAGATTTTCTGCAGAAGGATATGGTTTCGAAGAAAAGTAAACGTGAGCTAATGCCTGAAACAACGATGGTAGAGATGCCAGTTTGAGATATTGTTTTTGAGGAATTGATTTATACTCTACCTCTGCCTACCTCTTCAGCTGTGAGGCGGTTCGAAGAATTGTATATCAGAATTCTTCTTATTAAATCTATAGCTTCCGGTCCAGCGTCGGGTAAAATATTTTCCCACATTACACCTTTTTGATAAGGAAATGTGATCTTATTGTAATCCGGTAGGGTGTCTAATTCTGGCCATGTTTCCGACGAAGGAGATCCCAAATGCTTCAATACTATTGCCAATTGTTCGATATCGGTCTCACCCTATTTTCATTTTCAATGAAAAGAAAAACTATTGAAATGAGATTATATGAATAATATGCGATACCACACATGGACTCACAGGAAACAAAGGAAAATTGTTCAACATTTCTCCAAAAATGCACCCAATCGACCACATATCTATAGACGAAGAATAATATTTTGCACCATATAATAATTCTGGAGCTCTGTACCATCTGGTTGCAACTTGATGAGAGTACGGTTTGGATACATCCTCCTCCCACATTAACCTCCCCAACCCGAAATCCGCTATTTTCAAAATCCCCTTCTCGTTTATCAACAGGTTCGCAGGTTTCAAATCCTGAAATCAAAGAGAGAGAGATATGAGATTGCAAAGAGATATAACTAATTTCCTTACTCGGTGCATTATATTTTGTCCGTGAACATAAGCGATTCCTTGAAGAAGCATCTGCATGTAGGTTTTAATTTGAGATGTCGTCAAGGAGATATCGTTGTCTTTCAACACCTCCCACAAACCTGTCGGCATGTATTCGAAAACCATAATAAAATCCAAACCAACGGGGAATGCTTCTATCAACTCCACCACCTATTCATCGAACACAGAAACCTTTGAAATTCAATGAAGTAAAGAATATTTAAATAACAGAAAGAATCTTTTACATAAGGATGTTTCAATTGCTGTAAAGTTTTCACTTCTCTAAAAACTGATACCGGTATTCCATCTTCTATCTTCTTTATTAAAACTTTTTTCAATGCTACTTCTTGGTCGTTGGAAGTATCGATTGCTTTTAAAACCAAACCTTGTGCTCCTTCCCCGATTTGTCCAATTATTCTATACTTCTCCATAGTTTATTATTTCATTCATTCATCATCCTTTAAATTGATCAGCGCCGACAAGTGTTTTCATATACTTGTTGCTATGGTTTCCACGGTATATCAGATTGAATTTCAAATTCATTGTAATCAATGTAAGAATTAAATCTCAATTCTGATTTCATTTGTTTTTACAACAACAATCACTTTTGTTTGTAAAATTTCAAAATTGAGATACAAATAATTAAAAATTTGAGAAATTTTTATTGTATTCGCGCCACTGGGGCTTTTTTGAAATACACAAATTTTATTGGCAGGAAGCGTAGACGCAGCAGTATTTTTTAAATCCACGCGCAACTTCGCGTAGCTTTTCGTAGTTGTAAACAAAACCAACATGTGCAAATATTCTGTTCATATTTCATTCAATGATAAATAATAATCCTGCTTGAAATTTTCAATAATTAAAAATAAATATGAATAATAAAATATTAAACTTTATTATTCCCAAATATTTTATATTTTCATGTTCTCAATTATAGGTTAAAGAGCGATGAGATTAGTTTTATAAGCATTGTTGTTATTGAATAAAATGATTAAATTGTTATTTATATTCATCATTGAAAATGAGTGATAGGAGGAAAAATTACTATTCCAACCGTCGTTGGAATAAAAAGAAGAAATCTGGTGGTGAAAAAGGTTATACGATTGTTAAAACTCACTTATTTACTTATTTTTCATGTCACTCAAATTCACTGATTATAACGAATTTATAATTTCAGCTAATCATGTTAGAAAACCACCCACCGATTCAACTCCAAAAACATCCAAAGACAACACCGATTCTGACTTGATGAAAATATTCACTCGGCAATCCGATAATCCCTACTACGGATGGAAATTATTTTTCGACGATGAAGGTACCATTATGAATAATCATTGTTGATAAAAAGCGAAATGTCATAGAAAATTAGAGAACTTATAAAAAAGAATTCTATATAATTTTATTCAATTGCAGAATACAAAGCAGATTCCGAAACTGTGAAGAAAATCAAAACCTTGATGAAATTCATACAAACTCATCCTGGTCTTTCCATCGCTGTATCTTATGAAACCCTGGAAGCTGGGACTCCATTTAGCATAGATGTACAAGATTTCTACGATTCTGAACACTTGCAAACACGATGGTCTGATTTCAAAAGTGATTTATATGAAAATTCTGTACATACTTTGAATTGTCTCAAACTTGCGATACATCAGGTAAATTATACTATTTTTTCCAAGAAATTTTATTCCTCGATTAGAAACGTGATTTGTAAGAATTTTAACCAAAGTATTATGACTTAAAAAATCGAGGGTTTCGACTCTTCGATAGATTTCTGGAAGACTTTTGATAAACTTTGTGAATTAATTAAATAACAACTGAATAAATTTTGAGCCATTTAATAACAGAAGGCTTCCATTTAAATCCGTGATTTAACTGCTCAACCACTAAAGTAGAAGCTTGTTATTCTTAATCCCAAATTTAAACAGTCCGAAGTACTTCAAAAGATTTGTTATCACCTCCTAAAACTTTTTAATTACCACATTTGTAGTATTTCAAAGTACGTTATTGTTTCAGCTCATAATGAAAACGATTCCAGAAGAAATGCTTTCGCACGTTATCGAGTCTCTGATCACTCTACCGCCAATAAGAATAAAGATATTGAATTATCAACCAGTGATATATCTTCGAGATCTTAGATTTATTTCTTACGGTACGTTATTTCATTCGATATATTCAAATAATAAAATATATTTTTCATTTATAGGGAAACTAATATCCATTCGAGGGTGCGTAATCAGAGTGAACAGGTTAAAGCATCGAGGACAATGGTTGGTCTTCTCTTGCACCGAATGTAATCTACAGAAATTGTGTAAACAACCGCAAGGCATTTATACAGCGTCGAAGAAATGCGACGTTTGTAAAGCGACGAAGTTGACTCCCGTGTTGGATTCACCTTACGTCAAAAGCATTCCATTTCAACTGATCACGGTGCAAGAATTGTTCGGAGATGAACAGGTGAAAGAATTATTCTTCACATCTTTCAAAATTCATCATGATTTTCTGATACCTTTTTAGGAAAACAAAGGAAGAATGCCTCGAACTTTGGTTGTAGAGCTCACGGATGATTTGGTGAATACTTGTATGCCTGGCGATGACGTGACGCTTACCGGAGTTATCAGAGTAAGGAATGATTTTCAAGCTTTTCCTTTTCATCATCTCTCGCTGATGATTCGTTTGATCGTGTTGCAGGTTCAAGGACTCGACGATGGTGTTCAGAATAAGAAAAACGTAGAAACAGCGTTTACATTGTACATGGAAGCGGTGACAATAATTAATCGTAAAAATAGATGTAAAAGTAAAAACGTCGTTACCAACGAGATGAGTACGAAAGATTACGCTGCTATCGAAGTACGTTATTATAATATTAAGTAAGCTTTAAGGGAACGCAAGGGAATTTGTAGATCAATTGTCGCCGTTTATGGACGTTTGTTTGTTCGAAGACTCTTCGCGTTCTCTTAGTAGAGTTAGGATATTTCTAATTGAATTCATTAACATGAATACACATTCATATTACAGAGGGTGTATAATGAACCAAATTTATTCACTTTATTAACACACTCGTTGTGTCCAGGAATATATGGCCATGAAATGATCAAAGCTGGATTGATATTAAGCTTATTCGGTGGGAATACAAAATCTGCAAATTCAAGAGACGATATTCACCTTCTGATGGTCGGAGATCCAGGCCTTGGAAAATCTCAGATGTTACAAGCCTGTGCAAGAGTTGCTCCCAAAGGTGAGAAAGATTCTTTATTCGCAATGTGTACTATACATAAATATGAAATTTGATTAAATCAACCCATAGGTGTGTACATTTGTGGAAATTCAAGTACATCTTCCGGACTGACGGTGACTCTCACGAAAGAACAAGGAACCAGTGATTTCGCTTTAGAACCAGGAGCTTTGGTTTTAGCTGATAAAGGTACATGTTGCATCGATGAGTTTGATAAAATGTCTAACCAACATCAGGTAATTATTTCTCAAATTTCACCATATAGAATGATTAATTTTATCGAATATTTATGCATGTATGAACAAAAGGCTTTGCTGGAAGCTATGGAACAACAGTGCGTGAGTGTGGCAAAATCCGGAACAGTGTGTTCTCTTCCTGCGAGAACAGCGATTCTTGCGGCAGCTAATCCGATAGGAGGTAGATGGGATAGAAGTAAAAGTATCAGAGAGAATTTGAACATGAGTCAACCTCTTCTTTCTCGATTTGATTTGATCTTTCTGTTGCTGGATGAACCAAATCAGGTAATCTACGCATTACATCTTTGTTATCGAATGAATAGTTATTGAAAATAATAACGTAAGTTTTGTATCGTTTCCAACAGCAATTTGATGATTTACTCTGCAAACATGTTATGAATTTTCACGCTGGGCCTAACAAAAAAAGAAAAAATACGAATGATAATCATTTGGAACCAACGTTCTCGCAAGAGCATTCGTTGAGGTAATTAATTCTAATTTATATGTTTATATAAACTTGAAATATATTTATATTATATTTCAGAGAAAGATTGTCGTCTTTTTCGGGATCATTCAACGACATCATACCACATTCTATTCTTCGAAAATATATTTCATACGCCCAAGAGTATGTGAAACCAACATTGTCTGAAGACGCGATCAGCGTTCTGCATGAATTTTATTTGGAACTTCGATATCAGCGTCGAATGGGATTCAGTGGAATGCCAATTTACATCAGACAATTGGAAGCCATGATTAGACTCACCGAGGTGCGTGTTTTTTTTTTAAATCTTCGAATATATGAATCAAAGTGATATGAATATAAATCTTTGTTCAGGCTCGAGCAAAATTGGAATTACGTACCGAAGCAACCGAGTCGGATGCTGCAGAAGTTGTGCAGATATTGAAATATACGATGACTGATATTTTCAACCATAACCTTGTGGTGCCTAGGTTAATAGGATCCAACGATGGAAGGGTGACCAACAAAAAGGTTTGTTTTCTTTATACCACAAATGAAAATGAATATCACCCACACATTGTTTCTTTTAGATCAAATTGTTCATCACTTTATTGAGAAATCAAGTTGGAACGGATAGAAGCAAACTTTTTTCAAGAACCGAATTGAAAGAGATAGCGCAAAACGGAGGTTGTACTGTCGACGATTTCACAGTTTTTATAGACAAACTGAATGAAAAGGGTGTGATTTTGAAAACTCAAAATATGTACAAATATATTGGAGATTAGTTATAAGTAAAAAGTAACAATGATATGTATTTATTATATACTCTTTTTAATATAAACATTCTCGGTTGTGTTTTACATTTTCAGTGTTCATTTGCGTTTGCATTATTAAGTTTCATAACAGTGAGCTTTGCACGGTAACCTCCAATTTTGATACAGGCAGCATTTGGGTAATGGTGTGTGAAAACATCCTGGTTTGCAGCAAGGTCCCGGAGAGATGCTCATCGATTTCAGGGAAGGTCTAGGTGGTATCGCGACTATACAAGTGCCCCTGTTGATGAAACAATGTTACAATATTAATCAATTGAATTCGTGGAATGTTGAGAACGACTGAATTACATTTTGAAAGAATCTCAAAATAATTGAATAAAGGAGGAACCTGGAGGAAAGTTTTTGAGAGATTCTCTCAGAATGGCACAGTCCAAACGCAGGGTTGCGGCATAAATCGAGTCATGCATCTTGGTGGACACGGAGGTGGACACGGTGGTGGACAATACGGAACGCATTTCGGCGGACAAGGTCCGCAAGGAACCGATGGCGTGCATATGGTTACTCTACACGGCGGAGGACATGGCATGCACGGTGGTGGACATGGTAAACATGGTACGCACGGTAAGCACGGAGAGCACGGTGAGCACGGTGAGCACGGTGAGCACGGTGAGCAAGATTTTGGTGCTGGACAGCAGGCAACAGCTGGACGACATTTCGGAGCTCCCCCACAGCAAGGCATTTCTTTTTTGGCAAATATATTTTCACTTGAATTTAGAATTTTTAGATTACTTATGAATTTTGGTTAACAGGAGGTCGAACGATATGGAATCAGAATTGTGGAATAGTGGAATGTCTGGAGATTGTTTCAAAATACAATCATCGTGGTCGTCTAGGTTACCCGAGTGTCGAGGAAATATACAAAATTCATGTTATTTACACATCATTTACATTTATTCAGTTGTTTTCCTCATTCGATAGGCCAACGTCAAAATTTCATGTGCCGAATTTCTATTTCGAAAGATTCCATCATGCGAAATTAAAGATTAAAAAATATGTGAATTTAAGTTAATAAGAAATCAATATAAAAATAGTTAAATATCTAAATTTCAAAGTGCCGAGTCGAGAGAACTGAAAATGCCTTGCGACGGAAAAAATCCCAATTGCGATCGCCGACGTGCGCTCTTGGCGCAATTAAAATGTTTAATCAGTTCTATGGATAGAAAGTAAGTTCATTATTTCATTAATTCAAAGAATTTATTGTATATCCACATTTTTCAATTGTTTTTGATAAATAGGAAGCCTTGCGAATGGGACGAGCCTGCCTGTCCTCCTCCGAATTGCTGTCCGGTGAACGATTGCGGGGATTGCGATCCTTGTTGTGTGAGTAAATATTTCAAATTTTGTTGACTGAAAAAACTGTTTTGAGACAGAAGAATGTATGAATTCTCTTTGAATTCCAGATACCCTTGAAACCATGCAAAAGCTTTGAGTTACGCAACAGTATCATGTACAAATGCGAATGTATCAAGAGAAATGGACTACAAGACAGATGCTTGATGTGGGATTGTATGGGTCGACCAGAATGCATGACTAAGTTGTATCCAGTTTGTGGCCCTGGAAGAGCGGCTCTGATAAAACTGACGGATTTTGGAGATGCGGAAGTGGCTTTGAGGAAATTCCAATGCGCGGATCAAGCACGAGAGGCTTATTTGGCTCAATATTGCAGATTAACGAGCGGCAACGCTTGTCCTCCTTGCATCCCAAGTGGACCCTGTTGTCCAGACATTTGCTCTCCACCTTGCGTTATGGTACCACCAGCTTGTCCACCTTGCACTCCGTGTCCTCCTCCATGTGGTCCTTGTTCACCTTGCGATCCTTGTGCTCCTCCGTGCGATCCTTGCGCACCTTGCAATCCGTGCTGTCCTCCGCCTTGTCCTCCACCTTGTCCGCCACCATGCGTGCCTTATTGTCCACCTCCTCCGTGCGTGCCATATTGCAGACCTGCTCCATGCGTGCCTTGTGTTCCATGTCCACCGCCTTGTTCACCGTGTTGTCCACCACCTTGTCCACCACCTTGTTCAATACCTTGTCCACCACCTTGTTCAATACCTTGTCCACCACCTTGTTCAATACCTTGTCCACCACCTCGTCCAACTCCTCGCATGCCTTGTGCTCCATGTGGTCCATGTGGTCCATGCGCGGTACCTTGCATGCCTTGTTATCCATCCCCAATTTGTTGTACCACTTGTTAAATTCTCACTCTCTTCCATCGTCGTGTAAAATGTAAATTTTGGAAATTTTACTGTTGTTTTTTTTTTGGGAAAAAAGTATATACATGTTTTGTATGAAAAAAAAAAAAGAAAAATAAATGGGCAACGTATTTTAAATTTGTTGTATAATTTATTTCTTCGAAGTACTGTTGAACGTTTATTTATAAATGAAAAGAAATTGTTGAACTTGAGTAAAATTTTTTAGTTAAACGTTCAAATTTTGAGTTTCAGACGCAATTCTAATTATGTCGATCCTGCCATGACTTCTCGAGCGAACAAAGAAACTGCAAAACTCGTTAAGAAAATCTGTGTTGTGTTTTTAGGAATAAACGGAGGCAATACGACTCACAGGGCGATCCTGGACTTGGAGGACTAAGTCGCTATGAATCCTGGTTATAAAAACCAGGTCTTATCAGATTCGATCAAAGAATTTTGTTTATGAGGAAGGAACTAACAGGGTATGATTGACATTGTTTGAAGAATTTGATTGACCGTCCTGGTGAAAATCGACGGCACTGCTGTATGGGTGAAAATTCAAGGTATCCCGTAGAATCTAAAGTTACTAAATCTCTTTACCTAAAACACTAAAAAATGATCAATTAGCCAGATGAACCAGGCCTTGTTTTGGAGGTGCAATCGAGACTTTTAGAGCAAAATTCAAAAATAGTAAATATTATTGAATTTTACAATCTTCGAAGACAAATTTCGACATCGAGTCAAATGTGGGCATGTCATAATTGGCAATAACATGTCTGAGAGGATAAAATTGATTGTATTCAGGACAAAGAGCAAGTTTTCTACACTCAAGACCAAGACAAGACAAGACAAGACAAGACCTTTGTCGAAACTGCAACAGATTTGAATAAACCTTAGTGTTGAAAATCCACAAAATATTTTCAAAAACTTTCTCGCATTTCATTCTTCAAAGATTTGTACATCGACCCAACGAATCTTGCATTTTAGAACTGGTGGAATTCAGTTGTTTTGGTTTTACTCGAGAGTCTCGAGTGCAGCCCCACCTTGTTTGGTACTAACAAAAAGTCTGACTGGTTGTTTTATTGCATTTGATTGGGACATCTTTGATATTTTGAGTAGAGAGATCCAGTAAAGAGAGTAATAAAAAGATAATCTAAGAATATTGATTCAATAACTGATTTATTATGTTCAAAATATTTGTACAGATGCTGATTGGTTTTTCGAAAATTGCAGATAAGGGACCATCGAATGAAACGGATGTATAATCACATGGGATATAATTCCGGATACTTGCGTCGTACTAATTTGCCAGGTGGACAAACTGGCCACGGTTTTGCGAGACACTGACTCTGTCCTTGACACTGAATTAAGGGGCAAAAATCTTGAAGACCATTTCTGTGTAGACAATAACATTTGCTGTGTAATATGCCATTTCTCATCTCAGGGAATATCGCTCGCACATCCTGCAAGAAAAATGATAAATTAGTCAGCGCAAGATGCCTTTGATCAACAAAGGAATCAGAGACACATGGAATTTGAATTTCGCGCCGAAAGCAACTTCCTACACAGCACTCGCCTTGTCTGAAAGATATCTTCAGAAATAATGAAGAACAACGCGAGAAGTTTTAATCTTACCTTTTAGAATTTTCTAAAAGAACACTGTTGAAAAAGTTCCTCAATTTAATACGAAATTCTTTATGAAATACCATATTTTTATATTGAATTCAATAATAGTTCTTAAATTGAATATTGTGGATGAAATTTCAAAATTTCTTTCTGAAATGTAACAATTGTTTATTAAATTTCACAAATATATCATTACAATCAAGAACAAAATTATCAATATTGAGAAAAAGATTCTTAACATTAAGAATTATATTATTAAATTCGATATCTTATTATGAAATTTAATAAAATGATTATGTAAAAAACTTTATAATATTCTTATGAAGTTTCAGGCAGATTTTTCTAACAGCGAAGAGAAAGTTCTGAAAGACTTCTGAAAAAGTTCTGGAAGATATCTTTTAGAAGTAAAAACACTTTGAGTCTTCTCAAAGATGTCTATTCATGTTGTATGAGATTTCTTGCATTCCCTGGTGGAAAAAATGTTTGAATATGGTTGAATTTCGACAAATTTTGATGAAATTAAATCAAAGTCATTCAACTTTGCCAATTTTCTGTGGTTTTTTGTGAAAATTTGTGGATTTTTGTCAATTTTTGATTGAAAAAATGTCTAAATTGAATATGAAATACAACAAAAGTTTTTCCCCCAGGGTTGTTCTCAATTATTTCTGAAGATATCTTTTAGACAACGAGTGTTGCGTGGGTTGAATGTTCAGTCTTGTGGAATCCAAAAGGAAACATAGTTTTTATCCAATCGAATACATTCGGTAATGTACCTTGGTGAAAATGCCAGGTAAATCCGAATGAAACCGAGCAGATCGTACGACAATAACCGAGCGGAAACGTGGCAGAATCTGCCCGGTTTTTTACCTGGTATTTTCAGACTTCATCATTCTCCATGTAAAAATTGACCAGTGGCGCAAGGCTGAACCAGCCCTGACGAGCATTGGCGAAGCCTTGGGAGGACTGAAATGATAACATCGTTTCAGCAATTAACGATCCTCAATTTTGTCGCCCGGGGAAACGGTGGTGAAAGGTCGTCAATGTTCGCGCAGGTTTGATTCAATGGTTCTGTCGTCATGTTCTGTTGCTATAAAACCAAATTGGTTCAAGTTCAGTCTCGAACCAATGCTGGTACAAACTTGCGCCAACACTGTTTTATCACTTTTCATTTTTGTATTGGCGACGTAGGCACGATATGATCTCTTTTGTCAATCAACGTTGGCTCAATATAAATCCCTTACGCTTGGCTGGCATATCGAGTATTTTTTACTGTGATGTTTCGGACTATTGGGAGCAGGGCCGTAGAGAGAAAATTGGGAATCAATCTACAGACCCCAATTTCGAGTAGATATCATCCCATGTCTCAAAAGATTTCAGGACCAGGTTAAAATAATCCATAAATCGCTATCCTGGTGGAAGGGAAGCGTGTATTAAGGAAAGTGTCAGGAACGTAGTTGGAAAGTATTTGGAACGTGGATTTAAGCGTATACCGAGCGTAATTCGAACGTATATTTGAAAACGTAATCTAAGAGTGCACAGGAAGCATGTAAGGAATATTAGAAAAGTCATCTGAAACATTCTTACGTTCCCGTTACTCTTCACGATACGCTTCTTCCCTTTCACCAGGCCAGTCTTTATAGCTAATGAAATGTACTCTGTCTATAGCCAACTGCTACCGATGAGTATCGATCACACTCACGTATGACTATTGAGAAATTGCTGGAAACCCTGGTGGAAATTCGAACAAACGGATAAAAATTCAATCCAATTTGATCCAATTCGATCCAATACGGTCCAAAATTTCCATCAGGGGAGATTCGGAAATAAATCGGGTGTTTTTGTCCCACCTTTTTTGACATTTTTATAGCACTTATTCTTAATTTCATTTCAAGTTATCGACTAATTTAGGTTGAGTTTACCTATTCAGCAGTATTATTTCGAACACAAAACTATCCTGAAAGATGAACAAAAAAGGCTATACACAGCGAAAAATTTTGTGTCACAGAAGGTCGACTCGGAGTTTCTGTTGAAAATAACAATTCTGAAATTCACAGATTTTCAGTGTAAATTTAACATCTTTATTGTATTGATTTGATACAATTTAATGAATTGCGAGTGGACCTCCTGGGACATACATGTGTTTTTTTTTAAAAATACACAAAATTTGTCACTGTATATTTTGAAATACCTTATCGTGGCAAACTGAAATCTCAGGCTTTATCATATCGCTCGTTCTTTCGGCGATTTTTGGTTTGCATTTTTTATCCACGACGAGACATGGCTCTTTGCGTTCTGCTTTTGCATTGCACTTCTTGTGACTCGAAAATTCCTTTTCATTTACCGGAATCATGATGTACATACGTTCCCCTGATTTTTCTTGTAATCTTTGCATTTGCTGCTGTTGCTTCATCAACTGCATGTTGTGATGACTATTGAAGCAAGGGAAGAAAAATAATATTACTATTGAAATAATTCTTTTCTCCGTTAAAGCTGTGTCTCGAGTATCAACTCACCATTCCAAAGCTGTTACCGCTGCTTTTAAACCACAAATAATGTCCGCTGGGTCGATGGTTTCGGTCTTTGTAGCCATGTTTATTAGTTTTTCTTTTCTGATTTATTTATCCCGATATGAATATTTCAATTTTGCAAAAAGGAAATTGTGGATTTCAACTTGATAATTTTGGGTATAATTTATTAGAATTTTGATGGGGCCGAAAAGGTGTGGAGATTAGAATTGACGTGAATTTGTCACATGATTTTTGTTTATTATCTTACTATTATGATTATGATTATTATTATTATTATTATTATCTCTCTGTAGCAATCATCGATATCGATAGTTGTTGATCGATTGTTTCAATTTATAAATAGAGATAACTGCTGCTGAATTCAACACAATGAACTCGGATAGTCCTGAATTCATTTGCGGGTTCCATTCCGAATAGGAGTAGAAATTTTGATATGGAAAACATCATGCCTGATTTCTGTTCAGGGCCTGACTTGAGTATTTGATAAGACCCTGACAAAAATGTAACGCAGGGAAAAGACAAGGTTCTGATCAGGAAAACCAAACGTTTCCCAATCAGGATCTGATCAGGGTGGTAGCGGAATTTCCAATCACGACCTCATCTAAGCTATATTCTAACATTGAATTTAATTTTCATGGAATTCACTTTTCATACAATTTTTTGAAACTCCCCCAACAGAAGAAATTCTACTGATGATCCAAATAGACCTCAGTTCAAAAGAGACAGGTAAATTTCTAATGAGTCCTGTGAAAATTCTGAATAGTTTGATACATTCATCGTTCTGAATTGATCAGGTCCTGATTTGGCTGTCTTGTCGGTTATCACATGATTGAAATACGGATGAGTCAAGGCAATCCTGATCAAGTTCTGATAGGAATACCATGTCTGAGTTACTGAAAAGGAAAATCTTACTGGGACCTGTCAACAATTGCGCGTTACATTGTTGTAAAGTCTTGAACAGGATGCCATGTCAGGACCTGATAAGGTCATTATATGCTTCTAATAGGGAATTCCCTGTCAAATTTCTACTAGGAATGCTTTGAAAGTCTTGTCTCGGTATCGGAAAAAATCAGAAAAATTCAGAATATTTGCGTCCAACATTCTCAAAATATGATGGAAAGTAAAAAACGACAGGATATTTTTATATCAGATATTCATTGGCTATAGATCCAAGAAATCAACAAACGGCAATTTAACGGTGGTTAAATAAACTCAAAACAAATCCGAAAGAATATCATTCGTCGCCCTATTTGGTTCTCCGGAAGTGTCCCGTCAAACAGAAATCACGGCACCGACTTCGGTGCCTCGTATCTTCTATGCTGCAAATATACATTAGTATGAGCACGATTACGTCAAAGCGATCGACTATGAATCATTATGCACAGAACATATCGTATAACTTGGTTTCCCAAGGACCTTATTTAATGAGACCATGTATGAGATAATGTGAAATACGCTTATTACAAATATACGTACACGCGTGTGGTGTTTCATGAACTTAGTTTGTGGTATAATTCGTTTTTTTTTCGACTCAACAAAATTTTTCCTCGCAATGTGAGAATTCAATTCCCCCGATCCTGCTTTCAATTTATACAACCTTCATATACTTCAACGATCCTTTTCATCATGAATAACAAATCTTTTCCAAAGTATGAGATAGCAGGATACGAGAGGAAGATTGGGATAAACGCAACCCTAAGAAAATACAGAGCTGTACTCATTGATTCTTGTCAAATCTCATTGAATCTCGTATACAATGTTCCGACCAAATCCTATTAAATTTCATTTCATCAAACTCATTTTTTTAACCAGGGTGAATATGAACTGATGAAATGTAGAAAAAAGAGATATCTTAAAAACGTTATTCCAGGGTTTAGTTATGTTATTACAAAACCGATACAATCACTTCAATCAATCTCGCACCTCATTTTATACTTTCATTCACAGCTTCGAGTTCATTACTTTTGTTCACCTTATTGAGAAAAAACAGGTTTTCCTTCAAACCTCCCAGAATCCGCATTAAATTTGAATATATAATGTTAAACGCTCATCGCTTGTTAAACAATTTTCACTAGTTTCTTTAAAAAACCGCGTTCTACTGCCACTCGCATTTATTTCTCTTTCTCTTCAACTTTTACTTCTCATTTACCGATAGCGATACACAGGGTATAGAATTACGCGTTGCAAAATGACATGAATCGTCGCTAACAACAAAACCAAATAAATCTCCATACATTAGCCGTCGTCGTCAGTGTTGTTGCATATCTTGAAAACCACAAATTATTTACATTCCATCTTCATCTTTCCTCCATACGTTGGAACACAGCAACACGCGTGGGTGATCCTTGCGAACGACCGTTCCCTGGTGTCAGGTTTGTTAGCTAGGCCTCCCTTTACCCACCTTCGTTTCAGATCCCTTTCTTGATGTTCGAAACCGACTGGAGAGACGTCACTCAGAGACCATAAAAGGAGGGCAAAACCTGTTTATTTTCCTCTGCACACGCGTTGCTTGCCCACTCTCGCTTGCTCCCTTCCTCCTTCTTCTCCTCCTTCTCCGTCTTATCGTTTCATCCACGGATCTTTCTTGCGCATAGAGGCATAGAGGATGCATAATATCTCTGATGATAATTACTCGATTCGGAATCTTCTCGATAAAAGTAACGGTTTCGATTCGTCTTTGCTAAAATTGGTGTCGTAAAAACGGATGTGCACCTGGGTCCATCCGGGACCCTGGTAAAAAAATCTCTCTGAAAATTTCACGGTTCAGAGAGATTCAGAAAGAATCAGGGAAATTCAGAGCAATTCAGCGTGGTTCGGAGGATTTCAGAGACTAGTGGATTGAGAGAACTTGTGCTTTGAATTTTTCAGAAGGATTCAGGAAAATTCAGAGGAACTCGGAGAGATGCAGGGAAATTCTGGGAAATTCAGAGAGGAACAAATTCAGTAAAATTCTTGGTCCTGCATTTCAGAGGCATTCAAGGAGTGTCAGATGCTTTCAGAGATAGATGAATTCAGAAAGATTGTGCGTAGAACTTTTCAGAAATATTCAGAAGAATTTAGAAAGATTCAAAGTAATTCAGAGAGATTCAGAGGAATTCAGAGAAATTCAGAGAGGAATTAATTCAGCTAAATTTTTGGTTCAGGATTCCAGAGGTATTTAGGGAATGTCAGAGACTCACAGACACAGGTGAATTAGGGAAAATTGTGCGTGGAATTTTTCAGAAATATTCAGAGGAATTTAGAAAGATTCAGAGTAATCCAGAGAGATTCAGAGAAATTCAGAGAAGTTCAGAGGAATTCAGAGGCAGCTTTGAAATCTGAATACATTAGATTCCGGGAGATTTAGAGAAATTTAGAAATATTCAGGTAAATTCAGAGGGAGCTTTGAAATTTAAATATATAAAATTCTGAGGGATTCAGTGATATGCGGACAGATTCAGAGAAAGTTGAAGAATTCAGAACGTATCACTATCGGAAAAGTCTCTAACTTCCTCTGAATTACTCTGGAATTACTCTGAATCTCTCTGAAATTTGTCCCAAAACATAGAGGGACTCAGAGAAACTCAGAGAGATTCAGAGAGATCTTTTTTACGTGGACTTGTGCGGGATCTATCCGGGCATATTGTAGGAAATATGCTTTGGATATACGGAGAAAGAAGTATTGCTAGCATAACAAGCAGTTCTGTTACCATCAGCGCCTACAAGAAAACGTAGCTATGATCGACACGACCAGATTTTTTCACTGACATAAACAAATTTGTTAACAGAACTAATTTCTCAACTGCTGCAATGAATATTTTTGCAAAGACAACAAATTTCTTTGTAGGCGCTGGAATAGCAAACCATTTTTTCTCCGTGTACGGGTTTTATCCATGTTTCATGTGAGATTCTCACCGATACCGAGTCCCAAAACCCGAATAGGATCCGCAAAACATTATTGGATACAGTTCGAGCATCATCCGGAATTCCAACTTATACAATCAGAGAAAAAAAGTTGCTGAACCAGCAAATCTCGAAAATTTACAGCAAAAATCTTGCTCTTTTATATACAGACAGCTAGACAATTTTGCTGAGTTAGCAAATATCTTGCTAAAATAGCAATACTTGTGCTGCCACAGCAACCGTTTTGCTAATTCAGCAAAGCAAATTTTTCGGAATCGCTTTTTCAGCAAGAATTTTTCTCCTGCGTGTATTAAGTGTCATAACTCGGATAGGATCAGGATGGGATAGGGAACGGATGAAGAATCGCCGCCAAACCAGTATTTGCACTCGGACGTAGCCGAATACAGTCTGAGTTTGTTTTTTACCAGGGATACTATTGAATTGCTACGTACAAGGAAATTTTTAATATGAACTTGGACAGGGTTCAGGCAAAACACCGGGAATTCTCAGGGAAATTATCAAAAATTCCCAAAAACCTGGAAATCTCAGAGAAATCGCTAGAATTTTTTCAAAATAAAAATTTGTCCATTTATTCTATTTTTCATTCTCTACAACATATTTTCTTAATTTTTAATTGTGGAATCTTAGAAATTATATACTGAGGAAAAAATTTTTAGCGACACATTCATGATCCGACGATTTCTGGAAATTAGAATTTTACTCAGGGAAATCACAGGGAAAACTCAGGGAAATTGATTGAACAAAACTTGTCTGAACCCTGTTGGAGCTAGATCGACGATCTTACGATCTCCATCCAAAATACATGCTAATAAAAAATGTTTGCATTCAAAAGCTCTTCAGAATGGAACATATTTCTGAAACTTTTGAAGCTGGAGTATAGATCAACGCTGTCTCGAAATGATAACTCAATGGATGCATCTTTTAATGAATAGGTGGGTAAATACATCATTAAATGTATAGAAAAATATCTTTGTAAATATAATTTTATAAAATTCCTAACTTTGCTACTAATTGAACACAATATTGTTTCACAAACCGTGGTAAATATAAAGAAAAAAGTACACTCTGACTGATTTCATGATAATCTCATTTATTGAATCTCAATATTATAATAATTTTAATCTCAATATTGTTTCATGCGTAAAATTAAGTAGTTGTTCATCACATGTTTTTTCTGTTTCCTCGTCCGAAGGGAAATTTCCTCAGTGACGATCTAGCTCGTGGATCTCATAGTTCTGGCTTAGCTCGAAACTCGGATCGACTAAAATTTTTTCAGCTCTGCTCGAAGATCGCGGCAACATTAAATCTCATTGAACCGATTGATCCTCATTGACTGCGATACGAAAAACTGATTAAAACCCATTAAAAATTGATTTTCAATGGATTTCAATCAGTTTTCTGCATCGGCATCACTGAGAATAATTCGGTTTAATGAGATTCTTTAACTAGGGTACCAAAAGCCCCTCCATGGATTTTATGGCCCGGACTCCGCCAAAGTTTGATCAACATTGTGAGATCGTCTGGAGATCGTGCAAAGATTATTATAGGAGGATCTTTGTACATCATGCGGCATCCTTAAAATATCGTTTGTAGATTGTTCCGAGATTATTGAATGACTATTTCAAGACTGTTATCAGACTGTTTGGCAACGACTACCAATTCTCTCGGGGGCAAGAGCAGCATTTACGTAGCTATTGTGTTCCAGTTATTCCTAGAGTATCTGGTGAACGTATGGAGATGATTCCTGTAACAATGTGGTACATACTGTAGTCTCTAAATTTCTTGGAGTGAAAATCCACCCTAAACAGTACAAATACTGCAAGTCCAACAAGAGTAAGATTCCATTCCTGAAGAGTGAGTTTTCACGTCAAGTGAATTTCATTCTCGTGAGGTGAGGATTTCACTCTTGTAAAAGGGTGGAATTTCAATGTTCACAGTGCACATTCTGCATGTACTGTCGGAAAAACCTCTTAATGTCAAAACAACATAACAGATACAATTTCATTGAATAAATCCTCGAATGCCTCATTCAATTTATCCCAGTCACATCAGACCGTTTGTAGCAACTTGTTCGTCAATTGTAATCCAAATCATCAACTAACCGATTAGATCCGATTGAGATATTCTATGCCGCCCCATAAATTTGCCGATGGATTCCAATTCAACCCCATATAAATCAATCGGCCGCTTGCTCATTGGAACTCTCCATTGAATCGATGAGAAGACGATGTCAATATTACTGACCAACCGTCCAACCCAAATGCATGTAACAACCCGTATTCATCCTCATTAGCTCCATTCGTAATGTGCACCCGTATGGAAATATTTCGCTGAAAAATGTCTGCAAAACTATGAAAAATCTCTGAAAAAAATGAAAAAACTCTGAGAATTTCTGAAATTTTGATGAGAAATCTAATATTTTTGGGACATTCTTTCCAGACTTTTTTCAGACTTTTTTCAGAGTTTCTCAGAGTTTTTTCATACTTTTTCAGAGAAATAGTAACGAAATTGCACTCTGAAAAAACTCTGACAAAACTCTAATAAATTGTTGACATTTTTCTGATTATTGAAAAATCCTGAAATTCAATAAATACATTCATATGCCGTATTCAGATATCATGTGTGAAAAAGTGTTTGAAAATTTTTTAATTTTTTTCTAAAAGTCAGAAAAATGTTAGCAATCCATCAGAGTTTTGTCAGAGTTTTTTCAGAGTGCAATTTCTTTACTATTTCTCTGAAAAAGAATGAAAAAACTCTGAGAAACTCTGAAAAAAGTCTGAAAAAAGTCTGTAAAGAATGTCCCAAAAATATTAGATTTCTCATCAAAATTTCAGAGATTCTCAGAGTTTGTCAGAGTTTCTTCATAGTTTTACAGACATTTTTCAGCGAAATATTTCCATACAGGAAGTGTTGAAGAGAAATATTTTTATTGGGGTTGTCAGTGTAGGGTGGCTACAACTCTGCTGCAAGGGTTTTGTAAGCTTGTATCCTTGTCGTGTGTCAACTAGGAGGATTATGTCAACCTTGTCACAAGCTTCCCTGACAATATTGCAGCAAAGCTGAATTGCTATCTGGGGAATTGATCCCATTTCCCACTGTCGGCACGTTTCAATTTTGCCTAGGAGTTCATCCGGGTTCTCGACATAGTATCGCTCCCTCCGAGAACTGTTGTTATCCGTTTTTTCACTAGGACAAATAATTTATTGGGAGTACAAATTAGTTCGGTCTGGTTTGAAAAGATGCCTTTCGCTCTCATGAATGTTTCATAGTCACAACCGATTTCAATTGTTTTTGAGAGAGGTTATAGACACCTGAGAACAATATTCAGTTGTTATCACTCCGAGTTCGTTCTAGAATCCCGATTTTTACTCAGTGAAGTATGTCAAATTTCGTTTTAACTAAGCAGCATTTGCGGGAGGTGCTAGTTTTCTGTTTTAATTGGAAAAAAAGTGCAGCTGAAGCCCATCGAATGCTTGTGGAAGTTTATGGTGACAATGCTCCAACTGATAAATCATGTAGGGAATGGTTTCGACGTTTTAAGAATGGCGATTTCAGGGTCGAAGACAAGCCTCGCTCAGGACAACCACAGAAATTCGAAAACGAGGAATCAGAGGCTTTACTCGACGAAGATCCGAGTCAAACGCAACAGGAGCTTGCGGAATCATTAGGAGTTACGCAACAAGCAGTTTCCGTACGATTACGATCCATGGGCATGATTCAAAAGCAAGGCAATTGGGTGCCTTACGACTCAAAGCCTAGAGACATTGAACGGCGATTTTTCACTTGCGAGCAGCTGATTCAAAGACAACGAAGAAAGGGGTTCTTACATCGAATTGTGACAGGAGATGAGAAATGGATATTCTACGATAACCCCAAGAAAAGAAAATACTATGCTATGCCCGGTCAATCGTTGCCATCGACTTCAACATCGACACCAAAGAGGAATATTCATGGTTCAAAGATCATGCTGTGTATCTGGTGGGACCAAAAGGGTGTTATATACTATGAGTTGCTAAAACCTGGTGATTCTATTACGGGTGATCGGTATAGGCTACAATTGATTCGTTTGAGTCGTGCGTTACGAGAAAAACGTCCGGAATACAAGGAAAGACATGACAAAGTTATTCTTTTACACGATAACGCTCGGCCTCGTGTCGCAAAAGTAGGGAAAAATTATCTGGAAACTTTGAAGTGGGATATTCTACCGCACCCGCCGTACTCGCCGGACATTGCTCCTTCCGATTACTAGTTATTCCGACAGATGCAGCACGATTTGGCAGGCCACCGGTTGTTCACTTCGTTCGAAGAAATCGAAAATTCGCTCCTAACTTGGATCGCCTCGAAAGAAAACGAGACGTTTTTCCGTAACGGGATTCAAAAATTACCCGAAATATGGGGAAAAGTGATAGCCAGCGATGGACAATACTTTGATTAATTCGATAATTCATGTTCTTCTGAAATAAAACTTCTTCTCCACCTGTAAAAAAACGGACCGAATTAATTTTCACTCCCAATATTCCCATCAAGAAACCCCTAACAATACAATCCTATCAACCGCATGCAATGAGGTGCTCCTCAATCCCATTAATTTTGAATGGCCAACCGAAAGCCGTTCTCATTACTACTCTTATAATACAATTCAATGCGATCCTAATCGATTTCGATCTTCGCGTTGTATACATTCGTTTCGAATAGACCCGACGATGATGTGAATAATTCGAAATTGATGACCATTCGACGCGCATGCGCCGGGTGCGATTTTTTTACGTTAGTTATTTGCACGCCATGCGCGCTCGCTCGTTCGTTCGTTCGTTCGTTCGTAGCAATTCGTAGTTGTCGTTGTCGTTCCAGCTCTCGTGCATGCATCGGGCGAAATATCGGTGTGCGAGAGCAGCCGTAATCGTTCGTGGGTCCGGTCAGTGAGTACTGAGCAGCAGTCGGTAGTCGGGTAGTCGTTCGTTGGTAGTAAACGTGTTGTGACCGAGACATGGTGGTTGTCGGATGTGAAAAGTGTCCACCACGGCGACGAAGACGACGAGGTGGCAGTGAAAACCAAATGATCGACAACCGAAATTTTGTTACTCCATCTAAAACGCGTTGTCCGCATTGTTGTGTTTTCGAATGTTTTTTAGTTTATTTTGCGTAACTAGGCCTAGTGCGAGAACACGGTGTATGCATTATTAACAACAGATATATATATATATATGTGTAACAGTGTTTCCTTGACAGTCCATGCGCTGGATCTAGCCATGGCTTCGGTTAAGGTGGCCGTCAGGGTTCGGCCCTTTAACAAAAGGTACATATATACGCAAATGATTCAATTTATTCTTCGCACGAATAACCAACGAATACCTTCCAATATTCCTGCGTCTCTGGGAAATCGATGTCTCTCTCTTTCTCCCTCTCTCTCTCTCTGTCTCCTTGATTCATAGCTTATCATCACAGCACTTTTATATATCTATTTTTTAAATCGAAAAGAATATTGAATATCGATTGAATCTTGGATGGATTCAACAAAATATGGTATTCTATCTTCTACGGGATACAATGTCGTAAGAGGTATTGCAAAATCCTATCCGCAACATTGACGTTGAAATTTTTACCGCATATGATATGTATGTACATATTGTATACATTGTCGTACATGCAAATCAGCATAACGAGGGTGAGAGAATTAACAAATTTTTTGTACAATGTTGAAATGTTGTACATAAAATGAGCATCCAACTCCTCGCCAACCACCTGCTATGATGTCATTCCTGCAATAAAAAGAGATATACCTTTTTCCCGAACCGTTAATTGTCGTGTTTTTATTTTTTTGTACGAATGTCGGTATTCATTTTTATCTTTTCTTTTCTTTCAGAGAACTAGCTATGAACGCTAAAATGATTGTACAAATGGATGGCAAGAGAACACGTATTTTCAACACCAAGGTACGTCCTCTCCGTATCTCCTTCAAGGATCAAAATCAATCATTATTTTCATCCTCCCCGCATCTCGTAGAAAATTCACAATTTGTCATTTATTCGAAACTATGGATGGTCTCTCGAACAGCTTGAACGGACGGTTCGAACGTTCACCTTTCATTCTTCTTCGAAAACAAAAAACGAGGGTTTTGTGGGAGAGCATAATATACAGCACAGCTGATATACACGTAGGTGTATAAGTATATATATATATGTATATATAAATACTACGAATTCGAATCGCCAAGGAATACAGACAGATTATTACAGACTTTGCGCCACCACTGCACGAGAGCACGATACTACGATACTACGATACTACTTTCATGTATACGTATTCGAGATACAAACGCAAAAACAGAAGTAGAGTTTATATGTAGACTAGTGTCATAATTTCTGGTTGGCCGCACCTGGGCTTATTCACCGATTAAAGTTTCTCTCTCCCTCTCTCTCTTTCTCTCTCTCAAAGTAACAAGACGAACGCAATATTTTGTTGTACCAAGTTCGTCGACATTGATTATATTCTGAGCAAAAGAACTCCGTTTTGTAAAGAATTGACCCGATTATTGTATATGTGAAATATGACGTCATCACACCCCATCAGGAATCAAAGAATTTATAAATATGAAAAATATGATTAGCGTTACGTAAAGCATTGTTAGAAAGTTTGCAATATTGTATACAATATATTTTTGTACGGAAGAATAAGTTTCGTCGTATCACCTTGGAAACTTATATCTCCTTATTTAAATATTTTTCCCCGTTACTTTACGCGATGTAAATAAATACATAAAACGTATTTGTTTTCTGTGTGCATTCAATAAGAAATTCACGCTAAGATAGTTCATTTCGATTACACGCAATGATAATCGTATCTTGTTTGCCGCATAATTACCAACGAGAAGATTTTGTTCCCTGGCTTCCTTTTATCAGTGATGAATACATTTTTCCCTTTCTCAACTTTGATCAAATGATTCAGTGCTGTATTGCACGGTGACTCACGTTAGAGGAGGAGGAGAAAGAAAGAATCTCACATCTTAGATGATGTATTCTGTCAAACTTGATCCTTCATATCGGTCGAATTGTATTTTAAAGCCAGTATTTTAGAACCGGAGTGTCCGGTTTTATATGGACTTGTATGAGAGGATTTTGCACGTGAATGAATCTGTGCTGGATTGATAACAAGTTAGGAGCAGTCCGGTTTTGCTATTTACATGTACTCTGCTAATTAACGCATGGCCCACACAACATATTTTTGAATATATCGTGGAGCTCTCATTTGTGACATGTTTCCGATAGGGAATGGAATTTTTCATTCTCAGAAGTTCGAGACGAGCGCTGTTGAGGATCTTTTTGATGGAGACTTCTGATATCAAAATCAAATGTAGTTGAAACTTATATTGAGAATAATTAGTTCTCTCTGAATTTCTTGGAGTGAAAATACTGCAAGTCCAACAAGATGAGAGTGAATCTTCACTCACTTGGTGTGAGGATTTGGCCCTCAAAAGAAAGTGTAATCCCATCCTTTGAATCGAGTTGAAACTTCATTCTGTTGAAAAGTGGGAAGTCACTCTTCGGGAATAGAATCTCATTCTTCTGGGGCTTGCAGTATTTTTACTTTTCGAGAGTGAATTTTTCACTCCAAGGAATTTAAAGAGTTGTAAGATGAAGAAGCATTTTTGTAGTTCCTTTAGCTAAATTTCAGCCACACGGAAAGACCGGGTCTATTAATATTCAGAAAGAATTTATCAACGTTTAGAAAAATGACTGTCAATTTAAGGAAAAAGGAGATCACTGAAAAATATTCGTATTGAGGCTACCAAAAATTTGTAGTCCACAGTGAAACTATCACTTGTTGATACATCGATTACGAATTTTTAGTAGACTCACTACGAATATTTTTTAGCGATCCTCGTTTTCCCTGAATTGACAGTCATTTTTCTGAATAATAATAGACCCGATCTTTCCGTGTAGTGTTGTTGCCAGAATGTGCAGCTTTGATAGCTAAAATGTAACTGATACAGCTGAAAATTTCATTCCATGTGATGAAAATGAAACTAGCGTATGGAGCGACCTAAGAGCGGTAACTGTTCAGTAGGGTGGGTCGAAAAATGTAATGTTTGGAAATTCAAAATGCTTGGGTCCGGAAAATGTTCTATTCACCGATACTATTAACTCCCCGGAAGCCCAGCCTGCTAGCTGAATATTTTGTGCTCTCATACTCGCTTCAAAGTTCTCAAAATTGGAGTAGAATTGGCCCCCTCGCAACATTTACGTTATAGACCATCAGATTGCAGGTTAGTCAATCTGGTGGTGTCAAATTGTTGTCAACCCCACTTAGAACTCAAAACTCAAGAAAATTGCTTCATTACACGTATTTTTTTGTGAATTCATGCTAATAGAAATCTGCAGCTCTTAGTTATTTTTCGGATGTGAATAATTAAATACATTTGAAAAATATCCAGGGTCCATCACGAGGAGATGACTGCAGTTCGGACGCGTATGTATACTATACATACTTGGAAAACCATTGAATATTCCCGATACTTACCTATTCTTTTACGAACAAAAGTTGATGCAGCTATACAAACCAATGCATTTTCATTGCATCCAGAAAATCTACTCATAGCAATGCTCTTCGATAAACGCCAGGATATCAGGCAACTTGCAGTAACAAGGATTGTTCAGGCTAGAGCTGATAAGGATTCTAGTAGTTTCCGACAGTTCCACATCCCAAAATTAAATACATCAGCAAAAGACTATGTCTCTGTGATAGATTGAAACACAATAAAAATTACTCCTCCTCCACTTCTAAGAAATCTTTCAAATGAAGAATTGCAAACAGCAGTGGACGACCAGAAGACATTTCAGTCTTTACAATTGTGGGAGTTTCCATGTCACACTCAAGCAGTAGAGAGGACTGTAAAGTTAGTAACTGCTGCATCATCTTCTGTTTGTGGATTTGACAATAGAGATGGCATGATAAGAAATAGTTTACAGTCGAGGAAAGAAATGCCAAAGTTCTCCACTAAATCTGTATTCTCTCAAGGTGAACAGGTATAAATGTAAATTAAAAAAACCTCAGCGTCAGCATACTTTATAACAATATGCTGCTCCTGCACTGTGACTGGGTGGGTTGGTGTCCGAACTGCAGTCATCTCCTCTTGATGGCCCCTGGATATTTTTCAAATGTATTTAATTATTCACATCCGAAAAATAACTAAGAGCTGCAGATTTCTATTAGCATGAATTCACAAAAAAATACGTGTAATGAAGCAATTTTCTTGAGTTTTGAGTTCTAAGTGGGGTTCAATCATCACTCGCACATGTATTGGCACATGTTTGAAGAACAATTTGACACCACCAGATTGACTAACCTGCAATCTGGTGGTGTATACCGTAAATGTTGCGAAGGGGCCAATTTTACTCCAATTTTGAGAACTTTGAAGCGAGTATGAGAGCACAAAATATTCAGCTAGCGGGCTGGGCTTCCGGGGAGTTAATAGTATCGGTGAATAGAACATTTTCCGGACCCAAGCATTTTGAATTTCCAAACATTACATTTTTCGACCCACCCTACTGAACAGTCATCCAAGCGGCATTCAAGAGGGAATTAATTGAGACATTTTCAGGTTTTATTCGATTGAATTCTCGCTTCCTGGAATTTCGATTTTCACTAGGACAATTTTTCAGTCTTCAAGAATGATTACGAAGCTTCTTCGTTTTCTTTTATCGAGAAAGCACAAACAGCATGATTCGACGGTTTATGGTTGCGGTAACTCGATACCTGCTAAGGTAACATTTCTTGTGCATTTGAAGGAATATCGTACAGAAAAATATTTCAAATGAATGCACACATTCCTGTCTTTTCCGAGTAGAAAGATTTTAAAAAATTATATACAAATTGTCGCTAGCCACTACTTTTTCCCATCTATTTTGGCAATTGTCAAATCCAATCTCAGAAAAACGATGCATCTTTTGAGGCGATCTACGAATTCTCTTAATTCTTCATAAGAATGAGAATGCTGATCACTCAGGCACTGTGCCATCGATCGAAATGAAGGGTAGTCGGAAGGAGCAATGTCTGGAGAGCACGGCGGATGGGGTAGGACTTCCCATTTTAATGTTTCCAAATATGTCTTGACCGGTTTTGAGACACGTGGCTGAGCATTATCACGTTGGAGGATAACTTTATCGTGTCTTTCTTGGCACTGTGGCCGTTTCTCCTTCAATGCTCGGCTCAAACGCATCAACTGCGTTCGATATCGATCCCCTGTAATGGTTTCACTCGGTTTCAATAGCTCATAATACACGACACCGAGCTGATCCCACCAAATGCAGAGCATAACCTTGGCACCATGAATATTTGGTTTAGCCGTCGCCGTGGGGACATGTCCGGGCATTTTCCAAGATTTTCTGCGCTTGGGATTATCGTAGGGGAGGCATTTTTCTTTGCCGGTCACAATGCGGTGTAAAAACCCCTTTCGATTCTGTCTTTGAAGCAGCTGTTCGCGAGTAAAGAAACGTCGTTCGACATCTCTTGGCTTCAATTCGTACGGAACCCAATTCCCCTGTTTTTGAATCATTCCCATGGCTCTGAGGCGTTTCCAAATGGTTTGTCGAGTTACTCTCAATGATTCTGCCAATTCTTCTTGCGTTTGGCACGAGTCTTCATCGAGTAATGCCTCCAATTCGGAATCTTCAGAAAATTTTCTCTCTCGTTGTCGGCCATGTCGGTCTTCGACATCAAAATCACCCTACTTGGAACGTTGGAACCATTCGCGACACGTTCTTTCACTCAAAGCAGTCTCACCCTCGGTACTTGAGAGCATTCGATGAGCCTCAGCCGCAGTTTTCTTCAAATGAAACCAGAAAATCAGAACTTCCCGCAAATGACGAGAATTCGGCTCAAAAAACTGACATCTTCGATCGAGTAAAAATTTATTGTAAACGGCGGAAGCAAAGTTGTACACCTAATAGTTTATATATTTAATTTTGAAACTTTCCGAAGTTGGTATCTTTTCCACCCTTTGTCTCTGAAACTGCATAAAATAGCACATCCCTAGTTCTCCTTAGTTAAGAAATCCATTGATCTTCGTCAAATTTCATACGAATTGAAAAGAGATCTGATTAATCAATCAGACCTTTGTCAAATCTTAATGTGACTTGGCGAACATCAATAGGGGTCATCAATCAAAGGTTCTTGCTATATAAAACACCAATGGTGCACTGACAGAAAAACGACCTGGTTGAAACATTCTTGGCCGCAATAATTTGAAATCTGGTTTGATTCACCAGGAAATGTGATTTCGATGTCCAGAAAAAGTGGTTGAAGCAAAAATTAACTACATTTTTCAAGTTAGAAAAACGAGATTCTTTTCTTGGTGTAATAAATAGAATATGTAGTTTATTTTGGCTTCAACTTCACTTTTTCTGGACATCGCAATCACATTTCCTGGTGAATCGAACCAGATTTCAAGTTATTGCGGCCATGAATGTTTCAACCAGGTCGTTTTTCTATCAGTGTGGGGAAAATTTCCAACAACAAATCTCTTCTTTAAGAACTCTAGTTTAATGCGGGATAGCTCACTAGTGGAATTGATTGAAACTTTCTACGCAATTGAGTTGATTTTTTCCCGAATATTCAGAACTAAATTGTCAGTTTTTCTCTCTTGCGTGCAAAATTTTTCGTCAATTTTGAAGGTCATAGTATCCAGCGACGAGTTCACTAACGGCGACTTTTGTTACTTTTGGATGGGACTGTACCTGAACCAGAAAGACAGATTTTAACCAAAGAAATCTAAATAATCCGCTGATTTGAGCTTATGGGAATTTTTATGCATACAATATTGGGTGCAGTGTAGTGATCGGCGATATTTTATATAAAATTTGTATAAAGTTTTTATCGATATTTAATCAAATTCAATATAAGCTCGACAAAAATTCTATAAAACATATCGATATTTCCAAATATTGTCGAACACTGGTGCGGCGAGCAATATTGAATGGATTGTTCGATGAAATTACAGCATTAACGATTGATGAATCAACAAAAGAAAAACAGGAGTAACGAGGGGAGGGGTGGTGATTTCGTCTATAATGAGCGATCAAGAATTTATTGTAAATTTTTCTAAATCAATGTTTATGAAAGATCGATGCGGAAAAAATGATGTGGTTGATATTTGGATAGCTAAAAATTAACTGCGGTAGCTATTTTTCAGCTGTAGCAACACAAGTTATCGCTACAGGAGCTAAAATTTAGCTTTTACAGCAATTTTTCACGTCCTTGAAGTTTGAATCGTTTATTGAAACGAATTAGTAATCGAATAACAATTTAATAAGCCGTTACGGGCTCAAAATCTTGCAGTAGATTCTTCAAACGAGGATCTTAGTTGGAAGATTTTGAGAGTTCGAATCTTCGTTTCGTTTCTATAAACGATTCAAACTTCTACAACATAATTTTTCTCGCTATCCAAATATCAAATACAGGAACTAACTACCACAGCTGATTCCTAACTACCATAGCGAATTATTTTTTTCCATGGAGATTTCAACAATAATAACTGATGTTTATTGACTATTTATACACTCGAAATCACGAGAGTTCCAAGTTTTCCTGCAAAATGAGTTATGAAAACTACTCAGAGATATTTGTAAATTTTTTCAAGTACATTTTTATGAGAGATAATGATCCTACCAACAATTCCAAATTTATTGTATCAATTATCGCAATTGTTAACTGATGTTTTTTAACGATTCACAGGATTGAAATTATGATATTTCGAGTTCTCTTCTGAAATGTGTTGTAAAAACTACTTAGGAATTTTTTATAAATGTTTCCACATGCATTTTTATGATCGATAAGAATGTCTTGATCGAATGTATCAATTATTGCGATTGTTGAGTAACATTTATTAACGATTTATGAGGTTGGAATTGAGAGATTTCAGGTTTTCTGCTAAAATAAATAAAAAGAAAATACTCAGGGATTGTTGTAAATTTAAAGAAATTGATTTTCATGAGAGATAATAACCCCATCAACAATTCCACACTCATTTTATCAATTATCGCGATTATTAACTAACGTTTATTAACGATTGATGAGGTTGAAATCACGAGATTCCAAGTTTTCTTCTAAAATGAGGTATAAAAACTGCTTTGAAATTTTTGTAAATTCTTTTAAATGCATTTCTATGAGAGATTTCTACAATTCTAGACCCATTTGATAACCGATCGCGATTTTTAAGTGATGTTCATTAATAATTGACAGGTGAAAATTGAGATATTCCAATTTTTCTTCAGAAATGAGTTACAAAAATTACTCAGGGATTCAGTGAATTTTTCTGAGTACATTTTTTCTAGAGATTTTTTCACCCCACCAACAATCCGAGTCTTATTTCGTCAATTGTCGCAGTTGTTAACTAACATTTATCAACGATTCACAGAGTTGAGATTGCGACATTCCAAGTTTCCTTTTAAGGGGAGCTGATTTTCTCGAATTTTTTCCTCATGGAAGGAAGTGAATAAAGAACCTCGGCGGTTTTCACGCTTGTTAATTGAGTCTTCAAGTACATAAAAACATTTTTTTCAGTCAAAAATAATGCCATGGGAATTGTTGATACGCGTTGAAACATAACCACTTACAAAAAAACAGTGATCAATCTATACCACAAATCAAAAGTCCAAAAATTTGTATTAAACATATTATATTTAGTGGAGGTTGTACCAATAAAACCAATGAAAAGTCCAAAAAATGATAGATATGCAAACTTTTGGTAGCGTTTTGTTCACCTTTTTTTCGCTCTTTAAAGTGCTATAAAAATAAAAAAAGAAGGCAAATGTCATCTCCATTTAGGTTCATCCTCCAATAAATTCAATAAGCTTCACAATAAAATACAAAAAGAGCGATCCGTTCAGTAGTTTTTGAGATATCGTGGAGCCAAACTTGAAAAACATGGTTTCGAGAAAATGTACTTTTTCAAGACCCATTCAATGAGTTTCAAATAACTGAATTTCTTAATTTACTTCCTTCTTAAGAAAAAAAATTCGAAAAAATCTCCGCTTAAAATGAGTTTTCGTGAATTTTTCCCACGCAGGCAATCCACGCATTCCCGTCTCCCGAGGAAAAATATTTGCGAAATCACATATAGTTTGTATATAATTTTATATAAATTGTATATAATTTTGCAAATTTTTGTACTCGGGTGGATCACTCTCAGTGGAGTTGATTGAAACTTCATCCTTGCGTGCGAAATTTTTCATTCCCCATGAATTTTGACAGCGGGAAATTGTCAACTTGGTATTAGAATTAAAAATCTGTTTATCTCTTGAATTATTTCTGTTCAAATTTCCATCATCAATGTTACAATGATGATAGCGATGATGCCTAGCGATTATGATGACAAATGAAGAAATTTAAATGCAATTTAAATTGTGACAACAGGTTCCTGTACGGAAGAATCGATTGATAGTTATCAATTATTTATTTATTATTCAACAACTATTTATTCAATTATTTATTCACCGAACTGCCGCAATATCCGGGATTTACACAAATCATTTGAGGAGGTTCCCTACCAAGAACCTCGAATCCTTAAGTTCCGGGTGGTGACTGTGACAGCGAAATCGTAAACTAATTCAAAACGTGAACTAATAAAAAAATCCTGAGCTGTTAAACATCCAAAATTTTGCAATGCAGTTCTTAAACGATGCTCCCAGTTGCAAGGAGTTGGTCGAAGAATTCAATGAACGATTCAAACTTCGAGAACATGCTCTTTCACACTTTTTTTCTTTGGGGATCTACATTCAACCCTAATTCAACCGAGTCCTGCGATCCAAGCACTTCCCAATCAACAATGAAAAATATCATTCAAATTACAAAATTATAATATAAATTATAATTCATTGCCCTGGTTACTTGTATGCCAATATTTATCAAATTCCCATCAATTATAAAACAATTTTTCCAACGGTGAATGATCAACAAAACTAGTTTTATGATAAGTAGGTATGAATGAGTTTGAATGATCATTCTTCGTTGCAATAGACTTTTCAAACCAGGATAGTCACATCAGATTCTCGTGCTGAATTCAACTTCGATATATAATACAACATATAATTCACAAAACTGACCAGAAAAGTGTTTTCTCATGTTAATAATATGCGTGCAACGCGGATAATGATTCACTATCGTAACGTACACCGTTTCTCTCTCTGTCTCTGTCTCTGTCTTTTACTCGGCATTTGTCGATGACCCAAACAGTACCGATATGCGTTTACCATTGAACCGGATTCCACTTCTAACAATTAATTCATTCACAATAACAAAATTATACAAACATAACGTTTCTCGTGTAATATTACGATTACATAATCCGATGACTTTTAGCAATTTCTTCCTCGGCATTTATTTGACGTGCGAAATTCTGAAACCGTATTTCGTGGATATACTACGTTAAAAACAGACTTCAGGACGTTGTATACAGACGTCCCTGGACTGCTTTAAGAGAACTCATTTGCATCAAACCTTAATCTATTTATAGTTAATGAGCGGTTGTCGTCTTTTCACGTAAATTGTTCTCTTAATATAAATTTCTGAAAGATTTCATGAATGAAAACAGGTGTACGAAATTGCAAAACTCATATCACCATGAATGTTGAATTAAAATCTTCCTATCTTCTGAACTAAGAATAATATGTTCGTTATACGCTATATAATATCTTATCGATTCCTCATTCAAATCAAATAATATCGTTCTATTTTCAAATGTACAAATATGTAATTTTCGTTTGAATTTTTATGTCCCCAGACGCCTAGCAGTTGCAGAGATGTCGACAGAGAAAAATACAAGGACTTTACTTTTGATCATTCCTACTGGTCTTTTGATCCTGGTGACGATAATTATGCATCCCAAGAAGAGGTGAGGAACAATAAAAATACATTAGATGATACTTGGAAGGAAAAAGATGTTTACACGGAGAGGAATTTGATGGTTGAAAGTGGTAAAATACGTAGTTAATATCATTATCATCATTCTGAAACTGATGGTAATGTTTCTTTACACTTTATTTCAAGATTCTCGCAAGCAAGAGCTCTAAAAATCGAAGCAAAGGCAATAATTTGCACCATCGATGATGGTAATATCATTCACTAAGATGACAAAAAAAATGTACTTGCAAAAACATATTTCCAGGCACATTTGTTAGTTCATGTTGTCCAACCTTCGAGTTATTACCACCATATTTGTTGATTGCAATCATGTTATTTTTAATACATTCTTGAGTACAGTTTATAATGAAAAATTCTAATTACGCGGAGGGGATTTGAACTTAAGAATAATGTACTTATATCCACCTATAAACCTTACAATTAAAACCGCTTTGCTACGCTCGCACTTATGAATTCGCTGTTTTGAAGTTTCATTGAAAGACTAAACGAGGGAACCTAAACTGGACAACTCGTTGTGTGCGATAATTGTGAGAAAATCTCGAGCGCTGTTGGAAAATATTACCATCGGCGCTTGTATTATACCGACCCGTCATTGGTAGTAAACGTGATTCGTGGCTTTCAAAATTCAGAATAGTTGTTCAAACAAAATCTATTATCGTCAAGTGATGATAATTTTCATTAGAAAAGGTATTTATTTCGTTTGTTCATAGTTGTTATTACTGAAATATATATTTTCTCACGCTGAATCTTCATTTTTACCACCGTGGCTGACGATTATTTACTACTTGGGTTACAAATTACTGTCAATATTTCCTATTTTACGACAAGAAATAGTAATTTCTCATAATCAAATTTTTCTCCGTGTACTAAAGTAAATGCGTATAAATGTATCTCTTCGTCGTTTGAGGTAGAAAAAAAGCACCAAGCGTGCTTGTTCTTGGAGTGGACATTGAAATTGAGTGACATTCTCTTTTTTTCAATTTCTTATATAATAGGGAAGGTTATAGAAGAACATTACATAACTCGAATATTCTGCTGGAAAGCGGTGCAAGATCAACCATTCACCCTTAAGTATCGGATATCTCAAGACATTGATCGACGACTACTTGACATCTTATAACAGAATATGTTGTGTAGTATCGTTTGAGATCGAGAAACTAAAGCCAGGGAGAGAAAAAGATGACAGAAATCAATTCCAGAAAATATTCTGGATGAAAGTGAGCCTTGAATGTCACAGCAGTGTTTGTTACAACGTTCGTTACGTGAAGGACCCTGGGGGAATTCATAAAACACATAGAGTAACGTAAACATCGCGCAGATTGACGCACAATAACAGAACAATTATTATCGAGTTTGAAAAGGGAGCTCTGATCCATTAGATCGTATCAACTTTGAAACGCGTTTTAGATATCCTTGCATAACACTTTTAGATCAGTTTCAGGCCGATTTTAGTCTAAAACTCGTCTAGAAAATGATCTCAAAGTGTTTTACGGGTGATTCTAAGTTAAGAGGTCCAAAATCTGCAGGTTTTTGGCAAATAACAAAACCTATTTGATTCACGTTATTTCATTAGCTTATTCAGTGGTAACTTATTCATGTCCTGAAGATGGTCAACCAATTTATTCATTTTTCATGATTTTACAAGAGGCCAGGGGAGAGACAAAGTGCCTAAGGGAGATTTCACGCGATACATCCAACATTATTTCATACAAACTGACGTCAAACTATGAATTTCAACAGCCAAACTCAATTGCAAGCCATATCTGTACCGAAAAAATTGAGCGCAATACGATAATCAGAAATTTTTATTTTGTCTCTCCCCTGGTCCAAGTATTTCTCCTGGCCTCTCGTAAAATGACGAAAAATGAATAAATTGGTTGGCCATCTCCAGGACATGAATGAGTTACCACTAAATAAGCTAATCGATATGAAATATCGTGAATCAAATGTGTATGAATATTTTTCATCCCCCTTACAGTTAATCAGTTGGCCAGGGGAGAGACTTTTTGGGAGAAATTTTGCGATTAAAAAAAAAGTAGACTTGCGATTTACTTGAAAATTTGACGAATTGAGAACTCAACTCATCACAGTGTATCGCAAATAACGACAATAATTGATCAGTCATTCTTCGTGGAAAATAATTGACCAGGGGAGAGACCGTGATTACCGAACCAAGTTCACAAATCACGTTTACACATCAGAAAAAGTAATCAACGACGATTGTTGAACGATTTAATCGATGTTGGTTATCAACTTAACATCATTTTTCACTCTATAGAGATGAATAGAAAATGTCACGAAATCTTCGAATGATTATTTATGAATATTCAAAGTATACCAGGGGAGGGACATCAAAGTTGAGGGACGAAATTTGGACTGGAAAAAAATCACTTCCGAAAGAAATATGTTCTTAGTTCCAATCCTACAACACGATCATGTGTTGATGGAAGTACATACACACGAAATATTGTAACAGTATGATCCGAATAGGATCTTGTTTATCAGTGATTTCTTTCTACAAACGAGGAAGGGGCAGGCCAGGGGAGAGACTTTTTTCATGTTTAAGGTGCTATTGTGACTACATTAAGTAAAATCAGGCGATGAATTTGAGTGACCATAAAGGAGACGGTGAGTTTTGAGAGATAATAACATTATTTCGGAAAAATTTAGGAAAAAATGTGGTTTGTTCATCGTGGACGTTGAAAATACCTCTTAACTTAGAATGACCCTTACAAGACATTCAAAACCAGTGCAAAAGATATCGTAAGAGAACAAATGTTTATTGGCGTAACATTCGATTGATTAATTTCAATTTTTGATCAAAAAATTCAGAATTGATGTAATTTTGGACACTTGCTGCCTTCTCCAGGGTCGTCAGTGAGTCACTTTTGTCACTATTTGAAAAAAAAATGGCACTATTGTCACTATTTCAGAGCTCAAGTGAAATAGTGAAATTAATTTTTCATTACATAACCCTTATTTGAGTGAAAAAATATAATCCCATTATATCCTCAATACATTTTCCTGCTGAAAAATACATCTTTTTATATCAGTACCCAGGTAGAAATTTTGGATAGGAAAGTACCAGGGTCTGATTCCTTATCAGGTCCCCATCAGGTTTCGTTATTACAGTTTTTCCTACAGGTTGGTTGAAAAGTTTTGAAAGCGACACCCATCAACCAGTACAGGAATCAAAATTTATACGCTATTTTTATATTTCATCCTTCATTTGAACACACACACACAATTTTATTCCGATCTGTCAATTCATTCTTTGTTTACAAGCCATTCGAAGTTGAGGTGTCAGTGTATTTTGTGAAAATGGAAAAATCCGAATATCGTGCAGTGATAAAATTCTTTGTTTTGGAAGGTTTATCAGCAACAGAAATTCATACTAAAATGAAGAAAGTGTTGAAGGAATCTGCTCCTTCATTTCAAACTGTACATCGATGGGTTTTAGAGTTCAAACGTGGTCGTACAAGCGTTGAAGATCAATCACGTAGTGGACGTCCAAAAAGTGCAACGAAATCAGACATCATTGAGCAAGTCTATGATATTGTTTGTAAAGATCCGAGTTTGACTAAGCGTGAAATTGCTGATACCATAAGCATCTCGGATGAACGAGTACTCCATATTTTACACGAAGAATTACATATGAAAAAGCTTTTTGGAAAGTTAGTGCCGCATTCGTTGACAATTCAACAAAAACTGAATCGAAAACAAATTTCTCAGCGTAATTTGGAGCGTTTTAAGCAGAATAAGACCGATTTTTTGCGTCGTTTCGTAACTGTGGACGAGACTTGGATCTACCATCATGATCCTAAACTGAAACAAGAACGTTTACAGTGGACCGAAGCTAGTTGTTCAGCTCCAAAACGGGTGAAGTCGGAACGATCGGCAAAAAAGGTTTTAGCATCGGTTTTTTGGGACGCAAAAGGGGTTTTGTTGATTGATTATCTCGAAAACGGTAAAACAATTAACTCTGAATATTATTGCAACCTTTTGGACCAGTTGGATGAAAAAATTCGTGAAAAAAGACCCGGTTTACGGAAGAAAAAAATCATTTTTCATCAAGACAATGCACGTGTTCACACAAGTGTTCTGGCGATGGCTAAACTGAACGAATTGAAGTACGAATTGCTTGAACACCCACCATATTCACCAGATTTGGCTCCCTACGACTATTACCTCTTCAGAAATTTGAAACAATTCCTTCGTGGAAAGCGTTTTTCGTCGAATGAAGAAGCTATTGCAGCTGTGAAACAGTATTTTACGGAGCTTCCGGAAAATCATTACAGAGATGATATAAAATTATTCGAGGATCGTTGGAATAAGTGTGTTGAAGTTGAGAGAGACTATATTGAATAAAAAAAATCATCTCATCAAAAAATACATATTCTTTCATTTTTGCTTTCAAAACTTTTCAGCCAACCTGTATTTCGCTCGATTTTGTGGAAAATTCATTCGTACCCTATTGTACTCCTGCGTTACAACCCTATTTGAATCCTATTAGGGAAATCAGATAAGTCCCTTGTAAGGGCCTAATAAGATTTTCCTTATTCACGGTTTCCGGATTCTAACCTAGGGTAATTTATTTCATATGCACTCCCGAAGTATTCTGGATGTTATAGCAGTACATTTGTGACAGATTCAAGGTATAATATCAATATCATCAAATACATCGTTCCTATATATGTAATTACAATTATAAACCCAATGAAAAACTCATTGTCACTTTTCCGAATTGGAAGATTCAGATTTTTCCCGAATTTCTCCTCGAAAGATCACATTTTTCTCCAAATTATTCATTTGTCCAACGTAATTTATTTCGTGATCGGAATATTTCTCCAATCTTTTCCGACTCACTCCGAAATTTTCTACGATTTATCCAGATTTTGTCTAAATTTCATATTGAATTCGCGAATTTCTCCGAAATACTCCGCCTCAAATGATTTTTCTGAATCAAAAGTTCAGATTTTCTCCGAATTCTTTCTGAAATGATTATAGTATTCTTCGAATTATTCATATTCTTAACATAATTCATTCCATAATCAGAATATGTTTTCCGAATTTCTCCTAACTACTTCTGAGGGAGGATGGGAACTGTTTTACTTAACCTTCGACAATCCCCCCGATTTTCTCCGAAAATTTCCTAATGTATGGAAATTTGAATATAGATAAAATTCGGAGAACTTAGGAGAGGCAGGTCCTTTCCACCTGCTTTCGTAGCCATTCGAAGACAATCGGATGAATCCATCTCGCGTTTAAATGTTGGCGAGTGATCCGAATTCCTCCGAATTTTCTCGAAAAAAACATGCCAATGAATTCCCAAAAATATTTCCGATTTTCTCCGAATTTTTCCTCAGCGTGTAACGAAAACAACTTGCCAAGAAATTCGGTGAATCTTTCATATGCTAGCTGTTCCTGTAGAAATTCGAGAAAAATCAGAATAACTTCGAAGAATTTAGATCATTTTTCCAAATTTCTCCGAACTACTTCTGAGGGAGGATTGGAACTGTTCTATTCAACCTTTGACAATCCCCCCGATTCCCTCCGAAAATTCTCCAATATATGGAAATTTGAATATAGATAAAGTTCGGAGAACTTCGGAGAGGCAGGTCCTTTCCACCTTCTTTCGCAGCCATTCGAAAACAATCGGAATAATTCATCACGCGTTCAAATGTTGGTGAGTGATCCAAATTCCTCTGAATTTTCTTGAAAAATACATGTCAATAAATCTTCAAACATATATCCGATTTCCTCCGAATTTTCCCTCAGTCTGACAAAAAATCATGCCTAGAAATCCACTAAACCCTCTATTTGTTTACATGTTTTCGGAGGAATTCGGAGAAAATCGGAATACTCGGATCGATTGAACAATTCAAGTAATTTTTATATGACTTTCTCTAAATTGCTTCGGAGAAGATGTGGAAATAGTTGCATTGAATTTCTGAAAATTTCCCGAATTCTCTCCGAACATTCCCTAATATATATTGAACACATATATGGATGAAATTCGGAGAAATTCGAAGGAAATCGGTATGATTTACTTTCAAAATTTAGTGAGAGAGTGTTCAACTTTTGACAAAAAATCACAAATTCTTTCGAATATGTTGCATTCGAAACATTTCAAACTTCTCGATTCCGGAGAAATTCGGACCATTTAGGAGGAAATATGAACATTTCGTCAAAAAACGGAGATTCGCGAATATGTTTCATAACTTTTTCTCCGAATTCCTCCGAAACTTTCAAAAATGAGAAATTCGGAGAAATATTTCCACCAGGGTAGCAACCTCAAAAACCCCTGGGTACCGAGTTTGAAGGAAATCCGATGGATTTTCGCATTTTTGTCCGCCATATTGGACCCGCCATTTCGAATTTTGTGATTTTGACAACGGATTCGTAATCAGTGACCTCGAAAACCCCTGAAACCTAGATTTCAAGCAATTTTGAGGACTCCTTTTATTTTTTTTTTCCAACTTTTTGGCATTTCAACCCACTTTGATTTTTATCCAAAAAAAAGATATTATAGACAGGTTAAAAATATTTATATTTTCAGATTTGTCAAGGTCAGATTACTAATTTTATCTCAAGAAACGATCCAAACTTCGGTAACATGAATTCTCATTGAATTTTGCGCTGCAATTGAGTCGCTCTGGAAAAATTTTATTTGAAAAATTATCGTTAAATTCGAGTGATCGAGGGACAAGTAAGAATTCTCAATAACATTATCCCTAGGTAGGAATGCTCTAGGCATTGAGAGCATTCACTAGAGGCCAAGTTACTAGTTCTCTCCCCCTAGTTTTCTCAATAATTTATTAATAAAATCGATTTTAATGAGCAGGTGCATCTTCTTGGGATATCAAAGAAAATGCAGCTACTCATTATTTTTCATTTTATTCGTTCGTTTCCGAGAAAACCTGGGGGAAGAAATTTGGAATCTCGTAACTTTTTGGGGAGGTGGTGAATGTCCTTAACTAGATGATTGTGAATGACTCGTACCCAACCAGAAATTTACAACAGGCGCAGTACTGCACTAGCCAAAACTGGCAGGGTACTGGCATTTGTCTGGAATGATAACGCTTTTCAGTACTGGGAATTGAGTACTGATACCATTATTCGCAATCAGTGCAGGGCCAGTACTGGGTTAGTACCTGGCCGGTATCAAGTTCTCAGTACTGGTTTATCAGTACAGGCATAGTAGGTACTGTATTTTTATGTATCCAGTACTGATCCCGTACGTGTTGAACAACCCTATTCCAAATGTCTGACAGATAATTTTCTGTCAGGATTTGGTCGGTTTTTGTCCCAGGCATGATGATTTCCGATAGAACCAGACAAAATTTCGACCGGAATCTGTTAGGCTTTGTTTGGCTTCGTCTGGCATTCCAGTCTGTGCAGGATTTGGTCGGTTTTTGTCCCAGGCATGATGATTTCCGACGGAACCAGACAGAATTTTGACCGGAATCTGTCAGGGTCTGTCGGACATTTTTAATGGGGAAGTGTTGGAGACCGGCACTGTACTGCACCTGTTGTCAACATTGGCATATTTCGGATTCTTCTGATTGGGTAACACTTACAAGTATTTGGCGAGGCACTCGCAAGTGTCTAGTGTCATTTTGCTAATGCATGCGTTACAAAATCCGTAAATGCCTAAACGTTTGCACTAGAGTCTGTGCGTTATGTGAAATTTGTAGGGAATATCTCTCCAAACTGTTCGGAAATCCGATCATTTTTACAAACTCCACAGTAATTTTCTTATTCAATTCTTTGGACTTCATCCTTCCACTTGCCGATGATTTTTCAAAGTCAATTCCGAATTCCCCCAGAAGACTACTTTAATCCAAGATCTTGGGAAATACGATTTTGCCAAGTCACTTTTTTGAACCCTATGTGTTTCTGAATAATTGTTGATGATAAATTTTGAAAATATAAATAAGAAATATTGATAATTATTTTATTTTCTTTCTTGTTTCTTTCTAGGTTTTCTATGATCTCGGTACGGACGTTATTGAAAGTGCCTTCGAGGGCTACAATGCCTGCGTATTTGCTTACGGCCAAACTGGATCAGGGAAAACCTTCACGATGATGGGCACACCGGTAATAATTTCATAATTCAATATCACACATTTGAATTTGTCACTTGAAAGGCAAAAATCTCAGCTCATTCATTATTTATCATAGGAATCTCAGGGTTTGATACCCAGAATTTGCAAAACACTATTCGCTAGAATGGCAGCTGGAAAAGAAAGTGGTGCATCGTACAGAACTGAAGTTTCTTTCCTGGAAATTCACAATGAGAGAGTACGAGACTTGTTAAGGCTAGATCAATCGCAAACTCATTCCCTTCGAGTGCGAGAACATCCCAAAAAAGGCCCTTACGTTCAAGACTTATCCAGTCATCTCGTGTACGATTACTCTGATATACAGGTACAATACTTTCTTCCTAACTGTAATATCATCGCTGCATAACTACGATTCTATCGTTATATTGAATTTTAGGAATGTATGGTCAGAGGGAACACGCACAGAACTACAGCGAGCACAAATATGAACGACGTGAGCAGTAGAAGTCACGCTATTTTCACGATAACTTTTGTACAAGCTGGCTTGTCGGAAGGGAACATGCCTTCGGAAACTGTTTCCAAGGTGCATCTAGTCGATTTGGCTGGAAGGTTTTTATTTTTTATCTCTCATTCCTTCGACAATCAACCTTGCTATTCCGCTAAAATGATGTTCCTTTACAGCGAGCGTGCTAATGCGACCGGAGCGACTGGTCAACGACTGAAAGAAGGTGCGCACATAAACAAATCATTAGTGACTTTAGGTTCCGTGATATCAGCTTTGGCAGAATTAAGTTCAACTGGCGATTCGTCGAGCTCATCTTCAAAACGCAGTATTTTCATACCGTACAGAGATAGCGTTCTAACTTGGTTATTGAAAGATTCTTTGGGAGGGAATTCCAAAACCATCATGATCGCCGCTATCAGTCCAGCGGATTGTAATTACGGTGAGACTCTTAGTACTCTCAGGTACGCCAATCGAGCGAAGAATATCATCAACAAACCTACCATCAATGAAGATCCCAACGTCAAATTGATACGGGAACTCAGAGAGGAGATACAAAAATTGAAATCCCTGATTGGCAAGGATATGGTAAGTGTATTGAAAGATAAAATTCAATATTTAAAACGATGAATATTGATTTTGTTTTCGTCTTCTGGTAGAATATCGAAAGACCACCGCAAATGCTCTTAGCGCAAATTCATGAGAAACAAGAACAAGAGAAGGTATTGACCGAGGAATGGGCTGAGAAATGGAGAGAGACGCAAAAAATTCTCCAAGAGCAGAAAGCTTTGGGTCTTCGAAAGAGCGGAGTTGGGGTCGTGCTTGATTCCGAGATGCCACATCTCGTTGGTATCGATGACGATCTTTTGAGCACTGGAGTGACACTTTATCATTTGAAGGAGGGAAAGACTCTTGTGGGGACCGAAGAAGCGTTGATAGTTCAGGTTAGATTTTAAATATGTTCACTAACATTCAATATGCAATATCAAATTCTGAATTACGAAATATATAGGATATCGTGTTAACGGGTGTGGACGTTGAGCCAGAACACTGTATATTGGAATTAGATAACGGTGTGGCTACCCTTCATCCTCTTTCACCGCACTGTTGGATCAACACTGCCCAAGTGGATAAACCTACGAGACTGTCGCAAGGTTGCATCATTTTATTAGGTAGAAATAATATGTTTCGTTATAACGATCCAGCGGAAGCGGCTAAACTCAGAAAAGAAGGTGGCACGGGGAATGGAAATTTGCAATCAACTGTGGTTAATCTTTCGAGACTATCTTTACTCAGTTGGAGTATTTCCGATCTACACGCGTCCTCGTCCAGTGATAATCTTTTGAACTCCAGTGAAGATTTGAGAGCTCTCGAAGAGCTCGAACAACAAAAAGCTGCATTGATCAAAGAGAAGGAAGATTTCAAGGTAAATCCCCTCTCGCTTTACGATACAGAGAACAAAAATAATATTCTTTTGTTTGAACATACAGAGAGAACAAGAGGAACGAGAAGAAAGATGGGCCGCAAGGAGAGAGGCTTTGGAAGGAGCTCAAAGGGAATTAGAAAGAGAATGGGGAGCCCAGTGGAAAGAATGGGCGGATGCCATAACGGCTCTAGAAACACGTCAACGAGACTTGCGGATGCGTCGACAGATCTTGGATCAAGAACGTCGTGACGAAATGACTCAAGTAAGTGATATGGACGCGCCGACTCCGGAATCGGATATTATCTCGGTCAAGTATCACTTCTACTTCGTCCTCGTTGCTCTTGGTGTCCTTATCTGTTTATCCGGCAACATCATCATTCATTCGCACATCTGTCCCTTAGATATGTAATCTCCAACGGATTTCATTCTTTCTAAAATTACAATGAACTTTCAAGTTTCTCGAATTCAATTGAATTGTCCAACGAATTGTTACTCTGATTCTACATCTTTTTCTTTTATATGTATATACAAAAACTAAAAACACCCCCAAGGCGGCAACTACTGTTTCCATTTGATCTTTCTTTCCCTTTTACCAATTCCGAGGGTTAAAAAAAACGGGAAACAAATATGATGATTATTCTTACGTTGTAGTAAGAAAAGGACTCGAAGGTCTCACTTTTATAGATTATAAATAATTAACAAAAAAAAACGTATAGTAGTTGTACAACGAATGAATGAATGTGCATGTAAAGCAAAAACAAAAGAACATATGTTGAAAGAACAACAAAGAAAAGAGAATTATTTTTACATATCAAATCTAATATTTATTATTATTATTATTATGCATGCAAAAGTTTGTAAATACAACAATTCGTAACGTACGGCTTTTGTCAGTGAGAAGCATTTTTATGAGACAGGATAACTAATTTATAACGATATTCACAAAGTTGGAGGGTGAAAAGATGAGATCGAAAGTGCTAACGCTGATGAGATGTCGTCGGACGAACATTATTCCGGCAGTTCGTGGAATGTTATGTGTAAGAGATTTTAATAGTTAGAGTATAAAAGGAAGACCTAGCGTGAGTGTATAAATGGGCTTTTGTAGAATATCCCTGTGTTTATGGGTTTGTTATGCGATAAGAAAAGAGTAAAAGAAAAATATTGTTATATATTATTGTTGATTAATAAAACTTTCTTATACGAAATTGGCCTTCGATCTTCCACAAATACGTATTTTTGCACGCACTTCATTGTTCCATTTTTTACGTTCATTATCTCATACGTGTTTTCAATGACTCTTGGAATCGCATTAACGCTCCCGAATCATTAATAAACTCTTCTTCTTCTTTTTTTTTTTTTTTTCTTTATCTCAACCTTCAAATTCGATCGCACTTATGTTATAACTTACTGTTATTTTCTCGTTGGTGAAAGTGCAATAGATAGTAACAATGTTTTAAAGGTAACGTATGGTATAACTTTTTCAATAATTTTATTGTCATGCCACGGTACGAGGATCTTGCAAGATACACTTTTAACTTAATTCATTCATTTTATGATTTTAGATGGAAATTAAAAGAATTGTTATAATTTTTTTATAATATCTCCGTCACTTTTTTTTAATCCAACCTAGAATTCTGGGATTTAGTCACAAATTTGTTTATCCTAACCTCGAAGAGCTCCCTTGAAAGAATTCAACTCTAGTCACTGGAATTCTCTTTGTTTATTCCAATATTCCTTTTCTTTATGTTTTGAAATCCCGAGAAAACTCTTACCGCTACTGTGCAGAGATCTCGAGATCGAAATCGTTTATTTTCCACCTAAAATCGTAGAGTGTACACGGAGAGAACAAAATAGTACTGGCCACTACGCCGGATAGTACTCAGTGACATCTGAAGTGAACAAAATTTCAGATAGCAGCCACTACCATCCAAATAGCATCCAGTACTATTTTGTTCTACGTTTATGAGAAACCAATGAGAATTGATTTGCACAAGCGTGGACCCAGAAGCTGTCTAATTTAAACTAAATTACTAACTTATATAGACGTGTTTTGGGTTGAAAATACAATAACATTACTAATTTTTAAAGTTAAAACCTCATCGTTAACTCTTTTGACTGTTCTTTGTACAAGTATCGACGCAGTATCTTTTTGAGGATACCTTGTGTAATCAAAATTCATAATTGTTTTGCAAATCCTCTGATCATCTCCTTTAACGTACCTTCAACAAATCTATTGTTTCAAACGACTACATAAACACGATTTTTATATGTTGGGTATTTATAACTAAGGGATTAGGTAATGCTTTTTATTGATTTTTTTAAGTTATCTTTTATGTTAACGCATCGGTATTCATGTGTGTGGTACCAGGTAGAAAGTTTGTGTAGGGAAGTTGCCTCTCTTCGTACAACACTGCAGTCCAAACAACGGCAATACGAAGAATTCGTGAACAATTCTCAAAAACAACGTTCCAAAGCAAAGGTGAGATTTAGGAATCTATTATTATGTCTTTTCTTTTCATTCTTTTTACCTTGGCATGTGATTATAATCGAAAACGCAATCAAAGAAGAAACAAATCTAAATAGAAAACTCAAACAAGAATGAATGCATGCTATAAAAATGCTTGACGAGACACACATTTGTGTTCTAAAAGTTGGTCGAAAGTAATGTGGGGTTTTCATTCGAATTGACATTGAGTGTAAGAGATTTGAGAAAAGGTAATATCGAATATCAAAATTCTCTTGACAATATTTCCAGAGAAAGATACTGTAATCCTCTTTCGTGAGTCATGTGGAATAATTTCATGCAAATTCTATTGCAGACGGATGATGGTGGGAGCGATGGTAGTTTGGTTGAATCTTGGTCGAGTTTCAATGATGAAAAGTGTGTGGATGCTGTGAGGGAACTGGTCAATCATCATGTATGTATCATCGATAACAGAGTTCTGCAGCTTCGTTTACTGCAATTCATGTATTTTGATTCTTCGGATCGATACACGTCTTAAATAATCTCTGAATAATGGTTGATAAATTATTTGTTTTAGAAAAAGGAGTTAGCTGTATTAGAAAGCGAGTTGCAGAATAAAGTGAAATCCTTAAACGAACATCAAATCAAGGTGGATAAAATGGAAGAAGAGTTGATGGAAATAGCAAAGAAGCAAAAACTTTTGTTCAATTTAGAAGTAAGTGTTGAAACAAGAACATGTATAAAATATCAAGATGTCTACTAATATCATGGATTATGATTGATATTTTCAGCTCGAAGACAATAATTTTATCGATAAGAAGATATTTCTCGCAGAACGTTCCGAGGAACAATTACAAGAGATTCTACGTCGTAAACAAAATCTTTCTTTGGACCTAAAACGCGCTTTACCAGCCTCCCCGGGAGGTCAATCTTCGAGCGGCGACGAGATGGTTTCCAGTTGCGAATTGAAATCCTTCCACGATAGTTGTAACCGCAAATTGAAAATTGCATCCGCTCTAAGTCTTTTACCTTTAGAAAATTTCTCCACCCCGATCGACACCGCGGAAACCTTCCACACGGCAGCGGCGGATTCTCCCGAATCTTTGATTCCTTTCCTGGAGGATTTGAATTTGAAAAAGGAAGAACAAAAACAACGTTCGAAGAATTCGGTGGAGAACGAAAAAGAGGAAAAACATGTTTCAGATTTGATGAAAAATTCCATGCGAATGATGATTATCGATAATCAGTCTTCCAAAGTAGAAACCTCGAAAGGGGATTCGGAATCACGTGAGATATTGGAACACGAAAAAAGCAATTTTATCGACAATAGTAGTAATAGTATGAATTGCATTGACGATGAATTCCTTCAGGATTCGTTGGAGTCTCCTATACTGAGTAATCCAGCGATGAAGAAATTAAGCCAAAGAATAGCTCGTCAACGAATGATGGTGATGAGATGTCTGGAAACGAATACCCCCTCCAAGGACGATTTGAATCGTCAAATAGCTTTGTTGCAGAACCTTCAGAAACAACAAATCGAATTGGAAGTCTCGCTGCTGGAGAGTGAAAAGAAAAATCAGAAACAAACGGAAGAAGGTGAATCGACGGTTGACGACAATCTATCCGCCAGCGAATCCGAAGAGAATCTACAAGAATCTTCTACGCACAATAATTTAGTTGCATTGTCAGCCGAGGGAACTGTTGGCACAACGTTACCTTTGACGACGACAACAACAACAATTATGACAAACTCTTCTCATCCTTTTGGTAATAATACCAACGAGGAGGGAGATTTCGCTTCGGAATCTAATCTAAAGGTATCTTCGAGCAGTCGTGGATATTCATCTGTTTACTTAACGGTACTAATTTGGAGTGTTTTATATTCATGTACAATGAATATCGACAAAATGACTTATTCCTTTTTTATGATACAGAGTCAAAATCGAGGCGATAGATTAAGTAGTCCATACTCTTTGACAATAACGAGGTCCTTGCCGTCATTGATAGCGAATGACGGCGATGGTGACAGCGTGATAAACATGATCGTCAGTGTGCCTTCGTATGTGATACGCGGAGCAGGTACATCCAGCCATTACGAGTACGAAGTTCGTGTCGTGGCGAGGGATGACAGTTGGACATTGTTACGAAGATACAGAAGATTTCGCGAGCTTTATATTTCTATGAGACAAAAGTATGGGAGCAAGGTAGGATTCTAACTTCTAACTTCTCTAAATTGTTAACTTGTAAATAAAGGCGAATCTATCTCTGATGTATGATATTTCACAGGTAGCGACCATTAGATTTCCCCCACGCCAAGTGTTTCCTAGATACGAAATGGTAGCTCGACAAAGGCGGAAGAAGCTCGAAGAATATCTTAGACGACTTATCCAAATATGCTCGGAATTACCTCAGTGTGAAACACTGTACAAATATAATGGTCATTTGAGTAATATAGATAAACAATCCCTACTCGAGTTTAGTTCCTTCTTCAGACGTGGAACATTCGAGAGTAGCAAATACGGAACCAGCTAGAGATGAAAATATATTTAGAAAATATATTGTTGCTTAGTGTTCATTCAAATTCAAAAATCATAGAATTCATCGATTCGAGCATCGTCACAGCGATGTTTTAATCTCGAACCTCCATCGAGAGAGAGAGGATCCCTGTTCTGCGAATTCTGACATTTCAAGTAGGTTTTTACATTTTGGTAGGGAACAATTATTACCGCAAATACAAACGAGATCTGCGCTACTTGTATTTTATTTAAATTTTCTCTAACAAAAAAAAAAGAACATATTTATTTTAATATACTTTCCTCGATACGAAATCGTATATTAACATAATTCACGTTTATATATATCGATATATAAACCTTTCCTGATGTAGTTTACGAATTCCGCAAATTCGCCTAATGCTTCAAACGATGAATAGCATTGATGCGAAATTCAATGACGAATAGTTAACAGACTTGAAAATCGCCTTGTGCTTTACTTATCAGAATCGTACCAATGAAGTTTTATTTTCTTGTTTCCGTTGATCGAGATATTCTTTACACGATCATGACTGAAAATCGACTAGATATTAGGAAGGAATTATTTATGATTAAACAGAAATTCCCAGATATATCGCTGTTGGAAATTTTGTTTATATATCGCGTAAGAGAAAATATTATTATATATAAGAAATAAAATTGATATTATATTCCCATTAATGGATCTGTAAATTTTGGTACAGCTAGTATATTAACGAATAATAATAAATATTATGAAATTGTAATGATATTTTTGCGAAGAGAAAATAGCAATGATCGTTATCGTTTAGGCAACATATCACAGATCAGTTTCTTTCCCCTCATAATTTTTTATAACTTTTAAGACTCGCACTTCCATTTGATATATATACACTTGTAGATATGAAAATTATTTATATAAAACATATCCGATTCGTAAATTTTAGCTTAGATTTTCAACCAAATAAAAATCAGTCTTCTGTAAAATAATAGTTCAGTATTGATCTGATAACTCTAAACAATTTGTTGGATTCGTTTTTTACTGGGAAATATTTGAAAAGGAGAGAAACAAAAAAAGAGTAAAATAAAATAACTATGGGCTATATACTTATTATATTTTCAATGGTAAATAATCCAACGATGCCAGATATAGTTGTGTCTATGATATCTAGTATTGTAATTACCTCGAGTATTCGATGACCACAACATTAAAATATTTCCTAGCGAACATGGATGTACAACACGAAGAATGTTTGCTGGATTTATACCGCTGAATACCAAAAATATTTTTGTAGTTAACAAATCAACTGTACTAAAGCCTTCAACGATACATTGAAATATTATCAATCGGTTAATCAAATGTCTGTCGAGAGACTTTAGCGAGTTAAGGAAAAAAATGAAAAAAAAAAAGAAAAAAAACACAAATAAATAAGAGGCGCTGATCTATGGCGAAATATACACATTTTTTTAAGAGGAATTCGATCTATTTTGTATGGCGTTGTGAAAATTTCAAAGCATAAATATCACTTTTTGAATTCTATTGTGAAACGATCGTTGTAATTCGATGAATTGTATTTTCAAGTGCAAGTGTATTCTAGCGATAAACGAGGGAAGGCAAGGAATATGACATGTTACGTACAATCGATTATTTCCTCTTATCGTAAGGTATATTAGAAAGAAAAAGAAGTCCAAAAAATGGTTACCACCCTTATTATCTCACGCACGATTTTTTAAACAAAATAATTATCAGCTGAATTTTGTTTCTACACTTAATCTGAAATCATCCAGTGTTTTGTAAGTACGAGAAATGAGTACAATAAATGATCATAGCCCTGTACGAAGCTCATTATTTCACTTGGCTCCCTGTAGCAAATTTCGCTCTGTATACAGCGATTTGATAATTTGTCTTCCGCCACCTCTTTTTACTAGAGATTGTTATATCGTGTAATTCACTTGCCGATGCTTGCATTTACGAATTCTCAAAGAAGCTGGAGATTCATATCAACGATTAGAAAAATAAAGAAATCAGAGATCACACACACGATTCATTTAAAGAATATTTTTAATCATTATCAAAACATTATGACGAGTTTATTGATTTGTCTTATAGTACATGAGTGTTTAAATTTACATACGTGAACTGAAGAATAGTGGAGTCTTTCTTCGCAATGAGCAATTGAAAACCCTGTTATCTTTTCAGAATCATTGTCATGGAATGCTGTTGCAAATAAAATGATTCAATAGGAAAAGAATAAAGACGAAGAGAAGATTCATAGTCAAAAAGAATACGAATGAATCATACTCACAATTATATAAATATTTGTTCACCAGCTAAATTCTCCGTAAAGGGAGCGATAATTACACGAGTAGCGAAATAGAACGTAAGTCCAAAAGTGATGGAGATGGGTAAAGCGGGCAGTGCTTTTTTGAATATAGCTAATAATAATAACGTTAAACAAAGGCCCTGAAAAGAAAGATTCAGATTATTATCAAGATTGTTTTTGATGTAATTAAAATTCTCAAAAGTGAACTTACTATTAAAATTGCAACGAAACAAGCTAATGTTGTGTTCCAATCGCCATAACTGGAAGCTTTTCCAACTAAAACGCTGTAAAATATAAAATCTCCCAGGCCTAACTTAACGCCACGTTCTTCCTCGATGATAGCGATTTGTTGGGATTGATTACGATTGTCTTGGGGAACACTACTGTTCGGTGGAACCAATGTGGTTCGACCTACCTCTTGGGCTCGTCTCGCACTACGATCCGCTGTAAAAATCAATCATCGTTATTATTTTTCAAATCCCTAGAGAAGGTAGAGAGAACAAAATTGTACCATGAGTTTCTACCCATTCCAATGTAAACCCACTTTCTTCGCCGTCCCTAGACGCGGTTGCGGATGCGGATGCAGACGCGGACGCGTTCTGATTATCAGGTTGATTTCTAGTAGGAGATGTGGTAGCGGTATCATCTCCCGCAGCGGTATCGTTGCTAGCCATCGTCGCTGCTTGCACGTAACCGGCATGCGTCATGGTAAAAGTATACAAAATAGTCGAAGAGTAAATCAAAGCAGGGAATATAGATTCGTTTCTCTCCTGCGCGGTTTCCACCAAAATCCTCAGCGGGCCTTTGGGGGTTAATACAGCTATCAAGTCTATAAACACGAAACATCATTGTATTAACCCTTGGCACTCCGTCGTCGATTGATATTATTTCATGTAACTGTAAAAATAAAAACTTTTGTACCCCAAATACTGATAACAGCGAGAACAACCCAAGCTGTCCATTCCGGTAAGTGTTTGATGAAAATGAGCGCCATCAACGCCGAAATGAAAATTAAATAAGCTTGTTGGAGCTGCAAAGGTCCTTGCCAATGAATACATATCATTCCGACTACACCAAAATTCCATAATCCCAACGCTATAGTGATATAATCCATCGGAATATTGTATGCCATTAATACTTGTCTGGAATAAATCATTCTGAGTATCTTGGCATCATATAATTTAAATTTATGCTCGCTTTGAGAGATAGATATATATACTTACTCGACATAAATTATAGAGAAGCAAAATAATAGCATTAGAGAACTTATGATCAACCAAGCATGTATCACTTTATAAAATTTATGCTTGTATAAGAGAATAAGTACTACCGTCATACAAACAATCACGCTCATGAGTATCAACGAATTGGCAATAGCTTGCCAAACTTTGGTGCTTGTTTCTGAACTTTCCTCGTGAAATGGAGTGTATACACTGAAAATAACAGTCATGCGTAAGAATATGTTGAAAGGGTACCTGAGGTTACTTATAATATACTCACAGATATATTCCTTTCATCGTATAAAAATTTACAGAACTGATAGTCGCGACGACTACCAGCATACAAAGAGATACAGGAACAAACAATTTGATGACATGCGCCGCTCCATATTTGAGTTCTTCTTCTTCTAAATCTCTTTGATTTCTAGATCGATTGCTTTGATTGTAGGAATCGGATCTGCCTCTTCTGTGTACGTTAGATTCCACTGACATACCTGGGGTTTCGATGTGTACTTCGGGAACGCCGTTTTCCATCTAAAATCATCAATGTTTGGAATCAGAAATACGAATCTTTGACTTTGATCTATCCAAATGAGAAGATTAAAGTTTGTAAGGTTTCAGATACCTCATAGTTGATTTTAGAGCGTCTCTTTCGACGCTCGCTGACCAAACCCGATTCATCGGTGCGGGATTCCGCAACGTGACCATCCATCAGACTCGTGTATTCGTCAACCGAATCACAATCACTCTCAGACATTCATTAAAATTTCAAATGTATTGTACTGAACGAAAAAGAGACATAAGATTCGTTTGAACACTTTGTTTTGATCATTCGCGACCGATTTAGGGTTCGATTAATTCCTTTATTTGTAATATAAAGCTCCGTGACGTTGGGATTGTAAAATAACAATAAGAACACTAAAGGTTTGATGGGAAAAATTCACATTTCTTTTCAAGTACGTTTCAAATGATTCTTCTTTCACTTTCGTTCACATTTCAAGCATCGATGATTAATAAACTACCATACTATCAAGGTATTTTCCATAGTTGAACTTGCTCAAACTGTCAACGTGAACAAATAAAAGTAACAAGGGGTGATCATTGGTTGCTTCCGATGGAAGAGAAATGATGGGTACAGTAGTGGGCAGGGTTTTGTCAGGTAGAAAAAAAGAACGAGACATTTTTGGTGATTGGTTCTTTCTTTTAGAAACTGGAATCCGAATTGTTGGATATATAAGAATCATCCAATCACCGAAACTCTTTAAAAAGAGTCCTTAAAGAGTTCCAACGAGCATTCGATTCTCCAGACATTTGCAAGTTTTGTGAAAATTTTAATAAAAGTTGAAGAATTGAATTCTTTTTTAAACTCTTTGTATTTTAAGAGGTTTTTTTTTTTTTTCAAAATTCATTGGGGATTCTAATGCGCTAGCTGGGAAGGCTTGGTCGGAAGATTTCTCATCCATAAGAAATAAAACTAGATACAATATTGTATACACAAATATCGCCCATTCCTATTACTTTGAGCATACGACACTTGCAAGTTTGAATGCATTGCCTGTATGCAAAGCGCAATAATTCCAACAAAAGTGTGATTTCCAATCCTTCCTTTCTACAGGGTACACCAAGGTGCGCTGTAAGACTGTGGTAATTCCCAACGATTCCCACTGTCCTTCGCTATGTCTCACATTTTGGAATCATCGGTCAGAGACGAAGAATCATAAAATACCACTGGATTTGTTGTTTACTATATATTTAACTAAAACATTTTGGTGAATCACCAAAGCACATGATATTATTGATCAAAGATAACAGTTTAAAAAGAAAAATTAGACTGATAAAAGTTTCATCTCCACCGTCGGATCTCTCTTCACAAGCTCATCTGTGTTGCAAAAATTTTCAAAAGCTCAGATGCAGCGGTAGAGTGTTCTTCCACCAGAATTTGGAAATCTTCATAATTCTTGAAACTGTCCGGATTGTTGATAATGAATTTAAATGCTTCTAATTTGAGATCGTTTGCTTCAGAATAGGATGCATATAAATAAGTTTTGACAGCATTTTTAGGATTGAGATTTTCCTTCAACAAACGTTCACATTCGCATTTGAGGGATGGCAAATCGAATCTCACAGCTCCTCTCAAAATCTCGTATATATCGGTATGATCAAATTGTATCTTACGAGTGTACATAAACTTCAGTATTGTTTGAAAATTCGCATCGCTGATATTTTCCAAGGAAATAGGTTGGGTCACACCGTTGGATGTAGATTCTTCAATGATTGCTTTGAATTTTGCACTTTGAGTACATAATATGCATTTGTGAGCTTTTAATTCTTTATTATTGATCACAAAAACAACATCTTGGCGATCATTATTCTCAAAAAGAGTAGCCAGATCATGAAATAATTCAACATCTCTTTCAATTTTGTCTGCAGAGGTATTCACATTGAATACTGAATTTGGTTCTATAATGGTCACTGTGCATAGTATTTTGAATGTATCGACATTGGCTGCTGCTATTTTATTCGTGGTTATGAAGTCATCAAAGCCAAAATTGTTATTGTGCCATACATTGGCTGAATATACATTCTTCCAGCTTCTAAATGTGAGTATTCCTTTTGCGTCAACAGCTTTGAATGCACACCTCACTGGAACGAGATCTTCGATGAATGCAAGAACAATGCTATATCATCTGACTTTTGTCTTCTCCATAAGTGCAATTTATACTCATATTTCCTTTCAAGATCTGAGAAAGTTGGCGAGTGAAGTTCAAATGGTTCACCATAAATATAACTAAAATGATTCACCTCCCATTCAAATGAAATTTCAATAGGTTCCTTGTACGTAGTAATACAACATTCTTGGAAAATTACCATTTTAGATTCAAATATGTGCAGCTCGTCGAGTGTACAATCTGTGAACCGATGAATGTTTTCAACAATATTACACGGAAAAATTAAATTCTTTGCATAAAATCATGTTCACAGATCTCATAAATTTGAACAATATCATTCAAGATGATTTTGATATGATTCAGAATCAGATCTATCTGCTCCTGTGCAGTTTTCGACCCTGTCAATTGGGTTACCCTTTTTGATAGTTTTTGCAAAACTTATGCAATTAGACAGCCCAATTATCAATAAATTCCTGAACAGTATTGCTTGTTGAACCTTATTAGAATTCTCTATTCGTCGATAAATTTCTGTATCTTTCAGAACTTTCGAAAGAATGTTCAAAGTTGTATCGAAGGAGTGTAAGTTTCAGGGATGGGGAGTAATTCACTTCCTGCGATCTACATGATACTTTACAAGTAAATTACTGTAAAATTCACCTTGAAAATCATCGTATATCAATCGTATACTGTAAATAGTACACTACAAATTTATAAGCGTATAAAATAAATCCTTTGAAAATCTGCAATAGATTGGAATTGTTGAAAATATATTCATTTTGATGAATAAATATTGACAAATGCTTACCTCAATATCCTCGATGAAAGATTTTTTCAGTAAATTCAATAGTCGGCGTTATCGGAGGATTCGGAGGGGGTTTTGTGAAAAGCGGGAAATATGGCGCGAAAAAAAGGTGGGGAATTCAAAGCCCGAAAGTTTGTACTGGATGACGATGATCTCATAGAGTCACACTCTCAATCACCATTTTCGTTTGAATGTAAAGATGTCAAAATAGCAAGAGTTCTAAAAGAGCTCGTAATGGATACAATATATGGAAAAATTCCAAAAGAATTGAACTTTTGTTACCCAGGCACGTGGAGGTGGTGGGTGGGTCGTAGATATCGAACGCACCCCGCGAATTAAGGAAAAATCACCAGCTCGTTGAATATCAGAACAAACCGAAGTTTAGTTACAAAATAGACCCCAAAAATGACGATAGTGGCGCTCCGATGGCCGTGTTTACAGATTCATCACAGGGTTCTGTAACGTCACGTCAAAAACTGCAACATAAATTTCTACTGTTGTTTACTATGTAAAGGTGCGTTGATTTTTTACATTATGTCAAACATCATTGTGTTATCTCTAAGCGAATTTTAATGGGGGTCGATCGCACGATCAGGCCATCGTCACCGAGAAATCAAAAAACTTGTTAGTGCCGGAGCACCAATCGTTAGGAATAATCGCCATTTTGTCCGGAGGTGGCCCGGTTGAGTAAATTGAACGAAAATAGGTGCTCCACCGACTCGATATCATTTAAATCTCCACAACACCGACGACCCTCGATACTTGATTTCATTAGCGATACGCTTCAACGGTTTCAAAATCTCAACACGTCCTGTCAAACTTGAACTCGAGGGAATTCCTTCCAAGTACTTCGCACGCTTGGTGGTAGTAGTTTCTCTTTGGAAAGAAATAGTGCGTTTTGTCTACGTATTTTGATTATTCGAATTGAGTGACGTGAAGTGATATTTCAATAACACACGTATCATTGTTACCGGATATCCATTATATTTCTCTCACCATCGATTCACGAGAGAAATCTTGCCCACCTTGTCCTCGTGAATCGTTATCTTTTTGACACTTTGAAAATTTCTCCGAAAAGGGGTTGTGTGCGATATTTCGCAACATTTCGTTAACAAAAAACATCCTTTTTCGTAAAAACGATTGTAAGTTCGAACGTATTCTTCGAGGATGGATTATGGAATTTTGTTATTTCGCGTTCATTTCTCACACCTTCTTCTTTCTTGTTTTTCTTTTTCTTTTTGAAGCAGCAGGGCAGCAGTGGTACAAGAATAGCTGTGCAAGATACTTTATATTACTTTATGAGCATAATATATTTCATCGTTTTTGTCAAATTGAAAATCGTGTCACTGCGGTGAATTGAAATTTCTATTCGTTTCGATTTTATATTTTCATTCCAATGATTTTTTTTTTCCCAATTTTTTTGTATTTTATTTTTGAATATTCAAAAATGTTGCTGTCCTTGAAATTTTAAATCTCAAATAGCACACGATGGTTCAATCGCAAATAAAAATTGTATCCTTATTTTTGGTACTCGGGGGGAATTCCTCTCCGTCGTACGCGTGGGAGTGCTTAGAAGAGCGATATACTTCTCCCTATGCTGGATACATTCAAATTTTGTGTTTTTTCCTCTAATCGGTGTTACAGATCATGTAGATATAACGTAACGGAACAAGATCTTTAGGATACAATTATAATCAATGTCGACGATTGGACTAAATATTTGTTATTGATGGTTTAATTATTGGAGTAATAGCTTTTTGGTGGTTGAAACGTTGAAAAAAAAATTACAAACAAAATGACGATTGCTACAAGAGGTCAAGGAATTGGTATAGATCCTCCCGACGGTCAACAGTCCACACAGGTATTCATTTTTTCATTTATTTAGCGATATGGTATGCAATTCTAAAGTGAATAAATTCAAATGTTGGAATAATATTAAATGTGTTGCAGATGCACAGTCCTCAACAATTGACCGACACTATGTCTGGTCTTCAAATAACAGAAAATATAGTACAAACCGAATGTACCAATGAGACTTTGTCTCCCACGGAAGATGGCGATCAGCAAAGCATAGAACCTGAATTCCCCATTGATAAACTTAATATGCTGCATGAAAAAATATCTAGTCCACGTTGGGTTGTACCGGTTCTGCCGGATCAAGAATTAGAGTGCCTATTACAAGCCAGTATCGAACTTTGTAAAAAAGGTTTGTATTCACATATTGTTTGAATAAATCTTATGCATCCATCGATAGATTTCGTAACAATGTACTTGATTTTAGGAACTGATGTACACAGTGAAGCTTGTCAACGTTTTTTTCGAGAAGGACTTACAATATCGTTCACTAAGATCTTGACGGATGATGCAGTGAGTAGTTGGAAACCAAATATTCATAGTTGTATCAAGGCAAATTGCGAACGATTGGTCGAGTTATGTGTTCTTAAATTACACGACGATTGGTTTCCTTTACTCGATTTACTCGCCATGGTATTCAATTCTAGTAACAAGTGAGTATAAAAGAGATTCTAGCTTCTCCCGCATGGCAAGGAGGTTGATAGATCCTTTGATTCGTTAAACAGTGCAGTAAAGAGATAGATATAACAAGTATCTGAATCTTTTTGTCGAACTTGCAAGGAATGAAAAATTCTCTTATGCAATTTTGCGCAATATGACAATTTGATCTCTTTAATGCACTCGTCATTCAAATTGCACTTTGTATTTGATTTGACAATATTTTCTCTGTTGAAGATTTCATACATGTAACGTAGCGAGGGTTTCGGAAACCGTCCCTCCCAATTCTGACATTCCCGACGAGGAACTTTACGCTCGCTCTACTCGCAATAGAAGTCCTCGAGGCTGGCTTGTAGATCTTATAAATAGGTAAATTCGATGAATTTTCGTTAGAATCCAATATGTACCAACGAAACTAACACGTATCATTATTTTTCCAGATTCGGGAGCCTTCGTGGATTCGATATTCTACTCGCAAGATTTCAAAGTGGTCATAATTTAACAGTGCCAGTTATTTATGCTTTGATTCGACCTTTTGGTTTGTGTTTTGAACTGTTGACCGTTCATACCATAGTCAAATATTTCTTGCCTATTGTGGTAAGTATTTGAAAATTGTTGACAATGTTGAGTGATAATACTTGATCTTTATCTTGATCGATGTCCCTCTTTCTCTCTCTCTCTCTCTCTCTCTGTAGGAAAAAATCCCAATTATATTAAATAATTTGACTGACGAGGAGTTGAAGAAGGAAGCCAAAAATGAAGCGAAGAACGATACGATATCCGCTATCATATCGGCAGCGAAATCTCTGATGTTACAATTACCCCATCATAGTGAAATCATAACAAATTTGGAGATATTAAAATTGAAAATGATATTGAGACTTCTACAGATATCTTCGTTTAATGGTAAAATGAATGCTTTGAACGAAGTCAATAAAGTTATATCGACTCTTAGGGTATTTCGTAATTCGAGCATGGAAAGCCGAGACTGGATAACTGCTGAACATATGACGGTTAGTTGATTAATGTTTTTTTTTTTTTATACGCTGCTCCCTCTTTCATAGAAAACATTTTTCCTCACTTTTCTATATTCTTCAGCAATGGATTAAAGAAAATGGAGTGTTGGAAATCGTACTCAGGGATTCGTTGCATCAACCGCAATACGTAGAAAAATTAGAAAAAATTTTACGTTTCATTATAAAGGAACGTGCTCTCACGTTGGAGGATTTAGACGCAGTTTGGGCTGCGCAGGCTGGCAAGCATGAAGCTATCGTGAAAAATGTTCACGATCTATTAGCTAAACTCGCTTGGGATTTCAGTCCTGAGCAACTCGATCATTTATTCGAATGTTTTCAGGTAATTAAAAATCATTCCTTCAGGCTTGGAAGAATTTATTTATTATTTTGTTTTATTATTGTATCGTTACAGACCAGTTGGAAAACAGCGAATAAGAAACAAAGAGAAAAGTTGTTGGAATTAATTAGAAGATTGGCAGAGGACGATAAAGATGGAGTGATGGCGCATAAGGTAATATCAGTTATAAAAAAGTATCCAACAATCTTTTTTATGCATTAAATTAAAAATTGTTATTGATATAGGTTTTGACGCTTTTTTGGAATTTGGCTCACTCCGACGAGGTTCCTACAGAAATAATGGACCAAGCCTTAAACGCTCATGTGAAAATTCTTGATTATTCTTGCGCCCAAGAGAGGGACGCTCAAAAAACTATTTGGTTGGATAAATGCGTGGAAGAGTTGAAGAGCGGGGATAAATGGGCGTTGCCTGCCTTAAAACAAATTCGAGAAATTTGTTCCCTTTACGAACCCAATCCGAATTTGAGCCACAATCAACGTAGTCATCATTTACACTATAGGTAAATACATTATTTGTGAATATTTCTGTTTGTTCGTGCGGTTTATGTTCTGATTTTGTCTTTTACCTCTCAGGCAAGAAGTTATAGATCGATTGCAAAACATTCATTCGGTCGTAATACTCGTCACCAATAGTTTAACTAATTACATGGATAAAGTACGACAATTGGTCAAAGAAAATCCCAATCTCGATGCTAATACTTTCATGCCGGATGGTCGATACAATCATATCATGCAAGTACAGGAGAGACTCAACTTTCTTCGTTTTTTATTAAAAGTAAGAGCTTATTTTATCGTGTGAGAGTCAAATGGTGTTTGAATCTATTCGAGGGATAATCGTCAGAATGATTTTTCTTGATATCGTCTAAGCATCGAGTGAAAATCATCATCGTTATATCTTTATTCTCTCCTTCGGATCACGTATAATTAAAAAGAGTCTTAGGAAAACGAGAATTTGTTTGTAGGATGTTGAATTTTATTGATTTTCGATTCTTGCGAAGAATAGGACTTGCAATATATTCAATAAATGACGATTACTACTCGATGAGAAAATATATATTCCATAAAATAAAATTTTGAATTTGAATTTCCAAAAGGATGGGCAATTGTGGTTGTGCTCCGAGCAAGCCGAACAAATTTGGCAATGTTTAGCGGAACAGGGAGTCTACGTCTCGGATCGTGAAGCTTGTTTCAAATGGTTCTCCAAACTGATGGGAGAAGAACCGGATTTGGATCCAGCTATAAACAAACAATTTTTTCAAAATAATATATTACAGTTGGATCCAGCTCTGCTCACCGAGAGTGGGATCAAGTGTTACGAAAGATTTTTCAAAGCTGTTAATTCCAAAGAAGAAAAATTGAAGGTGAAGAAACGAACCTTCCTTATGGATGACGTCGATCTTATTGGGATTGATTACTTGTGGAGGGTTAGTTTAGAATCTTTGATAGAGAATTTTAAAATCATCACATGGAATTTATAGTATTAATTAATGATTTTTCTAATATTATTTCAGGTAGTTACAAATAGTCCGGAAGAGATAGCTAATCGAGCTATAGAATTGTTAAAGGAAGTTAATACCAATCTAGGTCCACGTTTGCAATCCTCGGTGGTAGAATTCCATGAAAATTACATCGCTGAGTGTATGGATCGATTGAAGGGTCATTTCGATACCGTCTCCGTGCTCAGGACAGTCGATCTCAATGGAAAGGAAGAACAGGAAGGACAAATGGCTCGCAAAATTCAAATAGAAGCTATTAAAATGTGTCGTGTGATGAAAGTGTTGCAAGAATACATCAACGAGTGCGATACAGCTTTTACCGGGGAGAGGAAAATCTTACCTTTGCATAGGTACAATTTATTTGAATTCTTTTGTATATGAATTATGAAATCTTTTGAATTTTATTATTACAGAGCTGCCCGAGGAAAACATTTAACTCTAATTATTCGGTTCGCGTGTCCCGGTCGTAGCGTCGATGATATCGATATATTCACGCATAGCAACGACACCTTAGCGTCACTGAAACGCCAAATATTGCGGAAAATTAAAGCAAATGCTGTGAAATTGGATCTTTATATGAACGGAGAGTGTTTGGAACAATCGGATGAGAGAAAATTACTCTCTCAAATTCCGTTGAGAGATAAAATGGTTTGTATAGTAAGGATAGTGAGTGGCGGGGATGCAATGTTTCATTCGAAATATCGTTATATTATAATGTGAATGAATGAATTACAGTTATTGAATGCAAAATTGAGTCAACTGAACAGTAACATGCCGAGTTCACCGGATAGCAGTTCGGATAGTTCTACCAGTTCCCCTCATCGTCCTTACGAAGGATCGAATTTGGAAGCGGAAAGTAGTTTACCTGGCGTGGTAAGACAAAAGAATAACAAAAAAAAATCCATCTTAGTGGATCAAGTGGATTATTGACTTGATGATTGAAAATTTCATAATTTCATCATTTTGACAGCTCATCTCTCAGAGACCAGTGTACGCGAACTTCTTTTTTCAAGTAGCGGATTTAGGATGTGATCTTGGACATGCTCAATTACGAGACGGTGCGAGGAATCTGTTACAATTGGTACCACCCGATAATTTAACAGTCGCGCGATTGCAGTGGCTATTCGGACACAACAGAGACGATCAAATATCACAAAATCCTCATATCGAGCAAAACACCACCGTAGATTCTTTATTTTTTACCGCGAGTCCTAGCCAAGTATTATATAATTTAGAGGTAATTATTTAGATACATACATAATTCATTGTTTGTTTTTTTGATGTATTTTGAATGGATATTGTATTATTATCATCATCATCATGTTCAGGTACTGTATACGTTGTTGATGCCAGCCCTCGATCCCACATCGGAACGCGCCTTCGAGTTCCAGTGTAATTTTATAACAAGCGGCGAGGCCGGAGTCATTCTCGACATGTTGACTAAGAATACATTTTTACCAAACGCGGAAGATGTTACAAAACAATCCGCATATCTAGTGGTGCTAAGATTGTACAAGCTTTTGTTAACGGTGGTGGGTAACGTGACCGCGTTCGTCGTGGAAGAACTTCCAAACGCGGGAATATTGGAAAACCACGACAATCGACAGCACAATTCAGCGCATTCGATAAGTCCTGTTAAGGTGTTGAAAATCGCGTTGGAGAACGATATCTTGAAGTCCGTCGCGGTCGCTTTGGCGCGTCATTTGACCAACGAAATGATGTGCGGAGTGTCCCATCCCGATAAATGTCAACGTCTCTTCGTGCAGGCCATTTCCTGGCAATTCCCTGACATAGCTACAATTCGTGCCATAATTAGAATAGCTTGGGCTTCGTCCAGTGGGAGCTTGAATAACATCAATGCATCCCCCGAGATGCTTCATTGTTTACACGAGATGAATCAAAAGGAACACAGATGTTTGGATAGTAACGATATTTTAGGTATGATTCCATTATTATAATGATTTGTTTTTATGTGATAAAAATGTTGGTTGTTTTTGTCCCGACAGTATGTAAAGAAGCACTTGAGGTGTTGACGATAGCTTTAGTGATGAACCGAGGGTCGTGGGAGATCTTATCCACGGACACATTGTGGCATACGTTTTTAATAGATCTTGTATTGTTAAGTACATCTCGAGCGATTAGAATTGCCGCTTCTGAACAGTTTTTTCTCATATCGACGTGGTGTAGCACTCAATTCCCGCCATCGGAAAAACAATCCTTGCACTGCATGATTACACCGTTGTTCACTGTTTTGAATACCAACACCGTCATGAATAACGCTGGACAAAGTCACGAATATTTTCAAGTAAGTTTATCGATTATTCGATGTGCGTGTTTGTGTGATTTGTTTTTTAACAAATTCCTTATAGCTTTTACGCAGATTATTGAATTCCGTGCACGTCACGGACCATCCGTTGCCAAAAGCCGAGAGTCTATTGAACACCGAAATAGCTTGGTTGAAGAAGGTTCGAGACAACGTCAAGGAAACCGGAGACTGCCAAGTGGACGATGCCGTACTGGAAGGTCATTTGGGCCTCGCCAAGGAATTAGTAGCTTTCTTACCTCCTAATAAAAAATACGAACTAGGCTCGGATGAAAAATCGGGAGTGAATTTGATAAAGGAATTAGTCGAAGATTTCATATTTCCTGCTTCGCGGTTGATGTTACAGTTATCGAGTACAGGAGAATTGAGCGCCTCGCAAGCGTGTCCGGTATGCACGACGCCTCAATCGACCAGCGCGGCATTCGATTTGCTCGTAGGTCTTTGCATAGGATGCGTACCTAACATGAAACTTCTAGTCACTATGCTCAACGACATGTTTTACTCCGAGAAAGATGAGCCCTTAACGGAGTGGGATTATGTGCCACCGGTGGGGCTTAGGCCGCACAAAGGTTTTGTTGGCTTGAAAAACGCAGGAGCTACCTGTTACATGAATTCAGTATTACAACAATTGTATATGGTCGAGAGCATCAGAGTTGGATTGTTGGCCGCCGAGGGTGCGGCCACAGATTTGAACGAAGACTTCTCCGGGGAGGAGAGAATCGAGGGAGAACAAACTGTCGAAACGAACGATAACGATACCAATGAAGAAAAGTGCGGGGCCGATGAATCCAGAAAAGAATACAATATAGGAATTTTGAAACAGGTGCAAGCGATATTTGGACACTTGGCGTACAGTAAATTACAATATTATATACCCAAAGGACTTTGGAAACACTTCAAGTGAGGGAACACTGTTTTTTTTTTTTTTGCATTCTAGGGAATGTTAGGTTGGATTTTATATGTATGTTTTGAAACTTGTTTGTTTAGACTTCAAGGCGAACCTGTGAATTTGAGAGAGCAGCAAGACGCGGTGGAATTTTTTATGAGCCTAGTCGAAAGTTTGGACGAGGCATTGAAAGCTTTGGGCCACGAACAAATAATGGGAAAAATTCTTGGAGGCTCTTATAGCGATCAAAAGATCTGCAAAGGTTGCCCGCATAGGTAAAAGAATCTACTCTTTCAGCATTCATACTCTCACAGTTTCCATTTGACGTCACGTTTGTTTGTTTGTTTATTTTTTTTTTCAGATACTCCAAGGAAGAACCATTCAGTGTTATAAGCGTCGATATAAGAAATCATAGTAATTTATTAGATTCTCTGGAGCAGTACGTTAAGGGAGAATTGTTGGAAGGAGCGGACGCTTATCATTGCGATAAGTGTAATAAAAAAGTCGTGACGGTGAAGAGATTGTGCGTGAAAAAGCTCCCTCCGATCCTCGCGATACAATTGAAGAGGTTCGAGTATGACTTTGAAAGAGTTTGCGCTATAAAATTCAACGATTATTTCGAATTCCCGAGAGATTTAGATATGGAACCCTACACCGTGTCGGGACTTGCCAAATTGGAGGGAGAGGTTATAGAATGTGATTACGGAGAATCCACTAAAGAGACTTGCACCAAGTATCAATTAACCGGTATCGTGGTTCACAGCGGACAAGCCAGCGGCGGTCATTATTATTCTTACATTTTACATAGGTATGTATTTTCGAAGAAACCACTCATCCACCACTCAATCACCACAGAAAAATGAAATCCTTTATATCCTGGAATTTTGTTTTTCAGGCAAAATGATGGTTCAGTGAAGTGGTATAAATTCGACGACGGTGACGTTACGGAATGTAAAATGGACGACGAAGAAGAAATGAAATCACAATGTTTCGGTGGAGATTATTTAGGAGAAGTGTTCGATCATATACTCAAACGCATGAATTATCGTAAACAAAAGAGATGGTGGAACGCTTATATGTTGTTTTATACCAGATTAGACGTAGAGGATAATTCTTTATTGAAAAGTTTCAACGAATTGTCTTTGTGTAAGTTCCAAAAATATATATCTAAAATTGTATGAAGGTAGTTTACGTATGAGGTCTCTATATTGCAATACTTTGTCGTTTAAATTTTTCCAGATACTAAATTAGGAGTGATGAAAATGCCCCCGGCTATCGAGTACAGCGTTAGAAAACAAAATATCAAATTTATGCATAATCGCAATCAGTTTAGCGCAGAATATTTTTCATTTATTAAAAAACTTGTATCTTGTAATGCCAGTAATGTTAATAGAAAAAATCCTAACGAAAAACTTGTAAGTAACGAATCTTAGGATTTAAGATCTTGTGGTTCTTCTTGATCGTTGAGATAATTCATGAATCAATTAATGGATTTTAGAGTAGCGAAATCGAAGAATTGGCGATACTTTCGGTACAATTGGCATCGAAATTTTTATTCTACACCGGTTTCCATACGAAAAAAACACTCCGAGGGACGGCCACGGATTGGTGCGACATCGTGTGTCATAATCTACGTGCCAGCAAAGCGGTACGATCTTGGTTCGCTCATCACGTTCTTTTTAATCATCCACACAGGTGAGTACGCGTAGATTTAACATTGAATATGCGTAAACATTGTATTTATCTTATTCTTCCTTGTTCTTCAGATTTTGTGAATATTTATTGAGTTGTCCAAGTACAGAAGTGAGAACAGCGTTCTCCAAAATTTTGTTATTTCTTACCCACATTTCTCTACAAGACGGCCCCTGCATGCCTCCTAGTTTGAACGCGCCGAGTGAGTAAAAAAACTAAAGAAAAAGATTCGTGAGAATATTCTGGTAATGAAATATCATAAATTTTCCAGCTATGTTATTGGATCGTACGGCGACGTTGAGCGATCATTTGTTACACGCTGTACTGTCATTACTCTACAGTGAAATTTCTGAACACGCCCGACATTTACCGCATTATTTTTCCTTTTTCCATACCTACGCGACCGGTCTACCCCAAAAAACTCAATTATTAAAGGTAAGAAGAGATCATCGTGGGGGGAAAATCTTTGTTTAGAAATAAATAAATAATCCGTGTTTTTGTGTTCGCAGTTGAACGTGCCTGTAACATTTATGTTGGTTGCCATCGAGGAAGGTCCGGGTCCTACGATAAAATACCAATACCCAGAACTGACGAAATTACACCAAGTGGTTAGTATGTTGATTCGTTGTTGCGACGTTTCGTCGAAAACAAGCTCTAGCCAGGTTCCCAACGGAGTAGAACCGTTGCCAAATCCCTACGGTGATCCGGCCTGTCAGGGCGAGTATTTGATGCCCATTCAATCCCAGGCTGTGGAACTTTTGTTTGTTAAAAACAGGTTAGTTGGATAGATATCAAGAGAAGAATCAATTTCAATTTCAATATTGATTTATATACTCATTCGCTTCGCAGCTATATAAAGAAATTGATAGAAGATCCAAATGTCACGGACGATGCTGTTAAATTATTACAATATTGTTGTTGGGAGAATTCTTCGTTATCTCAAATGGTTCTCAGTGAGTTATTATGGCAAATTGGATTTGCTTACAACAACGAACTAAGACACCACACGGATCTTTTACTCGCGATGCTACTCATGGAAGATTCGTGGCAGGTTCATCGTATACACAATGCGCTCAAAGGTTTGTTACGACACATACTATGTGAATCCATGTAAATCAGCCCTACGCCACTGCCACTTTATAGTAGAACTTTGATTGTCTTTTGCTACGAGACGTCACTAATGGTACACTGGGTAAGCAGGGATTGGGTTAGAGCTCATAACATAACCTCAATAAAAGATTCAGATTTGGATCAATAATTTCAAGCCAAGTTGATATTGTTTCAATAAATTATTCAAATTATTCTTTCTATTCTGTTTATAATATTCTTGAAGCTACTATGGAGCTCCTCGCTTGGAAGGTTAAGTTCGCATCTATGTTTATTTCGCCCCGTACCCAGTGAACATAGAACGCCACTTGGTTCGGGTTTAGCGTCAGTGAGAATAAGTGGCCTCTTTTCGAGATAGGTTTTGTATTGGAGTGGCATAGGGTTGATGTGGATTAAGAATGTAATATTTCTTACTAATATTATTCCATCGATCGTTTAGGTATGCCCAACGAGAAAGAGGGATTGTTCGAGATAATAATGAAGAATAAGAATCATTATCAGAAAAGAGCTTATCAGTGTATCAAATGCATGGTACAGTTGTTCGGTAAATGCAGAGTGGCGCATCAATTGTTATGTAATACTTTAGACTTTAAAAAGAAGTGGGCTCTGGCGGTTGATTGGTTGAACGACGAATTGGAGAAGGTAACGATAACGTGAAATTTGGTAGAGTAGTTCTGAATGTATGTTGTTTTCACAGAGGCCTTACGGGTCGACGGCTCCGTATACCCACACCTACAACAGTTGGTCTCCTCCCGGAGGACACTCCAACGATTCCACCAACAGTTACGTTCTCGAACGCAGCAATAGCGCGAAAAAAGTCCTCGACAGGGCTTACGAATTGTGCCCCGACGATGAACAGGAGATGAAGGACGAGGAAATAAAAGAACAGGAAATTAAAGATCAAGAACTCAAAGATCAAGCGATCAAGGATCAGGATATCAAGGATCAAGATGTGAAAGATCAATTTTATAACGATGATAGCAGCAAGTACGAAGAGATGAACTCCCACGATAGGATAAACAAAATTTATGAATTTAAATGTATGCCGGCAGATATTTGGGGAATCAAAACCGAGTGAGTCAGACAATTTCCTATATTTTTGTTTACCACTAGATTTACAATATTTTGAATAATTCATTGATGAAATGATTGATTTTTCAAGTTTCGACGGTCGTGAAAAGGTATTGAAACGTGCACAAGAGAACCAGCAGCCGCAACCAGGACCGTCTCCGGTTCACACACCAGTTCGGGCAATATACCGAAACAGCAGTGTCTTCGAATCACCAAGAACCAACGTCCAGGATCCATAATGAATACCGAGTTTGGATATTTCGAGTTACCGCCTTTGTGGAACTATTTTTAAATATTTCAAGATTATAGCACCGAGCATTAGGTGCGTTTAGTGAAGAAGGAGAAGAAGAAAAAGAAGAAGGAAACAAAAGGGACATGTACAGATATAGAACTATGCTACTACTTCTACAACTACCGTTCTATTATTACTACGACTCAACAGGTTTTTGTTTGACGTCTATCGTTACATTCATCGAAGAGTTAGTTGTACTCAGTCGATAAACTCGACACCCTGGCAGCACCGCCACAATCTGTTCTATCCATATTATCTTCTTTATATGGATATAATATAACAAGAAAACATAAAAACCGTGTGAGTGCGTTGAATAAAATGACTCTAACTAACTTATGAATTCATATATATCGTCATCGATACTAGGCTCACACACTATATCCTCTTTTTTTTTTTTTTTCCCCCTCATCGTTGTTAATATCTCGTTTGTTCTCTTAGTTACTCATTGTGTAATCGCTCAACGGTTTTTTGTTGCATTGTTTTTATCGAATCAATACGATTTCTATTTGAAAAATGCGAGAGTGAAAGTGAAAAAGAGAGAAAACGTGAGATATGTAATCTTAGATTCATTAGAAGAAAAATCATGATATATATTTAAAAAAAGAGATTCTAGACTCTAGCTCTCTAGATTATAATGGAAGATAGATGCCGGCTCGATCGATGCGTATGAATTCAAGTTTAGCGAAACGATAATAAGATTGTATAAATGTATATTGAATATTTGAATATAGCGTTACGGGGAAAATCTAAGCCATCTAAGGAAAATGAGAGAACAAAGAGTAAAAGCAACAATACTTTACCGTAACACTCGTGTAAATTTATAATACCCGAGTAAATATAGCACTTTCTTATCAGCAAGTTTAATTATAAAAGGAAAACCCAAGAGAGAATAATTGATAGAGAAAATCAACTCCTTTTATATAGCTCTGATATATCACATCGGTCATTTATCGTTAGATTCGAATTTATCGATGTTTCTTCATCTCACGGACGTATACGTATATATTATACCTACCACCCACACATATTTCTGTTTCCTAGAGAGAAAAGGTATACTAAGAAAATACACAACCAAAAGAATTATAATTTTATGTACTTAAATGTCGAGCAGCATGAATTCAAATGTTTTCTTCTTCGAGTCATGATTCCGTGTTGGACGACTTTGAGTATGTAGATTTTTAATGAATACCTACTACGCATGCCTTCCAAGTGTACGTTCTTTCTCTCTTTCGGCTTTACTATACACAGAATACAACAGTCACAAGGCAGATCGTTTGCGTTGCGTTTTTATCGATCGAGTCGAAAAATGGAAACAATGAATCGTATTTGTAATTTTTTTTGTGTTTTAAATGCATAATCATGGAAAGAAAATTGTGGTACTTTAGAACGCTCTATATTTATTTTTAACTTGATTTTCTTTTATATAAAACAAAAAAGGAATACGTGACGAGGAGGTGGTACTGATGATAGAAGATCATGGGCCCGAGAAAGTTGAAGGAAAGATGTATAATTGCATTGAGAGCAAAGAGGGATGAGACAATGATGTTTGGATTATATATATATATATATACATATATATATATATTATACACTATTGATACTGACAAAAATACTGAGTCTGATGATCTTTCGATGACCTTCGACGTTATATCTCGTTATATACGTATGTGGAAATAAGATTCGTGTAATGTCAAAGTAAGAAGTAACTAAGACCAATGAGAAAAGATGTATCGATTCGTTTGTATTTTTCTTCAAGTATATGTACCAAATTAATGAAATAGCTTTTATCGATTTATAATAATGATATCTTATTATTTTATTTGGATATATGTACATATATAACTGCTTTTTATAAGTGATATGAAATTATTATATTCCTATTATACATTGAAAGGTTGAAAGAAGAGAAAAAAAACAAATAATAAGATGATGAAAGAGAGCGAGAGGAAGAAATGTAATTGTAAATCATGTTTTTGTACACTAAAAAAGAACACCTAAACACACATATTACTACTACTACTACTACTACAACAACAACAACAACAACAACATATATAAATGTATTCTCCAAGTTTTCTGTTTGTCGAAAACTAAAATCGAAAGAAACAAATAACAAAGCAACGTTTATAGTCTATATTAATTTAATATTTAAATAATCATGTCACCAATTTAGTGCTACACGTCTCTTGTATAATATAAATATCATAGTTCTTTTTTTCTTTTTGATTCGATAAGACCACTCGAGCGTCACACATTCATTTCGTCTCTTTTTCAATATTTGATATCTACAGGCACGGTAGAAGGAAACAGTGCCTGTAGCTTTGTATGGCGACTGAAATCGGGGTAAAAAGAGAACAGATTAAAGCAAAAAATTCCCGGACTGGAATCGAAATTCATTGTGTCATACTATTACCTATTACTATTACTATTACTACTACTAGTATTACTATTAACTCACTACTACTATTACTAAATACTACTACTACTGCTGCTACTACTACTACTACTCTTGTTGGTAGTGTATTAAAAGTGTTGTAATTTCATCATTTCTTTCATATAACGACGAAATCAAAAAGAAAAGAAATGAATTCCCTCGTTTGAGGGGAGATATGAGATTCTTGTTGAGAGAAATTGTTCAGTTACGTAGTAGAATGTTATTGGAAATACAATAAAAATACGTTTCACGCGAAATCACGACAACAAAAATACGTAAGAAATCAAAAGGAAAAGAGTTAAATTGTGCAACGTGTGTTGTTCTTGAAAGATTCACGAAGAATTTTCAATGTATATTGAATTTCTGTACATTTGTATAGAGATGGGGGGAGACTAGTTCAGGTGTTTTGTTTGTTGTGTCTTCTCTTTATAATAATTATTTAATATCCTTGTTCAAGCCAGACTTCGTTTATCCTCACAGGAGGGCCTACAGGGTGTCTTGACTTGACCAAGGTCCATCAATGAATGCTTCGTTTAGTTTTACTAGAGTTAGAAAATATAATTTAATAATTCGATCGACGCTCTAGTCAGTAAATTTAAATAAAAGAAGAAATGGAAAAGGAAACAAAAGGAATAAAAACGAAGAGAAACGAAGGAAGCAAAGTTAGTTCCAAAGTGATAAATAATCGTATGTCGTAGTTAAGAGAGTAAGAAAGTTTCTTGTTGAAAGAGAAAAAGAAGAACCTGGGTTTTTTTTCCGTGAATGATAATATATGAAAATTCATCATCGTCATCGGCATCTTCATCATCTCTCTCTCTCTCTTCCGCTTGTGAAACTACCAGGCCAGAGACAGACGGACGGACCCCCGACTTCTATTTTTATTTTATATATACATATATATAAATATATATATATATAATAAAAATCATTTCACACAAAGGCATGAAGTCTGTATGCATTTATAATAAACGCTTTTAATATAATATTCGAAAATTCCTTTGTATTCTCATTTGCCTTTGATATGGGAACTACTTATTGTAACGATTCAATACATTACCTCCTCCCTTTTGTTTTATTATAAATAAAATATAACAAACAAACAGATCACGATGAGTAGATGATCTTGTTCTTTTAAACCGTGATTTCGCGAATTTGATAAATAAATGTGTATATATAGCGAGTTAAGCGAAAATTATTATGTAAAGCCAATTTCGATGAGGGAATCTAACTATCTTTTATGTGAACTCTATATAATCTCTATGCAAACACGACGCTACTCTGATATGTACCCGAGAATGAAAATAAGAGAGGGAAGAATGAAGAGACGAGTTTATGCGATTCAGAGTGATTTTAAATAATAAATCGAATATGACGATGAATTGTGATTAGGAGAGAAGAAAATGTTTTTTGTTTTTTATGTACTGGTAATGTAATGTAATATTGTTCTCTGTAGTTTTAGGTGGATTTTATGTGTAAGGTGACCTGAAATGAGATCTGAGATTCGTTTGTTGCGTAATGGGTTATCATCGCGAGGAAAAAAGGAGGAGAGGATGGATAGATAGATAGATTATAGGACGGTAATATCGAGATTCGAATTGCATGTTGTATTCTCAATGAGATGTGATTATTGCGTTGAAAGTGAGTTGTTGTGTTTTGGTTTATGTTTTATATTCACTTCTCATATTAGTTTTTAGTTTGAAATTTAGTGGAGAGATGTGTGACAATGAATTTCATGATATACGATGTGCGTGTATGGTTTCACTTGAACAAAATAATAATCTCTGATTTGTACAGAACACATATAATATATCTCGAAGAGCTGGGAATTAATCTTGAAATTTTGGAAACCCGATATCGGAAAGAATGATGTAAATGTTTCTAAAGGATGTTGTGGGGTTAATTCCGGATAAAAAGGGTTGTCAGTTTTTGACATGAATCGTTCAAAGCCTGAGAATCACAATCTTTTGCCTGGGTTTTGTTGGGCATTTTCAGCGAGGCTCACAACTTTTTGTTTTTGTTTTATTATCAGATATGGTTTAAAACTGACACCAGCTTTCCAACAGCTTTTTTTCTTTGATACTCAAAAACGGATAACATATTATAAAATAATGACCATCTTAGAAGGTCTAAAAAATATCTTTTACAAGAGCTACGTGAAGAAATGGAATATACAAATAATAGCAGGATGGATAGTATCGAAATTATACAACTGATTATCTGGTGAAAACAAACGAGCTCTTGAAGCGAAGATTCGAATAAATATCAAGAAATGTGCATAAATCTGAAAAAGCAGTGCTCCTTCTTGTTTGAAAATCAAGTTTCATGTTTGAATATTCACAAACAGGCATATCTGATTTAAGGGGAGATCCTGCTTTAGGAGACCTCAAAATACTGTTCTTTTTGAACATTTTTTGAGGGACCAAGAAAATAATTTTATCCAACGAACTTTTCAGGGTATTTTCATATATTTTTCAAGTGAATAAGATACAGGTGTTATTTCTTATCCAAAACGGAAAAATCAAACGGCATTTCAATTTTCATACAGCATTCTTCTATGTGAACCAAAAATTCGCGGAATTCCAAATTTGCTCGGGGTTTGGAAAAAAAAGCAGCTCTTTTTGGAGGAAGAATAATCACTTAAATTTTCTATAAACATTCCTTAGACATGATTTTCCAGTTCAAATAAAAGAGGATATAAAACTGAAGATAACAAGCTTTGGTTCATTTCAATCGGACGTCTAGGTTTTTTTTGCAATCACTTCCATCAGTTGATGATGATTGTGAAACTGAAAACTGAAGAAAACGCAGTTTCCCTCATTATTTCTCATTGGAAACAAATTAGTTTATCAACTTCAAATGTACACGAATATACTCCAAAAAGTTCGTTTCATTCAATTATTTTGTTCGTATCTCAAAAGATTTTCCAAAACAACACTGTTAGAAAAATCTGTCTTTAACTTCATAATAGTATTGTTAAGTTTAAGACAGATTTTCCTAACAGTGAACGCTTTTTTGAGGCCTCTCAAAGCAGAATCCCCAGAATTTATCAGCATCGAAAAATTCTTTTTCGTTTTGAAGTGGAGGTATACAGGTGTGAAATATCGGATAAAAATTGACGGAAAGTTGGTGAGTTTTGAATCGAATTTCACAGGAAAGATACCGTAAAGATTCCAGCGAAATTTGTTTGATGGGATCTGTTGAATATTGCGAGCAGAGATCTGTTTCGTTGAAAAATGTCTATGATAAAACCGTGAATCATCTTTGGAGAATATCGCATTTTCTTTGCAAATTTTCGAAAGACACTGAGAATCTCTGAAAATTTGGAACATTTTGTACAGACTTTTGTTAGAGTTTTTTTTTTCCAGACAAATAGGAACGAAATTGCGTTCTAAAAAAGTGTTGAATCAAAATTGGAGAAATTTTTAGAGTTTGTTACACGGAGATAATTAAATAGTAATGATTTAGATGTGAAATTTTCAAAGGAGAATACATCGTCACGATTACGATGTTTCGTAGCGCTGACGTTTTATGCGATTTTTCGTGATAGCAACTCTATCATCGGCACATTCCTATCGCAATGTTTATTATTTAATTCTTTCCTTGTGGAGTTTTTCAGATATTTGCAGAGAAAGTGCGATGGTTCTTTCAGAGATTATTCATGGTTTTGTAGAAATTTTTCAGCGGAATGTTTCCGTGATTCCCGTAGAAATTTTGAATTATTCTGTTCCCACAAAGCAGAAGCGTGTTGCAAATAAATTCTGAAAGAAATCTTTTTGAATATCAGGGATTCATATAAATAACTCATTCTGAATTGTCATAACGGGGAATTTTGAATAATCTCTTCTAGCTGAAAATGTCTGTAAACCGGGGAAAGGATTGTTGTCTGGCTTTGAAATCAAAAACAAAAATTCACAAAATTTCTATCCGGTTTTATTAGGGGTGCACGAGACGAGATTCTCGACGATGCTTTGAAAGTATCGTCTCGGGGTCGTTGGACACGTTATCGGTATCGTCTAATATTTCTGATGAAAGTAACAATACTCCACCATTATACTCTGAATATCATCACATGCTATCAGCACAGCTTTGTTCAGTTGATCAGAAAGACAGGGAGCAAAGTTTTGGAACACAAGCCTAGTTGCAGATAATCACTTTATTCGGCAGTAGGGTCTCCATCTCAGCGAGGAACTCTCAAATTTCTCCAGAATAGTATACAATTTTGAGAAATTTCCAAGTTGAAAGTGAATTCTCTAATAGAAACATTTTATCGGAGTTAATTAAGGGGATACCAGCGTATCATCCGAATAAACATTTTATTGTAAGATTTCTCCGAAGAGGATTTATGAAACCCCTGGTGAAAATGAAGCGGATGGAGCGACGCGGAAGGGTGAAAGGAACAGTATCTAAGCGCAAAAGAAGCGGAAATTCAAAGGTTTCTACGCTTCATTTGTTTCAACATTTTTCACCAGGGACAGTCTGAAATTTTCAGGAAATAATATTTCATACTCTATGGGTATTGCGCTATCGAAGATTATTTTTTGAAAGTTGTAGACTGTTCCATAAATTCAGTACAGAGAAGTCTTACAGACAAAATGTGTTTACGCTGGTATACGGAGAAAAATGCCGCTCGAAAATATAAGAATTCTTGTTATTTTCCTTAGGGGACTAGAAACAGGAGTGCAATATTTGTAATATGAATTTTTACATAGAAAATACGGAAGATTACGAATATCGTAGAAAAATTCATAGGTAGGATTGAAGTTTTAAACTCTGAACGTTGAATTTTATAAAGCGTATAGTAAAATTCAGTTATTGATTCGTAATCGCCCTTATTTTTATGTAAAAAACCATTTTACAAACCTTCCTGTTTCTGGTTTAGCAAGCAAAAGGAGAAAAAGTAGTATATTTTTTTCTCCGTGTATCTCCTTAAGACTTATGTTGAATTTGTTCTAACAACTGATGATATTCATATGATATTACTGGAATATTATCCACAATTTTCATGGGATATTATTGTGTGCAGCCGAATAGATGTTCAAATGATCCATCATTTTTGTATTGATATCAATTAATTGAAGTTTAAATTCAATATACATGTATAATGAATTTTTCTATCAGTCTTTCCATCTGGAAACCACTGGTTTTCCCAATGAAAATTCCTGTGAATATCTATGAACATCTTTGAAAAACTATGAACACCTCTGAAAAACTGCACTTTTCAGTCTTTGAGATGTTCAGAGATTCCCAGTGAAATTTTTCCAGTGGGCAATTTTCAAAATAAGACTATTTCATATCCATATATTATAATTTGAGAGAGATATACAATATCCCTCTCTATTATTTTCATATTGAAAAAAATCAACACTATTGATCCCTAGTTGAAGAATCCCATTCAACCGATTGATTCTCATTGATTCCGATACAGAAAACTCATTCAAACCCATTGAAAATCGATTTTTAATGTATTTTACTATTAATGAACAAAAGCGTGTGGAAGTTTCATGATGACTCATATAAAAAAATCCCCATGGTAAAGGTTTTTTCAATCTCACAAGGAACAAAATGAGCCCTCATAAGTCATAAACGGATGAAAAATAAAAATTTTTTAAGCAAAAAACCATGTGAAATGTCGCGTTTTTGTTACAAGGTTGTTTATTTATACTTCGAGTTGGTTCTTAAATAAGAATATAAGTCCCAACGAATATGATTATCGAATTCCTTCGACCTTGGTGCTCCGCTTGACAATAATTTTTCTAATTTAATCCTGAATTCTCTCGGAGAACTACCTTAATCGGTTCAATGAGATTTTTTAACCAGGGATGATATGTCCGAATATTAGATCTTTATTCTCAATTTCGCGTGAATTCCAAAACGATACTGATATCAGTCTCGTGCTTCTGTGCACCCCCAGTATTATCGACGATATTCTCGAGTATCGAATATCCGGTCTCGGTATCGTCTCGACTCCAAATACAACAGTAATATCCTGTAGAAAATTGATAGCATATTTTGGAACGTTCCGTTTGGAATTCATAAACTAACGATGACAATGCTTTTATCAAGTTTTGATAGGATTCCAAAGAAAATCGGATAAAAAATTTGTCAGTTTTTCATAAAAAGAAAAGATTCGTTGGATAAATAACTATACAACTTGTAAGCGCATGTGGATTCATTTTTTTGTAGTTAGAATAACACATTTTTTCTATTGATTTAATCAATTTTAATCAATAAGCTCTTTTGTGAAAATTGGTTGAATCAATGAAAAAAAAAACAGGTTCGTATGCAGGGTTGGAAGTAATTCAGTTGAAACTCAATTGAATTGATGTTCAATTACCAATTAAATTTAATTTTGAATTAAAATTTCCATTAAGGGATTATATCCCCCTTATTCTCTAAAACAAAAGCTTTTTTCAATAATTCTTTTTGAGCATTCCTTTACGATAATCATGAACAACCGATACACCAATCGATTGAGCCGCTCTTCAGGAGTAAGAAAAACTTTGTTTATTGAAGGTTTTTCACAAAATAGCGGTTGTAGGAGCGTTTTGCAGGAAACTATGGTTTGAAATCGGCAAGCAGTAGAACTCGAAGAGTTTTCATCCGATCGACTTGAAAATTGAACTGTAACTTCATCGTGTAATTATCTAGTGAAGTACCCGACGAAAAACGATTGAATCGATCTAGTAGTTTTCTAGGGGGAAAATTGACCAGAGCGCATTTCCTTAAGATATGTCCAGTGTTCAACAGACCCAAACGATGAACGATGAGTTTTTATACTAAATATGATTTCTTATCGATCAAGGTATGGCGAGATTCGTTTGCGTGGAAGACTACGAAAAATACGCTTTGCGTAATTTGCCACCCATGGTGAGAGATTATTACAGATCCGGCGCAGGAGAAGAGTACAGTTTGAAATTGAACAAAGAAGCGTTCAAGAAGTGAGTAGTAGTATCTCTTCGTTATTTATGGTTGGTATCCAGAAGTGCGAGATGAAGATTTTCGTTCTCATGGATTTCCTAAAAATCTCTGAATATTCCTTTAATGAAAAACTCTGAGAAAATCTGAAAAAAACCTGCGAGAATTTGAGAAATTGAAAATTCTCAAAGTCCCATAATTTATTGAGGATCAGCTGATCAGCCAGTCTGTGACAGATAAAGTTTCTCACCTGAATTTATTCCTAAAAGCCCAGGGAAAAATCATTAGATCTATTCAGATCTAAATAGATCTGAGTAGATCTGATTTTTGGTCAGATCTGGTTCAAAAGATCAGATTGGCACATCTGGTTAGATCTGAATTGAATATTAGATTAAATCTTAATGAGCAATTGGTGGTTCAACTGTCAGAAATTTTGTGATATCTGTCTGTATATGAATTTGATTTTGCACATATATTGTGACAAACACAAGCCAGAATCGCAGTTTTTCAGATCTTAATAGATCTGTTTAGATCTGGTCAGATCTGATCATTTTTTCCCGGGAGTGCCACAAATTGATGTATCCATTTTCTACAAGACACCAAAAGATAGCTTTTGGGTTTCTTAAACGGTTCTTACTCCCAAAAAGTATCCTTTAGAAGATTTCAAACTTGTTTTCCGGACAAATATGTTTCGAATATCTGAAAGATACTTTTTGATGTTGCATAAGACATTTTGAACAAACCCTTTAATTCTCGCTCAATCTCATTGAATCTTGCACAATGTTCTGACTGAATCCCATTAAATCTCATTCCGTTAGATTCTATGAATTCTTTTAACCAGGGTTATCCGGAAGAGATATCTTCAAAACACGGTGGGATTATATTGTTATGTGGGCTCTGTGGGAATGGGAATTTATTCCAACCGATGAGGATTCTACAACAAACCCAGATAGAAAAATGTCTCAATGATGCCATCATAATGGTAACATGCACGCCAAGAAATGTTCGCATCATGGTACCAAGGTGTTTCCGCATAAAGTATTGGTATTGGTGGCGAAACGGGGTGATGGTACCATAATGAAGACATAATGTTTACATTTTATGCACCATCGCAAGCTGAGCGGAGTTCATGATAGTAGGTTTACGGCACGTTATGTTACAAAGGATTTAGAGCACGTTTTTCTATCTGGGAAAGAAACGAAGAAGAATTAGATTTATTTGATATCCAAACGTAAATTATTGTTCTCTTTTAGATACATAATTAGACCGCGGATGATGAAGGATGTGTCGAAAAGAGATACAAGCGTAACGATTCTGGGAGAGAAAATTTCTATGCCTCTGGGGGTATCTCCAACGGCGATGCAACGAATGGCACATCCCGATGGAGAATGCGCAAACGCGAAAGGTATATTTATACATACCCTGATTAGAAGCACCCATTGATTCTGACCACTTCTCATTAAATTACAATTAAACGTGGACAATGTTCTGACCAAATCTCACCGGTGATTTTTCAATGAGATTTGGTTTGAACTTTCATGCGAATCTCGTTGAATCTGGCCAAATCTCACTAAATTACGATTAAACTTGGACAATCCCTGGTAAAAACGCGGATAGATTCGGATAAAAATTTGCCGATGGATACAAAAATAGGATTGAAACGAATAAAAGTGGATTGTATTTCTATCCGTTTCAATCCTATTTTTGTATCCATCTGCAAATTTTTATCCGAATCTATCCGCGTTTTTACCACACGGAGAGAAAAGTATTGCTGGCATAACAAGCAGGTCTGTTACTACAGCGCCTACAAAAAAAATTAGCTGTAAGAGCAAGAAAAATGATTGACATAACTGAACTTTTTTGCTGACATAAACACATTTGTTGATATAACTAACGTCTTAGTTAGTTGCTGTAGTGAATATTTTTGCAAGGACCACAAATTTCTTCGTAGGCGCTATAGTAGCGAACCATTTTTTCTCCGTGCAGGGATGTTCTGACCAAATCCCATTGAATTTCATTTGTCAGATTCAATGGATTCTTTTAATCAGGGTATAAATTGAAATGAACCACATCCTTAATTGAAGAATTCTATTAAATCAATTGATTCTCATCGATGAATCATTAGAAATTGATTTTCAATGGGATTTCATCAGTTTTCTGCATCAGAATAAATGAGAATCAATCGGTTCAATGAGCTTCACATGGAATCCAACAGAAACCCATAGCGACTGTGACAAAATGACACGGAAGATCGAGAGGAATCCATTGGATTTGGTTGGATTCAATCAAATTTTGTTAAATTTTGCTAAATTTCACTCACAAATCGGACTCTTTTTTCATGAAAAACCAATAAGAAAAGACGAATTTCAAGAAATCACGGCAAAATTGAATGAAATTCACAAACCTTTGCCAATTTTCTTTGATTTTTGTAAAGATTCGTGGATTTTTGTCAGTTTTGAATAAATAAAGTGTCCAAATTGAGGATGAAACCCACTGAGCATTTCCGTTAGAACCTCGTATTAATATTGCAGCAATATTGATGCCATTTTGGGAGTACCTGTTTTTCAATTTATAAATGCAATATTACAAAAGTAACTCACAGAAATATCGTTGGAATATCACTTGACAACGTAACATCGCTGCAATTTACTTGTAATTGAATTCTGTAATATTACTGTTGTAATTCTCATGACAGGTACTTTCAAGATCGCATCAATATCGCTGCAATATTAATGCAAGGTTCTAACAGACATGCTCAGTGGGAAATCAACAAAAGTTTTTCCACCAGGGCGGGATCTTTTAGATTTGTTGTGGACGTAAGACATGTTTCAAACGTTTAAAAGATAGAAGACCTCTTCTCGAATGTCCACATCTGCTCACCGCCTGGTAGAAATTTCGAACGGGAAAATATCAGGGCCTGATGTGGCATGCCTGATTCCCTATAAGGTCTTCATCAGGTTTCGTTACGGCACGGAAAACAAAGATTAGTTGAAATAACTATTTAACTTGTAAGCGCATATGGGCCCACTTTTTTTCGTTAGAATAACAATTTTTGTCGTCAATTTAACTAATTTTATTAGTAAATCATTTTAAATTGGTTAAATCAATTGATGGATTTGTTATTCTAACGAAAAAAAGTGGGCCCATATGCGCTTACAAATTAAATAGTTATTTCAACTAATCTTTTTTTTCCGTGGGGGTTCCCTATTTCCCTCGATTTTATGGAAATCTTATCCGAACCCTGTTGTACCCTTGCGTTACAACCCTATTTGAATCCCATTAAGAAAATCGAGTAAGGGCCTCGGAAGATTTTCCTCATTCACGCGTTCCGGATTCTAACCTGATCAGGACCTTACTGAAAATAGGGAATGCCTGATCAAATTTCTACTAGGGCAGTTCTGCTTAGTTTCGGTTTTTGCCCAGAATCTACCGACGGTTTCCATACGAATTGGCCTAGGATTTTCCGCGGGAATGAATCGTGAAATTTTCTTGCAGCCGTGGAAGAAGTAGGAACGATATTCATACTCTCCACATTATCGACAAGCAGTATCGAGGAAATTGCGGAGGCAGCTCCAAAGGCGATCAAATGGTTCCAATTGTACATCTATCGTGATCGAAAAATAACTATGGACTTGGTCAAACGTGCTGAAAGATCTGGCTTCAAAGCAATCGTACTTACGGTGGATGCCCCGATCTTTGGGGATAGACGTGCAGATTTGAGGAATCATTTTGTTCTCCCTCGACATTTGAGGTTCCCATTTTGATCTCTCATTCACCCTTCGTGGCACTGCAGGTCAAAGAACCGGATGAAACTTTCCAAGTGTATGCGGGCGCGAATGATACGGGTTTTCGAAACCCATATGGCACAAAAGTCCCCGCAAAGAGCTCCCGTTATGACAGTAAACATGAATTCATTATGAATAGTTTGAATTCAAAATGAACTCTTGATGAATAACTTAATCTTCAGAAAGAATTCATTCAGGGTTCAGACAGAACTGGAATTCCGGGAAATTCGGGAAAACTCAGGGAACTAAAGATTGGACTCAAAACACCGGGAATTCTTGAGGAAATCACTAGAATTTTTTCAAAATAAAAATTTCTTCATTTATTCTATTTTTCATTCTCTACAACATATTTTCTTAATTTTTAATCGTGGAATCTTAGAAATTATACACTGAGGAAAAAATGTTTAGGGATACATTCATGATCCGACGATTTGTGGAAATTAGAATTTTACTCAGGGAAATTGATTGAACAAAACTTGTCTGAACCCTGTATCATATCACGAATTCATAAAGAACTGTTCAGGCATTCAACATGTATGCATTTTGAATTCATTTTCACTGTCATAACGGGGACTGTTCAAAAAGTTTTCTTTCAGAAGTTTTTGTGAATTCAAAATGATCATTTGTGCTGTCTGGGAACCTTCTAAGAATGTCAGAACGCGTTGAAAAACGTCCATGGAACATGCTACTGTGTGGGGTGATTCTTCATCCGGTTCCATCCGGATTTCAATACTGGATATTTTCCAGAATCCCACACCCTGACGAAAAAATTTCTCATAATTTCTCATATTTTTTCATCATTTTTTCTCATAATTTTCTCATAAAATCCCATAATTCCTCAAGGATTTGGAACATCATTATGAGATATAATGTTTTTATAATTTTCCATAATTTTCTCATAAAATTTTCATATTTTCTGATCATTTTTGCATAAAACTCCATAATTTCTGAAGGAGTTTGAATACTTTTTCATAATCCTCATACCTTTTGATAATTTCTCATAATTTTTCATGAAGTCTCTTAAATTTGGAATAAAATCCCACCATTTTTCAAAAAAAAAAAGAGGTGCTGTTATAAAAAAAAACAATTCCCTTCTAAAATTTCCAAATTTTTTACAATCTCTCCAAAACATATGTTCATAAAGTCACATAAGATTTATCATTTATTGTTTCGATAAGATGCTATGGAAGCTTCCGAAGTAGCTAATCCAAGTGATCCGGATTACTTTCCAACCACTCAAAAAGCTTGAAAATTCATCTGGATCACTTGGATCAGTTACTTCAGCAGGCTTCTATGTTTCATGTGTGTTGATATTTCATATTATCTTCCTCGCCGCATCTTAACGGATGCGAGAAGGAACTGTATGAAATTTTTGAGAAATTAAGACATATATGCAATTTTTTTGAGGAATTAGGAATTTTGAGGAATTTTGGAAAATTATATGATGATACACTTTTATTTATGAATAATCGCAACTTTTCTGGTCAGAAATTATGACTTTTTGTGAAAAACCATCCCTCACAGCACCACAGTTCCATATGGATTCGCAAAGAACTCCATAAAAAGAATTCAATATGAATTCTTTGATAAGAGTTCTTAAAGAATTCATAAAGAATCCAATCAGATCGTAAAGAATTCTAAATGAGTTCTTAAAGAGCTCAGAAAAGAGTTCATGAAGTATTCATAATGATTCGCAAGGTATTCTCAAAGAATCCCCGGAATGTCAGTTCAGAATGAATCGCTGGGGGAGTGGTTTTTCTCGTCCAAAAGAACTCCTAAAGAGCTCTGTGAAGAATTCAAAAAGAAGTCTTATCAAGTACTTTTTAAGGTTATGTTGAAAATTTATATTTATTTCATAGAAATATCAAAGTACTCGACAGGAAAAAAGTACCTTGAGTACAAAAAGTGATTGAGGATGCCCATCTCTGTTTATAAGTTTCCTAATTTTTCAAATTCATTTCCATCAACTTGCTGAAACTTGACTTGATTGAAATGTTACAGCGATTTATAATGGAATGTTTTATTGTACAAAGAATTTCAGAATTTATTGGCAAATAGTTTTGTATGAAATCAATTCTAAATGTACCTTGCGTCAAGTTATAAAATACATTTAATGCTTCACATTACCCGATAAAAATACTCTCAATTTTTTTACATGTCCTTTACACTGCTAATGGTTGATCACATTTCAATGTATTTAGAAATAGTCTGGTAAAATCAAAATATGGCCCTTGAAAACATTTCTGCAATTCCTTCGCTGAGTCTGTGACGCTGTTTTCTTTCTGTTAACTGAGATCAAGCAATGAAATCTTGCACATACATGGCGACACCTCACTGTAAGGTCGAAGAGTGACTGAATATACATACACCAGTATCCGAATGTCTGTTCCATAACATCCTTCGATATTGTTATGGATTTGTGTTGAATCTTTTTCAGTTCGATTAGAATTACTCACTTTGAACTTTTCAATGAATTTGTAACGAATTCTTTCAACTCTTCTACAATATCCCGGGATGCTCGGGTGAACGGTTTGAAGAGTTTTTGGAGTGTTTCAATGAATTATTCAAATTTTTTGAAAAGCACATATAGAATTCTTAATGAACTTTTGGAGAATTCTTCATGAACTCTTGTAGAATTCTTTATGAATTCTTCAAGACCTCTTTGCGAACTGTTTTGGGATTCTCTAAGAATTCTTTTGGACGAGAAAGAGAATTCCCCCAGCGATTCATTCTGAACTGACATTCCGGGGATTATTTGAGAATTCTTTTTGAATTCTTTCGGACGAGTTATGGAGTTCTTCAAGAATTCATGTGGGATTCCGGACAAACCCAGGTAGAAATTTTGTCAGTCTTTGGCCGGATTTCTCTGGGACAAAGACCGTTCAAAGCCTGACAACTATTTTTTGTCCGGATCTGCCTGGCATTCTCAGCAAGGATGAAATTCGCATAGAATTCATTCGGTTTCATATAAAATTCCAAACAATATCTCTAGTCCCAAAATCGAGATGAAATCAAATATTCCATGAAATCCCATTAAAAGTGACCAAAGTTTCAATTGAACACCATTAAATTCCATTGGAACCCAATTCAATTTTTCATTCGTCAATGAGATTGTATGGAATATCTTTAACGGCGATCCCCTGGTGAAAGAGAAGCGTGTATTAGGAAGTTTCATTGGAAAGTATTTGGAACGTGAATTTAAGCGTCTACCGAGCGTCAAGTGGAACATCATTGAGGGTAGCTCGAATGTATATTTGACGTGTGTGAAGCGTATCGGAAGAAACGCCAATTTCATAGAAACTGGGCTTTACGCATGGAAGCGTAATTGGAGAGTGAATAGGAAGCATGTAAGAGGTATTAGAAAAGTCATCTGAAACATTCTTACGCTCACTCTTTATGACACGTTTCCCTTTCATCAGGATCCGAATTAAATCCGGACAGGGAAAATATCACCGCCCAAGCACGTTATGGTTCGAAATTGGATCGATAAAAGAACCAATCTTGAAAATTTGATTTGAAATAACATTGACATGATCTATCGTTCTTATAGGCTCGCTAATTTCGAGGGATATCTTTCGGACAAGATAAAAACAACGAACTCAGGGTCAGGTCTCAATGAATATGTGAATGAATTGTTCGACGATACTCTGACGTGGGACGATATCACGTGGTTGAAGAGGTGATGTAGAATGAATCTTCACTCGCATGACAACCCAGATATCACACGAAGGATTCTTTTTGAAAAACAAAAGAATCAAATTCTTCAAGAACTCTTTTCGAAGTCATGAATTCGTAAAGAAGTCTTTGAGATGAGTACTAGAACAATATTTTCAGCATTCTCAAAGAAGTCGTTAATGTCCCAAACATTGAACCCCCCCCCCCCCCCAGAGATCTTCATGAATTCATTAGTTCGAAAAGAGTTCTCGAAGAATTCCATTCTTGTTTTTGAAAAAGAGTTCTTCGTGTGAGATGTATTCATATATTCGGACGCGAATACGGGTTTTGAGACTGGAAATTCTTCGGAATCTATCCATCGAAACCCGGATACGATCCGGATAAAACCCCAGATAGCATTGAAAGTCCTCCGGACGTTTTAGAAACATAACCTCAGTTCTGCGCGCTTCGTCTCCGGGGAGTAGGTTGAAATACGTTCAAAGAACGTTAATTTTTGATGCACCTGAATACGTTCCCAGCACGTCTTTTTCATCTACCATGGAAAGTTCTCGTTACGTTTCCCAAACGTACTTGCATAAAAACTAATCTTTACAAACATATACGTAGTATCGCAGAACGTCATTGACATCTTTATTGAACACGTCCCCAAAACGTCGCATGGTGGACATCAATTGAACATCACAGAACATTTGTATATCCCTGGGACGTACATACGACGTTTTTAGAACGTCCTGGGATTATATTCGGACGTTTTCTGTGAGAGCAAGTACGTTTTCTGAACGTTCAAAAAACCTCCCGATGCTATCCGGGACACGAGATTCTATCAATTTCCTTGTTCTTCCCTCAAAACACGAGAAATGTGGGAACACAGGAGGAAAACTGAAACCCAATTTTGTCATTGCAGTATAACTAAACTGCCGATTGTTGTGAAAGGTATTATCACTAAAGAAGACGCCCTGTTGGGTGTAAAATACGGAGCCGATGCTATTTTAGTTTCCAATCACGGGGCTCGTCAAATCGATGGCGTTCCAGCACCGGTGAGTCAGCATATCGCAATTATTATTATTACTAATATTACTATTCACCTTCCACAAAATACATCTTCGTACAAATATTCTCGCACGAATAGATCCAAGTGTTGCCAGAGATCGTCTCCGCGGTGCAAAACAAAGTAGAAATCTACATGGACGGAGGAATCGTTCAGGGAACGGACGTCTTCAAAGCGTTAGCACTGGGCGCCAAAATGGTACACAAAATCCGGCTCCCAGCGCCGTAACTAAGGGTGGGCCGACGGTGCCTGTGCCAGGGGCGAAAGCCTTGGGAGGGCGCAAAATCAGAAACTATATATATTTTTTTTTATATAAAACCCAGATATTTTTTACAGGGTTTTTTGATAAATATTTATATGGGGGCGCAAAAATTGGATCTTCGCCCAGGGCGCAAGAATTCCACGCTACGGTTCTGCCGGCTCCCGAAGAATGAGCAAAATTATGCTACTCATTCTTCCAGCGTTGAATCAAGATTTTCGATATACAGGGATGGAACACATCGCCAAGATTAGACTTTGACAAAGGTTCCTGAAAATTATGCAAAGAATTATAAACATAATAATCTACGAATGTCAATGATGTTCAAAAATTATTCTCTTTCATGTTTTTAGATATTACTTTGGAGTTTCAATTTATATTCAAAGTGGAACGAGTCTTGGCAATATGCTCCATCATTGCATATGGGAAAATTTTATTCATCGCTTAATTCAAAGTAAAGTAATAGGTGTTTCGGTTAATAATGTCGATTTTTTTTGCAGAATTTGGGCGTTTATTTACGTAACAATATGAATTATCCTAATGATCGAAGTATTGGCCATCGTTTGTTATGACTTTCTCCTATCTTTCTGGCAAAGCATGGATTCCTTGTTGAAAGAATTGTTCATTTTTTGAGGCCAACCATTCATCGAGCCAAATTTCTACTTCTTCGTGAGAATCGAAATGTTGTTCCCGAAGTCCGTGCTGCATCGATCGAAATAGGTGATAGTCCGAAGGGGCCAAATCCGGCGAATACGGCGGATGGGGTAGGACATCCCATCCCAGTGAACACTCTTAAGAGGAAGAGATCTTTAAGAGGTCTTTTGAAAGAGCTCTGTCAATGTTATCATATTGATATCTGAATGCAGGGTGTCTACCAAAATTCAATTTCAAAATTCCCGGCTAATTCCCGACTTTTCCCGGATATTTCTCCTGAATTCCCGACCATGAAATAATTTTACATGAATGAATATCAAATATCTTCTAAAAGTTCACGAGAAGAAATTTCAAATACCCTCGGCATCATACTGCGAAAAATTATATTATTTAATTGCATAAACTTTCAAAAATACTCTACAAATTCCTTGGATTTTTCCTTCGTGAATAATGTAACTAACTTTTCGACACCTCCTTTTATTCATGTCCGGGAAAAATTAGTTACGAGTGTGATTGTTTGAAGAAAAATGTTCAACCATTATGTTTCAAGATCATGTAAAAGATTTCTTCACGAATGCTGTTGATTGAGGATCATTTAAAAATTGTAAATACGTCAAACAAATTATAAAATTCAGTCTGACATTGGCCGTAGATAGGCAGCCCGGGAATACTTTTGTGTTCTCGCAGCATTTGCAATAAGTAGTATTTTTTATCAACCTCATAAGAAGATGTATTTATAAATATAAGATAAAAAAACTCCAAACGTTCTTCGGGAATACGAAAGTATTACCGGGCTGCCCATACGTGCCCATGACTATGATGGACTACACTTTACACAAATTTCAAATAAGAATTCAATAAAAAATTTTGTGGTGAAGTTATTGTAGTATGCAATATCGTCTTGTTTTAATACAATGAAGTTCAAAAGAACACAGTTCAAAACTCAATTTCGCTAACGCCTCACTCAGAGTTTGTGTTCAAAACAAAATGAAAAAATGTTGAATAAACTGATTTTCAATGTCAATATGATTATGAATATCATTATGAATAATATAATATAGCAAAAATTGAAAATTCAATTACATGTAATTGAATTCCTAATTCAATCACCAAGATTTGGAAATTTCATTTACAAGTATACTTGAAAAATAAATGAAATTCCAAGGAATTTTTAACAGTGTACCCTGCTTATCATATGCAGGTGCTCATAGAAATCCCCCCTCTCTCTTTTTTTCTTTGTTACACGCCAGTTAAAGAGGTACAGAAAATCTCTATGGGCGAAATTCACTTTAATTAGTATTCTATTCTCTCCACCTTGACTCATACTGAGACCTTTCAGGTATCACAGACGTTGCAGAGGTAGAATATTACCTTAGAAAAGAATAATAATCGTATTCGTAATGCAATTAAGAGAGTCAATGATTTTTAAATCTTCTTATTCATTCATAAGCTGAACAAAATGTATCAAATCTATTCTATTGAATCTAATAATGACCACTGTTCAAATTGATTTTCTGAAATATGACCACTTTTGTTCTTTATAATGATTGGCAACGCAAAATATCCTACTGGAGAAAATGTTGCGAAATGTTTCTGGGACATTCTAAAAACATTTCGCAACATTTTATCCAGTGGTTAGATATCATATGAAATCTGTTTCATCATTTAGTGAGTAAATTGTTTCTCTGTAACAAAAAATGCATGTTTTGTGGTTTGCATCCTATTTTCTAATCATTTCATTTAAAAAATTAATTAAAAAAATGTTTTCAAACAATTTTTAACTTTTCCCGATGGTTGCGCGAAATTCCCGGCCTTTTCCCGTTTTTTCCCGACTTTGTCAAATCCCCGGCTGTTTCCCGGATTTTCCCGAGTCGTAGACACCCTGTGAATGGTATCATTTTTCTGAGATCTCAGAAAAAAATCTTCCTAAAGAGTTCGTTTGGATAACATTCTGGCAATCTCTTATTTTCCTCAGAAATCGACGCATCTGATAACATTCTGATATCTTTATGTTAACCTTCTGAAAGGTCTATCTGACCTCTTACACATATTAAGGAGATCTTTAAGAGCTCCGGATGATAACATATTGTTCACTGGGATCTCATGTTTTCCGAATAGTTTTTCACACTTTTCGCAACATGCGGCCGAGCATTATCCTGTTGAAAACCGACTTTGTCGTGTTTTTGTGCGTATTCTGGTCGTTTTCCTTTCAGAGCTCTGTTCAATTTTATTAAATAGCTGCCGGTACCGATCGCCAGTAATCGTTTCACCAGGTTGCAGCAGTTTGTAATACACAGCTCCCCTATTATCCCACCAAATACAAAGCAAAGCCTTCTTTCCATGTCTATTGCGCACTGGTTGTGATATTGAAGGCTGGCCTGGGTCCATCCATGGTTTTTGTCGCTTTGGGTTATCAACCCAAGCAGTAGATCCACTTTTCATCACCGGTGACGACTCGATGCAAAAAACCTGTTCTCTTCTGCCTGGCAAGCACAATTTCACAAATGGTTTTCCGTCTTTCAATTGATATGGAACCCATTTCCCTACCTTCTGGATCTTTCCCAATGCATGCAGCCGTTCAGAAACAGTGGAATTGCTTCAACGTTTGACTACCCAGGTAGCACAAGCACGTTCTGAGAATGTTCTAAGAATATACGGTGAGGATATTTGAATATTCTAAAAAGATTCTTATTAGGTGCGAATATATTCTACGCATATTCTCAGAATGTTTGAATATGAGACGGTTTCGAATATTCTCAGAACATTATGCCACGAATATTGTGGGAATATTGTAAAAAAATGCTATGTAAAATAGGAATTCCTGCCAATATAACTTCTGCATGTAAACGAAAAATAATTTACAATCAATTCTTTCAATCAATAAACATCTGTCATCATGGATTCTTAGCAATATCATCCCAGACAGCACACAAGTCCTTTTTGAGTTCACAGATAATTCAGACTAAAGAATACCTACGGAATTCATTTCTATAAATTCATGGAGTATTCTGAATGAATATATAGAGTATCAAAAGAATTCTCGATGAATACATGTGGGAGTTCTTGAAGTGCACATAGAAAATGCACGAAGTAATTCGTAAAGACCACCCGTTATGACAGTGAATATGAATCTTTATGGAAGTTCAAAATGTAGTCCTGTTCTGCCCAAAAGAATTTATAACGAATACCATGAACTTCGATCAACAAGGATTCAATCAGAGTCTTCCTGAATTTGTAAACGCCTTTGGACAAAAATAATGTCCAAGATACAATTAGTAGTATATTTTCTCTTATGAATCGATTGAATGGGTGCGTGTACGAGATTTGGAGAGTGATTAAGAAGTGAAGTGAATTATTCAATGTATTAATCAGTTAGTAATTCATTTCAATGCAAAAAAAAACATATAATATGTGAGAATAAATGACATATCATATGATTTTAAGGTTAAAGTTTCGTATATAACAAAGTGATGTAACTCTAAAGAAGAGAAGTGTGTAAAAATTCATGAATTGCTTGTGGATAATGAAGTAAATTATTTATTAACTCAAAATATGTGAATATCGACTGTGAAAATGCATTCATACAAACGATCTTTTATGTATGGAAGAACTAATCGATTGTATCGAGTATGGAAAATCCCTTATAGAAAACGCTGAACAAAACTCTATGATCTTTATCTTTTTCAATAGGAAATTTGTAAAAGACTTGATATTCAATTATAAAGGTTTATTGAATTATGAGAAAGTTCAGAATGCCTGTTTTGTGGTGTGATTTATTTATACTCAATGAATTCAGATGTAAATGCATTATGAATTCTTTTGGGCAGATTACGTGTTCTTTCTGAACTTCTATATGTTTTCATTTCTGCTGACATAACGGGCATACTTTTGGAATTTTTCTGGATTCGAATGAATGATTGTGCGTATTCTCAAAGAGTTCTCTCAAAAAGCGTGTCATTCTAATGGTATTCTCTAAGAACTGTTTGAGAACCAGTTGTGCTGTATGGGATGGATTCACATGGATGGGTGAGATACTTATGATCACAACAAGCAATCTTATGTAATATATACGATATTTCTTCAAATTTTATTACACTTTTGATGATTATTTTTCACGCATGACGCTCTCAAAACATTCGGGATATTAAAATGCGCATTTATAAATCTCTCATTCCCCAAATACAAATCAAAATGATATATTATCCAAGGGTCTGTAGCTTGTCAACAACATTATCCGCCATTACTGAATTCATGTCATTAAGATGCTTGCGCATGCACTGCTTATCAATCTCCCTACAAACTTTGTACGCATATTGTACGAACGTTCCTAGAATATTCGAAGCAGTCCCATTCAAATGTTCTAAGAATCTTCTATGAATATTTACGAAGCTTCTACGCTCTTTTCAAGAATATTCGATACAGTACGTTTTACGGATGTTGTTGTGAGAATATTCTCAGAATATTCCGTGTTACATGGGTAGAGTCTTAATCCAATAAAGCTTGCAAATCTGCATCTTCAAACTTTTTTGGCTGACCTGGACGCTTCTTGTCTGTTACATCGAAGTCACCAGTTTTAAACCGTTGAAACCATTGTTCACAAGTTTGTTGGGTTATAACATGCCCGAAGAGAACATGAAGCTTCAGCGAACGTTCAGATTAGATCTGTATAGATCGGATCGTTGGTTCATGAAAGCTAACTTTTAGATTCACAAACGTTTGACAAAGGTTCTACGAACGTTGAAATGTCCGCCTCGGAATACGTTCAGGAAACATAGATGGAACGTTCGCTGAAGGTTCATCGAAGGTTTGACGAAGCTTCACAAAATTATCTATACTTAGATTAATTATTAATTCATTTATTTTTCGTATAAATTGATCAAAATTAATATAAGTATAGATGTTTTCGTGAAGCTTCGTCAAACCTTCGATGAACCTTCAGCGAACGTTTCATTTATGTTTCCTGAACGTATTTCGAGGCGGACATTTCAACGTCCGTAGAACCTTCGTCAAATGTTTGTGAATCTAAAAGTTAGCTCCAATGAACCTTCGGCCCGATCTATACACATCTGATCTGAACGTTCGCTGAAGCTTCATGTTCTCTTCGGGTGTTCACCATAACCCGAAGGGAACATGAAGCTCCGACGAACGTTCAGAATAGATCATGATAGATCAGACTGAAGCTCCGTTGGAGCTCAAGTTTAGATTCGGAAACGTTCGACGAAGGTCCGATGAACGTTGAAATGTCCGCTTGAAAATAGCTTGAATGAAGGTTCATAGAACGTTTATTAAAGATTCTACGAAGATTCATTCAACCTTCAGTTTTTTATGTTTCAGACGGAATTACAATTATAGTTAGAAATGCCTCAATCTTTCATTTTTTCATGGAAAAATATACTTTGAAAAAAACTTTGATCGAAAAATTGCAACTCGAACGAACCTTTAGCAAACGTTGGATGAATGTTTTATGAACGTTCATTCAAACTATTTTCAAGTGGACATTTCAACGTTCATCGGACCTTCGTTGAACGTTTACGAATCTAAACTTGAGCTCCAACAGAGCTTAAGTCTGATCTATCATGATCTATTCTGAACATTTGTCGGAGCTTCATGTTCCCTTCGGGAAGCTTCAATCAACGATCGATAACTTTCAGCAGCCGTTTTCTTCAAATCAAAGAAGATTATCATTTGAATTGTTCTTGAAGTCTTGAAGTCGTGTTCTTGAAGTTCGAATTGTTCATTAAAACAAAACAAAAATTCTAATTTACAAAATCTGTTGAATAATTATTGATGTTGATCTTATCGAGTGAACTCCTTAGAATTTTGGGTCTTTAACAGCAGAGTATTTTGTTATTCGATTGATAATTAATTTTGATAAACGCTTCAGACTTCCGCAACATAGTGAGTTCAGTAATGATATTCATTCTGAAAAAATAAGACTTTATGCCCAAAGTAAAATTGAGGAAGTATCTCTAACAGCACCACAGTCTTAGAAGAGTTCTCGAAGACTTGATGAGGAACCCACCCTGGTAGAAAAACCGGATTAAGAACTGGATGAAATCCGAATAAAAACCGGATGGTGACCCGGATCAAACCCGTACGGAACCTCTGGGATTCCATCCAGGTGTATCCGGGTGCGTATATGCATTTTACCGTGATTCTTTATCCGGTTCCATCCGGATCCTATCCGGGTTTTTGGAACAGATATTTTTCGAAATCCGAAATGGAACTCGAACAAGCAGCCGAATGAATTCTATCCAAATTTCATGGGGGATTTCCGAAAATATCCAGTACTGAAATCCGGATATACCCGGATGAAGACCCGAGAATCCTATCCGGGTTCCTATCCGGCTTTTTTACCAGGGCAATCAATTCAATAAGAATTCTTCAAGAATTCTTTCGCGACTGTAGTGCTGTGTGGGATCAACTGATTTGAGAAATACTAGTCACACAGGAATTTTCTTTTTTAGAAATCGAGTGTCCTTCGAGAGAAATTTCCTTAGAATATGCCCTGAAACACCTATTACTTGGAAAAGTATGTAGCAAAGTTCTGCCCGTTTATTCAGAGCTCAATGACCGTTCAGAGAGCATTCCGGAGACCCCACCCTGTTGGGGAAAATTTTTGAATTTGGTTGAATTTAATTGAATTTCACTTACAAATTGGACTCTCTTTTCATGAAAAATCAACAAGAAAAGACGAATTTCAAGAAATTACGATGAAATTAAATCAAATTCACAAAACTTTGCCAATTTTCTTGGATTTTTGTCAATTTCTTCATAAAAAAAAAACTATCCAAATTGAATATGAAATTCAACAAAAGTTTTCCCCCCAGGATAGAATTACAACCCAATCTCTCTGCCCAAAATACTCGAAGAGGACTAAATAAAATGAAATAAAACAACCAACCAGACCTCGTCCCATACAAACAGAAGCTCTTGCTGCTGTTTATTTTATCCCATTATATTCAGTCCTCTTCAAGTATTTTGGGTAGAGAAATTGGGTTGTAACTCTAGGGTCTGTCTGTCCTTAAAATCGTACGATAATTTTCTATAAAGAACAAATTTGCAGGTTTTCTTCGGCAGACCAATGTTGTGGGGCCTATTCCGGAACGGTCACCGAGGAGCCGTGGACATTCTTCAAATAATGAAAAAAGAAATCGAGGATATTTTCGCTCTGACCGGTAACAATTGTTGTTGTAGATTCTATCACAAAGCTATGAAGAATACAATGAAAAATTATCTTGTTGCAGGTTGTACATCGATAAAAGACATAACTCGAGACATGGTCATTCACGAATCATACTACAGTCATTTATAGTGTCATTCAAATGAAACTACAGGATCTGTATTTTCTATTTTCATCATATTTTATTTTTCACGATAAAATATATTACTCGTATTTTTTCCGCATCAATTGCAACGACAGGCATAAAAGTTTTATTTTGATCAGTACATCGAATTTTTTGTTTGTTTTTGTTTTTTCTCTGTGTTCATCATCGTTATCATCATTGTTGTCATCATCATCATCATCGTCATCATCATCATCATCATCATCAAAAAATCGTTACAACGATGTTAAATTTTCGTGTTGAAAAATTGTTTTGTTTCTTTGTAAAAATTAAAACAAGAGAGGATGTGAGTTGCTGGTTGTTGTTTGTCGGTGGTGGTGGTGTTTTTTTTGTTGTTCCGCATCAACGATAAGGAGGAATAAAAAATATATATTGATACTGGAACGAATGTACATGAACGAATACTGTTTCAGTGTTTGGTCTCAAGTGTTTTTTTGTTTTTTGTTTTCAAGAATTGTAGTTGTTGATCGATGAATCTTTTGATAAATCTTCTTACTTTAAAAAGCTCACTATATCGTAACCTTACAATGAATTAACAAAAATATATCCAAAATATATCCAAGGATCGATAATATAGGTTGAGTGTTTTTTTTTTCTTTTCCAGAGTACTTTTCGATAACAATAATAATAGTAATAATAATAACTGAGTAACACGATGGGAACATCGACGAGACAAGTTTTTCTCCTATTCAGGATCTACAGAATTTTTCTCTTTTTTTTTTCTATTGAAAATATGAATCAAATATGTCGAGACGTCGATATTCCCAAGAAAAATAAGCCGCATCGTTATGAAGCAAATACATACACGTATATATATATATATATATATATTTTCATAATAAACTTCAAATTAACAAGCTTTTTATTCGTGTATATATGAACACAATAGATAGTTTATTCGAATGAACATGAATGAATAAGAGAATGATAATAATTAACAACAGGTTCTCGTTCAGCAACGTAGCAGCTACTACTTCTTACTTTATATTCCTCAATTTGTTATCTTTACTCTGGATCTCAATTAAACGATCTATCAAGTGTTCACATACGAATAGGATTGATTCAATACATGCTAATTCTTTTTATGCGATTAGCCTTTTTTTTTTTATCATCATTAATTATATTATCATTATTATTTGTGTAGTCACTTGAATCTTAAACTCTACCGAGTGACCCCTCGAAAAACATTGTTTGTTTGTTTCGATCAATCTCTCAAATTTGTGTCAATCGATCTCTCTTTTCGGTTTCTCCACCACTTGATCCTTCAACAACGCTCCACAAAACGACACGAAAGGACACGAAAGAAAGAACCAAACTCGTACCACTCGTATCTATCCACAGATTCAAGCGTATTCCTCACGAATATATATATATATATTTTTTGTTGTTGTTGTTTAATAATTGACAATGTAATAACACGGGTTATCGAAGCAAATGCATAATTTACTCACATTTTGTATAATCGTTCGTCCCAATTTGTATATACTTGGGATATATCGTTGATGTGGGACTAGGGTAATGACGTGCAGCACGTGAGGATAAGCACATACTTTTCTCGCTCACTTATCATCATCGTCACCATCATTATCATAGTCATCGGTAGTCATTTTATAGTCATTAAAAGTCATCTATGTATAGTCGTAGTCATATACTGCCCGCTCGGACAAAGCTTTCTTTCTCTTCTTACACGATAAAGTACACATGATTCTTCAAATTTCATTCACGTTAGAGTCGATCATAATTCGATAATAATAATATAAATTTTCTCATCTTTTTCTCCTTCTTCCTTCTATCATAGATTCATCATTATCATCATAAACCGTTCATTCGCTAGAGAACAACTTGCAAGCGTGTACAACACGATTCGATATGTATACATATGTTTTTGGTGTCTCAATGATGTGCGATATGTGTTTTCTGGTATGTAAAATTCGAATCTTACGAATAACAACCAACTGCGCGAACAAAATTTCTGTGTGTGTCTCTGTTGTCTGTCATTCAATGTCTTTTAAAAGAGTATCAAAAAAGCAATTCTCATATTTAGAATTGAAATTTCAATTAAGGAAAAGCGTATATAAGTATAAACTACGTGAAAATCAGATTCCTTTTAACAGTTGGTAACATATATATACACATACCCTTTTCGTGCATACACGCCAAGCACGATTTTACACACGCATTTATTGATTTCAATTGATCTCAATGATTTTTCCACTCATACCTTTTTTGTTTTGTTTTCAATTTTTCTTTCTCAGTTAAACATTAATTGATTCTGGATTTTTACTCTAGCGCACTATTGTTAAATTAATAGCTGTAGTAACACGGTCGTGACATATTTATATATGTATATATTTACATTGACTATCTACATTATCTACACATCGACAAACGATTAATTTAATATTTCACAAAGTTTCGTTGAGCCGTTCATTTGTGTGTTTTCATATTTTTTTTCTTTCGATAATTCAAAATTCATCCATCCTCTCAACGCTATCTATCTATCTCTATGCTCACGTTAATCTCTCGAAAAGAGCGCGACTAGTATTTTAGGAAACGATTATCGTGGCACAAACGTATTCTTCAAAAAAAACTCCTCCTTCATCTCCGCCTTCGAAAAATTCTTTGCTTTCGTCAACGAAACGTACATATACATTCACATATACTTCTATACAAGTTATAGATGTATGCATATATATATATATATATATATATTTATATAGATATAAAATAAATTGGAATAAATATGTAAATTAAACGCACAAAAACGAGAGACAACAGAAGAAAGACGAAACAATGCTGCAAATTATAATAATGAATTTTAGGGTTTTCTTTCGTTACAGGGTTATCACGACTGCTCGTAGATTTGAATAAAAACTCTCTCTCTGGTTTCAATCTGAGAGTGTCGTATACGCTTATGGGTACTTTGAAAAAATTCGTCGTTTTTCTCTGATTTATTTCAAATCACGATCCTCGAAAAATCTCGTCCGAAGTCAATTCGGGCTTCTTCTCGTTTGGCAATGCCTGTTTTGTGTAAATAGAGAACTCTGATACCAGGTACGTATCTTCGTGGGTTTTTTCTTTCAAGGTTGGATGTTTGTCATCGTGTGTGTTAACTCGTTCAGCTACGACTTCAAGTTACGTTGGATTGTGGCAAGGCCGAGGTAGCGAAAGAGGCACACACGGAGGCCGAATCCTATATAAACGCCCAACACTCTAGGGTTTTAACAACGAAATCCTCGTGGGGTGCCAGGGGTTCGTTGCCGTACGTGCTGCAAGATTGTGTCCTCCCTTGATACAAGTCACCGTCCAACCAGAGACCGAATTTCCCACTGAAACATAGTTTAATTCCGTGTATTACACTCCAGATCTCTTACACAATAATTTTAGATATCTGAAAGATTTCTCGCATAGGTTTTGCCTCATTTTTGCTGGAGCAGCTACATCATTTCTTTCTCGCACATTCCAGCACCAAAAATATTCTCCGTGCATACTCTCTAAATTGGAAAGAGTCAGATTTCCACTCGAACGAGAAGATAGGTTCCCTTCTGGCTGCCTACACGAAAAGACCGGGTTTGTTAATATTTAGAAAAGAAGATCGCTGAAAAATATTCGTGGTGAGTTTACCCAAAATTTCACAGTGAAGCTATCAATTGTTCGTCATCGACATCGCCTACGAATTTTTCTCATTTTCCCTAAATTGACAATCATCATTTTCTAAATATCAATAGATCCAGTCTTTCCGTGTGAAGAGTTAATCATCACACTAACAGAGTGGAATTTCACTCCTCGGGCAACCAGAAGGGAACCTGTCTTTCCGTTCGAGTGAAATTCTCACTCCCCGTATTTGGAGAGTAAAGAGAGCTCATTTGAGACATGTCTCGCGCTATGGGAATTTCTAGAATTGTTTCTCCCACTCCCTGATTCTCCATGATCGATTTTCACTTCCTTGAATTTTCCCTGACTTTCCAAAAGTGGACATTCTGGGAGGAGGTATGAATAATATATCGTGCATAACAAATGTGAAAAACAATCACGATAGAGCCCAATCGGGGGTAGTCTCTCTATTCTCACACAACACACAGTCCCAGAAGAATTCTCGTTTTTAATTTGTTTTAAATTTCCGAGTTTTACATTGTAAAAAAAAGCAAGGAGTCCACCCCGAAATTTGATGTTATAATAACTCCAAATGGAGTTGGAATGACACCATACAGTGTAGGAGAATTCAGGAAGAAGCCTTTTTCCATAATTTATTAGTCCTCTAAGAAAACTTATCACCAACAAATTTTATGTTTTGAATAATTCATCACTTTTTATAACAAAAGCAGGATGAAAATATGGAACAGTACATAGTGAAAGAAAATAATGAGACATTGTTGATTCTTCGTCACCCTTCTTTGTCGATCAGTTGTTCAAACAATAATTCTTTCTTTGCACAGTCGATAAAAAATTCTCTTCTACAACAAAAAATCAATTTCAAATCTCCATTATGGATATAAAATTCCCACATTGATCATGGAAAAAGTGGGAGAAGTGAGAATTCACAAAATAAGTGAGGAATACCCTGGTAAAAAAAAATCTCTCTGAAACTCTCTGGAAATTTCACGTTTCAGAGAGATTCGGAAAGAATCAGAGAAATTCAGAGCAATTCAGCGTGGTTCAGAGGATTTCAGAGACTAGTGGATTGAGAGAACTCGTGCTTTGAATTTTTCAGAAGGATTCAGAAAAATTCAGAGGAACTCAGAGAGATGCAGGGAAATTCAGAGAGTAACAAAATTCAGTAAAATTCTTGGTCCTGCATTTCAGAGGCGTTCAAGGAGTGTCAGACGCTTTCAGAGATAGATGAATTCAGAAAGATTGTGCGTAGAACTTTTCAGAAATATTCAGAGGAATTTAGAAAGATTCAAAAGTAATTCAGAGAAATTCAGAGAAGAATTAATTCAGCTAAATTTTTGGTTCAGGATTCCAGAGGTATTCAGGGAGTGTCAGAGAGTCACAGAGACAGGTGAATTAGGAAAAATTGGGCGTGGGATTTTTCAGAAAGATTCAGAGAGATTCAGCGGAATTCAGAGAGATGCGGGGGAAGTCTGGGAAATTCAGAGAGGAATGAATTCAGTACAATTCTTGGTCCTGCATTTCAGAGGCGTTCAAGGAGTGTCAGACGCTTTCAGAGATAGATGAATTCAGAAAGATTGTGCGTAGAACTTTTCAGAAATGTTCAGAGGAATTTAGAAAGATTCAAAAGTAATTCAGAGAAATTCAGAGAAGAATTAATTCAGCTAAATTTTTGGTTCAGGATTCCAGAGGTATTCAGGGAGTGTCAGAGACTCACAGAGACAGGTGAATTAGGAAAAATTGGGCGTGGGATTTTTCAGAAAGATTCAGAGAGATTCAGCGGAATTCAGAGAGATGCGGGGGGGTCTGGGAAATTCAGAGAGGAATGAATTCAGTAAAATTCTTGGTCCTGCATTTCAGAAGCTTTCTGGAAGTTTTGAAGACTTCCAGAGACAGATACATTAAGAAAAATTGTGTATGGAACTTTTTAGAAAAATATTCAGAGGAGTTTAGAAAGATTCAGAGTAATACAGAGAGATTCACAGAAATTCAGAGAAGAATTAGTTCAGGAAAATTTTTGGTCCACGATTTCAGAAGTATTCAGGGAATGTCAGAGACTCGCAGAGTCAGGTGAGTTAGGGAAAATATGCGTGTAGAGCTTTTCGGGAATATTCAGAAGAATTTGGAAAGGTTCAGCATGATTCAGAGAAAGTCAGAGAGAAATCAATTCAGCTAAATTTTGGGTTCAGGATTTCAGAGGTATTTATTCAGGTATATACCCTGTGCGAGAAAACCAATAGAAACCGATAGGCGAAATCATAATGGAATCAATGATATCCTATCGGTTTCTATGCGGTTATTGTCACAGGACCCAAGGGTTTCTATGAGATTCTAAGTGGAATCTGATGTTCCATGGGTTTCTATCAGCATGATCGGCAAAACCTGATTAATTCTGATAGAAATAAAATAGCCTATCGGTTCCTATGCGGTTATTGTCATAGTACCTATGGGAATCCATGGGAATCTATGGGACTTTTCGGACAGGGCAGGGAGTGTCAGAGACTCACGGAGACAGGTGAATTAGGCAAAATATGCGTGTAGAGCTTTTCAGGAATATTCAGAAGGATTTGGAAAGGTTCAGCGTAATTCACAGAAATTCAGAGAGAAATTAATTCAGCTAAATTTTTGATTCAGGATTTCAGAGGTATTCAGGGAGTGTCAGAGACTTACAGAGACAGGTGAATTAGGCAAAATATGCGTGTAGAGCTGCTCAGGAATATTCAGAAGAATTTGGAAAGGTTCAGCGTGATTCAGAGGAATTCAGAGAGAAATTAATTCAGCTAAATCTTTGATTCAGGATTTCAGTGGTATTCAGGGAGTGTCAGAGACTCACAGAGACAGGTGAATTAGGAAAAATTGTGGGTGGGATTTTTCAGAAGAATTCAGAGAGATTCAGAGGAATTTAGAGAGATCCGGGGGGGTCTGGGAAATTCAGAGAGGAATGAATTCAGTAAAATTCTTGGTCCTGCATTTCAGAGGCTTCCTGGAAGTTTCAGAGACTTCCAGAGGAAGATCAATTGAGAAAAATTGTGCGTGGAATTTTTTAGAAATATTTAGAGGAATTTAGAAAGACTCAGAGTAATCCAGAGAGATTCAGAGAAATTCAAAGGAATTCAGAGGAAACTTTGAAATCTGAATACATTAAATTCCCGGAGATTTAGAGGAATTCAGAGAGATTCAGATAAATTCAGATAAATTCAGAGTGATTCAGAGGAAGCTTTGAAATCTGAATACATTAGATTCCGGGAGATTTAGAGAAATTTAGAGATATTCAGGTAAATTCATAGAGAGCTTTGAAATTTAAATACATAAAATTCTGAGGGATTCAGAGAAAGTTGAAGAATTCAGAAAGCATCACTATCAGAAAAGTCTCTAACTTCTTTTGAATTACTCTGGAATTACTCGGAATCTCTCTGAAATTTGTCCCAAAATATAGAGAGATTCAGAGAAATTCAGGGAGATTTCAGAGAGATTCAGAAAGACTTTTTCTACCAGGGTAATGAGGGAAATGAAAAAAAGTGAAAAAAGTCAGTTGCTAGCATGCCTGTATACGAATTCCTAATGTTCATTAACCAATCGAATCGAATCTTGGTGAATTCGATTCGATTTCGAACGATTCGCACACCTCTATGTTGTAGCTACTTTTTAACTATCCAAATAACAACGAATTATTTTTTTCCTTGTAGGGTGGTTTATCGATTGATCTCACAATCCGCTAAAATTCATATCTTCGTACATTACATTCGATTCATTCGTGTATTTGTTTTCTCTCCCAGATGTTGTTTCGAGCCTAGGGTGAACCACCCAGTAGATATACGATTTTACAAAACAAGTAATTATTGAAAAATTCCTACTGTATTCAAATATGAGGTGTGCAAGTTGAAACTCGGCTTTAAGTTGGTTGCATGAAACAAAATATTTGAACGCATCCAATTCGTAGCGTGGACATTGCAGTTGTCATATCAGTCATTTTCAAGTAGTAATTTCCTGTGTATCAATTTGATGAGATGGATTTCGATAAGCAACATTCACGCCATTGTATTCTATTCTGTTTTCAAATGAATAAAATTGCTGCTCGAGCTATGGAATTGATTAATACGACATTGGGTCAACATTCTGTGAGCCATTCTGTGAACAGTGAAAAAGTGGTGCACAAGATTTCGTAATGGAAATTTCAGTCTCGAGGACGATCCACGTCCAGGTGCGATCAAAAAATTTGAGGATGAAGAACTTGAAGTTTTACCGAATGAAAATCCATGTGAAACTCAAGAAGAGCTTGCAGAACAGTTAGGAGTTACTCGTCAAGCAATTTCACTTGGATTGCATGCATTGGGAAAAATACAGAAGGAAGGAAAATGGGTTCCTCATAAACTGACGGAAGAAAATAAAAGACAAAGAGTTGGCATTCGCATGAATTTGCTTTCTCGGTTCAAGAAGAAGAATTTTCTGCATAAAATCATGACGAGTGATGAACAAATGGATTTTGTACGACAATCTTGAACGTAGAAAAGCATGGGTTGATCCGGGCCAGCCATCTACATCAGTTGAAAAACCGAATATTCATGCAAAGAAAGTTTGACTCTGTGTCTGGTGGGATTGGAAAGGAATCATTTACTACGAGCTTCTCGAACCTGGCCAAACTATTACAGCTGAGCATTCACCGGGCCCAGCTGATCAAAGTAAGTGATGCTTTGGAGGGAAAAAGACCATTCAACGGGGCAAGGAAGGCGAAAAGTGATGCCGCTGCATGATAATGCACGTCCACGTACAGCAAAACCAACCCAGGAACTTCAGAACAGCACAAAAAAATCCGAGTTTCAACTTGCACATCTAATAATTCGATTATTTTCAACAGAAATTACAGCACAAAAATTTCCGATAATCACTCCTTCTACGAGCCGTTCATCCACCGAAATATTTGTTTAGAGCATATTTCCCGCGTTTATTCTCCTCTCATCTCTCTTTGCGATATATATCCAATGATCTAATACCGGATCGCATGATTCATTCTCGTCATTCGTATTCTTCTTGCAACAAAACACCATCTTTGTGTCACTTTTCTGGATCACTTCCAAATAGATTGTCTTTGAGATTCTCAACGCGCTAGCAACCTTCCTCCATTTCGGTACGTTCTCGAAAGAAAAAAGAAATACACAAAATTCGTGCAACGTGCTTTCAATGAAAAAAACAATCATCGATAGCGATAAAAAAATGTTGCTTGGCGAGTATCGATATCCTCACGTTGTTATTTCGTCAATTTCCTTCTCTTTCGTTACTCAAATGACGAAACCAAACTATAAAACCAGAATTCCATATATACAGTACATGTTTTTCAACTCTTTTTTTCTCCCTTCTTTTCTCTCGTTCTCTTTCTCAATGTGTGTTTTGAAATTTTAACTAATTCGCGGATACATAGATACTCACTCTCCAGCTCCAATGGCTAGACTCTCATTGTTCCCTTTGATAAAATACAAATTATCTCCCGTCCAATTGAAAGCTTGGAATTTAGGAGTGAACCTAAACAGCAGAGATTCTCCAGTCCCGTAGAAATGATCGCTCACGTGAAGGGCGCAGGACGTCAAGGCACCAAAGACCTGTAAGAAACGTGTAAGTTTAATAAAGAATTGAGTTTTATGAGTACTCTTTAAAATTTTTAGAGTGGTATTTCACTCTTCTAGAGTGATAATCTAAGGTTTGAGGTTATTAACTCACAGCCATTCCAATTCTAGAGTGAATTTTTCAGTCCAAAAGAGTGGCAGTCCACTCGAAACGAGTGAAAATCCCACTCGAAGCGGACTGGCTCACTTCTGAGACTTAGTGGAATGAAACGAGTGATTTTTCACTCTTCCAGATTTAGAGAGTAGAGACCGGATCATATGCAAATTCATATTTCCATATGAAGAAGCCTGCGTATTTCATCCACATCCACACCTTTTGTATATTTTATTCATTATCTGTTCTAACATGCAATAATTTTGGAGAAAAAATAATATTTTCAACGGAAAATATTCTCAACTTTTGCAAAAATTATTTGTGATCAATGAATATTTGAATCATAATTTCTCTACTCCAAACTGATTTTTATTAATCCTTAATGAATCGTGTTTAGAAAAAAATACGCATTTGTATCAAATGAGTGCAACTGTGACCATTTATTTCACATTGAATCCGTGAAAAATATTGAAACTGTCGGAACTTTTGAATCAACGAAGTAGAAAACATTTGATGATCCTCCACCAATTCAATCGATTGAACGTGCAGATTTCCAATTAACGCCGATTAAAATACCTATTGGGTTTATATCAGGATGTTGCACTTTCAATTTGAACCGATAGAATTATTTAATCAGGGTAATCAATACACAACTTCCACATTGTTTATGTATAAAAACTTGTTGAAGTGTTTTTGATATGTTACTGCATATTGAGAGATATCCGGTCTCTATTTATAAGAAATACTCACATTGCCTTCCGTGTCTTGGATGACCAATAGAATGGGACTCTCGATCTTAGCCATTTTCCTGTACATGCTGTTGAGACTGAACCCATGCTGACTGGTACTGAAGACCAACGTCCAGAGATAACCTTCCGCTCTTGCAGGTAAATGACGACACAGGCATTCTCTGTGCTCGTCGCTGAGGATTTCGGTGGTTCCAACGAGATCCGGAACTATCACGTCGTTGTCCAAAGATATCGCGCTATTCGCGTACAGTGCTCTCCTAAGTTCTTCGCTCATAGACAGCACCTGGCGAATCGAACGAGAGAAACATTAGCATTCGATATTTTGCGACAAGAAGGGAACAAACGAGGGAGGGAGGGAGGTTCGTTGCAAAGGTTAGATTTCATCTAAATAAATCTCTAATTAATACTCAACCAACAGGGACGAAACTTGGGAAATTGTTAAAGGTAGTTTGAATGACATCATAAATTCTATACTATCCAAGTCTAGAGAGCTAATACAAAACAAGGGGACAGAGGAAGAAGAATTGTGGGAAAATTCATACGCGTTGTCATTGTGACTTGGAATTAATCTTGATTTACAAACAGAAATTACAAGAATTGCGTAATTCGTGCTGTAGAATGTAGCATTGTATATGTATTATTATTGTATAATACATTGTATAGCATTGTACAGCGAAATAGAAAATAATTTTTCTTCTTGATCCTCTATCATTGCTACATGCAGATAATGTGTGTGGTATTGTACGGGTAAAATCGATTCCAGTGTATTCCATACATAATACTTTTTTGGATGAATACGAAATCGGCCTCGTTAACGTTCGTCGACCTTTTTCCTTATTCATCGTTTATATATTCATTCATCGCACATTGAATTAACAAATGAAAAATAATTCGTGTTTGTCAGAGCTATGTAACGAAATCGAGACACATCTAAATCTAAAATCAAGCGTAACTATAGGGTAGAAGAAGGTCGTTCAATAGTGTGTTGTAGAGACACTACGCATTCGAGAGTTTCGTGTGTTTTATGTGTATCGTAACATTAATTATTGTGTTTATATTTTAGAAAATATTCAAAGAGTCAACGATTAACAAGATGATTTATATCATCCTACATCATCCCAGTTGATCCGGATAATAGCATTAATAATGTTTGTTACGCAGATGTCAAGGGAATGGCCACCGACCAAAACTTTCTGTTATTCCACAGTTGGAATGATAAAGATTATGCATATAACATTGAATGAGATTACGAAACTGATAACATATGCATTCATTAGATCCGACACAACCAATTCTTCTCCAACAACAACAACAACAACAACAATGAAAAAATGGATTATTGCTTCTTCATCCGTTATTATGTCATACCATAAAAATTCATAACTTTTTATAGTTTTGTCAAAATATATCAACTATTTTATGATGATACCTCGAGCGACCTTCCGGCTGTCGTGGGTAATTTGCGAACGAATTATGATTAAACGTACGCGAATTCGATTTAATTAAGAAAGATTAACAAAAACTTCAAAGAAGAACAGGGGAATTCGAGTGGATAATAAATTATTTAATCTTATCGATTCGGTTGAGAATATATTATTCTAATATATATAAAGCGAACTTGAGGAACGGGGTAACCTTGTGTTTTTTATCTTTTGCTTTGCTCTTGGATTTCATTTTGCACTTCTCGTCGTACTTTCTCTACTTCCAAGCTTTGAAGCTTGGAATTCAAGGGAGATTCTGAGCTGGAGTCAGCCTACCTGGACGAAAAAGTGATGAGATCTAGGGTCCTCGTGTCTATTCGGATATCTTCTGGGAACTGTGAGAATCAAGGGGAAATTAGTACTCGGATTCATTACGAAGATTATACGAGAGTCTTCGAAGAGCTATTTTTGGCTGTTCAAGAACAGGCAAACGTTTCTTCATAAAACAAGGGACGAACTCGACGACCAAGCTGCATCAAATTTGGAGGATACCAGAAGTGTTAGAATAGTTCGAAATCGAATTGGATCGAATCAAACGCGTGAAGAAATTCGTATTCAAAGATGAAGAATTGATGGAAGGGGCCAACGCTGGTGGTAAATTTCATGGAATTCCCCTCAACTCAACACTCACGGAAAAGATTTCTCCAAATAAGAAAATCTTCCTTATCGCTGGGACAAAACTCATCTTTTTCTTGAGCCTAGAAAATTCTCCTTAAATCGAGGAAAGTTCGAGGAAGAAATAGGAAGAAAAATGATCCGATTAGTGAGAAAACCTCATATTCTAGTTTTCTATGTGTTTTTTGGAGTATTGTGGAGCTGTTCGGATAAACTTTCAAGACCGGAACATGTTTTTTATAAGAATTCAGTGGGCAAAAATAGAAATTTTCACAGGTTTTGGAAAATTTCTCTTATTACAGGGAGGATTTTCAATTGCACGCAGAAAACAAATGTGTTGAAAAGTCCCTTAATTTATTGAGGATCAGCGCCAGTTTGTGACAGATAGAATTTTGACTTGAATTTATTTTTAAAAACTCCCATAATTAGATGTATTTCTATAAGAAATTATGGTACTTTTGAAGCTATGTTCAGGTGAATAATTTCATTCATCACAGACTGGCGCTGATCCTCAATGAATTATGAGACTTTTAAAAATATATTTTTCTGCGTGTGGTATCACCGGAATCAGAGACTTTCGATATCCATGTGGAAATTTTTTCGGGCGTCCTGTATTGAATATAGGCCCTGTATGGGCTTATGTTGGGTATCCAAACTTAGAATGTCCTAACCTTGGCCACTTAGGGGCCTAGTCGGTTTGCTGATTTCACTAATTCAGAAACACCCATATGAAGCCCACATGGGGCCACGCTGCATTACCAATTTTTTCCCCGATTTTGAAAATCTAGGCACCCAACTACAGCCTGCATAGGGCCTTGCCTTAATATTAATTCCTTTTTTTTTTGTCTAAACCTACTTGAAAAAGCAGATTTGATGAAATCGTATTGGCAATTTCGACTTTTCCCGGTGTATTCCCCCAAAAAAAAATATTTGATCCATGATTACTGTGTTCACACTATCGGTGAACAATGTCAAAAAATCGGAAAAAACATCACTGTATAGTTCATTCCAACCCTGAATGAGAATGCTGTTCTGTTTTTAGGTACAGTCCGATAACACAGGCCTGCGAAATATGACTTTTTATTCCCCCCTCGAACAATAATGTCTTCTTCCGAAGCGTTTTGATGCGCTGAATCCGAATCTGGCTGCAGAATTGCTCTATCACGTCAGGTTTTTGAGATATTCTTACCTAAAAATGTGAGAAATACTCGAAGGGTAATTTTTTGTTCACAAAACTAATAGATGTACCTCAAAGTATAAGTCATGCTCTTCCAAATGCCGTTGAGTTTGCTCAAATATCTTTTTTTTTCACTGAGATACGACAGTTTGAAAATTGTGTCTCCACCTATTTATTGAATACATGAGCGCACAAATTTCAAATTGTCGTATCTCAATGAAAAAAAAAAAAGATATTCGAGCAAACTCAACGGCATTTGGAGGAGGATGGCTCATACTTTGAGGCGCATCTATTAGGTTTGTGAAAAAAATTACCCTTCGACTTTACGTAACCTCAAATATGTCAAAAAACAGTGTTTTCCACATTTTTAGGTCGAAATATCCCAAAAATCTGACGTGATGTAGCAATTCTGGAGCCATATTCGGATTCAACGCAGCAAATTACTGCAGAAATGAGAATTTCATTGCCGATCAGTGTAATAAATGTGAATGCTGATTATGTTGTTGGAGCATATTACACAACTTAGAATGGTCGTAATTTAGCGAGAAAAAATCATACATGACCGTTCAATACACTGTAAAAAATAATCGGAATTTTCCTATACGCAGCAACCGGAAAATCCCAATCATGGCATAGGAAATCAATTTCTCATACACACACATGGAATTCCCCATAAATTTGCCTGAAAATTCCGAACTTTTTGGGATTTTTACCAACATTTTCCAGTAAATTTCCGATAAAATACGGAAAATTCCTAACACGTGTATATGTTAATTACTTCCGAACATGTATGTGAAGTTTTCCATATAAATTTTTTACAGTGTAGCTCATTTCAAACGGGAAGAGTAGTATAAATTGATACGATTGAAGAAAAAGATCAAGAAAATTTTATGCGTCCTGTACATAACCTCAAAAGTAGCAAAAAAATGCATTTTCCCAGTATATAATACCCTTAGATATCTCAAAATCCTGACGTGATAGCCCAATTATGACTCCGGATTAGGATTTCACGCAGCAAATTACTTCGGGAAATGGTCACCAGTTCCAAAGGGGGAAAACCTCGCAGGCCTGTGTAATGTATGAACAAAGTACCGGTGGCTGGAATACCCGAATAGAAATTGGAATCGGCTCATTCCAGGCCCTGTCTGGACTCAACTCGGAGTGGTCTGGGTACAGATTGGGCGTTGGATAGCCCAATTTTCAATCGAAGAAGTTTCCTCTTTGCAATATTTATTCAATTTCATGATATTCGCAACAATTCATTATCCTTTAAAGGTCCTAGTTTCATCGCCTGGGGTGATGTCCTACATAGGCCCAAGTTGGGAATACTATGCAGGCCCTGAAGATGAGTGCGTGACAATCCTGTCTAGGGCCTATAAAGGTAACCAAAACAGGGCCTGAAATAAAACGAAGACGCCTAGTTTGGCCCAAACTGCCGCCAAGAATTAATTTCCACACGGGTACACGATTAGTTACTAGAAAATTTGATCAGAATATCCCAAAGTGTTTTAATTAACTCCATACATTCATACCACACGAGGGGTCGTCCATAAACTACACTGAGAAAAATGATGAAATCTGAAAACAACCTCTATTTCGTATATTTTTCACCCGTCGAATAATGAAAACTGTTTCAGTGTTGAATTTCACCGTACATTCGGTTTGATTCACCAAAAATATGGTATTTATCACCTAGCTCATGGTAATAATAACTAAAAGGATAGTATTAATCACCTAACTCATGGTAATAATAACCAAAATAATGTATTTTTTTCCCGACTACGCTGAAATAGTTGTATTTCATCCGTGTAATGCGGGAGCGAAACTACGTATTCCTAACATTTCCTAGCTAATGATGAGTGCGCGTGCGCAGTCGAATGCGCTTGCGCAGTACGTTTTCATTACTCCCTTGGGAGAGAATACAGCCCGTACAGCACGCGGACATTTCTCCGTTGCCTCCACGTCGCCTCTCCGTTCTTTCCACCTTGTATCCACGTCTCCCTTTCTTCCACCTCGCCTCCACGGAGATGCGACGTGGACATCGGTGGATGTGCTGTGTGGGAGGGAGTAATGAACACTTGAGAAATAGCATCGAGTTGATTATACATATAAAGACGGTCACTATTTCAGCGGAATCGGAAAGAAAGTATCGCATGTCCCTCGGGAGGCAAATGATTTCCACCTCGTGTGATTTTTGCCCTCGCTTCGCTCGGGCAACAGACATCATCCTCGGTGAAAATCACTCATTTCCCTCCCTCGTAGCATAATGTACTATTTCACCGTCAAATACATTACTATATTGAAACATGGTTTCTACAATGCAGATTTTTCTCATTGTACGTGGCCAATAAAGGGTGGGGGGGGGGGGAGGGGTCAGATGAAATTCCGTACAGCACAACCACCGATTCTCCACCCAGGACTTCGGTGGACTGGAGGTGGAGAAATGAGAGCCGTCGAAATAAGGGAGAGTCTCCGTTGAGGCAACGGAGAGGCGACGTGGATTTGTCCGCCCCCTTTATTTTCAATAAAATTCATATCTGTCGATTTACACAACCAAATTTCAATGAATGAATCCAATAACATAAATTTTATTGAAATTAAAGGGGGCGGACGAATCCACGTCGCCTCTCCGTTGCCTCAACGGAGACTCTCCCTTATTTTCACGGCTCTCATTTCTCCACTGATTCTCCACCGAAGTCCTGGGTGGAGAATCGGTGGTTGTGTTGTACGGGATGCTACACTTAACTAGATGAGAGGACGAGGGATTTGATTCCAAGCTACGTGTGTTTCTTCTATTATTTATCTTTTACTTGGAATAAAATTCCATATAAACATTCAGAAAAATGATCCATTTGAATATAAACCGAATAGATATTTGATTGGAATCAAATAAGATTCCACTTGATTCGAGTGAAATTTTATTTGAAATCAGAACAATTTTATTTCAATGGAATAAATCCTCCATTTTTGTCAATTAATATTTCATATTAGGGTGACATTTTGAATAAAAATTCATTTGATTGAAATTAATTTAATTTAACGTAAAAAAACAAGGTTCCCACGTAGGGGGCGGGGGATGGTTCGGAGAAAAGCCCACGTTAGAGCTACATTGGGGGAGGGGAGGGGGGGGGGTCTAAAAGTTACAAAAACAGGGTCACATAGTTCATGGACGGCCCACAGTGTGTAATTTTGCATTTCTTTGGACAAAATTCGTTGGCATGCTCAATTTTTGAAGATATCATGATGAACTTGGGCTCAAAATACACGGAGAGAATTCACCTTTATTGAAAACTTGCCACATTTTTCGTATAAAGGGTGGTTGATGTTTTTTACAAGGGATGAAAATGATCATGATAAAACCAAGTAAAACCGTACAAATCATCGACGGAACGTCATCTACCACTATTTTGTCACGAGAGAGAGAGAGAGAGAGAGATTATTCGGGGGATTAATTGGTCAAGGTATCTTTTGATTGTTCCAGGAATGGTAATCGGCGCAAGCTCAGCTAAATTTGTGCTATTACACGGAGAAAAAGGAATTCGCTGTGGCAGTGAAATCTACTTTTGCTGGGTTCCTTTTGCCAGAGCAGCAAATTTTTTGCTGTGACAGCGAATTTTCAGCTGTGGCAGCAAAAAATGTTTGCTATCCCAGCAAAATTTGTTTGCTATTCTGTATATAATACTGAAAATTTGCTGGCGGAGCAAACACGATTGCTGTTATAGCAAATTTTTAGCTAGGTCAGCAAAAATTTTTGCTATTCTCCATATAATACCTCGATTTGCTGCGTCAGCAAATTTTTTCTCTCCGTGTATAGCTAAATATTTTAGCACTCACAGGACAGGTAATTTCTCAGCAACATTCTCAGCAAAAATTTAGCTGATGGAGCTGAAAATTCGGTTGCAGCAGCTGATATTCAGCTGTGGGAGTTGAAAAATTGCTGTCCATCTCAGATTTAATGACTTTTTCTCGTTTTTAAGCTTGTTTCAGGCTTAGCAATTACTTTTTTCCATCACAATACTTGCGATCGAACAAGCTTGGTGAATTAATTTCACTAGATTCAGCGGAAAAATTGGCGCACACTGGCCGGATCTTATAATTGCCAAGCTTGGTCCAAACTTGAAGAAAAAAATGGCAACACACCGAAATTCTATGTTTCTGAAGATTGAATCGTTGATAGAAGGGTTTGTTTTTGAATAAAATGAAATAGTGTGTCAATTGCCCCTAATTAGGGGTGAGAAATGCAGTTCTCCGAATATAGAAGGGTTTCTTGAATAAGAGAGAATGGATTTCACGAGGAATGTGAGTTTTTATGGGATTTTTCCGCTGAGAAAGGCATTTCGAAAATCACAGAATAATACTCGAATGAAGAAAAAATGCATTTCATGAGGAATGTGATTCTCAATGAGTGCAGTCATTGAAAAATCCATGTTCAGTGTACTTGTGTATCGAACTCCCCAAAGTGGGCGTGAGAAATAATGTAGTTCTGAACCCTAATTAGGGGCGATTGATACACAAGTACACTAAAGATGAATTTTTCGGAAAACTTCACTCATCAAAACTGCCATTCCAAATCAATTCCTTTTTCTTTCATCAAAGAATACCTTCTATATTTGGAGGAATGCATTTCTCACCCATAATTAGGGGTGGTTGATACACAAGTATACAGGGTATCCCAGAATTCGCGGATCGGATTTCACAGGTATATTCTGCAGCCAAAATGCACGAGTTAATGCACAGGTTAATGCACGAGTACACTGCAGATGGATTTTTCAATAACTTCGCTCATTAAAAATCACATTTCAAATTATGAAATTCGTTATCGTTACTCAGAAAAAAACTCCAATGTTCTAGGAATTGCTTTTCTCACCCTCAAACAGGGGTAGGTAGGTAGGTAATACAGAATTCTCCTGAGGATTCTATACCCACCAAATAATCTGTCTCTCATGACAGATAAAAATAGTGGTAGATAACGTGTCGTCGATGATTTGTACGGTTCTATTTGGTTTTATCATGCTGATTTTTTTCCACTTCACATGTGTTTTGTCAACTTTATCCCTTGTAAAAAACATCAACCCTCCTTTATACGAAGAATGGGGCAGATCCTCAACGAAGGTGAATTCTCTACGAGCATGTTGAGCAGAAGATATCTTCAAAATTGAGCGTGAAAGAATTTCGAACATCAAAATCTCGTATAGGTAACTCATCATAGAAATCGAAAATCCATTTGTTCCAAGGAAATTTCCACGGACTATCTCTCCGAACTGTCTTTATACTTCGTATACCCTCTAAATCCGTTTCAGAATTTTCCGTTACAATTTCAGCTATCCCGTTGTGATCCGAGGATTCATTGTCTAAAAATAACGGAAAATTCCATTCACCTACCATCGTGGGCGTCTTCCTTGCCCTCCGAATCTCACATTGAACTGGAATGAGTACAAATAAGACGAGAGGAATATATATATATATATATATATATATATATTTCAATGTCTTCCATAAATACCCATGCTTTCTATTCTCAATAATAATTTCCGTAATTAAACGAAACATGTTTCATATTATTCTCGCTTATCATCGATCACGATCAACGCAGCGAAGAATGCATAGAACAACTTTGCCCTTTTCACTAATCTCTAATCTCTTCTTCAACAATAATCTGCATCTGGATTTTTCTTCAACAGAAAATTACACATTCGCTTGATTTTGAAATACAGAAAGAAGGATAGAAACAAAACAACAAGCTTGTAAAACCGCTTTCATCGCTCCTAAAAATTCTCTCAGAATATTTTATCAAGTTTATGATGAAATTTGCAAAGCAAATAATAGATAGATTCGAGAGGAAGGAAAGAAAGAAATGCAATTTTAGTTTCTATTATAAAACACCACCGACGAATAAATACCATTTTCCTTTGATTGATGAATTTCATCACGTTCGATATAGGATTTGAAATTTTCAATTTCGGCATTGTTCCCGCACGTTTTGATTGTTCGCAACTATGAGTTTATGATATCACTTCGATCAAGGTATTCACGAATCTCACTGAAATTACGAAAGAGATTCATCGGCATCATCTCAACGTACCGCACCGCGAATAATGAGAGAGACAGAAAGAGAGAGAAAGAGAGAGAGAGAGGTCTTCTCTTGTTTTGAGAAAATCGGAACAAGAATTAATTTGCGTTTTACACTCGACGAGGGACCGAACCGGACTAAAGCATGGCCAGCAGTCCAGCACGGCGCATCATATTGCCAATTACGTAGGATATATATATACACATATAAACGTGTCGCGAGCGTACCATACACATACATATGTATTATATATAAAAAAAGATATATCCGAGGATTCTTTATAATTTTTCAATTCGAGTTTAAAATGTGGAATAAAATATCGTTTTGTATAATCATTTATTTGATACTTTCTCCTCCCGTTTATGTAAAGTCACATTAGGATGGGAGAATCATCACGTATATATACGATATGAAAGAAGAGAAAACTTCTAATCGATGAGTTTATAAAATTTACAATTTCATCTCTTTCCACGACAGTGAGTGTGAAAAAGATTACACGCTATGCAATGAGCGGGGGAATAATCGTCGTGTGTTGAGTAATCACGATAGGTCAAATTGTTTTCCTTGGACAAACCCAGACAGCACAGAAAGTTCTATGAACGTTTTGAAAACGTGCACTTGGTTTTGCGTGTTTTGGTTCCGCTGAAGCAAGTTTTATAAACGTTTAAAGTACCTTGCCATTCAATATTCTTGAATACGTTCTAAGCAAGTTCTCATTATGTCTTTTAAACGTACTTTCATGAAAACTAACCTTGAAAAACCACAAAGTCACACGGGGACATAGATACCCCAATAAAAATATTTCTCTTCAAAATTCTTCAAAACTCTTCAGATTTTTCTACATGACTGTCAGATTTCGGACGCTTTGAGACATTTGCAGGATTTTAAACCATAAATATTACTCTACAAATTCCTGCATTACTCTGCAAAATTGTACATAATTCTTCAAATCTTCGTAATATTTTATGAATTTCTCCAGAAAATTCGTACAAAACTCGCCAAATCTCCATATTACATGAAATACTTCTCTGCATATTTCTGCATTACTCTACAAATCTCTGTTTTATCTATTCACTTTTGCTTGAGAAAAAAAATTTGTGTTCAGAGTTTATCTCTACAAATCTCCTTCCAGTTCGACTTGAATGACATTACGGAAGAGACACCACATTGGAAGTCCATTTTTAGGAACTTTCCTCAGTGAGGATCGAACCCGGGTCCTGCGAGTGAGAAGCAAAGCCTCTATCGCATCAGCGGATCTCCGAGATGACTACAGTAATCTTGAAGTACCACTTATGGGAATCATCGCAATGGAAAATTTGGAAAAATTCGTTTTCGTGAGGTATAGATCAATCAATTCAGAATCTTCTGAAACGAAAAATGAATAGGTCGTGGGAGAGGGGATTTTTTTCACCTCAACTTGTAAATTTTTCCAAGTGCTGAGTCAAATCGATAGAAAATTTTGAAAGTTCGTCCCTGTAAGATATAGACCAATCGATTCAGAATCTTATGAAACGAAAAATGAGTAGATCGTGGGAGAAAGGTTTTTTTCGACCTTAACTTGTAAATTTTTCCAAGTGCTGGGTCAAATCGATAGAAAATTTTAAAAAATTCGTTCCCGTCGGATACAGACTAATCGATTCAGAATCCTCCGAAAGGAAAAATGAGTGGGTCGTGGGAGAGAGGTTTTTTCGAGGCCTACTAGTGAATTTTACTCAAGTTGTTCTGAGTCGATTGAAAAATTTGAAAAAATTCACTTTATCTCCGCAAATGCGATTTGAGAAAAATGTATGAATTTGTATAGAAAACTCAACTCTCCGCCACAAGCCGTAATATTCTTGGAATAGACAAATGAAGAGAAAATTCAAATTTTCTTCCGCAAATGTAGTTTGCAGAGAAATGTATGAATTCGTGGAGAAAATTCCTTTCCTCGTCAAATGTTTCCACCATTTATCAAGTAGAAAAATGTTGAGAAAATTCAACATTTCTCAACAAAACAACTTTGACCAATAAGTTGGAAATGTCCAGAGAAACCTTTACTGGCAATAGAAATTTTCAGAAATATGCAGAATTTCACAGAGTTTTGGAAGATGAATGTGTTGAAAAAATTCTTTCTTTCTCTAAAAATTGCGACAATGAATTTTTGCAGAGAAATTGTTGAAGTTTTGAAGAGAAATATTTTTATTGGGGTAGAACTAACCGAGACATTTGCATGTCCCTGGGACATACATGCGACATTTTTAGAACATCCCAAGACGTTATTTGCACGTTCTCTGTGAAATCAAACACGTCTTCTGAACGTTCAAGAAACCTCCCAGTGCTGTATGGGAATAGAGCGATCACCTGTCACCTTTGTTTTGCATTCGATTAAAGATCCATCTTGCGGAGATTGATTTCTTATTGGATTCTTTGATTCGTTCCCAACCCATGTTATTTGTTATGAGATTAAGGGGATATTGGCACACCAAGGAGTTCGAGTCCCTACATCTGTATCTTCCCACACAGCAAGATATCTTGAGGACCCGAGTCGAAATTTTGCCCCTGCTTTGTCGATCCAGTCACTAAAATTGCTCCCCCTTCCACATAGAACCTGATCCTTCTGGATACTCGTAATGAAATGATTAGTTAATTTGAATGGAATCTCGTTGAATCAATCGAGTATGCATTTTCATTGACAAAATATTTTCTACAATATCAAATATTTGTTCGATCGAATGAATATTCCGTTGATTCGATAAAACTTCATTCAAATTAATATTTTGTTGCGACTATTCAATGAAATATTTGATTGTTCCCGAAAATTTGTTCTCTCAGCGTATGTGTTGGATTTTTTGAATAATAATATTACATAAAGCGCATTTGCTGTCAATTCGAGAATGTAATTGAAAAACAAAATGTCAATTCAATTCAAATGATGTCGGTCAAATCAATAAATTTTCCATTCGAATACGAATCTAATAATTTGACTTGATTGAAATGAAATATGCATTTCATTCGAATAAACACTCATTCGTTTCATGGAATGAAATATTTTTGAAATCAAATGACATTTTTCCACCCAAACGAATATCTATGAGCTTTCTTTTTTCAAGCAATGATTTATTTGAGTGGATAAAAAATAGGGTACCCAACTAACATTGTAAAAGGAAATTCACAACAAAATTATCAAATTACTCAAGTTCTTTTTTATTGACTGGCACCGACGCGTAAGCTTGATTATCAAAATATGACTTTTTCAAGATTTTTTTGTAAACCAGGAATAGGATGATTCGTCAAATGAATTTGTACATGAAAATACGGAAGCTTACGATTACTTTAAACAAACTGTGAGTATGAAATTTCAATCCTACCCATCACATTTTCTACAGCACTCGTAATCTTTCGTATTCTCGTGTAAAAATCCATTTTATAAATCTTTCTATTCCTGGTTCACCGAAAAAATGAAAGAAAAAGTAAAGTCATATTTTTGGGCTGCATTATTCTCCGTGTAGAGAGGCGGGAGGGTCAAAATAGGAGGTAAACCTTGCACCTGCTTTGCTCCTACGAGTGGTGAAATAGGAAATTTCTACCACTTCTAGGGGCAAAGTAGGAGATGATATCTCATTGAAACAGCTCCTACTTTCCTATCTGATGCTCCTACTGAATTAGAGGATTATTAGCAGCAAAGTAGAGGCAATATTTCGACTCGGGGAACTGTTCAGAAAAATTTAAGAAGTCTCATGCGACATGAAAAGATATCCTCCAGATGTCTAAAACAGTTCTAGAAAACATCCAAAAGATATCTTTTAGAAGATCCAAAACTTCCGAGATTTCCGTGTGAAAATTGATTCTTGGCGGCAGTTTGGGCCAAACCAGGCGTCTTCGTTTTATTTTAGGTCCTGTTTTGGTTACCCTCATAGGACCTAGACAGGATCGTCACGTACTCGTCAACGTTAGAAATACAGCTTGGCCCTACATGGGTTGTATACAGGTATGCTTGAATCAAGATCTTCGGGAGAATACGGGAAGCCTTGCAAGGCTCCATTAAGGCTGTAGTTGGTGTGCCTAGATTTTTAAAACCGGGCGAAAAATTGGTAATGCAGCGTGGCCCACCATTTCAAATGCATCAAATTTATTTGAAATCATTTTTGAACAAAAGGATTTCTAAGGGAAGGTTTGAAAAAACATCACCAAAAGATTGCTAGAAAAAGGATACTTCCAACTGTTTTTGATGTATATTTTGAAAACTTTTGCGAAAATGTATTCATCAGAATGTAAACGGAATATATTTGAAATCATTCACTCCAAAATGGTTTTCAAATCAGTAATATTTTCGTGACACTTGGAACTTGCTCTCACAGCACCACAGTCTCAAAAGAATTCCTATAGAATTCATAAAGAAGACAATCAGTTCAATAAGAATTTTTTATGAATTCTTCTGAGACTGTGGTGCTGTGTGGGTGCAAATATTTTCTATTTCCAACAGGCTAATATAAATGCCTTCTAGGCGAATAAAGGAACATTACAAATATATTGAAAGTATATTTACAGCAGAATATAATTTTCTATGCTTTTGCATTTACTTCTCTATCTGACTATATTTATAATACACCTTCAACATATTCCAAATGAAATTAAATGCGTTATTAAGGTGTTTTTGTTCAATATTCAAAATACATTTTAGATTTATTAGAAATACGTACTGAAACTGTAATGTGTATACATTAATTTTATAACAATAAGATTAGTAATGATATACTTAAATTATACCTAGAATATATTGAGAATGTATTATAAATTCAGTCAAATGAGGACGAGAATATATAGGAATCGTAATTTTGCTTTGAATATATATTCTCAATACATTTTCAACACAATTGAATTATATTTTTCCATATACTTGCAATTTTTCGTCATATTATTCCCCCATAAACAATTTGCCGATCGTGATATATCTTGACAGGGATTCTCGAAATATCTTTAAAAATGCATTTTAGATACTTTTATAACTGCATTTACTACCTTAAAAATAACTTTACACTGTGAAAAAAAATTTCGGTAAATTGACCGAAAATATTCGGGAAGCGATTAACCCGAACTTTCGGTGAAATTGCAAATTGGTATCAGGAATAATTTTAAATGTATTCGGTAATTTTACCGATTACTTTCGGGAATGATATGAACTCGAGTAACTTGAAATTACCGAAATTCGTGAATTTTCTGCAGTTTTGTAGCACAATTTACATGTAATGGGAAATCATTGCTCAATGATATTCATCAAAATTTCATTACGCGAATTGATTTCGTATATTTCGTGTGTTTCAAGATCACTGAGGAACTTGATCACTCATCTAGATGAAGAGAAAATCATACCTACCCAGCGGGATTCGAACAACCTACACGTTTTCTACCTGCCTACAAACTGAAACCTAAGACCTAACCGCTGAGCTATGGCGCGACATGCTGGATAGCCCCTTGGAAGTCCACATATGTTTCATATTTAGAATACACAAAAAGATAGACAAGGTGTGAATTTTCAGTTACATTTGGTCAATTTTCAGGACCGTGCTAACAAAATGGTCCCTGCCAGTACGTTTTTTTTCTCAAAACTCGGAATTTCTTTCAAGTCCTCTCATGGATTATAAAAACTTTTCCCACAAATTTCGGTAAATTTACCGAAGTTGTTTGGAGAAAATCCACCTGGAAATTTTTGCCAAGTCCTGATTCGCAATAAAGGGAGGAGTGAAAAAAAAAATTGTTTTTCCCATATGGACCATTCGATTCCAAACCTGTTGAATCGGATAAAAAACTTGTCCCTGCCAGTACGTTTTTTTTCCAAAACTCGAAATTTTTTCTATAAGTCCTGGTTTAAGATAAAGGGAAACATCCAAATCTTCTGAAATGATTACAAAACCTGTCATTACGAGTAGTTTTTGTCCACCTCGAAATTTTTTCTAATTCCACATATCATGGACAAAAATTTTCCCGAATAACATCGGGAAAATCATGGTACCTGAATTTTACCGAACTATCTTCGGTAAAACTTTTTACCGAACCAGTTTTGGACGATTCCCGAAGGCAAGTTCGGTCAGTTTACCGATTTTTTTTACAGTCTACTCTAATGACGTAATTATCCTGAATTGAAGCTTCCAAATCTTTGCTCAACGCAACAATTGAATTTTAATCACATTTTTTTTCAGAAATGTTAACCATTTCTATGCATGTTCTATCGATTTCATAATTATTAATTCCGAAACATGATGTTGAAGCTTTTAATGAGCGAATGTCATCATGATTTGTATAGCTCATGCAGTTAAGTCTTGGATTAAGATGCTAGGCAGTGAGATAGAAAAGAGGGTTCGAATCTCCAAATAGGTCTTGTCGTTTTTCACACTTCAGATTTTCCAAAATTCGACCATTGCATATGTCATGTATTTCACTAGAGTTCTAAAGAACTCACTGATGTCCACACTGAGAAAAATGGATGGTTAAATATTGTCCAGCCAATTATGTGAGTGTCACAATCAATTCTGTTGGTTATAATGACCACGTCAAAAAATGCAGTTGGTGCAACCAATGAAATTGGTTGTTACAACCACATAATTGATCATGATAACCAATCAATTGGTTGGATCTTATTTAACCAACGAATTGGTTATTGCAGCCATACATTTTTCTCCGTGCATGAGATAGGTAATCCAGAAGAATTTATGATCGAAAAGATTCTTTCTCGCTTTTGTTCAAAATATATTCTTAGAGCAATTTTAAACCTTCGAGTGGAATATTTGAAAAACAAACTCCCAATTACGATCGCGCTTTTTGTATGCATCCAAAGAAAGTTTCCAATGCATTTCACATACAAATACAATGTAATAATTATCGTTTTCGAAATTTATTTATAACTGCATTAGCCATGTATGTCAAACGTCCCATGATAGTCCCATTTAGGGAATAAACTGAAAGAATTTAGAATTCATTTTTCCAAATACATTCCAAATGTATTGCGTATATTTCAAATGTATTTAAATACAGGTTGGTTGAAAAGTTTTGAAAGCGACACCTATCAACCAGTACAGGAATCAAAATTTATACGCTATTTTTATATTTCATCCTTCATTTGAACACACACACACACAATTTTATTCCGATCTGTCAATTCATTCTTTTTTTACAAGCCATTCGAAGTAGTTGACGTGTCAGTGTATTTTGTGAAAATGGAAAAATCCGAATATCGTGCAGTGATAAAATTCTTTGTTTTGGAAGGTTTATCAGCAACAGAAATTCATACTAAAATGAAGAAAGTGTTGAAGGAATCTGCTCCTTCATTTCCAACTGTACATCGATGGGTTTTAGAGTTCAAACGTGGTCGTACAAGCGTTGAAGATCAATCACGTAGTGGACGTCCAAAAAGTGCAACGAAATCAGACATCATTGAGCAAGTCTATGATATTGTTTGTAAAGATCCGAGTTTGACTAAGCGTGAAATCGCTGATACCATAGGCATCTCGGATGAACGAGTACTCCATATTTTACACGAAGAATTACATATGAAAAAGCTTTTTGGAAAGTTAGTGCCGCATTCGTTGACAATTCAACAAAAACTGAATCGAAAACAAATTTCTCAGCGTAATTTGGAGCGTTTTAAGCAGAATAAGACCGATTTTTTGCGTCGTTTCGTAACTGTGGACGAGACTTGGATCTACCATCATGATCCTAAACTGAAACAAGAACGTTTACAGTGGACCGAAGCTAGTTGTTCAGCTCCAAAACGGGTGAAGTCAGAACGATCGGCAAAAAAGGTTTTAGCATCGGTTTTTTTGGGACGCAAAAGGGGTTTTGTTGATTGATTATCTCGAAAAAGGTGAAACAATTAACTCTGAATATTATTGCAACCTTTTGGACCAGTTGGATGAGAAAATTCGTGAAAAAAGACCCGGTTTACGGAAGAAAAAAATCATTTTTCATCAAGACAATGCACGTGTTCACACAAGTGTTCTGGCGATGGCTAAACTGAACGAATTGAAGTACGAATCGCTTGAACACCCACCGTATTCATCAGATTTGGCTCCCTCCGACTATTACCTCTTCAGAAATTTGAAACAATTCCTTCGTGGAAAGCGTTTTTCGTCGAATGAAGAAGCTATTGCAGCTGTGGAATAGTATTTTGCGGAGCTTCCGGAAAATCATTACAGAGATGGTATAAAATTATTGGAGGATCGTTGGAACAAGTGTGTTGAAGTTGAAGGAGACTCTATATTGCATAAAAAAAATCATTTCATCAAAAAATTGCTTTCAAAACTTTTCAACCAACCTATACCTCAGATCAATGCATTGAAAATATGGCTCAAATGGTTCACCAAAATGCATTTTAAAAGCGTTTTTGGTTACATGGGCCCCTATTGGCTCTCTATGGGTGTCCCTGACCTAGAGAAATCAGGCTGAATATCAGCAACCCGACTAGACCCCATAAGGGACCTATATTCAATGCAGGACGCCTGGAAGAAATGTCCACGTCAAAAGTTATATCTTTGAGACATCTCATAGAAATCTTCTAGAAATAAGAACTGTTTCAGATCTCTCCTAAAGATATCTTTTCATGTTGCATAAGACTTCTTAAATTTCGCTTGAGATATCTTTGAGAACTTTTCAGTGCTGGAAAATAATGCAGAGATACGATTTGATCATCTAGGGATTTCAAACTGCGGTATTGTAATCACGAAGTTGTTGTTGAAGTTCTTGAAAGTGTACATTCATAAACGCATACATTCACACACACATACGTATCTCAGGAGAAGTTATCTAACGATGCACGTGACGGTCAATGTACATTGGATAACTTCCTCGGTGTCTATTCATCCCTTTATGATGGAAACTATTGCATCGTTGGAGGTTCTCAAGGTGGACATGCGCGCACGCAATCGTATGTACGTATTTATGCACGGTTTTGCGTATCGTGGGCTTATTTGAAATTCTGATAAACACATAAACGTATGAAGAACATGAGCATGAGAATCACGAGGGTGCGGATCATTCAATTTTCACAGCAGCAATTTAGATTAGAAATTTTTCTTTGCGATCGTTCTGTGAATAATTGTCGGCTCTAAATATCAATCCGAAGCCCAAAACACATTCCCAAACATAAGGAAATAATTTGAAAATATTATTGACATTTAAGTAGGTTAATATGTTGATGATCGTTCGCATAATTTTGAGGAATCATTTGCAGTTTCAATTTATTGATATCAGAGAGAAGATGAGCGCGCTCACGGCCGGGGGCTTCCATTATAATAAAGAATCATATCCATTCGGAATCGATACGTGATTGAATTTTGATTAAGTAAGTATTGAAAAGTATTCAAAAGAAATGCGTAGTTTGTGGTTATTAAATAATCAAATCGCCGTGGGTCTACTTCCATGATCCAACCGCCAGCAGGCCACACTGTCAGAAATATTATGAAGTTTTTTTCAATACCGTACATGAATTCAGGTTAATACACATTTTACATTAAATTTAATGTACCAAAACATTGAAAAAATATAGATTTTGCTATAGTTTACATTAAATTTAATGTAAAATGTGTATGAAACTCAATTCATGCGCGTATTTGAAAAAAACTTCCAGCAAATACATTAAAATTAATGCAGAAATTTCTAACAGTGCAGTGGAACTTTTACTAGCGGCGCATAGGTGCCGGTGAGTACTCTCATCTTCTCTCTGGTGATATGCTTCATCACTGTGGATTAAAAATTTGTATTTATTGCTCAGTTGACCAGAAAGTACGTAGCAAAATTTTGCTCATTTCTCGAAGGACTCCATGGTCCATGGTTTTTATGGGAAGTAAAATTCATGAATTGTGCAAACTTTTATTATCCATCATCTGTTCATTCCCAACGAACATTATGAGGACGAGGACTTGGAGACAACTGGAGGAGCTCTTAAAGAGATCTTAATGTCATCCAATGCGTCGATTTAGGAGATTTTACAGAGCTCTTGTTTAAGACCACTTTATGTTATCTTTATGTTATAAATGTTCTCTTTAAGATAACATAAAGTGATCTAAAACAAGACCTCCACAAGATCGCCTAAGCCGACGCATTGGATGACATAAAGATCTCTTTAAGAGCTCCTCCAGTTGTCTTCAAGTCCTCGTCCTCATAATGTTCATTGGGTTGAAAACATATCTGTTTGTTTGGAAAAGAAATCTTTTCTATTTCAAGAATTCAAATTTAAATAAATGCAGTTGAGGTGATACCAGCGATCTTTGAAGTTGCAAAACTATTCTGATCAATTATTCAAAAATGAAGAAATCAAATCAAAATCCCGCTCCGAGCAGAGCGATATTTGGCTCGAGTTTGGAGAGAAAAAAGTTATCAATACTTGAATAACATTTATGAACATTCAGAAAAATGACTGTCAGTTTAGGGAAAAAGAATACCGGAAAAATTCGTACTGAAAATACTAAACGTTGATAGTTTTATTGTTATTGTTTACAGTGAATTTATCAACTTTTGATGAATTTACTACGAAAATTCTTCAGCGATACTCTTTTTCCCTAAATTGTCAGTCATTTTTCTAAATAATCATAACCTCTGTCTCTGCGTGCGGGAAAAAAATCCTATGTGAATTTTGCATCGATTGTTGTTAATTAGATTAACCCTAAAACTTCGAACCGGGGTAGATATTTACCCCAAATAAACTTTCAACTACATTTTTAAGTTAGCCAGTGACATAATCCACTGGAGACCTATATCATAATTTCGTTCAAGGTTTTAAACATGGGGCGAGGTTGATATCTACCTCCAATTTTCAGAATCCCAAATAAATAGACTTTTTTGGCAGAACATCATGATGCTATTTTTCTGTCTCGAAACTTCAAGTGTCCTCTTCAAAATTAATTGGTTAGAAAAACATTGATGAATTTTTGTTCGTTAAATGATGGGTTGACCATTTTTCCACACTTTTAGCTATTGAAATCATTTACAAACTAAACTAAACTTCAGTAAAATTGAATTTGCTCTTCGCCAATCTTTTCGGCACGAAAGAACAAAGAAATTCATGTACTCATTAGACAAATTACTGCTTCTAGAACGATTTTACGAGCAAGAAAAATCCGTGGGGTAAATGTTTATCTGGGTTTGTAGTTTTACGGTTAATCAAATTCACATTCGTACCAATGTCATTTCCACGTTGCTTCTGGAGTAACCACAAAGAAAAATTCAATTGATTCGAACACAAAATGAAACACAAAACTTTGATTTCCCTTATTTTAAAAACGAATTGATTTTTTTGTGACAATGTATCGGATTTTACGAGTCCCAGAAAATCGATATGCTTTTCCAGATCGTTCGGAAATATTCCGCTAAAATAACCATTCATCTCTGAAAGACTTTAAAATTCAATATTTCTGGAACACTCTGTATGGACTTTTTCAAACTTCTTTCAGAGTTCTTTAAATATTCTGACAAAACTTAACGATCAGAAAAATCTTAGGAAATTTCTTAGAGTCTTGTTAGAATGTTGTCAGAGAATGCGCTGTTCAAACATTCCGCAGCACAGTGAATTTTCATGTTCATACGTTGATCGCGTTTACGTTAGCGGTCCCTGAGAGAGGAAGAGATTTTCCCTCCTCTCGTTACCCACATCCGTACATACATACCTACTTCAACATACACACACAAAAATCATGATCCATTGTATCGTGGTGCTTATATATTATACACTGTAATATATATATATATACTGATATATATGTGTATATACTGCTGTGAGGTGCATACTTGAACATCGAGAGCAAATGGGTGCTGTTTATAACTATTAAGGAGATTGGTACCTCCGGATCCTGGATCTGCTCGGAATCGGCTGACGTGCTCGATGTCTTCAGGATGCTGTACAGCTTTACGTAGGGGGCCTTGATCAGCTGTTCGCCAATACAATTGGCACATCAAGCTTATTTGTCTTTTTGTTTTGTTTGTTTGTTTTTTTTTAATATCATTCACGTCGATCCTCGCATCGATATTTAGGAAACCTAACCGATTCGAGGATCTATACAGGATGCGAGGATCGAACACACGCGGGTATTATGATTCGTTCGGGGTACGATCTGGGATACGTATATATACATATGTACTACGGACCTCGAAAGAGTTCTCCAAAAGATGAAGAAGAACGTAACAAACCGTTCAACGATTCCAGAATATTTATAGAACATTCGGATTTTGCATCGATGCGATTTGTAGATTGTCAAGGACAGTTGCGAGATATGAAGATGAAGATGAAAATGAGGATGCAGTTTCACGATTGTGAGAAGAACAAAAGTACAACGTGTTTTTATTGCGACAATTCTGTTGAGACGATGATCGAGCCTTCTTTCTGTCGTCAAAAATACTTCTTCGGAATCTGATTTTGCAAAACAAAGAAAAAGACACGGAAAAAATACGGTTTATTTGTGAATTTTATACACCGATAGGCTGAATTATGTATTCACATTGTTTCCACGGAATTCACTGAGATCGCACTGAGACTTTCGCACAAGAACCGTGCATTACCGAGTGTGCATTTCGTGGAGACTGTTTGAAATGTTGCCAGATTCTATTTTGTGGACCGCGAATTCGTAAACTTTGAGAGAAGTATGCATCGGTAATCTGGGGTTAAAACCGAATGACTAGAAAGACGGTTTAGAATTTTACTAGTAGATATAAATACAAATGTGTTTCTATAATTTTCTCGATTACAGATCAATTGAATCCATTCTCTATCGCACATTAAATTTCTGCACCTCCTCTTCAGCAACGAGAGTTGATGCAACAGGAAAATTAAGAATCTAAGAACTCTTCCAAGGATTTTACAATGTCTGTACCTGTCTTTACCGAGTAATTTATTTATTTGAATTTATAAGTTCATAATACCAATAATTGGACTGGAAACATCGGTAATTTTTTTTCAATCTATGTTATTAAAAATTCTGTAAAAATTCAGAGTTCATAGTAAGAGCTATAGCAACTATTAAGCCAGGTCAGAAAGGATTATACAAGAAAATCATCCTGCAAATCTACATCTACTGTGAATCGATCGATTTCTTCAAATGAGGACAATAATGAAGACATTTTACGGCGATCTCCGAATCAGAAAACAGAGTTGAATGGTTTCAAATTGGATTTCAGTGTGAAAAATTCACAAATACATCCGCAAATTACTCTGGTCGACATCTTTGCCAGGAAATATTGTATATTGTTTTGTTGAATTCAGGAGAAAGTATTTGATGTATAATTCTTCACAATTTGATTTATTCAATGTTTCCAAGGTAATATTGTTGAAGTTTAAATGAACCCTTGAAATCTGATAAATCATTGTTCAAAAAATGTACTGCCTAATTTTTAGTCTTCATCCGTTGAATATTGATTCAAACTCTGAAAACAGAATCAAACTCTTCATAAAAGCCTCGTTTCGATTAAAGCTTTTATAAAGCGACAGTGCTGTAACAAAAGTTCAATCATTATCATAATATTTAATTATACTCCTCGATACGTGTATTTAATGATAAAAAATGATACCTCGTCGACAACTCCCGGTGTTTAATCAATCCTTCCGTTAAATGCTCTTGAGAAGATACATCAGCACACTGATGTTTACAATCCATCATACACTCCTCCTATCTCCTTTTTTTCTCTCCCTTTAAAAGAGAATGTTGCTGAAGTTTGAATCGTTTATCGAAACGAATTAGGAATCGAATGATCGAATACTCAGCTATCGAAGACCCAAAATCTTGCAGTACATTCTTTGAACGATGTTTCCAGTTCCAAGAAATTATTCTACATTTTGAGATTTCATTTCGCGTCCATTAACGATCCAGGCTTCGACGACATAAAAGAGACCCTCTACGCGTTTTGCTGTCAATTTCAACTTCAAATCAACTCGAGAGATACCTGAACTCTCAAAACATGAGTAGATATAAGTTACGTCGTTGAATCAAATACTTCCTCCGAATCACTTCAAATCAATCTCCGAAAAATATAACGACACTTCAAGAATGTACATAAAATGATACTCCACCGGCGGCAGATATCGTGGTCAAAGAAAATAGTAAAACAGAGTGTAGTTGCTTGCAGTTGGAGATAACAATAATTCATTGAGTGATTATCTTCTTTACATACGTGTGTACCCAATAAGAAGAAAGGGGAAAAAGAATGGTGATATGTGCGATAATGAAAATGGTGATGCATAGGAGGAATGAAAAAAAAAAAATCACGACGACAAGACTACTCACCTCCCACGATTCTTTGGTTAGATCGGTTATTTCATCTCCATCTTGATTACGTGATCTTCCTTCCTCGCCTGCTTCTCCGTACTCACCAGCCTCGTGCGGTGATAGTTCGGGTGATAAATCTGTGTCGGTATCTGATAATATATAACCACGTTCGATCCAGTAATTCTCATTCAATTCCCCGTACAATTGGGGAACCCACGCGTTGATGAACCTGTACAAATCGTCGACTCTGCAAAAAGTACACAGTTACAGTAATTTTAACTTTCTGTATTTTTCTTTTTCTTGGATTTCACAATGAAAGTTGAATTTTAGGTGTGTGCGGGTAATTTGTCGAGTAATTTATCGATTTTTATAGAATTATCATGAATCATCATTTGCAAAGGGTAGAATATTTCTAGAGAACATAAGGGATCGTTATCCACTATTACATTGTAAGGGTGCGTTATCTATGATGAGGGAATCTCTCTTGGTCTACAACCGTCATTGGAGACGGACTAAACAATCAGTTCCTACTTGAAGATATCCAAAGGAAGGAATAATATATATAAAAACTTGGCCACGATATAAGAAATGGATTGGCATCCCCAAGAATATTGAGAGGAACTGGGGGACCAACGGTGGATCAAGAACACTGATGATATAAAACAAGAAAAAGATACGTTTATTCACAATTTGATAAACTAAAAAGAAAATATAGATAATCTTCTCATTTCTCTTCCTGTCAATAACGCAGGGATAACGTAAGAGATCTTTTATATGACTTTGGTAAGTTGAATAAACAGCTAGCAACTCGGCTTGTGAGTTTGAATCAAGAAAGAATAGTTCGACTTATCAATATAACAATACAAATGTACCAAGAAAGAAAATTGAAATACAGTCGAACCTCGTTTATGGAATGTAAACATCTCATTTATTTTAACCAAAGAGAAATCCCCATCACACTCACTACCGTTGGAGTGATCTTATAATGATGATAGCTGATTGGTTATCACCAATTGTTGCTATGAAAAAGCGTTTTATGAATTTATCTATTTGCAGGTTGTTACACTCTCTCCTTTTTTGTGCAATTTTCATCATAATTTTCTCTCCTTTATTGGTTGTTACTGAATCCATAGAATAATCCATGAATTTCACAGAAAAGAATCGAAAAGTTCAAAAACCTTTCTCTGAATGAGAAATGTTGCATTATAGACCTTATCAAGGAAGGAAGAACATTGAAACATATAAACTTCCTTCGTCAAAACGAAAAACTTCTCAAACACCGAACCCGACTGGACGGTGGCAGAAACATTGCCTTGGAAGAAATTTTGTTCCAGTGGATTGAGCAGAAAAGGAGCTTTCTAGTCTCTAAATCGACTGATTGGAGGTCCAGAAATGTTCAAGGCTATCACAGGTTGGTTGGACAAATTCAAAAAAAGATATAGAATTCGGCAAATTAGTGTCCAAGGAGAACACTCATCTGCTGATAACGGAAGAGCTGAAGAATTTCGGGAAGAGATGATGGAAGTTATCAGAGAAGTTTAACATTATCCGTTTGAAAATATTTATAACGCACATGAAACAGGTTTGTTTCACAAATCTCTTTCTGAAAAAATCTCAACAACAATAGATGAAACAGCAGCACCAGATGATGAACAATCTAAGGAGCGAGTAACAATCATGGATTGTGCAAATGCGACCAGGAATCATAGAATTCCTCTTTCACTTATCGGGGAATCTGCAAAGCCAAAGTGTTTCAAAGGCGTTACTCATTTGCCATTCGTATACAGAGCGCAAAAAAATGCTTAATTTGAAGAACCCTCATCATGATTTCATTCCCTCCTTATTTATTTATTCATTCATATACGGGTTGAACCCTTTAGTGTACCAAGTAAAATACAAAAGAAAACAAAAAACAAAGAATAATTAATACATACAATTAGAATAGGAAGAAAGAGGACATCCAGGAACTTCACAATAAAATAGATAAAATTAGTTATTTATAAACCGGGAGCATGCTCTCCGAAACTCATTGACAAAGTGAGCAAAGAAATCTATCTTGATACTATGAGTATTTACATAGACACAAATGCGATTCAAAGGGCCACTGTGACCAAATCTGGACTTATAAATTATAGTTTTAAATAACTGATGAGATCTAAGACATCTGTTAGGAACATTGAAATTGATAAGGCTGCGAACTTCAACATTATCGATAATTCCATTCAAAATTTTATACAGAAAAAATAGATCATCGAACAACCTTCGTGATTCAAGCGTCGAGATATCGATATTGATTTTGATATTTATATTTTGATTTTGTATCAATTTCTTTGTTATACATTCTACCCACACCGCAACCTCGTCCTGGAAGATTCATGAAGAATTCTTTCTGAATTCATCGTGGGATTCTTCAAGAGTACCCATTATGACAGTGCAAACTAAGTTCTTCATGGATCTCTGGCATTCAAAGAGAATCCTTGAAGAATTCCTTCTGCATTTACAGGGTGTCTAGTAAAATATGATTTTGGAATTCCCGACCAATTCCCCACTTTTTGCAGGATTTTTTTGGGAAAATAAAATGCACACACATCAATTTCAATTAACATTTTTCGATGGCATAATACAATCTAATAAGAAAAATGAATTCGAAGTTGAATATTCAAATACTGATCATAATCCAAATCATTCATATCCAACTCGGCTCCATTTGATTATAATGCGTTTTGAAAATAAAATCCAGTATATTCAATACATCTCAAAGAAGTCAGAAACAGACTATTTCACGAACATTTGGGAATTCTTTCGAAAATTCTTGAAACAGTCACAAGATCTCTGAGAGAATATTTGAAACAACTCTCAAATCCCCCCCAGGTAGAAATATTCTATTAAATCCTATTCTAAATGGTGAAATCTCTGATTAAATATCATTGAATTCCATTGAAACCTATTGATTTTCCCATTCGTCAATGAGATTTTATAGATTATTTGTAACAGGGCCGTGAAATGGGACTTCTTGAGTTGTGTTAAGTTTCTGGAATTCTATAAGAATTCAAAAAGAATTTTTTTTTCCAAAATTCTTTAGTGAATAATTAATCGCTGTCTAAACCTGGCTGAAGAAATTATTCTGAAAATATCTGAGAATCTTCGCATAACTCTCAAAATTATAACAAAGAATATCAATATTTAATATAATCAATATTCAATTTAATTAAGATTTAATATAATCAATTGTTCGTCGATGGGGAAAACTTTTCCAAGTTCAAAAATTTTGCACACACAAAAATAAAAATATAATTGAAAAAATCCTGGAATTTTGTTCATTTCCTGACGTTTTCTCGACTTTTCCCGACGAAAGTACAATTCCTGACTAATCCCCGACTTTCCCGGAATTCCCGACTGCTAGACACCCTGACTGATAACGAGAGTTCCGTTGGAACGTGCTTGTGTTGTGTGGGTGAACATCATCACATGGATTTTCTTTCAACTCGCGCCCCCCATGTTTTCATTAAATGATTAGCACCTTTTTTACTTTAGTTTTGATACCATTATAGGCACTATATTCCTCGACTGGTACGAAAACCTGTTCATTCCCTCCGTTCTCGAAAGAAAACCTGAACCAGAAGAAAAATTCTTCGTCATTCTTGATAATGTGTCATGTCATTCTCCAGCTGAGCAATTGAATGTCATACATTTTCAATTCGAAGTTTGTTTTATACTCCTTGATGTCACGTCATTACTGCAGCCAATAGATCAAGGTGTTATAGAATGTATGAAACGTCATTACAAAAGTTTAGTTCTGAAGAAATTAGTGCTGATCGATTCTAAGGCTCCTGATCAGTGTTGCCAGAATTTTTTCCTCAGATTCCCCAATTCTGATGAACAAAATCCCCACAAAATCCCCAATTTTCACATTGAATCCCCAAAAAATCCCCAAAATTTTATTTTTCAAATTTTCCGCCAAAATAATTAATTTTTCCCGCCTTGAGCATACAATCTTGGACAATTGAACTTTATTTCTTTGTTTTATGTATCTCAAGTATTGCTGTTACAAAAGAAAAGTGATTTATCTGAAAAATGTACGGCAAATACATAATAATCCAAATAAAACATTTGTTGAAAGTGAAGGAAGAATAATATATTGATGAGAAGTATAAAAAAGAGCTAACTGATCAACTGATGGTATAGTGGGAGGATCTAATCCGTTTTCTTTCAATTTCATCAAATTAAGAACACCTTCGAATGAATTCTGATTGTGATTATAATATTTACCTAAATAGCACACAAGAATCCCAAATGAATTCTGAAAGAAAAGTTCTTGATAACTTTTGCAGAATACGACGAGTTCTTAAAAAGTTTCAAAAAGAATTCGATTCATCAAACATTTCCTCTTGAAATTCTATAGGAGTTCTTTGAGAATTCTAACGGCACTCGCAAATGTTTGACAAATCAAATTGTTCTTGGACTTCTTGGTGGGAATTTTTTGAATTTCAAAAGAGTTCAAGAAAAGTTTTCTCTTCATAATTCAAGAACAGTTTCCTACTTGTCAGTGGTAAATAAATAAATAAATGATTCTATAATGATTTTTGTGTATTACCTGGGGGGTTTCAGTACATAAGGGAATTGTTTTTCCATAAAAAATGAATTTTCTCCTTGCTTTGAGGGGGTATTTTGTAGGGATCATGGTTTCGTCCGTGTAACAGAAATGATTAGTTCTCTAGCGAATTCTCACAAAATTATTTTATAACTCAATATGTTCTTAAAGAACTCTCAAAGAATTCAAAAAACTATTAAATAAGAAGTTAATTAGAAGAGTTATTTTCGATTGATTCACGAACTTCTGTACTATCTGAGCAATTACGTTACGAAGTTGTTTGACTGTACCCTTAGTTTCCAAATGTTTTAGTTCTAACAGAATTCCCCAAATCTCCCCAATTTTTCCATGATTCCCCACAAAATCCCCTAATATTCACGTTCCCCAATTCCTCCCTACACTGCCTTGAAAATCCCCACATTTGGGGAATTCCCCACCATCTGGCAACACTGCTCCTGATGCTATGGAAACTTTTTTTGAGAAATTGGAATCTTTTGGATATAGTGTCAACGGTATCAACAGCGTGGTCATTAGTACCATCGACTGCGTTAGCGAACTCGTGGAATGAGAAGTTATTGAACAAAGCTGCTTTCCATAGCAAATGAAGAATATAAAACAATGGCGAATATATCGAATAATTTCCCATGGCTTGGAAACGTATTCCCTAACCCAGATCAAAGATTGGGAACAGGAAGACTCCAGCGCGTTTGGATGGTACCAGCTCTCTGATGTTGGACTAGCTCGTAGAGTTTTAGAACCCGAAAATATGGCCGTGTGTACTTTTATCACAATACTCCACCTCTGAATTATTGGATTCAAATATAATTACATATTACCAAAATATTGAATTGATTTTTGTGCATATATTCAAGGATCAAAAAGAGGATGGTGGAAAAATCAATGCCGAATAAGACGAATCCATGGATATTGCGAACGAGGAAGATTATTTCAAATTGCCAGGAGCCGGCCATGACCATGAAGTTGACTTGGAAAAAATATACAACCCATTTAAAAGTATCAAAAGATGGTATGAAAGACGTGCTGAATGTACCGCAGAAGAAAAGATGGCACTGAATCGTATGTTGATGATTTTAGAATCATATAATATATGATCAAACGTATGAACAAAAATAAAATTAACTTTAGTTTCGTGTTATGTCAATAAGATGTTCATTATATTCTAATACTATCAGTTGAAAATTGCAATCCGATATTTTCAAGATACTATGTAGTTTATGAGAAAAAGAAGAATTTTATACGTAAAAAAGAAGCAATTTGGAGAAGTGAATTCATCCAAATATTGAATTTCTATTCTAAACATATCTGGAGTTCTAGAACAACCAAAATAACACATCGATTTTTGTGATATGCGTAATGAATGTAATGAAATTTGAAAATCGCGGCATTCTTATTTTCCTGTCATTGGTTGGGACATCATGTAAAGATGGTGATGATGGGGTGGTGAAGAATTAAAATAAACGAGAGTTCAAATAAACGGGGTTTGACTGTATATGAGTCTCAATGATTAATCCGTATATCTTTCTTTTTCATTTGATTTCCATCCCAGATAACACACGAAGAATTCTTCTTCAACAGCAAGAATAGAACTCTTCAAGAACTCTTCTCGAACTAATTAAATCATATAGAGCTGTAGAGAATATCAGAAGTATTGTTTGAGTACTCTCGAAGAACTTGTTAATGTCCGACAGATTGAACTCTTCCAGAATTCTATATGAATTCATCAGTTCGAAAAGAATTTTCGAAGAGTTCTATTCTTGCTCTTGGAAAAGAATTCTTCGTGTGTTATCTGGGATATTATATTCCTAGTTATTATTATATTCCCATTTTCACAAATTGACGATGGCGAGAGCCGTAATAATTGTGTTACAATATATAGATTATATTCATATTCATACATATTATATACTCTTCGAGTACTCGAAAATATCCCTGTTGGAAAAAATGATTGAAATGGATGGATTTGGATAGGACTTCGATCCGAATTTAAACATTTTCTATACATATCAATCTGGTTTTGTCCGGTAGTGAGACAAGTGATCCATAAGTATCCAGTTCTGTCCATGCAGAGAGAACTTCTATCAGTTTTCATGCGGAACTGGGGGATTTTTGGAAGCTTCCAATCCGTTTGCATCCTTTTCCAATCCAGAAGCGTTGCCGATCCGTTTTTGTCCATCAAGAAAATAGAATGATCATCCATAATGATCCGAACTACAATATCTATTCGTTCGTGTCCAGAGAACGGATGGACTTCCTATACGAACGAATCACATTACATTTTTGAGATGTGAATGTGTTTTTGAATCTATTTTCATCCGTGAGGAGAGATGAGAATCCTATCCGACTGGATCCGAATTCAGAGCCTCGTCCAATTTCATCCGTTGAACGTATGAACTTTCAATCAGAATGAATGAGGATTTTTCCTTGATATCATGTCAGTGCGCTCAATCCAATTTGATCCGTACTTTCGGATAGAGACTGGATTCGAATGTATCCGATCAATGACCTGTATCCGTTTCCATCGAAGAGACGTGTCAAATTTGAATCCGTCTGAATCCAAAATTACACGTAGAAAAGTGCCTCCTTAGAAAATAGTATAGTTCACTATTTTATGTAGTAAAAAGTATCTTTAATATGTTTTCAGTAGAATGAACTATGTAATTCATTGATCATGCGATGTGAAATATTGAAGAACGTAACGTGACGTAGTATCCTTATGAATCACTATGAGAATTTCGAATTTCTGTAATTTTCATCACTGAATTTGAATTTTTATGCGCTACAAATCAGTATGCGACGTAATAAAGTTTCCCATATCACATATCGGGGGCGGCCCTGCTACGTATGTAAGCGAAATTTACTATTTTTTCAAGATCTCTTTTCTCTGTGTACGTTGTCGCGGAATTATAGTTCCGAATCCATTCTTTAATGTTTCATTTTTGTTCATCCTGGAGAAAGAGGCAAGCTTCATTTAGACCGATTAGATAGAACCTGATATCTCGTCATTCCGAAGTGACTTATCCCGAAATTTTATATCAAAACATTTTATGTGCCAAAATTCAAATTCAAAATTTCGACATATCAAATTTAGAAATCTCGAGATACAAAATTTCAAGATATTAAACCTTTGGGACATTGAGATGTTACCCTGAGAATATCTATTCCGGATGACGTAAGATATATGAGGTCCGTTTGTTCTAATATGCTCTAAGTTGTTCCACCTTGTGCCAAACCAATCATTCTTATAACTGAAATCAGTGAATGAAAAATATTTGAAGCAGGTTGAGACAACATGGAACACGTGGAACAAATTCAGCTATGAGCTGGATTTGTTAAGCACGTTCCTAGTTGCTTCAACTTGCTCCAAATATTTGTGATTCGATGCTTCCCATTATAAAAGTCATCCCTACTGAAAATTCCCAGTCATGGATTCCCAAATTCGCAAGGGTCTCGCATGGGTCTTCACATGCGAAGCGAGTGGGTCGACCCACGCGAGACCCATGCGAATTTGGGAATCCATGACTGGGAATTGACAGTCGGGATGTGATTGGTTTGGTACAAGTTGGAGCAGCTTTGGGCACGTATAAGGAACGAATATATTATGAAACAATTGAAATGGACGGAATTGGATAGAGGAAACCGCGGCTATCGTGAAGGTGCAATGTATGAAAATGAATAGAGCTGGAAACATCGAGTTCGGATAGGAATGGATACATTATGAAATGACAGGCGTGGATAGAAATGGATAAAAGTAAAGGGGGACTATCAGAGATGTCAATGGATAGAAATGGATTCGATTTCTCCGAAGTAATCGGATGGAAATGGATAAAAATGGATGATACACATTCTGGAAAGAACCGGATTGGAATGGATAATTTGCATTCCAGCAACATCAGGCATGACGGGATAGAAACGGATAAAGCTTATTAGGGTGGTATCGTAAAGCACCGGATAAAACCGGATGCGATTTATATTCAAGCCCCGGATATTATATGGATACATTTGGATACAATTTCTATGGGGCCCAATAATCTGCTATCTACTTTGCGGATTAAAATTGATTAGAATCCTATGCGTTCTGCGGATGACATCGGATCAGGAAAAACCGGAACAGAAATAGGATTCAAATGGATGCATATGAAATCCTATCCAGAAAAATTTTCGAGTACTCGACTCGGAAAAAATCACTACTCGCACACCCCTAGTGAATTCGAATTCGTTCAATTTCAATGGTTTTCTCGGATAAGACAAACCCATTCGATAAAAGACCATTTGAGTTGAATTTCTTATTTCTGGATTAGAAAATTCACCTATTGCGTGGTATGCTGAACCAATACTCCGGTCGGAGTTTCTTTTTGCCGTAGCTCATGATGGGCGTCGATCTCGGGATTTTTTTATCCTTGAGTCTGCCGGTTCGTAGCCTGAGGTAGAGGGGAGGATCTTCACAGGAACGAGCTGGTCGTGGGATCAATTCTGAAACGAAACAAGGATATTATGTTATATACGCGTAAGTAGGTTGAAAGTTCGGTAACCAAATTTGTGAACTTACTATCGAAACTGACGAAAAGTTCTGGCATATCCTCCACGGAAACCATACTACGATAATCCAATCTAGGAGCGGGAGCGGACGCTTTGCTACCCCGACTACTATCTATGCTGCTGCTCCCAGAAGACGTTAAAGGTTGCTGTCTGATAAAAGTGCCTACGGAAGAACGCCTGAAAAAGAATCCAGCATTGAAGAGTATTGCATTATATCCACTCGTGAGTGAACATACGTAACGATGTTTTGATGTCAACAAAGTTGTTATTATGTCGATTGGATTGATGAATGACTTTTGAAATACTAAAGCGATGATGAGAGAGGAAGAAACATTTTCTATCTTCTCTCAACGCATCTTTGTTACATAAAATTCGATGATGAGAGATACACAAATATGTAGGTATATGTATGAAATAATGAAACAAGAGAGCGGTATGTAACAGAATACAGAGAAGACGGATTTGATGGCAGAGAAGGTGAATTGATGAATAATAGTAATAGTAGTAGTAGTAGTAGTAATAGATGGCGTGGCGCAGCTTCGGCAAAGCAAGGAAATTCACAAAGCGGGTAGCGTGGTAAAGGGAAGAGATAATATACATTTATCGGAATTTATTGGTTGGGGCCAAACTCACCCGATTAGGCCTCCCGAACCAGGTGAAAATGGAGAATTGCAGTAGTCCTGGGAGAGGGAGGAGACGGTGAGCGGGGGAGTGCCTCCTGCTCTACCGCCTCCAGCACTCTCTTCGCTGGGGGTTTTAGCAAAGAGGCCCGAGCTAAAGTCACTCACCAGGTTGATTGGGGAGCTTATATTCACAATTGCATAACACGATTTGTTAGTCACATTGGGCAAACGACGGTTAAGAATAAAACATTCTTACCAGCAAAAAGTTTAAAAATGAAAAAAAAAATATATCATTATCATCGTTGTCATCATCATCATCATCATCATTATCATTATTATTTTTCGTGATTTGTTACCCAAAGCTTGTTAGTATCAGAACGCATCTTTCCCTCAACAGTGCTCATTACAAATGCGAGAAAAGCCACTCACCGCTAAATGCACAAACTTGGCAAATATGGCTGATCTACTGTTCTCCGATAATCGAGATTACTTCTGAGAGATCGATAAATAAATCAATAAATCTCGATAATCAGATCTATATGAAAATCTCTATATGAAAAATTCAGCAAAAGCGATATAATAATCGTATCACACAATTTGAGATGTAAAAAATGTTCCTCTATGGAAAACAAAAATCTATAATTATTGTTCAATCTTATTTCCGTTTGTAAATTGTAATATTTCTTGGTAATAAAAGAAAAAGAAATACGTTTTATAATATAATATCTTAGAAGAATTTTTTCAAAGAATGACAATCGATATAAGCGTCAAAGTTGGAAGAGAGTTGAAATTTCCCTTTTTACCTTGAAAAAACTTTACTGAAGACGGAAGAGTGATGGGAATCAGCGCTATTTGGAAGGCTTGGAACTTTGTCGGAGCCGGATGATTTACTCTCGTCCTCCTTTTCCCCGGTCAGACCCTCCATCCATGACAACGGATACGATAATCGTTTCAACATCTTCATGGAAAATAACAAATATCGAGTATTGAGTATATTATACGAGATAGTAGAAATATAGAATCATCGAATGCGGTTTATATTCGTTATATCAAAAATTTTTCACCGAAAATCAATTCCCAGTGAGCTGAGAAGGAGCTTGAAATTTTGTAAAATTTAATATAAAAATCATCTAATTTCTATTTCGAGAGAATTTAAGGAACAGTTGATGATTCATCTTACTTTGTTTCTACGTGTTTCTTGTTTATCCTCGTCCTTGTGCTCTTCGTCTTTCTCCTGTTCTTCGCTGTTACTGTTATCTAAACTAAACGACACGGAACTAGCTTTTTTTCTTCCGTTAATCGTCGTGCCAGTATCCAACGAACTCGTAGTGATGTTCGTTGGGGCAATGGTTATAGGTGGTACCCAGTCTGAGGACAATACAATATCAGCATCAGAGTATACTTTCTTCGCTGGAATGGGTTGAACTACGGGTAGAGGAGGATTTGGATCACGTATATCAATACCGGAATCATGGCACGATTGTTTGACTAGAGATCCTTCTTCCTCTTCGGTGTTCACCTTCGACGAAGCGGATGTCGTTCCTCCCGCCTCTGTCTGTAAATTAATAACATCGTCTTACTTCTTGTTCTTTTCTCGCTACACCGAGAGAAAAAGTATGCTCTCAACGTAAGGGAGCATATCACTTCACGCTTCTAATGCATCCCTAGTAGAAATTGCCTGATTTCTATTCAGGGCCTGACAAAAATGTAACGCAGGGAAAAGACAAGGTCCCGATCAGGAAAACCAAACGTTTCCCAATCAGGATCTGATCAGGGTAGTAATTGAATTCCCAATCACGACCTCATCTAAGCTATATTCTAACATTCAATTTAATTTTCATGGAATTCACTTTTCATTACATTTTTTGAAACTCCTCCAACAGAAGAAATTCTACTGATGATCCAAATAGACCTCAGTTGAACATTTCAAAAAGACAGGTAAATTTCTAATGAGTCCTGTGAAAATTCTGAATAGTTTGATACATTCATCGTTCTGAATTGATCAGGTCCTGATTCGGCTGTCTTGTCGGTTATCACATGATTGAAATACGGATGAGCCAAGGCAATCCTGATCAGGTCCTGATCAAGATATCTTGACAGTCACCTCACAATTCAAATACGGATGAGTCGAGGTAATCCTGATCAGGTTCTGATAAGAATACCATGTCTGAGTTACCGAAAGGGAAAATCTGACTGGGACCTGTCAACAACCTTGCGTTACATTGTTGTGAGGTCCTAAACAGGATGCCATGTCAGGACTTGATAAGGTAATTGAAAGTTCTCTATTGCAGCCTTACGAGGGCCATGCTTCTAATAGAGAATTCCCTGTCAAATTTCTATTTGTTATAACGTGCGTTAAACCCTCAGCCTACAAACAGGGTTAGCGTGACCTAGGGAGTATTTGGAATATGCGGAATTTAGAAAAAGTATGAGTTTCATTGTCGCTATGCATTGTATCTTTGAACAGGAGAACTTGCGTACGAATTGATGGATCAGTACCACTTTATTATTAAGCGAGAAAGTGCAAGTTCATGTAAGATTTTGTGGGTGGAAAAAAAGGTCAATTTGAAGTTTGTAGGCTGAGGGTTGGACGCATGAGCCTAGGCTTTTTGAGTATGAATCCCATGCCTCTCAAGCATGTCGCCATTTTTCTCTCGGTGCAGTTTATCACGTATTTGAATTTTCAAAGAATCGATGAAGCTGAAACTCAGCGAATTAGTGTCATTACTCTTCACGTGGCCTGTAATTGGACGTCTCGTCTTTTTGAATTGAAAAACATGTAACAGCAGTGTAATCAATCTATTCCAGGGATAGATATGCGTGAAAATCATTGATTTCAACGGCAATTACAACAGTTTTTTGTATTTTAGATATCCAAGGGACCTTCTGGGCTGGAAATTTTCAAGATTTTCCGAGAAACCAGGGTCTGGAGACCACTGATAGCAGTGGAATGACTTCGCGTGGTGATCCGATTGCACGTAAAAAAATATATATGCACTTTGAATAAGTTCTCACTGTTTTTTTTATACAAAATAAGAACTTTATTTAAAATATAAGGAACAAAAACGTTTTATTCAAAGTATTGCTCATCATTAGATACCACTTTCTCTTATCTTTCTGGCAGTACATGAATCCCACGGTGGAAAAACGACATGTCTTTTGAGGCTATCCAAGAATCGACCCATTGTAGTGCAATAAAATTCCCCAAATGCAAATACACTTCAGTTAGCACAAAAGCAGACATTTTCAAAACTCATCAACAATTACTTTGTTTACACTAAAGTGAAATATCATACACTGAAATTTGGATACAGTGCTTCCTTGCGAGTGCGTTACCATTCAACATTTCTAGCACGGAGTACTGTTAGTGTCATCTGTGATGAAACAGCGAGAACTCATTGAAGGTCCTAATAATGAGGTATCATTTGGATATCTGAAAATTGGCTACAAGAGCTATTTTTCAACTGTCACAGCTACTCTCTTAACGATAGCAGCCACAGTGAAAACCTCAACAGCTACATTATTTGGCTATCCAAATCTCAACCACCAATCCTGTGCAGTTACAGCTACGAATTCTTACTGTGGTAGCTAATGAAATAGCTACAGCTGCAATTACAGCAGTGAAAAAATGTTGCTGAAAAAGTGAGTAGCTGTCACAGCTATTTCATCTTTCCGTGTGTGGTATAAAATTATACGCGTTTTTTCGCGTTTTACGTACTCGAGGAACCTCAAATGAGTGGAACTAGTGGAATGGATTTACGTAGTCATCTAAACTCCAATTTTTGGCAGAATCCATCATTTTTACGCATATCCCTCCCTCAAAAGCCAATCAGTTCATCGTGTGAATTGATTGAACTGCTGTCACTTGTTCTCCAGACTCTGATTTTTCGAAAAATGTCAAACTTTCCCGACTCAGAAGGTTCCTCGGTTAAATAACATACAGAAAACCTACTCAAATACCAATCAGATTACCTCATGAATCGCTTACACTGTTATTACTTCTCTTTCAGACATCAAAATTCCAAGAAAGTTCACAAGATTTCACAAAAACTCGTGAAAGCTCATCAAAGGATGTATTTTTTCATCTTGAAACCCATCAGAATCAATCCAGCGATTCAAAATCTATCAGAATACATTCAGAGTTCATCCATTTGGTCTCATCAAATTCCTATCAAGACATCCAAGTACAGTCTTTGTCGAAAGTAATGCCATTCACTAGTTCGCTGGCCATCGGTCGCTGGCTTCAGCTTCATGAAGAATTAGCGTACCTTTTCCTTTTCACAGGAACTCAAAGAATCCTGTTGTTCGTCATCCATTGATAGCGTACATCGATCCTTGCTAGGAACCGCCCAATGATGATCCAATCTCGATCGTCTTCTTTCTTCGAGGGTTCTGCTTCCTTGACCGGTGTAGGTAGAGGTTTCTTTCGCTGCTGAGCTACTACTACTGCTATCCTTATCTTGATCTTTGGTCGAGGCTGTTGCATTCTCATCCTATAAATCGAATACATCGACATTGGTAAATAGAATTATCATTCAATCGAAATTCATGCAATTCTGAGGACTGATTATTGTTTATCTATTCATGAATGCATTCTCATAACTCTTGATTGCATTTTTTGCTGTAATAACACTGAATAACACTAAAATAAACTTGAGTAATTAAAGTAAGTTGATTTCCCGAAACAAACCCATCAACTGAAGAAATTGTTTTTCCTTTGGGTGTATTCAAACTTATGGCCTTGAAGTTGAACTATAAAACAAGGTTTTCTCAAAATTTTTATGACTCGGCAAATGAAATTTCATAAATGTTAGTTATACAGACTCCATGAATGCATCTTCCAATGAATGAATAGATAAATATATCATTAAATCTATCTTCAGAGGATTGGCGATGAAGAAAGATCCACTTAAATATAAACATATTTTCTTAATATCGATTCTGCTACTAATTGAACATCAAACGCAATATTGTTTCATAAACCGATTCTGACAAATGAAATTTCATGAGATTTGATCAGAACATTGTCCAAGATTCAGTGAGATTTGGCGGGAATCAATGGTTCTTCTCAACCAGGGTCCTTCGTCTGATAGGAAATTTCCTCAGTAACGATCTAGCTCATGGATCTCATAGTTCTGGCTTAGCTCGAAACTCGGATCGACTGAAATTATTGAGATCGGCTCGAAGATCGGCTGCGACAACACTAGTTATCGTTATTCATTCTTTGATAAGTATAAATGAGGATTTTAGAAATTCACTCGAAGGCATAAAATTCAGTGGAAGAAGGTTGGTAATTTGCAAAATTTAAAGGGATAAGAAAGATTCAAAACACCAAAGTAATAATTCTTTCGAATATTTCAAAACATTCTCCCAATCGAATTCCAAAATCACGTATTCAATACATCTCTTGAATATTGAATTTGATAATCCTTCTAGTGTGACAAATCAAACAATGGTGTGAATATAATGCTTTGTCAGATACAATAAATTTTAGTGGCGCGATTAGATCCTCACAAACATGGATCATCGGTATTTCATCGGACCATTGATGGTCCAGCAATACCAGTAAAGATTCCTTAATGGTTCTGCATTACGCCAGCAGCTATGTTGGAACTGATTTCATGATACGGGTACACAATCAAAGACACTGATGGTCCCACCATTCGACTTTAATTGCCACTCCGAGCACGAACCATACCAAAAATACGACCGCCAGTAGTTACTTTCCCGCCTTATACGGTAAATTTCTGCCCTTTCTCCCCACGGGCATCATACAATTCTGACATTTTCCCGACTTCATCGAGTATCAAGATTTTATCGTATTACTTTCTAAGAACTGCTGTGACAAGCAGCGATATTCTTTGAAATATAGATACTAGGGGTGTGCGAACAGTATTAAAACAGTCTACCCTATTAGCACCCTACTAGTACGTGAAATATTTTGAGAATGTTTATTAAACGCTTGGATAATTTAGAAACGTTCGGAGAATATATTGGAGTTATTTGAATAATAATGGAGACCTCAATTATTATTTGTCATTGATTTCAATTGTTTTCTCCATCGCACAGCATTTTCATGTTTTTATTTCTGATATATCAGTTCAGCTCTCAGACAAATAAGAAAGAATTATATACTAAAGAAATAAATTATTCGCCACACTAAAATACTTCAGCTTATGAAACTGATTATTTATTACAATCAAATATTCAAATGACCAAATAATAAATAAAGGATCTTGAATATCAAAAAGATGAATGGTTCATAAGTTATCATGTAAAAATGTCAGCTCTTGTATATGTTCTTTTAATAAGGTTTCTCGAAACTACACCAGGAAAAATGACAAATTCAATCAACTTGCATCTGTTGAGTACCCAATATCATGTCAATTCGACTTGGAAACAAGTTGTTTTTGTGTGTTCACAAGTAAAAACAACAGAGGGAACGCCTGTATGTGGGTTCTCCATCACTTGAACTTGGCATCGATATTAGATCAACCCAATGAGAAAAATCCAAAATATGCCAATGTTGATAACAGGTGCAGTACAGTGCCACACGGAAAAAATTGGTGATCCAAATTTTCGTTGACTAGTATGTCACTTTGGGACGGAGCACAAATTCCAGAAGAATTCGTACACTGGATTTTAATAATTCGTTGACTCTTTCCATTATTTCGACAATCAAAATGAAAAGTGGATTCCATCGGTGAAATCATGGACAAAGTCAACGAATTATTAAAATTCAGTGCATGAATTCTTCTCGGATTCGTGCCTCGTCCAAAAGTGATATACTAGTCAACAAAAATTTGGATCACCAATTTTTTCCGTGCAGTATTGGGTCTCCAACACTTGGCCAACACGTACGGGATTAGTACTGGATACATTAAAACACAGTACTATGCCTGTACTGATAAACCAGTACTGAAAACCTAATACCAGCCAGGTACTAATTCAGTACTGGCCCTGCACTGATTGCGAATAATGGTATTAGTACTCAATCCCCACCCAATCAGAAAAATCCGTAATATGCCAATGTTGACAACAGGTGCAGTACAGTGCCAGTATTGGATCTCCAACACTTGGTCAACACGTACGGGATCAGTACTGGATACATAAAAATACAGTAATATGCCTGTACTGATAAACCAGTACTGAGAACTTAATACCGGCCAGGTACTAACCCAGTACTGGCCCTGCACTGATTGCGAATAACAGTATTAGTACTCAATCCCCAGTACTGAAAAGCGTTATCATTCCAGACAAATGCCAGTACCCTGCCAGTCTTGGCTAGTACTGGTGCAGTACTGCGCCTGTTGTACATTTCTGGTTGGGCAGTACTGAAAAGCGTTAACATTCCAGAAAAATGCCAGTACTCTGCCAGTTTTGGCCAGTATTGGTACAGTACTGCGCCTGTTGTAAATTTCTGGTTGGGAACTTGATGATAGGTCGATTCCACATGGTTTTGAGTCTAAAGTTCGAAGCAAAACCGTGACAAATCGAAACTCGAGCCGAACGTTTTCAATGAATGCAGTTCGAAATTTGAATCGAACCGAACAGTAGGAGTTCGGTTCGAGATTCGAACGGTTCGCACACCCCTAATCACAACAGGACCTTTTTCAGGAAAACAAATTAAATAGCTGTGGAAACTACTTATTTTTTTGGCTTTCTTTTTTCATTGTTATAGCTAAAATAGAAATAGAAAATACCGCAGTAAAAAATTGTAACTGTGACAGCAAAGGTTGTGTGGCTGATATTTAGACAGCTAAAGAATTTAACTGTGAAATTGTTGCTGCGACAGCTAGATTTCTTGCTGTTACCATTAAGTGCGAATAAAACTGATTGGAATCAGTGAGATTCCATTGATTCAGATTTACACTGAGAAAAGATTGTTTTGTGCCAAAGAAGCCTCATTAAGTATGAAAAAAAAATCATCATCTGGATCAAATAAGATTTGTCAACAGTTGACGAGCTTTATTCGATTGGAATGATTTTGAAATACAGTTTTTCTCAGTGTAGAGAAAGGAGTAGCTGCACGGATGAAAATGGAACTCGAAAATATAATAATTTTTATAAGAATCTGAGACCTTTGCTTACACTGTAAAAATTTTCTATGTGGAAATTCCTATATATTTATGTAAAGTATTTAACAGATACATGCGTTAGGAATTTTCCAAACTTGTTCGGAAATTTACTGTGAAATATTAGGGAAATCTCATAAAGTTGAGAATTTTCACATGAATTTATGAGAAATTTCATATAAATGTACCGGAAATTGATTTCCTAATCGGTGATTCGAATTTTTACTCCAAAATATGGAGAATTACAAATGGAGAACTGAAAAAATCGCTAAAGAAAAGTACTGCAAAATTTTGGATCTTTAACAAGTGAGTATTCCGTTATTCGATTATTAATTTATTTCAATAAACGATTCAAACTTCAGCAACATTTCATTGCTGTGCCAAAAGTCAACAAAATTCAACCAAATTTTTCCCCCAGGGTAGAAACGATGAGGTTTAGAAAACGGATTTCTACTCTAGAATATGAAAAATTATGAATACAAAGGGACAAGTAACAAACTTGATTGAAATTCCAACATTCCAAACAGCAAAATTTTACTAAGCGCTTCATAAAATCCAACGCTCAGTATTTTGAATCTTCTGTATTTTCATGTAAGAATTCATTTTCTAAACCTTATCGTTTCTAGTCTATTAAAAATCCAAGAAAAAGTCATGGATTTTCATGAAAGTTATTTTAATTTTTGAGTTCCATTTTTCTTCGTGAGTGACAGCTAGAAAATAGCTGCTGTAGCTGATGTTTGGCTATCCAAATAATAACGAATCGTCTTCTTCTTCTGTACGATTCGATTCTGTATACTCGCAACACAAATTGTTTCAATTTTGTTACACCGAAAAAACTGTTTAATAGAATTTACCAACGAGGGCGGTAAAATACGGCACTATTAGAATTTCTGTTAATATTTACTAGAACTGTAGTCAAATCTACTACTGCGGTAGTAATTTTGACTGCGACCATCGTAGATTTTACTAGAACTCTTATAAATATTACGAGGAATTCTAATAGTGCTGTATTTTACTGAACGCGTTAGTAAATCTTATGAAACATTTTTTTCTGTGTACGCTTGAAAAGATCGTGTTTTCAGGGAACATCGATCGCACTGTAGAAAATTTCCTATACTTGTACGGGAAAAGCAAATTTCCGTCCACGCATAGGACTTTTCAAATGAAAATATACTAAAATTGCTGTGTTTTTATGGGATTTTGACTGTAAATTTATAGGATTTTTCCCAAGGCCTACGGGAAATTTCCTATCCATGTACACAGTGGAAAATTTGGTGTATTTTTAACACACGTGTATGTCCCAAGAGGTCCACTTTTTCTGCTAATCAAGTTCGAAGTTCGAAGTTCGAACCGAACAGAACCAGGGCTGCAGAGTCGAAGCTCTCGCATAGCCAACTCCGGCTCTAGTGTTCATTCTCATGAATAAGAATTCCAAAAGAACCAAACTTGGACATAAGATAGACATTATTCGTTATCGAGGTTTTTCGACCTGTGTTTCAATATTTTATTCATTTATATATTATTGAAGTTTGATTTGCTAAATATGTCGAGACTAAAATGCAAACGATATAACAGAATTCCAAGTCTTAACTAATTTCAATGTTTTATTTCAAAATTTTCTGCATGAATTATTTCTCCCATCAACATTGTTCAACGGATATAAATATTCCAAATGTTAGAAAAAACTTCGTCAACAACTTTCGACAAAGAATTTTCTCTAAAACTTTCATTCATGAACCGTGGATCTGATGCGGTACATAAATTTGTATGTTTTTATATGCATCAGCTTATTGAACAATTAGAACCAACAGGGTGGATGAAAAAGCACGTTTCTTGATTATTTCAAAATATAATAAACACAAGAATAAATAAATCAAAAATATTTTGTTCCTGAATGTTTTCATTCTTCACTGTAAAAAATAAATGTGGAATATTTCACCATGAATAGGGAACTTGACATCCCGATTTGGTAGAGTTTGCCCTTACTTTCTGGAGAATTCAACACCCAAAAAACGGAATAGTTCCTCAAAACGGAGGAAAAATCCCGTATTTTTGATGGAAAAACAATTCTCCCGCGACCAGAGGATGGAATCCGCCATTAAAGTGAGGAAAAACTCTCCATATTTTTTGTGTAAATCTATCACATCTCTGATAACATGAATGAATCAACATAATCTGCGAATGATTCTCAAACAACTCCAAAACGATTTCCGTTCTGGTAATGAGAATAAGTGCAATATAAATCTATTAAACAAATAAGCATGGAGTGATACCAAGATTCGTTGGAAATGAGCAGTATGGAGCTTTTTGAATAATTAGGTAATAATTACGGACTTATCTTTCATTTGAAACTTTCGTATTTATTGCAAACTTGTAATACTGATGAAAAGAGAGAGAAATCCCATACAGCAAATCGATTCAGAAAGAGTGCGCAGAGAATTCAATATGAATTCTTAAGAATTCTTTTTCAACTCCTATGCCGTAGCTCTCCTTGCAGAAACGGAATCATTCGGAACGATTGATAGTGCAAATCTCTGATCAAAAATATGATTCGAACTTATTTAGAATCATTTGAGTCTGAAACGGCTAATTTGAAATTTGTACATTTCTCATTGGAAAAATTGCATTTTGATAAGAATCAATTTTTCGAATGATCTCAGTTTTACGGGGACGTTACATTCCCACTTAGAGATCTCCTAGGACTCCCTTTCTCCATTCTCATATCTTTATAGTTCCATTGATATAATGAATTATAGCACCTTCTTACCGAACAGATTATGAAAACAAACACATCAATTCCTACTCTCATTTTTTTATTCATCTTATTTATGTCAACAGAGAATTCTATGCATTTGATTTCGAAACATTACACTTTGAACTTCGAATCAACGTGTGAGAATACATTGTCCATAAATTAACATATGGATTCTTCGTTTGTGTTGGAGAAAAATTGAAAAAACTTTTTGCATGCAAATTTCATCTCTCATCAACTGATGCACCTGAGATTCACCCGAGAAGATTGAATATGTGTATTCGAAAGAATGAGCCAAAGAAATGAAAACGTATTCCAAACGGCACACGAAGTTCTCTGAATGTTTTAAAAATATAACCCTGGTTTAAAAAAACCATTGATTCTCGCCAAATCTCACTAAATTACAGTTGAACTTGGACAATGTTCTGGCCGAATCTCATCCAGGAAATGTCAATGAGATTTGGTCAGAAAGAACAGTCGATTCTCGCCAAATCTCACTGAATCTGGCCAAATCTCATTTAATTTCATTTGTCAGGAGTAATGGATTCTTTTAACCAGGGAGCCTAGGTTCTGCGAGTCTTAACCCCCAAAAGCACATATTTCCAATATTTAGAGCATTTTCACTTCTGATGCAGCTGAACACGTTCTGAAAACGTTCTTTTCATATACTACAGGACGTTTTCGTAATGTTTTTCTAACGTCGAAAGAGGAGTCGGAGTCGATGAAATAACTCCACAGCCCTGAACAGAACAGTAGGAGTTCGGTTTGAGATTCAAACGGTTCGCACACCCCTAAAATAGATACACTATTCTCGACACTTTGAACACGTGATTTTGGAATAAAGAACGGTAGCAAACGAATGAAGTACCCTGAATGAGAAAACGTACGTTTTGCAGATTGGTAGGAGTGACGAGATCCCTTTCGAAGGCTTTTGGAAACGCATCACCGTCCCTCTCGGCGCAACTGCAGACGCTCTCGCTATCGTCGGTGGCCAACTCTGGGAAATTCTCGTCCTTACCCGGGGATTGGCATTTACAATTATTATCAGTCCGCGAAGGTTTCTTCGCATAATATATCTCTGGTTTTTTGTCGAGATTTCCGGACTCGGTGTGCCCGACCCTCATGTGCGCTATGTCGTAATAAATAGCGGCATTCACGACAAATTCCATAGGCGCAATAACGCCGTACGATTCAGCTCCGTGTTCGATGACGAGGGGATCCGAGACGTTCGGATCGAACATGATGGCATTCGGTGTGACGAGTAAAACACCACCGACTACACCCTGCAAATGAAATTCGTTATATAATCATAGGAAGAAGATTTATACGAAAGTGAATGTGTTACATAATAATTATAGATCTTTTTTTACGATCATTCGACTCGATGAGTTACAGCGGAGAGTATGACAAAAAAGGAAGAAAAGAAAAAGAGAACGTTTTCTGGGGTCATTTGACCTCTCCTCGACACGGCAAAAGACTGATGATACCAAAAGAGAAAGAAGTTTTTGCCTCCTCATTGAGGAGAAACCAAAAAAAACATGCTATCTCATTATCGCTCAAAGTGAAAATCTACCAAATGAAGAATAGAAATTGATAAACTAACTCTTACCTGACCATCGGTGATATGCCGAACGTTGATTTTTAAGAATCTTTCTCCAAAGGGGCGTTCGTCCTCCTCCATGACGGTATTTGTGCCTCCTAGAGGTGTTCTCACTCTCTCCGTATGTCCAGGTTTCGGGGAAACAGGTCGAAGATTGTCCAGAAGTTCTATAAAATTCAAACCACGATTAATCACTTCGAACGGATAACATCAAATGTATATTTTACCAGTAAATTCCATATTCTTGAGTCGAAGAAAAAACCACAACAACAGTTGATCGATGTTGTCACATCGACTTATTTTACATACAACGTGATAATTATTTCGCGGTATCGAGCTACGGTAGAGGTGGGAATTAATTGGAAGAATGTTTGCAATGAAAATCGTATATAATGGGTTATTGTATATTCAATTACAATACGAGTAACAGAAGACGAAAGCTAGCCTCCTGGCACGCAGTTGATATCGATCGATCGGGTCTGTAATAATGATATAACGATAAGAACAAACGTTGGATGGTACAAGACTAGTACGGATTATGATAATATACGCCACGTGGGATGGCACCATTTTGTAATTTGAGTACAGCTGATGATATTGAATCAGCTGACGTGGGAGAACAACGAAAACATGTGCTGGTGTTATATACACCTTTTCTTTTTTCTTTTTATTATTAATCGAACATCAGATCTCTCGTTGTATTATCTACGGAATTACGGAATTCACCATCTGTTCTTCGTTCGTTTCAATTACGAAATATAGTTTTATAAGAAGTTGAATTATACGCCTGAGTATCGTAGGCGGGGTTCAAGAAACGCTGATCTCAGCTCTAACCTGAAGGTTGAACAGATCTAAATGGTCAGTAGAACATTAGAGAGTTGGATCGATGGTTAACCGAACTGGTCATTGTCGGGGTTAAGAATTACCTACGCGAGATGGGCGTGGGTGAAAAACCAACTATGTGTCGTTAACGAGGTTTAATGCGAGGAAAATTCGACTACGGATAGAAAACGAATAAAGTTTTATAGGAGGATTTATTCTCGTACATTCGTAACGATACTCTTCGTTATATGCTTTCATTTTTCATATCGACGAATAATGTTTGACGTTTGATATAATTCGTTGGTAACGAATTCCAGGAAGATTTCATCGTGAGAATGGGAAGGATGGCGGTGCAAGGTATAATTCAGTTAAACTAATAAACAAATTTCCTGCAATCCAATTTTGGCTCGCTAGGTATTATCCGGTAACTGCGTTCGATAATTATTAAACTAAGGTGGAGAGAAAACAGGAATGCTTATGGACAGGTTTGGATTAGCCGCGTTATAATTACGTTTCTCTACCACTCGAGATTGGATTAGAGAAAGTTATTTTTCAGTTTCGTGGAACTGAAAACCAAGATTATTGTTATTATCACTTTTGAAAATAAATTCATGTTGAGAATAACGTACATAAATTGTGAAGGTTGATTCGTTAGTTTGTGGTTTTTTGCCATTGTTTCCTTTCTCTCAGTACAGCGATAATTCTTCTCTCTTTGAAATGGAGATAGATTTTGTAGTATGTTTAACGAAGAATCAACAAAGATTAGTCGCTTCAGCGAAGATTCGCTGTGCGGTCTTTCACGGCTTGCAAAATTAAATAAATTTTTAGCTTCCGGAGTGGAGCCGCGTCTTGTATCGTTGGTTAGTTACCGACGTTTCGCCATCATTGCAGCTGGTTCCTTCAAGAATTCAGATGATGGCGAAACGTTGACAACTGACCGATACAAGACACGGCTCCACTCCGGAAGCTCAAAATCCATAACAATAAACAAACATTGTACAATTTTCACCGTGGTATTTTTGAAATTTTCAGACACTGAGAATTGCTCAGTTCTCTTCTAGCCTCGTTGAGTTCTGGGTTCGAAGATCAAAGTTCAAACAAACTGGAATGAATTCACGAGAATTCACAAGAATTAAAAAGCTTCTGTTCGTAGATCCCTGAGAGATTCAAACAAATTCAGAGGAATTAGAAAAGATTCAGAGGAATCCAGGAAGATTCAGGAAATGTCCGAGAAAGGTTTGGAAACTAAATCAATAAAATTCTGAAATCTGAAATCCGGATAAAGGATTCAAAAATGAATCAGAAGAATCTGAAGAAATTCACATAGATTCGTAGTCATTCAAAAGGGTTCAGGAAGTTTCAGACAAATTTCAGGGAGATCCAGGAAGATTGTTTTCACCAGGGAATTCTAAGGAATCCGAATTGATTCAGAGATATCCTGAGTGGATTCAAAAACATTCCAGAAACTCAGTGTTATCCATTCAGAGAACTTCACAGAAGTTCAGAGATATTCCAACAAATTATGAAGCTGAAACTAGCAGATTTGAGCTGGTAGACTCGCATTGAGATTTGTGAACCAGCATTTTGGAAAATATGTATTTTGACAACATTCAAATTTATATTGGCTCAATTTATAAACGCAGTTTGTTAGTTTACGTCTGCTAGCTTGAACTTCATCAAAGAATTCGTAGGGAGCTTTGAAATCTGAGAAATCAGAAACATCCAGAGAGATTTGAGATGATTCAGAAAGATTTAGACTAATTTCGAGGGATTCAGGGATAACCAGAATGATTTGGATGGATTTAGAGCAGAGATTTGTATGCAATTTCAAGAAATTCACATAGATTCGCAGTCATTTAAGAAGGTTTAGGAAGTTTCAGACAAATTTCAGGGAGATCCAGGAAGATTGTGTCCACCGGGGAATTTTAAGGAATCCAAATTGATTCAGAGATATCCTGAGGGGGTTCAGAGACATTTCAGAAACTCAGTGTTATCCTTCACAGCAAACTCCACAGAAGTTCAGAGATATCCCAAAAAATTCGGAGGAAGTTTTGAAATCTAAGGAATCAGAAACATCCAGAGAAATTTGAGGTGATTCAGAAAGATTCAGACTAATCCTGAGGAATTCAGGAATAACCAGGAGGATTTTGAGGGATTTAGAGCACCTAGGGGAGAATTATATGAAATTCCAAGAAATTAACATAGATTCACAATCATTTAAAAAGGTTCGGGAAGTCTCAGAAAAATTTCAGGGAGATCCAGGAAGATTGTTTCCACCAGAGAATTCCAAGGAATCCGAATTGATTCAGAAATATCCTGAGGAGGTTCGGAAACATTTTAGAAACTCAGTGTTATCCATTTATAGTAAACTTCACAGAAGTTCAGAGATATTCCAAAAAATTCGAAGGAAGTTTTGAAATCTAAGAAATCAGAAATATCCAGAGAAATTTGAGGCGATTCAGGAACATTCAGATTAATCCTGAGGGATTCAGGAATAACCAGAAGGATTTTGAGGGACTAGGAGCAGAGATTTGTATGCAATTTCAAGAAATTCACGTAGATTTGCAGTGATTCAGAAGGGTTCAGGAAGTTTCAGACAAATTTCAGTGAGATCCAGGAAGATTGTTTCTACCAGGGAATTCCATGGAATCCGAATTGATTCAGAAATATCCTGAGGAGGTTCGGAAACATTTTAGAAACTCAGTGTTATCCATTTATAGTAAACTTCACAGAAGTTCAGAGATATTCCAAAAAATTCGAAGGAAGTTTCGAAATCTAAGAAATCAGAAACATCCAGAGAAATTTGAGGTGATTCAGAAAGATTCAGACTAATCCTGAGGGATTCAGGAATAACCAGGAGGATTTTGAGGGATCGAAAGCACCTTGGAGAGAATTGTATGAAATTTCAAGAAATTAACATAGATTCACAGTCATTCAAAAGGGTTCAGGAAATTTCATACACATTTCAGGGAGATCCTAGAAGATTGTTTCCACCAGAGAATTCCAAGGAATCCGAATTGATTCAGAGGTATTCTGAGGGGGTTCAGCAACTCTTTAGAAACTCAGTATTATCTATTCAGAGCAAACTTCATAGAAGTTCAGATATATTCCAAAAAATTCATAGGAAGCTTTGAAATCTGAAAAATCAGAAACATCCAGAGGAATTTGAGGTGATTCAAAAAGATTCAGACTAATCCTGAGGGATTCAAGAATAACCAGGAGGATTTTGAAGGATTTATAATTTTGAAGGATAAAACACCTTGAACAGAATTGTATGAAATTTCAAGAAATTCACATAGATCCATAGTCATTTAAAAAGGTTCGGGAAGTCTCAGAAAAATTTCAGGGAGATCCAGGAAGATGGTTTCCACCAGGGAATTCCAAGGAATCCGAATTGATTCAGAGATATCTTGAGGAGGTTCAGAAACATTTCAGAAACTCAGTGTTATCCATTCAGAGAACCTCACAGAAGTTCGGATATATTCCAAAAAATTCGTAGGAAGCTTTGAAATCTAAGAAATCGGAAACATCCAGAGAGATTCGGAATGATCCGAAAAGGTTCAAGCTCATTCTCAGAAATTCAGAGGGATCCAGACGAATCCATAGAAAGGTTTGGATTCTGAATCAACGAAATTTTCAAGGATTCAAAGGGATTTCGCGATATTTCAATCAATCTCGAAGGAACTTCGGAGGGAGTTTTATAAAAAATTTGAGAAATTCAGACAGATTCGGGAGACTTCAGAGAACATCCAACCAAATGCACTCTAAATAAATGAAATTCGGAGTGATTCAGAAAGATTCCCCTTCCCAGGGAATTCTGGGGAATCGGAACACCACTGATAAAAATAAATCTTCGTATTTCTCTGTATTTTTTCTGATTGTCCAGGCGTTTCCAGAGGAATCCAGAGGAATGCGTTGATCATTTTTATCAGGGAATGATTCAGAAAGATTCTGAAAAATTCAGAAAATATTCAGGAAGATTTTGGAGATTCGGTTCGAATGTTCCATAAAGACTCACAAAAATTCACATAAATTTGTAGACAGCTGTGAAATCTGAATAAATCAAAGTCCAAAAGATTCAGAAAATTCCAGATAGATTCAGATGAGGTCAGATCATTTCGAAGAGAGTTTTATAACATTTTGACAGATTCACAGGAATTCAGGATAATTTCGAAAATTTCGGAGAAAGTTTTGAAATGCAAAAGAATGAAGTTCTAACGGATTCAAACAGATTTTGGATGGATTCTGAGAGACCGAGAAAGCTGCAAAGAAGGTCACACAAATTCAGGGAAATTCCAAAAAAGTTGAAGAGATCCGGAATGTATCACTATCCGACAAGCCTTCAACTTGCTTTGAATTACTTCACATTTCATTGAATCTCTTAGAAAGGTGTCCCAAAATACGGAAATATACTCGAGGAAGGTTATTTTCACTAGGGTTGTGCGATTCCTGTGTTCATGTAAATTGGACTCAGAATCGGAAAATTGTGCCATCTTTTGTCACCCTGTCCAAGTTTGAGACTGATTTTGGCTTGATTTATGAATATCGCTGACCTCAAGGTGAAAAGCAGGGGAAGCTTTGTTGGTACCGGTCAACTTCGAGTCTACCGAATAATCAGAAACTTGAAGTGAACTTCCAGGGGAGTTCCCTAACTATCCTTCTTTCACGAACCGGAACAAGACAGTCGTTGAAGATGATGATCATCTATAACTTTCCAAAACCTATCGAGCACCTCCGGTTGAGTTGAGTGCGGGGAATCCGTGGATTTAAATTGTTCTTTCGGAAGATGGGAGTTCCCGTAACATTCCGTACCGATTGGAATATCTTATTATCTGGAATTCCCAAAAATATACCAGTAGAATATTTCATCGTTTCCCCGAGGAAATCCCCGTGGGAAACAAGAGAGGATGAGTAAATAAAATTTCAAGATCGATATCTATGAGCGTTTTTTTTTTTTCAAGGATCGGGACATTGATATCTAGAATTCTGTTCATATAAATAGAAACTTGAAATGAAATCTGATATTAATGAGAAGAACTATGCACATCTGTGAGATCAATGATGATTAATAGATAATAGTAACTTTGATCACGAGTGAATTTATGCTCAACGAATGACTAATCATCAATTAGTATTCATCTCTTATAAATCAAAACAAAACATTCTCATTCTTATATATATATATATACTCTGTTGGAATTCCACAATATCGAGTGATAAAACTGCACTATTCTCGGTCATTAACAAATGACATAATAATAGTTATGAAATAGATTATGGATAGATTTCGATTGTGTAAGTTGTATACATCGGTATCATTTATTATGGCGATGGTTTATGACTTCATTCAGAGGTTGTTCTTATTTTCCTTTTCTAACTTTTTCGGGAATGTGAATTTATAAACAATATATTTTCAATTCGAGAACTCCCCTTTGTTACACAAATATGTGCACAAACGTTGATCGTTGATCGTTTATCGCCTCAACATCGTTGAACAAACTATAAAATTACCATCGAGTCATAAAAATAGATTCTAAGGATGTTTTCTTTCTCATTGAATATTTTTATGAGTTGTTTTGAAATTCTAGATAACGAACGATAATGCACCGAACGATCCACGCACACATTAACGCAGAATAATATCTGTCTGGAATCGCAATGATGATGATGATGATGCTGAAGATGATAAACAAATGATATTACGTACAAACGTTTATACAGTATACTTCTCTCATCATAAATCACATTTTCGCAATGTACACAGTTCGTCGAAATATGAAAAAACAAAAAGAGTGGGAGGTGGGATTCGATGCTGGTATCAACACAGCCAATTATTCTTCGAAATATAGGTAAATGTAGTATATACTCTCCTGTAATGGAGATATGAAGGAGACACGAAATTATTAGTCACTGTCGTCATCGCCGAGCAACAGTTTTATTTGATCATTTATATTAATTGCCGTCGCGCGATGTGATTTCCAACGGGGCAACTTTTTAGGACACCATTTCAATTATTGAAGATATAAACGCTGTTTATCTTGAATAAGTTCCCACAGATATTTTTAACTCTCCAATTAAAAGCGATAAAAGCGTATTACTGTTGTTTTTCGTCATTATTTATGCACAAAAGAAGAGGTAACCGAGTTTATCCAACTCGCCGAGGAGGCGCGAATTGTCTTTGAATCATAAAAAGGAAGGAAAAACAACAACTCGAAAGCACGTGATACTTATTTTTAGCGCGAGAAGCCATCGTTGTTGTTTTCAAACGGAAGATGCGATAGAAATGTACTCTTTCTTGAGGAGAATTATTGTTAGGGAAGAGGAAATCCTCTGCCATTCTTTTTGGACCACTTTTTGTTCGAGATGGTTTCAAATTTACCCAGAAATATTATTTACCAAATATTGTGAGGATATATAAATTACCTTTTTCCTCCGGTGGTAAATCATCCTGCGATTCGTGATCTTGACAGGGATCGGGACTCGGGGGTGCGTCGATGCTCACTCCCGCCGCTCCCAGTCGACCTTCTCCCTTTGCCGGGACCCATAATTGCTGCCCAGGATAAATAAAAGTACTTCCAAGTCTATTCAATTTGCTTAACTCGGATGGCGTTGTGTCGAATCTGGCGGCCACCGATGTGAGAGTATCTCTTTCACCCACCTGCGATCATACGAATACATGGAGAAAAAATCAATAAAGCGCTGGAAAGAACAAGAATTGTAATGATGACTTGAGAGATTGAATAGTATTCATTTCAGGATTCAATGCTCGGATAATGGAATTATAATTCGTGATGATGTTGAGAAAAATGTTCAGACTCCGTGAATTTATCCGAAACTGAGTGCCCAGGTATGCGTTGACAAATGTACCAAGTTTGAGCCAATGCTAGTCAACATTGGGCCTAGCATGGTTCCCAACGCTGGCACCAAATTAGATTAATGTTTGGGATGATAACAATGTTCAACGGTTGGCATCCAAGCTTCGTTCAATATCAAGATTCAATATTGATTTTATGTTTTGAATCGACATTGGTGTCATGATTGATATGAATTGATATACAATCAACCTCAACGAATAGGATAGTTTCCTTATTGGCATCCAAGCTTGATTGAATATGATAGTTCGACACAGTCACTTTAGTCTAGATAGCACAAGGGGGCTAAAAGAGTTTAGAATTAATGGACTGGATTCATAAAGAACTCTTTTAGGAGCTTGATTGACGAAAAATGCTCGGTGCTAGCATCGGTATATAAGGCTCTATCAACGCTTAGTCAGTTACGGTGGGCCAAGCATTGGCCAAGGCTAGGCTAACGAGACTTGGCATATACCAGGCTTGACGCCAGTCATGGTCCAATTGTCAGTCTTGTTATGACTTGCCTGGGTGCTAATGAGGATTTATTTGTCAGTTAAAATTAGGGGTGCACGAGACTCCAGACGATACCGAGACGAGATTTTCAAAGTATCGTCGAGAATCTCGTCCCGCGTACCGCTAGCCAACGCTGGGGTGAGCTTGATTCAATGTTTCTGCAATGTCAGCTCATACCAAACCTTTGTTATAACACCAATGTTGGTTTGAGCCTGGTTGGTTTAACTCTATTCTAACACAATTTATCTTTTTATACAGAAAAAAGTGATCAGCGTTGAGATGGACAGTTCTTTTTTTCAGCTCCTATGGCTCAATTTTACCTGCTTAAATTTCATCTTGCTAAGAAATTAGCTGTCCTAAAGATGCTAAGGTATTTAGCTATAATAACTAAAAATTTTCTTTCCTTGTATCAACAACACAGGCTCAGCATAAATTCCCTTTATTTGGCCCCAACTTTGATGTAAGGGTTCGAAACTTATGATGCTATCAAACGTTTTGCCTTTAAGGATACGCGCTCCATTGCATAAAAGCACTGCACAGTCAATCAATCGTTTTCGATCGTCGAATGAAAGTAAATGAATGAGTTTTACAAAGATTTTTCGAGCTCGAGGCAATATTCTTTCTCAAAACGACAAGGTTGCTGCGAACTTGTACAAATTTCTACGATTTTCTTTGGAAAACAAAAAAGAATTATCAGAAGTTTCTGAGTTTTTGCTCAAATTTCTTTGGAAAATTGTGAAAAAGTTGAAGGAACCCAAAATGAGTCTGTCAAATTCTAGGAATTTCACCAAATACCTTTGAAAATGCTTGAGAAACATTGAAAAACTCTGAGAGCCTTATGCAAGCGAATCCTCCTGAATTGATTTGAGGACTCCTGAGGATTATGAAAAACTATAGACAACTCCAAGAGAAATTATTCGAAGAAGGCTGAATTTTTGGAGATTCGATTGATGATTTCTTCAAAATCCATCGTCAAAATTTCGAATGATGCATTTTTCAGTCTTTGTACTTGAATTTTTACAAATTTTGTACCGCAAACCCTCAATTTTTGCAATAAAATTCCAGTAAATGCGCTAGAATACTTATGCAAATATACTGGAATTTTTAGTCCAGAGTACTAATTACTGTCATGATCAATGTCATTCATCGATGACTCGCAGTACAAATTTTTTGCCTGCCCTGTCCCTTGGAAACCATTGAAAAACTTCCAAAGATTCTGAGAATCTTCAGGAGAAGATTGCGGGGTAAACTTGATGAAACTGCTGATTACATGGAACGATTTTCTACCGGAAATTTATGACTCATTGTTTCTGAAGGATCTAAAAATTTCCGCAAAAATCAGACCCTTAGTAAAATTTTGCAAATCTTTCTAAAAATTGAGAAATTTTTTGGAATTCTTTTGTAATACTTCAAGAAACTCTGAACCTTCTTCCAATAATCTTGAATTTTAACAAGATACTGTAAAAACATTGGTTCTGAAAATTTAAGAAATATGACTCAAATTTCAGAATACCCTGATGCAAAATTCAGTTGAAGTTTCTTAAAATTCAGAAAAAAGTGGCTGTGAAAAATCACACTCACATTTTCTGAATTTCCAGAAAAAATTCTTCTACAGTGAATCCTGTCAATCTTCAGCTCAAACATTGAAAACAGATCTGTAAAGCTTGCAGATTTCTGAAAATCGCTGTGGTGCACTGTAAAAATTCCTGAATTCTGTTGGAAAGACTTGGAGAAATCCCCTTTGGCCTAGGAAATATCTGGGAGAATTGTGGAAAACTAGAAATCCCTTTAACCCATCAAGTCCGGGAATTCAACTGTAATTTTGTACGTTGCAAATGATATATAAATCATTAAAAACTCATGGCAAAAATACCTGACCCACTATTTTCGAGGTTGCTCTTTCGGTTGCTCAGGTCAAAATTACCTTCAGATGGCGCTGGAATACCGATATGGCCGATTTAAAATAAAAAGTCGACAAAAAATTGGAGGATATTTGACTTTGTGATTTTTTCACGGGTTGAAAATGCACTCAAAATTATTCAAAACATCAACCAAGGGTGCACAAAATATCTCAACTTTACGATAGAATTTTTTCCCAGACTCGAAGGAGACCTAACCTCTCTCAATTTACCATATATTCACCAAAATAACTCGCAATTCTGAGAATCTAGAGAAAATTGACAGAACATATAATTTTATTCGTTCAGTATTCTTCAAGAGAAGTACCCGGAGGTTTTTGAGGTCGCTGACTACGAATCAAACATCAGATTTCCAAAATTCAAAATGACGGATCCAAGATGGCGGACGAAAAGTCAGAAAAAGCCTCGAGAATGCATGAAAATCGGTATGCTTAGGTTTTTCAGGTTCCTGATTACGAATCCATTATCAGATTTTCAAAATTCAAGATGGTGGATCCAAGATGGCGGACGAAAAGTCAAAAAAAGCCTAGGAGATGGATTGAAATCGATCCACCGAGGTTTTCGAGGTCTCTGATTACGAATCCAGCATCAGATTTCCGAAATTCAAGATGGCGGACCTAAGATGGTGGACGAAAATTTGAGAAAACTCTCGAAGATGGATGAAAATCGGTATACTGGGGTTCTTGAGGTCACTGACAAAGAATCCAGCATCAGATTTCCAAAATCCAAGATGGCGGATTCAATATCGCATACTGGAATTCATAAAATGCTTCTAAATCACGAGAAAATGTGTATACGAGGAGATTTTTGGGGTTGCTGTGTAATTGGACTGGTGACACGTGATGAAAATATTAGAAGTGAATATCAGTTATTATTAGGGTAATTGAATTTGACATTATCATCAAGTGAATCGGAGAAAATAAAGACGAAGTTTATCGCATGAAGAACTGAGTTATTGGGGAACATACAAGAATATAAACTTGCTACGTAGTTTGACTTGGGAAACGTGCACAGGGAATAATTAACGGACGGAAACAACCAATTTTCTTGCGGAAACTTCACGTATAAACATTATTGCATGATTTTGAGTGATGTCATGAATTCAGGTATGCCATATTGGATCCACCATTTTGAATTTTGAGAATCTGATGCTGGATTCGTTGTCAGTGACCTCAAAAACCCCAGTATACCGATTTTCATCCATCTTCGAGAGTTTTTTCGAATTTTCGTCCGCCATTTTGTGTCCGCCATCTTGAATTTCGGAAATCTAATGCTGGAGTCGTAATCAGAGACCTCAATAACCTCGGTGGATCGATTTCAATCCATCCCCGAGGCTTTTTTTGACTTTTCATCCACTATCTTAGGTCCGCCATCTTGAATTTTGAAAATCTGATAATGGATTCGTAATCAGAAACCTCAAAAAACCTAAGCATACCGATTTTCATCCATTCTCGAGGCTTTTTCTGACTTTTCCTCTGCCATCTTGGATCCGTCATTTTGAATTTTGAAAATCTGATGTTTGATTCGTAGTCAGCGACCTCAAAAACCTCCGAGTAATTCTCTTGAAGAATACTGAACGAATAAAATTATATGTTCTGTCAATTGTCTCTAGATTCTCAGAATTGCGAGTTATTTTGGTGAATATATGTTAAATTGAGAGAGGTTAGATCTCCTTCAAGTCTGGGAAAAAATTCTATCGTAAAGTTGAGATATTTTGTGCACCCTTGGTTGATGTTTTGAATAATTTTGAGTGCATTTTCAACCCATGACAAAATCACAAAGTCAAATATCCTCCAATTTTTTGTCGACTTTTTATTTTAAATCGGCCATATCGGTATTCCAGCGCCATCTGAAGGTAATTTTGACCTGAGCAACCGAAAGAGCAACCTCGAAAATAGTGGGTCAGGTATTTTTGCCATGAGTTTTTAATGATTTATATATCATTTGCAACGTTCAAAATTACAGTTGAAATCCTGCGTTTCCCGGACTTAATGGGTTAACCACCTACAAAGCTTGAGCTTGTAGAATTTCCACTGTGTCAGATTGAGAGACGGTGCGTCGTCCTGTCTGGGCACCACCCTGGTCATCGAAAGTTCAAGATCAATTTCAAAGTTCATACTAAATTTCTCTTCCTGAAAACCTTGGCTCAAGATCAGGCTTTGAATTAATTCTATTGATTCTAGCAGAGTGAATACAAATAGAACAGAATTATTGGTCCAGTGCTGGCTCGATCCTGCCCCAGATTTAACAGACAAATCGGCAGATTCCGTTTAATACACTGTAAAAAATTTCTATGTAAAACTTCACATAAATTTTCGGAGGTAATTAACACACACATGCGTTAGGAATTTTTTGTATCCCACCGGAAATTTACTGCAAAATGATAGTAAAAATCCCATAAAGTTTGGAATTTTCAATTAAATTTATGGGAAATTTCATATACATGTATCGGAAATTGATTTCCCATCTCATGACCGGAATTTTCCGAATGCTGCGTATAGGAAAATTCCGATTATCTTTTACAGTGTAGTTTATCGAGTCAATAAACATTGCACATCTCGCAATATTCTTTTGAAGGTAGTTCTTCGGGAGAATTCAGGATCAAATTAGCAAAACTATTGTCAAGCAAAGCACCAAGGTCGAAGGAATTCGATAATCATATTCGTTGGGACTTATATTCTTATTTATGACAAAAAAAGAACCAACTCGAAGTATAAATAAACAACCTTGTAAAAACAACGCGAAATTTGACATGGTTTTTTTCTGAAAAAATTTCTATTTTTGATCCATTTATGACTTATGAGGGCTCATTTTGTTCCTTGTGAGATTTGAAAGACCTTTACCATGGGGATTTTTTTATATGACTCATCACGACACTTTCACACGCTTTTGTTTATTAATAGTAAAATACATTCCCATAAACAAAAGCGTGTGACATAAACAAGAATATAAGTCCCAACGCATATGATTATCGAATTCCTTCGACCTTGTTGCTCTGCTTGACAATAATTCTGCTAATTCGATCCTGAATTCTCCCGGAGAACTACCTCAAAACGCAAAAGTTTAGCTCTCTCGCACAATAAATTTACAATACAGTTTCAGTTGTAGAACACGTTGAGAATATTTTTTATATGAATTTCAAACAACAATGAAGCTGAGAGTAGTAATCTAGAAGTGTTGTATGAAACATTCAACGCTTGTGCAGAAGATATCGCGAGACATGAAATGTTTATTGGGCAACTACTCTACGTCGTTGTTACATTTCCCATCCGACCTCTCCCTACCATTGAGACTACCACACCTCAGCTGTTCGTAAATCATTTTTTTTTAATACCAAGAAAGAGAATCATTCCACTCCACCGCCTTGACACGAGTATTTTTAAAATCAACAAAAGGATCATTCCTTCCCCTAGGGGTCTCGAATATAAAACTGATTCCAGCGGAAATCGAGTGAAATATTCAAACCCTTGAATACTTTTTACGTTCTCTGAAAATCTTCACGGCGCATGAAAAAAAGGAATATGAAACAAATTACAAAAAGGAACATCCTCTTCTCGACAACAATAGATCAGTACGTAACAACTATAGAAACAATGGTTCGCATAGCCATCACCGTGACACAAATAATTTGTCTCTCAATCAAAATAATGATAATCGTTCTAACGCCAAGGAGGACGATAATAACTATATAACCGGAATCTCGACACACCTGTATATCAGTCTTTCGCTTCAAACCGGGGTCATGAAAATAGAAATCAATCGATGAATTTTATACCGTTAGAAGGATTTATCCTCACCGAGTTGTATATATTCGTATTCGTATTCATTCTCATTCCTCGAGTTTATAATTATAGATCACCAATCCAATCGTTACAAATTTTCACACGAATTTGACCTACATTCATCGCATTTTATGTAACTATTTTATGAAGATCAATGGCTGAACGAGTCATCGTCACGTGATATAGATAACATAGATCTATCTTTCCAACGAGTATAATTGTCAATTGATAAAATTTTATCAAAGGTTCCTGGAGATTTCATTTATGTATCAATCGATCCGGATAAGTGATCATTTCTTTCGAGCAAAATAACGCGAAAGAACAAAATTCTATCATCGATTTTGCGATACCTACACACATGTGAGGGAATAACACGGAATATTGTTTTAGACCCACCAACCACCGATGGTGAAGTTTTTTCATTAAAACTCGAAAAGCAAAGTTCTGATTCATGCAGAGAATCAAGGAGGTCTGTCTGGTCTGGTGTCTTAAGCGTAATCCTTCTCCTTCTTCTTCTCCACGTCTCTATAGTACATGAATTAATTCAACGTTTTGAATATCTGAGAGATTTTATTACGTCGTGTATATGGGATTCTCTTATAGTTGGTATTGTCGTGGCATTTATGATGGAATCGGAAAGAATTCCAATTTTATCTGTCAAGAGAGTTCAGTTGAAGAGGTCGAATTCATTTCTTCTCCCCAATCTTTCGATGAATTATCGAAAGACTGAGGGCCACCCTGGTAGGAATTTTCGCTAGTGAATGATAAGGCAAAACTCACAAGGCAACTTACTCCCTAGAATATAACACTCCAGCTAACTAGATTTCATTGATCAAAACTAGTGAAACAGTCATCATTATTCAACGAGGAACTTATTAGGAACTCACATAAAAACTTATTATTGAATTTATAATTGATTCAGATATGTTCTTAGTTTGAACAAATTTGCTTAAACTCAGAGAATTTTGTTTTCTGGTAGTAGGTAACATTGTTCTCTTGCATCAAAAGAACACTGTCTGGAGAGGATTCTATTTTCAGAATAAACAGACATGTTTTCAATTTAATTAATTATTTTTTCTTAGTGTACATGCATGAAACATTTTTTTACCAGACATCTAGAAAAATTAATTAATCCAAATATGAATCTAATGAATAATATTGATCTAATAAATAAAACTGCTTATCAATGATTTTAGTTAATAATGTATAAATCTAATCTTAGTAATGTTTGGATTAACCTCGCAAGAAATTCACAAGTTTTATCCAAACATCGCTAGTCAGATAAGATTTACAAGTGATTCATCAGTCGCTCACTAGTAGGGGTGCACGAGACCCGAGATTAGTATCGGTCTCGTCTCGGCCTCGTCTCGTATTTTCGATACTCTCATTATTGGAATCGAGACGATACCGAGACTGAGGACTCGATACTCGAGAATATCGTCGATACTTTGAAATATTTTTTGATAAAGGAAAATGAAAAAAATTAATTAGAATTTTTACATATGACATAATTCATATTTTTTTAAGCATTACATTTCTTCACTCTCGATCTACATTTGAAGAAAATGAATGAATATTAAATCATTTAATAATAATTGATTGGGATTTGGAGTTAAAATGCATGGATGTAAATACTGCTATTAATTTTTGTATGATCAACTTTCTGTGGCTATTGAGTTGTACGTTCCGAAATCATTGATCAAAAGATCTATTTATCCTCTTTGGTTTACTCCTGAGCTCAAAAAATTAATTAGAAGAAAGAAAGTTGCCCATATGATTTACAAATCGTCTTATAGTCGCGGCGATTATTTAGCGTTCTCTTTTTCGCGTGCTCAATGTAAATCATGAGCTCGGGCTTGTTATTCGAATTACATTCGCCAAGTTGAGACTAATATTCAAAAGGATGTCAAATCTTTTTGGAATTTTGTTAACAGTGAGCGTTCATTTAATGATTTACCTAGTACTATCATGTTAAATAATGTAGTTGCTGACTCTGCAGCTGGAATGGCTAACCTTTTTGCGGATCACTTTTCATCGGTTTTTGCTTCACATAACTCGGTTAATGTTAACCATTCTAGACATGATATGTCATTTAACATGCTTTCTGATTTGGCTATCACCATAGGAGAGATCTACTCTGTTCTTGATTCGTTAGATACGAGCAAGGGCCCAGGATTTGATGGCCTTCCGCCGTTGCTGTTCAAGTCTTGCAAATTTATTCTTTCTCGACCGCTTTGGATTATCTTTAATAAATCTCTTTCTTCCGGATGTTTCCCTGCTGAATTGAAAACGAGCCTGATCTCTCCTATTTTCAAGCATGGTGATAAACTGGATGCTAAGAATTATAGACCTATAAGTATTTTAAATGTTATGTCTAAGATTTTTGAGCGCGTGGTTGTTGACAAGATTACTCCTTTGTTGTCTCCTCTTATTATCCCGGAACAACATGGTTTCATGTCAATGAGGTCTACTACTACGAATTTGGCTGCTTTCTGTAATTACACCGCCATTGCGCTGGAGAATCAACTCACAAGTTGATGTTATTTACACTGATTTCAGTAAAGCGTTTGATACTGTATCTCACAGCGTTCTTCTATCTAAGTTGAGTAGCTTTGGAATATCTGGTAATCTGAAACTTTGGTTCCAGAGTTACTTAACTGATCGGGTGCAGATGGTAAAAGTTCGGAACTGTTTTTCTGAACCGATGATACCTTCTTCGGGAGTGCCCCAGGGATCCCACCTTGGTCCACTTTTATTTTTGCTATTCATAAATGACATTGGGCAGGTTCTTGATGATTGTGATTTCCTGATATTTGCTGATGATCTAAAAATCTTCAAGAACATAAAATGTCTTGCGGATGTTCATCACTTACAGTCAGTATTATCGAGATTAGATTCTTGGTGCACCCGTAATTCTCTGCATCTGAACTTAGAAAAATGCTGTGTAATGAGAATCTCGCGGTCAAGGAATCCTCTCATATTCTCCTACAAGATTGCAAATGTTACATTGAATACTGTTAAATCTTATGTTGATCTTGGTGTAACTATAAATGCTTGTGGTACTGCGCTGAGAAATCTCGGCTTCGTCAAAAGGTTTTCTAGTGATTTCAAAGATGTTAGGTCATTAAAAGTACTATATTCCTCTTTAATTAGACCCCATCTTGAATATGCGTCCCCTATCTGGTCTCCGTACTTGAAGAAGGATATTAGAATGATTGAGAGTGTGCGACACAAGTTTTTACGCTTTGCTGCTTTTAGAATAGGCTGCCCTATAAGATATTCTGACCATGATTACTCCAGAATTCTTGACAGAATGAATTTAACTACCCTCGAAGAGCGGAGACAAATGAATGATCTCCTATTTCCTTTTAAATTGATTAATGGTTTTCTTGATTGCGAGTCATTGCTGAGTAAAGTTAATTTTAACATCCCCGGTAGACCAGTTAGGAGAGCGCTTTTATTTAGACCTGTACAATTTAAATCTAGATTTGGAAATTATGATCCGATTTCTCGCATTTGTGAATTAGCAAATAATTTCGATCGGTCGATGGAATTGTTTGGTGTTTCCTTGAAGCGGTTTAAACTGTCGGTTGATGCATGACCATATTGTAATTGTATTTTATGCGTCTTTGGACGCTGTCTTGTATTGACTCTGTATTTATTTTATATCAAAGGGTGCTAACCCGTGTATTGCAATAAAAAAAAATATATATATAATTATAATGACAGAATAATAAATAATATAAAAATCAATTCAACAATTATAATAAAGAAAAATAAAAGAAATGAAATCCACCTCTGAATAAATTCCAACCAATTTTTTCTATTCTCAAGTCTTAGAAATTATTATTAATATTATTTCATTATTTGATAAGTCGTCAACGGACTATGTACATCCTACTTCAATAAATATTCTTTAATGTGTTAATAACCAGTGTCTGTATTGAATAAACTTATAGATTGATAATCTATTCGTGTGCACCAAAGCGTTATTATTCGAAAGAAGTGAATTCGTGAATATTCAGATGATTCTATGAATGTATTGCATTCGGTAGGGGATGGATTGAACGAAAGATGATTTGAACCAATGCTGTATTATTGGTCTATGCATAAAACTTACTAGAATGTCGCTATGCCCTTCTAGGGGACTTTCTTGTTCCACCAATAGTATATCTTTTGGTCAAATTATCTTTCGTTCAATCCATCCCCTACCCTACGTTCATACAAAACAGTCTCATTCGAACATACTATGAATGTTCTATACACATACGAAGAATCATAAACGAATATTCTTCGAACGTTTCTGTTTCGCATCATACAAAAATATACTTCGAACATCTGATGTTACTTGGGAATTAATTAACATTTTTTATCCGATATGAATAATAGTATTTATTGAAGTTCATCAATTATAACAGCAATTTCCGATAATATAATTGAGATACTCCATACATTGTAATCATCAATAGAATATTTCAATGAGTTAGGATTGTCAGACATAGGAAACAGTGAGAGAATGTGTTTTGAAACGTCAAAATTTCATAAAGTTTTGAACAAGATTGATACTCAAACTGAATAAAAGTTGAAATTCTTAATAAAACAAATGAAGTTGAGAATCGATATGAAGATTGAAAATTGACAATTGACAAATTGTGTCGTAGAATAGGAATGAAATTGAATTATTCAATAAAAAATAATCGTATATAACATAAATCAAATTTGTGATCAAGGAGTCATCCCATATACTAAAACTATCCAAAAATAATTCTTTATACAGTCTCGAAATTCTTTTGAACTATTTTAGAATTCTTGTAATTGGATATTATATTGATATTTAATGAAATCAAGTGAATTTTATTTCTAAGACGTACAAAAATAATACCCATACGGCATACCAGATCAGAAAGAGTTTATAAATAAATCAATTGAGACTTGAAGAACTCATTATGAATTCTTTTCGTTCTGTGTGGGCATGTTTCCAATCTTGAATTGAAAACGTCACCAACTATAGTTATTGACGTTTCCAATCTTGAATTGAAAACGTCACCAACTATAGTTATTGACGTTCATAGAATAGAAACATATATGTTCCTATTCATGCTAAATTCTGTGGTAAATTCGAGATTTAATGATCTGCTTCGATAGAATTGACAATCTAATACGAATGGACTTATGTAACTAGAATATAAATGCTCAAAGGGTCTCGAGCGACAATCATTTATCATTTTTCCATACATGACTTCGTCTCTTTTTAATATGTAAATTAGCGACGAATAAAATGATGATACGCTCGAGTACCCTTAACTCAAGATTTATAAATCTAGATTTAGTATTGCTTGAGATAGTCAATGAAGTTAAGTTGGTCCAATAGTATTTGTGAATTGTCAGTCCGCAGTCTTTATAACCGACACTTTGAAGACGATTCACTTCATTAATAAAATTTTTATTCGATTTAAAAATTTTTTCAGATGTGAATATTTTCACTGAAGTGTGTCAGCAAAAATGATCGTAAATTATCATTACTAAAATTTAATTGTATGCAATTATATATGAACATGAATAGAATGAATCCTTTGGTTTCGAAAAACTTCTAACATGGAATGCTCCATTGATTCTTTAGTTTTTTTTTTTGCATCCTTTTGAATTCATGAATACTTTAATGATCTCGAAGTTTATGAATATTTGTTGGGAGTTGAACTGCAGTCCTATTGAACTATTCATTTTATGAGTAATTGTTGAACAGAATGTTTTCATGTACCTAGTTGAAGTTTGAATCCTTCTTTTGGAATGGAATGAAAATTCAATCTAATGAAATCTGATGAATACCGGATATCCATTTTTTTAAATAAACTATTTTAAGCAGGAGAAAGTGTTTCAAGAATTCACTGAAAGATCTTAGGCTTCGAGCTATCGAGTGTTTTGTTATTCGATTACTAATTTGTTTCAATAAACGATTCAAACTCCAGAAACATATATTTTGTCGATACCGTCGAGACGATACCGAGACGATACCGAGACGATACCTTTAGAATATCGGCGAGAATATCGTCTCGTGCACCCCCACTCACTAGTTTTATTTGAATAAGTTTTTCCCTGCTAATAACTTGTGTATTTCTACTAGGGTAATTTATATATTGTAATCGGAAACACAGTTGGATTAGTATAATTTGATCCCATTTGATGAAAATTGTGTGATACTTTTACGGTAATTGATCTCTCTGTTTGCGAAGAATGAAAAGCTTCATCAGATTCCGATAGAACGAACAAAATCTGGCAGAGTGGATGGCGAAGCTTTTTTCCAGAATCCCAGAACAAAATTGTGAATTTTTCAAGAGAAATTTTCATTTATTATGATAAAGGATTCATGGAGATTAGGGTGACAAGAAAAACCAACTTTCTGCTTTGTTTTTTTCAGTCTCATATGAAAATATGTTAGTTTTTTCATGTTTCAAGAGTTCTCTTCGAAGATCAGCTCGAGGAAAACTTGTTTAGGGGTCGCTTAAGGAGTTACACCAGTGTAACAGCCGAAAAAAAACACTATTTTCATCAATTCTCCCAAGTACAAACAAGAATTTTTTCATAAAAAAATAATCCACAATAATGCCGGCTCCGCAGTAATTTTCCTGAGAAGATATCGCACCATAACTTTATCAATTTTGCATATTTCCATACGAAATTTCATAAACATTTTGAAGGAAAACCCATACGGATTATCAAAAATATGAATTTTTGGATATTTGGCAGTTGTTTAAAGTTGAAACTCATTTTTTCGACAAAAAAAAATCAGTCGTTATTTGTTTGTAAAAATTTTTCTAAATAACGAATCGAAAATACCATACGTGTTTCTCTTCAAAATGTTGTTTCAAAGATATGTACGAAATTTCGTATGAAAATATGCAAAATTGATGAAGTTCTCAAGTAGAAATTACGCCTAGTCAATGGCTAGTGCCTCGTGAGTTTTTCTATGCTTCTGACGAGGGCCTTTTGAGGAAAACTCACACCAGGTACTTATTCGTAATGTAACGCTGTGTGTTATGAGGCACTAGCTAGTGGAATTCACAAGGTACTGGTCAGTTACTATTTAGTTACTCTCTAAATACTAGTCAATTACCAACAAGTTTTTGGCTAGAGAAATATAGACAAATCCAGAATTATACACAGAAGAAAGCATCATTTCTTTGGATCTGAGAAATTATTAAATGAATAGCTTCAAGTGAATATTTCTTCCACAAAAATGAATATTTTATTCATATGGAAAAGTTGATTATTAGCTCCTGCTTTGGAATATCGCATTTGTTTGTGTCAACAAAGTATTCAGTTTTGGTAGATAAATATTCATTCGAGGTAATCTCATTCATTTGAGATAAATAACAAGTTCTTAAATTGTACAAAATATTTTTTCATCTGTGACACGGTCTGATGTAGTCCAATGAAACCATAAAAACCGCCACTGCCATCTTCTGACAAATACGAGGTGTGTTCAAAAAGTAAGGTGACTTTTTAAATTTCGCGGGCAACGTACTTTCGATTATCGATTTTTTTGTTTTGTTATGTTGGCACACTCTTCCCGAACATCTGTACCAAGTTTCAAGTGTATAGCATTTTTTGTTTGGTTGTGAGAGGCGTAAAGGTTATAAGTGTTTTGCGTGCTCGGCGATTTCTTGCTATCGAAAAATATGGATCAAAGGATTTGCATCAAATTCTGTGTAAAAAATAAAATAAAGTGCTCCGAAACACTTAAAATGTTGACAGTAGCATACGGTGAAACTGTTGTGAGTAAAAAAAATGTTTACAAGTGGTACAAACTCTTCCAAGATGGCCGGGAAGATGCCAATGACGAGCCTCGCTCTGGACGCCCAAGCACGTCAACAACTGATGAAAACGTTCAAGCAGTGAAGAAAATTGTTTTAGAAAATCGTCGAATCACTATCAGAGAAGTTGCTGAGGATGTTGGTTTATCGCTTGGCTCGTGCCATGAAATTTTTTCTAACGTTTTGGGCATGAGACGTGTGTCAGCGAAGTTTGTTCCGAAATTGCTAAATTTTGACCAAAAGAACCGTCGCATGAGCATCGCTCAAGAACTGTTGAATGATGTCAACGACGACCCAGATTTACTCAAAAGGGTCATAACTGGTGACGAATCATGGGTATATGGTTATGATGTCGAAACCAAAGTCCAATCGTCCCAATGGAAGACCCCAGATGAGCCAAGACCGAAAAAAGCACGCCAAGTTCGATCAAGTTTCAAAGTTTTGCTCACTGTTTCCTTCGATTACCATGGCGTGGTGCATCAGGAGTTCTCACCATATGGTCGTACGGTCAATAAACAGTATTATCTTGAAGTTATGCGCCGTTTGCGAGAAGCAATACGAAGAAAACGTCCAGAATTGTGGAAAAATAATTCATGGCTTTTGCATCACGATAATGCCCCTGCTCACTCATCTTTGCTCGTGAGAGATTTTTTGGCCAAAAACAACACCACAATCATGCCTCAGCCACCATATTCACCGGATTTGGTCCCATGTGACTTTTTCTTGTTCCCAAAACTAAAGAGACCTATGAAAGGACGGAGATTTGCAACGATTGAAGAGATAAAGACTGCATCGCTGGAAGAGCTCAAGGCTATACCGAAAAGTGCTTATGAGAAGTGCTTTGAGGATTGGAAAAACCGTTGGCATAAGTGTATTGTATCTGAGGGGGATTACTTTGAAGGGGACAACATAAATATTGATAGATAAATAAATATTTTTTCTTAAAAATACAAAGTCACCTTACTTTTTGAACACACCTCGTAAATCTTGAAAGGGCCTCAATGATTTCTGACGAGGCTTACAAGTGTAGTAACAGTCTAGATATACTTATAACAAATCCTCCATAGTTTTTTGAGAGTTTCACTTGTCGAATATAATATTGTGAGTAACCGGCCAGTAACTTGCTAGTTTATCTCAACTAAAAGTTCCCTATGAAATCCCTACAGGGGCCTCATATTGACTAGACAATGCCTTGTCAGATTTCTACTTGGGTTATGGTGCGAGATGCCTCAGGAAAATTACCGTAGAAAACAATTTTCTTTCGTACTTTAATTTATGCTCAACGACATACTTCGAGAGTTTTTTGTTACCTCCTCGCCATATTTGCAAGAACAAGTTATGAAAATAGCGTTTTTTTGGCTGTCACACTGGTGTCACCCCTTGAGATTTTTTGAAATTCCAAAAATAATGAAAATTCATTTTTCTTCTCTCGTGAAATTCACATGGTGGCCACTCTCCAACCGACTTGAAATTCCAGGGTTTTCAAAGTTGATTTTCAATCCTTCCAGGTTTCACAAACCATTGCGGTAATATATGTAAAAATCAAAGCTGTTAGGTCAAAATTCCATTGTCTTTTATTTCTATCAGGGAAATCTCTGACACCGAATGAATTGAAAGGTATCTTGACTTTTATGTTTTTGAAAGTTATTCTTCCAGTGCTCTTAGTTTCCAGGTTACAACAATTGAAACGAATTTCAAACAACCTATGAGCTCGAAATTGAAATTCCAAAAATTTGATACGCCTTTGGCTGACTGGGACAAATATTTTGATTACCTTTCTGAAAATTTACATACAAGAGCGGATGGGAATTTTAATTTGTTTTTGATTTGATGGTAACTGTACATACAGCATAGATCTATCGAAAGCTAACCCTCAAAGAACATTTTGCTGGAGCAAATTCATTTATCTTTTATCCGAGGAATATCACCCAAATATCCTGGGGCCCAGCGCAGGATGAAATTTGAAAATTCATAAAGGCTAAAATGAACTCCCAAGGTTGACCCAAGTTTGGGAACCATTACGGGGCCTAGATTGAAAAGCGTAACATCCCAGCGCAACCAGGGATTATAAACCTGGCTGAGGTCTGAGCCCGGAAAAATTTCCTCACGGGTTGAAAAATGTTGATTTCCAACACGAATTTTGAGCGGACCATTTTCAACACCAAATTTTCTACTACGTATTGGAGCTCGTTTATTGAAACGTTTCTCTCAATGTTTTGTAGAAGAGAAACCTGGAGTTTACTCAGATACCGGAATCAATGTACGTGTATGAACAAATTTGAACAACATTATTCACGTATAAAACTCACCGTATATGCAATTGTGTTGATAGGTTGCGACACTCGTCCTCCAACTTTCTTTTCCTGCGTGGCGGATCCATCTTTGCTCTCGTTTTCTAAATCTAAAACAAAAGAAAACAAAAAAAATTGAGATAAAAACAGCGATAGACGATTCGAAACTTTCGATACTTTCTTTCCGATCGATAGAGTTTCGAGTCCCGAATTTTTCGTGTGCGACAACGGAAAATCATCGCTCTACACATCTGACTCACGCACGCCACATTGAACTAATCCCCATAAATCAAGAACAAGAAAAAATTCCAGAACATAAGAAGAGAATTTCAAATGAAAATGTAGACTTAATACATAAAACTTGGAACAAGGAATAATATTCTCTTACGCGGACTACATTAAACACCCATACATAAATAGCTCCCGGAAAGACGTGACAGAAGTTTATCAACTCCGCCTGGCTTTATTGTTCTCAAGCGAATCTATTTACTTGACTCGACGATATACACAGCCATTCGCATTGAAACCAAAGTTTCCACATTCACGTCTTCTCTCGAGTGGCAATCGAGTCTTGGACTCGTATTCGCTGATTTACATTTCTTACCACGATCGTCGAGTTTACGCAGATCGAATTTCCTTGGCGTGTTATTTTCCACGTAATAATAGACCACGTAGTCACCGAATTTTTTTTCGTAAATGCACACATTTTGTACATCGTATTCACTGAATTCCCAATCGGGATTATTACCGCACGCTAATAAATTGAAACACTCCACTTCCATGATCGACACCACCACCTACGCCCCCACGCTGATCATTGATCATAACTTTTGAGAATCTTTATCCGCGAAATCGCGGGTGATATCGCATCCTATATCATTACAGACACAGTAGATACATCTCATAACGCATAACGGATCCAGGAAATAACTCGGCAATGGCACACACACACACACACAACATTCGGATATTCCGCAATGGCACATGAAATCCCAATGATTTAATCGATACCGAGTCGTTCCATCATCCAACCTATGGCATGTGTTGTTATGCTTGTATTATCGAATACATGGGATATTTATCATCGAAATTAACAACCGCGAATTAATGAGAATATGCACAACAGGAAAACAAGTTTCGGTTATAATATTGCCAGGTTGAGGTGTACGTTCTCTCTGATAGAGAGGATAGATTCACTCGGTTCGTTATGTTTTATCAAAAATCGCCGATAGCGTGGATTGATACGATGTACGGTTGCAAGGTGTATACGGCGAGGCAGTATACGATGGTAAGTGACGTAGGCTGTATATCGCGATAAAAGAGATAATCCTTCGAAATAATTCAATTGTCTGACGAAGAGGGAGATGACGAAGATTAAACGTCTGTGGAGCAAGAAAACAATATTGCACTCGGTCGAGGTTTCAACGACACTAAACTCAAAGTAGAAGAGTCATTCGTATATGATATACATATATAGTATATAAGTATTCTTTAGAGAAGTTATCGACTCAACGGTAATTTGACGAAGGTGTTTGCGTTAATGTGAGAAGTCAAGTAATATGTTTCCTGCGCATAGTCATCATCATTATCGTGATATTGTATTTTATATTTTTTCTTTTCTTTTTTCGATATCAGTAGTGGCGTGAGCAGACGTCTCGTGTTCGAAGAAATATTTGTGTATATTTACTGACTTTAAGTCACGTTCTTTAAGAGACCCGAGGAGAACGACAATCTACTTTGTAACAGTTGATGATAATGATGTGGCTGTTGCTATTGAACTCTATAAACGTACGTTTGAACGGTTCACAGAGCTCCCACGTGTGCGGCCAACAGACAGAAACAGAGAGAGAGAGAGAGAGAGGTGGGAATGTATATACATACATTTCTTTTGGCTTTAATGAGAGAATGATAATACTTTCCTGCATTGCATAACACCTGTAGGGTATTACGTTCCTGGCAATATTTCAAGAGTTTTTATGAAATTGAATGATCCGATTCGAAAGTCAATATCTTTGAATTATTCATCGGGTTATTAAGGAGGATCGGTTTTACGTTGCAAGGTTAGTGAACTTAGGCGAATATTCAACCAATTCTCTTTTCCGCTTTTTTGTTTTTCTGTTCCTCGGAATTTACCTGGAGGAGGTTGTTAAACTTGTGACCATTCAATCAAAATTGATGTTCGATAACTGTAGCTTCGCGTTTCATTTTTCGATGACCGAATAATTCTGGTATGAGTTATTTTACTTCTTCTTATTCTTCTTTTTCTTGAGTGTAATTTTGTGAAATTTATGTGACTGTTTGGATGAGACTGATAAAAGATACCCTGCTTGAAGATTCTGATGAGGAATGAATCACAGGTTGCTTCATCGGAAATTTCTTGTTCAACGAGTTGATTCTTCATTAGAATTTTCTTATTGAAAAATTTATATTCCACTCCATAATCAACACATGGGCTGGTAAGTCCCGGGCCTAACACATAGATGGCGCGAATTTTATTGCATTCAACTGTTTTTCAGTTATTACCAACCTTCGAAAGACAGCTGTCGAAATTTCATGATATTCTATTCATTAGTTTGTGAGTTATTAGACTAAGAGTGACTACGCTACTTTTGTTATTTTTAAAACAATGGATTAAAAACGATTTCGTGGTTTGATTTTACACTGCTTCTTGATGGGAAAAAATACAATGATTCGAGCGAAGCAATGGCTTGAAAAGTGTTATGGGAACTCCGCTCCATCAGAAACCACGATAAAACGTTGGTTTGCTGACTTCAAACGTGGTCGTAGAGGCCACCGATGATGCAGAACGCAGGGGACGTCCAAATGAGGCGGGAACACCAGAAAACATCCAAAAAATCCACAAAATCGTTTTGAATGATCGAAAAGTGGGGTTGCGTGAGTTAGCTGATATCGTAAAAATATCAAAAGAACGTGTTGGCTGTATATCGCATGAGCATCTAACTATGAGGAAGCTCTGTTCAAAGTGGGAGCCGCGTTTGCTCCCTGTTGAACAAAAATAAGAGAGCGTTGATGCTTCTGAGCAGTATTTGGTCATGTTTAAACTGAACAAGCTGGAATTTTTGCGTCGATATGTTACAATGGATGAAAAAATGGATCCATCACTTCAATCCGGAATCAAAACGATCGTCATCCGAGTGGACAGCCCCTGGTGAACCTCGTCCAAAGCGCCCGAAAGCACAACAATTGGCTGGAAAGGTTATGGCATTCCTCGGTATTTTGGGGTGTGCGTGGTGTAATATTCATCGACTATCTTGAGAAGGGAAATACCATCAACGGTGCCCATATAAAAATCTTCAGGCTCCGCCAATGCTGACGACGGAATATAGCTAGACGCAAGGCTGCCAGCCAAAGTTGGGCAATCTATGTAGGGACAAGGATGGTTGACAATGGTCTAAACATTGTACCAATTTGGGAAGTCATAAATCGACTTCGTTGATCCATCATTGATCATTGGCTGCGCCACGCTTGGCCCATCCTTCAACCAATATTGCCTGAAGGAAAAAGCATGCTTTCAACAGAGGCTCTCTAAGGCTTGGCGGGACACTGCTCCAAGCATTAGGCAACTCTGAATGACAATGGATTCTCATGTTGCACCAAGCATGGGTCGTAGCTTGGTCCAGCTTAGGCAATAGCTTGGCTCAGCTTGGGCGATGGCCTCGCTCAGTTTAGGCGTTAGCTTGACTCGACTTGAGTAATAGCTTGGCTAAGAGTGAAACTTCCTTCTCAAACAGCAAATTACAATAACTCTCACCAGAGTGATGCTTGTTTCCTGCGAGTGGCGAACCAAGCATTCAATCAATATATAAGTCTCCTTTGAAGATTCCATGACAGAAATAATTCTTCATCTGTTTCCAGACCCGCTTACTTCTACGCCAGGACCACCGGATTTACGTCATTCATCAGTTTAAACTAATCAGAAAAATTACATGTTGAAATTCTCCGACATTCATTTCGTTCAATCGAAATGATAGAATGGATTTTTTATTTTATTTTCAATTACAATAAAAAATAAAAGTGACCATTGGCATGAGATGGGCGCAACCCTGCCGCAAGATTGCTACAGCGTTGGCTCATCCTTGGCGAACAAATTTTTGTATGGTCTGCCATTGACGGCATATGCTATCACAACCCTGTTTCCAGTGTTGGGTCTTGATTGTGGAAACAAATGGGCTGAGGCTGAAATGATGTTATCATTTCAGAGTTGCGCCATGCCTGGTAGCCTAGGCTCGGCCCATCTTGGTGAGCCTTGCGGCAACCTAGCGCCCATGGTTAATTTTTACCTGGGTGAATATTATATCGCATTATTGGAGCGTTTGAAGGTCGAAATGGCAAAGAAACGATCGCATATGGCAAAGAAAAAAGTTGTATTCCATCAAGACAACGCACCATGTCACGAGTCAATCAAAACAATAGCAAAACTACATGAATTGAACTTGGAATTGCTTCCACATTCACCGTATTCGCCAGATTTGGCTCCCAGCGACTACTGGCTGTTCGCAAACCTAAAAAAAATGCTCGCCGGTAAGAAATTTCGCTCGAATGAAGAGGTTATCGCAGAAACACAGGCCTATTCTGAGGCACAAGATAAATCGTCCTACAAAAGTGGCATTGAAATGTTAGAGCGACGCTGGAATGATTGCGTTGTTCTTGATGGAGATTACGTTGATGAATAAAGCTAATTTTGAACAAAAAAAAACCGTGTTTTCAGCCCATGTGTTGATTGTTCTTTTTTCTGTGGAAATGTATTGGTTTCGTCTATCCATCAAATCGAATGAAATTTGTAGTTATTGAATTTTTTTACATTACAGAGCAAAGGGTTTTTACTCAATATTTTCCACATCGCAGCAATGAATTTAATGTTCTGGAAAAGAACTGCTGAATATATACTACAAATTTATGGAATTATATTACACGAAATGATTCTGCGCTAAGAATCTTGATTAGTCACGTAGACGGAGATAAAATCATATCCTATCCAAGGGGACGTGTCGAATTTACATTTCTACCCTGCCGACCGACTGGAATCTCAAACCTAACCGATGGACCATTGCGAGAATTTGCAGATAGTCAGCTTGAAAAAACACATAAGCCTTTTTGTTTGGAATACAAAGAAATTAATTGTTCATAATTAATCATTATTATTCATGAATACAATTACCAGACCCCATAGAACTGGAAATCTTTCTGACCTGTCGTCCATTCCAATGAACACAGAATTTAGCAAATTATTAAAATCGTTCCACAGATCAGAGCAGTTTGAATTCCATGATATCATCGAGATGAAGATGTCAATTGACGAAAAGAAAATTATTCAAAATTATATTTTCAGTATGGTATGTTTTTAAACGGAACTAATGTGGTGAGAATTTCGAAAATTTTGATACTGGAATTTCCATTACTTAAACGAATTTTACTGATTCTACAGGATGCAGTTTGAATATTCAAAAAAATATGTTCAACTTCAAAGAAGTTTTGGGTACCAAAAAGTGGTGTTCATATTTCAAAGGATTTTAATACAAGGTTATACCATGCAACAACATTATGTGTCCATTACAAGTGTACATTCAAAAAGATAGAATATTACACTGAAAAAAGGCTGGTAACAGTTGTCAAATATATTCTGAAAATCCGACTAATCGAATATTCGATAACACTCATGAAATAACTGATGACAATTATCACGTTCCATGTACGTGTTCATAATGATTGAGTATTTTATGAATTTATGAATATCATTGATATTTATTCGAAATATCAAGTTCACTGTACACGCAAAAAATCTGAAAAAATCCACAAAAATATTGCTCACCGAGATTCAAAACACCAAATTTTTTCAGAATTTTCTAGAGCAAAATTCAATTTTTTACACCGAGTCAAAGTTTTCAAAATTCAAAATTTCGAGTTTGTACCTGCAGTACAATTACAGTGTTTCTTTTCATAGTTTACTAGTAAACCGAAATAACTTGTCAATTTTTTTCAGAATTTTTAGAGGTGTGAAACATATATTGGAAAATCGACGTATTTCTGTAGAAGCGAGCTGCAATGATGGCGAAAAGTCGACAAGCAACCGATCCAACAAGACGCGGCTCCATTCCGGAAGCTCAAAATTTATTCAATTTTTATATGAGTTGACTGATTCAGATAATCTACTGAAAAATTCAAAAAATATATCCACCAGAAAAATTTGCTCCGGGAATTAGTCTATATTCGCTGTAAAAATATCTTCTGAAAGTTCAGAAAACGTGACTGTAATTTTTATACCCACTTTCTTTTGAATTTTCACAAAAATTTTGCTGAATTATGAAAAACCTCCAATCAAATTTCAAAGCGTATCCTGAAAATTCAGCAAACTCAAAAAATCGCCTGCGCGGAAAAAATAATTTAGCTGCAGCAGCTAAGTAGCTAGCACGGACACGGACAGCCATTAAATTAGTTCCTGCAGCTAAATTTTAACTGCGATAGCAAAAAAATTTGCATTTGTAGTTAATTTTCCTTGCGGTAACAGCTAAAATTTAGCTGCAGGAGGTAATTTAGTGGCTGTCCATGTCCGTGCTAGCTACTTAGCTGCTGCAGCTAAATTATTTTTTCCGTGTGTAATAAAATTACAGTGACATTTTTTGATTCTTTTATCATCAGTCTTTGATTTCACACTCTTTTTTTCCAGTCCCACGAATTATTTCATTGAAGCTATCTGAAAATATAATACCAATTCGATAGAAATTTTCCTCACATACACGGAGAAAAATGCAGCTCGAAAGGATAGTAATTTTTAATAGAAAATTGGAGAATATTTCTTGAAATCTAAGAATTTTTCTTAAGTTCGTAATAAACATAAAACGGTTCAGATTTCTCTTGAATATTGCTTGAAAAACAATGAAAAATTATCAATACTTAAGAAATCATAAAAACAAATATGAAGTTTCCAAAAGTCGCGAATGAAATTTTACAAAGTGAACAACAAAATTCTGTAATGTGAAAATAAGGTTCAAAAATTGTGTTATATATTTTGTAAAATTTCATGCGCGACTTTTGGAAACTTTGTATTTGTTTTTATGATATATTTCAAGTATTGATAATTTTTCATTGTTTTTCGAGCAATATTCAAGAGAAATCTGAACCGTTTTATGTTTATTACGAACTTAAGAAAAATTCTTAGGTTCCAAGAAATATTCTCCAATTTTCTATTAAAAATTACTATCCTTTCGAGCTGCATTTATCTCCGTGTATTTAGGAATATTCCGTTACTCCTCGTACTGGAAAATCTGCACGATTTGCATTATGAGTTTCCAATGACGTGGTAGTAAAGCAAAATTCTATTTCGTAGAAGTTTGAATCGTTTATAAAAACAAAACAAAACGAAACGATTCAACCTCACAAAATATGACAAATCATCGTCATTTATCTTCTCAAATTTACCGCATGAAATTGAAAACATCATTCAAAGAATGTGCTGCAACATTGTTGGGTTTAGGTATTTCGTTATTTCATTATTAATTCGTTTCGATGAACGATTCAAACTTCAACAACATAACAAATTCTCATGTTTTTCAACAATTTATGTAGCTTTGAATAAAATTTCGATTTAGTAAACGTGTTTCAACAATACCATTCGTACAACAATAAAGTTCAACAACAAACCATTCCAGCTTCAACGTAATAATAATCACTCAATATCCTGTCAATCATTGCACGTATTCATAGAGAAGTGAATTGCTTTGAAAAACATCAATTGACAGTGAACATTTTAACAGCAAACGATCCATCCTCGTGCAACATAATTGTTCTAATTATGTAATTATTATTGAAGATTTATTCCTCAGAATAAATATCAAACAGCGTTAAGTGAGGTTTGAAAAATCGAATTTTGTATTCTAAATAACTTCTTATTTGTTATTAAAAAGAGGAATACTCGTTTATAATACTTCAACTGGAGTTGAAGTTTTTTAATATCTTCATAATTAAATTTCAGAATGGGAGAGTTTCGAAGAAGAAGAAGAAGAAGAAGAAGTTAGTTTGCAAGTAAATTCAAGTTGGAAAAGTAATGATGTAAGTCTTTCAAGTAAGAACATTTATTAATTTTGTTTACACCCGAATTGAGGTGGAATTTCTTCCACGAAGTTCTGGAATCTGCAAAGATCAGTTCCGAAAAAGCTTATATTGGGTATCCAAACTAAGGATGTCCTAACCTTAGTCACTAAGGGGCCTAGTCGGGTTGCTGATATTCGGCCTGATTTCTCTAAGTCAGGGACAACCATATGAAGCCCATATGGAGCCATGCTGCATTACCAATTTTTTCCCCGGTTTTAAAAATCTAGGCACACCATTTACAGCCTTAATAGGGCCTTGCAAGGCTTCCCGTATTCTCCCGAAGATCTTGATTTAAGCATACCTGTATACAACCCATGTAGGGCCAAGCTGTATTTCCAACGTTTTCCCCGTTTCGAAAATCTGAATCCACTCAACTACAGCCTGCATAGAGCATTGCCCTTATATTAATCCCTTTTTTGAATATAAACCTACTTTAAGAGGCAAATTTACTGAAATCGTATTGGTAATTTCGGAAAAAACATGACTGTATGGTTAATTCCAAGACTGAATGAGGCTGTTCTGTTTTTTGATACAGTCCGATAATGTATGAACAAAGTAATGTTGGGTGGAATACCCGAATAGAAATTGGAATCGGCTCATTCCAGGCCCTGTCTGGACTCAAGTCGAAGTGGTCTGGGTATGGATAGGGCCTTGGATAGCCCAATTTTCAATTGAGGAAGTTTCCTCCTTGCAATATTTATTCCATTTCATGATATCCGCAACAATTCATCATCCTTTGAAAGGTCCTAGTTTCATCGCCTATATTAGCTTCATCATGGGTGTCCTACACAGACCCAAGTTGAGAATTCTATGCAGACCCTGAAGATGAGTACGTGACAATCCTGTCTAGGGCCTGAAATAAAACGAGGACGCCTAGTTTGGCCCAAACTGTCGCCAAGAATTAATTCTCACACGGGTTTTTATTATTTATTTCCTTTTGGTCCCAGTTCGCGAAGGATTCAATCGTTTTCTACGAAAAAAAAACTATCACTCACCTTTCGAAAGTTTATCCACAGATTCGAATCGGCCCTCAACTTTATTCCTCAGCGCATCCAAATCAAAAGGTGCTGTGAATCCATGATCGACGCTGCGACTCTTGTTCCTGTGAACATAACACCATATCATTGAATCAAAAATTCCATATCATCACATAAACACATTTTAAAAATCAACACTGTGATAATTCTACATTCTAAAAACCGAGTTTGTTTTGAAATCATTAATAATACAGGATCCATGAAAGTCTACTTAAAGTATAAAGCTATACTTATAGATTCTACCCTCTATCAAAGCTTGACCAAAAAATAACAATACTCGATTCAATTGTACCGACTCTGAATTATGTCCACCCACGCTTTATTTATTGCATAACAACACTTCATGAATTTCACTTGATCTTTCTTGTTACTCAAGCCGCTTTGATTACACATGATGACGATTCAAATTTCTATTCATAATAAGTATTTCAAAACCATTACCTCGTTCAAATAGTCACGTCTTCTCCACCCAACATTGTCCGATCAAGAAATATTATTATCACACTACTCTTCAAAAAAGAAGAATCGTATTACAACACTCGATATAAATAATATTCAATTTGTCATTCAATCGACGTAGTAGAAAAACGTTTCGAGAACTCATTACTCATTGGATTCGTCGCATTGATTTCGAAAATAATATTATTTACCGTCTCGAAGAGAGGAGAGTGTGTAGAAATAAGAAACGCAAAACATTTTTCAAAATGAAGTATTCGAGAACGATTATAGTTTCTAATGCTAAGAGGGAAGGGACGACCTTACGTATTACAGGTTGGTTGAACAGTTTTGAAAGCAAAAATGAAAGAATGTGTATTTTACAATGTAATAATTTTCCAGAAACTCCGCAAAATACTGTTCCACAGCTGCGATAGCTTCTTCATTCGACGAAAAACGCTTTCCACGAAAAAATTGTTTCAAATTTCTGAAGAGGTAATAGTCGGAGGGAGCCAAATCTGGTGAATACGGTGGGTGTTCAAGCAATTCGTACTTCAATTCGTTCAGTTTAGCCATCGCCAGAACACTTGTGTGAACACGTGCATTGTCTTGATGAAAAATGATTTGTTTCTTCCGTAAACCGGGTCTTTTTTCACGAATTTTTTCATCCAACTGGTCCAAAAGGTTGCAATAATATTCAGAGTTAATTGTTTTACCTTTTTCGAGATAATCAATCAACAAAACCCCTTTTGCGTCCCAAAAAAACCGATGCTAAAACCTTTTTTTGCCGATCGTTCTGACTTCACCCGATTTGGAGCTGAACAACTAGCTTCAGTCCACTGTAAACGTTCTTGTTTCAGTTTAGGATCATGATGGTAGATACAAGTCTCGTCCACAGTTACGAAACGACGCAAAAAATCGGTCTTATTCTGCTTAAAACGCTCCAAATTACGCTGAGAAATTTGTTTTCGATTCAGTTTTTGTTGAATTGTCAACGAATGCGGCACTAACTTTCCAAAAAGCTTTTTCATATGTAATTCTTCGTGTAAAATATGGAGTACTCGTTCATCCGAGATGCCTATGGTATCAGCGATTTCACGCTTAGTCAAACTCGGATCTTTACAAACAATATCATAGACTTGCTCAATGATGTCTGATTTCGTTGCACTTTTTGGACGTCCACTACGTGATTGATCTTCAACGCTTGTACGACCACGTTTGAACTCTAAAACCCATCGATGTACAGTTGGAAATGAAGGAGCAGATTCCTTCAACACTTTCTTCATTTTAGTATGAATTTCTGTTGCTGATAAACCTTCCAAAACAAAGAATTTTATCACCGCACGATATTCGGATTTTTCCATTTTCACAAAATACACGTGGACACGTCAATTTCGAATGGCTTGTAAACAAAGAATGAATTGACAGATCGGAATAAAATTTTGTGTGTGTGTTCAAATGAAGGATGGAATATAAAAATACCGTATAAATTTTGATTCCTGTACCGGTTCATAGGTGTCGCTTTCAAAACTTTTCAACCAACCTGTATTTATTTACTCGCCCTTTGAACTGTGAGTGTCTCGATCGAGTCAATTGATTTTAGTTGATCGTCATCTCAAAGTCATGCAAGTTTACGTGGTATTTTGTTATCACACCGAAAAAACTGTTTGGTTGAAACAATAAACAATCCTGGTTGATATGTGAACAACAAAAAACTTTTGTTCCTTCAACCAAATTTTTGTGCTCTCAACAAAATTATTTTGTTCCTAAATGTGTTAACCAGAATATTTTGTGTCTAACACCAAATGTTTTGTTGCAACAACAAAAATTTGGTTAGCATAACTCAAGTTTTTGGTTGTCCACATTTCAACAAAACTTTTTTTTTCGGTGTATGTGAACAAGAGAAAAAATGGTATTTCATACTTCGTGAGAAGTTCTCGTGTGTCGATTTAGTTTCATGTTTGTTCTTTTTTTCCCTCTCTCTCTCTCTCAAGTAGCAATTTGTTTGAGGGGGTGCTACTCTGTTTTGTTCGTTGTATTACTTATTTAGGGTTGAATAGCTTGAAAATGGGAATAAATTGGATGAAACTTGAGATGTTACGTATTTTATGATTTCATGCAACAGAGTTTTGTATTTTCTTCGGAACGATGTAACTTGATAGAAGCGCCTGGAGCTTTTTCCACTAGGGTAATTCGATTCTCTCGCATTTCAACAGTTTTAACAGTGTTTGCTCTGTTCACAATCTGACTTGCCGACTACGCTCCAGTAGTTGAACCCTCAACCTCCACACGAGTGCGAATTCGCATCGCCAAAAATTCAATAACCAGTACCCATGCAGGTATCGCCAAGACTGAAAAAAACCCAAGCTCGTCCCAAGGTTGGCACATGTGTCAGAAACAAACCTCCCTCAAGAACAATTGGCTTAATATTGTTCCATGATTATCCCGTTGTTCCCAATGGATAGTCAGTGGTCCCATGGTACATTTGTTAATATTTTTGAAATGGTCCCTACATTTGGTACAACCTTGGCACAAGTGTAAAAATCGAGCATTCGTTGAGAACAATTGTGCCAATATTGCCCACATAAGTGGAACAATGTTGATAAATATTGACTGAATTTTGATTTGATGCATTGCTTGATGCTCGGTAAATGAATTGGACCGGGCCTGGCAAAACCACTGGCCCAAACTTGTCCTGATCTTATCATTCCCAAGCCTGGGCCAAGTTTGGTAAATTGTTCAAGACAAGTCTCGGCAGGTCTTGTGCCAAGCTTGGTCCATCATTGGGCGATTGGTCCATGCACACATGGGTAAATTTTTACATCATACATTGCTTTCACATTGAATTTTGACACAAAATACATTATCATCAATGGATTTCTCGAAAAACTTCACCCTGAATTCATGTCATTTTCACGAAATTACACAGAATGAAAATTGGAAAGCCAAAGTCGCACTCGTGTGGGGGTAATGGTTGCGTAAATGAGGTGTGGAGGCTGAGGGTTGAAATCTGTATCTCGATTCCATATTATCTCATTAAATTGCCCAAAAATTGACTTGAAAGTTAACCCATCGAAGTTCCACAAAAGTAATGCTACTTATTCGTTAACTCCAGCTTGATTTTACTACAAATAATCGGCAAAGATTCAATTTTTCAAAATAACTGCTCCACAATTATTCAATACCACGTGCGATTTCTGGGTATTTCTGAGGTATTTCTCGAAGTAATCGTCCTGAAAATTATCTGCGTAGTTTGAATTCATGTGCTGTTCAGATTAGGATAGTGCAGTATTCCATGCAATTTCCGTGTAGTTTACATTCGTGCATAGTTTTTCCACATGTTAAGTTACACTGTTAAAAAAAACTGGAATTTTCTGGTATCCCCGAACTTGGAAATTTCTGTCCCTGATGAATTTTCCAGCTTACGTATAAGAAAATTCATGTTGTATCGGAATTTTTCTGTATTCATTACTCTTTCATGTACACGGAAAAAAATGCTCATGTAAGAATTCCATAAAAAGTGAGGTACCGATTACAGTGTGGATCTCATGTAAAATTTACTGCACAGTTCTGTTGGACTTACGTGGTTATCGTAGTTACTTCACAGCAACACCACTCCCATTTACTTCGATAACAATGTAAATATAACATTGGTTCCAATGTAAATTTTACTTCAATTGCATTTATGTGAGCAGTTATGTTTAATTAACAACAACCAATGTAAAATTTACATGGGATTTTTTCCGTGTAAAACACAATATTTTTTACTGTGCGCCATATCAACGCCAGACCAAATTTTGATTTTTATGAAAATTTATATTTCTACACAGTAAAATAGTTCCCCATAAGAATCATCATATGTACTTTTTCCGATTCACACAGTAAAAATTCCTGTAATAAAATCCAGAAATTCATGGATTTTCAGGAAAATTTCTCATTCACTGAATATTACACTGGACATAATCATAAATTACTGGGTAGTTTTCTAGAATTAGATGAAAATACCATAATTTTTCTTGTCAATTACCACAGTAATTTCAACTGTATTTTTCTCTCCGTGTACTTCAATTTTCCAGTATACGTGTACTGGAATTTTCCGGAAGGTTTTTTTTTTACAGTGTACTTCAAATGTTCAAGCGCGACAGTATCGAATGCCTATTGCCCCCACAGAAAAATTTCTACCACGAAATTATTGCAGAAAATCAGATGCTCGGAGGAATACAATCAATTGATCATCACATAAAATGAATTTTGTAATAAAATTTAGTCGTTTGCAGGGTTCCTAGATTTGTTTTTGTAGATTTATTTATCCAGTCACAGTGCTGAGGTTTTCCCACTATTTGAGACGGATTCAGAGATTCGAAAAATATGTTGCATTCAGTTCACGTGAACTCGATGACATAAGGTAACTGTGGGTTATATCGGCCACTATCTTCACATAACGAACTACACAACGCAGAATAACTCTTCGATGTTTCAATAACATAAAAGTAAAAGTTATAAATGGCTTGTATTCCTACTCGAATAGAAAATTGTTTTTGTCAAGAAGGTGACTTGCGTCCCTAAACATAAAAATTTGTCAACACAAGCGGTCCTAACCTCGAAGACTGGAAAGTAAGTACGTTTGAATAAGATATTATGATCGCTTTTGGCAATTGTTCAAATCAACGTAAGATGAAATAAGTCAGGCTGTTCAACATAATGCATTCTGCAAATCATTTTTTGTCATTGACGGTAAGAAAGTTTCACGTTAATGAAAAAATCTTTGAGTTCGCGAAACTGACAAACCCGTTGAGTGTATCGGCCAGGTGTTGATTTACATTTTCAACTTTAAAACGTATATCTTTTTGGCAATTATTGAAAATCAAAAGGATGATAAAATATGTAGGTTTTGAAGGAAATGGCGTCTAAAAGATTACAATATTCTATGGACGATTTGAAAAAAGCTATTGCTGCTGTAAAAAATGAATTATCCATACGACGAGCAAGCAAATCATTCAATGGTCCACGATCGACCCTACGAGATAACAAATTTTAATGAAATTGATTGAAAACATTAAAGTGCTGATAAAAAAATGGAAATGGACAGCCAAATAATTCATTCTGCATCAATAAATTCATTATATTCCAATAAGAAATGTATTTATCAATTGCCGGCTGAAAACTCCATCTCATGGTGGCTGGAATGATCAGCAACCGGCCGATATTCGCATCATCAAAGAACCTTTTTAGTATTTCATTCAAATGAATATTCTGTTATAATATAATGTATAAGAAATCACCCTAAAATCTTGAATGATTGAAATATTCAACTGAGTATTCAAAATTCTTGATGGACTCCTCGAGGAAGTGTCCTTAAGTGGCCGATACAACCCACAGTTACCTTACTTTATTACGAATTATCAACATTTTACCGTAACGTACAAGAAATAAACTGTGCATCAAGCGTGCAAACGAACAAGAATAAAGGAAAAACAAAAGGGAAAGCCATGCGACGTGACACTTGATTATTATACTCACACTTCGAATATAGTTTCACACTTGGAATTTTCTTCAAAACTCCTGCACAATTGATAATAATGGAACTTTTTCTTTCGCATATAATAATGATACATTGTAACTATCGTGAATACTACACTCGACTTGGTCCGACTACTCGACCGAGTTGTAATAAACACCACCGAGTATTCACGGTGACATGTAAATTTCTCGAACGTGTTATTGTGGTTGTTGTTATTGTTGCTGGCTGTTCCCTCGCGTTCTGAAGTCTAACGACAATAATCGTGTATCTAAAAGTGTGGCACTGGACATATAAAGTTACATGACTTCAATGCATTTGTGAAAGGAATGTATGCACGAGGGGAAAAATTTTCCTTTGTAAGATTATTTGAACACGTGTGAACTTTGGATAAATAAATGTATATGATTGAAGATATGGAACCGATTCGAAGGATACACGGGTGAACATGTGAGTGTATGTAAGACGACGTCGATAACGTGTTTCTATTTGATTCCGAATCAAATTGTCAATATTTTGACTCTTTGCATTCATCGCAGCTCTCGAACAAGTATCTCCTGTTTTGTTATCGTGATCGTGCGAAATGTGAACCACGGAGAAGATACTGATCGACAAATATTTCTTAGTTATGTTTTTCTTTCGTATGAAAATACGTTAAGAGCAAAAGTGACACCCCAATTGTTGTTAAGCAAAAACAGGACAAGAACTTTCAAGAGCAAGAACGAAAAGCGATAGACTTATACTTTGGAACAAAAGAGCAACCACAGAAATCTCCGGGCAAAAACGAAACACTGAAAAGCTCGAGCAAAAACGAACCAACGCACAACACAATTCTGTATTTATGCGCTGGTTCGTTTTTGCTCGAGCTTTTCAGTGTTTCGTTTTTGCCCGGAGATTTCTGTGGTTGCTCTTTTGTTCCAAATTATAAGTCTATCGCTTTTCGTTCTTGCTCTCGGAAGTTCCTGTCCTGTTTTTGCTCGACAACAATTGGGGTGTCACTTTTGTTCTCCGCGTATCAAATCATCTTTGAGTGAAGAGCAGTAACATACTCTTCAACAAATCTGAATCAACTAAGGCTGCCGTCCCATTGTACAAAAATCAACTGCGGAACGGAACCTGCGGAATGAGCAGGACCAATCAAAATCATCCCGCTGTTTTCTCTTCCCTTAACGGAAAAAGAACTGAACTTTTTCAGATTATACGTGATTTTTTAGTACATAAAATTCGGGATGAGTCGGTTGAAACTCTGTTTATCATGAATCAATTCCCTAGTAGAAATTTTGATATGGAAAACATCAGGTCCGGATCAGGTATGCCTGATTTCTGTTCAGGGCCTGGCTTGAGTATCTGATAAGGCCTCGATAAAAATGTAACGCAGGGAAAAGACAAGGTCCTGATCAGGAAAACCAAACGTTTCCCAATCAGGATCTGAATAAGACCTCATCTAAGCTATATTCTAACATTCAATTTAATTTTCATGGAATTCACTTTTCATACAATTTTTTGAAACTCCCCCAACAGAAGAAATTCTACTGATGATCCAAATAGACCTCAGTTAAACATTTCAAATGAGTCCTAAAAGGTAAATTTCTAATGAGTCCTGTGAAAATTTTGAATAGTTTGATACATTCATCGTTCTGAATTGATCAGGTCCTGATTCAGCTGTCTTGTCGATTATCACACGATTAAAATACGGATGAGCCAAGGCGATCCTGATCAGGTCCTGATCAAGATATCTTGACAGTTACCTCACAATTCAAATACGGATGAGTCAAGGCAATCCTGATCAGGTTCTGATAGGAATACCATGTCTGAGTTACCGAAAGGGAAAATCTGACTGGGGCCTGTCAACAACCTTGCGTTACATTGTTGTAAGGTCCTAAACAGGATGCCATGTCAGGACCTGATAAGGTAATTAAAAGTTCCCTATTGCAGCCTTACGAGGGCCATGCTTCTAATAGGGAATTCCCTGTCAAATTTCTACTAGGGAATCAACGGACCGTCAGGAGTCCATCGATAAGCTATCAAAAGTTGATTGGCAATCTACTAAGGTTTCGTCAAACTCCGTCAGAGCTTGATCAAAAGTCCATCAGTGGTTCATTGCAAAACCCATCTGAAGTTCATCAAAAGTCTGGCGGAAAATACATCAAAAGTCTGCCAGACGTACACCGAGAAAAAAAAACTTGTAAATTTTACCTCTTGTTAAGTAAATATATGGATGATTTAAAAATGTAGTGCGAGCTACTACAATTTTAGCTAATTCTACCGCAGGGAAAGTAAGATGCACTTCACTTATGGTATATTTCACATGCGTTGTGATAAACTATCAACTGAAATTGTGGTCGCTCGCATCAAATTCTAAATCATCAATATATTCACTCAATAAGATGTGAATTTTACAAGTTTTTTTTCTCAGTGTACGTCAGAAGTCTGTCAGAAGTTCGGCAAAAATTCCGTCAAAAGTCGGTCATAAGTTTGTTAGAAGTCCATCAGGAGACTATTCAAAATCCCTCAGAATTTCGCTCAAAGTCCTTTAGAAGTTCATTAGTAGTTATTGGGAATCGATCAGAAGTTCATCAAACTCCCGTCACACGTCCGTTAAACGTTCATCGAAAGTTTGTCGGAGGTTCGTTGAAAGTCTGTCAGCGGTTAATCAGGGGTCTGTCAGGAGTTTGTGGAAAGCTTGTCAATAGTTCATCAAAAGTCCGCCAAGAGTTAGTCAAGAATTATTCGGGAGTCCAACGGAAGTTTGTCGGAAGTGTCTCAAAGATACCTTGGCAATTCGTTTCCCTTTCGTTGGGAGTTCACCGCGAGTCTGGGGAAGTCTGTCGGAAAATCCACCGAACGTTCTCAAACGATGTTTCGCTAAAAGTCTTTTGTGAGCCCACGATTGGTATCCAGGGTGCATTCTGCATTGCAACATCCCTGAAACCTCGCTCTGAGGTCTTAGGAGGGAACGGCATTCCCAATTTTCAGCGTTTCATGCATACTGATTCGGGCAAAACTATTTCTCTCGTGAAATTGTCCAGAAACCGAATAAAATTCCTAATATGCATTGTTCGTTATCTTCGTTTGTGTGTGGGATATGCGTTGTAAAATTCTTACCGTTCCACAGTGGGCTGGAAGGCATGCAAAAGCGGACAAAATTCGGAATTCCATCCAATTTTGATGAAACTTCATATTCCGGGTTTTTGAAGGTTGCTGATAACGAATCTGATATTAAAAAATGAAAATTCAAAATGGCGGATCCAAAATGGCGGTCGGAATAATATAATTACCAGCGGATTATGGTGGAACTCGAGATTCCGAAGTTTTGAAGGTCACTGATAACGAATCTGATGTTGAAAAATCAAAATTCAAAATGGCGGATTCAAGATGGCGGTCGGAATAATATAATTACCAGCAGATTATGGTGAAACTCGAGATCTCGAAGTTTTGAAGGTCGCTGATAACGGATCTGATGTTAAAAAATCAAAATTCAAAATGGCGGATCCAAGATGGCGGACGGAATAATATAATTCTCAGCGGATTATAATGAAACTCGAGATCTCGAAGTTTTGAAGGTCGCTGATAACGGATCTGATGTTAAAAAATCAAAATTCAAAATGGCGGATCCAAGATGGCGGACGGAATAATATCATTTTCAGCGGATTATAATGAAACTCGAGATCTCGAAGTTTTGAAGGTCGCTGATAACGAATCTGATGTTAAAAAATCAAAATTCAAAATGGCGGATCCAAGATGGCGGACGGAATAATATAATTCTCAGCGGATTATGATTCAAATCGAGATGTCGAAGACAGTCAATTGTTCTTCACAAATAATTTGTTTTAGATATATTGTCTTCAAAAGTGCCAAAAGGGCAATCATCTTCGATGTTCATGAGTAATAGGTTCCTGAAGTATAGTAGATGAATATTGAATCACCCTACATATTTATATATGTGTGGAGATACGAATAATGAAAAAAATCAAAGTGAAAAAATGGATTTTTCACAAAATCCAAATATTAATAGGTTTTTTACGGTAATTCAGTGGAATTATAAGTTGGTCATAGTTTTTCGAATTCATAAACTTTTCAAGTTTTACAGATTTTTTCAGAGAATCTGCCTCCAGATTTGAATTTGGCAATCCCGAAAACCCCCGAACGACATGTTTTGAATGGATTAGAATGACTTGAGGATTTTCCTCCGCCACATTGGATCCACCATTTTGAATTCTGAAAATTTAATTCTAGATTTGGATTCAGCATTCCCTCCCCCCTCCCGAATCTCAATTCTGATTTCATATGTAACAGATTTACCGGGGGTATGAAAAGGTTCCTGTACATTGGTCCGGCAGCCATTTTTCATAATTTCTTTTACAATTAAACTGGTCTGTGAAGAGAAATTGAGTATACATATTCCCCATAGAATCGTCAATATCCAGACATGAAAATTCAATCTATATGGAGAAATACGATACATATAGGGAAACATTCATCTGTATGCACGGGGCAACTCAAAACGGGCAAAAATGGGCAAACTACATTTGAAGTACATTCCATTCTGAACATTTTCCACTTTTACTCTTCGTTCTATGTGGTGGTATTTAGCAGTAATAACAAACGACAGCGAACCTATGTTGAAAAAATGGCCTTTTCGTCTATATAAAAACCTCTTGAAATCATGGGAGGGGACATTGATAGGGGTATCCTTCTGGTATTTCATTACAATATTACTCCTAGTTTAGAAACAATAGGGTTCAATTTGGAAAACTGATTGATTGGGAAAGATAAAACCAGTTTCAAGTCAACACAGCACATGCAAAATATCTTGGTTATTTTCACTTTCGATATACTGTAGAGGCTTTAATATTCAATCGATTTCCATAAAACTATACCAAAAGTTACTTCAATTACCGTATATTATGACTACGATTTTTAAATAACTCAATTGAGAAGTCGACTTTTGTCCGCTTTTGCATGCCTCTCAGCTCACTGTGCGTTCCATGAATTCTACTCCAATCAAACAAGTCTTGGATAGTCCAAAATGCAGCAGCACTTGCATGTGTACTTCCTTCGTACTTTTTACAACTCATTTGACACCTTTTTGGAATCAATTTTCCCAGGCTTATTTTCTCTACTCGGGGCAACAAAATTCTTAGTATCGCGTATAAAATAGCAAACGAATTTCGCTGGAGCGAGTATAAACTTTCACTGTCAGAGTCAAAGAACAACAAGATCTCCGCGACAACAAATAGATTGTTGTCACAACATGAAATTCAACCTATCCCACATGGAGGTATTGACAGGACTGGAAAAAAACCCAAGCTTGTCCCAGGATTGGCACGTGTATCAGGAACAAACTTCCGTTAAGAAATAATTGGACCCATGATGATTGGTTGCATGATTGTCCCGCTGTTTCCAATAGATAGTTAGTGATAGGATATTTATTCGTATCTTTGGAATGCCCAAAAACTGCACTTGGTACAAGCTTGGCACAAGCGTGGAAATCAAGCTAAGGTTAAGATGATTATTCAAGCCGATGTTGTCCACATAAGTGGCACAGTGTTTTCAATTAGTGACCGAATTCCGAGTTCACAATGGATAAAGACTTGTGCATAACTATCGGGCCAAGACCAGTCCAATCTCCTCCCCATGATTGGCCCCACACTCCAGTTTCACGCACTAAGATAGATATATTTGATCTAAATAAGAATAAAACTTGACTCAATGGTAATAGGCTACTTTTAAATGTGATCATACACGGAAATCAACTGATCTTGAAGAACTCTCTACAGGATTTTGAGATGTCTTTCCCATGCGGGATTAACAAGACTGGGAGAAACCCAAGCTCGTTCCAGTCTTGGCACATTTAATCTATTCCGAGGGAGAACTTTGAGCTGAAATATGGATCAAATTACTCTCCTCATCAGTATCTGTGATGAAAGGAGCATTGATTGATGCTTGGCGAATCATTTGGACTAGGCTGGAACTAAGCATTGGCCCAAGCTTGTACTGATCTTATCATTCCCAAGTCTGGGTCAAGTTTATTGAATTATTCAAGACAAGTTTTGGCAGGTCTTGTGCCAGGCTTGGTCCATGATTGGACCATTGTTCCATACACACATGGTTTGAAGTGTCAGAGATAATGAGAAATGGTTAACTTCCCTATTGAAAATGTTAGGAAGGTTCGGAAAGAAACCGGGACAAAACGGCTCTCTTGTCCCATTTCTTTTTCCAAATTTTCCCAAAATTTCCAACAGCATTAAATTTTGAGATACTTCTCGCATATGTTTCTTGTCAGTTTATCTCAATTTGAGCGCGATGAAATGTTTCGCAGGGCTGTAAAGCACAATTCGTTACGTTGCGGTACTCGGATTGAGAATACTGTCAAAACATCGTGGAGTTGTCCATACCAATTACGGTTAATACCACTCTAAATTGTACCCGTCCCCAATTTCATTCCACAGTGCAGTGCATTTGGCTATACATCTATTTCTTTCTGCGTGGTACATATTGATTTACCGGTTTGTCTGAATCGGTACGTAATGCAGCAGAACTTGTAAAATGCTCACTAAATTAATCCAAGTTACCTGAAATTTGTCCTACTGGTTTCTCATCGAATTATTTGAAAATTCTCCCCGATTAAAATTTCTTTCCAAACCATGTTTTGTTGCCATTCTCCATTTTATTCTATATCCTCCACATTCTATCATTCCTTGTAAAAAATTCAAAACTTTGTTCAATCTGTTCTCGACTTTTCGTGTAGGGTAAGTGTGCCAATATTGCACCACTTGAGAACCTGACTCCATTTCTTGGTATAAAAAATTGATAAAATAAAAATCTCATGCACATAAAATTCCTCTTAACTTATACAATAATACTTCCATAACGAGACAGGGAGAAAATGGAAGGCGAACTTGATATTAAATACATAAATAATGGACAATCTTTTCCTAAATTGCATTTTGGGTGCTCAAATTGCAGCATATACATTTAATACATCTGTGTACGCCTCCAGATTATTTTGGATTAAGAGGAATGTGTCCGATTGAAATTTAAGACATTTGATTACTAAGATCAACTACTTTAAGATCATATCCTTAGAGTTTTCCTTGTCGTATAGAGAAATATAAACTCGACGTTTCATCAACACAAGAAATTAACCTGAAAACAGACAAGTTTACAAAATTCGCTGTAACAAAAGTAAAATGCGCATCAGCAAATCAAAACTCAGTGAGGTAACTGGATTGGAGTTCAAGTTCATGTTTTACTCGCGTAAAGGATTGTGTGCATCTCCGTTTCACCGATACGCCAGTGGTGCAATTTAAGCAATGGTGCGAATTAGGCGCACTTCCCCTATAATTCTCAAAAGAATCCATCAAAAGTTTGCTAATGACAGAAGAATATCTTCTGTCGAAATCCAAATTTTTCCCTTCGACTCCTCTCCGGTAGAATTCAACCAATAATCATTTCTGATGATCACTCTTGAAGCTTCTGATCGATACACGTCTGTACGTAGAATGTTTTTCCCTCTAGCGTGACCGAAAGAATGTTTCTGCTGTGAGTATGAAAAAATGCGTCACACTGCCAAGTGAATGATATATCATCCCACATGCCGTCGTCTTTTAAAGTGTTATTACACGTACGTAGAGATACGAAACATTGTATATCCTTCGAGACGAAGTGACGACAAAAAAAGCCACCCAAGTATTCAACTAATTGAAGCTCACAACAAGCGTTATTCTTCAGTTTGATTACTTCAAGTGAACTATAAAGATAATTGAAAGAAAAGAAAAAAACAACAAGAAAGAAACATTCATTTCACATTCGCGCGCGCATGTTCTGCCATTTCATTCGTTATTGATTTCTCTTTGATAACTCTCTAACAAAATTAAAACGCAAGACGATAAATCGATTATTTGTTTTCTCTCCCCTCCTTTCTATTCAACGTATATAAAGCGTATGAATAATATATAAATACATACCTGAAATATGGAGCTGTCAGACTTTCCGTGGACTTCGAGTAAGTGACATCCTGGGACATACGTCTGGACCTAAGATGCAACAAACAATCCAAAACAAGAGCGGTGTGATTACATGCAATCTACGTGCCTTGCAAAGGAGCTTCGAACAAAAATAAATGAGTAGTATTATTATGCATTATTTTAATCAACTAAACTATATGGAAAGCATAACATCCCAGAATTGATTACCAACACTAAGTTCATTCTGGGACGTTCTCCATCGTTTTTATTATGTAAATTATACAGTTAATCAACATCAAAATTCAATAACTAATAAAAACAAACATCTCATCTCTCATGCTTTGTTATGTAAAAATTGTAAACATTGTGCTGAGTGCAAATTTCATAATTCAGGACAGCTAGAAACAAAAACTTCCCTCAGTATATCTTCTCGTTCTGTTTTTTCCCCGAACGAAAGAGAGCGATCGTAATTAGCCGAGGAGAATTAAAAGAATCCTAACAAACGGATGACATATCCCTTCGGGTCTTCGTGTCGTTATTACAACAACGTAAGTTGGGCGGGAACACTGGAGAAGGGGAAGAAAAAAGAAGGTTGCTCAACGATAATAAGTGTTTTCGAAAAATGTAATACCTACAGAACTTGTACATAACGAGGCATCCATGTGTCTGAGATGTGATGGTTTGCCAATCGATTGACTTATTAGGCATCATGATTTCCGGCGAATGTCCTTTCACATCGCGCATTAATTAACGTACGTGTCTCACCTTCAAAATCTTTCGGAATCGTGACCTTCATTTACGATTGCGTTTATTCGTGATCAATGCAATTAAAGATACGCCATAGCACAATGATTTTCCTACCACGTTCGAGCAATCTCGCATAGTTTCACGGCCGGGATAGGATACGTTACGCGTGGTATACTATATGTTTATTGCTGTAACCGCGTTATAGGTCAATGAATCCCGAGAAATTGAAATTGAAATTGGAATTGTGTACGATGTTCGTTCCACGTATCGAGCCAACGAACTGTCTTTCCTTCGAATGCTGCTGGTTACGTATTCTAATGATCGGAATCAAGAGAAGACGAGGAAAAAAAAGAGAGTGCGCTCGTTAAAATTCTCACCGGACAGGTTTATCGCCGCTCGCTCGCTCGCTCTCTCGGTTGCTTTGATTTTCTTACTCGCCGTTTGATCGTTGTTGTCTAATCTTTCGAATCTCGCGTGGGAGAGGAAAATTCATTCGAGTAGTTGTTTTTCATATTTCCGGAGATATGTGAGTGATCTTTTGTAGATTTTCCGGAGACCCTAAGTATTTTGCGATATATTTGTTCCACGGTGGGAAGAAAAATTCTGAGTGCGAATAAAAGAAAAAGATGAAATCGTCGATGCAATGTTGAAAATTTTTAACAGGGTGAATTTGAGAGAGATTTGCTGTGACATCCCAATCAGAAAAAACCGAAGTATACCAATGTTGACAACAGGCGGAGTACAGTGCCAGTTTTGGGCCCCCAAAAGTCGGCTAGCACGTACCCAGTATGGAAAAGCGTTATCATTTCGGACAAATGCCAGTACTGCTGCAGAACAAACCACCGGTACCCCGCCAGTCTTAGCCGGTACTGGCGCAGTACAGCGCTAGTTGTGAAATTCTGATTGGGTGTATTGCGCCGGTACTGAAGACCATTACCGATTACCAGTACTGTGCCAGTACCAAGTACCCAGTACGGAAAAGCGTTATCATTTCGGACAAATGCCAGTAATGCCGCAGTGCAGACCGCCAGTACCCCGCCAGTGTTAGCCGGTACTGGCGCAGTACTGCGCCAGTTGTTAAATTCTGATTGGGCAGTTATCGAGTCGTTCTCCTACATTTTCATACGAATTGAAGCGTTGTTCAGCGACAGCCTGTCCCATTGACGCGAATAGATGATAATCGGACGGAGCCAAGTCTGGAGAATAAGCCGCATGCGGTAGGATTATCGTGGAGCAAGATGACTGTGTTGCGTTTTTCCATATTTCGGTCGTTTTTCACGCAATGCGCGATTCAAGTCGATTATTTGCCGTTGGTAGCGTTGATCAGTGTTGACGGTTTGCCGAGGTTTTAGCAGCTCATAGTAGATTCACCAAACGCAGAGCATTGTCTTCTTTCCAAAACGATTTGGTCTTGCAGGGGATGTCGTTGATTCGCCTGGATTCAATGAGAGTGAAGCTAGAGCAGTGACGAGCTAGCAGCCGAATGGATTAGATTTTGACTCAGACTGTACACAAATGCATCCCTTTGGCAGAAAAGGAAGGATTTAGATATAGATCGGGGATAGGTGGTGATTCTTATGTAATTTGAGACGAGGAATCGATTGAGATGGATTTAAGACGTGAAAATCGAGGTTCTCATGGAGTTTTGGGGAAATGACATACCCTGGTAGAAATGTCACCAGTTCTTCCTTATGACTGATGAGGCACGAAAGAGGAACAAACTGATTGGAAAAACCTAGCAAGGTGCTACTTAGTAACTGATGAGTTTGATCAATTAGCGTTGGTTGGGTAAAACTAGTGAGTTACTTATCATTATTCAATAAGTTGAACTAGTTAGAAATAATAGGATAAAACTGTTCAATAACTGCAACTTTTCACTGCGTGTATACACAAAATGAAGAAAAATGTGGCGTTTTAATCTTGATGTAATGCAAAAAATATTATTCACACTTGTTATTAAATGAGGCAGTGTTGCTGCTAGATTCACTTTGAAATTGAAAGCAAATCCAACAACAATACTCTGAGACAGACCTTGTGAAAAATGGTGATTTCTTAATCATTCCATGGAAAAAAGGACTCTCAAAGATTATCTACTTACAAGTCATGGAAGGAAATAAGTGGAAAATTTTTTATCTTGAAAAATGATTTATGAATTCAACGAATCGAGAAATTTATAAAGCCTCTTAAACATATATAAACAAAATAGCACATATATATTAAATATAATAGTAAAATGAAATTCCTGCATACTTCATAGATTAAATTCAACATTTATAGTTTCTCAATCAATGAGCAATAATCAACATATTTTTAACGAATAATAATGATGGTATTTTATAGTCATTTAAAACTTTATACGACCATGATCCATGTATAATTGGCATTGTGTATAATTTTTCTCAGTGTAACAAATTCCTCACTAGTTACTGTTCAATGCTTCATCAGTTAATAATAAACACTGTGTGAGGTATTGGTCAATGCTTTATCAATTACCAATAAACGCCATATGGGGTACTGATAAGTACCTCATCAGTTACTCGCCAGTGCCTGCTTAGTTTTCCTGATTAGTTCCTCGTTGGTGAGAGCGTTACATCCCTTCCCAATTACTGGTAAGTTTTCCCGATTAGTGCCTCACCAGTAAAAAGGATGAACCGATCAGTACCTCATAGTTGACTAGTGGGAATTTCTGCCAGGGTATAAAAATCGTTACGGGGCGGGACATTGAGTGATGATTACGATGTTGGAACGGAGCCTTGATTTTTGTGGATTCTTTGGATTATTTCGATTACCTAATGGTTTGGAATGTCCCGAATCCGGTGACATGCATGAAATTTTGGTACGCGGCTTTCTTAATACAGTTTTCGCCTGAAAAGATAACAGGATTTTGAATTTTTTGATAAATCTACGTGAAAATGATGACACGACCAGGCAATGATTTTCTTGGAATTTTTCGAATCATGCAATCTGACAGTTCGAGATGTCCCGAATCTCATGATATGCATGAACCTTTGGTAAGCGGCTTCCTCAACGGAGTTTGAGATCGAAGAGGTTAGCAGAGCCAAAGTCACCCATGATTTCCGATGCTTAGGATTCTCAAAATATATCCATTTTCCATCACCTGTCACAATTCAATGCAGAAATGACTTTCTTTTGTATCCGTCGAACAGCAATTCACAAGTGGTTTTTCGATTTTCTTGTTGTCTTTCATTCGGTTCATGCGGAACCCATTTCCCCACTTTCCGAATCTCCCCCTTGGCTTTCAAACGAATGGAGAAGGCTTTCCACGTCACATTCGGTTGATTCGCGAGTTCTCGTTGAGTTTGAGTATCATCTTCATCCAAAAAGGCTTGTAATTCGTCGTCTGTGAATTTTTTCGGTGGCTTCCCACGCTCTTTGTTTCTCACGTCAAAATCACCGCTTTGAAATTTTTTGAACCACTCGAAACACTGTGTTTCACCAACGGCATGTTTTCACCGTAAGCTTCGACAAGCATTCGATGTGATTCTGCAGCAGTTTTCTTCAAATGATAATAAAAAATCAATGCTGTCCGCAGATCGTAGTTTGTAGGCACAAAACTCGACATGTTTAAGGTTGTAAAACAATGACGGGTGTACAGAACTTCTATTGTTTTGTGTTGAAAATCTTCATTAGCTGTTAGGGGAAGCTGAAGAATGAATGGTGCTGAAGAAGTGGTCTTGAGGGCCCTGAACTGATGGTTAGTGCCATTTATAGGGAAATTCCGGTTTCGTACTACCACACCTAGTACTCTACTACGTTCGATTTTCGCGTAATGTATCCGTGAAATTTCATAACATGAGCTGCTGGAACTAGTGTTGCCGCGAGCCGCGAAACGAGCCATAAAGAATTCTAGGTTCTAGATTATCTGGATTGAAAATGAACTCCTTTTTAGTCAATCGAATTGATTTGAAATTCAGTTCAATCAACTCTCAACTGAATTTTGAAAGTTCAAATTGGAATATATCTTTATGGAAACGAGTTCCAAATGAATTTATACTCGAGCCGGTTTTGAGCTGAATCTGTGCTATTTGATGTATGAATCGGTTGAAAATCCAAATCCACGGAACTGTGCGATAATATGAACCTTCGAACTGAACTACAGGACCATCCAACCGAGTATTGTGAGAATTTTCACTTCTTATAGTCCTAACTGAACCCAGTTGAAGTCAAAAGCTCGTTACAGCTTGTTTTGCGGCTCGCGGCAACACTAGTTGGAACCTTATGATGCCGTGGAGAGTGAAGAGTCAATTCACGCTGTAAAGCGTTCAATCTACCGCCAACTTCATTGTGGTTATTTATTTAAAAATCAATGAGTGCTTCAGAACATCGAGTAGCTACACCAGTATTGCCAGAGCACCTCGATTAAATATTACATGTTGATTAGAAAAAAGTTACATGATATTTGTGGCAATATTCAGCCTTGCATTCTTGCGTTAAAGTTTGACGTTTTAAACGTGAACGTTTAAAAAAATGTTACAACCATGTTACATGAAAGGATCGAAAGTTACGTAAAATGTAACCAATGTAACCTTCTGGCAACACTGAGCTGCACTGTGTTCGCATCCCTTCTTATATCTGGGAGAATGTGGATTCCTGATTGCTGTGCACGAAGCAGCGACACGCAACGCCTGGTGTCTAGCAGTGGAACTGGTCAGTTCAGGGCGGACACGTTCGACGGCGTGCTATACTTATACCGCCCTCACGGTCGCTGTTAATTCTGTCATTCATTCTTTTTATGAAGGGTTTTTCAGCTCACGATATGCGGGATCATTTCTCCCTCGAGTGCCTCCTGTTTGATTCGCAGAGAAAAGCCCCAAATTCTCTGATTTTTCCTCAATACAGACCAAATAAATGCGTGGACCGATTCTGACATCTAGAGGGCATTTTTCTACAGTAGTAAACTGTGGGGCTACTTACACAGTAATTTCATTAGACTTGAAACGAATTTTTGATCTAGAATGAGAACGGAAATTGAGAGGTCTCGAAAGGGAAGAAAAATAATAATCTACAGTTTGCATAGAATCGTTTATTCGCGCAGGCGGTAGAACCTTGAGGACAGATGCCATTGCAACACCTGGAACAAGGAACATGCATTCCTTATGTAATTTTATAACCACATGACCTACGTTTTATCAATCGATGTGAAATTACCTGTATGTCTCTTTTATTATGTTTTACATACGATCTTTTATGTGCGATATATATGCAGGTTATTATCATTCGATGTATACAAGAGAACCGTACACGTCGTATTCGCAATGTTTTATGCTAATCCCCGGCTCGTCGATTTCTCAGACATATCGATATTGATTTGTTTAATTAGATACACGCATCGTTATCGTATCGTTATCGTATCAACATGACCAGTCGTTCAACCTACCATCACGTCGATATATAATAAATGAATATTTCGAATAAGAATCGTGTACAAATGAATTTCTGAAAAAAACCTAGGGAAAGTTGAGACGAATTTAATAGACGTTTGATGAATAATTGAGGGAAAATGTACCCAGAGCGGTTTATGATCTTCTACATCCCAACGTAGTTCAAACATACTTCAGGGACGACAAAGTTAGAAGAAGAAGGATAAAAATGTTTCTCCAAAGTTTTAACGAGTCGGCCGAATCTTATGACGAATACTTTAAAAATCCAATAGCTCTGTTCGGTGTAGTAGGTTATGTTATACATAATAGCGATCCGAAAAATTCAGGTTGAATCGATATTGATTCCGACCCACACGGTACAAGGACATTCAGACGTCCTTGTCTCGTGTGGGAAGCTCCTCCTCGTCGTACCACTACTACATTGACCGGAGAGGGAATCGAATTCTCAAATATGTTCCAAGGGAGAGAGAAGGAGAGAAACATTATACGTATTAGATTCGTACTCGATAAAATACTCGTTACAGATTACATTCCATCCACCGAATACCCATAACAATTACCATCGATGTCTTATCTTCGAATTCTATTCTCGTAACAGCGACAAAGGAATAATTTTGAACTATTGTTGTCGAGGAAGGAAAAAAAGGAAAACGTATCGTGTACGCACGTGATTTAAATAACCACAAATTACCATGAGGAGTGGAAGGGAGACGGGACAAGAGCGAGCAGTAAAAAGGAACTCGGATGTGTAAACAAGTATGCAATGAAAGACATATGCCGAACACGTTTCAGCAATAAACAGTCTAGATAGAAATGAAATATTCTACGTTGATTCAAATGATGATATCGTGAGATATTTTTATTCGCTTTTATATATGTGCGCTTGTGGATATAAATTCCTATTGTGTACGTTGCTCGAATACATGAATATTTATTCGTACTATATGCTGCAAATTTTGTCCCTCTTCGTCTTCTTCTCTCTCGAGGAGGAAGTACCCCGATGAATGTTGTGTAACTGGTTCGATATTCGATCTAGATTCGATTCAAAGTACCTGGGCTACTGAGAAATGATATCAAAAGATCATGGAGAATATCCATCAGGGGAACACTCTTTGAACAAGGACCAGTGCGTTTCAGGTGAATCCATGGTATCGTCACGACGATAATGATTTAATTAATTATAACTACACGGAAGAAAATTTGCGGTTAATTCCGGGCCAGGTACAATCATTGAAATTGTCGTTCAAAACAAATTATGTTCGGTCCAACTAACTTGGAATAGGCTATGTGGAAAAGAGATGTATACGAGTGGTATGAAGAGTTCTACAACATCATTTATTTGTTAGTCAGTGAATTACCGATCGATTCAATGATTACCAAGTGTTGAATACTGACGAAGAGAATGAATGATGAATATGTGTGGACATTCCAAACTTTGAACGATAAATGGCTTTTTTTATCATGATTGTACATCAAGGAGCTAGAATTTCTTTAATAAAATGGTCAGTATTTCGAACCATCAAGTTTGGAAAAACGCGAGCGGAGCGAGCGCCGTGAGTCTACAAAATTGCGAGCGAAGCGAGCACCGTAAGATTACAATTTTTGCGAGCGAAGCGAGCTCTACAAACCATCAAGGTTGGAAGAACGCGAGCGGAGCGAGCGTTGTGAGTCTCCAAAATTGCGAGCGAAGCGAGCACCGTAAGACTACAATTTTTGCGAGCGAAGCGAGCTTTATGAACCATCAAGGTTGAAAGAACGCGAGCGGAGCGAGCGCTGTGGGTCTCCAAAATTGCGAGCGAAGCGAGCGCCGTAAGATTACAATTATTGCGAGCGAAGCGAGCTCTATGAATTATCAAGTTTGGAAAAACGCGAGCGGAGCGAGCACCGTAAATCCACAAAATTGCGAGCGAAGCTGGCTCCACCAATCACAAGGTTTGGGAAAATTGGAGCGTCATTAGCATTGTAAACGTGCAAGCGGAGCAAACACCTTCAACCTACAAAATTTCGAGCTTAGCGAGCGGCATTGGCTTTCTCAGTCTATAAAATTCCGAGCGAAGCAAGCACCGTCAGGCTATCAAATTGTGAACGAACAGGGTGCAATGTACACTGATATCGAAAAAACGTGTGCACAGCGAGAAGGTTCTTCAGAATGAAAAGAATATTTCGATTTGGTAATTCCGGACAGAATGAGGTAAAAATATTGTCAATTCTCGCCTGGATCTTGTAATAATTCCAACAAAATTACAGTATTTTCAATAGCAGTTGCGATAAATTATACACTGCATAGAGTATATCAAGAAGGCCGAGAACGTGTCGGATACGAAAAGCTGTCCCAGTTGACCATCAACTTTAACTGACGAACTTCACGTAAATCGTTGATTAACAATCAGAGATCTTGCTGATGATGTTGGCATTTCAAAAGGATCAGTCAATACCATTTTGAAGGATATTTTGGGCCTCAGATGCGTCAAATCTCGATTGGTACCGAAAACACTGAATTTCCTGGAAAAACATCGTCGCGTTGAAGTGTGTAAACCAATGCTCTCTGACTATCAGAACGAGATGAAAGGTGTATGTATGCTCACGACCCGGAAACAACCGATCGGTCGAGTGAATATCGCAATAAAGATGAGGCAAAACCAACAAAATCGATTATTTTTCTTCGATTATCGTAGTGTTGTGCGTTTTGAGTTCCTTGCGCCGAGTTAAACTGTCAACAAAGAATATTATTCGAGCGTTATGTGTCGTTTGAGTGAAGCTATTTGCCCGAAAAGAACAGAATTGTGGCGAGACAACTTTTGGTTTTTGCACCACAACAATGCACCGGTTGCAACACACTGCATTGATTATTCGTGTCTATTTCGCAAAAAACTCGACCCATACACGGAGAAAAAGGAATTCGCTGTGGCAGCGAAATCTACTTTTGCTGGGTTCCTTTTGCCAGAGCAGCGAATTTTTAGCTGTGGCAGCAAAAAATTGCTGTCGTAGCTAACACGATTGCTGTTATAGCAAATCTTTAGCTAGGTCAGCAAAAAATTTTGCTATTCTATATATAATACCTCGATTTGCTGCGTCAGCAAATTTTTTCTCTCCGTGTATCGTTCCACAACCACCGTATTCGCCTGATTTGGCACTTCTGGCTATTCAACAAACTCAAAAGACTGCTCCGAGGACACCGTTTCGATCCGACAGAGAAGATTCAAGTCCAATCGAAGAGAGAGCTGAAGGCCATTCCGGAAACCGACTTTAACAACTGTTTCAAAGATTGGAACATGCATTGGCATAAGTGCATTGTATCCGGGGGATGAACTTGATTTGGGAGAATGAATAAAGATTTTTGATAATAAATGCTATATCACGTTATTTTTTGGACACAGTGGTACACGCTTTCGCGTTTTCTGGATTACGTTCAATCAACATTTCTCTCTGACAGAAAATGAAATTTTAGGCATTGTTATAAATTTCGTAGCAGATGTTGTCATATTTAGTTACAAATTAGTTTCGATGAATAATTCAAATTTCAACCTCATTGAAATCATTCCACATTCCTTTCGATGTCTGAAAATTCATCAACTACTTGGCACGTGAATTTGAGCGTTTACTGGACGTGAAGTGGAACATTTAGAATATTTCGAACGTATGGTACAAATTCACAAATTACATCAAAATTACGGTTTACTCATGGAAGTGTGATTGAAGAGTGAATAGTCACCTCACAAACAAGGCTTCACCTGATTCGTACGAGGGACTTGATTTTTCAGCATTGTATATAATTTATATATAATTAACATATATATAACTTATCATACATGAATCTGAAAATTTATTTTCTCGTGTCGTCTTGTGCACCCTTGAAGATAATATAACGTTCATCCCCTAGCCAACAGCTTTTATGGGCAGAAATTATACCACATTTCAGTTTCTGTACGGATGAAATTGTGGACCAGCAAGCTGTTGTTTTTCTCATCAAAAATAAAGAATTTTCTCCCTATTTTGAGCAACCCTCTGAACTCTCAAAAGGCTTCATTCGTACCGTTAGTTACAAATCCGTTTCTCGAATGGTTTCGAAACAACTTTAAAAAAAAGATCGAACGGAGCAAAGAGAAGTTTATAAATACTTCAATTTCTTCATCAAAAATTCTCCCTCCAATGTCATTCGGTATTCACGATTCATTATTCGACAAATACTCTCGATCCACATAAATATGATTATCGCATGAAAAAAATTATTGAAACGAATATACATCAAAATGATGAAACGCTCTACAAAAATCTGTCTTCGATAAATAAATCGTCTTTAAAAGAGTTATCAAGCGCTTGACACTTGTGTTTACAAATCATTATTTTTATTCTCGTGCCGATACCAATCCGATCTCACTTGGATTATTCACATAAATTAATTTGTGAATATTATCCTTCTCCTCGCGAAAAGATCATACATCATATATCATATCACTCCCACGTTCGAAATGTGAATTCATCGGAAAGCGAAAAAATCGACGTGTTTCTAATTCGCGCTTTGAATTATTCTAATCAAGAACAACACAAGCTCATTCAAGATCATTTACGAATTTCTTCCAAACGATTGATTCATCATCGTTTAAAAAAAAACCACACAAACACACACACACACACATATACACACATACACGGGCACGCAGTGTATTTCATAATTGAAATAAACTTTGGATCTCTCGATTTCCTTATTCTTCATTAAATTCAACGTTGTATTCGTTTTGACATTTGGATTTGTTAATTGAATAGTTCATTATATATATAAACAAATATATACACCGGTGTACATACGTATCATTTATTGCGATCGTTTAAAGGACGATTTCGCTAAATACAATATAATTATTCCTCTTGGTTGGCTTGCTACGGCATCTAATTTCCACGACACTTTTGTGTCAATTAAAAAACATCTGTATACATAAAACGAGACGACCATGAATAACAATCGACTCGAGAATGAAAAAATATGACGTTCAAACGATCAAACATCAATGTTTGTCTTTATTCTTTTATTCAGCACTCGAGAGTTAATTATACCGAATTTTCAGTATTATATTATTATTCAAATCTCGGCGCAAAAAGAAAATATAGGACAATCGATACCTGGGGGAAAAAAGCATAATCCTCCCTGTTTCGCTTTCTTTTTTTTTTTTTGTTTCTTGTATAATCATCAGCGGAGTTGAACAAAAGAGTAATCTAAAGAGGAGGAATCGATCTCTCGTCGTACCCTCGATTAAAATTTGCATTCTCTCGGTTCTGATATTTTGAAACCCGAGAATGGATTCGGTAATTAACATACAGGGCGCAATTACGTCGGAGTAGCAAAAATTTCGAAACACACGTGTTCTAAGGAAGAAATAATCAATCTTTGTGAATGTTGGTTTATATAGCGCGTATATAGAGTTACGTACCTTCCAACGGAATCCGGGACAAAGATATTCCACCAGGAGGGTCTTTTCTGTCTGTGATAAGGCATCTCCGTTTCTGTTTGACCCGAGGGGGGATCGGCGATGCCTTTTCTCCTCTTTCTATCAAGTTTCGGAGGTTTGATAAGAGGATGCCAGGACTTTCTACGTCCCTTCTTACCCTCGAATTCAGCTCGAGCTCGACGATCCTCCTCCTTCTCGAGGGTTTCTTGATTTTCCTCCAGTAGATCATCGGAAACGTAGAATACCGATGCTCTTCTCCCGCCCTCGCTGCTTCGTCTTTTTTCTTTGCCCGTCGTCGGGGCGTCTCGGATGAATTTTTCATCTTTTTCGTTGGGTTCTTTGATATTCTGATCCGTGACGATGACGACGCTACCTCTCCTAACCGCGGATGCTTTTTGCAAAAGGCTATCGCGTCTCGCTTTGAGATCCTCGAGAACGCTGTACCTTCTACGACCTTTCCCAACCAGCGGTATCGTGGCATTGATCATGGTAGGAGAGTTGTTGTTGTTATTGTTATTGACAGAGGTGATACTCCCTACCGTGGGGGTCTCGCTCTTATTAACATCGTTATCATTTTTGTCATCCTGGAAGCTACTTTCGATCTTACGTTCTTGCTCTTCGTCCTTCTCTTTCATGAGCGCGACCGGTATCGACGAGGTCGATGCACACTTAACGTCCTTTGTTCGAGTAGCCACGATGGTGGTTTCACTGTCGTTTATGTACATCCTGCTGCTTTCCATACTCTACGCTTCTCCGTATTTTCCTAAGTATTCTTCTCGTATCCCAAGTTTATTAATTCACCGTGGTTTGATGTTTGATGATACCTTCAAGGCCACATTCCAATGGCAGGAGCAGCAGTGGCGGCAACGCGCGCACCAACCACACTCTCACAAACCCACTCACGATGATATATATCGCCACTGATACTATCGATACTTCGTTTCTCTTTCGCTTTTACGAATTTTTATTATTATCTTTCGAAATTTTGAACGCATTGTTCCATGTTCCGCTGTTGTTGTTGTCGTTGTTGTTCTTTGCTGCTGCTGCTTCCTCCTATCGATTATAACAGACACGTCGGGAGGTGTTATATGGAGAATTTAGGTCATTTCTGTGCTGCTGTTGTTCTATTTTGTTCTATAATTATCACATTAGGCAACGGTATTGTTCGCGAACTCTTGCCAACGATAATACCGCTACTATTGAAATGACGGAAATCATCTCTCCCTCGCTCTCACTCTGCGGGAACCTTATTTTCAATTCTTGGATTCAAATGACACGAGAATTTTATCGAAATCTCTTCCCGAAAGAAACATCAAGAACATGATAAAGCTGAAGAAGAAGAAATAGCTCAGCAGAAGTTGTTCAAAGGAATTTTCAAGCAAGACGCATAATACAACTTGCGAAAGATTCATGGATTCTCCATGATCCAATATTTGCAAAGCGAATAATAATAAGAAGAAGAAAAAGAAGAGGATCAACACAATCGTTCTGCGAAATCAAACATCCCATCGAACGATAATAGAGAACTTTGATATTGTTGTAGCAGCGAATGGAAATATATTCTGAAATATTATAGATGCTGCTGTTGCTGCACAACTGCTGTTGCACCGATTGCCAACGACTCGTACCGCTTTCACCACCATAGTCGCGCCACGCTAATGCCGTCTCTAACTAAACCATGACCGGTAGGTACAGCCGACCTCAGAATTTTTCTCAACAACGGTTTACCGCATTTCTGCTTCGTCCAGCGTACTGTTACGATTATCGCGATTTTGATAGAATTGTTTGTCAAAGTTCCTCCTCATTTCATACACAATTGAACTCCTTTCGATCACGGTGGATAAATCTAGAGTACGCGAAATAGATAGATTTCGAAACATAGGGGGAAGAGTTTGAGATTTTATAAAGAGCTTTTATGCCAGAATTACCGAGAAAAATGATTCATTCGATGGTTGGTCTTGAGGATGATGATGAAACGCCCAGCGTGTGTATCACCACTTGTTTCCGTTAACCGAACTTTATTTATAACACTAATGAGGAACAGAAAGACTTCTTCATCGCGATAACAGGATTATTATTATAAATTCACTTCCCACGGCGATATCTTCGAATCTACGCTCACCGTTGGGAAATCTAAATGGACGTTTTGAGGATTCAATCTTACGACGTCGTGATGACTTCGTTTAGAAATTTTGTCGCTTCGTAATTGTTACGTAATTTGTTTAGAGATGAAATGCGCGTTAAGAGGATAATTAATTAACAACATCTTGTCGCGGTGACGATGAGAATCGTAAAATGTGTATAATTTGGTTTTAATTGGAAATGAAGATTTCAATTTGTCGAGGAGGGAAAGAATTCGTCTTCGAGGGTTCATTTCGTGAGCAAATTCGTTGGTCGAGATTGGAGGGTGGAGAATTTGTATTCGCATTAGATAGAATTCTGAGATCAAATCTTTATAGAACCATTTGAAAATAAAAATTGTCTACATATTTTTTTTCATAATTCTCAATATCTTTTCCCTTTGTTTCCTTAGTTTCGGAAAAAACTAGAAACCTAAGGGAAAATTATGGGTTCAGAGATTAGTCTTAGAATAATTGAATTCGCTCAAAGAAAGTAATCTCTAAAAAATGGTTGTAGAATTCTCCCTTCTTCATCGATGATAAGAAGAGCTTTTCCTTCATTTCAAAAATAATTCAATGTCGAAAGATAGAAGAGAAGCAAAATCCCCTATTTTTGATGGAGAAATAATTTTTCAACACGTCAAAAACAACACTGAAAATTCAATCTGTTCCTTGGCCGCAATAATTCCATAAAGTAAATTCAACTAAAAATTTCTCTCCCTTTGGAAATTCTACTGGAAGATTCGAAAATCTCACTTGTTACTGGTTAAAAATCAAAATTTTACCCTAAAAATGTGAGGAAAAAATACCTACACTCAGAAAATTCATACGCTGAGAATTATTTCTAGAATTTTGCTCCAAAAAATGTTGGCAGTCAAGTTTTCACTAAAAATGGATGGAATTTTTCCCCACTTGTTAAGGATTTGCTACCCAAAAGACAGTTTAGTTCCTCAGAGGGAGGGAAAAATCCTCTCAAATATATAATTTATGCATATTATGCAATTGCATAAATATTATATCCAACTTTAAATATTTTTCTGTTCCGTTAGAGATGGCTGATCTTCACAGAATTGATTGTTCTTTTTCTGATAAAAAGAAAAGCCGTCGAGTTTTTAAAAAATTTCTACGAAATCTTGATTGAAATTTGATACAAATTTTATATAAAAGATTGATTCTTTCAAGATTGCTCATTGGAACGCTCATTGCTCCCAGTTTTTTGTTGCCAAAATGATTCGATTGAGTTAAACGAAAAAATATGAGCAATTATATTTTTTTAGATATTCTTAAAATAATGCTCTTATCAATTCAGAAAACTGGCAAAGCGAGTAGAGATAGAATGGGTGGATTATAATCAGCCGCTACACGGAGAAAAATACAGGTTGAACATATAGTAATCTTTATTAGAATTTTGAGAATATTTCCTCAAATCTGAGAGTGTTTCTTAAATGCATAATAAAGATAGAACACTTCACTCTTCTGCGGAATTGTATTCAAATAACAATGAAAAATTATCAATACTTGATAAAAAATAGAGGAACATATGACTTTTCCAAAAGTCGCGTATGAAATTTCACAAAGTGAATAGTAGGATACTGAAATTTTGTTATTGCTTAGTAAAATTTCACGCGCGATTTTCGGAAAGTTCATATGTTTCTCTATTTTTTATCAAGTACTGATGATTTTTCATTGTTTTTCGAATACAATTTCACAAAAATGTGAACCATTTTAACTTTATTACGCAATCAAGAAATACTCTTAGATTTTGAGAAATACTCTCCAATTTTCAGCACTCATTTTCCTTGAATTTCATCAATTATATTCATCTTGACGACAATTGGGAAGAGAGATTTTGGATCTAGGAACTTTGCTGGAAAACGATTGAATATCTACAACATTACCAAATCCTGGTCAATGACGTGAGAAGAATTTTTATTAAATCATTGTCAAACGGTGGTTTTAAAACCACATTCGGAAGAATTGATGTTTTGGCCATAAAAAAAAAACCAAAGATTCCATGATCGTTGTTCATTTCAGGAAAGAATTTGCTCTGAGGCAAAACAAAATTGTAAGCAAATTGGAAACACCTAGTTTCGAATGAAAAAACTTATGAATTCGGAACAAACTGAAATTTTTCTACAGAATTTTCTACACTACATTCTCGAAACACAGCTAATTGATGAAACTAAACGATTCCCTAGATGAGGAACATCGCTTGACAAAGAACGACGTTGAGGATCTCCAGAAAATTCGGAAGCGACTGAAATCTCTCATTCCTCGAATCTCAAAGAAAATAATACTAATCTCTAGTGGAATTCCATTGATTTCCTGCGGATCGACGAAGCATCACTGTTTTGTCTAAAAAAATTTGCATGAATGAATTTTCAAACATTTCCGAAAATCTCTCTTCCAAACAAATTTTCACTTCATTCAAATTTTTCGAAGACTTGAGTTTTTGAGTTTCTTCTTGAGAAGGAAAGTGAAAAAATTTAATGACTTGCCTTCGACTCGCTAATTCTACAAATCTTGAATGGAAAACAAAAGAAAAAATAAGTAATTCCAGCTTCCTATTTAAAAAAAAAACTTCTGAAAACTCAGAAAATGTGACTGTAATTTTTCCCACGGTGACTTTTCTCTGAATTTTCGGATAAATTTTGCTGAATTCCGAGAAAACATGGCTAGATTTTTAGGAAACGTTCCAAAATTCAGTCGAAGTTTTTCAAAATTCAGTGAAATTTATCTGAAAATTCAGAAAAAGGTGATGCTATGAGGAACACTGTGAAAAATTTTCTGAAAATTCAGACTGTTTCTGTTATTTTTTACAGCAACAGGGCTGAATTATCAGAAAGTTCTTCTGCACATTCAGATCGATTCTGAAAATTGATAACAATATGAGTCAGTTTTGAGAATACGTTTGCAAATTCAGGAAAACTTCCTGATAATTCAGATCGGTTGGTGTAAAAAATTACAGAAGAACTCAGAATTTCCAGAAAATGTTTTACAGTGAATTACAATCACGTTCTCTGAATTTTTAGGAGGAATTTTTTTTCACAGTGTCAGCAGTTGAAATCTACTCTCAAGTTCGAAGTTTTCGGAGGTTTGATTCTTGAGTTTCTTTCTGAAAAAGTGTGCAGATTTAATTACTCCACTCCGACTCGCTGATTCTACAAATCTTAAATAAAAAAAAATAAGTACTTCCAGCTTCCTGTGTAACAAAAAAACTTCTGAAAACTCAGAAAATGTGACTGTACTTTTTCCCACAGCGACTTTTCTCTGAATTTTCGGATAAATTCTGCTGAATTCTGAAGAAACATGGCTAGATTTTTAGAGAACGTTCCAAAATTCAGTTGAAGTCTTTCAAAATTTAATAAAATTTATCTGGAAATTCAGAAAAAGTTGAGGCTGTGAGGAACACTGTAAAAAATCTTCTGAAAATTCAGACTGCTTCTGTTATTTTTTACAGCAACAGGCCAGAATTATCAGAAAGTTCTTCTGCATATTCAGATCGATTCTGAAAATTGATAACAATATGAGTAAGTTTTGAGAATACATCTGCAAATTCAGAAAAACTTCCTGATAATTCAGATCTGTTGCTGTGAAAAATTACAGAAGAAGTGTGAATTTCCAGAAAGTTTTTCACAGTGTCAGCTGTTCAAATTTATTCTAAAGTTCGAAGTTGTCGGAGGTTTGATTTTTCGAGTTTCTTCTTGAGAAAAAAGTGAATAACTTTAATGACTTCACTTCGACTCGCTAATTCTATAAATCTTCAATAAAAAGAAAAAAAGTAATTCCAGCTTCCTATGTAAAAAAAAACTTCTGCAAACTCTGTGACTGTAATTTTTCCCACCACGACTTTCCTTTGAATTTTCGGATAAATTTTGCTGAATTCAGTCCAAGTTTTTCAAAATTCAGTAAAATTTATCTGAGAAATTCAGAAAAAGGTGAAGCTATGAGGAATTACAATCACGTTTTCTGAATTTCCAGGAGGAATGTTTTCACAGTGTCAGCTATTGAAATCTACTCTAATGTTCGAAATTTCGAAGATTTGATTTTTGAGTTTCTTCTTGAAAAAAGTCAGCAAATTTAATGACTTCACTTTGACTCAATAATTCTACAAATCTTGAATAGAAAAAAAATAAGTAATTCCAGCTTCTTATGTAAAAGAAAAAAAACTCCTGAAAACTCTGTGACTGTAATTTTGTTACAGCGACTTTTCTCTGAATTTTCGGATAAATTTTGCTGAATTCTGAAGACACATGGCTGGATTTTTAGAATACGTCCCAAAATTCATTAAAGATGATCTGAAAATTCAGAAAAAGGTGAGGCGCTGTGAGAAATTACAATCACGTTTTCTGAATTTCCAGAAGGAATTTTTTCACACAGTCAGCTGTTAAAATCTACCTCAAATTTCCAAGTTTTTTCGTGATCTACGGAATGAATCACCGCATATTGCATCAGAATCGTAGTCTTCCTCGGGTAAATAGAGGTGAAAACTGAGTTCATATTTAATAATTCATTATTAGAAAAAGAAAAAGCGCATACGATCCATCGGACATGGTATTTTTTTCAATCTCAAATGAACCGTTATTCAAACTACAGTGAATGACTGCATGAAATAGAAATATCATATGATATTTGCTTCGTGATAGAGTTAGCGATACTTCGGTTCTTTTCGTTCTAATTGAAAAACGTGATTTTACGTTTCTTCTTGCATTACTTCACAATTTCTTCTCATTTTCGAAATTCTCGACTCAGATTCATTCAAATTCGTAAAATATTTTGGGACAAAAATCGATTTTTCTGGACCTGAATGTGGAAAATGCATCAAAATATCTCCACCTCACTTTGGCGTTTCTTTAGAATGCTCTATGCTCATCATTTGCGATGGAATACCATTCCTGAGCATAACACAGGTTTCTGGAGGTAAAGTAGTATCACAGTTCGATCAAGATTTTATAAAAATCGATAAACCTCGACAATTTCTTTACAGAGACGAGGAATCGATTCTATGGAAGATCTATCGATTTTGTCAATTCCTTTATCTCTGAAAAAACCAATCTTACGCTCACCGGGAAATAGTATTCCCTCGCGAATGATCGACATACGAAGAATTCTCTTTCCATAACAAGAATAGAATTCTTCAAGAATCCTTTTCGAACTGATGAATTCATGAAGAGCTCTGAGGGAGTTCAATGTTTTGGACATCAACGAGTTCTTTGAGATCACTCAAACTTCCAGCATTCTCAAAGAACTCGTTAATGTCCCAAGAATTGAACACCTCCAGAGCTCTTTATGGATTCATCAGTTCGAAAAGAGTTCTTGAAGAATTCTTCGTGTGTCATCAGGAATATTTCAACCTGAAATTCGCGGTCCCAAACGAACAGGCAATTTTTGCGGTCTGTCTTTCTCGAAGAGAGAAAATACTGCAACTTCGATAATGAATTTTCACTCTCCCATGTAGGTAGAAATTCTCATTCCAATGGAGTGAAATTTAGAGATTAACTATCGGTTCATCTTTTTCTTTGGAAAATTTGATGGAATTATTTTGATGCCTTTCCAACCTTTGCACCGTCATCCTCCATCAAATAATTTAAATTTGTTTGAGAACGAATTTTCCACTCCGAAAATACTGGAATTCCCCTACTTCGTTCAATTTTTCAACATCTCCTCCAAATTTGTAGAGTGAGATTTCACTCTCCAGCCGCCAAAAGTGAGCCTGTCGAAATTTCCCACTCTTTTACAGTGATATTTCAAGATTTGAGTTTAGAAACTCACAGCCATTCAAATTCCAGCGTCAATTTTTCACTCTAACAGAGTGACAGTTCACTCGAGGCGGATTGGCTCACTTCTGAGACTCAGTGAAGCGAAACACGTGATTTTTCACTCTTACAGATTCAGAGAGTACGAAAATCGCTTTCGGATCCACACAAAATAAACCCTGAACCATCTCGGAATGTCATCCAACTCCGATGAATTCTGACCAACTCGAGGTTTTGCAAATTACAGGGAACAAAAAACAGGAATATTTCGAAACACAACACACCACACCGCCCCACCTTCAGAGTACGCTAGTACGATACCCTTCCTTGCCAAAACAACAACAGCAACACAGGTTTGCGAACGTCGCACTTTGAGGTAACACGAAAAACCCGAGGTGAGAATTCATCCATCCAAACCGAGAGAAACAAATGGCGCTTGTCGAAGAATCTCAACTGGATAGTTACCAAGAAAGAGAGTGAAGGAAAATTTCCTGGATCGAAATTGCGGGATATTACACACACACCCCACACGTGATGATCGACGAAACCGATTAATCACTGTTTGGAAATGAATTTTTCAAAGATTTTCGTTAGAACTTCCCCATGCGATTGACCACGGCACACGCACGTATTATAAGCGAATCAGGTAACGCCGCACGTACACCACATTGCAACAAAGACAGATAGGAAAAGAGAAAGAGTGAGAGTAGGGAGCACACGGCACACTTTGACGGCTTTCACATTACATCTGTCGGTTCTCGTTCGTCTTTTAGCGATAGCAATAAATTCAAAATTCTCTAGATTCTTCTTCCTCTTCTTCCTCGCGATAAGGGATTCAATTCTATCATTTGAATTGAATCCTTGCCAACGGATGGAACGAGAACAAAGAAAGGGGGTACGAAAGCATGAAACTCGGTGTTGTAATCGTTATCCTTCGAGTAAACGAGCGAGGAAAAAAAGTCAGAAGAATGATCAAAGAATGTGGTATATTAAAATTTTCTCTCACACGCACCAGTATATCGATAATAATAATAATAATAATAATCAATATATATCCGATAAAAATTGTACACAACACAACTGAACTGTTGCCAACACTACTCTCGAACAACACTCAACAACACCACACTGTATCACGGTACAACTGAAACTGCTCTCCCGAGAATCTTGTTTGAATCTGATATTATATACACAACATGTATAATCATAAATATATGAAATTAGCGACCGTACGACGATCTCCGTGAGGAATTGTCGAATTTCCGTTGACTTTTACTCGACGACGCATGCGTACCTCGAACGCTCGAATATCAACTATTACTATACCATACTCGACGTCGTACCACCACACGCGAATTGCCGCTTGGCGCGAATACGCGAATATTTTGAAATCGCGCTGTTGTTTGATATGAAATGCTTAATGGATTATCAATCAATACGCGTATGATACACTTATAACACTTATGCGTCATCCACTACGAAATCAATCGAATATTAGTTTCGAATTTGGAAGAGCACGTGTACGTGTAGCACGTAATTGATAAGGGAGAAAAGAATTAGAAATGCATGAAGAGATATTTGGGATGCTTTTTCCGAGTACCGAGTAGAGGAAACGAGTATATCTATCGGTGGCAACTAAGAGAACGACCGCTTGTCCTCTTGTATTTATATGCTCGATGCTCGGGAGAACCTGCTCGTCGTTCTCTCCTACTCTCTCCCCTTCTCTCCCTCCCTTATCTCTCTTTTTCTCGCTTTCGTAGTTGAGGCACGTTTTGCCTCTTCCCTCTTCCTTACTTTTTCTCTTTCTCTCGTTTCGTATCTCTACCTCGACTACCTACATTACACATTATATACAGCGAGGGGGCATGTACGTGAATGTAAAAGAACGAGTACCGCCTGGACGTGTGCGTTTGTATGTGCGTGGTTGCGTTTTTATACAGAGATATCAAGTGTACGGATGAGGACGCGCTTTTGAGATCTCTTTGCCGAGTTGAAACACTTGAGAGAGGTTCTTCTCTCAACGTCCAGACGGATACCAAGGCACCCGAGACACGTCCATCTGTTGATTTGTTAGTCCTCAAGCCAAGCCCTACGAGGTCATCTAGTATTATTCTCAAGGAAGGGAGAGGAAGAATGTATAACAAACAGAACAAGATTGCGCCGCTTCGGGGATATGTATCACGTATATGTGTGGACATCAAATCTCGAGGTCTTGTGATGCGATATTTCAGGAAAAACACACAGATTTTTCGTTAAATTTTATCATCTTGTACTGAATCTTCCTTTCTACAGGTCGAGAGTATTTTCCCTCGTGAGGACCAATTTGTAGAATTTATATATAGTTTATATATAAATTATATATAACTCATAGTTCGATACTTCAAGTCTCATCTTGAGAGAATCGATTCTTCTTTTAAATAGAATTTAGATCAAAATTATATAAAATTCAATACAAAACCTGATAAATCTTCTGACAAAAATTTTCAGATTATATATAATTTATATATAATTCTAAAAATTCTTCTACCCCACCGATTTTAGAATTTTTAGGACTTCTCTCTGATGCTCTATGAGAATTACCTGAAGTAGTAATAAGAACAATAATCTCTTTTCAAAACACAAACACGGGATAAAACTTCTGATAAAAACTGTTACTTTTTCCAACGTGATCACCCAATGGCGTGATCTTGCTGGTCAGAATAACCGATGGGAGAGAAAATAAATAGTAACAGTGGGAGCCCTGCACTTCGAGTGATTTGAAATTCTTGTAGAATTGATATCATCGGAGATTCCAGAATCTTCTCATTTGAACCACCCACACGGAAAAAAATGCCCATGCAAAAATTACATGAAAAGTGAGGTACCGTAAAATGGAGTTTCAAAATTTATAACACTTTACAAGTCGAACTACTTGAGATGGGATTTCAAGGAATTACAGGTTGGTTGAAAAGTTTTGAAAGCGACACCTATCAACCAGTACAGGAATCAAAATTTATACGCTATTTTTATATTTCATCCTTCATTTGAACACACACACACACACAATTTTATTCCGATTTTTCAATTCATTCTTTGTTTACAAGCCATTCGAAGTAGTTGACGTGTCAGTGTATTTTGTGAAAATGGAAAAATCCGAATACCGTGCAGTGATAAAATTCTCTGTTTTGGAAGGTTTATCAGCAACAGAAATTCATACTAAAATGAAGAAAGTGTTGAAGGAATCTGCTCCTTCATTTCCAACTGTACATCGATGGGTTTTAGAGTTTAAACGTGGTCGTACAAGCGTTGAAGATCAATCACGTAGTGGACGTCCAAAAAGTGCAACGAAATCAGACATCATTGAGCAAGTCTATGATATTGTTTGTAAAGATCCGAGTTTGACTGAGCGTGAAATTGCTGATACCATAGGCATCTCGGATGAACGAGTACTCCATATTTTACACGAAGAATTACATATGAAAAAGCTTTTTGGAAAGTTAGTGCCGCATTCGTTGACAATTCAACAAAAACTGAATCGAAAACAAATTTCTCAGCGTAATTTGGAGCGTTTTGAGCAGAATAAGACCGATTTTTTGCGTCGTTTCGTAACTGTGGACGAGACTTGGATCTACCATCATGATCCTAAACTGAAACAAGAACGTTTACAGTGGACTGAAGCTAGTTGTTCAGCTCCAAAACGGGTGAAGTCGGAACGATCGGCAAAAAAGGTTTTAGCATCGGTTTTTTGGGACGCAAAAGGGGTTTTGTTGATTGATTATCTCGAAAAAGGTAAAACAATTAACTCTGAATATTATTGCAACCTTTTGGACCAGTTGGATGAAAAAATTCGTGAAAAAAGACCCGGTTTACGGAAGAAACAAATCATTTTTCATCAAGACAATGCACGTGTTCACACAAGTGTTCTGGCGATGGCTAAACTGAACGAATTGAAGTACGAATTGCTTGAACACCCACCGTATTCACCAGATTTGGCTCCCTCCGACTATTACCTCTCCAGAAATTTGAAACAATTCCTTCGTGGAAAGCGTTTTCCGTCGAATGAAGAAGCTATTGCAGCTGTGGAACAGTATTTTGCGGAGCTTCCGGAAAATCATTACAGAGATGGTATAAAATTATTGAAGGATCGTTGGAATAAGTGTGTTGAAGTTGAGGGAGACTATATTGAATAAAAAAAATCATTTCATCAAAAAATACGATTGTAGGTCAGTTCTCCTAATCCTTTTCTCCTAAAAGTGTATGGTCCTAAAATGAATAGTCCTAAAATAATGTGAGTCCTAAAACATTGTCTCCTAAAAAAATGATTACTAACATGCAAGTGTTCTAAATTGTTCATTTCGTTCCAGATCATAGCTGCTATCAGTTTACAATTCCAGATTATAACCTACAGATTTTAAGTACGTCACAATATAGGTCTCATATTCATCATATGTCGAAACTATATTAAAAATTCTCTCAGCAGCCCTCTTCTGTTTGGGATTACGAACCTTTCTAATTGTTTGTCCCAAGTCAAATTGTTGTAACATACACTCAGTGTCCGCTTGTTCTTTTATTATTTCTCTGAAAAAAGTGTATATATCTGGATGAGAACGACCTACAACAATTTGGAAGCGATTATGCCACCCCTCGGACATATTGTTCGTGGTTTGAAGACGTTGAAGAACTGTTTCGTACTGGTTCCATATTGATATTGGGTATCGTGGGGCTGTGGCTTTCCTCCTCCTCCGTGCTCTCCTTCCACGTATGTAAGTGATTCCAAAATACTCTGCCACTGGCATTAAATCATCGGGTACATGATCCAATGCAGTTTCGAAGTATGATTCAACGGTTTCAGGTGGCACAAAAGCTAAAGCACATATCATATGAGCAGCAATTTTCGATTCGCGGTCTTCAGGGTCGTTATACTTCTGCTGCAAACCCTCCGCTTGAATACGGCGATAAAAACTCTGATTCAAATGAAACAAACATGTCCGAACAACTGTGTTCCCAATCACTTTTTGAAAAGAATTAATAATTGCAAGTTCGAAATCGACCATTACACGTTGTGGTAGGGTAACATCCAAATTAAAGTTTGTTGCTGCTTGAAGAACCACCTCAAAAACCTTTGAATACGAAGCTTCTTGCTTAGAATAGATTAGGAAAAGAAAGTTTAGGACTCGCACTCTATTAGGAATTCATATTTTTTAGGACTTACAGATTAGGAGAAAAGGATTAGGAGAACTGACCCCCTCCCAAAAATACACATTCTTTCATTTTTGCTTTCAAAACTTTTCAACCAACCTGTAGTATCATAATCGGTTTTTATAATATCGTCGATATGCTTCATTAGAAAGAATTCGGTTAGTTAGTTTGGATTTGAATAATTGAAAACCCTATGATCAAAGTTACACATCAAGTGGGGTTATTTTGAACGCTTATATTCTGAGTAGGCGTTTGCTCAGTGCATGTTTAGATTTCCTCATGAAATGAATAATACTGGTCATTCACAAACATTCAAGAATGATAAACGTTCACGAGAATAATGAAATAACGTAAATATCTCCGTTAAATCTTTCCAACAAACACAATGTTTCAAAGTTGTCAAGAAATGCTGTATAAAACGTCTTTCGGATATCCATTTCGAAATCCTATGAACCACCTCAAACAATTGAAAAAAGTTGCTAAAGCTTTAGATAAATTGCAATCTGAATCAGCTAATCTATCGACAACTGTTGAAGTATGGTCTGAATTGCTGTCTAGGGAGAATTTAGTAGAATATACAACAGCTATACGAAAACGAAGAGATGAAGCCTTAGAACCGTTTTTTTACATTGCATATTTGATGAATTCCTTTGTAAAGAACGTTCAACTTGATCAGGAACAAGAAAAAATGCCTGAAGATTGGATGATAGAACATAAACCGAAATTTTCTGGGGGCAATGATAGCATTCAAAATCCAGAAAATTTATATCTCGCTTCAATGTTCCGTGCAAAAGTTGAAGAGTTATATGAAAATACTCCTAATAAATGGTAAAAATTGATGGAAGCTAGGACGAATTCTGCAGATGAACTCCCAATCGGATTTTGTGAATTTTGTCACCAATTATTAAGTATTCCACCTAGTTCAGCAGGATTAGAACGAGTTTTCTCAACATTTGGACACGCACTGAGAGAAGAGCAATTTGGAGGTTAAGTAAATACTATTATGTTTGTTCGATAAATCCAAATACTAACGAACATTCAGTGATGTTTCATGAAATTTCAAGAAGGATTACTGAAATTTTGCTTTACATTACTCAGTGTTCGATAATCGTTGTTATATAATACAATATTCACGACCAAATTTGCTGTGTGTCACTCAATTCCTAAACGTTTAGCAATTGAGTGATACACAACAAATTTGGTCATGAATATTGCATTATATAACAACGATTGTCGAACACTGAGTAATGTAAAGCAAAATTTCAGTAATCCTTCTTGAAATTTCATGAAACATCACTGAATGTTCGGTAGTATTTAGATTTATCGAACAAGTATATCACTATTTATCGAACTTCTAAATCGCTCTTTTCTCAGTGCGTATGGGACAATCTAAGGAACAGATTAGGTGTGGAAAAAGCTACCAAATCGGTCCAATTATACAAACATCATAATACTCCCATTGATCAAAATGAATGGTGAAATAAAAATATTAATTATGTAGGAACACTTATTACACATCGAATCCAAAATTTCAATTGTATACATGAAATTTAATTTTATTCTTCTTCAATCCATCCATCCATAATTCTTTTCAGGGGGTTTCATCTGAAAAAACTCAGTGAGTAAAAACGGATCGGGTTCTTTTGGGCCAACCCTGCCAATGATCACTGAACTGTTTTGTTTTTTCCTAGATTGATTAATCTGTGATACGCGTTCCCCACTTCTCATTAACGAACTTTGGAATTCTGACGGAGCCAGGGACACTTTTGAGGGTAGATTAATCAATTAATTAACGGCGATTAATATTACCAACGGCCTGATTGACACACGGAATGTCAAAGTAAAGGTTTGGTATCATTTTTCCCATCAGAATTGATAGAAATTTTTGTTCACTTTCCACTTATTTGTAGCACTTTATCAATGATTTTCTGTTTTCATTGACTTTTGGTTGCGATGGCAAGTGTAATTCGTCCTTGAAAATTACAATATTCCACAGTCGTATTTTTCTTCGTGTAAATAGCGATATTTTTATTGTATTAAGGCATTCTTGAATAGTTTGGAGTAGACAATTCGGCGAGTACCACAGTACTAGGTATTTTCTTAAGGGGAGGTTCTCATCAAGCGAATGCAGAAATAAAGTGATTTTCTCGAAATTTGTTTCTCAAGAAGGAAGTGAATTAAGAACTCGGGTTATTTGGAACTCATTGAATGGGTCTTAAAGAAGTACATGGAAAAAATTTTCCCAAATTAAAGGATTCGTATCCCGAAACCTTTTCTGAGGCGTTTTTCTCGAAACCATGTTTTTCAAATTTGACTCCACGATATCTCAAAAACTACTGAACGGATCGTTCTTTTTTTTCTTTTTATTTTGAAGCTGATTGAATTTATTGGAGGATGAACCTAAATGGACATGACATTTGCCTTGTTTTTTCTTTAAAGAGCGAAAAAAGGTGAAAAAACGCCACCAAAAGTTCGCATTTCTGGACTTTTCATTGGTTTTATTGGTACAACCTTCAACAAATATGATATATCCCAAGTGGGAAATGCCAATATTGACAACTGGCACATGCTTGGCAAAATACTGGGCTGCCAAGCATCGCGAACCAATATTGGTCCAATATACAATCGTTGTTCATTCTAGAAACCACACCGGGTTTCATAGGAAATGCCAATATGACAACTGGTGCAAGCTTGGCAAAATATTGGAACCAATATCAACCCAATATAAAACCGTTTGTTATTTGAGAATCTGTACCACGTTTCGTAGGGGATGTCATTAGAACAAGTGGTTGAAGCTTGGCAAAACATTCAACTGTCAAGCATGGTGAACCAATAATGGGCCAATGTAGAACCAATGTTTATTTGAGAACCTATGCCACATCTCCATGTTTGTGATTTTCACAGAGTTGTACCGATATCCCTGCTAAAAATCTTATCATTTTCTATGGAAAATTTTTAGCAGGGGCGGCATGAAAAGTAACGTCATTTTCCTCTCCGAAAAGTATGTTTGAAGAATCAGGTTGAAGCATGGCAAAAGTTAATATACACAACTTGGGCCAGGTTCAGTTTAATCGTGTGAGCCAAGCTCCAAAATACTCATGATACATATATCATGAGACATTGGGCCATGCTTGGCATTGCATTCTGGCCCAATATAAGTCATAATTGGGCAAAGATCAGGCCAAGCTTGGGCCATTTGTTAATTCCTACCTGGGTATTTCATAAAAATTTCCGTATTTCTGATCATTTTTGTAAGTGCTATCAGTGGCGCCCGATTGATCGCCATTTTTTGAGGTGGTTATGTTTCAACGCGTATCAACAATTTCCATGCCATTATTTTTCACTGAGAAAGATGTTTTTATGTCCTCAAAGACTCAATTAACAAGTTCGAGACCTCCCAGGATCTTCATTTACTTCACTGAAAAAAGAAAATGGAGAAATTCACCTTGTAGGATGACAACGTGTCGCTTCGGTCTTCGAATGGAAATTTTTACAAAATATATTATCAAATAGTTCACATCATAAGAAAAGAAGCTATTTTTGTCTTATAATGTGAATGATTTGACAATATATTTTATAAAAATTCCTGCATTTTCTTTGTTCCGTGTTGCTTCCATGGAAAAAAATTCGAGAAAATCAACTCAAGATGCAAGCGCAGAGGTGCCTCCATTTGGTGTAATTTTTCCCAAGCAAAAACCCTCGAAACTGCACTCACGAGACAGTCCGAAAGATTATAATTCATATCTTGTTGCGTCGATTCGATGACAATTTCCAATCAAATATCGTTTCGCTCTTTGAAATTGATTCGAATGAATATAATCGAATTCATTCATGAACCTTTAATCATCGCTGTATTTAATCGAGACTAAGAAATCTATATACAAAATTTAGATAAGAGAGAACATAATCCTCTTTTCCAATCAATGGATACCAGGGATAAAACTGATATGAGCAGCGATCCGATGACTAATTAGTACTTAATTCCAGCGAGCACTTGAGGGATCTCAATACGGAACAATATAAAATATGGAAGTTCTCGTCTAATCCTCGATCAGACAAATTTCCAATTCATTTGGATCAGCGAACTGCTGCCGGTTGATTTAACAACTTAATATTCACTCGAAAGAGAGATGCCATCTCTTCTTCGCCCGGAAAGAAAGAGAGAAAGGAAGAAAAAGAAAAATATTGAATTCATTGTGACACTCGATACCGAGCGTCTGCTCTGAATACTAAATGAAGTTGTTCTGATAAGAGAATGAATTTCATTTCCATTTGGCGTGAGAATATCGACAGTTGCATTTGTTGGCGTATTGAATCTTCGAGAATCAAACAAAAATCATGTTTCCTCTCCCTCGATGAATCTCGTAAATATGTGAAGAAGATGGATCGATTGATTGGCGTACTCGAAATCAATCTTCGATAGTTTAATTGTTTTCGAATCCTCGTAAAAAGAAAGAAAAAACACTAAAGGGTAGAAATTGTGAACAATAATCCTCTGTGTACATAAGAACAATCGTCGACGATGCGTGTAAGCTGACTAAGAGATTTATGCATTTATAATGTGTACCACTGCTGTTGAGGATCCTAATACTACTACTACTATTACTACTTCCACAGATACGCTCGCCGAGGAGAGCTTCCGAACTGATAAAGAATTTCGTTATCGTGCTGAAGATCAATGGAGATTTCACATATCTCGAGGCAACGCGAGGCTCGGTCTTACGTTGATAACACAATTATTGATAAATCAAAATCAACGACGTTTAGATTTCTCTTGTAAGACACACAATCTCAGATAAGCACGAGAGGTGAGATAACTGAAAAACAATTGATAACAAAACGATGTATGAATATATATATATATATATATACCACGTTTGACTGTACAGTTTTTACGATCCAAAAATAACCTCCATCTTGTTTTGTTCCTCTCTTTCTCCGATTTTACGATCCATAAAGAAAGAGAGAAATGATACACAAAAATCCACTATTTTTACCACCCGAAAGAATCTCAACGACAAAACAAAGTTGTAACTTTTGGAATCTCGTATGGAGGTTACAACACACGGCGATATGTTTCGCCCAGCCGAATGTACATTTATTCAACTCGGATGCGTTTTATTTGAATTCGGGTTCATTTGTTTTCGCCTACGCTACGAATTTTCTGTTGTATCAGTCAACGATACATTACCTACTCTATAATATTTATACCTACTGTTTTCTACCAGAACGACGAGTGTACAAAGAAAGAAAAAATGTATAGGAAATAAAATTTTGAACTCACCAACTCCATTCGATTTCAGATACCTACTATAAACTGGTTCAAGAAACTTACCTGAAACAAAGCAAAGAAAACAAATTATTTTCTATCTGTCGTGGAAGAGAAAAGAACGATGAATGCTTCTCACCTGATCAAGTGATTTTGAGAACACAACAATGAAATAATAACAATGATAGATTTTAGGTCAAGATCAAATCAACTTCTTCTTCTCTTTTCTTCCTCTTGCTGTTATTATTATTATTATTATCTTCATCATCATCCATTTTACGATTGCAAAGATCGTGCAAATATCGTGACACGGAGAGATAGATATTTGGTGTGCTGCCTGCTGCGGGGTAGGAATTGCACTCCGATAACCCGCTTTGAGCTTTTTTCCTCTCTTCGGGGTTTTCGGAGTAACGGGTTCGGGTCGAGGGAGAGAAGCCAGTAATTCTCTTTCGAGTAATGAGAATTTACGATGCGTATGAGACGGTATGTGACTCTCGAACACGAGCGCTTACATCATTATATCATTCGTTCTGAACTAGGATAATTGGCTAAATCGAATTAAGAGCAGCGGCGCTGCCGCTATATTTTCATCGCTACAATTTCGTAATTGGACGTTGAAGAATTGACTAATTGTTTTCACCGTTTTGCATGTCCGCTTCCATTTAATAATGAGCCTTGGTTACACAGGAACGAAACAGATCATTATCGTTGCGTATCTCTCGTTCTTCTCTTTTTTTTTTGTTTTGTTTTCTTTCAAACTCCACTCGCATCTTTTGTGAGGAACTTCCAATTAAAAATCAACGCACGAAGTTGCAATGTGAAACAAGGTAGAGAGGGAGTATGGAAAAACCATTGTTGAGAAGCGTGTATCGTATTTTTAGATTTGATTTTCCTCGACTTGGTAGAGTTTTGCAGGATTTTTAAGAGTCTTTCAGCAATGTGAAAAATGTGGGGAGTTTTTCTCGTCCCCTCGTTTTGTGGGGGCATTGTTCTTTTTTCACCACTTTCACTGAGAAAAAGGGTTTAGTTGAATATTAGACGACCTCTCTAAATTTCTAAGAAGGAAATTTCCACTCTCAATTTGAGGTGGATTGTGCTTTCACTCTTTGAGAGTGATAAAATCACTCTGATAGAGCAAACCTCTTCACTTCTTCAACTACAGTGAGAAGTGTTATTCGTAATTAAACAGTGATTTATACTTCACCCGTCCGAAAATTAAAATACCACCTTTCTTAAGGTGAAATATCCGAGTTTATTTATATTCAATCGACGCTTTAAAATTATTTGAAAACTCAACGTCTTTTGAGTGACGACGTGAGGAATATAATTCAAATAAAAAAATTCCTTCTGTCCACACTGCGGGATGAATTCATTACCGGAGGTAAGTACAATAATGTTATTGTAAAATTTTCCAAGCTCTTACAATACATCTCGTATACACGTAATCCAACAGTATTGAGGTTAGAAAATTACATAAATTTTGACAATTTTTCAAAGTCAAACTTAAATTCTACTCACCGGCATATTATTGATAAAATATTCGATATTTTACACATTCATTACTGATGTTAGATTGATTCAAACATTCATTAGGTCTCATTTGGTCATTATCCTCACATACTGGTCCATAGGAAATCGAACGAGGTACCCCACATACACACTCGTTATAACTTTGTCGTTCGTCCAAACAAGTGTCGGTTTAGCTCAGGTCGGTTAGGCATAGGTTATGTAGGTCAGAAAATAAGTAGGTTCTCTAGCGGTTCGATTCCCTCGAAGGTGATGCCCAATTTCTTTCACTGCAATAAGTGATTCAGGAACATGCGAAGTTAATAATGTAGTGAGATACACACAAATTCTTTTTTTCCATCCTCTCCACAAAATTAATAAAAATCCGTAACAGATTTCACCTGAAAGACATATTACAAAATCACACGCATTCGCAGTGAGACTTTTGACTCTTAGATATGCGGTGAATATTGTCAGTCTGATTCAGAGTTGATGAAATCACTCTTTCCAGAGTGAAAAATAACTCCAACATAGAGATATGTAATCTCACTCTTCACAATAGTGAAGTTTCAATCTAGTAGGACAGGCTCACTTCTGGCTGGCTAATGGAGCGATAGTTCACTCTTGAAGAGTGAAATTTCACTCCAGGAAATTTAGAGAGGCTGGCAAACTTAATCACTGTCAACAAAAATTCAGTTGAACCTAATAAATTCCATTTGTTACAGCTGAATTCTTCATTTGCTCTTGAATAAATCATATTATTCCTATTCCAGACAACTACTCTCAAAAATTTTGAGAATGAGATTTCATTCTTCAGCCAGCCAAAAGTGAGCCTGTCGAAATTTTGAAAGAAATTTCCACTCTTTTAGAGTGATACTCTAAGGTTTGAGGTTAGAAACTCACAGCCACTCAAATTCTAGAGGCAATTTTTCACTCTAGAAGGGTGAGGGTTCACTCTAAGCGAGTGAAAATCTCACTCGAAGCGGACTGGCTCACTTCTGTGATTCAGTGGAGTGAAACAAGTGATCGTTCACTCTTTCAGATTTAGAGAGTAGACTTTTAGTTGCCGCAGCTAGGTACCTTCTTCTCAGCGTTGAAGGATTATTTTGTTCTTTGGGTGTTGAATCTTCTACACGGAAAGAAAATAATAGTTATATTCTCAATGTAGCATGGGAATGATTACTATGTTACATGGTGACGAAAATTTTTAGATGGTGCGAGTCACTTGACATAGTGATGCTCCCGATTTTATGTGGTAACATGACCCCTGTTAACATAGTAATGATTACCATGTTACATTGGGGACAGTACTATGCAACTAAACATGAATCCAATGCTATAAAGTAATATTGACCATGATTTTTTCATTGATCATAACCTAAATTGAACTATTTCACATGTATATACACACAAGGCTTTTCAGTGGATGAGGTTATAAATAAATAAATTAGGTTATGAAATGGTTAATAGAAAGTAAAGGGAGCACACAGTCAGAAACAAATTATATCAGTCTTCTAAATAATAAATGTGTTTGTACTTGATTAATAATAGTGGACTGACTACCGTAATAATACGTATAATATATGTATGTCTATACACGTCGTGTCGATATTGCCCACAGCGTGCATATTTTCATTAACTGGAATGACAGCTATTGTAATATGGTAATCAGTACCATTTTACATTGCTTTGAGTTCTATTTGTCTGATTTCCATGTAGTATAGTAATCATTACCAGAAAAATGGCGAAGGATTCTATTCTCACATAGTAAAATTTACGATTTTCAATAAAATAAGAACGAATACTATGTTAGCATGGTAAATATTACTATACATTTCTCTCCGTGTACAAATGAAGGAAAAATCCATCAAATTACGATGGAAAAATTCATCCAAATTTGTGGAGGAGAATTCCATAATTATGTTTCTACAGTGAGTGTTTTTCAAGAAGACTCAGCGTAAACTTTCAGAGACAAAGAAGGTTTGGAATTGATAAAAGTTATTTCAATGAGATATTAAAAATTTTCCAATATTTTCAAGTGTTTTTTCATTTCTCAGGCAAATTCTGAAATTTTTAAGGTGTTTCAGAGAATATACATCCTAGAGAGAGGTGTGAACCCCCTTTTGTAAGTTACCGGTGCGATACCTGTCCTTAGGACCTACCCGCGTCGGCTCCCCACGGAGTTCGGAGCTGGGATACGCCCAGCCAGCGCGGCCGACCCAGGGCTCCCACTGAGCTTCCATAAAAAAGTAGGACATTTAAAAAAAAAAAGTAGGACAACCCGAAAAAAAGATGAATAATTCCCAAAATAGGAGTAAAACATTTATATAAAGAAATTTTATGACAGAATTACGAAATTAATAAAAAATATAAAATAAAATCGATTACCATATATAGTTTTATTAAACGTTACATCTATATCACGCTCATTAAAATAAAAATTTGCAATTACGAGGGTGGATTGATAAGTTTCCGGCCTGACCAAGAGATGGCGGCCTGACCACTAGGCCTACCTTGAGGTGGCGTTCTATAGTACCATCCTTAGATAGCTTGTAGCTATAGTTCCAGTCCGATCGCCATATTAGTTTAGTTTTGAGAGCACGCTGACCAAGACGCCTCTGTGTTTTTCGTAAAAATGGAAGAGCTGGAAAATCGTACTGTCATCAAGTACTTTTATTTGAAGGGGTTAACGCCGAAGGAAATTAAAGAAGAGATGGACTCAACACTGGGGACATCCTCCCCATCATATTCAACCGTTGAGCAGTGGGTTTCCGAGTTTAAAAAGGGTCGTGTGAGCACCTCTGAAGAGCCTCGCTCAGGACGCCCCATTGAGGTCACAACTCCAGATATGATCGAAAAAATCCATCAAATAGTGCTGAAAGATCGCAGATTAAAAGTTCGTGAGATAGCTGAGACCTGTAAGATGTCATATGAACGTGTACAAAATATTTTGGACCAACATTTGTATATGGAAAAGCTCTGTGCAAGATGGGTGCCGCGTTTGCTAACAGTCGACCAAAAATTGATTCGAAGAACATTTCTACCGCCAATTTGGCGTTGTATAAGCGTAATCCAAGCGAATTTTTGCGTCGATTCGTGACCGTTGACGAAACTTGGGTCCACCACTACACTCCTGAAACCAAAGAACAGTCTAAACAGTGGATTGGACCAGGGGAACCAACTCCAAAGAAGGCAAAAACAATTTTTTCGGCGAACAAGTTATGGCTACTGTTTTTTGGGATGCAAGAGGTATTATATACATTGATTACCTTGAAAAGGGTAAAACTATCACTGGTCAATACTACGCAGACTTATTGCAACGTTTGAGCCACGAAGTGAAAATTAAACGACCTCATCTGGCGAAGAAAAAAATCTTGTTTCATCACGATAACGCACCAGCGCACACGTCAATCGTTGCGATGGCTAAAATCAACGATCTGAAGTTTGAATTAATGCCGCACCCTCCTTACTCTCCAGACCTATCCCCGAGTGACTATTATCTGTTTCCTAACCTCAAAAATGGCTTGGCGGTAAGAGATTTGCGGACAATGAAGAAGTAATCGAAGCTGTGAATGGGTATTTTGAGGAGCTTGACGAATCAGTCTATAGAGATGGCATTACTAGACTAGAACACCGCTATGAGAAATGTATCAGCCTTGGAGGAGATTATGTTGAGAAATAAAAAAAAAAATTCTTAAAAACGTTGTTTTTCTTGGTCAGGCCGGAAACTTATCAATCCACCCTCGTATCATAGATTATTCTCTTCAATCGTCTAATAGAATTAATAGAAATGTTGATAGAGAATATATTTTAAAAAATAAGCGACGATTATAAAATCGTTTTTTTTTCAATTCTCTCGTTAATCAAATTCTTCAAATTTTTTTTCATTAGTCCAAAATATCAAATTTTGTTGCTTTGGCATGTGAGAAAAGTGATGCCGTTCAAAAGTTCAACAAACACATTGGAAATATTGAAACTTCGCAACATTTGTGATATTTTTCTAGTTCAGTATTTCATTCGTTATTTGATTAACTGGTTTGGATGAGAATCATGTTTATTATGAATTGTCAATTTGACGTTTTGTGCATGTACAAATATGATGTCTGCAAAAAATCGTTGATTTGATATTTCAACTGAGTTGACGTGCTACTTTATGTATTGCACTTTCTCAGATAATAATTGAATCGAAAAATTATCAACAAATATTCACATTGTCTGATCTCATGAACCTTCGATTATAGCATTACGGAAAGCAGGAACAATTGTGGTCTTATGAATCGAACTATTTCTTTAAATTCTTAGTTAGATTTCACTTCTTAGCCAGCCAAAAGTGAGCTTATCGATTTTTTTAGTAGAATTTTCACTCTTCGACAGTGATAGTCTAAGGTGTGAAGTTGGACTCCTTAGATCACTTCGATTTGGAAGGGACTTTTTCACTTTTGAAGAGGAATTTTCCTCGAACCAGTTGGAAATATCACTCAAACTGGACAAGTTCACTTCTGAAATTTAATGAAGTGGAGCCATAGACTTCTTATTCTTTCAAATTTAGAAAGTGATCACGTATTCCAATCATTTACCAAAATAGATGTAGCGACCAATCAACAACTACAGCACTTATTATCCGGTACATAGTCGAAAATCAACTATTCAAATAGCTCTTATAACCAACTTTTCGTGTGATTGTCTGGTTTGAACGTTGAAATCAACATCATAAAATTACTGACTTGTTCTATTTATTCTTTCAAACATATAATCTGAGGATTGACGTTTGATTATCGCAGCAAGAAGAACAGTATACGATGTGAGTGAACTTCAAAAAATAAAAATGCTGACTAAATGGCAAACGAATGGAACAAATTATGACACCTATGACGAAAATATTCTCATAAATTTTTATAATTCGTCACAAAACTCATATTTTTTCATAATTTTTGATAAAGCCACAATTCTTAGAGAAATTATGAGAATTTTGTTACGATATACTTGATGAAATAATTGAAAATATTAATCCAGTTCAGGTTGGGAGCGGCAAAGTATTATTAGGCCCTGAGTGGCAAAAATGTAAAAACGTCCCTGATTATAAGATAATTTTCGTCAGGGACTTTACGAAAAAGTAGGAATAGTAGGATAAAGTGCAGAATAGTAGGACAAAGTAGGACATCTTACCAAAAAGTAGGAAAAGTAGGAAAAGTAGGACCAGTGGGAGCCCTGCCGACCCCTTTGATCGACCTACCAGTTCGGGCCTTCCTAAACATCCTTAGTCCAGTTCCCCTACTGGTTGCGGCAGGTCCTTTCTAAACCCTACCTCGTTATGCAGGCGAGGCACCCGAACTGTACAACGCGCAGTTTAGTCGCCGGGGACCGGTGACACCGAAATCCCCTCGTTCAGTTCGCGAACTATTAAACCACGATTGCAAAGGGCACCGACCCAGGTCTCACGTTCGATTACAGACTCGGAAAAACCCCCATTCTGAGCTCCTGATTTCATTAAATCAATCGCATCATCAAATGGGGTAGACCGTCCCCTCGCGAGGAAGCATCCCAATTAGCCACCTCACCGCCCCACGTAGTGAGTCGGGCAGGCGTTGCCCAGCGGGGACCACGTGGAGGTGGGATGCCAGCAAAGCTCGGCCTCTTGCAGAGGGATCAGAGGACAAGCCCATCATGCTCCCAATTAGGCCCAGGGAGATGCAAACTGCCTTTGCAGCCCTGTGCGGCATCTCAAGGGTACAGAGAATATACAAGTGAATGAGGAACAGGAGGGATGTTTTCCAAAAGTTCCTATGAAATATTACAGAATTTCCACAATTCTTCCGGATATTTCCAAGGCCAACGGAGATTTCTCCAAGTTTTTCCAACAAGATTTAGAAATTTTCACAGTACACCAGAGCGATTTTCCGAAATCTGCAGGCTTCACAGATCTTTTTCCAATGTTTTGGATGAAGAATTGACAGGGTTCACTGTAAAAGAATTCTTCCTGGAAATTCAGAAAATGTAAGTGTAAGTTTTTACAGCCACTTTTTTCTGAATTTTCAGATAAATTTTACTGAATTTTGAGAAACTTCAACTGAATTTTGTATCAGTATATTATGAAAATTGAGTCATGTTTCTTAAATTTTCAGAACCAATGTTTTAACAGTATCTTGTTAAAATCCAAGATTATTAGAAGAAGGTTCAGAGTTTCTTGAAGCATTACAAAAGAATTCCGAAAAAATTTCTCAATTTTTAGAAAGATTTGCAAAATTATACTGAGGTTTTGAATCATTCCATGTAATCAGCAGTTTCATCATGTTTTACCACAATATTCTCCTGAAGATCTTCAGAATCTTTGGAAGTTTCTCAATGGTTTCCAAGGTACAAAAAATTTGTACTACGAGTCATCGATGAATGACATTGATGATGACAGTAATTAGTACTCTGGATTAAAAATTCCAGTAGATTTGCATGAGTATTCTAGCGCATTTACTGGAATTTTATTGCAAAAATTGAGGGTTTGCGGTACAAAATTTGTCAAAATTCAAGTACAAAGACTGAAAAATGCATCATTCGAAATTTTAACAATGGATTTTACAGACATCATCTCAAAAATTTCAGTTATCTCCACTTTCTGGAAGACTTAGAATCGGATCTCCAAAAATTCCGCCTTCCTCGAATAATTTCCCTCGGAGTTGTCTATAGTTTTTCATAATCTTCAGGAGACCTCAAATCAGTTCAGAATAAGAATGAATGCATAAGAATCTCAGTGTTTTTCAATAGTTTCTAAGCATCTTCAAAGGTATTTGGAGAACATCCTAGAATTTAACAGACTCTTTTTGGGTTCCTTCAACTTTTTTACAATTTTCCAAAGAAATTTGATAAGAAACTCAGAAACTCCTGATAATTCTTTGTTGTTTTTCAAAGAAAATTGTAGAACTTTGTACAAGTTTGCAGCAGACTGGTCGTTTTGAGAAAGAATATTGCCTCGAGCTCGAAAAATCTTTGTAGAACTCATTCATTTACTTTCATTCGACGATCAAAGAAGATTGATTGACTGTGCAGTGCTTTTGATAGCATCATAAGTTTCGAACCATTGCATCAAAGTTGGGGCCAAATAAAGGGAATTTATACTGAGCCTGTGTTGTTGATACACGGAAAGGAATTTCTAGCTGTATCGGCTAAATTTTACTTATTATAGCTAAATACTTTAGCACCCTCAGGACAGCTAATTTTTCAGCAAGATGAAATTTAAGCAGTTCAAATTTCCGTATAAAAAGATCAATTGTGTTAGAATAGAATTAATTCAGGCTCAAACCAACATTCGTGTTATAACGAAAGTTTTGTATGAGCTGACGTTGCAGGAACATCAAATCAAGCTCACCCCAGCTTTGGTTAACGTTGCACAAGACGAGATTCTCGACGATACTTTGAAAGTCTCGTCTCGATCTTTCGCCTACGCTGTTCCAGGCGTCAGGTTTGGGGCTCGATGATTGTTGGAACGACGTCATCCTTCTAGGCTTTAGTCAAGATTCCTCCTGAGGATTCGTCGATGTTCATTAGGGGTGGATCAGCCTGAGGCTACTAGTAAATTTTTACGCAGAACAATGAAATTTCTGCCCGATCAGGACGCATCGATCCACGCGCAACACCACCACAAACATGATCGATGAATTTCTCATGTTATCCCAAAGTATGCCCTACCTGGAACCCGCGAGGCATCGAATCGCTTCACCATCCTCACGTTAATTAAACGTTGTTATAGATTTGGAACGATCCATGAATTTTGGAGCAAATCAACGATTTGTTTATTCTCCACATACAGATATCTATTTTTTCCTCAGTAAATGTTGATCCCTGTGAATTCATCCGAAGAAGAACATAAGAAGTGAAATAAGAAGAAACCACATTCGTACGTCACTTATATTAATACAAGTTGCAGCTGCATCGTTTGCGATCATTGTCTGTCGTGTGTACATGTTCTCAACGATTCGTCTTATTGTTACGTACATAAAGGAGATGAAACTACAGGAAGGTTTTGTAAACAGATCGTTACTCTACTTGTCGTGAATATTACATATTTTGATTTTCTCGAAGACTAATTTCGTCCGCGACCGATCTTTCCTGTCCTATTTTGTACCGCTCAAACAAGAAAGTGCCTTTCAAATATATTTAGAGGATAGAATTTATGACTTCCTTTAATTTAGTGTTCCTGTACGTTTGATTCAATGATAAACGTCTCAATTGATCACAATTGTCTCTTACCCCGATAGCCAAGGTTAGACTCACTACTGTTTGTTCTAAGTATATCTAAGTACATAAGAATACAATCTCATTCCTTACGATATTCAGTACTAATTATACGATGAAGATGATGTTACATCTGGAACGAGTATTGAATTGAATGAACTCTCGAATGAACAAAAATATTTATACCGTACCTCCTCCTTTTTTCCTTTGATTATTCAAATTTGTTTGTTCCTGGGATAATAAGATCATTTCAAGATCATTTAAACGCAAATTTCATACTCGAAACTTTCCAAATGATATTTCTCCTTTTCATTTTCAATTTAAAACCCATTTGGAAAACAAACCAGTATTTCACTCGAGAAACGTGAGATACTGGCATAGCACGTGTTGTACGTAGATGTACAATATGCTCCAGTTGATACGAAAGTATGTCATATCAAACTAGGTCTACCAAAAATAGTTTATTACCTCCCGTGGTGAGTTTCTTATAAGAAATCCCTTGACATTGAGTCGATTTTCATATTATTTCAACAGAATTTAGAGTTTAATACTCTAAAGTTTGTTCCTTTACTCGTCAAGTATCGTCGTAATGCTCGATTCATTGAATTTTCAGCTGGCGGCGTGTTTTGAGCACAACGTATACCATACGTGCTGCGGTAGTTTAAACTACACAGGCGCGTGGAAACAAAAATAATCGTCTTCTGCTGGTCTGCACCAGGGAGATCATCATATCCTCGTATATATTTTATTGCACTTATAAAGCTAACTTGACTTGACTCAAGATTGCACCTTTTTGGAACACATGATCAAAAACTCTGCGTATTTTATGTTTTGATACGGTAAGATCGAATGCAGCGTTAAATTCTTCAAAATTTCAGACCGTTTCATGGATTGAATTCGGAGAAATCTTGGACAAAATTTTCTACTCTTTCTTTCTCGCCTGCAGAAATTCGGTAGACCGCAGATCATAGAACTCCAAAACGCAATGGACGTTCCACTCTTCAAAGATGGGATAACTGGTGAAATTAAGGTGATACCAGCGACCCTTGAAGATGCAACCAGACCCATTGCTCGAGAACGAAGGAATGAAATCAAAGTATCGCTCTGTACAGACCTCCATTGATCAATAAAGGTGGTCTGTGCAGAGCGATATTTTCCTTTCACTGCTTTATTTTCAAATAATTTGTCTGAAAAGGTTTGACTCGGGTTGCACCGCTGGTATCCCTTTAATCTCCTTTGCAGTAGGATGGACTGTTCATTGAGGACTTTAAAAATTGATCGGAATTTTCCTGCATACGGAAACCGGGAAAATCCCAATCATTGGATGAGAAATCAATTTCTGGTTCCCAATAATTTAACTGGAAATTCCAAACTCTATGAGATTTTCATCACATTTTATTTTGTGAATTCTTCCGTATGAAGTTTTTATTACACCACCTACATTTCGTTCTGAAGTTTTGTGAAAATTTAAAGACTACAGAATTCATTTTGATTAATAAATACGAACGATTATAAGAAAGGAGTCTTCGACTCTATTTGAATTGTATTCCCTCGTGTAATTTACTATCAAACGTATCGATTTCAATCAATGCAATTTTCAAAACAATGCTGTTTGCAATACAGAACCTGGCACCTGTGAGACAATACCAGACCCTCCGATGCTGTTTTTCTCGAGATTCCCCTAGATATCTGTTCTCGCATTCATCAAACGCAATCACATTAAGAACAACAATCAGTTACATCAATGGGAAAAAATAATTTGAAAAATATGATTTTAATTTCATAGAGATTTTTTCCTTCCACCAGGAACTACAAACAGGAAAAAAACAAAAGAAGCAGTTCACACCGACCAGAAATTAATTTTCAAAATAACGTTATGAAAAGAGTAGTAAAAATAAATGAGAGGAACAGGATCATTCATCAAAGTCTACCACTTTTGAGGAAAATTATGTGATCCTGCACGAAGACATCCTAACATCTGCTGTCGTTGGATAACTTTGTTGCGTATCGTTAAGATGGAAACGAGGCCATGAGTGTACGTCAATCAGAGGACAGAGAAAGAGAGAGAGAGAGTATTGATTGCTGTGACTAAAAATTTATCACGCTGAATAGAAGTTGAATTCCAATAACGGGAGCGTTCATCGATTCGTACTGAAACAATTTATAACTCGGGGTTTTTCAATCATTTCGAGTATCGGTATTTCTTTTCTGAATAAATATTCAGGAGGGAGAGAAAAGAGTCAAGTGACGTGATGAATGCATTAATTAGTTATTCGGGTTGTCTTTGAATTTTATAGAAGTTTTGTACAATAATAGATTGTTACAATTTTTTAGTAACTAAAATCTGGGATCTTTTCATTCATCAATAGAATCTATGCAGTACTTCAAATCCTGCGGATCTGGGACTGTTCCAAAATTGAAGACCACGGATACAATGAGTCAACAATACCTATCTCCCTATCATCTACTTTTCCTGGGTGATTTGATTTACGACTACTTCGGACCGCAACTAACCGTCGTCGAGGGAACAGGTTATAAATCGTACTCGTAAAACACTCGAATACGTGACTTTTTCATGGCAAGTGGAATAGAAGGTTATCGATATGAAGAAGATCTGTAGTATTGGAGGGATTCAGTTGAATCAAGCTCGTGGACGATCCAAATTCAACAATGTGAATTGCTGTGTACACAGTTCTATCAAATTTTTTGATTTTTCAATATCAGGTCAATTTTAATATCAGATGATACAGGGAGCAGCTTAGGGGATGCTAGATGGTAGCAAAAAATTCGAAGTCGTTGCTAGATGGTAGCAAAAGAATCAGACAGGTCTCTGGATGGTAGATAGATAGATAGATAGATAAGTTTATTATTATGCCCTAGGAAAACCTATGGGGCAAATACAGTATAGTATTTTACAGCGGTTCTAAATAACTAGCAATAATAAAAAGAACTTATAAAACTAATTAAAAGCTAATAAATTCACTTTACATGCTTTCTAGATCTAAATAATTCATCCCATTTTATACTACCATTCATAATTCAAACATAAAATCATCATTCGAGTTATTGACCCAATCATGAGTATCTACTAATGAGAAGATGATGTAGATCTCTTTTGAAGGAAGCAAGAGTTGGCTGATTCCGAATGTGGGTTGGGAGTGAGTTCCAAAGTCTTGCAGCCGAAATCGTAAATGATTTCCCATACGTTGAGGTACGATGGAGGGGGATAACTAGAGCGTTACGATCAGATCTAGTATCGAAGGTTGAGTGTTGATAGGTGAATTCGAAACGATTGTAGAGAGATGAAGGTAAACGTGTTCTCAACATCTGATATACAGATGAACCAAGAAAGTATTCACGTCGTTCCTTCAACTTCAACCAACGTAACCTCAGAAAATAGGGAGTTATGTGTTCATCTCGCTTAACATTGAAAATGAAACGGACGCAAGCATTAAAGGAGCGTTGTAGTTTCAGATTCTCTGTCTCCGTTATTTCCGTGAAAACAAGACAGCAATAGTCAAAATGAGGGATAATTAGACTAGATACCAATTTAGCTTTCATGTTGATTGAGAGAAGGTGGCCATTCAGTCTTAACTGATATAGGGCACGATGAACTTTTCTCCGTAGATCCAACACATGTTCACTCCAATTCAACGCTGAAGAAAGAGTGACACCCAACGTTTTGATTCGATTGACATAGGGAATCGACACATCCCCGACACAGATTTTAGGTAGCTTGTCAATTTCGAGCGAATTGATGTACGTAGAAGATCCAAGGATCATGCATTGTGTTTTGTTGGGATTTAATTTCAAAGAATTATTATTGCACCACTCAACAATGCGTTTTATTTCAAGATTAATCAACACAATAATATCACTCAATAGATGAGGAAGACAATGGAAATATATTTGTAAATCATCTGCATATTTACATATTTTACAAAACTGTATGGACTCATTGATATCTTTCAGATAAAGAGCGAATAACAGCGGTCCCAACACTGAACCTTGGGGCACACCCGAGTTTACTGGGATCCAGCTAGTAATCCCTGCCGGAGTTTTGACCGCTTGATACCTTCCAGCTAGATAACTCCAGAACCAGCACAATACAGATCTAGATATCTTAAATTTTGCAAGTTTTTTAATCAGCAACGCATGATCAACAGTGTCAAATGCTTTAGAGAAGTCAAAACACACAAGTATCGTTACCATACGCTGATCAACTCCCTTACGAATATCATCGATAATATTGATGAGTGCTGTTCGTGTAGAATTATGCTCAGCGAAACCAAATTGATAAGAGTCTAGCAACTCTAGATGGTAGGGATAGCAGCCCGGAGGATGCTAGATGGTAGCTAAAAATTCCAAATCGTTGCTAGATGATAGCAACAAAATCAGACAGGCCTCTAGATGATACAGGGAGCAGCTTAAGGGATGCCGGATGGTAGCAAAAAATTCCAAATCATTGCTAGACGGCAGTAAAAAAATCACAGAGTCTACAGGATGCTAGATGAGAGCGAAGAATTCCGAGTTGTTGCTAGATGGCAGCAAAAACATCACAGAGTATCTAAGACATCAGGTGGATACTTCTACAGGATGCTAGATGAGAGCGAAAAATTGCGAGTTGTCGCTAAGTGGTAGCAAAAATATCAGAGAGGTTTTCGGATGGTAGGGAACGCAGCTCAGAGGTTGCTAGACGTTAGCAAAAAAATCTCCTGTGGTGCTATATGATAGCAAAGTATCACAGAGGTTGTCAGAGGTCAGGAAAACATCCCGAGAGGATGTTACATTGGAGGATCCATACATGATCCATCAGATACATCTAACACACCCTTTATATGGGTCATGGATGACCTATACATGCACAATTCATGAACCTCATCCGGCTCGTACATCCCGACTGGAAATTGTCATCGGGTTGACCCAACATATGATAAGGACCTCACAAGGTCATCCGAGATGAGGCATACCTGCTACAGTCCTGATCAGGATTAGGTGTGGATGCCCCACGTATAAATAAGCTCATTTGGTCCTAGTCAGGATTTCCTCAGATTATCCTAAAAGGCTGAAGTGGGTTTTCCTCGCTGTATCCTCATTGGGACCTCGTTAGTTCATACTCAGATCATGAAGATAGTTTAATAAACTGAATAAAAAAATGTAGTCTTGATTGTAGACTGTACACTCTTTGATTCAACACATTTTCCTCAAATTAGAAGGTAAATCTCGAAGGATTCTCAACTGCTTCGCTAAAAATGGCCCTTCCTCCAAATTGGACCATCAAAGGCCCTAACTTGACCCAGATCGCGCCAAGTTGGCCCAAAGCAGGGCCTGAGAAGACAAAATGTCACGTTTCTAGCTGAGTGTGCCTATTTTTAAATTCAATCTGTTCATTCCAAATACATTACCTACTTCTCAAAACTGTTGACTATTTTGTTCAATCTATCCCTAACGTATTGAAACCAAATTTTATCGAATCAATTCACTGATGTTCAATCTGTTTGATGTCTGTTTAATCTTTTGATTTTGCTTTGGATTTCCTGTTCATATCCTAATTTCGAGTTATTTTGGAGGTTTCTGTATGGAATTACTCATGAAAGCCCGATTAGTCTCTCCTGATGAGGTCCTTATAATAGTGAAGCGTGACATGACTTGTCAGGTCCTGATAAGGTTGCCTTACCAGGACCTGAGCTGGGTCAAGGTTTACCTGATCAGGTCCATGGGGTAAATTTCCAGTCGGGATGTTTCTCACCAAGTTCATCTGATTGATATCTTTTGTTCCCAACATAACATGCTCCATATGTAAATCCTACCCTCGCGTACCTACGTTTTGCGTGTAGGATATAGAGGAAAAAAAAATAGAATCGAAATTTTTTTTTTATATATCCTATCTTGCAGCAAAAAAATAGCGAAAAATTATGGTGTAGTTCTTTTCCCGCATAGTCTCGCCGTTCTCTGTCTATGTCGATTGCTAGATACCTTAATCCTAAGCTATCTAACTCGCCGTATCTTTGGAACGGCCAAAGCAAAAGAATCATTCCCTACAGCAAAAAATGGCAAAAAAATAGCCCAAAAATACGCACTCACTCCTAGTGCAGTTAGATAAAAATGCCTAGATCATGGCTTAGCTAACCAGCGTTTTCATTCTCACGAAGGAGCTAACAAATGGGTTGATTCTTAGATAGCCTCAAAAGACATGTCGTTTTTCCACCGCGGAATTCATATACCGTCAGAAAGATGGGTGAAAGTGGTCTCTAGTGATGGGCAATACTTTGATTCAAACGTTTTTGTTTTGTTATTTTGTAAAAAAAAACAGGGTCTCTATCCAGTCGCGTTTAGGCCAGAAACTTTGATGTTCCTGAAAATCGTGGGCCTTTGCTACAAAAACCCTGTTCTCGGAAGGGTTGTTCAGGCGCTCAGGCATCATAGGATGAATTTGATGGATTGGAAACAGGAAAACGACCAGAAGAGATCGCTTAAATGTTTTCAACTCGTCATTGGTTGTGTCTTAATCGTCTTCGATGTACTTACTTACATAACATCTTGATCTTAAATTGCGAGCGGAGATGTCAAAGGAATTTGTTAAAGGCGCTTGTGGCGCTTGTCTCGTGTACTGGTCTGTTGGTTGTGTTGATTCAAAATACGTGCACCGAGAGAACAATGAATTGCAGTTGGGATGTGTCGGATGTAACTCGCCAAGGAACATGATTATTCGATTATATATATAAATATCAATCATATTTTGCAGTATGTTTTGTTATTCACGTACTCGTACCGAAGGGTTTGTTTTTTCCTCTATTCTCCGATAAATCAGATTATTGATCCAAATTAACCTCAATTAATCTCAATTAAGAGTCTCAATTATCAATGTAATCATTTCGAAAAGAAGATTAACCTTCAATTAAACCTAAGAAGGAGTCTTTTCTTTTTATTCTTCATTCATTAATTTCAATCGTCTTTTCACGAAGGAAAAATTTCTATATCGCCGACTAACGTTTTTATGGATTTTTTATAGACACGATGATGGGAATTTACATGAGATTATCATCTTCCGAGAGTAGGATTTATGTGCACCGCGTTCGAGTCACTTCAATTGAAACATCGTTTTGTGATGAAAAAGAAGAAAAAAATTCAAGGACGATTCAATTGGCATTCGATGGACTTTTGTAGTTGATTTGTGACGTATCGAACTCATGCTTTTGTCAATCACATTCGATTGGATGGTTCGAATTTCGAATCTGGAGTTCGAATTGAGATCCGCGATATATGGGAAGGAATCCTCAGTCTTCTGCAATTTCGACCAAGAACTTTGCGGAGTCGTTGATTCTGGTGGATGATCTCATTCAACCTTCCCCAATCAGGAAAATCTGAAATATATGCCAATGTTGACAGCAGGTGCAGTACAGTGCCAGTATTGGGTCTCCAACACTTGGCCAACACGTACGAGCTCAGTACTGGATACATAAAAATCCCTGTACTGATAAACCAGTACAGAGGATTTAATACCGGCCAGGTACTGCACCAGTACTGGCCCTGCACTGATTGCGAATAATGGTATTAGTACTCAATCCCCAGTACTGAAAAGCGTTATAATTCCAGACAAATGCCAGTACCCTGCCAGTCTTGGCCAGTACTGGTGCAGTACTGCGCCTGTTGTAAATGTCTGGTTGGGTCAAATTCCGCACAACGTATTCAAACTCCTGGCATCATTGAGTCAATCGCATTCCTCCCATTCAACTAACAATCCTGCTATTTTGGCGTAGCGCTGAGAATCACATTTATAAATTTATCTACTCTTTCTTGAATCGTAATAAAAATGGTGCGACAATATTTTACGAGCAAAATAGTTATCTTCCGTAGTTTGAAAAGTTTATTTCCACCGAAGTGCGACATTAGTGCAGACAAGAGAGTATTGTACAATAAACTGCGATGCTGCTTGCCACTTGTATAATGTTTTCTTTTGGTTTCTCGGAATTAGTATCTGGTTATAGAACTGTGTGCTACTGGGATACATCGTCAAGAGATCTACGAGGTGAGATCAGTATCGAGCACTACTGTCTTTCTTCCATTCAAGCTCGTTTTTCTTCTAACTGAATTCCGTGTGTGAAGTTGTCAATTCCAGGCCTTTCAATATGGAGCACCTTAGTGAATCGCTCCCATTTTGCACAGACTTGATCGCAGGGTTCATATCTTTCGACAAAGCTTCAATTCAACATATAAACAACTACTTTTGGCGAAGAATTCCACTATTGAAATTTCGGCACGATCAGAAAATGTACGTTGGTATCGGTTGTCGTGTATCTTTTCCCGGATTCTGTGACTGGCAGGCACATCAGACCCTGGTACGAGAGTTTTCATCACTACTTTCTCTCCCGCAATGTTATTTCATCAATTTGCGTACAACAGATAGAAAACGATGACTCGAGAATGAATTTGATCGAAAGAATATCTAAATTGGTAAATGAACTGAGATTCGACGGTGCTGATTTGAACTGGCCATTCCCTTTGGACATTCCGCGTGTTGAGATTTATGGAAATATAAAGCCCGGATGGATCCCTCATTCGACGATTGCTGCATTATCAAGACCGTCTACATCTAAAAGCAATCCTCTCAATGTTGAAACGGACAGATTCGTTCGCTTCGTACGGGATTTATCGGAGGAGTTGAGGGAGCACAATAAGACCTTAACTCTGTCGGTCTTGGCTCGTGCAGATCTAGGTGAGTAAGGATCAGTACCTTGTGATATCATTGTAACATCGATGAATGTGATTGACAGATCCTCGCATTTGCTCCGCAATCGAACCCTTTATAGAACGTTTCCATCTGCTAACGTTCGACTACGTTAACCCATATTTCCAACCCAAAACAGCCGACTATACAGCTCCTCTACACGATCGACCATACGCTCCTGGTCTCAGCGTCAGCAGCACCGTCAGGTACAAATTTTTCAGATCGATTTTGATATGACTCGTGTGGAGAAATAGTCATTTCAACGAATGTTTGTTCTCCACACATATGTCATCCGCAAGCAAATGATTATACGTTATCATAACAACGACTCACTGATTCCTGTTTTCACGCAGATGGTGGGTTCTTTGGACCTCAGTTCCACCGGGAAAGATCGTGATAACCATCCCAACTTTCGCCCGAACGTGGCATATAACTCTTGAAGGATGTCCGGAAATTCATGTCCCGTTACATCACGCGAAAGGTGCGGGTGGTTCAGGTCCGCACACTAAAATTCCAGGTACTTTGGCTTACTACGAAGTGTGTCCTTCGCTTCTCAATCCAAAAATCCTGCGGCCTGAACAATGTCAAGGTGGATACAGTATATTCATAGTTGACGAAATCAATCATGCTGGATGTCACAGATTTGGAATATTCTCTCACAATGGGTTGTCAGTATGGGCCAGTTACGAACATGAAACGACGATACGTGCCAAAATTGAATACATGAAGCAACAGAAGTTGGCTGGGATAGGAATTTACGAACTTGCTTTGGACGATTTTTTTGGAGAATGTGTAGGAGAGTCAGTTCTCATGATGATGGTTAAGGCACTCAATGCACTTTAATTTTTGTACAATTTAATCACATGAATAAATGCTGATATAACTGGTTGAACTTCATTATGCCAAAGGCTTTCAACATTCCAGGTCTTCTCAATGAGGCACCATTGGCCTAGGGATTCACGAGTTTTATAACGCCCGCGTTAGCGAAATACGAGACACTTGCGAGGGCCTCATCAAATACTTGCAGTGCTTCACAAGTATCTAGTAAAGCCCTCGTAAATGTCTAGTATTTATGAAGTGGAAGCTGTCGGCCGTTACTATAGCAACCGATTGTTCTAAGTTTTGATTAGAAACGTTGCTTAAGTTCGGTTGACTCTAGGAATCGATTAAGCAGCGTTGCTGGATTCAACACAGCGAAAATTTGAGGTGTTCTGTTTCAGTAGAATCGGGATTGCACGGAAGAAGGATTGTGAGGGATGGAGTGACTCGGATTCCCTTGGATATCGTGGATATCCGCCGGATTACTCTTGAGAGGTTATCTATCTCTTCACGAATGTGCCGTATGGAAAGAGATGGATGACCTCTGGAGAGTAATTTGGCGGATATACACGCTTACAGCTTGCTTCGTTTCCGCCAGGGTTCCTTCGTGCAGAGTGAGAACGCTGCAGGAGAGTGTCGTGCATTGTCAGGATTTCGATCATTGATGTGAACTTTGTGCACTGACAAAAACACGACCTTATTGAAACATCCGTGGTCGCAATAACTTGAAATCTGGTTCGATTCACCAGGAAATGTAAGTAATTGAAGTAAAAATTAACTAGATTTTTCAGTTTAGAAAAACCACATTCTTTTCTTGGTGTGATAACCAAAAAGTGTAGTTAATTTTGGTTTCAATCACTTTTTTTGAACATCACAATCACATTTCCTGGTGAATCGAACCAGATTTCCAGTTATTCCGACCACGAATGTTTTAACCAGGTCGTTTTTCTGTCAGTGTCAGTTTCGGTGGCTCCATGCTTGATGCGTTGGCGGCTCACAACCAATTCGAAAGTTCAAAATTGTGGCCCTCTATCAGGGTTTTCATCTCCCTTCATTATTTCACTGCATGAATGCGGATGATCTTCTGAATACTGAATATTCTGACAATACTAAGATATCAAAAATAGAACGAAAAGATTGAAAAGCTTGTAAGTGGATCTGAAGAAAATCATAACAAAACCCCTGAAAAACCTCCAAACCCCCAGAGAGTTTGGGCTTTTCCAAAGAAACCTGAGTTTTTTCTCAGGTCTAATTTCAGATGGACAATCCATGGAGTCGTTGAAGAGTCCACCATCAGTGGATTTTGTGGAATTATCAGGAGGTTACCGGCGTCACCGTTTGGAGACGTTGGTTAGAAAAGTACACGACTATAGGATAGGAAGAGAGGTCCGAAGCAAACGCTGGTATCCTCTTAAGATGATATGTTGAAATGCAAGATTCATGGAATATCTGATTGCGATCTGCTAGTAGACTTGTGACAAACATTAAGGAACTAGGATATACTATGAGAATCTAAAACGCCAAAAATCTTGGGTGAAGCCAGGTGACCCGGGCCCATCACAGCCGAAGAGAAATATTCACTGTGCCAAGTTTATGCTCTGCATTTGGTGGGATCGGAGAGGTGTTGTATATTATGAGTTCCTCGAACCTCCTCAAACTATTAATGGAGAACTTTACAGACGACAACTAATGCATTCAAAGCGAGCCATAGAAGAAAAACGACCAGAATGGGTGAATAGGCACAGTAAATTAATCCTGCAACATGACAATGCCAAACCGCACACCGCACAACTCGTGGAAAAATATTTAGATGGACAGGACTGTGAAGTACTATTTCACCCGCCATATTCGCCAGACATAGCTCCGTCGGAGTATCACTTATTTCGGACAATGCAGTCAGATCTTACAGGAGAACGATTCAATTCGTACGAAAGTATCAAAATTCGCTTAGATAATTGGATCAGCTCAAAATATCGGGATCTATTCAGACAAGGAATACGTAAATTACCTGAAAGATAAAGGTAAAGGCACAGGTTGTAGCTGCAGATGGAGCATACTTTGAACAAACTGTTCTTCAATTTTCTGAACAAGCAAATGTGTTTTATTTCAACAAAAAAGAGGGCGGAGTCGTATTCACAAACCCAATAATTTGTCCAATTGTGCGGAGTAAGAACATTATTGAGGGCACGGAGAAAAAGAGATAGTTGCAGCAACTACTTAAATAGTCAGGACAAGTAACTCGATAGTTGCACTAACTAACGTGAATACCTGAGGTATTTTGGATTGGATGAGACAGCTCACGTGTTACTTGTCGTGACTGATGAGTAGCTGCAGCAACTACTTAAGTAGATGGTCGAAAATCAAGTATTTAAGTAGTTGCTGCAATTATTCTTTGTTTTCCGTGATGATCTCATTTAAACTTCAGACACAATCAAACGTATTCTTGTTCTCGGCATCGTTCAGTCGATTACATTCCCATTCGGCTGGAAAATTCTTTTATTCGAGAATGATTTTGAGAATAATATTCACGAATTTATCTACTACTCCTTAGATCGTGGCAATATTTCACGAGCACAACAGTTATTGTTCATTGTTTGATAAGTTCATTGCAACTGACGTGCGACATCAGTGCGGACAAGAGAATATTGCGAATTGCGATGTTATTTGCCACATGGATAGTTGTTGCTTTTGGTTTTTTAGAATTTGTATCTGGGTATAAAACTGTATGCTATTGGGATACATCGTCAAAAAATACGAACGGTAAGATCGGTATTGACCGTTATCTTTTTTTCATTCACATTCATTTCTTCTCATACGATCCCGTGAGTGTAGTTGCAAATTTGAGGCATTTTGATACTAAGGAACTGGAAGCCTCGCTACCATCTTGCACGGACTTGATCCTAGGGTTTGTAGATCTTCAAGAAGCATCGATCAGGGATTTGGACATCTTTCGGAAACGAGTTACACAATCGGGACTTTTGGTCGATCAGAAAAAATACCTTGGTTTCGGTTGTCGGGTATCTTTTCCTGGACCCTGTAACTGGCAGGAACATCAGACCCTGGTAAGTGAGTTCTTATAAATACCGATCTGAGTACCATACTGGGAGGGAAAATTGTCGTATTACAGATCAAAGATCATGACTCGAGAATGAATTTGGTCAAAAGAATATCTAAATTGGTAAATGAACTGGGATTCGATGGTGCTGATTTGTTCTGGCCATTCCCTTTGGACATTCCGCCTGTTCAGGGATTTGGAAATATGAATCCCGCATGGATTCCTCACTCGACGATTAACGCATCATCAAGACCATCTACATCTGAAACAACTTCTCTCAACGTTGAAACGGACGAATTCGTTTGCTTCGTACGGGATTTATTCACTGAGTTGAAGAAGTATGATAAGAAAATAACTCTGTCGGTCTTGGCTCGCGCAGATCTAGGTGAGTAAGGATTATTCACTTGAAATATTATTGTAATATCGATGATATCATAGATCCTCGCATCTGCTCCGCAATCGAACCCTTCATAGAACGTTTCCATCTGCTGACATTCGATTACGCTAGCCCGTATTTCCAACCCACAACAGCGGACTATACAGCTCCTCTCCACGATCGACCATACGCTCCTGGTCTCAGCGTTAGCAGCACTGTCAGGTACAAATTTGCCCTACTAATGTCGATCATCGCGGATGATGATTCCTTGTTTTCTGTTTTAACAAAGATGGTGGATTCTATGGACCACAGTTCCATCGAAGAAGATTGTAATAACCATCCCAACTTTTGCCCGAACCTGGCGTGTGTTTTTACGGTCATGTCGGGAAAATCATGTCCCCATATTTAATGTGCGTGGGTTGGGTTCACGAGGGCCGCACACGCGAACTTCAGGCATTTTATCCTATTACGAAGTGTGTCCTTCAACTATGGAGGCCGCCATTTTGGTACGCCCTGACAGAACTCACGGTGAATACGAGACATACGTAGTCGACGAGGTGGATCATGCTGGATGCCACAGATTTGGGACGTTATCTCCCAATGGCTCGCCACTATGGGCCAGTTACGAACATGAAACAACGATACGTTCCAAAGTAGGATACATGAAGCAGCAAAAATTGGCTGGGGTAGGAATTTACGAACTGGCTTTAGATGATTTTCATGGGACGTGCATAGAAGATTCGATACTCAAAGTGATTGCTCGAGAAATCAATGCTCCATGAATTTTGTAAAAATTATCAAAATAGAGAAGTAGATGTAATAATGCGGGATACTTGATGAAAATCGATTTGAAGTTCTTTTCGGAGTAGTTTGAACTCTATGAAAGAATTACATCCTCTATTCCAACAGGTATCAATATATCATATCATCAGAGGAGATGTGTTTGTCATTTCCGGCATAAGTCGCTGCCCAGGATGCAAATTCGAGGGTAGATTTTCAAATATCTGAAGTAATGAACACGAAAATTCATGTTTTCTTGCAATAAAAATGTTTCAATAATCGATTTGAGCGAACAATGGGGATCCACAAGGCGAACAGTTCAATTGCAAAGGTTACCATTTCATTCTTAAACTAACACTCACAAGATGAGTCATAATCAGCTGTGATGGTAAAAATCCAAATTAATCCCGATTTTTACCTCCACAGCTTGCAATAATTATGACTTATGTGATGTTATGAATAGTCTAAGCTTACGAATAGGATGGTAATCATTTCAATGAAATATCTGTCAGTGTACTTGATCGATTTTTGTTACGAAAAATACTCTAACAACTAACTACGAATACATTTCGGTCGATGAGTTCAATGTCATGAATTCAGATCATATTACCTACATGGAACGCTGTATGACCAGACAGAACAAGAGAAATCCGTGGGGATTCACAAATGATGTTTTCCTACGGGGCTCTCGGAAGTATTGTTGAATACCCATGTAGAAAATGCCGACTTCCAACCAACCATAACAATCGAAACAGTACTGGTACAACACTGATTACCAGGGTTGGTTGCCAACGTTGTAACGTGGTTGAAGTAACAACCAGTACAATGTTGTTGTAACGCCGATAGCCAATACTGATTTGCCAACGTTGATTTCAAACTCGTTCAACGTTGTCCATTATGTGTGGTTTAATACGGCAAAATTTTGAAGAAATTATTATTCATGTTCTCGCATTGACTTCTTCACATGTTTTCGGATTATTCATTCGTTTCAAGAAACGATTCAAACTTCAGCAACATACGAACAGATGTGTTATATTTTTTACTTTCGATATAACCATGGACATTAGCTGAAAATATAAGGAATTTATTCTTCACTCTTCCTCTAAACCAATCCTCTTATTATAAGACTAACCCCCTCTAATTTTTAGTGACTTCATAAGATATTCTTCGTTTTAGAATAAATTCTTGAAATAAGAATATTCCCAGATCATTTTAAATAACCGCTCTGTACAAAATAATTTTGTAAATTATCTAGCCTGAGATGTAAAATGACTTATAAATTCACAATATTCGTATAGAAGTCATTCTAAACATGAGAAAATTTCAAATTGAAGAGTATTCTTGAAGTTGAAATTTTCAAATTTGAAAAAAAAACGCCTTATGTTCTGAGTTGAATTTGTTGTTAGGGTGATGATAAACATGTAGGAAGAGTTTGAAAGTTGGGTGGAATCTATATTGATCAGGAAAGTCCAAATCGTGTGGCAAAAGTTAGAAAATCTGTCAACTCAGCTCACGACACATGGGTATTCTATCAGCTTTCCTTCACTAAACGAAATCTAGGCAGGAGAAATGTATCAAAATTCAGTAAAATCAAGTTGGTACAGAGTAAGAGAGGACAGATATATTCATTGAATTTTATTGGTCATTATAAAAATGTTGATAAATAAGGAAAGGCTATAGAAGATCCAATGTGTCGTCTTTTAATATTTTTGTTCCAATAATGTTGTATCATGTTCCTACAAATGAATGTTATTATATTTATGAAACAGGTTCAATACACATGTTTCCTCAACCTACTAGTGAAAAGATACAAAAATGCACACAATACAAAATCATTGACCAAAAATATTGAGAGACGATAAATTGAGGCATACATAGCCTTTACGTATTTATCAACATTTTTATAATAACCAATAAAATTCAATGGATATATCTGTCCTCTCTTACTCTGTACCAACTTGATTTCACTAAATTTCGATACATTTCTCCTGCCTAGATTTCGTTTAGTGAAGAAAAGCTGATAGAATACCCATGTGCCGTAAGCTAAGTTGACAGATTTTCTAACTTTTGCCACACGATTTGGACTTTCCTGATCAATATAGATTCCACCTAACTTTCAAACTCTTCCCAAAAGTTTATCATCACCCTAACAACGAATTCCACTCACAAAATAGGGCTTTTTCCTCAAATTTGAAAATTTCAACATGAAGAGTACTCTTCAATTTGAAGAGTAAAACCATCCGTCGAGCTGCAAGTGAATAATCCAAGTTTTTTGCAATTCATTTTGAACATTTTTTTGACATATTTTTGATCAAATGAGTTCTTCATGACTCATATTTATTACAAAATTAATATGATCTCAGAGTTTTTGCCTAGAAGTACTGATGTAAGTATTTGAAGAAAATTCATTTTCGCTGCATCAACAAATTACGATTTTTTGACATGTTACAACAGCTATGACTGATTTACTCATTCATTTTGCACTTACTAACAGATTTTTTGATACAGATTATTCAAGAAATAACCACCACACATTTCACAAAAATAATTCATCAATTTTTTGATCACATAAATTTAACCTCACATTTGTCAACCGAACTGCAATTTTCACACAAGCTCATAGATTATTATATTCAACCGAGGGATGATTGAATCGGATAAACACGTCACTTTAATTGATCTTTTCTAATGCATCGCGTGGGTACCGGTTTGACGGTACAGAAAAATTATTACTGATACTGAATTTGAATAATTTGCAAGTCTAGTCTAGTCGATGTAAGAACTCCGGTAACAGTTTCAACGAAAATATCTTTATATAATATGTTATTGCTGTTATTTGAAAATTTGTAACTCATCAGAATGATAAGAGAAACATTCTTAATAGTATACAGTCGGAGAAGAATATTTAAAATCCGTCAATAACAACGTGTTCAAAAATATTCCCGTTAGATCTGTTACCGGACTCCTCACACCGACTCTACAATATTACTTTAATTTATGATGTCAAAATTCATAACTGGCGTACAGCTGTACTGGTCAAAGCGTCATTCTCTCATTAGGGTTAGGATTTTGTGTTAGGTTCGATTCCGCGTGTAGGGCTATGAAATTTTCGCCATTGACCCCCACAGTTTGAACGCTTGTTATCATTAAATATCTTCATCAAGATAATTTCCACCAGGGAGTTCGATTCCTGTAGAACGCGGTTCTAGCAACTGACATTGGAACATGTTTCCATACATCTATTACACATACAGTACGAGATCGACAAGGATTCCAATAATTTTTTTGTGAATTATTTGAAATTATTTTACAATTGCTGTAATATATGGATAGCGTTCATTTTTCTTATTTCTTTCATCAATTTCAGAACTAAACTAAGAGATTATATTCATTCGTATGATAATATTATGCAAAAATGAATATTATTCCATAGTCAACTGAATCATTTATGTGCACGTTTAATATCATTGTTGGTATACAATGAAAAACCAGTACTGATTCAGGGTTGATGTTAACGTTGACCCAGTATTGGTGAACAACGCCGTACCAGTGTTGATCAGCGTTATCATTCCGGGTTTATTCCAACGTTGTTTGCCAACAGTTGGCAGTTGGAAAATAACGTTATTCCAGTACTGGGTTGTTCGTCAATTTCTGCATGGATAACCACATTTTTTTATCAATCAGAACAATCAATTATCACGAAACAGACAATGCTACATGGCAACAGTGCTGGGAAGAAGACTACTCTATGAAACTTCTTCAGATTGTTTCTAGATTTCCGTAGATTTGTATGTGACTTTCGTACCAACGATTCCACTTGTTTTCTGAAAATTCTTTCCAGAATTTGGATTGTCCAAGTACCTTCAATGGAATTCTGGATAACATGGTATTACGGTAAGTCAACTCGTAGTCACTCTGAAATTCCGATAGGGATTCCTCATCTTCGACTTCCCATACCATACTTGCTATGTGCTTTTGGGTCACACGATACTTGAGAGAGCACGTTGAAAGTCTGTCCAAATTTCATCGAGACTCTTTCATTCCAAACTCTTTACGAGCTTGACCCATATAAAGATCTTCAGGCTGCAACAATACTGACGACTTGGGGGCCCGTGGCAAAATGATGAATTTCAGAAAATATTTTACAGAGAAAGGGATAAATTTTCAATAATTACAGATTTTCAATAATCACAAATTGTGCAAACTTTAATACTATGATAGTATGATGTCCTTTAGCTTCTTATTGAGTTTGCAAAATCTGCATCAATCTCGGTAGCGACCACAATTCAATAATATCTTCTATAAGTTCCTTACAATTTTACACTTCACTATGGTATGTATTCATGTAATTATACATGATGAATGATTTGAAGCCAAGGAAATAGTTCCTGTGGATCATTACAATCGTAGGCATATTACGAAAATGTATACAAAAATCGGTATTGAATTTTGTAACAAACAGTACCACTAAATTTCATACAGGCAACAAAATTACTTGTCATATTTACCACAATGTGCAATGTGTAATAACGAAACCTGATGAGGACCTGATAAGAAATCAGACTCTGATACTTTCCTATCCAAAATTTCTACCTGGGTACTGATATAGAAAGATGTATTTTTCAGCAAGAAAATGTATTGAGAATATAATGGGATTATATTTTTTCAGTCAAATAAAGGTTATGTATTGAAAAATTAATTTTGCTATTTGACTTGAGTTCTAAAATAGTGACAAAAGTGCCATTTTTTCCCAAATAGTGACAGAAGTGAGCTGCTTTTGAAAAAGTGATAAAAAGTGCCTCACTGGCAATCCTGGTATCGGGTAATCTCATTCAAACTTCAGACTCAACCGAACGTATTCTTGTTCCTGGCATCGTTCAGTCGATCACATTCAGGCTAACAAATTCTTTTATTTTAAAATCATCTTGAGAATGATATTCACGAATTTATCTACTCCTCCTTGGATCGTAAAAAATTGCGTGACAATATTTCAAGAGCACAACAGTTATTGTTCACAGTTTAACAAGTTCATTGCAACCGGCGTGCGACATCAGTGCAGGAAAGAGAATATTGTGAACTGTCATGTTGTTACTTGCCACGTGTATAATTGTTTCTTTTGGTTTTTTGGAATTCGTATTTGGTTATAAAACTGTATGCTATTGGGATACATCGTCAAGAGAAGCGGATGGTGAGATCGATATTATTGCCCATCATTTATTTTCCGCTCACATTCATTTTTCTAATTCGTTTCCGTTTGTGAAGAAACAACGTTGAGGTATTTCGATATTGGGCACTTTAGAGACGCGCTACCATTTTGCACGGACTCGATCGTAGGGTTTATACCTTTCGACCAAACTTCGATCACACAAGTTATGGCCCTCTTCTGGCAAAGAATCGACCTATCCAGACCATCGTTTGACCATCAAACGTACATTGGTTTCGGTTGTCGCGTATCTTTTCCTGGCCCCTGCGACTGGCAGACACACCAGACACTGGTACGTGAGTTCTTATAAACACCGATCTGAATACCATACTGAGAGGGAAAATTTAATATCCAACTGAAAGAAATTTTATTGAATAAATTGAATACCTGTTTTTTCATTTACCGAAGAAATTTTTGTACTCAATTGAGCCAATGAAACTCAATCAAAATGAAATCAATATTTCGTTGCAGCTATTCAATTATATGTGTACACGGAAGAAAAGCAATATAGAATATACACTGTAGAAGAATTCCACCGGAAAATTCCAATACATGTACTTGAAGCAATTAACCTGTACATATACCGCAAAATTTTACCACATTTGTACTGCAAACATTCAATACAAATGTTATGGAATTTCAACATCCAAACTGGGGATTTTCTGAGCCTCAGTACTGGAATTTTTCAATACGCGAACTGAACTTTTCCAGGATATGTACTGGAAAATTAATGCTGAAGATATTCATGAAAATAAAAAAAAATTGCTCACACAAAGTGATTTTGCACGGTCCTTGTGTTTCAACATGATTGAGAAACTTGATCGTTCATGTGGATGGACGGAAAGTCATGTCTACCTAACGGGATTTGAACCTACACTTTTCTACCTGCCTCCCAACTGAAACCTAAAACCTAACTGATGAGCTATAGCGCGACATGTGGGAAGGCCAGCTTGGATTGCTACATATGCTTAATATCAATATCAATTTTATTTGCTACAATTATAATTATTATTCAAAACCTCAATCAGGAAATTTTCAATATAAAGACTTCAAATTTTTCCTGCCAGAAATGACGAAGTCCAATAGAAGTGAAAAATTTTAGTGCAGCAGTGATTGAATTCCACCCTGACTGTGAAATTCTGTTGCATAGCAACTGGAACATTCCATCACACGACCTGAAAATTGCAGTTCAAAACCTATATAATTTCTTATTGAGGGGATACTTTTTTCAGGTGCGCAAGAACTGTAAAATTGTGGTAAGAGCCAGTGAAATTTCCGTCAAATCATGGCAAAATTTCAGTACACCATCCCAAACTTGAAAATTTCAGTACAAGGACTGAATTTTCAGTTACGCTTGGTAAATGTTCAGTACCGTACCAACAAAATCTCTGTACATGTACTGGAATATCCATATTCCAGTACTAGCACTGAAAATTTCCAGTCCAGTTGCACAGTAATTTTCCAGTTTTTTTTTTACAGTGTGAATCAGGGTAAGATGGCGCACTTTGTCGCTCCACCACAGCACGGCATAATTCATCAAAACTCATTTATTCAAGGAAAATTTGAGGATCGTAATTGGATTCTCATATTCTTCTTGCGTGAACGAGGTTTGATGTATTATTTTATGCTGTACACGGAGAAAAATGCAGGTCAAACACATATAACCAAATTTCGTAATCTTATGATTCACTTTGTAAAATTTTATCCGCAACGTTTGGAAAGTTCATTCCAGGAAATGTGAACCGTTTCATCTTTATTGAAAATTGAAGAAATACCCTCAGATTTTAAGGAATATTCTGAAATTTTTATTAAATATTCCTATATTTTTGACCTGCATTCTTCTCTTAGTGGAAGAGCGGGCGAGTGTGTGAGCTCACCCCCATACACCCTACTTGCAGCAGCTACTGATGTAATCGATTCCCGACTAGCTAGGGAATGTAATCACGGCCACCACTTAGTAGTTGAGACAAATACCAAATGCTCTAAGTGCTGAGTAGTTGTCGTAACTATATATACTCACCGTAGATGGTCGAAATTCGACTACGTGGGTAGTTATCCAAATAGAAATGCTCTAGTTATTGATGAGTTTAGTGACGCTTAACTAGCGAAATACTAGACACTTGCAAGTACCTCACCAGAACCCTATCAGGCACTTGCAAGCGTCTAGTTTTTGGCTGGTTGATCGTGACAAAACTTGTCAATGACTGGAGCATTTCTACCAGGGTTGCTGCAAGTATTCCTTTTCACGCCGTGTATAATTTATTGTTCCTGGCAATTTTGTTTGTCATTGTAATCTGAGTTCTTACGAGTACTCCGTCCACCACAATATTATTCAATCGAATATCGTATTACAGATCAAAGATCATTACTCGAGAATGAATTTGATCAAGAGAATATCCAAATTGGTAAATGGACTGGGATTCGACGGTGCTGATTTGTCCTGGCCATTCCCATTGGATATCCCGCGTGTTAGGAGATTTGGAGATATGAACCCCGAATGGATTCCTTATTCGACGCATGATGCATTATCAAGACCGTCTACTAGTCAAAACATTCCTCTCAATGTTGAAATGGACGGATTCGTTCGCTTCGTGCAGGATTTATCTACAGAGTTGAAGAAGTATAATAAGAAAATAACTCTGTCGGTCTTGGCTCGCGCAAATCTAGGTGAGTGAGGATTATTCACTTGAAATATTATTGTAATATCGATGATATCACAGATCCTCGCATCTGCTCCGCAATCGAACCCTTCATAGAACGTTTCCATCTGCTAACATTCGATTACGCTAGCCCGTATTTCCAACCCACAACAGCCGACTATACAGCTCCTCTACACGATCAACCATACGCTCCTGGTCTCAGCGTCAGCAACACTGTCAGGTACGAATTTGCCCCACTAATTTCGATCACCGCGAATGATGATTCCTTGTTTTCTGTTTCAACAAAGATGGTGGATTCTATGGACCACAGTCCCATCGGAGAAGATTGTAATAACCATCCCAACTTTTGCCCGAACCTGGCGTGTGCCTTTCGAGGTATGCCGGGCAAACCATGTCCCCATATTTAATGTGCGTGGGTTGGGTTCACGAGGGCCGCACACGCGAACTTCAGGCCTTTTATCGTATTACGAAGTATGTCCCTCACTTATGAAGCCCGAAATCCTGAAGCAGATCGGAAACTCTCACGGCCATCGAATCACATGCGATGTCGAAACGGTGGGTGATAATGGATGTCATAGGTTTGGAATGTTTTCCAATGGCTCACCATTATGGGCCACTTACGAACATAAGAAAACGATACGTCCCAAAGTTGAATGCATGAAGCAGCGAAAATTGGCTGGGATAGGAATTTACGAACTCGCTTTGGACGATTTTCATGGGAGGTGCGTAGAAGATTCGATCCTCAAAGTGATTGCTCGAGAAATCAATGCTCCATGAATTTTGTACAATTTAACAAAATAGAGCAATAAATATGTTATATCCAATATAATGTGGAATACTCAATGAAAATTCATTTGCAGTTCTTTTTGGAGTAGTTTGAATTTGATGGAAGAATGAAATCCAATATTCCATATCATGAAAGGAGATATGTTTGTCATTTTCGGCAGAAGTTGCTGCACAGAATGCAAATTCAAGGCTAGATTTTCATATATTTGAAGTAATGAACACGAAAATTCATGTTTTTGTCTTTTGCCAACTTAAGATTGTGTACAAGGTGATGACCCTGAAGACAGCGAGCAAAATCTATCAACCAATTGCTGCGACTTCCGATAAAATATATAAATAAAAGATTTGTGGATTTTTATGTTGCATTAAGCATGGGTGATAACTTGAGCTAGCTTAGGTAATAGCTTGGCCCAGGATGATACTCTTTTTTCAAGCGGCAACTGGCAATCACTCTCACCAGGGTGTTCTTGTTCCTTGTGTGTCCCATCGAAGCATTCAATGAATATATAAGTCTCCTTTGAAGATTCCACGACGAAAAGAGTTCTCCCTCTATTCATCCACGGGTTTACTTCAATTCCAGGCCCACCGGATTCATATCACTCATCAGTTCAAACTGATCAGAAAAGTTATTTGCCAAACTTCATGGAATTCTACAATATTTATTTTGTCCATAAAGGAATCATAAAATGAATGTCGTTGTTTTTTATTATTTTCAACTACAATAAAAAATGAAACTGACCATTGGCGTGAGTTGCCACAACACTGGGCCATGGTTACGACAGCGTTCAGGCGTTCGCTTCCCCCTAACAAGCAAATTCGTCTCCTGTTTGCCATTGATGGCGAATGCTGTTACAATTCTATCCCCAGTGTGGGGTCTCGATTGTAGAAACTATTGGGCCGAGGGTAAAAATGATGTTATTATTTCCGACTGACATCATGTTTGGTAACTTAGGCTCGACCCAACTCAGGGAACCTTGCGGCAGCCTAACGCTCATGATAATTTTTACTTAAAGAATGGGTTCATCTGAAAGTTGTAACTTGTGAACTTGTAGTGTCCTTGATTATGGATTGAAAGTCGTTATTTTTCAGAATTGTCAATGGTTGCTTGAGAACTGTGATTTTACTGCTACTGACATACCATAGCAATCCCGGAATTCCAAAAAAATCATTGACTCCAACCACGAGAGTTCAAAGATCATAGCGCATGGAGAAAATCTCGAATTCAGGCCAGGAGTTCTACAAGTCTGAACAAAAAATTGATTCTGGCGAAACATCTCATTCAAACATTAGACTCAGTAAATTTTATTCGAGTTCTCAGCGTCGTTGAGTCGATTGGCATTCCCATTCGTTTAACAAATTCTATTGTCTTGGCGTGGTGTTGAGAATTATATTTATAAATTTATCTACTTCCTCTTAAGTCGTAGACAATCGTGTGAGGATATTTCACGAGCACAACAGTTATCGTCCATAGTTGGACAAGTTCATTTCAACTGACGTGCGGCATCAGTACGTAAAAGACAGTGTTGTGAACTACGATGCTACTTGCCACGTGTATAATTGCTTTTCTTGGTTACTTAGAATTTGTAACTGGTTATAGAACTGTATGCTATTGGGATACATCTTCAGTAAGTGGGCGGGGTAAGATCGGTATTGACCTGTATCTTCCTTTTATTCGCATTGTTTCCTTCTAATTCGATTCCATATGTGAAGGGAGAAGTTTCAGGCGATTATCTTCCTCGGAACTTCGGGCCGCGCTACCATCTTGCACGGACTTGATCGCAGGATTTATAGGTTTGAACGATGCTTCGATTCGGAATACTGAAAAAAAATTTTGGGCAATAATTCCACTATTGAGAACTGCGGCTGATCAAAAAGTGTACATTGGTTTCGGCTGTCGTGCATCTTTCCCCGGACCCTGTGACTGGCAGGCACATCTGAACCTGGTACGTGAGTTCTTTCACATCCCGATTTGGATCATATACTGCTCTCTAAATAAGAAAGAGTGAGAATTCCACTCGAATGGAGAGGTGGGTTTCCTTCTGGCTGCCTGAAGTGTGAATTCTCTCACCAACACAGTGCAACTCCACTCTTCAGACAGTCGGAAAGGAACCTATCCTTCCGTTCGAGTGGAATGCTCACTGTTACAGATTCAAAAAATGACAGGAGAGCTCAAATATTCAACTGAATTACATTTTTTGAATCAATTGAGTGCCTATTGTTTTGAATATTCGTACATTTGAGCAAAATAAAAACACTTTGTCACGTACAATCGTGAAATATTAATTTCACTCATTTATTATAATTTGAAAAGAATACAACGCGTACATTTAGCTCGTGGAAGCGTTAGCGAGAGAATGCGATCTCGAGCACACAACTGCGCATATATCAGCGTCGAGCGCAGTCGACGGTCGCCGAAGATTGACGAACATTCAAAAATCCAGTTGAATCGTATTGTATATATATATATATACATATATAAGGCATAAAGAAATACAAAATGTCATGAATACGAAACATACCTATAACTAATAGATTATTACAACGAAAATTATACACCTATTCTCATTGAAATACTTTCCCGTGTGAAAATTTCTCCCGGGCTTAGACTTGAGCCAGGTTTATGATCCCTACTTGAAGAGTTGCCCCAACTTGGAATGTTACGCTTTTCAATCCAGACCCCGTGACGGTATCAAATATCGGGGCAAAACCATGGTAGGCAACTTGGGGCCTGTATGGGCTGTGGATGGGCATGTCTGGATTGAGGTATTCCAGGAATACACTCGCAACCCCAACTGGGGCCCCCATCGGTCGGGGGTAAGCAACCTTGTATTGGATGCGTAAGATAGGTCCTTACGGGGCCAGGACCTCCCTTAGGATATTTGACAGTTAATTTAGAGCTGATTAGGTGCTGGAATCAAAAATTTAGAACTCCACTGGAAATGCTAGAAACTGTGACGGTTCCAAGTTCATGAGAAACTGGAACTGCCAGAAAGTAGGATGAGGTGTTTTCGAAAAATTTGACATATGAGAATTTAGAGCTAATCAAGAGCTCTGAGGATCTCATTGAGGATTTTTGAAAAACCGCCCCGGACCATGGGGGCTGGGGAGCTTGGACGGAATGAGAGGGGACTAATCGGACAAATGAGAAATGAATTAAGAAATGCAATTCCAGTCGAAGGACAATGGAACTGAACCTAGTGGACCATATCTAGGCACATACAACGAGGATATGTTGAGCTGGAACCGCCACAGGGAAAAAATCAAAGTTTCTCGGGGAAAATCATATATGAGAATTTAGAGCTATTCCAGAGCGCTCAGAATCCCAAGTGAACATTTTTGATAAATCACCCCGAGTATGATAACATTGGAAAAACGTGGGAAAAAATGGGAAATTCGATTGATTGAATTGTGAATTAGAGAGAATTCATAATTCAAGGCATTGGGCGGTGGAATTTGAACTCCAGAGTACATATCCAAGCTGCTACGGCCAGAGGAAGAAATTTGATCCCCATGAAATGATATGCTGACCAGGAATCTCCACAAGGGAGAATCAAAGTTTTGCGGGGAAAATGATATATGGGAATTCCCAGCTATTCTGGAGCTCTGAGAATTCCACGTGAACATTATTGATCACTCAGCCCTAGCATGATAAGATTGGAAAAACGTGGAAAAAATTAGAAATTCGATCGATTGATTGATGTGTGATATGGTCCATGGTCCGGGGCGGTTTTTCAAAAATCCTCAATGAGATCCTCAGAGCTCTTGATTAGCTCTGAATTCTCATATGTCAAATTTTGCGAAAACACCTCATCCTACTTCGTGGCGGTTCCAGTTTCTCATGAACTTGGAACCGCCACAGTTTTTAGCATTTCCAGTGGAGTTCTCAATTTTTGAACTCAGCACTTAATTAGCTCTAAATTATCCAATAATCACCTTCCTCAAAATCGCTTGTGGCAGATCCAGGTTCATGGACCTGTGATGAGGGAATCATTGGATGATTGCTTGGCGTGTCAATTGGATCAGGCTTGAAAAAAACCATTGGCCTAAGCTTGTCCTGATCTTATCAGTCCCGATGGTTGGCCAAATTCCGTGAATTGTTCAAGCCAAATTTTGGCGGGTCTTGTGCCAGACTTAAGCCATGATTGAGTCAGTCTCCCGTACACACATGGGTATTTTATTGTGACCCAATAAAAGTATTTTATCCACCACAATACAATTTCATCGAATTTCGTATTACAGATCCAAAATCATGACTCGAAAATGAATTTGATCAGGAATATATCTACATTGGTAAATGAACTGAGATTTGACGGTGCTGATTTGAACTGGCCATTCCCTTTGGAGATTCCGCGTGTTAGGAGATTTGGAAATATGAAGCGCAGATGGATTCCTTATTCGACGAGTGAAGCATTTTCAAGACGATCTAGATTTAAAACAACTCCTCTCAATGTTGAAACGGACGAATTCGTTTGCTTCGTACGGGATTTATCGGAGGAGTTGAGGAAGCACAGTAAGACCTTAACTCTGTCGGTCTCGGCTCATGCAGAAATGGGTAAGTGAGGATTATTCACTTGAAATACCAGAATGTTGGGAATTTTTGTATGAATGCTGATGTTTTTGTCTGAAGGTTCTTTTTCAAATACGTGTACGAATTCAGTTCCATACAAAATTAACATTGAATTGAATATAAAATGTACCATAATCTAAATTTTCGGCATGTTTTTGTACATTAATCGTCATGCAGAATGTGTGTGAACCTGAATTCATGCACGCACTGAGAAAAAGGCTAGTAACAGTTATCAAATATATTCTCGAATATGACCAATCAAATACTCGATAACATTGATCAAATATTCAATGATATTCATAATGCAATCGATCAATGTTATCGAATATTTGAGAATATATTTGATAACCGTTACCAATCCTTTCTTTCAGTGCGCGATTGAGAAAAAATTCAGATACTTCTTGACAGTGCACTGCAATATCGATGGATGTAATTCACAGATCCTCGGATCTGCTCCGCAATCGAACCCTTCATAGAACGTTTCCACCTGCTAACATTTGATTACGTCAGCCCATATTTTCAACCAACAGTAGCCGACTATACAGCTCCTCTACACGATCGGCCATACGCTCGTGGTTTCAGCGTCAGCAGCACTGTCAGGTACAAATTTGCCCCACTAATGTCGATCATCGCGGATGATGATTCCTTGTTTTCTGTTTCAACAAAGATGGTGGATTCTATGGACCACAGTCCCATCGGAGAAGATTGTAATAACCATTCCAACTTTCGCCCGAACCTGGCGGGTGGTTTTAAACACATGTTTGGAAAACCATGTCCCCATATTCAAGGCGCATGGGTCGGGTTCACAAGGGCCGCACACGCAAACTTCAGGCATTTTATCCTACTACGAAGTGTGTCTCCCGCTTATGAAGCCTGACACCGTGGAACGCCCTCAAGGCAACCTCCTCAATCAATACCAGTTTAACGTGGTGACTGAGGCGGGATGCCACAGATTTGGGATATTATCTCACAATGGCTCGCCACTATGGGCCAGTTACGAACATGGACTCACGATACGCGCCAAAGTTCAATACATGAAGTGGCAAAGATTGGCTGGGATGGGGATTTACGAGCTTACTTTGGATGATTTTCATGGAAGGTGTATAGGAGGTTCCCTTCTCAAAATGGTTGTTCGAGAAATCAACGATCCATGAATTTTGTACAATTCATCGAAATAGAGAAATAAATATGTTATATCGAATATATTGCGGAAGATTCGATAAAAACTGATTTGCAATTTTTTGAGGAGTGTTTTAATCAAACCTTATGAGGGAAAATTACATCCGTCATCCCAACTACGTATCAATATTCCGTATGATGGAAGAGAAATTAAAACTAGGAATCTCGAACTTGGTTCAAGAGCTGAACAAGATGTAGTAAAAACTTCCAGATTCATCGAATGTTGCGGAGTCCTTCAGTTTCGTAGATAATCCCCTTAGCAAGGATCACTGTAGCTATTCTGGAGACATTGCGAAATCTTACGAGGCCTAGTGACGCCTTGTTATCGCCTAGAGGATTACTAGGGTGAATTCCACTAGGGCGTATCCAATTAAATTCCCATTCAGCCAACGAATTATTTTGTTTCACCTACTTTTTTCTAGATCATAAAAAATCGCCTGACAATATTTTACGAGCAGAACAGTTAGCGTTGATAGTTTGTCGAACTCATTCCAACTTACGTGCGACATCAGGACAGACAAAAGACGACTGTGAATTCCCAAGCGTGTATCGCCTATATAATGACAATCAGCCCCAGGCTGGATCCGTCCTTTTCAACCCAGTATTGGGAAATGACGATGGGGCCCATGTTGGCTCAATCTTGGCCCTGTTGTGCTTTCCCATACAATTATGGTTGATAGAAAATGGAAATAATGAATCTTAGTGCAGGCACATTTGAACTTGGCCCTAATTTGGACCAGCGTTAGGCCAAGATTGGGGTGAATTCATATCCCGAGCATGTGTGTACAATCCTCAGCGTGTATGAATTTCAGTCCAGTCTTGGGCCCATATAGGCACGATGGGGCTCAACACTAGGCACAAGACTGGACCGAAGTGGAGCTGAAATTCATGCCCGCTGGGGTGGAATTCAAAGCAATTTTCCTATTTAAAAAAAAAAGGAAGGGGCAGTATTGATTGCCTAATTTGGGTTCATGCTGGGCCCATGGTGTTGCCAATCCTCAGGCGAAGCAATACATCCAAGCTGGGAATGATGTTATCATCTCAGGGTTGGACCTATTTGTCTGCCCAGCTGGACCCCATGTTGGGCTTGGATTGGGCCCGCCGTTAATACACACTTGGGAATGATCAATTAATTTCTGTTGCAATCAAGCTGGTGGGATACGTGGACTTCAGTCCCATCGGAGAAAATCGTGGTAACTATCCCAACTCTCGCCCGAACATAGCTCGTGTCTTTTCACAAATCTCCGGAAGATAATATCCCGATATATAACGCGGAAGGAATGGTAAATCCAGGTCTGTACCTTCAAACTTCAGGCATTTTATCCTACAACGAAGTGTGTCCCTCGCTCCATCCTGGAGCTCCTTGACAGATCTCACGGTGCGTACAGATTACTCGTAGTCGACTAGTGCGTAGTGCCAATCACGCTTGTTGCCACAGATTTGGAATATCACCCCACATTCGGGCACCGATATGGGCCTTTTACGATCATCGAACCACGATACAGGCCAAAGTTGAATAGGAATTTACGAACTTGTTTTGGATGATTTTCATGGAAGGAATGATTGTTTTTGTAAAATTGATCAAAATAGAGATATGAATGTCAAATACACTGCGAAATATTCAATGAAAATTCATTTGAAATCCTCTTAGGAGTAGTTTAATTAAACATTATGAGAGAAAATTACATCCGTCAGCCCAACACGTATTGGCATTCCATATGATAAGAGAAGTGTGTGTCCTGCTGTACAGGATATCGGCTCTCGTCCTCTCTACCTCCCTCACAATATTTGATCAACGCGTGACCCAGATATCACCGAGTTAAGAGAAATTAATGTACCAATTTAGATGGACAGATATCAGATTACAATATACCATACTCGAAATAATAACGATTCCAACGTATCTCCATATAAAGAATATATTTCTTGCAACTCCAGGTCTGTAAATATTTTGAAGAAAAAAAACAAAACCCAGCCCGATATTATCCCACGTTGATTTTTCACCATTCGTTCCTGTCCTTGGCACGTTTCACGCGTGATACACTTTCGTTTGCACGCAACGCATCCACGTAGATCTGTCTCTACGTACATCCAATGATATCGCATTCTAAAAGAATCATCAATTACAACGCTTTGGGTCGTGGATCGAAAGACGTCGATCAATCGATGACTATTAGAGACTGCATGGGAGGAGAATAGTATTCCCTCGATCGATATTCGTTCTATACTCTCTTTGACGATGAATATGAATTGATCCAGCTCAAGGATTTGGATCGAGCGGACGTACTTGCCCTGCTGGTTTTCTTACTTCTTCATTATTAACTTTCAAAACTAGTGGTTCGATTCGACCTTCCAACAAAGCAAACTGTGTTCGCCGTGTTATATTACCTGCCCAACTTCGGTGCTGCTGTTGTTGTTGTTGGATAACGACCGACGTTGATGTCGAGTCTTATTTATCTCACTTTCATCGAAATCAAATTGATGTGTACATTATACGGATTTATATTCCAAAGAAGAGAGAGAGAGAATAATAAAAAATCAACGACGAGAATTGCTGAGAGGAAGTATAATTACGCGATCACGAAGGGGAAAAAATGAATGTGCTTGTATTGAAGTACTCGTCATGGGAATTTACAACGATGATGATGATGATGATGATGATGATCAGAGACGGTGCAAGAATAAACGGAATAAATACTGATTTGAAGTTGTTGCCATTTGACGTTGTCATTGAACGTTGCCAAGGGAGTATAACGAACCAAACGTAATTGAAAGTGTCGTTAATTCGGTTACGTTTGTGTCTTCTAATTCCCTTCTGGCGCTTGATGGGTTGATTTTTTTATCTTGCATCTTTACCAAAGGTTTTAGTGAATTCAGTCTCTTTTTTGGTTCATAGAACTTGTGTTGTGGGGCTGATGTTACTTTCTGATACATTTTAGTGAGCAAATGCATCTATGATCTGGTTGTGTCATTGGAAAGGGCTTGACACGCTGAGCTCCTTGCCATGAGCAATTTTGAACTCCGCGTGTAAATTTGTATTGGGTGTACAAATAAGTTTTAGGACACTTCAATTCCGTATCATAACAGCTATTCTAAATTCATTCAAAGGTCCCGCTCACTTATGATAAATGGCGCTTGATATGTAGTATCGAAACGTAAAGGAGTCATCATAAACTAGAAATTCTGTGAATTAAACATGCAGACCGATAAGCTATTTATCAGACCCTGCATTCGCTATGAATTCCATCGAGGGAAGAGTGTTAAGAAAGCTTGTGGTGAATCGACGGGGCTGATTTGTTCTGGCCGTTTCCGTTGGATATTCCTCAAGCTGAAGCTTATGGAAATATGGACCCCACATGGGTTCCTTCTTCGATGTTCAGGGACTCCTCAAAACCCTCCGAAGGACATATGTTGTATGTCGAAGAAGCGAAATTCGTTTTATTTGTACAAAATTTATCCGAAGAACTGAAAAAGTATCATAAAACATTGACTCTATCGGTCTTGGATTGGGCGGTTCCAGGTGAGTAGAGATTATTCACTTGAAATATCATTGTAACATCGATGAATGTGATGGACAGATCCTCGCATACTCGCAGCAATTGAACCCTTTAGAGACCGCTTCAATATGCTATCATTCGACTACGTCAGCCTGTATTTTCAACCCACAAAAGCAGACTATACAGCTCCTTTACGCGATCGCTCGTACGCTCCTGGTCTTAGCGTCGCCAGCAGTGTCAGGTACGAATTCACCAGATCAATTCCGATTTAACTATCATACAATGATTCATTGATTTCTGTTTTAACAAAGATGGTGGCGTTTCTTGGGTAAAATCCCATCAGAGAAGATCGTGATAATCATCCCTGCATTTGCCCGAACATGGCGCGTGTCTTTACACGAATGTCCGGAAAACCGTATCCCGATACTTAACGCGAGAGGATTGGGTAGTCAAGGACCGCACACTCGAACTCCAGGCATTTTATCCTACTACGAAGTGTGCCCGGCTGTTATGAAACCCAACATAGTGGACCTTCCTAGAAATACTCACGGTGGATATCAATTATACGTAGTTGGTGAGGAGGGTCATGTCGGGTGCCACAGATTTGGAACATTCACTCACAGTGAGTCATCGATATGGGCCAGTTACGAACATGAAACGACGATACGTGCCAAAATTGAACACATGAAGGAAGAGAAGCTGGCTGGGATAGGAATTTATGAACTTGCTTTAGATGATTTTCATGGAATATGCGTGGGGGATTCGCTTCTCACAATGATTTCTCTAGCAATCGATGATCCCGGAATTCTGTAAAATTTATTAAAATAGAAAAATAAATATAAACTCATAATCCTGGTTTGGCGTCTTCAAAAAAAGAGAGAAAAGGCACTCATGAGAATTTTCTGATCTCGATCCTGATCCATCTTTCAACCACTCAAGAAACCCTACCCGGCTAGAAATTATCATAGGTTTCACCTGACATATGGTGAGGACCTAACAAGGTCATCCGAAATACGATATATCTGCTGAAATCCTGATCAGGATGAGATGTGGATGCCCCAAGTAGGAATAAGCCCACTTCATCCTAATTAGGTTTCCCTTAAATTATCCTAGAAGGTTGAAATGGGTTTTCCTCGCTGTAATCTCATCAACACCTAGTTAGGTTATCCTGAGATTATGAACATATTTGTTTATAAAGTATAGTTTTATAAATTGGATGCAAAAATGCCTTAATTTTAGATTGCATGCTCCTTTCTCTAAATTAGGACAATATTTCTGACCAAATGTCAACTGTGCGTATCTTCCAAGTTAGACCTCTCCTTGCCGAATACAACATTTTTGGTCTGTGGATTTCCTGTTCATATCCTGATTTCAATTCATTCTGGAGGTTTTGGTATGGAAATCCGCATCAAATCCTTATTAGTCTTGCCTCATTAGGTCCTTATATTAGTAAAGCGTTACATGACTCGTCAGGTCCTGATGAGGTTGCTTTACCAGGACCTGGGCTGGATCAAAGTTGACCTAATCTGGTCCATGGGGTAAAGAGGAACGCAAAAGCGACTTAGAGGCTACAGGAAATCGGATAACATCTTCTAAAATCTTAAATCGGTTGAAAAATGCATCAGAATCAGGATCAGGGAATACCGTGAGCTCGTAGTACACTGAGAAAAATTTTCTTGTACAATTTCCCATCATTGCTGGTAAATTTAGGATATAACCTGAAAACTACAGAATGTACTGTCAAACACGGTAAATTCAACTGTTATTCTATTAACATCTACGACCAAAGCGAGTGAAGATAGCTAGAATGATTGCAAAGTTCACACATAACCGACAGCGTGTTTCGTCATTTTCAAAGTATATCCCAAATATACCAGCAATGATGGGAAATTGTACAAGGAAATTCTTCTCAGTGTACATTTAACCATAAGGGAGCTTTGCAGCCAAAATTGTTTCCACACCAATCCCATATGTGATTAGCACAAGCATGTGAACTTTTGAACGTACTTTCTATCCCATCGATTCAACTTCTTCCGATGTTGCGCGACCTGAGTTTTAGTTCATATTCATATCATACGATCATCCCTCATTTCATTTCTCACGCTTTTTTCAATGACCCTTCTGGAGGCAAAAGGTGAACAATTATCAGCCATTTGTTGTGGGACTTCCACAGAAATCGGATGGTAATGATAGTTATTTTTGAACAGTAATGTAACGTTCAATCGGCCAATTCCTAACCAACTTTCATGGACAGAAACTGAACCACATTTTGGTTAGTAATTGAGCAATAGGCGAATTATAAATAGCTCCAAATGAGGATTCAGCTTCAGAGAATTTCCAGACCATTGCCCGAGAGTGAGCACAATCGGCCCCTGTCTCGCCCAAATTTGATTCAACAATTTCACACCCCAAGGAGTGCCTTAAATGTCTGACGAAATGATGCTTTGGTATTAATTCTAATTCTAATTCTAATATTCTCTATAAAATGTTTTCAATATTACACATGTATAACGTATGCATTTTTTTACTTACTGCCAAACAAATCCACCGCTAATACCATCTCGTAGTCGATCCTTCAGACTTCTTTGTCTCCCTGGTCCCAAAATACCCGGTGTCTCGTACGATCTATTCGTTGTATTCGCATTACCACCCCCTCCCTCATTCCCACTTCCGCTTCCACCGCCAGAAAACAACGCCATCTGACCTTTATCTTTCCAGTTCACTCACTTGCCTGTTCAAGAGACACATTCCAACTTTATTTTCAAATGATTTACTTTTCTAATTAGTTCATCATTCATTCGAGTTTTCAACAACACACACTCTTCATTCTCGACATCTCCTCGATCCCGAAGACTCCCAGAATTATTCCCAACTTTGGGAACAGGGTGATTCGAGACTGCTATATCCAAAGCTAAATTGAAACTTCTGCTAATACAACAAACTGATTCATTTCGTTACAACGAGAAAACTTGCACTTCTCGAAGGATAATTTCATGAAATCATGAAATTCCACCTGAAATAAAAGAGAAAAACCTTCATGATTTACATTTATTATCCTTCTAAACGATCGCGAGATCAATCCAATAGATACGAATCTAATCTAAAAGGAAAAGGAAAAAATTCCCTGATGTTGCAAATAATAATACACAGCATTGTCAATCAACGTCACCCCAATGATAAATGTCGTCCTGGCTCCACATTTCCACGGCAAACGAAAATATCTAACGCGGAGACGCAGTAGCCATTGTCCTACATTTTTCAACAAAAATTGGATGAAAGTCGAGTTGACAAGATGAAAAAACTCGACGACGTACATCATCTTTCCTCTCCTTTTTTTCCAACTTTCAAGGATTAATAAATAATATTATCGCGTATAAACTAATTCTGTGGGATTCAGAAGGATAGTAGCAATCACCGCTGATTAACGAATTATCTACTCATGAATGAAAAATCAATAATATCTGTAGACCGCAATTTCATAACTAGATTTCATAACCTCACTTGAATCTCTTGAGAATAACATTGCGTGCAGACACCGTCGCGTTTCAACAACGGAATACTCAATTATTGATAAGGATATTGAATTCATTCTCGATGTTTAAACGTTTGAATGATCGTTCGATGTTTCTCGGTTATGTCATTACTTCATTCAAAGACAAATTCATTGAAAAATCTTGAGTGGGTATTTTTTTCCCAAGAAATAAGGTTCAATTTTAAGGAATTCGACACAGCGAACACGGCGGGGGGGAGGGGGTGGGGGGAGGGAAATCATGCATCCCAGGTAGGAAATGCCAATATTGACAACTGGCACATGCTTGGCAAAATACTGGGCTGCCAAGCATCGCGAACCAATATTGGTCCAATATACAACCGTTGTTCATTCTAGAAACCATACCGGGTTTCATAGGAAATGCCAATATGACAACTGGTGCAAGCTTGGCAAAATATTGGGCTGCCAAACATGGCGAACCAATATCAATCCAATATTAAACCATTTGTTATTTGAGAATCTATACCACGTTTCGTAGGGAATGTCATTACAACAAGTGGTTGAAGCTTGGCAAAACATTAAACTGTCAAGCATGGTGAACCAATAATGGGCCAATGTACAACCAATGTTTATTTGAGAACCTATGCCACATCTCCATGTTTGTGATTTTTACAGAGTTGTACCGATATCCCTGCTAAAAATCTTATCGTTTTCTATGGGAAATTTTTAGCAGGGATGGCGTGAAAAATGACGTCATTTTCTTCTCCAAGAAAAGTGTGTTTGAAGAATCAGGTTGAAGCATGGCAAAAGTGACAAACATACACAACTTGGGCCAGGGCCGGTTTAATCGTGTGAGCTAAGCTCCAAAATACTCATATAATACATATATCTTGAGACATTGAGCCATGCTTGGCATTGCATTCTGGCCCAATATTGAGTCCCAAGCCTGGCACGAGGTTATCATCTCAACCTTTCACCAAGCTTGGGCCATTTTTCCTCATGGATTCTGGCCCAATATAAGTCATAATTGAGCCAAGATCGGGCCAAGCTTGGGCCATCTGTTAATTCATACCTGGGATAGATACCACAGCAAACTAAATAGCAACTAATTTTTCCATTGAGAGCTTCCGAATACCATTTTTCATTTTCTTGTGGCAGTTCCAGGTCACTTTACAGTTAGAATCGCCATAATTCCTTCAGGGATTCATTCAGCAAAAAACTCCGCACTGTGGTTTTAGGAAATTAGGAGTTTAGCAGATGATTTCTTCATAGTTTCCGTTTGGATATGGTGTTCCAGCTTCATCAGGGTTCCCACAAAATTTTTATCCTCAATTTCCCTGACTTTCCATGACGTTTCTTCGAGAATTTCTATGACCATTGGCTACATAATGGGGATGAAAAAAAAATGATGAATAAATATTTCAGTACACCTCCTATCGGAATCAAAGATATCCTATTAGTTTCTATGCAGTTATTGTCACAGCAGCTATGGAAATTTATGGGAGGTCTATCGAACTTCTCGAGCAGGGGAGTCAATAATGAAAACATGAACCTGACGATCCATTGCATATGATGAACGAAATTGTTAATTAAAAATGAAAACTTACATACGACAATCAAATATTGTGTTAAATCCGCAAGAACGAAAGTTATATACTCGAACTATTGGTATAAGTATTTGCTATAACACAAATTTGCTATCACAAATAAATTAATCAACAAAAACTTTCGTCTTATTCTAATAGGAATTAAGAGAACAGAAGTTATTTCATCGTAGAAGAACATGGAAGAATGAATTTAAAAATCTCATCACATGTATAATCAAACAAACTTCACTTTTTAACTGAAACTGAACTTAAGAATTGATATCACGTATTTTAGCAAAAATGTTAGTACAATACTTTCAGTTGGAACAAAAATAAATTTTCAATCTGATTTCAAATTAATAAAACTGTCCCAGCAGAGTATTATATGTTTATGAACATATGTTCAAACTCGCCGAAATAAAATACACGAAATTCAATGAGAATTCTTCTTTCAAGAGGGAACCATAGAGAATTACAGTACGTATACAACAAAAATAATCATTTCCTTGAATACAATGAATATAGAAGATTCAGAAGGTAAAAACATTGAATGATACAGGCAAACTGTTTCAAAAATTAATTTGAGAAATATAATCCTAATCATATTTTTTTTATTCTGTTCATTATAATACTTCTTCTAAATGTTTGATTTTTTTAATTAATCGCTTCTTCCTCAATTCGCTGTTTTATGCGAAATACCTGTCTCTCTTCTTGAAGTTTCTTGAGTTCCTTCATTGAAAAAAAATTGTACTTTGAATACATCCAAATAGACATTCCCAACCTTACTTCTTTGAGAAGATTAAACACTTTTCTCTTGGATATAAAAAGATTTATCATTCGCTCTTGTTTTAGAATAATACGTTCACTCATTCTCTGAATTTCTTGGAATGAAAATCCACTCCTGAAGAATGAAAATACTGCGACTCTGATAAGAGTGAGCATTTCACTCTTCAAAGCGAGTTAAAATTCCACTCCAATACAGTAAAGATGCATTCTTTTGAAATGGAATCTCATTCTTCTTGAACTTGCAGTGTTTTCATTTTTCGGGAGTGGATTTTTCATTTTAAGAAATTCAGAGAGTATAGGTCCCCCCTTTGAATAGTGCCGAATAGTGTTTTTTCAGTCTATGAAGGAAATACATTCGAATGAGAGAACGAACTGCACAGTCGTTGTAACAAGTCCGGTAAAAGTTATAACGAAAATATCTTTTAATGCGTTGTTATTGATGAATTTCAAATATTTTTCTTCGACTAATTTGAGAAATTCTCAAATCACAGCAATAACATATTATCTGAAGATTTTTCCATTAGAACTGTATCGGACTTGTTACAACAACTGTTACATGAAAACGATTCAAAGAAATACTTGTTTCTTTGCACATTTGTCAGACGTTTTTGAAAATCTTTTCTGGCTAAAGGGTAATTTCCTTGACTTTCCCTGACTCTTCAGGTCTGTGGGAACCCTGTTCATGGATGTCTTCCCACTTACTTTTCAGTCTACTAAGATCCTGAAAAGACTTCCCAAAGAGCATAAAAATATCTGTATCCACGGAATCTCTATCCTCCTTTCCACAGACTTTTCAAGGTTTTTTGGAGTCAGGTAATGGTTGGAAACCTCCACCTTCCTTCCAAGGGTTGACTTCGCACGTCCACGACGAACTATGCAAACCTTCCAAAGGCAAGTCAGCCGAAACTCCTCCAAAATCTCACCAGTTGACTCAACTTATCTCAATCTCCACTCTTTTCATATCCTTTCGAATCACTCAAGATTTCGGAAAGTGTACCAGAAATCTTTCGACAAACTTTACAAGTGGATTCCAATAATTGAACAAAATTTTCTGATGGTTGATAGTCGAACTTGTCGATAATTCAATAGATCCCTTCTCCAACTCCTTGAATTTACATCGGAAAATTCAGGATTAGTTCAATAACAAAAACAAACAACCATGTCCACAGTGGATCACAGCATCCGTTATGTCAGTAAATGAAAACGAGTTTACAATCCTCCACCCGTCAAATCTGTTTTTGCTTGAAATAATATGCAAAGTAAAACCGAGAAGTAGTTATAATCCGGCATGTTATCATTCCGAAGGAAGGTCGTTTCTCATTCGATTTTGGCTTTCCGCGATGTATCATGTAAAATAATTTGTACAAGTTTGTACGGATGTGTTTTAAATGTAGCCCGGTGTACCTTGACATGTTTCTTTTTTGTTCTATTATCCTCTTTCGTGTCCAACTCGAGGTACGACGACATGATATTATTAATGATGTAGAAAATTGTTACAAAAGTGCATTCGGACGATACAGGGCATTCTTGTATCATTCAGAAGGTTATATAGCATCATACGTTACAGCGTATATAATAATTCTCTCAGAAGTAAAACATAGAATTCTTCTGTCGTTGGGATATTTTCTGTTGATCGTTGTAAACAAGGGTACACGACGGTTGACGGGTGACGTTATCAATTCCCCGCATGTTTTTCCAGTCCAGAATATCAACTACTTTAATACTTTAGTGATTTATTCATGAATACACGAATCGTTCTTTGTTTCCTTCTCTCCGTTCTTTATTTCATCTGTCATTCGATCGAACTGTGATTTGATTCAACAAAATCAATATAAACCATCGTCATGTGCTTAACGTCGTCGCTTTTGTTCCTCGAATCTAGAACTTTATATACATATTCTTGATTTTTTTCTTTGTTTCATGTATCCGTGTACGTATTAAGAATTCAATTGACGATTCAACCAAATTACCGGCCGTACCGGTAAAGCGGTATAAGCGTGGAGCATTAAAAAAAAATGAATTTTCTGTTCAATGACGATAGATCAGTGTGTTGGAATCAGGCCACGACTGCTGGTAACCACCCACTCTCACGGTTATATATTATTTATCAAACTGTTATAACAATCGATCGAATAAAAATCTCGATACTCTGTCTGCCGTCTTTTGCCTCGCGCAAAATGAGGCACAAAATCCTTCTTCTTCGTTTCATCCTTCGTAGGCGTAGTCTACTGATTTTTACTGAATCCATCTCTGATATGGAAATGAGATTCTATGAGAATTGAGTTATCACGATTTTCGGTCTTATACGCGAACACGTATGCCACTATCGACGTATTCGAAAATCGATTCGAACCTACATATTCGTACATAACCTATATATTCCTTGAAAGGATACATGCAGGATGGACAGGTGGTACGTGCACGGATTGCAAATCGATTGTCATTCTCTCCATAATAAATTCTGCTATTTTTTTTCCCCTGAAAATTTGTATATAAAAAATCAAGAGGAGAGAGAGAGAGAGAGAGAGAGAGAGAGAGCAGAGCCAATCGTTAAAAAATCTGCCGATACTCGAGCGATAAAACCGCGAAGAGACAACGAGGATATAAAGTGGATGTAACTCGAGAGATAAAAGAGAGAGAATATTTCTCACAAATGCGTTGTCGAAGGAGGAATTCAAATACTGCCTGCTGCGACTCTCATGTCTCTTTCTCTTTTTCTCTGAAGAGCGTCAACAATGTCAAGGCCGTTCGCAAGGTCAAGTCCTCGACAATCGTTATAATTTCGATCCTCTCTCCATGAGGCGTAAAGCACACCAGCCTACACACCTTTGTGTCGTTTCGTGCCGGAGAAGCCTCCCAGTATTGATCCCTTTTCACCCACCAAACTCGACCAATCCCAGCAAGTCGACATTGCTTGGTAACTAACATGCTGCCCGCGCCGTACCGTACCACCGTTCGGTTCCGTTTTTGTTCCGTCCCATTTTTATCTCAAGAACCAACCGCTGCTATCGTTATTCATGCCTATGCATGTCTATACCTTCCCTTTCTTTCCCGTTCCTCCATTGCTATCGTCTTTGTTGTATCTGTCGTCGTTGTCGTTGTCGTTGTCGTCTCCACGTGGAAACAAATCTAGGACAGATACCAACGAGATATCCAATTGAATCATTCCGATGGATATCCTTCATTCATGTCATTCCTCGAATGCTTTCATTTTACTGGACAAGATCGTTCCAATTTTCGACGCGTACTCGTCAAATTTGACGATGCTGCTGCTGCTGCTGCTGCTGCTATCGTGCAACAGGCATTCGCGATGCCAAATTACCGCCAGATGGATCAATGTTTCTCCAAAATATAAAAAGATAACTCTATACACAAAAATTAAAGCAGCGATGATTCTAAATGATGAATTTCTGCAACAACAACACTCTGAGAATCCAATAGAAAAAGAATGTACGTGTGTCGATAAGAAAGATAAAAAATTGTGGAAATAACGAAGCAAGCAATTACACAACATTTAGAGATCGAGAAGAGAACGTTATGAAAATATTCGATTAGGAACAAATAGAAAACTCATGCAATATAAATGATGGAAACTTGTAGAAATATTGTCACACAAAGTGCTTATAAAAATGTCAGATTTGCATGGTTTCGATTCTCGGAATATACGACGAGTATACTTTCGATGACACGAAAGCCATCGAGCATCATCATCGTCGTCGTCGTCGTCGTCGTCGCTGTCGTCGTCGTCTTCGTCGTTCAATTATCTCAAGTGATTCTCAAGATCCACGAACGGAGAAACGAGTGAACGAATGAATGAACCAGCGATTTTCAAGGTCCCAGGATGTACATAATATTTTTTCTCCTCTCGAACTTTGATAATTCCTGATTCTAGATTTAGGACCATCGATACGAAAAGTGGAGCAACGGAGCAACGTGAACACACACAAACACAAACACACACACAAATGTAGCTTCACATTTTTTTTCGTCTTTCTTTCTCATTCCTCGGTCATTTGTTTTAACCGCCGTGTGTTATAAACGAGGAAATATGGAAAAAAACACAACACACACACACACACACACACAATAACATCAACAAAGGAGAAGGAAGAGGATGAAGAGGAGGAGTTGCTGAGAGATAAGGCTCTATGGCATGTATAAAAGAAAAGAACAGAGTAAGGAGGAATATTCCAAGCTGGATATCTCATTGGACAGAAGAAACCTCCTGCTTACCCCAGATAGCGCAAGTAGGTCGAACCATCCTCGTATGCAACAATATCTTTAAAGCAGACGTATTATTGTTGGCTTTGTTAAGCACCACGAAAAGGGGAAAGGATGCGTAAATTTGACTACCCAAGTGACGGTTTATTTTTCGAGAATATAATGTACAAGATTTGCAGACGAGAACCCGTGGAGAGAAGAAATTTATACGATTTCCCGATAAAAATAGACCACTACTGTGCGTGTAGTTTTTAGATTGAACGTGCATCGAGGAAGTCTCAGGGACGAAAAGTCAACGTGATCGGAAAGTTCGTTAGAAGTCCATGGAGAGTCAAGGACTCTCGACAGACTTTCGATGGAATTCGTTGTTCAAATACTTCCGTCACCCGCGAGCGATCTACGAACAGTTTTTGAATTTCAATCAGCAGGGTGTCATTTGATCACGGAAGAACTCTCTGATTTGATGGGAGCTTATGGTCGGGAAAAAGTTTGTTTTCATGATCTCTGATGCGGGCATTTTTGAATTTCGTTTCGCTTCGCTACCAGCACAGATAATATTCATCGTTTCTAACAGGAGACAGATTCTTGTAAAACATCGAAAAATAATCGACACGGATTTTTTTATCCTAGCAGTGGTGAGGGTTTGAGGGTAAAAACCACCCTTCGAACGTCACAGTGGGACAAATCGAGAATTTGTGTATTAAAATCGTATAACTCTTGATAGAAGAATGATAGGGACTTGATGTTTTTTTTAAATGAATAGGGCAGACATTCCAGATTTGAGAAAAAGTATCCAGAAAGTCCGATGAGCCCGTTTGGACCTTGAAAAAATTCATGGAAAATGAGATTTTTGAGCAAAAATACGAATTTTTATGATTCAAGAGGGTAAACAATTTTCAGTCAATGTGTTATGCATCATTTCTTATGTATTTTGATGTGCTACATCCAAGTCTGGAAATATGTTCATCTCTTCAAGTTTTTTTCCGGAAAACACAATTAAAGTATGACAATGCGGATTTCAGGGTTATTTACATGATTCAAAGCAGAGGAAATGGTTTGATCGATAGATTATACATGATTCCCCATGGTTTTCGATACGCTGAATCCGATTCTGAAAACGGAATTCGTCTATATTTCCAAGTTCTGCCGGAAAAATTTGTTCAAGTAAAGGGATCCGATGGAATGTCCATTTTACTATTATTTATAGAATTTGTAGACGAGACAATGTTTTACTCGATGTATATACATCATTCTTTATAGACTTCAAATTCTTTCCACTTTAGCTGCATTTTCCGGAAAGACCTGGAAAGATAAACATATTTTGTTTTTAGATTTAGATTCAGCGTACCGAACCCCTTGGGAAATGATGTATAATCGATCGATCAAATCGTTTTCTCTGCTTTGAATCATGTAAATAACCGTGAAATCCGCATTTTCGTACTTTAATTGTGTTTTCCGGGGAAAATAAACACATTTTGTTTTCAGATTTGGATTCGGCACATCAAAATACATGAGAAATGATGCATCCCCAGTAGAAATTTAACAGGGAATTCCTTATTACAAGCATGGCCCTTGTAAGGTTGCAATAAAGAACTCCTAATTAAGGAAAACTTTGAATTACCTTATCAGGTCCTGACATGGCATCCTGTTTAGGACCTTACAACAATGTAACCCGCAGTTGTTGACAGGCCCCAGTCAGATTTTCCCTTTCGGTAACTCAGACATGGTATTCCTATCAGAACCTGATCAGGATTGCCTTGACTCATCCGTATTTGAATTGTGAGGTAACTGTCAAGATATCTTTATCAGGAGCCTTGGCTCATCCGTATTTCAATCATGTGATAACCGACAAAACAGCCGAATCAGGACCTGATCAATTATTCAGAACGATGAATGTATCAAACTATTCAGAATTTTCACAGGACTCATTAGAAATTCACCTGTCTTTTTGAAATGTTCAACTGAGGTCTATTTGGATCATCAGTAGAATTTATTCTGTTGGGGGAGTTTCAAAAAATTGTATGAAAAGTGAATTCCATGAAAATTAAATTGAATGTTAGAATATAGCTTAGATGAGGTCGTGATTGGGAATCCCGCTACCACCCGGATCAGGTCCTGATTGGGAATTCAATTACTACCCTGATCAGATCCTAAAACTGGGAAACGTTTGGTTTTCCTGATCAGGACCTTGTCTTTTCCCTGCGTTACATTTTTGTCAGGGCCTTATCAGATACTCAAGTCAGGCCCTGAACAGAAATCAGGCATGCCTCATCTAGACCTGATGTTTTCCATATCAAAATTTCTACTAGGATGAATGTTTTCGAGGACTAAACGGGCTCATCGGACTCCCTGAGCCCATTTCTAGTTCTTCTCCGTGTATGGTTAGAAATTCCCGCTATCAACAATCGAGTACATAAAATTCCAAGCCTATCCAGTTCACAACATTGCTTTCCTCTCCACAAAACCAGAAGAGATTACAAGAATATATAAAATCTCTCCAAATATTTCAAAAATCATGGATACATTGTGTTATGATCGCTCATCACACACCACGGAGCATCGAATTCCTAATGAACATATGAAAATTTAAATAATCGGAGTAGTACGTAATCACGAAAGAGGAAACTCTCGTGTACGAGAAAATCAATGAGCGAAGAAGAAGAAGAAGACTACTACTACTACTACTTTTGAAAACTTCTTTTGTGAAACCAAGAGAAGACTTTAGATTGTTGTAATTTAGCGGTACCAGTTTACAAGATAAGAATGATTCTATTGTACCGATAAGGAAGTGTTCAGAGAAGGAGAAGCGAAAGCTCATATCATCAGGGTCTGAACTGCTTCGTATGAACTTTGATGCAGGGTAGAGTTCATCCGGAGTTAATTAGGAACAGAAAAGACGAAGCAACTTTGTACGATCGAGTGTACACGAGCATGCTTCTTTTTTTGTGTTCCTCTTCCGTTATCGGTGTTATGCGAGCGCTTGTTCAAGTGAAAAACAGAATTTTTTTTGTTGGGCATCCGCGGATCGAGTGGATGGAATGAACCTTTTATTTTGAGTTGTTACAAGATTCTTGAACGATTCGCGGAGAGCTTATTATTGGTGTCTAAAGGCGCAGACGAATTTTTTAAATTAGTTGCTATTTTAACTGATATGCTTTGAAGAAGAAGAGTTGATTCATCTATTTTTAGAGATCAAAGGGATTTTATTCGCCCCACATCACCGCACGATAATGTAATCGTGATCGAGGAGCATGGTTTCGGTCAAAGAAGTTCATAAATATACACTGGTTCTTGGATTTTTCAAATTGAAATCGTATAGTCAACAAAATCTTTTTCCTTGAGTCTGCTAAGAACGTGTGAAATTCCCGGCAGTGGTAATCAAACCCAAAGAAAAATCCTTTCCTTGTTGAAGGAATAAAGAGTGCAATCGATGTTCGAAATAACGAGAAAATAAAACCAAGGAAAAAAATCTTTATTCTCGTATACGACTGTGTTGCGAATATCGTAACCTGTGCGTGCGATAACGTCGATCCTTTCGAGATGAAAGCCAGTCAGTCGTATAACTAGTTGACAGTATAAATGCACTGTCAGCTGAAACTTTCTTGATAGGGAATTTTCAAGATAAGGCAAAAAATGTTTGTTTTTGACAAGCAAACTGTGTGGAAATTTGTCCGGGCGTCCTGTAGTGAATATAGGCCCCGTATGGGATTATATTGGGTATCCAAACTCGGGTTGCTGATATTTAGCCTGATTTCTGTAATTTAGGGACACCCATATAATAATTTTTTCCCCGGTTTTAAAAATTTACACACACCAACTATAGTCTTAATAGGGCCTTGCAAGGCTTCCCGTATTCTCCTTAAGATCTTGATTCAAGCATACCTGTACACAACCCATGTAGGGCCAAGCTATATTTCCAACGTTTTCCCCGGTTTTAACAATCTGAATGCACCCAACTACAGCCTGCACAGAGCCTTGCCCTTATATTAATCCCTTCTTTTGAATATAAACCTACTTTAAAAAGCAAATTTACTGAAATCGTATTGGCAATTTCGACTTTTTGCGTTGTATGCCCCCAAAAAAATATTTCATCCATGAATACTGTGTTCACCCTATCAGTCAACAATGTCAAAAAATCGGAAAAAACATCACTGTATGGTTAATTCCAAGACTGAACAATACAGCTGTTCTGTTTTTTGATACAGTGCGATAATGTATGAACAAAGTAAATGTTGGGTGGAATACTCGAATAAAAATTGGAATCGGCTCATTCCAGGTCCTGTCTGGACTCAAGTCGAAGTAGTCTGGGTACAGATAGGGCCTTGGATAGCCCAATTTTCAATCGAGGAAGTTTCCTCCTAGCAATATTTATTCAATTTCATGATATTCGCAACAATTTATTATCTTTTTAAAGGTCCAAGTTTCATCGCCTACATTAGCTTCATCATGGGTGATATCCTACATAGGCCCAAGTTGGGAATACTATGCAGGCCCTGAACATGAGTGCGTGACGATCATGTCTAGGCCCAAACTGCCGCCAAGAGTTAATGACCACACGGGAACTTTTAGCAGAAAATCATGATCCGGTCATTCCGTTTCCGGTTGAATTGTTCAATAGTTGAGGAGATATTTTGTTGGATATTGAACGAGAGAATGGAGAAAAGAGATTTCATGAAAATTCACACGCGATTGAGTAGAGAGCTAGAGTCAACAACATTGATTGTATTTCGTTGGTGCTTTTCCCCCTTTTTCCCTTTGATTACGGTAAACACGGGAGCAGCGAGTGTGTAATTACGAATTCATGAATCGTAGAAACCGAGTGTAACCCATGTACATTTTCACGATTATCGCCGTGCCATTTGGCTCCCGTACGATTTGACTACCGTAATAGTTCTGCATTATCGTTGAATCAGGATTGATGCTTACGTTATATTCGCATTAGATTAATGCAGGGATTAGAATGTTTAACACGATAACGTATACCCGGTAACGTACAACGCTCGTCACAGAGATGAGTATTTTTATAAATATCTCTTCTGCTCTCGGAAAATTATTCGATCGGGTCAACGAAAATTTAACGAGCTTTAAAATGAGAAATATATTATCCCTTTATCCAGGATATCATTTTTATCCCCAACGTTTTGTGCATGACCGCTCGTTCGTTGGCTAAGCTTTTCGTGTGTATCACATAAATTGTCCAACGCATTAACTCGAAATAGGACAGTTACCACATTGTTTCTAAGCCACTCCACGTAACAAATGTGCCGATAAATCATGAGTCTAAACTCTATATTCGTTCTTTCCTCGAATGAATTCTCAATAATTATTATTTTGTTTCCATTCGATCGCGATAAGCAGCTAAACACTACAGCGATATAAATGTGAATAAAACGTGAACAACAACGATGTCGAATATATATATATATATATATATGACGATAATCGGACATCTCCGACGGGAACGAAGGAGGAGAGGAAAAAAAAATAAATGGGTGCGACGATGACAATATCTGTGCAATTGCGGGCCGCCGATTGTGGTGTGACCTACTTTTCGAAAAGTACAATTGTACAATGCCGAGACGTAGATATCCCTTGCATGACCTACCTAAATTACCCCACCTCGAGGAAACGAAGACGACAAGAGGAATGGAGAACCTTATACTACTATACCAAAGACTACGTCACTTGACCCACGAAACCTCCAAGTTATTCCACTGATCTTGATCTTGGAAACAGACTGCAGACTACTCTACCGGTTATTATGTCGTCTATCAAGTATTTTCATTTCGTCTCATCGTCGATGCTTCCGAATGAACGCTATTATATTATGAGTTCGAAGTAAAAGCGAAATCATCACATCGCGTATCGATAGGGAATGAAATTGTCAAAGCTTCTCAGCGATCCAATAAGTAAATCTTCGAGTACGAAAACATCATCACTCCTTTATCATTCTGTGTTCAAAGTCATAGTACATGGCTCATATTGGATTACACTAAATCCTCTTATACTGTTCAACTCTTCAAGGTTACCAAACGACCTCTGTTATTATCGATAGCAAATTGATTGGAAAAAGGCTCGTATTTCTGATGGGAAATCAAACTCATAGCGTTACCGTGCGGTACATACCTACCGCATACGTTCCCAATCGATTCATTCCGCTCCTAACGTCGTGAATTTTAATTCTCTTATTATATTCCCGCACGTAAGAACAAGATAAAATAATTGTCGCTATTTTCCTGTCAATCGTCCGACAATATCCTGCGGTAAATGTAGTTCGGTCGGCGCATTTTCTTGCTCCGGCGACATCAAAATTGAATCATATTAAAACAAGATACAATTATCTTCGATTGATTTAACCTTTCAAGTGTCAAATCGGTCACGCGATTTGCGATTCACTATTTCCCCGTGTGGAAATTCTTCCGAAGCTCAGACCTGGGCCAGGTTTTTTAATCCCTACTCGAAATGTGGTCCTGGTTAGGACACGTGTGTTACGCTTTTTAATCCAGGCCCTCTTAATGGTTCCCAAACTTGGCTCACATCGAGAATTCAACTTGGGTCAACTTAGGGGCAAGTTCATTTCAGCCCGTATGAATTTTCAAATTTCATCCTGCATTGAGCCCTAGGATATTTGGGTGGTATTCCTCGGATGAAATACAAATAAATTTGCTCCAGTAAAATGTTCTTTGAGGATTAGCTTTTTTTAGATCTATGCTTTATGTAAAATTACCATCAAATCAAAAACAAATTGAAATTCCTATCAACTCTTGTATCTAAATACTACAGTTCAAACTGATGTACAAACCAAACAATGTCAGACAAACCTGTCAGATCTGGGTCAAAATGTGGTCCGGTTCTGTCAGATATTTTTAATAGGGGAAACAATGATAGCCAACCCAGGGCCTCTTTAGGGTGTGGCTGGACATGCTAAAATTACAATACCTGCGCCAAACAATGGTGGCTTGCCCAGGGCCTATATGAGCTGTGGGTGGGCATCCCTAGATTAAAATATCCGGGGAGTACACTAGCAACCTCAACTGGAGCCCACATGGGTCGTGGGTGGGAAATTCCTATATTGGATCCCCAAGTTATACCCTTACAGAGCCCGGACATACTTTAGAATACCCAAGATTGATTTCCACACGGGATATTTCCCATCGAAAATACTCATCCTCGATACAATATATAAAATTTGTGATTTGGAATTGATACAGAGGTATAGAAACTCGAAAAGTTTCATACATACTTTTCTATCCATCTCTTTTCAAAGAGGGTGAAGGTTATTATCCCTCATTGGCAGAATTCCAACCGCCGAGAGCTGTTGGAACAAAGAAGAGAACTCTCAATGCATACCACACTCGATACGTAGATTCATAAGTGACGAAACTTTCTTCTACATTTCTTTCGATTCGAACTCTCCTGAATCGTCGAATCACTGAACACTGAGTCGATGAATGAGGAATACGTGGGTTTTTTTTCTTCATAACCGACTCACCGATTGTTGATTTGCAACAAGTTGCGAGGTCTCTCTGACGAGTTTCCGTGTCAATCCTTCACGGAGAAAAAGAAATTCGCTGTGGCAGCGAAATCTACTTTCGCTGGGTCCCTTTTTCCAGAGCAGCAAATTTTTTACTGTGACAGCAAACTATTTGCTATTCCAGCAATCTTGTTTGCTATTCTGTATATAATACTGAAAATTTGCTGGTTGAGCAAACATTTTCTGCTGCCACAGCTAAAAAATTGCTGTCGTAGCTAACACGATTGCTGTTATAGCAAATTTTTAGCTAGGTCAGCAAAAAATTTGGATATTCCATATATAATACCTCGATTTGCTGCGTCAGCAAATTTTTTTTCTCCGTGTTGGAAGGAAAAATTCGTAGGGTGAAAATCACCTCGGTTCTTGAATCCTCATTCGGAGAGTGAACATTTTACTTTGAGAAGTTCGGGAGGGGGTTGGAATCCAATTTTGAAATTGAATTCTCGTGATCGGAAGAAAAACAATCCGTTCCTCCCTTCAACGACATTTCCAGAATCTTCGAGCGAGAATCTCAAGTTTGAAATAGGAATTCCACGATTTGTTAATGCGAAAAACAGAGACACAGGTTTGCCAATGTGGAAGAAAAATTTCAGTTCTTCCTGCTTATCTCAAATATTGTCCTGGTGGAAAGCTGGCCTAGCTCTCAGAAATATCGATGGAGCCTGCGAAACCCAGCCAACACTAATGATCAATTTGAATTTATAAAGACTCCCTAAAGACCTTTCGAATAGGCCCTGTTATGCTAATCAATGTGTATTCATTTTGTATTCAAAATATTCCGTATTGATTAGCATAACAGGAGCACTTGGCGGGAACTCTTGTGCTGTATGGGAAAAAGCTGAATTAACGATTATATTTCTGTTGCCAGTCAACGTTGGCTAAATATGAATCTCTTATTCCTGGTCAAGTCAGTAGTGCCCATCTTCAGCATTGCCGGAAAAGTTGAATTTTTATACAAGTGATCTAGTGATCAGAATGGAAATAAGAACTTGAACTCGTATATTCATGGCATCGTTGACCACAAATCCATTGTCTACATCCCAAAATTCAAGATTCCACTCTTTAGCCAGCTGAAAGAGAGAGCTTCTCAAAATTTCCAGTGAAATTTCCACTTTACACGGAAAAAATAATTTAGCTGCAGCAGCTAAATGGCTAGCACAGACATGGACAGCCATTGAATTAGCTCCTGCAGCTAAATAAGCTACAAATACAAATTTTTTTGCTATAACAGCTAAAATTTAGCTGCAGGAGCTAATTTCATGGCTGTCCATGTCCGTGCTAGCCACTTAGGTGCTGCAGCTAAATTATTCTTTCCGTGTATCAGGGTGACAGTCTAATGATGATTTCAGGTTAGAAATTCACAGCCACTCCAATTCTAGGGCGAATTTTTCACTCTTTCAGATTCAGAGAATGGTGATCTCGAAATGTAAAATCAACTGAATTTCCTTGAACCTTGGCATCAAGAGAAATTGCCCTAAAAGAGATGCTTTACTCTGGTGGAAATTATGATTGGGAATTATAGATGGGCCCAAGCTAGTTTTCTCAGATGTTGGGTTGGTTTCTAGCTAGTTTTGTAACGCACTTTCTAGCCTGTGCCTATCCAGATGTTCCAGGGAATTGCTAGAATGTTGTTCAAATTGGTGATGTGGAATCATCATGTGTTTTATGTGAAATCACACGGAGAAAAATGATGTGATTGATATTTGGATAGCTGAAAATTAGCTGTGGTAGTTATTTTTCAACTATGGCAACAAAATTTATTGATATAGGAGCTAAAATCTAGCTTTTGCAGCCATTTTTTTCGCTATTCAAATATCAAGTACACGAAATAGCTATACCACAGCTAATTTCTAGCTACCACGGCGGATTATTTATCTCCGTGCACACCTATGAATAAGGTAATAATGTATTTTGACATGTAATCTCCAGTCAAGAACGTTGCTTTTGAATTTATTCCCATCAAATAATCTTGAGTGAAAAATTGAAACCTTTGGGACTTCCTTTCATTCCTCTGACCGTGTTGATGGACTATCGATGGTTCCTGTACGATCAATTGGCGCATGAAAAATCGACATAAACCAACTAAATGTTCGGGCACTAGAGTCAAATTAACTGAAATAATGTGTTATCCGGTTGTCCCCACGTGGGTCCCATCTGGTACGTGGATGATAAATGGGACGCCCAGACAAATTTCTACCAGGGTAGGCGTTCAATAATTCAATGACGCCTGCTCTCTAAATCTGGAGGAGCAAACAATCACGGGTGTCACTCTCTTTCTCTCTTTTTCAGGCTCTGAAGTGGGCTAGTATTCCGCTTTAAATGGGATTAGAGACTATCATTCTAAAAGAGTGGAAATTCCACTCTAAATTCCGAGAAGCTCGCTTCTGGCTGCCTGATAAGTGAAATCTCAATTTAAAAATGTTAGAAAGTGGTTAACTAGACACTCGTGAAATTCCTACAACTGAGGGAACAGTGCAAATCCTTCCGAAACATTACTATGCAACCTACACGGGAAAAATAATTTAGCTGCAGCAGCTAAGTGGCTAGCACGGACACGGACAGCCATCAAATTGGCTCCTGCAACTAAATTTTAGCTGTGACAGCAAAAAAATTTGCATTTGTAGTTAATTTATTTGCGGTAACAGGTAAAATTTAGCTGCAGGAGCTAATTTAATGGCTGTCCGTGTCCGTGCTAGCTACTTAGCTGCTGCAGCTAAATTATTTTTTCCCGTGTAATGTGAAAATGAGTGAGTTTTCGAACAGTTTGGAGAGATATTTCCTACAAGTTCCTTATACAATGCATGATTATTATCCTTTTCAGCGTGTCAATGTCTTTCCAAACACTTGCGAGGCATTCGCAAGTGTCCAGTTCTTTCACTAGCACTAGGCTGAGAATAGGCTGAAATTGCCTTAACGTTGATGCACACACATGGGACGATCAAAAAGAATTTGCGGTCAATTCTGAAACAGGGACAATTCCTACACCAAGTTAGAATAAAATGTGGTAGTTAATACCAAGCAAATTGGAGGTGATTTAACCCTCTAGGGATACACTAGGTCAGTTTGGCCCAAGTGATTTTGATCGCTTATATCTCGGCTTTGAAACATCGTAGAGCGATATTTTTTTTCTTGAAGTTCATCGCTGAAGTCTACAGAATACGAATCCGAGAACTCGCTTTGCTCCACAGTTGATAGTTTTTTCAATATTTAAAGAAATGTAAAGGTACTTTTTCAGAGATATACAACTTTTCGAAATGAAGGATGGCTCATTGGGATGGGACGCAGTGTTTTCCCAGAGGGTTAATAGCAGTTGAATTAAAATTTATTTCATAATTATCTCTGTCCCAAATTACGCACGCCAAATTATGGTGAATATGACAAGGAATTTTTCTTTTCATCCGGAAGAAAATCTTGAAAGAATTTTTACTTCCCAGAAACGATACTGGATTCAACATTTCGGATTCTAGAACTCGATAATGAATGCCCGCCATATTGGATTCTTCTCTTAAATTCTGGCATCTTTAAGGTGATACCAGCGACTCCTAAAGATGCAACTAGACCCATTGGTTAGAAAAGATCACAACCAAAATTATTCTGACAAATTACACGAAAATAAAGTAATCAAAGGAAAATATCGTTTTGTACGCCAGATCTTTTACAATCAATAAAGATGGTTTGTACAGAGCGATATTTTCCTTTTATTGCTGTATTTTGGTAAAATTTGTCAGAAAAGATATGGCTCAGACTGCATCGTTAGGGGCCGCTGGTATCCTCTTAAGCGGGGTTTCTGCTTCAGGAGGCCTCAAAATAGTATTTTTTTTTAGAATTTTTTTGGGTAACAAGAAATTAATTTTATCCAACGAACTTTTCAGGGTATTTTCATATATTTTTCGAGTAAATAAAACAATTTTTCCCAGCGTGAAAAGATCATATATGTGAGAGTTATGTCTACATTCGTAGATCGCCTCGCAATTCAAGTCTTCTATCGGTGGGAAAGATACAGGTCGTATTTCCTATCTAAAACGGAAAAACCAAACAACATTTCAATTTTCATACATCATTCTTCTATGTGAACCAAGAAAACCCGGAAGAAATCGTGGAATTCAAAATTTACTCGGGGTTTGGAAAAAAACAACAGCTCTCTTTGGGAGAATAATAATCACTCAAACTTGCTATAAAAATTGCTTAGCCATAATTTTCCATCAACTTTTTAGGTTCAAAGAGAAGAGGATACAGAACTGAAAATAACAAGCCTTGTTTCATTTCAATCGGACGTCTCGTTTTTTTGCAATCACTCCCACCAGTTTATAATGATTGTAAAACTGAAGACTGAAGAAACCGCACTTCCCCTCATTATTTCTCATTGAAAAACAATTTTTTTATCAACCTGAAACATACACGAATACACTCCAAGAAGTTCGTTTTATCCAATAATTTTTTTCATATCTCAAAAAATTGTCCAAAACAACGCTTTTTTGAGTCTTTTTAAAGCAGGATCCCCCCTGAAGGAATATTTGTTATTGGCAACCTGAAAAACGCCTCGAGAAGCGAATTTCAAAAGGATACAGCAAATTTTCAAACACTAACCACTACAATGAATCTACAATCTTGAATTTTGGGATCAAAAAATTCCTCGTTCATAAGTCTCATTCGAATTGGATAAGCAGGAATAGTCTTTTTTTTCTCCTAAAAAATGCGCCAAATGGCGTCAATTTAATTATTCAAGAGCCCATTGCAAAATTTTCACATTACTTCTGACGCTTTAAAAGGAAAAATATTTAAAAAATCGGGAATTTTGTAAATACGAAGAAAACTTCCCTGAAGGAATTTTAATTTCAAATCATCTTCAGATCTTAATATTTGAAATTCTTAAAATTTGTCTATGTTTTTTATATAATCAAACACTTGACATTGTTTCAAGAACGTGTCATCGTGCTGTATCAAATCATCAACTACACTATAAAAGATAATTGTGGAATTTTCCCCCCAAAAAATAGTGGCAGCAAAGTTCCTCCATAAATGTGAAATTTTTTACTATAATTTGTTGGACTTTTCCTTCATTCGTAGAGGATTCAACGCCCAAAAAAAACAGAATAATTCTTCATTTCTGATGGAAAAAGCAATCCCCCCCCCCCCCCCCCCCCGATGAGGGGACGAAATTCAAACTCCCCACATTTTTACAGTCCATCAGATCAAAAATATTACCCTAAAATTATATTTTATTTTTGATAATAAAATAATGTTCTCAACTTAAAATATCCTGTATCTGTATTATAAAACTCCCCAGATTCTCACTATTCCTCATGTTTAATCCAAAGCAATGCTAAGAAGAGTTCCTGAGAAGCTGCTTATCTGAATAAAATAAACAAGAATTATTCCGCTTCGCCTTCGAAGTCATGTATTCCATGTTCAGTTGACGATCAGCTGATTCTTTGGACTCTCCATGTAACTCTTCCCACTGTGCAAGTTCAAATAAATCCCCACCTCGCGGAGAGAAATACAGTTCTAAATCCACTCCGGAAAACTCGAAAAACTCTTCTCGAGTGAAAAGAAATGGTGTAGTTTGATCAAAGAATTTCGAAATTTGTTTCCCACCGAATTCATTCTAACTACGTCTTATCTTCTTCGTTCATGTAAAATCCGTCTATTCTGGGACACAGATCGATGAAGAAAGATTATAAAACAATAGGACAATGAAACAACATGTTGAGAATTAGAACGATATCTTCGACGAGTATTGACATTTTTTTCACTAACTCTCTTTCTCTCGTATTTTTTTTCTCTATATCATCACGTCTTTTGAAATTCATCAAAATGTTTCCTACGAGGGATCCTCGACCAATCTTCGATGAATCGTATATGATATAAGAATGCCGTGAATCTCTTCTGTGCAACGAAGTAAAAATTTCATGCAAATTAATTACCAAACAATGAAATTTTATATTCATATCGATATCCTTTCTTTGGATCTTCAAACCCATGTTGTTCTTCATGAACATCCTTTTTGCTTCTGCTTCATAAAAAAAATATATATCGAACACATTCACAATCAACATTCACACGAAAAACAAAGAACAGATGGAAAGAAAAACAAAACAAGAAGAAAGATATGAAAAAAAAGTATCGAAAATCCTACCTATTCGCTAATGCGAATTATGGAAAGATTGGATGCCATTCGATAAAAATTTTAACACGAACGAGAAAAAACCTCGACACTCTCGTTTCTCTCCTTTTCCCGCTGTTTTTTCTTTTTCTCGATACACAACAATCCCGTAACCGTATTATCAATATAACGAGTATCAACCACTCATCACCGATTCGAATCCTTACGGACGAAACTTGGCAAGGTGACTGACGTTTCAATTCATAGTAAAAAGGAAACGCGCATCCTCCACTCGTGTCAACCCCTTACCCTGTTGCCCTTAGCCCCCAACCACCCCACCACCGTTTTCCTACCACCGACCGTTACCGCTAACCACTTTCACACTCATCGAAAGAGACCCCTATCGTTACCTTACCTCCGTATCGCCATATCGAACTCTACTACTTTTACCTCCCTTTTCTCTATTCCCCTCGAATTCTATTTGTTTCCATTTGGTTCTTCGATGAGATACCAGGACTCCGTACACCTGCTTTTCACACGAATCCCTATAATTCCGAATTTATAGAAATTTCATTCTGTTTTCAACGAGAGAGAAATAAATTCATACCGATAAGAGTTATATCGTTTGAATGAAAATCGGTACAAAATTGAGTTTGAGAGCAAATCGGGGCTACGGCTGGGCTGCTATCATCAGGCTATCGATCCACACGCGTTTGCCTCTATATACACGTCGCCAAGACGGATACCTTAATTCGTAGGATCCCATGCATTGCAGGTATTGCCAGGACTGGAAAAAAACCCAAACTTGTCCCAGGATTGGCACGTGTATCAGGAACAAACCTCGGTTAAAAATAATTGTACCCATGATGATTGGTTCCATGATTGTCCCGCTGTTTCCAATGGATAATAGTTAGTCGTATCTTTGGAATGGCCAAAAACTGCACTTGGTACAAGCTTGGCACAAGCGTGAAAATCAAGCTAAGGTTAAGATGATTATTTAAGCCGATGTTGTCCACATAAGTGGCACAGTGTTTTCAATTAGTGACCGAATTCCGAGTTCACAATGGATAAAGACTTGTGCATAACTATCGGGCCAAGACCAGTCCAATCTCCTCCCCATGATTGGCCCCACACTCCAGTTTCACACCCTAAGATAGACATATTTGATCTAAATAAGAATAAAACTTGACTCAATGGTAATAGGCTACTTTTAAATGTGATCATACACGGAAATCAACTGATCTTGAAGAACTCTCCACAGGATTTCAAGATGTCTTTCCCATGCAGGGACTAACAAGACTGGGAAAAACCCAAGCTCGTCCCAGTCTTGGCACATTTAATCTATTCCGAGGGAGAACTTTGAGCTGAAATATGGATCAAATTACTCTTCTCATCGATATCTGTGATGAAGAAAGCATCGATTGATGCTTGGCGATTGAAGCCTGGGTCAAGTTTATTGAATTATTCAAGACAAGTCTCGGCAGGTCTTGTGCCAGGCTTGGTTCATGATTGGACCGTTGTTCCATACACACATGGGATAATATACGCGGTGTGTATATGTAACTGAATTGCCGGATAAATAAACGATAGAAATACTTATTAATAGAGTTTCTGTTTAATATTCGCTTCAAGCGGGAGAGAAAGAGAATTTTGACTTTGACAAAAGTGAAACTCGTAATAAAATTTCAATACAACGACCGCTCGAGTTACGATTTGCACATGTTGCAACTGTGAAAACCTGCATTCCCATCCCACATATTTTTCCCATCTATGCGTTCTCTCCCAGTTTACGATTCTTTTATTGATCCGCTAGTTCAATTTATTTTTGTAAACAAACCGAGTTATGAGATTGGAAAATCACTCTTGTTATTTTCAAACGGTGGTATTAGGAGAAACATTTAGTTTTACAATCATTCGACTCGATTCTTGTAATCGCTCTACGTCATGTTAAATTGACAAATCGGCCAATTACGTGTAAGATAATAACGCAAGATCGTACCGTGGCGTCGTGTAAATTTAGCGATTTAGAAAATCAAATGCCGCGCAGCAACAACACGTGGTTCGTGTATCGAGACTGAAGAGTTGTGTAAACTGTTTCCTGATATAGTACTTTGTTGACGATCTAACGATTTATGCAGAAATTTGTATGAATGTGCAAGGGGTAAACCATTCTAAAATCAGCAAGACAACATCAAGCGTTATATGGACGTTGTGCTCTGATTTTTTTCGTTATCGGTAACGTTATGGTAACTAAAATCTGTCTTATGAGCCTCTTAGAATAGTCTTATTGTCAGTTATATTGCGTTAAGCAGAACAGAGCTATTTATAGATTTTTAATTTGGAGAAATCATTATGTCAAAGTGGTTTACCCCTCGTGAATGTGGGGATAGGGTAAATTATTTGTCATTGAATGGGTCTTGATGGATCTTTGTTGATTAAATTGTGTGTGGATTGCATTGAACAAGACGCTTTTAAACTTTTTTTCGTGAGGCTTCAAATGAATGGCGGAAGTTCAATGTCTTTTTGACAGAATATATTTTACTCTAGAAGTACAATTAGTGAGGAAAATTACAATGTCCAAATGTGAAAACAGCAGGTCTCTATACCTGTATGAATTTAGCCCCCGAAGTGAAGGAAAAAATTTTCTCTTATAGCATCCGAAAGAGCTTCATTGGTACCTGATTGTACCAACAAAAATTCCTTTCGTACCTCGAAAATCAAAAGGTTGTAGGGATTTGAAAGAATGGGTTGCCCCCGATTTTCACCGAAACTATAATTTATATATAGAAAAGTTGCCCCAGTGGGGAGCAATTCTGTACGATTTTTTAAAGTTAGGAAATTTTGATTTTTCTATATTTGAAGGCTCACAACTTCTAAACCAAGGCGGTACAAACGATGAAACTTGCAGGAAATATTCTCAGGAGGTCCTCAAACTATAATTTATACATGGAAAAATTACCCCAGTCGGGGGCAATTCTGTATGATTTTTTCAGTTCGAAAATTGTGTTGTTTCAATATTCCACAGCTCATAACTTCCAAAGCATGAAGGTAAAAACGATGAAACGTGCGGAGAATATTCCCAGGAGGGCCTTGACTTATAATTTATACATAGAAAAGTTGCCCCAGTGGGGGGCAAATTCTGTATGATTTTTTAAAGTTAGAAAATTTTGATTTTTCTATATTTGAAGACTCACAACTTCTAAACCAAGGGGATAAAAACGATGAAACGCGTAGGGAATATTTTCAAGTAGTCCTTAAACTATAATTCATACATAGAAAAGTTGCCCCAGTCGGGGGCAATTCTGTATGATTTTCCAAAGTTCGAAAATTCTGACTTTTATACATTCTAAGGCTTATAACTCCCGAACCAAGGAGGTACAAACGATGAAACTTGCAGGGAATATTCTCGGGAGGTCCTAGAACAATAATGTATCCATATAAAAGTGGCCCCGGTCAGGGGCAGTTCTGTATGATCGTCTCAAGTTCGAAAAAAAATGTTTTTCTCATGTGAAATCAGTTTTTTGCTTGCAACTCCCCCCTCCTTGTTTTTTCCGGAAATTTTTTCATGGTACAATCATCTACGTTCCAAGACCTTTCAAATGAGCTATTATTCATTAAAATCGGTGAAAGTCGGGGGCAACCCATTTTTTTTAATTTTTGTAACTTTTCTATTTTTGAGGTACAAACGAAATTTTTTGTGGTACAATCAGGTACTAACGATGTTCTTTCGGATGCCATAAAATAAAAATTTTTTTTTCCACTTCAGGGGCTTCATACAGGTAGAAAATTCTGATGTTTCTATATTTGGAGGCTCATAACTTCCAAACCAAGGAGGTACAAACAATGGAACTTTCAGGAAATATCCTGAAGAGGTCTTTGAACTATAATTCATACATGGAAAAATTACCCCAGTCGGGGGCAATTCTGTATGATTTTTTTCAGTTCGAAAATTATGTTATTTCGATATTCCAAAGCTCATAACTTCCAAAGCATGGAAGTAAAAACGATGAAACTTGCACAGAATATTCCCAGGAGGGCCTTGGACTATAATTTACACATAGAAAAGTTCCCCCAGTCGGGGGCAGTTCTGTATGATTTTTTTCAGTTCGAAAATTATGTTATTTCGATATTCCAAAGCTCATAACTTCCAAAGCATGGAGGTACAAACGATGAAACTTGCAGAGAATATTCCCAGGAGGGCTTTGAACTATAATTTACACACAGAAAAGTTCCCCCAGTCGGGGGCAATTCTGCACGATTTTTTACACTTCGTAAATTTTGGTTCTTGTATATTTGAAGGCTCATCTTCAAATCATAACTTCTAAACTTGCAGGAAATATTCTCAGGAGGTCCTTGAACTATAATTCATCCGTAGAAAAGTTGCCCCATTGGAGGGCACGATTTTTTTACAGTTCGAAAATCATGTTATTTCGATATTCCAAGGCTCACAACTTCGAAACCAAGGAAGTGCCAACGGTGGCACTGATAGGTACCACCCACTATTACACTGACACTACGTCGATGCGTCACGAATAGTTCCAGATACCCCCGAAGGCCTCTCATCCCCGTCAAAAATCTCGGATTCATTGAAAAAACTCTTCCTTTATGTCCAATCAGTTTTTCGTTTGTAACTCTCCCCCCTTTGACTTTTTCAGGGAAACCCTTTGTGGTACAATCATCTACGTCCTTAGTCTTGAGGTACAAATGAAATTTTTTTAGGTTACAATTAGGTACTAACGAAGCTCTTTCGAATCCCATAAAAAAAATTCTTTTCCTTCATTCCAGGGGCTAACTTCATACAGGTCAGTTCTATCATTTTATAAACAATATTAAACTACGAAATTTACGATTTATTGGCTAGAAGCGCTTGGGAATGGTTTGGGCCAGTCATGGCAGTCTGGCGTGAAGAATTCATATGTAACCAACGTTGATTGACATGAATAAGAAGTGAAATGAACAAAAAAAAATTTAGAACTTGCAGATTGTCGAAATCGCTGAGCACGAATCTGAAGTAAAATTTCTGAGCACAAGAAATGGTGGATTCAGGATGGCATAGAATGTCATATCTTGATAGAATCTAGCATAAAATGGCATGACACAGAATTCGAACAATTCCCGCCAGCATCGCGCGTAATTCGAGTATTTCTAACCAGCATTGCGTGGAATTCGGACGGTTCTGATGACAGTTCTGCCCAGCATTGGACCAATTTTGAATAGTTCTGATCAGCATTACACAGAATTCAAATAGTTCCTACCAGCAGCCCATTGATTCTGAATAGTTCCGACCAACAGTGCCGAATTTAAGTAGTTCTCATCAGTATTGCACTGGCTCTGAATAGTTCTGACCAGCATTGCGCGGAATTCGAAGAGTTCCAATCCCAATCAGAAAAATCCGTAATATGCCAATGTTGACAACAGGTGCAGTACAGTGCCAGTATTGGGTCTCCAACACTTGGTCAACACGTACGGGATCAGTACTGGATACATGAAAATACAGTAATGTGCCTGTACTGAGAACTCAATACCGGCCAGGTACTAACCCAGTACTGGCCCTGCACTGATTGCGAATAATGGCATCAGTACTCAATCCCCAGTACTGAAAAGCGTTATCATTCCAGACAAATGCCAGTACCCTGCCAGTCTTGGCTAGTACTGATGCAGTACTGCGCCTGTTGTAAATTTCTGGTTGGGATCAACATCGCGCGTAATTCAAGTAGTTCTGACCAGCATTGCACCCCATTTTGAATGGTTCCCATCAGCATTACACAGAATTCATATAGCTCTGATCAGTATTGCACCGTTCCTGCATAGTTCTGACCAGCATCGCGCGGAATTCGAAGAGTTCTGTTCATTATTGCGCGTAATTCGGGCAGTTCTGATCAGCATTACACAGAATTCAAAGGATTTTTACCAGCATTTCACAGGTTCTCCATAGTTCTGGTCAGCATTGTGCGGAATTCGAAGGGTTCTGCACTGACAGAAAAACGACCTGGTTGAAACATTCATGGTCGCGATAACTCGAAATCTGGTTCGATTCACCAGGAAATGTGATTTTGATGTCCAGAAAAACTGGTTGAAGCCAAAATTAACTACATATTCTGGTTATCGCACCGAGAAAAGAATCTGGTTTTTCTAACCTGAAAAATGTAGTTAATTTTTGCTTCAAACACTTTGTCTGGACATCACAATCACATTTCCTGGTAAATCGAACCAGATTTCAAGTTATTGCGACCACGAATGTTTCAACCACGTTATTTTCCTGTCAGTGTGATCAGCATTGCGCGTAATCCAAGTAGTTCTGACCAGCATCCCTAGCACAAATCACTCTAGTAATTCCCTAGGCCTTGCGAGGTCTCACCAGGGCTTTGTGAGGGCCTTGTAATCGCCTAGAGAATGACTAGGAGTGATTTCTACTAGGGATTGCGCGTAATTCAAGTAGTTCTGACCAGCATTCCGTGGAATTCGAGTAGTTCTGCTCAGCATCGTACCAATTTGAGATAGTTCTGATTAGCATTACACAGAATTAGAAAAGTTGAATTATTTAGAATCAATCGGATACTGGTAAGAACTATTCGAATTCTGTGTTTTTCAAGATTTCGATGGAATCCAGCACATCATTCGCATAAATATTGGAAAAAAACATAATTTTACTTCTTTCAATCATTGGACCTCTCCACTTCCAACTTCCCCGCGTGTCTATCATCCCAGAACTCAAAGGTTTCGGTCGTTCAAACCTTCCGCTGCTGGAATGCTACCATATCAAGGTGGAACTTGGCAATTCATCCGCATAAACATTCAAAAAAAAATTATTCTACCGCTTTCAATCATTAGAATTCTTCATTTTCAACTCTCTCGCTTGTCCACCATCCTAGAATTCGAACATTTCAATGGTTTCAAGCTTCCCCTACTGGAATGCTACCATACCGATATAGAACTTAGCATTGCATTTTTTCAAAATCAATTTTCCTCGTTAATATGAATGGAACTATTGCTCTAAATCATCAAGAACTATCACCCACAACTCGATACTGCATTCAAATGATTAGAATCAATCGATAGTACTGTTTAATCAATATTTACTCTATCTCTCCACGCTGTGAACATATTTTTCTCGATTTTCTACGATAAGGATACACCGTATCACTCAATGTATAAATGAATTTTGCTTATCTCGTTTCGCTTGTTCACGAGAATACTTATTCGTATCGTGTGTCATATTTTTCCAACCAATATTTCTCGGGCTCTTCCATCTTCATCAACGTATAATAATATTTTATCACTCGATCCGACTCTTCTCCTCTCTCCTTGTCTCTCATTCTCTTCTCTTTGAATATTTTGTAACATTGTTGCATTCGCATTCGCCCCGCACTGGCCGATCTATCGACTCGTCAAAGTGTTTTGTAATATCATGTACTATCTAATCTTCGTGTGAAAAAAAAAGAAAGAACTTACGCTTACTGACGTAGGTTGGAAGGAATTTTCCATTTGAACGCGGGATGGAGTCGAATTTTCAGATGATCGAATCTTCCCACCATGATGGATCATTTGGTAAGCTTTTTCTCCCTCACGGGAGGTTGTTTGGTCTCGATTTTATTTACAAACTCAACTACGCTGATGGTATTATTTATTCAAAGCTGAATGATGATAATAGCCTTGGATGTTTCACGATACGCATTCGTGATAGTTCGTATCACAATAATTTATCAGACTAGAAAGAGAGTGAGGGAATGAAGGAGGGAGAAAGGCAATTTTCAGTGTCTACATTTTATCTTGAAATAAATAATTCGAGAGAGAGAGAGAGAGAGAGATAAGCGAGAGGTTGAAAGTTCTTAGGATCTCTTTCCTCTGCTTTTGTTTATCAAGAGACAAATTTGGGAACGGATATCCATCATCACGGTGATCTGATTCGTACTTTTCAATCAATCAAATTTATGGATAAATTTTCAAGGAACACGATTGAAAACATTGAACTCTCATTAGCGGAATCAGAAGGAACTCATTCGCCGCTGCTGTCGTGTCGTTTGTTGTTGTCAAGGACACGAATGTATTATAAACGGGATCGATGTTATAAAATTTTAAATGTTGATAAAATATTAGAAAAAAAAAAAAACAGGCCGAGGAGTTTCATTGTTATTTCACGAGTCATTTCAGTGGCATTTTGAGGACATCCTGTGCCCGAGGCGATGTAAATGAACAACACAACACGACTCTCCGCCCCTTTTTTTCTTCATTTATATATTTGTTGGAAAATCGCTTCGCGATGAAGAAACTCTTTAATTACAGAAGAAAAACAGTCCTACCTCGCGCTCCCTTCTTATCACCTCGAGTTCTCTCTCTAAGAATAAAGTAAAGAAAGCTTAGAAATGTGATTAGGAATTCATTAAAGTCGTCGTCTTCGTCTCGTTATCAGACGTTATATACGCGCGGTAAACCGATAAATCATCGAGAGATGACGGTTTGATAACACGATAGAAAATGACAATAAAATTTCTCATCCTCAGACCGAACGGAAGACGGTCGGTCCTCTCTCTAAAAGAGATATCTCTCTTGAAATTTTAGATAATATATCCCGAGGATAAATTCTCGTCACATCCATCCCGCGAGTGACCTAGAGGTTCTATATAAAGTGCGACATCATTATGTCATTAAAATAATATATTTGTGAAGGAAGTGAGGATTTTACGACGTTTAACGTCTGTCCGTATTTACGATTACAACGAATTTCATTTTGGATTCTCCAAATGGTTCCAGTTTAACTCGAGTTCCGTACCCGTGCATAGAAATTGAAATATCTCCAGAAATCATCATCGTATATTTTCTTTTACTTTGTTACCAAATAACGAACGAACGAACGAACAATTAAAATATTTTGGAATAATAAAATCTAATAAATTTCGCGCGAGGGGAAGATTCGGATACACTTTGTCCACAGAATTGTATGGTTATCTTTAAAATTTATGTACGAGCAAAGAATATCTCCCCAGCTCGATTGATTTCTTCTCAGTATCCTGGAAAAAGGGATGTCTACATAATCGAACGTTCACACACTTTCATTCATAAAAAATGAAAGTAATGAAAAAAAGAATATCTCGCCACAGAGAGACGAATTAAAATTTGTACTCTGCATTCGGAGAAAATTCATGGAAAAAAAAAACTTTGTGAAGTTGCGTTGAAGCATCAATTCTGTGCAACCACCTGTTGCATGTTTAGAAACATAAATTTAATGTTCCTCCCATCCGTTCGGCCATAACTTTCCAAATCACAAAGCACATTTTCACTTCTTCTTCTTCTTTTGATCGTTGTACATCTCATTACCCTTGAACATAGACATACGATGTATCTATTCGAGAGCCAAAGAGCAGTATTCTTCGTAGCCGATCGAAGGATCATGATAAATTTCATAGAACCGTCAATTGAAGCTAAATCGTTTCGTTATACTATCGGATGGAGCTACCTAAAGAACATTAGCCTCGATGCGAACACAATGCAAGGTTTCTTTATCGTTTTTTACATCCTATTTTTAACGATCCGTTTTGAATCGTGAACTATTTTTTCAGGTTGATAATTCTTATCGTTGGTGATAAAAATCGTTTGAATGATCGTAACTCGCTCGGAGTTGGAAATGAATACGAATGCAGGAATGTTTTGGGAAAAATAAGAAGAACGTATCAAGTCTTTCGTGTTATATCTCACATGTCCTTCTTCCAAGTTCTTGCCTTAATCGTATAGCTTTATCTGCATCCTTGTCGATAAACGTAAACAAGAGGAGGAAGAAATATAGATTTATACGTCTGATGTACGTCAGGCTTAGAAGGACGTATGATGATGATGATGATGATGCGTGAATGTGTATGTAGCTCAGGTTTATGAAACGATTGAGAGGGATTCGATCAGCCACTTGAATCGATTAGATTGATTTTATTGGAACAAAAATAAGCGAGCATTTTTCACATGGTCTTTTTGTTTTATCGTTGCTTGTTGCGATTCGTTCTTTTCGATATTCTCATCGTTATAAAATTTCAAATTGAGAAACTGATTCATCACGGCGGGAGACTGGGAATTGAGAAGACAGTTGTACTGTGACAACTAAAATTGATTTATTCTACTAAAGGGTCTGAACTGTATTTTCATAATTGTCGCATTTGCTGGAAAAAATTGTTGGCTCCTTTTATTACTACTTTTTTTTTCAGTAACAGTGATTATTAATTCAATGTTGGGATCACTCTTCAAATCTGGATGAGCAAAAGATGATTCACGTGGGATTTTTCTTCGTTTCGAGTGAACTCTTACTCTTTTAGAGTGAAAAATGTACTCCAGAATTGGAGTGGATGTGACCTTCTGATATCAAACCTTGGATTACAGGTTGGTTGAAAAGTTTTGAAAGCGACACCTATGAACAAGTACAGGAATCAAAATTTATACGCTATTTTCATATTTCATCCTTCATTTGAACACACAAACACAATTTTATTCCGATCTGTCAATTCATTCTTTGTTTACAAGCCATTCGAAGTTGACGTGTCAGTGTGTTTGTGAAAATGGAAAAATCCGAATATCGTGCAGTGATGAAATTCTTTGTTTTGGAAGGTTTATCAGCAACAGAAATTCATACTAAAATGAAGAAAGTGTTGAAGGAATCTGCTCCTTCATTTCCAACTGTACATCGATGGGTTTTAGAGTTTAAACGTGGTCGTACAAGCGTTGAAGATCAATCACGTAGTGGACGTCCAAAAAGTGCAACGAAATCAGACATCATTGAGCAAGTCTATGATATTGTTTGTAAAGATCCGAGTTTGACTAAGCGTGAAATTGCTGATACCATAGGCATCTCGGATGAACGAGTACTCCATATTTTACACGAAGAATTACATATGAAAAAGCTTTTTGGAAAGTTAGTGCCGCATTCGTTGACAATTCAACAAAAACTGAATCGAAAACAAATTTCTCAGCGTAATTTGGAGCGTTTTAAGCAGAATAAGACCGATTTTTTGCGTCGTTTCGTAACTGTAGACGAGACTCGGATCTACCATCATGATCCTAAACTGAAACAAGAACGTTTACAGTGGACCGAAGCTAGTTGTTCAGCTCCAAAACGGGTGAAGTCGGAACGATCGGCAAAAAAAGGTTTTAGCATCGGTTTTTTGGGACGCAAAAGGGGTTTTGTTGATTGATTATCTCGAAAAAGGTAAAACAATCAACTCTGAATATTATTGCAACCTTTTGGACCAGTTGGATGAACAATGCGTTTTCCGTCGAATGAAGAAGCTATTGCAGCTGTGGAACAGTATTTTGCGGAGCCCACGGAAAATCATTACATAGATGGTATAAAATTATTGGAGCATCGTTGGAATAAGTGTGTTGAAGCTGAAGGAGACTATATTGAATAAAAAAAATCATTTCATCAAAAAATACACATTCATTCATCTTTGCTTTCAAAACTTTTCAACCAACCTGTATCATTCTGAAAGAGTGGAAATTTTATTCGAAATTTCGTCAACCTAAACAGTGAAATCTCGTTCTGAAAATTTCAAAGAGTACAAGACTTTTATTAAATTCCAGAGTAGAAAACACAAGATTCCTTGGGTCCTAATTTGCAGGGCGTCCGGGGAACGTCTGGGCAGGGTTTTCAACATCGTTCAGATATTTTGAGTACATCATAAAACTAGAATTCTTAATTTAGAACATGAAAATTCCAATACTAACGATATTTCACATTAATATCCGGATTTCAGACCAAAAACTCATGAAGCTGAAACTAACAGCCAGTTATCGTAACTTCCAAGTAAACGTCGTTAAAGCTTTCTTCTTATCGGAATTCAATCAAATAGCATCCCATTAAATGTTTCAGATTCTCAAATATTCAACAAACATTTTATGTATTGAGACCTTGAATGAGTTTTCACTGTTTCATCAAAGTTGGCACTAACAGTACTGCGTGCTTGAAATTTCGAATGGTAACGCACTTGCGAGGAAGTATTGTATCTAACCTGGAATTTCAGGGTATGATTTTAGTGTAAACTTTAGTGTAAACATAGTAATTGTTTATTAGTTTTGAAAATTTCTACTTTTGTGCCAACTAAAATGTATTTGAAAGGAATTTTATTGCACTACCTTATCATTCAAAAGAAATCTGCAGCTGAAGCACATAGAATTCTTGTTGAGACTTATGGTGACAATGCTCTGTCGAATACGATATGCCAGAGACTGGTTTCGACGCTTCAACAATAATGATTTTGAACTTGAAGATAAAAAAATGTTCTGGCGCAGCAAAAAAATTTGAAGACAGAGAATTGGAGGAATTACTCGATGAAGACCGATCTCAGACGCTAGCAGAATTTGGAAAATAATTACAAGTTGATGAACCAAGTGTTTCAAAACGTTGAAAAATGTTAGGAATGATCCAGAAGCAAGGACATTGAGTGCCGTATGAATTGAAGCCATAAGAGACATCGAACGGCGTTTTGTCACGTGTGAACTACCGCTTCAACGGCAGAAAAGAAAAGGTTTTTTGCACCGTGTATCGTGACTGGCGATTTTTGTTCCTTATATGTTAAATACAGTTCTTATTTTGTAAAAAAAAAACAGCGAGAGCTTATTCAAGGTCCTAATAAAACATGATAATAATCGGCTGCCAGTTTCAGTTGTATCAAAAACCCGGATTTTTTTAGGCCTCTGTCTTGGATCGATGACTTTATGGACAACAGCCGTAGGTTCAGAAGAAACTGAAGAAGTTCCGAATCCATCGCTACCTGCCAAATCTCTGACTTCCCCTGAAATACTTCAAATTATTCTGAATTTCTCAGTAAAATGTGCCGAAACGTGAAGAGATATCGCAGAACAGTGAATTCTTAGCCGTGCAACGTGTCAATTGAGAGAGACATAGAGGTAGAGAAGTGAGGAGAGAGAATTAATACTGGATATATGATAAGAAAGGAGAAATGTAGAAGAAGAGGGGATCCAGAAATATAGAGGAGCAGTCAGCCAGGTCGATACACTCAAAGTATACGGAAGTAAATCCTTTTCGAAAATTATATAAAAGTTATACACCACGTGGACAAAGTAAAAAGAAAAGGAACAAAAGAGACTTGACTTTGGACATTCAAGGATCAAATGGAATCAAGCAATTAAAAACGGATATCAAAGGACGTCTTAACTCCAAGAAGCTATAAAGAATCTCTCTTCCTTCGCTCCTTATCTCCAGTTAACAAAAGTTAAGTAATGTTTGTCGATCGACACCCGTTATGTATTTATAACGCTATATGTAATTGCTAAAATCATTCTATGTATGTGAAAACGATCTCTATTAGTATTTATATGTATGACGAAATTGTGAGTATTTGAATTAATTTGCAACAGTCGAAAATTGCCGAAACTGAAACCGCATTTCGATCGATCTTTGAATCAAATACAAACCGGAGTACTTTATTTCGTTTTGAGTGGAGGATGAGTTTACGGAGGGGTTCGTGCTGATCACTTCGAATCGAGTCCTACAAATTTGATTCTCAAACTTCTACTGGGAAATCATATCAACTCGTATCACTTTTCGGTACGAATATTCTGTAGTCATCTATTTCAATTTGATCTTCGTGAGAACCGATTTCGTTGATTCAAATTCGAAACTTGGAATCCGGTTCAATTCATGGCATATCCGGATGTTGAAACTGCAAAGTCGTTCATTTGGAATACCCAGACAAGTATATTACAATTTTTGAGGAATGTGGATGCGGAAAACGCAGTTTCTCTTCGAAAGTGAAAAACTTCTAAACAACACTGAGAGAAGAGTTTATTTGTATTTAATGAAGCTTACTTTGGATACGGCGAAATAAATATTTTTCCACGTAAACTTGGCTTAATAACAACTATGAATGAAATTTATTAACTGTTACAAAACTTCATATGACGTTTTTTAACTGTTATTAAACCTTATCTGAGGATAATGAGTCATGTTTGCATGTAATGAATATTTATTTCGCCGTATCCAAAACAAGATTTCCCAGGTAAAAATTGACCATGGGCGCTAGGTTGCCGCAAGGCTCACCAAGATGAGCCGAGCCTAGGCTACCAGGCATGGCGCAACTCTGAAATGATAACATCATTTCAGCCTCAGCCCATCTGTTTCCACAATCAAGACCCAACACTGGAAACAGGGTTGTGATAGCATATGCCGTCAATGGCAGACCATACAAAAATTTGTTCGCCAAGGATGAGCCAACGCTGTAGCAATCTTGCGGCAGGGTTGCGCCCATCTCATGCCAATGGTCACTTTTATTTTTTATTGTAATTGAAAATAAAATAAAAAATCCATTCTATCATTTCGATTGAACGAAATGAATGTCGGAGAATTTCAACATGTAATTTTTCTGATTAGTTTAAACTGATGAATGACGTAGATCCGGTGGTCCTGGCGTAGAAGTAAGCGGGTCTGGAAACAGATGAAGAATTATTTCTGTCATGGAATCTTCAAAGGAGACTTATATATTGATTGAATGCTTGGTTCGCCACTCGCAGGAAACAAGCATCACTCTGGTGAGAGTTATTGTAATTTGCTGTTTGAGAAGGAAGTTTCACTCTTAGCCAAGCTATTACTCAAGTCGAGTCAAGCTAACACCTAAACTGAGCGAGGCCATCGCCCAAGCTGAGCCAAGCTATTGCCCAAGCTGTACCAAGCTACGACCCATGCTTGGTGCAACATGAGAATCCATTGTCATTCAGAGTTGCCTAATGCTTGGAGCAGTGTCCCGCCAAGCCTTAGAGAGCCTCTGTTGAAAGTATGCTTTTTCCTTCAGGCAATATTGGTTGAAGGATGGGCCAAGCGTGGCGCAGCCAATGATCAGTGATGGATCAACGAAGTCGATTTATGACTTCCCATATTGGTACAATGTTTAGACCATTGTCAACCATCCTTGTCCCTACATAGATTGCCCAGCTTTGGCTGGCAGCCTTGCGTCTAGCTATATTCCGTCGTCAGCATTGGCGGAGCCTGAAGATTTTTATATGGGTTATTAAATAAAAATAAACTCTTCTCTCAGTGAACGTTTTTCAAACTAACCGGACTCGTAACTCGAACAAATATTCACTAATCGACTATAAAATTCATTGTACATTCAATATTATAGGTTTTCTAGAAAAGTTCATGAGATTTTGTCGATATATCGCATAATGCTGTTGTTGAGAACGATTTTGCAACAATGTTTTTCTAGAATTTTCAGTTGTTTTTTTTTTAGTGGGATATTAATGTTTTAGAAAAATATCCTCTGTACTTCTGAATGCCATTCTTGTGAATAATTTACTTTCTGTTCTGGAGGTTAGAAAATTGTTGAAGATACTGGTCCTGTGCCTGTTCATCCTTTTAAAAAATTATTGTGTAGCCGTATTGTGTTGTATTATTGTATATTCCTTTTTTTGAGTATCAAAAAGAAATAAAATCTCAAACTTTTGGCTATGTTTTGGGGGTTGGAATCGACAGTACATCTTTATAAGAGATCTTTTGACACTCTGTACTTGTTTCAGTAGATTTTCAGAAGTCATTTACCAGGTGTAGAAGTATGAAACCGGAATTTCCTCATAAATGGCACTAGCCATCAGCACCATCCATTCTTCAGCTCCCCCTAACAATTGATGAATATTTTCAACACAATACAATAGAAGTTTTGTACACCCGTAATTGTTTTACAACCTTAAACATGTCGAGTTTTGTACCTACAAACTACGATCTGCGGACAGCATTGGTTTTTCGTTATCATTTGAAGAAAACTGCTGCAGAATCACATCGAATGCTTGTCGAAGCTTACGATGAACACGCCCTTGGTAAAACACAGTGTTTCGAGTGGTTCAAAAAATTTCAAAGTGATGATTTTGACGTGAGAAACAAAGAGCGTGGGAAACCACCGAAAAAGTTCACAGACGACGAATTACAAGGCTTTTTGGATGAAGATGATACTCAAACTCAACGAGAACTCGCGAATCAACCGAATGTGACGCGGAAAGCCTTCTCCATTCGTTTGAAAGCCAAGAGGGAGATTCGGAAAGTGGGAAAATGGGTTCCGCATGAACTGAATGAAAGACAGCAAGAAAATTGAAAAATCAGTTGTGAAATGCTATTCGATGGATACAAAAGAGAATCATTTCTCCATCGAATTGTGACAGGTGATGAAAAATGGATATATTTTGAGAATCCTAAGCGTTGGAAATCATGGGTGAATCCAGGCGAATCATCGACATCCCCTGCAAGACCAAATTGTTTTGGAAAGAAGATAATGCTTTGCGTTTGGTGAATCTACTATGAGCTGCTAAAACCTGGACAAACCGTCAACACTGATCGCTACCAACGGCAAATGATCGACTTGAGTCGCGCATTGCGTGAAAAACGACCGGAAAAAGGCAACACAAAGTCATCTTAATCCACGATAATGCCCCATTACACACAGCAAAACGGGTCAGGGAAACTATCGAGGCGGTCAGTTGGGAGATGCTACCGCATGCGGCTTATTCTCCAGACTTGGCTTCGTCCGATTATCATCTATTCGCGTCGATGGGACACGCTCTCGCTGAACAACGCTTCAATTCGTATGAAAATGTAGGAGAATGGCTCGGTAACTGGTTCGCTTCAAAAGAGGAACGGTTTCTTTAGGTGTGGCGATAAACAGCAATGGATCATTTTTCATCATTTTCAAACAACAAACGTGTGATTTTTATTGAAAAATTCCGGTTTCATACTTCTACACCTGGTAATAGTCGTCTAAAACCATCTGATGTTAGAAAACTTGTAAACCTTCCCAGTTTTACATGTTTATATGCTTATTCGACACCTGAAATTGAAAAGCTCCTTCAATGACCAAGTAAAACATTATCATTGATTCAAAAACATCACATTTGCGCGTACTTTCTTTTATAAAATTGAATATTCACGTTAGATATATAGGTGATAAACCATCCAACGAACCCATCCCATCAACGTTTTTTCTATTTCGTATACAAAAAAAAACGTAAATGATAAACGTAAACTGGAAAAAAGAATGAATTATCATTAACATACATCATTCGCAATAACTACAGTTTCTTATATTGTATGTAAAACGGAAATTAAAATCCTCTCGAAAGAGAAGAAAGAATAAAAGAAGGAGAACAAAAATTGATGATTAAACGTTCCTATTATTTTTACTTTCACGTACACGGCCTTACACGGACGTAATTATTCGCATACAATCACGCGAGAGTACACATAGCTGAACAAATGCGCAATGAAGCCGAGTTTATACAACAATATAATAGATTAAAAGACAATTTATACGAAGCAGACGAACTTACCACGACCTCAAACTCAATCTTTCATCAAATTTGTTCACACTCCAAAGTAATCATATCATATAAATCATCCATCTCCGAAAATTCTTTGATCCTTTGTTACCTTTAAACACGAAAAGAAAGCAATAAAAATTCTAATAAACAAAATAAAAAGCAGCCACTGCAGCAGGTACTTAAGGCTCTCCGTGTACCATGGCATGTCATCGACGACGACAACTTGAAATCAGCTGTTCCAAGTGGATTAAAAAAGCGCCATATTGAAAACGAACGTATGGCAGATACATCTGATTATGTATATACATATATATATATATATATATATATATATATATTTTACTTAGTAATTTCAATGAATTTGAATCATTCAAATCATGTTAATGAGATCGCGATAGGAAGATTTTTTTGTATCATCGATAACGACGAGACGTACTTGATCGATACGCGTGCATCATTATTATTCTTCGTACGATACGATATATTCAATCAGCTGGAGAAAAAGAGAGAGGAGATTGCATTGAAGATTGAATAAAAAATCATAAATCAACAGACTTACATTTTGTCCTGATCTGCGGCCATACAACGGTTCGAAGATCCTGCGGTGGTTCTGGACAACCACAACAGTTTGAAAGTATTTCTACTCGATCCCCTTCAGGAAGATCTTTATCTTATTTTCTTGATTGATTCACTCACGAAAATCAGTCGAACGATATTATTTTTATCATCACACTTCTCCCTCGACGACGAGGACAAACCGCGCAACCGGTTTTTTAAGAAAAACAGAGACAAGAGTCTAGTGTCAAAACACTGAAAAAAGACGCGCACGCATGCATTCACGCACACACACTATTCTATGACAAGTATCGCGATACACCACCCACATGGAATAGTTAATTCCTCTCAACACTTTTGATTTCGTTGATTTTTTCTCGGAAATCTTGAATGGCGAGCCAGTACTCTGGAGATGTTTTCGACGCGGTCGATCGATTCTTGTACTTAATTTCAATTCAACTGTCACGCCGCGGCCGCTGCTACGTGTTACGTTATCAATTCTCTGCTATACTACTCTACTCGCGACAATCGATTTTTTAAGAATTCGCGTAAAAAGGTGATCACTTTGTTGAATGACGATGAATGACTAGACCTTGGATTTATGGACAGGTTCACAGGTTGAGGGACGAATGCATGTCGCCAATTTGTCAATTATTTCATCTCCACGCGAATTGTCACAAACGATATTCGGATCGTCAACATTATTTTTGCGGTTCGTTTTCACTCGGTCATTGATCGTTGACAGCCATTTCAATCGGTAGAATATAGCACCACGTATGGTGGCTACGGTAGTAAACAAATGTCAACTACGGACATCTGGGAGTGGAGGTTAGAATTTTGTACTCGAATCTTCCTCTCTTGTCGGATAAAGCGAAATTCACATTATGGATTTGAAAGGTGCGTTTCTATGAAGACTTGTGATTCCGAGTGAGTGCTGATAACTCTTTTCATACATAAGTTTCTTTTTTTACAAAATATAATCAGATAATTATTATATTTGTCCGTCTATTCCTCTCCGAGGAAATCATTCTCAAAGAAATATATCATTGAAGGACATCCTCCGGACGCGTCCCCGGTGGTCAGTCGGCCAATTGGAGTTTGAATTGTAAACCTGGCAATCCAATAAAATGGATTATTATAGGTTATAATCTCGCTTTATATGTATTTTCTATAAAAGATAGCGCCACAAACGGCTTAAAACGGCTGTTTGAACGTCTATCGGTGTTTTAACGTACATTCGTTTGTGAGAATAATTCAAATAATACATTCAAGATGACTCCAAGACAAACTCGAAAGGGTAAGTTAGAATAATCCAACAGAAGGGTATTTTTTTGTACTTTTCAACGAAACACCGATTCGAAGAAATATTTGTAACCGATGAAACTTTGCTACAATTTCTGACGCGCTTTACTCTACAGATATGGCGGAGATTTTGGCGGTCTAAATGAATACTTGGAACAAAAAAATTCTTTGTTTACATTAGATAGAAAGTACACTTCGAGGTATTTGAAGTAACTGCTGTTATTGCCCTTCCATCTCAACACGATTTGTAATTTATGATTTTGAGACTAAATTTCAATTCATCGAATGCATTTCATCGTGTAATTTGTATAATTTGTAAATTTCGACTCTGTAACATTGTGATCGTAGGTACCATTCTCGAAGAGAGCACGAGCGGTAGAACTACTAGATCCAGGAGAGCTACCATTGCCTCTGCCAATGAATCTACAAATCCTCCAAACAATAATACCTCCAAAATCGGCAAGAGAAAACAGAAAAAAAATTCTGTAGAAGATTTAACCGATACCACCAAAGATGAATCAAACGCCAACAACACGCCTAGAAAATCGAGAAGGAGAGCTGCTCCTGCTGCTGCTACTACCAATACAGTTACCGAATCACCTGAAAGGGTCTCTACTCCGCAACCATCCAAAAAGAAAACTAAATCCACCGTAGAAACCGAGAGTGCTACGAATGTTGAGAATATCGAAAAAACAGTGACTCCTAAGAGCAGCCCTATCGTCGTGAATTTAACTCCTCATAGATCTACCAAAACTCCAAGAAAATCTCCTGTAAATCTACTGACTTCACCCAAAAGTGCCACACCTTTGAGATTATCTAAAACTCCAAGAAAATTACCTGTCACCGAGAAGACTCCTACTCCAGAAAAATCCCCTCCTACGAGTGCTAATGAATCTTACAACGATTTATTCTCTACAAATTCAACAGATGCCTCGCAAAATTCATCGCCGAACAAGAGAGAGAAGAAAAAAAAGAAATCTTCTCATTCCAAGAGCAAGAAATCTCCAAACTTGGTACGAAAATTTTCAAAATCTCCCAAGATCGTATTGAAGGATCCTAAAATCAAAAATAAGAAATTGAAATCTCCAAAAGTGAATAATAGTACAAAGAAAGAACAAGTTGTTCAGAAGAAAACTTCTCCCAAGAGGAGTCCTTCTCCGCAAAAGAAACAGAACGACAATAGCGCGAACTCTTCTGCACCGAATGATTACAAATCCATATCCGAATCAAAGAATCCAAGGGTTATGATAGAGAAATTGTCATCTAATGGATATACTCCTTCCATCGCCTCTCCAGCTTCCTCTAAGAAGAGTAAAAGATCAAAAATTGAATCTCCCGTCTCCGTGAATACTCCAGTATCCAGTCCGAAACGCTCAAAAGTCAACTCTGCGGAAAATTCGATGACAGAATCGCACATCAGCGGTGCTGTACAACCGTTCATGGCATCCACCCCGCGAATACCAATCGAACGTTCTGCTGCCATAAACGTACCATCTCCTCCATCCATCCGCCGTAGCACTGCTACAACAACGAGTCCCATCGGTATAAGAACCAGACACAAAGGAGATTCCATTGAAATTTTAGAACCCATAATCGCCAATACAGCAGAAAAAAGCGGACTCATCGATGAGGAATCTGATCCCTTGTTATATGACTCTTATCTAATGAATATGACCGAAAATGCGTCCAAAAAGAACGTGACTTTTGACAAAGAAACCACCGTCATCGACGAGGATGATAAAGCTATGAACACAACGTACGAAGTTTTAGAACCAAAAACTCCTGATTTCAGGAACAAAATGAAGAGTAAAAAACGTAATTCTGCGGAGGCTGATTTAAATAACAGTCATGAGAACGCGAAAAGGGTATGTAAAGTGAGATTCGCTATCTCCGTGGAAGACATCGACGACGATAAAACAAAAACCCACACCGAGAAAGTAAAGAAAACCCCCATTGCTTCGAAAGCCATTCTCAACAGGTCGTCGTCGAACGATTCGAAAGCGCAGACCGCTCTTAGACGCAGATCCAACTCCATGCCGAGTATGGAGATGAAAAAATCTTCTCTTGCTTCTGCTCCCTCGTTGCCGGAAACAACAACGCACAGACGATCTCGTTCCTTTTCCGAACTCAAAGTTGATAAATCCATCAATAAAAGCAGCAACCCGTCTGTAAACAATCCACCCTCTGTGGGAAAGAAATCAAGTAAGATGATCCGTAAATTGATACCTCTCCGCATTCAGATAATAAATCATATTTTTACAGACGATAAAACTCTGTCGGCTAAGAAAGCACCAAATTTTGCGCAAATCCACCAGAAGAAATTCAACGAGATGGAATCCGTCGTGGACGCGAAAAAACGTGTACAGGAAAGACATAAATTGCTGAGTAAGTTCGTGCCATGTGAATTTCATTTGAATTCTTTCCGAGTTTATATTGGAATTGTTTTGTTTTGCGAAATTAGCGAAATCGGCGTCGAAGGAAGAGAAAGCCAACAAAGTGGTTCCTGATCAACCGACGAATGGCCCTTACAACAGATTTGGATTCAAATTGAGAAAAGATGACGCGATTAAGATGGTTGCCAAAAGACCATCGATACCCAAGTACGATGATAAATGTATCAGTATACTACTGTTTTATGATTTAAATGTTCGAAATTGTAAATTTTCTTCGCAATTTTCAGGACAAACAACACGGAAACGAATAGAACGATCCTGAAAGGTGTAAGAATGAATCGACGCTTTGAGCTGCAAATGAAGGCACGAAAGATCAATGTATAAATCCATTGAACTTCTTCATTTTATTTGTTTTCTTCTCACGATAAGGGTGAAATTAATAAGGTGCATTTATGAGGTTTTCTTTATATATATATATATATTATATATATATATATTTTTTCTATCTTTTTTGCTGCAAAAAGAAGGATGCAAAAATTCAGTCCAAGGCGAGGGCTGTATCGTTTGCATGAAGATGAGTTGTCTTGCGTTACCTCGGAAATAAACTGGGGGTAGAGCCAAGCGAGTACATTGTATAAATCATTATTCTTTCTAAGAAACAACTCGTCGCATCCTTTCAATAGTTTTGTAAATATATGAAATATAATAATCGTGATTTAGATGGCACAAAAGTTAAAACTTAAAACACAAATTCTTGGGACGATTTAATTCAACAATTTGGATTTCTATGACTAATTTGTGATTAGAATATGTGTTATAGCGTATATTTTCTGATAAAAAGATCTTAATTCCAACGACAGTGTGAAACAAGAAGACGAATAATGTCACAGCAATAAGAAGAAAGTATTTTTATATGAGGAAAAAAAGGAAAGATTCTTATATAGATGCCAATACAAATATTCGTATATCCATAAATCGATGTACTGTTTCGTATAATCTTGTTACACATTGTTGGTTAGGTTATACTATTATAAAACCAATGTCATAAACGTATACATTTATATCATATATATATATGAATATATCTCAACTGTATATACAGATTGAAAAGATCGTTTCTTAACAAACAAAAAAAGAACATTGGAATAGAATACAAAAAAAAAAATGTAATTATATGTAAATAATTTGAAATAACTTTGATGAGAAAAATGTGAACGATCGTACATCAAGATTTTTATTCTTGAGAAGATGATAATTTGGTTTTTATAGGAATTTATTTTTAGAGCTGGTACTTTTCTTTCTGTTTTAAGTATTTTGTATTACCTTTTTATAGAAAGTACCATTTGTCAACTGTAATAAAGTCAATATGATTTATGTTACAAAATTTCTGTTTCTTTCCTATTAGTTGCAAAATTTCAATGCCATGTACTTTTATATAATCATTTATGATAAGACGACAATCACTGTCGAAGAAAATCTGATTAATGAAAAATGTATGATCATTAATGCGAAGGATATGTACTTTTTATGTTATTTTATTGTATTTATGAGAATAGATATAAGATTATTATAATAGATGAATATGTACAACAAATGTTTACATGAAATGTAATTCTTTATCAAGAGGAAACAGTAATTTTGCAATTATTTGAAATTGAGAAAAATTAGAGCAGAGAGGCGAGTAAAAGCTGCCATTCGAATGAGTAGAATCCATTTTAAATTCAGATAAAAGGCGAAGAATGATAAGAGATATTGTCAGTGCTGATTGAAAAGTTTAAATTCGAATCGGATTATTGGGTTTTCTATGCTGAGAAGAAGAAAAATCACTGAGTATGTCTGGTAAGCGACTAGCGATGACTAATTTCCAATTTCTTTTGGACGCCGCACAGTAATGTTTCTTCTCGATGCATCGTAAGCAAAACATTCAAATGGGAACAATTTTTGACACGCTCAGGGAATTTCTAACAAAGAAACAAGAATTAGTCCATTACTTTTTTGAAATCTGAAGTGGTTCAGCACGCGCCTGTATCTAAGTTATGTTTTAGAATCGAATGAATTTGATCTTTCCTTGTGTGCAGAAACCAACCAAGTATCCATCACATTTCAAATTTGGCGGCAAAAAAAAGGAATAACATGAAAACATGGCTGTCCAGATATCGTGACGTAAACGACGTAAAACACGTGGAGCTGCACAGTGCACGCCGCATCGAATTCCCGGCGTTTGTGAATTACATGACAAATAACACACTTTGAAAATACAATTGATCGTGATATTGGAATACAAAAATGTTATATGTGGTTGGATTGGGACTCGGCGATGCCAAGGATATCACAGTCAAAGGTCTTGAAATTGTCAAATCGTGTGATCGCGTGTATTTAGAGTCTTATACCTCGATTTTGACAGTTGGGAAAGGAAATTTGGTAAGCTACTACTTGATACGTCATTCAATAAAGTTTGTAAATATCAATTAGAATTGTAAAACACTGGATACAAAAAATAAGTATCATTTTCAATAGAGTTTTACATTTTTCCGTAAAATGGCGACACGGTCTTTGTTTTTTGTTGACAGGAAGATTTTTACGGACGATCGTTGATCGTTGCCGACCGAGAACTAGTGGAAACCGAGAGTGGCGCGGATGAGATATTATCAAACGCTGATAATGAGGATGTCGCGTTTCTTGTAGTAGGAGATCCGTTTGGGGCCACTACTCATACCGATTTGGTCTTGAGAGCGCGGGAAAGGAATATTAAAGTATTCTCCAACATATTTCTAATTTTTTATTCAATATAAAAATGAGTGCTCTAGTCAATTTTTCACTAAAAAAACTATGACGTTTGATCAATAATTACATCAAATATTGAATCAAATCTATATTTAGTTTTATAGATATTACAACGAATATAACTCGTCTTGAAATACTTTGAAATCCAAAGCCGGATCCTCTGATCGATTCTAGATTTTTTGATCCAAAGATCAACGCCTAGAGAGGTTCACCTTTGAGATCACGATACCTATAAAGTGTTGAACACTCCAAGAAAACACAGACCCTTCAAATAACGTTTAGGCTATTCAATGCACGTCTGTTGAACATTTCTCAAACCCCATGTGTTCTCTTGGAGAAATAATTGACGAGTATCCATCGTATCTTATCGATACAAAGTAAATTTTTGCAAATCAAACCTAAACTTCCACAATATGTGGACAACTCGTATAATCGATCAAAATTAATAGAATTTTCTATTAGGTATCGATCGTGCACAACGCATCGATTTTAAATGCCGTTGGCTGCTGTGGTTTGCAGCTTTATTCGTACGGAGAGACCGTATCTATCCCATATTGGACCGAAACCTGGACACCCGATAGTTTTTATAATAGAATAGCTTCCAACAGAGAAAGAGGGTTACATACTTTGTGTCTTCTCGACATCAAAGTCAAGGAACCAACTCTGGAGAGTATGTGTAAAAAAGTCAAAACCTACATGCCTTCGAAGTTCATGAGCGTGTCCGAAGCGGCAGATCAATTGTTACAAATTCTACAAAGAAGACTCGAAGCCAAAGAACAATTGGGTTAGTAATGGAATATTCGCAATTAATACATGAATTCTAACTGACAATTTGAATTTCGATTACAGCTTTTACATCTCAAAGTTTGGCTGTGGGATTAGCACGCGTAGGATCCGAAGAAGAAAAAATCGTCGCATGTTCTTTGGAAAGTATGAAAAAAGTTGATCTTGGACCACCCCTTCATTGCCTCGTTATTCCTGCGGAGAAGCTTCATCCTCTCGAATCCGAGTATTTGAGTCAATACGCTTTGGACAAAAGAGAATTCGATCGAATGGTGGCGGGATAAGATTTAATTTCCTTTTTTTTTCGTTTTTATGAAATTAACTTGAATTCTATCGTTTAATTCAAAAGTATGATGTTATATAAAGTAATTATGTTTTTCGAATACTTTGAGTAATAATGCTTATACGAATATGCAGGGAATATTTGATGTAAAAACATTTTTATACAATTTGTAATTTGTATTGTGAAATACAAAAGAGAGGAGTTTGAAAATATATTTGAAGAGTAGTGAATGAACCGAGAGGGTGGCGTTTATACGCAATACAGCACACAATAATGAAAGTATATGTACGTAGTTGTTGGCATCGTCACGTGGCCATGGAACCCATTTAATCAATGGAAAACCATCGACCGGGGGTGAATACCGCGAAGGTGAAATCCGTGTAGTTCAGTCGAGCAGGTGAACTCTCCACCACTATCCACCTGACAACAACCGCCGACCGTCGTTGTTCCCTCTTTTCTCTCGTTCGAAAATCGGAGTTGAGGACTTTTTTGTCTTGATCGAAACTGTTTTTGCTTCGTTCGTTCCTTCGTCAAAGTAAAGCACACACGCGCGCACACACAGGTATTTGTAAAAAAATGCTGTGCATACACATTTTCGTTTATAAATTATGCACGAAAAGAACAGTAGAACTTTTTATAACATACACAACATGAAATGAAATTCTTTGAGAAAAAGCTTGTATCGAAAAATGAATTTTAATCACTCGCTTTGTTCGTTCTCATTGTAATATTATTATTTATATCATCGTGTGCTTTTTTTTGGGGGGTGGGGAGTTTCCATTCTATCTGCCAATTCTCAAAGAAGATTCATTTGCATAGGAAGACTCGTTGCGTTTTACCGAGGAAAACAAAGAAAAAAGAAACAACACAGACAATTCCCTCAAGGACTTGGCAAAAAATGTGCTAATTTTTTCTTCTCATCCTTCTTTTTTTTTCTTCTCTCATGCAGTCAATTACATCGATCTTTTATTTTAAGACGTGGATCGTCATTATGTTATATCACGCAATGCATGTGAAGAGAAGAAGAGTAAGAAGAAGAAGAAGAAGAAGAAGAGTCTCGTGTTTTAATGGCTGAAAACATGTGTTTGTTGTTTTTTCTCAATCGTTCGAATGATCGACGTTACTTCGTATAAACTGTACAAAGAACACGCACTAGTTGCTGTGCCAATAAGTCCAAAAATAGCTGGGGAAAATAAAACGCTAGAACCATGTAGGATAGTCCAATTGGGCGCTGATGATGATGATGATGATGATGATCTTCGATGGACGCAGAATAAATTTCAAGAATTTCTGTGATTCAATTTTCCATTTCATTCCGGTTAAACGAACAGCGAAATGTCAAGTATATATGAAAATTATATGTATATTATAACTTTTACGGAGTCTTTCCAGGATTGCATAGCTGTGGGACGTGAGGTGAAATATCTCCAATTTGAAACACGTGAAGGATTAATTTTGAACAGTTTTGGGAATCGTAGAGATGAAGTTTCAACGCAAGATCGGATAATTGTGGACACGTGGAAATGTTTCAGAGTGTTGATGTCGCAATTTTCCTAAGAAAAATTACTCCATTTTGACAAAAACCCCACATTTCCTAAGCTTTAAAGGATGTTCAATGAACGTAGATTGGGAATACGGACCTTTGAACGTTCGATGAACCTTCATTGAATGTATATCAACTTGAAATTGACCTCGCGTTCTATCGGGATGAGGAAAAGAAAGTGGCTCGATTGGTATTATTTGTGGTCAATGGTGCTGAGATGCGTCTACTAAATAAGAATGATATGTCACCCGAATATCCTGGCGAAAATGAGATGTTGAAAACGTCGCGAACTGTTGAAGAAATTGTGAACAAATATGCATTGAAAGTCATTCCGCGTTTTTTGAGTGTGAAAATTCAATTCCTTGTAAGAATAGTTGGCCGAGTGGAAGAGGTTCAATAATTATATACAATTTATATACGTACAATTCAATATAATTTATGTATAAGCAGGGTTGAATTATCGTTAAATTCGAGTGATTTAGGAACAAGTAAGAATTCTCAATAAAATTACCTCTACGTAGGAATACTCTAGGCATTAAGAGGGTCCTCTAGAGACCAAGTTACTAGTTCTCTCCCCACAGTTTTCTCAATAATTTATCAATAAAATCGATTTTGATGAGCAGGTGCATCTTCTTGGGATGTCAAAGAAAACGTAGCTGCTAATTTTTCATTTCATTCGTTCGAAAACCTGGGCGGAGAAATTTGGAATCTAGTAACTTTTGGGGAAGGTGGTGAATGTCCTTAACGAGTTCTGTAATACTTGCGCTAGTGAAATACTAGACACGTGCGAATGCCTCGCTAGATAATTGTGAATCACTCCTAACACTTGCAAAGTGTTTGGCGAGGCATTCGCAAGTGTCTAGTATCATTTTTCTAGTGCATGCGTGACAAAATCCGTAAATTTCTAACAGTTTCTACTAGGGTCTGTGCGTTATGTGAAATTTGTAGGGAATATCTCTCCAAATTATTCAGAAATCCGATCATTTTTACAAGCTCCACAGTAATTCAAAGTCAATTCTTAATCTCGCCAGAAGACTACTTTAACCCAAGATCTTGGGAAATACGATTCTGCTAAGTCACTTGTTTTGGCACTATTAATATCTGTAAAATCACTTTTTTCACTTTTTTGCCCGCAAAATGCTATCAGGATTAATTTGTAATTTTATTCGAGGGGTTAGAATACTTTAAAATATTCTTAGACGTTGAAGCGTAATTCGAATATCATTGATCACGAATAACCTTATCGATTATCACATTAATCATCATGGAAATTCGACAACAAAAATATTGATCTTTCCCAAAATTGTCATTGTCGGTTTCTCCTGTCCTTGAAAACACTTAACGCTTGTGATTAAAGTATTTATACAGACAGAGTTATTAGTAGTCTGTATAAATAATTTTCAAAAAACGTTTTGTGAAATTATATTTCCTCTCTGCTGCTGTCTTTTTCCGTTTCAATTGCAACCGTCGTAGTCGTTGTGTTATCCACGTGCGTAAAGAGTGTACACATCACCAAAATCTTTCTCCTACATAAATACGTGAGAACATAAACTTGAAGATCTTCGTATAAGTTAAGATCTCGATGAAAGGAATTTCCGTGATTCCAATGATGCGATGAAGTAGTGCTTTTCAAACCACACGCATATATAAAATCTCCGTACGTGTGTAGGATATTTGTGAAATTTCCCTCGCTTCCTGTAGTAAAAATAAACCATATAATATGACCTATATTATAAATCGGACATCTGAAAATCGTTGTAGAAAGTAGCGTTACATATTTGAAATCGTTCCTTAGCCGGTCAGGCTGATGTATAGTTGCGAATGTAGTTTGTTGTAATTACGTAACAGGTATACTAGTTGGAATTAAAATATCATACAATCGAAGATGATTGATAACAACTTACTTGGCAAATTATTCATCGAGATGAAAATGTTGATCGATGGACATTACATGAATCAATAAATTAATTAGGTCCAATTGAGATAGAGGAGTGGATAGAGGAGCGGTAAAACGCAGGTCAGGTCTACGTGACCCCCAGGAATACTGGCGGTAACCTTGACGATTTCATGAATAAACATAAACGCACAGCGAAATAGATTAGCTGTCCAAGTATTTATAAGCGTCGCAGTACCACTATCCGTCCATCTATCTCTTCCCCTATTTACCGGTGTCTCGGTGTGCGCTAACGTATCTCACTCAGTTTTGCAGAAATGTTAAATTACCTTCTCCTCGAATGTCATACATTTTCAAAGCCGTGTCTCATCGATTCTTCGTATTCTACTTTGAGATTAAAGGGTATCGAGCGTCAAATGAAAGCATGTAATCATTTCGCTTCTTTGACGAAATAATCAACGAATTTGGATCCGTATCAATAGAGCGTATATACTTTCCCTTTTATAGACCGTTCAAATTAATTCAATTTTGATTGATATCTTGGAAAGAGTGCAAGATATCGAAATGCTTTACTGACAATTTTTCCTAGGCAATTAAATTTTCGAAATTCTTCTGGTGTTAAAAGAAAGTGACTTTTCTTGATAAAGAACGACCAGGAGAACATTTTCGAAATTATACATCACTTCTATATAAAATATATTGAATTATATATAAATTATGGTAAGGATTTTGCAATAACTAAAAGACAAAGCACGAGGAAAAAATTGAGCAGAATTAGAAAAGAACGGGAACAAGAGAATCAAGGAAATAATTATGTGAAAATCCGGTGAAAAATTGGGGGAAATAGAACAAGATAGACAAGTCCAAGGCAAACTAGGGTTTGATTAGTTAACACCAAAATATCTATTCTATTGAAATAAGGAATACTTTCATGCTTGTCATTTGAGCTCCATTTAGATGGTTAAAAACGATTAGCGTTCTACTTTGTACAAGTATTCCAAACATTACCTTCCATCGATTCCCAACCCGTTCTCTTCCATTATCGATTTATTCCACTTTCTTTCTTCAATTAAGCGAAGTGAATATTAACGCCTTCAGATGTAATTCACGTATCGATATTAAAACCTTCATTATTTTCCGAAGGAGCATGGCTACGTCAATCGAAGATCCGAAAGTAGGAACCTACTTGATAGCCCCACGAGTTCCTCAAGGTCTGGCAGCCGCGGTAGAGGGTCTTACAAGAGAAGTCCTGCGTCATCGACCGGAGGATATCTACGTTTTCGCGGCTCATCATTTCGAAAAATTGCTGAGAGTTCGAGAAGAATACAACTACGAACGCCCGGAATTCGATTACAATCTTCGAATGTTACAGGAGATGAACAAAGCCCTGCGACAAAGAGATACTTACGGAGATATTCGAACGAGCAAAGATGTTGCGGATCAAAGCGGTTGGTCGGTGAACGAAACTGCCAAAGTGCTGGAGAAACATAGAAAAGAACATTCCAAGGCCAAAGATGAAGAAAACGATAAAAAATCCAGACACAGAACTCATCACTCGGAGTCCTCAAAATTGAAAGCGCCTAAAATTTTACCTAGATCGACGTTGCCCGGTACCAGCAGCGGTAGCAGTACCACATGCATGCTAGCCAAAGATATCAAATCCGAGTTGAGGAAGAATCGAATGAGCAGTAGGGAGAGGAGAAACATACGCGAAAAGCATGAGATCGAAAAAATGGAGAGAACCGAGTACAAGGAGATTACGTCAAAACGTATAACAACGACGACTAAAAGAACTTTACAAGAGAAAACCAAACATGTGGAACAAGAGAGGAGTAATCGTCGTGTATCTACAACTGTGATAGATAAAAATGTTAAAAGAAGAAGCAGAAGAGAGGAAGAGCAACATCAGCAGTCCCAAGAAGAAGGAACAAATCGGTTCTTCGAAACTTCCGAAAGGAAGTCTTCGAGAGCCACCAATATGAATAGAGTCAAAGATTATGTGGTACGTAACTTCGCGAGTGCCAAGAGCCTGGACGAGCTCCAATCGCCGAAGTACGTGGAAAAGGTTCAAGAGGTGATCGATGAGACGGAACCGATTATCAAAAGAAAGATCGAAGAATTGAAAAGAGCTTGTCTCGGTAAAGAAAGCGATGATGAAGCGGCAACGACGAAGAAGAAGAGCAGATCTCGAAGGAGTTCGAGGGCTTCGGAGGATATAGACGACGATGCCAACACTCCTTACACGAGACCCATTCTCCGAAGAACAAGATCAGCCAAGGATCTTGGAGCTACTTCCGGAGAACATTCCGCTCCAGAGATGCTGTATGATTATTTGGATATGGCTCGTTCTTTGAACACCAGGGTCTCTCTGCCGGCGGTGAGACCACCATCCTCCAAGAGTTCCAAGGAAGAAGTATCCCGCAACGATTCCAACAATTTCATTCTTCCACCCATCTCATCGGAACCCACAAAATCCCCAACGAAAAAAGACGATTTAGTACTTCCAGTTCTATCCCCGCCTCCAAACGTCTCGACATCCGCTGTTATATCTCACGAAACACCATCCGAAATTGTCAAGGATCTTGCGGATCGCACTCCGGAATCTACAGAACAATTAAAAACGAAACTATTGGAGATAGAAGAGGTCGAAAAGAGCATAGAAAAAGTCCTGGATAGGAACGAAGAACCTTCTCAACACAGCATCGAAGATAAACTCAAAGAAATCGAAGAAACTGAAAAAAGAATTGAAAATATTCTCGAAAAAGAGGAAGTTCAAGAGGAATTCAGTATAAAGGATAAATTAAAAGAGATCGAAGACACCGAAAAGAGAATCGAAAATATTTTGGAACTTCCCACTTCCGAGGGAAACCAAGACGACGAAGGAAAGGTTCCATTTTCTTATATTTTAACGGAAGGTTCGCCTTGCGAGATACCAGAAACGGTGACCACGGTGATCATCCCCGAACGAACCCTCGTGTCTCCGACGGAAGATACCATCAAATTTCCTCCCTCGGAAGTCTTTGGGGAATACATCAAACCTGAAACGATAGAAACTTCTACCGTTGATATAGATTTCATACGCGGTATCAAAGCGAATCACGATATAATGATCAACCGAACGGATCTCGACGAAATCAAGGAAGAGGAGGATAAAGAATTAGAAGATATCGTTCAAGAGGATTCCAATCGAAAATCAACGATAATCTTGGATAATATCGCGGAAAGAGAGGGAGAAGAGGTAGATTCTTTGTCGGAAACTTTGGTACAATCCTCGATCGAGATGGAATCGACGGGAGAAGTCAAGGAAACCACGGTGCTCACCGACGATGCGGAAACTAATCCATCCCAAGGAAATTTTGTAGAAAATTCCTTGGAGAGTACCGAGAATAGATCCAGCGAGTCCACGAATGAAGTTAAAGAAACAACAGTTACGGATCGATCTACCCTCAGTCAATCCTTCGATCCTGCACGACCTGTGGTGCCGGAATTGAATTTGGATTCGCTCCAGGATATCACGGTATCGTCTTTCAAACTCACCGACGATGATGAAGGTTTGGACAAATTCACCGATACCACCACGACGAGTCATCGCGATAGCGAGGATTTTACGTCTCTTTCGGAAGCTTTGACGTCGGATGATAAGAAAGCTGTGCTGGAGAATGTGGTGGTGGTGAGAAAAATCGATGCGGAACAGGGGGATGTGGTTATCACTGAAGTCGTAGATACCGCTTCCTCGTCTTCCGAGGCTCAAAAAATTCTAGAAATTTCTGAAACGACTGGAGGCAAAGAAGAAGGCGTCGAGGAGACTAAAGCAGAGTCTATAACAGAAATTACAGAGCCTGCAACTGAGGTTTTGGAATCAAAAGGAGAGTTCGAAGAGGTAGTTTCTGAATCAGTGGGAGTTACAGGTGTTGTGGACAAGGATACGTCTATGGTTGAGATTTTACAAACGGAAGAAGAAAATGAAGAAACTAAAGTCTCTGAATTGGTGGAAACTGAAGACACTGAGGAAATGGAAATGTCTGCAACTGAGGTTTTAGAATCCAAAGAGGAAGATGAAGAAGCAGTTGCTGAATCGACGAAAGCTGGAGAAGCTGAGGAAATGAAAATGTCTGAGACTAAGGTCTTGGAGTTAGAAAAAGAAGCTGGAGAAGCTGAGGGAACGGAAATATCTGAAACTAAGGCTTTAGAGTCAGAAAAAGAAGATGAAGAAGCAGTTTCTGAGTCGACGAGAGCTGGAGAAGATGAGGAAATGGAAATGTCTGCAACTGAGGTTTTAGAATCAAAAAAGGAAAATGAAGAAGCAGTTGCTGAATCGACGAAAGCTGGAGAAGATGAGGAAATGGAAATTTCTGAGACTAAGGTTTTGGAGTCAGAAAAAGAAGATGAAGAAGCCGTTACCGAATCGACGAAAGCTGAAGGAATAGAAACATCTGCGACTAAGGTTTTGGAGTCAGAAGAAGAGGATAAAAAAGTTGCTTCTGAATCAGTGGAAGCTGAAGGAGAGGAAACATCTGGAGGCCAAGTTTTAGAATCAAAAGGAGAAGATGGAGAAGTGATAATCTCTGAAGAAGTTGAAGAAAAAGAAACATCTGCAGGTCAAGTTGTAGAATCAGAAGGAGAAGATAAAGAAGTAATCTCTGAAGAAGTGGGAGAAGTTGAAACATCTGTGACTAAAATTTTACAAGTGACAAAAGATGAAGAAGAAGCTGCAGAAATGGAAACACAAGTAACTGAGATTTCAGAATCCAAACAAAATGATGAAAGCGTATCTTCTGAATTGGTAAAAACTGAAGAAGAAGTCGAAGAAACAAAAACATCTGTCGATAAGATGCTAGAATCAGAAGAAGATGGTGAAAGAGCAAAGGAAATAACACCAACTGAGATTTCAGAAACAAAACAGGATGATGAAAGGGTGCCCTCTGAATCTGTAAAAACCGAAGAAATCGAAGAAACGAAAACACCTGCCACAAAAATTTCAGAATCCATAGAGACGAATGAAGTTACATCTGAAATCAAAGACGATAGTGAAAAAATGGAAGAAGATGCAAAAATATCAATAACCAAGGTTGTACATTCGAATGAATCATCTGAAGTAACCGAAATATCTGCGACTGATATTATGGAAACTAAAAAATCAGAACATATGGAATCCATGGAAGGCAAAGAAGCGTCTTCCGTGGAAATAGAAATCCCTGAAGACTCCACGACCGAAATATCTGTCCAAGAAATTACGAAATCGGAAGAAGAAGATGATGAAAAAGCGTCCTCAGCGGAGCCCAAAAATGTCGACTTATCAGAAACCACAGATGAAACAGAAATCCCTGCACCTCAAGTTATGGAATCAAAAGAACGTGTTACACCAACATCCTCGATAGATCCCGAGACCGAACAAGTCGAAGAAACGAAAATATCTACACCAAAAGTTGTGGATTCTCAAGAAGAAGATGATGATCGAGTCAACCTGGTCTCCACCGAATCGGAAGAACCGAAAAAGGAGGGGGAAGGAGACTCTCTAATCGAGTTCATTAAATTAGAAGAAGAATCCAAAGACTTGGATTCCACTGCGGATAATTCGATATTCGTAGAAAAAGAATCCATACAATGTGCGAGTTCGGAAAACGAAAAAGAAGAGCCAAGTAGACTCCTCAAGGATGAGACTATTTCTGAAACGGATGGTCCTTTGAAACAAGAGATGATGGAATGTAGCGTTACCGACGAGGCACAGATCAAAGGAAAAGAATCATCCACGAGAGTTGACCAGAAGGCAGTAATAATAATAGATAACTCGAGTGAAGTGAAGGAAACGAATGAAACGAATGAAAAAGATGATATCGATGGTGAAATATTTCGCGAACTGCGCAGAGCTTTGACGGAAGATGAAAGCAGAGGTAGAGGTACAGTCATGTTGGTTTCGGAAACCGACGACGAATCCATCGATTATGAGAATTTGCAGGAGAGTAACGTGGATGATGATGGAGGGGAAGAAGAAGACGAGGAAGAGGATGATATAGCGCTTTCGAGATCGATTAGCCAGTGCACCACCAGGAGAATGAGTTCTGCCAATGTTCATAAATTGAAAGACAACAAAGACGATGCGAATGACGACGAGAAGAGGAAAGAATATCACGTTTATGTGCCTGAATTCAACGAAGCCAAAGACGGAGATGACGGAAGTTCCGAATTGAGTAGCAGTTTTACGTCGGCTGCTACCAAAATCCAAGCAGGTAATATGAAATTCGATCGATCAATTTCAATTCAAGACAAAATATGAATTGTTTCATTTTAGGAGTACGAGGTTTTTTGACTCGACGACATTTGCAAAGCACACAGCGTCGTAGTTCCACTCTGGATAGCGTATCATCGATTCAAGAAAGCTTTGTGGTAAGTAAGTCGTGTAGCGAATTTCTAGAAGACACGCAATATACTTTATAGCGTGTCACTCAACCTTTTTTTGTAGAGAAGGATAATATCTGCAGAATGATCGAACGGTACGGCCTTCACGCTTCGGTTATTCATCATTATTATTCTTTACTCCATTCACATTTTATTGCGTTTAGAACAAAAGCCTGGAACCGAAGATACGACAGAAAAGACCTGCGAACGAACGGAGTACAAAATTTCCAATGAAGTATGAATTGTACTTGGATTTCTTGGTTGTGGAATAATCGATCCATCAGTCGCAGTAGACTTTGCATAGCCCGGTACCAAAGTTCCCACACTTCCTGAAAAACCTGGGAGACCTGGAATTTCAGAAAATTTTTTCCAGTACTGGATATTGAAAACACCTTGAATTCCGCAATTTTGCTCATTTGTCTTGAAATTTTGTCCTCAAAATTCCATAATATTTTTGATTTTTAGATAGTAGTTGCTCAGTGGGATCCAGAATTGAGTTTGAAAAATAATTGCCAAACAGAAAAACAAAGTCGAAGGAATTTTATAATCTTCTTCGTTGGGGCTTATATTCTGCCAAGCTTGGCACAAGACCTGCCGAGACTTGTCTTGAACAATTGAATAAACTTGGCCCAGGCTTGGGAATGATGAGATGAGGACAAGCTTGAGCCAATGGTTCGTTCCAGCCTAGTCCAAATGATTCGCCGAGCATCAATCGATGCTTCTTTCATCACAGATATCGATGAGAAGAGTAATTTGATCCATATTTCAGCTCAAAGTTCTCCCTCGGAATACCGTACATGAATTATCTTAAAACGATAGAATCAATGTGCCAATCCTGGGGCAAGCTTGGGTTTTTTTTTCAGTCCTGTCCACACCTGCATGGGAATACAATCATGTATACAGAAAGTATACAGCACTCCCGTGAAAAAATCGCTCAGGTCTGATCATGGACATTTTTTGGCAAAATTTCTTGTGCTCAACACTGACTGTACGTGGTCGGGCCTGACTACGCCTGATCGTTCATTTTTTGGCTTAATCATAATCAGAAAGGTTTCAATTTTGTACCCACGTGGAAACCCATGATCAAGTTTGACCACGTGCGATCATGCCAGACCAACCATTCTCGCTCTTGATCATGCAAAATTGTCCCAAATAAAGATCATTCGTACAAAATGACTCCATGTTGATTTTTTTATCATACGGAGAAAGTATTTCATTAAATATTACAGTGTACCACCGGATCGGGGCGCCATATTGGCCATGCCTGCAAACTAAAAGATGGATACTGCATGAGCATGATGAGCAGAAATCACTCGCAATACATCAGTCTTTTGTAAAATTAGAGGAAGGATAATGAGAGAAATCTTTGTTTTCGCCAAAGTATAAATCTCATTAATTCTGTATGAATTTTCCATGCATTATAGAGCATAATCAAGCGTGATCACGCCCGATCACGCTTGATGAACAAGGCCTCAGCAGGCGTGGAGGATTTTTTCACGGGCTGATCTCAGTGAATAAGAAATGAACCAAAATCACTGAAGATTAGAAGACCATATCCGCAATTTCGCATTTGGGGTTGGAGTATTCATTCATATCATCGGTTTTTAATATTTTTAATGTGAAATATCATAAGTTTGAGTCATCGGTTACTTGTCGGTCTTGGAAAAAAATTGTGAGAAGTCTGTGGGAATCCTATTCATTCTCTTTGGAAGTTACCACGATTTTATTTTGGCATCTCAGGCCCTGTTTATGGGCCATGCTAGATCCATCATTTTAGATCTATCTAACCATCTTTTAGGATATCATTTGAAGAAAGGACGTTGATTTTCTTGAAGTATATCGTATAAGTATCACTTATTATTACGTCAGTTAAAATATATCTCAAGATCGAGTACCTTCGAAGAACCCCTATTCGTTCAATCAGTTCGCACTTCCGCGTTGCAAGTCGTTCTTGAATCTCAACTCTCAGCCCGCAGTTTTCAGTCCTTCGATCATCATTGCGCACGTAAAACAATCATTCGATTTACATTGATAGGTATACGTGCTTGGGAAAAGCACCCGTGTGCTTTGTTATATGCGTCGTGGTTAAAAATCGTGACGTGAGTTTTAAACTGTTCGAAGAACTTAATAAAATTTATATAAAAATCTGTCTCTTTGTTCCTGGAAAATCCTATTGAAAGACCCAATATAACGATACGCTGTGACGGTAATTCCACGATAATGAATCTATATCAATTACCCGATGCATCAACGGTTTTATCGATTTTGATTGGGGTCAATCAACCGCGAAGTGAATCATAGCGAATGACCTATCAGGGATATTTGTCTCTCTATATTTTATATTCATCTAGTATATATATATAGAAATTTATAAAGCGTCAAGCTCGGAGCGATCATTCACTTTACATTCACATTCGTAGTATGGTAAACGCACGTGGGTACTCATTTATCGGTCGATTCACCCTCCATCGACGCGAGGGAGAGTACATGCGTTGTATGGAAAATCCAACCTTGAATTCGTTTAAAATAGAAAACACTTGCAAGTTGATTCACCGTTCGAAAAATATATTCTTCGCGACTACGTTTTTGATTCTTTGTTCCGTTTTCACGATTTTCAGGAGAATTCGCATTACGTAAAGCGGGAGGAGGAAATGATGTTTGGTCAAGCTGTCACAGTCATAAAAGACGAATTGGCGGTCAAGAACTTGGCAGAGAAATCCGGGCTAGGCTGATCTTAAAATAATTGCTTCCCAAACTTTGTGAGTGGCAAGGAGAAGGAGAGTGCGATATCGAATTCAATCGTTTTTAATTTGTTCTACCAGGGGGGAAAAAATATCCTAAAATACAATGATGTTTGCCAAGCGATGATGGCGTGATTTTCCATATGAAGAGGCCATGATTTAGAATCGTGGATTATTAATCGCCCGGTTAATCCCACGTTCAAAGACATCGATATGGTCCAACGACAATGTTACGTCACGGATAGAGGGTCTGTGTGTGTATATGTGTAGCATGAGAACTTGGACACGTGTTTGATGCGAAACACAACGTGGTTGATCTGTGACTCTGGATCTCCCCACTGGCACGGTATTGGCAAAAATCCAAGTTTACCTTGGTACATATACTATGTAAATACCTATCTTCCAAAAGATACGTCGGATGATCGGTTGACAAGGTTCGTGTTAATAACGATAACGATACCTCATTCCTCTCTGCTTTTGAAATAATCTGTCGGAGATTAAATGGCAAGAGGACCGATATATCGTGGAAACACGCGCGTATCCCAGACAGTTAGGGGAAGAGGATCGCGTACGAGTTATAAATATAATTTTATATTTTTAAGGAATAAGCACGTTCAATTCGGTATTGATTTTATCTATATCCGCATGAAGAAGTGTGTCAAAGATGTCAAAGATCTAGCACATTCACGACATACAATATTTTATTCAAACATAGACTTTATCGCGAAATTAGTTTTTTCATTTCATGCGTGTGACAATCCACAGATGCGTGGGATAAAACCTCGAGTATACCAGGTGAAACGGCGATCATGCAAGATTCCATTCGATAACTTCAATTTTCAAGGCTGAATTTTTCCTAGTTCTTTCGCTCAAAAGAAGAGAACAACAACAATACCATATCCCTGCAATTCGATTTTCTATAAAATTCGTGGTGAAGTCCGTACCAACCGAAAGAAATCTTTGAAACACGCGATATTTTCCGATATATACCACCGAGAGATTGCATGTGATGTGTCATTTTGAATTCCAGATCGATTCGACTGATCCAACAACTACCAACGACAACAAACAATTATCACCGATAGCGGAAATTCTGGGACAATCTCGTACACCTCCCCCGTTGGCAGAGCAGAAGGAAACTACCTTGAGAGAATCCAAAGCCAGACAACGTTTGCGTCGAGAGGATGCAGTTCGCAAAGCAACTTTGTCAATCGAGAATGCATTCGCGGATAACGGTTTGCAACATACCGGAGAATTTCACGATTGTCTCCCGCTCCCACCGTTGGAGAATTTCTCCCCAGAAAAGAAACAGAAACAACAACCTCCCGCGTCAGCTTCTTCCCCCGTCGTTCAATTCGAACTGGACACCAGCGTGGGGGAATTCGTGGATTTACTTTTAATGGCCAAAACAGACGATTCCAATGATTTTTTCAATTTCATAACCAGCGTGGAGGACGAAGCAAATCTGAACGATAGTATAAGAATCGAGAAATCGTCCCACGAAACACCACTGAAAGAACCTTTAGCTCTATCCATGACCCCTCAAGGTGTGGTAATAGAGGAAATCACTAGTTTGACCGAGGATAAGAGCACGAAAGAAATCGTGAAAGATTCCTCGGATTTCGAAGTCAATGTACCGGAGAGTTTATCTCTGTCTCTAGACGAGCCCATATCCCCCGACGAATCGAAATCCCACCACGAGCAAAGGAAACCTCCAGACGATTCTCTAACCACTCTATCGTTCTCGATGAACATCGACGAAGCGCTTGGTTTGGGAGAAGAGGAGGATGAGGAGAATTCCAATAAGCTCGGGAGAACCCATTTGGAGGTGAATCTACCTCTATCCAATGTGAAGAGTGTCTCCCAGGAGAGTCAATTGAGTGCCGAGAGAATGGAATCCCCCGTCACCATGATGCAGATTGTGCCAAAAAATTCTGTGGACAATCCCGAAGAGGTTCCAGAAGTCGCCAAGGATTCCAAGGAGAATAGAATCGAAGAGATCAAAGAACAGGCTAGCCCCAAAGAAACAAACGATCCGCCATCGTCTAGAAAATCTTCTTCATCTTCTTCAGTATCCAATTCCAAACACGATGAAATGCAAAAATAATTGAAATTTGGAAATGTATTCCATCGAATGCGTATCAATAAAACAATTTATTCTCGTTATTTCTCGGTAAAAGTTCATTTTCATTGTTTTCAGAATGAAACCTCGGAGAAAATTCTAATGATTATTGTGGGGGTTTCTCATCGAGTTTCAACCGCGAATAGGAAAGAAATAAACCGAGACATCACGAGCATTTTGTCGAGATACGATGAGATACGTTTTTGACAAGTGTACATTATTGATGTTAAGTTATTTCGGGAGGCGAATTTCCTGAAGGGAGAGGCGGGTTGACGCAAGTTAATGAGGGATACTTGCCAAAATTAAAATGTGATCATATTAATGTGGATTGGTTACCGTACGCTAAACTAGGACATCGTGGAGAAAATACGGTCCATCCATGTCGTATTTCGTACAAGGAAAAATCCAGTACGCTGGAAATAATGATGTACTTGGATGAAGTATTTTGTATGTTACCGAATTTTATCTTTACTCGCGAGAAGCTTATGAAGAACATCTGGAAAAACTAATTGGGTTAATTATAATGGTTGGTGAGTGGATGATGCTGCTGAGTAGTCTACGGTTGACCAACTTTGTCACGAATTTTGTATTGTTTTCTATGCTGGAGAATCGCTGTTTGAAGATTTTGTTTGAAGAAGTTAAAATCGCTCTAAAAATGAACACTATTTATAAGTATCAATTAGTCGACTGGAAGACTCCAGAATCCTTATACAAAATCAGATTTCTTATTTCTCTTTGATTTCTCGTTGATCAAATCAACGAATGAACGTTTTTTACCGCAAGCGAATTAAGCAAGCGCTGTTCAGAAAATCAGATGGCGAACAGAGAAAACGTCTTCAAGGTTAAAAAAATGTCATTTAGAATATGTTGAAGTATTCTGGTGAAAATGTACGCTCGTAGTGATCTTACCCATGTGTGTATGGACCAAGCCTGGCACGAGACCTGCCGAGACTTGTCTTGAACAATTTACCAAACTTGACCCAAGCTTGGGAATGATAAGATCAGGACAAGCTTGGGCCAGTGGTTTTCAACCAATGCTTCTTTGATCACAGATATGGATGAAAAAAGTAATTGATTCATATTTCAGTTCATGACTTTCTCCCTCAGAATACCGTACATGAATCATCGAAGAACGTTCTTCAAAATTAGTTGATCTCCGTGTATGATTACATTTAAAAGTATCTTATTACCATTAAGTGAAATTCTATCCTTACTTAGATCAATAAAATCCAGCTTGGTGTGTAAAACTAGTGTGTAGGATTAATTATGGCAAGAAGATCGGGCCAGTCCTGGCCCGATGGTTATCCCCAAGTCTTCAGCGATTGTAAATTCAAAATTCAGGCAATATTCATGAACATTGTGCCACTCCTTTGGGCAATATTGGCACAATTCTTCTCAACGACTGCTCGATTTTGACACTTGTGCCAAGCTTGTACCAAATGTAGTTACCATGACTGACTATCCATTGGGAACAACGGGACAATAATCATGGAACAATATTGGGCCGATTGTTCTTGAGGGAGATTTGTTTCTGACAAATGTGCCAACCTTGGGACAAGCTTGGGTTTTTCTTCAGTCTTGGCAATACCTGCATAGGTAGTAGGAATTTTACGCGGAGAAGAAAAATACTTTTCCTGCTTATTTGCTAGCTAAGCCAAAAACAGGGAGATCTGTAAAATGAATGTTCACATAAAAATACGAAAGAATACAAATGAATAACTAAATTTTACTATACGCTTTACAAAAATTAAAAAGCTTAGAGAGATTCAAGGAGATTTCGTGGGAATCAGGGAAATTCAGTGTGATTCGGGAGGATTCTGAAGAATTCAGAGACGGGTTGATTGGGAAAAATTGTGCGTTGGGGTTTTTTAGAGGGATTCAGAAAAATTCAGGAGAATTCAGACATCAGGAGATTGAGTAAAATTGTTGTCAAAGATTTCAGAGGCATCCCGGGCGTTTTAGAGAGAATTTAGGAAAATTCAAGCAGCAATAAATTGAGTAAAATTTATGGTCCAAGATTTCAAAGACACTCCGGGAATTTCAGAGAGATTCAGAGACAGGTAAAGTAGTAGCAATTGTGCGTTGAACTCTTCTGAAGGATTCAGAGGGATTCTGGGAAATTAATAATTGTGGCAAACTGTCCATCATCTCATCAGGTTTTGAGATGACATCTCGTTCAGGACCTCACAACAATGTAACGCAAGGTTTATCTGGTGGGAAAGATACCAGATATGATACCAGGTGTAAAAGTATGAAAAGTATTCTCTGAAAAACTCTTTAAAAGTCTTCAGAACTCTGAATAAAACTTTCTGAAAGTCTTAATATCCTCAAGTATGTCAAGAAAAGCGTTAAATAAGTCTTGGTAACTCTGTAAAACTCTTGAAAAGTCTTATTTTCCCTGAAATTTCGGACTTTCCGTAAGAGTTATTAAGAATTGACAAGACTTATTCAGTGTTTTACAGGAAAAAAACAAATTATAAGCACGACAGATGATTTTGTAAGAGTTCCGAAGGTTTAAAAAGACTCATAAAGTAATAATAGTTGAATTGTAAATTTGTAAGGAATGCTTAAGTAACAAATTCGATTATTATTATAAAGCGGAATATTTTATTCAGAATATTCTTCTGGAATAGAGGATAATTTGAAAATAAATTAAAGCTTACCCTGATTAAAAGAATCCATTGAATCTGAGGAATGAAATTTCATGAGATTTGGTCAGAGATTCAATGAAATTTGGCGAGATTCAATCAGATTCATATTGAAAGAATGCATTCTTCTCATCAAATCTCATTGGAAAATCGCTGGATGAGATTCGATCAGAACATTGCTCGACATTCAATGGATTTTTTTAAACAGGGGTGTTTATAAACAAAACATCGAAATTATTCGTCCGGATCATCAATTTATACACGTAAGTGAAGATATATCTCATATTTTTTTCTAATCACTCTTTATTTATAACTGTTGCGGAAAATCCGACTTTACAAGAGTTTTACAGAGTTCCCTATTGAAAAAATCCAGGTGGGAATCCATACAGGAATCCAGATGGAATCCCATGTTTTCCTGTAGGAAGTTCGGATGGTTTCCTATGGATTTGCTTGAATCCCATGGTTTCCTACGTGAATTCCCACCTGGTTTCTCACATGGGAAATTTTTACCATGGATTCCCAGGAGTTCCATCTGGATTTTCAAGCTTCCTATGGGGATTTCGGATGGGTACCTGGATTCCCACCTGGATTTTTGCAATAGGGTTACCAAGACTTATTAACGCTTTTCTTGACACAGTTAGGGATGTTAACCCTGACGTTATCCTACGGATTTCTGCATGTTTTTGTTAATCTCTCGTTGTGCGTTGCAATCAACTGAATGGAGCTTTTTCCAGTATCAAAAATGTACTATGGTTCTTAAACTTCATCCCTATTTTGGTTTCGAATCGTCCCTCTTCACCCCTATAAACAATACATCAGATCTTCTAAAACCTCTTCTTCCCTTTAGACTCCCGTGAGGTAACTGAAGGAATCAACAATAAGACTTTAAGAAAGTCTTATTCAGAGTTCTGAAGACTTTTAAAGAGTTTTTCAGAGAATTATTTCCACAAAGGTAGCCATCAGTTTATGGACCCTAAGACCCTTCTTCAGCTTCATCATCTTCCCCTGACAACAGAAAAACCATTCAATTGGCCAAGCAGTGCTTTTTCTATAGTAAAAGACAACGTTTCGCCCAGATACTGGGCAGTTTCAAGGCAAAAGGACAGCGTAAAAATAAAGTGGAAGACTCCATCGTTGAACCCACGAAAACATGGATGAGGTGATTCAATAATCGAGAAGTGTGGAGAATCGTGCTCGGAGCGGTGCCCCAACACACACAGCAAAACGGGTCAGAGAAACGATCGGGGCGTTCAGTTGGGAGATGCTACCGCATGCGGCTTATTCTCCAGACTTGGCTCCGTCCGATTATCATCTATTCGCGTCAATGGGATAAGCTCTCGCTGAACAACGCTTCAATTCGTATGAAAATGTGGCAAAATGGCTCGATAACTGGTTTGCTTCAAAAGAGGAACTGTTTTTTTTCGGCGTGACATTCTTAAACTGCCGGAAAGGCGGGAAAAATGTATAAACAGCAATGGAGATTATTTCGAATGAAATATTTTCTATCATTTTCAAACAACAACCCTGGTAAAAACATCTCTTTGAATCTCTCTGAAAATTTCACGTTTCAGAGAGATTCAGAAAGAATCAGAGAAATTCAGAGCGATTCAGCGTGGTTCAGAGGATTTCAGAGACTAGTGGATTGAGAGAACTCGTGCTTTGAATTTTTCAGAAGGATCCAGAAAAATTCTGAGGAACTCAGAGAGATGCAGGGAAATTCTGGGAAATTCAGAGAGGAACAAATTCAGTAAAATTCTTGGTCCTGCATTTCAGAGGCGTTCAAGGAGTGTCAGAGGCTCTCAGGGATACATGAATTCAGAAAGATTGTGCGTAGAATTCTTCAAAAATATTCAGAGGAATTCAGAAAGATTCAGAGTAATTCAGAGAGATTCAGAGAAATTCAGAGAGGAATTAATTTAGCTAAATTTTTGGTTCAGGATTTTAGAGGTATTCAGGGAGTGTCAGAGACTCACAGAGACAGGTGAATTAGGAAAAATTGTGCGTGGGATTTTTCAGAAAGATTCAGCGGAATTCAGAGAGATGCGGGGGAAGTCTAGGAAATTGAGAGAGGAATAAATTCAGTAAAATCTTGGTCCTACATTTCAGAAGCTTTCTCGAAGTTTCAGAGAGTCCAGAGACAGATACATTGAGAAAAATTGGGCATGGAACTTTTCCAGAAAGATTCAGAGGAATTTAGAAAGATTCAGAGTAATTCAGAGAAATTCACAGGAATTCAGAGGAATTCAGAGAGGAATCATTTCAGTCAAGTTTTTGGTTCAGGATTTCAGAGGTATTCAGGGAATTTCAGAGACTCACAGAGACAGGGGAATTAGGACAAATTGTGCGTGGGATTTTTCAGAAAAATTCAGAGAGGAATGAATTCTGTGCTATTCTTGGTCCTACATTTCAGAGGCTTTCTGGAAGTTTCAGAGACTTCCAGAGGAAGATAAATTAAGAAAAATTTTGCGTGGAATTTTTTAGGAATATTCAGAGGAATTTAGAAAGATTCAGAGTAATCCAGAGAGATTCAGAGAAATTCAGAGGAATTCAGAGGAAGCTTTGGAATCTGGATACATCAAATTCCGGGATATTCAGAGGAATTCAGAGAGATTCAGAGGAATTCAGAGGAAGCTTTGAAATCTGAATACATTGAATTTCCAGAGATTTAGAGGAATTCAGAGAGATTCAGAAAAATTCAGAGAAATTTAGAGGAATTCAGAGGAAGCTTTGAAATCTGAATACATTAACTTCCGGGAGAGTGAGAGAAATTTAGAGATATTCAGGTGAATTCAAAGGGAGCTTTGAAATTGAAATGTTTAAAATTCGGAGGGATTCAGTGATATGCGGAGAGATTCAGAGAAAGTTGAAGAATTCAGAACGTATCACTATCGGAAAAGTCTCTTACTTCCTCTGAATTACTCTGGAATTACTCTGAATCACTCTGAAATTCGTCCCAAAATATAGAGTGATTCAGAGAAATTCAGAGAGATTTTTTTTACCAGGGAAACGTATGATTTTTACACAAAAATTCCGGTTTCATACTTCCATACCTGGTATCTTATCCACAAATCACGCAAAAAGATTCTATTCCCGGGTGGAAATCAATTCTGGGCATCCTAAACTATGTCCGGGCCCCGTAAGGGTATAATTTGGGCATCCAATATGAGAGCTCCCCACCCACGGCCGATGTGAGCCCCAGTTGGGGTTGCTAATGTACTCCCCGGATATTTTAATCTAGGGATGCCCACCCACGGCCCATATAGACCCTGTTCTCCAAATTCCAATCAGTGAACCTTCACTATTTCTGCAGTTAAAAGTCGAACACTGAACGGGATCAGTAGAATATCGGTGGATAGTCACTGATTATGGAGTTGAAAGTGTTTTTGAGTAATTGAATCAGTGACATTTCAAAACAACACAATTGGCAAGCCAACATTGTCTCTCCCAGGTATTGTGATTTGAGCATGCTCAGCCACACCCCATAGAAGCCCTGGGTGGGCCACCATTGTCTAGCCCAAGTATTGTAATTTGGGCATGCGTAGCCTTTGATACGCCTTTGGCTGACTGGGAAAAATATTTTGATAACCTTTCTAAAGATTCACATACAAGAGCGAATGGGAATTTTAATTTGTTTTTGGTTCGATGGTAATGTCACATAAAGCATAGATCTATCAAAAGCTAACCCTCAAAGAACATTTTGCTGGATGAAATTTGAAAATGAACTCCCCAAGTTGGCCCGAGTTGAATTCTTGATGTGGGCCAAGTTTGGGAACCATTGAGGGGGCCTAGATTAAAAAGCGTAATACAGGTGTCCTAACAAGGGCCACATTTTAAGGAGGGATCATGAACCTGGCCTGTCTTCGGCTTATTTATATGAAAGTCTTTCAATTCTCCCAGCTAGAAACTGGATCCCTTCCTCCAGATTGGACCATCAAAGGCTGGAACTTGGCCTAAGACAGGGTCTCCAAGGAATTACATTCCCAGCTGGGCTGTAATATTGTTCATAAACACAACATTTTTGTCTACAGTAGAAAATAAAATATTGTATAAAACCAAGCAAGAGTTGGATTGACGCGGAAAAAATAAAACACAGTTTTTCTTAATTCTCTCGACCTTCGAAAAATCATTTGAAATCGTGTGAGTGTAAAATCGAGTTGACCTTGAATTAATTTATAAAAACAAAACATCAATAAGACAATAAATAATCAAATGGCATGATATTTCTCGATTTATCTCTATGACTCATTTTTGCCTCACATTGTACTCCAAACGGTTATCGAATCAACTCTGTGTCGAATAATTCACACATATCATGCGAAACAATTCCTACAACTTCACCGTCTCCCTCGAAATATGTACAACAGATATATCTCGCTGTCCAGCACCCAACTACGACATTCTGAAAATCTGTTCCACAGCACAACACCGACTCTAGCTGTCTCTACGATTATTCAATTCCCTCGTCAAATGATCTCGCAAGGTTGTTTCTATCAATGAAATACTTTCCATTCATATTTTTAGACACGGAGCAAATATGACTAATATAACGCGCTGTTCTCCGACTCCTTTGAACGTTGGGATCAGTGTCCTCATTGGTCCGAATTCGCATTCGTGTGGACTTTGTAGGGGCTTGGTAAGAAGCGAAAAAGAAGAAGAAGAGGAGAATGAAAAATTTATGACAAGAAGAAGGCTGGAATCCGTGGGGAAGCCTAGAGATGATATTTACTTAGCGAATCGACGCGATATGACGCGACGACGTCATTCGTCGATATAGAACTCTCTTCCCGGTTCTTTTTTCTCATTTATTTCTTCTTGAACGTGTGCCACACCTGTATCTCATCGCACGTGTGACCCGTGTGCACCGCTAATTCGTATCCTGCCAAAATTTCAATGTCAGTAATGTCACCACTTTTGAGTTCCACCCTAATGTGACGATTATGATCGGTGACGCTCCGGTCAACAATAATTATTCACGCAAAGTGGAGAACGAATCGATCCATCCTCCGTACTCTTCTCGACTACAATTTCCACATCGTTTCCCACGTTGTTTCAACTTTATCGTTATTGTTACATATCTCGTACAAAAAAAAAACAAACCAACTATGACGAATTTTCAAAGAATGACGTCATTTTGAACAACGGCTTTGTATTGACGTCAGTCTTTCATTCCGCTTCAAAGGAATATCGGGAGCATAGATGATGAGCTATATAAGCGATGAGCAATGACGTCTTATCTTACGCGATAATAACATTCAACGAACGAACGATTAACAAAAACGGCCAATCTATTTATTCCTTTTTATGATATATAACAATTGAAATTGTTAACCCCAAGTGTGGTAATTCACGTCGATTATTTTTGGATCCGAGTATCGATGGTGGGAGTTGAAATTCCAACCCCGAGAATATAATTAGTCTATACCTATATACCTCTACTCGTCGTACGTATCCGGTTGGAAATGACTTTTTCTCCTGCTTTTTTACTGTTACAACACATATCACACGTATCACGCGTCGATGGGGGGTCTTTGAATTTACAAGAATATGTCATTGACGTTTACTTACAATGACGCACGTAGGATGAAGTAACGAGGCAATAATTTATTAATAGCGGGGTTTAATAATGCAACTAGGATGGAATTCATGCTTTTACGCTGTTGCTAATTTGAAAAAAGATGATTGTTAATCTTCATTATCCTCATCGTTGTCACTTATCGAATGTATAGAAATTGTTTGGCAGCATTCCGGCGTGTGTGAATGAATCTTGGTTGCCATTTAACAATGAGAGCAACTAGTGATGTCATAGAAATTGGCCGTGTGAATGGAACATCTCATGAAGATTAATGCAAGTTATGACACGTATTATAATTCTTCCAACCGGGACATCGAAACTTTGAAACATTCGTATCCTCGAATTCAAAAATAACAAAAAAAAAGACTTCCATCCAATCGTCGATAATTTAAGACTCGAGACTCTCCATAGAACGGGTTCTGTTGTTTTTCGCTCTCGAATCTAGAACGAAAGCAGAAAGAGTTCAAGAAAATAATAAAATTCAATCAACCCATGTTGGCTTGCAAAACAAACTCGTGAGGGTTCAGCCGCTTGAATTTCTTAGAAGTTTCGTGACTCTGATCTCTCCCTCCACGTCAATTCCATTCTTGGGCTGATCTCAATTGATTTGTGGGGACCAATTAAGACGATTGTCATGATAAATCCATCGTGATCAATGAACGTTGATTGGAAGAGACGAAAGTCCGTTTCTTCTTGTGTAACGAATAATAAAAGGTCGTTGATCCTCCACCGAACACCAAAATATTTGATACCATCGTCCACTGCGGTGGCTCCCTATAAATTCCAACAGAAACATTCTTCGAGAAAATTCAAACGAGATCATCCATGATCAATCAATCGCGCTTTCCATTCGCGAAATTCATCCCCGATACTCGAAATCAATCCTTCGAATGAACTGTGAACTTTTTCGCACGCTCTGTCCCTCCTTTATTATTTCATTAACATTGTTTTCTTCATCTCCTCGTGCGTTCATTACGCGCCTCCGAATCGTGTTAAACGAGCAAACGGTGCGCTTGCGCCACGACAAGCATATAGATGTAAGAGTACCACGCGCTTGTTGCATCAGTTCCACTTGAAAACTCAAACGGAGAACAAGGTGTATTTTGTATTCCACCCGAACGACAGAAACAGAAATACAGAGAGAGAGAGAGAGAGAAAGAGAGAGAATAAAAAGGAAAAGACGAGAAAATCTTGAGGAGAAAAAACTCAATGTCAGATAACAGAACGAAAAAGCAAGAAGAGATTAATAACAACGAAGGTGAGATGAAGGCCAATTCCGCAGCCACGAAAATTCAAGCCAACTTTCGTGGGTATAGGGTGAGGAAGCAACTGAAGGATATCAACTCGAAGGATTTGAATTCCAACGGCGAGTCCTCGCCGTCGAGTCTTCCCGCCCTGCAAAGACAGAACACGAGGGAGGCGCTCGAGGAGAAATCCGCAACCAAAATTCAGGCTGGAATTCGAGGATTTTTGGTGAGAAAGAGACAGCAGGCGGCCCAAGTTGCGGCCACCAGAATTCAAGCGGGTTTTCGTGGATTCAGAACGAGGAAACTTCTCAAACAGAACGGACAGTGACCAGCGGAAATGAGGTCCCCCCTCAGAGGAAATACGATGATGATCACACGGCGATCGAAGACGACTACGATGAAAAAAAAACTTATCAATCGATCCATCACGACTATGACTTTGTCCGGGTTGGGCAAATCTTTGTATCCTACGGAATTCGTGATTGATCTATGAAAAAAAAACAATATTAGTCAAACTCTGTGTCGAATGGAGAAGAGGAAGAGTGAGTGAATGAACTGTTGTGATCGTGGTGAATTGTTGAGATTATATATTTACTTATATTATATATTTAGATTAGGAACTTATTCTTGAACTCGTCAATATCGTCTCTTCCGTGGTTTTTGTGTCCATCGTGTACGCGAGACAGCGGGGTTGCGTCGAGATGACGGATAAGGTAAGATTTCAAAACCTTCGGGGTCGAATTTTATTTTTATGCATCGAAAGTATTGATAGACTTGTTGAATTGTAGGATTCGAGAGATCTGGAATCTGATTTTGACATCCTTTTGATAGATTTCCGCAAAAATTCTGACGATTCCTGATAAAGTTTGAAGGAATTTTAGGAAATTCTTGCTGGTGTCTTTCAGAGTGTCATTTCTCTGAATTTTTGATCCTCGAATTAGATCTTCTCTCAAATTTGAGAAAAATTGTGGATTGATATTTGTCAGAAATTATTCGTGGTGTCCAAAAGATTTTGAGGATTTTTTGAAATTTGTAAAAATTTATCGGAAGGTTCCAATAGAATTCTACAACTGTGTTCTTCTCAAAAGAGAATTATCTTGGATTTTGCTAAATAATTCGAGGAATCCCTGAATCGGTGATGGGAATTCACGAAAAAGACCGATGTTTTTATATAAAAAAGGATCGATCCTTTTCTAAGATTTCGTCACTCGCATCATCCTGGGTAGGAATGCGAATCGGCCCATTCCTGGCCCCGCTAAAGTCCTGGTTAGGAGAGTCAGGGCTCGGACAGGGCCACTTTTCAATCGGGGAAAGAGTGACCGCAAAAAAGAGTATTTTTCCGACTATTCTTTGGAACTGCGAGTTTCAGGTTGAAATGCATTCTAAAAAATCCTCTATGTTGATGATTAGCGAGGGGATACCATTTTCCGGGGAGCATAACACTGGTTTTGGAGGTGAAGTAGTATCAATTTTTGATCAAGATTATATAAAAATCTATAAGTTTTCTATAGTAAAGAATCGGTTCTGTCGATTTCTGTTTTTCTGAAACCATTGTTGTGCTCACCGGGAAATAGTATTCCCTTGCAAATGATCGACATGGGGTATTTTTCAGAATGCATTTCAACCTGAAACCCGCGGTCCTAGAAAACCAGGCGATTTTTGCGCTTACTCTTTCTACTTGGGATATTGAAACTAATTTGATTTTCAATATTATTCATCACGATTTGAAAAATCGGAAACCGGCGCCGCGCGCATAGTGCGAGTAACGGAGAGTTAAAAAGACAAATCTGTTAATGAATTCTCGATGTTCATGAAAAGCGGGAAGTCTTTCTTCTGAAAAAACTATGAAAATTTCAGATAAGTACTGGAGAACTCAGAAGGAGAAAAAAAATGTCAACTCCTCCATTTGAATTTCTTTGATATACACTGTAAAAAAAGTTGCTGAATTCCAAACAAAAATGTTTGGAAACATAGGCGTGGCAAGGGGCCGACTGGTGTGAGCGCCAATAACCAAAATTCCGCCCTTTGGATTTCCTTAGAATTCTTTTCTCAATTTTCGAACGATGAGAATTGGTTTTTATCTTGATTCTGGTGCCCCACCCAGGGCACCCAACGTGGCCAGGTCTATAATTTTCGAGCTTTCTTTGTAGATTGACAAACAAAAGTTTAGGAAGTTTCGAAAATCTGCGTAAAATAATAAAAATTTTTGAATATTTACAAACTTTCTTCACGATAATTAATAATTTTCACGATAATTAATAACTTTAATAAAATTTGACTGCCTCAACAAACAGAAATGTGTAAGCATTTGATGCAATGCTGTTTAGCGAAAAATTGATATTGCCAACAAATTTTGCTCTATATTCCCCATTTCTGCACATTTGCTGTTTGTTTTTGTTCAATTTTGTATGGAAAATGCAAAATGCTTTCGGAAATCTATTATAAAATACGAAATATGGAATATATCATATTCAGAGAAATTTTTCTGCAGAAAGAAACCACGAAAACATATAGAAAATATGCAGGAAAAGGGAAATATACAGCGAAATTCCTCGACAATACCAAATTTTCGCAGAAGAAGCATTTCAAATGCTTCCACATCTCTGTGGTAACAAATAATTGGCAGCTACGGATGATAATTGGCTCGCGTAGAACAGATTAGGCGGCGTTCGTTATCACGTGAGCCATTTTTGAGGATTTTTAGACTTCCCCCCCTCCTCCCCGCCCCTCCCCTCCCCACCCCGCAGGTAAAAATTCGTAAGATTTTCTGCAACTTTTTTTCAAAATTTGTGATTATTGAAAATAAAATAAAAACACATTCCGTTCTATTACTTTTATTTAAGGCTAGCGAAGACTAATATTTGAGAATATTACCGTAATTTAAAATCACAGTGATGAAATGAAATTTTTGAAAACTTTTTCGAAACGATTTCACGCAATTGTACCCCGTTTTCTGCCAGAAAGAAAAATTACGTGATATTTGCTAAGACCCTCCCATTACTCTCCCCCCCCCCCACTCTCCCTAAAGTGAGATTTGAAAAGATCTAGCTTGATCCCCTCTCCCCCTTGAACACCTCACGTAATTAATGGACGCCCCCTTATTTGCTGGGATGGCGAAATATTTTGCTATTCCAGTAAATATTGTATTTTTGAAGATTTAGAAGAATTCTAAAATCCCCGTTAGGAAAATTTTTTCTCGTCCATGAAAAATTTCCTTATTCTTTTCTCTATTCTTTTCTTCGAAACATGGAAAATAATATATGGAAATTTTGTAAGTTTATGGAAGATGAACAGGGAAAACTTTTCTACGGGCCGCACAAAATGTTGGGACATCTTCGTCCCCCCGCTCTGGATCTATGATTTTTCTCGGTATTCGTTCTGAGAATCTAGGATCACTTTTGAATCTCCATGAAAAATTTTTACAAGTTTCCCGAAAGTCTATAAAATTTCTTTTACAAATTCGCCTGAGACTCGAAGAGGAAATTGTATGGATGCTTTTATGGAATTATCAGAATTCTTGAGAAACTCTGAATAACTGAGAAAATTCCCGTGTGACAAAATTGTGACATACTTTATCTATCCATTATATTTATTTTGAAGAACAGAAATGAATTCTGAACGTTTCTGGAACAATCAGAAAATTCTGAAAAAAAGCATGTACCGTATTTCAAGAATCTTCAACAGGATCTTCTCTCATTCGATAAGTGATTCTCCTGGATTTATCTAAAACACTCGAAACATCCTTCAGACAATCAGAAATTCTTAGAATTTCTCCACAGAATTTTATAAATCTCCCTCACTTTTCGCAAGATTACCTACGAAACCCTGAACATCCTCAAAAATCTTAAGACATTCCGGAAATTTTCGCAATAGGTTCCAATTGAATTTAATAGTATTCAATCAGAGCTTCGAACATTATCCATGGGATTTTATGGATCATTTCTACCAGGGTTGAAGATTTTAGCGAATTTGAAAAACTGTGAAACGATTTGATGATTCCTCGTGAAATCTGAAGATTTTCACGGAGAGAAAAAATTTGCTGACGCAGCAAATCGAGGTATTATATATAGAATAGCAAAATTTTTTGCTGACCTAGCTAAAAATTTGCTATAACAGCAATCGTGTTAGCTACGACAGCACTTTTTTAGCTGTGGTAGCAGAAAATGTTTGCTCCGCCAGCAAATTTTCAGTATTATATACAGAATAGCAAACATTTTTTGCTGGGACAGCAAACATTTTTTGCTGCCACAGCTAAAATTTCGCTGTCGCAGGTAACAAGATTGCTGAAACAGCAAATAGTTTGCTGTCACAGCAAAGAATTTGCTGCTCTGGCAAAAGGAACCCAGCAAAAGTAGATTTCGCTGCCACAGCGAATTCCTTTTTCTCCGTGTCCCAGGCACATTCTCTCTCAGTTCTATTTTTTCCCTGTGGGAATCTTGATCCGAATCACTCACGCAGACAAAAACTCTCGCTAAAATAGCGATCTCAAAAGTACTGCTGTAACTTAGTTGAATTAGCTGGGTTGAAGGTTTGCTGTTAAATAAAAAATCTCGCCGCTTCAGCGATATATTTGTCAATTCAGGGAATTTTTTGGCGATCTGTATATTCACAAGTGCTTGCTAAAAGAGCTAATCTTTGCTGTAATAGCAAAAATTCAGCGGAAAGACTTGCATCCCTGATAGCACCACTACCACCACCACCGATGAGATACGTTGCCTACCCTTCACACTACGTTGATTCGAAATGGATAAACGAGAGAGGCGACGAAGAAATGTACACGTTGTTTTCCGACGCCTCTACGTTCTGTTAAAAATGAAGATCAAATGAAACAATCGCGGGGATATAAAACAAAATTAGTATGAGTGGGAACAGTATAGTACCACCCGGTACTATTAGCTACTAGTCTCTGGTTGACTAGATGTAAGTCAAAACTGTATCCCCCGGTGTAATTTTGAGCCTGATGAGGCCTCTTTGGGTCTCGTTGAGCTTCGGTAGGGCCCTGAAAAGCTCTAGGGAATGCCACGAATCGTTTCTAGACAGGTTTTCTTACACTTGAATTCTATTTCATCAAAATAACCTCCCCTGATTAAAAAAATCCATTGATTCTCGCCAAATCTCATTGATTCTTGCCAAATCTCATTGAATCCTGTACAATCTTCTGACCAAATCCTATTCAACTTTTTTCAATGACATTTAATCAGATGAATGCTTCTTTTTCTATGTGATTCTGATTGAACCTTGCCAAATCTGATTGAATCTGGTACAATGTTCTGACCAGATCCCATAAAATTTCACTTATTAGATTCAATGGATTCTTTTAACCAGGGTCTATTTCGTATATTTTCCACCCGTCAAATAATGAAAACTGAAGCCAGCCTTTCAAAAGTGAAAAGTACCTTTTCAGTGTTGAATTTCACCGTACATTCGGTTTGATTCACCAAAAAGATGGTATTTATCACCTAGCTCTGGTAATAATAACAAAAATAATGTATTTTTCACTGTCAAATACATTACTATATTGAAACATGATTTCTACAATGCAGATTTTTCTCAGTGTGACGGTAGAAAAATTCTAGACAGCACATTTCCTAAAATGCCTTCTGAAAATTCAATTGATTCAAAAAATATTTGGTGATTCTTGTGTGAACTTATGAGAAAATTTGAAAATCCTCAACATCATTCGATACCACTTTTTCTCTTTCAAAGAAATTCGACCTTTTGAAAAAAAGAACAAGAAATCCTGAGAATGAAGACAACAAACTTCCTCACAAGTGTATTTGAGGAAAATATCGAACGAATACATTGTCTCATCCATCATTCTTCGAAAAACCTGAAACGTGGATTGAAACGTGATAATAAATTAATTTCAATCACCGATGCATACCACCAGCAAATTTATATTCCTTCTCATCATCACAATAACCAATTATATTCAATTACTAATATAAAATCAAATTGATTCCATTACATAAATTTAATTTCAGCTTCCATGGGTATATAACCATTCATTCTTCATTCACGTAAACCTCTGCTTACATAATTACTCGTTGAATTGTACAATCTATATCTATTGTATGATCGTAATCGATCGATCCCTATACTCTCCGGAAATGCGTATAATACTAGATGAATAGGATTTCTCAACAGTATTTCATCGATATCCTTCCTCTGCTGAGTATAATATCAATTTTCGAAAAAGAAAAGAAACATACTGCGTTGATAATTCAAAGAATACAATCAAATTTACAAATGAATTTTCAAAGGGGAGTGAAATAACGAGTACGATCTAGTTCAGATTATTGAGATTTATAGCGGAAATATATTCACCAAGTACGAAAACAATTCAATTATCATTTTCTGACCTGAATCTGTAACGAATCCGAGTAACAACACTGATAAACAGTTCAATAAAATTTATATAGTCACGATATGAAAACGTAGCTCTTTTTTTTCGTGTAAATTGTGTGATATATGAGCACTCCACGCGGCCACAAGAAGATTACAAATTGTATTTCAATTACGAGTATAAATAGCATTGAGAAATACAATTCTGTGCGGAGAGCGAATTTTTCGTTGTGAACAAATCATTGCGGTTATGGGATATCATATTATGTTGGGAGTGTTTCTTTTCCTAGTATTAGAATCTCAATGTCGCAAAGGACGTGAAAAGATACTGTGAGATTCAAAATTCATGTAATTCACGTATGGTGAAGTGGTATTGCTAGTGAATTTTTAAGGGGACATTCCAATGTGATGGGTTGGAAAATTCGAATGTTGGTTGGAGCATTTTTCGATAGTTATTACCCATAAAATTGATATCTTACACACTTGGTTGGAGTGTTTTCTGTCTTGTAACGCTTCAATAAAGAGGCTCACACGGCGCACGTTCGAGTTTTGGAACAATTTTATGTATTTGCGGGGATGATTTCTCAAAAACAACCAATCGTAACGAATTCAAATTTTAACACGATATTCAGTACTATCATGGCTATCGTCCGTGCCTCAATTCCACCTCATTTATGACGCAAAACAGTTGTTTTGTTTTCACACTTCTGCAATAATTGCCACCATTTTGTCAATTTTTAGTAAAATAAAATAATTGAGGTACAGACGATAGGAGCGACAACATAGATCGAGAAACTCCTCGGATTTTCTGTTTCAGATCACTAGGGGGGTCGGAATCATTCAATAGTTTCCGAGGAAAAAAAATCCTGAAAATATGGTTTCTTTCCGACGTTAAAAAAAAAGGCATATTTTCGGGAATTAATTTTGGCTGGATAAAAGTATCAATCGAAAATCTGTAAAGTAGGTTTTATAGCAATACTAAAAAAGTACAAAATGTGATTTTTTCAATAAAAAATATTAAAAAATGGCGGCTGCGCAGCATATGCCCCAAGACGCCTATTTTTGAAAGCGTGTCGATGGCCGGAGACGTAGACTCCTTAATTTTTGGCCTGGAAGAGAAAACCAAAATTTTTTAGTTTCCATATAACAACAGCTAGCGAGCTACGTAGGATTTTTTTCGATATATTGATTTTTCACAAAATGGTGAATGTTTGAAAAGAAAGTTAAATTTTTAACAAAAAAAAACGCCATAAAATCGTCGATAAAAAAAAACTAAGCCATAAGAAAGTAAAAAATCCTACGTAGCTTCGTGGAGAAAGATATTTCGGAGCTATTGTCAAAATTTCAGGTCGATCGCTAAAGATTTGCTCGAGTTATGTCTTCGGCGAGCTCAAAAAAAGTGGTTTCGAGAAAAACGCGTTCAAAGTTTTAAGTACTGAGAAACCATATGAAAATTTCATATACCTCTATGAAAAATTTGGGCACTCGGACACTTTTGCCGTATTCCATCATTTGATATATTATTTTTAAAACCCTAAAGCATATTTTAAGCGAAAAAAAATTTTTTCGACAAAATTGAAAATATTACTGTGATTTCCCCCTTTGATAGAAGATTCTTTGTGTGTATATTTCATGGGGTTAAGCTGCTCCAGAACGGAACAAAGTAAAAATTTCACGTAGTTAATTTCTGAAATGCAGAGGAAATGGTAGTCGAAAGTACAGGAATTCTTGTTTATTTGCGTTTTTTAATAACGGAAAATACTATGCTCCTAGCACTGAACACACTGTAGAAAATTATGTTGGAATTTTCTCTCAAAAAATGATGGCAGCAAAGTTCCTCCATAGATGGAGATTTTTTCACCATAATTCAGTAGGCTCCTCCTCCATTTGTAGAGGAAATAACCCATTAAGTCCGGGAAAGGCAGGATTTTAACTGTAATTTTAGACGTTGCAAATGATATATAAATCATTAAAAACTCATGGCGAAAATACCTTACCTACTATTTTCGAGGTTGCTCTTTCGGTTGCTGAGGTCAAAATTACCTTCAGATGGCGCTGGAATACCGATATGGCCGATTTCAAATAAAAAGTCGACAAAAAATTGGAGGATATTTGACTTTGTGATTTTTTCACGGGTTGAAAATGCACTCAAAATTATTCAAAACATCAACCAAGGGTGCACAAAATATCTCAACTTTACGATAGAATTTTTTCCCAGACTTGAAGGAGACCTAACCTCTCTGAATTTACCATATATTCACCAAAATAACTAATAATTCTGAGAATCTAGAGAAAATTGACAGAACATACAATTATATTCGTTCAGTATTCTTCAAGAGAACCCAGATAACAATTTTGAGGAATTCTTCCGGAACATTCTAAAAGATGTCTTATGAAACACCTAAAGACATCTTTAAGATATCTCACGGAAGATATCTTTGAGAATTCTAAAAGATACCTTCAGAAAACTTCAAGAAATCTCGCATGAAGACTTCCAAAAGATACCTTTTGGTGTTTCATAAGACATCTTTTCGAATTCTTTAAGATATCTTTCAGAATGATCCAAACGAGTGATCCAAAATTGTTATGTGGGAAGTACCCGGAGGTTTTTGAGTTCGCTGACTACGAATCAAACATCAGATTTTCAAAATTCAAAATGACGGATCCAAGATGGCGGACGAAAAGTCAGAAAAAGCCTCGAAAATGGATGAAAATCGGTATGCTTAAGTTTTTGAGGTTCCTGATCACGGATCCATTATGAGATTTTCAAAATTCAAGATGGCGGACCTAAGATGGATGGCTCGTTGTCAGTGACCTCAAAAACCTCAGTATACCGATTTTCATCCATCTTCGACAGTTTTCTCGAATTTTCGTCCACCATCTTGGGTCCGCTATTTTGAATTCTGGGAACCTAATGCTGAATTCGTAATCAGCGACATCAAAAACCTCGGTGGATCGATTTCAATCCATCTCCGCGGCTTTTTTTGACTTCTCATCCACCATCTTAGGTCCGCCATCTTGAATTTTGAAAATCTCATAATGGATCCGTAATCAGGAACCTCAAAAATCTAAGCATACCGATTTTCATCCATTTTCGAGGCTTTTTCTGACTTTTCGTCCGCCATCTTGAAAATCTGATGTTTGATTCGTAGTCAGCGACCTCAAAAACCTCCGGGTACTTCTCTTGGAGAATACTGAACGAATAAAATTATATGTTCTGTCAATTTCCTCTAGATTCTCAGAATTGCGAGTTATTTTGGTGAATATATGGTAAATTGAGAGAGGTTAGGTCTCCTTCAAGTCTGGGAAAAAATTCTATCGTAAAGTTGAGATATTTTGTGCACCCTTGGTTGATGTTTTGAATAATTTTGAGTGCATTTTCAACCCGTAAAAAAATCACAAAGTCAAATATCCTCCAATTTTTTGTCGACTTTTCATTTTAAATCGGCCATATCGGTATTCCAGCGCAATTTGAAGGTAATTTTGACCTCAGCAACCGAAAGAGCAACCTCGAAAATAGTAGGTAAGGTATTTTTGCCATGAGTTTTCAATGATTTATATATCATTTGCAACGTTTAAAATTAAAGTTGAAATCCTGCATTTCCCGGACTTAATGGGTTAAGACCCAAAAAACAGAATAATTCCTCAAGGTGGTGGAAAAGTCTCTCATTCTTTATGAAGAAACAATTTCCCCACCAGCAGTGTGAAGAAAAACTCCCCGCACTTTTTGTACAATGCTCATCAACAATATTCTTAGTATACTGCTAGAATTTTCTTATGAAAATTCTCGTGAAATTCTAGTGACTGAGGGACAAGTGGAAATTTTTCAAAGAAGTACTGTGCAGCCTGTAAAACTGAATGAATTTTCGAACAGTTCGGAGAAATATTATTTGTCACAAATTTTACAAATTACATAGTAAGTTTTTGAAAAATTCTAACTTGTTTCTCGATCTGAACTTGAGTGAGATCCACACATAGAATTTCTATGTGCATCTAGGAATCCTCAGTGGGATTCCTACGTAGGAATGCGACGTGTTTTTTTCCAGCAGGGATGTGCTTCTCTGCTAAAACTGCCACATAAATTCCATTGAAGAATTTTTACTGGAATCCATGCAGCTCAAGGGGATGCAAATAAAGAAACAATGAAATCAAAATATCGCTCTGTGCAGGCCGACCCTGGTGAAAATGGAGCGTTCTGGGAAGAGTTACAAAAACGTTATTAGAAAGTCCTATAAGAGTAATCGAAGGGTCAATTCAAAGTATCAGAAGCGTTTCGCAGGAGTCATTTGGCGGATGTAAAGCATGCATGAAAGTGAGCCCAAAGAAAGTAAAAAAAAAAAGAATTTGCAAAGGGGAATCGAACCAAGAACTTCTGAACTCGGGAGGAAGTCCTTTACCACTAGGCTAACATCGGTGATTGAAAAATCGGAACTTTTTTTCCCTCATGAACTGTGTCATAAGGGAATGTGCTTTAAATTCAATCTTTCTCATTGAATTAAAATGATTTTTCATCCTGAAAGTTTACAAATCAATTTCAATATCCCATGTGTAATCATTGAATGTGCAAAAGAATTTAATTAACTTGCGCATATCAAACATCATCAAATTACAGTTCGATAATTCAAAACAATTGTTGTTTAGTAATTATATTGGTGAATGTATCTTGAATACGAATAAAATTTTTTAGCTTAACAACTGGTATAAAAGATAAAGAATACCCTCTAAACATTCTAACCTCAAAATCATATAATTCTCAATCAATCAAAACATATACACAAGGGAAGTCCTATAAGCGTGTTGAAAACCTTCACTACCGAAACATCGTAAACATCAGGAAAGAGTTATTGAAGAGTTGGAGAAGAGTGTTCAGTAAGAAGGGTGCGTTGGACGTTCAATGAAATGTGATAGCACGCTCAACCAAATTTGCCTTAGAGTCATTTGGCGGTCGAAACTTTTCACAAACGCTTCTGTCACTTTATTGCACGCTTTGACGGTATTTCAAGCACGTTCGATTTTTACCAGGGGATCGGATGATTGGGTGAAGTAAATTGCTGGAAGTATGTTACATGGAAGAAAATGATGTGTTTGATACCTGGATATTGGACTTCAGGTATACCCTGTTGAAAAAACCCAGCTGGGTTCCAGCTAGGTTCGACCATGCTGGGTAGGATCAACCTACATGGGATCAGGTTGGTCCTACCTAATATGAGTCTACCTAGAGGTCGGTACTACCCTGCATGGTTCTCCTCAGTCTTAGTATCAATCTGGAGCAGACCATGCTTTGTATGGCTCCAGATAGTTATGGATAAATCTTGGAAATTCCAGTAGAACAGAACTTCTGTACGATTTATCCAGAGTTTTCACATTTCGTCACAGTTTTGTCCCACTGACATTATAAGATTTTTCTTTAATTTATGATTGATTTGAAGGATACTGTTCCTTTAAATCTCGCAATTGGCCAGATTTCACGATTCGGTCATCAGTTTGTAAAGCTGTTTGCATTTACAATACACTTACCGTTCTTTAGTCAATCCTGGTATGAAAAATAGGGCATCATTTTATAATATTAGTGCATTCGAAATGAGTCAAGTTTGAATTGGTACAATTGGAATAAGGTGAGTCTAGCTGGAACTGAGTTGATCCTATATAAGTTGTTGAGTCAGTCGACATGGGTTGTAACTGGCACCAGCAGGTACCAAGTTGGTCCAACTGAGACCATGTTGGTCGGTCCCTTGTTGGGCCATGCTGAGTTTTTCCAACAGGGTATCAGCCAAAGTTATTAGGTGTACAACTTTGCTTCCGCCGTTTTTTTCCCAAAATCTTGAGGTTTTATTCTCAGAAAGTGAATACATACTTATGATTCAAAGTACTGTCGCTAGCCACTACTTTTCCCCATCTGTTTTGGCAATTTTCGGACCCCATCTCGGAGAAACGATGCATCTTTTGAGGCGATCCACGAATTCTCTTGATTCTTTATAAGAATGAAAATGCTGATCACTCAGGCCGTGTGACATCGATCGAAATAAATAAAGGGTAGTAAAAGAGGAGCAATGTCTGGAGAGTACAGCGGATGGGGTAAGACTTCCCATTTTAGTGTTTCCAAATATGTCTTGACCGATTTTGAGACACGTGACCGAGCATTATCACGTTGGAGGATAACTTTATCGTGTCTTTCTTGGTACTGTGGCCGTTTCTCCTTCAATGCTCGGCTCAAACGCATCAACTGCGTTCGATATCGATCCCCCGTAATGGTTTCGCTCGGTTTCAATAGCTTATAATACACGACACCGAGCTGACCCCACCAAATGCAGAGCATAACCTTGGCACCATGAATATTTGCTTTAGCCGTCGCCGTGGGGACATGTCTGGGCATTCCACAAGATTTTCTGCGCTTGGGATTATCATAGGGGAGCAATTTTTCGTCGCCGATCACAGCTGTTCGCAAGTAAAAAAACGTCGTTCGACATCTCTTGGCTTCAATTCGTACGGAACCCAATTCCTCTGTTTCTGAATCATTCCCATGGCTCTGGAGCGTTTCGAAATGGTTTGTCGAGTTACTCCCAATGATTCCGTCAATTCTTCTTACGTTTGGCACGAGTCTTCATCGAGTAATGCCTCCAATTCGGAATCTTCAAAAATTTTCTCTCTTCAACCGCCATGTCGGTCACCGTGAGTACTTGAGAGCATTCGATGAGCCTCAGCCGCAGTTTTCTTCAACAGAAAGGCAACGGAGAATCGTCCAGCTCAGGGTTGCCAGGATTATTCTCTCAAAACCAGCAAATCATATTACAGCCTTCATAAGAATCCACCAATGAGCGAGTTACACTTCGATCCCACACGAAACGCTGGTTCCGATATCTTCAAGAAACATTTTCTATGGATTCATCGTGAGATTCTACAAGAGTTTCCGTTTCAATATTTCGAAATAAGCTCTTCATGAGTTCCTGGCATTCAAAAACAATTGTCCTCAAGAGCAGAGTCGCTATGAACTTGATTTCAACTCTAATTCACCACTGATTCCATGGTAAGAAAACGTTGAATCGGTACTGGTAGAATGTTGTCTTTTCATGTATTTTGCAGTATGATATCAGTCGTGGTTCACTCAATATCGTATTTTTATATCACCCCATAATAATACCAGCTCTGGTTCGATACTGGCAAAGTTCCGTTCTCTTCAAACTTGAGCCTTCGCTCAGAGATTGAGTACTGGCGCAGAACTGTCTGTTTACGGAAACCAATATCTTTTGAAATCCATCCGATTGGTGCCAGTTGAAAAACAAGCTGTAATGACCCTACAGTGCCTTTTGGCAATTTCCACATGGGAGATCTCTTTAGCAACCATCTAAATCTCCCTCTTGAGCTTCTCTAAAAGAAATCCATACATCCCTCAAGTATTTCCAATTCATCACCCAATAAACTCCGTTTCTTTGGAGTGATTAAAAACTCGTAGCACAACATGTAACCAACGTGTACCCAGAGTGGTTGATGACTACTATCCCTATCGGTACGCTTCGTCTCATCTATTTTTTCTTGTTCGTTTATATTTATCAGCCGACATATCCCGCGGTAAATATAAACATAAAGTAAGGTTAGGGAAGAGAGAGAGCCACTACACGATATCTTTGTGTACTCGAATTAGCACACCGGAATATAAACAAAAAATAGACTCCCAATAGCAGCAGCAGCAGCAGCATAGTATCCTGTTTATATCAACACCACAAACGGGACGTTACACGATAAGTCTCATGAATGTAAACTCCATTAACTTACACCGCTCCTTTATGACTCCATCGACACACCATAACGTTGACCTACTTTCCTGTTCTCTGTTCACTCTTTATAGCATCGTTGCCTGCAGCCTATTGGATAATAATATATAAAAGTCTATCCATACAATACTCCTCAATTACTAACATTTCACGCGTGTATTATACATATTTTATTTGTTTTACAGCACCGTCATTTGACCGTATCCAGTCAATCACATCGTCGTCAACACCGTCAATATCGTTAACATTGCCATCGTCGTCACGGGCAGTCACGGTCGTAGGAGTTGAAGTCGAGGAACGACGCTAAGAGAGGAATGAAGAAAAGAAAAAGCAAAAGGAGGAAGAAAATGGCATTGACCTAGTTCTAATACGACGAAGCCCACGTTCATTTTTCCACGATTTATTTCAACGTGCAGTGGTTCCGATCATGATCATCATCATCATCATCGACGATCGACAATCAATGCAACAACAATGAATTCAACGACGAATGAATTCGCTCAATGCGGTTGACGCAACTTAATGCAAACTGCGAACAATGTTTCATGATATCTCGCTGGTATTGGCAATTCTCCAACTCGATACCTGTCGATCCGTCTCTGATAGGTGGGGTAACTCTTGAGGAGACCTGTTCGAAATCGTATCGAGAAGGTTTAATGATCTTAACTACTGATAATCTTGATGTAAACGATCAATGTTTCGATCAAGAACAAAATAAATCACGACGACGTGATTTTGTTCCCGTTCTTGTTGTTGTTGTTGTTGTTGTTTTCGTTGTTGATACTACAGCTGCCATCATTGTCGTCGTTGCATCGCTATTTACAAACCAATTCGATACTGTTACTCTCTCGAGACAGACGTTCCGACATCGGAAACTATATTTAACATCCAATTGCACCATATGGAAGAGATTTTCGATCAAAAGCTATCGCTTGGCAAAAACAAATCTATCTCGAAAAACTGCGGGAATTTATATACTTGAAAGATTTGATATTTGAAAAATTCAAATGTATTTATAATATTGTTAGAAACGTTAATATTAATGTTTATTTGGATATATCTTCAGAACGGATATACGTAATTCTTGTTTTTCTCGACACACACAATTGTATTCAGGTTTCAATAATAGAGTGTATGTTTAGTGTATGTGTCCTGGTATTCGAAAATCAAGATCAAGTCAATGATTTATGTCTATGGTAAAGATAAATCAAATATATATATATATATATATATACATACCCGGATATGAAGTATATATCAAAATACGATGGAAACGATGTATATTATTATATTAATAATATATTAATATGTTATTATGATAGTTTATTACGATATCAATCCTCAAAGAACATCAATGATACTCCGAACAACAGTAATACACGATATTTCACAAGTATTTATATTTTTTATATAAACTTTGTCGAGTTTATATTGAATTTTATAAAATTTTATCAATACTGTGAAATATCGTGCACCGAACAACAACAACTTTGATTCAATTTGAGAGTGAAAATAGAATGGAAAATTATATATAATTCTCCTATATGTTCTTTGAGGGTTCATATATTTTTATATTAATTTCATATTTTATTCCAGTAGAAATCAAATACATATCGCTGCATGTAACATGTGTATCTCTCTAGGCTAGCCACATAATTCTGACACAATGTAGACATTTCTTCATTTGAATCGATGAGGATCAGTACTATGAGTTATTATATAAATTCATATCTGAGTTCGGCGACCTTGAAAACTCCTCCCTATTCAAAATGTTCGACAGATCCTGACAGATTCCGGTCAAAATTCTGTCTGGTTCTGTCGAGAAATCATCATGTCTGGGACAAAACCCGACCAAATCCTGAAAGAAAATTATCTGTCGGACATTTGGAATAGGGCGGAGTTCGATCAAGTTTCAAATAGTTTAGGTGAATTCTGAAATCCTTTCGAATTCTTAATTCCTGGTCTACAAATTAGGACGCTACGATTATTGGTGGACGACTACAGTTTTGGTTTCAGGCGATAATTTCGTGGTTTGAGGTTGCAGCTTTTTCACATTCACGTAAAAACTGCACGTGACATCTTAAACCAAAAGAAGAAAGAGCGCTTTTTATGGCCCGATCGAAGCCTGACCAGACCCGAAGAGGTCTCTCATCAGGCTCAGTAACATTATTATTTGAGCAGCATATTGAAAAATACTTCAATGAAATCATTGAAAATCGTTTCTTTCAATTCACATCGACGTCAGCGCTATAATGCTAAAAAATCCCGTGAAAAAATCACTGGTCATGGATAATTTTTGGCAAAATTATTCATACTCAACACTGACTGCGCCTGATCGTTCACTTTTTAGCTTAATCATAACTCAAAAGGCCCCAATTTTGTACCCGTGTTCAAGCTTGACCGTATGCGATCATGCCAGACAACCGATTCTCGCCTGTGATCATGCAAAATCGTACCAGATAAAAAAGTATTCATACAAGAAGAATTTTTTTATCACGAATGCACATGCTTTATCATGTTAAATCGGCCACAAATGCATTCCCGTACGACTGATCACGCGGGATCATGCCTGAAAACTATAAAATGGAAACTGTATAAGTGCAATGATTAGAAATGATTTATATTTTCATAGCTTCATTTCTTACAGAAACCTTATTAATTCTGTATGAATTTTCCATGCATAACGGAAGATAATCAGCGTGATTAGGCGCAATTGTGCGTAATCAATCCTGATCATGTGGGTACAAAATTGACGGCCTGGTCAGGCATCATCAGAAGTGGAAGATTTTTTCACGGGATCCAAGAACTGTGGATAATTCACAATAATCCTTAGTTTTAGGACTCTGCCTTTCTCCCTTTTAATTACCTTTTAAATCCCCAACAAATGCCAAATAACAATATGCCAAATCATGAAACGAATATATTAATCTATCGTGTGCCTTAAATACTTAATTCTTTGACTTTGAAAATTATTTAAATGTCAATTACAATCTTTGCTTTTTTGTATGCTTCATTTTACAGGGCCGACTTTAGGCCGTGAGAGGCTCGATTTCCGATATTTTAGCCTCGAATTGGGAGAATTTTCAAAATCTATATATAATCTTATACATAAATTATGTATAACTTGTATATAAACTGCATCGAATCATGTATAAATTGTGTATAAATTTTGAAAATTTATCCTGCACTCGCGGGACCAGGTTCAGAGAAATCAGTCCAATCGGCTCAAAGCCGACCCTGTTTATCTTCATTCTTATTCGTATTTACTTTTAGATTTAAGATCATCCTATCTTATATTTTTCTGTACGAGAATTGCGTTCTACATAACATTCATCAGATTTGAGATTGTTCGAGCCCACTTGATCGTTCATCATCTTCAAAAATCTCTGTATATAATTATAGAAATTCATGTATTTTATATGTTACACTTTTGAATATAAAAACAGTTATATACGCGTACTTTGTAATCCATTTGAAAATAAATCATACATGTGAATACGTAATTACAGACATCTGTATTCTCCTCCTTTCCCTTTTCCAAATAATATATATTCATGAACTCCTCAGTAGGGTTGAAGAAATAAGTGTAGTAAAAAGATTCGAAGGAACAGATTTTGCTATTATCGACTCGTCGTCATCTCAAGTTACCGATCGAATCAATTCGATTCAATACAATTTGACGTGAATTATCTTCTGTTGATAAAGTAGCACCCTTTGAATCAAACACGTACCGTCACGTAACGACATCTAGCGAAACAACCAACAGTTTCGATAATTTTCAAATTTCACTCATAAGCCATACACAGCACAGAACTCAAAATGGATTCTTTCTGAATTGGGGTGTTGTGCGGGGAGGAATTGCTCTTCAAAATTCTCAGACAGCAGTACTTGATGTGTTTGCAAAGAACTCTTGATGAATTCTCATGGATCTCAACGGGATACCAGCGCACTGTCCGAGTAGAGTATTTGTCTGCAAGATTTCCTCGAAATAAATCCATGAAATTCAAATTCCGAAAATAAGTTTTTTTTCCTCAGTCGGTAAAAGAGAACCCTTTCGAAATTTGGAATTCGGGCTATGTAACGTAATTTGTGAAGCATCAAAGAATATTCCCTGAAAATTTCACTCTGTTTCATGAATTGAGTTCGGAGAAATTTTGCAGACAAAATCTTCACACGGATTGTACCCTGGTATCCCGTTAAGAGAATACCAGCTTACCGACTGAGGAAACATTTTCTCGGTAAGAATTTTCTGCACTGAATTTATAAAAAGGTCTGAAATTCTCAAGGAATAATCTTCAGTACTTTATCTATGACGGTACATCGCCCAAAATTCGGAGAACAAACTTTCTTCACGGACTGAGACAAAATGTTTCCTTTCAAAATTCGAAATTTGTGTGATTTACCGCAATAGATGAAGCACTGAGGATTATTTCCTGGAAATTTCAGACCTTTTGATGCATTCAGTGCCGAGAATTCTTACCGAAAAAATGTTTACCCAGTCGGTACGCTGGTACCCCCTCAAGATATACATTAGGAATTTATGCTGAACCGATGAACTTTTGTGAATGTAAATCTTAGGATATTTCATGGTTTGACCACTGAAATCCTCTATTTAGAATATTATGGAACTTCTGGAACAAGATCTGTACCGACAGCTCTCTAGTTCAAAAAACTACCCTGTCAGCAATGCAAGGCAGAACCGGGTACGAAATTCTTATCAGACTTTGAACGGCGTTTGTTTCACCCCCCCCCCCCCGCCTCTGGTAGAAATCCCAATTGTGAAAGTTTCTCAGCAATAACCAGAATATTCCCAAAGATTCTCAGAATTACTCCGAACCAGTGGCGGGGTGAGAGCTTGTCTGTCTTTCTTCAACTGACACGAAACAAAGGATACCAGGTGTGTAAGTATGAAACCGGAATTTGCCCATAGGTGGCGCTAGATGTCGATGCAGTTACCGACACATCACGTCAGCGGTGTCTTGTTATTGTATTGATATCCGATGAAGATTTTCAACTCACAATAACACGAGTTTCATTCAGTAGCATTAGTTTATTAGAGATAAACATGTCGAGTTTTGTGCCAACAAATTACGATTTGCGGACAGCACTACTTTTCTGTTTTCATCTGAAGAAAACCGCAGCTGAATCGCATCGAATGCTTGTGGAGGGGTTTGGTGAGCATGCTCTCGGTAAAACACAGTGTGTCGAGTGATTCAAACGGTTTAGAAGTGGCGATTTTGACGTCAGGAACGAAGAACGTGGAAGACCACCGAAAAAGTTTGAAGACGCTGACCTGCAAGCCTTGTTGGACGAAGACGACGCTCAAACACAACAACAACTGGCGGATCAGTTGAAGGTGACACGAGAAGCCATCTTCCTTCGGTTGAAAACCATGGGAAAGATACAAAAGGTGGGGAAATGGGTTCCACATGAACTCAACGAAAGACAGCAGGAAAACCGCAAAACATCATGCGAAATGCTGCTCGCCAGGTTCCAAACAAAGTCATTTCTCCATCGAATTGTGACTGGCGATGAAAAATGGATATATTTCGAGAATCCTAAGCGCAAAAAGTCATGGGTTACTCCGGGTGAACCATCAACATCGACGACAAGACCAAACCGCTACGGACGAAAGACAATGCTGTGTGTTTGGTGAGATCAGAAGGGCGTAATCTACTACGAGCTGCTGAAACCTGGGGAAACTGTCAATACTCAACGCTACCGACAACAAATGATCGATTTGGATCGAGTTTTGCGTGAAAAACGATCAGAATACCAACAAAGACGACACAAGGTGATTTGCTGCATGACAATGCACCAGCACACAAAGCAAAACAGGTCCAGGAAACGAAAGAGTCATTCCGTTGGGAGATTCTTCAGCACGCGCCTTACTCACCGGACCTTGCCCCATCCGATTACTACTTGTTTGCATCGATGGGACACGCACTTGCTGAGCAGCGCTTCACTTCTTACGAAGATGTACGAAAATGGCTCGATGACTGGTTTGCCTCAAAAGAGCAACAGTTCTTTTGGCGCGGAATCCATAAATTGCCAGAAAGATGGAGAAAATGTATAGATAGCGACGGACAATACTTTGAATAAGTTACTTTGTATCATATCATTACAATAAACGTGTTTTTTCTGTACAAAAATTCCGGTTTCATCTTCACACACCTGGTAAGAGGTGTATCCTTGTTTTAACGCGAATTGAAAGAGGATAGAAATGTTCTCACCACGCTACTGATGGGTAAATAATATAGCAAAAATTGAAAATTCTCAATTCAAACACTAATAATTGGAAATTTTATTTACAAGTGTATTTGAAAAATGAATGAAAATTCAAGGAATTTTCAACAGCGTGGTTAAAAATATTCATAGAAACTGACGAAATGAAATTTTATGGGATTTTGTCAGAACAATGTGCAAGATTCAATGAGAATCACATTGAAAAAATACACTCATCTGATTAAATCTCATTGAAAAAGGTCGAATAAGATTTGATCAGAACCTTGTGCAAGATTCAATGAGATTTGGCAAGAATCAATGAGTTTGTTTAACCAGGATAAGTTCAAACTTAATCAATTCTGGAATTCTTGAGGAGTCCCTGTTATGACACTTCACTCTTTGAATCCGAATCAGTAGAAATTTCCCTGATTCGGATTTAGGGAATAGAATTAGTTTTTGGTTCCGTTGCCTCAACGTAGAATTTAGGTTGGGAAGCGAGGTGGAGGCGATGTGGAGCCGACGTGGAGCAACCATTGATCCACCGATTTTCCACGTTCTCAATTCTACGTTGAAATGATAAAATCCAGTTGTTTTCAAGAATTCATTATGAACAGTGTTGAAAATTCAAAACCGAAAGGGACGCGGTTATTGAAACAAATGAAGCGTAAAAATGTTTAGAATGAAGCTTAGATCACTCTTAACCTACGCTTTCGTCGCGCTTCGACGCTTCATTTTCATCAAGGAAATCTCTCGGAATCCACACAGCACCGGCATATGTCCCAGCAATATTACCGGAATATTACATTTGGAATGTGTAATATTCTGGAAAAGGTCTCAAGAAGATTGTCAGAATGTTTGCAGGATGTCTCATGTGTCACCATCTTTGTAACATTCTGGAGTTATTCTGAAACATTGCTGGAATCATTGAGGGAACATTCTGGAGACATCTTGAAATATTATTGCTTTGATGATCTCGGCGATATTCTCTACAGAAAAAAATGTAACAATCACATATATTAAGAAGCTTACAAAATATCACGATCCATCCATCGCCGCCCTGGTTAAAAGAATCCATTGAATCCGACAAATGAAATTCAATGAGATTTGGTCGGAACATTGTCCACGTTTAATCGTAATTTAGTAAGATTTGGCCAGATTCAACGGGATTCACATGAAAGTTCTGACCAAATCTCATTGGAAAATCACCGGTGAGATTTGGTCAGAACATTATCCACTTTTAATTGTAATTTAATGAGAATTGGTCAGAATCAATCGGTTCTTTTAACCAGGGCGCAATCACCAACTTTCGTCCCTCGTCGGACAATCTACTATTTGCTTCATAAAATACTGCTACCGTCATATTCTAAGAATATTTCATTTGTGACACTTTAGCTCATCCCCCATCGCAAATTTTCAGAACATTACAGATCATTACAGATTATATGTGCAATGTTCCAACTGCAAGATTCTCAGAAAATTTCTAACGAAATATTGTATTTGCAATATCTATAGAATCTTGCCTAAATATTCCACACAGAATATTCCGAGCGAAACATTGTAGCATTCTAGAAATACTGTCACTTGAAAAACAACCACCAATAGAATAAATGACTCATTGAGAAAGAACAACGCACAATCAATTGACAGCGTATCAAGTGTTTTTATTCCTTTCGTTTGTCCATAAAATGCAAAGTAAGCGCATCGTTAACAAATAAGATTGAATACACGTAATAATAATAATAATAATAATAGTAATAATAATAATAATTATTACACATATACATTCATACGTACATAAATTAACATCAGCGTTGTCAAAAATGAATGGACAATGTATTGTCATTACAAAAGTATCTACATCCTCGCGAGACAAGTTCCGTACGAAACCTTAATATCGAATTCAATATCAATAATAATATAATAATAATTTGCTTCTAATTAAAAAAGACAGTCCTGTTTCAATGAATTACTCAATTAATTCATTTTAATTGACTAGCAGTGTAAAAATTAATAAGAAAAAAAGAATAGATATGAAATCAAATACGAGGAAGATGAATCAGAAAGAGCGGGACTTATCACCGGTTTAAAAGTTACTTGTTACACAAAACTTAAGTAATTAAATACTGAATTTTCTCGATCCTCGATTCTCTCTCTTTTTTTTTTTTTATATTTCCACGTGGAAGCCAGAAGAAAACCAAGAATCTTGAGAGTAAAATTATTAACACCCGCTTTGCTTCTCTTCGCTCGTTCGCTCTTTCTCTCTCTCTCTCTCTCTCTCTCTCTCTCTCTCTCTTCAATTTCAATAAATACATATATTCTTTTCCGTCTACCGATGTAACTGATTTTCTCCCCGATTTGATAATCTAATTATAACGATAAAGCAGCAAAAGCATCAATTGTTTATCAATTTCTATAAAATATACAACATAATCATTACACAAATGCAACTCACAGCCAAAAGAAAAGGGATTGGGAGGGACAGGGAGGGATTTTGGTGTTTTCTCAAGTCTGGTTGAAGAGGAGTTTTGAATCTAGATAATTTTCCTTCGTTCCGAAGATTTTCTGCGATCGACGTCCACGATAACTCGAGTCAATCTCGGGAGTTGGAGTTCCTTCCAGGGATTCTTAGGGCTTCCCACTTTGGGTACTCGGGAGTCTGTAGCAGCTCACCACGAGTTCTAGGTGAGAACCCGAGTAATCCTTCGAAAAGGAGGTGGAGATGAACCATGAACGCCAATAGAAGAGGATTTTTGAACAACAATCCAATTTTTGCGATCAATTTCTAGAACCCAAAAATTCTCCTCAAATAAAACCTCATCGAATCTCGACCAAGGCAAACGAGTTTTTCAATAAAAAATAGAAATTTTGTTCGATTTGTCGGGATTCCATGAGTTTGTTCGACTTGGGCTATTCTCTGGATGAGATTTGGAAAAGGGATCGTTGTAAAATTCTTCTAAATGAATACCGGTAACGATAACTGTTCCTGCACTCCTTTCTTTTCCTATCTATGGAATGTAAGGAAGAAAAACAATGGAAGGATATATATATATAAAGATTCAGATTCTAGTAGCGGATTTTATAGAAATCTTCATCCGAATTCGTTAGGATAAAGATGCTCACGTGATTTTAAAGGGAAGGGATAGAGTTGGGGATAGGAGGGACGATTATCACAATTGTCAAATAGTCTACCTAGTGAGATCTTATTCGTGGAATAAAATAAATAAGCGGTGCCACCGACGTAATTCTCTTCACTTAAACTTCCTTCTTTTTCCTTGTTCCGTCATATTTTTGTTGTTTTCCTAATTGTTGTTTTTTTTGTATATTTCTTCGGTTCTTTTTTCCATTTTTTTTTCTCTTTTCCTTTCTCTTTTTCAGTTTCTCTATTATTAAATGTCGTCTCTTTCCGTTTCTACTTCTCATGCCGACGATCGTCATTCGCGTGATCAAATGTCTCCGGGAGTTTATTTGGCGATCGGAAACCGCCTGAGCATCTCCAGATGACGCGACAGCATGGTCTGATGGGGCGGACATTTGTTGGAGTAGCAATCGAAGGTCAACAAACTGCATCCCATACATTTGTTACAACTGCAAACTAAACCTTCTCCGCATTCGCCCCATTTATCGTCCGGACCTCCGCAATCTTCTCCAGGACCCTGAAAGAGAGATGAATTTGATATTAGGTGTGCAAATAAGTTTTACGACACTTCGATTTTGTATCATAACAACTATTCTCAATTAATTCAAAGGGCCCGCTCACTTATGATAGATGGCGCTTGATATGTAGTCATAAACATAACCTAGAAATTCTGTGAATTAAACATGCGGACCGATAAGCTATTTATCAGACCCTGTATTCGCTATGAATTCCATCAAGGAAAGAGTGTTAGGAAAGCTTGTGGTGAATCGATATGTTCTGTTCTTGGAGACAACATTGTATCTGAAAGTACATGTGAGTATTGGTATGAGCGATTCAAAGAGGGTGATTTCGATGCTAGTGATCGTGAACGCATCGGGTCTCCTGTAAAGGTGGACGATCAGGAACTGCAAGCGTTGTTGGATGAAAACTCTTGTCAGACGGAGAAACAACTTTCGGAACAGCTTGGAGTAACTCAACAAACTGTTTCTTATCGTTCAAAAGCAATGGGTAAGATTCGGAAAGGAACAAAGTGGGTACCACACTCTCTGACTCAAGAAAATAAAAACAGTCGTCTTAACATTTGTGTGAGTCTTTACAACAAGCAACATAGAAAGTCTTTCTTGAGGAAAATTGTGACCGGCGATGAAAAGTGGATTTATTTTGATAATCCGAAACGCAAATATCATTGGGTTGACCCCGGCGAGCCGACAACATCCACGCCAAAGCGCAATGTTCATTGTAACAAAGTCATGCTGTGCATATGGTGGGATATGAAATGCGTACTGTATCATGAACTTCTCAAACCTGGTCAAACAGTTACTGCTGATCGCTATTGTCATCAATTGATGCACGTGAATCAAGAAATTGAGAAGAAACATCCATTTTCTGGCAAAGGAAAACGTCCAGTAAAACTGCTCTATGACAACGTGCGGCCTCATGTGGGTAAACCCGGTTAAGGATACGTTACTAGCGCTTAGATGGGAAGCTGTCCCACACCCGGCGTATTCACCAGACTCAGCCCCATCCGATTATCATCACTTATTCCGGAAAATGCAGAACCATTTGTCTGACGTGCGATTCAAAACATTTGAAGAAGTCTCACCTCGCAAGACGAAAGTTTCTTTGCGAAAGGAATCCGCGAGTTACCTGAAGTGACGATGGCTGAAGATCATTCAATGCGATGGAGATTATTTCGATGAATAACTGTGTTTTTGAATTCTTTGAAAACTGTCCTAAAACTTATTTGTACACCTGATATTCACGTTGGAGAGCAGACACACACGAGAAAAATATTTTGGCGAGGATTATCAATCCTGGGAAGTCACATAGGTTGTCATGTCAGGGTTGTACGTTCATGTTCACTATCGTCTCCTCCTTACGCAACACGTGTGCAAAGTTTATTTTTCTTCGAGAAATCCCATCGCGTTTCTTCGTCATTTGGAATTAATAATCTCCTCGCGTGTGCTCAAATAAAACCGTGTAAACAAATTTTTGTACTTTCACGCGAAAACAGAGGTCGTTGTTGAAACGGTAAACAGAGCAGCGGAGTTGTGTGAATGAATTGATCTCCCATTCCAAGAAGTTCCGCGTACAGAGAAAAAGAAAGGTGCCCATGTAAAAATGACATAAAAAGTGAGGTCACGATTATAGTGTGGATTGGTTCCCGTATAAACAATGTAGAATTCACTTTTTTCCGTGTATCTATTCCCTTAGAATTCTTCAAAATATCGTCGGAGCATGTTTGTATTTGATATTTCATGTGATGAAGATGATTATGCGATGAGGGTACAAATGCATGAGAAAACAAAAAAATAATTGCCATGACCGGGGATTGAACCCGGAAACGCTGAAGGGAAGTGCGAGACGGCGCATAGTCCGTTGCCTCGTGTTATACTACAGTGTGTACTTACTTTTGCACACTCGGCAATACCGCCGCATCTTTGGGACATCGCCACACCAAATTCGCATTTATTGCAACGATTGCCGCAGGGGTCGCACATATTCCTCAAATGTTGATCTTGCCACAATCTGATCGATGGATGACCGGCGCATCTATCGATTACAAAATCACAAAGTCATCAAACCATTCCAATCGATAGCTGCTATACATAGAATTAAAATTCTATACTCACAAAGGAACTAAAACCATTAACGTGAAGACGCAAACGAATTGGACGGCAAGCATTTCTTCTTTGAATTCTGAAACAAATAAGGAAAAAAATTAAAGCATGTGAATTTGTGAACATTTATCTCGTAATATAAATAATAAGTCTCATTCAAATCACGGTATCAACTTATGTAATACGCATGCCGAGAATGCGTGCCGAGAAAAATTGATTTCGTTGCGTTACAATGATCGTGGACGAGAGAGAGAGAGAGAGAGAGAGATGGAATGAAAGAAAAGAAACTTGAATTATTTGATATTAAAACACGTATACTTCTAGCGATAAAAATACTATTAAGATAAATTCGTTGGAGGAAACTAGGAGCAAAAACGTCTCATTATGAGGTCTTATTATTGTAAACGAGGGATTAACCCCATCAAATTGAACCAGAGATACTTTGCACCGACGAATATCATCACTTCAAAATTCGAGTATACACTTTTTTTTCTCTCTCATTAAAAGCGATAAATTAATAATAATCTTCGGGTGAATCTCGTAACACGACCCGTAATGTTTTCTGCTGACAAAAAAAAAAGAATAATATCGTTCAAGTTCAACAAATTTCTCAAAGGAAATTTCCTATCCCCCATCAGTATAGTAGAAAAAAGATATCGAGACTTGCCAGAGGGAATCTTAAAATTATCCCTACTGGGACGATCCTCCAACCTGATACGACGAGAATCATAAACCAGGAGATGCTCTTCTACCGCAACAATCGTGAAATTTGGAAAATTTTCCTCGCGAGAGTACGAAACGTGGTGCCCCCGCGAGAGGGAAAAAAGTTATCGAATTAGAGCGTGTTCTCAGATAAATTTAATTCCTAAATTACTCGATATAAAATTGATGATCAGTATAGTAAGTTAGTCGGTACTAACAACAGTATATAATATCGTTATTTTTTGCTTCACATGGGATCACGATTTTTTTTCCTCCCTTATCTTCGTTCAATAGAATCCCGAGGAGTTGCCAAGTGAAAAATTGATAAATTTGTTGCCAAGTGAGAAAAGAGTTATTACGAATGAATGAATAGAAATCGGAATTCGAGATTAAAAAAGCAGTGTTCATTAATTTTCGCGTGGGATGAATTTTTCGATGAAATTCCGATGTTTGAGGAAAAGAGGGAACAAACAAAAAATTCCTTGGTCGCGATAAAGAGGGGAATTCCTGACAATTGATTCTCTTACGACATCGTCAAAGATTCATTACCCCATTGAATTTATAATAATAGATAACGGAGAGACCGCAACAACGCGCTCTCACTTTCCTTTCTGGCGCCAACAAGCTAAGAATGAAACTCAATAATAGATTAACAAAACACAACACGACAACGTGTATTAATGCACATGTATTAATATATTGTTTCATTCATTTTTTTTCCATCACGTGAATAGAGTAACACGAGAATGGGAGAATTTTTCCGCTCTCCTCGGGGCCGATAAACTAGGTCTTGTACCATGAATTGTTTACCACGATTTGTAATCTGACGGGGCGACAGACAAGCGATTCGCGATAATATTATTGCATCGAATAAACGATGCCGATATATAAAATGTCATTGCACGATCGAGTTTATGCGTTGGTTGTGGCTGTGGTGGTGGTGGTGGTGCGGCGACGGCGGCGGCTCTCTCGATGCATCAAAGCTGCTGCTACTGCTGCGAACAACGCTGAGTCGCTTACCACCTTGGACAATGTAACACGAGATGCGAATTAATCGGATGCGGAAATTTCGAAATAACAGCGATCAGGGTTGAGCAATTTCATTCGAGTCTCTAATGCATCGAGTGCGTTGACCAGCAGCGATCATGTGTGATTCCTGCATCCCTGTCCCGTTGAATTTTCTCCTCAAACAAATATGGGAGTGGAAAGTGAAAAATGATGTAACCTTTATGGTCAATGATAACCAATATCATCGATACTAGAACAATAAGACTCAATCAACTGTGAAATATTTATTATCTTTCACTGTCATACGTATTTATGTATGTCACGGACGTGTTATCTTACCGCATCATTATCGTCATGATTTAGATTACAATGTAATTCTTATTCATATTTTTCATTCGTATGAAACAAAAAACATTTTTACACGTGGATGTAACAATATTTCTGGGAAGATAAGGTTAGGATTCTTCTGGTTGTGTTGCAGAGAATAATAGATTTGAGATTGATTGGGGTAGGGGGGGGGGGGCCGATCACCTCCTCTGTAGAGGGAAGAGTGTGGCGTAAACGTTAATAAGTATGTATTGTTGCTACGTAATTCACGAATATCCAGATTCAAAACACGAGTTTTATTTATAAATGCAATTATTCAATGCCGAGATAAATGACTTTTTTCTCTCTCGACTCCTCGATAAGGAAAATTAAATTCATGACGATGCGCGGTGAAGTTCAGTCAAAGTCTCTATGTTAGAAAACATTTTTGGAATGCTTATGGAGATCAGGGCATTCGTTGAATTATTTATCAGTTCCTTAATTTTACTTTTGGCATGAAGTCTTATTTTTTCACAATGAATGTCGCTTCTGAACTTCCTATACCCTCCCCTCCCCCCTGCCCCTCCCTCCCCATACATCAAAAGTTGCTGGGCAATCGTTGCTCTTACGTTGTTCATCTAGTTTTCGTAAAGTTGCTGGGAACTTGCCACGCATGTGATTGAGAGTTTCATAAAACCAAGCAACTTCCCAGCAACACGATAACAACTCAAGCTAAAATCCTAGATTTACAGCATATTCACTGAAAAAGAAATTTATTCCAGTCAAATAAATATTTATTTGTCCTGTACCAAAGAAATATTTATTAGAATTAACAAAATATTCTTTGGAACCAAAATAATTTATTGGAATCAAATAAACGATTAAAACCATCTATTTAATTCAAATAAATTATTTTGGTTCCCAAGAACATTTTGTTAATTCTAATGTATATTTCTTTGGGACAGGATAAATAAATATTTATTTGACTGGAATAAATTTTTTTTTCAGTGTTGTTGCGCATTTGGCGACGCAACGTCCCTGCGAATTGCTTCAAACTGTTGTTGCACGTTTTCAACAATTTGCTGCATATTTGCTCAGCATTTTGCTGTTAGGGCCTTGATATGGGGCGAAAGGGTCACTCTGTAACAGTCCTGCATGGAGAAAAATTTGAGGTAGCAGATACAGCAATTGCGATAAATTTGACAAAATCCACATGTAAATATACCCAGCTAACCAAAGCTGATAAATAACTGGTCGATTATTACCCAATGAGATTGGGTGGGATTGATCAATACTTGTCCATTTTTGTGTCCGCATTGGCGACCAATAATTGATCAATTTCAGTGGACCATTGGATTTCTCAATTGCAGGACGATCTTTGATTAATGGCATGGGCATAGGTGCTGCCATCAGCTGTGGAATGATGTGACCCATAATTTGGCAATTATTGGACAATTATTTTGGTTTGAGAATGTTCGAAAATTGACCAATAACTCGTTATTGATTGATATATACTGTGAAACTTTGAATCACTTGAAAATACTAATATAATAACTTCAGTGTGAAAGAATTTTGTTCAAATTTGTTGAACATTTGTTTTTAATTTTTTCATTTCAAAACTGTGATGACGACATTGTGAAACTAAATCCGTTCATTGAACATTATAAGATATAATTATCCGTAATTTGCGTATTGCTAATTCAAATGGAAATTATAACCCGAAACCACAGTTTTTGATTGGAATGGAGTTGAATCGGTTCACTCAGTTATAATAATAATAGAAATTTGCATTCATGCTCGGAAATTGGAATTCAAACCGAAATTGAGGTTATGAATACCCTGGTAAAAAGATATCTCTGAATCTCTCTGAAAATTTGGTGTTTCAGAGAGATTCAGGAAGAATCAGAGAAATTCAGAGCAATTCAGCGTGGTTCAGAGGATTTCAGAGAATAGTGGATTGAAAGAACTTGTGCTTTGAATTTTTCAGAAGGATTCAGAAAAATTCAGAGGAACTTAGAGAGATTCAGGGAAATTCTGAGAAATTCAGAGAGGAATAAATTCAGTAAAATCTTGGTCCTGCATTTCAGAGGCTTTCTGGAGGTTTTAGAGACTTCCAGAGACGGATACATTAAGGAAAATTGTGCGTGGAACTTTTTAGAAATATTCAGAGGAATTTAGGGAGATTCAGAGTGATTCTGAGAGTTTCACAGAAATTCCGAGAAATTCAGAGAGGGATTAATTCAGTAAAATTTTTGGTGCAGGATCTCAGGAGTATTCAGGGAATGTCAGAGATTCACAAAGACCAGTGATTTAGAGAAAATATGTGCGTAGAGCTTTTCAGGAATATTCAGAAGAATTTGGAAAGGTTCAGCGTAATTCAGAGAAATTCAGAGAGAAATTAATTCAGCTAAATTTTTGGTTCAGGATTTCAGAGGTATTCAGGGAGTGTCAGAGACTCACAGAGACAGGTGAATTAGGAAAAATTGTGCGTGGGGATTTTCAGGAAAATTCAGAGGAATTTAGAAAGATTCAGAGTAATCCAGAGAGATTCAGAGAAATTCACAAGAAGCTCTGAAATCTGAATACATCAAATTCTGGGATATTCAGAGGAACTCAGAGGAATTCAGAGGAAGCTTTGAAATCTGAATACAATCAATTCCCGGAGATTTAGAAGAATTCAGAGAGATTCAGAGAAATTCAGAGGAGGCTCTGAAATCTGAATACATCAAATTCCGGGATATTTAGAGAAATTCAGAGGAATTCAGAGGAAGCTTTGAAATCTGAATACAATCAATTCCCGGAAATTTAGAGGAATTCAGAGAGATTCAGAGAAATTCAGAGGAAGCTTTGAAATCCGAATACATTAGATTCCGGGAGATTCAGAGAAATTTAGAGATATTCAGGTAAATTCAGAGGGAGCTTTGAAATTTTAATATATGAAATTCTGAGGGATTCAGTGATATGCGGAGAGATTCGGAGAAAGTTGAAGAATTCAGAACGTATCACTGTCGGAAAAGTCTCTAACTTCCTCTGAATTACTCTGGAATTACTCTGAATCTCTCTGAAATTTGTCCCAAAATATAGAGAGATTCAGAGAAATTAAGAGAGATTTCAGAGAGATTTTTCTTACCAGGGTAACCTCAATTCATCGCGACAATTTTACCGCGCCATGAATAATATAAAATTCGAATAAGTTGCGATCACTGATACGACGGAGATGAATGAATCGATGAACCACAACAATTTTTTGCAATAAACAATACATAATAAATAATTATATCCTATTAACATGACATGATCAATGCAAAATTCCATATTACCGATAAAAAATAAGCGGTGTTTTACATTTCCAGATTTTCGATTATCGACGTGTGTTGAATGATCAATTTTTGGTCAATTCTATGGACCACGAGATTGATCAATAATTGTCCTGTTGTATGTCCGCATTAGCGACCAACAGTTGGCCCTTCAAAGATGATCAATTTTCGATCAATCGTCATCCAATGAATGGACATGCGCATAAAGATCCTACATAATTCCCAAATAATTGATCAATTATTAGCAAATGTCATTGGAATCAATCAAATTGACCAGTGATTGGAACCAATCCATGGTTGGCTGGGTACAGGGATAGCATTTCTGCGGTGGAAATTCTACATCATTTTTGCTGTAAATGGAAAACGTCGTAATTCTACCGCCATCTGATATAATTTTAACGTACGCACTTGTAACTCATAACCCGTATGGAAATATTCTGCTGAAAAATGTCTGTAAAACTATGAAAAATCTCTGGAAAAAAATGAAAAAATTCTGAGATATATTTTTGGATTGGCGTAATTTTTACAATCTTCCAAAGCAATGATCACGTATGTATCATGTGAGTTTCATCAAAGTTAATGTATAGAAATTACATTTAAAGTTTTATCTATGCACTGATATGGAATTTACATTATAATTTTTCTCCGTGTGGGTCAAAAAATCCAGAAAAATCCTGACGAAATTAAATCTAATGGGATTCAATCAGACTATTGTGCAAGATTCAATGAGATTTGGCGAGAATTAATCGGTTCGTTTAACCAAGAAAGGCAATATTGGATGCTCGATTTAACCCTTAACGGCCACACGGGGTGACTAGTTACCCCAGGCTTGAAAAAAGTGGAATTAGAGGTGTGAAACCTTTCAAATAAATACAGAAAAACAGCATCTGCCGGTGACAGACATGTGTGAGGTGTGACTTCACTACATAGTAAGCCTACATAGTATTTTCACGTTCCTAATCATGAATATGTATTTAAAATCTAATAAAACGCAAAAAAAGTCAATTTCGTGATTTGTAATTTTTTTCATTTTTCTTTCCAGTAAGTTTGCAAAATAAATAATATACTTTTTGAATCATTGGTGGATACTGTTATTTTTTTGTGCTAGTGGTATATATTGTGCGGACGACCCTGGAGTTTTAGTCGTTAACATTGTAAAATAGCAATTTTTCCTGAATTTTGGCTTATATGACCAGTTTTTAGAACGCCATCTATAAATTAACCAAGTTAAACCATTAGAAATATTATTAAAAGTCTCAAAACATCTACACATCTTGTCCGACCGGGTTTCTCAGCGTAGAGTAATGAGTTACCCCATGTGGCCGTCATGTGGCCTGGGTGAGGTGTGGCCGTTAAGGGTTAAAAAAAGGAAAAGAGAAACATCTCAATAAAAATTAGGTAATTCATTGGGAACCAACCGTTTTAGAACTGCCCGAGCAGAAAAATTGTATGGCCAGCCTCATGTTCATTATGAGCCCGGTCGGGCAGTGATAGGGTTCATCTTATTTTGGCACACCTGATCTGGTCCTGTTGAGGCCATGATTTGGCACGTCTGATTAAGGTCAACCAGATCTGGCCCTGCTAGGTTTGTAATTTGGTATGCCCTATCATAGTTCATTACATCGGGCTCTGATACAACGGTGCGTTACATTCCATATCAGGGCCTGATTTGAGATAAGGCTTTCCAGATCTCGTCCTGATCGAACACCCAATATGAATTTCTACTCGGGTGATCGTTTCATTTCAGAACTGACTTTTTGGTAAGAACTGACTCTTATGATATGCCCTGATGGAGATTTTAGAGTTGGATTTATGGAGATCACACATTAGCGTTATTTTATAAGCTATGATGTTAAAATCGTAGGGCAGGATGTACCGGGATATTTGAGGAATCCACCAAAATCTGATTTAAGGTCCAGCGCTGGCCCGAGGTTGTTCCAAGAGTTATGCACAGAAGAGTATCCCCATATAAAAATATCTTGATTTCGCTAACGTTAACGATAGAATATATAGCGAGGCTGATTGCCAAATCTGAGCAATGTAGAGTCAATATTGATGAAAACATGACAAATTGCTGGGTGGCATACCATTATTGATAATTACTGAATTGGTTTTTTTCATTTACGATCTTCTTAGCATTCATTCAAGCATGGGTCAAGTGTGACGAGTCAATTTATGGCGCAACAGAAAATGGATAGAATGAATAAATCACTCAATCTTGATGAATGAAACAGCCGTATTAAAAATGTCCGACAGATTCCGGTCAAAATTCTGTCTCGTTCCGTTGGAAATCATCATGCCTGGGACAAAAACCGACCAAATCTTGACAGAAAATTACCTGTCGGACATTTGGAATAAGAATATTGCAATACCTCCAGGATCTCCTGAAGACGTCGTCGCTAGGAGATTTGTACTGTGTGGATAAGCCAGAGATAAGTCTTCCTCAACACACTACCCAAACGAATTCCCATGTGAAAATTCACCAGTGGCGCGAGGCTGACACAGCTCCCACAAAGCATTTGAGTTCTAAAAGGTATCTCAAACCAAATTTGAGAAGTCTTATGCAACATGAAAAGATATCTTGAGGAGAGATCTAAAACAATTCTCACTTCCAAAAGATTTCTACAAGATGTCTGAAAGATATAATCTCGAAAGAAAAGTTGTAGATCTTCTCCCTGTCACGAAATTCCAGCTGGGATTCCTCATTTCCAGGTGGAATCTTAGTTGGGATTCCTATTTCCAGGTGGAATCCCAGTTGGAATTTCAACTCCAACGTGGAATTTCAGTTGGAATTTCTGATCCCAGATGGAATCCCAGTTGGAATTGGAAATCCCATATGGAATCCGGTTGGGATTCTGGATAACAGCTAACAGGGCTGAAAGATATCTTTCTCGTACAGCACAAACACCGATCCTCCACCTTGAACTTCGGTGGACTGGAGGTGGAGAAATGGGAGCCGTGGAAATGAGGGAGGAATAAGGGAGAGTCTCCGTTGAGGCAACGGAGAGGCGACGGAGAAATGTCCGCCCGCTGTATTTTCAATAAAACTCAAATTCTTTAATTCATACCCGTACAGCACAACCACCGATCCTCGGACATTTCTCCGTCCATCCGCCTTGTATCCACGTCTCCCTTTCTTCCACCTCGCTTCCACGGAGATGCGACGTGGACATCGGTGGATGTGCTGTTAGGGTACATTCAGAGTTGGTTATGTAAATGCACCAATATGAATTACATCGAAAATACAGGGGGCGGACATTTTTCCGTCGCCTCTCCGTTGCCTCAACGGATACTCTCCCTTATTTCTCCCATTTCTCCACCAATTCTCCTCCTCCAGTCCACCGAAGTCCTAGGTGGAGGATCGGTGGTTATGCTGTACGGGTTTTAGATGTCTTTTAGAAGTAAGAACTGTTTTAGACATTTTAAGGATATCTTTTCACGTTGCATAAGACTTCTTAAACTTTTCTGAACAGTTCCTCAAGATACCTTGGAGATCAAAATTGGTGGAGCCTTGGGAGGAAGTTTGAGTAAAGTCCGTAAAAAACGTCCAAAGAACTTTGTGCTGTTAGCGATGGTTTTGACCTCAATTTTGACACCTACTTTCTGAAATTGAGATTCTACTCCTTAGCCAGCCAAAAGTGAGCTTGTCGAAATTTCGTGTGAAATTTCCACTCTTTCTAGAGTGACAGTCTAGGGTTTGAGGTTGGAAACTCATAGCCACTCCAATTCTAGAGTGAATTTTTCACTTCAAAACAGTGAAAAGGTCTACCCGAAACGACCCTGCTTGAAGAATCTCATTGAACCGATTGATTCTCATTAAAAATTGATTGTCAATGGGTTTGAATCGGTTTTCTGCATCGGAATCAATGAGAATCAACCGGTTCAATGAGATTCTTTAAGCAGGGGAATGAAAATCCCACTCGAAGTGGACTGGCTCACTTTTGAGACTCTGTGTAGTAAAACACGTGATTTTTCACTCTTTCGGATTCAGAGAGTAAGGCAACAAGGATGGTGCAAGATTGCCAACTTTGGCGTAGCCCAATAAACACACACACGTTATTTCAACGTTGAAAAAACGTTAGACTGCCAAACGAACGTCAGTCGTTGATTTTTAGTTGAAATTTGATAGGGAAATGAACGACCAGAAATTACGTTTTGATGACGTGTAATTTAAACTGATATTCAAAAATAATCATCAAACGACGTCCTCAAAAAACGTGTTTTGAACGGGTTTGAATCACGCGTTTAAAATGTGTTTATAACACCTTGTGTTTGAACTTCAATTGAAGATATTCTGCTAAAAATGTCGAACGAAACCGAACAATGGTTGAAATTTCAACAAAGAGCAAGATAGTAAATAGTGTGGCGTACTTTCCAAATTCTGTCATACTCAGGAATACTATTGTTCTCGATATTGAATGAAAAGTTCTCAAAATAATTTGTTGGATTCAATTCACGTTTCAGAACCATCGTCAATATTTGACGTCTTTTAAACGATGTTCGAACCGTTGATATGACGTTATTTTATGGTTGAAAAACACGTGATCCGCCGCGACATTTTTACATTGAATCAACGCAAGAATATTACTAATTCACAACGTTTGTGTGTGTGTTTACTGGGAAGTTTAATTGAATGGTTCTTTCATGATCGATCGATACAAAACTTGCACTATAAAACCAATGTTGGTTCAATCCTGAACCAATGCTGGCGTAAACTTACGCGGACACTGTTCCAACACTTTTTATCTTTGTATCGACGACAGAGGAGGCACGATATTACCTTCATTATCAATCAATATTAGCAGAATCGTTTCGTTTTTCAAGCGAGTTGGTGGAGATTAAAGAATAAGCGTACGAAGTTTGGAACAAATGAACCACACACTGGAAAAAATATTTATTTGTAGGGTTTAAATATTCAATTGGATGCAAAAATTGATTACTTGTGGCGAATAAATTATTTATTGGGGGCAAGCATTCCATTATTTGATTTGATGAAATATTTCATGAATTCTGAAAAATATTTCTAACGAAGAGAGGACAAATAAACTATTTATTTCGTTGGAAGAAATTTTTTTTTTCAGTGCAGATGGACAGTTCGAGAATACTTTTATGTTTTGCGAGTTTTTCCAGCAAAGAGTACTTTTTGTTCATCTCATATATAAAGACATATATTTATACAAGACAAGGAGTATTCGCATCCGCATTTTAATCTGCTGCGTAGCGCAACGCAGAAGCGATGTATTTCATTGGTGGTTCATTCGTTAGGGACATTAATTACCAATAATCTATGACTCGGTGTGCATTTATTCAATGACAAATGAGATTTTATTAGTTAGAGATCGTTATTTCATTGAATTAAATCGGTCCGGCAGCGATAACGCGAATAGAAAATGCGAAATTCTATCAAATGAGAAACTCAGCAAATGTCGCACTCAACCTTCGTTCGCTGATTAACATTCTTAGCTCGTGGAGATTCGAATGGAAGAATTCTCAAAATTATGTATAATTTTTATAGAATTATAATATTATAAATTATACATAAACTATATTCAATCGTCCTTTCCACGCAACCTCACATAAGCGACTTGGGAAAAAATTCTGACCACACATTTCTAACATTGATGTATTTGCAATGGATTTTAATGGAAATCAGCTCATCTAATCAGCTCATTAAAAAGGAGTTTTTCCACATTTCACATCAAATATAGAGTGTTTTTTCTCCATTCTGAGGAATTATTACACTTTTAAGCTCACTTTGATAAAAATTTCCTTCAGAAACCTTGATTTTCCGAAATTTAGTTGAAGATTCTTCAATTTCAGCGAATTTTTTTTCACAATGCTGTTGAATCTTCCAAGGAAGTGAAAAAAAAGTGCGAAATTGTAATCGTTAGATCAACTCAGGTGGATTTTTTCTTCACTTTCTCAAGGATTCGACATCCAAAAGATGGAAGGTTCTCAAAGTGAGAGAACAATCCGGTATTTTTGTAATGAAAAAACAAAGATCGAAGGACGGATACCGTCGTTGAAAATGAATGTCACGAGGTTTCTCATAGCGTATTCAATTCGATATAGATGAATCATTGTCCTTCGTTTTCTCGTTCAATCTCAACTGATCATTTCTGTCTGTTCATTTCCTGTTCAGATAGAAGAATTGACCTCCCGTCTGTCCGATTGGATTCAATCGCGGATCTACTTGAATCATACTCGGAATTCGATTCGTACGTTACTCACAGCTCAGCGGAGAACTAAGAATATTCTACCCAACGGCAAAATTGATCAAAAACTTTTCTAAAAATGTCTTGCGGTACTTGAAAACTTGCAAAAGATTGTTTGAAGAAAGAACAATGTTCTCTTCGGAATATCTCAATAATTACGGCTTATCAGCTTGTTTTTTGATCAGTCAAAGATATGTTTTAGAGAAAATTGCGAGGTGTTCTGTGAGATTTTTCACACGTCGAAAAGCGAATTTCATTCATAAAATTCTTGTTTTACACATTTTTCTAGTAGAATGTCGATGAATAACAACAGTCAAACAAGCCGTTAGACAATTTTCCTAGGGTCAATTATTTTTATGAGATTCGATCAGATATCTTTAGCACAGGGGTTTTGTCAAATCACACCAAAACGAGAAGAATGTTAGAGTTTATATACCGTTCAAGGTTTCGTGCATTCGAAAGAGGATGGATGGGGTTCTATTCGGACTGATGAGAATTTTAAAAGATGAATGACATGAAATTCTCTAGGGAGATCGAACTAAAAAATGGGATTTTTCGCTCGCTAGAGTACTTCAACTTCACGCATCGAATTCCTTCTGATCAAACCTGATTCCTACTCTCACTTCGATTCTGGAAAATGACACCCACGTGAATCGATGTTATTGATAATCCGACAATACCTGAGCGAATGCGACGAAGCCTGTTGAAGAGGAGACGATGGCACTCGTCAGCACGAATAAACACCAGCAGACGATCCTCCCACAAGAATGTCTGTCCCAACGACAGTCCCACGTGACGAAAATCTCTTGAACCGGCCGCACATATATACGAATTACCCGAAACGCACGTCAACACACCTCTCTGAACAATCTCCTCTACTTCCGAGGTTGAGAAAAATTGAAAAAAATCCAGGAAAAGACGATTTACAACTCGTTTTATTGAAAGTCATAAAAATTACACAATAATAATTTTATTTGTGTATATATATACACAAGGAAGTTAATGAGTTGTGTCTTCACGTTCGAGGCACGCAGTACACGTCTTAACTGGTGTCTCACGCGAATTAAACGAAGGAAACCGATGTGATGTCCCACATCGGAACATAAATCCCCACTTTGTACTCTGTCTCATTCCCACTGGCTTTGGCAAAACCGAAGAAGAGGTTTTCCCAAAGCGATGCGTGCAGGGCACAGGGCAGACAGAGAAAGATACACGAGACCCGAGGGTGGGGACACGAAAGAAAGAAAGAATCTAAGAAGAAAGTGGAGAACAGAGAAAAAGAAGAAAGATTGAGTTAGTCCGGGGGCAAAGACTACCACCGGTCACAATCGACAACTTGTGGGGGTTTTATCTTTGCCTCTTTGCCTGTAAGTAAAAGGGCTGCTGAAGCCTTCCTCTTCTCTACCTCGCACGAGCCAATCCGGATACCACACGAACCTACCGCACCTACCACACCTCGCGACGCTTCATTGAACAACTCTTAGATCGATTGATCTTATGAAATTTTCCTCTGCGAATTTTTCTAAGGTTGTGCGATGATTGGGGGAATAAGGGAATTATTTTTGTTTATAGATTTACAGATTTTAAGCGCTGAAAATGTTGCTGAAATTAGAATGGTTTATTGGAACGAATTGGTAACCGAATCGTGAAATACACGCAGAAGAGTGCCTCTTTGAAAAATAGCAGAGTTCGCTATTTGATATCGTAATAAATGTTTTTAATATATTCTCAGCAAAATGAGCTACATAATTTACTGATTATGTGATGCGAAGGATTAAAAAGTGTAATGCCACGTAGTATTTTTGTGAATCACTATGAGGATTAGGAAGTTCTGTGATTTCCATCCCTGGATTTAAATTTTATGTGCCTACAAATCAAAATGCGACGTGACATAATTTAATATTCCAGATATCGGGGGCGACTGTGCTACGTATGACAGCGAACTTTACTATTTTTCGAAGATCTCTTTTCTCCGTGTACTTAGATGCTGAGGATCCAAAATCTTGCAGTAAACGATGTTTCCAGTTGCGAGGAATTCATTCGAGAAGAGAAACACCGATCAGATTTCGTGTCGTTGCTGTGAACGATTCAAACTTCGAGAACATGCGTGGTAAAGTACTTTTTTGATCCCCCGTGGGACAAACTTTGACCACAATTCGAGGGGCGTGAAATAACACAAGATACAATACAGACAGAGTTTGCGTCCAAATGTACCAGTTTATAATTTTCTAAAACTCTGATAAGTAAGCTGCAAACGTTTAACATCGACCGTGACTCTTCGACTTTTCCAGCAGAGGGATAGATCGAAGAGAATCCACGCGAGACGATCGAAGGTAAATCGATCCCTGAAAATAGAAGCAGGGAAAAAAACCATGTAATTCCGAACGATAAAAGTTATAAACAAGAAGCCGCAAGAAGTAATTAATAATCCGAGTTCAAGAGAATCCCGACGGAAAGCTCGTTCAATGTTAAAATCTTCATAATTCGTTGATCATAAATTAATTGAGGAAGATACAAAAATAATAAAGTCTCGCATCAGTGAACGCGGAGGACGTCTGCCGAACTCTCTTTATCGTCTAGTCTAATTCATATAATTATAATGAATTTATTTATAGCTGAACCGAACTGCTCGATACATCATCACCATCATCATCCTCCTCTTATATCGAACCAAGGAATTTTTTTCTATTTTTCCTCCTCGAGATACGCGCGAGTTTCTGTCTTCTTTCTTCCCCCTATCGACAAATGAACGCGGATGATGTGCGGCAGCACATACGCGCAAACCGGATGGCAAACGATGATGATGATGATGATGATGATGATGATGACGATGACGACAACAACGGTGTTGTGTCACGCAGTGATGATCGCGTCCGACGATAAGAAAAATTGACAGCCAGCGATACGTTCGCGTACAGACCTTGTCCGTTAGTAATAAATCGGACACGTTATTGCTACGACTCGTTTGACGTGTGATTATCGAAAACAAATAATACAAAAAATAACACCTTTCTCTTTTCAGAGGCTCCTCGCGCTTTTCACTCTGACAGTGTGAACGACTTGGGACGATAAAGAGAGTACGAAGAAGAGTACAAAAGTGAGGATTGCGTCATCTAATCTATGCAAGATTGAAAAAATTCCTTTGATCTTTGAATATATTCTTCAGACGATTGTGAAGAAACATTGACCGATACTGAGAAATCCACGCATTTATTGGAACGCAGCCAAGAGATCTGGATATTCTAGATTCTGGATAATTCTTTGTTTTTTATCGATCAATTTTGATTGATAAGTGAGCTGGAGAAGGTGGGGGGCAACTTGAAGAAATTTAAATTAAGTGACTCGTCCAACTCTGTCCAAAAAAAAAAACATTGAAAGTAGGTGAAAAGGTGAAGTGAAGGAATTCGAGTGGATGGTGTGAGTAGGGTGGGGTAAGAGATAGCGCGGAGTGGTAAAGAAAAAGTAGATGGGCGGGGTTTGAAGTTGTGAATAAGGTGGAGAAAGGTTGAGAAGGCTGTGGTTGTACAACAACGCGGAATGGGAGGGAAAAATTGAAAGTACAGGGTCTTTGCGCGAATGCGGTTTGTGAAGTTGCAGTTGAATTAACAGAGAAGAGGTGGCACAAGGAGAAGGCAATTTTTAGCTTCTATGTACTTTGCTACGTAAGAAGATGGAAAAGGAGAGTAGTAATGGCAGTAATAAGGTGTGTTGAGCTTAATTCAACATTCTCCGGAGACTCACGATCTTGTGTTACGGTACACGGAGAGAAACTTCATTTTCAAAAAGTGTTGAATATAAGCGACTTCTTTACTGAGATGATATATCAGAATAGAACGATTTATCAGTTGTTTAAAAATTGATTAGTACAGTCTTTTTGTTTTGTAGAATTTTTTCTATCTCTTTGTAAGAACGTTCATTCACTTCGATATCGATTCATGACAATTGTTCAAGATTAGAAAATTAGTGATTCTTGATGGGGACGAATCTCTTCGAGATGAGAGACCATTAGAAACCTTCTTTGAAACCTGAAATCCAGGTTCAATTGCCTACCTTTTCACCCCATTCAGTCTTTTGTGACTAAATATGGCAAGTATCCGTGTGGAAATTTTTCCGGGCTCAGACCTGGACCAGTTTTATAATCCCTACTTAATATATGGCCCTGGTTAGGACACTTGGATTGACCCCATAATCTAGGGTCCCAAACTTGGTCCACATCAAGAATTCAACTTGAGCCAACTTGGGGAGTTCATTTTAGCCCATATGAATTTTCAAATTTGCTCCAGCAAAATGTTCTTTGAGGTAATTAATGAATGTAATTTGAAATTACCATCGAATCAAAAAGAAATTAAAATTCCCAACTGCTCTTGTATGTAAATTTTCAGAAAGGTGATCAAAATATTTTTTCCAGTCAGCCAAAGGCGTATCAAATTTTTGGAATTTCAATTTCGAGCTCATAGGTTGTTTGAAATTCGTTTCAATTGTTATAATCTGGGAGCTAAGAGCACTGGAAGAATAACTTTCAAAGACATAGAAATCAAGATACGTACCGTAAGGTCTTGCAAGGCCTAGAGGATAACTGGAGTGATTTCTACTGAGGATATTTTAGACAGGAGAGGTTCTGAAAAATTTTTCGCTTTTCCACTTGCTCCATATTTTAGCACAATTTTACTGCATAGAAAAAGATTTTGTACGAATATTCTTTAGACAAAACGATCACAAAAACGTTTTACCGTTGAATCAACTTGGTTCGAATGAGAATTTAATAGAACATCCATCTGAATTTAATAAAGTTTACTCAATGTCCATGAATTTTATTGGGAATAGAACAGCGAAAATTGACTACAAAAAAGATAAATATCACCCTGCTGGAGTTTAGTTGGATCATGAACAGTCATTATAAAAGTTCAGAAACTGCTTGGTTGCCGATAGAGGTGCACGAGACGAGATTCTCGACGATAATTTGAAAGTCTCGTCAGTATCGGTATCGCCTAATATTTCTGAGGAAAGTAACAATACTCCAACATTATACTCTGAATATCAGTGTAACAATATCAGCTGGTTGAATGAACAGCAAACCCCCACAGCACGCAGTTCTCGAAGATAACTAAAAGGATACTCAATTAAGAGATCTTCAAGACCGTTCTTGGAGAGTTCTTGAAGATATCTTTCAGAAGTGTTGGAGAGACATCTTGTGAAAGATTTCTAAAAGACGTCCATTCCTGATACCTTAAGGATAAATTGAATAAGCGTTTGAAAAATATTTTCTTGGAAGACTTTAACAAGACATGTTTGAGAAGATTTTTTTAAAAGATCACTTTTACTCTGAAAATGTACACCACTGTCTGACACTATTTCACTATGTCATACATTGAGCATCAAAATCATAAGCATCAAAATCAAACTGTCAACATAACTCAGGTCACTGGAGCGTGAATACATCGTAAGATACGCGGGTTCGATTCCCGCAACCTCAAAGCCTGAACGAGATAAAGTAAACTTCATAAGAGTGCGAGAGCGATAAAAACCTCTTCTAAGAGATTTCAATGCATTTTTCAAGACATCTTTGAGAAACTCTTCCTTGAGGAACTCTTTGAGATTTCCTGATTTCTTCTTGAAGATATCTTTGAGAAGTCTCCGAGAGAGCTTTTAGAAATCTATTCATGTTGCATAAGACATCTTTTGGAATACGAGAAGATATCTTTTAGAACATTCTTCAAGACTTTTTGTACTTTTGGAAGATATCTTTCAGAATTCTAAAAGATCTCTTTGTGTCTGTTTGGGAAGCTTTGTTCAGTTGATCGGAAAGACATGGAGAACCGATATTTCAGAGTACAGGAGCAAAGTTTTGGAACACAAGCCTAGTTGTATATAATCATTTTATTCGGCAGTAGGGTCTCCATCTCAGCGAAGAACTCTTAAATTTCTCCAGAATGGTATACAATCTCGAGAAATTTCCAAGTTGAAAGTGAATTCTCCAATAGATATTCCATGTATTGCGCTATCGAAGATGATTCTTTGAAAATTCTAGACTGTTCCATAAATTCAGTACAGAGAAGTTTCATGGACAAAATGCTTTTTACGCTGGTATACTGAGAAAAATGTGGCTCGAAAATATTAGAATTCTTGTTATTTTTCTTAGTGAACTAGAAACAGGGATGTAATATTTGTAATATGAATTTTCACATACAGATACGGAAGATTACGAATATCGTAGAAAAATTCATAGGTACCCAGGTAAAAATTGACCATGGGCGCTAGGTTGCCGCAAGGCTCACCAAGATGGGCCGAGCCTAAGCTACCAGGCATGGCGCAACTCTGAAATGATAACATCATTTCAGCCTCAGCCCATTTGTTTCCACAATCAAGACCCAACACTGGAAACAGGGTTGTGATAGCATATGCCGTCAATGGCAGACCATACAAAAATTTGTTCGCCAAGGATGAGCCAATGCTGTAGCAATCTTGCGGCAGGGTTGCGCCCATCTCATGCCAATGGTCACTTTTATTTTTTATTGTAATTGAAAATAAAATAAAAAATCCATTCTATCATTTCGATTGAACGAAATGAATGTCGGAGAATTTCAACATGTAATTTTTCTGATTAGTTTAAACTGATGAATGACGTAAATCCGGTGGTCCTGGCGTAGAAGTAGGCGGGTCTGGAAACAGATGAAGAATTATTTCTGTCATGGAATCTTCAAAGGAGACTTATATATTGATTGAATGCTTGGTTCGCCACTCGCAGGAAACAAGCATCACTCTGGTGAGAGTTATTGTAATTTGCTGTTTGAGAAGGAAGTTTCACTCTTAGCCAAGCTATTACTCAAGTCGAGTCAAGCTAACGCCTAAACTGAGCGAGGCCATCGCCCAAGCTGAGCCAAGCTATTGCCCAAGCTGGACCAAGCTACGACCCATGCTTGGTGCAACATGAGAATCCATTGTCATTCAGAGTTGCCTAATGCTTGGAGCAGTGTCCCGCCAAGCCTTAGAGAGCCTCTGTTGAAAGTATGCTTTTTCCTTCAGGCAATATTGGTTGAAGGATGGGCCAAGCGTGGCGCAGCCAATGATCAATGATGGATCAACGAAGTCGATTTATGACTTCCCATATTGGTACGATGTTTAGACCATTGTCAACCATCCTTGTCCCTACATAGATTGCCCAGCTTTGGCTGGCAGCCTTGCGTCTAGCTATATTCCGTCGTCAGCATTGGCGGAGCCTGCAGATTTTTATATGGGATAGGATTGAAGTTTTAAACGCTGAACGTCGAATTTTATAAAGCACATAGTAAAATTCAGTTATTGATCCGTAATCACCCTTATTTTTATGTAAAAATCCATTTTACAAACCTTCCTGTTTCTGGTTTAGCAAGCAAAAGGAGAACAAGTAGCATATTTTTTTCTTCGTATATCTCCTTAAGACTTATGTTGAATTTGTCCTGACAACTGATGATATTCATATGATATTACTGGAATATTATCCACAATTTTCGTGGGATATTATTGTGTACAGCCGAATAAATGCTCAAATGATCTATTATTTTTGTATCAATATCAATTAATTGAAGTTTAAATTCAATATGAATGTATAATTAATTTTTCTATCAGTCCTTACATCTGGAAACACTGTTTTTTTCCACTGAAAATTCCTCTCAATAACTATGAACATCTTTAAAAAACTATGAACACCTCTGAAAAACTGCACTCATCGGTCTTTGAGATTTTCAGAGATTCCCAGTGAAATTTTTCCAGCAGGCAGTTTTCAAAATAAAACCATTGCATATACATATATCATAATTTGAGACAGATATATACGGCTTTTTTTGAAGAGGAATGAGTATTGTCACATATATAATTTTGAAATACTCCTTTTCTATTATTTCCACATTGAAAAAATCAAAGCTATCGCTGATATGTCCGAATATTAGATCTTTATTCTCAATTTCGTGGGAATTCCAAACGATACCGATATTAGTCTCGTGCTTCTGCGCACCCCCAGTATCAACGATATTCTCATGATGTCGAGACGATACCGATACTGGTCTCGAGTCTCGTGCACCCCTAGTTACCGAGTGTAATTGAACAATTACCAGTCACAATTTGCGTATTGAAACTAGGCGAAACATCGTCATCACGCGTCTTTGTGAATTGATCAACTATTAAGCGGGATATGGTGTAGTTTCTAGGCATAAAACCTGGTCCGGAAATGGTTGATTGAGAGTTACAGTACCGCACACAATTAAACTACTTGATTTTTGGGTAAGTTCCACAAAAAATGGTTATCGTTAGTTCTTTACTGATATTAATTGCTCCAGCGAAAATTCGCTGTGCGGTCTTCCGGGGCTTGAAAAATTGAATAAATTTTGAACGTCCGGAGTGGAGCTGCGTCTTGTACACGGAAAAAAATACTCCGGTTAATATATGGACAGCAAGAATTACTGCTATTTTAACCGGAATTCTAGTTAAATGAATCAAGTCTCCGGCAAATTTAACAAGGGCTCCGGTAAATTTAACAAGAATTCCAGTAAAAGACACAGATATTCCTTGCTGTCCATATAGTAACCGGAATTCTGGTAAAATTAACAGTTCATTTTTTTCCGTGTATCGGTTGGTTGCCGACGTTCCCCGATCATTGAAGAAGCCAGCAGCTTACAAGACGTGGCTCCACTCCGGAAGCTCAAAATTTATTAAGTTCTCGACTGATAACAATCATTGTTCACCTTTTCCCCCAGAGTAATTGAAAATTCTTGTTCTCTCAAATTTCGAAGTGTACTCGAATTATCGTAAATTTTTCATATGCTTTTCCATGCATCACTCGGACCCAAGTGGAAATGGAAACACTGGCCAGCGGTGAAGATTCAGTACTGGAGATGCAGAACTGTCCGTCTACGGAAACCAACACCTTTTGAAATCCGCTCAACGATTGATGCCAGTAATTGAGGAACAGTAATGATCCTGAATAAAAATCGGTGTTTTTGACAACTATGGCAATTTCCAATATGGTTCAGTTCTCCAATTATTGCACTGAGAGGGAGGTACCTAGTTGGGACAACTAAATGTTAGTTCCCCAATAAAAATATTTCTCTTCAAAACTTCAACAATTTCTCTGCAAAACTTCATTATCGCAATTCTTAGAGAAAGAAAGAATTTTTTCAACAGATTCATCTTCCAAAACTCTGTGAAATTCTGCATATTTCTGAAAATTTCTATTGCCAGTAAAGGTTTCTCTGTACATTTCCAACTCATTGGTCAAAGTTGTTTTGTTGAGAAATGTTGAATTTTCTTAACATTTTTCTACTTGATAAATGGTGGAAACATTTGACGAGGAAAGGAATTTTCTCCACGAATTCATACATTTATCTGCAAACTACATTTGCAGAAAAAAATTTGAATTTTCTCTTTATTTGTCTATTCCAAGAATATTACGGCTTGTGGCGGAGAGTTGAGTTTTCTATACAAATTCATACATTTTTCTCAAATCGCATTTGCGGAGATGAGGTGAATTTTTTCAAATTTTTCAATCGACTCAAAACAACTTGAGTAAAATTCACTAGTAGGCCTCGAAAAAACCTCTCTCCCACGACCCACTCATTTTTCCTTTCGGAGGATTCTGAATCGATTAGTCTATATCCGACGGGAACGAATTTTTTAAAATTGTCTATCGATTTGACCCAGCACTTGGAAAAATTTACAAGTTAAGGTCGAAAAAAACCTTTCTCCCACGATCCACTCATTTTTCGTTGCATAAGATTCTGAATCGATTGGTCTATATCTTACAGGGACGAACTTTCAAAATTTTCTATCGATTTGACTCAGCACTTGGAAAAATTTACAAGTTGAGGTCAAAAAAATCTCCTCTCCCACGACCTATTCATCTTTCGTTTCAGAAGATTCTGAATTGATTGGTCTATACCTCACGAAAACGAATTTTTCAAAATTTTCCATTGCGATGATTCCCATAAGTGGTACTTTAAGATTACCGTAGTCATCTCGGAGATCCGCTGATGTGATAGAGGCTTTGCTTCTCACTCGCAGGACCCGGGTTCAATCCTCACTGAGGAAAGTTCCTAAAAATGGACTTTCAATGTGGTGTCTCTTCCGTAATGTCATTCAAGTCGAACTGGAAGGAGATTTGTAGAGATAAACTCTGAACAAAAATTTTTCTTCTCAAGCAAAAGTTAATAGATAAAACAGAGATTTGTAGAGCAATGCAGAAATATGCAGAGAAGTATTTAATGTAATATGGAGATTTGGCGAGTTTTGTACGAATTTTGTGGAGAAATTCATAAAATATTACGAAGATTGGAAGAATTATGTACAATTTTGCAGAGTAATGCAGGAATTTGTAGAGTAATATTTATGGTTAAAAATTCTGCAAATTTCTCAAAGCGTCCGAAATCTGACACTTATGTAGAAAAATCTGAAGAGTTTTGAAGAATTTTGAAGAGAAATATTTTTATTGGAGTTGCCGCAGCTAGATTTTTATTTACGCTAGCTAGACTCTAGTTGGGGTAAATCAAAGGCTAGCTGTCTGAAATATGAATAAAGTGGTTTATTCAATAGTTTTGACGAATAAAATTTAGCTAGCACAAGTAAATTTTTATTTACAGTTACTAAATTTCCTAGCTGTCGTATATTTGAATAGACCCTTTCTCTCAGTGTAGAAATGTTTACAGCTCTAGTAAGAATCCATCAGACACAGACGAAATTTCTTGTCGCTTTCACGTAAGATTCAGATGGAAAATTGTTGTATAATAAAGCACATCGGTGGAGGAACGACGGCTCGATGAACGAGCAGCGATGTGAATGCGATGGAGAAACATACGGAACGTGTTGTGTTTTTTCCTTTCAATTCTATCTAAAACCGTCTACTTTGAATTTCACTGAACATCAACAACTATGTTGTCCCTCATTTTGAAATAAAATCAATACAAGAAAAATGTACAAGAAATTTTAGAATAAATATTCAAACAATTTTGAATTGAAAACCAGATGTTCCATCGAATTCCTAATTATGAAACATTCCAACGCGTAACCGCGTATAAATTCTTGCTCAAAACGTTCATTAGCAATCAAAAATATGCAACTTGTTTGTCCCTTGTTTTTAATAGAAGAACGTAAACATGGGCATTTAACGATATTATTAGTCTTGCGTTACACCAGCAACGCAGGGTAATAATGAGCGCTTGATTTCTCCTGAAAATGTGAGGAGAGAGAATGAAAAGTTAAAGAGAGAAAGGGGAAGTTCATTAGTGGATGCGGAAGAACGCCGATGCCGACAAACGAGAATCCTATATAGGTATTGTATTCCGTAATGGGGCATAAATCTTATTCGTTCATAAAAGGTGTCTTGTGGAATTACGACTTGAGAGAATCATCCCGACAAAGCCAACCGTGTTGTTGTTTATATGTGAAGTTGAATTGGATTGTTGCGTACCATGGGGAACGCGATTCATACGTGACTTTTTCCCTTTGTTATTGTTGTTGATGTTGATGTTGTTGTTGTTGTTGTTGTTGTTGTTGTTGTTGTTTGGGGTGCATAGAGCCAAGAATGAAGAAGCCACAACTCTCGAACGCGGCATTTTCAAGACCCATTGGTGGGATGCAGTAAAATAGCTGAAGCCCCTGAGGAGACTCTGCAAAGAGGGTCAATGGACGTCCATCGACGATAAACGTAGGTAGGTAGGTAGATGAGAAGGAGGTATTTTAAGACCGATGGACACGAAGAAAAAAGAAGAAAAGAGAAGACCACGCTGTCGCTAAATATTTTTTTCCTCTTAAAATAATGAGATCATGGAATGTCTTGCACATTCGAGAGATCGCTAAAATCAGGTTCAATATCTTATAACGACGTAGGTCAAGATGAAGGTGCTTGAATTGCTGAAAAATTCTATTTTTCACCTCTTCCTTCAAGTTATTTATAGAGAATTCCCGACCGATGGCCCGCATCGTGGAACATATGACAACCCGCGATATGTGTTTCGATACAACAAAGTCCCATTTAGGGTTTTGAAGAATTCCTCACGCGCTCGGCATGAATAATTTTGGTTCGAATCGGAATCATATATACGATTGTTTCCACGGATGTGTTCTTATTCTATAATTAACATTGGTGGGCTGAATGAGCCAACGGATGAATGAAAATCACACATCATCCGGAAGTGGAGACGCCGCGAGGGTACCGCTACGTCATCAGGAATCTCATTTTCGTTCATGGGTGGTCACGTGCCGGGATTTGAATCACACTGAATTTATATACAGAATTCTATGCAGAAAAACTTGATAATGATGATTCCGTGAAGTTGAAGACGTTCCGAGAGGTGATTATTATAGCGAGGGTTGGGTGCAGTGGGACATCACGCTTCGCAAAACAGATTCTAAGAATATCACGAGAAACAGAGAGAGAGAGAGAGAGAGAGACGTATATTTGCGTTTGCAATTCGCTGCTCGATGCCAGAATTTTCTTTTGTGTTGGTGAGCGTGGTTTGGATGTATACGGGCATTCGTTGTCATAGGCGTCGGCTTTGGCAAATAACAGAGTTACGAGGAATTGTGGGTTTGGGATCTTAGATTATGTGGATGAGTCTGTTATTTCTTCCGAGATTTTTGTGTTTTATTGCATGATCTTGGGTAAGTATTAAATTTATTGCATTTCTTGATTATCTTGAGATCTGATGTACACTCGTCGTCACGCGCTGAGAGAATTATCGAATCGGATGAGGATCGGATGTGTGAGTGAAAAGAGTCAACGATTGTATCGAACTTTTCACAAATAATTCCAATGCCAATGAATTTATTGGACGATTTATCAGAAAATCTTGGAAATCTTTGAGAACTCGCGGTACCGGGGATACCAAAGAGATGACAACAAAACGAGCAACGAAATCGAGAAACATGAATCAGAAGCATGTGGGGTTGTTGGCGTCTCGACTACGATCGAAGAACCGATCCACGCCAATGCATTTCAATACACGTACATCAAATCAACACGACGATATGTATCTATAACCACGTTTTTCCTCACTTACACGTTGCATTGGAACATATTATTCCCCTCTTTTTCTCACCCTTCTCACTCGGCGAGATTCCTCACACGAGGTTTGGTACCGGGAAACCTCATCAGTAATAAACTAGTTCCCAACCGATTCGGACGTCTTTGAATACTCCCATCGCGATTTCATTGTTTTTTCTTGTTTTGTGCACTCGAGGAAACAAGATAACAATTAATTTTTCAATAATCACGGTACATACATTTTTCTTCTAAACCCCTAACATTGCGCAATTAATTGAAATAATTTCAAATACAGTTTTTTGGCATGATTTCAGCATTTTTATCATCGTTTCAACCATTCACACTTTTCTTTCAAATTTTCAGCGATCGAATTCGATTCATCAAACAAGAAGAATAAGAAGAAAAAGAAGTATTCATTCGTGCTCGGTCACTTATCGATATCGTGTGGTAATAGCCGGGGACTGACAGTAGTAACGGTCATCGAAGCGTCGGTCATCGTCCTCGAATCGTCTTCGTCGTCTTGGCCTTAGACTTGTGTTGGTTGCGATCAATCAGGTAAATGAGGAGATTTAGTTCGGTTATTATTAACCATAATCACTCGTCGATTCCTTCCGAACTCGTCTTGAATATTCAATCGAGTCGACGAGAGGATAAAAAGTATACAAAGAATAAGTATCACGTGTTCCCGCTCCTTAATTCTTTCTGTTTTTTCTCTCTTTTTTCTGTATTACACTTTTCGTTCTGAATTTTCGAAGAATATTAAAAACTATCTGCAAATAAGTAAATTCTTTTTTCGAATGAACAAAAAAAAATAATACACTCACATCCGATAAACTAGATATCAAAATAGAAATATCGTGCGTAAGAAAGGGCATTCGAGTTCGAGTCGAATAAAACATAAGAGTGAGAGAGAGAGAGAGAAAAAAATGACGTCAAGATCTTCAATAGCGCGAATTATTGGCGGATACGCGGCGACACCTCCTTGTTGTTGTATATTTTTGCGATTTGTTTACAAGTTCCGTCGTAGCTGTCGAGAAAGCAAACTTTTCACCGTCGATCTGGATCGTCGAAAAAGCACATTATCACGATGAACTCGGTGTCAAGGTCCCTTTCACCTGCGATGGTTCATGATTTTTTTGGGAGGGCTGAAATAAACGATGTACATCGAGAGGGTTGAAAGAGGGTAAATGCGGTTACAATTCTGCGAAGATATTGAAATCTGCGTGATAAATATGTGAATCATTGTGAAATTTGTGTGCCAACACAAAAGTATTTATATAATTATTAATCATTGGGGAGTGTAATCGTTGTTGTTTTGATTCTTTTGGATATCGGAGGAGGAGATATCGTAAATACTTCGGAGAGTGTTTTCTAAGAAATGATGGACGTGTATTGTGGGGAATTTTTAATATTTTTCAAAGACGAATAATGCTGTGTTTTCGGGAACCGTGATTCAAACGCATAACTGAGAGTGCAGAGGATAAAGGCTTGTGGATCAATTGAGAAGATACAAAAATTTTGGAAAGTGTGGTTCGAGGGTGATCGAATTCGTGACGCGCAGAAAATGTGCAGAAAAAACAACGATTCGAGTAGAAATTAACGCGTATTCAGATTTCTTATGAACTCCCTTAATTTGACAAACATTCTTCTTAAGCTTGGTGAAGGTTATTTTTCCACTCGGGTGGAAAACCCATTGATATCTCAACCATGATTTGCTGGCTTTTTTCTGTATTTTTCTGGAAGATTCGAAAACGCAAAATAGTGTCTACTTTTATGAGAAAAACTCTGCCTTTACGATCAGGGGTTAGAATTGAGCATTTAAGGGAAGAAAAATTCTCCATAATTTTCACAAAAATCCAAAGAAAGTCCAAATTTTCACGGTCGTTTTATTGAAAAGTATTCAAAAATTCTTCTTCATTGAATCATCTTCCAACAAATAAACCTTCTTGGTGGAATGAATGGAAAGATAACGCAATTTTTCAAAATATTTAAACTTCTTGAAAAATAGAAAATGTTCACATCCCGTGTTGAAATCAATCCTTCACATTTCAAGTAGGAATTATAAATCTGGCCCAGGTCTGAGCCCGGAAAAATTTCCCCACGGGATTTCAAGAACCAATTCCCGAGTGAAAGGTTGTCGATATGCAGTGTGAAACAAGTTCCGCAACAGGGACAAATTTGAACCCTTTTTGCCTTATATTTTTCATTGAATTCTGGACTCCACATCAATAAGAATTCTAAAATAGCGCTAATTTTACAAGATATTCAAAATTACAAAATTTCTTGGTTAGTTTCTGATATTTTTGATCAATTCAAATTGTTACCTGATCTCTTCAGATTATTCGTCAAAACCCAATGATTATATATACGGTTAAAATACGTGGAAAACGGTCAATATTCACACGTGGTCAATTAGTGATATTTTGTTGGTCGATCCGATGTAAAAATATCGTGTTTTTCAACCACAAAGTAACGCCAAAACTACGATCCAAAAATCGTTTAAAAGACTTCGAGTAATTTGAAGCTAAAACAAGCGGCGCACTGATATAACTTTTGATTGCACTCAATTCAGAATATCTTTCATACCAAAAATTGATTGGATGGCTTCTAAATACGCGATTTAGCTACTTAAATATTTCAAGAAAAAACAATTCTATCAAAAGTCGCATTAATCCACCGCCTAATTCAACGCCGCTGGTTTCAGCTTCATAAGATGATCATCACGTGTTCTGATGGTGATTTTAAAACAAGAATGAAACCAGACCAATGATCTCGAAATATTTCTCCTAATATCTCCACACGCAGAGGAAAATTCTTACTGAAAAATTGATTCCGAAAAATCGATGTGCTTCGCTAAATCGGCAAAACGGTTGCTGTTACAGCAAAAATATTGCTAATTTAGCAAGATATTTGCTAATTCAGCACAATTTTCTAGCTGTCTGTATATCTACAATTCCGGATTGCTGAATGGCAAGCGCTTGTTGAAAGAGCTATATCAGCAAAGCAAAGTTTCGAGATTTACCGTTTCAGCAACTTTTTCTCTTTGAGTGCAGAGAAATGGAATTTTTGAGAATATGAAGCCATCCTATTTGTCATCTCACACCTTGTTCGAATTTTTATCCAGTGTTGTTCGGTTTCCTTTGACATTTTCAACAGCACTCGAGTAATGATAGGCGAAAATTTATCGAGTTATATTAAATTTTTATAGAATATTGACCGAAATTTTATACAAATTGTACAAAAAATATCGCCCATCACTAGACTCAAGGGTTCTGTCAGGTCATATTTCACGAATCTGATATGGAAAACAGGGCATATTCTAAGTGAAATCCAGAACTAATCGAAACATTGGATACTTAATTTGAACACTGAGAGAACAAATTTCCGGGAACAATAAAACATTCAGTTGAATAGTCGCCATAAAATACTTAATTGATTTGAATAAACTTCCATTGACTCGATTAAATAACTGTTTCAATTGATGAATTATTTCATAGCATATTAAATATTTGTTTGATTGAATGAATATTTAATCGAGTTGATGAAAGTTTATTCAAATCAATTAAGTATTTTATGGCAACTATTCAACTAAATATTTCATTGTTCCCGGAAATTTTTTCTCTCAGTGAAGAAAACAAAACCCGAATGGTTTGATTTTCAAAATTATAAATAATTAAATACATTTTACATGTAAGTTATATTGGGTCCGTGTCATTTTCAAAACTAAAACCGTTGTCTCGTGGAATTAACTCTTTCACGGAAAAAAATAATTAGCTATTATTTGGATGGCTAAGAATTAGCTACGGGAGCTATTTTTCAGCTGTCACAGCTACTCACTTAGAGCGATGGCAGCAAGAAATTTAGCTGCCACAGCGAGAATTCTATATAGCTAAATTATTTGGCTATCCAAATATCATTCACAAATCCCGTGCGGTTACAGCTACGATTTTCTACTGCGATAGCTAAAAAAATAGCTATATCTGCAATCATTTTAGCTACAGCGGTGAAAAATGGATGCTAAAGAAAAAGTGAGTAAAAGTGAGGAAATTGCCAAAGTCGACAAATGGCCTGGTACTGGCAATAAGGTTATATTTGCCGAACTTTGACGGGAACTATTCGACGAATTTCAAACGGTATTGATTTCAGTGTATACAGACAGTCTTGGCCCAGTATTAAATCGGTACCGTTTGGACAAGCTTCGAATGCCAGAATTCTACCATTGTCGGCGCATACGAACGAATTTCTTGCCAGTTTTGATAGCTTTGGTAGCTTTGGATTTGCTAGTACAAGCAACTCTGGCAGCAGTACTGAGCCAGTTTCGGCCCCCGTGTTTTCCTTTCCTCATGGGCTACTTTTTTTTCCGCGCTGATTAGAGCTGACTCTTGAAATATGCCCTGATTAAAGTTCTGGCTAGAGTTTTAGAAAATGAAACGAAATCCAAACACCCAATTGATTCGTGGATAGTAATTTACTAGAATTTTCTTAAAACCCCCTTATAAATCCCAGTCCATGGGATAAAAGCCTGAAAATGTGAAAAGTACGATAGCGATTGCGAAAGGGTCAACGCGATTTGCAAAATTAATAAAATTTGCTCAGAATTTTCAGCATTAAGATTGTTTTTAGGGCTGCTAATTTCGAAACAGAACTTTCAATTTGATAACACAAAAATGAAGGGGTACTAACTATTCAATTGCATTCGGCATTTGGAGTGGAGAAATTTCAATTGGATTTATTCATCCTGAGAACGCTTCAAAGGTGGTTAGGGTGATTTTAGTTAGCCCTCGACGAGAGACGTCACCTTTACGGCACTCTGCGTGGATTTGAAGTGAAGTCATACAGGACAACATAGACTCCGAATCAGATTTTGTATGGTTTTTGACACGTCTAATCGATTTTTATTATTTTTTCCTCTTACTAAAGCGCTCAGCCCTGCTCAAAGAATCTCATTGAACCGATTGATTCTCATCGATTCCGATGCAGAAAACTGATTCAAACCGATTGAAAATTGATTCTCAATGGGTTTGAATCAGTTTTCTGCTTCGGAATCAATGAAAATCAATCGTTTCAATGAGATTCTTCAAGCAGGAAGGGCCATGGAAATTCAATACTGATGAATATCGAATGACTGAGCGTTCTGAGCAAGGTATCATCAGGTTTCTCTCAGGAACCTGCTCTTGTTGACCTGTGAAATTTTTTGAATCATTTCCATTCGATATCTCTTTGAGACAGCTCTTGCAAAAATTGAAGATAATTTTGGAAAAATTCTCCTGAATAAGGTCTGATTTCTGCAGAATTTTCCTTTATTTTCACTCGGATGTTTCTTCCCCGATTCAAATAATTACAACAGAGTTTGTGTTGAAAACAACATATCAAATTCTAAATTTCACAAATTTTCAGGGTAAATTGAACATTTTTGTGTTGATTTGATATATTTTTGCGAGTGGACCTCCTGGGACACAAGAGTGTTTTAAAAATACACCAAATTTTTCACTGTATATAAGGAACTCGAAACAGGCTTGTTAAAAAATATGGGGAAAGCACAAAATACTGTATTTCTGAGAAAATTGCTCTCCTCCCTGCTTTTCCACAAACTTACTCAGAGAGAGAGAGAGAGTTATTGTATATTCAAGAAGAAATTTGCCTGGGCGTTCCACTTTCTCATCCATGCATAACTCACTTGATGGAGAGCTTATAAATGCAACTAAATCACTCTTCTTATTCTGTTCAACTTCAATGCTCGTGCAATCGATTGATACTTGGAAGAAAAAATAGATTAGAATAATTAATCTTTCTTCGAAGATTCCATTCTTCCTTGTACGCATCGTGTGATATACGCAACAATAATTCTTGCGCTTGTTTCTAACCAAATCAAACCAAACCAAACCAAACATCAATGAATTTAGAAAAGAATTTTCATCGATCCATAACAAATTCTATAACAAAATTGTATAAAATATTTTCATTATACTGGATTTTTAAAGATCCTTTTAAGTCATTTTCCTCCACAAACGTACAGGACAATAATTGTTTTTGAATTTTGAGCTTCCGGAGTGGTGCCGCGTCTTGTATCGGTTGGTTCCCGACGTTTCGCTATCACGGCAGCTGGCTTCTTCCCACATAACAATTCATGTCTTGCGACACACTTAGATGTCTTTTAGATGTCTAAAACTCTTCTTTGGTCTAAAAGATGTCTAGAAGAGTTTTAGTGTTGCGCATGACATCTTAAACTTATCTAAAAGACATCGCAAGACATGAATTGTTATGCGGGAAGAAGCCAGCTGCCGTGATAGCGAAACGTCGGGAACCAACCGATACAAGACGCGGCTCCACTCCGGAAGGTCAAAATTTATTTAATTTTGCAAGCCGCGGAAGACCGCACAGCGAATAATTGCTTTCGTTTCAGAGTTAGAATTGAAGAAATTGTTAAAAAATGTACACTTTGAGAACATATTGTTGAATTCCAAACAAAAATGCATGGGAATTTACAACCTTGTTCTGGATTAACAAACAAAAGTTTGAGAAGTTTCGAGAATTTTCGTGAAATCATCAAACTTTTTTACGATAATTTCCAAAGAAGGTTTGTGTAAAAAACTGCCAAACTTTCTTTGGCAATTGTGCGAGTCATTTTGAAAACCGTGCACTCAATTCCATCAAATCAATCCAAAATATAATAACTATTCAAAATGCTCGAACTTCACTCAACACGGAAGGAAACTTGGGATTGAAATTTCATTGAAAATGTGTTTTGATATTGATGAAATTTCTTTTTCTTTGCGCTGGCGTAAAGATAGAACCGATTCAACGCAGTTCTGAAAGATTTCATCTGGCAAAGACAATTTCTTTTAATTTTGCAACAAGATTATGATCATTATTATTAGTAATATTGTGAAATAATTGTGCAATAGCTATGAATTTAGACTTTCGACACTTTTGATTCATCGATAAAATAGTTATATAACTGAACGATAATTATCAACGAATCAAAACCACTTAAAAATAACTTCTATTCCTATGTAATTGATGAATACGAATTGGCATAAGTGGATGGAGGAACAATCACCTGATTGAATGACTTTCTCAGAACGAAAGCAGAGGTGTACATTTCTTCTCGTTGACGTCTCTTTTGTGCCCGGATTCGAGAACTTCGTAAATAAACTTCACTGAATGAGGTAGAAATGATTCATGACGTAGCAATTTTCGAGGAAAACCTGCCAAGAATTCTGTTGTGCTGAGAATATTTTCCGTTCGGGGTCAATGATAGAGCGATTATTATAAAATCCTTGCTCAGTATATGTCAACTATATTTGAATAAAATCTTATTTCAGATAAAATGGGGATGATAACGCGAGTGAGAGGACGAGTGAGAGCTAATTCGTTTGGAGTGGATAAAGAGAGGACAGCGCAAAGCGTTTGTCTATTGAGCGCAGTTTTGTTGCTACCGTATTGTCCTCGTGGACCTCTACCTTTGCTTCCACCACCAGCGCCAACCCTGTACTCTGTTCTAGTGCTACCGGTGGTTTTCAGTGCCAACTACAGGTATCCGGTGTCTACCCTCAAAAAAATAGCGGAAGCGATAACAGGTCAGAAGTATATACTTTTACACTACTTTTTAAGTATCATATTTCTCGATGTTATCGAAAACAAACAATGACAAACACACTGATAATGATTCCACACGACGGTCGATTATTCTCGCGTATCAGTGACCCGTTATTCCCATATTCCACTGACCCTCAATCAGTTCGGCCTGACTTCGGTGTTCGATTGTTGTAACTACTGTTACCATTGTTTTTAGCTTCGAAACTGCCAATACTGCAGAGGTTCCATATGGAAGGAAATTTCACTAATTCGCGTGGCACCGATGATCGGTGGTACTAACCTTTTAACTTTCGAGTTATCCAAAGGATCCTGTGACGGATGTTTCTTGACTGCCGGAGACGGAGATGATGTTATCCTGCCGTAGGATTAACGCAGTGAACGGTGAAAGGCGATATCGGGTTGTTTTATATACTCCCTGTTCTCGGGCACCGGAGAGTCCCTAAAGATGCTGTCGGTTGCCATGCGAAATCGCCCCACGCCCCCTCTTCTTCCATCTTCTATCTTTTCAACTTTTCCTTTTTTCTTTCTCGCTCAATCGCCACCACCACCACCACCACTTTTCTCTTTCTCCATTTAATTTCCTTCATCGCTTCAAATATTCAGCTCACTTCTTAGAACATCACTGCCCACACCTGTCCTTCTTCTTGTCGTCTTGTCCCATTTGTCCGAGGGTTCTTCATTGACTGACATCCATTAATATGCAAATCTACCCGTTAGCTGTTACGAAAAATGATGTCGATCATTTATTGACAAATCGATTTTATACATTATCCTCAATTAACACACGGCTGTTGGAGCGTGTAAGTGTTCGTTATAACAAGGTTGCAATATTATATCAGTTAGAATGACGAAAAGCTTATCTCTTGTATCCTTTGCGTGTCCTTTAAGGATGAATGCGCGCTGACCATCGTCGTAACCGAGAATCAAAGAGGGAACTCACGTCCTATCTTCTCTCGTACACTCATTCAACAGGGTGTGATTTAATGAACGGTAATTGAATGCCGCTGTTGCTGCACCGCTACCGCTGTTCCTTCAATTAAAAAAAATTTATGAATCAGAATTCTCGGGATGAAATTTGTGAATGTTGTATGACTTATTCAGAGCCGATGATTGATATTGATCGTTATAATCATATACAATTTACGATGTCGACGACGGGATTTATGTTTCATTTATGTACCTAGGTTTCTCCTTTCGGCTCCCGCAAAGAGAATTTTCGGTACATTAAATGTTATTTTTGATGAAAATATTTGTACCGCGTTGCGAATTGAATGCGATATCGTTTCCAATTGAACTCGGAAATTGTTAGAAATCTATCGATACATCACGTTCCTTCGCATTTACGTCAATCTTCTTTTCTTTAAAGTTGTATATCTGAAAATATAACGTGCTCGCGATGATATGCTCGATTCAATCACTCCTTGTGACGTATAATTGTATTATGGGTATAAAAATTACACACGTTCGAACGTCATTTACGAATCGTAAATTACGATCGTAACGTGTGAAAATGAGGAAATACAATATTATTAAAATCCATACATTTGCACGCTAAATGACGCAATCCTCGAGAAACATATAATACATTATTCTTGCAAAATAATATCAGACAAAAGAGAGTTTGCGAGTTAAACAAAATAAAAGAATAGATTCCCTCGAATTATCGAGTTCTATTCCAGTTCTATTCTCACCTCCGCGGTGAGTGAGGTATCCATCGAAATGAGCGATTTCCTATCAACTCTCCAGAGATAATAAGAACAATGAGAGAACAAAAAAAAACAAAACATAAAACATTTGTTCGTGAGAGACGATGTGAAATATAAAATAACGATAAAACAGTCCGGGTCAACCGTCTATGTTTATATTATAAATAAACGATAAACTTTGTAAATGTTTTCCGAGCACACACTCGAGAGCTAAACACGGATACTTGGAAAGAACTTTTCGTTTCGATAGAGGTGTGAAGAAAGTCCAGAGATGCCAAAAAGTATCAATCATTAATTCGTAATTATGAGTTTTGTTTGTTTTTTCGAATTAATTATGTCCCTGACTAATACATAATTACATTATATATACATGTCATTATCAGTTGTAGTTTGGACTTCATTCAGCTTATCGGAGTGTTCTACTGTTAAGATTTTTAACCGTCTATTTTACTCCGCTTTTATCCGGAGAACAGAACCACAGCTTGCAATTGCCATTCAATTCATTTCTTGTTGTTATTATTTTGTATATTCCCTTCCTCGGATAGTGTTCTTTCGAATATTCTTCATTGAATTTTCATGATTCACAGGTGGAGCTAGGAGAGCATGGAACCCATTGAGTCGAATTCTAAAACGACTTTACGGACCCATAGATAGGGCGGAAAATCTCTTCTTGAAGATGCGCAACATTTCCGTTATGGTGAATCAAATAGTATTTTTAATCCTCGCGGATAAAGTTTTGGTACCAGGGCAGAGAATGACGTGTCTCTATACGTTGATGTTTTATAACGTGATAGCGTATTGCGTTGGATACATCAAGGAACTCATTCAGAAGGAGGATTGGTCGTTTTATGTGACCCTCACCGAGAGATCCAAGATTAAACATCTAGCCATGTCGGCTACCAAAATCGTATTGGAATGGACCAAGGCGGTAACTTTTGTAGTCACGCTCACGTTCATGCTTCTCGTATTCGGGCTTGAACAAGGCCTTGATCATTACAAGTGAGTACAGTCTGTGAATGCAGTTTCATACGATCTTGTGCAAATTCAATGAAACCTTTGAAGGAGTAACGAATCTTTTATATTGAAATCTATGAAAATTATAAATACATTTTTTATATATAAAAGGAAAGAAATTTCCAAGTTTAGATCAATTCTATTGAAAATTGATGCTAAAAAAGCGTTATATATAAACTATATCGAATATACTGGTAATTAACTGGTTCTTGAAACATTATTACCCGCCCAACAGTTGAACGGTTGTTTCAATGAATCTGCACAAGCTCTTACACATCGAATTCTCGAAAATTCAACTGAAATTCATGAAACATTTCACACAGACCCTCGACGATTTACACCATAGTCACGTGGACCTACTACTCAGCGACGGAAAAAGTCTTCGTGGACATGTTTCTACCAATTCTGAATTTTCTTCAACTGGAAGCTCTGGAGAACATCGAAAATCTTTGGGCGCCAGTTATTTTACGATGCTTCACGATCGCTATGTCGGCTCTCTTCAGTTTGTTACTTCTCCCCGCAGCAACGTGGAAATTCCTGTTAATCGCCGTGTATCTCAATGTATATTTGAGATCCAAGGAACTCATGATGAACTCAGGTGCGGTTCTGAAACGTGAACGCGAAATTCTGAATCAGTACAGGAAAGCTACCCAAGAGGAAATCGATAGGTTCGACGATGTTTGTCCCGTATGTCTTTGCACTATGACGAAAGCTAGAGTCACGCCTTGTCATCATCTTTTCCATGCCGATTGTCTGAGACAGTGTCTCAAAACGAGCGATAAATGCCCAATGTGCAAAAGAGAACTCAAATTCGATTGATCGGACTCTTGGTTGTTTTACGATATCCCTGAGATGGCAATGTATAAACAAATTATTGAAACTTCAAGCACGATTTTACAACGTTTTGAAATGAAAAGAAAATTAAAAAATTCGACGTTACCATAAATTCGAGGCCAGATTTGAAAATATCATTCCACTTTGAATTTGAAGAAGATGTAAACGCAAGATCTCTGGGGAGATGGAATAAACGGGGAAGGAAAATTCTCCACGTATCTTCTTCTCATTGATAAAATCAACTCCAGCTTCTGAAAGATGATTCAAATTGTTTTTCTTTTTTTTTTCTTCTAAATATCAAATATATATGACTCGTAATGATATTTTCTCCATGATTTGTAAACTGTAATGTGTAGTTCTCGCTATAGAGAATATTCTTTGTAGGAAATTGTATAGATGAGTCAATGGAGCGATCTGTAGGCTTCAATCTTCTCAAGAAATTCTCTTTTAGATATATCTGTTTTTTTTTTTTAGATAAATAATTAGAGTAAGCAAATGTTAAATTGTAGACTCATAACCTTGGAATAATTTTTGTTTTTTTATACACAGCATATGAGATACAATTCAATCGCATTGTAAAAATTCATTAATGAATTTTTATAACTGTTTTTTGAACATTCATTAAAGTCATTAAAGTTATATTCCTTTGGATTTACTGCTGTGCTAAGGAATCAAAATCAATCATTGTTTTATGAAAATGTGAATCGTTTTTTAAAAATCTCACGCACAGTTGATAGGTGGATATAATAAAGTCTGAAATAACTAGGATAAGCGCTCAAGGGAGATGAAACTTTGATTAAAAAATGATACTATTATGAATTTCAGGAAACTCGATCAGGATAAATGAATTTGAGTATGCATTGTAACAATGTATATACTACGTGATGTATGAATGAATGTACAATGATGTATGGATGAAACAATTCTACGTTGCTATGGATTCTATTCGATCATATTTTTGTTCTGATCGCTTGCATTATCAGTGACTAAGCACATATAATTTATTTGTATATATATATATACTCTTTTTCTACCCAATAAATAAAAACATGATTATCCAATGAACTGATGAATTGTCTGTTGATTTTGATTAATCGTTGTTTTATTTATCACGTACATAAATATCTTTCTATTCCTCTCCGTCAAATTTCCTAGTTATATCGATGTATTCTCCATCTGGAGAATCGTAATCTTTTATCGGGGGCGTCTGTAACGGACCTTTAGCCGTGTACGGTAAAAACGAAAAGTCAACCTGTGAAACAACAAAGAACAATTTGATTATTTCAATATGAGAAATATTTATGTTGTAATTACGATGTGTGTACCTGTATAGCTTCTTGGAATAACTCTTCGGATTCCAGTTTGAGTTCATCTAACGCCCTTTGTTGAGAATACATCAATCTATCGATAATTTGAATATCCTGCAGATGTTGCACATGTTTGTACCTAGTCCACTCTTTTTGTAATAATATTCTTTTTTCTATTTCTTCTTCCGTCAATGGGGGTGAGTTACGCGATCTTTTGCTAAAGATAAATGATGTATGAATACCATACCATAGAATAGATACCATAAAATCATTAATAATCAAACTTACCTGTACTCGTCTAGTAAAATTTGTGAAACTTCCATTTCTTCTATAGGTTTCAATTGTCGAGCAGACTTCTCAAGCCGACGTATCAATTTCTCCAATTTTCTCTTCTTTCTGTCTTCTCTCGCTCTTATTATAGCTGGATCTAATTTCTTCTTCTTCTTCAAAGGTTCTCCTCTGTAAACAGTGAAATTGTTTGAATCGACAGAATAGATTTCTTAAGATTCTATATCATAATTGTTGTTCATGGTCAATTAAATTCGCTTAAGATTCGACTACATTTATTCCAAATATGAAAATCTAAATTTCAGTTGTTACGTACTCTAGGGATTAAAAACATTGTCTATTATATAAATTGAATAACAGAGAAAATTGACAACTCGTGTCATGAAATTTTCACTTACAAAAGTACACTGGTGGCTTTAAAATACAAAGGATTAGTATTGATCGATATATTTCTTGTTCCAGCTGCAATAGTTACAGATAATCTAAAAACAATACACACAATTTGATAATTTATAATAATATATATGTACATATACAGAAGAATACCATAAAATAGGTGTCAAATGATAAGTACCTTGAAAATATGTTAACTATGTTAGAAATGCTCATTTTTATGTTTTATTCATCTATTCTTTCATTGAACAATTATAAAAAATTGAAAAATTTGATAATTATCTTCAAACTAAACTCAACTAAGGTATACTGACCAAGTATGTGAGGTTATGTTAAAGTCACTTTTTCAACCAATACCTCACGAGATGGTATGAAATTTCAGAAGAAAGAGAAGTTTCTCATTGGTTTGAAATATTCAGAGCACATGCGTGTTGAGGAATTTCTGATATATCTGAATGAACCTGCCAATCACGTGGGAGGGAATTTGGAGGGAATCGAAGAGAATAGCCTGTCAAGTTAGCAAGTAAACAGAACCGTTTGTCTATATTCAAGTTGAAACTTGTTCAACTCGAGGGAAAGATTGATATTGTTAATATTTTGGTTTAAAAAGGATCCTAATAGCCTCAAGTATTAAAAAGAAACAAAGTAACATTCTTTGCATAATTACAAGGGTGAGTTTTAAACTCTAATCGGTGAATTACGTATTCCATATCATATTCCATTTTTAAAATTCATATCCAAAAGCATGATAATAGATCCATTGTGGATACATTTATTCTATTTTTTACAGAAAAATGTCAGCTACAGCTATTACTGCTACTCTTCAACACGAGGAAGAAGTGGATGATTATGTGGGTCAAGCTAGATTGATACAAACTCTCGAGGTAAGACAATGATTTGAAATTAGAATTTCATTTCCTTTGTCTCTTTCAACAGAGAATCCCCTGATATCAAAGTACATGAATTATGTGGCATGATAATTTGTGCTTTACATTAGAATTGTCAAACTAATTATGCTTCGAAGATTCAAAGTTTTCAAAACTACCCGGATTATCAATTTTCGATTCATCCCCCTGTACACAGTAGGGTGGTCGTTGAAAATTAAAATTTCTTGAGGCGCCCCCTAAAAAGCTTCCTTTTGATGAAAAAACACTGGGAAAATTTTTTATAATTTTTTCAAGTCAAGACGTGTTGTCTTCGTGTTGTGCCTCAAGACGATTCAAGTTAATTTTTGGGTATAATCATGTTTTTTCATGAAACTTCTTGTTAAGGGTATTGTAAAAATTATTTTAAGATTGGAAAAGTTTTAACAATGAAATACCTTGAATATTATCATTTTCAGTGATGAATTTCAAATTATAGTTTTAGAAAAAGTTTAAAATTCTTCGTGATTTAAGCTTATCTTTTAATTTTTATTATATTTCTAGTTTTCTATACGTCTGTAAGTATTTTTCGGAATATTTATTGTTATTTTCATTAACTATCGTATTTTTATGAATTTGGGTTCTCTGATTGTTCATATTTTGTATGAAATTGTATTTATTATTAAAAATCCTCAATAAAACATGATTATACCCAAAAATTAACTTGAATCGTCTTGAGGCACGTGTTGTCTTGACTTAGAAAAATTATAAAAAATTTTCCCAGTGTTTTTTCATCAAAAGGAAGCTTTTTAGGGGGTGCCTCAAGAAATTTAATTTTTAACGACCACCCTAGTACACAGTTGTTCACCGTTTTTACATACTGCAGAACTAATGAATTTTTTACATTTCATATTTCTAGGGCAACGGTATCACAGCTGCAGATATAAAAAAGCTAAAAGATGTTGGTTACCATACGGTGGAGTCAGTGGCTTACGCGCCTAAGAAACATTTAATGTCTATCAAAGGTATAAGCGAAGCTAAGGCCGACAAAATCCTACAAGAAGCTTCAAAATTGGTAGTAATGGGATTCAAGAGCGCAACAGAGATTCATCAAGTTCGAGCACACATTGTGTACGTAAGCACCGGCTCGACGGAATTGGATAGATTGTTGGGAGGTGGTATAGAGACAGGTTCGATCACCGAAATCTTTGGAGAATTCAGAACAGGAAAATCTCAATTATGTCACACCCTTGCCGTGAATTGTCAACTCCCGGTGGATATGGGTGGAGCGGAAGGTAGATGTCTGTATATAGACACCGAAGGAACGTTCAGACCCGAAAGATTAATCGCGGTTGCGGAACGTTACAAAATGGCCGGCGATGCCGTTCTCGATAACGTATCAGTCGCCAGAGCTTACAACACGGATCATCAAACGAATTTGCTGATCGAAGCGAGCGCTTTAATGATAGAATCGCGATATGCTTTGTTGATCGTCGATAGCGCGACTGCTTTGTACAGAACTGACTATGCCGGTAGAGGAGAATTGTCAGCCAGACAAATGCATTTGGCTAGATTTCTCAGAATGCTTCTTAGATTGGCTGACGAGCACGGAATTGCGGTTGTCATAACTAATCAAGTTGTCGCTCAAGTGGATGGGGCTGCCAGTATGTTCGGAGGAGATCAAAAGAAACCCATCGGAGGTAATATACTCGCACATTCCAGCACCACTAGATTATATCTACGTAAAGGCAGAGGAGAAACTAGGATATGTAAAATATACGATTCTCCCTGCCTACCTGAAAGCGAAGCTATGTTTGCCATCAATGCGGATGGTATTGGAGATGTGAAAGAATAATTTCAATGCGTATTATTTAACTTAAGACAAAGATCAGTATATGATTCGAAATGAATTCATCAGAATTTTAAAAACTCGTTTTATTTAATAATTAATTTATAATTCATTGTAAAGTTTCTACAGAAATATAAATATTTATGTATATTTTGTATAACATTTGTACTTTGAATTTCTCACATTCTTTTTTTTTGTTCTCAACGAATTGAAAGCTGAGGAAAGTCGATTTTCATTGGTGTAAAAGGTTTAGAAATAAACCGACGCGATTCAAAAATGGCGAAATATGAACTGATAACAGCTAACTTCACACTATAACATTATAAATAGGTTATTTATAAATTAAATTAGATGACAACGCATAAATTCAATAGGAATTTCTATCCTAAGCTTTAAAATCTCAATTATGAATTTCTTACATTCATGATAACTATTAATATCATTTCAATTGAATATTCGAATATTTGAATTATCCACGCTTTTGGGACATGGAACTTCGAGATATCTCGCAAAATGTTAGCGAAAAGCTTTTGCGTATATGTGAAGAGTGGGGGTCGCTAGCCGGCCATACTCATTCTCATATAATCATAGGTTATCTCTCATTTCTTCTCGTTTCCTTTGGTTTGCTCTGCGAGTTCAGTAGTATTCAGTAGTGGTAGTACTCGATAAAGTCATCATTTAACGGGCGTTTATCTTGATATCATTTGAAGAAAGTGAATTTTTTAATAATTATAAACACTTCTAACGCATTGGGATTTCATCTCTGAAGTATTTGCAAGTAATACACAGACTTTTAAAAAGAAAAGGTTACTTTTACTTTTGTATAATGATAATAATAGTATAAGCTTTCCGGTTAAACAAAGAAATTCCACGTATATTTATAACTTGTTCATAATATTTATCAATATCGTGACTTTGCGAAATGTTGAAACTTTTTCATTCAACGAAACTTATCAAATCTCTAGCGTTATCGGTTAATTTATCGAATATCCGACAGTTGCCTTCGTTTGTTGACGTTGAACTAAAAAAAATTTTGCCGGTAATCAATAATAGATATTTTTGGTGGGTCTTTTCGTATTTTTCATCCATTTTCTCTGTAATTATGTTGTCTTTGTATCGATGTGGAGATTGAATCGTGTGTATATTCAATTATTTCTCGATAATTCAGGTGCACACGTTTGTACAGCACTATGAGCGAAGAAGACAGAGCTCATTTCACATTACCCAACGATCAACCTATCGTACAACTCGATTGTGATCGTGCGTTCAAGGCTCTGACTGGCAAAGAGAAGTTATATGCTCATTATTTGAGTAAAGCATCATGGAACGGCGGATTGATAGTATTGATACAAACCTCTCCGGAAGCTCCTTTGATATTCGCTTTGTTGCACAAAATTTTCCTCTCGATGCCTATAGAAGAACTTAAACAAGCTGCGGTACAGGGAGAAGTGACGGAAGATGACTTCAAGGTAAGAACAATTCTCAATTTTGTAATTACCCGGACAATAAATAATATTGTAACTAACTTCTAGGCTTTTCTCGTGTATGCCTGTGGAATCTATTCTAATGCAGGGAATTACAAAGGTATGGGGGATACTAAAATAATCCCTAATTTATCCAAAGAAAAATTCGAATCTATAGTGAAAGCTTCAAAAGCGTATACAGAAAATCCTAAAGATGTACAAAATCTTTGGAACCTCATTCACGAGAAGCTTTACTCTTTGAGCGAAAGAGAGAAATCTTTAGGTTTCGCGCCAGATGGAATAACCACATACTTCTCTGAGAATTGTACTAAAGAAGATTCGAATTTGGTGAATGAGTTTATGCTGTCAAAAGGAATAGGAGAATGTTATAACGCGAGATGCTGCAAGACTGTAGAAAAGGAAAACGGGGAAGAAATCAATGTATACAATATAAGATTGGCTTCCGTTGAAACGGGAGATGAGGCTAAGTTAACGATGGGCGAAGAGGAATTTAAAAATGCCAAATTCAAAGTCACCAGAGGAGATTATAGTCCTTTGTTAGCTCTCGTCAATGAGAATCTCAGCAAAGCGAAGGAACATGCAGCGAACGATATCGAGAAACAAATGTTAGATAAATATATAAGTCACTTCAAAACTGGTTCCCTAGAAAATCATAAAGAGGGATCTCGTTTATGGATAAAAAACAAAGGACCAGTTATAGAAACTTATATCGGCTTTATAGAAAATTATCGTGATCCTGCTGGACAGAGAGGAGAATTCGAGGGTTTCGTAGCTGCTGTGGATAAAGAGATGTCTCAAAAGTTTAATACTTTAGTCAACAAAGCGGAAGAATTATTACCGAAATTGCCATGGAGTGCGGGATTCGAAAAAGATGCTTTTCTGAGACCAGATTTCACTTCTTTGGACATCATCACGTTTTCTGGATCGGGTATCCCCGCGGGTATTAATATCCCCAATTATGACGATATAAGACAATCCGAAGGATTCAAAAATGTCTCTCTTGGTAACGTTATCAACGCTTCCCTATCCCAAGATGTCATACCATTCCTATCTCCGGAAGATCAAGCTCTAATGCATAAGTATAGAATCCCAAGTTTCGAAGTTCAAGTCGCTCTACACGAACTTTTGGGCCACGGCAGTGGAAAACTATTAAGACAGCTTGGACCCCAAGTTTATAATTTCGATCAAGGAACTTTAACGAATCCCCTAACAGGAAAATTAGTCGACAAATACTATTTGGAGGGTCAAACTTATGATTTGGTATTCGGCGGTATGGGCTCCTCGTACGAAGAATGCAGAGCCGAAGCGGTAGGGCTTTATCTATGCTTAGAAAAAGAAGTATTGAAGATATTTGGTCACGAGGGTGAGGTGGCAGATGATGTGATTTATGTCAACTGGTTGTCCGAGTTGTGGCATGGTTGCGCCAAAGCTTTGGAAATGTATCAACCTACGACCAAGAAGTGGTTGCAAGCTCATTCTCGAGCCAGATTCGTTTTGTTGCAAGTTTGTTTGGAAGCGGGAGAAGATTTTGTCTCGGTAGTGGAATCTGAACCAGGAAAAAATTTGAGACTCACCATGGATAGATCCAAAATCAACACTGTCGGGAAAAAAGCTATGGGAGAATTTTTACAAAAATTACAGGTGTACAAGAGCACCGGGGATATCGAAGCCGCGAAAAAGATGTACGAAAAGTACAGCGAAGTATCCGATGCCGGACCTCATCCCTGGGCCAAGTGGCGAGATATCGTCATGGCGCATAAACAGCCCAGAAAAATATTTGTGCAAGCCAATACTTGCATCGAAGGTAATATCATCGTCGTAATATCATTGTATATTCCAGGGTCAATATTGTTGTTTAATTCTATGTTTATTCGTTTCAGATGATAATGTGATGCTTAAGAATTATGAACCTAATTTTGCGGGATTCATACAATCTTGGACCGAACGATTCCCATCCACGGATATTTTGGATACCCTTGTTGAACTTTCGGAGAAAGATAGAAAATATTTTAATTTATAAACGAAAGAAATCCTCAATCCTCGATTTTATTATAAGCATTTATATTAAAAATATAAGAATTCTCAGAAAGATTCGTACATTCAGAACTCTCTTCAGTGCATTTTTTTCTCAACAGATCTAAGTTTTGTTTTAACGGAAGATGAAATCCTCTGCGATGTAAAAGTATTTTGTATCAATAAAAGTATATAAAAATTGTTCTCTATAAAGTTTCAGCGTATCGATGAGATATTTGCTTAGCAAAACATTTGTGATCGGAAAGAACTGAATTCCATACATATAGGATTAAAATCCAAATTTTTTGTTGGAAAAAATCAAGGAATTGATAAATTTTGAATTTTATTATCAAATCCAAAAATGAAATTGTCAAATTTCCAAGATGATTCGACAATCGTTGAAATGTGTTGCAAAAATGAAGAAATTCAATCACTTCATTGAGATAAGATTTTCAACTTCATCAGTTCAACTCTAAGAAAAAATTGATTTGCAAGCATTTGCAAAATGGTTGTATAACCTCAAATACAGTTATTGCAATGCGCGCTGTATTAGCGCTGATATCGTGTAGTTTCCAATTTTGCTATTGGTCCAGTATCAAGTTTCCATGGTTACTTTATCAGATTATATCAAATGGAAAGTATAGAGCCCGCTTTTTTTCTTCTATTTAGCATAAGTTTTTCCGCATTTATGTTCATTTACGTTGCTTCGCGTGGTTTTATACAGTAATACTTCTTGAATATAAATAAAAACACTACTATAAGATTCGTGCCATGTGAATAGTGTGATCTGTTTTTCTGAAAACTAATTAGAGCTGGTATCTAGCTAGACTGTATGAAATTAAATCCACTTCAATTCACAATATGCAGACAATACCACAATTCATAAAATGCTGAGATCAGTTCGCAAACGTTTACCACGACCGATCTTCGATGAGAGTCTCGATGAAAGGTTGTAGAGCTGTTGGTTTCAAGGTATATAACTTGTTTATTATTTTTCAATATTTTAGGTGCCATCCGAGACCTAGGAAAAAAATTTATACAGAAGTGGAACACGATAAGAAAATCATAGCTTATTATTTGGATAAAACGGTGAGGAAATCATCACGTGCTTTGGAAACTATCTTCGAAGAGGGCGACGAGTCCATGAATGTCGCACGCTGCATGAGTGCCAGGAAGTTTAGAAGATTCATAGAATTCACCGATCAGCCTAAGCAATCCAAGAGGAAAAAGAGACAAATTAAAATAAGAAAAATGTTGGATTCCAAACTCGAATATGAAAATAATGTAATACATAATCCAATGTGGAATATCACATTTAAAGATATGAAGTCTGCAAATTGCATGGAAATTGAAGTAAATGGGTAAAATGGTATCGATATAATTACAGTATTATCCCATAAACACATTTGTGATATTTTCTATTGGTTAATCAGTGATCGAACTCTATTACATGAAATGTTTTGTTTGTTCTATTTGCATTTATCTATTGAATTAATAATGTTTTAAAGCATAAAAGAAAGACTGAATCATCTAGTTTGTTTTTGTATATAATATAATATGTATATGAAAGAAAAATAAAGCATCACAAACTGTATTACATATTTTTTCTTTTTTATAATTGCCGCTCTTTACACGCAGCGCCAATGTTTCTGAATTGATTCAACAATTTTGGCGGGAAACATCTCGTTCCCGTGTGTTTCCATGCAAAGGCATGCTACGGTAGTGTTAAAATGGCGTCAAAAGCGATTCTGAAACAGAGTTTGGAAGTTTTTAGTTGTGAAGTTGAGGATGAAAATGTTCTTGATAAATGTAAGTGATGGATCAAATGTTTATTCAATTGTTCGTATTTGATTTTAATCGCAATGATTTCATCGTTGAATGTACTTTGATCTTCTCGCAACGATCTTTTGTCTTGGCACGAGGTTTCGATCACGTTGTTAAAGTTTGAAACTGGAATTTCCGAATACTCATTGAATATTCCAAAACTTGTTGTTTAGTCAATTATATTCAAGATTTTTAACACAGATTTTGAATTTACAGGTCACGAATTGTGCCTCAAGTATGATTTGGATGAAGAAAAATTCGTGGACACTTGGTTGGCATTCGTTTTGTCCAACGATCCCTCAAAGATGAATCCCACTATCGATAAACTCATTAAATTAGAAAATGACGAGTTAAAACCAAAATCAACCGCCCTGCCAAATTTGAAGGATTATAAAAGGCCATTGGATTCCAATCCAAGCGCGTTCAATGATGCCGCATCAGTTTCGTTCAATCAAGACGAGTATCCTTGTTGATATGATAAATTTTTTAAAATGTATACTTTATATGCGATATTATGTCCTTAAATTTTTCTACAGACTTACAGAAAACATTCTGGGACTCTACGGATGCAATATTCAACATACAACACCCAGGGTAAGTTCGTAACAAGTATTATTTCATTTCACATTGAATTTTGGTTTATGTCATTCCATTTTTAGTTTCTTAAATATAAAATGTGTCATATGAAATCGTATTGACGTGTGTAGCGAATGATTCAGTGTGACGCAAGTTCAAAGACAGGATTCAGATTGGCAAATGTTGAAGATATTCTTTGTAAAATTGAAGAAAATATGAATGTTTTTTTTTTGTAATCTTTACAGTACTAATATACTGGCTTCTTTTGTGGTTTCGATACGAGAAGAAAGTTACTCTATAAAAATTACTCTCAATTTTCAGTTTGTTGGGGTTTGAAATCTGGAGTTAATAAACAATTTGTACTTCAGAGGTGTACTCTCGAGCGGAGCACATCCAAATTTCTAGCTGGATCCACTTGATATCGAATCTATGACTTCAATGTCGTGTTAATGTTGAATTCAGATCGATACTGAAAACTTATTCTACCGAGGAGTAGTGTCACCACTCTAGGCATTTTGTTTATGATGGAGCATTCAATCAACTATTTGAATAAAATCAAAATATTGCTCTGTACAGCAAATTCCACTGTGAATTAATGATTAGAATAAAGAACGATATTTTGATTTTCTTGAAATAATTTCGAATGGTTTGTCACAAATTGAATGGCTAAATTGTTTATTTTATTAAAGATTTCATAAAAAGGATTGAAATTTTCAGAGAATAATCTTTGATATTTATTGAGCTTTCGAATTTTAAATAAAAATTTCTCTTTCAGTTGGTAGAAGAGAATTTTTGTCGAAATTTGATCTGTATCATTCCATAAAAATTTCAGACTGTTTTATAAATTCAGTTCGGAGAAATCTCGCAGACAAAATATTTACTCGGATGGTACGCTGGTATCCTCTTGTAAAAATGGCGGAGTATCTTGTGTTGTACTTATCGAACATTCGTTCTGAGGACTGTTTATGGAACTGACAAAGAAGATTTATGTTGCTGAAGTTTGAATCGTTTATTGAAACAAATTGGTAATCGAGTAACGAAATACTTGGCTGTTGAAGACCCAAAATCTCGCAGTACATTCTTTGAATGATGTTTCCAGTTCCAAGGAGTTTGCATTTTCGTCTCGTTTCATGGAACATGAGGATTTTTATGTCGAAGCGTCTTAAAATGGAAGAATATATATATAAAAGCGACAAAAAATATCGTTGGGAAGAAATGATTCATCATTCGGTAAAATTGAAAGATTAGTTTCGTGTGTCTCTAATCAAAATGATTCATTAAATCTCGCCAAATCTCATTGAAATTGAACAGAGGTCTGAGTAAATCTCATCTAATCATTTGTCAATTTTTTCCAACCACAATCTTATTGAATTTCTTTGACCATCAGTGATGTATGAATTTTCCACTTGCATTCACAATAAATCGTGAAATTTTCTTGAAGTTCTTGACAAGCCATTAGCACGTTTGATTCATTGATTGAATTTTATGGGAGTTCCAAAGCGCTATAGTAGCAACGCTCCCTTACCAAACAGATCCTTCCTGATAATAGGCTTTTAAAGTTTAAATGACCAAGTAAATGTCTGTGCTTCGACTCGAATCAAACGATTTCGACCAAAATGATCAACCTTGAGTCTTCCATCTATAGTACATAAAATTTGAAATAAAATTACATTTCTATTGAGATATCCCTTTATCTCATATTTAATCAAATTTAAGAATAAATAAGTTTTGTTTATCAAAATTGTCGAGTAGTTCTTTTCCATTGAAATTCAGATAAAGAAACAACCATTTCTCATTCTTTTACTTTCAACTTAAAGTAGATTCACAAGGTCCGCTACTGTAACGGCGTCTTTGCATGGTTGCCAGGTTGATGTAATTTGTAGATCAAAAGCGTCAAAGCAATTACAGAAAATCCTTCGGTCGCTTTGATTCCAAGTGCTTTGCTTTTTTATGAAAAATTTTAGAACTTTGAAAGGAAAATCGTCGTTTGGGATAAAAATAGCGAGAAATGAGAATTTTTTGGAAAAGATTCTCATTGAATGGATCTTTGTTTGTTTGAAATCAACGTTTCGAGTGTAATCGCGGAGTTTCTGAAAAGTAACGAGCCATGTGGCAACGTCGCATAAATATTCACAAGCAGCACGTGAACCGCAAGAAAGACTAGATAAAAAATCTGAACGCGAATTCTATTCGCTGGTATTCCGTATGCATACGTATGTACTTGAGTTTTTACATTCTTCTACGTATCTAGCTAGTAGATTAGATTGTTATGAAAATTCGAAATACTCGGAATTTTTTGTTAATAATTCTCAAATGGTGAAGTAGTACAGTTTTACAGTTATATAGATAATTGCGACTGTATAGTTTGTATCGAGAAGTGTACGTGGTACACGTTCAAAGTAATTTTTCCTCCAGTTTTAAGTTTTTCCCATGCTCTCTCGCGAGGTGAATGAGAGAAATCACAATATCGAAATCAGTTACGATAAATCTCTCGTGCTCTGTGCCACTACGATGATGATTTACGTTGCTTTGGCAACACTGTATCGCATTCTTTGCGGTCGGGCTATAGTAGCAATGACGTAAGGACTATACCTGTGGACCCATTTCTTCGTAGAAGGCCCCGTGATCATTCTCTTTTTCTTTTCTCTTCTTTTTGCGAAACGACAGAGAAGAAGACAATGGCAGAGAAAGCTTTTGCTTCTCTTTCCACATACGTATTTTCAACAGATTTTGCCTGGCTTCCTTCTTTTTCTCCTTTTCTTTATTCCACGTACATCTACATTGTTCTTTCTCTCTCTTTTATTGTTATTCAAATTTCATTCATTCTGAGAGCACAAGAAGCTCGATTAAATTTTCAAATTCATTCTTTAGGATAAGAATTTATCATCATTCGATGGAATTGAAATTTTAACATCCTTTGGAGGAAATTTGCAAATGGTTTTACAAAGTTATCCTACGATTGTGTGTAGTAATTTACTTCATACAGCCCTGCATGTACACTGTCCGTGGCACTGGTTCCACGATTGTCCATGAGACTGCCCGTCGACAGTCAAGTTGATGGTCGCTTCTTGTGTGAACTATAGTGTTAAGTGAGATAAGACTTTCCTCTGTTAGTTTATTTTTGTTCCTTCGAAGGAACACAAAGGTGGTATTTATTACTTGAATTAACTTAAAGTTTAGAACAAGAAATTTGTGATATTTTTTCATGTAATATTCGATGAAATCCCTGAGTGTTGTTTGCGAGTAGGGATTTCAAAGGAAGGAAAATCATTTCTCTCATCCGAAGAATTTGTGCGAGGAATTTATTCGATTGAATTTGTAAATTGTAGAGTGTGAAATGTTGTCATGTTTCATGGCCATCTTCTGGACAGACAATTATCCCAGGGATGGAGAATAAAAACAAGTGTGTATCAAAAAAACGATTATTTCCTTCCACGCCTTTCAATTTTAATAAAAAAAAAACTATTTCAAGTTTGTCCTAAAGATTATCATGAAATATGTATGTAATTGTAATATTCGAAGATTATTTTTATCATGAATTCGATTTCGAGCGATTCGTTTGTATAACGAAAATTTATTCAGGAAATAAAGATTAAGGGCATTCGAGCGTAAATTCGTTGCGTACATCGTTTCTCTTTATTCTCATTTATATTAAAAGAACATAATATCCAACACGTTAAAGGAAGATGAACGACGTGGCGCTTGAGTGCCCTTCGTTTGCACGATTGCACGACAGCACAAAAGTACAGCGGTACAATGGTACGACAGTGCTGTAAAGTTGTATTTGAAATCAGTTCAATAACGCAGTTTTGCTTATCGTTATTCATTCAAGTATTTGTATTTAGAAGTAGTTTTCAATTGGTTGTTGGTTTCTTTTGGAATAAGTTCCATTTAAAGCATACGCAATATCTTTCTAGGAATATATGAGTTGTAACCAAACAAAAATGGATGGAAATTTTTTTTTCTTTACGGAATAATTTGATTGGTGATATTTAGGTGTGACCAGATTCTTTATCAGCGTCGCTATTACTGTCTGATAAGCAGAGTGTTGAATTTTTCTTCTCTTAGAGTCTTGAATACCGTGGAACTGTCGTGAATCAAACTATTGTGGAGGAATAACAAATATTTTCACTTATCTCTGGGTGTACGACCATTAAAACTCGTTATAATTAATATTCGATTTCCCCTCGTTAAGGCAATTAGACATGAAAATTACTGGGTTGAGTTTGTGCGATGTAGAAAGAAAGTATTCACGAATTTTAAAAGTTTGTATTTCGAGTGAGGAATTTTTCAATAATTTTGGTTAGAGCGTGTGTTTTTTGCGTCGCGAGACGGAGATGAGAGAAGCAAATCTATCCAAGTATGAATTTGCGAAGATGCTTCTTGTTCGCTTGGAAATATTTGTAACTCGAAGTACGCGATTTCGACTCCGTTGAAGCAATTTTCCAATCAATTTGGATTTATATTAGTTTACCTATATACTGAGAAAAATATAGATTGTGAAGTCAACTACATACGTAGTTGTATATGGCGAACGACGGTATGTAGTTGAGTTAACAGAATATTCGATAGACTCAATAAAATGTAATTAAAGCGAATGAAATATAGTTGAATTGACCGAATATTCTGTTGAATCAACTATACATACCGTCGTTCGGCATATCCAACTACATGAGAAGTTGACTCCACAATCTTTTTTCTCAGTGTATAATGTGAAATTCTGATTTAGCGTTGAACACGGTATTGAAAAATTATAAACGTTCATTTTCGTAGATTTACCAACATTGGATTACCAATTCGTTCTAATAAATGAAAATCCGATGAATCATCGTTATTTATCTTCTCGAATCAACTCTTTGCAACTGGAAACACTGTTGAAAGAATGTACTGCGAGATTTGTGAGCTTCAATAGTTGAATATCGTGCCACTCGATTACTAATTCGTTTCAATAAATTTTGTTGAATTTCCTAAACTCGAATTTGGTTTCAAAAACTGCGTGATAAATCAGAATTTTGAAAAAGTAAAGCGTGGGGGACTTCCCAGCTATCTAGACCAGGGTCAGTGTCCAAACTAACGAAGTTTGAGCAGAATTGAAGCACCGGCTCTGTTAGATTCTCTTGTTTCTTGTACGAAAAAAATATGGACAGCGAGAAATATCTGTCAACTACGTCGGAAATTTTGTTGAATTGACCAAGTTTTCCGGTTCTTGCTGTCCATATATCAAACAGACTTCCAGTAATATCAACTACGGCTCAAAAAAACCACAAGTTCCGGAAAAACTCAAGGAAATCACTAGAGTTTATATATTTTTTTATATTTTTTTACAACATATTCTCTGAATTTTTGTAACAGTGGAATCCGCCAGCCGTATCGAATTCACATTCGTGGCATACCGTGTGGAAATCAATCCTGGGCATCCTAAAGTATGTCCGAGTCCCGTAAGAGTATAACTTGGGCATCCAGTATAAGAGTTTCTCACCCGTGGCTCATGTGGGTCCCAGTTGGGGTTGCTAGTGTAGTCCCCGGATATTTTAATATCTAGGGATGCCCATATAGAACCTGGGCAAGCCACCATTGTCTCGCCCAAGTATTGTGATTCGAACATGTCCAGCTATACCCTATAGAGGCCCTGGGTTGGCTATCATTGTTTCCCCTATTGAAAATATTTGACAGGACCGGACAACATTTGAACCCAATTCTGACAGGTTTGTCTGACATTGTGTGGTTTGTACATCAGTTTGAACACTCATGGAACTGCCAGAAGGAGCCAAACAGAACCTGTCAGATCCGTGTCAAAATCCTGTCTGGTTTAAATTTGATTTCATTATTTTGTGTATCGAAAGTTTTTTTTTTCGTTCAGTTTTCTTTAAACATTGGGAGGAGGTGATAAACAAGAAGTACTGTTTTTTGGTGTTATCAACCTATACACATCTTGCTCTTAAGGGCATTCATCACCGGCAAAGTTACTAGATCTCTCCCCCCAGTTTTCTCAACGATTAATGAATATAATCGATTTTAATGAGCAGGTGCATCTTCTTAGCATATCAAAGAAAGTGCAGCTACTCTTTATTTTTCATTTTATTTGTTCGTTTCTGAGAAAACTGGGGGGGGGGGGCGATTTTGGAATCTAGTAACTTTTTGGGAAGGTAGTGAATGCCGTTAAGTAAAAATCAAAGCTGACGTGCATTCGGGGCATGCTCAATGTTGTTAGGTCAAAATTGCATTGTTTTTTTATTTCTACTAGGGAAATCTCTAAAACCGAATAAATTCAAACGTATCTTGATTTCTATGTTTTTGAAAGTTATTCTTCCAGTGCTCTTAGTTTTCAGGTTATAACAATTGAAACGAATTCCAAACAACCTATGAGCTCGAAATTAAAATTCCAAAAATTTGATACGCCTTTGGCTGACTAGAAAAAATATTTTGATTACCTTTCTGAAAGTTGACATACAAGAGCGGATGGGAATTTTAATTTGTTTTTGATTTGATGGTAATTTTACATGAAGCATAGATCTATCAAAAGCTAACCCTCAAAGAACATTTTGCTGGAACGAATTCATTTGTCTTTTATCCGAGGAATATCACCCAAATATCCTGGGACCCAGAGCAGGATGAAATTTGAAAATTCATCAGGGCTAAAATGAACTCCCTAAGTTGGCCCAAGTTGAATTCTTGATGTGGGCCAAGTTTGGGAATCATTACGGGGCCTAGATTGAAAAGCGTAACACCCCAAGTTGAGGCCAACCCAGGTGTCCTAACCAGGGCCATATTTTAAGTAGGGATTATAAACCTGGCCCAAGTCTGAGCCCGGAAAAATTTCCATGCGGGGTCTGATGAACCAATTGTTCATTTGTATCAATGTCCATCCATTAATTTCAATATAAGTATCTTCGATTCAGTGAAATGCTGATGGGAATAATGAAAACCTCCCATTGAATTGATTTTGTTTTCGCTTTTTGTAGTAGTAGTAAAATAGTAGCATTCCTAGAATTTTGACACTGCCTTGCTACCATAACATATCCATATATCTCAATTGATAATGTAGCACTGCCCCAGCGCTCCCCATATTACCAGGGAGTGCGACCGAGTAGTACTCCTAAGAAAATCCTACTGACTCGCTCGCATTTCAACACATAAATCAACCCATATAAGTACACAAGGACCTTTTGAATGTATAAGTGGATGGTAGTATCGCTGCCAGAAGTGCTGCCTTGATTTTGTTGGCTGCTGGGGTACCTTTTTGGCACTGCACCACCTCCGCAAGGAATCAGAATCAAGTTACCGTAAGGTCGATATACCAAAATTCATGAATTGACAATTTCCCTACACTCAGAGAAAAAATCTGGCTGGCACAGCCACAGCACATCGTTGATTTTTGCCTTTACCATAAGGCCTTTACCATGAGGTCGTCCATAAACTACGTGGCCCTGTTTTTGCAACTTTTTGACCCTCCCCCCCTCCCCCCCCCCCCATGTAGCTCTACCGTGGCTTTTTATTGAACCCCCCCACACGTGGGAACGTAGTTTTTCACGTTCAGCTGAATTAATTTCAATCAAATGAATTTTTATTCAAATATGACCATAAAATTGAAATTAACTGAAATAAAAGATTTATTTTATTGAAATAAAGTTTCTCTCATTTCAACTGAGATTCACTCGAACGAAGAAAAATCTTGTTTGATCCAATCAAATATATATCTGGGTTATATTCGAATGGATCATTTTTCTGGATATTTATACAGAATTTTCCTCCAAGTACAACTTAAATAAAAAAACACGTAGCTTGGAACCCCCCCCCCCTCCCCCATGTAGCCCAACGTAGCATTTCATCTTACCCCTCCCTCCCCCTATATCGGCCACGTAGTTTATGGATGACCCCTTATGTAGTTGCTACAACTGCATTCATGTGATTCTGTCTTGTTTTTCTCGTCATCATAACCAAATTTCACGTCACTGCAACCGTGCCGTCAGGCTTGGGGGTTCGAATCCCTGACCAATCAGTTGCCTTTCTCGCTAGCGGTAATGCCGCGACAGGAGAAATGGCGGTTGGTGCGTCAACCAAAGTTACCCCGAGAGCGGATACCACACCGTATAGGGGAGACAGCGGTTGATAGGTCAGGGAATCTTACTTCTGCCGCGTAGGTTAGGTTGGAGGTTTTCTCCCCCGGTCCAATTGGCCCTGGCAGCGTAAGGTGACCGGGTTAACAAAATTTGATTTAAAAAAAAAAAAAAAAAAACTGCAACCGTGAATCTTTGACTATGCGAACATAGTTCCTGCGACCACGTTGCTTTTTTCTCAGTGTAGGAATCAGAATTCCACTGAGAGAAATCATTTGCTCAAAATTTGTTTAGATGGAGGAAAATGGAACTAGAAAATATAATGATTCAATCGAAGGTCTGAGACTTTTCTCCTTTGTTTGTTAATAAATCAGAAATGGTAAGTTTTAGAAAATTGATTCCTGCTCCAAAATATGAAAAATTATGAATACGAAGAGACGAGTAACAAATAAGGTTGCAAATCAAAATAGCCGAATTGTACTATGCACTTGATGAAATCCAATGTTCTTCGAAACTTATTAAAAAACTGAGAAAAACTTCCAGATTTTTTAAATAGAAATTAAGGTAGATGACCCCAATTTATGAACGCGACCCCTTTAATGAACGTTTTGGTTTTTGATTCATAGTACTTTTCATCTAGTGCTTTAATTTCATCCAAGCATGACTGACTGGATACTAAATCAACGGCTGTTATGTGAATAAATTCAGAATAATATGCCATAGGAAAGATATAATAAATAAACGATTGTTCGCTAATGGGGGTTAAGGTGTTCATTAATGGGGCCGGTCACCTTATTATGTTTTCGAATTTCATTTTTCTCAAAGCGCTAGTTTATTTTTTTCCGAGTAGGAACTGAGGGAATTTTCATCAGGGCAAACGTTTCGAAAATGCTTATTTTTGTTATATTTAAAATGATATACAACGAGAAGAACTAAAAGAATACATATGCTGCTGCTTTACGGGCTACGAACAAGAAGCGAGCAAGATGTTTTGATAATGATCCGAATATATTCAACGCTAGACTTGCTGTCGTTTATTGTTTCTGTTGCATCCAAGTATTATCATTTCAGGATTACAGGACAGGGTTGCCGGATGAGAAAGATTTTTAAAAGATTTTCAGAATTAATGAGGAGAAACGCTAATTTCCCTTGAACTGGCAAACATTGTACAAAAACAGCTTCAATGACGACGTATTCATTTTGATTTTTGAAATATAATTCGAGATTTGTGATCAGCGATTTCTAAAAACTTTACAAACCTTCGATTTTCCTGAATATTGGGGGAATTTTGGAATTTACATCCGCCATATTGAATCAACCATCTTGAATTTTGAAAATATCACGATAATGGATCGGTGGAAGAAATTTGACATCTCGGTGGTTGAAATGCGAGGCATTAGCTTATTCTTTTATATCTTGGGATCGTAATTTCCTTCAATGTCATTGTGGTTAATAAAATAATGCGTTTTGCTTTCTCGTTAGAGGGAAGCTTTGTGATCGTCAAACTCAAAATCTCTCAGGCCAAAATGGTTCCTCCAAACTCGGGGAATATTTTCGGTGCCGTGTCTGTCTTTCTGTCTGTGTGTGTCGATTAATTTGCGAACACGCATATTTTCCGTTCCACTCATCCGATTCCGATAAAATTCATACCACAATCGTAGAGTGAAGCGATAGTGGCCCCATCAAAGTTTCAGCCCGATTGACCCAGAGCATTCTGGTGGAAAAGGACAGATGTGTTGAAAAATTGCGATTTCTGCGAACGCGCATATCTCCGCTTCCTATTATCCGATTGCAATGAAACTTATACCACGTTCTAGTTATGATCCGATAGTGGTCCCATATCAGTTACATCCGAATTGGTTGGAAACTGTGGGAATTTTTGTTTTTGTAAGCCGCATCGTTTCTTAATATTTCGAAAGCATGCCTTCCCTATGTTCGTATCATCCGAATGCTATCAAACTTTGAGAATATTCAGTTCACCAGGTGTCAGTTGTGCGATATGAATTTCAGGCAAATCTGAATCGAGAGTAGGAAATGGTAAGCATTATTGAGCTTTGCAATAAAATTTGAACATTTCGTGAATATTGTGATTATGCGGATATGTTCCGTTCCTATCATCCGATCGTAATTAAGTTCTCACCATAATTTTGTGCAGTGTCGAAAATGATCCCATATGAGTTTCAACTTGATCTTGGCAGAAAAACGGGAGAGGGGGAGGAGGAATCATGGTATCGACAATTTTGATTTTGCAATGGTACGTATCTTCGCTTCCCGTTATACAATTGCAATGAAATTTATACCACGGTTTAGTTACGGCCCCATAGGTATCCCATGTGAGCTTCATCCCAATCGGTTGAGAATTTTCTTGAATTTTTTTATTTTATTTTTATATGGGATGTTATCAAAAACTGTAATTTTAGGACAAGGGCAAGGGTTTTTGCTTCCTGTTATCCAATTGCAATGAAATTTATACCACGGTTTAGTTATGATCCCATAGTGGTCCGATATAGGTTTAATCACAATCGGTTGTGAAAACAGAGTCTTCAGCAATCTGCATTGTTTGACGATATATTTTTAAGAGTTTCATCACCATTGGTTAATTAGAAACGAAGAAGCCAATTTACAGAGTTTTTTCCCGTTTATTTTGTTATTACATTCGAATTTGAATTCTGATAGACGGAGTAACGTATGGGGGGTATCAAAAAAATGATTTCTCCGCTTTCCAAAATGATAGGAGTGCAGTTGAGAGTTGGAATTCTTATCAAATTACATACTTGGTTTTTATAATAAATCCTACAAGAGTGTTCCAACACCTCTTGTGACATCCACGTGGAAATGATGGAATTTGGACAGAAGTTTAGCCATTGTTCTGGAAGGTTACAATGCAAGGAGTTCATGGAATGCTTGTGGGAAAGTCTAGAAGTGCGAATACTTCTATCATCACGAGTTATTCCGTTTTCTCAATAGTGTTTTTCTTGGATGAATTCGAACTATGTTCGAACATGTCACAATCTTTTGAAAAACTCTTTTCTCTTTGATTTCTTGTCCCTGTAGATCTCGAAAAGTCGTCAACAACGTAGGGGTTCGGGGATTTCAAACGGGCTTGATAATTCCCTGAATATCTCTGAATCTTTCTATTCGTTGAATTTTGAGAATTCCTGTGGCCAGCTTTTGATAATATTGAACATGTTTGAAACAGTTCTTCGTTATCCGTTAGTAAATATCCTAGAAGATATTAGCGTGCGTAACTCGAAACACGTGATAAAGAAATTTACTTATATAACGTTTAAATGATCCGTGTGTGTGATACATATCCTTTGAAATACCTAACAAATACCTCGTGTAAATATGTTATCATTTGTATATATCCGCAAGACCTTGAAGAAATGAGATTGGAAGCAGAGTATAATGTTTCAACAAGATCCAAGATCCCCTACTACCCTTTCACTCTTTTACTATCTTTTAAACCTCACTCACGTCCTTTTGGATATACTCGCCATATATAATTACAGTGGATTCTCAAGAATTTCACATTTTTCAACCTCGTTCAGTCTCCTCTTTGTATGAAATTTAATTTTGAGAACAGTTGATTTATCAAGGGAGTTTTTTTAGATTTTTTTAATTCACTTGATATTCGTTCAAAGAGAAAATTATTAGATAAAATTCGATGCATAAAGCGCAAATTTGCTGTATCGGCATGAAATTTTCGTTTCCTTTTTTGCTGACATTAAAATATGACTCAATGTAAAGTGAAATTATTCTACCTGTAATTCGATGAAAAAATTAATTTTGGAAGTATACGAACGTTATGTCTCATTGGGTCGAGTCATGTAATTTGATCTTCATGTCAAACCGGGTACACCCGTCTTCCATCTGACCATCTTACGAGCCCTCTACGCGTACCAAAAGTTTTGAACGCCATGTGCGAAACTACTCAAACGTAAAAGAGTTGGAGCGATTCAACGCATGGAATGATGCAAATTATAAAATGAATATTATAATTATCACGGGATCATTTTTGCACCCGTTCAGATTGCAACATATTTAAAACAAATCAGGCAAACTTTAGTTGAAAAAAATGATTATAACTAGCATAGTCATGAAATGTTCTTTCATTTTATAAAATTACTGCGTAAAAAATAATTGCTAGGGCTTCGCACGAGACTCGCGCGTCAAAGAAAGATAAAATAGTCACCAATAATGATTCCAATCTCTCGTAATATCAAGATGATCAAGATGATTTGAGAGTGTAAATAGGATCAACGGAATGGGGTGGAATTTTGATCATTCGAACAAAATTAGCAAAATCAAGGAAAAATCCTCTATTTTTGATTGATCGAAGGGAGAAAAGTTTTAGTGCAGGTATCAACCACTCTTTGTCCGATTTTGATCAATAATATCGATTCCCGACTCCCATATTGGATCCACAGTTTTGAATTTTCAAAACTCAACCACATAACCAGCGATTTCAAAAACTTCTATGTGAAATTTTTCAGATTTCCTTCCACCATATTGGATCTGCCTTTTTGAATTGTAAAAATCTGATTTAATATTCATTAACAGCCATTCCGAAAACTTTCATATACATTTTTTGACATTTTGTTCGCCATATTGGTTCCGCCATCTTGAATTTTCCAAAATCCATAAAAAAATGGCAGTAAAACTCATGAAAACATACATGAAATATCCCACTTCTAAAGCCATATCAATGGTCGCCATCTAGCAACATGAAATTCAGTTGGAATTACCAAAGTTGAGACAAGATTCTAAAAACTTTGATGTGAAATTTTTCATCAACTTTTGATAAATTTATCATAGATTATGTTCCACCATGTTGGATCTGCCATTTTGAATTGTAAAAATCTGACTTAATATTCATTAACAGCCATTCCGAAAACTTTCATATACATTTTTTGACATTTTTGTTCGCCATATTGGTTCCGCCATCTTGAATTCTTCAAAATCCATGAAAAAATTGCAGTAAAACTCACGAAAACCGTGAGATATTCTATTTTTGGTGCCATATCAACAACCAATGCAACGTGAAAATTGCAACATGAAATTCAGTTAGAATTCCCAAAGTTTAGAGCTCATGGGTTCGATTTGACAGATCATACAAGATTCATAAATGTTATTTTTATGTGAACAACACATTTATTTGTGGTAAATTAGATTATTAGAATATTGTTAGAATATTCTAGACAAAATCTGCCAACGGATTCGAACTCTGCTCGCATAACGTACCTCTGATACCTTAAGGACGTACTCACTCAAAAGAATGGAACAGATTGTTGAAAGCTATTCGATAGATTTGATGTTTGGAATAACACTTTTCAAGTTCAATCAAAAGTTACAACATATTCAGTTTTTGGTTCCAGCAGCATGAAAAGTGAAGGATAAATCGAAAAAGAGCATACTAGGAGCACCGGACTTTTTCTGTTTCGAAACTGTGATTTGACAACCAAAACTTGAGAATATTATAATCCGAAAGCCAGAACAAGGAACAAAATAGTTGGCGTTGAAATAACATTACGCAACGATTCGTTAATCGCATGATATATTTTAAACCATCGAATACCTGGAAATACCATGGGGAAATTCATAAAATCAGCCTGAACCGGGGCATCTCTTTTTTATCTCATGAAAATAATTTCGAATTTACACGAAGAACAGTAGAAGATTTGATTTTTCTCCCGGCAGGTGGTTTCTTCTTATCCCTGAAGCTCTGTGCGCGCTGTACAGTACCCCGAGGCAAAAGACACGGTCGTGTCGTCATTCGGCGTCGTTTGTATAAGTCGTTGATGGTGTACGTGTGTGCGTCAGGATCTTGCAAGCAGGCAGAGGCAAGCAAGCAAGCAAGCAAGCAAAGGCACCCGTAATTCCCGCCACAAAAATCGCCCAGGTAGATTGCCGCCATTATCCCCACCGCTTTACTTGTTCTCTCTTCTCCCACAAAGAGAGGTGGCCAAGAGGAGAAAGGAAGACGGAACAAACACGGTTGGTAACTTTTCTTCTGAGGAAGAGGGAGATGGAAGGTCGGTCGGTCGGTCGGTCTGTCTCTGGTTTGCTGTTAGGCCCTCTCTCCTACCATCTTCCCACAGAGAGAGAAAGAGCTAACTAGATTTCTTTCAAAGGGCACAATTTCAGTTTTCAAGGACCCAGGCTCCGTTGGCATCGCTTCGTCGTCGTTCGCGTGTATTCGCGGTATATGTTCTTCAAGATAAAGCGCGTTTCACTTTCTCCCATCGGTAGTAGTGGAAATAATACATTCCAATTAATAACTCCGGTTGTGGGAAAATCGGGTTTTTCCCCCATTCGAATCGATCGCATCGAATTTGTGATTGTTTGAAAATTATTCCAAGGATTACACATCATCGTCTTGGGCAAAATATTTCGATGGCGTCTGTAAGACGCCACACGCCAGCCACCTCTTTCTCCTCTCCTGTCAGCGATAGTAGTGTAGTAATATCAGTAGTAGGTAGTAGGAGTAGTAGTAATCGCAGCACTAGTAGTCATAGTAGTGCGCGTCTTCATCCAGTGCTGCCTTCTTCTTTATTCCCAGATTTTCAGTTGAATTTTGAATCTGTATCCGAAAGGCTAGTTCAGTGCTGCAGTTCGTTCGTCGTTTAATGTGAAATCCATCGCTGGTGGGGAATTTTTATAATATAATAATATAATTCTATGAATCTGTAGTGTGGTATATTGTAGGGACACTGCTACACGTCTTTTGGTTTCGTTATATTATCGTTCTTTGTTTCATTTCCAAATCGATGTGAGAAAGAACTAGCGTGAAAGAACTAGTGTAAAGTGATTGGATAATATTTATCTGGGTATTGAGATTATTCTTTGATGGAGAGAAAAATCATCATCGTTGATCGTGCATCGTGCTGTGTACAAGCTGGCTTTCGATGTTATATCTATCCCTCTCTCTTTCTGTCCGTTGGTGCTGGTTCGTGTGTGTGTGTGTGTGTGAATCGTGTTGAAACAACTCACTCGTAAAAGTCGTGTTGTAAGCCCCGCGCGCGCGTACGTCGACGGCCATCATGGAGAGTTTAGTGTATTCGGTTCTTTCGTTCGGTTAAAGAGTGTGAGCATTTTTTCCTTTTTTTTGTTTCTCTTCCATCCACAAAAGTCATCCACCAATCGCATGACGCCTCGCGTCGCGACGGCCCGTTACTTCCTCCTCCTCTGTTGGAAGAGAAATTTCCTCTAATACGCGAGGAAAGGAGTGAGGAAAGAAAAAATCTCGGAATACTGTAAAAATTGAAAAAGAAAAAATACGAAAAAACAATGCTCGTGCAATTCACGGAAATTCTCTTGTATCTTCCATTTTCGACTTGGACATTTATATTTTATTCATTCAAATATTTGTTTTCACTTGACGGCTGATGTGTGTGTGTAGAAAATGTTAGTGTGTGTGTGTGTGTGTATAAATTATTACTGTTCAAACGTGTATTCAGACGCGAATGTCTTCGACCGTTTATTCGTTGAATTGTACGCGTCGCGTCGCTGCTGCAACCTGTTGCTCTAGTCTATCTCTTTCTCACAAATACAACACACGTCCCAAGCGCGTGACTGCTGTACTCTCTCTCTCTCTCTCTCTCTCTCTCTCTCTCTCCCTCTGTGTGTTATTTTTGAAAAGTTCTTCTCAAAGAAATGACAATCATTTTTCACGCTTTTTTCTCAAATTAATCAATAACGCGAGAATAATCTCTCAGCGATTGTTACAGTTGGAAATAGTATTTTTGAAATTCAAATCATCACAAAGAATGTATCATCACAACACTCGCTTGGGTATCTCGTTCAATTTTGTTGTTTTGAATCACCCTGTATGAATCAAATTCCAAGATGATTGGAATATTATTATAAAGAAGATTTTTTTTCATTCGACATGTTTCTTCGATTCAAGAATGATTACTCCCGAGAAACTGTCGGCATCCACACCAATTAAGTGTAATTGACCAACAACTGGCTGTCCAATCACCTGCCCCTCCCTTTCATTTATCGTTCTTTTCTATATCTCTTGGGCTCTTTCGATACATCCTTTACGTACCCTATACTACACGTTTGAAATATCCGAAGGGATGTTCACAGGACAAATCATATACATTATACAAATGTAAGAGAGAAATCAATATGAATCAGTAGTTGCGTGTATAGTAGAGTTTATAAACCCACATAATGAAACACGAGTAACTGGTAAAAGTTCAACGTCATTTCCCACGGTGCTTCGTCATACAGTAGCTTCGTAGTAGTAGTGGTAGTGATGGTGGTGGTGGTGGTGGCGGTGGTCGTTGAAAAGAAGGGGAAGAAAGTTTATGCTCAAAGGGAAGGGAAATAACAAGGGAAAAAGAGAGGGAGGAAAGTATGAAGATCAGAGCAAAGCTTTCATGATCTGGAATGGCAATGATGATGATTAGCCGAACATGCTGGTTCTGATGTATGGTACCGATGATGGATAATGGTTGCTTTCATATCCATAGAATAGAAAATTCTTGTTGTATTGATTGGAGAAAGAAGTAGATAACCCAACTGCGATGCATCGTCCGAAGATACTATTCTTATTCTGTATGTGCTAAATGAGTGCTGGTCTGGTGCACAGTTAATTAAAATGTGACTAGATCCACACTCATTAAGCACGTTCAGAGATTAACAACTTCCTCGGAGAGGCAACTTCTTCGATCTTTATTAGATGACCAGAACAAAAAGACAATTCCATAGACGAGTATGAATTTGGTGCACGTGTTTGCGTTTGTTTCGTGACTAGATACACACTCGTCTACGGCAGTCGGTTTTGGTATCGAATCTACTATATTCTTCATTTCGGTAATTGTTTGTTTTTTTTTAAATATCCTCCTGAATTGACAATATACATTCATTTCTCGTGCAATAATGTTATTATCTTTTCTGTTTTCATTAATTCCAGCAGCAAATGAAGAGAGGGAGAAGTCCTGACAAGGAAGCATCGGATCCAGAGAATAAACTTCTTGCAGTTTCAAAAACATTTTCACCGTCCACGATTTCAGCGGAAGCGTTAGTAGTGGCAGAATAGCAAAAATAAATTGAATAAAACTTTGACAAGTTATATTAACAAAGAGAAATCATTTTTTTTGCAGAAACTCTAAAACTCCCCTTCGGCATTTGAGTTCGAATATCTCGGGAAAAGTAGTTCTCAAATTTGGATCGCAAGTTGAGAATTGGAAAAGACAAAATGACGAGATTGTGCAAATAATCAAAGCCAATACCCCTCATGTTCCAACCGACGCGACTTACATGTTCGATATAATAGCATCTCAAAGAATAAAACTAGCACACGTATGCCAAACCGTAGGTCACCGTCTGTGTCAAATCTGGAACAAATTGAAACCGATGGATAATGTAAGATACAGTAAATTCGTCACAACCGTCAGTCAATCGAATTTTCGTACTTTCGGTAGAATATCGGTCAACGAATCTTTGGGTAACAAAATTGTCAGATTGGATGGTTACGCGAGACGCGTGATCGATGAGAAACCTCCAATGGTGGATTTGAATCTCACGGGGTTGAAAGAATATTCCTTTTTCCCGGGACAAATCGTAGCCGTGGAGGGTGTTAATTCTACAGGAGAGAGCTTAAGGGTGAAAGAAATATTCTCTCACGGATATGTCGCGTCGGCTGGGATTCCTAAATTCTCCAAACCATTGGATTTGATCGTCGCTGCTGGGCCTTTTACCAGTTCCAGTGATTTACATTATCAACCCTTATGGGATCTCATGAAATACGTCTCCAACAACGAACCACACGTTTTAATATTAATCGGACCTTTCATCGAGTACACCAACACCCTCGTTCAAAGCAATTCCCTAACTCAAACATTCCAACAACTATTCCAAAGCATCGTAGATAAAATCATGCAGTTTGTTCAAGGGTAGATATATTATATCATAAAAGGAAAACAAAAAACACATGAACACATGGAAATTGAATCTTTCTTTCAGAAAAGACATACAAGTCGTGTTGGTGGCCTCGAACAGAGACGTGCATCACGATCCAGTATTTCCAACACCGGAACATTTTCTTCAAAAAAAATATCCGAATCTTCATCTGATGCCTGATCCTTGCGTGCTGGATATAGAAGGTCTCTGCATAGGTTTAACGTCGATCGACAGCATTCAACATCTAGTGAAATCAGAAATATCGTGAGTAGCTTTAGAATTATAGACGATGATATGATTTTGAATTGTAATTTTAATGATGTTTTTGTTGCGATAATAGGAAAGGTGGAACGGACAGAATGGCTAGAATCGCAGATCATCTTTTATCCCAGACATGCTTCTATCCCCTACAACCACCCCTTCCAGGGTTCAACGTCGATATCAATTTGTGGGAGAAGTATGCTTTCTTCGACGTACAACCTCATATCATGATTTTACCCTCGGAATTACGATTTTTCTGTAAAGTTGTCAATGGATGTTTGGTGTTCAATCCCGAAAGGTTATGGAAGTTCAATTACGGGAGATTGCGCGTTGGACCAGCGGTCAACGGCAAATGGAATGTTCAGGATATATCTTGTGAAGTAGTGAAAGTTTAAGTATGTATTATGTATTAGTAGATGTATTTTATTCAGTCAACAGTGTAAGAAAATGTGAATAAATTATTTTTATATGCTTGGAAGTGGTTGAGGTTTTTTTTTTTTATAAGTACCAGGTAATTCAATATGTGCGTAGGATAAGTAAGGAGGGAATAAAAGTTTGACAAAACTCGATGTCATTATTTACTCAACGAGTATAGCGAGTTTCCAACTTTTCGATACCACTTTTATAGTAGGGTTTCTCTTTCTCTTCAAAATAGGCCTCAGGTTTCAGCGATTACTCCAACATTGGGATTAAACTTCCTTCCAACGAGCATTGTCTTGAGATCTGAAAACAGACAAAAGTCGCTTGGGGGCTAAATCTGGAGAATACGGTGGGTGGGTAAGCAATTCGAAGAAGCACAATTCATTCAATTTTGACATCGTTTTCATCGATTTGTGACACGGTGCATTGTGTTGGCGAAACAACACTTTTCTTTCGCAAAGGTAGCCGTTTCTTTGCGATTTTAGCCTTCAATCGATCCAAAAGTGCACAGTAATAGTCGCTGTTGATGGTGGTTCCTTTTTGGAGATAGTCGATGAATATTATTCCCTTCGTATCTCAAAATACAGATGCCATAACCTTACCGGTCGACTGTCGCGTCTTTGGTCGCTTTGGATTCGATTCGTCGACTGCTGTCCACTCAGTTGACTATCTTTTGGTTCCCGGGGTGTAATAGTGGAGCCATGTTTCATCCATTGGCACATATCGACGATAGAATTCGATTTTATTGCGGTTTAACAGCGCCAACAAACTCCTCCGAAGCATTAATTCGTTGTTGTTTTTGGTCGACCGTGAGCTCACGTGGCACCCACTTTGCACAGAGCTTTCGCATACACAAATGTTCGTGTAAAATGGTAAAAACACTATCATCCGATATCTTTACAATGTTAGCTAGCTCGTGCACCTTCAATTTGCGATCGTTTATAACCAATTCGTGGATTTTATTGATGTTTTCTGGAATAACAGCCTCATTTGGGCGCCCACTGCGCTCTGCGTCATTTGTGCTGGTAGTACAACCACGTTTAAATTCAACAATCCACTTTTCTACCATTTGTCTCGATGGAGCAGAGTCCGGATAATGTTTATGATCAAGCCATTGTTTGGTTTCCACTGTATTTTTTCTCATCAAAAAGCAATGCTTTATCGAGACTCGAAATTCATTTTTTCCCATTTTTTTCCAATACCAAGAGTTGCTTTACACAAAATGCTATAACCCACGAATTAGTAGTCAGATTGCTATTAAAATTACACACGTATCGTTTGAAGGTTAGTACTGAATAAGAATCATATGGAAAAAATTCTAGTAACGCCATCTATGTGTCATCCTACGGACTTTTTGAATGGACTGTTAAGCTTTGATTATACGGAAGTAGCATCGTTTTGACGTTATTTTGACTTGGTTGTGCTCATAGAGTATTTTCAAAAATACTAGTTTGGGCACTAACCCAAGTAGCACAAGAACTTCTCAAATATGCTATGGTGACTCTATGAATGTGAAAGGGATGTGCGAATGAGACTATTTTGGATACATTCGTTGAGATATTCTATGGAGGTGTATAGCACATAATTATTCGAAACAGTCTCATTTGGAGGTTCTACGCATGTTCGTAGGATTTTCCAAACACGCTCTCAGCATTTCTAACCTCTTCTGCTACTTGGGAAGTAAGTGCAGATTCCCGTAAGGGAACCACAGATCATTCTTGAATAGAATTAGGGGAAAGTAAGTCTATTTAATAAAAATGCATGATAAAACACAATGTATTGATCCATCATTTTTAGATGGCATTCGGAATTCACGTGCATAAAAATTTTGTAGTTTTTCATCAGGAAAGAACTCTTTCAATGGGGAACATCAAATTCTGCCAAATTGATCCTTTTTGCGCAAGAATGTTACAGAAACTGTGGAGAGAACAAAATGAGTCAGGTGAGAAACCTCCATTTTGCAGGATACCCCGAAATTGGGTTTCATTTAGCCCATTTTTTATCTCAAGAATTTCTAAATATTTTGGCAACAAAGATGATCATTTTTTAGCAAAAGTTTTGACATGATTTTGATTTATTGTTCTTATTGGGCAACCGCGTTTGCCATAGATGCATCCAGCACTGTTGGTCACAGCAACAGCTCACCACAGCATCATTTTTGTTACTGAACTTTCAACTTCGTAATCAGAAAGTTTTCGGATTTCAGCTCTTGTGAAGTCAACAGGGAACAAGAAAATTCGGAATTTGGCTCTCGTGCTAACAAGATAAATACAACGCTCGATTAATCATCTCAACTTCAACCAACAGTACTTTGTAAAACATATATCATTAATGTATCTTATAAAAAAAAATACTAAAGTAGAATGATTTCTTTGCTTCAGGAAAAACATGTTGTACTCGAATGTTGTAATGAAATTCCAGCTGGTGTATAAGAACAATACCCCTCTTCTCATTCCAATAAGATTTACCTTCCCATCACCTCAAAGTTACCATCTCATGCTGACACTCGTAAGTTTTAATCCTTGTTTATCACGTATATCTGATCTCCGTTCAAATTACATAGATAACAATGTGCTGGAATATTAAACACATGACTTCCTCCTCGTCGTCATTCTATTCGAGTATTAATTGGGATATATTCTTTCTTTTCAAGCGACTTCAAGAGCAAAATAGATGCTCTGTTTTCCTGGAACCAATTAGTTCAATTCGAAAAGAACCTTCCGGTGGATGAATCTTCCTGGGAATGAAAAATGGATCAATAGCGATACAAAATCCGACTTATAAGGTTGAATAAGAATAAAACGTGTGTGAAGAGAACTCGAAGAACAGCGAGAAATATGAGAATCATGCTGTATGTGGATATCGATATTGTTGAGCGCAGACAAAAATCATACAAGGACAATCAATTTTCTGATCATCCAAGATTTTCGATATGCGTTGACTTGGGATACCGTTTTTATGAGCTTCAAACCTTGCTCCCAAGTCGTTTACTTATAATTCTGATACAACATCTCATATAATATTTTGAAGCTAGGTTTCTCTAGGTTTCATATTGTACAAGCATATTGCGCGCAAACCTCATGCATTTGGAGCTTATAAAAAATCTGCAGCCAATGCAGTACCTTGAGAAAAGTCTCTTTCTCACTCTTCCCATACATCTCCTTTACGCTCAGCGTGCACAATTGCACAGCAGTAATTTAAAAAATCAGAAGATTACGATACATAATATACATACAAATTCGAACCTGCAATTTCTAGAGATACGTCGTAGATTTCCAACGAATTTAACTACCAAACCAACCGGTAGATGTTAGCACCAACTGGAGTATCAAATAACTTTTGAATCCAACGTAGTTTTAAATCACGACGTACGATGACGCTAGAAATCGACAATCCAAGTCGTCGGGTTTCTCGGTCAACAAGCTGTAAATTCAACGTTATTTGGAGATTTTTCATGAAAATTCATCTCTCCTGTCGATCGCTCGGTACACCGAAACCGTGAGGGCATCGGGGTGAGTGTTTAGAAATTAGATTCTCAATTGTTCGAGAGAGAAAGTGAGAGAGATAATTCGGTGGTAATACGAAACGTTACTGTCGCCATCTTCGTTGCGAATTCGTTGAACGGTTGTAGTAGAAGAGAGTGATCTTGTACGTACCATCGTAAGGAATATTAATTCTTCGAAAAATTCCATTGAAACTCGATTAGGAGAGCAGAAGAATCACAGAATACGACATATCCATCCACGAAGACATCAAGATTCTAGAAAAATAGTACATCCTAGAGTTTTCTGGTTGATCGCCACCCACGGTATTGCATGATATTATTTCATAATAAGAAAAGAGTAGAGAATAAACTCACGGCCTTGATATTTCGGCCCTAAAATCTTATTATGAAATCATCCACACGAGCGAACCTCGCGAATTAAAATCGATTGCAATGGATGGTTATTGGCTTACACTCTCCCTTGCGAGTAGTCTTATGAGATTTAAGGGGTGACGTCATGTTAAGTATTCATGCATAATCGTAAAATTCGCTTGATTGTCTCTTGGTGTTATGATACTTTATCTTGATGTGAAACTCAAGATAAACTTTCCAACTTTCCGATACGATGTTTGAATTGAAAACAAAGAACAAGAAAAAGACATACAAATACATATGTTATTACAATTGGTCAACTCTGGATAAAGAAGTTGTTTTATTAGTTCATACTTCTTTTTTCTTTCATCTTCTGCTGTAATAATGTACGTGTTTACAAATTCGAGTTGATATGGAAGAACTTGGAACGAGAAAAAAGAGGAATTGATGTGTTTTTTTTTTCTGTTGAGAGGCTTTTTGGGGAAGATTGAATCTGGCGGTCGGATGGCGCCATCTAGTGGAGGACTAGAAATGTTAGAAATGATAATTCAAGTTGGGTTTGAATCTAAAACACTGCGAATTGTATTTGAAATTTCAATGTTCGATTTTACGACGCGAGATGCGATGATGGAAAAATCAAAAATACATTACCGTAACAAAACCATCGGATGATCAAATTTCCATACGAACTATTCATGGTCGTATAAGCGTTTTATATACACACAACAACGAGAACGATGTATTTCCCAAAATGCCCAGTCTACGAATTTACAGATTATTCAAATGAAATGTACCTTGACACTGAAAGAACATGAATCATATGAATGACGAAAGATTCAACCACTGCCATTCAAAAATTTCATTGAAATTAAAATCATTTACCAGTGAAAAACTCGACTCTTGAGGTCTCTGACTTCAAAAACACTCTTGACTTTGAAAATTAAATTACACAGACAGAGTTGTAAATTTTTTGTTCTTTCTCATCAATAATAGCGAACGGTTAATGTCTTTTGAAGTCGAAGAACATTCGCTGCTGTTATATGATCCGAATGATTCGAGGTTTATTGCAACCAGAGAGACAGAGAGAGAGAGAGAGAGAGAGGAAAAAAATCATCAGAGGACTAGAAAATTTCACAAATAATCGGTACATAATGTTACGTATAGTTGTTTGGGAGTAACGACAAAGTTTTATCCTACGTACAATGAGAATTGTGGATTGGGAGCATACGAAAGCGAGAGTGCTACATCGATCCGGTTCGGTTGTGTAGTCTACCACCTACCTCAACCCTGGCACTCAACTTTTTTATTTTTACGGGGAATATGAAATGAGTAAATGACGTGAATCTTATCTTTTCCTTTATCGCTGCTTTGTGTTTTTCTTACAATTCTTGGGGCTGTAGCGTTTAAAATTGTAAATATCTTGAGGGTATTGAGAACGTAGTTGCTATACAGTTACTTGATTTTTCCATTCATGCTGAATGATTTAAGGGCAGGGGGCATGCTGAAGGTCCAAGAAATCCAAAATCTCTCCCCCCACTTTTCACGAAAACTGTGATTCTTGGAAGATTATTTTTCGAGAAAAGTGGGTGGAGAGATTTGGGATTTCTTGGAAAATCAGAGAGGGAATCTAGTAACTTCTAGAATTAGGGAATGTTCTCAAGATTTCAATTATTATTCATAAAGTATCTTCTCCTACTCGAGTCTTCTTGATTTCATACAAGCCTCTTGTTCAATTCTCAATTATTATCGAGGTCATATCATTCACCCAACTTGGAATCAATATTCTAAATACATTATTAATGATGTTTAAGTCTCTAGAACAGAATCATTCTACAAATTACGATAGCATGCACTTTTGGAACATGAATTCTTCTCAGATATTCACAATATTCTCTATGATCTATACTCAAAACCCTCTCTGTGTGTATTTTTTAATAGGTGTTGTGACAATAATCGCTTAGAAAACGATAAGACATGATCATCGTTTATCGACTCCATCCGGAGAGTGCTCCTGAATCGAACACGAGAGTGAAAATTCTAAAAATAGGATCCCCAAAAACTGAAATTTCCGATTCCATTCATTTAAACATAAACAATAATGACGATGATGATAATAAATGTTCTTGAACATTGTACTCCAGCCAAAACCGGTCATTGATCCGTACGATTAATTATGATTATCATTCTTTTATTTACTTTTCTTCTTTTTTTGTATTTGTACATGCTCGCCGGAACGAAATTGCATTACAATAACACATTCGTGTCATTATCATCGTGGAAAAAAAGGAATAAAAATTCTCGATGTTGTGCATGGAAGAAGATTCGAAGCTCGCGTTTCGAGGCTTTCCTCAGAGGGTAGAGTAATTAATTATTTCGGTATCGTAGTTGTATGGGAAGAACGGTAACAAGCCCGAGCGGTTGATGGAAGCCGGTAACTTTTCGTGGAACGACTACTACACGACATGGTAATGGAGGAGGCTGCGGCGTCGCGGAATCGGAGGGGAAAAAGGGGAGACCCGCCGTTGAAAACTCAATGTCTACGCCGGTGGGCTGTTTTGGGCGGACGACGGCTGTGCGCAAAAACGGCGGCAGTCAAGTTCAAGGCCACTGCCACCGTCGTCCCACTATCTCCTTCTCCCTGTATCCATCGTTGTCACACCTCTCGCTCCCTGCGCCGCAGCCGCCACCACCACCACCACTACTACCATCGCATCACCACCCACACCCACTTGGGTTAACCATCGTAACCATTGTACGTTGTACACACAACACGCGTAGCACAACACCAGGACCGTACGAACCGACCATGGGATTTTTACAAAAGATCTCGATAATCAGACAACGCTGGCTTATGTCATTCATTATGAAAGGTAAACAGGAGGAGGTAGTATGGTGTAGGTTTCGGTGTGCGAGAAGAGGGAATCTTTCAAGGTTCTATTGTGTTCGATATATAGGTCATCATATAAACGCAACAGTCTAATTCTTCGCTGTTTGAATTGCTGTTTAAATACTTCATCCCATTTCTCAATGTTCTAACCCAGATAGAAGAAAAACATGTTCTGAGGATTTTGTAACATAACGTGCCCCAAACATGCTATCATGAAGTTCGCGTGAACATGATGTATGCAGGATGGTGTCATCACCTCGGTTTGCTATCAATAACAATTGCATATGCTTTATGCGGAAACACAACATGATGCGAACATTTCTTCGCACGCGTGTCACTATTAGGATGCCATTATATTGAGAAATTCAACTATCTGGGAAGATGAAGGGTAAATTTTATTCATATTTGTTAGAATATTCATAAACGTAACCCGTATGTAGGTGACCTGTATAATTTGGTTTACATTAACATACAATGAATGTCAAGAGCGGAGAGTGTTATGAAACTGAATGAAATGTAGGTAGGGGATTTCTATTATATCTATGTTATTGTATATTGGATAGGTAAAATTAATTCAATTCCATTCATTTCAATTGGAATGGTTGTTCAAAGGTATCAAAGATTATCAATTTGAATTTATAAAATATCTTGTTAGGCCATAACAAAGTATTACCAGGTCATTCAATATGTCCGTAGGATAAGTAAGGAAAGAATAAAAGTTTGACAAAACTCGATTTGATTATTCAAACTTGCCTTCGATACCACTTTTGTAGTACGATTCCTCTTTGGCTTCAAAATAGGCCTCAGTTTCAGTGATTACTTCATCATTGGACTTAAATTTCTTTCCAGCGAGTATTCTATTGAGATCTGGAAACAGGAAAAAGTCGCCTGGGGACTAACTCTGGAGAATAATCTGGGGTGGGTAAGCAATTCGAAGCCGAATTCATTCAATTTTGACATCGTTTTCATCGATTTGTGACACGACACTTTTTTCTTTCGCAAATGTGGCCGTTTCTTTGCGATTTTAGCCTTCAATCGATCCAAAAGTGCACAGTAATAGTCGCTGTTGATGGTGGTTCCTTTTTGGAGATAGTCGATGAATATTATTCCCTTCGCATCTCAAAATACAGACGCCATAACCTTACCGGCCGACTGTTGCGTCTTTGCTCGCTTTGGATTCGGTTCGTCGACTGCTGTCCACTCAGCTGACTATCTTTCGGATTCCGGGGTGTAATGGTGAAGCCATGTTTCATCCATTGGCACATATCGACGATAGAATTCGATTTTATTGCGGTTTAACAGCGCCAACACACTCCGAAGCATCAATTCGTTGTTGTTTTTGGTCCACCGTGAACTCACGCGGCACCCACTTTGCACAGAGCTTTCGCATACTCAAATGTTCGTGTAAAATGGTGAAAACACTACCATCCGATATTTTTACAATGTTAGCTAGCTCGTGCACCTTCAATTTGCGATCGTTTATAACCAATTCGTGGATTTTATTGATGTTTTCTGGAATAACAGCCTCATTTGGGCGCCCACTGCGCTCTGCGTCATTTGTGCTGGTAGTACAACCACGTTTAAATTCAACAATCCACTTTTCTACCATTTGTCTCGATGGAGCAGAGTCCGGATAATGTTTATTATCAAGCCATTGTTTAGTTTACACTGTATTTTTCCTCCTCAAAAAGCAATGTTTTATCAAAACTCGAAATTCATTTTCCTCCATTTTTGTTTCAATAACGAAAGTTGCTTTACACAAGATGCTATAACTCAAGAATCAATAGTCAGATTGCTAACAAAACTACACACGTATCGTTTCAGGGTTAGTACTAGATAAAAATCATATGGAAAAATTCTAGTAACGCCATCTGTGCGTCATCCTACGGACTCTTTGAATGGACTGTGGAAACGTATAGCTTCAATTTTGCTGATGAAAATTCATACGTTGGAGTACAAAAATAATGGATGAAATTTAGGATTAATTTTGTAAGCCACACGCAGGTGGATACTCACAAAATTTGGGAGTCCGTTGTCAAACGCATGAGTAACAATGCTAGCAACTTTTGTGTATCATTTCCCACACAGCCCTCGAATCTTGAAGATATGTAGAAGAATACTCAATCAAGAGAACTTCAAGAACATTCTTGAAGAGTTCTGAAAGATATTTTTCCCCTGCTTAAAAGATCCACTTCAAACCTATTAAATGGTCAATCAGTATGAATCAGATTTTTGTCCAGGAGTTCTCTTATTTGATTTTATTCGAATCTAATCGGTTCAAATAGGAAATTTTTACTCAATGAGATATAATCAGGAGATTTGTATCAACCCTGGTTTAAAAAAACCATTGATTCTCGCCAAATCTCACTAAATTACAGTTGAACTTGGACAATGTTCTGGCCGAATCTCATCCAGCAAATGTCAATGAGATTTGGTCAGAAAGAACAGTCGATTCTCGCCAAATCTCACTGAATCTGGCCAAATCTCATTGATTCTCGGACAATGTTCTGGCCAAATCTCATTTAATTTCAGTTGTCAGAAGTAATGGATTCTTTTAACCAGGGAAGTGAATTAGAATTTCCTGATTATATCCCATTGAGTAGAAATTTCCGATTCAAACCGATTATATTTGAATGAGATCGAATAGGAAAATTACTGGACAAAAATCTGATTCAAGCCGATTGACGAGTTAATTATTTCAAATCGGATTTTTCCCAGGCAGCACACGCACGTTCTGAGAATGTTCTGAGAATATACGTTGAAGATATTCGAATATTCTATGGAGATTCTTATTTCGTGCGAATATATTCTACGCACATTCTCAGAATGTTTGAATGGGACTGTTTCAAATATTCTCAGAATATGATGCCACGGATATAGTGGGAATGTTAGAAAAAAATGCTGTTAAAATAAGAATTCCCGTCAATATAAACTTCTGCATGTCACCGAAAACTACTTCACAATCAATTTTTTTTATCATTAGAAATCTGTAATCATGAATGGTTAGCAATATTATGAATTCACATAGATGGATGAGATATTTATCGTCACAACAGGCAGTCATAATATATACGGTATTTCTCAATATTTTATTACACTTTTGAGGATTTTTTTCCACACATGGCACTCTCAGAGAACATTTGCGATATTGAAATACACCTCCATAGATTTATTATTCCCAAAACACAAATTAAAATGATAGATTGTCCAAGGGTCCCCATACAGCACCGGGAGGTTCTATCAACATCCTCGGAACGTCTTCTGAAACATTGGAATGTTCTGAAAATGTTTCGGGACGTTCAAGAAACATCGCATGTATATACCAGGGATGTACGAATGTCCGGTATAGTTTTATTAAGGTTTCCATGGAACGTTTATGAGACATTGAAAATGAGAATTTGTTAATGTTCAAACTTGTGTCAAATCTTCCAATATTCTCCATTTGGAGCCGATGCAAATGAACTGTGGTGGAGCCTGTATCGATGGATCTGACAAATTAAATTTGCATCCTTTTAATACATCGCATATAATGAAATTATGTTCCGCGCCAATTTTAAGGTTATGTGAATTTCAAAACATTGACTTAATTCTTGATAATTTATATTCTGCCAATAGTTTCGAACTGCTGAAATGAAATATTTTCAAACATTCAATACAAAACATACTTTTATTGTTGTTCGATGCTTTTGTCCCTAGTAAAACTATCAATATAAATTTGTATAGGTTAGAGATAAAATACTTAGTTTTCATATAACGTTTCGAGAACGTTCTGAAAAAGTACCATAGCATTTGTCATCAATGTCCTCAAAACGTGTTTTCCAGCACATTCAATGAATGTTCTCAAGATGTTTAGGAAATATACTTTTGGGAATCACCATCTGTGGGACAATGGACACGTTTTTGAAACGTTTTGAGAACTTTCGGTGCTGTCTGGGTCTGTAGGCTGTCAACAACATTATCCGCCATTAATGGATTCATGTCATCACGATATCTGCGCATGCGCTGTTTATCAATCTCCTTACAAATTTTGTGCGCATATTGTACGAACGTTCCTAGAATATTCGGAACAGTCTCATTCAAATGTTCTAAGAATATTTAGGAATCTCTTACGCTCTTTGTGAGAATATTCGATCAAGTATGATACATTTTACGGATGTTGTGAGAATATTCTCAGAATATTCTGTGTTACATGGGTTGAAGCAGGGTTCGGAAGTGTTGGAAAGACATCTTGTAAAAGATTTCTTGATTCAAGACATCTCCGAGACGGCCATGCAAGATATCTTTGAGAAGCGTTTGAAAGATATCTTCTTGGAAGACTTTAACAAGATATGTTCAAGAAGATAGATTGTCAGCAGGTTTAGGTTGTGAATACCCGATCAGATGTATCGACATGAATAACACTTGGAATCTGCCTTCTATTATAATCGAATTACAGATGTGATAAATTCGTTCACAAATCGAAAGCTTGAGAAATCTATATGTATACCAAGAGATTTGAAATTCTGCAAAAAGTACGATTTTGTAACCTTTCAATACCGGCGCTGGGATTAACGAATCTCCAAGACACAAATATTTTACAAACTACTGAACTTTTTCTGCTGAATTTCGTGTACAGCCTTCGAGTAAATCAACAAAAATTCTCATTTATACTTATCAATAAGTTATTCTTCAATGACGATGAGATAGAAATAATTCAAGAAGAATCTGTGGTATCCACGGCCAACTTATCCAACATTTGTTTTATATAATAACAGTTTTTTCAAAATATCACTATTACTCTGAAAATGTACATCACTGACACTATTTCCCTATGTCATATTGACGACTATCCGCATCAAAATCAAACTGTCGTGTAGCTCAGGTCACTGAAACGTAAATACATCGTAAAATGCGCGGGTTCGATTCCCGCAACCTCAAGGTTTGAGAAAAAGTAAACTTCATAGGAGTGATAAAAAGACGTTAGAATTTTTGTGTGAATGAATTCAAGCTTCTTCCAAGACATTTTTATGAATTTTTCAAAACATCTTTAAAAAATCTCGAAGAACTCTTTTGGATTTCTTAATTTCTTCTTGAAGATATCTTTGAGAAGTCTCCGAGAGATCTTTTAGACATCTATTCGTGTTGCATAAAACATCTTTTCGAATACAAAGAGATATCTCTTAGAAAATTCTTCAAGACTTCTTGTACTTTTGGAAGATATCTTTGTGTCTGTTTCACACTCTGTCGGCACTCTCGATAAAAGCGAACGATAGAAACCGATTGGTTACTGTACATTTTTATGCGAATTTTGAGCCTTTCCATAGGTTTTCATCGTTTCCTCTTCTCCAAGGATCTTGAGAAATCGTCCCCGGAGCGAAAAGAAATTTACTGTGACAGTTGTTAGCTACTACAGCAATTTTTCACCTGTGGCAAGAAAAGATGCTTGCTCCTGCAGTAGAATAGCAATCAAATTTTGCTGGAAAAGTCAACATTTTTTGCTACCAAAATCAAATTTCGCTGTCACCGCGAATTTTTTTTTCTCCGTGCTCGGATACCGTTTGAAGATTATTTTCAATACGCGTACAAATCGCGTGATGTCCAGTTTCTTATTGTTGATAAAATAATCCTTGGTTAAAAAATCTTATTGATTCCAGTTGATTATTATGAAACGTGTAGAATTCTATTTCAAATCTAACGGGGATAAGTCGGTGGGAACTGAATGTTGCACGTTTAATCGGAACGAATTGGTTTCGCACTAAAGAATTAGTACAGAGCGATATTTTGATTCTATCAAAGCACTTTTAAATAGTTTAGCATAATCGATTTGGCTGGTACTACGACGCTAGTATCTTCTTAATTCATCGTTCATTCGTTTTAATTGTCGATCAAGGTTGCATTCCAAAAAAGGATTAAAAGAATGACTCACAAGACACCTACCACATTCGATGTTCTTGCCATCAAATACGTTCGTCGCAATTTCTCTACGAATTGAAATGAAGCCCAATTCCTTGATAGACATTAAAATCGGTGAACTCGATACACGGTACGCGACTGCATTCAAACTCTATTGAATTTTAAATTGAATACTGAATAATACTTGAATTGAATTGTCCAAGAGAAACGTTTTGAAACGTTTCTAAATCGTATCAAGAGTTAATGCTACAATTTTGTGCTACTTTGAGTATCTATGAGGATCTTTTCTGCTCCTTTTCTCTATCTTTTCTTTTCCGTATGCCAAGTATATTCAGTAAACATCCTACTAACTCGATATTCTAATTGTTCATTTTAAAAGCAAAGATTGTTCTTATCACCGTTCTGTTCCGTGGGTATTCGATGAATTTTCCAGTTCCAAAAACGAAGAGCTGTATTTATATTCACACCAGTAGTTAGAACAAAGATTTCCAGGAGCGATAGGGAAAATCAATGCGTGTGCAGGTGTGTGCACGATAGTGCGTAGAAAGTAGAATTGAGTTTTCGGCTTCTTTGGCCAGGCAAAAGGGGTAGTTTTACGAGGGGAAGGATCGATCGAGCGAACGAAACTCCCGAAACACCCGAAACCTTTTCTCCACCGATCCTTCTGTTTTCTCCCCTCTGTTCATCCCTGTCATTCCAGCTACCTCTTCAACCTATATACCACACCCTTGGCCATGAACATCGTACGCATCGGGGTGTTTTCCTATGGAACAACAACAACACGTTCCGTGTATACACAATACACCCACCTTGGACCCAGACCGGTAACGTTTGATCACCACGCATTCACCTCAGTTTTCGTGAAATTTTATTTACATTCCAATAGAGTTCTCCATTGTCTCTCCCATTGGATGATTTTGACGAGGGCAGGAAGTCTTATTCAAACAGTTTTTCAAACAAGAACCAACTTGAAATTGATTAAATTTTTATCAGTATCGGAACGATGTGTACAATTTTTCAAATAAATATGTTGATAGGAGAATGGATTATACATGAGGCATATGAGATATGTTAATCAGTCTCTACATGTGCGGCGAGTTGAAAACATATCTTCTCCTCGCGTGAATATTTGAACGATTGTTAGAAAATTGTATACAACGAGGACGACGGTACAGGAGTTTGTGTGCGTGTGTTATTTTCTTGGATTTTTTTATTCGATTTTGTAGCATAAATCACATGACTTTTCCAAGTGTTTGGAAATTGAAATTGATGAATGTTTTGTGTTTGAGAGACGAAAAAGTATTTTGATAGAAAATTTAGAATGTAAAATGTGGTTCGATAATTCGTTTGAAAATCGAGATATGTAAATACGAGTTGTTGTTCATTGTATCGGCTGAACCGAGCTATCGCGTATGTATAACATGTAAGAAAGAAGACGATATACGTTATGCAATTCCAAGGTATTGTGAATTCAACTCGGAGTTATTATGGTCAATCAAAAATTGAAAGAGGAACAAACAGTGTCGGTTCTCTTCTTTCGAGTTGTAATAGAAACATCATATATTTATACCGAACCTGAAATCGTGAATAAATCTTTTCCAAGTGAATTATCGTCCCGATAAAAGTGGAACAAAATTATTCGATACTCATGAATATTTAATCCTTTATTCAGTCCATTAATAGACGAGTAATTATTATTCCCACAGAGTCATTCGCGTGGAAACTGACGGTGTTATTATGTATATTATCGTTAATATCATTACCATGATTATTAATTTACGCAAGATAGATTTTTTCTTTTATCGCAGATCGTTTGTTTTACGAGTGACGAGATCGCAATAACTCTCTTAGTTTTGTACGATGAATCAGAGAGAAATATAATAAGCTTGAATTTTTTCCTCTCTTTCTCGTACGATTGAACTCGATCAAATCGAAGATTCGGGATTCAAGAAATTCAATGTTTTGTCAATATTTTGAGCGATCAGTTGAAAATAAAATACGAAATCTATACATATTTATTTTCGTTCGTCTTTCTTTCATTATCGCGTCAATTCGAATCGATTGAAAATAACATATATTGATGCTGAATGAAAAGTTGGAAGAAATCAAATCACGTGAAAATACGATGAATATTGATTGAAACTCGTCGGATTTGTTGTTTTGCTTTATTTTGAATTAACAGAAAAATGATACTCATTCTTTCTACGATTGAATTATGTATATGTAAAAAAGTCGATCGCAAATCAAATGTTGTGTTTTTTGTGCCTATAAATGGCGTGAATCAGATTTTTTGATGACTCTACGATACTTGAGCGTTTTATAATCACCTAACTAACCTATTACAACAAGTTTGAATTTTTGTATCGAGAAACGGTTGGTGAAGTCGTATGTCGGAATTGTTGAGAACCGGAAAAACACCTGGGGATTTGTTTATATTTTCCTGACTGCAACTCTAGAAATCCATGGGAAAAATGGAAACTGAAATGAAGCGAAAACGAAGAGTATGGCGGAGCGTAACAGAAGAGTGAACAAAGTGTAAATGGATTCGAATAGTATTTGAACCGAAGTTTCAGTTTCTGGGACGAAAATCGACAGAACCAGGCAAATCCAAGCCGGGACCTGTCCGGATCTGTCCGGTTCTGCTCGGTTTTTGTCCCAGGAACTACTCTCTAAATTCTTTGGAGTGAATATTCACTCTTCAAAGAGTCAAAATACTGCAACTCTAGAACGGAGTGGGAGCTCAACTCTTTAAGAGTGAAATTTTTCACTCTTTCGGAGTTGCAGTACTTTTACTCGGCAAGAGTGAATTTTCACTCCAAGGAATTTAGAGAGTAGTAAGTGCACTCGAAGCCAACAAGAAACGTATAATAATTGCTTAATGTGGAGTACTGGGATTATACATTCTCAATACGCTTAATAAACGTTCAATGCCGTTTTGGGAAGAGTACTGTTACGTTCCATGAAGCGTAATGCGAATCATTCCGTACAGATTTTGAGTATCGGTTTTAAACTACCCAGGAATCATAACATTCCGCGGCTCAATAGGTAAAACGCTGGATTGCAATGTTGAAATTCATGGATTCGAATGTCACCAATAGATCGAAGTTTGTATCCTCTCGTATAGTTTATACTTTTCATGAAGTGTTAATTTTTATACGCTTCTCTATTGGAACTGCCAGATAACCACGGATGGATCCTAGCAGTTCCTGGTAGTGTTGCCGCGAGCTGAGCCGAGCTGGAAACGTAATTCAAAGGAATACCAACACTTGTGCTTTGCTACATTTTTTTGATGTATTTATTCAATGATTCGAGCACACAGAATGGGAAAATATCATGAACGAGAAATAAAAGAAATTTTATGAGCAAACAATCTTTCTCTCAAAATTCATCAAATTTCTTGGATCTCATGAAAATTTCATAAAATTTTGTGTATTTGGTTTTGAATCCAAATATCACATTCCATTCGTCATCATTGATTTTTATACGTTTATTTCATCTTGTTTTCCACCATGTTGTACATGTTGTAGAAATTTGTGTTCAAAATGATGTATGATTAAAGTCATTCTTACCCCAAGAGAACACCAACGTTCGATAAACCTTTATTAGACGTGCGATGAAGCTATGGACATTTGAAGGTTTGATGAACGTTCGTTGAATGTGAATTTATCAAACCCCAAGAGAACACAGGGCTTCTAGGTGGAATTTAGGTTCATTATACGTACTTTGACGTCCAGGGAAGGTCCAGCAAATGGTCTTACGTACAATAAACCTCTATTGAACCTTTTTTGGAACTCCGTGTTCTCTTGGGAAAAATTAATCTAAAATCGATCTATTCGGCTCGTGTTCTTTTAGGGTAGATTTTGCATTCATGAAACAAGCAAAGTGGAATCATTACAACATTTTACTATTTTGGTATAATTCACAATAAGTTGCGTAAAATTGCACTGATCTACATTTCGGACAAAACCCCCATCGATGGGATAGATCACCTCAACGCGGAATTTGAGTGGAGAATCGGTGGATGAACGGTTGCTCATCGGAGATGTGACGTGGAGGCAACGAAGAAAAGTCTGGCCTTGATCTTCACGCGGACTTTCCTTCGTTACCTCCACGTCACTTTTCCGACGAGCAACCACGAGTTTATCCACCGATTCTCCACCCAAATTCTGCTTCGAGGCGATATGAGGTTTTTGTGCAGGATGATATTTCCTGCTCTCTAAATTCCTTGGAGTGAAAATTCACTCCTGCCGAGTGAAAATACTGCACCTCTGAAAGAGTAAAAAGTTTCACTCTTAAAGAGTGAAATTTCACTCTTCAAGAGTTGAGCTCCCACTCCGTTCTAGAGTTGCAGTATTTTGGCTCTTTGAAGAGTGAATATTCACTCCAAAGAATTTAGAGAGTACGAGCGTATATTTTTACCAGAGGTTATTTCAGTGATATTCAGAGATATTAGTCAAATTTACAAGTCGGAGATTGTACACAGGTTGAAGAAAGGAAAAATAACTGTGATAACGAAATTCAATCTTGCTGGAGCAAATAATCTTTTGCTAGATTCGCAAATAATCCGCTGAGGTAGCGGATAAGAGTTGAATTTTTAGTATAGGATAACAAATAAACTTTTCTTCCCTCCGGGCAGAAAGTGGCAACTTTCTCCCCGCTGGCCAAAACGAAGTTGCCACTTTCTGGCTCCGTCGTGGAGAAAAATACTATACCCACCTCGGGCAGTAAAGAAGAAAGGCTGAGATCACATGTTTGTTGACCTTGGCTTCGCCTCGGCCGACAATTACATGTGATCTTGGCAATTTCTTATTTTACTACCCTAGGTGTGTAAATAACTATTTTTTATCCAGCAACTGCAGACTGATTATTGTGATCTATGAAATTAGTATTGCGTCAAAAAGATTGCTGGCGTAGTGAAATTCACCGAAAACTTGGTCAATTTAACAAGAATCCCGTATGGAAATGATTTGCTGAAAAAGTTCTGAGAATCTCTGTGGAATCTTTGAAAAACTTTGATTTCTCTCTGCAAAAGTCTGAGAAATTCTAAGATTTTGATGAAAAATCTAATATTTTTGGGACATCAGAGTTTTTTCAGAGTTTATCAGAGATATTCCATTAAAATTTCGGATAGATTATCATGAATTTATTTCTGATACGAGAAAGGCTCTAAACATTACTCGCTTCTGATCATTTTTACTTACCTGTCCAGGAAAACAGGGATTCATCACATTTTTTTCAGAGTTTTGTCAGGGATAAACTCATAATCATTGATCTGAAATTTCGATGAAAAATCTCTGATCAACTCGGGAAAAGATGCAAGAAAATTCTGATGATTACTCATATTTCATGATTTTTTCATATCTTTCGGAGAAAACACGAACATTTGTTATAATTCTTTCTTTTTGTTTTATGAGGAATAAATTCATAATCATCTATCCGAAATTTTAATGAAATATCTCTGTTAAATTCTGAAAAAACTCTGAGAACGACGTCCCAAAAATATTGGATTTTTCATCGGAATCTCAGACTTTCTCAGACTTTTGCAGAGGAAAATCAGAATTTATTAGAAATTTTACAGATACTTTCAGAAATTTTTCAACTAAATATGTCCATATATTCACCGGAGTCCCAATAAAATTCACAGCTCATTTTTTTCCGTGTAGCTGCAACAGCGAAAGTGGCTAGCACGGACACGGACAGCCATTAAATCAGCTGCTGCACGGAGAGAATAATCCATTACTTTTTCATGTAAGACACAATATTTTTTACTGTGCGCCATATCAACGCCAGACCGAATTTTGATTTTTATGAAAATTTATATTTCTGCATACAGTAAAATAGTTCCCCATAAGGATAATATGTACGTTCTCCGATTCACACAGTGAAAAGTCCTGTGATGAAATCCAAAAATTCATGGATTTTCAGGAAAATTTGTCATTTAATGAATATTGCACTGGACATCATTATAAATTACTGTGGAGTTCTCTAGAATTAGATGAAAATATCATAATTTTTCTTGTCAATTCTAATCTGGTCCGTGGATAGTGAGCTGCTACCACAGTAATTTCAACTGTATTTTTCTCTCCGTGTGCAACCAAATTTTGGTTATGATAGCACAAATTTTGCTTTTATAGCTAATTTATCTACCGTAACAGCTGAAATTTAGCTGCAGCAGCAAACTCATTGGCTGTCCATGATGGTGTGGAAGTTTCAATCGTTCGTAGGAACGAAACGAAGATTCGAACCCTCGAAATCGAATAAATCATCGTTATTTATACTCCCGAATTAACCCCGTGGAACTGAAAACATCAATCAAAGAATGTACTGCAAGATTTTGGCTCTTCAACAGCTAAGTATTTCGTGATTTGATCACTATTTCGTTTCAATAAACGATTCAAACTTCAATAAAATCTATTCATGTTCATGTTAGCCACTTCGCTGCTGCAGCTGAGAATTAAAATTTTTCCCGTCTACATAGCAAAATCAAACCCAAAAAAAAGTAATCTGAAAATAAGAGGAAAAATCACTCTCAATCGGAAGAGATATTTCAATTTTGTTTTCTCCTTCAATTGAGAATATCCTTCTACGATTTTGAACAAATGAATAACGAATGAATAAAAATTTTCCCACACAAAGACTAATCCTCTCAAATGGAGAGGAATACTTTAGATACCATATATTAGAGAAGTTCCATCGAAATAAGAGGGATACTCTCGTTTCGATATTAATTTTTTTTTTGGGTGCAGATTTCACCGTGATAGTGAATTGTTGTTTTTTTCTGTGTAGAGGAAATCCAGGATTTCGAAAAAATCTCTTGGTCCTTGGAGAGAGCACAGACTATCCGTGAAAATTGGTAGATTTCGTTATCACAGCGATTTTTTTTTTCTTTGTGTACCCGAATGAAACCTGGACGCATCCAAGCCAATACATATTTCGAGGGGAATGCTAAGCCTTTTGCACGGAAAAAATAATTCAGCTGCAGCAGCTAAGTAGCTAGCACGGACACGGACAGCCATTAAATTGGCTCCTGCAGCTAAATTTTAAACGTTGGCTTTTGTAACAAAAAAAACACTGCTCGGCTAATTGGATGTGTTCTCCGTTAATTGATGGCGCCGCTCCGAGCACTAAACTACACACATCCTAATCATTGAATCACCCCATCCAATTTTCTGTGGGTTCAACGATAAAGTCTTCCACTTCATCTCTCTACGTTTGTAATTTTTTGCCTTGAAAATGCCCAGTATCTGGGCGAAACGTTGGCTTTTGTAATAAAAAAAGCACTGCTCGGCTAATTGGATTGTTCCTCCGTTAAATTTTAGCTGTTACAGCAACAAAATTTTCATTTCTAGTCAATTTATTTGCGGTAACAGCTAAAATTCAGCTGCAGGAGCTAATTTAATGGCTGTCCGTGTCCGTGCTAGCTACTTAGCCGCTGCAGCTAAATTATTTTTTTCGTGTGGAGTTCTGGAACTGTATTTTCTAATTAAAACTAGAAGTGACACTCGCGCGCTCCGCGCGCATCCATTGTATTTCGTGAAAAGATTGAGGATAAGTGCGCAGGGAAATTATCTGCCATTGACGGTACTCACCCATCACTCCTGAAGAAAAAAATCTCCATTGTACTGAGAGAATTCTGAAGAGCCAATCAAATCACGAATAAATTCTTACGGCACGTATTTGACATGCCCCTTTTGGAAAAAGAAAAGCGCAAATACAACGTCTATTCCGAAATAATAATTCGAAAACCAATCCGGTTCTCATGTCTGCTCGGGTGGAAATTTTTCCAATTGAAAATTGGGCCTCCCGCACGGAAAGAAAGGAAATAGCTGTGGTGGCTACTCACTTTTTTAGCGCCCTTTTTTCATCGCCGTAACTATTCTTTAGCTACCGCAGTAGGAAATCGTAGCTGGACAGCTATATTTGGATAGCCAAATAAGTTCGCTATTGAATTTTTGCTGCCGCAGCTACATTTCTTGCTGCTATCGTTAAGTGAGTAGTTGTGACAGCTGAACAATACCCACATAGCACAGAATGTCTCAATGACATTGCCAGAATATTATATTTGAAATATGCAATATTCTGGCAGACATCTCGAGAATATTTTCAGAATGTCTCCAGAATCTTTGATCTCACCATCTTTGTGACATTCTGGAGACATTCCAAAATATCGCTGAGATCATCTCAGGGATATTCTGTACAGAGAAAATTCTCATAATTACGTGTATCAACAATGGTAAAAAACACTGCTTTTGGGGAAAAAAAATTCTCTTCAGAGTGAATTCCTCTGCAAATGTTGTATAGAATATGATTTGGATGGATTTATGAGAGAAATACACATTGAAAGTCGATTATTAGGAAAGTTTCCTCAGTGAGGATCGAACCCCAGTTCTCCGAGTCATAGACAACGCTTCTATCATCTGAGCTATTCACTGAAATGCCCTCAAACTGCCACTCTTCGTCATCATAATGATGCGTTTACTGATAAATTCGTTTTCGTGGGATATAGACCGATCATCAATTCAGAATCCTTTGAAACTGAAATTGAATAGATCGTGGGAGAGAGGTTTCTTTCGCCCTCGACTTGTAAATTTTACTAAATACCGGGTCTGATTGAGACAAATTCTTACTGTCACATAAAATATTGCTACTGAAATATTCTCAGAAATCCCTCATTATCATGTGCAATATTTCAATTGCAAGTTCTCAAAATATTTGTAAGATTCTATCCGCAATATCTATGGAATCTCGTTGGAATATTTAACATAGAATGTTTCGAGGGAGATATTTGTGATATTCTGAGAATATTACTGAGACATTGTGTGCTCGTTCCCGTAGCTAATTTTTAGCTATCCAACCCAGACAGCATGAATGATCATTTTGAATTCACAAGAACTTCTGAAAGAACTTCTTGAACAGTCCCCGTTATGACAGTAAAAATGAATTCAAAATGCATACATGTTGAATGCCTGAATACTTCTTTATGAATTCTTTCTGAAGATCCAGTTATTCATCAAGAATTCATGTTTACTGTCATAACGGGAGCTCTTTGCGGGGACTTTTGTGCTGTATGGGAAATAATAGCTAATTATTCTTTTGCGAGGCTCTATCTGGGCCTAGACTATACCAACTTGGGTCCGAACAGGGTCTTGAATGGGTGGATTTTTGTTTCTACCCGGGGTGCTTTTAATCTGGGCTCATTTGGGATCTATCCCTAGTGGAAATGGTATTTCATAAGAATTTTTGAGGATGTCTCAGAGAAATTCAGCGAATTTTTAAGCAGAAAGATGCATTCGATGAGCAAGAGGTTTGCAAAGTTCTTCATGATATTTTAGCGAAATTCAGAGAAGAAATCAGACTCTTTCCGAGGTTTTTTTTATGTGAGAATCATTCGAAGGGAGACCTCGGAACGTGGTTTTATTGCATTACAAATTTCTCAAAACGTTGAGGAATTCATCAGAGCTGCAGTCAATGGAAATTTCGGAAACATTGATCAAGTATTTTCGCTTGTCATAATGAAGAAAGATTCCATAACACAAGGAACAATTCTCTCGGTTTCGGGATACGAGATAAGAGCCGGCGTCGGCGTCGGGACGATTTCGCGCACTTCTCTTCGGGAAACCCGTAGGTCTCTGGCGCCCTGATATTACTACTATTACCGTCGTCGTAGCCGTTGTCTGCCTCCTCCTTTTTCCCTTTTATCCGTCTCCGTCGAGTCGCGTAATACCGCATTCTCCTTCTCCGTCTCCAACTCCCCTTTGCCTCTTGAAACGGGGGGCAGTGGTATATGGGTGGTGGTGGTGGTGGTGGTAGCGAAGGAAGCGGCTGTCGCCGCCACCGCCGCCGCCGTCGTGTGTAGTTCAGTCAGTTGCGCGCGGTCCATGAAACTGTCGATAGTGTCTCGTCGCGTGTTATGCATTTAGTTATCGAAGTTAAAAATGGATTCTTGGATGTACGATGTGGTAGGTGCCAATAATGAAGTAAGCAATTACATCTTTTTTTCCTCCTCTCTATATCCGTTTTTCATTCCTTTTTTCTGCCTAAATTATCATTCGAATCTCCGTTCGTGCGAACAAAATTAAAGCAGGGAAATTCGAAAGAAGAAGACAAATCATTTTTCTGAAAAGGGAAAAGGAATGATAAGAAAAAGGAACAAACGATAACACGATAGAAAATAAAATTCCATCATTTGTGAAGATCTCGTGGCTTTGTTTACGTGCACTGCGCGCGCGGCTACGTCTTTCGACGCCCACGCCCCTTCCTCACATCCCTTCTCGTTCCATCATCTTCTATGTTTTTTTTTTTCATTTTCGTATTGTTATGATGCGATGAATATTTAATTCGAGGGGGTGTTTTGTTCCATTCAAATCGATCAAATGAGCGGCGAGCGGATTTCTGGTCAATTTTATAGTATGTTGTTTATTTTAAATGGCACGCATTCGGCGTGAAATTATTACGCGGTTCATAGGGGGTTTGTGTAGAGTTTGTATATAATTTTTATGCACGCAAACTGTCCCACGTGTACAGATAATTCGTATTTGTTCGTACATACATTTGTATATAAATTATATATAAATTATATACAAAATCTTGTGACTTTCAAAATTCTTTGCTACTTGTTTTTCTAATCTGTTTGGAAAACTTCCTTTCCCGATCCTTGGTATCGATTCGCGTAAAAAAAAAAAACCGCACGTCATTTGTACTTTGTATTGAAGTACAAAGACATCGAGAGAAAAAAGAATCGTTTTATCACGATCTTCAGTTAATAATACTTGACAAAAATTCCTGATATGCATTAAAATATCTAAACTCCGATATAATCGCACGATATCTCGAATGAATTTATTTAACAATTCGTTATTACGATTTAATGAAGAAGAAGGAGAGAAAAAATGTTTTCCCCATACACATTCCAAATTGATAAGAAGAGCGGAGAGAGGAAAAAAAAGAGGAATAAACGGTTTGAAATAAAAGCGTGGATACACAAACTCTACTACTCCCAGATGTGAGAGAAAGAAAGGAAGGAAAAAGAAAAAGATATATATGTTTACAATTCAATCGACAATGATAATGAATGGAAACAATTTTTTTTGCTTCTCCTTCTTCCTTTTCACATGAATTTTCAAATAATATCTTCTTTGGGTAAATATGTTGATCTTTGACGACGATGCTTCTTTCTTTTCTCTCTCAATCTCTCTCTCTCTCTCTCTCGCACTATACACAAACGGTATTACATCATCATCGTCATCATCGTTTCACACGTATTAATATACACACACACACACATACTTTAAATACGAATATTTTTTTCAACGAAACCAGATAATTTTCATCAAATCCGAAGGTACCAAATTTGAAGTATCATGATTTTTTCTTGCCAATCCAAAGAGATCTCTCTGGACCTTCGGTTTTAATCGATAAGCGTATTATATTACGAAACAACGGATGGAATTACCGTGGATGCCGGAGCGATGCTGATGTGATACTTGAAAATATCCGCGAAGCTTCATAGATATTCTGCGTCCATCGATTCCTGGTTATCACCTACCTTCCAACAATCTTTAAAAGGTTTTTACTCACTCAACAGATTTTTATATATAAACTATATACAAATTTTATATAATTTTTATATAAAATTTATAAAATACAGTTGGTCGCGTGTTCCAGAGGCAGGAACAAGTGGATTTGTATATAAACATTCTATAATCATCGAGGAATAGTGTGGAGAAACAAAGTGTAGAATGATTTTTTTTGCATTTTGCCTTCTCCTTGAAAATATAAAATTCCGAACTGATTGTTTATAATTTTTCACTGTTTTTTTTTTCATGTATGCAACGATCGATTCTATTTTAAAAATAGGAAACTACCTTGAAACCGATGGCAAACGATTGTCAGCTGACATTATCGAGTACTCGTGCGCAGGTCTTAACATCTAGTAACTACATTTGGAGACTTGTGTATCCAATACGCACAATGATACTTTCCAAGTAGAAAGAATATAAATTTCGTACTTTTGTTATCAATTCAAATTTTTATCACTCGTTTGAATGAATTATTCAACCACAAGATAATGATTCCTTATTTGTATAAAATTACATGAAGGAAGAAGGTGACAAATTGATATCAGAGTCATCGTGGATATTTTGTTTTTTTTGCACAGTAGTAATTTTTTGAATTTTTGTTATCTCTATAGAAATATTGAGGAAGAAAATGAAATTTGAGTCATCTAAATTCATCTTTTGCATTTGGAAATATTTCTGGAACGGTTCAGAGATATTGCTTTGAGATACTTCATTCGAAGAATTGAACAAAATGAATAGTGTGAAATTTTGACAGAAGAATTGAAAAAATTTCTTCCGATACAATTTTAAAGAAATTTCGAACTGTTTAGAATGGATTCACACGGAGAGAAATTTGTAGTTAAATTTACTATGTGATTATTGTGTGCGAGGAACAGACTACTGACTTTCCAATGGCATTTACTTTAAAACATAGTGAATTTGAAATCAGGTTTCTGTTGTCTCGTTTTAGTAAATTTCATCGTAAGTTTAGTCCGTTCCTCGGATTACAAAGTCCCATAGTGAATTTAACTATGAATTTCTCTCCGTGCAGAAATTTTTAGCGTAACCAGTATTCTATGAGCGTGGAGGTTTTCTTGAAGTTTGCAATTTTTCACACAGATTCAAGTAGGGAAAGAAGTTTAGGTAGGAAACTTTTTTGCATTAAAATCAAGAGGGAAATATTTCTGAAAAACTAACAATTACCCTAACAGCACACGGAAAAAAATGAACTGTTAATTTCACCAGAATTCCGGTTACTATATGGACAGCAAGGAATATCTGTGACTTTTACTGGAATTCTTGTTAAATTTACCGGAGCCCTTGTTAAATTTGCCGGAGACTTGATTCATTCAACTAGAAATCCGGTTAAAATAGCAGTAATTCTTGCTGTCCATATATTAACCGGAGTATTTTTTTCCGTGCATATCCACCGATTTCTACGTCGCATGTCCGTGGACTCCACGTGGATAAATGGTGGACGTGGATGAACGAAGATTCCACGTGAAGACAACGTAGAGGCAATGTAGAAATGTCCGGTGCTGTACGGGTTCAGAAACATTAGATCCCCATTGCAAAAATCCAGGTAGGATTCCAGGTACTCATCCGAAATCCCCATAGGAAGCTTGAAAATCCAGTTGAAACTCCTGGGAATTCATGAAAAAAATTTCTCATTCGAGAAAGTAGATAGGAATTCACGTGGAAAACCATCCGAATGTCCTACAGGAAAACATGGAAATCCATCTGGATTCCTGCATAGATTCCCACCTGGATGTTTTCAAGTCTGGAAGAGTGAGAAATCACGCGTTTCACTCCTCTAAGTCTCAGAAGTGAACCGGTCCGCTTCGAGTGAACTCTCACTCTTTTGGAATGGAAAATTCACTCTAAAATTAGAGTGGTTGTGAGTTTCTAACCTCAAACCTTAGACTTCCACTCTAAAAGAGTGGGAATTCCACTCGGAATTTCGACAAGCTCACTTCTGGCTGCCTAAAGAGTGAAACCTCCAAGTAGTATCAGGAGAGAACATAGCGGTGGTGTAGGGATGAAACGGAGACCCACACCCTCAAGATCTACTTTCTGATGGGTCCAATCAATGAGAGCATAATTCCAGAAGTAATAAGTGAATTTGACTTTTGGAAACAGAACTTCCATTGGTTGGAGCCATAAGAAAGTTGACTCTGAGGGTGTGAGTTTCCGTTTCAATAATTTCTACCCCTTCCAACGTTATGTTCCCTCCTGATACTCCTTGGAAATCTCACTCCAAAAATATTAGAGAGAGCAATTCTCATTGCAGGAAATTTCTGGCAAATTCACGAATGTGTTTCATATGCCCTCTAAATTTGGAAGAGTGAAAAATCACTCGTCCATTCACTCCACCAAGTCTCAGAAGTGAGCCAGTGGGATTTTCACTCGTTTCGAGTGGACTCTCACTCTTTCAGACTGAAAAATTCACTCTAGAATTGAAGTGGCTGTGAGTTTATAATCTGAAACCTCAGATTATCAACTGTAAAAGAGTGGAAATTTCACTCGAAATTCCGACAGGCTCACTTTTGGCTGGCTAAAGAGTGAAATAATACTCTAAGAATTTTGGAGAGTGGGTGCTCAGGAGGGTTCTAGGGAAGCTAGTTTCTTTTCAAGCTGTTCAGAACTTTTAGAAATGCTCGGGAAATCGAATGAGACTACGGAATGAGAAAATTGACTGCTTCGGAGTCCCCTTTGTTGAGATACAGTATATTCTTCATCCAGGGGGAAACGTTGGTAATTTGCATCGAGGGTGAAGTTCGTTTCTCCAAACCGAAGACGAGGGCAATTCTTCCCACAACTGCTGGGGAAGTGTAAACTGTTTTCCCATATATGTAGAATTTTAAACAAATAGTCAATGTTTTTTGTCGCCGCACTGTAAAAAGTATTCGGGATTTTCCCATACTTATGTAGAGGAAATTTCCTATGCTTGTACGGGAGGAATGAATTCCTGTTTCAAAATTGCTGTTTTTATAAGATTTTCACTGTGAATTTATGGGATTTTTCCCAAAATTTACGGGAAATGTTTCACAGTGCAAGTGTTTTCAAGAGGATACTATTGGTTACCATGTGAGTAAATTTTTGTCTATCAAATCACTCGGAACTGAATCGATGAAAAAATCTGAAATTTTCAGGGATGATTCTTCAAGATTTTTTCTACGTCGTTGAAGAGGCCAAATTTTCAATGTGAAGAAGGTTTTCTTTCCAACATTCAAAATTTGGAATCTTTAACGACGTAGATAAAGTCTCAAAGAATCATCCCTGAAAATTTCAGATTTTTTCATGAATTCAGTTTCGAGTGATTTAGTAGAAACAAACCGTGCTCGGTCGGTACGCTGGTATCCTTTTAAAAGCATTCCGTAGACCCTAGAGTTAGTAGATCTCTCTCTACCCAAAGTACTTGAAGAGGACTAAACAAAATGGGATAAAACAACCAGCTGGTTCCATACAAAAAGAAAGTCTGGCTGGTTGTTTTATTCCATTTCATTCAGTCCTCTCCAAGTATTTTGGATATAGAGATCTAGTAACTCTAAGTAGGGTCTACGGGATGCCCTCAACACTCCCATATTACCGAGCGGATGGAGTAGTTACCTGAAGTAAGCTTATCCAATCACAGCGGGACGAAAGTAAGTATTTTCGTCTCTAGGGCACCCTTTCTTCATGCCGCAGCAGGGAGAAAGTGAAAATTTCCGCCCCTAAAACAAAAATTCTTCGGAAATTTTCAAAGTTTATAAAAATTCTTAATGTTTCGCGTAATTGCAGAGATTTTCATAACATTTTTTAAATATCTGTGAAGGTTCCCAAAATCTTCTTGAATATCTTTAGAAATGTTTTAGGAATGTTGGATTTTCATTTCAAGACTCTTTGAGCTTTCCTCAGAATTTTCAAGGTGTTTACAATTTTTCTATTAAGAAATCTGGAGACTTTTTCAAGGTTCTCACGTGTTTTTCAGAAGTTCATAGAAATTTTGGAAAAATCTGAAGTTTTTGAGATTATTTCAGATTTTCCCTGAAACTTTTGCAGTTTTTTAAGGGGATACCAGCGGCCCCTGACGATACAACCCGAGCCAAATCTTTTTTGACAAATTATTAGAAAATAAAGCAATGAAAGGAAAATATCGTTCTGTACAGACCATCTTTGTTGATCGAAGAAGGTCTGTACAGAGCGATACTTCCATTTCATTCTTTCGTTTTCGAGTAATTTGTCAGAATAGGTTGGGTTGTGTTCTTTTCTAAGCAATTGGTCTGGTTACATCTTCAGGGGTCGCTGGTGTCACCTTAAAAGTGTCTCTAGTTTGTTCAGTTCGAAGCATTTTCAGTGGAATAGAATGGTTGTATGTTTTAAAATTACAGAGATCTTTGGAATTTTCTTGATTGTTCTTCCGTGCGGAAAATGCCGAGTAAATACAGATGAAACCTAGTAGTAGATCCTTATCATAGTCCGGATTTGTTTCTTTTCATCCATGAGACTCGCAAGTTTCTAGTTCTTTGCTAACGCAGGAGTTACAAACTCGTGAATGATTGAAGCGTTTCTACTAAATCCCTTGCAGACATTTCTTCGCAGTTATTTTGATGAAGGACATTGTCTTGGGTTACTCTCTATTGTCAATCCACGTTGGCTCAATATGAATCCACTACGCTAGATTACCATGCTTGGTCCAAGCCACTTTTCGTTGTCAGCAGTATTGGCGGATTTTAGGGCTGGACTCGAGACTCTCGAGTAAAACCAACAAAACTCAATTTTAGTCGCTTCAGCGATGATTCGCTGTGCGGTCTTCCGTGGCTTGCAAAATTAAATAAAGTTTGAGTTTTCGGAGTTGAGCTGGCTTCTTCAGGGCGGTTCTTCATACCGCCCTGAAGAAGGCAGTTGCAATATTGGCGAAACGCTGGCAACCAACCGATACAAGACGTGGCTCCACTCCGGAAACTCAAAATCTTAAACTCAATTTCACTAATTCTCATGCAAAATTCGTTGAGTCAATGTACGAATATTTAAAGAATGGAATGGAAGGGAATTTTTGATATTTCTTTTTAAATTCTGAATATCAAGGTTTATTCAAAATTGTTGCAGTCTCAGAAGAGGTTTTGTCTTGTTCTTGAGTGGAAAAAAATTGCTCTATGTCCCGGATGCAATGAATATCAGGCTCCCAAGCGTATTATTTTCAAGTAATACATACCCACACTTGACTTGATGTAGAAATTTGTCTTCGAAGATACGAAAAACCAGTAAAATTGAATGATATTTACTACTTTTGAATTTTGTTCAAGAGTCTCGAGTCGACCTCTAGCGGATTGATTAAATTTTCACATGTTTTAAGTGTTATTAGAATGTTTCGCGACTCTCTGATAGCTTTTGCGCAGTTCTTTCCAAAATTTTCAAGGCCTTTTCGATTTTCCAAACGCTTTTTATTCGTTTCCAGACGTTGCTGAGCATCCCTGATTTTCCCAGAAATCTGCGGAATTTTATTATAGTACCTTCCAGTTTTTCAGTGATTTGAGAATATTCTAGATATTTTACATTCTTCCCGAACTCTTGAACAATTTTCAGTGTTTCTGATTTCGACACCATACACGCAGAGAAAAGTTACCTTGAAAATTACTGCACTTTCCAAACAAAGTAGGGACAAAATCACATTATGGGATTATGTATTATATTTTGTCAATCAAATCACTATACTTTTTTGTAAAAACTCACAGAATTCTATCACGTATTGATAGAAAGTATAGTAATTTGAATGACAAAACACATGATTCACAATTTGATTTTGTCCCTACTTGACTGTAAAGTGTAGTGATTTTTTGGGTAATTTTTCTTTGCGTGCAGAGATTTCCAGGATTCCGTAGATTCAGGAATGGTTGAATTATCTCTCATATTTCCCATTTTTTCTCTTGTTGAAGCTCTTCAAAGTCCCCTCAAATTATTCTAACGTTTTTAGAGATTCAAAAGATATATGAATTTCATCAAAGTATTCAAAATTCTTTGCAGAAACTTCACAGATTTTCAAAGTGTTCGTAGAATTTTTGTAATATTCTTAGTTTGTCGAACCGTCAGCTAGCACTGATTCAACAATATCAATATTTTTGATAGGAAATTTGTCAAATTTATATAGAATTTTATAAAGTGTTAATTGAGATTCTATAAAAACTTTATGAAAAATAAGAATCCCATCAAATATCGCCCATCTCTGAGCCCCTCCATGCAGCATTTGTTCGCAACACGGAGAGAAGAGTTTATTTGTTTATAATAAAGTTTACTTTGGATACGGCGAATGAATGTTTTTCCCACATAAACTTGGCTTAATCACTATAAATTAAGTTTATTAACTGTTAAAAAACCTCATTTGGGTCATGTTTGTATGTAACAAATATTTATTTTGCTGTATCCAAAACAAATTTTATCAAATACAAATAAACTCTTCTCTCAGTGCAGAGATTCCATTATTTTAAGAAACGTGGAACCTTTCACACTGTTCACACTGATTTCAGACGATTTCAGAGATTTCCAAAATTCATCAAAGTATTTTCAGGATTTCCGCAAGTTTCTATCGTTTCTCCGAAATTCCAGCGATTTGAACAATTTCTGTATAAATTCGAAATTTTTCCCAAGATCTTCCAAACCTATCAAGATGGTTTTTTTCCCTCAATTTTCACAGTTTCTTAAGAGTTCTTTATGATTCTCCACACGTACCATCAATTTCCAATGCTTTTCGCAGCCCTTCAGGATATTTGACGATTTTCAAAATGTCAAAACTTTTCCAGAATCTTTCAATTTTCAAGGTTTTATGTTTGTGGAATTTTTCAGTCTTTCTTTTCGATTCAAGTGAAGGATTTTTTATTACTTCGTCATTGTTCGTGATATTTCAAAACTTGTGAAGCAATTGGAAAGTTAATAAAGGTATCGTCACTATGCGATCAACAAAAATTTCTCCACATTCCATACATTCCCACTGAATAGAAAAATCTCCTTTTCAGTTCTCTTCTCTCCAATAATTTTCATATTTTACAGGAATTTCCACATTCTTTCATAAATCTTTTTCAAAATTGTTTCAAGTTTCCTTTCTTAGACTTTTCTATAGCTTTCCTTCACTTTCATAGAAACTGTCTGAAGTTTCAAAATTTCTACCAGCTCCCTTTGTTGCTCAACTTTGAATCGTTTATTGGAACGAATTATTATTAGAATAACGAAATACTCAGCTGTCAGAGACCCAAAATTTTGCAGTACTTTCTTTCAGCAATGTTTCTAGTTCTAAAGAGTTGATTTAAAACGTCAAATAACGATATTCCTGAAGTTTGAATAGTTTATTGAAACAAATTAGTGATCGAATAACATAATACTCAGCTTTTTAACACCCAATAAAGTTGCTGACACAGCAAACCTCGAAAATGTGCTTTGCTGATATGGCAAAACATGTGCTATTATAGCAAAAATGTTGGCTCTTTTAACAATCGCTTGCCATTCAGCAAACCGAGATTGTAGATATCCAGACAGCTAGAAAATTTTGCTGAATTAGCAAATATCTTGCTAAAATATCAATATTTTTGCTGTAACAGCACCCACACTTTTGCTAATTTAGCAAAGCACATTTTTCGAAATCGATTTTTCAGCAAAAATTTCTCTCTTTGCGTGCAGTTCCTAGAAGTCAATTCGAGAACGTGAATGATGGCACGGAGAAGAAATGGTTTGCTATCAATACTATAGCGCCTACAAAGAAATTTGTTGTCCTTGCAAAAATATTCACTCCAGCAATTGAGATGTTAATTCTGTTAACAAATTTGTTTATGTCAGCAAAAAAATATAGTTGTGTCAATTTATTTTTATAGGCTTGTTATGCCAGCAACAATACTTTTTTCTCCGTGCATCTGAAGATTCATCAGTTTTTTGTAAGTTTGAATTTTTGTTTCGTTTCTATAAACGATTCAAAAACTTCGACGATATAAATAACGATCATTCATCAGATCTTGTGGGTTCGAAGTTTTGGTTTCGTTTCTAAAAAGGATCCAAACTTCAGCAACATGCTCCCTAAATCTGGAAGGGTGAAAAATCACTCGTCCATTCACTCCACTAAGTCTCAAAAGTGAGCCAGTTTAAAACTGGAAAATTCACTCTAGAATTGGAGTGGCTGTGAGTTTGTAACCTCAAACCTTAGATTATCGCTTTAAAAGAGTGGAAATTTCGCTCGAAATTTCGACAGGCTCACTTTTGGCTGGAAGAGTGAAAGTGAGAAAATTTTTTAATCTTCTTTTCTCATTTTTCTTCCTAACTCATTATAATCATTCCAAGGAGCAAAGAATTCCAATTTCTTGCACCAAATTTCATTGATCTGAAAAAAACAACAAATTCCTCTGTATCCCATCCACCCCAATAGTCATCACCGAAAATTCCTATCAATCTTATAATATCTTTACGTCAATGGTTGATTTGTATGCAGACCTTGCGAGCCGATCTTGAACTCGATTGACTGTAGAACGGTGTGTTACAACACGTACGCGATATCGATAATACATCGTAATGATAATGAATTGCACATATCGTTGTCGCATTGTAATTGAGGTGAAATAATGAGCCGCTTCCGACTTTACGTTGGTATTATCATCATCATCATCATTATTTAATGATTCCTGATTGTCAAAACTAGAATGAAATCCAAAACTTTCATAATACCCCGCCATAATTGTTCAACTTCCAAGGACGCGAATCACACGATTTTTATCAAAAAAACTATTTTTCTCGATAAAAGGAACGTTACATTTTTCCCCCTTCTTCGTTTTTCAAATTCTTTTTATTTTTCAAATGTCAAGGTCGCAAATGCATGCACACAATTTTTTTTTCCATGCCAAGGTTCTCCCTTTTACATCGACACAATCTTCTTTTGTAAAAATTCAGTACATGTGCGCGGGAGAAGCGAAATATCCGTATCGTGTTACCAGCGATATGTAAAATGAGTATTTGTAATTAATATTCTTGTATCGGATATCGAATTGAAAATTGTGGATTTTCAGTTCTCGGAGGACGCGAAAATGGTGATTTCACAATTTTTCAAAGCAAATCAATCATTCGTGAAATAGATTTTATATCTGCCTCGAATGGTGATATTTTAAAATTCAGTTTAGATAATCCTCATTAAATTCGAATACCTAATTGGATGATTTGTGAGAGTCGTTCAAGTACAAATGTACGAACTCGCGAACTGTATATAAATTATATACCGATTTTCTAATTTGAATTACATTTATACATTTTATATAACATATTCAATTTTATTTATATTCTTTATCTTTCATAAATTGTTCAGAATGTTTGTATTTTATAATTCGATGATTTACAACAACACAGTCATTTTCCTAACAAAAATAATGTATGCGGAATTTATAAGACGTAGATAAAGTATATATAATTTATATACAACTCATTGGCGTTATCCTCACGTGAGTTTATCAAAGAAATTACAATTGTTTTTTGCATACGAAAGATAAAATTTTCAACTGTAGAGCATATTTTTCAAAGAAAGAATCATTGAAATTGTTCAATTTATTGTTTGTTGCGTGCAACGGGTCGATATAAATTCCCAAAAGGAAAGATAGCTTGACTGACAGACGAACAGACAGAGAGAGAGAGAGAGACAGACGGACAGACAGACATATAGACTGCGCGATTGTGGAAAAAGCAAGCATGGCAAGATGAGGCAGGCCGACAGGCAAGCAGCAGGCAGGGAAGCAAGGAAGAAGTAGAGGGAGGTAAAAGAGGAGGAGACGACGGCGGCGGCGGCGGCGGCAGCGGCGGCGGCCGTGTTGGAGTACCAATGTGAAGGCCATCATTGTACACATGTATTTTCAAAGTGAAGGTCTTGGGTTCTCACTTTGATCCCCCTCTTGACATCTTAACTCAGTTTTATACCACACACGTAATACTGCACGATCTTCGGTCATGTTCGTTACATACCGAGTTGTACTCCTCCTCAGTGTCGGAACTCCTCGTATCTTCTGCCGCAGTTGCTGATGTTGCTTTCATTGTACATAATAGAGGGACAATGTTTGCGAACGTTTATTGTAATCATCTCCGAACGAATCAAATCGTCTAATGCAGATGCAAAGTAATATGTACAATAATTGATTCTCAACTCGTATACAAATAGATTATGACTAGAAATATTGGTAATGCTTTGTAGAATATGAGATAAGAATCGTAATATATTGCTATATAATGGCTATGTATTGAAATATATAGATGTACATCCTAGAATATTGCGGAAAGTACTCTATTTCTTTCAAGAGGTGGTTCCTGAGGCGAAAATAGAACACTTGAAACTACCAGGTCATTCAATATGTCCGTAGGATACATGAGAAACAAAACAAAAGTTTGACGAAACTCGATTTTATTATTCAACATAGTTGCCTTCAAAGGCGATACAACGAGTATAGCGATTTTTCAACTTTTCGATACCACTTTTATAGTAGGATTCCTCTTTCTTTTCAAAATAGACCCCCAGTTTCAGTGATTACTTCATCATTGGACTTAAATTTCTTTCCAGCGAGTATTCTATTGAGATCTGGAAACAGGAAAAAGTCGCCTGGGGACTAAATCTGGAGAATAATCTGGGGTGGGTAAGCAATTCGAAGCCGAATTCATTCAATTTTGACATCGTTTTCATCGATTTGTGACACGACACAGTGCACTGTCTTGGTGAAACAACACTTTTTTCTTTCGCAAATGTGGCAGTTTCTTTGCGATTTCAGTCTTCAATTGAACCAAAAGTGCATAGTAATAGTCGCTGTTTATGGTGGTTCCTTTTTGGAGATAGTCGATGAATGATTATTCCCTTCCATCCCAAAATATAGACGCCATCACTTCACCGGTCGACTGTTGCGTCTTTGCTCGCTTTGGATTCGATTCGTCGACTGCTGTCCACTCAGCTGACTCTCTTTTGGATTCCGGGGTATAATAGTAAAGCCATGTTTTATCCATTGGCACATATCGACGATAGAATTCGATTTTATTGCGGTTTAACAGCGCCAACACACTCCTCCGAAGCATCAATTCGTTGTTGTTTTTGGTCGACCGTGAGCTCACGCGGCACCCACTTTGCACAGAGCTTTCGTATACTCAGATGTTCGTGTAAAATGGTAAAAACCCTACCATCCGATATCTTTACAATGTTAGCTAGCTCGTGTACCTTCAATTTGCGATCGTTCATAACCAATTTGTGGATTTTATTGATGTTTTCTGAAATAACAGCTTCATTTGGGCACCCACTGCGCTCTGCATCATTTCTGCTGGTATGACCACGTTTAAATTCAGCAATCCAATTCTCTACCATTTGTCTCGATGGAGCAGAGTCCGGATAATGTTTATTTATCAAGTTATTGTTTGGTTTCCATTGTGTTTTTCTCCATCAAAAAGCAATGCTTTATCCAAACTCGAAATTCAGCTAAGATTGTGCCAATTAGAATGGCTGTTCCTGGAACAATCAAGTATACCATGACAACTAATTAGTGGAAACGATGGAACAATGATGGGATAATATTGGCACAATTGCTCCTGGTCCAAATTTGTTCCTGCACTGAGAATAAAGCACCCAGGTGTGGGAACTAAAGTTCAGCTGTGACAAATAAAATTCATTGGATCCAACTAAATTCTTATCCAGAGTGACTGAACTCTTGTTCTCCGCGTGGAACTTTCAAAAAGTTTCTAATTCATCGGGGAAAAAAATAATTGAAAGTCGACCACGATAGAGTGTAATTTTGAAATCGCGAGGCCACCGAATTTTCACTCTAAAAGAAAGAAAGGGTTCCCTCGAAACAGACTGGCTCACTTCTGAGACTTAATGGAGTGAAAAACGTGATTTTTCACTCTTTCAGATTTAGAAAGTGCTTCATGCTTTGCAGGTCCCAAACGACATTCGGATGGACTCGTATAGGAAACTCGTTTTCGATAATTGGCCTAAACAAGATCTCATCCAGGGATTCCAAACGGGGATCTAAGGAATCCCTGGTGAAACTTTAAGAGGGAGTACGAGTGGCTCTGGGTGAAAACCTGGTTTATTAGAAATGAGAGTTTGAGTTCGCGTGGAACGCTCCCTGGTCAGAAAAATCTCTCTGAATCCCTCTGAAATCTCTCTGAATTTCTCTGAATCTCTCTATATTTTGGGACAAATTTCAGAGAGATTCAGAGCAATTCCAGAGTAATTCAGAGGAAGTAAGAGACTTTTCCCATAGTGATACGTTCTGAATTCTTCCACTTCCTTCGAATCTCTCCGCATATCACTGAATTTTATATATTTGAATTTCAAAGCTCCCTCTGAATTTACCTGAATATCTCTGAATTTCTCTAAATCTTCCGGAATCTAATGTATTCAGATTTCCAAGTTTCCTCTGATTTTCACTGAATCTCTCTGAATTCCTCTGAATCTCCGGGAATTGATTGTATTCAGATTTCAAAGCTTCTTCTGAATTTCTCTGAATCTCTCTGAATTCCTCTAAATATCCCGGGATTTATTGTGTTCAGATTTCAGAGCTTCCTCTGAATCTTTCTGAATTTCTCTGAATCTCTCTGGATTACTCTGAATCTTTCTAAATTCCTCTGAATATTTCTAAAAGAATTCCACGCACAATTTTTCTCCATTTATCTTCCTCTGGAAGTCTCTGAAACTTCCAGAAAGCCTCTGAAATGCAGGACCAAGAATTGTACTTAATTCATTCTTCTCTGAATTTCCCAGACCCCCCCCCCCTCCCCCCGATCTCTCTAAATTCCTCTGAATCTCTCTGAATTCACCTGTCTCTGTGAGTCTCTGACATTCCTTGAATACCTCTGAAATCCTGAACCAAAAATTTAGCTGAATCAATTTCTCTCTGAATTTTTCTGAATTCCTCTGAATTACTCTAAATCACGCTGAACCTTTCCAAATTCTTCTGAATATTCCCGAAAAGCTCTACGCACATATTTTCCCTAATTCACCTGTCTCTGTGAGTCTCTGACATTCCCTGAATACTTCTGAAATCATGAACCAAAAATTTCACTGAATTAATTCCTCTCTGAACTTCTCTGAATTCCTGTGAATCTCTCTGAATTACTCTGAATCTTTCTAAATTCCTCTGAATATTTCTAAAAAGTTCCACGCACAATTTTTCTCAATTCATCTTCATCTGGAAGTCTCTGAAACTTCCAGAAAACCTCTGAAATGCAGGACCAAGATTTTACTGAATTCATTCCTCTCTGAATTTCCCAGACTTCCCCCGCATCTCTCTGAATTCCGCTGAATCTTTCTGAAAAATTCCACGCACATTTTTCCCTAATTCACCTGTCTCTGTGAGTCTCTGACACTCCCTGAATACCTCTGGAATCCTGAACCAAAAATTTAGCTGAATTAATTCCTCTCTGAATTTCTCTGAATTCCTCTGAATCTCTCTGAATTACTCTGGATCTTTCTAAACTACTCTGAATATTTCTGAAGAGTTCGACGCACAATCTTTCTGAATTCATCTATCTCTGAAAGCGTCTGAAATTCAGGCCCAAGGATTTTACTGCATTTCCCAGAATTTCCCTGCATCTCTCTGAGTTCCTCTGAATTTTCCTGAATCCTTCTGAAAAATTCAAAGCACAAGTTCTTTCAATCCACTGGTCTCTGAAATCCTCTGAACCACGCTGAATTGCTCTGAATTCCTCTGATTCTTCCTGAATCTCTCTGGAACGTGAAATTTTCAGAGAGATTCGGAGAGATTTTTTTACCAGGGCTGTGAAAAGGTTGACTGAATTTGACTGGATCTTACTTGGAAACTGGACTTTACGGGGAAAATAATTTAACTGCAGCTACGAAGTAACTAGCCCAGACATGGATAGCCATTGAATTGGCTCCTGCAGCTAAATTTTAACTGTTACAGCAAATTAATTGGCTGTGAAGGTCAATTTTTTACTCTTATAACTAAAATTCAGCTGTAGGAGCTAATTCAATGGCTATGGCATCAAAAAATGTTTAGTCGGTGTTGTTTGGGCATCGAAATTCATTTTATTCTATTTCTCTTCAATAATAGAAGTTGCTTTACACAAAATGCTATAACTCACGAATCAATAGTTAGATTGCTATAAAAATTACACACGTATCGTTTGAAGGTTAGTACCCCAGCCAGCAAAGTACTTCCAAATTCACGTTTTCGCTACTAGCAGTGTTAGTGGTAGCAACGTAGTAGCTTTTCCATTACCGTGAGACTGCATGCTACCATAACATATATACGATTCAATTTATAACGTAGCACTACCTCAGCGCTACTAGTATTATCAGCAAGCGCTACCAAGTAGTGCTTCTAGTAAAAATACTACCAAGTCGCTCCTATTTCCATACATAAATGGAGCCATATATGTACAGAAGATTTTTAACTGTACAAGTGAATGGTAGCACCACTGCCAGAAGCGCTGCCTTGATTTTGTTGGCTGGGACTAAATAAAAATCATATGGAAACAATTCTAGTAACGCCATCTATGTGTAATCCTACGGACTTCTTGAATGGATTGTTACATAAAATGAATGCCACATAAAGTATGCTCGTCGATCATAGGAGTAGTCCATATACTTGCCACCTGAATGGTCAATAACTCATTTCATTTGATAATTCCAAAACTAAGCATCTTCAAATATTTTATCCAAAGACAAAGTGTCTTTTCCTTGCCCCAGGAATCAACTCTTTGAAAGGGTAATAGCGATTGTGTTACTCAATTTATAAGAATATTCCTTCAATTACAATTCTCATTAACAATATCATGTACATTTTTTGATTGCAGGTATGTATTTTCAAGCTGACGAGTCTTTTCATTTTGAGAAATTGTGAGTACGAATGGCAAATATAATATATATAAAGTATAGGTAAGAATGAATGTAGAATTGAAAAAATCTACACTCGAAAGAAAGTGAAAACATAAAACTTGACACTAATCTCTTTTCGTGAGTCATCCAATTCGTACGGGTTAATTTATATTTTTCTTCCTCCATCGTATCCTCTCTTCTCGACGAGCCGCATCCACTCCGACGACGTTTACGAAAAATCGGCTCGGTGCGTCGCTTAAAAAACATCAACTATCATCATTGGCCTTGAACCTGAGAATGACGCACTAAAAATGAATTGAGCTACCGCCGCTGGTTTTACCAACGAACCATATGGACGCATTCAAAGAGATAAATTTGGTCATGCAAGGAGGAGGATGCGCGCGATGCGTTCGTTTCTGTTCAATTGAAAGATGAGGGAAAAAAATGAAGAAATCACATTAAGCGACGAGGTACGAGGTGATAGGAAGATGGAGGAGGAGGAGGAGGAGGAGGAGGAGAAACAACGCATTGGTTGTTTGGAGATAGATAACCATTATTGCAATATGATAATACGATCGTTATCAAATGTTTGATTCGACGACAACGACAATGTGATGATGATACGACGACGATGATGATGATGATGATGATGATGCGGAGGAGACCAAAGTGCAAAAAAGATATTAGTAATTCTTCATATGATTTTCAAACGGTACCTTCAGAATTTTACTGATTTTGCGCAATTTTGTCCAAGGTTAGGGTGAGTCTGAGCCTACTTGGATGACGTCACCGACGTCTCGTGGCCTTAAACTTGACTCCCCTCGGTCTCTTCCTCACCGAATCTACTGATTACCTCTTCTCCCTCTACCCACAACTTCGATACATTTTTACAAGGAATCCGTGTATCGATTGATCTTTTCACCAGCAGGTCCTTCACATTCAGATGATATTAGATCACGGTATATCTCGTATATCGAGAACTAATTGATTCTCGTGCATTATTGAATCAATTTGTCGCGTTAACGTCAGACTGGGTCGATAACGGTTTTTATATCATTTCAAAATCAAGATACGTAGAGGTGTTGAGAGATAACGACGAAAGCGACGAGATGTTGATCGGGTGGGAAAAATAAAATGCAGGTATTTTATATTGAAAATGCCTCATGAGACCATTTTTTTCGCGTTCGTGGAGTTGTGAGTTCGAATTTCTTGTTAGGCTTTCAGAAAACCAGCTCAGAAATTCGAAGACTTCTAAAATAATTGAGCGACAGCAACCGTGACTAGCACGGGCATAGAATTAGCTCCTGTAACTAAATTTCAACTGTTACAGCGAATAAATTAGTTACAATGGCAAATTTTTTAGCTACAGGATCCACATAGCACTCCAATAGCATTTTTCGCGCAAATGTAAGCGATTCACATTCAAATCGAGTTGATGTATCGCTAGCAAAGCGTTTGCATTTGCGTGCATATGGCGAGTGATGGTATTATGTGCTACACGGAAAAAATAATTTAGCTGCAGCAGTTAAGTAGCTAGCACGGACATGGACAGCCATTAAATTAGCTCCTGCAGCTAAATTTTAGCTGTTACCGCAAATAAATTAACTAGAAATGCAAAGTTTTTTGCTGTAACAGCTAAAATTTAGCTGCAGGGGCTGTCCCTGTCCGTGCTAGCTCCTTAGCTGCTGTAGCTAAATTATTTTTTCCGTGTAGCAAAAGACGGGCCAATTGCGCGCATGAAGACATGACTCTGAAGGCTCAAATTTTGCGTGCACAGAATGTTATCTGGGCAGCTGCAGATGAATTATTTTTTTCGTATAGTAGCATCAGACAGCATAGTCCGCACTGATTGAATCTTTCTTACAGAAAGTGCTATGAGCGCGCCCTGCTGAAAATGCGAGCAGGGCCATCTTGAAGGCAGGGCACACCGGACCCGAGCCCAGGGCCTCCTGCAAAAGGGGGGCCTCTTCGTAGAGAATCGTTAAGATTCTTATATATTTTTTCAAAAAGCTTACTTAAGGGGTCTACCCTAGTTAAAATTTTCAAAAAAAGACAGTTTTTCAGAATTTTTTGAACAGTTTTGTAATATAAATATTGATATAAAAGTTATTACACTGTATCAATACACTATCGAAATATATAAAAAAAAATTTTGTGGAACATTTTCGTAAGTTTTCAAATATGAAAATGACAGTTAAAAAAAAGTCCTAAATAAAAGGTGTGTCTGCGCTGTTGATAAATTCTCTGGGATGGATGGTCTGAAACAAAAAATTGAACGGCGTTAGAGAAAAGGAGTACGATTGGGGTTGATTTTCTCCAACGGAAAGTGGCCGAAAATTGGGCTCTAGATAGTTTCAATTTTTTCACATTTGATGGCGCTCGCCACAGTAAGAACCGGAGACCAATTGGTTAAACACTTCGTTTCCATGGTTACTCAGCAGTACATACTGGTAAACACGTACGACAGCGCCAATTGCGAGGCCTATCTAGGCTACGTTTTCGGGGGCACTTCAAAAGTACTGCGATCGTACTCCTTTCCTCTATTCTTCATGCATAGCGCATATCGAGCGATTTTTGATTCTTTGAAAATTGACAAAATGGCGTTTTTCAACACTTTTTGGCAAAAGAAAAAGAGTTAAAATCAAAATTTTGAAAAACCCTCGGTATGCGCTGTAGCCGTAGTAGCACAGAATATGTGGTAAAAATTTCATAGGGATCGGTCGAGTAGTTTCGGAGATTGTATCAACAATGCAAAAAATGCGTTTAAAGTTTTTTTCAAAGAAAAATCGTGGAAAAATGTTACCTGTTCTTAATCAGCGATGCTTGCAGCATACATTATGTCTTTGAGTATGATATTTCCACATATGTATACTTTCGAAAAATGTAAAAAACAAAAAATCGAATTTTTGAAAATTCAAATCAGGGGAGACCCCTTAAACAAAATGAAATCAAGTGATTTTGAAAATGAAACTAATTCTACATATACAAAAAAGTGAAAATTCAGCTAATACTTATTTTAAAGAAAAATCCTAATGATCAATGTTAGAGCGGTTCTTTAAAAATTTCAAAATTTTACGTCTCCTTATGTGGGCCTTCACTCCAAGTAGGCCCAGGACCTTCAAGCAATGAAACATGGCCCTGAATGATGATCCCACACAGATCCGGATAAAAAACAGTTGTCAGGCTTTGAACGGTTTTTGTCCCAGGAAATCTAGTCAAGAACTGACAAAATTTCTACCTGGTTTCGTCCGGAATCACTAAACATGGAATATCCTGTTAAAAACTGACAGAAAAAATTTTGTCAGTTTTTGGGCCAGCCAAAAGTGAGCCTGTCGAAATTTTGAGTGAAATCTCCACTCTTTTAGAGTGATATTCTAAGGTTTGAGGTTAGAAACCCACAGCCACTCAAATTCTAGAGTCAATTTTTCACTCTAAAAGAGTGGGGGTTCACTCGAAACGAGTGAAAATCCCACTCGAAGAGAACTGGCTCACTTCTGAGACTTAGTGGAGTGAAACACGTGATTTTTCACTCTTTCAGATTCAGAGAGTAGCCTGTTCAAAGCCTGACAACTATTTTTTGTCCGGATTTGCCTGGCATTTTCAATAGGGTGCGTAAAAAGTCCGAGCACGTTTTAATTGCTACGTTGTTCCAACGTTTTAGAACCTCAATTGGAATCATGTTTTTATGGAAAAGTTTCGTGTACGCTTTGAGCGTGTACTAAAACTAAGAAACTGAAAAGAAATCCTTAAGAGTTAATTCTTTGAAATTGTAAAAAATTGGCGATGTTAGTAAAAATTCACACCAAATAGTATTCTTTTAACTCCACGTGATGTCATTCTCACACCATAAAGTGTCATTCCAACAGCTTTCGGTGTTATTTTGTTACCGATTTTAGGGTAGACTTGTATCGAATCCGCCTAGTGTGAATTCCGACACCGGTTTTTTTGACGTGCAGTATTCGATTATTAATCAAGAAAATAATCATTCCCCATTTTCTCTCCTACGAACCAGTCAATTTCTTGTTAGCAATTCTGCTCCGTTCGCATATGATAGTGGAAAATTACTCCCTGCTCTCAATTGTCAAAAGAGCGATGTATCTAGAGGTGCACGCAGAAGCTCTCACCGCTTAACGCGTACTGATTGTTCACAAACGTCGTTTATATTTCATAAAAGATGCCAGGAAGCTCACAGTTATTTCGCTTTTGTTTTTATTCTTCATCATAAGTCTTGTCTAAAACCAGAATATTTATTTTTCTCTTCATATGATGTAGCTTGTATATATTCAGTAGCACGCGGAGAAGATTATTTATTTATCAATGATCAGTAACGTGCAATAATGTTACATTGTAGAGATTTGCATACGTTAGCTGGGATCTCTGAATGTGTTTTTAGGTATTTGATTGCTTTGAGAGACGAAGCTTCTTTGGAATAACACAAAATAGACAAATTTTGGAGTATATTTTCTTACCGGACCGATGGAATTCATCGAAGTTCTGCGAACGAACACAGAACATTGTATCACATTGGAAGAGTTTTGTTGTAAAAATTGCCAAAGTCTTCACAACATTATTATACCATCAATTTTACCACTCGATATTGATTTTGGAGTCAAGACTCGCGCTGTGAAATTGAAACTTTTATGGTTGTATACGAAAGCATACGGACAAAATTATTCGCGACAGTGAGATCTGGTTTCATTTCGTATCTCCTGCTGGAGTAGCTCATTTTTTTTGCTGTGACGGCAATCTATTCGCTATTATAGCAATCTTATACAGTTGTTGATATTTGAATAACTAAAACAGGCGTTGGCTCAACTAAATTCAAATTCAATTTCTCTGAATTTAGTTGCTGTGGCTAATTTGAAATTGCCTTTACTACAGCTTTTATTACCGGCTTCTATTCTTTTATTACTCGGAACTAATTTTCACAACTAACTTCAGTTCATTCGGTCGAATGAATTATTTTTTTCGGTGTGGCGGCCAAAAAATTCGACTTCTCCAGCAAAATTGGTGAAGATTTTCCTAGTCCAGCGAGAAAATTGACTGTTCTGATCGAAAATCGATCATGTTGTGTTCTTCCACAAAGAAGATTTGCCATTCAATCTAGTGGGTGATTCGAAATTGCCGTACACTTTTTTGAGAGCAGATTCTTGATGGAATTCTGAAACGATTTTCATCCGAAATATTCTAAGCTGATCCTTAAAGAATCCAAATATTTCGGAAGGATCATATCTTTGATATTTGAATCCAATATCATTCTCTGAGGCAGATCACGGGGTATTCCTGGAAAAGAAAATAAAACTAATTTAGCTTCATTCGTTGTGGAAGTCGTAGCGATTCAAAGTTGTTGAATTCTGATTGGCTGGAATGCAGAAAATTCATAACCGCTATAACTCTACAACGAAAAACGCTGAATTGGTTATATTTTTTTCCAGGAATACTCTGTGATCTGCCTTAGAGGATGATATTGGATTCAAATGTCAAAGATACGGTCCTTCCAAGATATTTGGTTTTTCCAAATAAACCAAAAATGCCCATATCTCCGAATTTAAGGGCCAGATCAAAATATTCCGCACCAAAATCGTTTCAGAATTTCATCAAGAATCTGCACTGAAAAAATTGTACGGCAATTTTGAATCACTCGGTGTAATACCTCGATTTGCTGTGTCAACAAATTTTGAGACTCTTCAGGGAATATGATGATTTTATTGTATCTTGTCGCTGTATCTGTTCTGTAAGTTTCGAACTACAGCGTGTTGGAGAAATCATAAGTGCTTGGATCGAAGCGCAAAGAACAAATTCGAGGACTTTGAAATTTTGCGTATAATTCATATGTCGACATATCATTGGGCAAATTTTGAACCAAAAGTTTGAAATTTTTTGACGATTCTAAAGTTCTTGTGCACTGAATCCCGGTTAGAATTTTTCTCAATTGAGGACTGCAGTCCATCAGCAGAACTTGAGCTATCCAAGGTTGGGTTTAGCCCCAAGACCTTCTAACTTTCGTCCACACGGGTCTTTACAAGGACCGATTTATTTTTTATCTGAGATTTTATCAATTTCAGGCCCATAAGACGGTATTTTATTGTATATTCTATTGTCCCTTTCCCTAAAGAATGGCGTGCTTGACATATCAATCGTCCAACTCTGCACAGTGGGGGAACACCCGTTAAAAAATCGTTCAGGTCTAATCATGGACATGTTTTAGCAAAATTATTCGTGAGTCTGATTACAGCTGGTCGTTCATTTTTGAAACCCGTGATCAAACTTAACCACCAGCGATCATGCCCGACAAACCATTCTCGCTCGTGATCATGCAAAATCCCACCAATTGAGGAATGTTCATACAAAATGACTCTGTGTTGATTTTTCCATCACAAATACAAATGCTTGATCATGCTAAATCGGCCCCAAACGCAGGCGTGTACGCCTGATCACGCATGATCATGCCTGAAAACTGGAAACTAGAGAATGGGAGTTGCACGAGCACAATGAGTAGAAATGATTAACAATCAATTAATGTTTGATAACATTATTATAGTTTCATTCCTTTACAAAAAACTCATTGATTTTGTATGAATTACTCATGTATAATGGAGAATAATCGAGCGTGATTGGGTGTAATTAGGCATGATTAGTCCTCATCACGTAGGTACGAAATTGAGGCCTGATTTTTTCAAGGACAAAGTGGATATTGCCTGGAATGTTGCGATGTCTTAAGGTAAAATACTGACATACCAGGTGTAGAAGTATCAAACCGGAATTTTTTTGTAAAAATCACACGTTTGTTGTTTGAAAATGATAAATAATATTTTACTCGAAATAATCTCCATTGCTGTTTATACATTTGTCCAACCTTTCCGGCAGTTTATGAATGCCACGCCAAAAAAAAACAGTTCCTCTTTTGAAGCGAACCAGTTATCGAGCCATTCTCCTGCATTTTCACACGAATTGAAAGGTTGTTCAGCGAGAGCTTGTCCCATTGACGCGAGCAGACGATAATCGGACGTAGCCAAGTCTGGAGAATAAGCCGCATCCCCCAACTGAACCACCTCGATAGTTTCCCTGACCCGTTTGCTGTGTGTAATGGGGCATTATCGTGGATTGAGATGACTTTGTGTTGCCTTCTTCCATATTCCGATCGTTTTTCACGCAATGCGCGATTCCAGTCGATTATTTGTTGTTGGTAGCGATCTGTGTTGACGGTTTGCCCAGGTTTCAGCAGCTCATAGTAGATTCACCAAACGCAAAGCATTGTCTTCTTTCCAAAACAATTTGGTCTTGCAGGGGATGTTGATGATTCGCCTGGATTCACTCATAATTTCCAACGCTTAGGATTCTTAAAATATATCCATTTTTCATCACCTGTCACGATTCGATGGAGAAATGATTTTCTTTTGTATCCATCGAATAGCATTTCATGTGGAACCCATTTTCCCACTTTCCGAATCTCCCCCTTGGCTTTCAAACGAATGGAGAAGGCTTTCCGCGTCACATTCGGTTGATTCGCGAGTTCCCGTTGAGTTTGAGTATCATCTTCATCCAAAACGGCTTGTAATTCGTCGTCTGTGAATTTTTTCGGTGGTTTCCCACGCTCTCTGTTTCTCACGTCAAAATCACCACTTTGAAATTTTTTGAACCACTCGAAACACTGTGTTTTACCAAGGGCGTGTTCACCGTAAGCTTCGACAAGCTTTCTTGTGATTCTGCAGCAGTTTTCTTCAAATGATAACGAAAAATCAATGCTGTCTGCAGATCGCAGTTTGTAGGTACAAAATTCGACATGTTTAAGGTTGTAACACAATTACGGGTGTACAAAACTCCTATTGTCTTGTGTTGAAAATCTTCATCAGCTGTTAGGGGAAGAAGATGATGGAGCTGAAGAAGTGGTCAATGATTCAATTTTTGCTATAAGTACAAAAAGGAACGTAAAATAATGTCCTCGACTTCTAAAATCCGTTATTCGTTCGACCAGTGTGTGTTATTTCGCACTAGAAAGAAGACACAATGAAAAATATCAGAATTTCTGGGTATAGAGTTACATTCAGGTATTATTCTGTCTAAAAACCGGATGTGATACTGAATGGATGCAAGATCCGTGACACTGCGTATTAGTTCAACAATACTGTCTATCCAGAATAGAGTGAAATTACAAGAACGAATTTTTTTCCTTGTTTCGCACTGTCCTGCGGTATTCTCTTACCGAATTATCCATTTGAAAGTAACTTCGATCGAGAAATTGAAACTTCACCCCCGGATGAGGAACAACAAGGCAAAAGGCAAGGTAACGGTGAAAGGATTGCATAAGCAAATTCTAAGTCCCTTACCTTTTTGAGAACAACACAAACGAGGTTGAGGGAGAAAAAGAAAGCATTAAAGTGCTCGAAGAAAGAATGCTGACGCTGCTATCGTAGAGGCAACAGAAAGAAAAGAAGAAACAGCAAAGGAAAGAATATCTCTCTCGTTGACCCTGAACTTGACTGATATTCTTCTCTTCTTTTTCTCTGTTATTACTATTATTCGTACTGTAGATTAAAAATTCAATTAATTCCGTCGTAACGTACTATATATTTCGTTGATTGTTGAAGAGGAGAAACGCTTGGAATAAGAAGAAAAATAAATATATAGCAATAAACTCTCAACTATCTGTTTGCCTATCTCCGTTGATACGCGTGTACCTGCTTAACCATCCGGTTATCCTTGAACTTGATTTATCTATACTCCGGTCTTTAATATGCGATCTTTGTATGCATCAAGACGAAGATGAACAGAGAAAAAAATCATAAGGAACGAGAATTCTCATAGTTTAGAATTTTATTCAGGATATCCTATATGCAAGGAGGATCGTATGGGATCTTATTCGTTTAAAAATCTCCTCCAGGGATGAATCATAATCTCATTCATCCGACTTCTACACGTCGCGGCTTCTTTTTTTTTCCGTGAATTTATAAATCATGAGAAAATTATTCAAAGTTTTTTTTGTACACATGCACTCGTATAATTTTTTATCCACATAGTAGTTAAAATATTATCTAAATCTTGCGTGAGTGCTTTAGCGTACGACAACGCAAAACCCGAAGTCGACTCCGATGGAGTGGATTTTATCGCGTGGAAATCTAAAACGAGAATATACTATATTATAAGGGAGAAAATATTGTACGCACACCCAGTCTCGACATTTACAACTTCATTTTACAGCTCTTTGTACTCGTTTCACACTCGGTTCCTTCTCACTTCTCCACGTGTCATGATCTTTCGAATCAACACAACGGGTATCACCTATTTTATCATCGATTCCCCTTTCTCTCGCGAAACACGACTATCCAAACCAACTATGGTTCTATGATATTTGATTTTTATTTATCATACAAAACGAAGGGAAATCTCTTGTAACAATGGAGAAACCATTCACTCGAGTCCAGGAGAGAGTATACTTTATGGGATTAAGCGACCGAAGAGAAAGAGAAAGTAACGGGGAAAAGATTACGTAATGTTCTTTTCCCTTTGTTATGTTCTTCGATTGAGAGCTCAACCGTAGAGAACGTGGAGAAAGAAGAAACGACTAATTAGAGAAATAATAATAACAACAACTATGATAATGGTCAGAGAAAAAGAACAAGAACAAGGAGGAGAGGATGAGTGAAACCATCCGGTTGGCCTTGAACTTGACATTTCAAAGATAAAAAATAAGACGGGAGAGTGGAGGAGGGAGAGAAAGAAGAAAGAAAGTGAGGGAAAGGAAAAAAATAGGAGAGAGAAGCGTTCGCGAAGGCCGAAGAATTGCAAATTTAACAGGCCGAAATTTGACGAAAACGACCGACTATGATCGACCGAGGCGACGTCCTTGACAAAATTTCGCTCCTTCTCTGTTTCTTTTTTTTTTTTCTTTTCTTTTTTTTCCTTACATTTCACTCGCTTGTTCGTGAATTCTTTGCCGACGATCAACAGCAGTCACGGCAGTCACGGCTCTTGACAGTCTCAACGAATTTTTTCTCCATTTCAGTTGTTTTTTTCCTACCGGTAGTTCTATGAATTGCCAACAGATGGTATATGGTGTGTGATATTTTCGATCCTAGAATTAAATATATATTTCCATATTTGGGGGAGAAACTTTCAAAAGCGAGGACCTTCGATTTTCATCCCTCGGCTCTGTTATTGCAATAACGTTAGATAACGAGCCAAGGTGGAGTTTCTTGTTTTCGAAGCGTGTATATACATTTCTCTTCCCCTCTTTCGCACTTTTTATAATACGTCGTCTCTCCGACGACGTGGCCTTGACCGCGACCCAGGGTCTTCATCCTTCGACCAAAGTTTCACTGTTGTAGTCTCTCGGGGGATCGATTTGTTGTTCCTCACAGCAATTCTAATTCCGTAACCGCCTCCACGGTATAATATTCCGCCAGTTTGTTATAATAATTCTCACGGTCAATGACGATCGACTTGTTGCCACGCTTCTATCCTTTTCTCATTCCTTTTTTTTCCTCGGTGCAATTTTGAAAAAAAAAAAAAAATCATTCAATCACCAGAAGTCACCACGTTGAATCGGAAGAATTATACGAAACGACAGCGATAGTTTGTTCTTCAAGGCCAAGCAGTGCAGGCCAAGTACAGACTAAGTTCAAACCAATCTAGCTTCAACTTTACAGGTATTAAATATTTACAAACACTTTGAGTGGATAATTGGTTTGAAGTTGTACTCTGTCAGCGGTAGAATTTTCCCTCGTTGTTGGAATATCATTTCTGTTTCTTTTCTGGTCTTTAATAATTTAAATTCAATTTTTTGGAGAATGCTCGTGAATTTTGTATTTCGTTTGATATTTTCTAAAACACAGGTATTATCTTTCACCGATCGTACACGAAATTTTCGATAAATATAAATTTAATGTAACAATCACGGCTGATGTTTATCTTTTCGAATCTGTTTTAAATGTTTTCGAAACGCCGAGTAAATATTTTGAATAAGAGTTATAAATATCGTGTCCAGTAAGTATCGTACTTCCAGTGTGCTGCTGCTGCTGCTGCTTTTTTTGTTCTTTTAATCACAAAATTTGTTAAATTGAGAAATTATTTTCTTCTTTTTTAGAAAGAAAGAAAATGAAAGGAAATTTCAGTGTATTACGCCGTGTTGTAGCGTGGCAGGCTTCTTTTTATCCGCCTTTGTCGCACATCGTGAAGCTTTTTTTCGCTTACATAATCTACTCGTTTGAAAAGGAGTATGCGCCAAGTATCGTGGAACCTTGGAGGATTTCGATACCACATGACATATCGGTAATCGTTCGTGGCAAAATTGATATTATATTTTGATGATACTTTTCCGATACGACAATTCTCGAGGATGAGATTGAAGAGGCTTGTAATAGATCAGACAACACGTATTCAATTACAGTGGAAAAACAGGTGGAATATGTCGTCTCGAGGGATAATGAAAAAATAATCGATTGTTGTGATTCGTGCGAGACAATGAGATTTTCTTTCTGTATCGATTTTATTCCGAAGACTTGAAATTTTGTGTGGAAAGTATGAGAGATGTTGTTCATCGCCTCGTAATATCTTACAGCATTATCTACAGCTATACAGCCATGTTCAACTGAATAAATTATTTGTACAATGATGCGATATACCGTCAATGAAAATTATATACATTCTTGAGGTAGAATTTATTTATTTTCGCTGGGTATGAAAAAGGTATTGAATCGTATAGAGAGATTTATAACTTTATACCGATTGATACTGTACTAATTATCATCTATTCGTCCATCCATTCATTCATTGTTCTCGTAATTTACACTCGCAGAGTAGTGTAATATCTATCGGGAAGGAGATTATAAAACGCATATGACATAATAAGTAGTTATAAGTTCGAAGATACGGTGATCGATCACTCGGACTAGTATTTCTTCTTCTGATTGCATAACAAATATTTTCTAATTCGATACGATGAAGAGTGAAGAAGGAAAAAAAAGAATCGATAGCAATTTCCTTGAATGGATTGAGTATTGACAATGTCAAGGCTTTTCAAATCGTTTAATAATTCTAGGGTTTTCAGAGGATACCGATGCTGTGAGATCACATAGTTTTGATTGTAACAGCAGGGGTTTTATGTAATTGAAATAACGTAATGCACCCCTTTCTACCAACCACGACAATTTTAAAATTGTCTATTATTCCGTTTTCGCTAAGGTTCTCAGCTTTTATCATGGAAAATTATTCGAGGATCAAAAGTTCATTGAATGTAAATTAAATGGCTGAATCCAATTCAGAATTTCCGGATGGATGGGGGTTTAGAATTTGGCTACGAAGCCAGGTGCTCACTCAAGACTACTGAAGTGCTGGAGACCCCTGTTGACACGGAGAAAAAATTTGCTATGACAACGTAATCTAAATTTGCTGCACCGAAAAAAAAAAATTTATTTGACCGAATGAACTGAAGTTTGTTGTGAAAATTAGTCCCGAGTAATGAAAGAATAGAAGCCGCCCTGTGAAAAAATCATGAACATTTTTCGGCAAAATTATTCGTGATCAATACTGAGCCTGATTACAGCTGGTCGTTGATTTTTGAGCTTTGTTTTCGCTTCAAAGGCTTCAATTTTGTACCCACGTGGAAACCCGTGATCAAGCTGAACCACCAGCGATCATGTCTGACAAACCATTCTCGCTCGTGATCATGCGAAATCTCACCAACTGAGGAATATTCATAAACAATGACTCTGTGTTGATTTTTCTATCACAAATACACATGCTTGATCATGCTAAATCGGCCCCAAACGCAGGCGCGTACGCCTGATCACGCATGATCATGCCTGAAAACTGGAAACTAGAGAATGGGAGCTGCATAAGCAGAAATAAGTAGGAGTGATTAACAATAAATTAGTGTATAATAACATTATTATAGGTTTAATTCCTTCACAAAAAGCTTATTGATTTTGTATGAATTTCTCATGTATAATGGAGTATAATTAAGCGTAATTGGGCATGATTAGTCCTCATCACGTGGGTACAAAATTGAGGCTTGATCACGCCTGAGCAAGCGTGGACAATTTTTTCACGGGGCGGTAATAAAAGCTGTAGTACAGAGCAACTTCAAATTAGTAACAGCAACTAAAGCCAAAGAAATTAAATTTGAATTGAGTTGAGCCAACGCCAACCTTTTAGTTATCCAAATATGAACAACTGTATCTAGTTCCTGGAACTAATTTCGAGTAAGAGTAATTAATTATTTTTTTCGGTGTGGTTCCCTTCTGCTGTGACGGTCAACTATTTGTTATTCCAGCAATTCTGTTCCTCTTTTTCTTCCTCCAGCAAATGCTGGTATTATATATACAATAGCAAACAAAGTTTTTTGAAGAAGTTAACATTTTTTGCTGTCACCGAAAAAAATTTGCTATTTCAGCAAAAGGTCTCCAGCGAATGTTTTTTTTCTCCGTGGATGAGATTGCGTACAGGATCCACATCAGATAAAATGATCAGTCAGAATGAGAGAAAATTCCCGGTGCAGGAATCATGGTCTTGTAGCCCGTTCAGATCTCATAGAAAGTCTTTACAGACTCCCACGTGTTTCAACACTCAATTTCCATAGGATCTTCACGTTCGGGTGATCCAATTTCACTCTAAATCACACTAGATTCAGTGCTCGAAAAAGTACAAGTTTTTCTCCATGGTCTTCATTCCGTTCTCCTGTTATGCAGTTACTGGATACTGGGTTGGAGAAGCATCTCCTCGTTTGGATATTCACATGGTAATCTTGAAATCCTGAGAAAGAAAGGAACATTTAACAGCGAATTATGGAGAATACTCTACTCTCAGAACACAGAGAGTTTTTCCTCATTTTTCATATCGAATTCTGTCTCCTGATCGTGGGGGAGTTATTTGTTCTTCACAAACAGCAGATTTTTTTCTCACTGTCAGAAACTACTTTGTTTTTTGGGTGTTGAATGTTTCCTGGTTGAATCATCGAAGATCATCATTGAAGGATCGAGGAATTTGGACGGTTTTTGTCCATTTATTTCATTTTTAGATTAATTTTGTCCTGACGATTGCTTAATGCGGACGAAAACAGTACCCGTGTGGAAATTAATTCTTGGCAGCAGTTTGGGCCAAACTTGGCGTCCTCGTTTGATTTCAGGCCTTGTTTTGGTTACCTTTATAGGGCCCAGACAGGATTGTCACGCACTCATCTTCAGGGCCTGCATAGTATTCCTAACCTGGGCTTATGTAGAACACCCATGATGAAGCGATGGAACTAGGCAATCCGACTAAGCCCCTTTGTGGCTAAGGTTAGAATATCCTAAGTTCGGATACCCAATATCAGCCCATACGGGGCCTATATTCAATACAGGACGCCCGGAAAAATTTCCACACGGGTACTTTTTCAAGATTTTAGTTTGAATTTCTCCTCAATCACTTTTATTCGTTGGAGGGAAAAATTCAGACTCAAATCTTGAAGGAGTACTGTTTTTGTCCGCATTATTCAACCATCGGAACAAAATCAGTCTAAAAATGAAACAAAAATCGTCCAAATTTTTCGACTCTGGGACGAAAAGTACCCGATCCGCAGAGAAACGTTGTTCTAGGCAAAATTCCACAATTTTGCTTCAAAATGCAGAGAAAATGGAATTTAAGTGCCTCCAGTTCCAACAGATTTTTGTAGATATTTTATTCGATTGAATGAAATAAAAAAAAATGATGGCAGCAGAGTTTTTCTATAAATTGGAAGATTTCCTTCTCTTCAGGAGAATTCAATACTCAAAAGATTGAACAGTGCCCAAAGTAGGGAAAAATCTCTTATTTTGATGCAAACATAATTCCCCACGATCCATCATTGAAGAGAGGCAAACTCCTCATAATCTTTAAACACCGTACATCAACTTGTTACATGTGAAAAGGATATTTTTGTGACTCACTGTGCATTATTTTTGAAATAAACAGTATATTTAAAACATTTCTATTCAAAACCTTATTTATAAAACTTACACATATTCTTCGGAGAGTAAATTGCATGGAATACTGTATTGACGAACGATTTCATATAATAATTTTCATATACAATAAAATATACACATCTCTCTTACAAAAAAGAGAGAAAATTTATGCAATTGTAGTAATATCTTGTACGTATCGTATGAGGATACGTCAAGAAAGATTTCAAAAGAAAATAAATGCATATGAAGAAGGAGGAACAGATGAAAAGGAGAAGAGTTGAGAAAAAAAAAGATGTTTGAGCATTTCAAACTTGACAGGACGTTGTTGCTGTTGTCGTAGTTTTTGCCATCGTCATTGCCGCAGCCGCTGCCGCCACCACCACCACCGCCGCTGCTGCTGCTGTTGCGTTTCTCGCTAAGAAACGCCGGCTGTGGCGTGAATTCTTTGAAGCCAATTCTAAAAATGCTCACGGCGTTGGTCGTAGGTAAAAATAGCGTAGAATGAGAGAGAGAAAAAAAAATTGCAATGGTTTGGCTGCGAGAATGACGATTCCCCAACTATTTCCTTTTTTTCCTCTCTTTCCCTTACATCCACCACCCTCTTCTAGGCGGGTTTAAAAATGAATGACAGTAACTAATGATGCTCGACGAATGGCGACGAGCGCATACGAATATTAATGACGATTGATTATCTCTCTGCAAAGACATTGCACTTTTTCCTTCTTGTACATTTTTTTGTATTTCTTATTATTCGTTTTAGGTTTGTATGATGTCCGGTGGTGGCACTACTGAAATAATGATTGGAAACAATAGGGCACCCAGCATCAAACAGGAAGTTGAAAATCCCACAACGCCAACACCGAATTACCAAGTCTGTTCACCGACCACCACCATCCAACACCAAGAGGTTGTTAGACAATTTTTTCCTGTCGAGGAGAATGAATAAAAGATAACAAATTCTCAAGTTTGACATTCTTGTTATACTTTGCAGTCCATCGGCGCAAAAATAGACGTCTCGTCGGATTACGGTGGAGATGTAGGAGGTAGTCCCGCTAGTCCCGAAATGCATCACTGCTCATCCACCACTCAACCTACAGGAAACTCTGGAGTGAGTATGAGAGCTCTTGCGTCTATTTCGAGAAATGATTTTTCTTATTCTACATATGGATTCATTTTTATGATTTAGGAAGGTATGAAAGAGGAAGATATGATGCCTAGAAGATTGTGTTTAGTCTGCGGGGACGTGGCTAGTGGCTTCCATTATGGGGTCGCATCCTGCGAGGCCTGCAAAGCGTTCTTCAAAAGAACCATACAAGGTAAATGTAGTTCCGATCCTCTACCTCGGTCGATCAATCCACCGATTATCTTTCCAACAGATAGCACCAAACGTTTCCACTTCTTTCATTTTTATCATTTGAAATTCATTTTACCGGTATGAAAATTTATTTACGTTCCCGAACCACAAAAGTGAAACCTAATTCACCTCTGATTCGTTGCGTTTTACGGAGTGAATTAGGTTTGATTTCATTTTTCATCCTGATCTCGTCCTGTCCTCAACCTGATGTTAACCTTTTTTCGACTCAATCGAACTCTGGATCGTTGCGTCTTACGGAGTTGATCAGGCTTTCAAATGTATTATAATTTTTCGACTCGGGTTCAAATATGCCTAAAGTACAGCAAAAAAAACAGTTGCGCCATCTAGCCAGCCGCCCCTTATATAGCAGCAAAAATTAATTTTTCACAAAAATATTCATCACCAAAAAATGTTGTTTTATTGCTTAGAATTTATTATTCTCCTAAAAATTATTTTAAAATTATTCAAATTAACAAAAATCTTTTTAGACCCGATTGTGCCGCCCTTTTACGGCCTGCTCCCCCCTCCCCCTCCCTGCGCCATGGTGCCGTTGACACAGGCCATAGTCCGCTCCATCATGATTTGTTCGTTGACTTTTCATTGATTTGTGGAGGAATAATGCTTTTTGTTTGCTGAACTAGTAGAAATTTCTACGTTCCGCCAATTTTCATAATATAATTCAATTTGGGGCAAAGCTCACAGTCAGGGCTCGGTAAACTATACTGAATTTAAAATAATTTGTACTCTCCATCAATTTGACGAGATATGTTGCTGCTGCCACGTGCAATTTCGGTGGACAAACGTTGATTCCACGTTGTTTATTCATCAGGTATTCGAAATTTGATCTAGTTGTACTGTACGCTGTACTTTAGCTCCATCAACACACACAATGTTCTGAATTGGTGCTATCTGACGGTGAACTATGTATATTACGATAAAATAGCTAGTAATTTTACAGGTAACATCGAGTACACTTGTCCTGCGAATGGGGAATGTGAAATCAACAAGCGTAGAAGGAAGGCATGTCAGGCATGCAGGTTTCAAAAATGTCTCCGCCAAGGTATGCTGAAAGAGGGTGTGAGATTGGACAGAGTCAGAGGTGGCAGACAAAAATATAGACGATCCACCGACCCATACACTCCCATCAAAACAACTGCCTTGGAAGGTAAATTCAATTCCCAAATTATTATTTCTATATCTCTTGCTTCTTCTTTTCGCTTGCGTTCAATTCTGAAAGATGGAAACCCGTGAAAGAATCGTTCAGGTCTGATTAGGCGTGTTCAGGCCTGATCATGAACATTTTTTGGCAAAATTTCTCGTGCTCAATACTGACTGTGGGGGGTTAAGCCTGACTACGCCTGATTATTCATTTTTCAGCTCAATTGTAATTAAAAAGGCTTCAATTTTGTACCCACGTGGAAACGCGTGATCAAGCTTGACCGCGTCCGATCATGCCAGACAAACTATTCTCGCTCTTGATCATGCAAAATCATACCAAATGATTCTGTGTTGATTCTTTTATCACGAACGCACATGCTTCATCACGTCAAATCGGCCCCGAACGTATTCACGTACGCCTAATCACGCGCGATCATGCCTGAAAACTGGAGACTAGAAAATGGAAACTGTGGAGCCTTCCGAAGTAGCTGATCTGATCATCTGGTCAGCTACTTCGGAAGGCTCCTGTATAAGCATAATAAGTAGAAATGATTGACAATACATCAGTCTTTTATCAAATTAGAAAAAGGATGATGAAAGGAAGTCTTTTTTTTGTCAAGTTATAAAACTTATTAATTCTGTATGAATTTTTCATGCATGATAGAGCATAATCAAGCATGATTAGGCGTGAGTGAGCATGATTAGTCCTGATTACGTGGGTACAAAATTGAGGCCTGATTACGCCTGATCACGCTTGATGAATAAGACCTGATCAGGCGTGGATGATCTTTTCACGGGATACTTTGGGTTGTACTAGACGCGATTAGAAAAAACAATGTTTCAATGTTTCAAGCTAACATACGAACAGCAGGAACAACGGAAGCAATGAGTAAGCTTTGTTGTAAATTTCCCTTCCCTTATCAATTCTATCAATTATTCGGATGTGTTTTTATGCTTATTCGCAGATAACAAACTGGTTGAAGCTCTGATCGCGTGCGAGCCTGATGTACTACAAGTAACAAATCTTTCCCACACTTTGGATACCAACGAGAGAGTACTCGGACAATTATCGGAGCTTTGGGATCGAGAACTAGTCGCAGTAATTGGTATAATTCAATTTCATTAACATTCTATCAAACTATTGATACTACATCTTCAATGAATTTTCCTATTGACATTGAATTTTTGATAAAAAGGTTGGGCGAAACAGATCCCAGGTTTCAGCGGTTTAGCACTCAACGATCAGATGCGTCTCCTGCAAAGTACATGGGCTGAAATTTTAACTTTTACCCTCGCGTGGAGGAGTATACCCAACAACGGTAGGTTAAGATTCGCTCAGGATTTCACTCTCGACGAACGATTGGCGCGAGAATGCCAGTGTATGGAACTCTACATTCACGTAAGTGTATTTGAGATCGAGGTAAAAGGCGGGAGATGATGATAGATTATAAAAATATATATTTTCCAGTGTATGCAAATCATCGAGAGGATCCAGAGATTGGGATTGACTCGAGAAGAATACTTCGTATTGAAAGCGTTAATTTTGGCCAATAGTGATATAAGATCGGAAGATCCTCAGGCGTTATATCGTTTTAGAGATTCTATTTTAAATTCCTTATCGGACTGCGTGGCGGCGGTGAGGCCGGGTCAAGCGCTCCGCGCCACGCAAAACATGTTCCTAATTTTACCGAGTCTCAGACAAGCCGATGGTATTATCAGAAAATTCTGGTCCAGTGTGTATCGGACAGGTAAAGTGCAGATGAACAAGCTCTTTACCGAAATGTTGGAGGCTTCTTATCGATGAGAAGATGAGGATGAGAAGGATGTCTTTTTATGGACCGGGCGTAATTTGCGCAACTTGCGAATCAAATGATATCCATCGTTATTAATTATTATCGACAAAAAAAGAATACCAAATGTTTTGGAATATGTGTTAAAGATATATATGTTATATATACATACACATACTTAGCTTGTGGCACACAATTATTAGTGAGATCAGAGGGAGCCTACGGGATATAAAGGAACAGGAACGAACAATGAAGAAAACGTGCCTATTTTTATTTTTATCTTTTTTTTTTGTTTCGTGTCTTGTCGGTGAGGCAAGGGCAGGCAAGGGAGTTGTGAAATTCTTTTCAACCGAGTGCCCTTTTTACAGGTACAACAATTATATATACAATATATATGTATACACGACTAACTATTCAGTAGAATATTTTGAATGGGGAATGCAGTCAATCTCTCTATTCATCTAGATTTATTTCTGGAAATATTTCTACAGAGATATCGTGTCAATACAAAGGAATAACATCAGTCCACTTTGATCGCTATGAAGAGTGGGTTCATTTGAGAAGTCGAATCCCATGAAAGATGAAAGATAAAAGATCGTGAAATCAAATATAAATTTAGATGTTTTGTAGTTACGTATACATACATTAAAATGTATATATATATAAATGTATGTCAAGTTTTTTCCAGTCATCAAATCAATATATGTAGATTATATTATTATTGTAAAAAAATATATATATTATATATTTAATATTACGTGTGCGGATTGAAGAGCTGAATCCTCGTATTGCGTATTATTGTACAAAAAAGATAAGAATACCGGTGAAAGGAAATGGAATGATTGATCGATCGATCGTTGATTTTTATCTTTGAATCGTTTTCTTTCTTCTTACTTTTGCATTCTATTTTCTAACGGGAAAAGACGTATGTGAGAGTTTGGAGTTTAGCGAAAAGTACTTGGCCAGGTTGCCAAAAGAGAAGAAATTAGTGAATTTATAATCGATTGTTGAGATATTTGCAAAATTTTCATGCGTGTCGGGTAGGGGCGGCGAGAAGTAAAGAAAGATGAAAAGAATGTTAAAGTTACACGGAGAGAAATTGAAAATTTCGAAATCAAACGTGGAAAATCATTCTTTTTGATGGTTTTGTTATTTTTATCCTGTGGAGGAATTGTGTAAATTTATGTTAGGTGAATTAAAATCCATCCAGCTGAAAAATTCTGTGACGAACATTTAAATGATTTATTTCCCTCGAATTGTTACTTAATATCTTCATTAAAGTGAGGTAAAATGTCCATCTGATTATTCAAAAAAAAATTCTGCTTGAAATGTACAGATTTTCAGTGTTCCACGAGGAACAGTTTCATTCAGAGAACTCTGTTATTGATAAGAAAGGTTTACAGACTGCGTATGAAATGTAAAGACTACTGATAGCCGATCTTGGAAGAATCGAGTTTTTATTGATTTATATAATATAATTTTGATTAAAAATTCGATGAAATTTATAACAAGTGCATTACAATGCTCTATCGGAATAGCTGGTTCAAATAATGACAGAATGATATTATTTCGATGAATTCTTATTACACAAAACTCGAGTTGGATTTGATTCAGATTGATTTTCAAGCAATCAGTAAAGAATCCCATGAAAAAATTGTCCATGCGTGATCAGGCCTCAATTTTGTACCTACGTGATGAGGACTAATCATGCCCAATTACGACAATCACGTTTGATTATGCTCCATTATACATGAGAAATTCATACAAAACCAATCAGTTTTTTGCGAAGGAATGAAACTATAATAATGTTATCAAACACTAATTTATTGTTGATTATTTCTACTTATTTCTGCTCATGCAGCTCCCATTCTCTAGTTTCCAGTTTTCAGACATGATCATGCGTACGCGCTTGCGTTTGGGGCCAATTCAGCATGATCAAGCATGTGTGTTTGTGATATAAAAATCAACAAAGAGTCATTTTGTATGAATATTCCTCAGTTGGTGAGATTTTGCATGATCACGAGCGAGAATGGTTTGTCAGGTATGATCGCTGGTGGTTAAGCTTGATCACGGGTTTCCACGTGGGTACAAAATTGAAGCCTTTGAAGCGAAAACAAAGCTCAAAAATGAACGACCAGCTGTAATCAGGCTGAGTATCGAACACGGATAATTTTCCCGCAAAATGTCCATGATCAGGCTTGAACACGCATAATCAAACCTGAACGATATTTCATCAAACTCGTTACATTTTTGATATTCAAATATCAGTGTACGGGTCATGTATTTTATCGAGTAATATCAAATCATGTGCGTTCAAAGAAGTCAACTGTGTCGCAGTTTTGAAACATGAGATAAAACAAAAACAAAAAACTTGAATACTCTCAAGAGGTTTTTTTTGTTTAATTAATAATTATGTTCTGTTAAACATCAAGCACTCGGGCTTTTTGAAAGATTGTAAGACAATGATGAATGTTCTAAAGTTCCTGCAAAAGTGTTGTGAAACTTCCCGGAGAGTTTCTAAAAAGAATTGGCAAGAGTTTTGCAATGAGTTCTTCATTTTCAGTTGTTTTTTGAATCTTTTAAACTCTGTCTTGATTTTTTCGCAAGAATTCCACTGAATCTTTCCGCGTTCTTTGCGAGTCTTTTACGAGACATTTTGTGCGGTATTGCAGTTCAGTAAAAATTGTTTGAATACAAAAAGTATCATTGATATTCGAAGCATATATGCGTGGAATTGCTGATGGTTCTGCAATGTCAATGAAGGACCATCAGTGGCCCTTCGAAACGCCTGCAGTCGTGTTTGCTGGGATTTCTTCCGAGAATCTGTTTAACATTGCATTCGCTCAAATTTTCGGTTCACTTTTCTTTGGACATCAAGATAATATGAAAATGATATCAAAAATCAAAAAATTCTTCAGTCAGTTTGAAAGATTGATGAAAATCCGATTGAATTTTGATCTATCCGTGGTTGATTCAATGAAAAAACTAAAATTCAAAACAAGTTTCTAGTCGTGATTAATTGTAAATATATTCTACAATTTATCATTCGTCTTGCCCTGATGTGTCTCCACTACGAGACAATAAGATGGATGAAATTAGTGCCATTTGCTGGAATTTTGTGGTCAATTAGTGTTGCCGCGATCTACAAAACGAGTTATCATGATCTTTAGATTCCAGCCTCGTTCAACTGAAAGTACATTCTTCCATAGTAACAACAATTGGGTGAAAATACAATCTGGAGAACAGTCAACTTCTTTTGGAAATCCAAATTCAAATATGAGTCTATGAAATCAAGTTTGGAATTAATCTTTATTCGATCTGGACACGATCTGAATTTCGATCTGGCTCGAACCGCTTGGAGTGTTAATTGAATAAAAATTGAGATTAACGGAGTTGCAGCTCGATGTAAACTGACTCATCATCGAATTTCAGTTCTAATCTACATTTTAAGCAATTTTTACTTCCCATCATTTTAATCGAAGAACATTGGAATGTAAAGATCGTGATAGCTCGTTTTCTGGATCGCGGCAACACTATGTTAAATTGTTGAATTTTCGAGCTTCTCCACATTGGATTGATAGTAAACAATTATTCGTAGAAGAATTCTATCAAATTGTTCCGTTTGTTTCTATTTCTCTCCGTGTAGGGGGATAAATTATATATGTTTTCAGGGATCTTTATATTATCTAGTTACGATTATTGTTACAAAGATCGTGTAAGGGTTATAATACGCATAATATAGATATTCCGTATTCTTTTTTCTGGTTTTTTTTTTGAATTATGGAAAGAAAGTTGTTGCGCCACAAGAGAGCTCCCTCGATAGTTTTGTTTTCACTGGTGAAACCAATCGAAACAGCGAAGAAACCCGATTTTGTTAATAATGTCCAATCGACGACAAGAATGTCTTTCTTTATTTTCGATGCATATTCTAACCCCTTCAAGCTGATAGTAGCGTTATCAACGGAGATACGAGGAATTAGATGCATTATTTTTTGTTTCCAAATTGAATCTTGTATCCTCTAAGCGTCTTTTGAGAAACGATCAAAATTTTATTGGGTCGAAAAGTGCAATACCGACCGTTCAAAATTCTATATATTATGTATATAAAGTATATATACAAATTTATTTTTAGTTTTCATCGAATATCGTTAAAAAGAGGGATTCTTAACTGTGATATTTTTAAGTTGACTCGCTTATCGAGAGAATTTGTTTGGCGTAAATGGAGGAACTTGTACACGCGAGCGAATGATCGAATCCCAAACGACTTTCACAGAATAGAAAAAGCAAACAATATTTTTCCATGAAGAAAGAGAACAGACATTTTCACTGTGGCGGTAAAATAGTAGTCTCAGGGTTGAAAACAAACAAACGAAATAAATACAAAACTTAGAAGATGAAAGAAAAAAATATAGTATATGATATATATTAATAATGAAAACAAATATATAATGATAACATATAATTTAATCGGACGAAGAACTCGCATCACACGATATTAACAATATTCATGTTATGTAAATCGATCGGAATGGTTATTTATGTAATGATAACGATAATAATAGTTACCGATATTGCTGAAATAGATGATGAGCGGATGATGATAAGTATATAGATACAATTGCAAGTATTTTTGATAAAGCAAAAGATAGAAATAAATGAAATATAATTTTTTATTTTATTTTGATTGAATTTCAATGGTAAGATTTCATTTATTCGATACAGACCGATCATCCCATTAGATCAAAATCTATACTATTACCAATATTACTACTACCACTACTGCTATTATTACTACTACTACTACCTCAATCCATTCGTGTGTGTGTGAGTGTGCGGGTGTGCGTTTCGAGAGAGAAAAAAAAACTATATTTTAACTCCATACCGTCAAAAAATACAAGTCATATTTTTATCAAACCATCACGATTGTTTCGATGAAGACAAATAAAAGAACTATGAAAAGTATGTAAATAATACACCACGTAAGATTGCGAGAGAGAGAGAGAGAGAGAGAACGATAAGTATGTGAATATTACAGTATGAGAGCGTGAATGAGAGAGAAACAAAAAAGATAACAGAAAAAGAGAGCAATGTAAAAATGGAGAGAAAACAAGAAACAAAAGGGGAATTGTAGTACCGTGTATTTTTATTTTCTACGTCGTGGCTGTGGATTCAAAAAGATTTTTATAACTGTGAAAAACAGGCTCTATTTACAGCATTTTTGTTCTCGTTTTACGTAACACACAACAGTTGCGATGATCACCGATTATCGCGTTTAGCTCGATGAAAGAGGATTTTCGTTTTTTCAAGACACAAAAAATGCCGTGAACGGTGCCTGCAGGATAGGAAGACAGTTCGTTGTATGACAAGTATATATATATATATATAAATATTGTACGTAGTTATATAGATATCATGAATATAATTTTTATATCATCATTATCATCATCTTCACGAAAATGCTGCTGCTGCTGCAAAAAAAATAATGACCATTAATCGCCGTTTCAAATTTACATCATTCGATTAAAATAGTAATCATAATGGTAACAATAGCGATAAGAAATAATTAATTAATTATATTCTGCGTGTCTCGATATTTCATCATCCATGCGAAAATTGTACGTCCCGATTACGGAAGTGTATTTTGTGTCAAACTGAGAAATATCAGTGAGAGAAACGAGAAATAAATGAATATTATGTGAATTTGATGAGAGTGGTGTAATGCGATCTTGCAACGATGACCCTCGCTAGCGTTTAATCCCTTCTAACGGATTCCCCAAACTAAATTTGCCTGCATAAAGAGTGCAGGTACACGAGAAAGAAAGTGCAGATTCTTGTGAAATAAAAGTAGTTTAGGTTCGGTTACCAACGCGTTAACCGGTATCAGTCATGTCTCCTTCGACCATAGTTTTATATTTTTTTTACTCAGTTTTGTTGGAATTTTTCCATTTTTATTCAATGTTCGTGGCTGCGGATCGAAGTAAGTTGTTTTTCAGAATTTTTGTTTTTTAACTCTTGTTAATATTTCTGCGAAATTTAATTTCACGTGGTGGTTTGTTAACGTGTTGATATTGTGAATTTTTGTGAATGTACAGGAGGGGAAATTTCGAAACAATCCATGGATTCGTGATAAAAATTGTACGTGAATTGTAGAAAAATTCAGTATAAAAAGTTATGATGGGGTTTGGTGGATTTTTTTTTCTCTTGATAATGTTATATTGAAGTTTGAAAATTCATTCATCGAGGGAATGATTTTACACACTCTACATGGAGAAGAAATTGCTGTAACTATAGGGACAGCATCAAGTTGCTGTAAAATATACCGAAACTCCTGTTGCATCAACCAAAGTCTCCGATAAGAATGAAAATTTGCTGCAGTGGTCACATAAATTGCGATAACTTTAATAGATATTGTGGCATAAATTACAGCAATTTAATTTTATCCCTATTACATTGTGATAAATTTTACAGCAAATTTTTTTCTGTGTACCATGTTGGAAAAATCTAATAAATGTTCTTAGATTCTTTGACGAGACGACATTTCTTTCCATTTATGAGAATTTTTCGATTCTACTAATGAAAATCGAATTATGTATAAATTTTACTGTGGACTTTGGCAAAACGACACTAAAAATCAATAAAAACTGTTCCTATACTGAGTTACGGTGAAGATTTTCGACCGAGCAAAATTTATGAGATTTATTCAAAAATTTTATATTCTTTTCGCGAAAAGATGCTCTTTTCTAGATAATAAGAAGACGTTGCTGGAGTTTGAATCGTTCATGGAAACGAATTGATTATCGAATAACGATATACTCAACTTTTGAAGACCCAAAATCTTGCAATACATCCTTCAAACGATGTTCTCAGTTTCAAATAATTGATCCGAGAAGATGAATACCGATGATTGATCAAATTTGGCGAGTTCGAATTTGCGTTTCGTTTCCATATACGATTCAACTTCAAAAATATATAAGAAGAAGCTTTTTATGTCACAAATTTGGAATATTCCACGTGAGGAATTTTCAGAATTATCTGTAAACTGTAAAAAAAAATTTCAGGAAAATTCCAGTACACGCATGAGAAAATTCTTGTATTTATACTGGAAAATTGAAGTGAAAAGCATGGATTTTCATGTAAAAATACGGAAAAAATCCGATACAACAGAGATTTTCTTGTACGTAAGCTGAGAAATTTGTCATAAAATTTTCCAGTTCCTGAGTACCGATAAATTCCAGTTTTTTTTTAAACAGTGGAACTCAAGTACACAAATTATATACAATTTTGAATATTTTTCAACGTGGGGTGGGAGATGGATCTTGTCGATGAACTTTTCTTTGAACTCTTTTAAATCGAGTGGAAATGTTCATAGTGTGTTCCAAAACTTTGCTCCCGTATTCTGAAACATCGGTTCTCCATGTCTTTCTGATCAACTGAACAAAGCTGTGCTGTTCATTTGACTAACTGATACTGCTGCACAGATATTCAGAGTATGATGCTGGAGTACTGTTACTTTCATTAGAAATCTCAGGCGATACCGATACTGACGAGACGATACTCGCATCTGATATTTCTCGATACCGAGACGAGACTTTCAAAGTATCGTCGAGCATTTCGTCTCGTGCATCCCTATTGGCAACGAAGATGGAGTCTCGAAGAATCATCCCTCAAACTTTCAAATTATTTCATGAATTCAGTTTCGAGTAATTTGGTATGAAAAGTGTTAGGTTGGTAAGTTCGTATCTTCTCAACTTTATGTCAAATTTCACAACAAGGGTCTCGAATCAATGAAAGTGCCGGAGGGACGATTTTCAAGGTACAAAATTGAGATATATGAAATCAATCTCCTTGTGCATTTTACTATCAATACCAATCGATTGAATCTTAAATATATCAATTCCCAACAGCACATTCATCGCTATCTGTGTCGCAACTACGTAGAATTCACGTTCTTCATGTTTATATACGTGCAGTCAATATAGAGATGCGTTATGACAATCAACGAATGTGCTGCATGGAAAGCTACTGTAAAACCTCTTCCATATCAATGATTTGAAATTCATTTCCACCTGGTTGAAGGTTGCGTATGGATTACAGTTTGCACTAAACGCTGAAATTTTTCAAGAGCATCCTCTTGAAAATGATTCATAGACACCAATTGTGAATGATCAAAGTTCTGACTGGAAATATTTGATAAAATTGCGTTTCTAGCAATTGCCTTTGGCATTCGCAAACACAGTTCGTCGAATATTCCAGGCAGGCAGGTTTTCGATATCACAATACGGGGATTGTTTGAGAATTTTTGTTTATTAAACATATTTTTCAGAACTATGAACTTTATTGTTCGATGAGGCGGGAAACGGAATATTGATTGAATAAAAAACAATATATATCAATATATACTATATATGTCCCTTTGGTATTCTGCTTTTTGAGATGGTCACGATTCGAAAATCTCACTATATTTCCTGATTAATATCGTTCTTCTGCGTATTCGAAAAAGCTTTTTCTCCTCGCTACGTGCTGGAGAGAAGAACGAAATTGAACGTCAGAGCTGCAAAATGTATCCTCAAATGAGAAATTTCTTCGTTCGAAGAACGTTTCACTTCGTATCACAGTCTACGTATTGCAATTGCGGTAAAAAGTTGAAGAAAAAATTGATACGATTTGTGTAGTAATTTTCCTTCGGATTTTCGTGAAAATTTTCAACATATTTCGCAAATTTTAATTGAATTTGAATGATGTTGGAAGAGTGGTCTGATTTTGGAGTGGAGCTGAGAATTTTTCATACTCAAATATTCTTGAATAGTTATTGAGAAACGAACATTTTTATCCCTTCGATACTTCAACCTTGTTCTTTTTTATTAGAAATCAAAATTGTATATAAAAATCCATAAAAACTCCATAAATGTTTTGTAGGCAAGAATCGATTCTTTCAAATCGTTTCACGTGGAAATTGACAAATGGTCCAGAATTGACTCGGTATCGAATGCCGATGTGCGACTATTGGTGTGAAAATCTATTTGAAAATAGGAACACGAGCTGATACTGGCCTAGTACTGTTAGCAGCCTATGTGTGTATGGAACAATGGTCCAATCATGGACCAAGCCTGGCACAAGACGTGCCGAGACTTGTCTTGAACAATTCAATCAACTTGGCCCAGGCTTGGGAATGATAAGATCAGGACGAGCTTGGGCCAATGGTTCGTTCCAGCCTAGTCCAAATGATTCGCCAAGCATCAATCGATGCTTCTTTCATCATAGATATCGATGAGAAGAGTAATTTAATCCATATTTTAGTTCAAAGTTCTCCCTCGGAATACCATACATGAATCATCTCAAAACGATAGATTGAATGTGCCAAGATTGGGACGAGCTTGGATTTTTCCCAGTCTTGTTAATGGGAAAGACATCTTGAAATTTTGTAGAGAGTTCTTCAAGATCAGTTGATTTCCGTGTATGATCACATTTAAAGGTAGCCTATTGGCATTGAGTCAAGTTTTATTCTTATTTGGATCAAATATATCTATCTTAGTGTGTCAAACTGGAGTGTGGGGCCAATCATGGGGAGGAGATTGGACTGGTCTTGGCCCGACAGTTATGTACAAATCTTTATCCATTGTGAAGTAAGGAAGAAATTCTTGAAAAGTTACGTTTGGAGCACAGCATTATATGGTTGCGAAACTTGGACAATGGGGAAAACTGATCAACGAAGACTTGAAGCTTTTGAAATGTGGTGTTATAGGAGGATGCTCAGAATAAAATGGATAGACAAAGTCAAAAATGAAGAAGTACTCGAGCAGATAAATGAAGAAAGAAATCTTTTGAAACACATCGTGAAAAGGAGAAGCAATCTTATAGGACACACATTACGGCATGAGAGTTTATTGAAAACAATATTGGAAGGGAAAATGAATGGTAAAACTGGTAAAGGTAGACCTAGAGCAAGTTATATGAAGCAAATCGTACAAGACAAGGGATGTAGTAGATATGTAGAAATTAAACGTTTGGCGGATAATAGACAGGGGTGGAGGGTTTCATCAAACCAGTCGTAAGACTGATTACTTCATGATGATGATGTGAACTCGGAATTCGGTCACTAATTGAAAACACTGTGCCACTTATATGGACAACATCCGCTCAAATAATCATCTCAACCTTAGCTTGATTTTCACGCTTGTGCCAAGTGCAGTTATTGGCCATTCCAAAGATACGAACAAATGTCCCATGACTAACTATTATCCATTGGAAACAGCGGGACAATCATGGATCTAATTATTTTTAACGGAGGTTTGTTCCTGATACACGTGCCAATCCTGGGACAAGCTTGGGTTTTTTCCAGTCCTTCCAGTCCTTGCTTGGGAGAGTTACCAGTACTGCCAAGGAGTGAAAATGATAACATCATTTAACATTAGGAGAATTTCAAAAATTACAACCATGTGACTACTGGTGTTTAAAGAGGGATCTCTGGCATTCCAAATAGGGTTCCGCACGAGACTCTCGTCTCGAATTGAAAAATCATCTATATTTACTGTTACAATAGTTGAGGACATGCAAATTTTGAATGGAATCAAGCTTCTACCTAAAGTGCGACAAAATTGCATGTAATTCCGATTCCATTGAAGAGGAGAACTAAGATATTCTCTCAGTCTCGGAACTAGTCTTCACGGAAAAAAATGAACTGTGAAATGAATTTTACCAGAATTCCAGTTACTATATGGACAGCAAGGAATATCTGTGACTTTTACTGGAATTCTTGGTAAATTTACCGGAGCCCTTGTTAAATTTGCCGGAGACTTGATTCATTTAACTAGAATTCCGGTTAAAATGGCAGTAATTCTTGCTGTCCATATATTAACCGGAGTATTTTTTTCAGTGTTGGTATCGGTCTCGGTGCAGGTCTCGTTGCATATTGCGACATATATCTCTGCTGATTTTATACAAATAATCAAGGTTGCACCCTATTCCGTTCATTATCCTGATATTACAAAAAAATTTGGAATAATTATTGATCATTATTTTATCTTTCTTTGACGCGAGTCTCGTGCGAATCCATAATTCCAAAAATATCAGTTGTTTTTCAAGCTGAATAAGGCATAAAAATACAAAGTCTCTTCTTTTAGAATCTTTTAGAAATCTACAAGAACCTTGAAAACACGCCTCAGATAAATGAATGCATTTTAAAAAAAAATCCTTTTGATATATTTTTTCCCCAGATGAAGATTCCCTCCATTCATCGGACTGTGATTGCCAAGATTTCGATATGAAAGATCTCGATGATTACTTATCCACCGTAAACATGACAGACATTCCAAATTTGGACACCATGATCGGGGGATTCGAGTGTCCGATCGGAACCCTGCCTTTCGGCGCATTGAAATCCGATTGGGCGAGATTGGTACTGTTGCACGACCTGCAACCGGAAACTTCACCACTCAGAACAAAATTGAAACGATTGTTTAGGTTATTGATTCTCGCTTACTTCGAGAGACGAGAGATTTTGGAGGGGATAACAAGATCGAGGGATACGAACGAGAGGTGAGTGGAATAATTATCTTTTTGTTTTTCCACGAATCCGTGTAAATCTCGATGAAAGAATAACGCGTATCCATTCATCCATCCATCTATCCATCCATCCATCCACTTGGCGACCGTATTGTTCTTCGGCATGAATCGATGCTTCGTAGTTGCACACACGAAACAAGACGAAAGAAATATCCCTGTTACATTCGACAGGTACGAATGGAAATTCGATATACATTGTCGGCATTGTCTCAATGTCTTTGAAGAAAATCGTTAATAATTCAACAGCCGACGTATCAAAGAGAAATCCTTGTTGAAGAGCGAACAATGAACGTTGGTTCCAACTCTCTTCATTTTATTGGTCTTTGTCAAATAATAGATTCTGTAGTTTTATTGAAGTTCGAATGCCGTGCAGTTAGTTAGTTCACCGATGGGGAGGTGAATGTACAAGAGAGAGATAACAACCGAGTATCGTATTCTCGGGCTCACTGATAATCGATGTATTATTAATTGGAATTGTAATTTATGAAATATCGGTTTATTTTGTCTTCGGCAGAGTTGTTTGTACACATTGCTTCGAGGTTTTTTAATATCCCGTGCCAATTGCGAGGTAAATTTTCCAGGTTTCAACGAGGGTTCCTTTTTTTTTAACTCCCTGTATTTAAATGCCAGCCAAAATTTGGCCGATGAAGTTACAAATTCTGCTCCAATACCTGAAAAATGATTGTCCTTTTAATAATCCATTCGTTCTTCATCGTGCTTTCGTTCGGAAGATTTCAATTATCGTGAAAATGTTTTTTTTTTTCATTTTCCAGAACAGGATTCGAATCATCGAAGAATGGTAATAATCCTCCATCCATCGGGGCAGTTGAAGAATTTGCAACCAATCGCAGAGTGAGTTGATCAATTTCAAATAGATTAATCTCAAAGCATTTACATGCTTCGCGTATCGAATCGAAGATAAAATTTACAACGCACGAGATGGATATCACAATTAGATAAAGTGGAAAGAAAAATGTTTCGTAGAATGAAATGGAAATTTTAATGGGAGGCATTTGGTCCGCCGCCATGCCACATGGATTTGGCTGGGGCTTGATCATGAGATTAAAGAACCCCTCAGTCATTAGCAAATATTCTTTGAGAAACGTAGAAGAACAGCCGAAACAGACGCGTCGTCGCGTGGAAATGAAATTATTGGTAATTAAGCAGAGGTGGAATATTTGGATGGGATGGTCGATGGAATTGTTTTATCCTCTCTCTGGCGTTCTTTTATGAAAATTCGTGTGTTTTTTCACGGGTTGGTAACGTGTAAAAAATGCTCGATCCATTAATTTTCTCCCCTCGCACGTACATTACTGTTCTCTTTTTTTTCTTTCGAATTAAAGGTGATGAGCGCATCGACGAGCATTCCTCTCGTCTCATCCAAGACTCCGACGTTGGCCATAGACGACAAACTGTCAACCGTAACATCGTCACTCTACAAAAAGCCTCCAGTTATTTCAAATACTTTCGAACGACGTGGAGATACAGCGCTCCGAGAGGAAAGTTTCGAGATTGAAAATGAGGAAAAATTGTCTTCGACCTCAACTTGGACGTACGACATCGAACATCCCGAAGAAGCGTTACCAATATTGAAAAAGAACAAGAACGACGCGACAACGTCTTTATACGATTTGAATAACTCGATGCGAGAAACTAGTTCCGCGATGGTCGACGACGTTTCGCAAAATACAAATATTTTCAAGGATGGAGGGTATAAAATCGATATCGATTCGAGTACCATTGTATCGAATCTCGCATCCGATCTCCAGGAAAAAAACAGTTTCCCGGAAAGTAGTTCGAGTTTTCATTCCAATACCGAGGAAGAGGATATTGATTTTAGTTTTTCTGACGTTTCAACAATTTCTGTTACGGAGAATGTTGAAACTTCGAATTTTAATACCCAGACGTACGGTAGGGAAAATATTTGGAATTCGAATGGTGGGTTGGGATTGAATGATGGAAGTGCAAAAAATCACGATGATGAGGATGATGATGGAAGTAGTGTTACCGATGGAAATATTCTTGGAATGCCAAACTCCGCTTGGGAATTCCCCGTACATTCGAATGGATTAAATTCTGAAAATGAACTGGGTGCGATCGAAGATTCGAGGATTCAAATGGTTACCGAGTATGAGACGACAACGACGACGACAACAACAATGAATCAAAATTTGGATTCTAAAACAGTCGAAGGAAGATCTAAATATGAATTTGGGATGGATCCTGTGAATGGATTCTCCATGGTTGAGAATTCTGATGAATTCCCCACGATTATGAGTTCGGACATTCAAAAATTACCTGATATTTTTGTAGGAGTGAATTCTAATTCATCAAGCGAAACTACTGATTCACGATTTGTGAGTATTTCCGCAGATTCAGGAACAACAGTGTTTCAGGACTCACATTTGTCGAGCGGATCTATCGAGATATTATCGAATGAAGTCACTACGCTTGCAAATTCGAATGATATACAGAATGAATATCGTCATACAGTGACCGAAAGTATAGATTCAAATATAAAAATATCACCTAGTTCCGTAGATTCAGAAACATCAGTTCCTGTGGATTATAAATCCACTCAGGCTTCCTTTCATGAATCAACTACAGTTCCAGTTGTGAGTGATTCACAATCTGAATACGCAGTTTCTGAAATTACAAATTCAAAAGTGGAAATATCTACTAGTAATTCTGTAGATTTCAAAACATCAATTCCTCTGAGTTCTCATTTCTCGAGTGAATCTACTGGGACAATTTTGAATGGATTTAATACACTCGCAGATTCAAATGATACACAATCTGAATATTTGGTCACTCAAATTACAGATTCAGATAAGAAACAATACCCTAGTACTTCTGTGGATTCAGAAACATCATCCGTTATTATTCTGAATCCTAATTCTCCAAGTGAATCTACTGAAGAGTATTCGAATGAATTCACTGGACTCTTAGGTTCAAATAATCCACAATTCAAAGATGAAATCAGTGGGATTGTAGATCTGAATATAGAAAATTCTACTAGTGCTTTTGTAGAATCCAAAACATCTGTTACTCTGAATTCTAATTCTCCCAGTGAATCTACCGAGATGTATTCGAATGAATTCACTGGACTTTTAGGTTCAAATAATCCACAATTCAAAGATGAAATCAGTGAGATTGTAGATCTGAATATAGAAAATTCTACTAGTGCTTTTGTAGAATCCAAAACATCTGTTACTCTGAATTCTAATCCTCCCAGTGAATCTACTGAGGAGTATTCTAATGGATTCACTGGACTTGTAGGTTCAAATAATCTACAGATTTCAGATTTCAGTATAGAAAATTCTACTAGTATTCCTGTAAATTCAGAAACATCAGTCACTTCCAATCTTGAGACATTTTCTAGTGGACTTTCTACACTCTTAGATTCAAGTACCTCGAAATCCTTGAATTATTCCATTAATCAACCACCATCCCCCAATCGTGGTGCGGTGGATGCGATAGCATCATCGATGATTCCAAGCTTCAATTCCTTTGAATCTGAATCTACCGAAGCGCTACAGCACGAGCTCTTCTCATCCGAGATTTCAAATGACTCTACTACCACCTCGAAGAATCAATCCGAGCACAACCCCATCGAGACTATAGATTCAAATACAAACGAATCAACTGTCGAATCCAGTACATCAAATACAACAAGCGAGGACAGGATTACAACTAATACTTCTACTACGATCATTCCAATTCTCTCGAATTCTACAGACCATATTGTACAGAACAAAGGAGCGCCGCTACCAGAACACATCGACAACGATCAAAATACTTTGAAAGTTTCCACTGAAATTACCTTGAAGAGTAAAGAAGAAGAATACGATTTCAAAGAAGAGACAGCGGAAGCAGACCAAGATCGTACTTCAAAATTGAAATCAGAACCCGAGGAAAGTTTCTTGAGCATCCCCATTCCATTCCCCGCCAACACGATGGAAGGTATCGATAACGACATGGAAAACGAAATTCCAAAATTCGAGGACCATCCATCGATTTACAGAATCTACAATCACGGTCCGCGAATACTAAATCCGACACATTTGGATCCAACGGGAAGTGGTTCGTATTATAATTTTCCACATGTCGTTAAGAAGCCGCAAATTGATATGAAACCACCATTACACAATCGAATGTACGCATACGTTCCTGTGAATACGATTTTTACCACTTTACGTCCCAATCAGAGGGTTAAATTTGTATTTGAATCGTCGGATGGGTCGAGACGGAGTCTTTTTCATTCTCCCAAACGCGATGGGTTGGATACCAACGCTCAGAAACAGTACAGATGGTTTTACGATCACGAGAAAAAAAGTCTAAACGATAGGAGGTGAGTTTGAATTATTTTCATTCGATTGTTCCGATTGTTACGATGATGTCTAAGGACAAACGAAATAAAGTTCGTACGAATTATATACATAAACGAGTATGGAAAGTTGGAAATTAGGGTTGTTTTCTGTGAGAATGAATGAGCAAAGTTCTGAAATTCATGCGTATGAAATATTCTTGGATTCAATAGTTCATCAAGAATAATGCAAAAATATACTCCCTGAAATTGCAATAAGTGAAATCTCATGATTTCTGCAGTTGATGGTTCATCACTGAATGGAATTCGTGAGATTTCACTGCGTAATCATTGATTAGTCGCTGGTTAGTAGTGGTCGACGTTTTACTGCCATCAGTGGCATTTCACTGTTTTAAATGTAGAGAGTAGTTGAGGTTCTTTGGGATTGGAAATAATTGTGACGATTGAATAGGGGAACGGCGGGTGGTATGGCCCACCACGTGTTTGCAGGATTTTTCGCTAGGTGGCAGCGTTATACACTTTTGGTCACGAAGAGATCGTTTCTGTTTATCATGTGCAGAAATCTAACTTTTTCTATTTACTTGTTCTTGGTGTACTGTGTTGGCGAAACTTTGAGACGTTCTGTACTGGAGTAGATCAGATCATAAAATAATGTGTCATACAAGTAATAACCCCCCTTATACATAGAACTCGTCTCATGAATTTTAAGCGGTAATGTTTGTTTGTTTGATTATGAAGTAATTTTTTCGTCAAAAATCTCGATCGAGTGGTATGGCTCACATTTTGGATTCGGGTGGTATGGCCCATAGAGCTCATGCTGAAATAATGGGGGATATGGTCTCGGTCGCCGATGGAATCTTGGCAAACCCATGCTATGCCAAGTGAAGTAAAAAACGCGTGTGAAAAAATTGTTTATGAATAAATTGGTCGGAAAATTTTTTGCATCGACATTGCGATTGTTGATTATTATAAAGAAAAAATAACAAACCAATACATGTTTCATTTTTTTATAACGAACAATCGCAATGTCGATTCAGGGTAAATGTTTTCTATGTATTTTTTTTCCTTTTTCACTGAACACTTGTTTTTAAGAAAATTGTTCAAACAATTTATTCATAAACAATGTTTTTATGCATGCGTTTCACATGAAAATTCGTTTCTCTCTGGGCTTTAATGGGTTAGATTTGGAAGGTATTGTCCATACGATGATGTACAAATTATATTATTATTGCGATAGATGTAACTTGCAATGTTTAAAACGAATAATTTTGTGTTAGAAAAATATGTTCTCGTTTTAATTTACCGGTTTTTGGATGGTGGGCCATACCACCCGACACCGAACAATTTTTCATAAATTCATCTATAAACTACAATTGTTCGCGATCTTCTATTTCACCAAGGAAAATTTTTTCGTCAGAATGTATGTGAGAAAAATACTCCAAAAAGTTGTATCCCACACCGCAGCGACATTCTTTTACTCTGGAGTAATTTTATCTCAGTTTTCTTTCAAGAGGGCCATACCATCCGCCGTTCTCCGACGATGAGTCGCGTACGGAGAAAATTGAGAATATTTTTTAAAATCTGAGATTATTTCTTGAAATTTTAATGAAGATAAAACAGGTCACATTTTTGTTGAAGTTTATTTGAAAAAGAATGAAAAATTAGGTGGAGGAAATGTCTGCATGAAAATTCATGTCGCACATGTTTTGTCCGCACTGAGAGGGATTAAATCGATTGATTCCACCAAAGGGATCCAATTACAACTTTTTATTATAATTATAGCTGCTAAAAGAATGATTGAGGGTATTAAAAAAAAATCGTGGTAACTGAAGTGTAGTTGTATTGTACACTGTAAAAAAATTCCTTCTGAAAATTCAAAAAATGTGATTGTAATTTTTACAGTCACTTTCTTCTGAATTTCTAGATCAATTTCACTGAATTTGGAAAAACGTCGATGAAATTTTGGAACATATTCTGAGAATTCATTCAAGTTACTTCAAATTCGGCAAAATTTTTCTAAAAATCCAGAAGAAAGTGGCTGTAAAAAATGAGTGTCACATTTTCTAACTTTTGAAAAGGAATTTCTTTACAGTGTGCTAGGAAGTATTGTTGGAACCTGGTAGTAGTATTTTTTATTAATAAATTTCTGTCAGTGCGTTGCCTTTACGCAGGGTTTGCGAAACCCCCGGGGTTTTCCTCTGAAATTCAGCTCACTAGGTGTTTTTCTTAGGAATTGATCGATTTTTCTAGGGGTTGATATATTGAATTATCTAATTATTCATTAATTTGTGCCAGGATTTTTCTTGAATGAATTATTTTCAATTATTTGAAATCAGAATAATTGTCCAAGCGTAGATTTTTTACTCAATTCGTTAAGTTATATAATATGCCAAGTGTTACAATTATAAGTCTCGACGCATGATTTTGAATTTGAGTTTAGTTATTTTTCGATCCACAATGTGATTCGAATAATTCTTATATCAGATACTGATTGGATGGTTCTCAATCATGCGATTCAGCTACTTCAATATTCCATTGCAACGCCGCTAACTTGCTGACAAACATTTTTGTGGAATTCTTCCAGATCACTCCAAAAATGTCTTGATACACTGTAAAAAGTAATCGCTCATGCAGGTATTGCCAAGACTGATAGAAACCCAAGCTTGTCCCAAGGTTGGCACATGTGTCAGAAACAAACCTCCCTCACGAACAATTGGCCCAATATTGTTCCATGATTGTCCCGTTGTTCCCAATGAATAGTCAGTCATGGTACATTTGTTAATATTTTTGAAATGGTCACTACATTTGGTCCAAGCTTGGCACAAGTGTAAAAATCGAGCATTCGTTGAGAACAATTGTGCCAATATTGCCCACATGAGTGGCACAATGTTTATGAAGATTGACTGAATTTTGAATTTACAATGGTTGAAGACTTGGGGATAACCATCGAGCCAGGGCTGGCCCGATCTTCCTACCATGATTAATCCTACACACTAGTTTTACACACCCAGCTAGATTTTATTGATCTGAGTAAGGATAGGTTAGAAGCATTGGTTGATGCTTGGTAAATGAATTGGACCGGGCCTGGCAAAACCACTGACCCAAGCTCGTCCTGATCTTATCATTCCCAAGCCTGGGCCAAGTTTGGTAAATTGTTCAAGACAAGTCTCGGCAGGGCTTGTGCCAGGTTTGGTCCATCATTGGGCCAATCGTCCATACACACATGGACGAAATTTCCCCGTGTATATCAGCCTGGAAATTCCAATCACTGATTGGGAAATCAATTCCCGGTACATTTATATGAAATTTCCCATCAATTTATCTGAAAATTCCAAACTCTATGGGATTTTTCTCAACATTCAATAGTAAATTTCCGGAAAAGTTCGGAAAATTCCTAACGCATGTATGCGCTGATTACTTCACATGAATATATAGAAATTTTCCTATATAAATTTTTTACATTGTATTCCTACAAAATTTATTGAACTTTTATTGAATTTCGTGGAATAAGGATTGCCGTAAACAAAAATGTTGCATTGATAGTGAAAGTAGCACTCTTTCTGCACTGTAAAAAATTCTTATGGAAAAATTCCCATAAATTTATGTGAAGTAATTAACATACACATGCATTAGAAATTTTCCGCACTTGTTCGAAAATTTTCTGTAAAATCATAGTAAAAATCCCATAACATTTGGAAATTTCATATCGGAGATTCATTTCCCATCCGGTGATTGGAATCTTCCGGTGGCCGGATACAGAAAAATTCTGATTACTTTTTACAGTGATTCTCGTTCATGAATTCCCGAAAATTTCCCACTCTGGAGCTGTTTCAGGGAGTGGAAGAGTGCTTTAGTTTCGGAGTCGATAAAATCACATTGTTGTCAGATTGGAATCGTAGATTTGCATGAAAAACAAACCTATAGACGCTCTTTTTTTTATATGCACAGAAGATTTTTAAACTGCGATTTAATTTCTCATCTCTTTGATTCAAGATATGGAACTCCAGCTTCAAACACTGAGAAAGAGGGTTTATTTGAACATCGGACATTTCACTTTTTACAGTTGAATTTTGTAATTCCCTTGAATAAATTGTTTTATTTATATTTCAGACAACTAGACTTTTATTTACGCCAACTAAAATTCTGTTGGGACAACTGAAACTTAGTTGCCGTAGCAAGATACTAGTACATTTCTCTCAGTTTACTCCGCGATCGTGAAAATCTCCCAATCCTAAGAACCCCCAACCTAATTGACGGGGTTCGCTGGGGGTTCGTACCCCTCAACTAATTTGCTAGTTTGCTAATTATCGAATTTTGAGATGAGTAATTGATTTATTCTTCCCCCTCTGAATTTCTCTTAGTTTTGTTTACATTGGAACGATTGTTCCCTGAACCCCCTGATGAAAACAAATCTCTGAAAATTTCTGAAGAAAACCCTGAAGAAGTCTGGAAAATTCTGAATACGAATATCTATGGAGATTTCCGAAAAACTATGAATACCTCGGAAATCCTCACAAAATTTCTCGAATTTTTAGGGATCTTCAATGAAATTTCTCCACCAGGGGACTTCAATAATTTTTATAACTTGGTGCCTGTGCAAAAACCAACGTACCAGTTATTACCAGTTAGAAATCGGTTCATTAGTTACCGAAAGTTGATAGAATTCTTAAATAATTTCAATAGATCCTGGTACAATACCATAATTCTTAAGAAAATACTTGAAAATGAGGGAACTTGCAATAAATCCCCTCGTCAACTCGAATATCCCGGCCGTTATATATCTCTTGTTTGATAACGACAGTAAACATTGATAAACTCTGCAAGAAGATAAGTCAATATAAGTTATATCACGTTCTCCCTGGGATCTTTAATAGTTGAATTGGTGTTCCAAACTAAGTTTCTCAGTTTCATGCGTGGATTTCTCAGTTTCATAACGTCCTGGTCATCAAATAATACACCTACATGTAACGTGTACACGTATTCTCCCTTACATCTTTCTCTTTATCTTTCCAAGTTATTGACATTACTCGTTCCTCCTCATCTGCATCACTTGGACTACTGTTTGAGATTCATTTGTCCTACGAATGTACTCCGGACTCATCCGATCGACCTACACTCGAATCATTTGATTTTCCAGTTCCGCTAAACAACAAGAAAAAGACGATATCCGCATAAAATGTAAGTGAGCTACCACGCCAATCGCGCTCAAACCTTTCCCAAAATGACTTTTCAAAATTGCCGAGAGAAGAGAGAAAAAAATACGTATCTGGAATTCGGAACGCGGCTGAATGCGGATTCGATTCCCAGCGGACAGGCTCGACAAGTGACGACGATTCTCATCGACGATTTCCAAGACAACTTCATCAATTTATAACAAAATCATAATTCCTGGCACGACTCTGGACGAGATAGCAAAGTGAGATATCCGCATCTGGCTAAGGGAGAGCAACCTGCCTGCCTGTCTTCTCGTTTTACGAGCCCTCGTAAACGAATACGAGGTCGATTTGCACTCGCGACGACGAAACTCGAATTATTAGCCTCGCCGTTATATTTGACCTCCTTGAAACAATATAGCGGTAACAATTTTTCGGATACGTGCATGAGGTATTGGATTTTTATTTCTATCTCTCTGAGGATTAACTTGATTGGATGGATATCGCCGTGAGGTGATGGTGAAGTGTAAATACAGGAATATATATATATATATATATATATATATATATGTATATATAAAATCGTTCAAGTAATTTCTACTGAAAACAAACAGAAGGATAATTACGTATAAGAATGCGCCGGTTGCATCTGATTCAAATGTTACAGGGGATGTATCCGCGTGCAGTAATTATCTTAGTCGCTTTCGTGTTTGTAATTACTTTACCTAACCTAATCCGACAACTTTTCGTGTATAAAAGTAAATTCTTTTTTCCCTTTGCCGTTGTTATTTTTCCACCCGCGCACAGTCCGCCTCTGACATCGGATTACGTTTGCAACAAGAGAGATAGAGACAAAATTTCAGTTCACATGCGGCTATTTTAAATATTTTGTGAATTCGATGTTGAGTACAATCAGGGATAATGACAATCATCCTGTTTAATGAATATTGCAACAGCCATCTCGTATGGAGAGAATTGTATTTTTAATGAACGTATTTTCGTTCTCGATTCCTGTGTTGGAAAGTGAAAATAAAGGATCAAACGAATGCAAAAAATTTCACTTGTTTCATTTCTGATCCCTCCCTCATCGTGTTCGTTGTTGACGCATCCTTCGATTGTTCGAATCGAGAGATCGAGAGATGCTTCGGTTGGATATTTATAATGAATTCTTTTAATTTGACTTCCAGGAAAAAAAAAGTTGAATTCACACCTGGTTTAGCACCTTCGGTGTTCGTTCACAGGTTGAAACAAGAGGAGGCATGGCAAGTACCGTAACGGAACTGATGAGCAAGTTCACGATATCGATTATGCATATGTAAACTCATACACGCGTACAGTAGTTGCCCGTACATACCCAGGGAAATATATTACTTTCAATTTGATCGATGGAAGGAAAAGGGAAGACAGAAGAGAACTTAACCCACCGAAGGCCTAAAGAAACTAATAACGAGCACGAATTCAATCAAGGCACCTTCATCGAGACGAAGTACCCTGCCTCTTGCCTCGCCGCTCTACAAAGGTGGAGGAAGTTGGAAATGGTGGTCTTGGATGCTACCAGAGAGACTTGGATGGTGAGACCCCAATATTAATTTCAATTTGCATAAATGCATAATAATAAATTCAGTGTCGAGCCGTGTCGGGCTCGGCTCGTGGATCCTCCTGATGTCGCCGATTCGTGTTGGATATTGCTCCTCTACTCGGGAATGCAACATATATAAATTTCTTGTAACTTCTGTATCCAAGTTCAAAACTTCTATATTCATTCAAAACTGGAGATACCGTACTCCTCGAGAGCGTTTAACGTTGGATCAAGATTTTTCCATTTGACGTTTCGAATAGGACACGTTTCAACGGGAGAAAATCTTTTGGGAAATGAATGGATTATGAAAGCGTCAGGGGTTTGTGTGCGAGTATCAAAAGAGGGGCGCGAAAGGACGCATCGGTCGGACCCAGAGAAAAGGATGTATTATAATCGTTCTGGTTTTCTCTCATTGCCCTTCTTCCTCTCCGCTCGAAAGGAATCCATTCTCGTCACGTCGGGACAAGCGGCCGTAGTTGACTCTCCTCGTTCTCTTTCGTTTTTTTCCCCACGTATTTACTTCCTGTCACCCCCCCCCCCCCTCCACACATTTTTTCCTGAAAACGAAATTAGGATTCTTCGTGCGAGTGGAGCCTCTCTCATCGATCTTTTCCTGCCACACGCCGAATGTTATAACGTGAACTCATATTGGATTGTTTCTTTGAGAAGGCGCGAGGTGTCACGCGGAGGCTGTGATGTAACTTTCGGTACCATCGGAGAGAAAAAAAACCGGACCCTATTCAATCCTATTCGGGCCCAGTTCACTTTTGGTGTCAGGATCATTTGTGGGTTAATCGGATCCTACTTGGGGTCAGATTTTATTGGAATAACGAAATACTAAGCTGCCAAAGACCCAAAATCTTGCAGTACTTTCTTGCAGCAACACAGAGAAAAAACTGTGGCTGAAAATGAGCAGAAGTACAATTCTTAGTCACAGTAGCTATATTTTCACTATCACAGCAGTTCTCATAGTTCCTTCGATGGAAACTATAGCTACTGGACCTACAAAAATGTACTTGGGCTTGTTTTCAACTACAGTTTTTTCTCAGTCAATGTTTCCAGTTCTGGAGAGTTAATTTGAAAAGTTGAATAACGATGTTCCTGAAGGTTGAATCGTTCATTGTAACAAATTAGTGATCGAATAATATGATACTCAGTTGCTTAACACCCAAAATCTTGCGATACATTCTGCGAATGATGTTCCCACGCTCAGAGAAAGAAAGTTGCTGAAACAGCAAACCTCGAAAATTTGCCATTACAGCAAAAATCTTGCTTTTTTAAGAAGCGCTTGCCATTCAGCAATCCAGAATTGTAGCTTCACAGCTGACTAGGCAATTTCGCTGGATTAGGAAATATCTGGCTAGAATAGCAATATTTTTGCTGTAACAGCAATCGTTTTGCTAATTCAGCAAAGCGGATTTTTCGCAATCGCTTTTTCAACATGAAAAACGATTCCTCTCTGCGTGCAGTCAATTCAAGAAGGTGAATGATGCCACGGAGAAAAAATGGTTTGCTATTAATACTATAGCACCTACAAAGAAATTTATTGTCTCTACAAAAATATTCACTCCAGCAGCTAAGACGTTAGTTCTGTTAACAAATTTGTTTATGTCAGCAAAAAAATGTAGTTTTGTTGTCAATCATTTTTCTTGCTCTTTCAGCTAATCTTCTTTCCAGGCGCTATAGTAAAAGACCTGCTTGTTATGCCGGCAATACTTTTTTCTCCGTGCATCCAAAGTTTCATCAAATTTGTGTGAGTTTGAATTCTAATTTCGTTTCTATAAACGATTCAAAAACTTCGACAATATAAATAACGATTATTTATCAGATTTTGTGGGTTCGGAGTTTTGGTTTCGTTTCTAAAAAGGATTCAAACTTCAGCAACATGCGCTCTAACTCTGGAAGAGTGAAAAATCACTCGTTTTACTCCACTAAGTCTCAGAAGTGAGCCAGTTTAAAACTCTTTTAAACTGAAAAATTCACTCTAGAATTGGAGTGGCTGTGAATTTATAACCTCAAACCTCAGATGATCACTCCAAAAGAGTGGAAATTCCGTTCGAAATTTCGACAGGCTCACTTTTGGCTGGCTAAAGAGTGAAATACCACTCTAAGAATTTTAGACAGTGGACTCGACAGGTCTAGGACAGGCGATTCCATCGAATTACCAGGGCCATGGAGAGAAAATCCGGGCCCGGAGGGAAGCGACTTACGGGCCCCAATTTTCTTGAAATTGGGTTGAGAAAGGGTTGAAAAACTTTATTCTCACAAAGGAATAGTACAAAGTTCCTTGACTTCAGAATCAAAAATATATATACCTCATCATATATCTTTCGTTTCATTTGAATTGGAAACCGTTTGACAAAAACGGAAGGAGATAAAGCACTTGGGAAAAATCCGGGCCCGGCGGGAAACACCCTGGCAGTCCCCCCCTCTCGTCAGGCCTGCAAATTACATCCCCTGACGAAAGAATCCCTGCACAAAAATAACCTAGACTGAAATAACCCTGGACAAAACATCCCAGACTAAAATATCCCACTCCAAAACATCTCAGTACAATTCCCACCGTCTGCTGAAATCTGAGAAATTCTCTAGAAAAAGATCGATCCTGTCACAATATCGTCCATCTCTATCTTGAAGTCTAAATACCTCAGAAACTATAATATCCTGAACAACATAATATGTCAATTTTGTCAAGGTACTGTATCAGTGCTAATATATTATTATTCATGATGTAGTATAATAACTGTGTTTTGCAGTATAACATTTTGTTTCGTTATTTTGCATTTGTGGATCATTTCAAATTTGATATGATCATCTCATCAGTAACTAAAGTGGTTATCCAATGTATAATTTTATTCTGTCTTCATTTTATTTTCAATGCCAAGAAATCTCGTACCATGTTGAAACATCCTCGTTCCGGAAATTTTTTCGAATTCAAAGATGAATCATTATCAAATATTGATAATATCATGCTCATTTCGGGTCCCCCCGAGCCCCCCCCCCCTTCAGACAGGGGCCTCGCCCCTGGACCCCGGCTCCTACTGCTAGCCTGCGTAGGTGTGAGGTGGGCTTCGCCCGCTCATGCATGGCCACCTACGGGTTTCCTAAGCCAGTCAATCTCATACTTCTCTTCTTATTATTGTGACAACATCAGTTCTCATCATAGCACTCCTCACATCCAGTGTTGCGGTCTCGTCTCGTCTCTTATCGGTCTCGTCCGAATCACTACTCAAATCCCATCAATATCGGATTATTCCGTTTATTGTTCTTCTTCATTCCGAATATGTTGTAACTTAAGCTGAATCACAGACATTCACGCCCAGTTTCAGCTTTTGATCTCAAATGTTTTTTGGGGATCGAGATATTTGGGAAGGGTATTTCGTCTGGGACGCGGGCAACGGAACACAGTATTTTTGATCCCTGGTCAAAATATCTGCAATTTTATCCCCGGTCAAAATCTCTCGGAAAATATATCCCCAGCAAAATATCTTGGACTAAATGTCCCAGACAAAATATCCCCGCGCCAAATATCTCGGTTCCCAAAAAATATTTGAGACCAAGAGCTGACACTGGGGGTGAATTTCTCTAATTCACTTTGAATTACAACATATCCGGAATGAAGAAGAATGACGAACGGAATAATCCGATACTGTTGAGGTGTGAGGAGTGCTTTGGTGTGAACTGATGCTGCCACAACAATATGAAGAGAACTATAAGATTGAAAAGTTGCGGATACTCGGAGGTGGCTACGCCAACGCAGACTAGTAGTAGGAGCCGGGGTCCAGGGGCGAAGCCCCTGGCCGAGGGGGCACCGAAATGAGAATAATATTGTCAATATTTAATAATGATTCCTCTTCGGATCCGAAACAATTTCCGAAACGAGGATGTTTCAGCATAGTACGAGATTTTTTGGCGTTGGAAATGAAATAAATTTTGTGGTGTGATATTTTTGTCCTGGACATTTATGTACAGGGATATTTTTGTACAGGAACGTTTTAGGTTGGGTTCGGCTGCCCTGGACCCATTTTGTCTGGGACATCTCGGGATATTTGAGACGGGAAAATTTCACCTGGGATATTTTGTCAAGACATCATGATGTTCTAACCGGGGAGATTTCGTCCGGATATTTTGACCGGGGATGAAACGCACCGGGTTCGCCTGTCCGCATCCCGACTCGAAGGAAGGTTTGAGAGGTTTTGTGGATCCTCGATAGAAATCTGCTGAGTAGGAATTCATATTAGGTCTTCTGTCAGGATCGGATCTGGGAAGCCTTATCTTGAATCAGGCTCTGATATGGAATATTACCCATCATTGATTCAGAGCTTGATCTAATAAACCATGGCAGGCAATGATGCCAGATTCGAGACCGAGACCCTTCTTATCCTCTCCATTGACCGCCCCCCCCCCCTTTCTCCCACTATGCGGATTTAGTCGGGCGAGTGAGAGAGAAGGAGTAACTATCACTCTCTTGCTCGTATGACTTGGACCTTGGACCGCATCGTGGGAGAAAGGGGAAGCGGTCGATGGGGAGAGTAAAAACGGTCTCGAGTTTGGCATCACTGATGGCAGGGCATGGCAAATTACAAAGCTTTTAGAATTAGATCTAGTTAACGCTGATCAAATGTGTCAATTTATGGCCTCATCAGGGCCAAATCTGAAGTGCTAAGATGAGGTGTTCGGTGAATCAATCTGGTACCCAGACATTTTCCCGAACAAATATTTTTACGAATGCTTTTTCGCCGAATCCATTTTCACGAATGCTAATGTTCCCGAAAAAGTATTCATTTTTTATTTGAATTCTACAGTCATCTTTTATTTTCCTCACAATGTTCCTATAAAACAATATTGTAGGCTATTGCACGTGAAAAATCAAATACTCGATCATGGGATTCATGATCTTCATAATTTTTGGTTATATTGTGAATTCGGTCTTGTAATGTCAGCCATTTTTTTTCTGTACAGCCTTGATTTTTTTCCCTAAACTGAATTCCGCGAATTTGATCTCAGTATCCACCTGTTCCTTTTGAAATTCTGTGAGGCAAGAGTATAAATCCGGATGATATTTGCCTACCACAATGCGGAATGGGTTGTGCCATCCTCCACGAAGTTCTGGCAGAATTTGTGAACTCAATAAGAAGGAAAAGATTATCCGGAAAAATGGATTCGGGCAAAAGATATTCTGGAAAAGGGGTGTCGTAAAAATGGTAGGGAATCGTCCATTATGAGCCCGATTGGGAAATTGTTCAAGGAAAAATTGTTCAATTGATGAGATTTGCAGATGAAAAATAGAAATTTATCAATTCCAGGCTTTTATCAATGCTTTCAGCGTTGAATTGGATTAAATTCGAAACGTCATATCGAATACTGAGGAATGGGATTATGAAAAAATCCCCTCCTCTACCGAGATGTTTTCAATCCATATTTGAAGTCTCGTTCATCAATTCTCTGTAGCTCTTTGAAATTTCCAACCCCTGCTGAATTTACAAAAAAAAAACATCCCATGATTCGAATGAAGGAATTTTTAATTACAAGATTGTTCCAGATCACTTGAAACATTCCTTTTGTTTTATTCTTTTCATTGATAAAATACTAAACCTCTGAAATCTTCCAAGAGAATCCGTTCTCATGATTCAGATGATTCTCTCCGATCGTCAGGAGCAAATAGAGGAACGCGATCGCCCGCGGTGGATGATTGGCGGTGTAGAATGGTGGTAGTTGGTGATGGTGAGAGAGAGACCGACCCCTTGGTCGGTTCTGGAATGATTTAAGGGTTGTTATCGGTAACCAGGGCTGTGGGCCAAAGCGTCCACGTCAGCGAGAATGTTCGTATCAATTCATTCTCCCCAGCCTGCCTGGCTCTCTCCCTTCCTCCTGCTTTTACACCATTCTGCACGTTGACCCACGCCATGTGATTCTCAACCCTACGTTTAAGAAACTCTTTCGTTCCTACGCTTTGAGGTATCCAATTATTATCCAAAAAAATAATATACGAACAAAACTTGTCTCACTTCTGTACTGTAATTTATACAGGAGAGAAGAAATGGTTATTTTCAATCTTCATGAATTCGTGTCTATTTTCACAACTCGTGTAAACAGCTGTACGCGCACGCGAGAGCATGTGTGCAGTTTTGTAGGGAATTTTATCGTTTATCCGATAACTTTTATCCTATTTTTCTTCTCTCGGGAGAACCTCTTGACGGAGTCTCGTTCTTATCTTTGACACCTCTTTGTCACTTTTTTTTCGAGGAAACCTCTTTAGGACGTCTCAAAAACGAGATCATAAAAAAATGTTCACTTGGTAAGAATATATCTCTATGATTTTTCTGCCCCGAAAAATTTGATGATCTTGATTTTTGTTTTGTATCTTTTATTCAATTACGACGGAGGTTCTATCCGATTCGTATCTCGATATCGTTCGAGGTATCCAAGGCGCGAGGTAAAAGAGAAGGAAGAAAAGAAAAAGAAGGATGTTCATATTGTGGAAAACCACAAGGAAAAAGTAGTACATTTAATCCATACACATAGATAGATCGGGAGATCTATGTAGGTAGGTATATATGTACTTGGCTTGGAGAGAAAGATGAAATTTCATGGCTAGAACAGAATGGAAGATCTACCAATACCGAGACTATAATTTTGCGTTATCGGCGAGTTCACGGGCCAACGCATCCTTCCCTTGAAACAGGATGTGCCTTCTAGCGTTTGCCCTCTTTGTCTCCCCAGGTACCGTCTCCAATCCCTTCTCTCCGCTGGACGACCGGAGACACGTCAAGTGACGAATTCTAATACATATCTTCACAGGATTCTCTCGTATTTCGTGTATTCTTTTTTCTCCTTCTTCTTTTCTGAGAACAGCGGGGGATGGAATTCCATTATTATATGTAATTGTCTATTTCCAAATCGAATCATTATTTCAAGGAGAGTAAAGTCTCGGTCGTTTGCCTGCGTATAATAGTTACATTAAGACAAAGGAATTTTTATCGCCGGTGGTACGGGTGTAATGAATCACGTTCCCACCGCTTTTTCTTCTTCCCTTTTCACCCACCCTACCACCACCAAGGTAATGGCCTCGACCTCTCCTTCCATAACTATATAGGTATTATGAATTACATTCCTGTTTTCTTTCCTCCCGCTAAACTTTCGTCGCTCATTAATACAGACATCCTCGTAAATCTGAACGGTAGAAGGCGCTGCTCGGCTCGCCTTTCCTCTTTCTCTCTTTCGGATGGAAACAGGAGACCAAGAATTCACTCGACGTAAATTCCATCGGATTTTCATTCAGCGAATCGCGGACGCACACAGACACGTACAATAATATCCCAGAAATTCGTGAAAAACCTTTTCTCGATGCCAGATGGATACAGAGAATCGTGGAATACGTTAACCAGGAATAATCTTTAATCTACGATGAAATGATTTGGAATGAAAAGAGGTTTTATTCCTTTTCCACTCTCTTTTTCTCTCTCTTTTTTTTTTAATACCGGAAACTCGCAAGATAAAATAATGGAAAAAAGATCATACGTTCCGGCGTACCGAGAAAGAAAGGTGAATAAAATTCTGTTGGAGGGCTTGTAAAATATGAAAGGATGACAAGGTTCTTGTGTTTTCTTTCTATAGGGACTCCAGTTCAGAGGAGTCAACTCGATTTTCTCAAAATAGATTTCTCAAAATTGGAAACGATTGCCGAATATCCTGGTACGAGATTCCCTACAAAAATCAAATTCTTCAATTTTCTTTGTTCTCTCACTTTTGGTTCGTGGAATTTTCATTTGTACTTTTCCCACGCTTTGTCAGTCCTTCGTTTTGTTCTTTTAGCGTCTCGCGCACAGTGTTGTATCCGAATACAGGCCAACCTAGAGACATCGTCTTTCGTTTTCAGAAAACAGTTGGACAACGGAGTTGGGAAAAATTACATTCCTGACCGCGTTGTGGCATTCCAAAATACGAGAGAACATAGGTTGAAGACTAGAGTTAGATGTTTCGGAGAGAGATACGGTTAAGATGGTTGTCTTCAATTCTGTCGATCTAGTCAGATTTCCACGCTGTTGCCTCGACAGGAGCAATGATGGGTGATGAATTGATGATCAAGATGATCAACCCTCCAGGAATCCCAGAACTACGCGATATGCTTCGATAGATAATATCGATACATTTGAGAGGAATTGATAACGTGCGTGTAGATAATTTGAAACCTGGACGTAATTTTCTCTAGGAAAAGCTTAGATTAGAAGAGAAAGAGAGATGAGAGAATAGAATAAAGGAAAGGGGGAGATCGAAAGGGGATGAAATTACTATAATCAAGCCGACGAGATGGAGTAACAATTACCTACACAACGCGCATCGTCTTTAAGAGTCAAAGGGAATACTATTCCGCAATCAACCGTCCCAAGTTCCTTTCAAGCGGCTCTCCCAGCAACCTCTTGTTAACCCTTTCATCCTTGGTCTCTCCATGGAGAGCGAGACAAGGTACATGCATCTGGAAATTCGACCATCGGGAGCAGAACCGTTCGGAAGGTTGAAGGATGATGGTACGAGTGCGAATTGAGTGGGAGAGAAGTGCAATTTCGAGGTGCTTTTGTAGGAGAAGGTCGCAAAGTTTAGGACTGGTTCCAATTAACCAGACATCGCTATATATATGTATATATATATATACAACTTAGAATGAGGGGAGAGATTAGACGCAGGAACATTCAGAACCAAGAGAAACCAGCAGCAGCTAGCCAAGGAAGACAAAAGGAAGACGGGGAACTGTTTTGTAATTCGAAACGATTCGGTGTCGTGCGTCGTTAACCCGAATACATCAATTCCTCATCGCTTAAATATAATGACGTCGGGGAAGATTGATTCGTCTTACGTGACCGGGAGCAACAACCAGGCTCACGGACCTTCGCTGCTCATAATCCATCCATAAACCTTTCCACTCCCTTCTTTTACATATCTCTCCAACATAGTTTTTCCCTTTCCCGATTAATCTTCCCTGGATTCAAACGAAGGAATTGAATCACGTGAATATTGAACTTAAGAAAGCAATTATACAACAAAGACTGAAATAATTCGTCGTCTATATTCCAATTACAAGGTAAAATAATTACCTCGACACTCGTCGAACTGAATTGTTAAATGATTTCCGCTTGCAGGAATATAAGTGGAAAGAGGCACAGAGGCACACTTTGGTAATCCTAACGAACAGTCGGTATTGCGATCTTCAACGGAAGAACCAAAGAAGAAGAGGGAGATGGAACGAGAGTTCAATGTAAAGAGACGCACTCTCAAAGTCTCATCACCCTATAAAACCAGGTAATTTCTTCCTCTACGACACCGCTTGTATACAAGTAATTTATCCTTCGCGAATCCCGTGAGTGAAATAAGTGATATTTATTTACACGCAACGCTTGGAGAAATTTTTATTTTTAATTTGTTTTTGCAATGAACTGGGGGGAAATTAGAATTCTAGATTTTGTGTATACAATTGTGCAAATACACATCTGAAAAATCTGCGTTGTGGAGTCGAGGTGGAGATCGTTCTCGTTATTTCGAATTCTTAGAACGGATGTCTGTGGGATTCTTTGGTTCGTTCTTAGAATCTCCCGATGAGAAATCATAGGAGAGAATCTTCCACCTGAGGTAAAATCAAATGGTTTACCTTCGGGGAAAGGTTGGAGTTATTTTTTGAATCAGATTTTCAACGAAATTGGTGAAATCAAAACAAATTTAAACCGCATAAAAATATGGCGATACGCGAAGAATGTTTCATTAAAAAGGAGGAGGAAATAAAGTCACAGTAGTTGGACGAAGGCTCTATTTCACGCTAAAATAATGAATTCCTTGAAAAAGGCTTTTTCTCGCAACAACAAAAAAATCACTCATCACTCCGGATGAAGATACTAGTGTGCTCTTCAGAATGTCACACAATCTGCCCCATTCTCAACGGCCTGCACGCTCTTTGCACATTGTTGCACACTTTATTTTTACAAGGGAATCAATGTGGTGAATTGTGAATCCCTCAGCTGGAGAGCACAATTCCCATAGTATCATCATTTTTCTTTATTGTAAGGTAACTGTGGGTTGTATCGACCTCGTTGGTTATATCGGCCACTGTTTTCATGTACTTTTCTCGAATACTACGAACTTCACATAACAAACTACACAACGCAAGATAACTCTTCGATGTTTCAAGAACGTAAAAGTTATAAATGGCTTGTATTCCTGCTCAAATAGAAAATTGTCTTTGTCAACCCTGGTTAAAAAATCCAATAGGATCCGAAAAAGACCGATTCAGAAATAATCGGAATGAATAGGGCCAATCGCAACCCAGATAGCATTGAAAGTCCTCTGGACGTTTTAGAAACATAACCTTAGTTCTGCGCGCTTCGTCTCCGGGGAGTAGGTTCCTTGGCGAAAAAACGGCGTGCACATAAAGTTCAAACAGCGTACCAATAACGTGATTCTGGCCAATATACGTTCAATGCACGCTTACTTCAATATAAGCGTGAGTACAGCGTGCATGAACGCTTTTCTTCACGCTCGATCCACGCTCAACTGCGCCAATTGACTCTTAATACACTCTCATGTGACGGTAATAACACTCCTATGCGACGCTCCAAATGCACGCTTTATTTTCACCAGGGTTTAAGTACATTCAGAGGACGTTCATTTTTGATGCACCTGAATACGTTCCCAGTACGTATTTTTCATTTACCACGGGACGTTCTTGTTACGTTTCCCAAACGTACCTTTATGGAAACTAACCTTCACAAACACATGTGTAGTATCGCAGGACGTCATTGACACCTTTATTGAACACATCCCCAAAACGTCGCTTGGTGGAGATAAATAGAACATTACGGAACATTTGTATGTCCCTGGGACGTACATGCGACGTTCTTAGAACGTCCTGGGATCTCATTTGAACGTTCTCTGCGCGGGCAAGTACGTTTTGTGAATGTTTAGAAAACCTCCCGATGCTATCCGGGAAAAGCGATTCAAAATGAATAGGAATTAATCGGGACCTCTTTTCTATAGGATTGAATCGAGGATTTACCAATAGAAAAATCTGTTGTTTATTTAAATTAATAAGACTTCGCGTGATCTGTTGGTCTGTATAAGAGATATCCAATTGGATGATTAAAATTTTGTCCATTTCATGAGGCGAACGGTTCTGATTGGAATTTTCCATAACCTCAATCTATTGGAAGTAATGGGGAAATGTGTGGAATTGAATGAGTAATGAGTTTTTTTATGGGGAATGGTCTCATGGTGGCTGGAATGATCAGCAACCGGCCGATATTCGTATCCTCAAAGGACCTTCTATTTTGGCGATTACTGAAAATAAATCTGTGTATTCAGAGTTCATTTAAATGGATATTCTGTTATAATAATGTATAAGAAATCACACTATAATCTCAAATGATTGAAATATTTAACTGAGTGTTCAAAATTCTTGATGGACCCCACAGTTATGTACCTTAACACATTGAAGAAAGAAGTGTTGAATCAAAAGATGCATTGTCACGAACTTTGGAATCGTCAGCAAGAAGAAACTGCACACAGAACAGAAAATAAACTTCGACTCGGTTAAAATTGAATGATAAATTTGATCTAATCAAATGATTTATATCGAGTTAATAAATGACAAGATAACGGTTGATGATGTTTCCTTACAGACAACGAAATTTCACGGTAGGTATATTTCATCTCGAGGAAAATTCTCACACCCATTGCGTCGTCTCGATTTTCTCTTTCCTCTCCATTTCGCCCACTCTCATCTCATCTTGTCTCATCCATCTTGCTTATTCTGTCTTAATTCTACGTCTGAAACCTTAATCCAACGACAGTTTTCTCCCTGTACTTTGTGTCGCGCTTCCTTCTTCTTTCCCTCTGTCCCCGCCTAACTTTTTATTTGACATCTTGCATGAAGCATTCAATTACCCATTTTCACCAATTCCTCCCCGAATATCCCAAAAAGTCGATTTGAAATATTCATTCGAAAAGTATCGTATAGGTTCAAAAAACGCCTCTCCTCTTTGTATATCTTGCAAATTGATCAACAGTTTTCACGTACCGCGTGTGTGATGTCAATGAAAAACGGCACGCGTGAAAAATGGAAGAGCAAAACGTACAAAATCAACGTACGATCGTCGCGTGAATAACTTTTGATCTTACGAATAGTGGACATGCGACTGCCGGGAGCGAAAAGACCGGAAGCTACACAAAAGGAGATGCGATGAATGTTTAAAAAACACATTCGAACTGTCGCGCATAGTCCGTCAACGTACAGTCAATTACAGAGTGCGTCAGTTTCTCTGATCTCGCATCCTATCTTTCATTCTTTTTGCTCTCTCGATCCCTTTTCCCAATTCGCGTGGGTGTTTGTTTTTGCGAGTGGATTTCAATTGTACGAATTTCGAGGTTCATTTGATTGTATTTGAAATACGAATGACACTGTTCGAACGATCCATAGATTTCGATAGGGACAACTATTCTATCATTCTTTTCCTGGGTAGAAATTTTCTCAAGTGAAAAATGGGACATTCGAGGCGCTGAATTGAATTTGGCTGATTTGAATTTTCACCCGGGTTTTCTAGAATACTAACTCGAAGTAACTTGAAGAATCCGAAGGAGTGTGGTATTAGATGTTCCACGGGTACCCTGTTACAAATAATTCATAAAATCTCATTGATGAATGGGAAAATGCACAGGTTTCTATGAAATTCAATGATATTTAACCACACGGAAAAAACAGTGCTGTTGAATCGGTTACTGTAGGATCCACAGCAATGACTGTTGTTGAAACTACCACAGTGGAGCTGTGTTTATTTGAATTCAATTTTATGTCAACGTCATCAATTGAATTATAGAATTGAAATTTTTTTATAATACAGGAAACTTCCCAACTAACATTTCAATTCTTGAAGATATCTAAAAGAATACTCAATTGAGAGATCTTTAAGAACTTTCTTGAAGAGTTCTTAAAGATATCTCTCAGAAGTGTTGGAAAGACATCTTGTAAAAGATTTCTAAAAGATGTCTTGATTCAGAGATCTTCAAGAACGTTATTGAAGAGTTCTTGAAGATATCTTTTAGAAGTCTTGAGGAGATTTCTGAAAGATGTCTTGATTAAGACACATTTAAGAAGATAAATTTTCCAGCAGCTTTGAGGTTATATGAGCACATGATCATGAATAACACAGAATAAAACTTTGAATGTACCTGTTATTACAATCGTATTGCAAAAGAGGTGATTCCATCCATGAATTAAAAGCTTGAACCAATCATTGAGATATCAAGAAATTTGAAAGTTTGTAAAAAGTACGATTTTGTCGCCTTATGACGTGCACAATAAAATTACCGAATATCCACTTCACAACAATTCGTCAGAATTACTTTAGAAAGAATCTGCGATATTCGCGAAATATTAACGACCACTAGAACACAGAGTTGATTTCTAAATATGTTCCACTAAATTTATTCATCTTTTCTATTTGTAAGTACATTCAACTCTTTTGATATTTATTCATGTGATAACAGTTTGTTCAAAAGATCATTTTCACTTTGAAACTGGACACCGCTGACATATTTCATTATGTCATATCGACAATTATGGGCGTCTCTACCATGTTGTGCGTATAGCTCAAGTGACTGAGGCGTAAATATATCGTCAACTGAATGGGTTCGATTTCCGTAACAACAAGGGTCGAAATCAGGTAAACTTTATCGGAACGCGAGAGCAGTTGAAGAAACAGGAGGGAAAGGAAATAGAAAAGGTTAAGAATTTTTTTTGTGAACAAATTCAAGAGTCTTCCAAGACGTTTTTATGAATTCTCCAAGACATCTTTAAGAACTCTTCAAGATATCTTTTCGAATTCTATACGTGTTTCATGAGACATCTTTTAGGATTCGTTTCGGTATCTTTCAGAACGTTTTTTAAGACTTCTTACAAACGCATCGAGACTTCTTAAAGATATCTTTAAGATGTCTGAATGTTAGTTGGGTTGACAATATCAGTTGGAATTTTTCGTTGTCAAGTTATCCCCACATTAGGATTAAATTTTATTATTTGCAGATTGCGGAACGATATTAAACCACATTTCACCTAACCTACTACATGATCGTTCAAATCGTATCATCGATGGTGACCATCACATAATGGTTAATAAATTTGGGAAAAAACATGAACGAGCGAATTTATAGATTATTCCATTGAATCAAGCAAGCAGTCTGTCAATGGATTGTTAAATATATGAAATGAAGCCCACCAAAATGAATTATCGTAGAATTCAAAATCTAGATGTACAAGCAGTAAACAATATGTTATCATCCGGAGCTCTTAAAGATATCCTAAAAAATATGTGTAAGAAGTCAGATAGAACTTTCAGAAGGTTGACATAAAGATATCAGAATGTTATCAGATGCGTCGATTTCTGAGGAAAATAAGGGATTGCCAGAATGTTATCCAAATGAACTCTTCAAGAGGATTTTTTGCTGAGATCTCAGAAAAATTATACCATTCAGATATCAATATGATAACATTGACAGAGCTCTTTCAAAAGATCTCTTAAAGAGCTCTTCCTCTCATAAGTGTTCACTGGGCGGTGTATGTTGTCATGTGGAAATATCATTAGGAAAGCGCAAAGAGAGTTACATTACACGAAAACGCAAAAGACAATGTATTTGAAAGGTGATATCAGTTAATGATGATTTATTTAGCCTCAACACGGAAAAAAGTGCATGGGATTGATTACCATTCGTTCTAGTTCTCATCGCGGCTTTAGAATAGGAAGTGAGTGCCCACATAACAATTTTGGATCACTCTTTTGGATCATTCTGAAAGATATCTTAAAGAATTCGAAAAGATGTCTTATGAAACGCCAAAAGATATCTTTTGGAAGTCTTTATGTGAGATTTTTTGAAATTTTCTGAAGGTATCTTTTAGAATTCTTAAAGATATCTTTAAGATATCTTTTAGAATGTCCCGGAAGAATTCCTCAAAATTGTTATCTGGGTGATGACTCGCAATTTGGTGATCGTTCTTAAGCTAACAGGGGGATGCAACTCCAATGAGTACAATCAAACCTCATTTGCACGCCATCTTCTTAATAAATATTCATGCGAACTAAAAATCAATATGGCGATCTGGTATACCGGGATAACCTCAAAATTATTATAGTTAGTTTGAATTTTGAAACATCAATAATATTTCAACAATAGAGTATTGAACAATTCTAGAACCGAATTATCAGTTGGACTAATTGAGTTTTAGAGTTGTTTCTGATGCTTCATTGTTGAAATACTGTTAGTTTTTCAAAATCCAAACTGATGAGAGTGATACTAAGGTTATGTCACTATACCAGACCGCCATTGGTGTTTTAGCCCTTGACCGACACGCCACCATGTGAATAAATATGACCGTAATCGAAATACGGTTTGAGGTCATCCTATAAAGTTACATACCCCTGTATGCTAACCTATCGTTTCCATGGTAACGTAAACAGTTTATTATACTCAGCCCGATTTCAAACGGTACTTATTACAATTTGGGAATATCTGTCACCGAATTCCTATTCTTTCTAGTAATCGTTACTATATACTTCTCTCCGTGAATACCCACCCAACACAGTTTGTCACAGCGACGTAACAGCGACAAACAGTTTTGTTACTGGTAATGTAACCTGTTCGTTGCAGGCAATGTCCTGGTTAGCAGTAATTTCTCACTCAAAGAATGTAACCAAGATGTAACCACCACAACACAGATGAAACATTATTATATATCTGCGATGTTGGTGTTACGTAACACGTGATTTTCTAAAATCACTGCAACATCCCAGTGATAAAGTTTGTAACATTTGAATTTCATACAAAATTTAGGAATATAAATACGAATAATTGTTTTTTATAATAGTTTAGAAAACATATTTAAGGGAAAATCAAGGTTCTCATGGCAAAATTTTGTGAAATATTTCATCAATTCATTATTCAATGTTATTGGCGAATATGAATCTCGTCGTCCAACACGGAAAGGGCATCATGGCGCTAACCAAATTATTTTTGTAAGATTATTACATGTTACGTAACACCAGCATCGCAGAGATATAACGCCGTCCCATCTACGATGTGGTGGTTACATCCTGGTTACATTCGTTGAGTGGGAAATTACTACCAACCAGGAAAGTTGCCCGTAACAAACAGGTTACATCACCAGTAACAAAACTGTTTGTCGCCGTTACGTTGCTGTGACAAACTGTGTTGGGTGGGTAAATACATACATAATAGTATTCCTTTCAATTTAGTGACAGAAAGTCTATGTTTGAACATGTATCTTCAGATGTATATGCTTCTATGCATAGATATCGGCTACATACGATTCTTTTTCTCTAGAAATCGTTATTCCACATGAATTTCATGAGTTCTCATACATTCTGAAGTCAATTCCTCCTTTAATTTGTGGTATCCAAGACATTCAAACTGACGATGAGTGTAATAAATTGACCAAGTGCTCATTTGATGCAATGGAATTACCCATAAAAATTTGTTTCTCAGTCCTGACACAAGATTTCAATCAAACAACTATTCACTGTTCACGTAGTATACGTTCTCCTTCAAATTTAGCCATTGCAATCATCACATCGATGATAAAATTCAAACAATAATGTAGTAGGTTATGTGACAAATTCACTGCAGTACTTTTAACAGCAGTCATTGCAATGATTTCAACAGCAACCAATTCTATCGCAGAGTGTGGCTTTTGGAATAACAGCAGTGCTGCTGTAAGCTCAACTGCACAATTTTTTCCCGTGCAGGAATTTCACCATTCGTGATATTAGGTGTTGGAATTGATTGCAGCGAAACAACTATTATTGGACGTCATTTGTTCTAGATAATCTTTCTTTGAATCGTAAATAACAACACTTTATAATATATTGAATGAAGTGTCTTTGCGGGGAGTTTTACTTCATTACTTCGATATGAATAAAAGTGCTGCTGAAGCTTATCGTTTCCCATCATTTTAGTGGAAGTGTATGGTGAACATAGTCTAGCTGAGCAAACGTGTCGGAAGTGGTTTGCAAGTTTTGAAGTTGGTGATTTCGACTTGGATCTGAAAAAATTTGAGGATAATGATTTGGAGGCATTGCTCAATTAAGGCTCATGTCAAACCCTTCGAGAATTGTCTACATCATTGTGAGTTGACTCACCAATGGTAGGGAAACAACTGAGAAGTCTGAGCATGATCCAGAAAGGAAGGACGTTAGATACCATATGAATTGAAACCAAGGTGTGTTTTGACTTCTGAACTGCTGTTCAACGACAGAAAAGGGAAATTGTTACTGGTGATGAGAAATGAATCCATTACGGCAATCCAAAGCGCAGGAAGTCATGGGTCAAACCCGGCCAACCATCACAAGCAATGGCAAAGCCGAATATCCATGGGTCTAAGCTCCTGCTCAGATGGGCGTGATTTAGTATGAACTGCTGAAACAGAATGAAACCATAACTGGGGATTGTTGACGGCTACAATTGATGCGCTTGAGTCGGGCATTGAAAGAAAAACAACCGGAATACTCCAAAAGACACGACAAAGTCATTTTGCTTCGAGACAACCGGTGGAAACATACCTGGAACCACTCAAATGAGAAGTTCCCCTCCACCCGTTGTATTCTCCAGATATCACTCCATCTGATTACCATCTGTTTCTTTCGATGGCTCATCGCTTGTCTGAGCAGAAGTTCACTTCTTACGAAGATTGCCGCAAATGGTTCGATTCGTGGATTGCATCCAAGGATGACGCGTTCTTCACGGAGAGAAAAAATTTGCTGACGCAGCAAATCGAGGTATTATATATAGAATAGCAAAATTTTTTGCTGACCTAGCTAAAAATTTGCTATAACAGCAATCGTGTTAGCTACGACAGCAATTTTTTTCAGCTGTGACAGCAAAAAATGTTTGCTCCGCCAGCAAATTTTCAGTATTATATACAGAATAGCAAACAAATTTGGCTGGGATAGCAAACATTTTTTGCTGCCGCAGCTAAAAATTCGCTGTCGCAGCTAACAAGATTGCTGGAACAGCAAATAGTTTGCTGTCACAGCAAAAAATTTGCTGCTCTGGCAAAAGGAACCCAGCAAAAGTAGATTTCGCTGCCACAGCGAATTCCTTTCTCTCCGTGTAGATGTAAAAGTCAATGATTTACATCAAGTAGATTTCGAATGGAAATAGAGCAAAAAAAAGGTCAAAACTGAGCTTTGTGAGGAAATTTTGGGATTCTCGCATTGCCGCTGTTGCGTAGGTATATTTCACTTGAATTATCTGATTAAGGTAGAATTTTGGTCACATTATGGACCAAAGTGATAGTGATTCCATATCAATCTGATTCATTTATAGGAATTGAATAAGGGTGGGAGAGGATGTAACCAAAAACTGTGATTTTTTGCAAACGTGTATATCTCCTGTTTTAATCATCGATCACAATTAAATTCATACCCTGCTTCTGTAATGATTTCATTTTGATATCTTTGTATGATTTCCACTCAAATCGGCGAAGAGATTGGGCTTGAATGATAACATTTCATTTGCAATTTGCATTATTTATCATAAAATAATAAATATAATATGTAATACTTGAAATTAGGAACTGGATTAGAAATACGAAAGCCTTTTGTGTGTCTATCAGCAAAATATTTTGAACTGTTTGCTCTTGAACAGTGCGTGAATGATAATTATAATGACTATTGGGTTCAATTTTTTTGTTAATGATAAAAAGGGCCCCACCTATTGCTCACCCCAGGGCCCCCAGCAAGCTCAATCCGCGCCTGATTCGAAATGAATAGTTTTTCTTCATTAAAGAAACGCTACGAATTCAATCCAATTCCTAATAGAATTTGATAGAATAATTCTATCTGGAAACAATCGATACCCAGCTAGAAATGTGACTTCCCGTGTGGAAATTTTCCCGGACTCAGACCTGGGTCAGGTTTATAATCCCTACTTAAAATGCGGCCCTGGTTAGGACACCTGAATTGGGTCCAACTTGAGGTGTTACGCTTTTAAATCTAGGCCCCGTAATGGTTCCCAAACTTGGCCCACATCGAGAATTCAACTTGGGCCAACTCGGGGAGTTGATTTTGACCCATATGAATGTTCAAATTTCATCCTGCGCTGGGCCCCAGGATATTTGGGTGATATTCCTCGGATAAAAGACAAATGAAGTTGCTCCAGCGAAATGTTCTTTGAGGGTTAGCTTTTGATAGATCTATGCTTCATGTAAAATTACCAACAAATCAAAAACGAATCAAAATTCCCATCCGCTCTTGTATAATTTCGAGCTCATAGGTTGTTTGAAATTCGTTTCAATTGTTATAATCTGGAAACTAAGAGCACTGGAAGAATAACTGTCAAAAACATATGCTAGAAATCAAGATATGTTTCAATTCATTCGGTGTCAGAGATTTCCCCAGTAGAAATAAAAGACAACGCAATTTTGACCTAACAACATTGAACATGCCCCGAATGTACGTCAGCTTTGATTTTTACTTAAGAGGACTATTTTGAAATTTTGAGCTGGGCATCTCCAGATCAAAATATCCGGGGAGTACACTAGCAACCCCAACTAGGGCCCACATGGGCCGTGGGTGGGGAACTCTCATATTGGATGCCCAAGTTATACCCTTATGGGGCCTGGACATACTTTAGGATCCCCAGGATTGATTTTCACACGAGTCTTTGGCATCTGAGGCCCTGCTTTGAGCCAAATTAGGATCTCTGATGGTCCAATTTGGAGAAGGGACAATTTATATAGCTGGGTACTTTACTCTGCTACGAGGATTTCGAATTCACCGGAACGTGGAAAAATGGGAACACATCATTTGATTTTGATTTTGAGAATAAGCAGATTTAATCGAACATTACAATCGCTATTATCGAAAAAAATTGACATTGATTGATAGTGAATCCAATTAGCAGCTTTGATAGCTTCGGTACCTTTGAATTATCCAGTACTCGCCAATCTAGTTACAGTACAGAGTCAGCATCGGCCCATGTTTCCCTTTCAACATAGCCGCAGATGCATGCTCCTGAATTTGACCCTCACTGTGGAATTGTGTTGTTCATCTACAGCGAATCTTTCAATGAACTACAAATTTCTCATTGATTAACATACGAAAAACAGCTACAGTCCACCTTAACGTGAGAGTCGATTGCAGTATGGTCCACTCCACCCCATCTACTTCGATACAAGATCTGTTGTTCTTATTCTCCATGATGCAACTGAGGAGTGTTTTTCATCATTTTCATCATCATTCAACCCCTCCTCTTTCCCTCCCCTCAACAAACAAGCATCAATCGTTCCCTTCCATTAATCTTTCATCCATATTAAATTATGAAATATACACACAAAAGCACGCACCCGCGTGTCTCTGAATAAACAGATACGAACTTCATTCGAACACGAATGTATGTTTGTTATTTCATATACACACAGAGATAAATTTCACCAACAAATATGATAATAATAATGATCTGACCGTGCCAACAGTCCTTCGCTCTCGCGTTCCCCTTCTCAATTAATACAAATAAAACGTTCCGTGTCGGCTAATATTATTTATCGCGCTACTGAATGCTTCCATGGGTCATATATAAACTATAAAAGCCACAACACGGAAGCCCATTATAATGAAATTAACGAATTGCCCGTCGAGTTTCCCTTATTCTCTCTCCAACAGCAGCGTACCGCACTACTGCATCCTGCACTGTATACCTGGATTCGATTATCTCACAACAATCAATCGATTTATATTTGTTTGTTTTTGTTGTATTAATAATACCATTGTCCGGTTACGAACGACAAGGATTTCATTACAAATTTCTCTGCTTTTTTACCCTTTCGATTCATCGAATGATGTGATGCTGTTCTCCGACCATCTCGATCATCTTAAAAAACTTCCCTTGTGTGTAATTCTCGTATAAAAGTCCTGGGAAATAAATCAGAATACAAAAGACAGAGATAAGGAAGAGATAATAGAATTTTTTACGAAATTCTTTAATAAATTTTGCAAATTTTCTAAATTGGATGATGAAAAATTCGTTAAAAGCGGTCCCGACCACGATTCAGCCACGATCCATCTTCATTACCTTTTCGCATAGTTTGGCGAGGCCGGTCATTGTTATTCACGGTGAAGTTTTATAAATGAGGTATAAGGAGAATACTCGAATCTATGGGAGAGAAGAGAGGTAAAAGTTTCAAAGCATTTCGAAGCTGGGAGGAACACACACCTGAAGAAATTTCGAATCGAGTCTCGTGGTGTCCTTCTTGGAGTGAATTCTAACTTCTTTTTCTTCATAATACGGAACTCTCATCTCGAAGGGGATGTTAGTAAATTTGTGGACGAGATGAAATGCGATTTTAGGATCGTCAAATTCTGGTTACCTTTTATGGTGGCGGTGGATTATCTTTTCGGATGCCCGCGGGTCTATTGTACCCAAGGAGGTTGCAGATACGCGCAGAGAAAGGAAAGCGAGTTGAAGAGCCGTCCATGGGGTGGAACGTGCAATAATAACCGATAGATGGTAGAACGAGGCAGAAACCGTGATAAGGGGTGGTGGTGGTGGTGGTGGTAGTGGTCTTCGGAGAGCGGTCAGTGGTTCAAACATCCTCGGTCACTAGTTGGTCCCTGGAGAGGACCTAAGTGCCCCTGAATCGTGGAGAAACATAGGACAAACTTGTTCGCTTCCCTCTTTCCTTCCAAAACCAATTTTTCTTCTCTACCTCGCTATATATGCTCCTACTTTTTTTTTTGTTCTTATCTCCCAGTATTTCTCGATTGATGTCAGATGTGGACATGATTTTCTTCCTATAGAGAAGGAAAAAACACTGAGGAAAAAAAAGGGAAAAACAGAAGGAGAGTATGGCAAATTTGTAGGTCGAGCGTGAAGTTATGGCTCCGAGGTATAACTGGTTATCCTGGGAGGTAGATCGAGTCGAATATGAGAATGTTCGGAGTCTCCTTCGGGTTATACTATAATCTCATGTGATTTCATATTACGCAATTATTCAATCATCTTATCTGTACCTACTTTCCTACAACTCTGATCCAGTTTTCGCTTTAGAAGAATTTAGGTTTTGTTCCATTTACCTCGCATACAACAGAGAGTTTATACTACTCCACTAGGCCATCCACTATCATATTTTTTCCTCTTCCTTTGTCTCTTGCTTTTCTTTATCCTCTCTCATTCGCCAATTGCTTCTTTAATCATTTACGCTCGTTTTATACTTTACCCTTGTACTTTCTTGCTTTCATACATCCTTTTTCATATTTGTGTGAAGTATATTCTCTTTACGGTACACAGGGAAAAAAGAAACTGCGCGTTGTTCATCTTTAGTGGGAGCGTCGCGAGCGAGGCAAGACGTCGTGAACAAGGAGAAAAAAAAGAAGAGGCCGACAGGGATGCACAACGATGTTTATCGCTTATATGCCACTCCGAATCTGGGTTACGAATTTTTCCCTCCTCCTCTGTATATACCTTGTTCGAGATACTTTCAAAGGGGGAGGAGGAGAAGGAAAATTGTCAGTTACGAAACGAATAAAGCGATCCAAGTTAATTCTAACGAATTGTGCGAAAAGAGTTGATCCGACCACCGTATTTTGCACCCGACGAATGAAATGAGAATACACGTAAAAACACGTACACATATTTCAACAAAATTCTCGTGATATTAGAATGGAAAAGCTCGACTTTGCGAGAGATATTACATTTCATATGAATTTCATATCACGTATATTATATGTGAGTTTAAATTTTCCTAATTTACACAAGATACGATTCAACAGAATTTGGAGTCAAGAGATCGGAGATGGACAGTCTCGAGGGTCCTCGGTCGCACTCGAGCCAGAAGTAGGGAAAAAAAATACACACATAAACGAGGAAAAACATTTTTCCTACCACCAAATTCAAAAATTAAAACAAATAAGAGTGAACGAGTGGACGAGTAAACGAGCTCTCTTGTGTGTATATCGTGCCTCTCTCTCTCTCTCTCTCTCTCTCTCTCGACGGAGTTATCTATCTTTTTCAAGCTTTTCAAAAAGTATAACGTTAGAAATCTTCGAAGAGTTGTGTGTGTTGGTATCTCGGTAAAGTTTTTGCTATCAGGATCTGTACTCTATTCACGCAAAGAACCTCGGAGATCCAATCGGCCAAGTTTCCTGCGGGCTATGCTTCTGGTCTTTAGATAGTGGTAGGAGGAGGTGAATATCGGTGAAGATCAGAGGTGAGAGAGCAGAAGGAGAAGGTGCGAGAGAGTGGAAAATCTTGCATACACTCACACACGATGTACATGTTACGTACCTACAAGCCTGTAAATGTGCCGGGCTTGGTTGGTGTAGCGTGCGACACCTATCGGCATTCAAATGAGGCTCCAAGTGTTCGAAATAGTTGGAAGTTACTAATGGCGTAGACGGTAGGGGATGAAAGAAGAAGAAGGAGAAGATCGAGACAAAGATATATCCGGTATACCGGTCGAAAGGTGTACCCGCAAACAGAGAACAAACAGAGAACAGAGAAGAAAGCAGGGATGAGGAGAAACGGAATCCTTTAACCCGTTCCTCACCCGTTAGAACCTTGCCGATAGTTACGAACATCGAGGTCTAAGACCTTCTCTCCCTTTCTTCAGAGGAAGAAAAATATATCCTTTTTAATTCCACGGAATGCACTTCGTTTGCGGAAATCCGTTCGCCACCTCGCGGTGGTTTAATGACCTATGTATAATATATGCGACTACATTTGTCACCCGATACTTCAAATGGCAAACTCGTAAAACGAACTTCAAGTGAAATTCGCTTCGTAATGATTCCAGAGAATTCCTTCTTCTCGCGAAAAAGCGGTAAAATGTTTCTACTAATCTCCTGTAACAAAACTTGCCACGAACGCGCATGTAAATACAAATAATATTTGTCCCGACACACGCATTTATTTTCTCTCGAATTTCCTCTCCGTAGGAGCAATAGCTGCTAGCTAGTGGTGGTGGTAGTAGTAATATTCAGGGGATTGATGTTCTTGACTAAAGGTATACTACAGGGTGTAGTATACATATTTCTTTCCTTATGCAAGAAAGAAATGCCATAAAATTTTCTAAAGAGCCTCTTTTTACGATACTTTTATTGTACATGGAAGAATGAAACGCAAGATGGCGACGGAATCGATTGAAGAACCGGATCGATGTACGTATATATGTATGGGGTATACACACGACTCTTGGCATTAAAAAAAAGGATTTTATAAATTTTCGAGAGGAATTTGTAAAAAATGTGATTTTACGGAGAAAGATATAACGTAGCGGTATCTGGGAATAATATATTTATATATGTATGTATATATCGTTACACGTGAAGGTATTTTTCATTGCTGTATGAAGATAAAAATATTGAACTTGGTATCATAATTCATAGCCACTTTCGTGAACTCGATATATGAGAATAAAGTTGAATTTCGAAAGGTTGCCTATCTCTTATCACATAAATTTTCAACGTAATTATGTGAATAGTTGGTTTTTCAATCGATAAATTCGCCAACTGTATGTATCGATATACAGGGTCAACAATCCCACCCTTAATTCATCACTCAATCTCTCTATGATGTACTCGCGTTTTTCTTATCTGTCTATTCTCATTCCAATTTGACCAAGAGCATTATGTCTGCTCCGATCCTACTCTTATTTCCCAAGTCATTTATTTCACAGTATTGTTTTTAGGCATACAACAAGAAAGAAAAACACCACCAACTACCAATTACAATACTCAATTCGAAGAGGAAGAGAAACATCGAAGCTCGTGGGAATTGCATTCTCGACGCACTTTAATCAGAAAAGTGTGTGGAGAAAAAAGAAGGATAAGAAATACAAAAAAAATCTGAAAGGAGGCGTCCTTTTTTTTTACCCAAGGAGTTCATCTTCCACCGTAAAAGGATTTCCTTTTTCGACTACGTCGAACACTTGAAACGTAACACCAACCGCAAAAGGAAATCAACTTTCTCCTCCTTTCGAGACTTCTTCCAAGTAGAAGTAGGCAGGGGTGATGCGAAAGAAAGAAAGAAGGAAAAGAAAAAAAGAGACCTCCGGAAAAAATCAAAAGATATTAAAGTTTCCAGCCATGGCCAGGCCGATCTCACCTTATTAGGATAAAAAGCCGCGATCTCCCTCTTTTATTTTCCTTTCCTTTCTTCCTTCCTTCCTTCCTTCCTTCCTTCGAGAAAAGTTCTCGAGCTCAAACCGCGGAGAATTGCCGGGGAAGAAAAACTTCTGCCGAATTAAAAAATAACGTCTACCTGCACTCGATGCGATTCGACCGTATGAATAAGAATATTGAGGGAGAAAGGGAGAAGGATCGGGAAGTCGTGTTCTTGGATTCGCAAAGTTTCGAGTCGTATCAATTGTTTTCTTTATTTGTTGATTGAATTTTTTATGGGAAATTCGGTGGAATCATATTCTTTATACTATTGATAATATTGCTATGATTGATAGGTTTTGCAGATATGGCAGGGTTTTGTTACATACATCTTGACGTTAATTTCAATAATATTAATATTACTAGTTTGAAGGGATATGGTTATTTTATCCACGCCAAGTACACGAGGAAGAAATATTATCGATCAGTTTTTATGATACACACTTATACCTTGTCGTTGATGTTGATAATTATTAATATTATTGAGTTTGAATTAATAATATTAATAGTATTTTTGATTATATTGAGCAATATGATCGTTTTTATTGGCGCCAAGTACATGACAAAGATATATCATGGATGAGGTCTTATGACATACACGGAAACCTTGACATTGATGTTGATATCATGAATATTATTGAGTTTTAATTAATAATCGTAAATGATTGTTGATCATATCAAGGGATATGGTTGGTTCCTTGTCGCCAAGCATATGACAAAGATGAATTGTCGCTGAGTTTGTGTGATATACATACTGGGTGATTCAAAATTGCCGTAAACTTTTCTGAGAGCAGATTCTTGATGAAATTCTGAAAAGATTTTGGTGCGGAATATTTAGACCTGATCCTTAGATTCGGAGATATATGAGCATTTTTTAATTTCTCGAAAAATCTAAATACCTTAGAAGTACCATATTTCTGACTTTAGAATCCAACACCATTCTCCAAGTCAGAACACCGGGCATCCCTGAAAAAAAATAAATCTCATTTTGCATTCCAGCCACTCAGAATTCAATAACTTCGAATCGCCATAACTCCACAACGAAAGAAGCTAAATTAGATTCATTTTTTTCCAGGGGTACCCCGTGATATAACTTGGAGAATGGTGTTGGATTCAAAAGTCAGAAATGTGGTACTTTCGAGATATTTGGATTCTTCAAAAAATTGAAAAATGCTCATATCCCCGAATCTAAGAATCAGATCTGAATATTCCGGACCGAAGTCTCTTCAGAATTTCATCAAGAATCTGCTCCCAGAAAAGTGCACGGCAATTTTGAATCACCCAGTATAAATCTTGACGTGAATGTTGATTTTGTTAATATTATCATATTTTGGTTATTACTAATAATATGATTATTCATTGGATGAAAAGATATCGTTATGTGTTCGACGCCAAGTACATGAAAAAAATATTTTGTTCATGAATTCTTATGATATGCATGTACATTAACCCTTTAACGTCTACCGGACGTTATGAATGGATGAATTCAATCGAAAGAAATTTGAAGACGACTGTATCCCATGTTTTCAAGGGTGCTCTTTCGAATGATGATGTTTATAATTGAAAAGGAAAAAAATATTTCGACCATTGTGGGAGCGAAAATTCCAGAAATACATGATTTTTCGATTTTTTTTTAAACTGACTTTTCATGGTAAGCACATTTTTTTATGTCTAAGACCTATTGAAAAAGCGTCCACGATGTCTGAACTCAAAATGAGTGGGGTAAAATTTATGATAAAAATTTTTTTTAAAGAACAACGGTAGATGAAGCAACATTTTTCTTTCTTTAACTAATGAATTTTTTCCTAAAAAACGATAGACTCTCGCAAAAAATTTATGGGAACAAAAATGTTTCAAAATCAGTCAAAGGACGCTTTTGAATTTTTTCAAAAGTTTTTAAAAATCTTTGGTTTTTCCAAAATTTATAAAATTTTAAAAAATGTTAAAAGAAAATCATGAAAAAATTCAGTAATTTGATAACATTTTTGTTCTTACAAATTTTTTGCTAAAGTTTGTAGTTTTCGAGAAAAAAATTCATCAAATTTCAAAAAACAATTTCTTACTCCAACTGCGAATGTACTTCAGAGAAATTACTTAAAAGTATTTCGGTTCTTTTTTGTATAACTTATTACTAATTCATTTCAGCAATTAAAGCGACGTATAAAAGCTCATTGTTTTTAATATTTCCTGCATCTTATGTCAATTTTTCATTTCAAAGAATATTGTTGTAATGTCGTCCAGAAAATTTAGGGGTGGAAAGAGTTAGCAGCTTGTTTCATATTCATAGTAGTTCAATTTATCTAGTGAAATTGAAAATTTCGTGTCCGAGATAGCACATAAAATTGTTTACACGAATTAAATACGCACTTTATGAAATATTTTGTTTTGGATTGTTTTTCTAAATGTTATTTATAAAGTTTTCTTAAAAATACTCACGAAAATCTTATCTTTCCATAAAATAATATCTTTCTTCAAACTCAAAAAATTGCCGCTCAAAAAGCGGTCCGAACATTTTCGTCGACAACCAGATTTCGAAAATGTTATCAAATTACTAAAGTAATGCTCTTAAATTTTTTTAGAATTTTCTTTCAAAGTTTTTAAAAATTTCAATTCTACAAGTTTTGAAAAAAAATAATTTTTGCTTCATCTACCGCTGCGCTTCACAAAAAATTTTTATCATGAATCTTAACCCCACTAATTTTTAGTTCAGACATCGTGGACGCTCTTTTGATAGCTTGGTAGAAAAAATTTGCTGACCATGAAAAATCCGTTAAAAAAATCGAAAAATCATGTTTGTTTTTGGATTTTCGTTTTGGTTGAATTAATTTTCTTTTTAATTCCAACCACCACCATTCGAAAGAGCACCCTCGAAAATATGGGGTACAGTGGTTTTCAAATTTTTTTTTTGGTTGAATTCACTACATGCTATCAGTTCAAACTTGAATGTCGAAAATCCGGCCGATATCAGCGTATCGACTGAGTAAATATTTCCTCGGTAAGAATTCTTCGCACTAAATTTATTAAAAGATCTGAAATTCTCAGGAAATAATCTCCAGTACTTTATCTATTGCGGTACATCGCCAAATTTCGAATTTTGGAGGAAAAATTTTTTCCTCAGTCGGTGTAAAAAACTTGTTTTTCGAAATTCGAAATTTGGGCGATGTACCGTAATAAATTGAGTACTAAAGAATATTTCTTGAGAATTTCAGACCTCTTTATGAATTCAGTGCGGAGAATTTTTACCAAGAAAATGTTTACTCAGTTAACGTGAATATGGATGATGATGTATATTAATATGAATATTAATCCATTAGGACCGAAGAATACAGAATTTTAACTGTTATTGTTGGGAATGACATGTGAATCCCCTGGTGGGAGAAGTTTCTCTCAAAGTCTCTGAAAATTCACCTGAATTTTAGTGCAAAACTCTGAATCTCACTGCAAAATTCTGAACAAATCTAAAAGAATCTGAAAAACTATTCACTGAAAATCTCTCACCAGGGTCATTAAAAATTTCTAGCAAAAATACCCGGCACAACAGGAAGTCAACAAACAAATCGGGGGATTCCTGAGGTTTTTTTCACGGGCTCGAAAATTGCAATGATTCATGTGTCATTCGCAAAATTTGTAAAATTACAGATAAAATTCTGACGATAATTTTACTGATCAAATTATGAAATCCGCTTTTGGGTATTTGAATGAGTGCACGAAGAAGAAATATTGAATGTTAATCTCCGTGAGCCACACGTGTTCTGGACAAGAAGACATTTATCCTTCCAAATGACTTCGGGTTTCGCTTATGTTGTTCTGTGACTTTTCGGAGGATCGCGTAATACAGTTTTATCTCCCAATTAATTTTCTTCTTATATCTCATTTGTTGTGGTTTCTTATAACTCTGTGATGTCATCTCCAGTTAACTCGTCTTTCCCGGAGAAGGGAACCCTATTTGAATTGCTCGATCTCAACAGTCGTTGCAAAGCATTCGGAGTCGTGGGATCAAATTCTTATTTCTCGTGCTGGTATTGCATAGTGATGATTCCTAATTAGAATTTCAAGGTACCTTCTATGCTAAACGTTTGCCACCGCAATTTTCTTTCCTTGATACCATCGATAATTCAATTGCCGTGATTCTTTTGATTCCCCATTGCAGACTCCTCGTTGCAAATTTTTGCGTTATTTACTTTTTAAATTCGTGATTCTCTGCTTAGCGTCTTGAATTCGATCGTGGTCCACTCAGCAGTGTGAAATCCTGCACTAGTTGGGAAACATGCTATTTTCATTTCATGTTTCTATTTTCTTCAAGTTTAAAAAGATGTACCAAGTCTCGTTTATTTCAACGCTAAACTTCTCCTCTTCTCCCCACGTTGTAACGCTTTCAAGGCGCGTTTCCAGTAACGATCTGTTGTCGCCCAATCAAGAGACGGTTATGCGAACAGCGATGGAAGAAAAGAATCTTGGTACACAAAGTTGATTGAACAATTCTTTCATATCGTCCGATCGAGGGTACCAAGATTCTCCCAACATCGCCGTATGTGAACCCCTCCTTGAGCTTTATGCTGTTGGTGGGAGCTCCTCTCGGCTTGGAATAAACGAGACTGTCACTTACTGTACTTCAAAACATTGTGAAGTAATGTTTTCATATTCAACTTCGAAAAAGTGCTGAAATCCTCATTAGGTAGAAAGGAAAGAGCCTAAAAACACTATCATTCATAAGATATGTTCTTGAAAAAAAAAACCGCGCGTTTTACTTGAAAAAATATCTCGATTATCATCGATGCAGAACCACGTGTATAAATCGTACTCGACGAATCCAATTAAATCGACTAGCATGGTGAACGGTGGAGAGACACCATTTATACTTCTCTCTCCCGCTTTCTCTCACTTGGCCATTCGTGGTTCTCATGATTTACCCACTATCTCACACCTGAAGCTCATATACGTACGCGTATATTCGCCGGTACGTGGGAGTGTAGGAAAAGTGATGGTGGTAGACCGTGCGGATAGGAGCAACGTGTAGGGCGTTGGTCCAGGCCTCGGGGTTAAAAATATGATTTTAATACCACTGTTCCGTGAGTCGCCGTATATCATGCTTTTGTCTGCCTACTATTGTCTCTGCCGCTGGACTCACCCTCTCTCGCTCTCCCTTTTTCAAAACCGCTTGCACATCATGCTTTCCCATCCCTTCTCCTTCTCTGCAAGTGAAAGCTTTTGGATGGACCAATTCTCTTTTCGTTCCTCCTTCTTCCTTGTGAAATCAAATGTTACCATCGATTATAATTTCAAAATCATTCCCAAAGACTCTGGAGACAAGTATTTTTCGAGCAAACAACAGAAAATTCTATTACGAGGAGGAACAAGGTATTCACAGTATTCTATCATTTCAAGGTGAAAGTTTCATAACAATCCACCCCGAGGAGCTGTAGCCAAGGTTGGAAGAACATGGCAATATTTGAAATTCCGCGATAGCCCGTGCGGGGTTCTGCTGCCGAGGGATATCTAGGAAACACCAAGTAGATAGGTTATTCAGTCCCTATCGTGATTTAAAGTCCTTCGAAAGGGATGATATACGATCGTGACCATCTCCATATTTACAGTCAGGCACGCGTGAAATGAATACTTTCGTCTCTTTCTTCTCCTCTTTTTTTCATCCTTCTCATTTTTCGAAGACACATGCACGTGTGGGGTATTTATATCCTTCTCTTCTTATACGATAGAAATGTTTTCTACGAGTTCAAAGACAACATGATTAGCTTCCACCGAAAACAAGGTCAACATCCCTAATGGACCTTGGAATAAGCTCAACAACATTCTCCACAAGTTTTCCGTGAACAAGCTCTCGCCGTTAAATCCCCGAGGAAATTTTAATCGTTCCCAAGGGCTTTGTCCTCCTCGATCGAATCGAAACAAGAACAAGAGAGGACAAAGTTCTCGAAGGACAGAGCAACAGCTTGTACATCTCGTACTTCGTTCAATTATCTCTTCCCACCCAAACAAAATCAGAGGATTTTGAAGGGAGAAATTTTGGCAGAATTCGCTGATGTGCACGTTGGAAAATAGCCAGGAGGTCGACTGTTCGTCCAGGTGGAAGAAGGAATCGTACGAATGTGGTGAGTAGTATCGATGTGGATGAAATATATTTGTCAATCGCAATAGAGCGGGAAGGTAAAGTCGATTTAACGCCCGTTAGGGAAGCAATTTCTCTTTAAGAAGGACGACAGGCGTCAAAGGAGGACCACTACGGGAGACGTTATTTCTCCACTACGGGGGACATGGTTTCTCTCTTTTTCTCTCTCTCTCTCTTTCTCCCGTTCAGTTCGCTTCACCAAACCCACCGCAATGGGATATTAAAAGAAAATTCAATATTTCGTATATATTTGAATTCGTAATTGAATCGAGGATCGAGTTTTATTATAGAAATGCAGAGAGTTTGTATTTGATTTTCAAATTCGTGACAAGAGATTATGATGCATGTTAATCAACAGAATGTTTCGTATGTCAATAATGATATACATAATGAACTAACTACACACGCTAAGTCACACGTTCAGAATTTTGCTTTTACGTTTAATGCATGCATTAATCCTAATGCGCTTGCTGTAATTATAACGAGAGAATTATGAGTGTCTATTCAATTCCCCATACTTGGCGTCGTTCACGCGATATCGTCAGTTTTTTAGATACCATGTGTTATGAAATTCACATTTTTCGTTTGTCATATTCGGCTCGAATATACGAATGAATTCGTATGAAAAGAATCACTTTTTCTTCCTCTGTCTCTATCTCTCGACACCTGAATCTCCCCAAATATTAATCGTTATTTACGAAATAATAAAATCAACAAAACGAATGGCCAAGATTTTTTATTCATTTCTCCTGACTTTGTATAGTATCGCGTTGATGCGAGAAAATCTTTTCAACGTGGTGCAAGGGAAAGAGAGAAAGAGGTATTCGGTGGATCGTTCACGAGCGGTTCCACTTTATAAGCTGGATTCACACGCACGTGGTGCGGCAAATCGTCCACGAATTTATGAATTTACGAGTGACGATGAACAAACGCTCGATATGACGTGTGGTAGTGATGATGGCGGGGGTGTGAATTCTCACATGTACGAGTATATACCCCTATTTAGGGATGAATTTCATTCGAAAATAAGTCAATGTATGTTATATATATATTCAATGTGATCAATTTAAATCCTTTTGCTTGTCATTTACTAGAGAGATTCTAGCGAGAGGAATATATCTTCGATGAGAAGATAATCGAATAATCCAAACAATTGGTTCTCGTTCAATGTTTACCGATCATTCAACGATAACCTAAATGTACCGTTGCAGCATCAATGAATAATTCAAATATCTTCAAAGATGTTTTTCTCTTCCATAAAGTATACAGAGAAAGAGAGAGATTGCAATCCACACATAAACAGAATTGCAAAAAGAAACAAAGTAAGCTGATTCCACTTCAAATATATATATTTCTCCTTTGTGTCATTGAAATCATGAATATTCAACGATTTATCAACTCGCCCGACCGACATAGCGATAATAAAAGAGTAGGGAATCAACTTTGAACGATAAATAGGAATTGTATATATATTTTCTGTAATTGCCTCGAGATCGATTATCTCGAAAAAGGTTTTGCCTCTCCATTCGGAAAACAACAAAGAACATGATTGGTGGAAAATAAATATCGAATATATTCGAATCAGATTTTCACCGTCACTTTGAATTTTGCTATAAAAATGTTTTGACGCCACAAAAAATTACGCTATTATGAAACGAAGACATACATAATAACGGAGCCAATTAAGTATTCAAAGTCATGCATATGATTATCCATAATTATTTTACTAAACCCCCATTTGAGATATCCTCGCATTTTGATGAGAGAGAGAGAGAGAGATCCTTCAATTAATTCAACATTATGGTAATTCGTTTCAAGTTTATATATCTACAATTAATGATGCAGGGATGCACTGCCGATAACGTGACTTTAATAACCGATATCCCACGTCGATTTTTCCAACGATAATGTTTCTAATATCTCTTTGTCGTATTCTCGAATCGATCGTCTGCCAGATTTAAAGAATGATGAAAACGAGAAGCGAAGATGGGGAGCGGAAGTCTCGGTAAATGGAACGTGACTTTTTTAATGTTATCGAGAAGATAAAGAAAAAAGAAGGGTGAACGGTATAAACGAGATACTTGGTACCGAAAGTATGTACACATGGGGGAAGAGGTACACCACCGCGTTCACCGCTCCAGCTATTCACAAGTGTCAAACGTGAATTTCATTTCTGAACGATTTTGGCCTCATCCCCTGGAATATACGGTGGCAATCCCTTGTCGAAGGTAGGGATTGCCAAAGCTTCCCAACAGGCTCTTCATGTACCGACGAAAGGGTTGATTGTCGTCAACTTTGTGTGAACTTTGTTTTCAACGGTCTGAATTATTTGATCCCTGCGTGGTGCTTCATTCGCATATCGATGAGAAAAGATTCATTTCAACGATGGAATATGGAATATGGTAACGCAGTGGTGCCACGTCGATTAATGATTTTACTACTTGGATTGGGTGTTGTACGTGTTGCTTCTGGAGTTTCGCTCTTTTGTTACTAATTATGATTGTCATTCATATGCCTCACATTGATGATTTGTGGTTTGAATTTATTGCAGAAAACGTTTCGTACACGATACATCTCTTAATATATTAATAATAATGCTTATGGAATTAATATTAATTGTTATCGATGTTATTGATATTATTAATATTGAGAATATTAAGAAAATTGCTCATGATCAGTGATGTGGATTTAATGTTAAAGAACGCTTTATGCACGATAAACATGTGTCTAATAATATGATTGATATAAATACTAATGGAATTAATCGTGTTGTTAATACGAAAAATATTCCTCATGTTAAGAACACTTCTTGAAGATATCTTTCAGGAGTGTTAGAAATACATCTTGTAAAAGATTTCTGGGAGATCTCTTGATTCAAGACATTTCCAAGACGATCATGCAAGATACCTTGAAGATATATTTTAGAAGTGTTGGAAATACATCTTGTGAAAGATTTCTGGAAGATCTCTTGATTCAAGACATTTCCAAGACGATCATGAAAGATACCTTGAAGAGATCATCTTGGAAGACTTTAATACCATCCCATACAGCATTTCAGTTCTAAAAGATATCTCAAGCCAAATTTAAGAAGTATTATGCAACATGAAAAGATATCTTCAAGAGATCTAAAACAGGTCTTACTTCTAAAAGATTTCTATAAGATGTCTAAGAGATATAATCTCGTAAGAAAAGTTCTGAATCTTCTGAAAGATATCTTTTAGAATCCAAAAGTTCATCGGATTTCCTTTTAACTCGTTACCAATGGGTTTTTGAGGTCGCTGATCACGAATCTCTCGGCAAAATTCCAGAATTCAAAATGGTGGATCCACTATGCTGAACAACAATCCCAAAATTCAATGGATTTGCTTCAGGTGAACCGATTGAATTCTTCAAACATGAAATCTCCCGCAGAAAGTATATAGAATATACTGAAAATTAATAGAATATTAATTCATCCGGTAGCAAATAATTGTAGAGCAATGATTGCAAATGCTTTTCATCCCTCGGAAATCGTCTGGTTTCTGAGGAAGAAGTTTCCTACTCAAAATGCAAAATAGATTCTATTGAACAAATTTGTTTTGGCATCTACGCGGTTTCTTTACACCAAGGGAATTTGATGTTCGGATGTATTTGAATTGATTAAACTTTGTTCGAATCAACCAAATCTCTATTCAAATATGAATCTACTGGAGAGTACGGTACGATACGATAGGATACGATAGGGTACGATAGGATACGATGGGATACGATAGGATACGATAGGATACGATACGATTATATTATATTATATTATACAATATTTTATTATATTATATTATATTATATGATATTATATTATCTTATATTATTGTATTAGTTTTATTTCTTTTTCATCGGCGCCCACTTACAATTCTTGTGAGCGCCGCCCTCCGTATAGGATATTCATTGGAGGAAGTAGATGGGGTTTATTTTCAAAATGATGTCAAGAACCCATATGTACACAGTTTGAAGAAAATTCGTTGAATTTCAGAATTATTGTTCGCCATAGTGGATCCACCATTTTGTAATTCTGATAAGAGATTCATGATCAGCGATCTTAGAAACCCATGGGTACCGATGAGTTAGAAAGAAATCCGATAAACTTTTGCATTTTTGACCGCCATATTGGATCCGCCATTCTGAATTTTAAGATTTTGACAACGATTCTGTAATTAGCGACCTCAAAAACTCTTGGATCCTGGGTTTCAAGCAAATTTGAGGCCTCACTGTGCGTAACGGTAAACAATAATATTTTTCATGAACCCGAAGAGAGAGCATAAGAATTTTCCAACAGTTTTTTAATCTTAAAGATTCAAAGATTCTATTGCTTTTTGTCAATTTAGTATTTGTTCATCAAAAATTGATACAGAGCTAGTAACAATTAATGATTGCACATCACCTTTCAACTGGTAGTTTACGAGAGAATGATTTTCCAATAAAAAGAATCACTTCAGGGATTTTTACCCAGTATTAAAACTGTATGATTGATGACATTTTTTGAATTTTTTTCCCAGTGCATAACTCAACATTTAGTAGGTCTCACTAAAATTTGGTTGCGCTACAAAAATCATCTCACCAAATCGCGTTTGATTCCTTGAACGCAAAGTGATGTTTTTAGCAATCAACCAAATCTTTTTCATCAGTGTAATGAAATTCAGAGAAATTTGAGAAGATTTTTAAGGAAATTTTGTTCACCCGAGTATCAACACCGTTCATTAAAAGTTTCAAATTAAATATGAACATGATAGATTGAAAATCACTAGGGTCTACGGAATGCCTTCAAATCTGGTATAGAGGAATGAAATCGGTCCATCCCAGGCCCTATTCGGCTCCAAGTTGGTGTGCAATGACAGGGCCAGACAGGGCCTTGGGTGGCCTCATTTCCAATCGGGAAAATTTCTCACCGAGTTCACCCATCAAGTCCCAAAATGAGATTTGTTCGTTGCGTTTTTCAACGCTTGTACTTTCTGAGAAAAAAAACTTTTTTGAATTTTCAAAATCGTCAAATTTGAAAAATTTTTAAAAGTCGTTAAAAAATTCTGAAAAAATTCCAGCGTGTTCTTCGATCAGTTCTAAGAACTTTCTGTTCAGTAACATTTTTCTCTAAAGTCCATCGTTTTGGAATGAAAAATCTTTGAAGTTTCTGACGTTTGTTCCGCGTTTGAACCACCATTTTGATGGTTTCCACATGAATTTTGTCAAGAGCATAAATTAAAGTTTGAGATAAATTGACGTGGTTTCTGTAGTTACAACAAGAATTCTAGAATGATTCCAATGTGAAAACGTGAGATAAAGAAAAAAAAGTTTGAAAATTCGCGTTTTTTTGGAAAAAAAACCCCAGATATCCTGCCACAGGGAAATTTTTCGGGAAAACCGATGGCAGATTCTAAAAGATGAGTCAATTTTACATCGACAATGCTTATTCTAGAATTTTTCAGAAGTTTTTTTCTCAGAAAGTACAAGCGTTGAAAAATGCAACGAAAAAATGTCATTTTGGGACTTGATGGGTTAAATATCGGTGTATTGAATTCCCGTGAAAGAATCATTCAGGTCTGATTAAGCTTGTTCAAGCCTGATCATGGACTTTTGTTCGCAAAATTATTCATACTCAACACTGACTGGACGTGGTTGGGCCTGACTACGCCTTGTCGTTCATTTTTTAGCTTAATCATAACTCAAAAGGACGCGATTTTGTACCCACGTGGGAACCCGTGTGCGATCATGCCAGACAATCCGTTCTCGCCCGAGATCATGCAAAATCGTACCAAATGAGACCTGTTCATAGAAGATGAGTCTGTGTTGATTTTTTTATCACGAATTCACATGCCTTATCATGTTAAATCGGCCACAAATGCATTCGCGTACGTCTGATCGCGTGTGATCATGCCTGAAAACTAAAACATGCAAACTGTATAAACGCAGTGAGTAGAAATGATTGATAATAAATCACCTTTGTATACAATTTTTATAGCTTTATTCCTTATACAGAAACCCTATCAATTCTGTATGAGTTTTTTTATGCATAACGAAGCATGAACAAGCGTAATTCATCCTGATCATGTGGGTACAAAATTGATACCTGATCAGGCTTCATCGGACGTGGAAGATTCTTTCACGGGGTCACTCAAAAGATGTGAGTATCATTTGCTCACCCTGGTTAAAGAAACCAATTCATTCCCATTCGAACTTGCAGATTTTCCGTTAAAACCCATTGAATGTGAATGGGAAATTTGCACGTTTGATGTGAATGATCGCACTGAAAAAAATACTCCGGTTAATATATGGACAGCAAGAATTACTGCCATTTTAACCGGAATTCTAGTTAAATGAATCAAGTCTCCGGCAAATTTAACAAGAATTCCAGTAAAAGTCACAGATATTCCTTGCTGTCCATATAGTAACCGGAATTCTGGTAAAATTAACAGTTCATTTTTTTCCGTGTGGGTTTTTTTCGATCAGGAGGATTCTGAGATAGAGGTGAATACGGACAGGAAGTTTAGTATCACACCAAAAATAATAACTTATTTGAGCGAATGAATTGAAGTTTATTGTGAAAATTAGTTGTGAGTAATAAAAGTTGTAGTCAGAGTGACCAACTATGCATAATTTATGCACTTTTTCCGTTAGATCAACCGATCACAGTGTTTTATTAAAAAGAATAACCAATGAGAAAAGTTGAGAAATTTGAGAATTGGTCACCGTGGTTGTAGTAAAGGCAACTCCAAATTAAAAACAGCAAGTAGAATCAGAGAAATTATATCTGAATTTAATTGTACCAATGCCTATTTAGTTAACCAAATATCAACAACTGTACCCAGTTGTTGGAACTAATTTGGAGTAGGGGTAACTAATTGATTTTTTCGGTGCATACGATTGATTTAAAACCAGGTTGAACACGTGTATGACAATTTCAAGTGAAATTGTGAACTACTGATCGAAGGAACCCTTCCTCCAATTTCGCAGTAATATAAATTAATCAAATCCCCATTAGATTTCAGATTTCCAATCCAAAGTACAAATAATCCCTCCGGTGTGATAGTTTTATACCCCCCAAGACAGTACAGGTAAAAGTACACACATTCGAGACTCACGGCTCACGTAACGACGTTCAAGGGACCCGACAAATTTCTCTGTTATATCCTGAAACTCGACACTACTACTACTACTACTTCCACCAGCGGCTGCCGTTGCTTCGCAACTTACTCTTGACGAACAGAGCGCGCTACGTAATTTCAAACTTTTAATAAAGCAACGTATGCGTGTGTTTGTGACCGTACATGTATGCATCGAATAAATAATACTCATAAGCGAGGGAGGAAAGAGATAAAAGGTTTTATTGTTATCGTTGGCATAAACCTAGTTCACTGGGGGGGGGGGTGAATCGATAAAATCCCGTAAGTATTTCACCAACTTTACTCTAAGAAGATTATCAGTTGGAGCAGTTATTTTGTTTACTTATTACGAGCTTTACAGCAGATTCATGAGCCAATATTTCGACCACCTTTCACAGTCAGTAACCTTTGCCAGCCTTTTCGCCTTGCCTCACAAAGACGAATCCAAGGTTCTGATTTCATTCATTGATGATTCTACAACCTCTCCACTTCAAACAATAAAAAACATATAAAAAAGAACAAAGGGAAAGTTGTGACAATCAAAACTACTTTATTATCATTTCTGCAATGTGTATTATTATTCCGTTTTGCGACAAAAGCTGTTATCGTGGAGAAATTCTCAGCATGACTGTTTGAAACAAATTTGATATCCACGTAGAGTCAAATAATGAATTACAGAGTGATGTACATAGTTTGTATATTAAAGTATTATTACATTACCTTAGTTTGTAACATAATGTGATGCAAAGAACTTGATATAAAGCACGGGGAGGTGTAAAAATGTAGTTCCCCACTGCTCAAATAGATAACACACAAACTTTGTTGGATATTAAATCATGATTACTGTGGTAGCAGTAGATGTGTGGGAAACACCGCTCTCGAAGAGATTTTGTATAAATTTTGATAAAAGAGGAGACATGATATATACATGTATATATATATTTATGTGAGAATGTTTCAAGCAGTCGATTGATTTTTATTCTCCGCGAAACACCCTCGCGTTGAAAGCGACAGGAATTACGAGCTCATAAGCTCAAATGTAAATACATGGAAATATTTTTCATGTGAATTTCATTCATCTAAATTACAGTAAGTTGATATCAAGAGGAAAAAGAATATACCGTACTTTATGGTTCGGAACGACGGTTCAGGGATTATAGCGACGAGAATAAGCGACGGAGAAATTCATTTATTCATTTCCTCTCGTTCCGCAAAGAAAATGCATTAAAAAGAAGTATCAAGGATCTATCGATTCGCACCGGGAGAAGATAAAAGGGGAGAACTTGAAGTGAAGTATGTGCGTAGAGTACCTTGCGAGGCAATATTCGGGCCAAAGGATTCGATACTAGCCTATTACAAAGTTATAATGGTACAGAGAGATCCTCTATCGACCTGTGTGAATGTGTGAGTTCACCTTGGGTCCTCCGTTGAGACGTTTTGACTTTAAAATGAAATACTCGCTCCGGGTTTCCCATGTCAGGGAATATGGTCAATAATAGTTCAAAGTCAATCTCTTTCTCCTTCTCTCTATACGCTCTCGTCGTATTAAATCCCAATGAAAATAATTCTCCGCGGAATGCAGGAGAACGAGGATTTCCCGTACGCGAGGTTCGGAACGTAACGGGAGGGTTAATCGAATCAAAACTGGAATTTTTTCCTCAAATTTCCCAGAATTCGAGAAGATTCAATTCGAAGAATATCAACGATGCGTCATAATTCGAAGATACGGATATACACGAATAAGAGTGGAAATTAGTTCCAGCTAGTTTTGTGTAATTGGAATTAGCATCTCACGCGACCTTTGCTCATTAAGTTTACTGTTAATTTTCATCAGACCGAGAACCGTCTCCGACTGCTTTTTCCGACTATGAGAGAGAAAGAGAGATATAAATGTATATACTACATTTATACAGAGAGAGAGAGAGAAGAAGATACGAAAGTTGGGCATTGGTAGGTCGTTTAATCGGTCTTATTCCTCCTCCTGTGGCGCCCGGCAACGCTATCACGTGATCCCAAGGCGTCTCTTAATTATAAATTAATTATCCTCGAGTTATGGGCTTGATTGTCGTTGATGCGTAGCGTTATTCCGAAGTAATCACCGCTTCAGTTTTCCAGAACCATCTCTCCTCTCTCTTCCCTCATATTTTCTACCAATGTAGAACTTCAGCCTGCGAATCGTTCTTTTCCCTTTGATGATGTTTCTCGTTACACCGTACATCCCCCTCTCACCCACCACCTCTATCCTCAAGATTTCATTTTCCAACGACGAGTTCCGCTCAGAAGAAAACAATTTCTCTGAAAATTACAGTTCGCGTGTGCTTTAATTATCGTCGAAACATCGCATTAGTTGATGCTTTTTTCCCTCTTTTTGTTCCGCTTGTTATGCTTTGAAAATAATAAGCGGATGAAACGATATCTTTGATCCAGAGACGGAAATGTAAGAACAACAATAATATCCTAGCTCTGCTCGATATTCTCGAGACCGATGAGAGCCAAAGAAAAGTTTATGCGTTCGAATAAACATAAATTCCAGTCAAAAGTGAATCTGAATGACTCACGGGAATGAATATTTTGAAAAATTTCACAACGTCCAAAGTAATTTGTTCGCGTTCATAAGTGGTTCGTATCGGGCGCTACATTCGCGAGACGAAGTACCATCCCGCCAGCATACATCATTTTTATCGCGTGATTCCACTGCTCCGATGTGTATGCTTATTAATAGACACTACGTGCACTCTCTCTCTTCCTCTTTCATCTTTTTCGAACGAAAAATATGGATTCCCAAGTTAAAAGAGTGGAATGTTATCGATAACGAAACTAAGGGATCCGAAGAGAGAGAGAGAGAAGAGAGGGAGGAAAAAATTACAAATATTACTAACCATTTTGGAAGGATCGATATCCATTTCGAGGAGTTATTAACTCTCGATTTAAGATCGTAAATGAGAATGAATTCTGTTGTGCCTTTGGGGATTCTGGAAAGCACTTGAAATAACGGTACTTGATCGAAATGTGCTTCCTTTGTACGGAGAATAATCAATCTCGTATAGTAACCGAATATTAACTTGCCCCTCAGCGGATCGTTACAATCCGTTACAACCCTGGTGGAAAAGGGGGATGGAAATCGATGGGATTTCAATTATTTCGTGGTTTCTTTGAATCTCAGATACTTTATCGATTTCAAACGAAAAATGAATAGGAGATTATCAGAGGTCTCTTATCTTGGATAGCGATTCAACCTTATTGCAAGGTTCACGCTTGAAGGTTCCTAGTTGATACGCGATAAGGGTGAGAGTCTACAAAAATCTTGCGGTGGAAAACTTCTGACCGAGATCAGCAACAGCACCCCGTTCTGTGGATTCCACCATAATTGTTGGAATAATGAACTTGTATATATTTATCGTCATTGGCTTGTGGGTTGATTTTGGAGGAAAATTCAAACGGTTTTGTCGAATATACCAATAATCATTCAGCATTGACCCAGCAAAACGACTCACAGTGGAGTCAAATGCCAAAAATCTGGAAAGAATACCAAAAATGAAGTCTGTAGTTTCAGATATTTGACCTTTCAGGTGAGTTAAGTAATGTACCAAGTATCAGAATTCAAATATAAAAAGATTTGATCCCTTCTTCCTACTCTTGTGTTACAGTTCAAAAGTATCCTCTCGTGGGGTACCATTCGCGTGAATGAGGGATAGTGAAGTGACGACCATGTTCAAAGAGACGCTGTGTCTCGAAAAGTAAACCGATTGAACTTTTCTAAAATGAAATCTACTGCTGGAAGTGTATAGAATATACTAAAGATTAGTGAAATATCAATTTACTGAGTGGAAAATAATGGCAAAGCAATGATCGTATGAGATTTTTATACCTCTGGAATTTGGAAATTTGTTTGGTCATTTGGAGAAAAAGTTGCGTTCCACGCCTTTCTACATCACTTCACTTATTGGAGAATGTAAATGGGGATCTTACCTTTAAAATAAAAAAAGAATTAGCTGCTCCTTCTTGCCCCTTCGGGGTTCCGTCATTGTTTTGGGAAGGAAGTATCTTTCAGAACACATTGCAAAAATCACGAAAACCTCGATGAAATTGTAAGCAGTTCTCAAATTCGTTTGAAAATCGATACCGGGGGTATTTGAGGTCACTGATGAACAATCGTTTGTCAAAATTTCTGAATTCGAAATGGTGGATCCAATATGGTCGACCGATATTCCACAATTTATTAGTCCTTTACACTCAGAATTGGGAGGTTCTTAGGATCGCTGATTATATTACAAAATCCGTTGTCTTGATGTACATTTTCATACATTTACCATTGCGTGCACATTCACCATATCGGATCAGACAAGTTTAATTTCGCAATTTCGACAATCCCCTGGTGAAAATGAATCGATCGTAGAAATTTCCGAATTCAAACTGACGTATCTAGTAGCGTGGACTGAAATGTTAGAAGAAATTGGTTTTCCTCTCCATTCCGTACTTAGAAGATCCACCATTTTTCAATTTGGGATTTGACAACGGATTCTCAATCAGCGATTCCAAAAAATCTTGGGTACAAAATTTATAGGAAATCTGGTGAATTTTTTGGATTTTTGTCCGCCAGATTGGATCCACCCTTTTGAATCTTGAGATTTTTACAACGGATTCGAATTCAGCAACTTCAAAAACTACTTAGTACCGAATTTGAAAGGAATCCGATGGATTTTTGAATTTGCGTCCGCCATATTGGATCCGCCATTTAGAATTTTGTGATTTTGACAGCGGATTCGTACTCAGCAACCTCAAAAACCCCTGGGTACCGAGTTTGAAGGGAATCCGATGGATTTTAGAATTTTCGTCCGCCATATTGGACCCGCCATTTTGAATTTTGTGATTTCGACAACGGATTCGTAATTAGTAACATCAAAAACCACTGGGCACCGAGTTTGAAGGGAATCCAATGGATTTTGGGATTTTTGTCCGCCATATTGGATCCGCCATTTTGAATTTTTTGATTTTGACAACGGATCCGTAATCAGCGACCTCGAATTCCCTTCAGTCCTGGATTTCAAGCAATTTTGAGAACTCCTTATATTTTTTTCCAACTTTTTGACATTTGGCCCCACTGTGGGACTGCTGGTGTTTCAAATGGACAGTGGTGGCGCTTCACTGGCATTGCAGGACCACCAGTGACCCATCCAAACATCAATACTCATTGTTTGTAAGGGAATGTTTGCTGAAAATGTCAGCCGAAGTCAAATTGTTGTCCCGCTTCGAACGGTTTCTTCCCCAAAGTTTCTATTCGTTTTTATCCAGAATTACTGAATTGGAATATTCTGTCAGACACTGACAAGAAGTTTTGGGACCCCCTATTTGGAATTTAAAACTGTAATACTCAGTTAAAAATTGAATACAAATTTTTCTGCCAGGTGCTGACACAAGTTTGTGGGTTTTTGAGTGGATTTCCAGAAACAAAAACTGTTCAAAGCTGCCTGACCACTATTTTTCGCCTGGTTTTCACAGGCATCTTTAGTTGGATTGTTAATTTTGAGATATCCTAAGATAAAACTACCCTAATAGAAGTCATTCTGGTAGGGGGTCTTTTGGCCGAAAAAGTTTTTGGCCGAATCGACATGATTTGACAATCACTAGTCGCTTCCAGAGAACACTAGGAAATGACTAGCGATTGTCAAATCTTGTCGATTCGGCCAAAAACTTTTTCGGTCAAAAGACTCCCTACCGTCATTCTACCCTGTTGAGAATATTCCATAAAACCTCATTGACGAATGGGAAATTGAATGGGTTTCAATGCATCTTAATGATATTCAATAAGAACTTTGGACACTTCAAATGGGATTTTATGGAATATTCCCAATAGGGTAGACCTTCCCTCGTCCCTTACCTAGCGCTATCGAGGCAGGTGTACTAGATTACTTGTTTCAGCGAAGATTCGCTGCGCGGTCTTCTGCAGCTTGCAAAATTAAATAAATTTTGAGCTTCCGGAGTGGAGCCGCGTGTTGTATCGGTTGGTTGCTGACGTTTCGCTATCATTGCAGCTGGCTTCTTCAGGGCGGTATGGGCCTGCGTTCTATCCCGAAGCAGTGATGCCAGAAATTCCAACTTTTGCTCCCTCCATCAAAAAATTTTGCCTCTACACAATCGAATTTCTTTCGTCGGCGGCTTCATTGTGTGCGTGGAATTTCTATACACATGGGGCTTGATGGAGGGGGCAAAACTTGGTTTCTGGCATCCCTGTTCCGAAGGCTCTTATGTAGGGTAGGGGGGGGGGGTCCATGCGTGACTGAGCCAATCAGTCACCCGTGACCATTGTGGAAAAGGGGGCGATCGTGCCGTAGGTGATTCTTTATTGTTCATTTTTTGTGTTACAATCGTTGTTACAATGTTTGTTACTTATGAAGTACTATTTATCGAACCGTGAGGGTGTGTTCATCCTAGGACTGTGGTCCATATTGGGCTTATGTATACTTCACCATCACGGTTGATGTTATTAGGTTGTTTTTGTATTTCTATGGCTTCGTCTTGTATGATGCTCTCGCTATGGTTTTGGTTTTCTCCAAGTGTACAGTGTGAACGGTTTCCATTGCGTATTCCGCTATGGCAGACTTGGGATTCCAAAATCTCAGACATTTTTCGTGTCTGATTTTTCTTCCTGTTTCCCCTCACTTCGGGTGTGTTTAGTAGTGGTAGTTTGTCTTTTGGGATCGTCAGAATATCGGGGATTTTATTGGATGGTTTGAAGATGGTTTGGATTTGATGTTTTCTAAGTGTTATCTGTGCGATTTTGTCGGTTATTCCTTGTATGTAGGGGATATAGATGGACGGTTTGTTTCGTGTAAGTTCAGGGGTAGGGTTTGATCTTGTTGCTCTGTTGATGGTTTTTCGTATAGTTTTTTGTATTGTTGTTCGCGAGTAGTTGTTGTTCACCAGTGTTTGTGTGTTATATGGTTCTGGTTTTCTCCAAGCCCGTGTGGAAATCAATATTGGGCATCCTAAGGTAGGCCCTGGCCCCGTAAGGGTATATCTCAGGCAGTCAATTCAGGTATGCTCACCCACTGCCCATACAGGCCCCGAGTTGGCTACCATTGTTTTGCTCGGATATTTAATACCATTACGGGGCCTGGGTTGAAAAGTGTGTGTAAAATAGGGATTATAAACCTGGCCCAGGTCTGAGCCTCAGAGAAATTTCCACACGGGAGTGTACAGTGTTACCGGTACAGTGTTACAGGTGTACTAGGCTTATCTTTGGCGCTGTGTGGGTCAATATGATTTCTACCAGAGAGCGATAATGTTTTGGGCTAGCCTCTGACGAACCAGAATTCATAGTAAATTTCCAAGGGATTCAGTAAGTTACCATCCACAAAACAATTGGGTCTTCGGATTTCGTTTCGTTCTCTAGAAATCCGGGATTTGAAGAACATTCCTAGAATGGCCTTCTATAGAATACGTTCTAACGCACAATCTTCCATAGATTCCTTGGAGAACGTTTCAAACGGAATTGCGCAAGCGATTGTTCCGCCGGAAGAAATGCCAGTCCATGGAAAGCTAGCTTTAGGTCCGCGTCACAAGGAGCTGGAAAAGGGCGGAGAGCGGAACGTCGCACCGAATCCTTGATTGAAGAGACAGCCGGCTATTCCCTAGTAGAAATTTTGAATTGGAAAATACCAGGGCCTGACGAGGCAAGCCTGATTTCTCATCACACTGAGAGAAAAAATTTCCGGGAACAATAAAACATTTTGTTGAATAGTCGCCATAAAATACCTAATTGGTTTGGATAAACTTTCATTGACTCAATTATATAACTGTTTCAATTGATGGAATGTTTCATAGCATATTAAATATTTGATTGAATGAATATTTAATTGAGTCAATAAAAGTTTATTCAAATCAATTAAGTATTTTATGGCGACTATTCAACTACATATTTCATTGTTCCCGGAAATTTTTTCTCTCAGTGCAGGTTCTCATCAGGTTTCTTTACGGTTTTCCCTATTTGACTCCATCCCTGGTGAAAATGAAGCGTGTACATAAAATGCGACGGAAGCGCATACGAAGCGAAAAATGTTTGAATTCCCTCTTCCTGGAGCGTGTGATGCTCGTTTGCTGTAAAGTGATGGAATCATAGGTTCCATATACGCTCCATAAGCTTTTGATCCCGTTTTAAACACGCTTCATGTGACGTAACTGTAGGTTACATCGAGGGTGTGCGAATTATATCTATTCTAAGTCCAAATAATGTTTTTGAGCAGGCAATGCCAACGGCGGTCTATAGCTTAGTTGATAAGACCCTCTTACACTGTGGTGGAAGTCCCTGGTTCGATTCACGCAAAGAAGTTCAATTTTTTTTCTTTCGATTGTATACGCTTGGTTTGTTTCAATTCCCGCTTCTCATACTCTTCTTACACCTTTCGTTGAGGCTCCGTATACTTTTCATTAGCTTTTCTGTTACTTTCCAGCATACGCTTCATTTACTCTTCCTTTCTGCTTCCATTTTCACCAGGGATTTTATGAAAATCTGATCCGAACCCTATTGTATCCCTGCGTTACAACCCTATTTGAATCCTATTAGGGAAATCAGGTTAGAATCCGGAAACCGTGAATAAGGAAAATCTTATGAGGCCCTTACAAGGGACTTATCTGATCAGGGCCTCATTAAAAATAGAGACTGCCTGATCAAATTTCTACTTGCGTTTGTTTGTCTTTTCAATTAATGGTTCCGCGTTCGGTTTTCCTGGGACTGGGTCTGTTTTGTGCTCCATGTAACACGGGCCTTAGACGCAGCAACGTTACAATGACATCGCAGTAATTTGTATGTTACTATCATGTCACTGCGATGTTGTGGTGATCAAACTTGTTGCTTATGCTGATAAAAAATCTCAAGATTTAAATCTTCATTCTTCTGTAGTCTATCTATTCCGATCGACATTCTCAATCACTTCCAATAAAGAATACCGGAAGAGGAAGAGAGATGCATTATGGGTGGATTTTTTTCACTTAGAAGGTTAACATTCTTTTCATAATCTTCCAGAAAGGAAGATAGTGTACGCTAGTACACATACTATCTCATGTAGAGGGATAAGTTGTGTTAAATGAAAATTTCACGAGTTTTTCCGATGGCGTTGATGAATAAGAAATCGTGAGGTCGATGAGATATGCCAAGAAGAAGAAGAAGAAGATAGAGAAGAAGAGAGGTTGTAGTAAAAGCCTCGTTGGAAACTGAGTTTCATCAAGTATCGTCGTCGTCGTCGTAGTCGTAGTCGTAGTCGTCGTAGTCGTAGTCGTCGTCTTCAGCGTCGTTGTAATCTCGGCTCCTTTATATCTTCCTCCTTATCTGTGGGATATGAGAAGAAAAGGAAGACTTTCGTACAATTCGCGAACTAAAGTTGACAGAGCGCTCGCCATACGTTATTCCTTCCTTCCTTCCTCCCCTCGGTCTCACCGAACGCTTAGTCCGTGATATTTCTCATTCCGCATATGTTCTCCTTTTTCCCTTCTTCAACAAAAAAAATCACCAGCAGGTACTCATCTTGTTTCCTCTTGACAAGAGGTCGAAATCAAACAAAGGATTGATTGTTTTTCCCGTTTTAACGGCGAATCGAATCCCCGCGTTCGATCACTCAAATTTCTCTCATCATCGCCAAATTGACTCATATGTTTTTCCTCTCGTGTAAAACAAGGATTTTTGACGAGTCAGCGCCAATTAATGCTTCACATATCAGCGGTTTTATTATTCCCATTTCCATCGAATTCCACCATTATGATATTTGAATTTTCGGTTCCTCTTCTTTCCCTTTTCAATGGGAACGAACGAACGAACGAATGAACGTGGCTGAGAGTAAGAGAGAAGGAAAAACAAAAATCGGGCGAGTCGACGACGACGATACCATGACGTCGAGATAATCAATGATGATTCGGAGTTGTCAAAAAGTCCCGGGAGGTTTCATTATTAACGATGCGTGACAAAAAATGAAATCAAATAATCATTTCTCCTGATACACCATTTTTTTCTCTCTCTATGTACTTTGTATTCACGTATGTGTGGATTTTTCACCCCAACGGTTTGCAAATCCAGTACTTTTAACCTCCAAATATCAAATGTGTTGTGGTTCTTCTTTTTGTAGAAAAAAATCTCATTATGTGGACAACAGTGGGGCGCGAGTGACAACGACGAGGGAAGAGAAACATGTCTTTATGGAAAATAGAAGAAGAAAAAAATGAAGAGAGGAATAAAATGTTTCGTTCGTGTGATTGGGTGGACAACAAATTCCAAAATGTATCTCGAGCAGCCAAAGATGGTGTTTCGCGTATCTCATGTTAAATTTTATCATGAACATGTTCGATTCTCCTCATCGTATAAACCTGTTCGCGTTGAAATTCGTAGTCGTAGGGATGTGGAAGACACCTGCTCGGTCAAGGTGAATTTACTTGACTAATATCTCTTCGTTAAATGCAATCGAATTCAAATCAAATATCAATCTGCATGTTGATTATATACGCGAGGATGCTTTGAGGATCTTTCTTGGAAGATCCCTCAGGGTATTGCTGTCTCAAAGTGACGGAATGCAAAGTGGATGTCGAAAGTATCAATTCTCCGAAGAGCCTCCGATGGAAATCGTGTTCTTATGAATTATTTTGATTTTCCCATTATTCAGAAAACACGGTAGAGACGTCAAAAAATTTCCATCCTACGAAAAATCTTCATTGGAAATATTCAATACGGATTTTATGGGTGTTTTTTGTGGATTCTGTGACAGAACGACGATGGTATTTATGAGATTTTATCGATTTTAACAATACAAATCGACGGAAAATTGATATCAATGAATTTCCACTCATCCCATCGGGTCATGTTCTCGAAATTTAAACTCATGAAATCTGATGAATCATCGTCGTTTATCCTTTTGAATTGATTCCTTGGAACTAAACAGGTTATGTCAAAAATGTCCTTGAAAATTCTTGAACTCCCATAGCTGAATATTGTGTTATTCGAATGTTGTTGAAGTTTGAATCGTTTTGAAAAACCAAACGAAAATCCAAACTTACAAAATCTGATGAATCAACGTTATTTATCTTCTCGAATTGACTCCTTGGACCTGGAAATATCGTTCAAACAATACATCGAAAGATTCTCAGTCTTTAACAACTGAGTATCTCGTTCTTTGATCACTAAGTTGTTCCAATAAACGATTCAAACTTCAGCAACATTATTAGCGGGTCTCGGTGAATTGAAACACCACCAAACGCATCAGCCAAAACAAAGATTCATTTATAGAAATAATTTAGGAGGAAATTGGAATTTGGATTTTCTCCAGAGTTTGGTTACATTTTGGTGAAAAATGTTGGTTTTTGGTAACTTTATGGTGATTTAGGACATTTTTTGTGGAAAAAAATGGATCAAAATTACACCAGTCTGGGTTTGATGATATTTTAGTTAGTTCACGAATTTTTTGGGGATTTTTACTTCAAGAATATAAAAAAGATTCCAAAAACAAGAGATTACTTTTGCTGGTGACTTTTTGATGAAGAAACTTCACAAACGAATGGTTATTTCTAGTGAAAAATTGGTCATTATATCCACGGAGAAGAATGGAACTCAAAAATGCAATAGGTTTTTTCAAAAAATCTCAGACTTTTTCTCAGTTTTTTAATAGTCTGGGAACAATGAGGTTCAGAAAACGAATTTTTAATCCAAAATATAAGAAGTAACAAACACGGTTGGAATTCAAGACGTCGATTTTTGTAAAATTCAACATTCAGCATTATAAATTTCAATCACACAATAAAAATTCGTTTCCCAAACCTCGTCGTTTCTAGATTAGTTGCTTCAGCGAGGATTCGCTGTGCGGTTTTTCGCGGGTTGCAAAATTTAATAAATTTTGAGCTTCGTGAGTGGAGTCGCGTGTTGTATCGGTATGTTATACCGCCCTGAAGAAGCCAGCTGCAATGATGGCGAAAGGTTGGCAACCAACCGATACAAGACGCGGCTCCACTTCGGAAGCTCAAAATTTCCTCATCGTTTCCAGTCTCTTGAAAACCCTAAAAAAGTCTGAGATTTTGATAAAAATCATTATTCTTCCGAATTCCATTTTTCTCCGCGTGGTAGAAACCATAAATTTACCATTTTCTGACCAAACTTTCAGTTCACCAAAGAATTCCGAATCATTCCGCAATCTTCAGGGCAAATAGGAATGTCCTGATTATTTCTGTGGTTGAAAATCAACTTTTGTTTTCGATTTGATCCTTTCGAAGCAATGGGGTGAGTTCAACGCCTGAACTACGCTTCTGGATTTGAATATATTCTATTTTTAATTCACCATCGGAATTCAAATCTAATACACAACAATATAAATAGGATAAATTTAATCTACGTACGAAATCAGTTCAAACGGCAATGATGAGGGTAAAGAAGAACAGAAAAAGAATCTGATTTCGATAAATTCGTATTTGTGGACTGGACGAATTCAAAACACCTGTTGCTGGGAAATACATGATCTATGTTTGCGTTCATATAGATTTATGTGAATGCGCTTAGCTAACACGAAAAATGTTTGGTAACATACGCGATAGATTATCCGGGATTTTTGTGACGATTTTTCAGAATTATATATGGAATCCAAATGCTGCAGATTTTAACCTTCTTGCGGGGACGAAAATAACGCTGAATTTTAGAAATTTACTCTCCTCATCACACGGAACGAAAGTCCTGATTTGGCAGGAGGAAATGATACGCATTTTGAATTCTTATCCCAGACAGCAATTTAACCTTGCTGCAATGTTGGCAGGCAAGCTTGTGACGAGGTTGACATAAGCCTCCTACACGGAAAGACCGGGTCTATTAATATTTAGAAGAATGACTGTCAATTTAGGGAAAACGAGGATTGCTGAAAAATATTCGTAGTAAGTCTACTAAAAATTCGTAGTCGATGTATTAACAATTGATAGTTTCACTGTGAAAAATACCAATCCCAATCAGAAAAAACTGAAGTATGCCAATGTTGACGACAGGCGGAGTACAGTGCCAGTATTGGGCCCCCAAGAGTCGGCTAGCACGTACCCAGTATGGAAACTGGACCACCAGTACCCCGCCAGTCTTAGCCGGTACTGGCGCAGTCCAGCGCTAGTTGTGAAATTCTGATTGGGAGTATTGCGCTGGTACTGAAGACCATTACCGATTACCAGTACTGTGCCAGTACCAAGTACCCAGTACGGAAAAGCGTTATCATTTCCGACAAATGCCAGTACTGCTGCAGTGCAGACCGCCAGTACCCCGCCAGTGTTAGCCGGTACTGGCGCAGTACTGCGCCAGTTGTTAAATTCTGATTGGGATGAACCTATCAACTGTTAATATTTTGACTACGAATTTTTGGTAGACTCACTAGGAATATTTTTCAGGGATCCTCTTTTTCCCTAAATTGACTGTCATTTTTCCAAACGTTGATAAATTCTTTCTAAATATTAATGGATCCGCTCTTTTCGTGTAGTTGACACATGGCAAGGGTACAAGCTTACAAAACCCTTACAGCAGAGTTGTAGCAGCCTTAAACTGACAAGGTTGTCAATAACAACACTATAAAAAATATTCGGGATTTTCCCATACCAATGTAAAGGAAATTTCTTATACTTGTACAGGAATTCGCTTTCCCCGTACACGTATAAGAATTTTCACATAAAAATATGCAAAAATTGCTGTTTTTATGGAATTTTTACTGTAAATTTATAGGACTTTTCCCAAAATTCACGAGAAATTTTCTATCCATGCATGTGTTAATTATTTCACATACACGTATGTGAAATTTCCAACCAAAATTTTTCACAGTGAAGTCGAAAACAATCGAATGAAAAGTCTGACAAGCTTATAGCAAGCTCACATGTTATCTGGGATGGGATTTTGAACCAACTGGATTCGTTTAGAACAGTTCATTGACGGGAATATATTTCTGAATATCTCAGTTTTTCTGAGAAAAATTCAAAAGAAATGCTCACAAACTTGTTTTTCTCTCATATTTAGATATTACGTTGGATTTTCAATTGATATTTAGAGTGTAATCCTAGCTGTGTACTTGAACGCTGCATATCTGTTATCTCAATTCGTCATGATTCTCGTACATCAGGGTCCCGGAGTAGCGGAAGCACCACCACGTCGCCCCCCTAATAAATTCTACATGGCCGTAATGTTAATGATGAAAAGTTGCGTCGCCGGTGGACTCGTTTATTGGACCGCGTCTGAAGGTTTATGGAGTAACAGTGAAGGAACGGAAGAGTTATACAATCGTATAATCAGCGCATTCTCTCAAACGGATCCTAAAGAGGTGAGTTGATTTTCTCAAGGACCATCAAGGAGTCCTTCAAGGAATGGGTAAAATTTTGCCACGTACTTTCTGATCTATTCCCTGGTAAAAAAGCCGGATGGAAACTCGACTCAAACCCGGATGACATTTCCAGGATCCCATTCGAGTGTATCCGGGCGCGTATGCGGTTTTTGTGGTGATTCTTTATTCGGTTTCATCCGGACCCTATCCGGATTTTGATACTGAATATTGTTCGGAACCCTACTCGAAATTTGAATAGAATTCATTGGTCTCCTTGTTCGGGTTTTATTTCGGATTCCAAAAAACATCTTGTCCCAAAACCCGAATAGGATCCGGAGAAAAACGGATAAAGAATCACCGCAAAAGCCGTATATGCGCCCGGATACACTCGGATGAAATCCCGGAAATTTCAGCCGGGTTTGAGTCGGATTATCATCCTGGTTTCTTCTGGTTTCCTATTCGGTTTTCTTACACTGAGAAAACAGATATCCTGAAAATGACCATAATTTATGGATTTTCAGCGCTGGTCTGACCCGAGTCAGAATATTTACTTGCACGAATATCTAAAAGTACCATAATTTCTTGGACTTTTCAGAATAAGTATGGTACCTTCCTCATAAAAGTCCCAGATATTATGGTACTTTTAGAGGTTTGTTCAGGTAAATATTGAGACTCGGGTCAGACCAGCGCTAAAAATCCATAAATTATGGTACTCTTTAAGATACCTTTTTCTCCGTGTACCAGGGTTACGCAATGAATACAAATTTTGAATCCGCAGCGATGAAATACATTGCTGAAATTGAGCTTCGAATATTAAAGTGGAACTGCAAATGTGTCCTAAGAATTACAATTATAAACATATTAACTTACAAATTTCAATCATTTTTTATAACTCACTTTTTCATGTTCAGGAATAGTTTTTGGGTTTTGGATTTATATCTAGAACCAAATTCTAGCAGTGTACTTTGCTGCTGTATATTTGAGATTTGTAATCATTGCTTAGTTATTTCAAAACTACGTGGCAAAATTTAGTCTGTTTTTCAATGCTGCATAGCCCTCAACCGTACCCACAGGATCTGTTTCAACTAAACACAACAAGATTTGATACAAACATTGACATGTTTTCAATCGAATTTGGTTCGATTCAATTCATCTGTTGAATACACAGAACTCAAATTTTAGCTGTATTAGCTGAATTTTAGCTATGCCTACTAATACTGGCCCAGACTGGCAGGGTACTGGCATTTGTCAAGGATGATAACGCTTTTCTGTACTGGGGATTGAGTACTAATACTATTATTCGCAATCAATGCAGTGCCTGTACTGAATCAGTACCTGACCAGCATTAAGTCCTCAGTACTGCTGCATCAGTACAGGCATAGTACTGTATTTTTAGGTATCCAGTACTGATCCCGTACATGTTGAACAAGTGTTGAAGGCCCAATACTGTCACTGTACTGCACCTGTTGTCAACATTGGCATGATTCGGATTTTTCTGATTGGGTGACAGCTAATTTCTCAGCAAAATTGGTTAAAATTTCGCTGCTAAAGCTGGAATTTTCACTGCAGGAGCTCAAAAAATGGCTTTCCATGTCTCAGCTAATCACTTTTTGTCATGTAAATGTTGAAATACTTTTATCAAAAGTTACGTCATTTAGTACACAGTTTGTTTCACAATTCATCAATCGGATTTCTGTGATGTATTCTGTAGTCAAAATGCAATAATTTTCCGGTTGAAGATAATTTTTTGGAGGTTCAGTTTTTGAGCTATGAGTATTTTTAGATTTTTTTCCAAATCTGCATTATTGAGCCTAACACCATTCTCTGAGTGGGGAAACGTCGGATATCTGGAAAAAAATTCAATTATTCTATCCTTCTTTGTTTCGAAACTACAGTGATTTGAAATTTCCTGGCTTCTAGCCAATCTGAATTCGACAACTTTAAATTACTATAGTTCCGAAACAGAGAATGATATTACGATAATTGAATTTCTTTTCCAGAGATGCGGCGTTTTCCAATTCAGAGGATGGTGTTAGGCTCCAGAATACACCACAGCAATCCGAATGTTGAATTTTGAAACACCCTGTGTAGCTTTGCATTTCCCAATGCAAATTTCAGTTCCGCAACTACCTTTTTGTCAGCAATCGAATCCACTTTCCTTTCATTACCAATTGAATCAACAGAGTGAATTTTCTTTTCTTCCAGGTAGAATTGCCGGATTTGGAAACCATAACATATTCCTTGGAGGAGAGTTATAACTGTGTGATAATAAAAACCATGGAACTTTTTGCAAATCTTCCTCTCATGATTCAGAGAACGATGGAAGAATTCTTCCTGGAAATCGAAGAAATTGACACTACAGATAATTCAGTGGAAATCGAGGACATTGATGAATAACTAAATTTTCTTTGAATTTTGTAGTTATTTTTATAAAGTCTTTGTTTTATTTGCATTATGTCTGCAATATGTCCGCATCGTGTGATCACTGTGCATCGTCGAGCGTTGTATAATAACAAAATCTATTGTCCACCTTTTATACGTACCTTTTATCGAAAATTTACTGAAAGACCCCCTGGTAGAAAATTTTGCTGAAAATCACTGAAATTTCCAGGTTTTTGGTGAAGAGTTTTTCAGAGATATTCACCAATATTCAGAAAAATTTTCAGGGGAAGAACGTGCCCAATAAATAAGAGTTTCCGAGATTTTTCAGAATTTGAAAAAATTTTAATATGTTTTTCAGTGTTTTTCAGTATTTTTTAGCGAGATTCAGAGTTTTGCAGTGAAATTCGGAGAAATTTTCAGAGAAACCTTTTTTATACCAGGACCTTGAAGCGTCGGGAAATGAATAAAATTCTGCTACGTAGTTTTTAAATAAAACTTATCACTGATTACAAATTCTGAATATGTAGCGACAAATTGCGCTGTCAAGATTACGCTCTACATGAAAAATAAGTTATGAAAATTATTGAGATTCATAGGTTGATATGTTTATGGTATAACCGTTTGTTACAATGTCATATTTCAAGCTCATTTTCAGCGATGTACTTTATCACTGCAGATTAAAAATTTGTATTCATTGCTTAGTTGTTCAGAAAGTACCCTACAGACAATCATTACTGGTGTTTCAGTGGGCCCCTGATGGCCTCGCAATGCCAATAAAGAGCCATTAATGGCCCTTTGAAACGCCTGCAATCGTGTTTTCTGGATACGTAGCAAAATTTGGGTCATTTCTCCGAGGACTTCACATGGCTCTCAAGTGCCATGGAGCATTAGAAAACGTACAAAACTTCGCTAAGTAGTTCTTGAATAACTAAGCAATGATCACAAATTTTAAACATACTACTGTGATCAAAAAGTCAGGTGAAATTGTCATTTGAAACTCCCGGGCATTAAGTTGGTAGGATTGTCTATAACATTTGCCAAGCGTCTGTTTGTCAAAAGGTTCAATTATCTCCGAGTTACACGTGTTTTGTAAACAACCAAAAGTGGATTTTCCGATTTTTACAATGATTTTGTTGAGCAAAGAACTTGTATCAAATTTTGTTTGCGGAACGAATATTCTTGTGCAGACACGTTGAAAACTATGGCAAAAAAAACGTTTATAAGTGGTACAACGAGTTGAAGACGAACCGCGGTCTGGACGACCATCAACGTCTACCGACGAGGACCACGTCCAAAAATCAGAGATTCGGTGCTTGAAAATCGTCGATTGCCAATTAGAGACCTCGCAGATAGTGTTGGACTATCATTTGGCTCAGCCCAAATCTGGAACAGCCGGGATTATGGGCGACCAACTCTTAGTTCCTTCATCACGATAATGCACCGGCTCACACTGCATTGGTTCTTCACGACCTTTTTGCCAAAAACTCGATTCATATCGTTCCGCAACCACCGTATTCGCCTGATTTGGCTCCGTGCGACTTCTGGCTTTTCAGCAAACTCAAACGACCGCTCCGGGGAAACCGTTTGGAGTCAATTGAAGACATTAAACGTGAATCCCTACGCGCATTGAGGACTATTCCGGAAATTGACTTCAACGACTGTTCCGAGGACTGGAAGAAGCGTTGGCAGAAGTGCGTTTTATCGGACGGGGATTACTTTGAAGGGGACGAAATTGATTTGGAAGAATAAATAAAGCATTGACATTTCATTAACGGATTCACCTTATTTTCTGATTACAGTAGTATCAGTAACAAAGTGCACTGCTAGGATTTGGCACCAAATATGAATTCAAAGTCCAAAATATATTCCTGATCATGAGAAAATGAGTTACAAAAATTATTGATTGAAAATTATTCTTAAGAACCATTTGCAGTTCCAATTCCATATTTGAAGCCCAATTTCAGCGATGTACTTGGAATTCATCACTGCGGATTTAAAATTTGTATTCATTGCTTAGTCGATCAGAAAGTGCGTAGCAAAATTGTGTTCATCCCTTGAAGGACTCCATGGCCCTTAAATCGATCTTTTTATTATCCTCATCCCTCGGAATTTAAAATTGAACAAAGAACAAGAAGAAGAAGAAGAAAAAGCGTGATGAATTTTGGTACCCTCTTTACGTGTACAATCCAATAATCTTGGCGAGACTCGAGTTTCAAGTATCGAAACGATTATCATATTTTGTACAAATAAAATTTTCCTAATCTTGTCACGCGATCATCCACCGATAGGTAGACGTTCGCATTCTTCGAAGCTATTACCAGAACGCACGTTAGGTCAAGTTGTCTTTATAATAGTCCTTAGACATGTAACACTTGGGTACATTGGGGAACGTACGTCGTGTACGAGCCTCTATTCCCAAGGTGTTCTCTTTCATTCGTAGCTGAAACAGCCATCCACCTACAAACCCGTGAATTCTGTTGAATCGTGAGAGACCTTCTGCAACAGCACCCGCAGGCCGGGATTAAAATTCCACTCGTGATTCTTTCATTTCTTTTTTTCTTCCTTTCCAGGAGGGGGATATACCCGAGGGCACACAAGGGATTCCTCGGCGGGTTTGCTGCATCCTAAGCAATTTTTATAGTACGTCTTCCTGTCGTTTCGCGTACAAGAGATATTCTTGTTGTCGCTTTGACGGTTTCCTGATTCCCCAACACGCATCTCGAATCTTTCGATTTTAGACTCAGCCTTTTGCTTTGTGTTTTGTCTCCCTTCTTCTTTTTAATTCGATCGAACGGAAACGATCGAATCAAACATTCGAGTTCGGGAGAGGTTAAAGTGTCCCCCAAGATTCGTTTTACTTGAGATCGAGAGGTTGAAAATGGAGAGTTTGTGCCAAGATATAGCTGTTTCGTGATTCTTAGGGAAAGTCTAGCGGATAGAAAAAATTGGACTGGAGGTAGAGAAATGGGAGCCGTGGAAGTAAGGAAGAAATAAGGGAGAGTTTCCGTTTTCGATATGATTCATATTGGTGCATTTACATAATCAAATCTGAATGTATGAATTCAGGAATTTAAGTTTCATTGAAAATACCTCATTTCTCTCTTATTGCTCCCCTGGTGAGAATGAAGTGTATGCACAAAGGGCGGAGAAAGCGTATACGAAGCGAAAAATGTTTCAATTCCCTCTTCATGGAACGTGTAATGCCCCGTCACTGTGAAGTAATGAAATCATACGTTCCATATACGCTTCATAAGCTTTCGATCCCTTTTCACACACTCTTCATGTGAAGTAAAATAGTGAGTTATATTAAACGTATGCGAATCATACCTATTCTGATTTCAAATAATATCTTCATGCAATCGACCCCAACAACGATCAATGGCTAAGTGGATAAGTCCTTGGTTCGATCCTCGCTATGGGGTTCAATTTTTTAAATTTCATACGCTTCTTTTGTTTCAACTCCCGCTTCGCATACTCTTTGTATCCTTTCCATTCAAGCTCTGTATACTTTCCATTAACGTTTTTGTTACGCTCCAGCATACGCTTCGTTTGCTCTTCTTCCCCGCTTCCATTTTCACCAGGGTCCTTTAATTCCACGGCTCCCATTTCTCAACTAATTCTCCACTTCCAGTCCACCGAAGTTCTAGGTGGAGGATCGGTGGTTGTGCTGTAAGGGCATACATGACAGTCGCCGAAGAATTACGTCGCATCTCCGTAGAATTGAGGGAGAAGAAAGGGAGTGGTGGATATAACGTGGTACGATGAAGAAACAGCCCGTACAGCACCGGACATTGGAATTTTTAGTGGTATCATTGCAGGATGTCCAGCCTCGGAGAATTCTAATGGAATCGATCAGTCATAAAATCAGGTTGAACGAAATGAACAATGAAACAAATAGAAAATTCCAGAACTGGACACCCTGCACTGATACTACTTTGCATGTGGCGCCGATATGCTACGTAGGTTGGACTCGAAAATAGAAAAAAAATATAAGCTGATACTCTGTCTTGCTTCTAAACACTCATCCACAGCCTGTATTTATAATCAATGAATGTTTCTTTTGGAAAATTACCCATATAAAAATCTTCAGCCTCCGCCAATGCTGACGACGGAATATAGCTAGACGCAAGGCTGCCAGCCAAAGCTGGGCAATCTATGTAGGGACAAGGATGGTTGACAATGGTCTAAACATTGTACCAATATGGGAAGTCATAAATCGACTTCGTTGATCCATCATTGATCATTGGCTGCGCCACGCTTGGCCCATCCTTCAACCAATATTGCTTGAAGGAGAACGCATGCTTTCAACAGAGGCTCTCTAGGGCTTGGCGGGACACTGCTCCAAGCATTAGGCAACTCTGAATGACAATGGATTCTCATGTTGCACCAAGCATGGGTCGTAGCTTGGTCCAGCTTGGGCAATAGCTTGGCTCAGCTTGGGCGATGGCCTCGCTCAGTTTAGGCGTTAGCTTGACTCGACTTGAGTAATAGCTTGGCTAAGAGTGAAACTTCCTTCTCAAACAGCAAATTACAATAACTCTCACCAGAGTGATGCTTGTTTCCTGCGAGTGGCGAACCAAGCATTCAATCAATATATAAGTCTCCTTTGAAGATTCCATGACAGAAATAATTCTTCATCTGTTTCCAGACCCGCCTACTTCTACGCCAGGACCACCGGATTTACGTCATTCATCAGTTTAAACTAATCAGAAAAATTACATGTTGAAATTCTCCGACATTCATTTCGTTCAATCGAAATGATAGAATGGATTTTTTATTTTATTTTCAATTACAATAAAAAATAAAAGTGACCATTGGCATGAGATGGGCGCAACCCTGCCGCAAGATTGCTACAGCGTTGGCTCATCCTTGGCGAACAAATTTTTGTATGGTCTGCCATTGACGGTATATGCTATCACAACCCTGTTTCCAGTGTTGGGTCTTGATTGTGGAAACAAATGGGCTGAGGCTGAAATGATATTATCATTTCAGAGTTGCGCCATGCCTGGTAGCCTAGGCTCGGCCCATCTTGGTGAGCCTTGCGGCGACCTAGCGCCCATGGTCAATTTTTACCTGGGTACCTATCCCGTTGAAATTCTTTGTAATTCTCGTTTGATATATCGAATCATTGAAATTTAATGAAGATTTATTACGAATAGCAACCTATATTATTGCCTATTGAAAAAAAAATTGGTGGTAGAACATGTTTTATTTATTAATCTGGATTCAAGAAATCACTCAAAATTCTATTGAATCTTACCTTGAGAAATTGCAGCGATGTCCGAGAGCCCACGATGAATATCAGGACAGAGTAAATAACAACAAATCACAGTTAAACAGTTTATTCAGAGTGAAACTTCATGGTAATATTATATACATACGATTTTTAGTAGACGATATGGAATTCTGATATGAAATCACCTATACAGCTTAAGTTATTCATTTAAACATAAGGTTGTCATTCGATTTACACGGACCGCATTTCACGCCCAGATATGTACAATATTATTATGTTCATCTGTATTATTTTATTTATTCTTTCCATATAACCTATGCGTTTTTGAACTGCTTGTCTTTATTCCCGACGCTCTATTCGTCGAGCATCCGATTCACGGGAAGTACGAAAAAGTACAATGATTGATAATTTTCAACATCCATGCTTCTATCCGTAGAAATAATTTCATCTTTTCGTTTGTAATCTTCATTCATGTGAGTTATTATCTTCAACGAATATTCTTGAAACTTTGAATTCATCGGTTTTATAACGAATTCCATGGATAATGGATACGCCCTACTTTTCTTCAGAGGGGAATCCTATATCTTACAAAAAGAATGAAAGCTTTGAAACAAGCTTGTCGAAGGGACAAAACTTGTGTCTTTCTACATCTCTCAATCACTGTACCTGTCATCTTATCGCGAACATATACACACATTTTTTTTCTTTCTTTTCTTCTCGATGCCAACATGTTCAATATAATTACAATTACAACATCATGAAAATAAAAAACAACAAACATACTTTTTTATTGAATTTTCTCTGTCTCCTAAGGTCAATTCGTGTGATTTTCTCCTTCGAATTGAAAAGTAGTTTTCGTATGTGAATGATATGATTTATGATATAGTGAATTTTGATATTTGTTGTTAGGCAGTATAACGGTACGTAACAATGCCATACGGTTGATCGTAACTTTCAATTTATATCACTTGAAATTCCATGAAATTCGATCAAATTCATTCCAAAATCCCTAGTCTTTGTTCAGTGGGGTATCGCGAGCTCTCGATAACCGATGAGGAACTTTTATTATCTGTTATTCCCTTTGTAGAAAAGTTCTTTGAACATAAAGGTTCCGAACTCCAATATTAGCTTCACAGTTTATGTACAAGAAAATCACTGTTGTACCAGAATTTTTCTATATTTCACATTAAATTTCATGTTTCTCATTTCAATTTTTCAGTAAGAATATAAGAATTTTCCGATACGTGTTCTGGAATTTTCATGTTTTGGATGTAATTTTCCAGCATAAATGTACAGGTTAACGGCCATGGAGCTCTACAAAAACGGGAAAAACTTTACTACATACTTTTCCAACAGTTGAGCGATGAATAACATTTTTTAATATGCAAAGATGGTGCATATCGTCAAGACTTGTTTGACTTTGAATATAAATTCAAATTCCAAAGTCATATCTGAACATGAAAGAAAATGATTATGTTTATAATTCTTTGCATAATTTTCAGAAATCTTTTCCAGATTTAACCAAATATTCAAAGTCTAATCTTGGCGATGTCTTCCATCACTGCATATTAGAAATCTTCATTCAATGCTCAGTTGCTGGCAAATTTTTCTGGAGCTCCAATGGGCCTCAATTTCTTCCAGTACTATACTGGAAGGTTTTGTTAGATTTTTATTACAGTGTAGTAAATATTTGTCAAGTAATTCTTTAGTTGTAACTAGCGATGCATGATATTTCACGATATTGATATTTTATATACAATTTTTGTATAGTTTTCATGAATAGTTCATGAAATTCGATATAAACTTGACAAAGTTTTCATAAAACATACCGATATCGTGGAATATCATGCATCCCTAGTTGTAACACCCACACCTACGAAAAACTAGAGACCTAATCAAGTTAGTTATGGGTAGTGTTGCCGCGATCCAAAAAACGAGCCGTGACGATCTTTAGATTCCAATGTTGCTCAACTCGACCTATGAAGAATGAATACTGGTTCGAATTCAGATTAGAAATTCGGATCGTGATAAAATCGAATACAGATTATCATTTCAAACTTTAGTTTTGACTCATATTTCAATTTGGATTTCTAAAACAAGTCGAATTTTCTGGAGAAGAATTGATTTCCAATTGAATGAGGCTGGAATCTGAAGATCGTGATAGCTCGTTTTATGGATCGCGGCAACACTAGTTATGGGTTACTAATTGAATTAAAAACCTGAAATTAATGTATTTGGGTTTTTGGTTTTTGTTGGAGGATAGGTTTTATAACTAGAGAATTACTAGAGAAATTTCTACTGGGGAGGTGAAAAAATGGTGGTACCCAGAATTACCAATAGTTCATTCTCTTCTGTGCAGATTTGTCACCTTGTGATACAGTTTTCTAATTTCACGATGATATAAATTCAGAGTTGCGATCAATTTCGGTACTTACAAAATGTTTCCAATAATCAGACACGTGACATTTCATTTATGTTTTCGTAATCCGGGTGGTGCTCGCTTTGCTCGTGTTTAAATAGTAAAGGAATTGGTTTTTAGTGTTAATTATTCTACAAACTCAGATTGGTGAGGTTATAGATTCAACGACCTACTCTCTGAATCTGGAAGAGTTGAAAATCAAGCGTTTCACTCCACTAAGTCTCAGAAGTGAGTCAGTCCGCTTCGAGTGGGATTTTCACTCGTTTCGAGCGAACCCCCACTCTTTTAGAGCGGAAAATTCACTCTAAAACTCTGAGTTTCTAACCTCAAACCTTAGACTTCCACTCTGAAAGAGTGGGAATTTCACTCGAAATTTCGACAAGCTCACTTCTGGCTGCCTAAATAGTGAAATCTCATTCTAAAAATTTTAGAGAGTAGTAGAAGAATGATTGATAAAGGAAGAAGCCATTAAAAATTCCTACTACATTCGAATAATGCGATTGTTTTAATAAAGAGTTACTTCTATTGAGAACACAATCAAATTATTCTCATTTTGAATAGCAGAAATTTTTAATAGTTACTTCTTTTATAAATCGTTTCTCTAGCTTCCGGGCTCAGACTTGGGCCAGATTTATAATCCCTACTTAAAATGTGGCCCTAGTTAGGACACCTGGATTGGCCCCAACTTGAGGTGTTACGCTTCTCAATCTAGGCCCGTAAGGGTTCCCAAACTTGATCCACATCAAGAATTCAACTTGGGCCAACTTAGGAAGTTCATTTTAGCCCACATGAATTTTCAAATTTCATCCTGCGCTGGGCCCCAGGATATGAGGATGATATTCCTCGGATAAAAGACAAATGAATTTGCTCCAGCAAAATGTTCTTTGAAGGTTACCTTCTGATAGATCTATGCTTTATGTAAAATTATCATCAAATCAAAAACAAATTAAAATTCCTATCCGCTCTTGTATGTAAAGTTTCAAAAAGGTAATCAAAATATTTTTTCCAGTCAGCCAAAGGTGTATCAAATTTTTGGAATTTTAATTTCGAGCTCATAGGTTGCACTGATGTGCAAACCAAACAATGTCAGACAAACCTGTCAGATCTGGGTCATAATGTTTTCTGGTTTTGTCAGATATTTTCAATAGGGGAAACAATGATAGCCAATCCAGGGCCTCTATAGAGTATGGCTGGACATGCTCAAATTACAATACCTGGGTGAAATGATGGTGGCCCGCCCAGGGCCTATATGAGCTGTGGGTGGGAAACTATTATATTGGATGCCCAAGTTACTTCACCCTTACGGCGCCTTAGCATACTTGAAGATGCCCAGGATTGATTTTCACACGGGTAGTTCACCTTAAAAACCCAATCCTTGTCTTCTGGAGACAAAGGTTTGATTGGTCCCCTAGTAGAAATTTGATCAGGCATTCCCTATTTTCAATAAGGTCCTCATCAGGTTGGAATCTGGAATCCGTGAATAAGGAAAATCTTATGAGGTCCTTACCTGATTCCAACAATAGGATCCAAATAGGATTGTAACGTGAGGGTACAACAGGGTTCGGATTAGATTGTCACAAAATCGAACAAAAAAGAGAAAACTGTACCGAAACCTGATGAGGAAATCAATTATGCCTCACTAGGCCCTCGTATTTTCCCATCCAAAATTTCTACTCAGGTCTGTGCATAATGAAATGAATCCGAATTGAAATCTAGACATTGAACACAGAACATGGGGCACAGGATTCAGACGTTATTGTACATTAACGGATAAGAAATCTTGTCAGGGCCCGATGAGGTCTGACTAGGTCTCGATTGGGCCATGAAAAGATCTGAAAAATACCTGGAATTATTCCTTTCTGGGTTGAAGAACAACTAAAAGACTCCCCACGTGAAAATTTCTTGCTTGCGCCAATACTGACGATAGAAAATAAATAGGCGCAATGCTGACATCCAAGGCTTGGAAATCTATATCGAGCCCACGTTGACTGACAAGTGGCACAATGTTGCACCAATGTTGGGAATCATAATTTCCAATGATCAATCCATCATTGGCTCAAGATTGTGCCAAACATGGTTCATCGTTGTTCCAATATCGTTTGGACAAAAGAAATTAACTTCATAGCACGGCTGAATATTAATCCAAACGTTGACAACGTTCAGAAGAAATGAGTACCCAATGCAGTGCCAAACCTGGTCAAAGCTTGGCTCAGGCTAGCCACGATCCTCAATTATACGTCTCCATACAAACATTCCCGCGTCCAATGTCAAAGCGCCACCCTTCGGTATTGTTTCCAACGCTCGGTTCGTTTCTCGCAAGCGCTCAACGAACTATGCGGTTGATATATAAGCATAAAATAACCCTCTGATTTGAAAATTGTTGTCTTCATCATAGGTCCTTCATCGAAGGAGAGATTTTAGCTGTGCAGACCCATGGACTCGTGGACATCAGAATTTGAATTGTACTTGATGTAATTCATTTGTAAGGTAACCAGTAATCATTGAGTTATATTAAACTTATAAACACATCTTGTATTGGATTAATCAAATAAGTTTCTTCGTTTCAATGTATACAGAGATTCTCTGGCCCTGGTTGTATAAAATATTCCAGGTTCGGGCTGTACTTCTTAACATGTGTGGAGGGGAAGCGATCGATGTCGGGAATATATGACTCTGAATTTTTATTATATTTTTGCAATCGTTCAACATAGAGTTGAACATCGGCACAACATTGGCTCAACGTTGGCGCGGGATTGTCGCAACGTCGAATCAATTTTGGCCGAATATTGACTCAGTACTATTATAGTATTGACTCAAATTTAGCAGTCAATATCATTTATGTGTAATAAATGATGGTACCTCCTTTAAATACATGAAACATCTGACAATTGGCAGACCATAAAAAAATTCGTCTATCAGTCTTGGTTCGTAATGAGTACAAGCATGATTCAATCTTGAATTTAGATCGAACGACAAATTTTTTCATGGGTTGCCAATGATGGCTGATTTGACTGCCATAATCGTACCAATGTTGGTCCGTGATTGGCAGAATACATTAATGGAGCCTGTAACGATGTTATCATTTCAAGCTTGCACCTTGCTAACCGCCAAGGCTCGGCCAATCTTTGTCAGTGTTGCGCCATCCTAGTGCCAATCGTCAATCTCCACCTGGGCATGCTTTCTGTATGAATGCAGATGATTATGAATTGAAAGGTTTGACAGTAATTATGCCAAAAAATGAGATGAATATCCTAATTTTCTGTTGATTTTCACCGGAAAACACAGTAAATTTACTGTAATCGGATAATCGCTTTCCGACAAATTCAGATCCCAAATCTTTCCTCAACAATAATTCAAATCGAGATGATAAAAATATAAGCAAAGCGAGCACCCTTTGCACAGGATCCGTCCAAATCATACAAGACATAGCATTCCACGCCAGTCCCTGAACCATAATTCACGTCAATTCATTGACTATTTCACATAGGAGCAATGATATTTACAATCCCGTTTCAATCACTTCAAGTCACGATTCTTTCTCTCGATTCAAGTATTATTTATATACCTCTCCTCTTCTAATATACACAGAGACAGACAGACAGACATACAATCGAAATCGATTCGATATGAATTCCATGTTCCACTCCCTCGTACTTCCTCCCTTCCCATTCTCTTCTCTTCTCTTTTATTATTCTACATTAAAATTTGAATAACGTCGCGAGGAAACGATCCGATGATATCAAGTATTACTCTCGTTTCCTTTTATACAAATCTTATGACAACTAATTTATAAGATGACAATAAATATGTATAAATGTCACATGGAAGCCCCGATTGTGACTTTGAGAAAATATCGTACCACTGATATGTGTGTCTGTGTGCTTATGTTTTTTACGATTCACCTCACATCGGGAAGTAAAGCAACGGGGAAATCATAATATCACAGTTATACACATTATGAAAAATTGTTCCTTTCTATATAAATACGGTCGCGTTGAATTGATCAAATTTATCAAATTTTACGCGCAGCACGCTAAACGTCATGTCATTTTTGTATATTTTTTGTTTCCCAACTCTCGCGTTGAAGAGGATTGACAGGTAAAATTGATGAATCGCATTGTATTATTTTTGTTCGGAATGAAAAACAAAAAAAAAACAAGAGAAAAAGAAGGGTAAATAACTGAAGAAGATAACAAATGAACGATATAACGATTTTGTTATTATTCAGTCGAGTGGTTATAGTTTATAGTTCTTTGTTTGTACAAGTTATATTCCATTTCTTCTTCCTAGCATGCAGAACTAGTAATTCGATTATGAACTTCCATTGTACTTCAAATATGGAGGGAGAGATCCTCTCTGAGGGATTTCGACCTCCCTCTTTTTGGTTTGATTTTCAAATAAATCAAAATTTATATCGATGGGTTTCGACGGGGATTCAATTTTTTCTATAAATGGCCTAAATTAGTTTCGCATATACACACACATATTCTCCTCTTGCTCGTTATTTTATCCCAACCCCCTTGCTCGCTTTCAACATAATTCTATACAATCATCTCTTCTATCTCTATCCTTCTTGTCCTTCAACGTATACTTTCGCGCGCGGCTGCTCCATCCATCTTCATTCGAATCACCGGAAAGGAGGTCGTTCGAGAGCCTTTTATCTTTCCTCGCATTTCGCGGTCTGTTACTTCGAGGCCTCGAGGATGTGATTGGTAGGCCCGCACGTAGGAACGTTTACGTGTTTCTTCGAGGATAGTCAGGTTGGGTTGGTGGATCGATAAGAACCGAAATAGGTGCACCACCGCTATCATAGGATAAGGTATTTCTTCCAAAGGAGAAATCCTTCATTCACGATTCTCCACGGATGGATGTTTTTGATCACGAACGAGGCTATTCAAAAATCCCTCCTAATGCTCAAACTTTCTAATATCACACTATTCTCATTCACAGGACCTTCAAGGATTGATATATATATATATATATATCTGAAATCTACTTTCAGAATTGTGTGTTTTCTTTCCACAAATTACAAAGAAAATATTCAAAAAGAGATTGTCGGTTGTCGAAATGGTATTCGACTCTCAGGGCTTTTTCGCAACGTAAAAGAGAACTCCTACCTTCTCATATACCCACACGTATTCGTCCGGAGAAAAGAAAGTAAGTTACGTTGAAGAATCGAAAACAGAAGATAGAAGAGGAAGGCAAAAAAAAGCTTTCTCCAAGAAAGTTGTTCAAGGTGGCGTTTCTTCTCCTGGAAGAGGAACTTTGAAACTGATACTTTTTTACTCGTTCTTCCTTCCTACGTCGTTTCAGAATCGTTTCATTTAGATATTTTTTGTCTGCTTTTTCCGTTGCTCATTTTCACGGATATACACGGGACTCGATCGATAACGAATTTCACTCCGCTCTCCCTCCACTCTTTTCAAATCGAAAAGAATCGATGAAATAATCGCTATGTAAACTTTTTCTTTGAAATTTTTCTCGCCCTCTCTCAATGGAAGTTCATTTCATCGAGAATAGTCCTTTGCCAAGCTTTTATAGTCGTTTTTGTTCTTCTTTTTCTATATATTTACACTCCATACATCGATAAAAAAACCTCATCAGATTGTCACACATCACGTTCGACGCATACATACATACACACACACACACACCTTCACACACTCGATTCGATCGATTCCTTTTTGGTTTTCAAAATGAAAAGCAAAAGGATTAATAATATTCACAAAATTGTTCAAATATCTTTTTCCTCGAATTCCGATTCGTTCGTGAATCTTTTCAATCTAAACGCAACTTTCTGGTAATCTATTCGCCATGAGTCTTCGTTTTATAGCCTCCCCGTCGAGACACTCTCCCGCCACAACGACGCTTTGTCCGCCCCCGACAACCACTCCTCCCCCACCGTGACCCGTACTCATAATAACTCCAGTCATCATACCCATACTGTTCGGGCCCATGCTGTTGGGTGCCAACGCGCTCCTGGAGGGTAACCTCAACTCCGTTGGTCTGCCGGTGAATTTGTGACACAATTCGTCTATACTGGGAGTCGGTCCTGGGGTTACCCAATGTCCAGGAGGGGGATAACCGCTCCCCGGATAACTAGGTGGGCTGACTTCGACTAGATTACCCTCTGTAACACCTGAATTCATCCATATTTATACATCTCGAATATTAAAAATCGTTTTCATTTATACTCACCGAATTTATTGGGTATCACATCGGGGTCCGTTTCTACAGGTTGCTGGGAATGTTGTATGGGGTACTGTTGTGGGGCTAGATCATTTAGTTCGGATGGTTTCTCGTGACGAGGTTTTGTCACTCTTTCCCGACGCGCTCTCACCACGATTATCATTATAATCAGTATTAGAGTAACTAGAGCGCCCACGATCACCCCTATCAACGGCGACAACACCATCCCAGCATCTTGCCCTGCGAATCAAAATATCACATCGAAATATGAAAATGAAATTCAATATCGCGTCATGTATTATTATTATACACGAGACATTTACAACGATGATGGGTCTCCTAAATGTACCAGTTACTGTTGTTTTTTCTTTTTCATTTTCTATTCATCCACTTGAAAATAAATGATTAAATTATTCGTCGACCTCATTTCCACAGACAGACGTACACATGTACACACGATATCACGAGGAGTGAAATTGCTGAATGTAAATGTAATATTGTCTTTTTTGTTTGTGTCATTTTTGCGGTCTATCTCAGTTTTACTCTTCATTTGTCGTTCTGCTCGATGACACGAGGGGATGGGGGAGTCAGTTGTTTTTGTCAGATAATTAGTGAAATTGTGTTTCTCCGTCGCAATAAGCAGAGATAGAATGGGACAATTGAATCTAGTGCAACGGTGGACGATTAACGAAAATGGGAAAAAAACTACATTTTTATTATATATGATGGAATAAAAAATTTTTTCTCCACGAGTTGTGTAATTATTGTTTTTTTTCCCCCACCGTTTGGAGAGTAATCGAGAGAGGAAAATTGTTGATGTGGTTTTTAAAGTGATCCAATAAACATTGATATAAAACATTGATCATCAATTTTCTACTGTGATGTCTGATCAATGCTAGGCTTTTTCTACTTGATATGCATGTGCAGCTGTTTATGTTCCCATCTACCGAATGAATAGTTGGAATCCTCATTACAATTCATCGTCTTTAATCATCAATCCGACTATACAATATTGCGGGTAAATCCGATTTAGTCATGTCCACTATTACTTTCAAGTACCAATTTGAACCTCTATGCTAAAACAGTTCCATTATTTTCGTTGACAAACTCTCGTTCGTGAATGTTCTAAATTCCCATTTGGATCCTGATTTATGGAACAATAATCATCTCGGAATAAAAATTCGGAGAACCATATTAGCACCACTGTTAACAATATCAATAATTTGTATGATAGTTCAGATGTTTCAATATCGTTTGATCAGTAATGAATGTTATTAAAAGTTCATACTAAAATAAAAGAAGTATATAGGGGTCATTCCACGTGGTTTTTACACTCAAATTTTAGAATTCAATGGGATAATTTTTTTTCTCGATTCTTGGTCAGAAAATATTCGATACGTATTTTGTCTTTTTGTTTTTCAAAGCTTTTTTTCGAAAATATGATTTTTTGAAAATCTAACGCACTTGAAATCTCCTAATTTTCGAGCACTCATTACTCGAAATCTGTTTGTTGTATCAAAAGTTTTCACAGACATGAAAGTTAGGATTTTTTCTCTAGTCTTCAATTCTTTGAGTTTCATAATCAGTATAATTAATGTTTATTAAGAATTTTCCAATTAAAGAACAAAAAGTGAAATTTCTCAATATAAGGTAGTTTTGATTTTTTTCATATTTTTACACATTGATCTGTGAACAATAACGAGAATTTAGCAATTTTTTTTATGATGGCAAGTATTATAGTTCCCGAGTTATAAATGTTTTTGTGGCCGCGTTCGAGTCAGATACCACGCGCGCGGAGCGATACCGTGCACCGTGTGTCGTGTGCCGTGCCGTGAAGCATCACGTCTTCCATCCTTCAAATTTCAATTTGCATCAATAGAATCGATTGATCAATGATCAAAATGATCAAATCAGGGATGATCATCGAAAAATAAACCATTTATATAGAAACATATTATTCATAAATAACTCGCCACAAACACAACTTCAGTATCATTTATTCGTGAAAAATAGTAGAATTAATAACGAAAATTGCACCATATCTTTGAAAAGAATAGATTAAAGCTATTCAGCATACAAAATAATAGTAATATACAATATGATAGTACTGTAATAGTAGTGTAAAATAGTAGTAGTGATAGTAAATTATTTATTTTGTTCCCGAGTCTTACGTTTTTGTTGAACTGTTTGGACGGCTTTTTTGAGTTTAATTGGTTTACTCTTCTTAACCTTGTGAGTTTTCAAAAAACAAACTTCTTCCAAAATTTCACAGTCGGAATATCGTTTGACTTTCAATCTATAGTTGTCAATAGGTTCAACGCTGGTTAGGCTGGCTTCATTCTTCATCATTTTACGGGTGAAAAATATACGAAATCATGGTCATTTTTACATTTCATGTTTCTCAGTGTACAATTAACTTTTAGCTAGCCTTGTTTCAAGGATGGAAGACGTGATGCTTCACGGAACGACACACGACACATGGTGCACGGTATCGCTCCGCGCGCGCGGTATCTGACTCGAACGCGGCCACAAAAAAATTCATAACTCGGGAACTATAATACTTGCCATCATAAAAAAAATTGCTAAATTTTCGTTATTGTTCACAGATCAATGTGTAAAAATATGAAAAAAATCAAAACTACCTTATATTGAGAAATTTCACTTTTTGTTCTTTAATTGGAAAATTCTAAATGAACATTAATTATACTGATTATGAAACTCAAAGAATTGAAGACTAGAGAAAAAATCCTAACTTTCATGTCTGTGAAAATTTTTGATACAACAAACAGATTTCGAGTATTGAGTGCTCGAAAATTAGGAGATTTCAAGTGCGTCAGATTTTCAAAAAATCATATTTTCGAAAAAAAGCTTTGGAAAACAAAAAGAAAAAATACGTATCGCATATTTTTTGACCAAGAATCGAAAAAAAATCATCCCATTGAATTCTGAAATTTGAGTGTAAAAACCACGTGGAATGACCCATAGAGATTTTTTGATGGTAAAAAATTTAGATAATATTAATACTTTGATATTTCAAATATTAAATAGTATTTTATTAGTGATGAATGTTATTAAAAGTTGATACTAAAATGGAAAGAATATATAGAAATTCGTTGATAGTAAAAAAATTTAGATAGTATGGATATTGTTAACATTATCGTGCAGTTGTGAACAGTATGAATAATTTGATATTTTGAGTATTGAATAGTATTCAATTAGTGATGAATTTTATCAAAAGTTAATACTAAAATACAAACAGTATATAGGAATTTGTTAATGGTGACAAATTTAATAAAATATGATATTTAATAGAATTCAATTATTTCTTGAAACATCTAAATCTTTGATGCAGTTCACACTGAAATATTTAAATATAGATAAATTAAATTCAAGTTTTTAGTTTCATACCCTCCCTATAGATTATATTAATCAGTTTTTCTATATATATATCAATGATGTGCCTGATTGAAGGGTTACTTTAATAAGATAAATTAAATGTAAATTTGTATCTTTATTATATTAATTCAATTTAATTAAAAATTATTTCAATACCCACAATACTTGTAATTTGACCATGTATAGCTTTAACAGTAACTTCAACATTTCTTTTTCATGATTTATAACTATGATTGTACACATTAATTTTTATTCTCTTTATAATTTATAATAATGATGGAAATAAAAATTGGATGACTTGTTTTATTATTCAAAACTCTACTTCTTCAATATTGGTTTATTTAGTTACATTCGATATTGAAACATTAATAATAAATTTTGAAATAATATTTTACTCAATTTTCAATATTATTATATGAATAAGAACAGGAATAATTCAATTTCATGATGGATTTATCAATATTATAGAAAATTCTTTATTAATCAGATTTTTATTCATTCCAACTTCACGAAAATGAATTTTTTTTCATTTTATGAAATAAATTTATGAATTCAATATGAATATATTCGATCATTATATTATCAGTTTCTTTTGATTTATCAAATATATTCAATTCAAATGAATTTGAAGTAATTTTAGTATTTTCTTCAATTATTCATTCATCTTGGAGATTAATGAATATAAGATTAGATATAAATATGATATCAATTTATTATATGATTCATTTTTGTATTAATACAGCTTACATATATATATATATATATGTATATTATATGAATGAAATTCAACAAATTTCATCAAAATATTCAATTTAACATATAATTTTATAAAAATATTTTTAGTATCAACTTCATCATTGAATATTATAGAATTTCTTATTTTTTAGAATTTTATACGAAATGGATTAGTATTGAAAATTTCAGCTTTTCCAGATGAATAATATTATTTATATCAATTTTTTCATCATTCTTAAGAATTTATTTTTATTTACAAATTTATATGTTAGGATTTTTCAATTATGATTATTAAAATGAAGAATCAATTCCAATTGTTTCTGAAACTAATATTCCATTTCATGAAAAATTTTCTAATAACATTAGGAATTTATCCTCCTTCAATGAATAATTTTATCATCATTAACAATGATTTGAGAATTTAAGTCAGATAAAAATTTGAACCTTCAAAATTTCAAATAATTTTAATAATCAATTTTATTTTCTTTAAAATTCTTTAAATTCGGAATTTAATATTTTTCATAAACTAAAATGATTCATTCAATATAGTATGAGGAATTGTAATTTCATTGATAAATTCATTGATTCTATTAATGAATCAAAAAGCACGCTAGCCAAGCGTGGGAAACTTATATCGAGCCGACATTGATTGATGATAGAAATATCATTATGCCTGTGTTGATAACACAATATGCTGGAACAGCATTGGCGCAAGTTCGTGCCAACGTTAATCCAAATTTGAACTGAGATTGGATTTATGAAAAAAGTTTCATATCCACCGTTGCTACAGGCATTGAAATTGAGGAACGTGGATTGTTGAAACAACGTCATCTTTTCTCCGCGACATATTCATCCCTATTCATACATTTCCATCAAATTCAACTAAATCTAGCTGCAATTCATTCGCCTGTCATCGATGTTCTCTAGGGGTGCAGGAGACGAGATTCTCAACGATCCTTCGAAAGTCTCGTCTCGGTATCGAGAAATACTATCAGATGCGAGTATCGTTGGTCACGGTATCGGTATTATTGCTCAATATTTCTGATTAAAGTAACAATACTCCACCATTACACCCTGAATATCAGTGTAGCAGGATCAGCTGGTCGAATTAACAAAGCACATCTTTGTTCAGTTGATCAGAAAGACATAGAGAAAAGAAAACCGATATTTCAGAGTACGGGAGCAAAGTTTTGGAACATCAGCCTAGTTGTATGTAGTCACTTTATTCAGCAGTAGGGTGTCCATCACAGCGAGGAACTCTCAAATTTCTCCAGAATAGTATATACAATTTCGAGGAATTTCCAAGTTGAAAGTGAATTCTCCAATAGAAACATTATTAAGGGGATACCAGCGTATCATCCGAATAAACATTTTATTGTGAGATTTCTCCGAACAGAATTTATGAAACCCCTGGTGAAAATGAAGCGGATGGAGCGACGCGGAAGAGTAAACGGAACAGTATCTAAGCGCAAAAGAAGCGGAAATTCAAAGGTTTCTACGCTCCATCTGTTTCAGCATTTTTCACCAGGGACAGTCTGAAATTTTCAGGAAATAATATTTGATACTCCATGTATTGAGCTATCGAAGATTATTCTTTGAAAATTGTAAACTGTTCCATAAATTCAGTACAGAGAAGTCTCATGGACAAAATGTTTTTTACGCTGCTATACGGAGAAAAATGCCGCTCGAAAATATTAGAATTCTTGTTATTTTTCTTAGTTGACTAGAATCAGGAATATAATATTTGTAATATGAATTTCTACATAGAAAATACGGAAGATTACGAATATCGTAGAAAAAGTCACAGGTAGGATTGAAGTTTTAAACGCTGAACGTTAAATTTTATAAAGCATATAGTAAAATTCAGTTATTGATTCGTAATCGTACTTATTTTTATGTAAAAATCCATTTTACAAACCTTCCTGTTTCTGGTTTAGCAAGCAAAAGGAGAACAAGTAGTATATTTTTTTCTCCGTATATCTCCTTAAGACTTATGTTGAATTTGTCCTGACAACTGATGATATTCGTATGGTATTACTGGAATATTATCCACAATTTTCGTGGGATATTATTGTGTACAGCCGAATAAATGCTCAAATGATCTTTTATTTTTGTATTAATATCAATTAATTGAAGTTTGAATTCAATATGAATGTATAATCAATTTTTCTATCAGTCTTGACATCTGGAAACACTGTGTTTTCCCACTGAAAACTTCCCTGAATATCTATGAACATCTCTAGAAAACTATGAAAACCTCTGAAGAACTGCAGTCATCAGTCTTTGAGATTTTCAGAGATTCTCAGTGAAATTTTTCCAGCAGGCAGTTTTCAAAATAAGACTATTGCTACATATATTATGATTTGAGAGAGATATACGGCTCTTTTTGAAGAGGAATGAGTATTGTCACATGTATAATTTTGAAATACTCCTTTCCTATTATTTCCACATTGAAAAAAATCAACACTATCGATTTCATGTCCGAATATTAGATCTTTATTCTCAATTTCGTGTCCAATTCCAAAACGATACCGATATCAGTCTCGTGCTTCTGTGTACTCCCAGTATCAACGACATTCTCCAGTATCGAATACCTCAATAAACTTCGTGTATCTTGATAATTTGTTCAGAACACGATATTTGAATCGTTAAAAGATTTCGGAGTTCGATGAACTTCAGTAATGAAAGATCTAAAAACAATCTCACCATGATTTATCTCATGAATTCATCTGTGTTCCGTATGGAATTCTATTTAATTGAACGATCAATCATTAGTTATTCATTCACGAAATCAACTTCAAATTGTTTTGTAATTAAATTCATACACACATATATACATATATGCAACACGAATCCAGGGGTGATTTTTCAACAACCAACCAGCGCATACATACTTATCTCTCTTTCATTTCCAGTACATTTACACGTGCACGTTGTCTTTGACAAGGCATCATGAAAATTGCCAAAGTTTCAATTAAAGTACGCTCTCTTCACATCATATCGTGCGAGCTACTCTCTACTTTGACCCAACGAATAAATATGAACAACGTGGCACATTAACAACATCTGTATGAAACTTGTAAACGTGTAAACGCATTACGAATGTGAATGTATGAAGCCTCGTTGGACGGTTTGTACGATACGATTGTACAGGACGGTTCAATCAAAACATATCCCCGTTATATTCATAATTTGTTTTGTTTAATACTCACGAAATGATGATATTTTTCCCAATTTCGTAATCCGTACCCAGATTATGTGTATGCATTTTCAAAAAGATGGATAAAGAATCGATTTTTCGAGTGAGAATTCTCTTGGGAGAGTAAATTCTGAGGCATCCTGTATATGTGGGTATTTATGTATACATAGAAGCATCCAATTCAGGACGACAGGCAGGTAAAGCTGCGCGTCACGTGTAGTCGGATAATACATGTATATATACATACCACTGGAGCTGATATTCTGCCAGGACGCGTAATGCCCGTAAAACCTGGGTTTAATCAGCCGCCGGGAGGCACGCCACATACGCTCGCGCTTGCTGCCATGATTAACCCCGAAACATCGGGGAAAATGTTTCCGTTTGTAACACGCGTTATTTACAATATTAACCTCCCGTGGTTAAACAAGAGATCTCGTATTCGCATGAGGATGCTACGAGAACTTGGAATTTGCGAGAGATATTCTGTAGAGAAAGTTGTTCCGTGACATTATAATCTTGTTATGATTCTTCTCGGTGCTTAGTTTACTTTACTGATGCTTTGAATATGTGATGGAGCAGTTTTCAATTGATTTGTTTCGGGAAGAAAGCAAAAAAGGAAGGATTCTTTTTAGTGGAAGTTTGGTAACGAGTCCGATTAGCGATACGAAGTTTCGAATCCAGGATAGAATATAAGCGACTGTAGGATTCATCGTTTACAGGGAATCCAGCATACTCTTGAGGATGTCGGTGGACGGTGGCGGAGGTATCCTCTTCTTCATCGAGATCTGTGGTACTGCTACCAACGCTCCCGTTGCTCCCGTCGTGGGCAAGGTAGGGAGGATCGGTTTATCTTTACTACCCTGGCACACCAGACGTTCCTCCGCATAGAACTCGATTAAACTTCCATTGCAACTTTTATGAGGCTGTGTCGGGGTGGATTTAGAGAAGGCTATATACTTGCCGTACCCCCCTTGGTGTGTCGTTTGAGCGGTTTTCTGGGCTGTCATTGTGCTTTTGTTGAAATAAAGAAGAACGACGATGCTTCAGAGAGTTTAATGTTTAGTACCTTCATCGAAGATTTTTATAGATCAAGTATGGGAAAGGAGATTGAAAAATTGTAAGGATCCGAAGTATCGGGGAGAGATTGTAAAAAGTCATGCTTTGATTATATTATTTTGATCAATAAAGCATTATTCAATTGTAATCGGGAATTCAAAAACTTCTTCTAGTTTCTCTTAATTCTGATTCCAAGTTGGCTAGGAGGTAAGCGAAGGAATCAATATTCCGATACTTTCATACTCTCGATACGAGTGGGCAATTACCGAGACTCCTTTATTCGAGTGTTTCATATTGTCTGAAATGAAATTCGAAGCGAAGACATTACGAACCCAAGGTGGTTTCCAACTATCGATAGGAATGTAGTACCACCTAATTTATGTTAAAACATCCCCACGAATCAAAGAATATTCGAAATGGCGAGTAACCGAGTCTGTTCATTTTTCAAATAATACGAATTCCTTGGTTCTTAATTTCCAATTCCCAGTACTTTAACATTCGAAACGATTCAGTTTCTCGTTACACGCATGATTTGTTTTCTCGTTATCTCATGGCCATCGAGCCATACCCAACTCCGGGGTAATAAGTTGATTTTGAAGTTGAAAAGGTAGAGAAGATGGAAGGAAGGCATTGATCCCGATATCTCGGTATCTCCGTAAAACGAAGGTGGAGAGCGCGGAAAGAGAGAAAGAGATGGAGAATAATTTGGACGAAACGATGGCCCGCAGGCATTTCAAATTACAAGAGAAGAGAAGGGAAGGCGAAGAGAGATAACGTGACTTCTCTAGGGGCTAGGAGGGGCAGAAAGAGAAGAAAGAGGAGGTTGAAGGCTCGTGAATCGACACCAATATACCAATATATTCCTCCGATAGAAATGTGTGCATGCGCGAAATCATCGAGATTAGGATACCAAGGGTGAGCACCCTAAGCCTTTCGAGCCTCGAATCGAATCGGTTGATCCTTCGGATAAGCGATTATTATGATCGAGCCCCTCAAGTCTAGCTGATTCTCCCTTCATACCTCTCCTACAAGACTCCCAGCGAGAAACAATCCACTCACATTGGGAGATCACTGTGGTAATTGCTTCTCTATTTCAGTAACGTGCACATATCTATGCATATTGAGTGCAGGTTCATGCAACGGGAGGGATATCGTGGGAGAAAGCAGTAGCAGCAGGGGCAGAGGAGAGAGAGAGGATCAGAGAATGCGAGAGGGAAACACCAATCGATCGACGAACTCTCGAAACTGTTCTGGCTGGTTGCAATTAAGAGGATATCTAACCGCTATTGACGCTTCTTGACCATACTCCATTTGTTTCAAGAGGCACCGAGGAGAGGAAGTGAAACAGGTATGTTCGTAGATATGGACAATTGAACAGTGAAGAACGGTAAAGACTTCTCCTTTTCGAATTATGACCGTGTGATTACATCATTTCCTGTCGCTTTAACACAGAAAACATTATTTTACAGAATTCTTTTACAGAGAGATTTATTTGGTTCTCGGCTGGAGCAGCTTGAACTGCGAGTGACAGTATTTCATTAATTGAAAACTCAGAGAGAGAAAGAGAGAGAGAGTGATTTCTAAGTCAGTTTAGATACCCAAAAGGGATATAGACCTTGTACCAACGATTTGAGGTCGGCCTTAGGTTAGAATTAATCCAGGTGAGCCGAAGTTGGATTTGGTCTACGGTTAAGCCCTCGGCTTCTCTTGGTGACTTAGCGAGCCACATGACCTCCGAAAGCCGAGTACCGTCTTACCTACGACCCCGGAACCACCCACGTCACGTGAACTAACTTAAAGGCGATCTTTTCCTCTACCTATCTTTTTATTTGATTCTCGCATTTCATTTCGCAATAATTAGAAATGATAGAAATGATAGAAAAGTTCACAAATATTGTTGTTGAAGGGTAATAATCGTAATGCTGAAAGTGAGTGATGTGATCCAACGAAGTCGCATCGCATTACACGAACATCGCCGAAAATCATTGTACAGAAACTTGAAATTAGACGAAGAGACGTAGGATGAAATTTACGAGGAAAATTAGTGGAAGACCTTGAGCGTCTAATAAGACAGTGTGTTTCCCATAGTAAGCTAGAGTTCCAGAGTAGAAAACTTGACGTAGATAAGCGAAACGACGACTCGTGTGAGTCGTGTGTGGGAGGATACGTGTATGTCTTTAATGCAACTCTGCGCGTTTGCTTGTACGGCAGGGGAAATTCATTGCAGCAATAAGAGGGCTCAACAAGAAATCCCAAGCAAATTCACGTTGTATGTTTCAAAACGGGGTGTAATCAACGATATACCTTTATCGATCATCGAATGAAAAGTTATGATTTTTTCTTGTCCTTCGAGTGTCGGTGTTTGAATTTCAGTTAAGAATTTTGAACAAATCCGGAAAAAACTGGATATTTTTTTCATCTCAACTTTGTATAATTTTGAAAGATCGTGAACAATTTCTGTTCATTCGACAAGTTTCTTCTGAATATCTTTGAAAATCCTTGAACTTTCAATGAAAGGATGTGGCAGGATAAGGTAGGGAGCAGGTAAGTTCCTTCGAACCGATCTGACTCGGATTTGCATTGTAAAAAATGTGGGGAGTTTTTCTTCACCCTGTTGGTGAATTTCGTTCTCTCATCGTAGGGGAATTGTTTCAGCGGGCGTGATCAGGTCTCAATTTGTACCCACGTAATCAGGACTGATCACGCTCAATTACGCCTGATCATGCTTGATTATACTCTATTATGCATGAAAAATCCTTACAGAATTAATAAGTTCTATAACTTGACAAAAAGAAGCGTTCTTTTCATCATCCTTATTCTAATTTGATAGAAGACTGATGTATTATCAATCATTTCTACTTATTATGCTTATACAGAAGCCTTCCGAAGTACCTAACCTGATCATCTGGTCACGACCAGATCACCTTCTGATTGGTTGAGAAGTGATCAGGTTATGACATGATGATCAGATCAGTTACTTCGGAAGGATCCACAGTTTCCATTTTCTGGTTTCCAGTTTTCAGCCATGATCGCGCATACTTAGGCGTACGTGAATGCATTCGGGGCCGATTCGACATGATGAAGTATGTGCATTCGTGATAAAAAATCGACACAGAGTCATTTGGTACGATTTTGCATGATCAAGGACGAGAATAGTTTGTGTGGCATGATCGCACGCGGTCAAGCTTGATCACGGGTTTCCACGTGGGTACAGAATTGAAGCCTTTCCAATTACGATTGAGCTGAAAAATAAATAATCAGGCGTGGTCAGGCCTAACCATGTACAGTCAGGGTTGAGCACGAGAAATTTTGCCAAAAAATGTTCATGATCAGGCCTGAGCACGTCTAATCAGACCTGAACGATTTTTTCCTGGGTCAAAAATGGGGTATTTTTCCACCACTTTGAGGAATTATTTTGTTCTGTGGATGTTGAATTCTTCACAAATGGAAAATTCCCGGCCTATGGGAGGAACTTCACTGCCAACATTTTTTGGGGGAAAATTCCACAAATATTTTTCACAGTGTGAGTTATTCAATTCGTCATCAAAGGACAAGTTAATTTGTCCAGAATTTCAGCTTCCAATACCGTTCACATCGATTCTCAGAATCACAAAATTTTACTCTCCCTTCAACGTTGGAGACAATATATGAAATAACGGTTGTTTATTGCCAAAGAATCGATAGAACAACAATCGTACAATTTCTGTATGCGTTGCAACGCATTTTTCACTCTAGAATTCAAATTCTCCGCGGAACCGTTCGTGTCTATCTTAGAATCATCACACCCCACTTCAATCACGCGAGATTCATCTGTTATTGAATTAAAAACACATGATTTTTCATTAAAAAAATTCTTCATAATTGATAATCGATAGATAATTATATAGAAACGCACTAATATACGCTTGGTCGGAGCACAAACCTAATGGAATATCCTGCTAATATGTTTCGTGAAATATGATTTCCAATTACCGTAATGTTAGATAATTAGATGATTAGCGAGCGATACTAATGATACGTAGAGCCTCACAGGGTGCTAGGAAACAAAGAAAGTATCGATCTAAATTTTCTAATTACAGTTCATTTGTGGAAAAAACAAGCCTGTTCCGATTCGAAGATATAAAAATATGACTGTATGCGAACGTGTATTACAAAAGGATGAGAAAAAAAGAGGAGGCAAGTTTTTATACACCTCGTGACAACTAGTTATAAACCGACATACATAGTGTAGAATGTTTTTGTCGAAGATTTCCCAATTAAGTTAAGACCGTCTACCACGCGAAGGGCGGTACGATTTTTACGACATCGAGCGCAAGTATAAAGTACAACAGGGAAAATAATAATATTTCATTTCCAATAAAATTCCGTTTCATCCAACGAAGAATAAAACATTAATAAAATGACAGATATACAGATGAGACGGAACAAAAAAGCGCGCATACACATATTCAACGATCCACGTAATATATCATATATCAAAGAAGCCTGTATTAACATGCATCGACATAATAATCCTACATGATCCCTGGAGAAATTCATAAAACATTACCTCTGCGAGAATGTACACGAGTCAATACTAGGTTACATATCGATCGCCTTCCTCGGCTTGGAATAAAAAAACAGGGGGGAGGCTGTTCAGTCTATAGACAAGAGGAATATCTTTTTTTTCTGCGCTACTGTTATTTACCATTCCGATTATATCTGTTGGATTTGACTTACTCTTCAAGTGATGTGTGATACTTTCGTTATTCACGTTCCTGGAATGATTTTTCAAACATTTTTCAATTGGGTTTGCGTCCGTGGGGATAGATTATCCGTTAGCGAATGTACAAAATGTCCGATTATATTGGGAGATTTCCTCGATTGAAGAGTGAGCGATCCAAGGCTTCCTTAATTTGGGCCTGAATGGGCCTAGTTTCGTGTCTACCTAGGATTTCAGACAACATCCAGAAGACAGTTCGAGTCAAAAAGTGAAACCTGATGTAGCTCTGATTCGTTGCCTATTACAGAGTGGATCAGGTTGGATTTCATTTCTCACCCTAATCTCACTCTGTTCTTAACATGATCTTGTTTTAAAAATTCTCATTCGACCTGATCTTGACCTTTTTTTTGAACTGATTCAACTCTGGATCGTTGCGTATTACGGAGTTGATCAGGTTTTAAAAGGTATCACAATTTTTCGACTCGGGAGTGGTTTCAAGGGATTCTTGTCAGTAGATTTCCTTTTGAAATTCATAATGAGGGAGAAAAAATTGCTTTTTGATTGAATACTGGTTCTGAAATCAAACTAGAGATGAGCGGATTGGAGGGAAACTTTCCTTTTTCGGGAATCGTAGATTCGTAAATGTTCGATCCGATTTCTTCGATACATTGAAAAATTCCATAAAATTATAAATTATAAAAGGATCGCATATTTTTTAGTCGCTCTCGTTGAACCATTTTTCTAAGGACCTAAACTGGCGGCTCAGTAGCTTTCCTTTTGAGCCCTGCCACAATTTTTAGCGCGTTCACTTCTCCTCTGTCCGGGGCATGACAATGTGGGGATTGTTGGGGACCTTTGCGAGTAGCCGCTTTGCCAGGGATCTTGAAACATCCCAAAACTATAGCTCCCACAGGACATTCTCCTTTTTTCTCACACCGATGATACACAATACCGTTACCAGGAGAATGTCTGATGTACGGATAGCCATCGATATCTGAATATTTGGTAGTCCCGCTCACAAAAATTTCTCCCATAACAAAATTTGAATGGAAATTGATGATGTTGATGTCAAAAAATTTGGAACTACTACCGAAAAGGTTATGACAAGGTAAGGAAATAACAACAACAGAGGAACAAAACAAAAGTAGAACTACATTGTGAATATTGGTACGTGAAGAAAATCTCTGGAAATGTTGGAACATTTTGTTTTTGGAACTATTTTCCGTTGGAACTTTTTTTTGGAACATTTGTCCTCCTACCGTTCCATTTTGTGTTTGAATCAACTAAATTTTTCTTTCAAATGAGTGAATGAAAGAGAAGATTATGGTTACCCCAGGGAAACTACTTCAGAAACAAAGATAACTTTGGTACCAATGTGAATTCGATCCCAATTGTATTGATGTCAACGGTTAGTCAAATTAATAACTTCAATTAGCAGTAGGATCTCCATCTCAGCGAGGAACTCTCAAATTTCAGTCAGGTTTTGATAGGATATTCAAATTCGGGGATTCCAGACGAAACCAGGTAGAAATTTTGTCAGTTTTTCACCGGATTTCCTGGGACAAAGACCGTTCAAAGCCTGACAACCGTTCTTGTGTCCGGATCTGCCTGGCATTTTCAATAGGGCAGTTGAAACCCTAACATCACATCCTGGAACATTTTGAGAACGTTCAGAAAACCTCTTCTACGTTCTTCACGCGTTCCATAAACGTCTCAGCGGCACGTTCCGCTGTCTGGGAAGCTTCCTATCCAGGGAGAAACTTCACCACCGTCATTTTTTGCCTCCTCCTCTATACAGAACTTTAGAATGATTTCAAGGTGGAGATATCCCCGCAAACAGGACATCTGAAACTTGTCTAAAACTGTCGCGTATACTGTAAAAAGTAAATGTGGAGTTTCCCCCCAAATTTGGTGGCAGCAAAAATTCTCCAAATGGGGTAAATTAGTTTCCCCTTATTCCAGGGCAATTTTCCTTCATTTGGGAAAAAATTTACTTGAAAAAGAAGAAATTTTCTTCCAAAATGGAGGAGAATCCCTTCGAAATATAGGGGAGATGAATTTTCCCCACATGAAGGATTTCTGCTGTCACTGGATTTGGGGGAAAACTCCACTCACTTTTTATAGTGTGAAACTTCTTTTAGATATCTTCTGAACAACACGGAAAAGAATGCAGATCGAAAATATAGTGATCTTTGATAAACGATTTGAGAATATTTCTCAAATTTTTATGATATTTTTCAAATTTGTAATAAACATAAAATTGTATACATTTTTATTGAATTTTGCTCAAAGAAGAATGAAAAACTATCAGTATTCGACAAACGCGAGGAACACATATCAACTTTCCAAAAGTGAGGCAAGCAATTTTACAAAGTAAATGGAAAAATTTAGAAATTTTGATACAATTCAGTTCGTAAAATTTTAAGGGTGCACGAGACGAGATTTTCGACGATACTTTGAGAGTCTCGTCTTGGTATCCAGAAATACTATCAGATGCGAGTATCGTTTCGGTATCGTCTCGAGTGATTTTGAGAAGCTTAGGAGAAACATCTCACCGAATTTCTCCCAGATTTTCAGATTTTAACAAATGAATCACACTGGTCAACAACCATTGGTGCCTCAAGTTTGAGAACTGATTTGGAGTAGTTTTAGGGCACTGAATACAAAAACAACATCAGATTTGATGGGTCAGCTCGTTTTTTATAAGCTTTGATTTATAAAATTCATCAATCATATAGATTGATATATGAAAGTTATGTATAAAATTTGATATTCGTTCTACATTCAACGCATCAAAAGCACTCCGAATCAGTTACCAAACTTCGGGCATCAGAGAAAAAATCCTCTGTTATTGACCTGTGGCATCCCTCCAGAGAACAGTAACCATTTTTCACTGATTTACTCTGAAAAAATTGCAACCTAGCGATTCCTATTCATGTTTTTGGTCCATCGCATTGTGAAAAAAAAATCAGAATTCAATAATCAAGTTTTCGAATAAAGGAAATTCCACAAAATTACATTTCAAAAGTTCGTAAGAATTATCAGTCGATTCAGGGAGAACGTGCTACTTTTTCAGGGAAGATTTCTTCACAGTGTGGATGAGGGATTCAGTGTTTCATTGCAGAGGCTCAGAAAGAACATGAAACAACACACAACTGGTCACTGGGGATCTGTCAGTTAGGAATCGATTCACGTTAAAGAGACTGGAGCCAACACAGCTGTGGATGAATCGAAAACAAATAAAACATGATGATGATGATGTATAGAAAGATAGAACAGTCAGGGCATAATATAAGGGTCAGTTTTTACCAAAAAGTTAGTTCTAAAAGGAAACGATCAGTTCTAAAACGTACAAACGGTTAGTTCTTGAAAAATTACCCAATTTTCAGTTAAATGTTTTCCTTTTCATTTTTATTTTTTCAAATCGAGTATCCAATACTGCCCTGTTACAAAATAAGCTTTTCACCTCGTATCGAGGGATATCATTGATTCAGTAGTGATATTCATCACAAAAAAAATTAATCTTGATGCCAAAAATAAAATCAACGGAGCATCAAATAATTCAAGAAATACTTGTCATTCAAATTTCTCACTTCATATTGGAAGGGTTTTCTCTCGAAATAGAAAGACTATTTCTTTTTTTTTCAGCTGATGTTCTCACAGCATAGTTCATAAAAAAGGAATCTTGATTAAATAAAACGTAATTAAATAAATATCAAGTTTATTAATTATCATATACCGTTTTATTAATTCATAAAGACGATACAGTACCTTTTCTTTTTGTTTTAGAAATTGAATGTCCACCGTTTCGGTTAGTTCTGAAATTTCTTTAAATTATGCCCTGAGAACAGTATCGTTTCGAGTCTGGTTGTGGAATGATCTACCGCTGCTTTCAGAATCGTCCATCACAATTTTAGACACATGTCAAAATTCCAAATATTGAAAACACTAATGATTGAACAGCTCAAAGTGAAAGGTTCGATAAATGCAAATATTTGATAAAATAGCAACACCCGAATAGACTGTTCCCTTGTTACAAGATACCAGATGACGGAACCACAGTGGAAACAAAATAATTCCCCAATTCAATATTCTTTCATTCATGGATTTGTCTGAGAAGAGAAGAGAAAGAATTTTTAGTACAAGAAATTGTGAGGTGAAACGGATTAATCACATTCCCGCAAGAACTCATCTCCTTCTTATCGAAATCGTGCAAAATCAATCCAAGAGGAATCATCAATAACATCTATCCACGCGCGATCGATTTGAAATTGGTGTTATCGTCTAATTGGTACGTTACAAGGAGATAATAATCCTGGTCGACGTTAACGTGCCACAACATCGTACCGCCATTCGGTTAGGTGGAAGGATTTTTTCCTCCTCCCGTTCTGTACTAGCAACGAGAGCCGAATTAAGGAAAGCAATTACAGATAATGGTCCCAGCAGTAGCGACAGCAGTAGCAACAGCGGCAGCAGGGGCAGCGGTGGTAGCAGCACCCAGCTTGAGAGCCAAGAAAAGAACATTGGGAAAAAAAGGAGAAGAAGGAGAGGGAGGGAGAGAGAGAAAGGGACCCATCAGAAGAGAGATACGAATCTACAGGATGGTCATTAAGCGCGAGCTTGCATTCTTCTCTTCTCTAGTTTCTCTCTCGTCTTTTTGGGCATTAAGCCGTTCCTCCGCGTGCGGTAATTTTTCCGGGGTCATTTTTGCCTCTCTTCTTATCCCCTCGTTAACTTCACTTAGCTCTGTTTACCCCCACCTCGACTCTCCCAACCGCCACCGCCACGTCATCATTTTTCTCCTCCTTTCCTCTGTTCTTCCTTTTCCGGGTGGCACCTTGTCAGACGTCGCCAAAAGCTGGCGCACTCGTAGTCCTTTCTTCACCGTTTTTCCTCGTCGCCGTCGTCCTTCAACCTCTTCCTTTTTTTCCCACCCAACCTACGAAAGTTATTTCACGTTCTCTACGTATTTCTACGCGCCTCTTTCTCTCCTTCTCCTTCTTTCCAACCAGACTATGGATAATTAGCACACTCTTTCTCTCTCTTTTTCTGCCTTACTCACAACTCAGCTTCGACCGAGTGACGAAATTAAGCTTCCAAATGTTTCCGGTCTCCAATCTACAACCAGTTACAGTAGTTTCTTCTTTTATCGATTTCCCCCAAGCTGTCTCTTTCTTATTTTTGTCGTTGTTGTCTAGACTCGAAGTAATGGTTTGATGGTTTGATAGTGATACACGTTCCATACCCTCGAGACTTTCCTTCGATTTTGATGATATCAAATCTCTTAAATAACTAAACAGTTTTCCTGTTGTTTCCATTACACCTTGGCACCTCAAAGAACAAACACAGAAAGAACACAACAAACTCAATGAGGAACGTCAGAAGTTTCACCTCGATCTTCTCACCGACCACGTACGGCTATGTGAGTATGTTTTGATGTTTCTGGTGAGGAACCAACAAAAGTAAAGAAACTAGCGGTCTGAATTCTACATCGGTACTTCACGTGAGTGGTGTTTGCGAAAGCTTCTCTACGGAAAAATTCAATATTTAAGAACAAGGTAACCGCAAATCCAAAAAAGGAGGACATCTTGGATACCTCACACAAGGATATATAAATCGATGAACAATACTGAACTATTCCTGGGAGTTCTTGTATCGTGGGTGCGGGATCCACACCCAACACAATATCCCAACCGATATCCTTTCGATTGCCATTACTTTTGAAGTCCATTAACGGATGGTCGTAGTCGCGGTTATGGCCGAGATCTCGGCGATGTTTCGACTATCGGGCAATCAAAGTACGTCGAGAGACGAAAGAGATATTGTAGAGAAGAGGGTGTAGCGATAAGGTAACTTTCCTGTGATAGACTCAAGATAAGACCACGTAATCCTCTACCCTAATATACGTAATGTACGTAATGATGGAATCAAAATATATCTCTTATTTATCGTCTCATTGAATCGCATTCGACTCGAAGGTTGAATTATATTCATTTGAAGATACTCTAAAAGCGAACCGCAATAGAGAGCAAAATGGCCGCAAATTCCTCACAGGGTCGGTCGGCTCATTTGTAAAATTGTTAAGGGACGCAGAGGGTAACGTGGAAGAGACTATATACCAAGAGACGCTATAATAAAGAGGTAAATGTGTACGTGAGGGAATGTGCGAGCAGCCGAGCAGTTCTAAGCTCGCTCGTCTCTAAAATACCGTCCGGAATTAAGCGTAACGGCCGGCCGAGATTACATCGTGGAGAAAGGTAGCTACTACGGTCTCTCATGTTTTGCGCGGGAAAATCTTTACGGGTACGCTACATCACTTTGCACCGTTACTACGACTCCACGCGACGTAATGCGACACCGTACACATCCACCGAGAAGTACTTTTGGTAGGATTTTCTGCGCCAAGAAACGATACGAATGTGGGTGCGGGGCACATGTATGTGTGTATACACCTACCTGAGTAAGGGGGCCTGTATATGCATCCAGTTCGCTTAAAATAATGTATACCACTTCCGGGTGCAGCTGGTGCCAGCCAACCGGTATCAAAGCATTTCCTCGTCTAGTCGTACCTGTTTACCACACACAGGCCACAGGATGATCCTGTTACATACCACTCCAACAAGGTTATTACTGATTATGTTTGCTTGTATACATATTCTCTGTCTTGTATAATCCCTTGATGTAATCTTAACACCATGTTCCTTGAACAACGATATCGTCTTCGCGTACGAATGTATCCCCTTCTCAATGTATCAACCGTCCACGTTGTTTTCTATATTCATTCCAATCGTTTATGAATCAACGTGGATTGAAAAAACATTTGGAAACACCTTGGTACCTCGATATCTCGATCTCGTGTTCGTCGAAACAATAGAGCGAAGAAGTAGTAGTGTCAGTCGATACATGCACGGACATGGAAAGTAGTAACGGATCGTGTTATCACAGACAGTTAATGACCGCGATTCAGGTGTTGGAATTATATCGTCGAGATGAAGATACCCCGGCAATTAATGTCATGTACATATCTATACGGATATAAGAAAGACGTAAAATTCTCTGTCGGAATCGCAAAAACCTTGTTCGTTATCATTATCATGAAAACGGTGATAAAACGAGTTTATCGCGTCGAAAGATTGATACGTCCAACACGGACGATCGCGCGCAGGAAAAATGAAAGAAAAAATCTACTTTAGTGGTAGCTTTTTTAATAAAATCTCACAGAAACGAATTATATATAATCTAGGTCAATGATCCTCAACCTTTTCACTGAACTTCAAGATTTCCTCTCATTAATTCCTCGTAAAACGAACCTAAGAAGATACTCTACGTACATATTATACGTAATACTCATATATTCCTACCATTCGAATACGATATTAAAATATATTATCCTGGTTACCGTCATTACCATTATTGTCATAGATATAATATTATCCGACTCCACGTAATAAGCTGCTTAAATCTAGAATCGACTGAAATGTTCGCATGAGAAATTCTAAATCGATGAGATGAGGTATTATTTCGAAGACACAAATTTGAAATTCCTATTTTAAACACAAGAGAGAGAGAGAGAGGGAGAGGAGAAGAAATACAAATTGATGAAATATTTTTCAATCTTTTCGGGATATTACACGAAAAAACAGAGAGAGAGAGAGAGAGAGAAAACAAAAACGTCATAACGTGGTACTTATTTTCCATACTCGTCAATCGTAACGAAAATTGAAATGGTTTTACAAATGAAAGAGGAAATAAAATGCGGTGAAACCTACGTGCAAACGTAATCAAAATTATGAAATTGTTATTTTTTCATTTATTGGAAAGTCATCTGTTCATAGAAATTCAATACATCGCATCTGTTTCTCGTATTCGAACGTATATCCAGCGCTGTATTCTTCTGCAACGGTTGAATCATTTTTCGAGTTTGCGGACAAATGAAATTGATTGGATATTTTAATTGTTCTCATTCTTTTTCAACTTTCTTTCGAATATTGAATATAACTTCTACATAGTTTCATCGTGAAACGAGGGAAAGGTTCTATAAAACGATTCATGTTCAACAGAACTTCTCGGTACGCGATTTTGGATATTTCCATAAAAGATCGTTGAAATTCATTCAATGGTTATGAGCGATATCGGAGATAGCGATTCTGAACTTCGGAATCAGTATCGTGAATGTCTTATTCTTCACTCTCGGATGCTCGAATCGAAAAAGCAAAGTATAGACGACGCGAGAAATAATTTGAAGATGCGCCAATCCTTTTTCCACGTCAGACCCAATATTGGCGGAAGATATTGGACCGAGCTTGGCCCAAGCTTGGACAAAGATGTGACGAGAGTTTTGGATTTGACATTTTCATTTAGGAATTGAAGATTTTTTGAATAATTCTGTTGTTTCCAGAATTGAGGATGAAAATTCATTCGCCTCGTTATGCAATCGAATCAACAAATGAAAACACTGGATGAACTGATGAAAATTATGAATAGAGATCGGATTATATGAGGAATCAATGTTTTCATATAGGATTTTCTTTTTTTCTGCTGAACTGACGCAATTAAAATTGAATGGACGTGCTTTGGGTATCGTATCACCCAGAAAACGATAAGCTTGAAAACAGCATGAGATTATGCTTGACAGTTAAAAATCCCAAAAGTGCTTATTTTTACTCTACTATGCTCATTTTGAAACGATGTTAGTTGCGAAAGAAATATAAAATATCTTCAAAACAAAATTGAGAGATATACGAGGGTGGATTGATAAGTTTCCGGCCTGACCAAGAGATGGCGCCACTAGGCCTACCTTGAGGTGGCGTTCTATAGTACCATCCTTAGATAGCTTGTAGCTATAGTTTCAGTCCGATCGCCATGTTAGTTTAGTTTTGAGAGCACGCTGACCAAGACGCCTCTGTGTTTTTCGTAAAAATGGAAAAGCTGGAAAATCGTGCTGTCATCAAATACTTTTATTTGAAGGGGTTAACGCCGAAGGAAATTAAAGAAGAGATGGACTCAACACTGGGGACATCCTCCCCATCATATTCAACCGTTAAGCAGTGGGTTTCCGAGTTTAAAAAGGGTCGTGTGAGCACCTCTGATGAGCCTCGCTCAGGACGCCCCATTGAGGTCACAACTCCAGATATGATCGAAAAATCCATCAAATAGTGCTGAAAGATCGCAGATTAAAAGTTCGTGAGATAGCTGAGACCTGTAAGATGTCATATGAACGTGTACAAAATATTTTGCACCAACATTTGTACATGGAAAAGCTCTGTGCAAGATGGGTGCCGCGTTTGCTAACAGTCGACCAAAAATTGATTCGAAAGAACATTTCTACCGCCAATTTGGCGTTGTATAAGCGTAATCCAAGCGAATTTTTGCGTCGATTCGTAACCGTTGACGAAACTTGGGTCCACCACTACACTCCTGAAACCAAAGAACAGTCTAAACAGTGGATTGGACCAGGGGAACCAACTCCTAAGAAGGCAAAAACAATTTTTTCGGCGAACAAGGTTATGGCTACTGTTTTTTGGGATGCAAGAGGTATTATATACATTGATTACCTTGAAAAGGGTGAAACTATCACTGGTCAATACTACGCAGACTTATTGCAACGTTTGAGCCACGAAGTGAAAATTAAACGACCTCATCTGGCGAAGAAAAAAATCTTGTTTCATCACGATAACGCACCAGCGCACACGTCAATCGTTGCGATGGCTAAAATCAACGATCTGAAGTTTGAATTAATGCCGCACCCTCCCTACTCTCCAGACCTAGCCCCGACTGACTATTATCTGTTTCCTAACCTCAAAAATGGCTTGGCGGTAAGAGATTTGCGGACAATGAAGAAGTAATCGAAGCTGTAAATGGGTATTTTGAGGAGCTTGACGAATCAGTCTATAGAGATGGCATTACTAGACTAGAACACCGCTATGAGAAATGTATCAGCCTTGGAGGAGATTATGTTGAGAAATAAAAAAAAAAAAATTCTTCAAAACGTTGTTTTTCTTGGTCAGGCCGGAAACTTATCAATCCACCCTCGTATATATTCTTAAATTCAGCATAAAATATTCTATGAGGAACGATATTTGATTTAAAACTATATTAAGTGCGACGCAAGTTGACGTTATTTTTATTTCCACGTTTAAACATTCATTAAGTTCTTTTCAAGAATGTGACATTTGGTTCAAACGTACGTTATGCTTGACCTATGAAATAAACATAACAGATGACGCACAAGGGGGGACGTGAGAAAATTGTTGCATGGGGATCTTCGAGAACTCTGTCGCAACTCTTCAGTTCTCAAAGAGTTCTTGAAAAATTCTCAAGTGATCTTTTGTTGTTTGGGATCAGAGTATTCACGACGCACTCCTTACAATGAATTTTCCTTATTTGGGGTGTATATTAAGTCTACACTCCAGGCAGCATATGGCTTCGGAAAGAGTTTAGAGTGACAATTAAAAATGTCAAATTCACGGAATTTAACTGAATTCTTTCTCAACTATTTTTTCAAAAATGGATCAAAATATACCATTAAAAGTTGTTTTTATCATTCATCTCGGAATATACTTCATGTTAATGTGATGATTACAATTGAAAGGTGCGTTTTTTTTCATTTTTTGTTCCGAAAAATGACTACTTCTCATTGTAATAACACGCAAATGTCAAGTATATTCAGACTTTCATGATAAAAGCAATAGTATTTGTGGTATTTTTTTCTGAACGTAAGATCATCCCTGAATTTTATTTCAATGATATCCAAGATTGATTCAAAAATACTATTAAACTTAATATGAAAAAAATTTTAAGCTCAAGTTGAACTGAAAAGGAACATTCGAAACAAGAATACCGTGTTTGAGTAGAGATCAATGTATCCTTTTTTACAGTGTGAACAAATTTCTTCGATTCTAGCATAAAATATATTTGAAGTGAGTGCAATATGTCTAAGGAAATAGAAAGAATAAAGTACGCTTACTACGCTAGAAACAAGCATAAAGTTTTCTGGGTGTATAATTTGGACATTGCGTATATCTATAAAACTGTATTAGTTCAGTTGAAACAGACAAAATGCATTAAAAAAATATTGATTTTGCATAAAACCTATTTTTCAATTATGAAAATGTAAAAGAAGTGAACGAATCTAAACGGAATGTACAGAGTGGTCGGTCGAGGCGAGAAAAACCAAGAGATATAAAACAAGATTCTGGTGATTAGAATTTTGTGTTCTTTTTCCAATAATGTAAAAAATGAATTCTTGTTTTGATTTTCCCATACATTTTATGTATCAACAGCTGTGTTGACTGAATTCTCACTTCTTTTTCTCTAGTTTCTTCAATGTGAATCGATTCCCAACTGACAGATGTGATTCCCCAGTGACCAGTTGTGCGTTGCTTCATGTTCTTTCTGAGACTCTGCAATGAAGCACTGAATCCCTCATCTACACTGTGAAGACATCTTCCCTGAAAAAGTAGCTCATTCTTCCTGAATTGATCGATAATTCTTATCAAATTCTCAGGAACTTTTGAAATGAAATTTTATAAAATTTCTCCCATTCGTAAATCGAAAGAACGTGATTATTAAATTCTGTTTTTTTTCTTTCAATCCAATGGACCAAAAACATGAATACGAATCGCTAGATTACCATTCTTTCAGAGTAAATCAGTGGGAAATGGTTACTGTTCCCTGAGGGGATAACACAGGTCAATAACAAAAAATTTCTTCTCTGGTAGAACAAACTAACGCTGTGAATGGGTGCCTAGAGGATCTAATTGTTATAAACGAATGAACTTGAACACATTTGGCTGTTTTGTGGACAAATTCTCAAAATTATATGTAATTCAATATATTTTATACTTAATTGAAATATAATTTTGAGAATCTCCCCACTCGGGTATCACAATTGAGGAGATAGATCTCTGATAGAAACAGTGTTCTCAAAAATTCAAAAGCGAAAGGATACGGACAGTTTTTTGAGAAAAACTCGTGTTTAAAAAATCAGGGAAACTTTGGGTTCACAACAAAATTATGCAACTTGTAGCGAAGACATGGAGAATTTGGCAAAATTTGATCGTTGAATATGAAGAGAGTTAAGTAAAGTATGAAACATGACCCTATTGAAAAAATCCAGGTGGGGATCCATACAGGAATCCAGATGGATTCCCATGTTTTCCTGTAGGAAGTTCGGATGGTTTCCTAAGGATTTGCTTGAATCCCATGGTTTCCTACGTGGATTCCCACCTGGTTTTTCACATGGGAAATTTTTATCATGGATTCCCAGGAGTTCCAACTGGATTTTCAAGCTTCCTATGGGGATTTCGGATGGGTACCTGCATTTTTGCGATAGGGGATTATGGAATTTTGGGATGTCTTCCGATTTCTACGGGAAATTAGTTTGGATGGGTTTTCGGGAGTTGTGGATGTGAATAATGTGGACTAAAAATCAGAAAATTCAAAACCTAAACAAGAGCAAGAACACTCGACATATCCTGGAATCCCGTTCAAAGCCACTTTTTAACGACTGCTGTCAAAGTTTGTGAAAAATCTTTCATGCACAATGTTTTCTGGACTTTGTACGTTGTTTACGATCATGTCAGATTGCAGAGTCTACTCAAAATTCCGACTAGAATCGTTCAAAGAACCCTCCGAAGTCTGTTATCAATGCATCTACACGGAAAGAAGAAAACAGCACTGGTTACTGTCCATAACAGCAATCAGTTGAAAAACAAATGAAAACACGCTTGGATGATAGAGGTTAGCGCGATCACAGTGATGTGTACTGCAGTTAAATTCGTCACTGCTGCTTGGACATAATGGACATCAACGGTTACTGAGAGACGCAGCAATGAACGGCGTGAATTTGATTTTTCATTATTTTTCAATAAATTACTGCGATTCACAGTAACCATTGCTGTTTTCTTTTTCCCGTGTAACTTGTTATCTTTATCACGTAAATATTCCATGAAGTTCGTTAAAAATCTTGTAATAATCTACGTAGACCCCTACATTCTTGATCTTCTCTAAACTTTCCATATTTGTGGATTACATGGAATTCCTAGAACTCCCGCAGAAATCCCTCGTTCTTGATTTCCTCCAATTTTCTCATTTACTTGTGTGTTACGTGAAAGTCGCGTCCCCTCAGAAGTCGAGTAAAAGTCCTATGAAAGTCCTCAATAATTGATCACATGTGTGATTTCCCGAGTGTGTATTAACGGCGGGCCCACTCTCAGCCCAGGGTGGGTGCCCATGCTGCCCAACGTGGGGTCAAGTTGGGCAAACAAATGGGGCCAACCCTGAGATAATAACATCGTTCCCAGCTTGGCTGTATTGCTTTGCCCGAGGATAGGTAACAACATGGGCCCAGTATGAACCCAGACTAGGCAATCAATACTCCCCCTTCCTTTTTTTTTGAAATTGTAAAATTGCTCTGAATCCTACCCCAGCGGGCATGTATTTCAGCCCCACTTTGGCTCAGTCTTGGGCCTAGTGTTGAGCCCTATCTTGCCTATATGGGCCCAAGACTGGAGCAAAGTGGGAATAAAATTCATACACGCTGAGGATTGTACACACATTGCCTAACGCTGGTCCAAATTGGGGTCAAGTTCAAATGTGTTCGCACTAAGATTCATCACTCCCATTTTCTATCAACCAAAATTGTATTAGAAAGCACAGCAGGGCCAAGATTGAGCCAACATTATAGGCAATACACGCTTGGGTTGTTTCAGATTCCTCATGCACTCCCAATTAAAAAAAATGTCAGAAGTTTGTTCGAAAATTTCGTCAAAAATGTCAGTGAATGTCCCGGAATGTCCGGCAGAAATCCGTTGGGAATTCCACACGTATGGTTTCCTTCGGTCCGTTCATATAACGGCAGATCTCGCGGTATTTTCAGAAGTTCGACAAGAGTCTGTTGAAATTCCCGCAAAAGTCCCTCAGAAATTCCTAACATTTGGCACGTTTCGGACTTTTCACCCAATAGGCAAAAGTTTTGACTACGAAGAAGGAAAGTTGTTGGTTATCTCGAACTCCTGGAGAAGACACCAAGTTTCTCCGTTCTCGAATATTTTTTTCTCTTGAGAAGAACGTTTGGTGTTCGTTCATACGATTTGAATGACATCATCGCGATTTACGCTTCACTGCCAATCATGTGATATTCAAAAACACATATTTGGAAATTTCATAAATGATTGTTCAAGTCATTCAAAATTCCGTAGTTCGTAGCACGAATGATTCCTCTGAATAAAACCCATCCAGGTATAGCCAAGACTGAAAAAAACCCAAGCTTGTCCCAAGGTTGGCACATGTGTCAGAAACAAACCTCCCTCAAGAACAATGGGCCCAATATTGTTCCCAATGGATAGTCAGTCATGGTACAATTGTTAATATTTTTGAAAAGGTCACTACGTTTGGTACAAGCTTGGCACAAGTGTGCAAATCGAGCATTCGTTGGGAACAATTGTGCCAATATTGCCCACATGAGTGACACAATGTTTATAAATATTGACTGAATTTTGAATTTACAATGGCTGAAGACTTGGGGATAACCATCGGGCCAGGGCTGGTCCGATCTTCCTGCCATAATTAATCCTACACACTATAGTTTAGTTTGAGCATAATCCAACAATAGAATCAAAATTGATTGAAATATCAAGGAACGCAAATTTTCCAATGATCATACAAGCTTGTCCCAGTCTTGTCCCATCTTTTCTATCGTTTTAAGATAATTAATGTACGTTATCCCGAGGAAGAAGGTCATGAATTGTAATATGAATCAATTACTCTTTTACTCAATTTTTCATCCCTATCTGCGATCAAAGAAGCATTGGTTGATGCTTGGTAAATGCATTGTCTTGATCCAATCATTCCCAAGCTTGGGCCAAGTTTGGTCAATTGTTCAAGACAAGTCTTGGCAGGTCTTGTCCAATTCCCTTATCCCCAATGCGGAGCATATTATTGGCCCAGGCTCAAAAACCTTCATATCCGAATCTCCAAATCCATTAACGCAATAATGTAACCCTCCCCTCGCAAGAAAACACAACCGAACGTTTCACCTCCTCTTCCTCCTCCTCGTAATTGGATTTCAAAACTAAATCCGAAAAAAAAACGAAGAGGAGAAGAAAAAAAGAAAGTGCAGTACAACGAAAGGTATCGAAGAGGTAAATCTCCGGCATCTCGATTTGATTTTATTGAATTCAAAGTAAAGTAAAAGTATTGGAAAAGCATAAAACTCAATCACAGACAATTTTATGCATACTTTTGGGTAAACTTGGTTGGAATTGAATTGCGGCGAAAGGATGGAGGAAACGTATGACGAGACAGAAAAATATCATCGGGAGGAAAGAAAATTCGAGAAGGATCGCACGGGAATAGGAATAATTCATTGCCAAAAAATAAAAGGATATAAAAGGAATATCGTAGTATATTGAGAAACCTCGAATGTAAACATCATTAAAATTGATTGCATTGTGTAAACATTCCCAAGAGTCTTATTCTCATCACCGATAAAATCTTCGAGAAGTTCTCCAAGAACCATAGTTGTACAGCATTAAATATTCCTTTGAATCTACTTAATTTTCTCTCTGATTTCATGGGTTCTTCATTAAAGTCTTACAGACTAATTGCGATGAGAGATTGGCTAATCGCATTTTACGTGGTGGCTGCTTGTAGCAGCTGAGGGATGAATTCTACTAGGGTTGGGTTTCGCTTTCAAGGTTTTTTCCTTGGAAATTTCAGAGTCGGGGGCACCTTCTTTCTTCTTTCCCTCTCTTCCTCCTAGATATAGTTGCCGAAACATCCGGGTTTCGGCTTATCTGTTGGATAAGGAGCGAGGCATATCGAGGTAGTATATACATTACAGACGTATACAGACGTGTTGTAATGGGTGTGGTGCGTTCGTCTGGGGTTGTTGTGTCGAGGGTGGTGATCCGTCTTGCTTACCGACTCCTCTCCCCTTTCTCAACGTTGACACAAGCCGTCGTAAAAGCCCATCCGTTTTGCTTCTGTTCCTCCTCTTTTCCTCGTTCCATTCCACTTATGATGATTCTTGTTTCGTGATCGTTTCACGAATTTCATAATTCTATTCCAAACAATCTAACATATAATATATAATATCATACTTAATTTATTTATCTCTATACAGAGTGTATTCGTATATCTGGAATCGTTTGATGAGTTCATCGAGTGGAGAGGAGATGGAACAAATTGCTCCCAAAACACGATATTTCTTCTTATTCTATTCGATGCTTTTTTTTCTGGTTTTCATCGAAAAATATATAGGCGGCAGTAATTCTACTTCGATGCTTTAGATACGCGAGGTCATTTTTCATTCTGTCAGTTCGGTTGTGTTCCCCTCTGTGTCACTCATGTGCTCGCTCCGTATATGGCGAGGATTTCGCGCGGTAAGTTCATTATACTAACGTCGGAAGTACAGGTGCGGTGTCTAGGTTTTTAGTCAACCCAGATAAAATCACTCAATTTTATGAAACAAGTATTCCCTGTATCGTTATCACTCACCGGTACGTTTTTCGGCGTCACGATAGGTGACCTCGCTAAGAATGATAGCCGGGCTCCTTCCTTTGGCGTTAACAGCGTAAACGGCAACGTGAACGCCGGCCTCTACCGTCGCCTCCAGACCGGATAACGCGAAACTCGGCTCAACGCTATTGGAAATATTGTAGAGTGGTTTTGTACTTGATAGGAAATCCACGTCACCGTGATAGACTTCCAATATAAATTTTTGAGGTAGACCGCCGTCGTATCCAGGCACGCATTTCACCTCCACGCTGGTGTACGTTTGATTCGCTAATGTACAGTTACGCACCGACGAAGGTTTACCTGCGAACAATCCAAATATATCCAATACATACTTCTTGGAAATCAAATCTCAAACATAAAAAGTGAATCAACGAGCCAGAAAAATCCAACAAATGAAATTATTTTCAAATATCGTCGTTATTGGTATCGGTTATCGAGAACTCCAAATAAGAGCGTATGGAGTAAAAATAGGAACAGGGGATATTCTTCTCCCTTTAGATCGTTCAAGTGGCATTTCGTAATCGTATACCTCAACGAGAAATCGTAGATATTATTTATTTCTGAACAAGGAAGGCCAAGGGTGGTTCTTTCCAAGACCACGGTAGTCGTCCAAGACATAGCGAAGAGGAATTCAATTTGTTACCGATTTTCTTCATCATCGTGAAATGATATGTGCGTGAAATTGAACAAGTATTCTCATTTTTTTCCCTCTACCGAGGGTGTATCGATTCGATATTCGTCTTGTCTAGATATATTCATGGAATTCTCAAAGTAATGGATAGATATGAGAAAAACCTGTGTACAAAGTGTATACTTGGCGATGATAGTCGTGGTAGTAATGAAAGGAAAATAAAAGAGAGGAAAACGGGAAAAGAGATTGAAGAAAATCAAATGAAGAAGAAACGTTGTTCCTCAAGTGGAACGGAATAATCAATTTTTTTTCTCTCCCTTGTCGTCATCCTCGTCCTCGTCCTCGTCGTCGTAGGTCGAGCGAAAAGGGTAGAAAAATGATATTCATATTTCTATCGATTCCAATTTATTTCGTGGTTATGAAAGTAATGAGATAAGGTGTGGCTTTTTTCTTTTTTGTTCCAAGTATTCCAATCTGCAATTCGGGGGCACCCAAGATGAGCATATTCGTCAGGATCGAGTGATTATTCGAATGTGAATGAGAATGGTAGAAGGAATGTACGTAGTACGTGGAATACAGGGGTGAAGGAGAAGGACCGGGAGAGGGTTGGTTGGTTTCAGGAATACGATGGAAATGGGATTAGGCGGGTTGGTCACTGAATAATTTACGTACGAGGGACTTCATAGCTCGTGCGCCTCGTGTAAATTCGTGTACGTATTTATTTGCCTATCTCCTCTTTCCTCGATTAACCAGCTAGAGGCAATATAACTGGGATCCCAAAGTAGTTAATTGCGAACGATCCGTTTACTACGAAACATTTATAAATGAAGAGAGGAGGCTTCGCTCTCAGTTGGAGGAATTGAAAATTGCTGGAAGGATATAATGACGGTGAAAATTGTAGTATGGATCAAATGAATCTCTCGATAAATACTCACCGGCAGCGACCAGTTGAAAGAGACAAGGCCTCGATTGTTTACCAACGGCATTGTCCGCCCAACACGATAGCGTACCGTAATCCAGCTCGGTACTTGGCGTATATTTCAGTACGCTCACGCCAGTCAATTTCTCCATTGAGAATCTACCGGGTGCCACCTCCAGGGTTTCCCCGCTGTTGTTAAATTTCCAACGGAAATTGTGCGCTGGAGGATCCGCTTCGACTCTGCAGGTGATGTTCAGGGACTCTCCGCGAGAAGCACCCACCACTATTATCCTATCTTCTTTACAAACTGGCGCATCTGTAAGGAAAATCATTCGTCAATTTTAAACTGCGACGTATTCAACAAATAACTCGGAATTCCAAAACATGCACAAATCTGAAATGAATTTCAATATTTGCATCAATCGATGAAACGTTGTGGAGTAAAGAATTCAAAATGAAATTAAAAGATTTTAATGTATAGTATATATCTCTCCTGCGTGCTCAATATATATTCAACCGACGTTGTGAAATTATAGATAGCGGGAGAGTACATCATCGCAACCGCGAGATAATGGTGCTCCTTAAAGGAAGTTAGATGAAGATTTACAAGCACGATTATTAACCATCGAGTATTATTATACAAAGCTGATGGATGAAAGTGAAGTTCAAATTCTATGCGAGAGATTTCGCGGAGCGCATCAGATTATAATCGATTGGATTAACTTAAAGGCTAAGAATACAACATAATTGAGAAGGAGAAGCTTGATGCGAGAAGCTCACGAGATCATATTTCATCGGAGACGAGTCGTGTTTACGATGGAATTCAATATCCCAGGATCGGAACCTTGAAGGCGGACATGGCTATCGGGAAAGAAATTATCCGCCACGTGTTATATTGCCCGAACGATATATCTCCCGCTAAACGAATGCAGAAATATTCTTACCTTCACGTTGAACGTGCGGGTGAATAATTAAGTGAGTGACTTTTCAAGGAAAAACGCATCAACTGGAATCTTGAAATTGATCCTTTTTGTCGAAGAATAATTACGTTGCAGTAGTAATGGGGGAGAAAAGAAAATCACCCTTACCTACCTACGCTACGCTTTCTCTTCTCTTCGCTTCTCACCGTGGTATAAAAACTTATCTTTTGCCCTTACAGTGCTAATCTCCTGTTGGCGTAACAATGCAATGAACCCTCTAAGTACCTCTTGTGTAAAGAAAACGACGGTAATAAAGACCACAAAGGCCAAGATAAATAAATCCTCCTTGGCATAATTTATGAACCCTATGATGGCATATGATCAAGCGCTTGTGAACTAATTTCAACTTGGCTATTGTTCTTTCAACTTGGTTAGTAACGAATGATGGTTTCAGCGTGGGATACTCGAGAGCCCAAGAAAAAATTCTTCTTGCAGAGAATTTCAATACACGTTGAAAATCGTTCTATATCGTTCGGTCGAACTTCTCTCCCTGTAAAACGAGACAGGCACAAATGTGGGTAACCTAAGCACCGGAGGAGGAACTCATCGAAGGAAACCCATTGCTCGAGTAGCTTGCGATTGAAATTAAGTAGTGCTCGATAGGGATAGATGCCTTTCACCTTCCAAACTAATGATCACTCAACGCATTCTTTAACAAACCCATCGAGAGCTATCGAGTTTGTTGACACGAATCTATTCGACCCTCGAAATTCATTTTCCCACGTTAATGGTGGTTGCTTGCTTTGCTGTTGCTGCTGCTACTACGCTCCGACGGAAAGAGGTAAACGTCGAGGAGGGAAATCACTCAAGAACTCGTCAGGAATCACAATAACGATATCTTGTTTTCCTTTCCTCTTCTCGTATATGTTGTGATTTACTTCTTTTCTATGAGTTTCAGGAATCGATTTGAAATTCTCAACGAAGAGTGTTAAACCCGTGTAGAAATTCTGTTTTAGGGCTCATAATTTCTCATATGGTTCATTTTCTGAGTTCACAATACCCAGTTACAATCGAATGGATACGTCAAGCCTGTATAAAAATATGAATTCAGGGGAAAATCAGGGACGAATTGGAATTGGAATAATAATCGGGACTTGATCGGCACCTGAAATTCATTTTCTACACGGGGGTCAAAGGTTCTGTGGCCTAAAGCACCGGCCCTGGGGGGGGGGGGGGGGAGATAAAAGATGTTCCTTCACGTGACATCACTCAACTTCCACTCGAAGGAGAAGTTGACTTCAATGCCAACGAGTATAATTTCAATAATAGCTTGTCGACCCTCAATGAAAAGCGGTGAGTGGGATCCATTATCTGTAGTCGTTGGGATCAATATTACAGTTTGTATTGGATCATCTCAACCGGAATACCCAAATCTCTTGTGTTCTTATTAATCAAAGCAGGTAGTCGATGCGAGATTATACGAATTCGTTGAAGAGGGAGAAATAGGGATAAGCATTTTCTGTTTATTAATTTATAGAAATATATTTCGTGTACACTCGTTTGATTAACGGATTTCGATTCAGATTCAAAGTAAATACATTTATACTCCTGAATTATTATTAATCTACAAACAAATCTGCTATGTGCATTCGATGTAGTATAATACATGATAAATGGAACAAAAATTTATTGAAATTATAGATGGAATAACGTTGTAATGGGGCAAATATTGGATGTAAGAGAACTGGGAAATTATACGCGTATAGTACTTGTATGTATGTTTGTGAATCGTATTTCATTCGTTCTTTTGAATACTTCGATTTCGCTTTTAAATATGAATACAGTCGATTGATTTGATAACTCTGTTCGAATTAAAGAATTCGATAAAGCTATATGATTTCACTCTTTCTATTCGAAATTGATACAATAACGACGTTTCATGAGTCCAAAGGCGGATTTTATACATAAAAATTGTTTGTTTCGAGTCAATCTCCATGGTTTATGAATCAAAAGCCCTCGAATGGTATCTGATATATCCTCGATCGATCGATTCTTCAAAGAAAGAAGGTGCAATTTAATGAGAGATCGTTACATTTCAGAGAGAACTTTTCTGAAACTTTTTATCTCTGATATCGAATTTCATACAGAAATATGATATTTTATCAAGAATTCTTCTTACAGTGTACTTTGAAAATCCGTGGAATAAAAAATGGAACTGTAATTTGATGAATTCTTGAACAATACAAACGATTTGCGAATAATTTTACGAGCAACAGTCTTTTGGATCGATCCAACGAAGCTCTTCTTTTTTGATCGAGATACGTTTTTCGCAATTCAAACGAGACAACTGAGGTAACGTGGAATACCTACCTACCAACCTACCACTCGACAAAGCATGGATTTTTACGAGTATCGGGGATCCTCGAATTATACGAAAGTCTCTTATACGAAACGAAGCACAACCGTCGAGACGTGAACGATCGGGAGTGATCGGAATGTTAAGTGACCTATATGTCTCTTTAATACCGTCTCGTCGTCTCGATATCGACGATCACATAATTAGATAATGGCTTGGAATTTCATTTGTCGACATAAATGAACTTCTGATTGTCCTGAATAATTAAGCGTTATGAAAGAATTTATTCCTCGTCATTGTGTATAGAAATGCACAATTGGAGTAATTAGAGAATTCGATATTTCGAGAAGAATATATCCTTGCGGGGAAAAAATGAATGGAAACTGTATAAAATTTTTAATGGGCGAGGATTTCCATTCTGATTCTATTCAGAATCGAACAGATGGAAAGAAACTCTAGAATAATTATTCTTCGTGTAATCATTAGATTACATTCAATATAATCTTACACGGGAATAAATGATTAGCTATTATTTTTTGGATAGCTAAACATTAGCTATGGGAGCGATTTTTTCAGCTGCCACAGCTAGGCCATTACTTAGCGTTAGTGGTAAAAAATATGGCAGCCACAGCGAAAATTCAACAGCTATTAACCTGAAATTTCAGTGTATGATTGTTCACTTTAGTGTGAGCGAAGTAATCGTTTATTAGTTTTGAAAATGTCTACTTTTATGCCAACTAAAGTGTATTTGCATTTGGGGAATTTCATTGCGCCACTTCATTCAAAAGAAATCTGCAGCTGAAGTACATAGAATTCTTGTCTCTGTCATCTGAAATCTGAGAAAATTTCAATTTTTTTAGGGGATTTATTGAGTTCAATCCTCTTTAACTGACCTTCCTTCGAACCCCGAAACTTACGGAAAAATTTGGAGGAGCTGGACTTATGTATCTGACAGCTGTGTGAAATCCGGGAAATTGTAATTTTTAAGGGAATTCCCCGAGTTGACACGAGCTTTCAACTCTTGGAAGCCGTAACAAATCAACTTGTAAATCCATGACATTGAGTACTGTGAATCACAGGGATCTATTGGACTTCAAATTCATTCCGTGCTGTACTGCGTTTTCCAGTGCTGGTTACTGTCCAGCCAGCGTTGACAAATTTCATCACACTACTCATCACTGTGATCGCGCTGACCTTCATTATTCAAGCGTGTTTTCATTTGTTTCTCAATCGATTGCTGTCATTCACAGTAACCAATGCTGTTTCTTATTTTCCGTGTACTCTAGTCTCCCGAAAAAAGGTAAAACACACGCTCAAAACTTTCAATTCCTATCAAAATTATTCGATTTTAGCCCTTTCAAATCTTGAAATTCAATTCGGAATTACTTAGATCAACGCATAAACTGATGACACTGCCTAATAACTTTTCCTTCCTACTCTAAATTCTCGAAAAAGTTTGAAAAAAGTAGTCTCTGGGAGTTCTATGGTGACGCAATATCATTTCAAACTCTGATTTTCTTCAAGGAGCATCGATTTTGATTCTCTCAACTTCTTCAGTCTTAATCAAATGGATCAGACAACCGCTTAAATTGCTTACACTACCAGTCAAAAAAGTATTTGACCAGCTCTTGAAGAAACTCGAAACCTTTGAAGTTTCATATCTCGGCCAGGAATGGTTGTAGAACCAGAACTGAAAACCCGTTTTGGAGGATAAACCGTGCTCTTGGCAGGAATCTTGGCTTGAGTCACCTGGCAAAGGTTCCTTATTAGCTGTGTTTAGTCGTCGAATTCACGATATTTTTCAAACTTTTGCATGTTTTTGGGTGATTCTTTCCTGGAAAAATGAGATCACATATTCGATAGAGCATAGATGGAACTTGAAAATGATTTTCTATTCCTTTCTCTACAATCATTCCTTCCACAGTTATGTCATTTTTTGTGGAAGAAGATTGATTGATTATTTTGAGACTGCAAGACACTACATCAAAGATGAAGAAACTGAGGGTGTGAAAATGTGTCTCAATAATTCCCAAAATTTGTGGGCATTTGACAGTTTTCGATTAGACAGGTACTTCCGGAGTCACAGCACCCTCCTGGAGTCTGGAAACTCACTTCTTCCACAAAAAAGGACATAAAACTCACAGAAATGTCTCCTTATGGTAATAAAAATTTCATTATTATGAGAAAATTCTATTCTCAACATAGGGACAATCCTAATTATTCTTGTGATGAGAAAAAAATTCTCTGGCCTCAAGTAAAATTGGATAATCTTTGCGTTAGAATATTGAATCTTACATCAAGGAAAATAGTCCATAAGCAATTTTCAAATAAGACTTAGAGATTTTCTTGATGCAATGAATTTTTTATTGAGGGTAATGAAATCTTTCCTGTTATCCAATCAACATTTTGTATCTTCCGATATGTTGTAGACAAGTTTTATATGCCCTACATAACACTTTTAGATGAGTTTCAGACCAATTCTTGTCTCACACTCGTCTGAGAGACATCTAAAACCAAGATATCGCAAGACACAAAATGTTGACTGTGTAAAATAATTGAGTTTTTCCAAATAAAATATTGGTGTATCTATCACTTGGGACGGTATCTGACTCACGGTACACTGGTCGATACTCTTGTACTTTCAAAATATTCGACAAGACGTGGCATTTCTATGATGTGTAATAAAGAAAAACCAACAATACAGTGCTTCATTTGATTATCACTGTTTTGAAGTTTATAATTATTATTCCACTTTATAACACGATATATTGGAATCAATCTTGAAACCTCTATTACTGACCGATCTGATGTCAATTAAGGAGAGGGGAGCGTATCGTTAAGCGTCACCTCTAAGAATATTCATTTAATTTCAGCGTAAGAAAATTTTTTTTACCACAAGAAGCGATAGTTCTCACAAGAAATAAAGATTCTTACGTTAAACAAAAGTCATGAATGATATTTTTTTCCCATACTGACAATCCGTGATATGATTACTTTTGAACAAAACCGTTTTTGGATCGGAGACTATTTGTTTTTGAAAAAGAAAATCGATATCAAGAATAAAACGATGGTAACAGCAAGAAATCATTTCTGTGAGTGAACTCTGGAAAGAAAGATCGTACAGGAGGAAACAAAACAGCATTTCAAAGCTCGATCTATGCTCTGTCGAACATATGATCTCATTTTTCCCAGGAAAAAATCACCCGAAAACGTGCGGAAGTTTTAATCATGGAAAAAAAATGAAAAAGGCCAAGATTCCTGCAAAGAGCACATTTTCCCCTCCAAAGCGGTTGTTCAGTTTTGGTTCTACGACCATTTCCCGGGATATCATCCGAGATATGAAACTCCAAAGGTTTCGAGTTCCTTCGAGACGTGGTGAAATAATTCTGACCGGTGGAGTGTGTACTGCTACAAAACTTCCCTCACGCTTTGAACCCTCCAAGAATGTCAAAAAGAGAAAATTCAGGGAGGTTCAACGAATATACGATACCCTGAAAAACTCTGATTCCCATCGAAATTCATTTATTCTGGCCCTTTAAATTTCTGGAAATCTGAATCAGATCACAGCGTGAATCAATTACACTGCTATGACATTTCCCTCACACTCCGAATCTTCGAAAAATGTTGAAAAAAGGATCCTCGAGAAGTTTCACGTGTATGCGGTATCATAAACCCTCTGATTTTTGTCGAAATCCATCAATTTGGACCCTCTCAACTCTTGAAATTCGTATCAGTAAGTTGATAACTATGTTATGACATTCCCCACACACCCGAAACTCCTGAAAAATTAGTTGCTTCAGCGAAGATTCGCTGTGCGGTCTTCCGCGGCTTGCAAAATTTGATAAATTTTGAGCTTCCGAAATGGAGCCGTGTCCTGTATCAGTCGGTGGTCATTGGTATCAAGAACTCAGCTGCAATGATGGCAAAATGTCAGCAACTGACCAATACAAGACGCAGCTCCACTCCGAAAGCTCAAAATTCATTTAATCCTGAAAAATTTTGATTCTCATCAGAAACATCATTTCTCACGCATTTTTATCTCTCAAATTTCAATCGGGTGATCGCAAGAAATGATTCCATTCCTGGAATTTCTTCCTCACACTCTGTATTCTTGAAAAATTCCATAAAATGGGCAATTTGGATCCGTTAAAATCAAGTCTGAAACAAAGCATTGGATGAAAGAATGGTGGATTAATATTTTCGAAACAGTTCTTTAGAAAAGTTCTTAGAAACCCTGTATTATATTGAGCCATCATTCGTTTATGTATTTGAATTCAAATCGGGTTTTTCACCAAAAATATGAAACGTAAATTATAAAAGACAGGCAAAGTAGACGATAAGTAGAATAAGACGCGTGTAGGCAGACACGAAAGCATGATTCTCGATTTAATTTCTCGCTAGAATACCAATTTCTTGCTCATCGGGTGACATCAACTAAACATTTAACACCCCATAACTGACAGACGATCCCCCCCTGAAGTGTGAAATTTTCATACGATAAAAATCCTCCACAACCCCTTTTATATCTTTCTTCTATCGAGGTGAATGGTCCACAATGATAATATCGATACTAAAAATGTATTCCTCGTATCTCGCGAACAATCGAGACGAACGCATCCACATTACCACAAGAAATGACCCCTAAAAATTATGATCATTCTATTTTATTCGCGATGTTTATGCGTTTATTGATCTAATCAATACACTACAATGAAGAGCTTCGTCCCTTTTCCACGACAGAGGTTCATCCTCCATGCGATAATCAGATTAAATCACTGTTCTCGGACAAAATTCTTCCATCAAGGGAAAAGATGAGTCTCTCTCGACTGCGAAATACATTTGTCGGAGGAGCTTGGTCGTAAAGCACGCGGTGATGGAATGAATGATCACTTCCAATATTTTTCTTTCGAAATCTTTGCCTTTTAACTCGAAAACTGTGCGCGGGTGTCTTTCTCTTATGCAAATCTTCTGGAACTTCTCTGTGAAACATTTAGTAGCAATCTCCCATTATGCCGGATACTTTCTCGTACTTTTCTTTATGCACTGATGAAAGTTCTTTCCTCATCCTCTGCCAACAGTTTCAAGACGTTCAAGAAAATAATCTGAATTTAAGAGCAGCGTATGTACGATGTAGCTACGAAAGAACAAATGAATGAGAGGATCTTTGACAATGTATGTTTCTCCCTTTTTTGGAAAAAGAATAGAGAAGAAGGAATAAAGTCACTCCACTGGAGATCGGTAGTTGTAAACCGATAGCGAAGGGCTGAGAAAACAGCGTGATACGTGAAACAGGACAATAAAAGAAGCTGGAAATCACGAGAGGACTGGATACACGATACAACACAACCACGAAGTAATAACACAACCTGATGTAGCCTTATAAAAGCCGACGGAATTCGAATTCACGACACGGCTTGTGGCGTGGCTACGTCGGAAATGGTGTTTCTTATAAGAGCGGTAAACCGAGAAAACGTATCCCGATACTTTTGGATTGATTGACTCTCCACGGCTCGCCATCGGTGGGAAAATCCCGGGGGATCGTTGCTTATTTCACGATCTTTACGAGGTCGTCACGGGTGTGCGCGGTTAAATATTGAAATGGTGAAAGAAACAACGGTTGAACGGGTATCGTCGTCGTTTTCCTCGACGAGAATTTTCACGATACCATTGCGAGTGGATGCAAGGAGCGATGGAGGGAGGTTTTGCGTTCTCAAAAATCATTGAGAGACTCGATAGGAGGGATTGTTTTATCGACTGAATGCATTTGTATTCTCTCTAACTTTGTCTCTTTTCTATTCTCTGGGAGAGTGAGATGATGATTTTGATGGAATTGTGTACTTGATAAATTCTTGGATTAGAATCTTGACCCTCATATATTTTTATCCGGATAGGAGATATCGATATATACCGGATCGGTTCTTGTATCGAGAATATATATACTTTTTATTTGTCCACGCGTATCTTTGTAACTCTATAAGCCCCGTCAAGCTGCCAAGGTGAGAGGTCGGTTCTGAAAAATTGCTCTCAAAGATTGCCGTAGGTCGTAACACTACAGCGGCGTTATCCTCGACACCCTCGACTCCTCAGCCTCGACGTATAATAGGTTCTTTGTTCCCAAGGCACGAGTTCCCTTTTCTCTCCTTTTCCCTTTTGTTCTCTCATTTTTTCCCTTAGATATCCAAAGAAGAAGGAGAAGGAAGAGAAATAGAAGTGAATGATAAACGCAAATCTTGAGATAGAGGCAAAAGAATCGGTACAAATGTACCTACATTGATAGGAAGACGCTAGTAGGAGAGAAAGATGGAAGGAGAGGAAGATCGGCACGGAGGAATAGTATAAGATAAAGAGAAGATGGGAAAAGGTATGCCCTCTTCTCTGCATACCTTGTCTTTGGAAAAGCGATTTCTGGAGCACGTCGTACGCTCGTAAAAGTCGTCTTCGTCGTCGACGTCGTGTGACAAAACGTTAGGGCGTGTCTCGAAGGAACAAGAGAAAAAAACATCCAATGTAATACAGCCAACTTCATCTGTATATCCATTTATATTAGAACAGTCTGTTGCAACGATCGGTCGAATGTCATCGCTGGAGGACCCCAAATTCAAAAATATCGAACAAAAAGTATGGATATGAATAACAATCCAATTCCACGTAATTGATTCAATCAAACAAACGACACGATACGATCAATCAATTTTCATGGGTTTCCACTTGACGTCGTTGAACGCGTTTTGATGTTGTGATGAAAACGCGATTTCGGTGAATATTGAGCTACGTAGCTACGTATCTTACAACTGTAATATACGATGCTACTTTTCCACGCGATGCTTTGCATTAAGACACAACTGAATTTCATCATGTTCGGTGAGCAGAGCCGAGCGGAAATAGCAGTGTTAACGTGCCGCTGTATATACATATATACATCGTATAATTTCTAACCCGGGCGCATGTGATGGGGAGGTTTTATAGCTCCGCCACGAGATTGCCTACTGCAACGTTATCTTCTCATCTTGAAGAATGAAGATCTCGGAGATTAATAGACCGATTCAATCGTCTTTTTAAAATCCACCACTGGAATTATACTGTTTTCAACGCGCATTATTAACCCAGAAAGAATGCGATTTCCCTAATTTCGATTCAATAAAGATTTCGATGAACCAAAAAATTTTCCCTGATTCATCATTGTCGAGACACAACGAGTTTAATCAAGAAAGTTTCAAATACGAGAACAGAAATATATCGTAAACGAGAAGTTTACTACTTCAAAAGTTGTTTGAAGAATTACACTGTAAATCTACTTGGATGTGAGTTACATGAAGATGAATATAATTTTAATGGTATAATAAGAGCTTCATTCCATGACATGATGCTTGCTCGAGTACGTAATGCCTGTAAGAGATTTCATCACCATTCTCTCTGTAACTTTGATTAGGTTATATGAGATGTTTCAGAATTTACGAACGTGTTTTCAGACGCGTTTTCTCTTATTGTTACAATTTCTGAGGGAAGACGTTACAAAAGGATAGGAGATGACTCCGAATACAGGAAAAAAATACTATCAGGATTAGGGGTGCACGAGACGAGATTCAGTATCGGTATCGTCTAATATTTCTGATGAAAGTAACAATACTCCACCATTACACCCTGAATATCAGTGTAGCAGGATCAGCTGGTCGAATCAACAAAGCACAGCTTTGTTCAGTTGATCAGAAGGACATAGAAAACCGATATTTCGGAGTACGGGAGCAAAGTTTTGAAACACAAGCCTGGTTGCATATAATCACTTCATTCAGCAGTGAATTCTCCATCTCAGCGAGGAACTCTCAAATTTCTCCAGAATAGTATACAATTTCGAGAAATTTCCAAGTTGAAAGTGCATTCTCTAATAGCCCTGGTTAAAACTTCTCGTTCATTCCCATTCAGAAAAAATCCAATGGGAATGAATCAAGTTTCTGCATCGGAAATTCCTTATTGACAATAGAATTCTTTTCAAGGAAAAATGATGGAATCAATAGTCATTTATTGGAATTTTTCCAAAATTAAGCAATGAGAATGAATGAAAATAATCCATTCTGAACTGATTGAACATTCCCGCACTGAGAAAAAAATGTGTTTTTGGCAACCCCGCCAAGGGTTGGGTCAATAGAATAACGCTTGATATAAATTCCCCGTCATTTAGTGCAAAAGTCCACATTTGGTTGATTCAACCTTGTAGCAATATTGTCTCTAAATAAGACGCGCGTTTCACAGTGAATCACCATGTCTTTAATGGAAACACAACGAAATTTGAACACACCATTTTAAGCAGTCCATTCAATCTCATATCGAGGTGATTGAAATGCATCAGGTGTAATTGAAAAGGATGAGCATTTGAGATAATATTCTCATTCAATTGCATCTAGAGAATTGGTCGATTGAACGAATATCCAATAAGTTTGGCTGAAAAGTGGCGGGGTTGAGACAAACTCATCAATGCAATCGCTTTTGATATGTCATGAAGTTCATCACAACCGAAGCGTTCGTTGAGAAAAGAATTATTCCCTATTCATATGGAAACAAAAACACGTGATTTTACATAGAATATGATCCACTTATATTCACAGATTCGATATGAACTTTCATCCATTTCATAAGACATTACGTCAATTGTATCTTTTAGATCGGATGAATCATGTTCAAAATAGCATTCTTGGGTTGAGGTTATTCGAACAGCCTCCATAGCTCAGTGGGCAAAACGCTGGTTTTCAATACTGGAAGGTGTGACTTCGATTCTCGCCAACTGTGGAGCAAAATTTTCATTTCAGAATTCATTCGGATAGCATCGTCTACGCTAAAACACAACTGGTCAAGCATCACGGATGGAAGCAGCAACGACCCCCATCAACAAAACAGGGAGGAAATGACAGAACATGGTAGGAAGAAGAGGAGGGCCGGTCAATAAACATTCCGACAACAACACTTAACACAAATTCCCAAAACATTGTGTCAATGTATTCGAAAAGTCCACATGAAAAATCTTTTTTTTCCTCATTCGATTATCGCATTGAATGGCTATATTCTATTCAGCGGAGAACTCCTGAAATTGAATCAATTGAACTACGATATTGATGTTATGGTATGTAACATTCAATCAAATATTACATGTCGTTATTTCAAACTATTTTGATTCAATAAGGATATGTTTCACGCTCTTTCAAAGGAAAGAATCAATTGAACCAAATCCATGAAAATTACAATCAATTGGTTAAAGGATTGACTTGATTTCTTACGGGGTATCCAAATGCGTGGCGGGGTTGAGGGAACTGAAACTCAGTTGAATCAAACTATCCTTTTTCTCAGTGTAGAGAATGAGTGTCGACAGAAAGTTTCTCATCTTAACTCCTATAAGAATAAATGGAAAAGTTCTATAAGATGCATGTTGAATAGGTGTCCTGGTGAAAAAATCTCTCTGAATCTCTCTGAAAATTTCACGTTTCAGAGAGATTCAGAAAGAATCAGAGAAATTCAGAGCAATTCAGCGTGGTTCAGAGGATTTCAGAGACTAGTGGATTCAGAGGAACTCAGAGAGATGCAGGGAAATTCAGAGAGGAATAAATTCAGCAAAATTCTTGGTCCTGCATTTCAGAGGCGTTCAAGGAGTGTCAGACACTTTCAGAGGTAGATGAATTCAGAAAGATTGTGTGTAGAACTTTTCAGAAATATTCAGAGGAATTTAGAAAGATTCAGAGTAATTCAGAGAGATTTAGAGGAATTCAGCTAAATTTTTGGTTCAGGATTCCAGAGGTATTCAGGGAGTGTCAGAGACTCACAGAGACAGGTGAATTAGGAAAAATTGTTCGTGGGATTTTTTAGAAAGATTCAGAGAGATTCAGCGGAATTCAGAGAGATGCGGGGGAAGTCTGGGAAATTCAGACAGGAATAAATTCAGTAAAATCTTGGTCCTGCATTTCAGAGGCTTTCTGGAAGTTTTGATTATATGGTATGAAGAAACAATCCGAAGAATGAAAAAACAATTCATAAATACACCATTTTTTGGAATTGACCGTGAAATACGTTTATTAATCGAGAGGTAAGTTAAGAGTGGGTCAACGTGGGGTCAAGTTTTCAATTGCAAAACGTTCATCCGACACCCGAGGAAGAAATCTATGAATAATGGCTGCTCATAGCTTTTCATCTGGGTGTTCTGGAACTATTCGCAATGAAAAGCGAAAATACACCGAAAATGCTCTTTGCACGAAGTACCATACGTGTCGAACACTGAGTTTACTGATTGAATGACTTGGTTGGAGATTGTGAGATTGAGAGAGAGACATCTGATGGTGACCCAGGGGTGGATCCAGGGATGAATATTGGGGGGGAGAGGGGAGGGGGTTCATACTCATGTTTTGCACCTGATGACTTTTTTTCTTTCTTTCATTTTATTTCCACATTCTTTCCAAAAGCGTGCGGAATTTCATTTTTACATACGTTTTTACAAGTTATTTAGGGTGGTCCTGTTTTGCGAGAGGAAGCCATTTTGAATTTCAAGAATTCGACAACGGTAAGTGATCAGTAACCCAAAAAACTACTCGGCGCCGAGTTTGAAAGGAATTCGGGGAATTTTCAGACTTTTGTCCGCCATATTTGATCCGTCATTTTGAATTTTGAAAATATGACAACGGATTCGTAACCAACTACCCCAAAAACTACTGGATACCGAGTTTGGAGGAAATTCGATGATTTTTCAAATTATCGTCAGCCATATTGGATCCGCCATTTTGAATTTTGGAAATTTCACAACGGATTCATAATCAGCAACCCCAAAAACCCCCGAGTAATGAGTTTCGCGCTCATTTGATGACTCCGTATAGTTTTGGCCAACTTTTTGGCATTTTGGACCACCCCAGTGAACACCTTATGTGTCTAAATGTTACACAACACAGGAATCACAAGTTACATAACTCTGTTACGTATATGTGATGTAAATGTTACATAACACAGAAATCACAAGTTACGTAACTCTGTTACGTATATATGATGTAATAATTACATAACAATTTACGCTCATATTAAGTCACAATTTCTTATTTCTATGTTACGTTTTAGTTACTTCATATGCAAGGGACCTGAAGAAAACATGATTTTGAAAGTTGATGTTATGTATTAGTTATGTATTTGAGTTACCAAAATAAGAGTGTACAATCAACAGAGTACTCGGGTACGTAAAAGTTACGTCAATGTTACGTTCAGCGTTATTGCTGAGAGGATGGGGAAATTGAATTTTCATGTAATAAAAATTTTGTTTCCCAATACAGCGTTCTGCCATCGGCATTACATTGCAGTTATATATTGGTTACGTAAAGATCCTACTTCTTTATGTAAGTAACTGCAATGTAACATTGTTCCTCACATGGTTACGTAAATGAGTAGGAAATTGATTAAAATTTTGATTTTAGTGCCATCAATTGAAACGTATAACTAAATATTTTATTGTTGTCGTAGCTAATTATTTTATAGATATGTGATTTTATTTATAGTTCCTCGAACAAACAAAATTTGTTGCACCAACCATTATAAGACAACTGAAAATTTTGTCAGTTGTAGGGGGACTATTCACTTTTTTCACCCAGATAGAAAAATGACTCCATAATGCCATCATAATGGTGGCCAAGAAATGTTCGCATCATGGCGCCAAGGTGTTTCCGCATAAAGCATTGTTATTGGTAGCAAAACGAGGTGATGGCACCATAATTGAAACATAATGTTTACATTATATGCATCATTGCAAGCCGAGCGGAGTTCATGATAGTATGTTTACGGCACGTTATGCTACAAAACACTCAGAGCATGCTTTTCTATCTGGGTCAGTGCATTGCATCAGTTAAATCAACATCAATACCCAATCTTTAGTCTTTTCAATTGATACGCGGACAAAATGAATGAGCTACGAGAAGAACAGCTATCGAAAGTTTCGAATTTGATGATGACTTACACTTGACACGAAAGTACAACGGTTCGCTGTGCGTTTCTCCTTGGGTATTAGTCGCGGCACAAACGTATGGACCAGCGCTGCTTCGCGTCACGCTTTGGAGCACCAGACTTTGATTGGACCAGATAATTCTCGCGGAGGTGTTATGCGCCAACACTTCGTCCTGAAACAGAAAGGATATTGAAGTATTAAAAAGCGGGTATCTTTTGTATGCTTCTATATAAATGGTCATGTGAATTTTTCTCCCAAGGTTGTACGACGGTTATCTGCAGAAGTAAAACCTCAAGAAACAAAAACATAACCCAAAAGAACATTATCAAACCACGAAGATATCATACAAGAATACAAACTCTTTATCTCTTCTCTCCTTCACATTTTCCAAGACCGTCTGCATTTCACATAAAACTCTGTTTCAAAGTACCCACCTCGAATCTAATCCTCTCTTCCCTGTCCATCGTAACCATTGTCGTCATTATTATTATAACCAAGAAGTCGATTTCACGTTCCTACAATAGCGGACCAGATGTATTTATAACTAACATCTTCTTCGAACGTTTATACCATAAAGAAAATTCTGTCCACGACAAACTTGTATATAATTTTCTCGCAATACACGTACAGTTTGATGTTTCCATCCTCCTTTTTTGTGCCTGTTTCGCCTCTCCTTTTTTTTCCCTCCTCTTCTTTATTTCCTTTTTATTTTCACGTGGGAGGGTCGCAGTTAAACCGTTTTTCTCCTAAAGAAGATGGCGAATCGCAATAAATCCTAGCGTACTCGACCAAACGACGGGGCACGTTTGCGACACGTCCAGCATAAAGTGCGAAAACGAAAGAGAAGAGTAAGAAGGAGAGGTAGTAGGTGGAGTTAGGGTGAGATTTTCGACGAAATATCTATATAGGTGTACACGTATACGACGAATACACGGGAAAAGAACTACCTACAACGGTACAACCTACTCGAGCAGCATGTTACCTAGCTAGACTCTTTAAACCTCGCTGCTTTCCAGTTCTTCTCTTCTCTTCTTTTTCAAGTCTCAAGTGCGCACACCATACCTAGTATACCAGCAGTCTCTACGCTCTTACCTTGTAAAACACATACCCATACATACATATTTATGTATATAAGTTGTATGTATGTATGTATTCATATACACTCTTATTCTCTTGGTTGTCCCACTAACGACTTCACGTGGACCAGAGACCGAGCTCATTTATTCATTCATGAACTTCAAGGAAAATATTCTCTACAATCGATTCTACTTTTCATGTTCCACTCTCCACGTTCTCTCTCTATATATGGATTTTCATTAGAACGATCATTCCCCCGCACGTAATATCGTAAGTTTCAAACGGGATCAGAGTTGCGATATTACATCTCCGTGGAGGCTGCGAGGAGAGCCGATTTATCAACGTCAACTCGGGATTAGATCGAATCAAATTTCTATGAGTTTTCATGATAAACTTCATCGATTTTCAAATGAAACTAAGATATCGAGAATCTTATCGTTCCTATTCAACAACAATTAAACTTATCATATATGAACCCCATTCAAATTCATTACCTCGAAGCTTCGATAAGCACAGTCGCTTCCAGGCATAGTTGCAAATTTTCCAAAGTCAGCAGCTTATTGTCTATGCTAATTATCGTTCTCTCTAATTCGGGATTCGTATTTCTCTCTTTGGATCAAACCAAAAACTGCCCCTCACTTTCTTCACTCACAGAGAAAATTTCCTCATTTCAATAAATCCTTTCTGCGAGTGTTATTCTTCGTAATAAAAAATCACACGATAATCAACTTGAAAATTCAAATGTCCGAATCGTTCGGGAACAAATTTTTCTTCCCCAAAGCAACTGCAGCTGATTGCAATTGGGTCATGGTTTTCGTCCAAATCAATCTCGATGATTGATTGAAAATTCGAATCGTATGTGGAATATATTACAGTCTGATTGAGCGAATAATCACCAACGTTTTATGTCCTGAATTCTCCAAAATTTTGTAACAAAAATTTAAAAAGAAAAATATATATATACCATTAATATAAAGAAGATTCATGAAATGAATTTATACGAATTAAACACGCGTAATCAAAATCTGTCATTAAAGAGAAACTCGGAGAGGTATTCTCTTTTTTTCTTCTAATGGAAAGAACTCGGGTAACAGATGTACGTGTTTTAAATGGCGGTGGCGTTTATTAAATTTCGTCAACATCGGTGTGTTCACGCTCGTTAACGTCCAGTCCTTGTAACCCAGAAATATAAATACTCTCTTCCCCTTCCCACCCCCACCCCTGCCCAAGTTCCCTCTGTTTGAACAACTTAATTTTTGAAAAATTTCTTGGCAGAGGTTTTTCTCCACAATTTTTCTCCCTTGCGCTTGGTTCCTCCACTCTCGTTTCGCTTCGTTTAAAATTTTAATAAAGTAGTTTATCATAGAATCATTCGAGGAATAATGAAATTCTTCCACAGAGGGAAGAATGAAATTGAATTTTCATCGAGTCGTTAGAATGAAATTTCGAGAATTGGAATCTATTTCTCGCGTCTAGACGCAGTTGGAAGAGAAAAATTGTACAAACGTGTGTCTAGACTATCCGCAAATGTGTATTCGCGTACGCACGATGCACTAAACGGTTGCACTTATGTACTGCCATTGCAGGGATACTCGACACGCGACTGTTCGCGGTGTAAGTACATAATGCGAGGTCTATGTACGTGGATCTCCGCTAGGAGTTGGAATAAATCCAGGTGAGTGAGGAGTTGCAAAATTAATTGTGGTGCAAGAATTTACTATTGATTTATTCGGGATTTTATTTATTCGACTACAAATTCATCGCGAGATTTGGTTTCTGTGTGCCCAAGTGTGTATGGACCAAGTCTGGAACAAGACCTGCCGAGACTTGTCTTGAACAATCTTCCAAACTTGGCTCAGGCTTGGGAATGATAAGATCAGGACAAGCTTGAGCCAGTGGTTTTGCCAGGTCATTATCTTAAAACGATAGAGAAAGTGTGACAAGACTGGGACAAGCTTGTATGATCATTGGAAAATTTGCGTTCTTCGATATTTAAATAAATTTTGATTCTATCGTTGAATTATGCTCAGACTAAACTATAGGGTGTAGGATTAATTATGGCAGGAAGATGGGGCCAGCCCTGGCTCCATGGTTATCCCCAAGTCTTCAGCCATTGCAAATTCCAAATTCAGTCAATATTCATAAACATTGTGCCACTCATGTGGGCGATATTGACACAATTGTTCTCAACGAATGCTCGATTTTCACACTTGTGCCAAGCTTGTACCAAACGTAGTGACCATTTAGAAAATATTAACCATTGTACCATGACTGACTATCCATTGGGAACAATATTGGGCCAATTGTTCTGCACGGAGGTTTGTTTCTGACACATGTGTCAACCTTGGGACAAGCTTGGGGTTTTTTTTCAGTCTCGGCAATACCTGCATGGGTGATTTTTGCTCAAGTTTTGATTATGTGTCCTGCTAGAAATTGTAGGCGAAACCGGGCTCTAAATTTTCTGTCAGGTGTCCCGTGAAAAAATCATCCACGCCTGATCAGGTCTCATTCATCAGGCGTGATCAGGCCTTAATTTTATACCCACGTAATCAGGACTAATCACGCTCAATTACGCCTAATCATGCTTTATTATGCTCTGTTATGCATGAAAAATTCATACAAAATTAATAAGTTTTATAACTTGACAAGAAGAAGAGTTCCTTTCATCGTCGTTTTTCTGATTTGATGAAAGACTAATGTATTGTTGATCATTTCTACTTATTATGCTCATACAGGAGCCTTCCGAAGTAGCTGACCTGATCATCTGGTCATGACCAGATCACCTTTGATTGGTTGAGAAGTGATCAGATCATGACCAGATGATCAGATCAGCTACTTCGGAAGGCTCCACAGTTTCCATTTTCTAGTTTCCAGTTTTCAGGCATGATCGCGCGTGCTTAGGCGTACGTGAATGCGTTCGGGGTGGATTTGACATCATGAAGCATGTGCATATGTGATCAAAAAATCAACACAGAGTCATTTGATATGAATGCTTCTCATTTGGGACGATTTTGCATGATCAAGGGCGAGGATAGTTTATCTGGCATGATCGCTCGCGGTCAAGCTCGATCACGGGTTCCCATGTGGGTACAAAATTGAAGCCTTTTCAATTACGATGAAGCTAAAAAAAAAATAATGAGGCGTAGTCAGGCCTGACCACGTACAGTCAGTGTTGAGCACGAGAAATTTTGCTGAAAAACGTCCATGATCAGGCTTGAACGCGTCTAATCAGACCTGAACGATTTTTTCACGGGGTGAAACGGTTCTTTGCACAGCAAATCTGGAGAAAAACTGGCACAAATTCTTGTCGATTCCTTCCAGAATTACTAAAATTACAACATGGCAGACAGAAATACAAATCTTGCTGAAAAAGTCTTATGAATCTCAATTAATTATAATTCTTTCCAAGACAGAACCACGTGAAATCTAGTACAAAACCTTGTTTTCATGAGGTTTTGCTGGATTTTGTATGGCTATTGGAGGCACTGCCATTCGAAGGATTATTGTTTGACTATCTGGGTTGAATAATTTCAATATTCTCAACAAAGTATTGTATTTCAGTTGATTGACCCAGTTTACTCCATTTTCGAAATTTGATATCTCACATTCAGACGATCCAAATCTTTGGAAGAACAGTGAAAATGTATTATACATTACAAAAAGTAATGACATTTGTAAAGTTCGCATATTATCAAAGGCACTTATTTTCAATTATATTATTTGTACACTGCACAGAGGAAGGTATTCCTCTGAATCCAAGAAATTCTTATTCGAATAAGTCTGAATAAATATTCCTCTGAAGAAAGTTAATATGTTTTTGATACGCGCAAGTTTGTTATTTGAATAATGGACCAAATAATGAATTCTTTAATACGAAAGAAATATTTATTCCTGTCAAAGAAATATCTATTCGGGCCTATTCGAATGACAATTTTTTAGATTCGAAGGAATACTTTTTTCTGTGTGGAGGAAAAGTAATGCTCATCCAATTGGGAAATAATGTTGCCTTGGAATTGATGTTGATCAACTCGACATTGATGGTCGATATAGTCAACTTTGAGGCTGGTTTAGCATAATAACAATTTTTCAGCATGTTGAATCAGTATTGTAACAATGCTAGAGCACCACGCAGTTGACTCAATTGGTTACCAATGCCAACGTCGAACTTCTATTGTTTTCAGTGTGTGTTTTGACTGCTAATTCACACGACTTTTCTACTAATTCAGATGAATTGATCTGATCTATCATTTCAGAATCTCTTGTGTGGTCCAAACCACCTTTGATCCTATTCTTCAATCATTCAAAGCTTCTGGTTGGACAATGACTTTCAGCGAATTGTAAAATATTTAAGATCTGATCAGGACTTTGAGTATGATTATTGTCCTCCTGATCTACGATAAACTCTACAATTGCAAACTTCATTTGGTTAAAAGCTAACCTATCTCTATGAGGATCAACAACATTTATTTTATTCTGCTGAAATCCGCTAGATTTCCAAAGATCGATGATCATTGATCTCGCAACATCTTTGCTACGTAAGTCATGATCTTCAGACACTACAATAAAGGAAAACGTTGAGGGGATCTCTCTGCTTCAGATTTTGAACATCTCTCACTCAAGTACTGTACAACACGTTTCGCTGTACAAAGAAAATCATGTTGAATTAAACAACTGAGGGAACGATAGATCGCACCCCTATATCGCTTATCTGGTATCTCAAGTAGAGACTTATGATCCACTTTTGCACTTATGACTCTATCCAGAAGGGAATTCAAAATATCAGCAAGTTCATAGGTAAATGACAAGGTGGACAATTTTGAAATACCAGAAACTAGTATTTTGTCTCGCGCTCCTTTTTCTAGTTCTTCTTCAGAACACAGAAGATCATAGAAATGTTCCTCTCCCTTACTCCACTCGACTTCTACAGTCCTATTGAATCCATCTTCTGTTCTTATATTTCTTTTGAACTCTCCAGATTTCTCATCCATCCAAAAACTGTAGACAGGATTCCTCCTTCCCATAGAAGGCAACAATTCGACTCTTGCGAGCTCATCATTTCTAGTCGGATTCCTATATTCCTCATCCATACCTTTATGAGATAAATCAAGTCTAAAAGTTTCCAAAAATTTGTCGAATAATCGCTCAATCTCACTTTTCATACATTCAATACACGCTATCTTATATATAGCAAATGGATCCAGTACATCTGATTTCGCTAACTCTCCTAGCAATTCAGCGACATGCAGGGTCGTATCTGACCAACAAGATTCGTTACAAAACACATCACATAACTGTTCTGATTGTCCCACTGTCAGACCCTCAACCGTCATAGGGCGAGCTTTCATCCATTCCTCAGTAGCCAAAGTTCTATCATTCTTCACCGCATATTTTAGCTTCTTTGTTACTCTACTAGGGCTGATGTCTCGATCATTTCGAAGAATCAAACTGGGACGAGACTCACTGAGCATTTCCGTTAAAACCTTGCATTAACATTGCAGCGATATTGATGCGATCTTGAAAGTACTTGTCTTCCAATTTACAAATGCAATATTACAAAAGTAACTTGCACAAATATCGTTGAAATATCACCTGACAACGTAACATTGCTACAATTTACTTGTAATTGGATGTTGTAATATTACTTTTATAATTCTCATATTAGGTACTTTCAAGATCGCATCAACATCGATGCAATGTTAATGCAAGGTTCTAACGGAAATCTTCTACGTGAACCTACGTTGTCATAAAAATCTCTCGATCTACGTTTGGTTTTACTTTTTGGCATTTTGTCACTTTGAAATGAAATATTCAATGAAGGTATCACGTCCCACAAACTGCAATCTCAAAATTATATACAAGTTCATCTTTTTTCCGCATAAATCAAGAAATGAGCTTTGATCTTTTGGTCAATCCTACTCGAGATGATACGGCGAATAGGTTAATATATCGTAAAAGAACAAAAATACATGATCTTACCTCAGATCATGAATCGTTTAGGAGTGATTTCGTAACTTGTTTGAAATATTTATCGATTTCCGGTTGTTACATATTATTGTTTGATTTTATTACAAAATATTAAACTACAAAACTTGAAGAAGAACATTTCTTCTTCATTGTAAAAGTTCCAGCCTGGATCAGCCTGGATGCTCGACAGTTGAGTGCAGTGAATTAGCGTGATCATTTTTGGTTAATTTTTTCGCAATTCCTTTTTTGTGTGCCGGTAATGAAACCATCACCTCATCACTCTTCACCTAAGGAGATCAGAAAACGATGGACATATACTGTTCCATCGATGAATCCGTTTCAACGAGATCACCTTAACCTACCCTAACGGATCGGATTCCACCGTGATTTAGAGTGGATGTTTGGATGCGTTCAAGATGAAAACCAATAAACACTGGTTATCCACCTCAATTGCAAGGTGCATTTGTCATTTTCCCACTCCCAAATCTCACGATAATTCCACCTTATCTTTGTCGTAATTCCATTCAAACTACATCACAATTACATCTTGAGATTGAATTGAGGGTAATTCTCCCTTCACCATAAAATTACCACCAGTCACCATGAATTGATGAATTTTCCTCCAGGATAAAGCTTGTAACCCTTGCAGGTATTGCCAAGACTGAAGAGAACACAAGCTTGTCCCAAGGTTGGCACATTTGTCAGAAACAAACCTCCCTCAAGAACAATTGACCCAACATTGTTCCATGATTGTCCCGTTGTTCTCGATGGATAGTCAGTCATGGTACATTTGTTAATATTTTTGAAATGTTCACTACATTTGGTACAAGCTTGGCACAAGTGTAAAAATCGAGCATTCGTTGAGAACAATTGTGCCAATATCAGCCATAATGGCTGAAGACTGGGGATAATCATCGGGCCAGGGCTAGCCCGATCTTCCTGCCATAATTAATCCTACACACTATAGTTTAGTTTGAGCATAATTCAACAATAGAATCAAAATTGATTGAGATATCAAAGAACGCAAATTTTCCAATGTTCATACAAGCTTGGAAGAAGATTTCATCATTGTACATTTGGGTGTAGAATTTCTCTATGTTGCGTTGATAACTCTGTCAAATCCTCATGAAATATTGGGTCAACCTAACGATGATTCCTAGTCGGGTAAGAGGGAGAGAGCAATTTCAAGTGGTATCTAATAAACGATGTTGGAGCGTTGGGTCGAATACACGACGCCAAGCATTCCATTCCTGTTGAATGCGTGTCCAGAGCCGAAAGAATACAGAAAAAACCGAAGGAAGGAAGGAAGGAAGGAACGTACAAACAAACAACCAGACACGATAAGAAAGATCAACGATTGAGTATGTGATCGTTGTGATTGTTCTACTCTCGTAGATGAAAGACAACGGAATAAAGAGATCCGGAGGAAAAAAAGCCCTTTGAAGGAGAAGTTTTCAGAAGAAGAAAGAAGAGAGGGAAGGCAGAGAACCACGAAAGCAGAGGTAGTAACTTGTTGGCAATTTTTCAAGGAATCAGTGCTTTCTCTGACCGGAATGAACGTCACACGATGCTGTTTTCTTACTTCCTTCTTGACCTTTTTGTCTTTGTATTGCTGCGTTCTATCTAAAGGTCATCCAAGAACAAGATACCACTTCTTCACAAAATACCAGTTTTTATTTTCTTTTTCTTCCTTCTTCTTTTCGAAGCAAATACAAGGGAGTTGTTTCTTTTCGTTGAACGATGGTTCAGACACAAGCCGATTCAAAATACAAAAATGAAATATATAAGCGTAAAAGGGTTTTGCTTGTCCTCTGCTGGGATTTTACATGAAAATCCGTTTAGAAAAATTCCTTGGTTGTAGTAACATTTGATCCTTGTTACAGGAATATCGTATATTGAGATAAAAATAATTTCCAGACCAGTGAATTGAAATCATCTATTTATTATCCAGGCCTGGGAAGTTTTTCAAAACTCTCCTTAAACTAAAACATACATCATTCGAAATTGTTTTGGATCAACTTTTAGAGTGATTCTCCGCTCAATTACGAGATCTTGCATCTTCGTGGAGAAAAAAGAACGCAGGAAGGAGAGAAAGGAGAAACACAGGACACTATGGTACAAGTTTTTACGAGGGCGTACCATTTCGTATCCAGCTGCGATGTGAAGTAACCAACGTAATTTGGTGTTGTTTTATTTCAACGTTTTCTACCTTCAACGATTTTTTTTCTTTTTCTCTCCTTCGGACGGAGTGGCATCTTGTTTACTTACATATTTAGTCTGATTATTCGGATGACGGGGAGAGAAAAGAAAAGGGTAATTCCTTATCTTCCTGGTGAATTCTCGTAATATAAATTCATGTAATGTAGCCAAGTAAGGAGAATCGAATTTAACCGAGTGGTTGAGGTTTACGCAGAGTCAGCCACCGCCGAAATTCTATTTATCAAGTGACGCAGCTACGGAGGAAGGTAATAAAAAGAACTACGACTACCACTACTGTTGTGCTACCACTACTACAGGTTTTCATTATTCCCTAAACGACTTCATTAGACTCTTGTTTTTCTTTAAACTCATTTCTTACATCCAACACAATTCTTCTGTACTCTCTCATAGCTTTGGATCTAGTTGAAAAGACATTAGGGAGGAAAAAGTGGAGGAAGATATCTTCAGGAGATGTGCATTTAATTATAATTAATGAGTTCCTCGTAATGAAATTTTGGATCTTGTCGTGATGATTTGTCACGATGATGGTAGTTATTACTCCGCTGAGAAAGGGAGAGAGAGCCGGTGGCTAAAGTCGATGCATATATAGAGTCCGTTCATTGGAGTAGACGTTGCCAAATGCAGACCCTGCTGTTTAATCAGATGGGGGACGTTCTTCGGACGTTCTCTTTGTCTTTGGAAGCCATTTTCATAGAAGAGCTCTCACCAGCTCGGTGAAAGTCCCTTCGGGCTTTGTTTTTTCTCCACTTTCTTTCTCTTATATATATATATATATATATATATATATATTATATATCCGTATATATGTATAGTTTCAGCAGACTTTCTCCTCCTTTCAATTCCCTTTTCTCAACTTCAACTCCAACTTTGCCCCTCCATCCCTCAAACCCTCTACCTTTCTATCCCTTTCGTCTCTCTGCCTTGGAATCCACTCGCTCAAGATAATTCGAAATCGATTTGAAACGAGGCCATTTGAATCTCGACGGAAGGAAAATCTTCCTTTCGTTCTCTCTCGACCTGCTGTTATGTCCACCTACCTACCTATCTACCTATCTACCACTCTCCTCGCGTTCGTTCAAAGAGGTAAAGCGGGAGCGGATTTATTCAATTGTTTTATAATCTCGATCATCTCCGCGGTAGACCAACGACGCGGTGAGAAAATTTCTTCCGATCGTATTTGTTTGTTCTTCTTGTTTCTCTCGCAACAACAGTTCAATTACCAAGATCTCTGTCTGAGATGCGATAAAAGAATATCAAATTGATTCTACATTCTAGGCAGAACAAGTGTAATAAATATGAATTATATCTAGCTATTATATCCGGTCGTTATATCCAGCTGTTATTATATCCAGCCGTTATCAGGATAACTCAATTAAAGTACATTGTAATCTATGTAATCAGCGTTCCATGTGGCCGAGTATTCGGAGATTCTCCTAGTAAGGAGGTTTATCGCGCTTAGCATAGGTTAAGCTCCGGTTAAATCCTAGGATTTACCTTCGATTCATCCCATGTTCTTTTCTCTCGCCTCAACGCTTCGAGCGTCGGGTATTGGGAAATTTGAAAGAACCGATAGTTAACGTCTACCCATCGGTTTTCATATCGATTAATTCTTCAAAGCGGTTAGTTATTCTATTATGAACGAGATGGGGAGATATCATCGACGTGGGAACGTATCGATGATGGACTTCGGTTTGACGACGAATTAATTTGAATTCGTTCGTCAATTTGTTCGTGTATATCCTGACGAGACGAGATCCTTTTAGCTTTGATCATCTTCAGTTTCGGAAACATCGAGAACGAGTCAAGCACTTTCTCCAGATAATTAGGTTTCATGGGGTTTGCTTCGTAAATGAGGATCAACTAAACTTCGGTATTGCGACTGTTCCGAAGGCGCGGTTTGTTCCCTGGTGTAACACTTTTCCTATTCTCTTTCATCTCCATTCAGATGCCGGCTCGGTATCGAATCTAATTCTATTCACGAAGTAAAGCGATTGGGATACGAGTGAAGAGCTAATTCATTTTATTTATTCATCGATACAGTCCTCCCATGCAGGGATTGCCAGGACTGGAAAAAAATACCAAGCTTGTCCCAGGATTGGCACGTGTATCAGGAACAAACCTCCGTTAAAAATAGTGGACCCATGATGATTGGTTCCATGATTGTCCAGCTGTTCCCAATGGATAGTTGGGATAGTGCCTCTTTATGACTCGCTAATTCCAACGTAGAATATTTCTTTATGATGTATGGAAACAGACTCGAATCTCATTCAGCTGCAGGAAGTTGCAGGTTTGGTCGCTCTCTTTTTGAAGTGATCTTAAGAGACTCAGAAAACGTAAACACAGCCGATGCATCGCGAGGCTGGTTATGGATAACAATAGTTTTAGTTTCGAATAATATTATCCCACACAGCACACAGATTTCAGAAATAATTCCCAATGAATCCCTTTTATTCCACAAAGAATCCTTTGTGAATACTCTGACTCATCCAAACAAATTCAATAAGAATTATTGAACTCTTCCCGTATGTCAGTTCGGAATAAAGTACTGGGGGAATCCTTCCCCTCGTCCAAAAGAGTTCTTCAATAATAAAAACAAAAGGAAAAATTGCTCGTGATGGATCCAAAAAGATTGCATGAAGAGATCATATAAGGATTTCACACGGTACGCACTTGAAACTTGAATGAAATGAATATTTTCACATTTATTAAACACAAGATTCTTTTCATCCATTAATTTATGAAGTATTTATGAACTATTAATGAGTTCCTTAGAACCCTTTTCACAGGGGACTCAAGAAGAGCTCTTTTGGATTGAAAGAGGAATACTCCCAGGCACTCATCTCCAATGAAATAACAGCCCTTCTTTTAAAGTACTGTATGAAGTCATTTGGACTCTCCATGAACTTGGCTTATCATTCATATGAAATGCTTTCTGGCTTTTCTTGGAATTTATTGTACCCTTTATGAGTTATTTGTGGATTTCTCGAATTGAATTCATGAGGAATTTTTTTAGAGCAGTTCTTTTGAAGATGTTTGTGACTGTGGTGCTGTGTGGGAAATTCGAGACTACACTGTTAGAATTATCTGTGATTTCACAAAAAAATTTGGCAGTTTTTTACACAAACATTTTTTTAGTAGATTCTCAAACAAAATTTGAAGAAAATTAAAACTTTTTATTGATTAACAAAAATGTTTGGTTTTTTTCAAATTTTGTTTGGAAATCTACTAGAGGAATGTTTGTGTAAAAAACTGCCGAATTTTTTTGTGAATCCACAAAATGTGTCCGTTCCAACGGAAAGATTTTTGGAATTTTGTTGTAGTTTGTAATACTATGACCCTCCTGATGTATAATCGAATCACAAAAACTCGTTCTCTACTCAATCAATGAAAGTAAGATCTGAGCATTTTACAAATAATGACAAAATATCAAAAAAATTTCCGTTGGAACGGACACGGACTTGTTTTATTCACCGTACTTTGGATTTGAACATCTGATTGTCGATTGCATTGTCAATCAATAAAGTGAAGTTGGCTTAGGATACAGGTATCAAATTTAATGTACAAATGTACATTAATGGTTATGTCATTCACAAACATTTCTAACAGTGTAATTCGATTCTTCATTTTCGACTTCAGATTCATAGTTAGCGACCTCAAAAACCCCCTCACAGCATATTCAAAGCGAATCCAGCTGATTTTGCAATTTCAGTCCGCCATATTGGATCCGCCATTTTCAAGTCAGCCTTTTTCACTTCAGATTTGTGATCAGCGATCCCCCAAACCCCCTTACAGCAAATTTCAAGCGAATCCAGCTGATTTTGCAATTTTAGTCCACCATATCCCGTACAGCACACCTCCGTGGCCTCCCCCAGACAGCACAACGTGCCACTTGAACGTTTATGGAAGGTTTATAGAACGTAGGAGAGGTTTTCAGAACGTTCAGAAAACGTCCCAGAGACACATTGTGCTGTTAGGGCCACGGAGAACAAAGGTGGATCCTCCACGTAAGCAACGTGGAGGCTACGTAGCCGTTAGGTGGAAAATACGTAGAGTCTGCATAGAGGCGCCGGAGAAATGTCCACCCTATGCAACGTTGCCACAGCGTGGAACGAAGGTGGCAGGAACGAAAGTGGAGGCAACGGAGAAGCGAGGTGGAACAAAGGTGGACGCAACGGAGAGGCGACGTGGACGCATTGTAATATTCGGAAAGGTAGCGCTGCATGCGTCTATTCGAATAGGTGGCATCAACGTTGCTCCTGCGTGGTATTGATACATTGTACCACCTCGCCTCCACGTCGCCACCACGAAGATACGACGTAGAAACACACGCACTGCAACGTGGTGTACACGTGGAGTGAATTTTTACAGCTAGGTTTTGGTTAAATCATGAAGGTTGGAATTTCGATTATTGATTCAATTTTCTGTTTTTGCTTCCAATGAAACAATCATTGTCATTGGTTAGTTTTCTTTTTGGAAATTCAGGTATCATGCGTGACGTTGAATTTTTATAGTGCATCATTAGATAATGTAAGACCAATCCCAAAACTGTTGCCAGTGTATTTTATATATATATAATAAAAATTCGGACGAATTGTGCATTTTTTTATTCAATCTGCCTCTTCGCAGCACAATGTGAAGAACATTCTCATTTGATTTACAAAAATAATATATATTGTTGTCAACTTACCTTCCTTGAGATCCAGTGTGTTTTCATTCTTTTCCAAACTAAGAATAAATTAATCATTCGTATAGTCTTGAAATTTTGAAATGCTTGGAAACATTCAAATTTTGCGCGCCAAAACCTAGCTGTAAAAATTCACTCCACGTGTACACCACGTTGCAGTGCGTGTGTTTCTACGTCGTATCTTCGTGGTGGCGACGTGGTACGATGTATCAATACCACGCAGGAGCAACGTTGATGCCACCTATCCGAATAGACGCATGCAGCGCCACCTTTCCGAATATTACAATGCGTCCACGTCACCTTTCCGTTGCGTCCACCTTTGTTCCACCTCGCTTCTCCGTTGCCTCCACTTTCGTTCCACCGCGCCACCACGTTCCTGCCACCTTCGTTCCACGCTGTGGCAACGTTGCATAGGGCGGACATTTCTCCGGCGCCTCTATGCAGACTCTACGTGTTTTCCACCTAACAGCTGCGTAGCCTCCACGTTGCTTACGTGGAGGATCCACCTTTGTTCTCCGTGGAGGCCACGGAGGTGTGCTGTACGGGAATTGGATCCGCCATCCTTAATTCACCATTCTTTTACTTGAAATTCGTAATCAGCAACCCCGAAAACCCCCGAGTACCGAGTTCTGAACAAATCGGTGAGTGGTTAGTAGTTTTGATCATTGTTTGGAGTTTTTGCCCACTGTGCATTGGCCCAAGCTTATCCTGATCTTATCATTCCCAAGCCTGGGCCAAGTTTATTGAATTGTTCAAAACAAGTCTCGGCAGGTCTTGTGCCAGGCTTGGTGCATGATTGGACCATTGTTTCATACACACATGGGCTGTCTTTTCATGGTAGATTTTTGCTATACAGTCTTTCTGTGGTATCAATTAATTCTGCAACGAGTCTACTCAATTTTTGCATAGTATTTTGGTATTTTAAAATTTATGAAAACATATCTCTCAACCCTTGAACAGTACCATAACAATCACTTTAGTTCAAGTACAACAACTTCATCTAAAGCCCAACGTGATAATATATCGTGTACGACCGAGTGTCGGTTCAGATGAAGAAAAGAGAGTGTGAATCCAGTCGTTGTAGGTCGCGAGGAATGAAGTCGGATCATATTTTTAAGATGCAATTTCATCGCAAATCTCTTGTGTTAGCTTGTGCACGGTAACAGCTGCTAGATACCAGCTTCCTCCTCTCCATCTTTTACATTGGCCGTTTATTCCTCCACTACGGGATAGTCGTCGTCTGCCACCGCCACACTGTACTTCCGAATCCTCTCGCCGCGCATATGGGAGAAAGGAAAAAATAGTGGAAGATAATAATAAGGGCGGAAACCTACTTTTCATGGAATTTTTCAAAGGTTGCATCATACGTTGAGAATCGTTTAATTATATTGCCGATGAAATTTATTCAGAGTCTGCAGTATCGGAAATGGAGAGTGTGATTTTCGAGGATGGTTGCAGCTGTGCGGGATGTAGATGTGAGTTGAGAACAGGGACTCTACAATTTCGCATGCACCTTAACTGCAAACTACAGCGATGACGACGACGACGGCAGACTTCGACGTCAAAAGTCAAAGGGACATTCTCGTGACACCATCGAGGGCAAACTTCAGCCATTGCGACTGTTCCTTTCTTATACGTGCACACCTATACTCCTAGGTAAACACCGTTGTGTGCTTCCTATTTCTCTTCGAGCTTCTCTAGAAGCGTTAGTGGTAGGAGTCTCGTCTGCTAACACTTCGAACCCTCCTTGAATTCTAATCACGCCGATCGGTAAATACATGTGTACGTGTGAAGACGGGATGCTTTTGTATGCGCTGTTCCTGTTGGAACAATCCAAAGTTTCATATATATCACGTGTCGAAACACCACTCAATATTCCTATTTTTATCCCATTGTTCGAATAATATTGGACAACAGACTGATGACTTCCTCTTTCCACGAACTCGGGAATTTAATTCGCGATATAGGATCCTTTACGTCTCGTAAATCGTAATCTAATTATTACTTCAAGTTCAGAAAACATAACAGTCCTTTTAACGACTCGCTACAATCACCAAAATGAATTCAATTCTCCTTTGAGAAGTTCTCTCAACAAAATACTTCCAACCCCCCTAGCGAAGACGGTGCTTTATTCGCTCGGATTCCATCAAAGTAATCAGGAAACATGGAACTGCGTCTTAATTCTTGCGATGTATTTGTATTATTATTACTGGCGTTGGTGACACTCTGCTCACGCTGTTATGTTGTTACGTTGTCATTTGACTTTACAGGCAATAATGAATGTATGAATCTGAACTCTGCCAAGTGGAGGAAGTGGAACTGCAGCAACTCGAAAAGTCGTTAAGTGAAGCAAAGTTAACATCGTACGTACACGAAACACATCGTCGCTACACGAAAAGTTTGTCCATGAAATTTTTCGTCCCTAATTCGTAAGCAGGACAAAAGGAGAAAGAAAAAGAGAGAGAGGAACACCTAGGAAAACCGAAACTTCGTCTTCCATCAAAGCTTGTTTGCAGATTTTATCAAACGTTATTTATGAGCGAATTCCGTCGTTCTTCTCGCTACATCGTTTCGAAGATCCAAGCTTTGAGAAAAATCCTCCTAGACGTGTATATTCACTATGAATTCCGGATTTTATGATAACTTCCTCGTGGAAATTTTGAGGGATGTTTCGTGTTATCGTGATTATAATTTCACAATCGGTCATGTAAAATGGAACGTAGAACAGACATGGGAGGATTTATTTGAAATAGATATTGGAATGGAGATATTCAAAGGGTGGAATAAAATTCACAATGAGACTGCGAAAAGGTAGGAAAAGGGGGAACAGGCAGAGGGATAAAAATACCATTATCAGAATAGAGATGGTATCCGGTTCGATGAAATTTCTTCTACTTGTTCTCCTCTGTTCACAGGGACACAACGATCCGATTAATAGAATCCTTCCGGGAAGTCTAGTCGGTGGTTGAATCCACTTTACTGTGGAAAGATGAAGGAGTCAAGAAACCTTTCACAACAGATTCACCACCTGTGTCCATGTTCACGGGAGTAGGCAGAGGTAGGTCCTTCGAATCCTTGTCAGTCGAACCCTCGTACAATTGGACAGAGCTACTATACCACTCTTTCTCTCTCTCTCTATCTCTCTCTTGATGCGTTACACAGGTACCTACTTCCATACTGTAACAGACGACTATCAGAACTTTTCTATTGTCCCGTTGAATAGCGGAATCGGTTTAATCATCGCTCTCCATTATAACTACAACTTCTTTCGTCCTGTGTGCGTGGTTCTTTTTTTGTTTTATCTCTCACATTCCTTCTTTCTTCCTCCAGAAATCGAGCAATTGACTTTTTCTCGCATTCCCCTTTACGATCCTCTTCCCCCTTTACGTTCGGAAAGGTTACTACCTGGGCTAAAGTGAAGAGAAAACGTTTTTTCTTCGCTCTCCCGGAGTAAAATCACATGGGCTGAATCACCGAATGGAAAACGTTCTGTGGCCTCGATTGATTGGTAACTTGGACGTGCGAACTAGCGAACGTGTGAACGATACTGCGGGCTTGTCTTTCGAAAAAGCTAGCAAAAAAAGACATGGTATACACGTGTCGCAAATAATCACATATTCGATAAAAAGAAACTCCTCTTCTCCTTCTTCTTCTTCTTCTTCTCCTTCTTCTTCTTCTTCTCCTTCTTTCACAGGCTCTCGAGCGCATCGAAAAGAAAGTGAGGAAAATAAGGAAGTCGAAGTAATGGACTTTCAACAGGATGAATCGCCCGAATGCATTTTCCCACTCACGCAAGATTCGATCCAACAAGATCCATTCGAGTTGGCGGGGTTTTTTTTAATGCGGAATGGACTGGAAGGGAATGAGAAAGACCCCGTATATACATCAATCAATCTCACCTCTCGCGCGATCGAACCACGGCACCTTGGAATTCCGGTTCCAAGTCTAGGCCACGTTTCGTTAGATTCGATCTTGTGAATTTTTCTTCCTTCCTTCCTTCCTTCCTTGCTCTCGATCTCGTGTGTCTGCTCGAGTTCTTATCCTTCATGCCATCTATGATTTTCGATTTAAAATCTTTTTATTCCCTTTGTACGCTATAAATCAAATCTTTCCAAAGGTTTCAGAAGGAGTGAAATGAAAATCATAATTGATCAATCGTATTGTATTTTGTGTCCCCTTCGAAGCATAAAGATACGCTGTGATTTTCAATAAATTATGGAAAATGAGATTTCTCTCGATTATAACGTCGTTGGGTCATCGATAATTCTGTATGGGCCATTGAATTTCCAAAGAGAATATAAGGGACGCTCGAGGTAACTTTAACTGAGTCATTTTGCTCGAAACGTATAACTGGATTTCCTGAAATATATATATATACGTTGAGGAAGAGACTCCATTATCGCCCTTTGAAAGTACCAAAGGGACCTCATTCTCTCTTCTCTAACGTAATTTTAAGGACAACCTCAGTTCGTAAAAGTATATCTTCACTTCAACGCCATTTGTGCGAGAGACAACCATCGATCGTTGGGGAATTTGAAAAGAAAATGAAATCAATATAACTACTATACCAATGTTTTCTCTCCTTCGGACATAACGATCTTTTTTTCCTAGATTTTTCCCGTCACCTACCGAGCTCAGAGATGGACCGTATTATTATGCGTGATCAAAGTTTTTGTTGTCGAATGTTTCGTGTTGTGTAAAGGAAGGGAAAGAAAAAAGAAAAACAAAAGAAATTACAACGTGTAGCTCGTTTACCACGACCTCGATTTCTCTTTCCATTTCCCTTATTTTATTTTCCTTTCTTCATCCCTCTCTCCCTTTTTATTTCTCGTAAAAAGCGTTCTTAAGACCTTAATAATGGCCGTGTGTAAATCATCGGACGTCTTTCAAGCAAGACGCGTCAAGGTGGTATCCGGTTTGTCGATCTCTCTCTTTCCCTCTTCCTAGGTTGGGAATAAAAAAGTGCTTTCAGTTACTCTTAACGCTGAGCTCGCTGCTCACGGAAGAAGATTTGTGGGCAAGATTTAGCCCCTCGACGCCTCCGAGTCATCTCTGAATTTTTTTCCGGGGTTTTCCCGCTTTCCCTTTTTGCCTCTTGTTGAACGGCATCATAACCCCGATACGTCGAGGAGTGTTGTACAAGTAGGGATTCAAATCGTCTCCGTAAAAGTATAGAGCTTCATTATCCGGGCCTGAATTTTCTCCCAAGCGATAAACTTAGGGAATTATTTGTATTCTATCGTCGATAAATGTGCCTTCAGGGGAGAATCGAGAATTTCAAATGAAGGGATAACAGCTCTCTAATAGCTATTGATGCGGAAGCGTAATGACTTTTTAAGGAATTAATCAGCGGGGGGTGTGTTATACAGTCTGGGAAGGGGAGGGTATTCACCTCTGTTGTCCATTAAAAAAGTCTCTGCGGTGGATTTCCTCGTGAATTTATTTTCAACGACAGTTTTTTAATTGTACTACTCGAGTGTATTACGTTATATATCCTATAACGCTTCCGCGTTTAGTTAAGAGATTCCAGGAGTAAAGAACGATCCCCTATATTCCGAGAGATTGATGCCACGAGAGCGGCGCTGTATAGTTGTTTTTTACGTTGTTCTTCTCGATTTTTGAACCCCATGCGAGAAAGGAATGAATGAAATAATCAAGTTATCCACGCACGTAACGATTCTATTGGAGATTTTATACTACATTTTACGTTAAATTACAGAACGATTTTATCAAGGAGAAAATTCTAGAATTGAAATGCATTGATGAGGTAATGAAAAAGTTCTTGTAAAAAGTTGAGAGTACAAAGAAGAGCATATTAAAAGAAAAGATGGATGGATCGAATATTCGCTACGGTTGAAAGAATATTGAAGATAATAATAGAAGGTCAAAATAAAGGGAAGAAAAAGTGGTAAAAAGAGTATACCTTTTGAAGTATAATAAGCAGATTGCGAAGTACGCAAAGTGCATGAACTGTAAGAAAATGAACTACGGAGTTTTAGAGTTCTTCCAATGCTGTATTGAAATTTATACCTATGTATAGAGATATCAATTGTGTTGCGAACGATTAATTTGATCGAGGGATGACGTTCGTTACAATTCTGTGAGAGTTATTGCTCGATCGTTCGTTGGATCCCTGGTCATAGTACTCGTCATTGTCTCGCTACGTTACATGGAAAAACTCTTTGGATATTATTATCGGAGCTTGTATTTACTTGTACGTTATATTATCGTTGTTCTTGTATGTACATTCAAATATGACGCATTGCTTTCATTTGAATGAACGAAGGGGTGTGAGGATTATAACTGTCACGAGAGAGATATTTTAAATTATTATCGAAATTTCCAATTTTTATCGTTATGAAAGATAATAGAGGGGCAAAGATTGAAAGGATGGCGGAGAACTCTGTGATGAAAATTCAATTATGACAAATTTCAGGGATCTCTGTGTCGATCATTGCAGGCTGTCGCGTGTAAAGTGCTCTTCGTTTCGTTCAGTGGAATTACATGGGAAAAAATAATTCGCCATTGTCTCGACAAAGTATGAGTCCTAGGGGTGCACGAGACGAGATTCTCGACGACATTTTGATACATATTACTATACGTCTTTAGAAAATTACCACAAATTGAAGAAGAAATGTTCATAAACGCTACATCACAAGAATATGAATTCGGTTGATCAATAAATTGAATTGAATTGAATTGGATGATGAGATTGATTATTCGATTTTTCTGAATTTTATTTTCTCTTTATATGTTTTCGAGTTTTTGCTCGAAAATATCAGAAGCAATGGCATATGAAATGAATATTTTTCGCTGTAACTTTGAGCAAGTTCGCCACGCCCAGAGGGAAATTTGAGGGTGGGCAAAAGTGAATTTTGACTGTTCTGAGAATTTTGAAAAATGGTCAGCATGCTTCTGATTCGATCAAACTGCAATTGTGGTGGAGGAAATTGCATGAATCGTGATTCTGTGAAATCCGGAGAACCGGAAACAGTCTGGTGACAAATTCTATCCACGTTTTCTCCGGTAGCGACAAATCCAAAATTACGAGAACTCGCGAATTCCATGGCTCCAATTGGATTCGAATGCGACTAGCGGATATTGCAAAAATTCTTCTTATAACACATGGCACATGAAAAATCCCGGGTCTAAAAAAGAGAACACGGTTTTTTTTTTGTTCAAAATTAGCTTTATTCATCAACAGGATTTCTCAGGGATTCCTAGTTTTGCACAATTCTTCCAGATATTTCCAAGGTCGAAGGAAGATTTCTCCAAGTTTTTCCAACGAGATTTAGAAATTTTTACAGCACACCAGAACGATTTTCAGGAATCTGCAGGCTTCATAGATCTTTTTTCAATGCTCGGGATGAAGATTGACAAGAATTCTTTCTGGAAATTCAAAAAATGTGAGTGTAATTTCTCACAACTGACTCATATTTCTTGAATTTTCAGAACCAATGTTTTTACAGTATCTTGCTCAAATTCAAGATTATTAGAAGAAGATTCAGAGTTTCTTGAAGCATTACAAAAGAATTACAAAAAGTTTCTCAATTTTTAGAAAGATTTGCGAAATTTTACCGAGGTTTTGAATTTTTGCAAAAATTTTTAGATCCTTCAGAAACAATGAGTTGTGAATTTCTAGTAGAAAATCATTCCATATAATCAGCAGTTCCAACAAGTTTCCCCACAATCTTTTTCTGAAGAGCCTCAGAATCTTTGGAAGTTTTGCAATGGTTTCCAAGGGACAGGACTCTGGACTAAAAATTCCAGCAGATTTGCATAAGTATTCTAGCACATTTACTGGAATTTTATCGCAAAAATGGAGGGTTTGTGGTACAAAATTTGTAAAAATTCAAGTACAAGGACTGAAAAATGCACCATTCGAAATTTTTATAATGGATTTTACAGAAATCATCTCAAAAATTTCAGTTATCTCCAATTTCTGAAAGACTTAGAATCGGATCTCCAAAAATTCCACCTTCCTGGAATAATTTTTCTTGGAGTGTGTCTATAGTTCTTCATAATCCTCAGGAGTCCTCAAATCAGTTCAGGAGGATTCACTTGCATGAGGCTCTTAGAGTTTTTCAATATTTTCCAAGCATTTTCAAAGGTATTTCGGAGAACATCCTAGAATTTTACAGACCGATTTCGGGTTCCTTAAACTTTGTCACAATTTTCCAACGAAATTTGAGAAGAGACTCAGAAACTTCTGATAATTCTTTGTTGTTTTTCAAATAAAATCGTAGAAGTTTGTATAAGTTTGCAGCAACCTGGTCGTTTTGAGAAAGAATATTGCCTCTAGCTCGAGAAAATCTTTGTAGAACTCATTCATTTATTTTCATTCGACGATCAAAAACGATTGATTGACTGTGCAGTGTTTCTATGCAATGGATTGCGTATCGTTGAAGGCAAAACTTTTGATAGCATCATAAGTTTTCAACCATTACATCAAAGTTAACCCTTTTCGTCCTGAATAACACAAATTTTTTCTCAACTTTCGACCTCATATCTTTTAATGACAAAGTCGTAGGGAAAATTTACCTAAATCGTAAGCCGGAAAAATTGTAGGCCGTTTTCCCAAAAATTTCACGAATTTTTCACTTGTTTTTTTAATTAAAAAAAGTATATTTTGAGATGGAAAAAAATTGGCACAGACCATTGCAATCATTATAAACTGTGTTATAGATGTTTACTCTTTCAAACCCCGTTGGAACTTTTCCGAAATTCAAAATGGCGGACACAAAATGGCGTCCGCAAGGAAAAACTGTCTGTTTCAACTTTGCGAATTTCTTACTTGAAAACTATGGACTCAAGCGAAAGATTTATATCAATGAAGAAGTCTTAAAATGAGTCAAACAATACGCTCAAACTTTTTCAGAATTTATTTCGGCATATTTTGGAAATTTAATATCTTTTTTAGTATAAATTTAACTAATTTTTTGTTATTAAGTTTTGTACTAAAAAACTATAGACTTTCTGGAAAAATTCATAGGAACAAAAAGAGTCTGAAGATTTGCTAAAGAATACTCTCAAATTTTTTCAGAATTTTTCGAGCCACTTTTCAAATTCGTGGAAAATTGGAAAATTTTCAAAATATGCCGAAATAAATTCTGAAAACAATTTTACCGTATTCTTTGACTCATTTTAAGACTTTTTTATCCCCATAAATTCTCCGATTAAGTCCATAGTTTTCAAGTAAGAAATTCGCAAAGTTGAAACAGAAAGTTTTTCCTTGCGGACGCCATTTTGTGTCCGCCATTTTGAATTTCGGAAAAATTCCAACGGAATTCGAAAGAGCGGACATCTATAACACCGTTCATGATGATCGAAATGGTCTGTGCCAATTTTTTCCATCCCAAAATATACTTTCTTTAATAAAAAAAAGTGAAAAATTCGTGAATTTATGTAAATTTTCTCAACCGCATTCGAAAGAAGAGGTCAAAATCTGTGAGAAATGATGTGTTATAAATTTTTTATACGACTTTGTCATTGAAAGATATGAAGTCGAAAGTTAAGAAAAAATTTGTGTTATTCAGGACGAAAAGGGTTAAAGCCAAATAAAGGGAATTTATACTCAACCTGGGTTGTTGATACACGGGAAGAAATTTCGAGCTGTATCGGCTGAATTTCAGTTATTATAGCTAAATACATCAGCACCCTCAGGACAGCTAATTTCACAGCAAGATGACATTTAAGGGGTTAAAAATTTAGCCACAGGAGCTAAAAAAATAACTATCCATCTCACAGCTGATTACTTTTTCCCGTATAAAAAGATCAATTGTGTTAGAATAGAATGAATTCAGGCTCAAACCAACATTGGCGTTATAACGAAAGTTTTGTATGAGCTGAGGTTGTATAAACATTAAATTCAAATACAACAGTATCGTCTTGAATCTCGTGCACCCCTAATGAGTTCCTTCAATCAGCAATTTTTGTTTAATGTCGCTCTTGTTAATCGCAATTAAACAGGTTTTTCAAGTCGCGCAGTCTTGCGGTCGGTGACAATTGAGTTTCTGCTTAAGACTGACAGTGTTAGAGGGCTGACGTTTGCTAATGTTACAAAATGGGGCGCGTGTGCAGGAGGGTTGAGACAAGATAAGAGCATGTTCCGACTATTTAAGACAAGATAAACTCCCGCAGAAGGAATGAAATTTTAATGAAGTGAATGTTTAAATTGTTGACTCCGAAGTTTTTGATTATTCGCTGTCGCAAGTCACCTAAATTCTGACGCAGTTTTCAAGAGACGCTGTAGCGTCTCGACGCCAAGTACATGAAAAAAAAATTTTTTTATATAAATTGTATATTAAGTGCAAATGCAAATATCGCTGCCGCTTCTCTTTTACAGTAAGTTTGGAGGTTCAGTTTTTATTTCTTGAATTGTTTCGATGTGATATTTTATACACCGGAATGACACATGTGGAGACAGGTGATTTCGACGTCAATAACTCAACGGAGTTGATTGTGCCTTCTTTACAATTGATATAATAAATCTTTCATCTCCCACATCGTCTAACGTTCATCAAGATTCCGTCTGATTTTCATTCAAAAGTGAAGAGACACGTGAATATGACTCCCTCACATTATTGCACAACGATAAAACTGAAAATCCACCCGGAATTCTCACCCTAAATCAAATCCATCCATCTTTAACACTCGAAAATAGCCGAAGCCCATAGTTTTAAATAATCTTAAGACCTTCTTTCGTATCCACTTTTTTCCTTTTCTCTTGAAAATCAACCTTAGGTATGAATTATTCATCGAAGGAAAATAAATCTTGAGAAGTAGAGGGACTACAACTCACGATACTCTTGAATATTCCAGAACATTTGGTACCATTCCAAATTCACACTTGTGAACAAGAGAAAAATCACAGAAGACGAAGAAGAAGGAATATATATATGTATATATAAGAAAAGAAAGACCACGCGAAAGACAGAAACAACACATCCAAATATTTGCGAGATTTGAATTCTTCCTAGCGCGTATTCTTCTCCGCGCTCTTCTCTTTGTACTCTTCATCTTACACTCTCCAAAGATTAACATAAAGTATGAATTATGCGTCAGGTGCACGCGCATAGAATTTTGTCGTAGTGGCAATCACCGTACTTCTCTCGCACACACCCGCACACTTGTTACGTGTTTCGAGACCGCGATACGATCGACCTCAAAGAATATCGGTCTCATATATTATGCAAATACAGGATTTAAAGTTCTACCCCATGGCTGCGCGTTGGCTGTGCTCTTGAATATACGTTATCCAGCCCGCAGATATAGGTGGGAAAGGTAGAGGTATATGGGTGGGAAAGGCAAATAAGGGGTGTGTTTCACCTTTATATAAGGAAGAGCCCTTTATAATGGTCTCTTCTCCTGTATGTAAAAGGGAGGATATGATGCGACGTTGTAAACTTGGTTGCGGTGACGTTAAGCGAAATTGCAAAGTGAGTCGTCAAGAACAACAGCGGCAACAACAAAAGGAACAATCTTGTTGACGTATGAGAATTACAAAATACAGGAACCATATATTGTCCCTCCTCTATCGTATCTCCTTCGCGATAGAAATAACAATAACAAAAATTTGAAAAATATCTTGGAATATTTCTTATATCGACGCACATTGTCAAATGGAATTGTATGGGAATTTATGAATTCTCCTCTCGCTCTCTCCTCATAAAATTTCCCCATAAACAAGAATAAGACGGGAGTGTGAAATTTTGTGGAATGTCGTACTCTGAAGTCGTAAAAGGAATACGTGATCACTTTTACTTACCCCGTGTATCCAGGTGAGCTTTGACCACGGTGGATTCGCTTTGATGTGGCATTCGAAGTACACGTCGTCTCCTTCCTTGATGTCCAACGGACTCAACGTCGAGCCCAACTGCAACGACACTCGAGGTGGATCTGCAAACATTCAAATTTGAAAAACAACCGACGAAGTGCGTTGAGAAAGTACGAAAAGAACCATGTTCTCAGCTATTTTTTCTCCTTTTTTTTATTCCTCTTGGCGAGGGGATGGGATGAAGGGCTTAGATACATTTTATCGTTGTACCGGGGCTCGCCCCTCGTAGAATTTCATCAGCCTGATACCGGCTTAAGTCACGTCCATCTCGTCCTGTACGAGAAGCACAAGGAGCAAACTGTCCCTACGACCCCTAAGATCCTTACGATCCCTACTATCCTTACGATCCCTATGATCCTTAAGATCGATCAGGGAAGATGTTTCTTGTATTTCTTTAGATTTTCACTTTCATATACACAGATCGTGTACATAAATTTGATTATATTCTACCCCCATCGTGTATCGAATTAGGCGTTAAAAATAAGTGGAAAAAAATGAGTATCGTCGAATGCGTTTACCCTTACAACTCGATTACGCGATTACTCCTAGAATACTTTTTGTTTCTTTTTATAGTAGAGCGAATTTAAAGGTACAGGACTTCTTTTACGGTGTTTTAAATTTACTTGAGACCCTTTATAGCACTCGGCCGAGCAGTGTTCATTAGTTTAATCATCTCGAGTCTCTTTATCTTCTTTCCTACCTCCGCAGCTTATTCTTTGGGTATTCTCGCTGGAATTTATCGCGCATCACGATAAATTCTTTCTTCTCTCTTTCCCACGGAGTTTTCGTGTACACGAGAAGGTATGATATAGAAGGTGTAATATAGATTGTCTAATCTTCTTAGTATGGTACACAATTCTGACCACAGAGGAAATATTTTTCCCTCGTTACGACCAACGAGATTAGGTTCTAGGATTTTAGAATGTTCAAATGTTGACTACTAATGCGTTGTTGGGGATTTAGATAATAATTCAAAAGATCATTGTGAAAGTACTCAGTAATAAGTCTAATGGAAAACAAGTTCCGGACGATGGATAGGAAACTTTCCTGTATAAACTTTCTTCTTACGTCTTTGAGAAACGAATGGACCATTCATTTTCAAAGACGTTTCATCTTCATTTGTTCTGCATCATCATATAGAGTCTTCTCTTTAAAGGAAGAGCTGTAAATCCTGATTCAAGTTTCCCGCAACTCTTGTTTTAGATCATTGATTTATATAATATATACATATATATGCGAGTTGTTTTCACAACTTTCATCTTTTGATGTTTTTCCTCGTTCCATTTCGGAGAAAACTCATTACTTTGAGTAATGATGATCAAATTTTGTTGGAGGCTTTTTCATACTGGGCACTGGGAACTCCAACGAGATGGAACATTTCTGAAACATCTCATCGACTGCTGGTGTTTGCTTTCCATGGAATTTTGTGAACATTCTGTTACCCAATAAAATCAGAAAGAATGATCTAACAAAATTACCAGCGCTATCTACAGGTCTAATGTTTTTGACGTTAGGGAAAGTTTGATCTGAAAGTTGCAGAGAAGCGATTGCGACAAACATTGCGGTATTCTCTTAGGATTATCACAGCGATGAAGACTACTCACGATGATTTTGATCCATTTTATAAACTTTTTGACCTCTAAATCTTGTTCACTTACAAACTTAATAAGGAATTTTGTTGTTGCTGTTTTAATTTTAGTACAATTCTTACTTGATAGAAGAATTACAATGCCTTCAGCCTCGAGATATGGGAGTCGAAGTCCTATAAATTATTATGACGTAAATTCGGTAGCATCTCATAATCCCAAAAGCTCATTATTCGTTCAGAAGATGATTAATCACTCGTACTAATATTTCGGGCTTATAATTATCCCCCTTCAGAATTATAGCTGGTGCTTCTTAAGGGAGAAGCGCCGTGTGAATAATCGTTTGTTTGAGATTTTTTTCTCTCAGGAACAAAAATATTGATTGAATTCAGGTAAAGTACATCGTGGAATTGATAATCATAAAAATATGAGAGAATTTCATCCATTTCAAAATGGTAGGACAGCAGTTGCTTGAAAGCTGTTTCTGAAATTCGCGCTATGTGATCTAATGCGTTGGGATCGAGTTATAGATGAGTTTTCATTGGAAAATTGAGAATTTCAGATGATTTCAAAAAAGAAATCAACATCCTTGGTAATGGTTCCCGTGAAAGAATCGTTCAGGCCCAATCAAAGGCTTCAATTTTGTACCCATGTGGAAACCTGTGATCAAGCTTAACCACCAGCGATCATGCCTGACAAACCATTCTCGCTCGTGATCATGCAAAATCTGACCAACTGAGGAATATTCATACAAAATGACTCTGTGTTGATTTTTCTATCACAAATACACATGTCTGATCATGCTAAATCGGCCCCAAACGCAGGCACGTACGCCTGATTACGCATGATCATGCCTGAAAACTGGAAACTAGAGAATGGGAGCTGCATAAGCACAATAAAAGGAAATGATTCACAATAAATTCTTGTTTGATAACATCATTATAGTTTCATTTCTTCACAAAAACACTTATTCATTTTGTATGAATTGCTTATGTATAATGGAGCATAATCACGCCTGATCAGGAATCGTAGAAATATAAATTTTCTTGACACGCATGATTCAAATTCAGAAGGCTGATATCGCGGTGTCGTTCTCCGTCTCCCAGACAACGAAATATTCAAAAATCTTTCAGGAGGCGACTTTCCGCATTTCGTTGAGTTAAACATTCTATTTAATCATCCCTGCCCAAATTGCAGAGAAATCGTTAAGGATCGAAAACAATGGCGGACTTATCGATTCATCTTCCCAAATGTAATACATTCAGAGTATTTCATCATCCCTCACAGTCGACATCATCCTCATCATCGTACCCATCTCTCCTATCAAGAATATCGTTAACACATAAATCAAATGAAGTAGAATCGAGTTTACTCCTGTGGGGAAAACTCGGTGAATGTACAGTGCGGCGGCGGCGATGTAAATGATTGATCAACTTTAACTTAGAAGCTTCTGACTGACGAGGATAAATGAATAATGTGTCTCGATGAATTTTTCTCATTACTCCGATACATCGAATCCACAGGAATATTCCTCGAAAATGAATCTACAAGAATTTATAATAAATATTCATCAGATAGATGAGAGATTATTAATCGGATTCCACGCCGCACAACCACCCCATGGGAATAAACCAACAAGACATGTATTTTTCGTTCTCCCATAATCCTTTTTCATCTCATCAAATTTACATTGATCCCGGATAGAATCTTGTACCACGGTAAATAAAATCTTTTCCCATTCCTTTTAGATTCTAAGCTCCGAAGAGTCAAGTCCTCGGGCTTGGCGATTATTCAAATTAACCGGACTGCAAATACCTCATGGTTCCAATTTAACCGACAGGAAAAATACTCTTGAATTGCTTCTGCGATGCTTTGGAACAAAAGCCTGGTATCGAGTTACCGATGTGTCTGTCTGGTCACCCAAGATAGCGGGCTTGTAATTTGCACAAAATCTCACGCGTACGCCCATTTTATCGATGTCGTAAAACTGAAGGAAGAAAAACGTGAAAAGCATCGGAGAGTATCAAGACGTAAACTTGAAGGAAGGTCATAAACTTGCCCGGTTTGGGACTGGAACGAATGTATACGAATACGGTCTCATGATTTTACGAGTTTTTAGTAATCATATGCATTGGAAATATCCTAGAGGGTAGTAAATATTTATTGTTAATCGGATTATATTATTCCCTTTTCCCTCATTTTTCCTTGAAACGAGGAAAAGAGGCGATGAGAAGAGGAGAGCAATCGCCTGAGGTTTATTGAAAACTGTTTCCGTAAAGAGTGGAGTGGATTGAGAGCCAAGGAAATGAATATTCACAAGAGTTTTATGTATCATCATATACTTACACACGACGTCGATTTTCCAAGATGTTTCCAGAAACAACCCTTGAACGTTTGGATTTTCCGCTCTACAACTTATAGATTTTCCATGATCGTCTTCTACTGGATCGAATTCTATGGTGCTGACCGTTCGATTCTCGAATCTCTCCTCCTGTAACAACAAAGGTTTCATTCAAATTATTGGGGTTGAGTTTTTGGAGGTGGTTGTATCGCTTTTCCTGTTGAATGTATAATATGGATGTATACACCTCCCCAGCTGAACACATATAATCAATGTATGAATTCAATGTCCTCCTCATTCCTCTATCTCAATCTCCCGAGGGTTGGAAGAGCACTCTGAGCTTCTCTCTATGCATGGGAACCTCATACACTATCGCACGTGACAAACACAGGCGCGCGGATATGCATACACGTTGAAAATCGAGGATAGAGTGGTGAAGGCAAGAGACCTTACCCAAGAGCCCACGACCTCGGTATTCGTGAATGGAGGTGAATGGGGATAGGATAATCAGGATGGTAATACAGGAGAAGTGCTCTACGTGATCCGTCGCTTACAGGATCTGCTTATGTTAATATCTGTCTTCACCCCTTTACTTCTCTGGTCTTTTCTCGCAGATACTCACCGTCTTCTCGGCATCCTCTTCCTCGAGGAGTTTTATCCGCGTCTCATCTCTCTATCCTCTACATTGAGGTCAGTTAGTTTTCAATGATAATCGTGGATACATGTAATCGATACGTGTAATTCACCATCTCTCCTTTAAAGAATATTCACGACTCTCTCAAACGATGGTTTTATCTGTTGCTGTTTTGCCAATAAGCCTTGAAATACGTGACATTATCCACCCGACTTTTATCTCTCAATAACAGCTAAAACTCCCTCTCTCTCTCTCTCTCCAGCTTGAACCCTCTTTCGTGACTTCAACGTCAGCACTCGCCTCCGCTAATTTTACTAATTATCCTCCTCGTTGAAAATTCCTCCCTGAGTTTCCAACGATTGTTGACCAAGCATGAATTTTATCTCTCTTTTATGGACGATCATTTAGATAAATTTGACGGGTAGAGAGACGCTCATCGGTGTCAACTCCCAAATAAATCCTCGAATTATAAGAAAAGAGGAAAAAGAAGTTTCTTTGTCTGAGAAATCACGAGATACAGTTTCACAGGTACGAAACATGGTTTATAGGAAGGTCGTCGCAGGTGCCCCAGTGAGTTCCTTAACAAGATATCTCAGTTGGCAACTGGGACTTCCGGTTGAGTGAAAGCGCATACACACGTACACCACTTTAGACTGCTTCTCCTTCTTCAACTCCTCTTCCTTCTTCTGTTTCACTGTCTCGACCGCGCGACTGTTTGAATTTGCCGTCTGCATTTACACGTTGAGAACAAAAAGCGTTTGTAACTTGAAAGGACAGAATACGGGTAAAAAGAATAGAAAGTTTGAAAGACAATGTTTGCAATTAGAAGGGAAGGACGGAAAAACAGAGAATCTCCAAAGAGAATAAAGTGGATGAGAAATAATATGAGGAATTGAAATGAAATATCTTTAACCGACAAAAATCAGTTCTCTATTCCCCATTTTTGAGACCTTTCTCTCAAAAAAGTTGGAGAAAGGAGGAGGAGAGGATAATAATGAAAAAATAAAGAAGCAGAGAAGTTACCACGAGGGGTCAGAATTGTTGGCTTCGTTGAGTGACGGTTGGGAAACTGACTACCTTCGTTGCTTTCTTTTTTTTTTCTGCATTCTCGTCTCGAGCCAGAGCTTTCCAACTGGTCCCGGGTGCACTCGACGTTTTTAATTTCGTATTCAAAGTCTGATTGCGCTCGCAGCTCGTCGCCTGAACTCCAACCGCACCGTTACATACGATCGGTTCTCTTTACAGTGTTTCCTCCAGAAAAAATTCTGAGGACTATGAGAGAGATCCCTTCCTGTAGCCACCGCAGACGCTTCAGTGATTCCACATTAATCCACTCGAGTCCAGCAGGCAGGAAAATTGCATTTTACACAAGTTACTTTTCATAACTGAGAAAGCAGGAGCTGATATACTTTATTAACTGCTATCTGTGTTTGAATATATTTTTCGTATTTCACATCCCGACGACGCGACGATAACAACTATAACAACGACAATAACAAAAACCCCGAATGGTATTCGAAAGTGATATCACGTGAAACCTGGTACACACTCCGGAGAATGTTCCATCTAACCCAATTCGATTCGGCACACGTTAACGTAACACGTTCGACATGGATTTTCCCAATACCTACTTCTATCAGTACACGTACTCGACATGCCCGTCGAGAATATTCACACGAGTTCTATGGTATGGAACTTCTTCGACTCGTGCTCTTCTATAATCGTTCCTATGGTCGAGGGTAGGTCAGAGCCGAACAGTTACAGGGATAACAGTCCTCGTGAATCCAAAACGTGATGGTTACGTTCCGATAGAACAGGATTAAACTAGGCGAGAAACGGGAACGTATTATCGATAATTTACAATCCCTATCCGTAATACATAACTTTCGTAATTTTCAACATCGACGGATATATATATATATATACATTCACCCACGTGTGTAGTTGTGAATACCTCACGGTTCGTTGTTTTGTCTCGTATCTAACTCCTGACGTGTCGCGGTCCTAATTAATTTCATGTAGTTCATTAACGAACCCCTCTTTCACCATCCTCCTCAGGACTTTCCTCTAACGACGATGTTTCGCCTTCTCTTCCCAACTCTACGGATAGAACTTGGAGATATATGTGTATATTCACCGCTATATGATTCGTAGTATTCAGTATTTACTCTCTTCGGGAAGTTCTTACGAATGAATTTCATTCCCTTCAAAAGAATCCCACAAAAATAATCCTTGCTTTTGGAAGAAAAGAAGACCTGAGGAGATAGGATTTCATCAAACAGTTCTGGTTAGAGTAGTTTCGATTTTCAATATGACGATGGAAACGCGTTGTTCCTGGGGACGAAAATTCCAAACAACCAAGCCAATATTGCTTAATTAGCGGTTAGAATACCAGCAATGAGAATATCTGCAGTCGACAGGTGCAGCCGCTTAATTCAATCGGACCCGACGTCAACGCCTAACAATGGGGTACCTCAAAAGCGTCTTTCTCTCTCCCCCTCTCTCTCTCTCTCTTTCCTTCCCCACGATGACGACTGCGACTACAACGACCACGACGAGGACGAGAATCAATCCTCTTTCAACCTAGGTTGAATCCAATTCGTTCAAAGAGAGTAGTAGTACCGGTCCGATATCTCTCCCGTTCCTTTCGGAACATTCTTTTCTTTTCCACTTCCTTTTTTTGCTCGCATTCCTTTTTTCTTTTCGATGCTCTTTGGTTGTTTTTTCTTCTCTCCCCCTCGAGCAAAGGAGAAGGAGAAGGAGAAAGGAAGGCTGCCGATCGAGGGGTGTAGTTATCAGTTCCGTCGGGCGTTTCGACCTTCCTCAATCACCTCACTTTTCTCTCTACCTGGCAGCTTTTCTTTCTTCCTTTCTTTCCCCTTTTGCCCCTCAAACGCAGTACTGGTAATCGACTGTACTTTTGTTCTACTTCACTTCCATTTCCGTTATCATCATACGTTCCTTCAAGAATGAATCACGTTATATTCGAGAAGTCATTGATGAACTTTCCGATGAATTAGAACGTCATCAGTGCAGCGGAGTAACACAATATTCCGTGATGCGAAAGATCGAGTAGGGTCCATTTTTGCTTGAATCCTCAAGAGTTCTAGTGTTTAGGGTGAACGTGAGATGAGGCACAGTGAATTTTATCATAAATTTCCATTCACATGATGGGAATTGATTATTACCATAACTCCAAAACAGCGACATGGAGAGACTGGTAATTTTATTATCTTTCAATGTCAGTGAATGATCAATTTCTCTGTTCCTGTTGACACCAACCCATATGAAAATTGCCAAAGTCGACAAATGGCCTAGTAATGGCGAGGTTATATTCACCAAACTTTGGCGGGGACAATTGTTTCTATCCAGAGTTATTATTATTTGTCAATTGGCACGAACTATTCGACGAATTTCAAACAGTATTGATTTCAGTGTATATACAGTCTTGGCCCAGTATCAAATCGATACCGTTTGGAGAAGGTTGGAGTGCATACGAACGAACAGCACTAGCAGGGTGGTGAATTTTATACAGGCTCTTATGTAAAATGATGTTATCATGCCGACTTTCCGCTAGCTTTGGCAGCATTGGATTTGCCAGTACTGGCAACTCTGGCAGCAGTACTGAGCCAGTTTCGGCCCGTGTTTCCCTTTTCCCATGGAGACTCGATCCGTTGAACCCATGTAGTGAAAAACCATCCAGCTGTGGAGGACTTGGATAATGTGTTTCTGTTTAAAACGCTGGATTTCATGAGTTCACGCTTGAGAAGTTGGAAACTAGATTTAATGAAATTTTCTCCAAGTTCGTAATGGAATCTGATGATATTCATGTTTTTCCACGACCTACAGATTCAAAACGAAGCTGCTTCGTCGAAAGGAGATTGATCCCCGAATGAATATTTATGAGAAACGTATGATCCGCGCGTGTACGCAGCTGGGAACAAAGGTCAGAGAGTGTATGGTGATCTTATTGTTTCACGACGCGGAAGAGCAAAACGAGGGTGACAAAATGAGAGAAGGGAGGAGAGTGGGCAAAAGAAGAAGAAGAAGAAGAAGGCAAAAAAAATAAAAGAAATAGAAGAATCAGAAAAGTAGCTTTTGTGGCAGGAACAAAAGGTACATTGAGTCCCTAAAGACATTCCGCGTTAGGACAAAGAGCTTGCGTTCTTAGGTCAAAGATCCTAGGCTACCATTGTCTCTTCTCCTCACTCATCTCTTTCTTCATCTCACCTTGACGTTGTGTTTTAGCTTCCAGTTTCTGGGTCCTTTGTACCACGTTATTATCGCTGGTGGCCTTGAACCGGTACTCTCGCATTCCAGTTTATAACTTTCCCCAGCCAACAGGGATTCGCTGTTGTTTCCCTCTTTGCCAGGTCTTCTGATTGTCACAGTCAGAGGTTTTACTGCAAAAAAACACAAAAAGGAGGAAGAAAAAATTAGTAAGTAATTCATATTTATGTATTCATTTTATCATGACTAGAAATGCTCACGGTATTTCAATTGGAATACTTTGGGGATTTCTAGGGAAAAGAAGTAGCGACGATTCTTCTTCCGGTAGTTTGATAAGATTGAGTGGATCATGATGGTAACGACACGAACAACGGCGTTTCTTACAAGGGAAAGGAGAACAAAAAGATCTTGCAAAGAGTGCTACACATCCGCGATTTACTACACAAATAAAGTAGAATAGAGCGTAGAAATTTTCTTATCTCCTCGACAGAATGCAACAATGATGCTCTGAGGTTCGAGTGAAGAATCTTGATAAACTCGTTTCCTCCCCCTCCCCCCTCCCACACCATTCCGGAGTAAAAATTCTTGGAAAAAAAGGAAAAGTGATTGTCATGAGAATTCGAGGGTGCAAATAAGCTCCGTTCTCGTTCACGAGAGTTCCTCAATCATTGATGTCGATTCGAAAAGGGAACTGTGATGATTCGAAAGATCAACATGAATAAATGACGCTCTTGTTCGAGCATTGAAAGATTCATCGGTTCTCGATGCTACATCAAAATCATTCTACAGCGTTTGATCATTAATTACGACGTAACAAGAGAATCCACTCTGAAGAATATATATGAAATATATATTTTAATTGATTGTGGCAATTTCAGAAAATAAATGCCTTTCCATACAAGCGTGGAAAATTAATGGCGATTGTTTTTGATGCATATAAATATATATAAATACAAATTGCATGCATTGTTGTTGTAGCGTGGCTGATCAACGATTAAGTTGAATCGAAAATTAAAGCGTAGAAATAAATGGTTGGTCCGCCACGTGAAAACGATACGAAACGTCCAACGACTAATGGCTTATGGCCAACAGTGGACCACTTTCGACGTTTTTGGATTTGTTGTTCCGCTGACAAGAGTTTCGAATGCGAGGGTATATATATTCCCATACCCTTGTATACCCATATACTTGTTACATATAAACGATGCATATACCCGCTATATTCAACGTATTAACACCGAACGATATTGTTTTCAGTTTTGTTGGTCGGTTCGAGGTGACGATTGGCCCGACGGACCATAAATCTGACTTTCCGATAGGCCAATACCCAGACACGTTCCATTCGTCTGTGAAATATGAAAACTATGAGGTCGCGTGGTTTTTTGTTCTCCCCTACAACGCGTTGTACTCACACTCGTTTACAAGTATATATATATATATATATATACCTATGCATACAAACTCTCCCTCGTCCCTGATGAGCAAGAAACTTTTATCCGTTGTAATTTTCGAGTTTATCTTTCTCGTTCGTTTCCCTTCGTGATTTATAATTTTCAATTCGTGTAATATTTTCAATAATACGTGAATACGTTACGTATGAGGATCCTTGTTGCGATGAAAATTGAAGCATATAAATGAATGTTTAGTGCATCACGCGAGGACGATAGAAAAGCTCGACTAATGGCTTATGGTCCACAATAGACTATTTCCTTTGGTCTGGGAATCGTTGTTCCCTTGACGAGGGTTTCAAATACATCTACGTTCTCTTTCTCCGGTGCTGTGTATTCACTAAACTTGAGTGATGTACTTCGCGTACAGCAGATGTAGTTTACTCTGTACGTTGTTATACTAAGCGGTATTGTTCTAAGCGCTGTTGATTCGTTCCTACTGACCGTCGGAGATGGGAAGATTATTAATTTGGCATTTTGATGGATTTATCTTCATTTTGATTCGAATTTTTATCAGGACCTTGAATAAGTTCTCGCTGTTATTTTACAAAATAACAAACTTTATTCAAAATATAAGGAACAAAAATGTTTCATTCAAAGTATTGCCCATCATCAGAGACCACTTTCTCCCATCTTTCTGGCAGTATATGGATTCCGCGGTGGAGAAACGACATGTCTTTCGAGGCTATCCAAAAATCGATCCATTTTTTAGCTTCTTCGTAAGAATGAAAAGCTGCACAGTGGGGCCAATGCCGAAAAGTTGGAAAGAAATATAAGGAGTTCTCAAAATTGCTTGAAATTCAGAATTCAGGTGTTTTCGAGGTCGCTGATTACGAATCCATTGTCAGAATCGTAAGATTCAAAATGTTGGATCCAATATGGCGGCCAAAAATCCGAAAATCCATCGGATTTCCTCCAAACTCGGTACCCAGGAGTTTTTGGGATAGCTAATTACGAATCCGTTGTAAAAATCACAGAATTCGGATTGGCGGGTCCAATATGGCGGACAAAAATTCAAAAATCCACTGGATTCCTTTCAAATTCGGTACTAAGTAGTTTCTGAAGTTGCTGATTTCGGATCCGTTGTACAAATCTCAAGATTCAAAAGGGTGGTTGAAAAATGGTGGATCTCCTGAGTACGGAATGAAGTGGAAAACCAATTTCCCCTACCATTTCAGTTCACCCTACTAGATACGTCAGTTTGAATTCGGGAATTTCTACAATCGATCCATTTTCATCAGGGAATTGTCGAAATTGCGGAATTCAACTTGTCTGATCCGATATGTTGAATGTGCACGCAATGGTAAAGGTATGAAAATGTACATCAAGACAACGGATTTTGTAATATCATCAGCGATCCTAAAAACTTCCCAATCCTAAGTGTAAAGGAAAACTGATGAATTGTGGAATATTGGTCCACCATATGGGATCCACCATTCCGAATTTGAACATTTTGACAACTGATTTGTAATCAGCGACCCCGAAAACCCTCGAGTGCTGAGTGTGAGGGGAAACCGATGAATTCCAATATTTCGGTCCGCCATATTGGATCTGTCATTTTGAATTTGGAAATTCTGACAATCGATTATTCATCAGCGACCTCAAAAATTCCCGGTGTATTGATTTTCAAACGAATTTGAGAACTGCTTACAATTTCATCAAGGTTTTTGTGATTGTCAAAATGTGTCTGAAAGATACTTCTTTCACAAAACAATGACGGAACTCCAAAGGGGCAAAAAGGGGCAGCTAATTTTGTTTTCATGTCGAGGGTGAGACCCCCATCTACAACCTTCAATGAGTAAAGTGATTTGGAAAAGCGTGGAACAGAAATTCTTCTCCAAATGACCACACAAATTTCCAAATTCAGATGTATAAAAATCACATACAATCATTGCTTTGCCATTATTTGCCACTCAGTAAATTGATATTCCACTCATACTCAGTATATTCTATGCACTTCCAGCAGTAGATTCCATTTCAGAAAAGTTCAATCGATTCATTTTTCGAGATACAGCGGCTCTTTGAACGTGCTCGTCACTTCGCTATCTCTTCGAGAGGATAGTTTGGAACTGTAATACAATAGTAAAGGGAAGGGATCAAATCTTTTTATATTTGAATGCTGATACTTTGGACATTACTTGACTCACCCCAAAGATCGAATATCTGAAACTAAAGACTTCATTTTTGGTATTTTTTGCCATTGAACAGAACAGGTGAAAATCGAAAGGGCCTATGTCAGGTGAATACGGCGGGTGGGGTAGGACTTCCCATCAAAGCGTTTCCAGGTAGGTATTCATTGGTTTTTCCAACATAGGGCCGGGCGTTGTCATGTAACGAAATCACTTTGTCGTGTCTCTTTGCGTATAGCGGCCGTTTTTCTTTTAGGGCTCGACTCAAACGCATCAATTGGAGTCGATAGTGATCCCCCGTGATAGTCTCATCCGGTTTGAGCAGCTCATAATGGATTACACCTTGCTGATCCCACCAAATACAGAGAAGAAGCTTCGAACCATGGATATTTGGTTTTGCGGACAATGTTGATGCATGGCCAGGCTTACCCCATGATTTTCTACGCTTTGGATTATCATAGTGTATCGATTTTTCATCGCTAGTCACGATACGGTGTGAAAAACCTTTCCTTTTCTGCCGTTGAAGCGATAGTTCACACGTGACAAAACGCCATTCGATAACTCTTGGCTTCAATTCATACGGCACCCAATGTCCTTGCTTCTGGATCTTTCCTAACATTTTTAAACGTTTTGAAACAGTTGACTCATCAGCTTCTAATTGTTTTCCAAGTTTCGCTAGCATTTGAGATCGGTCTTCATTGAGTAATTCCTCCAATTCTTTGTCTTCAAATTTTTTTGGTGCGCCAGAACGTTCTTCATCCTCAAGTTCAAAATCATCATTTTCGAAGCGTCAAAACCAGTCTCTGCATGTCGTATCCAACGGAGCATCGCCACCGTAAGTCTAAACAAGAATTCTATGTGCTTCAGCTGCAGATTTCTTCCGAATTAAGTAGTGCATAGTGCAATGAAATTCCCCACAAATACACTTCAGTTCGCACAAAAGTAGACATTTTCAAAACTAATAAACGATTACTTTGCTTACACTGAAATGAACTATCATACATTGAAATTTCAGGTTAGATACAGTCCTTCTTTGAAAGTGCGTTACCATTCGGAATTTCAAGCACGGAGCACTGTTAGTGCCATCTGTGATGAAACAGCGAGAACTTATTCTAGGTCCTAATAATTCATAGGATAAAAATACGTGATATAGTCACCTTATAATCCACACCGGTGAACATAAAAAAACGGCACGTTTTACCCTGGTGAAAATCCAAAAGTGAGGGAAGAGAGTATTGGAACAGATGGAACGTGAAAATGTTTCAATTCCCTCCCAAATTACTTTTAAGTGAGTCTTTGTTGAAAGCTTGCGCTTTCATCGCGTTTCAACGCTTCATTTTCACCAGGGTATGAAGATAATCGTGTGTGTCTTCAGAGTCAAACAATTTCAACTCATATAGAACTTCGAGACTTCACACTTTTGAAAACTATCGTCTCGTTCCCTTATTCCATAATATAACGTATGCAATGTGGATGGGTGTGCTATGTATGGACATAAGATTTCTTCGTTTCTCCACACCTTCTCCAGCCCTTGAATGTGCCTTCCGGACTTTGAACGATGTGAGAAATTTTCCTTGTATTTCTTTTTCCAAAACTCAGCGCGGTTCCAACTACGATTTTTATCGATCGTTCCAAGAATAGATGAGAGGTGAGTTCTTCCGGGGTATACTTCACAACATTTCGGACTTATAATCGTAGCACAACGTACAAAGAGAACATTATTTCTGGTATACCATAAATTCTAATCTTCAGTTTCTGTAACGTACGTCAAGAAAATATACGGATTTGGAAGTGAAAAAAAATGCAAAACAGCAGATTATACATTGTGTTTTTTTTTTTAATATATCTGAATTCCATAGAATCATACAGGACTGTATGTTATTGGGATCACACATCCATGCATCGTCGCGGTAAGAGTTCTGATGAGATCTTATGTGCAGAAAAATCTAATTCATTGTATTTTCAAGGATATGCCAAAATGAGTATTCAACATCTACAACCAATGTTATCTTCCTGCACCCATTTCATCCCCGGATTCTTTAGCTTGAACGATAGGGAGTCTGGACCGTTCTACGACAATGTTACTCACCGGAACATCCTTAACATGATAGGGAAATTAAACCGAACGGATTTGAAAATCCATTTGGGAGTGGGATGCAACATTCATGATCCAAGATCTTGCGATCCACGCGAATACTATAGAATTGTAAATTTCATCTCATCATGTTCCTATTGAAACACTGTGAGAAAATTCCAGGAAATCCACAGAAATTGCCCAAGTGACAATCAACTCGATCACAGCAGGTAAAATCCCCCCAATATTTGGGAATCTCCCTGCCGGTGAGTTTTACCAGTATTTCTCCAGGTCAATTTGTGCCTGAATTGGAATTTTCTATAACAGTGTACATTGGAGAGAGTGCAAGCTTGGTTTTAGAATGGAATCTTTTTTCTTGACGGCGTGTAGATACAGAGAGACGAGTCGAGGGGTGAATTAATCGGGAATGTGTGTCAAATAGTAAGAGCATTCCGATTCGATGGTGTCGATTTATCTTGGCCTTACGGTGACAAATTCTTCCAGTCTATAGGAAAGACTATGACACACGAAGATTTAGACGCATTCGTACAAGGTCTCACAAATTCTTCTGGATTCGTTAACGACCTCTTGTATCGCAGATATACTACAAAGGTTATCCGTGAATTCGCCCTGGAGTTGAATTCGATGAATAAAAAGTTAACCTTAACTGTTTTGCCTCGGACGCAAGTTGGTGAGTTTGATATGAAATTTTGATTTTTTCAAATGCTTTTTCTTCCCGTCGTTCTGCGATCAGCTTTTGATCTTGGAATCCTTGGATCAACGGTTAATGAGTAAATCTCATCAATTCCACAGATAAATTCGAGGTCTCTGAAATACTTCCATCATTAGATGCCATTCACTTATTGGCATTCGATTACAAAACACCAGATGACCAACCCATGATAGCTGATTATGTTGCTCCCTTACGTGGTTTCAACACTTGCGTGGACCACACGGTCAGGTACGTTATGGACGTGGAAAACATGCAAACACTCATAACTTGAATAATTGAATAACTCAACAACGAATTCGTAGACTGTTTAACTTTATTCCTCATTCCATTCGAGGTACGGTTTGATGGGTCGTTTTACAAATCTTCTGGAACCTTTTACGGAATCGATGAATCCACAATACATTTTGTGTTTAGCGAAAGTTCCTTCCAGATCCCTGACATGAAGCTGAAACTAGCTGTAATGAGCTGGCACTGGATTGGTTTAACTCTCAAGGAGCCTTATCGCATAATTCAAAGTGACCCATGTAATTCAGTAAGCAGTGACATCAATCCACCGCTCATTTGATTAGGAAGTACTATTACATGTTCGGGAAGCGCTATTAGTTAGTTGGGCTAGTGTTCAAAGGACGCTCCAACATCAGCGGTGTCAGGGTCCTGGTTCTTGAGCAGAAGGAGATCAGGCAGTGATTTTATTGTAGGTCATGGTTGCGTGCAGGAGTCCCACCGCAGAAAATAATACTGGGAGTAGCAACGTTCGCCCGCACATGGTTGGTACACACAGTAGATTTTCAAGCACGTCCAACTCCACCTTACATAGCAGTGGCCCCAGGTATCATGGGTGGAGCATCAATAAGAGGACTGTTGAATCATGCAGAAGTATGCACTTTGAAAGTGCCTGGTCTCGGGCAGGAATTCTTACGGGATCTCCCACAATGTCGTTGGGTAGGACGTTGGAACACAGACAGAGGTTATTACGCTCACGGCATCCTGGAGCCTCGCCGCCCTACATGGGCCTGTTATGATCACTCCTTAGCCATACGTGACAAGGTGATTTACGCGAAACAGGAGCTCGGGTTGGGAGGAATGGGAGCGTATGATCTATCCACAGATGATTTTCGAGACATTTGTATCACCCTTTCGATACTCGAAAGTATTTCACTGTACTTGAGAGATGAATCGATCCATTCTAGTGATTGATGAAGCACCGAAATTAGGGTAGTTTGTTCGTCCTTGAAGGAGGCCAGGGAATTCTTCCAGTATTTTCCAATCATCATGTCTCGGGCAAATCCTCTCGTATTTTGGCTGATATTTCACTCTAAGAACTTCCATTCATTCCTGTCAGGAATTTGCTAATATTCCTTCTCTGTATCCTTTGAATGTAAATGATGAATCTGATTACGATGTATTACATGATAAATGAACATACTTGGATTGGAATGCGTCAATCGAATTGTTTTGGTCTATGCAAGGGGATCCAACGTTTCTAGAAACCCAAGCTCTGCGAATTTTCGTTCAAACGTATGTTTACCAAGGTTGACTGAGGTGTTGCTTGAAGACCTCAAGAGAGGTACGCTCATTTGTCATTCAGAACTAATTCTCGGCTGCTGTTTTTTCATTCACTCCTCAAGATGAATTCATATTCTGTACAATTTAGCATAAGGGTATCTACGACATGTATGAGGTGATGACTTGACCTCCATATCAATCCATCTATTATCAGAACATTCGGGAAAAAAATCCGCATACGTGAACTTCAGTAAATGTTTGTGTATTGTCTCTTGTGCTTTGATTTCCCTCCCATTTGACTATCCATGGAGATACTCATGAGAGCTCCAATGAAATTGTAGAAAATAATAAAGACTACTGAAATGAGATGAGTAATGCATAAAAAAATATCAACTTATTGAAATGTGGAATAAAAACGTGGTTCATAGATTAGAACCTTGATTGAGGCAATTGCATCGTCCTTTTCTCACCCTGTCGACATCCGTTCGTTATTCAGGGGATGACGGAGAATAGAACATCTTGGCTCAATCAGGATTCTGCTGTATGAAATAATACGAAGACAAGTGGACTTCAATATACGAATCTGCAGGGGTTCACAATATTCTTCAAATCATCCCTTATTTAGATGCCATACATTTGTTGGCTTCTGATTACCGCATCCCTCATGCGCAACTTCGTGCAGCCAATTTTACTGCTCCAATATTCAGCCTGGAACGCGACCCAACTGTTGGAGCGCATTTCACTGTGAGGTATGATCGAGGATTGAATATAATATACATTTATCAAGCTCGCCACATTCTTCCTCCAAAGGAAATGGCTGAGAAATTGCGGTGTATTCCCAGAAAAATTTTTAGGTTGCATTTCAACGTATGCCCGCCTATGGACAGTGAGTTCAAGTTCTCCCCTGTTGAGAACATCCACTCCGTATGAAGCGAGAGATTTTGGAGTGCCAGGACCTGTGACCAGAACCCGGAGACTTTTAGCTCATTCAGGAATTTGTGAGGTCCAAATGATCGAATACTAATCATTCTGCTGAAGGAACTTTTATCTACGGTATCACGCATTCGAATGATAACATATGGAATTGTTGCGAACATGCATTTGAGATACAGCATAAATTGTATACATTGAAGAATATCCGTTTGGGTGGGATTGAGGTTTACGAACTGTCTCCTGATGATGATTTAGGACTATGCTAATATCGCTCTGTACTTGAAACGGTCTCACATAGAATGCGTAATCAAAATCTGAATTGATATTCCAAATTAACCTGTTCTAATTTGGATTACAACTCGACCTCACTAAGAACGCACTGGGGACAAATGATGCTGATGATCTTCGATAAGACTACTACTGAGTTGTGATTGTATCCATCATTGAATGTACTGATAATTTGTCAATTTCAAATGAATATATTGAAAAATCGAAATTAATCCATGTCTGTGGGGGATTATCACATCCTCACTGAACTCCCCAACCATCAATCCAAAATGTTCCAAGCAAACGTGAGTCACAGCCATGAAGAAAGCACGACAACCCGCGCGTGCGATCATATTCTCCCTGTACTAAACTGACGACGGCTACTTGTCATTGCATTTGTGTGAATAGGATTTCTTTGTAAAATCTGACAGCTCAACCTCAATGTTCTTGACCTGCAGCCATTTTTGGTGAGACAATGACTTGGACTATGACTCCGACATCAAGTGGGTACGAAAGATGAAACTGTTTGGAAATCTTCTCCGGAGTCCCTTCGATTGTCACCAAGTCACAAAAGAACAAAGGGAGTGCAGATGACAAAACTGCTAGGAAATCACCTGGAGCGTCTCTTACATTATAATCGAGTCATAGAAAAGATGCCGTAGCCTGGAGCGATTTTGTACAAATTTTTCAATACAAACCCAAGCACGCGTTATATCAGCTCTCGCTAGGCCCTTACAAGTTCCCCGCTGGCAACTAAACTCTTTCTAGCCCTGGGCTAGATTCTCGCGAGGCCCTAGACGGTTCCATGGATGACGTTGCTGAGGAATGTTCCTTTTGCATGTCGCTGATCCGACAACTTACGAAGCAGGAAGGTAACAACAATGGAACTAATAGGGAATCTCGTGAATATTCAAACTGTTGTGAAGTTACTGAGGAGTCGAACTAGCCAAAAGCGGTCCTGTATGCATTCCTAATTACGAAAGTATGTTAGTCTCCTATATTCTAGGGCCTATGACTTTCGCACTGACACAAGGTACAAGCGATGAAATTGATAGAGAATCTCCTTCAGAGTGCCCTGAACTACTATCAAGTCATTGAGATATCGCCACAAATTGAATTAACCTTTGAAGATTTCTCAAATGTAGTGGAATGTTGCAGAGATGCAAACGATGGAACTTGTAGGAAATCTCCTCTAGAGTCTTTTGAACCCTTTCCCAGTGACAAAAAACTTCTCCCAGTGTAGCAATCCTCTAGGAATTTTGCAATATATAGTAAAATGCTCATTTTCCATGTCCTTGAGCCTATTTGTACGTTAAACGATGTTATCATTTTTACTCTTTACCAGTACCGTGTGTCCAACCAGTCACATAATGGTAGGTTTGGAATTGCGAGTACTGACAACGCTGGCAACAATGCTCAAACAGTAAGAGCTCGTGTTTTCATTTCCACATGAGACGTGATATTGTGACCTTGCAGTTCACTCTGGTGGATATGAAAAAGAAACGGCACGTGTTACGAGGATCACTGTGTGTGTTCTGAGATTTGAACAATTTCAACTGATATAGAACTTTGGAAATCCACACTTTTGCGAGAATTGTTGTCTCGTTTTTATGTTCCATGATATAATTTATGCACTGTTGGTAAGTGGGCTATTTATGGAAAAAAGATTTCTTCGTTTCTCCAGACCTTCTTCAGTCCTTGAATTTTTCTCTCCCACACGGGACGATGTGAAGAGTTTGCTCTATATTTATTTTCTCAAAACTCAGCAGTTCCAACTACTATCTTTATCGATACCTCCGAAGTTAGATCAAAAGTCAGGTTTTTCAAGATAGACTTCAGAAAATCCTCAACTCATAATCAGAACACAACGTACGAATACAGCGATATCTCCCGTATTCCATGAATTCTAATCTCCAGTTTTCGAGACGTATGACAGGGAACCACAAGTAATATCGAATTCAAAGCTCACATCGCGTTCGGAAGTGAAAAAAAATGTGGAGCAAAACCTTGCACATCGTGTTTTTCTTGATGACATACTCGAATTTCATAGAATCGTACAGGATTGTATGTTATTGGGATTACACCTCCATGTATCGACGCGGTAAGAGTTCTAATAAGATTAAAAGACCTTAGGTAGAGATAGATCTGATCCATTGTATTTTCAAGGATATGCCAAAATGAGTATTCAACATCTACAACCAATGTTATCATCCTGCACCCATTTCATCCCCGGATTCTTCAGCTTGAACGATAGGAAGTCTGGACTGTTCTACGACGATGGTATTCACCGGAATATCCTCAACATGATAGGGGAATTGAGCCGAACGGATTTGAAAATTCATTTGGGAATGGGATGCAACATTCACATTCCAAGATCTTGTGATCCACGCGAGTACTGGAAAATTGTAAATTTTCTCTCATCGTGTTCCTATTGATACACTGCGAGGAAATTCCGATAGATTCACCACAATTCATCAGGAGGTAATTAACCCGATCATAGCAGGTAAAATTCCTGCAAAATTTGAAATTTTCCTGGTATAATCACCAAAACGCTGGTGAGTTTTATCAGTATTTTCTCCGGGTTAATTCATGCCTGAATTGGAATTTTCTGTGACAGTGTACATTGAAGAGGGTATAAGCTCAGTTTCAGAATACAATCTTTTTTCTTCATGGCGTGCAGATAGAGGAAGGTGTGACGAGGAATGAATTCATTCAGAATGTGTCTCGAATAGTAGACGAATACAAATTCGATGGAATCGATTTATCTTGGCCATGCGATAACGAATTTTTTCTCACTCCGGAATTGCCTTCGACTTACGAATATCGCACTTCATTCTTGGAAGGGATTGGGAATTCTTCTGAATTCCATAATAACTACCTGTATCGCCAACGTACTACAATGTTTATTCGTGAATTAGCTCTAGAGTTGAATTCGACGGATAAACACTTAACCCTGACTGTTTTGCCCCGGACACAGGTTGGTGAGTATGGAGAGGAATTTTGTTCTGAAATGCGTTTTCAGCATCATTCCACGATGAGTTTTCCATCTTCGAATGGTTGGAACATCAGTAATGAGTGACATTAAACAATCCCACAGAAAAGTTCGAGGTCTCTGAAATACTTTCATCATTAGATGCCATCCACTTACTGGCATTCGATTACAAATCACCATTCCTCCAAGCTGCTGTAGCTGATTATGTTGCTCCTTTACGTGGTCTCGACAATTGCGTGGACCACACGGTCAGGTACGTTATGGACGTGGAAAACATATAAACATCCATCACTTGAATAATTGAAAGACTGGACGAAAAGTTTAAAGACCGTCAAAGTATATTCCGCATCACATTTTGAATGTATCATCCCAGAAACTTGAGACCCACGCGTCTCAATGGATCGTATTCGGAGAGTCCTTCTGAAAATGTTTTGACACGTTGTACGCAATAAATGAATCCGCAATACATTCCATTCCCAGATCCCTGACATAAAGCTGAAACGAACGGTAGTAAGCCAACAGCGGACTGGTGTAACTTTTGAGTAGCTCAACACATAATTCCAAGCGGAGCAATGGATTAACAAAGTCACATCAACCTGCCGCCGATTTGACTTGAAAACACCAGATCGTCGGATAGCGTTGTTGGTTTGCGAAGTCTTCAAATAACGCTCCAACATCAGCCGTGTCAGGGTCCTGGTTCTTGAGCATGGAAGATCAGGCAGTAATGCTTTTGTTCCGCGTTCCATTGTAGGTCGTGGTTGCGTGCAGGAGTCCCACCGCAGAAAATAATACTGGGAGTAGCAACGTTCGCCCGCACATGGTTGGTACACACAGTAGATTTTCAAGCACGTCCAACTCCACCTTACTTAGCAGTAGCCCCAGGTATCATGGGTGAAGCATCACTAAGAGGACTGTTGAATCATGCAGAAGTATGCACTTTGAAAGTGCCTGGTCCCGGGCAGGAATTCTTACGGGATCTCCCACAATGTCATTGGGTAGGACGTTGGAACACAGGCAGAGGTTATTACGCTCACGGCATCCTGGAGCCTCACCGCCCTACATGGGCCTGTTATGATCACTCCTTAGCCATACGTGAAAAGGTGATTTACGCCAAACAGGAGCTCGGGTTGGGAGGAATTGGAGCGTATGATCTATCCACAGATGATTTTCGAGGCATTTGTATCAACCTTTCGATACTCGAAAGTATTTCACTGTACTTGAGAGATGAATCGATCCATTCTAGTGATTGATGAAGCACCGAAATTAGGGTAGTTTGTTCGTCCTTAAAGGAGGCCAGGGAATTCTTCCAGTATTTTTCAATCATCATGTCTCGGGCAAATCCTCTCGTATTTTGGCTGATATTTCACTCTAAGAACTTCCATTCATTCCTGTCAGAAATGTGCTAATATTCCTTCTCTGTATCCTTTGAATGTGAATGATGAATCTGATTACGATGTATTACTTGATGAATAAACATACTTGGATTAAAATGCGTCAATCGAATTGTTTTTGTCCATGCAATGGAATCCGACATTTCTAGGAAATCAAAGTCTGTGAAATTTCGTTGAAACGTTAACAAGGTCGACTGAGGTGTTGCTTGAAGACATCAAGGGAGGGACTCTCATTTGTCATTTAGACCTAATTTTCGGCTGCTGTTTTTTTATTCAGTTCACAAGATGAATTCATGTTTCATAGAATTTAGCATATGTGAATCCACTGTGCGTCGGATATACGGATTTAACATAATTCTTCCGAATACCGCAGGTCTTTCGACAAACTAGCAAAAGGTGGCAGGTTTCTTTTGAAAATACATGTCTCCTGAATAGATTTGTCGATCACAATATTCAGTAGGATGAGTCATGCCAGATTATAGACAGTTGTTGGGTGATCATTCCAAACAGAAGTATGTTCTTGTTGATGCAAATCCTTCTCAAACTCAACTTTACGGTATATTTTTATGATTCCTACCGTATGACATTATGAATAGACATATATCAAAGAACTTTGTGCACTGCAATTTGGAGAATATGGTGGATAGTTTGAAATACAGAATGATTCCGCAGTACAAGGTTCCCTACATAATTACAACACCTTCCTTACATTTGCAGCTTCGTATAATTATGAAGCTTCGATTCAAGGCTACATGAATTTCACAAAATGTGCGGTGATATGTTTGTGAAAGAGTACCAATACATCACATGCTGAAATACCAAAATTGTGTTTTTGCCAATTTTTGGATTCTCCAGCCCACTGTGGGGTGACGATAATGAGGAAAACGGATTTGTGAGGTCTTCAAAGTTCGACTTCAACGTCCTCGTTGCGACTCGAAATATGATGACTCCAGGTAACCTCGGTTGTCGGTACTGCGCCAGTATTGGGTCAGGTTAGAATTCCTACATGGGGTGTCATAATTCCGACTCCTCGTCATTTCTGATCCAGCTCTGGCGAAACAACTTGTCCTGTTCCATCATAGCATGCTCACATCAAACATCTGTAACGATGTAATCCTGACCCTCGTTTGAAATGATGGTATCATTTCGACTCTTCACCAGTAACATCTGTCCAACTGACCTCATGATGGTAGGTCTGAATTCCCCAGTACTGTGAACTTTGGCTATAGAACTCATCCTGTAGCGGCTCGTGTTTCAGTTTCCACATGGGGCGTGATATACCAGATGACATGCTCTTCCGTAGCGACTCACATAGATAACATAAATTGTTGCACACAATTTGCTAGGCTGCTTGAAGGGTAACGTATACAGATATCTGGAATAATCACCTCGCAATCCATTCTATTGAATATAAAGTGCAAATGACACGTGTTATGAAGATAATCGTGTGTATCCATAGAGTCAAAAAATTTCAGCTCCCACAGAACTTCGAACCTTCATAAATTTCGAGAACTGTGGTCTCGTTCCCTCATTCCATAATATAATTCATGCCCTGTGGATGGTTGTGCTATGTATGGGAGGAAGGTTTTGCGTTTCTTTGAAACTTCTGCGATCCTGGAATGTGCTTCCTGCAATTTGAACAATGTGGAAAATTCTCTGTATATTTCTGTCTTCAAAACTTAGCAGTTCCAACTACGATTCTTATCGATCCCTCCAAGAATAAATGGGAAGTGAGTTCTTCCGGGATATTCACGACAACCTTCAGAACTTATAACCGTAGCACAACGTACAAATAAAGCATTATCTCTCGTATACAATAAATTCTAATCTTCAATTCTTGGAACGTACATCAGGAGAATATACGGATCTCCGAATTCCAAGCTCACATTCCATTTAAAAGTGAACCAAAATGCAAAGCAACAAATTGCAGACCATGTTTGCCTTCTTAATACATTTGAATTTCATAGAATCGTACAGGACTGTATGTTATTGGGATCACACCTCCATGAATCGTCACGGTAAGACAACTGAGGGGTTTGTAAGACTTTAGATCTACATAAATCTGATTCACTGTATTTTCAAGGATATGCCAGAATGAGTATTCAACATCTACAATCATTATTATCTTCCTGCACCCATTTGATCCCCGGATTCTTTAGCTGGAATGACATTGAACTTGGATTTGACGACGAAATTCACCGGGAAATCCTCCACATGCTAATGGGATGCAGACGGACCGATTTGAAAATCCATTTGGGAGTGGGATACAGCATTCATAATCAAAGCTCTTGCAGTGCAGGCGAGCTCTTCAAAATCGTAAATTTTATCTCATCGTGTTCCTATCGATATATTGTGAGAAAATGCTGGTGAATTCACCGAAATTTATCAGGGGGCAATTGACTTGATCATATCAGGTAAAATTCCCTCAAAATTTGGCAATTTTCCTGATACAATCGTCAAAATGGTGGTGAGTTTCACCAGTATTTCTCCAAGTTAATTCGTGCCTGAATTAGAATTTTCGTAACAGTGTACTTTGAAGAGTGTAAGCATGGTTTCAGAACAGAACCATTTTCCTTTACGGCGTGTAGATACAGGGACGCGAGTCGAGGAATGAATTCATTCAGAATGTGTCTCGAATAGTACAGGAATACGGATTCGATGGGATCGATTTATCTTGGCCAAGGTATAACGAATTCTTCCTTACTCTCGAATCGCCTTCGGTTTACAGACATCGTATATCATTTTCGGAAGCCATTGAAAATTCTTCTGCAGTCCGTATTAACTACCTGTATCGCGAACGTACTACAATGTTCATTCGTGAATTAGCTCTGGAGCTGAATTCGACGGATAAACACTTAACCCTAACTGTTCTGCCCCGGACGCGGGTTGGTGAGTATGGAGAGGAATTTTGTTCTGAAATGCTTTTTCAGCACCATTCCACGATGAGTTTTCCATTCTTGAATCGTTGGAACATCAGTTAATGAGTGACTTTAAACAATTCCACAGACAAATACGAGGTCTCTGAAATACTTTCATCACTAGATGCCATTCATTTACTGGCATTCGATTACAAAACCCCACATGTCCAGCCTACTGTAGCTGATTATGCTGCTCCTCTACGTGGGGGTTCCTCCTGCGTGGATAACACGATTAGGTATGTTATGGACTGATCACGTGGAAAACTTATAAAGACTCACAATCTGAAAAATTGAATGACTGAACAAAAATTTCGAAGACTCACAAGGTTCGTGCTTTGTTCCAAAAACTTGGTACCCAAGGGTCCCAATGACGTTTTAGAGTCATTTCGAATCAGATCATCGTTTGAGGAGTCGTTCTAGAACTGCTTTGACAAGTTTCATGAAAGCGTTCAATGAATCTGCAATACATTTGATCTCTAGCGAAAGTTACCCCCAGACCCCTGAGCTGGCAACGGATCGGTGTAACTTTCGAGTACCCCAATCGCATCATTCAAAATCACACATTCAATTCGGGAAGTCACATCAATCCGTCACTAATTCGACTAGGATATACTACATGTTCGGAGACAGCTATCAGTTAGTGTTTGTAGTTGACTCAACATCAGCAATATTGGGGGTCTGGTTTCTTTGCGAAAGGAGATCAGGCAATGATACTCTTGCTCCGCGTTTCATTGAAGGTCGTGGCTGAGCGCAGGAGTTCCAGCGGATAAAATAATACTGGGAGTGGCAACGTTCGCCCGCACCTGGGTGGTGCATATGGAAGATTTTCAAGCACATCGAACCCCACCGTACTTAGCCATAGGTCCCGGTCACAGGGGTGGAGCATCAATACCAGGACTCGCAAACATCGCAGAAGTATGCACTATAAAAGTGCCTGGTCTTGGGGAGGAATTCTTACAGAATCTCCCACCTCGTCGATTAGTAGGACGTACGAACCTAGAAAGGGGTTCCTACGTTCACGGTTACCTTTCTGCTGGGAGCCCCACATGGGCTTGTTATGATAATTCACTAAACATACGTGAGAAGGTTATTTATGCCAAACATCTTGGTTTGGGAGGGATGGGAGTTTATGATTTATCGACAGATGATTTTCGCGACATATGTATCAACCTTTCGATACTTGAAAGTATTTCACAGTTCTTAGAAGATAATTCGTTACGTTCTAGTTTTTGGTAGTGACCGAGATTGGTGCAGTTTGTTCGTAAATCACATAAACTATATACATCAAAGTATATTCTTCGGGTGGGGTTGGGGTTTACGAACTGTCTCCTGATGATAATTTAGGGTTGTGCTAATATATCTCTGTACCTAAAATGGTCTCACATGGAATGTATGATCGAAATCTGAATTGATATTCCATGTTAACCTCTTATAATTCTGATTACAACTTGACCTCACTCAGAACGCACTGGGGACAGATGATGCTGATGATCTCCAATAAGACTACCACTGAGTCGTGATCATATCCATCATTGAATGTACTGATAATTTTTTGTATATCAAATAAATATGCTGAATTATCAATGATCCATGTCTATCGGGAATTATCACATCCTCAATGAACTGCCTAACCATCAATCCAAAATGTTCCAAGCACACGTAAGTCACAGCCATGCAGGAAGCACGACAACCCGCGCGTGCGATCATATTCTTCCTGTACTACACCGACGACGGCCACTTGTCATTGCGTTTGTGTGAATAGGATTTCTTTGTAAAATCTGTCAGCTTAACCTGAATGTTCTTGACCTGCAGCCATCGTTGGTGAGACAATGACTTGGACTATGACTCCAAAACCAAATGCGCACGAAAGATGAAACTGTTTGGGAATCTCCTCCGAAGTCCCCTCGATTGTAATGAAGTCACGAAAAAACAAAGGAAGTGGAGATAACAAAGCTACTAGGGATTCTTCTGGAGAGTTCCTCACATTGTGATCAAGTCATAGGAAAGATGTTGTAGCCTGGAGCGATTCTGTAGAAATTTTTGAATACAATAAAATGTTTGTTTTGCATGTCGCTGATCTGACAACTTATAAAGCAAGAAGGTATCAACAATGGAACTAATAGGAAATCTCGTTAATATTCCAACTGTTGTGCAGTTACTGAAAAGTCGAACTAGCCCAAAGCAGTCCTGTATGCATTCCTAATTACGAAAGTATGTTAGTCTACTATATTCTGGAGCCTATAACTTTTGGACTGAGAGAAGGTCCAAGCGATGGAACTGATCTTCTCTAGAGTGCCCTCAACTACTATCGAGTCATAGAAATGTCGCCCCGGTTTGAAGTCACCCTCCAAGAATTCTCAAATGTAGTGAAATGTTCATTTTCCATGTTCTTAAGTTTATAATTTCCAAACGAGAGAGGTGCGAACGATGAAACTTGTAGGAAATTTTCTCTAGAGTCTTTCCAACCCTCTTCCAGTGACAAAAAACTAGTCCCAGTTTGGCCATCTTGTACGAATTCTGAAATATATAGTGAAATGTTCGTTTCCCATGTTCTTGAGCCTATCCTGATCTGAAACGATGTTGTCATTCCGACAGGGGGGATTACCAGTCTGTCCAACCGGCCACATAATGGTAGGTTTGGAATTGCGAGCACTGACAACGCTGGCAACAATGCTCAAGCAGTAGTTGCTCGTGTTTTCATTCCCATATTAGACGTGATATAGTGACCTCGCAGTTCACTCTAGTGGATATGAAAAAAAACGGCACGTGTTACGAGGATCGTTGTGTGTGTTCTGAGATTTGAACAATTCCAACTGATATACTCTGAAGAGTAGAACTCTGGAAATTCAGACTTTTTCTAAAATTGTCATCTCGTTCTTATGTTCCATGTCATGACTCATGTGAAGAATTTTCTCCATATTCATTTTTTCATAACTTTGCAGTTCCAACTACTATTTTTTCTCGATTCCTCCAAGAAGAGATGAAAAGTCAGTTTTTTCAGGATTTAATTTATATATCTTCAACGCATAATCGGAGCACAGCGTACAATTGAAACAATATCTACCGTCTTCTCATATTCAGTTCTTGAAACGTACGCCAGGGAAATATAAGCATCTTCGAATTCGAAGCTCACATCGCGTTTGGAAGTGGGAAACAATATGGAACAAAACATTCCACATCGTGTTTTTCTTCTTTACATATTTGAATTTCAACAATCGTCCGGGATTGTATGTTACTGGGATTACGCCTCCATGTATCGTGGCGGTGAGAGTTCTGAAAAGATTAGAAGACCTCAAGTGCAGATAAATCTGATTCATTGTATTTTCAAGGATATGCCAAAATGAGTCCACATCATTTACAATCATTATTATCTTCCTGCACCAATTTCATCCCTGGATTTTTCGGCTTGAATGATAGGGAGTGTGGACTGTTCCACGACAATATTACTCACCGAAGGATCCTCAGCATCATAGGAAGTTTCAAACGAACGGATTTAAAAATCCATTCGGGAGTGGAATGCAACATTCACGTTCCAAGATATTGCGATCCACGCGAATACTGGAATATTGTAAATTCTTTCTCATCATGTTTCTATTGATACACTGCGAGGAAATTCCAATAGATTCACTGAAATTTCTCAGAAGGCAATTAACCCGATCATAGCGGGTAAAATTCTCACAAACTTTGGCAATTTTCCTGGCAGATTACCAAAATGCCGGTGAATTTTATCAGTATCTCTCCGGGTTAATTCATGCCCGCGACAAGTACGAGGTCCCTGGAATACTTCCATCATTAGATGCCATTCACTTACTGGCATTCGATTACAAATCATCATATCTCCAACCTGCTCTAGCTGATTATGTTGCTCCTTCACGTGGTCTCGACAATTGCGTGGAACACACGGTCAGGTACGTTATGGACGTCGAAAACATATAAACACTCACCACTTGCATAATTGAATGACTGGACGAAAAGTTTGAAGACTGTCAAAGTCTATATCACATTTTCAATGTATCATTCCAAAAACTAGAGACCCACGCGCCTCAATGGATCGTAATTGGGGAGGTCTTCTGAAAATGTTTTGAAAAGTTTCACGCACTAGAGCAACCGGGAATACATTGAAAGTTCGCCCCAGATCCCTTCCATGACGCTGAAACTAGCGTTAATGAGTCAACGGCAGACTGGTATAACTTTTGAGTAGCTCAATCGCATAATTCTAAGCGGGGCAATGAATTAACAAAGTCACATCAACCTGCCGCCAATTCGACTTGGAAGCAGTACATCGTTGAATAGCGTTGTCAGTCTGTGCTGTATTTGAAGCACGCTTCAACATCAATGAAGGTTATGGTTGCGTGCAGGAGTCCCACCGCAGAAAATCATACTGGGAGTAGCAACGTTCGCCCGCGCATGGTTGGTACATAAAGTAGATTCTCAATCACGTCCAACTCCACTGTTTTTGGCCACAGGCCAAGATATACAGGGTGCAGCATCAATACGAGGACTCGCAGACCATGCAGAAGTGTGCACTTTGAAAGAGAGCAGTCCAGTCTAGTCCAGAGTAGGAATTCTTACAGAATTTGCCACGTCATCCGTGGATAGGGCATTTGGACACGGCCAAAGATTATTACGCTTACGGTGTCACGTCCAATGGCATCAGTGTATGGGCCCGTATGATAATTCGTTATCTATCAGGCGAAGGTTATCTACGCCAAACTGGAGCTTGGGTTGGGAGGAATGGGAGCGTATGATCTATCCACAGATGATTCTCGAGACCTTTGTATCAACCTTTCGATACTTGAAAGTATTTCAATGTACTCAAGAGATAATTCGATCCGTTCTGATAATTGGTATATGTGCGGAGGATTACGTTCCTGAAATTGGTGTAGTTTATCGGGCTTTCAAGACGGGCTGGGAATTTCAAGTAATTGTTTCTGTATCTTGATATAATCATTTTTCGGGCGAATTCTCTCATATTTTGGCTGGTATTCCAATTCAAGAAGTTCTATTCATTCCTGTCAGAAATGTGCTGATATTCTTCCTCTCTATCCTTTGAATGTGAATGATGAATTTGATGTAATACATGTGATACATGATAAATGAATATACTCGGAATTGTTATGCGTCAACCAAATCGTGCCCGTCAAATCACCAAGTTTCGCATTACGAACTGCTTCTATGACTTTTCAACTTTTGGCTGAAGGGACTCCTGTCTACAGTAGCAAGATCCGAAGTTTACCATATGGGGTTGTAACGAACATCGATTAGTAATACAGCATCAAATTAATTACATTGAGGAACACTTTTTAGGTGGCATTGGGGTTTACGAGCTTCCCTTTGATGATATTCAAGGAGATCCTATCAAGAATATACCAGGAGCAAATTGTGATCATATCATTAATTAAGGGTACTATTACTGTGTCAATTCCAAATAACTATACTGAATTATCAGTAATCTATGTCTGAAATATTGAACGACTCCCTAAATAATAACTCTTGATATCCCATCAATAACTACTGTAACCTTCCAAATTATTACATTTTTGTTGAACTACCTATCCATCAATCTAAAATGTTTTGAAACACATCACGCGTGCAATCATATGCTGTAAAATTCAACGATAGACTTTATTAGACATAAAATATATCGAGAAATTATTCGATGCACTCTTGACAACTTTTATGAGAAATTCGAGAAGATTAGAACAAATTTTTATATTCACTCACGAATGAATAATTCGGAATATCTTATTCCCGCAGATATGTGAACCACATGAATATATGAAACTTTATAACACGGTAGCAGTCGTTCTAAATAGTCTGTGCAAAAGTCTGGGACAGCATGTTGTATATAACCCTAGCCACGTATATAATTCTAGTAGAAGTCCAAATCGTGTCATCAGAGAGGGTTGTATGTTACTGGGATTCCAGTTCTACGTACCGTCTGGGTGAAATCATTGAATAACATATAAATAATTCATTTATCGAATTCAGATTTATCTTTCAGGAGTCAAGTATTTTGGTTTAGAACACCTGGAAAACATCCTCCCGCACTGTACTCATGTGATCATTGGATTCTTCGATGTGGAGAAAGATACAAAAGATTTATTGTTCGAAAACAGCATCGAACACATAATACTTCCATTCGTTTGGAGGTTGAAAGAAATGAACGTAACAATATATCTGGGTGTAGGATGCTGTGCTGTTTATCCAAACGTTTGTGACCCTTACAAATACGAGGAAATGGTAGGTGGAGTATGTTAAGCTAGTGTTATATTGGCACTCGCCAGGTCCTCCCAAGCTCCTCGCTAGCGAATAGGACCTGGATAGTTCCGCGAATCCTCCCGCTATGTTTTATTAATCGAAGCTTCGACTCGTAGTTGCGGACAGAAGAATCTAGAACGGAATTAATCGAAAACTTGAGCAACGTAGCGAAGAAATTTAAATTTGATGGTATTGATTTGTCTTGGCCATCCCCGTTCAACGAAGAACATCCTCCTGAATCTCCTCCACGTTCTGTGTTCACTGCTGGTATTCAGGAACTAACATCAAATTCTATCTACGCATCGGTTCAATCATCTACCAGATTCTTTAGCAGAGAATCAATTCCACCGATCGATCAAACTCGTCATGCTTTTACCAGTTTCGTGCGAGGTTTGGCACAAGTACTCTGTGGAATGGATAAAATTTTGAGCTTGAGCGTGTTACCTTTAATGTATTCAGGTCAGTATCATGGTATATCAAAAACATACATTTCTGAACCTGATGAGAGTCTCATCCCAGGTCATCTTTCACTCCGAATTTAATCCTGAAGCCTATTGAATTTAATTCAATCAGAAAATTACGACATACCAAATATCGTACCCGTATTGGAAGCTGTACATTTGTTGACTTTTGATTACCGGACACCATACACACATCCTTTCGAAGCTGATCTCACCGCTCGTTTGTACCCTTCGTTGCCCGGGTCGAGCAGTAGCATGGATGTGACTGTGAGGTAACATTGAAACTAATTTGATATTCGGTACCCTTGTTACTCTGGATAAAATTGAACTTGATTTTTTGAGGTTATGGTTGGAAAAAGGTACACCTGCACACAAAATTATAATCACTGTACCAACTTACGCTCGCACCTGGAGAGTACGAAATTCGGAATTCTGGGGAAGGAGATCTCCTCCATATGCAGCGATAGCCTGTGGCCAAAGAGGTTGGTTGACCAACGTTCAAGGAGTTGCAGCTTATGGAGAAATTTGTCATGCTAATCCACGGATGAATTTCTTATCTTCTTTGTCAAATACGCGTTTTGTGACAAGAGTCAGGAGGAGAGAGGGATCTTATGCTTTCGATACGTTACAACCTCGTATAAATCAGTGGGGTTCTTACGATCATCCTTTGATCATTCGAGACAAGGTTGCGTATGTTAAGAATCAACGTTTGGGTGGTGTTGGAATATATGAATTGTCTTTGGACGATTTCCAGAACAACTGTATCTTTCCCTCCGTATACAAAACTGTTGCGTGCGCGATGCGTGGGGATTGAGTTGTGTCTTAGCGGATTAACAAACCATCAGAAAGAGGCTTCCACCGCAGTAGGTCTGTTATCAAACTGACAACAGCCTATCCAATTCTAGTATTGTCAAATACTCAATGTCCCCATGCGCACTGAAAATTGAATTTAATAAACCAGTAGTACGTCTTCTATTCCCATCTTGTTCTTATCTTATGTTCCCATACCCTGTACCTATTTGATGGATCAAAAATCAGGGGATGATGGAAAGGTCTGTTTCCCTGGAGCTGCAAATTTGTTATTCGAAGCGAAGTGTGGTTCAACCAGTGCTCCCAGATTCAAGGCATACACCGTTCCTTCCCCCTCCATCGAGCCACCCTCCTTTCCCCCATCATGTGCACCAAGCCAAGCGAGCGAGAGAAAAAGTACCTCACTTTCTCCCTCGCTCACCAGACTTTATCCGCGTGGTGGGGGAAAGGAGGGTGGATCGATGGAGGGGGGAGGAACGATGATGTATGCCTCGAATCTGGCCGCACTGGGTTCAACGTGTATCGAGTATTTTTAATCATAATATGAGATAAGAGACTCGCTATTGCTTTTCTTCTAGGATGTGAAGAAGTGAAACTTGCTATCGGTTAAAACCCAGTTTGTACAGAGTGCCTGTTATGCATTGATTGATTGATCTATCTATTTGTAAGTGCCAGAAGAAATCGAGGGGGCCATTTTCAGTCCTGGGGTTTTTGTGGAAAAACGTTCGGGAATTCTTTTGGCCAGTTTCATTCGTATTGTTTGTGAAAAAAAACCACATTGAATTGGGCGAGATATCTATTATCCGGAACTGTATGTCATTTCCTCACGGTCACCCGGTTCAACATTCTATATTATCTATGAGATAAGCAGTGTACAAGAACAGATAATCTGAACTAAACTTGACAAGAAATAGTCTCACGAAGAAACACGACGAGGAGTGTAAAATCTCAGTATTTAGAGCATATAGAGTGATTCAATCATGTGGTTCTATGAATATATACTGTTAATGAATGTCAATCTCGCTTTTTCTTTACGAACCGTATGTTATTGGAACACTGCATCCGATCGCTATCCAGGTAAGTAATTGATGGATGTCAAGTAATATTCACCGCCATCCTTTCTCATATCATCTCCAAGGAAATACGCATTTCGGGCATGATGATATGCAAAAACGTCTTTCCCACTGCACCCATTTGATGGTTGGATTTTTTGGAGTCTGAGAAAGAGGTTTCGAAGCACATTTCAAGAATTTTTATGGATCAGACTTCCTTGACAAACTCAGCAACTTGGGTATAGGATGCGAAATTTCCCGTCCAGATCGTTGCAGCATAGGAAAATATCGAAATGTGGTGAGCATGATTGGTATGCTCGATTGGGAAGTTCAAATATCCAATTTTGGAACAATTATTACAGCTAGAGGATACGAGCTTACGTAAAAATTTCGTAAAAAACATGGTGCAGTGTTTGAAGTGGTTGAAATTCGATGGGATTGATTCATCGTGGCCGTTCCCATTTTTCGATAATCACTCCGAGCATTATCAAAAAGAAAATCCTTGGGAATCGTCTTCCATCTATACGGTCTGGTCGCAAACATCACGGAGATTTCTCGGTGGATGGAGAGGAACGTCACAAGCAGGAATCCGCGACGCATTCACGAATTTGATTTCGCGTCTAGCTCGTAAACTTGAGCGAATGAATGACAAGAAATTAACTCTGACAGTGTTACCTCAAATGAATATTGGTGAGTACTACTTATTTATTCTATTCTTTGTCTTCATCATTCATTCGGGTTCGTAACGCTCCTGCATCCACAGAGAATTACGATATCCCTCGAATCAGCCGGTTTTTGGATGCTATCCATTTGCTAACCTTTGATTATGTGACGCCGTATTCACATCCTTACTCAGCTGATTACACTGCTCCATTATACGCTCCAAAGAACGATATGACTGTTGGAGTGGATTTCTCTGTGAGGTATGATGAAGAGTAGAGTATTATCATACTCAATTTAGGCATCTTACAATTGTTTCCGCAGATGGTGGCTAGAGAAAGGCGTCGTATTCCCGGAACAACTGGTAGTGTGCATCCCAACGCATGCACGCACGTGGACTGTGAAGCCAAATTTTTTCAAAGAAAAATCATCTCCTCCGTACATTGCAGCCGGACTGGGACTAAAAGGGCCTGTAACTCGAATTCCTGGATTCTTGGCTTACCCAGAAATTTGTAAGGCCAAGTTTGGAAATTCTAATCCACATACGGCTCGGGATGCTTTTGTTCTTACCAATTGTGGAAAGGAAGGAGCTTTTGTGTACGTTCCAGGGAATGGAGAATATAACATTTGGGCTCCTTTCGAGCATCCGGTTTCGATAATAAGTAAAATTCAGTATGTTAAGAAACTTGGTTTAGGTGGGATTGGGATTTACGAATTGTCTTTCGATGATAATCGAGGAGTGTGCAAGCATGGCTCTGTGCTGGAAATAGTTCCGAATAATACTGGTCATCCATATGCAACCGTTCCCAGGATCGATTGAAACTGTTACAGCCCACCCCCTGCCGGTATGGCCCTGCTGTTAGCTCTTAATTTCAATCAAATTCTCAATTGTATGTACCACGATCTTTGATTATTTCAAATAAATATTCCACCAGTATATCTTTCAACGTATCAATTTCGTCATAATTCGAAACATCGTGTTCACAATTGTGGATCGATCATAGTCCCTCCTCGTACACGTGAAAAAATGCAGTTCTTCAAGGACATCCGTTCCCACCGACACACATGAAACGAAATAACTTGATATTTCCCGATATCTCGCTTGCTACGTTGACAGTATCGTGACCTCAGTACTCTGATCACATAGTTTGAAGAATTGTGGGAAATTCAAGGGAACAAAAATGTTTGTTCCCATTTACTTAATTTTAACGATATCCAAGATTGTATTTTCTCATGACATCGTATGCTACTGGAATACAGCATCATTTCATCGCGATGGTAAGATTCTGTGAGATTCCATAAATAGTCTTTGCTGAAGACACCAGAATGACATAATGTTTCAGGAAAGTATATAAAATTCGGTTTTGCGGAAGTACGCAAAGTTCTAACAGGCTGCACTCATTTGATAGTCGGTTTTTTCGAGGTGGACGAGAAAGACTCAAATCTCTCTCACAATATGTCTTTTGTTCCGGTATTCCTGAACGCTTTGGCTGCTTTGAAAACCCAGAGCACTCAGATTTCTTTAGGAGTAGGATGCTGTGTTACGCATCCAGGGTCTTGTGATCCATACACATACGAAAGAGTGGTGAGTTGAATGTGATGAATAGACATGTGATAAGTTTGAATCCTCCTATAAAAGAATCAACCCGATTACAGCTTCATAAGAAGAGTTCGAGGCGAAAGTTGGTGGAAAATTTGAGCCGGACTGTGGAAAAGTTCGGATTCGATGGCATTGATTTAAATTGGCCATTCCCGTTCAACGATGAACATCCTAGATTCATGGACAAACCACTTCCTCTGAAAAACTACGATTCGTGGGGAAGGGGAACTAAATTTATTTATTCTCCTTACGACCCACCCCCCTCCACATTTTTCAAAAGAACGAGGACTCCGAGATTGGATGGTGTTCGTGAATCTTTCCATGATTTCGTTCATCAGCTGGCTAGAAATTTAATAAGAATGAAGAAAAGGCTCACTTTGAGTGTGTTACCTCGGATGCATTTTGGTTGGTATTGGAATTGATTCGAAGTATGCTTGGAGACGAGAATTTCAAGGTCATTCCCACAATCGTTCCCCTAGATAGACATCCAATTGAGAATGTGTTGGATGTGAAGGATGAGTGTATCACTTAACCTCAACGTCCCTACAGTTATTTAATGAGAAAGATAGAAAATTTTGAAGGACTTCGTTAGTCAACTGTTGACAGATGACTAAGTACAAAATTGCTATACACCTATATAAGAATTAACTTACTAGGTTCTGAGGGGGCGCAACGTAGGGTGATAACATCAAATCTTGATGCAATGCTGTCAGATAAGATTGTGATAAGGTTGAGGGAAGGTTACTATGTGAAGCACGACTAGGGTATAATCTGACAAAATCCTTGCAGTACAGTTGCAGCAATTTTACCTTGACAAGGTTGTTATTGACAAGCCAAAAGCAATCGAATGACAGGGATATTTGAGGATTGTCATCTTGGATACGCTTCACCAATTCTTCCCCCTAACATAGAATCGATATTCATGAAACAGTGGACCAAGTTGGGCCAAGACTCGCGATCGCAGTCTAGATTCAGCTTAGCTATTGTCAGTGCTTGGCGCAACACTTATCCATTTCATCCAATGTATATTGGACTGAGGATTGGCGTTAGCTTGCCCCAGGCTTGAATGAATGTTGAGATAATGCTAAATCATGCTGTATGATTGGCAAGATTTGATAGTCAGTCTTGTATCACATTATATTCTATTGTCAGCGTTAAAAGAAGCCAGGAATTTGTATATGAGTAGTTTACATTCATTTCAATTTGTATTCTTTGTGGATTCGCTGAGAATTAAATACGGCGATGAATCGATTCGATAAGCTGATATAGTTTTGTTTACAATCGACAGAAAATTACATTGTTCATCGTCTCATTCCTAACGTGGATGCCATTCATTTACTAGCCTTCGATTATATCACGCCTTATCACCAACCTGAAGAAGCTGATTTCACGGCTCCGTTGTTCAGTTCAGAGCGTAATTTCAATTACAACGTGGACGTGGATGTGAGGTATGCTTAAGACAGGTCTACATATTCGAGAATTTTCTGTTATTTTCTGGGAAACGCTGTAGAATGGAAGTATATCATTTTTCGTGAGATCTCACAAGGTGAGGTTGTCAAACAGGGGACACCGATTTTGATGAAACTAAGCTGGTTTGTAGAACTCGGTACAAGACTGAAATCCTTCGATCCATTTGTCCAGATGAGCAGCCGTTTTTTAGATATAAACCTCTGATGTTATTCAAGTACGACTATAATTACACCGTAGTCAAGCGAGTCTCGGTAGTTGAGCGGTCAAGGTGATCCGCTGTAACACTGTAGACCCGGGTTCAAGTCTTGAGAAGAGCACCATTTTTTTACATACTAGTGTTTTATTGTTCTAATTGATTGTGAATAATAATAATAAAACATAACAAATTCTGAGACCACGTTAATTATTTATCATAATTTTCTGCAGGTTCACCATGCACGTCTCACAAGACTAACATTATTACAAAAACATTGATTTTCCAAAAGTGTTATAGTAAAACATGTTTGTCAAATGAATGTTCTTTGCAATGATGTTAGTTTTTTTAAATTTGCATGGTGCAAGAAAGACCTGTGTTTCATCATTATTTTATCATTATTTATAATCAATTTGAAGCATAAAAAACTGGTGTGTAAGACAAAATTTGTACTCTTCTCAGGACTTGAACCCGGGTCTACAGTGTTGCAGCCGATCACCTTGACCGCTTAGCTACCGAGACTCGCTTGGTTACGGCGCAATTATAGTCGTACTTGAAGAATGTCAGATCTTCAAAGTGCTTATATCTCAGAAACGGCTGCTCATCTCGACAAATGGTTTGGAGGTTCTTAGTCCTATACTAAGTTCTACAAATCAGCGAAGTTTGATCCAAATCGGTGTTCACAGTTTGACGACCTCTCTTTGTTAGCCATGTTTGATTCACGTCATAATTTACATAAATATCGAAATTGTTGATGAGTGGACTAGATGATCGCATAGATTCATTCCAGCCTGTATAGCATCACCACGGTTGAGGTACTCTACCCATGTAATACAGAATATTCTGAGGATATTCTCACAACATTCGTAAAATATACTTGATCGAATATTCTCACGAAGAGCGGAGGAGATTTGTAAATATTCTCAGAATATTCTTAGAACATTTGAATGAGACTGTTCCGAATATTCTAGGAACTTTCGTACAATATGCGTACAAAGTTTGTAGGGGGATTGATGAACAGTGCATGCGCAGGTATCGTGATGACATGAATCCATTAACGGCGGATAATGTTGACAGGCTACAGACCCTTGGACAATCTATTATTTCAATTTGTTTTCTGGGAATAACAAATCTATGGATGTGTATTTCAATATCGCAAATGTTCTCTGAGAGTGCCATGTGTGAAAAATAATCCTCAAAAGTGTAATAAGATATTGAGAAATGCCGTATATATTATGATTGCCTGTTGAGAACATAAATATCTCATCCATCTATGTGAAGCATAATATTGCTAACCATTCATGATTACAGATGTTTAATGATTAAAAAAATTGATTGTGAAGTAGTTTTCGCTGACATGCAAGAGTTTATATTGACGGGAATTCTTATTTCAACAGCGTTTTTTTCTAACATTCCCACTATATCCGTGGCATCATATTCTGAGAATATTTGAAACAGTCCCATCCAAACATTCTGAGAATGTGCGTAGAATATATTCGCACGAAATAAGAATCTCCATAGAATATTCGAATATCCTCAACGTATATTCTCAGAACATGCGTGTGCCACCTGGGTATTGGCTCCACATAGAATTTAGGTGAAAAATCAGTGGAAGGAACCACGGCTCCATTGTGGAGTCATGGAGGTAACGAAGAATTGTTCGGTCTCAATTTTCATATGAACACTTCTCCATGTTGCTCTTTTATCGAGCTACCACTTCTCCACTAATTTAGGTGGCAGTGCTGTACTGTAGGGAAAAGATATTCTTTTGGAATAGCATCAATTTTGCAAAAATGGTCGTTTACGGAGGCTTCCGAAATAGTTGATCCTGATCCTTGGATCACTTTTCCAGCTTTTTGATTGGTTGAAAAGTGATCGGATCAAGATCCAAGGATCAGGATCAACTACTTCGGAAGCCTCCACAATGGAAAAAGGATTATTTTAAAAATGATCCACAAAGGGGGGGATTCTCTTGGGAGAATATCATGGGAAATCCAGTGGAGGTACACTTGTAAAGAATAAAATCACAAAAGATTATTCAATAGGGAAATGTCATTGTAAGGAGTGGACTCAAGTAAAAGTTACGGTAGCTATCAATCTTCTCTATAACATCTTTTGTAAATTTATATTCTTAGTTTAGGTTTAGAACTCCATTGTAAGGACTGATTAAGTCCCAAACAGATAAAATAAATGAATGGTTGTTCACAATACTATCCGACTCCATGATTGACTATGATGATTAATAATCCGATTTTGATTCTTTTTCAAGGAGATGGTTGAACGAACACATTACTCGAAGTAAACTCATCCTGGTAATACCCAGTTTCGCGCGGACTTGGCGAGTACGACATTCGGCATTTATGAGTACAAGACATCCGCCGTACGAAGCTTTGAATATGGACAGGAGAGGATATCTGACGGGGACTCCAGGTCTTATGGCGTATCAGGAAATATGTCATGCCAAAAATCGACATCTTTTATCCGGTTTCATTCCACAATATTTGAAACGTCGTATCGTTACGAGAGTGAAGAGAGGTGAAGGATCATTCGCATACGACATGCGGGATTCATATTCCGGTACGTGGGCAAGTTACGAGCATCCCATCATAATCAACGATAAACTCAAGTACATAAAAGAAAAAGATCTGGGGGGTGTTGGGATATACGAATTATCCTTAGACGATTTCCGTGGAATTTGTATCAGCGGTTCCGTACTGAACAGCATCCTGAATACCGTATATCCGAATAGAACGAGCACACGTCCAAGAACACAGGTGTAAACTAATTTCTTAACGAATAAAAACCACCTTTATCTCAACTCTGAGTTTTAAACAAGAACTTTATTCGCGAAACGAACTTTCTAACGATCAAACTTTCTCATTACAAACGATTCGATTGATTTGATGTATTTTTCAGGAATACCACTCACTTTCAGGAGTACCAGGAATCATTCGAATTATCGACTTGTAAAGTTCGAGTAGTCAAACCTTTTCTCGTTGAATTCATTGATCCTCACTTTCGATCGTTTAATTATCGATCATAGGAAGTTTCGTAATATCTTTCCCAGGATTTTCCAGGGAAAAGAATAACACTCCGTCTGTGAATTTTCTTCTCCAACAATGAGAGGGGACGAGACCTAGGGAACCAACCGTGAATGATCTGTACGGTTGAATCATTCGCGATTTTTGATCGGTGAACGAAATTGAAGATCCGTTATTGGAGTACCGACGAGAGAGCATTACGGTGCGCCGAACGGGAAAAAATTCAAACGAATGCAAAAGAGGAGGAGGAAAGGAAAAAAGAGAATCCCCGACCACAAGGGATGGATGAAAAAGAGAAGAGATCGGTGACGTTGGCCTTTTGATTTGGCTATCTCCACCAAGTGGAGATTCGTCCATCCACCGTATTTTATTCATTTTATGAAACGTGCGAAACAAAAAAAGAATTCGCATGTTTCTGATAGGATATCTCTATACATCTCTTACGTTACGTTATGTTCCTTACGTTATTGACCTCAAATATTGAAGTTTCATTGTATTTGATTGTTCGATGGATCGTGTAATACGTTTTTATTCCAATTCGTCAAGGAATTTAAATTTCAAATTATGCGTATCAATGATAATAACTCCTTCGATGTGTATCGACATTGAAACAAAAATTCGTCATTCAGAGGTTTCTTTCACACAAAGAGAGAAAACTGTGATATAATGTATAATATAATCGGGAACAAGCTGGCGTTAGTCAGGGAAAGGGGAAAGGAAGAGCAAAGGGAGGATCGAGGGTAGATTTAATATATTTCCCTCGCTATCTCGCCTTATCTTCCCTTAAAGGCGATTCACAGGGGCGAGGGAGCAAAGGATGTTGGTTGTTGGCCCACTTTTGGTGTCTCGTAGATCTTATCGTTAATACGAGACAAGAGATAGGCTCCCTGAGTACTGATTTGTTAGCCACCGCGATAAGAATTTGTATCTTCTTTTTGTCTGCGCTTTGATTCTCACTTTCTTCTCCAATGGTTCTTCAATCTCATAAAATATATCAAAATTCAACTTACGATCAATCTCTAGAGTCACAGTCGTCGACTTTGGTTCAACTAGATCCGTATTTTGCGCCTGACAGGTGAAATTGGAACCAAGATCGGATCGTCTGATGGTCGGCAACGTCAATCTGAAAAAATTCATTCTTGGTATTTCGATCTTGTTATTTTGAATAATAAATCTGCAGAATCACCTGTTTTCTATCACATCTCCTGCTGTGTTCTCCGATTTCTCGTCCTCTATCATTCCGTTTATTAACCATCTGACTACCGGAGCGGGTTGTCCTGTAACAAAATGAAACAAAAGAACATGGTGAAAATTCTGGAGAAATATGCGTTTACGTTAAAAGAATGGAAAACAAAGGAAGAGAGCAAAAAAATACGAATACGTTGTAATGCAAATCGGGATCGGAAGCATCCTGAATAACAATGATATGAAGCTAATGGGAGTCTTAGTACACATATACTGTATATACTATTCTTTCTCCCGAGTATAACTTTCCAGCAGAGATCAGAGCGTAATTTTAAGTGTCACGGGGATGCTGTATCTCTGAGTTGATTAAATTGCGATTTCCAAACGGCGCAACATCGTGAATAATGATGAGATACAACACCTCCCATACTAGCGTATCTCCTTTTGATGCGTTGTGTTTTCAATATTCAGCGTACATTTTACGCACGTGGATACAATTCCTGAATTCTCTTTTCATGTTTGATATCTATATTTTACTGTTCACATATGCGAGGGTTTTAAAAACTTTCCCGTGAAATCTATAAAACTTTGAACGGAGAGATACGATTTCTTAGACGATTAGAAAGACATCAAGGAAGGAAAAGACTAGCATCTTGCGGAGAAAGGTTGATGGAGATGGACGTGGAGGCGCGAGTATGAGGTATATCGTTAGGAACTACTAAACGGTAGATGAGTTGCCGAGAACTTTTAAATTATCCGATACCTAGCGTGGTGCATTCCACGGTACGCAAGGCTGCAAGCTCAAAGAGATGGAGAGGTGGAGAGATAGAGAAGGAAAGTTCGTTCTCGAATTGCAGGCGCAGCTCGGGTTCGATAACCGGAAGTTATAGGCCATTGCTACGTATAGAAAGCTACCAATAAATAACGCCGATAGAACAACGAGTTACGATCGATAAACTCTGACATTTTCGTGCAACGCGCTTGGGTACGTTAGTGTGTTGGAAGGAGCTTGATCACTCGAGTTTAAATTATTTCCTACCCCGGCTCAATTTTCATGAAATTAATATAATCACGCGATACGTGAACGGTAATTTATTACATCTATCATGCATTCCTCCTATTCCTCTGATTCCTCTCATTCCTCCTCCTTCTCCTCTCCTCCATAACAAATGAGGAGAGGAATAAGAATTTTCCTCCCAGAGTCGTCTCGAGAGGAAGCGGAAAAGTTTGACCCTAGATGCGAAATCAATCGATCACAAAATCCCCATCGTCATCGTATCATATCGTATCAGCAGAATAGTCGCAGAAGGATATAATTTTTTGATTGCACGTCACATTAGTTTCACTTAGCTAATACTGTCGTTTTTGAGCGTGCGTGTCAGCATGCAACGACGGAACAATGATAGGACAGCGACGAAGGATTTTGTGAATGTGGTTGTAAGTGACATTACCGATCACATAAATCCCCTACAAATACCAACTCGAGAATCACAGGACTCGAATGAGAGGGTAGTTTGGGTTTCGTGGTATTGGTAAGTATTACAGAATCGTCGCGTGATGCCGTGTCGGGGTAACATTAATGATCACACCGAATAATATTCAATCGATTGTCGAGTGAACGATTCCCTCCTAATAATTCCCTGTTAATTGATTTTTGCCACAGTTCCTTGATCGGCGAACGAGAAGAAAATTCTTAGATATATCCGGTGTGGAATTTGTTTGTAGAGACAGTATAGGAGAAACCAGCGGGAAAAGCGAACCAAGCAAACAGCCAATCAATGAACGAAGAACCGAGGGGATGATCTTCCTTCGACTGGAGAGTATTTGCCTTTAAACGGAGTTGGAAGTTGCGAGTGCTTTCTAACTTGTTGGATGCGGACTGTACGGATCCCGCTGCTCTGCGGTCCTAATCCTAAAAGATACGCCCCGGGGTATTTGACACGGATTAAAATATCTACACTTTGGGGGGTCTTTGACGGTGTGTCTTTGCTGGTGCTGCTGCTATACTGCTGTCCCTGTGGTAGTTTCATCGATGTCCTCACGAAAATCCTCAGCTAAGATTCTCCTGATCCTCAGATTCATCTCTTCGTTCCTACATCACATACAGTCATTATACAATATTCCACCGTTGTAATAATAAAGTGTTCTCATTTCAACTAATCGCTTAACGCTTCATGAATGTTTCTTTTTGCTTTCGAAGCACGTAATTGTGTCTTGAATTCAATAGTCGATGGCGAACACCTCTGGAAATACTGGTATTTTTATTCTTGGAGAATTTTAATGAAAGCTGGTCGGAAAGTTTGTTCAATCTTGCTTTAATGTGGTATGATTACATGAATAATGATATATTCACATTAAATGGTGGTGTAGAAAACGACGAATGAAAAGGTCGAGGTGATATGGGTATGATATATTTGTAAGTATTCTGTATAATTTTGTGAATTGGAACGTGAATGATTATACGATGAGTTTCGATATATTTGAAGAGATTGAATATTATCATGATGGAATTGATTGTCTATTCCCATGATTCTACACGGAATAGACAGAGCTGTTAATTGCTGTCTTGTATTGTGGCGGAAGGGAATATGGGCACTCCTCCTATTATCATTGTTCTTTCTTTCATGTTTCCACCTTTCGCCGGAGAAAATCATGTCGAGAAATCGTGCAGGATTCGTGAATGTAGATTCACCTACAATCTCTGTTACGAAACAGTTGGAATTGTCTTGACAGTTCCGTGATTGTTTGAACAACTGAGGCTGACGTGATGAGACAGAAGGCAAATTTTAAACATCAAAGTTTTGTTTGAAATATATTCATTTATTGCAAATTCCATGTAAAACATCCTGAAAATTCAGCAAAATTGCAGATCACATCACACACACACACATCAAATGGAACCAAATTGTGGGAGGCATCATGAAAGGGAAATGGCGATGTGGAGATAGCCACAGATATTTGATTCTCCTGTCAGCCTGTATAATTAACTTACAATTAGTCGCGGTTTACAATTATCTCGTTGAATGTGAATAGTTACAAGCGAGGAGAGAATCGTTTCTATGGGGAAACAAAGAACGAATTCAACGAACGACGTTATCAGATGAATGTAATTTTGAATGAATTATGAAAGTTCAGAAATTAATTATGAAATGTACAGTGGGACCAAAATTCATAAACGCTGAGGATTGTACACACATGCTCCGGATATAAATTCACCCCAATCTTGGCCTAACGCTGGTCCAAATTGGGGCCAAGTTCAAATGTGCCCGCACTGAGATTTATTATTTTCATTTTCTACCAACCATAATTGTATGAGGAAGTACAACAGGGCCAAGATTGAGCCAACATGAGCCCCATCGTCATTCCCCAATACTGGGTTGAAGGGGATGGACCCAGCCTGGGGCCCATTGTCATTATAGGCAATACACGCTTGGGTGAAATTACAAACCATGAAGATGATGATGATGATGATGATGATACAAAGATTGTAACTTCAACCAATTCGGGGGATACATTTCTCACAAAATTTGGATGTTTTGTTGACGATTGGGCCCTTCTGATCCAACAAATCAGCGTCTCCCAGTAAAGATCTATCAGGTTCCCATGATTCCCCTGGTGAAAAAAATCTCTCCGAATCTCTCTGAAATCTCTCTGAATTTCTCTGAATCTCTCTATCTTTTGGGACAAATTTCAGAGAGATTCAGGGTAATTTAAGAATAATTCAGAGGAAGCTAGAAACTTTTCCGATAGTGATGCTTTCCGAATTCTTCAACTTTCTTTGAATCTGTCCGCATATCACTGAATCCCTCAGAATTTTACATATTCAAATTTCAAAGCCCCCTCTGAATTTACCTGAATATCTCTGAATTTCTCTGAATCTCCCGGAATCTAATGTATCCAGATTTCAAAGCTTCCTCTGAATCCCTCTGAATTCCTCTGGATTCCTCTAAATCTCCGGGAATTCAATGTATTCAGATTTCAAAGCTTTCTCTGAATTCCTCTGAATTGCTCTGAGTTTCTCTGAATCACTCTGAATCTTTCTAAATTGCTCTGAATATTTCTAACAAGTTCCACGCACAATTTTTCTTAATGCATCTGTCTCTGGAAGTCTCTAAAACTTCCAGAAAGCCTCTGAAATGCAGGACCAAGATTGTACTGAATTTATTTCTCTCTGAATTTCCCAGACTTCCCCCGCATCTCTCTGAATTCCGCTGAATCTCTCTGAATCTTTCTGAAAAATCCCACGCACAATTTTTCCCAATTCATCTGTCTCTGTGAGTCTCTGACACTCCCTGAATACCTCTGGAATCCTGAACCAAAAATTCAGCTGAATTAATTCTTCTCTGAATTTTTCTGAATTCCTCTGAATCTCTCTGAATTACTCTGAATCTTTCTAAATTCCTCTGAAGATTTCTGAAAAGTTCTACGCGCAATCTTCCTGAATTCATCTATCTCTCAAAGTGTCTGACACTCCTTGAACGCCTCTGAAATCCAGGACCAAGAATTTTACTCAATTCTTTCCTCTCTGTATTCCCCAGAATTTTCCTGCATCTCTCTGAGTTCCTCTGAATTTTTCTGAATCCTTCTGAAGAATTTAAAGCACAAGTTCTCTCAATCCACTAGTCTCTGAAATCCTCTGAACCACACTGAATTGCTCTGAATTTCTCTGATTCTTTCTGAATCTCTCTGAAACGTGAAATTTTCAGAGAGATTCGGAGAGATTTTTTTGCCAAGGTCATCATATTTTTTCAGACTATACCACGGCTCAAATGATTCGACATCCATGGCCATCAGAATCAAGGAGATGCATAGTAACAAAATTTCTGTTGTAATTTTAGTCACCTTCTCTGGCTGGATCAACGATGAAAATGTATTATGTCGAAAGACAAATGATCTTTCACTGTAAACGGCGAATGAAACTCCAGAAGTTCCGTTCGAACTCGATATGTGTTGACCCAGAGATAATCGGACGTTAAAAATGCGATAAAATATATTTCAATCACATGTGCTTGTTAATTAAGAATGATCAATTAGACTAGAATAAAAGTCGCTGGTTGACATCGATGGATGAACATCGAGTTTATTAACATTGATTAGCTATGTGAACAATTCCATCTTTTTGGAATCTATGATTGATTATTTCTTCTTTGTTTTTTTTTAATCGAAGTTTTTAAATGCTTTTCGACATCCCGAGTGGAATTAATTTGTGGCCAGGGCCGGGTTTAACATATAGACGAACTAGGTGCCACCTGAAGGCCCCCACAATCAAAGGGGCCCCATTTTCCTTATAACAAAATATTAGCTCGATTATTTCTTGCGAAAATGGATGAGGATTGGAAAATGTTGGCTTTAGAAATTTTATTGAAATTCAAAAGTATTGAAATCCAATATTTGTCAATATTCTTCCCGCAATAAGTAGGGGAGGGTCACTCAAGTGAGACCTCGTTTTCCCCTCACTGCATCAAATTCTCTATCACCTGTTCAATCATCATTCCTAGTGATGACTGAAAAGTGACTACCGATTGTCAAATTGTGTTTATGCAGCGGAAGGTTGTTTCGGTGAATTCCAACCTCATTATTCCCAATTAATCGGTGTCCCCATTAATCGATTGCCCGACTGATCAGTGAATTCGTATGATCATCCATCCATCAATCGAATAACGAATAATCGGGATCAAACAATCATTCGATTATCAGAGAAACCACTCAATCGGAATTGAACAATTAATCGATCAATCGATGATTGAAAAAAACGATTCTTCGAAATCGAAAGATTAATCGATTGATCGGGAACGATTATTTTTTTTATCTATTCAAAATTGATCAACCCCCTGGACAGCAAAATTTTCTGAACGTCCAGAGAAACTCTCCGAGGTTCTATGAACCTCCTATAAACGTTTCCGTGGCACTTTGTGTTTTCTGGGTCGCACAATAGAATACTTGTGAAGTACAAAAATGAGTTGAAATTATGTATACACACACATATATATATCCATGCTTGAGCAATTTATCCCAAAGAATTTTTCTGTTTATAAACCTCCCGCCTAACATGGGCCCCCGCAAAGTTCCGCCTAGGGGCCCCACTATGGTTAAATCCGGCACTGTTTGTTGCATTCCCTAGTTCTTTTCAGGCCCTGAATAGAACTGGGGAATCCCTGGGGACGAAAAATTTCCCTAAATTCCGCTGAAAAACTCTGAAACTCTGGGAGATTCTTGCTTATTGGACATCTTTTGCCGTTGAAAATCCCTCTGAATGTCGCTGAAAAACTGAATCTTTCTGAAACCCTTGAAATTGCCTGAAAAACTCTTCACTGGAAATGTGTGAGATTTTCAGAGATTTGAAGTGAAATTTTCTCACCAGGGATGTCATTAATCATTCCCACCCAGGATATTTATGTCTTCGAAACTCTAACTACCCACATAGCAAAAAGGAGTTCAGAAAGAATCCTCTAAGAATCCAAGAAATCCAAGAGAGTTCTTTAGGGGTCCCAAGAGGATTCAATAAGAATCTCGAGAGAGTTCATAAGGAATTCTCGAAGATGTCTCAAATAATTCTATCGGAGGTCTTAAAGATTGCTTCAAGTGGTTGGAAAAAATCCTTGAAAATTATGGAAAAAGTTCATTGAGACGTTCCAAGAACTTCTCGATGCCTCCGAAAATCTCAAAAATATTCTAGAAGAGGTGAAAGAATTCTTTGTGATGTGATTGCATTCTTTCAGATTCAGAATGAATTCTTTGAAAGAAGTTCTTTGAGAATGCTTTTGGGACTATTTGAGTAGAATATTGGAAAAGGAGGAGAATCGGAAGATTCAAGTGCACTACACTGAAAAAAATTATTTTTCTGGAATGTGATCAACAGAAGAATTCTGTTATTCCAACAAAATTTTTGTTGCTCCAACCAAATTCTTTCGTTGGAATAATAACATCTCTCTGTTATAATAACAAAAAATGTTATCATCACAACGAAAGAATTTTGTTAACACAACACAAACTTGGTTGGAAGAATAAAAATTTTTTACAAAATTCTTTTGTTGATCACATTTCAAAGAATTGATTTTTTCCAGTGTATAAATAAAACCTGGTCCAAATCGAAGAAGAACGTGTGCCTCAGTTGTTTTTCTTCAATTTTCATTACTCATTAGGGACATTCACCTCCTCCTCGAAAAGTTACTAGATTCCAAATTTCTCCCCCAAGTTTTCTTCGGAACGAACAAATAAAATGAAGAATAATAAGCAGCTGCATGTTCCCTGATATCCCAAGAAGATGAATCTCCTAATTAAAATCGAGTGTATTCATTAATCGTTGAGAAAATTGAGGGAAAGAGATCTGGTAACTTTGCATCTAGTGAATGCCCTTAATAATTAGAATTAGTCAATTTTCCTGTATGAACCATAAGCTTCAACAAAACCTGTCTCGAAATTGTGACAGTCCCGTAAAAATAAAGACCCTCATGAGTCCATTGTTTGCTAAGAAGATTATTTTTCACGTTTTCCGTAGTTCACAAATAGTTGATAACAAACAGAACTGCGGTAAGTTCTCTCCAAAAATGAAGCAGAAGAGGATTATGAGGAACTTGATGACGATGATGATATCTTGTACCGATTATTTATACTTGATCAATCCACATTATCTGTGGAGGAAATCGCATGGAAAATCTTCTCGGTGGACATATCAGGCGTCAACTATTGATGATTAATTGACTTTCATGAATCAATGTTGAATCAACCTTGTATTGATCGTGGAATTCCAGCGATTCGACCCAGTGATCCCAAAATGTGGGAAGTGGAAGTCCACGTGTTCATATGGAAATAAGAGGACTACATCGTAGACAGTGGCCAGGTGAAGAAAGAACCACAGTATTTACCAAAAGAAACGTTCGATACATGTGTCAGGCTGATGATAGAAGGATCGGAGAAAATCATCCATCCCCCGAAATCCTCAGACTTCCGACGGAATTTTCAGTGACACAGTTTTGGAGAAGGTTTTCTCGAAAGCTTAAGTTCCTCGTCCCCAACTTCCCAAGAATTACCAATGAACTTTTGCGGGATGACATTTTGAAGTGAGTGAAGAGTTGCTGGAAAATTAACTTCGAGAGATCCACAATTCTTGAACGAGAACATTCCCTTTCACTCAGTTCCAAAGACCAGGAATCCGTTCAATGTCAAGTTAAATCCCCTGGAAAATCAAGCAGAACACCGAGCAGATCTGATCTCGACCTTCCTAAAGTGTAAAGTTCCTTCATAGTCTGAAGAAAATCATCTAAAAATCATCACCCCTTGCTGTCCACAACCCTAGTAGCAATGCTGTGGGAATCCACGAGTTTTGTAACGCTTCATTAGCCTGAAACTCGTAAATCCTTGAAGCATTTCTGTTTGAGAGACTCGTCAGACGAAAATCTCCCCGAAGTTAGACCAACATGTCATTTCTCGAAATCGCGTCCAAAGTCAGTGAGGAGTTATTCCTGGAAGATTCTCAATTGTTGAACGAAAATAGACATCTTGCAGAGTTTCAAAGATCAAGAATCCGTCGAATGTCAGCTAAAAGTTTCTTCAAAATCAATCAAGTAGACCTCATCTTCAGTTTCTCATGAATTTTTGATAGCCTTTGAGAGGGCGCAGTTTCACACAAAGTTTCCTAAAATTCTCCAGCGGGTTACTCAAAGTTTCCCAGTTGGGAATTCCCATGCGGTGTTGGATTCCCATCCCGGACCAGTCTGGTTTCCACTCAGGACCATGTTTTTAAGGTTTGAATCGTTTATAGCAACGAAATGAAAATTCAAAATTGCAAAATTTGATAAATAATCGGTATTCATCTTCTGGAATTAACTGTTTGGGACTGGAAAAAAAATTATTTGAAGAATGCACTGCAATATTTTGTGTTTCAACAGCGGAGTATGTCGTTATTCGATCAACGATTCGTTTCAATACACGATTCACACTCCAACAACATCTGAGGATCTGCGTTATCCTGCCAGCTTTAGTGGAAGAAAATTCCTCTGAATTGAAAAACTTTGCTGAATGTTGGAGACGACTGAACTTTTAGAATACGTTCCAAAATTCGACTGAAGTTTTTTAAAATTCAGTCAAATGTATCTGAAAATTCAGAAAAAAGTGGCTCTTTATCCATCAAATCAGTTATTTTAAATTCCACTGACGGATAGTCATAACTTTCCAAACTTTCCCATAGATATTTTGCTTCGACGGTACACGGAAAAAAGAAAATGGAGAAATTCATCTTGTAGGATGACAACGCGTCGCTTTGAGTCTTTAAATGGAAATTTTCATAAAATATATTGTCAAATAGTTCACATCATAAGAGAAGAATCTATTCTTGTCTTATAATGTGAATTATTTGACAATATATTTTGTAAAAATTTCCATTCAAAGACTCGAAGCGACGCGTTGTCATCCTGCAAGGTAAATTTCTCCATGTTCTTTTTCCCGTGTAATGACTATCAGAATCATGAGAATGTACATCAACAAAATTCCTCTGGCATTTTTCACCATTTTTTCCCTCTCGATCAACGATGAAACTGGATCCTTTTGAAAGACCTCTCTGTGATCTTCCCCTGCGAACAGTGAATAAAACTTCAGGTGTCTCTTCCGAATTTTATTTATCACAACACAATCCAAAGACAATCAAACTTCAATAATACAATACAAATATGTGCAAATACCGTCTGGAATAAAATCAACACGATTCGTATGAATTGAATTTAGACAATGAACATCAAGTTTATCGAAATCGATTTTTCTGGAATTGATCTTTGATTTCTATCTTGCATTCATGAATTTGAGTTTTTCCGATATATTGTTTACGGGTTGGATATTGTGATCAAGATATTACAAAGAGAGAGTACTCAGAATCAAATCAAACGATTCAAATTGACCATAAGTAAACCCTGGTCTGGAAAAAATCGAATAGACACGTGTCACATTCAACTGTTTGTTTGATTTTTATGACTCATTGCGCTAAGTAATAATCAAAATCAGTCGATCATTGAATCATCCAATCAATTACGTGCGCAGCTTCGCATAAATCGCAGGCCTTGACAAAACTTGTTCTGGCATTCTGAAAGTCACATACACGTAAAAACAGGGTCATAATAAAGTGCTTTGTTGAACTTGAAGGAAAAGAATACACAAAACAATTCTACCTTTGAGAACAAATGAAACTGCGGTAAGTCCTTTCCAAAGGTAATTTATGAGAAGATTGTGATAAATTCAATGAGAATAAAAATATCTCGTGATGATTATTTACATGCACATTAATGTACGTTATCTTTGGAAGAAATGACATGGAAAATCTTCACGTTTGTATTAATAAAAATCTATTTATGGATGTCATTGATTCCCATGAATCAATATTGACATGCGAACATGTGATCCCATAATGCGAGACTTGGTGGTCCCTGGCATGGACCTTTGGAGCACATCTTGCAATTTGCGATGCGTTCATACGGAAACCTGAAGAACTCCTGTGTAGTTTGTTCGACTATGAAAATTAGGAAATATCGCATGGCAAACGCCACCAGTATCCTAATTTGAACTGCACCCTCACATTGTTATTTGTAATTTTCAGATTCCAAGCTTCACACGTTTTCCCAAGGAATAGAACTAGAGGAAAATTCATCAGACTCACAAAAATTTTGTTCAGAATTGAAATGAATGTCTATTTGATCCCTAATAGAGTCAACAGAGTTGAAACCTCTACAGGTTAAAGAAACCCATTCATGCTTGTGAAATCTCATTGAATCTTGTACAGTGTTGTGACCAAATCCGATTGATATTCATCAGATTCTATCGATCCATATTTCGTTGTGTTTTATCATGCATGAGCTATCATAAGATTGCTTATGCAAATTTCAAGGAGATAAGTGATCACCTGAGTATATATTATAGGATAATCATATCTCAGGATGTATTTGTGGTAGAAACATAAGGTTAGGTGTTGCCAACAGGTGTTTGATTTACATTTGAATTGGAACGAATAAAGATCGAATTACACAAATTGAGCATTCAATTGCACGAGAATAATCATTACAAATGTTTTTGTATAGTCGCGTATAAAGACATCGATTGTATTGAGATATTGAATTTGATGTTTGGAGTTTTCGGGAATTATGATTAGAATGAATGAACAGCTGGAATCATAATATATGCTAAGGAAAAAAACTTCTTTCAATTGATAACATGGATTCCATTGATTCCCAATTGATTGCGTCAAATAAATGTCTGTTTTTAATTCTATAATCATTTCACGAACACAAAAATGTTTTTGTACCAACAAATTGCTTTATTGAAATTTTTATTCTGAAATGAAAAAATCATTTGATTGAACGAATAAGTAATGAATTTTGTTGAAATACTATTTTTGATCCGAATTACAATTCTCATGTGATGAATTCCGAGGTGGAAATTGATGAAGTGATCCTTCAATTTGATAACATAATAATTCATTTTCTTGTCGAAATAATTATTTGTTCCGAAGAAAATTCTTAATCCTTGTGACTCGAGTCGAATTTTCGATCGAGGAAGTTTCCTCCTTGCAATATTGATTCAATTTATTAACCTTTTGAAGGGCCTAGTTTCATCGCCTACATTAGCTTCATCATGGATGTCCTACATAGGCTTGAGTTGGGAATACTATGCAGGCCCCGAAGATGAGTGCGTGACAATCCTGTCTAGGCCCTATAAGGGTAACCAAAACAGGGCCTGAAATACAACGAGGACGCCTAGTTTGACCCAAACTGTCGCCAAGAATGAATTTCCACGCGGGAAACCACAAATCATAATGAAACTATGAATATGATTGGAATTGTGAAGGATGATGATAATTTCCGTGGCCAATGACATTACAGTAGTGAATAGATATCACGAGAGTTCATTTTCAATCCCTGAATATCAAAGATCAAATATTTGAAGTTTAGATTCAATATTGTTTTGTTGCTTCGACTCAAAGAATAACGAACAAAGTGAACTTTCCTTGATTATCAGCCTTGGAATCACGATAACGTTCAACTGTTGATTGCCGAATGGATAGTATTTAAGTCGCGCATCATTGAAATGAAGCTCATAACAGTTCTCAAGTCACAACCAACGGATAGTAGCGAAGGTAGTGTATTGGCATTATACACTCGTTAATATCATTCGTCAATCTCGAGTTTCCTTTTCGTGTAATATACCTAAAAAAACACTGTAAAAAAATGCCTCCTGAAAATTCAAAAAATGTCACTGTAATCTTTTACAACCACTTTTTTTCCTCCGAAATTCAGTTGAAGTTTCTTGAAAGTTCAGTGAAATTGATCTGAAAATGCAGAAAAAAGTCACATTTTCTGAATTTTTAGAAGAAATTTTTGTACTGTGAATATCAAAATTCATTTTGTGCGGAACAAACAACGTGACTCACGAAAGAAGAACATCCAAATAGGACACAAGTGTTCGTACGTGATTAAAATTCCCTTGTTTTTTTTTGTTTTGACACAGATTCGAAAAAAATGCTTCGAATTTTGAAAATTTGTGTTCTCATTTGTCTGACGATCGTCCATGGACAGGACAATGCTCATTCGTTCGCTGAAATTCAGCCTTCCTCGTCGAGTCCCGGAGTCAAAAGCGAATCCTTCGCAACGGCAAATGCAGCACAATCGGCGGATAAAGTGCACGTAAATGGGCCAACTGAAAGGTCTTCAACTACTTCCAATACCAAAGAAATCACTGCAGAAAAGTTTATATACATGGAAAATGGGGGCTCAAGACCGTGCGTCAAATGCGTCCCTCGTATAGGTTAAGATTTCATAAATTATGTACTCATCAATAAAATTCCCCTCATCGTTAACTCTCGATTATTAGCTGTTCGACAATCGACACAACAATCCATAACATCCTTCATAACAAAAGGGTTGACTAATTTTTTTTCTTGAAGCTCTTGTAGAGGAACGGTTGTTGATCGCAACCTGTCGTATACCACTCATTCTCACCGTTCTCTAGAGAAATGAACGGAGTGCTGCCGTTACGGTGGTACTCAGTTTTGTACAAATTCACGATATTGCGTTCAATGAGAGAGAACGAGAGAAGGATCATTCGCTTCAAGAACGCAGATAATTAAGAGGATAATCCGGGTTGAAGTAGAGTCTCTGCTAACTCGACGAGTTGTCTCATCATTTTGTTTGTTCATCTTTGAAATTTTTGAAATTATTGAAAGGTCCTTGCGATTACTCGGGGATCCATTCGAGATCCGCTTTGATCTTGTCGTTTATATTTATTCTTTTCATCAAGGAATTTTATCGTTGATATTTTTCTTCCCGCAAAGAGAACCAACAGGCAAAGGAGAGATTCTTTTTTTCAAAAATGTTTCGATTCTCTTGATGTTTCGTTTGTCTCTTCGATCAAAGGTGGATACGGATATAATTATGAATTCATGTCTTCACGTGCAAGGAGAAAATTTTCCAGGAATTTGTATGAAACGTTTCAATCTATGATAATGAGAGGATCTCTTGGCATCTAATCTCCCCTAACATTCCCCTGTCATTCACAAGAATGGAGCTAAGTGTTGTCACGGACAACCCTTGAGTCGAATCCAAGACACCGAAGTAAGGCGTAATTGGTGGCAGCACACGATGGTACACGAGAATTTATACAGAACGAGACAGGAGAGTAAATTCCCTCTCCGGTTGGAGATGAAGAGAATGAAAGAGAACTCCTTTACGCGTGGAGACACCTAGGCTTGCCGCCCCTCGATTCTTTCCGGGCACGAAGTCAAGTAATTGGCAATAAATTCCTACCGCGGACCGAGTCGTAAAATTTTCTCACCGCTATCCCCATAAATTATAGATAACGTGAAGATTCCGAGAAAAACGTTAGGCTTAGCTGTGAAGCACAAGTAATAGAGAGATTCTATAATTTAGTTTAGAATTTCTATCATACGTTGATATACCACCTCCCTGTTCTCGGAAACTATATGACGTGAATTAATTTTCTTCCAACAGGAAGAAGAAAAACGATAAACTTTGAATCACGATGTAACGAGAGGGAAGGAGTCATCAAATTCAACTATATCTGAGGAAGAATAGGATCTTATTACGTTTCATTAAAAATTGTAAATCTTTAACGAAGTTGGATGAAAGTTTTATCATGATCATGAGATGTATGATGATGATCATCAATGCAGTCGAGTAGAGAGAGTATTAATAAAATATAGTATGATGAATGTTTCAATTGCTAATCAAGCGATACAACGATCTACTTCATGGACTTACGATCTACTCAAGGATTAAAGAGGAACATACATAAATACATTCACGTATCATAAAACAGGATTTCCATGATTAACCATTGTCTTCCACACTGAACGAGACCGAGGGCAACGACGACAACTTTTTCCCTACCCCAATTCAGGGGGCCTCCACTCTTTATTTCCGTTCGTTTCTCCTAATACCCGCGTAACAGGGCGATTGCGAGAATGCGATATTTTCTCCCAACGACCGAGCATTCTTCTCTCTCCGGGAACCATTTAACGCACGACTTTGGAAATAAGTGTGCCATTTGCAATTCAATTCGGTCCTTATAATACGGCGCGAGAATAGAACGGGGGAACGGGTGATATCGCTTGAGAATACTCTCTTTCTCTCACATCGCCAATTAAATACCCCTGATGATTATTCTTTGTTTTGAGGGAGAAGGAGGTGTATTAGTTGCGTGCGGGAACAACGATGGTGTCCCGATAATTGATCGTTCCAGGTCCCCCTCCTCTACATCCGAGGAATAAGAAATTTTTGGATAGTTGTGTCAGTTGGGAAAAGGAAGGATCCTGATCGCTCGTCAAATCCACTTTGTCCTTGTTAATATTATCTCAGTTGTCGTTGACATCTAAGAGCTTAACGATGTTTCATCTCTCGGAGATGTATAGTATATAGCATACGAAAGTGACGTTGACTCGAAAGGCTCGATCGTTTAATCACGAGAAAACGAGGGCTGAAACGTCCTTTCCGCTTTCTCTCACCCTCGTCTTTCTTCGGCTCTGAAGGAGGAGATTTAGAAGAGAGAGAGGGACAAAGAGAAAAGCGAGGTTAGTGCACCGCACAACACCCTAGTCGTGAGAAACGAAAAGGGGGCGGGGCTGGGACTTGACGAGTCAAGTGAAAACCAAGAAGAGTAGGAAGAATAATCTTTCAAGGCTACCAAAGAAGTTGTTGCAGTTATAAACAGAAATTTAGATCCAGTTGCCAAAGTAAACACAGTGGGAACCAAGTGGAACTTTTCACTTAGCCTCCACGACCGAGGTCGTCGATAAAACTTGGCTGATCTAATAACCGGTGACACCAGTGACTCTCCTCTACCCGTAGGTATATAGGTTTATGTATATGCTTCCCTGTGTGGGTGTGTATCTTCCAACCTCTCACCTCTTCCTCGATCAAACTTTGTGGCGATCATGCGGTAAGGTAAAGAGCATGAAAGTCTCCTCGCGACAAGAAGAAAGAAAAACATCCAGGAATTACCCAAAAAAGAAAGAGCACGGTAAAACGTACTTACTATTCACTCCAAAGGAGGGTGCTTCGCAGGGTGTTTCGTATCTTTTCTTCGGAAGGAACAGAGGTTTGCGCTTTGGAATTACCCATGAATACGAAAGTGAAAGCCAGACTAAACTGACGTGTCGTTGTTCTTTGGATTTTCGGATAGACAATCTTTGAGATCAAAATGTTGTAGTTGGGGAGGAAATCTTTACGTGAATTCTGACTCACCACCGGTAACGCGACACCTCAAATGAGGCATCACTCCTTCCTGATAAGGCCCCGCTGTTCCGTTCAGTACGCGTCCTGAATTGTCCATGATGCTCGGTTGCTCTGGAGGAACTGTAACATACAAACAAAAGCTTGATTGAAAGATTGACAAAATAAGAATGAATTCCCATGCTTCCTCACAAGGGATTCGATTAGTATCCTAGATAAATTCCTACTCAGTTTTGCGGATGAAAAACTTTATGGGAATGTCAAAATGAGTCTTGATGAAAGAAACGTGTTGTTCCTGGTAAATATAACATAAATTGAAGAATTTTTGAAAAATACAATGTTGCATTCGTATTACCATCGTAAAAATTGAAATTTTTGAAAATGAGAAGAGATGAGGGAGAGTCGGGTGCGGTAAACTGGCTAAAAAGGGTGAACGGATGATTTGATTTTTGAATCTGGGCATATCGAAATGGTTCTGATCCCACAACACGATACGATACGATACGACACGATACGCGCGTGGAGACCGGAGAACCTAGAATGCCAACTGGTTACTCGATAAAATCTATGGGTGAATGTTTCACGGGTCGACGAGTACTTTTTTCTGTCGATCGGAAAATCGTATAGGGAGTGAGAGAAAAAGAGGAAGAGGAAAAAAGGGAGCAAAAAGAGAGGAAACAGATGAAATTTGATATAGTGAAGCTTGTCTAAGTGCTCGGTTGATTTTTTCCCCAACGTGTATCCTCGATGAAAGCTATTCTCACATCGTATCATCGCAATCCACCATACCGTGTGTTATGCTTTCAACGATGGAAATTACTACGATAAAATGCAATAAAATGATTGAATTCGACGTTACATTTCTTGAATGAGAATTTTATGAAGCATTCTGTGTTACATCAAACAGTTATCATTTTGAAACTCTAATCGAATAAAGTTCTCTACAAATGCGAGGAGATAACTGTATGGGAATTCAGAAGTGATGCTCGAAGATCGATTCGCGTGCTTGAGAAGCTCTATGCGAATTCCTCTCGCATTATTCGAGTATAGAGAAAACCTCAACCACCCTATATCCACTTCTATCTTCTATCTCTGCTCTCCCCGCCTCTAGGAATTCTCATCCATCCTAGTGAAAATTTCGTATTATAATTCAACGTGTCATCGTATTCTCTTCGGGAGTCTCCTTTTGACGAGAATTCTGGTGTGTTTTTTTCAGGAGAACTCAAAGAAATGTTATACTTTTCCATCGAGAAGATTGATTATGTTCTGAACATCGGTTCGTCGTTATAACGGACTTTCGAAATCTCGATAAAGGAGGGGATAAATATATATATTTCCACATACATACATTGATTCGTAACGTGGAAGGAAAAAGAAGCAGACAAAAAATACAAAGCAAAAAGAGTAAAGGGGGAGAGAAAAAAACAAGAAAACTCGACGTAAAGAGGTAACCTCGTTGATAAAACATTGGATATGTTCGACGTATACAATGAACTTGGGCAAAAAAAATATCATGGAAAAAGCAAGAGAAATATCCTATGTGGCTTATCCAACTCCACTCCGATTTTGCGAGAACGAATATTCCCTGGAAAAAAAATATCGTTGCGCTTAATCTGCGGACTATCGTACTATACATATATATATATATATATATAGATATAGAACTTTGTAGCATGTGTGCGTTTGTAACTGATACCATACCCGTATCGTACAGTTACAGTTATTCTGAATTTGTTCGTTCAATATAAAAGTTTACCTATTTGCTTCTGACTTTGAGAATGGGAAAAAAACATATATTCAATATCCTCTAGGAGGTAAAAATGTCCATTTAATTCTCGTTCGTCCTATTTCGTTCCGTTCTATTTCGATCATAAAAATAATAATACCTTCATCGCAGAATCGTTGCAGGAATTAACGATCCACATTCGTCCTGCTTCCCTCGAAGTTTCATGGATTAGAAATAATGATGGGACATTTGGTCGAGGGTTCTGTATTGCTTCGATCCAAAGATCCGAATCTCAACCTCAAAAATGAGGCTCCAATACGGTGGACGAGAATTCGGAAATTCATCTTAAGGGTCACGTATTGAAAATCAGTCACCGAAAATTCACATTTCGACATGGCACCGAGAGAAATTTATATTCGGATTCATTTGAATTGACTAAACTTTGTTTGAATTCTTCAAATTCCTATTTACATATGGACCTACTAGAGTTTTAGTTGCATCAAATTACAAATTCATTCCATCTGAATAAACTTTTATTCATTTCAAATAAAGTTTACTTAAATCGAGTAAAATTTTATTGGATGCAATGAAATGTCTAGTAGGTTCATATTCGAGTAAACTATTTTTTTGGATGGGTACAGTATAATATATCTTGAACACGAATTCGAAAACCTATATAACGCTTTTGACTATAGTGAACTACGAATATGGAATTAGAAATTCTGAATTCGGAAAAAGAAATAGGATCAAAGAAGAAGAAAGATAATTTTTCAGGGAGCAATTGTCCATCATGTGTTGAAATTTTTCCGGGCTCAGACCTGGGCCAGGTTTATAATCCCTATTTAAAATGTGGCCTTGGTTAGGACACCTGGATTGGCCCCAACTTGGGTTCCCTGGTAAAAAAAATTTCTCTGAATCTCTCTGAAATCTCTCTGAATCTCTCCATATTTTGGGACATATCTCAGAGAGATTCAGAGTAACTTCAGAGTAATTCAGAGGAAATTAGAGACCTTTCCGATAGTGATACGTCCTGAAACTCTTCAACTGTGCCTGAATCTCTCTGAAATTGTCTGATGGAATTTGCAAATTTTCCGGAATCTTTCTGAATGTATTTGATTTTTCTTACGATTTCCTTGATCAAGGAGTCGAAGCTTTCTCTGAATTTGAGTGGATCTCCCTAAATTTTCCTGGATCTCTCCGCATCTCTCTGAATTCCTCTGAATCTCCCGGAATTTAATGTATTTCGATTTCAAAGCTTCCTCTGAATTCTCCTGAATTTCTCTGAATCAGTCTGAATTTCTCTAAATCTCCCAGAATTTAATATATTCAGATTTTGAAGTTTGCACTGAATTCATCTGAATTTCTCTGAATCTCTCTGAATTTCTCTAAATCTCCCAGAATTTGATGTATTCAGATTTCAAAGCTTCCTCTGAATTCATCTGAATTTCTCTGAACCTCTCTGAATTTCTCTAAATCTCCTAGAATTTGATGTATTCAGATTTCAAAGCTTCCTCTGAATTGTCCTGAATTTCTCTGAATCTCTCTGAATTCCTCTGAATCTCCCGGAATAATGTATTCAGATTTCAAAACTTTCTCTGAATTTCTCTGAATATTTCTGAATCTCTCTGAATTTCTCTAAATCTCCCGAAAGTTAATGTATTCAAATCTCAAAGCTTCCTCTGAATTTTTCTGAATCTTCCTGAATTCCTCTAAATCTCCCAGAATTCAATATATTCAAATTTTAAAGCTTCCACTGAATTCCTCTGAATCTCTCTGAATCTCTCTGAATCTCCCAGAATTTGATGTATTCAGATTTCAAAGCTTCCTCTGAATTGTCCCGAATTTCTCTGAATCTCTCTCAATTCCTCTGAATATTTCTGAAAAGTTCCATACAAAATTTTTCTTAATTTATGTGTCTCTGAAAGTCTCTGACAACTCCTGAATGCCTCTGAAATGCAGGACCAAGAATTTTACTGAATTCATTCCTCTGTGAATTGTCTTGGGTTACTCTAAATCTCTCTGAGGTACCCTGAATCTCCCTGAATCTGTCTAAAAAGTTCGCCGCCAAATTTTTCCTAATTTACCTGTCTCTGTGGGTCTCTGACTTTCCCTGAATACCTCTGGAATCCTTAAACAAAAATTTCACTGACTTAATCCCCCTCTGAATTTCTCTGAATCTCTCTGAATTACTCTGAATCTCTCTAAATTCCTCTGAATATTTCTAAAAAGTTTCATGAAAATTTTTCTTAATTCATGCGTCTCTGAAAGTCTCTGACACCTCCCGAATGCCTCTGAAATGCAGGAAGAAGAATTTTACTTGACTCATTCTCCTCTGAATTACCCTGAATCTCCCTGAATTTTTTTGAAAAGTCCGCTGCAAAATTTTCTCTAATCTACCTGTCTTTATGGGTCTCTGACATTCCCTGAATACCTCTGAAATGCTGAAGCAAAAATTTGACTGACTTAATACCTCTCTGGATTTCTCTGGATTACTCTGAGTCTCTCTGAATTACCCTGAATCTCTCTAAATTCCTCTGAATATTTCTAAAAAGTTTCATGGAAATTTTTCTTAATTCATGCGTCTTTGAAAGTCTCTGACACCTCCTGAATGCCTCTGAAATGCAGGACGAAGAATTTTACTTGACTCATTCTTCTCTGAATTCCCCTGAATGACTCTGGATCCCTCTGAATTACCCTGAATCTCCCTGAATTTTTTTGAAAAGTCCGCCGCAAAATTTTCTCTAATCTACCTGTCTTTGTGGGTCTCTGACATTCCCTGAATACCTCTAAAATGCTGAAGCAAAAATTTGACTGACTTAATACCTCTCTGAATTTCTCTGAATCACTCTGAATCTCTCTGAATTACTCTGAATCTTTCTAAATTCTTCTGAATATTTCTGAAAAGTTTCATGAACATTTTCTTAATTCATGCGTCTCTGAAAGTCTCTGACATCTCCTGAATGCCTCTGAAACGCAGGACCAAGAATTTTACTGAATTCATTCCTCTCTGAATTCCTCTGAACTACTCTGAATCTCTCTGAATTACCCTGAATGTTTCTGTAAAGTCCGCCGCAAAATTTTTCCTAATTTGCCTGTCTCTTTGGGTCTTTGACATTCCCTGAATACCTCTGAAATCCTGAACCAAAAATTTTACTGAATTGATCCCTCCCCGAATTTCTCTGAATTCCTCTGAATTTCTCTGAATTACCCTGAATCTTCCCGAATCTTTCCGAAAAGTGCGCCGCCCAATTTTTCCTAATTGACCTGTCTCTGAAAGTCTCTGACACCTCCTGAATGCTCCTGAAATGCAGGACCAAGAATTTTACTAAATTCATTCCTCTCTGAATTTTCCTGAATTACTCTGAATCCCTCTGAATGACCCTGAATATCTCTGAATCCTAATGAAACATCCAAAGCTTAAGTTTTCTCAACCCATTAGTCCCTGAAATCCTCCGAATCGCGCTGAATTTCTCTGATTCTTTCTAAATCTCTCTGAATCTCTTCGAATCTCTCTGAAACGTGAAATTTTCACAGAGATTCCGAGAGATTTTTTCACCAGGGTTGTTATGTTTTCTCATCTAGGCCCCGTAATGGTTCCCAAACTTGGCCCACATCAAGAATTCAATTTAGGTCAACTTAGGGAGCTCATTTTAGCCCATATGAATTCTCAAATTTCATGGGCCCCGGGATATTTAGGTGTTTTATTAGGTATTACCAGGTGTGTAAGTATGGAACCGGAATTCGCCCATAGGTGGCGCTAGATGTCGATGCAGTTACCGACACATCACGTCAGCGGTGTCTTGTTATTGTATTGATATCCGACAAAGATTTCCAACTCACAATAACACGAGTTTCATTCAGTAGCATTAGTTTATTAGGGATGAACATGTCGAGTTTTGTGCCAACAAATTACGATTTGCGGACAGCACTACTTTTCTGTTCTCATCTGAAGCAAACCGCAACCGAATCGCATCGAATGCTTGTGGAGGCGTTTGGTGAGCATGCTCTCGGTAAAACACAGTGTCTCGAGTGGTTCAAACGGTTCGAAAGTGGCGATTTTGACGTCAGGAACGGAGAACGTGGAAGACCACCGAAAAAGTTTGAAAACGCCGACCTGCAAGCCTCGTTGGACGAAGACGACGCTCAAACACAACAACAACTGGCGGATCAGTTAAAAGTGACCCGAAAAGCCATCTCCCTAAAAACCTTTGAATTTCCGCTTCTTTTGCGCTCAGATACTGTTCGGTTTACTCTTCCGCGTCACTCCATCCGCTTCATTTTCACCAGGGGTTTCATAAATTCTGTTCGGAGAAATCTCACAATAAAATGTTTATTCGGATGATACGCTGGTATTCCCTTAATAATATTCCTATTGGAGAATCCACTTTCAACTTGGAAATTCCTCGAAATTGTATACTATTCTGCAGAAATTTGAGAGTTCCTCGCTGAGACGGAGACCCTACTGCTGGATAAAGTGATTATATACAATACAACTAGGCTTGTGTTCCAAAACTTTGCTCCCGTACTCTGAAATATCAGTTCACTTTGTCTCTCCGATCAACTGAACAAAGCTGTGCTGTCAATTTGACCAGCTGATACCGCTACACTGATATTCAGAGTATAATGGCGGAGTAAAACTTACTTCCAACGTTGATATCGGCTCATTTTGAGATGCAGCCAAATCTAGCCCAATTTCAGCTGAAAGCAAGCATCCAAAACAAATGCCGACACAATGGAAGAGACTGAATTTTAGTTGAGATTTCAAGTAAGATGCAGCCACTTTCAGTCAGACTTTTTACCGTGTATTTTCATCAGAAATATTAGGCGATACTGTTACTGACGAGACGATACCGATACCGTGTTCAACGATACCGTGACGATACTCGCATCTGATAGTATTCCTCGATACCGAGACGAGACTTCCAAAGTATCGTCGAGAATCTCGTCTCGTGCACCCCTATAAATAACTGTATTCTTCAAAAATCGTCTCCCTGAAGAACTGCATTGTTGAAGAACTTTCCTCTTGAAGAATTGTATTCTTCATCATCTCCATTCTTGAATATCTGTATTCTCAAATAATTTTATTCCCAATCAAACTTACTTACAATCAAACAAATTTCTATCGAGGCATTGTTGATTGTTGCCATGAAACTATATAATTGTTGTTGCAATAAGCGGTGTTTATTATCGATTTTCATTCTATCAAAAACACCTCCCCAATAGTTATTCGCCTGAATATAGTTATTAAGAATACACTTCTTTGGAAAGACAGTTTTTGGAGTATACAGATATTCAAGTATGGATTTTTTAAAAGAAAACAGCTCTTTGACAATACAAATATTGAAAAATACAGTTCTTTAACAAAGCAGTTATCGAGGAAAGCAGTTCTCGCCGAATACAGATATTCGAAACTGGGATATTTCAAGAATCAAGTTCTTTCAGAAGACAGTTCTCTGAGAACTTGAGAATACAGTTCTTTAGGAATACAGAAACAAAGAATGCAGTTCTTGTTCTGCCTAAATAACAGATGTTTTGATATAAGATAACGTATTGTATTGAAAAATTCTGAACCCCTGAATTTGTTTCTCATAGAATGGATTTCTCAGAAAAGAAAGTTAGTAGTTGAAAAATAGGTGGATGGAGGGAGATTTGACGTCGAAATATAACGGGGCGTCCTCAAACTTCCCTTTGAACCTCTGTGTCTCTTGAAAAGATTCTTCATCCTCGCAAAATTCACACATCTCCCTTATTTGTCCCTGAAAACATGAATAAAGTAAAAAAAATATGAAATTCTTACGATTATGAAGAGAAAAACTGCCAAAGAGGAAACAATCACGTTCTTATATTTTCACCGAAGACTCGAAAAAAGTATAGAACCCTACAGAAAACGTGTTGTGAAAATTTGCTCGACTTTCTTCAAATCTGGCAAAATATTTCTAAAAATTCAGAAGGAAGTGGCTGTGAAAAATCACAGTTACATTTTCTAAATTCTCAGGAAGAATTTTTTCACAGTGGTTCCAACGCGTACACGCTCTTTTGAACAGATGGTTATCAACCATCTTGTAAAAGTAGTCGCGAATGCTCGAATAATCTGATAAGCTTCATCAATGGTACAATACCTATTTCCGTTAGCTATTCAGAATATCTGCTACGACAATCGCAACTATTTATAAATAAAAATCACGTAACTACTTTTTCTCGAGAATTTCAAGAATCCCAAGGATCACCCACCCTCATTCGAATTCATGACAACATGCAATTGTCGAATGAGTAAAAGAATATTATAAAAAAAATAAAATATCAGCATCGAAGTTGAAAGACATTTTATTCGATCCAGACGACATCCGGTGTCTGACGCACGAATATGTAACGACATTATTATTTTAGTGTCCGTGACACGGAGAGACGCGCAATATATTGAATGTAACTCAATTTTCAACGGCTCGACGACGAAAGTGGAGTGAAATTGAAGAGTGTAGAGAGATAGATGGAATGACGATTTCCAGCATAAAAGCTCCAAAACGATGGAAATTGAATAATTATCATTTTGAATGCTTTCCGCTGTGATACGTGAAGTTTCCAAGTGACCCGTGAAAAAGGACCGATGAACTATCATCATTCGAATAAAATTGATCCCTCGAACAAGGTATTTTCAGTTAACAAAGATAGCGCGTGTACGCGTAACAAACGATTGAAATTGATACAGAAATCGATATGCATTTAGGAACGGAATGAAATGTTGTCCGGATAACAATAATGAAATAATAAAAACGAGAGGCAGCGAGGTATTATTGAAAAATCGTGTCGATTAAATAGCAAACAAATGGAGGCCAGTGGGTAACGTAAGTGCGGTAACTCGATGGCAAAATTTCATTGAAACGTTTTCGAGAATGAATTCGAAATATTCGAAGAATTTAGGATTGGATTTTCGATCGTTGTTGGAGAGAACAATGGATTGCAATTCCTGATGAAACATCGGGGGTATATTATTATTCGTCGGATCCACGGCGAAACAAGAAGAATAAGAAACAAGAAACAAGATTCGTAATATTTGGCTGGAGAATTCCAATTTATCAATTTATTCAAGCTCATGAAGGGTGAATTGTTATCGACAAAAATATCATCTTCCATGGTTAGGGTGCATCGATTAAAAGCCAGTTGTTCCAAAGAAATAAGGAACGAGTTACAAGGGGATAAATCGATTCTTGGAACAATTACCGAGCCCCGGTGAATTCTACCAACAGCGCTTCGTAACACTGGCTGGCGCCGCGTCAACAGAAGCCACCGGGCTTTCTGGCTCGGATTTCACCTCGTCGTTTTTCACACCCGTTCTCTCTTTTCTCGTATCTTCTCACTCGATATCACACCTTCAGACTCTTCCTCTTTGGAGAAGACAGAGAATTCGTGGATTATGGAAAGAGAGTGCCTTGCCACAGTAGAAACATCTATTCGTGGTCAGACGCGGGAGGAGGGTGGCTTGCTTTTCTTTAGGATGACACAATCATTTTGTAGAATGTGACGTATTTGGAATAACGTTCAGTGGTACACAGTGTATAACGACGAATTCCAAGCTTTGACAAGAAACATGAAGGATGAGACGACGACGACGACGACGACGATGAGGAAGAACGAAGGAAGACGACGCAGGGAACCTTGTCAATTTGAAAATATAATTTGACATTTTTATTGAAATCCCAAGATGTTGCCTTAGAGAGGGATGTAATGACGTCGCTTCTTCGCGTTTATACATGTATCCCGTGGTACGTTGTCATACATCTGTTATCCTTCAACTCGGAGCAAGAAAAGTCTCGAGAGTTTAATCGGTGCCTGACGAATGATGGATCTGATGTTACGAACGTATGCGCATAACTATACAGAATAATCCATTAGCATATCAACCTTATTCCCCCTCCGCTTCGTCGTTGCCAAAACGTTTCAAGGTAATAAATAAACAATGAGAAATTACTATTTTCTAATTATGAAATCGAGACCCTCACGTTCGTTTTTTATCACTGAAAATCGATTCCTCCCATCATTCACGAGAATTAAACAAACCTGAAATATATCCTATGTATTTTTATCCCCGATTCCGAGCACTCGCATAAAGAATAGGAATCATATAATTGATGATTGATAGTTTCAATATCCGCGAATATTGAGAGCGGCGAGAGAAAAATCTCTCGCGCGTGTGGATCGTGGCGGAACACGAATACCGTATATGTGTGTGTGTGTGTGTGTGTGTGTTTATTTCGGAAATTCCCGAACGTTTCCAGAAATGTATCGAAGATGCAATACAGAAGAATCACCGTGCATGTTTTTCTTTCCAAAAGGTAAATGTAATTTTTGTACGTAATTCAGTGTACTCGGAGAGATGAAGAATTGGAAAACTCGTGCAAATCTAGAGCCGTGCGCATATTATACAAACGATGTCGACTGTCGATGCAATGTCACAAGCAGCAGGGGAGAGGGATACGAGTCGATCTCGTTGAAAACGTTATGGAATATTCTATTCATAAAACGACCCAGTGACCCCAAGACTTTCCTCGGAGTTCGAGTAAGCGAAATAGATTGGATAAAACCGTTATCGAGATTTTTCCGTATCCTCTATATTACTATCCCCTCCCTTACATATAGGACAGATTCAAAACGGAGATGGCATTCGTAAACGAAATTGCACGTCACGAAAAAATTCGCTTATTATTCTGCGCTTGGCTCGACTCACGGATATCATGCTACACACATTTTTGTCCCCGTATTATTTATCTTCGTTGCAGTTTCGAGCCAGCTCTCACGATTTTCTTTTTTCCCTCGCCCCCTCTTTTGCTGGCTAGGATCTTGTTTTTATCGAAGAGAAATTCAATTTGACGTGACGATAAGGAATACAATTACAACGAGATTTTAATCGACGCTTAGTTGGAACTCGAAAATTCAAAGTGTAATTCAAAATGAACGCCCGATATATCGTCTTTGATGATAAATATCAAAAGGATATGTTGCTGCTGTAGTATATGCTAAAACAACAACAACAACAATATTATAACAATACACGTAACAAAGAGCTTGAGAGAAAAAAATGTACACGAATATACGGAGAGAAGGAAGATGCAAAGAAATACGATAAAAGTGGTAAACGATGTGCTACGGAGAGGAAGAGAGGTGAGGGTGAGTACAGAAGGGGTGGGATGGTGGTAGTGGCAGTGGTAGTGGTAGTGGTAGTGGATACGGTAGTTTCACCAATAATGCAAAATGAAGGATGATTCGTGCACCCGAGTGATATTGAAATCCGTTGGAATCCAATATTTATTATTGCCTCGTTCGTTGGTTTTCGTTCTTCTCTTCGGTAGTATCATTTTTCCAGCGACTACGTACGAACGTATTCGGGATGTTTGTGTATAAGAACCAGTCTCCTACAATATTACATTTTTCTGTTCAACAAAATTTGAAGGAACAAACGGAGGTGAAGATTTGTGTTCGCTTCCAATTGGTTATGTTATTGACATTCCAATAATATTTCAACAAACGTTAGACATCGATCAAAGGAATATATAGAAGATACGTAGTCAATCGGAAGATTTGATTCCGTAACAATAACGGTGGTGATCCGTCTCGATTTATCATACAGTCAATATTTTGGAATTTTCTTCTCCAGAGATATATATGAATGCACGAGGAAAACGCGGGTTCATGTACAGAACGTGTTACAGAATTCTTCATCGTGACAGTTTTATTCGCGCGTCGATGATGATTCATTTATACGACTGATTATTATCTTTCGGAAAAATAAATACCGAGGAAACGATATCGGTGAGAAAATGGGATTAAAAAATATATGAGGGAAAAATATTTTCCCTCTTAGGAATATTAATTTCTGTTTGTACGAGCCGATGTGTTGTACGCGTAGGATGTGTTTTCATACGCATAGATCAGCTCTAGGAACGAGATGAATGATTGACAGGTCGACACGTTGAACGATGGCGGTCGCCGCTACGTGCCAGTCGATTCACTCGGTTTCGATAAATGACTTATTCCTCTTCATATCTGTTGACTGGTTTGTGGATCGAAAAAGTAAGCGATCGTAAATTGCGATGCGTGAATACTTTATTGTGGTGGAACGAGGATGGGATGGAATGGGAAAAAAGTCATGACACGATCATGATGATGATACGTCACTGCTGTGTTTTGTGCTTTTTTATTCCAACGAGGGATATAGGGAATGTCGGCCTCAAATTGAATTCGCTGAAACACGAGTGCCTTGTTCATTATATTTTCCGAAACGTACTGGAACACATTTTGAAGTTTTTCAACATAATCATTCACTGTAAAAAATAATCGGAATTTTCCTGCACGCGAGGATGTGAATATTCCAACCACGTATAGAAAATAGATATTCCAATCTGACGTGCATTGGAATTTTCTGACAAAGGAATGGGAAAAAGAAATCAATCGCGTACAAGATGTACTTGAAAGTTCAGCCGCAGCTGAAGTCGTAGCGTGCTCGCTTTCGACCCGAACGACCCGGGTTCGATCCTGAGTGCGGGTGTTGTTCAGTGACATATTCTTTGCCATGAATGTATGGGAAAATTATGAACCAATGATAGTATTTTTACTTTCGCGACGCATGGGGATTTTTCGATACAATGTATATGTTAATTACTTCACATACATCTATAGAAAATTTCCGACGGAAATTTTTTACAGTGTTGTTGTTGATTCATCTAAGTATTTGAAACCCTGGTTGAAAGAATCCATCAAATCTGAAAAAGAAAATTCCATGGGATTTGGTTGGAAAATTGTACAAGATTTAATCAAATTTGGCAAGATTCAATCAGAATCACATTGGAAAAAATGCATTATTCTGATTAAATCACATTGAAAACAATTGAATAGGATTTTGTCAGACCACTGTACAAGATTCAATTGGATTTGGCAAGAATCAATGGATTGTTCTGACCAGGGAAAACATATTCACTTGTTTATAACTCGAGATTTCAATTCTTTTGGAGAACAAAAAAATTTGAGGAATTGGTGAATGAGGATTCACAGCCCACCCATTTGTAGGAAGAAACAATTCTGTGTTCTCATCAAGGAGATTATTTCTGTATGAATTTCATTAAAATTTATAGAAATCTTGTACATAATTTGAATTAGGGGTTCAGGAACCCCGCATTTTACACCCAAACCGAACCAACCCAGACTAGGGGTCCTTCAATGAGAGATCTCAGACAACACAAGTTATTCCATGAGACCCTGGTTAAAAGAAGCCATTGAATCTGATAAATGAAATTCAATGAGATTCGGTCAGAACATTGTCCAAGTTTCATCGTCATTAAGTGAGATTTGACCAGATTCAACGAGATTCACATCAAAGTTCTGACCAAATCTGATTGAAAAATCACTGGTGAGATTTGGTCAGAACATTGTCCACGTTTGATTGTAATTTAATGAGAATTGGTCAGAATCAATGGGTTCTTTTAACCAGGGGAATTCGTTTGGAATACGAAGATTCTGAATACTCTGAGAATTCTTATGTGAATTCCAAAACAATTCCAGCAGAACTCATTTCAAATCGAATGAATTCTATGAGACTACTTTACGAATTCACTCAATGTGATTCTATTAGAATTAAAAAAATCGAATATATTCTGAATTCATATGGGACTTGTGTGTTGTCTGGGATAAGACAATCAGCTTTTTACTCGCCGCCATTAATGGGATAGGGGTTAGTTTGCGCGTCATTCAATGAATAAAATTGAATAATTCATGAAAAACCTGACGGAAAAGTGCGATTTATATTATATTTTCAATGGATCACTCAGTTTAATTCGTTGAATGACACATCCCAAACAGCACAAAAGTCCCCGCAAAGAGCTCCCGTTATGACAGTAAACATGAATTCATTATGAATAGTTTGAATCCAAAATGAACTCTTGACGAATAATTTGATCTTCAGAAAGAATTCCTATCACGAATTCATAAAGAACTATTCAGACATTCAACATGTAGGCATTTTGAATTCATTGAGTTCATATTGAATTCATTCTTACTGTCATAATGGGGACTGTTCGAGAAGTTCTTTCAGAAGTTTTTGTGAATTCAAAATGATCATTTGTGCTGTCTGGGATAAATTAGTTATGTAATTTTTGGTTATCCCATTAATGGCGGCCGTTGTCTCATCCCTCACTGGAGGATCCCTAACCCGGACAGCACACAACCCTATTGAAAAAATCCAGGTGGGAATCCATACAGGAATCCAGATGGATTCCCATGTTTTCCTGTAGGAAGTTCGGATGGTTTCCTATGGATTTGCTTGAATCCCATGGTTTCCTACGTGGATTCCCACCTGGTTTCTCACATGAGACATTTTTATCATGGATTCCCAGGAGTTCCAACTGGATTTTCAAGCTTCCTATGGGGATTTCGGAATGGTACCTGGATTCCTACCTGGATTTTTGCAATAGGGAAGTTCCTTTTGAGTTCGCAGAGAATTCAGGGTAAAGAATACCTACGAACTTCATTTCTATCAATTTATAGAGTATCCAAAATGAGCACATGGAGTATCAAAAGAATTCTTGAAGAGTTCTTGATGAATACATGTGGGATTTCTTGAAATGCACACAAAAATGCACGAGGTATTCGTAAAGACTCCCCTTTATGACAGTGAATATGAATCTTTATGGGAGTTCAAAATGTAGTCCTGTTCTGCCCAAGAGAATTTATAACGAATACTATGAACTTCGATCGACAAGAATTCAATCAGAGTCTTTCTGAATTTGTATCAGTCTTTGAATAAAAGTAATGTCCAAGATACAATTATTAGTAGTATATTTTCTCTTAGAAATTGATTGAATAGGTGCGTGTACGAGATTTTGAGAGTGCTCAATAGAGTGAAGTGAATTATGCAATGTAACAATCAGTTAGTAATTCATTTCGGTGCAAGAAACATGTAATAAATGACATATATCATATGATTTTGAGGTTAAAGTTTTGTATACAACAAAGCGATGTCACTCTAAAGAAGGGAAGTGTGCGAAAATCCATGCATTGTTCGTGGATAATGGAGTAATATATTCATTGACTCAAAATGTGTGAATATTGATTGTAGAAAAGCATTCATACGAACGATCTTTAATGTGTGGAGGAACTAATCGATCGTATCGAGTGTGGAAAATCCCTTTGGAAAACGATGGGGAGAACTCTGTGATCTCTATCTTTTTCGATAGAAAATTTATCAAAGACTTGATATCTAATTACAAAGGTTTATTGAATTATGAGAGAGTTCAGAACTTTATGGATTTATATGTAAATACATTATGAATCCTTTTTGGACAGATTACGTGTTCTTTCTGAACTTCTATATGTTTTCATTTCTACTCACATAACATACTGGCATACATTTGAAATTATTCTTGGATTCAAATGAATGATCCTTCTGCGTATTCTTAAAGAATTCCCTCAAAGAACGTGGCATTCAAATGGTATTCTCTGAGAACTCTTTGAGAACTAGTTGTTCTGTCTGGGAATTGGCAAACCCTTGATTTGAATCAAATTTATAAATACTCCACGTACGGATCAATCCTAATGGAAAAATATATACCTTCTCCAGGGAAGAAGTTCGCGAAAGAAACAGAGAATCTCCCGAAGAATTCCAATAGAACTTTGGCGGAAGATTCTGTAAAGGATTTTCGAGAATTGCGGAATTGATGATTCCGAAGTTTAATGAGATTCTAAAAAGACGAATGAGGGGAAAAAATAAAACAATAGCGGGGGAAGAGAGAATGAATTAAGAAGATCAGTGAATCGAAATAACGCGGTGATGAAAACGCGTAATGATAATTACCGGTAATCAATGAGAACCGTAACGATAATTTCAGGACTGGAAAATGGCTACTCTGTGTCCCTTTATGCCTCATGTACAAAATGAGAGGAACCACGCCACAGCGCAATATCCTCACGATAAACCGACTCGCCAACGTGCCAATTTGAATGGAGTTCATCTTCAGCTGTTGCCTTGAGCATATGTACATCTAGGTAGCCATTATGCGGTCCACACATGTGCGGTTCGTGATCAGAGATAGTAGGCTTTGCCTGGTTTCCTTATCTATTGAACTTGTCAGAAGAGTTTCTTACGGAACTATGGTCGTAAAAATGCTCGTGGGATAAATGTTTGTCCACGTGTATCGTTACAAGTTGAAAAAACGATAGACCCTGTACGGTGAATCGTAATCAAATCGTGATAAGACTTCGCGAGAGGGAGGGTGTGGGTTATTTTGTTCTTAGAATTCCAAAGATGATGGTCCCTCGTCACAAAATATGGTGGTCGAAAAATAGAAATGTAACTCATGTTTGAATGAAAATTAATAACTGATTGAATTGAAGCTTATAAAGCGAAGGATTTTTAAATCGTTGAACCATGATTTCGCTGAGTGATCCAGTTATAGATTTCGAGAAGGAAGAATGTTATCTTACGAGAAAATCTGAATTGGAAGGTCTAAAAAAAGCATTTTATGAGAAATTTTTAGGTATAAAAAGAAAGGATTGAGCGATTTTTTTGTGATGATTTGATTTATATTTGGAGTTAACAGAAGATTTTTTGATCGTGAAATAATGAAATAAAGCACATCTTTTCTCGGTTTTTATTTCCAAAATTATTATGAATTGTTGTACAAGATTGCAAGAGAAGCTTGTTATTTTCGAACTACAAGAGTTGATGGAAAATTATTGTCCAAGGATTTTTGTAGCAAGTTCAAGTAATTTTTTTCCTCCAAGAAGCACTGTTTTTTTCTTTAAAACTCGATTAAATTTGGAAGTATCCAATTTCTTCGGTTTTTTGTTAATTCACGTAGAAGGATGATGTATGGAAATTGAAATTTTTCTTGGTTTCTCTGTTTGGGATGGAGAATACTGTCTCTATCTTACACGCCGACGGGAGGGAGACACTACATTTGCAAGGTGCTCCACAAACCCCAGTGAAAATGATTATAGTGGTTGTCTAGCTCCTCTCAAGGCACTAGCAGTAAAGCTAGTCACTAGGCAGGGCCTTGACATTAACTATGATGTGGCTAGAGTCATTTCTGCTAGGGAATATGAATATAATTCTGAGATATCTGATGATTTCAGGCCAGGAAAAGAATTTTTTAATCCTTCGAAGCACACGTACAAATATTCAAAACAGTTCTTTTGATCAATTATTTTCTTCCTACAAAAAAATAATATGCTTATTCGAGACCTCCTAATCTAAGTTCTCCCCACAAGAGTGAATTGAATTGAATAAAAACAACATTTTATGTTGTTAGGTTTTATGAATATCCGTATAATCCAGGGCATCTCATTTACGAATTCAATTTATATATATCCTGAATTTATGGATAATCAAAGAACAAAGAATAATATCAGTCTTAGCGTGAGTATTGAATTTTTGAATATTGAATATAAATGAATGATTGATGAGAATGCTAGAATTATTTCAAAATGAAGAGGATGAAGCAGCTCAACCGAGATGAATTCTTAATCTTATTAATGAGTTTATTATGGAGCTTTAATATGGAAATGTCTCTATTTTAACGCATAAGTTGGAGTTATCAATTGATTAGAGTGATTCCTAGAAGATTTATATTTGGGTTGATAATATGAGAAAAGTAAGAGAACTGGAGGCTTGAATAGTGAAATGATTTATCAAGTTTGACAGAGTTAAAACGGAAGGTATTCAGCTTAAATCTCAACCACATGAAGCATATAGAAAATGGAGGTTAAGGGAGAAAATAGAAGCGAATATACCTTTTTTTTTTGAGAATTTATCGCAATTCGTTGGTTGAAGATAAGATAATGAAATGAAGCACACCTCGAAATGTACACTCGAAACTATCTTTACAATTTTGTTCAGACAAAAATATTTCAAAATGGCGGAGCTATGAGGTGGTACCTCATTTTTGCAGCTTACAGGTCTCCATTTTTATCTAAAATCAAAGAACTAAAATTCTATCGTCAAACTTGACGGAGAGAAAAACAAAAAATAGAATTCACTTACCCCAGTGAACACCATATGTAAATGTTACATAACACAGAAATCACAAGTGACGTAACTCTGTTACGTACATGTGATGTAACAATTATATAATATTCTATGCTTATGTTTTGTAGCAATTTGTTACTTCTATGTTATGTATCAGTTACATAAGCAAGTGACTTTAAGAAAACATAACTTGCCATTTTTATGTTATGCATTAGTTAGGGGAGTGTCGAATAAGTTGGGAAATGTCAAACTATTTCTGTATAGTTGGGTGTTCAGAAGAGTTTTTTTTACCAGGTACATATCTAGTGAATATCGAAAGTAACCTATTACCATATGTTTCATAGCTAATCCAAGTAGCAACGCGCTTCCAAAGCGCTCCAACATGCCGTGGGTTACCTGGGTACGTGGTAGTTACATCAATGTTACGTTCAGTATTTGCTGCGATGTGATCACGAAAGAATTGGAATTTTCATGTGATGATTATATGATTCTTTAGTATTGATATGACATCGCCATCACGTTACACTTATACATTTATTCACGTAACTGTGATGTAACATTGTTCCTCACATAGTTATGTAATTGAGTAGGAAATTGTGAGTTACGTGTGACTCACATGTGACTCCCAAGTTACGTAACTGGTGACTCAACGTTATGTAACTTTGATGTAACATTTACATAACTGTGCTCACCGGGACATTGCTTTTTTTCAATTTTTCAATTAAAAAAAGGAGTATGTTTTTTTCAAAACACTCCTGAATTTTCAATTTCACATTTTCATTTGTTTTGCCTCCGTCAAGTTGTGCGTTTTCACATATTCTAACGATAGAATTTGGGTTTTTAGATTTTAGAACAAAACGGAGGCCTCCCAGGTAAAAATTGACCATGGGCGCTAGGTTGCCGCAAGGCTCACCAAGATGGGCCGAGCCTAGACTACCAGGCATGGCGCAACTCTGAAATGATAACATCATTTCAGCCTCAGCCCATTCAGCCCATCAAGACCCAACACTGGAAACAGGGTTGTGATAGCATATGCCGTCAATGGCAGACCATACAAAAATCTGTTCGCCAAGGATGAGCCAACGCTGTAGCAATCTTGCGGCAGGGTTGCGCCCATCTCATGCCAATGGTCACTTTTATTTTTTATTGTAATTGAAAATAAAATAAAAAATCCATTCTATCATTTCGATTGAACGAAATGAATGTCGGAGAATTTCAACATGTAATTTTTCTGATTAGTTTAAACTGATGAATGACGTAAATCCGGTGGTCCTGGCGTAGAAGTAGGCGGGTCTGGAAACAGATGAAGAATTATTTCTGTCATGGAATCTTCAAAGGAGACTTATATATTGATTGAATGCTTGGTTCGCCACTCGCAGGAAACAAGCATCACTCTGGTGAGAGTTATTGTAATTTGCTGTTTGAGAAGGAAGTTTCACTCTTAGCCAAGCTATTACTCAAGTCGAGTCAAGCTAACGCCTAAACTGAGCGAGGCCATCGCCCAAGCTGAGCCAAGCTATTGCCCAAGCTGGACCAAGCTACGACCCATGCTTGGTGCAACATGAGAATCCATTGTCATTCAGAGTTGCCTAATGCTTAGAGCAGTGTCCCACCAAGCCGTAGAGAGCCTCTGTTGAAAGCATGCGTTTTCCTTCAAGCAATATTGGTTGAAGGATGGGCCAAGCGTGGCGCAGCCAATGATCAATGATGGATCAACGAAGTCGATTTATGACTTCCCATATTGGTACAATGTTTAGACCATTGTCAACCATCCTTGTCCCTACATAGATTGCCCAGCTTTGGCTGGCAGCCTTGCGTCTAGCTATATTCCGTCGTCAGCATTGGCGGAGCCTGAAGATTTTTATATGGGCTGTGGGCTGCAAGGCATACAAACGAGACACCAAATTCCAACAGCTGTAGCTCCACTATTTTGAAATATTTTTGTCTGAACAGAATTAAAAAGATAGGTTGAAACGTAGATTTTAAGATGTGCGTTGTTTCATTGATGGATCCTCGGTCAATTTTTCATAATAAATTCTTTCAAAAAACGGTACGTTTTACATGTATTTTCCCCCCCTTAGGGGATTTTTGGTGCAATTTAAATATTTAAGAGAATTGATAATGATTTTGAACAAATCGGTACTGTACCATAGAGGTATTTTAAATGAGGGAGCTCTTTGCATCGATGTTTACGGAAATCGATATCTTTGTTCTGATTTTTCATAAGTTGAGAATTTTATCCACAATTATGGAAAATTAAATATAAGAATGAAAAAATGAAATAAGAGTAAAGGAATAAAATAAAAGTAGAACACAGTTGAATAAATAAAGTGAAAATGAGAGTAAAGAATTGAAGTGAAAAATTGAAAAAGGAAATTAAACAAAAATGGGAGAAATAATCTCGTTTCATAATTAAATTATCAGTGATGAGGAATTGGTGTTATGAAGAATTTGGATTTCATTTCCAGTACATTTGATTCATATTCATTAGTTTTGATATGTTAATTCTTTGATTTTGATTTTATTTTTATTCCTGGGAGTCTCATGTTTGGACGTATTTTTATAGGATTATTTAGAATGATCAATCAATATTGATATTATTGGGATGAATAATTTTTGCGATATTTCAATTCAATCAATCAGAGAAATTCGATGGATGATTGATGGTTCACGATAGGGTACACTTATTTCATAGGGGAGACCGGGCACGGTTGGAACACAGGACGGTTGGAACGCCACAAATATTCTGCTAATTGTTTTCGTAATAAGTGAATTACGCAACGTGTGGTGAATGATGCGACACTGAGATTCGTGATGGGACTTCGGTTTCACTTCATTCCTCCCTGGATCTTTTTCCCCATTATTAAAAATTGGCTAGATATTTGTCCTGTTCCAACCGTCCTGTGTTCCAATCGTACCCGGTCTACCCTAATTATAAATACCCGTCTGGAAATTATTCCGGGCGTCCTGTATTGAATATAGGCCCCGTATGGACTCATATTGGGTATACAAACTTGGGATGTTCTAGCCTTAGCCAATAAGGGGCCTAGTCGGGTTCCTGATATTCAGCCTGATTTCTCTGAGTCAGGGATACCCATATAAAGCCTATATGGGGCCACGCCAATTTTTACCAATTTTTTCCCCGGTTTCAAAAATCTAGGGACACCAACTAGAGCCTTATTAATAGGGGCTTGCAAGGCTTCCCGTATTCTCCCGAAGCTCTTGATTTAAGCATACCTGTATACAACCCATGTAGGGCCGAGCTGTATTTCCAACGTTCTCCCCGTTTTGAAAATTTGAATGCACCCAACTACAACCTGCATAGGGCCTTGCCCTTATATTGATTCCTTTTTTGAATGTAAACCTATTTCAAAGAGCAAATTTACCGAAATCGTATTGGTAATTTCGACTTTTTGCGGTGTATGCCCCCAAAAAAATATTTCATCCATGATTACTGTGTTCACACTATCGGTGAACAATGTCCAAAAGTCGGAAAAAACATCACTGTATGGTTGATTCCAAGACTGAATGAGGCTGTTCTGTTTTTTGATACAGTCCGGTAAAGTATGAACAAAGTAACCCTGGTAGAAATCGAACGTGCTTGAAACACCGTCAAAGCGTGCAATAAAGTGACAGAAGCGTTTGTGAAAAGTTTCGACCGCCAAATGACTCTAAGGCAAATTTGGTTGAGCGTGCTATCACATTTCATTGAACGTCCAACGCACCCTTCTTACTGAACACTCTTCTCCAACTCTTCAATAACTCTTTCCTGATGTTTACGATGTTTCGGTAGTGAAGGTTTTCAACACGCTTATAGGACTTCCCTTGTATATATGTTTTGATTGATTGAGAATTATATGATTTTGAGGTTAGAATGTTTAGAGGGTATTCTTTACCTTTTATACCAGTTGTTAAGCTAAGAAATTGTATTGGTATTCAAGATATATTTACCAATATAATTACTAAACAACAATTGTTTTGAATTATCGAACTGTAATTTGATGATGTTTGATATGTGAAAGTTAATTAAATTCTTTTGCACATTTAATAATTACACATGGGATATTGAAATTGATTTGTAAACTTTCAGGATGAAAAATCATTTTAATTCAATGAGAAAGATTGAATTTAAAGCACATTCTCTTATGACACAGTTCATCAGGGAAATAAAGTTCCAATTTTTCAATCACCGATGTTAGCCTAGCGGTAAAGGACTTTCTCCCGAGTTCAGAAGTTCTTGGTTCGATTCCCCTTTGCAAATTCTTTTTTTTTTACTTTCTTTGGGCTCACTTTCATGCACGCTTTACATCCGCCAAATGACTCCTCCGAAACGCTTCTGATACTTTGAATTGACCCTTCGATTACTCTTATAGGACTCTCTAATAACGTCTTTGTAACTCTTCCCAGAACGCTCCATTTTCACCAGGGAACGTTGGCTGGAATACCCGAATAGAAATTGGAATCGGCTCTTTCCAGGCTCTATCTGGACTCAAGTCGAAGTTGTCTGGGTACAGATAGGGCTTTGAATAGCCCAATTTTCAATCGAGGAGACTTCCTTCTTGCAATATTTATTCAATTTGATGATATTTGCAACAATTCATTATCATTTTAAAGGTCCTAGTTTCATCGCCTACATTAGCTCCATCCTGGGTGTCCTACTGTGAAGATTGTTAAACACTCGCTTGACAATCCTGTCTAGGCCCTATAAGGGTAACCAAAATAGGGCCTGAAATGAAACAAGGACGCCTAATTTGGCCGAAACTGCCGTCAAGAGTTATTTTCCACACGGGATGGTCCTTCAGTTCCATTGAAATTATTGAATTAAGTCGTAACAAGGTGAAAATACTGGCAAGTGTTTTGAGAATTATATTCAAAGTTGAATGAACAATTATTTTCGATCATTAAAATAATTATATTCTCAATTTTCGAGATATAATATACGAAGAAATGAATGAAAATTGTACGATTTCGAAGAACCGATGTTCTTCTCTACATCGCCCTTCTTTATTCTGTAGGAGAGCATCCATATATTACATAACGCTATTTGGGGGAAGGGGGGGGGTTAATACTTGGTGTTACGGGGGGGAAGAGAGGGGGGGTGGCTCCAACTGCTGAGAATATGTTTTTTTCCAACACTGTGCGCAAAATTCCACGAAGCGTTTGAAATTTGAATCCTATTCATTACCCCCACAGCACCACAGTTCAGAAAGAGTTTATAATAAATTCATTTTGAAATATGAGAATTCAAACTGAATGCATCAAGAATTCTTTCTGAACTGTGGTCCTGCGCGGGTACTTTTCTCTACAATATTCGTAATCTTCCGTATTTTCATATAAAAATTCATTCTACAAACCTTCTTGTTTTGAGTTCGATGAAAAAAATAAGAAACATTCATATATTTTCAAGCGATTTCCAGAAATTCATTGAAATATATTTTGTCACAAGTGGAAATTAATGTTGTCCTCGGAATATAACAAATCCGTTGCTCTCAATGAATTATATAAACAATTCAAGACTAAGTAAATCATCGAATACAAAATAGAATAATTGATTCAATAGATAAGTTTTATTTCTTATTCGCAGGATATTCAAGACTGTTAAGAAATTCAATTGTTACGTGACGGCAGTGGGGGGGGGGAGGATGCAGTGTCACGGGCATGTCACGTAGGGGGAGGGGGTGGGTAGTGAAAATGTGAGAAAAATGCGTCATATAATATATGGACGGTCCCCAAAGGATATTTTGTCCAGTTTCAAGATATTCCTTCAATACTTTGGTCGAGGGCATTTTCTAGAGGATATATTTTGTATATTCTCCAAGATATTTGACATCTTCATTCACAAGTGATAGGCTGCGTTCGAAGGAAGTGTTTCAAAAAATATGGCAGGAATTCGCTTATTCTTCACTCGTCATCAACTTCTAGTGGATGTTTCGTGAATTTCGTGTTGAATTCGAGAACATTGTTCATAAAAACTATCCAAAAATTATCTAAAACTCGTCGGAATTCACTTCCACCAAGTCCACTAAAACTATTTCATCATTAATTCCATACCCGTACAGCACAACCACCGATCTCCGGACATTTCTCCGTTGCCTCTACGTCGCTTCTCCGTCCATTCGCCTTGTATCCACGTCTCCCTTTTCTCCACCTCACTTCCACGGAGATGCGAAATGGACATTGGTGGGTGTGCTGTTAGGGTACTCATTCCCATTTGATTGTGTCATTCAAAAACTCAGAGAGAAAAAGTTGCTGAAACAGCGGGCCTCGAAAATTTGCTTTGCTGATATGGCAAAACTAAAGATAGCAATGTTTTTACTAATTCAGCAAAGCAGATTTTTCGGAATCGCTTTTCGAGCAAGAATTTTCATCAACAATCCCATCCTCGATTCGTCTCTCTATCCAGTTGATCAATCGCATCAATAATTCCATATTCAATTCCTTTCCCGGGAGGCTACGAATGACCACCGCAACGCGTTCCATTCTCTTCCATCTCTTTTCCCTTCCAACAACCACAACCTAAACTTTCCTTCTCAGAACAAATGTTTCGAAGCTTATTTTTGAAATCAAACCCAACGTATCAATGTCACACGCGTTCCATTGATCACGACCACCTCGTTCCCGTCCACTAAACGCACAACCGCAACATCAGCGGGAACAATTTGCAACTAAATTCTCCCCTTCAATCTCTCTCATATTCGAACGTTGATTAGACACGTTCATTAAACTTTATTAATTACTCCATCGTCGGTTGTGAACTTGGGTAATATAATTTATTAGGCAAAAATATATGACTGCAATTGACAAATAACGAGGCTATTAAATATTGTAATACCATTGTGTGCCATCGAGTGAGGAGAGAGAGCAAGAACTCGGAGTAAACAACAGCCCGAGAATACTGCTCTCAGGGGAGAAGGTGAGAACAGAAAAAGAAGAAAAAGGAGAAGAAAAAGAAGTTGAGACAGTGTATCAACTCCGTTCTCATCCTCCGGACGATTTGAATAAGCCTTGCAAGTCTCCCGACTCCAGAGAGAGTTGAAAAGCCGCGCGCGATGTTTGCCGAATACCACTTCGTATGCCAGATACGTGAGGGACCGTTTCTGAGAGCGCGCATATTTTTGTTTTATATACATATACTCTACGTGTGAACCCCTTGCAGAAGGGGCGATATTGGAAGAGGAACGGAAGCGGCAGAGGAGCAGCAGCGACAGCAGCTAGAGGTATATCTATTTTTTTCCTCTGATAGAAAAAGCCCTTGAGTGTATTTTGAGATGGAATTTCGCAACATTTTGTGCTCACTGGCGCTCAACAAATATCCGAGAAATGGAGGTTATCGATCAAGCATCGCTGAAACTAAAGTAAATCGCTCTGGAATGGTATTTGTTTTCAAATGATGTCATGTACTGACGGGAGAATCTGCTTATCGTATGTTATTCTAATTTCTGATAAAAATGTGAGAATTGTTTTCATTTAGGATCGCTTCGAGATAAAAATTCCCAGTTGGTGAAACTTCATTACTTTTCATACACGAACATCGTTTATTCGTATAAAAGGTTATTAAAAAGTATTTAATCCGAGGTATAAATTTCTGGGCGGATAAAGAATAACAACGAAGTTAAAATGCGATAAAATGTGACTGGCGAACCTGTACAAATAGGTCGAAAATGAAGGGAATTAATCTAGTGATCAACTGTGGAAGAAGTGGAGGGTAACGGGAAGTAGGTCGAACGCGAAGGAAAATAATCTGTATCCTGTACCACAGAAGACACTGGAAGTAGACATGCTTTTTTCTCCTTTCTGGAAATATGCCAGACGTTAAAGAATGCAATCTGCTTTCAACGATCTTCTTTTTTTCTTTATTTCGTTTTTCCCCTCCCCCCTCTCTCTCTCTCTCTCTTTCGAAAGTAGTTGGAAGTAACCGAAAGAACGAGAAAGTCGTGTACTTGGGAATTCTTTTTATTCACCAGATTTTGAGAAAAAGTTGAATCGAATAACGTATTGTGAAACTTTAATACAAATATCAAACGATTGAATTTAGATAATACTTTTCTTTCAAAGAGAATCGAATCGATGGAAAAGAAGGGAGGAAAAAACCGATTGATGAGAAAAAGGTAAGTTAAAGGTAGAGGTAGAGCAAAGCTTTCAGTCAAAGAGAGCGATAAAGTCTGTTATATGAACCATACATTTCATATGACAGGGCAAAGGGTTCGTTCAATCAAGAATCTCGAGGCTTGCGAGGTGCAAGCGTGCCATTGACTTGCACGCGAGATTTGCGAGTGCGATGTTAAACCAGCTGCCATTTCTAATATAACTCCAAGTTATATGTGTTCGGATTTCTATATTTTCGAGGTGAGAAAACCGATCGAAACACACACACACACACACACACACATATGGGGTAGCGATATAATTGATTTATGAACACATTTGGAGACTCGAATGTGTCCTAAAACATCCCATAAACCAAGATATCATCTCATACGATATATAATAATACTTTCATAGCCAATCGAATCTTTCATTTTGATTTTGTAACTTGGACAAACTCGCTAGAGGAAGGTATTAAAATTCTGCAAGAGCTTCACCTGTAGACGACGTGTTTCGTTGTAGGACAGTGTTTCAGTTATGACACGAAGGGTTATCGGTAACTAGCCAGCCAGCTACCGCTTAACTCACATTCTCGCATCAACCATTCGGCGCGCAGATGTGTACACGGCGAGAGAAGATACTCTCAACAACGTTCGAGGATAGTTTAGTCCCTTTCCCACATCCAAGGCACTTTCGAGTTACCTTAAAGGCAGGTATTCTCCAGAACCAATAAAGACTTGCTCGCGCAAACACTGTGGAACTGACACACACACATTCGCACACAACGGCTGTATAACCACGAACAATGTATTTAACGAGGTACTAAGGGATCCAAGGACAGCCATTTTGCGGGTGAGAATTAGACCACTTAGGACTCTAGAACGAGCCACGAAAAGTTACGGTAACTTTTAAAGCCGAACAGGCAGTTGAGGACGAACACACGCCATTCGGTAATTGTCTAAAGTGATGATCTTAATCGACGGAGAAAAGATTTATAGACTGTGTATGAAATGAATATGATACCTCGACGAAATATGTTCCCTCTTGTTTTTACAACCTTGCGTTCGAAGAGTTCAACCCGCACATATAATAATCTAGAAATAATCGAAGATTAGTTCCCATGTACGAATACACACAACTCCAAAGCAGGATCGTAATTCAAATCTCCAGTTCCGATAAGGTTTGAAGGTGATTCGAAGCCGTTTCGTCTTTTGGGTTTAGAATGAAGGAGGAGGGAAGAAAGAAGCATTAAAAGAGGAGGAAGGAAAAAATGGGGAAAAACGATCGGTGGAATGGCAGAAAGAGGAGAAAGAAGAAGAAGAAGAAGAAGAAAAAGGAAAGTGTATTACCCTCCAGCGGTGGATCGTTCGCTCCTGGCATTACCGCCGTTTCCGTGTACCTTGCAATTTCCGGCCGCGCCATAATTAAAATGTCCGTCGCTTTGACTTATCGACTTGCGCGTTCGCTTACCTCCTCACGCTCACGATGATACTTGCCGAGAAGGAAGATCCGAACTTGGATAGAAAATAGGTTTCGGGCTGGGGGAATATATGTTGACGTCGTGGAGCAGAGATCAGTTAAAAAGCCGATATCGTTCCTGGCTCGTTCCTTCGAATCGAAATCACGATCGACTCTAATTATCAATTTGATCCGGGTTCTCGTGTAATCGAGATTCGTTATTGCGTGATTGATGATAGATTCGATTCATATACGAAACATCTGCAAGGATCAAAAATTATCATTTATCTATTCGAGATAGAAATTTAGACGGTTGGATATCGCACGAGGCGAACCAGAAAAACACATGATACTTCATTGAAATGACATTTTTTTCCTTCTCATACGGTACTCGTAAAATGACGTGAGATGACAAGCGACCCTTGATGTTGCCTCTTGCCCTTTGCGAATCGTTTTCTTCGTTTCAAAAAGTTTTTAACCTCTTGCTTATTTCGTACTCTCTCTCTACTTCCAGCAATTAAAACATACTCAAAAGGACTCGGTAATTGGTACTTGCTTCACTCGTATAATGAAGCATTTGTTCCAACATATCAAAAACTGTGAATTGGACGAATATGTAGTTTGAACTGGGTTGAATTTTAGTGAAGGTTGAGGTTAGGTTGGATGGTAGAATTTTATTTTCCATGCGAGGTCATATTTTTTGCTGATAGATATCAGTATCTCATGCCGATACTGGCAACCCTATATAGTGAAAATGACCCCTATATAAATCTAATATGGTCTAAGCCATATATGTCCATATATAAATTCAAACACATTCGCATACAGCACAAAAACAATTTCTCCAGAGTTTACTTCTATAAATCTTGAATGAGCTTGGCCAGAATCATTTTGAGTGGAAGAAAACTGGCTTCGAAGTTGATTAGTAGGAAGTTCCCGCAGTGGGGATTGAACCCGGTTTCTGCGAGTGTGAGTCAAGGCTTCTATTACATCAGCGAATCTCCGAGATGAAGACACCACTCTCAAAGTGTCATTTTTTGTAATCATCCCCATGTGTGTATGGACCATTGGCCCAATAATGGACCAAGCCTGGCACAAGACCTGCCGAGACACGTCTTGAACAATTTATCAAACTTGGCCCAGGCATGGGAATTATAAGATCAGGACAAGCTTGGGCCAGTGGTTTTGCCAGACCCAGTCCAATTCATTTACCAAGCATCAACCAATGCTTCTTTGATATGGATGGTAAAAGTAATTGATTCATATTTCAGTTCATGACTTTCTCCCTCAGAATACCGTACATGAATTATCTTAAAACGATAGAAAAAATGTGACAAGACTGGGACAAGCTTGTATGATCATTGGAAAATTTGCGTTCTTTGATATTCCAATCAATTTTGATTCTATCGTTGAATTATGCTGAAACTATACCATAGTGTGTAGGACTAATTATGGCAGGAAGATTCCCCAAGTCTTCAGCCATTGTAAATTCAAAATTCAGTCAATATTTTTTCAACATTGTGCCACTTATGTGGGCAATATTGGCACAATTGTTCTCAACGAATGCTCGATTTCTACACTTGTGCCAAGCTTGTACCAAATGTAGTGGCCATTCCAAAAATATTAACAAATGTACCATGACTTACTATCCATTGGGAACAAAGGGACAACCATGGAACAATATTGGGCCAATTGTTCTTGAGGGAGGTTTGTTTTTGACATATGTGCCAACCTTGGGACAAGCTTGGGTTCTCTTCAGTCTTGGCAATCCCTGCATGGGTCGTGATGGAAGTTTGAAAAATTCGCTTCTGTGAAATATAGACTAATCGATTCAGAGTCTTCCGAAATGAAGAATGAATAGCACTTGAGAGGAACGTTTTTTAAAAAGTGCAACTCCAAAATTCATCGAGTACTGGAGCAAATTGATGGAAAAATTTCAGAAATTTGTCTCTGTGCAATATAGATCAATTAATTCAGAATTTTTTGAAACAAAGAGTGAATAATTCATGGGACAGGCGTTAAGATCCCATGTGTGTATGGACCAAGCCTGGCACAAGACCTGCCAAGACTTGTCTTGAACAATTTGCCAAACTTGGCCCAGGCTTGGGAATGATAAGATCGGGACAAGCTTGGGGCAGTGGTTTTGCCAGGCCCGGTCCAATTCATTTACCAAGCATCAACCAATCCTTCTTTGATCGCAGATATGGATGAAAAAAGTAATTGATTCATATTTCAGTTGTACTGTACATGAATGATCTTAAAACGAAAAAATGTGACAAGACTGGGACAAGCTTGTATGATCATTGGAAAATTTGCGTTCTTTGATATTTCAATAAGATCTCACTGAAATGCCATAACAGGAATCTTATAATGATCTGATCCCGTACGGAATTCAACATTGGAATCCCCCGAGTCACCCGAAAAACTGATGGTTCATTTTCACGTGTATATCATCCCTAGTGAGCACAACTATCGGCCCAGGCCTGATCCGAGCCCCAAAGTGGTTATCCCCAAGTCTTCAGCTATTGTAAATTCAAAATTCAGTCAATATTCTTAAACTTGTGCGAAGCTTGTACCAAATGTAGTGAGCATTTCAAAAATATTAACAAATGTACCATGACTGACTATCCATTGGGAACAACGGGATAATCATGGAGCAATATTGGGCCAATTGTTCTTGAGGGAGGTTTGTTTGTGACACATGTGCCAACCTTGGGACAAGCTTGGGTTTCTATCAGTCTTGGCAATACCTGCATGAGACATTTTTTTTTTATCACATTTCATCAATAATAAAGAAAATACTTCATACATGAATGAATATTTAAACTATATATAATCGAATCTTCATATAAGACTCATATCTGAATTATATAAGGGTCATATATGGATCATGTAGGAGGCATAAATGTATCGTGTGATTGATATATGATTCATATAGGCCCATATATGATTCATATAGGTTCATATATGATTTATTTTCACTAGGGAAGGCTGGCAAAAACCCAAGCTTGTCCCAAGGTTCGCACATATACCAGGAACAAAATATAACATCACTTTCAATCATTCCAGGACCACCCTGATGAAAAAATTCCTCTGAAAATTTCATTAAATTCCACTCCAACATTCTAAATTTCACTGATGAACTCTGAAGAACTCTGGAAAACTCTGAGGCAATCTGAAAAACCCTGGAAACTTAAAAAAAATTTTTTCGAATTCTGAAAAACTCTCACTTATCAGGCACGTTTTTTTATTGACAATTTTTCTGAATATCTATGAATATCTCTCAATTTTTCTGAAAATCACTGGAATTCTCTGAGGAACCATGAACAGCTCTGAGATCCTCTGGAAAGCTCCTCACTGAAAATCTCTGAAAATTTCAGTATTTTTCAGCGTAATTTTTCCACCCAGGCAATGTCAAAAGAATTGTTTTTAATCCTCAACCATAACTCAGATTTTATTTAATTCAATAAAATTTCATACATGAGCTTCATTTCAATCTAAATTGAGTGCTGCTGAAATTTTTTCAATTGTTTTAAATAGTTCATCCAATGAACGACAATACTTTCAAATATAAAATAAGTTTAGCCTATCGTAAACCATCGATTATTCATAAAATTTCTTCAATAACTTGTAATACCGCTAAAATTGTTCGTTGCAATATTATTAAATTGTAATCATCGTTCAAAATAATTCTCTAAGAATACGTTTGAAAATCAGATTCTCAGGAATAAAGATAAAATAAATAAAACATCGAAAACAATTATTCAAAGAAATTATTCAGAAAATTTGTATTTAATTTCTTTTTATACACTGTGAAAAATTCGTCGAAAAGTTGTTTCGATGCCTTAAGATGTTATTTTGACACCGTATGGTGTCATTCTAACACTACGTCAAGTTATTTCAACACCGAATTTTGGGTTGGACTTTTTCGCTCTTCTTACAGTGTACTTGCTCACTTTAACTCCATTCTTCCAACCTTATTCCACTTCATTTTACTCTTATTTTATTTCTTCCACAGGGCTGCATTCTTAATTCAATTTTCCGTAATCGCGGACAGATTTTTTTCAAAAGAATCAGAATCTTCCCTTCATTTTCCTTCACTGTTCCTCTGAGAAATGGAAAAATTTTCAACTCATGAATCGAATAAAAAGTTAGAACAAAGAGATCGATGTCTGTGAAAATTGATACAAATCGTCGAAACATTGGAGGGAAGAAATCGATCTTGTGAAGATCTCATCGAGATCGCCCATCTCTATTCAGAAACCTGGGTCAAACTTGGTGGAAACATTTATGACGAGGTCTAGTAAGTTCATGGCCCAGCCCATGTGGGAATTGAAACACGGGCTGCTACTGGCTCCCTACTGTCGCCGGAAGTGCCAGGACTGGGGAATCTGGAGCGACCATTATGGGGCCAGTTGGATTGCCAGTACTGGCAAAAGAGTTGAAATGATGACATCATTTTTCATAGGGGCCAGTATGATATTTATAATCACGGTGGTAGCGATATGTGATGTGAGCCTGCTGCGGTGAAACTCTGGCATTGCAACAAGATCAGTTGTTTCGCCAGAGCTGGATGAGAGATGACAAGAAGTCGGAATGATTACATCCCAGGTATGCGATGACAAATGTACCAAGCTTGGTGCCAAGCCTGAGCCAATGCTAGTCAACATTGGGCTTAGCATGGTCACCAACATTGGCGCCAAATTAGATTGATGTTTGGGATGATAACAATGTTCAACGCTTGGCATCCATGATTGGTTCAATATCAAGATTCAATATTGGTTTTATGTTTTGAATCGATATTGGTGCCATGATTGATATACAATCAACCTGAACGAATAGGATAGTTTTCTTATTGGCATCCAAGCTTCATTGAATATAATATATTCCAACACATGAAATTTTGGAATATTGAATTTCGACACAGTCACTTCAGTCTAGATAGCACAAGAGTTCTAAAAGAGTTCAGAATTGATTGAATGGATTCATAAAGAACTCTTTTAGGACTCTTGTGCTATCTGGGAGGACGTTGAGAGGATACCCGTATTTGGGCTGATGTACATCCAGGCGTATACTCTTTCAAGTTTACGAAATGCGAATAAATTCCAAGTCCACGTCATGTGGCAATATCTAGGCTCACGGCGAGCCAAGTGTCGATTAAAGCTTGGTTGACGGAAAATGAATATGTTTAGTCCTAGCATTGATGTCTGAGGTACTATTAAGGGTCGGTTACCTGTGACGGGCCAAGCATCAATCGAGACTTGGTTAACGAAAATTAAATCAAACACGGAAAAATATGCTCGGTTCCAGCATTGGTATCCAAAGCTCTATCAATTCTCAGTCAGCTACGGTGGGCCAAGCATTGGCCAAAGCTAGGCTAACGAGACTTGGCATACCAAGTTTGACGCCAGTCGAGGTCCAACTGTCAGTCTTGGTATTACTTTCCTGGGATCCTATGTAAAAATTCAAACCCAACTCAGTACTGGCACAATAACGGTAACCGGAGTTACCAGGAGTGACCCTATTTCAAGTGAAAAAAAACATTGAATTTGAACTTTGAAAATCTGAATGATTCATTGTTCTCATCATCGTCATCAGAGGAAGGCATTCTGTAAGTGATTGCTTCAAAGTTCACTAAGTGAGGATTGAACCCGGGTCCTGCGAGTGAGAGACTGAGTCTCTATCACTTCAGCCGATCTCCGAATTGACGACGAATCACTCAAATTGCCATTTATTGTAATCCACCATAGATTCCGTAGCGGAATAAAGTCCTGCCAATACTGGCACATTGTTGCCTCTCGAACATATTGAATGATGGTACCAACTCTGGCCGAATGCTGGCATGACTCCGGCTCCCTACAACATCCAACTTGCTAAGATCGTGATTTTGATGTCATTCGACCACCGATTCTCTGTAGTCAGTCAGAGTCCTATCAATATTGGCACATTGTCATCTATCGAATATATCGAATGCTCATACTAACTCTGGCTCAATACCGGCGCAGTATTGTTTCATCAAAGTGATTGTATTATTCTAAAGATCAGTGGAATCCCTGTTCACTGTCTATTCCGCATTAGAACAACGTTGTATCGATATTGGTGTCGTATCGTCTTTTTTTCGCATTTCACCATCCAACCAACTCTGATTTGTCACTAACGCGATTCTGTTTCTGTACGGTCTGGGTATTTTCCGAACAGTATTAATTCGATACTGGCTCAAGTTCGTCTCACCATGTAAGCCAGTACCGTCTGGAATCCGGTGCACACTTGGCGCCAGTTGGAAAACTGGTAATGATTCTGAATGGGCACAGTTGTTTCTGCCGACGTCTGGCAAATACAACTTTGCCAGTACCGCGCCATTCGTCAACTCTGGCTATTCCCACATGAGAGGTTTGGTCTACGATTGAGTCATTGGTTCATACACACATATAAATCTCTATTGAAAATGTTGGCATTTATCTAAAATCCAAGTAATTTGAACAAACGACATATTTGAAAGTCGACAGAGAAGTTAATCTTCTTCAAGGATTTTGCGTAGATTCCATCTCACGCATAATTGGACACAAGGTGGATGAATTTACATACCATCTAACTTACATCCATCTCCAGTCAACGGTGCCTGAACTGTTCCGAAGATGGATATTTCTTTTGGGGAATCTTCGTTGATCCTCCGAAAATCCACCAATCGTCAATGTTGATTCAATAGACTCTACGGAGATCGTTTTTTTCTTTATTTTTGGAGATACAACGCACCCATGCTGTGCACCCTGATAGACATAACACTCCTATCATAACGGGAAGAGAATTTTGGGGTATTTCCTCTCTCATGGCGCGCTTTGATATCACCGTGAAGATTGAACTTTTATTTCATTCCGATTGAAAAACAGAAGAACAGAACAGTCTCAGAATAACGAATTTCACGTCTTTAGGATAGAGATTAACGAAATTCTCTACATACAGTTCTTATGGATTCATCAAACGAGTCTTATTGGATCTTACTGTGTGAATTCCACATCGTTCAATCGAGATTGTGTATTATAATAAAATTTATACCCGGATGAAACAAAATGTTGTTTCGAGAAAACAATGGAATAGAATTTATATAAAAATTGTGTATGAATTCGAGGTAATCATTTCCAAATGCAGTACTCGATGGAATGCAAAATATTTCCGATGATAATTGAGAATAATAACATACAAAAAATATTCTACGAATAAATGAAGAAGAATCTCCGTCATTTCTATTCATTGGGTTCATTTACGATAACGATCGATGTTGCGTGGAATTATCTTTCGTCATGAATTATGAAAATATAAATTTAACAATCACATAAAAATGTCAATCTTCGTTCTTACACATCCATATTCATTAAATTTATTCATCCTCCGTCATACATAATAAATCATAAAATGATTATCGAATCTCTGACACTCGCAGTTTTTCACGTGACCTGAATATATCGCGTATTTGATGCAACGAAATCTAATGAGCATAAAAAACAGGAAAGAACAATCAAATTACGAATAATGTGCAAAGAATGGATTATTCGACCAAGAATATCAACTAAATATTCTTTTTTGATCTGGAATCTGGATAGAAATGCTATCGTAGCATAAAAAGTGACGTGATTACGTTTTTATCAATGAATTTATGAGTGTATCGCAGGAGACATATTCGATCATCTGGGTACAAAACTGCAAAACCAAACTTTTTCTTCCCCGACTGGTCTTTGTTATTTACAACAAACAACAGAGACCGCTAACAAATGGTTTCGTGTTATTTGTGTAGTATAACAAGGCGCGAGTACAGCAAGGAATAAGCAGATGAGAGGAAGAGAAATGGTAAGAAATGTGGAGAACAGGAGGAGCGTGCTAGTTGTCACCCACGGTGTGATAAACTATCTTTGCAACTCCAGTCTAGCCTAGTCGCTTAACTAAGCAAATTATTCCAAGTAGGTGGTAGTGGCGGTGGTTGCGGCGCAATTGCCGAACAAAACTTGCTTCCTCGCTCCCTCGCTTGTCGTTTTCACCGTTAAAACTATTGTTGGAAGAAGAGAGGCAAAACCAAGATTAGAGTTGGAACTAAGACAAAAGACGTACCCTAATGTATGTATGTGTGGGGTAAGTAGGGTCCACGAGTGGCCAAAAACGATGGTAATCACGTTAGGTGTGCTATTACGTGAAAGCTGCTTGTTGGCTAGTTGTGGAACCCGTGAGACAGACTCGAATATCGCCACCTGTTTAGAATCTTCTCATTTCGTATGAAATATTATACGTAGGATTCGAAATCAAGCGTGAGTTTGAAATTCTATACGCGAGGAGAAAAAGATTCAGTACATAATTCCGTATATGATTCAAAGCATTCAAGCGTACGAGAGATTGCAAGAAAATGCAAGACGATACTCGTGACGGAGTATTTTGCTGGGTGGCAGTGAAATAGATAAGATTGGTGGCTAGGTACCAGACTGGATGTATTGCATAGAGGAGAAAATTTTGTGTACTTATTGAGTTATGTACTCTCTTCACGTTCGTCGACTGTATCGAGCCAATTTAGGGTGTCTGCACTCGGATCGCCGTACCTGCTAGAACCCACCGAGAGATAGCTGGAAGCAGGAAACGAGGGAAAGTCCTCTTTCTGCCTTCTAATATTTGCGAAACATTCAAAGCATATGATATCTTGTGATCCCTGAGCTTGAGAGTGAATTTCTCATGTGAAACTGAGGAATCTTCTTCTTTCCCATCTCTTTGGAGAAATTTTGTTTTTAAAGGAATCGAGGGTGAGAATGGAGAGATATTCTTTCACGATACGTACCCGGAAGCGCAATTTACCGCTGAGTTGCGTATGGATTGTTGATATGGAATTTGAAATGATTATACAAGGTCATGAGATTTCTTTGGATCTGAAGAGGAATAAATATTCATACCCGTGTGCAAATTGATTCTTGGCGACAGTTTGGGCCAAACTAGGCGTCCTCGTTTTATTTCAGGCCCTATTTCGGTTACCCTTATAGGGCATAGACAGGATTGTCACGCACTCATCTTCAGGGCCTGCATAGTATTCCCAAATTGGGCCCATGTAGGACACCCATGATGAAACTACGACCTTTAAGAGGATAATAAATTGTCGCGAATATCATCAAATTGAATGAATATTGCGAGAAGGAAATTTCCTCGATTCAAAATTCGGCTATCCAAGGCCCTATCTGTACCCAGACTACTTCGATTTGAGTCCAGACAGGGCCTGGAACGAGCCGATTCCAATTTCTATTCGGGTATTCCACCCAACATTTACTTTGTGCATACATTATCGGACTGTATCCAAAAACAGAACAGCCTCATTCAGTCTTGGAATTAACCATACAGTGATGTTTTTTCCAATTTTTTGACATTGTTCACCGATAGTGTGAACACAGTAATCAGGGATGAAATATTTTTTTGGGGGCATACACCGCGAAAAGTCGAAATTACCAATACGATTTTAGTAAATTTGCTTTTTAAAGTAGCTTTATATGCAAAAAAGGAATTAATATAAGGGCAAGGCCCTATGCAGGATCTAGTTGGGGGCATTCAGATTTTTAAAACGGGGAAAACGTTGGAAATACAGCTTGGCCCTACATGGGTTGTATACAGGTATGCTTGGATCAAAATCTTCGGGAGAATACGGGAAGTCTTGCGAGGCGCTATTAAGGTTGTAGTTGGTGTGCTTGGATTTCTAAACCGGGGGAAAAATTTGTAATGCAGCGTGGCCTCATATGGGCTTCATATGGGTGTCCCTGACTTGGAGAAATCAGGCTGAATATCAGCAACCCGACTAGGCTCCTTAGTGGCTAATGTGTTAGGACATCTCAAGTTTGGATACCCAATATAAGCCCACACGGGGACTATATTCAATACAGGATGCCCGGAAAACTTTCCCCACAGGTATGCATTACTCTGTGTGAATTGTCGACCTAGGTAGAAATATTCTATTAAATCCTATTACGAATGGTGAAATTTGTGATTAAATATCATTGAATTTCATTGGAACCTATTCAATTTCTCATTCGTGAATGAGATTTTATAGATTATTTGTAACGGGGGAGTATATCGTATGCAAAAAAAAAGGGGAATGATTCTTTTCCAGAAATTTAATAAGCGTATATTATTAGAATCCATATCAATTTGTGCGTTGCTGGAATTTCCAACGTTATATACCATATCTGAACGTGAATTTTGTATTTTCCGTCCATCATTCTATATGTCACGAGAGATCTTCAGAATAACTTGAAAATAGCGCGTGGCGAGGAAGCTTCTAACGATTAAATGAGAAACGTTGCACCTTCAACTTTCTTTCGAATGTATTTTTAAGTAACCTAAAATAAATTCATATCTATCGGCCGCTAGTTGCGATGTGCTGATTATTGTACCGGATGAGAGTTTCATTGCTTCTGCTTTGAGATGATGGTTGAATTGAATTCATCATCTTGAACTTTGGTATTCTGAATTTATGTTCAATAAAGGAGTTGAATCCGCGAATTTCTTATAAGCATCAAAACACAGGGACTGAATCACAATTTATTGGAGTGACCCTGTACATTCTATAAGGAGGGTTCGATGAAAATAAGGTTAGCTTCATTATTTAGATTAACAAAACTTCGGATGATATGAATCAGATTGCGGTTGAACGTTTGGTGAAATGAATTGAAACATTTTTTCTCAAATTTCACACAGTTATGCAGAATTCTCACCCGTGTGTGTATGGAACAATGGTCCAATCATGGACCAAGCCTGGTACAAGACCTGCCGAGACTTGTCTTGAAGAGTTCACCAAACTTGGCCCAGGCTTGGGAATGATAAGTTCAGGAGGAGCTTGAGCCAATGGTTCGTTCCAGCCTAATCCAAATGATTCGCCAATCATCAATCAATGCTTCTTTCATCACAGATATCGATGAGAAGGGTAATTTGATCCATCCCACACAGCAAAAAGAGTTCTGAAAGAATTCTTTAAGAATCCCACATGAATTCTTGAAGAACTCCATAAATCGTCCGAAAGAATTCAAAAAGAATTCTCAAAGAATCCCCGGAATGTCAGTTCAGAATGAATCGCTGGGGGAATTCTCTTTCTCGTCCAAAAGAATTCTTAGAGAATCCCAAAACAGTTCGCGAAGAGGTCTTGAAGAATTCATGAAGAATTCTACAAGAGTTCATGAAGAATTCTCCAAAAGTTCATTAAGAATTCTATATGTGCTTTTTAAAAAATTTGAATAATTCATTGAAACACTCCAAAAACTCTTCAAACCGTTCACCCGAGCATCCCGGGATATTGTAGAAGAGTTGGAAGAATTCGTTACAAATTCATTGAAAAGTTCAAAGCGAGTAATTCTAATCGAACTGAAAAAGATTCAACACAAATCCATAACAATATCGAAGGATGTTATGGAACAGACATTCGGATACTGGTGTATGTATATTTAGTCACTCTTCGACCTTACAGTGAGGTGTCTCCATGTATGTGCAAGATTTCATTGCTTGATCTCAGTGAACAGAAAGAAAACAGCGTCACAGACTCAGCGAAGGAATTGCAGAAATGTTTTCAAGGGCCATATTTTGATTTTACCAGACTATTTCTAAATACATTTAAATGTGATCAACCATTAGCAGTGTAAAGGACATGTAAAAAAATTGAGAGTACTTTTATCGGGTAATGTGAAGCATTAAATGTATTTTATAACTTGACGCAAGGTACATTTAGAATGGATTTCATACAAAACTATTTGCTAATAAATTCTCAAATTCTTGATACAATAAAACATTCCATTATAAATCGCTGTAACATTTCAATCAAGTCAAGTTTCAGCAAGTTGATGGAAATGAATTTGAAAAATTAGGAAACTTATAAACAGAGATGGGCATCCTCAATCACTTTTTGTACTCAAGGTACTTTTTTCCTGTCAAGTACTCTTATATTTCTACGAAATAAATAGAAATTTTCAACATTAACTTAAAAAGTACTTGATAAGACTTCTTTTTGAATTCTTCACAAAGCTCTTCAGGAGTTCTTTTGGACGAGAAAAAGGACTCCCCCAGCGATTCATTCTGAACTGACATTCCGGGGATTCTTTGAGAATACCTTGCGAATCATTATGAATACTTCATGAACTCTTTTCTGAGCTCTTTAAGAACTAATTTAGAATTCTTTACGATATGATCGGATTCTTTATGAATTCTTTAAGAACTCTTATTCAAGAATTCATATTGAATTCTTTTCATGGAGTTCTTCGCGGATCCATATGGAACTGTGGTGCTGTGTGGGATATTTTAGCTCAAAGTTCTCCCCCAGAATACCTTACATGAATCATCTTAAAACGATAGATTAAATGTGCCTTGGTAGTCTTGATTGGGACGAGCTTGGGTTTTTCCCAGTCTTGTTAATCCCTGCATGGGAAAGACATCTTGAAACCCTGTAGAGAGTTCTTCAAGATCAGTTGATTTCCATGTATGATCACATTTCCAAGTAGCCTATTACCATTGAGTCAAGCTTTATTCTTATTTAGATCAAATATATCTATCTTAGGGTGTGAAACTGGAGTGTGGAGCCAATCATGGGGAGGAGATTGAACTGGTCTTGGCCCGATAGTTATGCACAAGTCTTTATCCATTGTGAACTCGGAATTCGGTCACTAATTGACAACACTGTGCCACTTATGTGGACAACATCGGCTGGAATAATCATCTCAACCTTAGCTTGATTTCCACGCTTGTGTCAAGCTTGTATCAAGTGCAGTTTTTGGCCATTCCAAAGATACGAACAAATATCCTATCACTAACTATCCATTGGAAACAGCTGGTCCAATTATTTTCAACGGAGGTTTATTCCTGATCACGTGCCAATCCAGGGACAAGCTTGGGTTCTTTCCCAGTCCTGTCAATACCTGCATGTGCAATTTCAAGTCAATTGAACTACTACTATGAAATCTAACAAAATACCTGCGTTGTGACAGTTTTCAGACAAAAGTTTAATAGTAGGTAACAATCATAACGATCAGTATTATTCGAACGAAGGAAAATTATATATCCCTTATTTGTACACAGTAATCGATAATCAACATCATTCGAATATAGGTTACATGTCTAAATATCGCAAACAAAAATAACAGATAACTGTGAATATTTGATGGAATAACATTGGATTGATCATTACAATATCACTCTCGAGCAATCAATTACATGAAATCACGAATGAAACAAAGAGAGCACAAATGTATATATATATATTCATTTACATTATCACTGTCAACAGAATTTGTTGATTTAGTATAACAAAAATAAATAACAACATATGGGATATTCCATCAACATTGATAATGCCGCTCCACTTTGTACTGTGACATAATGTTTTTGTTAATCTGGATTGAAGCTGATGTTTGAGAATAAAATTCCTTCAGAAAACAGTTCTTTCAGAGGGGAACTCTTTTGAGAATCCAGACATTCAAGAATACAATTCCTTGGTGTAAAAATTTCGCTGGAAATCACTGGAATTTTTAGAGAATTTCAAAGGTGTTCATAATTTCTCAGAGAGTCTCAATGACTTTCAGAAAAATTCAGAGTTTTCCAGAGATATTCATAAATATTCAGAAAAAATTTCAGTGGAAAAACGTGCCCGATGAGTGAGAGATTTTCAGAGTTTTCAGATTTTTTTAGATTTTTTCAGTATTTTTCAGTGAAATTCAAAGAAGTTCTCAGAGATTTTTAGAAGAACTTTTTTCACCAGGGTTCTCTAAGGATACAAAAATGAAAAATACAGCTCTTGTTCTGCCTCAAGGGGTAATATCACATTGTGGACGGGAAAATTGACGTCATTTTCAAAGTGTTGCCATGAAGTAAAAAAAATTATAAATATATGGGGTCTCTTGCATATGAAAGTACTAGTCTTTGGGTACAAAGAACACTTTTTATTCAATTTTTTTAATCCAAAATGGCGGCATGGCAGTGCGGTCAAAAAAACATTTTTTTTCCTCATGTTAAAAACCTGCGTACCGCTACAGGTCACACATTTTAATCTAGCACTAAAAATAAAAAAGTTCCTCAAAATATAGCTCGAAATCTAGCTATCTACGCACGATTATTCCGATTTTTTTGAAAAATTCGTCCGAAAATGGGCTATAAAATCGGTAAAAAAGCTGATATCGAAAAAAACATACGTAGATAGCTAGATTTTGAGCTAAATTTTGGGGAACTTTTTTACTTTTTGTTCTGGATTGAAAATTGTGACCCGTAGCGTTACGTCCGCTTCAACCATGAGAAAAAAAAGGTTTTTTTGACCGTACTACCATGCTCCCATTTTGGATTGAAAAAATTAAATGAAAAGTGTTTTTTGTACCCAAAGACTAGTACTTTCATATGCAAAGTACCCCATATATTTATAATTTTTTTCTATTTCATGGCAACATTATAAAAATAACGTCAATTTTTCCGTCCACAAAGTGACATTACCCCTCACAAACTTCTGGAGAATTCAATTCCAAGAATTTTCAGGTGATTCTATTCATGTAAACAATACCAGGTAGAGCCCTAGTAGGAATTTCGTAGTGATTTACGAGGCTTATAACGCTGAGCTGGTAAGTCAAATCTGAGATAATATCGATGAGACTGATTCAACACAAGTATTTATCTCAAGTTTTCCTGCAGCTAGCGTTACAAATTCCGTGAATCATCAGGGTGTGCTATTGGAGAACTGAATTCGATCCGCTCCCGTCCCATTCTGAAGTTCGATTTCTTAGTTTGTACATCAAATCCAACACTGATTTACAAACCGGATAATGTCAATACAAAAATTTTGTATGGCTCAGTCCTTCCACCTTTTGCTGAGATCTCAATTCAATTTCGTATTGATATAAAATTATGCATTTCCGATTGCTCATCTTTCTTTTCAGTGGAATCATTTTTTATCTGCCGTGAGAGGTGGTTGAGAATTATCTCCAATACATGAGAAACTTTCTAAGACTGTGCAAATTCAACATTGAATTGAAGAGTATTCGTAACACAAATGCATCTCCGCTGCTAGAAATTTGTCTATTAATTCTCTAGTTGTAACACCTACCCCGACGAAAAACTAGAGACCTTATTAGCTCACTTAGGAGTTGCTAATTTGATTAGCAGCTCCAAATTTACTGATTTGGGTTTCTAGTTTTTCGTTGGAATAGGCGTCACAACCAGAGAATTGTTAGAAGAATTTCTACTAGGGTTTAATCAGAAGATATGAACACTTCCACAAACACTCCTAAGATAAATTTGAGTCTTCTGTTCTCAATTCATCAACACGAGGAAACATTCAGATTCTAAAGTGGATGTCAAAGCTGTCAAATGGCGTTAATTTTGGGAGGATTTCTGCAGTTGAAATTGTACCATTTCATTAATTCTAAACAAAGTCGAACTTCTGAAGCGATCATGATAAATGGCAATCCAAGTGCTTCATTGTGATCCTGGAGATCGTTTGATGTGATACAAGGCTTCGACTCTCACTCACAGCAGCCGGGTTTAGTTCTCTTCGAGAACATTCTTGAGCTGTTTTAATGTAAGTTGGTTGACGGCTATAAAAAAAATCGAGGAACACTATCACGATGCTCTCAAAGTCAGATTATAAGATAATTTATTGTTTTTCCTCAGCGTGGAGTAATTTTTCTGGATATTTCATATTCTCGCATAAATTTGTTGGGAAGCAATTAACCCGATCAAAGTGCACGGAGAAAATATTTCATTAAATATTACAGTGATTCTTCTCGAAGGAACCGATATGGCACCCTGATCCGGTGATACACTGTAATATTTGATGAAATATTTCCTCCGTGTGTAAGAATTCCTAGAAAATTGTTAAATTCATCACGTTTTTCGGTAAAATTACCGAAAAATGTGGTATATTTACCACATTTTTTGACATAATTCTCAAATCCTTAGTCATTTTTCCGAGTTTTTTTTCGGGTTAATTACTGCCCGAGTGAACAAGGAATTTCTCGGTACACGGAGACAAAACCGGTATGGAGAACCATTCATTACCTCCATGTTCTTGATATATTTATAAGGGATAGATGTAACAGGGTGCGACAGGATGTCAGATATGGAATTACTGCTGTTCGGCATATCGATATTTTCAAATAACTTGAAATAGCAAACTCGTTACGTTCAATTTATATTTGTTCAGTTGCAATCAAACAATCACATAGAACAGCTTTTTTTCCACAGGGAAAAATTTTTTTTCACGGTTGTTCACCGATTGGGACGAAACTCGTATGCAACCATTATGAGATTGTGAATATAATTTTGATTGCCATCAATACATTTTGCAGTAAATTCCATGAATTCATGATTGAACTTGATTTCAATTACAAGTTTCTGAATTTTCATATTCATCCGATACATGAAATTTCAGATTGTTTTTTTACAGTGCATTTCATTGAAATTTGCTGGATTGCTCTGAAAAAACACGGTTTTAGTTGCAGCAACTGAAATCGACATGGAATGAGAAATTCGAATTGTCTGAACTGGAATATTGTTTGTTATAACAAATATGTTCAGTTGGAAACTAATGTTTTGTACAGGCAACTAATTCTCTTATTTGAAATCGCCCAGAGAAACGAAACGTGATTCTTCACTTAATTCATGATATCGAGGATCATGTTAAAAATGAAATGAAAAATCACGTGGTATATCATGATCAGGGCTGGGCATGTATTTGAAATACAATTATGCGAAACAGGTATTGGAAATGAAATCGGTACTTCGTATTTTGAATTTACAATAAATTTCCTGTAGTATGTTGTATATCAAGTGTATTTTTCAAAGAATTTTATATTTTACAATCGAAAAATATAATTTCAAAATAGATTTCCTAAAGTATCTTATATTTCGTAGTTTAAATACATTTTCTGAGTGTTTTGACTAATTCTCAAATATTTGAAGGATTAAGTACCAAAGATTTTGAAGGAAGCACTTCAAATATAAAATGCCGGAGGAAATATATTTCAAATGTGAGATATATAACACTAGTTCTCATTCTAATCTGTATTTAGAATGGGTGTATTTCAAATACTTTCTCAGCCCTGATCATGATAGAATTGACCCCTGGCCAATGCTGCAAAACACATGAAAAATCACGCTGTAAATCACGTGATATTTCACGTCATTTTCGTGATAATTTTTCAACAAATGAATTTCGAATGAATGGAGTGTGGAGCAGCTATTAGGAATGGAGTGCAGTTATACGTCGAGATCACGTGAGAAATCAATCAAAAAATTCTATCAAAATTGACAAGGTATCCAGGCATGAAAACCCTCGATAATCGGCTCATCACCGATAACTGGCCGTTTAGTTTTCGCCATTCCTGGGTCCAAGTTATCATCCGGTATTCAGTTATCATCAAACCATTGATGGATGCCATTGGCCCATTCGTGGGTGCCATCACCGTACGATTAATTCCGCCTATGGTCTAGTCATGAGCGATTATTGGGCCGATAGTTTTGAGACAACCTCTACTCATCCCGCAGACGCTGGGTCTATTTTCATTTATCGAGTTGTGCCTCGAATATTCTTGTTGCTGGAATTCGAGAAAGTAATAAAAGATTCGATTCGACTCAATTCGTGGGTCAGAAAATGCAATTCGCACATCTCTTATAATTATTCATATAACTCCTTAACTACTCAGGCCTACGTTGACGTCGCTTTGTTTGTTGTTTCAACTTCGGCTACACCTGCACGTTGGAACAACAGCTGTGATCATTTTTCCCAACGCCTTGTGAGCAAGGATGAATGTTACAAACAATTGGTCGATAATAATGGGTATCAATTGATATTGAGACTGCATATGTCATTCCCAGGGCCTAAAAGACCCGATCTGTACGGATAAGGGTTAACAACGCATTTTCAGACAGTAGCTCATTCTACTGATACAATTAAATCACATGGAACTGTCGAATATCGTGAAACTCACTCTGATAAAAGTGATCCATATAAAACTACATGCATGGTCTCTTATGTAATCGTATGTGGTTTGAATCTTATCTCACATGAATCATTCTGACTAGGAAATTCTAGAATAGTGCTTGTCTTAATCAAATAAAAACGAATACAGTGAGATGTAATCATGTGGCAAACAGCAATGCAATATCATGCCATTGAGGATCCAGCAATGCTGAACAACCTCAATTGATAAAGAATGTTCAATGAATTCAATGACTTCCAAAGTTCATAAACCGTATGAAATAAAGGTGATCAAAATGTAGCGTGTCGAATTGAGGCGACGTTGATCAAATTTCGAACAAAAAGCCGGAAAATTTGTACATTGTTCTTATAACCAAGCTCTTTTCGTGCGAAAGAAGAGTGAAAAAAACAAATTCAAGTGATTCTGCACGATTGAAAATCACAACTTCAACCAATAACCTTCACTGTAAAAAAAATGTGGGGAGTTTTCCTTCACACTGTTGGTGGATTTCCTCCACTCATCGTGAGTAAATTGTTTTTCCATCAAAAATGAGGGATTTTTCCACCACTTTGAGGAATTATTTTGTTTTTTAGGTGCCGAATCCTCTAAAAATTATGGTAAAAAATTCCCTATCTATGGAAGAATTTTGCTGCCACCATTTTTTGGGGAAGAAGTGAAAAATTCTCTTAAATTTATAAAAATTTCCCAGTAGAAGTGGATCATATATAGTGCACATCTCCATGTATGGCGTTATGGATCCCAGATATGGGTCATATATAGATTATATATGGGTTCATATACGTACCCAACGTGTATTAACGGCGGGCCCAATCTCAGGCCAGGGTGAGTGCGCTTGCTGCCCAACGTAGGGCCAAGCTGAGCAGACGAATGGGGCTAATCCTGAGATGATAAGACCGTTCCCAGCTTGGCTATATTGCTTTGCCCGAGGATTGGTAACTGCATGGGCCCAGCAATCAATACTGCCCCTTCCTTTTTTTTGGAGTTGGATAATTGCTTTGAATTTCACCCCAGCGGGCATGAATTTCAGCTCCACTTTGGCCCAGTCTTGGGCGTAGTGTTGGGCCCCATCGTGCCTATATGGACCCAAGACTGGACCAAAGTGGGACCAAAATTCATATACGCTGGAGGATATAAATTCACCCCAATTTTGGCCTAACGCTGGTCCAAATTGGAGGCAGGTTCAAATATGCCCGCACTAAGATTCATTATTTCCATTTTCTACCAACCATAATTGTATGGGAAAGCACAACAGGGCCAAGATTGAACCAACATGGGCCCCATCGTTAGGGTTAAAGAGGATGGACCCAGCCTGGGGCCCATTGTCATTATAGGCAATACACGCTTGGGTAATATATGGATCTCCTTCACCAGTGTTATATTTTTGTCCAGACTTGGGAATGATGTACCTCAAAGTGGAAGTATTTTCCCAGAAAAAAGTGTCTAAGTTTGATTCTTATGGTAATCGCCTCGACGCTTCGGAATGTTTTCTGAAACACCTTATACGCGAAAGCCGAATTACCTTGACAAATAACGGCTCGACGTAAAAAAAAAGAGGTAAGATAAAGTGCACTAACATTTACTCACAAATCAAAATGATTTTTACGATTTTTCACGATAGTGGAACGCATCGTCATGTGAAATAGGAGCCGTTTTTATTGCAACACAGTAACCGTCCTGTGTACGCTTAAGGGCGCGTACCGGAATTTATGAGAAAAATTCATTACAATCGCCATTTATTGATTATTACATAAAAAGACCACACTCCATTTTAGATTTTATGGATTCTGAAATGAAGAAATCTACAACCACCGATGCGATGTTTTTACTCCATTAAACTCGATACACAAACTTTATCTCTTATTAAACAAAAATTGAAAATGATGTTACGATGATGATGATAATGCTGATGACCATGCAGGATGATTCGAAATCTTAGAGATAATAGCAGAGGAGAATAAATTATAAAATATAATAAAGGTTCGTATAAAGCGAGAGCCTATTCCGTTGAAATATCACTGCAAATATTAAAATCCACTGCTGGCCAAGCGGCTAGTCGGATATCCAGAGAATCGTCGGCCACCCGTCAGACAATCTTTCTACTCTCAGTGACTATCTTTTAACATTCTTGATCTTGCTTTTTCGTTCCCTGTGAAATTTTATATCAGAAATTGAAATAACATCCTTTGTACAACATTTTTTCTATTATCAATTTCCATGATAAAATGTGTATCAAATTTTCATATTCGGGTCCAAGTGTTTTGGTTTGAATTTATTTGACTGTACTACGCTGTAATAAACTGGATAAATGATATTTTGAATCCAATTCCTTGAGGATACATAGTGAAAAGGTTATTTTTATCAAACAATTCGAATGATTTGATTCCAAGGAGTGATGGAAAAATGGAGTGAGAACCACTGTCCGAAAAGTTGGCAGCGAACACTCAACGTGGTCATGAGAAAGAGGATGAAGTGGAATACGAGAGTCGGGGTACGATAGGAAAAATGGCTGGGTAGTTTTTCTCCGTGGGAAACTTATTAGGTCAGACGTATTAGCGGAATAAGAAATATATCGTTGTCTTTACATTACCAACGCTAGTTGGAAAATGTTGGAGGGTTCGTTATGATGCGATTATCCTTCCCCGGAGAATGAATCTCGGTTCCAAGAATACGTCCAATCCAATTACATTAATTTTTTCATACTCGAGGACAGGAATTCTGCCTAATGAAAGTATGTTAGCTCCGAAACAACTTTGGATACACACCATAACGAACAAATTTTCATCGAGTTTTCCTTTTCATCTTCCATCTTCGAGCACCCACGTACGTGTAATCAAATCAACATAGCGTACGGATCCTCTCTTTTTCTGTTTGAAGAGCGAAACCAGTTGCTGCTCAGGTGTACGAAACCACTGAACCCACCAAGATCGCGCAGTTTGAAAACGGTTTGTCAAAAGGTCGTGAATTAATTCTCGCGCCCCGAGTATATTCCTTTCTCTCAGCTCCCTTTTTCCCGCTGGAAAGTTCAATTCACGACTCGTGCACGAGGTACACGAGTTTCCACTATCATTCTAAAATTTAAACGAAATCACCAGACCTTGGGCATGGATGAGTTATTCGTGTATAGGTGGTTGAACAACATCGTAGCGGGAAAAAAGAGTATCGCGTGATCGATCGATTAAAATTTTCCTATGCGAATTCTCTACATCGCGTTCGAAACAACAAACGATAGATTACGGATCACCATGCGAATAACTCCAAACTAAATATTTATGGAGTGAAAAGGGGTGGAAGATGATGTACCTTTCATATCTGTGAAAGCATCTCTCGGCACATTGAATCAAGATGTGATAAAAGAGGTAGAGATCAAAACTTTTACTGCATTATATCTACCTCCCTCTGTGAAATCTTTCAACATATTTTATGAAAATCTCTAGCGACATATCAGGTAGTATACTCAGGTAGGTGTACTAAGGTTTCTAAAAACTTCTTAGAATCTTTGACAAACTCCCCGATGTTCCACGAGTTTGATGCATTGGACTCTGTGTGTTCGAAAATCACATTTATATCGTACAAGTAAAAACTGAAACAAGACATATGGAATCTCGGGGTGTTTTTTTTCTTTTGCACGAGATCAGCCTTGTTCCAATTCTTTTCCCTCTCTTCTTTTGGGTAGTAACCTTTTTATAAGGCGACCAAAATCGTAGCCCGTGTTGTGAGAGCCTAGGGGCAGCGACACAAAGGTGGGTGTTCGTGATGGTAGGAATAAGCAGCACAGCACCAGTACCAGCACCAGCACTGTTACACCGGAGGAGTAATAGCAGACCGGATTTATGTCAGCCATAAATTCATGCGACGTTCGCGGGGCGTTTTTCCGATCCAGCCCCCCCCCCTCGCGTTCCCCATACATATTCTTTCTCTCTTCTTGTTTCTGCTCATGTTCTATCGTCGTCCTGACGCCCATTCTCTTCACAGCCGATTTGCCACGCGCACGTATGAGTGGAAAAATATATCGCCCCTTTACAAAGGTTTTAAAGGAATAATATCGTTTATGTCTTCCACATCGGAAGACTTTTTTCCCTCGTTTCAATCTCCCTTCTTCTCTCATTCATTGGAATCTTCAAATAAAATTCCTTTGATTAATGAATTAATCTCCTTTTGCCCGCTATGCGACGATTTTTTTTTCTATAAAATTGTATTTCTTCCTCGGGAGGAAAGAAATTTCATGAAAAATGTTCAATAATCTGTCTTTAATGATGAGCGACGTTACCATCGTTGTTCGAACCACCAAGTCACCAAGTTGTTCGATGGCGGTAAAAGAGTGAGAAGAAGCGGTGAAAAAAAAGAGAACGTTCCTCGACTATCGGGTTGATATATCTTTTGTACCGATATAACTGATAGTTGGGGTATAGATATTGAGGTTGCCCGGCGAAATGAACCGGAAACGAAGTTATCGTTGATTTTGTGACAATGAAGTGTTCGTTACACGGCGAAGGATGAACGGGAGTTATTATCGATTGTTGGTTTTTGTCGTCATCATTTCTAAGAGAACTTTATCTTTCTTTTTAAAAATTGATGAATAATTCTGTAAAGAGTTATGTTATTGAACACAGCACAACATAACAGAACATAACATAATATCTCACGATCAATCGCCGTGAATTTATTCCACAGTATTTATTCCGAAGCTGCTGTTTAGTCGCGCGGTTATCGAAGAATTGCGTTGAGAAGAGAAAAACAAGAAAAAAATAGAACTAAGCGGCTCACGATTCAATTAGTACGGTTGGCACCGCGATGCTCCGTGAGTTAATTAGCCTCGCCACAGAGAGGTTCGATTATGTGTGTGCGCCTGCTGCTCCATCCACCTACTAATAGCGCGGGCTACCTTTTTCTATACCACCTTTTTGCGCTCTACTGCCTCTTATCCTCTACACCTCATTTCAACCTTCTGAATCCTGTCTATCTATCTTTCTCTTCACTTCTCCTTCTCTCCCTCTCTCTCTCTCTCTCTCGCTTGGTTCTTTACGCCATTGTTCACTCTGAAATCGTCCGTTGACGCGTACGTGCTGCAAGAAAAATTATTTTCACTTCGATCAATGAAACGTTAATTCATTCTACACGTCATATTATATTTCATGCTTTTCAAACAAGAAAAAAATACATCAAGCGTGATTGAGAGAACATTACTGGAGATTTCTGAGAAAAGAAAGGTCAATTAAGGGAGAACCCAACGATAGGGTTTGTCCACCCACCCTCTCTCGGCTTGGTTCTTTTCTATCGTTTGCGCCCGACTCTCCAACTCTCCGACTCTCTCCTTGACGTTGACCCAGCTATACGATTCTCGGGAAAAACCAAGGTAAAAACTTCTTCGCTTCGAAACGGTTTGAAATTCTAATTCACCCGCTAATCTGTTTTATTCTCCGTCTTTCCTCGATGTCTGGAATGTTACTGGGGACGTGGAGGTATTCCAATGGTCGATAAGTGGTCTTTGTATTCCGATTCGTGTTTATGTTCCACAAAAATTTTGTGTCTTCCGTGCAGTGTGCAAATTTTCGTTGACTAGTATGTCAATTTCGGACGGAGCACAAATTTGAGAAAAATTCGTACACTGAATTTCAATAAATCGTTGACTTTGTTCATTGTTTCATCAATGGAATTCACTCTTCATTTTGATCGTCGAAATAATGGAAAGAGTCAACGAATTATCAAAATCCGGTGTACGAATTCTTTTTAAACTTGTGCTCCGTTCCAGAATGACATACTAGTTAACGAAAATTTGGATCACTAACCAAGGTCGAAAAATTGTCACACTTTTTAGAGCCTGATTAACTCCGTAATACGCAACGATCCAGAGTTCAATTACACGTCGAAAAAAGTATTGCTGGCATAACAAGCAGGTCTGTTACTACGAGGGTGGATTGATAAGTTTCCGGCCTGACCAAGAGATGGCGCCACTAGGCCTACCTTGAGGTGGCGTTCTATAGTACCATCCTTAGATAGCTTGTAGCTATAGTTTCAGTCCGATCGCCATGTTAGTTTAGTTGTGAGAGCACGCTGACCAAGACGCCTCTGTGTTTTTCGTAAAAATGGAAAAGCTGGAAGATCGTGCTGTCATCAAATACTTTTATTTGGAGGGGTTAACGCCGAAGGAAATTAAAGAAGAGATGGACTCAACACTGGGGATATCCTCCCCATCATATTCAACCGTTAAGCAGTGGGTTTCCAAGTTTAAAAAGGGTCGTGTGAGCACCTCTGATGAGCCTCGCTCAGGACGCCCCATTGAGGTCACAACTCCAGATATGATCGAAAAAATCCATCAAATAGTGCTGAAAGATCGCAGATTAAAAGTTCGTGAGATAGCTGAGACCTGTAAGATGTCATATGAACGTGTACAAAATATTTTGCACCAACATTTATATATGGAAAAGCTCTGTGCAAGATGGGTGCCGCGTTTGCTAACAGTCGACCAAAAATTGATTCGAAAGAACATTTCTACCGCCAATTTGGCGTTGTATAAGCGTAATCCAAGCGAATTTTTGCGTCGATTCGTAACCGTTGACGAAACTTGGGTCCACCACTACACTCCTGAAACCAAAGAACAGTCTAAACAGTGGATTGGACCAGGGGAACCAACTCCAAAGAAGGCAAAAACAATTTTTTCGGCGAACAAGGTTATGGCTACTGTTTTTTGGGATGCAAGAGGTATTATATACATTGATCACCTTGAAAAGGGTGAAACTATCACTGGTCAATACTACGCAGACTTATTGCAACGTTTGAGCCACGAAGTGAAAATTAAACGACCTCATCTGGCGAAGAAAAAAATCTTGTTTCATCACGATAACGCAACAGCGCACACGTCAATCGTTGCGATGGCTAAAATTAACGATCTGAAGTTTGAATTAATGCCGCACCCTCCCTACTCTCCAGACCTAGCCCCGAGTGACTATTATCTGTTTCCTAACCTCAAAAAATGGCTTGGCGGTAAGAGATTTGCGGACAATGAAGAAGTAATCGAAGCTGTAAATGGGTATTTTGAGGAGCTTGACGAATCAGTCTATAGAGATGGCATTACTAGACTAGAACACCGCTATGAGAAATGTATCAGCCTTGGAGGAGATTATGTTGAGAAATAAAAAAAAAAAAATTCTTAAAAACGTTGTTTTTCTTGGTCAGGCCGGAAACTCGTATAGCGCCTACAAAAAAAACTAGTTGGAAGAGTGAGAAAAATGATTGATATAACTACATTTTTTCGCTGGCATAAACACCCTGCTAAAAATATCCCATAGAAAACGATCAAATTTTTCCTATCGGTTTCAATGTGGTTCCTGAAACTGGAATTCCCGATGCTGTATCGTGAATTGACGATGAAATTTTATCGATTCTTATCGTATTCTATAGGATTTAAGAGGGATATATCTGGTTTTATCGTGAAATTCTTATGGAAGATGTACACTGAGAAAAGTGAACTGTAACCATTACCATGCGAAAATGGTAGTTGAATGGCACAATCTCTAAGTTGATGATGGTGGCTACGTTATTTGGTATCCATCTTCATGTAAATGGTAACCATTCCCATGTGCATGAACATTGCTACGATTCTTCATAGTATCAGAAACCAAATTCGCGAAGCTGTCCCTCAATTACGATGTGTACATGGTAATCATTACATTCCACTTCTCTCAGTGTACCACTTATTTGAAAGGAAACAGGTTATATTCTTCCAAATAATCAATACTTTTCCTATGGGAACATATATCCTCAATCCTATAGAATACGATAAGAATCAATAAAATTCTATCGTAAATCCACGATAAAACATCGGGAATTCCAGTTTCAGAAACCACATTGAAACCGTTAGGAAAAGTTTTATCGTTTTCTATGGGAAATTTTTAGCAGGGCAAATTTGTTAACAGAACTAACGTCTTACACTCAGAGAAAAAAAGTTGCTAAAACAGCAAACCTCGAAAATTTGCTTCGCTGATATGGCAAAACTTGTTGCTGAATTAGGAAAAAATTTGCCATTACAGCAAAAATCTTGCTCTTTTAACATGCGCTTGCCATTCAGCAATCCGGAATTGTAGATATATAGACTGCTAGAAAATTTTGCTGAATTGGCAAATATCTTGCTATATCAGCAATATTTTTGCTGCAACAGCAATCGTTTTGCTAATTCAGCGAAGCAGATTTTTCGGAATCGCTATTCCAGCAAGAATGTTTGTCTGCGTGTAGCTGCTGGAGTGAATATTTTTGCAAGGACAACAAATTTCTTTGTAGGCGCTATAGTAGCAAACCATTTTTTCTCCGTGCAGGTCGAAAGAAGGTCAACACCAGGTCGAATGAGGAATTCAAAAATGGAATCAAACCTGATCCACTCCGTGATACGCAACGAATCAGAACTGAATCAGGTTTCACTTTTTGATTCAGGAATTTTTCCCGTGTGCTCGAGTCAAAATTCAAAATCGAATCAAGGTGATTGACTATTCACAATATTCAACTCATTGATGCTCGATGTAGGTTTCTTGGAAGTTTATGAATTCAATTGCGAGATGGCTATGTTGGGGTGAAGTTCCGCATTTGAATATTGTGAACTACAACAGTTTTCGTTCGATTGCTCAAACTAAACAAACACTGTGTACACGTACATACGTAACGTGATCATCACATACGTTACAATAATATAACCATAACGTGATGACGATGGTACATCAAGAATTTGATGATGAATTGAAAATTATATGATACCGATACAATCGTAACAGGTTAAGAAAGATTTGGAAGTTAGGGTTTGTATTAAAATTCAATACAACGGCCGGCGTTGTTAGATAGCTAAATGAGAGACAGATGATACGGAAATGTAAGTCAATTTATTGCGTCGTGCATGAGCAATATCACGGAGTCCTTTGCATAAAACATCGAGGGAATTATGGCAGAATATCACTCAATTATTAATTATTGCATCGATCGAAGGGAATGGAAGTGATATAAAATATTCTATCCTATAATCATGCTACATTCGGAGAAACGGAACATGGCATATTCACTATGTTACGTATAAAGTCAAGTTTGATGGTGTGTGAACATACTATCGTGGTGCCATGTTGATCCTTCAGAACATTTCACGATGCGAAATGATACTTTGTGCTATGAATATTACGTGAATTACAACATGGCATCACATCAATGTAAATTCCTCTCCTCCTCTTTCATCATGTGACTGGACATGAGACACGCCACCCTTCTATGCAGTTCCTAAAATCCAGGTGGTGGCAACCCAGTTGCAACTTTTGGAGACGCATGATTCATTTAGGAAACTTGCTGATCGAAGCGAATTCATAACAAAGTATCAGAATCCCAAACAGGAATGAATAGGAATCCTTCTCAATTTCTAAATGAATTCTTCCTTGGAGTATTTTGGTCTCTCCCTTCCGCGAAATTGAATTGACAACGCGCAAAGAGGACGAAGAAATATAGTAAGTTCACAAGGCGAAGGCGTGGTTCACAGCAGGAAGTCTGTCCTAAGCTCGCCGCGACTACTGCAAACCACCAGGCATCGCATATTGCCACCCCTCGCACAGCCAGGGAAAATATACAAGCTTAGGTATATACCCAAACAGCACCGAAAGTGCTTAAAACGTTTCAAAAACGTGTTTAAAGTCCCACAGATGTTGGTTTCCAGAAGAAAGGTTTTCCAAACGTCTTAGGAACATTCATTTAATTTGTTGGGGAACACGTTCTGGGGACATTGTTATATGAAAACCAAGTATTTCATCTGTAAAATGTATATTTATAGTTTTACTAGGGAAAAAGTACCAACCAACTATAAAAATATGTTCTGTATTGAATATTGGGAAAGATTCCATTCCAGAAGTTCAAAAGTTCATTTGCTTCTCCTCGAAATGAAGAATATTAAAAAATTTGGCACAATTTTGATCATTGACAAATTTTAAACGTTCCATGGAAACCTAGATAAGACTATACCGGACATTTCCACATCTCTGGTATATACATGCGATGTTCTCTGAAACATTTTTAGAACATTCCAATGTTTTAGAAGAGGTTTCAAGGATGTTGATAGTACCTCCCGGTGCTGTATGGGATGAGGAGGTGCTTCGACATTCTTTCTCGGCGAAAATAATTTAGCTGCAGCAGCTAAGTGACGAGCACGAACACGGAGAACCATTGAATTAGCTCCTGCAGATAAATTTTACTTGTTCAAGCAAATAAATCAGCTACAGTTGCAAATTTTCCTGCTTTAACAGTTGAAATTCAGCTGCAGGAGCCAATTCAATGGCTGTTCGTGTCTGTACTAGCCACTTGGCTGCTGTTGCTGAATCATTCTTCCCGTGAGGGGATTACTCCACTGTCAACTCAAGGTGTTTTCTGACCGTGATTCTATTATATTAATATAGTATTTGCTCTCCACTGGCATTCCCATGGCATCAAATGAGGTGCGCAAGGACGGGAAGTTAGAACTGGCGCTATTCTTCCCCTCTTGAAGTGAAGAGTTAGATTGGGGTGAACAGGAATTCCGGAAAGGCGTTTAATCCTCCTTCGTGGGGAAGGTCCACTAACTCTTCCCAGAACTCCAAGTTGAACCCACTTGGGAATTCAGATCGTGAGAAACAGCCTTGACACCAGCTGGACAATCGTGTTACGCAAAGTATTTCTCTCATACGAGCAGTTCCTCAGCAGGTACAGTGACTTGAAGTGAAGGTAATTATTCGCCACACTCGATATGTATCGCTCAAAAAATTCTGTATCCATAAAAATTCACACTTCAAATGCGACGAGTTAGTAGAACATCGATGTTGGAATAATTGATGCTAAGAAAACATCAATTTAAAACATCGATTAATCGACCAAAAAATATCGTTCACCGATGCATCGGGAAACATCGCACATACCTACGACGAGTTGAAGCTGCAAGTTGACGCATGCAGCGGTACCCCCTCTTACTATATATCCATACATGAATTTACCTTTGCTCGCCGAGCGCACGTTGGCGACGCGTAGCGCCTGGTGGTTATCAGTAGAACCAACCGTTTAGGCCGGACAAGCAGTCATGAAATTCCATATCGATCTTTGCACCAAAATCAAAGGCTTTCCTAGCACATTTTCAATTTCTAATTGAATCACAAATTTTGAGAATTGGAATTCATTGAATTCTTCGCAATGTCTGTGACTTTCTCTCGACCTATCCCGGACGTCCTATCTGAATTTCATTGAAAATAGTTCACACCGAATTTTGCTCTCTGCAATTTTTCAACTCAACTTCATTTAAAAGCCTTGATTTTAGACAGGGTATGATTTATGCGCGTAAAAATCATACACGTATTAATTGTACACGAAGAATAAAACCCAAAAGTATTCACACTAATAATTTTTTTTTTAATACCTCATATTTAACACATAAACTTTGGTGCACGTAAAATTATTTGATAAGAAAATTGTACACTAAATATTTTTCATGCTTGGAAAAAAAGTGATTCACAAAAATCGTACACATGTTTTTGTGCACGGACAAAAAATGTAATTAATTAGTGTATGATGATTGTACACCTAATGAAATAATTACTATGAATTAGATTAGGAGTACAATAATTATATACTGATTAATTTTATTTTCTGATCGTGCATAAACAATATCTGTACAATTTTTGTTGATAACATTTTCAAAGCTTGTAAAATATTTCGTGTACAATCTCTATGTCAATCAATCAAACGTGCACAAATAATCATTGCATAAAATATTATGTGTCACATAAAAATTATTAGTGTAAATACTTTTGGGTCTTATTTTTCGTGTACAATTAATACGTGTATGATTTTTACGTGCATAAATCATACCCTGTCTGACTTTACGCTGACAGACAAACGACCTGGTTGAAACATTCGGGGTTGCGATAACTTTAAATCTGGTTCGATTCACATCCAGAAAAAGTGGTTGAAGCCAAAATTAACCACACATTGTGGTGATCTGGTTCTTCTAACTCGGAAAATGTAGTTGATTTTGGCTTCAACCACTTTTTCTGGGAATCACAATCACATTTCCTGGTGAATTGAACCACATTTCAAGTCATTGCGACCATGAATGTTCCAACATTGTAAGTTTTAAACTTCCTTAAAACAATCCGAAAGCTTTAATTCCAATTAAACCTCACATTTCATCCGAGATCGTCAACTGTGATTCTTTTCGATCTCTCTGAAGTTTGAAATTCTTGTTCATTCGAAAATAGTTCGAGACTGGGTGTAGAAATACACTGTAAAAATACGGAGAAGGAAAAAGTTGCTGTCGCAGCAGATAGAGGTATTATATAGAGAATAGCAAATCTTCTTGCTGACTTAACTGAAAATTCGCTGCCACAGCTAACTGGATTGCTGAGAGAGCAACATGATTAACTATATAATAGCGAATTTTCCGCTGGATTAACGAAATCTTTAGTATCATGTACAGAATAGGGAACAAATTCTGCCCCCACAGCCAGGGTTTGAACAAAATAACCCAGTCCAGTTTTACCCACCGGGTTTTTTTTGGTAAACGCCCTCTTGAAATGACGCAAAAAACCAGGAAGAAAAGAATTATTGTTGACCTCTTTTCAAACTGATGAATTCATCAAGAACTCTGAAAGTGTGAACTCTATTTTACTGACATTAACGTGTTCTTTAAGGGCAATGAAACGATCCAAAAAGCATTCCAGAGGAACTTGTTGTTGTTAGTGGAATAGAACATTTTCAGAATTCTTCAGATATTCATAACTTCGCGAAGAGTTTCACAGGAATTTCATTCATATTCTTGTAAAAGAATTCTTCGTGTGTTATATAGGATGTGAGATCGTAATATGAACGAACAATTCATTCGGATTTCAAATCAACAGAGCTATAATCTATGAAATCTATCAAAACTATAAAAAACATGAATCTAATAATAGTAAATACCGAAATGCCTAATTCCAAGGAAGACATGAAACCCAGAAAAGCCCGAAAAAACCACTCAATTGTGAAAAAAATCGTAAAAAACTGACCTGGGTTGGTTCTTGCGAAAGACTTTGGGTCCTTTCAAACCCACAGCTAAAAAATCACAGTTGTCACTAACAAAATTCCTGCGATAGCGAAGAGATTGCTGTACATGCGAAAAATTTGCTTCTCCAGTGAAATCAGGTTTCGCTTGTCATAGCGATTTTTTTCTCCTCCGTGAAGTGAAAGTTGAGTTTCCCCCAAATTAAGTGGCAACAAAAATCCCCCGCGTGGGAGAAATTCACCCCACCCCCATATTTTAAAATAATCCTCCTCCATTTGGAAGAAAATTCTTTCTTTCTGAAGGAAATTTGTCCCCGAATGAGAAACAATTCTTCCAGAATATAGGGAAAATGAATTAACCCCACGTGAGGGGTTTTTGCTGCCACCGATTTGGGGGAAAATTCCACATTAACTTCTCACAATGTAGATACAACTTCTTACAATGTAAGAAGATCGATTCAACCATTCCGACATTAGAAAAATATCATTTAATCATCGAATTAAGTGTGAAAATCTATGTAACGTGAAATGTAATAATATTCCTCCGGTATTTCACACGCACACGTGATAAAATTAAACCGACGAGAACGTGAGTATACGTATGTGCATGTGTATAAACGTAAAACTAATTGCGCTGTATTTAATTAAGTCGCGGATTATTTCCCTAACGAGGGCAGACCTCCATTCTTCTTTTCCTGCTTCCTGCTACTTCACAACCACCAGTGCTGCTACCTCTCTCTACTCCGCTCTGCTCTGCTCCAAGTGAGAGCGGGGGTAGTCGAAGAAGCAGTAGTAGAAGTAGCAGCAGCAGCAGCAGCAGCAGTATCAGCAGTAGCAGTAACAGAGCTCTCTTCAGTCTTTTGCAATTTTTCATCGCTCTAATCCCTGTTCTCCCCATTAGATATATAAGGAAGTTGCGTTGAGAAAACATGTACCGTACTTTTCTTTTCACTTTTTGTTGCCCTTTTACAGACTCCACTCTTCAACTTGATTTCCCCGTCGCTATCGATCTCCCATTGAAGAAGGGAACGCGTTGATTTCTTCTTCATTATAGATGGGTGTGCGTTGCGAGATCCTCGGTTCTTTGAGAAAAAGTGAAAAGCCTTTCGCTAACGATTTGCGTTGTGATCAGATACATATATATATATACATATATATATTTTTCTTTCTCCCCATACAATGGAAAACACAGGAAAAACACGTGTTAATGTTATATAAGCTTGTACGTACGATTTCTCATCTTTTTTCCCATCCGTTTGTTTTTTGTTTCATTTTTTTCAGGGGTAATTCAGCAAACACTTGCTCTCCATTCAACATGCCGGCATTCATAAATGAATCTCCGTGAGTACGTGGGTTCTGTACTGTGCCTTGTTGGTGTACGTGAATGTGCGAGGGGAAAAAAATCGATACACTCGATGGTGGTGCATACACCATTCTTGTATTTTTGTAACGAAATATCAAATAATCTCTACAACGTATTATATTCGTTTCATTTCCCGAACAGATGAATCTCTAATTCTTCTCAGTTTTCGAGAAACAAGGCAATACAATCTTTATCTTCGTTAAGTAACAATCAACAGGATTACCCAGAACCGCCTGGAGGAAGGGGATAATGTAAATGAAAACAGAAGTTTCCTGCTCCCTCGCCGCAAAATTTTCCGTCGGTCAAAGCACGTGGTTGCAAACAAGGGTATACGGTATAAAGTATACACCACTGTACTCTGGAGTATCGTTTAAAACGGTTCCGCTAGTTTTCGCAATATGCCAGAGAGAAGGGAAAGAAGAGCGGCAAAGGCAGGAGCATCACAGAGAACACGGCGAACGGCAAACAGCATCCGTTGCCGTGTTGCATCCGTTGGTATGGCTAGTCGGTAACGAGAATCGAGCGAAATGAGGAGGAGAACACGAAGGTTACAATATCTGAACGACGACGCTCGGTGGAAAGGAACAAGGAGGAAAAAAACACCCGGTGAGACGCAATCTGAAAACCCCATCCAAACCAATCTTCTCTGATGAAAATACCTCGACCTCCCTTCTTGTTGTTACAGATCCGCGACTGCTGAAGGAAAAGGAGAAACCCAACCGGTCAATCTCCTTCTCTTCCCTTTTTGAAATACCGCGAATACGTTTGATTCGATCGTAGTTTCACCCGAAAATACTTTTCTCTTTTCAACGTTGCAACCTCCCTCAAGGTGTGCTGCATACCTTAGCGATTGAATCAGATGAAAGAGTAACACAGAACAATTCCATTTTGTTTCTCTACACACATCAGGGATGAAATCGAATATATATTAAAGATTCAGGGGAAGCGAGGGGAAGAATTCCAAGTTAGCCTAGAGCTGTTCTTGGAATCTGCACTGCGACACTTACGTCTCCCACCCCTTTTTCTTTCCCCTCTCTTTCTCTCTCTCTCTATCTTTCTATCTCTACTCGGTTCCCAAACTCACAAAGCACGAAGGGATGGAAGGAGCTGCCGCCTTTGCTCCTGTTTCTACTGCTGTGGCTGCTAGAACGGCCGAAGGAAGAAGAAAGAAAACGAGGTAAGAGAGGTTAGAAAAGTGTAGGAGGTTGGCAAGGAAGAAGATGGATTTCGGTATCGGAGGATCGAAAGCAGGATTTTCCACGTTATTTCTGCCGCGAGCTATATACGAATTCTGAGATTCGTCGATATTCTTCGGGAGAAGAGAAAGACAGGATACCAGTTTATTCCATACAAATTATCACATTTTATCCAACAAACCGGCTACCCATTCATTGATATTTCTTCAAGAATTAAATAGAACTTAATTCCTGTCAAAGTGAAAATTATCAGTAAAGTATACAGTATAGTCATTCATTATGTAAAGTCGAAAGGAAGTGTTTTGGAAAATGTTTGGAAAATCTCCATTCTCTTTGCAAACAAGATTTCTCCATCAAAAAACGACTGAACGAACATTCAACAAACAGGATTTGATTCAAGTGAATAAATCTCTTTTCCGTTGTACTTCGATGTGTACGATAAAACAATAGAAACAGTAAAAAAGATAAATCCTTACACAGAAAAAAAAGCTGAGCTCAAATACAGTTATTTGCGATAAAAATTTCTTTTGCGTTAAAATTTCCAATAGATTCCGGTATTTCATAAAAATCGATTGAGAAAAGAAAATTGACGGGGAGTCAAATATCGGTGTAAGGTTACATTCACGTACAAATACTACGACGCTCCACGTCTAATGCAAGTAAGCACGTCTTCTATTGGCTCATGCATTTTTCAACAGTCACCATTTGTTTGATCAGGCAGAGACCGACCAACCCTTCTATCGTTGCACATTGCAGTCCTACTTTTCACCTTGCTAGTTGTTGCTGCTGCCCATGTTGGAGCGCACAAGCTCCTATTTCGCACTCACGTTTTCCGTTCCACGTAGAGAATTAACATCAAATCTGGGAGCAGATTTTTCGTTTTCATTTCTATTGAATTATTCATAGTCGTTGCCGTCGTCATCTCGAATGTTTATATACATGATTTCATAACATTGACCAACGCTGCGATGATTCCACGTTCAAGAATATTCGTTTGCTATTCAACATTATTATTTTCATCTTCGAATTCAATTTTCTCGCTTGGAAATGTTTTCGATTTTTCGAACTCCTCTGCTCTGTATCTCGTGAGAAGATGGAACAACAAAAAATTGATACCAAAAACAAAATTATGCTAGAAATAGAATTAAATTATTAATTTTCCTTCAATTCATTGATTCATCGACCAGGTCGAAAAAACTCATACTCAAATGTATAGAACAAAATGATCAAACTGCTCACAATTGAAGAAGAAATAAAGAATCAATGCAAAAGGAAATTTATAAAGCAACAGAGAAAAAAGTACGATAATGATTAAAAAATCAACACGAATCTCTGGTCAAACAAATGCATTGAAGCTAGCCAAATCTTATTGAATCTTGCACAATGTTCTGACCAAATCCTATTGAATTTCATTCCGTCGGATTGTATGGGTTTTTCTAGCTAGGGATCAGTGCTGCCAGATTCGAGGCATACACCGTTCCTTCCCCCTCCATCGAGCCGCTCTCATTTCCCCCACCATTCGAATCAAGTCGAGCGAGCGAGAGAGAAAGTGAGTTACTTCTCATGGTGGGGGAAAGGAGAGTGGCTCGATGGAGGGGGGAGGAACGGTGTATGCCACGAATCTGGGAGCACTGCTAGGGATAGTGATTAATACACTGAGAGAAAAGAAAGCGTCAAAATGACAATCTTTGCTAACAGATTGAAGACATCGCGAATCATTGGAGATAATCTCTCAACATCGATGCAGTAAATTAATATTTAAATAGTAATTTATCGAACTAATGCGGAATGATTATCTTCTACGATCCACGATGTCTGTTGATAAATATCGTAACTTGTACGCTTTTTTCCTCTCAGCGTAAATCTACTATAAATCGCAGTATGAGAATAAACATTCTTATATATGGTTTTGTTTATGGATAATGAGATCGCCACAACCCCGATATCCCATTCGAATAATACCTATTTAGATGGAAATTTCAGTGTCCGTTTCTACGAATCTTCAGACGAGAATCCACGCGATATCGATGAACATTTCAGTTGAATAAACAACAAAAGTAATGATAGATTTTCGAATAATAGTAATAATACCATGATCGCCGGGGGAAATTGAAATCCAATGACACGAACGATTGATCAAAGAACGAAACGAATCAAATACCCATGCGTTGTATAAACGAAAACCGAGCGAGGAGAGAATATTCCTTGCGTTACTCACCAACCACGGTGAGATTGTATCGGAAACTTCTCGATCGTCCTTTGCTGAAGTCGACTCTGCATCTGTACGTCGCCGCGTCGTGGCGCTTTATGCCGTCGATCACCAGGACCGCCGGACTTGGGTAGAGGGTACGAAAATAAGCGCGTTCACCAAAAACCCCGGGATCGGATATGTGGCTCGCTTTGCTCACCGATTTCTCTCGCGCGTCAATTCTGTAAATAGAAAAATTGATTTTCATTTCCATAATAAATACATGCTCGAATTAATAAGTCATGAACAAAATCCAATTCATATAGACTTGAAATTCTATATGCATTTTCGTACCGATGGAGAATTATGGATCGGGAATAAAGATTCGTACGGAAAGATGAATTGAAAGTTGTTTGTATATAAGTTCTTTTGAAGTTCCGAACAGAATCAACCGCAACAGCAACGAAAATGGTGGGAGGAGAGGGGAAAAATGGAAAATAGGTTCACGGAATTTTTGAGAGAAGTGATTGTTAGTAGGTGCGAACGGATTGGTTCGGTAAAACTTACTCTAGGGATTTTGCTGGTAGAAGAAATGAAAAGAAGACGGTGCGTGGATGTTTTTTTCCGGAAGAATACTAAAAATTATGATATTTTCCTGGAATTAGGTTTAATTAATAAATAATTGAATGACAAAGAATGGTGCATTCAAATCAACGACGGAATGCTATGAACATGGGTTGATAACCTAGTAGAAATTCATCTGGGCATCCCATTTCCCTAACAACACAATGTGTTTCTGGGACGTTTTCTGAACGTTCAGAAAACCTCTCCTACGTTCCAGTGGCACGTTGTGCTACCTGGGTGACCATTCACGTACATCAAATGGGACCCATGTGGGGGTAACTGGATATCACATTTCAGTCAATTCGACTTTAGTGCTCAAACATTTAGTTGGGTTATGTAGATATTTCATGCGTCAATTGATCGTACAGTAACATTGATAGTCCATTAACACGGTCAGAGGAATAAAAGGAAGCCACAACGTTTGAATTTGTCACTTGGGAGTATTTTATGGAAATAAATTCAAAAGCAACGTTCTTGACTGGAGATTACATGTCAAAATACATGTTCCCTTATTCGAAGGTGTGATTTTACAGAAAATACCTCATTTCACATTTCCAATTATCAATTTGAACACCATTCTAGCAATTCCCTGGGACATGATTGCCCTGGGATGGGCACAGGCTAGAAAGTGCGTTACAAAACTAGCTAGGAACCAACCTAGTATCTGAGAAAATTAGCTGGGGCCCATTTAATTCCCAACCACAATTTCTACTAGGGGAACTTCAAAACTTTTCGATGGAAAAAAATTGAAAAAATTCCGAAATGTAGTTTGAAAAATAAACAAAATGTCTACCTCTTCAAAAGAAACTCACAAATCTACACTTGGAAGTATAAAAATGAATCTCTTGATGTGGTGTTCCCTCCCAATCCATTGCTACTGGAATATTGTCATCAGTTGAGAGTTTTGAATTTTAATCAATATGACGATACACTTCGGGCTACGGGAACTGTATCGATGTGTAAATAAATTGGAACTTTGAAATCCATTCTTCAATTATTCATGATTTTTTTCCTAAAAAAAAAAACTGAGTACACCTATCCCTCCAGTAATCCTATTATTTCCACACTGAGAGAAAGGTAACTAGACTCTAGTTGGGGTAAATAAAAGTCTAGCTGTCTGAAATATGAACAAAATGGTTTATTCAATAGGAATACAAAATTTAGTTATGACAAATAACATTCAACTGGCGCAACTAAATTTTTATTCACAGTGACTAAATTTCCTAGCTGTCGAATATTTGAATAGATCCTTTCTCTCGGTGCATCAGTTCACTTCATTAATTTAGTTACAGCAAAGAAATTAATACATGTTCATGATGTAATCTTTTATTACTTATAAACAGAGTTCTCTGTTATCCTTTAATAGCTTCGTAGTCCATTGAGCCTGTTGCATGTCGCAGATTTTATACAACAGATTTTACCGGGTTTCGAAAATCTCTTTATACATAGTATCAAAGATGGAATGAATTATCAATGTAATTCCATGGCATTTGATAAGGGTACTACCCTTGAAGAGGATATCAAATACAAGGCCATAAAAGCGATTAAAGACAACCATCAACGATTCATTCTCTAGATCGCAAGATGCCACTCGTTTAGCCACGGAGAGAAAACAATTTGCTGACGCAGTTTTTGTACACTTAATAAAATATACATGACAACATTCCAAAACGCTTGCTTCGTTGAATCATTTGTTGATACTAGAGGGGTGCGATTTGTTAACGAACATTAGGAATTCGTATAAGAATTATTCAAAAATTTCAAATCGCAAGCATTGGATTCCGAATTGGCAAAAGAAGAGAACCAAAGAATTGGTGTACAATTTCATAGAACCTCACTCAATTTCCGCCTATTTGTTTTCTTCCATTGGAGATCGGACAAATTCAACGCCAAAGTGGCCAAATTTCGGTGATATTCAATAATAGTCTATAAGATCTAATACACATTGTGAAAAATTGCTTCCTGAATTTTATATAAATTCATGTGAAGCAATTAATATATAAATTATGTCATAATTTTCAAAACTTTTCTGACTTTTTATATCAAATTTTATGATATCTCATACAGGATTATGATTTTTTATGCATTTTCATATGAATTTTAATACATGTTGCAATAAATTTCATCAATTCATGATTGAACTTGCTTCCAATTACAAGCTTCTGAATTTTCATATTCATCCGATACATGAAATTTCAGATTGTTTTTTACAGTGAATTTCTGTGAAATTTGTTGACTTTCATCGAAATTTGCTGGATTGCTCTGAAAAAACACAGTTTTAGTTGCAACAACTGAAATCGACATGGAATGAGAAATTTGAGTTGCCTGGACTGGAATATTGTTTGTTATAACAAACATTTTTAGTTGGAAACTAATATTTTGTTCAGGCAACCAATTTTCTTATTTGAAATCGCCCTGAGGAAAAAAGGACGTGATTCTTCACTTAATTTATGATATCGAGGATCATGTTAAAAATGACGTGAAAAATCACGTGGTATATCATGATCAGGGCTGGACATGTATTTGAAATACAATTAGGCGAAGAAGGTATTGGAAATGAAATCGGTACTTCGTATTTTGAATTTCCAATACATTTCCTGTAGTATGTTGTACATCAAGTGTATTTTGCAAAGAATTTCATATTTTACAATCGAAAAATATAATTTTGAAAATGATTTCCTCAAGTATTTTGTATTTTGTATTTCAAATACATTTTCTGAGTATTTCGAATAATTCTCAAATATTTGAAGAATTAAATACCGAAGATTTTGAAGGAAGCAATTCAAATATAAAATGCCGGAGGAAATATATTTCAAATGTGAGATATATAACACTAGTTCTTATTCTAATCCGTATTTAGAATGATTGTATTTCAAATACTTCCTCAGCCCTGATCATGATAGAATTGACCCCTGGCCAATGCTGCAAAACACATGAAAAATCACGCTGTAAATCACGTGATATTTCACGTCATTTTCGTGAGAATTTTTTAACAAATGAATTCCGAATGAATGGAGTGTGGAGCAGCTATTAGGAATTCAGTGCAGTTATACGTCGAGATCACGTGAGAAATTAATTAAAAAATTCTATCAAAATTGACAAGGTATCCAGGCATCAAAACCCTCGATAATCGGCTCATCACCGGTAATTGGCCGTATACTTTTTGCCATGTTTGGGCCCAAGTTATCACCCGGTATTCAGTTATCATCAAACCATTGATGAGTCCCATCACCGTACGATTAATTCCGCCTATGGTCCAGTCATGAGCCATTATCGGGCCGATATTTTCGTGACAACCTCCACTCATCCTGCAGACGCTGGGTCCATTTCCACTTATAAGATGTGTCTTGAAAATTTTTGGTGCTAAAATTCGATTCGGTCCGATTTATTTTGATTCGATTCGATTTGACATTGATTTTTCAAATTCGATTCGATTCGAATTCGAGAAAGTAATGAGGAATCGATTCGATCCGATTCGTGGGTCAAAAAATGCGATTCGTACATCTCTAGTTGATACTAGAGAGAATTCTGGAAAAGACGCTGTTTTGGGCCTCTTCATTCAGATCCTAGGAGTTCATTACTCTAAAATATTAGATCCTTATCGTAGGATTGGACTTGAAGTACTGAAAACATTACGAAAAAAACCCGAATCGAATTGGATACCCAAATTGAATCGGTTACTCGCAAATTCGTGAGATTCAAAAAAGCTCTAGACTCGTCCCGATTCTCGAATCAGAAACCCAAATTATTTGAGTTCTAGATGCACTCAGTTCTCATATATTTTTCCATTGAAATCAACACGTCAAATCTACTTTTCGTATTTCAATAAAATTGGGTGGAGTGGAGAAATCATACACATTTTCTTCTATTGCGTTGTTGTTTTTTGTTATTACAGGATTCGATGGGCTCCCCGGTGGAAAAATTTCAGAGTTATTCAGAGAGTTTCAGTGTTTTCCAGACAAATTCAGAGTTTTCCAAATATATATTCATGAACATTCAGAAAAGTTTTCAGTGGAAAAACGTGTCCAAAAGGCAAGAATTTTCAAAATTCTTCAGAGACCCGGGGGAAAAAGTTTAGATCTGACCAGATCTGAACAGATCTATTTAGATCTGAGAAACTACAATTTTAGCTTGTATTTGTCGATACACATGTTCAAATTTGAGTTCATACATGGGAAAATATTAGGAAATTTTTGGTAATTGAAAAATCAATTGCTCATTGAGATTAAACGTGATTTTCAATCCAGATCTAACGAGATCAACACAAATCTAACTATATCTGTCAAGATCTAGTCAGATCTATTGAGATCCGAATAGATCTGAATCTAATCTTGTGAGCGAAAATTCGGATCTGATTAGATCTGATGAGATCTAAATAATATATCAGTTTCTTTCAAATTTTTTCAGAATTTCCCAGAATTTTTCAGTGTGACTCAAAGTTTGTCAATCGAATTCAGAAAAATTTCCTTCACCGGAGCTTCCTTTTTTTCGTCATAGTTGTCATTATCATTGATCTATAAAATTTGATCTTCACGCATCATCCACTTCATATCATCTAAAACTTGTTCAAAATGAATTATATTCTCTATTTTCCGGAGGAAAATATACATATTCCAAGATATTTCCAAGGGTATGAAATTCTAAATACTGCCTTGCCTCATGGATGCACGTGTATGAAAATCAACAGCGTTGTTAAAGTGACAGGAAGTGAGAGGAGTTGACATATTTCTATGCGACAGTCAAAAATCAAAGTTACGTATTACTATGGCAACCTGAAACGTCATCGTAAGTCACATGCTATTCAAACCTTGTATATGAAGAATATTTCATGCTTTCCAAAAATTCAAATTGTTTCCTTGACATAGGAAGTTTATTTTTGAGGTTTTAAAATTCTTGTTGTCATCCAAGCTCTTATATCAAATCAAATCTTTTGAGGTATTTTTCTCTCCACTCGTGATTCCAATAATTATTCCGGGAAATGGAATAATATAATTGACACTGTGAAAAAGGATTGGTCACAGTTATCAAATATATTCTCAAATATTCAATAATATTGATTAGATCTCAATGATATTCATAAAATATTGAGCAATTATGATCATATTTATGATTTGTAATTGACTTAATTAGTCTCTACTGTTTTTACGACGAACAGGAAAAGACTCGATATGCTATTTACAGCGCTATACGAGTGACAGAAAAGTCGGCGACAATAAAATTGTGTCGCTTTCTGGAATTGATGCTGCCCTGGAATTTGAATGTACACAAATAAGGGAGTGCCATTTTGTTTATAACGTTAGAACAGGATCAATCTCGATCAATTGATTTACTGCAGTCAGGATTCCTTGAATCAAACGATCAAGATGTCAAACTTCCAAGGAACTATGAAGATGTAAACTTCACCATCGCTTGGAATTCAAGTTGACCAAGGATGTTCATCCGTAAATTCCGAACTGTCACATTGCTGGATGACAAATTCCAAGTTACGAAAGTATGGAGGACTTGCTTATTGTAGTATGGGTATCATTTTATCACCTCGTAAAAGAGAGAGCAACATTCACTTCCTCTAAGTATACGGAGAAGAAAGAGTGCATTCATTCTTCATGTCCATTCAGGTTTGGTATTTTCAGAGCGACCAGCGCTTTTATTTGGACTAAGGATATCGAATGCTTATCAAATGCAGGTATTTGATCATCCAAATAAGCTTCTTGGGATCGTGGTTTGAATCTTCATATTTGATTCAGAATGTTGAAATGATCGAATATATTCTTTTCTCAGCTTTTCGACCGGAAGATGTTGGTGGGAGCCGAGTTTTCATTCAACACCTCCTCAGACCTAGATTTTTTGCACAATGGATTCATAAACATTCCACGTCTCTCATGCGTATCCATGAAGATTGTCATAAAATGTAAGAAATGTGCATTGATTTTTCCACCATTTTGAGGACTTATTTTGTTTTCTTTTTAGTGTTGAATCCTTTACAAACGGAGGAAAAATCATGTTGCTGGAGTTTGAATCGTTCATAGAAACTAATTAACAAACGAATAACATAATACTCAACTATTAAAGCCCAAAAATCTTGTAGTACATTATTCAAACGATGTTCCCAGTAGCGGACAGTTGATTCGAGAAGATATGTAACGGTGATTTATCAGATTTCTTGAGTTTTAATTTTCGTTTTGTGTCTATAAACGCTTCAAACTTCGAAAACACAGAAAAATCTACCAAATTATGATGGAAGATCTCTATCTATGGAGGAACTTCGCTGCCCAAAGTCTAAAATAAGTCTCTAAAGTCTAATTTGTTAGTTCTACACTCAGAATCATCTTCGATTACCTTCGATTGTGATCTTGTCGATATTGTGAATGATCCCTAAACTGCTATTGTCCCTACAGATGACGTCGCAGAATTAATTCCTTCCTTCAAATTGAATCCAAGAATCTGTACGTTCGAATTCCAACAAAAATAATATTCAAACGTATTCTCGATGTAAAATAAAAACACCGCTGACCAATCCTGTGATTTCCTTGTTTTTCGAAACCCCTTACGGTGAACAAAATCCTCATGAAACGGACGACGGGACGTACGAGAACGGAGGGAATTTGAAATTCCATGCATAAACCCTACCGCACTTCGAGCACCTTTGCCACAACAAACAAAACAGCGCGTGACCGGATCAAGGTATTCGAATAGCTAAACCGTCCCTGCTCCGTATACTTCTCTATCTATTTTTCAAACGGACGTTGCTATCAATTACATTGTCTAACGTGAAAACTTTACAATCTCAATTTTAGATTGGATACATTTGTTATACGTCACATATCCTGTATTGTATGTCACCTGAATGAAGATATCGTGAAAATATAACTTTTCCAAGCAAAGGAGAAGAAGAAGAAGAAGAAGAAGAAGAAGAAGGAAGACAGGTGGGAGAAAATCGTTCCGAACATTGATTCGAATTATCGATTCTTCGTTTATTGGTCTCTCATCGTGCTCAACAGAATGAAAATCATGCGAGTAGATTGGAGTATAATGTGGAATATTCCAACGAAATACCGAATAACACGCGGCCGATTTAACATTCGTCGAGAGCGGTTATCTCCGGTGCTTTCCAATTCTCATTCCCTTTTTGCCACCGGTACCTCGATAATTATCCCATCGATTTGAAATAATTATACCCGATTCCGTATAAGCACTGGATAATACCCGATACAATTACCAATGAATCGCCAGTGTCGATACTTTTCTCCATGTACGTTTATTACTCCACTCTTCCTCTTTTCTTTTTTGTTTCATCTTTCATTATTATTTGCCAAATACCCGCACGGTTTCCGAATTTCATTCGTGATATACACGATATTCAAATTCAACGTAAAATGGTATGTTGATAAAAATGAACCATAAGTTATAACAATTATTGTGGTTTCGGTTATGTATATCGCACAGGGTGTATCGCAATGTACCAGCAATTATCCAATGAAATATTAAATATTCGTATGGTTGAATCGAATACTGTTATTCCCTTATTTTGTATCACTTTCGAGTATCGTTTTGAGGAGGAATGCAACAACGTTTCTTTGAATTCTGTGGGAATTATTTTAGGACCTTGAATAATTTCTCGCTGTTTTTAACAAAATAAAAAGTTTATTTAAAGTATGAGGAACAAAAATGTTTTATTTCAAGTATTGCCCATCACTAGGGACCACTTTTTCCCATCTTTCTGGCAGTATAAGAATTCCGTGGTGGGAAAACGACATGGATTTTGGAGCTATCCAAGAATCGACCCATGTTTTAGCTCCTTCGTAAGAATGAAACACGAAAAAGACGTAGAAGACTATAAAGAGTTGTCATATTTGGTTCAAACCTGGCACTCAGGGGTTTTTGGGGTCACTGATTTCCGAACCCGTTGTCAAAATTCCAGAATTCAAAATGGCGGATTCAATATGGCGGCCGGAAGTCCCCAAATTCCACGAATTTCTTTCAAACTTGGTATTCGGGGGTTTTTGGGGTCGCTGATTACGAATTCGTTGTAGAAATTCCAGAATTCAGGATGGCGGATTCAATATGGTGGCCAAAACTCCCCAAATTCCATTCGCGGATTTCTGTCGAACTTGGTATTCAGGGTTTTTAAGGGTTGCCGATTATGAATTGGTAATCGAAATTCCACAACTCAGAATCGCCAAACCATTATGGCCAACCAATATTCTAAAATCCATCGGCCTCGTTTCAAACTCTGCCAGAATGGGATGAATCGAGAAATGGAAACTAAAAAATATTTCCTCGAGAACTGATGTACTGCACCATCCATAATTTGCACTGAGAGAAATAAGAGAAAGAAATTACAGTTTGCATTGTGATTTTTGGCTTTATATCGACTGTTTTGTAAATATAGCAGAGAAAACAGTTGTTATGGAGCCAAAAATTCTCGTGCCGGGCAATGATACCCTCTGAGCCAGTACCGAACGCTTGTATTCATTTAAGAAGACCGTTTCGAATTGTGAAGGATTGATTTCCCTGTAATGTACAGAGGAAACCTTCAATCAAACAAAAGGTATCCTTATATGTAGAGAATGAGTTCCTTGCTAGTAATTTGAAAATTGATAAAAAACAACACGTCAGTCCAACCAGAGATGTAAGCAATAAGATCAAATCGGGACATTCTCTATGGATAAAATTGTGTGACATCCCTGGTGAAAATTAAGTGTCAATTTGCGGCATGAATTTCATTCTGTACACGTTTGCGGCGCACTTCACGATGCGAAATATCGCTTTATATACATTCGGATGAACCTCGCATTGCATTTTGATACTTTATTTTCGCCAGGGATGCCAGTATAGCGGATCGAAGGTTTTTACCGATGCTTATATTGCAACATCAAAACGCATAAAAATGAATTGAAGAAAAATCGGCAAGTTTCGGCACATGAGGTTTTTTTCACCTAAATGTAGACACCCTATATGGTATTTTCCATCAAAGACCCCAAGACATCCCTAGACATTCTTCACTATTTTTGTTCTTGAATTTTAGTTTATGTTCAAAAAACTATTCTATCAATATGGTTCGATAATTTCGATTCCAGAGGCTTCATCAGTACCTATATATCATTTCGAAGTTCTCTTATCATATTAAGAAAATATCGTTTTGTTGGATGAATACAAATTTCTCAACACTCAGAACGTAACTGTGGATATGAGCCGATTCAGAACGCAATAGATGATGTGGTTTCAAACGCGAACTTTGTAAGCTCATACCACGTTATGCACTCAGCATACCGTACTCAAAATTCTCCAACAGATGCAGTGAATCCTCTGAAACATCACTACCCATTTCAGGAATTGATTTGCTCAACTTGGATTTTTTACTTTTTTACGTCTTTTTCGTATTTCATCCCACTGTGCGCTGGTCAGCTAAGCCATGTGCCATCGAACGGAATAGGTGAAAATCGGAAGGAGCTATGTCGGGTGAATACGGCGGGGGGGGGGGGGGTAGAACTTCGAAACGTTTCCAGGCAGGTTTTCACTGGTTTTGCAACACGAGGCCGGGCATTGTCATGTAACAAAATCACTTTGTCGTGTCTCCTCTCGTATAGCGGCTGTTTTTTCCTTTAGGGCTCGACTCAAACGCATCAATTGAAGTCGATAGCGATCCCCCGTGATAGTCTCATTCGGTTTGAGCAGCTCATAATGAATTACACCTTGCTGAGCTCACCAAATACAGAGAAGAAACTTCGAACCATGGATATTTGGTTTTGCGGACGATGTTGATGCATGGCCAAGCTTACTCCATAATTTTCTACGCTTTGGATTATCATAGTGTATCCATTTTTCAAAAAACCTTCCCTTTTCTGCCGTTGAAGCAGTAGTTCACACGTGACAAAACGCCATTCGATGTATCTTCGCTTCAATTCATACGGCACCCAATGTCCTTGCTTCTGGATCATTCCTAACATTTTCAAACGTTTTGAAACAGTTGACTCATCAACTTGTGATTGTTTCCCAAGTTCCTTTAGCGTCTGAGATCGATCTTCATCGAGTAATTCCTCCAATTCTCTGTCTTCAAATTTTTTTGGTGCGCCAGAACGTTCTTTATCCTTAAGTTGAAAATCATCATTTTGGAAGCGTCGAAACCAGTCTCTGGCATGTCGTATCCGACAGAGCGTTGTCACCAAGAGTCTCAACAAGAATTCTATGTGCTTCAGCTGCGGATTTCTTTTGAATAATCAGGTAGTGCAATAAAATTCCCCGCAAATACACTCGAGTTGGCACAAAAGTAGACATTTTCAAAATTAATGAACAATTACTTTGTTTACACTAGAGTGAACTATCATACACTGAAATTTCAGGTTGGATACAGTACTGTCTTGCAAGTGCGTTAATGCCATCTGTGATGAAACAGCGAGAACTCATTCAAGGTCCTGATACTTTTTGTGTGAAAAGAAAAGAATCAACAAAAATTTGAAGCAAAGAAACAGGGAACCGAGTTGACTTTAGTCCAGAGGGAAGGCATACGATTGTCCAGGTAGAAAGGATCGCAAGAAATTGTGGAGTTTGTATCGTTAGTGAGCTACGCAATTACTCTTGGAGTTTGGCGATACCATGGTAAAACGCTCGCAATTCGTCTGTGGTGGATCAAAACGCTTGTATGGAAAGAAAAGCAACAGCACCGTGGGTAGGTGGAAAAGGATTAACGTAGGACAGAGAATAAGCGAATTGAGGAGTATTCGGGAAGAAAAACGCTTTGACGATAGGTCGGACTTGGATTCAAATCCACGGTGAAAAGGGTGATGGAAACGTGTCGAGGATTATCGTGTCCTCGCTCAAGGGTAACAACGATCCTTCTCAAATGACGATACAAAATTCGTTGACAGATGAATTTGTAGGTATTCGGATATACGTTCCATGTACAGGCCGCGTTGAAAGTAGGTGAATTATTATCTCTTTCCTTTCTCATTCTCCTCGTATGCTGTGAATTGTTACATGAAAGGTTCGAGCTAGATGAATCTCATTGTTAGAGTTTGAACAAACGATAAGCTCGATACAAAGTTGGGAACAATCGAGCCATCGATTTTCCCAATCGAGGGCTTTTGTCGTCAACTTCTCAATGTACTTAGATGCCTACAAATACCGCTTATCATTTACAAAATCGTGGCTGTTGGAGTAGAATGGAATTACAAATCTCAGGTGTTGCTTTATCGTTCCATATTTCATTATTGAAGTGAAACCGTAGTGAAGTTATTCATCTTCGATGAAGCATGGAACCGAGGATATTCTAATCAATGAGCCTTATCACGATTGCAGGTGGGTAGGTAGAGAGTTATGGAGTTCTATCGATCGATTCAACTCGATACAGTCAAATATATAATACCCGATGGAGAGGGGATATTTGGTACAACGGGTGGGTACGTCATCGATTATTATGAAACTATTCGACTTCAATCGATATCCTCGGTTCAAGAATAATCTCAAAGGTTGATTCTTTGACATTTCAGGATATGTCGCATGAATTTTTGAAGGAATTCTGATTTATAGACGGTATACTGAATCTCTCCTCGTCATTGTTACTGCGTTTTGAAGCTAAACTACTCCTCTGTTGATTTTTCCATTTTCTATTCCCTCAATCATTCGTGAAATTATTGGAATGCGACATCGTATGCTATTGGATGGAGAGAATAGCTTTTTGATATTCCAAGAAGCTCGTTCTAATTCTATTCTGAATTCACGTTCGAAGAATTGGATGAAACTCTCCTAAAATGTACTTGAATGATCGTGGAGTTTATCGTTCTCGTGTTAAACTCCTGTTATTGATCCCTGAAAATTTGTCATCGCCATGTAAAAAATTTTCCGAAAATTTAGACTAATTTTGTAGTTTTTGATAGCTCCGGGTTTGAATTTTCAGGTCTATTTTCGACTTCTATCCATATTATTTTCGATTCTCACAATGAATCTGAATTCTCAAAAGAACTTTCTTATAATTCAGATAATTATTCACAGTGTAACTGTCTGGAGAAAGGAATATTTCGAATATGATGTGAGTCATCGTGGGTTCCATTTGGAATCAATTGTGGAGTGAAGATCATAAGAATGCGGTAGTACTTTTTAGGGAAAAAAGTTCAATCAAAACGTAATCCCAACGTCTAGAACTTCTTATCAATAGACGTTCATCTTCGGGGGTACTATAACATAAATGGGAGAATGAGTATCCAATATAGTTCCCCCGACGATAAGCGTCTGTTAATGAACAGTTTGAAACGTCGAAGCGCTTTTCTGGTGGAAAAATTTCTAGTTTTTTTTTCAGTGTTTCTTATCCGATTTCATTGATCAATCCATATTAATGAATAAAATCGAATTGTTAAATTCAAAGACAAAAATGTCATTAAAACCAACTAAAGAAGTGGTTTTCAAAATAAAACTGAAAGAAACACGAAATTCAGTTGATCGAGTCAACTCGTTGACAAATATATTTCTTTCATCTTTTCTTATCGCGAGTTTACATAATTTTGAATTTTCCTCGGCGGAAAGGAGACTGGATTTCTTTTGGAGGATCGGAGTAGCGTCTCCTCCCCGGATCCACGTAAGACTTTTTCCCTGCCATTCAGATGAGTGGGAATGATCCCGTTGTCTCGAGGTAGTAGACGCAAGCGGAATAACAGTGCCGTTGTTATCTTGACGTTACCACTGTTGCAGCAGCTCGACTATATGCCGTCTATCTTCCCTTAGCTCCTCATTAGCGTCTTCCTTTGCATCCTTCCGCTTCTTTTGCTTAGGATTTCCTTGAGAATTTGCAAGTATCGCGCGTCGACGAATGCAGTCTTTTTCTTTCTCTCCTCCTTTCATAATATGAGATCCCATTAAACGAGATAAAACATCGAGGGAGAGATAGAAAGAGAAAGAGTGAAAAAAGCTTAGACTTATAGATTCAATCGGTGCCATCTCTCTGAGAGTTCAAAGGGATTCATTCGACGAGGATGACGCTCCTTCTTCTTTTTCTGTTCGTATACAAAAAAAATATAGGTCGCGCCTTCGGATTTTCTTTTCACTGGACAAATCGATGGATCGTGTCTCGTCGTGACGAGATACGATGAAATGGAGTAATTGAAAGAGCTTTTATATAATTTCAAAACCGCGTCTTGGAATTGTACTGTAATTTTCTTTCTCTTCCTTTTCTCCGTCGTGTTCCTTTCACAATAACGAAGGGAAAAGAGAAATTCTTCTTTTGGAAGAGAGAGGAACGATTACGATACCAAAGATGTCGGAATTTTATCCAAGTTTTTGAATTGTATTATTATTGATTTGAATGTGTATGGCGTGATCCTTCCACGTATGGTTCTTTTTTATACCTTATGCAGTACCTTTCGTGAAATACAGTAAGATAATTTCGGGGGTTTCGTTGGAGGAGCCTTGAAAAAGCTTCTTAAAAGTGGATGATGACGTCGTCAGCGCCAAACGACCACCCCCGTCCGTCGTGCGTGATGCGGAGCGCGCTACTTCAGGTTAGCGTGCCCACTCGCAGTAACCCTAAATATTAACACGGTCTTGTATGCGGCGAATTGCACCGCATTACCATTGACTGCTATCGCTACCCCCTACTTCGGACCACGTTGGAAATATTGAATTTCGTTATCGAACCAAAATTGTTGCCTCCACTCCGAAATATAAGAATTTACGAGCCAGGATAATGAACTATCCCCTACCGCTGCGCTACTTCCTTAGAGAAAGAATCTTGATCGAGTATAGGTATGAGAATATATATTTTTTAACAAAAAAATGTCTCCTATCATCGTAACATTTTTTCTCCTCGCGCCACTCGGTTCGCACATGTACCACAACCGCGGCCGCCACCATCGAGTTGATTCAGCGCGTCATGGGCTTTGTTTTCAGCGTTAAACATTGTTATGCAGATTGGACCAGACGGCATTGTTGTTCGGTTGGCACCACGCGCACAACCTATTCTCATGATAATTTTTAGGTAATATTTTTCATGATTCCTCGCCGAATACGGTGAATATCTCTCCCTTTCCTCTTTATCTTCTGGTAATTTTTTTCCTCCAGCAAGAATTACAAGAATTAAAAGAACAAGAACGGTTGTTATTCATCTCTCTTCTGTTTTTTTTTGGTCACCTTAGTAGTATTCCATGCCAGCGAAGACACAATTTCCCTCTGGTGTGAAATTCCACGCTCCGAAAATTGATTCTAATTTCTGTGCAGTGGAATCGTGGTCGTGATTTCTCTGTAGGGTTCTTGGTTTTGATGATCAATTATTCAACGGATGGTTTTCATTGCTCATTATAGAATCGGGGGTTTATTTCCCTTCTTTCTCCATTATCATACCTTTAGGTGTAACCCTTTCTGGAGACACGTATATGAAGGTCGACCACCCAAAATTACTCCCAAGATACACAGCTCTACAGCGGTGTTGTTGCGTTGGTGTAGCGTTGGCGTTGGTGCGACGTACGAGTATATTAAAACCTATTTACATGCGAGTGGAAGAGGGTCGCACGGCCCAATTCACTTAAATTGCTTTCCTCCAATCCACCCGAGTCACATCCCTTCTGTCTATAGCGTAGATGGTATATACCCACCTTTTACCCTTCCTTCTTTCCGCTTCGGAGCAGCTTCTCCTTTTGTCTTCTCTCGTGTACGGTACAAGCTACGTCTCGTTACGTTATTACTCGACTTCATCAGATTTAAGTGAGTGATTTGAAATAATACCTCTCCGTCGAGTGATGTGAACGTCAATGGTTAGATACGAATTCAATTCAAATGAGATCTGTCACGCAAAGCTTTTGAAGGTCAACGTTAGATGAGACACACGCGTAACTCAAAGGGAAGCTTTGATCCCAAAAGCTTTTGGTAAATCGATTCACGAAATGATAGATGTCACATAAGAATTTCTCATTTATCGAAAGAAGGATAACACAAGATAAAAGACACACAGGGAGGAACATGATATTGATTATGTTAAGGAATTTCAATATCGAGAGTATCTCTCGGAAATGCTGGGAAAAGAATTCTTTATTTCTAAAGTTCCATCGATATGAGTAACTATTTACCCATTCTATCTATAGAATGGTAGGAGCTATTTATCGTGCAATGCGGCAGCAATGTCTCTCTCGAAACCAGTCAACTAACTGATTGAGGGTGATTGACGCTCTGGCTGAATGCTGGACAAGCCTGGAACCCATTATTTACTGGCAGATCCGGTACACCGTTATAATTGCCACCAGCTATGCCTACATCTCTATTCCCTCGCAATCTCTTCATTTCAATGTTACACGAAGCTTATCAATGTCCCACCCACGTTCGTTCTTGATCCGAATTGTAACTAACGCGATTCTTGGACAGTAAAATCAATTGCAAGGTTTTCAATTTTCATCTGATCTATCTCTATTATTCGATCAAAGTTTTTGTTCCCCTCGAGTATGAGCATACATACATTCATTGTGTGTTAACTGAAAGTTCAATCAATATAGTTCACAAGTCTTTTCAATGCTTCAATCTGTTTCATCGGTGCACAATGCGACCAGAGGAGATACAGAGAAACATCCATTCGTGTTTTTTTTTCCTCCTGTGCGAACAAATGTTAATCGAACGAACGGTACGTCATTATCGTTGACGAGTTCATCGAACTCGAATCATTCTGATTATTTCGAACGGTGAACACAGCGATGAGCTTCGATGAGGTCCAAAGCTCCGGACCGGCACGTGCAATGATAAAAGGTGCGACACCTCGTCGTTGAGGTTGGCTCAAGGAGACAGAGAAAAAAAAATGTAACCTGATTTGAAGGACAACTCAAGAGAGTGTACAGGAGGAAGGCTAATGAAAGAGTTACATACAAAGTTACAGAGGGGTACGTTGAGGGAAACGTGATTCGTGCTCTTCTTCTCCTTCAGGATCGATCCTTTACGACAAACTGGCAAACTGTATACCGTACGTGACGTCCTCCTCTTGACCCGACTTTCCTTTCCCTTCGCTCATCTCTAACGTCTCATGGGTCGACAATGAAAACGCAAAATCCAATTTGCGACCGATTCACGGTGAAGTGGAAAACCTCTTCATAGACGTTCACACCTATCGATAATAACTTGCCTCGAATCGAGCTCGAATTGTTGACAATCTATCAAAGTTTTACCGAGAATAATGGCCGAGACGATATCGAAAATAATGGATCTATTAATCCCTCCTCCCTTTCCAAGATGATTTTATAAAATATCAGCAAGAATGATTTCATTTTATCTTCCTCTCGTTGCGAAGCTTCCACAGAGAAGAAAAAAAGAAGAACAAACTCATCGAATACTCGTGGTATTCTATTCGGGGGAGTGCTTTTCGCGTGTGAGGGAAGTATGCGCGTATGAAGCGATAGTCGTCTCTACGCTATCAGGTATCACAGAGTTACGGAAACCCGTTGATTCGGTATTATTTATAGAATCAATACGTTCTCGTCGCGTGAAAATATTTTCTTATATTCGCGTATAGAGTTTTCCTCGCACAAGGGAAGAAGAGTACTCATTATACTCGGAGGATTCGTACAGCGTGAATTGAGAATTGATCAAGTTTTTTTCCGCGAGACAGGAAGAGGATAACATACGAGAATTCTGAGATGAAATGATAATTTATTATATGGCAGCAGTTTTTTTTTTGTGCTTTCTTCGAGAGGTGTTCTCGAACGTTTAGTTGATTCTATACCATACACTTTTCTTTCATAGCTCCGGCATATCCTGTGGAAGAAATAGTGAGAATACGTTTGTTCCTGTTACGTCACGTACGACAAAGATGGTGTCGCAATCAGACCGACTCGATCATTCGCTCGATAAAGAAAGAAGGAAAAGAAGAAGAAGAAGAAGTTTCGTCTTCTCGAATGACAATGCTAGTACCAGCTCGTAAGGGGGATTCGAGTTCGGGACAATAGATCGGCCGTTGGTACATTTTTACGGATCCAGCAGCACCAGCAGCACGTATCCGTGAACACGAACCATGAAGGTATTTTGATTCTATGACGGAAAGAAGAGAAGAGAAGAAAAAGAATGAATCGATGAATCTACTAAGATTTTTCTGTTTTCTTTTTTCTTTTCGTTATCTCCCTTTATGCCCCCTGAGGGATGACGGGATGACGGGATGACTGTCTCGCGATCATGATTCTCACGATTGTGCGAAGAGAAAAAGATAAGTTTTCCGTGGTCATTCTCTGACAAAGGTGAAGTATATATATATATATATATATATATATCATTGCTCACCGGAAGAGATAAGTTTGTTATTTTCAACTGAAGATCAGAGAAGCATATTCGTAAAGCGTGTCATGAGGGTGACGAGAATGGGTGTCGTTGAGTCTGAATCGATGTTATATGTGGCGTCGTCTTCGTTGTCGTCGTCATAATGAAATTTGTGCTGGCGGTCTTCAGGTTAAACTTGTCACAGCGTTTCGAAATCACTTGAAAACTAAGTTTCATATCACAAGAGACTCACCCTTGTACTTCCCATTGTCTTTCATTTTCTTCCCCTCTCCTGGCCTACGTTTTCTACCCTCTGTAGGGGTTCGTGTATACAGAGTTGGTGTGTGTGTGTGTGAGAGCTACAAGAGATAGCAGAGTGTTTGGCGCCTGAAGCAAACTTCAATATATAGACGTGTAATACGAGGATGTGAGCGTGAAAGAAGGACATAGGCTATGTTATCTCCCTTGCGAGTGTAAACTAAATTACGGGAATAAGTAAGACACAGTACTACTGCCTATGTCCCGTAAGAGTTATACCTCGTATGTAGGAATATACCAACGGGCGAAACGAGGTACACGAAATTACCAACGTTATTTCTTCCTGGGTAAATGATTCCTCTGTAAATGTATTCCGATGGATTAAATAACGGAAAAAGTATGAGAAAAAGTCACCGGTACGAAGAATGGTGAGGATTCTATACGAGAAATTCATTCATTCTAAAACATTGTGGAGATTTTGAGAATTCAATCAATACGAAATGATGAAAGTCGTTTGATGGAATTCATGGAATTGAATATAGTAATTCACGTCTTGATCTTCCAAAAAGTTATTATCATCACTTTCTTTTATTCCAAAAAATTGTGACAGCAGAATTCCTCCATGATAGAGGACTTGTGTTTATAATTTGATTGAGTTCACCTCCTTCCAGTTCAGTTTCTCAGAATGGGAAGAAATCCCTGAATTACTGATGAAAAAAAACCCAGGGAGAATATCAATGAGCAATCGATTAAAGCTTTTCATTTCTATGTGGCTAATTCTTTTAAGGGGGTATTCTGGTTCAGACACCCGGGATTTTTGGTGTTTCTTCAGACACCACACGGAGAGAAAAAATTTGCTGACGCAGCAAATCGAGGTATTATATAGGAAATAGCAAAATTTTTTGCTGACCTAACTAAAAATTTGCTATAACAGCAATCGTGTTAGCTACGACAGCAATTTTTTAGCTGTGGCAGCAAAAAATGTTTGCTCCGCCAGCAAATTTTCATTATTATATACAGAATAGCAAACAAATTTTGCTGGGATAGCAAACATTTTTTGCTGCCACAGCTAAAAATTCGCTGTCGCAGCTACCAAGATTGCTGGAACAGCGAATAGTTTGCTGTCACAGCGAAAAATTTGCTGCTCTGGCAAAAGGAACCCAGGAAAAGTAGATTTCGCTGCCACAGCGAATTCCTTTTTCTCCGTGCATAGAAAGAATCCAATAAATGTGTCTTCCCATCCATTCCTTCACTAGTTATTTGTTGACATTTCAAGATTTCAAAACATTTGGAATATTGTCAAAAAAATCAAAATTAAGGAAACTGCAGACCGGCGAAGTGAGGGCTCATAAAAAATTGTCGTGACCTGGTGTGCAGGATTCCAGTTCACCTAGTGGTCTGAAAAACATTCCTTCTGCAAATTTCTGAAGAAGAAGGATGTAGCTATCGCACTACGAAGAGTGTTTTTTCCACAAAATTACGGCGGTTTAGACAAAAAGTTACGTTTTTTCGCCCTTTGGGATTCAAAGGGAAAAAACACAGAGAGATTTCTCAAAAAATTCCTGTCAGTATGGAACTGTAATGTACAAAGGAGCTTTGTGCCAAATTTCAATTGAATCGGTTGAGTAGAAATTGAGATATCAACATGCACACCGTTTCGAAACAAGCAGTTTCGAGAAAAACGCGTTTGAAGATTCCAGCACAATTTCAAACACTCTACACATTACAAAGTAAAACTTGTCTTGATTCTGCATATAAGTTTATTCCAGAATGCAGCAAAATATAGCCCTGTTCCATCTGAAATTGAGTGACAGAAACAAATGCTGACACAACACAAACGAATGAATTTCCGTCAATTTTTCAAGGAAGATGCAGCGACGTTCATTCGGACTTTTTAGAGTGTGAGTCATACAATGGTACGTTATACTCACATTTCCTCACGAAAATCCTCCTGAAAATATGTTCTCAAAAATCTGAACTATGCAAATAAGCAAAAAAATCAATTTTTGTAAACTTCTAGACTAGGCCACCCCCTTAAGGGATGAAATCCATTATTAAAGTGAGGGAAACCTCTCCATATTTTTGACAATTCAACAAAAATAATGTTCTTTCAATGAATTTCCAGGTTTTCCACCAGAATTTCATGTAGGGGAATGGCGGGTGGTATGGCCCACCACGTGTTTCGAGGATCTGACGCTAGGTGGTAACACTACACACTTCTGGTAATGGAGAGATTGTTTCTGTCTATCATGTGCGGAAACTTCATTATTGTCAATACAGTTTGTCACGAGAAATCCAACTTCCTTCTATTTACTTGTTCTTGGTGTACTATGTCGGTGAAACTTCGAGACGTTCTGTACTCAAGTAGGTCAGATCACAAAATAATGTGTCATACTAGTAATACCCCCCCCCCCCCGCCCTATACATATACATAGAATACGTCTCATGAGTTTTGAGCGATGAGATTTGTTTGTTTGGTTATGAACTAATTTTGTCGTCAAAAATCTCGGTCGGGTGGTATGGCCCACATTAACCCATCAGAGCTCATGCTGGAATAATGATGGGGGATATGGCCTCGGTCGCCAATGGAATCTTGGCAAATCCATGTTATGCCAAGTGAAGTGAGAAACGTGTGTAAAAAAAATGGTTTCTAAATGGATTGGTCAAAACTTTTCCACATCCATATTGCGATTATTCATTGTCATGAAGAAAAATAACAAACCAATACCTGTTTTATGTTTTCATAACAAACAATCGCAATGTCGATTCAGGGTACATGTTTTCTACCAGTTATTTTCAAAAGAATTGTTCAAACAATTTATTCATAAACAATGTTTTCATGGATGCATTTCACATGGAAGTTCGTTTCTCGATGCTATGCCAAGATTTTAAGTTTCGAGGAAGATTGGATTCAATACCATACCTGTAAAGAATGGATTCCTGAACTTTGTGCAGATAGATCTAAATTATCCAGTCTGTATTCTAAGTAAGAGTTGAAGAAACCATATTCAATGTTTAGAACAAATAATTTTGTGGTAAAAAATATGTTCTCGTTTTAATTTACCGGTTTTTGAATGGTGGGCCATACCACCCGACACCGAAAAGTTTTTCATAAATTCATCTATAAACTAAAATTGTTCCTGATCTTTTATTTCACTAATGAAAATTGTTTCTCCGGGATGTATGTGAGAAAAATACTCCAAAAAGTTGTATCCCACCGTAGCGACATTCTTTTACTCTGGAGTGATTTTATCTCAGTTTTCCCTCAAGAAGGCCATACCACCCGCCATTCCCCTATTTCTAAAAAAATCAATTATTTTCCATGGTAATTTCATTGTAATTTTGTTGAAACATTACGTTACAATCTATTGACACCAAATGAACGCTTTTTCAGCTTTATTGTTGGAATACTATGAATTATGATGAATTGTGAAAAATTTCGTAAAAAGTCATTCAGGCACACTAATTTCTATGAAAAAATGTTGGAAACATCCAATGAATTGCAGCGAAAATGATTGATGGCCGCAAATGGCGAAATGCTGTATTAAATGGAAACATGATTCATATTGTTGAAATTCCATAGAATTTGTTATTGAAATGTGTTCCATTTTATTGAGTATTCAACAATTAAAAAATATCCTGATACTCAACAAATTTTCCCACTGCGGATTTCAATTAAATTCACTAAAAGTCAATGAATTGAAAAATTCTTCAATTAATTCTAGAGATCGACCGAAAATTTTTGCCGAAAATGATTAAAATTGAAGTTGTGATTATTGGTTTCGAAAAAAACTTAGGACTGGACGTTTGAAGTGTAGACGAGCTCCTTAATAATCCAATTATCATACTTACGATCACATTTCATTGTAATTAACAAAATACTTGCGATTTTCGGTTTACAATTTCGGCCGACAAGCATTAGCCGAAAATTTAAACCGAAAATCGAAATTATTTCGTTAATCACATTGATATGTGATCTTAAGTATGATAATTGCATTATTAAGGAGCTTATCTACACTTCCAACGTCCAATACCAAGTTTTTTTCGAAACCAATAATCAGAGCTTCAATTTTAGTCAGTGTCGGCAAAAAATTTCGGTCGATCTCTAATTAATTCCAATAAAACCCAATATCGATGAAAACTTTGATCACAATCCAATAATGTTAACAGTCCATTAAATTTCTTTGACATCATTCTTGAATTTAGTTTAATGTTTGATTGATTTTTGTTAAAAACATTCTCCAAAATCACACCAGAATCCAACGAATTTCCATTAAATTCTACAATTTCTTGCAACGATTCTGAACAAAATTCTTCCCCCACGGTTCGTCCATTGATCTTATTCAGTAATCCTTCGAGTGATCAATCCATCAACAACATGGAACGCAAGAACTCCTGTCAAACCTGCAATCCTAGTGGAGATGTTTCACTAATTTCCAACACAAACGTTGAATACAAACAGATTTTCATGAACCGTTAATTATTCGAACGTCGAGATACCAATAATTCGTTTGAATTTAAATAAGTTGAACGTCATCAAAATATGGTCAGAAAAAAAAAGGAATATATGTATACATTCTCTCGACGAACATTGTTGTAATGGAAGTAGAACAGAAAGAGGAGGAAAGTTGATAGGAGTGTCAGTGACACGATGATACATGTCACGATAGCGTCAACCGCAACTATATTGTACGTATCTGATATATCTAACTTTATATTGTTATTTTCACTGGTATCCATCATGTTATGCCACTCAAGCGTATACATACAGTGTTCAGGTATATGATCAACCACATTTATTCACGTGATAACGATACCACCCATCTGTTTGTTACAGAATTTTCCTCCCATACCGTTACAAAACAGAGGAATTAAAAAGAATTTTTTGCTCATTTTCTTAATCCGATTCGTCCTATCTTTTGAAATGAAAAGATCATACATTATGGAATACAAAATGTAAAACTGGGAATATTCCACTCTCGAACCAGCTCATTTGATTATATGAAATGTAGCACAATGAAAGAAATTGTACACGTGCTGTTTTTATTGAAGGTAATTCGAAGCACGTATGAAACTGGTGTATATCGTCTTTCTTCCTCCACTTCTTCTGATCCTCATATACTTGGATCTTTCGTACTTCTCATTCTATTCGCAGTATATGAGATGATACATAAATAATACAATAGTATTGAACATCCGAAATAACTAGAATTATTTATAAATGTACATGAGATTGTCATCACATATCGTTTTGCGTAACAAATTTTTCTTGCCAAACTCAATCGATTTGCTACGATCGATTTAATTCTGTATGCATATCTTGTTCGGAGTTTCACTGGATATTGTGTTCTTGATCGTAGATACTAGGTGAAAACATGGAGGGAAAAATTCGCTACTCCAGCTAACCGAATACCTACCCTTGCGGGAATGGAAACACGGGCCGCTACTGGCTCATTGCTGTTGCCGGAGATGCCAGTACTGGCAAATCTAGAGCGACCATTATGGGGCCAGTTGGATCGCCAGTACTGGCAAAGGAGTTGAAATGATAACACTATTTGCCATAAGGGTCAGTATAATATATACCACCACGGCGGCAGCGATATTTGATGTGAGCCTGCTGTGGTTAAACTCTGGCATTGCAACAGGATCAGTTGTTTCGCCAGAGCTGGATAAGGAATGACAGGAAGACAAAATGATGACATCCTATGCAAAAATCAAAACCCGACCTAATACTGGCACAGTATCGGTAACCGGAGTGATCATATTTCGAGTAAAACAAAAACACATTGAATTTCAACTTTGAAAATCTCAATGATTCATTGTTCTCATTAACGCAATCGGAAAAAGGCACTTTGGAAGTGATTTGTGAAAGTTCACTGAGTGAGGATCGAACCCGGTTCCTGCGAATGAGAAACTGAGTCTCTATCACATCAACCGATCTCCGAGGGACCGTTGAAGTCATAGAATTCACCATAGATTCCGTAGTGGAATAAAATCCTACCAATGCTGGCACATTGTTGTCTCCCGAACATATTGAATGATGATACCAACTCTGGCCGAATGCTGGCGCGACTTCGGCTCCCTACAACAGCCAAGTTGCTAAGATCGTGATTTTAATGTTCTCATCTTCTGAATTTCATTCATTCGTAGAACGAGTAATCCTTCTCCACCTTTTTCCCTTAACATTCACTCTCGACAGTCACCTTCCAGAAAGTTTATAAAAATCCAAGTAGAATTATTCAAAAATCCATAAGATGAGAAAAAAGGTACACGCGAAAGTTGTTTCGAATCTTAAAACTCTATCTCAGAAACAACACGAAAAATTCCTCCGGCGATGACTGACTAAAAGATCGAAATGTCAATCCCCGTTAGCTCCGTGATTAACCCGAAGAACCTAATTTATGTTAACAACGTGATGAAGGAGATTCACTCGGTTTTCCGCAAGTTTCCGTGTACCGCATATTTTCTCCTTTCTCTTTCACCATAGGGCACTCGATTATTCCTCCCCTTTCGAGAAGAAGGAGCTTAAAGAAACTTCCCGTCAGGGTCGAGTTTGGTGAACTTTTGTTTAAGTATCTCTCGCCCGTGGAAGGTCTAAGCAAATCAGTTGTGGGTAAATCGCGACTTTGAACAAGGCGTTTTGCGTCGAACCATACTCAAAGCCGACATCCCTGGGGACAAAAAATTGAGTGATAAAGTATGAAATGAATTCTAATTCGAGTTGTATAGCGAGTTCTTCATTCAAAAGAAGATTCCAAGTGGTCGCGAGAGATGTATGGGAGATTTAAGTTAGGGTGAGAACGATGGCATGCATTTATTTAGTTGTTATTTACCCTCCGCCTGAGGGTGTCTATCATTTTTACGAGGCCGAAGAAGGAAGGGTGCTCCCTAAGGCAGCTCGTCGAGCAGTCAGTAGATTGCTGCTGCTGCTGCTGCCTACCGCTGGTGGATACTACCTCCAGGCAAGGTTATACATACCGTAAAGATCTTTAGCGTTGCACCATAAGCTATAACACGGTCTCGCTCGTTCCAAAACACTGCGTCGTCGCAGGAGGGAGTACAACGCTATCGGCTATAGGGGGCTTCGATGTTATCTACTCAAACTTACACACGCAAACTTGAAAAACGGGCGAAATATTGGACTGTTCGGTGAACGAGAGATAAAACGAGAGCTTTCAAGGAACATACATCGATTCCCCCTTTTCTTGTCTTCTCCCCTTCGCATCGTCATCTTCTTCTTCCGTCGCTCGTAACGATGACTTTGGCATCAATCCAGGGGGGAGAAATCAGATCATTGATGTTACTTCATTGTGAAAGATTGTTGATCGCTTGGAAGAACAAGGAGAGTAGTGGGAGCGGTTATTTTGAACTGTTATGACGGAATAATTGCATTATATATGCCCTGTTGATTAGGCTGATTACAATTGGCGATTCTTCTTGAATTGTAGTTCCTCACGAGGCTGGATCAAGGAGTTTTATGATCAAATTTGAGGCTCCCTCGAGCTGAAAAGCGGGGGAAGGCATGTCCTTCAGAGCTTGTTGCATTAATGCAGCTTCCCAAAATGAGCCTCGAAGCTGTAGTTCCCTCTTAATCCAGGCTTGGTTTCTGATGTGGTTGAGTGTCAGTTGAATGTCACTGATCATGAACACAGTTGAGTTAGATTCAAAACATTCTGCTCATAAATCAGGTTGAAACATCACAAGTTCTGGCCCCAAGACTTTGAATCAGAATCATTTGGCCTCCCTACTAGACCAATCATTGATTTTATATGCTTGCGCGAGGAACAATCATCAGGCAAGGAGTACAAGAACTGCAAAATCATGATTCTGTTCGATGATCAACAGAATTTATAATCATCAACAGGTATGGATACCATCATTACATTTCTAACCACTCATTTCCACAGTGCCATAAGGTCAGTACCAACCTCTCAATCCCTCCACACGTCATTTCAATCCTTCCCATTGGAATCCTCTGAGCAAAAATTTACATACCATATAAATTCTTGTAGCTTTCCGTACAACAGCGTACCTGAGACGCATAACGCCAGACGTACTGTGAATTCAATCAAAAAGTTTTTTCGCCTGACACATCAACGCATTACATACAGTTTCTTTTAGGGAGAAATTTCTTTTCCACCGTCAAAGTTATCCTTTCTACCATCCCATTAAAAACAAAACGAAAGAAATCAAATTCGAGCTCGAATATCTGTTGAGTTGATATCGAGCGATGATTCACTTTGTTCGTTGGAATTTATGATTTCATAATACAGGAAGAAAAGAGTGGAGGAGGAAAATTATAGCAGGAGATATAGCATTTTTCCATTTGGTAGCTGCGTAAAGAATATCATCAGAGATGAAATTTTTCCTCATACATGGATCGTGTGCATCCTCTTCCTTTCTTCTGCTCCTTAGAATCTTTCTTCCTCCTCAGAGGAAGCAGTTTATCGGCAATTTGTTTGCACGATACTCCACGCTTCACATTTTGTGTTGATCTTGCAGAGCGGTGAGAGAGGGTCACGATCGTATAATCAGATCCATAAAGCATGCATTTCGCATGTACGCCTGGTATTGGGGGAACTTATGCTATCAATTTGACGTAGTTTTCAATCGGCGAGAGTGCAGGAAAAGAGGGTACCTCAGGTGTATCAGGAGACTATTCGAACGCGTTTAAAAGTATATTACTAGATAAATTCGTTCACGATTCATTCATGAATTCAATAATCGATCGCTTCTGATTGGGATCGAAACATCGGTCGTTAATCAAAGGTAAACGATAATTGTTCAACGTTGGCGATCGATTGTTCGATAACGTACACTCGAACGTATCCTCTTCTGTCGTTGTTGTAACGATCAACCCATAGAAAGTATCCAATGTCGATTCATGAGTGTTTGGTCGTCGCACGTATCCATTTCCGATGCGATCGTCACGAGACAGGATCAATTAATTCTCGGCTACTAGCCGCCCGGCTAGTTTACCTATCCACTGAATTATGAGTCCGTGTAAACGATTCGAGTCGGGTATTTCGAGTGGGATTGAGTGAGACATATATCGGGAGATAAAGAGAAAACAATATGTTTCGCTGTATCCTGTATTTCTTCGATTCATCTTGTTTCACGCACTCGGGTCGTCGTACTCGGTTTTCACGAATTCTACCCTCTTCTTCTCCTTCCCCTTCTTTCTGTTCTATTCGTGACTAATTCACACAGTTCTATGGCATCGGGACAGCAGGATAATCTTTCCTACAGAATTTCATTAGTCGCGTGCTGAAGCGTTCACCTATGTTATTTGACAGACAGAAATTCCCAGTATTCTAAGCCCGGTAATCGATTAAAGTGCTAAAAAAGAGAGAGAGAGGGATGAGGGAGGATAATTTTTATTGAATATTTTTCTCGTTCCATCAACTCCATCTTGCGAAGAGACGAACTTCAACGAGGATGAAGGTCTTTTCCTCGCAACATCTTTCTCGTCCATCGTCCCTGTGGAATCTAGTCGAGATGGTCTATTCAAGGACTCGCATTTTACATGGGAAAAAGCAGGAAAACGTTTCGCAATTGAATTTAGTTATGCAAAGGAAGACGATGTAGAATGTACGGTACGTTAGGGGAACGAGCGGAGTTGAAGCACTACACCATCAGCATTGGTGATTTTTTGAACAGGGTGAGAATAACTTGGAATCAGACGTGGCAAGCGCTTTGATCCTCCGACTGTTGTCGACCTTCTTCACGTAACTTTCCTCACCGATTTTTCTATTCAAATTCCTCGCGTGGAGCGAGTGTACAGAGTTTGTCCCAACCCCCATCCATTTATCCACTCCGAATATAACTTGGATAGACAAATTTTCAAATAAATTCAAAACAATCCGTAAATTCTGACATAACTGGTAGAAGCCTTTTAGAAAGGTGAAAGGAGTTTCAAACAAAGAAGGAAAAGATTGAAAATGATGAGAAGTGATAGAAGAGAAGGAAAAAAGTCGAGAGGAGTCGTTTTCAAAGCTCACCACCCGCCAAACCTCGAGAGCATCGCCCATGGACGCACACGAAACACATGGGAAAGCGAAGAACAGAAGTAGCGGAAAGATAAAGAGAGCGAGAAAAGATATTTACGGAACGAGGAAGAATGAGAGAAGCGCGCAAGTGGATTGAGAAGAACGTACGTTTGGGTTGGGGAAAAGAGCCATCTCGAGTTATCGGTGTGTGAGTCGTTCGGTAGAAGGGAGTTCGGAACATGAGTCAGCTAGAGAACGTACTTTTTCGCGTTTAGAAGTAATTTCGTTAAATGGTGGACCTGGAATTTTCCTTGTTCTTGTTTCGAGTGTACCTTCTTGCACCAATGAGAGCACTCTTTTCTTTTCTACTCATCCAGCCGCGTAGGAAGGAGCCGCAGAAGCTTCCGAGCTATTAACGCGTGAGAGCCAGAGGGAGAATCGATCATCGAATAGAATTTTTATTTTCCATCTCCCTAATTCTTTCATTCGAAAGAGTTCCTTCCTTTATTCGATATTGAGATGAAGACTCTTTTTCATTGCTACTCTAATGATATCTATTATGAACTTGTTTTATTCGTGAAAAGAGTGAGTCCTTTTACTCGTACAGAGTGAAACGACGATACAACAATGACAGGAAAATTGTAATTGTGTAGTCTTAGGAAAAGAAGAAGGCAATTCGCGGTTGAGCCTTTTTTACGACGAACGACGAACAACGTAAAAGACAGTCGTAAAGATGTTCTTTAATTACCGTAACATGAATGTTGGTTTCATAACCTATTGTGTACAGTACAATTGTACAGCATAAGACCGGAGACGAGAATCATTTTACCTCTTTGACGCTTTACGAGTATATTCAGGAGTCTACTTCTTCAAGTATTGCTATTTAAAGCTGCAAATAATTCCCTCATTTTCAAGGGATATCCTCCTTGCGTTGATTCGTTAGAAAAAGGAAGAGTTCGTTCAGCGTTATCGAACGATGAGATGAACGATGAGGAAGATACATAGCTATACAAATTCCTAAGAAATATTGATATTTATTTTCTCTCTAGACAGGAGATTTTCACAAGTTCGTAACGATCTGGGAAAGGTGTTCATTCTTCCTTTTTCTTCTTTCATTTCTTTCCACTTTGGGATCTCGGTTCACGTCTCATGCAAACTTTCAAAGATCAGAGGAGATTTGCTCACACGCGAACTTGTTGCTTGCGTGTGGTTCGAGTATCTGTGAATGCGGATGATCGCGGAAGGGTATAGAAATGATCCTTCTCCACGGAATTGTTGTGATTCAGGTTTCACAGTTGGAATGTTGGAGGTGATTTCAAGATTGTTACAACTGTGGCGAGAATCTCATGGTTTTTGTGGTGAAATTTGGTTCTAAATGAGGGAATTCCTACATATGCGTCACTTCAGGTGTTCTGTTGATGCTGCGGAATTTGAGACAACGTTGATTGCATCAACATTTGTTGTCATTTTCCGTGAATACTCGTTGACAAAAATCTTTTGACAATCGATACGTCATTGTGGGGCATCAATTGATTACCCTGTCACAAAAATCCAGCTGGGATTCCACGTGAATTGCAGATCCGAAATTGACCTGCGTTGCCGGCTAAGACTCCACCTGGAATCAAGAATCCCAACTGGATTCCATGTGGGATTTCCATTTCCAACTGAGACTCCACCTGGAAATGAGGAATCTTTGCTGGGAACGCAGGTAAATTTTGGAGCCGGAATCCGCGTCGAATCCCAGCCTGATTTTCGTGACAGGGTACACTGTGAAGAATTTCTATGGGAAACTTCACATAAATGTTCGGAAGTAATTAATACATAAATGCGTTATGAATTTTCCATATTTTATCAGAAATTTACTGGAGAATGATAGTAACAATCCCATAAAGTTTGGAATTTTTAGTCAAATTTATGGGGAGTTTATACACATTTATCAGAAATTTATTTCCTGTAGCATGATCGGAATTTTTCGGTTGCTGCGTATAGGAGGATTCCGATTATTTTTTACAGTGTTCATGAGAAGAGAAAACCGAGTAAATAATTTCTCAGCCAACATTGGGAACTGTCATAAAGTTTCCTCAAAGATGTCGAAGTGATGTCCGATGCGTCGATTTTTGCCACCTTTTTGACGTGTTCCCAAGAGTTCCAAATGCTATCTAAAAGTTATCCGTGATATCCGTGACAACAGGGATTTCTTAGCTGTGGCAGCGAAAAATGTTCGCCCCTCAAGCGAAATTTGTTTGCTATACTGAAAATAATATTAAAAATTTTGCAAGTCCAGCGAAAAATTTGCTAATTCAGTCAATCATGTCGCTTCCTCAGCAATCCAGTTAGCCGTGACTGCAAATTTTCAGCTAGAATAGCGAAAAGATTTGCTATTCCCTGCATAATATTTCGATTTCCTGCGGCGGAAAATTTTGTTTTTCCGGGTGGAAAATGAACGATATTTCCAGTTTCAAGGAGTTAATTCGAAAGGATAAATACCGACGATTTATCAGATTTTGTGAGGTCACATTTTCGTTTCGCTTCTACAAATGAATCAAACTTCAAGAACAGGTAAAAACTGAGATCGAGCGGGGCTGCATCTTACTTGAAAACTTGACTGAAATCCCGTCTATTCCATTGTGCCGGAATTTGTTTTCGGTGTTACGAAAATCCAGCTGGGATTCCACGTGGAATCCAGATCCGAAATTTACCTGTTGCCAGCCAAAAATTCACCTGTAATGAAGAATCCCAACTGAATCCCATGTGGGATTTCCAATTTCAGCTGGGATTCCACCTGGGATCAAAAATTTCAACTGAAATCCCACGCTTGGGTTGAAATTCTAGCTGGGATCCCACCTGGAAATAGGAATCCCAACTAAGATTCCACCTGGAAATGAGGAATCCCAGCTGGACACGCAGGTGAATTTCAGAGCTGGGATCCAAGTCGAATCTCAGCTGGATTTTCGTGACAGGGTCCCGTACAAAAATCCCAGATTGAATACTAGTCTGCAGGCACAACGCTCAAGAGGAGCTGTTTATAAGCTGTTGGTGTAGTTCTTGGAAACTTTTTGCGCCTCCCTTCATTTCAATAGTCCAATTATGGGATCACATCAAAGGCATCTCTGCAGAAAAACCCGGGCAAAACTTTGTTTTCCCGAAAGCCACCCTTGTAAAGCTTTATCCTTGTCTCGGAATTTACCTACTGTGAAATGTTAGGGAAAATCCCATAGAGTTTGGAATTTTCAGATGTATTTATGGGAAACTTCATAAAAAATGTACCGGAAATCGATTTTCGAAACAGGGATTGGAATTTTCCGGTGAATACACAGAGGAAAATTCCGATTATTTCTCACACTGTAAAAAATTGGTGGTGTTGGAAAAAATTCACACGAAATAGTGTTGTTTCAACATCACATGGCGTTCTTCTCACACCCTGAAGTGTCATTCTAACACAGTTCGGTGTTATTTTGACACCGATTTTGGGGTGAACTCCTGTAGAATCCGCGTGGTGTTGATTCTGTGTGAATCCTGACACAGTTTCGATACCCCTTTTTTTACAACGCACAGTTTAGCATTCAGAATGAAAATTCATGTTTTTTCAACACAATGTGTAACCCTTGGTCCAATTTGCACAATATTCAACAAATTGTTTCAATTAATTTTGGAACCTCGTTAGGAATCAACAATATTGCGACAAATATCTGTCATGATTTGTCAATTAATTTCTACAAAACTCGTCCAATAGATTGACAATTATTCCACAGTCTTCATAAAAACTCAGTCTTTTCCAATCACATCCAACGTTACTCAACAGAAACAATAGAAAACTTCACACTGGAATTCTGTAAATCTGAACAAGATTTTTCAGTATACACGACGAAAAAAATTTGCTGTCATATTATATACAGAATCGCAAATCTCTTTGCTGACCCAGCTAAGAATTCGCTGCCACAGCTGATTGAATTGCTGAGGACCAAACTTTTTGCTGGACCAGCAAAATTTTCAGTGTTATATACAAAATAACGAACAAAGTTCACTGTAGAGACAAAAATTGTTTGCTGCCACTGCTAAAAAATTGCTGTCACAGCAAAAATAGGTTTCGCTGTGCAGCGAATTCTTTTTTCTCCATGTAATTTCGATGAAATACGATGAATCAAAATAACTTTCGGTATTCCAACATGAAATCCCTCTAATTCTTCTACTTTCGCTTAGATTCTTGCAATTTTTTCCAACAAAATTTTCTCACCAGAGAATTCACTGGAATTTGCGAGGAAGCATCAACGAAAATCCCGAAACACATAATTGGTAAATTAATCAAATTTCACGGTAAGATTACTGAAAAAACACATTTTCTAGTATTCAATCACCAAGAGTTTGTCTTTGGACCAATCGCTATTCGAATGACCGAAGAATTCCACGTTAAATTCTCCAATTTTTATCACACAGTGAATTTCAACCTCACGTTAATCACGACAATGAGATCCATCTACTATCACGTGATTTTCCATGACGTATTGAATTTGTTCGCCCTTCCTCTTGTTTTTTTCCTCCTTTTTTTTTTTCATATCCACCGATGTGTACGCCATGACCTCGAACAAAAACTTCATTTCTCGTTCGAATGATTACGTGAATTCTCTGTGATTCACGAACGAAAGTTCGGAAAAAAATTCTCTCATCGCATTTCACATGCCATTAAATCTGTTCGTACACGCATTCTTGTATTACGAATCCAACAGTGATTAAGAGAAGAAAAAAAGAACAGGAGAGAAGGTTCGAGAGAGAGGGAGGAAGAAGAAAAGCAGGAACCTACGATAACAAAAGTCAGGGTAGCGGTGAAAGGAATAGAACTGCTGGAACTAGGTAATATGGATGAGAGAATATCGAGCGATCGAGCCAGCGCGTTTACGAGAGTAACGTACCACCGAAATCCCTGATTCACGCTCAAGGATGCCGTGGCTGGCGCTTATTATTCTTGGCAAAATGGGTACGCTTTGAATACCCCCAACGCACACACACTCCACACACTGGCATGGATAGAAATGTTTAGGAGGATACATCTGAGCGATCGTTGATGTAATTTCTGGGTGAAACTTGGAATATTCATTCCTAAAAAATTCAGGAAATCGTGTTATCGTTCTCGAATTCGATCCCATAAAGTATCATCTTGGTGCAGCATTCTGCCTAACTATTACTCACAAGCATTTATTTGCCTTCGTTTCTCTCCTTCGTGGTGCACACATGTGCTCATGTTTATAGTGCATCGTGTCCTCACGAATACACGTATCCATAGGAGGAACATGGTTATCAGTGGTGTAGAAAATTGGGGAGACGTGATATCATTTACACTCCCTCGAATCCACAAACAACAATGGTGTACAAGGCGCACCCTAGTTTGCTTCATGTGCATACACCAATACTTATAGATACGAGTTGGTAGATATACGTGGAACGACGACGAGCCATGGGCGTGTAGATGGCATTGTATCCAATGCAATGGCGCTGTATCCAATTAATCCGCTACTTTCCATGCCCCTTCGTTGTCCGATGATCGCGTAATTTCGCACACGGCGATCCCCGTTAAGCCTTTCGATTGAACCACAAACCGCCGCTCAACGTCCTGCATCGAAATATCCCTCCACCGCTGCTACGCTCCTGTATTTGTAAAAGGTTTCACCTACTCTGTTTCTTTCAATTGCGCAAATGGGATTCTTATCGGGGATTATTCGAGATTTTCTCTTGGTAACCAACTCTCTTGGTTGGGGTGTGAAAATCAGTAAAAAACAATCGTTTATATGATTCACAACTATGACTATGTAGTCAAAAAGGAGATAAAACGGTTGAAGAATGCTATTACGAGGGGATTGAGCGAGAAACCCTTTCCACTCTTTTCAGAATAAAGAGAATCCTATGAAGGAGAGTGAGTTTGCTCTGTATTGAGGATATACCATTCTTGGCCCATACAATTCTACCTTGTTCTCCACGTCGACTCGTCGTTGGGATGAGAATATTTATCCAAGTACACTCATTAAATTTTACAAAACGGACGCACGTACAGGGTACATCGTACAACGTAGTGGATACCACTTACGCAGTTTTGCACATCTCATCCACTCCATAGAGCAAGCCAACCTCATGTAAGTGGTATGTACTGACGTACCCAGAGAGAGAGAGAAAGAGTGAAAAAAAATACCTTGTCACCCACTCGTCCACAGCGTAACGATCTTTCCACCCTTCCTCCATTTTCTGCCTTTTGACTCTCGCCCTTCTTTTCTCTTTCTCTCGTTCATCGTTCATTCTGAAGATCGAGTCGAGTACCTCGACGACGATTTACGTGTCCCGGCAATTATCCCCTGTACTCGTTGTTGCCTCTCCTCTTTTTCCAGCATTCCAGTATCCCTTCAGGACCCCCGCCCCTCTATATACCTGGTGAAAATGCACATAATGCACGGAATTCCAATCAAATCTTTTTTTTTTTTTCCACCAAAATCAGGGTTGCCAGTGAGTCATTTTTGTCACTTTTGAAAAAAAATGGCACTATTGTCACTATTTCAAAGCTCAAGTATAGTCAAAGTGATTTGTCATTACATAATTCTTATTTGACTGAAAAAATATAATCCCATGATATTCTCAATACATTTCCTTGCTGAAGAATACATCTTTCTATATCAGTACCCTAGTAGAAATTTTGGATGGAAAAATATCAGGGTCTGACGAGGCATGCCTGATTTCTTATCAGGTCCTCATCAGGTTCCATTACGGTTTTCCCTATTTCGCTCGATTTTATGGAAATCTCATCCGAACCCTTGTGTACCCCTGCGTCACAACCCTATTTGAATCCCATTATGGAAATCAGATAAGTACCCTGTAAGGGCCTAATAACATTTTCCTTATCCACGGTTTCCGGATTCTTACCTGATTCTAACCTTATTGAAAATAGGGAACGCATGATCAAATTTCCACTAGGGTCATTATTCATTCCATATGCACTCCCGAAGTATTCTGGATGTTATAGCAGTACATTTGTCACAAATTCCAGGTGTCATATCAATATCATCAAATACATTGTTCCTATATGTAATTACAATCATAACCCAGTGAACGTTTTTCCCCCCAACATTTCAAGCATTCATTATGTTTTCCAAATGATATCAGAAAGGTCTCTAATGAATCGATTTCGGCAAACTTTCAGAGTCTATCTTATGAGCTCTAAAAGTTATCAGAATGTTGACTCAGATAACTTTCTGTCAACTTTTAGAGTTCATAAGACAGACTCTAAAAGTAATCGGAAATCGACGCATTAGAGAACTTTCTGATATCATTTAGAGGATGGATGGATGTTCGAAATGTTGAGGGGGAAGAATTTTCACTGGGGAACGAAATAATAATGCATTGCAGTGAAATAACAATACGTCAATTCATTGTTGAAATATCTTGAAAGTATACATATAATACTATGTTGGAACCCGAGTAAAAAAATATGGATCATGAATGGATAAAAAAAATATCACTCAGCGATCACGTTCGAAGTGATCACCAAGTGATGTGAACGGTGAGACTGCAGGATCTTTGTTTCATCATTGTCAGATCAATACAGTAGGTTGTGCCGATGGAATGATCACTTTTGAAACATTGTCAGATCAACAGAGTAGTTTGTGCTGATGGAATGTTAATGTGAATGAATGATCATATCCAAATCTGATCATGATAATTCGTTAACCGTTTGTATCAAGTTCTGATCTATGAACAATCTGGACATGATTATCCCAAGATCACTGTAATATTCATAATCAGAAAACACGTCCCATAGACACATTAACAGTTTCAAGTTTATGTGAAAATATAACATTCTTTGTAATTCTTTGAATTGAAAATTCCCATATGTATAATTGAGTTCTCAATTTTTACTTTTCCATCACCTTAACAGCAGAATGTGTCTATGGGACGTGTTTTTTGATTATGAATATGACAGTGATCTTGGGATAATCATGTCCAGATTGTCCGTAGATCAGAACTTGATACAAACGGTTAACGAATGATCATGATCAGATTTGAAAATGATCATTCACACACAATAACATTCCATCAGCACAAGCTACTCTGTTGATCTGACAATGATGAAAAAATGATCATTTCATCAGCACAACTTACTGTATTGATCTGACAATGATGAAACAAAGATCCTGCAGTCTCACCGTTCACATCACTTGGTGATCACTTCGAACGTGATCGCCGAGTGATATTTTTTTTATCAATTTATGATCCACATTTTTTTACTCGGGAACTTCCTTCTGAGTTTTCAATAGGGTTGATATCTCAATCGTTCGTCGAAACGAAATCGTTACAACAGGTTTGAAAATATGGTGTCTTTTGGAACACCATAATCACCAATTAGGGTCGGTGTTAGGGCAGGCCGATCCGGGCGGTAAAAATGGAAGCAGATCCAAGAGATTCAGAACGGAGGTCTTTCCTCTATCAGGGAGCAGTGAAATCTACGCCCCCCCGGAGTGGTCAAATTCTTGGTGCTGGTCCTGGCACCGATGTCGCAAAATGGATCTCATGAGATGGAGCGTATTATCCAAAAAAGATATTACATACAGGTTAAAAATATTTATATTTTCAGATTCGGAAACCCGATCATTTTTACAAGCTCCACAGTAATTTTCTATCCTTACTCACTTGCCGATGATTTTTCAAAATCAATTCCAAATTCCACCAGAAGACTACTTTAACCCAAGATCTTGGGGAACACGATTTTTTTAAGTCACTGTTTTGGATGAAAGGCACTTTTTCGTCACTATTAATATCTGTAAAATCACTTTTTTCACTTCTTTGAACCCTATGAATCGCTGACAACCCTGACCAAAATCCGTAAATAGGGTGAAGAGCGGTGAAGATGATGAACGAGGAAGGTAGCAAAGTGTGTCATTAACACCTGTAAAATCGTTCCCTTGAAAAGAAAGAGCCCTCTCCTCTGTAATTCCAAAGAAGAATGGATGCACGTAGTATAGTAGAGTTGGGAGAGTGTGTACGTAGGTACGTACGGCAAGATTTTGAACGAGCTTCTGGAAATGGATTGCATTATAGTCGGCCACTGTTCAAGATTACGGGACACAAGCGAGTACCCGACCAAGAAGAGACCTGCTCAACGCAATAATGTTCGTGCTCAGGAATTGAGCTAGCCAACGCCCAAGGACTATGTGTACTATGTGTGTACGGTACTTGATTCCCTTTCTCTCTATCTTCTCCTCTTTCGACGTGGCGACAGGAGGACATATATAAGTCTTGAAATTACAAGAACCTAATGGTCAGAATGAGAAAGAGAGACACGAAGAGCGAGGCGTTGGCGAGCTCCTAAATTTTTGAGGCTTTGAAACCCTAGCGTCTGAATTTTACGATCACTTACTCTGTCCGCCTTCTTCTCTTACGCCAGAGACTTACTCTCGGGAGCTTGATTTACTTTGTCACCGTGTAAGTGGCCGTCTCGTGTAGAATATATATATATGACTACATATATACATATATCCACTCGTATTCACATACATAATACGAGAGAAAAGGAAAAAAGAGTGGGGCATCCAATGAGAGCATTCCAGCAATATTGTCTCGTTAACTTTCACCTTTATCCGCAGTTCGTCTCGATTTACGTAAACCCTTCTACAACGGTTTTCATCGCTCGTTATCATCCTCTTTCGATGCCATAACTCAAAGGCTAATTACCAAAAGATACTCTTTATAATGATATTTTATTCTTCTTTCAAACTCTTCTTTTAAACTCAACAATATTCATTGGTGTTGCTACGGTTGATACTACGATGGATGAGTGCATTTCGGAATCACCGGTATGCGTGTACATTCGCCATTATTAAAGGGATTGCCCTGCAGGATTGTTCTCCAGGTTGGTATGGCGCGTAAGTGGATTTTCAAGAGGAGGAGATTCCATTGTGCGATGCGCAATGCGCACCCTATGTCTTGGGTCTTGTCATCGTTATGATTTCCTCGATCAATTAAAAACCTGCTACCGAAGGAGAACTTGCGAGACCCGAAGAAGAGATTTCAATAAAATTACTTCCAAAGTAAGTCAGCTAATATAATACGAGTATGAATAATGTATCCTGCACCGACGATGATAATATTAACTTTCTCCGACAAAAGTTCCCTGATTAAAGCTGATACTTTGCCTGTAGTACACTTTCGCTTCTCTTTCTCTGGTTTTCGAATAGCTCTGGGAATCGATAATTGATTCCACGACACGAAAGAAGGTTTTATGTATTATCGAGGTGGATATAGGAGCTGGATTATCATCGTCATTCCGTAAAGAACAGCAGCGATATTTGCAATGACAGCAGTTATCTCGAGGCTTGTAATTAACGTTCTCCAAACGTAGAACTGCGGGAGGAGCTTTGTGTGTAAGGAAGATAACGTTTCACGCAACGCTGATTCCTTTTCAATCTCACCTTCGCGAATATATGTAATTTTTGAACTGGGATGAAACATATTTTTCAATACGATAGCGGGAGACAGATTCACGTTCCATTTCCCAGTTTCACAATTATAACACGGTGTATAATTTCACGAGTGTCAAGAACACGAGTACAGAAGAGCATCTCGGAATCGCGAACGGAATAACAGATAATTTCAACTCCATGAATAAGGTTTCCCTTTCGCATGACTTATTCCTACGAATGACGTATTGTTCTTTTTTCCTCCCCCAAAGGAAACAGAGGAGGAGAGGAGAAATGTGTTCTCGTGATTGCACCGAACAATACATCACTGTATCACGAGAGAACCCTCGGATTTGAAAATCGTGAGATTTTTAGGATCCTCTCCGGGAGGAAACAGCGCCGGAAGACGACGGAAGACGACGGAAAACGACATGGGAGATGGAAAAAAGGGGATCGAGGAGGGAGGATGTATCGAAGAGGAATAGGGCGGAGAGTACGTGCCACGTGTGCAAAGTGAGATCCCGAAGGGGCAGAACCTGCTGCTGCTGCTGCTACTGCTGTCACTGCTATTGCCCCTACCATTGCTTAGCTATCACTGTCGCCATGAAACCCCCATTGACGATCTTGTTGACGTTGTTTCATTGAGAAGTACTCGGAGGGATATTTATTTCCCCCCGGACCATTTCTATTTCAACGCTATCAAACCACTTCGAGGAAATCAATGTAACAACCATTATGGAATGAAAATCCTTGACTCGTAAGGTACCAAAAGACGAGAACGTTACCCTAGGAAGTAATATTTCACTTCCATTAACCGTTTAACTTTTAACACCATTTAATGCACCGGTGCCCAGAGAGTTGGGTAAATTACTCGCCTCTGCGCTTTCTTTACGATCGCGTTTCTTTGCCAATTTTGAGTGTCATGCATTTCTCACGTCAAGCTCTTCGGCCTCTCTTTCTCTCCATATTTAACAATCCTTCTCTCTCGAGGCTCTCTTATGTCCCTCATTTCCCTCTTCTCCAAGGAATATTCGTTTATTTCCGTTCTTTACACTGTGACTCTCTGACTCTCGTTTCAATCCTATGCAGCACATTTCTCTCCCTGCTCTCATTTCTCAAACAAGTTCAACTCAGACACGAGGGAGGGAAGAATTGTTTTTTCTTCTTCTTCTTCTTCCTCCTCCCTTATCTTTTGTGCGGTAGAAATACCAGGGAAGCACCATTGTCTACTTAATACTCTCTTTTTACCGGCACATTCAATCTCTTCAATCTCTTCTATCCTTTCCTATGCTCGTTCACATATTCGAATGACTTCAACATCCATCCCCTTTAGTATCGACTTCTAGGATTCAGGAAATGAATGGAAAAACAAGCATATTCAAACTAAACGATCACTCAAATTTATTCTCTCGCCAAGTTCTAGATCCACTACCGTAATTCTCGAACAATATATATTCGGTACACATTCATGTACCGTGTGATTTCCCGAACACGAGAACTATTTGTAACAGTTTGTGGTACAGAACATCTGCTGGTTCCCATCACATTTATCATGGCTGTCTCTGTGTCTAGTCAACCGTACTTCCCGACGGTGGTCCGTTACTTTTTGTCATAGGCATCAACTTTTAGACGTACGTTCACTTTTGTGCGATAGCTTTCTGATGAAATCCGTCGCTACACCGCACGTTCCTTTCGTTTTTCTTCATTTTATCTACGCGTTGTCGGGGTCGTTGTCGTCGTAGTCATCTCATACATTTCCTAAAAGAGGAAAAATGGCGGCAAGAAAAAGGGAGTTCCTACCGACTCGCATCTGTGAGGATTCTCATTCTACTGTCAGACTTGTAGCATACAAGTTTCTGTTGCTGTAAATCCTTAAAGAATTTCCACTAGATGATGTACTGGAGTCGTAGTGAACTGTTTCCTTGAAACGACTCGGGAGTTTCCTAAGTTTTTGATCTTGGCATTCTGCTTGATGTATCGCAGTTTGACTGGAATCACAGAAAAATTAGATTGAATTCTGTGGCTTGGTTGAGATACCTCGAGAGCAATGTAATTTTCTCTTTTCTCTTGGAAATATACTTGAAGTTTTCGTGAATTTTTTTCTTTTACAGATGTCAGTACTTGGAGATTGTTTGTATACCCAGTCTAGTATGACGCTAGAGATGTGGTTCATATTTCGCAAATTCAAGGTGACTAAAGTATATCTAAAATCCACACCCGGGTCTCCTGACACATCTACAGGACTTCACATCCCTCCAGTTTACAATTCAAAACCGATTAACGTTTGAAGTAAGAGAGGAATTTGGATAATCCCGGTATGATCCTGGAAATCAGCACGTCACTGGCAGAACTGTTTCGCTTTGTACTCATGCGTTCATGCAAATGTATACATCCTACACACTGCAGTTGATATTTGTAACGATATTATGATCCCATATTGATGCTTTTGCCCGTTAATGTACAAATCATTTGAAAACAACGTACCAACACGTACTACTCGTATGTATAAACGCACCCATACCTTGCGTTATGCACACGAGGTTTCCAGAGTATAAATCCTGCAAAGTGGTGTTTGCTACCTATCGAATAATTCGACCGTAAACCACCAAGTGACTGGAATGGTCGTCGACCAATCGACCGGTATACCGGTATTCATGTCAAACGCGTTGACCACCTTCGTATCTACCCAAAATTCGAAAAACACATGCAAATCGAGCAATCCAAGATATCTTGACTCTATAGTCTAGACTGCATTCATCTCGCACCCTCCTCATTTGAGGGAGGAATCACAAAACGGAAATGTAGAGCATGATAAAAATCCCTCATCGATCCAACAGGACCGAGCGAATAAACATTTCAACGAATGAAGCACTTTTCCGAATATAATAAAAATTTCAATTGATTCTCTATCGGATGCTATATTCGGGGTTATAAAATTTCAGCAACTGTGAGAAAAGTGCTTATGCAAAGTACTTTGCCACCCAGGGAGAGAATTTATACACCGATATCATATCGTTACGAGCATCAAACGCGGACTCAGGTGCGAGTTATTGGGATATATCACGATTTTTCATGGTGGAGGCAATATAACCACGCGCAATGATCTGCCGCTTCATTCTCAAATATGAAAGGTATATAAGGTTCTTGTGGTGGCTGTTGGTGCATTCGAGTTACGCCATTTGAATCGCCGATAAAAACGGATTATTGACATTTCAAAATTTTTCATTAAAATTTTCTTCGAGGTTTTTCTTTTTTCTCCATTTTGTGACCCTGACAGTCATTTTTGTCCATTTTCTTCCCACGTCTGATTGTGTTGTTATCCGTGATACGCTAATTTCGAGAGAACAGAATTGGATATTGTATTTGACTTGGAACCGACTTAAAACAATTCGATATCCACGGAGAAGTATTCTGTCTAGGAAAAGTTTGGACTGCTACTACTTCGGATTCCCGGGGTGTGAGTGAGAAATTGATAGATTACAAAACTTTGTCGGGGTCCGAGTAATGCTGGCAGCTTCCGTTTCTCTGCGAAACCGTTACGTCAGCAATTCGTTCCTATCGAAATAATATAGACAGTACACAGAGTACTTTATCGATACTGTCAGAATACTGTGAGTAATCACTCTGCAATTGGTATCATACCGATAGAGAAATTATCAATTTAACTTGAACATGAGTTGCGATTCGTGATGGAGTTCGAAAATAGTGGAGTGTGAATAAAAGAGAAGAGAGAGCAATGTGTTTCCGCTTCTTTTTTCGGTTTAATCAATGTTGCGAAGTGCGTTGTGTGATTGAATAGACGAGAACTTGTTGATTATGGAGTTTCAAAATACAGAACGAGGACGAGGTAGATCTTTCTTCCATTCGAACAGAAATATTTTTGTGGAATATTGAATGCCGTGAGGTTTTGTGAACTAGAATATTTTCCGGTGTTCAATTAGATATTTGGATATACTGTCATCATTTTTAATTTGGAAGAAAAGTGACGGATTGTTCGTTCAACGCTATTTATGAATATTCTGGCTCCTGTCAAGAGGGAACTGTAATGGTTCCAGACCTGGAAGGGCAACGCCAGTTTTGAGTGAGAATGCAAGGCCGCATTCGAATTTAACACGCATAAATTTCAAAATTTGTGAATGAGTTTTTTCCCGCCTGATTTAGGTGAGTTCTTTACCGAGAAAACAAAGTTCGGATAGTCACTGAAGCGTGCACTGGGGGTCAGAATCGAAGGTGAGTCGGCAAAGCACGGAAGATGAATCTTTCGCCACGTGTTCATAACTTTGCCTGAATTTCAATAAGAAAAAACATTCGCACGTGTCTACGCTACACTGGAAAAAAAGTGAAATGGTTAAAGAAGCAACCTTTGCATGGTTGAAAACTTATGATTGCAGGAATTTGGAATTTGGTTATTAAGTAATAATTCCTATCGAGGATAATAATGGGTGTTCGACGCTGTGAAAGTTGGTATCTAAAAGGTTCCTGCTGGGATAAAAGCCTGCAAAAAATACACTCCATCCATTTGCTGGAATGCAGCATTCTCTGCCTTTTTTCCGTGTGAAAGATCTGTTTGCCTGCCAAAACTCATACATGTTCTTAACGTTGGCTAGGCAATTTTTGAGTAGTGTATCATATTGAAATTTTTTCCTTTCAAGTACACGAAAAAAAGAAAACAGTAATGGTTACTGTGAATCACAAAAATACATTGGAACTCAACTTCATTCTATGCAGTACTGCGTTTCCCAGTCCTCATCAATGTCCAGTCAGCGTTGACGCATTTCATTACAATACCCATCACTGTGCTCGCGCTAATCCTCATTATCCAAGCGTGTTTTCATTTGTTTTTCAACCGATCGCTGTCATTCACAGTAACCAGTAGTGTTTTCTTTTTTCCGTGTATTCCTTCAGTGTGATTCAGATCTATTTCAAAGGATTGTTTGATCATGATGTCGTCGTAGGGCAATTTTTAGGGTCACTTTTGCCTCATGACATTTGACGTCGAACCACGGTGCACATTCACGAGGTTTATCTTTACGTCGGTACCGGCTTCTCATGAAACCGTTAGCAACGCAAGTTTCTAAGACGGCATTAGTGAATTTATCAGAGATTAGACGTACGTTCCATGCCTGAGAGTCAATTTGAATTCCATCAGAATAGGTTAAGGATGCTTGCTGAGCTGAAGCATAATCTTCATACCATTTAATCCTTGGTACAGGTTCATCTTTAATGCCAGTTTCAGTAAACTCGTCTGAACCTGATGGATTCAGTTTCACTGAGATCGGTGAATGGTCAGACAGAGTAGGCAGGTGCTGTACTTCAAAGTCTATAATATAATTCATCCGTTGGAGTCCGATTCACATTAAATCAATTACGCTGCTACCCAACGTGCTGTGATGGGTGCATTTGGCTGGATTATCACTGCGAGATCTAATACTGAGCACTACATAGCCATTTTCTTCCATGAACTGTAGAAGAACCTCTCTACTTTTTCACCTTCAATGTTGCAGATGGTATCAAGAGAGCGACGAATATCAGACAAAAGAGTATTAGTACTTAACTCTTCGGGAATAACATTTGCTTTGGCAATTTTTGCATTAAAGTCATCGCTAGGTATCAATATATCGTTACTGTAACTCTCCGATAGTTCCAGCAAGACCGGCTGCGATGGTTCAAGAGCCGCATCCAGAAATAAATTAAGCCAATAATAACGTGCGTTCCCCTTATCTTGACTCTAGCGAAAATCCACCAGCAGCTCTTGTCTAGCACATTCGACTGCCTAAATATTCTCGAAACTGAGAGCAATAAACCCCCACTAGCTCTTCCCAGATTCTTTTCTTTCACTGCGTCGTTCCAGGTACAGTGATACTCAGATAAAATATTGTTATGCAATTTCGGTTTCAAAAACTTCAGGTGCAATTCCGAATGACTTCAGCCCTCCGTAGTTCAAAGTTGTAAATTTAATAGTTGAATAATATTCCCGGTGTCCCGTGTACGTTGTTCCGTCCTATCCCGTTTTCTTGGAGTGGATGATTTAAACCTTTGGCTGTTCTCAGTAGCTGATGAGTGGGTTGGTTGAATTCTCGTCTGTTGTTGGGTCTTTTTTTGCTCTGTTGGCGTGAATTTTCCTTTCGTTCCACACTTGTATTCGCCCGTTAATGATCACCTTGGTTCCACTTGCTCCGGCGCTTGCTCCGTTAGGAATAGCTTCACGGGGGAATTTGGTTACGAAAACCAGGAACACAGAACAAAATTTGCTTCTGGTAACTAGATGAAATGTCAAAACCCATATATTTCTTCGAGTGTAGTGTTGATAGAAGAGAGTTGAAATCATAAAATAATAGTGTGTGTATGAGTGTCTCCACGGTCTTTTTGGATATTCCTCTCATGACACTACCCTCGGTAGCGAGGTCCACCGAATACATCAATAAAAGTCAACCATAAAATTGAAGGAAAAAGTTCACAATGTGTGTTTTCAAATCACAGCAGGATACAAATTCCCAGCTAGACCGTACAAATTTCAAGCACTCCTTCCCCCACACTATTCCACAGAATTCGAGGAAAAGAGCAATAAAAGGTATACAACAACGAAGACGACGGAAAGAAACCGGACAGAAATGTATGTTATTCATTGATAATATCAGTTCCCTGGCATCGATTGATCAAGGTACCGGTTGGAAACACCCCATCTCCGTTTCTCTGTACTCTTTCCTTCAAAGCCATAAATAAATTACAGTCGCGTGACATTTACCAACTTATCCTCGTGAGGTACCCCACACGTTGTTGTGCAGTTGGTATCTAGAGAGAAACTGAAGAATGAGAGAAGATATGACGGTTTTCGACGACGAAGACACGACAGCAGAAACGTAAGGACACGCGGTCAGTCAAAGAGTTTTCCCACGAGGTGAGCAAAGAGCGGGAAAAGTGGTTTCTCATCGTTCTTCGGAAGCTACATTTCACTCCCTATGATTGGTCAACCGTTAAAACAGCGTAGTACAGTAGTACAGCATAATATATACACTTTTTATCATCTTCAAAGCGCATATTTCATTAGTCTTACCTTCGATTTTGAATATTCAATACGATCCAGAGAATGTTTAGGGTTGATGTTTTATGATTCTCGCCATATACGTGGAAATAAAATCCTATATCAGGGTTCCAAGATATGAATATCAAATTTGTGGAATTTCTCAATACTTGTCGTTGTCGGGGAGACCTGTATCACAAAAATTCTCCTCACATTTCCACTTTATTTTTTCTCTTCATATGCCAGGGAACATATTTATTAACTATTGAAGAAGATGGAGTGACGAGAATGAAGGAAAGGACTGGAATGACAGGGAAGGACGACGATTTGGCCGTCCAACGACAGTAGTAAAATGTTGAATGACGTGGGAAAATCGATTTCTGAACAATTGGGCATCGATTATTTGGAGCTGACCGTTCCGTTTATTGAACTAGAGTCATCCGGATACTTCATGAGCAATATGGAAACCTATTCAAGAAACTCATGACTTTGTTATGATGATGTCATAATGATGTCACGATAATGGCAGTTCAATGGCCTTGTGAATATTTTGGAATGTCATCGTGATGGCTCTGTGACGTTCTATTTCTAAATATGAAAAGAGTTACGGCTCAAATACCCGTGAAAAAATTGTCCACGTTTGCTCACACTTCAATTTTGTACCCACGTAATGAGGACTAATGATGCCCAACCACACCCAATCACGCTCGAATATACTCCATTATATATGAGAAATTCATACAAAATCAATAAGTTTCCTGTCAAGGAATGAAACTATAATAATGTTATGAAACACTAATTTATTGTCAATCATTTCTACTTATTGTGCTTATGCAGCTCCCATTCTGTATTTTCCAGTCTTCAGGCATGATCATGCGTGATCAGGCGTACGCGCCTGCGTTTGGGGCCGATTCAGCATGATCATGCATGTGTATTTGTGATAGAAAAATCAACATAGAGTCATTTCGTATGAATATTTCTTAGTTGGTGAGATTTTGCATGATCACGAGCGAGAATGGTTTGTCAGGCATGATCGCTGGTGGTTAAGCTTGATCACGGGTTTCCACGTGGGTACAAAATTGAAGCCTTTGAAGTGATGACAAAGCTCAAAAATGAACGACCAGGTGTAATCAGGCTCAGTATTGAACACGAATGATTTCACCGAAACATAATCAGACCTGAACGATTCTTTCACAGGTAAATTTCAGAATGAATTCATTGCATTAATATTGCCGGATAAAACATTTGTTAACAACCAAGAGATTGCTGAACTGTTGTATTCTTTTACTCTTCTCTTGGTGCTTTTCTGGAGGGTCTTACTTCCTTCGTACTTCATGATTCCTTCTTCCGCAGGAATTATGAATCAGAATCATAAGTCTGAAAACATCGAACAACGCACAATGGCATATCACCACAACAATCTTCCTTTATAATTCTAGTTTTCTCCCTCACGCCTTTCAATTGACAGGCAGTGCATCGTTTCTTGCTTGTCGTGATTATTGGTACGCCTTTCAATTCTAATGGGAAATGTCTCGCTGTAAATCACAGCTGTTTATCGATTCTTTGATTCTTCGTGCTGCGCGATGGAAGATTTTTCAAGGAATATTTTCTCGATATACCAGGAATTTGTGTGATTTCAAAGACTTCCCAAAAAATGCTTCCAACGAAACTCCGAATTCCATCCTGAAATTCTGAGACGTCGGAATTGAATTATGTTTTCCTAGAATTTGTTCCAAATCTGTTTCTCGACAACGTCGCTGAGGGATTCGAGTGGAAAATAGTGGTCATTCGAACAGAAAGCAAATATTATTCAAGTTTCATTCAATTGGTGCCCTGGAGCTTTTCAACGTTGCTCTTTTCAATCCCAAAAGATTGTGGGATCATGAACAATCTTTGCCAGAGTACCACCATTTCAATGGCATTTCCGCAAACATACCTTCCACGTGCAGATCTGGCACGTCAATAGCCACTGTTGGAGGTACGAAGGGAAATAAAGAATCCTTCGTGGATACATGAAAGCACCAAAACCACTCTCTTACTCTGCCATTCACACCACGCAGTCGTCGTGTAAAAATTCCAGCCTTGGAATTTCGGGATATTAGCGATTTTGCCCCATCATCGTTATCTCACGAGCATGACTGAAGTACTTCCTCTTTCAGAGCAACACACAATTCCATTATTGAATTAACATTTGAAGAATGAAAATTGGTGATAATTTGATCCTAATTCATCACGCAAATAAAAGTGAAAATGACACACTTCCGGGCAATTAGGTCTCTTTCTTTTTATTCTCCTCTGAAACGCGTAACATATCCAGTGATAAAAAAAAATTGTTTCGAAAGCTCAACTACTGACACGAATACTCGCGTGCGAGTTTCTCTAACTCACGTGATCCGGGGTTCGTGGGCTCTTATGCGTCAAAAGGCCAATGAACCTCTTCGCGGGAGCATGTGTAAACACAGAATCGATAATGCAATTGAAACAAGATGGTTTTGCTCCTCCCTGCATATCGTTGATTCTGCTTTCTTGTTTTTTACTACTTCCCAGTCACATTCGATATCGAAAGTTTAGGGAGAATGTTTCTGGCTTGTTGAGAAGAAATTTAATTGAATGATTGAATCGAAGAAATAAAGAAATTCGATTCTGAGAAGAATGTTGAGGAAAAAAAAGAAAAGGATGGACCGAGGGATAACCGAGCTAGCTAGGGTATACGATCAAGAAAGAAAAATAAAAACGTACGCAAACAGAGACACCATTACCCTCCGTACGCGCTCTTCTCCCCTTTTTCTTCTTCTTCTTTCTCTTGCATTTTTCCTCCCAGCCCTCAGTTTTTCCATTCTCTCACGTGTCTGCAGTTTTGATGTGTCGCATACGATGACGAAGTCGGCTTACGGCTTTTGCGGTCGCTCAGCTTTTTCGCCGAGTAAAGCTTCCAACGCTTTACGGTCGCCTCGTACTAATGGAGTATCAGTTTGATGCCTGCCAACCCATCTCGTTCAAAAACCATCAGCGTATCTGCTCAATGGCTTGGTGACTTTTCATTAAAATTCAACAACAGACTGTGTAAATAAAATTCTGTTTTGTTGTCATTGTTTTTTCAAGACGACCGTCCACTTTGAACACATTCAATTCGATCATCGGAATCCCACCTGCAAATGTAATTCAAATGCTCTCGATATTTTCTCTCGGATTGAATAATTTGGTGAAGTGTTATTCGAAAAATTGATATATACGAATACCATTTGTTATCTGTCGTACTACATCGTAGTACATCGGGGGAGAGGATCCAAATATGAATGCGACAGAGAATTTTGTGGATGTTCTTCACGCTAGGTTCCGTTTATACGAAATATAATTCTCAGAGTTCCTCAATTCGATACTCATTGGATTACTTCTGCGTGTTCTATTTTGTAGCAAAGTCAGAGCGGTTTACGGTACATTACATATTTCATCACTCTGAATAGTTTATTACTATCTCGAGCCACGCAAACGCATGGAAATCATTTGCCAGGAAAGTTTACAAGTCTCGTACTAAATCTGCATCAAGGATGTCAAACTACTCTCCCAACTCGTATTTAAATTCGTCAGTTTATTTCGTTGGGAGATATCGCATTATTATACGTCTTATGATTGCAAATTGGTAACAAAGAGTTAATAGCTGATAGGCAGCTGATGAAGATATATAGGTCTGTAGGAGGTACGTGTAGTTGCAGGAAACTACGCTTGGCATTGGTAAAAGAGCTTGGCATGTGGTATACTGTTCCTCGGTAGTAGGGTAGTTAAGAGCACTGACGTAACTACTGCGGCTAATGAGGCATAAACAACCAGGGTGAGAGAACGTTGGTCGACCTCTCCTATGCTGTACCGCAACCACCCTTCTCGGTACCGCCCTCCCTTATTCGACCCGCTACATCCACCATCGTCGTTCGTTCTCTACCCCAACTATCTACGTCCATTTTAGTGGCCGTCTACAGTTTAGTCACTGTTCTCGTAAACTAATAATATCGATGCCGCAGGACGGTCCTTTTGTGCGGCGAACCACGAATTTATCGGCACCGAACTACCGAGCTACCAAGTCCCACCATTCTAGATTTACATCCACTTCTTTTCCTTAATTTTCAATGCTCGTGTGTGATCAATCAAATGCTTCATGTTTCAAAATCGTATGATTATTAAACCATTTACGGGAATAATTATAGGCATATAAATTACTCTTGATAATATGCACGAACGTACGAATATATACTATACCATACGTACAACCCCTCTAATATGAGCCAAGAATACGTAAGAGAGCTCCCCACAATCAGACCGAGTCAGAGTCAGCTTTGCTTTGTACGTTATACTTATCGATAAGGGAGTTCATTTTATGCGCTCAATACCGCGATGAAATATGTAATTTCACGTTGTCGAGGATCTCATTGGGTGAGATAGAGTTATTAAAAGCGAGGATCGTTGTTGTTTCTTGAAAACAAAATCATTTCCTCATTTTTTTAAACCTGAGATGAGTAGGGTGAATTTGAATATCCAACAGGTGGCGCCTGGGAATCCACTCGTGGAAATAAACCAACCCAACGCAAAAACACGGATTCAAATTCCAATCGATGTTGTACGAAAAATTCATGAGAATGAAAGAAAAAAGGGGAAAGAGAAACAACGATAAATCTTGGGTCTCTCCCACAGTATGTTTGTACGTTCTTATGGAGCAGTTCTACTTCATGCGGGTTCGTTTCATTGGATAATTAGACTCCGATCGTGAATTTGGTTCTATTAATGATCGCTGAAGTTCGTGAAAGATTGCGAACACGCGAAGCAAATGTTTGACGTTTAACCGCTACCATGAACAACGGTGATTTACTCGAACGTAATGAAGTTCACGCTTGGCAATTTCAATAAACTTTCAAAATAGACATAGTGGTTCGTATTCGATCTAGGAAACTCGAATCAGGAATTTGTGATGTTTTGAGCTGAATATTAAAATATATCAACTTCAAACTTCAGTCAAAACTGATTAGATTTCAATGTTCCTTAGTTCATGAATCAAGAATGATCAATTGTGTAGTTTCAAAAGATATTTTGAACTGATTTTATACGACATCCCAGAAAAGATCTGAGAAAAATCATTTTTCGAGAACGAATAATTAGGAATCATGCTTCGGATAACAGATGGAGAAACTTCGAAACCTCTTTCAGGAAAAATTGGCTGGGGTTCATGAATACAGGCTTTAAAAAGAAACTTGCCCCCGTTCGTTCTAGGGGTGCACGAGACTCGAGACTAGTATCGGTATCGTCTCGACAATTGTACGTACACGTAACACTTTTGAATCTATCATTTTTCACAAGTTGTAAGTACATTCCAAATCAAAAAGTTATCTGATTAGAAAGAGTAACGGTTGTCGATGAGATATTATTGGTGACACTATTTCACACGGTGCAATAAGTACAGCGGTGGAGGAGAATTTGTATTCGGAGGAATACACAGTAAAAAATTTCTCGTCATTGTGTAAAGTGTTAAACTTTGTGTGTAGAATATTTGACATTCTAGAGTGTCGATTCAACACAATCGTTGTTAACGCAAAATAAAACAAAACAGGATCGTGTTGAATCAACACTCTAGAAGGTTAAATATTCTACAGACAACTTTTAACATTTGACACAATGACGAAAAATTTTTTACTGTGTACAAACACACAGATGAATCGATCAGGTCGGGATCTTCTTTCAATTAATTCCTGAGTCCACTGACAACGATGACAAAGAGTGAATACTTTGAATGAGAAAATTCAAGTTTGGAGGAGTTTTGAAGACGTACGCCTTAGAAGACCCTTGAAATTTGATGGATTCGATGGAACATTAGACAAGGATGAAACGGTGTGATCAGGATCCCCTTAGTACATTCCAAGCTCACTGAAAGTGATGATGAGAAGTAAGTACTTTTGAGACGATAATTCAAGTTTAAATGAATGTAGGAAACCATGTATACAAACCTAAGGTTGTATAAAATACTGTCTACACTATACTGATTTAACGTGTATCATTTATATTGCAAATCGAGGAGCCGATTATCCATTTACTGGATGAATTGTGTATTAACAGTTTCAAGTTTATTTGAAAATATAATATTCTTTGTAATTCTTCGAATTGAAAATTCCAATACATATAATTGAGTTCTCAATTTTTACTTTTTCACTACCCCAACAGCATAATGTGTCTGTGGAACGTGTTGTCTGATCATGAATATTACAGTGATCTTGTGATAATCATGTCCAGATTGTTCGTAGATCAGAACTTGATACAAACGGTGAACGAATGATCATGATCAGATTTGGAAATGATCGTTCACACACATTAACATTCCATCAGCACACGCTACTCTGTTGATCTGACAATGATGAAACAAAGATCCTGCAGTCTCACCGTTCACATCACTTGGTGATCACTTTGAACGTGATCGCCGAGTGATATTCTTTTTATCAATTTATGATCCACATTTTTTTACTCTGGAACCGATGAATCGCGTCAAGTCCTATTAATTCCAATGAAACACCTTTTTTTTTCAATGAATGAGGTATCATTCGCGTAAGTGAGACATAGTAAAATGACGTTCAAGTTCAAAGAAACGCTGTCTTTTGAAAAATAAACCGATTGAATTTTTCCAAAATGGAATCCACTGCTGAAAGTATAAAGAATATACTAAAAATTAGTTGAATACCGATTTGATACATTGAAAAAGAAATTTCTTCGAACCAAATATGTAGTTTATTTGTCCCCTCTTCATAAAATATTTTTTAGGATTCATGAAATATTTAATCAAGTCAAATAATGGAATGCTTGCCCCAAATAAATCTGTCTTCTAAATAAATGATTTATTCGCCATGAGTAATCAATTTTTGCATCCAATTGAATATTTAATTCCTACAAATAAATATTTCATGGAGAGAGGACAGATAAATATTTTTTCCAGTGTAAGTGGCAAATACTGACAGAGCAATGATCGGAAGTCATTTTTGTGCCTCTGAATTTGGAAATATGTTTGGTTTTTGAGGCGAAAGTTGTGGGACTTTACTTATTGGGGACCGTACGTGAGAATCTTCCCCACAAAATGAAAAAAAAAATAGTTGCCCATGCCTGCTCCCAAGAAATTCCACCGTTTTTTTGTGAAGGAAGTGTCTCTCAGACAACTTCGTGGCAATCACAAAATATTGGATTGAATTATGAAGAGTTCTTTTACTCGTCTGAACTTTTACTCCCAGGAGTTTTCGGGGTCGCTGATTACAAATCTGTGATAAAAATTTTTTCAAACTGACAATGGCAGATCAAAATTCGAAAATCCATCGGTTTCCCTGTAAATTGCGTACTTGGGGGTTTTTTGAGGTTGCCAATTACGAATCCGTTGTTATTATCCATTATTTGAGCAATGGATAATTTTTTCAATACAATATCCATTATTTGAGTAATTGGTAAGCAAATGACGTACATTGCCCACTTTTTGAGGAATAAATAATGAGCGGATGGATAAATATGATTATTCGAAAAATGGTCAATATATGTGATATGTTGATTGTATATTATCAAAAGATAAAAAACTGGACAATCAAAATTTCTTTCTTGCCGATCTCTGCTTGAACCAAATCAAACTGAATATATTTGATATAGTTCAGAAAAACTATTCATTATTTTCACCCGATTGATATTATTATATTAAACAGCGAAAAATGCAATGAGCGAAGATGAAACAATTCACATTGCTGATTTCAATTGTTTTTCGATAGATCGGTGGAGCAGGGCCGTACATTTTGGTTTGGAAAAGTGGGTAAAAAATTTGAAATTTAAACCATCAAGAATCCTTTGTTGGAAGAAGGTATTATACATCGGTGTATGCTTAAAATTTATATCTCAATGAGAATTTAGATCTTCGAATAGATTTGTATATACTGTGAAGAAGGTTCACCGGAAAATTCCAGTAAATGTATTGGAAGTCATCAACCTGTGCATTTACCAGAACATTTTTGCACATTTGTACTGCAAAAATTCAGTACAAATGTTATGGAATTTCAGCATAGAAACTGGAAATTTTCTGAGTCTCAGTACTGGAATTTTTCAGTACACGAACTGGACTTTTCCAGGACATGTATTGGAAAATTAATGTTGAGAATATTCATAAAAATTAAGGAACAATTGCCCACACAAAGTGATTTTGCACGATCCTGGTGTTTCAAGATGATTGAGAAATATGATCTTTCATGTGGATAGACGAAAAGACATGTCTATCTAATGGGATCTGAACCTACACTTTTCTACCTGCCTACCAACTGAAACCTAAGACCTAACCGATGAGTTATAGCGCGACATGTTGGGAGGCCAGCTTGGGTCACTACATATGCTTCATATCTAGAATAAACAAAGGAATAAGTCTCCGAAAAACCTCATATATCAATTCTATTTGCTACAATTACAATTATTATTCAAAATCTCAATCAGGGGATTTTCAATATGAAGACTTGAAATTTTTCCTGCCAGAAATGACGAAGTCCAATAGAAGTGGAAAATTTTAGTGTGACAGTGATTAAATTCCAGCATAACTGGAAAATTCCAACACACGACCTGAAAATTGCAGTTCAAAACCTGAATAATTCAATTGCATAGCGACTGGAAAATTGTATCGTACAACATGAAAATTGCACTTCAAAACCTGTAAGTCCTCATTGAAGGGATACTTTTTTCTGGTGCACAAAAACTGTAAAATTGTAGTACGAGCCAGTAAAATTTTCGCGAAATCATGGCAAAATTACAGTACACAATCTCAAACTTGAAAATTCCAATACAAGAATTGAATTTTCAGTTATGTTCGGTAAATTTTCAGTACCGTACCAACAAAATCTCTGTACATGTACTGGAATATCCATATTCCAGTACTAGCATTGGAAATTTTCAGTCCAGTTGCACACTAAATTTCCAGTTTTTTTTACAGTGTAAAGAAATGTGAAAATATTTTGATTTGTGATTAATGTTACCATTACATTTCAAACAAAATTCACCCAATGTGCTTGGTGAAATTCCAGAAGTGAACGAAGCGAGTATCGAAACAAATGAACCGTGGAAATGTTTCAATTCCCTCCTAAATTACACCTAGAGGACTGTTTGTTACGCTTTCGTCGCGGTCCCATGCTTCATTTTCACCGGAATTACACTATCTTTCCAACAAAGAAACGATTGAGCACAAAATAAGATCAATGATTATGAATGATTACAGTAAAATTAATCAAACGAAAGTTTGACTCGATTTTCTGAGAAAAAAACAACTGTAGTTTTAATTTGATATCGTAGCGTATTAGCGAATGATACAAACTGAGGTTCTTTGGGTGAATTTAGGGGTGCACGAGACTCGAGACGATACTGTTGTGTTTGGCGTCGAGACGATACCGAGACCGGATATTCGATACTCAAGAATATCGTCGATATTGGGGGTGCACGGAAGAACGAGACTGATATCGGCATCGTTTTAGGATTGACACGAAATTGAGAATAAAAATTTAATATTCGGACAAATCATCAATAGTGTTGATTTTTTTCAATGTGGAAATAATAGAAAAGGAGTATTTCAAAATGATACATGTGACAATACTCATTTCTCTTCAAAAAGAGCCCTATATTTCTCTCAAATTGTAATATATGCATATGTAATAGTCTCATTTTGAAAATTGCCAGGTGGAAGAATTTCACTGAGAATCTCTGAAAATCTCAAAGACTGAAGAGTGCAGTTTTTCAGAGGTGTTCATAGTTTTTCAAAGATGTTCATAGATATTCAGAGGAATTTTCAGTGGAAAAACACAGTGTTTCCAGATGTAAAGACTGATAGAAAAATTAATTATACATTCATATTGAATTTAAACTTCAATTAATTGATATTAATACAAAAAACAATAGATCATTTGAACATTTATTTAGCTGTACAGAATAATACCCCACGAAACTTGTGGATAATTTTCCAGTAATATCATATGAATATCATCAGTTGTGGGGACAAATTCAACATGGGTCTGAAAGAGATACACGTAGCAAAAAATATACTACTTTCTCTCCTTTTGCTTGCTAAACCAGAAACAGGAAAATTTGTAAAATGGATTTTCACATAAAAATAAGGGCAATTACGAATCAATAACTGAATTTTACTATATGCTTTATAAAATTTAACGTTCAGCGTTTGAAACTTCAATCCTACCTATGACTTTTTCTACGATATTCGTAATCTTCCGTATTTTTATGTGAAAATTCATATTACAAATATTATATTCCTGTTTCTAGTTCACTAAGAAAAACAACAAGAATTCTCATATCTTCGAGCAGCATTTTTCTCCGTATATCAACGTAAAGAACATTTTGTCTGTGAGACTTCTGTGCACTGAATTTATGGAACAGTCTACAATTTTCAAAGAATAATCTTCGATGGCGCAATACATAGAGTATCAAATATCATTTCCTGAAAATTTCAGACTGTCCCTGGTGAAAAATGTTGAAACAGATGAAGCGTAAAAACCTTCGAATTTCCGCTTCTTTTGCGCTTAGATACTGTTCCGTTTACGCTCCATCCGCTTCGTTTTCACCAGGGGTTTCATAAATTCTGTTCGGAGAAATCTTATAATAAAATCTTTATTCAGATGATACGCTGGTATCCCCTTAATGAACTCTGATAAAATGTTTCTTCTAGAGAATTCACTTTCACCTTGGAAATACTATTCTGGAGAAATTTGAAAGTTCCTCGCTGAGGATTATATACAACCAGGCTTGTGTTCCAAAACTTTGCTGCCGTACTCTAAAATATCGGTTTTCTATATCTTTCCGATCAACTGAACTAAGCTGTGCTGTTCATTCGACCAGCTGGTACTGCTACACTGATATTCAGAGTATAATGGTGGAGGATTGTTACTTTCATCAGAAATATCAGGCGATACCGATAGTGACGAGACGATACCGATATCGAGAAGATACTCGCATCTGATAGTATTTCTCGATACCGAGACGAGACTTTCAAAGTATCGTCAAGAATCTCGTCTCATGCACCCCTAGTTCGTTCTATGGATCTTAAAACAGATTTTCACCACCGTTTCGACATTTTCAATTCCACCCTCACTCTTGAAAAACTGAAAAAATAGTTATTTCTTTCTCTATCCTTTTCTGGGTGGCTGTCACGGTAAACTCTCACGGTCTCCTTCATCGGAAAACGAGTTCTCATTCTTTGTAACGCTCCCTGGTGCTTCTTATGCATCTCATGGAACTTTTACGGGTTCGCAAGGGTCATGAAAAAACTCCCCATACGAAAATGTACGTGCATTTTACTACGTAGATGACTATTAACGTTCTTCGTCATATTGAGTTCATGTGAAAACAATGTGTGTTTCTACAAAAAAAGAACGATATGTTGTTCTCACCCCTATACAGGGCAAAGTCTCATACTCCTACGTTTATACAGGGTTATAAACGTATTCTCCTACTCTTCGTCTACTCTTCCCTTCGTTTATGATATCGGAACACACGTAAAATGTACTCCAAATGTCTCAAAGGTTCAATTTCTATCTCTGTAAACATGAGAAATCCCTTCTATAAACCGACCCTCTGTAAAATGTAGCGTATTGATTTTTGAGATCAGGTTCGCATTTTCTCTGCACCCCAATGACAAAATTCTCTCAATTTTGTCATTATGCGCTCTGTAAAATTTCATTACCGGAGTGAACAGCATTCTTGGTTCAAATCTTGAAATTCCACACTCGTCGTTCTGTTTTCTTCCGCACTTGAGTAAAAACAGAATTTCCTTACGTAAGCTTTTATACAATCGCGAAATGTTTTATAAGCCTTTATACAGTGTCCTGGATTTCATGGAGCGTTATTCAACACGATAAGAGATGGAAATGAGATTCCCTCCACAGAAATATTTATATTATATGAAAATTACTGTATAAAATATTGTATTCAGAATAGTTTTATAAAATTCGTATATTATAATTCTTGTAAAATAAAGCTTTTCCACGTGAAAAGGATCCTTTCTGATCAATTTTATCGACATTTCCCAGCACACAATAAGTTCCACATGCTAAAAACCCCTTCTTCTTGCATCCGTATCATGAAAAAGCATTCGGAAACGGAACAGAGTTAGTTGATTAAAAAAATTCCGATATCAAATTCAAATTATTCATATATAAAAGAAATGTCTGAATTTTCGAAACCTTCTATATCCTCCATAACTCCACTTTTTCCAACACTTTTCGAATACTAACTCACCTACTAACGAAGTTTTCGAGTAACGAATAAAATATCATTTCTCCTCAACGTACACAATTTTCAGATGGAATTTTTATTATACGAAAATCGATAGACCCTCCAGTCTTGTATCAAACTATATGTTCCACATGAATGACATCGGGTATTCTCTCCCCCGATCTCGTAACAACTGTTCCAGGCAAGACGATAGATGCGGCAATGACAGTTGAATGCTCGAAAATCCCGTCTCAAGAAATGATGTCCGATAATATTGAGATCGAACGAACGAAATCCTCTAAAATTTCATATCCTCGTAACGTACTGGGATACGTTCTTCCAGGTCCGAAGCTATGAAATTTCACGAGTTCAAGAACAATTCTCTGGACTTTACAAAATTAATGAATTAATCTTCTACAAATCTCATTACCGATCCCATCGATGGATTTATATATTTTCAGAACTCTCGTTTGATATTTAATACGTGTATATCGTGTTTGAGATAAAAGGATGTGCAACATAAATGTATATGGTGTACAGTTGTGAACAATCCATGTTGACTGTAATCGTCTGCTCGACGACAATGATCGTAACAGTTACTGTGGGTATCACGACATTATTATGAGATCCCATGTAAGACTGATAAAAGTAAGAAAATGAGGAAAAAGGGAAAAGAGCAGTACTTTGAAGGATTGGATTTGAATATTATTTCCTTCTTCGTTTTCACGCGAAAGATGGGAAGGGATTCGTAAAAACCCTAGGATCAAAAATGATGGAATAGCAGAAGCAGCGAGGATGTGTATTCGTAGAAATGAAATTTAACGTGTATATACGTGTAGGTGAGCTCGCGTTTGAGAGCAAAAGCAAAAGCAAAATAAAGGAAGAAGCGAAGCGAAGAGAGGAACCACCCGGACCGGCAAACGTACAGAGTTGTCCCGCTCGAATTCATTTCACGCGTTATAATCTTTAATTAAAGCGAGTTTTCCGCAGCGCATAATGCGGAGTCGTTAGACGACGTAGAATCCCCCACGGGTTATATCGTCGTCGTCGTCTCCGGCATCGCCATCGTTGTCGTCTTCGTTGTCGCGATGTGTTTCCTACTTTTCTCACTCTTTTCCCCTTTATGAATTCATCTTCTCTCATTTTTTCCTTTTTCCTTTGTCTTCATAAATGTGTATGATTTTTTTCCTCCTTCGTGTTTCTTTATCTTCTCCTTTTTCTCTCTATATAAATAAAATCTTGATAATTGTTGAATGTTGATGATGCCGCAATGCGAAAGAGTAGTAATACCTTGTCCCCCACCAAATTGAACTAAACAGATTTTTACAAAGATTGATTATTGTTATCGGGAATCGAGGAATGCATCATACACCGCATACCTCGCATAGGACCGCAGGATAAAAATGTGTTTATCCGCAGCCTCTCGTTGCGAAAGCGTTTAGAGGAAGCTAGAATTCCATGTTGGTATTCGAGAGTGCTCTCGAAACATCATATCCATCGTTATATCAATTCGCATGCACGGATTCACCAACGGAGAAATAAGAGATCTTTGTGTTCGTTTATTTTTTGCATCGATTACAAGTCCAGGGGAGATTGGAATTTACGGCTTAGGTTATATTTTTAGAGCCTCGAACACACACGATATACGTATCGTGTCCCTTCATCTTCGATATCAAAACCCCGGAACGACTTTTACGAGCCACCTCGGGTTGTAAAAACAGGAGAGCCAGAGACAGCAAGCCTGTTCTTCGCACACAAACATTGGGATGAGATAAAACGAAAGAAACAAAGAGTAATTCCATTTGAAAAGAAGAGATGACACGTGATAAAATAGATCATGGAGAATCTAATGGATCATGGTGAACGATGAACAGAGGAGAGATAGCACGCGAGAATTAATGTCCGTACATAATTCAAATTCAAATTCAATTATAACAAGGAGAGGATCTCAAGCCCTGAAGTCACCGCTTTGAAACTGTAACTACATCTTTCGATTCTCCGGTAGAATTCATCTACCAGTTGGTTTGAATAGTTCATTACATTGTACACGTTTCACCGAGCGACTGGCTGCCGCCGCCACCACCATCGCCATTGCCGCTGCTGCCGTTGCCGCTGCCGCTGCCGGTTCACTGTTTGAAACTAGATTCATTGTACTTACCACTCTCCAGTGAATTGGATAAATTACTCATATCAAATGAGAATCATATACAATTGTTAAACAGGTGTGGAAAGTGTATCTCAACGGCAAATGTTCACCCTTCAGTTTTCCCCTTGTAGTTTTTAGTCGACAGCGGTGGAAGAAGGTGAATGGAATGTACCAATGGTGATGTACCTAGTGCAAAGTGCAATCATAAATTTTGATTGATTTTATCATTATCTTGATGAAAATGTACGCGAGGGTACAAAATTTCCTCTTTATACAGTCACTCTGGAGAGGACTCATAAGAGTTAGTACCAATTACACCGGCCTTTGTAGCGGCAAACTTCAGAATTAAACCTCGTTGGAGTATGCTCTTTTGACAGAATGGTTTTATTTCAGTAGCGAGGGTACAGAGAGGTACAAAAAACGAGTTATGGCATGTTACAATAAAGCACATACGAGGTGGAGTGCTGGATCGTACTAGAGTCATACACACCTATATAATTAGAGAGGCATTCGAATGGAAAATTTTCAACAACAAACATTCTCACTATGCGTTTGAAACACATTCCATTCTATAACGTGTATATACAATAGACATGTATCACTCACGGTTTGGCAAAACCAACAACAATCCCTTGTGAACTATTATACACAAATTCTTGTTTGATGTATTCACATCATTGAATGTTGGAAAAGTGTATTATATGAATTCTTCGCCTATTATAGGTACCCCTGTCATTATCTTCTTGCCCGGGATGCAAGATCTTTTGCAGATCTAGACATTTTTAGCTCATTCTCAATGGGGTTCAGAAGAGATTCCTTGTTCCGCTAAGATGCGATGATGAAAAGGAATAGAGAGATTCGTTTTATCTACGACAAAGAAGGCATCCTCAAAGCATTCTTCGGCATTCCCATTCTCATTTTGATAATGAACATATTTATATACTACCATTCCTACTATGGATCCTTTAGGATTCATAAGTTACGTCTCAAAGTCGTTTCATCGAAACATCAGCATCATTTTTAAGACGAACAATATCCCTGCAAAATGAATGAAGAATGATCCTGATCTTGGTGATAACTTCCTTCAAATGAGAGCAGAAAAGAAAAAAGAAGACTTCTACTGAAGAGTTTATTTTTCATTTTGTGTGTCAGGGAGGGAGGAAAAAACGAAGGATAGAGAGCACGAACCCTCGCAAACTCTGGCAAATAAAAAATTCTGAGTACGCTACAGCGTCACACTTTGTATGAATAAATTTCAGTCTTTGTTGCTGTAAATTGAAAACAATGCTTGAGAGCTTCCGAACAGATACCGTAGTGGCAGTAGTAGTAGTAGTGGTAGAAAGAGAAGAGAGGAATGACAAGAGAAAGAAGCTTTGGAATTGTTAATGATAGGCAAGCGCGTAAATTCGCCTTTCTCCCCTTCTGTGTTGCGATACAGAGATGAAAGGTTAAGTTACAATCTTCTCGGATTTATCGTTTTATTCAGAGACCGCTGTGTTTTAACGAGCTGTCAGGAGCTACGCACGAACTCTCGTCCCCTCCATTTTTATTCATTTTATTCCAAATAATCATTGGAATTGATATTTTAGAGAGAAGTATTTCAAAGATGTCTCTCTTCCTTTCCATCGTATCGAACAAGTATCGCTGCTGTAAAATCTGTTATAATTTTGTTCTCCTCTTTTTATCGTTTTCGTTTCGCCGGAGTAAAAAGGATTACCCACCGTGAAACTATTTACCGATTAAGCGTCCCATAAATCTCCTCTTCTAGTTGAACGAAGATTTTACTTAAGGGCCCCCTCTCCTCCTCCTCCTCCCCCCCCATCCTCCTTGCCCCCTAAACAGGGGTGGAAAGGTACGAGTGGCTTCACTATTTTTCCCCCTTTCTTGACTGAATTTATCGCTTTATTCAAAGCCCTAAACGAAGTAACCTAGCTTAACGCATGCCCAGCTCCGCTGCGCCCTCGAGAAATATTTACTGTCTCCACGCACGCAATGAATTGTACCTGTATTCTCTTGTGTTTTATGTGGGGAGGTGGGTGCAAGATGCATCAGGTTGATGGGTAGATGCGGTAGAACCGCGAACTGATGAAACATAAATTCAATACAAATAATCTCGATATTCGACACTCATTTTGTCCAGTTCAATCCTTGGACCCACTTCTGCCTTGAGTTTGATCAATTTGTGTATCAAAAGGTAAAATAAACCATTTATTCAGATTGTGAATCGTAGATAATGGGATGAAAAAGGCCGGAGAAATATTCTTGGAAGAATGGATTCCCTAGGTCACGAAATTGATCGATTATTATTATTCATTAATAATCCTCCGTTAAGTTTTCGTTTGTTCAGCCATCGTTTCTCCGTCTTCTCGACTTTGGTCTTATCAGAAGTTTATACAGAGAGACGATTCGCTTATACTGGCACTTTGTGGAGAGCGGCCCGCTGATACCGCACACCAAACGCTTTTGCACAATTCGTAAGTGAAGCAAGCGCAAGGAATGCGAGAGGGATGGGAAGAAGAAGGAGGAGGAGGAGGAGGAGAAGAGTTTCGTAGGACATTTTCATTTTAGTCCTGGTTTACTTGCATCGAAAGGAGGAACTTAGGAATTCCGGAAGTACTTGTGTATCCACTGGTTTCCCTTAACCTCTTGCGACTACTAGTGTACATACTAAACTCCGTTCCAAAGTTTCCATCGTCGATTCTACCCCTCTTCCCCCCAACCTCTTCTTGCTCTCCCTGTCGGGACTGCTGTCGCGGTAAACTTTGTCCACTTTGTCGAGAGACGAAATAAGAAATGACGTTGAAACGTCTCAAAGTTTTCGGAACTAGATTGAATAAAGGAATATTCAATCGTAGGGTTCGAGGTGTCATTTGTGGGGTTTCGGGGGAATGTTTTCGACGTCGGTTGCGGATTAACGATTGATGCGAACCCAATAACCTCGCAGGAGGTGCGTTCGAATTGGATTCAAACATTGGATTTTGAAATTGTATCGTGGGTTTCGGAATTATTTATCCATAGAAATATAATTTTTCAGATTCGGGAATTATTCATTCAAAATTGTAACTGAATCGAATGGAACAGAAAAGTCGGGAGAATTTTTTCCGGGCACTAAATCCGTGTAAAAATAGTGATTTTCAGGATAAATTTCAAGTTATGTAGCATCAAACTTGTTATTTTACTCAAAAAACCGTGAATATTATTCTGGAGGATAAATCTTGCCCTTTCAAACGCCTTTGAGTTTGCTTGGATATTTCTTTTATTAGCCGAGATATCGCATTTAATTGAGAAAAGATAAATTATTTTGTTCAATTTTTGTCTTCTCTTTGTGTATGGATTGCAAACAAAATAATGGTACAACAGCTATTCGAATAAAAACCAGTTCTTGTGCTTACCATACCATTAATTATCACAATTTTCAACTAATTGACTTTAAATCCCAACTGTAGCTGAAATATTACACTTTCTACACAGGAAGAATTTTATTTGAAAAATCGACGTGAAATTTCAGTGATCGAGGGGTATGTAGGAATTTTTTGAAAAATATTACAGTGCATTTTGTAGAACTTATAGAAAATATCCCTTTCAACTGTTTGAAAACTGACTCATCTTTACAGACTGCACAATAATTTTTTGAAAAATTCTCACTCGTCCTTCGATTACTGGAATTTTGCGGTAATATAATTTTCTCAATGTAATTAACGCCCGTAGCACTTTTTGATTAATGAAAATTGATCGATTTTATAACCGATCTTTGGCTAATTTGTTTCCCAACTAACGCGTCTTTGTCCTCAAATTGACACCAAATTTTTTGGGATCAATATTTCGAAAAGTTCTACGAGCGTTCACTAGGGATTTTAATTTTTTTATTACAGTTAAAATTTCAAATTGATTAGTTGAGAATTGTACGAATTTTCAGTTAGGGGTACGGTGAGCCAAAAAGTAGGGTTTTTCATTCTAATAGCTATTGCGCCATCATTTTGTTTTCAAATGAATTAAAAATAAATATGAAAAATCAAAATTGAATAAAATCTTTCGAGTTTGGTCAGGAAATTCGAGAAAGTAACCCTCCATTTTGACTACACAAAGTGAGATTACCCCTTGAATTACTATCCTCGAAAAAAGCAGCCACTTTTTAATCCGATGTTCACCTCTCATCAATTGATATAATTTATTATTGAGAACATGATACTTACCCCTGAAAAAATTGTCCACGCTTGCTCACGCCTGATCAGGGCTGATGACCAAAGCCTGATCAGGCGTGATTAGGCCTCAATTTTGTACCCACGTGATAAGGACTAATCATGCCCAATCACGCTTGATTATGCTCCATTATACATGAGGAATTCATACAAAATCAATAAGTTTCCTGTCAAGGAATGAAACTATAATAATGTTGTGAAACACTCATTTATTGTTAATCATTTCTACTCATTGTGCTTATGCAGCTCCCATTCTCTAGTTTTCAGTTTTCAGGCATGATCATGCGTGATCAGGCGTACGCGCCTGCGTTTGGGGCCGATTCAGCATGATCAAGCATGTGTATTTGTGATAGAAAAATCAACATAGAGTCATTTCGTATGAATATTTCTTAGTTGGTGAGATTTTGCATGATCACGAGCGAGAATGGTTTGTCAGGCATGATCATTGGTGGTTAAGCTTGATCACGGGTTTCGACGTGGGTACAAAATTGAAACCTTTGAAGTGATGACAGCGCTTAAAAATGAACGACCAGATGTAATCAGGCTCACTCACGTGCAGTCAGTATTGAACACGAATAATTTGGCCGAAAAATGTCCATGATTAGGCTTGAACACGCATAATCAGATCTGAACAAATAATAAATAATAAATCACATCAACCTAATCATAAGTTGCACCCATCAGCGTGCATTAATTATGTTTGGTGTTCAATGAGGGCATGGGGATCAAGCTAACCTTCCAAATTCCACTTGGGGGGAGAGGGGGGATCTTAGTAAATGACATTCCATCACTGTGATTTCGAATTACGGTAATATTCTTAAGCACTAGTCTTTGCTAGTCTTGAATAAAAGTAATAGAACGACTTGTGTTTCTATTTTTTTCTCATAATCTAACGCATTTGCACCCAAAATGCAAATTTTGAAGAAACTCACGTGAGATTAGGGGAGGGGAGAGGGAGTTGCGGAAAATCTCACGAAATCTCACCAGAGGGGGTCAAAAAATTCTCAAAAATGCCTCACATAATTAATGGACGCCTCAATATCAATGATATTATCAATATGTCCAATCTTATCAACATCAACAATATCATTTGCGAATGATATCATCATTCATTTGTAAAGATAGTTGCAATTCGTATCGATTGTGAGCAGTTTTCACATCATTTCTAGTATCTGTTTCGGGTTCTTTCGGAATACCAGAGCTTTTATATCAACCATCTCAATTGACACAGCTATTTGTAGAATTGAGAATAGAACAGAGTCAGTCTGCGAACAATGAATATTTAAGAAGAGTGTTCGGTTTGGTTCTTTTATAGCTGATTACGGGATATCAATAGGAACAAAAAGTAATTGTTGTGTCCATGCCTTTTGGGGTGGATTCATCGAATTCCATTTTTTTTTTTTTTTCATAATACATGGAATGAAATTTTTCAGCCATTTTATCTTCAAATGTTTTACCTCAAATATCAGAAAAATGTCTTCTTCCTCTTTTCATCGTTGATAATTCAGTGATTTCGTGCGTCTCCTGAACTGACATTACGTTCCTTCAGTAGTTCACAGGTCATGTGTCGGTAGAAGAATATGAGAAGAATAAATGAATTGATTAAGAAAATTGGAACGTCATAGTTTCCAGTAGGTTCAGGATCCTGTCCATTTGGGTGGACAGTGTGTTGGTTTTTCATGATCCAATAGTATTCTCTTAAGATTTTAGGGGTCGCTCAAGATTTTTAGAAATTCTAAGAACAGTAAAAATTCATTTTTGTTCCTCGTTGCGGTGAGATTTAGTACCTAAAGAAATAGTCAATTTCTCAAAGTTACAGCTCAGAATATTGATTTATGAAGATCGTTCAAAATTTATAAACATTCTTCAATTCATTGCTGTTGATGTTTTCGAACGACCTTTAAAAATTCATATCAACATTCATATGTATTAAATTATTTTTCATTAGCATCTCAACGGATAAAATAATACACGACGAGATGAAAGCAAAATTCAATACAACGCAAGGATATAAATTTGCCTAATAAATAAACGTAATAAGTAATGAGGAAAATTTAACAATTATATAAATTGAAATTGAATCTAATTACTCAATTCAATTAATTATTCGATTTTATATATTCCAGAATTTTTATTGTTCTTTTAATTTTCGAGTTTTCGCTCGAAAGCATCAAAAGTAATGAATGTGCATGAATTCTGAACAACTTTTGGGATTATTGAATATTTTTTATACTGTCACTTTGAGAAGGTCATTATTCTTTCAGGTACTCAATTTTGCTGCAACTATAGAGAAAAATTGCAAAATAAAAAATAATGGAGTTTGACTATTTGTACAGTTTTTAAAAATCTGAAGATTCAGATCTCAAGATTCTCAGAATATGAAAAACTTACAGATTTCCATACGAGACGGGTTAACAAAATATAGTCTGTTTTCTGGCGCTGCCCCAACTTCCATATACACAGAACTCGATATATATTTCATAAAATTTCCTATCATTTGTGCTGAATATTAGAGAATAAGCTGAAATTTCGGGAAATTTCGGTGATATCAATCCCCAACAGAGAAATGAAAATAATATCAACCTTCTTCCACGCAAAAATCAATCATATTCGATACTTTATATCTAAAATATTATAAATTTCCAAGGACCAAAATATTTACTGAAATGGAATTTATACTAAAAATAAAAGAGCGTGTTATGAAATGAGTTTTACCATCGTAAAACTTACGATATTGAGCAATGAGAAACATTGATATTTCCACATTTTTCAATGTTTAATTTCAGATCCGTTTCAATAAACAATCCGAAAATCAATAACATTCTGTAATGTGAATAATTCTTTCAAATTTCTGTTGATATCATAGTACGAACGTATCGATGAGAAGAATCCTATTTTCATCCAAATCATTGATATTATTGGAATACTCAATGATCTGGAAAATAGAATTTATTGAATTCAGAGGTGAAGTTGATGATCAAATATAATGAGTTCGATGAGGATCTGACATAAAATTTCCATGGTATACGTTGGATTGGAGATTTATTGGTTCAATAATAATTCTTTGATTCCAATTCAATGGAGGATCAATTTGAAAAAATAAAATTCATTTTGACACTGTTGGAAAAATTTTTTTATCTATCAGGAAAATTTCCAAGTATACAAACTCACATTCGCAGAGTATAAAAATTGATGAAACCATAGCTCATCAGAGGTTGAATGGGGAAATATTTTAGTTCACAAACACAAATTGTTATAATATCCGTGATTTTCGACATCTCGAATTAGTGGAGATCTTCGAAAAAGATCCATCCTTTTTTATACAAAGAGTAGCGAATTTTCATTGAAATTCATACCAACCCCTCAAAAAGAGGGGCAGATTCTCAATTCGATTTGGACAATCCTTGGTTTCTTTTTAAGACATTCCAATGTGAACGTCGGAAAAAAAGCATATTTCCAAGATTTTTTTCTCGGGAACTATTGAATATAATGGAATAAACTTTCTCTTCCCTTAAAGGTATAATCAAGGAGAGTTGAAAGGAATTTTTATTGGTCATAAATAAATATTTATTCATGTACTCTCAATGTAAAATACGAGTTTTGAAAAAAAAGAAGAAATTTCCGTTTGTGGGGATGATTTCGGCTCTCGTATTGATCCGAAACAGAACATCCAAGAAGTTTCTTGATCTATGTTAACGTCCCCATCACTCGTACCTCAATTATTTCATTTTACCAAAAATTAACAAAATAACGGCGGTTCTTGCAAAAGTGTAAAAAAAACAACACCTTTTCGCGTCATAAATCAGATGGAATTATTTGAGTTGAAATCGAAATATCAACAAGTTTGAGGTACGGATGATAGAAATGATAGTATTGAATACCGTATTGAAATTTGAAGTCGTGACGATTGGTCTTAAGGTAATCCATAAAACCGTACCAAAATTGGAACGTGCGCTGTTTGAGACTCTTGTTTGAAGCGTTACAAGACAGAAAACAACTCAACCGAGTGTAGGATATCAATTTTATGGGTAATAAAATAACTATGGAAGAATGCTCCAAAAAAGAATTCGAATTTTCCAACCCATCACATTGGAATGTCCCCTTAAATAGAAAAAGCATAGATCCTTTTCAAATAGTTCAATCGCTATGACACGATTTTAACGCCATGCAAATGAAGCGACACTTGATAAAATTCATTTTGTGCAAGCAATAAAATTTCTATGAAATCCATGCTTTTGAGAATACACGAATTCTCAGCTCGAAATCTCCATGATCCCATCATGTAATAATACCAATCAAATCTTATTCTTCGCACATCTTACTCGCTAGTGTATACGTTTCTCAGTGCATATCAAATTACATCGAGAGCGAGATTGTGAAAGAAAAGAAGCAGATATTCTCATTTCATATTACTCTCGTACCGAAGGAGAAACGCAATGGAAAAAATTGTAGAAACATGAAAGAATTAATTGAAAGCAAAAATGTGAAGAAATGAACTCTAAGAGAAGGAAACTCGCGTACCATGCGCTCTACCACTTCTCAGAAACATTTTCCTCCGCTTCACGTTCTTCTTTTTATTAGATTCTATTTTTTCCTCCTTAACGGAACCTCTACAGAAAACCATTGGTAGGAAAATATATTCCCTATCTGAAGATACATTAAATTACATTTCATCATTCTAATTTATTTTCAAATCTTTCACAGATTTATTCCATGTGAATTTCAATATACCGCATGGCATGTGAACAAAGCGAGTAGTCTCTCCATTGTTTGTCCTCAATCTCTGCATTGTGTGTATAAATACATGCTGCTTTCAGGTTCCTTCATTAAAGGATCGAATCCCCCAATCTACCAGTCAGTACACAAGCGACTGGCATCAGTGTTTATAATTATGTATGTAAGCTCTATAACTACCTTATGACCGGCCAGTCCTATAGTGTCTCTTAGTGTATATACATGCACTGAGAGACATAATATAATGCTATGGGCTCCGGGGAAGCACTTAATAACATTTACCTATTCCACTCCCGGTCACCTGCTTGCAGATTAAATAATAAACATAAGAGAAATTGTCAGGACCTTGAATAGGTTCTCGCTGTTTTTTTTACAAAATAACAATACAAAAACATTTCATTCGAAGTATTCCGCGGGGGAAAAACGACATGTCTTTTGAGGCTATCCAAGAATCGACCCATTTTTAGCTTCTTCGTAAGAATGAAAACGCTGGTCAGCTAAGCCATGTGCCATCGAACGGAATAGGTAAAAATCGGAAGGGGCTATGTCAGGTGAATGAGCGGGTGGGGTAGAGCTTCCTATCGAAGCGTTTCCAGGTAGGTTTTCACTGGTTTTGCAATACGAGGTCGGGCGTTGTCATGTGACAAAACCACTTTGTCGTGTCTCTTCTCGTATAGCGGCTGTTTTTCTTTTAGGGCTCGACTCAAACGCATCAATTGAAGTCGATAGTGATACCCCGTAATAGTCTCATTCGGTTTGAGCAGCTTATAAGAAATTACACCTTGCTGATCCCACCAAATACAGAGAAGAAGCTTCGAACCATAGATATTTGGTTTTACGGACGATGTTGATGCATGGCCAGGCTTATTCCATGATTTTCTACGCTTTGGATTATCATAGTGTATCCATTTTTCAAAAAACCTTTTCTTCTCTGCCGTTGAAGCAGTAGTTCACACCTGACAAAACGCCGTTCGATGTCTCTTGGCTTCAATTCATACGGCACCCAATGTCCTTGCTTCTGGATCATTCCTAACATTTTTCAACGTTTTGAACAGTTGCCTCATCAACTTGTAATTGTTTTTCAAGTTCTGTTAGCGTCCGAGATTGGTCTTCATCGAGTGATTCTTCTAATTCTTTGTCTTCAAATTTTTTTGGTGCGCCAGAACGTTCTTCATTCTTGAGTTCAAAATCATTATTTTTGAAGTGGCGAAACCAGTCTCTGGCATGTCGTATCCGACAGAGCATTGTCACCATAAGTCTCTACAAGAATTCTTTGTGCTTCAGCTGCAGATTTCTTTTGAATGAAGTTGTGCAATGAAATTTCCCAAATGCAAATACACTTGAGTTGGAACAAAAGTAGACATTTTCAAAACTAATAAGCAATTACTTCGTTTACACTAAAGTGAACTGTCATACCCTGAAATTCCAGGTTAGATACAGTACTTCCTTGCCAGTGCGTTACCATTGAGAATTCCAAGCACGGAGTTTTGTTAGTACTACCCTGGTAGAAATATCACGAGTTTTTCCCGAGCACCCATGAGGGGTCAGCAAGGAAAAACTAGTTAAGATAAACTGGAGAGTTATTAGCGAATATTTGGTGAGGTGAGCCCGCTGAATTACAGATGGATAAAACTGGTCAGAATTTCACAAATTTTCCCCAATCCATACTAGTTAGGGATAGCTAACCTCAAAACCCAAAAAAATAAAACATATATTGTGAAAGACGAGAAAAAGATGCCCAACCTCTATGTCTTGATTTTCTAACAGCGATCACTGGCGATTATTACTGAAAATACTTTCGATAATTTCCGCAGCCGATATTTTAATTCGTATTTGTAAAAGGTATGCGATCCTCGTGTTTTTGTTCTTATTCCACTCAATCAATGAGCAAAAGTGAAAATCGACATCAATTATGGAAGAGAAACGAATCTCAACTGAAATCGGGTATCAAATTATCGAAAAAGGCAGCAATCAGAAGATGAGCAAGTATTCCCATTTTCAAAATACAATAAAATTATTTTTTCCATACAGGGTGGCGCAAAAGTCTGGAAACACCCCTACAACTTTTGAACGGGGCATGATAATTGGATCAAATTTCTTTTGAATTGAAGGAGGGATCAAGGGCTATCTTACCTGGGGACTTTGAGTTCCCCAGCCCTGTAGGGGACGATGGGGGAGGAAAGGGGGCCAAATTTTCGGATGAGAGAGGGGGGCCGCTTTTTGTTTTTTGAAATCGGATTATTTTTCGCTGAATTATCGTAATCTTGATACTCTGATGTGGCAGAGTCTAGAAACACCCCCATAACTTTTGAACGGGGCATGATAATGGGATCAAATTTTTTTTGAATCGGAGGTTTTTTCATCCCAATCTTGTCATTATCCAGAATCAATGGCGTGGACGTGTCGGGAACCTGATTCCTTGTGTGTGTGTGAGTGGGTGGTTGTACGTGGGTGTGGTGGTGTGTGGGCGTCAGTGTGTGTGGGTCACACAGGCCCATACGACCGGATCACCCACTCAGCCACACTAACTCACACGCACACACACACACACTCCCACACAACCACAAACATCGACACCCACACAGGTCAATCAGGTCAACGAGAATCAGGTTCCCAACACGCCACAACGTGGATTCCGGGTGATGCCAAGATTGGGATAAAAAAACCTCCGATTGAAAAAAAATTTAATCCAATTATCATGTACCGTTCAAAAGCCAAGGGGGTGTTCCCAGACTTTTCCACACCAGAGTATTAAAATTACGATAACTCAGCGAAAAATGATCCGATTTCGAAAAACAAAAAACCGCTGGATTTGGATTAGAAAACTCTATTGAATGACGTATCACAAGCCTCCCCGTCTCATTTGAGATTTTGGCCTCTTTCTCTTCCCCATTGTCTCCTACAGGGCTGGAGAACTCAAAGTTCCCCGTGAAGATAGCCCTTGATCCCCCCTTTGATTCAAGAAGGATTTGATCCAATCATCATGCCCCGTTCAAAAGTTATGGAGGTATTTCCAGACTTTTGTGCCACTCCGTATATTCCTTATCAATACTTCGATTCCTCGATAAGTTGATAGACATGTTGGTATATTCATGCATACTGTTCAATCATTATTCCCCAGATTGGATAAAAAATTTACATAAAATTTCAGAATTCGATGAAAATACCCTAATCGCGGATTCAGATATTCCTGGTCGAACGTCCGAATCTTCATCTCAGTATGCTACATTTGCAGATAATTATTTGTCTGCATCCTCACATGATTCAGTCACATCACCTGCTTCAGAACTCTCAACAATTGACGAGATGAATGATGTGTCAAGCGATGCAAGACTCAATGAGATTAAAGATGATCACTATAGTCCTGATGATGAAGAGGAAAGCAACAGTGGAACTGAAGTTCCAGATTTTTCAGCTATTACGAATACAGCAAACAAAATTCCAGAATGGGCGTTTGATAGCCAGGTTTCTCACGAACATTCAGATGGTTTGCTGACTATTCTCAGAGAAGACAATATTCTCCCTGATTCACCAAAAACAGTTTAGAACAAAGTTTAGTAGCTAGATAGTTGTCGAATGTCTTGAATGATCATTAACAAAAAATTGAGAGGCATCTGTTTCTTTCAAAGTAATTTGTTTCTAAAAATCATTGAAAATGTTGTATGGAATATACATATTCATAATATAAAATACATATATCGAAAAAATGTGCTATCTGGACTGGAACAAAGGCTTTTTGCATCAGAGGAAAAAATTTGGAAGATATTTTTGCGAAACCTCCTCCTCCCGTGTGGAAATTAATTCTTGGCGCCAGTTAGGGCCAAACTAGGCGTCCTTACTTTATTCCAGGCCCTGTTTTGGTTACCTTTATAGGGCCTAGACAGGATTGTCACGCTCTCATTTCCAGGGCCTGTACTGTATTCCTAACTTGGGCCTATGTAGGACACACATGATGGGGCCAATGCAGGCTCTGAAACTAGAGCCTTTGAATGTGTAATAAATTTTTGCATAGATTATCAAATTAGATGAACATCGCAAGGAGAGAATAACATTCCCACCCGGGTAGAAATGATTTATGACATACCCCAGTCCTATTCAGGGCCTGGTCAGGGCCTGGTCAGATTTTATCATTTGATATATTAAAATGATTATTTTGATTGTTTCTTAATGAATCAAGTACCTTTCAGTTCATACAACGTTCCCTTTTTTATTGTTATGTCTACGAGTATAAGGTATTAATTATCATTATGATTTTCCATCAATTCATTGATTATAAAATTTTTATCTCATTGAATTTATTCAGTGAAACCGAAACTATTGACTTTTATCTAATATCAAATGGAAAATTTCTTGCATTTCATTCCTGTGCTCGACCAAAACGACAGAAATTTGGCTATAAAAATGGATCTATGTAAAGACTTCGAATTGTGAATAGTTTAAAACTTTAGTTGAATAAAGAGGTTATATATTGCTGTTTTCAACCAAGGTTGGGTGCGCCTAACTTTTCAAAACAAGGGGAATATTGGTAATGCAGGTCGGCCCTACGAGGGTTGTGTACAGGTGTGCTTAAATTAAAATCTTTGGAAGAATATGGGAAGCCTAGCAAGGCCCTATACGGGTTGTAGTAGGGTGCGCCTGAATTAAAATCTTCGGGAGAATATGGGAAGCCTAGCAAGGCCCTATACGGGCTGTAGTAGGGTGCGCCTAAATTTTTCAAACAGGGGGAAACATTGGAAATGCATCTTGGCCCCACATGGGCCTTGTATGGGTGGCCCTGAGTTAGAAAAATCAGGCCAAATATCAGAAACCCGACTAGGCCGCTTAGTGGTTAAGGCTAGGCCATCCTAAGTTTGGATACCCGATTTAAGCCCATACAGGGCCTATATTCAATACAGGACGCCCGGACAAATTTCCACACAGGCTATTGTGAATTTCCAGATAAAATCTTGTGAATATTGAATTCATGTATGGATGAAATTCCCAAGTATTCACAAGGTCCTCTTTGAAAATCGACAAAAAAAGAGGTTGTTAAAAAATCTTTTTGATTTTTCATTGATTTGTAGAAATTTCATTGATACTTATGCATTAACAAGTGCCTTGTGAAATACTAGCGAGCAACTGGTCAGTTTTACTAACTAGTATCTGATAAGTTAGAACGTTACATTCCTCACTAGCTACTCGTGAATATTCTTCACTAGTTCCCCACAAGTTGAACGTGCAAACTCGTAGGTGCCTTATAATTAACTGGAGGAAATGTCTACCAGGGATCTGTGATCAAACAGCGAGAACTTATTTGAAGTCCTAATATTAATATACATACATATTCTTTTGTATCCAAGAGAAAAGGAGAACGAATTCCAAAATTTGAAGTTAGTATTTTATCCTTAGACTCATCACATGACACGTATACAACACGATCTGTTATTGGAGTAAGAATTGAAGTGAGAAACGTGCATACGTGCTTAATTATTTTACGTTATTTCTTACTTCAATTCATATTACGTTGTATGAATATTAAATCCCTCTTGGAGGAAATTAATTAACAAGTGAGTGAGAAAAGTTTTTTGTTATAGGATGAGGAAAAAACAGGATTTTCTGTATTTTATACAGAAGCAAAACACAATGGGGACCGATTCAATTTGAAATGACTTCTCAATTCGAAAGGACAATGGAAAACAACAACACTCGCCCAACCAACTCCACGTCGACTCCACTGCAGTAGAAACGATCAGTGTTTGGTGCGCCGGGATATATATATATATATATATATACATGTATACATTTATATACAAGCGCAGTTGCCCATCCGGTGCATTGCAGTGTGTCCAAGAAGAAGCACGAGATGGACGAGACTACGATCTTCTCGAATCCTCGAAAGAGAGGCCAAAGGATCAAACCTTTTTCTCGGACTTCCATGAAGCACTCCAATTTCCCACTATTCACGGATGGACAGTTACGACCTTCGGTCTCTCTCCCTCGAACCTTCTTCCTCCTTCCTGACTTTCAATTTATTCTACCTCTCATACCCATACGGGTTTTCGTTTTTTCAAACTTTTCGAAAACTCTTCGTTTTCTGTTATCGTCGATATGAAAATATTCTTCTCTCTCTCTCTCTCTCTCTCTCTCTTTCTCTTTTTCTGTCTTCGAGTGGATCGTATGAAAAATATCACCGGATTCTTAGCTAAATAAATTCAAATGCTTTGCTCCCATGAAATTTAAATATATCGATTAGAGAATGAACCGAGTCGAAATGTCCTCATATGATCGAATTTCGAGATACTTCTCGCAATAGATGGACAGAATTTAATGAGGAGTGGAGTTTTTCGATAATGGGAAATTTTCTCAAGACACTTTTTCCAATTGGATTTTTTCTCTCCCTGGGATTTAATTGTAAGCCGCTTAACTGCGATCACTTCACGAGGAGATATTGGATTTGAAAAATGAAGCGATTTTATGAAATTGATTTGGAATGTTGCTATTTCGATCGTGAAATTCTCCACCTGGGGATTTGGAATTCTATAGCTCGCTGGAGCTATATGTCTATAGAGTTAGTACGATTGATCGGAGAGCTGATATTTGCTTCAGTTTCACGCGAATGCAATTTCAATCCTCGTTCATTTGTGGGCGAACAATGCGAAGTTTATGCATATTCTTCAATTTCATTGTAAAGACATCGATATTGTCGACGTTTGGTGCACAACATTCCCGCTCCTGGCAGTCGAGGTTGCTGATTTTTCGAGACATAATTTATGATCAATTGTTCACATTGGTACTGCGTCGAAACCATTGTCCATCAAAATTACCTGTTCGTGTAGATATTGTGTGTCGTGTGTCACTATATTCCACTTTTCATTTGTAATTTCAAAGCAATGCGTTTTCTGTAACACTCACAATTGACTGTACCGTAATTACGTTGGCGTGTCTCGTCCTATCAGGTTGAATAGGGTTGACGGTCACGGGTAGTCTTCCGCCCTTGACAGCTAACTTCGATGCAACAACGATGCCCGCCTAAAACGCTTGTCACGTCACCTTAGATTTTTTTCATCCTTCCCATTTATCCTCTCCCCACAGAATTTCCTCTTCCCCACAAATGAATAATCCCTTGGAAATATAATCGATATATAAATCGAATACCTTTCATTCGTCCGTGAAACTACTTGCGGTCAGAATATTTCTCTCCACTCTCTCTTTTCCTCGAACCTTATTCGGAGGGGTGGTCATTTTCTCACAATATATTTTCAAGGATTCACTCGTCATGTTTATCCGGTTGAGTTGAGATCAAAGGATTTTTCAGTCGTTTGATTCTCATTTCCTTATAATACTATATCCGTAGCCGCACTAAGCACACGTCTTAGGTTCACCGAACAGGGAGATTCAGATTTATTATGTTCCCTTGGCGTACCGCTCGTTAACCGCTTCAACCACCACCTTCGCCTCATAATCGATTACGTTTCGTTTATGCAGACCGCAAAAACCTGCCTCTCATCATATTGTGAAATTTTATTACCACCATGATTTCATACATTTGTGATAATCACAGGTAATAATTCAGGATAATAATTGAGAATCGTGCTCGGAGCGGCGCCATCAAACAACAGAAAAACCATCCAGTGCTTTTTTTCATTATAAGAGCCAACATTTCGCCCAGATCTGGGCATTTTCAAGGCAAAAGTACAACGTAAAGATGAAGTGGAAGACTCCATCGTTGAACCCACAAAAAAATGGATCGGATCGTCCAATGATTGAGAAGTGTAGAGAATCGTGCTCGGAGCGGCGTCATCGAACAACAGAAAAACCATCCAATTGGCCGAGCAGTGCTTTTTTTTCATCGGAAAAGCCAACGTTTCGCCCAGATACTGGGCATTTTCAAGGCAAGAGTACAACTGTGGATTTACAGGAAAAATTGAATATGGACACGTGGAGAAATTCGTGTAAAAAGTACATAAGAAAAAAATTGCTTCAACAATACATTCAAAGGAGTTCAAACAATTTAAAAATAAGGATCTGGAGACGAGCGAACACCGGGCGATGAGCTACGAAACGAGAGCGAGCAAGCAGGGGAGTATGTCGCAAACGAGGATCCCGATCTTTTCACGAGAGAAAATATGTGGAAAAATCGGTTCCGAGTGTAGCGACGACTCTCGAGCGAGCGAGATCGCGTTGCGCAGCGAGGAGATCGGTGGAGTGAGTCAGAGACCCTCATTTGAGGAAGAAAAACACTGTTAGTTGGTGGTGCCACTCCAAGCCCGATTTTCTACACTTCTCAATTATTGAATCCCCCCATCCATTTTTTCGTGGGTTCAACGATGCAGTCTTCCACTTCATCTTCACGTTGTACTTTTGCCTCGAAAATCCCCAGTATCTGGGCGAAACGTTGGCATTTTCAATAAAAAGAACACTGCTCGGCCAATTGGATGGTCTTCCTGTTGTTGGGTGACTCCGCTCCGAGCACTATCATCTACACTCCTCACTTATTGAATCCCCTCATCCATTCTTTCGTGGGTTCAACGATGGAGTTTTTCATTTCATCTTTACATTATACTTTCGCCTTGAAAATGCCCAGTATCTGGGCAAAACGTTGGCATTTTCAATCAAAAGAACACTGCTCAGCCAATTGGATGGGTTTTCTGCTGTTTGATGGCGCCGCTCCGAGCACGATCTTCTACACTTTTTAATTATTGAATCACTCCATCCATTCTTTCGTGGGTTCAACGATGGAGTTTTTCATTTCATCTTTACATTATACTTTTGCCTCGAAAATCCCCAGTATCTGGGCGAAACGTTGGCATTTTCAATAAAAAGAGCACTGCTTGGCCAATTGGATGGTTTTTCTGTTTTTGGGTGACTCCGCTCCGAGCACGATTCTCTACACTTCTCAATTATTGAATCACCCCATCCATTTTTTCGTGGGTTCAACAATGGAGTCTTCCACTTCATCTTCACGTTGTACTTTTGCCTCGAAAATCCCCGGTATCTGGGCGAAACGTTGGCTTTTTCAATAAAGAAACAAAAAAAAGTTTCAGGGTAATGTCGCATTGTTGTGTTACGCTTATGACGCATCGTGGTATGATTCTATTGATTCGAAAGGAACCCCTGGCAAGCGTTATGGAGTCAGGATCGAGCTTAAAGGGAGAGTCGATAATGCGTCTGTCTCTGCCGTTGGTTATCCACTGGCGCATCCAAATCCTGACGTGCCTTGGCCCGAACCTAATGACGCTCGAAACGGAGTTTAATCGTGGATTAAGCGCGGCTATCGCTCGTTCAACCACGTCCTTCTCGAGTGGAAAGGGAGACAGATCAAAACACTGACGGATTTTCAAACAAGGAATTCATCTTTTTTCGTGACTCTAGGAACACGGATGACAAAAAAAGCATCTGCTTTCATTTATTCATTCAGTTCCTTGCTCTGAAATTACCGAGCTCTTCTCGTCCTTTTCAAGATCTCGCAGTGTCACAATCTCGCTCAATACTGCTGTCGTATATATTCTCCTTTGTGAGAAGTCGCAGTAGAACTGATACTAGAAATGATTGTGCTCAAAGTAATAATCTCGAAGTCGGTGTTCTCCTCTGAATCAGTATTTATGTTGTGCAATCCAGTTCGGTATGAACAAAGGATATTTATCCTCGACCGTCTGCCCTACTCCCTGAATTCACAAAGGAAATGGAAATTAATTTCCTCCTACTTGCGATCAATTCTTTCCTGGAAAACCAACGAAAAGATCCAGAAGGAGAGAGTGAGATACGCAATAAAGAGTACACATACCACCTTTTCACATGTAAACATAATTCTTCAATTACATTGGTACCTTTTTCCGTTTCCTTCTTCTGTAAATCAAAGTACATTTAAATCTCACTTACGTCTCACTTGAGAGTATAAAATATTCCATCGAATGAATTCACTTTCGTAACATTCGTAGATATTACTAGGTAAATCTTAATAACGTATCCTTTGTTTCCTTAGCCCGTGTGCCAAGTAGATTTCACTATGAAGGTATAAAGCAACGAACAAATGAACGTACCAACGAACAGCCCCTGAATTAACGAAGCATGGTTAGCAGACTGTAGACCACAGTTTCAGCATGGTTATTTTACGAGTTGATGCTCGGTAGTAGCCCACGCTACTTTTCTGGTCATCCTGCTGCACCAACAGGCACGAGACAAATGTGCTCTCCGCTTTAGTGAATGAAGAGAGTCCAGTAGTAGAATCCGTTGTGCAGTCGGACCGAGGTACCAAAGAGGTACCAGAGTTTTGTTACGAGAGTCCCGCCATCAGAGTATTCTTGATCGAACAATCTATTTCATTTGGATATTGTGAAATTTATCCTAAAAATCCACAATTCACAATTGCTCGATTATGTATATTTTTTTAATGACTTTTTCTATGAACTTCGAATCAAGCTTATCGATAATCGATTCGTGGTTGACCGGGTCGTCTGCGAATTATATACACTATACGACGGACTCGTTTCGTGGCTGAATGACGTCGTCTCTCCATCGTCGTCGTTGTCGAGGACGAAGAGTAATAGGTACAGGAATCGAAGGAGGGAGGACAAGGAGTCGGTTGAGGACGGCGACGGACGACAATTTCAAATTCTCACAAGCGAAACGATTCGTTCGACCGTGAACGACGGACGAATTCACCTTGCAAGAATGAAGAGAAATAGAGGGTGGCTGGAAGATAGAGCAGCGAAGACCAGAAGCAATCGTATCAGAGATATGGTTGGTTGCCTCGAATTGCGAAATTAAAATTACGAAATAAAAGAGCCTCGTCTCTTTAAGGTGTGTCCACAGTGTCTTTGCCCCGTTGAACGTATTTTGTAGGAGTTTGGATACAGCCACTTTGGAGTTCTTCTCAATCGAACACAATTTTCAAATTCATCGTACGATGTTACCTCGAAAGTCCGAGGAAAATTTTAATGAAAATCGAACAGACACGATACAGAATGATCGATAAATGCACCATGAAAAACGAATAGAATGTTCTTCAATTTGTATCGAATAATGAAATTCTACCGAATAAAATTATCATTCGTGAAGCGAATGCCATCTTCTTCTCATTCATAACGAGATAAATGGTGCGTTCTCTCCGACGGAAAATCCGACGAAGAGCGATGAATGAATCAAATTATACATCGGATTTTCATCCTCCATTGTTATTCAAAATAAGTTCATTGGATTCCTATGCTTTCGCGCATCGGCCTGCTTGCTATCGGTGTTATGAACTCTCAAGAACAGAAATAGAATTTCACACGAAATTTGAGAACGGAATCAACGGACACGATTCAACGATAAATTTGATCTAAAATTTCCTCCCCTCGTAGTAGAGTAAGAAAAAGGAAAAGAAAAGAAAAAAAGACCGAGAGAAAGGTCAAAGTGGACAACCAGAATAAGGGAAGAGAGAAAAGATTGAGTTCAGCCCTTCTCTCCTCTTCCTCCTTCCTCTCTTCACCCTACGGGGATAAGAAATTTAAGAAGGTGGAAGAGAGAGTTTCTTTGAAAATGGGGGTGAGTCGAAACGTATACACACGTATACACCGTAAACGTACACGTGCTAAGAGTACCTTGTGTACAGATGTATTCACGTTTACGTGTGTAATATGTACATAATGCTCGAGTAAACGTTAGAGAATCCAATATATCATCGTGCTAACAATACGAAAGAGAAATGGCTACATAGAAAAGCAAAGAGGATAAAGTGGGATAGGAGGAGAGTTGGATGAAGAGAAAGAGGATGAACAAAAGCAAAGAGAAAGGGAGAGGAGGAGGAGGAGTGTATATCTAACACGATGGCCTTTCGTTTACCCCATACCAGCCACTTTGTTCACCGTGTTATTTATTACTTATCGAAGCGGTCTTGTAATTTCCTCGCGTGATATACCACTCGTGGAAAAATAATATTCATCCTTCCTCGTAGCCATGCATTATGCATATTCCAAAGATCTGTTCTGTCTTCCTTCACTCGAATACTATATTTATCTACATTCGCTTCTTTATATTGCTTCCGATGGAAGAACAACGGGTTACCAGATTGCGGGGATAGATTTTTGAAAAGCTTTCGGAAACTGAATAATACTTTTCGTTTGGTTATTTCGAATGAAGATATCGTGAAGTAAGGAATAAGATCGAAGTATGAATTACAATCTTGATGATAAAAAGCGAATTTCCGATTGCATAATGTATGTTATACGGTTCTCGCGAGGGTTGGGATTTTCAAACGGTGGATGGTAATTTTTCAATCGATTTCAGAAAAACAATGAATCGAGGGGGAATTGGTGGAATGAAGATAGTTGGTATTCACGTGAAGTTGATCATTAACGGAGATGTAGGGATAGAGAGGAACGAATTCCAGTAATAATATTCAGTTCCTGCCAAACAATAACAATGATCGACGTCTAGTTGCTTCTAAAACATTGTCAATATTATTACTAGAAATCTATTGATTTTGTGGATGATGAACGCACTGCGGATGTTTCACAACCTTTCTCCAGTCAACCGATTGCCAATCACCAGGAATGAACTGATGAGCTCGGAGCATCATCCCAATAGTGTTGTCTGGAGTTCTTACTCATGATTGTTCATATTATCAGACACTGAGATAAGAGGTCCCGTTGAATATTGTATAGCTGGGGAATTTAGTCTAACCAAAAAATTTCCATTCGCCACACTGTGAAAAAATTCCTTCTGAAAATACAGAAAATGTGAGTAATTTTGCTGAATTTTCAGAATATGCTTCAAAATTCATCTGAAAATTCAGAAAAAACGTATCTGGAAAAAATTACAGTCAAATTTTCTGAATTTTTTACAGTGCGCAGCTAAGTTTTACATCCCCATTGAATGACCTGCTGCTTTATTTATGTTTCAGATAGCTGGATCTTTATTCAGCTGTGATATTAGTTACGAAAGCCAGATACTCCGTTCTCAGTGTAGCAGTCTGAATGTGGGATTAGAATACAAACTGATTATTCCCATAAACGATATGATTTCCAATTCTTTCTTACTTTTCACTCATTTTTTCTCACCCTGTACCTCGAAAATTGGGAATATAATTATATTTCAATTCTGAATATAATTCTACAAACACTTTGCAGTGTTCTTACTTTGTTGCGACTTAATTCAGTCATTTTAGTGACGGGCGATATGTAGGATATTCCAGATTATATACTCAAACTGAACATATCAATACTTTTACTTTTGAATCTGCCTATGTGGAGATGGAAAGACGGGCCAATACTGGCTGGGTACTGTTGCCAGAGTTGCCAGTACTGGCAAATGCACTCTCACCATTATAGAGCCAGTTGAACGTAAGAGTCAGGATAGAATTTGCCACTGTTTCAGTACTGGTTTTTCATAAGGGCCTTTTATGGGGAATCTCTGGCGCTTGAAAAGGATCCGTTGTTTTGCCAGAGTTAATTAAGAGATGGGGAGAAGTCGAAATGATAACATCCTATGTGCAAATTTAAACCCGACCCAATACTGGCACAGTACCGGTAACCAAAGTTATCTATGTTATCATATTTCAAATAATAAAAAAAAATACTACAAATCTAAAATTCTTCCAAATACATTATTCTCATCATTGTTTTATCGAAGAAAGGGATTTTGGAAGTGATTCCTTGAAAGTTCACTTGATGAGGATTGAACTCGGGTCCTGCGAGTGGGAGACCGAGTCTCTATCACATCAGCCAATTTCCGTGTTGACGCTTTACCACTCAAATTGTTATTTATTATAATGATTCCGCTGTAAAAAAAACTGGAAATTTACTATGCAACTGGACTGGAAATTCCCAGTGCTGGTACTGGAATATGGATATTTCAGTACATGTACAGAGATTTTGTTGGTACGGTACTGAAAATTCACCAAGCATAACTGAAAATTCAGTCCTTGTACTGGAATTTTCAAGTTTGGGATTGTGTACTGAAATTTCGCAGAAATTTTACTGGCTCGTACTACAATTTTACAATTTTTGTGCACCCGCGAAAAGTATCCCTCCAATAAGGACTCGGAACAAATTTCGAATTGAGAAAAAAAAACCTCCTCATTTGTATACTGGAATTGTACAGGTTTTAAACTACAATTTTCAGGTCGTGTGATGGAATTTCTCAGTTGCTATGCAACGGAATTCTCCAGTTATGCTGGAATTTAATCACTGTTGCACTAAAATTTTCCACTTCTTTCGGACTTTGTCATTTCTGACAGGAAAAATTTCAATTCCTTATATTAAAAATTTCCTGATTGAGATTTTGAATAACAATTGTGATTGTAGCAAATAAAATTGATATATGAGGTTTTTCCAAGACTTATTCCTTCGTGTATTCTAGATATTAAGCATATATAGCAATGCAAGCTGGCCTTCCAACATGTCGCGCTATAGCTCATCGGTTAGGTCTTAGGTTTCAGTTGGGAGGCAGGTAGAAAAGTGTAGGTTCAAACCCCGTTAGGTAGACATGTCTTCTCGTCTATCCACATTAAAGATCATATTTCCTAATCATCTTGAAACACAAGGATCGTGCAAACTCACTTTGCGTGAGCAAGTTTTCTTCAATTTTCATGAATATTCTCAACATTAATTTTTCAGTACATGTCCTGAAAAAGTCCAGTTCGTGTACTGAAAAATTCCAGTACTGAGGCTCAGAAAATTTCCAGTTTTGATGCTGGAATTCCATAACATTTGTACTGAATTTTTGCTGAAATTTTCCGGTACATGCACAGGTTCAAAATTTCCAGTACATTCACTGGAATTTCCCGGTGAACCTTCTTCACAGTGTGGTACAGTGTCGGTTCTCTACGGTATTGTACGTTGTCATGGAGTCTGGCTTAGTATTGGCGCATCTCTGTCTCACTGAAACAGCCGTATTTCTACACTATGAAGAATAATCGGAATTTTCCTATACGCAGCAATCGGAAAATTTCAATCATGCGATAGGAAATCAATTTCTGATAAATGTGTATGGAATTTCCCATAAATTCAACTAAAAATTCCAAACTTTATGGAATTTTTACTATCATCTTTCAACAAATCTCCAGTGAAATACGGAAAATTTTTGATGCATGTATGTGTTAATTACTTCTGAATATTTATGCGAAGTTTCCCATAAAAATTTTTACAGTGTAGACTGTTGATTGGAACTCCACTTCGCCATCGATTCCGTAGTGAGATAAAGTTGTATCAATACTGGCATAGTGTAGTTTCTTTACGGTATTCTACATCACTATGGAGTCTGGTTCAGTGATGGCACATCTCGATTTCATTGAAACAGCCTTCTTCCCAGACCATTGGTTGGAACTCCGTTCCTCTATCGATTCCTTAGTGAGACAGGGTTGTATCAATACTAGTACAGTTTCATATCTTCTCAGTGGCGTACACTGTCATCTTTGGTTTGGTAGTGGCACTGTGTTGTTTCACAAAGAGAAATGTGTCGTTACGAACTTAATTTGAACTCAAATTCACCACTGATTCCGTGGTAAGACAACGTTGCACCGGTACTGGTAGTATGTTGTCTTTTCATGTATTCCGCAGCGTTATCAGGTCTCGTTCACTACTGGCCCAGTCTCGTCTTCCGAAAGTAGCTGTACTGCTACAGAATTAATTTGGTTTCTGATCCCCTACCAACTCAATATTAGGACGACGTTACAGCAATACACAATGTAATTAGCGCTGGCTCAGTACTGGTATAGCCTGGGCCTATTGAAATAACGTTGATTTGGATTCTGATTCACGACCAATTCCGTAGTGAGACTATGCTTTATGAATACTAGCTCGTACAATGTTGCCAACACTGGTTCGATACTGGGACAGTTCTGTTTTCCTAAACCTTGGGTACTGGCGCAGAATTGTGTGTCTACGGGAACCAATACTCCTCGAAATCCTTGCCAGTTGAGAAACCGTAATGACCCTCAACAGAAAACGTTGTTTCTGCTGGACTCTGGCAAATACAACCTTGCCAGTGCTGCGCCTCCCCTGGCACGTATGTACCATGAGGCCCACCCCAGCCCAGCATGGGCCCCATACTGCCAATATGGACCCAAGACTGGGCCAGAGTGGGACCAGGGTGTGCCAGAGTTCATACACGCTAGGGTCTCGAAATCTCTGGCAATTTCCACATAAGCGCTTTCAACAAAATCTTTCTCGATTCTTATCCACAACTCAAATTTTATATCATTCAATGAAATCTCTTTTGTAATCTACATTTTGATCTGAATCCAATCCCACTGAAGAATTTTCAATAGTTTTGAAAACTTCCTCAAAGAATTATAATTATAAAATAAGTTCAGCCTTTCGTGAACCATCAATCATTTATTCAATTCCTCTATAAAATTCAAATATCGCCAAAATTTTTCATTGCAATGATATCAATATTGAATAATTATTCTAAATGATTCCATAAAAATACGTTCAAAAATCACATCCCCAGAGCTGAAAGTAAAATAAAAATCGAAGAAATAAAATATCAAAATCAATAAGTGAAAATGAAATGTAATCCCAATAAACATTTCGTATCTTGCGATGTATTTTAGATAAGTTTAAGATGTCTTACGCAACACTTTGAGATATTTTTCAGATATCTAGAACTCTTGTTTGGTTCAAAAGATATCTAAAAGGTCTCCAAAAGAGGTCTTTTGAGACATCTTCCATGATATCTTCGAAGACATCTTTTAGAGATCTCTTGGATATCTTTTGGATCAAAGAAGGGTTTTAGACATCTAAAAGATATCCAAAAGTGTCGCGCAAGACATCTCAAACTCATCTAAAAGACACGGAATTTTGATTGGGAATAGAAATGAAATTCAAACTTTCGTTTCTCGTTTTACTTTTTGACTTTGACTTCATTTTTTTCCTCTCATTGTACTTCATTTCACTCTCATGTAGTTTGTTTCCAGTGTTTGGTATTTTCATTTCATTTCATAATTCTTATTTCATTTCTTATCCTTCGAATTCAAATTTCCGTAATTGTAGAAAAAATCTTCCATTTTTTATCCTCTTGTTTTCCTGACAAACGAAAAAATCCTGACTATTTCACATGTGAATCGAAAAATTTTCCAGAGCGTCACGAAATCATAGAACCAGGAGAAGAAAAACATCCCTTCAAGGGGATTAATTTCACCAATTTCTCGGATAAATTTTTAAACAGATGGAAAGCAATACTATTCGTCGTACGTTATAACGTCGATCGAACTCGATGTTCCATCCTTTCAACCATCGACCGTAATTACTCTTCAGTTATTTACTCACGAGATACACTAAACCTCCGAGACCCCCAGCACATTATTAGTTATCAGACCAGCATTATTGATTCTAGAATCCGTGTGAATATCCCATTTAATCGAGCGATACATAAATGCATCGTCAATACGAATTTCATAATCCATGAATTCTCGTTGTTATATCGAAACCATTGGAATTGTCAAGATTTTTCTATGCATGCTCATCAGAAAGGCTCATCCATTACCACAATATTCACCGGATGAACAAACACCAGACGACGACAAACGATCCTGAGTTTTGGCCAGCAAGTGCAGCAACGAATACCAAATGGGTCAGCCGTGAGCATCGAAATTACAAACTGTCCATCCATCCTACCTGTCTCTCTCCCTCCTGTCTTCTCTTCCCTTATTCCCTCTTCTCCACTACCGTACGGACCCTGATAATAGTGGAATACAAATATCCAGGTTACTGTCTCGGTTGCGGTGACATTTATCCGTATACATTCAACTGGCAAAAATAGCAGTGGAATATCCAGTTCTCGGAACGAATGGATGAACACATATACCCGATACGTTAATTCCGTTCGTTGATTCATAAATTCTTCGATCTAATGAATTTTGAATACCGTTGGAAATTCATTCTTGAGGACAAATCTCCATCAACGGTCTCATGGAATATAGATATATATGCTCGAAGTGGTGATATTTCAGAGACACAATATCGCCATCTGTCCCTTGTAAGTTTGTTGACTTGAATAATTTAACACCTGTGTTGTGTGTGTATCGTTAGCACATCAAATGCAACCATTGAGAAACATCATGCGAGTACCATATGTTTCATCCACGACTTTGGCGCGCATAAGCACAAAGCACATCGACCGCGGTTCTAACGGATTCACAACTTGGAACAGATGTCAACTTCGTGGAGTGAATCTTAGCACATGCTGGTCAAAAACTGTGGATATTCATGCGTTATGTAGTTATAAAATATACCGCACAAAGTTTATGTAGTATAGATCTTTTTCGTATCGGTTGATTGATTTTTAAAGAGTCAAGTAGCTACATTCCTCCCGATCAAATTCCCATTCCGCTGTACTTATATTTCGTGTCGATGGATTTGAGGAAGGTATCGGATTCCCTCTCTGCATATCTCACTATATAATATGTAAGCTGGCTCGAATAGTGAAATCTCATCCCTCCTCTTCATCCTAAAGAAGCCTCTTTGATATCTCGCTGATCCCAGAACATTTCGATCTCTTCGGTTTCGAGTGGACTGTAGAGACTGAAGTTATCAGGAAAATACTTGGTGAGTATAGAAGAAGAGAGAGAAAAAGAGAGAGGGGATATTCTATTTGCCTATATCGAAACATTTTGAAATATTCATGAATCTTTGCCAGAGTGCTGTTGCCGCTGCTGCTACCGTTCCTGCTGCTGGGGCTGTTGCTGCTGGCTTATATCTAGTCGGATTGTGAAATTTTAAATCTCCGTCACCCGTTTGTCGTGCGGTGATCCTTGAAATACGACCCCGTCATAAATTGATGCCATCATAAATCGATGAAGATGTCTCATGCATATTCCAACTAATTGAATGAACTTTGAAAAGAAGCTTTTTTTCCAAACAATGAGAAATGAATAACGTGCATTATTCTCAATATATGCGCGTTCTTTGATACGAACACGTTGAGTTATTATTCATAATATTTCGTTACCCGATCAACGTACCCGGTCAACCTGGTGGTGCGAGGCCGCGTTAGGGAATATTTGCAATTGAAAGAGGTACAAATAGAAAAAAATATCCGCTCATAAAGCGAATTTCAACAATCCCGGAGAACAGGGAGGAAAACACCACCAAGTGTAGACGAAACGTGCCTCGCTTTTGAAACAGAGTTCACCCCGGACGCGTGAATAGAATTATCCAAATATATGGGTATCGGAGAATGGCTTGGATATGAATGGATTTGGATCGGTTGTGTGAAAACACGAGCTTGTAACGTCTCGTCATCGTGGAATACGGTGGAATGAAAAATATTCGAGCGTAATCAACGACACGGAATAATCCTGCAGTTCCTCTATTGTTTCGCTTCTTCCTTTTCTCGTTTCTTACAGCTTATGTTATTGAACTTGAATTCACTTTGTGAATTGATATATTTGATACCCGATACGTGGAAGAGAATTATTCAGTTTCCAATGGCGTATGATTCCTGGATTTCTCTTACGTTGAATTTTTGACAAATATTTGTGTGATCAATAGTGAAGCGGATGGGTGGGAAAAGCAAACCACATTTACGAGAAAAATACAGAGTGCAGCAAGTTTCTGATGATGTTCAGAAATGAGAATTGGGGGAAGCATGATGGCGAAAAAATCATAAACACACCACATAATTTCGTCAGATCCCCTGAATTCATTGTTTTTTCCAAGCAATATATGCTACAGTGTGTCTTGAATCTCTCTGCTAAATAACTTTGTTCATCAATCTCAATTACCCGAGCTGTTTAGACGCAAGGACGATTAAGAGAGCGAATAAATGATCACAGGGGACCTGCAATGCGCATCGATATAGGTCGGAGCAAAGGAATTTCATTGCATTCCTTCAACACAACTTTTAATTACACGTCGGTCGTGTTGTTTCATACAAAGCGTCGGACAGCTCTACTCCCCATGCATCGAAATGTACTTTTTGTCATCCCGAAACGTAGCCACGTCAAGATGGAGTTCCATTCTCGTTTGTTGGAATTATCCGGACAAGGGAAGAAGAAGTCAATGTTTGAACGCTCAGGATATCCTGTTCCCAGACAAATCGTCGGTAACAACAACTACGATGACGATGAGGAAAACACAAAATAGAACATGAATGAACGAACCTCAAGGAAATTCATCGTCTCTGTTTTGTCGAAGTAAACAGGAATGGCAATAATGATACCACTCATCCAGTCAACGTCCTTGTGAGATATCGATCTATCGGATGGCCTCTTACAACAACAGCAACAAGAGATATTACGGTATGGGCAAACAGTGGGAGACAAATATCCAAAGCTTCACGGAAAAACAAGAATATTTCTTTTTCATCATTGGTCCTCCATTACCAATCGGTTACCATCACGTACCCTTCCTCTGTGCATAACGAAGCGAAGTGGTTAGAGGCAAAGGGATTTACGACACTCTGTCAAGCGTCGTCATCGATAACGTCAAAGGTAAGTTCAAGGTATTATCCTCAATTATTAATGATTCGAGGAACGACGTTCGTTTCAGTGTCCCCGTCGTACGTTATTACTACGTGAGAACGTGGCAATCGATAATCTTCATGAAATTAATTGTGTGCTTTCTATCGACAGGTGTACACCAGTGACAAAATTAACTGTCCCTTTGATCATGGTATCCTAATTGGAAGGTACGACGACGCGCGACGTTGGGAACGAGAAGCCCTCTTCTTCGTCACATGGAAATAATTGAGCAAGGTCGTCACATCTGCTGCTACTTTCGCTCCTACCTTCCATTTTAATCCTATTTCGAGTTTTCAACTTCTTGACAACCGGGTGGCAGCTTCTTCGATTCGATTCGACCCTGTTCGATGAGGAACATCGTGGAAACTCATCTCGGGAGTCCTCTCGCTGCCGAGGTTTTTCACAGTAGTAGTCATCCACGTAGGAAGAATTATTCAATCATTTTCTATCTGTTCGAAACTGTTACGGTACTTGCGAGTAATGCAAAATACGGATTGGAAGTGGTATGGAAGTAAAAGGAAGAAAAAAGATGGGGTAGGGAAAAATGCAGGTGCAGACTGAAAGTTACGATTTTTCCACTGTGCTGGATTCTCGGTTAAATTTATGCGACAACTTTCGCCAGAATCCAAATCCGCAAAAGTAAAAGGAGGGAGAGAAATAGAAATCCAGAGATTATATATTACAATGTGAAGTCAGACATCTCTGGAGAGACACGACGACACCGTCGTTCACGCTCGTTCTCCGGATCCCCAGGACTCCTTATCCTTAGGCTTTCAAAAATCGATTTCCCGATGCATCCTAGGATTTCTCAAACATCCATAAGTGTATGCAAACTGTTGTTTGAGGGCCAAAACTCTTCGAGTTTAGCCAAGAAATGAGAAACCAGTCGAAGGAAGTCGGGGGGAGATGAAGATTATCGATTCCGTGGCCTGGTATAATACCTGGGTATTTTCTTGAGAAATCTCATTTATATCAAATTTGAGACCCATCGAGGAACATTTTTACCATCTTGTGTCAATATTGGCTAGAAAACGTATTTGATTGTGGAGAAAAATTGTTATTGAATTTTCGATATTTGTTCTCTCGTGCGTTTTGTGTCATGCAAATATTGGGATGGAACGTCAAGGCCTTTTTTTGGACGCACTTCATCGAGCTTGGAAATCAGTTTTTCATATATCAATTCGATGATGAAAATTGATTTCACAAAGGTACAGTGGTGGACAGGAATTTTGTTTTTTTTTTTCATGAGTTTCTAATACACTTTTGTGAACTGAATCGGCTGGATATAAATTTCCTCGCCGTTGAAAATAATAATCCATCTATCAGGAAGGATTCATATTGGAATTCAAAAAGCTTATTTCACACCTCGCTCGAGGTTTTCAGAGAAGAAAACTCGGTTGGTACATTTTGACTCCTAGTCGTGATGCTCATCCATTCAGGATCACGTACGCTCTCGAGTAAAATCCGTAAAATTTACGGAGACCCTGTGCTCGAGTGCACATCCATGAATTAAAGATTGGAAAGTGGAATTTCACCAATGTCTTAGCGGTTTGGAACGTGCATACGCAAGCAGATTGTTTTTGTGGAACCGATGATGTCGTTCATGAGAGGAGAAGAACGTCTTGAGAGATTTCAATCGCAAATTCGATGTTGGGCGATTCATATTTCAATGCAGCGTTATTACAATGAAAAGAAATACTTACTTTATTATTCTCCTCCCATCGTGGACTTATCAGACCTGATATCTCTAGGATTCCGTACTTTGCTTGATAACTACGGATATAAATAACAGACTAATGGTCTCTTGAATGGAAGCAAAGGGTGAGGGAGTTGCAAAAGAAGAGAGAAAAAGGGGTACCAATATCAAATCCTAGCAGAGTAGTTAGTAGTACTAGAAGAGGTATAGCAGTGATATCAGAATCAACAAAGAGAGAAACCCTTTTTCGCTAATGAACCACGAAACATGGCATCAACGTATTTTTATCTCCTTTATATCCTTCTCTTCTTCCTCATTCCTCGTCCATATTTTTGAGTACCCATCACCTCTTTCTCCATCAATCTCATCAGCATCTATCGATAATTTCTCTTCTCTTGGGATATATTTCGCTGATATATTCGCATGCACCGTAAATAATGAAACAAAATATAGAACCCAGGAAATAAATCAAGAATGTCCGAGAGAAATCATACAGATGTATTTCAAGAGAATCATCTCGATGAAATAGGATTATGATCCGAGATTTTCTTTCTACCCGCAGAGAACTTGAAACCCCTTCGTTTCTTCCCAGCTTTTTCCTTTCGTATCGATTTTCCACGAGAGCGGAAAGAGAGAAGCTCTCTTTGCTCCTCCTACGACTACAATTTCTTAATTATTCGAGCATTACGAGATTACAATTCTCGGTAACACGATTAAGTTTTACACATTCCCTTCTGGAGTGTAACGAACGGTTAAAAAATTACGATGAGTGGAAGCATTACCGATCGTAGCGTTAATTAAGTTTCCATATTTCTTGAATTTATTCTGAAATACAGGTCTGTCGGTTCTTTTCATTGTAATTCTCGTTGAACCTGATAGCTTGAGACATCTGAATGACGGAAATTGCTTGGAAAGGGGAAGAAAAGAACACTCATTGTCGTAGGAATTTATCGCGAGTATCAGTTCGAATCGGCAGCAGACAGACAACCTCTTTGACTTCAGGGCTTCTCTTTATAAGGGCGAAAGGAGACAAGTGGAGGATTCACGAACCCTAATTTCCAAACTCGAGAAAGAGGAATGTCGACAACTTTTCCTTTGGGGCTTTGGCGAAGAAGAGAATCGATATCGACCGCGTGACTCCAATCTCGGATGTACAATTGGTTGGGGTAGGCCTCACTTTGACCCTGCCTGAACTTCTATTCTCATTCCCTTTGTTGGGAGGTTGAGACTATGAACCGAGTTAATGATAACTCTTTTTCGGATTCGTATTCGAACAGTCTGGATACTACTTGGGATGGTGAAAGTTCTGATATTCGTTCTTAGTTATTTGGAAGTATCACCGGTTGATGAGTGGATTGATTTTCAAAGGAAAAAAATGAGTTGGAAGGAGATGGCAAAGGCTGTGGTGTTGATATTTATTCCGGCCTTTGCCTTACTTATACGAAAACTTCACGTGAAAGAAGACTATTTCGATAAAAGCAGTCATAAGAAATATCCGTACTAAATTGTCATACTAACAAGCTATCAGTAAATTGTCACTTCAGGTGACGAAATATCATGGTGTGATGATACGAGATTCAAGATCTCCAACAGTTTAATCGAATATTGTGTGATATGATGTCTGGCCAGAACTTCATTCTTACTCACACATCCGTTCATACACGTATTGTGGTGGCCACCTCGCGGTAGAATCGATGTGCTGAAGATGATGAAATCCGTCGAAGGAAACAGGCGTAGAAAATAGAACAGTAGCTCCGGAAAATGGAACAGAACGCACTAAAATACGTACGTTACACGATGTAGAACGTGGAAAATCGTGTATCAACATAGACTTTGAGAAGATTTCACGAGTAAAGATGAGTCGTTGTTGACCAGGTGGGAAAAAGAAATCGAAAGTACATCAAGTCTGGTGCGTGTAATCGTTCATGATCCTCTGACCTGTGGAAAGGATCGACAGCCAAAGATGAGCAGAAGTCTCGATCCCCACTCTCCAGTAATCACATGCAGATCGGTATGATGAGTGTGGATGCTTCCGATTGCGAAAGCCCTTGGCCTCAGGGGCCATGAAAATGAGCTCCCATTGGCTGATTCATGGCCCCCGGAGCCAAGGGCTTTCACAATCGAAAGCATCCAGGGTGCTGATTGCAGGGCTTGTGTGACGGATAGATCGTCCCTTAGGGGTCACGATCAAACAATAGTCTTCAAAAATTGGGTCAAGCTTGATAGATATGTAGAAGCGATCATATGACGAGCCGAGATGCAATGCTCAGTGCCCGTTACGGAAAGTGATATCTGGCATACAAAATAATACTTGCGGTGATATCCCGAATCCGTGATGAGTCCCGTGATTCCCCCACAGCGGGGCATACAAACGCATTGCCATGAGAAGCAGCGTAGTGTGCAGTAACGAGCTTGTCTGCCCTGAGTTGGCATGTTCCACTGCTCAACGCTAGGTGTCACGTATTTCTGCCTCGCGTACAATCAAGAATATATATTCGCTATGGTATAAGATGAAATGCGTGAATGGGTAACCCACGGTACCTCCATTGGAATAATTTTCATTGATACAGTAACGCTACTACAACAATTTTTATGATTTTTTATCAATCATTTGTGTTGGCCTGTCCATGGGAGTTTACTTCAATGGAGGTTCCATACGGCGGCGCTGAAATCCGTCTGAAAATTTTTCATCCGAGTTCATGCCCCCTGGGGTAACGGGATGTCCATCATCTTGTGATTTTGCAGTACAGTTTCATCTGATGATGAGTCAAAAAGGTGGAAGAACATCTCCATCGCGAGATTTTGAGAATCGCGGCTGATTGGAATTCAACAAAACCAGGATAGTAGGATCCAGTAGGTTCGTTAGGCAAAGTGAGAAGACGGTGAAGAAACATTCGTGGTTGCAATAACTTGGAATCTGGTTCGATTCACCAGGAAATGTGATTGAGATGTCCAGGAAAATTGGTTGAAGCAAAAATGAACTACATTTTTCAGGTTAGAGAAAACAAGATCCTTTTCTTGGCGTGATAACCAGAATATGTAGTTAATTTTGGCTTCAACCACTTTTCCTGGACATCACAATCACATTCCCTGGTGAATCAAACCAGATCTCAAGCCATTGCGATCACGAATGTTTCAACTAGGTCGTTTTTCTGTGAGTGTAGTAGCACCATTTAGCCAGAAAAAGGAATTTCTCAGCAGCAGAATGTTCTTGAATGTTCCACTTCCTGCAACAATCAATGCGGATAGAAGAATATGATCCTCTCCAACAGAAAATCCATTAAAATTCCTACGCCAGATAGGAATTTCACTGACATCATAAGAATCCAACTGATTCATCGATGGAAATATCATAATATTTTGTAGAAAACAAATGATGATGTAATGTTCGTAATTCCACAACAAACTATAATCCAAAATTTTATACAATGAATGATACTGATGTTCTGATGGTTTCAACAGATTCATCAGTTTTCTCCATACTTTAAAAAGGAACATTGAAAAAAATGGAAAACAAATCAATGTAATTGAATAGAAGTACTCGATCTTAACCACCAAGATTTACAAAATTTTCACAAGAAGAGAAAAAAGAGGAATGAGAACAAGAACAAAAAACGGAATGCATAATTCCGATTCGTTCGCACGAAATATTATTATATGAAACACGGTACTGAGGAGAAAATACAGTTGGAAGCCGAATGGTTATCCTGGCGTAACGTCCGAAGGTAGGTGGCTTTACATATTCATAGTACAACCTCGTGGCCGTTGCAATGCGAAATCACGAAATTCAGGAAATCTCATCGTCCATTCAAGTCGGTCGCAGGATCGTTCTGAATCGAAGCTGACTCGTACAATCGAGCTCCATATTTTTTTCTCCCTCGATTTCAACCAGTTGAAATCAGTTACAATGAAATGTGAAATATTCAACGCAGGATTTATTTCAATGGATGATTGTTGTTTGTTTGGCAAACTGTTAAATTCATGGAAATACACTTTCGGGCTTGTTCATTGTACCTATTTCTCTCGTTCATGGAAATTGTTCGGAGATAAATTCGAATGCCCATGGAATTCCATGTCGATGGAGGGAAGGCAAGATATAATGTCTTTCGTTGAAATTTCCCGTAATTTCTTGGAAATTCCAAATCTTGTGACATAAAATCTCAAAGTTTGAGGTTCGCAATCAGCAGAAAGACAAAACGAGACTCGGCAAAAAATATGTTAACTAGCGCGTGTAGGAAACGCATGGATGTGGATATATACCTCTGTTCCTATTGTTTTCGCATCGCTCTATTTTCTCGAAATTCGAAATGACAGTTCGTGGATATCAAAATCTCTCAAGATTCATTCTACGTTGCAAACGTTTGAATCAAGTTATCCGACTCAACTGACATGAGTCTCTCTATCCGCGTACTGTCATTTCATAGGTTTGCATCACATCGTCATTGCGATAATTGAATCGTCGTTGTACGCTTCACGCGAGTAATGAGTGAGAAATTGAATTCATCGAGGATGCCGTGGTTCCTGAATCACGCGTGTTTATATCATTGGGTGGCAGCGGGTGGTGGTGGTGGTGGTGGTATACGCGCAGTCCGAGTATTCCCTTGACACAACACAACGGCAGTTTATGTCAGGTTTGGGGGTAAGGGTGGAAATTGGCAATTACTAATGCGTGACCACCTCCTCTCTTCTCTCTACCCTTCAATTTCACCGGTGCCACTCACAGCTCTGTGTGCGAGCGCAACGACGACGACGATGACGACGCCGACGACTCTTGCCCCTCTCTCGTTCCTGACAGTTCGCTGGCTCACCATTCGGCTATCTGATAGGGATTTCGATTTCGACGACCGCTCGTCGTCGTTGTCATCCTTGTCGTCGTAGTCGTAGTCGAATCCACTGTGACCGAGTGAAAATAAAACGGCCAATAGAGGAAAAAAGTTCGCCTGTGTGACGTTTTACGAGCCAGTCAGTGAACTGACAATCGCCATTGACTCGTCATTAATTGATCAATCGAAGCGTGCATCGAAGCTCCACTCTAATCCCGACGGTTTGTCCGTTAATTAGAAAACCCTGACGAGGGACTTATGAAATATGCTGCTTGTTTTCTTGTTTCCTCCATTCGCTGCACTATAAAATCTCTCATCGTGTATTGCGAATACATCACCGAAATTCTGTATTTGTATTCCTCCTTCGTCATGTGGCTTGATTTTTTTCTTTTTTTTTTTTTTTTTGATAAATCAGGGAGAAGGAAAAAATGATAAATCTTTGTCCATTGCCAGATATGAATAAGGAAATGGAGAAGGAGGAAGGCAGGAAAGTCTATTGACTCTACCATAGTTGGAAGAAGAATAAAGGATGAGGAAAAGGGAGAGAGGAAGAAAAAAAGGAGATAATTCTCACGAGGAATGAGAGAAGGAAGGGAAACGTTTATCCGTGATGTCGTTCGCCCTCTTTCTTAATTTTATCGCTTCAACTCCTCTCGCTCCTCGTTTCCATTCTCTGTCAACCCTCTTTCAACCCCTTCCTCTTTTCAACGGGATAAAAATATATCATTCCGCTTCTTTGCTGGAAAGTAAGTAGGTCAGAACACCATTATCGCTCTCTACCGGGCGTTCCAATGTAGTACTGAATATGCTTATGTACTTGCCAACTCGCTCTGTTCGTGTGTTCACGCATTCGAGTGTTGGTACCAAGCCCCTTGTATGCGCATTTAAATGTAGGTTCGTGTGGGTGTGTTTGTTATACGCTACAACAGGCATTCTGCTTGATATATACCCATGCTTGTACGTGTGTACAAACCTCATACGAGTCGTAATTTTGTTCTTATTTGTTTCATACTAAAAGACCTTTCTCATTCGACGTCACTTCGTCAAGTATAGAATGAATGTGGAAATAAAATTTTTCTCCGATCCCGGAACCCACTGTACTTGCGTTCATTCTAATTGAGAGAAGAATCAACAATCCTTTTGCAAATATTGTCTTTGAATAATAATGCACTGTTTTCTGATATTCCGTTCGATATCGTGAAAACTTTGTTGCAGAAATTTCTTATTGTCATTCCGCACAATGATATTTTCAAGCTCTTCGCACTGTGGATTTTTAATCACCTTATTTGTCCATTTTCCTCTCATTTCTTTTTTGTGATCAACTGCGGAAATCCGCATTTCAAAATTCATTCCTATTGACAACTCCAAATCAAAAGTGTTATCTTGAATTGACATTCAATTATGGTTTTCTATAAGTCCATCTAAGATAATTACTCGAATCAGTGAAGTTCCCAAACAATGAAGGTTCCTCAAATTGAAACGTCCTCGTTTATATTCAACCTCATAAGTCAAAGAATAATATTTCATAACTTTCCTCGTTAATAATTCTCGTGAGTGATCAAATATTCAGTCCACTTGATTGCATCATACCCCGAGAGGAATACTCTTTTTCATGCCTGTTCAATATTTCATAACATATTCCACAGCAAAGCTTATTGAATCTTTAATCCCACCTACGATGATCTAATAGATATAATTGACTCGATGTGATATTTGTTTGAATTCCGATGGCTGTAAAATATTCATCGAGTTTGGAAAAATCGAATGATTCACGTGTTCCACTTTTTTTCAAACTCTGTGACTTCGTATTTGCTTTTCACGAATTCCAGAGGACAAATTTCCGATTGATTGATTTGCGTTGATTTGTGGAGCTTGACGCCGAAATAAAGCATGACTAAGATGATTTTATCAAATTTGTATATAAATTCCTATGAATTAATTCTGTAGAGCGAATGTAAACTCTTTGTAGAACTCTACCTCAACGTTTTCAAGATATTCATGAAGATTGTAATATACATGGAATACATTTATACATTCGCTTAGTTGAAATATGCGAAATTCTGTGAGGTATGAGGATGTATTACGTGTTGAGTAATAGATCACAGAAATGCAAATGTAAGATACATGAGGGTTATCAGGGAATCAATAGACGTAAAGAAATAAGATTCCCCAGTCGATGCACAGTTTAGACAATTATCAGATCCAGGAAAGTTCATCTCCGAAATTCCCGCTGATGAGGGGATTTGCGAGTTACGAACGTAACTCGATGTTCAACGTGAAGATCGCGTGGTAGTTGACAAGCCTTGACAAGGAAAGTTTTGAAGGAGTTGTTTACACGCGTAATACATCAGCAACCTGGTGTGATCTTCCACCTGTTGATCCCGGTAGCACATTATGAACGATCAACAAATGTGTTATGAACACAATCGAATAGTTATTGAATTTTTCATCGAAAATGCGACGCGGTGTATAGAATCGCGAGGTATATCAATTCTTCGTTCCACTCCAGTAGCGCGTGGAGACGGTCGGTATTCGTTATTCGTTTCAGTTTTTTCTTGGTCTGGCTTTTCTCTTCTTAGAATAGATAAAAGGTCTTGGACCAGTACCTATTGGATCGATATTGTACGCAGAATCATTCATTACCCGTGAAAAAATTGTTCAGGTCTGATCATGGACCTTTTTTCGCAAAATTTCTCGTGCTCAACACTACGTGGTCGGGCCTGACTACGCCTGATCGTTCATTTTTTGGCTCAATCATGATTGAAAAGGCTTCAATTTTGTACCCACGTGGAAACCCGTGATCAAGCTTGACCACGTGCGATCATGCCAGACAAACCATTCTCGCTCTTGATCATGCAAAATGACTCTATGTTGATTTTTTTATCACATGGAGAAAATATTTCATCAAATATTACAGTGTACCACCGGATCGGAGCGCCATATCGGTTTCTTCGAGGAAAATTACTGTGTGATTGTTCAGTATCACGCGAGATCATGCCTGAAACCTAAAAGATGGATACTGCGTGAGCATGATAAGTAGAAATGATTTACGATACATTAGCCTTTTGTGAAATTAGAGGAAGGATAATGAAAGAAATGTTCGTTCTTGCCACATTATAAACCTTATTAATTTTGTGTGAACTTTTCATGCATAATAGAGCATAGTCAAGCGTAATTAGGCCTGATTACGTCCGATCATGCTTGATGAACAAGGCCTGATCAGGCCTGAGCAGGCGTGGAGGATTTTCTCACGGGTATCCAATGTTAATTGAAATGCGCTAGCAACTTGTGGTTTTATTCATCGACTGAGATCCCTATTACTCCTTCGAGGACAGTTCTCCAGTAAACAACCATGGAGGAGTCACTTGCCAATACTGGCAATTCTGCACAGGAGAATCATACGTCAACGATTACTGGGAAAAATAATATAATGATCCAGTGACAAAGATTCTGAAGTAATCACAGTGCTCATGAATTGATCAGAGATTCAATTTCTGACCAACGCACATTCGAGAGATGTGCAGCCATTCTCTTGAGATTCGGGAACTGATTCAGAGTAATTTCGAAGTACTGAGTACAAAAACAACACCAGATTTGTTGGATCTGCTCAATTTTTATAATTTTCATATGAAAAATTGATCAATTATATAGATTATATGTATATAAAATATAATTCCGCATTAAACGTATGTGAACCATTCCAAAAATTGTTGTTGTCCTGTAACAAACAATTCATCAACACGTTACCACTAGGACCAGTTGTTATCACACCGATTGCCTTCTTTTTCACAGGAAGCTGAATTTCAATGAATTTTCCCATGAAGGAATTGCCAGAGTCGACAAATGGCCTAGTAATGTGAAGGTTATATTTGCCAAACTTTGGCGGGAAGAATTGTTTCTATGCAGGGTCATTATTATTTTACAATTGACAAGACTTATCCGACGAATTCCGAACAGTCCTAGTTTGAATAAACACAAGGTCTTGGGCCAGTATTGAATCGATTCCGTTTGCGCAAGGTTGGAATAAATTTTATACAGGCCCTTATGTAAAATGATGTTATCGTTCCGATTTTTCGCCAGTTTTGACAGCTACGGTAGCCTTGGATTTGCCAGTACTGGCAACTCTGGCAGCAGTACTGAGTCAGTGTCGGCCCGTGTTTCTCTCCCCCCATAGGTTTATACGTCTTTGAATTAGTCACTCAAACAAATCCTACAAAAAATTCCTGCATCGAGAATCTAAACACTGCACACTATATTTCATTCATGGAATCCATCATCATTACCATTACGCATCGAAGAAGAGGAAGAAGAAGAAGAAGAAGCTGAACGACGAGTCACATGCGATCTTAGTTTGCCAGTCGAGCTCTGAGAGTGATGATCGAAGATGATTCGTTCCAGCATTTATTAGCTTTCTAGGTAATATGAAAGTCGACCTCCCCCAAGGTTTACCGTTGGAGAAGAAGAAGAAGCAGCAGCAGCAACAGCGGCAGCAGCAACAGCGGCAAGTTATAGAGAGCAGGAGATAGAGATGAAATATTGGAACGGAGCGTAGCCTGGGATAGGAAGTTTTGGTATAGAGGAATGATGCATATTTATGAGTCGCAGTCGTGTCAAAAGAGCCGCCTTCGTGCAGCCAGACGATATTATCGATTAAATGTCATCCGCCATCTCAAGATTCACGAAAATATAGTTACATCCGCGGTATACCGGCATTAGATCGGAAATCGCTGATCGTACTTCCCATTCGAATGACACGCACCTCCTCCGTTGAGGTCGAGGAAATTGAAAATTCCGGCTAGCGGCATTGTTCTAGAGCATAATTGGATATTCGAAATTGTTCGACGAGACCTCTCCCCTTATCACAAAGAAGAAAAACAAACGATATTCAGTGGAATATAGGGAGTATAGGGAGAAAGGTGAGAACGACTCTTCTATTATACTACCTGAGAGAACGAATGCAGAGACACACGATGGGTTAAGTGGCAGCCGTGTGTGTATACGCAAAACCGAATTGAATTAGGAACTTCTCTGCGCGCACATACTAGAATTTGCATAAATGCCGCCAACTCGCCTCGGGAACAATTATGAACGTGAATATATGTACCTGCATACATACATACGTACTTGAATTTGTCGTTATGTCGGTTAAACCTAGGGAAATCACCCTACCGGAATGACGATAACCTAAATTTCTGAATCATGAAGTGAAAAAAACAACCAACTCCCAGTATTGTAACCCAGCATTCACTTTCCTTAGAAATCCAATACGTATTTTCCATCCTCATATTTCATCTATAATCGCTATACAATCTATCGATATCAAGGAAAAAAATCTCGAGTATAAATCTGTAGCATGGAAAACTTTATAATTGCAGTTCAATAAATTCAATTTAAAGTTCTTCACAAAACGCAAGGTGAAGTAACTTGAAGTGGTGGTATAGGTGCTTCGTGTGTATACATCGGATGTGTGCGTATTATACGTCGAGTCCTGAGTGTAGAGTAATCCTACTTTTTCCGCATCGTCGTGTGAGATTCATATTCTGGTTGCAGTTACAAACACGCTCGATGATTCTGTCAATTATTTCAAACAAAATGTTGCCGAAGTTTGAATCGTTTATGGAGACGAATTGGTCATAGAATAACAAAATATTCAGTGATTTAAAGCTCCGAATCTTGCGGTAGAGATAGACGATGCTGATTCGATCCGCAAGATCGATTCTTTCCCTCCAATTTTTCAATTCTTTTTATCGATGTTTGCATAGTTGATTTTCTCTTTGTTTCGATTTTTCATTCGATTCGTCACCCGAGTCGGAAAATTTGAACGGTCTTTGTCCTCGTATTTCATTCTAAGACTAATTTTGTCCTGATTGTTGAATAATGTGGATAAAAACCGTACGTTTTCATGATTCGAGTCTGAATTTCTTCTCCAACGAATGAAAGTGATCGAGGAGGAATTTAGACTAAAATCATGAAAACGTACGGTTTTTATCCGCATTATTCAACAATCAGGACAAAATTAGTCTTAAAATGAAATACGAGGACAAAAACCGTTAAAATTTTTCGACCCGGGAAGTCAGGAATTTTTTTTTCCCTGTCAGGGAAATCAAGAAGGAGAAATTGAGAATTTTTACTTTTATGGAAAGAAGTTTCTCTGGAATTACTAAAAATTAAATTTAGAGAATAAAAACTGAGATGAGTTTTCGGATTTTTCTCCAGATCGTCAATCTCTATTTTGTAGTATATTCGTTAACATTGAAACAGCGAATGGGACTGTTTGTCCCACTTCAAATTTTTGATTCAATTATATTTGGAATATATTGAAAATGTATCATAAATGTAGCCAGATAGAGAAGAAAATAAAAAAAGGCATGGAAAATTATATTTTGCTGTAAATATGTTTTGAATTTATTTGTAAGGTTCCTTAATTATATACTTCTTCAAATAAAACGGCATTTATATTAGCCTGTTGGGAGCAAAAAATATTTGCACCCAGGAGAATTCATAAAGAATTCTTATCGAACTGATTGTGTTCTTTATGAATTCTATAAGAATTCTTTTGAGACTGTGATGCTGCTGTGAGAGCAAGTTCTAAGTGTCACGAAAATATTACTGATTTGAGAACCATTTTAGAGTGAATCATTTCAAATTTATACCGTTCACATTCTGATAAATACATTTTCGCAAAAGTCTTTAAAATATACTTCAAAAACATTTGGAAAAATCCTTTTTCTAGCAATCTTTTGGTAATGTATTTTAAAACCTCTCCTTGGAAAAATCTTTTTGTTCAAAAATGATTTCAAATGCATTTTCGAAGCTCTCATTGCTACGTTGGAATTCATCTAAGGGAAATGAATGGACCTGATCGGAATTATTGAAATCAATTAACTTCAATGGGATGTCCATCACGGTGTAATATGATGAACCAAAGTGAACAATTTTTAGTGATGTTCTGCACAGTAGAAGCCTGAATTAATCCTCGAAATATTGTAAGCCTCATTGTACATACACTTTCAAGTCAATCGATGGAATTTGATAATACGTCTGAAACAATAGTCCTAAATTTCTGAGAATTCGGAGTCTAGATTCAATCGATACTTTGAAGTGTTAAAGACTCCCCATAATGAACCTGCACGAGGCGTTCACAACATCTCAAGAACATCAGCTTCAAGATATCTGAAACTCATAACAAGAAAGTTGTTACAAAGCTGATCCGTTATACCGATGCATTTATATGTACAATGTATTTCTGCGGATGAAGCATTATAGAACCCATCCGTTGTCCAAACTGCTGTTCAAACTTGTTTGTATAATTGCTACTCAAACACATTATATGGCCACGATTCGCAATCGACCATCGGTATGCATATCTGGTAATAAGTGGTTCCATCTAATTACGAAACAAACAAATCGTACGTTATTATCGGGGCATTAGAATCTCGTGTACTTTCAATTCAAATAATGACTATTCGTATCTACGTTCCATGCAAACATGAAAACGTAGATACATCTAGATACATGGAGTGGAAATAAGATGAAAAATGCAAAAAATTTCCTCAATTTCATAAAGAACAGAGTGATGAATGGATGAAGAACGTCTCACGGCATCTCTCATGATCGTTTCAATCCTGATGTTGTTTAAATAGCCTTGAAGTTCGAATCGTTTGTAGAAACGTATCTAAAATTCTCATAAATTATCATTCCCTGTCAGAAAAGTTATGAAGTTCTTTTTATAAACAATTTAACGAACAGAATTCATAATAAAATATTTGATTCAATAATACTATTTTTAATGTTGAGAATTGTATTCTCAATGTTGAGAATTTCCTTCTGAGTTTCAATGACATATTCGTGGAATTGATTAAATACCTGTGGAAAAATCGTTCAGGTCTGATTATGCGTGTTCAGGCCTGATCATGGATATTTTCGGCAAAATTATTCGTGTTCAATACAGACTGCACGTGGCACAGATGCTTCATTTTTGAGTTTGGTCATCACTTCGAGGGCTTCAATTTTGTACCCACGTGGAAATCCGTGATCAAGCTTAACCAGCAGCGATCATGCCTGACAAACCATTCTCGCTCGTGATCATGCAAAATCTCACCAACTTAGGAACATTCGTACAAAATGACTCTGTGTTGATTTTTCTATCACAAATACACATGCTTGATCATGCTAAATTGGCCCCAAACGCAGGCGGGTACGCCTGATCACGCATGATCATGTCTGAAAACTGAAAACTAGAGAATGGGAGCTGCATAAGCACAATAAGTAGAAATGATTAACAATAAATTAGTGTCTGATAACATTATTATAGTTTAATGCCTTTACAAAAAACTTATTGATTTTGTATGAATTTCTCATGTATAATGGAGCATAATTGAGCGTGATTGGGCGTAATTGGGCATGATCAGTCCTCATCACGTGGGTGCAAAATTGAGCCCTGATCACGCTTGATCAGGCTTTAGTCATCAGCCCTGATCAGACGTGAGCAAGCGTGGACAATTTTTTCACGGGTATTGAGGAAATAAACTGAGAGCATTTAGAATTCATTTTTCCAAATGCATTCCAAATGTATTGCATATATTCCAAATGCATTTTAATACTTTAGATCAATGCATTGAAAATATGTTCCAAATGGTTCACCGAAATGCATTTCAAAAGCGTTTTTGGTTACGTGGGTTACAAAGTCATGAATATTCGGAACGATACCCTTCGACAAAAATTATTTATTCAAACAAATTTTCCATCCCCGGCAGATTACGAAATCCACATCCGGGATCAGTCAGGTTGCCATCTAGAATCCATGTTGTCTTCTCAAATTCTGTTTAAGATCCTTCATGATCTTTTGATGGGATCCTGAGCGGTCCCGACCAGGAATTGAAGGGACTCCGATTCTTCAATTTCGCGATCACATCTATCTGGGAATTCTTAACTGGCATACGATTCGAAATCTACCGCAAAATATAGTCAAAAAATTGTCAAACTCCAAATAAGTGAGACGAGCAAAGGATTCCTGGTGATCAAAGTTCAGAAAAAAATCCTCACAATCAATTACACGTTCTCCGTTATTGATACATTGCAGGTATAGAATCGTTTTATTCTTCTTCCACCGGTTGTCATCTGAACTCTGGGTCCGTCTCTGGGTTCACACCAATGACGATCGCGATGATCCTAAAGGAGAGTTCCATGCACCATTGGTCATGCTGTCCACTTTTTCATGCACGCCCCATCGATCAATCCACTCCATACATATGCATCCTTCGCTACGTAACGTATGTAAATCAACAAACATACGTTCTCTTTATTTCCTTTTCTCCCTCCCACCCACCCTGCTCTCTTTTTCCTCTCCGATCATTGCTTTCATTCTTCTTTATTCTTCAGGCATCCTACGCCGCCTACTCTCAGGAGTACTCTAGACGACAGACGGCAGCAGCAGCAGCAGCACCAGCAGCCCGACATCGTCTATGTAATACTTTTATATTGGAATCCCATACGAGGCTCATAAATCTATCACGTTTCCATCGACGTGTGTATAATTCGCATGCATATGCTCACGTAACCGTGTGTACACATTCGAATGTATATTTGCGAATGTATATCCATATACATCTCTCCTATCCGTGCTACTTTTGCATTGCCAGAAAATCATGGTTCCCAAGAGATCAGCCATTGTCATCGATCTCCACCGCTTTTTATATCCTCCGCTTTCTCAAGAATTTCCCTCATAAAATCGAATCACATTTTCCCATCCGACACTCCTCTTCATATATATAAATATATATATATGAAATTCTTCGATCAGAATCACTCGCAGGGAGGTTGTTGATGCGACTGTGTATGTGTATACTGTGTAGTATGTATAGTATACGATATTGAAACTGTATATACACGATACCCTATATTGCTTTTTAAATATTTCCTTAAAAAATGGGATTGACATTATGGTGGGGTGGAACCGGCAAAGCAAAGTCCGTTCTATTCATCTTGAGCCGAGAGTAAAGTAAAGAACGGGTCTTGAAGGAGGGAACGGAGACGGTAAAAGCATTTAACATCTTTGACCCCTTCATCCCCCACTCTTTCTGACGGCACTTGCTTTGATCTTAACCTCGTCGTCTAACCCTATACTGCGCTAAAGCTGATGCCACTGCTGCTGCTGCCGCTGCTGCTGCTGCTGCTGCTGCTCTTGCCATATTCTTGAGTGTCTCAAACTTGAGCCGCCCCTACGGTAAAGAGAAGAAGAAGAAGAAGAAGGAGGAGACTGTAGGAGGAAAAGTACCCAGAGAATAATCATGCGGAAATCGTCAGGTTGGGCAAAATCGGTGGCTCCTAAAAGACGTCGGCCCTAGAGAGCTTTTATTTTGAATCAACGACGACGATGACGAAGATGAGGAGAAGGTAATCCAAGATTGCACCTCAGGCTTCCTGGCTTCTTTCATTCATTTCCCTTCCTTTTCAACATCCCCTTTCCCTATCCCTTTTTCTCCATTCTCAATTAGATTGTGGAATTCTACATACAATGTTGATAAATTCTCTTGAAATTCTCTCCTGCATCAATTTCTTCTTTCCTTCTTTTTTGGTAGGTTTTTTTTCGTAGCATCGATCTTCACGTTGGAGTCTAATTCACTTACTCGCCATGTTTCTCTCTTTCTCTTCAATCTCCATCTCCTCAGACATGATTGTAAACTGCCGTGGTGTGGGTACAGATTTCTACGGGTAGTGGAGAGTTTCTTGTGCACACGATGGTCGATGTATCCGATCAAGAGTAATTATTTTCAATGCATTCCCCGTTCTATTCTCTCCACGTTCCTCTACTTCACATTCTTCCTTCGCTCGGAGTTTTTTTTCTCCTGTTGGACAAGCCATTCGTCGAACACTATCTGGCCTGCTTTGGATTATATATCAACTATTAAAAAGTTTGACAATTGAGAACGATCTAAGGTTCGACTAAACGACTACTCTTTCGTGAAAAAGCATTTGCCGATCATCAACTCCATCTTCATTCGTGTCAGGAGGTTGATTGTATGTGCAGGAATAACGTGAGCATGATGTATCCTTTCGTGGCCCTTTCAACGCAAATTTACGTAGTCTATCCACCGAGTACACCAGGAGGATGGTATACAGCATTTACAGCAATCCTTCTCCCGTTCATTTAATTTTGCTCACATGGAGTCATTTATTTTGTTCTTCTTCGGTTATATATTACTTTACCGGTTGTTTCTCGTTCACCTTTTTTCCCTTCCCTCCTCTCTTCTCCATGTTATGTGTGTGGGGTGTTTTTTTTTTGTTTTTTTCGAAGGCCAATACCGATTCACGAAACGACTAGACTGTAGAAAATGTAATACAGAGGCAAATGGTCCCTTCGCACCTGTATCTCGGCCATGTGCCGGAACCATAACTTTCCACTCGGTTGCAATTCGGTCGATTCCCTGAATACGTAATTGCCTTCTCCTTCACAGTTCGCATCTTCTCCTTCGCACCTCCTTCTCTTTCCGCATAAGTACGTAATATATATGTTTATACATTCTTGCGAAACCCCGTTGAAATTGTGTAAAATATTTTAAATAGGAAAGATGAATTCATCTCGCTTGGTATTAGCGTTCTATTTTATACTTTTGACACAAGTTTCTATCCGTTGGGGTGTAAATGTGTAAGCGTGTGAGGGTGTAAGCTATATATCTGTCCGTCGTGTATGAAACCGCACGATGTAAAGTTTAGGTATCGAGGACTATAAAGGTCGAAGCCGCACAGCGGTGCCCCACAGGGGAATCGTTCGTTATTAGCTGCTCCGCTATAAGTTTCTCTTATTGCCATCTAAACGATGCACTCTTGTTCGTTCTCTCGTTCCATTTGCCTGATTCTCTCTCGAGCGAGATGAAAATGAAATGGATGAGGGAGAGGGGGAGAATGAAATGAGGGAAGAGAGAGATAAAAAATAAAGAAGGACGAGAAATTTTCTCGACTACGGGAATATAAGAATTCCTGTTCTCCGCCCAACATTCTTCCAAGCTGTTGAATACGTGGAAAGGAAAAGAAGAAGACCAAGACGAAGTGGAAGAGCAGGAAGGAGAAAAGCATGTAATATGAGAAGTGCATTTTTCAAGATTGAATCCGGAATCATGTGATGTGATTTAATCGTGGAGATAAAAGATATCTAGTATTTTCTGTCGAGTGAATGGATGAAGGGAGTTTTTCATTCCGTTTGGTGTTGAAAATTCCCTAAAAAGGAAAAATTTCCAGGGATGATAGAATTGCATTCTAAATTCAATTGTTCCGGTAGTTCGATGCGGAAGAAAAAACCTCTTAACGAACTTCGGCTCGACATAACTTATTTATACGCGTATCTTCTCCCTTGCTTTGGGGGAAAACCCCAGCATCCTCTGCTCTACCCACCGAACGATATACGAGTTGTCATACGTGCGAATAAAAGTAGGAACTCTTCTCGCCTGGCTATTTGAGCATAAGCAAGGGAGGACACAATCTTCCAGCTTTCTCTCTCCATCCGCGGATCATTTCATCATCCATGAAACCCGCCCTACACTTCTCTTGTTTGATAATTCAAATGAATCCAAATACAAGGTAAAATCCAAACGGTGAATTTCTAAACGCTTCCCGCTTGTTGGTTGATACGAGTTGGTAAAGGGAATTTACTCGTTTCAGAAATTAATCTTGTGTTATCCAACCGTTTGTTCTGGGCGACACTGAGGCAGGAATTTCATGGTCCGAACGTCCACACGTTCTCTATTGTCAACCTCTGCATAATGCAATGAACGCGTAACCGCAGGCGTAGCGTCAAACCTTGCGTAATTAATTCGCGTTTCAACGCGAGAGGAACAGATATAGAGTCCTGTCAAGAGCTCAAGATTTACCGCACTCTCCAATTTTACACCTGTCCGTCATTTTAGCGACAACTCCGGGTGGATACAGTGAATCCAACGGAGACTACGTGCGATAGATGTGCGTTAATATTGTGGATAAAAGATACGTTTAGAATTCCATGAATGAATTTGCAGGTTGCTTTTGATTCTAGGGAAAGAGGCTACAGGGAGGTTGATTAAACCTTGAGATACAAGAGTGTATTTAGATGCGACGAAGATACGAAACACATCCACTCCATCTTTACATCAACCTTTTACATAGGAGGGCGATGGTGAGATGGTGAGGGATCCATCATCATGTGGGAGAGTTTTAAAATAGTATGGATGGTGGTGGTAGTGGCAGTTACAGCTCGCACGACGAAGACTATGCGACGACGATGTCAACGACTCTTCTAGGTTTCCGCGTGTAAAGGGCACGAAGGCATAACGAGGGTCGGTGTACCGCGTAACCACCGAAAGCTCACTCGCATGGTCTCACACGGACGGCGATGAGAACGACTTGGATGCGACGACAACCATGAGTACCCGAATACGAAGCTTTCGTTGAGTAACGCGAGATTGTGGTTAATGTGGTTCTCCAATTTCAACATTTCTGAGACTTTGAGATGCATCCCGGTTACCAACACCTGTCATAAATTTCGTCAACAAGCTATGAGTTACCAACAACAACAACAACAACAACATCTCGAGTTAAACTCGAATGTCGAAAGATATTCGAGAAAGAAGAATTGAAATATAGATTTGTATTACTTACATATACTTTTCACGAATGTCGATACACGATATATCAATATGAAATCATCGTATACAGCGTAGAGGAGCGTTCTCTTTGCTAACCCGATGTAGCACATACGAACACCGAGGGGACGCTCTATTACCTATGGAACAACTTTAGGCGGACATGTTATATGTGTATCTGCGTATATAACACCAAACCTGGCTTTAATGCTTATACATGGATACAGGTAGATGGTACATCGATGCAACCAAAGTGCATATCCGAACTTCCGTGCACACTAGGCGGGTATATGTATGTGGTTCGGACCATAGATCCGCCCACTCGAGCGTGTATAGTACTCGATATAACTTGGTGCATCGTCCTCTCTCTTTGGTATATACTATCCGAATACGTATACAACATCCATATATGCTTCGACGTTGTTTCATTTTGGAAAAGGCCCTATGCTCGACTCGATTTCAATGCTATTTGCTCCGCAGCCGTGGTAGAAACAGTAGTAGCGGTACTAGCGGTTGATGTCATTCCGGCTAGGCTATGGCGGTTGTACTCGCAACATTTTCTATGGGATTTCAACGACGAGAGGATTCTGTCGTTCGTTCCATCCCTTGAGTGTCGTGTTCGTGTGGAATATACATCCACATATGAAGATATATACAACAGAGAGGCCGCAAATGTACTGGGCAAGCAAGCTCACGCTCAGTACCCTGGACTCCAAACTCGTCATATCGTTCAACGTACTTTGAATCTCACGGTGAATAATCATAGTTACGCCACATGTTTTTCGTGAAGAATTATAGAGAGGTTTCGGGAGAAACCAGATCGCCTTTCGCCTGAAATCGTCAGAGAGATCCTTCTTGGATTACAAAGCTCGGTAGGGTCGAAGGAACTGCTCTTGGTGACTCAAGGGTCGCGACCCTCTTCCATTTCCACCGGTCGTAGGTCAGAAACTCACCATGTCGCCAGAGGATTTTTATTATTGCACCAACTCCATCGAGTAACATGTGCGAGAAAGGAAAAAGAAAGGAAAAAGAGAGTGAGGATTTATACACACGCTCGCTATGTGAAATAAAGTTGAATATATCGGAATACTTCAAACATTTATACGTTATATTATGTTTTCATTGAATTTTCCGGGAGGGCATATTAAAATGGAATCGATCATAATATGCTGAATGCATGAAATCGTGTATAGTATTCGTAACGTGACGCGCGATGGAATAGCGATGAATTCAACAATTCTTTTCAAACTCGAAGGCGAGGGATGTTTAAGTTCTTCGTGTGCGAAAAGAAAAGAAAAAGATGATGTGTTGAGGGAGCTGTAACGATGTTCCACGACATTTAAACGAAGACCTTTCCAAAGACCTTTGGCCCTGGAATGTCATTGACCTCTTTGATACCTTCTCGATACTTCAACAAGGGGAGTAGACTTGAAAAATATGAACTGACCAACGAGGACAGAATGCTCCCCGAGTAAGGGGAACTAATATCCATCATAACAGTTGAATTTTCTCATAATCCATGGAACGTAATATTCATCGTAACGAGTGCGAGTCAGGGAAATCGTCCAGCGTTCAGAGTACAGAATAGTAGAGAAGTCCTCCTCGATACTTTTCCGCGATCCCCACTCATGCGTAGATAAACATTGCGAATGTACCAAGTACTTGGTTCGAAGTGGATAGGTATGAATGCTTATACAGCGATTATTGAGAGGAGCTATGCTCGATACGGATAGATATTTGCTGTGTGCAGCCAACCGGTAAGGTACATGAACCACTCATATACGCGCGTGTATAAACATCCACGTGCACACAATGCCAGGTCATTTGGCTCTTCGATGTTATTGATTTCCTACCCCTCGATACTTCCCTTGGAATATTCGTAACATCGATGCCCCAAGGTTGGGGCACGATATTGGTACTTGATTTATCGAAGGTTCTTAGTACTCGATTCTTTAATATTCTCATCGACTGCTTTTGAGAACAATTTGTATCGACGGATCGGGGCGAAGGAGCAGATGAAGAAGTAATATCGACAAACTCCAACTCGAGGAACTTACAAGCCCGTGCCCGTGCAAATGAGGATACGAGGAAACGTACAATCAAGCTATGTGGCATGTAATTACGGCGTGTCGATAAATTCCAATCGGAAAACAAGGACGAACTAAGCGGAGGAAGGATGAGAGATAAGGTACGGTTAGTTGGGAGCGGGAGGTGTCGAGGTGAAGCGAAGTGACGACCTGCTCAATGTTTCCCAGATTCACGCCACCGGCTTTATCGACAGATAATTGATAATCGAGCTCTCGAGTGGCTTTGTCTTCCCAATGTCCATCAACCCACCACCACTTGAATGCAACTGACTGTAACTGACAGCAAAATCACTCCATATTCTGTAGTTTATTGGACAATAAGTTAGTGCGGATAATCTACTACTGGAATCTCCAAGATTGTATTGTTAGATATTTCACCATCTTCTTTGAAGAAACAAAACGATGGGGTGACCTGAATTATAGTGGCCGTAGGATTATCTCTTGGTGTGAATCTAAACGGCTTGTGCGCTGTTGTTGGAACCGGCTAGGGTTGTCATCAAAACTCGTGTTGACGTTTTAATTATCCTTATTTTCGCATTCCATCCATGGAGAATTCATATATACTATTTATTTGGTTAAATGTTCATTATCGAATATTGGTCTTCCAGTACGGTGACTGACGTGTTCGGGTAATTAACATCACAAAATTAAATTCCGTTTCCCCATATTCTGATCATTTCATCATGGTTTTGTAATTTCGGAGCCTGTCGATAGATATTATTTGTCGCGTTTTCAGAGGACTCGAATCATGAAGGAGAATCATGTCGCTTGATTATCGGGATGATTTTTAGACGGGTATTTGGTTCATTATACTGGGAATTTCTATTGGCAACGATTCCACGGATATTGGATGGAGTTTGATACGTTATTGGGCCGTGACGAAGTTGATCGAGTCTCTCCTTTTCCGCGGATCAATCTACCGAAATGTTTCGCAATGAGAGGTCTACCTTTGGATTTCCAAAGGAGTCGTATATTGACGGAGAACCTAGCTAGAAGTGTGACTTTTTGGCATCTCAGGTCCTGCCTTGGGCCAAGTTGAGGCCTTGGATGGTCTATTTTTTAGAGGAAGGAACATTCCTAGCTGGGTATGAATTAGGTTGGACATGATATATCATGGAAAATAACTCGAGAATTGCTTTAAATCATACGGGAAACAAGTATCGAGCCTGACAGTTTGAGTCCATGACTCACGTTTGAAATACGTCTTGAGAAATCTGGTTGTCCAGATAACATTAGAAGTCTTCTGGACGTTTTGGCAACATAACCTAAGTTCTGCGCATCATGGTCTCGCACGGGTCGGCTTTGATATCCCAAGCGTGTATTGCCTATAATGACAATGGGTCCCAGGCTGGGTCCATCCTCTCCAACCCAGTATTGGGGAATGACGATGGGGTCCATGTTGGCTCAATCTTGGCCCTGTTGTGCTCTCCCATACAATTATGGTTGATAGAAAATGGAAATAATGAATCTTAGTGCGGGCACATTTGAACTCGGCCCCAATTTGGACCAGCGTTAGGCCAAGATTAGGGTGAATTTATATCCCGAGCATGTGCGTACAATCCTCAGTGTGTATGAAGTTTGGCCCCACTTTGGTCCAGTCTTGGGCCCATATAGGCACGATGGGGTCCAACACTAAGCCCAAGATTGAGCCAAAGTGGGATTGCAATTCATGCCCGCTGGGGTAGAATTCAAAGCAATTTTCCAATTTCAGAAAAAAAGGAATGGGCAGTATTGATTGCCTAGTCTGGGTTCATGCTGGGGCCATGGTGTTACCAATCCTCGGACAAAGCAATACTGCCAAGCTGGACACGATGATATCATTTCAGGGTTGGCCTCATCTGTCTGCCCAGCTTGGCTCCACGTTGGGCTTAGATTGGGCCCGGCGTTAATACACACCTGGGATGTTCAGAGAACCTTAATTTTTGGTGCATCTGAATACGTTCCGGGTGGGTTCTTTTTATCTGACACAGAACGCTCTTATTATGGTTTCAAACCGTGATTTTATGGGAACTAACCTTCACAAATATATGTGTAGCATCGCAGAACGTCATCGAACACTTGAACACTTATTGAACACTTCTCCAAAACATCGCTTGGTGAAGATGAATAGAACATTACGGCACATTTGTATGTCCTTGGGAGATACATGTGACGTTCTTCAAACGTCCTGGGATCTCATTTGAACGTTCTTTGTGTGAGCAAGTACGTTTTGTGAATGTTCAAAAAACCTGCCGATGCTATCCTGTTTTTCCTGATTGGATTACCATTTAACACGCATACGATCCACATAAATGCCCCTTCCCGACGATGCTCTCGAGAATGGCTGGAAACTATTCCTCAAACAACAACTCTTCCTTGTAGCGAATGAAGAAGTGCATATTTCAATTCTTCGGTTGGAGAAACCCATTTGATTTTCCAAAAAATCGTTGAATCTCCAATTCAAACTAATTCAAAGATGCTCAATGGATATCTGTTAGATCGAACAAGTCTTGAATTCGTTCCATTTTAATTGAGTTTCATGGAACCAGAACAAACAACTGTACTGAAAATTGCGAATCAAGAGGATTTGAAATCACCCAACTTTCTCTTTGATCTTGAAAAAATTTTATTGCCAAGACTGAAAAAAACCCAAGCTTGTCCCAAGGTTGGCACATGTGTCAGAAACAAACCTCCCTTAAGAACAATTGGCCCAATATTGTTCGTTGATCGTCCCGTTCTTCCCAATGGATAGTCAGCCATGTGACATTTGTTAATATTTTTGAAATGGTCACTACATTTGGTACAAGCTTGGCACAAGTGTAAGAATCTAGCATTCGTTGAGAACAATTTTGCCAATATTGCCCACATGAGTGGCACAATGTTGATAAATATTGACTGAATTTAGAATTTACAATGGCTGAAGACTTGGGGGTAACCATCGGGCCAAGGCTGGCCCGATCTTCCTGCCATAATTATTCCTACACACTAGTTTCACACACCAAGGTAGATTTTATTGATCTAAGAAGAGATAGAACTTCACTTAATGGTAATAGGATTCTTTTAAATGTAATCATACACGGAGATCAACTGATTTTGAAGGACTCTTCACAGAATCTTAGAATGTCTGGCTCATTTTGAAGACAATCGATTTTGATAGAGCGTTGCAGTTTTATAAGCATTGGGTGATGCTTGGTCAATGAATTGGACCGGGCCTGGCAAAACCACTGGCCCAAACTTGTCCTGATCTTATCATTCCCAAGCCTGGGCCAAGTTGAGTGAATTGTTCAAGACAAGTCTCGGCAGGTCTTGTGCCAGGCTTGGTCCATCATTAGGCCATTGGTCCATACACACATGGGAGGATTAGTTACTTTTGTGTGCACCCAAAACAAATGATTTATCTGAACCAAATTAATTCCGAGTAATAAAACAATAGAAACCGGTGATAAAAGCTGTAGTGAAGAGAACAATCAAATTAGTAATAGCAACTAATGTCGGGGGGATTACATTGAAATATAGCTGAGCCAACACCCGTTTTAGTTATCCAAATATCAACAACTGTATCTAATTGCCGAAATTCATTTGCAGTAAGGACGACTAATTGTTTTTCCCGGTGTATGTTCTGAGGTTTTCACAACAGCAGGCATTGACACTTGTTGTACACGGATTGTTTCCCACTGGAAGCACAGAAAATACAGTTTTTCACGCGCTATATACAATACGAAGTCGTTCTCACGGGGTTTCTATTATCTCAATTCATCTTGTCCGTGTGATATGAGATCATATCTTACTTTTCTTCGTTCTGAAGGTTTCTTTTGAATCAAATGTGGAGCTTTCAACAAGATTCGTTTTGGATTCCCTCACTCCTCGTCATTCGTAATGAATTTATCTCAAAATTTAGGCTTCCTTTGGTGTGGAGAATTCTTTTCGCAAGTGTTGGGAATTGTTTCGCAACAGATTTCAAATGAAATTTCATATAAGAATAATAGGTATTTTATGGATCAAAAGAGTTCGTCTGAAAACTTTGCTCGTGAACACGAATTGTGGAATAAGTAATTGGAGGAAAACAAAACAAATAATCAAAAATTGAAATTAATTATGAATTCCATTCTGCTTTACTCAAAAATTCAATTTAATTCCCAACTGAAATTTTTTCAATCAACATCTTCAATTCTTTTCTGAGATTTTGCAGTTATCAATCGAAATTGATTCTCAATTTCATTATTCTCCAATCAACAATTCTATTTTATTCTCAATCAAAATTCTTGCAATTGACAATTGAATCGATTTTTCAATTAAAATTCTCCGAACCAACACTGGAGTTTATTCCCCAACTGAGATTTTTGTTTTCCATTCAACGAAGGAATTAAAATTCAAATTGTTCCATTGAGATATCCCTCAGTTGACAATTCAATTCAATTTTTGATTGAAATTTTTCAAAGTCACAAATCAACTTAATTTTGAATCTAAATTTCCTGAATTGACGAATCAATTTAATTGTTGATCGAAACGTTTTTCAATTAAAAATTCAATTTCATGCCTGATTGGAGTGTTCTTCATATAAAAATTGAATTAAATTTTCAATTGAAATTATTTTCAATCGACAAATCAATTTGATTGTTGATTGGAATGTCCTTCAATTAAAAATTGAATTGATTCTCTAATTGAAGTGTTTTCCATATCGAAATCAAATTCAATTCTCAATTGAAATTCTCTTCGAATGACAATTTTATTGGATTCATTAAATGTCAGAAAATAGTGCTTGCATCTAGACGCCATCAACCAGAAGAATAGCAAATTCCATGTTCGACCTGTTTCCACCTTCGACGTTTCGCCCAGGTTCTGGGCATTTTCAAGAAAACAAAAATGATACATCGTAAAGGCGAGGAGTTACGAATGCGGGGTTACAACGATGGAGCAGGAAAATTCCTCGCCTTTAGGATGCATTGTTTTTGTTTCCTTGAAAATGTTCAGAATCTGGACGAAACGTCGGCGATAAAATCAACTCTCTGTTGCTCGAACATGGAATTTTCTATTCTGGTTTATTGGATTCAATTGGAACAATTCATTCTCATCGAATATTGATTTCCAATCGCAATACTGGTATGAATTATTGCAAACAATTGCAATTCATTTAATCGACTATGGCATCTTATAAATTATTTTTCCTTTTATAAATTGCAATAATATGAATTGGAATGATAGAAAAAGAAAGAAGTTGGGTTCACTTGTTACATGTTTTTTTTACAGCATAGTTTTTATGTTCTGTGAATAATACTTTTCAGAAATTATTATTTAGAGAATGATTTTTCATTGAATTGGAGAATTCAGGTCTTGTACAGACCTTTTTAAACATTCAAACATATATCCCTGGCAATTTTGGGACTTTTTCATCGATCCAGTTTTGAATGGCTTGTTTGAGTGAAAAATGCCATCGCTTGAAAGTGCGCACATAGCGATTTTTTTTCGCGTTATGCGAATACAGAAGTTTCAGATTACTTTTGAAGGATCATCAATGAAATAACGTCGATAGATAATATTTTCAATACCTCGTGTGACGAATCACCACGTAAATTCAACTTGCTTGTGTAATTTGAAAGAAAATTTTTATACGAACATCAATACAGACCGATACCACTGAAGTTTCATATAAAAACATAATAAACTGTAATTTTCTTTGATAATTTATATTACAAATCTGTTTATCATTATTTTTCTTGGAAAATGTAACGATTCGTTGATCAAAGCGTTTGGCACGGAAAAAAATAGAACAGTAAAGGGTGCTGTGAATCACAATAAATCCACTAAAATTCAAATTTATGCCATGTCATTTTAAGGAACACGTAATGAGTGAATCCAACATAAAAATAACACTGTCAAATCAATCTGCACATTCTTTGTATTATTTTAATCTATCTTAACGCGTTATCTACCGCACGGGAAAAAAAGAATAGTTGCAGTAATTACTTGAATAGTCGATTTTCGATCATCTACTTGAGTAGGTACGGCAGCTACTTAGTAGTCAGGACAAGTAATGCGTAAGTTAGCTGAACTAACTCGATAGTTGCACTAACTAAAGTTATTACCTGATGAATTTAAGTTAGTCGAGGCAGCTAACGTGTTAGCTGTCCTGACTACTAAGTAGCTGCGGTAACTACTCAAGTAGATGGTTGAGAATCGATTATTTAAGTGGTTGCTGCAACTATTCCTTTTTCCCGTGCACTGATCAATACTAACCCTGGATCATTAGGGTGTCCCTTGTATTCCAAAGTACCTCAATATACTCAAAGAAATCTACAAAAATTCATGAACATAGTTTGAGCAGTCTATTTTGAAATTTTTGAAAATACGTATTTTCCCACATTCATGTAACAAAACGAAAGAAAAAGGGTCTTCTTATGGATTTTGCAGGATTTGAAACTTTTCGACAACAATAAAATGAGTCATGGTTTTTGGAGGGGAAAGTTTGTTTTGGTCCTGAAAAAAATACCAAATATGTCAAATTCCAAGGGATGGTACCGGGGTATTTCCCAAATTTGATTCCTGATACTTTAATCGTCATTGAGGAATCAATTCAATTTTCAATTGAAAAAACTTCGGATTAAGAATTAAATGTGATGTTAATTGAAAAGATCTCAATTGAGAATCAAACTCAATTTTGATTTGACCGAAAATTTAATTGAGAATTCAACGCTTCCTGACCTGGCTCAATTCTGATAAGGATACACATTTTTTTTCAATAGGTAATAATTTCTATAGCTCCTAGGATGAATTCTGAATTTTTACAGATTGAAAACTACACAGTGAAAAATTTTGTGTATTTTTAGCACACATCCCAGGAGGTCCACTCGCAATTTATGTTGAATATTAACACAAAGAATGTGTCAAATCAACACAAAAATGTCAAATTCACACTGAAAATCTGTGAATTTCCATTGATTTGTTGAACGATTTTGATACTTTGCCAAATTCTATGTCCATTGGAATGGACGTCAGGTCAGAAAGGGTTAATTCGATGATCAATTCCGGAAATGGAAATAAATGTTCCAATTGAGAATCAAATTCAATCCTAACCCAAGCGTGAATTCAATTCAGTTTCAATTGAATCACTTTCAACCCTGTTCTGTACCTCTCCGTCCGATGAGGAATAGAGCGCTTCTCATTTTTTTAATCGATTCTACGTACGAAATACGTCGAAAAATTAGATTTTGTTCTCAAAATTAATAAATCACTCAATGACACATATATTTTTTTATCAATACAGTGTTCTCTTCTCCCACTCTGATTCACAACTCGCTGGAATTGTTTAAATTCTTTGGATGAGATCCAATGTGAGCCCAGGTGGTGTTAAATAGAATTTCTGGTTGAGATAATACAATTCTCCTATTGTGGTCTGAATTTTTTGTTCGAATCTTTGTATCATCCGATCAAAATTATACATAATTTATATAGAATTCAAGAAAGTTTATATACAATTCTGAAGATTTTTGCACTCGTTCAAATTTTGGACGATATCCGATCACCAAAATTCATGCAGGATCCATGCAGCCTCCTGCAGCAGATTTAGAAAATATTCCCTCGCTCGATCGTGAACTCATCGTGTTATGCTAGAAAAATTTGAAAACTGCTGCTACACAGTAAAAAATGTTGTGTATTTTTAACACACGTGTATGTTCCAGGAAGTCCCCTCGCAATTTATGTTAAATATTAACACAAAAAATGTATCAAATCAACACAAAAATGTTCAAGAGTGACCGCAAAATCCGCCTGTTTTTTTTCGGAACCGCGAGTTTCGGGTTGAATTGCATTCTGAAAAATATCTCAGGTCAATCATTTGCGAGGGAATACCATTTTTCTGGGAGCATAACATTGATTTTGGGGATGAAGAAATCGACGGAATCGATAGATTCCTATCGAGATTTATTGATCTTTATAAAATCTTGATCAAAATTTAATATTACTTTACTTGGGGAACCAGTGTTATGCTCACCAGGAAATTGTATACCCTCGCAAATGATCGACATGTAGTATGTTTTATACTCTTTTTTGCGATCACTCTTTACCCTGGGAATCTGTGAATTTCAGAATTTGATAAGTTGTTTTCACCACAAACTATGAGTGGACCTCCAAAAGAGCGACGCACAAAAAAAAAGCTCGCACGTTCACAAACATACTTCACAAAAACTCCCATATTTCCCAATGAACATTCAAGTTAACGTTCGGTCATAGAGAAACAATGGTAGTTCATAACAGAGTACTTTGTAAGTGTTCAGAAGCATAATGTTTACTGTTTGATATTGCGATTGCAAGAAAGACAAAAAATGAAAAGAGAGACGAGAGGAAAAGAAGCAAAAGCTCAAGGCGATTCCACAATTTTCTCTCAACACGTAATTTTTCTCTCCTTTCTTTCCTCATTTCGAACCACGACAATATTTACAATCGCATTCCTGTGAAGTAAAAGAACACGCGTTGGTTCGTCTGTTTGTAAGTATTCGTAGCTGATGATGTTACAAAAGGGAACGTGTACATAAAAGAAAATAAATACCGCCAACAAGTTTTCCTCAAACCAGGGAATAAGAGAAAATAGCCACTAGCTATTATGGAAACTTTCTCGGGGCGTGACATTTCGTATCTCGTTAGCATACATCTTATGTCGCCGTGATTTCAGATCAAAGAACAACATGTAGTAAGAATTGAAACTATAATTATTCCCTTTACAAATTCTGTCGAGCAATTTATTTTTAATTATCGTTCAACGGAGTCGATCGGGAAAAGAGAATGACGCGTTGGAAAATGTATATAATTAGTTTTCAAATGAGTTTCCGTTGTTCGTACCTCGGAGACGGAATTGGCGGCTCAAAGGGAGAAATTTTCTTTCGATGAGTGATTTGAACGATTAAACTCTTGTTTATCGGTACCATCTCATTAGGGAAATATTCCTCGGCTCCTCGCTCACGTGCACACCTAGGTATCAATGTTGCGTGCGTGCAACATTGCTACGAGAAACACTAATTATAACATACCAAGCGTGGGGGACTGGTATGCCAACTATGCTCACCGTCGACCACTCTGATAAACCACATATATCGAGTTTGTATACCCGCGTGTGTAATATATATATATTCTATTCCAAAAGCTGTTGTATACAACACATGTCATCCGTTCAAGGTTTTTATCAGTTTAATCAGCGAACATTAACCGTGTTTAACGTTTCTATAAGCTGTTTTTCGCGTCAGATGATATTCAAATTCATGGTACGAGAAGCGATACAAATATCAGGGTCCACCCGAAGGGCTTGCCAGCATTTCCTTTGATCCAACCGAACACAGAGAAACGTAAAGTAGCAAATCATGGATCTGGCACAACAATCGTGTTGATTGTCGCCTGGTAGTGACACATACATTTCCCATGGACAATCAGATACATATTATAATCCACGAAAATGAAAATCAAAATTGTAAAATTAATTGAAAGATACATCAAGGATGACTCGTGTATAAGTATTCTTCGTATAATTTGAGAACAGAAATAAAGAGAGATGAGTCGAGGCAGACTTAGGATCTTTGAAAGAGGAAACCCTCAGATGCGAGGGAGGGAAAAAAGCATGGAAATATCAAAAGCAAACACGAGACAAAAACGAGATAGGTACAAAAGAAACGGACTTTCATCTTTTTTAGGCCAAGAGAGGAAGGTATGATGATACCATCTACGGACTGTAGTAATGGTATTGTTATGTTGAGAATTCTGAATACGAAAATTTCAACTTACGTGTAAAGCGGTACTCCTGCTTCATCTTTAAACCAGAACACTGTGTGCAATAAGTCTTGACCAGGTGGCGTTATGTTGCACGGCAATTCTGCGGCTTTACCTTCCACGACGCTGACGTTGACCAATGGAACTGGAAAAATGATTCATAGTTTCAATATCCATTTACAACTGACTTCATGAAGACATTTATCAGAAATAATATATGCTCTGTTCACAGTACGCTCGCGCAGGCCTGCAGTTTTATCGACTCTTTGGAAGAATATTACAAATTTCACGAGGGATTGTTATCAAAATCTTGTACATCGATGATCCAACGCGTTTTCAATTCAATGATATAAAATAGAGTTTAAAAGTGAGATGCGTATGATTGGATTAAAGCAAGAGTTTCAGTTCTAGCTTTGTGGGTAAAATCCTAGCGGCCAAGTGCATATTTTAGTTTCCTGTTTCTGGAGAGATAGAAAGAGAGAGAGAGGAGGACAGAGTGAGTTCTGGAAGTTTCTCAATTCCAATGGAATCGGAATCGATAATTTTGTACTTCCTCCTTCTCATCCTCGTCGTGACGATTGAGGGATAGCGATAAATTCAATCGAATTTACTTGGAAACTTTTGACGAGCGATATATCCGCGTATACGTGTATGCACACGTTTGCTTGGTAAATGCTCGAGGCACGAACGCTGATTTCCGTCGATGCATCGAATTCATTAAATGCGTTTCGAATGCGACACGGCCCTCGCTCGCTATTACAGCGACCGGACATTTCGACCAGCGCCTCGGGTCTTTGAGGGTTAATTGCGGACGTGTTGCGGAATTCCATTAATCGAAACGGCTTTCAGGGCTCCTCTGGTATTTAAACTACACACCAGCTCCTACAAATCTACAACGTACCCTACTCCTCCTGTTCGTATCTGTGACGTCGCTTGCTGCTCGCTGCTGGCTGCTTGGCTACTTGCGGTTGATCAATTTTCTGATTCGAAAAATACACATAAGGCTGTCTTTCCTCCTGGACATAGGAGGGAGGATGTAATAAAGTAGCCTAACGAGACACCGTTGTTTCGAGAAACCGTTTAGGAAACAAGAAAAACGTAAAAACACGAGAAGGTTAAATCGAGTGAAGTGCATCCAGGCGGAGCTGTAACGACGGTTGGAAAGGATCTCAGAAGGCTCTTTTCTCTCCAACTTAGACTGGCTGGGTTTTTTCATTTCTTTTCTTGCTCAACGAAACATTGTTACTCGGTAATGGGAATTGTTGCCGCATGTACGCCAACGGCTAGATACCAGGCTACCACTGCAGCTGTTGCTGTTGCTGTTACTGCTGCTGCTGCTAGCACTGTTGCTGTGGCAGCGATGGCATGGCACGGCGGGGTGGTAGCGATGGTAGCGTCAGGCAAAAGCAACAACCAAGAGGAAGAAAGGGAATGAGGAAGGAAACTGCTTGTTGCGCGTCGGACGAGCCCATTAAAAGCCTTGGAAAAAGCAAGAATTCAAATGAGCTTCCTTAGGTCGGGCGTTTATATGATAAAGAGTCGGCCTTAAACAATATTTATGCACAAAGGAGGACGTACAGGGGTGAGCACGGGGCAATAAATATGAAACGCATTATACAAATATACGGTGTAAAACTTAGTTTTTCTCTTCTTCTCTTTCCCGTTGAGAATCTTCGTTCCAATCCTTTAACGTACCACGGGTATAGAGTTTGAAATTTATGATCTTTCCTCTACTCGTTCGAACGATTCTTTTATTTATATCCGTGAGGGTGGCTCTCTTGGAGATCTTAGATGCTCGCATTATGTAACACGTTCCGAGAGAACTTCTGTGTAAATTTGTGAAAACAAAATTTCAACCGCGTAGACGCGATGTATTCTCCGAACAAGAAAATCCGAATCAAACTGTTTCGAATTGATCAAATTCCATTAGGTACGACGAGTGAAAAAGTTTCTCCAGACTAGTGAATATTTATTACCTTGTTCTCCATTAAATATTCATTAGCGCTCGTTAAGTATTCAATGATCCCCGTCGGTGATTTATCTGATTCTGATAACTTTCATTCGTCAGAATACTGTACTGTAATTGGATACTAAGCGTTTAATCCGTCCATATCTTCACGTTCGATGGAAATTAGCCACAGTCCAGACAGCGGATTTTGGACACATTCCATAAAGATCCGTGATTGAATCTCAGAATTATCACAGAAAGGAGTGTGAGGGAGAGATTTTCTTTTCCTGTGCGTAAGAATAAGTCATCGTGATTCTAATCAGGGGATGTTGAACATGAATCCTTTTAATTATCAGGAACAACCTTGAATGGCAGAATATCGACGCTATTCATATGAGGCGTTGTAGCTCAGACTCAGCACAGTTCAAGATCTCTTTTAGGGTTCAACTGCCCCTGAACGTGACACATTTCGCTGTTACCCAGCTAGAAATAATGTGATTCTTTGACATCCCAGGTCCTGTCTTGGGCCAAGTTATGGCTTTCGATAGTCAGGAGCGGACTATGCCCTGTGCCAACGGTGCCATGGCGCAGGGGTGGCAATCGGATCGGAAATAATTCTTTTCAATTTCAATAATTTTTAGGAGAATAATAAATTCTAAGCAATAAAACAATATTTTTTGGTGATGAATATTTCCGTGAAAAACTCATTCTTGCTAGCATATAAGGGGCGACAAGCTAGATAGCGCAGGGGTGGCAAAAGCTAAAGTCCGCCTCTGTTGACGGTCCAATTTGGAAGAAGGTCAATTTATAGCATGGTAGGGAACGCTCCAGTCAAAAATTCGTATTCGAACTAAAATTTTCATCTGGGACCAGCTGGATCTCCACTTGGGACTCGTTTTCCCCACCTGGAACCACTCGGGTTGCAGATTGACAGGGACTTGAGGGATCTGGAGAGAATGTGAAGTCCATGAAGGATGAAATTCGTTTATTTGATTTTAAATCGATGAAATTCTCCTTGTCAGTAGGAAAAAACTCCAGAAATACAGTATATTTGAAACGACACATCCCAAATTTCAATCGCATGACATTCTAAAATGCCAGTCAAACATATTCCGATGGAAAATAGTAGAAGAAATATATATTCCACATGAAAATGTATCGAATCTCGATATTTCATATGATCCTACATTACACGTCGGATTCATGACGATCCGATTGCACGTGAAGATCCAGCACGAGTGACGCATGTGATGTTTTATCATAGTTTTATTTCAAGATGATTTTTCAGTACATTCTCATATCGATACCCATCCAACTTCATGAAATTCAAGACGAAAGAATCATTGGATAATCTATTCCTCGAATAAATAGAATCGAATGCAAGATTACACGTAGTTGTACACGTATTGAATTCGAAAATGATTCTCGTACTGCAAAGTGGATAGTTCAACAGGAAAGAGTCAGAAGTGATCGATCACTCGAATTCGTGCAGCAAGCGTATTAGAGTGTAGATAGGAAAGGTAAAAGGGTTTTATTAATAATTCCAGGTCGATGTCGTTAAGCTTTAAGCATGCCATTGGTCGCACGGTATAACGGATGGATGGGTTAAGCGATTTGTTCTACTCTCTTGAGACCGACCTCTCAATTAGCTCGCTTTCTCCTGGAAACTACGAGTCCCACGCGATGCGTCGACCCCGTTCGGCCCCAAGTTGCTCGTTTACGTTATACGTGAACCAGAATTTCGTGATTTTCACCCTATACGTGGATAAAGGGAGAGAGGAGAAATGTTCTCGCAGGATACGGAGGTAGATACACGGAACGGTGTTAATATCCCATTTGATTTCCTCAACTCATAAACGTTGCACAAATACACTCCTTCGCACGGTTCCGCGTGAACGGAAGATTTCTTCGTGGAGTTGAATCGATGAAAAATCGATATACCCAGGGTGAATCAGTTTTAATTGATTACCACTTTCCGGCTCTCGACTCGACTTTACGGTAATCTGATTCAAGTAACCAGATATAGCCCTTGGGCCACCTTTTTTCAATCCGTGCATCTCTCGTCTGCTTCCTTCGGAGAGTTGGCCTCTTTGGGAAAGAAGAATAGCAGCGGTAGTAGCGGCAAGTTTAATCCCTGTGGTGCACACGGAAACCTCCGTGCCGCCGAGGCCACACTTCGTACAAAGTTCGAGAAAGCATCTCCCTGGTTCTATCTATCTCTCTATCTTTGTCTTTCTCTTTCCTTTGGCGGTAGGTTGCATCGGAGTATAGTTCATTCGCTAAGTAAGACAAAGCTCGAATGCCCGAAGCCAATGAATTTCTTGAGCTTAACCCGTCAGTCGTCAGGATGGTAAAGGGAAAATATTTGCCAAGGTTCGATGGGAAGAAAATTCCACATAAATGGAAATAAATGCTTCGAGATACCGGAAAAACATACATTCCCTAGTAGGAATTGACGGATGGTCCAGTACCGGCTCGATACAGGCTGCCAGTGTGCAACCGTTGGTGGCCAGTATTGGAATGATAACGCTAAATAACTCTGATCCGGTACCGGTTACCAACATCAATTCAGTACTGGAAATCAGTGTGGTTCCGACATTGAGATATCATACTACTAGTATTGATCGCTATTCAAGTACCGACGACTGTGACTCAACCGTTATTTGCGCTTTGGAAGGTTTTGAATGCATTATCAAAATTTCTGCATTAGGGGGAATTTAGAGTGAAATTAACTATTGGATCATAGGATGACCGCCAACGGTTGCAAACTGGCAGCCTGTATCAAGCCGGTACTAGACCATTCGTCAATTTCTACGTGGCCAATCAAGCCTTCTCTCAAAGTACACGAGATATTCATTCACATTGGTTCGGTACCGAATCAACGTTGGAGGCCAACGCTTGCGTCCTGAAATTGTGCCGTTGTTAATCCAACATTGGTGGAAGAGTGGTCAATAACGGTTGGTTCGAATATCGAATAAATGAAGTCGGTTGAGCATCGATCCGCAATCGGCAGACAACAGTTGGTGGCCCATACTACCTTTTCAGTACCGATCCGTTCGTCACCATCCGGAACCGGTTCGTACCGGAATTTCTACGTGGGTTTCTTTATTCCGTTTTTTTATGCATGAAAATGAAAACTATGTCGAAAAGTCGCTAGCGATGGTTCCTCGCATGGCAAAGACGTTGAATTTTATGAAACGCCTCGGAGGGATTCTTCTCGAAAATATGTAAATGCGCAATAAAGCGCGGCAAAGCTCTCTCCGCTTCGTTTCGTCTCGTTCCGAAATCTTCTACCGCTGGTAGCAGCACTCTACTACATTTTCACAAATAACTCCTTGTGCCCGTTTTTCGAACCTCTTTTCCGCGTTGAGAATTTTTCCCTCTCAAGCTATATCAAGGCAGAAACATGAAACTTTGTGACAATCGTATTAATTCCTTCTCGTTCCTCCTGATTCAATCTCTTTTCATTTTCATCCTCGGTAAAGTTTGATATCACGAGAAGGAAGAATCACTCCATTCGAAGTCCATTCAGTTGAGATTTTCCATGATTTTGTGTACACTTTATGAACTTCCCATTTAGCCATGTTCATTTTCTACCAACTACCACACAAAATCAACTTTCAGTTATAGGTATATATAGGTAGGTTGTCCCGTCCTCTCTTACTCTCTATCTACTAAAAAGAAAGGAAAAAAGAGATAACAGAGAATTCGTCTAGGAAGATGAAAAGACCCAGGACGAAGTATAATACGGAGATGGACCACAGAAGTTCATTGTTCAAAGACGAAAGTATTCTCAGATCTCCGTAGATGAAAGCCTTTTATAATCATGATAAGGGTTCTGGTGCTCAATTTTTCATCCGCATATAGATTTTCGAGGAAATCCTCCCCCATTTACTTACATTATTAACTCTGGAGAAACAAGAGAACGTTTAATAAGTATCGTTTAAAAAGTAATCGATAAAAATCCCATTTCTTCGGAACTGAAATTAGAGCGACGTTAAGTTCAAGTGCGAAATAACTTGAAGAGCTATTAACCTCGAATTTAATGGCGCTTCCCCACTTTTGTGAACTCTCCGCGTTGCATTCACAATCTTTTTCTCTTGTTTTGTCTCGCACAACGTTTGCGAGAATACGACGACGTCGCATGATTAAGCGACTAATTAACGCGCCTGCTAATTCGTGTGCTACTGCGAGAAGTGGCGGCCCTTTACTTAACACGACATGAGAACAATAGATGCGGACAATGGCGCCACGATAGGGCTTGGATACGATGGACTCCAGACTAGAGGGGAATTAAGCGATGGAACAAACAGGGTTTGCTCGCTCAGAATTCAAGTATGCTATGCTGAAGTTGAAGTGAGCTGAAGTCAAATCTTTATCATTCTCCTTCTCCTCCTCGTCGACAACAATTCCTGTTGAGAGTGTTACGTGCACATCTATGTACACGAGTATACAAATCGAAAAGCGAAGCGACAGCAACGATAATTGAAATAGAAATTTCCGATGTCTTCTTGTTGTGTTTTTACATAAAGCAAAAAAAAGACTCCAATAATTCTAGATTGATAAACTGAAATTGTTGTTTATATTCCAAGATACTTTTGTAACATCTTCATACCATTTTTCATTCCCCAACAGATAATAAAAGATTACAGCGCGAAGATAGGAACGTGGAATAACCTGCAGGTGTTTTTTTTTCCTCTTTCTTTTTGGAATTCCATGAAAGTCGAAATCGAACGACGATCTCTCCCTCTTTCTCTTTCTCTCTCTCTCTCTTCTACATACACATATTTAACATGAACGAGGATTCTTTTGAAAGGGAGCCGATAGGATTTTCCGGTCCAGCGATTGTGTATTTACATTTTTCGATTTGCCGAATGCAGATATATTTTTGACGAGAAACCGGGGTCCTAGCGATCAGCTCTGCGATACGCGGACTGTATAGCGCGTATCCCGCGGTTTCTCTGATGCGAACAAGAGTGAATCGGATTAAGAGATCCAACTTTATGAAATTCTACCTTCGTTGTGACTGCGTCGAATGTGGGGAATAGGAAAAACACCGATACATAAAACGTATGTGTGGGAACGTATTTGCGAGTGTATGAATGGAGGTTGAGCTGAAAGAGTTCAGTTTCCATTCGATACGGAGAAAGATGCTACCGAGCAATAATGAGAAGAAGTCTCTCTATCGGTAAGTGGAAACGATAACTCCCTGACTTCTCTGGATAGACTATTTCGAATAATGGGATTTGTCTATTTGATTTTCTTATTACGATCCTTTTATTACGTTTTCTTCATTCATTTGTGGTGCTTCGAATGGGGATTATTATTATTATTTATCGCTTCGAAAGCAAGGTTTTCAAAAATTCATGGTGTGGTCATTCAATTTTGATAAAATGTGCTGATGGAATGAACTGAAAGTATCAGCTTCAAAACGTTGGCTTCTCTATCGAGAAATTATGACTTGTACGGGAGGGAAGAGTATTCAAAAGTGATTCAAAAGCATTTATTTACGGACGATTACACCATTTGATAATAATCTTCTTGGATGCGCTTGCAAGATTAATGCGTTACCATGTAGAATTGATAAAAGTGCTTGATTTCATCGTTTTATCGTTCCATCTATCGTAACGATAGTGAACAATGGCGGCGGTATTAGTGGTGACGCGAAAGTATATAAGATGGAAAAAGTTTGCTTCAAACGCTCGAGGATTCATTCAAGCAAGTTCGATAGCCACGTTCAAGTTTCACCTTCTTTTTCTTCTTCTCCTTCTCCCTCTAAAAGTTTCGTCCAATTTAACCAGCGCCACATGCTGCTGCTGATGCTGCTGCTGCTGCTGCTGGTGCTTAACGTTAATAGATAACAACGTACTTCACAATCCGATTAAGTTTCAATATGTATCTACTCCTCGTTTAAAATCCTTTGTCATAACATCGATGACGAAAACTTGATAAGTCAATATGATGATCAAGAATCCTGTTCGAGTCACACCCTCCGGGAGAATTCTCAAAGGTAGACTAATTGGATACGATTATTTCCTATAACCCCACATTCCACAGTTTTAAACAAGATTCATTACTCAGCAACTTTTTATGTTGTTGTCACTCCAGGTCACTTTAGTATTCATAATTTAGATACACGAATGTAGACCTATTCATTCGAGTGTAGTATCGACTGGGGTTGTGTGGGTTTAAATGTACGCGGTCTGTGATATCTTGATGCTAAAACACGACGATGGTGTGGCCCCTCGTATGATTTATGATCACCCGACGCGTCTCGTGCTCCTAATGTGATAAGAGTGACTGGTTTCCATTGCGTTATCCGTCGGTTTGATGATGGTCGCCTATAATTTCGTTGCGTTTGCAGAGCTGTCATTGTCGTTTGACACATGTATATATGTATTCCATACCAAAGGGACTGACGAGATGATAATCCCATCGCAACACCACGCGAGGGTTCCTCGACAAATAAAATAATACTTCATTCATGAAGCTATCATCGACGTATCAAAGTTTGTTTAAATTGATATCGCTTTCATATTTTCTCTTTCGAATTTAATGGAATTATGTATCGATGGGGGCGAGAGGGAAGTTTTGTGTAGTCGAAGTGCGTGATTACGAGAAGATGTGGAATCATAATTATTTCTAGGATTTAGGAGGGAAATTTTGATCCCGTGGCATGTGATATTGCAATAATTGTAGTATTGTGACTCGAAATCGCGCATACAGCACATTACAAAGTGATATCGTACTATTACACGTGTGAATGATCAATGTAATGTTTGTAAAATTCATATCGTGCTCTCTGCTGTGTGTTTCAAAACACATCACAGTCAAGTTACTTCGATGCGACACATGCAATATTTCAAACGTACATTTGCTATCAGATAATGCCGTGCTCAGCTGGATGCATGTTGCTTTCAGTTCAACTTTTTTCATGTAATCAATGGGCTTGAATCATGTAATTGAGCAAACAATTTTCATATCAACTTCTCCCTTAATCTATTTAACAAATGAAAAATCTGTGCGTTTAGATTCCATCTTGGGCGATATTTTTTCCGTCTGGTGATACAAATTCTAGAAAATTACGGTGAATTTGTCTGAAACTCTCTGAATCTGTCTGATCCTTTTAAAATATCAATGATGTGGATTTAGAAGCTTCCTGCGAAATTCCAATAACTTTCTTTGAATTGTTCCAACTGAATTCCTTGAATTTTCCGGAATATGTAGTTTTGAATTCCTCAGAATATCAAATTGTACTGAACATCTCTTCGAATTACCGGAATCGTGGATTCGAAATTTTCCTCAATTTGCTTCTCCCTGAATTTTTCTAGAATCTCTCTGAATTTGCCTGAGCTTCTGTGAAAATTTCAACACATAATTTTGTTCCAGAATGAAATTCTAAACCTCTGAATAAAATTCAAAAATTACCACAGAAAAAATATATCTCTGAGATCCCAGAATTCTTGTGGAATATTTGACCAGAGAGTTTTCTCGTTTCACTTCACTCTGAATTCGCTGTGACAGCGGAATCTTATGTGGCTGGTTTCCTTTTGCTGGAGCAGCAAACTATTTTCTATCCCAGCAATCTTGTTGGCTACGATGTTTAAGCTGTAGCGTTTCGATCTCGTTTCGTCTCGCCGAGATTGACCGGGTCTCGATTTGATCTCGGAATTTATCGAGATCCCGAATCGAGATTCTCGCCATTCTCGGTTTCGACAATGCTTTTCATACGTTTCGTATCATCGAGATTCTTGACTTGGCAAGTATCGTCTCGATCTCGGGGTCGATACCGAGACTAGTCTCGGTCTCGTCCGAAACACTATCTAGCTGTGACAGCAAAAACTGTTTGCTCCTCCAGCAAATTTCCGTATTGTATACAGGAGAGTTAATGAACTTTGCTGGAGAAGTCAAAAGTTTTTGCTGTCACAGCCGAAAAGCCGCTGTCATAGCTCACAAGATTGCTGTGATAGCAAATAGATTCCTGTCACAGCAAAATGTACCCCCAGCAATATCAGATTTCACTGTCATCGCGAATTTCTTTTCCACCGTGTGAATTGTTCTCAAAGCCAATGAATTTTTCTAAATCCCCTTTCCAGAGTTTGATTCACAATTTTTTCCTGTTCCCCTCTTTCTGCACGGAGAAAAGAGATCTTCGAAAAATAGTAAAGTTCGCTGTCATACGTAGCACAGTCGCCCCCGATATCTGGAATAGTAAATCATGTCACGTCGCATTTTGATTCGCAGGCACATAAAATTTAAATCCAGGGATGGAAATTACAGAACTTGCTAATCCTCATAGTCATTCACAAAAATACTACGTGGCATTACACTTTTCAATCCTTCGGATCACATTATCAGTAAATTATGTAGCTTATTCTGTTGAGAATATATTGACAGCATTTATTGCGATATCAAATAGTGCACTCTGCTATTTTCCAAAGAGGCACTTTTCTGCGTGTGCCATTCCTTTGAATTCCTCTGAAACTCCCTGAGTTTGAAATTTTGGGTAAAAAATTTCACTCAATTTTTTTTCCTCTGAATTTTCCATAATTCCTCTGGACCTTTCTGAGAATTTGAACACACAATTTTTTTCAATGCACCGATCATTCCGAATTCCTCTGAATCTTTTCTTGAACGTGAAATTCTCAAAGAGATCCAGAGAAATTTTGTTACCAAGGGAAAATTTAATGCTGTAATGAAGGAATGATACTGCTCCTTTATCATTATCAATATCCTTCTGCATCAATTTTAAGTTTCCGTATGCCATGAAATACTTATCTCGAGCTCATGAACGTGGCAATATCAAAGGCAGAATCGAGAATTTCAACTGTAATTAATAGTCAAATGATTGGTTTCGATATTCCATAGCAGTGGAATTGAGAATTATGATTCTAGTTAGTGATGGAATATATGAATTTCGAGACTCACTAGAGCAGTGGAATGATTAATTCAACTCCTGATTGTTCTTGTAATTGTTGATTTCGGTATTAACTATCGATGAAATTATTAATTCAAGTACTAGGTGTTGATATAATATCAAGTTTACTTGGAGAAATTATGCATTTCAATGGCGTTTAACGGTGAAATAATAATTTTATAACAATTATAATACTCATTAATTCCAGCGCTGGATATTAGTAAGATCACCAATTTCAGTACTGAATATTGATAATTACGTCAGGAGCACACGAACATGATCAAAGAAATTATCACATTCGATACGATTTCCAGAGGAAAAGTGATTTGAATCCAATGAGATCTATTTATCAAATATTGATTAAAATCAATTCAATTTCAGTACTAATTATCAGTAGGATTATTAATTATACCATCAGAAATGGAAGTGTAAGTATCATTTCATGATCATTCGATAGTATAATTGATATTTTAGATACTGAATGACAGAAATATTATCAAGTGCAGTGGAAAGCATTAAATCATCAAATTCAGTACTACTCGTCAGTCAAATTATTTATCCCAGTCGGGATTGATAGTGAAATCATTTATTTTTATGCTGATATATTCTGAGATGATCAGATTAATAACTACAGTACTTACCAATAGAGAAATCATAATTTTCAGTACGAAATATTATTGAAATCATAAATTATCATTCATTTCAATAATGAATCCCGTGAAAAGATCGTTCAGGTGTGATTGGGCGTGTTCAGGCCCAATCATGGATATTTTTCGGCATAATTATTTGTGTTCAATACCGACTGCACGTGTTTGGGCCTGACTATGCCTGGTCGTGCATTTTGTAGCTCCATCATCACTAAAAAGATTCCAATTTTGTACTCACGTGAGCACCCATGATCACGCTGAACCGCTTGCGATCATGCCAGATAAATTATTCTCGCCCATGATCATGCAAAATCTCATCGACTGAGAAGTATTCATACAAAATGACTCTGTGTTGAATTTTTTATCACGAATACACATGCTTGATCATGCTAAATCGGTCCCAAACGCATGCCCCTCTGATTTATTATGCGCGATCATACCTGAAAACTGGAAACTGCATGAACACAAGAAGTCGAAATCATTGACAATAAATTAGTGTTTGATGTAATTGGTATAGTTTTATTTCTCACAGGAAACTTATTGATTTTGTATGAATTTCTCATGTATAGTAGATTATAATCGAGCGTGATTGGGTGTAATTGAGGATGATTAGTCCTTATCACGTGGGTACAAAATTGAGGCCTGTTGAAGCCTGATCAGGCGTGGACGATTTTTTCACAGGATTTCAGCAATATTATCCATTCTATCACTTTTCCTGATCATCAGTCTCATCATTATTCAATATAAAACTAAAAAATTTCAGTATCAAAGAGGTTATCAATTCCACAACTACGTGTCAGAAAGAAGATTATTGATTTCAGTTCTAGTTGATGGTGAAATTATCAATTCCTGTACTAATCGTTAATGGAATCCTCAGCTGATGGATAATGTTTATACTTAATTCATTCAAACACTCTGCAACGTATAAAGAAAAGTAGTTCAAAATTCGGATTCTATGACACGTATTACAAGCTGATGGATACATCCCAGCTAACGTGACAAGTTTGAATTCTCGTAACGTAACGGTTTAGATTCTTGGTCAAAGGAGAGGATCGTCTTCGAAGAGAAGTTGCTCTCATCCTCTTTCCTTCCTCCTAGGAGTATCCCTATTTACCGGAGGGGTATAGATACGATGCAGTCCTTGTCGTCGTCTGGGCCACGTAGGTCCTTGGCTTCTATTGTACCTCCTATTGTGCTCGAACTGCATTACAACCGGATCTGGTAGCGTACTCCCTTCCGTTTCTCGTAATTCACGCGCTCGAGCGCAAGCGCATTTCACCGCAGGTATAATGCAGAAGGTAAGGCGGTAGCGTGAGGAACAAAAACCTTTTAGAACGAGGATAAGAGGGAAAGACGATAGCTACACCGTATTATATGGCGCAACGTGTCACCACGTCGACCAACAACATCCACGTTTTACGAACATCTTTTATACGTCTCCCTGCACTTTCCTCCTCCATTTCAATGATTCTCTCTTCTTCCTTTGGATCATCGATACTGAATTTCACGAAAGGAAATAAGAATACAGATTTTGATGAAGATAAAACTGAGCAGCGAGTTGAGAAAAAATATGGGGAAAAAGGATCGTTTAACGAACACGCAATTGTTTTTCCATCCACTCGTTCATTGGCAACTTTGACATTGCTAAATGATCGTTGTATTTTTGTGGGGTGTGGAAAAAAAAGTAAGTTCCAAGAGAAGAGTTCGTCACATTTTTTTCCAGTGAATCGAGGGACGAGCAAGTTGAAAAGAAGAAAATACGAGGCGAGAGAAGAGAAAGGTATTTAATGAGCTAGCTACGCGATGGTGTAGATTCTCGTTCTGTTTTTCCCAACGATTTCCCTCGTAGTTATTTTATTTGGATCGATGATAGAGTAAACGTGGACGACAGCGTCAAATTGAATTAATTCCCGAATTAAGAGATGGCATTGAGTCGGAGAAGGATTAAGGACGAACAGAGGGGAGACAGTTTCAGCTTGAGACAAGTTTCTATCTCTCTCTTCATCTCTCTTTCCTTTCACGGAGCTTGGATATCGTTCAAAGAGAGGAGAACGAGTAAGTGAGTTATCCGGATGATACGCTAAATGAGAGAGCATTCAATTTTACAAACGAGTGATGACGAATCAATTGTGTAGGGTAAATTATCAAACAGCTCTGTCAATTATTTTGGCACTGCACTGCATTCATTTAATGCAACTGAAATTCATTTTTAATTGAGAATGAAAGTTTAAAACGGAAGCGGAATTTCGTATTCGGAGTGACATTGAAAGGTTGTCAAACTGGAAACGGAGAAAGTGATTTTCAAACACATTTAAAAACGAGCACGTTTACGGAAAGAGATTAATTGAAAGTGAACGACGAAAAGACAGTCGTTATAATTTGATCTCGTAATTAGACCTGTAAACAATATTTCAAGTTTGATCGAATGTCTTTATCGAGAAGACTGCGAATACGTGAATACTTGTGATTCTTATCATTTGATATACACTCTATGAAAATTCTTAACAAATTTTACACGGTTCATATGCAAACTCCTTACACGACATTTCACAGGCGTGAATATTTTTTCACTCCCAGTACAGCTACATTCATTTAACGCGGTATTGTTTTATGCATAAGATTTCTTTTTTATCCCTCTATTAAAATGCGCGTTGTGAAAAACGGTATGTGTATGATACGGCGCACCGTTCATGCCATAAAATGTAAAAAGATAGACGTTGTCGCACGGAAACGGTCTCCCCGTATTTTTAACGACCCAATAATTCGAGCGTTAATATCCAAATGAATTTGAGAAGGAAGAAGAAAAAGAGAACACGTTTGCTGTTTTTCTCACGTGTATAAATATATATGTAGATTAACACTTTTGATATTGACTCTGATCTTCACACCGTGAAATTCTGTTGCCGGTACATAGGTCGATGGTTAATACGCATACGTATCGAGCTTTGATTGTATCCAGTTTGTGTACGAATAACGGACATCGGAAGAGATAATTAATCTTGCGCAGGGTTATATTGTGTGAGAAAATATACCTATCATACATGTTCGTACATATAAAGCACATCTGTAAATGATGGCTTCGACACGTGTATGCAAGCCCGTAGAGCATAACATCCTACATCCACTACCCTACGCCCGAGTTATTTGCTTGATGCCCCGTGTTATACCTAGACAGAATGAATCGTGACGTTATCTCGTACGGTAATGGAATTAATTATTGGAGAACACTGGACAGTCAATTATTTACGGTTTTAATTAGTTCCAATACTCAATAGAACATTCACCAATGTGCGTTGTGCGTTTCTGGGTGCTGGATGCGATCGAAATCCTGATCCCTCTCGTATTTTTTCCCAATGGGGAATAATGTACATACATATATATTCGAGATGACGTTAGGATCACAGATTCCAAGCTTCTTTTAAATTCGAGCTTCCGATGGGTCGTACGTCATCTACTTACTTTCCTACCATGGCAAGCGTAGGTGGGTCTCGTATGATCGTTATTCGTGGTATAACGTGCTCTCACTCATTCGTGTACAATCGCGATAGGAATGTAATGTATATCTACGAAGCTCCTGAGAGGATACACACATACACATAAGCATACAAATGGAGCACAGGAACCAGAATCAGTCTAATAAACAGTGGTTTAATCATTTTCGTAAATTACTCGAGAGTTTAAGCGTGCCGGAGCCAGTAAAGTAAATTTTCGTTACGAAATACGAGGCGGAAGATACACGATGGGGATACGTATACGAATACGCACCCGTAGGTCTGGAATGATGCAATGGTAGAAACAATTATTCCTGATGATGTATATTTTTTCCTCCCTTTCTTTCGTTGAGAAATTAAATAATGAATTTTCGCTGTGGAGAATTATCATGAAATTATGGGACGAGAAGGAGGAAAGGTATTCCGAATCTCGTTATTCGTTACGGTGAATGATGTTATTTTGTGAAATTAAAATAATTCTAAAGGATTGGTGGTGATTTTTATTTGGGAACTTCTGTACGGAACTTGGAAAACCGTAGCAACAGATTTCATTGTTCCCCGATTGTCGAGTGATCTTATAAAATTTATAAACAATTCGTGTTTCGTGTAATTTGGATTTGAAAGTGTAATAAATGATGTACATTAAATTTCATGTGAAATGTGTAAGAAACTGAATTCATGCGAGCGATTTAAAACAACCTCCAGCAAAAACATCAAAATTAATGCAGAAATGATGATGATTTTTTTCGAAGAAAGAAAGACTTCCTTGTAGAAATTGATGGATGGGTCAGTACCGGTTCGATACAGGCTGCCAGTGTACAACCGTAGGCAGTCAACGTTGGTCGAACTGCGGAATGATGACGCAAAATAACTCCGATCTGGTACCGACCGTCCCACCAACCGTCGCTAACCACCGGTTACCAACATCAATTCAATATTTGCGACCGATGTTTCTTCAAAATCTAGGACCTTCTTGTGTACATTCGTAGGAACTCGGATATTCAGGCAAATAGAATACATTTCTCCATTAAAAAAGAATTCTACTGAACTTGTAAGTCCTTAGTGCGTCGGGGATCAATCGATGCTCATGAACTCATGGTGATATCTAACGAAAAACGTAAGGAAGATCGTCAGCTACTCACGCAGTTCATAATTCTGTCAATAATAATGCTATTTTCTACGGAATTATTGTATTTCGGGATATCTTTCAGAGTTCAACCGTGCATTGAACAATATAGGATTATCACATTGTGCAAATCAACAGTGTTATATGATAAAATTTCTAAAAATCATCAAATCTTTTGTCTAAGTGCACTGAATATTTGTTCACCTTGGTTTGGGATCCATTCAGGGTTGGAGACCAACGCTTGCTCATTAAAATTGTGCCGTTGTTGATTCCACATTGGTGGGGAATTGGTCAACAACGGTCAGTTCAATCATCAAACCAGTACCGATTGGAATATAAAATTAATGTGAATGTAATTGATGTGTTCGTCACCGTCACCTTGAAACTGGCATTTCTACGTGGGCTGTTTAACGTCTGTCCCTCACGAAAATTCGATCATTCTGTGAATAGTAATCGTCTTAATGAGGGAAATAAGTTCCCACAAAGGTGGATATTGAACAATAGTTGAAAAGCTCCTGAGTTTTTATGAGATTTGATCTAGCACACACAGCTCTCCACTCACTGAATCCCTTCGATATGTGTATACTTTTAAGAATAATTGTCATATTTTCCCTCGAAATATGATAATAACGAAATTTCTGCATAGATTAGGAACATCTCAAGTCGGAAGTCAAATTTTGAGTAGTAAAGTTGAGTGCAAGATTTCGTGAGAGATCTTATGACAGCTCTGCAAACAATCAAGTTATTTCTCCAAGAATGATGAATTGATAAACAACATAAATCTTTCGGCAGAAATTTCCAACAAACTTCATTCCACACTTTGAAAAATTTACTTTCAATGAGAGATGTGCGATCCCGATTCGATCTGCACAAGATCAATTTGTTTCCCTCCAATTTTGGGATCCTTTGTATCGATGTTGATGGAAATCGATCTCTTTGTTTGGTTTTTCATCTAATTCATAAGTCAGGAATTCTTTCATTTGTCAGGATAACAACGGAAAGAAATAAAAGACTTTGATTCTGATGAGGAACTTTCCTCTGCAATTACAGAAAATTGAATTTAAAAAGTGGAAAATGAAGGAATCCAATAGGAATATAACATAGTGAAACAGATAGAATGGAAGCAAAGTGAAGTGAAACGAGAGTCAAGGTGAAAAAGTCAAAAGAATAAACAAGAAGTTTGATTGGATAATTGAATTATCAGTGATGAGCGGTTGGTGTTATGAAGAATTTGAATGTCATTTCTATTACCCATATGGAAATAGCCAGAGTTGACAAATGGCGCGGTACTGGCAAAGTTGTATTTGCCGGACTTCGGCAGAAACAACTGTGCCCATTCAGAATTATTACTAGTTTTCGAAGTGGCGCCAAATGTTCGCCGGATTTCAGACGGTACTGGCGCAGGTGGTCAAACGGACCGTACAGAAATGGAACCGCGTCGGTACCGAACCAGAGTTGGTTGACTGGTGGAATGCGGAAAAAAAACGATACGACACAAATATCGATGCACCGTTGTTCTAATACGGAATAGATACTGGATAGGAATCCCACTGGACTTTCCAATAATACGGTTACCTTGATGCGACAATACTGCGCCAGTATCGAGCCAGAGGTAGTATTAGCGATCAATATGTTCGATAGATGACAATGTGCCAGTATCGATAGGACTCTGGCTGACTATGGAATCGGTGGTTAACTAACGTTAGAATCACGATCTTGGCAATTCAGCTGTTGTAGTGAGCCGAAGTCGTGCCAGCATTCGGCCAGAGTTGGTATCATTCAATATGTTCGAGAGGCAACAATGTGCCAGCATTGGTAGAACCTCATTCTACACTGTAAAAAGAAAGTCTCAATCTGTTTGCATCTTAATTTCAGACAATGCTTTTTCCATTGTGTCGGCGATTGTTTTTTCGGCTTAATTTGTTTGCATCATAGATTCAGCCATGAAATGAGCTGAATTCAAGACTTTCTTCTTACAGTGTACTACGGAATCTATGGTGAATTGTATGACTTCAACGGCCTCATTGCAAGAAATGTCAATTTGAGTGATTCGTCGTCAATTCGGAGATCGGCTGATGTGATAGGGACTCAGTTTCTCACTCGCAGGACCCGGGTTCAATCCTCACTCAGTCAAATTTCAAGAAATCACTTCCAAAGTGGCTTCCTTCGATGACGATAATGAGAACAGTGGATCATTCAGATTTTCAAAGTTAACCCTCAAGATGCAAACGGTTTCTCAACACCCTAATCCTGCAAACCAGGGTCTTCAAAGTTCTGTCGTCCTTTTCACCTTGTTAAGGGGTAATATCACCTTGTAACTTTTTTTTTTCATTTTTTTTTTTTTTATTGGCTTGAACACTTTCTAAACTATTCAAGAATGATGGGAAATGTCGATTATGGAGGGAAAAATATTTTAAGTTGAGCCTCAACACCACCTTTGCCCTGAAGGTGAGAAGTCATGGTGCTCTTGGCAATCAACGAAGGAGATTTCGGAAGATGTACAAAATTATAAACATCAAACGTCTATGCCAATGGAAGTATTTGAAGCTGTGAAGCCAATTTACGAAGAATTAAGTAGAGATGAGCTTCTTACTCGTTGCTTAGGTGGATATACACAGAACTCCAATGAGAGTTTCAATTCACTTATATGGTCCATGGCTCCTAAGAACATTTCTAGTGGCAAAATTGTCCTCAATTCGGCTGTATTCCTTGCTGTTTTATACTTCAATGATGGTTACAGTGGAATACTCAAAGTAATGGAGCAATTGGGCATCAAAATTGGAGAAAAATGTTACATTTCCTGCTCAGAAGCCGATGCGGTGCGTATCTCGCTTTCCGAGCGTTCCATCACTGAAGAGGCTAAAGCGGCTCGGAAAGATGCAACTTCTGCCAGAAAAGATGAAGACCAAGAAAACCTTCATTTGGAAGGCCAATTATATGGAGCAGGCATTGCAGATTAGAGGTAAAACAAAAATTTCACTACATACATACTACTTGAAACTTTAAACGCATTTATCTCAAAACCATGTTTTTGCAGTCGGCCGTATCGATAACTCTGCCAATTTTCAACCGATTTCTTTGAAATTTTCACTGTATCTTGAAAACATGATTATCTATAGAACATCGTAGGATTTTTTCGATATTTGTTGTTAAACCGATTTTATAGCCGGTTTTCGATCGATTTTTTCGAAGAAAACAGGTTTTTCAACTTCAAAACGATGCAATTTTTTTTTAAATTCATTTTCCAAAAAAATCCCACGATGTTCTATAGATTTCACCATATATTTTGAGAAAATCTTTGGTTTTTTGTTCTAGATCAAAAATTGTGACCAGTAGCGGTACGGCCGGGCAGGTATATACAAAAAAACGGCTTTTTTTCAATGTATTTCCACGCCGCCATTTTCCATCCAAAAAATTCAATAAAATATGTTTCTCATACTTAAAGACTAGTACTTCCATTAATAAAAAACCTCATAGTAAAAAAAATTTTCTTGACTTCACAGTAAGCCTTCGAAATAAGGGTCAGTTTGTCTGGTTACAAGGTGATATTACCCCTTAAACCATTCCAAAAAATCTGAAAAAATGTATGACACCTTTTCAAACATTCTATTTGGAATATCAATAGCGATGTCACCCGAACAATAATTTTTTGATATTCATTTTTCTAAATAAATCTGAACAGTGACGAACGAAAACGATTTTTGCTTGGACACGAAAGACCCTGGTTTGCAGGGTAAGGGTTAAAATTTAATGTGTTCTTTTTTTACTTAGAATATGATCACTCCTGGTAACTGCGGTTACCGGTATTGTGCCAGTACTGGGTCGGGTTTGAATTTCTACATTGGATGTCGGGATTTCGACTCTTCGTCATGTCTCATCCAGCTCTGGCAAAACAACTGATCCTGTTGCAATGTCAGAGTTTCACCATAGCAAGCTCACATCAAATATCGGTACCACCGTGGTGGTAAATGTTATACTGGCCCTTATGTAAAATGGTGTCATCATTCCAACCTCTCCACAGGGCTGCGGAGTCGAAGCTCTCACATAGCCGACTCCGACTCCGGACTACTTAAAATTTTCCTGTACTGCCACCTCCGGCAACAGTAGTGAGCCAGTAGTGGCCCGTGTTCCCATTTCCACATGGTGATATTCAATTCTATTCGTGTTTCATTCCTTTTGTTCCCATTCCACTCTTATTTCTGAGAGTATGATTTTTGAACGTATTTTTATAGGATTCTTTTCAATTATGATCAAATATTGATATCATTGCAATGAACAATTTTGTCGATATTTTAATGTATTCGAGGAATTTGATGAATAATTGATGGTTCACGATAGGTTAAACTCATTTTACAATGCTGAGGATTTTCGTTTATTTGATAAATTTTTTTGAAACAGTTAAAAACTTCGGAACATATTTCTTTTTATACTCCATATTTCAACATAAAATATGTACACATCGTTTACCAAGTTCATTGGAATTACTGGATTCAGTCGTAACATGGTAAAAATACGAGGAACTGTTTTTAGAATTACATTCAAAATTGGATGAATAATTTGTTGTCATAAAATATTCATCATGAAAATCATTATGTTTTGAATTTTTGATTTGGATCCGATATCCCTCTGGTATGGGCAATTCAACTATTGAATTTAATTCATTGGAATAAACAGATTCAATCATGAATATTAATTGGTGTTGAAAGATGGTGTTGAATTCATAGTCGATATGTTGAAGTATAATTAAAATTTCCTGATATCTAGTTTGTTTTATGAATACATGGAATATGGAACATTGTCAGTTTGAGATTTGAATTGAAATCTTAATTTTTCATACCTGATCTTGGGAAATAATTTGATATTCAGTTTATTCTTATGAATTGGGATGAAATTTATATATTTTTTCAAAATGTATTTTCTCAAATGAATTTATTGAAAATTCTTCAATAATTGCATTCTTCCATGAAGATACTATCATAAATGCAAATTATCAGTGAATATTGACAATATAATTAACAGAATTGATTGTCAAGAGATTTTTCATAGAACATAAAATTCATGAATTGAGCGAACTGTTATTATGAGTCTGTTCATCAAATAATGTCTAGTTGTTTGGATAAAAAACCTTTTCTGTTCCATGAATTCAAATTCAAATAACCGCAACGAATCGACTGTACAAAGGTAGCCCAATCATTTGTTTTGTAATTTGAAGATGGTATGAATGAAATATGGGGAAAAATGCCTTTTGAATTCTGCATTGGTCGTCATTAATTTGACTAATCGCGTGCATGAATACAATTGGGGTCAAATTGAAATTAGTATGAATGTCATGTGTACATTGTGTCTGGAGTAAATGAGAGTAGTGTTATTAGTTATCATTTAACCCTATTGAAAATAATTATCGCTGTTGTCTAGCACCTTTCAACATAAAAAGGTTCGTATCAGAAAATCAATTGATCAAATATGTAGTATATTGTGAAACAGGACTCAATGGGTAAGAATTTATTCAGGCATTGGATGTCGCGTTCCATTCCCAACCAATTGGAATCCAAGAAGTTAATATGGCCCGAGTAGGAATTCATATTGGGTGTTCGATCAGGACCAGACCTGAAAAGCCTTATCTCAAATCAGGCCCTGATATGGAATGTGACGCACCGTTGTACCACACTGAGAAAAATTTTCTTGTACAATTTCCCATCATTGCTGATAAATTCAGGATATAACCTGAAAAATTACAAAATGTACTATCAAACACGGGGAATTGAACTGTTATTCTATTAACATCTACGACCAAAGCGAGTGAAGATAGCTAGAATGATTGCGAAGTTCACACATAATCGACAGCGTGTTTCGTCATTTTCAGAGTATATCCCAAATATACCAGCAATGATGGGAAATTGTACAAGGAAATTTTTCTCAGTGCAGAGCCCGATGTAATGAACTACCCGGGAAAAAATGATCAGATCTGACCAGATCTAAATTTTGGTCAGATCTAAACAGATCTATTAAGATCTGAAAGACTGCGATTTTGGCTGGTGTTCGTCACAATATATGTGCAAAATCAAATTCATATACAGACAGATATCACAAAATTTCTGACAATTGAACCACCAATCGCTCATTAAGATTTAATCTAATATTCAATTCAGATCTGACGAGATCTACTCAGATCTAACCAGATGTGCACAGATCTGATCAAATCTACTGAGATCTGAACAGATCTAATCTGATCTTTTGAACCAGATCTGACCAAAAATCAGATCTACTCAGATCTATTTAGATCTGAATAGATCTGATGATTTTTTCCTGGGTATGACAGGGCATGTCAAATCACAAACCTATCAGGGCTAGATCTGATAGTTAACCCTGATCAGGCGTGCCGAATCATGGCCCCACCAGGACCAGATCAGGTCTGCCAAAATACAATGAGCTCTATCACTGCCCGATCGGGCCCATAATGAACATGAGGCTGGCCATACAATTTTTCTGCTCGGGGGTATCAATTTATACACTGGATGGTATCGATTCATCTGGCCGTTTCCAGAATTTGCTCTGGGGAATGAATTAAATGTTCAAAGCACAAGAGATTCTTATCTAAACATTTGTATTTAAATTCATCGTGAGATCCTTGAAGAATGCATATAACAAAACTTCTGTTCGAAAATGTATCAAGAATCGTTTGTAGCATACACCAGTTGTGTTATCAGTACCATTACGAAAAGAGTGTTGTGACCGTGTTCATAAAAATGGTCGTGTCTTATGATCGAATAATCTCCCACTTGCAATCATCTTCATACTTGTTCACCAAAACGAATTGTTCCCATAATCGAACAATAAATTTTGTCAGTACGTAGGAATCGATAAACACGAGCATGTTGCTCTCTTTCGTCCTAAGCTCTTCGATCCTAGGATATTTGAATCTTGTATCGACGCATGAAGTGGTATGTTATTGGGACACCTCATCGGTTCATCGACAAGGTAAAAAACCAACATTCTTGATATACTCCCCAGGAACAAAATTGACTCCGTTGCAAGTTCAAACTGTTACAAAGGTCCGAATCATAATATTGATAACATAATTATATTGTAATTTTAAAGGGGATGCTCACTTTGGAATTCGAGAAGTGGAACAGTATATCTCGAGCTGTACTTATTTGATCGCAGGATTCTTTGACATCCCTCATGACACCCGAAATTTCTTACAGCTAGATGCCTATCAGAAGATATTATGGTATCAGATTTCCATCCTGAAGAGATCTCAAGGAGTAAAGGTTTCTTTAGGTGTTGGATGCCGCGTTTCATTCCAAACCAATTGCGATGCAGAGAAATATCATCATGCGGTGAATATAACTTAAAAGTCTTGTAGTATCCATGAAGATGTGGAACTATCCACCTTCAAGCCTTGAAATGTCTTCAGATAACAGATCTAAATTCGAAAGAACACCTCTTACGAGGGATGATCAAGATGGTTTCGTCTTATGAATTGGATGGCATTGATTTGTCTTGGCCGTTCCCAGGTACCGATCAAGATAATGAGCTTCACGTTCCCGATCCAGATCAGGTGGAACCAAATGGTTACTACCCATCGCAAAACATCAGTTGGAGAAACGTGAACCGTGAATATACACCACCTCGTGAGATTGTTCATTTCCGTAATGCTTTCGCAAGCTTCGTCTCCTCCCTCTGGTTGCATTTGAACAACTGTCATAAGAATCTGACTCTAACTGTTCTACCTCGCACTCCTCGTGGTTCGTATTTGTTTTTTTTTTACTGTTTTCGCTTTGTGTTTTGCTCAAAGGTGAGAATTTCATCCACAGAGTACTACAATCTGAATCACATTCATCCTTTATTGGAGGCTATTCACTTACTCGGTTTTGATTATAAAACTCCGTACCTTCAACCAACTCGAGCTTATTATACAGCACCTTTGTTTGGCAGCTGTATGAGAGATACTGCTACGATATCGTACAATATCAGGTGAACGAAGTCTTTGTGAAATTATGATCTCATTGAATGCAGCGAATCATGAATTGGTTTTATTTGTTTCTCAATACTTTTGAAGATCTTGGATACGGGATGTGCCCAGTGCTCGATTGATTCTTGGAATACCAACTTTCGCGCGTACTTGGCGTGTGGATAAATGGTCGCCTCCGGACTCGTTTTTCACATCCTACCCGGCCTTTCATTCTGGTTATCCAGGACCGTTGACTCGCGAGGGAGGGATGTTGTCATATTATGAAGTATGCCCCTCAACTGCTCCTGTAAGCGGTTTGAACGTACCATTCTACGGCCCCCGTTCTACGGACACACTCCTTTGGCGTGGAGGATGGAGAGTTGGCCTGTTACCATCAGGCACTGGCATATGGGCAAACTACGATACTCCGGAAATGATTCATCGTAAAATTCTTTATATGAATGAAAACCATTTAGGCGGCGTTGGAATCTATGAAATATCTTTAGATGATTTTCGTTCTGTATGCAACGATCCTGCGGTTTCCACATGTGTGTCGAATGCGTTGAGAAATGTGAGGGATTGACATCTTCGCAAAAATATATACTCTTATATGTCATCATGATATGGTTGCGTTTTTCCTTGTTGGAACCAACGAACCAAAATTGTACCTACACGCGACAATAAAAGCTCTTCGATCTGGAGGATCATTTTCAGGCTTGAAATCAATCAATCTCATCTCAATCGAATAAGGATGGGATGATGAACATCCAGCTCATCTTTTTCGATACAATTTCAGATGCAGAAACGACATCAGCAGTTTTTTCTCGCACCTTAATTTTATTCTACAATTTGTAGTGGAAGAATACTCCAAAACTTCTTCTGCGTGACAACATTGACTCTATACAATCCCTGATAGCACCAAGTTCCCTGGAAGTTTTGAAAACGTTCTGAGAATGTTTTAAAAACGTCCCAACGTTCTTGGAACGTTTTGAAAACCTCCCAGTACTGTTAGGGATATGAACAAATTTCAAACTAATGGTAAATCAGTGGACAGTGGTGAAGATGAGGAATTGAGTGTTTATAACCTAATACAGCTCATAATTCTTGATTGATTCTGATGAACTGCTTTCCAAAATATTAGATGTGCAATTTGAAACTCAGCTTTGAGTTGGTTGCATGGAACAAAATATTTGAACGCATCGAATTCGTTCGCCATTTTGGATATATGTAGCGTGGACATTGCAGTTGTCATGTCAGTCATTTTCGAATAGGAATTTCCTGTGTATCAATTTTATGAGATGGATTTCGATAAGCAACATTTACGCCATTGTATTCTCTTCTGTTTTCGAATGAATAAAAATGCTGCTCAAGCTATGGAATTGATTAATACGACATTGGGTCAACATTCTGTGAGTCATTCTGTGAACAGTGAAAAAATGGTTTACAAGATTTCGTAATGGAAATTTCAGTCTTGGGGACGATCCACGTCCAGGTGCGATCAAAAAATTTGAGGATGAAGAACTTGAAGTTTTACTGAATGAAAATTCATGTGAAACTCAAGAAGAGCTTGCAGAACAGTTGGAAGTTACTCGTCAAGCAATTTCACTTCGATTGCATGCATTGGGAAAAATACAGAAGGAAGGAAAATGGGTTCCTCATAAACTGATGGGAGAAAATAAAAGACAAAGAATTGCCATTTGCATGAATTTGCTTTTTCGGTTCAAGGAGAAGAATTTTCTGCATAAAATCATTACGAGTGATGAAAAATGGATTTTGTACGACAACTCTAAACGTAGAAAAGCATGGGTGGATCCGGGCCAGCCATCTACATCAGTTGAAAAACTGAATATTCATACAAAGAAAGTTGTACTCTGTGTCTGGTGGGATTGCAAAGGAATCATTCACTACGAGCTTCTCGAACCTGGCCAAACTATTACAGCTGAGCGTTAACGAGCCCAGCTGATCAAAGTAAGTGATACTCTGGAGGAAAAAAGACCATTTATGGGGCAAAGGAAGTGAAAAGTGATGCTGCTGCATGATAATGCACGTCCACATACAGCAAAACCAACCCAGGAACTCATCTTCAATTTAGGCTGGGAAGTTGTACCTCATGCGGGATATTCACCAGACTTAGCTCCTTCTAATTATCACTTATTCAGATCAATCTCGACATATTTGAAGGAGCAGCACTTCATGAATATCGAAGATGTCCGGAAATGGCTGGATAACTATTTTGTTCCAGGACCACCAAGTTTCTATCGTGGAGGCATTCATATACTGACCGATAAATGGCAAAAGACTGTAGATAATAACGGCAAATATTTGGATTGATAATCCTTGAAAGAAGTATTTTTTTGATGAAATTGAATTTGACAAAAAAAAGCCGAGTTTCAACTTTTACACTTAATATTCAGAATTGAATTCTCGATAAAACTGTCAGCTTAGATTTCCCAATTATGAACAAATACTGTCAATGAACAGTCATTTCGGTTTCGGCTTTCATTCTAATGGGGCTTAGTTTTCTAGATGTGCAAATTTGAAGATCAAGTGCAAGTTTTGAGTGATAGAGCTTCAACGTCCGGTGTCGGCGATTCATGTTGAATTCTCATTGAAGACTATTTTTTTCAATTCATTATGCATTGTTTCAACATAAAAGAAGTGCGGTTCTCACATTCAATTGACGTAAAAAGAATCTATAAATTACACTTGTCAACTGTTCATTCGACAGTACTTATGTATTGAATCTACACAATCGGAAATTCCAATCAAAACTTAATCAGTATATTTTTATCTCATATTATCCACATCAAGCTTGAGTTACTAGTTAACATGAACAAATTATGTTGAATCGGAACAAAAATTTGTGGAATGTGTTGGATTCAACACAAAACTTCCAAATGTGTCACAATTCGAGCAGTTATTAATCCTTCATCAATTTATCGTGGAGTTTTCACAAAATCTGCGTTACAACAATTCTAAATGAAGATACATCAAAAATCGTATTCAATAGACAACAGTCATGTTATCAAAACTATTGGGGGAATCGTACAACTGCTCATCATTGTGTTGGTTCATAAAAATCGTGGTGCGTGATGAACTTCAATAGAACTCACGAATTCTCTCCCACTCGTTTGTATTTCGAAACTTACCTCTCCACAGGAATCGTTCCCATATTGAAAGAATAAATTCTTCCAGTAAGTACGAATTAATCAATATGAATTTGTTTCTCTTTTTCACTCTGATCTCCTCAATAGTCGGACATTTGGATTCTGTATCTGCATATAAAGTGGTATGTTATTGGGATACAGCATCGATTCATCGAAAAGGTGACAATTCTCTCAAGTACACTCCAGATGAGCATTCGAGCTCGTTGTGACTCAGGTAGAAATATTCTATCGAATCCTATTACGAATGGTGGAATTCCTGATTGAATATAATTAAATTTCATAGAAACCTACTCATCCACCCATTAATCTATGAGATTTTATAGATTTTTTGTAACAGGAGAGGTTATAAAACAAGGGTAAAGATACTCCATGTTGAGAAGTTATGTTTTATGCTGGTTCCCAAGCAGCATCAGGAGAAATTATGCATAGAAATGTCGTTTGGGTTGCTAGTCAAAAGTGTCGAAAGCAATCGCATAATACGCTTAGAGCTCACAACGAACTCGTATGTTGTATCTATTTTTCTGCCGATGACGAAAATTCATCAGGATTCATATTTTCTAGATCATGCTCATTTTGGAATGAGACAACTCGAACAGTATTTCCCGGGTTGTACTCATCTGATTGCAGGATTCTTCGGCATCACAGATAAAACTCGAAGATTCCTCCAGCTAGATGCGTACCAGAAAACACTATGGACACACATTTCATTAATGAGGAAAAGAGCTCAAGGGGTGAAGGTTTATTTGGGCGTTGGATGTCTCATTTCATTCCCAACTCCTTGCGATTCACAGAAATATCATGTCGTGGTAAATAGAATCTAAATGTTCAGTAAGATTCAAATATTTTAATACTTCAAATTTCACCAGTTAACCAGGGGAATGGGAAATGAAGACCTTTCTCGAGCTATAATAAATATGGTTCAAACTTATGGACTGGATGGTGTGGATTTATCTTGGCCCTTTCCAATATTCTCTCCACCCAATGAACCGTACATTTCTGAAGAAAATGAGCCGGCGCCAAGTAGCTCAAACTCATCACGATCTCAGGATCCGAGTCCCATTGGCGGGAGAGTACAACTCCCTTATAGATTCATCTTTCATCGTATGGCTTTCACAAATTTCATCCGATTCCTTGGACCCCGATTGAAGGAATCTGAGAAGGATTTGAGCATCACAGTTCTGCCAAAGAATTCCATCAGTTCGTATCTGTTTTCATATGTCTCCTATATTCCTGTCCCATCTGAAGATGAGAGTGTATGTAATCCACAGAATTTTACGATGTGAAAAACATACTACCCCAATTAGAAGCCATCCACGTACTCGGTTTTGATTATAACAACCCGTATCTTCGACAGTCTCTAGCGGATTATACGACATCTCTATTCAGCCATTGTCAGAGAGATATCAACAGCGTATCATGCAATATCCGGTGAAAAACTCCCCGCAATATTATTACTCCTTCAAATTAAGTAGAAATATGAATTAATATTCTTGTTTCAATCTTGTTGAAGATCATGGATGCGGACCGTACCAAGTGCTCAGTTGGTCCTCGCAATTCCAACATTTGCGCGTACTTGGCATGTGCATCCATGGGCCATTCGCCATTCGTCCTCCCCACCATGCACAGCCACACACATTGGCGATCGTGGACCGTTCACTCGCACGCATGGATTATTAGCTTATTATGAAGTGTGTTTGTCTTTAGTTCCCGGATATGGTTTGGATTTTCCCACAGGATGGATAGAAGGTCACGGAACCCGCGTCACGGATGAACTCGGTTGGCGGGGAGGTCGGAAATTTGGTCAGTTACCGGGGACAGGGATTCCTGTGTGGGCAACGTATGATACCCCAGAAATGATTCATCGAAAAATACTTTATATGCATGACATGCGTTTAGGTGGGGTTGGGATCTATGAAATATCTTTAGATGATTTCCGTTCTGTATGCGTGGATCCTTCGGTTCTAAAATGTGTACAGGATGGGTTGGGAAGTCTTTCACCGGCAGACAATTGAGCCATCGATGTTTCAAAAAACAAGGCATAGTCAAGGCTCTCGAAGATCATGACGCTGTTGGAAACTTCTGTTCCTAAATCCGGTACACACAGTTTGTAAGAATGCTGGGGAATAAAATTTTTTTGATGTAAAATAATTCTCATGATTCCCAAGATCCATTTCTCACAATATCAAGCGTTTTGATAGATTCGTGAGATTGGTTATAGTCTTCATCTCAACTGAACAGCTGTGACCAGAATTCTGTAATTCTGGATAATAAACGTGAGTTACCATCCGATGAGTATCCCTAAACACTCTCGTATTCACTGAAATGCCGTGATGAATCCTTCAGAATGCTGTTATATCTCCAATATTCGAGTACTTGAAGATTCAGCAGTTAAAATCATCTTCAAAAACATAGGTAGAAGCCCGAAATCCCGAAATGAGGATTAGTCAGAATGAGGAAGAGGGTCTGCAGTCGTCGTCATCGCGTGACAGTGATTCTATTATACACTACATTGCCAGAAGAACTAACAGATTGAAAGATTTATGATCATAATGGAGTCTTCCGAAGTAGCTGATCCAGGTAATCCGGATGACCCTTTGGGATTTTCCGACCAGCAGGGTGATAACGTGTTGTAAAATTTTGAACGATGTTTTTTCTTGAAGAACCGTTGGAACCGTTTGGTTGAAAGCCTACAAAATTTCAACTCGGTTTTATCTCAAATTAGCAAATTAGAACATCCTGTGAAGAGCTTATAGCAAATTTTGAGACATACTGTCTGGAATTTACAGGCTGTAATGTCCAGTCGAAAACTAACAGAAATTTCCGCTTCGGCGATTCTATATCGATTTATCGTGGAATTGTGAGAAAACTCACGTTATGAAATTTCAGAACAAGAATACACCAAGAATCGTATTCAGCACACACTAGTTGCGTTATCAAAACTACTGCGGAAATGGTACTATTGAGCTTGTGATTGTGTTAGTGCAAATCAGGACTTGAATACAACTCACGAATATTCTCTGACTCTATTTCTATTTTGAAACTCCTAATCTAAGGAAAAATTGTTATAATATTGGAAGGACGGATTCTTTCAGTGATTACGAATCAATCAATATGCACATGTTCCTTTTCTTCATTTTGAGTTCATCAATAGTATGGGATTGGAATCTGGTATTTGCATATGAAGTGGCATGTTACTAAGACACGGCATCGATTCATCGAAGAGGTGACAATTCCTTCAAGTACATTCCAGATAAGCATTTGACATCGTTCTGAGGTCATAAAACAAGTTTGAAACTACTCAAAATGTCAAAAATGTCAGTAGTACTCGACTGACAAGCTCATAACTCACAACGAACTCACATGCTGCAGCTTTTTTTCTACAGTTGAAACGCATTCGGAAGGATTTGTACATCAAAGATGATGCTCAATTCCAGATCCAAGAATTAGAACAGTAACTCGCGGGCTGTAACCATCTGATCGCAGGATTCTTCGACATCGCTAAGAGAATTCAAAGTTTTCTCCAGCTGGAAGCTCGTGAGAAAACACTATGGACACACATTCCGATAGTGAGGAAGAGGACTCAGGGGGTTAAGGTATATTTAGACGTTGGATGCCTCATTTCCTTTCCAGCTACCTGTCAACCAGGGAAATATCACAGTATGGTGAATAGGATTCAAATGTCCCTATATTCAAGATGCCTCAGGAGAATCAAAACCCAGGGATCTTTTTAGGTATCAAATGCAAAATCAACATATGCACTCTCCCGGGCTATAATTGATATGGTTTGAACTTATGAACTGGACGGTGTGGATTTAGCTTGGCCCTTTCCAATATTTTTCCCGCGTGATGGACCGAACGTTCGCGACCAACATGAAGCAGGACCAAGTAGTTCTTGCTCATTGCGATCTGGGAATTGGGACACCATTGACAACAGCTATAAACTCACTACTGGGTATATCACTTATCGTCATATTTATACAAGGTGCATTCAATTTCTTGGGGCCAAATTGAAGGAGTCTCAGAAGGATTTGACCATCACAGTTCTGCCAAATAATTCCGTCGCTTTGTTTATGTATGTCTTCTATGGCCCTGTTCCATCTGAAGATGAGATTTATACACAGAGTTTCACGGTTTGGAAAACATACTCCCCCAATTGGAAGCTATTCACTTACTTGGTTTTGATTATAAGATCCCGTATCTTCAAAACACTTCAGCTGATTATACATCATCTGTATTCAGAGAGAAACATCCAGCATATCATACCATATCAGGTGAACATCTGCCTTTAAAATTATCTCTCCTACCAATGTGGTAGAAACATGAATTGATATATGTGTGTTTGAATCTTGTTCTAGATCATGGGTACAAGCCGTGCCGAGATCTCAGATAATCCTAGCAATACCAACGTTCGCACGTACTTCGCGTCGGTCAAATTTTCATTGCGCGCTCATCCTTTCCACCATACCCAGCTTTCAGAATGGGCCATCCAGGACTGTTAACTCGCACGCCAGGATTATTAGCGTATTATCAGGTATGTTTGTCTTTGGTGCCTGGAATCGGTTTGGAATTGCCCAATGGATTGATGAGAGGACAACAAACCCGCTTCACGGATCAACTCCTTTGGCGTGAAGCAGGATTTTCCATATGGGCAATGTATGATACTCCAGAAATGATTCCTCGTAAAATTCTTTACATGCAAGAAATGAGTTTAGGTGGTGTTGGCATCTATGAAATATCTTTGGATGATTTCCGTTCCTCATGCGCGGAAGGCTCAGTTTCCTCGTGAGTACAGGAGGTGCTGAAGAATCCCCCAGTTGTAGAGAATTGAATTTAGGAACCTTTTTTCCACACGAACAATGTACCGAAATGAGAAAATAAAATCTTCTTGATTCAAACTGAGCTTTTTAGTCCAAGATTGATCCCTTGTACAATTTCAGCTCCAAACCCTACCTCCACCTTCGTGAGGTTTTGAATCAATCCCAAAAGTGGATGTTTTTTTGCAGTTTGAGTACAAAAACGGTTCAGCGAGGATTAGAAACTTGATGAGAGACTTCGCAAAATAACTTCACAATTGTGTGAAGATTCTTGATCACCTCGAATGGAAGTAGGTATAACGGAATAGCTTGTCTACACTCCATCTATGGTGTATACAGTAACTTGAATCATTCCGCAGAGATGATCATCAAGTACCTTGTCACGAAAATCCCACTGGGATTAAACGTGGATTGCAGCTCTGAAATTGACCTGCGTGTCCAGCTGGGATTCCTCATTGCCAGTTGGAATCTCAGCTGGGATTCCTATTTGCAGTTGGAATCCCAGCTAGAATTTCAACTCCAACGTGGTATTTCAGTTGGAATTTCTGATCCCAGGTGGAATTCCAGCTGAAATTGGAAATCCCACATGGAATCCAGGTGGATTCTCAGCTGGCAATGCAGGTGAATTTCGGATCTGGAATCCATGTGAAGCCCCAGCTGGATTTTTGTAACAGGGTGCGTGGAAGAAATTTAATTATATATGAATTATATTTGGAGGAAAGTGGTCCGATTTGTATGACTTGAAAATATGGTATATGCAGAATTTTTCCTTGGAAAATTATTTTTTCTAAGAGTGGTTGGTCTATATTGACAGGCAGGGGTGCGGCTACGAAACAGTTTCAGAATTTATCGAAAACACAAGATTTGTGTTATCAATATTATTACAAAACTCACACTTCTTTATTGTATTCGTTCAAATGGTCATGCTCATAAAATGCCATAGGAACTCACGAATATATTCCGAATGAACTTTATCTTAAAACTTATCCATGAGGAAATAGTATGTTCATTCCCGGAGAGTTCACTTTCATTATTCTTGCACTCTGAGCTTGGATTCATCGTTGTTCGATTATACAAGGGGATGCTCACTTCGGAATTGGACATATGGAACTGTATCTCCCGACCTGCACTCATCTGATTGCAGGATTTCTCGACATCGACGCTGAAACATACACTATACCACGGTTCAACCAGCATCAGATCACATTATGGAATTATATTTCTTCTGTCAACAGAAATGAGAGCGTGAAGATCTATTTAGGCGTAGGACGTCTTATTACGTTTCCAAATTCATGCGATCCAAGAAAATATCATCGTACGGTAAATAGAATTGAGATTTCTCATCGTATTGCGAGTGATGACGTCTGAGGTATTGAAACGATGGGATATTTTAGATAACGGACGATCTAGCAAGGAATGCCCTCATACAAACCTTGATCAACATTGTTGTGACGTATGAATTGGATGGGATCGATTTATCTTGGCCATTCTTGAGAGACCCTCAAGACTATGAAAACGCCATGTTCGCATGTGATCAATCCTATAGTGCAGAGCCCTGGAGCTCCTTTTCCTTCTCGCGGAATCCATTCAGGCGGAGTCGTACAATTATTCGTGTCCGTGAGAGTTTCAAAGACTCTCTCAAAGAACTCTCGCGTCGATTCGAGTCCATAGCCAAGGATCTGACTATCACAATCTTGCCTCATACTTCTTATGGTTCGTATTTTCATTACACACTTTTTCTTCTAGTGCATATTACGTTTGCGAGTCACTTTATAATCCACAGAGTACTACGATTTGAACGGAATGCAACATTTGTTGGACGCTGTACATTTGCTAGGTTTCGATTATACAACGCCATATCTTCAACCTCAACGAGCTGTTTATACATCGTCTTTATTTGGTCCAATAGATGCCCACACTGGTACTGTCAGGGACAATATCAGGTAAAAAATGGGCGTTGAAATGAAGCATTTGTGGTTGCAACAGAAATCATGGTTTGATCTTGTTTTCTGATAATGTCGAAGGCAATTGTTGAGGGAAGTGCCAGCGCATAAGGTGATTCTTGGAATACCTACGTTTGCAAGAACTTGGCATGTGCGTCCAGTGTTACTTCCAAGAAGGATGGATCCACCTCACGTGGCTCTTGCTGTAGGCCACCCAGGACCCCTCACTCGATCACATGGGATACTAGCGTATTACAAAGTATGCGCGCCGATACTACCCGGAGAAGGTTTAGATATTCCCGACCATTGGATAGGCGTGGTCAGATCTACCGCTACGGACCATATTCTTTGGCGTGGTGCATGGAGATTTGGTCTGTTACCGCCATCAATTTCCACGTGGGCGACGTATGATACACCGGAAATGATTCACCGTAAAATTTCGTATACGCGCGAGGAAGCTTTAGGTGGAGTTGGGATATATGAAATCTCTTTAGATGATTCTCACTCCGTATGCATCCACTCTTCCGTTTCCGCAAGTATTCAAACAGCTTTGAGGAATCCCCCGGTGGGGGATTAAATTCTATTCCCAGCGAACTATACCATATCCACCAATTGTAGCATTCACATCTGTGAGGCAAAAGAGCCTAACATGGATATTTTTTTAGAAGTATTTGTCCTCCACTTTGAGATGTGTAAGTATTCAGCTCCAGAACAGTGGTGTTATCAACACCGTTCCGGAAATAATATATCTGCTCTGCGTCCATCAAAATTATCATGCCTCATAAATTTCATTGGAAACTCACGGATATGTTTCAAGTGAATATCATTATAGAACTTGTTCTTCAGGACAAACCAGGTTCATTGTCGGAGAATGACTTCTGTTAACACGCGAAAATTAATAAACATGAGTATGTCGAAGCTGTTGTTGTTTATTTCAATTTCCTCAATTTTGGGACCATCGAATCTCGGATTCACGTATAAAGTGGTATGCTACTGGGACACGTCATCGATATATCGACAAGGTAACAAGTTACTCTCATTATTCTTGTACTCTGAGTTTGGATTCATCGCTGTTGATTAACACAAGGGAATGCTCACTTTGGAATTGAACATATGGAACAGTATATCTCGGGCTGTACTCATCTGATCGCAGGATTTCTTGACATCGACGATCAAATCCACACTATCCCACTGTTTGACGTGCATCAAGTCACGCTATGGGAGTACATTTCTTCTTCGAACAAAACTGAGCAAGTGAAGATGTATTTAGGCGTAGGACGTCTCGTGACGTTCCTGAATCCCTGCAATCCGATGAAATATCATGTTGCGGTAAATGGAATCTCAATTTTCCGTAGTAATCTAAGTGATGACGAATTTTTGGAATAATGGGATGTTTCAGATAACGAATGATGAGTCAAGAACAGCCCTCGTAAACACTTTGGTCGATTCGGTTATGATTTATGATTTAGATGGAATCGATTTATCTTGGTCATTCTTCACAGACCCTCAAAATTATGAAGAACCCGTGCCCGGGTGTGATCAGTCCTATAGTACAGAGCCATGTAGCTCTTCCTCCTCCTCGCGGCCTACCACACGTGATTTATTCAGTCGGAATCGTACAATTATTCGTGTCCGTGAGGCTTTCAGATGCTTTCTCACAGAACTCTCGCGTAAACTCAACAGCGTGTCCAAGGGTCTGACGATAACAATTTTGCCTCATACTCCTTATGGTTTGTATTTCCACCACACACTTTCTCCGAGTACCTAGTACGTTTGTGAGTCTCGTCCTAATTCACAGAGTATTACGATTTGTACGTGATGCATCATTTGCTGGACGCTGTGCATTTGCTCGGTTTCGATTATGCAACGCCAGATCGTCAACCTCTACGAGCTGATTATACATCGTCTTTATTTGGTTCAATGTATATCCAAGCTGGTACTATATCGGGCAATATCAGGTAAAAAATGGGATTTGGAATGAAGCATTCGTGGTTGCAACAGATATGATGATTTGATCTGGTTTTCTGATAATGTCGAAGGCAATTGTTGAGGGAAGTGCCAGCGCATAAGGTGATACTTGGAATACCTACGTTTGCAAGAACTTGGCGAATACATCCACTGTCACCTTCAAGAAGGATTCCTCCACCTTACGAGGCCATTTCCGTAGGTCATCCAGGTCCGCTCACACATTCGCATGGGATGCTAGCGTATTACGAAGTATGCCCACCGATATTACCCGGGGAAGGTTTAGAAATTCCGAACGATTGGGTCCGTGCGCTTGGATCCAGTTTTACAGATGAAACTTTCTGGCGTGGAGGATGGAGACTTGGTCTGTTACCGCCCTCTGTTTGCACATGGGCGACGTATGATACACCGCAAATGATTCACCGTAAAATGTCGTACATGCGCGAGATAGGTTTAGGTGGAGTTGGGATATATGAAATCTCTTTAGACGATTTCCGTTTTGTATGCAGCCATTCTTCCGTTTCCGCTGGTATTCAACTAGCTTTGGGGAATTTCCTGGCACAGAATTAGATCCTATTCCCAGGAACTATGTCATGTGCATTTATTATGGTATTTCCATTTGCTAAGTAAGATAACCAAGGAGTGGTTGTCGGTTGCTTGATGACCAAGAATACGGTTCCAAAACAGTAGTCTTATCAATCCCGTACAAAAATGATACTCTGTAGCCATAAAAATTATCATGCCTTATCAAATTTAATATGAGCTCACGAAGATTCTACGAATGGCGTTTGTTTCAAAACTTGTCCACCAGGAAAATCTACGTTCATTTTCAAATTGTTATTCATGGTTATACGTGGGAATTAATAAACATGACTATGTTGAAGTTGTTGTTGTACATTTTCATTCTCTCAATTCCGGGATTACTTAATTCGGTATTCACATATAAAGTGGTATGCTACTGGGACACGTCGTCGGTATATCGACAAGGTAACAATTCACTCACTCTCATTATTCTTCCACACTGAGTTTGGATTCATCGATGTTTAATCACACAAGGGGATGCTCACTTTGGAATTGAAGATATGGAACGGTATCTCTTGAACTGTACTCATCTGATCGCAGGATTCCTTGACATCGACCATGAAACCCACACTATCCCACCGTTTAACGCGCGTCAGATCACGTTATGGAACTACATTTCCTCTACAAAAAGAAATGAGAACGTGAAGATTTATTTAGGCGTTGGACGACTCATGACGTTCCCAAATTCATGCGAACCAAGAAAATATCATGTCGCGGTAAATGAAATCTGAATGTTTTGCAGAGTTCGACGTGATTTCGAATTATTGAAACAATGGCATGTTATAGATAACAAATAATGATTCGAGAAATGCCCTGCTGAACACTTTGACCGACATAGTTCTGACTTATGGATTAGATGGTATCGATTTGTCTTGGCCGTTCCTCAAAAACCCTCTAGATTATGAAGAAGAGTTTTCCACGAGTCAGCAGTCTGGGCCCTGTTGCTCCTCCTCCTCCATCTCGCGGCTTCACTCGCCTAATCCGTTCTGGCGAATTCGTACAAGTCTCCGTCCCCGTGAAGCGTTCAAAGACTTTTGCAGAGAACTCTCACAGCGATTGAGAATCATTTCCAAGGATATAACTGTGACAATATTACCAAATACCCCTTATGGTTCGTATTATTACCGATGAACGCATTCTTCTGCGATAACTGCTGAGAATAACATTTCAATTCATAGAGTATTACGGTTTCAACCAAATTCAATATTGGTTAGACGCCTTCCATTTGCTTGGTTTTGATTATACAACTCCGTATGTCCAACCTCAACTAGCTGATTACACATCGCCTTTATTTGCCCCAGGGAACCAACCTGCTGGCGTAACCTACAGTATCAGGTAAGAATGTGTAGTTAAGATGAGGCATTAAGGTTGTCACAGAAATGAGAATTTGATCATGGTAATTTCTGATAATGTCGAAGGCAATTGTTAGAGAATTTGCCCGCTGAGAAGGTGATTCTTGGAATACCTACGTTCGCAAGAACTTGGCGAATACATCCACTGTCACCTTCAAGAAGGATTCCTCCACCTTACAGGGCTCTTTCCGCAGGCCAACCAGGACCGCTCACCCATTCGCATGGGATACTAGCGTATTACGAAGTGTGCCCATCGATACTACCCGGAGCAGGTTTGGATACTCCCATTGAATGGGTACGTGCAATCGGATCCAGCTTCACAGATGAAATTTTTTGGCGTGGAGGATGGAGACTTGGGTTTTTACCATCGTCTGTTTGTACGTGGGCGACGTATGATACACCGCAAATGATTCACCGTAAAATGTCGTACATGCGCGACAGAGGTTTAGGTGGGGTTGGGGTATATGAAATATCTTTAGACGATTTCCGTTTTGTATGCATCCATTCTTCCGTTTCCGCTAGTATTCAAACAGCTTTGAGGAATTTCCCAGTTGAGCATTAGAAACTATGTCATATCCACTAATTGTAGCATTTCAATTGATGGAATAAAAAAAAATTCTCACATAAGTGGCGAAGTCCTAAACCTCTCCTTCTGTCTTCTCTTCAGCCTTATAATTGTATTGAAGCCAAGAGAGTAGTCCACGTAGGCAAGCCAAGTAAGAGTTGTATTCCGAAATGTCAACTCCATTTGGATCGTTTTTGAGGAATTTCAATCGGGAAGATGGAGGTTCATGAGATATTAAGAAATTTCCTCGCAGAGATGCATCGCGGTTTGAAGAACGAGTATGAGGATTTGACAATATTGGTCCCACCGCGTACGATATTGAGTGCGTATACTTTTCTGTACGCGTATTTTCGTTGATATTTGATCATTTTTCATCTGAAATTTTCATTGAAAGATTATCACAATATGAATCAGTTCCATCCGTCGTTTCGACTATAGAAGCCCGTATCTCCAAACCACTCTCGTGAGAAAATTGTCCACGCCTGATCAGGCTTCACCCACATAGCACGAATGTCTCAATAATATCTCCAGAATATTAAAAATAAATTAAGTAATTTAGGTATTCGCAGCAATTTTTTGTCGTGGTTACAGAGTTATATTCTGAATCTTACGCAATCAGTTCGTGTCTCTCAATATTTCTCTGATTCATTTTTGTATCCTCAGGTGTACCGCAAGGCTCATATCTAGGTCCTTTATTATTCATTATTTTCATTAATGATATCTCTACGATTTTCAAGTACTGCACACATCTTCTTTTTGCTGATGACCTGAAACTGTTTATGATTATAAGAACTTACAGAGATGCTCAAAATCTGCAATCTGATTTGGATCGGTTACAATCTTGGTGTGTGCTATCTAATATGTCATTAAATCTCACTAAATGCCATGTGATGAGATTTCATAGAGGTAAAAATGCTATTTATTTTCCTTATAACTTGTCTCATTCTCTGTTATCACCTATAAATACTGTTCCTGATCTTGGAGTTTCATTTGACTCTCGTTTTAACTTCTCAGATCATTACAATCACATAGTTGGTACTTCCATGAAATCTCTCGGATTCATCAAGCGCGTTTGTAAAGATTTTCGTGATCCTGTTGCACTTCGAACACTGTATTGCACTTTAGTTAGACCTTATCTTGAGTATGCGTCTCAAATTTGGAGTCCTCATTTAATTCGGGATTGTACAGACTTGGAGAGAGTTCAGCATAAGTTTCTGCGTTTTGCTGCCTATCAGATAGGCCGTCCGTTGAGCGTCACTTGTCATGATTACTCATTGATTATGGCTCTACTTAACTTGCCTCCCTCGGAATCACGTTGTTTGTTCAATGATTTTTCATTTTTGTATAAAATTGTTAATGGGAAAATTCGCTGCCCTCAACTGCTTGGACTTGTACGTTTTAATGTCCCTTCTCGTTTATTGAGGCGCCCCAAATTGTTCAATCCAATTTCTTATAAATCGAGATACGGTTATTCTGATCCGGTAAATCGGATATCTATCCTAGCAAATTCTTACAGTGATGTGCTTGAATTATTTTCATCTCATTCTGATCTTAGGAATCCTCTTTCTCTTATTTGTCAAATTTAATATCTAATTGTCCTTTTCACCTATAATTATACACGTTAACTGTTGTTGTAATATAAGATGCATGTAGTCGAGCTTAACATGATGCTTAATGCTTTGATGCATGATATATATAATGTGGTTCAAATAATGTATATTCTATGTACCAAAGGGTCTTTTATACCCGTATAAACAAAATAAATAAATAAATAAATAAATAAATATTCTGGAGACATTGTAATATTGTCAGAATATTCTGGAGATATTACTGAGACATTTGTGCTATATGGGTATTCATCAGGCGTGATCAGGCATGATCGAGCCTCAATTTATTACCCACGTGATGAGGACTGATCATGCTCAATTACGCCCAATCACGCTTGATTATGCTCCATTATATATAAGGAATTGATACAAAATCAATAAGTTTCCTGTAAGGAATAGAACTATACCAATTACATCGAGCACTAATCCATTGGGAATGATTTTGACTCATTGTGATTATGCAGTTTCCATTTTCTAGTTCCCAGTTTCCAGGCATGATCATGCATGATAAGGCAGAGGGGCATGCGTTCGGGGCCGATTTAGAATGGTAAAGCATGTGTATTCGTGATCAAAAATTCAACACAGAGTCATTTTGTATAAATACTTCTCAGTCGATGAAATCTTGCATGATCACGAGCGAGAATAGTTTATCTACCATGATCGCAGGCGGTTCAGCGTGATCATGGGTGCTCACGTGGGTACAAAATTGAAATCTTTTCAGTGATGATGAAGCTAAATAAGGCACAACCAGGCATAGTCAGACCTAAACACGTGCAGTCGGTATTGAGCACGGATAATTACGCCGAAAAATGTCTATGATGTCCTGAACACGCCTAATCAGACATGAACGATTTCTTCACGGGCTGAAGCTGATTCCACATCACCATTGAGTGACTCCAAATGGGATTCAAGTACAGTCTCTCTGAAGAACCATTAACACCTCTAGATTCCTCTGAAGAACCCTCCCTTGAAAGCTCTGAAATGTTCAAAAAATTTCTTCCACTATCCTAACTTTTTCACGACAATTTGATTGGATGCCTCATTTTATGGCAGCAAGCTTCTTCGATTCTTCTAATTCAGCAATTTGAATGATCAATCACATGAAATGAATGAATTATTTACTCGACATTTGGTTAAGAAAATTTTCAGATGCCAACAAATGAATTGGATCAGGACTTAGTGAAAGTTGGAAATGGTGATAATTTCCTATGGAAAGTCAAGATTACATACTGTAAAACAATTTCTTCTGAAAATCCAGAAAATGTGACTGTGTAGTTTCTCACAACAAATTTTAATGGCTTTTGGGGAAATTCAACTAAACTTTGGAGCGTATTCTGGAAATTCAGTAGAAAGTGGGAATAAAGGAATCACAATCACATTTTCTGAATTCTAAGAAGAAAGTTGTTTTACAGTGCAGTCATCAGTATGCGATTCATTGAAACAGGAGTAATTTCTTCTATGAGGAAAAGTGCGAGGGAATGGTTTGAATGTCTAATTTAGCTCTCAAGACTGACACATCCTTGAAGTGAACGATTCAGCCTTGGAGCAGGTGAAACACATCGCTTCTCACATCACTCCTCACTGCCTTCAATAACGATATTTTCGAAATTCATTTTCATATCAGGTCGTATCGTGTAAGAAGAGACCATCATTGACATGTGCAAGAAAATACGATCTACAACTTCCCATCGAATGACTGAAAGCCTCCAAAGCGCAGATTGTGATTATTTTGATCTCATTCTTTTTTGAGTTTGTACAAAGGGAATTTCAACTAATATGCAATTTGCTTTTGAATATGCTTTTAGTCCGAAGTTGATCAATCGTAAATTATCCATAACAGAAAACAAGACATTCATTCGAGATGAAATTTGAAAATTGTCTGAGAATTTTTTGATTCATCTGTTAATTAATTTTGTTCCAAAATAAATACAATTTTGTGTACCGTTAGTGATTTGTTAGAACCTGACTTCCAATTGATCAAAAAATATATTTGACACGCAATTCAGCAGAAACTAGGTATCTTATCAATCCTTCCTCAAGGATACCATTATTTCTGTTCATGGAAATAGATGTGCTCCATAAAATTCGAAGCGACCTTACGATTGTTCTTCCAACAGTTTGTGTTTTGACACAAAGTGTGTCGAATCGTTTCCATACTTGAATGATAAATACTTTTACCAAGTACTTTTGGAGGAACTTGATTGTATCTCCATAGATTCAGAAAAATCTCTGTCAACCTGGACAGCGTAGAATCATCCGTTGTTTTAGATTTATGTAGGTCGGATCCATTAAACCTCAATGACCCAGGAAGAAATGTGGGGATTTCGTCATCTTATCGTGGGAGAATCGTTTTTCCATAACAAATGAGGGAATTTTCCACCACTTTTAGGAATTATTTTGGTTCTTGGGTGTTGAATTGTCCACGAATGAAGGGAAAGTCCGCAAATTATGTTGAAGAATTCCCCATCCATAGAGGAACTCTGCTGCCACCATTGTTAGGGAAAAATTCCACAAATTTTTTTGACAGTGTAATTGTTCCTGGGCTGTGCACAATAATCATCCTTGAAACAAAAATTTGATGTTCTTCCTTCGATAAGAATGAATGAAGTCACAGACTCACTAACCCGCTGTTTCCTCCCTCCGTATCACACAACGCCGCGCAGACTGGGAACCCGCACTTTCTTTCAAAGCTTGATGTGAACCCTGGAAGCGGTTATCCCCGCGATAACCGCACATAAAAGTGAACTCCATGAGATTAATCGTTGCATAATGTCCCCGCCACATCCCATGCGATTTAATTTTAGTAAATTTTCAGGGTTTGTGCAAAAATCGAAGAAAAAAACCACATTTTCCGATCTTTGGGGGGGTCAGATTCTTTTCAGTTCATGGCAATAAGATCGAATATGTTATATTATAACAACAATCTTTCCTCATTCTGAACATTGAATCATCAAACATGAGGAGGGATGAGTTACTTAATCGTCATTCGATCCGAAAAATCCTAAGGTGCCAATAAAAACATGGACTTGAACTTTGCGGCAATTTTCCAGAAAATAACAGAAATACAGTTATCGTCATTATCCAATTCGTTGAAACAAGAGTAATTCATCCAAAGGGAAAGAGTGTGACAGAATGATTCCAGGGTTTATTCGTTCAAGACCGCAATCCTTGAAGTGAACGATTTACCCTCGAGGAAGATAGAACACGTCGCTTCATTTATTACCTCGTAGCAATATTTCCGAAATTGATTTTCATATCGAATAAAAAGAGACAATCATTGACACGTGCAAAAAAATTTTTTCATTCACGTTTTCATTCTTCACGAGCACATTCTGCAACTCCTCAGCGAATAATCGAAGGTCTCCAGAACTCGGATTATGATTATTTTATCATCCAGTGATTGCATGTGCGTGGTTTTTGTTATAGAATATCTGCTCCCGAGATGTCTTTGAGACGTATTTTCCTCAAGAGAACATGAATTCCGAGAAACGTTCGTAAAACGTTCGTGAAAGTCCGGGAACATTTGGTCGACGTTTTGAATCTTTTTGAAGGTTTGTGTTATCTCATTCTGGTCAAAAGTTTCATGAAATCCCATTATCTGCTGGAAAAACTCATTTATGAAGAATGGAACTCGTGATTCACGAATGAACGTGATGGGAGACGATAAAGAGCGAGTTTCGTAACAAAAATCATTCGGTTTCCTTGATCATATTCAATTCTCTATTCATTACCCGCTAATGGTTGGAATGATGGTTCGTTTGAATAGATTCTTTTATCGATATAACACTGATGGTACTTGAGTTTGAATATTCAAGAGTGACAAGAAGCTAGAATAGATTCCCACACTCGAAAAAAATGAGTCCGTAATGTAAGTAAATATGCACCAGTTATGTTATCAATCCTCTTCCGAAGGTCATATCACTGTTTGCGTTGATACTCATGGCTGTGTTGATGGAAATAGGTATCTCATAAAATCCAACGGAATCTTCCGATTACTTGCCACGTGGTTCAAATTTGAAAACCTTGGTTGAATAGTTTCTGTATGGGTATAAATACTTGCATCGCCAGGATACTCATTTAAGTACGTGTGAATCAAGGAACATCATCATCATCATGAAGTAATCAGTCTTACGACTGGTTTGATGAAACCCTCCAACCCTGTCTATTATCCGCCAAACGTTTAATTTCTACATATCTACTACATCCCTTGTCTTGTACGATTTGCTTCATATAACTTGCTCTAGGTCTACCTTCACCAGTTTTACCATTCATTTTCCCTTCCAATATTGTTTTCAATAAACTCTCATGCCGTAATGTGTGTCCTATAAGATTGCTTCTCCTTTTCACGATGTGTTTCAAAAGATTTCTTTCTTCATTTATCTGCTCGAGTACTTCTTCATTTTTGACTTTGTCTATCCATTTTATTCTGAGCATCCTCCTATAACACCACATTTCAAAAGCTTCAAGTCTTCGTTGATCAGTTTTCCCCATTGTCCAAGTTTCGCAACCATATGCTGTGCTCCAAACGTAACTTTTCAAGAATTTCTTCCTTACTTCCAAGCTTATATTTTTTGAGCATAAGAACTGTCTCTTTTGATAAAAAGCCTGTTTCCCTTGTGCTATTCTTGCTCTTATATCTCTTTCGCTTTTGCCGTTCTCTGTAATTATGCTTCCTAGATATTTGAATTGTTTCACCTGTTCAATTGTCTCGGTATCTATTTTGATTCTCGTTCTTCTAGCTGTTTTCGCTGCTGTACACATCATAAATTTTGTTTTGTCTTTATTTATATTCATACAATAGTTCTCCAATAATATTGTTCTCATAGTGTTGAGAATATTTTCTAACTCAGTACTACTTGTGGCCAATATAGCTATGTCATTCGCGAATCTCAACATACTTATATTTTCTCCCTGAATCTGTAATTTCGATTGAATTTCCTCCTTCACTTCGTTCATTGCTTCTTCTATATATAAATTGAAAATCAGTGGCGATAATGAGCATCCTTGTCTCACCCCTCTTCTTATTTGTGCTTCCCCTTCCTGACCCTCTATGTCTATTATTGCACTTTGATTCTTATATAATTCGTATATTATTCTTCTATCTTTATAATTTATTCCCACCTTCTTCAGGATCGCAAACATCTTCTCCCAGTCCACATTATCGAAAGCCTTTTGTATATCTACAAAACCTATGGACACAGATTTCTTTAGCGCTATCCTTTTCTCTATTACTGCCCTGAATGCTGAGATTGCTTCTCGCGTTCCCCTATTTTTTCTAAAACCAAACTGATTTTCTGCCAATCTACTCTCTATTTTATTTTCTATCCTCCTGTATATAATTTTGGTCAGTATTTTCGAAGCATGTGAAGTTAAACTGATCGTTCTGTAGTTCTCGCATTTGTCTGCCCCTTGTTTTTTCGGGATAGCGACAATTTTATTCTTTTGGAAATCTTCCGGTACTTCTCCTTTTTCGTACATATCTCTAATCAATTCAAACAGTGCGTCACGAGTTCCTTCACTGGAGGCTTTTATGAGGTCCGCACTTATGCCATCTATGCCTGGCGCTTTATTATTTTTCAATTCTTTCAAAGCCCTGTCGAATTCTGATCTCAATATCGAATCTCCCAATTCTTCCTCATCTACATCCTCCTCCTTCTCTAAAAGTGCTATATCATCGTTTCCTCTATACAAGTCTTCCAAATGATTGATCCACTGTTCTATTTTCTCTTCCGTTTTTATCAATTGTAGTCCTAGAGAGTTTCTAATCTTATTGCTTCTAGATTTCATTTGTCCGAAAAATTCTTTAATAATCCTATATGCTTCATCTATTTTTCCTAAATGTAATCTTATTTCTATTTCGTGACATTTCTCTTCTAACCACTGTCCTTTTGCTTTCCTTGATTCTCTTATTATTTTATTTCTCAATGATTTGTATCGTTGCTGGCCTTCTTGGCTATCATTATTCTTGTATTTTCTTCTTTCATTTATCAATTCTAAAATTTCTCCCGTTATCCATGGGTTTTTAGGTTCTACTCCATCATTCTTCAAAATCTTATCCGCACATTCTCTTATATTCCCCTTCATCTTTGTCCATCTCCTCTCTATTCCCAAGTCTTTCTCTTTTTGATCTCCCAATTTTTCATCCAACATTTTCTCGAACGCCTCATGTGTTTGTTTTTGCTTGAGGTTCTTCAAATTCCATCTTTTCTGCATTTTCCTTTTCTTCTTCAGAGATTTGAATTTCAGAGAACATTTCATCATCAACATATTATGATCACTATCTATATCTGCACCGGGATAAGTTTTACAGTTTTTCACTTGGTTTCTAAATCTTTGTTTCACTAATATGTAATCAATTTGGTATCTTGCTGTATCTCCTGGCATTTTCCAAGTTTAGATTCTTCTTGGATGATTTTCGAATAAAGTGTTTGTGATAACCATCTCATGATTTCCACAAAATTCGACTAAACGTTGGCCTCTATCGTTCCTCCTCCCTAACGCGAAATCTCCTATAATGTTGTCCTCTTTTCCTTGTCCTACTACCGCATTCCAATCCCCCATCACTATCAAATTCTCTTCCCCCTTTACATATTCTATCACTTCTTCTATTTCTTCGTACGTTTTTTCAATATCTTCCTTCGTATATGCAGATGTGGGCATGTATACTTGAACTATGACTGTGTCTACCGGTTTTGTTCTGATTCTAACCATCATCACCCGTTCATTATGTTGCAAATCAATCAAGGAACATGGACATGCTTACGTTGTTTGTCATTTTGAGCTCCTCGCTCCTGAGCCATTTGAATTTTGTATCGACAACTGAAGTGGTATGCTACTGGGATACGTCATCGCTGAATCGGGGAGGTATATATTCTCTCTTGTGCATGATCATTTCGCTCCGAATTCGGATTCTTCATTGTGGGAACATATTTAAGGAGATGCCAAGTTTGGGAAGGAGGAACTGTACCAATATATCCCGGGCTGCACCCACCTAATCGCAGGAATTATTGATCCCCAAAATATTACAGTTTTTGATCCATATCAGACAGCGACATTCACTCAGCTTGCCTTCATGAAAAAGGCTCAAGAACTCAAAGTCTATTTAGGCGTAGGATGCCTTATTTCATTTCCCAGGGATTGCGATCCACGTAAATATTCTGATCTGGTAAATATAATTGAAACGCTCCCCAGATAGCAGCGCATTGCTTTGAATCGCTTTCAATACGCGTTCATTGTACATTTCCTATTATGGCAATGTACAATAAACGCGCATTCGAAACGCTGTATTGCTACTTGGGTTAGCACTATTCCTCAGACAGCACAACGTGCCACTGGAACGTTTATGGAAGGTTTAGAGAACGTAGAGGAGGTTTCTTGAACGTTCAGGAAACGTCCTAGAGACACATTGTGCTGTTAGGGTTGATAAAATACTGACATCTCACCTCAGATAAAAAACGAACACTCGAGAAGTCGCCTCATCAATGACATGGTCGAAATAGTCAAACTTTTTGGACTGGACGGTATCGATTTATCTTGGTCATTCCCAACATCTTGTCCACAGGACGGAATGAACGTTGCCCCGAATACTGAACCAGGGCTGAGTCATTTATTCGCAGGTGTTCACGAATTGCATTACACAAGGTTTGCAGGACATCCAGTTGATGAGACTCCCCAAATTCGGAGGGACTTCATAAGATTCCTCACAGATCTCCAACAACGTTTGAAGCCCGAGTTTAAGAATTTGACAATAACGGTGCTGCCACATTCCCTCACGAGTTCGTACATTCTTCTATACCCACCTTGTTGTTAATGCTTCATGCTCCACTTAGAATTTATAATTTATAGAGTACTATGATATGGATCGCCTCCATCCACTAGTAGGAGCCATCCACTCACTCAGTTTTGACTATAAAACTCCGTATCTCCAGAATAATGAAGCTGATTTCACCGCGCCTTTATTCGGTCTCCCAAATCAAGTGCAAGTCAGTGTTCGGAGCAGTGTCAAGTATGCATACTTATGATAGTAACGAATTTTCAATCGCAGTCGAAACACAAAGTTTTTGGTTTATCATATTGCAGTGTTTGGATGAGACAAGTGCCAACCCAGAAGTTGATTCTCGTAATATCAACCTTTGCACGGACCTGGTGGGTGGACCCATACGCGATTAACCAAACCAACTTAAAACCACCTCTTCCAGCTTATGACGTAGGAGATGCAGGACCACTCACCCACACGAAAGGCATGTTAGCTCAGTACGAAGCATGTTATAGCCCATTTTACCCATACTCACTGGTTACTCCAGAGCAGTGGATTGGACGTTTTGGAGTGATCTAGTGACTATTTGACTGAGAGAGAATGAGCCACGATGGCAACATTGCCGGAAATTGAATCGAAGATAATTTCACTTGAAATAATAAAGTCCCGTGTGGGAATTTTTCCGGGCTCAAACCTGGGCCAGGTTTATAATCCCTACTCAAAATGTGGCCCTGATTAGAACACCTGGATTGGCCCCAACTTGGGGTGTTATGCTCTTCAATCTAGGCCCCGTAATAGTTCCCAAACTTGGCCCACATCAAAAATTCAACTTGGGCCAACTTAGGGAGTTCATTTTAGCCCATATGAATTTTCGAATTTCATCCTGCGCTGGGTCCCAGGATATTTGGGTAATATTCCTCAGATAAAAGGCGAATGAATTTGTTTCAGCGAAATGTTCTCTGAGGGTTAGCTTTTGATAGATCTACGCTTTATGTAAAATACCATCCAATCCAAAACAAATTACAATTCCCATCCTCTCTCGTATGTAGATTTTCAGAAAGGTAATCGAAATATTTTCCCCAGTCAGCCAAAGGGGCATCAAATTTTTGGAATTTCAATTTCGAGCTCATAGGTTCCCTGGTGAAAATGGGAGCGAGAAGAAAGAGTGAACGAAGCGTATGCTGAAGGGTAACAGAAACTTTAATGGAAAGGATACAAAGAGTATGTGAAACAGGAATTGAAACAAAGAAAGCGGGAAACATTCAAGAAATCTAGACAAAAAAATTGAACCCTGTGGTGGGAATCGAACCGGTGACTTTCACTATGGTAGGGTCTTATCCACTGAGCCATGGATTTTCGTTAACATCGATTGCTGAAAGATGTTATTTGAAGTCAGAATAGGTATGACTCGCATATAACGCTCCATATAACCTACTATTACGTTACATGATGCATATGCGAAACGGGATCGGGAATTTATGAAACGTATACAGAACGTATCATTTGATGACTTTCCAGCAAGCGGATATCATACGCTCCAGAAAGAGGAAGTTGAAACCTTTTTCGCTTCGTATACGTTTCCTTCTCGCTTTGGAATCAAATTCATTGCGATCATATAAAAATATCTGTAGTTATTTTCTTTGATTGCCTCAGCATTTGTTCACAAAATTCAACGTCATTCGAAAATTGTTATCCTCATTCTGAGAGGAATCAACAAAAACGTTGTTCACCGAGGACAGGGAGAATATGAATTCTACGTTACGCGATGTGATTATTACCATTCCAAAATACTTGACATCCAACTTCAATTCGACAATAAAGATAATATCATACTTTCGTGTCCAAACAATGTCATGCCTCATAAAATTCAATAGATTTTATTCTTGAATCCATGTTCCATGTGGCAATCGTGCTTCGATGTGGATAATTGTCTATATTATGAATTCAGTCAATTTGAATCTAGCTGCAAAGAATATGAAAATTTTGATCCTCTTTTGCGTTTTCTTGTTATATTCCAAATATGCATCGACGTTTAAACTGGTATGTTATTGGGATACTTCATCGCTGCTTCGAAAAGGTGAGAAACGTTTGACTCCATGTTTTCGCTTCATATGCATGTTCTCTCACATATTTCAGGGGATGCGTACTTTGGAATGGAACAGTTGAAAGTACAGTTTTCTTTTTGCACACATGTGATCGTGGGATTCTTCGATATGAAGGATTTAGTTTCTAAAAACACATCTTCGACCGATAGTCAAAATCAGTTATTGTATACGATTTCTACTCTGGAAAGACCTCCCAGTTTGAAAATATATTTAGGTGTCGGATGCGGCGTTTCTTGCCCAACATTCTGCGACGTGTATGAATACCATCATATGGCAAGTAATTCCTGGACAACCCTCAGCTATAATGATAATATGGGAATGATTTTAGATGATTCGCAATGTCGTGTGGGATCGTTTCATGTATGTAATGATCAGAACAGTTGTCGAATATAACTTCGATGGGATAGATTTGTCTTGGCCCTTTCTGAGGTATCAACAGAAATCGGGTTCAGACAGGTCTGAGAGTCAGCCAGGACCAAGCTGGACTTCATCCATGGCTACATCAGATTCCTCACAGCAGGATCTAGCTTATGACTCTCCTCAAATGTTTTCGAAGGCGCGGGAACTTTTCGCAGATTTAATCAAAGTTCTTGGGAATCGGTTGAAGGTGCATCAAAAAAATTTAACCATCACAGTTTTGCCACGAGTTTACGCAAGTTCGTACAAATTTTTACTAGTTGATATTCGAAACGGGGGTTTAATAGTCTCAATTCACAGTTAACTACAACATCAAGAAGATTGCTCCATTGGTCGATGCTTTTCATATACTGGGTTTTGATTACAAATCTCCGTATAATCAACCTCAACACGCTGAATATACATCATCTTTATTCGGATCTCATCCAATGTCGTCTGACGCGATAGATCCCAGTATCAGGTGTGACCAAGTTCCATCAAAATATTGCGGGCAGAAATTAAGTGGAAATACAAGTATTTCAATTGTTTGAAATGTTCCAGGACATGGCTGAGGGAAGTGCCATCCGATCAGTTGGTACTTGGACTACCAACATTCGCCCGTACATGGCTCGTCAATGGGCGTGACATCTCACCACCATTTCACCCACCGTACCCAGCTTACAGTATAGGTGGTACAGGACCATCCACTCACTGGCCAGGAATGCTAGCGTATTATGAAGTGTGTCCATCCCTGCTTCCTGGGAATGGTTTAGAAACCCCCGTCAAATGGATTTCCCTGTTCTCAACTCGTATTACGGACCAGGTCACTTGGCGTGGAGCATGGAGGCTTGGTGTGTCACGGCGCGGTGCTACCACGTGGGCAACCTACGATACTCCGGAAGTCGTCATCCGCAAAGTTTCTTATGCAAAGGAAATGAATTTGGGGGGGATTGGTATCTATGACTTATCTTTAGATGATTTTCGTGGAGTATGCATCGAACATTCGGTCTTGATGACTGCATGGAATGCCTTAAGTACATGAACACATGAATCCATGAAGAAATTTGATTATCGTTCTCTTCCGTTATAAGTCGTGATTTGATATTAAATTCTCAAAAATGTGCAGAAGTCTTTGTAAAACTTGTCAATAAAAACATCTGACCTCTGTTATCAAAACCAAGGTCATTCGATCTCTCATCCTATCTCTCTTGAGTTCAACAGAAGACTGACTCATCTGATTGATGCATTCGATTTATATTCAATATCAGAATATCTATATCGAATATAGCATGATTTACCGTGATTCTAAAATATTCAAACAAAACTATAATTATTAGGACAGCTATAGCTATAGTATGCACATAATAAAAATCCTATATATATCATCAATGTGTCCCATCCTGATCGAGTCTCATAAAATCTTAGTTGTTTTCCTTTACACGAGGGTAGAATCCTGATTTCCTTTGAGAGAAAGAGAAGAAGGAAAACGGAGGAAGCAAAACCGTTGGAATCGTGCATCGGTTAAGCCGAGAATGATTGCCTCTAATTTCTCTCGACGAGAGGCAAGAAACTTCCTAATGCTTTCAACATGCTCCCCGCTTACGAGTCCCGGTATCAGTTCGCGCCCCTTGCATCCCCAATGTTTTTGCACCCTAAAGCCGACCGAAGACGAGCATTTTCTCTCTGTCTCTCGACAATCGCTGCTATTCACTGGAAACCAATTCTCACAGATTGTACTCTCGATGAACGGAAGAATCAAATATTCTCAAGTCTCTCGTATTCGTTCTCCTCTGCGTCATCTTGTTCCATGACCTCTAACCGTCCAATATTCTCGAGAACAGAATCATTATTCTTTTCATTGTCGTAACTTTGGTTTCTGTCAACGGCGTATAAAGAAGTTATGACTGCCTTATGTGGGCGATGAAAATTTTTTTAATAAGCGTAAGAAAAATCTTCTCCGAGATGCTTTCTCTCGTCATCCGGACAATGGATGCGCTTATGAATGGCAAGGTGATTTTTTTTCCCTTAACCAGCTTGGAACTTCTCTTGGAAAGGAAGAATTCTTTTTCTTCCTTCTCTTCTCTTTACCGTTCTAAATGTAAGTGGCAACTTTATGAACGATCTACGCGAACTATGGGACCAAAGTTTTGTCATCAAGATGTTCAACCATTGTTGGAACATATGAAATGTGAAGCAAGGATGAGTAATTTTTCATTGTTCTTTCAATTATTTGAATTTTAAGCATAAGAGTTTTCGAATGATGATAAGTCAACCTTGGAATCTCGTTGAATAACCTCGTTCTACGTGAAGCTGGGAAAACTGAAGATCAAAATGATGGAATTGGAACGACAGAACGGAGAGAAATGAATTTACAATGATGAGTTTGGATTGAATGATCTGAAAAAAAATAGTTCAGGTTGTAGGTGAGATTGTAATGAAAAGGGAATCGTGTAAGATTGAAAGGTCTCTGCGGATCATTCATAGTTGCGATGTTGAACGGGGTATATAGGAAAGCACGAGAGAAGACGAGAAAAGGCGAGAAAAGGCAAGAAAAGCCAAGTAGTTGAGATGAGTGCGCGTACCTTGAATGGGTTAAGGAATGAATGGAAGTGGAATAAAAAGGAACGCGAATGCGAAAAATCCTGCGTAAGGTAGGAAAAATATGTACCTACAGAGAGCTAAGCTTTGATGTATAATTACAAGAAAATCTATCTTTGTAAAACTCTCTCATTTTCTCTGATAATTATTTTCATCGTTCCATATCTTCATTATCATTGGTGCGAAATGAATTTTATTAGTCCATTGTTTGAAATATGATGAGGGATTTCGAAGAATATCGTGCTGGGAGAATTAATCTTTCGTTGGGTATGTTGATGAACTAATCAAATGAATATGAAGTTTACATTATATTCACAATGTATTTTCTCTCAAACTTCGAACTGATGGAAAGGAGGAGAAAAAAAAAAATATATATATATGCACATATCGTTACGAGAATTATTCAACGAGAAGAGAAGTGGAGGAAATTGATAAAAGCAACTTTTTGTGTACGTTCAAGGGTTTCTTCGTACAAGAGCAAGACCTTTGATCATGTTGGAAAATCAGAAGCAGCAGGAGCAGCAGCAACGGGAGAAGCGAAGAGAAAAAAACGCACAATAAGAGAGCCTTGATGCTACCACGTATTTTCTTTTAAATTTATATTCTCCTTGAGTTATGGACGGATAGTTAGGTATGCACTGTGCATGCAATCTTGCATGCATGTTCTCTACCCTCCCTTGTTGGTAATTTTCCAAAGACTCGATCTCCCTTCGCGAAGTGAGCCTAAAAAAGCCTAATCTACTTTTTCCCTTCCTTTCTCCGACATCCCTCCCGTATCCCAAGTCTTAAGCCTCACTCTTCCTTCGGCCATTTGAAAACTTTTGAGTGATCTTCTCCTCGCGATGGTCTCTCGTTCAAACCCTTAGAGTTCTTCTTCTTCTTCTTCTCCTTTCTTTCCTCTTTCCTCCTTCCTTTTTCTCGGGTTATTTCACTTCTCATAAAAGGAAGTCAAGTATCCTCCTCTCAAACTCTTTAGTACCTCTGACTTTCAAGACTTTTTTGTTTATTCTCTTTTCTCCCTTTTTTGCCCGAAACTGAGGTGGGTAGAGCTCGCGAGTTTCTCGAACTCGCAAAAATTTCCTCGACTAGAAGAGAGGTAATCGTAAAAAAGCTGGAACTCCAATTTAATTAATTCTTCATGACTTTTTGGGATCGAAATCTTCGATCAAATCCTGAGAGTGAAATTTGAATGAAATTTTGAAGATCGACTAAATCGTTAATTCGGGATGTTGATTTGAAAGAATTGAAGAAAGTTGAAGAAGAAAATGAGCTACGTTGAACGTTTCACTGACTCCTCATATTCTTGAAATTCATGCTCTCACGTTCTTCCGCACCATTTTCCCTCGTTTCAAAGAGAGATGTAACGAGTCTAGGCTAGGAGATGCGAGCAACGACGACTACCTTCCATCTACGCTACCAAGTTTTCTCTCCTACACGACTTCTACACGCTATACATCCGTGTATGAGAAATTCTGAAAATCTTAAGAAAATTAATTCCTCGATATTTTGATCGGGAAAGTTTATACACGTTTTATGAAATGATGAATTTACAAAGAAGTAGGTACCTCATCGCTTCTTTGGTGCTTAGAAAGCACCAGTAGCAAGATTTCTGAAGTGTATACTGAAGATATGTACTCTGAAAGAAGATGTATACCGAAGAAGTTGGTACACTGAAGATCTCTGAGACTGCAAACATTTGACGTGACATTAAACGTAACGTTGTCTGCATCGTATAAAAAATTACACGATGAAACTGGGACAAGCTTCATCCCGGAAATACGAATGACGAATAAAAAAAATTTCTTGGAGCTTATACCTGCGTATATTTAATATTTCAGTTCCACGGGGTTTCGTTGTTTATTTGTATTCATTGGATATTTAGATAAATTTGTTGATGGGAAAGAAAAGTTGGTTTGTTTATCCCAGTACGAGAGATGAGACAGATGTAATCTAGGCTGGATAATAGAGATTGGCATGGAGGAAGAGAGATACAGAAATGATTGCTGCGAGGATATTCCTTGTGATTCCAATGCGAAGACGTAGAGGCTCGACTGATTAAAGTTTCTGCTTCACTCCTTCTAACTTCCTTAAGCCTCATCTTCCTCATCTTCCTCATCTTCCTCTCATTTCGTCTTCACATATAATCATACTACTGTTCTACCGCTGTTATATCCCACGACTCCTACCATTGATACTATTTCTGCCAACACTACCAGGGAGAAGAGGATTTCAAAATAGAATAGCGAGTGTTCAAAGTGATTTCTCAACGTCTCATGTACAGTATTATAGAATATGCCAAGCAGCAGTGGCATGATTATTGTGCGGACGACGCGCCAAGATGTTGTAATTATCACCACTCCTCTTGATACATCAATCATAAAATTCAAGTATATCAATAATTTTTTCCTCCCTCTGGTCTACCTCCATCATATTCCAATTCCACGCAGTTCCAACCACCCTCGTTGATTTTGGATCATTATTCGAAATGGAGGTCGAATAACGAGACGAAAAAACACACTCCATGTAAATTTCAAACAACGGATCGTTATCGAATACCACACAACGTGAGCTAAATTCATCATCATCATCATCATCGAGATGGTGATATAATTATCTCACAGAAAATGTGCATATGAGAATTTAATCTTCCCCTCTACCGCATCGATATATGAAATAAATTATTGGTTATTACGCATTCTGTGTGAACTTGGAGCAAAGAGGATTTTTCGACTCACTGTCGATATTCGTATATTTTTCTGGCTCTGAGAATGTGGATTATATTATTCCATGTGAGAACCTCTGGATTTTGGGTGTTTGATGCAATGCATGAGGGAGAGAGTCAGTTCCAGTGAAACTGTGATTGCGGGATCAGAGTTATCACGAATCTATCGTAATTCGATAGTTCCCGTCCGATGATTTTTGTTATCCAGGTACGTATTTGTATTTCTCCCATCCTGAATACAATTTTGAGGGATTTGAAGTCCCATGAAATAAAGGAGACAATTATTCCGAAGAATACTTGATGGATTTGAATCAGTGAAATCTCACTTTTTCTGCAATCAATGATTGACCATCGAATTGGATAAGGGAGATTTCACTGCATCATCAGTGGATATTCACTGATTTCGAATCGAGAGAGAGGGAATTTCAAATGGAATATTGTTGGAGGAAGAAGTTTTTCGTTTTTCCTGAAACTTCCAGAATTCCTTTGAATCTCTCCTCGTTCCAGTGATTTCAGATTATATTCCTCAAAGCGTTTTAGAATAGATTCTCTGAGAAATTCGAACAAAATCAAAAATTCTGATAACTTGAATGCTTTCTCTACATGACTTTGAATTCCATTGATTTTGCCTAAATCCTTCTGAATGTTTTTAAATCTTTTATATTGAATTCACAACATTTTCCAAAAACATCTTGAAGCATAGAAAGAGCCTTTCTGATTGTAATTTTCCACAGTTGCTGTGTTATGAATTTTTAGATAAATTCTACTGAATTCCAAGAAACTTCAACTAAAGTTCAAAACACGGAGAAAAACGTATGGGAAATGTGTAGCAGGGTTTACCATAATGATGACAGTTTTGGAACACATGAGCATTTATGTGCACTCCTCCTTCAATTATGGCAATCCATACCTCATTTTGATGACAATAATTCTGCATCTGACAAATATTCCTATAATTGAAGAAAAAATTACTACTAATTGAAGGAGAAATGTTCATCAATCCCCACGTGTTCCAAAACTACTATTATTATGGGGATCTCTGCTACAAATTTTTCTCCGTTCTAAATTCTAAGACTTAATCGAATTTCTCGAACTTCGACAAAACTCATCTGAAAATTCAGAAAGAAGTGGCTATGGAGGATCACAGTCACATTTTCTGAATCTTCAAAATGAGCTTTTGTACGGTGTAAAATTCCTTGGAACTGCTCTGAACTTTTCTGAATCCCTCCAGGTACGTCAACTTTCGATTACTCTGCGATTTCGCATCAATGATTGATTCAGGAATATTTCACTCTGAATTCTTCTGGATTCCTTTATAAGTCTCTATTTCGATTTCATCTAAACGACGAGTCCCTGAATTTTGAGCTTTTTTCATATGTCTGATCTTGGAGGGATGGTTCTCCTTAAGCCATCCAAAAATGACGTGTTTCTCTTGATTTTTTTTTCTCCACAGAAGGAAGTGGATACATAATGCCAAGTTTCTTACACACATTTGTTGAGTATTCAGGTGTACAACAATTTGTGTGCAGCCAAAAATAATGACATGAGGAAATGATGTACACGTCGCGACGTGACGGTTTTAGGAAAAGAGGTCCTGCTGATTTACATTGTAGTTCTTTGAATGATGATCTGAAATTCAAGAACGGAAGATTTTTGCTGAATATCATTGCTGATATCAGTCTGATGTCGGAAATTAAAAAAATTATGGACACATGAACTCTTGATACCGATTTTTTTCTATTTTTTTTCGCTCTTTGAAGTACTATAGAAAACCGATGAACTTTGCAATCCTCCGACACTTAAGTTCAGATGCCAACGAATTGGACCATGTTGATAAGAATCTCCCTTTAGTTCCATTTGGAATACACTAGTCTCGATCTGTGGACCGTGATTCTCCTGAAATGCCGTAGTCTTCTAGAAATGAGAGACTTTCAAAGTCACCCTAGTGGTAACAGCCAGAGTTGACGAATGGCGTGGTACTGGCGAAGTTGTATTTGCCAGACTTCGGCAGACACAACTGTACCCATTCAGAATTATTACCAGTTTTCCAACTGGCGCCAAATGTTCGCCGGATTTCAGACGGTACTGGCTCAGGTGGTCGAACGAACTGTATCCGAATCAGAGTTGGTTGGATGGTGAAATGCGAGAAAAAGACGATACGACACCAATATCGATGCAACGTTATTCTAATACGGAACAGATAGTGGATAGGGATTCCACTGATCTTTCCAATAACACGGTTACTTTGATAAGACAATACTGCGCCAGTATTGAGCCAGAGTTAGTATTAGCATTCAATATGTTCGATAGATGACAATATGCCAGTATTGATAGGACTCTGGCTGACTATGGAATCGGTAGTCAACTAAAGTTAGAATCACGATCTTGGCAATTCAGCTGTCGTAGTGAGCCATCGAAGTCTTGCCAGCATAAGGCCAGAGTTGGTGTCATCATTCAATATGTTCGAGAGATAACAATGTGCCAGCATTGCTAGGACTTTATTCCACTATGGAATCTATGGTGAATTGTATGACTTCAACGGTCCCATCACAATGAATGGCAATTTGAGTGATTCGTCGTCAACTCGGAGATCGGCTGATGTGATATAGACTCAGTTTCTCACTAGCAAGTGCCTTCCTTCGATGACGATAATGAGAACAATGAATCATTCAGATTCTCAAAGTTGAAATTTAATGTATTTTTTCTTCACTTGAAATATGATGACTCCTGGTGACTCCGGTTACCGGTACTGTGCCAATATTGGGTCGGGTTTGAATTTCTACAAAGGATGTCATCATTCCGACTCGTTGTCATTTCTTATCCATCTCTGGCGAAACAACTGATCCTGTTGCAATGCCAGAATTTCACCATAGCAGGCTCACATCAGACATCGCTATCGTCGTGGAGTTAAATGTTATATTGGCCCTTATGTCAAATGGTGTTATCATTTCAACTCGTTTGCCAGTACTGGCAGTCCAACTGGCCCCATAATAATCGCTCTAGATATGCCAGTACTGGGACCTCCGGCAACAATAGTGAGCCAGTTTCGGCCCGTGTTTCCATTTCCATATGGATATTTTCATTTTCTTCGATAAGATCATATCTTCAAGACTTCTTTCCCTGCAAGAATATTTGTACTATCAAAGAACACTCATATAATGACGCTCCAGGCGATGTATACCCCATCTCCAGATCCGTACAAAAGAACAAAAATTCTTGGAGACACAGAGATATAAATATCATTGTAACATAAGGACGTGTGAACAATCGTTCTCCGCTTGTTCTCCCACGGTTATACTCTGATATCATAATAATGTAGGGTTTTCGGATTTGAGTCACGTTTCTTGTCGTTCGATTTCCGACAACCTGACCAAAAGACTTTTTACCTTGAAAGATCAAGTTCAGCGACAAGGGACATGGCCTTAATTCGAAGCTCAAATTCATTACAACAATATCCCAAGGGAATTTTTTTCATTTTTCTTCAATGTTTGTTGAATTCTCGCATCTTTCTTGTGTTTTCTCAACGAAATTCGTTGAACTTCCTTCGGAGATTCAGAGAATTTTCATTCTCTTCTTTAGTTTCTTATTATTATTCTTGGATACAGATTCATGGGGTCGTTCCGATTCAATCGAACGAGGAATGTATTTCATCCTTATCATGAAAATAACGGAGGTCGGAAATATAATTCGTCAACTTATGAGTACAAATGATCCGCTCAGAATAAATGTTTACAAAATAACAATGGATTTTGTCAATAAGAGGCATTTATATATCGATAAAACGTCGAAGGGAGCTCATAATAAAGGTTTCGCGAGATTCTTTTATGTTTTATAGGGAAGAAGATGTAGTCGACGATCAATGATGTTATGTAGCGAATCAATGGGTTTGACGAAGAGGAGGCACAATAAGACAAAGCCTGAATGTCACCAGTGAGGGTGATTTCCAAGAATCAATTGATCAATATGAATTAGCATCACATAATATAAAGGGGAAGAAATGAAAAAACCCTAGTGAAAAATAGCTGTCTCATTCGAGAGCCGCGAGAGAACTCTTCCGAGGGATGAATATCTTTTTTCGAATTTACAGTTGAGGTAGGGATGGGTGATATTCAGCGTATCGATATTTCATACAGAAATATCGCATGAAACAAGACAACGCTGGATAAAAATTTAAATAAGGAGCAAGATGATAAATAAATAACGTCGCTTCATTTATGTTATTCCTCTTCGGAATTTTTCTTGTTATCAAGAATATCAGTTTTTCTCAATATTATTGAAACAATTCCCGTTTCAGACCCATCACGAAGACAAGTCAATATTTGACGTCTTTTAAACGATTTTTGAACCTTTGTTCTGACGTTGTTTTCACGAAGCATATTATTGATCAACCACGAACGGTTATTGACTGTTTGTGACGTTTTTCAAACTTACATTCATTCATTGGGAGTTTATTATCCGCAAAATAAAATATTTCATTCGCTAGGATTTCTTATTTAAAATGCTGTTTCATTCCAATTTTGAGGGAAGTTTCAATAAAGCCCCAAGTTCCTTCTGTTTACTTTTCATTCCACATTTTGAAAACATCTTGTGAATTCAACACTTCTATCCCTTTTTTCCACGCTTTACAAATTTTTTCATGTTTTTTACCGTTTCTCCCACAAGGGAAACTTCCCGACTGCCAAAAGCCAGCGAAACCAAGCGAGCTATACAAATCTATTTGTTTGGATTGGAACATCGATTCTTCCCAAAACTCAAATTCCCCAAACAATCGAAGAATTCACAATTGAAAACTAATCAAAATTGAATCACAATCCACCCTCGTCTGTTATTTCATTTCAAACTCATGTTTTTTTCACACGAGAAGCAGAGATTTTGATTAAAATGTCTACTTTTCGTATCCAACAAAGTGTCCCCACATACGCAAGGAGGGAGGCAATAATTGAATTTACACTAAGAGAATGATCGAGGGCAAACCTTGATCCAATAATTCCAAGCCGGTTCGCTCGAGGGTCCTCTCGATTCCAACAGAGGAAGGGCAAAAGCTCTTGGGCGACATCGTTTGGCCATTGCGGAGACGTGTAACCACGAAATCGGTGCTACTAGGAAGATTTGTACGATATTTCAACGGGTGCAAGATACTTTGGTCCGGTGCTTCTCTAAGTGTTCTTCCTTGTACGCTATAAGGTTTCGCCTTGGGGTACTCTTGTATACGTGTATAAGCTTAAGCGGTTTACTATACTCGTTTACGATAAATGAACTATATACAGATGTATAGATCTTATTCAAATGAACTTGCGGTGAGTTACACACGAAGTATTGAAAGAGTATTCGTCAGAAAAGTTTCGTTCAGTGGTACGTTAAGGTTTGGATTTAGGATATGATAGGAGTTGAAATATTCAACGGGTGCGCGTGGCTATTTCGCCTGGGGAGCCAAAGATGGAGATGGATGAGAGAAGATAGAAATCGTCGCCAGACAGCCGCAAACCAATCTGGTAGACACCTTTGGTTGGTCGGACGGTCGGGAGATTTTACCGAGTGATATTCGTACAGTAGTTTTAATGCTCGCTCACTTTACTCAATGGTCAAGTGTTTTTCAAATCATTCGCAAATACCGTTCTTCTCGTCAGAGGGAAGAAAGAATTCTACCCAGAACGTATGATATTTTTCCCCCCTGGTTGATGGTATCAACATTCTTCTTGAGCCTCCTATTCACTTTTTTATGTATCGTCGAGGGTGATTGCACTCTTCTTTCAAAACCTGTGTATAATTTATGTCAATAATACCATCTGTTGTTTCGATTCGCTGGTATAAAACGGCAAGAGAAATGAAAATAGAATATTATTTCTCTCGTGTATTTTCTTCGAATTTTTCACGTTATATGTTGTAAGCGAAGCACCTCGTTGCGTATCGAAACTAGTAAACCACCGATAAGGTGAACGAGCTCCCCAACTACGAACTGCGAACTACGAACTACGAACTGCGAACTACGGGCTACGGGAGGACACTTAACGATTATCAACGAACTTATTGCAGCACCGACTCCACGAGTGATGGATGGTACTAATTATGGTAAAGTGAGGCGATAACAGACGTGAGATGCATAATAATATAGGAAGTGTGATAACCGTCAGCCAACCTTGTGTGGATGCATTATAAAAATGAAGTTATCGTCCGACGATTTGTTGGCTTCTCGTGATTCCAGATCCTAACAAGAAGTTGTACGGTTTCCCCTGGATTTCGATACGAACGTCGATATCTACAAAATATTTATCACTGAAGGGAGACATACTTTTTCCCATAATTCTTCCGTTCCTAGTTCTCCACTATAAAATATCGCAGTGAAATCTCGCAGTGTATCAATGTGATTAAAGACAAACATGAAACTCGAGGCAAAGTACGAAAAGCTGTCGTCTCTTTCCCTACCGACGAATCCAAGCTTCTTCTTCTCCTTTTGTTTTCATTACCCTTCTCTCTTCCGCTTTTTTCTTGTTTTATGTGGGTTAACGAGCCTAGATTCTTGATATCTGCCGTTTGGATCTGAAAAGTCCGGAGTAGAGAATAGTTCGAGGATAAAAGTTATGGTCTCGGTGGGATCTCTTTCGTAAGGATTTTGCTGGATCAACTGCAGGAGTCGTTTAAACGCTTCGACTAGATCCGGCTTATTTGAACCCTCTCCTCTGCCACAACTTCTTCTTCTTCTTCTTCTTATACGTTCGGTTATCTGGAAACATCAAGAAGTGTCTTTAACTATCGTTCCCTTATCGTCAACATATCCATCTTTGATGATAAAAGAGTTCCGATGTTGACACTTCGTCAACGACCGAAGATATCACTTTTTCTATTTGTCTCTTCTTCGTCCAACTGTAATACGAATCACTCGATAAAGGAAGTGCCCTATAAAAAATAAATTGTCCAAAGTTTTACGATGTAACGGGAACGAATATCCTCTCTCATCTTCGATGAAAATACTTCCATGCGCGCCCTGAGTGTAGCCAAACTGCTGTGTTTTGACATAAGCGTGAAGCGGGGAACACTATCAACTGATAAACTGAGGAGAGTTGATCTGCAAGATAGTCGATTTGAGTGGAATCAGCTGGAGGATTAAATTCCTCTTTCCAAAGTTTTGGGACACTTTGAGAAGACCTTTCTTCGTGTTATAGAATTTAGATCAGTTGCTTCAGCGAAGATTCGCTGTGCGGTCTTCCGCGATTGGCAAAATTCAATAAATTTTGGGCTTCCGGAGTGGAGCCACGTCTTGTAGAGGCAAAGGATGGAATAATGGGCCCCTGCTGGTAATATGGGCTCCCTCTGTATCTGATTATGTAAGTCACGAATTCTAGCGGTGAACACTCCAACTACTGGAACTAGTTCCCAAACGACACTGTAGATCGCGCTGATTGCTCAGGTGTTATGATTGATGATATATCAAGCAATGAATTTTGTGCTCGTTATTAAAAGTTTGACCCAATATTACTACAATTTTTTCATTTCAACTGGTGAAACCAAGTTTGGGTATGTATTTAGTATGCTATAAAGATCACGTCTCACATCAACTAATGTCAATTTATTTATAGTCGAGGGTAGAAAAATTTTATTCTCGAAGATGGTCAGGGTGGATATACGGGCTCTCTGCACTGCGAGTATTATGGCCCCCGATTCTACAAACATTCGGAGTGAGGTGAACTATGGGTCAAGTATGTGATTTGTGACACGTGGACTCACAATGATTGTGCTGGTTGCGAAAAAGATGTTTACATTTGTGACTTCTGTAAATAAATTAAAACGAAAACGATTCTTCCAGTTGGTTTATGATAAGTCACTTTTCTTCATTTTGACGCAATATCCAAGCGCACTTTCAATTTGTATCTAGATTCCACTCTATTCTATGTGAATTCATGAGTAAATGAACACTTCTCTTTAATTGTTTTATTTCTTTGACAAAAATACCTTGGAGCCCATTTACCCGCACAAATGTTGGTGATGAAAAAATGGGAAACTTTAGAAAAACGATTATATTCCTTTAATGACTGCGAAGAATGAAACGGGACTTCATGCAATTAGTGTTGGGTAGTTCACAGAAGAATTATGATTTATTTCAAATTTGTATACTGAAAATAGAAGGAGTTATTAGAAATGAAGAAAGTGGGGGCCCATATATCCACCCTTACCTCTATCGGTTGGTTGCCGACGTTTCGCCATAATTGCAGCTGGATTCTGAAGCTACTAATACCACTCTAAAGAAGCCAGCTGCAATGATGGCGAAACGTCGGCAACCAACCGATGCGAGACGCGGCTCCACTCTGGAAGCTCTAAATGTATTTTATAGAATTGAAAGCTCGATGGCGCACTGCGAACAAGAGAATACAATTTTGATTTTTCACATTTCCTCTTCCGATGGATGTTCAACAAATTTCGTTGCCAAATTAATGAATTATCCATCAGAAGTGAAGTATCGGTACTTGATCGAATATTCATTGCTTCATTCAATGGGTATTCGTTGAAGCGTCATGATACGTGACAAGTCCAAATGACAATCATTAAAGTTCATGTCGACACGATGTAACAATCCTCATTATCGGATGTAATAATCACTCATTCGTTAGTTGAATATTGTTTAGAAATACTAGAATATTGTCAATTGAATTTTGAAAATTTGAGAATTCATCTCTTCCGAATTTTTCAGGATCCAATCACAGAATATTTTATTCACGTGTTTTGGTGCTATTCTCCTTTTCCCTCCATCCATACTCCACATCATCGAATTCATTCCTCATCAAAACATATGATCTACAAAAAGAGAAATGATAAAAACTCCGCCGGTGTAACGAAACCGAATCAGAGAGAATACCTTCTTCAGAGAGTTTTTATTCCACAAAAAATCCCTGTCCTTTGTAGCTGAACATCAATCGTTGGTGAACGAGTACGGGAAATCACTGAACAAATGATGATGAAAAAGGATTCATTTGAGGTCATCGATGTATGTACGAACGAAAAAGCAGGAACGAATGATTACACAGAGCTTAAAACATCGATTAATTAATTCAAAGAGCCTACGTAATTATTCTCCTCGATACAACGAGCTCCAATGTTTTTTCTCTGCCTCTCTTTCAGCTTTGAACTATCATTTCCGCTATGTATTGTATCCTTTATGTCCTCCAAAATCACGATAATGACATTTTAATCTAAGCGTGCGCGACTTTCACTCAGTGAGCGAAGTCTTGTGTAGTCGTTGTTGTTGTTGTTGTGTTGAGAATGCGTGTCGCGGAATCGCTCGAGCACGCGACAATTCCAATTACAGAAAACGGAAGGAAGAAAAATGATTTTCTGTCGAGTAGAAGAAAAAAAAGAAAAGAGAAGCCTTGGAGCGTAATGAGCGTAATTAGAGTACAACTTGTATATTTGGTGGGCAGTATTTTCTTACCGGGGATTGAATGACGTAAACGAAACGGGGAAAGGGAACGGGGAATTATCATTCATTTCCAGGGGAGAGGAGGCTCGAGAAAGAAACTCTTCATTCCTAAAACTCCACTTCTCTCTTAGTTGAGTTGACAAATGTATGTTTGTGTGTGTGTGTTTTGTGTATCTCAACGAAACACAGGAAACCAAAAAGTTTTGACTGGAAACGGAGTTGATGATTAAGAGAACGGTACTCCCGTTTGCCTTTCCTTTCCTTACCCTCTGGATCCTCTACGCGACAGTTTGCTTATTTAAACTCGGCTTAAGCAAAGCCGAGTCCCGGACTTCAGGATGGTAGTCGCACGATGACGGCAACTGGAGGAGGGGACGGCTGTAAGCGTTCCATGAATGTCGGGCTTTCGAATCGAAAGATCGAAGTTTCGACGTTTAGTTTAGTTTGGGTGTAATACGCTCGTGCGGTTCGTTGAGATAAAGGCATGTAACTACTATTCGAAACAAATTGGTCACAGTTGTACCGTGCAAACTGGAGAAAAAACAACGCTAAATGAAATGTATACTCCACAGTATACAGTACACAGTATACAGTATACAGTATATCAATGTCCTCCGCAATGTTTATGAATTATGATATTTATTCTACGTAACAACATACATAGAACAACTCCACACGCATATTTGAATTTCAAAGTAAAAAGTATCACGAAACTAGATATTAATAGCGAAGAAATATTAATCGTCGTTTAATATACGACAATTTCAAGTAGCGTGCGTGTCGGAGGACGTACACCTCACGACATACTATCACATTTATTTGTTTATCCACGTTTATGGATAAAGATCACGTTCCTCACAAATTACGTGTCATAAATTTTCTGTTAGAGGGAGAAAAATATGCAGCTACATTCACAACCGATGTAAATTCGATTCTCAATTTTGGATTCAATAGAATGAGTATCCTAGCAACAATGTTATTCGTGCATGTGTGTGGGAGGTTTATTGTGTTGTGGAATGGAGTAAAGGTCGGTTTGTACCGGTCGTTGGTTCAACAAAAATCATATTTCGCGGGAAACGACGCGACGTCTGACAATGGGACATCCGGCTTTTTTTCCCCCTTGGCTGTTCCATGGCTGTCAGGAATGCCGTTGGTGTAACCGAGTCGACGTCGGGTCGCCGACGAAGGTCTCTAATAAATTTCTAGCTCAACACGTCCAACGACGAAACGAAACTGTGTATACCACGAACATTGTGGTATCGTATATACGAGTGTCCGTATAATTTCGTTCTTCTTACCGAAAGAAGCTGCAAAGGAAAGGCAATTCGCTTTCGTTCTCCCGATACCATCACGGTTATTATTGCTGCAATTATCTAACATCGAATGGAGATAATGCTTAGTTTTTGTTCGTAAAGAATAATTTATATGATTCTAATGAGGGATTATTGACTGTTATGACATCATCCATCGGCCATTCCAAGAAGATAAGTATCTTCTTCTTCTTCGCAATTACATTCGATAGATAGATCCGATGGCTGACTCATGGGAAAAATCTCCAATGCAAGATGGAGTGACGATGTGGGAATGTTGATGCGGAAAATCAGAAGTTTTGGAAAATAATCGATTTTTCAATCACAGTTCGAAAGCCTGAGTGTATAGAATTATATGACGTAGAAGTCATGAAAGTAATTTTTGTAGGAAAACTTTACAGAATTCATAGGAGATTCATCTGAGAGAAATTTTGAATGGTTCCCATTGTGAATTTTCAGGGAATATATTCCACAAACATAAAATATCCCACTTCATCGAGAACGTGATGATTTAACAATCGTGACTAATGCCTCTCCAAACAGATACTTAATACATCAACCATATCGGAAGCTTGGAATTTTTGGAAATTATCGATTCACCCTACTCGCCCCTCTCCGCAACCAATAATTCAACGAAGTTGTCCATAAATCTGGTGATTCTGTTTTTGTAATAATATTTATATCACATATTCAAACTTTTCATCTAATTTTACATTCTCTCTTTGAAGTTGAGGGAATTTTCATGCAAGGAGCAACCGTCTGAAGCAAGTTCGTTGGGTAGAGTGGAGTATGAATTTCCATGTTTTCTCCATGTCGAGAGTTCCGCGGTTAAGATAACGATCAACCATGGAAGAAACAAGTTGGGCCGAGGATCGGGAATATATGTGGTTTGCGGCTTTCTCAAATGTAGAAACTTCGGAAGATCATGATGATTATAACAATGAGAACAATTCGAATGATTAACGGGATGTACAGAATAATCCTAGAATATTTGCCAAAATTTTATGGATTTAGGTCAATCCTGTTGTATTGCAATGTGAATTTTGTTTGTACGTGTGTTTCAGTTATTTCGAGTCTGCGGAATTATCGCATTCGACTATAGAACCTGCTGGTAGAATTTTAATTGAGACATTTTTTGTTCCAACAAATTATCGGATGGAGGATTTTGGGATTCGTTGAGATGTTTTGAAAAGCTATTGTGGTTAATTACTGAAAGCTTTCCTGGATTTTCAGAGAGGATTTTCGTGAAATGCGGGAATTATTTGGACTCATCTACTGGAAGGGAGATGAAATGAATCGTTAAAGGGTTTGGTCTTCTTCTGGTGATTTTCTTTCTTGATTATTCTATGCCATGATGATCATTACAGATCAAATTCAATGAATTAGAAACTCCAAGTGGGTTATTTCGAGAACTTTACTGGGGAAATCAGCCTGGAGTTGCGGTATTGAGAGAATGAGTGGTTATTTTGTTAGGAAATTATTGTACAGCGTGTATGGCGAACTGAATAGGAATTTTAATGTCGCGTTTCAAGCGATAGCATACAATGCGATACAATCTGTTGGAGAACGAGTAAAGATTCAAAAATATCAAAAATATATCCTGAGTACTCCGTTTTGAGTAATTTCATGTTTTAATTCCTCACAGTGGTCTCTCTCATGTGTCGAGAATTCATGGTCTAAAGAAGATTTTGGAGTTTTTGAGGAATTAATTGGATCTCGAATTCCTCCTTTCCTCGAAATATTCTTGAGAAGGGATCAAGAAAGATGTATAAATTGCTTCATTGCGGATTTCCAGCTGAGTCTTTCTATGGGAATCAAGTGAATCTTATAAATTTCTGCATTCACGTGAATTGGTCGATTTCCATATGGGAATCCATAACGCCCATACTAGTTCAATTTTTGTGCAAGGAGCCATGCGAAATGAGTCAGCTGATATTGGCTGAGTACTGTTGCCCGAGTTGCCAGTACTGGCGAATTCACACTCGCCAGTGTAGAGAGCCAGTATAATATTGACGATCGCGCCGGTACTGATATTTTATATCGGCCTACCATGATGATCTTCTGGCACTGAACAGGAAACCAATTGTCCCCCCAGAACTTCACGGAGAAGAATGCTGCTCAAAAATATGAGAAGTCTTGTTATTTTCCTTAGTAAACTAGAAACAGGAACCCGTGAAAAAATTGTCAACGCTTGCTCATGCCTGATCAGGCTTGATCAGGCCTCAATTCTGTACCCACGTGATGAGGACAAATCATGTCCAATTACGCCCGATCACGCTTGATTATGCTCCATTATACATGAGAAATTCATGCATAATCAATATGTTTTTTGTGAGGAATGAAACTATAACAAGGTTATCAAACACTAATTTATTGTTAATCATTCCCGCTTATTGTGCTCATGCGGCTCCCATTCTCTAGTTCCCAGTTTTCAGGCGTAATCATGCGTGATCAGGTGTGGGTGCCTGCGTTTGGGGCCGATTCAGCATGATCAAGCATGTGTATTTGTGATATAAAAATCAACATAGAGTCATTTTGGATGAATATTTCTCAGTTGGTGAAATTTTGCATGATCACGAGCGAGAATGGTTTGTCAGGCACATTGAACTATATGACATACTGGAAAGAGCACTGGCGAAATTTCCTATAGGATGGAAGAAGAGATCTTTCGTCAGTGTGAAATGCAAGATGAAATAGCGTTATTTCTTTTCAATACATGCATCTTGAAAAGGGATGATGAGTGTTAAGGGTATCTGCTTCTTTTTCTCGCACAGTGTACTCGACTGTCTCTCTTTGACGAAAAATTTTGGAATGGCGCTCATTCCAGTATATTATACAGTTCAATGGTCAGGCATGATCGCTGGTGGTTAAGCTTGATCACGGATTTTCATGTAAGCAGAAAATTGAAGCCTTTGAAGTGATGACAAAGCTCAAAAATGTCCATCATTACCATCAATGGCAATATGAGTGATTCGTCGTCAACTCGAAGATCGGCTGATGTGATAGAGACTCAGTTTCTCTCTCGCAGGAGCCGGGTTCAATCTTCACTCAGTGAATTTTCAAGAAATCACTTCCAAAGTGCCTTTCTCCGATGACGATAATGAGAACAATGGATCATTAAGATTATTTTTTCTTCTTACTCGAAATATGATCACTCCTGGTAACTCCGGTTACCGGTACTGTGCCAGTACTTGGTAGGGTTTGAATTTCTATAGAGTATGTCATCATTTCGACTCCTTGTTATTTCTCATCCAGCTCTGGAAAAACAATTGATCCCGTTGCAATGCCAGAGTTTCACCATAGCAGGCTCACATCGAATATCACTTCCGTCGTGGTGGTGAATTTTATACTAGCCTTAATGTATAATGCTGTTATAATTTCAACTCCCTTGCCAGTACTGGCAATCCAACTGGCCCCATAATGGTCCAGATTTGCGAGTACTGGCAGCTCCGTAGCTAGAGGTGCACTCGAGACTCTTGAGCAAAATTCAAAAATGGTGAGTGTCATTCAATTTTACGATCTTCGAAGACAAATTTCTACATCAAATCAAGTGTGGACATGTAATAGTTGGAAATAACACGTTTGGGACGCTGATATTGATTACATCCAGGCCATAAAGCAATTCGTTTTCATTCAAGACCAAGACAAGACAAGACAAGACCTTTTTCGAGACTGTGACAGTTTTGAATAAACCTTAGTGTTCAAAATTGAAAACAAAATTTTTTCAAATTTCCTCCCATTTTATTCATTAAATATTTGTACATTGACCCCACGAATTTTGCATTAGAACTGATAACATTGAATTTTGTTGGTTTTACTCGAGAGTCTTGAGTGCAGCCCTACCGTAGCTGTGGCAGCCACTGGTTTTCTTAGCACCCTTTTTTCATTGCTATGGATAAAATAATTGCAATTGTAGCTATTTTTTAGGTTATCAGAATAGAAGATCGTAGCCGTGATTGGACAGGTTTTGTGGTTGATACTTGGGAAGTCAAATAATTTAGCTGTTGAATTTTTGCCGCGGCAGCTACATTTTTCCCTGCTACCGTTAAGTGAGTAACTGTGACAGCCAAAAAATAGTTCCTGTAGCTGATATCTAGCTCTCCAAATAATAGCTTATTATTTCTTTCCATGTACTCTCAGATCATTGATCAAACCTCTCTGAGAGATTTTCGACATCACGGAAAAATACCAAGTCATCCCAATAAACTTGAATATCTTGAGAATATATCTAAGATATCTTTTTGTTTATTAGGATATCTCACTACATAATTATGTAATTGTTTCCAGTTCCTCTTTATGACCGCTCTCTCCCTCATTGTGGAATTTCACAACATCAAAGTAAGTCTCCAATATTTGAATCGAAACAAATCGAACTGCATTCTCGAAAATCTTCTTTTTCAGGCTCTACATTTTCTGAATTTCTTCAAACTGCTACATAACCATGTTGTCCCGAATCTCAAAAAATATATTCGCCACGATTCTATTATTTCGCTACTGCGCGACACCCGTATAAGAAATCTTCACCCACGAACGGAACTAGAAGAAATGAATTCATTCGAACGTACAGCAGTTTCTTCAAATTATTCTTTCCCTATTTCCGTAGGAAAATACAACGGAGTGTACACCAACAGTTCTAGAAATCAGCGAAACAAACAATCCCGACAGAGGAATTTGATTAAAGTCATGGAAACATTGTTCTTGTACAGCTTGAACTCGTATTATCTTGTACGAGGTCGTGTTAGGAGTTATATATGTAACTTATCTTAATGGACTGTCGTGTCATTCAATTTAAACAATGGACGGTTGAATGCGGCAAGGAGGAAGGAAATCATCGCTTTATGAAATACTACCACTCGGTATGTCATACGAAATTAATTTCGCAAATGAGAACTATTGAAGGATAATGCCAGAGAATTGATGTGAGAATTGTTTCGGAAATGCGGTTTTCCTGGGAATTACAAAATTCCATACCGTTGTTGTAAGATCCACAACTGTAATTCGACTTACCGCGCCAATTCCACAAAACTCCATCTCACTCTATCTCCGACTTACCTGAAACATATGAAAATAATGAATTAATATTCATTCGTACGTACTCTACTCTTCTCTATCTTTAAAGTGTCGAATTGGATCAAACACCTCGATCGTAGAGCTACGATTCAAATTTATATGATCTGTATTCTTTTTTTTTTTGGTTAAATCGGCAAGATTCGTTAACCAAGATTAATGAGATAGAAATCAGTGCGGGGTATAATTTACAAGAGAACGAAACTTTAGACCATCTACTAATGAGATGCCCGCTGTATTCGCTTGACGGGTGCTGGAACATCTCAGAACCCATAATTATAATTAAATATATACGACGTGGTGCAACCTGCGCGCACTTAGCCGATCTGATAGCGAGAGGAAAAGAAATGAAAATATAACACTCGAGATGTTGTAAGTTTTCTACAAGTTTTTCACAATAATATGGATTTATATCAGACATAATAAAAGTCTGATATAGCATTTTTATTTTATCGCGGAATAATTGAAGCGGATACAAACGCGTATGTGTTTCTGTTATCCTTTCCTTTATGGCGAATATACGATCAATGATTCTCAAACAGAAACTGTGCATGAAAAATCTACAATTCATATTTCTGCTATCCTGGGATAGCTACAACCGATGGCTACTTTCATCCCTCACGGAAAAAAATGTGTAAATATCAAAATTCAGCGTACAAATATAGGGGATTGTTTATAGAATTGATTTTAACTAACTGCACATGACTGTGAGAGAATGATGATGATTATCATCATCATCATCATCATCATTGTACAACAGAGAACGAACGTAGAATTCATTGCCATTTTGGATCTCCCGATTATATTCATTCAATATTGGTTTATGATTATTTGAACACGAATTCACTATTCCTGTAGTATTGACTGATGTTAGGATTCCCTTCATTAAATACAAATCCATAATTACGATGATTGTTGATTCTCATTGAAACTGGAACGGAAAATCACTTATCGTATCATCGAAAATCAAATCGGTTACCAGCTGCGGACGGACAAACGTACATTACAAATTATTTCCATCCATTTCCAACTTATGCTTCTTGGTTCTTCCATAAAATTATTCGCGGCTCAGTGGATCATGAAATTCGTATTCCAGAGAGTGGAATATAACGGCGGTGGTGGCAGCAGCAGCAGCAGCAGCAGCTTCTTGTAATTCGGTGTTCGAATTAGGAAGAGGAAAAGAAAACTTGTAAACTTGTGATAGAGGAGAGCCAATTAAACACGATCGATTACATGCGTTGAGAGTATGTCTTTGAAAGGACTCTAATAATCATAATAATAATCATAATAATGGAAATCCTGGCGCGATGATTAAACGATTGAAAGATATGGTTCATACTCAATGCTCTGATAATTATAACTTACTTCAAGAATCTTGAATTCATATATATCTGCGCGTGTTATAAATAGAACATTTGAAGTAAGTAATTTCGTTGAATGGAGGCATTCTAACTTCTCTTGAAAGTTTAACTGAACTCATCATCTTGGAAAATGATGCAATAATCTCAGATATAAGTTTTGTAACTCACAAATGTTTTGAAGTTTGTTTCATTTTGCATTGTTATATGTGCAGTATAATATGTCGAGATGCGCCTAGCAAAATGCGAACGCATTTTCATTTGTTGATTTCATTGTTTCTCGGCTCTCGAGGATTGATTGGATTTGACAAAGCAGAGAATAAGCAAAAAATTTGAAGAATCGATATCTGTCGAGCGCCAGACTTTGGAATGACCAACAAGAAATCGTTGGACCATCAACGATTCGAGCAACAAAAGAATAGATTCATCAACAAATGAATTTTGAATTCATTCAAAAGAGGAGACAGAGAATAATGAGTTGATTTTTCATGTTTTTTCCCTCAGCTGTCAACGTCAGTCTGGATTAAGATTATTCTCAAGGATTTTAATTGTACAGAATTTGGATTATATATGACATAAATTATGTATGAATTATGTACATACCGTGAGAGTGGGATATATTATTTCTACTAGGGAATTTACGAGATCGATAGCAAATGATATATGTACGTAGATTATGTACGAAGTCATGTGGGGTACATACGAAACACTATGTAAGTGCCTACTTGGGAATTCTCGAGTGTCCGAGATCAAATTCCAGGTCAACCCAATATCTCCTGGTAACTTCAAAGAGGCCGATTCCATCCACAGGATGACTCTCGTAATAAAATTTGTGAGAATACGATTTTCGAACTGCAGGAACATTCTCTCACTGTTTTTTTTTCCTTTCTTTTGTTTTTCTCTCACGACCTGACATCGACAAACACATCGAGGACAAAAGACAGTTGTCGATGGAGATCAAAGGAACGAACGGAAGAAAGGTGGAAAAAAATCACATCTGTTTCCGTAATGAACATTAATGCAACGAACGCATATTTTCAGAACTCTTTGTCAATTAATCTCTCAACCGAATAATCACGAATCACTCGACTTTGTTGTAGGAATTCACGTGCATTCCATTCAGATTTAATGAAATGCAATGAAACGAAATATTGAATAATTAGAATGAATGGTCGTTGGATCGTTCTTATACACCTTTTAACAAATCGATTTCATCAGCCTTTGTTCCTTCGCTTCAATACTGGACAAGTAATTTATCTCTCTTTCTTTTTTCTATCTTTCCTTCTCTGTCTCTTTGAATGTATTCATAATGCATTCGATTGTGACTTATTGATATCCAATAATCGCGCACACAATGGGGAATTCGTTCGACTGCGTGGGGACGACTGCATCATCACGCGTACGCTCATTAACGAGGTCTCTCAATCACCTCAAGGTACTGCGTTTCATCCATGTCTTCCTTCAATGGGTTTCTCCCGAAAAATTTCTGGTATGAGTCATATATGCGTGTAAGAAGGATTTCATGAATCCCGTATTTTGTATCTACGTAGTTTCCATGAGGAAAAAACGTGCCATGATTATCTCATTTTTAAACTAATTCCTTTGATTGAGATTTGAAATATTTCTCTCGGTACGCGGTATCCCAGAGCAAAGATTTCAATGTTGAATGAGAAATTGTTTTCACGAATTTAAGCTCCCTGTTAGTGCCAAACTTTCAACTTGAAAGCATCAGCATTGGATTGCATGTTGGCTGGAATACACGATAGATCAACGTTATTCTTAAGCTCGATTGATGTGTCTCGAATTGGAATGATGATTGAAACAGTGCAGGGTTGTCTATCTATGAGATTGAGGATGATGCAAGATTCATACACGATTCCCATGAAACTTTAATTCATCGAACGATAAATTTATCTCCAGTCGAGAGATTGACAGCGCAGTATCGAGCATTGATGCTGTGTCATTCGGATTCACTCGTCAATGACGGAAGATCATCAATGTACAGTGTAGCAGGGATCTCTGGAAGTGGTATGAATTGAAATTTAATTTGAGAACCAAGGTTGTCCCCTGAATCTCAAGATGAATTCAATCGGATTGTACATGAAAGGGTTATCAATAGGTTTGATAATCGCACATTCCTGGACCATAGACTTCGATGATCCCAAGTTAATTGGGCTCATTATTATGGGTCCATCAAAGGTTGACTACTGGATAATAACGTAGAGTCTCCCCACACGGAAAAAAATGTTCAGCTGTATCAGCTGGATTTCTCGCTGCAGCAGCTAAAATTTAACTGGTACAGCTGAACATTTTTTTCCTTGCAGTAAAAAAAAACAGTAGGCATTTGAAAGAACCAGTAACAGCTCTTCACCAGCATTGCGGGACCATCAGTGGCCTTTTGAAACCCCAGTCATCGTCGTTTGTAGTGCTAGAAAGACGATGGATAATCGATCATGTATGAAACTCATGTTTTACCTAATTAGTGGGCAAAATCCCAGATAACATGTAGGCTTGTCATAACCCTGTCACACTTGTCATTCGATTGTTTTTGGCTTGTTATTGACAACCTTGTCAGTGTAAGGCTGCTACAGTCCTGCTGCAAGGGTTTTGTAAGCTTGTACCCTTGTCGTGTGTCAACTAGGAGGCTTATGTCAACCTTGTCACAAGCTTGCCTGACAACATTGCAGCAAGGTTAAATTGCTGTCTGGGATGATGGTCTGAATCTTCCCATGTGGAAATTTCCAGACTTGACAAATGGCCCAGTACTGGCAAGTTTGTATTTGTCATACTTAGGCCAAAACAACTGCCCCCGTGCAGTGCCATTACTGTTTTTCAACTGACACCAATTGTTCGACGGTTCTCAGACGGTATTGGTTTCCTTGGGCGGACAGTCTTGGATCAGCACCGAATGAATACTGATTGGAGAACACCTAGGTTGTAGAAAAACGAAACCGTGCCAGTACTGAGCCAGAGTTGGTAATATTTTGAAGCGTTACACAGAGACGGTACAGCACCAGCATCGACGCCACGTTGTTTCACAACAGAATTGTTAGTGAGTCGGGGATCAACTCATTTCTGCTCAAATATGGCTACTTTGCCGAGCAAATACTCCGCCAGTACTGACCCAGAGTTGGTAATCTTTTGAGATTTTACGAAAAGACGATACTGTCCCAGCATCGATGTTTCAACAGTGTTTCACTGTGAAAACGATTGTGGATTGGTTGTCAAATTACCTTCGCGGCAACATGCCCGCATTGAAAGGATAGTTTGATTATTATCTATTTCAAATTTGAATTTATCAAATAAGTTATGGAAAAAGTTGGCGCAAAATTTCACAGCACATGCAGTTTGGCTGCGTGGAGTCTATATGGGATCATTAACCTTGCCATTCAAAGTGCTAATAGTACGCCATGGAGAATCCCCGTGGAATGCATTGAACGTAGAATCGAAATGGTTGTACTGGTGACATTGAAATGCCAGTTCAGGGAAAATTGAAATCCCAATGTTGGCTGGATTGGAAGGCCGGTACAGGCAAGATTGAAATTCCATTCCAAGTACAATTGAAATATCAAAACGGGTAATATTGAAATATCAGTTTTAGCTCGGCTGAAATGACAGTACTGACTACGTTTGAATGCCAGTACTGTTTACGTTCAAATGCCAGTACGGGCAAAATTGAACGCCAATAATGGGCCTTATGTAAGACCTTGTTATCATCTCAGTATTGGTTCAGTATAGCATTACAAATTCGACGGCTCTGGCAGCTATGGCAGCGGTACTGAACCAGTACTGAGCCGTTCGTTAATTTCCACATGGATTTCTTTTGAAGATAATCCCAGCGAATACAACTTCTGGGATTTTTGAGGCCCAGTGGAGGCTCTTTATTGGTATGACAGAACCATTCAAACGCTAGTAATCATTTTCTGTAGGGATGATAATGATTTCATTTTTAGAAACCTCACAGATAAATTCAAAAATTCTAAAATCAGGACATTTCATGATCAACAGAGAGAAAGGCGGAGGTCTGAGTAGAGCTTTGGACATGAAGGTATTTTCATTCGCCGTTTGCGTGCTCGGACAACATCAAATGAACTCAAAGAATCCAGGAAGAATGAAATCCTCACTTCAAGAGGATGAAAATCTACTTAGGAGGGAAATTTTACTCTTATTGGACTTGCAGTATTTTCGTGCCAAGGAATTTGGAGAGTCTTCATCAGGTGCCACAGCAGGAATCCGTCACTGTGACCACCTCTAGAAACGTATTTAGACGAATTCAATAGAAATTTAATTGTTTTCTATACCTCCCACGTAGAAATTGACGGATGGTCCAGTACCGGCTCGATATAGGCTGCCAGTATGCAACCGTTGGCGGCCAGTGTCGGAATGATAACGCCAAATAACTCTGATCCGGTACCGGTTACCAACATCAATTCAGTACTGGAAATCAGTGTGGTTTCGACATTGAGAACTAATACTACTAGTATTGATCGCTATTCAAGTGCCGACGACTGTTAATCAACCGTTATTTGCGCTGTTGTCACTTTGGAAGGTGTTCAATGCATTATCAAAATTTCTGCACTAGGGGGAATTTAGAGTGAAATTTACTATCGGATCATAGGATGACCGCCAACGGTTGCAAACTGGCAGCCTGAATCAAGCCGGTACTGGACCATTCGTCAATGTCTACGTGACCAATCGAGTCTTCTCTCAAAGTACACGAGATATTCATTCACATTGGTTCGGGATCGAATCAACGTTGGAGGCTAACGCTTGCGTACTAAAATTGTGTCGTTTTTAATCCAACATTGGTGGAAAAGTGGTCAATAACAGTTGGTTCAAATATCGAACTAATATCGACACGAACTTGAAATGAAGTCGGTCAAGTACCGATCCGCAATCGGCAGACAACCGTTGGTGGTCCATATCTTTTCAGTACCGATCCGTTCGTCACCATCGGCTCGGTACCGGAATTTCTAAGTGGGCTATTTTGTATTGAAACTCTATTCAAAATGTTCCGAACAAACTGAATCGATTCATTTTTCAGAAGAATTCTTCACATATACAAAATCCTATTCCGAAGATAACATGTTTTCCAGTTCTATCACGTTCAATGGAAATTGATACTGTTCGTTTAATTCGTTCCAATCACCAACGAAATGTTTGTGTCGTGCGAATCGTGTGAGAATTTGACGGGTATTGAAATTTCTATCGAATTTCCACCATGGACCAGGGAGGTTGTGAATTGAAGAAAATTATATACTAAATGAAATACTGAAAACTTCGAACTGAAACATTGTGATCGTACGAAATACAGTTTTGTAGTTGATACCTTCTCATTCGGATGTCTGTAGACTCAAACTATCAATTTAGTGTCCATACAATGATATCAAATAGTTCTGAATTGTCGAATAAACCATCGTTTGTTCATAAAAATTGCAACCCTATAAAATATCGGTGTTCGTCCATGTGGGTTTACTATCACTTCGCTTTTGATTCTCAAGGAAAACAGGCATCGATGATAGTCGTATATTAATGTGCTATATCATATTAGTGGTTTGGCGCGCTTTCATGGTTGACCCAAGTGCAACGGGTTGGAATCAATAGAAACGAGCGGTGTAACGAAGTTCTTGCGAAGGCAGCAAACTCATTCAATTATCGTCACTGTGGAAAAAATTCAATCTGAAAATCCAAAAAATTTGACTGTAATTTTTCACAGTCATTTTTTTCTGAATTTTCAGATGAACTTCGCTGAATTTCAGGAAATATGACTGAATTTTCAGGATACGCTCCGAAATTTCAAGCGAAGTTCTCGAAATTCAGAAAAAGAGTGGTAGTTAAAAATTACAGTCGTATTTTCTGAATTCTTGGGAGAAATTTTGTTATAGCAATAGTCAAATTTTCCCACTGTGAGGACTGAAAACTTGCTGTGATAATGGATACAATTGCTGTCGAAGTGGAAAAATTCGCTATTCGAACAGAATTTCGCTGTCGTAATAAACTCTTTTCTTCGCGGATAGGGAAGTGTTTTGTTATACCTAATGAAAAGGTTTTGTTATTATATGCCCAACTAGAATCTTTTGTTCACATCACTAAAAATTTAGTAAGTCCCGCTGAAATTTGGCCACGTTCAACAAATGATCTTACCAAATCACGCTTGATCCCCTGAACAAAAAGAGATTCAGTTGAATTTCTTTAGTTGGAACAACCAAATTTTAGTGTGACTCACTATACTTTTCATTATGCCAACAAGAAATTTTGGTTGGGCGTATCTAAACCAACGTTTTTTCCACAATGCGCACATGATAATCGGTCATAGTAAAAAATAAAACTGGCTCTCGTTCTGAATATACCTGGATCGAAAAATTTGAACGGTTTTTGTCCTCTTATTTTATTTTTAGGCTGATTTTGTCTTGATTGTTGAACAATGCGGATAAAAACAGTACTTCTACATGATTTTAATTTGAATTTCTCCTCAATCAATTCCATTTGTTGGAGGAGAAATTCAGACTAAAACCATGAAAAAGTACGAAATCAGTCTAAAAATGAAATATCCCGACTGGAAATTCAATCGGTTTAACCCGATCAAATGTGACTGAATTTCCAGTCGGGATGAGGACAAAAACCGTCCAAATTCTCCGACTCGGGATAACCTTATCACAAGATGCAACCAAAATACGCTCTATCTTATTTGGAAGAATCCACAAAAAATGAATGCCGAGACAATGGAAGAAACTGAATATCAGGGTCAATCTTTCAAGAAAGATACAGCCACATTTAGCTGGATTTTTTAAAGTGTAGCCAAAGCTCTGGAACATAAATCAAATCAACTCAAGTGTATCTTGAGAAAAAGATGGGAATGGCGGGAAAAGGAAGCAGCATACCTCCAACCACAGTAATCGAAAGGAATCTGAGGAATTATGTGGAAAATTCAAAAACAACTGAGGGAGACACACCAAGAACACATGTGGGAATGAAAACACGGGCCGCTGTTGGCCCACTACTGTTGCTGGAGGTACCAGTATTGACAAATCTGGAGCGACCATTATGGGGCCAGTTGGATTGCCGGTACTGGCAAAGGAGTTGGAATGATAACACCATTTTATATAAGGGCCAGTATAACATCTACCACTACGGCGATAGCGATATTTGATGTGGACCTGCGATGATGAAGCCCTGGCATTGCAACAGGATCAGTTGTTTTGCCAGAGCTGGATAAGGGATGACGAAGAGCCGGAATTATGACATCCTTTGTAGAAATTCGAACCCGACCCAATACTGGCACAGTACCGGTAACCGGAGTTACCAGGAGTAATGATATTTCAAGTGAAGGAAAAATACATTGAATTTGAACTTTGTCAATCTGAAAGAGTCATTATTCTCAATATCGTCATCGGAGAAAGGCACTTTGGAAGTGTTTTCTTGAAAGTTCAGTCAGTGAGGATCGAACCTAGGTCCTGCGAGTGAGAAATTGAGTCTCTATCACATGAGCCAATCTCCGAGTTGACGAAGAATCACTCAAATTACCATTTATTGTAACGGGACCGTTGACGACATACAATTCACCATAGGTTCCGTAGTGGAATGAAGTCCTACCAATGCTGGCACATTCTTGTCTCTCGAACATATTGAATGATGACACCAACTCTGGCCGAATGCTGTCGCGCCTTCGGCTTACTACAACAGCCAAGTTGCTAAGATCGTGATTTTAATATAATTCGACTACCGATTCCGCAGTCAGGCAAGGTCCTATCAATAATGACACATTGGCGTCTTTCAAACATACTGGATGATTATAACAACTCTGGCTCAATGCTGGCGCGATTTCGGCTCACTGCAACAGCCGAATTGCCAATATTGTGATTTCAATGTCAGTCGACTACCAATTTTGTAATCAGTCAGAGTCTTATCAATACTGGCACATTGTTATCTTGCAAACATCCGATGATCATACCAACTCTGGCCCAATGCTGGTGAGACTTCGGCTCACTACAACAGCTGAATTGTCAAGATCGTGATTCTAACGTCAGTTGATTACCGATTCCATAGTCAGCCAGAGTCCTATCAATACTGGCACATCGTTATCTATAGAACATATCGAATGCTAATACTACCTCTGGCTCAATACTGGCGCAGTATATACTCAAATTATCATTTATTGTAATGGCACAGTGGATGTCACACAATTCACCATAGATTTCGTAGTAGAACAAAGTCCTACCAATGCTGGCACATTGCTATCTTTCGAACATATTGAATGATCATACCAACTCTGGCCTAATGCTGGCAAGACTTCGGCTCACTACAACAGCTGAATTGACAAGATCGTGATTCTAACTTCAGTCGACTACATCAATATTGGTGTCGTATCGTCTTTTTTTCGCATTTCACCATCCTACCAACTCTGATTCGGTACTGACGCAGTTCTGCTTCTGTACGGTCTGGGTATTTTCCGAACAGTATTAATTCGATATTGGCTCAAGATCGTCTTACCATGGAAGCCAGTACCGTCTGGAATCCGGTGCACATTTGGCGCCAGTTGGAAAACTGGTAATGATTCTGAATGGGCACAGTTGTTTCTTCCGAAGTCTGGCAAATACAACTTCCCTAGTGCCGCGTCATTCGTCAGCTCCGTCTATTTTCACATGGGAAGATGATATAATTGTTCTTGAGCTCTAAGAGCTTGAAAACAAATTAGAATCACATGGAATAATCAACAGTGAAATGTCATCGAATTTTGATATCGCTTTCTGACAATAATTCTTACCAGCATGGATTACGAATTCATCATTTGAACTCAATCAATTAACTCCAACTGAAAAAACATTGTGATCTATGAAATAAATCATTCAAACCAACGATGAACAACGTAAAAGGTTAGATCTGACTTCAATTGAATGCAACGAAAACCTATTATTTAGTCAATTCAAATACATATTCCATCATCTGATCTACCAATTCGCTGTCCTTAACGCTGTAATATGTATTCCCCTAACATTCACCTCCTCTGCGTGAAGTATTGAAACCCGCATTCATAATTACACCCTGAAATCCCCCTGAATTATCGAGACATGACTATCCATTCGACTTCATCAAAAATGAAACATCAATTTCATCAATCTCATGTAAAATTCCTCTCGACGATAGGGTGAAATGAACGTTGATTTCGATTGGAATGTCATCAAATATCGATAATTATTGGATTCTGAAAGTATGCAGATTTCATAACGTCCAAGGAAATGTGATATCGTTATAGATTCGAATACGATACTTTCACACGTAAAATCCTATACATTCAATTTAGTGGGTTCTCTACGTACGAGGGCGATTTAATGCGGTTCCACACGGCTTACATGTACGAGGTAGCAATGCGTATCGGTGGAAGGGACACGACAAAATGTACGAATAACCGCGGAAATGACCATTATCGAAATTAGTAACGCCGATTCGATTATACCTATGTAACTATTATTACCTTGGTCTATGTAAGTAATCCATATACACACACCGATGATACGCGCATTCGTATCTCCACATGGCCACAATTATGAGCTCGAGGATTACTCTCATCATCTGACGAAGGTGAATTTTTTTGCCTCCTTTTCCGGTTCCGCTATGCCATCGCGAGGGATAAAAATGTTTGGCATTGATGGAAACATTCGCAGTGGAGAAAAAAAAGCGTTTGTCAAGTGGTTTTGATGGAGGAAATTGCCCAGTAATGGTGAGATTATTATTTATATTCGCTCGACTTTCAAAGGGACAACTATGCAACAGATTTCTGGTAAATTTTTAAAGACTTTGCAAAAGTATCACGTGAGTGGCAAGTACATGAGACCTCCGATAGAAATTGAGCAGAGTTCTGAAATGGAAATCTCAATTTTCCGACTAATCCTGTTAATTCAGCAAGAAATCAAGTTTATCGGGCATGTTTTTCAGTCAAATACTGGCTCTTATCAAGGAAGAATGCATTGTTATTTGAAATGATGAGACCTTTTAATTGAGCGAAGAGTAGATTTTTTTGCTCATATCAGATTCAGAATAAAGAACTACGCTTTTGTATTTATCGAAACACTGATGGATATTTACTTCTAAATTCTCAAATCGTCCCTCGCGTGAGCAACTGCACGATACGACTTACCAATTCAAATCCACAACAGTTCGAAAAGTAGAGTATTTCCATTCTCAAACGAAAAACAATGATCATTTCGAGAAATCGCAGGGGATTCCGTACAGAAAAGAACGCAGCAACTGCATTCCAGTAACATGAATATTCCTCAATGGCTCATTTGAGAATAAAATCTCAAGAGTTAATGAGATCCTACCACGGTAAATGCTACGAACTCGCACATTGAATTTTCTAGCTGAACCGACCTGTGAAGAGTCGAACGAAGGGAAGGAAGTAGTCACTCGTCCGTGCGTAAGAACCAAATCAAATTAGTCACTTGAAAGACGAGAAAAAAAAATAAAAGAAAGTGTCAGCTTTTCCGGGTGAAAAGAATTCCAATACACGCGAGATCTCAATTTCTTCTCGCTCTTGGAAATTTTGTTTATCCTCGAATTGTATGGCAATTAATACAACTCGACTTCCAATCTAACCTTGAGAATTCGACTCATTTGAATAATTATCTCAATCATCGATTGAGAAGGTACAAAGTGGTAAAATTTGCAATAACACGATGATCGTTGATAGATTAGATATTTTCCGATGACTAGACAAACTCATCCTGCTTGTCATAAAATAATCATCGATACTATTATGATGCAACATTATATACACATTGTCTCTATCATTCCATTTTTACGATTCCATCATTCATCTCGAGATTGAAAAAAAGATAATAATAATCATCTCTGTCGTTCTATTTTGAACACCGATTCTCATCCCAACGGTTCCGATAATGATTGTATTTTTAACACAAACTCGTATCGATATCGATATCGAATCTTTCCGATAAAGATCTCGAGATAATATACTTCGAAAACCCCAAAATTCGCGCGTCACGTGCTCGACACGACAAAATCATGATTCGAATGACGAAATTGGAAAATTTTTCCCCCGTTACGTACTATTTCGAATCGAGATACAATTTTCGATACGCTGAATGTATTTGTGTGTGTTCATTCTAGGAGATCCTGAACTGCGTTTCCCAGTCCGAGGATCAAACGAACGAGGTGGGAGATGAATTATAAAGTAACGTTCAACGGTGAGAGGTTTTACAGTTAAACTCTAGTTGTTCGCCACTCCGTGAGGAGTTAATAATCGGTAGTTGTAGTAATTCTAGTAGTGTTACACATTTTCTAGTGCGGAATAGCACACTGCTGCGCTCAGCTATTGCAAGTTAGTAAGAATTGCGATAATTTTCTTCTACGATTTGTAATCTGTGAACGATCAAATGGAAGTAACGTGACGATTGTCTTACTTCGATACGTTTATCTTTCATACATTCATCAGTTGGTCTCACAAAGAGATTCTATATCACAACCTTTCTAAAGATTGTGGAAGTGCATGGTATATATATATATATATATCACAATAATAGTAAAGGTTCTCTCTCAGTGAACACGAATGCTCGTATTTCATCTATCTGCAACCGCATCATTACTCGCAACGTTGAACCGGTACCAGAACCTCACAGTACTAGGAGGAGAGTCAATGTTTCTATCAATGTTACTTGAATCGTTTTCATATGGGAAATCATGACATCGAGTGGAAGATGATTAATCGCACGCGATGTTTTACAACGCGTGATCCCTTTGAACGATATAAATCCAAACTTTTACGATGTCTTACGTAATATGCATGAATTCATTACGTCCAACGACTCGATTATGCGGATGTAACGGGAGATACACTAATTAACAAGTATGTTAACTCCCCCCATCTCCTCGGTTCATTGTGTTCCGCGACTCGACATGTGCGTGCAAGGTGTTCGTGACGATTCGACGGGAAACACCGTTTGGGTGACAGATAAGAAATCTTAAAACGTGTGTACAAACTATGACGACTACTCTACGGGACGTTTCAATGAATCTCAACGGAATGAATTACCTTCATTTTTGTTGTTGTTGGTTTTTTATTGTTTGTCCCTTTGTTTCGGTTGACTTCTGAATGATGCTAATCAACATTCCTTTGCACCCTCTCGGGGAAATGAAACATCGTTCCAATCCTAAGAGATGATTCTCCGTTCCAAAGAGAATGTGAATGTTCACTGGATAATTAAAAACGGAATCACCCTGTTATCTACATGAAAGGAAAAAAAAACACAATTAAACTCTATACCCTGACCTGTTGATTTCAAGATTTGATCGTAAAAGTCTCACATGTGTGGGCACTTGAAGTGGAATAAAGCATAAAAAGCGGGAATCGAATATAACACGCTACGAAACAGCGCTACTATTCTTTATCAACCTGAATTGCGCATCTTTCCATATTTGGATCGAGGTGAATTCATCCACTAACCTTTTAGTCATTCATTCATTTTTGTACCCACGTACTATAGATAATTTGTTTCAATGCACACATTACGTACGATCGCGCTACAATGAATCTATTCTACGAGAAAAGACATGACAATCTTTTTATTACAATGACTTTCTCCACTGAAAAAAAGAGCACACACAATGTATAGATTCGAAACTTCTTTTCTTCGTGCATATGTAATGAATGATATTCAATACTCAGTGCTCTCGTTACATAATCAATTGACTTTAACGATTCAATGAGAAGTTGTTTTGTTCGTTATGAAAGGGTATCTACATTGATATATATATATGTGTGTGTGTATTAATGAATAATCGATGTGTATTTTGCACCCTATGGTAGATGTGTTTAGGGAAAGATAATACGATGATTAAAAAAGTTTCTCTTCCTTCAAGTGGTTCTTAATGACAAAATTTCAATAGAAATAATTCCCAAGTTACACAACTGTATGGAAAATGTAAAATTATTACCAATTTGTTTCTCATCAGACTGTGGATGTAATAAACTTTCTCTGTTATAATAATGCATGAGGATGACTCGATTTGCTTTTCATATTCCACTCAGTGAATTTGTAATGATCCATCTTTCATTATGATCGTTGTAGTTCCTAGAATCATTCATAATACTGTACCACTGTTAGATTTCCATAAGAATTTGTCGTGGATTTTATGCAACAATTTCATAGGGAGATAAAAGAGGCGGGATTGGTTTTGAATAATTGTCTTGAAATAGTGGATCTACGGATTCGATCTGATCCCAGACAGCACAATGTGTCCTTGGAACGATTATTCAATGTTTCAGAAACGTGGTGGAGGTTTTTTCACTGTTCTGGAAACGTCTCAGAAAGAGGTTGTGTTGTCAGAGATGCTTCCAACTCGAATCAACTTGAATCACGTGAACACTATTCGAAGGAGCCCTAGTGAAAATAAATATCTGCATTTCTTCGCATTTTTCTAATTCTCCGAAATCTGGAATAACTGAAGAGATTTTCGTCACATTTCGGAGATTTCAGAGATAGAAATTTCCGCATTAGTTTGATGTTTCTACTGGAAGTCATTTTCAAGTACGTGCATAAACCATAGCATAATATACAGTGTTTTTGTACATAAAATGTGAGGTAGGATGTGGACTGAACCTGAATTCATGCACGGGATTGGAAGGAACTTCCAGATATTTCTGACAGTGTATTTGAGAAGATATCTGTCACACTGTCCGTGAATTATTTTTGGAAAAACCAAGTAATCCAAAAGGAGACATCCAAAGATGATTTTTGGTGCTGCATGGGGTACCTGCCTTGAAGTCTCCTCTTCAGTCCATGAGTCGCTATGTTCCATATGAAAAAAGCCAGAGTTGACAAATAGTGCGGTACTGGCAAAGTTGTGATTGCCAGACTTCGGCAGAAACAACTGTGCCCATTCAGAATCATTACCAGTTCTCCAACTTACGCCGAATGTTCACCGGACTTCAGACGGTACTGGCTCACATGAGTTAGTATTAGCATTCAATATGTTCCATAGATGACAATGTGCCAGTATTGAGAGGACTCTGGCTAATTACGAAATTGGTAGTCGACTGACGTTGAAATCACAATCTAGGCAATTTGCCTGTTGTAATGAGCCGAAATCGCACCGGCATTGAGCCACAGTTGTTATGATTCTTGAATACACGGAGAGAAAGAATTTGCTGACGCAGCAAATCGAGGTATTATATATAGAATAGCAAAATTTTTTGCTGACCTAGCTAAAAATTTGCTATAACAGCAATCGTCTTAGCTACGACAGCAATTTTTTAGCTGTGGCAGCAAAAAATGGTTGCTCCGCCAGCAAATTTTCAGTATTATATATAGAATAGCAAACAAATTTTGCTGGGATAGCAAACATTTTTTGCTGCCACAGCTAAAAATTCGCTGTCACAGCTAACAAGATTTCTGGAACAGCAAATAGTTCGCTGTCACAGCAAAAAATTTGCTGCTCTGGCAAAAGGAACCCAGCAAAAGTAGATTTCGCTGCCACAGCGAATTCCTTTTTCTCCGTGTATGTTTGAAAGACGCCAATGTTCCAGTATTGATAGCACTCTGACTGACTACGGGATCGGTGGTCGAATGACATTGAAATCACGATCTTGGCAACTTGGTTGTTGTAGTGGGCCGAAGGCGCGCCAGCGTTCGGCCAGAGTTGGTATCATCATTCAATATGTTCGGGAGACAACAATATGCCAGCATTGGTAGGACTTCATTCCACTACGGAACCTATGGTGAATTGTGTGTCTTCGACAGTCCCTTTACAATAAATGGTAATTTGAGTGATTCTTCGTCAATTCGGAGATCGGCTGATGTGATAGAGACTCAGTTTCTCACTCGCAGGACCCGGGTTCGATCCTCACTCAATGAACTTTCAAGAAATCATTTTCAAAGTGCCTTTCCCGGATGACGATAATGAGAACAATGAATCATTCAGATTTTCAAATTTCAAATTCAACGTATTTTTTTTTTACTTGAAATATGATCACTTCTGATAACTCCGGTTACCGTTACTGTGCCAGTAATGGGTTGGTTTCAATTTCTACCAAGGATGTCATCATTCCGGCTCGTTGTCATTTCTCAACCAGCTCTGGCAAAACAACTGATACTGTTGCAATGCCAGCGTTTCACCATAGCAGGCTCACATCAAATATCGCTTCCGCCGTAGTGGTCAATCTTATAATAACCCTCATGTAAGATGGTGTTGTCATTTCAACTCCTTCGCCAGTACTGGCAATCCAACTGGTTCCATAATTCTCGCTCTAGATTTGCCAGTCCTGGCACCCCCGGCAACAGTGGTGAGCCAGTAACGGCCCATGTTTCCATCTCCACATGGGGTGATTCGATATTTCCTCCACAGTAGATCCCCCATATATTTGATATTCATTCTTGAATAAAATATGGAAAAATATCTAGCTTGGAGTGTATCGATTTGTTTGGCATCTCAACTACATTCCAAAATAAAAAGTGTCGTTGATTTGACTCTTCGAGCAATCAATCTCAAACATACTTTGAAAATAAATTTATTCCACAAATATTCGAGGAAGCTCCAGTCTTTTGGCAAGGAAACAACTTCAGATCAATGAACGTCAACTTTGACTCGAATTTTAGATGGAGTACTCTTGTCAGCAATGTTTTTGTGCCTCTTTGAAAAATGTCGCAAGGAAAATATTTCTTTGATCATCAGTGTCGAACGGAACCGTTACTTGATTTTTTATAAGAAAGTAGAAAATCGTATACAAGATGCCAATGGATGGGAATGTCTTTGATAATCGATTTGTTTTTAACAGCCTCAATAATTCACTTCATTCATGGTGCGATCGAGAGTGAGAGATGAATTAAGTGTAGTTTGTAATTCAACTTCCTATCGAGTGGATTATTCGCTTCCAATACCCAACAAATAAAAAGATATCTATTCATATCTCAAACATGTTCTTATATCATGGAAGATGTCTTGGAAGACTTCCGTGAAGATATCTTTTCGACATCTAAGAGATATCTTATGCAACAAAATTCAACAAGTTTTAGATGTTTGGGAGAGGTTTTGCGAAAGATATGTTTCAGATATGTGGAAGACATCTTTGAACATATGGCTTTGATTCTTCTAAGATATGTTTCAGATGTCTTCAAGATGTCTTTTTGGGATCATTGAAACATCCAAGACCGCACAAAAGAATCACTAATGAGTTCTGATGAAGGAATATGGCGTGACCCTCGCCCTTGTTACTTAGACAATTTTCAAGATGTGTAACAGATACCATTCAGAAACTCTCTCAAGATGTCTTTTAGACTATGCTGATTCGAAAATCTGAAAGATGTCTTTCAGAAATACCTTGAAGACATGTTTCTGATATTTCTCGAAAATGTCTAAAAGATATCATTCCAATATTCCTTGGAGATATCTCTTTTGTGACGTTGTTTTGATATCTAAAAGACATCTTTTCGATGCACTTCAAAGATGTCTCTCTAAAGATATCCTGTAGATGTCTTCAAGACCTTCGGTGTTTGTTGAGTATTCTCATCCTTGGAGAAGTAAATTATGCGAATGGTCCATAGAAATCCTGATCCAGAAATAAGTCTATTTTTGCCAAACAAAAACGATTGGCAACTTTCCTTTGAATCTTTCTCTTGTCAAGAATGGAAGCAAATTCGAATTAATCGATGAATTTTTAGTTAAAATTCGAAACAACATTTCTATCGCGAAGCGAAATGTTGAACAACGCCTTCCGATGAATATTTTTCCCCTCTCATCCCTTCAAATATTTTCCACTCATGTTGTTTGAATTTTTTCACCGTTTTTGAGAATTTTTCTCACATCGACTTCATATACACACAAATCATAGTTATCGAATCACTTCCCTTCATCGAGAAATATCAAAATATTCGGATGGTCCAGGATTAGATCGATGTTCGTAAAACAAAGTCAGAAAGAAAATGAGTTTTTCTTCCGAAGAAAGAAGAGACGGTTTGAATGAATTTAAATAAAATATTCATTCATGATAAATACATTCTATGTTTTCCATTTACAGAATGTATAAATTGACTCATTCACCGCCATGCTCTCAGCCATACATCGGACCAAGCCTCGCACAAACCTGCCCGGGATCACAGTTCCTCACTTTTATGGCGCTTTTGGATACGTTCATACGAGCGAAGAGTGAAATCTCGGAATTATGCCAACGACCAAAACCAGTGAATCAGCCGGAATATTATTACGATTTCATCGTGGTTGGTGGTGAGTGAAGTTATCCTCGTAACATGATTTATATGAATTTTCAAAACTCAATGAGGCGTATTGAGAAACATACATGGTCATAAAATGATTTTACAACACAAGAATCGGTTTTCTTTTGTACTCGACCGGGATTCAGTAGAGATCCTAGCGATATGAAACTTCAAGGTTTTGTTCTTCGATAGATGAGCGATCCCGATTCGGGCTGCACAAGATCAATTTCTTTTCATTTATCAGGGAAACAATGAAAGATTTTGATTTCTTTTCAGAAATATTTTTCTGCAATTACTGAAAATTGTATCTAATAATAATGAGAAAATGAAATAAAAGTCAAATAGTGTGGGAAGAGAATAAAACATGAAATGAAAAAATTGAACAAAGAAATGAAATTGACATAAAAAAATAATCATCTTCGATGATTAAATCCCCGAGTGGGAAGATTTACAAAATCATGTAGAATTTATATACAATTCAAGAAAGTTTGTATATGATTTTGAGAAATCTTCTACTCGAGTTATCAGTGCTGAAGAATTGCTATTTGATAGAGTTAGAATTTTATTTCTATTGCATTCAATTAAATGAATGATTCCGATCGATGGATCCAAACACAGTCCATGTTTTATGAAAAGAATGAAAAATCTCTCATTTTTGTATCACTTAGAGAGAAAGTATTCATCATTGTTACCGAACAAGAATAGTAGTACAAAGGGGCCTAACCATGTTTTGAGAACCACAATTATTCTTTCTTCAGTAACCATGATTACAAAGATTGCTTAATTTTTGTAGAATCAACCAATCTTATTTCTCTCGGGGTATAAATTTTATATTTCAACTCCCGGATTCATTTGGGTTTCATAATTATATAAAAATTATATATATATATATTACAAAAATCAAGCCAATTTGGAAGAGATCTCCAAGAAAATTATTTTGTTTTTCCGTGTAATAAATTCTCCTCGTTATGTACAATTCATTATCATTCAAAAATAAATATGAGGAGCTGGTTTTTGACTCTTCGTACCCGGCATTCAATGTTGAATTGTACATCACTTTGGTCTTCTATCTCGCCCAGATACCAATGATGTATGAAATATATGTGAGCTGTATACGGAATGAATATGAATTAAATATATTTCCCACATCGTCCTTTTGCAAGCTAATTTCCAACATTAATTATCATCCTACGTTGGAGTACGTTGTAATTGATAACATCTCTCATTAATTTGAGAATGGATCGATAAATTGTCCGTATCAAGATAACATTCAAGATGAATTGTATCAAAATTGTTTACAGTTTATCTTGCAACAATCTCAAAAATATTGTATACAAATTGAATATGAATCGTTGTGAATTAGAGTACAATGCTTTCCTTTTTCAAATCTTTATTTATCAAACCTTCACACTCTACCTCATTTCTCTCATAAATGAACTTTCAAATTAGAAGAATCGAATATTCGATTGAATTCAAAGCAAGAAAACTGTGAATTGAAGACCGTACTCTCGCCCATTTCACACAAAACATGTACCTTGAAAATGATACGTGCATGAATGAATCGAAATATGTATGAAGTCTGGAGCATGCAATATCGAAACGAACGAACATCGACGACTTTCCCTTTGATCTGCAATGTGCCACGTCGGAGCGTGTACCCAGCTTTTTCCTTTATCGCTCTTTCAGTTTCTTATAACGTTGCGGATCACGTGACAATATACACGTATATAAAAGCGTATTATCGTGTGATCTACGATGAATGAAGAAAACTGAGAGAAAAAAGAAAGAAGCGAGTTTGTATCCGTTTTCCATTTCGTATACCTTCAAAGATGTACTCGTTCTTTTTATTGAATTTGAAATTATTCATCGTGGCATGATATATATAACGAATCATCAATTTCCATCCCAAAACTTCCGAACTTCTTCTTCTTCTTCTTCTTCTCCTTTTTTCTACATCAGTGAAAATGAATAAATGCAAAAAGCTTCCTCCATCTAGTCGATCTTGAGGAAATTCGCTATGAATATGCAAGTTGCGATATTTGCAAAACTTCAGCACCGGTGCTCGTTCATCGAACGTATTTACGTGGAACATGAGAGCTTCTTCTTACATCCGCTATCCCCATCAAGAGCATGCGGTGTTGTTTATACGCAACCTTTCTACGCAAGCTCACTCAATTTCCAATGTCGATTTCTTTCACTTTTGTTTTTTGCGAAAGAAGTTGAGTGAAGGTAATTTGCAGTATCTCTTGGTGAAATTTTTTTTCTCGATAAGGGAGAATAGAGGATGGATCTTCGATAGAGACACCACCATCACCACCACCACCACCACTGTAGAGCATAGAGATCAAGATGATCAAGGTATCGCTCTCTCGGAACATACGTATTAAAGCTCACATCATAAAACGAACCTCGAGACAAAAGTAAGCACACACACACATACGTGTATGTATGCACGTACCACGAGTACACACAGAGATTAAACACGGGGAAGTACAATATTGGAAGAAAATTGAAAATAGTTCCTTAATTAAATTGCGTTAGCTTCAGTACGAAGTCACCGAGCTTTTCTCTGACTTGATCATAAAATATTCAATTAAACCTCATTCTCTTCTCTTGATACGTTCTTTGTCTTTTTATATTTCCGCTTCAAACGCATTCATCATTCAAACGAGCATACAGTGGTATAAATGAACGTTCGCTGTTGTAATGAATTACATTCCTCATCTAATGTATATACATAGATCTTTCTGAACGATATTTGAATGTCTTCATTGATCACCTAGCGTATACAATTCCTGGGAAATACATACACAATAATTTACGTCATTTATAATCGCAGTTGTAACGAAAAATAGGTTTTCGATTTGTAAAGTATAAACGTGTGAGAAAGATGATTATCCACGATACGAAAACACGATACACCAACGGGTCGAATCGTTATATCTCCCACCCGAAGAACAGAAAAAGAACCCAACAACACGATGAAGGAAAATAATGGGATTGTATTATAAACAAACGAATGATTTATACAGCAACCGTTACGAATACTTTTGATACACAATTTTAGACATTAATTATTATTATGACCATCATTATTAAAGTGAATTCTGAATTGAATTTGTATTCCAGTATTGTTTACCAACGCTGTTGCCAAATGCTTTTCATAAGCGTCATTTCAATGTAAATGAATTGAAATCACGTACCGTTGATGATTGTGTCTTTTGAATTTCATAAAATTCCATTTTCCCCAGCGTTGTATATGGTTTTGTTATTAGTCGGCTCCCTTTATCGCGGGATAATCAAACTAATTCAACATGGTGGGACAAAAAATTCGTCCCAGATTGCACGGTGAATGAACAATGAAATTTAATGATTCGATAATATACAATGTTGATTGGAAAAGAATAGGGGTTTTGTACGTGGAGCGAGAGTCGTTTTACACGAATCTCTCCCGGATTCGTGTGTAACTTCACTTCGTATCATACCCCCTGAAGGTTCACTTCATTTTATAAAGCTAAAACGTTCCCCAGCGTACCATAGCTAAGCGATGTGACGCTGGGTCTCTTGGAGTGTATAATAGATAGACGTGTACAGGTTGTCTCATCGGTGATGTACAGCGGTTTGGTATAGAACCTTCCTTGGGTGACAGGGAAATATATGTATCGAATATCGTGGTTCTTTTATAGGAATAAAATGGGTCATCGGAGTGAAACGAGCATCGAATCGTGCGAAATTCGACGAGTTTTTGGAATAAAAGTTTAGTAACGGGAGATTCTGATGGGAGTTTATATTTTCAAATTTTATAAACAAATGCAAACGAAATTCCATAGAGACTTTTTTCAATCGACTGTTCATCGAGTCAGGGTGGACGTTTTTGCAGGAGGTTGCGGCAAAATTGCTAGAATATTCAAACAAAATTTTGGTTAGCTGAAATAAAATTTGTTTGGGATGAACAAAATTTGGTCAACAATAATGAACAGTTTCTTGCAGACAAATAAACCTTATTTGTCCTGAACAAATTTGATTTTAGCCAACCGACAACCCGTGTGGACATAGCCACAGTTGACAAATGGCGCGGTATTGGCAAAGTTGTATTTGCCAGACTTCGGCAGAAACAACTGTGCCAATTCAGAATCATTACCAGTTTTGGGACTCTGGCTGACTATGGAATCGATAGTCAACTGACGTTAGAATCACGATCTTGGCAATTCAGCTGTTGTAGTGAGCCGAAGTCGCGCCAACATTAGGGCAGAGTTGGTATGATCACTCAATATGTTCAAAAGATAACAATGTGCCAGCATTGGTAGGACTTTATTCTACTACGGAATCTATGGTGAATTGTGTGACATCGACGGTCCCATTACAATGAATGGTAATTTGAGTGATTCTTCGTCAACTCGGAGATCGGCTCATGTGATAGAGACTCAGTTTCTCACTCGCAGGACCTAGGTTCGATCCTCACTGACTGAACTTTCAAGAAATCACTTCCAAAGTGCCTTTTTCCAATGACGATAATGAGAACAATGAATCATTCAGATTTTCAGAGTTCAAATTGGATGTGTTTTCTTTTTCACTTGAAATATGATCACTCCTGGTAACTCCGGTTACCGATACTGTGCCAGTACTGGGTTGGGTGTGAATTCCTACAGAGAGTGTCATCATTTCGACTCCTTGTCATTTCTCATCCACAGGGTGTTCACATTCTGGAAAGTCAGGGAATATCAGGGGAAAAGACGAGTCAGGGAATGTCATGGAAACTTTCGCAAAGTCTGGAAGGTCAGGGATTTTCTCTCACGCAGTACGAAAAAAATGTTTCCCCATATTCCCATGATACATGGACTCTTCCGATTCAATGATTGATTTCAATTTTATGATCAATCAGCCCTTGTAGGGATACTGAATATCTGCCACATGAAACATTCACTCCGTCTTGGGGGACGTCCATGAACTGTGTGGTCCATAAAAGGGGCGGGAGGGGGAAGACGGAATGCAACGCCAAGCGACATTGGTGGAGGGGGAAGGAGTTTGGTTCCAAGCTATGTGATTTTCTATTTATCTTGGTACTTGGAAGAAAAATCTATGTAAGCATCCAGGAACATGATCCACTTGAATATAAACTGGATGAATAATCGATTAGATCAAATGAGATTCCACTTGGTTCGAGTAAATTTCATTTGGAAAAAGAGAAATTTTATTTCAATGGAATAAATTTTTCATCCCGACCAATTGGGATTTCATTAGGGTCATATTTTGGATACAAAATTAATTTGATTGGAATGATTCCGTTTCAACGTCAAAAACTATGTTCTCACGCGAGGGTAGGGGGGGGGGAGGGTTCAGAAAACAGCTATGGTAGAGGCACACGGGTGAAGGGGGGAGGGGGGAAAAAGTCGCAAGAACAAATTACAAAGAATTAAAAACTTCCTGATGCAACAAAGCATTTTCAGTTATCGAATCGTTTTCTGTATCATCCATAAGTTTATGAAGTTTCAATCAATTTCAATACATATCCTGTATTCTGTTGATTTCATTCGATGCCTGATTGACTACACAGCACAAATGTTTTGGTAATATTTCCAAAATATTTTGGAGATAATACAAAGTCTTAAGAAGATTCCAAAATATTCTTGAGCGCTTCTGAAGACATTACTGCTGTTAGGATGTATACAAATAAGTATAGAGTAAGAAGTAATGAGCATCTCAGTACGGAATAATACTTACGGATTCTAATGAATAAATTTCGAGACAATAATGTGAAGTTGAACACCTGACATATCTCATATAATATGTATCTGCATATTTATCAAAGATATCCGATGTTAATCAGACAGTCTATAGAGTTAACTTATTCATTACGCCCAATCGCGCTTGATTGTGCTCCATTATACATGAGAAATCCATACAAAATCAATAAGTTTTTTGTAAAGGAATGAGATAATGTTATCAAACACTAATTTATTGGTGATCATTCCTACTCATGGTGCTTATGCCGCTCCTATTCTCTAGTTTCCGATTTTCAGGCATGATCATGCGTGATTAGGCGTACGCGCCTGCGTTTGGGACCGATTTAGCATGATCAAGCATGTGTGTTTGTGATAGAAAAATTAACACAGAGTCATTTTGTATGAATATTCCTCAGTTGGTGAGACTTTGCATGATCACGAGCGAGAATGGTTTGTCAGGCATGATCGCTGGTGGTTGAGCTGATTACGGGTTTCCACGTGGGTACAAAATTAAAGCCTTTGAAGTGATGACAAAGCTCAAAAATGAACGACCAGGTGTAATCAGGCTCATTCACGTGCAGTCAATATTGAACACGAATAATTTTGCCGAAGAATGTCCATGATCAGGCCTGAACACGCATCATTCCAACTCCTTTGTCAGTACTGGCAGTCCAACTGGTCCCATAATGGTCTCTCTAGATTTGCCAGTACCGGCGTCTCCGGTAACAGTAGTGAGGCAGTAGTCAAGTTTCTTTGCACTCATTGCAACCAAATTTTTATCTCGCTGAAACAAACTGTGTTCTCAGGGTGTAAACAAATTATTCAATTATCATCCTTGAAATTCTCCTTCGCAATTTTTAAATCTCAAGTAATTCCGCAACAAGTCCTCAAGGCACCAACGTCTTCCTTTATATTATCCATTCCACGCATTCAAATTCAACCTCTACCTATTCAAAAATATTCCGCATCGATAAATTTCATCCACAGTTCTCAATAGACTTTGATTCCAGAGAAATTATATTTTCAAACTGGTGACTCGACGTGCAAAACTGGTTCCACCATTCAGTCGGATTATTAATATCGATCAATCGTTTCCTTGCAACCTTCGTAGTTCAACGACACTATCGCAACAAGGTTACGAGTTTCCGTTTTACAGCTTATTCACTCCCAGTGATTGTAACATTCCACATTTAATTCATGTTATGTAATAACGTCACGTTACGTTTGAATCTCATTTGGACATTTAGATCGAATAATTTATTATTACACTCCTATTCTTTCGTATGACATTCTTTCTGGAAATAGCGAACAGATGATTCGAATCGCTACCCATCACTTTTTCACGCAATTTTTTTCCACCGTTTCGTTTCCGAACGCTGAACACAGAATGCATTGAATGACACACGGGGAGAGAGATACGTGAGATCTCTTGGAAAACTCGCGATCATCGGGGAAGATCATTATCAACATTATGTGCCAATCAAATAAAATTCTCATTTAATCGCGGCACGTATTTTCGAGAGTATACCGCGACACACGTGAAATTCTAAAATACGTAGATCCACAATGGGTTCATCGTGCACGCTTCGTTCGCCCCTTCCGATAGGAACGTTGTTTGCTATAGTTGAATAAAATTATCACGACTCGGGATGCGAGTTATATATACGAGAGGGGTGTGTATAGGCCTACGTACACTCGATTGTTATTCGTTGATTATCGGAGGCAGCCGTACACACACCGATGCACTTACCACCCTGCAATTCAATCGAAAACAACACTACTGTTTAGACGTAATATTCATACAAACTGTTATTTACATACACGGGTTGCGTAATCATCACCACATCATTAATTTCATTTCTCTCCCCTTTCACCGCACAATTATATCAGCGGAGAAAGCATTCGTGCTGTACTTTCAATTTCAAACTGTAAACTATTCCAACGATTTTCCTCATCATCCTTCAAAGTGAATGGAAAAATTATGATAATGACGCAGCGTTAGGAATTACGAAATCAACGAATTTGTCGATCAATCGAATAATTCGATACGCGGCTATCGATGACTTTGACTTGTAATGTGATTTCGAAAAATCGAATCAGTCGAAATCGATGATTAAAATCACGAATAAACAGGACACGATTTACGAGATACAAAGGTATACGTAAATCGTTCTGTCACATTTTCGAATTATTAGATTGTGTATGTTCATTACGTATTACAATCTCCGGTTCCCGAATGATTCGATTATAGGATGGAATCATTCTATTATTACCCAAAATCATCTCTAGAAAGTCAATTATTTTGTTGGAACAATGAGGGAAACGGAATCCGCGGTGTGGATTCATTATCCCGTGCTTGCCGTCAATTTTTGTTTTGCTTTTGTCAAGGGAAATTATATTAGGATGAATTGCAGATTATTTTGCGCACAAAGAACAATAGCGAAAAAAGAATTGGGTTGTTTTGATTATTATACGAAAACGAAAAGGTTGTTTTATCTTGATATTTGCATGTCCAACGACCGTGGTTAACGTCAGTTGGTTGATAATTAGTCGTGCAAGGTTGCCCAAGAAGACTTGTGAGTAAGGATTTATGGAGCTGTAACAACTAAACGCTGGGAGGAACAATGATACCCGACACGCTCGATTTTCCTTTTAACATTAGAAACTTTTTAAAGGAGAGTTCTTGAGGAATATATTACGACCTTGAGGATTCCAATTTCAATAATGCGAGTTAGTTTTCTTGTCTCAGATTCGCTTCCCACTTCGTTCTTGTATGAGGATACGTATAACGTAGGTGGCGGGAATAGAATTGTATCACCCGCTTTAATTTCCTCCATGAAATGCTTGAAAAGGAGGAAAATAATATGTTCGAATATGACTTTCCAGCTAATCATTCATTCGGAATTAAACACATGCCACTCCATCACCTTCTTTCATCCTTTCATAATGGATTATACCCTTCCTCAAAAGTACATTTTCATTCCCGAGATCTCGAGTTACGAATGAAAATTTCATTCCTCATTAATTATGTCCAGGAATTTAATTTGATTCGAATCGTCAATACGAGAGAAGAAAAGATTGTTATAACGGTGAATAGAGTTCTTGTACCCATTATGCTCTCGATTTTCATTCCTCTCTCGCTCCTCGTTGGGAATGGATATACGTAGATATTAATCTTTCGAGGTGAAAATTGTTGTGTGAAATTCAATTCAACGAACCTCGATTATCTCCGAAATTTTTTAGATTTCAAACACACGGTTTTTAGTACCAAATACAACGTTTTCTTGTTTTCCAAGGGATTGTGAAACCATTCGAACAGAGTTGCGAATTCAGCACTTGAATCATATAATTTTCTAACAAGGTAGTAAATTCATCCACCGTACCCCATCACGAGCACATTATACGAAATTTCAGATTATGATCGGAGAGTGCGAAGATTATGCAACGATTTTCCCGCTATAAATTCAAGTACAGCAACAATTCAGTGGCAACACATTCGACTATCGAATTGCACATAAATACAAAGTTGCACTTCTACTCTTCCCCGTTATTAAAGATTGGATGAATCGACCAACAATATTATCCCAGACGTCAAAAATTTGCGTCATTTGTCTAAAACTAAAACTATTCTGATGATCGTACACCGAGCTATGCTATCGAAATACACATGTGGACTCCACCGCGTGCATATCTTGAGTGTCGGATTGAACGGTGGTGGGCTTTGTTTTGTTTAACTGTGGGCAAATATTTATCTTGACAGGTAGAAAAAGTTACAGGATAATCGAGTGAGGAACTGATTATCGTTGTTTGTAAATGATACCCAGAGACACGTGAAATCATGTTCGTGTGATTAATGTGTTCGCGGTTTGAATGATATCGTCAAAATATGTATTGACATATGTTGTATGTATATTATATGTGGCACGATCAGATACCACAATTTACGTCATATTCAAATTTGTCGATAATGACATTCTCAATGCCGATTCGATGATATTTTCGATAACTATACATTGGTTTTTTGAAGAGCGTATTTATGGGATCATGACAAATGACTGTGTTTATGACTTCCGGATATGAATGAATCATAAGCGATCGACGATGTAAAACGGGAAGAGGAAAATATTTGAAAATTTTTGTCACAGATATGGAATCTCTGTTGTGGATGGAATTTTCTATAAAAAGAACGAAAAAATGTAATTTTTTGTAAAATTCTATACAAATTTTATATGATTGATAAATGTATGGGAAAGGAAGTGGTATCGGTTACTCTGGGGAAGATTGTGGCTTGGATAATAGAACAGGGCAGAAAGATGAACCTCAAGCTATCAGATTGCGTTCATAAACTGAGCTGATGTGAATTTGAATTTTTAAAAAATACATCTTCTCAGAGATTGTGATTCAAAAATCTCATTGGTATCGGTTTTATGATTCTGTAGCAATTGAGCTAGAGTGCGAGTCTGCTAGCTGAAAACTGCTCGCTTCAGCTTCATGCCGGAGAGCAGCTTTATCGAATTCACTGAAGGTAGAAATATTCCAAAAGAGTGCTTATCGTGAACGACTGAAATACACAGAATGAAATGACCCATGTGTGTATAGAACAATGGTCCAATCATCGACCCACCTTGGCACAAAACCTGCCAAGACTTGTCTTGAACAATTCAATAAACTTGGTCCAAGCTTGAGCCAATGATTCGTTCCAGCCTAGTCCAAATGATTCGCCAAGCATCAATCAATGCTTCTTTCATCACAGATATCGATGAGAAGAGTAATTTGATCCATATTTCAGCTTGAAGTTCTCCCTCGGAATACCGTACATGAATCATCTTAAAACGATAGATTAAATGTGCCTTGGCAGTCTTGACTGGCACGAGCTTGGGTTTGTCCCAGTCTTGTTAATCCCTGCATGGGAAAGACATCTTGAAATCCTGTAGAGAGTTCTTCAAGATCAGTTGATTTCCGTGTATGATCACATTCAAAAGTAGCCTATCACCATTGAGTCAAGTCTTATTCTTATTTAGATCAAATATATCTATCTCGGTGTGTGAAACTGGAGTGTGGGGCCAATCATGGGGAGGAGATTGGACTGGTCTTGGCCCGATAGTTATGCACAAGTCTTTATCCATTGTGAACTCGGAATTCGGTCACTAATTGAAAACACTGTGCCACTTATGTGTACAACATCGGCTCAAATAATCATCTTAACCTTAGCTTGATTTTCCCACTTGTGCCAAGCTGGTAACAAGTGCAGTTTCTGGCCATTCCACAGACACGAACAAATGTCCCATGACTAACTATTATCCATTGGAAACAGTGGGACAATCATGGAACCAATCATCGTGGGTCCAATTATTTTTAACGGAGGTTTGTTCCTGATACACGTGCCAATCCTAGGACAAGCTCGGGTTTTTTTTCCAGTCCTGGCAATACCTGCATGGAAAGTAACATGAAATTTTTGTCCCGAAATAGTGATCAAATAACGAAATATGTAACTGCTGAAGACTCAAAATCTTTCAGTTGATTCTTCGAACGATGTTCCTAGTTCCAAGAAGTTGATTCGAGAAGATAAATAACAATGATTGATCAAATTTTGAGAATTTTAACCTTCGTTTCATTTTTATAAACAATTCAAACTTCCACAACATTCATGAAAGATAGTTCCAATTTTAAAATACATAGAAATAAAATATAACAGAAGGTATCAATATTATTAAATTTTCATATAAGTTCATAACAAATTCAAGAGTATTGTATTCCGATGAAAGTATGATTCAGCAGGTGAATAAAGCGAGTGAATGACCACATCTCAATGAAAATTCGACCCTGAACCAATAGTATTCGCGTCATTCTTGAATTACTGATCTTGAACGCAAACAATCGACGTGATCGAGTCAATGAACCATTTCGGCTTTAAAAATGCATTGACCTCAAAATTTCCCGAGAACCTGTTCCGTTGTTGAATATGAATTAAAAATTCCAGCAAGGTGAGTGATGTAAGGTTGTAACCGTATTGAAGATTGAGCGAGGAAATTCGTGGATTCGTGAATTCTCACGATTGAAAATCCAAACAGTTTTCCAAGGAACAGCTGGAACAGTTGAGCGAGGATTTTTTGTTTGGAATAGACGACAGTTTTGTGGCATTCCGTTTGTGGATCAGAATTCTGGCGAAGTTAATCGCCGGTAATCAATTAATTGACCTTCATGTATCCCAAGATTCGTTACTGCCTCAGTGTGGGTCCACTTTGGCCCAGTCTTGTATGAAACGCGCGAAACAGATTATCAAACCTGAATAGAAACGAAACAGTTTTCAATCGAATGAATTGTTGTTATAGATATAAAAGAAGTGATGAATCTGATTAGAAGAATTCGTTTAATTCAATAAAAATTTGTAAAACTGCAAGCTTGTTCGCCAGCGATTCGATGAGAGGAATGATCGGTTCTATCGGAAAGAACTTATAGGTTGTTCACCAGGTGTAGGAGTATGAAATCGGAGTTTTTGTGTGAAACTCACACGTTTGTTGTTTGAGAATGATAAAAAATATCTTATTCGAAATAACCTCCATTGCTGTTTATAGATTTTTCCCACCTTTCCGGCAGTTTACCAATACCACATTTTCACTTGAACATCAATCGTCGATGGATTCCTTATTGGGGATTCGATGAATTGAATATTATGCATTAATCACAAATCTAGATTTGAATTTTACCGCTGTTTTCCAGTTCTGGGTTTTGCCGCTAGAGGTTTCCAATTCGTACAGCTCTCACTATCACAATTATGTGCATAATGATACAAATAAATGGCTTTCAATGTGAAAAATGAACGATGACTTACAGCTTCGTACTGACGTACGATGGCTTCAGAGCCATGGGAATGATTCAGAAACAGGGGAATTGGGTTCCGTACGGATTGAAGCCGAAAGATGTTGAACGACGTTTCTTTACTTGCGAACAGCTGCTTCAAAGACAGAATCGAAAGGGGTGTTTACACCGCATCGTGACCGGTGAAGAAAAATGGGTCCACTACGATAATCCCAAGCGCAGAGAATCTTGGGGAATGCCCGGACATATCCCCACGGCGACGGCTAAATCAAATATTAATGGTGCCAAGGTTATGCTCTGCATTTGGTGGGATCAGCTTGGTGTCGTGTATTATGGGCAATTGAAACCGAGTGAAATCATTAAAGGAGATCAATGTCGAACGCAGTTGATGCGTTTGAGCCGAGCATTGAAGGAGACACGGCCACAGTACCAAGAAAGACAGGATAAAGTTATCCTCCAACGTGATAATGCTCGGCCACATGTCTCAAAATCGGTCGAGACGTACTTGGAAACACTGAAATGGGAAGTCTTACCCCATCCGCCGTACTCTCCAGACATTGCTCCTTCCTACTACAATTCATTTCGATCGATGGCACACGGCCTGAGTGATCAGCATTTCCATTCTTACGAAGAAGTTAGAGAATGGATCGATTCGTGGATCGTCTCAAAAGATGCATCGTTTTTCCGAGATGAGATCCGACAATTGCAAAAAAGATGGGAAACAGTAGTGGTTAGCGACGGCCAATATGTATTTACTTTCCGCCAATGAAGGCTCAAATCATGGAAAAAAACGGCGGGAGCAAAGTTTTACACCTAATATATCGTTTGGAAATTTTTTGATATGGATTTTATCAGTATTCACACACTTGTAAATCTCATACTGGGTGGAGTGATGTAATCATACTGACTTCTTGCTAGTTCTGTTAATTTTTTTGATTTGCCAGTACTAGCAATCCTGGCAGCACTACCAAGCAGTACCACAGTATCGACCCGTGTTCCCCTTTTACCATGTCAATTAGGAATAAAAATGATAAAAAATGCCAAAGATAAGGAAATTAACATAAATTCTTAACACGAAATTCTACGTAAGAAGAATTTTTCCTGACTTCCTGTAGTAACGAAACCTTGTACGATCAGAAAAATACGTTTTCTCCCTCTGAATGGACACAGCTCAGATAAAATCATGTTCAAACTGGTTTTGCTACGAATGTACTCTAGTAGAAATGATATATGGAAAATGTATGCCACATGAATTGAAGATATATTTATATAATGCATAACTCATACTTATCTCGTACATTATTTTTACTTGGATATCAATTCAAAGTGACATATCCACCGATATACACATTTGGAAATATCCAGGATATTCGATGTTTTGGGAAAAAGGAGTTTGAACCTTTGAAATTATTGGAATCGACCATCGTATATCTCATTCTCTCTGATTCATTTGTATTTGGAATTTATCTTATGCGATCTTTCGATTCTTTTGAATGACTCTTGCAGCCGAAGATTTTTTCTCACAATCATCTCTCACACGTAAGGTAAGGGACCCTATACCCGATCAGGAACTAGAACTGAACCAATTTCATTATTACATGAATTCACGAAGTAATTCAGCTGGAAGTTTCGAATGACAAAGTCAATTTTCGATCCATTAATTACAAGAAAATGTTTTGGTTGAAGAGTTTTTTGGACAACTAAACCACATGAACCCAGAATATAAGAATTGATCGGGTATAGGGTCTCTTACCTTAATTGCTTCAATCTATGATTTGTGAGATGATCAGTCTGGAAATTGAGACTCGGAATCAAAATTCGTTCAAGAATACCCAGAATTCCAGTTCTTATTCTTGTTCACTGAGGGGATATGAATGAATGCTTCCTATTCGATTCTCAACGAAATCCTGAGGCTTATCAAAGATCAAATTCAAACCATAATTTGTATCACATTATACGACCTGGTTTTACATTTTCCCAATTCGTAATTGAGAAAATTATAAGTGCGATTCTAAATCGTTTCTTCGATCAAACACAAATTCCACAAATCTTTGTCAAACGTTCTATCAAGGTGTCGAAAATTCGTATCCCAATCGCAATTAGAAATCGTGGTTGATTCGATGTTGAATCGTAGAAATTTCGTTCTATACTGCACATTGACGCGGAACCTTGAGCGCATGAACTTTCTCCATCATGTTTTTCCCTTGCGATACTCACAAACAAGGTCACCGCAAATTGAATGTGATTTTCTGCTCGAGTATGCTCGAATTGAAAACGAATTTATAATTGATTTTCAAAGTTAATTACCGGTATTCGCGAATACCCTCGCTAGGACGACTCAAGATTTTTCTCTCCTCTCGTTACCGAATATCAGGTGTTATTACCAGGTATCATCCGGATGTATCGAGTTAGAAAACGGTTATCGGTGAATATACTTTGACGCTCTGAAAGAGATACATCGCGTGGTCTCGAATATCAGGAATGATGCGAAATTCTATACCCGTTGTAGAACGTTGTGTGTTTCCCTTCGGTCGTGTAAAGCGCATAAAGTTTACCCCATGTTAATAGCGTGAATAGATTAGATCGGATTTCAAATGTATACACTTTGATATTGAAACATTCGTGAACAATAATTAATTGTGCGAGAATGTTTATGCGGAGTTAATGGGACGAAGGAAAATGGTGTTTCAACCGGATACTACGTTATTTCAGGGAGAAATATAGAGTAGAATCGTTCGAAAATCTGTGCTATGAATAAAAATAGAGAAATAGAAATACCATTCTCGTTGGGGAATGATTTATTCAACTGCTTCGAGTTTCAGTTGAGTTTAAATCATCTTGCACTGAATGCACTTGAACGATATGAAAGGTAAAAGTACGAGCACGTATGCAGTAAAATGACTTTCCTTTGCACAACAACAATAACGTACAATTGTGGGGATCGTAGAACGAGTGTGTAGTATATATACATATACTCTAGTTGGCGGGATGGTGAATTAGCAGGTTCTTAGACACAATCTCAACAGGTTCTCATGGTCAAGGTCCGTACAAAGAATTCTCCGACACTCTCTCTTCGAATACATTGCTGAACTCCTTTTATCGATCGGGATTGTAGTATTATACGCTATCTTTAGAAACGATAAAATGTTTATTCAGAGGAGGTATGTGTGGTGTGACGGTGTTACATGTTGTAACGAATCCTTCGTATACTTTCGTGTAACATACTACCAATAATGATGATAATTGCTTTCGACTCGTAATTGACGATTATCAACGAACCTTGCAATCAGTCATAATTATCGTCATCTCATATCCTGTATACTACGTTGTATATTTATTTGTCCCAGTCTTTGATCAAATAAATGATCAGTATTGTTCCCGACATAATTCCATATTATTACACCTGAGTTTTCCAATAATTAATTGTGTTAAATAATATTTGGGATTGTGTTTGAACAATTCGCTCGTTTACAAATATCAATTATTATGAATTACTACGACTGCTGCCGAGAACGAGGGATTTCCCTTCGGGATCTCGTACTGGCTATTGATGGAACTGAATAATAACTCGTCCTCGATTTCATTATTGTCGACATAATTGATTTTTCTTTTCCAAAAAATCTCGATATAAAATCAATCGTTTCGACTAGTTACTCAAAAGTTGAAGAACAATAAGTGCCAAGCTGTGATTGCCAAATTGAACGCACGTTACTATACGAAAACTGATAATCACCTTCTTCTTAAATATTATGAGAATTAAATTTCACAGCGAGGGTAACTTCTAATGAAATTTGCTTGTAATTCCATCTATCCGACACACGAACGTACATGAAAATTTGTAATTACACCAGAGAGAAACCCTCGGTTGGTTGAATTAATCAAACCTTCCCTAGAAAATCACGTTTGATTAGTCGAAACAAAATTAAACCAAACCCAAGTGAATATGGGATAATAAAGCGAATAAAAATTTTGGTCATATTTCCAGGAGGAGCAGCAGGAGCGGTGGTGGCTTCCAGATTGAGCGACATACCCGAATGGAAAGTTTTACTCCTAGAAGCGGGTCCGGACGAACCACCGGGTTCGAGCGTACCAAGCATGGTGGCGATGTTTTTAGGTAACTACGATTGATAGAATTCAACATACCTCCCACAAACCACTCGTATATCTCATTCCAGGATAAAAACGAATCCCGCGTAGCGTAGGAGGTTAAATATACATAAAAACTGCGAATGTGCGTTATCATATTTCTTTTTCTCTGAACATGACGACGTTGCCTATTAATTATACGAATGAAATGTATGTAACGAAAATTACAGAGCGGAAAATCCTCTGTGCCTTCTATATCCTCCTCCGCGCATACCCTCTTTTCCCATATTTCTTCACCTCTTTTGCGTACAAAAACACATTTCATTAATGCTCACGAACTCCAACGATAAATCATTGAAATTGGAGGTATAATTTTTCAATGATTTTTCATCCATAGCGCCACAACTTATATTACAATCGCGAGGCGTTATACGTCGAATCGAAATCGTTACGTATCGATAATCAAGATTAATCAATTCACAAATAGTGGATACATAATTGTATTTCGGATTACCCTCTGGATACTCAAGGTCCGATGTTACATTTCGAGTTGATTTGTTTTTCCCTCGGATTAAATTAAAAATAAACTGTTTCTGATCGGCCGTATATCGCCGCCGCGGATTATTTTATCTGATTGGTTATTGAATATGGTATTTGTTTCCAACCATATTCGTATATGAAATCGACAATCTATTATGAATTTAAATACGTCGAGGGTTGAGGTAGTTGGAGGGGTTCGGAATAACGAGAAAGGGTGAGTAATTCTCACCTTTCGAATGAATTCCAAACACTTTCTGGGATGGCGTGAATAAAATTTTGATCGTGTGTTGTGCAGGGACCAACATCGATTGGATGTACAGAACGAGCAACGAGAAAAATGCTTGTCTATCCACTAACGGTTCTTGCGGATGGCCAAGGGGTAAAAATCTTGGAGGAACCACGGTTCATAACGGAATGATGTATATTCGAGGCCATGCGAAGGATTACGACGATTGGGCAGCTATGGGCAATGTTGGTTGGTCCTGGAAAGAGGTGAGTTCAAAGAATTCCAAGCGAATCTTTTTTGCAAGAACTCGAGCATCTATAAAATTAATATTCCCAATAATCGAGAATTAGCTCGTTTAGTTTCCACTTGATTCGTCGAGGGCAGCTTTTGAACTGAGCAATGTCGAGCAAATCCAAGAAGGAAATCAGCAGCCCTTGGGACGAAAATTCGGCAGGGCTTGTATTTTTTGCAGTTTGGTCGGAGGTGAAAAGTTTAGCAATTCAAACTTCCCGGATAAACAGATTAGTAAAATTTGCACCCTATTGAAAAAATCCAGGTGAGAATCTATGCAGGAATTCAGATGGATTCCCATGTTTTCCTGTAGGACATTCGGAATGTTTCCCATGGATTTATCTAGTTTCTCAGATGGAGAATCTTTTTCATGGATTCCCAGGAGTTTCAACTGGATTTCCAAGCTTCCTATGGGTATTTCGAATGAGTACCTGGATTTTTGCAATGGTACATCCACCGGGAAGCCTTCAGATTTCCGTTCAGGATATCTCAAGTCCCAGTTTAGGATTTCTGGATGGGAATTCAACTGATGACGAATGAAAATCTGAGCCCATATGCGAATGTCGTCATCCAGTGAATCCGGAAATGTTTAACCGAATAAACCAAAGAAACCCTAATAAATCAAGAATAATTCATCAAAGTTGGTAACACAGTCTAGCGTTCCCACGCTAGTCCTCCCTTGGGCAATCCAAGAGAATCATTTATTCACAATGATTCACGTCCTGATGTTTTACTAGTCACGTTTCAATTATGATTATATTTAAATCTCATTCCTCTCTCGCCTTTTTCTGTACCAGGACATGTGGTTGAAAACAATCACACTTTCACTATCTAATGCAAAACCATGCTGCAGATTGAGCTAATTCAAATCCCTACCACTTTCAAATTGAATTGTGAAATGTTCACACATCCTCACAGGTTCGAAGTTCTTTTTTTTTTGACCTCCTTTCAAAGTTTTTGTTCAAAATATATTTTAAATCTTGACGCCTGAAATTTGTTCAGAATCATTCTTTTGGACCAATCAATCGCAGATCATGCTGTCCCCTTTTCCTTGTTCCCCATGACAATGAAAGAATACGGAAATTCCACAAATCTCATCCACCGCAAGAGACACGCGAGAGACAAAACTGTTGATTCATGACGGTGCAGGATCCCGCATCACTCGACCATTCCCATCCTGTTGACGTATTTTGAAAAATTGAATTTTTCTTGTGAGAGGACTCGCTGCGATTAATCAGCGGAGTTGAATTGAATGACCGATGTCATGCTTGACTATCAGGGTGAGTTGGCGAAGGCTCGATTTGTCAGAAAAACAAAATAAAATCTCGACCAAACGAGTGATGTTTGAGAATCGAGTAACCATCATCACACGGAATGATATTATATAGCTACGCAATCCCGTTGTCCTGATCTACTAATCCAACTTCAACCCTCCAACCCTCATTACAACGTGAAAATAATTACTGTACAACGATGAATTGATTGTAATTGGAATGCTCTTCATGTTTAACTAGGTACAATGACCGTTAAAATGTTATTGATCGTAAAATTATAAACCATACACGTTCCATGGGCAAGAAAAACAAGTCTGATCCTTGCTCGTGATTGAAATCGCGAGGAACAAGTTCCTCTCGTATATTATTGATACTTATTAAAGTATCGTTAAAGTATGCGCAGAGAGAAATCGAATCAGCACGATTTTATACATCCAACGAAAAATAAATCTGTTCAATCATGAAGTGATCAAAGGCTCGTGCGGTGAACCACTGTTCATGTTCTCTTTGGAATCGCTTCGAAATTATCATCCAATCTCTTCATATTTCACGCTTCATTTTCCCATCCACTTTTTGTGCTCGAAAATCGTTCGATGATCTCGCTCTTTGAATATTCTGTAATAATTTTCATAATAATCGTCATCGTATTATAGTTTGTACCTCATCGCACAACGCGTCATATAAAATATGCATCTACAGGGAGGCTTCTCCTCCATCCGAAGCCTGTAACGTGACACGTTTGCTCTCTTTTTTGCAGGTGTTGCCGTATTTTATGTGTTCGGAAAATAACACGGAGGTCCATCGTTTGAATCCAAAATATCACACAAGCGGAGGACCGTTGACAGTGCAGAGATTTCCATATCAACCGGAAATGTCTCGAGATATCCTTAAGGCGGCGTTGGAATTGGGTTATCCGTTGAGCGAGGATTTGAATGGAGATCAATTCAATGGTTTCACTGTGGCTCAAACAACGAATAAAGATGGTGTCAGAGTGACCAGTTCGTCAGCTTTCTTGAGACCAATTAGAAATCGTCGTAATTTACATATTGCCCTTAATGCTACGGTGGCTAAAGTGCTTATTGAGAATCTCCAGGCTGTTGGAGTGCAATACGTCCAGGTGAGTGGATAATATTGATGATAATAATAGAATGAGTATGAATTTGATCTAACCACTGATGTTAGAATGGAGAATATCGCGTGGCTCGAGCTTCGAGAGAAGTCATTGTATCAGGGGGTGCTGTGAATTCACCTCAACTTCTCCTCCTGTCTGGAATTGGACCGAAAAATCATTTGAAAGCTGTGAATGTCAACGTTGTCAAAGATCTACCTGGAGTAGGGGAGAATCTCCACAATCACGTGTCATATACATTAGCTTATACCATAAATCAACCCAACGAATACGATTTGAATTGGGCTGCGGTGACGGATTATATTGGTTTCCATCAAGGACCTATGGCATCCACCGGTTTATCTCAACTAACGGGAATTATTCCTTCAAAGTACACCACTCCCGATCATCCGGATCTACAACTATTTTTTGGGGGTTACCAAGCAGCTTGTGCATCAACTGGAGAGGTTGGAGCTGTTGTGGATGGTGCACGTAGAAGTATAAGCATTTCTCCAACTCTACTTCATCCACGTAGCAGAGGTGAGATGCAACTTACAATTCCTAAAGTGAAGAATCAATTCTGAGGTTTATACAATGAGTTCGTGAATCTAGGTTATCTTCGTTTGGCGAGTAACGACCCGTTAGCGAAACCCATCATCACGGGGAATTATTTCAGCGATCCTTTGGATGTGGAAAGATTAGTTGAGGGTATCAAAGTTGCGATGTCTCTGGCCAATACCAAATCCATGGCTAAATACAACACTACTTTGAGTAATCGGCCTTTACCGGCCTGTTCGCGGTTTCCGTTCCTGAGTGACGCGTACTGGAGATGTGCTGTACGGCAGAACACTGGTCCGGAAAATCACCAGGCGGGATCATGCAAGATGGGACCCGCGAGCGATCCAATGGCAGTCGTTGATCCTCAGCTCAGAGTTCATGGAATAAAAGGGTTGAGGGTAGCCGATACCTCTATCATGCCACAGGTGAGAATCATGGATCATGCGATCTATCTCTCTTAGGATTCTAATTCGTTGAATTTCAGGTGATTTCGGGGAATACAGCAGCACCAGCTATGATGATCGGAGAACGAGCCGCGGCGTTCATCAAATCGGATTGGAAAGGCAAACCGACACAATGGTACGGGAAACCTCCCTCTTCAAATTCTTGGAAAAGCTATCCAAGGGCGGGCGTTCAACACCAACACCACCATACTTATTAATTCATCAATGTTAAATAATTTCCCTCTATTCCATATACACAGCAGCCGCATCGAACTCGACAACACCCTGGATCTACTACTTTGGGGCATCAAGTACATCGATTGGGATCAAAGCGGTTGGCGTTGATCGGCTCGAGCTTTCCTCCGCCATTCCTTTGCTTTACAAGATTTGATTAAAAATCGAGATTTTCTAGTCCAAGAAACCCGGATACTAATAATAATTGTGGTTTCAAGCCAAGCCAATGATGTGATCAAACCAAAGAGTGTGCGCGGAGATCGAACCACGACGCTGCCCGATCCCGCACATCGGTTAAGTAAAAGATTTTTAAGTTAACGGTTATTCACTGTAGTAGTGGTAGTAGGTAGTCTAGTTCACCGTGTACAATATTACATATACATGTAGTCTTTATCGAATACATTAAAACTGCATATACTGTGATTTGATATATTTTCCATGATTCTTATTGTGCTTCCCCGTTTGTTTTAGTCAAATTTCGCACTTCACTTGTTGGAAACGTTTCATCGATCATTGCCAACTTTTGACGAGAATACAAATACATTGACACGATAATAATGATGTTAATAACAGAGAAATGTGTGATTTTCTTTCTTCCTCCTTCTTGTTGTTTTCGGTATACGTTGAGTAAATGCAATCACGTCGGGTGCGTGCGTGCTGTTGGATTATCCTCGGGTTACAATGATTTATGACAAAATGTAATCAGTTACAGTCAGTCATTACTAACGATGAACATGTCGTGTATGTTTGTATGCACGTATTTACATGAAGAGAACCCCGACTGTGCCTATTATATATAAAAGGCACGTAAGGATAATCACAGTACAGTCGTGTTGTCGAGGAGATTCAACGGTCGAGGGATATCATTGTTTTCATTATTGTCTTACCGTTGGATTTGATACGGGATTCGAATTGTACGTCCGGGTAACAGAATGGTAGGTCAAATGACGAATAGTTTTATTGTCTTTAATATTTTCTTTTGTCTGATTCAAATTCTTTCCCTCTCAGGATTTGAAAATTCCAAACAAACCACTCTTTTGTGATCTCAATTCTACAATAATTGTCACGGGGGTCTTGTCATATTGCGATGTAAAAACGATATCATTCGATTGAGAGAGATAAAGGGGTAGCGTGAAACGACTCGAATTTGTCTGAAAGACAATTCGAGGTACAAAATATTCCTGAGATAGTCTGTCAAATTATTTTTTCATAGGAGAAACTATGGGGAAATTGTGGAATGGTTTCATTTGGGATTCAGCATGCGGTGAGGTTTGGTTTGCTTTGGCTATGGCTTGGGTTGGAGATTGGATATTGTATATGAAACGAATGAAATGGAATCTACGTATGAAATGCTTCAAATATTCTGTGGATATCTTTTCGTGCAGCTTCAAAATTTCTCTGAGGGAAATACACATCAGTTGAATTTTCAAACAAACTAGGAATATCCCCCAGTGAAATGTATTTTTCAGTTTTTCTTTATGAATTCTAGCTTTCGTAGATCCCTCTTGGCAAAATTCTTCCAATTTTGATCAGAAAATTCCATTAAGTTCTTGTGAAAATTGTTATAATTTCACAGTAATATTACGGGAGAATTAGAATCATTCCCTGTAATGGTAGGGAAATCACATTTCAGATGTTACAAAGCTTGATTTTCATGCGAAATATCGGAAAAATTCAAATCATTTTGCGTGAAACATGTTAAGGCAGTTTAAAATTTACACATTTGGTATTTGTTTCTCAGAACACTCCTGATTTGCTTTTTGGATAAGTATTGAACATTGTTAGGGTAAAAATCCATCAAAGTCAAAGTCTGGAAGAAAATTTGGGAAACAGCTGAAGTTGGACGGTGTGAAATCGTTTTTGTTTTTTTCAAATATCATACAAAACAGGACACACAATTTTTTGCCGGATGTAGTTTGATTTCTGGGCCATCTCAGATATGATCAGATAAAATTTTCAATCAAATTAGATAAGTTGTGTGGTGCGGGGTCCAAATTGTGTGTGAATTTGTCCGATATTTTCAAATTTGGTCGAATGGCAACAAAACGACGATATTTCGATTAAAAATTGGTTCAAGTAACATCATTTTTACAAAATTTTGGTGGGGTTATTGTCATAGAATGAGCGTTCAACTTGTGATGATGGATATCCTACGCTTCCGCATAATTTGAAACAAATGTCCAGACTTGAATATTTCAAGTCCGGTGATGAAGTATTCGGAAGTACCTATATTGCTTCAAAATTGGACTCAAATGGACATCCACAGGCATAACAGACAAATTTTGGCAAAAATTTTAACCGTTTTGGATAAAATTCGTATGTTTTAAATTTGTCCGATGATCCATCAAAAATCTTTTCTCTGGTGGATTGTTCATGTAAATGAACTTCAGAAATTTGTACACAATTTCGAAACCACATTTGGATAATCATGAACCTACATCGATACGCATTTCATACGCAATGTGATATCCTTCATATTTTTGACTTATTTCTACAAGGATCAAACAACCGCTGCAAATAAAAAAAAGTGGGCGTATAAGAGACTTTGAACTCCAACCGAACGGATTTTGAAATCATGGATAGATCTTCTTCATAATTTGGACATCCAATGGTAGTCCAAATTATGAAATTATGAAATCAGGATTCTGTTTCCGTTTAGAATGAAATTGTGCTCTTCTTGAATACATGATATCGGACAAATTTTCGACCGATTATTCATTTTTTTGGACACCATGGATCAGTCCCAAAGTCCACAGATGTGAATACGCGTGGAGATATAATGAATTTGAAATTTTATACAGTACACAACGTGAAGAAGAATTCCAACACACTTCTAACATAATTACAAGACTGACGCTTTAAATCAATCAAAAGAGCGTAGCTGAAATTCGATAAATTTAGAACACGCCGTACTATTTGTTGAATATTTTTCCTTTCATTCTTTTTCCTTTTTTATTATTGAATTCAATATCTTCCCATGAGGAGTTCAGATTTTTTAAGGACCTCTCTGACTCCGAAACGCTGTTCATTCTTAATCAAGGACATTTATCTTCACAGAATTCTTCTATTAAAAATTGTTATCTTTGCACGCGTTACGTTTGTCAATAGCCTGAAACAGAGATTATTGTCTCCGATTTCCTCCTGACTGGAGGTTTCAAAACACCCTACATTTCTCAAGGTTTCGTTCAGCTGATGAAAAAATTTCCCTTTTTCTCCCTCCAAATTCGTTATGTGTGGCTAAAATTCATGTATCATAAGGTACACTATCCAATGAGACTTCCTCGTACAATACACAATAGATATTCTTTAGTGTATCTCAAAATTAACGTCCACCAATATATACTTTTGAACCATCTTCAGGGTATATTTTTGAATCAGGAATTGTTTCCTTGATATTAAAAAAATATGGATTGCGCTATGGATCACTATCATCTATCAAAAAAAAGTGATACTTCAAGTATAGCTCGGTTGGTAAAACACGTTTTCCGTTAAAAAGAAGTTCTTGGTTCGAAATCCAATACAGGCAAGTGCTTTTTTCCTTGTTTTTTTTTATTATATCCAACTCTCCGTTCACTGGACACGAACACGATACAAAAAATTACATGCAGTGGATGATGAATACCGGGCGATGACCCTTCGACATTCCCCCACCACTTCAAATTTCCTGAAATCACAATATTTCAAGTTTGCCTATGATTTCAGATCGAAAGATCTGTGTATTTTGAGCACGACTGTTTTCCCTATCAAAAATAATTTCTGTAATTTGATTCTGTTGATTTGCATACCATGTTACAGAGTTTAGAAATTTTATCGAGTAGTTTCCAACCTGGGATTCCAACATGTACTGGAGGCTACTTGGGTGGTCCGTCTTTGACGGAAATTTGTTCATCCCAAGCGAGCAATTATGCTCTGTTTCTGACTATTTTGAATACCCTGGTCGTCACGGATCCTCAAATCGGTGATCCATGCGGGCGCAACACCCCTGTGACTGATCCGGATCCTTCTTATGATTTCGTTGTAGTTGGAGGTGAGTGAAAAATTCAATTTCGTAAGTAACAATTCATGATTGGAAAAAAAGGAAACTTACCAAAACTTCGAAGAGTGGACTGCAGAATTATTCTATCGCGGTTGCTGAACATTGCATTAAAAATATTCCCCAGCTATTTCTTGAAGTTTCAATGTGAGCCTTAAATTGGAACAGAATTGTCAACAGTGTGGTTCTGTTGTTGGACTTCATGAAATTTGCGATTTTTTTCAAGACGATCCAAGCTCCATTGATAAGGAATGATATAAAATCGAAGATAATTCCAGAACAAGTTAACTCTCAAGAGAGAATGAGAATCTTCAAGATGAAAGCTGAAATCTCTAATAGTGGAGAGTCATAAAATTTTATCGAGAGTTCACTATGCATTCAGGTGGAGCTGGAGGTGCGACGGTCGCGAGTCGATTGAGCGAAGTACCGGAGTGGAAAGTTCTACTCTTGGAAGCTGGTCCGGACGAGCCAGCCGGCGCTGAAATACCCAGCAATTACTTGCTCTATCTCAGTAATATTGTATTTTTATTTTTCCTCTCTTCTCCTCCTTCTCGAGACATCTTTTTCAATTTACACATTTATTTTCAAAGATTCAACTGAACTGTATTCTCGTAGATACTTCTTTGGATTGGAAATATTACACAACGAACGAATCGTTCGCCTGTTTGGAAAACAACGGTCGCTGCTCCTGGCCTCGAGGAAAGAATCTAGGTGGTACCACGGTTCATCATGGAATGGCATACCATCGAGGTCACGCAAAGGATTATCAGAGATGGGTTGATATGGGTAGCAAAGGATGGTCTTGGGAGGAAGTAAATATGATTTAATTACTACTGTATCGAACTTTGAACAGAAACGAGACAGTTCATCATTTCATGTGTCACAGGTTTTGCCTTTCTTCAAAAAATCGGAAGATAACAAAGAAATTGGTAGAGTCAGTGCGGAGTATCACGCTACGGGAGGACCTATGACGGTAGAAAGGTGCGTGAAAAGTGAAGGGTGAAAGAGATTTTTCAACGATATCGATAATGTTTCTAGATTCCGATGGCAGCCAAAATTCGCTTGGGACATTCTCAAAGCTGCCGACGAAGCAGGCTTAGGAGTAACCGAAGACATGACAGCGGAAAAAATCACAGGTTTCACCGTGGCCCAAACTATCAGCAGAGATGGTGTTAGATTGAGCAGCGCAGCAGCGTACCTGAGACCCCATAGGGACAGGAAAAATCTCCACATAGCTTTGAACGCAACGGCCACCCGAGTTCTCACATCAGGGAAAAAAGCTACGGGTGTCGCTTTTATGATGGTACATAAATCATCATTACTTTATCTTTATTCTCATTAGAAAATTTCCTGTGAGTAGAGAACACGAAGGTATTTAAATGAACAAAAAAGCAACAGAGACGTGAAGTTGGTGAATTGAGAAGAGAAGTATACGTACGAGATACTCCCCTTTTCGATTCATCAACCCCGGAAGTTCAACGAAATGAAAAATAGCACATCCACACACTATGTCGTGCCAAAGGCATATTAACATAGGAAAGAAGAAATAAGATCGAATAATTGAATTGAAACTTCATGCATGCATACGTGCATGCATGTCTGCAGTAGTGAAGTGAATGTAAAATTTCGTTTGCAGAATGGAGAGGAAAGAATCGTGAAAGCGAAGCGTGAAGTTATCCTCACGGCGGGTACCATTAATTCTCCACAATTGTTGATGTTGTCGGGAATAGGTCCGAAAGCGCATTTGAAATCTGTAGGAATTCCAGTGGTTCGGGATCTACCAGGAGTAGGAGAGAATCTTCATAATCATTTATCTTACGGAAGAGATTATTCCATCAGCGAGAATTCTAATCTGATCAAATTGGATGGGGCGTCTGTGAATCCATACCTTGCGGATCAATCTGGGCCGATGTCGTCTACGGGATTGGCTCAGGTCACCGGAATTCTCGCCTCGTCCTACACGGAACCCGACGATCCTGACATTCAAGTATTCTTCGCTGGATATAGAGCTGTGTGCAACAAGGACGATGCTAATGTGGATCCTAAGATCGTCAACATCGCTCCTGTGAATCTTCGACCTACCGCCAGAGGTGATATTTCGAAATCCTATCAGGGCATGTGTCAAATTTTCAACTACTGTTGCGTTGTTTCAGGTCGGATCACCCTGGCTAGTAAAAACCCCTTGGAGTATCCTATCATATGGAGTAACGATATGGGTGAACTTCGTGATGTTCAGATCGTTGTGGAAGGAATGAGGATGGTTGAAAGGTTTGCCAACACCACCGTCATGCAACAGTACAATTTAACTCCTGTGGATAAACCAATCGATGCATGCTCGAAATACGAGTACGATAGCGACGAGTACTGGATATGCGCTATTCGCTGGGATACGAGACCGGAAAATCATCAATCCGGTACCTGCAAGATGGGCCCAGCTTCAGATCCTATGGCTGTCGTGGATCCGGAATTGAAAGTACATGGAATCAAGAGATTGAGAGTCGCTGATTCGTCTATAATGCCACAGGTGAGGAAGTTTTTGTCATTCAAAATTCAGAATTTTCTTACGAGATGTATGTTGTTGCATTCTCAGGTTGTTTCGGGTAATCCTGTAGCCGCCGTCAACATGATTGGAGAACGAGCGGCGGATTTCATCAAAAAAGACTGGGGTGTCAAGAAATAAAGTTTCTATGCGTGCTGCGGGATGTTGAAACTGTGATCGAATTATGAATGACACTCATATCTGTATCCAAAGATTTTGAATTATTGAATACAAATTTGATTAAGAGTACATTTCTTGCATCTTCTCTTTCCCTATCACCTCATAGTTGATTTGTAATTCTCATTTATATCCATATTCTCATAAAAAATTCTATTTGAATCGAAAAATCTCCTTCGAGATTGAAAATAGAAATTTGAAAAGTGATTTTTCATGAGAAAACAATGAATTTTCATAGAAAATCATTCAAAATTCACATTTTGTGGAATTTTAAGTGATGTTATTGGATTTCTTTGGTAAGAATCACCTTTGCCGATAATTCTAAATATTCTCTGGTTGTTAAAATAACCCTTCCAAGAGAGAAACAAATGAGCGTGTCAAAGTTTTTTCATTTCAGCAATTTTGTATCAAAATAAACAGGGTTTTCTTGGATATCAATTCCACTGCAAAGACTTCTCAGTTATATAATCCTTGAGAAATTGTTGGAAATAAGGTTGATTAAATAGATTCTCATTCTCTTCTCAATCAAGGAGAGAGAATTTCATACTTCTGATTGACGGATACAGTAATTTATCTGACAAATCCATCTTATCGTAGAATCGAAATCAAATCCCCAATTATTCCTCGAATGAATCAATTCTTCCGATAATTAGGATCTCAATGTATTCTCGAAACAATTCCATTCAATGCTGAAGGAATCATAATCTAGTATTGGAGAATTCATGTGGGCTAGGATTTGAAAATTTCGAATGATTCAAGATCGAAGAGAAATGGATCGTTGGATTTTTATTTGGACGATAATCGCGTTGCGTCTGTTGAAATTCCTCGCTGATAGAGGATTAGATTGAGTTCTGTTTGAGTTTATTTGTTCTGTTTGAATGATATCAGTTCGAAGTTTTCATTCAAAGATCATTTAATCTTTTCTTCACCCAAGCGTGTATTGCCTATAATGACAATGGGCCCCAGGCTGGGTCCATCCTCTTCAACCCAGTATTGGGAAATGACGATGGGGCCCATGTTGGCTCAATCTTGGCCCTGTTGTGCTTCCCCATACAATTATGGTTAGTAGAAAATGGAATTAATGAATCTTATTGCGGGCACATTTCAACTTTGCTCCAATTTGGACCAGCGTGAGGCCAAGATTGGGGTGAATCTATATCCCGAGCATGTGTGTACAATCCTCAGCATGTATGAATTTTGGTCCCACTTTGGTCTAGTCTTGGGCCCATATAGGCACGATGGGGCTCAACACTAGGCCCAAGACTGGGCCAAAGTGGAGCTGAAATTTATGCTCGCTGGGGTAGAATTCAAAGCAATTTTCCAATTTCAAGAAAAAGGAAGAGGCAGTATTGATTGCCTGGTATGGGTTCATGTTGGGCCCATGGTGTTAACAATCCTCGGGCAAAGCAATACAGCCAAGCTGGGAACGATGTTATCATCTCAGGGTTGGCCCCATTTGTCTGCCCAGCTTGAGCCAACGTTGGGCAGAATGGGCACCCACCCTGGGCTTAGATCGAGCCCGTCGTTAATACACATTTGTCAATTCTGATGGAAGAACCGGAAAATTTCTGAAGTGCTATTGCTTCACGGATATGAAATGAGGCTTTTATCTGTTTCTATGCGGTGTGCAAGAATTAAGACTTTCGTTGCAAGTAGGAGATTTTGGTAAATTGAATTATCCCGGCTAGAGATCATTGAGGATATACATTGTTTGGAATGTGTATCAACTGTTGGTCAAAGAATGGCATGACCCAGTTGGCATGCTCGGAGCTCTGAAGAGGCTCCGGTTGGCCCAATTTTCAATCAGGAAAATTTCTATCCAGAATCACTGAAGTGAAATCCTCACAAATTGTGAAGATTCCCTCATGAAAATGATCTCTGTTTTTCTCTACATTTCTTTAAAAACTCTCTACTTCTGTCAGAATGCAGCAATTCATTTTTATTAGGATTATCATTAACGAATTATGAAGCCATTCGAGTTTGTTATTGCCGCAATTTTGATTTCAAACTCCATCATTGAAAATTCATCTACCATCCACTACCCTCTTTCTCCTTTCATTTTTCTTGTACTTTTATAATATTCTGAAATAATTATTCGGAAAATCTTTCATTTTTCAATTCCAACATAACTACATTTATCCTCAGTGTATTTGCTTCATTCACTCACAGAATTGAAGTGGAAGAAGTAATTTTCCAAGTCTGCGGAACGATGTTGATCTCGAGAATCGAAGTTCGCATAAAATAATACAGCAATGAAAGAGGAAAGATCTCAAAGCTTCGTACGCGAGGAATAAGTTTCGTTGAAAAATGGATCTTTTGGAAGTTAATTGTGCTCGTCCGTACAGATGACACGATGAAAGTTTTGCACACATGACATACAAGCGCTGTACCGTACACACGTTGCTTGATGGAGAACGGAATAAAACAAAAAAAACAGAGAAGTTTTCTTTGTCAAAGAATGGTTCACTCATGACTCGACAGTTCTCGTACAACTTCTATGAAAATTTCATGTATCGGATTCATTTACCTACCTTGAATTTCTTTTCCGCTGTACAAATTCGAATATTGCACGATACACAAACGACACGGCTCTACACGGAGGAAATTTGGTAGTAAAAATCAATATATTTATATCGTAGCCGTGGGATATACTTTATTGTGGCGGGAAGAACCATGAGTATGCGACAGATTACCACAGTTCTTCTCGAATTCAATATGCGGAGTGAAAAGAAAATGTAAACTTATAGTTTTTCCCTCAGGGATCGGGTATATCCCACGGTTACGATACTGTGTCTAATAGTCCCTGGTGAAAATGGAAGCGGGAAGGAAGAGTAAACGAAGCGTATAGTGGAGAATAACCGAAAGGGATACGAAGAGTATCTGAAGAGGGAATCGGAGCGAAGGAAGCGTATAAAATTCATGAAATCTAAATAAAAAAATCGCACACCATAGCGAGAATCGAACCGATGACTTTCACCAGGGTGGACGGGGATTTTATCCACTGAGCCATAAACCGTCGTTGGGGCAAATCGCTTGAAGAGATTATTTGAAGTCAGGATAAGTATGATTCGCATACGCTTAATGTCACTCACTATTACTTCACATGAAGTGTGTGTGAAATGGGATCGAGAGATAACGGAAGCGTATATGGAAGGTATGATTTCATCATTTTACAGCAAGCGGGCATCACACGCTTCACGAAGAGGGAATTGAAACGTTTTTCGCTTTGTATGCGCTTCGTGTATACGCTTCATTTTCACCAGGGCGTCTCTGAGATAAATTTTTTTATGTGTCTCGAATAAAATTGAGAATTTCATTGAAGTGTGGAGATTTTCATATGATTTATTATATCTTTCCACGATTCGGAGTGTGAATTACACACTCGTGAAAATGATTTTCTCATCATAAAACGGCAGCCGTCTCAAACATAGTCCGTTTCACTGGTGAAACAAACCCGTTTTACTATTAGAATTGGCCGTTTCAATGTAGTAACCGTTTCCCCAGGCTGGGTTCATCCTCTTCAACCCAGTATTGGGGAATGACTATGGGGCTCATGTTGGCTCACTCTTGACACTGTTGTGCTTTCCCATACAATTATGGTTGGTAGAAGATGAGAATAATGAATCTTAGTGCGGGCACATTTGAACTTGGCCTCAATTTGGACCAGCGTTAAGCCAAGATTGGGGTGAATTTATATCCCGAGCATGTGTGTACAGTCCTCAGCATGTATGGATTCTCGTCCCACTTTGGTCCAGTCTTGTGTCCATATAAACACGATGGGGCTCAACACTAGGCCCAAGACTGAGCCAAAGTAAGGCTGAAATTCATGCCCTGGGGTAGAATTCAAAGCAATTTTTTAAGTTCAAAAAAAAAGGAAGGGGCAGTTTTGATTGCCTGGTATGGGTTGATGTTGGGCCCATGGTGTTCCCAATCCTTGGGCAAAGCAATACAGCCAAGCTGGGAACAATGCTATCATCTCAGGGTTGGCTCCATTTGTCTGCCTAGCTTGGCCCCACGTTGAGCAGCATGGACACCCACCCTGGGCTTAGATTGGGACCGCTGTCAATACACACTTGGGAAGAAGTCGTCTGTTCATCATTAGACGATATTTTTTTGAATGTGGTATATAAAATTCCGTGACATCATTGACGTTTGACTAATTTCTATGATTGATATTTGAAGATTCATTTTGTAGATACATACCATTCATCATGCCTGCAACACGTAGATCGAATTATTCCTAACAACAAAACTTGTCTCTTGCACATGTACTGAACGTTCATAAAACCTCCCCTATGCTCTTTAAACCTTCCATAAACGTTCCAGTAGCACGTTGTCCTGTCTAGGATTGTTCTCCGATTACATTTGAAACAAATAATTCATCCCCAAAAGTGTTTCTATTCCGAACATCCGCATCTCCAGTTGTATTCCGGAAGCTGCGGAGCTGAATATCCTGGTAAATAGAGCAGCTCGTTTCGTGGCATGGAGATGTTCTCTATTTTGAACCAATGAGTTTATGAAAAGATTGAATTAAAACACTCGCAACATTCCGTTGAAGATTTTGAAATCACCTTGAATTTTGCTAACAATGGAGCTAAAAATGGAGAACCATTTCGGTATCGTAATACGGGGGACATAAATTCCTCAGCGATGAGTGGTGGGAATGCGTTGTGCGTCAGAGTATACAACCTATGAGAACCATCAGGCTGATGAAGATCGTGAAATGAGGTCTACGAGTGATCCAATGGCTGTTGATAACAGATTAAGAGTTCAAGGAATGTCAATATTGAGAGCAGCGGATGCATCGGTCATGCGTAAAGTGAAAGGAATTTTTGTAAACTCATGAGATATTTCATTGATTCTCATGTCTGGCTGTATTTTCAAGGTCTTATTAGGTGATCCAGCGATTGCGACGTTGATAATTGGTGCACGAGCTGCGAATTTTATTCAGAAGGACGTATGATCCCAAGTAGAAATGCTCCAGTTATTGACGAGTTTGGTAACGCTTAACTAGCCAGATACTACCCTATTAGGAATTTGATCGGACATTCCCTATCTTCAATAAGGTCCTGATCAGGTTGGAATCCGGGAGCCGTAAATAAGGAAAATCTTATGGGGCCCTCACAAGGGACTCATCTGATTTCCCCAATAGGATTCGAATAGGGTTGTAACGCAGGGGTACAACTGGGTTCGGATGAGATTGCCATAAAATCGAGTGAAATAGGAAGAACCGTAACGAAACCTGTTGAGGGCTTGATAAGAAATCAGGCATGCCCCATCAGGCCCTGGTATTTTCCCGTTCAGAATTTCTACTAGGGTAAACACTTGCAAGCACTTCGCCGGAACCCTACGAAGCACTTGCAAGCGTCCAGTTTTTGGCTAGTTGAGCGTTACAAAACTCGGCAATTACTAGAGCACTTCTACTAGGGGAGCTGTTGATTGAACTCCTACGATCCAGAGAAGATGCACTCAACAAGAACGACTACAGGGATTCCGAAGGGCCATAGATTAATTTCTTCACGCAAAAAAAGAGGAAAAGCTGTGGCAGCTACTCACTTTTTCTCTTCACTGAATTCTCGCTGAGACAGCTACATTTCTTGCTACTACCGCTAACTGAGTGGCTGTAGGAGCTGAAAAATAGCTTCCATAGCTAACTTTCAGCCATCCGAATAATAGCTGATCAATCCTTCCCGTGTATCCACCTCAATGGATCAACAACAACCCATTGAAATTCCAGTTATCAGTAATAAACGATCACTGAATTTGAATTTGTAATTTATTCGAATGTTTCTTCCAGTTTCGAGGCCGCATGAGTACAGGACCTTGTATCACCATGCGTGATGCGAGTTTCATCAATGATTTATGGTTCCAAATTCAAATCCGTGATCATTACACTTCACGTGGGAATCCGTGTCACCAATTCAAAACTCAAATACTCCTTATGAATATTAATTATGCCAATTCATCTTCATGACAGTTTCATCATTTTTTCAATCACAGAAACTTACAGGGTGTTTCAAAAGTATTTCCAAAATGATTCAATAGACAAAAAAAATAAATTGGAATGGATTTCATTTTGTTACGAATTTTCAATAAACTCTCAGAATTCAACTACGAATTTTGAATGAGATTCAAATTGGCGAATGGGAATGGGTTTTATATCTTGGAACTATGACGGAATTTTGTGTTCCTTCTAAGCAACCTTGTAGAGTTGAATTCGACGTTTGTATACTCAGGTGTGGAGACTTCTCACGTGAGCATTCCCGTTGTTTAAACGATCAATCAATCGAACAACGTGCTGAGGAAGAATTTTTCAGAATAGGAAGATTTAATTCACTGTTCTCATGTTTTTGTTGGTTCTGATCAAAGCATATCGATATATTTCACTCCCCACTGCGCTTACTATATGGCATTGAGAATATAAATATAAACGAAAGATAATGAGCGGTTGTTTATCTGAATCACACATTTTTTCCATCATAGTTATCTATACAGAATGAGAAAGGGGGAAAATTCATTCCTATTGAATTTTGAGAACATTTTTTAACAATTTTATTATCATATCAAATATTATTCACATTTCATGGATATTGTGATGAATCACATACGTGTTCCACGTGTGTTTCAAGGACAGAAATTGATATTTCATGTCACACTCTTGCATAGATTTGATAAACGAATGGCACATGTAGCTATGAAATCGACGATATGACACTTGGCGAACCCTTCATTCGAATTATTTTCTGATATACCATTCGAATGTCCTCCACATGTGAAAATTCATTTTAGATCGAATGCATGAATTTCTGCCGTTATTCCTCCCGTTGCGATAAGAGTGTAACATTATTGAACGAATATAGGATGATAAATTTGAGAAGATTAGTCTAATTCAATATTTCAAAAGGATATAAATTCGTTGAATAATCGATTGCGGCGACCTCGTTCGAATCCAAAGATGATTTGTTCCGGTCGGTGCAGTATGATATCCCTTTTGAAACTCAGTTCTTCGGATATGATGATGGAAGATGATTGCAAATATGGGGCAAAATTTCTCAAGCGTACCAGCTCAAAAATTTTTACCTCCTCAATCTTTCTGAAATTTCACTGAAATGTAGTACTAGTTAGTGACTTTTAATCCTATAAAGGATTTTGCTCTGGTACCTCTGGTTATCGAACTACAGGGGTCCAAAATTCACAGATTGCGTTTAATCAACTCTTTTGAAGATATAATTTCCTAAACTACATTTTTTTATAAAATTATTTTCGATATTGTTTTTTGTAGCTTTTTTTCTGTTCTTTACAATGGGGTGATCTGTTTTTGTGAGAAAAAATTTTTTCCAACAAATTCAACGAGTTCAAAGTTATTTTTGCATTTTTTTTCCATTTCGACAATTTTGAAATTTTTTTGAATCAGCTCATCTGAAAGCTGGATTTTTCAGCTTCAAAATCGTGTAGAAGAAATTGTGAGAAGAGGATTTTATCTGGCATTGGCAACGGTTTGAAGCGCGCGTGTCGCACATTCCTATCATCTCCTGATACGGTTCGTCATACCGTTGACGCGGGATACAAGTGGAACAAACTGTTTTTCAATAAAATATGATTTTTTAATCATGCCAATGATTTCATACAATTTTACTGTACCCTTATATCATCAAACTTCATCAATAACAGCCCTTGAAATTATGGAACATAATAATGAATAAATATACATAATATAATAAATATGGAATAATTCTGCTCTCTAGAAAATACACTGGCTTCTTTCCTGCATAACCCACACACTTCTGCATCGGGAAGAATGTTGGGAAACTTTTGTTGTAGACTCGGGAAAATAGTTCTCAAATCTATTCATTTGAATTTGTGATCGATTTTTCTCAATTCGATGAACAATTGGAATTCTGTAAACATCTTCGATACATCAAACGTATCGACGATGTTCATTTGTTTTTCCTTGTTTGTACGCATACTTCATACAACTTGATGTCACACGAAAAATCGCATTGCATGACACGATCTTGAATTGTAAGTAAAATTGTTTCAATTCTAAATATGATTCGCAATTCGTGATGAAAATCAATTTTTTCTTTTCCAACTGTTTGATTGTGTTTGTTTGTAGGCAATTCAATTAATAGATGAAATACAGCATTATTGACACAACATTTCTTGATTCTCATAAATGTCTGCAACTCAAACTTTCGTTGATCGTTGTTGTAACCCTTTGCACAAAATCCATCACAAATTCAAATCAAGAGATTTGAGAACTATTTCTCCAAATCTACAAAAAAAGTTTCCCAGTATCCTTCCCGGCACAAAAGTGTGTGGGTTATGTAGAAAAGAAGCTGCTGCTTGTTCTGGACAGAAGCCTCCAATTGATGCACAAGATGATTCGTTCGGTCATGTTTCACTCGAGGTATTGATATCATATTTTCAATTGCTAAAAAGACAATTTGTAGATCACTGAGAATGAATAATACATTTATGTGAATTGCAATTAATTACTACGATATGTTTCACATAATTATGTCACACATAATTCAGGATGACGATGATGATGGTATTGATGAACATGGTAATGACGATGATTACCAGCCATTAGAGAAGAAACCAAGAGATTGTAATATTGAGCAACATGAATCGGCTATGGAGGTTCTTGATCAAATTAAGCAGAAATATAAAACTTTCTCGAGTGCTTCGGAAAGAGTATTACTCCTCACGCTTGCCCCAAAATCCTGGGGTCGGAAGAGACTTGCTGACGAGTTTGAGACTTCTGAACGCCAAGCTAGGGAAGCTATCGAACTGGTAAAAGAAAATGGTATTTTAACGTCACCATCTCCAAGGAAGGGTCATGCTTTAGCTTTTGAAATAAAAAATAAGATCATAAGTTTCTATAATGATGACGAACATAGTCGTATAATGCCGGGCATGAAAGATTTTGTTTCAGTTAAAAAAGAAGACGGATCACGAGGCACGTACAAAAGAGATTGATTCTGTGCAATCTTTCAGAATTATATTTTGCTTTCAAAGATCAGAATTCTACTGTTCCGGTCAGTCTCTCTACATTCTCGCAGCTTAGACCTCGTAATTGCATACTCGCTGGTGCTAGTGGAACGCATACTGTTTGCATTTGTGTCCATCACGAGAATGTCAATTTAACGCTTGATGCGATAGATATTCAAAAATTAACATCCGGTACGAATGATCCAATCGTCACTTATCATGATGCTCTTAAAATGTTTTTATGTCAGAATCCATGTGTCGAATGTTATCTCGATGAATGTGTATTATGTCCTGGCAAAGAGGGTTTCCAGAATTTTTTACAAATAGTTTTCGAAGACAATTGCATCGAAAAACTCGAATATCAAATTTGGCAACAGACTGATCGTAGCACTTTGCGTACTGAAGTTCCAGATGCGGAAGATTTTTTAGAAGAACTTTCTCGCTGTCTTTCGAAACTCAAATTCCATTCATTCGTTGCGAAACAGCAGTCATCTTTTCTGAGAAATTTGAAGGATAATTTACAAGAAGGAGAATTTTTAGTTTCATGCGATTTCGCGGAAAATTATGCGTTTGTAGCCCAGAATGCTGCACAGGGTTTTCACCACTGTCATTTATTACAAACAAGGAAACGAACTCAGTCATCGGAGCATTGCTATTTTATCGGATAATTTGAATCACGATACAATCGCTGTGTACGAATTCCAAAAAATTATAATAGCGTACCTGAAAGAGCATTTTCAACCAAGAAAAATTTTGTATCTTACGGATGGAGCATCTCAGCACTCCAAGAATAGATATAATTTCAAAAATTTTTTGTATCATTACAAAGATTTTGGAATAGCAGCTGAATGGCATTTCCATGCAACCGCTCATGGAAAAGGGCCTTGTGACGGTATCGGTGGTAATCTGAAACGACTGGCAGCTCGAGCGAGTCTTCAAGCGAGGTCTAAGCAGCAAATTTTAAATCCTGATGCGCTTTACGAATGGGCGAAGAGAAATCTATCAGAAACTGTTGTTCTTTTGAGTTCGAAGACAAAACATGAAATCACTGCTAAAAAGCTCAAAACTCGCTTCGAAACTGCGAAAACAATCCCAGGAACGCTCAAATATCATTGTTTCATCCACACTTCGAACATGACTTTGCATTTACGAGGATTTTCGTCATCATTGAATGTAGATGTTTTCCCAAAGATGAAAATTAAAAAAACAAAATTAATACGAATAAGAAATTGCGCTAAATATATTGCTTCGAGCAGAATTATTACATATTTATTATATTATGTGTATTTATTCATGATGATGTTTCATAATTTCAAAAGCTGTTATTGATGAAGTTTGATGATATAAGGGTACGGTGAAATTGTATGAAATCATTGGCATGATTAAAAAATCATATTCCATCGAAAAACAGTTCGTTTCACTTGTATTCCACGTCAATGGTATGACAAACCGTATCAGGAGATAATAGGAATATGCGACACGCGCGCTTCAAACCGTTGCCCATACCAGATAAAATTCTCTTCCTACGATTTCTCCTACACGATTTTGAAGCTGAAGAATCCAGCTTTCAGATGAGCTAACTTAAAGAATTTTCAAAATTGTCGGAATTGAAAAAAATGCCAAAATAACTTTGAACTCGTTGAATTTGTTGGAAAAAATTTTTTCTCACAATGTAATTTAAGAAATTATATCTTCAAAAGAGCTGATTAAACGAAATCTGTGAATTTTTGACCCCTGTAGTTTGATAACCAGAGGTACCAGAGCAAAATCCTTTGTAGGATTCAAAGTCACTAACTAGTACTACATTTCAGTGAAATTCCAGAAAGATTTCAGATAAATTTTGCCCCATATATCCCTCTCCGAGAAGCTAAAAAAAGAGACAAAACCTCGTTCGAAAGAACAAGTCCATGTTTTATCAACATTGGAAAATATTATAGCTGCGACGGACGGCTCAGTACGATACAGGCTGCCAGTGTACAACCGTAGGCAGCCAACGTTGGTAGAACTGCGGAATGATAACGTAAAATAACTCCGATCTGGTACCGACCATCCCACCAACCGTCGCTAACCATCGGTTACCAACATCAATTCAATATTTGCAACCGATGTTTCTTCAAAATTTAGGAACTTCTTGTTTACATTCGTATGAACTCAGATATTCAGGCAAATAGAATACATTTCTCCATCAAAAAAGAATTCTACTGAATTTCAATGCATTTGTAAGTCCTTAGTGTGTCGGGGATCAATCGATGCTCATTAACTCATGGTGATATCTAACGAAAAACGTACGGAAGATTGTCAGCTACTCACGTAGTTGATAATTCCGTCAATAATAATGCTATTCTCTACGAAATCATCTTATTTCATAATATTTTTTGGAGTTCGACCGTGCATCGAACAATATAAATCATCAAATCTCTCGTCTAAGTGCACTACATATTTGTTCACCTTGGTTTCAGATCCATTCAGGGTTGGAGACCCTTGCTCATTAAAATTGTGCCGTTGTTGATTCAACATTGGTGGGAAATTGGTCAACAACGGTCAGTTTATTCATCAAACCAGTACCGATTAGAATATGAAATTACGTCGTTCCAGTACCGACTCGGAATCAGCAGACAACCGTTGTTAGCCAATACCATCTCAATATTGATGCGTTCGTCACCGTTGCCGTGAAGCTGACATTTCTACGTGGGTTGGCATGTTTCTTGTTTATCTAAACACTATTCCTTACGGAGTATGATAGAAGTCGGACACTGATTCGGGGTAAATGCAGGGGTGCAAGAAGCTGACGTTGTGAAAGGGTTTTGGCTGCAGTAGTTTAGCTTGTTTGAATGTTTTTTTTTCCACCTCAGAGAACAATTTCCAAAATTATATACAATTTATATAGAGATTCAATATAGTTTATATTTAATTTATATTGAATTCTATGTGAATTGAGTACAATTCTGAAAATGTTTCCATTCGGGCGTCACGATTCAGAGAGTGTCCATTATAATTGAGTAGATACCTTGAGCATCCTAGAAACCCCATAGCTGCCCCATAGTTTGTGTGAATTGTATAATATAAATAAGGAACTGCCACAAAATTTCGTATCAAAGTTAGAACAATTATCCATAATCGCAATTTGACATCCTAGAAATGTCTTCTCTTATCAGGAATATTTTCAAAGATTTTCGAGGAATCATCCATCTCCACCGAAAATTGACGTTGCGCCAAGCATTGAGGATAGCTAGGCTCAATATTGGCTACACAGAAAAGAAAATTGAGGAAAACAATATTTGTCTTGTCCCAAGTAAATTTGCGTTGAACCAAGAGAATATTCTTCCACTTCACATTCAGGTTTTAGATTTCTCTTGAAGTGAAACAATATTTGCTTAGTTTAAAGCGAATGTACTTCGGACAGGACAAATGTTGGTTTCGTAATACATGAGACAAAGGGTGTAGAATTAAGACAACTTTGTTTTCTGTGTACAATCATCAGTTGTGGTCAAAATTTGATCCACTGTTGAGAAAAGGGATTCGCGAATCGGTGAAGTCGAAAATTGACCAACCTTGGGCTACATTGCACCATCCTAGAATCCATCGTCAATCTTTATTCAGTTCGTCAGGACCCCAATCATATATCACGAATTCCTTCAACAATAATTCATCTAAATACCGGTATCCTCATTCTCTTTTCATTTTCTACTCCCTTTATAATATTCTTGATTAATTTTGTGGAGAATTTTTCATTTTCCAATTCCAACAAAATTACATTTATTCCCTCACATAATTGGAGTGGGAAGAGTCATTTCCCAAGTCTGTGAAACGATTTTGATCCCGAGAATCGAAGTTCGCATAAAATAATACAGCAATGAAAGAAAGAAGAATTCGAAGCTTCGTACGAGAGGAATAAGTTTCGTTGAAAAATGGATCTTTTGGAAGTTAATTATGCTCGTTCGTACAGAAGACACGATGACAGTTTTGCACATATGACATACAAGTGCTGTACCGAACATACGCCGCTTGACGGAGAACAGAATGAAACAAAAAAAATCGAGAAGTTTTCTTTGTCAAAGAATAGTTCACTCATGACTCGACAGTCTCGTACAACTTGTATAAATATTTCATTGATCGGATTCATTTACCAACCTTGAATTCCCTTCTCGTTGTTTGAGAATCAAGAAGTATTGTATATTGGACAGCAAGTTTTTCTGTTGGGTTGGCAAAACATTTGCTGTCACAGCTTTCGAATAGGATCGAGAATTTCATTGATGAAAATGTGGATTGTTATGTGATTTCCTTGGCAGAAAAATCTACTAAAAATCATTATCCAGTTGAATCACCAATTAAACCTATTAAACTCCCATTGAATCTCATTAATGTAATTGGTTTGGATGATTTTGAACAGGTTTGAATGAGTGTGAATAGTTATTTATCTCTGCAAAGCTTGTATTGAATCTCATCCATGAATGGAACTCGATACATCCTTCAAACTGCAGTTATCATATTTTTAAGTGAACTTGTGCGCAAACTGTATTGTATGAAATATCATCGCATTATTCAGGTTTTACTAATTTTTATGATCCATATGAAGCTGACGCATGGATATTGGAGTATTGATTACGTAGATACAAATTATTTCTCATATCTTTGACATTGAGATTACATTATTGTTCTTTGTTTGAATCCAGAGCACATTGGATTGATGTTTCATTTATCTTGGAACTTGCATTTCGAGTCAAATTCTACGAATTGATAACACGTTTTTGAATTTGTCATCAATCCAATGTGGGCAATGTCGATTATTATCTCAAAACACGTATCGTTCTCATTCAATGCAAGTCAGAAATGATTGCAGAGAGGATATCAAAGATCGTGGTGATCTCAAAATTCCCCACTCCTACATCGTATCTCTAACGTCCCTCCAGGATCCATCCTTGCAATTCCACTCGTTAAGAACTGCAAATATTGGGTGTACAACTTTGCTTCTGCCGTTCTTTCCCAAAATCTTGAGGCTTTATTCTCCAAAAGTAAATACATACTTATGATTCGGAGCACTGGCCGTCGCTAGCCACTACTCTTTCCCATCTTTTTGGCAATTGTTGGATCCCATCTCGGAAAAACGATGCATCTTTTGAGGCGATCCACGGATCGATCCATTCTCTAACTTCTTCGTAAGGATGGAAAAGCTGATCACTCAGGCCGTGTGCCATCGATCGAAAAGAATTGTAGTAGGAAGGAGCAGTGTCTGGAGAGTACGGCGGATGGGGTAAGACTTCCCATTTCAGTGTTTCCGAGTACGTCTTGACCGATTTTGAGACATGTGGCCGAGCATTATCACGTTGAAGGATAACTTCATTGTGTCTTTCTTGGTACCGTGGTCGTCTCTCCTCCAATGCTCGGCTCAAACGTATCAACCGCTTTCGGTATCGATCTCCTGTAATGGTTTCACTCGGTTTCAATAGCTCATAATACACGACACCGAGCTGATCTCACCGAAATGCAGAGCATAACCTTGGCATCATGAATATTTGGTTTAGCCGTCGCCGTGGGGACATGTCCGGGCATTCCCCAAGATTTCCTGCGCTTGGGATTATCGTAGTGGACCCATTACCCGTCGCCGGTCACAATGTAAATCGCGGTGTGAAAACCCCTTTCGATTCTGTCTTTGAAGCAGCTGTTCGCAAGTAAAGAATCGTCGTTCGACATCTCTTGGCATCAATTCGTACGGAACCCAATTCCCTTGTTTCTGAATCATTCCTATGGCTCTGAGATGTTTCGAAATGCACGAGTCTTCATCGAGTAATGCCTACAATCTGGAATCTTCAAAAATTGTCTCTCTCCCATCGCCATGGCGGTCCTCGACATTAAAATCACGCTTCTTGGAACGTTGAAATCATCCACGACACGTTCTTTCACTCAAAGCAGCCTCGCCGTGAGTACTTGAGAGCATTCGATGAGACTAAGCCGCAGTTTTTTTCAAATGAAAGCAGAAAATCAGGACTTCCCGCAAATGACGAGCACTCGGCTCAAAAACTGACATCTTCGATCGAGTAAAAATTTATGATCTAATCAAAATAACACACGTTGATATCAAGCCAACCTTACTGTGTGACATTCTATACCAACTTACAGAAATGAAACATTTGTTTAATCTCTCGAAATTCATCAATAAGTTCGTTTCATCGATTCTGGCGCTGTGAAAATTTCTTTTTGATTAGAAGCACAGTTCAAGAATTATTGCTTTACCCAACAATTAACTCATACACATCTCATCCCGTTTTTCCTCTCCATTTGACCTCTCGTCCATTCAGTATGAAACTTCATCTACAATTCATACACTTCAAACCCCTGAGAAACATTCTGTGCTGAATGAATTCTTCGACCCTGAATTTCTTGATGTACCTTCCTTCCGTTATAGAGTTCCTTGAGTCTGTAACCGGAATAAAATCGGCTCAACACATTCTTCGGAAGAATACAAAAATAGTTTACCATAACACCACGTTTATTTGCGATTCGATCGATGATCGATATTCTGAAAGAATAATTGTTTAGCTTAGCGCCAAGTTCAAAGAACTTTTTCAATCAAAGATGAAAAAACAAATCTTTTGTTTCAACGGAATTCGAAAGGTGCGCATGATTTTGTTGATGTATATGCCACGTGAATTGTTCCTTGACTCGTCACGTTGCGTCACGTTGCTATTGTGACAGTTCGACCGGATATTATTATAATTCCCGTAATGTTGTCAAAAACATCTCGTGAGTTAATGGCGTACGATGATCGCTGTTCTAGATTCTCCTGCTGAAATCATGATTTTCAGGGAAAAAGATATTTGTGCAGGTGTACATGCGCATGCACGGGGGAAAATAAAGTTGAAAAGGAGAAGAGTGAGAGGATGATAGTCGACTTTTGTCAATCATCAAATATGTGTTGAAAGTTTCCACTCGTTACAGTTGAGTAAATAATGTTGACTATCAGGTGTGATCTTCCCACCTAATTTACCATATTCGTGCATTATTTTGAAATAGGTATTGTGCGGAATAGATAGTAGATAACAGAATATTATTACATATATATAAAATAACTCGCACAGTTTTCATTCTTGTGTTTTGCCGTGTAAACTACTGAGCTGAGTAGGTTTCGAAATACGGGCTGGAATTTTGTAGGTGTCGTTATTTTGAACTGCTCTCGTTCTAACCAGGTTAGTGTTGGATTATTGGAAACAATTTCATGCTTTAATAGTGCATGAGACGTATGAAAACTGTGTATATATATCTCTTGTGGAGGGTTTGAATATTAGGCAACTTTGTTAAAAATTCATGCACACGCTGAGAGTGGAAAGCGTGGAGATTGCACTGAGAAAAAAGACACTTGTAAAATTGACATCTCATTGAGTAAATATATGGATGATTCAGAATATAGTGCAAGTGACTACAATTCGAGTCGATTTCACAACAAAGAATATTCAATATATCACAGCTGATGTGAAATATAGCATAGCTGATGTGCATATTACATTCTCTGTGGTAAAATCAACTAAAATTGTAGTAGCTCGAATTATATTTTCAAATCGTCCATATATTTACTTGACAAGAGGTTATTTTATAACTTTTTTTCTCGGTGTATTATTTAAATTGTATTCTCCACGTTTCTTTCCTCTCGACGTAGATGGGAACAGTGTAGAACGATAGCTCGATGCATCATGCCATACGTGATTCATATCAAAACCACATCACATAAAATTCTACAATTATCGCATTTTTGTATATCAAGGAGAAAGAGGATACATCCATGATAATATGAAATCTTTTTCAAAGAACAGATTTTTGATCGATGGGTCTCTCCTCATTCTCCTTGAAATCCTCGGAGACCTCGAATAAAGTCACGGAAAGGGTTAATCAAATTCCATCATGAGAACAGAGATTCACAACTGCCTCTGACAAATTGACGACCAGAGCAATCATTTTATATTGAATTGCGTGTAATAATATTTCTGGAGGTGGAAACATAATCGGAAACGTTACGTGATCATTGTTATGATTATTATAAAATAAATTCCCACTCCAGATGTGAATTTTCCCTGAAATTCACATTTCCTTGAGATGCAGTGAGAAACATGATCCCAGAGGAAATTGTATTTGCAACTTGTGTTCCTTGTATCCACGTATCTACGGGTACATGTACGTATACATATGTATACATAATACGATCATGCCTGGAAAATATAATTTTGAATTGAGAACATCATATGTATGATAATACAGCATTGAAAATTCTCCTCAATCTCACTTGACGATGAAGTGTTTTTTAATCTTTATCATTCGTTCACGTGGATAAAAAATATCCGAGAAGTTTGAATCGTTCACCGAAACGAATTGACGATTGAAAATAAACGAAAGAAGGAACTCAATGCCATGAGTGACGTGATCTCGATTTGTAGATCTGGAGAGAATTGGAAGCCAATTAAATTGTTTCCGAGGATCGTTTTTTGACTTCGATTCAAACTTTCACAATAATATAAAAGAACGTAAGATTCGTGGAAATTTTATCTATATTCATTATGGAAAAATCATACGAGAGTGGGAAGCGAACAGAAATCATTTGTTATTCGTACAAGAAGAATTCTGAGCTGAGTTTGGCGGAGGATGAGATTGAAGGAATTTTGTGACTCGTTCGAACATTGAATGAAATGTGCAAGGGAATCGACAAAAATTCGTACACCACTCACATGACAATTGAATATGTAAATTGAATGAGTTATATGCATTCTCCATGACTTGTTCATTGTTAGAGAAATTTTTGAATTCAATGGAAAATTCCTTGTGGAATTTAATATTCCTATATCAAATTTGTGGAAGTTTTCAAATTCAATATAAGTGATGAAATTTCAGAATTTCTTATTAAAATGTAATAAGACATTAATTGAGTGGCCGAATTCTAAAACTCGCCGAGCGCTCGAACACGTCTCAACAATTCGTCGAAATGAAAAATAAAAAATATAGCCTGTTAGAACTCATCAAAGATTTTTTTCTATCAATAGTTTCCCAGATAAAAATTAAGAAGTGAAAGTTTCTTCAAAATCAATAGAATTCAAATTACATTGCGCAATTACTCAGCAAAAAATCATTGGAATGACTTGAAATTTGGTATACAGCTTCCCCGAAGACAACTAGTGAGTGAAAAAATTGTCTAAAGATTTCATCAACCAACGCATATTCAATAATAAACAAATGCTGTTGAGAACACGCGCTTGCAAGTTCCCACGGACAAAAGTATCGAGGGAATTTTCAATTTGGAAAAACTCAAAGCGACAAAGTTGTTCTTCAATGTTCGAAAAAGTTTTCCTGGAATTTTCAGATCAATGGAGTGGAAGATAAGGGAGATTGTCGCTTTGAGATTCTCCAAATCGAAAACTAACACGAAAACACTGTTTTCCGTGAAAACTCGCAAGCGCGTGTTGTCAACAGCATTTGTTTATTATCATATATGCATTGGATGATGTGAAATCTGTCGAAGATTTTAACTCACCAGTTCTCTTTGGGGATCATCACTGGAGCTGTATACAAAATTTCAAGTCATTTCAATGACTCCTCGCTGAGTAATCGGAAAATATGATTTGAATTCCATTGATTTTGAAAAAATTTTCATTTTTTTATTTTCATCTCGGAAACTTGATAATAGTTGGATTGGACTTCTGATGATGATGATGGATGATTGGGCTCCTGGATCACATGCCGAGACGTGTTCGAGGGCTCGGCGAGTTTTACGATCCGGCCGCTCAATTATTAGATTCACAAATATACCTCATTAAAATTGAGAGGGGAATTTTTAAAATGGGGAAGTATCTCATTGGAATTATTATCATATCATGAGATTTAATAGATTCTCTGTTGAAAAAGGTTCCTCTGAAAATTTTCCCGAATGCCACTGCAAAACTCTGCATCTCACTGCAAAACTGTGGAACACTGAAAAAACCCTGAGAGAACCTGAAAAACTCTGAAACCCTCTGAAAATCTCTAAAAAATTCTGAAAGACTCTCACTTATCGGGCACGTTTTCCCACTGAAGATTTTTCTGAATATTCAGGAATATCTCTGAAAAATTCTGAACATTTCTGAAAACAACTGAGACACTTTGAAGAACTATAAACAACTCCGGAATCCTCTGAAGAACGTTCCACTGAGAATCTCAGTGATTTTCAGCGAAATTTTTCCTTCAGGGTGGTGCTATGTGGACAGTTTCATAATCTGTTTATGAAACTTGAGGCTACAGCCAAGAGGCAACAACTTCTCTATGCTGCAAAAAATCCACTTTGAGGCTCATTCAGCGATTCATAAGAGAATCAAGGAAAGTTGTTCGTAACTTTACAAAACAATATATATTCATGAAATATCTCGGAAAAATCATAAAAGAATTAGACATACTTCTCAGGAATAAATATCAGGAAATTTTTCGATGAAATTGATACCTCATCATCACTTCGAAAAATGCTCTTCGAAATTGTACGGCATTGAATAGAGGGAAAGTGTCTAAAATGATCCCTGAAGATGAAATAATTCCAACACGGCTAGAATTCATTTGCAGCATTCCCTGAACGCTTCTCAGGGTCTGACCAGAGCTCAACGTGGCCTGGAAAGGCCTCATTTGATCCTCATCATCATCCCAAGCTCTCGTAAGATCATTCTGGTGGAAAAATTTAGCTGAAAGTTTCACAGGTTTTCAGTGGAGAGTTTTTCAGAGCTTTCCGGAGGTATTCACTGACATACAGGAGAATTTTCAGTGAAAAAAGGTATCCAATAAACCAGAGTTTTTCAGAGATTTCCATTGAGATTTCAAAGTTTTCAATGAAATTCAGAGAAATTTCTTCCACCAGGGCAAGAGAATGCCACAAATCAGTTTCAGTTAGGTTGAGATCGTTTCATCTTGAGGGATTATTTTCAAAACTTGTTTTCTTGTTTGATGAACAAGGGAACGTGGGCGAAAAATATACCCATCAACTCAAAAGTGATGGTTCCGGTTCTCGCTGTGCCCTCAGTACATCTCTCTCAATTTTCCCTATAAAACCAGAATATTTGTATTCAGAAATCTAAAATCGGAGCAGTCAAACTTGGATGGGATGAAACGAAGAGAGGGAATATTCATTATATGGTGCTGGTGTACAAAGACTCTAACCCTACATTTTATCTCTGCCAGTAGATTGTCGATAGATATTTATTCATCCGCTCTCGTTGGAGAAGTGAGTTCTATCAGATCCTCCAGAATCATCATCGTCGAATATTTTCAAATTTCTGAACATCCAGCAATCCTTCATCTCCATGGTGATTCAGAATTCTCATTCCCTTACAGAATGGATTACTTAAAACGGCACCGGGCCGCATGTGACGATCAGTACTGGGGACCAACCATGCAACAAACCTGCCCGGGAGCGCAATTTTTGACATTCATGACGATTTTGGAAACTTTTTTGAGACGGAAATGTCAAGTATCACGGTTATGTGAACGAGTTAAACCGAAATTGTATGCTGAAGATGAATATGATTTCATCGTTGTAGGTGGTGAGTGAAAAAATCTCAATCCAATGCTTTTTAATCTCCCGTAAACTATACGGGGAGGAATTTTTAGCTGTAAATTTCAGTTATAACAGCTGAATATTTTAGCACCCACAGGATACCTGATTTCTCAGCAACATTAGCCGAAATTGAGCAGATGAAGCTCAAAATGTTGCTGCGGCAGCGGAAATTTACTATCTCAAAGCTAATTACTTTCTCCCGGTATAATAATGATGTATTCTCAAGGTGGCGCAGCTGGTGCCGTGGTGGCTTCAAGACTGAGTGCAGAAAGCCAAGGCATCTTTTGGAAGGTCTTACTCCTCGAAGCCGGTATCGATGAGCCCCCAGGAACACAAGTTCCAAGCATGGTTGCCGGATTTTTAGGTAATAAATTCCCTGCGACAATGAATTCTGATTCCGCTATGTATCTCTCATCAACCCTTACAACCAAATTTGTTTCCTATCTTTTGCGTGATAAGTAAATTCAGATGTTCTCGCAAATAAGGCATAAGATACGTAGCAAAATGAAATTCAGCCGTCGCAACATACAATTTGTACCAGCCTAGTCAACAAAATCTGGGCAGCGCTTTTAACAGCGGTGCTACTGCTAAATGGGAGTGACTTGGTAGTTTTTTTACTAAAAGTACGACTTGATAGCACTCCCTCGTAATACCGATAGCGCTCAGGCACTGCTACGTTATAGATTGCATTACATACATGCTATGGTAGTGAGCAGCGCCAGAATCCTGGGAATGCTACCACGTTGCTACGGCAGCACTGCTGGTAGCATGAACGGGAATTCAATAGCGCTTTGCTGATTAGGAGATTAAGGTACTCTTCCTTTATCAGAAACTAGAGTCTTCACTCAAAATATGCATTATTTCTCGAAGGCACGGAAATCGATTGGCAATTCACTACACAGAATGAGACGACTGCTTGCTTGGCAAATGGTGGCTCATGCAGTTGGCCACGTGGTAAAAATCTTGGCGGTACAACGGTGCATAACGGTATGATGTATATGCGGGGAAACCCAGCAGATTACGACAACTGGGGGAGGGAGAATCCAGGTTGGAGTTTCAAAGACGTAAGTCTTCATCCACGTTTCACATCATTATAAAATTTGTCAACCTTCTCAGGGAGAATCATAAAGTACATGATTATAGGTATTACCATACTTCCGAAAATCAGAGAACAATATGGAAATGAGACGTGTGGATGGTAAATATCATTCTGGAGGTGGTTTGCTGACTGTGGGAAGATTCCCGTATCAGCCAGAGATGATAAGTGATTTATACGCGGCAGCAGCCGAACTTGGTTACCCCGAAACTGAAGATTTGAATGGAGACCAAATCGTAGGTTTCACAGTAGCTCAAGCTACTAACAACAATGGAGTCAGAGTGAGCAGTGCGTCTGCTTTTTTGAGACCATTCAGAAATCGGAAAAATCTGCACATAGTATTGAACGCTACAGTCACGAAAATTCTCACGAAAGACGGCACAGCTTATGGAGTAAAATATTTCAAAGTAAGTGAATTGCTCGAGCACCGGTCCTCTCTTGTTCCACATATCATAAACCCATGAATTCTGATTTTCTCTCTAGGACAACCGGACCCATACAGTCAGAGCTACAAAAGAGATAGTGTTATCGGGAGGTGCTGTAGGCTCTCCACATCTCCTGCTTCTTTCCGGAATAGGTCCAAGAAAACACTTAAGATCCATGGGTGTCAAAGTAGTCAAAGATTTACCAGGAGTAGGAGAGAATCTCCATGATCACGTATCCTTTAGCTTGACTTTTGCGACGAATCTGACTCAGGAGCAAGATCTGAATCATTATGCCGTCACGGACTACCTAGCGTTTCATCAAGGACTCATGACTTCTACCGGGTTATCTCAATTTACTGGGAAAGTTCCATCAACATATACCACCATTCAACATCCTGATCTACAATTTTTCTTCGGTGGTTTTCTGGCAACTTGCCCGTCAGAACCTAGTGATGGATATATTTATCGAAAGATAAGCGTCGATCCGGTTGTGAATCAGCCACTCAGTCGAGGTTCACTTCGTTTGGCGAGTAAAGATCCATTCGTTAAACCTGTAATCACTGCGAATTACTTGAAAAATCCTAGGGATTCGGAAGTTCTGCTAGAGGGTATCAACGTCACAATGGCTCTAATTGGAACCAAAGCCTTCTCGAAATATCATCCAATTCTGATCAATGAGCCGTTACCTGCTTGTTCAGCACATGAATACACCAGTGACGATTATTGGAGGTGCGCCATGCGTTATGAAACGAATCCTCAGAATCATCAAGCTGGATCATGCAAAATGGGCCCTCAGAGTGATCCGAATGCAGTTGTTGATCACGAACTCAAAGTCCATGGGATTAAACATTTACGAGTCGCGGATGCATCTATCATGCCGCAGGTAAGACTCGTTTCCGAAGTTTTTGATGAAGAATCTATCCCTTTGGGTTGCTCAAAGGTTTTGTTGTTTCCAGGTGATTTCCGGTAACACTGCAGCCCCATCTATGATGATTGGAGAAAAAGCTGCGGATATGATTAGGGAGTTTTGGTCGAGTTGGTGGATTGAAATGTACTAGACACCCATTTTTCATGATTCCTTTTAGTGTTTTATGGCCTCAGCTCGCTGATTCTCATTATAATCAGAAATATAATCCTTCCTATAGCCTTCCATCACGTTACTTCCAGGATTATTCGAGTAACATCGGAGTAAACCAAGAACGTTTAACGAATATTCGGAATATATTATATACACATCCCGACGAGACCGTCCTGCGAATAAATCGTTCAGGTCTAATTAGGCGTGTTCAGGCGTAATCATGGACATTTTCCGGCATAATCATTCGTGTTCAATACTGACCGCACGTTCTTGGGACTCGCTACGCCTGGTCATCCATTTTTTGGCTTCGTGATCACTGAAAAGAGTCCAATTTTGTACCCATGTGAACGACCATGATCACGCAGAATCACCTGCAATCATACTGGATAAATTATTCTTGCCAGTGATCATGCGAAATCTCATCGACTGAGAAATATTTATACAACATGACTCTGTGTTGAATTTTTTATCACGAATACACGTGCTTCATCATTCTAAATCGGCCCCGAACGCATGCCTCTCTGTTTCATCATGCACGATCATGCCTGAAAATTGGAAACTACATAAACACAATAAGTTGGAATCATTGACAATAAATTAGTGTTTGATGTAATTTGTATAGTTCTATTCTTTGCAGAAAACTTATTGATTTTGTATGAATACCTCATGCATAATAGAACCTAATCAAGTGTGATTGGGCGTAATTGAGCATGACCAATCCTCATCACGTGGGTACAAAATTGAGGCCTGATCACGTCCGATGGAGGAAGCCTGATCAGGCGTGGAAAATTTTTTATGGGGTTAATTAGGTGTAACGCACATTCATCGAATATACATAATCGAATATTCGAACGTACGTTTATTGAACATCGATTGAATGGATATTGTACATTTCCAATTACCATGTATATTTAGATAAGTCTCATTCGAAAATTCTGTGAACGTTCACTATATGTTCTCCATGTCTCATTCGTACATTCTACGAACATCTGTGTTACGTTATATACAGGCTGTCCCCGGACTCGTGGACCAGATTTTACAGATGTATTCTGCAGCCGAGATGCAATAATTTCCCGTTTGAAAAAAATTTTGTTGACGCTTAGTTTTGGAGATATGAGCATTTTTGGATTTTTGTTCAAATCTAAATCATGCAAAGGCACTGTATGTTACATACTTGGGCTTAATACAATTCGCTGAGTTGGAGAACGGCGAATCTGTGGAAAAAAATTCAACTATTCTATCATTGATAGTACCGGAGCTATAGCGATTTAAAATTTTAATCGCTCCGGAACTGTCAATGATAAAATAGTTTCATTTTTCTCCACAAATCCGCCGTTTCCCAACTTAGCGAATGATGTTGAACTAAGCGTCGAAAGAATTTTTTTCAAACGGGAAATTATTGCATTTTGGCTGCAGAATATACCTGTGAAATCCGGTCCGCGAATTCTGGGACACCCTATATGTTCGAAGGTCTGTTGCTACTTAGACTCTAATATTTTTATATCATAGTTCCTATTGATCTCCTCAAGTATGATGTACAATCCCACATTATCTTGGAAGCGAAATGTAATTTTCCTATTCTTTTTTCTGATTATGATATTTTTGAATATACTGCATTGTAAAACGTATTTTTTTTTTTTTCACCCATGAGTTTCGATTTCATTAGGAGTCATACCGATTTTTTCCAAACTATTATCCTATCTATTCCGATTCGGGAATTTTCGCGAATTCTACACTAAATTGAGACATTTATTCGAAACGCTGGCCTCGTAATGATTTCTCCAAATTGAAAAATTCTGACTTTTTTCGCAACTTTCCCTCAAATGTTCTGTTTCCAGCAGAAATTTGAAATTCTCAGAATTTCATCCGAAATTCCTCCGACCAAACTAGAATATTTTTGTGAATAATTCATGCGAATTCATGCATCCTTTTCTTTCATGTACACCATGTTCCTAGTTCCGCTTAATCGAAGCAACTCATTGATTCTCGCCAAACTCTATTCAAATCGGGCGAAGTTCTGATTGATCAAAGAGATCTGCGTCCAATTTCAGTGAGATGTGGCGAGAATCAATAGGGTTCTTCAACTCGAGGTTCCCCCATATGAAAGTACTGGTGGGGAAAGTTTGCAGCACCCACAAGTTCAACCTTATTAACGATAAAAAATGGTAATTGAAAGGAATCTGAGTCGAACAATTGTGAGGAACTGATATTGATATTACAAGTGAACCAAATGACGATTGGGGCCAGTTATGCCAGAATGAGGGGTGAGGACCGTCGAGGCTACCCTCTCTCCGTTACATTTCCCCTGCGGTTCTTCTTTGGTACGCACATAATCGAATTATGTGTAACGGGGAGAGGGTAGCCTCGAGGGTCCACGCCCTCCATTCAAGCATCACTGACCAGCGCCGTTCCTGGCAGGGGTGCAACAGGTGCGTCTGCATGGGGCGGCATTTCAGTCACTAGATTACTCACTTAACTAGGTATGATAAAATATTGTCCAACCGTAGATATTACTCTCTGAAGGTTATGTATCTATTACCGGATATGTCATGTGGAAAGAGATAGATAAACTCTGGAGAGTCATTTGGCGAATATGCACGCTTAGAGCACGCTTCATTTGCACCAGAGACTTTCTGCAATTCATCTCTGGTGTTACGCACATTCAGTACATTCAGTATGGCCCACCACGTGTTTCCAGGATCTGACACTAGGTGGCAGCACTACACACTCTTAGTCACGGAGAAATTGTTTCTGTCTATCATGGGTGGAAACTTCATTGTTGTCAATATAGTGTGTTAAGGGGAATCTAACCTTTTCTATTCACTTGTTCTTGGTGTACTGTGTCGGCGAAACTTTGAGACGTTCTGTAATGTAATGTGTCATACTAATATTAACCTTCCCTATATAAAGAACACGTCTCATGAGTTTTGAGCGGTAGTGTTTGTTTGTTTGATTATAAACTAATTTTTTCGTCAAAAATCTTGATCGGGTGGTGTGGCCCACATTGAATTCGAGTGGTATGGCCCACATTGACCCATCAGAGCTCATGCTAAAGTAATGAGGGATATGGTCTCGGTCGTGTGCAGAACAAATGTCAATTCAGGGTGAAGATTTTCTATGTATTTTTTCCCTTAGAACCGATTGGTGGGATCAGTTTCACCGAACACTTATTTTTGAAAAAATTGTTGGAACAATTCATTGATAAACAATGTTTTTATGCCTAGGTTTCACATGAAAATTCGTTTCTCGATAGGCTCTAATGGGTTAGATTGGGATGTTATTCCTCTAAAGGATGGATACATGAACTTTGTGCAGATATTACGGAAAAATTATGTCATTATTGCGATAGATGTAAATTATCCAGTCCACAGTCTAAGTAAGGGTTGAAGAAACCATATTCAATGCTGGACACAAATAATTTTGCGTTAAAAAATATCTTTTCGTCTTGATTTAACGGTTTTTGGATGGTGGGCCATACCACCCGACACCTACAAATTTTCCATAAATGCATCTATGAACTAAAATTGTTCCTGATCTTTGATTTCACTGATGAAAATGTGATCTTCAGGAGGTATGTGAGAAAAATACTCCAAAAAGTTGTATCCCACGCCGCAGCAGCGTTGTCTTACTCCGGAGTGATTTTATCCCAGTTTGTTCTAAGGAAGGCCATACCACCCGCCGTTCCCCTACGTCATTATTCCATTGGAGTCCCAGTCTGTTCCTCCGCTGAAATAATCCCATAGTGAGTCTATAATAACAAATGGCTCTCCGTGTATATTTTCATATAGAGCTCAATGTTCTCGTGTTGGTAAAAATTCCCATTCTCTCAAAGACTCAACCAATCACACGGTTGTATCGAATACGATGAGGGATTACAGAAAATTCCCGCTTTGAGGAAGCAGATGATATCTATGTTCAGCAAAATGTTGATAATCGGTAAATTAGCATACAAACCCACCCACTGATATTCCAGCGATATTAGCTGCTTTGATACCGATATTCCCAAATATTGAGGAATGAAATGATGATATAAAATATCGATACATCATCGTCCATCCCTAACAGACACCCACTTTTTCCATAATCCCAAATTATGTCAAGCTTTTCCATAAATCTTAATTAACAATTCACAAATCAATCTCATAATTGAAATAGATAAAATGAAAATTTGTTCAACTCCTGAAAAACTATTTGAAAACTACATCATAGATTCATTGCGTCAATAAATTCGAATTCTGATGATATAACAAAGGATCTTTTTATATTCTCAGCTAGAACCCTCAACACGTGGAAGAAACATCGAATTGAGTATAAGTTTTTCTACTGTTATTTTTCTCAGTTCTTTCAACAGATGCAGCTCGAAGGAAAATAAAAATAGAAAATTCATACACTGTGAAAAGTCCGACTGAAAGTGGCTGCATCTTACTTGAAATCTTGACTGGAATTCAGTCTTTTCCATTGTATCGACATTTTTTTCCGATGCTTACTTCCAGCTGAACCAGGGCTAGTTTTGGCTGCATCTTAAAATAAGCTGATGTTCAGATTTGAAATCAGTTTCACTTTTCACTGCGTAGAGTATTTTCTCAGCTCCAAAATAGTGTTTTTATTTCTTCGATGGAGTTATTTTTAGCGAAGTTGAGGGAACAAAAAGTTGAATTTTGTGATGTATTTCCTTGATGTTTTTAATTCTTTCCATGAGTCTACTAATCACCACACACCACAGTACATTAATTTCTCAATTCGAATGACATTCCATTCCGCATTCCAAGTGTTCTAAACTTCGGCATATCACGACACATCAAGATATTCGACTCGACACATATTTTTCCTTTCACTCTCTTCAGCTACCATAAACTCTATGAACGCGATGTTGTAGTTGTTGGTATTGACACACAACTCGGATGGTTTTTTTTAAATTCAGTTTAAGACCGCGATCACAGCTATATCGACATTCATCATTGCGAAATGATTCGTGGAAAGCGCTCGGAATGAACAAATATAATCGTGATAGGTTTCCAGTTCAATTCCTCTGCTCGAGGAACATAAAATACTCCTCACAGATCAACAACTCAACAATTCCACAGAAAAATTATTCACGTAGATAACAGTCTTTTGAATTTGAATGAATCGGAAAACGCGATTCAAGCCGAACATACGTCTCTGAAATAATATATCACTGAAAAAATCATTACGATCATAGGAATAAAACCAATAATGAACCCCGAAAGAATAATATCCCTCAATTGGTTAATATTTTCCTCTTCATGCGGAGAACGTTCAGAGCAAACGTTCGAGCAGACTGGTCGAAATGAAATAACATATGATAGGTCAGTTACGATTCTTTACTGCCAATATCTTATCGAAAACATACCAGTGAGAAAGAGCTCCCCCAACAGTTGCTCCATAACCATAATCGATTGATATATTGCCTCGATGGAAGGTCGTTACCGAGTTTTCGTTTGGAATGTCGAATGGTATATACACTCTTGGAGAGATTCAATAGAGAATTCGTTTATGAAATTACTTTGGAGAATATTGAACTCAATGAAATTCTGTTTCATCTTTTTGATTTATGCGAATTTTGATACGATTTTCGTACATCAAAGTGCAGAAAATTCTCAAAGTTAACGTAGGAACTCCATATAATCATTCGTCTTACAGAGTTGTTTTTTCATCAAACAGGTGGACCAGGTGTGGGTATATTACATAACCCATATGAAACTGTGTTGATTGGATCGACGAAGAATTATTGCTTCCCAATCCTTCAAATGAGGAAGTTATGTAATAGGTCCGGAAATCGATTTCGAGATTTCACTGGATTTACACGATTTCGAGTCCATTCGGATCGAAAAACTCATTTCTATAAAACCCGTGTACCTGTTCGAAGGTGTAACACTGCGATCAACTACACCCTGAAGGATTTCAATATAAATTCTGTAGAAAGAAAATGAATGTTCTTGACGCGAAGTTGCGATTCATAAAACTACCATCGAGCGGCCGAGAGGGAGATGAGAGGAAACGACGGAATAAACAAATTATAAATAAAACATCGAGTATATGTGTGAGAAATGTATACGGATAATCGAATAATCGAACACAATTCACAATGTATATATCTATTTATCACGGCTGGCGCGATCGTCGACGGAGGAATCATCGTAGCCGATGTCGTCGTGCCAGAAGCATAACGACTGCTTTGAATTTCATGAGGGTGCGAATGAATTCATGGTTGGATAGTGGCAGCGCTACTACGCTACTAGTAGTAGGGGTCTCGACGACTTCAAGCACCCTACCCCCCCCCCCTCTCCTCTTCGCACCTTCTTCCTCTCGACCCTGCACCGTTCTCCTCTATCGCCGGTTCTCGCCTCATCTCGCCACACTAGTTGTACAGAAAAGAGGACAGTAATTCGTAGAGAATGATTTCAACAAGTTTGTATCGATGGTGATACCCGCTATTCTCTCCGGAATATAGAATCTGAAAATCCTCGAGAGACATTCCTTCTCCCACTCCTTCTTTCTCCGATTCTCATCGACAATTAACTGTGATAATTTATTAGTACGTCGATGATCTTAACGAGACGTCGTCGTTTAAACTCACACAAGTTTAAGCGCAATCCTCCTCTCACCCTGGCGTATCTTGGAGAAGAAGAGAAAAGAAAACCCCCAAGAAAGAGGAGAAAATCCTCATGAATACGAGATACGAGAACAAAACTCGGAGAAGTACTCACTCGAGTCCTCACAAAGCATCTGCTTACAATGTTTCACGGCTCAATTATCAAGATGGAAAATTGAGGTTAAGAGACAAAAAGAAGAAATAAGGCGAGTGAAAAATCGGAGATGAATTAAAAGGAGGAATGAAAAACGAAAAGTGTGTAGTTGTCGTGGGTGAAGAGAGGAGAACACTCGACCTCCTTTGACCTATGGCTTATACCAACGAGGGAGCGATTTCCAGCTGCTGCCCTCCGCTCGACCTCTTCTTTCACACACTATATTCCTCTGTATCGTCCGAAATATTCTTCCGTTCCCCGATGGGATGATGATTTGTTCTTTTCCTGGGATAAGTGAATGAAAAAACGAGACGTATGAAATTCGATATTGATCTTGTAAACTTCTCCCTCTACACGTGGAGAACTTCCATTAGGAGAAGGCTCTGATGTCGAAGATAAATACAACAAATCCACGGTGATAGCTCAACGTCAAGCTACACGAGTGGTGAAAAGGGCGAAAGACAGAATCATCGTGAGCCTACACAAAGGTGAGTTTAAGGAGTGTAACTCAGCGGTGTGTCTGACTTAAATATTCCACTACCTAGGCCGTTATTTATCCTCCTGCCAGAGAAAGTTGTTATTGTCGTGGCAGGAGCTGTGATAACAAATGCGCCTCTTCTCAAGTGAAGAAAAGAGTAATATAACAGTGGTAGAGGGGGTTCAATGTTGGTGCTGAAGTGCCGAAAGAATCTCTCTCGTCGTTATTCCATTTTTGATAACATCAACTTTCGTATCCTTCCAAGAAATTCTTTTCAGGCGATAACGAAGTTACGTCTTTAATTGATAAAACATTATTCTTTGAACAGAACTCTGCGTAGATATACATCGTGATGATCGTCATCGTGTGTTGTATAGTACTCCATCTATCGAATGAGGATGATATGAAATCCTAGTGTCTTCCTCTCTGATCAGTGAATGTACAGAGATTGGCAGATTGGCAGGTCGTGTTGACCAGACAGGAAATCCGATAAACAGGAAGACTCTGTTTACATACACGTTTACAGTCACACGCTATACCAGCTGATATAGTGGTTTCTCCCCACATGCATTTTTTCCCAGATAGTGTCGTCCCACTATTGCTCTTGTTTCTGCAACAACGATGGCAGGATATGTCAGGATTTTTACGTTAAACTAGCGTGATTTTTTTTTCTGCACTGCAGCTTTTGTTTGAATGGATTGCAATGTTTTCAGAAAAAGCTTCAGAATTCTGTACAAGTTATTCGAATCTACGAATATAGAGCAGCATGGGATGAAGTATATCGGAAATAAAACATGGTATATTTTCTTCGGTGAAGAGAAGCGTACAATATTGCGTTTTTCCAATTAGTCTTTGCTCAGGGAGCATCGGAGCGTAGATGAAAAGCAAATGGCGTAGATGCAATGGGAGAAAAGAGGAGACAACAAGATGGAATATATATATATATATATATATATATATACTGAATATTGATACGTTATTTCTATGACAGAATTATTATCTAAAGTTCGACGTTGTCGCCGCTACTTTGCTGCCAGATCGGAATTGCGATGTGATTCGAATCGAGGCGAGGCGACAAATGAGGAATCCTTTCCGTGACGTCGATTTTCGATAATTTTCTTCTCTATTCAACGATCGTATGAGCTATTCAAACGGAGAGGAAGAGAGAAAGAGAGACAGAGAGAGGGAGAGAGACGGGGACTTCCCCAAATGGAGGGGAAAAAGAGAGATCTAGATCGTGGTAATCACAGAGCTTTAGCGGCATGCGGTTGGATATAGAAGGATTGTTAATTGACAATGATGAAATTCCTACCGATCGATGGTTGGTCATCTACAAAACGACAATAGAACATTACATTCCAATTGAATTAAATATCACAGTTGGCAAATATCTATCGTTGTTTCCCTCGTTTTTCCGACAATTCACTCGGTGTTGAATAATGTAATTGAATAATGAAAAATCTGGCACAGAGGGAAAGAGAGGGAGAGAGTTTGCGAACTGTCCAGCTCATGGACATGCGACATAGAAAACAAGAGTTTCTGATTTTTGAAGAGTAGAGAATTTTAATGATGGAAATTCAATAGAATTGTAGTTGGTTCGTTCATTGAGTAGATTTCTGTCACAGGTTTAGAGAGTATATTCTCAGAAACTGAACATTGATACTTGATTCAAAAAGTTTGAAAAATTCACGGTAAAAGCGAAATAGCTGCGATGAAGAATAGCCATTTTTGAGTTTTCGTAGCTTGATATTTGTTGTTGCATTAAAATCTTCAGTTCCAGAGAATACCCTGATCATTCTAGTCACTCTCTAGGCAAATACAAGGCTTTGTAACGCCTTATAAATCTCCTACAGGGACCTGATGAGGCCTAGAAAATAACGAGAGTGATTTCTACTGGGGATAGTTGTCCTATGGGAGCTGAGATATTCAGTTGCATTACCAAAGATTCACCTTACCCCGTGGAGAAATCTGCCACGTCTAATGACGCCTGATCAGGCCTCGGTTTTGTACCCACATGATCAGGTTTAAATACGCAAAATTACGCCTGATAACGCTCGATTTTGCTCCGTTATGCATGCAAAATTCATACAGAATTGATAAGGTTAGGTTGTGAGGAAGAAAGCTATAAAAATGTTATAAAAAGGTGATTTATGATCAATCATTTCCACTTGTTGCGCTTATGCAGTTTTCAGGCATGATCACGCGTGATCAGACGTATGCGAATGCGTTTGTGGCCGATTTAACATGATGAAGCACGTGCATTCGTGTTCAACAAATCAACACAGACTCATCTTGTACGAACACTTCTCATCTGGTACGATTTTGCATGATCACGTGCGAGAATGGGTTGTCTGGCATGATCACACATTGTCAAGCTTGAACACGGGTTCCCACTTGGGTACAAAATTGAGGTCTTTCTAGTTATGATTGAGCTAAAAAATGAACGACCAGGCGTAGTCAGGCCCAATCACGTGAGTCAATGTTGAGCATGAATAATTTTGCCCAAAAATATTCATGCTCAGGCTTGAACAAGCTCAATCAAACCTGAACGATTTCTTCACGGGACTGCAGTTACGTTCAACTTCCATTCCGTAACAACCCCATCTCTGTTCCTTTTCTACATGAGATGTTTAATTCACAGTTTCTTTGAGAATTCATTTTTGAGGTATTTCTGGTTTCAATTCGACACATTTCTTTTTGCTAATTCATCACATTGAATATAACGCGTATATCAAGAGACCGATCAAAGCTTTCAACGCTCACTTCGAATCCGATATATTCGAACCTATTCCAAAAGCGTTTCCGAGAACGTTGAGAAGAAACGCTCACGTACTCCATCAACCTCCGAAATAAACCATTGATTATCAGGATGTAATAAAACGAATCGTGAAGTCCAAGATAAAAATCTTGCAGGTTTTCGTGTTCGGCCTTGCAATCGCTTTATCGCCCGACACACTTTCGTACGCACGAAACGATCAAACGAAACGGACAGAAATATCAGTGCAAAACTCTTATGAACGCGTGGAAGAGTCTAAAGCCAGGTGATAATGCTCCCACTAAAAAGTGTACCGCGCAACAAAGTTACATTTTACAACGTGACATAAAACGTATGTATCTTTATTCCTTCCTTTTTGCTTCCCTTTCATTCGGTTTTACGATTGAGATATTTTCGTCGTTGTGCCATGCAAAACACGATGACGACTGTAACGATGATGATCATGACGCATTCCATCAGCCCCACGAATTACAATTCATTCAAATTCTTCTCACCCTGCTTCAGTTGTTCTTTTTTCTCTCCATAATTACTCAACATTCCAATGGGAATGTTTTGTTTCTACAAGAATTCAATCACTAAATATTCAACAGATTAAATCCAGTGATAAAAAAATATACACCAATTCTCCCTTTGAATGAGAGACAATTGTGGAAAAGCGCGCGGAAACAAAGCCCAACCGAGTCATAACAAATGGTTGGAGGAGACAGGATTTACACTGAGCCCTCAAAAGATTATAATATGAAGGGACAAACGAATGTATACAGACAGGAAAAAATGGGTATTATAGATTTATGATTTCGGTATTATTTTTCGTTTCTTTTTTATTGTACAAAAATTGAGACTCCACCCACACCGTGTTTTCCAAATAATCCATCAAGGATTGAATCAAAATTACAAATTATACTGAATCAATTCGAGTTCCTTGATTCTCAATTTCCGAAACAGTTCCTCAAATCGCTTCGCAATCCTCACCCGTGGAATACAAAAAACAAAAACTCTCCGCGTAGAGAGCTTCTTTTGACTGGATTGAAACAAAAGAGAGAGATTCGTCCCTCCAATCTTTTGATACCTACCTCAGGTAGCTCACGCACGTTCTGAGAATGTTCCGAGAATATATGCTGAAGATATCCGAATATTCTATGGAGATTCTCATCCCTTGTGAATATCCCGAGAGAACATGAAGCTCCAACAAACGTTCCCCAAGCAGCAACGGAAGTTCAAAGTATGTACGTAATAGAAACGTTCATAGAATGTACGAATGAGATACGAAGAACATATGATGAAAGTTCATGGAATTTTCGAATGAAACTGTTTTAAATATCCTCAGAACGTACATAGTACATTCGAAATGTACGATATTCATTCAATCGACGTTCGATTGACGTACCGTCGTATATTCGATTACATACGTTCTATGGACATGCACAGCACCTATGAAACGGTTTTTTGGAATATACATAGAACACATTCCGAATATTCTAAGAACGTTCATAGTATATTCTAGTGCTACTTGGATCAGAATTCATCAGCATGGATCGGACTAAAGCTCCATTGGAGCTTAAGTTTAGGTTCACAAACATTCGAAAAAGGTCTGATGTCCGCTTGAGAATAATTTTAAGGGAGGTCCACAGAACATTTATTGAAGATTCACTATTGAAGGATCTATTGAACATCTGGAACATGCTCAATTGAGGCTCAAATGAACCTTCGGAGAACCTCCAATAAACGTTCTATGAACCTTTCTTGGAACCATTTTCAAACGGACATTCCGATGTTCATCCAAACTTCGGAAAACGTTTAAGAACCCGAAGGTTGGCTCCAATGAGGCTCCAGGGTAATCTATCTTGATCTATTCTGAACGTTTGTCGGAGCTTGGTGTTCTCTTCGGGATATTCCACGCACATTCTTACAATGTTTGAATGAGACAGTTTCAAATATTCTCAAAATATGATGCCATGACTTTTGTTGGCATATTAGAAAAAAATGCTGTTGAAATAAGAAAATTAAATATATGTAGTCACCTAAGTAGCATCAGAATATCCTACACTGTTAAAAATTTCTTGAATTTTCATTCATTTTTCAAGTACGCTTGTAAATTAAACTTCCAATTCATGGTGATTGAATTAGGCTCTTAATCACATGTGGTTGAATTTTCAATTTTTGCTATATTATATTACTCATAATAGTACAGTTTATTAACTGAATTTTCATTCGAATATCATTGAAATTTCAAGAACTTTTTCAATCACGTGAGTGGAAATTGCTTCCATCACATGTGATTGAAGCTTCATGCAGAAATTTCTAACAGTGTATGAACGTCCTTCAGATATTCGGAGTATATTCTATGTACATTCCAATGAGACCATTTCATAGGTGCCATGCATGTTCATCGAATGTATATAATCGAATATACGATACCACGTCAATCGAACGTCGATGAACTTAATACATTTGAAACATTCTCATTCAAATATTCTTTGAACGTTCATGATATGTTCTTCGTATCTCATTCGCACATTCTATGAACATTTCTATTTCATATATATGCTTCGAAGTTCTGTTGCTTCTCGGGCATGAATCGTTAGCAATATTATGGATTCACATGGATGAATGAGTACTCATGAACGCAACAGACAATCGTAATATGTATATACGGCATTTTTTAATATTTCACCCCATTGTTTCAGGATTTTTTTCCACACATGGCACTCTCAGAGAACATTCGCCATATCACAATGCACCTTTAATGAATTCATTATTCCTCAAATACAAATTGAAATAATATATACCATACAAGGGTCTATAACCTGTCAACAACGTGATCCGCCATTACTGAATCCATGCCATCACAATACTTGCGCATGCACTGCTCATCAATCTACCTACAAACTTTTTACGAATATTGTGCAAACGTTCCTAGAATATTCGAAACAGTCTCATTCAAATGTTGTATGAATCTTCTACGATTTTTGTAAGAATATTCGATCAAGCACATTCCACGAATGTTTTGGGAATATTTTTAGAATATTCTGTGTTACACGAGACTCGACCTTTTCTTAGAATGCAGAAACCCACGTAGCACAAGAGCATTCTATGGATATTTTATGAATATTCTGTCAAAATGCTTAGAATTTTACGATGAAACTGTTTTAAACATCCTATGAATGTTCATAGAATATATTAGAGAAAAATATTCTGAAGACTTTCGACAGATGCTCTGTAGAACATTGTGGACGTTGTGAGAACGTTCTATGTACATTATTCATAAATACTTCACATCTGATCAGGATATTCGGATTACGTTTGTTTTTCGCATGTTATAAGAATATTCCCAGAATATTCTGTGCGACATGGGGGATGGGAATCGAACCTTGACGATAGATTTTCAATTTCTCGACTCTGAAAGCGAATGTCGTTGTTCTATCTATCCAGAAGATACGAAGAACGACAGAGAGAGAGAGAGAGAGAGAGAGAGGAGCGTAGAACATCATCCCTGGTCGAACCAATTAGAGAAACAGTTTAGTGACAGAAACAGCGACGATAATAATCCGTCAATTGATTCTGAGCATGATATTTGAGCATCTCACACGATTGAAATGATAGCAACGAGGATGCTAAAACAAGTGAATATTCTATGTTACTTTTGATCCGATTTTTCCATTCACATGAACAAATATAAATCCATATTTCACTTGGATGGATGTGCCATAGGAGTGCTTGTTTTTTTCCTTCCTCTGAATGAAAAAGAGATCGATGGAGTCACGACAGAATCACGTGTCACTGGACAGGGAACAAAGACCAGGTCACGAACGTATTCTTAAATTAATGGTCGATGCGATTTATGGATGTCTGAATGCTTCGAATGGTTTTTTGAATAACATTCTAATGATGAACGACAACTGATTTGACGATAACGAAAACGAGGGAGAAAGGGAACCTCTGTTCCCTCTCGCATGAATTATTTAAAAGATTTGTGGAAAGTGAAGGGAAAAAGTAGTGATGATATAAGAGGTTTTCATGTCAAGTGAAAACTTCACACGGGAACGAAAGTAGTGCGCGCGAGTGATAATACACTCTCGATCGGAGAGAGTCGTTGAGAGAGTTGTTGAGCGTAGTAGCAGCGCAGTATCTAACTCGAGAAGGCCAATAGCGCAGCGTTTTTATGTCAAATGATAGCATTTACATACCCTCTTCGTTTCCAACGCTGTTCAAAATGTCATAAAATTGATTTAATTTTGCTGAACGGGAATTAATTTTCTTGGAGAGATACGACGACACGTGTGAGTTTAGCGTTTGACAAAAAAATGTTTCTCAACCATGCAACAACGCTTGTGCTTGCTTGCGGTATGTATAATAGTCGACCAACAGAATGGTTATTAAGCGTAATTGGACTAATTAAACTGTGAGGGTGCTACTGAAAGAAGCGGTATCGTTTCCAGCCCACTACCTTCGAACGATAAGCGCCACTACAAACGACCCACTTTCCCTGCACCCCCTTTTATATGTACATAAGCTAACCGGAGCCAGCACGAGACCGACATTCTTCTCCTAACCATCTTTTACTTTCTAGAGAACCTTTACTTTTCTTCCGCTCGAAATGATGTACACGATCTCTTCCACCTTTGTCTCTTTCCCCACACGAAAAACTGATGTATCCTTTCGATTCGATCGTATGGAAATTCATTTGATCCTGAAGTCATTCTCGGGTCCCTTTTTCTCACGTCGTTGTGAGCAACTATGACATCACGGAATGGCTATGAAAAAAAGGAAGAGGAGAAAAAATTCATAAACCAGGTAATGATAATAAATCATCTTTATTACGAGTATATAAGGGCAAGTTATTCCTTCGGTGGCGGCGGTAATGGCACGATACAAGCGAGACTTACGTTTCACCGAGGCTCCTAGAATGTGAAAAAAGACTCCTTTTCAATGCATAAAGCGCTGTGCAGCTAAAAGGTACTCCTCTTGTTAATTAATTATTCTTATACAAGCGTGAGGAAGAAAAACTACAATTAGCGGCTATCATTAACCTCTTGTTCCTTTCATTCCTTCTTTCATCGCGCGCATCGACTGTTCTCTAAAAAACTATTGAAAGTTGAATCCCTAAAAAATCCATTAAACTCGCCAAGTAATTATATTCTTTTTATACCACCATCGTCGTTGGGATCTTCCTTTTTTCTCCGACCTTCTTCCTACCACCACACCACCATCGTATCGCTGCGTCATTGATACTAAAAGAACTGTCATGATATTTCCACTGAAACAACGAAACCCTCTTTTTCTGTTTCCCCTCCACCTCTCGGAATATCGAGTCGAATACACAGAATATAACCCCCTATCCTTTGGAAAAACAATCGTCTCCTGCCCTCAACTTACTTCGATTTGTCGAACGAGCAAAGGATGTCTTCTTCTTCTACTTCTTCTTCTTCTTCTCCTTCTTTTGGCTTAAGAGGAGCCTTCTTCAGTGAGATTCTCTGGTCCCCCTTGGAAGGCAAAATGGACCTTCTAGCACCCTTCAAACAGAAACAAGAATTCCGAGGATACAAGATCTTAACGGAATAAGTAAAGCAGAGTCCGAAATTTCACCGGATTCTTTGACGAAGGAAAGAAGACGAAGTGTGGAATTAAATGATCAGTATTCGTTGTATATAGATGGATAGATACCTTCCACGATACTTGGAAAAGCTCGAGAAGAAGAGGAAAAACAAGAAGAACAAGAAGTAGAAGAAAAGTTCTCAAGTGTGACTCATCAAAGGTATTTCTTTCATAAAACTTTCCAAGTACAAACAACGAACTCTCGATCGAATTTCAAATTATTCATATTTTCTCTTGCATTGAATCATACGACGACTGGAAGTTTTCAAGAATTGCGTTACTACAAATTTCAATTACTATTACAGTCACGTTCGTACAAAGTGGTATATTCTAGAGTGGATAGTTATCGATTCGACGAACCTTCGAGAACATCGGATTCGCATCTAAATCTAGATCCCTGTAAACGCTCGATCAAATTTTTTTTTGTTTTCTCGTTCGAATGTTTGTGAAAGTTCAGCCTGAAAAATTGAAACGGAAGATGGGAATTGTGTACGATAAAATGGGGAATTCAGAACGAAATTAGCACGTTCGCGTTTGTGCATCCACGAGAAACCGGATACGATGAGAGATTGTACAAATGCGAAAGCGGATGAGAAGTAGAATTGGTGACAGGTTGTTGGGAGAGTAAGGATGAGAGATGAATCGAGGCTTGTTTTTCTCGTTTTTGTGGAACGCAACAATGTTTGCGCGTCGATTTGTTGTATGCGATTGGGTATCGAATTTCGTGCGCGATTCCCTCCACCCCCTTTTTTCCCATTTACATTTGGTTGGAGTATAAGTGGATTCGATGTCGAGATTACTCATGAAAATCAGGAAAATCATCTGTGATTGCTAACTCGGGCAGTTGACGATGACACTTCGGATGTCAAGAGCGTTGGAATCAATCGAATAACGGGAATAAGATATTTGAGATTCAGTATTATTCTCGTGAATCAGCTTCGTTATATTTAGAGGGTTCTGACAAATTTTGAAGAATGTTCGACCGGTGATGGTATTTCATTGAATGTTAAGGTTTTTCGACGGTGAATTTGAGGAACGTATCCCTGTGAATTTTTATGGCAGTTTCTTCCTCAATTTTAATCATAGAATGAATTTATTTATACAGAAATCCATCATTGACGCTAGCATGATGCAGAGTAGATAAAATATGGCTGAGGCTTGGCAACCAAGCATGGCGCAACACTGAAATGATAACATCATTTCATGATTCATCGATATGTTTTTCCAATGAAGCCCCATCATTGGTGCAGGAATCGTACCATCATTGGCAAACAATAGGAAAATCTGTCTATCAATGTTGCGCCAATGATAAAACTGTAAACAACTCGGTGTTTTTTGTCGCTAAAGTTTGCCATGAGGAGTGTAAACGATATAGATCAGCGATAGGAGCCCGAAGAACGATTGACTGTTCTTCCAGAGAATTATTTGAGCCTTATATATTCCTTGCATACATTTCTCCTTACTCGCAAGAAACATTCGATCGGTAACTGAGCTAGCAATTCAGCTGTCAAAAGTTAAAATTAAGGAGCATGCCAATATCCAGTCATGCTATTACCAATCATCGGCGCTACATTGAAAACTAATGTTTATCCAAACTGGATCAAAGTTTGTGGCAATATTCAACCACGTTCCAAAAGATCCTCACTTTCAATAGAATCTATCGTTCGGTCAATGTAGGACCAAGGATGAACCGAGCAAACGCCAAGCCTGGCGGGATTGTGAATCAATGGTAGGCTGACAACCTGAATTCGTTGAACACCGATATCGGTGCAACATTATAATTGTTGTTAATCAACATTGAATATTCATAGATTGCCAAGCCTTGGCTGTTAACATTCCACCGAGCTATATTCTATCGTCAGTTCTGGCAGAACCTAGAAATTTTTAGAAGAAACGAAAAAATTCGCTGTCATAGCAAAATCTAATTGTTTCAGCTATGATAGCGATTTTTGAGCTGTGGTAACAAAAAGTGTCCGCTCCTCTAGCAAATTTCTGTATTTTATATAGAATAGCAAACAATTCTTGCCAGAAAAATCAACATTTCTTGGCGTCACACCTGAAAAGTCACTGTAATAGCTAACAAAATTGCTGTGGTAGCGAATAGATTTCCGTCACAGCTGTTTTGTCAGCTATAGCGAATTTCAATTCTCTGTATGCCATAACAATGGAATTGTAAACGTTCAGACCTCATTAAATTACGACTGAATCTTTGAAGTGATCATCTGTTGACTCTGAATGCTCATCTACCCGAAGATGTGTCAGAACTGAGTGTTTAGGCGAACTATCTATTATTCACGTGTTGGGCCCCCTAGGGAGAAGATTTCCTATTACGCTGAGGAGGAAGATGTAAATAAACCAATAGAGACGTTACCTTATCATGAATCCTGCCACATCCGTCTGTTATTTGATGAAATCTTCAAGGCACGACTTTCTAGCTTTCAAGCACAGTATCAAAGGATTGAGTCATTCTCAAACAGACAAAATAGGCGAATTTTTGGTGTTCTTTCCCTGCAATGATTGAAACAATCGAAATTTTGTAAATGAGTATGACTGATTAAAAAAAGACGCACGGGAAGAAATTTTCAACTGTTGTAGCTAAGCTTTCTCGCACCCACAGGACAGCTCCCCTAGTGATAAGTACACATATATGACCCATACACAATTCATACATAATACACATATAATCCATATATGGTCCATACATGAAAACGTGTAGAATCATATATAATCCATATATGACCATATGTGATCCATATATGATGCATATATAATCCATGTATGGAAAATATTCCATATATGGCAGAATTTTTTCACATATGTGGAAAATCTTGCATTTATGGGTCATATATGGATGACATATGAATTATATATGAGCCATATATGACCATATATGCATTGTATATGAATCACATATGATTTTTATATGTTCTTATATGATTCATTTTCACTAGGGCGATTGACTGTGAGATGGACAGCCATTTTTTCAGCTGCAATGGCTAAATCTTAGCTGTTACAGCAAAATTTTAAACTTTATGAGCTGAATTTTAGCTGATGTTACTGAGGAAAGACCCTAGTGAAAATAATTCATATATGCATCGTGATTTCATATATAAACACATGTAATTCAGATTTAATCCACATTTAATGCATATAGGGCGCATATACTGGCATATATGCATCAAACATGCATTAAATGTGGATCACACGTGGTCATACATGAAATCTCTATCCATGTATGACCGTATATGGTTTATGCGTGGTCTTATATGAATCATTTTCACCAGGGTTATTTCATACTCATGTGAGTTCTTTTATTTAATATGAACATTTCTAATCATGAAGCGCTAAAACTGCACATTTTTGCTTTTTCTATATTCTCATGGCTCATAAAAATACGAATTCCTCACTTGAAAAAATCGATGCAGGGATGATTTCTCAGAGATCTCAGTGCCCTACAAGTGATCTGTCAAGCAAAAAATTCTATCTCGAATGGTTCAAAAGGTGTAGCATTTTTAATGCACAACAAATTTTTTCACGTGTTATTTAAATGGGAAATTTCGAATACCGACGGTGTCTAATTTTTCTAAAATTGAGCCCAAAATTCTGCCAGACGGGGAAATATTTTTTTTTGGTATGTAGGGCCATTTTGAGGAAATACCAACGGCCCCTGACAATGCAACCCGAGCCAAATCTTTTCCGACAAATTCCTCGAAAATAAAACAATAAGAAGAAAATTTCGCTCTGTACAAACCATCTTTATTGATTGAAGAAGGTCTGTGTAGAGCGATATTTTTATTTGATTCCTTTGTTTTCAAATATTTTGTGAGAATAGTTTTGGTCATGTCCTGCTCTAACCAATGAGTCTGGTTGCTTGTTCAGGGGTTGCTGGTAGCACCCATATACCAGCCAAAAATCGGATACGTTAGTTTTTTGGTTCACCCTACTATTCGTGTTCTCTTAGCTTTGAGAATGTGTTTCAAACTCTGTCAGGGATTGAGTGAGTTCGGAATTTTGGTTTGGAAAACATACTAACTAGGCTTGACAAGTAAAAGCGAGAAGGTCCAAGATATCAAAAGTCAGCAACCCAAAATCTCAAAATATGACAGCCCATGTGGAATTTTCCACATTCTCCACATGATTACTCTACCCGTGGGGTGGACAACTCTAATCCAACAAAATGCCAAAAAAACATTCTGAACGTGTTGAAATTCACGAAAATTCATGGCAATCATGCGATGTATCGAAAGAAGTACACTCTAAAAAATAATGGTGAAATTTGCCTCCCCATGGAAGGGACTTTTCCCTCAAAAATTGGTGGAGCATTCTCTCACTTTTTGGAGAATTATATATGATTATATGTAAATTTGGAGAATTTTCAACATGCAGAGTATGAAATGTTGGATTTGTAATCCACGGATTCGTAAGAATCGCATCATGTTGAAATTGAATCGAAAAACCCAGGTCAAGAAAGTTCAATGAGAAAGAAAAACAATTACACAAAGAGTCTCGTTGAAGAATATACAGTTGAGAATTCTTGAAATGTTGATAAACCCATGCGACTGGAAAATTCAAGTACAGTTTGTTTTCAAAATAATTACTCCGTAGCATGATACGAGTGATGAAAATTTAACGATAGTAGTTTTTATCTAAAGAGAAAAGTAATAATACACAGCATGTATACTTTCCAAGATTAAATTACATCGCATTATTCGAAACAAGGAACAACTCAGCGAACAATTCAGCCCACAATTCAGAGCAGCGAAAGGGAAGAGGAAGAGAAGTTGATTGGTGGGGTTCCGTGGTAGAAAGATCGATGCTGACATCGGGGTGACGCTCTTCTATGGATGACACTGTTACTATCGGAGAGTGTTGGTGAACCGGTTGAGTGGAGTGAGGGATTGTTCGTAGTGGTATGTATGGCAATGGTGGCAACATACAGGGGTAGATATTGGTGGAGATGATCATGTACAAGAGTAAAAGGAAATGTATGGTATATGGTGGAGTGCAGTAGACTAGGATAGAAAGGAAGGAAGGAAGGAAGGAAGGAAGAGAGAGAAGGGTTGATGGTTGTTGGTGGATGAGCCAGTGACTGGCTCGCGCTATCTTGTGTCAGTATGACGTTGGCAGCACCGGTTGGTGCCCTCCAGGTAAACGTACGCCAGTGTATAACACAACGTTCAACGACGGTAGCTTTAACAAGCGATGCTATCTACTCAGATGAATGCTAGTTCAACCTTTGCTCCTTCTCTTCCTCCCTCTTCCACCACGATCGTATCTTCCAGGTTCACTTGCATCGACACGAATCTTTCTGACCCCCGTTACCTACCTTGCCCCGAAGTCATCAAGAGACCATGAGACCTGACGAAAACAGGAACCCCCTCTTCCTTTTCACGCTTATGATCTTCCATTTTTTTATCATTCATTCGCAGAGAGTCAAAAAGATGAATGCGCTCACGTGGAAATAGTTCACTCGGATCCATATAGATATAATTCTTCGATTATAATTCATCATTTCTAAAGACTTCACCGTACTCGTGTCGAGGTTTTCTTCTCGACGTGGCTATGAAATTGGAATTTTCGTTAAACTCAAGCGATTGAAATTATCGAGTCGGAAGTTTTCCAATTGTTCTGCGCTTTGCGATACCGATGAAAACTGATTGTGGTTCAATCGATTGTGGTTGAGGATAGCAGGTGCTTGAACTAATCAACGATTCAATGAGTTTAAGCCTGATTTGATTTTCATAAATTCTGTTGTATCGTTCTGCTGCTTCTGCTACTGCTGCTGCTGCCCGTCGATCATGCTTTCTCCTTTAGAATCTCGTTCCTGTGAGATAGAAATATGGATATGGATATTCCAAACTTCGATAGAATTTTTGTTGTTAGAATATATTATGAAAATATCGAAGTAGAAGACAAGGAAAATGCGAGAGAAGGAAAAGGGTGAAAGACATTTTATTGGAATTTGAATCCACTTAAATGTGTTCGAGAAAAATCTTGGTACACAGAGAGAAAACGTTATTCCAAAACTCAACTTCTTATCCCAACCTTCCAAACCCAAGAAAATTTCTACAAGTTTTCATCTCAAGATACTCGCATAACCTCACGTCCTCACGTTCCTTCTTTCTCCCTTCATCATCCTCTCTTTCTCTTCTCTTTCTTCTCTATGTTTGAAATACTCAAAAGATGTATTCATGAATTCATTTCTCCAGGCAATCTATATTTTTCGACAATATTTCCTTTGGAAAAAAAAAAGCTGAAGAAAGTATTGCGTTGTGAAATAATCATATCCTACCCAAAGAACTGCTCGCTTTCGCTCTACGTTTTTTGATTTCCTCAGCCGTTTCTTTTCTTTGTATGCAACTCGGTTCCAATAAGCGGTGGCTCTTTCGTTACACTCCGAGAACTGACGTCTATTTTCCCCAAGAAAGAAGAATGCACAAACCCTGTTCTTTTTCCCTCAAACACTCCAATGGCAGTTTTAGAATTTAACGTAGTGTGTGGTACTACCAGTCTTCCGTCTTTCGTTCCATTTCATCGTTGAGAGTCTGAAAAACTGGAGAGAGAGAGAGAGAGGGAGAAGATTCTATGGTCTCTAGGTCTCTACACTTAGATGTAGCCGATGAAAAATCATCTGTAAAATTACAAGAACATCAACACAATATCGATCGAACTCTTCGAGAGCTTTGATCCCCTTTCCTCAACGCAAATCTTTTCACTTCAGCCTCAGGAAGAGCAGGAAAGAACCTCGTAGTAATGTTAACCAACTCGATTAATCTCGGTGCGCGGCGCCACGGAAGAAAAAGTTTTTCTCTCGTTCCACAATACAACCACGCGACTGCTGCTGCTGCTGCCGCTTCTGCTGCTTCTATGGTATTCGTGATATACCTCGGACAAAGGTAGAGGAAAAGTAATTAGGAGGTGAATAAATAAAGGCTCTGGCTTAAATCTTACCTCCTATTCGGGGGAGACGAATCCTCCTCCAAAAGTGCAAGGTGAATAGAGAGGTGAATGAAGAAGACCTTCCTAAAAAAAAATCCTGAAGAATTCGCAAACGTAATGAACTCGAGGGAATCTTTTATTCGGTTGATGTGGTTTTTTTCTAATTTGTATAGGCACACAAGTTTATCAACTATGGATTCTGAATTATTGATAGCATAATTGATTATATTTTGTGAAGAAGTGTTGAAAGTGTCGAATGCTTTCGAGTTCATCACTTGTCATCGATTTTACGTGACACAGGGTACACGAAATTGATGATTTTCCCTTTTGTTCTGTTTTCAGAGAACTTAAGTAATGGCTGGATCGAGTTGCCATACCGTGATGTACATCTCAATTTTCTTGTAAACACTTCGTGTGCATCAATTTAATAGCTCAAATTACCTTCCATCCATCTCGCGCTGTTCTTTTTCCCTTCGCTTGGAACTATAGAGAACATATCCCAACAAAGCATAGTGAAAAAATATTGCATGTTTTATTTATAGTCACAATAAATGGAACTGAATTCTAATTCCAGCGAGCGTAGGAGAGAATAGACCGCATTCTCTCATTCTCGTCTTCATATCTGTAATAGAAATAAACCTAAGCTGAAGCTACTCGAAAGTTTTTGTAACACCATTAATGTTTTCACGTCGTGCTCTACTTCCAGAACTCTTTGTTCCATGCCTACGTATCAACTAGTCTCGCGTTTATGAAAGTGTATGAGAAAGCACCTAGTTTGACAACATGAACTTTAATGAGTTTATAAGCTTTAGCAGAGAAGATTCCCACAACTTTTCCGCAAAGTACTGTATACTTGAACTTTTCTAAATCCTTTCAATGACAATGACGCATGAGACAAGTCGAGTAATCTCGAGAATAAAAATTTCATACGAAGATTGATCAATGGTGCTTTGATTTGAATCCCCGGGTAAGAATGGTGACAGCGGAATGGTGTTGGTATCGAGATATCAAAGTGAATCCTTTGGAGTGGAGGACGATGACGAGGACGATGACGGGATTCGATCATTAATGGACCGCGTGACAGTGAAAATTTGGGGAAATTACGTTTCTCGAGTTGAGATCGCGTTGCCTTTCATTTCATTCCATTTCGAAGACTCGAGGGCAGTAAAAGCCGTGTAAAAGAGAAACGACAATCGATCTCTCCCGAATCTTGGATGAATCTCCAACGGCGGTGGTGGGATGCTCAAAAAGGAAAGGCCGTCGTCGTTCCCCCGCCGCCAATCCCTAAGGATAATTGATTCCTTTCGAATCGTGGTAGATCCAATCACGATCATCGGACGAGTCAATCGAGTGAAGGGAAACGCGCGATTTCCGGGTTAGATTTGAGGCACTTGCTTTTGACTGGAGAGGAAGAAAGATTATATACATATGTATATATATATATATATATATGTATACATCTCCTGCCAACCAATTTTATCACAGTTATACGCATGGGAATCAATGAAATGTGAACTAGGTCGGGAATAATAACCGATGGAGCATGTAACGAGGAAGAGACGAAGAAAATAACATATACGCCGTTTGAAGTCTTTCGTTTAACGATATTGATATATTTATATTCTTTTTTGTTCCACAAAACAAATACCCGATGTGTATCCCAACAAATGGATCCTGGTACACTCGTTTTGTAACGAAAGATAAGAACAAAAGAGGATTCCAAAACAATGAATACCATTCTTGCCTGGCGATCATTACAGATTAACGAAATCTCCGTTTGTACGTATACAAACCAATATGCATATTCGTAGGTACATGAATAACGCCCATGGCTTGTCCGGGAATAATTATATATTCCACATCGATTGCCCGCTCATAATCATCGCACTATCGTTTTGCGGGAACAAAACGTTAATTATCCCCACAGGTATTTTAATGAAAGGAGAAGGAGATATCGCTGATGTAATCAGCTCACTGTATTCGATGAGGATTTTTTTTTGTTCGCGTCAAAATCCCTAAAACAAACATATGGAAAGATGATTGTGAGTTGCTCAACTCCCACTTTAGTTCTCCTTCATTCGAATTTGAGGGTAAAAAGAAGAGACCGGTCTGACCATAATGCGGTGGTACTTTTCCATACCATATCAAAAACAGAAGTTTCAGAAGTGTTTAGAATTGCTTTGACAAACTTGGGTGATTCTAATTAAACTTGAGGGAAATGGTAAAAGAGACTTGGATCGTCTCCACATTCGCTTCGAGTGCTGAAATTCCGAGGCTGCTAACGGTCGTGTGCATGTACTTCAAGGTTTTTATTTCTCTTGTTCTATTTTTACTCACAACTGAGATTCCATAGACTCGCCACGATTGTTTCCACAGAGGTAGTTGATATTATGAACCCTCATGACTTACCTATAACAGAAAGAATATCAATATAAAATCAATCGATCGATGAAATATTCTTCTGCACACGGGGAGACCGGGTGTATTGATATTTAGGGAAAACGAGGATCGCTGAAAAATATTCGTAGTAAGTCTATTAAAAATCCACAGTCGATGTATTACCAATTGATAGTTTCGTTGTGAAAAATACCAATGAAACTATCAACTGTTAATATTTTGACTACGAATTTTTGGTAGATTCACTACGGATATTTTCCAGCGATCATCTTTTTCCCTGAATTGCCAGTCATTTTTCGGAACGTTGATAAATTCTTTTTAAATATTGATAGATCCGATCTTTCCGTGCAATACAACCCGTGAAAAAATTGTTCACGCTTGCTCACACCCGACCAGGGCTAATGACTAAAGCCTGATCATGCCCAATGACACCCAATCACGCTTGATTATGCTTCATTATACATGAGAAATTCATACAAAATCAATAAGTTTTTTGTAAAGGAATAAAACTATAATTATGTTATCAGACACTAATTTATCGTTAATCATTTCTACTTATTGTGCTTATGCAGGTCCCATTCTCTAGTTTTCAATTTTCAGGCATGATCATGCGTGATCAGGCGTACGCGTCTGCGTTTGGGGCCGATTTAGTATGATCAAGCATGTGTATTTGTGATAAAAAAATCAACACAGAGTCATTTTGTAATATGAATATTCCTCAGTTGGTGAGATTTTGCATGATCACGAGCGAGAATGGTTTGTCGGGCATGATCGCTGGTGGTTAAGCTTGATCACGGGTCTTCACGTCAGTACAAAGTTGAAGCCTTTGAAGTGATGACAAAGCTCAAAAATGAACGACCAGGTGTAATCAGGCTTAGTATTGAACACGAATAATTTTGCCGAAAAATGTCCGTGATCAACCCTAAGCACGCATAACCAAACCTGAACGATTTTTTCACGGGAACACAATTTAATTTTCCATTTCCAGATTCATTTCGTTTGGAAATGAAAGGATGAGAGAGTATCGAGAATATATATTCATGCTTTGATAATTCAATTGACATCGCGACGACGGGTTGAGCTGAAATTGATCCAATTTTATAAGATGTGAAGATTTGACAACGTGATATAGGATTAGAACTTCTGGAATCCCGCCAGAAGGAAAATTCATGCTGTAAATTATATATTACTCAACCCTCATTGAAATTTCATAATATATCCTCGATTCTGAAGAGTAAAAAGATGTTTAAGACATATTTGAATGTGACTTGAAGTATTCAAAAGATGTAATGGTATCCACAAGCTATTCAAAAAATCAAACGATGACAGCATAGATTCATCTGAAAATCTACAAATATCAGAGACATTGTTCAGAGACATTCGAGTGCAGGGAAAATTTTCAATGGATAAATATGTTCGATAAGAATGAGATCTTCAGAGATATTTTTCTGAGTTGTGAGTTTGATGTTGAAGGACGATACGATGTGCGATATTCAGAACCATTTGCTCAAAGCACTGATCTCTACTATAAGCTAGATAGCGGAGAAATATAAATTCTTGCGACGAATTGAAGATCTGAGAAACTTTTTTTCCCTTCATATATCGGTATCAATGATCATTTTTAACAATATATATTTGAGATGCATCAAGATATCTCTAGCAGGATATACATTATGTATTCACACGATCATCGAATGGTTTATTCACTCTTCTCAAGATCGTTTTGACTTGCATTTATGTGACGTATATTTGGAAAATACTGTCTTTTTGTTATTGAGTTTGTGAAAGTAGCGAAAAATTCATAATTTTGAATCATAAGGGGAGTTTAAAAATGTCCCCACGCAGAAAAAAATTTCAAAATTTGGATAATATAATTGAATGGAAATTGTGTATGATTTTTGGAACATTTTCACACGGGGTTACAACTGGAAGTGAAACACAATCATGATCACGAAGGTCGATCCGAACAATTTTGATGCGCTGATTACGAGTACGGGCTTGAACGGAGAAAAAAAATTGGCTTTGATAGCGAAATCTGATTTTGCTAGGTGTCTTTTGCTGGAGTAGCAAATTTCTTGCTGTCACAACAATCTATTTGCTATCACAACGATCTTGTTAGCTGTGAGAGCGAATTTTTAGCTGTTGCAGCAAAAAATGTCGACCACTCCAGCAAAATTTGTTTGCTATTGTATATAATAATACCAAAATTTCCTGGAGGGGAAAACATTTTTTGCTGCTACAGCTGAAAAATCGCTGCCGTAGCTGACGAAATTTCTGTGATAACAAATAATATGCTGTCACAGCAAATTTCTTTCTTCTTCGTGTGAAATCATTCCATCCAGCTAGATTTTTGAGGTGTCCTAACTTGGGAACGTCAAAAACAAGTGTTTCTTCTTGTCTTTCCAAGATGCAATCTCGTGTTGAGTCCCTAGTGGAAATGCTCTAGTCATTGACAAGTTTTGTCAGGGCGTATTAAAAGGGTCAGTTCTCACCAAAAAGTTAGTTATAAAAGGAAACGATCAGTTCTAAAACATAAAAACGGTTAGTCCCTAAAAAATTACCCAATTTTTACCGAAAGGCTTTCCTGTTTCTCTTCCTTTTTTGAATCGAGTATCCGATATTGCCCTGTTACAGAATGAGCCTTTCACCTCATATCAAGAGGTGTAACCCTAGTAGAAATTTGATCAGGCATTCCCTATTTTCAATAAGGTCCTGATCATGTTAGAGTCCGGAAACCGTGAATAAGGGAAATCTTATGAGTCCCTTACAAGGGGCTTATCTGATTCCCTAAATAGGATTCAAATAGGGTTGTGACCTTAGGGTACAATAGGGTTCGGAAACTAGCCAAAAACTAGACACTTGCAAGTGTCTCGTAGGGTTCTTGTGAGGTACTTGCAAGTGTCAAGTATTTGGCTAGTTAAGCGTCACAAAACTTGTCAATGACTGGAGCATTTGTACTTGGGAGTGCTTTCTTTCCATCCCACTCATCTATCGGAAAGAGAGATGAGATAGATATTCCATTTCACACATTGTCCCCAATTTGAACCATCATGATCCGCTAGCCAAAATGAGATCAATGAATCCTCTAATAATATTCTAAGTACTGAATGAATGCAAATTCATGTTCTTGGAGTTTGAGTCGTTTATAGAAACGAGACGAAAATTTCAACTCACAGAATCTAAAAAATCTTCCATGTTTATGTTCCTGAATGAACTCCTTGGAACTGGAAACATCGTTTGGAGAATGCTCTGCAAGATTTTTGGATTCTAACAGCTGAGTATTTTGTTATTCAATTACCAATTCGTTCCAATAAACGATTCAAACTTCAGCAACATCGCACATTCCTCGTTCATTCATGAATTCAATTTGATATCACAAAATCTTGATTTGAACCTTACACAAAACTATCTCTGAAATTGGAGGGCTGCCATCAAATTTCTCTGAAATACTCCCCTCAAATTCTCTCCAAACCCCCTCTGAATGTTCCTAAATTCCTACAACTTTTACCACTCACTGCTATATATTAAAAAAAATATTATCCCAAGTATTATTCCAACCCAACTCCAGCCGACTTCGCAATTAACCGACGCGATATTCCTCGCCCAACAAAATTTCTGCACAAATTGATTCCTCGAATGTTGCAAATTCCATTTATCCTCCACACCTCCAACTCCTCTCCACGTTATCCAAATGTTTTAGACCGTGTATAGTTCAAAGTATAAATTCGAAGGGCTACAATTTCTAATCTAATGAAGCATCACGTTACTCGGTGGTTTGAAGTTTAGAATTACTCGCGTCGTGGATGCAGGGTTTCCAGGAAATTCGTATCCTTCACTTCCACCCATAACTGTTTCGTCGCCGAAATTTCACAAATCTCTTAAATTTCGCTCCACTTTGATCTTCGGGAAAATTATCGAACGAATCCCAATCAACGCGCTCGGTTCGATTTGATGATACAACTGGTTATGTATTATAAATACAACGCCAACCGAGTCATCCGAAATTGAGATTCCTGGTTCAATTCAACTTTAACCTGGTTCAAGATCCATTAACGATTCGGATATTTACGTTTTGTCGGAATATGTAAAAGTTTGTTATCACGTGCCAACTCCAAGTATAAAGAGAACTTTGTTCCAAACAAGTTTATGAAGCATGAAAGAAGAACAAAATAAAAATAATAAATGAGGGGCTGGGAAAAAATTAGGTGTAACGAGGGTAATTGGTGGTACCCTACCACCAGGCATCATCGTCTTCTTATTTGTATACTCGGCCGTGGCACGCAAATACTTTATTTTATATACATATATGTGTGTATATATTTATCGTACATATTTCCTGCGATATCACGATATATATACATGTATAAACGTGTATGTGTGTGTGTGTGTTTGTGTGTTCATCAAGGGTTTCAAAAATGAAGAAGATATAATATTTATCGGATCCTTGATATATATTTCTTAAATAATAAGAACTATGTTAACTATCGTGTTTCGGAGAATAAAATAAAGTATACATCGAATATATATTCGAGATAAGTTCGATTTTACGAGGTTTCAACACGGAGGTTCTTGGGCACGCTCGAGTTTGAATATTCGTTTAGCGGACTACTAATTCTCTCATACAATTATCATAATTATGAATGATTAAATCTTAATACAGTATTTTACATACGGTTATGTTGAAAGATAAACCAGATTCGATAAGAAACGGAACGTATAATCGATTTCTAATGTTTCCTCGGAGTCCAAGTCGGATTGTTGAATGTTTGTCAATTCTCGTTTCTGCTGCTAATTTATGCATGGTTATTATTTTATGACACACATGCATGTACAATTCAGCAAGTTGCGACGAGCAGCAACGAGTAGCGCTACCGAGTAGCAGCAGATAAAGAATATATATCGTCCGACAAGTTAATTTCCATTCCCATTCTGAAATTCAAAATTCTTGTATATTATACGACGAATAAACAAACAAGTCTATGAATATTCAGATCTCAACTCATATAACTGGTGTTGGTTGTTGTACATACGTACATTTGCGCCTCCGCGCAGAACACACCCCCCGTCGTAGATAGAATCGACGACGAACTAGAGACCTTATATCATATCCAGAGCTACGCTACCACCGCCGCATAGCAATCCACAAAGTAGCTTCGCACGTATGTAAACTCGTATCATGTACATCATAAAGGACATCAAAGAAACGACTGCTTACGATCCATCCACAAAAAGTACGAAGCTAGGAGAAGACGCCAAACGCAGTCGCTTTATCATAATTAGCTTCTTCTTCTTCTTCTTCTTCTTCTTCTTCTTCTGTATCTTCTTGCTTTCCATTTTCCGCTTCAAGACTTGCGCCATAAAGTACGATCGTTAATTAATACGCACGTTTAATTAATTCCGCCTCTAATCATGTGACCTCTGATATATTTGATGTTATAAATGTCGTGACACAACGGAACGCTAAAGGGCAATAAACTTACGATGTTTCGCTGATATTTGGATACATGTGAGATACCTTGAACGTGTCTAATTAGTGAGGATTATGAAATGTTGTCAGAATCTCAGAAATTATCATCTTAACACCTGTTGGAGTTTCTTCAATTTTATTCAATCATTATTTTTTGAAGTTGACGATCATTTACAGAAGTGAAACAACAGTATGTTGAATACAAGGTACGTTATTGTGCGGTATTTTCGCACGATATCACGGACTATCGTTGTTGTCGGCGACGGTACTCGTCGCAGTTCTGAAGAGAAGTGGTCAAAGACAAAAATATTTCGTTGAGAGGAATAGTGAGAACACGAGACGCGGAGAAAAGAAAACACAACGGTGAGAGAAGATTGTGAAAGATGAAGATGGAGAAGATATACACCCTTGCGACAAGGTATGCAAAATACGACGCAGAATATTTGAGAGAAGAGACGACTTTGCGAGCACTACCCAACTGTGCTTGTGATCTTTTTTTGGTTGCCGCAACGAACCGTCACTATTCGAATCAAGTTATAATTTTTCTTCAGTTATTATAGACGGTTATTCACCGTTTCATTGGTCATTTAGGATTTTTGTATCAAGGAATGAATTATTTGATCGTATTATTGATTATCTTTTCACTAACAGCAGTGAGTAAACTGTGGCTGTTAAGATGGTGCAGTTTCTGGTGAAAACCCTTGCTTTCATTCAGGGGAAGACTACCCACGTAGAAATTGACGAATGGTCCAGTACCGGCTCGATATAGGTTGCCAGTGTGCAACCGGTGACGACCGGTGTCGGTCGGACTACGGAATGATGACGCCAAATAACTCTAATCCGGTACCGGTTACCAACATCAATTCAGTACTGGAAATTAGTGTGGTTCCGACATTGAGACCTAATACTACTGGTATTGATCGCTATTCAAGTACCGACGACTGTTACTCAACCGTTATTTGCGCTGTTGTAACTTTGGAGGGTTTTGAATGCATTATCAAAATTTCTGCACTAGGAGGAATTTAGGGTGAAATTCAGCCTGTATAAAGCCGGTACTGGATCATTCATTGGTACACGAGATACTCATTCACATTGGTTTGATACCGAATCAACGTTGGAGGCCAACGCTTGCGTACTAAAATTGTGCCGTTGTTAATCCAACATTGGTGGAAAAGTGGTCAATAACGGTTGGTTCGAATATCGAACCAGTACCGACACGAACTTAAAATGAAGTTGGTTGAGTACCGATCCGCAATCGGCAGACAATCGTTGGTGGCCTATACTTCTTCAGTACCGATCCGTTCGTCACCATCGGCTCAGTACCGGAATTTCTACATTGTGGGTATTCACTAATTACCATTCAACTGTTTGACTGGTTTGAGATGACGAAGGTTATCATGGACCTGCCAGACATTCCCCAACAGGCTACTCTGCATTGGAAGTGAGGAAGTTATTAGCTACGAAACGTTGTCAACGCTTTTTCAAATACCCCACAATCGGGACTTGGTTCCACTGCAACTCCTATTTGTGTCTTTTCGTCAAATCTGACGTGGCAGAGGACCATTTTGAACCCATCGAATACAACACAGACTCTGCAAACTTCTAGAACAGTAGCAGTAACTTTAGATGCGGGGCGCAGATTCTCAAGAGAACAACTGATCTCTCGAAAACCACTTAAACAGCACGTGCTGCATTAACATACTCGCATGAATTAAAAACTAATTAACTCTTATTAGGAGTTCTGAAAAATCCAATCAGGAGATTATTTCAGTCCCATACGATGGAATGTATCCCCCCTACAGAATCAAATGAACTACAATGAACAGGTGAATGAAATATAATCCATCGTTGGAAATCCAGTCCGTGGATTTGATTTATTTCACGGGATATGCAACTTGTATGTAGAATATTCAATCGATATCTCATTATTTTGAGATAAACCATCGCCCCGAGATGTAGTTTTCTCCCCCTTTCTCCTTCCCTCGTTATCATTCAAAACTCAGGTGATCATAAACGCCAAGTTTTTGAGAGCAGAATCCTCTATTCTCGGTGAACTCGCAAGGGAGGTTTTCCGAGTCGCGTTCTCTCCTGCATTTTTAAAATCACGAGAAGTTCGTTGAATTACACACGAGAATACTTGACCTACCAGTCATGGGAAGCGATTTATTTTCCAACCGGTTAGCTACCTCCAACCTGCCGTGTTCGTATTCTTCTCTTCAAAAATATCACCTATGTTTTCTGCGTCTCTCCACGTTGTGTACATGTTTCTTCTTGTGTGAAACGAGAGTATATTTTGACGCGCCATGACCCTGGACAATAGACCTATTAAGGTGAAGGAGAAGAAGAAGAAGAAGAAGAAGTTCGATGAAAATGGTACATGAAAAGGAGCTTAATGTAAGTACTCTTCTCGCCAACTCTTTACGAAAACCCATCTTACTCAAGCAACTTTACTCACGAACCTGAAAAACGAACTAAGCGAGTTAGTGAGTTTTCTTCTGGTTCTTCTGCTTCTTCTTCTCCTCCTCTACCTTCTTCTTTTTCCTTCTCCCGCCCCGTACACGAAGCTTGGCAACTTTGTGAATAAATTAACGAATTCGAACATACACCCTTCCCTCCTCTCTTCTCTATCTGCCCATCTCTTTCCTTCTCTGTCAAGACAACAAGTATCGTCGGAGTTTATTTTCCATGAGAATCGATCGGGAATCAAACCGCTTGATCCTAATTATTCGAATGAATCAGATGGAATGGTTGACCGTGCGTTAATCGGTCAACCACATATCTCTTTGGTATACACGACGAGAACGATCGGAACCACACATTATCTCCGAATTCCAATTTTCTCATAGCATCGCGGAGTACGAAAATAACGAAGATATGAGAGAAAATTGATAACGAAAAGAACAACGGTTAATAGAGGAGAATATCTTTTCAACCAGCCGTAAGGAGTCTCGTTTTTTTACGTTCTTTCTTCCGCGAGGAAACTCGTGAAACAAATTTCAAACTTCTCCAATCAACAAGATAATAATCGCTCAATGCTCTGTGAGAACTGATGAGATGAAAATAAAACGAGTGGAGAGGAGAAACAACGATAATTAGCATTCAACTCACTAGAGATACGAGTCATGATATTTTGTAGCATCGTGCATCATTTGAACATCGATCATCGATGAATTCCTTATTGGAGGTCCGATACGTTGAACATTGTGCATTATTAACGAACCTAGATTCGAATTTTACCGCCGTTTTTCAGTTGTGGGGTTTGCCGCTAGAGCCTTCAAATTCGTATCGATAGCTCTCGCTATCATAATCATTTGCATGTTGATACAAACAAACGGCTTCCAGGTAAAAATTGTACAATTACGCAGAGCGAATTTGAATATTCATGCAACGTGTCATTCCAGAAGTTGTCAACACTTTCGAAAAATCATTTCATGAATTTTAGAGTGTGAATTTTTGTTGAGTTAGATGTTTTTTAATTGCTCTGTAGTATAACGCGATATTGATAAAATTCACTGGTTTTGATCCTACCGATAGTGGTTCTGGATAGTGTTTTGGACGAGACGAGAGCGATACGAGACGAGGGGAACAATTATCTTTCGAGATCGAGACGATACCTGCCAAGCATAAGAGTGAAGCTAGCAGCGACGAATTAGCAGGCAATTTATTTATGTCAATTTTAATTGAATTCTTTCATCCAATATTTGTACTGAATCAATCGGCTGCTAGCTTCACTCTCATCTGCCAAGCCGAGAATCTTGACGATACTGAAACGTATAGAATGCATTGTCGAAACCGAGAATGACGAGAATCTCAACTCAAGCCCGAGACGATACTGATTCTGTCGAGACGAAAACGAGACTGAGACGAGATTATAAATTCCGAAACCAAATCGAGACCGAGATCGAGACCCGGTCAGTCTCGGCGAGACGAGAACGAAACACTAGTTCTGGATGGCAGATGTTTGGGTCAATCAACAATTCGATGAATTTGAGCCTGATTTGATGTTCTATACATTCTATTGAATTGTTCCGGCACATTTGTTGAAGTCTCGTTCTGTTTCTGCATGAAAAAAAAAACAAGTATTTGTAGATTTGATGACCCAGTCTGGGGGGATGCCTTGATTGGAAAAGTTTCAAGTCAAGAAATCCACTGTAAATTATTTTTCTTACAGAAGAGAAGAAGGAAACCAATGGATTCTGGAAAAAATTTCTATAAACGAAGTTTGTTCGTTTGTTCTGCATGATTCAACAACTTCGAAGTAATTTGATCAGGCTCACTGAGAGCCTGATTTAAGAAAGCTACATTGACACAAAAAGCTTTGAAAGACATTCCCTCTCTCTGCCTCTTATCTCCCCCCCCCCCCCTCACGCTAATGGTTTCATAGGTCTAGGCCTCAGAAATTCTTCATCCAACATTGGATTTCGTATACGATTTTTGATACACTTTATAAAATGATGAATTAGATAACACCGAGGCAAATTGAAACCCACTACGATTCTTCAAACCAAAAAAGTCTGTTGTTGTTCCAAACATTCTCTCTTCAGCTCTGCGAAGAGAGTTGGACGCTCCACATGGAAGTCGTATCAACAAAATGAGGATTCCAGAGAATTTGTTTTCTAAGTTTTCGAGGATTCATTTCATAGTCATGTACCGAATGGAAAGGGAGCTAGCCATAATTTCTAGAGTTTTCGTCAACTCCATTAGAAATCAGGCTGCGCTTCCTTCAGCGCTGAACTTGGTGAGAATGATGGTAGAGCCCGAGAAAAAAAGATTAGATCTACTAGGTAGATCTCTTGAGATATGTGGATCTCTCCAGATTTGAATTCTGGCAACAAAAAGATCTACGGAGATCCACAGAGATCTCCAGAGATCTCCAGAAACGTTTGTTGAATTTTCTTTCATTTTTTCGGATTCCTCGCAAAATTGGAATCTTTGGGAGTGAGTGGATATCAGAAAACTCCAAAGATTGTTGCCTGAATCAAGGTGTGCAGATGTAAGTAGATATAAACAGATTTGTACAGATTTTTGCCAAAATTTGAATCTGTTGAGATCTACTCAGATCTCATTGGTTCCAATCATTTTTTCTCGAGAAGTTGTGCAGCTTCTTGAGGTCCTTTTGATGAGAATACTCAACTGAGAATTCCTAGATGGATAGGATTGCCAAATTTGGAATTCCGTCCAGGATCTGTATTATCCTCCAAGTTCATGTTAGATGGGAGCTCAGAAGGGAACATGGAGTCTCGAGTGGCAGACCCGTATTGAGAATTTTCAAGGTTTGAGGCTGTGAGACCATTCGAAGCCCTCTCAAGATGAGGTCCTCAATGAGTGAGACTCAGGACTGTATACCCAGTCTCCATACCCGCCCCTTCGGGATTTTCTAGTCATCAGATACAGCCTTCACATGAATTGGGAGTTGGCTGAAATTAATTTGAATAATTGCGCAGCAGCAAGCCAACCAATATTGTCTGTATTCCGACTGAATCCTTCCCGCAAATGATTCGATAATCAGAAATGGAGAATTCGTATCATATAAGGCAAACTAGAATCATCCAAATTTCCCTTACCTTCCCCCAGAATCCCAAGTAGAGTCGCAGGTGGACTATTTTGGCATCATTCTTCTCATCAGTGATTATTCCTTAATGGCGAAGTTTTGCAAGTGATCGACCGAGACTATTCCTTCATTGTCAAAATCCACCAAAGCACGCTAAGGGTCTTCGAAGAGAATATTGCTTTGGCTTAGAGTGCACGGAAATTGAACTTTCGTACATTCTTTTGAAACAAGAAGTTGGCGTGGGGAACCGACGTAGTCATTAGTCAGATAAGTATCTGACTAAATATGATCCTAGTCGTTCTGGAAACGACTCTCAAACTTCAATTGGTAGCATCGTGTGTTTGTAGTCGCTTATTCTAAGATTCTGATTCCAGATTCACTCCCGATGACTAATTTTCATCTACACCGCTTCAATATTCTTGAATGAGGTTTCGAAATCCTCGATGATTCAAATTTCTCAAGCTCAACACTAGTGATTACCAATTTCTACGAAGAATTTCAGGTATACCCGGATGAAAACCAGCAAATCCTAGAACAAAAATTGAAATATGTCTGGGATTTCCTACAGGAACGATCTTGCCACCTTCAACCTGCTATTTGGCATCCGAGTTTCAAGTTCGCTTTCTCTCCATGGTATCATTCTACGATATCAAGACCATGATGTTGAATCCTATAATCTGAATCTATGAATCTCATTCATCGTTTTCATCTGGCTCCTTTTTATGGGATGATTCTTTTTGACCCCAATCTACATTTCAATTTTAGTCCCATCTTTTGAATTTCACCCAGTAAAGAATGAAATTGGGTGGAAAAATCCTTTGCGGAGTGTTGAAATTAACACTGCTGAATGTACTTTTCAACACTCAGCTATATTCAGAATGTTTGGTGAAGAATTTCACTCTTCTCAGTGTTGAATTTCATACTCAATTTTTGACTGTGCATTCTTCCGGTGATTTTGTGTTCATCCTGACAATTCTATTTTGAAGTGAGAATTGTAACGCTTTTCTTCCAAGTGAATTGTCCAGCTTCTATTCCTAGCTGATGACTAAATCACGACTAAATCTAGTACGAATCCCCACAAGAATAAATAATATTTCATTGTCCAGTTTGTTACTTTATTCAGCAATTCCTTTGAATATTTGAACCATCTTGATTCCCTTCTCTTGTCCACTTCTTGTAAATTTATCCAGTCTTTAGATTATTCATCCACCAAGCTTCACGAAAGGACTCTCACTACCGAAAACTCCCATTGGTTATATTCATCCGGTGCAGCAAAAAAACATTCCTGGTAGAGTTACATTCAATGTATTCAGCTGCACAAAATTTATGCCATAAGAATATTCTATGAATTTCACAATCTGCGAATGTGCTGCTTGATTATTCGGAGGACTAGGATTTTTTTATTTTCAAAACTCCTTTCTTTTCCAAAGCTATTTCTTTTCTCCTTTCACGCGATATAAGATTCAGGGTCTAAATAACAGTCCCAAATTCACCCGTCATATTCGAATGACGTTCGACGTAGAAAAGATACTACCAAAGAGAATTCAAACTCATTCTCGACGGATCCTCTTTATAAATTGAGTATATTCGTACCTCGTGGTATCTACGCAATCTCAATAACGATAATAACTCCATTTTCTAGATGAAACTCATAAACCCGTGAACCACTCTCTCTCACTCTCTCTCCTTCTTAGATAATTCATCTAAATGACAATCTCGTAAAACTTCCTTCATAAATTTCTAAACTCGTAATTTTTCGTCCGCGACAATCTCTTGATTAATACGAGGAACCGTGGGTGGGTTGGCGATCTCTCTCGACGATATTTGATTCGGTTTTGGTGGATGTATCTCTAGGCACGGCACTCATCCTCCCGTACCCGATTCGCACGCGAACGATCGTCGACTACACCTACTCTCGACGTACTTTCGGTGGTGCTCGACTGCAGATATCCGCGAACCCAACCACGGCCGCACGACACGCGTCCACACACATCCCCCTCGTCGTCGTACTCGTGTGTGAAACGACGACACGCACAAAACGGAGATTAATATCGTCGTAATTCGTTGGTCAAATATTTATTTCGTGTTTAATTAATCGTAAGCTTTTAATGGCCTTGCCATATTTCCTGGCTTGTTTGGTCATCCGACCGTGGTCCGTGGGTATTCTATTATAAATTATAGCGGAATACTATTAGGCGCTTCTGGCATTATGCCGCTTTTATCGGCACCGAACGCGTGAATTATCAGCATCGACCTTATACTGGCCTGCCGGTACCGATATCGCCAAGTACCACTCTCATAGAAAAATGTATTCACGTGTATACGCGTAAACGGTGGTTCCTCTTCGATCGTCACAGATGTTCCATATACGTCACCCTACAGATATCGTTTTACAATATTTCACCGCAAACAAAAATGGTAACGGGTATCTCGTTCCACGCGGCATCCATCTGTGTGTGGACTCGTCGGACGCTTCAACGACATCATAATTAACGAAACTAGTTATACGCGGTAGAGAGATACACGGTATCATCCAATGAAACGGAAGGAAAAATCAGCGGACATGCGAGTGCTTGGGCTGTCAGTTAAATCTGTCAGTCCAGTTTTCGCATTTCCAGGGAACATTAATAATCGGCGAGTTTGAATGAACGCACCACTGGTTCCCTATTCGATGCCAAGCTCCTGCCGGCGCGTGTACGCGAGCAGGAGTCGGTCGTGTAGGGTAGGTACGTATGCACGTTATTCGTCACAAAAAGAGAGGAACAACCGACAAGCAGGGGCAAAAAAGCGACAACGAATAATAAAGCGACAGTTGGATAATGTGCTATATTAATGCGACTATTTATCCTACAAATACATGGAGTCAAGGATTTTTTATCCTCTTCCGGAGTACGATTTCATACAGTTTCGTACCAGGACCCTCATAAATATTCCAAAATGAAAACGTTATTTATATTCAAACGATATACAAGGCAGGGAAATATGTACGTGTGCTCGAATAATTATCGATATAATGATGAATGGTGTAAAACGTCGTGCGGTAAAGATAGTAGAGCTCTCTGTGAAATATACACGTGCGATCCTGCATCGATTATAGTTTCTCGTGTAATACAATGTTGTAATGCTTCAGATACAACGTGTTTCGTTTAGCCAATCGGAACGGAACACGAATGCCAAGTCGTCGAGTGTTAATGAACCGTTGAAGAAGTTGAAGTTCAAACCTATGTGTGTAATCCTCTCCCCGTTCTCCGGGAGAATTGATGAACGAAGATACAATGAATCACATCATGAATAATGGATGATTTCCGTTTTTCCCCGTATGTCAATTTACATAATGATAGAAAATCATAGTTTCTCCCGAGTACGTTTGAGCATCATATACGTAGCCTACAGATATAATTGAGATCGGAAAGATCTATTGTTTCGTAATTCAATTTTCTGGATGTGAAATTTGAATGCTGTATAAAATTATCTTCCGTAAAGGGTCTTATTCCAAAATGCTTAAGAATCCTTCGACTATGAAGATTAAAAAACACTGACTCCAATTAAATCTCCGGATGGTGGAGCATTTCCGCTTTGCTAGCGTTCATCGTATCCGAAGTATTCCGTAAAATCGGATTGACAAGAAGGATATTAGAGGAGAAGTCGGGAGAGTTCCGTTCATAATTGATCATTCATTTGGCGTAGGTTGTCATACGTTAATTGAGTTGGAAACAGAAGGGAAGCTTCAATTTCATCGTGTTTCATGGGAGAAAAACTTGATGTATCTAATCAAAATGGTACCGAATGAAGCGCGAATAAAACGAGTTTAACTTGCACGTTGGTGATACCTTACTGCCACGAGGCGTGGAGAACAGAGATGGAGTTGAAAAAAAAGAGACGGTGAACGGATAAACCGTACAGGGAGCTACTATGCTGAAACGAACGAGCGAATCCAACGTTGGGCGGGAATAGGGGGCGGCGGCAGTGGTAGTGATATACTTTGGTCGGACATGCAATTAGTAGTGCTAGCGTGACTATGGTCAGGCAGGTAGCTAGGTAGCTAGTAGTGGAGTAACCTACGGTGTGTGTGGTTTATCCCGAGCGTGATACTGTCTCGACCTGCTTTCACAAACCATCGCCGTATATGGGCCACTCCATCTAGATAAAATTGCATCGAGAAAAAAAAGAAGAAGAACATCAAGGAATTCCCCAATAAACTGAAAATTACTGTGAAATATTTACGGAACGCTAATGTGTGTGGTAGTGCGCTAATGGATGGATGGATAGATGTGTTGAAATAAAAGATGAACAGCTTCGAGGATTCTTAACTCTTCTCGTTCGAGCGTGCGAAAACGAGAACCGAATTTCAAATGAGTTTTCCTAGAGTAAACTACTCTTTTTTTTTTTTCATTCTCAGAGCCATTCTTTGATCGAGATCTCTTCATGAACAACATTATCGAGAACGTGACAAGCGTGGAAGCGCGAAACTCTATATATAATTATAATTACCCAACCTGTCCCTTACCTCAAATAAAAATACATCTTGTAATTTACAGGATGATATTCACGGAACCTAGACAGGGAGGAGGGAGAAAAAATTGGTTACAAGGGAAAGATTTCTCTCAAACTAAACTACTATCTTTAGAAGGTATTGGATCCCGTAATACAGCCGTGAAAGGAGAATTTTCTCTTCCCTCTTCTCCCCTCGGTTCACTCTCACAGAGAATTTTTCAAATAATAATCGAATGAGAAGAAAAAAACGAAGAAGGGAAAAAATTGTGAGGGAAAAGGAATAAGATCTTTCCACAGAGGACGAAGAAGTGAATAAACATAATAAATGGAGGTGAGAAGGAATTTTGACAATGTCTGCTAACGATGTCTTTCAGCTGCCATCTATAATACCATCGACATGATGAAAGCATCACGAGTTGGCATACCATTAATAATAATCACGAGACTGTATAGAAACGTTGCACAATGCTATTATTATCATTTCTGTATGCCACGAGCGTCTCGGTAGGATCGATCAGATGGTAAATAAATTCCCTTATACTCCTTGTAGATTGTATATATGTGGCTTCACATATATATACACATAATTATATGTTATAATAATACATATGTGTAAGGTAGACTCCCCCGATAAGGTAATTCATGCTCACTGACGCATCAATTCTCGTTGTCACGGACAACTTAAGGGCAGTTTGCACGAAGCTCCCTCACACATTCTCCTCTTTTCGCGTGAGTAGTCGTGCTCGGTCACAAAACGTGTCGAGACTCGGAGAATGAGTGGAGTAAGTTAGTGTTAAGCGCGACGGTTATAACAGGATGAAAGGATAAAAGAATGTTCCATCTGCTATGCAAATGCGAGAGTCTACTTGTTCCACTTGTTTGCTTCTCTATATGCAGAGGGGTGTGCACGGTACGTGTGTGGGTACAAATTTTCATAATATTGAGAACAAAAACTTGGGAGCCGCATGGTAATTATAGTGAGAAAAATGCATTATGCAAACAAAAGCAAATGAGCTCGGGGAAGGAACTCAGGGAAAAGGCTTCCCGCGGTCTTTCTTTTCGATTTGGTATCATTATTTTTTGATAGATCAGAAACACGTTATTCGACTCCTGTTGTTGAGAGGATGTTTCTCTGGTGCGGTGTGATTGCTCGTTGTTAGAGAATATAATAAGCGTTCATGAGTATTCTACAAGACTCCATCGCGGTAATCGCATTATCCCCTAAACCTCCATCAATATTCTTGTACGAATATGATGGGATTAATTATTATTATGATCTGGATGAGGAAGGTCAATGGATGGAATAATAACGCTACTGTAATGCGCGAGAAGGAGAAACGAACACCACGCGGCCACGTTGAGAAGTCCAAGACGGGAAAGGAACTTGGTGTTGACATTTGACAAACACGCCGCACGTGGGATATTAAGTTCCCACGTCTGGTCCACGTCCCACCTAGCTACAAGAAAACAATGTTGTTCTCCGTCAGTCCGTTAGTCTTGGTAATAGTGCAATAAGCTTCGACCGATACCTTCTTTCCACCGACGCTTAATATTCTCATAATCTGAAAGGAAGATTGAAAGTTCCAGAGAGATTGAATATATTATGAGGATATTTGATTCCCAAGTTTCCGTCCAGACAATTGATGTACGGTGGTTGATTAACTGATATTTCCGTTCCATTTCGTAGGAGTGGATATTTTTAGTCCTTGATATATAATTTGATTTAGATCTCTGAATCAATTGTAATGAATCGTGGGAAAGGGATTTCAATAATCCATACCTTATTTTTGTCATTCGTTTCTAGGCCCTTGCAACGTCGGGAACAGATTCTACGAAATTCCTCTCATTGGAAATTAATTTTCTACGAATTTCACAAAAATTCAGATAACTCATTCCTAAATGAAGGAATATCCAGCTGCCCGATTCTACATAAATCCGTTTGTGCATGAGAATGTAATACTTTTGGAAATCATCGCAGAGTTCTTGGATAGTTTTCCGATACACGGAAAGACCGAGTCTATTAATATTTACAAAGAGTTCATCAACGTTTAGAAAAATGACTGTGCAGTTAGGGAAGAAGAGGATCGCTGAAAAATATTCGTAGTAAGTCTACCAAAAATTCGTAATCAAAATATTAACAGTTGATAGTTTCATTAGTTTCTCTCACAGTGAAACTATCAATTATTGATAGATCGACTACGAATTTTCAGTAGACTCACGATGAATATTTCTCAACGATCCTCGTTCACCCTAAATTGACAGTCACTTTTCTAAATATTGATAGAACCGGTCTTTCCGTGTATGAAAAGACCTTCAAAAATACTATGAAAATCCTCATCCTCAACAACAGACGTTTGAAGAATCAGTTTTATTCATTCATATTCAAATCAGATGAAAGTGAACCAAAAATTGAGATGCAATTGGATGAAATGTAGAAATGTTTTATGTAATTTTATATCAGATATATATATTTTCATACATCTAAATACCTGAGAAAAAACCATTATTGTTCGAAGGGGAGTTTTATTTTGCAGGATCAACTCTTTGAGGTATACATTTTTGAGTGGAAAATTTTCCTTGAACATGTGTATTTGGGAGTTTTCGGGGTCGCTGAATAAGAATGTCATATTAGAAAAAATGGAATCCTCATTCCCATACATCCTGTCAACACCCTCTCAGGAGATTTGAGGAACATTACAATCTTGGGGATATATTTGACAAGTTGGAATGGTTGTAACTCCGCAAGAAAAAATCGTAGGTAACCGTTCAATAGCCCATTTCGGAGAGGAAGAATGGTATAAAGTGATTCAGTTGGAAAGGAAGATCAAGAAAATTTTGTGCGTCTTATGCATAACATCAAAAGTGGCAAAAAAACTGCATTTTCCCGAGTATATACTCTTGAATATCTCAAAATCCTGACGTGATAGCCCAAATTTTGGCTTCGGATTTGGATCTTGCGCAGCAAATCACTTCAAGAAATGATCCTTACACGGAGAAAAAAGATCATGGAATGATCGCTAGAAAAGATGGTAAACTGGTGACAACTACGAATTTCTGTGCACAGTCGCTAACAGGGACGAGTAATGGTTCCTATTTTGGTATATTGAAATACAATATAGGATACCAAAATAGGAATCATTACTCGTCTCTGTTAGCGACTGTGCACAGATATTCGTAGTTGTCACCAGTTCACTATCTTTCCTAGCGATCATTCCATGATCTTTTTTCTCCGTGTAGATGCAAAGGGGCGAAAATTTCCATTTTTTCGCAGGTCTGTGTAATTTATGTGCTTAAAGGGGAAAGATTTGGAAAGTATATTTTTCCAGTGTGTTAACAAGAGGTTGCACCTTGAGAATATTTAAAATATTCTATTTAATTTCCAACATTCGATGTTGTTCAATGAGATAATAGAGATGAGGGAGTAGAGTCTAGTCACTAACTACAATGCAGTACTCTTGTCACCATATGAACGCGTTGAGAAACTGTAGGAACTTCGATGGGAATGTTCTCGATTGAAAATTGGGCCATTCGAGCAATGAAAATAAAAACTTCGAAGAAAAGTTTGGAAGTTCGCTACCAGACATTCTTCATTACATTCACAAACAATTTGGTTCAAATCGCACAAATATTCCTTGGGGAATCACGGAAATTCTTTGGAAATTCACAAACATTCGTTACAATGAGGTTGCTGCTGGGTCTAGACCACACCAACTTGGGCCCGAACGAGGCCTTGAATGGATAGAGCTGCTTCGGGGCGTTGAGGCTGAATGATGGGATTATCAGCTTTTGCATTCTGGGATCACCGGTTTAGAGAGATGGAGGATGAAGATAAAGTGCTGAATTGAGTCCACACTGAAAATGTCTGTTTCGTGAATTTCTTCAATCCTTTGGACGCTTCTTCGCGTTTTTTTCTCAGGAAAATCGTTGGGTTTGGGAAAGGAGAGTGCAGTTTTCTCTAAACATTCAGATATTCTTCAGCATCAGAACCTCCCCATGTGGAAATAGCCAGAGTTGACAAATGGTGCGGTACTAGCGAAGTTGTGTTTGCCAGACTTCGGCAGAAACAACTCCCGTGTGGAAATTCCTTCCGGGCTCAGACCTCGGCCAGATTTATAATCCCTACTTGAAAAGTGGCCACAACTTGGAATGTCACGCTGTTCAATCTAGGCCCCGTGATGGTATCAAAGATCCGAGCAAAACAATGGTAGCCAATCCTGGGCCTATATGGGCTGCGAGTGGACATACTTGGGTTGAGATATTCGAGGATTATACTGGCAACCCCGAATGGGGCTCACATAGGCCGTGGGCAAGCAACCTTGCATTGGATGCCTAAGATATACCTTTATGGAGCCAGGGCCTACCTAAGGATGCCCAGGACTTATTTCCATATGGGCTGTGCCCATTCAGAATTATTACCGTTCTCCAACTGGCGCCAGTTTTCAGTCGGTAATCGCTTACATGGTCAGACGGCCTTCAGACAGTATCGAATTAATACTGTTCGGAGAATACCCGAAACGGAACCGCGTCAGTACCGAATCAGGGTTGGTTGGATAGTGGAATCAGGAAAAAAGACCATACGACATCAATATCGATGCAACGTTGTTCTATTACGGAATGGATGGTGGATAAAAACTTCCAGTGGAGTCCACTGATCTTTCCAATAACACGGGTACGTTGATGAGACAAAACTGCGCCAGTATCGAGCCAGAGTGAGTATTGGCATTCAATATGTCCGATAGATGATAATGTGCCAGTATTGATGGGACTCTGGCTGACTATGGCATCGGTAGTCAACTGACGTTAGAATCACGATCTTGGCAATTCAGCTGCTGTAGTGAGCCGAAGTCGCGCCAGGATTCGGCCAGCGTTGGTATCATCATTCAATATGTTCGAGAGACAACAGTGTGTCAACATTGGTAGGACTTCATTCTACCACGGAATCTATGGTGAATTGTATGACTTCAACGGTCCCATTACAATAAATGGCAATTTGAGTAATTCGTTGTCAACTCAGAGATCGGCTGATGTGATAGAAACTGAGTTTCTCACTCACAGGACCCGGGTTCAATCCTCACTGAGTGAATTTTCAAGAAATCCCTTCCAAAGTGGCTTTTTCCGATTACGATAATGGGCAAAATGAATCATTAGGATTTTCAAAGTTCAGATTTAATGTATTTTTTTTCACTTTAAATATGATCACTCCTGGTGGGAGTGGATCACCCTCTCAACTCCTTGTCACTTCTCACCCAGCTGTGGCAAAACAACTGATCCTGTTGCAATGCCAGAGTTTCACCATAGCAGGCTCACATCAAATATCGTGAAATTATGTGAAATGGTCTTATCATTCCAACTCTTTTGCCAGTACTGGCAATCCAACTGGCCCCATAATGGTCGCTCCAGGTTCGCCAGTACTAGCACGTCCGGCAACTGTAGTGAGCAAACATCCCACCAGTTTGTCTGGACCACTGTCACGCTGTTGAGAATTCCACAATCAAGCAAATGAATGACTGAATTGCACCGAAAAATATAATTCATTTGATCGGATGAACTGGAGTTAGTTGTGAAAATTCGTTCCGGCGAATGAAAGAATAGAAACCGGTCATAAAAGCTGTAACAAAGGCAACTTAAAATTAGTAACAGCAACTCAAGTCAGAGAAATTCAATTTGAATTTAATTGAGTCAACGTCCATTTTAGTTATCCAAATATCAACAACTGTATCTAGTTGCTAGAACTGATTTGGAGTAAGAGTAACTAATTATTCTTTCCAGCGTGTGCACTATCGCACGACGATTCTCTGTGGTTCCGATTTTTCAAAATTCAAACCGAATTCTCAACCAGAAATTCCACAATTTTGTGTTCTTTTCAAAATCCCAGATCGATACTCCACAAATTCTTGACTGTGTAAAATCAATGTTTCCTTGTGAAGAAAAAAAAGAATATATTCCATTCAACCATTCTCTCGAAAATGTTACATAATCCCGCGAATCCAACATTGCCATGAAATTATCTTATATTCCAAATTGCACACGTCATTCAATTTCACTACAAATTCAATTCGAAATGATATTCATGAAAATGGCACATTTTTTCTCTCCTTTTGCATGGAACGTATGAATTGAGAAGAAAATATTATTCTCCATGCGCTCGACTTAAATTATTTTTCACCGTTGTTTGCAGTGGCAAAAGATTACAGGGGAAATGGAAAGATGATATCAAATTCGACCTGAGTGAAACGGAATGTAAAGATACAATAATAACCAGGTATTGTACAACATTCTCAAGATCGATGCGAGAACCGGATATTTACAAACGTATGTCTAAATGAACTGGTTCTATTCGACTACGTCCAACGTGAAATATTCAAATAGTCTCTCGTTCGAATTGTGATCGAATGCAGTATTATTATGTGGATTTCTGACATTCAGAGCTCAAATATAATCTCAAAGATTGAAAATTCAATAGAATTATCAATAATTCAATAGAATAGGAGAAGATTAATTCAAAATTTCAGAATCAAAGCTCACAACCTCAATGATACACCTCTTTTTCGCGTCAAACAACGTTGATTCGTGGTGAATAAAACGTATAGAGCGTTACATCGAATATTCAACGCTTCAACGCTTTTGCATACACCTTGTACATCAAAGCTCATCGAGAAGTTCGTACCTCTGATCGATTCGATACGAAATGACCTTTTACGCACATAAAAATATATATTTCACAGATTCATGAAACTTTGAAACTCGTTCTCATCGAATCTCAAAACAAAAAGTAGGAAAGAAACAAAAGATGAAAGAACTTTCATCTGGAAATACACATTGTAGAAATCAATATTCATAACACCCTCTGACACACATAATCCTTCATCCGCGAATCTTGGAATTGAAGAATATAAATCCACCCGCCACCCTTAGAATAATTGATTGGACATTCTTTCCCCAAGGAATTGATTTGTACCAATGAAAATTCATTCGTCTCCGCTGCAATTCATTTATCCCTCAACTAAATCCTTCTTCGATAGCGCGTGGCTGGTGACGTGGATCAGTGGTAGTGGTGGTTTTATAAAATTCAATTTCAAATGATTTCTTTCGTGGTAATTGCGAGGATACCGTTGTTGAATAGTTTTCTACCTGTAAGGGGTGAGAATGATCCGTTGGGATTCGATCGTTCGATCAACTCGAAAACGCGCATCGAACTGTTTCGACTTAGTTTGCAACTTTCATCCCTTTCCCCTCATTTCTTTCATTCCAAAGAATTATTCATCTTATTGTAAAACGATGCGATGATGATATACCACCACCGCTGGGTCTCATTTGATCGATGAATCGTTAGAATTTTCATAGTCTCTGTGTGCGGTTCTGTGTGGTTCCCTCGATTCTCGATTATTCAGATCTTGAATCAACAACCATGATTCTCGCGCGTTGTTCGCCAACGCTGGTGTGACGCTAGATGGATCGATATTGTCGTGCGGTAAGACAAATATTAGACTTCGATATTACGGGATTACGCGTGGAATATGCAGCAGAGCGGAACAGAGTAAAGCGGAGTAGAACCTCGGGCCGTTGAATACGTCGAATCTACATGGAAATATCTCGAGCGGTATGTCGTAATAAAGCCGCTTACTATTGACGCTTGTGTTGCACATCACAGCTACTGGGGAACTATTAAAAGCTCTGACCTCTCTCTACAATTGTTCTCAGGACGATGATGAGGCATTGTTGTGTAGGCATTGGATGCAGGAATTAGGAATTCAAATTGTTTTGCCTAGAACATTATGGACGGTAGGAAAAAAATATGGTAATGTATGGGGTGTGTGTGTATATCAATATTGTTCTCCGTTACAGAGCTGGAAATTCAATATTCCGTATTATCTGGGGTATCAAGCCGACCGTAATGTCCTGGACGCACGAAAAATTCATCATAATTGAATATTGTCGTTTCTTCCTTTTCCTCGTCCATGAGTTTATACGAGCATACGTTGCATTTTGGTAACTGCAGTCCGGTATAATCTTACATACGATCGTCACGAACAGTCAGCACCAGTTTAAATAACATTCACACCGAATCGATGTTCAGCGAGTAACAACATTTATAAGGAACTTTTGGATACGACTGCCGATTTAATCTGTGTAATTGATTGGTATGTATTCACGACACGTTATTCCGCTGTTTTTCTTCCCCGTTTCCATTATATTGAAATATGTGAATCAATATGGAATGCCTCGTATCCGATACGTTCACCTCTTTCTCCTGCATTTCAGTGCTTCTACCTGGGTCTTTGATTTGAATTCTGAAAGGGTGTCGTCTATGCAGCCATTAAAATACTTTAAATAATATAAAATTCCTAATCCCAGGTTTCTCGCATGATATTGAAAAAAGTATACCACGGGTTTCGTTTCTATACAAATCACTGTATCTGTACTATCTGTATACTGGAACTGTTCGAACTTTCCATCAGTAAAATGTATAGGTGAAGGTATATTGGTAGAACCGAAAGCAGCAGTTACAGGAGCGTATTGAACGAACGTTGCCAAGTGCCGATGATTAACTATCCGAGTACTCACTTTGTGTGCTCGACTCGTGTCGCGACACAGTTCTCGAATGGGATTTCCCGTCAGCAGCCGGTTCCGAGTCGAGTAGAACTTCCAGGTCGTCGATTGAATGACTCGCGTCCTTCTCTACATTCACATACACACCCTCATGTGCATCGTTTCCCTATCCTTGCCGAGGTGTCCAATAGGAATAGCTTTGTTCTATTCTGTTCAAGCATAAGATCCACGGTGGGGAACGAGTTGGAAATGGATTACACGAGAAGCCTCACTTAATTCCGCTAATGTCAATCGATGAATGGAGAAAGCACAATAATCACGAGTTATTCTCCTCTCGATTTGAGAAAACAATCATCGATCCCTTCACAACAATACTCCATCCTGACTTGAATGGAATCGAAACATAATCAATGGATAATTCATGAACACCTGAAAATTCACAGTTCTCAGACGAGTTTCGTAACGAGACAACGACGACGATTGATCAATAAATTATTATCTGTGAGCAGAAGGTGGAGGAAAATAAACAGGACACGTTGAACGATGTGTATATAAACCGCACACAGATAGAGATTAATTGACTTTGATATCGCGGAAGAATCAGATGAAACGAAAAAGAAACTCACTCCCCCGAATAGCGCCGAAGGGAAAAGTTAAGATTTGATGATAAAACTTATCTGATTCCCAGATACCGATCCTCTCGTGATTGATGAACTTCTTCGGTTTCTCCCTCCTCCTTCTCTCTCCTCTGTTCTCAAAGACTCCGAAATTACGAATCCGAAGAGTGGGTATGGCACCCCCACATGACATTTCTCCTCTAATTTATAATCAAACAAGAATCGTAACACGATATTATTCGTGATGAAATTTCGTTTGAGACTCCCCATTGTCTGTGACCTAGATAGGGGAAAACCTCAACCACCGCAAACAACAAATCGATCTATCCTGAGACGGGATATAGTATCCCAATTATCGTGTAATTAACGGAATCCCACCTGAGTATTTTCGAATCGATTTCCCATACAATTGCAACAATCGTACCACCACCCACTTCATAAAAGAATCACTATACACGAATCTCTCAAATTCAAGCATCGCACGTAGGAAGATCTCCTCGTTTTCACCTCTCACCGGAACACGAAAACATCAGATTCTTCTCTCTTGGAAGTCCAAATTGAAAATGAATAAATAAGTGCAGGATCAAGCGGTCGCTCATCGTCTCTCAAACGACTTTCTCTGAAACGGAGAATGAGGGGGAAAAGAATTCTATTACTGATCTTTGCGTTCTCATGATTTAGTTTCCGGGTAATTTGAAATATAAAGTTCGAGAGGTCTTGTGGATTGCGAACAATGTGTCGATATACAGGATATTATCAAAGCGAATATGTATTATAGGAATTTCAAGCGAATGGAATGTCCTCGATTAGTCACGAAAATCTGGATAGTGGAGTACGCCCATTGAAGGGAATGTAAGCCAATGTTGCATTATTATTCCTTCATCAAAGATAAAGGGGGTGGAACCCATTGAGTTTCCCCATTTGTCCCACCCTTGTAACTGTTCATCATTTATCTCTAGATCAGATAATTTGATACAACTTCGAGTTTAATTGTTGTTATTATTGTATTCTTGTTTGCAATTGTCTCTACCGATGTGGCATTGGAGTTCCCAAGGTGAAACGAGTTGTTGAATTAATCCTACGCTTCTACGAATGATTGTTGCGAATTTTGGGTTGGCGACAGCGCCAGATGAGCTGTCGTGTCACGTTTTCGAATGATTGGGTTTTGGAATGAAGAATTGTATCGATGTGGAGCAGTTCGAATCCTCATATGTTCTTTGAGAAGGGCAGAGTAGTTTGAATCATAATAATGTCATATTCCAATCTGAAACTCCGTGGAAAAATAGTTCACGCCTGATCAGGCTTTATTCATCAGACGTGATCAGACATGATCAGGCCACAATTTTGTATCCACGTGATGAGGACCGATCATGCTCAATTACGCCCAATCACGATTGATTATGCCTCATTGAACATGAGAAATTCATACAACATCAATAAGTTCTCCGTGAGGAATAAAACTATACCAATTACTATACATCAAACACTAATTCAGTGTCAATGATGTCGATTTATTGTGTTTATGCAGTTTCCATCTTCTAATTTCCAGTTTTCAGGCATGATTGCGCATAATAAAGCGGAGAGGCATGCGTTCGGGCTGATTTAGAATGGTGAAGCATGTGTATTCATGATAAAAAATTCAATACAGAGTCATTTTGTATAAATACTTCTCAGTCGATGAGATTTTGCATGACCACAGGGTAGTATTGTAGCACCTGTCCTTTTCAATTTATATATCAACGACATACCTTGCAATGAAAATGTGAAAATGGGCATATATGCTGATGACACTGTGATCTACACAGCATCCTGGTCTAATATGTTAATTAGAAACAGATCAAATCAAAACCTCGAGGATATTGAAGATTGGTGTAGGAAATGGCGAATTGAGATCAACGTAGGCAAATCGGAAGCCATTATTCTTACTAGGAAATTGAAACCTCTTCCAGAGCAAGTAGAAATGAACCATTCACACATTCAATGGAAACCATCTGTTAAATATTTAGGAGTAACTCTTGATAAAAAACTCAACTTTATTGAGCATATCCAAAACAGTAGAGGTGAAGACATTGCCATCACCTCTCTTCTGAATCCTCTTATTAATTCTAAATCAAAGCTATCCCTAAGTAACAAACTAATAATCTATAAATCGATAATAAGACCGGTTATTACTCATGCATCATCCGTTTGGGGCGGTGCCAGCAGCTTTCAGATCAATAAAGTACAAATAATGCAAAACAAGGCACTCAGAAAAATAGTCAACGCTCCTAGATTTGTTAAAAAACACTGTAATCCATAACGACTTAAAAAATCCACTTATCAAAGACTATATTAAAAATTCAACCATCAATCTTCATAAACAAACAGAAAACTCAAAGCATAAACTCATAGCCGAGTTGAGCAGTTATGATTTCGATAACCAAAGAAAATATAGGAAACCGAAAGATTTATTGTACTTATAACTTTAAATTGCTTTATTTCAGAATACTGCATAATTTTTCTCCTCAGGTTTACTAATCAAGTTTGTTTCAGGCCCATCGACCGAGCAGTTCCTAGGGAAAACAGACATCCACCTCAAAAATTTTACTCAAACGTCTTGTATCTATACCTCCCAATCCTCTATATCACATACTACATGTTATTACAAATTCATATACCTTCAAATCTGATGAGTGGTTTTTTACTGAAATGCTTACATCTTAGGTTTCTTCACCACCCTAAGATCAGTCATAGCTTATTAACGTCAATTCCTCAAAATTCAAGTCCCCTCTGATTTAGAGTCAATGCCGAAAGGTAATTTCTACTTTTAACTTCTGATCTCCCTATCTCTCTTCTTGAGGAGGGTTGACAATGTGTTGAAGCTGCGTCTGAGTTCGTGCATACGTGCACTCTCACTGGCGTAGCAGCAACTATTGTAGGTTAGCAACTCACTGGAGGGGGCGTTGGTTGGGGCCCCCCATCCCCCTTCTTCTTCTTCTTCTTCTTCTTCGATTTTGCATGATCACGGGCGAGAATAGTTCATCTAGCATGATCGCAGGTGATTCAGCGTGATCATGAGTGCTTACGTGGGTACAAAATTGTAGTCTTTTTAGTGACGACGGAGCTAAAGAATGCACGACCAGGCATAGTCCGTACCAAACACGTGCATTCACTATTGAGCACGAATAATTATGCCGGGAAGTGTTCATGATCAGGTCAGAACACGCCTAATCAGACCTGAACGATTTTCTCACGGGACATCAGCGATTCGAGAGGAGTTTGTTCTTTATGGGAGGAGGTGAAACACAAATATTCATTTGGGAACAGCTTTTACATCACTTCTCTGTGTTACTTCAAGTTATTTTCTACGATTCTCAACCGTTTTATTCACTTGTCAATTCTCTTTGTAGAAGAACAACGTCCCAATCAGAAGAATCTGAATAATGCCAATGTTGACAACAGGTGCAGGACAGTGCCAGTACTAGATACATAGAAATACAGTACTGTGTCTGTACTGACGAACCAGTACTGAAAGCTTGTTGCCGGTCGGGTACTGATCCAGTGCGGGTACTACACTGATTGCGAATGATGGTACTAGTACTCAATCCGCAGTACAGAAAAGCTTCATCATCCCAGACAAATGCCAGTACCCTGTCAGCCTTAGAAAGTACTGGTGCAGTACTGCGCCTCATGAAGATTCCATTTCACACTCTTGAAGGAAGTCCAAATGCCATTATTCGAGAGATCCGACAATCTCAGAAATCATTCAACACGAAAATACTATCCTTGACGTCAATACGACATAATTTAGACATCAATCTGCCCAATTTGGATTGCTCAGGAAAGATTCTTTTTCCCCTTTATTTGTAACCTCTTGTACGTGATCGACTACTCATTTGACACGATCCGTTTAACAGGAAAAAATATAACCATGCAATCTGAAAAAAAAGGAACTGAAGAAGGGTTGAAAGAAGACACAAAGCAATACCAATTTTTCATCCTTGATCACATTGGAATCGGATTCGGGTGGAAATATATAGATATATCTATACACCCATACACCAAGTGATTGCTCACTCAACTCTATCGGATTTCTGACGAACTTTTCGGCGACCTAGGCAAGTCGTGATATATGTCGCTGATATTCATTCCTATCTGTGTGTCAATATGAACCGACAGAGGCCCGGTGAAATAATAAAACCAAGTAATATAGATACCTATCGGGGAACAAATATTTTCGTTGGAAAAGAAAACTTTTCGCAAAGTAATAATCTCGTGAGTTCAGCGACAAGAGTTCCAAACCCTTTTCCGTGAAAAAATAACTGTCGACCCGTCGAAAATCTTCTGTCGCTATTTTTCTCTTCCTCGAGGGGGAGAAGTTGGTGGTTTGATTACGCGAAATGATAGGCACGAAACGTGTGTTTAACTTCATTCGAGATGATTAAATTCGCAAGAACGTTTCTGAAACGGCGATACGCGTGGTCCCCGGAGACACGCTGGCTAAGATCTATGTATGTATGTACTAATGGTCACTAATGGATCGAATGAATCATTGATGAATTGTGTGGTGAAACTACATGCGATATACCAACAGGGTCGGCAGGTCAAAAGGTTAGGGAGAACCTCATTAATATTTCAACATAAAACTATGAGATCAAATCTCTCGTCGTTCACCTTGACTCGATTCTCTTCCAATTATATTGTGAAAAGAACATACATATCTACTCACGAATCACTATCAAATACAAAAATGTACACATCTAATGAAATAGAGAAAGACGGAGAGAGAGAGAGTGGAACGTTAAACGATGATGAAGGTATAAAACAAATAGACATTTTCGTGACCCGTTACGAGCGTGAACTGAACAACATAAATAAAACAATTGATTCCTCTCGTTTCCAGAGTATAAGTTACGCACAGTTTCGAATCGTTAATTGAGTTGTCGCTTTTACCTCTTCCTCTCTCGATGATACCTTCATTGTTCATCGTTTGTAATTGTTTCATAGTTATACGTCGACGTTGACACATCCCCTTTCACAAAAACCCACACCCACGTAGAGAATTTATTATTGATAACTGGTAACAAAATGTAGCAACCGGCGGTTAATCATACGTTTAATTTATGTCGATTTACGATTCTAGTATGCGAGCTTGTATGACTGCTTCGCCTATTGTACGCCTATTCACCTAGGACACCGGGAAAATGAATACGCATCTATAAATGTGATAACCGAGAAAATGAGGGAGGGCGAGGTAGAGGAAGAGAAGATTTATTGCGGAGTTACTGAGCCATGAATGCGGCCAGACGAGCGGAGAAAACCGCAGGAAACTCTGTCATTGACCGTCGGTAATTCCTCTTTCCCTCTCATCCCGTGTCATTTTCATCCCTATTTCTTTTTTCTTTCTTTCTCTCTCTCCTCTTCAATTCAGAACGTCATACATTCAGAACTGGGGAAACAAAATTGTATGATGACTGCTGAGCTCTAATTTTTACAAATTCCATTCTATTGGTAACTGTATAAAAAATGAGCTGAAGCGTGACAATTCGAATATAGGTATGCTGGGAATAGAGATCCCTTACGAATTTCAACCTTTCAAAAATTCGATTCTGTCAGGCGAGGCGGGTGAGAATTGATCAACGATTGGTTGGTCGGTCGGTCGGTCCTTCGAGAGTTCATCCCCGAAAACGTTTTAAAGGGAAGTTAAAGTTGTGTTTTTTGAGGAGAAACAGGTGGGAAATTAATCAATGCAGCAATGTTTTGTTTCGAGGTTTCATAATTTTATAAAACGATATTCATCGACTCTTGACAGCCAGTTATGGATGGGCGTGAAGAAATCGCTTCACGAAGGAGAAAAAAAGTCATTTGTTCTTAAGGTAACTGTGAGTGGTATCGACCTCTTTGGTTATATCGGCCACTATTTTTATATATTCTTCTTGAATCCTACGAACTTCACATAACGAACTACATAACGCAGGATAACTCTTTGATGTTTTAAGAACATAAAAGTAAAAGTTATAAATGGCTTGTATTTCTGCTCAAATATAAAATTGTTTTTGTCAACAAGGTGACTTGTGTCCCTAAACATGAAAATTTGTCAACATAAGCGGTCTTAACCTCGAAGACTGTAATGTAAGTACGTTTGTATGAGATATTATGATCGCTTTTGGCAATTTTTCAAATCAACATACGATGAAATAAGTCAGGCCGTTTAACATAATGCATTCTGCAAATCATTTTTTGTCATTGAAGAAATGAAAGTTTCACATTAATGAAAAAATGTTTGTGTTCGCAAAACTGACAAACCCGTTAAGTGAATCGGCCAGGTGTTGATTTACATTTGTGACTTTGAAACGTATATTTTTTGGCAATTATCAAAAATCAAATATGTATGTTTTGAAGGAAATAGCATCTGAAAGATTACAATATTCTATGGACGATTTGAAAAAAGCTATTGCTGCTGTACAAAATGGATTATCCATACGACAAGCAAGCAAATCATTCAATGTTCCCCGATCGATCTCACAAGATAAAAAATTTTAATGAAATTGATTGATTTTATTATGATTGAGAACATTAAAATGCTAATGAAAAGTGGAAATAGACAGCCAAATCATTCATCCTGCATCAATGAATTTCATTATATTCCAATAAGAAATGTATTCATCAATTGCCGGCTGAAAACCCCATCTCATGGTGGCTGGAATGATCAGCAACCGGCTGATATTCGGATCATGGAAGAACCTCTCATTTTGGCAATTACTAAAAATAAATCTGTGTATTCAGAGTTCATTTGAATGGATATTCTGTTATAATAATGTACGAGAAATCACATTATAATCTTAAATGATTGAAATATTCAACTGAGTATTCAAAATTCTTGATGGACGATGGAGTGTCTTGTGGTGGCCGATACAACTCACAGTTACCTCACAGTAATCCTGCTGATTCACGATGGAGGTAATTTCAGACGCAAATACGTAAGTTACGAAAATAAGATGTTCATCGCGTGGAGAATTGTGGGAACCCGTGAAAAAATCGTTGAGGTCTGATCATGGACATTTTTTAGCAGAATTTCTCGTGCTCAACACTGACTGTACGTGGTTGGGCCTGACTACACCTGATCGTTCATTCTTTGGCTCAATCATAATCAAAAAGGCTTCAATTTTGTACCCACGTGGAAACCCGTGATCAAGCCAGACCACGTGCGATCAAGCCAGACGAACCATTCTCGCTCTAGATCATGCAAAATCGTACCAAATAAGGAGCACTCATACAAAATGACTCTTTGTTGATTTTTTTCATCACACGGAGAAAATATTTCAATCAATATTACAGTGTAACATCGGATCGGGGCGACACATCGATTTCTCCGAGGAAAATTATTGTATGATTGTTTAGAATCACGCACGATCATGCCTAAGAACTGGAGAGCAGAAGATGGGCACTGCATAAGCATAATACGTAGAAATGATTAACAATACATTAGTCTTCTGTAAAATTAGAGAAAGGATAATGAAAGGAATCCTTCTTTTCACCAAATTATGACCCTGATTAATTCTGTATGAATTTTTTCATGCATAATAGAGCCTAATCAAGTGTGATCAGGTGTAATTTAGCGTGATTAGTTCTGATTACGTGGGTACAAAATTGAGGCCTGATCATGCCTGATCAGACGTGAATGATTTTTTCACAGGAAGAATCGATGGGTATGGATTTGCGTAGAATTCTTGTTTTACAGATTTTTAAGAGGAGACAATAAAGGAACAAGTTGATGGCCTTCCCCGAGGCTGTCACTGACAGATAGGACTACCATCCACCCTATATCCTATCCTACCTGCATGCCATTGAAACCCAACATTTTGGAACCGTGCCCACCTCACCACATTCCGCATCTTTCAAGATAAGTCCTCCCAAGCTGCAATCTCATGCGATAGCTCTCGTCTTTTGGTTTCTTCTCTTTTCTCCCAACTGTGATTACGCATCGTTAATTGGAGCTACGCTGCGCTGTAGCGTTTGCGTCTCTTTCCGAATATGAAATCTTATCTGCAAACAGTTGCTTCTCTGAGAAATGAGTGTGAATTTATGTGTACACGACACGATACCGTGGAGTTGAAAAAAGAGAGCGAAAGGTGAAGAAGAAAGCCAGATATGGGGTAGTTTCATACCCTATCACTCTTGCTTCACAGCATCGACCGAACGTTTCATCCGATTCTTTCCTTCGGCAAAATGACCGTACCGTGGGCTGAGTCGGCGAAATATATTTTACCGTGACCCGGTGAGACGTGCTGGACGACATCGTTATTTTTTGTATCCTTCTTTTCTCTCTTCTTCTCTCTTTTCTCAAGATTTCATATTGTTCAGCTTTTATCGAACTATGTATGTATTTGGGGAAGAAAAGGAATCATAAAACGTGAGGGGAAATCCCCATGTTTCAGTGTTTTCTTTTTCTCTCCTGAGATAATTAAAGAGTTTCAAAAGAACGCTATCGCGTCGGGTGTCATCGATGAGAGACGAACAACATCTAGGTCTTGAGAATTTCAAGCTATATTTTTCAACTCTCCTTCTGATTTGAATGAATAAATTTTATACCGCTCGTCCTGTTTTCCGGCCTTTTCCGAGGATGTAAACAACATTCTCATTAGGTCGCGTAGTAGTATTTCAAAGGGTTTAATGGGTAGGTAGGACGTACTGAAACCATCTTATATATGTACAGGGTGACTATAACACTAGGGTGGAAGAGATACGAGAGCAATAAGACGAGAGCAAATGCGAGTGAGTAAAGGAGATAATGAAAGAGATGAAGAGGAAGAAGGTGGCATTAGAGAGGAGACAAGTGAAGGAGACACCGTTAATCAGGGAGCTATCATTAATGAAGTTCTTCCACAATTTCAGTCTCACTTGTACTCATCGCTCTTGCACAAAGAAGTCACCTTGAAGTATTCGTCTCTCTAAGGTCAAGATGCTAAAGAGAGCACATTTTTTCCCTCTCCTTCTTCTTGATGAAAATAATTTTCCATTTGTATACCGATCGATCGAAATTAAAGAACATTTATCCTTCCAAAAACCCTCCATATTAGAATTCATTAGAAATTCTCGAGTTTGAACTCAATTTCACCTGTCTCGAATGGAATTCATTAACTCCGAATAAATTCTCTCATTCAAAATATATGTGACGACATATTTCTCTTTTTTCTCCATCGCTTTTTCGAATAGTGTAACGAGCATTCCACGAGGAGTGAATTGGAAATTCTTAAAATTCCAGCAGTTAGTAATGATGCCACTCGTAAAATTCACTTCTGAGAATTACTTTTTCCGGGTAGAAATGTACTCTATGGAATGTAAGGAGAAAAGTTTCACAACGAGCAATTGTCATTGCAATTTTCTTTCATTGGCGAGGAATAATGAACATTCTGTTACCAGGCCGCGGTAGTGTTTACTTGGAGAGAAAGAGGAAACAAGCGAACTTCACATAATCCAGAAATCGTATCCCGTGTATCTTCTTGGACACCGATCAATTATGTAACGTTGAGTATCGAACGCATACTCAACATTTCATGTAATCAAACAAAGTGGAAGATACGCCAAGTGCTACGCTTCGAATTCCCAATTGAAAAATATCAATCTCGTATGATGGAAATTCTCCAGAATCCCCTCAGCTGTTGGCATATTACTCCACCGATGGAGTACTCGTCGATATATCCGTTCTAAAGAAGTACGCAGAGGGCATTAGATTCGTTCGATTCTACAGAGGAGATATATAGAAGGATTCATGTAAATATAAAAAAGGGTATATACATCCGTACGCGTATAATCCGCAGAGATAATTTTCTGCATCACCATTTTCATACAAATAACTTCTTCGCTTGGAAAATATGGGAAAGGAAAAATTCCCAAATGGCTTCGTTTTACGATAGTTGGACAAAAACGTAACGGGAGGAGAAAGAGAAGGGGATAAAAGGTATACAGAGGCGCGCGAGGGGAGATAAAAATCGTATCGGATAAACGTTAACGGAAGATAGACACACACGGTCGAGGGAATACAAGGGCAGGGTTGGAAAACGACTACGACTATACGATTCATGCTCCTTCCAGTTGAATCGAAGGAAATGGTCGTAGTCAGATTCACTGAAGATAAAATTTCATCTGTCGTCTGTTCTGCATCCATGTGTTGTGTCTGCCATGTGTTGGGTTGTTGCCTGATATTAAGTTCTCGCCAAGAACCGACTTTATAGGTGGTGTTACACCAAAGAACCAAAAAGAGGATCGTGGAAAAGCGATGGGGGAGAGAAGAAATCCAGAAGAAAAGAAGAAAGGAAGGAAGGAAGCAAGCACCAAAAGTTGGGAAACTTGGCATCTCCGTTTCACGTTACGAGGAACTTGACTTGACACCACATAACTTTCCAATGCATCCTCGATATCGAAGAATCGATAATTCGAATATGCTTTTGGAAAAACAAAACCAGCCGTGCGGCAATGTTGTCAAGCATCGATGGATAGGATCTAATAAAATATATCACGAGGAGAAGTATTCTCCCCCGATTTATTTTCCCCTGGCGTAAGCGGAAAGCGAATGCGCCTACGCATCTCGCAATTGGATACGCCTGTGTGTTGGCCCTCAGCTTGTGTTTATTATCGAGACAAAAGTAGAGAGAGGAGAAAAAAACAGTAAGATGGAAACGAACATCTGTCGGAGTCATCAATTCAGCCTTCACCCCGTACCGGAATAATGTCACCGATGTCACTTTGGTTACTTCAGGTTCAGATTTGAACGGTTTTCTTTATTTTTATTGAGACGAGGGAAAGCAAAAAAACATCAACATCCAGGTTTTCTGCTTTCCACGCATATAAAAATAACGATCGGAGCAGCCGCAGTGATCCGCACAGCGTGTTTCGGGAATGTCGGTAGAATAAAACAATGTGAAACGTTCGCAGAAAATGAACCGGAGATTCCTTGAACTTGTAGGATACACACTCCTCATAATTCTCAATCCCTCTCGTGAAATTATGTCACAATGATATTACATGAAATCACGTTACCGGATATTTAATGTATTCGACATGAATAATTCATCGCTTTGAGTAATGTGGATGAATTATTTCACGATGAGGGACAGAACAGAACACGATAGTAGTTATATTTTTTTTTATTTTCTTCTCTTATAATATCTCATAGCCGATCAAGTGGAAATGATTCGTCATTCATAACCAACAACCATCGATTATACGGTTTGAAGGCTTTCAGGCATTGACCTGTGACAAAAGCTGTGGCTGCACACTTTTTTTTTTCTTTTTTTTTTCTCCCCCATTTCATCGGAGTCTCCCAGTGCAGGTGGGACGAGCAGGCGAGTGGTAGGACCGACCGTGTGTCTCGATCACGCCGAGATGCGCTTTTTTATCGCCCGAACGAGCAACGTTCCTCCTGACACGCCTCCTCTCCCCTTACTCTTCCTCGCTCTCCCCTGAGGTTGTAAAAGCACCTAGTCAGCTCCCTTTATGGGAATGCCGTAAAGCGTAAAAAGAGGATAGTGCGGATAATTACCTCGACAATGACCACGTTGTGAAAACAAACATTCTCGATTATATATTTCCATTACGAAACCTAAAGGGAAAGAGAGATCTGAAGATTTGAGAAGTATAGGAAAATTCGATTCCCCTTTGAGGTGTATATTTGATGATAATCCTTGACTCTCTTCTTTGTCCTCAAAAAGGAATTTGTTGACGCAAATTATTGTTCGAATATATCGATATTTATTATCCTTCAGCTATTGTTTGTGGTTTGTCGTTGATTTATTCAATTCTATTAATTCATGATACGATACAATCGTTCACTTGTTCATTAGTTGTCGGATAAATAAATACACATAACTTCGCTTCAGCAAACTATTCAAATTATTTCGAGATGTGACAGACACTTCTGTGTGTATGTCTATGCGCATGAGTGTAGATATGAAATTATCTGTTCAATAATTTGAATGGTCCGTTAAAGCTCAAACGTGTATACATCAAATTGTACATATATCTTTAATAATTTGAATTTTCTTTGCCTTGTGAATTGATATTCCCTTTTATCGTACGTAATCATATGTCTCGTTACATCACTCATCGAATTGTTATTCGAATAAACATAGGTAATTAAATACTGTGTGAGGAATTTTGTTATGATTTTGTGATACACCGGGGACCGATTTTCCATACACTCGATGAGCTCATCGATCGACACGATGCTTAGGGTGGAAAGAGAATCAACGGGATAGTGCTTATCAACTACCTAGAATTGTAGCATATCCTATACAGAAAACTCCAGAGTTGTAAAAAGGCACAGTCCTGGCAAGGTTGTACTTTCCAGAGTTCGGCAAAGGCAACAATTCCCATTCAGAGTCCCATTACTGTTTTTCAATTGGCACCAATCGTTGCATGGATTTCAAATGACATTGATTCCTGTAGACAGACAGTTCTGTGCCGGTACTCAATCTCCACTGGCTGAGCAAAAACACCCAAGTTTCAGGAAAACAAAACTGTGCTAGTATCAAACCAGAGTTGTTAACATTGTAGGGTGGAAACATCGAGCCAGGATTTATACAACATCTCCTCACTACGATATCACTCTAGGATGGGGATTCAAATCAACTTCATCGCGACACCGTCATTCTAATGAAACCAGACTATCCCTAGCGGATCGGGGTGAATCGACAACTTACCAAAAATTTCGGTCACATTTTGGTGAAAAATCTTGGTTTCGGCAACTTGTTGGTCGTTTAGAACATTTTTTCCAACAAATATTAACCAAAATCCAAAAAAAATTCAACAAATCTCAATTTTTGTGATTTCTCGGTTATTTCGTGAAATTTTCTGGATTTTTACCTCAAAAATACCAAAAAGATTCGAAAAACGGACCACATTTTTCGATTATCTTTTGGTGGCAGATTTGTTCTAAGCAACCATTGTACGGTAAAAACCATCTGGGTAACCATTTTTTGACCGAATTTTTACCACACGAAAAAATAACCGAAATAAAACCATAAAAATTGGTCACTTTGGAAGCGCCAGGGATACCAGTACTGGACTAGAGTCAATTACATTGTAAAATATATGGAAACACGATACCCTAACAATATTGCTGTAACGTCGTCTCAATGAAGAGTACAGCTGTTTTGGGAAGACGAGACTGGGCCGATGGTTGACCAGAACTGTCAACACTACAGAATATATAAGAAAACAACATTTTACTAGTATCGATGCAACGTTGTCTTACCACAAAATCAGTGGTCAATTAGAGTTGAAATGAAGCTTGTAGCGACATATTCCTTTTGGTGAAACAAAACAGTGCCAATGTCGAGTCAGAGTTGAGAATAATGTAGACCGCTGAGAATATACGAGACTGTACCAGCATTGATACAACTTTGTCTCACTACGGAATCAATGGAGAAGCGGAGTTCCAATCAACGGCCTTGGAATACGGCTGTTTAAATGAAACAGAGATGCACCAGCACTAAGCCAGACTCCACAGCAACGTAGAATACCGTAGAGAACCGACACTGCGCGAGTATTGATGGAACTTTGTTTCACTACCGCATCCATGATGAATCGTAGAACTTCAACGGAATCATTACAATGAATGACAATTTGAGTGATCCATCGTCAACCCGGCGATTGGTTGATGTGACACAAATTCAGTTTCTCATTCGCAGGTCTTGGGCTCAATCCTCACTCGGTGAGAATTCCACGAATCACTTCCAAGCTGTCTTTCTTCGATAACGATAATAGAGAGAATTTATTTGTCAGATTTTCTGCAGTTCAAACTTGACTAGGGTTCAGAATAATTCATGTGGAAATAACCAGAGTTGACGAATGGGGGGTGCTACTGGCAAAGTTTTCCAACTGGCGCGAAATATTTGCCGGATTTCAGATGGTACTGGCTCAGGTGATCAGACGGTCTTGAGCCAATATCGAATTCATACTGTTTGGAGAATACCTAGATCGTACAGAAACAGGACCGCGTTAGTACCGAATCAGAGTTGGTTGGATGTTGAAATGCGAAAAAAAGACGATACGACACCAATATCGATGCAACATTGTTCTAATACGGGATAGATAGTAGGTAAGGATTCCACTGATCTTTCCAATAACACGGTTACTTCGATGAGACAATACTGCGCCAGTATTGAGCCAGAGTTGGTATTGGCATTCAATATGTTCCATAGATGACAATATGTCAGCATTGGTAGGACTCTGGCTGACTATGGAATCGGTAGTCAACTGACGTTGGAATCACGATCTTGGCAATTCAGCTGTCGTAGTGAGTCGGAGTCTTGCCAGTATTAAGCCAGAGTGGGTATGATCATTCAATATGTTTAAAAGATAGCAATGTCCCAGTATTGATAAGACTCAGACTGATCACGAAATTGGTGGTCGACTGACGTTAAAATCACGATCTTGTCAAGTCGGCCGTTGTAGTGAGCCGAAATCACACCAGCATTGAGCCAGAGTTGTTATGATCATCCAATATGTCTGAAAGACGGCAATGTGTCAGTATCGATAGGACTTTGACTGACTACGGAATCGGTGGTCGAATGACATAAAAATCACGATCTTAGCAAGTTGGATGTTGTAGGGAGCCGAAGTCGCGCCAGCATTCGGCCAGAGTTGGTATCATCATTCAATATGTTCGGAAGACAACAATGTGCCAGCATTGGTAGGACCCATTACAATCAACGGCAATTTGAGTGATTCATCGTCAACTCGGAGATCGGCTGATGTGATAGAGAACCACCTCACTCGCAGTATTTCTCACTCGCAGGACCCGGATTCAATCCTCACCCAGTGAACTTTCAAAAAATCACTTCTAAAGTGCCTTTCTTCGATGACGATAATGAAAACAATGAATCATTCAGATTTTCGAAGTTCAAATTATTGTATTTTTGCTTCCTCGTTAGAGGGCACCTTTGTGATCGTTTCGAGTGACCGGGAATTTTTTTGTCCCCAAACTCACAATCTCTCAGGCTAAAATGTTCCTCTAAACTCGGAGAAAATTCTTGGTTTCGTGTCTGTCTATCTGTGTGTGTGTGTGTGTGTGTGTGTATGTGGATCAATTTGCGAACGCGCATATTTTCTGTTCCTATCATTGGATCGTCTTGAAATTTTGACTATGGTTATATGCAGTATTGATCATGGTCCCATATAAGTGTCAACCTGATTGTTACAGAAGAACCCGAGAAATAAGGGGAAATGTAGAAAAAAAATTGTGGTCTTACGGACACCCATATCTTCGTTTCCCATTATCAGATTGTGATGAAACTCATACCACGTTCTGAGTACAATCTACTAGTGGCTCCATGTTGGTTCCATACCAATCGGTTGGAAACTATGGAAAATGTTTTGGCCATATTTCCAAAGCATGCTTCCCTTATGTTCCTATCATCCGAATGCCATGAAACTCTGTGCACATTCAATTCGCAAGCTGTTGAGTGTACGATCTAAATTTCAAGCAAATTGGAAGCGAGGGAAAAGAATGGTAGGCACCAAGCTTCAACACAAAATTTGAAAATCTCGTAAGTGCCGCTATCATGCGGATATCTTCCGTTCCCATCATCTGATCGTTATGAAATTTTCACCACAATTTTATGCAGTGTCCATAGTGGTCCCATATAAGATTCAACATGATCTTCACAAGAAAGTGGGAGACAGAGAGGAAACCTGTTATCGAAAATTGTGATTTTGGGACAAGGGCATGTTTCCGCTTCCTGTTATCCAATTGCAATGAAATTTATGCCATGTTCTAGTCGTGATCCGACAGTGTTTCCACACGAGTTTCGGTTGAGAACTGTGGAAAATATTTTCTTGCGACCTGCATTATTTGATACAAACAAGGAAGCCATGTGCCAATTCTCAGAGCTCCTTTTTTACTTGAAATATGATCACCCCTGATAACTACAGTTACCGGTACTGTGCCAATACTGTGTCGTGTTTGAATTTCTACATAGGATGTCATCATTTCGACTCCTTGTCATTCCTCATCCAGCTCTGGCAAAACAACTGATCCTGATGCAATGCCAGAGTTTCACCATAGCAGGCTCACATCAAATATCTCTACCGCCGTGGTGGTAAATATTATACTGGCCCTTATGTGAAATGGTGTTATCACTTCAACTCCTTTGCCAGTACTGGCAATCCAACTGGCCCTTTAATGGTCAGAGGCTCTAGGTTTGCCAGTACTGGCACCTCCGGCAACAGTAGTGAGCCAGTAGCGGCCCGTTTTTTTTTCATTCCCACACATTGGAGAAAACAACGGTTTTTTCCTCGGGAATTGTTCTCGGATTCATCAGGAATCGGAATTTTGTTCAATACTTCAACTTCGATCTGCTCAATCGTTCAATTTCCTCCCATGAATAAAAATATCCATCAACTTTGTTTGTTACGATCATCTATATATATATATATAGTTGGCATATTGATGTACAGAACGTCGAGGATGGCTTTGAGGGTATAGTGTATTATCGTGTGCATTACAATCGCAATATTGATGATCGACAGACATCGTCGTTTGCTTCCGAGGATATATAGAGGCAACGGTAGAGAATAGAATATGTCATATACATATATATATGCATTGTGTACCGATTCGTGCTGGTATATTCAATATTGTTCCGTCGAACAAAGAAACCGAATGCATCCTTGTCATTGAATCAAAATATGAAGCAATCTCCATGTCAAAATTCATCAGAAAATCACTTGTAATGTCAAACAACGAGCGATAGAATCATTAAATCATTTTATGTTCCAAATATCTTCTAAATCTGACAACATTCTCCTCATCGAAGAATGTCTTTTAGAAGCACTTTTGCAGGAAACGTGACAAATTAAAAAAATTCTCTTGAAAAGATGTAAAAAATTGTTGTGTATTGTTGCTAATTAAGATCTCTCAAAATACAGAATACAATCATTCTTTTCGTCAGAAAACTCGAGAATACTTTTATCGATCAAGACATCCAAGAGAGTACACGTATATATCAATAACAAGCCCGTAATACTCAAAATATTGTGACGCGAAGCACCCACTACAGAACAGCGGTAGCAGCAGTAGCAGCAGTGAATATAACATCGAAGGCATTTGCACGAAAATGATGGAACGTGACATATTGGATGAACTCCCTTTGCCTCTCGACCCTCAACTGCGTTAAAAATTTTCGCACGTTCGTGAACCTCTTCACTTCTCCAGAAGCGTGACACGCTACACGAATGGCCCCTTTTTCGAAAACTCATTGGAAAAATTCAATTCCCTTCCCACAATTAGATATTAAAATCGAATATCACAATTAGAAATCTCTTGTTCTATTGTAAAAATAATGTCATTATTCATCATTATATAATATCCGTCGGGATGGAATGGGAAGAGGCGAGTGAAATAAAAACAACAATCCATGATGGAAGGTTAAAGTTCGTGGACATACACACACACACACTCACACTTGGCTTGGATTATTCAATTTTCGCAAGCAAGTAATTATTCAAATGTCACACCAGTCCCGTAGAATGTCGTTCTTCCCTGTTGAATGGTTACAACAAACCTGCTGTGTGGGAATGAAAAATTCCACGAACCACATCAAAAATGCGGATGCAAAAATTGTTGGGTTGATTACCTCAGCGAGGCTGATGAATAGAAGATGATACAATGGGACGGTCGAGAGGGATGCAACGATGGATGCACGAAACAAATGTTGTCTCGGGTTGCTGTTACCACTGTCAGTGTACTCTGTTACTGCTCTTACTCCCACGTGAAGTCGTCAGTACTTATCGACAGTTGACGTGAGTTGACGGCTGACGTGTGATATTGAATATCCATCCAATCGACCAAGAATATCATCGTGATCATCATCACGTCTACAAAGTGATTGAGCGGTATTTTGTTCGGCATTGATAGTGCAAAACTGGAACAATACAAAAAATTTGCCGCCAGCCAGAGGCAGGCTGGTTATTTCAAGAATCCATGACAAAAGAAAAGACTCATCAATAATGTTGGCGAATGACGACTCGAGACGAGAGAACCTTCACAAATGTGAAATTTGACACAGTGCGTAACTCGTGAAAAGTGATTCTTCGCCATGGAACAAATAAATGAAGTGTGAATAGTTTGATAAATCGCTATAAAATTGTTCAAACTGAATCCAACCCTTTATACCGCAATTTGAAATTCGAGTTCCATAATCCTGCTTTTGGTTATATGATATTCGAGTATTCGAGTGTGGTTTTTGTAACCACGCTAACCGAGGTACCGCGCAGTATGGAGAGAATTGAATACGATAACAGAATATTCAAAGTTGGCGATAATTTTGTGAAACGTGTACACGTAAACGTTGAACTTTTGATCTTTTGTCGTTCGCTTAATGTCATAAGATAAATATGTAGGTATATATATATATTTACACGCGTAGACGAGAGAACACTTTGTTGTCGAGTTTTCCTCTCAATTTCGGGTTCCCAAGCGTCGATTACACCACGTCGACGATCGAAGGGAAACCACCTCATTTGTATTACAGGGCAGAAAGAGGGAGAGAGGAACAGAAAGGATAACCTTGTAGTCCTGATTGTGAGAACGACCCTACACACACCTTTGTCGTTGGTATTCAATATCAACCTTTTTACAAGACTAATGAAATGATACGCAAAACTGTATTATCGATGTTGTTATGCAAACAGAATTAGAGATATGATGAATTGCAGATTTGAAGAAAACTTTCAGCTATCAGAGGATCGAATTAGATACTCGTTGAACACGATCTAACTCGATCACAGTCCATGTGATGGTAATCAATCGATCACGAACAAGTGACTTCCCTTTCAAAGTTGGTATCGTGATGGACCGGTATTATCGGATCGCCATAGACACTGCGCGCCAAGTGTAACTTACGATCTATGACGGTACATAAGGGCCTGGCTTGGCTTTGCCGAAGCTCCAACGGGGACGAGTCAGATTTACAACGTGACTAGCGGTTCAAGGGAGGTTTACGAAGTACCTCGAAGCGATCGTGTGTGGCTATCGAAAGTCGATACCAATCCGTTCAAGGAGGTATCCAAAGCACCTTCGTATACGTACAATAGATTCGATGAAAAGTCAGAATACTCTCTTCTCGATACCACTCCACTTCTTCTCTCGTATTTTTATAAAACTGTGGAATCGTTCCCTCTTATCACTTCTTCGCGGGATATATTTTTTCCCTTGTTTTTCTCCTCTTCGCAATCCAAATACATGAAGATTTTCGAGATAAAAGAGTACAAAGAAATAATATGTCGATAATGCAGGATGAGTGGAAATTCCCCCTTCCCTCCATTCTAGAATCAACAAATCAAGCTCGATCGGATACATCGTGTCGAGCTTTGCATCACGTTGGAAAAAGAAACGAGCATTGCGCTTTTATTCAATATACACTCTAACGCGAATACCGAGGTGAGTGCTTCTACCTATCAAGGTGGAGTAATTTTTCACGTTATTTTGTATCAAGAGGTAACCATATATATATATATACTCGTTCGTGATATTCGCGTGATCGTTGAATGAAAATATTAAACTATCATGGGATGGGGTAAGAGAAACGAACAGCAGTCTAGACGGGGAGCTCGGGAGCTCTAGACTTTACAGTAAATGTACCTGGAACATGAATTTTATAGATGTTTGTATATCTATTACGATCAAGTTGGGATGCTGGGATGAATTTTTGATCGCATCCGACTCGCCATGGGCATCGCAATTTTTTCTCCTCGCTTAGATGATAACAGTTTGTACATGATCGAAATGTGAAACGAGGTGAGAATGGTTCCGGAAATTGAGAGTTCTTTCCACGATGATGAAAGGAGATAATGTTGAGATAATGTTGAATAATCGAATACTCACTCGGTTCCTAGAAGAAGAGAGCATATTGATTTATCGATCGATTCGTTTATTTAGATGCGATATCTGGAGAAACTTATTAGAAATGTTGGAGATTTCATTCATTCGCCACGATACGGGAATAATCTGAATCTCTATTCTTCCGTGAATGAGATTTTCTTTTCAATTACGCGGTTGTTCGATGGATGAATTTAGTAGTTGATGATCATGCATTGTAAATTACGAAGAAAACATACATAATACTCCCGTTCGTTCGACACAACATGTAGGAACTGGGTTCTAATTTGTATAGATTCAACTCTGTAATACAGTACGATTGGGTTAGAAGAGACTTTGCTTTCATTCCTCTTCACATGCACACAGAGCGGTGCCTTCGCTTTTGCCACCCTCGAAGTTCACACTACACAGGTCGACACAACTCTCCATAAGAGAGAGACTCGACGAAACAACTCGGCGAAGGTATGAAAATAGCACGTTGCAACAGACTGCAACGTCTATGGAAATCGTATATTTTGATAATCTTGTTTGGATAGAATGAAATGAAATATCGTATTTAACACCCCGTTATTTGTACAGATTTTCAAACTGATTTGTTTCGTTGTTTATCGTATAATAGCGGATTTGCTGTCTACAAAACGATGAAACATTCCACGATACGTCACGCGATGATTTATCAGGTTGATGGATGTCTAGTTTCATTCGTTCACATTGCTTTGATTAAATGATCCAATAAGGATCTCAGGGGTTTGTTTAGAAAGTTACAAATTAATAATGCTTGGAGTAGAAAAATATCCCCCCATAAAGTGTGGTTATGTCTTTTTATAACGTGCTATAGCACACGTAAAAAAAGGAATACTACGATCTAAGAAAAGTAGTTATGGCAACTACTTAGTAGTTGAGACAAATACTACACTGGGGAGTACGATTACTCTGTTGGTTGTATCAACTTACATGATATTTGCCCCAAGTACTCATCGTAGATGTAAGTATTCTTTTCTTTTCCGTGCATAAATGATGAATTGAGTCTATAGTGCAATTTAAACTTCTGTTGTAGTTGTTGGACTTTTCCGTTGAAAGTCTGGGATCACTCAATAGCACGATTAAGACTCGGGATATTTTAGAATTTCTCCCCTGACAACTTTTGCTTGATCGGGACTTGAGTTTCTCACAGCTGGATCGATCGTGCTGTATGCTTTTGAACTCTCATAACTTGTTTGGGAATTTAAGGACTTGAACGAGTCCTCACATAAACATCCCTTGCTCTCGCCGACGCTGACAATAGAATATAGTTTTGTGCAAGGTAAAACGTGACAATATGATGCATCATTACACAGTGAGAAAAAGGAATAGTGGAACTAACTACGCGAGAAAGTTGGATACATTCAACTGCAATAATTGCTTGATTCAACTAGATTCGTAGTTGACTCAACTACGCATAATTCAACGAACCTTTTATTCAAATTCAGTTGACGAAGGATTGTGGTTGAACGTATGCAACTGTCGTGCGTAGTTGAGTCCACTATTTTTGCTTCCTCGTTGAGAGGGTGAGTAAGTTTATGGTATCCAAAATGGAAGTTCCTCAGATCAAAATAGGCAGTGGGTGTTTTTTTTTTGAACGAACATTCCAACGAATAAGAATATTTTGACAATTGCTGGTGATTACTGAAAAGTTACTGGTGACTGGGAGCCCGTGAAGCGGATTTTTTCCGTGTCTGTACGTACGTACGTACTACGTGTTCTTTGTAATTCCGATTCCAAGTTATACGTGGGGCTGATTAGGCTCCCATATGGGTTTAAATCTGATTCTCATAGAAGAACAAGAGGGCTGAGGAAAAATTGTGATTTTTCGATAGCACATATTTCCGCTTCCTGTTATCCGATTGCGTTGAAGCTTATACCACGTTCTAGTTAGGATTCGACAGTGATCCCGTATAAGTTTCATCCAAATCGGTTGAAAACTGTGGGAAATTTCCTTCTGCAATTCGCATCATTCGACAATATTTTGAAATCATGCCTTCCCTACCCGAGTCAAAAAGTGAAACCTGATTTAGCTCTGATTCGTTGCGTATTACGGAGTGAATCAGGTTTCATTTCATTTTTTGCCCTGATCCCGCCCTGTTGAAAACCTGATCTTGTTTCTCACATTCTCATTCAACCTCATCTCAACCTTTTTTCGACCCGATTGAACTCTGGATCGTTCCGTATTACGGAGTTGATCAGGCTTTGAAAAGTATTACAATCTTTCGACTCGGGTATGTCCGTATCATCCGAATGCCATGTAACTTTGAGTATGTTCAATTCACGGGGTGTTAATTCTACGATATACATTCCAAGCGAATCGAAATTGAAGAAAGAGGGAGGTAAGCTTCGAAACAAAATTCGAAAATTTCGTAAATGCCACTACAACGAAACCTCGTTTATTTCAACTCTCGGAAATGTGACAGTCTCGTTTCTTTCAAGCCGAAAGGGACTTCCACCATCAGCATAAAGCTCAAGACGGGTTCACATAACCGTCCTCTTGATTGGGCGACACTGATCATCACTGAAAACTTGCCTTGGGATCGTTCAAACGTGGAGGAAAGAGGAGAAGTTTGGCGTTCAAATAAACGAGACGTGTGAGTTGAAATAAATGAGGTTTAACTGTATTATGCGGATATCTTCTGTTCTTATTATCCGATCTTTATGAAATTTCTATCACGATCATACGTGGGGTTGATCGTGATGCTATATCAGCTTTGTCCAGATTCATTCGAAGGAACGGGGAAATTTGTTTGTTAGAAAAATCTTTCTACAGTATCTGTCACATACACAGTAAAAAGTAGAACTTACTTTCAACCTTGATATCAACTCATTTTGGGAAGCAACCCTGTTTCAGCTGGAAGTGAGCATCGGAAACAAATGCTGACACAATGAAAGAGATTAAATTTCAGTCAAGTTCTTAAGTAAGATGCAGCCACTTTCAGTCGGACTCTTCACAGTGTAGTTACTCAGGATGAATAAATTCAATCAGACACGAGGAAGCTTGGTGCCTATCTATCGGTAGGGTGTTTTTCTCAGTGTGGATAATTATTGAATTGATTCTGTCACACGGAAGAAAAAGAATAGTTGCAGCGACCACTCAAATAGTCAATTTTCGACCATCTACTTAAGTAGTTGCTGCAGTTACTTGTCCTGACTTCTAAGTAGCTGCAGCAGCTACTTGAGTAAATGGTCGAAAATCGACTTTTCAAGGAGTTGCTACAACTATTCATTTTTTTCCGTGCAGTCTAGGATTATTTCAGCATTCATCTGATCATGGGGCAAAGTGTCGCAGATTTTCAGCCAAATCAGTTGGATAAGCAACAAGCAGCTTACATCAAGTTTCGACAATATCTAGGTTCAATCTTAGCTGCAACCAAGCTGTCAGTCTTGGTATCATTTATATCACTCATCTATATGTCATCATTTCATAATTGAACGATCTCGAGCGAGTATCGCATTGACACTGGCAGGGTCCTTTCAAGTTGCTCGCTAGCAGCTAGACCCTGGCTAGCGCCTGGTGAGATTCTCGTGAAAACCTAGACATTTTCGTGAATCACGCTGCTGGGGATCCTACTGTCGGATATTGTCCAATCTTGAGCTACATTATGCCACCTTAGGATTAACCTATGGTGATTTGTGATTGAAGCTATGTCTATTCACCGTCCGACAACGTCCCACTAATGAAATCGTTGAATTTTGTATTCATCGAATGGAATAGCATAGAGGACCTGCCTAGCGGGAATATCCTATAAAATCCCTTTGAAAGTGGTTAAGGTCAAAAACCGTTAAATTTCCCATTCGTCAATAAAATTCTATAGAATCATTCAAACAGAGTTGGAACAGAGTCAAATAGATCCCGCATTTCTCTCAATTTCAAAAAAGAATAGTTTTCTTGGACAGTTTTTGTCCGACGCAATTTTTCAAAGACTTGAAAATACTGTTTGGCTGGAACAAACGTATTCTCAGAGTATCTATGAAAAAACTAAGAACGCGTATCTAGTAATAACACTCCGAAAATTCACGATGTCTTTGAGAATCAGAGTTTCTTCTGAACGATCGGGAGACCTTTGGGAAATCAAAAGATTCAGAGGAATATCCTTGTCAAGAGGAATAATTCAAAAATATTCCCAGAAATTTCCCTGTTGGATATTCAAATCTTCTACTTACTTCCATAATTGATCCTTGTTCCTCCAAATTCTCTTTCACATCAATGAATTCTTGGGATTTTCCTGAACAATGCAATATGGGAGACCCAAAGTAAATAGTGGATATCAATTTGAAGGGAAATTTTTGGAGGAAGTTCGAAATTTCCCACTTGGAATTCAACCAATTCCGAAGAGAATCGGAAGAAATCCTGACAAAAATTCTTGTCTTGCCTGAGTGGGGAAATGAAGCTTGATTCAAGTTGATGGATTTTCGACACATTGATCTTTTCATTTTCTTCATTCAGTAGGGGAATAATGCCCTTGGTTGAAACAATTCTCAGTTGGAACATTGAGGTTGAAAAATATAGATTAAATACTGAAAATCTGCAGGGATCATGAAAAGCAACATTTGTTTATTTAGTACAAGATATGAATGAAAACCACTTTTGAGGTCTCCGGAGTAAAATCCCGCGACCTCTCTGCAGTGGAATTTTGTGATCATATCAAAACACTTCTGTGGGGTGAGATATATCCTGTTGTAGGGAATTTCATCATGAATATGTGTCCTTTCATGATCCTGAAACATAGGGTGAACTACCCAGTAGATGAATAACGGATCAGTGAGTAGGTGAACGATTCATGAAAGAAATAACTATCAACCCTAGAACGGACATGTGGGGTCTTTTAGGACCCGAGGACATTTTTTTCTACCCCAGCATCCGAGCCTCTCTTTATCTCTATAGTTTGTCACCTGAATATTTTCAAAGTACACATCCTGACGGACAAAAACGGCCCATAGTGAGTTGGAATCCGTTTAAATGAGTTACAACCATTTGAAATTTCCTGTGTTTTTTACGTGCCCGTTCTAGGGTTAAAAATTCCTGCTACCTTAAAATAATTCATTTTTCTCACCATAGATCTCATAATTTATCACAATTCCTCATGCAAGTCCCAATGCTTTGAAAAATTATGGGATTTTGTCATGATTTCCCAAGGAATTGGGACTTTTATGAGAAAAAAATGACTTCTATGGAAAATTATGAGATCATTTTCGCCAGGGAAGTACCTTCTTATGGAAACAATCGAACTATTTCGATGTAGCAGAAATTTATAATAGTTACTTTTTTTATGAATCGTCCACCTACTGTTCATCGTCCATGTACTGGGTAGTTCACTCTACCAACATCAAAATTGCGTGGAAATTCATTTCTCAAGTGTGTGTGAAATTTCTTGGTTGGAACAGTTCCCGGAGCAGAATTGCATGTGAAGAGAGAATACATTTCAGGTCAGTGATTAAGGATTCCTCAGGATTTTGACTGCAAATTGCTGGAGCATATTTGACACAGGGTTGAGCAGTCTCAATTACTTTTTGTACTTCAAGTACTTTTCTATTTCCATAAAATAGAGATTCTGAACGTCAAATGAGAAGGGACTCGAAGGGACAAGAAGAAGTACTTGAAGCACGAAAAAGTAATTGAGGCTGCCCATCCTTGGCTTGACATCCCAATTCCTCATTCACATTCATCGAGTGATTACCACGGATGTTCGATCGAAATCTAGGGAAGAATCAGATTCAACGAATCATCGCATCCATTACTGAACGAATCAATGAAAAACCAAGATGTCGAATGAGCAGCTGATCTGTCATGTGAAATTCAACACATTGATTTTTTGTATCAAGCGTGGTTAAAGTAGAGGAGACAGCTCGGGGAATTTTTCCGGCAATTATGTCTGTTGAATACAATTGCCAGATGAACTATATATGAAGGGATGAAAAAGATACCTTGCTGACAATATCAGATTCAAACCTATCGAATTCGACTTTTATTCAGGATTTCTCCCATTTCATGGTATTGGATATCATTTGATCTCATTTAATCCCATTCCTAGAAAAAATGTTGATATTTGGATAGCTGAGAATCAGCTATGGTATCTATTCTTTAGCTGTGGTAACAAAATTTATTGCTGTGGGAGCTCAAATCTACACTGAGAGAACTTTCTACAGTAACTATAACTAAAACATCTGAACTAAACATTCCTAATGAGAGCTACTCAAAATTTGGTTGATTCAACCAAGGAAGTATAGTTGATTCATCACCTAATTGTATCAACTATACTTTTTTAGTTGAATTAATCAAATTTCTCGTAGCTTCTACTATGAATATTTGGTTGAGACGTTTGAATTACAGTAACCTGAAAAATTTCTTCCAGTGTACCCTAGTACAAGAATCCAGCTGGGATTCCACGTGGATTCCAGATCCGAAATTTACCTGCGGGCCAGCTGAGACTCCACCTGGAATCAAGAATCCCAACTGGATTCCATGTGGGATTTTCAATTCCACCTGGGATTAGGAATTCCAACTGACATCCCACTGACTGGGAAATAGGAATCCCAGCTGAAATTTCACCTGGAAATTAGGAATCTCTGCTGGAAACACAGGTAAATTTCGGAGCTGGAATCCACGTCGAATCCCAGCTGGATTTTTGTGACAGAGTAGCTTTTGTAGCCATTTTTTTCGCTATCCAAATATCAAATCCACGAAGTAGCTACTACAGCTAATTCCTAGCCACACTGTAAGGAATGTGGAGTCTTTCTTCACAGTATTGGTGAATTTCGTCCCCTCATCGTAGGGCAATTATTGTTTCCATAAAAAATGAGAGAATTTTCTACCACTTTGATGAATTTCTTTGTTCTTTGGGTGTTCAATCCTCTATGAATGAAGGAAAATCCCACCAAATTATTGGAAAATCCCCCAATTATTTTCTACAGTGCACTGTAGTAAATTATGTTTCTTCGTGTAATATAGAATTTCATACCGCACTACATCTAAGAATTCGAATCGAATCGAATAAACCGGGCAAAGATTTCCACGCTTGGTTATTATCAAGAAGATCTCACTTAAATTAGGACTCGAAGAAAGATTCTCGATCAAAGTATTGATAAATTATCATATATATTGAATCGTCTGCATCGTTCACATCATATAACGCCTCGTTTTTCGTGGATGTATCTAGACTCTCAGTCGAGCCTTTGAAATAATGTACGAGTGTCCCAATTTAAGTCGAAAGTGTTGATCTCCATTCTGATCCAAGTCGTGGACGTCTCTGATTCCAGTCCAATGCTTGAGGGGCACGTCATATTTTGGATATCGGGAGTTGGTGTGGGGAAATCCTAAGGCAAAAATCTGATTCAAACAGGTCCGAATCAAGTCTTCTGAATCCAATAGTAGTCTTGTGGAATTCCAACATTGTTGTTTGAGTTATGGCAATTCTGAGGTTCTCACAAGAAATGACATGACTCCGAGAGAGATGATCGAAGGGAGATAAACCGAAAAGCATTCCATAGCTGAATCTATGCTCTATCGAATGTTTATGCTTATTTTCCCGCGGAAAAATCACCCAAAAACATGCAAACGCCTGAAACGTCAACAAAAGATGTCAGAAAACATCTCGAGTTCCACTTGAATTGCGGATCAGCCTATCCCCGGTCCCGTCCAGGCCCTGGTTAGAAAGGTCTGGGCCCGGATAGGGCCACTTTTCAATCGGGGAAATTTCTCCCTGGGTAATAGCAAAACTTCAGATAAGTGACTGAGACTGGAATTTCTTCAAAGAGCACACTTCACACTCCAGAATGCTTCTTCAGTTTGTTCTCACGATGATTTGTGGCCGGAATATCAAACTTCAAATATCTTGCACTTTCTTGAGAAGTGGTGAAATACTTTTGACCGGTAGTGTATGGAATGTATGATACTTGTACTTCTATATTTGAATCCTCAATTTTCATCCTTAGCCCTTGGACATGAAATACATTCCCTATCCATCCGTTATACATCTTCTTTTTGCATTTTTCTGATCAAAACCACAGTAGATAGATGAGAAATCTTCAATCATTGCCATCCCTTGTCACAAAATGTTGATTCCAAGAAGAAAAAAAAAGTCGGTCATTAAACATTCATAGACCTATTTCCCTGCCTCCTATTGCTGAACCATTTTTCAGGTCACCTATTTTGCGTGAATTTTCATACACCTCGTAGGGTGTATTATTATTCGTCCCTGACCGACTACGATCGCAGTTGATTCCCCAGATACGTGGCACATACGCAAGAATATATCATAATCAATTCGATCCTTCTGTTAGGGCACGATATCTCCCGCATAATTAGTGGGGAATTGAAAATTTTGAGGTTCACGATTGTCGATGAAGATGATATTTCACACTGGTAACTGTGACCAGTTGGCAAGCGTTCACAATTGTCAACCATAAACGCGGTCATGCGTGGAGGACTTGAACTAGCTAGATATCAGGCTAGATACGTCCTACGTGCTCCGGATTTGACAATAATTACGAATTTGTCGGACAAATCAGCGTATTTGGTCGTTCTCGATAATTCATGTTACCTGTGATTAGTGTTATTGGTGTTGGTGCGCGTATATAAATACATATTATACCTAGCGTTGAACCTTGGAGTGTACGTTGGCCGACGATGTGTTACGTCACACAAATGTACACACACACACGACTCGAGCAGATAATCGTGTAGCGAAAGGAGGAGTGCGGCAACATTCATGAGAGAATGGGAGGGGAAAAGGACGAGGTTGTAACTTGTGCTACTGTGAACGCAAGCCAGTGTTGTCCGCTCCAATTAACTTTTCACCGCTAATTTATGCGGCTGCTTCTCCTCCTCTCTCTTCTCTTCTTTTCTGCATCTATCTATCACCCTGTCTCCCTGGATTTCTCTCTGCGTTCGCCAAAATTTCAAACCATCCTCCCAACTTGATATCTTTCATTTTTTCCCTTTTTTTTCATGTATATACGTATTACGTTTGCTTCAAAAGAGAAAAGGATTCTCAATCGAGCTTGTAACCTGTTCTCCTGTTCTCGAATCAACTTTGTATAAAGGAAAAACCCACTATAATTTTTACTCGAGTATATACTGGCATCGAATGGGTATATACTACGTTATGTTGTCCGAGCTTGCGATCACGATAGAGCCTTACCACGTTGTTATGGCCGTTCGTATCTGAAATCGCTGTTCTATAAAGAAGCCGCCACTGTAATTACAGTTTCATGTATATACCAACACACGTGGCGGCGTTCTAAAATAGATGATCCAGAAGATTAAACCACTCTTTCCTTTTCTTATGTTTTGTTAGAACGCGTGTGATTCTGGTGTATGTGGATATCTATGTGTATATATATATATATATATATATATATATATATATATATATATATATAACCACACGTCCTGGTGTGGGTGCTCTCTTTTACCAACTTGAGGAAACATTTTTGTATTACAACACTTAAGTGAAAGTCTTCAAAAGAATTCGATATACCTCGTAATATTCTTATTATCGAATTCTTGAAAAATGATAACATCAAAATAATGTACCCTGTATGACACGTTCCCACGATATCACGCGCCAGTCCTTTTCATTTCGAGGAATTCCATTTGAAATGAATTTCATCTCACATTTGAATTCCCATGGGAGAATATTTTTGTAAAAGAGGGATTTAAAATACGGTTGATATTCTTGAAATACAACCGTCTCGAAGCTTTTCACGTTGCGCGGAAACATGGAATAATCTACTATCCCCACGAATGAATTTCTATCTCGCAAATTCAAAACTCTGCTACTTCACGAAACTAGGTCGACTTTGTGAAACCAGGAACACCCTCGTAGGCGTATTATTATTTCCTAGTGAAAATCATACTTGGGGGAAGGAGATTTGTGAGGAAATGAAATGAAAATACGATGGAAGAGAGGAGAATTAGTTGGAGAACATTCGATACAAGGATGTTCCCTCGTTCACGATAGTCAAACATTCCAGCACTTGTTTCCCCATTAATATGCATGTCCTCGTCCCTTGTCCCTTAGTCACCCCCCAGCCGTCCTCTTGTACCTCTGTTCGTCAATTCCTCCTCCGGTGTCCTCCGGTTAACCCCTCTAGAACTACCACTATCTTCTCGTATAGATATACCACACCGCGCGCCAGTAGGGTGTTTCCTGTCTGACCAAATAAATCCACAACTACTGTGTCCATTGCGCTGGTGGCCCTGCAACTGCGATTGCGATTGCGACTGCATTGCATTGCATAGCATTGCATTGCATAGCATCGCATTGCATTTCATCGCATTGCTCTTCCAGTTCCATGTCCGCCCCATACAAGACCTGTTATTACTCCACAGCGATACAGACATGCGATGCACAAGTCGATTGATCGAACCACCGCTCACGATGTTTTTTGAGCCTTTGATATTCCGTTTTATAAATATACATATCGATGAATGACTGAATGCCGGAGAGATTGAGTCGTTTGTTTGATGTCGAATAGATGAATACATCTATACATCTATATCATATAATACCTTCTCCTCGTTAGATATTGAGAATCGTTAATGGTATTGACGTTTTTGGATACACGGAATATACTCCACGAAAAAGTTATTCCAGTTATCTTTTCGAATACCTATATGAATCCTTCTTGTTTGTTATAACATTTGTGCACTAACGGAGTTCATATTCAACAGAATCGATGGTTTAAATCGACGGTTGAGCAATTTTCCGCATGAACGAGGAAAACGAAGGAATTGCTCCGAAGCTTGTTTGTTGATACCAACCCTATGAACTTGCGTTGATGGTATTTTATTCATAACGTGTGTGTATCTGAAAAGAACAGTTGCACGGGACCGGAGTGTTCGTGAGAAAAAAAACAGAATGATTCGTTGAACCTGTGATTGTTTCACACCACGTGTCAAGTGAGATGTATGTATTATTCAGGTGGAGAGAGGGTTTTCTTCTGCGTATGAAATTCACAATGTACATGAATCGACGTGAGAAATATTCTACGGTTCGTGGGGTTCACACGGGTACGTGAACTTGCATTTATATGCGTAGATTTTTATACTATGGCAGGGGGATGATCAAAGGACAAGAGAGTTCTGTTTTTGATTGCTATATCAGTTTCGTGTCTCCAGCAAGAATGAAAAATATGGTACCGGATCAGATTGATCACTCCGAGATCAGAAGTATGGCTCGTGGCCAATTCTCTTGATTTTGGGTGAATACGGTAGGATGGAATGGAAAAATTTTCTGTTCAATCCCATAATTCCTCATTCGCCAACGGATATTACGGAGATTTCGGACGATTCTTCGTGAGTCACAATTCGATTGTCTTTAGGTTGAGAACTCATCCAAGTTGCACACTTACATTGCTGGAGATCGTTGCCGCGCTGAGATTTGGATTATGTGTCTGGATGATGATGGGAAACAATGAAGGTTGCTGATAAGCGCAAGCTGGTTGACTTCAATGTGGAGTGAAAAGCTCCCTTAGTGGGAGTGATAAATAGAAACTGTTTGAAATTATCAGAAAAGCACATGGAGAATTACATGGAGAGAACGGTACTTCGTTTTTATCCAAGTCTACTCTGTTTGTATTTCAATTACTTCTCATCCTGTGAAAAATTCCATGGAGGGATATGATAAGTATAAGTCGATTGACGTGAAGTTTCTGTTTTAATTCTCAACCTTTATTTGGCTATACCGGCTCCATGGCTGAACGGTCAACGCACTAACTTTCAGACATAGATGTCCGGCGGACTTGGGAGTTCAAATCCCTGACTAATCAATCCCCACTCTCTCCCTAACGGTAATGCCGCGAAAGGGGAAATGGCGGTTGTTGCGTCAATCAAAGTTCATCCCGAAAGCGGCGATCCCCGTAATCGGGGAACGACGGTTGACGAGTCAGGGAATCTCACCCCGCCCGCGTAGGTTGAGGTCAGAGGTGCTGCTTCCGAAGTCTCTGTGAATCCAACCGACTAAAAATTGGTGTATAGGCCAAGAAGGCCTACGCCATTCATAATCTTGATCTTAATCCTAACTTTTAATTGGTATCGTTATTTGAGTGAAAATTTCTCAAATTTGAATACTTCAGTTATTGTTCATTCCACGGTGTTCTTCCTACTTCAACCACACGGAGACGTACTAAATGCAGAGATTGATGGCTGCAAAATGTCCTCAAAAGCAGCCATATGGAAGATTTGAGGCAATGAGACTTTTTCCTCAGAGGTATCACAGACCACGATGCCAATTAAGGGTCATTTCTCACCCAATGCTCGTGAAGTTCCAGCGACGCAGGATGAGGACAAGCGAAGAGTTTATTTTGCAATGTCGAATCTTTGTCATCGTCCATTGGGAAAGAAAAAATTGTCAAATTTACATCTTATGAAATCAATATTTGCACAATTCAACGAGAAATTATTTCAGAGTTGTCCATAAATTTTTAGAGTTCTTCAGATTCTTCCAGTGAAATTCAGGGGAATTTCCAGAAAAATTTTGTCCCCTACCTGGGAACGAACCTTGGAATCTGACCATCCAGGGGCGAAAATAATTGCTTCATCAATCAATCAATGATTTGATTAGGAAGAAATCAATATTGCGAACCCGCGAGTGAACAAATGAAACACCACAAATATGACTGAAATGATGACTCATTTAGAATTTGGATGATGGTGGATAGGTCATTATTCAAAATAAGAAGTTGCTGACTGTAAGGAGCATGAGCTGGGACCAAATTGGACCACCTAAGACCAAGTTGATTCCGTGCTCCTTAGTAGAAATTTGATCAGGCAAAAATCCAACTCAGATTCCACGTGGATTTCAGATCCGAAATTTACCTGCATTGCCAGCTAAGACTCCACCTGAAATCCAGAATCCCGACTGGATTCCATGTGGGATTTCCAATTCCACCTGGGATCAGAAATTCCAACTGAAATCTCACGTTGGAGTTGAAATTCTAGGTGGGATTCCACTTGGAAGTATGAATCCCAGCTAAGATTCCATCTGGAAATGAGAAATCCCAGCTGGAAACGCAGGTTGATTTCGGAGCTGGAATCCACGTTGAATCCCAGCTGGAATTCCGTGACAGGGCAGGTTAGAATCCGAAAACCCGGAATAAGGAAAATCTTATAAAGCACTCACAAGGGACTTATCTGATTTCCCTAACAGGATTCAAATAGGGTTGTAACGCAGGGGTGCGTTCGGGTGAAATAGGGAAAACCATAACGAAACCTGATAGGGAATCAGGCATGACTCGTCAGGCCCTGATATTTTCCGATCCAAAATTTCTACTAGGGTTAGATCATGTTGGAGTTTTTCAATAGGCTAGCACCTAAATTTCAATGGAATCGTTTGAGGAACGAGTTACATCTAGGACATCCGCTTTTAGTCCACAAAAGTTATTTTCCATTGCAACAACGCACCTCCTCTCTCCTTTGGAGTTCTGTACGCAAAATTCATAGAGTTAGAATCTGAACTAGTTTCTTTCCTACCTCATGTTACCCACATTTGACTGTTCCCCAGTCTGATACTTGGTGTGCTTGGTCTCCAATATCACAAGACAACTGACAGGGAAGAGATTTTATTCAACCGAGAAGAAGTTGACTATCAAAATAATTCCTCGTTGAATACCATAAAATGCAGAAAATGCATAAATCTACAGGGATACTTTTTTTTCGAACCGTTGAAATTTTTATGGACCCGAGCATGTGAAATGTCTCCTCATTCTTTCACTTTCCGCATATTTGGTTCTCCGCGAACCTTCCAGTAGGACTCAGCCATCACATTTGAATTCCATCTACCTTGATATCCACCCTCCATCTTTTCAATGTCCTGTGGAAATCGTTCTTCCTGTTCTTCATTATCCTCACCTAGATTTCAAGAAAATCGCGTGATACGTGAATCCAAGAAATTCAACTTCGGATCCATCAAACCATCTAGTTTTCTGAAGTTCTCCACCATTTCCAACACTATATTCTCGTAATCTCAACTTTTATGATTCTCCAGAGAATTTTCGACGACACTTTTGGAATGAAGATATCCTACTTTTGCCTTATCATTCATTTAGATAACTCGAATTCCATCCGTCCGAATTTTATGTATTTAAAAGTCACCGGAACTTCGTTTCTTCACTTTGAATGCGTCAAGAAACTTCTTCTTCTGGATATAAGCAGTCGACTGTTCTATTCACAGCTCCCACTTCCTGTTTCTTGAATTCTAATCCATACCGAGGGGTAAAACAACCGATGTATTAATGATGTTTGATTCTCCACTCATATCCAAATTACGCTGGAATTCAGTAGAAGTGAAAAAATCCACTCCTCGGGAAAGTATTCTGAATTTCATTTTGTTCACCAGAGTGGGAGGATCGGAGTCACATATGCTCTCTCAATTGGCAAGAATGAGATTTCCACTCGAACGGGAAGATAGGTTCCCTTCTGGCTGCCTCAAGGGTGAATTCTCATTCCAGCAGAGTGGGATTTCACTCCTGAGACAGTCAGAAGGGAACCTCCCTGTCCGTTCGAGTAGTATTCCCGCATGAAAGAAATCAGTATGACAGGGATCTTGGAAAAATCTGGCTAAAAGTCTGGTGGCAAGATTGCGAAAGTATTGGAGCGCTTTGCGAAAGATCTTGGTGGGAGTTTGTTCAAAAAGTCTGGGATTCGGGACTCTTTTATACTCATAAGAGACTGACAAAAAGTATGGGAGATTTCCATATCCTGTACTTTTCGAAAAGACTCTCACCAAGATCTCTGTCAAAACGCTCCAATACTTTCGCAACCTTGCTACCAGACTTTGAGCCAGATTTTTCTGAGATCCATGTCATACTAACTTTCCCTACGCGGGTTCTCACTCTTTCGTATTTAGAGAGTGAACTTTTGCAAGCATGAAGTAGAATCTGGAACATTCATTGATTTCTTTCTATCCAAGGATGTGATCTTGAAGTTTTATTTATAGAATCTCGTACAAACCGGGATCCCCTTCAGTCTTGATCAACACCTAGCGACAGTCCACAATTGCTTCACTCCAGGAAAGGATATCTCTTAATGATTGTACTACACTGAGTGGAACCCCATGTGGAAATTGCCAAAGTCGACGAATGGCCTGGTACTGGCAAGGTTATATTCGCCAAACTTTGGGGGGAATAATTGTTTCTATCCACAGTCGGCGCTCACGAACGAACAGTACTGACACGGTTGTACATGTTAAACAGGCCCTTATGTAAAATGATGTTATCATCCCGACTTCTTGCCAGTTTTGATAGCTTTGGTAGCTTCAGATTCGCCAGTACTGGCAATTCTGGCAGCAGTACTGAGCCAATTCCTACCCGCGTTCCCCTTTCCCCATGGAACAGTATTAGAAACGTCATACAAATATTCAAGATGATTACATATTTTTCTTCGGATAATCTTTTTCGTACGCAATCTATTCAAACTGCCTTAATTCCCAGTCCTGTACCTTCCCCACAAATTCCTTAACCTGAAATGTTGCTCCAACCTTGTCCACCCTGATACTTGGAGATCTCTGGTACACGAGGTCGAGATGAAATCCAGAAGTAGGTAGGTAAGGGGCTGGAAATTAGCAAACGTTATCAAGGAGATCCACACCCGTAGTACAACGGCTATGCTGTTGGCTAAAGCGAACGAGTTTAATGAAAGCTTCTTTTTTCCTGTTCTTTTTAACTTTGTTACCGGTTGCCCTGCCCTCGTATTATGCTTCCCATAACGATGATAACGATAATAATAGTAATGATAATAATGATAATAATAATGGAAGTAATTATTATTTTCATTAGAATTTGTAGTATCAAGACAGTTGTTACTTACAGATGCATACTTACACACAACACCCCGCGTTGAACGAGCACCGCTCACGTGTGCACACGGATGTTCATTAATTAAAAAACCAAGAACGGCTATATGACGTATACACGAGTCCATGTAGATTTTTACATGAATAAGTTTATGGATGTATGCGTGCGTACAAGAACCAACTGACGATCTTGTTTCTCTTTTTGCCCGGGTGTTTTAACGGTTTTATTAAAGCACGTTGGCTGGGCCGAATTAAAAAAGTAAACTACCTTCAGCCAACCAGCGTACACGTACACCCCTCGCACAACACATAAACATCGAAACGGACACGTACACTCCCGCTCGCTCAACGATTCACCTCCAACACAATCCCTCGTTCCTCAAACCTCCTTTCCTCTCTCTTTCCCCACAACCGCTGTTGCTACTGCTTCTTCTTCTTCTCCTTCTTCTTCTCCTTCTGTCCCTTTTTCTTCATCCTTCTCTTCCCTTTGTCTCGTTTTAACGGCACGCTACACTAATGATCCTATATCCCTTACAAATATCCTAGAAATTCACGATGGATCACGAAAAAGATGTTATCCGATGAGAGATGTATACACATATCTATGAGATTGAATCTATGAGATCGTTTATTGGAAAAATTCTCAAAACCATGGTTGATATGATAAATCAACATATATTCTCATTTCCCATATATTACCGCCCCAATTAAGCTTAAGGGAGTATCGGTAATGAGCTTACACAACCCTTCTTGTACTACTACAATGAAATACGAAACAAACGAGAGTCATCCTGAGTTGGGAGAGGAACATGGAGGATAATCAATTACATAGAAACACGTTCTATTCGTTTTAAAGCCTCAACTATCTCTAAGAGAATATTATTCTTCATTTATGTAATGAACGCTAAGATATTCGATTACGCTACATGAAGGAATTTAATTTCCATAAGGAAGATTTCATTGGAGTTAACTGGATCCGTTTCAACGTATTATCTCGATGCTTTAACGAACCCATTCCCCGCTGTTTCTTGAGTTTCAATTTTGAATGCTCCGCAGGAACCTATTTGATCTTGCGTCTAATAAAAATCTATACCCACTCATGCGGCAGAAAGAAGAGCTTCGTGACAAGATGAAGGATCGACGTGGTTATAGAGAGCAATAAATGCCAGGGAGGAGAAAACACGTCCAGTTGTTTGAGAACGAAGTGGAGTGGTCAGGAAGCGGAGGAGGAGAAAGCAACGGAAAGCCAAGGAATATGGTGAAACGACGGAGAAGAAGAGGACGCGTTGTAGCGTTGGGGTGGGTTGTAGATTTTAGGTAAGAAGGCCTGTTATATGCACGTAGAATACTGGGAAGACGGAAACGAACCGCACGAAGATAAGCTTTTACAGTCCCGTTGTACGAGCAGCTACCTCGACGTGACGGATAGTGTGCCTGAAAAGAACGTCCTCCATGAAGAGAATTCTCTATCTCATGGTACGCTTCTATGGGTAATTTGTACTCCACTCTCGTTATTGTATACACCGAGTGAATAACGATTACAGGATTTTCCTGGTCTACACGGACGACAGGGAAACTACACGACCAAATGAAAGCGGAAAGCAGAGCGGTACAAGAATAAAAAGAATATGAGATTATTTCTCATATTTGAGGAAGGAAGATTCTGGATAAGGTTTAACGCTGTACCGAATTTTAATCTGATGAGAAGTTGAGAGGAGAATGCTCGGAATGTGACGTAAGAATGTAAATCTCCGATGGAGATCTCCTTGTATCTCAGTTTCGCTTCGAACAATCACAACAACACGTTGTAAATTGCTGAGGATTTTATCATTCTTTCTGAACCCTTCAGCCTGAATTTCTGGATTGATTATTAAAGTTAATTTTGTTGCGAATACGTTCGGTTGGGAATACAAATTTCCTCTACAACGTGTACACACGTATCTTGACGTGAATGATTTTTCTCGAAAATCCTAGCACGTTCAAGAGGAGGAAGGAGACCGATCAATTGCCAGAGGGACAGTTATTGTTATTGTTGTAGCTGCTGCACCATAAAGTGTTACATCAGATGAGAAACGAACCGGTAGAGGAAGGGAGATGAGAGAAAGAGAGAAACGAAAGAAAGTTTCACTCGACCGTGTAACACGTTGATGGAAGATGGTCCTGAAACAGATGGGACAGGATGAACCATATCTACCTCTGCCACGCAACTTAAAACATCGAGACGTAACTCTCATATCATGTATCTCCTTCGCAAACAGGTTTTGTTGATGTAATAGCGGTGATCGTTGAAAACTAGCGTCGGTAAATGAAGAACAACCTAATATCAAAAGAAAACTCTTGCGGAATGAAGAAGATGATAAGAAAGATGAAGTTAATGGGCTGGATGATTGTTCTTTTCATAATATTCCCGGATGAGAATTTCAATCATTCTCTTGGTGTAGCCCTAATTTCTATGATTAATGAATCCCATTTATCTGCTTCAAGATTAACAGCCTAAACTTTGGTGATACTTTGTGGTGGGGATGTTGCGATTTTGAGTTGAGATCTGATTTTCCAAAGTCTTTAAGAAAATCGATGTACGAGTTACAAAGTGTGTGGGAGTTTACACCTCCGCATACATTCACGCAGAGTGTATAAATTGAAGACTACTCACTAAGGGTCGTGCATGTGGTCGTAAAGGTGGTATGGTGATCGTTGTCAGAAGTGGTTCTCCGGGTCAGATAGTTTAGAAGAGATTCTTCAAGAAGATTGTCGTGGCTCGGTGACGCAAGAGAAGCAGAAGTGTAGGGTGAAAAATTAATCCATCCTTTAAAAATGCTCTTGAGACCTCTACTACCTCGAAGAATTATCAAGCTCTCTTTTTCTCTCTTTTTCATTACACCTCTACAATTTTTCATTCCTCCACTTATTCTCTCTCTCTCTTCTCTTCTTTCAATATTCAAAGTATAAAGTGCGTTATTGAAACGAATTTAAGGGAAAATTAATAAATCATATTGAAAAATAAATCCTCGATTTAATTTCTTGAGCGGTGTTGAGGAGCGGCAGTAGCAGCAGCAACAGCAGCGGGAGCAGGCTTAAAATCATGATTATTCATGAAACATTGGTGAATAATCCTAACGCTAAGATAAACCCGCGCAAGTCAAGATTTATGTACATCATTCTATTCAACGTGCCCTATGAATATTTCACCGGCAATTAATAGCCATCTTGAAAATGCTTACATTAGTATTTCTTACCGGGAGTTAGATGCGACGTTGATGTATATGAATCATAAATAAACCGACTGCTCTGACAATCTCTCACCCGCTTTTAGTATTTTCTGATTAATCAATTACTTTGTTCCAAGTTTACATCTCCGTCGTGAAGATGCTCTCCCCCCACACACTTGACGTAATAATTATCAAAATCGATACATACATTTGCTAACGGTGTTCCCGTAAAACTCATTATTCCCAAACCTTGTCTTTGACTGGACCAACTTTTCTGTGTACTTTTCTGTTTTCTGAGGAATATTGAATCCAAGGGGGAGGTGAAGGAGAAGAACAAGAAGAAGAAGAAGAAGAAGAAGAAGAAGTTGTCTGGTGACAGAACTAATATCGAACTTGAAGTTATGGGAGGAGAAAATCGTGAAGTAAAAAACATTAGGTTAAAATCTTTCAGAAGAAGAATTGTGGAACTGTGAGAACAAAACTTCATCGGTGATACAGCAAAGAGGACTTTCATGAGCGAATCTTTGATGTCAAATGAAAACAGAAAAAAACTCATTTAGGTCAAAGATCAAAAAACTAGATAGAGTCTAGAGAGTGTGATGGAGTCTAAAGAGCGGGATCCGCAGATGGTTGTGGGAAAAGAGAAAAGAAGAAAAACATAATGACCTGTGATCGAATGTATAGAGGGCGGGGGATATACTTTACACTTTGAACTCTTTGGAAATAAGGAACGGGTAATTGAATTTGATGATCTTTACATAATGTTTCACAGATCTACGGTTTATGTTAGATTAAAATGACCGGAAAATATGGAAACGTGAGCCTCGTTACGGATATAATATATACTATCTATACGATACGATACGATACGTTGTATTCAGTTGCGATGGATTGAAAGGAATATTGAATCATGACCGCGTTTGATGGTTTACGTTCGGCATTGGAATAGAATATGCATAAATCAACATAATATGAATAATCGATACGGAATTTATTGCGAACATTACTATCTTGGCTTCGAAGCCTATCGCCTACGAAGATAGGATACGAAGGGATGTCTGAGCGGAAGAGGAAAAATAGGATGAAAATCACTCTACATCTTGATGACAATATAAATACCCGTATTATATGAAAATATCGAGAGTGATCTATGGAGAATAGCTGTGTGGAGAGAGAGAGAAAGAGAGAGAAGGAGCGTCAGGTGTCTGCTGAGAATAACTTCACCCACCGCTTCAACACCAAGGAAAATTCACCCTCTCCTTCACCCCGCCCTCTGTTTCCTCGCCTGGATGCCCTTGGCCAAGACACTGTGAATAATCACCAGAGCTTACCGTCCCTCTCTCCTCTTCTCTTATTCCCTTTTATCTTCAACGGTCTCTACTTTTTATCACGATTATTTCACCCACATCGATCAGAAAAGAATACAAGAGGTGGATATAATACTTTAAAACATTCAACATTGTCTTGAAGAGAAAAAATAATAGGGGAGGCAAAAACAGCTCTTGTGGCGCTCTTGTCTAATGTGATGAATTTATGCGAGGAGTTATTGGGAGGAGATAAAGAGAGTCGTTGGAATCGCAAAATGGATTACAACGCAGGGCCTTTTATCGCCAATGATTTATCGTGTAATTTCGGTTGAACGTTTTTCAAAGTCTCGTGGCGGTGAAAAAAAAAAACACACACACACATACAGGAGAACTAGTTTGAAAGATCGCAACGTGACACGCTTCATCATAATTGTCATTGACCTCGTCTCTTGAGGTATCCTAAAAGAGGAGATATAACAGCGCGTCGATAAACGAGCATAAATCTCCCGACCAGTGATTAAATTGTACGTAACCGCGTGCCTAACCTCAAAGTTGAGTGATACCGGTGATAATTGTTGAACAACGCACGCACTGGTACCAGCAACAACAAATAATAGAAGAGAAAAGTATTCACGAACTGTACCAGGGAGAAGATTATGTAGAATATTTGGAAGAGAGAGAAAAAGAGACAGGAGTGAGGTGAAAATTGCAACGAACGCATCTATCGCCTCCTTTCGAATCGGAAGGCAGCCAACAAGCGGGATTCCGCAAAATTGTATGCGCAGTGACAGCAACAACAACTGGCAACAGCAGTAACACCAACATCCCTCCAACGAGTGAAGCAGTTTCAATTTCGAACGAGAGTCATTGTCGAGTAGACACGACACAGGAGACGAAAATTCGTCCATAACTTGAGTTGTCACTCTTCAAAGGATTTCTATCCTCCGGAGAAACGATTGAATTTTATTCTCGAGGTTTTTTTTCTGTTTTCTCTGAAATGTAAATCTCGCTACATTCCGAGTGACGAAGAAATTCGGTGTATGACATCGATCAGGAAATATTCTTTCATGAGTTCGGGGGTGAGAGAGGAAGAGATTGTGGAAGGTGAAGCTGGTAAAAAATCTCTTTGAATCTCTCTTGCGAATTTCGAGTTTCAAAGAGATTCTGGAAGATTCAGAAGAATTCAGGGAGATTGAGTGAAGTGTTTGGTCCAAGTTTTGAAGGACAGTTTGGGAATTTTAGAAAGATTCAGAGGAATTCTTGAAAAAAGGAGTAAAATGTTATTCTCATAGAGAACTCTGGAGGAGTTCAATGTTTGGGACATTAACGAGTACTTTGAGAGTGCTGGAAGTATTGTTTTAGTACTCTCAAAGAACTCTCTACAAATTCATTAATTCAAGAAGAGTTCTTGAAGAATTCTGTTCTTGTTTTTGAGAGAGAATTCTTCGTGCGTTATCAAGGAGGAGTGCCATTTAAGAATTCATCAACTCAGAACAAGGAGCTCCAAAACCACGAATTTTCGGCTTGAAATCCGAACATGTTGCGGAATATCTCCAATATTCAAATTTTCAAGTTATAGATCCAGAATTCTAGTTTTATGACGCTTTCGAAATATCCGGACCATGTTGGCAAATTCAGGAACATCCGGACAGTTGGCAGCTCTAGATTAGCGATTTGTATAAATTATCGATGAAACTTCGATATATTCTAGATGAAAGGGCATTGAATCTTTTGAAAATCAACTTCACTACACCCGTATGGAAATATTCCGTTGGAAAATTTCTATAAAATCTCTGAAAAACTCTGATTCTTTTCTACAAAAGTCTGAAAAAGTCTAAAAGTTCGATGAAAAATCTGATATTTCTGGAACATCGTTGTCAGGGTTCTTTTTCCGGAGTTCATTAGATTTTTCATCGAAATTTCCGATGATTATGAATTTATTCCTGACAGAACCCTAAAAAAAAGTGTGATAGATCCCTGCTTTTCTAGAAAGTTGAGTGAGAATTCCCAAACCCATGTGGAAATGGAAACACGAGCTGCTATTGGCTCACTACTGTTGCCAGAGGTGCCAGTACTGGAAAAGGAGTTGAAATGATGACACCATTTCACACAAGGGCCAGTATAACATTTACCACCACAGTGGTAGCGATATTTGATGTGAGTCTGCTATGGCGAAACTCTGGCGTCGCAACAGGATCAGTTGTTTTGCCAGGGCTGTATGAGGAATGACAGAGAGTCGAAATGATGACGGCCTATGTGAGAATTCAAAGCCGACCCAGTACTGGCACAGCACCGGTAACCTCAGTTACCAGAAGTGATCACATTTCGGGTAAAAAAGAATACATTAAATTTGAATTTTGAAAATCTGAATGATTCATTATTCTCATTATCGTCACCGGAGAGAGCTTTCCTGAAGATTCACTGAGTGAGGATGGAACCCGGGTCCTGCAGGTGAGAAACTGAGTCTCTATCACATCAGCCGATCTGCGAGTTGACGACGAATCACTCCAACTGCCATTCATTGTGATGGGACCGTTGAAGTCATACAATTCATCATAGATTCGGTAGTGGGATGAAGTCCTACCAATGCTGGCCCATTATTGTCTCTCGGACATATTGAATGATGATACTAATCCTGGCCGAATATTGGCGCGACTTCGGCTCACTACAACAGCCAAGTTGCTAAGATCGTGATTTCAATATCACTCGACCACCGATTCCGTAGTCAGCGTCCTATCAATATTGACACATTGCCGTCTTTCAAACATATTGAATGAGCATAACAACTCTGGCTGAATGCTGGCGCGATTTCGGCTCACTACAACAGCCGAATTGCCAAGATCATGTTTTTAACGTCAGTCGACTACCAAATTCGTAATCAGTCAGTGTCATCAATACCGGCACATTGCTATCTTTCAAACATATTGAATGATCATACCAGCTCTGGCCTAATGCTGGCAAGACTCTGGTTTCCTACTACAACAGCTGAATTGCCAAGATCGTGTTTCTAACTTTAGTTGACTACCGATTCCATAGTCAGCCAGAGTCCTATCGATACCGGCACATTGTCATGTATCGAACATATTAAATGCTAATTTTGACTCTGGCTCAATACTGGCGCAGTATTGTCTCATCGGAGTTACCGTGGTATGGAAAAGATCAGTGGAATTCCTATCCACTATTTATTCCGTATTAGAACAACGTTGAATCGATATTGGTGTCGTATCGTCGTTTGTTCGCATTTCACCATCCACCCAACTCTGATCTGCTACCGACGCGGTTCCATTTCTGTACAGTCTGGGTATTCTCCGAACAGTATTAATTTGATACTGGCTCAAGACCGTCCGACCACGTCAGCCGGTACCGTCTGAAATCCAGCGAACATTCGGTGACAGTTGGAAAACGTAATGACTCTGAATGGGCACAGTCGCTTTCGCCGAAGTCTGGCAAATACAACTTTGCCAGTACCGCGCCATTTGTCAACTCTGGCTATTCCCACATGGAAATCGACCCTCTGATCTTCCTTCGAATGATATGAGATTGGAACCAAAATAAAGTTCCATCGACTTAGAGCAGCGTTTGAAAAAACCCGACCCAGGCTGGTTTTTTCAGGTTTTTTCACAATTAAGTGGATTTCCGGGGGTTTTCTGGATTTTTTGGGTTTTCTGTGTTTTTTGATTATTATTATTATTATTAGATTTATGTTTCTCATAGTTTTGATTAGTTTCATAGCTTTGTTGATTTGTAATCCGGAACGATCGTTCGTTTATATCACGGTCTAACATCCCATATAGCACACGAAGAATGCTTCCTCAAGAATATGAATGGAATTCTTTTGGTATTTTTTTCAACGTTAAGAATTCTGATAATGTTCTATTCCACTAAAATCAATGAGTTCCTCTGAATTGCTTTTTAGATCATTTCATCTCCCTCAAAGAACTCGTTAATGTGTAAGTAAAATGGAGTTCGCACTTTCAGAGTTCAAAAAGAGTTCAACCATAATTCTATCTACATTCTTGAAAAAGAATCTTTTGTGTGTCATATGGGATACATTGTGGTTTATATCACTTACATTTGATATGACAAGTGGAATTCGTAATTGAAATTCTACAATTATACTTTACATTTCAGTTTAATTTCGTTCTTCAAATGATCTCGAAATATTTTGATACTAAACATTGATTATATTCTATTTATGAACTATAAGATTGATTGGAAATGCGTTTTATTCCACTATGATTCAGTACTTATATTATACTTGTTAGTTATCCTTCGAATTTCACTTCACTCGCATTTGCTTCTATCAGAAGTGATTTCTCAAGTCCATAATTATAGGGTTAAATTTTGAATATTCATTGTAATTGAAAATAATAGCTTCTTTGATACCTTTTTCCCTTCTTTCAGGGTTGTTTGGGGTTATTCCGAAACGGCTTTTTCCAAAAAAAAACACAGCCGGCCAAACTGGGCTTGGTCATTTGAGCATCAAAGAATCAAAGTAAAGCAGACAAACTCCAGAATCTTAATCCCCCATTCGACTCTGATCAATCATAAGCAATATTTTTCAATTCGTTTCCAGCTGTTAAAGTATCAACAATTGAAATAGCATTACTCAAACAGTTCTCTAAATTAGGATATCATTTTCTTCATGACCGGCATTGGGGAATATATATCGATACTTGCGCTTCGTATCGCCCATCTATAGCAGGAAATTGCCAATAGAATGCGGAGAAGAGGAGGAGATTAGAGATAAAAGTAACAAACTTTGCGTAAGTCTCCTCTCACAGCAATGCCTCGGGAACCGTTTGAATTACACCATCATAATTGGACGTATTTTCGCAATGCTGTGAACGAGTATTATCAAAGCTTGAACTTTCCTCATTCTTTTCACCAGATTTATGAAATTTGTTATAAAAATACTGGAAATTGTTACAAAAAAAATATCGCAAAATACACCCATGATCAAAATTTTCGATAATAATTTAATGAAGGTACATTCAGTGCAAATGTGAATCCCCGTTCTCTTGGACATAGTTCATTAATTATCGAGAGGTATTGTTTCCAAAACACGTTGATGAAATCTACTCGTTTTGAGTGAATATTCAACCTCCCACACAAAAGGTACTCTCATTATTCAAACAGGATGAATAATCGATATTACAAATTCACGGACAGGAGGGAATTGAAAAATGAGAATTACAAAGTGTTAATTCGTAAGATTATGATGAATATTTCAATAATTTAGGCCTAATCGAAACTGAAATGTGTGTAGAGAATGGTGCTTTCAACATTTACTCCCAATACCAGTAATCAGTATTCAAGGGAAGTGAGGATCCCCAAGGAGTCATGTGTCTGTTGAATGGATGACCACTGCAGTCGTACTCGAATGATCAGACACACTCTATAATCCTGTTGGAATGTTGTAAATTGAAGATTATACATCGAGTTCGTACAACGCGCTGCTACGAACCTACAAAAAAAAGAGGTACAAATTTGTCATTCCTCGTTTCTTCTATGATTTTCTTTCATCCTACGAATTGATTCAATTCCATCATCAAACGGGTATATCATTTATCAACTTCAGAACCTTCCTGTCCTGAAGGAACCTTCCGTTTGACCTCAATTATGAACAAACCATTGATTCGCTCAATTAATTTTTGACATATGAGGGATGAGAAATGGTCGTCCACGTGAACATATATATATATATATATAAATATATAGACGTAAACGTATATTTCTCCTCACATCGCTATATCGGTATCGAACAAATCTCATTCAAACACAAGATATGCACCCGAACAGTTGTGAGAATATTGTACCTCTGTATCAATCTGCATCCATATCCTGGAGAGATGTTCTTCCTCCTAGTTGCTGTCACCGTTCTTCTCATTTGAATTCATTCACTTTGCGAGGAACGCATCGATTTGGCAAACGGAATCCATCATTTTGGCTCCAACAGATACGTTTGAAGCGTACTCGTCTTCGTGTCGAAGGATGGAATAGAATCATTCGTTCGATTTACACGATGAGATAGGATTTTCTATACCTTCCGGTGGAGTCTACATAATTTATTATACAACCCATATAATTCCCATATGTATACGTTATTTCTAGGTATCGTGTAATTATTCAAACTCAATGTACCCACTTCCTCTCTTCCCTCAACGGAAACACATATTCCAAATCAAAGAAATTCAAGGAAAATAATTTCCTTGTAAAGTCGAAGTAACCCCAATATACCCGTGAATCCACAGGAAATTATTTCAAAACAATCAACGGGAAACAGGGAAAAAAGAATCAGGTTGTTGAGAATCAAAACAATTTTTCACTTGATTTATTTCTTTCGTTACTTGTTGTTTTTTTTTGTTCGTTCCTCTTTCGTTTCGATACTCCATTGGATATCGATCAGCTTCCCTCTACCTTTGGTGGAATTGTTACCAGGGAAGAAAAACGAGCGACTAAATTGGTGTGATACGCTCTTCAGGGGTTTCTTAAGCGTGATCGAAGAGCTCCGTTTCGTTTCTCGACGAAGTTAGTCCACGACAAAATGGACGAAAACAAAAGGAACGCGAGAGAGAGAGAGAGTCGGGGTTGTGAAAGAGACGGATACAAAACGATTGCTACAACGTTGTTGTAAATTTACGTGGAAATGGCTACAAACGATTGAATTATCACGATACACGGATACTGCTTCGCGATTGGATTCTCCATCAATTATGATACACATCCTCCTCCTTCGATTTTTATTCCACAGAAATGCAAATTTTCCCAAAAAGATGCATCGATTCCTTCCCTAGACGAAGGAATTGAACTGCTGGAAGAGCTAATTAACCCACCATTCATTCAAATCACTACATCTTCCGCTGGAATTTTGTAAACGAATCTTTCACGAATCCAATTAACGTTGCCAAGGCAAATGAGGTGAATCGGAAATCTCTCTTAATTTTCAGCATGAATTATTTCATACGTTCCTCTTTTATAGTGTTATATCATTATGATTGTGAAGAATATTGATGCGTTCGTTGTTCCATTCACGATCACCTCTTTCTATTCGATATTATCATTATTATCTGACATTTGCTTGATAAAACATTCAAGCTCCGAATTATGACCCGATCCATTATTTCGCCTCGTTTCCGGCCCATGATAACGTTCTTTCATCCATTTTATTATCAAAAAATAATATCCCACGTCATCAATTTTTCTCCTGAAAACTTGCAAATGTTGACAATTTCGATCACTGATCAAATATATTATTAATTCGTCTTCGTCGCGATAATGAGGTTGAATATTTGGAAATGTAGAACTCCAACCCATGAACGAAAACATTCATTCAAATGTAAATTCTTCATCCGCTTGTCGTGTACGAAAATAATGAAATGGATTTTGAATCAGCATACTTCGTGCAGCGTTTGCTACATTTCAGAGAAGAAAATAGAACAGCCATAGACATTGTATTATAACTCATGCACAAGAGTTTCAAACTACAATATTTTTAATGAGACCCTCCTGCCAGCTCGTATGCAAACGGGGTCATATTTTTTTTCAATCTATTTCAGAATATTCCAACTGATTTCATCCGTGGCATACGTTGAGAGGAAACTATCCTGTTGTGACAGGGTGGAATCTTACTTCAACTGTTATTGTATAATTGATTCGAATAAGAGAGAGCTGCATTGAATTCGTTTCGAGTGTCGCATTGGGAAGTTCAGGGTCGATGAGCTTAAAACTCGTAGGTTCAGGGTTGAAGATTTCATAGATTTAGGATCAATCAAGAGTTGTTCAACTTGCTTCTGGTCTTTTTTCACATTATTGCAGAGTCTGATGACAAGAAAACACATTGATATCATTGAAAACTATCATCCCAGATAACACAATTATCCTCACAATGAATCATCGAATTTCGAAAAACTGGCAAAATTTGAACGCGGAGTTATATTGTTTACCCCTCGCAAACATGAACCCACCAAATCGATTTCAATCAAATCAATGATATCACCCAATCTGTTTTTGAATTCAAAAATGAGGCTGAGGGAAAAAAAACCTACACATTCGATGAGAATGTTATTAAGAGATCAAATATTTGCAGTTACCTCTGGTCATTCAGAAAATCCAATTTCGTTTTATGATTCGAGTGATAGAACATCGCACGTGGATTATAGAATTTCAATTTATATGGTCAAGGGAATTGATGTTAGCCTGATTCAGTAGATTCTCATCCAAATATCGTTTCCTAATTCTATTACAATTTACCACTGATTCACATTCATCGAATCATAATTTTTCTGCATAAACTCTTATAATACCATCAATACTTTTATCCTGTGAATATCTGTTGATATTGATGAATTTATAATAATCCGCAAATGAGACTCGCCAAGATTCGAAACTTACGTTCCATGAAATCTGCGTTCATCGCTATACACGCGACGAGAGTGGATGACTTTTCATTCAGGCTTTTTCTATATTTTATACATTCAGAATGACGGAATAAAAATCAAGTTACAGAGGTTGTTAAAAATCAACAAGCGTGTATTCTTTTCATTCCACGCGGTGTATAAGGTGAAAATTCTTTCGCGCGTAGAACGGAAAACATTCAACTCTTCGGAATTATTCAAATTCTTCGCTGAAAGAAAAATCATTTTTTCTCTCACGCAGAAGAGGAAAAAATTATTTTCTCGAGGTTTTCGAGTCTGGAATGACTCTGAATGAACTCATTGGGAGGCCTCAGACAAGAAAATCTGCAGGGGAGGAGAGTTTTCGAACCACGACACGAGCACAGGTTTCTTTTTTATGAAATTTTCCCTCGCAGCAAGCAGGGTGGAAAAGAAAAATCGTTCGATTTCCTTCCCGGATCTGAATAAGATGAGTCCGTAAGCTCACATTCCATAACTAGCATCATTCTCTCATACATTCGAGATGAGAAGGAAGACTGGGTTCCCTTTGGAGAGGAAACCAAATACTACATCTTCTTCATTGCCGGTAAAGTGCTCTATCACTTGAGCCATTCAAGCTTCCACTCATCATCTACCGTCTTGAGGATGTGTCTATGTATCTCTCACATACCGAATTGATTGCCGAATGCCATCCTTCATCGCTCCTCGAGGGTACGGAGCGCGGAGAGGTAAAAATATATGTAATACATTGACTAGATTCCCTGATATCATCGTACCATTCGTATCTAGGTCGATCGTTCGAACCTCATTATATCGGGATGTATTCTCTCGAATAATCTTCGAATGCGTATCCAAAGTTTGATGGAAAAGAGGAAATTAATGGACAAAAGTAAGTCAATCAATCAAAGTGGGACTCTGTCCGGGAGAAAATAAATTATCCTGGCGAAAAAAAGTTGAGAAAACTTGTGAGCTGCAGGAAAAGTAGTATATATAGTACATCATGTAGTGTTTTCGAGGAACAAAAAATTCAACTCCTCGAAGGATCTTGTAATTTCAAAGCAGTATATCGTTGTGACGACAAGCGGATGATAGATTCGATCTACACTCACCGGATGTTATTGAACTCGAGAACTCACCTGGAACAGAAAAAATCACAATATCTTTGTTAAAACATCGTTAATATATTTTAATAAAATAGAATCGATGAGCATTAATCGAGGTAATATCAATGTTCCCAGTTTAACGTAGCTTTGTCTCATAAACGCTTTGATATTTTACAAAATTGTATTATAAGTTTAAAACTCGAGTTATCAATTTACGTGGTAAAACGAGCTGCTGTTGGGCCGCGCCGGGATGGCACGGTACCGTACACCGGCACTTTGTGCGCGTCTCCCAGCTTGCGTCACGTCGCGGTGCCTAAAGTCGTCTTCGTCCTCGTACTTGTGCTTGCGAGCTTGCTTTCGAGGTGGTGGTTACCTTCCTCTCTAACGAGTAATTTGCTTTGGGGGCTGAAGTCGTCCCAGCTACGTGAGCATGGCTAAAGGTTTCGCCAAAACTCTGTGACGAAAAGGAAAAGGAAAGCAGCTAAGTGATTGAGGAAGTCACGGTTTGTACAGTAGATTAATTAAACTGTCGGTTTGATTTATTTTCTCACATCTGGAAAATATCTGGTGGAAATAAAAACTCATTCTCCTTGAAATTCGAAATTCGAGGAAATATTACCTATTACATACGTATGGCGTACCACACTAATGAGCTCCCAAAGTTAATACTCACGTCATAGTTCTCCCTTTTTTGCAAAATCCCCTTCGGTATATTATGCACTTCTAGAATACGAACCATTGTTCTAGAATACGAACCACGAAAGTTTGCTATTACAATTGAGAATGTGATTTGGGAAAATTTTGTTCATTCGTTCCTCTTTTATTTATCATCCCTTTCTTATGCAGGTACTTAATAAACGTACGAGGCAACGCGCGGAGGAGGAAGAGAATATATATAGGAAGTCCTTTATCTACGAGGTAAAAAGTCGATTGGATCAGAAATGTCGGTGACAAGGGGATAGGTCGTGGTCTCCTAAGGGAAATTGGGTATCATGAAGGAACGAGGAACGAATATCATGAACGAAAGAACGGACCGATCAGCCAGAGCCGTCAGTCAGAGCTACTGCGGATGATACGTCAATGTCGAACATGAGAATAGAAAGAAATCGAAGACAAGGAAGACCGGGTGAAAAATATTTGTCCTTTTTTCCCATCAATAGCGTTGTAATGAAATTCTAATACGATCCCAAGATTGTAATGAATTGTATCCAACCTCGCGTTTCAAGAGACACGAAAGTATCCTTATCGATATTGAATATCATATTGAGATGATTCGAGGAGACTGATCCAATTAGATGATTTTCCAATTACAGTTGTAACAAGCTTTCGTGACACGTTTCCTCTCTGTACAACTTTGTTAACACGGTAACATCCAAGCTCGCACAGTACGTTATAATTAAAGATGATATGTGAATCTGTGTTTAATTGCAATCAGTGTTGTTATTTATTGCAAATGTCATTCATTCTTGTTCGCTCTAACTCTCATAAATAATTGCATTCATCCGTAAGTATAATAGATGGAATATACCACGTTACACCCATTTATGAAACCCAACGAGAATTTATGGACGTAGAAAAAAAGGCGTGTTGTGTGAATTTTTGATGTGGAATCTATTGTTGCCGATCGACTCGATTGAGAAAACAAAGCAGATGAGAGGAAAAAGAAGAATAGATTCAATAGATTCAATGTTCGGTTTCTACGACCGCTTCTTCTATCAATCCAGCTCTAGTAGCATTTGCCGCATTTGCCTCTTTTCTCATTTTCCACTTCGTTTTTAAATCTTTCTTTTCTATTGTCTGAACTCCTCGATTTTACTCGATTTAGAAAATCGATGATGGAATATAAACCCAAAGTCGTTCGACGATAGGAGGAGTGAAGCAGAAGAAGGAGAAGATTCAATCTGGTTCCGTCGTCGCTTTCGTCAGTTGGTGAAGGAGTTGGAGAAACATCGTAAGAAACGATCACCGAGAGAAACCCCGTTGACGTTGCGCATTGATGGCGAAGAGAGGAAAAAAAACCCCTCCTCCATGAGATGCTCTTCCTTTTTTGTCAGTTTTGATGTTATTGTTGTTGTTGAAGTTGTACTAGGTAACGATCATTCACGAATCCTTTCAATTATCAAAGCAACGTACTTTGACGTATGGATTTTCAATGTCACAAAACATGATGCATAATTCAAAACCATGCGAATCAATTGATTTTATAGAGGTATGGTTATGACGTGAGAATCCATATTCAACGTTTATCGTGAATGTAATATATTTCATGATGGCCGTGATCGATACTGTAATATCGGAAATTATTGCCATATAGTAATAGTTACTTGCTCTCAATCAAAGTTTTAATGAATGCTGTGTAAAATATATTATACGTCGTAATAATAACATTTTCGCCATGAAATATTTGATGGGATAACGGTCAGGATTTAATCGAGTGGCATCGACTGATAGGACACGTTGAGAGATTCCTCCGATAAATTTGAATTGGTTGTTGTGAAAGCGTGACAATATCCTTTCTTGATCATCGATGTACTGTTTCATTCGATTCCAAACTTGTCTGAGGAATTTCAGGGGATATTGTATTTTTTCCTACTATAAACTATAATAATGTTATCGAACACCAATTTATTGTTGATCATTTCTACTTATTGTGCTTATGCAGCTCCCATTCCCTAGTTTCCAGTTCACAGGCATGACCATACATGATCAGGCGTACGCGCCTGCATTTGGGGCCGAGTTAGCATGATCAAGCATGTGTATTTGTGATAGAAAAATCAACACAGAGTCATTTTGTATGAATATTCCTCAGTTGGTGAGATTTTGCATGATCACAAGTGAGAATGGTTTGTCGTGCATGATCGCTGGTGGTTGAGCTTGATCACGGGTTTCCACGTGGGTGCGAAGTTGAAGCCCTTAAAGTGATGACAAAGCTCAAAAATGAACGACCAAGTGTAATCAGGCTCACTCACGTGCAGTCAGTATTGAATACGAATAATTTTGACGAAAAATGTCCATGATCAGACCTGAACACGCATAATCAGACCTGAACGATTTTTTCACGGGTTACAAAAAATATCTAATCCATTTCTTTTATGTTTTGTTCATTCCATCAAATAACGTATGTTTTGTATTAGAATCCTCCGTAATTCTGATTCTTTACACGGAGGAAAAGGTATCTGGAAGAATACCATAATTTATGGATTTTTGGCATTGGTCTAACCCGAGTCAAAATATGTACGTGAAGATATCTCTAAAAGTACCATGATGGCTGGGGGACTTTAATGAGGAAGGTATCATACTTCTTCATGAAAGTTCAAGAAATTACAGGACTTCTAGAGGTTCGTTCCCATAAATATTTTGACTCGGGTCCGACCAACGCCAAAAATCCATAAATTATGGTATCTTTCAAGATATTTGTTCTCTCAGTGTAGATTTCATTGATTTAATTGAACCATTTGAATTCTTGTTGCATGAGGATGACATCAATACCTAGTCTCGTTTTGTAGAAGATTCGCGTGATGAAACGCACCTTTTTGAAAGTTGAACAAAAGTTAGTGCAGGACACAGCCAGGCCTCATTTAAGGGTGCTCACTGGACACTTGTTATTCATTTTCTAATTTCTGTCATGCATTTGTAGCTTCTCTGATGCTAGCAATCAGCAGGAAATTCCCGAAGAAGTAAATATATTATTCCATAAAACATTCCAGAATCCCAGGAAACCACCCATTCTCATTACACACTTCATAATCATATCGCTAAGTGCACCAATCACTGGCAATTCAATGCACCACTGATGGTCCAATCACCCTCATAAAGACCTGTTAGTTGGGATGGTTCCATTTCAGTTCCATACAAATTCGAATCAACTACGCGATTTTGAAATATCATCCTCTTGAATTGCGATACGATTATCCTTTCTATCTATCTATCCATCTATCTATCTAGATCATTCAATTCACTTGAATCTCTTTTTGTTACTCCACATATCTGCGAGTTGCGTTCCAAATACTGCCATTGCATGAAAACTATGTTTATAGTTTCGATACATCCGCTCGAACTCTGAAATATTGATCCATCGATTCTGGTTCTTCAATGAGTTTTGAAGCGCTATGTATTCCTGAAATCGTCCAAATATGTTTTAATATCGGGAGTGTGAGGTCTTTGAGAGAGCTTCAGTGCTATCCAGAATTTGAATAGAATAAATAAGTGAAGAATCATTAAAATCGAGGGAAAGAAAGCTCCCGATAGATAGCCAGGCTTGACAAAACAAACGTGATATACGAAAAAAGTTGAAAAATCGAATCGAACGTGAACGGTAGGAAGGAGAAGAAAAAGAAAGTAAAATAGAGAGGAAAAAAGAAGAACATTCCAATATTATCTGAAACTACAGAGATTTCGTTAGTATTGATTTATTTCCCGTCTGTTAATTTCTTCATTTCTGACGATCAAGGCAGAATGCCTTGATTGTGACTATTGGCATCGAGAAAATTGGTTTCGAACCTCAACAATGTGCTTTTGCGCGCTCAAGAATCGAAAGAACAGTAACACAAAAGGAAGAAAAGAAGGAAAAGAACACCCGCATCGAGCTGTGGTCGCGACCCGACTCACCGATATATAAAATCCAATATCTCTCAGTTATGAGACTGAAGCATGAGAGAAATAGATGTACGTATATATATATCCGATTCTATTTTCGCTCCTAGGGTATGAAACTATTTGTACGATATGATGAATAAATTGGGATAACGTGTGTTTTGGATTCTCCATTTAGCTAACGTTCAATTCTATTCCAAATATACAGTTTTCACTTCAACGTGTCTGTTCAAGGAATGATATTTATGATACCAAATTGTCTCTTCGAGTGTTTCCCTTGAAGACATCTTGATGTAGGGCCAGTTGTGATTTTTTGAAGAGATGATTTTCGTAAAGTGAGCTTTGGCGTAGTTTTGAATTCTCACACACCCCAAGTGGCACAAGGAGTCTTCAAACATTTTCCGTTTGTTCTATGATCATGCATAGATTGTGCAGGTGAGACTGTTTTGGATAAATCCGAAGAAGACATTATAAGAATGTGCATAGAACATACTTATCCGAAACAGTCTCATCCGATGATTCTGAGAATGATCACAGATCATGCTCAAAACTTCTAAGAACCTTCTCAACATTCATAACCTGTTGTGCTACTTGGGACCTCCTGATATGATCAGTGAGAGTTATTCTTGCTTCGATGCAAGACCACCGCCAAACGGAATGCAATGGTAACCATCATTCTAGGTCAGACCTACACGTGAAATCCCCTTTACTCGATATTCGCTCGGCAGAGGTGCTACTTTTGTCACTCACCCGGGGTCATTGTTCATATATTCACTTACGTAATAGGTCACACCGTGTTGGGAAACAGTTGAATCTATCTGGGCTTGATGATTGAATTTGAAGACAGGGAACCCGGAAATCATGAGAATGTGAAGTTTCGTTATAACCTCAACGCGTTGATATGTGAAGATATCGATAATTAAAGGATTAACCCCCAATAGTGCCTCTTGCTCGTTATTAATTAATTAATTAATTAAACCAGACACATTTTAACGATTAAAAAATGTAATTCATTCCAAATATGACCTGAACATGAACTGAGCTGATCCAAAGGGCTCACTCCACTGAACAAAAATCAAGCTTACAACTAACTATTAGTAAAATGACAATCAAACAATTCACAGAATAATAAAGACCAAATAATATTTTTGACTACGTCGTCGATTCTACAGTCTCATGACATGTGCACACACGATCGTGACGTTATACTCTCGATCCGACGGTGAATCCAACGGAAAGTTATATCACGAAGCGCGGTTCTGACAGTATGACACGAGGTGCATAGCGTATCAAATTCTTTACTGGGAGCAAAACACTAGAAAACCGTGTTCCAAACGTCGAACCAATCGCGAGGGCTCGATTTCTAGTGGAGCACTAGTGATAAACTAGCAACAAGCGATTCTAGGAAAGCGGATTGCCTCAGAAGGAGAGCAACCCGTTGCAGATCCCAGGATCTTGAATTCTAAGTGAGCGGTGACCAATCCAATCTGTCCTGACCAATAAGGAGCTATATGACCTATTCAAGATCTAATGCAATTAGCCTATTCAAGGCTTTCCTGGTTGTGTTCTTAGCCGTGAGAGGGTGGCTGCTATCTAACCCCGGTTGGCCTGGTTTTCGCCTCTAATGAACAAGGAATATTCTAGCCAACCTTGTCATGGAATACCCTAACCAGCTACGACTCTCTGGCGGCAGTTTCTCTCCTGCCAACCACCCCCTTTCCCTAGGAACTCCTATCTAGAGATCGTGTGCGAGCATACGACCCGACTGTTCTATCCCTTTGAGGTGATACCCGCAACCCCTGAAAACGCAACCAGACCTATTGGTTAGAAAAGGACATAACCAAGACTGTTCTGACAAAATACTAGAAAACGAAGAAATGAAATGAAAATATCGTTCTGTACAGACCTCCTTCAATCGATAGAGATGGTCTGTACAGAGTGACATTTTCCTTTCATTGTTTCATTTTCGAATAATTTGTCAGAAAAGATTTGGCTCGGATTGCATCGTCAGGGGCCACTGATATCCCCTCAACATATCTCGGTGGAGCGGTTTCTCTCGCCTCAGCGATCGTTTCTGTTCTAGCAGAGTTGATCGGGAGAGAAGAGTGCTTAATCTCGTTCCAACACCTCCTCTAATCCCCTGCTGGAGTTTTCCCTAGCCGCGAGCAATTCGTCTGCCGCCTATCGGTTGCGAAACGGAACGCTCTCGCACGAGTATCACACTCAAATCGTTCGATACCTTTCTCGAACGCACCCTGCACATGCGCGGTGCTTATAACCTATATATCCAAGATGGATGACAAGTTTTGTTCACAACCTGCCATCCACGAAGTAAGATATAAGAAGGGCAATCTCTTATGGAATCCCCAGCAAACACGACTGCTGGCGTTTCAAAGGGCCAGTGACGGCTCCTCAACGGCATTGCCGGACCATCAGTGGCCCATTGAAACACCAGTAATCATTGTTTGTGGGGTCGTGTTCAGAAAGTGACACACTTTTTATCGCCAACTTGCAAGTCAACTTCTACCACTCGTGGCGCTCGCAACAGGTTATCAGGAATTAAGAATGGAATACTGTGTTCAATCTAGAATAGTTCGATATTTCATGTATGCGAAACCCATTAACCTAATCATGTAGTTTGTGATAGCTCGGAATTGAATTTACCTAATTGTAATTGAGTGTTACGGACTAATTATGTAAATTTCAAGAAGACGTCAATATAACGAGAGATTTGATTGTGGATACAATCCAATACCGTAAGGTTATAAAAGGTTATGTTGATAACCTCCAATTTTTTTTGTATGTTCTGAACTTGGCTCCAGACTCTGAAGTTAATCAACAGCACCTTGCTCGTAGCGCCTCCAAGTGACGAATTTGAACATGCAAAGCGGTGAAAAAAAGTGTGTCAGCTCACTTTTATGGAGATTGCCCTCCTTATATCTTACTTCGTGCTGTCATCACTCGCACGAAGTGTCGTTTCAGGTTAATGATAAGTAGACGAATTCTTCACTGAACGTTAATTTATGCGAACTCGTCACAAGAATCAATGAAGAATTCCTCATGAATATACCAAAGACTGTTGTGTTGCCTGAAAAAAAACAACACTGATTGGATGGAATCTCTGCAATCAATGTTTCCAAGGGTTCTTAGTAGCATAAAATACCTTCAACTATCCCAAACAGCAAAGTACTAGAAAAGCTTCCCAACGACACGAAGCAACTGTCGTTGGGAAGTTCCTAGGAGGTTGCATCACCAAATGCGCATCAACATCTAACAAACTTGGAAGTTGTCATGATGCTGCGAAGATTTTTGGGTACATGGAGCCATCATAAGTGAGATCGAACAATCCTCCAACAACAAAACACAAACTAGTAAACAGCAACACTGGAGCAACAGTTGCACTGCAACTTTTGCTGTCAGGGATGCTAGTTTCAGTTCGAATTGACCTAAACAGTATTACTATAGATGGAGTATGTGACTTCCACGTGAAACTTCAGTAGAGGATCGATGGATAAGGTAGCCTGGGAGCAGCGATGTTAGGAGAATCTTGGGATCCTCCATCGATTGGACGATTCCTGTAGGATTGATTATATGATTGGACGATATGGAAGAATTGTCCAATCAACTTCATGTACCAAGATTCTCCCAACATCGTTGTCTGGGAGAGGAACAGTGCTAGACAGGTGAGTTGTGCTCATGAAGAATAGAGGAAAGGAGTACGATCACAATACTTTTGAAGTGTCCTCGAAAACGTAACCTAGGTTGGCCTCGAAGATGGCGCTGTCGCACGTGTGTACCAGTATGTACTACTAGCGACCATGGTAACCAAATTTTTAACCAATAAGACTCTGGTTTTGACCGTTGCAAGCGTCATCAGTGGTAAAATTATAAACTACCTGGATCATCATTTCACGGACACTTTCGTTGGAGGAACCAGGCTTTGATCGTACTCCTTTTCTCTATTCTCCATGGTTGTGCTACTTTTCCTACACTGAAAAAAATGTAGTAGAACGAACCTCGCGACGAGTTCAAATACGGCGAATCTCGCCGCGAAGTTGAATCAACTCAATATCGATTGAAGTGGCCGAATAAACAATTACTTCAATCGATATTCAGTTAACTCATCTCTGTGGCGAGATTTGCCGTATTTGAATTCGTCGCGAGGTTGGATCCACTCCATTTTTTTCCAGTGTAAGAGTGTCTCATGATGAACAGGAAGTTGACATAAATATTCTTCGATAGGAATCATTCTGGATTCTGCTTTGGGGTATCAAGAGGACATTTAGAACAGCACAGACAGCTCTGTAACTCATTTCGGGCTTCCAAAGTATGGGCGTTATTATCCCTATCAGCTGTCAGCACAATAAACGCTGTTTCATCATCGAAAACCAGTAGAAAATACCGAATGTAGTCAGACGTGTGAACACGAATTTCTACAATTGATAATACATTGGCATTCCCTAATCTATCAATCAATGCTGGTGGGAATAACTTCCAACTGAGCAATTTTGGTGACTGTCCATGACATGGCGAACATATTTCCCTCGTTGTATATTTTTTCCCATACAAAATTCCCTTCCTTCCACATAGAAAGAAAAGAGGAAAGTGAAAGGAGGTAAGAAAGGAGAGAGAGACGATTTTTCCTCGTGTACACGTTGTATTATATATACGTGCATTCAATCAAATAGACGAAGTCCATTCAAGTCGACCGTACTCTCGATATTCATTTTATGTTGGTACATGGTCTGCGCCACGATATATGAGTACAGTAACGAAGGAACCCAAGATCCTCTCTCTCTGCACTCGGAGAAAAATTGAAAGAATATAGTGGCAGTGGTAGCAGAAGCGGTGGTAGCAGCACCATCACCATCACCACCTCCCCTACCGATGGAAAGAAGGAGAGCGAGGTTGAAGTGAATGCGCGAGAGCAAATTAAGAAATGGAGTGACTGTAAAAAGCGTACTGAGGATACTGTGTAACATAGTAAGGTGGAAGTCAATGAAAGAACCGTGGATGATGAAGAGAAGCTGCCTGGAGTGGAATTTATATAGTGAAATAGAATCGAATAGAATAGAAGTGAACAGCAAACCGTTATCCGCGTTGAATTCAAATCGGTTCGTTAAATCTCTTTACCGAAGAAAGGAAAAACACATGTGCGCGGTGAATTAGCATGAGTAATCAATAATTATATCAATAATCCCAATCACGAAAAGATGATTGATATTTTAAATTTCCAATGAAGAGTTTTTTGTACTATATCAATTAAAACCGGAGAAACGATATCGTTGGAAAATGTATCATTTTTCTGTTCTTCGCTTGCTTGCGAAACAAAGCTTTTTTTTCAATTCTCTGTCGTCAGATGTAACGTTAGGTTTAGGCATTAAGCTTTTACTCCCCATGACACATTTCCAAAGGTAACACTCTCGACTGAACGTCACCACATCAGGGAGAAGATGAAAGCGCGCACGAGTTCCATTACTGTTAGAATTTCAACATCATTCGTATAGAGAATACGAATACACTGAATGGGTACGATGGTTTATATATGCATTAGAATTTATAAATTTAGATTCACGTGAGAAATAGAAACAAAAAATGTAGGATCGATATTCCTGTATAATAAACAGTGAACAAATATCCCCTCGATATATTTTCAACGGTATTCTCTATTATTCCGTTTTATCCCGAATCCAATGCTTTTCAATAGAGAAACTCGCTGGAGAATCCACTCGAGAGGACCAACCGCACTCAACTGATTGACACTTTTTTTGTCCAATAGACCATGCAAACTTTATCTCTCCTTCGTTTAGAGTATCACGATGAAATTGCGCAACCATCTCTGTGTCACGTTACCCCCTGTATCGTACTATCGTTTTGAACGAAATCGCCGATACTTTGAAAAATCATAGAGAAATTTTCAACCGACCATCTTTCAGCCTGGTTCTTTTATATTCCATTCATAACGCTATAAAAATAATCTCCCTCTTTTATTTGGTATCCTTGTATCCTCATCCTCGTAAAACGATGTCTAAAAGTGTACATGAGAGACAGAGTATAGTGCAGTCTTATAATTCTCGCTAACTTTTTCCCTACGTGCGGAGAAATTATCATCGTGGCATCGCAGCCGTTAAAGCGGCGTTAAAAAAGAATTCACGAAGTCTCGAATAAGAGAACAACAAAACAGAAAAAGAAATTGATTGAGCAGAGAGGAAGAAAGAAATATTATCATAAAGTACGTACGTAAGATAGATGTCACGTATTTATTCGAAATCTTTGATAAAACTTGAAAGGTGGAGCTTCGATTCCATCGAGATCAAATATTTTATATCCACGGAGTGTATATTTGAATTCATATTCAAAAAACATGGAACTTCGTCTTGCGTTTGCGAGATAAAGTTCCATTGACGTGAAATACTTGTTTCTCGACTGGATATTTTAGATGTCAGAAATCCTACGAAATCCCCGGAGAGACAAAACGAAAATTTCTTTGGAAAGAAACTTGGTGGAATTCCTCAACAATATTATCGAAATGAATTCATCGTGTGTAGAGTTGATTGCAATATTAAATGACCATGTGAGATATTTTGTTCCCCTTTTACCGCCACGGACAATTCAAATTCAACGATTATTCGAACATCGTGCAGGATCTTCAACTCGAACTCGAAGGGGAAACTCATATGCAGGAATCCGAGAGATCAAATATTTATGTTTACAGTCTACCCAAATAAATATCGACGCAACTCGCAGTCGACTCGCAACTCGAGGGAAATTTATCATATCCACCTGTTCACAAAAGATAGATCTGGGAAGGAAGATGCAATACTCTACGTGATTACTTTTTCTCTCGACGAATGTGGGGTGAGATGGTGGTGATTTTGTCTGTTTCGTGTGAATGTAAATACGATGATATTCATAGGAATGAGTGCTAATGATGGGATATTGATTTGAGGAAACCAACTCGTCGTAGCTCCAGGCGGTGTTGAAACTAACTCTAATTCGTGATTTATGAGAACGTGGAGTAGATCATGAGGTGTTTAATACCTACTGTATATACCGCGGATATGAAAACATTTTTTTTTGATAAACTGGTTCCCTGTGAAGCGCATTCTTGGTATTCAACGTAGTCTTTGTATGGCGTACCGACTCACCGTGCGAATGGCAGTGAATGAATATTAAAATGAATGATCTACGGTAGGGAAGTGCCAGATGTATAAGAACATCGGATCGGTGTCAGAGGGATAATAGTTCCTTCCCTAACCATCATCCTTGAAGGATATAAATGATTCCGAGGATGGATTCAAATGAATGAAAATATTAAAACTGCTGCTATGGTATTCTTCGATAGAATTTATTTGGGATTATTATTGATGTTTGATTTTCCTTGCAGGAAATTTGATTACACGGTGTTTCAAAGTTGTCCGAAGACGTAACTTTTCCAATAAACATGTTGTTCAATTACCAAACCATTGGCCGCAAAATTTAATCAGTGTTCCCTCTTTCGATACGTTACTGAAGTTTCTGTAACAATAGGGATATTGTACCTCACCGCTGAGTAAACTCAAACGTTATGGGATCGTAATATGAGTTTTCAAATTGTTACAACAACAATTAATTATTCTTATGGTATTTCTATCGAACTTGACGTTATGAAAATTTGAAAAGATGATAAAATGTTCTCGATAACATCATCTTCCAAATATATCCCTGATGGAAGAAGGAACCCACGTAGAAATTCCGGTACTGAGCCGATGGTGACGAACGGATCGGTACTGAAAAGGTATGGGCCACCAACAGTTGTCTGTTGATTGCGGATCCGTACTCAACCGACTTCATTTTAAGTTCGTGATATTTGAACTAACCGTTATTGACCACTTTTCCACCAATATTGGATTAACAACGGCACAATTTTAGTACGCAAGCGTTGGCCTCCAACGTTGATTCGGTACCGAACCAATGTGAATAAATATCTCGTGTACTTTGAGAGAAGACTTGATTGGCCACGTAGAAATTGACGAATGGTCCAGTACCGGCTTGATACAGGCTGCCAATTTGCAACTGTTGGCGGTCATCCTATGATCCCATAATAAATCTCACTCTAAATTCCCCCTAGTGCAGAAATTTTGATAATGCATTCAAAACCTTCCAAAGTTACAACAGCGCAAATAACGGTTGAGTAACAGTCGTCGGTACTTGAATGGCGATCAATACTAGTAGTATTAGTTCTCAATGTCGGAACCACACTGATTCCCAGTACTGAATTGATGTTGGTAACCGGTGCCGGATGAGAGTTATTTGGCGTTATCATTCCATCGTCCGGCCGACACCGGCTGTCAACGGTTGCACCCTGGCAGCCTGTATCGAGCCGGCAATGGAGCATCCGTCAATTTCTACAGGGGAAGTTACTCAGAATCGAATTTTGAAAATCATTCAGAACTATTGAAGTCAGTCCCATAGAGTATTGGCTCAACCTGGTGACTGAAAACTGATCGCTCGGAAAGATTCCAGATTTCCTGAACACAATGCGCAAGATAGAACCCCCCAAATGGATCCCAGTTGACGCCCAACAGGCCTCGATTTCTCATGGAACGTAGTAGGCTTTAACCGATCGAAATTCACCCATCCAACGAATTCCGTAGATATCTCACGAATCTCTCTGTCTCTCTCTCTCTTCCATCGAATTCTTTTTCACCGTTCAATGAATTTTCATAATTCCTTTGATCCTTCCTTCGCTACACGAATGTTTCCCACGCAATTCAATAGTGAATATTTCCAGATGAATTTGTTTGGATCGCATGACAAGTACAGTGACAACAAGGACGAATTTCGCTCGACCTTTCGAAAATCCAGCCAAGCAATAAGCCCAAAGCAGCTCTTCTTGAATTTCTTGCAAGTGACAGGAGTTCTCCAGCCGTGAAAAGATCTCATTCGCAGTGTGTTTAATCACATCGTGTCACCAACAGGTGAATACACCGTGCCAGTCAGATTCGTTTCGGATGCAATATTACACGATGAGGATTTTCTTTTGATCTTGAAAAACTTGTTTTTTTCACGGAACAGTTTTGTACATCTGGGAAACAACTGAAACCCGAATCACCCAATTGAAACCGAATTCGTGCTTTCCAGAAATCACATTCGAAGGCATATTCGACTTCAATTTGCTTGGAACGCATGGGCGATTTCCAATCGTCTCATTTCAACGCTCCTTGGAATTCCCTCGAAGCTCTGTGAAATGAGATGCTGCTGTGGAGAATACAAAGGCATCTTTTGATGTTATATGGAGACAAATGGAGCTGTAAGGTGAGAGAGAGAGAAGGTAGGGTATAGAATTTCAATAGTCAACCCGTTGGAATCTTCCGCTCACTCTGAGAATTGTGACGTCTCGTTGAATGATGATAACATCTTATGTGGAGTATAAACGTGTATACAATTTCGAGGTTGCTCGAACATGGTTGGAGAGGAGAAGAAGAACAATTAGGAAGGAATACCGTGGGTTTGATATGGCGAGATCCTGATTTCATCTCCATCTGTTCAAATAATACCCACGCGATAAAAGTAAACCTCTGATGACTATCGATAAAATTTCACGGGATTACATGTAGTATATCACTTCGAACGGGAGGAATGAACGAATCTATCGCGATGGAATCGTATTGGACCATGGAATTTTTAATTTTATGAAATAACGAAAATCTTGAGTCGTGGTAATCCTTCTTCTCGGTTAATAGCGGAGTCTCGACGATGTCTCATCACGAATCAAAGAGAAAGAGAGAGGAAGAGAGTGGAAACAGTGGGGGAAAAACAGAACGCGACGAGGAGACGAAATCAATGATCCGGATAAGTCGGAGGAAATTCGAATCTCTCGTATCTGTCAAATTTGATTACTTCACCCTCGTTTTCAGTGGCGTGACTTCTCTTGGATATATACATTACCTCTACGTTGCTCTGTTACCAATGTGACCGATGCTGCTACCAGTGGTGACACAGTTATCTTCTTGAAAAAGAAAGACACCAGGAGAGAGAAAAATCGAAGGGCTAAAGGAAATCATGCGTAAGTCGGTTATCGTCGAGCACTTTCTCCTCTTGCTTCTTCCTCTTGGTTCTCTCAAAGCTACGTTTTCTCCCAGATAAGAGGAACGGTATTTTATTACATCATATGTTTCTAATTGTAACACGCGGATTTTTCGAGGGAGAACTCCACCGATGCGGATCGAATCGTTGTTTTCAAAGCACAGGGAGCTACATACTACATAGCATACAGCAGACTTATTATACGTAGCTTGATATATATTTTCCTGGAATTCGTTTATCGACGAGTCTCGAGTCAGTTCATGAGAAAGTCTGTTTTCTTGGTTTTTTCAAATTTTTACGTCACATGTGGATGTGACACGACGGTAGTGGTGGTGATGTGGTGATCTTCCTTCTCGCAAGACATACCTCGCTGTTACGAACGAACGTAAATGTCTGACACGAATTTGCACTTGTTGTTAATATTTCATTTGGTCTCGGTATTCGAAGGAGAAACTCTCTCACCGTCCTAAGAGAACACGTGCCATTGTATACCATAAGGTTTTACGTTGGTGTGTTTGCTGCTTGCTACTTGTTCCTCGCTGCTATGTACGTTCTTGATCTTGAGATACATCCGAAATAATAAGGTCGAAGGTTTTATTACTTCACTCGACCTGTGCACTGACATTAAGAGTCTAAAGGAGAAAGAATAAGAGAATGGCTATCGAATAATAGCATGGAAAAATGAGAGGAAAATTTTATAAGAATAATTGAAAGGGGTTTTTTTGGGAACCGATGGAGGAGGAAAGTCTCGATTTACAGTATTTCAACTACTAAGAGTGGAGACTCGTGAGAGCAGAAACGGAATTTTGATCTGTTTATCGTACTATCGTAAATTTTTCCGACTGGAGTGGTCGAGAAAACATACGAACAAGTTTTTTCCTCTCGATAAGTCGTAGAAAACCCTCACGAGCAGATTTACAAATATTTTTAACACAGAGGAATTTTTATATACTTTCAAAATATAATATTCGTGACAAAAAACTATGATATCCATCAAGAACAGAACTATTATGAATTCAGGAATGAATTTGGGAGGGAAGGGTAGAATCAGAAAAATCAAAGGAATTACAACTCACAGGATGATTTTACATGAAGAAAAAAGAACCTTTTGTTGGATCAGCAAGTAGGGATGCATGCACAGAAGCACCAGACCAACATCGGTATCGTTTTGGAATTGACACGGAATTGAGAATAAAGATCTAATATTCGGACATATCATCAATAGTGTTGATTTCTTTCAATGTTAGAATAATAGGAAAGGAGTATTTCAAAATTATACATGTGACGAAATCCCTCCTCAAGAATAACAAGGATTACACTGATGGCTCTTGAAATGCCTGGAGGGTAGTAGATTTCACTAGGGCTGACTCCTCGAGTGTTCTCGATAAGATAGCAAACAAATTTTGCTGGAGAAGTCAACATGTTTTGCTGCCGCAGCGGAAAAGTCACAAAGCAAAATCAGATTCTGCTGTCTCAGTGAATTTTTTTACTCCTTGCAGGAGTGAAACGATCCGCTCCGTTGGATCCTTTCATTAATCCAACAATGGAGAAACAGAGTGTATACAAAGAATACATGAAAATCCATCTCAAAGAAAACTTTCCTTGCACAACATTGACTAGACACATCATCAATTACCTTCAATATCTGTATACATGGATGCATGTGAACCTCATGTGGAAGGAATGAAAAAAGAACAGCGGAAGAAAATTGAAAAACAAACACAAGAAAGGACGAACTTGATGAATCAATCCAGCACCGGAAAATTGATGAGTATTGTGATATTCATTTGAATCTCCTTACGATAGAAAGATTCATTCACTGCATCCGCATGGATTCCAAAAATGTCATTGAAAACCATTCCGGTTTTGATTCCAACGAATTATAGAAGATAGATAACGTTTCTCTCGTCGCAACGAGGAGATGGAATTTCAGTTTTGCGATGCACCGTCTAATACCGGAAACCCGAGGATGCGACATAACCCGAATCCATGTCAGGGAATATGAGACTCATTTTGACAAGTTATATGAGAGTCTAATTTTCCTTCTGAATTCAATATGTGTTTAATAACGCTTGTTTCTGTCACGACAAAATCTTGGTGCAGCGGTAGAGCGATTTATGGAGAAATAATTGGGACGTTGATAAAATGTGTTGAACTGACGATACCCGTAACAGTATTGTGAAATGAAATCATACGACATGTTTGGTACGTTATAACGTCATCGCAAACCGTATAGCGCAGAAAATTGTAAAACATTGTATGTGCGTTATTATCAGAGACGGAGAATATGTCTCACGAAAGTTATAACAGCTCGATAGAAACTTCGTCTTGTATAAGAGAAAGGTAAACTGCGGACTAGGAACTAGGAACTACGAACTACGAACTACGAACTACGCTTGTAGTGCTGCTGTTGCAGCCCAGTTGCATGCGTCGTTTGTTGTGGTCACGACACACATCGCATCTCGTTACCATAGTAATCATGTTTCAGTAGTCCATCGCAACAACTACGATCGCGATGTACCTTGAACGCGTGTGAAATAAAATGACTTTGATGATATTAAAGCGATAACTACGCTCGCAAGGCACATCGCTTCAATTAACGACATCAAACTCCAGAAATAATGGCCTAGGAATTTTAATGGCCGTGTGATGGGAAAATTCAAAAACTGATATCCTGATTCGAAGGGCAAACACCTCCCGATCAAAAGTCATTTTAGTGATAAATTTATCAAATTAAATTCAACAACGTGTTTTAATTAACCGTCGAATCGACGGATTTACAAGCCAATTAAGGAATCGAAATTAATTGGATTATCGATGAGTTCACAAGTCATACCATAGAGCTCATAATTTGATAATTCAATACTTGTCAAGTACGAAATTAATGAGGAGAAATTCAGCTATTATCGAAACACATCGAAATCGAATGGCTTTGGAGGAAAAACCTTTGGGAATTTATCATTCACACTCAATGCGATGAATATGAAAAATCATTTGTACAATTATCGATGTATGTTACACAAGCTTTCATCCCCTCATCAACGAGGGAAGAGATCGTCTTGAATTTTGTGAAGTACGGAATGGACTCAATGAAATTTCAGTTCGATACAATTGAAGATTCACAAACCAGATTATCAATGAAGATAATTGTAGTTGTCTCAAATCTAATGACATTTCCATAATACCATTTTGGTCCAATAAATTCGACAGATCTGATTCGACGTAAAAAAAGTAGAATTATTGAAAAGGGACAATTTTCCAATGGGAACGGAAAAAAAGAGAGAGAAATAAATAACACGATGGATGTCATTTTTCACATTGAAATATTATACAACATACGTGACCCGTTCGCAGTATCTCTGTGTATTAATTACCCCTCGATAAAAAGTTTCTTGGAAAACTCGCGTAAACTCGTCCTCCTCGGCACATTCGAACTCACACAAAGTACACAAAGGAGAGAAAAAAAGCCAAGTTCACAGCTACTTTTGTTATCTGAAGAAAAATTTCATGGATTCACGGGGGAAAGTTTGAACGAACGGGAAGAGAAACGAATCTCGGATAACATCTATTTTCTCAACGTTTAAAGACTAATTCGTCGAATTTTGGATTCAGGAGAAATCAATAAACTCGCAGCATCCTTGCGGACGAGGTTAAATTAAAACGAAGAGGTTACAGCGGATCTCAAAGTAATCCTTTCCCCTTGATGAGTTATAAGAGACTGTGAAATAACTTTTGATTTAATGAATGAAATTGAATTTCAACCACTTTGATTTCCAGGAAAACGTTCGGAGCGTTGATTCACAAAGACCTCGAGAAATTCGAAAATTTAATTCTTGGTCGAGAGAAAAAATCTGATGCTCGGGATTTGTGGAAGTCAAGAGAAACGTTTCGCTCGGCTCGGTCGCGGGAAATGCTTTGGTGAATGAGATTTATGATTTATTCAGATTGATACTGTAATTTTATTGGGTTGACGTTAAAGGTAGTATTCTTGATAGGAATGTGGGTTTATTTATCAGAGTATTTTGAGAATACTCCGCGAGAGTGAACTTTGAGAAACTTTTCCAAGTTTTCGGGAAGCTTTTGAGAACTTTGATCAACTTTGTGTTCTCGGAATTCATTTGGGATCGATTTGATGATTCTAAAGAACTCTAGGGAATTTTTTGAAGGCAGAGGGGTTTTTATTTTTCAATCCTATCGATAAATCGTGGGGAACTCAAAAGTGTTTTCAAAAATTTTTGAATTGTTCAAAAAAGTTCATGATATCAAGGACAGATCAGTAACCTTCCTTCAGAAACCCTCTAAAGAACTTGAAAACTTTGGTACGAAAATTCTTCAGAAAACATCGAAACAAGTTTGAGAATTTTTGCAAATTTCTCTGATGATCTCTGAAATTTGTCCTGAATTCATCTGAAAAATTGAGAATACATATGTGAATGAACTATTTGGTGCGATCCTGGTGAGCCAACCTTTGGATCGGATCTGCTGATACAAATTTCACCAAGCTTAGCCCAGGCTTGAGAATGAGAAGATGAAGCCTAAGTTCACCAAGCATCAACCAATGCTTCTTTTATCACAGGGATTGTGGTGAAAAAAGTAATTGATGTATATTCCAGCTTATGAGTTTATCAAATTGAACAAACTATGAAACAAATGTGCCAAGCTTGGGACAGGCTTGTACTATCACTGGCAACTTTGCGTTCTTGGATATTTCAATCAATTTTGATGTTAAGGTCGAATCATGCTCAAAGTAATGAAAAACCAAGGAATCCAGTCACCGATTCATCAACAGTGATAATTGATCTTAAACAAGGCCAAGCTTGTACCAAGCTGGGGCCAAATGCAATGGCATCATAAATGTACTATGATCGACTGATCAGTGGACGCGACAGGGAATTTCGAGAACAGTGCTTCAATGGTTTTTAGCTCCAATTTGTTCCTGGTACATGCGCCAAACCTGAGGCAAGCTTGGGTGTTTTTCAGCCTTTTCAATACCCACATCGAAAGCAATTCGAATTTTTCTACAGAAACCTGAAAAACTCTCCAGTTGTGGAAGTTGTTTCAATATTATGTGACATTCCGATGAACTAGGTATTGTTTTTGTTGAAAATTTTTTCTTTTTTTCTCGACATCTATCCACGAACTCTTCGAATTGGATCTGTAAAAATTCAGGATCTCTTCAACCAACCTTGAAAACTTGATTGAATTTTCTCGTAGAAAACTGTGAATTTATTTTCATCGAATTCTAGGAAAATTCACTGTGAAATTCCTGAAGATTTGTAGCAGATTTCCTGAAAAATTCTATGAATTCCTGAAGATTTTTTGAAAAAATTCTGAGCAAGTTTGGATCTCAAGAACACACTCTGACGCAGAGTCGAAGATATTCTATTCGAACCTGGACGCCACATTCGTGTTGTGTACCTAAGGAACTTCCGGAAGTGAAATACATCGAAGTTCTGTTCGAAGTTGGGTGCAAGACTTGTGTGGAACTTTCTGGAATAGTACTTCGATTTTGATACAAAGGCACTTGTAGAACTTCTGGAGTAGTTCAAATACTCGAACACTTACACCTCTCGTAGCATTTTCATCGCACTCCCGTGAAATTCGAGAATTTGCTGAATTTTTCATCTGAAGGAAAATTGATCTTTCAAGATGAAATGATTTAAATCGGGCTAGAAATAATGGGTAGCATTTTCTAACGCTTTTTAGAGCCCGAACTCAGCTCAATGAGATCTGAATAAGAGGCCTAGTGAGGCTCTCATTTGGTCCACAGGCTCTAATAAAGTCTAAGGAATGTGATAAATCATTTCTAGCTGTGTTGAGGTAATTTTACTCTGAGGGATCATTTTGTTCACTTTTTCTGAACAGTTCTACAGCTCAATCTGGATGAATGTGGAGACTCATCATTGATGCAAGGCTGGCTGGGATTCTAACGAACTATACTAAAGCGAAGCTTTAGAAAGCAGCTTGACTGAGGCTTGAAATGATTCCACATCGTTCCAGAAATCATCGAACCTCAATTTTGACTTTCTGCAATAAGAACATTTGGCAGTTTCAAATTGTCATACTTGGTCTAATTTATTGTTAGGAATCGATTCTTGTAAATATAATTTATGCAAATTTATAGGAACCGAATACTTTCTCCATAAAGGAGAATCGATTCTGTTCAAGAATCGGCATCACTAACCAGCTTATCCAGTCATTGTCCATCAAATGCATTCATGGCATCGCTGAATGTTTACATGAAAAGAACGCTAGTTTTGTTACGTGCCATAATCTTCATAGGCAGTCCAGAAATTAACATTCTTCAGAACTGCAAACATCGGTGAATGTTGCGCGTTTTTTTTCAACTTTCAGAAAGTCCCGCTGAGGTTCACGATTTTGTAATCATTCAAGTTCTGTGGAATCAATGCAAAATCACTTTAGCAGAGAAGAAGAACATATCTGGGACTTTTCAAATGGGAAGAGTTCCAAAATTGTTTATAGTTCACATATAGGGGAGAGTCGGATGCAACCGGGTAGATGGGTCAAACCGGGTACCTCAATATCTTCCTGATTAGTGCGTTTTTCTGACAGCAAACGCTTGGACTAGTAGCAGTAGACATTTTGAGCAGTTGGAGAGAACAACAGCATCGATGCAACGCGGTTTATCACTTAGGACGTCCCATGCAGGTATTGCCATGACTTGAAAAAAACCCAAGCTTGTCCTAGGATTGGCACGTGTATCAGGAACAAACCTCCGTTAAGAATGATTTGACCCATGATGATTGGTTCCATGATTGTTCCGCTGTTTCCAATGGATAATAGTTAGTCATGGGACATTTGTTCGTGTCTTTGGAATGGCCAAAAACTGCACTTGGTACCAGCTTGGCACAAGTAGGAAAATCAAGCTAAGGTTAAGATGATTATTTGAGCCGATGTTGTACACATAAGTGGCACAGTGTTTTCAATTAGTGACCGAATTCCGAGTTCACAATGGATAAAGACTTGTGCATCACTATCGGGCCAAGATCAGTCCAATCTCCTCCCCATGATTGGCCCCACACTTCAGTTTCACACCCTAAGATGGATATATTTGATCTAAATAAGAATAAAACTTGACTCAATGGTAATAGGCTACTTTTAAATGTGATCATACACGAAAATCAACTAATCTTGAAGAACTCTCTGAAGGATTTCAAGATGTCTTTCCCATGCAGGGGTTAACAAGACTGGGAAAAACCCAAGCTCGTCCCAGTCAAGACTACCAAGGCACATTTAATCTATCGTTTTAGGATGATTCATGTACAGTATTCCGAGGGAGAACTTTGAGCTGAGATATGGATCAAATTACTCTTCTCATCGATATCTGTGATGAAAGAAGCATTGATTGATGATTGGCGAATCATTTGAACTAGGCTGGAACGAACCATTGGCCCAAGCTTGTCCTGATCTTATCACTCCCAAGCCTGGGCCAAGTTCATTGAATTATTCAAGACAAGTCTCGGCAGGTCTTGTGCCAGGCTTGGTCCATGATTATTAGACCATTGTTCGATACACACATGGGGTTGTTTGAAGTTTTCTGCGAGAAAAGTTGTTAAAGTTATTAGATTTGTGTAGTGAGTTTCAAGTGATCTACCAGTCTCTCAAGAGAGAGACACGTACGTACTTCAATTGAGCACTTTTTCCCTGCGTATTTTCATTTTTTATCAATAACTCGCCTAAAGCAACACATAATCTATCTAAGCCATATTGAACTCAACGAGTTACTGTGGGGTCAAACCTGGTACTTGAGATGTCACCTCCTAATTCATGGAATTTAACAAAATTTTTGTTGTTATTCTAAGATAATCATCAACACATGTTGATTCTTGAAGATTCCTTCGCGCGTGCTTGCGACTTTTGTTCTTCACTGAGTTGGCCGCAAAAAAATTCTTCCTCCGAACAATTTTTTTTAGTTTGTCAAGATATATCAATTTTCAAACATGACTCATGTCTGTTTTCGGAATTTTCATCGAATTCAACAGTTCGTGCTGAAAATTTCACAATCCAGAAGTGTTTTGCATGGATTCAAGCGAGTACCCGGTTTTACCCTACCCATGGAGTGGAACCGGGTTCTTGTATCTTTCGACTAGAACGGATATAAAAAAAATTGTATTAATTTTACAGCAATATACGAAAAGTATGTTGTTAATGAATGAATAAGGAAACTAAAAAGCTTTGGTTGGTTGATCTATTGCTAATAAGAACTTCTCTATGACCGATTGAAGTTATGGTACCCAATTTTATCCGACTCTCCCCTAACTTGTACATCACCCATACTGAATTAAATAAAAATTATTTCAAAATTGATCTCGAAATTATCTTCAAATTTTACTAAAAATATTCAAAAAGGGGTTTCTCGTTTCGCTGATTCTTTCATTTCCACAGTACTTTTCTTGACATGTTTTAGTGTGATATGTATTTTTTTTCCTCACATAAACCTGGAAAAAAACTCCCACAACCTCTGTTGTGTTTTTCAACGCCTTCGGGCTGAATGAACATGAATAGAATGTCGCAAATATCTGAGGAGGATTGAACCTCGACGATTCTAAATGGTATAATTTGTGAGAACGATTCGTCGTATTCAGACCTTCTTTCCACGAAAAATAAATTCCAGTGATTTTTTTCAATTAATCTATGAAATTTGATCCTTAAAATTACTCAATCTAAGATAATGTTCATAATTAGAATTTTCATTTTTCATCACAGATGATTCTTTGAAATTCATCAAAATTCGAAGCTTTCGGTCAATGATTTCCTTCAGATAAGAGACCATTCACAACGTATTTCTGTACCGGATTCTGGGTCATACATTTGAAAACCAAGCATTTTTCCTCTCTCATTTTCGCGAAGAATGATGAATTCTTATTCCCGAAGAGTGAAAAAATTTGAATTTCAATTCACAGAATTATATGAATTTTGTGAGCTTTCTATCCAATTTTTATGCGGCGGGTGTATAGAATATATAGGGAATTTATAGAAATTCCATATGAATTTCAATTCATTCATATAAACGTATGATTCTTATTTATTGTTTATCCAAAAACAAAACTTCCGTGAAACTATTCTTCAGTACAGTGGATCAGGAAAGTACCCAAGGGGGAGAATTTTGAACATTTTATATATAATTTATACACAATTATAAATGAATTATTGATCAGCTGTATCAAATTACACATTGTAAGATCTCAATTTTTAGGAAATGAATGAACGACCAACTCTGATTGATTAGGTGAAGACACACGATGTTCAGAGTGGAATTTTGGAGAATCGTCATTTTTTTGTTTTGTTGAAAAAAGGAAAGAAAAATAAGTGAGATTAATGTGTGTATTGTACGAGGTCAAGGGAGCGAGTTATAAAACAATTCATATCCGAATTGTATTTATTGTGATTCCTATTTTTCAATGAAATGAATCCGAATTACAACAAAGTTCTTACAATATCAATTCAATATAACCCGTGAAAAAATCGTTCAGGTCTGATTAGGCGTGTTCAGGCCTGATCATGGACATTTTTCGGCAAAATTTCTCGTGCTCAACACTGACTGTACGTGGTTAGGCCTGACTACGCCTGATTATTCATTTTTTAACTTAATCGTAATTGAAAAGGCTTGAATTTTGTATCCACGTGAAAACCCGTGATCAAGCTTGACCGCGTGCGATCATGCCAGACATACTATTTTCGGCCTTGATCATCCAAAATCGTATCAATTGAGAAGCCTTTATACCAAATGACTCTGTGTTGATTTTTTTATCACGAATGCACATGCTTCGTCATGTGAAATCGGCCCCGAATGCATTCAAGTACGCCTAAGCACGCGTGATCATGCCTGAAAACTGGAAACTAGAAAATAGAAACTGTGGAGCCTTCCGAAATAGCTTCCGGAATACCTTTAATTGGTTGAGAAGTGATCAGGTCATGACCAGATGATCAGGTCAGCTACTTCGGAAGGCTCCTGTATGAGCACAATAAGTGGAAATGATTGACAATACATTAGTATTTTATCAAATCAGAAAAAGGATGATGAAAGGAACTCATCTTTTTCTCAAGTTATAAAACTTATCAATTCTGTATAGATTTTTCATGCATAATAAGGCATAATCAAGCATGATCAACCGTAATTAAGCGTGATTAGTCCTGATTACATGGGTACAAAATTGAGGCCTAATCACGCCTGATCACGCCTGATGAATGAGACCTGATCAGGCGTGAGCAGGCGTGGATGATTCTTTCACGGGTAATGTTATTTTTGTTCGTCTTCCCACGTAAATTTGGAGGTGAAGAATTTATATATAGGGATTATATAAAAATTATGCAGAATCCTGTCCTTGAAAACGCTTCATCGTACATGACTTCATGCGATTCTCGTTCGAATATTGAATGCTTGTCTGTATATACACAAGAAGACATTGAAATATCGACATTCGTTATATTGTTGATCTTGACATGAATTCCAATATCTATCGGGCATATGAATTGGAAATCGGGGAGGATTCCGAACAGGTTCACAGAGAGCAGCGGATTTCAAGATTAAAAAACTCCTTGAATAAAAAAAATGTCTTAAATTATATCGAATTTATATTGTATTTGATATAAATAATTATTAGGATGGCGAAAAAAACCGACTATGTTTTCTCGTGTTTCGTACGATAATATTTTAGTTCTTCATATTTCAAAAGTCCTCTCCAAAGATCAGCTCGGAAAAAACTTTTTCAGGGATCGCTCAAAATTTTCAAAAGGTCTGAAAATAATCCAAATGTATTTCGATTCCATTTTTAACCCTCAGCCTCCACACCTCATTCACGCAACCGCTACCTCCACACGAGTGCGAATTTGACTTCCCAATTCTCATCCTGTGTAATTTCGTGAAAATAAATCAGGATAAAAGTGAAAATTACATGAATTCAGGGTGAAATTTTCCAAGAAATTCATTGATGGTAATTGGTAAAAGAGAAGGTAATGTATTTTGTCTCGAAATTCAATGTGGAAGCAATGTATTATGTAAGCAGTTACTGGGTATTGAATTTTCGGTGGTGCGAATTCGCACTCGTGTGGAGACTGAGGGTTCAATTTTTCTTCTCGTCGCACTAAAACTCATTTTCAAAAGTCACTCAGAATTTATAAACATTTTTTTAATTCATTCCTGTTGATGTATTTGATTGACCTTTCAAAAGTTCATTGTAACATCCAAGAATGTGATTGCTGTAATGTATCAATTATTTTTCATCTTGTGATTTGTTTTTATCCATTAAGATTTGAATTAACCCCGCTGGGACACACTTATAGTTTCCTCACACATGGGATACACTGGGGCAGTTTGACCAAAGTGTTTTTCTATCGCTCATATCTCGGCTTTGAAACATCGTGGAGCAATGTTTCTTCTTCAAAATTCATCGCCGAAGTCTGCAGAATACGAATCCGAAACCCGCTTCGCTCTTCAGTTGATATTTTCCTTATTATTCGAAGAAATGTAAAAGTATTAAACTTTTTCAGAGATATACAACTTTTGGAAATGAAGGATGGATGGGTCATTTGGACCCAGTGTATCCCCAGAGGGTTAAATGTAATAGTACATACTGAATGTTGATATGAATTTCCAAATGTCGCTCGGAAACATGGAGAGTGAAGAACTTAGGGGTCTTTCTGGTTAATATTTCCCCAGGAGAAATTTGATCAGGCATTCTTTATCTTTAATGAGATTCTGATCAGGTTAGAATCTAGAAACCATGGATGAACAAAATTTTAAGAGGCTCTTACAAGGGACTTATGTAATTTTCCTGATAGGATTCAAATACAGTTGTGACACAGGGGTACAAAAGGGTTCGGATGAGATTTCCATAGAATCGAGCGAAATAAGGAACGAAACCTGATGAGGACCTGATAGGAAATCAGGCATACCTTCTCAGGCCCTAATATTTTCCCGTTCAAAATTTCTACTAGGGTTTCAGGAAAAATTGTTTTCTTGAACATTCTTTTGCCATAGAAACAATAAAGATATCGTTTTGAAAATTCGTAACTTATATTCACTAAAGATCGAATATTACAACAAATTTTTTTTCTTGACATTGATTTTCTCGAAGAAAACACCAGGAAATGATGGTGGGGATGATTTGGAGCGGCTGGATGATCTACAAAAAACAAAAAAATGGCATATTATTCCTTGTTGAAATGGCTATCGCATGAACTAGAACAACAACAAAGTGGTAGCCATTTTTCGTAACAAGAAAAACGATCTTTGAGGGTCTAAAATCAAGAAAAAATCAGGAAACTTTTGTCCAATCAGAACGATTCTAGTTCATGCGATAGCCACTTCGACAGGGAATAATAATTTTTCATTGCTCTTGTTCTTTACAGATCATCCAGTTGCCCCAAATCTTGCCACCTTCATTTTTTGGTGTTTCTTAGAAAAAAAAATCAATGTCAAGGGAAAAAATTTTCCCTCAAAATCTTCACCAGAGAGACCCCTTGAGAGATATGAATTCATAAATTCTGAACAACCTATGAAAATGAATATTTTGACTTGTAATTTTGAAGAAGCCAATAAATAATCTTTGAGTTTCTAAATTTCACCGTAAAGAGGATGAAAGTCGAGAAATAAAAGACAACAATTTTGGCTACTTTGAGACTTTTCTGAAATCTGAAGCGATTCGTAAAACATTCTTTTTGTAACTGATCTTCGGAGAGGACTCTTGAAATATGAAAACGGAAAGAATAATCGATGTTTTCGTGCCACTTTAATAATTCCTCCAATCCGACTGAGAGAAAATTCAACTATTCATTTGTCCTTCCAGTCCATCCAGTCAATACAGAATCAATAAGTAACATTATAGAAAAATTCATTCAACAATAATCTCGCGTAATAATGAGTACATTTTTCCGCATACACAATTCATTTCAATCCGTTTCAAATCCAGCAGTCACGGTAATTCATGAATTCAACAACAGTGGAAGCTTCAATTCCAAATGAGAGGCATCATTCACGATGAAAATTCACAACAGCGAATAAAAGTTGCATACAATGCTCATTGCTAGCTTAATAGGTATTAAACGAGGTTAAGTGTCTCCGGACACATCCCCAATGAATACCATAAGAATTGAGAATGATATGCACTTCGTCAGCATTGAATACGATTCTTATCTAGATCCTGGAAACGCGAATACAAATAATGAATTTAAAAAAATATGAGCACAGCGAGAAACTTTGGAATCATTGAAATTTCAAAAATGTAAGCGTATTCTCAACTAGTAGATACGTGGAAGTGCTGTTCAGACTATAAAAATCCGAGCCCTGCGAAAAGAATTTCGACTATAAACCTTCGACGTATTCCACCTAAGACAATCGCATAAAGTTGAAAACTGGAATTATCATCTCCGCAATTGCAATTTTCTCTAGCAAATGATGAGGCACTGATCAGTTTTCTATTCCACTGATCAGGTACTGATCAGTAAACTTACAAGTCTGCGACAAGGGATGTAACGCTCTGACTAATGAGAAACTGATTGGAAAAACTGAGCAGATATGAGAATTAGGCACTGATCAGTAGTTGATGAGGTAAAATTTTTAGAGTGAGATTTCACTCTTCAGCGGCCCAAAAGTGAGCCCGTCGGGATTTTGAATGAAATTTTCACCTTTTTAGAGTGATATTCTAAGGTTTGAGGCTAGAAACTCACAGTCACTGAAATTCTAGAGTCAATTTTCCACTCTGAAAGAGAGGGGGTTCCCTCGGAACGAGTGAAAATCTCACTTGAAGCGAACTGGCTCACTTCTGAGACTCAGTGGAGTGAAACACGTGATTTTTCACTCTTTCAGATTTAGAGAGCACAAAGATGCTTCCAAGGATTAAAAGGCAAATTTTCAACAAAACCCGTAGGAAACATTCTCCTAGACTTTTCCTTAGATAGAATCTAGGAGTCTTTGCCAGGGACAAAAAATATATAAATCCACGCGTATGGTGTTCCCAACTCAATCATGAGATATCATGAGATAATATTCAAGTTACTATACTTACTCATAATAAATACCAAAATTATATGATTTCACAACAAGAAAGAATATAAAAATATTACACCCTATGTCCTTTTATACCACAACCTCACAGAATCTAATGATTTCCAAGGTAGCTTTGTAATGTGAATACACTGTTTATAATTATCGAGGTTGGGTTTCATTGATTTGATACAGCGAAAACAGGATAAAATAATTCGAACCAATTCAAATCAATTTCTTTAAAATGCTTCGAATTTTGATCGAGACATACTATATATCTAAAATAGGTGTACTTTTTCAATTGAAATATATCACTTCAATAACAATCAATATGTTCTTTGAATCGAATATTTTCCATAAAAATTCACGCTGTTAATGTTTTTTGTGAATAAAGGCAATAACTTGTCAGAATTTGATCAGTTTTATATGGATTTCGATAATCATATTAGAAAAAAAATAGAAATCAGATTAGCAGAAGATCAGTTCGGTTTCAGGACAAATAGGGGAACGCGAGAAGCAATTTTAGCATTCAGAACAGTAGTAGAGAAAAGGCTAGAGTTAAAGAAGTCAGTGTATATAGGTTTTGTAGATATACAAAGTGCATTCGGTAATGTTGATTGGGAGAAAATTTTTATGATTTTGAAAAAGGTAGGAATTAATTCCAATGATAGGAGAACAATGTAATAATTATATATAAATCAAACTGCAATAATAGAAATAGAGGGTCGGAAAGGAGAGACACAAATTAAAAGAGGAGTGAGACAAGAATGCTCACTATTATCATTGATCTTCAATTTGTATATAGAAGCAGCGATGAACGAAGTGAAAGAGCAAGTGTGATTGAAATTACAGATTCAGGGAGAAAATGTAAGCATGTTGAGATTTGCTGATGACATAGCTATATCAGCTACGAGTGGTGCTGAGTTAGAAAATATTCTCAACACTATGAAAACAATATTCCTAGACAACTATTGTATGAATATAAATAACGACAAAACAGAATTCATGATTTGTACAACAGCGAAAACATCAAGGAGAACGAAAATCAAAATAGATGCAGAGACAATTCAGCGAGTGAAAGAATTTAAATATCTAAGAAGCATAATTACAGATAACGGTAAAAGCGAAAGAAATATGAGAGCAAGAATAGCACAAGGAAAACAGGCTTTCCATCAAAAGAAACAGTTACTGCGTTCGAAGAATATTAGCTTAGCAGTGAGGAAGAAATTCTTGAAGAGTTACGTTTGGAGCACCACATTATATGGTTGCGAAACTTGGACAATTGGAAAAACGGACCAGAGAGAGACTTGAAGCTTTCGAAATGTGGTGTTATAAAAGGATTCTCAGAATCAAGTGGATAGAGAAAGTAAAAAATGAAGAAGTACTTGAGGAGGTCAATGAAAAAATAAGTCTTTCGAAACATGTCGTGAAAAGAAGAAGGAGAAGTAATAATCTGATAGGACATACATTAAGGCATGATAGTTTATTGAAAACAATATTAGAAGGGAAAATGAATGATGAAACTCGCAAAGGTAGATCTAGATTAAGTTATATGAAGCAAATTATACAAGATAAGGGTTGTCGTAGATATGTAGAAATTAAGCGTTTAGCGGACAATAGACAGGGTTGGAGGATTTTATCAAACCAGTCATGATGATGAATCATATCAGACAAATCAATTCTCAATAAATTAATGATCATTTTTGTCCCTCATTAGTGCCTTATCAGTGATAGGGAAAACTGACTATATTTCTACTAGGGTGTGATCGAACTTCATATAAAACAGCGTTTCCACATTTCTATTCTTCCTCATCCCACAAAGAATTCAATTTTGTACTCGTCGACGTGGAAAGAATAAAAAAAATGAAAAAAAACCCTCGCGATTTGTTTCTGTAATCCTTCCCTGGTCTTCCTCCCATCAATTTTGAGTGAAGAATGAAAAAACGCAACCCCTGAATCATCGTCCTGCCGACAAAATCCTCTACAGCGCTGATTTTCATTTTTTGGATCAAAAGACTGGATTTTCATTGATAAATCTATCCTCTCGAGTGGGAAAAATTCCGAAATTATATATAATTCGATATAATCCTCACACAAGTTATGTATAATTATATGCACTTTTGAAAATTCTTTCTCTTGAAAAATTATCATTCATCTCCATTTCAGGTTCCTGATGTGTTTGATCGAATCATTTTCCGTCTCTCATTTCGTTCAATTCTCAATCAACTTTTAATTTCGAATTGTGCATAAAATTCAAAACTTTTCTTCATAAAATGCATGTAAACAATAGTTCGAGAAGGAATTTTAATGGAATCCTTCAAAAATTGTATAAAAATTCCACATCAATTCATGAATTATCATTCGTCCGCGTACACCTTTCCTGCTGTACACAATTTTTATTCAATTATCCTTCAACAATTCCCTCAACGAAATACTCGATCCATTCACTGTACTATCACTGAATATTCATTCTCATCTGTTCTCATTTCCGAGTCCACTACATTTAGAAATCATTTCGTGCCGTATTCAATCCACTTCTACTCCTTCAAATTCAAATTCTCAACTCCAAATTCAAATGACATGCTTGAATTTTGCGAACATGAGAAACATCGCGTGTTCCCACTTTGATGAAAAAAGGGAATAGAATTTGCCTTTGAATATCCTCCTCAGTAGTTCTCAAAGCAATTTGAGATCTGAATTTGTGAAGAACAATTCCCATGTGTGTATGGAGCGATGGTCCAATCATGGACCAAGCCTGGCACAAGACCTGCCGAGACTTGTCTTGAACAATTCAATAAACATGGCCCAGGCTTGGGAGTGATAAGATCAGGACAAGCTTGGGCCAATGTTTCGTTCCAGCTCAGTCCAAATGATTCGCCAAGCATCGATCAATGCTTCTTTCATCACAGATACTGATGAGAGGAGTAATTTGATCCATATTTCAGCTCAAAGTTCTCCCTCGGAATACCGTACATGAATCATCTCAAAACGATAAATTAAATGTGCCTTGGCAGTTTTGACTGGGACGAGCTTGGGTTTTTCCCTGCATGGGAAAGACATCTTGAAATCCTGTAGAGAGTTCTTCGAGATCAGTTGATTTCCGTGTATGATCACATTTAAAAGTAGCCTATTACCATTGAGTCAAGTTTTATTCTTATTCGGATCAACTATATCTATCTTAGTGAGTGAAACTGGAGTGTGGGGCCAATCATGGGGACGGGATTGGACTGGTCTCGGCCCGATAGTTATGCACGAGTCTTTATCCATTGTGAACTCGGAATTCGGTCACTAATTGAAAACACTGTGCCACTTATGTGGACAACATCGGCTTAAATAATCATCTTAACCTCAGCTTGATTTTCACACTTGTGCCAAGCTTGTACCAGGTGCAGTTTTTGGTCATTCCAAAGATACGAACAAATGTCCCATGACAAACTATCATCCATTGGAAACAGCGGAACAATCATGGAACCAATCATCATGGGTCAAATCATTCTTAACGGAGGTTTGTTCCTGATACACGTGCCAATCCTGGGACAAGCTTGGGTTTTTTTCCAGTCCTATCAATACCTGCGTGGGTTACGTTTCGAAACTAATCGAAAACTTCGGATTTGATGATGGATGTTGCCAAAAAAAATATATCCGTCGGACAAGAACTTCCCAAAAAATAGAAAATAAAATTTCTCCGATGCACGACGATACCCTGATTCTGCAAAAGCGTTGTAAAAAAATGGGAAATTCTCATCCAAATAATTTGTTTGATCCTTGAGTATTTCTCTCAATCTCACGGCATATGGTATTCCCTTTGTGAAAATTGTTTATCAAAGATTCGTTTATCAACGGAACATCATTTGAAATTCAAAAAGGAAAGTTACGATTCCAGCCCTCGTATTCCACTCTCTCTCTCTCTCTCTCGTAAATCACTTTTCTCCGTGTACTTCATATCCAGTTTCATAATTCACATAAGATAATTGATCAGACAGTTTTAACGATACGCTCGCAAGGGTGTATCTTTGTATCTTCATTTCTTCTGTCACGGGTAATCAAGATGTTGAATAATGTAGTTCATCGTCAACGTTTTTCTACCCCCCAATAGCTAAAGTAACATGATATCTGTTTGAAATTTTTCACTCACCATTTTTTTCGTCGGCTGGTCGAGCAATGCCAGCAACGTACATGGCAACTTTGGTTAGTGCCAGTAATAGCACCACACTCCACATGTTTCCTCGTTATTCCCAGGGTGTGTGTGTGTGTGTGCATAAGTATACGCGAAAAGTATCAGAAAAATTTCACTTCATACAAACACCATAATGCACGTTGAATCAAAACTGAACTCGTTTTTCTTTCGAATTTTCCATACAATTTTCAAAATATTCTTCTTGTACAATCACTTCTGAAGATTCACCAAATTCACCATAAAACACTATCATCTATACATGCATGCACTAAAAAAAACTAACTTTCTTCTTTTCCGTCTCCTTTGATTGATTCCGTATATCGTTGAGAGGTTAATTTGTCGACTCATTAACAGCCAAGTTTTGTTAAGGTTTCACTACCACAATCGGGACCTGAAGCAGCACTACCACTGTCATTATCATCATCATCATCATCATTATCATCATTGCCACCACAAGCATCGCCTTCGCCATTGCTAACTTTTCACCTGGCCCTCGTACTATTCGTGACTACTACATCGTACGTAACTACGCACGTAACTATAATACGATAGGTAGAAAAGCCTCGATGGTGTACGTGAGAAGAAGAAGAAGAAGAAGAGAACCGGCACACTGTTTTTTCCTCTCCCCTACCTCCTATTAAACTCTAATTAAAGCTCTAGCACCCAGCGGTACCAGCGTCAGTGGTACCAAGCGGCAATGGTCCTACGCTTTCTCTGTTTCTCTCGTTTCGAGATCTTCTCTGTTCCCAATCCCTTCTTCTTTGACCTTTTCATCAATTTTTCACTCGAGAATTCAAGTAAACACCTTGGTTACATTACATCAATCATCATAAAACTTTAATGAATTGTCGATTGAAATGAATGGTTGACAGTTCAAACACATCCTTTGAATGTACCCACATTTCGATCACATGTAATCGTACATACGTTTAGGAATATATAGGAACTTTGATATTTCTCTTCGAGGAGGGACGTTGAAGAACGTAAATTCACACGACGGTAGCACCTCACGAAACACTGTAACGATAATACCACGTTGACACGTGGTCCTCGACCGACAGCGGACGGCAAACTGACGGTAAAGATGGGCTAACGGCGCGGCGACGGACGCGCAGGTTGCAAAACCTCCCTTGGAGGTAACGGCAGGGGAGAGATATGGATGGCTTTTGGAGGTGGTAGAAAAGAGAACGGACGAGCTTGTATGGCATGTACAAGCCACCGTGAAAGAAAAGAGTACGGGAGAAAAAAGAGAAAACACCGTGTTGGGGGGATGATGCTACAAGGTAGAGGAGAAAAAGAAGGGATGTTTATTTTGTACGTAAGGACGTGAGCGTGCTTGAGCATAGTGCCTTGAACATAGTAGTGCACCAAGTAAAGGGATGAATGAAGGCAAAGCAAACGGGATTTTTCAAGAAGGTACATTCCCTTGATATCGTATCCGAATGAATATGGATTACACGGAGACCGGTTTGGAATACTTCACTTTGTTCCTCTGAATCCTTCAATTATTTTTCCTTCAACTTCACTCCAATGGACGTTGAAGAAAACGATATCACATATACAGCGAAAAACAATGTGTGTCCGACAATACCCGGACCTTTTCTACTTCAACGTTACAGAACGCAGAGAGCACAGTTTCCACATGCAAACGAATTCTGCACGAGCTACTAGCGAGTTCCAATTTGTTATCGTGGAAGACCTGTCGAATAGCCGACGTTTTTTGTCAACACATTATTGGTTTATCGTTGTTATATTTGAAAAATCCATCCTTTCGGGGATAGTTGACAAGGATAATTGATACCCTTGATTCATTCAAAATATGAGACTATCCAAAAAGAAATCCGATCGTGCGATTGGAATAGAGACCGAAAACATGATTTTCCGTGAGCAATCGATTCAAATTGCCAAAATCGGTGCTAAAAAAAAAATCTCATCTAAGAATCGAATTAGATAACGATAGGAAAATTATTTTCATATTTTATATCAAATATCATCGAGAGAAGTATTTTAATTCTTCTGTGCGGCATAGTTTCGATTCGATGAATGTTTGCTCTTTTCGAGAGAGATAGAAACGGTGGTATCGAAATTCCTGAAAGATATGGATAAACGTATGCATTCTACTATAAACAGATTCTACTGTGCGGTATGTGGATCAAACGTATGTACGTTGCCACATACCTGTTTGATATCGGAAAAACAAGCGATTGCTATGAAGTGCCTGTGAATTGAGGGAGGGAAAGATCGACGAATTCTCGGTTACCGAATGAGTCAGTTAATACACGCTCATACCGGAGAACGGGAGAAAGCGAAAAATCGATGCACTCTTGAACGTAAGACGATATGGAAAATTGGATAATCGTGAGACGCGATGTGATGCATTTGTACTCATATTTGAACTCGATATAGGGAGAATTCTCCGATAATGGGATTCGATGTTGTGAATTGAAGTGATATATATGTGAGAAGATACATTAACGGAGGAAGAATTCTTTTCTCTCACCGTTTCGTTGACGAGGACAATCGTTTTTATTTGAAATGATGGAGATTTACGAAAGAGACGGGAGAAATGAAACTAGAGAGAGAGGATTTTGTTCCTCAAGTTATTCGATTTGGGCATTTTTCAAGGGCCCTTCGATCAATCATGCGAATTATTCACGGTCAATGTATGGAATGATTTGGAAGCTTTGAGAAGTAATCTAAACTCGTCATAAAGTTAGTTTCATTCATTTCTTCAGAATTGCAAATTAAATTCCTGTATTTCCTGTATTTCCTGTATTCCCTGTATTCCCTGTATTTCCTGTATTTCCTGTATTTCCTGTATTCCCTGTATTTCCTGTATTTCTTGTATTTCCTGTATTCTCTGAGGAAGAAATGAGGAAGGATTAGGGAAAGAATAAGAAAAAGATCACATTGTATATAAAAAATGGAATACAGAATAAGTAAAAGTTGAAAAAAAATGAAATCCTCATTTGACGCTGTGATCTTTAGAGTTCAGTGGACTCAAACTCTCGGCTATTTTGAATGAATTTTCTCAAAAAACCTGGGATAACGTCACATACCTGTACATACATTGAGCGAACAATAGAAGAGAAACCATATCAAAAAAGGAAATATGATTTCCACTTCTAGCTATCCGTAACACAAACCCCAACCCATAACAACATTTATGTATTCGTCCGAGTGTTGATCTTTATCGTGCGATCGTACAGAATCAATTGCTTTTTCCGGCTCCTCTTCTTCCGAACCCGATCTCATGGGGTCTAACAATTCAAACGCAACGTTGTGTACATACATTCACGTACACGGATACTTGATCCGCGTAGGTGCGGATATTATACGTACCTTTTACCGCACATCCGCAGGAGGAACAAGGATGACAAAGTATTACACTCTCCTGTACGCAGTAGAGTAGAAGCACGGCGTTCATTGTTCGGTCCTTTTATGTTGGCTAAATCGACGAATTTCGATCGTCAGGATTGTCGATAACGATTACCCATAAACTGATTTATATACATACCTCGTATACACCGCCACATTACAGCCATGTTCTCTCCCGTCGTGAGTGTGGTTCTTGTTTTTTCTTTTTTTTTTTCTTTCATCTTTCCCCCCGAATCCTCATAAAAATCCAATAAAAAGATCGCGTGAAGGAACCCGTTTCGCGTTGCGGGTCTCGTAATCTCTCGTAGTAATCGAGACTCGGTGAAGGAATGCAAAATGCTGCGACATGACATCTGCAGTGACGCTATCGTACGATCTCAACGCAACTACGATAAAGGGTGATTCCAAAACTTAATACTTTCTTAATACTTCCGATAAGAAGATTCATATATTCGAGAAAAATCGATAAGATATATATATACATATATATATCGGGACAATAAGATTGCGAAGTGACTTATCGCGAGGCAACTAGTACAAATGTTGGTGGAACGTTTCCATGAATATTCATATCGTATTCTGACTTCATAAAACATCTATAAAATACTTTATGAATATTTGTGTCTCTTGGGAAAGCTTTATATTTCACGCGATATTTTAAAGCAGTGGCGGTGGCGGCGGCGGCGGCAATAGCAACAGCAGCAGCCACGATCACCATGAGATATCGCTGGGATTTTTTATCACGCCTGGTTAAACGATGGAATAGAGCTGTGAAAAATTTGGTTGAAGAAGATCGATTTCATACAGAGTTGAAATCTATTCACGCATCGTTGGCGCGATTAATGGCGAGGATATCTGTTTTTTCATCGGGAAGAAGAAAAACAAACACAGGAAGAGGAGGGTGAGAAGGATAGAGGATAGTGTCAATAAAAAATCAAAATTTATAACAGATTTTCGATGAACTTAAATCATTCGTTATTGTGGAAAATCGATTCGATTGTCGGTGATGATACTTGTCAGGGAATTTATGACTCTCGATGAACAAACCTATCGTTATATTTTGTGATGAAAAAAATGAAAAAAAAACACGAACAGAGAAAAAAGTGCGAGTGTCTTGAGGAGTGCTTTTATACGAATCCTGAGGTGTGTATCGTAATCGATACGTTCCGGAATGATTTCGTTATTATGAACCGAGATTAAGTTGGATTGGAATTAATCCTATACACAACATAAGTAGATAATATGTTGTCTCTGTGACTAGTCTCTGATTGAATCCTGATCGCCTTGATCTCTTCGTCCTGTGAAATCGACGTATCGGCACGGAAACGATAACCGCGTTACCAAGCACGTTCGTGCTCGTTTCATGATGTCACGTATCTCCCTTCACCTATATCCGTTGATCATACGGTGTGTAGATACTATGATTCTCTCTCCCCTTGATGTACAGAAGACTGAAAGGAACGTACCAAGAATGTAATGAATGATAATTTCTGTTTTGAAAATTCTCTCATTTTTCTAGGAGAAGTTTTGGAGGTTTTTGAATTGTTATGAAAAATAATACTCGCATATTCCTGAATAAGAATCAAGACTCAACACATGGGCTGAAGAGTCCCGGGCCTAACACATAGAGGGCGCGAATTCGACTGCATACTCCTGTTTTCCAGTTAGTACTAACCTTCAAAAGACAGCTGTCAAAATTTCATGATATCCTATTCATTAGTTTGTGAGTTATTGTACTAAGAGTTACAACGCTACTTTTCCCTGGTTAAACAATCCGATTGAATCCGATAAAAAAAAATTTTATCTGAATGAATTCAGTTTCTTCATCGGAAATTCCCTATTGATACCAATAAGATCATTCTTAATTGGATTTAATCGGTCTTTCCCCTGGTTAAAAAATCCGATTGAATCCGATAAAAAAACATTTCATCGGAATGGATTGAGTTTCTGCATCGGAAATTTCCCATTGATACCAATAAAATAATTTTTAACTGGATTTAATCGGCATTTTCCCTGGTGAAAAAATCCGATAAAAAAAACTTATCGGAATGAATTGATTCCTGCATCGCGTTTTTCTTATTGAATTTTATTGGTTGTTAACCCAACCAACGAACGGTTTATATACATTATATACGCGCATTTTATATCAATTAAACAAACACATATATCATTTATTCAATCATTGCGTATGACAAATTATTGCTGAAATAAATTCAAACGATCATTTATGTGTTATTAACATGGTGATCACCCATCCACCTTGTACCACAGTTGTCGTTGCTTAACCTAGAAGATCGATCTGGAACACCCGCTCGCTCGATGCCGTGGTTCGCTTCCTATCAATGTGAAATAAATGACTGTCTTATGTCAGGGATGGGTGTCCTATAGTAATAAGATTCAATTGGTAATAGTCCATTGGACATATGAGGGATTGTATCGGTCCTAATGAGAGCATGGGAGTTCATTGATAATAAAAATCCCAATGAAGACCAAGAAAATATTTTCCAATTGGATTCAATCGGTATTTCATGATGGATGAAACATTCCGATTGATATCAATACAATATTTTTCAATTGGATTCAATCGGTATTTTATCAATTATGAAAATTCTAATTGATACGAATCAAATATTTTCCAATGGGATCCAATAGGTATTTTATCAATAATAAGAATTCCGATTGATATCGATGAAATATTGTGTAATTGGATTCACTTGGTATTTGATGATCAATGAAAATTCCGATTGACGCCAATACAATATTTTTCAATTGGATTGAATCGGTATGTTATTAATTATGAAGATTCTAATTGATACCAGTCAAATATTTTTCAATGGCATCCAATAGGTATTTTATCAATAATAAGAATTCCTATTGATACCAAGAAAATATTTTTCATTTGATTAAATTGAGATTTTATTGATTATTGAAATTTTAATTGATATCAGTGAAATATTTTTCGATGGAATTCAATGGGTATTCCATTAATCACAAAAATTCCAAATGATACCGAGAAAATATTTTCTCATTAGATTCAATGGGTATTTTATGATTGATAAAGAATTCCGATGGATACCAATAAAATATTTTTTAATTGGATTGAATCGGTATTTCATGATTCATGAAAATTTTAATTGATACCAGTCAAATATTTTTCAATGGGATCCAATTGGTATTTTATCGATAGTAAAAATTCCGGTTGATACCAATACAATATTTTTCAATTTGATTCATTCGGAGTTTTATCAATCATGAAAATTCTAATTGATACCAGTAAAACGTTTTTCAATGGGATCCAATTGGTATCTTATCAATAATAAAAATTCCGATGGATGACAATAAAATGTTTCTTATTTGATTAAATAGGTATTTTATTGATCATTAAAATTCTAATTGATATCAGTGAAATATTTTTCAATAGAATTCAATGGGTATTTCATTAATCATAAAACTTCCAATTGATACCAAGAAAATATTTTCTCATTAGATTCAATGGGTATTTTATGGTTGATAAAAAATTCCGATGGATACCAATAAAATATTTTTTAATTGGATTGAATCGGTATTTCATTAATCATAAAAATTTTAATTGATACCAGTCAAATATTTTTCAATGGGATCCAATTGATATTTTATCAATAATAATTATTCCGATTGATATTAATGAAATATTGTGTAATTGCATTTACTTGGTATTTTATGACCAATGAAAATTCCGATTGATGCCAATACAATATTTTCCAATTGGATTCAATCGGTATGTTATTAATCATGAAGATTCTAATTGATACCAGTCAAATATTTTTCAATGGCATCCAATAGGTATTTTATCAATAATAAAAATTCCAACTCGTACGGACACAATATTTTTTAATTTGATTTAATCGGCATTTTATTAATCATTACAATTATAATTGGTACCAGTAACATATTTTTCAATGGGATCCAATGGATATTCCATCACTGATAAAAATTCCGATTGATACCAATGAAATATTTTCTAATTGGATTCTCTTGGTATCCTAAGATTATAGTTTCCTATTCCAGCAACTTTCCCATTAGTTCCAATACATCGAAGTCACCAGAGATTCCGATAAAAACCAATGATCTGATGCAATGAAAGAAATTTCAAAACTGAATCGGTTATTGCCGGTACATACCTATAGGACTTTAGAATCTGTAAACTTGCCTATTATTTCCAATAAATTTGAATGTTGGAATAATCCAATTAAAACCCATTGATCAATGAAATCGATACATCCTTAAATGCAGTCAGGAATCTTCCATTAGGAACCCATTCATCATTCAATTTCACAAATTTTCCCATCAGTTCCAATAGATTGAAATTGTGGAAACTTCCGATAAAAACCGTTTGCCTGATGGAATGGAGAAAATTTAAATCATCCAATCAGATATTTCTTATACAGACCAATAGATTATATGAAGTCTGATTAATTCCCATAAAATGCAGATTTTTTAATTGGTGAATCCCCGATTGAAACCTATAGAAAAGAGATTCCGATAAACTCTTATTGATTTTGAATCGGGGATTGAACTGTTCCGATTGATACTATGCAGTCCGATCAATTCTGAATCGGTTTCTATCGGATCTTATCGGATTTTTTAACCAGGGTTGGTATCAAAATCTTGTACATTCCAGATGTTTCGAGAAAAAAATCGTTCACTCAACATTGTTTCGAATCAGTCGCGTGCGCATCCCGAGAATGTATGTACAAGTGGTTTGGCACTCGAGTATACAATCGTTAGAAATCATTGACAAGAATGTTCAGTCCAGAAAATATGACAACACGAGCGTTTTATTTCAATGCTTTCTCTTGAACATGTTTATTATTCTTATTCACCATTTACAAACATATTCACAGATTTTTATACGCTAATAATTATAGCTATGTGACTCATAGGGAGGGATGAAATATATTTGTTTCAACGATAAACATACCTGTGTTATTCTTTTGTGGAAGATTCTCGATAACACCGCTAATGAAGTTGTTCTGTTCTAACTTAGCTTTTCTGTCATCATCGGCAGATCTGTCGTCGTTGAGGCAGCTAACGTGTTACTTGTCCCGACTACTAAGTAGCTCCAGCAACTACTTGAGGGGAGGTTCTCATCAAGCGAATTCCGAAATGAGGTGATTTTCTCGAACTTTTTTTCTTAAGAAGGAAGTAAATTTAGAACTCGAGTTATTTGAAGCTCATTAAATGGGTCTCAAAGTACATAAAAAAGATGTTATCAAATCAAAGGATTCGTATCCCAAAACTTCAAAGGCGTTTTTCTCGAAACCATGAAGAACTACTAAACGGGTCGCTCTTTTTTTTTAATTTTGAAGCTGATTGAATTCATTGGAGGATAAACCTAAATGGAGATGACATTTGTCATTTTTTTGGTTCCTATAGCACTTTGAAGAGAAAAAAAAGGTGAAAAAACGCTACCAAAAGTTTGCATGTCTGTCATTTTTCCAATTTCTGGACTTTTCATTGGTTTTATTGGTACAACCTCCAACAAATGTAATATATTTCATCAGAATTTTTGGATTTTTGATTTGCGATAATTTTTGTAAGTGTATGTTGTATAGTGGCGCCTAATTGATCCCTGTTTTTTTAGGTGGTTATGTTACAACACGTATCAACAATCCCCATAGCATTATTTTTTACTGGCAGTGTACATCACATGTCAGTATGAATACACTTCTGACAATCTATAAAAAAACTCTTTGTTCAACAAAAAATGTTGAAATGCGGAGTTATCGATTTTTTACGATGTATACAAAAAAAATATCTCATCGATGAATACTGTGTCCACACTATCGGTGAACAATGTCAAAAAATGGAAAAAACATGACTGTATGGTTAATTGCGAGACATAATGAGGCTGTTCCGTTTTTGGATACTGTCCGATAATTTTTAATAATGGCTCAAGTCGAAGTGGTCTGGGTACAGATAGGGCCTTGCATAACACAATTTTTAATCAAGGGAGTTTCCACCTGGGATTTTCTGCTTGCAATATTTATCCAATTCGATAATGTTTGTTTCGATAAGTATTGTTTGTTCAATAAGTTTTTTTGAGGAATTTCATGTAAAAAAAACTTTAAACGAGTTATTCTCGAAACAACGTTTTTACTCGCCTTGTTGATGGAATTTTCGAAACTACTCGACCGATCCTTATGAAATTTGAAAAACATATTCTTTGAATCTATCGCTATGTCCCCTGTGAATTTTTTCCAAAAATTTTGAATTTTACTATATTTTTTTTTTCAAAAATCGGCGAAAAAAAACGGTTTTTTGGAAATTTTTTGTTTTTTCTTTACCATTTTTTTATTTTTTGAAATAATTGAATAAAATTCATAGGGGACATAGCCATTGTCATACCAAACCTGAAGCACTTTGATTTTTTCGTTTCAGACAACACAGCTCCGAGATTTTATCAACAAGGCGGACCTACTTACTTTTCGAGGTGTTGCGTTTGGCTGACGTTTTTGGTCATAATACATGTATAAAATGAAAGAAAAAAGTTTTTTTATGTATTTCAAGAGTGTATTTACTAAGCCTAATAACTTTTATATCATTACCTTTATCCAGTATCCCAAGGAATAATCACGAAAATCGCGTTTTTTTCGGCGTGAGCTACTAGACAGACCCCTTAAAGGTTCGAGCTTCATCATGGGTGTCCTGCATAGGTCTAAGTTGGAAATACTGTGCAGGCCCTGAATATGAGTGCGTAACAATCCTGTCTAGACCCCATGAGGATAACCAAAACAGGGCCAGAAATAAAAACAGAACGCCTAGTTTGGCCCAAGCTGCCACCAAGAATTAATTTCTACATAGGTAATATCGTCGATTGTGGTATTCTCCTTCCCCCTGGAACACGTCGAATATCATATATTACCATCAACTTCTACAAAAGAATGGTATAACAGTAGTATACATCACGAAAACTGATAATTCTTGCTCCTCCAAATATGGTTCTGTGCTACAATTTTGGCATGGTATTTTATACGCTAAGGTTTTTCCGGTATGTGCTTCTCACAGTGCCGTAGCGAGGAATTCTCCTCCCTTCTCCTTCTTCTTCTTCTTCTTAAGGGGATACCAGCGATTCCTGCAGATGCAACCCACCATACAAGCATACCGACTGAGAAAACATTTTCTCGACAAGAATACTGTGAACCGAATCCATGAAGGAGTATGAGATTGTCAAGGATCGATCTTCAACCCATTATCCATCGCAGCACATCACTCGAATTTTGAATTTCGGAAAAAGAAATGTGTTACCGACTGAGAAAAAAATGTTTCTTCGAAATTTAAAATTCAGGCGAAAAATGTTCACTCAGTCGGTACGATTTCATGGTGGGTTGCATCTGCGGAGATCGCTGGTATCCTCTTCAGGGACAGGGGACCCTTGTGCTTGCAGGGTGAAATTAGGAAATTAGGAAACAATTCAACAGATTATATATCTAACAGTAAATGAGTAAAAACATTGTCGCAGAGTACCCAGGACATCCACTTGAATCCCCCGTTGTTGCGTCTCTGGTTCGATAAATGTATACATCCCTGCTAAAAATATCCAATAAAGAACGATTCAAAACGATAAGATTTCTCTATAGTTTTGAATGAGGTTTTTGAATACGGAATTCACAATGTTATATCGTTCTTAAACGATAGAACTCCATCGTTCCTTATCGTATTGTATGAAATGTAACAGGATGTATTCGGTTTCATAGTGAAATTCGTATAGAAAAAGTACCAGTTATTCGAAAAAAAATAGTCATGTGTTTCAAAATGAGTGGTCCTTTTTCTATAAGAATTTTACGATAAAATCACATATGTTTTACGTTAAATTCTATAGAATACTATAAGGAACGATAGAGTTCTATCGTTGAAGAACGGGATAACATTGTATATTCCGTATTCAAAAACCTCATTCAAAACTATAGAGAATTCTTATCGTTTTGAATCGTTCTTTATTGGGAATTTTTAGCAGGGATCGCACCTATCATACGATTCCATTGGAAAGTGCATAGAATATATTCCGAATACTTCCTGGAATATTTTTGGTATTTTCCTCACGTTATGCCTGTGAAAGGACAAACATGATGAGCATTCATTCTCCTCGACATGTAATCCTGTCCAGTACAACCCGAACGACGAGCTACGCCAATATAGTTGTCATATACGTAATGTTTGGTCTGATCAAATTTGAATCCTTCCAGTACGGAGAAAAATGACTTCCATTTTCAGCAACATAACGTGAAATGTGAAAAATTCATCTCAAACGCAAGCTATGGCACTGCAAATTCATCTTCCTTCATTGATAAATACATCAAAAACACAAAAAGTTGAGTCCCACTTGTAAACAAACCACAAACTCGATCCAATGTAGTAGGAGAAGCCTCCCGCTCCTTCATTGACACAGGGCTTGTTCGATACTATCCACAATTCGATACTACTCATCTTTCGCTCGTATTCCCTGCGTTGCTGCCTTTCATTCGTTCGGGTGCAGTCCTGGTGTGTAGCAGTACACCGGACACCTGGCTCTGTTATACTTCCACCTCTACAGAAACGGTGAATTGTTGATTCATTTGGCGACGAGTCTGGTTGACAGCAGTACGCTTGACGCCAAGCTCTATTATACTTTTATCTTCACAAAAACGATGAATCAAATTGAAAATTATCTGTATAATTTTTCACAAGCACTTGGTCGTTTGCGATTTTTGTTCAATTCACACATATCATGTATTTTGATGCATAAATTATTAATTTCGAATTTAAAAACGTCGCTTACTCTTCGTTTCCAAATTATATCAATTTTTTGCATGTTTTCGCATTCTTCTAGGTCAAATCGTTGAAGACAAACCGCAAGAACAGTAGCTGTCAAACAGAATGGTAGGGAATTGAAAAGAAATTGTTATTCTGAAAAAGTATGACAGGTGAGGGTTGAACAGAGAAATAAGTAGCTTCTCAAGCAGCACAACCACGTACATAGAAGATTCATAGAATATTCTTATCACGTGCATTTGGTACAGCTAAATACGTTCCAAGTACCTTCATAGTACATCCACGAAAATGAACGTTCTATGAACGTGCCACGTAATGTTTTCGGTTGCACCAAATGAATATATCTGAATATACCCAGGTGGCACATCGGCAGTACTTCACCAGCATTTTTGTGCTGCTTGGGCTGGATCAAGTAATGCAAGAATAGAACAGAAGAGCTGTACTGAAGCTGCATGCGGAATTTCCAATGTTAACCCTATTGAAACCACCAAATAAATCCGGATGTATCCTAGAAGTTCCTGCTAGACAGGTTCTTACCTGGATCTACCTGGTTCTGTCGGTTTTTGTCCCAGGAACTGCTAGGATCCACTTGGCATTTTCAGCAGAAGGGCTCGAACTGCTTTTTCAGTTAATTTATTTGCCGGAACAGCTAAAATTTAGCCGCATGAGCTGATCTGATGCTTGTCCGTATCCGCACTAGCCACTCAGCTGCTGCGCCTGAATTATTCTTTCCGTGTGGATTTCAATCAGACGTACATGAATATCCACGCACTGGATATACTCACTGTATGGTCTTAATTATTATTGATGGTTTGAATGCGTCAGGTTTATTACGTCAATGAACAGATGTTCGCGACCGTATGTCATAGGGAAAGAAATGAGTATGAAGAAAAACTAAAGAAAACAAAACTGTGACGCTATGAAAATCACAAAATTATTGTGAATAATATTCAGAAAAATGACCAACATTATTCCAAAATATTTCATATCTTGTACACGGGCAACGTTAATTTTCAATCCCCAAGAGCAAAAATATGGATTCATTTCTTTCAAATTATGAACTTCATCCATGAACTGTGGTCCGATGCTTGTCCTGATAGATCCAGTGCTATCCACAACGTTATTTCTGTCCATGTTCACAAGATAATTGCCCCGAGCCTGGTAAAATCAGTGCCTGAAGTATGGCTGGATCTCATTATTCTTAAACCTGATGAAATCATTGAAACGAACTTGTCTTGATCTTCTTGGTCTCCATAGTACATTCAAACAGTCCGTAGGATGACACGTAGATGGCGTTACTAGAAATATCAATCTGACTATTGATTCGTGAGTGATAGTATTTTGTGTGGAGCAGATTTTGTTATTGAAAAAAAAATGGAAAAAAATGACATTCGAGTTTTGACAAAGCATTGCTTTTTAATGAAAAAAAAATGCAGTGAAAACCGAACAATGGCTTGATAATAAACATTATCCGGACTCTGCTCCATCGAGACAAATGGTAGAGAAGTGGATTGCTGAATTCAAATGTGGTCGTACCAGCACAAATGACGCAGAGTGCAGTGGACGCCCAAATAAGGCTGTTATTCCAAAAAACATTAGAAAAATCCACAAATTGGTTATGAACGATCGCAAATTGAAGGTGCACGAGCTAGTTAACATTGTAAAGACATCAGATGGTAGTGGTTTCACCATTCTACACGAATATTTGGGTATGTGAAAGCTCTGTGCAAAGTGGGTGCCTCGTGAGCTCACAGTCGACCAAATATAACAACGAATTGATGCTTCGGAGGAGTGTGTTGGCGCTGTTAAACCGCAATAAAATTGAATTCTATCGTCGATATGTAACAATGGATGAAACATGGGTTCACCATTATACCCAAGAATTCAAAAGACAGTCAGCTGAGTGAACAGCAGTGGACGAATCAAATCCAAAGCGAGCAAAGACGCAACAGTCGACTGGTAAAGGTGATGGCGTCTGTATTTTGGAATGCGAAGGGAATTCATCGACTATCTCGGGAAAGGAACCACCATCAACAACGACTATTACTGTGCACTTTTGGATCCATTGAAGGCTGGAATCGCGAAGAAACGGCCACATTTGCGGGAGAAAAAAGTGTTGTTTCACCAAGACAGTGCACCGTGTCACAAATCGATGAAAATGAGGGCGAAATTGAATGAATTGGGCTTCGAATTGCTTACCCACCCACCATATTCTCCAGATTTAGCCCCTAGCGACTTTTTCCTGTTTTCAGATCTCAAGAGAATGCTCGCTGGGAAGAAATTTAAGTCCAATTATGGAGTAATCGCTGAAACTGAGGCCTATTTTGAAGAGGAAGAGGAATCCTACCATAAAAGTGGTATCAAAAAGTTAGAAAATCGCTATACTCGTTGTATCGCCCTCGAAGGCAAATGCTGAATATTAAAATCGAATTTTGTCAAACTTTTGTTTTTTTATTACTTATCCTACGAACATATTGAATGACCTGGTAGTTCAACTTGAAGGTTTTGTTCCGGACTCCATCCACGATTGGACCAATTGTCCATGCACACATGGAACACTTATTTTCCAGATTCAAGTTTGTCGAATCCAAATCACCGTGGGTAAAACCTGCTGATCCGTATCAAGAATCGTTATTCGTTTGGAATAAACAATTCGAAGTTCATCAAACCAATTGGATACAGACCAGTGCTTCCAATTTCGATGAGAATTAACATTTCTCTTTACATTTATTCCAATAGAGTCAATGGCTTCATATTTTTGATTGTATATCATGATAGGAATTACATGCATGGATGAAGGACCAAACAATACTGTTCAACAATGATTCTCAAGATAACAGATGTATTGCGATTTTAGACAATATTATGACAAATTGTTGGCTGCATTTACGTGGATTCTATAGCGTTCTTGAAGACTCTGCTGTCACAACGAGAAAAGTGAGGAACTTTTTCATCGACTCTAAGATCAAGTCTTTAGAAACTGATCCAAAACTCCAAACGATGGAAAATAAATGAATTTTCCCAATCAATACTATACAATCGAATCACTGGTCAATGTAGAGTCAATACAGATATATTCGGAAAAATTTGGTATGATGAGAGAAATAAACACAGAAAAAACGCGAGACGATATTGTTTCATATGGATTATGAAAGTGACAGTCAGACTATTGTTATTAACAAGATTCCAGAAGATCGTGGACATATTTCTCGAAGATTCCATGTGTTCTATTCGACGCTGAACATGTGTGAATACTGTCGTGGAGTGCATTCTATATAATGAATAACGTTCCACGGTTCAGCAGAGGTTATTCTTACACAGATAGTGGTAAGGATTCCCCGTGATCATTACCTCATATCCCTTTTCATGATAGTTTCATCCCATTTGAACTAAAGTGACTATATAATTTCATCTTTCCAGCAAGATTTTCAGTTCAAAATGGGAATTTAACTTCTTCTGTTAGTTTTACAAAGTCTCCTGACGGTGTCCTTGGAACATCATTTCGCTGAAACAAAAACAACCCCTCCCATGTAAAAATTGACCAGTGGTGCAAGCCTGAGCCAGCCCTGTCGAGCATTGGCGGAGCCTTGGGAGAAAGCCTGACCAAGGACTGAAATGATAACATCGTTTCAGCAATTAACGAGCCTCAATTTTCATGTCTGGGACAGCGGTGTTGAAAGGTCGCCAATGTTGGCATAGGCTTGATTCAATGTTCCTGCCATGGTTGGCCGATACAAAACTTTACTATAAAACTAATGTTGAATCAATCCTGAACCAATGCTGGCACAAACTTGCGCTAACACCGTTCCAACACTTTTCATCTTTGTATTGCCGACACAGGCACGATAATACCTCTATTGTCAATCAACCTTGGCTCAATATAAATCCCCTACGCTTGGCTGTCACGCCTGGCCCAAGCCATTACCCGTGGTCAACATTGGCGGAATCGCTAAATTTTCACATGGGCTGAGTCAAGTGAAGCAAAAGCAGAACGAAAAGATTGTGCCTCCGGTTACTACCTCGTAGGTGATAAATGATCTCTGAAAGACATTTTGGATGAGTTTCTTAGTTCATTACATTACGAAAATTCCTGACAGAGAGTTGATTTCTCCCGAACTCTTGTATTATAGAGGAAATCTGAAAATCAAGGAATGCTTTGAATCCAATCGTATAACCTTCCTCCGATCCGTCCTCATACAAATTTTCCCAAAGAAACACACGTTCGTGAAACTGTAGTAACCGATTGGAGAAATTTATTGGGAGTCTTCATTGACCGTTCCACACGGGCGAATGGTTTTCGAAATCAACGTCGAGTGGATCTCAGTGAGAGTGTAATTAAATAATAAGCAACAATTGATGGTAGCGAAAATATAGGCACTCTCAAGCCATCTGACGCGCTTATGTCCTGCATTCCATACAAAAATATTCAGGTTCCGCCAATGCTGACAATAGAATATAGCTTGGTGGAATGTTGACAGCCAAGGCTTGGCAATCTATGAATATTCTATGTTGATTACCAACCATTATAATGTTGCACCGATATCGGTGTTCAACGAATTCAGGTTGTCAGTCTACCATTGATTCACAATTCCGCCAAACTTGGCGCTTGCTAGGCTCATCCTTGGTCCAACATTGACCTAACGATAGATTCTATCGGAACTTTGGTCTAGTCTGGATAAAAATTAGTTTTCAATGTAGCGCCGATCATTGGTAATAGCATAGCTCAATATTGGATGCTCCCCAATTTGAACTTTTGATGAATCTGCAGCTAAGTTGCCGATCGAGTGCTTCTTGCGAGTAGGGAGAGATGTATACAAGGAATATATGAGGCTCAAATAATTCTCTGGAAGGACAGTCAATCGTTCTTTGTTAAAGGTTACACCAGAGGGCTCCTAGCGCTGATCCATGTTGTGTACACTTCTCATGGCAAACTTTAGCGACAAAAAACACCCAGTTGTTTACAGATGGATGAGGAAAACACAATACTGTCCCAAATAACATATATTGGAAATTGTAAGGTGCGCAAAATTTTCATATATTTTTGGGTTTATTATTAACTACAGTTTCATCATTGGCTCAACATTGGTAAACCAATTCTTCTATTTATAATCAATGATGGTTTATTTCATTGCCATTTCTACACCAATGATGAGGCTTCATTCGAAGAGCAAATCGATAAATCATAAAATTATGTTATCATTTCAGTGTTGCGCCATGCCAGCGCCAATGGTGAATTCCTGTATGGGATATCTTTTGAACTCATCGAATACTCTTCTTTTGAGCTCCTAGATGAATACTCCGACCTGGTTAGTTTCTTTTCTCGGATTCGAATCCTTCAAAAGTTGATTGAAAACTATCAATTGAATCCCTAGTCGCATATGCACCGGAATGCATTGCTATATAGATGTTCGCAAGTATCTGTCATTTGGAGGAGAATTGAGGGGAATGTTTTCATTCATCAAAAGCAATATTGTTTCATATGCACCATGGAAGTGATAGGTGGATTATTATTGTGCACAATGTTTTAACACATTGTGAACAGAGGTCCCGACAATCCCATATATTATATTCGACAGTGAAGAGGTTTAAATACTGTCGTAGAGTGTCAGCTCACGTAGAAAGTGAAGATCCACGGTTCAGCACAGGTGATTCTTACACGGATAAAGGTGAGAATCCTTCGTCTCTGAATACTAACGAATTCCGTTGTTTTCCTTTCAAGTACTTCATATGCAATATTGATCGAATACATCTGAACTGGAGAGAACATAGTTCACTTCTAAAAGAATACAAAATTCAGGAGAATGACTATATCTTTTATCTTCTCAGCAACATCCAGTCTGAATCGGAGAAAAGATTGTTTATACACATCAGTGGATTTTTTCGCACTGAGATGATAATAATTATCGGAAAACATGCTTGCAATCAATATAGCTAGTTACAAGCAGGATCTTGTTCCAAATCCCTTCCCAGAGCCCGAAGCGTTGAAGAATAGATTTCCAATCTATAATAACATCGAAACATCGTTCCAAAATTATCTGTTCTCAAACCTGCAGTTCTTTTCTAATTCAGAAACACTTCTCTTCAACATCGATTCCCACCGCTATCGTCTTGAATGTTTTTCACTATTTCCACGTTGAAAAATCTAAGCTGATCTAGAAACAACATATTTTGCAGATCCCAGTTCAGAATGAGAATGAAACTTCCGCTGTTGGTACTACTGAGCCTCCTGGCAGTGTCCTTGGGACATCAATTCGCTGAAACAAGGGCAACCCCTGGATCAAGTCAAGCAAGAGCAGGGAGAAAGGATTGTGGCGCCGGTTACGGCTCAGGTGGTTTCAAATGATCTCGAAAAAGGAATTTTTTATGAGTTGCTGAGTTTATGGAGGGTCACATCAAAAAACTTTCTGAGAAGAAGTTTTGTGTTGACTGGAACCTTGTATTTTAATGGAATAAAATTTTGAGATCAAGCAATGTATCCTGCATAAATTTTATTTCAGCCAACCAAAAAGTTTCTTTGCGTTCATTCAAACTAAAATTTTGTTTCGTCGAAATACACGTTTTCTCAGTGTAAGCCCACATTTTTTGCTGGTAAAGATATAAATCCTCCAAAAGGATCTAATGCAGGTGTGTATCGAAAATTTTTGGAATGAATTGAACGCTTTTTCAAATGCATTTCCCAACAGAACAAAAATCTGCATACTTCATGGATTAAATTCAACATTTATAGTTTCCCAATCAATGAGGAATAATCAACATATTTTACCGAATAAACGATGAATAGTTGATAACATGATTATTCAAATAATGTAATAAATAGTTTAAATTCTAATAATGATAGCATTTCATAGTCATTCGAAACTTGATACTATCATGATCCATGTATAATTGGCATTGTGTATAACAAATTCCTCATTAGTTACTGCTCAGTGCTTCATCATTTACTAATAAACCCCGTATGAGGTAGTGGTCAATGCTTTATCAGTTACTAATAAACTAAATCAATTACTCTCCAGTATCTGCTTGGATTTCCTGATCAGTTCCTCGTTGGTGAGAGCGTTACATCCCTCACCAGTTACTGGTAAGTTTTCCCGATTAGTGCCTCGCCAGTGAAAAGTGCGAACTGATCAGCGCCTCATAGTTTACTGGCAGGAATTTCTACCAGGGCATATACTTGAAAAAAACTTCCAGCAAAAACATCGAAATTAATACAGAAATTTCTAACAGTGTGGGAGATTCGTTTTGCAAATTCAAAGAGTGATCGCAAAAAAAGTATTTTTATCACCTACATTTCGGGACCGCCAGTTTCAGGTGAGAATGCATTGTGAAGAATGCTTTATGCTCATCATTTGCGAGGGAATATCACTTCCTAATGATCATAGCACAGGTTTATAGAGTAGGATCGATTGTATGGAGAATCTATCGATTTTGTGGATTTCTTCATCCCTAAAACCAATCTTATGCTTACCGGGAAATAGTATTCTTTTGAAAATCATCGACATATGATATTTTCATAACGCATTTCAACCTGAAACTCGCAGTCCCGAACAAACAGGCGATTTTCCCGGTCACTCTTTTTCGAGTGTAAAGCTTCGAACTAAACAAACTTGCGGAACAGTATGAATTAGGTTGCAATCGAATATTGTTTCATCCAAATATGAGTTCATTTGGAATGAATGATTTGAAGTCAATCAAGAATCAATTAGAGATATAGATCACTGCTTCCAATTCAGATAAAACACACATCTTCCATTCATTCCTTTTCATAGAATGAATTCATTTTTCATAGAACAAGTATAATATCAAACGATTTTCATTACCTTATATACTATGCAGCTGTTAATCGTTGTTATTCTGCAGGTTGAGAAAACAAAACACGATGATCTTGTTCTGAACTCAACTTTCACACGTGTACGAACACTTGTCGCAAAAATAGCTGTAAAAGTCGAGCTGAAACTACTATAGCACTCATCAAGTAATCTCTACCTCCTTATTATACCAGGTGTGTAAGTATGAAACCGGAATTTGCGCATAGGTGGCGCTAGATGTCGATGCAGTTACCGACACATCACGTCAGCGGTGTCTTGTTATTGTATTGATATCCGACAAAGATTTCCAACTCACAATAACACGAGTTTCATTCAGTAGCATTAGTTTATTAGAGATAAACATGTCGAGTTTTGTGCCAACAAATTACGATTTGCGGACAGCACTACTTTTCTGTTTTCATCTGAAGAAAACCACAGCCGAATCGCATCGAATGCTTGTGGGGGCGTTTGGTGAGCATGCTCTCGGTGAAACACAGTGTTTCGAGTGGTTCAAACGGTTCAAAAGTGGCGATTTTGACGTCAGGAACGAAGAACGTGGAAGACCACCGGAAAAGTTTGAAGACGCTGACCTGCGAGCCTTGTTGGACGAAGACAACGCTCAAACACAACAACAACTGGCGGATCGGTTAAAGGTGACCCGAAAAGCCATCTTCCTTCGGTTGAAAGCCATGGGAAGGATACAAAAGGTGGGGAAATGGGTTCCACATGAACTCAACGAAAGACAGCAGGAAAACCGCAAAACATCATGCGAAATGCTGCTCGCCAGGTTCCGAAGAGAGTCATTTCTCCATCGAATTGTGACTGGCGATGAAAAGTGGATATATTTCGAGAATCCTAAGCGCAAAAAGTCATGGGTTACTCCGGGTGAACCATCAACATCGACGGCAAGACCAAACCGCCACGGACGAAAGACAATGCTGTGTGTTTGGTGGGATCAGAAGGGCGTAATCTACTACGAGCTGCTGAAACCTGGGGAAACTGTCAATACTCAACGCTACCGACAACAAATGATCGATTTGGATCGAGTTTCGCGTGAAAAACGACCAGAATACCAACAAAGACAACACAAGGTGATTTTGTTGCATGACAATGCACCAGCACACAAAGCAAAACAGGTCCAGAAAACGATAGAGTCGTTCCGTTGGGAGATTCTTCAGCACGTGCCTTACTCACCGGACCTTGCCCCATCCGATTACTACTTGTTTGCATCGATGGGACACGCACTTGCTGAGCAGCGCTTCACTTCTTACGAAGATGTACGAAAATGGCTCGATGACTGGTTTGCCTCAAAAGAGCAACAGTTCTTTTGGCGCGGAATCCACAAATTGCCAGAAAGATGGAAAAAATGTATAGATAGCGACGGACAATACTTTGAATAAGTTACTTTGTATCATATCATCACAATAAACGTGTTTTTTCTGTACAAAAATTCCGGTTCCATACTTACACACCTGGTAGAAGCAAATGTTGCTGGAGTCTTTTTTTAGTGCATGATTAATGATTTATTATCACCAACTTCGCTCACATGTACGTCTGTGGAATGAATGAGTCAATATTGAAGAGTACATATTATGATAGAAATTACACACATAATAAACCAAATCATTCGTCAAATATTTGTATTTAACATCAAAGAGATATTATTGCTACAAGCACTCAAACATACCGTGGAATAATGAAAGTGGGGTGGGAAGTTTCTCATTTTCACACTAAATTTAGAGAAATACTGAAGAGAATTCCAAAAAAAATTCCCAGCCGAATTTCACTGAATTCTCAGGAACTGTTCTGGAATTTCCGGATTTCTTCGGAACATAGTTAAGTTCGTGAACATAACCCAAATAGACAATCCGTTTCCTATTAGATATCTGAAAGATATTTCGTAAGATATCTTAAAATTTGTTCACTGTTCCGAGCAGCCAAATGTTGTTCAAAATGTTGTTCAAAACTATAGAAAAAATGTGGATTTCCATATGAGCTACATGACAGTTGTTTTTTAAATCCGCGCAACACGATATTTCACGATATTGATATTTTATATACAATTTTTGTACAGTTTGTATCGAAGTTTTATAAAATGCAATATTAACTCAACAAAGTTTGTGTAAAAGAATATCGATCTCGTGAAACATCGTGATGCATTCATCAAGAATTCTTTATGAAATCTCGTGGTTCTTGAATCATTCATAATGAAATCATCCTCAACTTTTGTGCTGTCTGATTCCCCAATTCTCTTTATTCGTGTCAAATTTCCGATACAGATCCAAAATTCGCACGTGAATAAAATCCCCCTATATTTCCACAAAATTTACAACTTGCATTCAAGATGATTATTATCCTTTCCCACATCTATATAAAAAATAAAAAAAAGTATTCTAAAAATGCTCGACATTCATCGAAAGTTATGAAACCACGATAATAAAAACAACAACAACAACAACAATAACACCGACAATAATAATCATTTGTAACTTGGTATTGTTGAATAAAAGAGACCAAGACAATGGATAATGAATGCATGTAAATGAAAGGAAACAAAAAACAAATGGAACACAAAAGGAAGCAATAAATGAAGGTGCGTAAGATAAAATAGGGTTATGAGTGGATTGAAGGATCTTCAAGTACAATACGAATAAAGGAAAAAATGCATCGAAGAGTGTACTCAGGACAAGAATGAGACGAATATTGTGTCAATATACTCTTATCGTGCATTAAGAATTCATTCAAAGCGGAAGGCAGGAGTTGTGTAAAGAACATGTGTTATATGGAGAGACACGGCACCTGTGCACGATGCGTGATGGGGGAACTGATCGTACAAGATAATCATCAAGTCAATCGCGTGAATTAACGGAAAAATGAAATTGTGTGAGCGAAGATAATGAATCAATAGATAAAAATCCCTATCTCTCGTTCCTCATGAGAGACGTATACAGGAGAGCTGAATCAGCAACCATGAGTCTCTGAACAGCCCTAGAATACTGGTTGGTCGATCTTTTGCTCCCAGTCTACCAACTCTTTCGATTTTTATCGCTTTTGTGGGAGACTTTTAATCTCCTCCTCAGCTTTCTTTGAACTCGATTTCTCCCTGGAAATTCTTTTCTCGTTCGTTCCTATTTGTGAGAAAAAAATTCTATTCAAATTGGAAGAAAAAATGTTGACGAAGAATGGAGCAAGACAATGATATCTTTATTATAAATGTCCTTGAATGAATTTCATACTGCACTGTGATCACAATCGAACTGTGAATTCAATTTCCACCGGTTGGTGGCATCACCAGTACCAGTGTTTTGATCAATCGAATCGAATGTACACGGATATCGTTTGAGCGCTTCGTTTATACAGTTCCACGAATCACCGTGAATGGCACTAGGTATTGAACACTCTCTTCTCCTCCCGACGGACGGTAATTCTAGAATTTGTAATCGATTGATGTGAGGTGATTTTACAGGAACAAAGGAGAGAAGGTTCCTTTATTCTTACGCAATCATTCATTTGTATAATAATTGATGATTCGAATGTTATTTATTCCTTTTCATGAATATATTTACACGTAAAAAATTCTAGACAGACGGAGGTTTTTGAAATGGCATTGATTCTCTCCAGGAGAACGTCACTCGATTTGATTTCATTGAGAATTTTATTATGGTTGAAATAACTGTCTTCAAGGTGTGATTCTAGCGGGTACTTCAAAGCAGGTAACGTCGGATTGAGTGGCTGGATCTACGAGGGCCCAATGTACCACCAACGAAAACTGTAAAATGGCAATAAAACATGAAACAAGGTAGATCTGAAATATATATATATATATACGTATACATCGAATAGAATGTGTTACTCACTGTAGGATATATAGGTAGAATTTGGAACGAATTTTTATAAACGTATGTCGTCCCTTGTTCCAAAGGACATCCAGCTTTGGTACCGTTTTTATAGAATACCTCGTCGCAAGCATTCATTCCATGTACACCGATGAAAGGCAAGGGTATGCCATTAATCAGAGCCCATACTCCCCTATTGATACGATCTACATTTCTCTCTGCTACAAACGTTTGTGTCACGGAGACAACAGTTTTTTTCTTCAAAATGCAGGGAGGAGCCTCGCAATTGCTGATTTGAACTTCATCATCGCTCTCGTATCGACCTCCTGAAAATTGAAAATATAAGATTCCACGAGTGTTGAATGTTTTTAACCATCTTTCTTATGTATCCAAATTTTATAGAAAAATTTCTTTGATGGATTACTTCCGTGACCTCAATTCTCGTCGGTTTTCTTCCTTAGTTTGCAATCAATTTGAGAATCACATCCTTGATAGTTTCTGGTGAGTTTTCCTCGTTAGTCACTCACAAGCAGAGTGAGAAAACTGTTCAATGCTTAATCAGTTACCAAGGAATGATTTTTACCAGAAGAAAACCATCCCTGGTTAAAAAATCCGATGAAAAAAAATTCTATCGGAATGAATTGAGTTTCTGCATCGGAGTACAGTAAAATATTCTTTGATGTAGTTCAATGGGTATTTTATTATTAATCAAAATTCTGATTAATGTATAAATGAATTATTTTCTAACTGGATTCAATTGAGAATTTGCCAACACCTCTATCTCCTCATATGACTTGGGAAATTTATTCCCATCTGGAGGGGATTCGAACTATCACCGATCTACCTACCTGTGAGACCCGCTTTCTTAACCTCGCTATGCGCTTATAAGTCAACTAGTTGTTTCAACTAGGATCTGTAAACTTTCCGATTATTTCCAATAGATTCGAATGTTGGGATGATCCAACTAAAACCCATTGATCAATTACATTTATACATTTTTGAATCAAGTCGAAAAATCCCCATAAAAAAACTCATTACTCATTCAATTCCACACATCTCCCCGTTACTTCCAATAGATTGAGGTTATGGAAAATTCCAATCAGAACCGTTCGCCTTATCATCATCATGAAGTAATCAGTCTTACGACTGGTTTGATGAAACCCTCCACCCCTGTCTATTATCCGCCAAACGCTGATGAAATTCGCCTTATGAAATGGACAAAATTTGAATCATCCATTCAGATATCTCTTATACAGACCAACAGATCACGCAAAGTCGTATCAATTCAATCAAACAACAGATTTTTCTATTGGTAAATCCTCGATTCAATCCTATAGAAAAGAGGTCCCGAATAATTCCTATTCATTTTGAATCGGTAGCTGAGCCTTTCCGATTGACCCTATTCATTCCGATTATTTTTGAATCGGTTTTCATCGGATCCCATCGGATTCTTTAACCAGGGATACTTTTGGAAGTTGAATCATTTTCCACCTCCCAGTTCACAAGCAACACAAGAGGTTAAAAATGCTAAGAACGTGTTTGGAAAGTCCTACGAACACGCTTAGAACTTCCAAATGAGACTATTTCGAATAATTGAGTGCTATGCGCCTCCATAGAACATCTTAAAGAATTTATCCAAATTAGTCTCATTTGCACATTCTTTCCACATTCAGTGGATCATCATAGAATATTTGAGAAGTTCTTGTGTTGTTTGGGTTTATTGACTACTGCTCTGATTTCCAACAGAACCTGCGTCATCTTATCGGAAATTCTTCAGACTTGTGACAAAAATTGAGCAGATCCAGGTAGAACATTATCTACCTTTCAATCGAATCTTCATGTTTTCCTTGAGTGGACGAGGTTTTATGTATCATTGCAAGCTGTAACGCAGCAAAAAAGTGCGTGACCTCGCTCCACTTCACTTTACTTATAAAATTGTGAGATGTAGTGTAATTAGTTTGATAGATAATTTTATGGAAAATCGATTCATGAAATTTAACATACATTCCATTGAAAAACCTACTATATCAGTGGAGTTCTTCATAAAAATTTGTTACAGCGATTGGATTACACGATTGAAGCGATTATAATTTATCAATTATAATTTTATTGCCCAATCATCAGCATGATATTATCATTAATCATCTTCGTAAACACGAAAACACAGACTCCAACTGTGCGATTATAACGATCTAATCATCTGCTGTAAGAAAAACTTGTCACATGCGTCCCAAAGTGGAATCAAATTATCATTCTTCAAGTTTAATTAGGATCCAATGATGAATAGAACCCGTGATCGTAACACTTACAGTTCATCACCTTGACGAACAACTCATTCTTCCAGTTTTTTCTATATACACTCGGACCTCGTAACCAGATTTTCCAAAGTCCAAGAAGAGATAGTTGACGAATCTAGTTTCTTAAGAATAGTTCATCCTCGAACAAAAAATCTACGTCAAACGACGGAGCATCGATTCCCACCTTTTATCCCTGCCACGACGACGTTACGTCGAGAAAAGCATTTAATTCCTTACTCCGCTGTCACCAAGGGAATTCTCTAGGGACCTTGTTTTGATTCGTAGAAAATTAAACGTCGCAGACGACACAGTGTCGAGAACACTCGAGGAGTCAGCCCTAGTGAAATCTACTACCCTCCAGGCATTTCAAGAGCCATCAGTGTACTCCTTGTTATTCTTTGTATTATTGGAACGATTTTTCAATTATCACGTATTTTCTCTTTTGGAATCCGAATACTTTGTCTTTTGTAATCTCTTGGAATTGTACGGGAAGAACGAGTGGCGATCATATCGTTCCGAATTGGTGCTCTCACCGCTTTCAACGTGCATCGAAAGTACAGATAAATTGACTGATCTTCGCGGAACACAGGTTGTCATCGTAACGTATCTGCGATGTAACTTCGGATCATATGATATGCTTAGAGCAAAAGTCACATTCAAATTGTTGTCAAGCGAAAATAAAACAACAACCTTTGAGAGCGAGAATGGAACATCAAAAGTTCGGAGCAAAAGGGATACAGCTACAATTCAAAAGAAAAGAGCAACTACAGAAATTTTCGCGCAAGAATGAAATACTGGAAAGCTTGAGCAAAAACGAACCAGCGCATAAATACAGAATTGGGTTGTTCCATCCTTGCTCTCGAAAGTTCCTGCTCTATTTTTGCTTGAGGGGATACTAGCAGTGTGGCAGCAACCAAATCGTTTATAACAAACTACGGGCAAACACGCCATATTAATTGAAATATCGCCCTGTACAGCAGTTCTACTTAAGTCAGAGAAGTGCTGTACACAGCGATATTTTGATCAAAATGAAGCGTTTGACCGTACTTTGTGACTTGGCTGCTACCACGCCGCTAGTATCCCCTTAACAACAATTTGAATGTCCCTTTTGCTCTTAGCGTATCATACGTCATGTAACTTGTTCATCACATTGAATGAACCACACTGTAAAAAGAAACTTACAAAAAAAGCTTGAAAGTTTCTACCAGAAATTTTTTCAGTAAATTCACGAACAATTTTGGGAAAATTTCAAAAAATGGTTCTGAATTGACGGAGACTTTTTGGGATATCACGAAAATTTGTGGGTTCTCAGAAAATCTGGGGATTTACAAATCCACAAGTCTTTCACCATACTCTTCTCTTGCGATAATTTCAAAAGTTGCTACGATTTAATCATAATGGAACAAATCAAATGATTGTAACAATCTCGTTTCCAACTGCATTCGATGAAATTCTTCAACATTGTTTATTCATGAATCGATAATCAATATTATTGAAATTAACTAATCACATTCTTCATTAATCGGTTATCAAGGCAGTCACAGTTCGTATCAAGGTTAAAGGATTTGTTCTCCGTTGCACAAAGATGAATAATGTTCATAAATTTAGAACCTGTTTCATATTTTTTCCGTGCCCTGGAAGAGAAAAAATTTCCGGCAATAATACAAATTGTATTGGATTGATTAACTATTAATTTCCACTGACGAAATTGTTGCCAACACTGTAACAAAAAACTTCGGGAAAACTCCAGTACCGTACTGGGAGCAATTAACCTGTACATTTTTACTGAAAAATTACATTCAAATCATGAAAATTTCAGTACACGTATGAAAAAATTCTGGTTTTTACACTGGAAAATTCGAGTGAAGAACATGAATTTTCATGTGAAATACGGAAAAAATCCGGTACAATAGGAATTTTCTTGTACGTAAGCTGAAAATTTCGTCATGAACAGAAATTTTCCAGTTCCTAGGTACCGAAAAATTCCAGTTTCTTTAACAACCCATATAGCACCAAAGATTTCATTAGGATTGCAGAAATCTAACATTTGAAACATTGAAATATTTCTATAAGATTGCTGTATGTCACACTGAGGTTTCAAAGCCCCTTCAGAGACATTGCAATGTCCGCTAATATTACATTTCAGACAATATTTCTGAATTAGTTTTGAAATATTTCATTATAATATTTCTCTTGTGATATGTCTAAGACATTTCAATTTACAAACTTTCGATATACTTCTGTGAAAGGATATTGAACCATAATGAAGATGAAAGATTGAAATCTAATTGAGACTTGACTGAGATCTATGGTGCTGTATGGGAAGGCATTGTTGTCGGAAATTTCAAAGTGTGCATACTTTTCAAAATAAGAAGTTCATAGCAATTTCATACAACATCAATGGCAATAAAAATGACGCTGTGGTGACCCCTGAGCACATGAAGTGTGAGGCCCATGGGAGGAACGTATTGTTCGAAACATAGGAACATGCCATACATGTGTGAGATCATGCCATCCATATTCTAGGCACTAATTTTTCATCGGAAGTTTCTCATTGAGGAGGTCATTCCTTATTAATCCCTAGTAGAAATTCGATCAGGCATTCTCTGTCTGTAGTAAGATCCTGAAGCCGTAACTGAAAAAAATCTTATGAGGCCTTCACAAGGGACTCATCTGATTCCCCTAATAGGATTCAAATAGGGTTGTAACGCAGGGGTACAACTGGGTTCGGATGAGATTGCCATAAAATCGAGGGAAATAGGGAAAACCTTGACGGAACCTGTTGAGGGCCCAATAAGAAATCAGGCATGCCTCATCAGGCCCTGGTATTCTCCCGTTCGGAATTTCTACTAGGGATACTTTTGAATAGGAAATTGAAGTGTTACCTATACACATTCTCTGACAATAATTTCAGACATTTCTTCTCTATTACAAAAATCCAGCTGGGATTCCACGTGGATCTCAGATCCGAAATTTACCTGCGTTGCCAGCTGAGACTCCACATGGAATCAAGAATCCCAACCGGATTCAATGTGGGATTTCCAATTCCAACTGGGATTCTACCTGGGATCAGAAATTCCAACTGAAATCCCACGTTGGGGCTGAAATTCTAGCTGAGATTCCACATGGAAATAGAAATCCTAGTTAAGATTCCACCTGGAAATGAGGAATCCCAGCTGGAAACGCAGGTCAGTTTCAGAGCTGGGATCCACGTCGAATCCCAGTTGGATTTTCGTGACAGGGTTATTGGAAAATTTGAATTGAAATCAACCCATACAACACTATAAATTTCAGTGATATCTCAATCACATTTCAATATTTCGCCTTCATTACGTTTCAATATTCATTCACAGAAATTTGTCAAAAGTGTATCAACTAAAATGTTAGCTGTTTGCAATGTCTCAGATACAGCACAAGAGGAACATTACGATGAATTTTTTATAATTGTTCTTGAAATATTCAGAGAATAATTCGGGAATGCTGTATGAAATTTAAGATTGGCGAACGTTGCAATGTTTCTGAAGAGACTTTGAAACCTCTGTGTGACATACAGCAATCTTATAGAAATATTTCAATGTTTTGAATGTTGGATTTTTGTAATCTTAATGGAATCTTCGGTGTTGTATGGGAATTCATCATCATTTCATATTCGGGAATTACACATTCAATCCTATCCAGATTTATATGTGAACTGACTGAATCAATCCTATTGAAACTGTCATCTCATTCATTCCTATATTCATCATCACTTTTTGTGTAGAAATTATCAAATCAATCCTATTCATATGCAAATCGGATTCATTCTTATCTTTATAAATGATCGAATTCATCTCTGTCAGTTCATATTCGGAAAAAACCTGATTATTCGTATTTGAATCGGAATCTTATTCACTTATTCACTCTGATATTAGAAAATCTTCCATATTCTGGAATTACCAATTACTTCCTGTATAAAAATGGAATCTTATTCAATCTTATCCATTCCGATTATAATAGGTGTGCAAGTTGAAACTCGGCTTTTTTTTGTCAAATTCAATTTTAGTAAAAAAATACTTCTTTCAAGAATTATCAATTAAAATATTCACCGTCATTATTTACAGTCTCTTGCCATTTATTGGGTAATAGATAAATGTCTTCACGATGGAAACTTGGTGGTTTTGAAACAAAATAGTTATCCAGCCATTTCCGGACATCTTCGATATTCGTGAAGTGCTGCTCCTTCAAATATGACGAGATTGATCTAAATAAGTGATAATCAGAAGGAGCTAAGTCTGGTGAATATGCCGCATGAGGTACAACTTCCCAGTATCAATTGAAGATGAGTTCCTGGGTTGGTTTTGCTGTATGTGGAAGTGCATTATCATGCAGCAGCATCACTTTTCGCCTTCCTTGTCCCGTAAATGGTCTTTTTTCCTCCAGAGCATCACTTACTTTGATCAGCTGGGCCCGGTGACGCTCAGCTGTAATAGTTTGGCCAGGTTCAAGAAGCTCGTAGTGAATGATTCCTTTCCAATCCCACCAGACACAGAGTCAAACTTTCTTTGCATGAATATTCGGTTTTTCAACTGATGTAGATGGCTGGCCCGGATCAACCCATGCTTTTCTACGTTTAGGATTGTTGTACAAAATCCATTTTTCATCACTCGTCATGATTTTATGCAGAAAATTCTTCTTCTTGAACCGAGAAAGCAAATTCATGCAAATGCCGACTCTTTATCTTTTATTTTCTTCCGTCAGTTTATGAGGAACCCATTTTCCTTCCTTCTGTATTTTTCCCAATGCATGCAATCGGAGTGACATTGCTTGACGAGTAGCTCCTAACTGTTCTGCAAGCTCTTCTTGAGTTCCACATGGATTTCATTCGGTAAAACTTCAAGTTCTTCATCCTCAAATTTTTTGATTGCACCTGGACGTGGATCGTCCTCAAGACTGGAATTTCCATTACGAAATCTTGTAAACCACTTTTTCACTGTTCACAGAATGGCTCACAGAACGTTGACCCAATGTCGTATTAATCAATTCCATAGCTTGAGCAGCATTTTTATTCATTTGAAAACAGAATAGAATACAATGGCGTAAATGTTGCTTACCGAAATCTATCTCATAAAATTGATACACAGGAAATTACTACTTGAAAATGACTGATATCACAACTGCAATGTCCACGCTACATATATCCAAAATGGCGTACGAATTAGATGCGTTCAAACATTATGTTTCATGCAACCAACTTAAAGCCGAGTTTCAACTTGCACACCTAATAATTCAATCGGAATCAGATCTTTTTATTTTTTACGCAGGAAATTGACAAAAAACACATCACGACAATATAGTTGGAGTTCCATGAATGTTCATTGTAGTTTTACTCCATGACAATCGACTTTTAACATTATCACTAGAAATGAGCGTCACCTTACTCTAAATGAAATCTCAAAATTCCCCACTGCATGATCATACAACTATGTTTTGCAAAAGCACACTGTACCTCCGTGATTTTCGATATGAATCCAATGATTCAATCTGAACTAGGCCGACATGGTTTCGTACATTCGACAAAACTTTATGAGAAGTCTGAAGACAATATGCAAATTCGTGACAATAACCATCAACATTTGATTCCGACTCGCGTCAGGGGCGGACTTATGTTTTTGCCGTTCCCACGCCATTTATAGCTTGCCACCCCTTATGAGACAGCAAAAATTAATCTCCCAAGAAATTAAAACGTATCCATCACAAAATAATATTGTTTTATTGCTTGGACTTCGATATTATTCTGAAAATTATTTTTCATCTATTAAAATTGAAAAAAAGTTGTTTTTCGACACAAGTGCCGCCTTTCCACACAGCATTTCAGTTCTCAAATATATCTCAAGCCAAATTTATGAAGTCTCCTGCAACATGGAAAGATATCTTTGAGAGATCTAAAACAGTTCTTATTTCTAAAAGGTTCCTATGAAATGTCTAAAAGATACACAGTTGAAACAAATTCGTCAAATATAACATATTTGTCATGTCCAAAACAGTCCACATGGAATAAAAATGTTAAATTTACATATCCCATCCGAGCAAACACGAATGCAGGCCCTTCAAAGGACCAGTGATGGCCCTTCGCTGGCATCGCAGGGCCATCAGCGGCTCATTGAAACGCCAGTAATCATTGTTTGTAGGGATGTGGATCACTTTCTCACACGGAGAAAAATGCAGCTCGAAAGGACAGTAATCTTCAATAGAAAATTGGAGAATATTTCTTAAAATCTAAGAATTTTTCTTAAGTTCGTAATAAACATAAAACAGTACAGATTTCTGTTGAATATTGCTCGAAAAACAATGAAAAATTATCAATATTCAACAAATCATAAAAACAAATATGAAGTTTCCAAAAGTCGCGAATGAAAGTTTACAAAGTGAATAACGGAATTCTGTCATTTGAAAATAAGATTCCAAAATTTTGTTATTTACTTTGTAAAATTTCATGCGCGACTTTTGGAAACTTCATATTTGGTTTGATGGTTTGTTAAGTATTGATAATTCTTCATTTATGTTTATTACGAACTTAAGAAAAATTCTTAGATTTTAAGAAATATTCTCCAATTTTCTATTAAAGATTACTATCCTTTCGAGCTGCATTTTCCTCCGTGCAACACACTTCAGATGACTTTTGTAAGTACAAATCAATGACTTTTATTGTATGTTAAACTATGCGATTCCGAATGTTAATCCTACATAAATCAGAAACAATGACTTACTTCAAGTTCATGTCATGAGAACATCATAAAACAAGTTGAAATGTGATTTTAACACATTAGGTACATTTAATTTACGTTGGTGTGTTGGTAACCGCATTTCAAACCAACAGATTTTTCGTGTAATATGCAAGTAACACATCAAGTGTGTTTAATATGAAGATTACTTCAAATTAACACTTTTTCTCTCGACCACATTTATTCCTTCATTTACACAAATTATTCCCAACTGTGTATAATCTCGGGAAAAAAGGTTTGAATCTTCTAAAAGATATCTTTTGGATGTCTTTTAGTAGAAGTGAGAACTGTTTTAGACAACTTGAGGATATATTTTCATGTTGCATAAGAGACTTCTTAAACTCCTCTGAACAGTTCCTCAAGATATCTTGGAGACCAAAAGGGCTGTGTGGGTTTTCACGGCCTGTCGGCTCCACGCCATGGCGTTGTTGGCGTAGGCCGTAGTCCGCTACTGACTCGTGTACACAACAGAAAGAAGTTATCGGTTATTCGATCGGCTGACATCACTGATACGAATGTAGTTTACTGAGTTCTTGGGAATCTTCCTGCCATGTGAATTCAATATAATTTTCACAATGTTGCCACATGATGTGAAATGATATACACGGAAAGGCTGGGTTTATTGATGATAAACAATGTTGATTTCAATATTTAGAAAGATGATTGTCAATTTAGGGAAAAAGAGGATCGCTGGAAAATATTTGTAGTGAGTTTACCGACAATCCGGAGTGAAAATATCGGAGGTTGATCGTCTTATTGTTATTTCTTACAGTGAAACTATCAACTCATCCCTAGTTGAAGAATCCCATCGAACCGATTGATTCTGCATCGGAATCAATGAGAATCAATCGGTTTAATGAGATTTTTTAACCAGGGATGGTAAATTTATCACGAACATTCTTCAATAATCCTCTTTTTTCCCCTAAATTGACAGTCATTTTTCTGAATATTAATGAACTCGATCTTTCCGCTTCTCATGAGATTATGCATCTTCAATATGTTGAACATATATTTGATACATTATGTGCTGTACGGTGATATTATACCCCATACAGCACAAAAGTCCCCGCAAAGAGCTCCCGCTATGACAGTAAACATGAATTCATTATGAAAAGTTTGAATTCAAAATGAACTCTTGATGAATAACTCAATCTTCAGAAAGAATTCATATCACGAATTCATAAAGAACTATTCAGGCATTCAACATGTATGCATTTTGAATTCATTGAGTTCATATTGAATTCATTTTTACTGTCAAAACGGGGACTGTTCAAGAAGTTCTCTCAGGAGTTTTTGTGAATTCAAAATGATCATTTGTGCTGTCTGGGAATCTTTTCCAACGATTTTAAAATTACAAGGAATGAGGAGGTCACTTTTTGCGGGATTTTGAAGATACATTACAGTTACGATACGGTAACAAACTGTATTCAGTAGATATTATGTATATCAAAGTCTTCTCAATTCTCAGACAAAATTATTAAAACTTGTAATTCAGTTATTGCGAATCGTAATAAAGGTTCTCGCATATTCATCTAAGAATGTGAATTTCTTATTATGACTTCGCGATTACGTACCGTTGCGGCAATGATTCACTTGAGTGGCCACGGCAAATACAAGGACAAATGTCGCGAAAATGAAACTAGTTGCTTTCAACATTATGGTGAAAGTGGAAGAGATTTTACACGAGAAAACCGTCTGTATCTTCTTCACATAAATGTCCGATTACAAAAATACGTTCAACGGACCTTTCACTCGCTTGCGTCCGATCAGGCCCAAGTCTTAATCTCAACTGATCAGAGAGGATTGATGAACGAACGCAGAAAGCGGCATTGACAACAACTCTTCCCGAGAAGAGCGATTTAAATAAATCCAAACACGATATGTGTGGTTTGGATAATGGAAGGGGATTTATTTGTCTGCGTGGCATATCTTCAATCACGAACAAAAGAAAGAGATGTTTATAATCGTTGAATCAGCATCATGACTTTAAATTTAAACACGTTATGTAAAGTGTCTTGTTTGTGAATTGTATGCAGCCATCAAAATTATCAATTCGATTTGATTCATCTTTGAGTCCGGGTAGTATTCCTCTATTTCCTGTTATTGAATTCTAAATTTCCAAATTTCTGTTGTCAGGATGTATATGGTAATCGATTGAGGAGTCTTTCGGTACCAAATACGCAACAAACAACGTTCTCCAGTTCCGGTACCGGTTCGAGGATTGTTTCGAGTTCAATTTTTGTGGATGAATGCATCTCCTTGATCTCATCAACACGATAAAATTTGAATATTAGTATATTTTAATAAAAGAATATTCAAAGAGAAGGTCTTAAAACGTGTCATGAAATATGAAATCAATGTCAAAAGTAACGTACAGCAGAAATGAATATTTTGGAATATCCGTTGAACGGTTTTCAAATATTCATATGGGGACAGAGAAAACAAAAGATACAATCCACAATGGCTAAGAGAACAAAAGAGCGGAAATTGAGAACCCTGCTCTTTCACTATTCCCCTCTCTTTTTCATATTTCCTTTCATACGAATGCTCTTTGCTTTCCATCACACTTCGTATTAAACACGATTTGCTCTCTTGATAAAACTTCTTTTCATACTTCTAATTACATTGCATGATTTTCAGATCAAGAGTTGAACACCACCGGTATGAGATTTGAAAAAAAAAGAAGAATTTCCTACGGTTAAAGTCACAAGATGCGTTGGGAGACACGTGAAAGTCGTAAAATTTTATGAGTTTTATGATTATAAACAAAGATTTTAATTTGTATCCTGTCCAACGATAGCGAAAGAAGAATACAAACATACGAAGGATTTTATTCCGTTTCGAAGAATGAGTTTGTTCAAACAGAAATGAAGAGACTTCCTTGAAAAGTCACACCGAATTCTCCTTCACCTCACCGCCGACTAATTAGATAGGCAAACAAGTGTATTAACGAACGAAGGACTTGGTCTTCGTGGAACTCTTGAAACTCGAGACTTCTTGTCTTCCCTCTTCCGTAAATTATCCACTGACCACAAGGATAAATGAAGTCTTGGAAGGGATAGGTAACTTCAGAATAAGGCGAGAGAAAATATATATATATGTCTTCTTCCTGGTTGAAAAATCCGATTAAATCCGACAAAGAAAAATCCCATTGGTATGAATTGAGTTTCTGCATCGGAAATTTCCGATTGACACCAATAAAATTTCTTTCAATTGGATTGAATCTGTTTTTTTTTCTATCAATAATGAAAATTCCAATTGAATTCGATAAAGAAAAATCCTATCGGAATGAATTGAGTTTCTGCATCGGGAATTCTTGATTGATACCAATAAAAATTTCTTCGATTGGGTTGAATCGTTTTGTGATTAGCAATTAACATTCCTATTGAATCTGATAAAAAGATATTCTATCAAAATGAATTGAGGTTTTGCATGGGAAATGTCCTATTAATTCCGATTAGGATTCTTCCAATCGGCTTGAGTACATTCTCACAATAACTTTGATGACGAATACCTATGGAATCCTGTTCCCAAAAACAAGTATCGGATATCATGGGTGATGTAATAAGAGCAATCGTTCAAAATCTAAACTAAAATGGATATTTCCCATGGAGACTCGTTTAATCTTCAACCTCATCAACTCCTCTACTGATTCCAATAGTTCCGGATCACTGCGAAGTGCAATATAAACCAATTTCCAAATGGAATGGAAGGAATTCCGGAATTGAATTCGATATTGCCGATGTAAACCCATAAAATACCATGATCTGTAAACATTCCTATTATTTCCAATGATTTCGTATGTTGGAATAATCCAAATGAAACCCATTGATCAATGAAATCTGTACATTCTAAAATTAGGTCGAAAATTTTCCTTGAAAGCCCCATCACTCATGCAATTTCACAATTTTTTCCATTAGTTGCAATAGATTGAGGTTATGAAAACTTCCGATAAAAACCATTTGCCTTATGAATTGGAAAAAAATTTGAACATCCTATCAGACATTTCTTATACAGACCGATAGATCATATGGAGTCCTATTAATTCCAATAGAAAACAAATTTTTCAATGGGTAAATCCTCGATTCGATCCTATAAATAACAGATTCCAATTGAATCCTATTCATTTTGAATCGATACTTGAGGCTTTCCGATTGACCCTATTCATTCCGATTAATTTTGAATCGGTTTCTATCGGATCCTATAGAATTTTTTAACTAGCGCCTTTTTTATTTTAGTTCTGAGGATAATTTTATTGAAAGTATATATACTTTCCAATATACTTTCAACTTCCTATATGGAGGATATCGAGATGTATATAAATTATATTCGACCCTTATGATTTTTATTACCATATTCATTGTTTTTACTTTGGTTACTATAAAACATGAATGAAATTTGATTGATTTTTGTTGTTAATAGAGAATTTATGAGAGAATTGAGAAATAAGGAGACAAAAAAGAGAAGAACAAGCAGAAACTGACAACTTCACATCATTTTTGAGGCAGATCTAGTTTATCGACGTATCACGAATGGTATGGAACAGGGCAGTGCATTGTACTTGGCATGATAACTCGATCGTGAAACCAAGCTCTGAAGAATCAGTATCTTCCATCGGTTATTGCTCGAATGAAATACCGTCTGCATGCCAGGAATTCCAAGAATGGTAACTCCACTCTACGAATGGTAAGCAGATTTTCTCGCTATTGTGGACTTCATAGACACTCTACTGAATTTCTCCATTCAAATGACTAAAACACAATTCAAAACTGAATCAGTTTTGTACCAAATTGTCTTCGAAGAGGGAGAGATCCAGGATACCTTTAGAATTCTAAATTTCTTAGATACACAGTGAAATTCGGGATTTCATTCACAGTTACCCCTGATACAGCGGATCAACAGCAGGTAATCGACAACTACTCGAAGAGAGATAAGGAAGGAATACCAAGAATCACTGGAAATCAAATACAGATGTCGATAAATTCACTACCACCAAAAATTCAACTTAAATTCATTGAGAAAGAGAAGAAAAATCTTCTCTCAGCGCAGATATATATCTCCTCGCTCCGAGTAAATCTTCTCTAAACTGAGATAATATTTTCTCAGTGCTTTATCTTTTCCTGTAAACTACATTTTCTTTCATACCAAGAAAATATCTTCTGGCCGCAAAAGCAAGAGAATGTGTTTTTCAAATGAGAATTTCTTACGAGCGAATAAAAGAGGCATTCTTGTGGAAATGGTTCATAAATAAATTGTATACTCGTTCTCCATATGAATAGATATTGTATAACTGATGAGGAGTCATTATACACCCCGTGGATAGGGTGGAAAGAGCCTCAATTCGAGTGGAAAATAGTTATGTGCATGTAATCGAGTTAAAGACTCGCGTAAATGGTTTTTGAGAAACAAACTGTGATTCATTGGGAAGCGATGAGGAAATTGAGAAAAAATCATATCGAAATTGAAGGAGGAGTTTTGTGAAAGCATAATTCATACAGATTTCATGGAATTTTCTTCACGGTCGAATGGAATTTGTTTAGGTATCGAAGTGAGAGGTGATTTTATGGAAGGTTCCCTAAATCAAAAGAGACAATTCATCAGTGCTAGGATGACACAGTGTTGCAAAACCATGCGATCCCTGTTTCGAAAGTCAAACAAGTCCACACGATTCGCGCAGATTCCAGGACAAAACCCAATAAACATTTGATTTCTCAAGATATGTTTTAGATATGTTTAAGATGTCTTATGCGACACTTTTAGATATCTAAAAGATCAATTTTCGTATCTTGAGATATCTTAAACATATCTCACGTCTCTTAAAACGTCCAAGACATGTTGAGGATATCTCAAGATACGAAAAGTTATCTTTTAGATATCTAAAAGTGTCGCATAAGACATCTTAAACATATCTAAGACACATCTTGAGAAATCAAATGTTTATTGGGAAATCGTACAGAATTCCACAGGATCGACGAGAATCATGTCATATTTTTGTATGAATTTGTATGGCCTCCCAAGCAGGGATTCAATGATCCACTCATCAATTGATTCAACGGAATTTATCGTGTTTTTTGGTCCATTCACAAACCACACGTTCTTCCTCGCAGAAATATAAAATTTTGAAGGCTATTTCTATGAAAGACTGATTATGTTGACATTTGAAATTGGAAGAATTACATAGAATGATTGGTTTTGTAAATACTAAGTTAAATGACGAGTGAAACGAGCGTCTTCAAAGGGGAAAAAGTGTGAGCGAACCGAGCGCCATTTGGAGCATTCAATGGCGAGCGGAGCGAGCAGTGCCGGATTAAGCACTAGGCCTACTAGGCATAGGCCTATGGGCCCCCACCAATAAAAAACAAGTTTTTTATATCAAAATTAAATAAAACCACAAACCACGAACGTTATTTTTCTTGTCAAAATATCTATGCTACGAACATTCAATGAATTAATTGTACACGGAAAGACCGGGTCTATTAATACTTAGAAAAATGACTGTCAATTTAGGGAAAAAGAGGATCGCTGAAAAACATTCGTGGTGAGTCTACCAAAAATTCGTGGTCAAAATATTATGGTATTTTTCACAAAAAAACTATCAATTGTTAATACATCGGCTACGAATTTTTAATAGACTCACTACGAATATTTTTCAGCGATCCTCGTTTTCCTTAAATTGACAGTCATTTTTCTAAATATCAATAAACCCGGTCTTTCTGGTATTCAAAAATACTACGCTTCAGTTCCATTTATTTCGTAGCTCGGAGCTGCCCTTAAATAGGTCCCCACCAAAGTTTACCTAGGGGCCCACTTTCGGGGAATCCGGCACTGGGAGCGAGCCTCATTTAAAGCATTAAATGACATGTTAGTGAGCATCTTAAAAATTAAAAAGTTGAAGTGAGTGCCAGTTGAGACATTATATGGCGCGCAAAGCGGGTGTCTTTGAACTAGAAATGTGTGAGTGAACCGAGCACCATTTGGAGCATTATATGGCGAGCGGAGCGAGCACCATTCGAAGCATTAAATAGTATGCGGAGTGAGCGTCCCTAAATTCAAAAAATGCGACCACGGTGAGTGTAATCCTCTCACATAATCTTTGCGTTTCCTCGTCAAGTACGTTCCTAGATGATGACATGAAATTCCTTATTCAAATTTTTCCGCACCCACCGATCGCGAACCTAAAGTCGACCCATGGGGAAAGGGAAACACGGGCCGAAACTGACTCAGTACTGCTGCCATAGTTGCCATTACTGGCAAATCCGAAGCTACCAAAGCTATCAAAACTGGCAAGAAGTCGGCGCTGGTTATCATCATTTTACGTAAGGGCCTGTATAACATTTACAACCGTGTCAGTACCGTTCTCGTTCGTATGTGCCGACTATGGTAGAATTCTGGCATTCCACTCTCTAAAATTCTTAGAGTGAGATTTCACTCTTTAGGCAGCCAGAAGTGAGCTTGTCAAAATTTCGAGTGAAATTTTCACTCTTTCAGAGTGGAAGTCTAAGGTTTGAGGTTAGAAACTCACAGCGACTCCAATTTCAGAGTGAATTTTCCGCTTTTAAAGAGTGGGGGTTCGCTCGAAACGAGTGAAAATCCCACTTGGAGCGGACTGGCTCACTTCTGAGATTTAGTGGAGTGAAACGCGTGATTTTTCACTCTTCCAGATTTAGAGAGCAAACTTGTCCAAACGGTATCGATTCAATACTGGACCAAGACTGGACACTGGTCTGTACACTGAAATCCGTTGGAAATTCGTTGAATAGTTCGTGCCAATTGAAAAATAATGAAATAATTGTTCATGCCAAAGTTTGGCAAATATAACCTTGCCGGTATCAGGCCATTTGTCAACTTCAGCAATTTCCACATTGGGAGGTTCGAAAAATCATAATTAGAATCGGAAATCGAATGACTGAAATTAATTATTGTAAAATAAAAAATCTCAGAGATATTCAAAAATAAAAGCAGAAGAACTATCACTGCGCGGAAAAAAACATTTATCTTAGCATTATAAGAGAAGTTTGGTTAGAATTCGAATTGTTTATTTAATTTTCAATCCACTGGAAAGTTTTGTTAAATTCACGTGGAAGTTGTTATACCGTAGCATCACAATTCATAGTAAAATAAGAGATACCGCAAGAACAGCGCCGGGTCTGTTGTACATTTCACATATTTCTCTTTCATGCGAGAAGTTCTGTTGATTTGACACCAACGTGAATTTTATATAACGTTTCCTCTATGTGGTTCAAGATAGATTGGTTTCTCGCTTCATTGGTGAAAAAATAAAAATTGATTAACCGCATGCGTAAGAAAATTCATCGAAAGTGGAAATATTTTTATCGATTGACGTGCACGATTCTACGTAGCGAATATTATCATACTTATGATGCTGTTACTGTTATGATACATTCAGTGTTTTCGTTCTTTTGTTAATTGATGATTGATCAATTTCATTACACTGAGAAAAAAGTATCTTGAAAAATACCGTAATTTATGGATTTTTGGCGTTGGTCTAACTCGAGTCAAAATATTTACGTGAAGATAACTCTAAAAGTACCATAATGGCTGGGACTTTTATGAGGAAGGTACCATACTTCTTCGCCAAAAATCAATAAATTATGGTATTTTTCAAGATATCTGTTTTCTCAGTGCAAAATCTTGTTTTGTTGGTTAATTTATGGTACTAATGATCGTAATTTGTTGCCTCGAGTACAAATCGGATAAAAATGAATTGAGGGAGGAAGAGGCTTATTTTTATACTTTTTATTGTGAATTTTTTATTCAAGGGGAAAAATGATTGGAATTCATCTCAACTACAGAATTATTTGATTCATATTCCAGACCACATTTTCAAAACCTTCCCAGATTTCTTTTATTGTAGGTTTCAAAGGTATAAGAAGGAAGGAAAGAAAACTTTCACAGGTTTTCGATTGCTTCTGTGAGCATTTTTTCCATGTAATATCTTCCAGAACTCAACTTTTTTTCTTCCTCGGAACTGTTTGTCCTTTCAACGATTTTGAAATTATAATCAACAAGAAGCGAAGCAAATTTTGATGTCTGGGATGGTTCTGATCATTTTTTCTGAAGAGTTGAATTGAAACACAAGAATAATGTGCAAGAAAAGTTTGCAGGAGACTTCAATTTATTCAGGTCGGAAAATTTGAAAGGTTCTTGCTATCATATTTGATTTCCTAGACTGATTTTGTCCTGATTGTTGAATAATGCGAACAAAATCAGTCTAAAAATCAAATAAGAGGACAAAAACCGTCCAAATTTTTCGACTCGGAATACGAATGGTACCATCTTTTTCCTAACTCTAACATTTAAGATCCAATGTAAAACCCAAAAGCAAAGCTTGAAAAAAAAATACCACGAATTCCTAATGAAATAATCCAATCATAAAAATTCAGAAATAATAATTCAAAAAAATTATAGCAAGAGAACGAATAACAGCACCCAACGACTCCTCCTTCATCCTTTTTGAATTTCCCCATCTTTCAACGTATTATACGTAATGCGCATTGTACAACGACGAAAAGCGTTGAATTATGGTTTAGGATTATGAAGCTCATGTAAGCTGAGTAAACGAAACAAATATATACATTTATCTTATATATAGAATACTACTTTGTAAGCTAAGAAAGTTGAAAGCAATTGTGTGAGGTCGTGGTAAAAACGAAATCAAAGAGACTCGCCATCCAAATATAAACGACCGAACAAATTGGTCTGCCGACCGTCTACTGATTTATCCCACTTTTCCAAGTTTATCTCTGAAGAACCTTTGGCTTGACCACTACTTGACACCTCTGGTATTGCAAATAATTTCCACACAACAATTCTCACATCAAATGGTTCATCTTGTCGCATACGTGTGGGCAACTTTGACATTCGACTCTCCATCTTGCGTTGTTGGAACAGAATCACGAAAGGAGATCTCGGAGAAAGAGAGAATCATACCTTGGGGGATGAACAAGAATAGTGAATTCTTCGAGACACATTCTTCGAGACGCAGATTTCGATCATACCATTATCCCGAGGGAACCGGGATTTGAAACAAAAAGGATGAAGGTGGGTACTTAATTTCACAGTGCTCGAATGTGCTTCACAACAATCAACTCAATTTTTGATGCAATTATCTGTTATTGATATCATTATTAGTACGAGATAGTGCAATATAATCATATAACACAATTGAGGGGGGGAGTACAATTAAAACGGCAAAAACAAAAGCATTTTTCATGATTTTTTTTCACCTAGAAGCTTGTATTTGATTTGAACAGAATTCCGCAGTGTTGATAATACGTTATTGAAGTACATTGAGGTATTTTTCTCTTTTGTTTTTTCCAGCAACGAAAACTTTAAACGCGTTTTTCTCAAAAACATGTTTTTCTGAGTTGGCGGGGGGGGGGGGATAACTAAAAAACTAATGATCTGATCGGGATCATGAGGTTTTGGGAACGTCTTCGTTATTAAATTGGCTCCTAGTGAAAGCAGAGAAATTTGGTACTTCTGAGAAATAACGTACTTTTTTATGGCAAAAATGACTTGAAAAAAGGGGTGAATTATCGATTTTTTCCTATTTTGCGCTGTCAAATCGCGAATTTTATATTCTTTCCATTTTTTTTGGTCTAACCTCGAATTATGAGTGTACTGAAAGTAATTCCTTTTGGTCTTTTTTTTCAGATAAAAATTACGGTCAGCAGAACCCCCGCCGTCATCGGACTAGGTGTTACTTGAACCCTGTGTACGGTCGCCATTGTGTGGAAATAAATTTTTAAAAATTCACTTTGATATACCTGAATAGTATACCGATGACACTACAAAAGCTTTTTCTATTCAAATATAAACTTCTAGGTGAAAAAACAATCATGAAAAATGCCTTTTTTTTGTCGTTCTAATTGTATTCACCCCCCCCCCCCTCCCCCCTTGACCCGAAAAGAACACGAAGCTTCAGCGAACGTTCAGATTAGATCTAGATATAGATCGGACCGAAGGTTCATGGAAGCTAACTTTCAGATTCACAAACGTTTGACAAAGGTTCTACGAACGTTGAAATGTCCGCCTCGAAATACTTTCAGGAAACATAGATGGAACGTTCGCTGAAGGTTTATCGAAGGTTTGACGAAGCTTCACAAAAATATCTATACTTAGATTAATTGAGGAGCTGGATCGAATAACTCGCCGAGCGCTCGAACCGCGTCACAAATTTGATGCAAGAGGTCCCGTCGTAGGTCGAAAAAAAAAGTCGGAATTTTGGAAATGTAAAAATACTAAGTGATAGAGCTTGAAAAATCAATCCAAGTTACTCTCTACGATTTTTTTCTATGATTGACGATTTTCGAGAAAAAAATCATAAACCATCAATTTTTTCATACCAAAAATGATTATTTTTCAACATTCAACTCGCTCTAACTCGGTCATTTTTCAATGAATCGAAATGAATGTTGCGAATTTCGATTCGTGAGACTTCCCCGAAGATGCAAATGTAGATAAAGTTCGTAAAAATTAATAACAAATTAATAAGTTTTTAATACGAAGTAAAAATCACGTTTTTCATGCTTTGGACCAAAAAAGTGGTGGGGGAAGTACGAAGTACAAAAAACTTCCAGCGAGAAAGTTGTTCGCTAGTGTTTGAACTAACTTTGTGAAAAATTTCAGATCGATTCGACTAATAGTTCGCAAAATACAGCCATTTATTCATTAGCGCGCAGCAAAAATTTTTCATAGTTTTGCGTCGTTTATAGGATGAATATCCGCGTCCGCGGCAAACGTGGTATTCGCTCGATTTCTGATCGTAGGTTTGTTTTTTGGGTCGGAGAAAACGAATATTGGATTATTCCTATGGATAAAATTCATGATCGATGCCTTATTACAAATAATTTAATTGTTCGAAAGGTCTTTACAAATCAACTATTGGTATTAAGGGAAAGCTATTCGGAAGAAAAAAGTTTCTTGTCTTGCGAGAAATAAGTTTGGTGCGGAACATTTTTCATTGTTGTTTTTCATTCGAATATATTTATTTATTCACATAATCTATTCTCCACATGTACATTTGTTCATTTTTTTTCTCGTTTACTGCTACGGATTTACACACTTTTTGCTTTTAGGTTTATCTGTAATTTGTTCTTCTTTTCATCTTTATTACAGCTTTTTCAAAAAAATCTTGATACTTTGTTTTTCCTTCACTACTCAAATATTGCATCAACGATTTGACATCATTCATTTTTTCTTCGCATTTCGAGACGAACATTCCAACATTCGTAGAACCTTTGTCAATCGTTTGTGAATCTAAAAGTTAGCTTTCATGAACCTTCGGCCCGATCTATATCTAGATCTAATCTGAACGTTCGCTGAAGCTTCATGTTCCCTTCGGGAAGAGTTGTATTAAAAGGAAAGGGCCTCGTGTGAATAGCAGTTGAATCTCCTTCAATATTTCATTACAAGAACACTAAGAGTATTTATTGAATTCAGATATAATACACTCTTTACACTGTGAGAATTTTATTTGTAAAATACCGTGAAATTTCAGTGATCGAGGGCCAAGTGGGAATTTAAAAGAAATATTCCTTTGCATTTTGTGAAACTTATGGAGAATATCACTTCCAACTTTTCGAGCACTCACTAATTTTTACAGAGTGCACAGTAATTGTTTGAAAAATTTTTACTTAGATTACTCCTTAGATTATTGGAATCTCACGGTAATTTTTACAACAAAATTCTTTTAGTATAGCATGTATGTACCATCCTGCCAATATGGGCCCAATACTGGACCAGACTGAGGCCAGAGTGGGCCAGAGTTCATGCACGCTAGGGCTGTAATATTTCAGGGGAAGAAATTTTGTTATTGAAAAAAGAAACAAAATTGGGGCACTAAGACTCAAGTTTTCATGGACAATATAATTCGAAAAGTTAATGGCAAATTAATTTGAAATTTTGTACAAATATTTATATGTGTAACTCATAATTGTCTGACTAAATGTTTTTTTTTCACCATTTTTTTAGAAACAAACTAAATTATATACTCTCTTAAAATTTCTTCAATTGTTCATTCCTTTTGTATTTTTTTTTTACTGAATTTGGATTCATGGAATACGAATAAATTTATTCTGATGAAAAAATTCAGTTCATCGATTTTGGAAAATTATAAAAAACAGAGCGTTGTCTGGCGCAAATTTGAAACGCCAAATTCAAGCCACTTTAGTGACGTTATTTTGTTCTTTTCTTTTTACAATAAAAGAATGTTGTCTAGTTGATTCAAATTTGAGCATTATAAAGTATTATATTTTAATTCACTCAATACTGTCACTTTTTCGTCATGGAATCTTTAAAATAGTGCTCTGTATGCAGGGTGTTCTTTGAAAATATATTATTGAGCAAATAATTATATTAATGATATAATTCAGTAAAAGTGGGACACCGTATTAATTATACTAATATGAATGATAATAATTTTGTTGTCAATATTATCAAGTGAAGGAGAATGGAGTTATTAATAATATTAATATAATTAATAATGTCACTAATCATCAATAATATCATTCACTGTGAAAAGAATCTGTTTCAAGTTTCAAAAACACATCAGGAAATGTTTTCCATAACACAATCTATTAAATTCCATAACATTCGATAATGTAATTCTTAAATTTGAGAATTTTCTCCTCAATTTTAATTAGGCATTTGTAAATTCATTAAAAAATTCTCAAAATTTATAACTCATATTGAATTAAAGAACTCTATCAAATTTAAGAATTTTTCTAACCGTGTTGATAACACGATATTATATCATTGACTCGCATGGGATGTGAGAATGTTTCAAAGTAGCAATAATATTGTCACCAATGATGCTTATATTATTGTTAATATAATCATTCGTCCCATTTATTAATGTGAGATAATACAATAAAATCACACGAAATGTAACGACGATTACGATAAGAATCATCACGCGAACAATCGAGGAAATTATTCACGCTAAATTACATGTTGAGTCATTCCCCAACGCGACTAACAACTACACTCGACTTTGAAAACTCTCGTCTTATTCGAATTAGTCATATAGAATCGTAAATTGGATGGAATTGAATTTCGTGGTAACGGAATATAAATATCCTACAGAACAATATCTCGAATGTAATTGTTCAGTTTACGTCGACAACTGAATTCTTATGTGTCAAATTTTCCACACGATATTTCCAATCTATTCAACATGGGACAAAATTAATTATATTTATTAGTAACAAAAACGGAGAAAAACAAACGCACGTTATATACGCAATAAAAACAGTTATTATCTTTCTTTCTAGGTTGAAGGAAAAATGCCCTTATAGAGGGAAGTTCGAAAACTTTGTCGATGGGATAGGAAGGTACCGGAAGAACGTAGTACCATTTTCCACTTGGAATCAATTCTGGAACTGCGGATCGGGCACCTAAAGTTTAGAGGATGAATTTCAAACGATATTCGTAGGTCGTGCTGCAGTTTACCGCTCCCCAAGTTTCTATTTCGAAACCGATGATATTTATAACCCGGCTCACCTTTGCTAGCCCCTAGAACCACAACACATCTATCTCATCTCATAATCTCATATAAACGGAACTCAGGCATGAGCATCCTCGCATGATATGATCGATCGTACACGAATGCTTGTACACTCGAATCAATTATCGACATCGAATATTCAAAACCTGTCAAACTGTCCGTTGGATCACGTACAAGGCGATGTAACGCAACGTGTTTCACGGTATTCGATCTATTTTACATTCTCGGTAGATATTCGCGAGGGAAAGAAATTCATCAGAATACTGTAAATATATTACAAAATCCATATACGTCCCATTAATTCTCCTCGATCAAATAAACGTGCTTTGACCGCATTGTGCGGTGATCTCAGTCACAGTCTTTGTTTCCCAACTTTTCGTATAGCCATTTTGAATCGACATATGGTCGGCTAATAATTCTCATCAAAGTCTACCGCCTTTGTGGGCGGAAAGTGGTACAAGCGTGGCAAGATTTGATTTATATGGAGTCACACTGCGGGCAGTGGTAGCGATGGTGGTGGTGCAGTTACTTGTAAATGTATACGAGGTCAAAAAGGTATCCGAAATACCATTGGGAGTTTCCATAACATCCTTGTACGCCGGAAACTGTGTTTTATTTTTATTTTACACGATGAGGATTTTTATTCGGCAATTCTTAGTCATTTAAAAATGTTCGTAATAGTTTCATTTGTGCATGCGTATGCTTACTGATTCATTGTTTCGCATCGGTGTATTATTTTCAGAGGTGGAGTACGTAATTGCCTTCATAAGTCAAGTAGGGCAGGGTATTCGTTCACGACTGTGGTGGATTGAATTTATATTTCCTCCAATTTGAATTGTATCTGTAACGTTGCGTTGATTCGTGCACTGATGAATCATGGAATCATTATTCAAGAATTTATACATGTGATTTTTCATTTTGGTTTAAATGTTTATGGTTTTTTTATGCATTCATAACAGCAGTTTGACGTGGATTTTCTTCGGAGTTGAATATGCTGAGGAATCTGTAATTTTGAGGGATACATGCTCGTGGTCTGAGAGTTCAAAAAAACCTTCCCAATAATCTCGAATGTAATATTGATGATGAAATTTGATGAATTCGCAATGTTACAACATATCGTTAATTATATTAAATTAATGAATGTCACACAATAAGGTTGTCCTTGTAGGAATTAACACCGGATCAACGTTGTTCCGAGGCATCTAAGCTCGGAAAAATGTTGATTCGGTGCTGATTTCTGCTAGGGTGCCCTGATAAAAAAAAATCTCTCTGAAATCTCTCTGAAATCTACCTGAATTTCTCTGAATCTCTCTATATTTTGGGACAAATTTCAGAGAGATTCAGAGTAATTCCAGAGTGATTCAGAGGAAGTTAGAGACTTTTCCGATAGTGATACGTTCGAAATTCATCAACTTTCTCTGAATCTCTCCGCATATCATTGAATCCCTCAGAATTTTATGTATCTAAATTTCAAAACTCCCTCTGAATTTACCTGAATATCTCTAAATTTCTCTAAATCTCCCGGAATCTAATGTTTCCAGATTTCAAAGCTTTCTCTGAATTCCTCTAAATCTCCGGGGATTTAATGTATTCACATTTCAAAGCTTCCTCTGGATTCCTCTGAATTTCTCTGAATTTTTCTGAATCTCTCTGGATTACTCTGAATCTTTCTAAATTCCTCTGAGTATTTCTAAAAAATTCCGCGCACAATTTTTCTTGATTTATGTCCCTCAGGAAGTCTCTAAAACTTCCAGAAAGCCTCTGAAATGCAGGACCAAGAATTGTACTGAATTCATTCCCCTCTGAATTTGCCAGCCCCCCCCCCTCCCCCCGGATCTCTCTAAATTCCTCTGAATCTCTCTGAATTTTTCTGAAACTTTCCACGCACAATTTCTCCTAATTCACCTGTCTCTGTGAGTCTCTGACACTCCCTGAATACCTCTGGAATCCTGAACCAGCAATTCAGCTGAATTAATTTCTCTCTGAATTTCTCTGAATTACGCTGAACTTGTCCAAATTCTTCTGAATATTCCTGAAAAGCTGTACGCAGATATTTCCCCTAATTCACCTGTCTCTGTGAGTCTCTGACATTCCCTGAATACTTCTGAAATCCTGAACCAAAAATTTTACCGAATTAATTCTTCTCTGAATTCCTCTGAATTCCTGTGAATCTCTCTGAATTACTCTGAATCTATCTGAATTCCTCTGAATATTTCTAAAAAGTTCCACGCACAATTTTTCTTAATGTATCTGTCTCTAAAACTCCCAGAAAGCCTCTGAAATGCGGGACCAAGATTTTACTGAATTTATTCCTCTCAACATTGATGCGTTCGTCACCGTCGCCTCAAAACTGGCATCTCTACGTGACACACAGGGCTTAAATGTCAAAATAGTCGGACAAAATTATAGGCAGTCATCAGATTTGCTTGAAACCCATGACTCGGGAATTTTTTGGGTCGCTGATTACGAATCCAATGTCAAAATTCCAAATTCCAAGATGGCGGATTCAATATGGCGGACGGAAATTCGAAAATCCATCGGAATTCCTTCAAACTCGGTATCCGAAGATTTTTGGGGTCGCTGATTACGAGTCCCGTTGTAAAAATTCCAAAATTCGAAATGGCGGATTCAATATGACGGAGGGAAATTTGAAAATTCATCGGATTTCCTTCAAATTCGGCACCTAATGATTTTTTGGAGCCGCTCATTACGAATCCGTTGACAATTCAAGAGTGAATAATGAGGCTATGAGACAAACAAGTAAAAAACAAACAAACACAACACGCGTTTGTGCGTTAACAAAACAACATCGTACAATGCATCGCAATCTGGCCGCCAAAATATTTTGGATTGTTTTGAAGCAAATACTTGAATTTATTTTTGCCATCTCAACTTAGTTGTTTGGTCGTATGTGTGGCGGACTGAAATTTAGAAAGTCGAAGAAAATTGCCATTCACGAATTTGAAGGGAATCCGATGAATTTTCGAATTTCCATCTGCCATATTGAATCTGCCATCTCGGATTTCGGTTTTGGTTAACGGATTCGTAATCAGCGACCTCAAAAATCATTGAACACCAAGTTCGAAGGAAATTTGATTAATTTTCGAATTTCCGTCCACCATATTGAATCCGCCATTCTGAATTTTGGTCTTTCGACACTGGATTCCTAATCAGCGACTCAAAAAACCCCTGAGTTCCAGGTCTCATGTAAATTTGAGAACTTCTTATAATTCTGTCAAATTTTTCGTGATTGTCAATATGTGATCTGAAAGACACTTCCTTCACAAAAAATTAGCAGAATTCTTCAGGTGGAAATAAGATGTGGAGCTAGTTTTTGTCCCATCTTGTAGATAAGACTTTGATCTACAACTCTGAATAAATAAAGTAACGGAACTGAAGGGTACCACACAACTTTTTCCTTGAAAACCAAACAAATTTCATTATACAGAGGTGTAAAAATCACATGCGATCATTGCTCTGTCATTATTTGCTACTCATTGAATTGATATATTCTACTAATTTTTAGTGTATTCTGTATACTTTCAGTGGTGGATTCGATTTTTGAAAAGTTCAATCGGTTCATTTTTGCAGACACGACAGCTTTTTGAATTTGGTTGTCATTTCATCATCTGTTAGTCACGTGGATGATACCTCGAAGAAGGTCCTTTTGAAATGGTATACAAGGGCAGAGAAAGGGGATTAGACTCTCCGACATGTGAAATCTCACACTTGGAACATTACATTACTCACCTCAACGATCGAATATTTCTAACTACAATACAAACTTCATTTTTTGAATTTTGTCATCCCATTTGGCGTTTTCGGCCCTATGTGGTAATTTTTCGCTCATAGTGAGATTTATAAACAGAAAGAGAAGATTTCCCATATTTTCCTAATGGATTCAGAGAATGAAGAATAATGAAAAAATTCCCATTGGAAGAGTAGAAATTTTTAATGGAATTCATTTTGAATTTCTAATACAACCTGTAATTATTTTAACAGTTCTCATTTTCGAGACTGTAATCTGATCATTATTACTATAACAAAGTATTATCATATTATTACAATATTTATTGATATTATTGAACACAAATTAATTACTCAATTAATCAATTTGAAATGAATTAATAATTAATTTATCAAGTAATTAAAGTAGACTCTTAATTCAAGATTGAATACGGACATGAACAAAAACACAAATCATGTTCAAATCGTAAGGCCATTGCATTAAAATTACTTTTGTCAATGATTATTCAATTCTTCCTCTTGAAGTAACTTTTTTATATCAATATTCAATAATATCAATTCTTTCTCATCAAAATATCATCATTCTATTAGCTTATCGGAAAAGCCATTACGTATTTTGGTATTAAAAAACGTAGACTATCGTCGTGACTTTCCAAGCAAACTACTGGTAATTTTATTACCACATATTATTAATTTTCATTATCGAAGATTTCATCTCATGAACTAATTTTCACCTCCACTGAGAACCTTGTCCCACCAAATCCTTGAATTTTGCAGACCAAAAATCAATCCATCCTCGTCTTCTAATTAGAAGGAAATATCCAATATTCAAATAATTTCATACACGATCCCGATCCATCACCTTATTCCATTATATTTTAGAATCTTCATCATCGAATTCTCTCCTCCACTTTTCGCTCTGAAATATTCCTCCAAATATTTCAAGAATTTCACGAAGATCTCGTCTGATCGGATATCATAGGGAAAAAAAAATGCTCTCCCACCTCACCAATGTCAAAAACAACTGAATTTCGATGTCATTCGAAAAAGAAAGTACGACGAATCCCCTTATTTTGCTCTGAAATCATTTACGCGATATGTAAATAGTGCCTGCATTATTATCGATTTCTTGGAAGACTCGTAGAGACACAGAGAGAAGGAATTTCGACCTAGATACTTGGAATGACTGCTGTAAAGTAGTACTACAAACCGATGATGTAGGGTACTGTACATGACGAGGGACTATTTTAAATGAGTAATAATTCAACTTGTATATCGTAAGGCATCGCCCATCTTTGAGAACTGGGGATGCAGCCGAGAACAACTCTACGAATGAGAGAATGTTTTTTATGAAACCATAAGAGTTCTTTTACTTGTTTAATGACTTTACTCTTCCCATTATAATTTCTCATTCACTTGGAATGAAATTATATGAACGAGGAGGAACTCTGTGGAAGGATTGATTTCCGACGATTAACGTGAAGATATCAAAATTCACAAAGAATATTCTTTTTCAGAGTGATTTTTTTGAATGATATTCACTTATCCATCCCATCCATCTCAAACATTTCATTTCTTTTGGTTTTTCTTTGATACTGTAATTTGTAATATCACGTAAAGAGATTGACATTCCCCAAAGCTTCGAATATCTCATTTTTCATTCTCATCTGACACCCGGGTTGTAACAATTCTTTTTACCACACAATTTGACTGGAAACAAGTTCCCATAGTCGAATTGATAGATCCGCACCACGTGGCGTTGGGTATTATTTCCACCACATTCACGATCCCTAACTCTTTCACATTGAAGATCCGACTTATTCGACTAGAGATCGTTGAAAGGAGGAGAAAAAAACGATGAGAAGAAAACCACGTTGCGACGCGTGTATCCCCGTGAGACTCGGTTAAACGAGATCATTAAACGCCTGGAGTTCGTCAAACGATAATATCCGCTGCTTATTACAGACTTGAAACCAAAAGGATCTATCGAAATTGTAATTGTACGAAATTCTTTTCTCCCCCAGCGAATTCCGTCACATCATATAAGTGTATACCCTACATATCATTCCACGAAATTGAATGTACCTAATTAAAGGAGACGTGTCATATCGGTCCCTGAGGCATCGTGTTGCCGCTGCAAGTGCTCTACGAAGCTCGAGAGAAACCTTAAAAGGGACCAAAAGGAATGAGCAGAGTGAGATTGTAACGACTTAGAACGACGGAATGTCACCATTTACACGGTATAGCGTATAGCTCTCCTCTCGGCTCGCCAAAATAGAGGCATGCACCTGTTCTACTATAAAACGAGAACACTCTTCTCTGTATCTTCTATCTAACTTCGCTTTAATACTCTCAGTGCTTTTTTCTCTATTTCTTTCTCTTTCTTCAGCTTGTGATGTCGCACGTTTTCCTCATCTGTTCGCATCATTCTTTCCCTCTTACTTTCCGTTGGGGGTTTTGTTTTTTGTTGTTGTTTTGGGCCATCTTCATTGCCACACCACGTGTGAGACGTTCTCTTATTCCTATTATTGATTCAATCCCATCATTGAATTTATACGTTTACATTTTCAAACAAAGTTGATCTATCCAGTAACAATTTTTTATCGACACTTTTGAGGTATCTCTTGGATTTTATAACGAGACTCCTCGAAGAAGTTTTGAAGCGAGGGTAATTAAATATCAGAAGTTCCTTGAGAAGGTATCTTTCTTCATCACTCTACAGAATCTGAAAATGATGGAGCGGAGATGGTATGTACTTTGATGATCATGTACAATAAAACAAGTAGAGTTCAATCTCGAGTGCATGTATTGCTTTCTGTTTAGTACGGAAGGGTTCAGGATTTTACACTAATTACATACACAAGGTTTGAAATGGAATGTCAACTCAGGAAATCGTGCTCTCATTCGAACGAATTATATTCCAATGAATAGACAACAAGACAGAAGAATTTTACATGATACATATGTTGTTATTGCAAAATCAACAGGTGTTTGTTGGTAGAATTATCATGAGATGAAAGAAAAGAGCATCATCGATGAGCGAGGTCTTCATAAGCAAAAGTTATATTTCATTTCTAAACGTTTCAACTGTTAAGATAATTAATGTAACGGCAGAAAATATGATTTCATATGGGGAATTTTTGACGATTCATTCGAAGGAAGGGTCGATGACGGCGTAATGTAGTTGTTGCATGGGGTGAGGGCTGAGTATGGGCCGACGAACAAGCACCGACGAAGGGACGGAAAACCGCGCTGGAGGAGCCTTTTAACCTCCACCCGTGAATCATAGCAACACACGCAAAAATACCATAAAAATAACACTATGTGTCATGTTGTTAGGGCTCTGACTCATCTACTCTACGCGATGTGTCGAACTACGAAACTCACTTTCGAAAATTGCATCCTGAAAGTGGGTGCAAAGTTTCAACATCGAATTCACATTTATTATTTGGGGAAAACACAATCAGAAAAGTTGCTGGGCACTCTTCATTTCATCTTTAAACTGTACCCTAAAAAATATTTGTGAATTTTTAAGAAGAAAAGTATGGCGACGAATTCATGGATTTGGAAATCCATAAATCTTTTGGTGTATTTCCAAACAATTTTCGTGAGATCCCGATAAGAAATATTTGATAACAACTTTTGCTTTATATATCAAAGACTACGACTTGGATAATTGAGTGAGGTTCGATCTCAAGTTTTCTTGGAGGATCCACGCTGAGAACCCGATTTCTTTGATTTCAAGAAAATTTCATTGCCCTCATAGTGATAAATCTTGTTTCCGATGGAAAAGATAGTTCATTCCAATGAGAGAATTTTTCGTTGAATGTAATTATATTCTTCAAAGTCAAGGAGGAATATATTTCTGTCTCAATTTGAAAATTTTTTGTTTCAATCTGCCCATGCAGGTATTGACAGGACTGGAAAAAAAGCCAAGCTTGTCCCAGGATTGGCACGTGTATCAGGAATAAACCTCCGTTGAAAATAATTGGACCCATGATTGTCTCGCTGTTTCCAATGAATAATAGTTAGTGATGGGACATTTGTTCATATCTTTGGAATGGCCAAAAACTGCACTTGGTACAAGCTTGGCACAAGCGTGAAAATCAAGCCAAGGGCTGAGATGATTATTCAAGCCGATGCTGTCCACTTGAATGGCACAGTGTTTTCAATTAGTGACCGAATTCCGAGTTCACAATGGATAAAGACTTGTGCATCACTATCGGGCCAAGACCAGTCCAATCTCCTCCCCATGATTGGCCCCACACTCCAGTTTCACACACTAAGATAGATATATTTGATCTAAATAAGAATAAAACTTGACTCAATGGTAATAGGCTACAATCAAATGTGATCATACACGGAAATCAACTGATCTTGAAGAACTCTCTACAGGATTTAAAGATGTCTTTCCCATGCAGGGATTAACAAGACTGGGAAAAACCCAAGCTCGTCCCAGTCAAGACTGCCAAGGCACATTTAATCTGTCATTTCAAGATGATTCATGTACGGTATTTTGAGAGAGAACTTTGAGCTGAAATATGGATCAAATTACTCATCTCATCAATATCTGTGATGAAAGAAGCATCGATTGATGCTTGGCGAATCATTTGGACTAGGCTGGAACGAACCATTGGCCCAAGCTTGTCCTGATCTTATCATTCCCAAGCCTGGGTCGAGTCTGTTGAATTGTTCAAGACAAGTCTCGGCAGGTCTCGTGTCAGGCTTGGTCCATGATTGGACCATCGTTCCATACAAACATGGGTGATGAAGAATTTTCCCATTGAAAAAAATATTCATTAGAATGAAGGCAAAGAAAATTGCCTTTCAATCTAAAACCTTGGATTCTCAGTGCAGTCAACGCATAATGATAGTCCTATGTTTGAATATTAACCGGCATGATATGAAATTTATCGAAAGTTTTGAGAATAAAAATGAGTATGGAATACTCCGAAAAACAAATATGGCCCTCATGGCAGAGGAAAGAATCATCACTCCGATGAAATAATGAATTGAATATTCTCACTACTTGTATCGATTCATATCATCCCTTTGAATTTCTTATCAATTTCACTTTATTTGTTCCTGTTTCCCTTATTTTGTATTTCTCCATTTCATTCATTAATTATGACAAACACCAACATGTCAAAGAATTCATTCAATCACTGCCTCTGAAAAACATTTTCATCTATATTATGTTATGTTTATATTTTGAATTATTGAAATCATATTAGCTACTTTCATTAATGAATTTTCGATCCATTGTTGATGATTAAAATCAGAATAATTCATTTTGATTTTTGATTCGTCAGGTCAGGGAAATCCATCATGGATAAATAATTCGAATAATTCAAAAACTGTTCTGATCGATATGATATTAATTTATTATTGATATTAATACTCGACCCATAGTATGGAATGCATATTATTTTTCTTCCTTTCAATAGAACATTTTATTCGACAATATAATTGAGAATTGTTATTATCATTGTTCTCATTTTGAGATTAATGAATTTATTTTTCGAAGAGACGTTTATTATAATATATTCAATCAGGTTGATTCTGAATAAAATTTCCCTCTCTCGACTAAAATGCGCTATGATCTGAATTCACAACACGCCCTTAACAACTGTTTCGACTGGGAATTATTTTTTCTGAGGTCGTTGGAGGTTTCATCGCGAATATGAACAGGGAATTTGGATTATCCGCACGCAGAAAAATTTGATTGTGGAAATTACTATTTCTTGTCATGAACTAGTATTATTGGGAAATATTGACAGTGATTTGTAACCTAAGTGTATTATTTTATACGCACGTAGTAAATAATCGTCAGCTACGATGGTAGCTAATAAACGGAATAAATACTTTTTCCAATGAAAATTATCAGCACTTGACAATAATAGATTTTGTTTGAACAACTTTTCTGAATTTTGAAAGCCACGAATCACAATTACTACCAATGACGGGTCGGTATGATACAAGCAGTGATGGTAATATTTTTCAACAGCGCTCGAGATTTTCTCACAATTACGAGGTGTGTTCAAAAAGTAAGGTGACTTTGTATTTTTAAGAAAAAATATTTATTTATTTATCAATATTTATGTTGTCCCCTTCAAAGTAATCCCCCTCAGATACAATACACTTATGCCAACGGTTTTTCCAATCCTCAAAGCACTTCTCATAAGCACTTTTCGGTATAGCATTGAGCTCTTCCAGCGATGCAGTCTTTATCTCTTCAATCGTTGCAAATCTCCGTCCTTTCATAGGTCTCTTTAGTTTTGGGAACAAGAAAAAGTCACATGGGGCCAAATCCGGTGAATATGGTGGCTGAGGCATGATTGTGGTGTTGTTTTTGGCCAAAAAATCTCTCACAAACAAAGATGAGTGAGTAGGGGCATTATCGTGATGCAAAAGCCATGAATTATTTTTCCACAATTCTGGACGTTTTCTTCGTATTGCTTCTCGCAAACGGCGCATAACTTCAAGATAATACTGTTTATTGACCGTACGACCATATGGTAAGAACTCCTGATGCACCACGCCATGGTAATCGGAGAAAACAGTGAGCAAAACTTTGACATTTGATCGAACTTGGCGTGCTTTTTTCGGTCTTGGCTCATCTGGGGTCTTCCATTGGGACGATTGGACTTTGGTTTCGACATCATAACCATATACCCATGATTGGTCACCAGTTATGACCCTTTTGAGTAAATCTGGGTCGTCGTTGACGTCATTCAACAGTTCTTGAGCGATGCTCATGCGACGGTTCTTTTGGTCAAAATTTAGCAATTTCGGAACAAACTTCGCTGACACACGTCTCATGCCCAAAACGTTAGAAAAAATTTCATGGCACGAGCCAAGCGATAAACCAACATCCTCAGCAACTTCTCTGATAGTGATTCGACGATTTTCCAAAACAATTTTCTTCACTGCTTGAACGTTTTCATCAGTTGTTGACGTGCTTGGGCGTCCAGAGCGAGGCTCGTCATTGGCATCTTCCCGGCCATCTTGGAAGAGTTTGTACCACTTGTGAACATTTTTTTTACTCAGAACAGTTTCACCGTATGCTACTGTCAACATTTTAAGTGTTTCGGAGCACTTTATTTTATTTTTTACACAAAATTTGATGCAAATCCTTTGATCCATATTTTTCGATAGCAAGAAATCGCCGAGCACGCAAAACACTTATAACCTTTACGCCTCTCACAACCAAACAAAAAATGCTATACACTTGAAACTTGGTACAGATGTTCGGGAAGAGTGTGCCAACATAACAAAACAAAAAAATCGATAATCGAAAGTACGTTGCCCGCGAAATTTGAAAAGTCACCTTACTTTTTGAACACACCTCGTATCGCACACAACGAGTTGTCCAGTTTAGGTTCCCTCGTTTAGTCTTTCAATGAAACTTCAAAACAGCGAATTCATAAGTGCGAGCGTAGCAAAGCGGCTTCAATTGTAAGGTTTATAGGTAAATATGACTACATTATTCTTAAGTTCAAATCCCCTCCGCGTAATTAGGATTTTTCATTATAAACTGTACTCAAGGATGTATTGAAAATAACATGATTGCAATCAACAAATATGGTGGTGATAACTCGAAGGTTGGAAAACATGAACTAACAAATGTGCTTGGAAATGTGTTTTTGCAAGTACATTTTTGTTTTCATCTCAGTGAATGAGATTACCATCATTGATGGTGAAAATTATTGCCTTTGCTTCGATTTTTAGAGCTCTTGCTTGCAAGAATCTTCGAATAAAGTGTGAAGAAACATTACGATCGCTGATGGTAAAAAGTATTAGCACTGCCTGGAATCATCAATATCACCTTTGTTAGTTTTCCTGAAGAAATTTTGAAATTTTTGACAAAGTGAAGTTTACCATCGTGATAATTTTATTTCCAAGCTATTCACAATATCATCCATCAGAAATTATTAATTAACAGAGTCACTTATTCTAAAACCAGTGGAACAACAATTCTATTCAATATAATTATCTGTCCTCAATTCATTAATTGGACACGAAATGAATGATTTATTTATATTTGATACATGTCCTAACAAATCTCCTCCTGGATATTAATAATCATCAATTCAATTATTGATTTTATTTGTTCACTTTCATCAATTTTCTCGAGTTTCACAATTTTTCATGAATAAATTAGATCCATGTGGCACAGTGGTCTCAAATTCAGAAAAGGCTGGTCAAAAGTACAAGGAACCTTTGGATTCGCTTGAAATTCACTACTCGGGGGATTTCTGAGGTCGCTTATCACTAATCCGAAGTCAGAATTTACGATTTCAAAATCACGGATCCAATACGGTGGATCATCATTTAAAAATTCATCCGATTCGCTTGGAATTTGTCACTAGTGGATTTTGGGGTCGCTGTTTACGAATCTGAACTCGGGTCCACGATTTCAGAATGGCAGATCATAATTCGAAAATTCACCCGATTTGCTTGAAATTAGTCACTCGGGGGTTTTTGGGGTCGCTGATTACAAATTCCAATTCAGAGTTCACAATTTGAATGAATTAAAAAATAATCAATTTGTGAATAAAAATGACTTGCAAACCCTTCATTTCTAGATGTTCATGAGCAAGTAAAAATGTAGACCTGAGTCAGTTCACATACATTCTCATAAAAACAAGACATATTGAATTCTTCGTAAATATAACATCCATACTAACATGTTGTCAGTAGCAACTGTTCACTAAACACACGTTTTGACACCTCGCAGTTCAGCGGGATTCCAAGATGAGGTTAGAAAAGGGTGCCTAAAAAGTGATACCGACTACTAGCGTGTACAGTCGTTTCATGAACCGAATACGCGCTCTGATCCACTGTGCCCCGTGATCCACTGTGACCCATGCTCCCCTATTTCCATCCCCCGATCACTGCTGTTTTGTGGAATTATTTCGTGATTGTTTTCGGAATCAAGCTTGTACTCTCACCTCATCGTATTGACACCATCCACGAATCATACATATTGTACAAAACTTCACAAAAATGATCAATCAAATTCCTATTTTCCCACCAGAGTCGAGTGCAAACAATCCACGTAGCGTCATAAATTTTCGAATGAGAACTGAAAAAAGCGGGGAAAAGAGAGAAGAAAAAATGTTTTCCAACGACACGGTGGATACAACGATAACTCGTTGACTCTGAGAGATACACACTAATACATCGATAAATCTCGCACCACGAAGACACTTTTTGCTTTTTCGTTTCATCTTCTTGTGGGGTTTTATGCGGCCACGCGCGGCCGAGTCCACAAATATACACGGTTATAGCATATATATATATATATACCCACCAGTATGTTTTGATTCTGTCACATTTCTCGTTGCGAGTTTTTCTTTCACACTCTCAACGCGACATATGCATGATGCGCGAGGGCTTTTACTACTTTTTAGTATAAGCACACAAATGTCCGTGAAAAACGAAGAAACAAACAGGGAGGGTAGAATTAATGAGAATGGGGACTGGCATGCTCATTAATCAGGTGCCGGAAAGATCCCCGCTAATAGCGACAAAACAAGAACACCAAAATCCTCCCCCTTCTCCTCTCAAAATCAAGGTTCAAGAAGTTTTCTGTAATTTTAGTACAGAGTAGCTACTCTTACGCTAAATTGATGTGTAAGCCCCAACAAAAGATCGTCATCTCTCCTCTCAACGATACTTTCAGGTCGCTGTTTTTATGTTTCTTTTTAAAACGATAAGTAAAAAATTTTTCAACGTCTGTTCGATTCGTGGGATGGGAAAGAGAGAACGAGAGAGAAAGAGAGTACAATAGTTGAATAGGGGAGAGAATATATGGAGCGGAATAGGCTGTGAGATACGGAGCGAGAATGAATAGAAGATGCGGGAGGAGGTATACGTATCTTATACGTATTCACTTAAGATCAAGAATGTCAGCGTTCTGGAATTTTATTGCTTTTGGAATCCTTTTGTATCGCTGGTACTGCTATCGCTGTTATATTGCTATATTGCTGCTCCTGGTGCTGGAAAGATAGAAGATAGATAAATAGATTCATCGTTCCGAACTTGAATAATCCTATGTTGATTTTGCAGTCACGTAATTCGATACTGCTGTTCAAAATATTTCTAAATTCAACGATTTCTTCTCCAAGGAAGAGAAACCAAAAACGATGTGTGAGAAGTAAGATCTCAATCTCGCTTATGAATCACTAGAGAAATGTCGTAAATATGAACATTCGTGATATAATTCATGTAAATGAACCCAGCAATGAACACACACACACACACACACAACACACACAAGTGAATCGATACGAGACCGATCCGCGCGACCGAGTTAATTACTGACATCCGGTACAGAACCATCTAAACCAAGTCGATGTGTACAAACAGGCAACAGGTCTCAATCATAATTAGTTCACATCCAATCATCCGTACCAACAACATTGTATGAATTTGTCGGATAGATATGCTACATTTATAACCACAAAAATCGTATATCAACACAAGACTCAACAGTTGATTCGGATAAATTAATGAAATATCGAGCCTTTGAGGGGATTCGAATGCTTTTTCTGTTGAGTGCAACAGAATAGTCGAAGGCATTAGGGTGGGAACTGACCCACACCGTTCCGTCGTATAGATATATTTACTCCTCTTACTTCGCTAATGGAGGGAAAAGTTGCTTGTCCATTGCAGAGCTACAACATCCCTTCTCCAACGCAAGAGAAGTCATCGAATTCCTAAAATCCAAGTTCACAGAATATTAGCGAGGAAGGAATAATACGACATGAATCACCTTATTCATCTTATAAATTTGATTCATGCATAAAAACGAAACACAACTACCATTTGTATATGGAAATTGTGAGGGTTAGAACACAACCCCACCCTCGTGAACGACTCTTTCTTTCTCCACGTGGATTGATATCGATCCCTTGATTCTTAGCACAGTCATCCCTGTAATTTAGTTGATCACGTTGTTCAACATCGAATTAATACAACGATATTCAGGATATTGCGACAATAAACAGCACCAAACGGGGTTGTGGAGCACAAAACACCGCAACAATCGAATCAAGTGAACCGGAAGAGACACATTTGTATAACCCGCATGATTGTAATTTATAGCTGATTTCGTAACATCTCAAGATGATGTTCTTGTATCATCAAGAACAGAAAAGTCAAGGTTTTTTTTTCCTTTTTCTTCCAAGTCTTGATATAATTACGCGTTGTCCGTAATTCTATTATTCCTATCGTTTGAAGGAGGGTGATACAACTGGAGATATCGATCTGCCCTTTGTCTACCGCATTTATTGGCGCCAGAATATATATATATATATATATATAGGATAGCGAGGGGATATACGAGGGACATTACAAGTATACGAAGAGACAGATTTTGAGGGTGTGCCATTGCCCCAAACCGGACCGAGGAACAGAAAGAGGAAGTGTCGGTTTAAGAGCAGCTGCATCAAAATACATACTATACGATGATACAAAAGTTAGGGAAGAATCTCTCTCTCTCTCTCTGGTATTGATATTATTATTACTTCAGGATAGAACCTCATATGATGTTCACATTTTTCCCTCAAACAGAATGAAAAAGAGAGATTGTACGTAGCTCGTAGCATCGTAGCTCAAGATCGTACAGAATAATATATTCAACCCGTTTAAATCTCATGACTCCACCGAGTTTCATGTTGTGAAGTTATTTTCAGATTTACTCGAGTTTACCTCGTTGGTTACCACGGTTCTTCTCTCCTCCCTTCTTTCCTCGTTTTCTGTAATATACCTATCGCAACGGGTCTAAAATTTCCACGCGAATCGCAATAAAGCTACGAAGAAGTTTATTTGGGGATTTTAGTTGAAGAGCATCGAGGATGTAATTGTCCGAGGTAATGGTATTAGCGACGGTCGTAACTGCCGGTTAATTGTCGATTTTGGAGTGGAGAATTTTGATTGATGCGGGCTGGAAAAATTGCGAGGTCCTTGAAATTCAGATGGAATTCGAAACATGTGGGATTCGGATTCTTGGTTCAATTGTGATTTGTCGGTTGGAGGATTATTGGAGGAAATCAGGGTTTGGTAGAAATTTTGAAAAAATGCCTAGGAGGCATTCAGAATTTTCCAGACATCAAATATGTCGAATGAGTAAGAGTTTTCCAGAATTCCCGAAGATTTTTCCGGATGTATATTCAATGTTTTTAGACGCTACAAGGAAAATTTACGCCATTTCGACCAAGATGCTTCATTTTTTTTCAAAAACATTGGAGGATTCATAATCTTCTGAGAGCATTCATAATTTTGTAGGAGAATTTAGAATTTTTCAAACGTATTCCAAGACTTTCAGTGATATTCAGTGTTGGACCATATCTCGGTCAGCAATTAGAGATGTGCGAATCACACTTTTTGACCCACGAATCGCATCGAATCGAATTTCTTATTACTTCGTCGGATTAGAATGAATCGAATTTTCCGATTCGAATCGAATTCCAGCGCCAAGAATATTCAAGAAATATTTTATAAATGTAAATGGACCCAGCGTATGTAGGATCAGTGGAGGTTGTTACGAAACTATCGACCCAACAATGGCTCATGACCGGATCATAGGCGGAATTGATCGTACAGTGAAGACACCCATCAATGGTTTGATGATAATTGAATACCGGATGATAACTTGGGCCCAGGAATGGCGAAAAGTAAACGGCCAATTATCGGTGATGAGCCAATTATCGAGGGTTTTGATGCCTGGATACCTTGTCAATTTTCACATCTTTGATTGATTTCTCACATGATCTCGACGTATAACTGCACTCGATTCCTAATAGCTGCTCCATACTTCATTCATTCAAAATTCATTTGTTGAAATATCATGTGATTTACGGCGTGATTTTTCATGTGTTTAGCAGCATTGGCCAGGGATCCGTTCTATCATGATCAGGGCTGGGCAAGTATTTGAAATTCTAAATACGTACTGGAATACAAACCAGTGTTGTCTATATCTCACATTTAAAATATATTTCCTTCAGCATTTTATATTTGAAGTGCTTCCTTCACAATCTTTGGTATTTAATCCTCCAAATATTTGAGAATTAGTCAAAATACTCAGAAAATGTATTGAAAATACGAAATACAAGATACTTTAGGAACTCTATGTTAAAATTATATTTTTCGATCGTAAATTATAAAATTCTTTGAAAAATACTACAGGAAATATATTGTGAATTCAAAATACGAAGTACCGATTTTATTTCCAATACCTAATTCGCATAATTGTATTTCAAATACATGTCCAGCCCTGATCATGATAAATCACGTGATTTTTCACGTCATTTTTAACGTGATTTTCAATATCATAAATCAAGTGAAGAATCATGTCCTTTTTTCTCTGGTCGATTTCAAATAAGAAATTTAGTTGCCTGAACAAAATATTAGTTTCCAACTAAAAATGTTTGTTATGACAAACAATATTCCAGTCCAGGGAACTCGAATTTCTCATTCCATGTCGATTTTAGTTACCGCAACTAAAACGGTTTTTTTCAGGGCAATCCAGCAAATTTCGATGAAAGTCAACAAATTTCGGATGAATATGAAAATTCTGAAACTTGTAATTGATATCAAGTTCAATCATAAATTCATGAAATTCACTACAAAATGTATTAAAATTCATATAAAAATGCATGAAACATCATAATTCTGTATGAGACATCATGAAATTTAATATGAAAATTCAGAAGAGTTTCGAAAATTGATACAAAATTTGTATGTTAATTGCTTCACATAAATTCGTATGAAATTCACGGAAGCAATTTTTTACAGTGTGTATTAGATTTCATGGACTATTATTGAATATCACTGAAATTTTGCTACATTGGCGTTGAATTTTTCTGATCTTCAATGGAAAAAGAACGAATAGGCGGAAATTGAGTGAGGTTCAATGAAATTTTCCACCTGTTCTTTGGTTTTTCTCTTTTGCAAATTCGAAATAGAATTCTTCCGATTCAAAATTTTCGTATAATTCGTATACGAATTCCTAATGTTCGTCAACGAATCACACACCTCAATTGCAGTAATCATCATTTATCACAAACAAAGATAAAAAAACGAACAATCTCGTATGAATTTCGAAGAATTTCTTTGTGAAGTTTTGATTGCTGCATGATGCGGTTTCAGTACCGGCAACTCAAGTGAAAAAATTCTCAAACTTATATATAATTTATATATGATTCAATATATTTTCTATATAAACTATGTATAATTTTGAAGATTATTCTACCCGGAGAAAGTAGGATATCAGTTCTATCGAATTTCAACTTTACTGGACTTTATTGGAGACGTTGATACAGTTTGGTCTTCCTTCCTGCATCAATAAAACAACTGAATATATTGAAATCACCAGGATTTCAATTCCTACATGTGAGTTCTCATTCATGGTAGCCTTGTTTTCGATTTATAATTCCTCTACAAAATACCAATAATTGAGAAGAGATTTTTTTTATATCTGCTGTACCAGGCAAAAAAGTTGTTGACTCAATTTTTTCGAAAATGAGTTTTTTTGTATCATTCGATTCAGGGAAGCAAGGCGCGTTCAACTGTGTCAATGAAAATTAATCATCCCTTCTAATTTTTGCATAATGAATATTTTTCTTCTCTGAAAACGAGGTGAAAATTGGAAAATCATCAGAAAAAAGCCGCAACTTACATCAAAATGAGAAGAATCATCGAATACGTCACCACTTTGCCAGACGAAAAGGTCGTAGGCTCCGGCACACTTCGGAAATGGTTGCAATAAAGATCTCAGGTGCCATTATGTATAGATTTGAACCGTTAAAGCAAACATAAAAAAAGGCAGAATTACACCTGATTCCACGTGAAAGGAATATTACTTTCTGAAATATCCAATCCATAGATTTGGAATTGAATTATATGGTGATCTTCATGAACGTCGCATACCGAGTTGACATGTTTCTTCGCTATTGTGAAGCGAACTATCATATGAGCCTAATGCCTCAAAATATTGATTTTTTTAAAAATAATTAAGAATAGCACCCCTTATTCGCCCTAGAACCACTTTGTCAAAATATTAATTACATCATACAATTTTGACAATCCGTTCGAACGAATTTGGAGTTAACAACTATTCATTCACAATTTTCAACATAAAAAACATTCCAAAAGATCCCAGAAAGTTATTTTGAATAAAATTTGATTGGAATTTCAAATTCATGTCCAATTAACGAATAATAAAAAACTCTTCGTTCACGAAATTCCATTAAATCTGGGTACATAAGACGGTCCTTCTTCATCGTGTTCTATTGACCTTTTCGTTAGCTCGAAGATCTTGTAGCATCCCAAGGGACTAGTGATTTATCTTTGAATGCCCTAATCACCGTTCAAGTTAAAGTCACCTCAATTATTTGGTGTCGCTCGAATTACTTCAACTTCATCCTTTTGGTGAATGTTTACTCGAAGATTCGAACAAACATTAACTCAAAAATCAACACTTTTGAAACATGCAAGAAGAAAAATCGATTCCTCTGCATTTGGAATATGTTAGAAGAATCCGATCAAAACGTCTTTTCTCCAAATTTCGTCACACAAAAGTGAGAAATTTTTTTCTGGTTAATAATTCTCAGAAATTCAGAGATTGATATTGATTATAAAAACTCAAATTCCATTCCATTCAACCCCGAAATTCTTGAATGGAACCCACAGAAGAAATACAAAGAAACATTCACAGAATTCTCATCGAATTCGAGTGGAGTTTATGGTTTTTTTCTGCGAATCATCAGAGGTCATCAAACATAATCCAGCTCATAAAAATAACCAAAGTAATAACGGGTTGGAAAGAAATTTCATCACTGATTCCACGAATCGTATTTAGAAAAAAAGTTATATAAATACACGATGCAATAACTCCTCTTTGGATCATATAATTACATGAAAGAAAAAAACCATTACAAGTATATATTCTTCTTATCGTTAGGTTATATCTGCACCTCATCCTATCTCAATTACCAATCGAACTGAAATTCTGTCTCTTTTTTCTTCACCAACCACAACAAATGGATTCGTCACGCGACCTTTTTATTTATTTGATTGATTGCGAGAGAAAAAAATGTATCCATCGTGACGCATGGATAGGCGTATCTCCCACTTTATAGCGCTGTTTTATCATTCAATTAGTAACACTACCCTCCTCTGGAAAGGGGGGCAAAAAATCTCTCTTGTAATGCAGGGGTAAATGAAACTGGAGACCAATCCGCAACCCGCGAAAAGCGTTCTCTGGGGATGTTATTATCCCAAAACTATGACGAATGATACACAGATTTTCCGATACAATATATTTTGTCATTTTATTGTTTCATTCCCACAGTTGGTCGCATTTTGGAAACTATTTGAACATACCGCTATGGTTTTATGCTAAATTGATCAGGAACTCACGTAGAAATTGACGAATGGTCCAGTACCGGCTCAATACAGGCTGCCAGTGTGCAACCGTTGAATGATAACGTCAAATAACTCTGATCCGGTACCGGTTATCAACATCAATTCAGTACTGGAAATCAGTGTGGTTCCGACATTGAGAACTAATACTACCAGTATTGATCGCTATTCAAGTACCAACGACTGTTACTCAACCGTTATCCGCGCTGTTGTAACTTTGGAGGGTTTTGAATGCATTATCAAAATTTCTGCACTAGGAGGGATTTAGAGTGCAATTCACTATTGGATCATAGGATGACTGCCAACGGTTGTAAACTGGCAGCCTGTATCAAGCCGGTACTGGACCATTCGTCAATTTCTACGTGGCTAATCAGGTCTTCCCTCAAAGTACACGAGATATTTATTCACATTGGTTCGGTACCGAATCAACATTGGAGGCCAAGGCTTGCGTATTCAAATTGTGCCATTGTTAATCCAACATTGGTGGAAAAGTGGTCAATAACGGTTGGTTCAAATATCGAACCAGTACCGACACGGACCTAAAATCAAGTCGGTCAAGTACCGATCCGCAATCAGCAAACAACCGTTGGTTGTTGTAGTTCGTCACCATCGGCTCAGTACCGGAATCTCTACGTGGGAAACTACACAAAAAAGTAAACACCAAGCATTTGGTGTCTCATTTCATTGTCTCGATATCTGTAACCGTTTTTGCTAAATTTAACAACATCGTATCATTTACATACAACGTCACGCTATCGTGTATATCTCAATGCACCTCGATTGTATTACCCTTCTCCCAGTCACGCGAAGAAAAGAAGATTGAAATTTCGATTAAAGCGATGACAAATGAGGATTTTCAATGAAATTTCACCCTTCGAAAAATAGTGAAAATTTCCCATGAATGAGAGGTGTAGTATCACGCGAACGGAAGTTCCATCATATTCATAGAAAATAGAACATGTACTGATAAATCCACTCTGCCACACCTGCTGCGAGGAGATTTTTGGCACACATCGGGGAAATTCTCAAAAGTGTCAAATATATTTATGAGATGGCGCCTTCATTCATGATTTCCAAAAATAAAAAAAACAACATGAAATTTCAAATGATCTTTTGAATTTTTTTCTCCCCAATGTAACGTTGAGTTCGTTGGTTCGTCTTCTCTGTTCTTGTCGTTTCTCGAACCCAAGACGGAAACGGATGCGTTGCTTATTTATAGAAATCTGACGTTGACGAAAACAAGTATCTGCGAAGAAATCCTCCGGACTTCGAAGAGGGCTCAAAAATTGCCAATAATCGAGTTGATACGTTAGTTCTGTTAACAAATTTGTTTATGTGAGCAAAAAAATGTAGTTGTGCCAATCATTTTTCTTGCTATGGTAACAGACCTGCTTGTTATGCCAGCAATACTTTCTCCTCCTAGTACTCTTTCGCCAAGATCTGAAATATTTTGATGGAAAGTTGAAATTTCTGTTTAGAGATTTGCATTATTCATTCCTCTTCTTACGCATCGATCGTCAAAGGGATACAAACGATTCAAATTCATCCCTCCCTCATCCGCACCCCAACTCGAATACTTATACGCACAGTTATTCAAAGCACATCGCCATCCCCTCTGTTTTGAAAATAAATAAACATTCGAAATGCGAACTTTTTATCGGCTCATCGAATTCTTCTCCCCCTCGATATAAAATAAGTAGAGAAGCATAGCAATACAAATCACTTTAAACGAGTTACTCTTTTCATTCGACATCGATTTCTTAAGGTTACAAAAAAGTTAGAGGACAAGAAGGGATGCGAGGGAAGAAGATCGTTTGACCGGTAAGCTTTGTAGCACGCGGTGAAGCGTGAAATGCTGTACCTCTCTTTCTCTTTTCCTCTCTACGTTTATTTTCGATCTCTTTTGAGCGTCGCGATGTACGCTTATACATATATATATATATGTGCAAGATCGTGTGAGAGATACGTGCGTGAGTTGTATCGCGGATCCCCTCGCTCTTGAACGCTCGGAGAAAGGGAAAGTGAGGATGAACGACAAGCGGGTGCGTGTGTTACTCACGCAAGAGTGGGATAAGAAATCGGTGGGGAAGAAGAAAGGAACGAGGCAACACACGCGTGTCTCTTTGGCCCCGCTAGGCTCGTTGTAATTTTCCTGCGGCAGTCGTGAGCTACGACGACCACGAATCGAGCCTCCTGGGTCTCCGCACGACACTCTGTCGTGTAACGAATATATATATATATATACATCACCGCGTTCGATATACGTATATATTTATATCGAAATTTCGATCCCAATCCCCCGATCATGATTATTCGAAAATCAAAATATATCTAAAAATATCTCGAGTGACGCTGAAGAAACATCGGGTACGAAAAGAAAACCCTTCCCGATTGACGCGTGTTGTTCGTGCGGCGAAGAAAGGATCAAAGTTGAAATTTTTACAAAGAGGGTGAAGAAGAGGAAGAAGAAGTGGTGGTGTTGTCATTGAGAGAACTCGCAAAAGTATTGGTCTGTACGACTGAAAGGAAAGCAGACAAAAAATAAGGGACAGGATATCGAGTGGGAAAAAGAAGAAAGAAACGTCGGCTCGTTTTGTTAATCAAAAGATTTCTGTCCGTCTCGACGTGTCCGGTTTAATAACGAGCACATGTGACCTTATCCCCGCCATTGCCACCCATCATTTCTCTCGAAAGAAAGACGAAAAAAGTGACCCTTTTTTCACTTCGTGTGACAAACAAAAAAACCAACTGGTCCAGAGTGCCAGAGAGTTCGTCAGTTGTTCTTCATCGTTGAGTGTGTACGACAAGTGTGTCGTTGTTTGAAACTTCGATTATTCAAAGTGATTATTCTGCATCAACAGTGACGGTTACTGCAGCGAATACTGGAACCACATATAAAGAATGTTTCGATCCTCAATAGGAATCGTTCTTTATCTTCAACTGATCGCCAAGATCGAGCCAGAGGAGGAAGATCAGGATACTCGGAATCAAATATCCCGCTGCAGGGACTGTCGTTGATATCTCCCGCAGGATTTGGGTACCGTGGCAGGCACCTGAACCTCATTCGAGATGCTCTGTCAATTGTCGAGGGATGTCAATGTGATACGATTTCTACCTTTGTTATTGGCGCTGCTACTCGTCCGATTCTGGAGAGTCCACGCTACTCCAGAAGATCCAGTAGAGGCGCAAAATAAATGTAAGTTTATCAAACCATAGTAGAAATTATCATTGGGAATTAGATGGACTCCAGTTAGCTTTGCCAGATGTTAGGTTGGTTTCTAGCTAGTTTTGTAACGCACTTTCTAGCCTGTGCTTGTTCAAATCGGTCATTGGTAATGCGAAATCATGTTTTTCTTGTTAAAATCACCCCTATGGATAGTAAAGTAACAATGTATTTTGACATATAATCCTCCAGTCAAAAATTTCGCTTCTTGAATTTATTCCCATAAAATAATCCCGAGTGACAAATTGAAAAGTTGACGCATGTAAAATCTACATAAGCCAAATATTTGGGGACTGAAGTCATTGATTGAAATAATGTGTTATCCGGTTGCCCCCTAGTGGATCCCATGTATGGGACGCCGAGACGAATTTCTATCAGGGAACAATCATATCAAATATACCATTCAAATACATTGGGAGGATTCATTCCGAGGATTTTGCTATGAGAAGAGCGGGAAGTATCGGCAAACGTTTGACGAAGTTTATGTGTTTTCATCTCGTAGGGAGTGTGTTGCTTGGATAGCACGGAACTACACGAACAGCATGAAAACCAACAACAACACGAACCTGAACGCGTAAAGACGTGTGGGTACATAACACACTACACCAGCCGAGCGAGGAAGCGATAATGTTAAATATACGAATTTTCATTCAATTACATGACACGAATGCTGATATTCCTCCAGTCGCGTTACATACACACTCGACGTACAGCGAGATATAATATTTACATTTTATGTTGCGCATATTTACATACTTCGTGCTCCGCCTCGAATTCAACATCTTTTGAACTCCAGCTAATGCTCTGAAAAGCAAGATATCATCGGCGCCTTCTTTCGAGCGACCGTGCCGAAAATAAATCGCAAGAACGTGGATTCTTTCAGTTCGAACTCCCCTGGAAGAATTTCACGAACGCGCGCGAGCGTGGCTGGGTGTGTATAGGGATTCGATGCACGCGGGGGAAAAAAACTAGAAGAAAATTTGTAGATATATGCACAATCGGCAGATACTTCGAATGCTTTTACGTGCACTCGATGGGGTGACTGTTTCTGGATGAATATGCACTCGCGAAAAATTTTTGTAATTTCTCGAATGATGTTTACCGAGACCCGAATAGATTTTAATGTAAAAAAAATGTGTACACTCCTCTTCTATTTGGTTCTGGGAATTCTCTTTGGAGAGATAGGAAAATCAAAACTTGGTATTTTCACTTTAATTTCACGTCATGTTTCATCCACGAAAGGAGGTTGCTATATACGGCGATGAAAATATATCTGAAAATTCCAACGGAAGAATAAACAATTTAAATTGCTTGAGGTTGGAGGGGGGAGGGGTATCAGATTTTGATTCTGAAGAATGGTATGTCGGATGACGTCACGGAGGAAGGCTTTGCAATCGACTGAAAATAATATAATATCGCTGACAAACGTAGGATAATTATTTTCTTTCCTGTTTCGAGTGTACGAAAGATTGTAAATAGGTCAACAACATCCAGAGCGCGTCAATTGATCATGTCAATGGCAGAATGTATTGGATTCATGCATAGAATATTCGGAAATGAGAATTAATTCCAGGAGATGCATCGATAGATTGTATGAAAATAATGTCACGACGAAAAAATCGAAGCGGTAAATTTTTCCGATTTGTACACATTAAAATTCTAATTCAATGTATTTTTTTCCAATTTTCCACGAGATAGATTTCAATTATCCACGTGTTTACACGTACAAGTAATTTCTAGGATTTCAACGTTTGCTTTGTTTCTCGATGATTGTTGAATTGTTTTCCTAAATTCGATATCGTGAATCAATCGTGTGAAACTGTTCTGAACTGAATTATATTTACAGGGATTTCATTATCCTCCTAGATCAGGAACGATGAAAAACATCTAGGAAATTTCCTTGGTTGGACTCCTGTGGGGAGTCATACTTGAATTTTTCAGTCTTCGAAGGATTCTTGTCCTATAAAATCCGGTCAAAAGCTGATAAACTTTTTACCCTGTTTTGCGCGAAATTGTTGAATTGATAAAACATTTTATTCGACATGGTCCTATCGGAGTTTCCAGACTGTGACATCCAGTCAGAAAATAACAAAAATTTCTCTGCCAGCTTTTGAAAAGAATGCTCAACTTTGGGCCAGATTTTTGAGAATTGAAATCATTCAAACCCTGGTGATGTAAATTTCCGCCCGCCGGAAGCGAACTTTGAAACAAATGAAGGGTAAAAATGTTTCAACATTCACTTCTTTTGCGCTCCATATTCTTCTTATGCTCCTATTTTCTCTAGGGAAATCTGCTAACGATTTTTTCCCGGTTCCAGCTGGTATTTTTAGCTGGATATTAATTTCCTCTGAGTACAACTGCCTTTGAAAACTCAGTTGTCAAGTACAGTTTTTAATGTTATTCGCAACATACGTAGAATATTCCGAAATCCATTGGAGATCGCTAAAGATTTCGAGAATGTGTCTTTAGAGTTGGAATAAGACTTCTCACGACGCTGGATCCGGATTTTGAGTCACTTATAAAAGTCTGGGTATCTCAGGAATTCTTGATGATACAACTCTGATGTGTTTGTCATTCGTGTTAGCGAAAAAAACCACATCACTTTTGGTATTTGGAAGTTGATCTGGAGTTCTTCATAACAGGTGATAGCAATTCTAGGATGGAGAATCGTAATTTGCTACAATTCGAACACTCGAAGCCTTCCACGTAGAAAGTGGCAATCGGTTTGACGTTGGCTCGACGTTGGACACCGTGCTCCGATTGTTGGTTCAGAGTTGGAATAATCACGCCAATTTACTCTATTCCGGTATTGATAATCGCGTCGTCAACTCGGTTACCAGCGTTGACCGAACATTTGTATCCGACTCTCGATGTTGGTTATCAGCACAATTTTTGGACTGGTAACTGGCCTGTATTACATGGATACAATTTTTAACGAATCCCAGGTAGAGATATTCTATTAAATTCTACACGGGAAAAAAAGGATCGTTCTCATGACGATACGGGATCGTTGCCATGATGAAACGGATCCTTCGAGGAACGATATAGATAGTTAGCCTAAACCATCTACATCGTTACCATAGCGATACAATACCACCACCTATACTTTCTCTTCTAGCTATCTTTCAGATCGTCACGATAACCATACTTTTTTTCCGTGTATTACGAGTAGTGAAATTTCTTATTTAGCATTGAATTCCATTGAGACCTATTCCTTTCCCCATTCGTGAATAAGATTCTACAGATTATTCGTGACAGGGATGACAATTCGTTAATTGAAAAATTGCAGGATAAAAACTCAAATTTAATGCACTCAGAGAAAAAAAGTGAACCTCGAAAATTTGCTTTGTTGATATGGCAAAACTTGTTGCTGAATTAGCCCAAAATTTGCTTCCACAGCAAAAATCTTGCTCTTTTAACAAGCGCTTGCCATTCAGCAATTCAGAATTGTAGATATACAGACGGCTAGAAAATGTATTGCTACAGTGGCAATATTTTTACTGTAACAGCAACCGTTTTGCTAATTTAGCGGAGCAAATTTTACAGAATTGCCTTTTCAGCAAGAATTTTTCTTGGCGTGTGATACACAGAGAAGATTAATTCATTTTTTAGAACACTTAACAGGATGTCCAGATGCCTTCCCATATAAAAATCTTCAGGCTCCGCCAATGCTGACGACGGAATATAGCTAGACGCAAGGCTGCCAGCCAAAGCTGGGCAATCTATGTAGGGACAAGGATGGTTGACAATGGTCTAAACATTGTACCAATATGGGAAGTCATAAATCGACTTCGTTGATCCATCATTGATCATTGGCTGCGCCACGCTTGGCCCATCCTTTAACCAATATTGCTTGAAGGAAAACGCATGCTTTCAACAGAGGCTCTCTAGGGCTTGGCGGGACACTGCTCCAAGCATTAGGCAACTCTGAATGACAATGGATTCTCATGTTGCACCAAGCATGGGTCGTAGCTTGGTCCAGCTTGGGCAATAGCTTGGCTCAGCTTGGGCGATGGCCTCGCTCAGTTTAGGCGTTAGCTTGACTCGACTTGAGTAATAGCTTGGCTAAGAGTGAAACTTCCTTCTCAAACAGCAAATTACAATAACTCTCACCAGAGTAATGCTTGTTTCCTGCGAGTGGCGAACCAAGCATTCAATCAATATATAAGTCTCCTTTGAAGATTCCATGACAGAAATAATTCTTCATCTGTTTCCAAACCCGCTTACTTCTACGCCAGGACCACCGGATTTACGTCATTCATCAGTTTAAACTGATCAGAAAAATTACATGTTGAAATTCTCCGACATTCATTTCGTTCAATCGAAATGATAGAATGGATTTTTTATTTTATTTTCAATCACAATAAAAAATAAAAGTGACCATTGGCATCAGATGGGCGCAACCCTGCCGCAAGATTGCTACAGCGTTGGCTCATCCTTGGCGAACAAATTTTTGTATGGTCTGCCATTGACGGCATATGCTATCACAACCCTGTTTCCAGTGTTGGGTCTTGATTGTGGAAACAAATGGGCTGAGATTGAAATGATGTTATCAATTCAGAGTTGCGCCATGCTTCGTAGCCTAGGCTCGGCCCATCTTGGTGAGCCTTGCGGCAACCTAGCGCCCATGGTCAATTTTTACCTGGGTTGTCTTATTTTTGAATATTTCGATTCAGAGATAGTATATTATCAATACCTCAACAGGTACACACAATGAAATCTACACTGATCCAATATGGGCCCTAATGGGCCCAAGACTGGCCTTAAGTGGGACTAAAATTCATACGCACTGGGGCAATATTGTTGACAAAAATGTATTGTAGATATTTGAAATGATTCACGTCTTATCAGGTGAATGGAAGATTCTTTAATGATATTTCTGGATATCTTATTGATTTTATCACGATCATTCGCATAAGGGTAGCATTGAAGCACCATCAATTCCAGAATCGACTCTTCAGAGGGGTATTAGATCATTATGAAAGTACGTTACACTGGGAAAAAGAGTTCAGTTGAATATTAGACAGCCAGGAAATTTGGTCACTCTAAATAAAAATTGAGCTGAACTGAATAAATTTTATTTGTCACAGCCAGATTGTTTATTTGCCTCAAATAAATCATTTCATTCGTATTCCAGACAATTAAACTTCTATTTACGCCAGCCAAAATTTAGCTGGGACAACTAAATTATAGTTGCTGCAGCTAGGTACCTTTCTCTCAGTGCATGATGCTTCAGTAAATACTCATAAGTTAAGGAGTTGATTCAATATTCAAAGCAAAATTGATGGAAACACAAAAGAAAGCGAACTTGTCAGTGATAATGCCAGCTTGGCCCATGCTTGGAATAATTGTTCCACCGCTTCAACAGGATTTCAGAATGGTATTCTGTGGAAAAAATTCATACGCTGGAATATGGATTAATTACTTTTTCCATCAAAGTACTCGTGATTGTTTGTGAATTACATGGAACAAGCCTCTTAAAATTATTGGACCGAACTTGGTCTTATCATATCCTCCTCAAGCTGAGGCCAGAGTTGGTACAATTGATGGACAAGTCTGAGCAGATCTTCTCCCAGCCTTAGTCCAGTGTCAAGCTTTCTTAGTTCTGATTCTATCAATTTGTGAGCTGTTCAAGTCATTCTTTCCATCATTTCCAATGCTACACGATTATTCCCAGATAGCAATTTCCCTAGTCAAAATGAATCATATAAGAAAATATAAAAATCATATGTGATCCATATAAAATTCATACATAATCCATATTGAATCCATATATGGCCCATATATGACCCATATGTAATTCATATGTGATCCATATATGACCTATGAATGCAAGATTTTTCATGGATTCTTCATGATATGGATCATATATTGTCATATATGGATTGTATATGGATTATATATAATTCCACACATTTTCATGTATGAACCATATATGGACCGTATATGTATTATGTATGAATTATGTATGGGTCATGTACGTTTACTTTTCACCAGGGTTAACCTTGCTGCAATGTTGCCAGACAAGCTTGTGAGAAGGTTGACATAAGCTTTCTAGTTAACACACGACATTGGTACAAGCTTAAAAAACCCTTGCAGCAGAGTTTCAGCCGCCTTACACTGACGAGGTTGTTAATAACGAGTCCAAAAGTTGTTCGTTAAGCCTGCATTCCAAACATGCATTGACCACCTTGGTGGAGAAGAAATCCTATTAGGAAAACATTAGGTAATAAGAAATAAGGTGTACTTTGGTCAGTTATCCCATTATTTTCTATTTACCGTATCAAAATGAAAAGTTTGAGATTCAATAGGAAAACATGTGAGAGCTCATTGAATCTCATTAATTATTCCATCACTTAGCCACTCTCTATGAGATATGAATTCCGAGCATTTGGCAATGAATGACTCATTCCAAGAAACGCTAATGTTAATGCTCAACAATTTCTGAGGAAATAAAATGTGTATCCAATGATATCAAACAATGTTATTAAAAAACAAAGGTCTGATTCCAAAGTTCAGAACTGTGATAAGAAGTCATCATTTGAAATTGAGTGACCGATAGTCATTCAAGCCCTTTCATAATTCTTGGGTACATTATTTTCATTTTGACTCATGAATCGTCGAAAGTGCCATCTCGTGAACCGCGGAATAAGTTTTTGTTTGTTTTCACCTGTTTCCATACTCACTTCATCAACAGACACCTTCTCCCATCCATCGCAAGATGTCTCTTTTTTCACAATGCATGCATTAGAAAATAACTGATTTCAGGATTATAAAGGGGCCTGAGTATCACTACAGTGTAAAAGATTCGACTGAAAGTGGCTGCATCTTACTTGAAAACTTGACCGAAATTCAGTCTTTTCCATTGTGTCGGCATTTGTTCGATGCTTACTGTCAGCTGAAACAGGGCTAGTTTTGGCTGCACTTCAAGGTGATCCTAGTGACCCCTCAAGATGCAATCACACCCATTGGTTAGAAAAGCACACATCCAAAATTATTCAAAATATCGCTTTGTACAGACCTGCCGAGTAGGAATGCGAATCAGCCTAGTCTTGGCCCCGTTCAGGCTCTGGTGATGAAGGTCTGGGCCCAAACAGGACCACTTTTCAACCGTGGAAATTTCTACATGGGCTTATTCAATCAATAAAGATGGTCCGCACGGAGCGATATTTTTCTTCTACTGCTTTACTTTCGAATAATTTGTCAGAAAAGATTTGGCTTGGGTTGCATCGTCAGAGGCCGCTGGTATCTCCTTAAAATAAGCTAATATCAAGGTTGAAAGTGAGTTTCACTTTTTAGTGTGTAATGATTCATTAATTTTGAGGGATGGGTTCTTATCGCAGTGTTGAAATGCAGAAATGAACCTTTATTTTGTGGAGCGACACGAGATATTTGGAAATCGATTCCAAGCGGCCATTGAATTGATCCAAAGTAAGACGCTCTAGAGAACAAATTGTTGGATAAATTATTTGAGTTTGAATGTAATCAGATTTCAGTGCATTTTCTTTTGAATTTGTTCATGATTGATTCTTATTCTACGGATTGAATGATGAAAAAAATTAAGGGGATTCAATGATCTCCCACATATTTTCCTATTGAATTCCAATTATTTTGAACTCCGGAAATGTCAATAGGAAATAAATTGGAACTGAAAAAAGCACACCTTATTCCTATTATTCGTTTTTGTTCTAATAGGATTTCTGTTCTGAGAGGTCTATTTTCACCAGGGCAGATTAAAAACTGGATTCGAAATTGAAGTAATTTCATCTCCCTATCATCGGTATATATATTTTTTCAATCCACATGACCCCAATTCCGTATTCTCAAACTAATATATATAGTATCCCAGCCAAGGAATTCCATCCTCATAATTGAAATGTACGAAACGAAGTGTCTTTTCCTTCAAAAAGAACGTCCCATATCCATCTTTCCGACATCTTCCGTTGTTCAAGCTCGCGTATATCGCGTCAAGGAGACATTCAATTTCTTGACGTGCGTCACGAGGGAGAATTGAAAAACCAAAACGACATATGTTTCGTTGCCCGATGACCAACCGGAAGCGAAGTTATCAATGAAATACCGCGGTGTACGTTACCATCGCGTATGCCAGTACACCCCGGTGGCCCGTAATTTTCCCACGCACGTGCGCGCGAAAACGAAGCTCAGAAAATCAGTTCACTCTCCTCGTGTACTTCTCATCGTTTCTATTTTCTACGCGGTAGTGTTATATCTTTGAACGAACAAGCGCGGGCTGGATGTTTAAATCATATAGTTGCGAACAATACAACGCTGGTAGTGCATCGAACTTTCCATCATCACTCCTCGACATTATTTCTACGGACAGAAAGATTCATCTCTCTGAAACAGAATTCTTTTCGAAAAACAGTGATCGAAAGAGAGACGTACATGTACATCGCACAGTTATGTAAATAATGGTCGTCCGAGGGTTGACCCAGCTCTATTTTTATATCAACCGCGTTTCCGTCGACTCATCTATTTTTGTATCTCGTGTTCTCAAATCTTTTCTTTTCTTTTCTTTCTCTCTTCTGGTGATCCTCACCTGCGAATACAATACGGGTGAAGGGGAAAGGTGAGGTCCTTCGAGAACTGGATCGCTTTGAAAAGAATCTATTACAATATCTCGAAAATTTTTCTCCAGATCTGCTGGAATATGAGTTCATTCGATAAATATCTCCCTATGAATTTATCATTGTTCAAGGGCCAATTATCGCTCCATCGATGTTGTACACGCGTACAATATTCTCCTGAACACGACAAAAGCGATTGATTAACAAGAATTTTCTGATGTTATGTTGATTATCCCCTCCCGCTCTTCCGTCGTTCCGTTTCCTCGATGACAGTAGGTTATCAACGAATCTCCTTTCACCATAAATTCCATAATCCTCTTGTACGAATTGCTGACATTACCGTCGTTTCCTGTTTTTTGTTTCTCATAACAATCGCGTGACTTGGTATTTTGCCTGTAATGTCACACGTTACATGCCGAGAGGACGGAGAATCGAAAAAATACCGGTGATTTGCGGAAGTTTTGAGTTGAGGCAATATCGAATGTATTTTCTGGTACCTCGTACTCATAATTTTATCTCGAATAATTCGATTCCTCTGTGTTCCTTTCCACCCCGTTCATGTTTTTCACCATCCTTTTAAAATTAAGTTTTTGGTGTAAACTGGAAGAAAACAGAAGAGCGACGAAGCAGAGATAATACAATTTGCTCATCCGTATTACCAAGGGCTGACTCGTTCAGACTCATTCAGTATGAATACCCAATGCTAATGTATACGTTTCATCACCTCGTTCGCCTCGACTCTGCTCTCCACGCACGTTCTTCAAAGGGAAATTCTGCCCCCTAAAGTACGTTATAATTATGAGTACCTATCGGGGAACGAGTTAATGAGTTATCCTTAACTCGTATGTCGTTCAATTTACCTCATTCCCGAGTACACTAATTTCCCTATCGATTGATCTTTTGCCTCTGACGAATCATTGAAAGATAACCCTAACCCTCGTCGTTGGGAGCGAGTGAAAAGTTGTTTCTTTGAAGTTTCGGTCTACGCGTCAATTGACGGTACTATGAAATTCCTGTCCGTTGCGAAACAAAAGGAATACCGAGAGATACATCACGTATGAGATTCCAGGACACGCGATGAATTAAAAACTATGAAATTGATTCGTCAAAAGGAAAATAATTTTGATTTATTTGCCCGTGTAGCACATTTACATTGAGACGTGGGAAAAAGCAATTCATTTCGAAAGCATATTCCTGTGAATGCCATTTTCAATGAAATGGCAGAATTTTCTTCGCAATACACAAATCTGATCGCGTGTACTTGGTCCGCGTGATTATTCAATATGAAGATTTTTTTTTACAAATACATTCTCTTCGCGTTTATATTCAACAAAATTGGAATAAAATAACAGAATATGAAAACCCCTAGAGAGTAAAACAATGGAAAATTGAATATTTTCGAGTTAATGGTATTTCAATGTACATGTTTTTCCAAGTGATGATTTTTCATAAATTTTTCATCTCTATTTTCGCGTTGATCATTTATCAAAACTGAGTTGTTTCACGTTCGTAAATGGAACGTGCATTTATCCATCTCTGACCGGAACAACGTACGTATACGGAATCTTTCTACGAATCTTTCACCTTAATTATGATCGACGAGGGATTTGATGGAGAATACGATTCTTCCTTATATACGATTGGTATAATAATTATAGAATCATATATTGAATTAAATTCTTCGGATCCTCCCATCTGTCGTAATAAATAAATAGGGGTCCGTTGGAAACTGAAGATAATATCTCTGATGGATCAACCAAGATCCGATCCAGCGCGGTTGATCAAATTTATATAGATTTCGTGATATTGTAATGAATGCGTGTGGTAAAGTTATATGAAGTAACATATAATTTCACTCTACACACGATGGTTGAAAATAGTGGTCCAATAATAGACGTTCACGTGTGTGTACGGTTACCTACGTACACGGGTAATTGGTTAGAAATAGTAGTTTGGTGACTCCTTCGGTGCTCCGTTTTCTCTCCAGAGGATTAAACAAAAATTAATCGAGAAGAAGAAGGATATTCAGTTATCTAAAGAATTTTACTCGTGATGTTCTGAACTCTGAGAGGTTGATAGAAAGGTATTATAATGTCTCCACTGGATGATGCAAAAGTGAAGGAAGCGGGTATTGAAACAAATGCAACGTGGAAATGTTTCAATTCCCTTCCAAATACGCTTACGTGACTCTTTGTTACGCTTGGAAGATTCTTCGCTTGCGTTCTCGTCACGCTTTCGTCGCGCTTCAACGCTTCATTTTCACCAGGATAACCTGGTCAGTTCAGTGAGAGAACATCGGATAGAGAACCGATGGAAGCTGGATAGAAATCTGACTCGGGATTGAACAGAATGATATCCTGGTCCACTAGGTTTCCTTACGATCCCATTCGGGGACTGTGAGAAAGAAGAATCATAAATATCCGGGTTCGTACCCACCACATAGCACAAAATATTCTAGCAACATCTCCAGAATATCACATATGGAATTTGCAATATTTTGGGAATCATCTCAGAGATATTGTCAAAATATCTTCTCAATGTCTCATGTCACCTCCTTTGCAATATTCTGAAATATTGCTGAGATCATTTCAGCGATATTCTGTACCGAAAAGATTCCAAAAAATAACGGAGATCAACAAAATTTCTTTAGAGTTTACCTCTACAAATGTTGAGTGAGCTTGATCAGGACCATTTTTTATACACGGAGAAAAAACTAACAATAATATTGCTGAATTGACAATAAAATATTGTTATATATCAACCCACAATAAATATTGTAAAAATATAACCATCACTATTGCTAAACCGGCAACAATATTATATTGTCAACATCATCAAGAATTCAAATACTCAGTTTTGCAATATTATGTGGGTATATCAATAATTTATATTCACGTATTTGAAAAATATTACTTTTGACTGAGAGAAAAAAATTTCTCATACAAATTTATCTCTACAAACATTCTATTACGATGTGGTTTGATTCATATGTGAAGAAAAAAGCGATTGTGAGTTCTAATGTTGGAAAGTTGCCTTAGCGAGATTCGAACCCGGGTCCTCCGAGTGAGAAACAAAGCATTTATCACATCAGCAGATCTCCAAGATGACAACTGAGTACTTGAATTCTCACTTATGGTAATCCTCGACTCTGTTCAGAGTTAACGATGAAAATATATTTAAGACAAACATAAAATTGTGCACATTGAATAAATTCCCGAGTCGAAAAATTTGGACGATTTTTGTCCTCTTATTCCATTTTTAGACGATCTTGTCCTGATGGTTGATTATTCCGGACAAAAACAGTATTTTTTTCAAGATTTTAGTCTGAAATTTTTCTCCAGCGAGTAAAAGTGATTGAGAACAAATTCAGACTAAAATCTTGAAAAAGTACTGTTTTTGACGCATTGATCAACCATCAGGACAAAATCAGTCAAAAAATGAAATAAAAAGACAAAAACCGTCCAAATTTTTCGACCCGAGAATGAATTAGGATTTGAACCACAGGAATTTTTCTCAGAAACGGATGAAGCTCGTCAAATTTGTTCGGTAAACTCATGTAAGGTTTGTTATTCAATCAGGAATTGGGATTGATTTTTATGTTTTTGAGTTCACGAATAACTTCATCGAAGGAGGGTTTGTGAAAGAATGCATATCACTTGGATATAATTTTGAACTATCTCCTGAAGTGGATCAAAATAATTTCTCATGAGAATAAAATCATACCGCTTTATACGGCTGTTATGACAATAAATGGGATTTGTTACAACAATGTTTTTTGTTACTTCTGTGATACTCATTGTTGTCGCTGCTCAATATTGTATCGTCAAATCAACAATGTTTATTATGAGTTGGGATGGCAACTCATATTGTCATTTTAACCAGGGATTTTCAGTAATACAATTCTTGTTAACGAAACGATAAACTGTTGCTGTACGAACAACAAATTGTACCATAATTCTTTTATTGCTGGTTCTATCATACTCATCTTTCTCCGTGTAGAAGAAAATCTACATTAAAAGTCTATTATGAGACAGTCCCCCCGGAGGGAATTGAACCCGGGTCCAGCGAGTGAGAGTCAAAGCCTCTATCGCATCAGCGAACCTTCGAGATGACGAAAATCCTCTCAAAGTGCTATTTATTGTATCTAATCATCGTGATGAGAGTTTGGAAAATTCGTTTCTGTGAGATATAGACCAATAGATTTAGAATCTTCTGAAATGAAAAATGAATAAGGCGTGAAGAAAGGTGTTGTTTTCGACCTCGACTTGTAAATTTTATGAAGTGTTGGGTCACATGGATGATAATTTTTGAAAAATTCATTCCCGTAAGATATAGACCTATCAGTTCAGAATCTTTTGAAACGAAGAATGAAGCAATTTTCATACATTTCAAATAATATTCTGTATTAAAATCGTCAGTCCCTTCAAATCATTGCAAACTAAATTAATAAAAATTTTCTGAGACGAAAATATAATGGGTCGTTAAAGTATCGAATACTGGTGCGGGTTACTGAACAACTTTTGGAAAATCCAAACTAATAGATTGAGAATCTTTCGAAACCACATTTTTTGAATTACGTTTTTTTCTTGACTCTCATGTTTCTTAACTCATTGATGGCCATAGCGAAACTGCTTGGCCTGCGGAAATGTGGCCACAGGAAAACAAATTTTTACAATTTGCTTCCTTAACGATTCCAAAGTGACCACTTTTCTTGGTTCACTTTCAGTTATTTTTTGGTTTGGTAAAAATTTGGTCAGAAAATAGTTACCCAGATGGTTTCCAACATATAATGGACCTATTTGTAACCGAAAACTGACGGTTGCTTTTTGCTATTTTTGAGGTAAAAACCCAGAAAATCGCCTAAAAATAACCGAGAAAATCACCAAATTCAGATTTGTTGGATTGTTGTTGAATTTTCGTCAATTTTTGTTGAAAAAAATGTCCTAAACTACTAAAAAGTTACCAAAACCAAGACTTTTCACCAAAATGTAACCGAAATTTTTGGTTGCTCATCGATTCACTCAGATCCGCTAGGGTTAAACAATTATTGTTCAAATAATTCGTTGGAAATACCAATTTACGTAAAAGGAAACTCCGGAATCGTATTCTTCGGGAAACTTCATGCAAAAAACAGTTCCAAGTAACCCAAGAAGTTCTAAGAATGGGCTCGTACGTTCTGAGAATGGTCTGGGATATTCTTAGAATGTTCGAGCACATTCTTAGAACTTCTTGTGTTACTTGAGGTGGGTCGGAAAATTTCTGGCCATTGCAATTGTTGTAAATAAAACTTATAAACAATTCCGAATTTCTTATACCCGTTGATGTCCATCCCAATAAACACACACACGTTATTTCAACGTCGAAAGAACGTTAGACTGTCAAACGGACGTTGTGTCATAACGTTGATTTTTAGTTGAAATTTGATAGGGAAATAGACGGTCAGGAATTAAGTTTTAATGACGTGTAATTCAAACTAATATTCAAAAATAACCATCAAACGACGTTCTCAAAAAAACGTTTGAGTCACGCGTTTGAAATGTGTTTATAACACCTTGTGTTTGAACTTCAATTGAAGATATTCTGCTAAAAATGTCGAACAAAACCGAACAATGGTTGAGATTTCAACAAAGAGCAAGATAGTAAATAGTGTGGCATACTTTCCAAATTCTGTCATACTCAGAAGTACTATTGGTCTCGATATTGAATGAAAAGTTTTCAAAATAATTTGTTGGATTCAATTCACGTTTTAGAACCATCATTAGGACACGTCAATATTTGACGTCTTCTAAACGATGTTCGAACCGTTGATACGACGTTATTTTATGGTTGAAAAACACGTGATCTGCCGCGACATTTTTACGTTGAATCAACGCAAGAATGTTACTAATTCACAACGTGTGGTTATTAGCTGTTTTTGACGTTTTCAAAACGTGCGTGTGTTTACTGGGATGGCAAAACTGCTCGGCCCACAGAAAAAGTGATCATTGGAAATAGGATATCTAATTGGAGGACGACATCCGCATGAAACAAAATTTTTCATAATTTGTTCAAACAATTATTGTTTCGAAATTCAGTTGAAAATATCAATTCACGTGAATGAAAACCCCGGAACCTCCGTGTTTTTACGGAAAATTTCATACAAAAATCGGTAGTTCATAAAATTTTCAGCCATCGAAATTGTTACACATAAAAAATTAGATTCAGCCCTTTTTTCACTAAAAATCATTCTCAACGCAATCACTCGTATTTTGAACTTCTCGTATCATATAATATTTCCTCGTTCAATGAATTCCACCATCCAGTAAAATATCCTGATTCAACTAGTTACTTCTCCCATGAACTAAGAACTTTCGCTGTGGGTGCAAACGGTGATGAAGGATTCGATATTGTTTACACTTTTTATAATTCACAACAATCGCGATGGCCAAAAATCTTCCGAACTACCGATGCTTACATGAAATTTCTCGTAGAATATGATCCCGGGATTTTCATCAACGTGAATAGATGTTCTCCACAAATTGTTTGAAACAAAGTGTAGGAAAAATTTTTTTCCTGCGGATGATTATCTTCCAACTGGATATCCCATTTCCAGTAATTACTTCTACCGTGAGCCGAGCAGTTTCACCGTGCGCACCCAACGTGTATGAAGAATTCAAAATTGTTTATAATTTTTATTTACAACAATTGCGATGGCTAAAAATTTTCCGAACCATCGCTTCTTGCATGAAATTTTCTGTAGAATACGATTCCGTGGTTTTCGTTCACGTAAATTGATATTTCCAACAAATTTTTCAAACAAATTGTGAAAAATTTTTTTTATGCGGATGTTCATCCTCCAACTAGATATCTTATTTGCAATAGTTACTTTTCCCGTAGGCTAAGCAGTTTCGCGATGGGCATTAATGGGTTCAATAAAGGATATTACTATTAGAATATTCTCACAATATTTCATTTGCGACGAAATTGACACATTTCTCATCGTACATTCCGAGAACATTGCAAAATATCGAATATAAAAATCTTGCTGAGACATTGTGTGCTATGTGGGTATTAGATATATCCATTAGTTTGAATCGAATTGGATCCCATCAGATCCAATTGAGTCCAAGCATTTGTGAGCAAAATTCAGATTCAATAAAATCCGATCAGATCCAATGATTCTCATCCAAGAGAACTTTGAATTCCAATGCCAGCATAGGTTGTGAAAATGCAGAGCAATTGTCAAAAGATATCCTTAATCACACCAAGAGAAAAATTTGAGAAAGATGCTTCCTCAAGAACAAAACTGTGAAAATTTTCCTACATTGTGCCATTCTGATGCACTGATGAGCTATTTTTCCAATGAATTTTTCAACAATTATCAAATTTTCTATGAAAAAATGGTTTTCGATTCCTCGTATATAAACAAAATCTTCTCCAGAAGATCAAAAAAAGATCCCAAGTCTCCTTCATCACAGTCAAGAGGGGAAAAAAACAAAACATTCCAGCATAAAAATTCAGCACAACGAACATCACCGGAACGATACATCAGCTCAATTGAATTGTAAAACACATATTTTCTCTGCGATCCAAACCACATTTATAAGAAGAAACTTTGATTCGCTCTTCATTCTTCCCTTGTTACTTATTTCTTCAATGAACTTCGATCTTCGAATTGATATTTTTCCCAACAGGATAAATTTATGAAGTAACTTCTGAGAACTAGGATGTGAGGGTATGTTGTGAAAATACCGATCTCGAAGTTTAAGATTGAACAACCCCGCCACACATGTATGAGCTTACAGTCGACGTTGTGAACTCTTGATAATACGATTCTAAAGAATCTTTCTCAATTTTTCTCATGATAGGAAGATACATTGCAGTCACAGTTGCGGTTAGCGCAGCTTAGTTAGCCGAATTTCTGCTTGTTATGATCATGAAGTATATAAGTTGAACTCGATTGAGTTCCTCTCGAGTTAGTTTTATATCATCACCTGAATATTATATTATTTCCAGCTCTTATGAAATTGGTATGGGCCATCGAAGGGGACAACGTCGAACTTCCTTGTGATTTAACACCGCCGACACCGACCGATGCTGTGAACATGGTTTTGTGGTTCAAAGACTCAGCGGGTATACCACTCTACAGGTACTACAGAAATGTTCGTAATTTGTCACACACATTGTTTTTGAATCCTCATCCACAGCTGAAAACCTTCAAAATAAGAATCACGATTATTCAGTTCCACTTGGATATTCTATATTTAATCTCAGTCCAAATTTATATCGATCTCATTTATTTTTACCAATCAACAACGAGAAGAGCGAATAGAATCACAGATCCGCAAGGTATCAGAGATTTTCGGCACACGCTTAGATTGTCACTTTAGAATAAACGCGTGGGTCGTGCTCGCAGAAGAACAGTGACCCAAGAAGAGTGTAGAGTTTAAAAATAGGATTAACGATTGAAGATTATTTTAAGTTGATCTATATGTGAATGAATATTTAATCTGCAGTACTTTTCTATGACTCAGAGGGTGAAAGAGATGTCGACACATCTCGCGATTTATCGCATTATTATAAAACCTTTTTTGTTTTTTTTTTCTGTACTGTATATATTTTTAAATGAACACCTGCGGTGCGGTGGGATTTTCTTTTAGTTCACGTTCATTGAATTTTTCTACCTCTTCTATTTTTTCTTAGATAAAAATATGGTTGTGCGTATATACATGTGTATACATGAACAAACACAGAGATCAGATCTTGGAGCTATGTGGAGTGACAGCGAGCCAGTATTTTGTTTTCTTTTTAATTTTATCTTAGAATAGCTGGCAAAGATTTAGCCATTCCAAACAGCCTTTTAACTCTTCCATACGATGACGAGATGCTACCGCGAGATGGTTTATTATATAAGGTCATTTAGATGTATCATAAAATTTATTCTACCATTCGAATATCGAGAAAGTTGTAACGTTTTATGTGGCTCTTAATTTCGTGAGGTAGGAATGTCGATTCCTACTTCCTTTGTTCCACTCGTATGAAAAACACTCCAAACGACTCAGTCTTGTGAAAGAAAAATTGAATTAATAAATTAATAAGAATAGAATAGAATAGAAATTTATTGCATTGGAGGACCGAGTCCCCATAGGGCAGGGGTGACAGAGGTTTGCTACATATTAATCTTAAAAATCGTAGATAAATTTTGATCTCAATACAATGAAATTATACATAATCTAGTGTGGGTTTCTCCAAATTACTCGTTCAATAAAGAGGCTCTCAGTTCGCGTATGTTTTTCACAAGATATCATAATGCTTTATGAGATCGAACATTGAGATTTTCAAAAATAACAGCCCTCATGTGTGTATGGACCAATGGCCCAATGATGGACCAAGCCTGGCACAAGACCTGCCGAGACTTTGCCTTCAAGAATTTACCAAACTTGACCCAGGCTTGGGAATGATAAGATCAAGACAAGCTTGGGCCAGTGGTTTTGCCAGGCCCGGTCCAATTCATTTACCAAGCATCAACCAATGCTTTTTTGATCGCAGATATGGATGAAAAAAAGAATTGATTCATATTTCAATTCATGACTTCCTCCCTCAGAATACCGTACATGAATTATCTTAAAACGATAGAAAAAAATGTGACAAGACTGGGACAAGCTTGTATGATCATTGGGAAATTTGCATTCTTTGATATTTCAATCAATTTCGATTCTATCGTTGAATTATAATTTTGATCAAAATTCAGTTAATATTTATAAACATTGTGCCACTCATGTGGGCAATATTGGCACAATTGTTCTCAACGAATGCTCGATTTTTACACTTGTGCCAAGCTTGTAGCAAATGTAGTGACCATTTCAAAAATATTAACAACTGTACCATGACTATCGATTGGGAACAACGGGACAACCATGAAACAATATTGAGCCAATGAATCTTCACGGAGATTTGTTTCTAACACATGTGCCAACCTTGGGACAAGCGTGGGTTTTTATTCCAATCTTGGCAATACCTGCATGGACAATTTTTAATGATTTACTGTTCGAGTGATTACAATTTGTGTAGTAGTTTCTGAGTGAAGAAAAGTGTATACATTCCAATAGCGCATGTTCAATAAATAAATCAATAAGAATACAATAAACTCGGTATAAGATTGATTGCGATGATGAATACGTAAATTACGTACACGACGTACATTACGTATATTATGGAATTTCTACCGGAACATTATTGAATTGCCAATACAAGAGCTTTTGGTTCTGTCAATCACTCTTCGTTAGATTCTCATTCGAATGGACAGTATATCGAGAGAGGGTAGAGTTATTTGTCAATAATACAGCTCGATTATCGTCCTCTCGAATAACGTGTTTTGATAAGCGTAATTTAAGAGCATCGACAAACTGACGAACGAATTTATATTTTGATTTTAGTTTGGATGCGAGAAACGGTGATTTGGAAGGAGCTATCCATTGGGCGGTGAGCGACGATTTGGGAAAGAGGACCTATTTCAAGGTCGGCGATGGACATCGAGCGAAATTGAAGGTGACCAAAGTGTCGATTAAAGACCAAGGAATCTTCAGATGTCGAGTGGATTTTGTAAATTCCCCGACCAGGAATTTTCGCGTCAATCTCACGCTAGTTGGTAGGTAGGATTTCAACAACTGACAAGACAATACATAAACCGCGAGAGGTCAACCGAGCGAGACGCAAGAAACGCAGTCGATTAACCTCTCTCGGTCATTTACATGCAAATGAGGAACAATTATGACAATCACATGGACATATCATCATCACCACGATATCTTCTTTTCTTCTGAGAAGAAGTGTCGTTAAATCGTCGTCGTCGTCGTCGTCGCCGTTCGTATCACACCGCCTCTTTTCCCTACATTTCTTTTCTCTCCTTCTTCTTACAGAGGAACCAACGAAACCGGTGATATATGACGCTCAGGGGCGTGAGGTGACTGGCGTGGGCGGTCCATTTCTAGAGGGTTACGATCTTCTTCTGACCTGCCAAGTGTCCGGTGGTGAGTTAATTTGCTCTCGCATCAACAAAAAATAAATATTTACCTCGGGAATAAATTTGAAACGTTGAAAGGGGATACAGGAAATTTGATCATCTTCGTCTATTATTCCACTTGGCACCGAGTCAAAGTGAGTTAACGAATGTGCGGATATTTATATTTATACGGCTGTTTATGAAAATGAGAAGGAAACAATGGAGTCCAAAAATCGGATAGATGTTTTTTTTTCCTCGCTGGAGCTTCAAAATTACCCTGGTATTCGAGATGGTGATCCGTCCTGCAATTTTGAATTAGGAATTTTTGGTATTCCTTGAGCTCTTTTCCAGAAGTGTTTCGCAAATGTGGGAACACAATTATTCTTTTTGAGTGCGAATTTAGTGAAGTTTTTCAAGTATAAAAACTCGAGCTTCCGATTGATGGAGGTCCGATTAGGCGTGTTCAGGCCTGATCATGGACACTTTTGGCAAAAGTTCTCGTGCTCAACACTGACTGTACGTCATTAGGCCTGACTACGCCCGATTATTCATTTTTCAGCCTAATCGTAATCAAAAAGGCTTTAATTTTGTACCTACGAGGAAACCAGTGATCAAGCTTGACCGCGTGTGATCATGCCAGACAAACTATTCTCGCCCTTGATCATGCAGAATCGTACCAAATGAGAAGCATCCATACCAAATGACTCTTTGTTGATTTTTTTATCACGAATGCACATGCTTCATCATGTCAAATCGGCCCCGAACGCATTCACGTACCCCTAAGCACGCGTGATCATGCCTGAAAACTGGAAACTAGAAAATGGAAACTGTGGAGTCTTCCGAAGTAACTGATCTGATCATCTGGTCAGCTACTTCGGAAGGCTCCTGTATAAGCATAATTAATAGAAATGATTGACAATACATTAGTATTTTATCAAATTAGAAAAAGGATGATGATGAAAGGAACCCTCCTTTTTGTCAAGTTATAAAACTTATCAATTCTGTATGAATTTTTCATGCATAATAGAGCATAATCAAGCATGATCAGGCGTAATTGAGCGTGATTAGTCCTGATTACGTGGATACAAAATTGAGACCTCCTGATCACGCCTGATGAATAAGACCTGATCAGGCGTGGATGATTTTTTCACGGCATGCTTCAATTTCTACTGAATCTAACTCAGGGAAAGAAGGAAAATTCCATAAAATCGAATAAAGTCTCCCACGACTGGGTAAATACCACAGAAATGTTTCAGTTTCCACGCTCTGATAGTTCTATTTGAAATTTCGAAATATCGAATCCAGCGAATCGAAGGGAAAGAATTACGAGAAGTACAGAATGATAAATCACAAGGTCGGAGATTTGTATTAAAGGAAAAAGGAATATGTTCACCACGGGAGAGACTGGAGTTCGATTCCTGCGGTGAAGTCGAAAGTCGGACTTGAATTATAACTGTAGCGTTATGATTCATAACGAATTTCTCACTACGAAAATGAGTAATTCCCTTCTGTTCGACAGCTTTGAAAGACGTTCTTATAATTAACATGTTTGTTCGTGGCAATCGAACGCGTGGATTAATCAATGAATGTCCCGTTGTTTTTTCTTCTCATCATTTTCAAAGGTGCAAGAAGTTTGGAAACTCGTTAATGTAACATATTTCTCTGAACGTTTCTGGAAATTGCTTCCAACTGCTTTGATTCGAAAGATCGAAGTAATTCTTCTTTTTATATTTTTTCATTTTAGGTCGACCAAAGCCGACGGTAACTTGGTGGAAGGATGGTGAATTATTAGATGGTGTCGTGGATGCTGCCATGGTGATCGGTTCGCCCAATAAATTCACTGTCAATCATCTGTTCATCGGTAAAGTGACCAGATCTTTGTGGGGCAGCAAACTCGAATGCAGAGCTCAATCCGGTCCGATGCCGAAACCCATAGTCCGGGAAGTTCCTCTGGATATTTATCGTGAGTTTGTGATACTTAAAAACCTCTTTCTTTCGAGATTTCAATATGTATATATATATATATATATATATATACATTGCTCGTCCCCAAAGCGACGATCTGGAACCAGAAAACCTTTTATACATATCCGTCATCGTGTAACTTATTTTTATTTTCTACGACACTTCCACGAAATGCAACCATCAAAGGAGTTAAGTAGGTCCGCTCGAAAAACTCTGGAATTCATTGCGCTTCCGCCGCGGGTCAGTTGCTTGCGCTAAATTTAAAGTTCTTTCTCTCAAACGATCCAAGTTACTTACTTTCAAGCTCTAAAATTCTTTCGATTCGAATGGTTGGTGGTTGCCTTCTTTGCGGTAAACGTCGAGTTATACGCTCCTTTGTTCATCCTCGCGTAAAGAATTCGATAAATGTTCTCTTTTCTCTCTCACTCAAATTCTGAATCCTCGAATGATGATGACATTTCACGTAAAGTGATAAATTTCTCCGGGTTTCCGCCTTCGATATCGACTACCCGTCCCCCGTGATGACTCGTTTCGACATCTCACAGGCGTTATATCTTCAAATCTACATTTTTTGCGCAACGAATCGTTCAAATTGCGCATGAAACGAGAAGCTTTGCCATCCAATTTCAGTTTAAATCAAAACATATGCGGAAGAATATCATATATTTGTTTCGGGAGATAGATTTTGTCACGATTCCTGACCTCACACGTTGCTGCGTAGTTAACCGTACAATGAGAGCATTAAGAAGAGCAACTAATAACTCATCTCTTTTTTTTTCTCTCCACGTTCTTAATGTGGAAGGGTATGAAATCTCGAATAATTTGATACAGATGTACACGCATATTCTATCTGATGGAGAAGAATAATTTTTAATATGAAAGAATCAATTCGGAATTGGAATCATTCTACATATTCACGTTATTTTGATTTCTGGGGAAATTTTGTGAATCAAAGGACCAGGTCTCTATGTAAATGAACGATTAATGGCGTGATTATCCGGAGAATCAATCGAATCGCGATGGAATGCTTTCTGTACTCCATTCAAAGTGTGTCATTCGTATTAATCGTGCATGTATGGTATCATCGTTTGTATATAAATGGAAATGTGACTGCTCAAGATTGATTGATTTGGTGGGAAAACGATTTATCATTCACAACTGCAAAGTAATAACAACAAATTGATGCACATTTTGGTTACAGTAAAACCAGCGGTGGTGAAGATTATTTTGAGCGAGGAACAGATCTACGCTGGTCGTCCTGTCGCCGCAAGATGTGAAACTTGGGGAAGTTCACCAGCGGCAAGGATCGTTTGGAGGTTAGGAGGACGTGTTATCGTAGATCCTAATGTATCCACAACACAGCGAAGCAACTCCACAGTTAGTAAGCTGGCTTTGGTCCTCGAGAAGGACGACAATGGGAAGGAACTAACTTGCAGAACGGAGAATCCTAGATTTCCCGGTGGTGTTCTCGAGGAAACACGGATACTGCACGTTGTTTGTGAGTTCCTTCATTGATATAATTCAATAATGGAAATACAGTGACTTCGTTAAACTCAAACACCTCTGCACCTCGAAATATCATATCTTTTTTTATTATCACAAACAAAATGAAAATGAATTTAAATTTTTACAGACGCTCCAATAGTTGCGATCCATCCAGCACCCGGTTACCTTCTGGATAATTTAATCGAAGAGGATGATTTGAAATTAGTTTGCGACATACAAAGCAATCCCCCTCCAACCAGGATAACTTGGTACCACGACGTGAGTGATAAATAATGATTATTAGATGAATAATTTGATTCAATTGAAAATTTGCGTTTTGCAGGATACTCCCCTACAGCACGATGTTTTAGCTGGAATTCTGATAGCTTCGAATACGTTGACCCTTCGAGTGCTGAAGCTTACAAATTCCGGAGAGTATTTTTGCGAAGCGGTCAATTCGGTGGGAGAAAGTCGCAGCGAAGCGATACTGATTCACATGAAATGTACGTTCATAGCACAAACTTCTAAATCAAACCCTAAAACTAATTCCGTTGCTGACCTCTCGAGTTATATATACTACGAATCGTTGAATGGATCGAATGAACTCGTATCCTCAGTTATTCTTGAGAATTTGCAATTCAATTCACAATTCGGAAATCTAGGGATTTGGTGTGTTTTTCAACTTCCTTGATACTCGATTGATATTATTTTTTGTTGACTCCAGACGCGCCGAGATGCAGAGAAGGCTACGAGAGACGAGATATCGCAGCTGGTCGACATGAGACGATTTCATTGAGATGTGAAGTTGAAGCGGTGCCAGATGAAACCATCCGATTCTCGTGGACATTCAACGGTACGAGAGGGGATGTATTACCAATGCCAAATTCTCGGCCCAAAAATAAAGGTCTTATCAGTGTATTGGATTACACTCCAACGACAGACGCGGATTACGGTACTCTGGCTTGTTGGGCGAGCAATGGAGTTGGTAGACAACGCGCACCCTGTATCTTCAATGTAATTCCAGCGAGTGAGTTAGTGATATTTTCGTAGATTTCTCCCACGATTCCCACGGGTGGGTTAGTTAAATTCTAATTCAAAAACTTCACTCTGACCGTTTGAATTTAGGTCAACCCCATGTAACTCACGACAAACTTGTTGGATTTTCCATTTACAGAACCACCACAACCACCGAGGGACTGTTCCCTCCACAATGAAAGTAGTTCCCTCGAAGTGAACTGTATTCCAGGATCGGACGGTGGTTCACCACAGCACTTTCTGCTGGAAGTTCGTGGTTCTCTTAGGAATGCCGGTGAACCCCAACACCCGGTCATTCCGCAAACCCTTCAGACACCGCAAAGTGATCAAGGCACAACCGGAGAGACGCCACCTATTTATCAAGAGAGAAATCCAAAACCAAGCTTTCAACTGCACGACCTTGAACCTGGTTTCGATTATACCATCTACGTTTACGCCGTAAACGGTCGTGGGAAGAGCGAGCCTGTCCTCCTCGAGCACGTGAGAATCGCAGAATCGATCGGAGGGAAGATGGAGAGGACGGGAATCTTCTTGGAGGATCTCAAAAATGTTATTCCACGTGCCAACTCGGAGAGTGTTGTCATTCTATTCGCAGTGATAGGTAACTATCGTCGTGTTGTTTTTCAAAAGGAGGAGACCTTCGAGAATAAACAGTACATTTTATTGTTTGATTTTTCTTGCATATAAAGGTGGAGCTGCGTTCATGTTATTGGGCCTTGGTGTAGTGATTGGTCTAATCATTTGTAAAAGAAGAACGAATCGACCGACGGGTGGTGGAGGTCTCGATGATTTCACCACCCCGACTTACGTACCTGCTCAAAGAATCGAACCGAGGGTGAAATACGCTGACAAAAAGTATACCCAAAGAACGAGTCTTTACGTGGAAGAAATTCGTAATGGTATATGTCTCCTTTACGACATCAAAAAGGATCATTGAATATGAATTATTGATATCACTTATCACATCTTGTCTCCTCTAAAATCCTTTCCCTCTTGTTTTTCTCATATATTTTTGTAATGTCTCTTTCTCTCTGTTTTTTTTTTCAGACCCAGATCTTTTGCAGCAAGTAGAAATCGATATACCGCATTAATTGAAAGCACAACTGAATTGCTGCACATACACAAATGCACCCACGATTTATCTTCGAAAATTTGCAACTATTTCTTCTTCCATTTCTCACACACAGAGTATTATTTGTCTCAATTTGTTTTTCTAGTCTTTTTTTTCAGTTTCATACCTTTTCTTTCGGTTATTTTATACTGTACATTGTTTTTATCGGATGAAGTCCTGGTGATATCCTTTTCCCTGTCTATAATAGAAAATGTAAATAATAGAAACGAATTTTTATAGCTTTATATTGTGAATATATTGTGTAAATCAAATCGATGAGGGATAATATTAAATGTTCTAGGGTTTATTTTGTATATAATTTATAGGTATAAGCGTAGAATTGAATGATCGATGAATGTCTGTCGTTCTTGTACTAATTCTAGTTAGTTCACATATGTGTATAGAAAATCGATTCAGAGTGTACAGTTATTATTTTTACACGTGATAGAATTATCAAAGATGATGTATTTAATAGTTTTTTAGGGATAGAGGTGTAGATAATTTTGAATAATGTTCGATGATCTCTGATATTTAACAAAGGGGAGGATTTGTAAATACTAATTTGTCAATGATATTATGAATGAAATGTGGAATATTCCGTTTATAAATAAATATACATGATTCATTGTATGTTGGAGAATTCTTATAGCTGTAACAATTATTTATTTCTAATATTTTTAGTGATTATCAATATCATGACTTTATATTACAAAGATTATAAAGGTCATTCTCATTTGATTACTGAGTTGGTGATGTTTTAAACTGAATAGTAGATGAAATACTGTTCTCTCGAGCTGAATTTATGTAAATGAACCACACAGTTGATTTTTGATGCTCTAAAGCTTGATAAGAAATTCACTGTGTGGTTTATTCACATAAATTTAGCTCGAAAGGACAGTATTTTATCTACTATTCACTTCGAAAAATTACCAATTCAGTAATCAAGTCCTACAGATTAGAAAAATGGTGTTCACACTGGTTTTTGTCGAGAATGACCCAGGAAGAGATTTGGGATCTAATTAGGAGTGGTTTCGATGTGCTGGATACGGAAACAATGTCAGATTTCTTGAATTGGTTCAATTCTTATAATTCTTCACTGTTGACATATGATTTTCATATGATATTATTATATAAAATTATATATAACTTCGAAAATTTTGTGCATAACAGGGAAAATATCAAAACAAGCTGGAATATAGCAGCTGAATGCGTCCAAGTTCATTTTTTTCAGTGACTGGTAGTCGAATGCCAAATTAAGAATCATTAAGGACTGTTTTGAATTATAGGAAACCGATTCTCCAATGTTTTGAATAGAATCCTTTCTGAGAGAATTGATATATTCTGGAATTTTTCTGATCGAGATTTGGAAATTTTCCGAGACTCTTCGTAGTCTCTCTGAATCTCTCAAATCCTCAGAATTTAATTTATTAAGATTCCAAGGCTTTTCCTGAATTTGTGTGAACATTTCAGAATTTTTCTGAATCTTTCTGAACATTTCTGAAGAGCTGCATTCATTCGGATTTCCAAGATTCCTCCGAATTTGTTTGAACCCAGTAAACATTTTATCTCTTATGCACGTTCCAGGTGCCCATGTGGAAATAGCCAGAGTTGACAAATGGCGCGGTACTGGCAAGGTTGTATTTGCCAGACTTCGGCAGAAACAACAGTGCCCATTGAGAATCATTACCAGTTTTTCAATTGGCGCCAAATGTTTGCTGGATTTCAGACGGGACTGGCTTACGTGGTCAGCCGGTCTCGAGCCAGTATCGAATTGATACTGTTCGGGGAATACCCAGACGGTACAGAAACGGAATCGCAGATTGAAAAAAAGACGATACGACACCAATATCGATGCAACGTTGTTCTAATACGGAATAGATAGTGGATAGAGATTCCGTTGACCTTTCCAATAACACGGTTACTTTGATGAGACAACACTGTGCCAGTATTGTTTCCTTTTAAAATGAATAGAACAACTCATCATTTTTCAATGGCAAACCATTTCTAGGGTATATGGAGGGTGCTCTGTCTGATTTTGTGAAAAAAAAGTAGGATTTTTCATACCAACCATTAGTTTATGCACTTACGGTTGTTTCTCGACCAAAAATACTTGTCAAGAAGGCCGTAACTAACCTTACGGTCTTTTACCAAGGAACTGCGACCAAGCCCAGGCCACTTTCCAAAGCATGCAGATGATTAACTGAATCCGAATGTCAGAACTGATGCACGAAGGTAGTTATGGTTTTTTTACCAGGGAAATGGGCAATCAACTCACGGGATTTACAAGGGAAGAAAACCGTAATTACATAGAGGTGAATTTATTTTGTATTTGGGAGTCTGCTTCGAAACTTTTGCCAGAGAGGAAGACCGTGAGTAGTAGTTCTTGGTTTGGACGGCAGAATTCAGCTGTTGTAGTGAGCCAAAATCGCGCTAGCATTGAGCCAGAGTTGTTATGATCATTTAATATGTTTGATTGACGGCAATGAGTCGGTATTGATAGGACTCTGATTGAATACGGAATCGGTGGTCCAATGACAATAAAATTACGATCTGAGCAGCTTGGCTGTTGTAGTGAGCCGAAGTCACCCCAGCATTCGGCCAGAGTTGGTATCATCATTTAATATATTCCAGAGACAACAATGTGCCAACATTGGTAGGACTTTAATCCACTACGGAATCTGTGATAAATTGTATGACTTTAACGGTCCCATTACAATAAATAGCGATTTCAGTGAATCGTCGTGGACTCGGAGATCGGCTGATGTGATAGAGACTCAGTTTCTTACTCGCAGGACTCGGGTCCAATCCTCACTCAGTGAACTTTCAAGGAATCACTCCCAAAGTGCCTTTCTCCGAATTATTCAGATTTTCAAAGTTCAAATTTAATGTGTTTTTTTTCACTTGAAATATGATCACTGCTGGTAACTCCGGTTACCGGTACTGTGCCAGTACTGGGTCGGGTTGGAATTTCTACATAGGGTGTCCTAATTTCGACTTCTTGTCATTCCTCATCCAGCTCTGGCGAAACAACTGATCCTACCACTGTGGTGATAAAGGTTATACTGGCCCTTATGTGAAATGATGTTATCATTTCAACTCCTCTGCCAGTACTGGCAATCCAACTGACCCCATAATGGTCGCTCTGGATTTGCCAGTACTGGGACCTCCGGCAACAGTAGCGAGCCAGCAGCGGCCCGGATTTCCATTCCCACATGGGAAGCTTTAATACAACAGTTGAATGCGTTGAAGAATGCGTTCTGTTTTGAATTATAGAAAACCGGTTTTCCAATGGCTCGAATAGAATCTCCTCTGAGAGAATTGATGCATTCTGGAATTTTTCTGATTTGAAAATTCTTCGAGATTCTTCGAAATGTTCCCCAACCTTAGGATGTATGCGGAATGGGGCCCGCCCAGGTCCAGCATGGGCCTCATCCTGATAAAATGGGCCCCAGACTGGGCCAGAGTGGGTCAGAATTCGTACACGCTGGGGAATCTCCCGTGTCCTCAGAATTTCATTCATTCAGATACCAAAGTTTCCTTTGAATTGGTTCGAACCTTCTTGAATTATTCTGAATCTTTCTCAACATTCCTGAAGCCCTCAGAGCTGCATTCATTCAGATTCTGAAGATTCCCCCGAATTCGTTTTTTATGCACGTGTCAGGTGTCTTGTACACAGTGAAAAATTGGGTGTATTTTTAACACATGTGTATGCTCCAGGAGGTCCACTCGCAATTCATGTCAAATATTAACACAAGAAGTGTATCCAATCAACACAAAAATGTCAAATTCACACTAGGAATTCGTGAATTTCAGAATATGATATGTTGTTTCAAATACAAAGTCTGAGTGGACCTCCTGTGACACAAAATATTTTGCTGTGTACAACACTTTCGGATAAGTTTCAGATCAATGGTCAAAAACTAATCAAACAGACATCCGTAACATGCTTTACATCTGAATCATGTTTTGAAAATAAGTTATCAGTGCCAGGTTTTTTCGGATATTTGTAGAGCTTTTCAAGGTTTCTCAGATTCTTCCAGATTTTTGTAATACTTCCCAGAGTTTTTGAATGGAATTCAGAGGAATTTTCAGAGATATCCAGAACAATTCTATTCACCAAGAATATCTTGACTGATTTCTTTCACAAGCTGAAGATGATACCCCATTCCGTTGATCTCACCCACATCTCAACCCATTCTCATTCATCTGATATTCCAAAGGACTGGAATGATTCCACAAAACCATTTTGGCTCCTCCAATGTGAGTGTTATGTGAAGCTCTAATTGTAGTAATTTTCCTACAGTGACCATTCCAAGAACTTCCTCTGAACACAGATGCAGTGAAACCATTAATAATTGATCACTGTATTTTCCTCTTCGCCATACCGTACTTGAAAATCATCAAATCACACCCCACAGGAAAGTATCTGATGTAGATCTCGATAATTCCTACATTACCGATGCTGAGAATTCAATAACGAACCTTTGTATCCTCTTTTGATACGACCAACCAAACGAAACATTCAACGTTGTTATCGTACGTTTCAATGATACAAATTCGTCTACCACAGAACGGATTATTTCTAAACACCACATTTACCGATAAAACGATATCTCCTCGTTGAGAAGTATTTCAATCATGGTATGATTCTAAATTCCCATTAACATTGGATTACGGAATACGATAGAGGAAGGAGGAAACTTTTCATACTATGCAAAGTAGTTCGTGTTCCCGATGCTCATTCATTAGCATTCGATTTTACGAGAAGTTGGTGGGTATAGCCTGTGGCAAAGCCTCTATGGGCTCCTCATTTGAATTCATAAATAGCAGGGAGTACTTTTTAATTTGTCTGATCTTCAGGGAGATATCGTTGACAAGTATTCTGCATAATCGGATCAGAACGCATATTCTTATTGAATCTTTTGAGCTTGATTATTCTGTAGCGACACTACAATTCAAAGCACTTCTTTTTCCACAAACACTTCACCAATCTGCGCGGTTCCTCGTTTGAAGTATCTAAAAATTTTTTCTATTCATACTCCGAAACAAGGAGTGGAAGCTTTCATAACTTTGATAGGATTTTTGTTGGAATAATGTGGAAAAACAAAAAATGAGAAACAAAACAACACACAGTTCCTTTGTCCGATTCTCCTTCAAGTGTAAACCATTTGACGAGGATGTACAACAATGTGTTATTCGCTCATTTACCTACACACACTGTTGCGACGGTTAAATATAATTGCACACATTACACGCGGGAACTGTAAATGTACGAAAGCAACGGGAGCATCACACAATGGACAGATAATTAGGTTATACTTTGTAATGCCATGCTCTGGTATTATCGTTATCATGGGAGAGTTAGAGAGGTGAGAGAAGGAGGATGAGCAGGAACGGCCGTAGCCTGGAAAACTCCTGTTATTTTATGTAGAAATGGGGTATCCCACTGAGACTAAAGCGTGTGTACGTCAGGTGTAAAATATACGTACACAGCGGACCCGTTGACTCCTACAAACACACACTCCTGTACATATGCGTACATTGTTGTGTACGTATCGAGGCATCCGAACGATTGTACACGTTTCGTCGGCGCTTTGCATGGTAATAGTATTTATCCAACCGAGCTTTTGTGGCGCACAAGAGACGTGAATAACTCTCGGAGGTCTGAAGCGTTTGCGAGATATCGATACCCAGCACGAATCTCTACTCTCAAGATACTTACCTCGACTGCGCCGTGTGGTTAAACGTGCTTTTTTCCCTCCGATCCTCCCCGTCTCACTCTCTTTCCAACTTTTCATTCTTTAATCAAAATCTTAATGGAAAGATTACAAAGTATACGCGGTTCCTCAAGCTTTTCGCCTCGAGCTCTTAAATTCTAACAACAACAACAACAACTCCGTAAGAACTATGGTGTTATCGATATTTGTTTCTATCCCATATACGAATAATACAATCTTTCTCTTCCAGGGGGAAGAATCTCTCCAACGAAGATTGGATATTTCGATACCACTTTGAGAAAAAGATATTGAATTTATCGGTTTGGAGAAAATACGAGAGGTAGGGATGCGAATGTTTGTTCTGAGTTTGGAGTTTCGCATTTTACACCCTCCACATGGTGACGAACTTCTCAAAGAAATCAGGGATTCGAATGGAGCATTTGTTTCACGTTTGATCAATAGGGATGTGGAATGTATGGGAACATGTGAGATCAAAGATGCTAAAACAATCATCTCAAGGTCAGCTTGTAAACATTTCTCAACAATTTCTCTTATTCAACATCTTTCGGGGTGGTTACGATCAATTTATGGTTCAACTTCTAGGAAAAGATTCCTTGAATTTTAATCCCCAGCGAACCTTGGTGAATCGGAAAGCGGCAAAAAACTGTGGTTCCCCGACTGAATTTGACTGACTGATCAGATTTATGGAGATCTAAAAACTGGAATTTTGGCTTGTTTTGATGCACCTGGAGTTTGTATCGTTTATTGAAACAAATTAATGATCGAATAACATAATACTCAGCTTTTCAGGACCCAAAATCTTGCAATACATTCTGCAGATGATGTTTCCAGTCCCTAGAAGTGAATTCAAGAAGATAAATAATGAATATTCATCAGATTTTTGTGAGTTGGAATTTTTCTTCCGTTTCTATAAACCATTCAAACTTCAACCACCTCTTGTTTCGTGAACATTCATTTTGTGTCTTGCGATATCTTTTGAACAGGTTTCATGTATCTTGAACAATTGAGTAGCGAAAAGTTCTCTTCTGTGGCTCCTATCTCAGATGGAAACAGCTGACACTGGTTGAAAAATCCAATAGGATCCGATAAAAACCAATTCAAAAATAATCGGAATGAATAGGGTCAATCGGGAAGGGTCAGCTACCGATTCAAAGTGAATAGAAATTAATTGGGATCTCTTTTCTATAGGATTGAATCGAGGATTTACCAATAGAGAAATCTGCTGTTCATTTGGATTGATAAGATTTCGCGTGATCTGTTGGTTTGTATAAGAGATATCTGATCGGATGATTAAAATTTTGTCCATTTCATAAGGCGAACGGTTCTGATTGGAATTTACCATAACCTCAATCTATTGGAAGTGATGGGGAGATGTGTGGAATTCAATGAGTAATGGGTTTTTTATGGGGAATTTCCGACCTAATTTTAAAACGTATAAATTCAATTGATCGATGGGTTTTAGTTGGATCATCCCAACATTCGAATCTATTGGAAATAATCGGAAAGTTCGAACATCCTAATATCCTACATGAGAGAAAAAGATCAACCCATTAGGTTCGGGGAATGCAGGATTTCAACTGTAATTTTAAACGTTGCAAATGATATATAAATCATCAAAAACTCATGGCAAAAATACCTTAGCTACTATTTTTGAGGTTGCTCTTTCGGTTGCTGAGGTCAAAATGGCCTTCAGATGGCGCTGGAATACAGATATGGCCGATTTAAAACAAAGAGTCGACAAAAAAATTGGAGGATATTTGACTTTGTGATTTTTTCACGGGTTGAAAATGCACTCAAAATTATTTAAAACATCAACCAAGGGTGCACAAAATATCTCAACTTTACGATAGAATTTTTTCCCAGATTTGAAGGAGACCTAACCTCTCTCAATTTACCATATACTCACCAAAATAACTCGCAATGCTGAGAATCTAGAGAAAATTGACAGAACATATAATTTTATTCGTTCAGTATTCTTCAAGAGAAGTACCCGGAGGTTTTTGAGGTCGCTGACTACGAATCAAACATCAGATTTTCAAAATTCAAAATGATGGATCCAAGATGGCGGACGAAAAGTCAGAAAAAGCCCCGAAAATGGATGAAAATCGGTATGCTTAGGTTCTTGAGGTTCCTGATTACGAATCCATTATCAGATTTTAAAAATTCAAGATGTCGGACCTAAGATGGTGGATGAAAAGTCAAAAAAAGCCTCGAAGATGGATTGAAATCGATCCACCGAGGTTTTTGAGGTCGCTGATTACGAATTCAGCATTATATTTCCAGAATTCAAGATGGCGGACCCAAGATGGTAGACGAAAATTTGAAAAAACTCTCGAAGATGAATGAAAATTGGTATACTGGGGTTTTTGAGGTCACTGACAACGAATCCAGCATCAGATGTTCAAAATTCAAGATGGCGGATTCAATATGGCATACCGAAATTCATGACATCACTCAAAATCATGCAATAACGTTTATACGTGAAGTTTCCGCAAGAAAATTTGTTGTTTCCTCCGTTAATTATTCCATGTGCATGTTTCCCAAGTCAAACTACGTAGCAAGTTTATATTCTTGTATGTTCCCCAATAACTCAGTTCTTCATGCGATGAACTTCGTCTTCATTTTCTCCGATTCACTTGATGATAATGTCAAATTCAATTACCCTGATAATAACTGATATTCACTTCTAATATTTTCATCACGTGTCACCAGTCTAATTAGACAGCGACCCCAAAAATCTCCTCGTATACACATTTTCTCGTGATTTAGAAGCATTTTATGAATTTCAGTATGCCATATTGAATCCGCCATCTTGGATTTTGGAAATCTGATGCTGGATCCGTTGTCAGTGACCTCAAGAACCCCAGTATACAGATTTTCATCCATCTTTGAGAGTTTTCTCGAATTTTCGTCCGCCATCTTGGGTCCGCTATCTCGAATTTCGGGAATCTGATACTGGATTCGTAATCAGAGACCTCAAAAACCTTAGCATACCGATTCTCATCCATTTTCAAGGCTTTTTTTTACTTTTCGTCCGCCACCTCGGATCCACCATTTTGAATTTTGAGAATCTGATGCTGGATTCCTTGTCAGTGACTTCAAAAACCTCAGTATACCGATTTTCATCTATCTTCGAGAGTTTTCTCGAATTTTCGTCCACCATCTTGGGTCCGCCATCTTGAATTCTGGAAATCGAATGCTGAATTCGTAATCAGCGACCTCAAAAACCTCGGTGGATCGATTTCAATCCATCTCCGAGCCTTTTTCTGACTCTTCATCTACCATCTTAGGTCCGCCATCTTGAATTTTGAACATCTGATGCTGAATTCGTAATCAGCGACCTCAAAAACCTCGGTGGATCGATTTCAATCCATCTTCGAGAGTTTTCTTGAATTTTCGTCCGCCATCTTGGATCCGTCATTTTGAATTTTGAAGATCTGATGTTTGATTCGTAGTTAGCGACCTCACAAACCTCCAGGTACTTCTCTTGAAGAATACTGAACGGATAAAATTATATGTTTTGTCAATTTTCTCTAGATTCTCAGCATTGCGAGTTATTTTGGTGAATATATGGTAAATTGAGAGAGGTTAGGTCTCCTTCAAGTCTGGGGAAAAATTCTATCCCAAAGTTGAGATATTTTGTGCACCCTTGGTTGATGTTTTGAATAATTTTGAGTGCATTTTCAACCCGTGAAAAAATCACAAAGTCAAATATCCTCCAATTTTTTGTCGACTTCTTATTTTAAATCGGCCATATCGGTATTCCAGCGCCATCTGAAGGTCATTTTGACCTCAGCAACCGAAAGAGCAACCTCGAAAATAGTAAGTATGGTATTTTTGCCATGAGGTTTCAATGATTTATATATCATTTGCAACGTTTAAAATTACAGTTGAAATCCTGCATTTCCCGGACCTAATGGGTTAATTGGAACAATTAGTTGACTTGTAAGCGCCTGTGGACCCATTTTTTTCCGTTAGAACAACAATTTTATTCATCGATTTGAATGATTTAAAAAACTGGTTGGATCATTGGAAAAATTGGTTATGCTAACGAAAAAAATTGGTCCATATGCGCTTACAAGTCAAATAGTTATTTCAACTAATCTTCTCTTCCCGAGTACAGCTATGTTCCGACAATAACCAATTCAATCTTAGAATCGCTTTTATTGCATCAGACCATCGGTTTCAAATAAATAAAATACCAATCGAATCCAATTGAAAACTATTGTATTGGTGCCAATCGGAATTTTCATTGATCATAAAATACTGATTGAAACCAATTTGACAATATTTTATTAGTATTCATTGGAATTTTCATTGATAATAAAATACCCATTGAAACCCATTAACAAATATTCTATTGGTATCAATCCGAATTTTTATTATCAATAAAATACCCATTGAATCCCATTGAAGAATATTTCGCTGGGATTAATTAAAATTTTCATGTTCAATAGTATACCGATCAAATACAATCAAACCATATTTCATTGATATCAATCGGAATTTTCATTGATCGTAAAATACCCATTGAATTACATTGAAGAATATTTTATTGGTATCAGTCGAAATTTTCATTACTAAGAAAATACCCATTGAATCCCATTGACAAATATTTCATAGGTATTAATCGGAGTTTTTATTATTCATAAGATACCGATTGAATCCAATAGAAAAACATTTTTGTCATCAGATTCAATCAGATATTTTTGACCAGGATATGTTTGGCAATATGCCTCTTCGGAGCAGCGTATTAGGACAGCTTAGAGGTTAAGAAGGCAGGTCTCACAAGTAGGTAGATCGGTGATAGTTCGAATCCCCTCCAGTTAGGAATAAATTTCCCAAGTCATATGCGGAAATAGAGGTGTTGGCAAATTCTCAATTGGATCCAGTTAAAAAATAATTCATCTACATCAATCAGAATTTTGATTAATAATCAAATACCCATTGGATTTCATCAAAAAATATTTTATTGGTATAAATTGGAGTTTTGATTGATCATAAAATACCGATTGAATTCAATAGAAAAACATTTTATTGATATGAATGGGAAATTTCCGATGCAGAAACCCAATTCATTCCGATGAAATTTTTCTCATCGGATTTGATCGGAATTTTTGTTGATTATAAATTACCGATTCAATCCAATAAAAACGTATCTTATCGGTATTAGTGGGAAATCTCCGATACAGAAATTCAATTCATTCCGATAGAATTTCGTCATCGGATTCAATCGGATTTTTCAACCAGGGGAGAGAAATTCGAGTCTTATGATGTCAATTCATCGATCTATCCGTCTTTCTACATGTTTCTTCACCCACTTCCATCACAACCCTCCTCCACCCTCCTTCCACCTCATCATCATCATCGCAATTCTGCAAGCCTCTTGATAAGTTCACCGAGTTCTTCCTCGTGAGTTTCCTTTCAACTTTAATGAGGATCTACGCATGGACGTACGCTTCTCCAAAGCAGAATGGTACAGAAAATTGAATATCAGAATTCCCGTGGATGAATCTGTCTGTACCTTGAGAAAACTACTTCTCGTCTTATCTCAAAGAGAACACACGCGCAGTGCTTTGAAATGTACCACTGTAACGTTCTAAATATTCTATATAATACTCCATATGTTCGCGTATGGAATCGTTCGCCTGTTAATTTCGAATTCGAATGGCTGTTTTCCACAGATTCTTCGAGGTATGATTTCCCTCTTTCGCATAAGAAGTATCACGTATTCGAAAATGAATAGGTTAAGTGGAAAACTAAATGGCGGAGCCCAGGGAGGAAGAAAGTGAGACTGACAGACAAGACACAACTGACAAGCGGAAAAAACGTGAAAGATGTGTTGCCAGCTAACGAAAGAGAGAAAGAGGAGGACTATATCTGGGAAACAACAAACGAGACGAGGAGAATGAATCCGACGAGAAATCTTTCCAGTTCTTTTTCCCTTCCTTTTTTTTCACCTCGCTTTCTTCCGTCTTGATTTTTACACGTCTTTCTCTCAGCTGTATCTCTTTTAGAGACAGTAGACGTTCCTTTTTCTCCTCTTTTTGCTCTTCCTTCCTTCATGAGCTTCACCTCTTTCTGTCCATTCATTTGTTCTCCCGCTGTCCTAGATTTTAACTGCTAAGTGGAAAATGTATCGACTCTTGTGCACAAAAACGTACATGTGGATTGTCCGGAACTTTCACGGCTCATCATAATCGCTCGTTCTATTCAGACTTTTCTATATTCATCCTTGGAATTATTCAGAGCGAAAAAAAATTTCGGAAATTCATCTCAGCTTAGAAAAAGAAAATTGACCTTGATTTTGTTGTTGAATCGTTAGGCGATGTGTTTCTCAATTTCAAGCAAAACTGGCAAGTGAATTAATTACCAATCCCTGCACTACTTCGCAGGAGATTAGATGTCTCGTTCGATTCGCAAAAAGTCCGAGGTAATTCATGCGCACCCTGTAAGATTGTTAACGTTTAGAGAATATTACTCAATTCAGTTAGACACGGGTTCTTGCAGGCTTACCCTCTGTATAATCTCCCTCTCCTCTCCCTTCCTCTATCTCTTTCGATGGAACCGCGTGCAAATGTACGATTAATTAAATTTCATTTTGCCCTCTCAACCTGCCCGCTGCTCGCGTGGATTCCGCGTCTGCCTTTCGCGCGTGACTCGACTCGAGAACGCCGGAACGACGGAGTTCCCGATGGCAAACAATTAGTCGCATCGACCACACTCTCTCCCTCTCTCTCTCTCTTTCTCTTCCATCCCCCGGGGGTTATAAATTTCCAGGGTTTTGAGAAATTCCTGCAACGAACTGGATCCACTCACGCTCGTCGTTCGTTGTTATGAGTGCATGATGTTGTTCAACAGGGAAACACATTTATCCTCTTCGAACGAGCTACAGATTATAACGTGGAGTGGATTTTGGATTAGGATCTCGTGAATAGGTTTTGATAAAAAGGAAAAAATCATGACGAACAGACTGATAATTTCGAATATCAAATTTTCCTTTCATCTTTCAATCTATCGTTCGTGTGATTCTTTGCGAGACACGTACGTAAACGTATTATTAGATTATACCGCGCAGCGAATGGACAAATCAAAACTATATGGTCATTTATTTTATTTTATTCCCAGAACTTGGGGAGGCAATTCGATCAAGCTATCCCTGCAATCAGTACCACTCAACTGACGGGAGATCAAATTTTCCGTTCGCCGCTTGGTTGGTCGCTTGATTGAGATAGCGAAGACAAACTCGGACCGACTATATTCATCGTAGCGTTAGTGTCTCATCTCTTAACAAAACCCAACCGTTGATGACTCCTATATGGAAATGATATCTTCCCTTCTGTTTTCCTCTTTCTCTATTTTTTATCATCAGGCGTTCGATTCGGCGTTATGAATTCTCCCCTAAGTGCCGTGAAAAGATAGGAAACAGAGCGTGAATCTCAAATATGCGCGTGAATATGAATATGCTGAAACAAAGCTCGTTTTAAATGTGTTTATAATTTATGTGATGAACGGTTATCACGGCAACCACTGAAAGCTTTAACAAATCTTTTCAAAGAAGCACATTTTTTTGCAAGCTGAATCGAGGGGTATAGAATAACGGCGTTTCACAATAAGGTAGCAGAAAATCCACACGAAGTGTACCCTGACGAGGTTTGGGTGAACAAGCAACGTAACGCTTGCAAATGCAATTTGTTGAACGTTGCTTCTCTCTCTCTTTCCCTCTCTCTGGGTGGTTCGTTCATACGTTCGTTCGTTCGTTCGTCCCAACATTTCCACCTTCGTCGCCGTACTCTCCCCATTAGGCTAAAATACCGGACAACATCTGGCACGTCGTATATTTCTCGGGAAAATGAAACTGGACAAAACGCGCATACGATATGTATAATGAAACAACAACCGTGGACGTGTGTCGAGTTCTTGAAATAACGATTGGGAAAAAACGTTGGATTGACATTCAAGCCGTTTCAAAAAGAAACAAACTTTGAAGAATTGTCTCCATGGCATCTCAAGCTGGAGTATATATACATATATATAAATATACACACCAGATCCAAACTTTCTATATTCTCTCTCATCAAAGTCATATTATCATTGTTGTTGTAAATTAATCTTCCCTTCTATTCCAGCGAGTTCCCTAGAGCCGTTACTCGGAGGATTAGTATCATCTTTGTCCTTATGAACCACTTAATCTCAGTCAATGTTGATTACTGAAAGGTCTACCGCTATCTCCGTCCTCGAAAATTCGTCTTTGTGTACCCTGCTTTCTCCCTGCAGACTCCGTCTCCGATCACGACGTGTCCAGGATTTAACTCTCAAGTTGATCTATGTATATTCAAAGGACACAGGATATCAATTAGACGATATTAATTCATTTTGTACTCGATTATCCAATACAGTAAATTATACGTTATTCTATTCTGTAACAGCTTTATCTAGTTTCGTGAATATCTTTCATAGACGCATTATACAGTAGAAACAATACCGACAACATGTTCCATTAGTCTCCCCACAGCACTGCGCGTAAATGGAATTAATGAACATTCTGGGGTTTGATTACTCATTAGTTAATCGATTTCAATATTTCCGAATGACCCACTCTCACCCGGTCTCAAATGCAATGGAATCGTGTGAATCAAATGGAACGTTGAAATAAAGCTTTGTCAATTGTTAGTTTGTTATTTTTTTTTCCAAGCTTTTTTACTCGCTCGGTAAAAGATTTCTCCTGCTCCTCATCCTTTGAAGAGTCGTAGAGAAATAAAGTCGAGAGCTTCATACGATGAGTGTACAAGAACCTTCGCGCTGACCGCTTTTCAACGGCGGTAGAACCAACAGGTGGAAGAGCATTGTAAATTTTGGCTATTGTTCCCTAACTTGACCGATTTTTCCTTAGAATGTTGTCTTATTCATCCTTTTTCCGAATTCTCTTGGATCGGTTCCTATTCTCGAAACTATTAGGACCTAGAATAAGTTCTCGCTATTTTTTCACGAAATCAAAACTTTATTTAAAACATGAGGAAAAAAACGTTTTATTCGAAGCATTGCCAATCCCCAGATACCACTTTCTCCCATCTTTCTGGCAGTATAAGAATTTCGCGGTGGAAAAACGACGTGTCTTTTGAGGCTATCCAGGAATCGACCCACATAGCACTAAATGTTTCAGAAATATTCCCAGAATATTACAAATGTCACGTTTGAAACATTCCAGTTGAAATGTTCCCAGAAGATTGCATAAATATTACGTATACTACAGTGGGCAAAGAATAGTAAGACTTTTTAATTTAAATTTCGCGCGTAAACCCATTCGTGGAAATATTTTTCTTCTGGGTTGGTATGACTGTCAGTGACATCTGTGCCCAATGTCACATCAAAATAATCATGAGTGTTCAGTATACGCTTGTCTTCCTGAAGCACAAGAAGCGCATTCGGCGATTTTAACGATGAGTGAAATTATTCAATAAAGAAGTTCCATTAAATTTTGTGTGCGGAATCAAATTTCTGGTACCGAAACGTTCAGAATGTTGCAAAAGGCCTTCGGTGATAATTGTTTGTCGCGAGCAAGTGTTTTTGATTGGTACAAATTATTCAAAGAGGGTCAAGAACGCGTTGACGACGAACCACGTCCAGGACGGCCATCAACATCAACTGATGATCAACACATCAATAAAATAAAGGGATTCGTGCTTGAGAATCGACGATTAACAGTCAGAGACCTTACTGGCATCGTTGGAATATCGGAAGGATCATTAAAAACCATTTTGAAAGATCATTTGGGCCTAAGAAAAGTGAAAGCACGATTGGTTCCAAAATCACTCATTGATTCTTCGTGAGTTTTTCGCCAAATCTTCAACCAATATCGTGCCGCAACCACCATATTCGCCTGCTTCAGCTCCGTGTGACTTCTGGCTATTCAGCAAACTCAAACGACCGCTCCGGGGAAACCGTTTGAAGTCAATTGAAGACATTAAACGTGAATCGCTACGCGTATTGAAGGCTATTCCGGAAATTGACTTCAACAACTGTTTCGAGGGATGGAAAAAAACGTTAGCACAAGTGTATTGGGGCCAGTGGGGATTACTTTGAGGGGGACGAAATAGATTTGGAAGAATAAATTGAGAATTTTGAAATTATGAACAAAGTCTTACTATTTTTTGCCCACAGTAGTACAATGTTTCATGGTGAATATTCTGACAATCTTCTCTTTGAAATATCGCATAGATTACATTTGGGAATGTTCTGAGAATGTCGTGATTGAAGTGTTCTGTGAATAAAACAATTCTGAAATTTTTCAAAGTCTGGGTTCGGGATAGTTGAAAAGTTGGAGAAACATTATTTTGTTATTCATGCTAATCGATTCAAACTCAATCAGAAGTGGGAAGATTTGTCCATTACAGAGATGTTTCCCTCAGATGGAATTCTTCTTCCAAAGGAATATGGATAGGGTTTGTAAGAGAAGATTTTTTCAATACAAACGCTCACTGAGGAAAAACATCTATTATTGCGAATGAAAAATTTTGATCAACAAATTTTCTTTGTAAATACAAATGCTTATCTCACAGTGAAAGAGAAATTGTTTGCCTGAAAACAAATCCCATCTTCTACTGGTGATCATGCTGGAAAACACATGATTGATAGAAGGAATACCTACGCAGACCAACTATTACAAAGAGGCCTTCTTAATGAATCCTTAGAATCGTTAATCCTTTGGAGACAAATTTTTGAAATTCTCATATCAATTCATCCTGGCACTTGGTAGAATTTGCAAGTGGGCTTTTAACATTCCAGAAGATTCTGAATCAATCGGTCTATATCCCACGAAAACAATTCTCAAGAATATTTTCATCAATTTGCTCCAGCACTTGGTGAATTTTGGGAGTGAAATTTTCAAAAAACGTTCCTCCCAAGTGCCATTCATTTATCATTTCAGAAGATTTTGAATCGATTAATCTTTATCCCACGGCAACAAATCCCCGAAGCCCATGTGTGTATGGAACAATGATTCAATCATGGACCAAGCCTGGCACAAGACCTGCTGAGACTTGTCTTGAACAATTCAACACACTTGACCCAGGCTTGGGAATGATAGGATCAGGACAAGCTTAGGCCAATGGTTCGTTCCAGCATAGTCCAAATGCTTCGCCAAGCAGCAATCAATGAGAAGAGTAATTTGATCCATATTTCAGCTCAAAGCTCTTCCTCAGAATACCGTACATGAATAGTCTTGAAACGATAGATTAAATGTGCCAAGACTGGGACGAGCTTGGGTTCTTCCCAGTCTCGTTAATTCCTGCATGGGAAAGACATCTCGGAATCCTGTAGAGTGTTCTTCAAGATCAGTTGATTTCCATCTATGATCACATTTAAAGTAGTCCATTACCATTGAGTCAAATTTTATTCTCATTTAGATCAAATATATCTATCTCAGTGTGTGGAACTGGAGTGTGGGTCCAATCATGGGGAGGAGGTTGGACTGGTCTTGGCCCGATAGTTATGCACAAGTCTTTATCCATTGTGAACTCGGAATTCGGTCACTAATTGAAAACACTGTGTCACTTATGTGGACAACATCGGCTTGAATAATCATCTTAACCTTAGTTTGATTTTTACGCGTGTGCCAAGCTTGTACCAAGTGCAATGGTCAAGCTAAAGATACGAACAAATGTCCCATGACTGACTATCCATTGGGAACAGCGGGACAATCATGGAACCAATCATTATGGGTCCAATTACTCTTAACGGAGGTTCGTTCCTGATACACGTGCCAATCCTGGGACAAGCTTGAGTATTTTTCCAGTCCTGTCAATACCTGCATGGGAGTTTTCCCATCGATCTTACTCAGCGCTTTGTGAAGTTCCAAGGTCGAGGTCAAAGAAAACCTCTCTCTCACGATCTACTCATTTTTTATGTCAGAAGATACTGAATCGATTGGTCGATATCTCACGAGAACGAATTCCTGAAACTTCCATCACGATGATGGCAATCAATGGCACTCTCAGAAATTTCCTGATGTGATAGAAGCCCTGACTCTCACTCGCGAAACCCGGGTTCAATCCCCACTGGAGGAAGTTCCCAAGAATTGACTTCGAAGCAGGTTTTCCTCCACTCAAAATGATTCTGGCCAAGCTCGTACAACATTTGTAGAAGTAAACTCTGAAGACCTTTTTTTTCAATCCAAAGTAATATTTTTCAAGCTTTTCAATATATGTGATTGTCAACATCCTTCTGTACGGAATATCGCTGGAATGATGACAGTAATATTTCAGGATATCTCCAGAATGTTACAAAGATGGTGACATAAGATATCCTGCAGACATTCTGACAATCTTCTTTAGACATTTCCCAGAATATTCCCAAATGCAATATCCTAACAATGTTGCTGGGACATCCGGTGGTATGTGGAGACCCATTTTTTAACTTCTTTGTAAGAATGAAAAGACTGGTCAGCTAAGCCATGTGCCATCGAACGGAATAGGTGGAAATCGGAAGGGGCGATGTCAGGTGAATACGGCAGGTGGGGTAGAACTTCCCATCAACGCCCTCCAGGTAGGTTTTCACTGGTTTTGCAACACGAGGCCGGGCGCTGTCATGTGACAAAATCCCTTTCTTGTGGCTTTTCTCTTATAGCGGCCGTTTTTCTTCTAGGGCTCGACTCAAACGCATCAATTGAAGTCGATAGCGATCCCCTGTGACAGTCTCATTCGGTTTGATCAGCTCCTAATAAATTACACCTTGCTGATTCCACTAAATACAGAGGAGAAGCTTCGAACCATGGATATTTGGTTTTGCGGACGATGTCGATGCATGGCCAGGCTTACTCCATGATTTTCTACGCTTTGGATTGTCATGGTGTATCCATTTTTCAAAAAACCTTTTCTTTTCTGCCGTTAAAGCAGTAGTTCACACCTGACAAAACGCCGTTCGATGTCTCTTGGCTTCAATTCATACGGCACCCAATGTCCTTGCTTTTGGGTCATTTCTCACATTTTCAAACGTCTTGAAACAGTTGACTCATCAACTTGTAATTGTTTTCCAAGTTCTGCTAGTGTCTGAATCGGTCTTCATCAAGTAATTCCTCCAATTCTCTGTCTGCAAATTTTTTTGGTGCACCAGAACGTTCTTTAACCTCAAGTTTAAAATCATTATTTTGGAAGCGTCGAAACCAGTCTCTGGCATGTTGTATCCGACAGAGCATTGTCACCATAAGTCTCAACAAGGATTCTATGTGCTTCAGCTGGAGATTTCTTTTGAATAAAGTAGGGCAATACAATTCCTCGCAAATACACCCTAGTTGACACAAAAGTAGACATCTTTAAAACCTATAAACAATTACTTTTCCTACACTAAAGTGAACTATCATACACTGAAATTTCAGGTTAGATACAGTACTTCCTTGCGAGTGCGCTACCATTTGAAATTCCAAGCACGGAGTACTGTTAGTGCTATCTGTGATGAAACAGCGAGAACTTATCCAAGGTCTTGATTTAATTTTGGAAATTTTGTTCACTTTAGGGGTGGAAATTCGGAGGAATCGGACCAATTGGGTTGAATCCGCCCTGGGCGGCTCTGTCGTACAATTTTTGGACAATCGCAAAGGGTTACATGGTGGGGGTTGCTAGTTCCCAGACAATGAAATCACTGGTATAAGGAACTAGAACGTCAAATTCCAGTTCATTTACTTGGAGATAAAAGATGAGAGACGTTGGAAGAACCAATTTCATCATCATTCAATCTATACGAGCAATCAATGAAGCTTCAAGGATGTCTCATATATGTGACTTATACAGAACTCACATGACTCAAAATTTGAATTATTCACCCCAGGATTATTGCAGGCTATTACTATGAAATTGTTATCGTTTCCTGCCTCACTTGCCTGGAAAAGAATAGCAGGCTGGCAACTATGAACGTACAATTCAATGCAATCAATTCCAAACTATATTGAAATCTAACAAAAACATATCTCATTTATAATCTATCTAGACCAGAACAGTTCATACAAGTGGACGAGCATTTGTCCGTTGCCACCGTGTGAGACTAACATGATTTTGCTCACGTCCTCAACTCGAAAAGTTATCACTCGAATATCAAATATCAGTATCCATGTTTGAGATAGACAACAACACAGTATATGTTATATTTATACACTGCAATGTTGATCCATCGATTACTTCATGCATACATGTATGAATTGTATGAAGTCTAATGGATTGGAATATTTTCAATGCATCGATTGTATGAAAAAAAGATTGAAAAAGAAAAAAACGATACATTTCTCGAATCGACAAAACGTTCCTTTTTTTCCTTCGAAATCAACGAATCAAGCAACGTTGATGGAAGATTTGTCAACAATACACGATACGATGCTTTATGATCAACATCGTTGATAAATTGAACGTTATTACCCAGCATCGTATTTACTGACTATTACATCTCGACTATACCACTTACTTACGGGTATAGTAATGCATATTAATGTGCTTGCATAATGCACGAATATATCTTTCACGTGCCTCAGGCGTTACGAGGCTCGTTAAAAACGATGTTTAGCCTGTGCTGCTCTAAACTCATCCACTCACCTTCCCCTTACCCCTTCTTTTATCCTACCTTGTACATTCGACAGCCCTGTATTCAGTTTACGATACATGAGGGACGGCTCTGTCGACGGTTGAGAGTATGTTGCAACCCGCATCATCGAAGAGAAAAAGAGAGGGTAGAGGAGGTTGGTAGGTTGTGGAGCCGACGTTGTCGCTGTTAATGTTATTCGCTATGGCCATAGCGTCAATATTTTACCGTGGCTAGCGGGAAAAGTTTATTAACGATAAAACTCGTATACTATCATCGTCTGCCACCCTTCCACATCACCCTCTCTCTCTCTCTCTTTTTCTCTCTCACCTCTCGACAAACGATATTCATTATGACTCGCGGCCATTGAATACACATTTCAGATTTTCTACTGCAGATGTTTCGTTTTACGTTACTGGTTACTTCGTCACGTTCATTTCTATCGATCCGACCCTTTTTTCGTTCCAATCAAAATTACACGCGAATACTGAGAATAAAAAACCAAAAAAAGTAGATACAGGTTCTGGTGTGCACTCAACGTATCGTATTCGAAACAAGAACGTTAACATCTATTCTTCCTTAGACCGTATACCTTGGAACTTGAAAAGGGAGGATCGTGTTGCGAGCCAAACTTGCAACAAGATACCACTAAAATATGGTACTGAAATTCTCCTTTTCAAATGTCACCGGAATTTTCTTTCTCCCGTTGTTCTCTATCAGAATACATGCGGTAATGTAATGAAGTCTGTTTGAATGCTACTTTAAGCCGAGGCACCTGTTGGTCGGTTCGTTCGCTGCTTGCTTGATACGTCGAGTTCCAGATGCGCGGAATATCAATTAGTGGGTTAGGGATGATACTGGGTTATGAATATTTCAGGGTTCTCCCCATGGAAGTGCTTGCCGTATGCCGAACGAACAAGAACCGTACACCTCTATTATTATCTCAACTTTGAATTAATTTCCCAATGAATCCGCTTACGTTAAAGCAGTAATAATAATAATTGATCGTTCGTGAGAGAGGACAGATTTTTGTGATATCATTATGAAAAGATTCCCATTGAGGGGGAAATAATAATAATAACAATGTACAAGAAAACAAAATAGAGGGGCTCCTGGATGGAAAAACAAAAATCGTAAACTCGAAGAAATGAAGCCAGAAACAGGGAAAATTTATGCGAAATGCCTCGTTTAATTCTGACGCCAAGAGAGATTCCAACGTTTCTGAATTCTTGAAAAGGTTTTTAACGTTGGGGAGAGATGATAGTGGCATTCTGTCGGAACAGAAGATAGAAAACCACATTCCACGACCCGGAAAAAAAGTAAAAGCGCGCCTCTCCTCTCAGTGTATACTATCCTCTGTCTTTCCTTTCTCCTTGATGTTACCTTGCATAGCATAATCTTGCAAAAGGTAAAGGCGAACGAGCACATACACCGTGAGCAAAGCGCTTCTTCGTCACGGGCCGAAAAATAAAAGAATCCCGCGCGTTCTCTCTGGAGAGTCGTGCATCTGTTTCCCACTTTGCATAATATTCCCCCGGGGGCTCGAATGGTTTTCTTATTTCACACTCCTACCCTAGAGCTCTTTTTCTCGTATATTCTCCCGCCTCTCGAGAAGAGCATGGAAAGGATACAAACTTTCCCTTTCTCTTTATCTGAGAATTATCAACGGAAGAGAAATAATTACAAACAATCGTCCTTGGATTGTACAAGAAATTTTGAAAACAAAAAAAAACTCCCGGCAACAGGCCAGAGAAATCAAAAGTCTGTTCATGATATTTTCGAGGAGATTCAAGAGAATTTATAGAGATCTTATTTTAAGAAAGTGGGATAACTTTCACAACTGTTGCGGAAAGTTCAAGAGAGGAAAATGGAAGATATGATAAAAATATCTTGAGAAACTCCTTCAGGCGTTTCCAAGGGAAATTATGAGATCGATAAAGATTATTCGTTAGAACTTGGGGTGAGATAGACGGATGATTGAATCCTCGCTTGGACGCTAGAAAATATTATATGTGTATACCCTTGAAATTAACGCTCCGTCATCAAACTAATTTCAATATTCAATCCAGTAATATCGAATTCTTCATTCCCTGGGATCGTTTTTGCATAAATCTGTGAATCGTTGGATCTATTATTCATCGGAAAATATGGATTCCAGTTACATGAAAAAGCAAGTATTCAGGTATCCGAGACATGAATAGTCATAAATCGAATTCAAAATAGCATTTCTGGTATCAATAATTCATAAGATATGATTTCGATTCCTATCCGTTCGTGGAAATGTGCTTCGGTTCAAATCATTGAGTAATAGAGGGGGGAAGGAGCAGCGTATAGCGGATAATGATCATTTCATGTATAGGGAGTTCCAGAGAAGATGATTTTGGAGTGAGAAAAATGGATGACTGGGATTCAGTTTCTCCATCACAAATCGTATCGATTTTTTGACCTGAAAAGTCTGATGACGAGTGTGGTATCGTTGCAAAAGAGGAACGAAACAAGACGAAAGAGTTTATTCTACAGAGTTTTATCACGATATATCATTTCTCATCGTTATCGTTGACGTAATCTTCCGCTGGTTGTAACGCATTTGAAATCCAAGGGTGAAATTGTGAGTGCGATGTGTAATGCGAGGTGATGAGTTTTCGAATATTGTGGCATATGAGAATGATGCATCGCTTCGTAAAGAACGAAAAATAAAGTTATGTTACTGGAATTTCTAATTTACGATTGACAAATGCTGAAATCTTGAAATCCTCGTAGTTTTGATGGATGTGAAAAGCATAACTATTCGTTTATGCAATAATCTTCGTTAGTCGCAGACAACTTTCCAAGATTGATTCTGGGAAATTGTATTTTACACAAGGATATGGATGTTGAGATATAATTTCTGCTGAGGAATCGCATAAGGAAAGATGGGATGAAGATATTCAGGGTTTTTCATTCAGGAAACAACCCTGCTTGAAAAATCTCATTGAACCGATTGATTCTCATTGATTCCAATGCAGAAAACTGATTGAGAGTCCATTTTCAATGAGTTTGAATCGGTTTTCTGCATCGGAATCAATGAGAATCAATCGGTTCGATGAGATTCTTCAAGCAAGGAAGCCATGTATTTGGGTAAAGTAGTATCCATCAATTCGTTGACATCTTGGTCCAGGAAATATATGAGATCCTTTACAATTCACAAAACCCTGGTAGGAATTTCCACGAATTTTCTGAGCCCAGACTATCCCAATTTGAGCCCAAATTAGGCGATCCTCATTTTCTATCGATTCATTTCTATCTCCAATTTTCTGTCTTTAAATTTTTTTGGTGCGTCAGAACGTCCTTTATCCTCAAGTTCAAAATCCTCATTTTTGAAGCGTTGAAATCAGTCTCTGGCATGTCGTATCCGACAGAGCATTGTCACCATAAGTCTGAACAAGAATTCTATGTGCTTCAGCTGGAGATCTCTTTTGAATAAAGTAGGGCAATGAAATTCCTCGCAAATACACTCCAGTTGGCACAAAAGTGTTTACACTAAACTGAACTATCATACACTGAAATTTCAGGTTAGATACAGTACTTCTTCGTGAGCGAAAACTCATTCAAGGTCCTAATATGTATTTACTTCTTGAGAATGAAGCCTCAAACTTTGAGAAAAAACGGCGGAAGCAAAGTTGTACACCTAATAGAATCCATCCACTACCCTTCAATTATCGGTTTTCGATGAGACGAGATTTTCATAGAATACATGAAAGTTGAGAACGAATATGCAAATCCAACTCCAGCAACGTGACTGAAAATCCCTCTAAATGGGACGATGTCAATTTTCCAAACAAAACCCTCACGCGTATAATTGGTTTAAACTAACAGTTCCTAATGGACATCTCATTCGCAAAAGAAAACCCTATCGTATGAATTTTGTGTGAAAATTTGACGCGATGTTGCATTGGCAACGTTCGCAATAGCAGTACTCTACCAGCACCAGCAGCATCCATATTGACACGTACCATATATCGTTTGATGACAAATGATCACGGTACCGCGCATAGATTAAGAGTTCATGAAACATAAATTGCAAATTCTCTTTGTCCTTCACATATCAAGCGCCGAATGCAATACAGGGACAATACAAATTTACACGCCGTACGCGCATACGCAAACATCGTCATCATGTCAGTTGAATAAAATTACACCGATGTTTTTGCAAAATCGGCAAGTTGAAAGTAGTATGACAGTTAATCAAACTAATGGTCGTTTTTCTCTTCTGTCAGTGATTTAACGACGACCCGTGCGTGATGCACGGTCCAACGACTCACCCGAACGAAATCGCAAATCTAGAAAGTCCTTTGTGACTGTGTGTGTGTGTGTGTCTCTGTGCAAGTTGGCGTAATTGAAAATCGCACTTCGCTTGATTACCAAACTAATAATTAACGATCAAGCGAGAGCCATAGGTGGAAAGAATCGAACACTCTCTTCTTCAATCACCGCTCGTTCTTCTTTTCGATCAATTTCCCATGCTTGTTTCTATTTTTGTTCATAATTGTGTTCCAAGGGAGAAGAAGGGAATCAAAAACGTGATGTCATGACGAGAATTCCTTGTAACGAGTTCGAGTTGCGATCAAGCGTTCGCTTGATTTCGCTTCAACGATCTTATAAAATGAGTTATTAAAGTCTGTGGGAGGATGATCGTTTGGGTGGGGAACAAGGCAAGACAGGGACAAGGGGGACTGAAATTGCCCAAGGAACAATGATTCGGAATTGTTTGAAGGAGGTATTGAGATTCAAATTGAACATTACTTCTGGTAAAGTTTCTTTACTAGAGTCGAGGATCGTCGTAGTGACTTTAAACTTCGTCAGTTACTTGAATTGTAATGCCGAAAGGTGGAAGAGGTAAAATTGATATATTCGGTATATACAGTTTCGTATCTTCATTAACGTATTCCTGTGGAGAAAATAAAATAGAGATTCATGATTTTTGATACCAATATATTCAGAAATCTCCAAACAGAGGAGAAGATTGCTTTGGAGGATTGCACTTTTAGATTGTTCAGAAAAACCAAGAAAATTGTGCTTAATAGCGATAATAATATTCTCACGAAGCAACCACGTTAAAGCCTACGTATTATTCATCCGATCGGAAATTCATGTTACCCTGCGGGGCTGAGTCCAACACGGAACGTGCTTGAAGCTTACTATTTCTCCTACTATACTCGCAACCGCAGTTTACCCAGACATACCTTGTTGTACGTACACTCTTGTTTACCTCGAAGCGTTTGGAACGTAATGCAGTAAAGTATACAACAGACACTCGCGCTAATACTGTAAACGTATTAATAAACTTGCCCACCTAAAGGGATGATAGATCGGAACAGGGTTGGGAATGGCGGTAATCATATCAATTCGATCCTTCGTTCATCCAGGCACAGAAGGAATAATCGGCTCGACTTCCGAAGTGCAAAACGATTTTCTGGTAGACTTGTTCGTTCCGGTAGTTGATCTCTGGACTAGAGCACTTCTTTCTCTTTCAGAGACTTTTTTGTCGGCAAAGAGCATCACGGTAATTTCCTGTCCACGAGCGGAGGAGTTCCTTTTTCTTACGCTCGCACAGTTTCCACCCTCGGTTCGGAACTCATCTTGACGAAGTCGTTATTTAATGCAGTTAACGAGTGGTAGGAGGTACCCAATAATTATAACTCTCGTCATAATGAGCCAACCCCCTCAAATTCTACCCGTCCGAATTGCCAATCAACGAACGAACCCAAGTGAAAAATTCTTCATCGCGATTGTATATCTTTGACCTTTATCGTAGTTGCGAAACAATGAATTGTTATAACAAGTCGTCATGGTGAACGAATTCGAATTATCGAGGCGAAACGTTGAATTTTTCCTTCCAATTGAAAGAATTTGTATTCCAAGTTTCATGGACGGCTCACACAAACACGCGATACCGTGAATCACTTTTCATCGCCTCGTCAGGCTTTGAAAGCTCGAACCCTGTTACCCTACATATTTTTGATAGCTATAAAAAAGGTTCTGGGATAAAAGCCAAAACACCAGTCAGTTCACGAGTTTCCTTTCGGAAGTGTGGTCTCTTGTAAAAAGAGGAGAATCTCTTCAAGTATTCACTCTTCTGACCAAACCTTGACTTTTAACCTCATCGCTGCTCTTATCAGACCACTCGGGATGTTGACTCTTGTCCGAATCGTATTTTACGATCTTCAAGTTTTGACGTATCTACGCGTACTCTTTTTTGAAGGATTCAACAGAATTATATTCAGAACGAAGGATTTCCCTCGAACGTATGGAGGAACGAACAATGGAAAAAAATTCAATTTCCAATATCCGCTAATAAAAGAACAATTCCGATCCCTTTCAATGGGAACATAATTCAGATTTCATCGTTGCGCACAATAGGGGAGAAGAAAATCCGCGTATCGAATATGATTAAACGAAAACAATATTATTTAGAATATAAACTCCGTTGAAAAAAGTAATTCGGAAGCCTCGAATCAAAGTATTTAACATCTCTCAAATTCTCTACAACGAATTTCAATAATCCAGCTCTCTTCCATTATTCCCCGTATTGATTGTAGCGGATATTGAAAATTCTATTGAAATCCATTACACTCGCACTCGCACTCGCCTATTGTTTTTCCATAGAAGATGGAACCGACTCCCACGGTTCTCCATTGATTACTATTCTTCATTCTATCCTTCATTCTCAATTCCTTCGTCAATTGACAAACCTTGGGATCCTTTCTAATTCCCAGCTCCGCCATCATCTCATACTTCGATTCATTAATTCTCACCCATCGAGCAATTTTCCTTAAATACAAATTAATTGACAATTAAATCGTTCGTACTTGATTGATTATACAATTCTAACGTTGAATTTGTACACCCGTTGAGAAGAAAATTACCAACTCTGCTTGGAGCAAATTTATTTGCGCGAGGATATACATGTTTTAACCTCGGAACGTTTTTGGAGGAACTTTGGTGTAGCCAGGTGATCCTGATGCTTTGGTAACGTTGACTGGCTGCCTCTTCATCAAGTCGACGAATGTAGAGGAAAGGGGATCAACGTGGTATATGAATCTAGACTGGTGAGTATCGGTAACGAGGGACTTGCGATGGTTATAATGTTTTACGAGCTCCCGAGCCCCGAGGTTTGTATACAAACGGGTGCGTACTGAGCCAATGAATGATCCTTTGGATACGACTAGATAAGCGTGGAATACGAGAGAATTGCTGTAAGAGATAGTGTATCGTACTACCAACTACAAGTGTTTCTCTTCTTATCTTCCCCACCCTCGCCCAACCTACATTATTTCTCCACGTTCCTTTATCTTATCCTCACTCATCTTTATTCCTCGTTATTAGTATATCGCGTTGAATGAATAATTATGATGATTCGAGGGAGACGATAAGACGATTGATCCCAGATGGATGAATATATTTGCTCGTAAATTCGCAAAAAACACGGGATGACATTGGGTTTTGCGATTTTCGACGTTCTGTTTTTTGGCCAGGGTTGGAATGTCAAATGAGCTTGACGTGTTTCATAGCCCTAGCTATGGAGTTCCAGAATCTGAAATGGCGGATTCGATGACTCTTTCATACCTTCGAAACATCCGAATTCACAATTTTTTTAATTATCAACATACTATGTAACATCTCGTGAAAAGCTACCTGCAACGCAAGCAACCCATGAGAACAACATCTCTAAAACCGATAGTTTGCATACCCTTGCCTCCTTTCAAAAGCACTTGCGATGTCAAGTTCCCAGCGCCTGAACTCTTCTCGAGAACCACCTGTGTCTCTAGGCCACCCGATGTTCGGGTCTCTCAGTGAAACGGCCTCTCATATCTTGCGAATTAGTATCTAGGTCCGTTACAACACTCATCCTGGATGATTGCTTCTGTATGAAAAAGAAGATACAACTCACTCATGATCGAAGTAAAACCAGTGTTGCCAGAACAGCAACGCGGTTGCTAGATTCAGCACTATTACAACATTTATAGCACTGAAATTTCAGGTCAAACACACAGCACTATAAGTAGCACTTGGATTCGATATCTGGCACTATTTTTAGCTTTCATATGTTTCAAAAAACCTTCGGTTATTGAATTATTCGATTCATATATGTGATTTCTCTAATAACGTATCTAATTCTCAACCCTGGTGAAAAAATCTCTCTGAATCTCTCTGACAATTTCACGTTTCAGAGAGATTCAGAAAGAATCAGAGAAACTCAGAGCAATTCAGCGTGGTTCGAAGGGTTTCAGAGACTAGTGGATTGAGAGAACTTGTGCTTTGAATTTTTCAGAAGGGGTTCGGAAAAATTCAGAGAAACTCAGAGAGATGCAGGGAAATTCTGGGAAATTCAGAGAGGAACGAATTCAGTAAAATTCTTGGTCCTGCATTTCAGAGGCGTTCAAGGAGTGTCCGACACTTTCAGAGATGAATGAATTCAGAAAGATTGTGCGTGAAACTTTTCAGAAATATTCAGAGGAGTTCAGAAAGACTCAGAGTAATTCAGAGAGATTCAAAGGAATTCAGAGAAATTCACAGAGGAATTAATTCAGCTAAATTTTTGGTTCAGGATGCCGGAGGTATTCAGGGAGTGTCAGAGACTCACAGAGACAGGTGAATTAGGAGAAATTGTGCGTGAGATTTTTCAGAAAGATTCAGAGAGATTCAGCGGAATTCAGAGAAATGCGGGGGAAGTCTGGGAAATTCAGAGAGGGATAAATTCAGGGAAATCTTGGTCCTGCATTCCAGAGGCTTTCTGGAAGTTTCAGAGACTCCCAGAGACAGATATATTGAGAAAAATTGTGCGTGGAACTTTTCAGGAATATTCAGAGGAACTTAGAAAGATTCAGAGTAATCCAGAGAGATTCGGAGAAATCCAGAGGAATCCAGAGGAATTTGAATACATTAACTTCCCGGAAATTTAGAGGAATTCAGAGAGATTCAGAAAAATTCAGAGGAAATCTGAATACATTAGATTCCAGGATATTTAGAGAAATTTAGAGATATCCAGGTGAATTCAGAGGGAGCTTTGAAATTTAAATACATCAAATTCTGAGGGATTCAGTGATATGCGGAAAGATTCAGAGAAAGTTGAAGAATTCAGAACGTATCACTATCGGAAAAGGCTCTAACTTCCTCTGAATCACTCTGGAATCACTATGAATCTCTCTCAAATTCGTCCCGAAATATAGAGAGATTCAGAGAGATTTAGAGAGATTTTTTTTACCAGCGAAATTCCATTTGGAAGAATTGATTTTTGAACACTCTTATAAATTCGAATTAGATTCTTCCATATTTGATTTTGAATTCATTTTGATAATTCATTCAAACTTCCGCAATATTAGAATCAGTGAATCGATTTTGTGAATTTCAATTCTGTTCTTATGAGGTTAAGTACGTGTACTTGAAACAGTATCCATGAGACTTTATCCAATATAATACACGAAGAATTCTTTTTCAAAAACATGAATAGAATTCTTACAGAACACAAACTGATGAATTCATCAAGAATTTTTGCCGACATTAAAGAATTCTTTAACAGCATTGGAACAATCCGAGAAAACGCTTCAGAAGAACTCGTTAATGACAGCACAATTGAGCACTTCCAGAATTCTTGATGAGTCCTCAGAGTGTGTTGCCTATAATGACAATGGGCCCCAGGCTGGGTTCATCCTCTTTAACCCAGTATTGGGGAATGACGATGGGGCCCATGTTGGCCCAATCTTGGCCCTGTTGTGCTTTCCCATACAATTATGGTTGGTGGAAAATGGAAATAATGAAACTTAGTGCGGGCACATTTGAACTTGGCTCCAATTTGAACCAGCGTCAGGCCAAGATTGGGGTGAATTTATATACCGAGGATGTGCGTACAATCCTCAGCGTGTATGAATTCTGGTCCCACTTTGGTCCAGTCTTGGGCCCATACAGGCACGATGGGGCTCAACACTGGGCCAAAGTGGGGCTGAAATTCATGTCCGCTGGGGTAGAATTCAAAGCAATTCTCCAATTCAAAAAAAAGGAAGGAGCAGTATTGATTGCCTAATCTGGATTCATGCTGAGCCCATGGTGTTATCAATCCTCGGGCTAAGCAATACAGCCAAGCTGGGAACGATGTTATCATCTCAAGGTTGGCCCCATTTGTCTGCCCAGCTTGAGCCCACGTTGAGCAGCATGGGCACCCATCCTGTGGTAATGTGGATGCAATGATGAAATAAGGAAGTAGGTTTTAACACTACATAGTAGTGATAGTTTGCCGAAAATGCAAATAAAAATGGAGAAGTGCGTGAAATTCATGAATTATTTCTTATTCTCTGCTGCTTTCTTAGCACTTGAATTTGGCAATATTTCAGAAAATCTGGCAACGATCTAGCACTATACTGCGAATTCAAATCTAGCTCCAAATAGCATCAACCCAGATAATATGTAAGCTTGTTATAAGCTTGCCAGACTTGTCATGGAATTTTTTTTGACTTGTTATTAACAACCTTGTCAGTGTAAAGCTGCTACAACTCTGCTGCAAGGTTTTTGTAAGCTTGTACCATTGTCGTGTGTCAATTGAGAGGCTCATGTTAACCTTGTCACAAGCTTGCCTGACAACATCGCAGCAAGGTTGAATTGCTATCTGGGGAATACCGCGTCACCTAGCTCGGCAAGTCCATAACCTCCTGGCAGCACTGTGTAAAATTGAGGAAGATTGAAGAAATATAGAAGAAATTGGAAGCCTCAGTTTCTTAGAAGTACTGTGTGCAGCACTGGCCACAAATTGACGTGTCCATTGTTCCACTCCCCAAAATAGAACAACAGGTGCAACAGCTGATCACTCAAACGCTCAACGAAAGTGAAGAACAGATGAATTTTGGGGTAAAATTTTCCGAGAAATCTATTGATAATAATAGATAAGAGAGAAGGTAATGGATTCTGTGTCAAAATTCAACGTCAAAGTAATGTATTATGTAAAAAGTGACTGGTTATTGAATTGTGGGTGGTGCGAATTCGCACTCGTGTGGAGGCTGAGGATTAAACATCGCTGTTTTCCTATTTTTGGAAGTCTGTTCGCCCAAAGTGAAAGAACAGACACGCCAATTTGTAGCAGCTCTGCACACGGTATTTTTGGGAAGCTGGGACTTTCAATTTTTTCCAGTGTATTTTGTATCAACAATCATCTGTTTCTTTTGTGTCTCCCAATTTTACTTTTCCATCTGATTCTTCTAAAAGACCCGATGACGATCATCGATTCCTACCACACTCCACGATGAACAAAAGAATTTCATATTCAGTTATTTGATTTTCCAACCATTTTTGCCAAGTAGAGAAGGGGGAGAAGTACGGACATACATATCGTGTGGGAAGAGGAGAGAATTAATAGAAGTGGGATTAAACGTGGGGACTCGGGCGTACCATTGAGAGAACGAGATTGCCAGGTCGGCGAGGAAGAGAAGAAAAAGAAAGAGAAGGCTGAGTGAAAGTAAAGCTTCCTTGAGGAACAAGAAAAAATAGTCAGCAACGAGTGGGGAGAAGAAGGGAAAAAAAGAAGTCTTGACGATCTACGGTTCGCTCTTCAAGGTGGAAAAGCGTTTTCTAATAACAGAAGAAGAAAACCCTTCGTCGTCCGGCTAACCAGCAAGCCAGCCAGCCAGCCAGCCATCCAGCGTTGAGTAGTACGAGAGAAAAATTGCCAGACAGTATATATTCTCTCATTCACTTTTATCGTCCACTTTACCGCTATTGCCTGTATTTGATTTAATCAGATTCCTCATGGTATCTTATTCTCCATTCTAATGATATATGTCTCAATGATGTTTTTTTTTTATCGAGACTTGATTTCCGTTCCAATTACATCTATCAAAGTATGCATGGCAACAGGTATCCCACGATTCACCTTCCCACGATTTTGTCCAAATTTTTTGTTCACAAAACGCGCAATGAAATATAGAAACGGTATGTGGGTTCATCACTTCCGTTAATCGCTGATTCATCTGGAATATTCATCGCGATTTACGGTGAATGCAAAATCTATGATATATAAAAGCACATATATACGCGTATAATTAATTAATGGAGGGTATCGAAATAGTTTCCCTCATACATCGACGAGATGAATGTTGCAATATCGATGATATGTAAACTTTGGATATGCACGATTGGAATAAATGGTTGGTGGGAGTGATACTTATTCTCTCTCACCCTATATACCTAATCGGCTTAATCGACCCAATCGTACATATTTCATTTGCAGAAGGTGTTCTCTCTCAAGCTAGTTCTCGGGTTAATGACTTGTAAGTCGTTTTTTTTTTCAAATATAATATATGTACCTACAGTGTGGAATTGCTGAAAAGATGAAATCTCGAGTCTCACGTCGTAGCCTGACGTTCCGTGACCTCTGGGTGTTCTATATCTCGTTTGTCTGCTGTTCCTATCCTTATAAACAAGCGGCGGCGGAAGTCTGCAGTGCGAAACAGCACGCGTACATCATGGACTTTACGTCGGCGCCTTGCGCAAATATTTCATTCGAGGGAGCATCGTCGTCCCTTACTACGCTAAGTTTCCTTGAGATTACACCGCCATAAGCCGCCTGCTTAATTATACCTAGCGTGGTCTGGTACGACCCTCGTTTCTCCTACACACCATGCTCTACCCTGTCGATGGGTTGCCGGCGGTTTCGAGTACGAGACCCTGTTTCTCAACAATACAACACGATACACACGGTTACCGGAGATGAATATAATTAACTGTTGGAGTGTGAACGCGACGATAATACTCCGGAATCATCATTCTTTATCATTCGTTACAAGAAAGATCATATTTTTTAAATATTTCAAATAATGGTGTCACGTAAGAACCACTTGTAACGAGGAAAGCATCTTTTGTTCTCCCCTTCGTGAGAATTTTGGGGGAAAAAGTTTGTTTCGCCAGCTGTAAAAAGACGATTTGTGTTCTCCACCCTTCAGAAAAAGAGTATCGATTATGAATGATATGGCCTAGGGATGAAAGAAATGTATACAGATCGTGATATCAAGAAATACAAAGAATACAATAGCGTCAACTTCGACTGTAGCTAGAAATTACCAGGCATTATCTTTTATACCTATAATAAACGTATTACATAGGTGATGTATGATCCTCTCAATGCACTGAGAGGCCGAAGGATCTGGCAATCCTTCGAGAAGGTTCAATCCCCTGATTGGTTCGTTGAACAAGTTCTGGACATGAGAGAAATGGCCCGGAAGGACGTGTTTTGGACAAAATTGGACGAAGAAAATTATTTCGTTTGCTTTGAATTCCGAACCACTCTCGTGAAGTTATATCCATCACTTATCCTGATCAGTGCTAAGACGTCCATGGGATAGAGTCCTTTTGTCGCACCGTGAAAAGTTAGACTTTGGAATCGTACAGAGATCATCCAGTAGGGTCCACTGATAATTTTCGATCAGATCTGCGTTGCATCCACACGTGTCCTACTCTGTCTTGCGGCGACCAAGAATGTCCGAAAAGATCCGACGGTGTCCAAAACTGATCCAATTGTGTCGGAACTAATTCATGATGTGTCCAAATCTTGTCCCATTGTGTCCTCAGGTGCATTCGTGTGTTCAAAAATTCGTCCATGGATGTGCATAGATGTCCAGGGGCCATCGGATATCAGTCCGAACGATGTCCAGAGACATTTCAACCGATCCGCCTCACATCTACACGTGTCGTATTCTGTCATATGAGATCCAAGAATGTCTAGAACGATCCAAAAGTGTCCAAAACTGATCCAATTGAGTCCAAACCGAATTCGTGTTTGAAAACATGAAGGAAACTCCGGGATACAATTAAAAATCCCGCATCATAACTGTGGACAAATTTGTACAACTTTAGACACCTTTGGACTACTTTGAACTGACTATGGACAAAATAAACATCATTCCTGCCATCAAAACGTGTGGAAAACTTTGGAAGACAGTTGATAATTCCATTACGTGACTATGGACCAATTTGGATGAGGTCGGACTGACTACTGACAAGAAAAGATCATTCCTGTCAAGAATAAATGTAGAAAGAACTTTGAAATACATTTGGGAATCCCGTATTGTCACAACGGACAAGTATGGACAACTCTGGACCGAGTACTGACGGAAGGGGATAATTTCTGTTGCAGACAAAGTAGACAACTTTGAAACACAGTCGGATGTCTCGCATCATTACTATGGACAAATTTGGACAGCTTCGGACACGTCACCTGGACATCTGTGGACATCCATTGGACAACTGATGAACGAATTTACTTCCGTTGGTCTGAAATCTCAAACAAATGGATATCCATGGACATTTTGGACCAATTTAGGATAAAGCGCGGACCGTTTTGAACCAAGAAAGGACAGTTTTGGACAAAATTCGGATGTCCAAAATTGGTTCGACAACCCATCAGGGCCTCTGTGATACTGTGTCTCGAAAACTGAACCGATCAACATGTTTAGTTTGCAATAACTCACAGCTGTTCCTAGAATATAAAACGAATAAACCTAACTTTTGTTCCACTTTTCTTCATATTTTCTGAAACGAAGATATTTGTGGAAAACTGAAACTCACTTTGAATGCACTTTCGATACATTGAAGTTACAATACAGCGGTGATGATTTACATTCCACTTGATAACCAAATGTACCTCATATTGATTTCACATTCTCTTTATGAGAAGGTATATTTGCCATATCAGTTACGATTTTGTGTGGAATAAAGTTTTTTTTCTTCAAGCATTTCTCAGCAATTGTTATTGTGAGACATTTACTTTCCGTAGAGTGTTTTTGGGTCGTGTATGCGAGTGTATATATTCAATATAACTTCAGTAATGCGAATGATAACAAACCTCCTTACGTTTCACTCACGTGCGGAATTAGATACGTTTCCTACAATTCAAGCAACTGACTCTGCAGTCACAGATGCGACGATTCGCTTGATCAGATGCATCATATATAATACAGAATACAGTCATATCTCAAGAAACTACGCACGTCATTCGTCGGTCAGACATAACACCGCCACCCAATCCAGCACGCGTAGAGCACATACTACTCTCGTAAGTTACACTTCGTAAGCATATACCACACATATCAACCTCACTCACGGCAATAATACAATATCACGTGAAACGCGAGCTTGTCCTAGTACCTTTCCTTCCAACGAAATGCTAACTGGGACACATAACCCGTGTCTCTCTCGTTTGGTATTTTGATATTTCAGACCATCACTAGGTATATTCCAAGCCACTATGGTACATTGTACTGTAAAGTGATGTTAGAATATAAGCGGTAATAGTATTAGTCTTGAAACCCATGTATTCCCTCATACAAGAATGAGAGCTTACAACGATGTGTTTTGTGTCGGGTGCAGGGAAACTAACGTGGAAGAATATGTATATGCATACACTTGTACCGGTTGAAGACAGGATGGTAGTAGATAAGGGAATGGTTTTGTATACCTTCTGTCTACATGTGTATCCGATGCCAGAAATGTGGATACATTCATACGTATACACATGCGCAATGTGGTTAGGTACGTTGAGAGTATAGCAACAAGGCATGTTGTTGTTACTTGCTCCTCACTCTTGGTACGTCTTGCTACGAGCGCATGGTAAACGTGTAACATGATTGAAACGCCTGAGCTGAGTTCCTTCGTGGATATTACTGGAGAAAAAGAGAGGTGGGAAGAGAAATGTATAGTCTCTGTATCCTATTATGCAGTCTCTAAGTTAATAGACTTAGACTTGAAAACCCCCTTAGGTACACTTTCCTCTTCTCTCATTCTGTCCTCTGTCACTTGTGTCTTGTTCTTCTTCTCCTTGTTCTCTTCTCTTGGGTACTATCTCTCTTCGTCCAATTTCTTCACACGAACTTGATTCTTCTTTTGAAAGTTATATAATTTCAAAAATTTACAACGAATGCGGGTCAGGGGAACTGTTACATCATCGATCTACAGGAGAGGATATTTAGTTCTTAGACTGCTCCAATGCAACCGTTGTTTCCAATCCGTCAATCTCTTCATCTCTTCACGAGTATGACGCAATACATTATGTATGATCTGTTTCCCATACGTCAATCTGGATTTTCCTCGTACGGTCACTCGCCCATTGTTTCACCTCCCATCATAGGATCTTTAATATTTCTTTTTTACATACACTCGATACATTTTTTTTCACGTTCCCACCCTGGAAGGTTAAAAATCTGCCATCTTCCAAAAGACATTTCACGTCCATGCGGAGACAAATAAGCTGGATAGGGTGGAACATGATACTTCAATCCATTGAGGAATAATATACGTGACACATATTCATTTTGTCTTCGGTCCGTTCAAAGACGAGAGTCGTTTTCTTGCCTTTGTAGGTAGATAGGTACACGAACCTATCAGCGAGAAAGCTTTCTTGCCGCAACGTATCTACATTATGGTCTTGCTTTATGGCTGCCGCCCACCCTCTCCCTCTCCTTCGGCTTCTCTCTCCCTCTTCCTCTCTCTCTAGGCGCATCATACGAGAAGGAACGGGGAGAGACTCAGTGTCATCGTCAAGGATACGGGGAAACGTCCTCAAGGGAGAATGTGTTAGCTCCAGGCCATACATACTGTCGTGTCTCTCGTTGACTGTCGGGAACACGTTTTAACTCTGAGTGCATGAAACCACTAAAAAGAAAATAAAAAGGTGGGGAAAATCAACACCAGCTTGACACTCTCCTGAAATGAATAAATATCACTTTATATACGCGCGTTTGTTTCTGGGAGGAGGATTCAAAAAGAACCGATACACAATCTCGAGGTTAATTAGCAGAGAGGAGGTAATTCGGGCAGTACCATTAGCTCCTGCGATTCTCTGCTACGAGCAAAAATAGGGAAATTGAATAAGAGAGAATGTACTTGACCTGCAGACACGCTGCTTTATTTTTTACCGGATAATAAATGTTCAAAATCAGAACTAGATGAAAGAATAATCGTGACATGGATTACACAATCTCATCCGAAACGTATCAAAGTTGAATCTCAGCTCACATATTCTCCCCTTTGCCATGTGCTGGAAACAAAACATACTTGTTCTCTATAGACTCGAGTTCTATACTTCAGAATTCAATTCACGGTATCGTATAATCCAAGATCTCTATACCAGAGGAGATAGGATAGGAGAGAAAAAAATAAAGTTTTCACTTCATCCCTTTGGATGTTGGGATGTTGAAGGCTTGAAGTAGTCATAAAACCGTGCGAACAAACTCTGATTTTAACAGCTTCACTCCCCACTCCATTCCGAACTTTTTTTCACTCGAGTTCAATGTTTTCTTCTTTTATTATTTTTTTTCCTTCTCGTTCTTTTCTACTACGTGAATAGACACGAGACAGTACATTCTAATAAATCCTCTTCATTCAACCTAGGAGAAATTGGAAAGATAATCTCTCATTTCAATACCCCTGCATGATCCAAGGATCACCTCAATGACGATGAGATATCGTACAAATCGTGATCTCATTTCGGATTTGCAATCCTCTCATTTCCACTCTGGCATCTTATGAATACCAAAATAACAATTATGGATCTCACGTTTGATACTTCCTTCGTCTCCATTTCCCTCTCAATTCCAATACAACCTGAGATTATACCGTCCCTGCTGCAGACATTTTTTATGATAACAGAGTTCAACCGGAAAGAATCCCACGTTATTCCTAGCGCAACCATACCAACCGTTGATTGTTTTATCTTCATATTTCTCGTTCATTTTTCTCCTGGTTGTTTGACATATTGAAAGCTCCACCACCCATCGGCCACCATTTCAGAGCATGGTCGACGTTTGATCATGCTCGACCGAACGAATGAATTATAGGAAAAATAACGAAAAAGCAATACCGTCGGGAGAAATGAGGAAAGTTGTCAACAAGGAAAGGGAAGAAAAGAAGAAAAAAAGAATCAATAACACGAACGATTTTCGTCAGGATAATTACTGCGGAAATCTGGGAAAATGGAAGAACTAATTGATTGCAACGACTTCGCACGCGGGCGCAGAAAGCAACAACACAACAACACAAAAAAAAATACGCAAAACAAGTAGTCGTGATTTCTAGGACATCGATTTTTCTCTCATTCCTATTCTGTTCCTCCCTCCCCCTCCCCCTCCCGTTCGTGAACAGATTGAATACTATCAAACTTTACGATTTATATATTGCCCCTTTTTTTTTTTTTGGGATATGTTATTTTTTTTCCGAAACAAGGAGGAAGACAAGGGAATTTAATCTGTGTACAACAAGGCGCGTTTGGATACCATAAACACTTTTTACAGCGCGGAAAGAAACTCCATGAATCTATGTTTCATTTTAGCTGAAAGAGAAAAAAACAGAGTCGAGTGCACGATGATGGTTTTACGAAACATAAATTCCAACGTGTTTTACCGTAGCGATTTCTTAACGGCAATGTAGTGCAAAATTCAAACGAAGTAAAAAGCGTTTGCATAATAATTGCTTTGGCCGTACAAAGGAGAGTGAGCGCGGTGTTAGAGAGCGGAGAAGCACAGAGACCGAGGCGAATAATTAAAACGTAAATAAACGTGGACAGAGCTTATCAGAGCGCTTTTATAAGCGGCCAGCTGAAAGTCCTCTCGTTTTCTCATCGAGTATAATAGTAACAAGCGGTTTGTTTACGGTTGAATGGTTATTTACCTAATTGCCGTGTCTAGCCAAACGTACCACATTCTTTAGCAAAGAACGGACCGTGGGGTCCGTGGGGTCTACGTTCTCTAACTATCTCTACGTTTTCAAATTACGGGCTTTAATTGGTTTATGAAACTTTGATAATATCGTCTTCGCTTGGGGCTGTCGTCAAGCGTCAAGAGATCCTCGTCGTCTGATGTTCGGGAAGGATTTTCAACTTGTTCTTCGGAGGTTGATCTTTGGGATGTATCGTGAATGAAATTCAAATCCATTGTTTTCACTCTGAACGAGAGGAGTTTTTGTTGGGGAAGTGACTGGTGAGTCGTGGAGAGCAGCAACAAATACACGCTAAATACATGCTGCATCTGAGGATTCGAGGATGGTTAAAGTGGGTGAGGTTCTGAGTATCGTGTGGGTTCATTCATGGCAATGAATTTCAGGAGCACTTCTAATCCAGTGACATGGTCTTCTTTCTGCACATTACAACTGCTATTCCGGGTGTTGATATAGATTGATGAGTCAATTTTATGAATCCATATCTAGGGTCTAATCTGCTGACCTCCTAGGTATCAAATCGGGAGGCCTCAAAATCGATCGTGAAGCAATGAAGAGCTCTAAGAGATCTGAAAACAAAAACTATTGCTGTGGAACTCATGAAAATGACTTGGAACTGTTAAGGAAGATCAACAGTCGTTCATCTTCATTTCTTGCATGAGACATTCAGGTTAAAATCTCGGCAAAGTCCTGTTTTCGTCATCATTATTCAACAACAGCCTGAAAATCGAATGTGAAGACAAAAACCATCGAAGTTGCTCTGTTTTTTCTCATTCCTAATAAATAAACGCACCTCGTTCGAACAATTTCATTTAAAGTGAACTATTTCCAATTCTTTTGACTCTTTTGACTATTGATGTCCCCCATCTTGAATTTTCAAAATCTGATCACAGATTCGTAATCAGCGACCCCAGAAACCCTTAAATCACGTACTTCTGTGCAATTTTGCCTCTCCTAAACATGTGTGCCTCAAAGGGTGAGGAGGTTTTTGCGTCAGGGATTCTCCTTTATTCTCAAAAAACATGCATAAAAATTCAACAGGCAGATACTGGCAGCGAGATTTTGTTCCATTCAGTAGATAATACTTTCACAAATAATCTCCGAAGAGATTAAAAGCATCATCTCACGGCGTTATATTACATTTCTCTTCGACAATCTAAATTTTCATGGAAAGAAAATCAAAAACATTCCTCTTATATTCACATTTTTGATAATTTTCTGTTCAACGATCAATAACTGAAAATGTTTTTACATATTTTACTGACTCTCAGATGTTCATTCCACTTGATTCGGCTCCATTTACTTCAGTTGAAGATTTATTATTATACATTTGTAACCGAGCGGCCACTGTCTTCTCTGTGTTAACTGCAGTGTAGCGGTTGGACGGAAATCACATTCTAATTAAGATTGAGGGGGGGGGGGGGACGTCACTATTCACGGTTTTGGTTCCCTTTAGCCAATCCAATGATGAAATTTTTGCCAGCTTTTCAACAATCGGCTGCACTGTGCGTCTGATGAATTTATTACACACTCCTCGAATTCTTTTTTTCAGATTCAATAAACAGCCTGATCGAGTTCTCTTGGTTACAGAGCACATGATATACAAATTGTAAAATTCAAAGTTCAAAAATATGGAGAAGTGGATGCCTATCGCGGAAATTACGGGTCTGAGTCTTTCACCTGGACAGGATCAATTGATCACGATACACTCGAACCGTGGGGATGATTTGATTGTTTCTATCAAATCTGAAGAAGATGGGGCCGGAGAAAGATGAGAGCTCTCTCATTTTTTACTTTTTCTGTACATAATCAAATTTTGATTAAATACGTATTGAAAAGTGTTTGAAAGAAATGCGTAATTCTTTGTTATGAGAAATAAACTCACTGTCCGTCTGCTCCCATGATCCAACTGCCAGGAGGCCAGTGGAACTTTTACTAGCAGTGCATAGGGGCCGGGAGCCCTCTCATCTTTTCTCTGCTTCAATCCTGGAATTCAGGCCGTCCTTGCAAAAATCATGAATTCCGATTGTAAGGAAATGTCAAATGAATGAAGAGCAGGACGGGAGAGTGGGAAGGGTGTTGAGAGCGACAACTCGAAAGGAGTAGGGAGGAAAACCCCAGAAGCAGAGAAGGAGAGGCAGTCAGAGATAACGGTTCATTGGGTCGACATGAATCTATTGAAATTTTAAGAGTATACGGATTGGCAAGAAAAACGAAAACAAGCGAAGCTGACCGAGGTCGAGACTCCTGAAGCTACCTAAAGAATTCAAGAGAAGCTGAGAGGGCAAAGACGCTAACTCCAGGACATCGAGGAGCCTATAAGGAATTCAATACGAATTCGTGCTACATCGCGGACCCAAGTGAGGCACCCAAAGGATTTTGCCGATGTGAGACCCATGAGGACGCCGCTCTGATGATCTGCACGACGACGACGCTCAAGATAAGTCGCTCTCTCGCTTGTCCTAACTTTCTCATTCCAAATCTTTAAACCATCAAACCATACTATTGTAAAATTTGTTAATATCTGAGAATCTCGCAATACCATTAAAGCTGACGATATTCACATGAATTGTTATAGATTTTTTCGTACCCAGAGTATCCCGTCGCTCTCTCTCTCGATCTCATTGTAAATCTAAATTTATTAAAAGTGAAAAATCATTAGTGAATGGGTTCGTTACATGACTGAAGATCCTTCAATTGACGGACTGCTTGACGCACTGAGAAAAAAGTAGGGAAATCAGTCGAATGTGTTTCCTTTTTCTTCTAACGAGGATTCGAATGAATATTGAATAATATAAAAGGTTTGAATGTTTGTATCAATAATTGATTTTCTGATTCAAACAAATTCGGTTCTCAATGCTCTGGTTTGTGATTTATCCCAACATTCGAGCGTTTATAATGTTTTTGACACCAGTCTACACATATCAGGAACTGATACTTTTTGGAGGTAAATTATAATCATTCAATTTGTCCTTGAAAATCCTAAACCCGCTAGCGACCTTGATTATATTTTGTGTTCAAATGTAACCAGCAATTATAATAATTCAATGCTTCCAGATCGCGTGAAACGGATTTACACGTGACGGGTGCTGCAAAATTCGCACGCATGTTGGGAAATAAAAGTAGAGTCCTACAAATCGAAGTAATGCCCGACGTAACGGGACCTACGTTCAAGAAAGACGGAGGTAAGATTATTTACGCTGTACCACCATCCGTAGGAACATTTGACGCTGATGCTGCTGGTACCAGATCGCAAATGAGAATGGCTGGTTGAGAGATTTCATGCTATTTTATGTGAATCACATAGCAAAGGTCCTGAGAATTATCAACATGATTGGGAGCTGAGCATAAATCACCTACCGCTTTTCTTTATTTCGTTCCTCTTGGTCGCATCAGCTTCGAATACAGCTCAAATTGGTTTCTTCCAGGGGGCCAGCGGAATATTATACAGCTCTCTATTCTCTTTTCTTAATAACCTTGGAATGTCGTACAGTCTGGAGAATAGTTGTGGAGATTGTCCCCAAACACCCTGGCAGCAAAGTCCTTCCAAAGATGGAAAGCTGTTCTTGAATATTTGGCATGGTTTTTCCTCACATCTGAGGAGGTTCCAACATCTAAAAGGCAGACTAAAATTCCTCATCCTAATGGTAGAATGATGAAGTGGAAAAAAACTCGCCATTATTTTTGTAGGGTAATGAATCGTCAGTTTCATGTGGATGTTGGATATTCAGCGAAACAAAAATGATATCTCCAGGTTCAAGATTGACAGCACTGAAACGGAAGGTTGATGGAATGAAAGAATGCAGAAAATCCCTGTGTAGAATGGGAACTATGCAAACTTTGAAAAATTATGGGGAATGTTCCTCACTTCAGTATAGATTTCATCCCCCGTTTATGAGAGAATTGGTTTTTCATCAAAACTAGGGAATATTTTCGTCATTTCGAAAAACTATTCTGTGTTTCGCGTGTTAAATCCTCCAAAAAACGGACATCTCCCTCAAAATGGAGGAAGAATCCTCTTAACTGACCAAGAAACGACGCGATTGAAACATTCGTGGTCGCAATAACATGGAATCTGTTTCGATTAACCAGTAAATGTGGTTATAGCGAAAAGAATTTGGTTTTTCTCACCTAAAAAATTTGTTTAAGGAGAAATCGAAGGCCCAGAGAATGTTCAAAAGAAGTGAATTTAACGTTCGGCCATTTGATGGTTCACAAAACATTCCATGAACGTGAATGTAGGTATAATAGACTCAAATTTCACCTAACAGATCTGCGTGCTCTTCTGCCACCACGAATTTTCCAACTGGAGTCCGAATATTTTTGATGAAAAAGCAATTCCCTCATGATCAGAGAATGGAATCCATCACTGGAGTGGGGAAAGACTCCTCATATTTTTCACAGGTGGTAGTTCTAAAGTGCTGCTGTGATTCATCATTATTACACTCAAGGAAGAACTTATGTTCTGCACTCGAGTTGAACTAAATACCAGTGAAGATTCCCAGAAATTGCATAAATTCAGGGGATTCTAGAACCATTCGTCTGTTTACCAATAAATAGATGGAAGAAACCCTCCAAATTGCGAATGATGCACGAATGTTTCACCTTGATACAAGTCATCATCAAGGAAACAAGAACAATCGTAAAGGCGAGAAATTTGAGGGTTCCATCGTCGAAACGCGTTGACACGAGTCAGAATCCAAGATCGGCTGACCTGGGCCAATAATGGATCAAAATTGGCCCCACGTTTATTCACACATGAGTTACTATTCTCTGATCAGCGAGTCCCTGAAAATCGCTATAATACGCAGAGTGGAATTGTTTTTGAATTTCGAATGAATTTAAATAGATCTCTAAAATACTGAGTGATTTCCTTCGAAACATCAATAGACAGTCAACTCCCCTTCGAATCGTCGACAAAATGAAGTGTACAAACCACGATCATGCAAATTTTGAAAAGAATTGGTAAATTCTGTCCCACATTTCGTTCCGTACACCACAAATTTCCTGAGACCACGTAGAACGAGCGTATAAAAATAATGGAATAATGAATCCACTGCTTTGAATTACATACACGATCAAATTCCAAGAATTATCATGATGAGAATCACATTCTTTCAAAGGTGTTGGATCCACAAAGTTCTTTTTCCCCAACACCCACACGTGTACAGAAATACACAAAGTATATGAAAACAAATTTGCGCAGAACGTGACTGATAGTCGTTTCTACTTTGTATTGCAGCGCTATAGAGCACAACCATTTTTCTCTCTTCCCTTCTTTTGTTTCGTTAATGAAGCACCATAATGACGGGCCGCTGTCGTGGTCGTATTCGTACTCGGAATCGTAGTGGTAGTAAACTAGTAATAGTAGTAGTAGTAGGAGTTCTAGTAGTTGTATTCGTCGTCGTCGCCGTTGTTGTTGTTGGCATCAGCGGCGATACAGCATTTTCTTTCACGTCCTTTCTGCGAAGTGCATTTCAATGTTGACCCGAAAAAGCAGCAAGAATGGCCACGGCGGTTACAACGCTGGGTGTGCATTTAATCACGCTAGGTGGGGAATTCTTTTCCTTTTAATCGAGAAATCATTTCACTTTGGTCACTCGAGAATGTAGATGTATGGGACTATCGATTTCCATTAAATTCCCAACACCCGAGGTGGTATTGGAATATTTTTAAAAATCGCACAATTCTTTTCCCCTGATTGAAATATCGATGTAAGACCGAATTAACGCCAGCAAGCTCCAACGCGAGCTTGGATAATAATCGTTCTCGTACAGTTGGAGGAGAACGCGAGTTGTATCGACGGATCGATTGACACTCGCGTGGCTCCCGGTTATTAAGCTGGTTCACAAAATGACTCGAGTGCCGATACTGATCTCGAATTCACTCTATATCTGTCACACAACGTCTATACGCATCTATATGGATGAGCGCGTGGGTTATGTACCGATGCCTCCGGATGGAACGACAGGGTGCATGGATTGATGGATCGCATGGAAAACCAAGACTGGCTTTCACTCACACGAATGACAATTGATCGATCGTGTACATGGGGAAAAATGTCTACTTTGTGTCTCTGTGTCTATGGAAAATTATTAGATATTTCGTTCCTGTAATTGCATCCTTCGTTGATAGAATAGCGAGTGCTTCGCTCCAAAACACTTGGAGAACATTTGAAAAAATTCAAACCATGCTTTGAGAATTGTCCGCCTATCGATGGATAATGGATGCGATACAAAATAGAACCATCATGATTCACCTTTTAGGTGAATTCACCGACAACGACGCGCGCTTGATTTATCTCACTTATCCCATATTGTTAATGATAGTGGCTCCTAATGGAAAAACAAAGAGCGACTTTAATTGCTGGATGCCATGCACGCATACGTACAACACTCATTGTAGGAGCGCGGGACCGTAATCGAAAACAGTGATCGAATTTATTCGGCTGAATCGTGTCCAGGGGAATATCTAGTATGGCGGCACTACTTCCGATTGGATTTTCACGCAACAGCCCTGGCGTTAATGGCGTTACCCGTAACTCGTCGTTCGCTGTCCTGTCTGTTTTCTCTCACGCGTCGTACATGCGTATGTACACATGTATATATGCAGGACGTTATTTCTCTCTTCCACCCTACGCTTTGCGAGTGGATATTCATTCGAATTATCAATTATGATTGCGAGAGGAAAAAATCTCAATGCACGGATTATTCATGAAACACAAATTCCAACGCGTATTATTATCATTCGCTTGGGCGAGGACAAGTATTACGATTCTTCGTAATTGCACGGCGAGGGGGAAAGATTGTTCAATTATCATTACATCGATTGCATTATCAGCCGCGGGAATCTATCTCGCAGCAGTAAAGTTGAGATATTTTTCGTCCCTTCGCGGTACAGGCGCACAAAGCTTCCACATTCGAACGTATTATCGTGTGACTAAACGATCGTGTCCAAATTACTCTACGTATATAACGTAACGACAGGAATAATGAACGTAACCGCGAAGCCGTAATTGTACGAAGCTGTTAATCGAGTTTCATGTCTGTATACACATCACGTCGACTTGACTCAACTCCTGCTCGACTTGGCGGTGCGAAATGCTATGTACGTATGAATACAAGTGTAATTATAATACCTCCTCCCTTCTTAGTCAGCGATACAAAACAGTGGATGAGTACCTCCTGGTAGTAGGCGTATAACAAACGTAAGTACAAACAAAAGTGCTTGATCGATAATTCAGTAAACTTGGACCGGTCAAGTTGGACGGGTTACAAGGATTTATCGTTGTTAAGGGGTGGTGAATTCACTGAGAATGGAGTTTTCGTACTGTTTGGAAAGCGAATAAGCAAGATCGCTGTCAGGACAATGTGCCTAAGCCCTCTAAGGAACTTCTCTTCCTTATCCTTCCACGAGGGATAGGGTGAATACGAATACATATACTTCTTTTTACTCTTTCATTCCTTAGTTCCCGGGAGTCTTAAATCATCCAGCGATACTTTGTCTTCTTTTCTTCCCGTTCCTCCTTCTCTCTTTCCCTTTTTTCAATGTTGTTTGGCTCGACTCGATTTGGGCTAGTCCGATTCTCCTTCTTGAGAAACAAAATGAAAAGCAGAAAAAAAGCTCGAAGGAGGAACGGAAGATGGAGAAAAAATGATAAAAATCTTGTGTATCCAGAGAAAGGTGAAGGAAGGATCTTATCCAGTTACGCCTGCCGGACACGCAACGTGCTCTGAATTATGATCACGTAAAGTTAGTCTCTATTAAAGTCATAAATTTCGAATTCAATAACAGCGAGGCACCCTTGCGAGGTTAAATCTATACATACATACACAGAACCACGTATACTTTCTCGTTTACTTTCTGAGCTACCCGAGACTGCTCTTGAATTCATTCTTGATTAAATACTGCAATTTCATTCTATGAAGTTTGATATATAAAGTACGGAGTCATTAGTGGGAGAGTTATCAGGGAGGGCAATCGAACGTGGTCGTCAATTGTTCATCCTCCTCACAATGCGGCATGAATTTTGGATACGAAAGTTTGAATGATGGAGAGCTTTGATGGGATTTTGAATTTTGGATGCGAGGAATAATCGATCATGCTTCATTTTGCTGTCAAAGTATTGAACTCTCGTTGTGAGTTCGAATAAGTTAGTATGTGGAGAAGTCGATGGATACGTCTCAACTGACGCTTTCTAGAGAGAAAAAGGTTTGACAAGGTGCTGTGTACCAGTATTTAGTCGGATCAGAATTTCTACATAGTCTGGAAGAATTTTATTTGAAAAATTACCGTGAAATTCCAGTGATCGAAGGACAAGTAGGAATTTTTCAAAAATGTGCATTCTGTAAAACTTTTAGAGAATATTACTCTCAACTATTCAGAACTTCGCTCATTCTGATGAACTGTACAATAATTTTCCGAACAATTTTCACTTGTCTTTCGATTGAAATTTCACAGAAGTTTTTATACCAAATTTTTTTTCTCTGTTCAATTTAAGCTTCGAAACTCTCATCAAAAAGATGGGCAGCTCACACCATGTACGTAGTCATTCCACAAAATATATTCAAAGTTACAGAATATTCATAATTTGAAATTGTTTATAATCTCAGATCACATTTGTTTTGAAAAAGCAAGTATATGAGATCATGCAGGTACGGCGGAGTAGTGCTATGGTATTAATTGGAAATTGTATTTTACATTTATTTAGTTCTCTGTTCAACCCCGATCTTTGCAAATCATATAACGGACAATCACAAATTATACACTGACAGAAAAACGACTTGGTTGAAACATTCATGCTTGCAATAACTTGAAATCCGGTTTGATTCACCAGGAAATGTGATTGTGATGTCCAGAAAAATTTTGGTTGAAGCCAAAATTAACTACACATTCTGATTATCACACCGAGAAAAGAATCTGGTTTTCCTAATCTGAAAAATGTACTTAATTTCCGCTTCAACCACATTCTCTGGTAAATCGAACCAGATTTCGAGTGATTGCGATCACGAATGTTCCAACCACGTCGTTTTTCTGTCAGTGTATGCTTCAAGTCTTGTCTCACATGATCACTTCTACATTTGGGATCGTTTATTCAACCTACGCGTGATAACGAAACAGTCAGATTGCAGTGTTGAATAAATTTTGAGCTTCCGGAGTGGAGCCACCTCTTGTATCGGTTCATTGTAAAAACATCCCTTCTGAAAATTCAGAAAATGTGACTGTAATTTTTTACAGCCACTTTTTTCTGAATTTTCAGATAAACTTTACTGAATTTTAAGAAATTTTATCTTAATTTCGGAAAGTTTTATGAAAATTCAGCCAAGTTTCTTAAAATTCAGCAAAATTTTTCTGAAAATTCAGAAAAAAGTGGCCACAAAAAATTACAGTCATATTTTCTGAATTTTTAAAAGGAATTTGTTTACAGTCTTGGTTGTCGACGCTTCGCCATCATTGCAGTTGGCTTCTTGAGGGCGGTATTGAAGCGGTATCCAGAAAAAGACGCGGCTCCACTCCGGAAGCTCGAAATTTATTTAATTCTGCAAGCCACGGAAGACCGCACAGCGAATCTTCGCTGAAACAACCAATCAGATTGTAGTGGTCCACTCTGCAACGGTTGATGGCGACGATAAGATCTCGGGGTAAATTTTGAGACGCATATCAAGGTTTGAAAGTCCTGTGATGATAGAATTGAAAGTGTTCTTCGCCTTTTCTCAGCCTTCTTTTTCGATAAAATCAGCAGTATTTGTTTTACACTCATCATTGAAAATTTCACGATGATCCGAGAATGGAATGGTGATATTATCATTGACCTGCTTTTTTGTGACCAGTTTTGCAAGATTGTCGGCCTCTTCATTCCCCTTTATGCCTGAGTGTGATGGAATCCAAATTGATTATATTTTCCTCTGATTTGAAGAGTGTTTCATGAATTTTTTATACTTTTTTTTCAATTCTTGAATGTAAAAAGTTGTTTTAATGTCTAATTTGGGATTCTCGAGATTCTCAATTATTTCCTGTGTTATAAAGAGCGATGTCAAAGGCGTTATTCAAGATGATACATTCAGCATTGAACACAGGAGAGGCAACAGGAATGCTCCTTTCAACAATAATGTTCAGTTCAGGACATCTACAAGCTGATCTTAAAGAGGTGGTTCCATCAATTTCACTCCCATCAGTATAAATTGCACAAGTGTCCGGTCTTGAGAGTACATTTCCCAATATGGAAGGTTTCCCACTTTGCTTGAGTAAATTACCAGTTTTTGTATTATTAGAGTTGAGGTCATCATTCAGATATATGTTCCCTAGCGGGTATGAACTCTGGCCCACTCTGGTCCCACTCTGGTCTAGTCTTGGGCCCATATTGGCCGGATGGGGCCGGATAGGGCCAGGATTGTACTGATTCTGAATATTCAAGTCTTTATCCAGGGAAAAATCATTAGATCTATTCAGATCTAAATAGATCTGAGTAGATCTGATTTTTGGTCAGATCTAGTTCAAAAGATCAGATTAGATCTGTTCAGATCTGAGTAGATTTGATCAGATCTTGGCACATCTGGTTAGATCTGAATTGAATATCAGATTAAATCTTAATGAGCAATTGATGGTTCAATTGTCAGAAATTTCGTGATATCTGTCAGTATATGAATTTGATTTTGCACATATATTGTGACAAACATAAGCCAAAATCGCAATTTTTCAGATCTTAATAGATCTGTTTAGATCTGACCAAAATTTAGATCTGGTCAGACCTAATCATTTTTTCCCGGGTAGTTACATCGAAGATATTTTCAATGCACTGACTTATGAGCCTTTTTCTCTTGTTTTTTTTTTCTTCTTATGCTTGGAATAATACTGATGTATCGCCCTGTTGACTTGCGTTCTAAATTTTATCAATTTCTGATAGTTCTGGAAGCTTGGGGTTGGCAAACTTCACTGGTAATTATGACAAAAAATCATAGTTGCTGGGTTTTTTTGGTGACGGTGACTAATTTTATTCCTCTCATCGCATGCAATCAATTTTTCATGCATAATTTCATGTTTGGTGAATGATTAATGTAAAAATAAATTCACATAATCTTGAATTTTCCTCCATTCTGAACCGTTTCGCCCAAGATTCACATACCGATTCTGCTAACCCAGTTCGTCACGATCATTTCGGTTCATTTCCAATCCAGCGTGTGATAAAGATTATGATAGACAATTGTCATCACTTCTCTAACAAAAACATTCGTTGTCTGCAAAAAAGGTCCAAAGCGTTTGTGAAAGATTTTATAAGGAAAAAAAAACAAGAAAAGTCTAAGTGGTGGATGCTCACAAGTGGTGGGGCCACTGGCCCTGTTGGCCCCGCCCTCAATCCAGACCTGACGATAGTTACAAAAGACAGACTACTCATTTCTAAAATATCGGAAGCACTCCATGAAAATTTTGGCTTCCTCGATTATAATCAAGGGGTCTCTGAATGCATTCAAGGACTCTTCTTATTCAGCTGGATTACACCTTGTTTTGCCGGGTCTGTCAGAAACCCCTTGAAAATCAATTGGTAATTCCTCCTAATTCACTTTTGTTATATAATATTTTGACAACTCCGCTCATAGTCCATAAAAAAATCAAGAATCTCTAACCCATCCGCTCCAAATTCAGGCATGAAATGAGCATGAATTTGAAACTTCATTCGTACTGTGTGTGATCCCTTTTCGACGATCGTTCTTTGTTGTCAAAGAAATATTTCCATTCTGTAATACGAACACTATGTTTAAAAATCCATCCATTTCAATTCAATAACGGAATGAAAACTGGATTTCAGAAATATATCCTTTCTGCTCTCAAATCCATGGAACAATCCCCAACTCTTATCGCATATCCCCACATTTCTTGAATCCGCAATCGACGGGAAATCACATTCATATTTATTGACGAACATAATATGATTTCCCGTAGTACAGGGTGGTCGTTGATACCTCCCATCGGTCATTGCTCGCTCACGGTATCGGTTTTTCATCGTCGATCAAGCGGAGAGAGCAGCAGGCGGTCGCTTTGTACACTCCGGGTGAGCGTGAAATAAACGTCATTAAACACTAAACTCAACGATCGCGTGTCATTAGGGAACGTGAGAAGATATAATTGTCGGGGAAAGGTGAGAGAGACATCATGGAGGGAGGAGAAATATTATCGGAAAGAGGAGCAGATTCGAGGGACAGTAATGATATTTGTAGACTAGCGGCTGCAGATTTGAATAATGGTCCCGCATAATGGATCGCGTATATCGCGGATGTATATATACACAAATCCTGCCTTTGACAAGCACCGATTTCGATAGGGGTTAGTTTAGCGCGATTATGATTAGTCACTGACGATTCGATTATTGAATCCTCCATTCGGCTCATTCTATTACCTACGATACCGATGTAGCCGATGTACCCAGTTAAGATCACAGGAGGAACGATAACACTGCATCGCAGGGTGAATATCAACAAGGGACTTGAAAATCACAGGACTTAATCCGGAAGGTCCATCGTGAATTAATACTCAGCATCTCAAAATTGGTCCTTTCAATTATCTCACAGTTGTTGATAATTTTTATGCAGGTATGAATTTATTGAGTGTTCTTTTTTGTCTTTCATTCTTCTTTTCACTACCTTTCTCTGTACACTCGTACGGGAGTAAAACAATATACTGCTACTGCTTGTAGCGATATCGATCTCCCGCCGATCAAACGTTGGCACGGAGAGAACAACAACTAATAGATTAATGCGGGATTCTGGTGGATTGCAATTTGTCAAACTCGAAGATATGCCGTTCCTGAGAGAGAAACAAAGAACATTCGATACAAACTTTCACACGTTCGCAATATTGCGTACACATCAAGGATGAATGAATTCTTGTCATTTCATCTGAGGATAAATTATTCTGGATACGATTTCTGTTATGAGTCTCTCAAGATAGTTGTCCTATTCTTTCATACTTTGTACCTTCAATGTTCTTGCTAAACTCTCTGCATTAATGTTGTGATAAAAATCGAATAACCATTATAACTTCTCTTGTTCACTGGAGAACAAACTTTTCCTCCACATTCTCTCGTCATTATTCGAAGGAAGTAATGACATTTATGATCAGACATGCTCTGTGATATTTATGTTATGATTCTTTGAAATTTTCAACGATTTTGTCGAATGAATATTGGTAATTTATTGCGGCTGTGCCGCAGTGATGGAGTTATTCCAGTATTGGATGTCAAATTTTATCACAATCCACCTCAGATCTTCGAACCGAATTCGTGATAATCTCGATAACTCGAACAGAATTTCAATAACCAAGATTTTCCCAAGGGAACACTCAATGTGTATAGGAAGAAAATTTGATACGTTCTTGCTCGAATTGTCTATACTCAACGTGAAAATAAAGTATTTTGAACTCCCATTGCGGTTTGATGCAACTGAAGTTTGGTTGTGAATAGAAATTAGGTTAAGTCGAATGTAAGCAAGATGATATGTCGATAGAAATGATTTCTCAACAGATACGTGCGATCACGAGAGAGACCCCATGTGGAAATACCCAGAGTTGCCAAATGGCGCAGTACTGGCGAAGTTGGATTTGCCAGACTTCGGCAGAAACAACTGTGTCCATTCGGAATCATTACCAGTGTTCCAACTGACGCCAAATGTTCGCCGAATGGCAGACGGTACTGGCTCACGTGGTCAAACGGTCTTGAGCCAGTATCGAATTCATACTGTTCGAAGGATATCCAGACCATACAGAAACGGAACCGCGTCAGTATCGAATCAGAGTTGGTTGGATGGTGAAATGCGGAAAAGGGACGATACGACACCAATATCGATGCAACGTTGTTCCAATATGGAATAAATCGTGGATAAGGATTACACTGAACTTTGCAATAACACGGTTACTTTGATGAGACAATACTGCGCCAGTATTGAGCCAGAGTTAGTATCAGCATTCAATATTTCCGATAGATGACAATGTTCCAGCATTGATAGGACTCTGGCTGACTATGGAATCAGTAGTCGACTGACGTTAGAATCACGTCTTGGCAATTCAGCTGTTGTAGTGAGCCGGAGTCTTGCCAGCATGAGGCCAGAGTTGGTATGATCATCAATATGTTTGAAAGATAGCAATGTACCAGTATTGATAAGACTCTGACTGATTACGAAATTGGTAGTCGACTGATATTGAAAGCACGATCTTGACGATTTGGCTGTTGCAGTGAGCCAAAATCGTGCCAGCATTGAGCCAGAGTTCTTATGAGCGTGCAATATGTTTGAAAGACGGCAATGTGTCAGTATTGATAGGACTCTGACTGACTACGGAATCGGGGGTCGAATGATATTAAAATCAAGATCTCAGCAAGTTGGCTGGTTTAGTGAGCCGAAGTCGCGCCAGCGTTCGGCCAGAGTTGATATCATCATTCAATATGTTCGAGAGACAACAATGTGCCAGCATTGATAGAACTCTATTCCACTGCGGAATCTATGGTGAATTGTTCAACTTCAACAGTCCCATTGCATTGAATAGCAATTTGAGTGATTCGTCGTGAACTTGGAGATCGGCTGTGTGATAGAGACTCAGTTCCTCACTCACAGGACCCGGGTTCGATCCTCATTCAGTGAAGTGTCAAGAAATCACTTCCGGAGTGCCTTTCTCCGATTACGATAAGAAGAACAACGAATCATTCAGATTCTCAGAGTTCGAATTTGATGTATCTCTTTTTTGCGTGAAACATAATTACTCCTGATAACTGCTGTTACCGGTACTGTGCCAGTACTGGGTCGGATTTGAATTTCCACATAGGATGTCATCATTTAGACTCCTTGTCATTTCTCATCCAGCTCTGGCAAGACAACTGATCCTGTTGCAATGCCAGAGTTTCACCACAGCAGGCTCACATCAAATATCGCTACCGCCGTGGTGATGAATGTTATACCGACCCTTAAGTAAAATGGTGTCAACATTCCAGTTCCTTTGCCAGTACTGACGCCTCCGGCAACAGTAGTGAGCCAGAAGCGGCCCGTGTTCTCATTTCCATATGGGACTATTTGGTGTCAAGGAAAGTGGATTCAGCCCGTGTGGAAATCAATTCTTGCCGGCACTTTGGGCCAAACTAGGCGTCCTCGTTTTATCTCAGGCCCTGTTTTGGTTACTTTCCCCAACCAGGAATTCACAAGGGGCGCAGTACTGCCCCAGTACTTTCCAAGACTGGCAGGGTACTGGCATTTGTCTGGGATGATAACGCTTTTCTGTACTGCGGATTGGGTACTAATACTATTATTCGCGATCAGTGCAGTGCCTGTACTGGATCAATAACTGGCTGGAATGAGGCTCTCAGTACTGGTTTATCAGTACACTAATAAAACTGTTGTTCTATTTATCCAGTACTGATCCCGTACGTGTTGGCCAAGTGTTGAAGACCCAATCCTGGCATTGTACTGCACTCGTTGCCGACATTGGCATTATTCGGATCTTTCTGATTGAGTTATAGGGCCTAGACAGGATTGCCACGCACTCATCTTCAAGGCGTGCATATTATTTCCAACTTGGGAACAATGCAGGCGATGAAACAAGGACCATCAAAAGGATAATAAATTGTTGAGAATATCATCAAATTGAATAAATGCTGCAAGGAGGAAACTTCCCCGACCGAAGATTGAGCTATCCAAGGCCCTATCTGTACCCAGACCACTTCGACTTGAGTCCAGATAGGGCCTGGAATGAGCAGATTCCAATTTCTATTCGGGTATTCCACCCAACATTATTCAAGAAACAGAACAGCCCCATTCAGTCTTGGAATTGACCATACAGTGATGTTTTGTCCGATTTCTTAGCATTGTTCACCGATAGTGTGAAAACAGTAATCATGGATGAAATATTTTTTTTGGTGCAAACACCGCAAAAAGTCAAAATTACCAATTCGATTCCAGTAAATTTGCTTCTTAAAGTAGGTTCATATTGAAAGAAGGAATCAACATAAGGACAAGGCCCTATGCAGGCTGTAGTTGGGTGCACTTAGATTTTCAGAACGGGGGAAACGTTGGAGATACAGCTTGGCCCTAGATGGGTTGTATGCAGATATGCTTAAACCAAGAACTTCGGGAGGGCCCTATTAAGGCTGCAGTTGGTGTGCCTAGATTTTCAAAGCCGGGGGAAAAATTGAGAATGCAACGTGGCTCCATATGGGCTTTATATGGGTGTCCTTGATTCAGATAAATCAGGCTGAATATCAGCAACCCGACTACGCCCCTTAGTGGCTGAGGTTAGGTCATCCTAAGTTTGGATACCTAATATAAGCCCTCATAAGGGAGGTAGAATTCCCTTCAGATTAATTTTGCGAGACTATTTCAAAAGGGACAACGTATTTAGTTGATTGAGAGATAATGTTGGAACACTCCTCCTCTCGAAATCTGTGCATTTTTTATCCCGCGGATTCGGTGATACAAATAACAGGAGCAGCAGCAGCAGCAGTAGTAACAAAAAATACGAAAAAACAAGTCCAGATACGCAAGTTGAAATATCGAAGCGTGGCTCTACTTCTTGTCACGCGTGTCAACGTGGATTAAATCTGACCAGAGCCATTCATGGTTTAAATTTGGGCAAACAAAATCGTTTGGAATCTCCCAGAGCTATCTCATCGTTTGGTTGAATTTCAAAGTTGGTTTGCAATAACAAAACGTCAAGCATAAATCCTCTCGACCTCTCAAAGAACATATTGATTCTATATAATCTCTCGGCGATTGTAAACGTTTCGAAAACGTGGAAAAATAACACATGTTGTGTAACAACCAACGTTGTGTATTGTATATCAATCGTGTTACACAATTTCGTAATTTTTGTACACGCTGTTTTTGTACCTCCCGTCGTATTTCCGCGCATCCCCTCCAGAATAGTCAAGTGACACGACTTTGGGAATATCCTCAATATTCTTCCCTGCTGTGCGGATCTTCCATTGTATCACGTCATTCTTATCGATCGATGCTCCCGACGAACAAAGGAATTAGATGTATTATTGTGTATATAGAGCGTATGTTTCCACTTCGAGAAGAGCGGTGACGGTAGGAACAGCAAGGAGCAGAGGACAAACAAGAACCGCCCGAAAGAAATGAAAGAAAAATTGACTCTGAGAAAATATTATACTCCTCCGAGTATCATCTATAGATCACGATAATACTGTGAAACGCATACAAAATTCTTACCCACTTACTTATTCAAGAATTAACATGAACAATCTCTTGCATTTCCTTGTTCCTTGCATTTTTCGGAAGCCAAGATAAAATGAGAAAGGATTAAACTCCGGTGGGTGTGCACTCATGGGTTTCCAAATGTGTATTTTAGACAGTTTCTACATGATTCGTGGGATTCCATCATGAATTTCGTACGGGCAAACGTTTAACATTCTTGCATGCATAGTAACGAGTGAATAGTTACGTGAATGGGTATCCAATTAAGAGTCTACATATAGTATTGTTTGCGAAAGGCTTTATTCTAGAATGTATGTATTTTCGAACCATAATTAGAGACGTGAGATTACTGGAAGTCCTAGAAGTCAGCTCAGTGTGAAGATGAGAATGTATCTGCGTGTATATACATAAAACGTATCAATGGGATGAGAAGGAAAATGGAACCAAGTGACCTTATTTTATGAATTTCTTTTAATTCTTTGAGACAATATCGCGATTTGAGGCTCGAGCTCTCTGAAAAGGATGAAATTCATAAAAAATGCAACCAAATAACATTATTCGAATTACATCCCCTTCTTGTGACCGGAGAAGTGAGTTCTCGCAACTACCATACACGCGAGTCATTTTGAAGGAAAAACGTATTAAAACACGTGGGATTATTCGTACACGCTGTTCAGATTAAGGTCTTGATTCCTTTCTTCCTTTTATTTTTTCCTCTCGTTCCCAGAGATAATAATCTCAGCAACAACGTTTACATTGTGGCATTTAAATTAATATGAATGAAGTTGAATTTTTATTCAGCACGTTTCTACATGGATGTATCAAATCATTAAACTCATCTTAATTCCATTTGCCTTTTACGCAAATGTTGCGAAGTACGTGACCTAATTTAGGAGCTGATTTATCCTGTTTCTCTTTTGATTTCGTGATTATTTTTCTTTTAATCCAATTCAGAATTATGTTGGAAATTCTCCCTTCATTTCATCCATGATGTTTAGAATCCACGATGAACATGTAACTTGAAACGGGTGGATGAGGAGGGATTTGCTCGATGAGTTGAGAATGAATCGTACGAGCTTTGGAATCCTGGAGACACGTTTCGAACAAAACTGACAAATGGAAAATTTATCTAGCATCAGTGAAGATCCTTGCAATCATTAAAAAGAGCCTCGAAATGAACTATGAGTTGTCAAATTCAGATGTCTTGCCAAGAAATCTTGAAGATTTCTAAATATCAGCCAGGACGTCAAACACTTTAGTTTGATACCTTCTTAAATATAATCAATTATGAAATATATTCAAATGAAGTTCTCGAAGGACTTATTCACAAACTCTGTATCACAATATTTGGATTGCTACTGGAAATTGTGGATCATGAATGATTCAAAAATCTCCCTCCATGTTGTCTAATCTTGGCGTTAAATCAGTATCCACTTCGATTTTGTATTTACCGTCCATACAGCTACTACCACTTCCCTGTATTGATGGATTTCACTGCCATAATTCAAACATTCATCACTAATCCGTTCCTCTCTCGTTCATGATATGAATTAATCACATACCTACAAGCATGTAAAAGGTATCCCACCGACCCATCATGATTCATTCACGCTGATTTTTTAATTACCATCGACATGTTAATTCCAGAAATGATTTTCGAAACCAATTATCGCAGCACTCACCGCACGTTTGAAATGAGGAAACATCATAAAATATTCATTCTCGGAACATCCGTGACTTATCAGTATGTTGACAATGGATCATCCACCACACACCCTTGTTTACTTTAACAGAAACGTCATAAAGGAAATACAGAGGGAGATTGAAGTAACTTTACCCTTTGAGAGATGGAGAACGAGATGAGAAGGAAATGAGGCGCTTCAGGCGGCATAGCTCACGCTGTTCCTGACCTCAATCAATGTCTGTATCATGGTTAGCTCCTTTGTGCGTGCCTTTTGCACAGCATAAATCACCTAATCTCTCACCGCAGCCAAATTCGTGTGTCTCACAGAGTCGATGCACTACGACGTTTGCGTTTGTTTCCTCCCGCTTCTCTGTGTGCGGTATACACGACGTATTACCGTGGAATTCGAATGAACGTCGAAACGTGTTATGCATCTTCGGTTAAGACAATAACATCCTTGTACACACTTATCGAATTCCCAATTTGCGATGAAAGCTTTTTTCCCAAGAGAACGTGAGAGGGAGATGGTAGAAATCTCAGATCCTATACTCGATCCGAACGAAGAAAAAACAAGCTTTTATACCTTCCATTATTGTGAGCTGGCATACAAGTCTGATTTGTACGTACACTCTTGAACGTGAGATTTATGATTTGTACGTGCCCGCTCGCGAGGCGTGACAAAATCATACACGTAAAACTCGTCTAATTGATGTTTCTTGCTCTAATGGTTCCTTGACCGACTAAAAAGTGGGAAAAGTTTCTAAAGCGAATGGAATTCGAATACACGTTTATAGTTTTTATCAAATATGAGAATGAACGATTTAAATTTCGAAGCATCGATGGTTCAACAGTCGCTTTCTGGTTTTCAATTTCATGTCACTATCCGAGCATGAAGTTGTCGTCGTTGTCGTCTGTCGTATAATCTGGAATAAGAATCGATTAACGGCGCGTGTGGGTTCTGTGATTTTGGAGCTGATTCGAAGAATGCGACGGAAAGCGTTTTGATACAAAGAGCTTCGAGGTGACTTTGATCAAAAATTAATCATAGTTTAATTCCGATTTCAATGTTTTTCCACGAGGTAGGAGACAGAAGATCGTTCGACGTATAACAAGATTCTTCAATTCTTAGAACTTATTCAGCTGTTCTATTTAGCTGTTCTTCGTTGTGAGATTCAGAGCGTTCTGTTTAAATTAATATTCAGGAAGCGTAGTGTATGGAATATGTGCATGTATTCGGAATGTAGCGAATACCTCCTTTGTGCGTCTTTGAGACATTTAAGACATTCCACCGTGAAAATGCTTGAGTTTGAAACGTAAAGAGCTTTTAACGGTACGCTCAACGATCGATGTATATACACTGTCAAAACAATCCGTCTTAAGTTTCATAAAATTATTATGAAACTTTTCACATAACACAATCAGAGATAACCAAAACCAAGTGAATAACCGATGAAAAATTCAGTTTGTACCGATACAAGCGCCATCAAATGTGAAAAAATCGATCTCCATGTATAATTTTTCCGGTGTTGGAATATCCTTGATGTCGCCCCGTGAAAAAATCGTTGAGGTATCATTATGCGTATTCAGGCCTAATCATGGACATTTTTCGGCAAAATTATTCGTGTTCAATACTGAGCCTGATTACACCAGGTCGTTCATTTTTGAGCTTTGTCATCACTTCAAAGGCTTCAATTTTGTACCCACGTGGGAACCGTGATCAAACTTAACCACCAGTGATACCATACCTGACAAACCATTCTCGCTCGTGATCATGCAAAATTTCACCAACTGAGGAATATTCATACAAAATGACTCTGTGTTGATTTTTTTATTACGAATACACATGCTTCATCATGCTAAATCGGCCCCAAACGCAGGCGCGTACACCTGATCACGCATGATCATGCCTGAAAACTGGAAACTAGAAAATGGGAGCTGCATAAGCACAATAAGTAGGAATGATTAACAATAAATTAGTATTTGATAACATTATTATGGTTTCATTCCTTCACAAAAAACTTATGCATAATGTATAATGGAGCATGATCAAGCGTGATTGGGTGTAATTGTCCTCATCACTTGGGTACAAAATTGAGGCCTGATCACGCCTGATCAGACTTTAGTCATCAGCTCTGATCAGGCCTGAGCAAGCGTGAACAATTCTTTCACGGGAAATTATACACATTAAAGGATGAAGTCGGGTAAAAAATTCTCCTCGGATGGTAAAATAATCGGGTGTTGAAATGAACTCTGCTGAATGTTTTTTTTCAACACTCGCTGTATTCAGAACGTTTGGTAAAAGCTTCACTGCTCTCAGTGTTGAATTCCACTCGCCCCAGGGCTGCAGTGTGAAATAATTCAAAGACATACAAAAACATCAACACACAGAAGAGTGTGAAATACACTCGCCGTCCATGATAGAAAAAACGCCCTCCCACGTGTGGACCTGTATGAACCACTCAGAATGTTACTTATTCAGTGTTGAATTTCACGCTCAATTTTTGACTGTATAGTATCAGACCAATCAGAATTATAGCAAACATTGTCGAGAATGTGGGGAGTTTCTCTTCAAACTATTGGTGGATTTCATGCCCTTATCGGGGGGGGGGGGGGGGGTTGTTTTTCTATCGAAAATGACAAATTTTTCCACCACTTTGAGAAGTGATTTTGTTTTTTGAGTGTTAAATCCTCTTCAAATGGAGGAGAAGTTCACCAAATTATGGTGAAGAATTTCCCATCTGCGGAGGAACTCTGCTGCCACCATTTGTTGGAGGAGAATTCCGTAATCATCGTTTAGAATGCACAATATTACACAGTTTTGAATTGATAGTATGAATTATGAGACACATAAATATGACATCTGCACACCAAACCAAAATTCAAAAAAACGTGTTTGCACAACTCTTGGACTTGATGAGTGTCCAACCAAAAGGCATCCTTGAGCTTTCTTCCATGTTAAAACACATCTGTACTTTTTTGCAGTTCATGAAAAGTTCATCAAGAGTTCGAATGAAGTACAAACAATTACTTATAAATCGTTGAGAATGTTTCCCAACATTACGTATGAAGAGTAGGGTGGAGAAATGTCTTGTGATTAGGAGTTGTGAGAACTCCACAAAGATGCTTTTTGTGCATTGTGGAAGAAGTGTTGTCAGAATTAACACCAGCGGAGACTATAGAAATCCACCCTGAAATTTGGTGTCATAATAACTTCGAATGGCGTTGGAATGGAACCATGCGAGGTCAAAACGACACCGTGAGGTAAAAAAATAATAATCCGAGTAAAAAGAGAAGGTACGGGATCAGTAGGAGAAAGTGTGTTATCGATTGAGGGAGAGTACTGTTGCAAGTTCGGTGCGAAGTCCAGGTCTGGTGATGGAAGGATCGGAGAAGTTGAAGCTCCACAATATCCCTCAAAAATCAGTCAAATGTCCCTCACCACTGACTTCTCACGGATTACTGACGAACTCTAGAGAACCGTAATATCAAATTGAGTTCCTCAAAAGTTCCTTGAAAGTCACCCAAAAGTCAGTCAAACTATAAGGTAATGTCATATTCCACACTATTCTTCCAAAGTCCCTTGAAAGTCCACCCAAAGTCCGTCCGTATTGACTTCTCACGGATCAATGGCAAACTCTTGCGACACATCTCCCACAAACTACCTCAAAAGTCCGTACAAAGTCAATTACAATATTCAAATCCCGTGATGGGATATTTCGAAAAAAATGCTGAAACCCCGGTGAAAAATGCATCTGGCGCCTTTCGTACCAGTGGCTTCACTCATCCAGTCATTTTCTACGTCAGTGTCAGCATGATTACCTTGAATAACTTCAACGGACTTTTCTCTGACTTTCTTTTTTACTCGGGAAGTCGATGAAAAGTCGCTAGTAGATTTCTCCGAGCCGTACTTAAGCTCGAATCCGCGTTCCTGTTGCTCCTCCCAAAAAATCAGTAACAAAATATTGTGTACCGATTTTTAATTGTATAATCACTCTACTTTTTCATGAATAATATTCGCTCCTCCAATTTGAGCAGTTGTCCCCAAGGATCGACTTTGAGCTGTACTCCAGCATAACCCTCGGCTATGAATATATTTTCTAAAGTAAGCTAAGAAGCGCTGGGCACCGTCTTCGATCTGTCCTCTCGCTTGACTTCGGATTCATTCCAATTGTTCACACGGTCAAAAAAAGTCCTAGACATCGATCCTGACTCGTAGTTCTACCGAACCCTCGATCAATGATCGATGTCACTGAAGTTGAGCAAAAATCACACGGAATCCATATTCAGCGGTACTCTAGCGTGACTTTCCGATAATGGTGTTTTGTCCGGAATTGACAATGAAAAGTTGCTAAGGATATCTGTACTCCTGTTTTCACTATGAATGTCTCATCATTGTTACAGAAATCAAGAAAGGTCTGGAACGTCGATTCTAAACTGCAATCTTATCCAAAATGCTTGATAAGGATCAATGATCCTTTCTCTTTGAATCAAGTAAATGTCAGTCAGGTTCGATTTTGAGCTGTACTTTGGCGTTACTCTTGGCTCATTAAGGAAAAAAATCATCAAGAATAGTTTCTGACCAAGACTTCTGCTTGACTTTGGATTCTCAATATTGTGAAAATGATGAAAATGTCATTCCTTCAGGTTTCGATCGCCGGAAGTTGTTATAAAAATTCACGGAAAGTAATGCCGAATCCCTTTATTCGATGTTCCACTCGACGAGCGGTGTAAACTTTCAAATCCGGGATCGTCCTGTGAGCCGCATTCTCTCCAACTGCTCCGATCCTTCCATCACCAGATCCGGACTTCGTACCGAACTTGCAATAGTACTTTCCCTCAATCAATACCACACTTTTATTTTTTACTAATGCCGTACCTTCTTTTTTTTACTCGGGAACATGCGGGTGGACTTTTTCTGCCCCCGCCAATTTTCTTTCAATGTATTTTTATTTGGTTTGGTTTGGTTCGGTATTCTGATTTGTGTTCTTTTTCTGTGAAATCTCTGTGAAGTGAAACATGGAAAAAATTTTCTCCATACGAAATGAAGTAATGAATGATGTCCAAAGTTCTGTAATGAGCCCTGATTATAAATTACAGGGAACACAATAAAGATTTCCCCCCAGTATTTTCATTCACAAATTTTCAAGTTACAAACCATGGATATTGAATCATTCCTGATTAATCCCGGTGAATACGCACTCCTGTGAAAATAACAAACTATTTGCTATCACAACAATCTTATCAGGTACCACAGCGATTTTTGAATTACGGCATGAAAAAATCTTTGCCCTCCAACGAAATTTGTTTGCTATTCTCTGTATAACACTGAAAATTTGGCTAGTTTTGCTCTCTCATCAACCCAGTTTGTGGTGACAACGGGGTTCAAACTAGTTCGGCAGAGAGATTTGCTATCCTGTATGTAATACCTCGATTTGCCGCGTCAGCAGATTTTTATGCCCTGAGGAGTATCTACAGAACAGTTGTATAATGATCGTTGAAAATTGTGAGTTTTCACGCGAACGTGACTTTTCTTTTAGATAAAAGCATATCAACTTTTCGGATCGATATCCACAGGAGATTTTCGCTTTGTATGCTCCGTTTATGATACATGATATAATTCACAGACATGAACATTATTGCGGCTGCAATAATTATAAAAAGACCCATGATATCTGAATACTATTATTACGAAAGACTAGGTACATAATAAAAGGTTTCATTCCAAGTGCGCGTTTATCTGCACACTTGACGTGAGTGAAAGCTGAATTGCATTATGAACCAACGTACGTGAAACTACTATACAATAAATTATTCAAGATCAATGCGCTTCGAAAGGAAAATTCTCTCCCATAGTCATTATTTCAAATATCGACTCGATGGTGTTGTTCTCACATGTCCCCTCTTGGTGCTGATTTTTCCTGTATGTTTTTCCCCTGCTTTTTCATTCCCTTGAAATCGAATCGTTGAAGCATATGAATCTACTCGAGATGAATCTTTAATTACCGTTCTTGCATATTCGTCTGCATTTGTGTAGAATTATCAAATACACTTTGAGGAAAAAGCAACATATGGTTACAGGAACTTTATTCGCATGGTCAAGCATTCACAATTGCGGTGATTTGAAATTTGGTTCCGATGACAACTGAAACAAGACAGAATCGCATGCACTTAGTTGTGATAATAACTATATAAAAAGGTCCCAAAACCCATCAAAGCAAAAAACAACTTCATTTTCTGATTGTGAGAAGCAGATTTTCGCAAATCATTCGCATTGGAATTTTAATTTCATTCGTGCAAGTGGCTGACATAATACTTTATGAAACAGAAGAATAAGTTTGAACGATGGAGAATCAAAATTCACAGGAGCTCTTCCTGTACAGTACCGATATGAATCGTTGGTTTTTGCAGCCTATAGGGCTGTGGCCATGGCAATTACCCTATCGTTCGATTGGACGAACCCTGACGGTGACCTTGAGTGTCCTGTCCGGTTTGGTGATCAGTTTCACAGGTATTCCTGGTATCCTGTGTTTGATGTTCAGTGATCGTGATCTAAATACTTTCATCCAGATTTACGGCCCTACGAGTTACATCATCATTACAATCTTGCAATTTTATTTTCTAATGACCCAACAGACTGAAATTGGTCAATGCTTAGAGCATATACGAGAAGATTGGAAATTGGCAGAGAATCAAATCGTGCATCGAGAAATTCTGTTAGAATCTGCCAAGATCGGACGTTCTTTGACTCAATTTCAGGTGTGTGTTCGATATGGCTCATGGGTTTTCTACACAATTCTGATGCCAACGATGGTGAAACCAATGGAAGTAATTGAGAACGTCACCGTTCGAGCCTTTCCTTATCCAATATATCGAGGTTTGATAGATCCACGGGACAGTCCGTATCTGGAGACGGTATTGGTCCTGCAATCTCTTGGTACTTACGTGGCTTCTTCTGTGAATGTTGGTGCGGGAGGTTTGACTGCAGCCTTCATCACCCATGCTTGTGGCCAATTGAAGATTCTTCCTGATTTACTTGGATCGCTAGGGAATAAACATTCTGGAGATTGTTGTAAGAACGGGGAAGACGATGGAAGAATGAACAGAACGGCACTCGCTCATTCGGTGAAACATCATTTACGAGCTCTCTAGTAAGGATCGCTTTTTCGTGAGTCTTGGTTTGTGAGAAATCAAGGTGTTCTGTGGCTAGATAGTGAGCGAAGATTGTTACAGGACTTCTTTGGTTCTATATCTCCTGAAAGTTTCATGTCTCTCTTCTATTCTTATACCTCTATGTATGATATCGGACCGGACTTGATCAATTCGATAGTCCCTCGATTACAGATGTTTTCCTCTTACCCGTGAAAAAATCGTTCAGGTCTGATCATGAACAGTTTTTGGCAAAATTTCTCATGCTCAACACTGACTGTACGTGGTCGGGCCTGACTACGCCTGATCGTTCATTTTTCGGCTCAATCATAATTGAAGAGGCTTCAATTTTGTACCCACGTGGAAACCCGTGATCAAGCTTGACTACGTGCGATCATACCAGACAAATCATTCTCGCTCTTGATCATGCAAAATCGTCCCAAATGAGGAGCATTCACACTAAATGACTCTTTGTTGGTACTTTCATCACATGGAGAAAACATTTGCTTAAATATTCCAGTGTACCACCGGATCGGGGCGCCATATCGGTTTCTTCGAGGAAAATTACTGTGTGATCGTTTAGAATCACGCGAGATCATGCCTGAGAACTGAGAGATAGGAACTGCATCAGGATAATAAGGAGAAGTGATTAACAATACGTTATTCTTTTGTAAAATTAGAGGACGGATAATGAAAGGAATCTTTCATTTTGCCAAATTATAAACTTCATTGATTCTGTATGGATTTTTCACGCATAATAGAGCATAATCAAGTGTGATTAGTCCTGATTACGTGGGTATAAAATTGAGACCTGATCACGCTTGATGAACAAGGCCTGAGCAGGCGTGGAGGATTTTTTCACGGGTAGTGTGCCAATTTTGTACCCATATTATTGGGACCAATTGTGTCGAACTACGCCCAATAACGCCTGATTATGCTTGACTACATGAATCAATGAATTATACAAAACGACCAGGCGTAGTCAGGCTCAACCGCGCGCAGTCAGGATTGAGTACAAATGATTCTGCCGAAAAATATCCACGATCAGGCCTGATCATGCCCAATCAGACCTCAAAGATTCTTTCAAGGGCTATTTTTTTCTGATTCAAAAATCAGAATTCATTTGATTGTAGAATATTTTGATAAATTTTCCAGTTTCATTTCGACAACACGAAGGCTTCTGAATGGGATATGCTTCTTGGAATTTGTGAACTGTGCATCGAACATTTGTCTCGTTGGATTTTATACAATCAAGGTAAGAAACGTCATGAAATCTTTTACAATGATTTCATGATTCAATAAACCCTACGAAGGACTGTAGGTACACCTACGGATTTGGCATGCCAAATCGAATCCCATCAAACCAAATACACGGAAGAAAAACAATCCACGGCAACAGGGAAGTATGATTTCGCTGGGTACCTTTTGCTGGAGCAGAGAATTTTTTTCCGTGAATCTATCCGCTATCACAGCAATCTGATTAGCTGTGGCAGGAAAAAATATTGACTTCTCCAGCAAGATTTGTTTGCTATTTCATATTTGATACTGAAAATTCTCTGAAGGAGCGAACATTTCTTGCTGCTACAAAAATATCTGTGAGATATAATTCTTGTTCATTGTGGGGAGTGAATTACGGCATCCATGATTTTATCGGAGTGATCAAAAGAATCAAATATTTACTTGATTTATCCATTATGAGCAACTCTTTGCTATCCAACTGACTTTCCTGGTGTTGATTGACTGCCCTAATCAAAATGTCCGACTGATCCTGACGGATTTCGGTCAAAATTTTGTCTGGTTCTGTCGGAATTCATCATGCCTGGGACAAAAACCGACCAAATCTTGACAGAAAATTATCTTTCGGACATTTGGAATAGGTTGACGAATATTAAATTCAAATTGATCATCATCCCGTGAATGTAAGAATAATAATTTCAATATGGTTTTAGGAATGGAAAAATAGCGAGCCTTTGACAATTCTCTCTTGGTGTATAGTTCTCACCTCACTCGTTGCGGAAATCTTTACACTCTGTTATGTTGGGGAACTCTTGATGGAGCAGGTATCTGTCATATTGTAGCATGAGAAAAAAAAGACGGTCGTATTAACAACTATTGATTTTCCATCACAAGATAAAATGAAATACAAAAAGCAGGGAAAATTCATAAGATTACAAAATATTGACTGAGTGAGCAAAAATACATATTTTTCCAAACCATTCTGTCAAAAAATGACAAAAAAAATGTGTCGGCTTTTGACTAGGTGGAAATCTTGTCATTTTTTGACCGGATTTCCTGGGACAAAAACCGTTCAAAGCTTGACAACTATTTTTTGTCCAGACCTGCCTGGCATTTCCAGCAAAAATCATTTGGACGTCACTGTAAACAAGATAGGTTCCTTAGGTAGACGTTTGTACTGATATTTAATAAAACCCACAGTGCCTGGTATTAGATTGATTGCATTAATCAAGACCTATTTTTTACTGTCAATGTCGTTTCTCATATCGAGAAAAATAGAATCGCTTTGATCATGAAAGCATTATCATGGCAATTTATCATTAGCAATCTCATCACCACGGATAAAATCATATACACAGAAAAAAGGATTTCCCTGAATCTGAGAAATTGTGATTCGAATAAATTCAAATAAATATTTCTTCAAAGAAAGTAAATATTTCCTGTAATTAAGAAACTATATGTTTTTGTTGAAGAAATATGTATTCGGATTTACTCAACAAACATCCAAAGATATCTGCAAGACATCTACAAGTTATCCTTAGGGAGACATATTTTAGATCCATCGAAAAGATGTCTTTTAGATATTTAAATGACATCACAAAAGAGATATCTTCAAGATACATCGAAATGGTATCTTTGAGATATCTTGAAAAAATGTCAGGAACATGTGTTCGAGGTATTTATGAGAGACATCTTCCAGATGTCGGATCGGCACAGTCTAAAAGACATCTTCAAAGAGTTTCTGAATATCTGTTGAACATTTTAAGAATTGTCTAAGTAAGAAGGGCAAAAGTCATGCCATGTTCCTTTTTCAGAACTCCTCAGTGATTCTTTTGTATCATCTGGGATGTCTTAATGATTCCACGAAAGATATCTCAAGGATATATAAAACGTATCTTAAAAGAATCAACAAAATATCTTGAGGCATGTGAAAAATGTTTTCCACATCCCTAAATAATCGAAGACATATCTTAGATCTATCTCAAAGATGTCTTCCATGTATCTAAAACATATCTTTGTCAGCATATCTAGAAGATATCTTGTGCAAGACATTTTTGTGATATCTGAAACTTGTTAAAATTTGTTTCATGAGAGGTCTTTGAGATGTCGGAAAGATATCTTCACGTACGTCTTCCAAGACATCTTCCATGATTTTAAGACATCTTTTAGATACTGATAGATATGTTTTCGTTTGTTGGGTATTGAAATAATAATTCCTCAAATTCAAAGGAATACTTTTTTCTGTGGAGTATAATAAGTTCTCCAAGAATTATCAAATCAGCCGACTCATTTTGTATTATTTTGCAGTGCAGTAAAGTTGGCGAAGCCGTGTATATGATAGATTGGTACCAATTCTCAGGCTGTCAAGCGATGAATTTGAAAATGATCATGACAGTGGTAGGGTTCTCCAACAGATTCACGGTTGGGAAATTCGTGACATTATCACTCTATACTTTCTCTAACGTGAGTCAATTTTCTTTCGATCGTCAATGTTTAATTTGAGTTCAAATCAACAAATCAACCTATCCAACTTTTTCCAGGTTATCAGAACAGCGATTACGTACTTGAATTTACTTCGTACCATTACGATATGATAATGCTACGCTTTAATGATTCTGTAATTTCTAAGATATATATAATATTTTATCAAAATACTTTTCTTTGTGAAATTTTACACGAATTATTATCGAGAGTTCAGAAATGTATCTGCCAAAATTCATCAACCTCCACAGCTATCTGTTCTCCTAAAGAACACTCGTAGACCACATAGGTGCGTTTGGAAGGTTCTAAAAAAGGATCCGGAAAATAACCCAAGGAGCACAAGAATGTTTGGAATATTCTATGAACAGGCACAGAATATATTGATACGTTGTGAATGTCCTATGGACATCCATAGAATATTTCCGCATATTTGAATGTTCTATGGACATTTATAGAATATTTCAAACATCCTTGTGGTACAAGGAAAGATGAAGGTTCATAAAAAAGTTCCAAAGTGTCGATTTCAGCACTCTATCAGATTTTAATTCATGCCTCCTAAAAGATCTACAGCTCCAGTAATCTTGTTTTCCAAACCCCTTGAATGGTCAACTTATTTTTCCAACAACCCTGAAACCAAACCTCACATTAGAAAATGATACATAGAAAAGTTATTCTCTCTCAGGGATACGATGGTGAAAAGCGGGTAGTGTTTTCTCGGACGTCCTGTATATGAATTCGATATTCTGATGTGAGGGTAACCATTCACGTGATCTCATAAACGGTTTCTGCACACTTTGATGTTTCTTGCGTAGTCTTACGTGAATTGAGTGAACTTCCCGCGCGAGTCTTATGAAAAATAGTATACGTTTCTCGGGAGATAAGTACGCCATTACAACTCATGTATTGTCGCCCTCGCTTCGCTGGTGCGAAAAACTCACACTCGTTGGTGATTGCGTCCTTTTATCCCTTGATACGTGATATCCGTTATTCCACGTGTGTGTGTGTGTGTGTGTGTGTGTGTGTGTGTCCTGAAAGTTAACTTTGGATGAAACGTTCAAGGTCAATTTTGAGAATTTTAGCTGCTATGAATCTGTTCAACCCTCCCCGACACTTAGTCCGTATATGAAACGATGTTTTTTAATGCGCTTGTAACTGTAGAATATGGATCAAACATTTACAGTAGCTATAATCCTGATGAATTTCTAGTAAATACATTAGCAAATGGGAAAAAATGGTACCAATTAATTTGATTCGCCTCTGAAGTACCGTAAAAGGTCTTAGAACACATCACCACAAATATACGTTTGTGTCGGAAAGGGTTAACCTCACAGAACTGGAAAAATATAACGTCACTACCCCTAGTAGTAATTTTCCAATTGTAACACTCACCTCAACAAAAAACTACATACCCTATTAGCTTACTTATGCGTAGCTAATTTGACTAGCAACTCAAAATCGACGGATTTGAGTTCCTAGTTTTTCGTTGGGACGGGTGTTACAACTAAAGAATGACTAGAAGAATCTCTCCTAAGGACCCTCACAGCACCACATTCCTAGGAGAATTCTTGAAGAATTCATAGAAAAAAAAAATCAATTCAATAAGAATTTGTAATGGATTCTTCTGGGACAGTGGTGCTGTGTGGGTGAATATTTGATAAAAGTTGCTGAACAAAGGTTGCTCTGACATGATTCGTTAAATTTACGCAGATTTTGCTGGGAATTTGTTACGCATCTGATTGGGAGTTTCATAAATTCAAGCAATTTCCCAGCAACGCGACAACATCTGAAGCAAATATTTCAAGTTCATGCCATATTGTTGCGCAAACTGTTGTTGAGCGATTCCAACAATTCTTCGCATAATCATGTTTATCAAAAACTCATCCTAACTATGAAAATTTGATCTGGTCCCAAAATCGAAATTCTATAAAGACAATTCTGGATTGAGCAAGTGTTTGGAAGATGTGGAATTTTCATTCAAGTGTGAATGATATTGAATTTAGGAGAGATAAACAGAAGAAAGTATTGTCACAAACATCTATTCGAGTTTGACGCGAGAAACTTTGTAATCTTCACGGAAAGAAACTCATGCTGGATTTTCGAAAAGACACTTCACGGAAGTTATATCCCCTGTGACCTGTAGCATTCGTGAGAGAATTCGCTCTTGAATTTATAGAAATGCCCATGCCACTGAACGCAGGATGGAATCCTCCGAGTATTGCCGATGGATACGTTGAAAAAATGTTTCTCCCTTCATATATCAATGTTGTATCGAATTTTGTTAATTTCCTGTTATTATAAACTTTGTGGTTTGAATCGAAGAAAGAGAGTCCTGATTCTATCCATGCTGTTATCATGAATATCAGAATTTCGATATGAAATTTTGAATGAGCGATCAATCAGTGAAACCTTGTTTCTCAAATCCTGCATTGCTCATCCCACGTTTCCTTGATACGTTCTCAGAGAATTGATAACACGGAGGGGTGAAAAATACTACATGGAGAAGAATTTAGAGCGAAATTTACCATGGCACTTTGTAACCGAGGAAGAGACTGAACTTACAATCGAATTTATAATACTATGACGAGACAATAGAAGCCTGATCAGGGCTGCTAACTAAAGCCCTGATCATGCCCAATTACACCCAATCATGCTTGATTATGCTCCATTAAACATGAGGAATTCATACAAAATCAATAAGTTCTTTGTAAAGGAATTGAACTATAATAACGTTATTATCCAACACTAATTTATTGTTGATCATCTCTGCTCATTGTGCTTATGCAGCGCCCATTCTCTAGTTTCCAGTTTTCAGGCATTATCATGCGTGATCAGGTGGACGCGTCTGCGTTCAGGGTCGATTTAGCATGATCAAGCATGTGTATTTATGATAGAAAAATCAACACAGAGTCATTTTGTATGAATATTCCTCAGTTGGTGAGATTTAGCATGATCGCGAGCGAGAATGATTTGTCGGGCATTATCGCTGGTGGTTGAGCTTGATCACGGGTTTCCACGTGGGTACAAAATTGAAGCATTTGAAGAGATGGCGAAGCTCAAAAACGAACGACCAGGTGTAATCAGGCTCACTCACGTGCAGTCAGTATTGAACACGAATAATTCTGCCGAAAAATGTCTATGAGTAGGCCTGAACACGCATAATCAGACCTGAACAATTTTTTCACGGGCCATTAGAAATTCAGTCTGTTCCTCGGCCGCAAAAGTCCCATAATAAATTTAACTATAAATTTCTCTCCGTGTAGGTGTATAGTATGCGAATATTGAGATAGACAAAAAATAGGAAAACATTGCTGAATCTATCAGAGAAACTGACTTAGACGGGCTGGAACAATCGAGGATTAATATACTACTCTAATATGTCATAATTACAATATACCTGAGTTGTAACCTGATATTCTCGCATCATATTACGCCCGTCACTTATCAGACATACCTTGGCTCGTACATAATTCAGATGTAATCTTTGTGATGTCGCAGATACATAAACAGAACAAATGTTTCGAGCTGAATTACAACAGGAATTTGGGTATGAAACAGATATAACCGGAGAGAAGATTGGGAAGGGATTTCGCTGTACATTCCTCATCATCATTCTCGTTAATAACAATCAATTATGCTCAAAGGGTATCCAGACGATCATACAAAATTCATCATTCAATTAAAATCTTTTCAAACAAGCAAGTCGATGATAAAAAATGTACAGTTTATCAGCGTGTTAATGAAATTCGTCAAAGCGACGTGGTATTAAATTACCCTTAAAGTGGGACGGCTTGGAGATTCTTATAGTCATGATTTCATTCTGTTTCGTTGTTTTTTTTATGACGTACAAAGGGACATTCTGAGAACGAAAACAAAGGGAACCAGCTATTTAATTCATTTCTATCCTATTCGTTTATATCGTTTCATGTTCCCTCCAGCTCAGTTCCGTTTCGTCTCTTTCCCATCAGCATTCTTCAGTCTGGCATTTCCATTTCTCGGTTATAGTCACCTCCTTCTTTTCATCTCTCTCTCTCTCTCACCCACGCCATACATACCTATCTCATTTACTACCCCTTCGCTCACCTCTGCACAACGAATCTCTGTATTTTCTCATTCAACCGATAGACTTTTCTTCTCGCTTCACCTACAGAAGGTGAGACTGGAAATTCCCCCTCTCTCATTTTCTATACACACATATATATATAACCTCACGCTACCAGGTATTTCTTCTACTTCCTCGAACTACCACTACTCAGCTGCACTTTCTTCCTTCGTAAGACGCAACTAAGCTCTCTCTCTCCTCTTTCTCTCTACCTCGTAATCCATCTTTTTCTCCTGCCTCGTTCCTTGTTTTGTACGTGGGATTGTATATACATATAACGCTACTACAGCTGGGAAATCCGTTGGAGGAAAGCATCTTGATATTAAAGACCCGCCATAAATTATATGGCATTGTGTTCGAAGCCTCGCTCTTATTTACTTGCTGGCTTTTTCTCTGCTTTGTCTTCTTCGTTTTTTTTCACTATCCTCTTTTCATTCGATCTCAAATGTCATTTCCCCACCCTCGGGTCGTATCAATTTATATCGTTCCTGCTGAAAATGCAAGTGAGGGATAAAACTGTGAATCATTCCGTCTATTGGAATCGGTGAACACAAAGTTCCACAATTATTTTTGAAATCGTCCTCCCTGTTCAAACCTAACACCCCATCGTAGCTGTGATCCGAAGATTCACCTGCTTTAGAGTATTTTGTATACAAAATGAGTTTACGCGGTTGATAACGACTACGACGATGATGATATCCGGAACGTCAATGAACGTGATAGATGAATTTCGAAGCGAATAAATTTCAGATGAATTTCCACATGGACAGATGGATTTGCATGAAATTCATATTCCGTGGGATCGTGAAATTGAAGGCATGGGCGGAAAAAAAAACAAATGGATATTATAAATTTGAGGGTGTAGGAGGAAAAATGTACATAGCTCTCGTGTAATTGTTGGGAGATTTACGATGAAGAGATATGTCGGGTTTCTGGAATGAATTGTATTCATTTATGTACGTTTTTGAAATTTTTCTTCCTGATCAGGTATCGCGTATATTCATCTTCTAGGTCCGAATAATTCAATTGAGCTTTTTTGTTATTTTTGTTATACCCACACGTGTTCGTGTTTCATAGAATAAGTTTTGACAAATTTCCACATGGGAATCATTCGTTATTACATTCGAGGATCACATCCTCCGAGGATAATAAAGACGAGATTATTGTTGTTGAAAATGACCGAATGGGAGAAGCGAGAGAGTAATATAGAAATAAGCTTTGGGAAAAAGTGAATAATAAAGTAAAAGATTATGAGAAGACATGATGATAAACGTGGGATACTTATGGACAGAAGATGAAGACAAGACGAAATGAGAATAACGGTATCATCGAGTGAAATTAACGCGGAGAAATACGAAAGATATTCGAAACTAACCCTGTATTACAACCCCTGGAATATGTAAATCATATTGATACTGAATTGATCTCTGGAGGGATGTTTCTTGTGAATGATAAAACGCGATACAAACCAATAGAACAGTGGTATCTGTGTGAGAAAGAACAGAGGAGAAAAAATGTAAAGTAAATCCTCTATCAACTTACATGAAGAATAAGAAGAGAAGAGATAAAAAAAAAGGCAAGAGATGGAAGGCAAGGGTATCATCTATATTGTCAATATGATGACTCTGACGTTGTTGGAACGGATGACAGGTGACAAGATAAGTGCACTGTCAGCCGCGACACGGAAGTTGGTAGAGGAGTTGAGACGAGGAAAAGCGTAAATCTAGTTCTGCTCCATCTCGACTTTCTCAAACCAAAATCCTGCAGTTGTCGAACGTTGCGTGGCTGCAGTCGTGGAATCGAAGATCGGGGAGGACATTAAAGATTTCGATAGAAGGATGTGTGTGGGAGGATGACGGGGGGGGGGGGGAGGAAATGACGAAAAGCACTTCATCTTCTTGGCCCAAAACTTATATCAAAAGTAACGAAAAACTTTTTTCTACCGTGCCATGATAGAGTTCTCCTCTACGGGAGAGCTTGGATCTCGAAGAAGGGAGTGTGATTTTCATTATTGACGAAATCTTACTTTCCTTCTTCTTTTTCTTCTTTTTCTTGATCCATTCTCATTCAAATGAGATAGGATAAAAGCAGATTGATGTTTTATTTCTGAATCCTTCGGATAGTTTCTAATTCATTTGATCAACAACTGATTGGAGAATCAACTAACGCCCGTGTAGAGAATGAAGTTGGGCGCCGATCAGGTTCCGATTGTTGTTATTCGAATTAGCATGATCAAGCATGTGTATTTGTGATAGAAGAATCAACATAGAGTCATTTTGTATGAATATTTCTCAGTTGGTGAGATTTTGCATGATCACAAGCGAGAATGGTTCGTCAGGCATGATCGCTGGTGGTTAAGCTTAATCACGGGTTTCCACGTGGGTACAACATTGAAGCCTTTGAAGTGATGATAGAGCTGAAAAATGAACGACCAGGTGTCATCAGGTTCACTCACGTGCAGTCAGTATTGAACACGAATAATTTTGCCGAAAAATGTCCATGATTAGGCCTGAACACGCGTAATTAGACTTGAACAGTTTCTTCACGGGTTGACTTATACTGTTCATGTGAAGTGCATTCCTACTAACATTCAAGGCAATTCTGATCTATCTGTATGTCACCTGTAAATTCACAGGGACACTAGGATCCCACATAGCACTAATGTCTCAGGAATATTTCCAGAATGTTCTGCACTATATTGAAGTACTGATAACATGAGATTATATCCACATATCAATGTGGAATTGCTTGGAGTTACATGTCCTTTTCAATGTTAAATTACTTGAAATTTTGGTAAAAATACTGTTGATATATATATGCGTGTAAATTTACCTCAGTTAGTAGCCTGTGGTTTTCGCAAAATATTATATGGGTGAATTCTCTTGCCATTGACATCTCCATGACATTATTCGCAAGATTTTTTACAGCTACTGCACTGTTATGTGGCCGATTCAAGAGTGGAAAGAGAATCCATTTCATTTGAATGTCGTATACGTGCACTGTTCCATCAGTATCATGACTATCTTGATATTCAGATCGGTATTACATAGAATTTTCTCCGCATGTAAATCCCATTCTAGAATATCCGATTATAATGAGACCGGTAGAAAATTCGGATCATCCAGAAATACATCTGCGATTGATTTCTAGAACAAATCATATCGAACACAAAGCATCGAATTCTAAAACATATCCAGCACAATATGTTCCAACTGAATATAAGTATTTATGAAAAACTCATCTGAAAAGACTTCAGGAGCCACAATGCATTTTTTCAACAATGATGCAGGCGATAATGAGCACATCCTTGGTTTCAACGTTAGAGGTTAAATTTCACTTTCTCAACAATTGACCTCGCATGTTCTTACTATAAAAACCATCCTGATGAACGTCAAAACATTTTCCTTCGAATCCAAAATTCAAAATATCCAAACACATAAGTGATTGAATTGAATCTTTGAAATTAATAATAAATAATTTCCTTTTAGATGAGTTCAAAAGAGAAAGTGCATGGATTATGCATAATGGATTACTTCCCTGTTGAAAAAAACCCAACATGGTCCAACATGGAACCAACTTGGTCCCAACTGGCTCAACTTGGTTCCAGATGGACAAACTTAGTTCCACCATACTGATCATGATGGGTGGCCCGATAACCAACGTGGGACCAACTTGGTTTGATTGGACCAACTTGGTCCAAGCTGATGCCAGTTATAGACCATGAGGGCAGTTGAGTCAGATTCAACAAGATTACCCCCTCCATCACGATGTACACAATCAAATTTCTCTGGTCAGCAGTTTCACTATGTGTGTGGAATTTCTACACAGATAGATCTGATGGAGGGATAATTCTCATTTAATCTGGCGTCACTGTACATATGCTGGCTGGCTCAACAGAAATATAGAATCATGTCGATTTCAGGTGACTTAGCCTGGTTCCAGTTGTACCAACCGAGCTCCAAATAATTTCAAGTATATCACCGATACCTGAGTAATTTTTGGAGGCCAACATGCTGCACTTTTTCTCACATCAGGCCCGATGACCTGGTTTCAAAGGAAATCGCCAAATATAATTGTATTGTGACTGTGAACAGCCTAACGAACTGATAACCAAGTCTCTATCTGCTTCATACTACTGGGATTTTGAGGATTCATTTATTGCTATCAGTGTTCATATCGAACACGGTCTGACTTATGTAGGTATTGAGACGGTAAAGTTAGGTATAACCATGCATGATAGTGCAAACCTAGGTGGAACCATACTGGGTAATACTAACCTAGGTAAAACCATGCTGAGTAGGACCTACCTATAGGAGACCTAGGTAGGACCATGTTGGTCCCATATGGGTGAGTCCTACCTAGCATGATCTTACCTTCCATGGTTCAACCAAGTAACCAAATTCCTACCGGTCCTACTCAGCATGATCGAACTCAACTGGGATCCAGCTGGGTTTTTTCAACAGAGTTTGCTGTATAATTTGGTAGTAAATGGAACTGCATATAAGTGCATAATGGAATCATTTGACAAGGCATAATCTTTGTACAAAAAGTTGGTCACCCTGTAGGAAATGAGGACAACCGACTTCACTTCAATGAGCTGTTCAATCATTTTCAATCAGATTTGGTCAAATTGAATAGAATTCTTCACGGGAAAAATGATTTAGCTGCAGCAGCTGAGTAGCTAGCACGGACACGGACAGCGATTAAATTAGCTCCTGCAGCTAAATTTTAGCTATTATCGTAAATAAATTAACTACGAATGCAAATTTTTTTGCTGTCACAGCTAAAATTTAGCTGCAGGAGCCAATTTAATGGCAGTCCGTGTCCGTGCTAGCTACTTAGCTGCTGCAGCTAAATTATTTTTCCCGTGTTCAATGAACAATTTAAATCTTAATCAGAACTTCATTATGTTCTTACTAAATCCCATTCGATTTGATTTGAATGAATCGTGTGGATTTGTGCGATTAGAGATAATTTCCAATTCCAATTAAATTTCTCAATATCGTTTCATTGGCCTTCACCGAGAGATCATTTGGCCTTCTTGGCATATCAATTCGTCTTTGTGTGATGAATTGGGATGGAAGTATATTACCCCAGAGTATCCCCAATGTAATCCTTCTTATAATTCAAATCCAATATTTCAAATTGAATTAATTCAAATTTTCCCCGCCAACATTCAAGCTGATCGATTTGTTATGTCACTTAACCTAAGTCACTTTGACGTTTCAGAATCACTTTCATCACAATTATATCATAATTATATGTTAATCAGGGATGATATCGTTGTTCTAGAGGTCATAATTCCTCATATGGTTCATTTTTGAGTTCACAATCCAACGAATACCTTGAGCCCGTATAAAAATATGAATTCAGGGTGAAATCAGGGCCAAGGTGGGACCAGATCTGGGTCCGTTACATCCCTCATCGCAACCTGATTTGGACCCGAATGACCATAATCGGGACCTGATCGGCGCCAACTTCATTTTCTACATGGGTCTGTACCCAACTAGCACGAATGATCAATCTGAATTTATAAAGACTTCCTAAAGACCTCTTGAATAGTTCCCGTTATGCTAATCAATATGTATTAATTATGAATATTTTGAATTCAAAATGAAAACGTCTTGAATGTCCGGACAATTCATTATGAAATCTCGATATGAGTCCTCTCTGAACCTCAAGTTCTTCATTAATAGTTCATTTTGAATTCAAAATATTTATAATGAATGCATATTGATTAGCATAACGGGAACTCTTTGCGAGAACTCGTGTGCTATATGGGTACACTTGAACAAAATTCTTCTCTCGGTGACTATGTATTCGAATTCATTTTGTAGCATTGAAAAACCGCCCATGATGCAAGATGGAAAATGTTGAAGAAAGACACCGTTTACCACAGAAGATAAATTTTTACGAGATACAGTCTATGACCCCGTAAAAATCATGGCGACGTTGATTCAGGAGGCTTCTAACGTCGAATTCATCCTCTCGATCGTTAAAACGCACCAAAGATAAACGTCTATAGTTATACGGTTCGACTATACTCATCCACGCAAAGCTGTAAACCTCGACAATCGTTGTAAATTCATCCTTGAAATGCATCCTCTTTGATGAATAATTTTTTTTCTCTTATCACTTTAGGTTTAAACACCTCCCGTCTTTTGTACGTATAAACTGTTTAATCGTTAATTCCACTTTCACATAGAATGATAAAACGATGGAGCGTCGTTTTAACGAGGAATCGAACAAATCAGCATTTTGCCCTTCCAAGGATGGAAGTTCCAATAGCGCATAAACGATGTATACACATAAATGACGTAGATATTGTTGTAATAACGGCAAGTCTGACCTCACATTTTCGTTCCCACCTTTCTACCCGTTGACCGAGATCATACGTTTATATACTGTTATTGCAGTTGTTGTTTCACTCGAGAAACACCCGGAAAACATGTGAGTTTTAGTGACGTCGCTTTCCAACCAATAATTTTCCCTCATATCGCTTGAAACAAAATGTTGTAAAGTTGAATGCTTCGTATTTGCTGAATCGGAAATGGGTTTTACCGTGGAAGATATTATATTACACGTAGTACGATCGTACGTGACGAATAATATTTTGAAAATTGAGACAGCAGTTCAGAAAGTTATTTTGTACGATTTCTTGATAATCGTCAATGCTGCTACCTGTTCTATTTAATTCGAACAGAAAATTCGAGACTTTCCATGGCCAGGGGCCATCCACTTGGAAACTCGAATGATAAATATGTATGCACCAGACGCCAAGTATCGAAATCTCGGCATAATTCTATCTGAGAGTGAGACAACGAAAACTTTTCCAACGCTTAAAATTCGTAGTCAATTTTAATTATTCTTTGCAGTGCATATTTTGAATACCTGATTCTATTGCGATTTCATGAGGAGGAAGAAGAGAAAAAGAAGAGGAGAAAAGTTTGAAAGGTTGAAACCAATAATTCTTCGATGAATATTTCAAAGATGTAATCCTAGAGGTGAAATTCGTGGAAACACTTCCTGAATGCTTTGTATTCGTGGCATGGAAAGTACTCGAAAGTCTCGGATTATGCCCTTGTCTTCTCCGTGTCACCCATCGGGAAAGAAAGTAGTGTCTTGCGTGGACGAGGTCCTTAATCCAGCCTCGACAAGAAATCCTCTATCCTTCCCAATCTAACCTCACTCCATCTTCATCTTCATTTCTCTGTCTTTCTTTCTCATCTGCTCCTCGAACGTTAAATCAGAAATAGCTACGATAAGTCTCTAGTTGTGAGGTTCAAGGAGGTTTTGCTGTGTGCCGGTAAAGAGAATTATCGATGTGATTTTTTATTTAGAATTATAAGAGGATCAACGTGTACTACTTTGTTTGAAGTCTCGCAAAGAGGGAAGAACAATAGGATTGAAAATGAATTCTTTGTTTAAGACCGAGAGTAACTATATATGCATGATATTGTTTTTCATCAACATTTTCCGTTATACGGAAAGAAAAATGTGCTCCTTCACCGAGCATGTTTTGTTGCAGAAAGAATCCTCGTTTACGGTCCTCGTCGAGGTTCTATTCCGCTTGACAGAGCTCTCTTTTCAACAACTCTCATCTCTTGTTTCCTTTACAGGTGCATTCCACTTTCTTTCATCGCAACTTCTTGTGTTCTCTTTCCTCGCCGCGAGCGATCGCTTAGAAAACCCATCACCTGGTCAAGCAACTGTCATACGTTGACCAAGTACCCCGAGGGCGAAGATGATTTCAGATTGGCTCTCTTCGTTAACGGAGAAAGATTCCTCTTGTGACGAATGTGAATACTTGTTTTCTGATGTTTTTCAATGCTGAAATATCAAATAAAAATGAATATCCCGCAAAAGACAAACCTGGAACATAGGAGACGGGACGAGATCGAAGCATCGAGATCGAGAATGGCCTGGCTGATACGTCGGAAATGGAATTTCGGAGCTCTGGTTCGCAGCAACGAGGTACGAAACAACGGATATACTTTCTACTATTGCTGACAGTGCGTCCGACCGATCGTGATGAGAATTTCCCCCGTATTCGTTGGTCGTACGGTACGAACAACTCCTGGGAATCCACACACCACTGTCGACAGAATGAACAAGATCTTTATCATTGGCGTCATATATTCCTCTTCTCATCTCTGGTTTATATTTATGATAAATATCACTTTATATGTATGTGCTATATAGTTCCTTCCTTCTCCCAGCACTGTCGGTCAAAATATGTGCAAATCTTCTTCCCTTATAAACGAATCATCATCATTCTCCTCATCCTCCTTTTCCTCCTCTTCATCGATAAGTTCAGAAACAATCTATCCCAGAAAATTCGAATTTCAAATTTGATTTAAAACTTGGAAAATAATCCTCCATACAAGATTTCATCGATAAACGATTCTTTAATATTGTAGTAGCTGGAAGTAAGTTTCGGTACGTCATATTCCACGATGAATTATCTTTATTACCTCCAATATGCTCGGAGATCCGTCGTAAATTTTAATACTCTTCAAAATAACTCGAGCTTTTATGATTTATTCGCATTCCAATATCATCTCGAATTTGAATTTCAGCTCCCTCCTGCACTTTGTTCGGGTTGAAAAGTTCCAGGCTCAACGATTCTTCTCTCCCTTTGAGGAGGATCTCTCCTTGGAATCATCATTTAAATGATATCGTATAAACGATCCTTTGGAAAACGAGGGAATAAGAGCCGATGACTGTAAATACGGGTTGGCGAGTCTTTGAACGCCCCACGCGGATAAAAAGACAGCCAAAAGAGGGTAAGAGGGCATTAATTGCGCTCAATGATATCCACCAGGATAATTGAATTTGCGATTTCCAGCCAAACGATTTCCCTGAGACAAATATTCCTTTATGTTAACTGGCTGCGATTTTCTTTCACATTCACCGGGTGTCTCGTAATTTCTTACTCCATTTGGACATCAATTTCATGTTATATGTAAGAAATTTGATAACCCCGAAGGAGTGAAGAATTCTTCTGGATGTCGGAAAAATTTGCTTGATAACAAATATGATATGTTTAAAATTCATCACTCATCTCTCGAAACAATCTCTCCTATTGGAAGAACACCCAGTGCGATGGGGAACACATATACCAAGATCATTCCTTATTGTATCCTTAATTAAAACGGTGTCATCGGGGTTCGGGGTGAAGAAACAATAAAAAGTAGAGCTTGGTTGGTTGAATCGGAAGGAAAAAAGGAAGAAGGCAAAGTGGAACGAAAAGAGCAGACCGAGAAACGATAAAGACAGAATGTGAAAGCGTGGGGTCAGAGTAAGCGACAGATCGAGTGAAACGAGCAGAATGAACGAATTTCGTCTGACTCGTTGGCGAAAAAAGCCCTACTTAAGACTCCAGATTGCGAATTTCGGCTGGTTTTATGGAATGCTTTGAAGCGAAGATCCCGTGATGATGATGATAATAATCATAATGAAAGGAGAGTGAGTTCGATGAATTCAACTTTGCTTTTCAGTGCCAATTTCAATCTTAATTCTCTTTTTCTACAAGAGGACGATATTCGAATTCCTTATCTGCTTTTGGTTTAATCTGAATCAATGGAGAACGAATTATATTTGTTATTTATGCTTTGGAATCCATTCGTGTGTATGGTTGATATTACGGTAGAAGTCAGACTTTCTATGGAAGAGATCAATAAATTCATGAAAAATGCATTCTCACCCTGGAAATTAAACCTGGACAATGTTCGCATCGAATCCCATTCGACTGGAATGAATTTTATGAGATTTTTTCGAGCGTAGTATGATACACAAATAGAGATCTAGAGACAAAAAACTTCTAATATGAGAAATCCATAAAGTTATGATGATGGACACATCAAGAAATCTGCGAAATAACAGTTTCTCTCCCGTTACAAACCCCATGAGGCTTGAATATAGTTGAACCGAACTGGTTACCGATTGAGTGGAGACTCACTACCTATGTGGAAATGGAAATACGGGCCGCTACTGGCTCACTACCGTTGCCGGAGGTAACAGTACTGGCAAATCTAGAGTGATCTCTACCATTCCACATCAGGGCCAGTATAACATTTACCACCACAGCAGTCCCGTGGAAAAATCGTTCAGATCTAATTACGCGTGTTCAGGCCTGATCATGGACATTTTTCGGCAAAATTATTCGTCTTCAATACTGCCAGATTACACCTGGTCGTTCATTTTTCAGCTTTATCATCACTTCAAAGGCTTCAATTTTGTACCCACGTGGAAACTCTTGATCAAGCTTGACCACCAGCGATCATGCTTGACAAACCATTCTCGCTCGTGATCATGCAAAATCTCACCAACTGAGGAATATTCATACAAAATCACTCTGTGTTGATTTTTCTATCACAAATACACATGCGTGATCATGCTAAATCGGGCCCAAACGCAGGCGGGTACGCCTGATCACGCATGATCATGCCTGAAAACTGGAAACTACAGAATGTGAGCTGCATAAGCACAATAAGTAGAAATGATTAACAATAAATTAGTGTTTCATAACATTATCATAGTTTCATTCCTTTAAAAAAAAACTCGTTAATTTTGTATGAATTCCTCATGTATAATGGAGCATAATCGAGCGTGATTGAACGTAATTGGGCATGATCAGTCCTCATCACGTGGGTACAGAATTGTAGCCTGATCACAGTTGTTTCTGCCGAAGTCTGACGAATACAACTTTGCCAGTACCGCGCCATTTGCAATTCCAGCTACTCCCACACGAGTACAACCTGATGCTTTTGGAATTTCTGATTCAACTCAATCTGCATCGAAAGCCCCAGATTTGAGACGATGAAAGTGTTTCAAAGAGTTCACCGAACTTCTCGAGTATTAATAATAGATTCTTCCACAGATGGTACACTGAAGACACAATCAAGAGTCCACTGGAACCCCCGTGGCTTGTTCTTCTATGACCTCTGAGGATTTCAAAAACTCCTTGAAAAGCCTGAAGAGAGTACCTCAGAACTTTGTATGCATATCGAAACCTTCCTCTGCCACGTAGCTTATATGTAGATCCAGAAATCCTCAAGTCAATCGATCATACGAAACATCGAATCAAACACCGGGCTCCTCAAAACTCAATACATTGGAATATCATTGATCCCGACGAGAAATTTCTACCGGCGAAGGAATTATTGGAAATTGATGGATGGTAATTCAACGTTTGGAAAGTTCCTAAATGAACTCCGTTACAGTTACAAATATGAAGGGAGAACAAAATGACGGACCACGAGAGAAACTCAGCCGAGTTTCCCCCGAACGTATCTTCATTCACATTTCATACATCCGTCTCGTTAAAAATTTGTCCGCAAGTTGATCCAATTTGTATCGTGGACTACGTGTAACGAGTCGAAATTGCCAGGAAAAGCAGAAGAAGAAGAAGAAGAAGAAGAAGAAGCAGCAGAAGCAGAGTTCGTCATACGCCTTCTCATTCACCTCACACGTAAATCGAACCCCTCGCGACAGTCTTGAGCGGCCTTTACAGGATTAATTAAATATCTTCAGGATCCTGGATGTTTCTCCAAGTTTTAACCAATTTATGAATGCGGCGACGTAACACGGAATTGCACTATGCCCGAGTTGCTTCTCGGGCTCTATCCATCTCTTTGTCCGTCTCTTTCCCACGTTTCGGTTTCTCAAACTTTCATTCTTCGTCTATATATATATAAGTGGGGAAAGAAAAGAAGAAAGCCTGTACATCTTCATCTCCTCCTTCTCCTCCTCCTCCTCTACCTGGATCTGTCCTTGAGTTTTTCTTCTCTTTTATTCTATTCGACGCATGGTGTAGTGTAGTGTTCCAAATTATTCCTGCGGAAATAAAACGACACCCCGAAGAGTGTGAAGATTCCAAATTCATAACAAACGAAAGGTCAGTCGTACACGACCACTCTGCATCCATGAACTCTCATTTTCACCCCATGGGAATCGCGCCATAGTCTGACAGCAAACTACAGTCGAGGATTTCAGCGACTACGGATAATGGAAGACTTTTAGTTGAATCGGAGGATCTTCATTCTAAACTTTGTAATTACTTTGTTTTCTGGAGAACACAGATCACCCCGTCGCTTCGCATATTTTTTTCTCCTCTATCTCTTGTCTGGACTAGACGTTTCTCCTGCAGGTATTTTATTTCATTCGGGTGTGAGAATTTGTTGAAGACCTATGAAAGACTATGGGGAACCTATCCGGCGAGTGTGGACATTTGAAATTCTGAATCTGGGTTCTACTTATTCCGGATTTTGAATTGGAGTCTCAAGATTTATAATAGTGAACTTCATCGAGTAGAACTTGAGAGCCCGGTCCACACGAGACGTCGGAATCTCATAGAAGAAAGGAGGAAAACGGCTCCGCATTCGCTCAATATGAATGAAATTTGAACGTGACAAACATTTCTGAAGATTTGTTCTTTTATTCGAGCTGAAAATTCGGAACGGCAAATAATGTGTTGGATATTACTACTCGCAGGGGAAAAAGGTCGGTCACGGTCAGACGCGATGCTATCACCCGCGGGTAGCGGCAAGAGAAAATCTATCCACGATGAATCATGGACAAAAAATTCAATCTTCGGAAACGAAGAGAACGAAAATCAAGTAGTTTTTGTATAACCCAGCTTCCCAGTGGATTTGAAATACGAATCAAATATCAATCAGGCTGCGAATGAGGCAGAAGCAAATATATAGGGATGCACTTAAACAGAGAAGGTAGTTGGAGAAAGAGCAGGAAGAAATGATCCTGTGATCACGCTTAAAGAAACATCGAACCACGTTCTATGACCATGAAACGTTCATGGAAGATCCGCCTCTCGGCTGTTTGCTTACTTAGACACACAGTCCATGACGCGCTTCATTGAAGCGTTATATCGATGGTCCCTTGCCTGAAGCATGTTCTACTTCGTGTACGTACGTCTATACGTACACACACATCTACCTCATGCGTTTGTATCGAACCACCCCATCAATGTCTTTTCAATGTCTTTTTACTCCTCGCTGATCTATATTTATTCTTTATTTTACAACGACCCATCATTTTAGTACATCATCCCAAGAACCTCGTTGATAATAAAAGATGTAAAAATCATTTCAAAAGTTTCAAAATAGTACTAGTAGGTAGGTATTCCTACTACTCCACCACCCTTCCCCACTCGAAACAACTTTCATGGTATACACAAAGTCTCCGATGATCAGGATCTTACCAGCACTTGATGCACGCCACGTAGAAAAGACCGACGAAGCGTAGAAAATACTCCACGAAGAAGTTGTGAAACTTCCCTCCTCCTCTATCTAGTCATAGGATATGTGTCTATGTACGTTGATACACTCGTATATACACTTTCTCCAACCAAGAACAGACTCCAGCGAATATTCGATCTCGAAATTTCCCATACGCAATAACAGGGAACAGCCGTACAGTTGAATCTTGAAATCACGGTATTCGATCGTCTTTCCTCAACCCAGGGAATTTGGAAGTTTGTCACTTCTTTTTGAAGGATTCTAATTCAATTTTATGTACGAATTCACGTACACGTGTGCGAGGGGATAATTGTTGGATCAAAGGACGCGGGAGGAATGAAAAGAGAACGAAGTGCTGTTATAGGAATTCGTATAATCAAGACAACGATCGAATTATCGTGGCTTGCAAGGGGTTGATTGGACGTCCACGGGGAAATTACCTACGACGAAGCCTTCTACGTGGTAGTGGACCGTACAGGACAAAACGGGATGATACGAGAGACAGCTTTTTCACCAAAGAGTCTGCGTTATCACAGCAGCAGCAGCAGTAGCAGTATAAGCTCCAGCACCAGCGCTAGCAAAACAGCAGCAGTAGGTCTTTAATTGGTAGTACCCAATTAGACGTCTTCTTTCCTGCTGACACTTGATGACACGCTACACGCATTTCGCTGATGTATTTCCCAAACGAGGAGAGCTTTTGGTAGAAAAGAAGTCCCTGAGATGATACAAAACAGTCGAATGAATTCGTTGATTAAAAGAGGGAAGAAGAGAACTCTGATAATATCTTTTGTTACCTATTTGGAAGTATGGAAATATAATTTCAAATGTCATGTCTGGAATATCGTACAACAACTGCGTGGTAGTTGAGGCATTTCAGGCAGTTGAGGCGCCAAATTTCTTGACGAAGTTTACACAAGTTTCAAAGTATACTATCCTCCAAGGGCACTTAACTTCGCTTCCTCGTTACTCTTAACGAACTCATATAGTTATCTTATATAGCCATTAAACGATGAAAAATTATTGCACCCCAACCCCTACACTTTCATTGTTTATTCATCAATACTTATCATCATCATCATCATCGTCGAAACGATGACTGAAATGATAATATCTGAAATTCTGATACTCTTTTTCCCTTCAACCCTTCGTTACAGTCATTCAGAGAAGGAAAAAATATATATATATCACGTTCGGGAGAACATTACTTTGACAATTTCGTTCTATTCGACCGGTTTTGCAGTAACGTCAGATATAATTATAATATCGTCGTCGAGGAGCAGTCGCGTTCATTCAATCTCATTCGTTTCATAGCGAGACGATCTTCAATAAAGGAAAGCTCACGTTTAAACGGAAGCGGCGCCACTTGTTTCCTCTTTTCCTTCTACTCTTTCTCCACTCCAGAGAAAACTTTTTCACTTTGTCTCTTGGTTCTCGATATAAAGCAGAATATTAACGTCGCGCGCTGTTTCAAGTAATATTTCTCGACTCTCTTCCGATCCGCTCTTTCTTTGTTTCATTCCTCCTTCCTCCTCCATCTGTCTGTTTATTCATCCTAGTGGTTCTCTGTTCTTCCTGTTTTTCCATTCACGTAACCTCCCTCTCTCCTTCCTTCGGTTCGAAATCAACAGAAACTCGTCTTTGTATCTTCGGATACTTTGTAGAACCGTTTTTGATCGACTGCACGAGAATTTCAATGTGAATTCTAAAAGGTTACCTTGTTATCCCAGAACCTCGGTTATCCCGGGTTTGCTAATCTTCGACGAATAGGTACTTGCTGCTAATAGCTGATGATTCGATACGATAACATACGTCCACGAATGTGGGAAAGGTTGGATATTTTTGCAAGCGTCTGGTGATAAATCATCCCCCCCGAACACGAATATTGCAAAGTATGACTATCTTTCAACTACACGAAACGATAATAAAGAATTCAATTTTCAGTCCTGATGTAAGTTATTCTCATATTTATCGTCATACAGAAAGTTTTCATAAAGCATCACTCGGGGAACCCAAGATTCCTTGAGAAATAGAGTAAATTGATTTATACGAAAACTTCTCAATACGGGAATTTCTGGAGATGTAAAAATTTGATTCTATTGATTCTAAATAGTGCTCCTAAACCACCCTGTACGTACTCAGAGACCCCATCAGCAAGGAAGATAGATAAAGATAGTATCTCGCTCAGGACCGATCGAGGAAATCCTTTGTGCCGTTGGTTCTTGTATCCTTCGTGTTGTACCTTCTAACCATCCGTTCCCTTTTATAGCATGTCACTATTACCCATCCTATGCGTCGTCTCTCTTTTCCTCTCTTTCTGTTTTTCTGCGCTCTCTGGCGTTGCATGGTCTTTGTTAGTCTCTGTGTTAGTCGTAAAATACTGAAAGAGAGGGAGAGAGAGAGAGAGAGAGAGAGAGAGAGAGTAAAAGCAGCAGCAGCAGCAGGAGAAGAAGAAGGAAAAACGACAGGATACACAAACAAAGTTCCCGGGAAAAACGGTGCTTGCGGAAATTGGGCCTCACTCCCTTTAATTCGACGTTACCGCAGAGGGAAAAGGGAAGGAAGTTGGTCTAGACTCAGACAGACGGAAGGCCAAATAGGAGAAGGACATTCTCTCACTCGAATACAAATAACCTGTCCATATATGTATGTACGGTCACTTTATCGTAAGAACTTTTATCACCGACTAGAAGATTGGTAAAAGGACGGACGTTGAACGTTCTTTACGTATACGTTGGAGGAGGAAGGATGAGTAAGAGTAAAAGGTCGATTGGACTAGGGAAAGGTAGGAAGAAAGAGTGTAAGTGGAAGAGGACAAACGAGCATACCGCGTCGTTTTATGTACTTACGTGTAGCAACGCTGGCTAAAGAATGGCTAACCCGAGAACAACGAGGGTCCACCTATCTGGACAAAGACAGATTAGCATAGGAATTACTTCCAACCGTACGATAGAGAGCGGAGTTCCAGGACTTTGCGAGAGAACATTCAAAGTGAAAGAGAGTGAGGGTAGTATATGTATATCTCTCCTACATATACTAGGTGTACTGAAATTATTCACGAGAAAGTGGTGATCATTGCACGAGGAAGTGGATTGTTATACATTCAATTGTATAAATATACTTTCATATTTGATGTACGACCTTGTACTACGATGTACAAGGTACATGTGCTTCACGTTTTCCATCTTTTTTTTTTTCTACATATAGGAACCTCCAGGGATGACCCTCCGACTGTTCACAACCCTGCTAATCGAATTTCATGAGGTGAGGAAAGGACTGGACCGGTACATCTGCAGGTACCTCACATATATTGGTATCTCACACCATCTCGCTGCTAACTGAATCGCTTATTGCATTTTTTTTCAACTTTTCCATAACACCCGCTTTGATTTGTTGTAGAATTTTCGATCAACGAATTATTATTCCCCCTCCTTGCGGAGCACCCCCGCCCTGTGTCGTGTTGTATCAATTTCCTTCGAGATTGGAGACCTTTCACGGTGGAGGTGAGAAAACATTGACCCTTCGCAATGCAATAATTCCATGGAGAAACCTTCCACACTCGCACGAGCGATTTTTCTTCCCTTTGGTGACGAAGAAGTACAGTCTCGATGTCCGTCGCCATTAATTCGTCCGATCGATTTGCATCCAATTTGAATTAATCAGCTTTCTCGTTCCTGAATGACGGGACAGGGTAGTTTTTCACTGATCGAAAATAGGATTTAACGTAATTACTCAATTATGTCCGTGGGAAGAAGAATAATTGTTGAATAGCGGGATTTCTTTTGTTACATTTTGTAATTCGTGGTATCGGATGGAGGAAGAGCAGGGGATTTTTAGGTGCAATTAGCTGGAATTGATTAACGGATGGGGAAAGGGATGACGAGGTTCCCATCATTTTTGATGGGTGAGATGGATAAGGTGGCCGAATCTATTTGAAGCCAGGAATCTACATGATATCATTGAAATGGTCTTCGGTTCCTCTGTGTGTATCAACATTGAGCCAATTCCGCAACATGAGAGGCCAAAAGTTGGCTCAAGGTTTGTGCACACATGGCTTTCCGAGCGGAAAAATTGTATAGCCAGGCTCATGTTCATTATGGGCTAGATCAGGCAGTGATAGGGCTCACCTTATTTCGGCAAACCTAATCTGGTCCTGGTAAGACCATGATTTGGCACGCCTGATGAGGGTGAACCAGATCTAGCCTGGCTAGGTTTGTAATTTGCCATGCTCTATCATACTTCATCACATCAGCCACTGATAGAACCGGGCGTTACATTCCTCCATATCAAGGCCGGATTTGGAGGATGAGGTTCTCTAGATCTGGTCCTGATCGAACAACCAATATGGATTTTTACTCGAGTTATTGTCTACTTCAGAGAGGGACGGCGCTGGAGTTCTAATTTTCCAATTCATTGTGTCATGATAGCTACTGAATAATTGATAGAAAACTTGGGACGATTAAGGATCAAGGATGAGTTTTCGAATTTTTATTGTTTTATTTTGTCTCCCGTAGAAAATTTTTCCCTGTCCACTTCGATAGACTCGCAAAAAAAATAAGGGAAACAATCAGGGAATTTTGCATCGACGAGGGAATCTTTCCTAACCCGTGAAAAAATTGTCCACGCTTGCTCACGCCTGGAATGGAATGAAACTATAATAATGTTATCAAACAGTAATTTATTGTTAATCATTTCTGCTTATTGTGCTTATGCAGCTCCCATTCTCTAGTTCTCAGTTTCCAGGCATGATCATGCGTGATCAGGCGTACGCGCCTGCGTTTGGGGCCGATTTAACATGATCACGCGTGTGTATTTGTGATAGAAAAATCAACACAGAGTCATTTTGTATGAATATTCCTCAGTTGGTGAGATTTTGCATGATCACAAGCGAGAATGGTTTATCAGGCATGATCGCTGATGGTTAAGCTTGATCAAGAGTTTCCACGTGGGTACAAAATTGAAGCCTTTGAAGTGATGATAAAGCTGAAAAATGAACGACCGGGTGTCATCAGGTTCACTCACGTGCAGTCAGTATTGAACACGAATAATTTCGTCGAAAAATTGTCCATGAGTAGGCATGAACACGCATAATCAGACTTGAACGATTTTGTCACGGGAAGGGCAAAAAGGGTTAAATTGCGATTGGATGAAGCGCAACGGAAGAACGAAGAGATAAATCAGAAAAATCGGGAGAAGTGTCATTCAGGCGCTCGCACTGAATCAAGCCCGCACTATAAAAGGCCTTGACATTAACTACAAAGTGACTAAAATCATTTTCGCTCGGGGATGAGAACTCAGAATCCAAACCGATCAAACGCAGGATCGAAAATACAAAGAATGACTGACCAACGATGGAAAAACGACAAAATTCGTAGCTACATCTAGACTCCTTCGTCAGTATACATATCAATGCACGGTGATCGAAAAGAATTGGATGGAAATAAAAAATAAGAAAACATCTCCCGTGTAGATACTTGGATTTCGGTTAGAGTAGAACGTCTCCATTACCGTTTCAGGATTAACGAAATAAATGAGAGCTGGCAGGAATCTTCCAAATTGCACAAGCTCAGCATACCGGATTTTATTACTCGCGCGCGGGGAATAATTTATGAAGCACCGCGAGTTTTCTTTGCCCCGAGGCAAATTGGATACTCCGCCTGGTTCGACCTTCTCCCCCCTCACATCTCTTCTTGTTCCGCAGTTTTAGTGTCGGTCGCTCGAAGTAGAAAAAAAAAGGAAGAAGGAACGGAAAAAACGAGTAATAATAAGAAGAAGGATGAGGAGAAGGAGAAGGAGATGCGCAATAAGATAGTGCTTAGAAAATTTGCGAAGAATAATCGTTCTGGTTCCTACTGGCTTCCGAGCGGATAATATGTTGAACTTTCAAACGTATGGGATCATTTCGGTATGGAGAGATCATGACCTCCTCCGTGATTAATAGCTTACACGAGAGAATGAAAAATTCCTGTTGAAATGAGTTGAAAGAGTTTGAGTTGGTAAACGGTTGAAGGTTTTTGTATTGCGCCCGCTAAATTCACTCGTTCATTAATGATTAAGCACGAGATGAAGTGGCGTAATTTGTTTTCCCTGCGCTTCTTTTTATTCTTCATCACGGATGGAATATGAATAAATGTCATGTGAATGGAATTAATGAATGATGAATTCGAATGTTTCTCACTCGCTCCTGATGAGAAGTCTTACTTAGGGTTTTTATTCTTCGAATTGACACAATATCGAAGAAAAATTACATGATTCGTTGAAATTGAAAACTTTTAATGCGCTTTCCGTGAAAATCAATCAAACATGAATATACAGAATCAATTACAACGTAAACGAGATGAAATTCAAAAACGTTCTTGAAGAATCACGAAAAATGAAGAGAAAATTCTCTTCAACTCGACATTTTCATAATAGAAAGATACCAAACATTCTCGAGATTATTGTGAAGCAAGAACAAGAACTGTTCTCCACCAAAGGATTTTTCTGGTAATGCCATCAAATCGTAGCTGCGAATGATTGGATTTTTGTGCCCTACAAGCAGAAAAAATTCTCCGTTGAAAGAAGAAAATGAGAAGATTCAAAGTGCAGAGGAAAAGATTACACCGCACGTTCCTCTGCAAAGATTTATTAATAAAACATTATGGAAATGGGAATAAGAAGAAGCATGAGGGGGGAAGAAAAAAATAGAATCATTACCTCGAGAGGTGGATGTGGAAGAAACAAGTGGAACTCGTGTTTCCTTAATTAACAAATGGAGAACTGAAAAGAGTACAGATTTAGTAGCAATGTGTGAGCTACAACCTCTTTGATATCACAATTTCCGAGGAAGAGGTGAAAAAACAAGAAAAGAGAACGAGAACTTGTTGCAAATTTCAACTTGGATTTTTTTCCCCAAGAAGATGGTAAATCATACATATAGGTAGTGAGGAGTAGTGGTGGTGGTAGTTCGTTAGCGAGAATTATGTGCCACGCTACTTTCAAGTGTACGGTTACAAAGCTGTGAGAGAAGAATTCTCGAGAAGAAGCTGAAACAGTATACGTCATTTACTTTCGACTGAGTACATATCATGAGCACAAACCAACTACGAAATAAACTACCGTGTCTACATCCACGAGACTTGTACAAACATTTTTTCATTATATAAATGAAAATTCTTGTACATCGTGTACCACGAAATTGTTGCTGAGTGGAGAACGAAGCGATGTGCGAGAAAAGGGATGAGAAGTTGACGATTTTACTGCACGAATTCTTCGATTCTTTTTTCCATGTTGCTGGGAATGAATTGCAACCTCCTGGGGAGAAATTTTCTCCTCTGACAAAATATGATGCGGAAAAGAGAAGTGAATTACAAGGTGAGTTTGGGAATTCGATGCTGAAACGATCTAAGTGTTATTTGATGCCACCCTTCCCGTGAAAAAATCGTTCAGGTCTGATTATGCGTGTTCAGGCCTAATCATAGACAAATTTATTCATGTTCAATACGACTGCACGTGAGTGGGCCGATTACACCTGGTCGTTCATTTTTCAGCTTTATCATCACTTCAAAGGCTTCAATTTTGTACCCACGTGGAAACTCTTGATCAAGCTTAACCACCAGCGATCATGCTTGACGAACCATTCTCGCTCGTGATCATGCGAAATCTCACCAACTGAGGAATATTCATACAAAATGACTCTGTGTTGATTTTTTCATCACACATACACATGCTTGATCATACTAAATCGGCTTCAAACGCAGAAGCGTCCGCCTGATCACGCATGATCATGCCTGAAACCTGGGAACTCGAGAATGGGAGCTACATAAGCACAATAAGTAGAAATGATTAACAATGAATTAGGGTTTGATAACATTATTATGGTGCCATTGCATTACAAAAAACTTATTGATTTTGTATGAATTTCTCATGTATAATGGCGCATAATCAAGCGTGATTGGGCGTAATTGGGAATGGTTAGTCCTCATCACGTGAGTACAAAATTGAGGCCTGATCAAGCGTGAGCAGGCGTGGACAATTTTTTCACGGGTTCGCAAAAATACCAAAAAAAATGGTAGGAATGTAGAATTCACATGAAATGCGCTGATTTCGAATATTCCCTATGATTTGTTCTATTGGAAATTCTGGAGCTGAATAAAATCGAGTGATCAAGTTCGCACGCATAACTTGGGATCCACCGATTATTGTGGAAAATAATCTATATTCCATCAATCACTGAAATCGCCATGCACCGCTATTACCCAGCGTGAATAATCAGAAGAATTGAATTCAGCGATTTTCATTTCCAATCACCACGTCACTCACTCTTCTCCCAACGAAAATGGAATACGAAGGAAAATATATATTCCTATATATTGTACCCGCACACACATACATCATTTAAAAATCCCATCGTTGCTCAACAAAGTTTTGACTTGATTTCATTAATCTCTCCCGTTGGCCAGGAGATTTTTACATTAATGAAACGATGCATACATCGAAGAATTCATCAATCGATCAGCAAATATTATTTTTGTAGAAGAGTTGAGGATAAAAAAGGAGTTGGCAAATGATAAATGAAACTTTAGTATTCCCGCAAAAATGAAATCATATGAGAATGATGAATGAGTACATTCTTCACGATATTTGTATGAATAAATATGTTCTCCAAGACACATACAAGAGTATACGTGATTATTCTACTCGTTAATCAAAATACTTTTTCTCGTGGAACGATGCAGCTTCTTCCTTCGAATCAAGAATTAATTTTAAGGGACTCCGGTGTAGTTTACTACCGCATTGTCTTACTGCACAAATACAAAAATGCGCAACGTAGATTCCGGAGTGAAAGAAAATTGTTTCTCTCCAAGTCCTCTGGGGTCTCACTCGGTATATATACTTTCTTTGCTCTCTTCCGCAAAGGCTGAGAGAAGGAACAGCGAAGGAACAAGCAAGTGCTGTCCTGACAAGTTGTATAATATTCTAGTGAGATTCATTGTTACGGTACGAATCTTACATGTCAAGAAAAATGGACCCGCCGCAGTGATAAATACGAGTCTAAGAGCATATATTTTTATCAACCAAACTGCATCAGAGACGATGCAGACGATGATATCAGTTGAAGAAGGAGGAACAGTTGAAAGGTTCAGTCAAAATCACAAAAACAGTTATCATCCTATCGATGATTCTTGGTTGTAAGAAAAAAAAAACCAAGAGAACAAAGAGAGAAGGAAGAAGTGTCCGTTACCATCCACTGGATGTGTTTTTTTTTTTCTTATTTTTCCGTTCATTCCTCGGTCCCTCATTGTTGTACTCTTTTAATTTGCCAGTGCAGTGCATTGCAGTGCGATGCACTGCAATGCACTGCAGAAGGCAGCTTCTTCCCTTTCTTGTTATGCGACTGGTTTCTTAATTAAAAGCAAAGATACCACAACAAAGAGTACAACGTGAAAATGAAAATGCAAGCTGATCGTGACCACGAAATTACATCGCGACCGTTTCTCTATCAGAATTAAGCACCTTTAAATATTTAATTAGCGTTCTACTATGAGACGATGTATCAGTAATAGCGAGAGTAGTAGTTGCGGTGATAGTAGTGGTGGTGGTAGTAATAGGGAAGAAAGCCAACAAATAGACGAGCAACTCGCATCCTGTATCGCTCTCCGCGCTTTTACATGAGAGAATTTAATAGGACGTCAAGGGGAAAGTTTATAATAGAAGTTCGATCCCTCTGCACAATGAGTCTACCTTTATTCTACCTAATCGAGAAGAAAAAGAAACTCATTCGGTCGGATAATTTAATTACTTCCTTCCTTCCTTTCTTCCTTTCCTCTTTTCTCCCGAATCGAGTTTTGAGGATTTTTTTCAGAACTTTATCGCCTTTCCACACCAAACTTTACCTCCGATGAAACTATATAACTAAGATGACTCGAATATTTTTGATTTCGTCAGGGAAAGAATTCTTCGAGTTGAAATAAAGTGATGGATCGAGTTGTAAACCTTCTACTCTCATACGAATCCGTAGATAAGCAGAAACAAAAAATATATTGGAATCGATGAGGAACCGACGAAGGTTACAAATATCCAGCCGTTAAAATTCTCCCCCTCGACCATCCGTGAGATGATTCAAATTTATATAATGTCAAAAACAAAAGAGAATAAGGAGGAAACGAAGAGATATTCCGATCCATGACCATCCATTTCTTCTTCCTTTGATAAGGAGAGAGAAAGAAAATTGAAAGGAATGAAATAAAAGGAGGCGCAAAAAAAAAACTTTCTATCATTCGAGAGCGAGACCTTGACGTTCTCCGCGTCTTTTGACAAGTAAGTGAGCGAACAGCCGCGGTATTACCATAATTCCCAAAGCTTTTCTTCTTATCCAGCACTTTTAAAACTGCCAGTTGTCGAAACTTCGCTAAGACTAAAAATGGGGTGGATGCGGGTAAGGCGAAGGTTCTGCCATTGTTCTGGAAAGAGGGGAAAAAAATAAGTGGATTTCAGGTCTCATTATTCATCTCTTTCTTGGGGTCAAACATGTTTTGACCAGAGAATCCTGGTTCTTGATCTTCATTCCAGATTTTAGACTTTTTTCGAGGGTGAATTTCGCAATCAAGAATATCTCCTTGGATTTCGAATGAGTGCACTTACAGTGTATTCGATTATCGCGGAGCGAATCTGTTCCCACTCATAGGGCTTCACCTCACCATCTTCACAAATCTCCCAGTTTGGTGAGAAACCCTGTGAATTTCTTTCTTTTTGGAATTTCTTCATTTCATCCTATTCATGAGGTTGTAAGGAAATCCACTGTTTTCTGCCAATAGAAAACAATGGAATGTAAAACACAGGATACAAGAAGCGTTTTAATGTCTCCCTGAGCGTGGCTGCCCTCAACAGGATGGTACTACTTTTAGTCACCAGGCGAATCACGTCGCTGTCGCATGCCCGGCAAGTAAAAATAAACTCAGGTGGATGTAAAAGTAGGTATTTCGACAGTGCACAGTGGGCTGGGAGCATAGACATAAAAATATACGGACTGAGAGTGAAGCTGAGGGGAGAAAGCCATCACGAGGGGTGCGACGAAGTGAAATTGTGCACTGATGTGCTTTGAAGAAGTCAGGAGAAATGTAGAGTTTAAATCAATGTGTGCAATAATTTTGATAAGGCAATGTAGAAAAAAATGTAAAATGCACAATTCTCGGTAATCTTGGAGGAGAACCCGTTTTAAATTCACATGGGAAACCACATTTTCTCTCCATTGTATTCTATACACTGTGAATACTGTGAATGATTATACTTATGTTAAAAAATTTTCTTGATGCCAAAGTTTGATAGTCGGATCGATTTTTGCAACCAGGGACGGTATCACGTTTAAATATCCCGGTCATTTGATCCCATAGTTAAATATCCCAGTACGAAAATATCCCTGGAATATAACTGGAAGATCCCCATACCATTGTATCCCATTTCCAATTTTTGAATTGTTTTTGTTTTGTATTTTCAGGATTCGATTTCATTGTGATTTTGAATGGTTTTATTGATGGTTAATGGTTCTATTTCGAATGGTATTTCTATCCAAATATTAAGATGGTAGAGTTGTAGGTGGACCAGATAATAATTTTTTCTCCTCACACTAATTTACCTCGCACTAATAATCCTGTGGAGGAGTGGCATCGTGCTTTTAATCAGCATGTTCGCATCACTCATGCCAATATGGGACAGTTTATCAACTGTTTGAGGGAAGAGCAGAGTTTGACAGAGTTGACGGTTGAGCAGCATCGAGCTGTTCGTATTGTGAACACTGTTAAACGCTGAAAATATTTAAGTTACGAGGCAAGATTGAAAAATGTTGTTGGTGGGTATGATGGGATGGATAAACTGTCGTACTTGGAGGGTGTTGCGCACAATATTGTGTTGTGAAATGGTTCATTTATGGAGATTATAAGTATATATTTGCAACTGATTTTTTGTGTTTATTTTGTGATTTTTGTTCCTTTTTTTGTTGACATTGTAGAATGGAGATGTTTAATGTGGGATTATTTTCTGCGGAGATATTTTTGCATGGGGATATTTTTGTATCAGGGTTATTTTGACCGGGTTATTTCTTCCGGGGGATTTAGTCCCGGATCAATTGTGGTGCAGCCTCAGGGACACTACACTGTACCATTTTTGTACGAGTATTCATTTCATTTTGATAGTGGAAAGTAATAGTTTATTCGTAATTAACTTAATGATTTCTCAGGAATAAATAGGAATAGTAAAAGATAACCGCAATTGAAAAGTTCAGTATTTGCTTTCAAAATTCGTTCGACAATCAATCGTTTCAATTACTGCGCATGTGCCGATGCATGGCCGATCAAATTTGTGCGCAACTTCACCTCGTCGCCCTCCCCGCAATACCTTCATTCTCCTCGTCCATAGTGTTCACTAAACATCGACGATAATAACATCGCCTGACATCGATGTTTTACATCGTTTAACGATGTAACATCGACCTGGTTGATGTTCCAATGTTTTTTGTAAGAAACATTGAAACATCAAGACATAAAATGATAACAATTGGATGGGATTGTGCTGAATTTGAAATGGCGCTAGATCCCAAAATTTTTATTGGTAAAATAACAACCAATCAGGTTCTAGCAGCATCGATGTCCGCGATGTCAAACATCGATACCCGTTTATTGGATGACACATCGATGTGCCATCGATGTTTAGTGAACACTACTCGTCCAACAAGGAGGTTCATGCTCGGTCCCTATATTTCTATGTCTATGGCTGAGAAGGATACAAGAGCGGACAAAAACCATCTTGACATTTGAGTTATTTAATAATCGTAGTCCCAATATATGGTAATTGAAGTAACTGTTGGTACAATTTTATGCAAATCGATGGAATATTGAAGCCTCTACTGTAGTATTTCGAAAGTGAAAATAACCAAGAAATTTTGCATCTGCTGTGTTGACTCAAAACTGATTTTATCTTCCCAAATTAATCAGTTTTCTGAATTTAATCCTATTGTTCCTCAACTAGGAGCAATATTGTAACGTAATCCAAGGAGGATACCCCTATCAATGTCTCCTCATACAATTTCAAGAGGTCTTCATATAGACGAAACGGCCATTTTTTCAACATAAGTTCGCTGTCGTTTGTTATTACTGCTAAATACCACCACGTAGAATGAGAAGTAAAAGTGGAAAATGTTCAGAATGAAATGTACTTCAAATGCAGTTTGCCCATTCTTGCCCGTTTTGAGTTTCCTCATGAATACAGATGAATGTTTCACCATATGTATTGTATCTCACTATCCCACACAGCATAACGTGCCACTGGAACGTTTATGGGAGGTTTATAGAACGTAGGGGAGACACATTGTGCTGTCAGGGATATAGATCGGATTTTTCATATCTGGATACTGAATCCATTGATTTATCGATGATAGGCATGACTTATCAACGGCTAAGAAGAGATTTAGAAGTTATTGTTGAAACAATTCATTAAAAAAATCATTGACGAAACGATGAAGTATACGATTGTATACGATGATTTTATAGGGAATATGTATACTCAAATTCTCTTCACAGAGCACTTTTATTGTGAAAGAAATTATGGAGAATGGCTGCCGGACCAATCTATGGGGTAATTCAAAATCACTGCACTTCCTTAACCTTCTCATGCACCCGGTGAATCTGTCACAGATGGAGTCAGAGTTAATTTTTTTTTTTCATCCATTTTTTGTTAACCCGCCCAATGAACATTATAAGGACGAGGACTTAGAGACAACTGGAGGAGCTCTTAAAGAGATCTTAATGTCATCCAATGCGCCGATTTAGGAGATCTTACAGAGCTCTTATTTAAGACCACTTTATGTTATCTTTATGTTATAAATGTTCTCTTTAAGATAACATAAAGTGATCTGAAACAAGACCTCTACAGGATCTCCTAAGCCAACGCATTGGATGACATAAAGATCTCTTCAAGAGCTCCTCCAGTTGTCTTCAAGTCTCTTCAAGAGCTCGTCCAGTTGTCTTGTACTTCCAACCTAGCCTACGTGGCAGGGATAAGATTCCCTGACTTATCAACCGTCGTTTCCCTATCACGGTGGCAACCGCTTTCTGGATAAACTTTGGTTGACGCACCAACCGCCATTTCTCCTTTTGTGGCATGACCGTTCGGGAGAAAGGCGAATTGATTAGTCAGGGGTTCGAACCCCTCAGCCTGCCGGAGATCCATGTCTGAAATTTAATGCGTTAACTGTTCAGCCATGGAGCCAAATCAGAGTTAATGAAATTTGGGAGGATTGGAATTGCTGAATCCGAATCTAGAATTGAATTTTCAGAATCCAAAATGGTGGATCCAATATGGCGAAGGAAAATCTCAAAGTCATCTTAATCCGTTCTAAACATGTCATTCGGGGGTTTTCAGGGTTGCTAAAGCCAAATCTGCAGTCAGATCCTCTGAAAAAACTCTGAGGAAACTTGAAAAGTTTATGAATTCGAAAAACTCTGACCAACCTACAATTCCACTGAATTACCGTGAAAAACCCATCAATATTTGGACTTTTTGAAAAATCCATTTCTTTCCTCTGATTTTTTTCATTATTCGTATGTCCACACATATATAAATATGTAGGGTGATTCAATATTTATCTAGAATATTCTGATGAAACTTCTAGATCTCAAGTTTCATCATAATCCGCTGGTAATTATATCATTTTGACCGCCATCTTGGATCCGCCATTTTGAATTTTGATTGTGCTTCCTCGTGAGGGGGGAGCTTTATGATTGTTCCGGGGGATCGAAAATTTTCCTCTCTCAAAACTCGAAATCTCCTAGGCCAAAACCTTCTTCCAAACTCGGGGAAAAATTTTGGTTTCGTGTCTGTCTGTCTGTCTGCCTGTACGTGTGTACATATATGTGTGCAGATTTTGCAACCGGGGATATCTTCCGTTCCTTTTATCCGATCATTGTGAAATTACAACCACGGTTTGATGTAGTGTTGATAGTGGTCCCATATGAGTTTCCACTTGATTCTTACAGGAGGACGGGAGAGGTGGGGAAAAATGTCATAAAAAATGGGAATTTTGCGACCGCACATATCCTCGGGTTCTATTATCCGATTACCATGAAACTCATACGTCCTTTTTGTTATGACTCGACAGTGGTCCCATATGAGTTCAATCCCAATCGTTCAAAAACTGTGGAAAATTTCCTCCTGCGATCTGTGTTTGCAATACTTTGAATAGAACGTTTTTGTTCCATATATTTTAAATGAAGTTTTTATTTTGTAAAGAAACAGCGAGAACTCATTCAAGGTCCCAAAAAGTCAATTAGCCGAAAGAAAAAAAGCAGAACAGTGGCCGAGTTAACAAATAATCAACTGGGTCTGAAGAACAGCATTTCCTCATTTATCCGAAACATCATTTCGAACGTGACCCAAATAGAACAAAAAGTCTCGATGATATTCTGGAAAAATCTGTGATACAATAATATGAGAATTTTCAATTCTACTTCCTACTTCCCATTCATTACATAATCCGTAGAGTATTGTTAAACTTCACTCAGTAATCCCCTTTTGATTCTTCGTGATTCGAACAAACGTACAAGTTAATCGCTTTCAATACAGTTTCGATAATTGTTTTATGCAGTGCACTTACGCGCAATAATAGCACGTTCATAATAATTCATGGAAATGAGAGAGAGAGGGAGGATAATTTTAATATCAGTAGTGCTCAATTTCAGTGCTCTTCGAACTATGCCGGTGTTGCAATATACGATCTAACCACAACACGATATTGTCGTTTCATGTTTTTCCAACATTATCGCGATGGCGCCAAGGTTTGGTCTATTACGAACAAGCGAATATACGCATATACATATCGGTTCGTTGCCGACGACCACAAAATGACCGGTTTAATAAAGGTTGTAAACGTAATCGTTACACGAACGGGACATCGCCTGGAAACAACCCAGCCCATAACGAAGGTATAATAGAGAATTTTGTTTCCAAAGTGACAAACGTCTGATTTCTGCTTCTATCGAATCACGAGTTTCAACGATATCGGCAATGTTGCAGACTTCGTACGTGGTAGGGGTTGATGGTACCGAGCAATATCTTTTACAGAGCATTCGAGTGAGCGAGACTGAAGAATATCTACAATGGCATTTATGCTATACTTTACGTCAGAACTGGTATTGTCTGATTTATTTTATATGTCATATATCATTTTTCATGGAACGTTTCACGAACACTCTCTGCTGCTTTTGTTGAAATTCGCTGAGAGGAAGAATATTTTTGATACATTATCGTTGTAAATTTTCAATTTTGTGTGATTTATTGCGATAAAAGGTATTTGGAATGATGAAACGTATTAAAAGTAGATGGATAGTTTTGGTGGAGTTGTTTTTGAAATGACTTCTCGTCGCGTGAACCGCTCCGCACTGCTCGTTTTCGTTTCCAGCCAATAATGAAAGTGCATCCCTTCGTCCTCTCATTTTTATCTTCGCCCTCCTCTTTTATATCGTTATACAATATATATTATTCCGCTTATTAGACCATGAAAAACCGCACTGTGTTTTATTACTCTTTCCAGTCCCTCTGTATATCGCTGTCACGCGAAAAAGAGAAAATAGGAGCGATTTTCCCAGAGCGATGTGTACGTCTGTTTCAGACCGCTGACTGTGATATCTTCTCTACCTTCTCTGTTTTTGTTTTTCTCTTTGAACAGAGTGGTTTCTCGTGGAACCGAAATTTACACATGGCGCGAACATAGTAAGGAAATTTTCATTCATGGACAATGATGAATAATACATTCGTATACCTATAAGATACGATATAATCAACTTCGTGATTAAATAAAGTTCCTCTTGGAACTTCGGTTCCTTGAGTTTTCGCATCAAGGAGAATACCGGGAATTCAATGTGAGAGTATTGAGATTGAAATACACGAGCGAATTTGAGAAAATCTTATTTCAAGCACGAATCCAAGGTTTGTGGGAAAGTTTTGAAGCATAATACACCCGTATCGCACTCATCCTCATGTCAAGAATGTTATCACGATCGGTATTATCATTATCATTAGATGAGAATCATCTTCCTTAGAAATGTACTAATGGCCTGTGATATAATAGTTCTTCTCTTCTCAAGCAATAGAGCTTGCCGATTCCCCGAACTATATTGGCGCAATTCCAGATGCAATATACCTAAGGGGGATACGAATGTGGACGAGAGAACAAGAGAAACGTGGCTTGGCGAGGAGGGGAGAGACCAGGAAAGACAAGGAGGAAGTGGCTTAGAACGCCTTGGGACAGAATCCATTAGCGGAATCGCTTGCATTACTTTTGGTAAGTCTTGAACGTAAATAACGCTAAGAATCACGTGTACACTTGGATACTATCTGAGGTATTGTTCTTCCTGTACTGTTTATAAAGTATCTCCAATGAATATTACGCTCTCGTCCTCTTTGCTTCTGGAGAGAGCAAACTGATGTTGCAAACTGGTATCGGCATAGTCTCTTATTTACTCTCAAAGATCCGCATACGAGTTAGCAAATTTGTCTGTAACGAGAGTAGTGAAAAAAACCCTAGAAAAATTGAAATTTTCAACGGTACATTTCTTTGTAGTTATCGCACACACGAATGTGGAATGAAATGCTGCGGGCAATCCTGCGAGCTGATAAGATGAGCACGCAATGCCACCCTAATGAAACATATATTTGTTTCTCCAAGCGGAGAGAAGCAAGTTTTTTCCGAGTTTTCTTCCTACCGTCGTTCATCCGTTATAATTGATATCTTCACAGAAGAGTTCAAATACTCTCGAAAATAGACACAGTTCATCAATATTTGTAACTCAGTTTCCGTTGTGCTGTACCGCGCAGTATGGCGCAGTATATCAACTTTGATAATCATATACATAACAATGCACATGAGAATACCAACTTTCGAGTTGAAACATGCGATTAAACGTCCTTGTTTTAGTGAAGAGTGAAGCAGAATACTATTACATCGACACCCTAAAAACTTGGATACAGAGTTTCCTCAAGCAACTGACACAACATGGAACTTTCATTTACCGGACTGTATAGGAAACAACACAAGTACCCTGCCTCGTTTCACGATATCGTTATATCCGGTGTCTCTACCATATCAGATATCAGATAGAGACTCTTCACAGAAGAGTTCAAATATTCTCGTAAATAGACACAGTTCACAAATATTTCTAACTCGGTTTCCGTTGTGCTGTACCGCGCAGTATGGCGCAGTATATCAAATTTGATAATCATATACACAACAATACACATGAGAATACCAACATTCGAGTTGTGATATGCGATTAAATGTACATGTTTTAGTGAAGAGTGAAGCAGAATACTATTACATCGACACCCTAAAAACTTGAATACAGAGTTTCCTCAAGCAACTGACATAACATGGAACTTTAATTTACCGGACTGTATAAGAAACAACACAAGTACCCTGCCTCGTTTCACGATATCGTTATATCCGGTGTCTCTATCATATCAGCAAACTCCTTATCGATGATTTCTCGGTATTCCCTATTATAACTTTGTACGTTTGCGTTCCTTCGAATCAAGAAATTCGCCCTTTCGTACTTGGATATCTTCGATTCGTTACAAATGATCCTGTTCTGTTTTTCCCTCCCTCTTCTTCCACCTCGGAGAGAGTGGAAAAGAAAAAGACATCGAAGGTCACGGAGATTATTAACCCTGATCGTTGGATCTGTACATCTATATGAAGCGAGACATGGACATCTGATACACGTGATAGTAACTGAACCGTAAGAACAAATGTCTTCTGTAATCAGCCAACTATGATACTTATTATGATTATTTTCTTCTCCCTACAACAGCTACTTCTTCTTCTTCTTTTCCTCTTTATTCTTCTCTTGTTCGATTTTATTCCTGATATCGATACGAGAGACCTTTTTCCTTAGGTTCTGGGCGAAGTTTTCTGAAATAAAAGTGAAGAGCGTTCTATTACAGTAATGTATTTCATTCGCTTTTCCATTCGGAGTTATGTAATTTAGACTTGGAATTGTATTCGTTACTGTTTCCCCAGTTATTTGAACAGTTGTTTATTCGAATGACTTGTTCGGGAACATTTCTTTCCGCTCGTCTAATCACGGAATTATAGGGAAAATGAGTATTCAGATGTCATCACGAATAGAAGTTTTTGTATCAGAATTGATGAGAAATGTTTGACAGGAGAAGTTTGAGATTTATCGAATCTGAATATGTTATTTTGAATATTCCTACCTTGAAATTGGAAAGTTGATACTGGCTGCTGGTGTGCGAGCGTTGGCGATCATCGACACTTCGGTTAGACTGAAGAATGATGAGAATGAATACTTCCGATTTGGTATCCAGCGCTAGAGATGGGCGATCTGGAGGGGAACATCGATTTTTAGGGAAAATAGAAACGTAAATGTTCGGTCCAATTTGTCTGATGCGTCGTGGCGAGAAGAAAATTGATTTTCGTGAATCCATTTACATTGAAAAAAAAGAAAATCAAACTTCTAGCGTGTTTATTTTGTGTTCAAATCAACTGGATTTTTTCTTGTGAATGATACAAGGAAATCATGGTTACCATAGTAACACTACTCTTATTCACTACCCCCTAGTCAAAAGGATCCATTGAATCTGAGGGATGAAATTTCATCAGATGTGGTCAGAACATTGTCCGAGATTCAATCAGATTCATATTGTTCAATGAGAATCAATCAGATTTGACGAGAATCAATGGATTCTTTTGAAAAGGGCAAAAACAATGTACATGCAAAATTGGTACCAATCTATATTTGATCCCGATTGAATTTATTGGAGTTGTTAACCAAATCAACAATCATCAGTGCGGAACTTACATGGGAATTTTTCCGTGTTCAACAGTCAATTCAGTGCAGTTACCTCAATTTTAATTCATGGAACGAAAAAGATTTCTAATTCGAATCAACAGACATGAATTTCATTTTCTATAAAGAATCTATTTTCAGTACACTTCGTTACTCATGTTATCATTATTTATTGATCATTTTCATTGATTTCAACGTTTTCATGGAAAAATGCAGTTATTGAAGAATTTTTTACGGACTTATTTTACATTTTTATGGACTTTCATGGGAATTTTTTTCAAAAGAAATTGATTTTAATTCCATTTCAATTCATATCATTTAGAATATATATCTCATTATCTAAACTATAGATTTTCAATCATTTTTCAACACCAATTAATATCCCTAATTGACTCATTTTCTTCCGAGAGATTGGATTTTAATCATTCAATTTCTTATACAAGCGTTACATTGAATCTCAATCTATGTTTGAAATTTGATTATTATTCCCATCCAATACGATTTGCAATTCTCCCTTATTTTCCATCCATTCATTCTTATATCGTACCTCGAAGATTGAGAATATAATGATTCAATCGATTCAATTACAACAAATTATTCATTCAATTTTGAATATAATTCTGCAAATACTTCCCAGTAATTTTTTTATCTTGTCATCGTACAATTGAAATTGAATTCACAAGCGATTTGTACATATTTTAGATTAAACATTCAAATTGAACAATTCAATCCCTTTGCTTTGAAATCTGCTTTCGAAGAATTGTTTTTATTTCCTTATCCACAACTCAAATTTTAATTTAATTCAATAACATCTCATTTACAATCTATATTTCGATCTGAATTCAATTTATTCCTCCAAGAAGTTTTCAATTGCTCTCAAAAATTCATAAAATAAACAATAATAGTAATGATGATCAACTAAGTGTTGGATATTGTACACCATCAATCAATAATCAAATTCCCTTCATAAATTGAAATAACACAGAAATGGTTCATTGCAATAATATCCATATTCAATAATCATTCAAAATAATTCTATAAAAATTCGTGGAAAAATCAAACTCTCAGAGATAAAAATAAAATGCGAATAACACAAATGAAATACCAAAATGATGAGAAGTGAATTGAATGTGATAGAAATGGAATTCAGACTCTTCATGATACCATTCGCTCATCACTCATAGTTCAATTATCAAATAAAATTATTTTTTCAATTCTTTTCACTGTGATTTTATTTTTTTATTCCCATTCTACTTTAATTTACTTCCATTTCATCCGTTTGACTGTGTTGCATTTTCATTTTCTTCCCTTATTCTTATTTCATTTTTTATCTTTCGAATTTAATTTTCCATAATTGCGGAAGAATGTTTCTTACAGCAATCGAAATCTCCCATTCTTATTCCATTGTTTCCTCGACAAATTAAGAAATTCCTAACTTATGAATAGAATAAAAAATCGAAACAAAGATATCAATTCCCGTGGAAATCGATTTCACTAAAATCAACACTGTTGCCTGAGACCTGAGACTTCATCAGAATGTTATCAAATTTCGTAATAATTCTCAATTTGCAGATTTTTTTTTTCACATCAAATCCAAGATCAAACCAATATTGAATTCAATGTGGGAATATGATATTTCATGAGGATCGAGAGAATCAAAAAATCGGAAAATCGGATGAAGCTGAAACAAATTGATTCGAAGATTTTTCATATCAGGAATTGATTAGGCCACTTTCAACTGAGCGGGTTGGTCACTGGAGTCTCGATTAGATGTTCCTATCACGAGTTACTTCAATCAGCTGCCAGATTTTTCCCGCTACACATGTGGAAATAACCAGGGTTGACAAATGGCGCGGTACTGGCAAGGTTGTATTTGCCAGACTTCGGCAGAAACAACTGTGCTCATTCAGAACTATTACCAGTTTTCCAACTGACGCCAAATGTTCGCCAGATTTCAGACGGTCTTGAGCCGGTACCGAATTATTACTGTTCGGAGAATACCCAGACCGTACAGAAACGGAACCGCGTACGGGAAAAAGACGATACGACACCAATATCGGTGCAACGTTGTTGCATTCAACATGTTCGATAGCCCACACAGCACACAACGTCTCATTAATATTCTCAGAATATCACAAATATCTCACTCGAAACATTCTATGTTAAATATTTCTACGAGATTCCATAGATATTGTGGATAGAATATTTCATTACAAATATCCTGAGAATCTTGCAATTGAAATTTTATACATAGGATCCTCTGCAATGTTCTGGGGATCTATGATGAGGGATATTTCATGTTTGCCGCAAATGAAATATTCTGACAATATTTCAGGCAATACGAATTTTTATTCATCAGACCCGGTACTCAATAAAATTGACAAGTCGAGGGCGAAAGAAACCCCTCTCCCACGACCTATTCAATTTCAGTTTCAGAGGATTCTGATTTAGTTGGTCTATATCCCACGGAAACGAATTTATCAGGAACACATTATTATGATGATCAAGAGTGGCACTTTGGGGGCATCGAAGCCATCTCAGTGATTAGCTGAGGTGATAGAGGCTTCGTCTATGACTCGGAGAACTGGCGTTCGATCCTCACTGAGGGAATTTTCTTAATAATCGACTTTCAATGTGTATTCCTCTCACAAAGCCATCCAAATCATATTCTACACAAAATTTGTAGAGGAATTCAATCTGAAGACAATTTTTTTTCACCAAAGCAGTATTTTGTACCATTGTTAATCCACGTAATTATGAGATGTTTTTCTGTATAAAATATCCCCAACATGATCTCAGCAATATTTTAGAATGTCTCCAGAATATTACGACAATCATCTCAGTGATATTGCAGAATGTCTCCAGAATGTCACAATGATGGTGACATAAGACATTCTGGAGACATTCTGGCAATATTCTTGAGATGTTTGCCAGAATATTGCATATTTCAAATATAATATTCTGGCAACGTTATTGAGACATTCTGTGCTGTGTGGGAGATGACGATGTGCCAGGATTGATAGGACTCTGGCTGACTATGGAATCGGTAGGCAACTGACGTTAGAATCACGATCTTGGCAATTCAGCTGTTGTAGGGAGCCGAAGTCACGCCAGCATTCGGCCAGAGTTGTTATCATCATTCAATCTGTTGGGGAGACAGAATCTATGGTGAATTGTACGACTTCAACGGTCCCATCACAATAAATGGCGATGTGAGTGATCCGTTGTCAACTCGGAGATCGGCTGATGTGATAGAGACTCAGTTTCTCACTCGTAGAACCCGGGTTCAATCCTCACTGAGTGAACTCTCCAGAAATCACTTCCGAAGCGCCTTCCTCAGATAACCATAATGACAACAATGAATCTCCCAGGTTTTCAAAGTTCGAGTTTAATGTTTTTCCTTTTTTACTTGGAATATGATCACTCCTGGTAACTCCGGTCACTGGTACTGTGCCAGTACTGGGTCGGATTTGAATTTCTAAATAAGATGTCATCATTTCGATTCCTTGTCATTTCTCATCCAGTTCTGGCAAAACAACTGATCCTATTGCAATGCTAGAGTTTTACCATAGCAGGCTCACATCAAATATCGCTCCCACCATGGTGGTAAATGTTATACTGGCCCCTATGTGAAATGGTGTTATCATTCCAGCTTCTTCGCTAGTACTGGCAATCCAACTAGCCCCATAGATCTGTTCGCTCTACATTTACCAGTACTGGCACCTCCGGCAACAGTAGTGAGCCAGTAGCGGCCCGTGTTTCCATTTCCACCTGGGTCGTTTCAGCTCCATGAAAATCGGAGGGAAAAATGGATCTTGTGCACATCAAATTAGTATTGTCCAACGCCAATCGTCGCCAATCGTTGGCAGGTGGCTTTAAATATACACCCGTTATCGGCCTCGTTATAGTAGGGATGCTGAAACAATTCACGAGACTTATAACGCTATTCTGGAAAAAAAACTCCACATAAAACCAGTTGAATGGATTCCGAATCGGTTTATCTCGAATTGTTCTTCAACACCTAGAAAACTGATTCTTCCGTCGATTTTTTCCAATGAAATTCCAAAAGGTGCTCTGACCCTGGTCCAAGAATGTGTCTCTGGGCCGCTCAACGCTTTTTCTCCCACTGTAACGGGTATTAAAATCTCCGGTAAAATCATTTGCTTCTCATGAAAAATCAAACAAACCAGGCTCAGATCAGATTATTTCAAAGCATACATTTATATACCCTGGTTGCTCTGTAATTATAAATTTCTCGATGAATTGATATTTCTATGATGATTCCCGTAAACCATGACTTCCAATACAGTCGATTCTATCCTCCCATGGTCGATTGGATGGCTTCTCGAAACAGCTGCTGCTCGAAGAAACATCATATTTGAACTCGTATTCATAAGTGAATGAAGACATTCTAACTTTCTTCGACTTGAATTCCAACATTTCAGGCATAACTTCAGCTATTAAACTGTAGAATATCCAAAATTACTTCACCAACTTTACTTGTCGAGTCTCGGCAAGTTTCGTTTTGAGGTTTCGTTTCATTCTGCCTTGAAGAGAATAGCCCAAATCAGCTATGATAGCTATTTTTCAGCTGCGTTAACAACGGTAGTTAAAATTTAACTACGAAAGCAATATTTTCAGCTACCCGAATTCCACAATTCTTAGTTACCATATCGAATTATTTTTGCTACGATTAGTACTTATCGAAAGATTCGCTGTTCAAATCAATATGCATCTTGCTTTGGCAGCATGACATTTTAATCACAGACAATTGATCAGATTGCATATATGTCCATGTGGAAATTGCCGAAGTCGATAAATGCCCCGGTACTGGCAAGGTTATATTTGCCAACCTTTGGCGGGAACAATTGTTCCTATCCAGGGTCATCATTATTTTCCAATGAGCACGATCTATTGGACGAATTTCAAACGGTATTGATTTGAGTGGACAAACAGTCTTAGGCCAGTATTCAATCGATACTTTTTGGATGAGGTTGGAATGCCACAATTATACCATAGTCGGCACATACGAATAGACAGTACTGACATGGTTGTCAATGTTATACAGGTCCTTATGTAGAATGATGTTAACATGCCGACTTCTTGCCAGTTTTGATAGCTTCGATAGCTTAGGATTTGCCAGTACTGGCAATTCTGGCAGCAGTACTGAGCCAGTATCGGTCCGTGTTCAATGTGACTGTACAAATCCCCTCCAAAGTATTTTTGACTCTCAAAGTGATGTTGAAATACCTCTGAAAAATGAGCTGTGGGCTTTCTCATTGATAAACAGATCGATGTATTTCATTTCCCAGCGAGAAATTCGTGGAATCATGAAATAGTTTTTCTAAACCAAAGTAGGAAGAGATTCGCCGTACGATTAAGCGTCTATACCGTACAATTCATTATGCAATCTTTCGAGTGTATGTACATGTATAACGAGACTACTTCATGAATATTTGTAGATGGGCGAACGTGGGCTCACGTACGTACTTCGGCGAACAAGATATTTCTCAAACAGGAGTTTCGGTAATTGAGTGCAGCGGTATCGTAAGTGCAGACTTGTATTTGTTTTTCTACAAAAAGGATGAAGTTAGTTGCTCTCGATACGGTGAAATATGTAACTTCGAGACACGTTATAACGTTGGATATCGAATATACCTACTTTGAATCTAAGGATCCCCAGGAATATACCACGGTTAGCTTTTCTAACCACGAACCATAATGTATACGTGGAAATAGCGCGTACATCTCTTTTACTCGCATCGGATGTGAAGGAGAATAACAAACAACTGCAAACCGCTGCACCATTCGCAAAAATAGAATACTCAAATGAAGGTATAATTACACGATTCGTTGCGTCAGCATCTTTCCAGTATTCTCTTGAACAAGTCAAGTTTGTCTCCATTGGAAAATTCACACTGCTCTCGTCATCTCGTTTCGTCCGTGATCAGTGCTGTTGAGCCAACTCCGTTACTTTAACATTCCGTCGGGTCTTTCAACCGTGCAAATGAGTCGAACATTTCCATTCACAACTCTTTAGAATGCACAACAAAAGATCCAAATGAGAGTTCTGAAAAATAGCAACATCGTATACACATGCACACGAACACACAGCGGAAGTAAACATACGATCTTGCAGGGAATGTAATACGACTTGACGTGGGAAGAATGTACTCAGTTCAATCGAGTGTAACAACCGTTTCTATTGAGCGTTGATCGTACACGACGTCCACGTACGTACACCGGGACTTAATAAACTGTACTTCGAACGTGTAACCGTGTCCAAATGGCGTTTGTGCTCTATTCTCTTTTTATTCCTCCTTTCAACTCGAGCATCCTTTCACGTACGTACCTATATGTACAAACGCATACGTGTTTCTTGACAACTCGTGACTGAAAAATTATTCTTCAACGAGTCGGGGTACGAAAAATATTATATAAAAATCAATGCAGTTGGGGGATGAGCGTGGAGTGGAAATACTTGGAGGGTGGTTCGTGATATCGACTACACTTTTCGAGTGGTTGTACGTCGTACTGTACCCTCGTGAGGCGAGCAAGTTGTGAGAAAAGAGAAGAAGGATTGCAAAGGAATCGGGAGAGCTAGTGCTGTCGGTTCTTCTCGTTTCCCGTACAATCACTGAATATGGATGAAGGAAGAAGCTCTTCTTCGCGTGTATACGCCAGCGAACCAAGCTTCAAGTATCCAACATCACCGGGAATTCCATCTGCTGCTGCTTCTTCTTCTTCTTGTGCTTGCAGCTAGTGTACACGCTTGGGAAGGGACAATAGTATCTCTTTTCGAATGCACTCTTCTTCTTCCTCTTCTCTCTACAATACAACCACAGCAATTTTTCTTTCCCCTCGTTCCATCGATGTTCTCTCATCCAACGAGTATTGCAACTTCGACGTATTGACCCTCTGGAATACAATTATCATTGATGGCGAGCCTGAAGATTTAGTACCAAAATATCAACTCCATGTTCTTAAAATCTGAAACGCTTCTTCGACCATATGCTTATGAAGTTTGCGTTCCCATTTTCACATTGTGACCTCATGAGCATAAACTACAACTTCTACTCAACGTTCTCTGTTTCGCGCTTGTGCTCGAATTTTCTGGAGGATTACCGGCTGAGCTCGAGAAAGATAAACTCGAGGAAGATAAACTTGAGGAAGATGAGAGATAAAAAACAAACACACTCGCTTATTTTTGGGAGAATTTGTTTGTTGAAACTTGGTGTCGTTATTATGAGTTGAAAATGTATTGAATGCGGAGGGTTGATATAGCCGACACAGTACCTTCACCAGGCCATGTCAGGCGTGTTCCAATCCGGTATTCTAGAACGGATAAACCGTCCATATTAGCTATCACCTATTCGTGTCATCAACAGCTGGCGGTGACATATGCTCGCATAAACTTACTGCGCTGCAGAGGTGTGAGTTCCTATATACCTTCGTTCCAAGAGTGCGTTTCAGTTGTGTTTAGAGTCATATTTTATGAACTTGGTACATTATAAATCCTGCTACATTGAAAATTAGATTATTATTGTACTCCTGACATTTGGAGGCAGGTTTTTATGGAAAAATTCATCCCAGAGATCTGTCAGTTCTCAAAATTACATATCACTTCTTCAAACCACATCAGGCAGCCCATGGAAACCCTGGTGAAGGGAGAGATTTTCAGACAAATCCAGTGTTTTTCAGAGATATTTGACCGACTTGTTTATGCAATTTTACAGTCAGGAGTCGATGAAAAATTGTAATCCGTTCGTGGAATCCTTTTGAAATTTCAAAGGAGTATCTCTACTGTAAAGATGGGCGATTCTGATTCGATCTGCACAAGATCGATTTTTTCCTTTCATTTCTCGATTCTTTGTGTATCGATTGTTGTATAGTCCATTTTTTCCCGCAAATCGGTCTGTTTGTTGTTTGTAATTTGTCAAGGGAACGATGAAGTCAGAATGAAAAATTTGGATCGTGGTGAGGAACATTCTTCTGCAATCACACAGAGAACTTGTCACGTAGATAACCAAAAGCTGCACATCGACGGTCAACGTGAAACAAAAAAGCATCTTTGTCACCCGGGTAGAAATGCGAATCAGCCCATTCCTGGCCCCGTTCAGGCCCTGCACGCAAAAAAATCATTCGCTGTGGCAGCTAAAAATTAGCTGCCATAGCTAATTTTTCGTGGTTGGTATTTGGGTAGCGGATAGAATAGCTGTGATAGCGATTTTTCTTTGCAATCAGTGTTTCGCTGTACTAGCTTGAAAGAATCGCTCAAAGAACAACCAATCGAATGGAAAAAAAATTCATTGAATAAGGGGGAGGGTCGATTCCACAATCTTTCGGCTACTAACTCAAGCTGCTAGCGCTTGATCCACCCTACCGATTGAATTTTCCTTGTTCTAATAATACATATTGCTTCAGCGGAATGTTTCGAATTTAATTTCGCAAAACTGCATGTAAAAAAATAATTATTCTAGAGGTTGAATATTTCGTTATCAGGGTTATTGAACATTTTTTGAACCTCAAAATGTCTCTTATTCTCTTTGAGTATGTACTATACAGTTACAAAAATCGCTCCACTAGCAACATTTCTTCTGCGATCATTTTTTGTCGGTGCACAAAAGCTATGTTAGTAAATATAGCTACAATGATAGCTGTATAGTGCAATGCACTCAGCACACAAGTTTTCGCTGTCACTGCGAATTCATTTTTTTCCGTGTGGTTGAGAAAGTCTGGGCCCGGATAGGGCCTGGACAGGGCCACTCTTCAATCGGGGAAGTTTCTACCTGGGCACATCCGATCCTCAAAAGTAAAATACGCCGGTGGCTGATGTATAAACATTGAACATTTACGTTAGTGCGCCATGGTAAAAAAAGCCGGATGGGAACCTGACTCAAATCCGGATAAAAATCTCCGGAATTCTATCCGAGTGTATCCACGCGGGTATACGATTTTTGAGATGATTCTTTATCCGGTTTCATTCGGACCCTTCCCGGATTTTAATACTGAATATTTTTCCTAATCCCCCACGAAATTTGGTTAAATTCATTTGTCTCCTTGTTCGGGTTTCATTTGGGATCCCAAAAAATATCTTGTTCCGAAACCCGGATAGGATCTGGATGGAACCGGATGAAGAATCACCGCAAAACCCGTGTACGCTCCCGGATACACCCGGAAATTTCATCCAGGTTTGAGTCGGATTGTCATCCAGATCACTATCAGGATTATCATCCGGTTCCCTATCCGGTTTTTTTTACCAGTACATCGAACATCAATGCCCGGGTAGGAATATTCTATTAAATCCTATCACGGATGACGGGATTCCGAATTGAATATCATTCAATTTCATTGAGACTCATTCATTTTCTCATTCGTCAATGAGATTTTATAGATCATTTCTAACAGGGTGCGGAAAGAAAGATTTTTTGATTGCACATTGACCATCAATGTACACACTTTTGATTATCTGTGTTACAATATCTCCGTGTGCGGAAGATTGAATTAAAAATAATGGGAAATGAAATAAGAATAAGAGAATGAAATGAAAACACAACGCAGTGAAATCGATAAAATGGAAGAAAAATCAAGTGAAATGAGAGTAAAAAGATGAAGTCAAGGTAAATGAAGTGAGAATGGGAATTAAATAAGGATAGAAAAACTAATTTCAGTTGATAGTTCAATTATCAGGGATGCGTGATTGCTTTCGCGAAGAGTTTGTATTCCATTCATATGGCATTCGATTCATATTCATTTATTCTTATATTTCATTTTTTTTATCTCGATTTTATTTTTATTCCTGAGAGTCTGAGTTTGTAACGTATTTTTATATAAATCATTTTGAATGAATTTTGGATATTGATACCAATTTTTGTGGTATTTCAATTTAGTAGGTAAATTTGATGAATACCCAACAAACATCGAAGGTCTTAGATGCTTCGAAAAAATGTCTTTCAGATATCTAAATGACATCACAAAAGAGATATCCTCAAGATATATCGAAATGATATCGTTTAGATATCTTGAAGAAATGTCAGAAACATGTCTTCGAGGTTTTTCTGGGAGACACCTTTTAGATGTCGAATCAGCATAGTATGAAAGATATCTTGTCAGAGTTTCTGAATATCTGTTACTTATCTTAAGAATTTTTGGAGTGAAAAGGGCAAAAGTTACGCCATGTTCTTTTTTTAGACCTCATTAGTGATTCTTTTGTACCGTCCGGGTCGTTCTTATGATTTCAAAAAGACATCTGAAAGATATCTACAACGTGTCTAGAAAGAATCAAAGAATATCTTGAGGCGTGTGGAAGATGTTTCTCACATGGCCCCAACATATCTCAAAACAATCGAAAACATATCTTGGACCCATCTGAATCATGTCCTTCATATATCTGAAACATATCTTTGTCAGCTTGTCTGAAATATCTCATGTGCGAGACGTGCTTGGGATATTTAAAACTTGTTGAAATTTGTTGCGTAAGCTATCTTTTAGATGTCGAAAAGATATCTTCACTAAAGTCTTCCAAGACATCTCCCACGATTTTGAGACATCTTTCAGATACTAATAGATATCTTCTTGTTTGTTGGGTGATAATTGATTGGACACGATAGGCTGAACTCATTCCAAAATTATGAATAGATATCGTCGTTTAATTGATGAATTTTAAAAAATAATTCAGAAATTTTTAGTAACGTGAAATTCCGGTGAAAATACACATTATTGATGAGATTTGATTGAAATTATATCAAATTCAACCTGTGAATAAGGGTTAGAAACAACAAGGGTGTTTTTTGAAAATAGATTTCAAAGTAGAAATTTCATTTTCCAATTTCTCTGAAATTACTGGATTAAGTCGTCACAAGGTAAAAATACTGCAGAGTGTTTTTAGAATCACATTCAAAATGCCACGAATAATTTGTTTGTATTGAATTCTCATCATCAACATCATTATATTTTGAATTTTCGAGGTACAATATAAGGAAACAATGAGGGAAAAGTAGGAGAGAGTTGAAAATCGTATCGTATGGGAATTATAATGAAATTTTGAACAGATAATGGGATTCAATATACCTCTCTTATGTAGAATTAAATCGATCGATGCAATTTCTCGGAATAAAATGAGGTAATCATGAATATTAGTGGTGAAGAATGATTCAAAATTCATCATTGGTATAATGAAATATAATGAAAATATCTTGATATCTCGTGTATTTGATCAATACATTGGATTTGGAAGATTATAAGCCTGAATTTCTGCATTCAAATATTTATTTCTCATATTCTGAAAGATAATACTGGAAATAGATTCATTATTCAATCGATAAATATGAATTGAAATAGAATTAGAATTAATTCCTCCGCACTTCTCCATAAAAATTAGGAATAAACAATGATAATGTAAGTGATACAGTTCAATGAAAACAACTTTTTTTAGAAAATAAAATTCATGGATTCGGCAAACTGTTATTACTCATCTGCTTATCGAAAACATATCTCTTTGTTTGAATGATCAATTTCTTCCGTTCCATGAATTCAAATTTGGATAACAGTAGAGGAGACGGTCCAAATTTCGATCAGGGTCCAAAATTCGACTAGTAGGATTTAACGTAATACGAGTTTTTTTTTTTTTTTTTTGTAGAGGGGGAAATGCGTTACGCATCATCAGGGAGCTGAGTTGCTCCCCGGTGTGTGGGACTCCTGCAGTGGCTGACGATGATTGTTGCCTATCGCAGTCTACCCACTAAAACCCCCTCTTCACAGGCATTGATTCCCCCCCCCCCCCCCCGGAACTGTTTATCACATTACTTCGGGGGGGATGCCCTGGCCTACGGACCGTTTTCACCTGGCCCTTCTGCCTCCTATAGGGCCTCTGTTGTTGTGAGGCCCTCTCCTTATCCTGGACTCTGCTCGAGACCGTTCGTCTTTGTCGTGAATACATAAAAAGAACAGATGGAATAAAACGAGGACGTCACAGAACACAAAGAAAAGGTGTAATCAATAAATACATAAATAAATCTGGTCAGCAAATAAAAACGTTGTGAAGATAAAATCGGTGTATAACTAAAAAACAATGTATGAGTAAAAACGATGTATAAATAAAAGCAATGTAAAGATAAAAGTGGTGTATAAATAAATAAAAGCTGTAATACGAGGTACTGCCACCATGCGGGAAAAATAAGAAACGGTGCTCCATTTAGTTGTTATTGTTTTGTGAAAACCGCAATCCGCTCGCTCAATAGTGATAGTGTACGAATCAAAACTTTATTTTCGGTGATTTCAAAACTTTTTCAGGTATGCGTTGTCGATTTTTTTACTCTCAGTATCTCGATGTTAGTTATGAGCCGGTTGGAGCATCGTATTAGATATGTTTTGGGCTTCTAAATTCTATTTTAGTTGAGTCGATTGCTTCTCGTTTTAGATCGTACGTAACCTTAAAAGTTTAACCAAGCGGTGGTCTAAATTCTGACTACCACTAGTGGTCTAAAGTTCGACTACTTGTCGGAATTCGGACCAAAACCCCTAAGGTGGCTAATCCTCGCCATTTTGATTTCAGAATGCCTAGAAAGAAGCCCAAATATGTTTCTAAAAATAAACGACGTCAATGGAATGAAGAGAACATGGCGAAAGCAATCCGTGCCGTTAGGGAACGAAAGATGGTCACCCTTGAAGCATCTAAAACCTTCAACGTACATCGTGGAACATTGCGCGATCTCAACAAAAAGGTTGATGTACCACCTTCTAAGTTAGTGAAAGCTAAGGTAGGAAGGAAACCAATACTAGGAGAAGAACTCGAAAACCAATTAGTTGATTATTTACTTGATATGGGAGCAAAATTTTATGGGTTCACCTCAGGGAACGTTCGACGATTAGCATTCTAACTTGCGACTGAAACCGATATTACCCACCCTTTCAAGCAAGGTCAAGCAGGCCGCGCTTGGGTTGATATATTCTTAGAGCGTCACAAAGATACGTTGTCTCTGCGTAAATCATGTGGGACTTCTTTTTCTCGTGCTTTAGGCTTCAATAAAGAAAATGCCGGTGCTTCTTTCCAATTATCAGAAGAGGCCTACCTTGTACATAAGTATCCAGCTGATCGAATATACAATGTGGATGAAACCGGTCCAACCATTGTGCAGAGTGAAATTCCGCAAGTAATTGCGAGGAAAGGGAAACGTCAAATTGCTGCCCTCACATCTGCAGAGCGAGGAGCGACAGTCACCGTGATAGCATGCATGAGTGCCTCTAGGCATTTTGTTCCACCTTTAATTATATTTCCCAGAAAGAATATGACTGACCAACTAATGAGAGGGGCACCCTTAGACTCGATTGGAGTTGCACACCCATCAAGTTGGGTTCAAACCAACATTTTTACTGAATGGTTCCAGCATTTCATAGAAAAAGTTAACCCGTCTCAGGACTCTCCAGTTCTCCTCATCTGAGACGGACACTACAGCCACGTTCGTAATGTTGATGGGATTGAATTGGCACGAAGAAATCATGTAACAATTGTGTCCTCACCGCCACACTGCTAGCATAAGCTTCAGCCTCTGGACAAAACCTTCATGGCACCCTTGAAGACACACTATACTGAAGAAATAAGACAGAAGCTTCTTCATTCGAACAGGCCATTGTCTCCATATGACATGATGGAGCTTTTTGGGAAAGCATATCTAAAAGTGCGAACAGGAGAAAGTGCCATTAACGATTTCAGGAAAACGGGCATTTTTCCAATGAATAAGAACCTTTTCACCGACGCTGATGTTCTGGCTTCGGCAAAGGGATCTGGGAAATCCTGCAGTTCTCAGATGACGCCAGATGAAAATAATCAAGTGAAATCGAGGATCCTTAACCTAACACTTTAAACGGCCTGAAACACGTCAGTCCCTATGAGATCGTCCCTGTGCCATCACGCGAACGCAAAATGAGCAATAGAGGCCGCAAAGCTGTAGAAGCTTGTGTGATCACTGGGAGCCCGTACAAAGAAGCCCTTGGTGAATCATTATATGAACCTGCTGGAAACCCAAAGAAAGTTGCCAAAAAGAAATTAAATTCAAGGGGAAACAAATCCAAGAAAGGCGAAGAGTTAGTTTGGGAATCTAAAGAAGGAAAGGAGAGAAAAACCTAAACGGAAGCTCAAGGGGATACGAGCGGCTGGGCTTTTCTGAATTTTTTCGAGACAAAGTACGTGAAAATGCGTGCATCGATTCGAAATATCTCTCTGTACAGCATTTCTTGAGGTGCTAAAGAAATGCTGTACAGAGAAATATTTTGAATCGATGCACGCATTTTCACGTACATTGTCTCGAAAGAATTGGACCGCTCGTATCCCCTTAAGAAGACGCTTATTGAAGGCAGGTCTTCGAAAGATGCTGGTAGCACCGAAAATATTATTGATGAAAACATGAGTGATTCAGAGTTTTATGTGGGTAAAAAAAAGCCAGATCATGAAGACGCGGCCTGTATATTTTGCCAAGGACTGTTTTCCGATGACCACAAAGGAGATTTGTGGGTAATGTGTGTTATGTGCCACCTTTGGGCACATAACGCATGTGCTGGTGCCGACAAGGACATTTATGTGTGTGATTTTTGTGAATGAGCGATGACTCCTTGACTTTTTCCCTTGAAAATAGAAGTAATATGCAAGTAAAATTACCTGGAAACACTGTTTTGATATTATTTTGTGGAATACTATCATTTTGTTCTTTTCCTTTCATTTCCTGTCATCTTGAAGCTGGTAGTCGGAAATCAGACCACAGTCTCAAAATCAACAATTGTGACAACCTTTGCAAAAAAAATGTGCATAAAATGTTTTGATTCTATAATATTTGAGTATACAGGTTCGATGTATAACCCTTCCAGCTATACATGTATATTATTGCGACAACTTGTGTGCTGATAGTTCAGTAGTTACAAATGAAAAAGAAAGTGGTAGTCGAAAGTTGGACCTTCTCCTCTAGTAATTGGAAAATAGTATGAATGAAACATTGAAAAAAAGCTCATAAAACATTTTAATTTGACATCCGGGAACAATCCATGATGAATTCTAAATATATTTTGATTGGAACTTAAAATGACTTCTTTCAGAATTGTATGGTGAATACAATTGGTTGTGAAGATGAATTCTTTGCGAACGCATCTGATATGTCGATTGGATACCACTCGAATAGTTTTAGGCGGACATAACTGGTATTTTCCTTTAACTTCCTACTATGAATCCGTTTCAAATACTTCCGATGTTCGTGAAGAATTGTTTCGAAAATCTTGGTATTCTAATCGGATTCTTATGGAATAACTTGTATTTACCTGGGACATGTATACATATGTTTCTATTTGTGATATTTAATCATCAAAAAGGAAGTGAATGCATGTAACTTCGTATCAAATCGATTCCAACCGCCGGAAGAAGGAAATCAAAATCGTGTCTCCTCACAACACAAATAATGATATCTAGACAAACATTTCCACAGTGGAATTCCCCAACTCTTTCCTCCTCTCAGACCAAATTTCAGACCAAATGATGATATATCGAATGAAATAAAACGACATAAATAAGTTTTTCCTCCTCCAACCATAACCGTATCACTTAACGATACGTACAAATCAGAAACTTGTGTAGCGTTAGATCTTATCGTCATCGAGGTCATGCGTTAACTCGAGTCGGCGGTCTTTAATGACCGCGTTATCCTCTCTGGGAACATAATTTCCTTCTCAGGAGATTTACAGGTGAACTTTGGTCCATCTTCTCCGTCTCGACTCTTCCAGACTTTTATCATCGACGTATCTTTAGTCGGTCTTTCCCCGTTACTTCTGGACTTCCCTCTCCTCGCAGCAGTGCGAGGAGAACGGAGACATCTCCTTTCTGCACGAGCCTCTTCCTCTTGCCAACCTGCGGTAAAGGTGGTGAGAAAAAAGTAGTTACGAGCCTGAACGTCGGTGTAATAACGCGGTTGCATCTCTGAAAAACTGCGAGAATTAAGTAGCATTAAGACGCTCTAAGGTGGAAACGTGGATGAGAAAGCAGAGTTGAATCTTCCCCTTTCACGTCGTAAAATGGCTATGGCTATAGCTTTGTGTTTCATACTCTTCTTCTTTATGATTCTCCTAGATGGAAAAAAATATGAAAATTAAAATCAAAAGACGAGAGTGGTTACAGCGATGAATAGATATGCACGGATGGGGTATTGTTTTTGTAGAATATGTAACTGAATATTCAATAAATTCAAGAACAACGTATTTCGGAAAAGATAAATATCGCATCCCGAATTTCCTGTTCTCTGCTATTTGTACACCTGTGTACGCGACTTATATACACTCATACTCCTTTCAACTTCGAAGAGATATTCGAATAGTCCACGATCCTAACTACTAAAACTCTATTCAAAGCGGTGGGAGGGTGGGAGATGGTGTGTAGTAGTATCTATAGCATCCAAATCCTATCCAGACAAACAGCATTACGTAGGAGGACGTTATACTCCATCTTTGTCTGATTCTACAACAGTTGGATGTGTGCAGTTCGAGTTTCGAACTCCAGCCGAACTCGAGAGGTCAGAAAGGTGCAAACCTGCCTGCCGCCACCCCTTCTCCTTTTATTACCGTATCTCGTAACTCAAGTCACGTACTCCGGCACGACAAAAGGTGTAAAAATGTCAATTTATGTCAACTACACTTACGATCTCCCCTACGTGAGCGAATGCGTTGTTTCTTCTCCAGAAAAATTGTTGTTATGAAATCTACTCTACTGGCTTGTCTCGATAGATCGAATAATTTCAAGAATGCCGAAGGATGTAAACTTATCAATCGGATATCGTGGTGAATATCAAACTTCCACACAGAACTTTTGATTCGTTGTCGCTACAACACGATCGTGTACTCGGAGGAAAGCTCCATGTCTTACTTATTATTAATTAAAGGTCGGGATGGAGTTCATTGAAAGAGAGAAAGAGATCGGAATTCTAAATATCCGCAAAGTTCTTTCGATTCTTTCGAGTACGAATCGATATAAGAAACTCCGGGCATTCTCTTCTCATCTAAGTTATAGCTATAGCGCGCTATAGTGCGTTCTTTCAAACTGTTGAAGTTGATGGAGAAACTGAGAATGAAAAGAATTGTTTGTGAGAAACAGAGAGGGAGAAAGTCCAACCTTCATTTAGCCGTGAGACTGAGTTCCTGATTGTCCACACAAGTCAACCGTGTACCGTTGATGTGTATACCAATGTACGTGTACGTAAGAGTTGTTGTTTCATTTTCCTTCCCTCGTCCTGTCCTTGTTTTCCTTTCATATCCACGGAAGTAGTTATTTTCCGAGCAATTTACGTCTTACAAATTCACGCTCTTACGAGCCGCAAGAGGTTGGACATTTCTTTTCTTTCTTTTTTTTTTTATGAAAAGAAATTTCTTAAGCGAGGTCCTGGTGCTCCTCGCACCTCCCTTTCTCAGCGAAAAACAAAGGTGAATGGGAAACTCAAAGAAGAATTTGAAAATTATTCAAACGCCGTCGAGTCCTTTTTTTCCTTCTTCTATTCAGATCGAAGATCAAGGAATCGGATTCCACTGAAAGAGGGAATGTGTGGGTGTAATGATAGGAATCTTGTTTACTGGAATGGAATATTTGAAAATCGAGAGAAAATAAGAAACTCGAGGTCTAGGGAAAATCTTTTGATGTTGCCAAGAGATTACATTATACGCAGATCAAAAAGAATTCTCAAATTCGGTAATGAAGTGGAAATATTATCAATATAAGTGAAAACGTGTAAGCGTACGATACGTGTTCCGTAATCGGATGAAATGAGGTCTTGATTCTACCCGGTCGTAACTCGTTTTATTATATCTCCGCTCTCATTCGATATACGTCCACGGATATAACAACAACGTCAACGAAGATTACTTGAATAGAGTTCCCAGTCTCGATTGCCGTCACGAGACTAGAAGTTCCGGCTCCTGTAATCTCCTTGTCGCGCTCCCCGGATGAATCATCTTGGACATCGTCGAACTTCCAAGGATTTTAACAGCCTTTGTTACATACATATCCTTCCAAGGGAGGATGGATTGTTATTCCTAGTCAAATAAGAGCACGAATCCATCAATCGATTGACGAATTTCTGGTATCATGAAAAATGAACGTACATAAAATTTTGCTTGGAGGGCATAAACAGGGATTAAAGAGAGAGGATGTTCATAGTCTCGGCTGGTAGGCATGGCACACAAGTTCTTCCTAAGTAAGTAGAATACGGTCGCTTGGAATATCTTTGCAGGATAAGTATGTGTTAGTTTTGTTTTATCACGACGCGTAGTATATAACGCGACAAAGCCGATTTGTTTCCGAGTTCTCCGAGTTCCAGATGAGCGAGGCAGACACGATTAAAGGCAATGAACATAGAAATTTCTCTCCTTCGCAGTATTTGGTACGAATCTTTGAAACTACCGAGAATTTTGTTGAATGCGTGCAGCAATTCATTCACACGATTCCTGATTTGTCTTTTAGAAACATCATATATTTGGGAATCTAAATTTTTGTTTAATCAGCAAACAGAGGTATCGCGCAACACCTTTGATCAATCGATTTTATCCCCACAAAGAGAAGAAAGGAATACCAAATGAAGAGGGGAAAAATTGAAATGGAAGAACATACGTCGCGGATGTGAGCTCCGATGCGTTGTTTTTAGGAAGAAATATTTTCCTACCATACGTCAAATCCCTGACTGTTTTATTTTATCGTCAACACCGACGTAAGACGGAATACTGTTCTTGAAGAGAAAGTGGTTGTAGATAAAGTTACAATCCGGACGTGTTCTTGAATAGAGATGTTCAATTTATTCATGTATGATCTGTGTTTGAGCCACTTTTCGTTGTAAATACGTCGTTTGGAGAATGTATATGTATATACGTATGTACGCAGATCTGTTTTGTTATATCTCAAGACTTTATTTGGAATGGTGCGAGGAATTTGAATAGAATTCTCATTCTTTATACAATCCTTATAGGCATTGCGAAGCATCATCGATATTTCCATACACCTGAGGATTGCAAAATTACGATTCTTTGGGTGGAAATTCTCAAATTCTTTGATGATTCGATTGAATATTTTCTGTAGAAATGCAGAAGATTTAGGAATTGATGCCATCAAACTGTATAATTTTTACAATTGACTCAACATCCACGTAGAAATTGACGGATGGTCCAGTACCGGCTCGATACAGGCTGCCAGTGTGCGACCCACTGTGGGGCTAAGGAGTTCTCAAAATTGCTTGAAATCTAGGACTCAGGGGTTTTTCAAGGTCGTTGATTATTAATCCGTTGTCAGAATCACAAATTCAAAATGGCGGATCCAATATGGCGGACAAAAATCCGAAAATCCATCGGATTTCCTTTGAACTTGGTACCCAGAAGTTTTTGAGATTGCTAATCACGAATCCGTTGTCAAAATCACAAAATTCAAAATGGCAGCTTCAATATGGCGGACAAAAATTCGAAAATCCCTTCAAACTCGGTACGTAGTGGTTTTTACGATTGCTGATTATGAATCCGTTGTCAACATAAAAAATTCGAAATGGTGGGTCCAATATGGTGGATAAAAATCCTAAAATCCATCGGGTTTCCTTCAAACTCGGTACCCAGTGGTTTTTGAGATTGCTAAGTACGAATCCGTTGTCAAAATCACAAAATTCAAAATGGTGGATCCAATATGGCGGACAAACTTAAAAACCCATCGGATTCCTTTCAAATTCGGTACTAAGTAGTTTCTGAAGTTGCTGATTTCGGATCCGTTGTAAAAATCTCAAAATTCAAAAGGGTGGATCCAATCTGGCGGACAAAAATCCAAAAAACTCATCGGATTCCCTATAAATTCTGTACCTGGGATTTTTTGGAATCGCTGATTACGAATCCGTTGTCAAATCCCAAATTGAAGAATGGTGGATCTTCTGAGTACGGAATGGAGAGAAAAACCAATTTGAATTCGGAAATTTCTACAATCAATTCATTTTTACCAGGGTATTGTCGAAATTGCGAAATTCAACTTGTTTGATCCGATATGGTGAATGTGCACGCAATGGTGAATGTATGGAAATGTACATCGAGATAACGGATTTTGTAACATAATCAGCGATCCTAAGAACCTCCCAATTCTGAGAGTAGAGGAAAACTGATAATTGGTGGAATATCGGTCCACCATGTTGCAGTGCCGGATTTACCCATGGTGGGGCCCCTAGGCAGAATTTCTTGGGGGGCCCATGTAAGGCGGCCGATTTCCAAACATTGCGGTTCTTTGGAATAAGAAAAGTGTAACTTTCTTGATCAATTCCATAGATATTAAGTGATATGGAATGAAATTCCGAAAAATGAAAAAACGTACTGATATCAAAAAAGTATTGAAATTCAATTCTTTTCAATACTATTTTCACTACACTGAGAGAAAAAATTTCCCGGAACAATAAAACATTTAGTTGAATAGTCGCCATGAAATACTTAATTGATTTGAATAAACTTCCATTGACTCAAATAAATAACTGTTTCAATTGATGAAATATTTCATAGCATATTAAATATTTGTTTGACTGAATGAATATTTAATCGAGTCAATGGAAGTTTATTCAAATCAATTAAGTATTTTATGGCGACTATTCAACTAAATATTTCATTGTTCCCGGAAATTTTTCCTCTCAGTGTATAAGTATCAGAGCTGATACTATTTTTGGAATCAGAAATGTTATTTTTCTTTATAAAAGAAATAATATTGATCAAGCCAATTCAAATACTCATTGAAAAAATAATACGCCCAAGGAACGTTACCCTGATGAGAAAATTTCACTGAAAATCTTTGAACATTCCACGGATTTTTACAGAAGAGCTTATAAGAGGGTTTCAAAGGTTTCATAGTTTTTCAAACAAATCTAGAGTTCTTCACATTGAGAGAACGCCAGGTTTGGGTTGTTGGTAGCCACAGAAAGAATCACTGACTTCATGTGAAACATAGCATTTTCTGAGTGTATTCAGAAGTGTTATATTCCAATACTTTAAATACATTTTATTTACTGAAAAGTGTTGGATTCCTTCGATTTTCAAAACTGTTTTCGTAGTAAGTATGCGAGTAATATTAATTTTTTCATAAGGGTCAAGAAATTGAAATTCCGATTTCTGCAAAACCTGATCGATGAGTGGGGGCCCCTAGGCGGCGCCTAATCCGCCTCTATGGTAAATCCGGCCCTGCCATGTTGGATCCACCATTTCGAATTTGAAAATTATGACAACTGATTTGTAATCAGCGACCCCGAAAACCCCCGAGTGCGGAGTGTGAAGGGCAACCGATGAATTTTAAAATTTCGGTCCGCCATATTGGATCTGTCATTTTGAATTTGGAAATTCTGACAACCGATTGTTCATTGGCGACCTCAAAAACCCCTGGCGCATCAATTTTGGAACAAATTTGAGAACTGCTCACAATTTCATCAAGGTTTTCGTGATTGTAATAATGTGTCTGAAAGATACCTCCTTCGCAAAACAATGACGGAACCCCAAAGGGGCAAAATGGAGCAGCTAATTTCTTCTCATTTTGAAGGTAAGACCCCCATCTACAACCTCCAATGAGTGAGGTGATAAGGAAAGGCGTGGAACACAACTTTTCCTCCAAATAACCAAACAAATTTCCAAATTCAGAGGTATAAGAATCACATACAATCGTTGCTTTGCCATTATTTGCCACTCAATGAATTGATATTCCACTAATTCTTAGTATATTCTATACACTTTTAGCAGTAGATTCCATGTTAAAAAAGTTCAATCGGTTCACTTTTCGAGACACAGCGTCTCTTTGAACATGGTCGTCACTTTACTATCTCTCATTCACGCGAATGGTACCTGACAAGAGGATACTTTTGAACTGTGATACAAGTGTAGGGAGAAGGGATCAAATCTTCTTATATTTGAATTCTGATACTTGAGACATTACTTAACTCACCCCAAAGGTCAAATATCTGAAACTACAGACTTCATTTTTGGTATGTTTTCCAGATTTTGACGACTGTTAATCAACCGTTATTTGCACTGTTGTAACTTTGGAAGGATGACCGCCAACGGTTGCAAACTGGCAGCCTGTATCAAGCCGGTACTGGAGCATTCGTCAATTTCTACGTTGCCAAACAAGTCTTCTCTCAAAGTACACGAGATAATAATTCACATTGGTTCGGTATCGAATCAACGTTGGAGGGCAACGCTTGCGTACTAAAATTGTGCCGTTGTTATTCCAACATTGGTGGAAAAGGGGTCAATAACGGTTGGTTCGAATATCGAACCAGTACCGAGACGAACTTAAAATGAAGTCGATTAAGTACCAATCCGCAATCAGCATACCTTTTCAGTACCGATCTGTTCGCCACCATCAGCTCAGTACGAGAATTTCTACATGAGCAGTATCAATTCTCCCCGGTTAAAAATAGAACCTTATAGAGTGAAGCCGAGTCACGGAGTCTGTCATTTTCTATTTAATTTTTCTCTCCCAGCAAACACAACTGCAGGTGTATTCAAAGGGCCAGTGATGGCTCTTCATTGGCATCGCGAGGCCATCAGCGGCAACGTAAAGCAGTAATCATTGTTTGCAGAGCTTGTTTCTGCATGTCAATTCCCTTGGCAATGTTCTCCACAATTTTGCTGCGTCAGAGAATGATTCTAAAATTCCCACGTTCGACTGTTCCATTGAACCGTAGTAGCTTGATGATCAGCCTTTCAAAAAACTAATAAACAGAGAATCTAGAACTGTTGGTATGAATAACTTGAAGATTAGTTCGATAAGAACTATTCAACAAAAATCCCGCTCACCATATGAAGCAAGTTTTCAGAATTTGGTTCCATACTAAAAGAATCTCATGATAAAATTTCCAACAAGAAGGCTCTAAAGGGCACACAGTAGTTTTGTATGTACGTTACAGAAATCCATTCCAGGGAGAAAAAATTAGTGCATCGGCTTAAAGAGTCAATCAGGGTAGATCAAAGAGCTTGGTGCATTCAGCAAGGAACGTTTCATTATGCTTTTATTTTGATTCCATCTAGCGAAAGCTCTCAGACGTATGTGAAAAAATGAAGCTGAATGTGTATGGAAGTGCACGTGTACGCTCGAATGAAAGAGGAAAAAAGTACACTGCATACGTGTACTGATATTTCCTACACGACCCTTCGTTTCAAATTCGCTGACCGTTCAGCTCCACCGGTCGTTCTTTCTGTACACCATCTTTTCTTTTCCGAAATAAACACACTCTGCTAAATCGAAAAGGTAGCAATAGCATCAGCAGCAGCAACAGCATTGGCAGCGGTAGCAACAGTAGCGGGAAATTGAAGGGAGAGGAGATCCATTCGATAAGAACAAATAATTCTCTCGATACATTTGTTCCGACGAGATCCTCAGGAAAAGGTTTCATCCTTTGTATGGCGGTCTTGGAATTCCAAAAGAGAGAGAATATAACGAAATCCACTTCTTTCGTAGGTCATACTTTCCACTCTTCTTCCTCCCCGACAAGCTATTCATATTTCAACAAACCGAAATCACTCAATTTATCCAGGATTCTCGGATTCTGGCAAACACATTTCCCCACTACATATTCACTCCCCAGCAAAGTCTGACTTCTGAACTCGACTCCGGGAAATTCCGTCCAATCTTTGCTTCTTCTTTGTACCACATAGCACGTATACACATGCATGCAACTTTCCGCGACAAGAAAATCGATACCGATTAGAATAGATTCGGTTCGGCCGAGTAGAAGTTTCCAGAAAGTCTTCCAGGAACTCTCTCTCTATAGCCATGCTTCTTCTCGACCTCACACGACTTATTATCCCGTTACAACGGTGGGTAGAGTAACACAACCGTATTTTGCTTGCGTGAGGAGTTTTAGAAGCGTACACTCGTGGAATACACTCGCGAACAAGCGCATAAAATCGAACTTTCAACATGGAAAAATCATTTGCAGACGATGAACACGAGATATTTTCGTCTCTCATCGAATTTTCATCTCATCAAACTAAAGGGGAGGACGTTATGTCACGTAGAACTGATGTGGCAGACAGACGTAGTCGTAGTTTCTTAAATCTTCGACAGAATCAAATAGAGTTTGGTGAAGAATATACATATATTCAACCAGTCGAGCGTGATCTATAGTGTATCGATGAGATTATTGATTGGAAGAGTATACGTTTTTTATCACCTTGGTTAACATATTTCTTCTTTCATAGTCACTAAATAATGTATATCATCACGTGCGGTTTAACTCAACCTAGAATGTGTGTAGATGGATGTACGTGTAGGTAACATGTGAGAGACTTGTGTCTCGTTTCCCTCACGGATCCTTGGTCACTCGGACGTACCTCGAGGGTTCGTGGGATTGACCCGAACGCGAGGGAAAGAGAGAGGGAGAGAGAGAGAGAGAACAAGAGAGGACGCCGGAATTCCTGAGGGAACCACGGACCTCCGACTCAGGAAGTGCTCTGTGGCATACCGCAAGGCCGAAATTGTAGGGATGCAGTTCACTCTGATACAAAGGAACATACAATACAAGGATTATAGCGAATTCTGGGCGTTGATGTTCCGAGTTTAAACTTCAAGTCATTCGAATTCAATTTCCAATAACCCTAGCATGTGAACAAAAATCATTCTCATATACGCTACTGAGCGGAATATCATTACGTTCTTGTATATTCCATTGCCATGGAACTGAATTTGATGCGAGATTTGAGAATTGATATGATGTACAACATGGAGAAAAAAGATTTCGTTATTCTAACAAATCCGTCTTCGCTGAACGGATTGAATAACCTAACGATGACATTTCACTGTGTTGATTCGCTGTATTTACTAACTGATTCGTTATAATTATCAGTCCTTCGCTAATTTTACGAAGCTTTATTCGCTGAAACAACGAATCGCCGTTCACTTCAGCGGACTTGCTTGCTGTCCATATAATAACAAGCGAGTTTCGTTGAGACAGCGAAATTCCTGCTATTCCAACGAATTTTTTCTCTCCGTGAAGGTACCAGAAAGAAGATAGAAAAACTCAATAATTCAATGGATCCATCATTCTATTGTCAATTATTTATAACTGATTGATTGATCCTCCATAACTGGTGTATTTGAACATTTTACTCGGAAAAAATTTCCAGCTGCACGCAGGGAACCAATGAGATATTAAATCACCTGACCTTTCGTGGGCTCTCCCTACAAACAATGATCACTGGCGTTTCAATGGGCCGCTGATGGTCCGGCGATGCCGTTAAAGAGCCGTCACTGGCCCTTTAAAACACCAGCAGTCGTGTTTGCTGGGTTGCTTGCAATTGGCAACTGAAAATACCACCGAAGTGAGAGCAGCGCTAGTGTTTCAAAACAAATATGGCCGAAACGGGGGTACATGTGCTATATTAGAAATTATGAATTATTGGGTGTTAAGTACGTGAAAAATATTGACAGTTCGGTTGGATATTATATGCAATTATGCAGGTGCTACTCCATTATCTCGCAATATGATTGAAGGTGAAAATGTTCTAACTTCTGGGATGATTGTGTTGTGCGGGATGACAGAACGAACGCAAGAATAAATGCATGTCGAACTACCAAGCGAACAATTCATATAATGATCATATTGTACATTGAAAATGTTTATAGCAAGAAAAAATGGAGAATACACTGAGAAAAATACTCCGGTTAATATATGGACAGCAAGAATTACTGCCATTTTAACCGGAATTCTAGTTAAATGAATCAAGTCTCCGGCAAATTTAACAAGGGCTCCGGTAAATTCAACAAGAATTCCAGTAAAAGTCACAGATATTCCTTGCTGTCCATATAGTAACCGGAATTCTGGTAAAATTAACAGTTCATTTTTTTCCATGTACTACTTCGTCGCGTGTTATAAACATATAATATGTATCCCCGTTGCCGCCATGTTTGATAGTTTGCCTGCTGGCCGTTGGTGTCGCATGCTAACCCTAGTAAAAAACATCTCTCTGAATCTCTCTGAAATTTCTCTGAATCTCTCTATATTTTGGGACAAATTCCAGAGAGATTCAGAGTAAGTCCAGAGTAATCCAGAGGAAGTTACAGACTTTTCCGATAGTGATACGTTCTGAATTCTTCAACTTTCTCTGAATCTCTCCTCATATCACTGAATCCCTCAGGATTTTATATATTGAAATTTCAAAGCTCTCTCTGAATTTACCTGAATCTCTCTGAATTCTTCTAAACCTCCGGGAATTTAATGTATTCAGATTTCAAAGCTTCCTCTGAATTCCTCTGAATCTCTCTGATTTTCTCTGGATCTCTCTGAATTCCTCTAAATATCCCGGAATTCAATGTATTCAGATTTCAAAGCTTCCTCTGAATTCCTCTGAATTCCTCTGAATTCCTCTGAATCTCTCTGGATTACTCTGAATCTTTCTGAATTCCTCTGAATACTTCTAAAGAATTCCACGCACAATTTTCCTGAATTTATCTTCCTCTGGAAGTCTCTGAAATGCAGAACCAAGAATTGTACTGAATTCATTCCTCTCTGAATTTCCCAGAACCCCCCCCCCCCCCGCATCTCTCTGAATTCCGCTGGATCTCTCTGAATCTTTCTGAAAAATCCCACGCACAATTTTTCCCAATTCACCTGTCTCTGTGAATCTCTGACACTCCCTGAATACCTCTGGAATCCGGAACCAAAAATTGAACTGAATTAATTCCTCTCTGAATTTCTCTGAATTCCTCTGAATCTCTCTGAATTACTCTGAATCTTTCTAAATTCCTCTGAATATTTCTGAGAAGTTCTCCGCATAATCTTTCTGAATTCATCTATCTCTGAAGGCGTCATGTCGATGCGAGAAACTTGACGTGACTAGTGGAAAATTTTGAGCTCTCATTATTAAACACTTTTATCATAAAATCTTCATTGGCCACGCCAAGTGTTTCCCATCGACAAGAATTTCAAAAATGTTTAGAAATGACCAACACGTTTGGTTCAAAATAAGTCAGAGTTGTTTATTTAAAATTTTCTTCTACTCCACTTTATATTCATCTTTAATACAATGATGTTCTTCCAGGATCATAAATCACTTCGAATAGAATTGAAATAAATTGAAATTACAAATCATTGAAATAATTATATTTACAGTTTTCAAGGAATAATATGGGACAAAATGAATGGAAGGTGAGAAAGAATTCAAGATCGTATTGTATGGGAATGATGATGAAACTTCAAACATAGATTTGGAGTCGATGTACTTCTTATATGAGGGATTCAATCATTAAATTCAATTTCTCGAAATAAAGTGAGTTCAGAGGGATCGGAATCTCAAAATTCGATGTTTTCCTCCAGATCACCCATCTCTAATTTCCACCCTCAACCCATGTCGCCATTCAACCTCTCGCTTGGGGTTACTCAAATCCCACTTGGGACCATTGGGGTGCCTGTTCGGGATCTTGAGTAATCCCGGAAGGGAGCCTACAAGGCAACGTGAATCTTGCGAAGGAACCCAGTGCCTAGGTTCTAGGTGAGAGCCTAACGAAGGTCCTGAGTGGAAACTTGAGTGATTTTATGCAGGAATCTGGGGAAATTTTTCTCAAGGGGAGGTTCTCATCAAGTGAATTCCGGGATAAGGTGATTCTTCCGAATTTTCTTTCTCAAGGAGGAAGTCAATTAAGAACTCGAGTTATTTGAAACTCATTGAATGGGTCTTAAAAAGGTACATAAAAAAAATTTTCACAATGTAAAAGATTCTTATCCCGAAACCTTTTGGAGGCGTCTTTCTCGAAACCATGTTTTTCAAGTTCGCTCCACGATATCTCAAAAACTACTGAACGCATCGCTCCTTTTTTTTTATTTTAAAGCTGATTGAATTTATTGGAGGATGAACCTGAATGGAGATGACATTTGCCTTTTCTTTTTCTTTTCATAGCACTTTGAAGAGCGAAAAAAGGGTGAACAAAACGCTACCAAAAGTTTGCATGTCTGTAATTTTTTTAATTTCTGGACTTTTCTTTACTTTTATTGGTACAACCCTCAACAAATATAATATATTTCATAAAAATTTGTGGATTTTTGATTTCTGATAATTTTTGTAAGTGCTATAGGGGCAGGAAAGTGGTATAGATTGATCATCCTAAAGCATTATTTTTTACTGGAGAAGATTTTATTTTGTACTTGAAGACTCAATTGACAAGTGTAAAAACCCCCGAGTTCTTTATTTACTTTCTTCCATGAGAAAAAAATTCGAGAAAATTTCCTTATTCTGGGATCGCTAGATGAGAACCTCCCCTCAATCAACTCTTAAAGAACTTTCGACATGTACAGTCTTACAGACGTCTCGAGTAGATTCATGTTCTCATTCCATGTACATCATCTCGTCCATGACATTTAAAATATAAAATTCATCTGAGAATTTTGCATTGAAATTTGATAAAAAATATAAATTTCATTCCCTGGACTCCCCAAAAATAGGGAATTCGAACTCAAAACACAATTCACAACGAAGCATAAAATGCTGCCTGCATTTTCATTTGTTTCTACGAATTCAATTCCGATGTTACCCTTATCCATTCGTTACCTTCAGAAAAATCCTCAATGATCTTCTTCTTCCTTCCTCTCTCTCTCTCTCTACCAGATTCAATTACTTTTTCCTTTTTAAATTCCAAAACGACGTAAGAATGTGCGGTTTTCGCATTCAAAAGGACATATATTTATATATAAATAACGAAGAGAAAAGTCTTGGAACTCGGAACATAAAAGTAAGTAGATAACGACAGTAATGGTCAGACGCCAACGTGACTTCTTTTTTACTCGATTTTAAAACAAGAAAATGTGGGACGAAAGTTTCCTAGTTTATAAAACACTGACGTACGGATGAAATTACTATCGTCGAGACTGCGAAGACCGAGGGAATTTTTTTCAAAAATAATATGATCCGTATTTTCGTTATCGAATTCTCCATTGTCGATTTTCGAAAGTACACATCGCAGAAAGGAACTCCAAACAATGACGTTGCTCTATCCATTAGGATTCAAAAAAGGGGGAAAAAATATAAAGGAAGAAACAAGTGCTCGGAGCAAGAATCTTCTTCTCTTTCTCCTAACGTTGCAAATCTTGAGCGCGCGCTTCTTATAAACGAAAGGAGATTACATGGCCCATGAAGAAATCGATTTTCTGCTGCCACTCGCTACTATCAGCACGATCCAGGCTAGCCTGAATGTACCTCGGAGCGATATTAAACCTATCCTCGTTTCGGTACAAGGTACCATGAGATAAATTCAACGTATTCAATGATTCGTTGACAAATTGCTCGAAGAATTTTATTTACAGTGTTATTGTTCATTTATGTTCTTTTCTCTCTCTCTCTCGAATTTCTGGGTGATTTCTAATCTGGGAAACGGAATACTTTTCCCTTCAAGAGTGATTGATTTTCTTTTTGTTTTGTTGGATAAAAACCATTTGTGAATTTCTTGCACAATTCGGTGGTGTATTTCATTTTGAAGCGTCGAGGTATCGATGTATCAACATCATTCCCTTCTCGCGTGTGTGTATATCAGATATCAAAGTTGTCCCGGCATGGCACAGTGGTATTTGGATTATGATTATGGAAACTGTGTATACATTCTCTCACCTATCCCGTTGCGTTATTGCGAATATATATACGGATGTGTCACATCGAGTCGCGCTATTCGAATTTCAATTATCATTGACGCGCCTCCAATTACCTTTCCATTGCCCTACCTCTCACCTTTCCTTCCTTCCTTCCTTCCTTCCTTCCTACCTTGCTCCTCTCTTGATATCTCGCAACAACAATATCGGCAGCAGAAGCAGCAGCAACAGCAGTAGCAGTGGTACGGTACAATCGCGTCACTATGAATCGATAACCGCTCTAATAACGATTGACAACGCGACCACGACCGCATGACATGCATCGGCCTCAATTTAAATGACAAAGCGGTTTGATCGCCCTACACCGTACCTCCTCCATCTCTTCTACTTCTCTTCCACTTTACGATGGGTTATCATCTCTATCGACGTACATCATTCCACCAGTCATCATAATCTTTACAAGTTTTCACATCGATTTTCGTTGACGCAATAAACGCGTCATCATTCACGATCGAGGAAAAACCCTCTTCCTCCTCTCTTCTCTTTTTCACGTAATATTTATTTATTCGTTTCCATCGCATGGTGGTTTTGACGCACGATGCAAGTTTATCTCAAAGAAAAAGGGAGTGGGAAGGGAAAGGGATTGCAACGACTCTCGGGACTCGTTTCGCTTGCCACAGGAAATTTGTGAGATCGAGCTCACTTCGTTTGCATTCCCAAGATGATCAGTGTATATTCGAGGAAGGATACGTTTAACACTCGTTCAAAATTTCATACACGTTTATGATAATGAAACGCGACTTATATTCATAAGATCGATACGGATATATTGGATAATGCATACACCCCAGATATAATATATTCTGATGATTCATCAGATGAATATGCAAAACGATGACCACGTGGATCATTCGGGAGTTTTATTTGCTGAAGGATATTATTATAGCTCTCAACTATTTTCCGTGTGATGGTACGGTACCATGCTGGTGCTGTTTGCTTATCGTATAACTATATATACCTACCCTACATTCTCTCTAAATTCTTTCGAGGAATGTTTACGGTTGATTATTCCCAACTTTTCCCACTTGGAAACTTTGGTATCTAAAATCAAGAGTCACCGTACATACGTATGTAGGATCCACGTACTTGTGTAAGAAACTACTACTGTAGATTGAATCGGAAGGAATTTTTTCTTCTTTTCACTTTCAAGAAGAAGAAGAAAAAGCAGAAAAATAATACTGTTAAATTCAAAGCTTCTAAATTTACGAAGCGTCTTCATTATTATGACTTTGTACGTAAATTTCATAGTCAACGCAGTTACGAGTACGGTCTACCCTTAGCTGCCGTGAAGATGTACATGTACCTTGTATCGGAGTCACCAGGGAACTCATTTAACTGTCCAATCGTTTTCAAGATATTACCTTACTACCACTTCGTTCAAGTTCCCTCAGTACTGACTCAGAAATCTCTTAGGCCAAACTTTAGTTCGTGTTATCTATAACATTTATGATGATGGAATTCTTGTTCCAAGTAATTAGAGTTCCTTGAGATAGTATGCGATGAATCGTTTCATGATTCATGTGTTCAAAAATGCAAGATAAACTCAGAGACGTCTCTCCTTCTTCTTCTTCAATAAAATTCATACACACGGCTTTGGTGGAATTATATTGTTGAGATATATGATAATAACTTTGAGAACGCTCGTTTTGCTTTCAATTGATAACGAGAAACTATATTTTATTGTCTTCACTTTTGTAAACAATCATCTGTTCCTGGAGATATACCAAGATAAGCTTGTGATGCTTGTTGATGGGGTATATAAATATTATTTATTGTACGAGGAATTCTCTTCAACTGATATTTTCTGAGTTTTTATTTTCATTTTACGTAATGCACTCTGCTTGGAAATTCGATGTTTGATTTTGTTTTCATCGTAAATCTCGTACGTTTAGTAACGTACGCGAACAATTATTTTTCGATATAAATGAATATTCATAAAGGTATTGTGTTTTTATTTACTTCGAAAACATGTGTCCTGAAGGGGATTTTTTAATGAAATGTTTCGAATAAATGTTGTATGGGAAATATTCAAAGGTAGCTTCATTCATAAATTCAAATTCACGAGGTCTCAGTTTCCCCAATCTCGCTGCAAAAAAGAAGCTTGGTGAGAATTTGTTCCTGTTGTTAGTTCCATCTTATGCTTTTATAGTAGTTATATAGTTGGAGTGAAATAATCCGACTGGAGTGAATATCTCCCCTTTCAGAAACGTTTGAGGAAAACTTGCAGACGTCCAGGAACATTCTTTGAACATTCATGAAATTTCCTTGGTGAGGAAGATGTTTCTAAATCGCTCTGAAAATTTCAGAGAGATTCAGAAGAATTTAGAGACCAATGGATTGGGAAGAATTGTGCGTTTGAATTTTCAAAATAATTCAGAAAGATTGAGAAAGAAGGATATCTGGTGAAATTTTTGGTTCAAGATTTGGAAGGCGTTTCAGGAATTTTAGAACGATTCAATTGTGCGCTGGATTGTTCAGAAGGATTCAGAGGAATTGAGAGAAGAATGGATTGAGTAAAATTTTCAATCCGAAATTTCAAAGAGATTCAGGGACGAGTGAATTAGCACAAATTGTGCGTTGAAGTTTCAAAAAGGATTCAGCGGAATTCAGAGAGATTTACAGGAATTCGAAAAATATCAGACAGGAGTAAATTATGTAGAATTTTTTCTCAATTCCATGATGTGAAAGACATAATGGGAGTTCCAAAAACCATTCAGAAATATGCGAATCAGGAAGAATTTCGCATTGAATTTTTCAGACGAATGCGGAAGAATTCAGAGATGTCCAGGAAGAAATGAATTACGGACAGTTCCTAGTTCGAGATTCCAAACGGATTCAGGAATTCTCAAAGAGATTCAGAACCATTCAGATCCTGGCGAGTTGGGGAAATTTGGGGATCAAACTGTGAAGGGAAATTCAGAGGAATTCAGAGGAAGCTTTGAACCCGAATGACCAAAATTCTGAGGAATTTAAGAAAATCCAGAGCGATTCAGAAAGATTGAGAGAAATATGCAGTAATTCAAAGAGATTTGGACAAATTCAAAGGGACCTTGAGCATCTGAATGAATAGAATTTTCAAAGATTCATGAGAGATACAGAGAAATTCACCCAAATTCGGAGGAAGCTTCGAATTCCACACAAATGAAGCAATTCAGACAGATTCAGAAAGATGTTTGAAAATTTCAAAATCTTGATCATGAAAATTTAGAGAAATTCAAAGAAAGTTAAAGCGATTCAGGATGTATCACTTGAGCTGATCAAAAACCCCAATCAATATGAACAAAAATCAAGCTCAAAACAAATGACAAAATGACAATAAAATTGGTATTCGAACAATCTATAAAGTTGAAGCAATTAAGACCAAATCAAACTTTTGACTACGTAGTTTCCTACTCTATCAAATGTGTGCACACGCGATCTATGCGTTCCGCGACATTATACTCTTGATCCGACGGTGGACCCAACGGAAAGCTATTCGCGAGGCGTGGCTCCAACGGTATGAGACCCGGCGCGTAGTGCATTATCTCTTTTACTCGAAGTGAATTACTCGAAAACCGTGTTTCAACCTCCCAACCAATCGCGATGACTCGATTTCTGATGAAACACTAGTGATGGACTAGCAACAAACGATTGTAGGCAAGCGGATTGGCTCAAAAGAAGATCATCCCGTTGCAGATCCCGAGATCTTGAATTCTAGGAGTACGATGACTGCCCTGACCGTTGAGGTGCGAATCTATTCAAGATCTAACAGAATCAACCTATTCGAGGCTTTCCGGTTTGTGTTTTCAGCCGTGGAAGGGTGGTTACTATCTGATTCTCGTTGGGCTGAGCTTTTCCCCTGCTGAACTAGGAGGGTATCGCCACGAAAGGGTCCTGCTCACGGAATGCCTTAACCAGCGTTCACTCTTGGTCGACAGAGTATCGCCTGCCGACCCAACCTTCCCTACACAACACCTAGCTAGCGACAGGACCGTCTTTAAGGCAGGACACACCGGGCCCGACCCCAGGGCCTCCTGCAAAAGGGGGACCTAATCGTAGAAAATCGTTAAGATTTTCATATATTTTTTCAAAAAGCTCACTTGAACAAAATGAGATAAAGTTATTTAAAAAATTAAACTCATTCTAGATACACAAAAAAGTGGAAATTCAGCTCATACTCATTTCAAAGAAAAATCATAATAATCAATGTTAGAGTGTTTTTTTTTTAAATTCCAAGATTTCACGTCTCCTCACATGGACCTCAACTCTAAGTTGGCCTAGGTCCCTCAAGCAATGGAAGACGGCCCTGGCTATTCCTTGATTCGGTGGAGCGGTATCTCTCACTTTTCGATCTTTCCCATTCTAAGCAGACTCGATCAGGATAGAAGAGTGCTGAGTCTTGTTCAAACACCCCCTCTTATTCCCTGCTTCAGTTCTTCTTAGCCGCGAGCAATTCGTCTGCCGCCTATCGGCGGCGGAACGAAACGTGCTCGCATGACTATCGCACTCGAATCGATCGATCTATTCCTCCCCTATTCCAAGTGTCCAACAGATAATTTTCTGTCAGGATTTGATCGGTTTTGGTCCCAGGCATGATAATTTCCGACGGAACCAGACAGAATTTTGACCGGAATCTGTCAGGATCTGTCGGACATTTTCAATGGGGTCGGACTCACTGTGCACATGCGCGGTGCGTTCGATGATTTCCAAGATGGATGACAGGTTTCTTTACAACCTGTCATCTCCGGTACAAAGCGTTGTTTCTGAAAGTTTAATCTTTTACAGGTGGCTGTGATTAGACGGGCTCGTCAGACGCTATCTGGCAAGTCTCCAACTGCCTCTGAATTACTCTGAAGTTACTCTAAATACCTCTGAAAAATGTCTCAAAGTATATCACTCATAAAAATGATTTTCTCATCATAAGACGGCAGCCGTCTGAAACATTTCCCGTTTGACTGGTGAGACAAAACCGTTCCACCATCAGAATCGGCTGTCTTGATACAATAACCGTGCAGTTTTATAAGCAGAACAACTAACAAAATTGTCTAACTTTGGAATGAAGCCCGTCTTCTCACAAGACGGTTTTCGTCCACGTCATGAAAAATGTTTCTCATCTGCTCCCAAGCGAGGAAGTCTCAGTATCTTCCCTGGTCAAAATGGAAGCCGGAAGGAAGAGTAAACGAAGCGTATGTTGGAGGGTAACCGAAATGTTAATGAAAAGTATACGGAGCTCGAATGGGAGGGATACAAAGAGTATGTGAAGAGAGAATTGAAACGAAGGAAACATGTCGTATTAATGAAACCTGAATAAAAAAATCGCGCACCAAAGCGAGAATCGAACCGATGACTTCCACCATGGTAAACGAGCGATTTATCCACTGAGCCATGAATCGTCGTTGGGATGAAATGCTTGAAGATATCATTGGAAGTCAAAACGGGTATGATTTGGATACGCTTAATGTTTCTTACTATTACTTTTTACATGGAGCGTGTGTGAAACGAGATCGAGAGATTATGAAGCGTATGTGGAACGTATGATTTCATCATTTTACAGGAAGCGGGCATCACACGCTTCACCAAGAGGGAATCGAAACGCTTTTTATGCGCTTCCTTTGCGCTTCGTGTATACGCTTTATTTTCACCAGCCCCCCCCCCCCTCACCCATTTTATCACTAGAAGGGACCCCGTCTGTGTCATTGGACAACAGGGCCGGCGGAACAGTTTTTAGTTGCGTGCTGAGTGAAGGGTGAAGGTAGAAGCGCAGGGTAGGAGGTACGATAGGGTCTTTTAAGTCTAAAAAAACAGACCCCTAACAGCACACCCACCGCTTCTACTACTCCGCATCTGGCGCCGTAGATAGAAGGGAGACATGGAAACAAGGTGGAGGAACGGAGAAATGTGCGGCGATTAGTGGTGGTGCTGTACGGAGACCTAATCACAAAAAATCGTTGCAAAGCATTGTATGTGATAAAATTTTGGTGTGCCGAATTTTGCACAGCAGAAAAGTTGATGTGCCGAGTATTCAACCGTAGGATCGACCTTTCGCCGGCCCTGTTGGACGAATTTCGTTTTCTAACAGAAGAAGTCGTCTGTTAGTGAAATGGAATCGTTCAAGACGCGGGTTCTCTTTTTGTTATAAAACGAATCCCCGTCCGGAAGTATTTTGAAACGGGATCTTCTTATGATTATGCAGCTTCGTTCCATCATTGGACGTCATTTTTTTGAGTCTAGAGATTCAAAGAGATTGTTTTATCAGGGTTTTGATCGCTTGGAGTTAGTGCCATTCCAATCCGAATCACACAAAACTTCATCTACCCCGTCTTGATGAACAGACCAAATGGAAATCCCCGGAAAAAAAACTCGGACAAACCTGGGACTGTATCCAGCGGTTCTTCATCAAATCCAATCCGGATTCTATCTGGATCTCAGTACCAAATATCGATCGAAACTCTGAATGAAACCCAGAATAGGCCCGGGGAACTATGTCCGGATGTATCCCAGAGCGAATGCGAGCTTTGCAGCGATTTTTCGTACATTCGAACTAGAATTCCAGAGTAGGCAGCTAAACAACCATTTTATCAAGACTCCGTGAAGTATTCTCCACACGAAAATCGAGTGTTATCAACATTTCTTGTGGAATCCTAAGGTTCGATTTTCTCACAGCAATTTGAATATCCACCCCACTCTCCCTGAAGAGGAGAGGATCGTTTCTCTCTATGTTCTCGAGGTATCCGCATTAGATACTCTACCTGGGATAAGCCCGAAATTGTTCACATGCACTCCCACTCGATTTCCACAACAATTATCTCGTATAATTCCCTGTCTCCCAGATAATACACCACTATCCCCTCGACTGCAAGTTTATACGCTTGTTCGACATTGGAATAACTGTGATATTTATGCAGAACTGAAAAAACATGCCTCCTCCTCCGCACGAAACACGATCCCATTGTATCTTACGAATCCTCTGTAGTTCGGTATATCTCTCGAAAACAATGTAGAGAAAATCTTGACGGGATTAAGAAAAACACCGCGCTGACTCAACTTTTATTAGAGAATTCCAAGATAATCGTTGTGGAAAGATATATATTCTCCTCGTTTTGAAATTTCGAAAGAAGAAGAAGAAGAAGAAGAGGAGGTAGAAGAAGAAGAAGCGACGCGAAGGTCTTTACTTTGCGAACAAAACCATTGCCGTTGCCATTTCTATGGGCATTTGGTTCGGAGATAATTTATTCACGTGACAGGGACTTAAGGAGAAAAGCGGTAAAGCTTAAATTCAGATCGGTTGGTATGCTTCATTGCGCATGAATTTGAGCTTTACGTCTGTGACGCGCATCGTCGCGGAATGCAGCGAAATCGTCATATTATGATAATCGATCGTTCCTATACCGAATACTTTTTTCTCCTCCACGAGATAAGCATACACCTAGTATATATTCCGTTTTGTCTTCTTCATTTTCTTCCTCTCTTCAGAGGATCTTAGTAATTTCGGTTCACGCACTCTTTATCCGATTTCAACAATTTTGCTCTGTAGAAATAAGTTTGAAGCAAACAAAAAAAAAGTATCCTCTTCCTCGTCGCGCAATAATTTCGAAACTATAACCAATTTCGAACGATGCTTTCGATCAGCACATCGTGTGTGTGTGTGTGTGTGTGGAGCCGTTTCATCGAATTTTATCGACATCGAGAAACGCGCGTACGTAGAAACTCAGAGACAGTAACGAGCGGGTGAAATCATCGTCCAGAAACCTTAGATACTTTTTAAATTCGAAAAGTTGGAGCATCGTGATCGTGGAGCGATAGAAACGAAGGCTATACCATGATTTTCCAAGAAAGTTGTATTCCACCGTGTCTTTGAAGATAACTCATATTATACGTGCGCAAAGATGAAAATATATTGTATTTGTGGGAGCTTATAATAGCCGAATTACACATGAATGCTCGTTTTATCGCCCTATTAAACAATATAAAACGATATAACGGTGATCGTTTCGACGGTGAAATCGTTATACGATACATTCAATATTCTAAGACTTATCTCGACATACGTTTGTCTCGTTTTGGGTTGTTAGATTCTGAAAATTCGATGAATCATCTTCCTACACTCTACTCTTTGGATCGAATCTATCTTATAGATCATAGTTTTAATGTGCCGTACTGATTTGAAATCCGTGATAAAGAAAAAAGCAATATCCAACATGGTACAACATTCTTCATTGGTTCTATCTTTGAGCGCCAGCTAGCCAGCCAACCAGTCAGCCAGCCAGCCAGCCAGCCAAGGATACCAACTTCACGCCCCGTTGTCGTCGTCGTCGTTGTCGTCTGCGTAGAACGAAGATCCGATTGGAATTCGGAAGCGAGTAAAACCACTGGCCTGGAAACGTTCGATACGGCAGTCTTGTTCGGCTCGTGAAGAATGGAAAAACGAGCGGTAGAGAGAAAACCCTTTCAAAAGATCAATCAGTCGTGTATTACATTATTAGCACTCTTGATGATACCGTATATACGTACATTTTTCATAATCACATAGAATATATTTTATTGGATTTTGTTCCTGGCAAATGAAAATGAAAGAGCAGAAAAGGGAACAGAAGAGGTGGTGGACGTAAGCAATGGAGAGCGAGAGAGAATGTAACAATGGCAACGCGCATAGTGCTGACGCGAGTATTTACTTCTCTCACGTTGATACTGCAACGTGCGAGTTGACACATTGTTGATGGCTATTACTTTTCACTGTCAACTCTCGCGTTGCTCCGAGCCATGGGAGAAAAATAGGCCGGAAGGAGAGGGGCAAATCTGACGACAGAGGATAGAAGGAAGCAGGATAGAAAGTTGGCAAAGTTGTTCTTCGCTAGACGAATGTACTAAATATACTATAACTCTCTATAATATGTCACATCTTGAATCACATATGATGAAGAATATCCGAAATTTTATTAGATGATAATCTCCTCAACTTGTTAACTCGATTAAAATCTCCTGAGTGTTGAGAGAAGGAGCGATCGGATGTATCTCGTGTATAATTTGTTCATCTAACCTTTAAGCCAATCAGCTAATACCGTAATTAGCGTTCCCCGAAAGTGAGAGAACAGAGGAGAGTCATTCCACTATCTGTCAAGTCAATCCAACCAGCCGGTGAGAAGCTTCTACCCAGAGTCTCTAACAAATCAGCAATGTCTCTCTCCCGTTACCTCAAAATCACACACACAGGGTATTCGACGCGTATCATCATCTCCTCAACTGTGAACTAAACTCCCGTCTCGTTTCTGTCTCTTCGTTTGTTTCTCTCCAACTTCAATTGCCTTGATATCGATATACAGACATTTCCCTCATCAGCAGAAGTACGGAGTACGAAGAAGTTCAGTCCTCGTCACTCGATAATCTCAAATTGACGTATCCCACTCTCCTGCCCTTTGCCCCCGCACCGTATTCGTTCTCCCAATCATCATCTTTTCAATACAAAAGATTTATTTGTATATCTTATTCATTTGAGCTCGCGAGAAGATTATCGAACCCACTGCTACTACTTACAACAATAAGGGTGAGAAAGAGGGAAGAAGAGTAGAGAGTTGTTCCGAAATCCAGGATCGAGCGAGATAGGGATGAAAAACAAGGAATATAGTCGTGGTAGTAGTGGGTGGTGGTAGTAGTGGGCTGAAATGGTGCTATGGGTAGGGACTGTATGCTCGGCCGTGCGCAAAAGTTCTCTCAGCATCCAGTGATATCGCGGAGCTCGACGCGCGCGTTTACTCGAACGCCCGGGAACAGATTCGAATGTTTTTACGAATGAATCTCCGATTTCGTCTTTCGAGCTCGAGAGAAAAATTCCCAAAAATCATACACATACAAAACGGTGTGTGTTAGTACTACAAATTCGTGCGTCGCGTGTTGATACCAGTGTTCTAGGAATTAAATGTATTGATGTTTCGTGTGTATTTTTTTCCACTTTTCATCGGAATTGCATTGATTTCTATCAAAGTGACAGTCGATATTTTGTTCCGATAAGTGAATACGTTTCGAAGAAACATGACATCACCCTAACGATTTTATAGGAATACATTTTTTTTATAGTGTCAAGTGTGTAAAATCGACCAGTGTCTGACCAATTCCATACAGTCACTACTGATTCTTGAGAGGAAATGAAGTGTCGCCAATGATAGTTGATAGAGAGGAGAAAAAGGTGTGGGGTGTGTGGGGGATTGAAACCGATAGTGTGTGATGAATAGGATGAAATAATAGGAGTTCATGACTATCCACCACGTGTCCACAGCATTGTTATTCGATCCACGTACGACTGCCGACCGACGTCGGATTCCGCGCATTACCCTAATGTCGTAGGATCGTTTTGCACGAGACACGTCGTTTGCGTACTTACGTACGCAAGGACGCGTACGATAACGTGCACCACAGCGATCGGTGGTGTGGAAAATCGTCAGAGTGTATGAGGTAAAAGCATATATGTGTTTTGTTCTTTTGCTTATTCAGTGAATTCAGTGAATTTAGTGATGTTTCCACGGTTATCGAGGTCCAAGCTGTTCACTTAAATTGACACGTGATGAATTGAACAATTCTTTCAAGGAGAATCGCTAATTCTCTTCAGGAATCACGTAATACGTAGCACGTAGTATTCATGATACGCCTCTTCTGTTGGATCTTGAAATCCTATGAGATTTGATTCTTTTCTCCACAAGCTCTCCACGAAACCTATTTTTCCAATAAAGTCATTTGTTATTCTTCCCTGTTGCCTCCCTTGAGGAACACAGGAACGTACCATTGACACACACTTACATTACCCCATGAGTAGCAGCAGCTTTCCGTTTTTTTTTTTATTTTTTTGTAAGAGAAAACCCCTGACACCTTTGATGATTATTAATTTGTCTTCTTGATCCATTCTTCTACTACACAATATGGCCGACGTATTCCTTCAGTCAGAGTAGCTCCGTACTTATTCTCGATCATTTTTCATCATACTTATGACATTCAAAAGCTATATGATTAATATCTTCTAGAAGATAGCTCCAAGCAGCGTTGAAAGTTTTTTTCCTAGCCAAGGATGAGAGAGATTGCGTCGTTGTACCTATATTTATTTATACTTGATTGGAATATCTTATGCGACTGATTTCAGATATTGTGGAATGTGTGAGATTGGAGAGGATGAGGATACATTTTGTGGATGTGATTTCCTTGAATGATGGGTAGATTAAGAATGATACACGTAATTGATAAAAATTGTTGGAAAATTCATGAACTGGGATCAACTAGTGCAGGGATTTATCTTTTCCCATCCGAATGATAGATTTCCTCTGTTCGAAGAGTCTACGATAGAGACAAAGGGGTTGCATTTGGGGAATTAAGGTTGTGAATACATCCATATTGATGAGTTGTTTGAATTGTATGATAAAAAATGACAATTTCTGAAAATGAAGATCAAAGGTTTTTTGAATCTACATTCAACAACAAGACTTGGGGAGTATGGATTAGGGCAGGGAGTTTTAATTAACCCTTGTTCACCACACTGGGGTGAAATCTTACATCTACAGTCGATAGCCAGAAAATCCCACTACTTTTTGGCCCAGTAACATTCCGGTGGACTCATTAGTCTGTCTGCAACAGTTATTGAAAGTTGTGAATTGAAAATTTATACAAATATTTCATTTTTTTACAAATTTCTTCCTTTTCTTCCCCTATCAGCAGATATTCTCGCTCAAAGAATAACATTCCAAAAGTATGATGTCCAATTTTTAGCTGAGAATATCTAAAAATAATGAAATTATGAATTTAATTGTGAAAACAATTGCTGATCCATTTTTCTTTTCACACTTCATTTTCTTTAGTATACTTGAATTTGATTTTTGGCTGTATAACTTATAAGATTTTTCAAAGTGAACTTTGAATAAGTTCTAAAGAAATTAACAAGTAACAATATTCGATAGTTCATCTGTTTTAATAATTTTTGTCGTTGGGGTAGAAATCACCCCAGTGTAGAAAGTACGTAATTCCTGTAAAGTGTGGTAAACAAGGGTCAATATTGGAAAAATTTATGAATTAGACTAGAAAAATTCAGGTTTCGTTCACCAAAATCACCCTCCTTTTAGTTTTCTGGAGGGTTTCGACAGTTTTGATTGAAAATATTGATTTTGATGAACTGATCCACTCAACGACAAAACAATCATCAAACAATCATCAGCAGGATTTCCATAGCTCCAAGGAGTTCACATTGCTGAAAGAAATTTTTATCGGAGGGTTTCAATATTCCACTGGGAGTCATTGATCATGAGTACATTGACCTGAAAATTCTAGTAAATTTGCTCAAATATTCCAGCGCATTTACTGGAATCCTTCAGTGCAAAATGCGTGAAATTCAAATAAAAGTACTTTAGAAAATGAATTTACTGAAATATTCCAGTACCAAGACGTAGTAAATTTTCAATTTTTTTTCAAAGTGAGCATTGATTGGATTCACTGAGCAATGGCATTCACTGTACACGGAGAAAAAGATATCGGAACTTTTACTATTTTTCACACTAAACCTGAAACAGGGAGGTTTTTGGAATCAATTTTCACATAAAAATATGGAAGATTATGAATGAATAGCCAAATTTTGAGAAACCTATGGTGAAATTTGTATATTTATTTAAAATCTTCCGTATTTTCATGTAAAAATGGATTTTACAAACCTTTCTGTTCCAAGTTTAGCATGGAAAATAGTAAAAATTCTTATATCTTCTTCTTCGTGTAAAACATAGTGAATTTGATCATGTTTTTATTGTCTCATCATAGTAAATTTCATCGTAAGTTCAGTCTGTTCCTCGGTTACAAAGTCCAATAGTAAATTCAACTACAAATTCTTCTCCATGCACAAAAAAAACATTTTATAGTACATATTTAATATTAACATAAATTCTGATTGCATGACTTTTTGATAAATATGCACAGAATGAGATCAATACTGTAAATGGAACAATAAATTCTTTTCAACAGTTACAATTCCAGCTCTCTATCCAACTCTCGCAGTGAAATTTCAATGATTCATATTGGAATCACTACAAAATCCAATTCTGATTTTTTTTACTATCACAGTTAAGTTCTTCGCTTTCGCAGCTGAAAAAAATAGCCATGACATCCAAAACACAGCTCCCATAACACAGGCCAACAAAATTTCCACTTGAAGGTGTAAGAAACACTGTTTTTCGACATATTTGAGGTTACTGCAAGTCAAGAGGTAATTTTTTCTCACAAAACTAGTAGGTGTCTCTCATAGTTTGATTCATTTTTCTTCAAGTGCCGTTGAGTTTGCTCAAATATCTTTTTTTTTTCATTGAGATACGACAATTTGGAAATTGTTTCAACATATTTACTGAATACATGAACATAAATTTCAAACTGTTGTATCTCAATGAAAAGAAAAGATATTCGAGCAAACTCAACGGCATTTGAAGGGAAATGACTTATACTTTCAGATATATTCACTAGTTTTGTGAGGAAAAATCACTTTTTGGTTTGATGTAACTGCAAGCATGTCGAAAAACAGTGTTTCTCAAATTTTTAGGTTGAAATTCAGGTTGAAATATCTCAAAAACCCGGAATATCACGAAACTAGTAGGTGTACCCCAAACTATAACTCATTCTCTTCTAAATGTCGTTGAGTTTGTTGGAATATCTTTCTTTTTCATTGGGATACGACAATTTGAAATTTGGATGTCGATGTATTCAGTAAATAGGTGAACATCCGAATTTCAAATTGTCGTATCTCAATGAAGAGAACGGCACTTGTAGAAGAATGAATCATACTATGAGAGGCACCTACTAGTTTTGTAAGAAAAAATTACCTCTTGACTTGCGGTAACCTCAAATCTGTCGAAAAACAATGTTTTTTACACTTTTAGGTGGAAATATCTCTGAAACCTGTTACTGAAATTTGCAAAATTTTGTTGGCCTGTGTAATCAAATTCTCGCTATCAACGAGCAATGTTAACAAATGACTGTTCATTTCAGTCGGAAAGATTTCGTGTGTGTAATAAGAGTTCTTCATAACACAATTTCTGATGAGGAATAAATAGAGTAATAGAATACAGTGTTAGAAATTTTTGATTGAACTTCCAATTACATGTAATGAAAGCAAAATTTATTCACATAACTGGAAAATTAATTGAAATTTCAGTTGCGAGAATAATTGATTAATGTCTGATATAATTATAGCAAAAATTCAAAAAGTAGTTGCGTGTAAATGAATTCTCATTTCAATCACCAAGGATTGAAAATTTCATTTACAGATGTACATGAAGAATATATTAAATTTCAAGACATTTCTAACAGTGTAGTTCTGTTTTGTATAATCTCACTGAAGAAAGAATATCGTTTTCGTAACAATACTGTTTGGCTGTTACAGCTATCTGAAGCATAGAGATATCGGTATATTTATTATATATTTTATGTTATTAGATATACATAATATGTATATATATATATAATGTATAATGTAATACTTATATAACACTTATAAGTTGGTGATTGAAGTGAAAAGATACTGAAGTGGAACACTAGTTTTTCGTGAAGGCAAGTGTACAACTAGCGAATTACTAGAGGGATTTCTACCAGGGTGAATGCATCATTCCAGGAACTATTTCCAGGAACCGCAGATATTCATCATAACCATACTCCAGATCATTACCATGAACACACATTTCTTCCAGTGTTGCATTCCTGACAGTTCCTCGGGAGGATACAACCATCATGAATAAATTCTAGATTGATTCCCAGTTGGCATTCCTCTAATAAAAGTTTGATAAAACTTCAAATGTCCGCACTCTGGACCTACGTTCATCAAACGTTCTTCAAAGCTTTGGATCGAAACGAAGCTGTGGGGGATAAAATGTTGGTGATTCAATGTTATTTCACCCTCAACTTCTTCCACACTTTCTTTCTGCTGACCATTTGCATAAATTTCACATGCTAATATTCCCTACAAATTCTCCATTAAATTTGGATCTGAAGAACGCAGCAACCATTCAGCAGTCTTACATTACTCGAATGTTTCTTGTTTCTAATGATTCATCACAGTGATTTCTACATCAGGAACAGGTGTGTTATTTTGCTGGAAAATTTGATCTCTTGAAATATGAGATCTTTGCAGTTACACGTCCAGTCGGTACGTTTCGAATAATCAATGAACGTTACTTTCGAAAGAGGTTTGAATTTCTACTCTCACAGTGGTTTTTTTCCTGAAGAAAAACTGTTCAACGCATGATCAGATCGGTTGATTTTGCGAATGATTGTTGGATGTGTTTTCTTTCGATTTTCAATAACGTTCCTTTTGGTATATTTCAGATCAACTTTTGATTAATGTCGAACTGATTTGTAATCAATTCTCTTTTCATGATGATTTAATGCGAACTTTATATTGCGATGAATAGCGAAATTGAGCATTCGATCTGTGGTAATTTTTGACTGATTGAGTGAATTTATGAGAACAAATAAACCTAAGATTTGAAACATTGTAATATTTTTGTGATATTGCTGTATGTCACACTGAGGTTCCAAAACCCCTTCAGAAATTATCACATTTCAAACAATATTTCTGAATTATTTCTTGAATATTTCCAAAAGATTTATGAAATATTTCATTATAATATTGCTCTTGTGATATATCTGAGACATTGCAAACAGCTAACATTTCAACTGACAGATTTTGGACGTATTTCTGTGGAAGATATTGAACCGTGATGAAGATGAAAGATTGAAATCTAATTGAGACATCACTGAAATCTATGGTGCTGTATGGGAAGTGAAACAATTGCTTCGAAGGTTTGTTTTTTGAATGTGTGAAAAAAACCTTGTGAATATTTGAAGGGAGGGAAACGGTTGCCGAGTGATCAATGGACATTTAATAAACGTCCGGCGAATGTGGAGATGTTTGCACGTTTGTGAACGTTGCTCGAACGTTTAAAGATCTGAAGTTTTCTTGGGATATTCTCAAAAGGAATTGCATAATTCTCTGTTGTTGTGCATTCACAGTAGCCGAGATGGTGTCCGAGATTTTGCAGATACAATCAAAAAACAAAAATAATTGATTTAGAGCCGGCCCTAGTGAAGAAAATTTCCCTGAATTTCATTGGAAAGCTCTGAGAATATCTCAAAAACATCTGAAAGAATCTGAAGAACTCTGGAAATCTTTGGAAAATACTGAAAAACTCTTGTTTGGGTCAATGGTTCACACGGATCGGGGCCAGTCAATACTTCCCTGATGCAAACGATGATTGATCCGGCCCAGCAAGCACGGCTACAAGCGTTCTGAAGGCCCAGTAACGGCTCTTCACCGGCATTAAAGAACCATTAGCGGCCCATGAAAATGTCAGTATTCTTCCTCAGAATACCGTGGCAGGAATCATGTTGAAACAGCACACAAAAATCGTGCCCAGCTTGGAACAAGTTCGTATCATCACTGGCAAATTTGGATTCCCGATATTTTAATTGATTTTCCTGTCAACGTTGAAGCAGGGGAAGTGCGTCCAATTTGCACCACTAGCGTATCAGTGAAACGGAAACGCGTACAATTCTTCACGCAAGTGGAACATGAACTTGAACTCCGATCCAATCACGACACTGAGTTCTGATTTTCTGGTGTATGTCTGACATTAGTTACAACAAATTCTGTGAATTCGTCTGTATATTCCCTTATACGGCAAGTAAAATTGTGAGTATAAAGTCCTCAAGTGGTCCCCTGCACTCAAAATAATCTGAAGGCGTACATAGGCGTGTTAAGTTAAGCACACAAAGTGCAATTTAGAAAAACTTTGTTCACTATTCATTTATCTAATATCAAGTGTACTTTTTATTTTCTCCCAATCTCTTCATGGAGATACAATTGTATAAATCAAGAGGAATGTTGTGGGCATGCGATTTTTATTTCATCAATTTTCTATACTAAAAAAATGGAGGCAAGTTCTTGAGTGGTGCAATATTGGCACACTTACCCTGTGCAAGAAGTCATGAATTTTCATTGAAGCATCACAACATAATTTCAAAATGACCAGATTTCTCTCCAAAGACTCACCCTCGAAACTGATATTGCTTTGTGCACTTTTCACAAGTACGACTTTGATTATTACCCGATCGTCAGTTTCATTCGATAAACAATTTGAATTCATGTTGTTGAAGTTCGGATCATTTATAGAAACCAAACGAAAATTAAAACTCGTTGAGTCTGAAGAATTATTAAACGAATTTTGAGCTCCCGAAGTGGAACCGCGTCCTGGATCGGTTGATTGCCGACGTTTCGCCATCATTGCAGCTGGCTCCTTCAGGGTGGAGATCAATGGCAAAACCTCGGCAACCAACCGATAGAAGACGCGGTCCCACTCTGGAAGCTCAAAATTAATTTAATTTCGCAAGCCGCTAAAGACCGCACAGCGAATCTTCTGAGGAGCTGAGGATTTCTTCATCCGATTAACAATTCGTTTGAATAAGCGATTCAAACTTCAGCGACATTCGAATTCCGATAATGAGACAGCAATGTCGTCTTGATAAGCCACCACTTCTAAGCAAAGATTATGCCATTTACGATCTATCAATGCATCTAATATTCGCATAGTTCCCATCATACGAGTTGAATTGTCGTTGAGAATACAAACCATGATGTCAGGAGCAATATTCAACACTGTTTTCACACCCATTCGATTGAATCGTCGCTTTCGTGACTGGTATGATTAGATCCACTTGTACAACGTGATGAGGAATCATTGTTACTCGAATGGATGTAAACAGGCTTCCATTTCTCGCATTGAGAACTTCTTCATGGCCTAGTGGTTTATGTTCATCTTCGAATAACTGATCGTATACTTTCGCTTTTGTTGAGATCATACCTAAAGTACACTCTTCACGATTCAGGTCATGAATAATTCGAATTCTACAATTTTTTCAACTACAAATCGTGTTTCCACAGTGGACAATTTTATCTCGCTGAAGATGAAATGAAAATTCAGTCTCACAAAATTTCATGAATCATTGTTGTTCTACTCTTCAAATTAACTCTTATGGAGTGGAAACATCGCTCAAAGAAATACTGCAAGATTTTGAGATTTCAATCACTGGGCCAATCATTGATTCTATCATTGGTGGATCAATCTTCGCAAGTGTTGAGCTCAAGTTATCATCCAGCAGTTAACCATTGATACCCATCAATGAGTGCGATTATCGTACGATTAATTACTATTACGGCCCAGTTACCCTAGCATCAATGATTCTAGCAATCTTATAGCCAATGCCAAGGCCATTTCAAATGACTAACTTCACTGCAAAGGCCTTGAAAGGTACCACATGGAGAAAAGAATCTAGGAACTAGCGCATGAGCATCGATCATATATCAATCGCAAGAAAACATTCTTGACATAAAAGCATGAACCTATCCATCAGCTCATCCCATGCGGAAATACGATAAGTGCAACTTATTGGACACATTTAGTCAATGAAAATTCCTCTAAATCTCACTTTGAAAAGGAAGTCTTAAGGACACTCAAGCATCAGGAACGCTAACTTTTCATAAATTACTCGATAAAATTGAATTCAAGATCGATAATGATTAGGTACATACCTTAAATTGAAGTCTGAATATCAATTGAGATTTCTTCACAGTTTGCAAGTATCGGAGAATGAAATGACACAAAATTTTTGATAGTTGGAGGTTATAACTTTCGAAATCTTCTCATACTCGCCAGAAAGTCAGAAAAAGACTGAAACTCGACTTTAGAGTCTAATCCTGATCGTGGATTTTATTATTATCTATTCAAAATTTCCGTTGAACGTACAATTTATAGAAAAAGTTGGCTCGCTTTTGTTGGTACTTGAGTGCCCTGAAATTCAGTTGATTGTATGATTGAATCTATAATGTGAACGAATTGAGCCGAACAAACAATCGCCGACACAATAGAGAAAGCATTGTGTCTAAAATTAAGATGCAAACAGATTAAGACCTTCTTTGTACAGTGATATATGAATATCTGTGAGAAACTTTTCCCGGAAAACTTCTGTAATTTTGAGAGAATTTTTTCTCTCTCTCGTGTACGCTTCTTTTGCATTGTTTATACTATTCATGAAGCGTCCACTTTCATACGTTTTCTTCATTTGCAATTTCGCTGTAAATACTCTTCCTTTCTGCTTCATTTTAGTTCTCATTTCCACCCGGAGTTTTAACCAAGGAAAATGATGAGGTGTAGAGTATCCTAAGTTACGTTCAATAGAATTTTCATACTTAAATCACTTCAAAAATTTCCACCGGAAGTTCGATGTAATCGTGAATGACATGGCTGAAATGGGGCTTTATAGTTAGTTTTCGGAAGAAGCATGACTCATCTGAAACACGAATAGTAATTCTTCTTCCACAGAGAGTAGTTCCAATAAAAATTTCTCTTGGAGAGTGAACGTTCTTTTTTTGTGGGTTATGTATTCGTAAAAAAACAAGCCGTCTCCGGCCATTCATTTTCGCTTTTTCTTCGCCTGAAAAAAGTCTTGTATGTTTCATGCACGAATTCGTCGTGAAAAGACGTACATGGACCTTCGATTTCCGGTAGGCATAGACCAGTTATCGGCAAGGCATTGACCGTATACGACCATGCACTATGCGTATATTTATTAAAAACTAATCAATATGGAGTATAAATCCCCATGGACGGTAACGGTGTTGTATGGTCTTTTCGAGTAGCTATCTATAGTATCATCTTTCATGGAATATATATATTCAATGTTTATGCATGAATCACCAATTATCGGCATTTAATTATCATACCTTTGAAGCAGTTTGTTATTATCTTATGTAACTAATTTTTCTTCAGTCGTGTTAGCATGCATCAATATTGAATTTTATGATAAACGAGTAGATAATTCTAGGCGTCTTCTCATGTAATTATTAAAAGACTGACGTGTTGCTTTGTCATTAGTGAGAGGGGAATGAAACGACTGGAAAATCTGGAAACTTTTTTTTGAAAATTGTTCTACAATTGTCTTTTAATTATCCGCAAACGAATTCTCTTCGTCCTTTAAGGGAAAACTAGCGTCAATGTCGCACCTCGATGTCTATCCAATTATTCTTCGTCTTTCTAACCAATAATGCGAGTTATCAACGCTAGTATCCCCTGGGAGGAAAAACTGTATTGGAACAAACAGAAAACCCACGTTTTTAGTATCCCAAGAGTTTGGTTTTATCAAAAAATCCGAGCTGCAGACAAGGTTTCCCAAAAAAAATCCGCCAAACTTTTCTGATTGGTCATTACTTTCAGAACCGAGAATATAATTGGTTGGTTATATAAAACACAACCAATCAACAAAGTCCAGCAGATTTCCCTGGAAACCCTGGCTGCAGAGCTGCACACCCTGGTAGAGGTGCACGATATTTCACGATATCGAGTTTTATATACAATTTTTATGAAGTTTTTATCGATGTTTCATAAAATTTAATATAAACTCGATAAAGTTTCCATGAAATATCGTGCACCCTGGGTGAACCAACAAGCAACCAAAAATTTTGGTTACATTTTGGTGAGAAATCTTGGTTTTGGTAACTTCTTGGTCGTTTGGAACATTTTTTTCATCAAAAATTGATGAAAATTCAACCAATCTCAATTATGGTGATTTTCCGGTTATGTCGTGGTGGTTTTCTGGGTTTTTATCGGGGGCACAAATTAATTCGGTCCGTTTTTTTACAGTTAAAGATGCGTTTTTTTCAGAAGAACATGAATTATCAAATTAATCAAGGTATTCCCCATCGCTGGTTATTACTTTTCCCCATCTTTCGGGTAATTTTCGAATCCCGTTACGAAAAAACGTCTCGTCCTTCGAAGCGATCCAAGTTAGGAGCCAATTTTCGATTTCTTCGAACGAAGTGAACCGGTGGCCTGCCAAATCGTGCTGCATCTGTCGGAATAACCAGTAATCAGGGAGAGCAATGTCCGATGAGCACGGCAGGTGCGGTAGAATATCCCACTGCAACGTTTCCAGATAATTTTTCCCTACTTTTGCGACACGAGGCCGAGCGTTATCGTGTAAAAGAATAACTTTGTCATGTCTTTCCTTGTATTCCGGACGTTTTTCTCGTAACGCACGACTCAAACGAATCAATTGTAGCCTATACCGATCACCCGTAATAGAATCACCAGGTTTTAGCAACTCAAAGTATACAACACCCGTTTGGTCCCACCAGATACACAGCATGATCTTTGAACCATGAATATTCCTCTTTGGTGTCGATGTTGAAGTCGATAGCAACGATTGACCGGACATAGCATAGTATTTTCTTTTCTTGGGGTTATCGTAGAATATCCATTCCTCATCTCCTGTCACAATCTGGAGTGAGAACCCCTTTCTTCGTTGTCTTTGAATCAGCTGCTCGCAAGTGAAAAATCGCCGTTCAATGTCTCTAGGCTTTAAGTCATAAGATGAGCGAAACCCATTGATCATTAGAGGATTAATTCAAACAAATATAGGGAATTGAACGAAGATTTATACTTGGTTGAGGACTCTTTGAGTTGTACACGAATTTAAATCATACAATTTTCTGCTCTTCTCGACTTGGATGTCTACCTGACCACGAGACTGGTTCGTCGTATCGTTGCGAACGTTTTCAAGCTCCGGAGGATACTTCTCTATACTCGCATTTGTGACATCATTTTCCGACCTTTCGAGGTTTGAATCATTTTCCAACGTCTACACGTAATCAGAGTTTGTAGTTGAATTTGAGATTTTGGTTATAAAATTTTTCATACAGAAAATAAATGAGATGTTTCACACAAACTTGAGTCCATCATTTTTGAATATTCTTCTCGCTTACGTGAAAATTGATATTTCCAACCTAGAATGGGAATTATTGAATCTAGCCCTTCTGCCGGAATCGATAGGAATCTTTCACGATCAATTTGTTGTCCTAAATCAATATCATTTATATTTAACGAGAAGAACATTCCTCATATATGTGAATTTCAAGGTCATCAGATTTTTCAACAACTCTATTTGAATATAAACTCTCTTGAATGTAACCCATTCAGAACAGGAAGAAATATTCAGACAAATATCCGAAAGAGTTGAACGCTTGTTGGAAAACTTTATGAATAAACTTGTTAGAAAATGTACATTCTATGAACAGTCAGTTTAGTTGCCCCAACTAAATTTTTTTAGTTGCCTCGACTCAATTTTTTTAGTTGCCCCAACTAAATTTTTTGAGTTGCCTCAACTAAATATTTTTAGTTCCCTCAACTTAATTTTTTTAGTTGCCGCAACTAAATTTTTCTAGTTGCCTCGACTAAATTTCCGTAGTTGCCCCAACTAAATTTTGTTAGTTGCCCCAACTAAATTTTTTTAGTTGCCACGACTAAATTTTTTCAGTTGCCTCAACTAAATTTTTTTAGTTCCCTCAACTAAAAAATTTAGAATACCCAAACTTGTTTTATACAGTCTGAAAATATTTTCCACTTCTCCATCTAAAAAGGTTCACAATCACGCACCTTGGGTGTAAAAGACCCAAGCTGGATTTCCAATACATGCCACTCGGGATCTAATCGGCGGATCAAGCATTTCCAAGAAACATTCGAAGCAGAAAGGTTTGAAGTGACTAACATTACAGTACCAGCTCTCGATTATGCAATGCGCTGCAATGACAAGTCAAAGGAAAAATCGCCCGGGTCTAAAAGACCCGGGTGCCTGGTTGAGGGTTAATAAGGGCCTGATTAGGTTAGAATCCGGAAACCGTGAATTAGGGAAATCTTATGAGGCCCTTACAAGGGACTTATCTGATTTCCCTAATAGGATCCAAATGGGGTTGTCACGCAGGGGTATATCAGGATTCGGATGAGATTTCCATAAAATCGATGCCTCAACTAAATTTTGTAGTTGGCTCAACTCAATTTTTCAGTCATTCTAACTATAAAATTTAATTACCTCGACTAAATTTTTTTAGTTGCCCCAACTAAATTTTTTTAGTCGCCGCAACTAAATTTTTTTAGTCGCCCCAACTAAATTTTTTTAGTCGCCGCAACTAAATTTTTTTAGTCGCCCCAACTAAATTTTTTTAGTTGCACCAACTAAATTTTTTTAGTTGCCCCAACTAAATTTTTAAGTTGCCTCAACTAAATTTGACATACTCCACTGAGTAAAAATCGGGATTCTCGAAGGAACTCGGAGTGATATCGACTGAATATTATTCACAGGTGTCTAACCTCTCTGACACAATCGAAATCGGTTGTGACTATGAATCACTCATGAGAGCGAGAGTCATCTCTTCAACCCGGACCGAACTAATTTGTACTCCCAATAGTCAGGACAAGTATTACGTTAGCTGCCTCAACTAACTCGATAGTTGCACTCACTAACGTGAATACTTGCACGGAAAAAAATGATATCGTTAGGATAACTAAAAACAATTGGCTATTGACGGGTTGGTTGTGAGAACTATTCGTTTAAGCGAGACAACTTTTGTATGGTCACTGAATCTCGGTAGATTTGGTTATGGTAACCAAATGGTTGGTTATAGTAACCAAATTAATTTCGCCATCCCAATGTGGATTCATTTATGAGATTTTCAGCTGTTTTTATAAATTCGATTAGAAATAAAGAAGACATCCCGTAGGAAAAACTTCTTAGACGTTTTCTTAGACTTTTTCTGGGATAAAATCTACACAGAGAAAACTGCAGTTCAGGAATATAGAAATCTTCAATAGAAAATTGGGGAGTATTTCTTAAAATCTGTGAATATTTGTTAAGATCTGAGAGTATTTCTTGAGTTCGTATGTGAGTTACATACCTAATTAAATTATAGCGTAGTTCTGATTGCAATCATTGGAATATTCTAATTTGATTTTGAATATTTCTAAACCAACATTATCACCTTACATGGGAAAAGTAAAGCTGGAATATACTTCTTTGTTAATTCAAAATTTGTATTCATGAATATAATTTATGGAAAATGTGAAAGAAAACCTGTCTTTGTATTTTTATACCCTGAGTTCTCTTAAGGAACCTGAATGGATTTGATTTATTATTGCACATAGAAAATCAACGTGCTCATGATTATTCCAAAGCAATATATTCCTTGATACAAACGTTTTCTTGGCTCAACTGTTCGTGCCGTTTGTGGTTTCGGTTTCAACCTAATTTAAACTTCATTTGACACATTTTGTTGAACGTAATAATTATACAAAAACAATCCAAGTCTCAATGTTGGAGTTTAAAGAATTATTTTTCACCAGAAACTATGCATTACGAAGTGTAATATTTAATGAAATGAAATCATCACTTGAGATTCTGATTTTTTTGCGCAACATGTATTACATTACGCACAGCAATCATATACGGTAGTATAGGCGCGTGGTTAGGGTGTTAGACTCTAGATAGATAGAATTAGGTAGGTGTAGGCAGGTTCGAATCCCGGTATCGACACGATCAATTTGATCAACACTTCACGATTGTGTCTTCGATCACTGTGAAGTTTCTATAATCAGCCGAAATCACGTTGAAAAATTTTTTCTATTTCAACGTGAAAAAATATTTTCACTTTATTTTTTTTCTGATTCATTATTCACCAACATTTATTTATGAAAAAAAAGCGAAACATTGAGGTTTTGCTACGGAATCTCATCACCACTCGTTTAATCACCACAACCAAATGCTCGAGGGTGAATGAATGCCTCTAAAAGCGTTTGGTTTCCATAACCAACTGAAAGTTGTATCTTGAACTAAGTGAGCCTATACTATTTTATTTGGTTCTCACAACCAAGCATTTGGCTGAGCCAAATATAGCCCAACGTATTTGGTTGCAGAAACCAAATTCCAGTGTAGCATAACCATACATTTTTTTCCGTGTGGCAACTCGCGAAGTATTTTAGCTAGTTGAGGCAGCTAACGTGATACTTGTCCTGACTACTGAGTAGTTGCAGCAACTATTCAAGTAGATAGTCGAAAATCAACTATTCAAGTGGTTGCTACAACTATTCTTTCTTCTCAGTGGAGTTGATGAGTTTCAATCAGATCTTTTGAGCAGGGTTTGCAATGCCCTAGTAAAAATGAATCATATAAGAGCATGTAAAAATTATATGTGATCCATATAAAATTCATATATGGTCATATATAATCCATACATAATCCATATTGAATTCATGTATGACCCACATATGATCCATGAATGCAAGATTTTTCACATATATATGCGTTAGGAATTTTCCGTATTTTACCGGAAATTCACTGCATAATGATAGTAAAAATTTCATATAGTTTGGAATTTTCAGTTAAATTTATGGGAAATTTCATATACATGTATCGGAAATTGATTTCCCATCCTATAACCGGAATTTTCCGATTGCTGCGTGTAGGAAAGTTTCGATTATTCTTTACAGTCTATTGAATAGACTGTTCGTTATTCTCAACAGGTTGAGGTGTCATGAATCAATAATTAAAAAGTGTATGTCTGCTGAAGGGGTAATTTTTACAGATTCTTCGCTCTTTGAAGGTAGGACTTTCTTGGGGATTATCCGAATATTTCAGTACAGGAAGTTCTAAAATTCGAAAGTTATCAGCGAGTGGTGAATTAGACGATATATTCAAATACCTGATCATGTTTTTTGTATGGGTCTCTTTGATTGATTCATTGGTGGTCAGTGAAACCATATGAAGGATGAATATTTTCAAATTCAATCTTCATGAATTGAGAAAGGGATTCGTGTATCAAAATGGATATCATACTAAATGTGAGGATTATCATCTAGTTTGACAACAGGTTCATGATAACACCATCTTATATCTCCTGGAGTCACCAGTGGTGCTGCTGGCTCACTTGACCTCAACGACAACATGTTTTAGCTATCCCCAACTTGTCCTCGAAAATTATTAATGGACAAATGTTGATACATATTCACAATTGATTGTTCATTGTTTGTTTTGTTGATCTCTATCTCACGAACGGTACGCGAATTCGTAATCCAGACATTTAGATTTGTGAACGAAATTCACAACAGATTCTAACAGTGTATAACAATACACAATATTAACATGGTTAAACGTAACAATATTGGAATAATATGTATTCAAAATTACAGTCACTGTCGTGTTATGAAATTATGATGAGTTATGGTGAAACTATGAGGATGATTCTCTCACCGCACTGTGGGACGTGAACCACAAGGGTTGTTTCTGTTGATACCACCGCCCTGTTCGAGAACTTCAGAAACTCCGGTTGAGACTCGAAGAATTCTTCATTTCACACCCAGCAATTTCCTTTATTTCTCTCTTTGTTATTCCCAATACAACGTTTCAGAATCACGCGAAGAAGGAAAAAAAATATAATGATTCCGGTGGAGAAGAATAAAGAACGCGTGGCTCGATATTATGAGAAAAATGTTGTTTCAAACACCACACTTTATGAAAAGTAACTACGTGCATAGAAATATTCATCACATGCCTGTAGGAACGACGTGACCTAACACATTTCAAGGAACGTTGTTTCTCAAGCGTAGTTGCTGAATAATGAACGAACAATCATGGATGTAGCTCTATTCCATTTTTTCCACGGGAAAAATATATCACAATGGTTCGTAAAGAATTCCTTTACGAATTCATTTTTCATATGAAATGTTTTTCCTCCCTCTGTCTCGATTGTTGAAACTGTTGCATCAACTTTTTCCAAAAGATTTTTTGATATTTGCCGAATCGCTGAAGCGAATCGTTGAAAAGAAACGAGAAAATATAACTACAAGCGCGATTCATCATCCCGGAGATACGAAACAGTTATTTACGTTTTACGATAGATCTTTGACGTTTAAAATATAAGGATTCGCTGTGCGATTTGATTGATTCTCGCTGTTCGATGTGGAGATATATATAATGGAGAGAGAAGGAATGGTTTTTGTATATCTTCTCATATTCGTGTGTGTATATATAATAGTAATGCGAGGAATGCCTCAATGGCCGTCATTGGAATTGAACAGTCTTTTCATTCACATACGGAAAATATTTGCCACGGATGAGAAGAACAAACATTCACGCAGTTAGATTTTTCCATTAAGAGATGATGAATCCACAAAGGCGATATTTAAATGGAATGAAAAAAATTCCATAGATATTATGCGAGGGTATTATTTTCCACCTACATTCTCAACGGCAACTCGATCCACTCTTTTTTTCTCTTTCACTTCATTTCTCTTTCGCTCTGTCTATCTTTATGGATTGTAGAATTATTTATCGCATACGCGAAACGATTCCACGTTACTTTTGATATTGAGTGACATCTGAGAAATGAAAAATGTTGGATTTTTGGCTGTGTCGAGAAGGAAAGCATTTCTTGCATGAATCAGCGATTGTATTTATGGAGAAGGAACATTCTGTCGTACTTTTATCTACAATTGCTTGGTGAATTTTCAACATTTCTCACCTTCATGCTGGAGAATGATATCCTTTGCAGCACGAAATGTCAAAAAGTCGTCTTTGAGATGTCTTTGAAACTTTTATCCAATCCTTATTGCTGAGGTGCTCATCGAATCTCATCAAATCTCATTGAATTTTCCTCAGCAGGAATCACTGTAGATATTTTCCAGACCTTGTGAGGCACTTTGAAGGTCTACACTGGAATAAAAATTTCTTCCCATCAAATTAATAGTTCATTTCTCCTTTTTCCATAAAATATTTCTTAGGATTAATGAAATATTCAATCGAATCAAATAATGGAATGCTTGGCTCAAATAAATTGGTCTTCAGAATGAATAATTCATCCATCACATGTCATCAGTTTTTGCATCTAATTGAATATTTTATGAAAAGAGGACGGATAAATATTTTTTCCAGTGTATTAAGGCCTTCTTATAGCCTAGAAAATCATCAGGGTGATTGCTACAAGAATTGTGCAATGTTCTGGTTATAACCTATTTGAAAATCTTGAATTAGAATCCGTTAGAATCGATGGGATACTGCGATTAAAACCCTATCAAACCTCGTTGAATGTTATTGAAACTTGGATAGAATTTTAGCGGAATTTTATTCGATTTTATCCAAGTGAATTTCATGGATCTTCCTAACCAAAGAAGAAATAGTTATAAAAGACGCCACCCGTACATCACAATTCCGTGAAACGTTGGTGGAGAAACGTAAGCCGTGGAAATACAGAAGGGATGAAGGAGAGTCTCCGTGTATGGAATATAGAGACGACAGAAAAGTGTCCATCCAATATACTTTTCAAATCATTCATACCAGTGAATTTACACTTTACGATATGAGGGGTCTAACACATCCAGACGTTTTTTTTATTGACAACATCACTTAATAAATCCGTCACTTTCACAATTGATTCCACTACGAATACTATTCCCACAATGTTGAAATATACAATTTTCAATATTCTTCATTCATTAATTCATCAGTTCCTTGGAAATCTTGGTTCGATCGATGATGATAATGATATGATCAATAATAATTTCATTCTTACACATGAATTTCTTCTCTCTTATTCTTCCGATAAATCCAACAGTAATGTAGAGATACTACAGAGTAACAGATTAAAGCGTTCAAACGTACCTCAAAAGAACATTTATGAACATATATATCCATGTGAAAATCTAACAAATTCGACAATGCGGATGGTGGGCAATGGCTTGGGCCAGGCATGAAAGCAGGGCTGCGGTGAATAACCGTTCACAATTGGTAAAATACGTTGAAATCCATAAGAACCGATTAAATGGTCATTCACTACCCTAGTAAAAAGTGAACATATAATGGCTCATACATAATCCATACATAATGCATATATAATCCATGTATGGAGAATTCTTTTACATATATGTGGTAATTACTCCCGAACATTTATGTGAAGTTTCCCATAGAAATTCTGTACAGTGTATTTAATGAGATTATCAAATCCACTACAAAACAAACTGGACACGATCTATCGTATAAGCGATAAAACAATCAATTCCGTCCAAAAAAAACACTTCAAGTTTGAATTTTAGCTTATAAATAAACGAAAATCAACGCGTAAATCACTACACGGAGCATTAAAAGATGAAACACTTGATCCCGTAGCACGCTGTAGCACGTTACGATAAAATTCTTCAATCGAGAGTACATTTTAATTAACAGAAGAGAAATTTATAAATATGACCTATATAAATTAATTGCATCTTTTTTCGCATCGTGCAACTCAGCTTCGGAGTCATATCAATTACATTTTCATTTTATCGTCGTTATATTTACTGATGGATTCGATTCCTGTAATACGTGTAATTAAAGCGCCTGACGTATTATATAACTTTGTGCGAATACACAGAATGGCTCAGTCCACTCTCGCTCAAGGAAAATAAGTAAGAAAATAAAATAGAATTTATTTCGAATCCAAGACTTATTTGAGTGACCTGGAAGATGAAGTGATCACAATCTTCGAAGTTATTTAGCCGAATTCAGTTGTAGGTCATGATTCTCATCGAGAAATCTGCAAAAAATATTTTTTATCATTTTCCCGGAATATTCTTAATTAATTACTCGATATTTATAACGAGTGGTACCACTCGTTCGCGTGAAGGGCTCAGGCCACTCCAGAACGGAACAAAATAAGCAAATTTCGGAAATTTTTTTACTGGAATGATGGAACCGATCGAAATACCGTGAACAAGGTTTTAGTTGGATCATCAATAAATTTGAAAGAATGTTTTTTTTTGTAGTGATTGATAATGAAATTAACATATTTTTGGCAATTCTTGACCTAGAATAGGAACAAATTTTTTTATTTGGAAGATTCATGTGAATCCCCATATGAAAATAGCCAGAGTTGGAAAATGGAGCGGTACTGGCCAGGGCATCTTTACGTTTTTGTCACCCAGGGGCTAATAATATTTCGCCGCCCCCAATCTGAGCTGAATTAATATCTTCGATCATTCCCTCAGGTGTGTTCGTGTTATTTGGAAACTATATAATATAACTCGAGAAAATATATTATTAAAATATCGATGAAATAGTGATTTTCAATAAAAATTTCAGAATTTTTCCTCAAATCTGAGAGTATTTCTTAAAATTTGAGAATATTTCTCAAGTTTGTAATGAAAATAAACTGGTTCACATTTCTGTTGAATTCTACTTGAATATGAATGACAAATTCTGAATATTCAACAAAGAAGAGAAAGAAAATATGAACTTTCCAAAAAGTTAAATTTTACAAAGTGAATAAAAACATTTCAAAATTTGATTCCAGGAAAATCTTTCCGTTGGAAAGATTATAACGATATGCTTGTCCATAAAAAGTAAAATGCAAACTTGTGACAAAGGTTAAATTGCTATCTAGAGAAATTTGTTTGAATTCCTTTTGAAAAAAATTTCATTAATTTGAAAAAGTTCGACAGCAGATTGATACGTAAATTATTTCCGTGAATTTGAAGGAAAACACACCACCCTGGTGAAAGTCGCATAGCAATTCATAAGAAAATATTCTGATTATGAAACACTATGGATTTTGCAACAGGATATTCATAAGTAAACCATGAAGTCCTATAAATTCCTGTTTATGATTCATCATGCATGCATTTTCTTCAAGTACACTTTAAATTCGAATGTTTTATTCTGATACACTCAGAGTTTGGAGCCTGTAGTTGCTTTTGAAACGCTTCAAAGCAAATGAAATAGCAAAGTACATATATCCATAATATGGATAAAATGCTCAATTATCAAATACTTAATCTGAGTTATTCACATATTTGTATATTTTCAAGTGTTAAAAAAGTGAGTAAATGATTGAAATACTGTGAGTATATTAACATAAAACACTTGAATTTACATTCTCCGCTCCCTTTGTGCTTGAACGCATTTGAGAACTGGAAGAAAAATTTTATAATTTTGTCGCTCCCTAAAATTTGCCGCCCTGGGCTATAGATTTTTCCTCAAATTCGAATAACTCAAAAGCATTATCTTCTATAGTTTCCGCGGTTTTTTATGAAAAATTAGGAATTTATTGTAAAGGAAAAGTACATTACGTTTTATTCAAAGTATTTTCCATCATTTGCCACTACTTTTCCCCATCTTTCTGGCAACATTCGGATACCCCGTCGAAAAAACTCTTCATCTTTTGACGCTATCCACAAATCTACCCAATTTTTGGTGTCTTCATATGATGTGAAGCGCTGCTCAGACAGACCATGTGCCATCGACCGGAACAGGTGATAATCAGAAGGGGCTAAGTCTGGTGAATACGGCGGGTGGGGTAAAACTTCCCAGTTGAGTGTTTCCAAGTATGTTTTTACCGGCGCCGCAACATGTGGACGAGCATTATCGTGTAAAAGAATAATTTTGTCGTGTCTGGAATAGTAATGGGCGCGTTTTTCCTTAAGTGCCCGACTCAATCTCATCAATTGTGTTCGGTAGAGAGCTCCAGTAATGGTTTCGCTTGGTTTCAGCAATTCATAATACACGACACCAAGCTGATCCCACCAAATACACAGCATGAGTTTTTTTCCATGAATATTCGGCTTAGCTGTCGATGTTGATGGTTCGCCGGGCTTAACCCATGACTTTCTCTTCTTTGGATTATCGTAGTGAATCCATTTTTCGTCACCAGTGACTATACGATGCAAAAAACTCTTTTTTTTATTCCTGGCAAGCAGCATTTCACTCATGCATAATCGGCGTTCAACGTCTCTCGGCTTTAGTTCATATGGAACCCAATTTCCTTGTTTTTGAATCATTCCTAACGATTTTAAACGATGTGAAATTGCTTGTTGAGTCACTTGTAGAGTAAGTGCAAGTTCTTTTTGCGTTTGGGACGAATCTTCCTCCAATAGTACTTCTAATTCCATGTCTCCGTACACTTTCGGCCTTCCACTGCGTTCTTTGTCTTTAACGTCAAACTCACCGTTCTTAAACTTTTGAAACCATTCCTGACAACTTCTCTCACTTAAAGCAGCTTCACCATATGCTTCTAGAAGCAATCGATGCGCCTCAGCTGCAGATTTTTTCACATTAAAGAAGTAAATCAAAAGTTCCCGCAAATGATGCTTATTCGGAATAAAACTTGACATTTTTGCACGAAAAAAATTACGTGATGCTGATACGGAATCACTAGTACTTTAAGGTTATGGTGTTGCCAGATGACTAAACTTGGGATATTACGTTTTACATCTGACAATTTCTCCATAACCTTCTGGTGGGGCCATCTTTTGACAAACCGCGGAAACTTATTTGTACACCTAATACATTCTTGAGCTCAACACCATTTTCTAAGTTGGAAAACGCCGGTTGTCTGAAGGAAAAATTCAGTTATCCTATCATTCTTCGTTTCAGAGCTACAGCAATTTGAAATTTTCTGGCTTCCAGCCAATTCAGCAACTTCGAATTACTATGGCTCCGAAACAAAGAATGATAAGATAATTCCAGAGATTAGGCGTTTCCCAACACACAGAATGGTGTTGAGTTGCAGAATTTAGAACATAATGCTTCTGACTTATTTGGATTTGAGAACAAAATCTAAAAATGCTCATAGCTCAAAAACTATGCCTCCAAAAGATTTCTTCCAAACGGGAAATTATTGCATTTTGGCTGCAGAATAACGCCTCTGAAGTATTATCAGTGAATTATGAAACTGTACGATACATCAATACAATTCTTCGTATTCCTCTGAAAAATCTTGTTTCCCCCTGTATTGTTGAATTTTACAGTTGATTAACAAAAAAATTCTACGAACTATGAGTCTACTCGGTTTGGAGAACATGGTTCTCCAGTGAAAATCAGGTTTCCATGAGAAAGGAATGATTTGTAATTTTTATATTCGTGATACCTCTGTTCCTTTTCTGATCGTTGTCAAGCTGACGCTCCTGAATCAGCAGTTCTCTCAGCGAGACGTTCATTTGGATGTGTTACCTGGATGTTAGCTCAACTTTGCTGCAAGGTTTCTGAGCAAGATTGACGGAAAGGTTATCAGCTGACAAATGGCAGCAGTACAAGCTCCGAAATCTCATTGAACAAGAGTTGTAGCAACACTTGTTTATACATTGACAAAGTTGTCATTGATCGAATGATCAAATCATAAGGCTTATGACAAGCTTACAAGTTATCTGATTCATTTTCACTGCAGTTTTGTCATTTTTTCATCACAGAAAATGTGGAAGATGTATTGTGTCACTGAAATGAACCGTCATACAAGAAAAGTAGTAAATAATCAACACAATTCAAGTCCATCTAAAAATCTAGAACAAAAACAACAAATCAATCGATCTTTAGCTAGAAATTTCAAGACTTCCTAGTAATCGAAAAAAAAACACTAGGAAAAACATCACGTTCGTTCTAGTTTACGCGAGAAAGGGATGTTGGTTCGGTATACAATTCGAATTTTCAACCAACGGTTTGAATAATTTGTCAGTTCCCATGTCAAACAATCACAAAAAAACAATTCCGAGGACAACAAGTGTAAAGTTTCGGATATAGTTCACAAACATTTCCTAGAAATGGTTCGCTAATCAACTATTCGAGGTTCGAACAGCAGGTCACCAACTGATAATCATCATTTCAAAGGAATTCAATCTTTGTTATCAAATCCTGTAATTACTAACATCAACATCATCAATTCGAATTTCAGCTCATCGCACATCGCTGAGTATCTGAATGATTTATATCTACTCTCTGAATTCAGATCAGTAAAATCTCACTGTTTCTGCAGTCAAAAGTCGACCACTGAATGGAATAAGTGAAATATCGGTGAATAGGCACTGGTTATGCAGTTGAAATTGTTCCTGATTGATTCAATTAGTGAGATTTCACTTCAAAGATCAGTTAATATTCACTGATTGTGCATTGTATATCCCAAGTGTGTATTGCTTATGATGACAATAGGCCCCAGGCTGGGTCCGTTCTCTTCAACCCAATATTAGGAAATAACGATGAGGCCCATGTTGGCTCAATCTTGTCCCTCTTATGCTTTCCCATATAATTATGGTGGGTACACTGAGAAAAATTTCCTTGCAGAATTTCCCATCATTGCTGGTATATTTGGGACATACTCTGAAAATGACGAAAAACGCTGTCGATTATGTGTGAACTTTGCAATCATTCTAGCTATCTTCATTTGCTTTGGTCGTAGATGTTAATAGAATAACAGTTCAATTTACCGTGTTTGACAGTACATTTTGTGATTTTCAGGTTATGTCCTAAATTTACCAGCAATGATGGGAAATTGTACAAGGAAATTTTTCTCAGTGTAGAAAATGGGAATAATGAATCTTAGTGCGGGCACATTTGAACTTAGCCCCAATTTGGACCAGCGTGAGGCCAAGATTAGGATGAATTTATATCCCCAGCATGTGCGTACAATCCTCAGCGTGTATGAATTTTGACCCCACTTTGGTCCAGTCTTGGGCCCATATAGGCACGATGCCCAAGACTGGGCCAAAGTGGGGCTGCAATTGATGCCCGCTGGGGTAGAATTCCAAGCAATTTTCCGATCTCAAAAAAAAAAACGAAGGGGCGGTATTGATTGCCTAGTCTGGGTTCACGCTGGGCTCATGGTGTTACCAATCCTCGGGCAAAGCAATATAGCCAAGCTGGGAACGATGTTATCATCTCAGGGTTGGCCCCATTTGTCTGCCCAGCTTGGCCCCCCGTTGGGCAGCGTGGGTACCCACCCTGGGCTTGAATTGGGCCCGCCGTTAATACACACTTGGGATGCAATTAATAGAATCTCACTGTTTTGAATCTAGAGGTTATGATTGTTTATTGTGACCTGAACAAATGAATTTTGTGTTTCAATGGGTTGAAACCAAACAAAACAATCCCCTCTTTTTGCTCAGTGCCTGAGCAAAGGATCTCAGATCTGGAATAGAACCCATATCCCAGTTCATAGCCTACCTAACAATAGTGGCGTAGTGGGGTGATTTGGCACTCGGGACAAAGTTTCCTAATGGGAAAGATTTTCACAATTACATATAATTCATGTGAAATTCAATACAGTTTATATACATTTCATGTGTGTCATTTATAAACCTATAATTGTGAAAATTTCACCACTCGGGTTGCACTGCTCGTCTTCAGTCAATAGATAAACATGTTTTATTCGTTTATTCTGGTGCTCCCCTATTTATGCGCCCGGGGCGATCACCCTCTAACAAATTCATAAACAAATCCCAAAGAACATCACCGTACAAGACATTCTCACGTGTTCAAAGAACAATATCAGGCCAGAATAATATCGCATTCGTAGACCTCTTCACTTCACCTCCAATGAGAATCGAATCGAACGATTCTTGCCTTGTATATCTCACTCGTATACACTTCATCGTATCACGAGAAAAGTAATTTACTCAGGGAAACGAAGTTACGAATAAAAAAAAAGGGAAAACTTTTGATCAATTTTCTATCGCTTTTCGAACCCATCGAACCTTCCACTCGTCTCCCTCTCGTCTCTATTTCTCGTCTAAATAGAGAAACTAGAGAACCGAGGGAAGCACGGTCTGCATCAGCAAAGCAGTTTATCATTCAAGAGGTACTTAATTTGCGTCGAGTGCTTGAGTAGTCGATGAAAGAACATGATGCTCCCGACCATTTTTTCTCTCTTTTATCTTTCGCTAAAACTCTCATCATAAGATATAACTTTGTTTCTTCAACGCATCCAGCCAGCCACGGTAGTTTCGAATTCGCTCATTATTGTATCGTTCAAAAGGTAATCAATAATTGGAAGCATTGGGAAAGATGTTTGAACGAAACGAAATGGGTGCACGAAACTGTTCCTCTTTGTGCTAGGAGTTAGCTAACTGCGGTACAGAGAGGAGAAGAACAAAAACTGTAGCAAACTCCCGGACGTATGAAACCCCGATTGAATCGACTGAATTTTGCACCGATTGTATGTTGCCAAATCGTTTGACCAACGCGACCGATTATTCCTGGTGAGTGGAGTTTATGAATTCGAATAATCCTCAAATCCAAACGCGAGAACAGTTCGAGAGCATTTACAGGTTGTTTAATGGAATATGCTTATGGATATTCGGTTATCATAATCCTCTCGATATTATCATCGTCCTCCCTCTAATTCAGGGTATTTTGAATTAGAGTTATCTGCACAATCGATTGAAAAATTCTCACCTTGGGTGAAATATTCTCATTTCAACGGAAGATAAAATTCATCACCTGCTGTTGGATGATTTTAATGTATTCAAATTTCTCGTGTTCTATGGAGAGTGCTTTACATCGCAGAAAATCAATTGGGTAATGTAACGCGACGAGCGTAACCTACGTTTACGAGAGGTTGAAAATTCACCATCGACATGAATATTCCATAGCATTAAAAATATGATACTAATAGCGGAAGATGGGTTTGACGTTCTTCTAATGCAAAACTTGGAATCGATCGGGGATCAAGTTGGGATTATACGAAGAATTACTTATATCAGTTGACAAGATTAACGAGAAAAATATTAAAAAAAGCAGAAAAGATTGTAAAGACGACAATTTCGCGCCCTTTAAGATTTCAATATCTTCATTAAATATTTTCCGTTCGTTGACTCCATAGAACCCGATAAAATTGCTCGTCTTTGATGTCTAGTAGCTTTGAAAATCCAAGGACTGACGTAATCGTCAGACCACTACCATCGAAGTTGCTGGTACCGATGCGTTTATACTACCACTACCATCGGCTTTATACGGAGTTCGATTCTCGCTAATAGTCGTTGAAGAGCCTCGTGAAAAGACCACCACCAAAAGTGACTGGAGCTCTTCAATGTCTCTCTCTCTCTCTCTCTCTTCTATTCGGAATTGTAATGCGATGGAAGTTATTCCTTCCCTCTGTGTGTATTTTAGTCATTATTCTTGGAGCTAATTACCCTGTACAGGGTTATTGCAGGGTTGTTCGATGAGAAGAAACGATTTCCCCATTAATTGAAAATCCAATTATAATTTGTGCAAATGAGGCAGGAAACGTTTTGGAAAAGTATATATTTCGAATTCATCGAGGTGCAATCTAGACAACACGTTTGTATTATTAATGAAGTGACGAGCGCATAGATGTTTGGTACCGACCGTTATAATAACATAATTACCATACACATGCATTTGATATCACCCCGCGGATATCATTTATGCATCGCATGGAGGAAATATTGTATACCGGTGGTGAATATGTTTTCAATTATTGAGCTCAATTATTATTACCAGCCTCTCCCTCTATCGTGTTGTTGGGAATCCTGGGGACCTCTTGAAAAGGTAGCTTCCGTCCATCCTCCACTCTTTGACTTCCGAAGGTTTTTCTCTTTGTATTTCTAAGTTATATTCCATAACTCGATCGTGTGATCGATTTTTTTGTTGAAAGAGGGAGGAATAGAGGAAGAGGTACTATACGTACGTGTACCTCTTCTCTATGGAGAAATAAAATAAAAAGAAATCCTCATCAAACTCTTCTCGTAATATCGATCTCAAGTACTTCGATGAACCGATAAAATGAAGAGCAACGAAATGAAATGAAAGTTCCAAAGGAGATTTTTCCAAAGAGAAAAAGAGAAAGGCGGCGACCAGGTGGCGATCGATAATTAATTTCGAATATCTGTTCAATTAAGAGATTCATTAGTTCATCGAGTGATATGTAGGTACTTGCATGTGGAATACACTTTTATGCACGATTTCGTATCTCGAATACCCGCGTCGATGTAATATCATTATCCACCTGATCGATATTTTATTCCTCTTTGTTTGTCAAGGGACTGTTTTCTATTGACGTGTGAAGGATTCGTTGTATTTCAAAATAGAGATTCCACCTATATCGTTGGAATCGCTATATAACAGTGGTGGTACTGTATGCAATTTCTCTTCCTCTGCTTCTTTTTCTTCTTCTTCTTCTTCTTCTTCTCAACACATTCACTCGACTCTCCGAGATTCTACCTCGTCACAGGAGGTTAACGCTAGAGGCATACCACTTTGTAAGACTCATCCAAGTGGCTTCTATGAGATTTCTATACAACTCATGCAGAATTATATGAGGATTTCAGTTGACGTACTTGATGTGGATTCTATATACGAACGTTGCTGGAATTTTATGAAAACGTTAAGATGCTGTACAAGCTAAGGTGGGGTTCAGATTTATCGTTAAAGGACAAAATAATTACCAAGCTTTTGATCTTACCCCATCATTATCATTGTTTGAGAACTGAGAAGGAATGACAGTTTTTACTGTTTCACACTCCAAGACACTTCTACGTTATTATTTGCAAGAGAAAAAAAAAGTGAAAGTTGAGAAGGGATGGAGTTGGTCTTTGCTGAGAGGAGAGAATATTCATCTCGGTGCATTAATAATTGGGAACGAAGAGTTCACTGTGTTAATGACTCATCGAAGAAACTGTACCGTGATTATGAAATTTTGAAAGATATCGAGGAATCCATTGGGAGATGGAATTATTTAAGGTGCAAGAAATTGGATATAATTCTTAGATAAGCTGAAGGAATTCAAAGATTGGATACTCAAAGCTCATTCAAAACCTCTTCTCTTTGTTATTCCGTTGAACATAAGGGATCTTGGAATATTTTCAACCCTCAGTGTACAAATTTTAGATCGACCTCAATTTTCTGCAGATAAATCCGTTTTCTGTTTCGCTGATTAGTAGAGTCCCATGTGGAAATTGCCAAAATCTGCGACAAATAGCCTGGTACTGGCAAGGTTATATTTGCCAAACTTTGGTGGGAACAATTGTTTCTATCCAGGGTCATTATTATTTCTCAATTGGCACAAACTATTCGACGAATTTCAAACGGTATTAAATCGATGCCAGAAGTGTACTGTACTGACACGGTTGTAAATGTTATACAGACCCTTTTTGCCAGTACTGGCAACCTTGGCAGCAATACTGAGCCAGTTTCGGCCCGTGTTACCTTTTCCCCATGGGGTGGTGCATCACAAGTGCATCAATTTGACCTTGATCCGACATTCCATTCGCTTCGTTTGTATTTCGTGTAATTCGTTGAGACGAACACCCAGATAACACAACAACATGTGTTATCCCCCTGGGACGTTCATAAAAATGTGTCAAGAAAGCAGAGAAGTTTCTTTCAGAACGCTCTGAAGGCAGTCCAGAGCCAAAATTCAATACATTCCGTTTGATGAAAGAATACAATTCGATGAACCAATTCAGAATTAATCGAATGATTTGCCACGATCCATCAAGATCAAGGGAACCAGGAAAGCCAGATAAACTAATTCTAGAAGACCGACAAGAATGTTCCGAAGTAAAAATATCTCTTCCAACCCCTGAAATGTGTAGAAATCATGAGACCTCGATTGATCTCGAGTTGAGTCTGTAAGTAATTGTGTATATCTTTCTCGTCGGAATAATACGATAGCGTTAATGAAGTCAAATGATATCGACAGTCGTGGAAGCAATGATAATATAATCCGATGAGAAAAAAGTCGTGAGGAGGAATCGAATTATCGCAAATGGCTGTACGCTAGATCCCGTTGAAAGAGAATTGAATTTCGTATACGGTCGGTTTAGTCGACGACTAACCTCCCGTGTTTTTGTTTTTGCTCCATTCTTATCCATCTCCCTAAGTGAAGAGGGAAGCCAAGAAAGTATTTGCGGCCCTATCTTTATGTTTATTATCTTCCGTTGCTTTTCTCTCATTGGGGAAAATTTCATTCCGGGGGGGATAGAGTACACGTCATAAATTTCAAATGGAACATATAATCGAGTATTATTGTATCATCGATGATGGATGTGGGACGGTGATCGATCTTGCATTTTTGTGAATTTTTTTTCATTCTTTTCGACTTCGTTTTTCGATTGTTCATTTTTCCTTGTCTTCCTTCTTCTTCTTCTTCTTCGAGTGGTTTGATGGATTACAAGGCTGAATCGTGCGATACCCTCATCGCGGAGGAAAAGAGTTCTCTTCGGGGATTATAACTTTCTCAATGGTCAAATCAATGGTATATTGAGTTCTTGAGAATCCAACGGGAGAGGATGTTCTGTAACTGAAACGGTATGAGACGTAGAGCTTACGGGGGTTGGAATAATTCGAATGATGGTGGGTTTTCTGAATTACTATTACCATTACGGGTCTTTTAATTGAAAATAAAATCGAATCAACCTATAGAGAGTGTTGGATCCAAGTTATATTGGATGGCTCGATATTTCATGAGGACATGACTAGGTTATCTGAAATGTCGTATCTCTGAAGGATTTCACTGTGATTGGAAGTGGATGAACTTTGAGGAAATCAACTTATTCGAACTGAATCGAGATTTTCTTGGATTTTTTCGAGAAGCAATTTTTCTTCTCAAGTCCTTGGGATAATTGATGACGATGAGATGAGTTGTGCAATAAACGTGACGATAGTTTGAGCAGACATTGAATTATTACCAATCAATAAAATTATCCTTGTACCAGGAGCGGGAAGATTTATCGAATTTTCACTCTGATTTCATACTATTGTGTCCAAAAAAATGAGCTGACATGACATTTATTTTCAGAAATCTGTATTCATTCTCCCAAATCAAGTTCATCGCCTTCAAAGTAACCCCCCCCCCCCCTTTGGTTACAATGCACCTATGCCAAGACATTTTCCAATTTTCGAAACAGTTGTTGAAGTCGGTTTCTGGGATGGCCTCCCCAGAAGGCCTCTGGATCTCCTCTATCGACTCAAAACGATGTCCCCGGAGTGATGTTTTGAGTTTGTTGAATAGCCAGAAGTCGCTCGGTGTCAAATCAGGTGAAATTTTTGCGGAATAGTCACAAAGAATCAATGCAGGGTGAGCCAGTGCATTGTCGTGATGCAAAAACCAAGAGTTGTCTCGCCGGAATTCTGTTCTCTCCAGGCGAATAGCTTCACGTCAACGACGCATAACGCTCGGATAATATTTTTTGTTGACAGTTTGACCCAGCGGAAGGAACTGAAATCGCACAACACTACGATAATCGGAGAATGATAATTGGTTTTTTTTGGTTTTGCCTCACCTTTAGCGCGATATTCACTTGATTGATTGGTTGTATCCGGGTTGTAAGCATAAATCCACACGCCTCATCTTCCGTAATAATGCGTTACATTTTGTCCTGATAGGCAGGAAGCAATGTTTTACACACCTCGATGTGACGATGTTTTTCCAGGAAATTCAGTGTTTTCGGTACCAATCGAGATTTGACGCGTCCGAGTCCCCAAAAATCCTTCAAAATGGTATTTTTTTCAATTTACAAGCACCGAATCTTTAATTTTCTGGACGTGAAATTCGTCAGTTGAAGCTGATGGTCAACCGAGACAGCTTTTGGTCTTCGACACGTTCACGTGAAGTATATAATTTACTGCAACTACCATTGAAAATACTGTAATTTTGTTGGAATTATCACAATTTTGTTCACATTGTTTTTGGCCCAAAATTTCCCAGATGGACAAATTTCGTTGGGAAGCGTGGAAAAAATTTTAGAATTCTATGGAAATTCGTTGGAATATTTCGTTAAATTTTGATACAATTTTGACCAATGTTTTCAACGAAAATCCATCATATATTCGATGGAATTCAACAATAATGTACGAGGAATTTCAAGAACTAGGCAAGAATTGACAAACTTCCTACCTCATTCTGTCCAGAATTACCAAATTGGAATATTCTTGAAATTCTGGAGAATCTTCTCGTTCCGTCCACGTTTTTCCAACATCATTGTACATTGCACCCTGTTCGTTTACAATTTGAGAGCCTAACGGTGCTTGCTTCGCTCGGAATTTTCTAGACTGCCGAAGCCAATGCCGCTCGCCAAGCTGGAGACTTTGCAGGTTGGAGGTGTTCGTTTCGCTCGCACTTTTACAATGCTGATCACGCTCCAATTTTCCCAAACCTTGTGATTGGTGGAGCATGCTTCGTTCGCCATCTTGTGAATTTACGGTGCTCGCTCCGCTTGCACTTTCAAAGTGTTGGGAACGCTTGCTCTGCTCGTGTTTTTTCAAACTTGATGGTTCATAGAGCTCGCTTCGCTCGCGATCTTGTACATTTCCGGTGCTCGCTTCGCTCGCACTGTTAAAGTGTTCCCCGACTTGATGGTTCATGGAGCTCGCTTCGCTCGCAAAAATTGTAGGCTTACGGTGCTCGCTTCGCTCGCAATGTTGTAGACTCACAGCGCTCGCGCTTTTCCAAAGTTCATGTTTCATAGAGCTCGCCTCGCTCGCGATCTTGTGAATTTACGGTGCTTGCTCCGCTCGCACTGTTAAAGTATTTCCCAAGCTTGGTGGATCATAGAGCTCGCTTCGCTCGCAAAAATTGCAGACTTATGGTGCTCGCTTCGCTCGCAATGTTGTAGACTCACAGCGCTCGCGCTTTTCCAAACTTGATGGTTCATGGAGCTCGCTTCGCTCGCAATGTTGTAGACCCGTAGCGCTCGCGCCTTTCCGAATTTGATGGTTCATAGAGCTCGCTCCGCTCGCGATCTTGTGGATTTACGGTGCTCGCTCCGCTCGCACTATTAAAGTATATCTCAAGGTTGATGGGTCATAGAGCTTGCTTCGCTCGCAAAAATTGTAGACTCACGGTGCTCTCTTCGCTCGCAATGTTGTAGACTCACAGCACTCGCGCTCTTCCAAACTTGATGGTTCATGGAGCTCGCTTCGCTCGCAAAAATCGTAGAATACCAGTGCTCGCTCTGCTCGCACTTTTCAAGACTCGATGTTTCAAGGAGCTCGCTTCGCTCGCAATTTTGTGGGCTCACGGCGCTCGCTTCGCTCGCGTTTTCCCAAACTTGATGGTTCAAAATACTGAATAATTTATTGAAAAAGTTCTAGCTCCTTGATGTACATTATTGTTCACAAATGCCATTCATCTTTCAAAGTTTGGAATGTCAACACATATTCATCATTCATTCTCTCTGTCAGTATTCAACACTCTGTAATCTTCGAATCGAGTAGTGAGTTGCTAACTATCTGAAATTCTTGATAGAACAATCTATTCATCTCATTTCCACGTAACACATGAATGATGTTGAGGAACTCTTCATACCATTCGTAAACATTTTTTTCCGATAAAGTCTCATCACCAAAGGCTTTCTGCACCAGCACTCTCACTAACCTAAAAAAAAGAGCACTTCCCCAAATATGTACTCTCACGCACAGAGTTTGAATTCAAATGTCTCATCACTTTTTGGACACAGTAGTACGTTTCGATTCTTGGGATCGATTACTCCACTGCAAGAATTGATTCTCTTAATTTTAATCAATTTCAAGTCAGAAAAATTATAATTATTCATCAAGAAAAACTTTGTGGAGTGATCCTTTTTCAATTAAAATCGCTCTATACTTTTTGGAATGTCAGAGTTCTATCATTGTAAACGCAGATAAACGAACAGTACTGACTTGTTTGTGAATGTTGTTATGGCTCATGTAAAATAATGTTGTCTGGATGCTGACTTCTTGCCAGTTTTCACAGCTCTAGGAGCCACAGAGGCGCAATAGACACCCTCTGAATGAGGATGCCTGAATGGAAAAATTTATATACAATTATATATAATCTATATTGAATTTCTATATAAATTATCCATAATTTCGAACAGTTTTTTATGAAACGCGAAAAAAATCCAAACCAATGATGGGTGATCTTGAAAATATCGATTTTTCTTTTTATAGAATTTTGACCAAAAATTCTACAAAAATTCATAAAAACTTGATGAATTTTTTATAGAAATGGATCGATTCTGTGAACATTGCCTATTTGTGATTCAAACAAACCAAACAATATCAGCCAAAAGCGTTCAAGTTCATCTCCCGGTGCTTTGAGCACCAATTCATAAAAAAGTTGATAGAAAATTTTATTTCTCGGAAGCCCACCAAGAATTTGCAAAAAGTCGGAAAAGAGATCCGGTTGGTTCATTCTCGAGGGGCTTCCTAGGCAATTGAAGAGGGACTGTTCACGCATTTTTCTAGAAATTTCGTCTTGCAAGAGATTCATCACACAATTTGAAAGATTGTGAACGAAGAACTTTGTGAGCAGTTTGAGAAACTTTTCCAAAAACTTCGTCACCAAAATTTTTGCAAAAGAAGTAGGAAGTCAGAAAAAAATGAACTTATGATTGAATTTTCAAAGATTTCTGCTCCTCTTTTCAAAACGTGTGTTCAAAAAGAGCCTTTTAGAGAGCCATAGATACTTTCAACGCTCTCCCCAATAAATGTCATATCATAAAGTCCTTTGAAAATTCATCCAGTGGACCTTATTCTCAATGTCCTACGAATTTGCTACGGTCTTCCGAAGAACACAGTTTTTTCTGGTGAAAATTTTCGCTCTTCCTCCCTTTAAACATTTCTTCATTCAATTTTCCGCGTCGTTCCATGCGCTCCATTTTCACCAAGGTTCCTAAGAATCTAATTTCAAGGTTTCATTTCCTTTTTTGATGTGAGGAAAAATGATAATTCTGGAGAATAATGAATCTACACATAAGCAAAATTCACCCATATTTCGAATTCGTATAACATCATCCACTTGTTTCTCTTTTCGTTGGTGAGTTCAAATGGAAAGCTCCTTGTAAACGATGCATAATGGATGTTATTGTGTTTGAAATGACAAATTTCTTTGCATTGAAATTCCCAACTACATCTTATTATCATTATCGAACGAGAATACCTTCATATTTCCATTATTCGCCAAAGAGTTATGATACTCTTTGCAAAATAATGGACATCTTATGAGGCTACAATGCTGTACACGTCGATGAAACAAATGTGATGCAGCAAATAATAATAAACAATCTCCTGCATTCGTTTCTAGAATATTTTAAATTTGCAATAAATTTGCACTCGATCAACTGATGAAATTCTTTTTTTTACCAGCTTTCTCTCGAAATAACAAGAATAGCAGATTCACAACATTCTCTAAGAGAATGCAGTGAACGAATATTCAATTTAAGTATCTTAGAAGCTCGATTATTATGCAGGATATGTTACCATCGTTGGTTCTACGCCTCAACTTTCACCTCATTGTTAATTTATATCCCCCTTTGTATCGAGAACACAACGCTTTGTACGTTACCGTACTTAAATGTGTTCGTCATAGAGCCAAAAGCCCTTCTGAATTTTCGAATTGAAATATCCAATTCTCAAAGTCGAAGCAATCGATACATCACTGAATGGTTGGAACAAACATTGCATTGAAAATTCCTTCCCTCTTCACGCGCGTAATATTTTTTCATCTCAATGGGCATTGTTGGAAATCAACAAGAGAGAACAGGGCAATGAAGAGCACAATTCGTATACTCAATTCCAGTGGACTGTTTCGATCTGTTTTGGTCGGGGACACGCATATGTGTTCGTTCCTGGACCCGACACACCCTTCCACCAACCAGCACAAATTTTTTCGAAACAAGTTGTTTAAATCCCATGCGATTGGTAACATGTCAATCCATCAAAATCGATTTTTACAACAATCGTACGACCGCTACCTGCAGTGGCGATGGAAACGAGTAATTACTTCCAACTCCATTGAGGAATTCATAGAGAATCGAATGTTTTCAGTTGTCAGGGAATACAATAGAGAACGCGTTGTGGAGAAATTCTAATTTTTCCTGATTTCGTTTCATCTAATTCCGACAGTGGAATGAATCGAAGAAGTTGAAACTCTGATCAATCGATTCCTAGAATATCATTTCAGTTCGTAGAGTCTGGTATTATATCGTTGTTGAATTCATTTAACGATAAAACAGATAGTAGCATTCGAAACGAAGATACCCAACGTGAGATGTATAATTCTTCAATTTGTTGACAGTGAGAAGGAGGAAGAGGAGGAGAAGAAGGAGAAGAAGAAGAAGAAGAAGAAGAAGACGGAGACAATTGATCATTTAATTGATCCTCGCACGAAGGAAAGAAACCGTGAGGATGGTTCGAGGGTGAAATTTTCCCAGAGACGTTTATCAGTATGCTGTTGGTGATTTTACTCGCTGTGACGTGCATCGAGGTATCGACTCTCGTCAGTGCACAGTCGAAGAAAATAAATTCCTTCGATGAAGATACCAACAAGGAATCGAATCACCCAAGTGAGTATGAAAATTCAAAATTCTCATTATTCGTTTGCAATAATTCACAATAATGTGTAATTTCATTATGTTATCGTTTTTGTTGTTGCGAATATTCATTCCACGTTGTAAATTACGTGCAGCGTAGTTTCGTTTCGTGATACGAAAGTGGAAGACTTCTTGGAGTTGAGCGTACGTTGCACGTGCCTCGTTGGGGCAGACACGTGCCTGAACGACTAAGGCTGTAGGTGAACATGGTATACGAGCATCTGTACAAGTCATACACCTCGTGCCAACTGACTAGCCTGTACACATTCTGGTATACTACACATCCTCGTATACGTTTGTATGCATGAGACAGAGCCCAGTGGAGGATTCCTATGCGAGGTGCACTTGCCGTGTGCGCGTCATGATATAGTCACGTGGAACGATATTGTGCAGATCCACCTAAGAGGGGCAGAGAGACGAAATGGTCTCTCTGAAATAAAGCACGACCCTGGCTGTTTGCCTTCCTGCTTTCCTGCCATCCTGCCTTCCTACCACTCTGATTTCCATATCATAATTAATTTCTCATTTAGCTCCCGTTGTGAAAAGCATTAATTATACGTCCCTGGTCGGCGACCAAGCCATTCATACATATCTAATTAGTTCGGTTTCATCCGCGAGAGTTATAAAGTGCTCTGGAGAGCTACCTCGCTCGCTATGTATTATACATAACTCTCCCTCTCTCTTAAGAATATTGAATTCCATACGGAGAGAGAGTGAGTGCATTTGAATTGCGAACCGATAAATACACCCTGTCGAGTTACTTATGAGGAGTTGGGATCAAAATATAAAATCTTCTCACACGGACCGCTAGAGGATAATATTTTATTCCGTGATACTAAGTAGGATTCTGAAGTAGAGTTTTGCCAAACTTTACGTCAACTTTCAACTTTGTCGTCGTTGTCGTCGTCGTCGTTGGAGCCGTAACTTTCTTGAGTACGCTCTTGTAATTACAATTGCTTCGAATTTCAAGCTCCTCGATGAAGATGCAATAAAACGTGTTGAGATTTCCTTTTGAGTGCTTTGAGTGGTCTACGGAGGTTCTTATTTGGATAATTCCAACAATGCGAGATACATCCTCATCGACACCTACCCGATCAAGGAAAATCCACTTAATTGTGTTGAAAAATTCTCCATCAATGGAGGAAATACCATAATTGCTACCACAATTTTTTATTCCTGGTTAGGAATGTGCCTAGTTGAAAATCCACACGGTGAAATTAACCCTCACGAGGTAACGTCATTTTGGATAGCTCCTACGATTAGCTCCTAAGAATTCTGTTTACGATCTAAAGTGATGACACTTGGGGAGTTCATAGCGTTCTAGTGTACAATTACTTAGGATATAGGTTGCTCACTCTTCTCTTCAAATTAGCAAGAGGAGAAGATTTTGAAAAAGCATGAGTGACCCGACGTTACCTCGTCAGTTCAAAGAAAACTAGGCAAAACGTTCTGTCGAGACGATATATTTCCAATTTCTCCAGCCATACGACGTTCCGAGTAGATACTACTCTTTTTCAAGTCCAAAAGGGTAGTTTTTTATTCATGGTTGGGAATGTGTCTAGTTGAAAATCCACACGGAGAAATTAAGGGAGACGTGGGTTGGTCGGTTCAAAGAAAACCACCACAATTTTCTGGAGTAAAATTCCAGTGTACAGTATTTTTTCTTTTGAATTCATCGATTAACCGTGATACGATGAGAGGAATCTTAAAGGCTGCAAGTTCGAGAGTCGTTCACCTCCAGTCAACTCTCTGAATTTGTATACTGAGCTCGAACTTCGCTGATATTCGCAAACTCGTGTTTACATTAGTATTCAGGTCAATGGTGTACCTGCTCTAGCGACAAGAGAATAATATTTGGTAACAAAAACAGTTGTTGATGTTGTTCAGTAACAGACATCGATATGAAATCTATTGTCTATAATCAACAATGATTATTATTCCCTTGTTTCGAAATTGAGCGATAAACTCTTGGGTATCGTACTTGATATTTTTCCAAGTCTTCACTGGAGAATGGCAAAGAGCAGTCACAGGCAGTTGTCCATTCTCGTTATGTTCTGTTATTTCATTTGTCCGGAGACCCAAGGGGCTGGTTTTATACAGTTCTATCTTCTTTCTTCCGTTTGAATTCTTCCTTTCAGCTCAAATTAATGCACTCCAGACACCACAGAAAGTCGTCGGTATGATTTAAAAACGTGATCTTGGTTCTGCGTATCGTGGTCCCCGAGGAATTCCCGCTTTTTCAAACATTGAAACTAGTACCTTCACTTTCAATCTACCGCGGGACGTTCTTGTTATATTTTCCGAACAATAGCTGGCTTTTACGAATGCATGGGTGGCATCGCAGAATGTTACTCACTCCATCATTGAACCCGTCCCCATAAAATGTATTGTGAATTATATATTTTAAAAAATAATTGTGTTGATGCCAGCAAAAGTCCTACATATCTGAGGAACCCTTTGTTATCTTTCAATCTTTCTATTGGAAACAAATGCCGACACAATGGAAAAAACTAAATTTCAGTCAAATTTTCAAGCAAGCTGTGGAAAATGATCGTGGAATATCCCCCAAAAAAATGATTGTATCAAAGTTCTTCCATAGATGAGAAATTCAACACCCAAAAAAGGCAATAATTTCTCAAAGTGGTGGAAAAACAATCCCCCCCCCCCCCACGATGAGGGTACAAAATCCACCAACAATGTGGAGGTAAAACTTCCCACATTTTTTATAATGTGAAAAACGTTGAGATTTCAAAGAGAATAATTGATATCTCAGTGCCCATCACGACTCCTGAAATCATCTTACTAATGATAAAAAAAGGGATCACAGTGATTTAATTGTCAAATAGTGCAATTGATCGAGATATGAAATTTACCTGAACCTGACTCATCGATTGGATATTTCATTGAATCGCATTGTGGAACAAATTCAAAATTAATCGGAAATCAATTGATTGGAAACTCATTTACCTGATGGAATACATTGTTTGAATACCAGGGAATGTCAATAATGAATACAATGTATCGAGAATTCGATGTGATTTTAGTATCATCTATCAGTTGAATCATTGATTTTAGTTTAAGTTGATAGTTCCGTTTTTCAAGGAGAGGGGAATGCTTCGGGAATCCAGTTGCTTACCGGTGTGTGAGGCTTCTTTGTTAACCATGATTCCTCCTGGAATCTTTGTTCCATGATTCACTTTGGGGAATGTCTCTTGTGATGTAATCCCTTCGTGGATTGTATATCACACTCGAGATCGGAGATTCATTCCTGGTCACCTTCAAAGTCTTTTCAAAGAAGTAACATTTTGCCCTGATTGGAACAAAGTAGTGAGAGTTCATTTCATAGTTGGTAGTAAATTACCCTATACACATTTTGGGAGGAATGTAATTTATTCAGCAACGAAATTACTTTGAAAATTTCCATATATTCGTTGAAAGTTGAAGAAAATGAACGCAAAAAGTGCTATCACTGATTGTTGTTGATTTGTTATTGATGTTTGATACACGAACGCAAACTTTACCCTGTTCCACAGATGATAATTCAAAATCTTCAAGGCTGGGGAACCGTTGGGAAATTTTGGCGCTCGCTCTTTGAGGTCATGAAAAATAATATTGTTCATCATCGCGTACAGTGGGGTTGAATTATTCCAGTTGAAAATTTCCAGGTGCGGAGCCAGATTCCAACCCGGGCCTATTCAAATTCCCACTCAGGAACCGCTTTGTCCTTCTGGGTCTGGCGCGAGACCCTTCAGGACCTCGTTCAGGGTCCTTCAGGTTGAGGACCACACGGAGGAAATATTTCATTAAATATTCCAGTGTACACAGAGAGAAATTGATTTGGAAAGGTCACCATTTTATCCGTGAACGGGATTGATTTGGATTTTCACCATCACAACTGGCAATGATTGAGAGTTATGTTATAAGTGATTGTTTGATTTTTCCGAATACACTCCTCTCCGTATACCACCGGATCAGGGCGCCACATCGGCTCCTTCGAGAGAAAATTACAATAGAAAAAAATTACCCTGCCAAAAAAATGACAATCCAAATCGAAATTATTCTGGTACAATGTAATATTTGATGAAATATTTTCCTCGTGCAGTATTACTTGGGTTCTCGCTCTCTCAGGACTCTGAGTGGCCCAGACCGGGGACTGAAGAGACTGGCGCAAGATTTGAAAGGACAACGCAAGTCCTGGATGGGAACTTGACTGGTCTCGAGAAAGAATCCAGGTCCGCATGCGAACCTCGCGATCCCTCTTATCCGGGAATCCTGAACTAGGATACCGAAAAGTTGGACAAAACTATGACAAGTTCTGAAGTTTGCTTACACATGGTGATTTCAATATGGTCAATGACAATCCAGGAATTCATCGAATCCCCTTCGAGTTTGCCCAGCAAATACAACTGCTGGGGTTGTAAAGGCCTGGTCACGGTTGCAGGACCATCAGCGGCCCATTCACACGCCAGTAATCTCTCTTTTCAGAGCGGTACTTGGGATTTTTTGGGGCTTCTAAATAAATAATTCATTCGTCACAAGTTATCAATTTTTGCATCCAATTGGAAAAAGAACAAATGAATACTTTTTTCCAGTGAATGAATCATTATTTTGAATTATTTAATTATTACCTATTGAAATTAATTAAAATTGATCTAACTGAATCCACATAGTCCAACCTTCAGTTCAATCAATATTATGATATTTTCAATCGTTCCCGGACAAATTTCCGAATCCATTTTTCCTAAACTAGACTTCCGAACGGAAATTTTTCCAAATGAATATGTTTCTTAAAACGTTTTTCCTAATCTATATTTCCTAATAGAATTTTTCCTAAATGATTTTCCCTAATCAACATTTCCTAATACAATTTTCCTAAAACGTTTGTTCAATTCACATTTTTTCTCAACGTATTCCTTCAAACCTGTTCTCAATTCATGTACTATGTTCTTCTTGCATCTCTGTTCAAACACTCGAAGGTTTTGGAACCATGGCAACCGCTATAGTTCGGAGGAAATAATACGATGTAAGAGTGTCATTTATAATTGAGTTAACTAACAAAAAAATTTTTTGTGAAAATATACTATGGATAATCCCAAAATTATTGATAAAAAATTGATCTTGGGTGGTTATATTTACTACAGGACAAGATCCATTGGAACAAAAACTTATTGGGAATGTTCAAGAGTGAAGCGAAAAGAATGTAAGGGGCGATTAATCACGATACAGGTTGGTGATGATATAAAAGTGACCAACAAATCAGAACATGCTCACCCACCAAATCGATCAATCACAAAAATTGATTCAGGAAAATGGACTAAAAACATGATTTTGAAAAAATGGGCGTAGGAAAATAAGATTAGGAATTTTCATTTTAGGGAAAAAGGTATTTGGAAGAATAAACTTTAGGAAAACCGGATTAGGAAAAATGTACGGGAATCATTTTCAATATAATTCAATGTTTGTACTTGAATTTCCTTTCTCAATGACTCTGTCTCTCCTCCTCCTTGTTCATAGCATAACATATTTGGCATTGATTCACCCTTCCCCATTGTTATTTGGGAGAATATTCCTGGTTGAAAAGCCATTCACAATATTTGGAAAGCCTAGAATTTTTTGAATTTGATCATTTTTCAAACTCTCATCCTCCGAATCTCTTTGAACTCTCATGAATTCTGCTGAGATTAAGCCTTCAAAGTTAAATATGGGTCATCCGTGCCTCGGCGAAACTTTCTCCTGCTGCTAGCTTGGGAGGGAGGAGGGGGGGGGAGGGGGTTAGTGGCGGGGTCAAACTATACTGAGAAAAATTGTATACTAGTAGACTATTAGCCCCCCAAGCGCTGATGGTTCAGTGCGTTAACAAGTGCGGTGAAAGCGAGTCAAAATTTCGAAGAGACACGAGTGACCCCATGTTTACCTTTTAAGGGTGTCAAAAGTTACGGGGGAGTGAAAGACTTTCCTTTCATTTTGGGAATATTTCATGTTTTATCACGTGCAATCAATACACAGTGATTTCCTTGAGTGGCCGATACAACCCACAGTTACCTTATGTCTGTTTGACTGAAAACAGTACCTTCTTACATAATTTGAGAAAAAGTGATTTTTATATTGAAAACTTAAGTATTCATTTGATTGATACATATTTGCAATATTTTGTTCTTCGGAATGCTATTTTTGAACTCCAATTTCCCGTTCGAAATTTGAAGGAATATTAATTTGTTCAGAAGTTATGAATTTTTCAACGAAACAGTCCATTCTCCACGTTTTTATTTGTTTATTCTCTTATATTGTTTGAACAAATAAATGATTCATCAATATAGCGATCGACTCTGATACTAGGATACCCGTGTGGAAATTTCTCCCGGCTCGATGTATTAACAATTGATAGTTTCACTGTAAAGAATACCAATGAAACTATCAAAGGTTGATATTTTGACGACGAATTTTTGGTAGAATCACTATGAATATTTTTCAGCAATCCTCTTTTTTCCAAAATAAATTGACAGTCATTTTTCTGAACGCTGATAAATTCTTTCTGAATATCAATAGACCCGGTCTTTCCGTGTACTTGAAAAGTGGCCCCAACTTGGAATGTTACGCTTCTCAATCTAGGCCCCATAATGGTATTGAATATCCAGGCAAAACAATGGTACCCAACTCGGGGCCTACAAGTGCTGTGGGTGGGTATTTCTGGATTGAAATATTCCTGGAATATACTGGCAACCTAAACTGAGCCTCACATGGGCCGTGAGTAAGCAACCTTGTATTCGATGCCTAAGATGAACCCCTACGGGGCCAGGGTCTACCTTAGGATACCCAGGATTGATTCCCACACGGGTAGTTAATCAGACACCATGAGCACTTTTGAATACTTTTCAAAGCGCCGCGCACGAATGACCCATGTTAACCTTTTGAGGTTGCCAAAACACACTTCATACCTTCCAAGGGTTGAGAATCCTCATCGAATTAATCATTGATTCCTTTTCAATCTTCTTCAATGCAATCAATCGACTCCGCAACTCTAGTTCAGAAAAATGAATAAAATTCAGCCGATAAAAATCCCATCATTCGATTCACCTCTCGTAACATATAGACATAAGACAATATTCCCTCCCTATAAATAAATTCCATTATAAATATTGAAATTCACATTTCATCTCAATGAAAATCTCCCAGCACAAATTCACAATAATATGTGATTTCCATGCGAACGGTCGCATAATACGTTCAAAAAACTAACCATCTGTGGCTTGGAGTCCCTATTCTCATAACGCATTCATGATATAGGGGTGAAGAAAACCGACGGAAAGAGAGAAAAGAAACGAAGAACACATTTGCGGTTACGATGCACTCATTCTCGACGCATCGGTACCTAGGATACTTTATACCACAATTCATCATTTTTTTATCATTCACCTCACGGATGATATCTACAATAATATCATAATAATACCACAGAATATCCCATGAATCATTATAGGAATAATTCTAATCGTTCAATCTCCATCTGAATTTACACAGGGTGCACCATTTAAAGTGATATATCTCCGAAACTAGTAGAGATAGGATAAAATGTTAAGAATAAAGAGTTTAGGGTTCCAGAGAGGAAGTATGGTGCTGACCTTGAAGAAAAATAATCAGCTGCTCTCATTGCACTGGTATCTGCCTAATCGCAATGTTTTCTTTTTCTTCAAATTACATTTGTCTAGAAACAGTGCGATTCGTATTTCTTCCGAAGGATACTAAAGTGAGGGTGTTATAGCACCCTGATGTTGACCAAATTGTTCATACGAGACTTTTCGAATACCTTGCAATTCATTCTCAGAATATTGTTGTTCTATGCCTCAATCGTTGAATACTTATATGAATGCAAAGAAATACTTCACAGAGCGATATTCTGAAACTTGTGAAGAATATTCTAGAAACCTCACATGAACAATTCACTCAAAGGGATGCTAGGGCCGAGACGCTAGCTATTTTGTTTATAACATTCAAAAAATCTTGTAATAAAATCAAAATAACGCTGTGTACAGCAGTTCTCCGATAAATTTCGAAAATTACTGTGCAGATATTTCGATTCTATTGAATCGATTCTATCCTGTGACGTTTCAAGATCAAATGTTTTGCGCATTGATGATTTTTATTCATCTCTAATTACTAACGTCAATTAGCCCCCATGAAACGCCTCTAGCTCGCCGGTTCCAAGGTCCTGAAAGGTGAGGTTGGGGAACGCGCGTCACAGACTATCAAAATACAACGGATTTAAGGTTTTAACAAAAGGATTTATTCGTGAGTATTTTTCAAGATAAGGGTTACACTGATCATGGAGTTTCACAAAAGTTTCAATGTTAACATTAAATAACAAGAATATATCTTAAAATATAAAGAGTTAACTAAACTCTATTCGAAATGACTTATTAGTCCGGACTATAAACGTGTGCACAAGTGATTGGCCGCGAACGCGAATCGTTAGGCGTGAGCGTGATACCGGATCTAACGGAATGTGCGTTCTTAACGGGAGGACCAATGACGATACGACCGAGTTCGTGTAGTTTTAGCGGAAAGAATTTAGAAAATGAAGATAAACTGAAAACTTCTTGTGGCTCTAACGGAAAGAACCAATACAAAAGGAATCTACGTTAGAAGGACAGCGCTACCTTTAATTCCCCATGCTGCCTTCGTATCGGCCGTGAGAGATTGGCCTCTAATCAAGCTAAACTGTTTGCCGTAAGAGGGTGGCGTAACAGTATTTTGTCCCCTTTATGGGCTGGATATTGCCCCTGCATTGGAATGAGCCAGTTGAGCTTGGTTTCATCCACCCCCCTTCTCCTAACCCGTTTTTACTTCTCAACCGGTAGTTGAACACATCGGTCTGCCCCCCTTCTCCTAACCAAAACCTAAATTCAACCTAAGGGATCGTGTAACACGGTCCGTATGTCGCAACCAACGACCAGACTCTTCGGTCCTCTCTGCTTTAAAGGCTTCCTTTACCTTATGCTTCACTGAGGAGCTGGATGACGAAGTAATTTAATGGGCGTTTTCGCCTCGTTATATCCCCTGCGAAGTTTAACTTGTTTTGCGAGCGAAACTGCTGCTCCTAGCGGACGCGCGCGTTTGTCACATTTTAGGGCAGTGTTCGTACCGGAGTAGCGCCTTTAGGTGCGTTCCTAGGCTATCTCCGTCTAATCGTATAGCTTGCCCGTGTTATCTAAACTCGCACCCGATTCGTCCGACGGCCAAGATGGCCGTCGCCGTATTTGACAATATTTACAATCTGTCACAACGTGTGTAGATTGTTCTCGAGTTTATTTAAACAACTTATTCGGTACGTCGCGAGTGTCATTTTACATGAATAAAGTATCGCGGTAATATTGACGAGTTCGTCACAATCCAGTTAGTTGTAAATCAAATGGCTAAGGTCCTGGTAATAGTATCACATGCTGTAAGGAGATACCAGTTTACCCTCTGAGCAAACATTCTCTTGGTAAGAATTCTCCGAACTAAATTCATAGAAATAGATGAAATTTCCAAGAAATAATCTTCAGTACTTTATCGCAGTGCAGAATCCAAATTTTGAATTTCAAACTTTCTCACAAATGTTGGAAAAGAAGTTTTTGGAATCTGAAAATTGAGGCTTTGTATCGCAAATAAAGTATGAACGATTATTCCCTGAAAACCTCAGATACATTCATGAATTCAGTTCAGATAATTCTCACTGAGTGTCCCTTTGAAATATTGCCACAATATTACTAAAATATATAATATCGACAGGTGTGAAATATTACTGTGACATCACTGGAATATTGCTGCTATATTGACGTGATATTACTGTGATATTACTGCAATCGATCTGCGCGGACATGAAATATTACGGCAATATCGCAGTAATATTTCCCTGCAATATCACAATATCACAGAATAATATTACTGCGATATTACTGCAATATTCTGTGCTGTGTGGGAGACAAAGATTAGTGATCACCCTAATCCTTCGGTGGATTATCTGGAAGCCCAAAGGATTTTTGTGTCTGTTCGAATGCGCAACTCATTCAACGTTATGTGGTATGGTGAATACTTTCAATGCTTCAAACAATTTCTGAGAGTCGATACTCATTCATAACCCTGATCAAATCAAATGGAATGATTCAAAGGATTTCAAATGCAATAGTGAATCGTAATGAACCGAATACATAACTGCCACTCATGATAAGCAGAAATTCGATATTCCCATTCATTTATGGATTCTTCTTCTTCGCTCTCCTCCGAATATTGTAACTGATTCCAATGGAGATTAGAGTTGATTCCATTGTGAAGAAATCCTCGAACATAAACAAACGGGAACACCGAGTCTCTGCTTATCATGAGTGGCAGTTATGTGTTCGGTTGATCACGATTCACTATTGCATTTGAAATCCGTTGAATTATTCCATCCGATTCGATCAGGGTTATGAATGAGTATCGACTCTCAAAAATTGTTGAAGATTTGCTCGAAACATTGAAAGTATTCACCATACCACATAACGTCCTGGTTTTCAGATAATTCATCGGAAGATTGGGTTCATTACTAATCTTTGTCTCTCTACTGGAATCATCATGCCTATCCACGCACTTACGCTCTCGGTAGCCCCAGTCCGCGCGCGTGATCATCAATGACTTCGACGGTCCATAACTTGCACCCCAATGGGTGGAAGGGGGTCCATGAACAGTGTTTCGTAATGGGTTTGAAACTTGCTTTCAAATGCATGGTAAAAACATGGAGGTCCAGTTTAAAAAAACCACCTTGAACTCCAAATAACCTTCAAAATGACCTCTCAGGAATTCCTCAAGGTCAGCACCATACCTCAGCACCATTTTTCTCCATCTCTACTAGTTTCGGAGATATTTGACTATATCACTTCAAACGGTCCACCCTGTATATACATATATATCGTACATAAATACATCACACGAAATTGAAATTAATGACTGCAATGGTGTTCTAATTATTACCGCTCGAACGAATATTCGTTCAACAATAACAACAATTCACGCCGATCGTTTCAATCTTGCGAGTTGATAGCGGTATTATACGTGATACCTGATAGTTGTTGTTGTTGTTGTTGTTGTTATTTTGCGTGTAAAAAGTTTGCGGCATTGTAATCCAACTGTAACGGTTGATGTGATTCCTATCTCGATGTAATTGTTAATATCAACAATATTATGCGAACGTCACGTCGTTGTACGCTTCCACGTGTTCATTCATTATTTACAGTGGTATACCTATTTAAATAGGAACGTTCTATTGTTTGTTGCAGCAACTGCCTTAATTAGTAATTTCTAATGACTTTGCGCGCGAGACAGTTTACCGAAAGTCCGGCTAAGCTGTTGAGCTCAAAGTCTCAAACACTGTAGTCAGCCAGGTAGATTTGCTTTGTAGTAGAAACAATTATATATTCTCGTATTGTTCCTGAAGTTCTCTGATGGTATTCAACAAGACACGAAAATGTATTTCGATTGCAATGTTTCTCGTATTTGAAGTGAAGTTGGTTCTTGCTTTGAATGAGATGAGTCCACGGATGGTAGCGAAAGAGGGGAGATGATGATCATGATAATAATGATAATATTACAATCGTAATACGTAAAATCGGCTTTGATTTTGCAGAAAACAGAACTCACTTTGGAAATAAAAAATGAGCTGATCTATCTTTATTCTTCCCCCAAAGCTTCGTCTGTTTTATTTTTCTTCCTCTGCCTGAGGAATATTAAACTTATGGAGAACGATCGATTGAACTTGGGCGTGCGATCTTCGCGGTACGCTGCGGTAAGTCTGTAATTGCGCTTACGGTTTATCGAGAAAACTTTAAAGGGCAGCCGCAGCAGGGGGAAGGGGAGAAGAGGTTCTATCGAATCTTGCAAGATACTCGTATTCCCTTAAATATTGATTCCGATATTTCTTTGCCGAATAAACCGTTCACGAATGAACGAATATCAAGGGGGAAGAGAAAAACTTTCTCTGACTTTACCCAACGATAGTTGGTACGAGTTCAGAAGTGTAGTTGAGGGAAAAAAATGTTGTTCAAGCTCTTTGTTTTCCATCCCAATTATGGCAGAAAAATTATGAATGTTGGAATTATTACTCTCACGCTTCAGATTTATCGTAGAGAATATCAGGTTGGATATACGAAACAAGTTTCTTCTATCTTGTAAGTTTTGATTTATTCTAGTCAAGATTTCGCTTATGTGTAACCATAAATTAAACTGGGCATGAAATTCTCTTCTTTCGTTGGAATTGATCGAGATGTGAAAACGATAGAAGAGAGTTAACGAATTCCTTTTGTATCCTGTGGCGAGTATCTCATTTTGCAAATGTTTTCACGATCCATTAGATGGTGGTTGAAAGTGCTAGCCGATGAAAAGAGGATTTCGTTGAAAATCGCTTTACCTCATTCTCTTCCAGGGTTAACTATCGAATTAACGTTAACCTTGTTGTCGAGGCCGCTACCGACGTGCAAGTTCCTCTCCAAGGGTTCCCTGGATCATGGCATAGACGTCTCTTTGGATACTGAATGCGCGCACAAGGAAACATGGAACGAGTAGGGAAAGGATGAGCTGAACTGTGATGAGATTTAATCGTAATCACTTTTAGGGGACCCAAACCACCCGCGGTTGTCATTCACTATTGTCATTCACTCTCGGTCATTTTCATGACACTCTTTCCTCGTTGTTCTTGAATCCCAATGCACACGCGTCCGATCGGTTGATCGGTTCTGTCATTCATAATGGATATAAATTTCATTATCGAGAGTTTGGTTAATATTCGTCCTTTGTTTTATACTCCACTCTTCTTCTTCTTCTTCTTCTCCTTCGTTCTCGTAAATTCAAGGCGTGAGATAAAATTTATCCCAAGAGAATCCTTCTTTTCTGTTTCCAAGACGGAATTACCATTTGGACGACTTTCACGAGAAAAATAGAACGCTTTCAATGTACACGGGGTGTTGTCCTTTTGTCTGCGGATAAAACAATGGGTATGAAATGAGCATGAGAGATGTGTGCATGGAATATATAGGTGTATATTGTTCTCGAGGACAATTCCAGGGTCAGGTGGCACAAATCTCCGATAAATGCATGGTTCTTTAAACGTCCGGGAGTGGTTTTTGGCTACGAGGGGATTCAAGAAGGAGCAGAAAAAAGGAGAGGGCGAAGAAGTGAAATATGTTGGAAAAATTATCCCCGCGAGGGCCCGGACCAAGAAAGCGGATCGAGACGGTTTAGATAAAAATTTCCGACGTTTGTCACGGTCTCCCCTAATTAAAGCCTCGAGATTAATGGTGGTCGTTTTCTTCGTGCCCCAGGGTGATCGATCCGTTCGCCTTAACGATTCCAGAGTCCAACTCGAGTTCTTTCCCCGACGTACAACTTTTCCAAAACTTGCTCTGCCACTCTTCTTCTCTTCTTCTTCAGACTCCCACTCGATGGAGGGACAGAGAGAAAAATTTGCAACGCGTAATACAAGTGCCGTCAGAGTTTGCCAATCTATGAAAAGTATTCTGAGCTCTATATATTCTTTCTCTCGTGACATCAAATTCATTCATACATATATATATATATATATTCGTTACATAGTTTTGACGTGATATGAACCAAGAAAGTTACAAGAATTTTTAATTAAAACTACTATTGTTACTAGAGGATTTTTTTTTTGTAATTCGTTCTATTCAGTCGTTGTCGAGATTTGTCAAACGAGATCCTAATTTCATTTGTCCCTGATTATCAACAAACGCATCATCAATCAAACCACTCAAGAAGAGGGAGAGAGTCCCTTTATTTCATCGAGAGTGAATTTCCACTGACATTCATCAATTCAGAACACAATTGATTACTTCTTCGGCAATTCAGGATCCGATAACGTACATCACGCTGAGCTTGCCTTGAATTCTCGGCTTTAATTTCCTAGCTGAATCTGTTAACTCTACCGTAACTGCAACGTCAGTCTTCTGTTTTTTCTCGAATATAAAAAGAAGATAAAATATTGCAAAAGGTTGATGAAAGAGATTGAAATTCGAGTTTTGCTTTGGTGGGGTCTCGGTTTTTGTGTCATTCATTTTCATTTCTCGCATCGTTTTTAATGAAATTCGTTAAGTCGCTTTTCAAGTATATATCAGACTTGTTTTTGTTATTCGTAGCATTCACCCTTGAGACTCGTCTGGTCTCTTCTTCTCTTGTACTACTTGGCTCCTCGGCAACGGAAGCGTGCCTCTTGCGCCTGTTGAAAACAGCGATCAAGCCCCGCTAACGAGTGTTTAAACTAAGCTTGTTAACCAGCGCTGAACAAGCGACGTTGTAGAGGGGTGCCAAAGTAGAGCAAACGGGAATTATGTGACGTACCTGCAACCAACGGTCTCCCTCGTATACGCTTCCCTTTTACCCAACTCTTCTTTCTTCTTTTCCACGAATTTTATTTTGCAGCACGAAGAAAAAACATCGAATACGGTGCTCTCGCGTCTCGTGATTATTTCAGAGCGCGATGAATAATTTGATGGGAAATTCTTGACGTTTTGACATCGTTAGAACGTATAACGAGACAAAGAAGTTATCTAGATTTCGCAACTAGTCGAGGACGTTTGAAAATCGACTATCAAGCTAATTGGGACTATACTGGTGATGGTATAAGGATTACCGAAACTACTAACGAGTGTATGTACCTCGGTGCATGGGGGTGCATAGAAGAGGTGCATGGTATTATCTTCTCCACTTGATTCTCCAATTGACGTCGGAAAGATCTAATTTATACGATACATCCATTCGTATATTCAACGAGCGTGTCCTTTCGAACGAACGACGATAATCCTTTTGAGAGAGAACAGCATTCCATCGTCTAATTTGTGTCGAATAGCAACATAGTTCATAATATCCTCAATGATTGAACAACAACGGAATGGATTATTTCTCTAATAGGATGGGAAAAGTGTGTTCTCTCAAATGGAGCAAATTCCAGGCGAAATGATCCCAATTAGAGTCGGTGATTCGTGAACACACCTTCGAGGAGAGTTTCATATTGTTCGACGTCCGATTTAAAAACTTGGTCCTGTTCTCCCCCGTCGAATTATCGGAAAGCTTTTAACTGGGAAAATTTTAAATTGAAAACAGAAAGGAAAGGAGTGAAAACTTAATGGAGAATACCTTACGGCTGGAGAACTCCACTCGCGATTAATTAAAACTTCGGACGTCGCGTCGCCTATCCTATATCCTGTCGTTGTCTGCAGATTTCTCGTTACTGCAATACTCTTTTCTGGTATCAGAAGGTCCTGCTGTTGCTGCTCCGCCAGCTACGCTTTCTGTATTATCGTAACAAGATTAGAAACTTTCATTGCAAAGGACGAATCGAGATCGGGTTGGGTATTTACTACACTTTTCAAATTCCATACAATGATTTTTCCATAAATTATACACTCCACAGCGATATACAACAAAATCATCCGATTTTGCGATACATACACTGTCTCCGTGTCTCCACAAATGTGCGGTTTCTCTTGTTCTTGGCACGCCCGTTAATGCATCGCACTTTGAGAGAATTGGGTGGATTTTGGAAACTTCGTGTTCAACTAGAATTCGATAATTTAAATAATTTAGTAGAGTTTCAGAGCGAAAGATATCTTTTCGAAGAAGGATTCGGTTCAATCTCAAACGCGTGATCAAGAAATTACGTAGTAAAGTATTATATATAGAGAGTAAACCACGATCATAATTATCTCCCCTGCAATGTACCCTGTCCGTGAACACAACACATTAGTTCCATCGTCCTCGTTTCGAGCTCTCAGCAGATGCATGTTATAATATTATGATACCCTTTGAAACGTAGAAATTATGGATTGGAAGCGATACAACAAGCTTGGACGAGGCTCAATTCCATTTCGAAAAGCCGTATGACAACGCGTATAACCATTAGACTCCCTGTAAAATGCATTGTCGCAAGATATACGAGATCAATGCGCGTTCCACCATTAACGTATTGAGAGGATATTCTAGGTATTGTGTGGTGGTTCGAATCGAAGTTACTACGAAAGTGAACATAAAATTTGTTTACGAATGGTTCTGGAAGAACAGCATCGATTGGAAGCTCAATTTTATTTATGTAACATGTTGCTCGAAATAAACTCGATCAATGTGCATTTGTTCAAACTGAAATATATGAACGAATATAAAATATGCTTGTAGAGTATTTTCTTGGGGAGAGGAATTCGAAATCGATTCTCAATACGTCTCCCCTGTATCGGAACAGTTGGATAGATTCTTAATGGTAGGAAAATCGATGTGCTGGTTCCCGAAGTTCTGATTTTAAGTTTTCATCTCGAATGCGACTACGAGGCATGAGGAAGTCGCTATGAGTCATGAAAGATTATGATCCTCTACATACGTGATATGATATTGAAAATACAATGAAAACAAAAAGGGAGGAGTGGAATAGAATAATCATTGGTTTACGTAAGCGTGACCTTTTATACGACTTGGAATTAAATAATGGAACAACTCTTATTGAAAAAGTAACGTTTATTCGAATGAGAAATCTCTTGGGAACAATTCAAGAATCTCCCGAGGGAAACTTGTGCTCTCCGTCAGTTGAATTATTGAATTTCTATTTGTTCCTAGAAACCGATTTCTTGAGTGTACACTTTTCTCTATCCGCTTTCATGTAACATATATTTTCGAAGAGGTTGAGAAATGATCGAAACAATACTGTGTATCGTCATTGAAGTGAGCATTGTTATGTATGGGAAACAATCATCTTTGTGACATTCGTGGACGAGAAAGAGTATCGAGAGATTCTAAAATGGATGAAGATGAAAAAGAATGAGGGGAAAAAATGAAGAGAGTAGCAAGGGTTTTCACTTCAACTTCTTTCAGTTTTCAACTTATACACGAAAGGAATGATAAATGAACTGAGGTGTAGGGTCAAGTATGAGCGTTCGTGCATAGAGAAAAGGTGAGGGTGTGCGCTGATAGTTGCAGATGACATTGCAATTTCAACGTCAGGCTGAGGAGGATTAAGCATGTTGGATGGAATGGGGATTGTTTTAAGAGAAAGGTATCCGTAATAAGGATTTAGATATGTCGAGTATGTGAGTCGAGTTGGAAAGTGATGGGATTAAAATTTATAAAGAGTCACTGTGTTGTATCATAAACAAGGATTATATTTTGTGGTCTCTTGTGCGATGATCATCACAAATTTTAAACCCGATATACTCGATTTGATGATTCAAGCTTACACCACACTGTGAACAATTTCCCATAAATTTTGGGAAAAATCCTATAAATTTACAGTAAAACTCCCATAAAAATAGCAATTTTGATATATTTTTATGTAAAAATTCCTATACATGTACAGGAATTCACTTTTCCCGTACAAGTATAGGAAATTCCCTTTACATAAGTATAGGAGAATCCCCAATATTTTTTACAGTGTAGCGACCAGAATATCGCTCTGTATGAACTGTTTTCTTTTCATTGCTTCATTTCCGAATAGTTAAATGAGGGATCTTCTGTCGCAAAATTCGGAAAATGGTAACAATTGTTAAATATAGCGGGAAGTGTCAGCACGTTTATCCAAAAAAAATGGAATACTAATTTTCTTTGATCATGAAATCAAACCTACTAGTTTTATGGAATTCTGTGATCGAAAGCTTTGAATGTCTCGAATCTGGATTCGTTTCGAGTAGTGGATTCAACATACAACAAAATTACTCGGCCCGGGATTTTCAAAATTCTTCATAGTTCTCATTCAGTGTGAAACTGTAGGAAGTATGGTCCCAACTAACATTCGGACATCTTAAAAATATCTTCGAGAAGTTTCAATGCGTTTGTAAGAAGTCTTAAAAAACGTTCTGAAAAATACCGGAACGAAGCCTAAAAGATATCTTATGAAATACGTATAGAATTCGAAAAGATATCTTGAAGAGTTCTTGAAGATGTCTTGGAGAATTCATAAAAATGTCTTGGAAGACATGTCTTTTCCCTCCTCCTTCTGTTTCTTCAACTGCTCTCGCGTTCCGATAAAGTTTACCTGATTTCGACCCTTGTTGTCACGGGAATCGAACCCATTCATTTGACGATGTATTTACGCCTCAGTCGCTTGAGCTATACGTACAATATGGTAAAGACGCCCATAATTGTCAATATGACACAATGAAATATGTCAGCGGTGTAAAGTTTCAAAGTGAGAATGATCTTTTGAACAAACTGTTATCGCATGAATAAATATCAAAAGAGTTGAATGTACTTACAAATAGGAAAGATGAATGAATTCAGTGGAACATATTTAGAAATCAATTCTGTGTTCTAGTGGTCGTTAATATTTCGTGAATACCGCAGATTCTTTCTGAAGTATTTCTGACAAATTGTTGTGAAGTGGATATTCGGTAATTTTATTGTGCACATCCTGAGGCAACAAAATCGTACTCTTTACAAACTTCCAAATTTCTTGGTATCTCAATGGTTGATTCAAAACCTCACCTCATGGATGAATTCACCTCATTTGCAATACAATTGTAATAACAGGTACATTCAAAGTTTTATTCTGTGTTATTCATGATCATTTGCTCATATAACCTCAACGCCGCTGAAGAATTTATCTTCTTAAATGTGTCCTAATCAAGCATCTTTCAGAAATCTTCCCAAGACTTCTCAAAGATATCTTCAAGAACTCTTCAATAACGTTCTTGAAGATCTCTGAATCAAGACATCTCCTGGAAATCTTTTACAAGATGTCTTTCCAACACTTCTAAAAGATATCTTCAAGAACTCTTCAAGAAAGTTCTTGAAGATCTCTCAATTAAGTATTCTTTTGGATATCTTCAAGAACTGAAATTTTAGTTGGGGTGATGGCATGGAAAATCATGACCCAAATATTGTAAATGAGACCTATTCCCCTGTGAAAAACGATCATCAAAGTTGTCCTATGCCGCGGATTTCGGTTATCAGGAAGAGCTACAGCTATGTGTTTTCTACTTATCCTCGAATGAAGAACCATATCAGGATTTGTAAGTGATTTCTACAGAGTGCCCGCAATCTGGAGAAGTGGAGAATGCAAGCGAAGAGTCAGGACCAGAGAAATAAGTTGAGGGAAACGATGACAACCCAGCAAATACGAAAAGTCTCGAAGACATCTACACGATATCTTTAATAAGATATCTTTTAGATACATCAAAAATATGTCTTCCAGATATCTAAACGACGTCAGAAAAAAGACATCTCCAAGATATATGGAAATGATATCTTTCAGACATCTTCAAGAAATGTCAGAAACATGTGTTTAAGGTATCTCTGAACGAAATCTTTCAGATATCGAATCAGCATAGTCTAAAAGACATCTTGAAAGAGTTGCTGAACGATATCTGTTACAAATCTTGAAAATTATCCAAATGAGAAGGGCAAAAGTCACCCATGTTCCTTTTTCAGAACTCATTGGTGATCCTCTTGTACTGTCTGGGATGTCTTAATGATTTCAAAAAGACATCTCAAATACATCTGAAGTATATCTCGAAGATGTTTAAAATGTATCTTGGGGAAATGTGAAACGTATCTTAAAAGAATCAACAAGATATTTCGGTCAGCGTGTCTAGAACACATATTTTGCAAAACCTTCTTGAGATATCTAAAAGTTGTTGAAATCCGTTGCAAGATATCTGCACGAAAATCTCTTAAGGCATCTTCCATGATTTCGAAACATCTTTTAGATACTAATAGATATTGTGTCGTTTGTTAGGAATGGTCTGAAGACCTAAAACCCTGGTAAAAAAAAATTCTCTCTGAATCTCTCCATATTTTGTAACATTTTTCTGACATCTTCGGTACATCAAGAGGATACTAGCGCCGGGACTTCATTTTTACAGACATTCAAGAAATGCTGTATAGAGCGATATTTTGAAAATATGAAAGTATTTCAGAGAAATCTTACACGAAAAATTTGGCTGATGTCCCGGAACTAGTATCTCCTCGAATGAAAAAAAAAACAGGAACCTAATTGAATGAAAAGATTCATAACAGCGGTCAGGGACACAGTCCAATAAAATTCGTTTGAGTGCACTGAATCGAGAGAAACATAAATTAAATAACACAATAAAGTATCAAGTCCCTGCGATAACGAAGTCAATATGGATGAACATTACAAATGAAAGCGCAGTAAAACAGAAATGAGAGAGGAGAGAGATAGTTCATAGAGAGCAGTTGGAGAGGGACAGTGAGAAAGAATTCAATATGAATTTAGTGAATCATGATTGTGGATGAAAGCCCTTTCTGTTAAGAACGTAACTGGCATAATTGCGGATAATGACCTTCGTATAGAAAAATATAGTCATAATTATTGCTAATTTAAACTTATTTTATAGGAGAATATGTTCATAATTGCAGATAAAAGCCGTTGTTGTTTGGAATATAGTCATCATTACCGAGGAAAGGTGTTTTTAAATAAAGATGTATTCGGAATTATAAGATCATTTCCAATTCAGACTAATAATAATCCTGTGGAATATGAATTATCATTTGGAGATAGATGAATAATTCTCTGAAGAATCCCGCAAAGAAGGGGTAATTACTCAAAATAGACTCTGAGGAAATCAAAATCTAAGAGATGATCATTATTTATCTTTTCAAATTCACTCTTTGGAACAGAGAACATCGTTCCAAGTATGCATTGCAACATTTTGGATGTATAACCCGTGAAAAAATCGTTCAGGCCTAATCATGGATATTTTTCGGCAAAATTATTCGTGTTCAATGCTGACTGCACGTGAGTGAGCCTGATTGCACCTGGTCATTCATTTTTGAGCTTTGTCATCACTCCAAAGGCTTCAATTTTCTACTCACGTGGAAACCCGTGATCAAGCTGGACCACCAGCGATCATGCCTGACAAATCATTCTCGCTTGTGATCATGCAAAATCTCACCAACTGAAGAATATTCATACAAAATGACTCTGTGTTGATTTTTCTATCACAAATACTATAAATATGCTTGATCATGCTAAATCGGCCCCAAACGCAGGCGCGTACGCCTGATCACGCATGATCATGCCTGAAAACTGGGAAATGGGAGCTGCATAAGCACAATAAGTAGAAATGATCAACAATAAATTAGTGTTTCATAACATTATTATAGTTTCATTCCTTCACAAAAAAACTCATTGTTTTTGTATGAATTTATCATGTATAATGGAACATGATCAAGCGTGATTGGGCGTAATTGGGTCCTCATCACGTGGGTACAAAATTGAGGCCTGATCATCCCTGATCAACCCTGAACAAGCGTTCACAATTTTCTCACGGGAACGGCTGATTATTTTGTTATTCGATTACTAATTCATTTCAATAAACGATTCATACTTCAGCAACATAATTAAGGAAACTGTGAAATGATGGTAATATTTCAAAACAGACACATGAATAATTGTTGTATTCACCGTTTGCCCAGTCGGTACAAATTCTATGTGGACATTCAAGGACGTCCATGACATTGTTTATCCTCGAAATCTTTCCTTCCATCCTTGAAGACCGTATTCCATTGAAGAATTTAAACAGAAAATGGAGCTCCTTTTCTGGCCACCGTGAGAAGTGAAATTGAAGTTTCCCCCAGATTTAGTGGCAGTAGAAATCTCCCACGTGGGGAAAATCTATAACTCCTATATTTTGGAAGAATTCTTCTCCATTTGGGATAAAATTTTCTCTTTCTGAAGGAAATTTCTTCTCGAATGAAGAAAAATTTCCTTGCAATATAGGAGAAATGAATGGAGATCCCTGCTGCCACCAGGAATTCCATATATTACATACTTTTTACAGCGTAGACATGACGGAACACTGCATCGGAACCCATAACATGGCAATTAAACACCACCTTGTCTAATTAGTGCCGCCTGCCTCGGGTCTCGCTGTACTCTCATTCACGTGAAACGTTCCAACCTCCAACGCATTCGGCAGGCGAGAAAATATTCTTCTCATAACTTTATGAAATTTCCTTGCCTTTCTAATCTTCCCCTTCAGTGATATAGAAACGATTCTCAACACTCTGATCCTCCGATTCCATCAAAAATCAGATAAAAATTGCCATAAAAGACGAACAATCCTGCATCCCTCGATTAGCGATCCGGTATACATTCATAATTAAAAATTCCCATTAATCCTCGATGAATGGTATCGGTCATTGCACTTATCTTCCAGCATTCAACAGTTCATCGGACCAACAAATTCCAAGTATAATTCCAATATATTATACGATTTAGAACCAAATGGAATAGAGAATTCGAACATATACGATCCGAGTGATCCGAATTCATATTGATTCGTAATTTCTTTTGTGTCTTATCGTAATCCAGTTATCAATTCGGAGGAAATGAAATATTGATCCATTAGATGCTTCAGTGACCTGTATAAAGAACATGAGGTTAGAAAATTGATGAGGTATTACGAATAAGGAAGGTTTCCAATATCACGGTTCCACACGGTTGAATAATGAACCGATACTGAAATGCTCTTTGATTCGGTAACGTTGAAAACAACTCAACAATTTTCATAAATTCTTTCGAATCGGTTCACATTCGTGACACCCGCGATACGAAACGTAATATCTAAATTGTGAAAGAAAAAAATCGCAGGTTGGATAACCTTTTCGAGATTGGATACAAAATATATGTCCTTTCTCCGTAGGAAAAATAAAGTAGAAATCTGACCGATACCGTACGTTATTGTTTGTGCATCGACCGTTCCATAACTTGAATACTAGAAGGAAGCTGGGGAAGATAAAAGACGTACTAATACGCCACACGGAAACAATCTTCGTTTTCTTTTGTCCAATAAACAGACCAGTGAGTAAACATCGAATGTTCACAAAACGTTCGAATAACCGGCGTCTGTTGGGCTTGTGGCCAGAATATCGTTGGATCGAAACCAAAGTAAGCGTATATAGTCCTCGAATTTTTCATGGTGATTGCCTTACGTGAGAAGTCGTTGTGATTGAGGGGGATGAAAAAACAAAGGCCAACGTTTGGATTCGGAAATGGTACAGACAATGCCCTGTAGCCCAAATATACTGGATGAGATTCGATCATCGCGTTTTTTCCCGTATCTCATACGATCGAGCAACTTACCCGTGAAAAAATCTTCCACGTCTGATGACGCCTGATGAGACCTTATTCATCACATGATCAGGTCTAATTACGCACAATCACGCCTGATCACGCTCGATTATGCTCTGTTATGCATGAAAAATTCATACAGAATTAATAAGGTTTCTGTAAGGAGTACAGCTATGAAAATTTCATAAAAAAGTGATTTATTATCAATCATTTTCACTTATTGTGCTCATGCAGTTTCCATTTTCCAGTTTTCAGGCATGATCACGTGGGATCAGACGTATGCGAATGCGTTTGTGGCCGATTCGACATGATAAAGCATGTGCATTCATTTTGTATGAATATTTCTCATCTGGTACGATTTTGCATGATCAAGGTCGAGAATGGGTTGTCTGGCATGATCACACACGGTCAAGCTTAAACACGGATTCCCACGTGGGTACAAAATTGAAGCCTTTTTAGTTATGATCAAGCTCAAAAATGGACGACCAGACGTAGTCAGGCCCAACCACGTGCAGTCAGTGTTTAGTATGAATAATTTTGCCAAGAAATATCCATGCTCAGGCTTGAACAAGCTTAATCAAACCCAAACGGTTTTTCCACAGATATTGAGAATATTATTTACCTATATTATTGATACTTGGAGAATGTCGCTTGATTCTGCAGCAGAAAACAGCGAAGGAAGTTCTAAGTTTGTTTGTATTCGAATCTTACATAAACGTTTTGACACCGTAAACTCCCTCCTCTTTCAATCTGAATGTGAATTCATGATACCTGTATCACGGATTCTCCTATATCAATTCATTTGCCACACCAGGCCTTTACGTTTCCCTGATCAGGCATTCATTGACTTGAATTATTATGATGTTTATCGAGAATATCGCAGTTATCTCTCATTAGGAATCATTGATATTATGACTATCATTTCTCAATAATTGATCAAACAAACATTCCAATTATAATCTTAAGAATTCCAATATCAACCCTCAATTGCTACATGGTCATGGCTGCCGTAGATTTGGAAAAGACTTGGATATTCAAATTATCCGAATCGATTGTAATTTCTCGTAGATTTTCCATCTCCGAGAGAAAATACAATCTACTCGTCGAAGCTCTTGACTTTTCCGCTTGACGTTGCTGGTCTCAAAGACTTTCTTTTGACAAAATATCCTCCAATCTTTGACTCTTTCCAACGGTAGAGCCCTCTGACGAGACAAATCGAATCTACAATGTAACAAAAAACTACATTGTTCTAAATTGCTGCTTTTCTACATGACAAACCGAATTGTTCGTTCACAAAATCGATCATCGAGTATTCACAATACATTAATGGGAGGTTTTTACGTTGCACAACGCATTATCAACGTTTATACACTGTAAGTGAGTGTAGTAATAGTCCCCGAGGGCTAATTGTGTTACAAAATCGATTATCGATATTTTTTTTCTCGCTAGAAGCGTTGTAACAATCTGGCAAGGGCTGATTACGTTACAGAATCAATTACCGACAGTTCCCTGCTGGGAAATCTATGACAAAGGCTACTCTTTACAATACCCAATCGATTATCGATAGATTCTCACGTTCGGAAGCAATTTTTCCATAATTTACGGAAGCGGAAAAAGGATCTAATAAAAAATGGGTAGGAGGTTGAGTTTGTTTAGGACCGGTATATATATATATATCACCGGTTATATACCATCACGGCTGTATAAAAGCCTACAGAAACGGTTGTTGATTCACAACATACCTTTTCAGCTTTACATCATTTTATACATATTGATCGAGATTACGGCACGTATGTGGTTTGGGTTACTTATTAGGTCAATTACAAAGTTTCGTTGGTTGTTGAGAAAGCACGAAAACACGATCGCCTCTCTCGTTAATTTGTCGGCAAGTAGGAGAACTGTTTCTCCAAACCGACTACTAATCCTCGAGAGGGTATCTGCATTATAGTTGGTATAAAGTTTGTTTCACCATATATCCTTACTAATCTATTGCTATCAATTAAATAGCCAGACGATTCCACTCCGCTCGTCGGGAAACAATTGGAGAAATAGGAAACCTAATAACACGTTCGACTAGCGTAACGTCAATTACTGTAGAACATGAATCATTACTAGAAGAAACGAGTCTCATTTCTCCTCATTGCGAGCTAACTGGACGGGAAAAACATTACCCATTGAGTTCCGAACGAGCATAGATCCGATTTCAGTTCGTTATTCTATTCGCTGTTCGATTCATACCAACATTGCAACAGATAGGATGTTGACTGACCTCGTGCAATCAGTTGGCGGAACATCTCCGGATTTATGTAAATATCAATTCAGATTTTGTGTAAATCTCCACCCCAGAAGAACAGAAACGTTCAAGAAACGTTTATTAAACCCAAAATAAACCTATGAACATTCGAACGTTGATTGAACGTTCATTGAACGTAAAAATTCATCTAAAATAGATCTATTCGGCTAGTGCTCTCTTGAGTTAGTTGCGATTTATTACCAAAATTATGGCATCGGCAATTCTTTATCATGACAATTATTATAATTCAGGCAACCTAGAACATTGTGAAGTTTGAACACTTCTTCGGAGTGTCGATCTGCGTGTTGATAATGGGATAACTCACTGCGCTTTGCACTGGTGCCTTTTAAGTGACATGAAATTCAATTTATAGCCCCAAAATGTTGCCATAACAAGTGGGAAACGTGTTGTTGCGAGAACGGGAGTCGAGTTTCTAGAATATTTCGTGAACGTTTATCGCACTTTTTGCCCGCATAGAGTCGACTAAAGCTGGCCACGCGTAGTGAAATGCTCACCCCGCTTCAATAAACATTCCTTTGATGCTTAGAAAACATTATTTCGTCACCAAAAATTCCCACGAATCTCTGAACGTTTTTGAGGGGCTCTGGAATTTTTCACCTTACTTTTTCGACTTTCCGTGAATTTTTTCCCAGAATCTCTTGAACGTCTTCCACCTCATTCGACGACAAATCATAAATTATTTTTCTCATAGAAGACCCAAATCATCGTTCCAATTTCGACAATAATTTTACTCTCCAATTAAAAAAAGAATATATTCAAATACCTCGTGGAACTGAACAATGAATTCATTTTAATCAAGCCAATCTTCGTTACCCTCGATACGAAACTTTTCTCAAGGCAAATGGAAGTTATAAGACACTTATAATCTCTCTCACGAAGCATCCAATGATTATTCAATGCGCTCTCCATCTCACACCGAATTTCAGCATCCCATCACGCCATCCACCCATTAACCGTAACAGCAAGTTTATGAAACAACACACCGCTTCACGTAGCAATATTGGAACTCTTTTTTCCATTTATAAAAGCTGGTAGAATACGTATAATGAATGACTGTGCACGTTCTACAAGATATCCGGGTATCGTTGGCTGTTCTTCGATGCACCGGTAGAGCGGGGACCTGAATAGAAAAAAAGCGAAAGAGGGTGAAAAAACCAACAGAGAAGCAGCAGAAAAAAGTGGAAACAAAAAATACAGCTGAAGAGCGAGTGAAGCTCTCAACATCGTACCGAGCTTTTCATATTTTCCTTTTTTCTTGGACTCAGGTCTCGGTTTACACGTCTCCTCTCTTGGAATTCAGAAAAATGTATTTCAACGAAAGGAGAAACAGGCGTTAATTTGTGGCGAGAGGGAATAGGGTGATCATGCCCGCGTATTGACTTCCTCAGTCATTCAAACTGTTCCCAATCTCAACGTCAAATGCTAGGTTCGGCGATTACACAAGATTTGTGAGTGGCATAGGCTCGCGAAGGATTACCAGAGATTACTGAGGATCAAAAGGGAATACAGGAGAGAATAGAAGATTAGTGTGGGCTCGTGTTACGAACTATTCACAACGAATTCTAGAATTCTAGGATTAGAAGGACAGTAGGGTTGCGAAGACTTTCATTTCGAACTCCAACTCTGAGACTTCAACTCCACAATATTTGCTGTTAAATTGTTAAAATTCCTACCCTCTCTAAATCAAATTTCCTCCAAGTAATATATTCTCGAGACAAGTAAATATATCATTCTTTCTCCCAGTGTGATTCTTTGTAATTTGTATTCCCCTTCTAATTTGTACATTGGATTAATTGAATCCTTCTCCCTCGTCAAATATTTTTCCTCCGCTCGTGTTTCCTCGACCCTCGGAACGTTGGAGCGTTACCCGCTCTCAGGAATCTCGATACGATTCATTTCCAATATATATATTTTTGAAATAAGGTCTAATAAAAAGATATAGAAAATTCTGAACGTGCTAGAAACGTAGCTCCAGTGACTTATCGTATCCATTTTTCGATTGAGAGAAAGAAAATGTGTCGTACGAAGACCACTGGAACAAAGAAAATGAAATCACCGTACGCGGTGCACGGTAACGACGTGCACGGTACTACCGCTATACCCTTCACGTGTGTTCTTGAAATTCAATAGTTCAAAATAAGAGAGAAAAATTTATACGAATTCACATCCGCAACAATAATTCCAAACAAATCACATTACAAATGAATTTCTAGGGATAATTTCATCCCAAGCCTGTTCGGATGAATAATTTTGTCGACGCGGTGAATGAGATTGAAATTATTGCAGCCCCAATGGAGCATCAATCTGTGCGCATTTTACAGAAACAATTGATTGTGAATCGCAGTAAATCAATTTACATCGTACGGATACAAAGTGCAATTTCAACTCTGTGAATTAAAAATGTTGCTGAAACAGCTGTGGAGGGGAGACTTTTCTTGTACATTGAAAATATACGCATGAAGGATTCGAAAGGGAGAAACAACGATTCGTCGAACAAATTGAATGAATAGTGCCGAAGGAGATTAAGAACGTCTGTAATGACGGAGATCAATGAGGATTCAACCATCTCCCATTTAATTTACGAGAAACACTTTTTCTTCCACCATTCGTCTACTCCTCTACCCGCTTCGAGGAAGAAAAATACAAAATTGCACTCGATATCGAAGTACATTCTATATTTTTTATACGTTTCAAGAGGGGATATCGATTATGAAGAGATATCAGTATATATATATACATTTTTTTCTTTTCGTATTGAGAGGAATAGAAGCGGGAATAATGAAGCGGGATATTCATGAATATCCATAGTGTAACTTAAGGATCAAGAAAGTAACGACTGCTCATGATCCAAAACTAACGGTTCACCCAACTACAAGAGTTTCCTTCAGATATGGTTCTCATCGTCAAAAGTTTCGTCTTTTGTCGAGAACCCAAGACTTAGCAGTTAGCAGCAGTAGCAGTAGCAACAGCAATGGCAGTAGTGCACGATTCAGCATTTCCAGCCGTGAACTTCTTCGGTCTGGCGCTTTGAAAACTTTATATACCCTCTACATTTTCTCGATCTCTCCTTTTTCTTCTCTTCCCCATTATGTGCTGCTATTGCCACCATAGCTCTCCTCCTCATTTTCTTCTTTCATCGTTCCTGAAGAATCTAGGCAGATTCTTTTAATAGTTCCAGAGATTTATTCGATAGGATGGTTCAGTTTATATTCAAGTGCAGGAGAATAATATCCATGATATCTGAAAACAGTACCTAGCGAATATACACACGTCGTCGCTCCACTCGCATTCGTTTGTGGTATTTACACACCGCTCGTGATTTGCTTTCGTTCAATGAGCGAGCAAACCTTTCCTTGCCTCCTTCGATTACGCATTGCATTGCATTGTACGAGGGAGATGTCGATTAATCGATAAATTAACGAGCGGAAAAAAAAGAATGTTGGAAAGATTCGTTAGAGAAGATACATGATCTCCCGAAGGACTCAGTTTGCTGCATAGCTTATTTGTTCTCGTTAAAGATAACAAATGTGATTTACCGTGAAAGGAAAGTTTAGATACCAAGTCTCGAAGTCTGTCTTGTTACTAGTTTCGATGTCGGGCACGCTTTTGACCTGCCGGCATATCCAATTTCATTCCAACGACATCTACCGTGCTGGATTCGACTTGAACTTTAAATACATTCTGGTTTCCTACAACGTCCTGTGCGATAGACTGCGTTAGAGGTAGACGCTAAAGGTCCCTGGACATTTGATAATGTCATTAAAGACCGGTTGATCGAGTTTCTTTTCCGACTTTGATTTTATTACCGAATCTCCCAATTCCCAGTGCAATGCACAGAATGTGTATCGCTTCATCTTTTTTCCTCCTTCTTCTTACATATTCATGGTTCGAGTCGGTCGGGATACTCTATTTAATTGAATTTTCTATTATTTCAGTCGAATTTTGTTATCTTTTACGATTAATGGTTGATTTCATCCCCTGCACGTTTGAAACTGGAATTCGTTTGATCGATTTGTCAGCCAATCTGGGGATAAATCGTTTTGTGTGAATCTTCCTGGTTTGAAGAACACATTTAGGTACTATTTTGTTTAAGAAATCGTGCTTTGTTCGTATTAATTGCATAATATGATAAAACAATCCACCCTTGACCCTTTCTTCAAAGCTTCAACTCTACAAGAACTACATCCCACATCTGCTTTTATGAAATTCAATTCGCATGGATGATGCTCGTTCATAGGAAATCCATGACATTGGCTTGGTTTTCTCCTCACATAAACTACTCCTGGAGAGACTCGAGTCTTTACTGATCAGTAAAGTCTAGTGAAGGAGTGGAGGGTGCAGCACATTACCCAACAAACAAAAAGATATCTATTAGTGTCTAAAAGATTTCTTGGAAGACTTGCGTGAAGACATCTTTTCGACATCTAACAGATGTCTCATACAACAAATTTCCACAAGGTTTTTAGATATCTTTGAGATGTCTTTTTGAAATCATTAAAACATTCCAGACAGCACAAAAGGATCACTAAAGAATTCTAAAAAAGGAACATAGCATGACTTTAGCTCTTCTTATTTGTACAATTTTGAGGATGTGCAATAGATATCATTCAGAAACTCTTTCAAAATGTCTTTCAGACTCTGCTGATTCGACATCTAAAAGATGTCTTTCGAAAATACCTCAAAGATGTGGTTCTGATATTCCTTGAAGATGTCTAAAAGATATCATTCCCTAATATCTCGAAAACATCTCTTTTGTGACATCGTTTAGATATCTAACAGACATCTTTTCGATGTATCTAAAAGATGTCTTCTTGAAGATATCTTGTAGATGTCTTCAAGACCTACCGGTGTTTGTTGGGTACAGTCTTGAAGAATGGTCCAAAGGAAAGGAAGTATCGAATGCGTTAGTTACAAGTTAGTACAATCTGCATATGGGTTTGGCAATCATTCAACTGCAATTCAATGAATCTAACCGACGTAAATGAATCTGAAGCGATTATTCCTGATACCGAATTCTTCAAACTTCTACAAAGCGTTCATTGATTGACCTCATGATAATGCCCTGGTGAAAGGGAAGCGTGTAATAGAAAGTGTCAGCAACGTAGTTGGGAAGTATTTAGAGTGTGGATTCAAGCGTATACCGAGCATCAAGTGGAACATCAGGAGTGATTCAAACGTATATTCGAAGTGTGTGAAGCGTATCCGAAGAAACCCCAATTTCATAGAAACCGGGCTTTACGCACGGAAGCGTAATCCAAGAGTGGATAGGAAGCATATGAGAAGTATTAGGAAAGTAATCTGAAACATGCTTACACTTCCGTTACTCTTTATGACACGCTTCCCTTCCATCAAAGTGCTCTACTGTGGCAAATTACTGATGTAATTCACTGTACGTTGGAAGAATTCATCAATCAGGGTTTGATTACTGGTTGATGATATGACAGTTGCGCTAAAAGAACTATCAAAGTAGACAAAGAAGTATGAATATCAAATATCTGATTGTTAACCTGCAAGAATGGAGGTAGAGATATCAACACTCTGAAAGGAAACAAAGAATCTTGGCATTGTCCTGGACTCTAAACTCCCATGAGAAACGAATGAGGATGAGAAGACGAAGAAAGGAATAAGTCCATGCTATGCTTGCCAGAGAGAGTACAAACCATGTTTACTCTCTCAGCAAGTGACTGGAACCCGGCACATAATCATTTGGATGGAAGTGGAGATGTTGTTGGAATGGCTGACGGATTGATGCTTTTGATTTATCAATCGTAATGCGTATTCACTTTGAAGCGACACACACCGAAACAATTTACCTCTAGCACTTTTGGTCCCGCGTTCCTCTATTCACTAAGAGAGGTCGATGATTTCTATTTGATAATTCATAGTAGGGGTAATATTCACCTCATTATCATGGGACTTAGTCTATCGATTATAACGGATGTATCCTGCAAGCGGTTACACGCAGAAACGAGGGAGCTCGCGATTGACCTGCCAAGATCAATTGTTGAGAACAGTCCAATTCTCTTACACAACAATGATGTAGTTGTGCAAATGATTCGAAATCAGATTGAACATCAGATATTCTTGTCCGAATGATTCGAAGATTTCGAATCTTAACGATTCAATTCCGAATCGACGATAGGAAATTTCATTGAATTCTGTTGAACTTCATTCGGTTCTTGCCCATTTGTGCTTTAACGGAATGCCACAAAAATTTCGGGGGAATTTCTTGATAAATGTCAACTGGGGGATCAAAAATGTGGGAAATTCCTGATCCCCAACAAGGACCCTGGCAGAAATGATTCAAGCTCGGGTGGAATTAATGCCAACGTCTGGGGAATGTATGTGGATACCCATGTGGAAATGGGAACACGGGGAGCTACAGGCTCACTACTGTTGCCGGAGGTGCCAGTACTGGCAAATCTAGAGCGACCATTATGGGGCCAGTTGGATTGCCAGTACTGGTAAAGGAGTTCAATACTGATTGCACGTGAGTGAACCTGATTGCACCTGGTCGTTCATTTTTGAGCTTTGTCATCACTTCAAAGGCTTCAATTTTCTACTCACGTGGAAACCCGTGATCAAGCTGGACCACCAGCGATCATACCTGACAAATCATTCTCGCTTGTGATCATGCAAAATCTCACCAACTGAAGAATATTCATACAAAATGACTCTGTGTTGATTTTTCTATCACAAATACATATGCTTGATCATGCTAAATCGGCCCCAAACGCAGGCGCGTACGCCTGATCACGCATGATCATGCCTGAAAACTGGAAAATGGGAGCTGCATAAGCACAATAAGTAGAAATGATCAACAATAAATTAGTGTTTCATAACATTATTATAGTTTCATTCCTTTACAAAAAAACTCATTGTTTTTGTATGAATTTATTATGTATAATGGAACATGATCAAGCGTGATTGGGCGTAATTGGGTCCTTATCACGTGGGTACAAACATGAGACCTAATCACACCTGATCAGACTTTAGTCTGAATATTTAATATAACTACGCGATTGAAAATTTCATGGCGGTCATCTCTTAACGTCAAGAATAAAGTGGATTGATCTGGGTAATTCAAGTAGGTGATCCTCAGTGCCAATGAAATACAGCTCTTGATAATTCCAGTTGAGGAAATGTAATTCCAATTACGTTTCATACCTTCATTAGACAATTCATTGAAAATTTGAATTTTTCTCTGAATTTCCTCGTGAAGGGATCACAGATGAACCAGTTTTTGAAGATAAAACTCTTCCACCCCAATTGATTTCAGTATTTTTATGTTCACTTTACAAACGAACAAGCTCATGAGTGATTTTTCAACATCTTGGAGATTCACTGATGCGATGAACGCTCCAATTCTCACTCTCAGGACCCGGATTTAATTCTCAATACGAAACACTCGAACAATTCGAAGTTCCCCACACACGCAGATATTGTAGGAGTCTCGTTGATGAGCAGTGAAATGAAATCCCTAAAATCCTATGGAGAACACACGATACAATTAAAAAGGGAATGCAGTTTTTGAACTGCATTTCATGACTCAACATGAATTCTTGTGAAAATTCGTTCGTGTCGCGAGGAAAGCGATGATCGAATATTACATGAATGACGATTGTATGAGTCGAACAGTAATTGAGGTACAAAAAAAAAGGTAACTGAAGAAGAAAGCCGTCGCGAATCGTGCTCAAGCATCCACTCCACTCCGCAGACAAATCAGAGCGCTAAGCAATTTTTTTCTTTATTCATCGGTTCGAATTTATTGCCAGAGAGCAGTAATGTTCTTCTAGAATATTGGTGAAGTCGAATCGACGGCGATGAGGACGACTACCACCACGACTACGAGTCGAACCCCCTAAAGACCAACGACCCAGAGATATCGCGCGGTACAGTACCACATGACGAGGTCAAGTACAACATCGAACTACATTTCAAAAGTTAAATTCAAATGATCGGGAGTTTCTTTTCCCTCTCGTTCGTTCAGTAATCAGAGCGCCGTGATGATATTGGATGAATAATGATAATACAACACGCGTTTCACGAGCATAACGAATATCCGAGTGTCGCAAAAGTTTTTCATAATTATATCTGACACGATACGCGATATGTACGTACAACCTACAACGTACAACGTTCAACGTTCAACGCTATACGCGTGTATAGTTCTTGTACACTCCTTGTATTTGTTGTATTTTATACAAATGAGAGAAAATATCTCATCGTGTTTTTTTTTTCTGTCGTAATGGATTTATATTCGACAAGTTTGAATCAATCTACAGAGTTTATGTTCATTTTGAAACACGATATTTGTGAACGATCGGACAATGGGATGAGAAAGAACAATCGTATTGATTCTTCGTTTATGGAGAACAATAAAATATCATGCAAACATTTCCATTACCGATATTGTGATAGGTATCGTGAATGAGTATTCATTTCCACTCGATGGATGGGAGGTAATTTTCATCGATGAACGATGATTTCTTTTCTTGAATTCAACATACGGTAAGATATATTTTCTTTTTCGAATTGAATTACCGTCGTATCCACTATCAACTCAACTTCATTAAATCCTGCAAGGCAAATGTATAATATCGTTGCTCGAAATGCTCGGAGAAAGGATGTTTTGTATGATGCTACGATACATAAACATTTTCTCTCGTCATTTTTATTTGAATTCAAGAGAATCACGGTTGAGAGTGGTACGAAGAATATTGTACGAGATGTGTGTATGCACTACAATTCGAAACTGTAATGAAAATCCGTTGGATGAATAGGGAGGGTGTGTATATTATTTAGCATAAAGAAACTGGCTAAGGATTCGAGTCGTGCAAATGAGGTGAAGAGATGCGAGGCCTGCGGCTATCACATTCGTGTACGTTGAAAAGTCAATTGTAATCTTCAATGTGTTGGAGATCTTGGGCGTCGCTGTCTTGATTTTAGAATCCGTTCATTCATTCGTGTGATACGATAGGAATATTTGATAATGGTTGGTTCGGGGATGTTCATGAATCAGGCGGTGATTAACCAGAAAAGGTACAGAGTTGCCTTGAATTCTTTGTTAACTCGACTACGCTTCCACTTCTTCGGTGAAAAACACGTTAGCTGTGTGGAACTAACAATCTGTAGTCGAACTAACTTGATCCAATTGGTAAAAAAGCTTCTCGAAGTTGTAAGACCGAGACTCCACGAGCTGGGACACAAAAAGCGGCATCTTTCATTGAATCACACAGTGAAGTCGGTAAGAAGAGAATTGCTGAGTGCAGAGAGTTACAAACCTGAGGTCTCGAAGGTGGAGCACCGGGAGTACCACAACATCCGTTCATAACTATTAGCGACGTATGAAAATCTCTATCGGATGAAGCGCTTCGAAGGTGACCGGAAGGAGAAAGTTGACAAAGATTTCCCCAGCTATCCCTAAAATATCGTTCATTTAAACTTCAAGGCTTTCTCACAATTCATCCGAATTTCTCTGGACTCCTCTGAATTTGGTTGGATCAGTCAATTCAAGTTGCCAAAGTGTTCCGGAAATCACTGTAAATCACTGTAAATTCCTCAGGATTTCAAATAATGACACATTTACCACTGAAATTTTCAATAAATCATCTGGCACAATTTCGAATTATTTATAATTTGGAGTTGGATAATAATATTCTCATGAAATATTGTTATAACGTTAGTTTTGATTTGAATGATGGATAAGTGAAATTCAGAGAAATCGACAAGATTTAGGAATATTCCAAAAAAAACTATCGAAACTCAGTTTGATTGATCTAGTGAAATTAAGGCCAGGTTCTTCCAAAAAATGTGTTTTTTTTCAATACATCTTATTTATAGTACAAAATTATCTCAGAATCGAACTTTTTATAGGTGGAAGTAAATATATTACACTACTTGGAAAAATTTTTGTTTTTCAAATGGCGGGTTTGAAAATGGCTGCTCAAACTCGTCCGATTTGTTGGCTAGTGTCATCATTTCTTGGAAACGAATCATCGGAAAGTGAAAAACAGAACGATGTCATATTCTGTATCGAATTTGCTATGGTCGGTATTACATGAAATATTTTCACCAAAAAAATATGACGGATTTTTGAATTTTTCGACACTTTTTTGCACTTTTAATTGTTTATAACTTTTTCAGATGACGATGAATATTCTCGGTTGTGAGGCTGACGATGGAGAGACATCTAAGGGGTGAAATCCCGTTTAGTTCATGTTCATAAGTGCAATAGTTTCGAAATACGAGTGACACTCAATTGTAAAAACGTGGTCTCGAGAGAAAGCCAATTCGAGTTTTTGTTCGTGAGAAATTGTAAACAAAAGTGAATTTCACCCACATATCCGTTTCAGTTTCGCACACAAATACTGATTTTATACCATTTCTTAGAATATTCTCTAGCAATGTAGGGAGACAAAAATTCTATTTTTTGAAAATTGTTTGAAGGAACCTGGCCTTGAAAGATTCAGTGGAATTCAAATAAATTCATAGAAAGCTCTCGGACATCTGGATGAATAAAATTTTGAGAGATTCGCAGAAATTTGAAGAGATTCAAAACTATTCGGAGGGATTCAGAGGGAGAGATTCAGGTGACCTCAAATGGAATTCTTAAATGCAAATTAGCTCAATCTCAAGAAATTCAGGGAGGTTCAGGAAAATTTGAGGAAGCTCTTTCAATCCGGAATTGAAGAACTTTCTCTGAATTTCTCTGAGTCCTTATGGAAATTATGAAGAATAATTTCCCACAATTCGGCGGTTTTTGAGATTCTTTGAATCCTTGTGATATCTTCTGAATCCCATTTACTTGTTCCTGAATTTCCCTGAATTCTCTCAATTTCCTCTGAGAAGTTCAATGCACGATTTTTCCCAATTCACCAGGTTTTGAAATTTCTGTGACAACATCTGAATCTCTTTGAGATACCAAACCGAAAATTCCTCTCAATCCACTCCCCTCTAAATGTTCCTGAACTCTTCTGAATTGCTCCAAATCTCTTGGAATCCTACTGAATTCATCTGAAAACTTCTCTTAACTCACTTTACCTGTTTTTGAATTCCCTGAATCTCTGTGAAATTCTGTAAATTCTTCTGAAACTTCCAACTAGAAATTTTCTCACATTAAATTCCTCTATGAATGACTCCAAGAACTTCAACACATAATTTGTCCCAATTCATCTACTTCTGAATGTCTCTGAGTCTCTCCGTATTTCCCTGAATTTTTCTGAATTGTTCTGTAACATGAACTTTGAAGAGAGATTCGGAGAAATTTTTCCATCAGGAATTGTGGACCAAAAATTTGGCTCAATTGATTTTCCCTTTGAGAGGGGAGTCTAGTAATAAGTGCTAGTTTTCCAACAATTTTTTTTCGACTTAAATGCATTTAATGGACTGAATCTTTCCACTTATGATAGCCAATGTTCTGTAGTTGATGAAAAAAATTATGTTCCTTAATATGGTGAAATCTGGCAGTCACACGGCAGCCTGAAATTGGTCATTTCAAAATCTGATAGCTATGATTCCAGGAGTTTGGAATGTCTGAAACCCAAAAATCGAAATGGATTCTTGTAAAATATGATATTGGCTATGGCTAGAAGCGGAATTATGGGAAAAAGAAAAATTGAGAAAATGGCGGCGTTTTGAATTTTTTTGCCCTGTTTTTTGTCGATTTTTTTCCAGAAAATTGAAAATTAGCAAAGAATGTAACCCCGCTTCATGCCATAACTACACTTGTTAGGAACATTCTCCTGGAATTTCAACAAAATCGGTAGATTCTGCTAAATCGTGGTTAACAGGTCAAAGAAATGTGGTCTCGAGAAAAACGCGTTTGAAGTTGTTTTTACGATAAAAAAGTAAAAAAAAAGAGTTTCACCCCAATCAGCAATGCTTGGTCCATACAATATTCTTTCAGTTTCTCCATACATTTCATTTTCATGCATTCTCTCATGCAAGAAAAGTCTATTTTTTGAAAATTTATTACCAGACTCCCCCCTTAATTTTCCTGGATTCCTCTCAACACTTCGAGGTGTTTGGAGTTTAAATTTCCTCACATGATCAGTCTCTGAACTGCTCCGGATATCTTCAAAACCCTCTGGATTTTCCTTTTGGATTTTTCAACGATGAATTTTTCCTTATTCACTCCTCTCCAAATATTACTGAATTGTCCTAAATGTTTCTGAAACTCTCTGAACTCTTTCCAAATTAGACTCTCCTTCCATCGTCTTAAATATCTCTTTCTCCAAATCTTCTTGGATTCCTCTGAATTCCTCTGGATAGTTCAATATACAATTTTTCCAATCCACTCGTCTCTGGATTCCTCTGAATCTCCCTGAATCCCTCCGAAATCCCCTGAATGTTTCTGAAATCTTGGATAAGAATTTCACTGAATCCACTTCCCTCTGAATTTTCTTGACTTCCTTTTAATTCTTCTGGGGGGGGGGGGGGGGAGTCGTCCATAAACTACGTGGCCCATAAAGGGGTAGAGAGGGTTAAGATGAAATGCTACGCTGGGCCACATGGGGGAGGGAAGGGGGTTTTGGCTTCAAGCCACGTGATTCTTTTTATTCATCTTGTACTTGGAAGAAAATTCTATATGAACATCCAGAGGAATGATCCACTTGAATATAAACCGAAGGGTATTTGATTGGATCAAATAAGATTCCACTTGATTCAAGTAAAATTCATTCGGCATAAGAGAAATTTTATTTCAACGGAATAAATCTTTCATTTCAGTCAATGAAAATTTTATTAGGGTCATATTTGAATGAGAACTCATTTGATTGGGATTAAATGAGTCGAACGTGAAAAACTACGTTCCCACGTGGGCGAGGGGGGATGTTCAGAGGAGAGCCACGCTAGAGCTACATGGGAGGAGGGAGGGTAAAAAAATCGCAAAATACAGTGTTACGTAGTTCAAAGACGGCTTTTTATTATAATTTAGCCTGATCATGGGAAAAAAGTAATGCATGAGCATGATCTTGTATGATCGTGAATGATTCATACATGAACATGCAAGAACCACTCATGATCATATGTAAAATTCTTTTGATTGAAATTAATTTGGTTGAACGTAAGAAACTACATTTCCGTGAGGATTTGAGGGGGGGGGGGGTTATGGACGACCCCTAGAGACTTCAACAGTACAAACAATGATACAAATCGATCGTTTTATAGCTACAAATCCGGACCATCAGTACAATGTTTCACGCTGTAGACCAGAAATTCTCGAAGAAAAGCATATCCCAGAATTCAATCGAATCGACGAATCGAGTATCGTTATATTTGTATTCCCCTATTTACCCAACATCGAGTAACGACAATATAACTGACCGCGGTGCTCCTCTTCACTGAAGCACATCGTTGCCGTTCACCTCCAGGCCTGGAATCGAATTCACTATTATATAATCACTTCACCACCGCATTACGATGCTCGTTTTCTTCCCAACTGAAGATACCCTGGAGAGCATTCGCGCAACTCGTGTAATTACAATTCAACGGAAATTCGTTCACAATCACTCGACTGAAGTTGGATGGATCTCCAAACGAATGGCACTTGCTTTGTCCCAGCCTGCCCTTCTACACACTCCGATAAATAATAAACAAATCTCACGATCGATCAATTCAAAAACATCTATTAAAAACATCCTCCGGAAAGAGCGATTATTCTCACTCGATCCATAAATTCTGATTACTCTTTTGTACGAGAGAGAGAGAAGGAAAAAAGACGAGAGAATCTCATCGAACATGAAAGGAGTTCTTTAATTAGAAGAGAGCTTTTTTCCCTTTGGTTATCATCGTTCTATCTTTCCCTGAAAAATATTCATTGTCAAAAGATATGTATCATCATCGTACCGTGAACAGAGGAAGGGAAGAAAGAGAGAAAAAGAGCGAGGACAATCCTCGGTCAGGGAACAACGAATTTCAGCGGCGAAGGCGATACCACCACACACAACCGTACATTAATCGCTATTCGAACATGACTACTTTCGCCCACCCGCCTACTACTGCTACCGCTACTACAACTCGTACTCGATGATAAATCTTATGGATATGCGTGGGAGGAAAAAATTCTGCTATCTTAATCGAAACGATGCTGACTAATCATTTTATTGCTCTCCGTGTAAAAATCGAGCTGAATCGAGGGGGCGATGAATCATTCATGGGTATTTCTTTGATCATGTTTCGATTTCTAAATAATGAGACCGCGATGAGAAGGAGTGGATTCTCATCCCTTGCAGTCTTGTTGTGTCTGCGGGTGGTATTCGTGCCCTTTGTATGACACAACGACGATGACCCTTACGATATCTGCTTTGTCACAAGTGCAATGAATACAATGTATCAGTTTTTTCAAAGACCGTTTGAAAAGACAGTTGCTGTTCATCCGTAAAATACATTGAATAAAAATCTGGAATTTCTGTGTTAGCATTCGAATCCTTTGTTGGTGCAAAACGCGTTTCCCCTGCAGACTCTTGTTCTTGCGAAAAGAGAAGAGGATGTTTATTGTGAGCAATATCCTCGCGTGCATATCCTCCCAATCATAGCCGATCGCTTACATAAAAGCTTCGCTCGAGTCGAGATATCGATCGATTCGAGTATCGCGCGTGAAGCGAAGAGAGGGAAGAAAAAGAGACACACGCGTATCTATGTGCATGAAATTTTAGCGGATTTTTTGTAGTCAAATCATTGTCGGACCTGGCTCGGACGTGAAATTGAGTTGAGAGGATTTTTGTATCAGCTTTTTGCGTATACCTTGGAAATAAAAGGATTTGATGGGATATTAAAAATCTCATATTTACATGTGTCCCTAATACTTTACGGGTGACTCGCTCGTTGGTTCAATCAACACGAATGAAACCGTGTGAAGAGAAAAAGAGAATTAAAGACAAATCACGTCTTTTGATTGAACGAGAGAAACTGGAATTTTCCATTATTATTCAAAATTAAAATCTCAAAACAGATTGCAAATATTTCAGCATATGAATGAGAACAATGTTTTTGACATTAATTGCGCTATTTTGGAATGTATCGATGGAGACCTATTGACACAGATTGATGATTGAACCTACGACCTACGGGTTGATGCAGAAATGGCAATATTGATTCTATCGCATCGATGAACGATGATGGTACGATGTTAGGTACTTTAATGGAATTTCTGTATCTCGTGTATAATCTCTTGTGCAAATTTTTTGTATTTATACGAATGCATTTTGTATCGAGGGAAACTTGTATTGTTTGCATTGTTTCCCAAGTAGAATGTTGCATTAAGGATTTAAAAAATCGGAAATAATTTTTTGCAGTACCTGTGGTGCAAGTTCAAGGGGTGGCAGGTCACAAGGTGGATCTACCCTGTGACATACAGCAACGTGAATCAAATATCTCGATGGTACTGTGGTTCAAAGAGAACAACTCCGGTGAACCCATATACCGGTAAGTACCCCATAGATATTTATGAGCGTGAACCTACGAATCTCCTCTCTTTCCTTTCTCCAATATTTCTTTAAGAATATATCGAAGTGACACAGAAACGCGAGGTGATATAATGTCAGCAACCCCATACATAAATTCATCGATCCCCCATCCAGGATTTTACCAAGGATATTCTTCTAATGGCATTGGATTTCGATGAAATTATCCTGTGTATGCGCATATATCTTGCACATATATGCGCAAAGATTCTTATCGGTATCTCTAATATGAGTACGCACATATGGGGAATCTGTTCCACCGTTACCGTGTCACGTACCTAAAATATAAGGGAGGAACAGAGACAGAAAAGACAGCTGCTAGAGTAGCAGGAGTATGAAAAATGATCCTCGGCAGCTCCCTTTACGTAAAAATTCTCTTAACTATCCTTTTGCTATATCGTATATATACGCTCACAGTTTACATCCGAACATAAAAGAATTACATCAAATTCTCTGTCCAGTTTTATTTCCCTCTTTTTCCATCTCTCTCTGAAATACGATACTCTTCCTTCATATCCGTGGCACTTCTCATATTTCAAAGCAAAGAAAATTGATCAATAAATCAAGCGCTATCTATCGATGTTTGATCAAACGTGAGAACTTCGTGTAACATTTTATTCGATAATAAATTTCACAAGGATTCTCATTTTTTCAAATCGAAAGCTCGCTGGTAATCGAAATAATAATAATAATGATAATAATAATAATAACACGTAGGTGTACGTGTACATGAATTTATGGACAGAAGATGCTCGAATACGTTATATCCTCGTTCTCTGGCTCTGTCGAGCCAAGGTGCGAGCAACCAAGAAACTACAACCACTGTAATTTCTTTTCTTTTTCTTCCCCCACTTCAACTCCTCAATCGCGCGATCCCAATCCTGATTCTCAACGGTTTTATGGCACCGCCAATAAACTCGATATTTACGAGGTAGAAATCGCTGGTGAACACAAAAGCGAACCCATAATAAAAAGGGTACGGAATCAGGAAAATTTGTTTTTCTCTTGGTACTTTTCGAATCCATTTACGAATATTATCCAAGTTTCGATCGTAAAGTTGGGAAGGGAATTGTGATATTGATATGAGGTATCGTGGGTGTAGGTACGAATGGTGTTCAGGATTGTTTTACCACTTATCGGGATTCAAAAAATGAATAGATATAGATGTCATCTAGATTTATCGCGATAGCAAAATTTTTGATAAACATTCTCCTAAGTGTGTTGAGCATAGTATCCAACAGCGTATGGAACAATGGCCCAATCATGGACCAAGCCTGGCACGAGACATGCCGAGACTTGTCTTGAACAATTCAACAAACTTGGCCCACGCTTGGGAATGATAAGATCATGACAAGCTTGGCCAATGGTTCGTTCCAGCCTAGTCCAAATAATTCGCCAAGCATCAATTAATGCTCCTTCCATCACAGATACTGATGAGAAGAGTAATTTGATCCATATTTTAGCTCAAAGTTCTTCCTCGGAATACCGTACATGAATCATCTTAAAACGATAGATTAAATGTACCAAGACTGGGACGAGCTTGGGGTTTTTCCAGTCTTGGTAAGCCCTGCATGGGAAATACATCTTGAAATCCTGTAGAGAGTTCTTCAAGATCAGTTGATTTCCGTGTATGATCACATTTTAAAATAACCTATTACCATCGAGTCAAGTTTCATTCTTATTTAGATCAAATATATCTATCTTAGTGTGTGAAACTGGAGTGTGGGGCCAATCATGGGGAGGAGATTGGACTGGTCTTGGCCCGATAGTTATGCACAAGTCTTTATCCATTGTGAACTCGAAATTCGGTCACTAATTGAAAACACTGTGCCACTTATGTGGACAACATCAGCTTGAATGATCATCTTAACCTTAGCTTGATCTTTACGCTCATGCCAAGCTTGTGCCAATCCTGGGACAAGCTTGGGTTTTTTCAACTCCTGTCAATACCTGCATGGGTAGAATTGTCAGAGTTGTGGGAGTTCAAAATTCTTCTGCCAAGGGAAGTTTTTGAGGATCGTATAGTGCATTTTGCGGGTAACGTTTCTAGTACGTGGAGTCCCCAGCAAGGACCAAACACTCTGAGAAATAGTGCGACTTCATCACCACGAGCTCACACGCTAAATGAATTCATGGAGAATTGTCTGAAAATTACATTTCACTGCATTGTTTCAGGCAAACTGGCAAAGATTTGACGGTTTTTGACGTGAATGCTGAATTCATTTGTCATTCGCTCTCAATGAAGCTCTCATTTATCCTCAAGATGGCAATATTGAAATGGATGACATCGAGAAAATTGAATTTACTTTCGGTCCGAAAGATTGTTCTTTCAAGGAAAGGAGTCTTTGAATTGGGTTCTACTATTTCATCTGATGGAGAGAAATATAGTTATGATATTTCACGTACTCAATAAAGAAATACGTTTAATTTGAACTTCAAAAACCTCACAAATCCATTTTCCTCCTTGTCTCCATCGGAGAAGGGCACTTTACAAGTGTATTCTTGGAAGTGAGGTTTGAACTCGGGCTTTGCGAGTGAGAAAGTAAGTCTCTGTCACATCAGCGAATCTCCGAGATAACAACGAATCAGTCAAATTGTCATTCATTCCCCAGCAACGTCATCCATGGAACTGTCTAGGGATTTGCGAGAATCTAGCCAAGGGCTAGGAAGAGTCTAGTGGCTAGCGGGGAACTTGTAAGGGCCTAGCGAGTGCTGATATAACGCTTGCTCGGGTTGTGATAATTCCGTTGAAGTCATACAAATGAAATAAAACAAAGTTCTATCAGTACTGGCACATTGTCATCTACTGAACGTATCGAATGATCATATCAAATCTGGGTTGATGCTGACGTGAGTTTAGCTCCCTGCAAGCCAAGTTGCGAAGAATATGATTCTAACGTGGATCGATTACCTATTCCGTCGTCAGCCAGTGACGTCCTGCCAATACTGGCACATTGTTGTCCATCGAGGATGTTGAGTGATGTTACCAATTCTGGCTCAACGCTGGTGCGGCTTAGGCTCATTCTGATAGCTAAGTTCTCATGACCATAATTTCAATATCAGTTGATCATTAATTCCAAAGTCAGCTAGAGTCTTGTCAGTACTTGAATGGCTCACTGCAACAGACAAATTGCTACGACCATCATCCGAGTACTGACTAGTTCATTACCCATTCTGTAGGTGCTCAATATTTCACCAATGCTGGCACATTGTCGTCAATTCAATATATTGCATGATCATTCCAAGTCTGGCTCAGTAATAGCGCAGTATTGTCACACTAAAAAGTTCCTCTTTGTTGGGGAGATCAGTGGAATCCTAATTTACTCTCGATTCCGTATTAGAATAACGTTGCATCGATACTGGTGCAGTAACGTATTCTTCGGCGTTTCACCATCCAACCAACTCTGATTGAGTACTGGTGTAATCCCATTTCTACAAAATCTGGTCATTCTCCACACCGTATCAATTTAATACTGATCCAAGGCTGTGTGTCCGTAAAAATAGAAATAGCTGTAGCAGCTACTCACTTTTTATGCACTCTCCTTTCACCGCTGCAGCTCAAATAATTGCAGCTGTAGCTATTTTTCAGCTACTGTAACTGTACGGGTTTTGTGGTTCATATCTGCATAATCAATAATTGATCTGTTGAATTTTCGCTGCGGCAGCTACATTTTTTGCTGCTACCGCTAATTGAGTACCCAGTGGAAATTGCTGAATGACCCACTACTGGCACAGTACTGTGGCCGAAGTTGCCAGTGCTGACAATTCCAAAGTGGCCAGTTGTTCTACCAGTACAAAAAAAATAGACGAAATGATCACAATGTCTCACATAAGGCCCATTATCGGGATTTCGATCTTGTGGATATTGGAATTTCAAATTTGGCAGTACTGGCATTTCAGATTTGACGGTAGCAACTTTTTGAATATAACAGTATTGGCATTTCTAACTCACCATTGCAGAGCCAGTTAGGCTGACGGCGCTGATGTTTTATTTTGGCCATTCATGGCGGACCTCTGGAAGTCATCTGGGAAGTCAAAATGATGACATCCTATGTGAAAATTCGATTCCGACCCAATACTGGCACAGTACTGGGAACTGGAGTTACCCTTTTATCAAAGTTCAACTAGTATGATGAAATCACACTTTCGGAATCTCACGAATATATATTTCTGATGACCATTATGAAAGAGAGGCACATTGGGAGTGACTTCTTCAGGGTTCATCGATTGAGGATTGAACCCGGATTCTGGGGGTGAAGGAGCGAATCTCTATCGCATTAGCCAATCTCAGAGTTAAAGACGGATGAGTCGAATTGCCATTTATTGTGAGGACTCCATTGAAGTACTACAATCTACTATCGGGTCAGAAATCAAACAAAGTTCTATCGATACTGGCACAGTATCATATTTTTATTGTGTTCTACCTTTGTATGGAGTCTGGTTCTGTACTGGGGCAGTTTTGTCAAATCAGAACATTGGTATCCGTTCAACCACCGATTCCGTGGTGGGACAATGTTCTGTCGATACTGTTAGAATATCGAATCTGAATTTGTATTCCAAAGTGTAGTCGACATTGGTTCAGTACTGGCGGAGTCTCGTCTCGTTCAAACAGCCATGTTAACTTGAAGTTGGATAGAACAACGGTTCACCATCAATTCCGTAGTGAGACAATGTCATATCAGTACTGGCACAATCTCATATTTCCATGCTATGTTGCATTGTTAACGACTCTGGTTCTGTATCGGGGCGGTCTTGTTATACTAAAACAGCAGTATCGCCACAAAGTTAATTTAAATTCCATTTTTTTGTATTTGGTATTGTATTCTCATATTACCCTACAATGTGACGAACTCTAGCTCGATACTGGTTCAGTTCTGTTTCTCTAAAACTTGGGTCTCTGCTGAGTGGTAAAGATCAAGTACTGGTGCAAGACGGTCTGTCTACGAGAACCAATACCCTTCGAAATGCGTTCAACAGTTGGTGCCAGTTGAGGAACAATAATGCCCCTGTATAGAAATCGTTGTGTTTGCCGAACTATGGCAAATACCATTTTCCAAATGGGTAGCTATGACGGCTAAAAAACCGCTCCCTTAACTAATTTTCAGCGATTCAAATAATAGCTAATTATTTCTTACCGTTTATTCGCGCAAACCAATCTCATCTGAAATCCGTCGAATATTTGGCAAGGTGAAGTAGCAAGTACCCGAAGGACCATTTATCCGGAAGCGGTAAAGTCTGTGGCTATTTCAAGAGGGCTAGGTACTTCTAGCAATTATCCTCGGATTCACAAATGATTGTGTTTCGGGTAGATGCAATTTCGGGCACTTGCTACCTCACTTTTGGCGCCAGTTCAAAAACAGTAATGATTCTGAATGGGAACAGTTGTTGTTGTCAAAGTCCGGCAAATACAATCTTGCCAATACCACACCATTTGTGAATTCTGGCGATTTCCACATGGCTTCGTTGGACAAACTCGGAAAATCTCATCTTCCACGCGGAGCAATTCTATAATACTTTGAATTGAGTAGAAGCTGATACCATGAAAAGAAAATCCTTCAAATTCCAGCTCAATAGAATAATTAATTTTGGAGTTGTCGTTACACCCGCAAATTTCAAAAATACTGTTCCGAAGGAGACGCGTTCAAAGTTTTCACTAACTAAAAATGATACTTACGAGATTTATCATTAATCAGAGATTCCAAGAGCAGGAAGTAATTTTATATTTCTTCAAGAGATAAAAATGAGTCCCATAGATTCTATTTCAAAATAGCTGCTAGACCGTTGCACATCAAAATAGAATGCAATAACAATGCGGTCTCCTGAGCCACATCTGCTGAGACTCACACAATCCACGTGGAATAAGCTATTTTAAAATATGTAGTCAGGTTCAGGAGTTCATGCTCCCCAAGATGTCTAGTAAGAAAGTGATAAATGTTTCCCTTGAGTAATTGGGAAAGCTCACATATCAAGAAAATCACGAATATCACATAGTGGATTTAGCTACCTAGAAACAGACAAGAACGACTAATGATGTTGAACTCGGAAGATCCAACGAGGAATCGTTGGATCTGAAGGTAGTCAAAGTGTATTCAAACGTCGAATATCGATCAAAGATGTCCGTTTGTTTCATATTTCGAAGCAATTGAACGTTCCATAAATGATAAAATTAGAAATGAAAACTGCAACCTCGAGTTTACTTTTGAGCTCAAAGAAAGCTATTCCAGTGAAAAATTTCTTATATAAACCACTTTTCATAACTCAGGGAAAAATGTTGGTGAGATACGAATTCGAATGATTTGGTATTCATATCACTTCTACACATAAATTTTCAAATAATCAACCTGGAGATTTGAAATATTCAAAAGAACGTAGCGTATCTCATTCCTCTGTACTTGCGGATCGTTTGTACTGTTTCGTTAACTTGTTTCCCGGTATCACTCAAAACGACATAGAGAGAATCTCTTGTAACATCGTAGAACTAGATCCTTTCCTTGAAAATAGAGTTAGAAACAGGAATGCAAACAAACGCGTTCTTTGAGGAATATAGCGTAAAAGGATTTCTCTTTCACATGATACCGGTAGAAAGAAGCAGAACGGTATATATGAAGAATGGTATTGGAAATTTTCTCGTATTATCTAACAACCTATTTCGAATAATTCTCAGGACTCGAGTTTGAGTAAATTCAATTCCCTCGATTCCTTGAATCCCCGTGCGAAAATTAACTCTTGGTGGCAGTTTAGGTCAAACTAAGCGTCTTCGTTTTATTTCGGGTCTTGTTTTGGTTACCCTCATAGAGCCTTGACAGGATTGTCACGCACTCATCTTCTGCATAGTATTCCCAACTTGGGCCTGTGTAGGACACCACCCATGATGAAGCTAATGTGGGCGATGAAACTAGGACCTTTAAAAGGATAATCAATTGTCACGAATATCATTGGAGTTGGATAAATATTGCAAGGAGGAAACTTCCTTGATTGAAAATTCAGCTATCCAAGGCCCTATTTGTACCCAGACTACATCGATTCGAGTTCAGACAGGGCCTGGAATGAGCCGATTCCAATTTCTACATCTTTGTTCATACATCATCGGACTGTATCAAGGTTGAATATCAGCAACCCGACTAGACCCCTGAACGGCTGAGGTTAGGACATCCTAAGTTTGGATACCCAATATAAGCCCATATGGGGCCTATATTCAATACAGGACGCCCGGAAAAATTTCCACACGGATCCCTTCTTGACATCTTTTAACTTCTCATCTTCTCCCTCACGACGTTTTCAAATTCGACGGTCTGTTCATATTTTCTGTATTCTTCCGTCTCTTCCTTGATATCAACAAAAAGGTTTCAAAAATGACAATAAATTTTATGAAAAATGTTCACTCCATGTCATAGAAACTGATTTTGGATCACATAGAAAAATGTGGCGATGGAAGCACCGTAGTTGAGAGTTGGAGAAAAAAGCTCCATCACTTAATCAACTACTGATGAACTCATCGTTCTGTCAGGATGGATATTCGATATTTCCTTCAATCCAAAACATTGATCAAATCTATTTCCATTTTCGGATTGAGTTGGAATTCACTTACATTCAGAGAGGAAGTATTGGTATTATTCAGATCATATCGATTGAATTACAATTTCCGTTCATTGGAACATGATTTCTGATTCCTCTGGTTCACAGAGAGAGGATGTATCTGTGGAGTGCGCTCGGTGAAACACGACGAGGGAATGATAACGATTTTGTGATGATGAATTTACACGTAAATGAAAACATCCGTCATTCTATGACGAGATTGAGTACATTTTTAAATTATCGTATAACAGTGAAGGATACAGAAATTCTCGAAATCACAGATTTTTTCATAATTTCATTGGAAGAATATTTATTATAAAAATTGTTTCATATAAATTGTCGATATATCAAGCCATATAGGAACGACTAAAAAAGAATCTCTGGATCTTTTTCTTTTAAAATTCTGTACGCAACTGTGATATCTCACGGTACCTTGGATTGTCACGATAATATCTCAACCATCCATGGTTCATTTAAAAACACAACGACCGAGGTGGAACCAAGATGGTTGTATATCTATGGTGAACTCGAATGATACCTCTATAAAATTGTCCGAGCAGCAACAAAACCTTTTGCATCGTGCATGAATATTCATAGAACGTTCTGAACCATTAAAACACTCTATAGATATTCATAAAGTATTTACGGTGGCTCGAAGAAGGAATACCAATGTGTAGGAAGCATTTGTTGCATCGTCGCTATTAAATTTCGAATAAATCCAAGCATAAATTCTTCCACTTTGATCAAGTAGCTCGTAGGAGGTATTCTGATCAGACGCGGTGGTTAAGGTAATGCTTTGGATAGATCTTTATTGTTCACGATAATAATACCGGGTGGTTGAAGTTTTTCATTCCGTTCTGCGGCGCGTGTTAAACGTTATACCTCTCACCGGTCCGTTAATTTAAAGTGCTGATAGAGCGTCAACCCTGGAAACGCTGACAAAGCGTTGAGCTGCGAGCTTCCAACTAAAATTGTACAGAAACTGTTTCGTGCCGATCAACGTGACAATAGCGCTCGCTTTCGACTCCATTGCGGTCGAATTGCGTGCGAAGCACACACAAGGTTCCCGTGGAAAATCGAGAAGGAGAGAGACATCTATGTGTACTCTACATATATCTGTATTTATTACGTACATTACACCGGGGGTACGAATTATCGTACCATTGTCCGTACCTTAACGCAATATAATGGCAAATTTCTCGCGACTGGAGACGTACTGGAATGTCCTGAACCTCCTGCTAAGCCAACCGTGCCATCCGTTATTACGAACCATTGTTATCCGAGGATTCAGGCGGTTTTCTCTTCTACTATTAATGCTACTGGAATTAGTACCAGCTCCAATCTCAGTGCTCTAGGTATCGCAGAAACGACGTTTTTAAAAATTCAATTCAACCTATTATCTCAAGACTAACCAACGAACTCTCTGGGAATTTGTTGGATAAATTATTCAATTTTACCTTTTCAGTGTGGAATTTCAAATGATTAACCATATTTCACGCGATGTCCATTATTTCATATAGTATCTCACTTCATAGTTCTACCGTAGTTGATATTGAAAGATAATCATCATTCATTATTGAAATAAACACGCGGATCCAGCCGAATTCTGTAATTACATACAGCCAACCACATATTAAGCATTCGTGTAACGCCGAATGATGAATTCTATTATACATCAAAATGATTGAACCGTGTAGTTGTTTCTTCCATTTCTCCTCGGCAAATTCAATTTCACTCTGATGTTTGTGGTTTGGAATTGGTTATTTTCCACATGGAATGAGAATCCGGAATGAATTAATTTCGTCAAAAATGTTGCTCTGCGATTAATGAAATGTCATCAAACGCGTGGTATCGATTACTCGATTGAAGGCAACGGCTCCAACCAGTGTCGTTTTTTTCTCGGAGGGAATTACGAAACATAAAGGATTATTCGATTGGGTTCAATTTCGAAATGTGATGAGAGGGAATATGATATTCTCTCTCTAATAGATGTGTACTATTTCCACGAATCAATTCACAAATATTTTGTCTGCGTGTGTAAATAATAGATATGTTCGTAATATATCTGCTTTTCGTACGTTGTTTGAATGGATTGAAAAATGATGTTTTTTTCTTTTTAACGAGCGAACATCATTATTCGGATACATTGGAGTTCAGTCAACCTTTATGCATTGATCAAATATTGACTATTCTATTATGTTCAATAGCTGCATGTAACGTAAACTACTGTACCGTAGTAGACCTGTCGAGTTTGTCGTGTGTTCGTACGGTCGAATATTTTGAATGATATTTACCTGGTATTTGGAACGAACTATATAACATTTTCATTATGCCATTACAGTTAACGATAGAAACATTTGTAGATTATACAAATATTTCTATCACAAAAATGAAATATCTTTGTGACTTTTTCAATGTGGATATAACCAGAGTTGATGAATGGCGCGGTACTGGTAAAATTATATTTGTCAGATTTCGACAAAAACAACAACTGTACCTATATTTAGAAACATTACTGGTTTTTCAATTGGCGAAAAATACCTGCGTGGAAATTTTTATTAACACACCTGGATTGGCTCCAACTTGGGGTGTTACGCTTTTCAATCTAGGACCCGTAATGGTTCCCAAACTTAACCCACATCAAGAATTCAACTTGGGCCAACTTAGGGAGTTCATTTTTGAGTCCATATGAATTTTCAAACCCCATCCTGTGCTGGGCCCCAGGATATTTGGGTGATATTCCTCGGATAAAAGACAAATGAATTTGATCCAGCAAAATGTTCTTCGAGGGTGAACTTTTGATAGATCTATGCTTCATGTAAAATTACCATCAAATCAAAAACAAATTGAAATTTCCATCCGCTCTTGTATGTAAATTCTCAGAAAGGTAATCAAAATATTTCTGCCAATCAGCTAAAGGGGTATCAAATTTTTGGAATTTGAAATTCAAGCTCATAGGTTGTTTGAAATTCGTTTCAATTGTTATAATCTGGAAACTAAGAGCACTAGAAGAATAACTCTCAAAAACATAGAAATCCAGATACGTTTGAATTAATTCGGTGTCAGAGATTCCCCTAGTAGAAATAAAAGACAATGCAATTTTGACCTAAGAACATTGAGCATGCCCCGAATGTACGTCAGCTTTAATTTTTACTTAGGAGAATACGAGAATTACAATTCCGTTGTTGCATGTATGTATGTCAATAACATCAAAAAAAGTAATTTTTGTTTATCACCTCCTCCCAATGTTTGAAGAAAACTGAACGAAAGAAAAAAACCTTCGATACACAAAATAATGAAATAAAATTCAAACCAGACAGGATTTTGACCCGGATCTAACAGGTTCTGTTTGGCTCTGTCTGGCAGTTCCATGAGTGTTCAGACTGATGTACAAACCAGAGAATGTCAGACAAACCTCTCAGATCTGGGTCAAAATGTTGTCCAGTTCTGTTAGATATTTTTAATAGGGGAAACAATGATAGCCAACCCAGAGCCTCTATAGGGTGTGGCTGGACATGCTTGAATTAGAATACCTGGGCGAAACGATGATGGCCCGCCCAGGGCCTCTATGGGGTATGATGGGGCATGCTCAAATGACAATACCTGGGCGAGATAATGGTAGCTTGCTCAGGGCCTATATGGGCTGTGGGTAGGCATCTCTAGATTAAAATATCCGGAGAGTACACCAGCAACCCTAACTGGGGCCCACATGGGCCGTGGGTGGGAAACCCTTATATTGGATGCCCAAAGTATATCTATACGGGGTCCGAACATGCTTCGGGATGACTTCAGACGGTATTGTTTCGCGTGGACAAACAATCTTGGGCCAGTATCGAATCGATACTGTTTGGGGAATACCAAGATCGTAGAGAAACCAAGCCACGTCACGAATCACTGTTAGTTGGATGATGAAATGTGAAAAATATTAAGTGTACAACTGCGCTTCCGCCGTTTTTTCTCAAAATTTGGGGCCTTATCCTCAAAAAGTAAATACATACTCATGATTCAAAGTACTGACCCTCGCTAGCCACCACATTTTCCCATCTTTTTGGCAATCGTCGGAACCCATCTCGGGAAAACGATGCATCTTGTGAGGCGATCCACGAATCGATCCATTCTTCAACTTCTTCTCAAGAATGAAAATGCTGATCACTCACGCCGTGTGCCATCGATCGTAATAAATGGTAGTCGGAAGGAGCAATGTCTAGAGAATACGGCAGATGGGTTGAGACTTCCCATTTTACATAATATGTTGGCAAAATAACACCTCGATTTGCTGCGACAGACGATGTTTTTTCTCAAGCAAAATGAGTTTTGTGTAAAAATTTCTTACACTACAGTAGTTTTGCCACCCTTCCAATCATCTTCATTCAAGTGAATTCCTCAGTATTTTTCCAGACTCTAAGCTTTTTCACACATATTTTACCAATCATGTGATTCTGTTCTCAGGTTCCCCGGGAAAAAATCATTAGATCTAATCAGATCTCATCAGATCTGAACAGATCTTTTTTTTGGGTTAATCAGATCTGATTAGATCTAACCCTATACATGACTAGATCTGACTAGATCTGAACAGATCTCTTTATTGGATCAATCATATCTGACCAGATCTGCTCAGATCTGATTGGATCTGTTCAGATCTGCTTTTGCATAATATGAAATTCTCATCAGCATTAGACCTGGTGGATTCTCAGTAGATCTTCCCAGATCTCACTTGACCTGCTCAAATCTGATCCTAGATCTGATTGGATCTACCCAGATCTGATTGAATCTGCTCCTATATCTGATCAAATCCGCTCAGATCTGATGAGATCTCATTGGATCTGAGCAGATCAGATGCGATTTGGTGAAGACTCACACTAAGAAAAGTATTCAATTATATATATATATATATAATCACGTTTGGTAACAATTATCAAATTTCATAAGTTGGATGTGGCGGAATCAACATTCAATTACATGTAATTGTCGATATACAGGGCGTCCCATTTGAAACAGGACAGCTGAATAACTCTTTAGGGAATGGAGGGGGAAAAAATTGTTCAGATAAAAGTTGTAGGGTTCGAAGGGGGCCATAAGATGGTGACCTTGAATTTGACCTCGAGGTCAATTTTGAGCATAATTGATGGTCAAAGTATGTTTTTTCAAATGGAAAACCCTACGTTCGACCTCGGAAATGGAAAGAGCGGAAAATTTTACGTCCGAATATGTTAACATATCAGGTCATTTAGAGGTCATTTGAAGGTCAAAAAACCATTTTCTATGGATTTTCACGGAAAAGCCTCAAACGAGTTGTTTCTCTGACCAAAGTTATCAAAGTTAAAGTGAAACCCCACGTTTCGACCTTGAATTCGACCTTGAGAACGATAATGAATGCCAAATTTGAAACAATAATTAAAAAATTATTTATTTTTCCAGTTCGTCGTTTTATAATTACAGATGGCACAAATTCGTTGACGGGTAAGACACACTTATTGCAGGAGATGTTCGAATTGACCGCCATTTACTCCAATACATAACTCCAGCCGGCGTCGAAAGTTTCCAAGAACAGACTGAAAAACTTCTGCACGAATATTCGCAATTGCGTATCTGATGCGTTGTTGTAGATCCACAGGTGTTGTTGGTCGGTTGGTATAAACGACATTTTTTACGTAACCCCACAAATAAAAATCTAGAGGGGTGAGATCAGGAGATCTTGCCGGCCACAGTACAAATCCACCTCGACCAATCCAACGATTGGGGAAAAGGATATTTAGATAATCCCTCACACATCGAGCAAAGTGTGGTGGTGCACCGTCTTGCTGATACCACATCCTCTGCCTAGTTGCTAATGTCACATCTTCCATGAGAACTGGTAATTCATTCTGTAAAAACTGTGGATAATTAGGACCGTTAACGGTTCCATCAAAAAATACGGCCAAATAACTTGATTGTCTAGAATTCCACACCAAACATTTATACTCCACCGATGCTGATGATCAACTTGTTGAGTCCAGTGCAGGTTTTGCGCTGACCAATAGTGGCTATTGTGACGATTTAACAAGCCAGTACTTTGAAACGTTCATTCATCACTGAAAAGAACGTATCGAAAGAAATCGGGCGCTTCGTTCAACCTCTGTAAAGCCCAATGGCAAAAGTTAACCCGATTCTGCATATCTTGTTGAGATAATTCTTGGGTCAGTGTGATGTGGTACGGATGATATTGAGCAGCTTGTAGAATTCTGTGTGCCGTACTGCGTGGAATACCCAAATCGCGTTCAATATCACGTAAACTAACATGAGGATTCATGTGTATTATTGCTAAAACAGCAACGCATCGAGGGTCGTTAAAGTTGAAACCTTGATTGTTTCGGCGTTGACCAATCCTTCCTTGTCGACAATTTCTTTCAACTTGGCGAATGACTTCTGGAGAAGGATGATGCTGCCGATCTCCAAACCGCTCTCTGTACAATCGTGACGCTCTTTGATACACTCCGCGACACTCACCCAAGATCATTAAAATATCAACACATTCGTTAGGTGAATAAACCATTTTGAACCCGCACTTACACCGTAAACAATGAAAACTTCTTAATGATCATTTTCGTACTGATATGAAGAATAAACTCTGAAGGTTAGTTCTGTTTACTTTCAATTCAAGGTCGAAACGTGGGGTTTCACTTTAACTTCAATAACTTTGGTCAGAGAAACAACTGGTTTGAGGCTTTTCCGTGAAAATCCATAGAAAATGGTTTTTTGACCTTCAAATGACCTCTAAATGACCTGATATGTTCACACATTCAGACGTAAAATTTTCCGCTCTTTCCATTTCTGAGGTCGAACGTAGGGTTTTCCATTTGAAAAAACATACTTTGACCATCAATTATGCTCAAAATTGACCACAAGGTCCAATTCAAGGTCACCATCTTATGGCCCCCTTCGAACCCTACAACTTTTATCTGAACAATTTTTTTCCCCCTCCATTCCCTGAAGAGTTATTCAGCTGTCCTGTTTCAAATGGGACGCCCTGTATACAGATTTACAATTAAGACCTTTTGTCATACCATTATCAGATGTCAAGATTATGAATGAATAGTCAAATTTTACTATACGCTTTGTAAAATTTGGCTATTAATTCATAATCCTCCATATTTTCATGTAAAAAATGATTTCATAAACCTTTCTGTTTCAGGTTTAGCATGAAAAATAGCAAAAATTCTTATATCTTTTTTCTCCGTGTTTATGCAGAACTGTTTAGATCTGATCAGATCTAACAATATTCACCATAAACCATCTAGATCTAGTAAGATCTGTTTAGATCTGACCAAAATTTAGATCTGGTCAGATCTGCCGATTTAGATCTGCTCAGATCTGATTAGATCTGATGATCTTTTCCCTTCACCGAACAAATTTTCCCTACATAAACTGCTTTCCACACTCACGAAGATTATTGAAATTCATCCCCACATCACACATGAAAAAAGAAGGACACACAATCCTGTTAAGCAGAGTACACATAAAGTCATTGACTTTCATACGTGGTGGCAGATCCTTGGAACGTTAAAACTTTTGATACTCTATCCACCCTATTCCCTCTATTCTCTAACTAGATTCCATTACACTTTGTGTTGAACCAAGAGTTCATAAAATCACTGGAGTTATGATCTTATAGTTACACAGACTCAGAAACGTCTTCTTACGCTCTTCATTCTGATCCTCCATCCATGGAATTATCGCATACCTTTTCATTAAACTTTTACAAAAAAAAAGTCTGTATTTCTAATGAAATATCAGGGAAGATGATAATGAAGCTTCATTACTTTGTACTCTTTGAAATCTTGACTTTTGTACCCTATGATGTGGATCATAATGAAAGAATCCAGAAGATACGGTAAATATTCCTTCGTGAATAGGGTACCTTATGAATATCGCAAGATGCTTCGAAAGACGAAGAAGTCAATCATGACCTTTTTATGTATGTATGTATGCATAAATCTTTGAAGTTGTGTTCATAAATGATTCTCGAGATAGGATTTTTAACGGACGAAATTAAAATTCTCTCCTTCCGAGTAAATACCTTGGAAATTGAGATTTCACCGACGCTGCCGATTGTGGATGATATTGAAAGAAAAATCGTATTCAATCGAAGGATCATATCTTAATCCATTTTCCGACACGATCGAGGAGCGTGTAATCCCGTAGACCTCGACTATATTCTTGCGAGCGTCTCAAAATACCTCGTTGTACTTCGACCGACGTATTCACACACGCGGTGTATACGTACACCGTGTGAGTGTGCTTTAAGGATTGTGCAAACACCTCGATAATAGGTACGCACTTACCGCCAAACGCATCAGCCAACAAGAGGGTACCTCAATTTCTGTTGTCAAGCACGGTATCGTTGGCGGTGGTGGTGTGAAGGCACACCCTTCCCGTTCCACCTCTCCACCTCTTCACCTCGACCCCTTCCTCGTATCTTGTTTCGCGAATCGCCCCAGTCTTCAACTACACGGAATACGGTATTACGTTCACGTCGATTCCCAACCACCTTGTCTCTTCTCCCCTCTTCGCTTGTGTTTCCATTCCTCTCAAGTCGAGCGGAATGTAATGTATTGTAATTAGGCCATATAAGTTGATAATGGAGGACGTAAAAGGGGATGGATGAGGAAATGAAACGGATTTGCATGAATGGAAATGGAGGGAAGATGAATGGGAATTGATAGTTAACTTATGGTACTACGAGGTTGATTATCGACGGACGGAGAATTCAAATGTATCGTACAAGCATTAATTCGATAAGATGTTATTGATACAATTCGATAGCTTGATATATAGGGGACGGAAATGCACTTCACGAGAGATGTTGAAGCACTTCCTGACGCGACGCACAGTGTGGCATTTGGAATTTTGTTGGACAAAATTCGCTGGCACGCTCATTTTTGAAGACATTCTGATTAACTTGGGCTGAGAATGCTCGTAGAGAATCCACCTGCCCCATTTTTCGTATAAAGGGTGGTTGATGTTGTTTACAAGGGATGAAGTTGACAAAACACATGTGAAGTGAAAATAATCACGATGAAACCAAGTAAAACCGTACAAATCATCGACGAAACGTTATCTACCACTATTTTGTTATGAGAGAGAGAGAGAGAGAGATGATTTCATGGGTTGGGAATCCTCAGTGGGATTCTGTATCACCTAGCCACCCCTATTTGAGGGTGAGAAAAGCAATTCCTCGAAAATTAGAATTTTCTCTCTGAGTAACGATAACGGATTTCATTTGAAATGTCATTTTTAATGAGTGAAGTTATTGAAAAATCCATCTGCAGTGTACTTGTGAATCAACCACCCCCAATTGAGGGTGAGAAATGCATCCTTCCACATAAAGGAGGGGTTTTTTAAATGGAATCAAATGGATTTCATGATGAATGCAATTTTTAATCAGTGAAGTTATTGAAAAATCCATCTGCAGTATATTTGTGTATCAACCACCCCTGATTGGGGGTGAAAAATGCATTCCTCCAAATATAGAAAGGTTTTCTTGAATAAAAGAGAATGGATTCCATAAGGAATGTGAATTTTTATAAGATTTTCCCGCCAAAAAGCATTGTGATTTCGAATATTTATCAAGAAGCCTTATTTAGGGGTGAGAAATGCATTTCTGCGAATACAGAAGAATACTTGGATTCAAAAGGATTATTTGGTGGGTATAGAATCCTCAGTGGGATTCTGTATGACGTAGCTACCGTTATTTGAGGGTGAGGAAAGGAATTCCTCGAACTTTGGAGTTTTTTTTCTGAGGAACAATAACGGATTTCATTCGACATGTGATTTTGAATTAGTAAAGTTATTGAAAAATTCAATTTCAGTATACTTGTGTATCAACCACCCCTAACTAGGGGTGAGAAATGCATTTCTTAGGGTATATAAGGTTTTCTTGATAAAAAAAAAAAAGAAATTCATTTAGAATGTGATTTTAGTTCCATGTTCCTCATATATGGTATGAGGAAATGGAAGTATTGTATTTGGTGAGTGGAGGTTTCCGAAAAATCCATCTTTAGTGTACTCGGGTATCAACCACCACTAATTGAGGGTGAGAAATGCATTTTTCCAAATGTAGAGGGTATTCTTTGATGAAAGAAAGAGGAATTCATTTGGAATGTCATTTTTGATGAATGAAGTTCTTCGAAAAATCCATCTTCAGTATACTTGTGTATCAATCGCCCCTAATTAGGGGTAAGAACAGCATTTCTCACATCCAATTGGGGGAGGTCGATGCACAAGTACAGTGAACATGGATTTTCCAATTACTGCACTCATTAAGAATCACATTCCTCATGAAATGCATCTTTTCTTCATTCAAAGATTCTTCTGTGATTGCAGAAATGCATTCTTCACCCCTAAATAGGGATCCTTGATGAATATTTGAATTCAGAATGCTTTTTAACGAAAAAATCCTATGAAAACTCACATTCCTTATGAAATCCATTCTCTCTTATTCAAGAAACCCTTCTATATTCGGAGGAATGCATTCCTCACCCCTAATTAGGGGTGATTGGTACATAAGAACGAGAAAAAGTAATAAAAAACTGTGAGATGGACAGCAATTTTTTAACTCCCACGGCCAAATTTCAACGGCTGCAACAAAATTTTTAGCTCCATCAACTGAATTTTCGCTAATGTTGCTAAGAAATTAGCTGTTCTGTGAGTGCTAAAATATTTAGCTATAATGGCACAAATTTAGCTAAGCTTGCGCCAATTCCCATTCCTGGAACAATCAAAGGATCCCATGACCAACTGATCCCCCAAATAATCTCTAAACTGAAACCCAAAATAATCTCTCTCTCATGACAAAATATTTGTACGGATTTACTTGGTTTTATCATGATTATTTTTCATTTTACATGTGTTTTGTCAACTTCATCCCTTGTAAAAAACATCAACCGCCGTCTATACGGAAGAAAAAGCAGGTCCTCAATGGAGGTGGATTCTCTCCGAGCATTTTGAGCCCAAGTTCATCATGATATCTTCAAAATTGAGCGTGCCAGCGAATTTCGTCCAAAAGAAAGTCCAAAATTTCACACTCGCTGTGCCTAGCAGTTTTCAGTAGAAACAGCGATTTAGGTCAGACGCGATCCACATACAATATTTTCCTCTTCACACAGTTTTTTTCTTGGGAAATGAAATGTCAGATACGTACGAAAATTTCATACCAATCTCTGACGCATACGAGCACACATCTGTTATATTTCAAAAAGAACAGTCTCTGAGTTATCCACAAATGAATAGAATGCACGTCCACCTAACACCTCGATGAACTGCGTATGAAATGCAATCATCCTCTCCATTCAACCCAATATTGACGAAGTTTTTATTTCAAAATTTCAACTAAACAGATTATTCTCAACGTCGAAGCAACATGAAATTGAATGTAACGTGAAAGCGTGTAAGAGTATCCATTTTACATCACATCGAATGGAAAATAACCGGTACCAGGAGAAAATTGGTCCCGTAGTATATTCCAATTTCATTTATGAGTTTCAGTTTGACGGATCTCGAGTAAAACAGCATTCATGAGAAAAAAAAATCCTCGTACTTTCACGATACAATGATAACCTTTTACTCTTGTCTATCGCGTAATGGAGACGGATCAATATCCATAGATCGGATTTTCCATAATCCATAGCTTCTTCTGACCCTTCGATACAATACAGGAGGAGAGAGTAGATTCTAAGACCAAGATCCTTCCCCGGTATCCTATTTCAAATTCGAATGAGATCGGTAGAATTATTATATTCCTTTGATCCTTGGTATTACGAGAGTAGGATTTTGGTATTTTATTAGAAAATTTTTCATGGAATTTTCTCATTGAACGGAACCTGTTCTCGAGAACATTGCCAAGAGAACGATATGTTTTTCAATATATATATATTCGAAGGTGGTTGTTGTACGGTAGATCGATTCGAACGGTGATTGTTGTTCGCTTGTTAGTTGGGAAACGAAAAAGAACTTTTTGTCCTGGTTTTTCATTCTGATCGATAAAATGCATCATCTCTTTTTTTTCGTATTGTTTGTCCCCATGAAATAATAGAATATCACTCGCGTGGAGAATTTTTTTTGAATTTTTCAAGAATTTATGAAAACGAAAGGATAAAACAATCGGAGTCTATTATTTTTCAACGGCTCAACGGAAAATGGGTGAAATGATATCGTCGGATGATATGCAAACTATGAATCAATCTCGAAACTTGTGTCTTATTATTTTACATAGAATATATCCGTTGGATGAAACAAAATATACTTCAGCGCATCGATATTGTCCATTCCTCGACATTTCACATGTCGAAGAAACATTCTGTCAAAAAATATTCAACGATTTACTACAGTGCTGTCACGGATAGATTGATGCGCAACAACATTCTACAAACTTTGAAACTCAGGGCAACCCAGATCAGGTTTGTTCTGTTTTTAATATTTCTTTGATAAACGCCCTGAGTAAATAAATATCCGAACCGCGCCTTGGGCGGTGGATGAAAATATGAATGCGTTTGAATTGAGTTTTCGATTGCTCATATCATCGATGCGATCGAGGGATTTCTTGGAATTTTCAAGGCATCGCGTTTGTATATCCATTACGAATACAGAGACGTACGGAGAGAATACAAAGACATTTGAGGCACGAATATGTGTAATCAGATATTATATTCAATGATCGGATTGATATTCCTGTGTCCTATTATGCCGCTGCATGAAGCATTCGCTGCAATGCGAAGAGTAACGAAACCAACCTCGGTTCCACGTGGTTTCACCAGCACGACATTTGAATAGAGAGAAGACCGCGATGATCGGTTGACGATAGCAGGGAATAGTGAATTGAGCATACGAAAATGGACGCACACATCCGCATTCCTCAAATACATTTATGTACATACATATATGATGTGACCGCATCGAGCCGTTACGTCCCCGTGGATTTACGAACCATTCGAACCATATTAAAATGACAAGCTGCAATGCCTCTACCGCCGCGCCAAGCTACGCTGCTACCTCGACGTCGTTACTCCATTTCAGAACGCAAAATCGTGGTCCGGATCCTCTGGGCTTACGCCTGCGGTGATTCGCTTCTTTGTGCGTTCGTTCTTTTGTTTTCGATATATGTATATGTGGATATATATATAATTCTGCGGTCTCGTTGAATGCAAGAGCTTCATCTCGTTCTAAAACCACATGTTAAAGTTTGATCGAGTCATATCCATCGTACGTGTAATTGGAATCAGCAGAGTTGGCTTTGGCAGGCGGCTGTATCTGCATGATAATGAAGATTTTTTTCAAACTCAACCAGGAAACACGAGTGTGGGTGTTTCGAAGGACGAGTGACTGCCAGCTTCATCGCCATCACAGAGCCATCCGTGGCCAATTAGGAAACCAGGAATAATTGTTTGAATTCTCAAGAGAACAATCAACAGGGCTGTCCATGAGGATTTGATTCGAGAAAGGTGATGAATTTGAGTTCATGGACTCAAACGATTGAATCACCAGTGTTTTATCCTACAAATTTTCAAAATAAAGGAGGCAAACCCATGGAATTCTTCTATTCTATGGGTTTAAGATTCATCGATTGGGTAATTCCATGTCAACTCGACCAACGATCTAAATTCGACATCTCAGGGATGCATTTTTGTTTTGGAGTTATTATAATCCAAAATTCCCTTGAAATGGAGTGTATGGCAATTCTCAAAATGCTGCATCTCCACAACTACTCGACCTACGGGGTTGAACCTGGAGTCATTGTTTTCATTCTTCTATACACTCTTCACACTGATGTATCATTCAAAAATGTGATCAAAATTCAAAAATTTTCACGTGGGAAACAAAAAATTCTTGTCAATATTTCGAAAACGTAATTTTTTTTTTCCTTTGAAAAAATATATGTTATTCATGGACTAATTTTGAATGTTCATACCAAATTACAAGATGGTATTCCAATGGTATCTCGAGGGCATAAATTTTTCTCCATCCTGAGGTACGATAAATTGCGCACACAGCTGTAACGTACGGGGTGTCCAAGAATTTGACCTTTGAAAAAACATACCGATGATCTCGACCGAGGGCTGATATGATTTTTCCCTTGGGAAATGTGGATTGGGATCTTCGTGACTGAGTTTTCGGAATTTTTAACATGCACGGAAAACAAAGAATGACGCATGGAACAATATCGCATAGTTACGAGAACGACACCGTAAAGGTAGTCTACCTGGATAGTTATGAGAAGAATACCAGTAAATCAATGCAAGATTAACAAATGACGGCAAGGATATAGTATATTTATAGTAATAATCTGTTTGGTCGAGAGCTAACGTTCAGATCTCTCAGTCATAGATACATCAAAGATAACAAGCGATTAATTTTCAGCAAAATCACACGTGATCACAGCCTCATCTGCTTTTAATAGAGATTTCTTCTCAGAAAAGAATGCAGAGTTGTTGTCCAAATAACTGAAGAACATTGTATGCCACATACTTGCGTCTGACACCGTTCTTCAAGTTGGCGAATCTCTGGAACAAAAATTGAACTATTTTATCATCGTTTCTCCCGGAGGTATAGCAATTTGGAATTTCTCAGCTTCCAGTCAATCACAATTCAGCAACTTCGAATCATTATTTCAGTGATTATAGTGACATAGTAGAGAATAGTGTAGTAGAACAACTCTCTTCTGCGGAGACACGACTGATTCGTGTTACTACAGCTCTAGTAGAAATTTGACAGGGAATTCCCTATTAGGTACCTTATCAGGTCTTGGCATGGTATCCTGTTTAGGACCTTACAACAATGTAACGCAAGGTTGTTGACAGGCCTCAGTCAGATTTTCCCTTTCAGTAACTCAGACATGGTATTCCTATCAGGACCTGATCAGGATTGCCTTGGCTGATCCGTATTCCAATCATGTGATAACCGACAAGACAGCCGAATCAGGACCTGATCAATTCAGAACGATGAATGTATCAAACTATTCAGAATTTTCACAGGACTCATTAGAAATTTACCTGTCTTCTTCAAATCTTCAACTGAGGTCTATTTGGATCATCGATAGAATTTATTCTGATGGGAGAGTTTTAAGTAATTTTATGAAGAGTGAATTCCATGAAAATTGAATTGAATGTTAGAATATAGCTTAGATGAGGTCGTGATTGGGAATTCCGCTACCACCCTGATCAAATCCTGATTGGGGAACGTTTGGTTTGCCTGATCAGGTACGTGAATCAGGCATGCCTGATCTGGACCTGATGTTTTCCATATCAAAATTTCTACTAGGGAGTAACCAGTAGCGTTGGAATGATTTTTCTGCATAACACGAGTCAGTCGTGTGGGTTACAGTGATCACTAGTGTAGGATTCTCTCCGTGTAGCAAAGTTAGACAATTTCTAGCCCTAATCAGCTCCAGCTTCTGTCCATTGAACCTGGAAACCTTCAAACAAGATCATTCAACAATCCAGATCTAGTCAACCACTGCTTAAAATGCAACATAGTTCCTATCTATAAAAGATCATCTATAAAATAGCTGATCAAGCTGTAAATTAACTCTCAAAAACAGTGATGATCATCATCCAATTTCCGGACAAGTCCTAGAAAAATGATCTGATTCTTGACTAACGATTTTTCACTTCCTCCATCTGCAAAGATCAAAATTAAGACTCTGGAGGTTCGAAGTTCACAGGTGATTCAGCAAATATGACGTCAAACGGAGAGCAGATTATGAAATTCAGAAAAGAATGAGATCTGTAAAATTACTCAAAAATTGGGAATATATGTTTTAATCCTGGCCATAGATTATTATGAGGAACTTGATAAACGATTTCAATACCCCTCGATCTTGACTTGAATAAATTTCATTGAACAAGTTTTTTATAATTTGTTACGGAAAACTGAAAGCATTTATCGAAATACCATTTTTTTTAAGTAAAAGAAAAAAAAAGACGGCTCTGCAGCCCTTCAAAGTTGACACCTGGAGTTTGCGCCGTGCAATGCCCAGATCCTGGAAATTATCTGTAATCAAAAGGGAAATTGTTTCCCTTTAGTGGGAAAATTTGAATTTAGTGAAACAAAAACATGAGAAATAAAAATTAGAGACCAAAAAAACGAAAAACACAATTTTGTTTTATAAAAGAATTGTTCAGAACGATATTTATTGTGAAGCTCATATTGAACTTCTGGATTCATGCAATGGCCAATGAATTGACGGGTAATTTGAACTGAATTTCAAGTCGATAGCTTCATTAGTTTCTGAGTCACTTTGCATGACGCGGGGAAAAACGTGGTCCGAGAAAAATACGCTTCAGGGGTTATATCCCCCTTATTCTCTAAAAGAAAAGCCTTTTTCAAAAATTTTCTTCGAGCATTCCTTCATGATAATCATGAACAACCAATACACCAATCGATTGAGCAGCTCTTCAGGAGCAAGAAAAACTTTTTTTATCGAAAATGTCTTGCAAAATGGTGGCTGTAGGAGCGTTTTGCTAAACTCAAAGAGTTTCCATCCGATCGACTTGAAAATTGAACTGTGACTTCATGGCGTGATTATCTAGTGGAGTACACAGGATTTTCACGATTGGTCAACAGCATTTTTTTTTATGAACAATCAAAGTCGATTTTTCCTTCACTAGATAACCACACGATGAAGTTACAGTCCAATTTTCAAGTCGATCGGATGGAAACTCTTAGAGTTCTGCTGCTTGCCGATTTCAAACCATAGTTTCCGGCAAAACGCTCCTACAGCTACCATTTTGCAAGAAATTTTCAATAAAAAAAGTTTTTCTTGCTCCTGAAGAGCTGCTCAATCGATTAATGTATCGGTTGTTCATGATTATCATGAAGGAATGCTCAGAAAGGTGTAATTGAAAGAAGCTTTATTTTTTAAAGAGTAATTTTTAAAGATATAACCCCTTAAAGTTTGCGTCCGTAAAAAGTACAGTTTATAGTAATTTATGCTCATTTGAGCTTGATCTGCGATACTAGGACCATACAACAAGCCTTCTATTTCCAAGAGACCATGAATTTCAGCAGTTTTTCTTCTCTTTCTGAGCAGTCCTGGCTGCCTTTGTTGAATTTAATGAGTGCCTATTTTGCCTTCCCACTCGATGCTCGTTGTACTCGTCTGGCAGAATTTTACATTATTTGCCTACTTGTACTTCCGAATCATTCATAACTTCAAGGATAAAGGAATAGCCATCATTGAACATTCCTGCAGCTGAATATGCGGCGATTTCTATAATTTTGGAATGCAGATGCTTCGGAGTTGAACGTCACACAGTCGAATTGGAAGATTCGTTTGCGTAGGTCTTTTCTCTCTCCTGCTTAGGTGAAAATCCAAAATGACCGTTACACGAGCCACATTCTCGTCAGAAGCGACCCCTGTTACCCAAAAAATGAACTCGAAAAGTTTTTACGCCCCAGAGTAAAACATATAAAGCTGTAAACGGCGTACGTGCATTTACCCGCTGTGGTAGATTTGAAGGGCATGGATTCGGGAACTATCTAGGGACTTTTGAGGCTTCATGTAAAGCTAAAACCACTGAAAATACTTTTTTCAGATGATAAATGAATTTTTTGAGCAAAAACAAACAGTTCAGAGGGATTTCCCCCCTTATTCGTAACTCATCCAATCAAGTCCAAGGAATGAATTTTTATTGAAAAATTAGACAGAACTAGACCAAGAAATGCATCGCCACTAGAGGCTCTCTTTTGGTGAATTTCTAATTTAGTCTATGGAAGGACTCGGTCTCATCCACATCAAACTTCGACATAACGCCTTAAAATTTCGATGAAGCGTGATAAAAAGAGAGAATCAATATAGTAGGCTGCTGATAATTTTGATCCTCCAAGAGGCAATCGCCAAACGCTACAAACTATCGGTGCTGTAACCAATTTTAATCACCGAAGAATAGAACCCTTCATTCAAACATTCGCCCACATGAATCACATATCCATACCACACGATTTTTATGCAGAAAAAATCGATAGTCATTTATAACTTTGAAACCACTGCATTTTTATCAAACTTTTTGCCTTTGAACACAAAGCCTTTGAACAAACTCAATTTCGCTCGGAGTGTTCAATTTAAACTTTCTTTCCCCCCCGGAATACACTTTAAAGTGAACTACTCTGATACAAATCCAACTCTGGCGTTTCACTTTGATATCCTACTTGGTATATGATTTCGTATATTAGACCAACGGATCCTCGAAGATTTAAGGATTATAAATAGTTTTATTCCAATTGAGAATCCTGATCATCGGCATTCGAGTGCGCTGTGCATTATTATAGTTCGCCAAGTGTGACTTATCCAGATCGTATTTTCTCAAGTGCACCTCTATCGAGTACAGAAAGACGGAGCACGGAAAGACGCGTATTGAATTCACACGAAACTCTCAAGTTCTCGTATCTTCCAACAAAGATCTCGGCGATTGTTTAGCACGAAGCTCAGAATTTCTGAACATGAACTCCACCAGAGTGGGGGATCAATCATTTCCGAATTGCTCTGGAATCATCATTTTCAATCCGATTACGTTTTTCATTCTAAACCTTTGTGGATTTGTCGATATCTTTTATTTCCTTCCACGGAGGATCAGAGGATTCTTCTACAGATTCGATCGCTCACTCGCTTTGTTCTGTTATACAATTCGTAAGCCTACCAGGGTTAACTGATCCTTCTCCTCCTTCTCCTTCTCCTGTTGTCGGTAAATTGCTTGGACATCTTTGGAAAATTCTTTCAAGATTTATGTCGAGATTGTGGAAAAATAACTTTTCAGTTCTCGTTTGAATCCCAAAAGGAAGTAAATAACTCGTATTTCACTCCAATATCTTTTTTTAATTTCCTTCTGGAGAACAAATGGTTATTGTAGCTATTGCTTTCTTAAACCAGCAGCAAACCTCCGCAGCAACAGGTACATACAACGAAGGCTGATAGAGGAACAAGAAGGGAGTTCTAATAACGATTATAAATGAACGTTACATTACGAACCTTAACGTCGAGAATTCACAATTCACTCACAACGTTCTAACATTCGTTATTTCGCTCAGGAGTAGAATGAATTATAATACCCAGTGATTTTGACGATGAACTCAAAGATTTCAACGGGGGCGAAGCAAATCTCTTTCTCTCACGAAAATGTCAGTGTATTAATTTTTCAGTGCCGAAATCCTTTGACGCTTGTTTCCTCCTGTTAAACATTTCAAGCATTTGAAATTAAACGCTTTTAGCATTTGAATACAAAATCGTAAAGATCCCTCTTCCCCCGTCCACGGGATTTAATTTATTTTACTCGCCAAGTTTAAAGAACGAGGACAAAAATTAAACGCTCGAGGCGTTTGGAAGTGGATTCAAATGTTTGTAGTATTTGAGCTTCCTCTTTCGTCTTGTTTTCCTTCTTTCCGAGTACCAGCAGTCGACAGTCGTCATTCTTTGCGAAAAAATTACGATTGTTCCTTCTTCAAATTATATTTATCGTCTCAACAAATCCAGGAATAATAGACCTTTTCGATACACTATTCCATTTTTCTTCGTTACAGAGATTCGTGTATGATTCAATCTTTGTATAATATTACACCCTGTAAATTGGATCTCCATCGTGTCTCCGTCGTCGACGTCGTGGGGATGAAATTCTGAACTGTAATTTAATTTCTTCATTTCCATCCCACTGTTGTACCCTTGTACCAAGAAAATTTCTTTGATGTGTTTCAAGGTTTCAGTGGGGAAAAAAATAGAGGAAAAACACACACACACACACACACACACGTGTACCTACGAATACAGCTGAGAATTCGCATGAAGGAATTAGGAGAGGGGAAAAAAAGATTCGTGTTTTCTACACAAGTAACGAGGAAGAACGAGAGAAAAAGAAAAAACCCTCCAAGGATAAAAGAGAAGTAAAATATGTCCGTCGTATGTGGAGGATATACGCACAAGTGTTACAACAAGGTATCACCTTGTAGAGGTATGTGGCTGTGCTTTTGTACGGCCAAGAGTGAAAGACCAGAGACGGAGCTTTTCCCAACGATTTTTCCAGTTCTGGGTAAATGGACGTGCAAAAGTGGTGAATGTATTGCAAAGGAAATGAGAGGAATCCAGGGGGAAAGAGTACAAAAGATATGTGTCTACGAGGTGAATAAGTTTACGTTTGAGGAAAAAATTTTGCGACTGTTAACGTAATTTCATTATTCGTTGGAGTAACGGTGTTAATTAATTACGGTTGGATTGATATTTAAATTAAGATTCGAGGACATGGGGTAGAACATTTGCATTTTTCTTCTTGTTCTCTTCTCTCGACCAGACCTATTGATAACGTTTTATAATTCTCTCCCTCGTGGAGAATATTATGTAGAAGAAGTAGAAATTTCATTCACAATCGTGAATTAACCACACGAACGGGAAAGTACATTTTGAATTGAACTTGTCGAACAGTGGCAGAGTAGTGGCCTCGTTATCGAATTTTGTGTATTCTGTTTAGTGGAATTGGAAACTAATTTGGCATAATTTACGTGTGATTGACGTTGCCGATTTACGTTCATATATAATTACCGAATTACTCTGAATAACGATAATTAGTTTCATAATTCAACGCGCAATTTAACTGTTCGCGTGATTGAACTCGTTGAATTTGAAAACCATAAATACGTATGCGTGTGTCTAAATGTTGACGTTAATAGACAATAATTGGAATATTTGAATGTATTGGTACATAAATTCATAGCGGATTGATTACAAGGTACTTGACAATAGATTTCATTACGATTCGTTACTCGTTATATTATGAAAATGAAGGTGAATTCAATCGATTCGTAAATGCCGCTCTTGTGTTGTGAGGAAAGGGGCTATTGGTGCTCATATTCATTCATTATTCACGGTCATGTACACAGCTTCATATAATTTTAACTTTATTAGGTGGGAATAGTATTCATTGGCCTTTGAGACCTTTTGAGCATAGAAGCATAGAGATTGGAGCAATTAATTATCCTAAACTTCAATCAGCTGCAGCTTGAACCGATGAATGAAGCGAAGAAAACTTGAAAGAATCCTATCCATTCCGATCAATACCTATTAGATTCTAATATCAGTTGACTCTTAAAGCGTTGTACAGTATTGTGATTCCATTAGCAATCCCATATTCCGTAGAATATTCTTCAATGAGTAGAAGGATGCAATTCAATTACAATTCAATGCCAACAAGTCTGACGAACCTCATTCCTCTCTCTATCATTCGAGGACGAGGAATACAGGTTAGCGAAACTAACGAGAGTGATTGAATTTGTCAAGTTTTGAAGAGTTTTTCTTCTCGAAGAAAAGCAAATTATCGATCTTCGGTAAGTTGCTAAGCGTTGATCACCTTCCATTCAATTACCTCTCATCGCAGCTAGTACTAGCTTCGCCTTCTGGTTCTGATTTTAAAGATTCTCGATGGACGTATCGACTTGAAGTTTAATAACAATACTCTCGTGGGAAGTTTCCGAACATCGATGCTCACTCGAAAATATATAATCCCGAAAATTAAATGTCAAATCTCTAATTACTCTCGCCCGTAAAACGTCTATGCATGAAATTTGATAACCTGTGTTGAAAGTTATTAACTTGTCAAGACGCATATCAAATTCCCAAGACGTTCTCATTGAAAGTCGTCCACACAGTTTCTGAGAACCTCCCAGTGTGTCATATCCCTAACTGATTTTGACGGTCGCACACATCTTCTGGGAAAATTGATAACATCGAATATAAAATGAAATGACTTTTTACCCGAAAGAAAGATTCCCAGAGAATTTGATGTTACGAGTAACGACACGTATCAAACAAGACCGTGAATTAAGGAAATTCTTCCGTCCAATTTTCCATGATCCATGAAAGAGAAGAAAGAAGAAGAAGAAGATTCAAACAAGTGAAAAATATTGCTACGAGGGAAGCATTGTGAACTGCGGTAGGACCCTCGAATCGAATTTTCTTCTTGCAAGATTGTGGTTACGGTTGCCAGGCGATCGGCGAGTCTATTTACGACGTTGGTTGGAGGCCATGTACTACTATGAACGTACCAAAACCAGAATGGACGACACACTTTGCTCCCCTTTCTTTAAAGTCTTTTCTGCGCGAGACTCGTTAATCGGAACGATTTCCAACGGTTTGGCAATCTTTTAACTTTATCACCTTTTATACAAACGTCAAACGAGTTTAGAAGATGGAAGGAGAGTTTAAATCTCAGGATTCACAGATCCCCTGTTGAGGGATTCCTGAAAGGAAAAGAGTGGATTAAACGTTGAATACTAATATCGTAACACACTTTTCTTCTCATTCGAATCAACGAAAACGAAGACGAAATTCATCTCGAGAAACTGAGTTAGATCAACGAAACTGGAAACCATCTAACGCTGACTCAACGTTGGTTGATCCAATTAACACTGAACTTGTAATGCAAATACTTCAACATTTCGAACATATCTGAGAATTAGAAGACTGTTTGGTAACTCTAAGTACATACTGGACCAATCCACGAATTATCCACGAATATGAAGTTTCGAATAATCCAATTCCAAGAGTTGTGAAATTTCATTGTGCCATGATTTTTCATAAAGACAAAAATCTCAACCCTTTTTCACGATCCCTTTGTACACAAAGAAAGAATATATAACGAATTAAAAAATGAGATCACTGTGAGCCAAATTTTCCGCTCTTTTGCCGTCGAAATGTTCCTACTCTTCTGATCTTTGTCAAAACGCAATCACTTTCTATCACTTTGAGAGCGAGAGATGACGATAAAAGCGATGATGGCATCGGTTATTATTTCACTTTAGTTTCAAACTCTCGTGAGATTCAAATGCGATTCATGTCATCATTTTGACTTCAAATGTGGGGAAGATTTGTGACAAAGTGATGCATACAATTCCTTTGTCGAGTTTCATAATCGCGGGAGTTATTGAGAGTGATTTTGATGGAATTCAATGAAAAGCGATGGCGTGATAAGTTAGGGTTAGGGAGTAAATTATATTTTCTCATCTGTCACGAAAGATAATTGGCAGGGAGGAAGGAGTTGAGAGAAGGAGGAAAAGAAGAAGAGGGGAATGAGAAAAATGAGAGAGGAGCGGTGGTAGTTGGTGCCGCCGTCTGCAATTACAATGCCTTAATTTTATGCGCGAAGTTAAGCTCCTTTTAAGAGTCCCGAGAGTGGTTGAATCCCCCATCTTTTCCACTTTTAACCCACCTACCTTTTGCCTCTGCTCGTCCAACCTCGTCACCACCGCTACTACCGTCACCACTGGTTCCACCGACACCAGCGTATTCATGGAAAACCTTCTTTTATTCCACGGTGGTAGCCGGAGGAACTTCCGGCAACGCCAGCAATTATTTGAATTTGTTTAGACTCTTTTTTCCCTTTTTTCCTCGTCTTTGCTTGCGTCACGCGTCGCGTTACTTCTCTAACGTATTCATTTTTCGTGCCTCCATAATTTACAGTTTATTCAACTCAAATGTACTTTTGTTCCGCAACTTTCGAGGTTTTCTTTTCACGTGTTTTGAGGGGGAACATTTGAAATTTCCAGTTCATTATATATTCATTGCTATGTCATTGGAATGTTATTAAATCAAGTACAAAGTCTAGTAACCGAGCGATCGATTGAGCGAGAAGCAGTGGAGAGAGTTTACATTGAACGGAGCTGATCATAAATTTATAGTCAATGATTGACATTTGCTACGCGCAAAACGTTATTTTCAACGGGTTGGGTGATGTTGAAATGTGTGTATCGAAGTAGAGAATTCATCATTTTTCCGATACAAACTCGAGTGCCTTCTTGAACGAATCTTTTTAAAATTGAAAAGGAGTGCAGCTCAACCAACGATCTAACTCAACAATTACAAAAACTCCCGAAACATTTCAAATTGTTGCAAAAATACATTGTACTGTACAAAGGTTTTCGAGACAACTCCATACACGCGTAATTTCTGATACTGTAAACCTTGATTGACCACCCGATTTTGGATTATGCATTCTTCATATGCGCGTATGTACTCGATCTTAGCTGCTGGGCGCAAGTCAGCGACGCGGAGCGCCTAGCGTCCATCGGTAGAACTATCAACTTAAGGCAAACACGCTATACAGCCTTTACAAAGTCGTTCACACACCAATCGATACAACAAGACGCAGCTCCACCCTGGCAACCCAAGATCCCTATCTTTGTGAAAGTAGCGAAAGATCACTTAGCGAATCAGAATATTGAAAATGATCTCTACCACAGCATTTAGTTGAGAACTGAATACATTTTTCTGGATATCAACACGTCGAGCCAACCAATTCGACCCTCATCCCCTTATCTTTCGTGCGAAATCAGCGATATCGAAAAATGTGAGTGACACACAACTGGCAATAAACGAGAGATAATCAGACCCATATTATTCGCCACAATACCTTGAAATAATCAACGAATTCAATTTTATTCAAATAATGATAATAAATTCATTCCTATCGATTCCACCAGCCATTCTCGTTTGCCAACTTTTGTGTGAATCGCTGAATCGATAATGAACGTCATAGCGAAACGTAAATGTAATTGACATGAATCCACGATGACTAATTTTCATTCGATTCGGATCGAAAAGAGAACACAAGTATCACTTTATCGTGCATAATTAATTGAATTTCGTTTCTGTCCATAACGGATAATTGAACAATGATGAGCAATAATATTCGAGCGGAATTCGGTATGAATTTGTAGACAAGTTTATATAATATTCTTTGATAAACGGAAAAATCGTGAAGATCGTAAATCGAGCGGGTTGGCTTTCAACGTTTAATGGAAACTCGATACAACGAGGGATGGGAAGACAATGATCATCCGTCTTCCCAGAGAAAAGAGTGAGTGCATTGTCGAAATTTACCGATCATTGTACCTGACGCGTGTTACATTCTTTCATCACTCGCTTTTTCGAGTCTCTACCTCTTTGTCTTTCCACAGCACATACCACCACCCGTACACGTAACTTCAAACCATTGTTTCATGCCACGTTCAGCAGCGCTGAACTACCCCCCAGTGGTGCTACCGAAATTCTTTCGGCTATGTTTTTTTCCTCGACAACTTCAACAAAAAATTTCACCACAAAGAACTTTTCGAATTAGAGTAAAAAATACTTCTCATTATTGGCTTTTCCATTATATACCACTACCATCATCCTTGACTATCGTCATTCGTCTCCAGGGTTGGGGGATGAAACGAGTGGAAAAAAAATAGAAGAAGAGGTGAGAGGTGGGTCAATCCGTTTCCTTCTTGTTCATAACCTGAAGAATACAATAATGATTGTTCTCCAACTGTTACCTCGTGGTATTTCATTCCCTCCCGTGGAAGGATCCGTGGGATTGAAATTGCATTGTAAATTTTTGAAATCTTGTATTTCGAATTTAAAATCTGAATCTTTCTCGCCCTTTCACGGGGAGAAGCTTTGAGAGTGTTGTTTGGGCTGGTTTCAGAATTTTTCCCTACAATATTTGGAATGAAACTCGTACCCGAGATACAAATGATTTCCATCCAGCAACTCCTTCTCCTTCTTCTCGTTGCCTTTGGTTAACAATAGCGCAAGAAATCCACAGTACACATATTTGCAACCGCGAACCTTAGCATTCTCGTGATTATACGTTTCCGCAAATCCGAGTCGTCGAAGTTACTTCAAAGTCATAGACTACACCACGATTACAACGTCACCTCAAACCAGACGTTTGCATATCCCACAATCGTGAGATTCTCTCCTTCTTTCCGTTCTCCTTCTCATCCTCCTTCTTATTGTGCTCGTTGAACAACGAACACAAGCGCCATCCGTTAAATGAGACTGTAATTAAGGTGAAAATCTTCGGAAAATAGAAACACGTAAGAAGAACTTTCTCTTGTGACAATAATTCAAGGAATCCACTTTGTATATATCTATACGCGTACACTTGTGCTCTCATTATACGTTCTCGCGAATCTTCGTCCTAGAAATTACTGACGTCGTAGATTTCCTCTCATTTCTCTTTCTCGCATGCGTTCCACGTAAATCAGACGGTAACTCTCGAGCTGCTATCGAGCAGGGTCGTGACGGCGGTAAATTTACCGAGTAAATTCGCGCCTCGCGAATCTCTACCGCTACTACTTTTTTGTTTGTCTCCATCTCGCCTCCTACCCTTCTCCTTTCTTTCCTTTCTTCTTTTCCCCGTGGTCGTTAAAAACCGATTCAATTTGTCTCCCGATCGAATCTGAAGGAAACGTGATCGTGCCAATGAATGACGGGTTTTTTTCCTTCAATAAAAATTCCTAGCGATTAAACAAAGTTCCTTCGGGGAGAGCAAATTGCTTCCCATGGAGGAACAGTGTCAATTTTATATCTCTCATTGTCGAGATTGAGGGATGAAACATGGAATAAATAGGAAAAGGAGAACCGAATACAGACAGAAGACGATTGTGAATCTCTCCCGGTCTCCTGCCAAGTACTGCATCACTAAACTCAATACATAACGGAGGAGAGAAGTGTACTCGACCGAGAGTCAGATAACCTCTTACTTCGTGGGTCGAAATCCCAAGGAGATTACGTACGTGTACATCTATACGTATGCGCGCACACGATCATACCAGGAATGATTTCCTCGGGAGAGAGGAAACGGAACCACAGACATTTTTTCAAAAGAATAATATCCTCGATAAGGAGGGCAAATATCAGGATAATATCATTGAAACAATCTCTGCGCATCCGAATGTAACAGAGTTGTGAATTCTATGGATAAACTACTCTCGTTCATCTCGATATTTTTCCTCTCCCGTGAAAAAATCGTTCAGGTCTGATTATGCGGGTTCAGGCCTAATCATGGACATTTTTCGGCAAAATTATTCGTATTCAATACTAACTGCGCGTGAGTGAGCTTGATTACACCTGGTCGTTCATTTTTGAGCTTTATCATCACTTCAAAGGCTTCAATTTCGTACCCACATAGAAACCCATGATCAAGCTTAACCACCAGCGATCATGCAAAATCTCACCAACTGAGGAATATTCATACAAAATGACTCTGTGTTGATTTCTCTATCACAACTACACATGCTTGATCATGCTAAATCGGCCCCAAATGCAGGCGCGTACGCCTAATCACGCATGATCATGCCTGAAAACTGGAAACTAGAGGATGGGAGCTGCACAAGCACAAAAAGTAGAAATGATCAACGATAAATTAGTGTCTGATAACATTATTAGAGTTTCATTCTTTTACAAAAAACTTGTTGATTTTGTATCAATTTCTCATGTATAATGGAGCATAATCAAGCTTCAGTTATCAGCCCTGATCAGGCGTGAACAAGTGTGGACAATTTTTCCACGACCTGTTTAAAACTCATCCATAACAGGAGATCTTGAATTCTGATTCCATCTCTTTGAACTCTCGTTCGGAATCAATCAACATCGATCCACAAATATTCAGAAATCACGGTAATTTTTTTGCAGAATTGATTGAATGAATGCATTCGGATGCATCCAAGTGTTCGTCATCAAATCCACGGGGGATAACATATTCAGAACTTCTGGGTTCGATTTCCATGAGGGATTGATTGTTTTGAAATCCTCTTAGGGTGAATTTAAACCAAAACTCCACAGAAACTCTCCACATTTCTGTGCTTCCATAAAGAAAAATCCATAACCTCAACAGAGAGATGAAACAATCTTCTTTCTCTTCTCTGATCACTCGACGCGAAATCCCACGTTTCACGGAAATTTCAATTGTACATTGTTATAAGAATCAATAATATATCTCGCTACAGACTCTTGATCAACATCCACTCTGAAAAAAATGAAATTCAACCTCTTCAACTTTGCCTTTTACGATAGTCGAAATCGGTCTTCGTTTCGAATGGATTCGATTCCGAAGTTCAGACTCCATAAAGAATTATCGTGAAAAATGATATTCGCTTTTGAAAGTGATAATATTTTTATATTCTCGCATTTATGATATTTTCAATTCGTTTCGAAAGGTAATTCCCGATTACTTCTATACGAAAAATACGTATAAAAATGTTATGAAAGATTCATAACATTATCATTCCCCACATTCATGACGACGATCGAGTAGCATAGTCGATTCACATTATAAATGTAAATCCTTCCTGTATATCGTGATTAAAATAATAATTCATTCAAAATTTCTGAACAACGGTATTTTATCCTCCATGATAAAACAGCATTCATCGGTGATGAGTTTAGTCATCAAGATTTACATATTATTCATTACTTATCCTACTTTGATTGCTGTTTTAATGTTCATTCCATCAATTTGCAATATTGCACAGAGAGCTTTATCTAGGGTATTTGTATCTCTGCTCACAATCTCTCGTGTTGATTCAATGAAAGATATTATGATTTTTCTGTGATATTATTTTTTCTTGCTGTTTATATATTTTGTGGATGGTAAAGTTGAGTTTGAACATAAAAAAAGAGAATGTGTGGTTTATGAAGCTTGTAACGTTATTCTAAAGAAAAACTTCGGGTGAAACCAGTTTATCTGAAACGGAAGTAAACTTTGTCCGAAATTCGAATAGAGAGAGAGTTTTATTTTACTCCAACGTTTCGCCTGATTTCCAGGCTTTTTCGAGGGATATAAATACATCGCAAGGACGAAGAGTTTTCCTGCTCCATCGTCACAGACCCGTGTTCGTAAGGATACCCATGAAAAAACCGTTCAGGTTTGATTAAGCTTGTTCAAGTCTGAACATGGATATTTTTTGGTAAAATTATTCATACTCAATACTCACTGCACGTGGTTGGGCCTGACTACGCCTGGTCGTTCATTTTTCCACTTGATCATAACTGAAAAGGCCTCAATTTTGTACCCACGTGGGAACCCGTATTTAAGCTCGACTGTGTGTGATCATGCCAGACAACCCATTTTCCCCCGTGATCATGCAAAACCGTACCAGATGAGAAGTATTCATACAAGATGAGTCTGTGTTGATTTTTTTATCACGAATGCACATGCTTTATCATGTTAAATCAGCCACAAACGCATTCGCGTACGTCTGATCACGCGTGATCATCCCTGGAAACTGAAAAATGGGAACTGCGTGAGCGCAATAAGTGGGAATGATTGATAATGAATCACCTTTTTATAAAATTCTTATAGCTTCATTCCTTACAGAAACCTTATTGATTCTGTATGAATTTTTCATGCATAACGGAGCATAATCAAGCGTGATCAGGCGTAATTGTGCGTAATTGAACCTAATCATGTGGGTACAAAATTAAGGCCTGATCATCAGACGTGGAAGATTCTTTGACGGGTAGGGTGAAATCAAATTTTCAGGTGATAATAGTACTCGAGGTTGCGCCATCAAGCCTGGAAACCAGGCGAAACGTTGGAGTGAATTGAAACTCTCCCTACTCGAATTCCGGACTACGTTTACTTACGTTTTTGATGGTCATCTGAAGTTTTCCTGGAATTTTCTTCTGGAACTCATTTATTTTGGATTCCTACAATTATAAAATTGGGAGGAAAATGTAATTACCCTCGGAAACTCCATGAAAATCTCAAGGGATCAAAAATCAGGGATATTCCCTGTTTTAATTTGATAAAGCTCTACTTCAAGTGATTTAAATTGAATTTAATGTTCACAGGTACGACGCGAGAAAACACAGCAATCAACCAAAACTTTCGAGTTCGCCTCAATTTTGGGGAGACCGTGCCTCTTTCCGTGCATCTCCCCCAGCTCAGTTGACGATTCAAGACGTGAGGGAGAGCGACGAAGGAGTTTACAAATGCAGAATCGATTTCCGAAACTCTCCAACAAAAAATCTCAAGGTCAATCTCACCGTCATAGGTAAGTGCATGAGAGACATTTGGATTCCGCTCGCATAGATGTATATGTGTTTCCAAAACGATTAGTTTCACCTGGTAATATATTCGTACACCCGCATATATATATATTTCGAACGAGAGTGAGCAACGAGATCGACCAAGAGACACGGCAGTTAATCCGTGGCCTGGTTGGCCAACCGACAATCGAACATCGGCACAGTATCGTCGTTTCGACAATCAATGGCCATTGTGAGAACGCAGGCAACGATAGACGACGATGATGGTGATGGGACTGTAGATTGTGTCGATTCAGGTGCAGAGATTCGACCGGTGATTGGCCATGCAGATCGGGGAACGAAAACAGATAGAGAGAAAGTAATAATGGACATGAGTTGGATGAACCCATCCATCGGTGATTAGCGAAATTATCCTCCCCTTTCGCTCAAAACTGAGTACTTTTAATCAAGCCCTGAGTGTAAAAGTCATGGAATTATAGGAAGATTGTGTGTTACGTTCCGACTCATCGACTACCAGTAATTCTGGATAAATCGTCTTCGGAAAGTTCCTGATGAGATTCGAGGGAAATCGGTTGTATCGAACAAATCGCTGGACATTGGTCCGCTATTTCTACGATATGAAGGGAATCCTACGGAATGAAGATGTGGAATTTTATGGAAAATCGTAGACGAATTTCTGGAAAGTTTTCAAGAGATACGCGATTAAATCCTCTCGAGTTGAGAGATGAGCTTTGAATTTTTCTTGGGAGAAGAAGTTAAGTGTAGTATCGTGGGATCGAATGAAGTGCATTGACTTGCAATTCTCGTAGCAGGGAATTCTGTTTGATATGCGAACGATAGCGGGGAGCTGGATTTTGAGAACATAGGACGAGGTAGTTGTCATGAATTACGAATTTAAGTGAACAATTTTTGAAATGGGATAGAAATCGGATAGTCTGTAAAAACTCCGAGAGAAATCGTTGAAAAGTGCAGTGTGATGAACATTTTGGTATAATCGAGTACCGTTTGATCCGCTTCAATGATTCTTCCTCATTACCTTATTTTCCGAATCGCGTAGAGAACATGAAATTCAACTCTGATTTCGATATGCAATAAATATATATATATTCATTGTCATGGTATCATGCATTTGGACATTCGAATTCTGATATCAGATTTTTGTGCGGGAATGGATTGAGTTGAATTTATAATACGATTCAAAGTTTCGTAAGAATACATGGAACTCGACATAAAACATTCATAAACCGTGCAACGGAATGTGCAGTTACAAACATAGTTAATTGAAATACCACAGTTTACACATTTCACGTGTCACATTCAATTGCCTTTACAATACAACTTTGAGAAAGCATATTATTCCTTATGAAGGAAGAAGAACAAGAACAAGTAAGAGAAGAAGTGTAGTTTCTTGCTTCGTGCATACTGCCAGGTATACATACACACTTTGTAATTTCCATTACGCGAAATTGAATGTAATCACAAGAGCAATGATATTGAATTTCTCCATGGGCACATTATTACTATGATGATGATGATCATCATCATCATCATTACCAACATAAACGTTCAACTTCATTTTTGAATCGTTGAACGCGAGTTGTATGTTTTATGTTTAACATTAAATTGCGTACTCTCATTCAATTAGATCTTGATTCATCTTCCTGAATCCCATCCATCCAACCATTCATCCCGAGAAACTGAACGCTGTTATTCCAAATGAATAGTAATACGGATGAATAAAAGAACTCTTTATGGAGATAACCAAAAGACGCTGAATCGTCTATCTTTTACAAGAGCACGGTACAGGAAAGAGCTAGTATATCTCATGAGCTTAATAAATGAATGAGTATTTATTTCTGCCCCGCTCTCTATTTCAGAGTAACGTGAATTACTGAATCACTAAGCTTTTAAATACCACGATTGTGTGTCATTAACATTCATTAGCTGTGGATGTGAGCGTTGATATACCGTGTAATTTTAGATTCATTATATAGATAAGAATAAATACGTGAATGGGAGACAGTTCATTCTGGATTGTTCGTCATTGATCATGTATGATTATTGGAGAATGAGGAAGACGTTCATATCCGGAGAACGAGAATATTCTTGGTCCAAGCTCTTAATGGAATCCTGACGGAGAATACTACGGCGATGATGATGATGTATTCGAAGGAGACCTGGTAATTCCTACCAAGGAAGTACCCAAGGTCCTTTCAGACAGCCCCAAACCTAATTTGTCCATCGATCGACTATTAAAGTGAGTTATAGTGCGGCTCGAATATTCGGCATCAAATTAGTAGTCATAAATAGAGAATACCTTTGTAGTAGACAGGGGAGGAGATGAAGGATCAACTCCAGGGTGATTGGATGTGATGGATACATCGTAAACGACGGGCTATTGCCAAGTATATTGGAATTACAGATGAAAGTTGTATGATACTTCAGGAAATAGAGTCTTCGGCATTCGATTCCGTTGCGTCGTTAGTTTTGGAGTTTGATCTATCAATCATCTGAGCTATTTTTCAATGTCTGAATTCGAATACGGGTGAGTTTCTACCATGATCTTTCAGACCTCGGAACATTGTAGTATTGGGGAGCTTGGGAGTATCTAAACTGCAAAAATGTCCAGTTTACGTAAAACAACGGTTCAGAAGGATAACTCTTTTACCCTGGTCATCATGGACTGAACATGAGAAAAAGCAACATACAGAAAGGAACATACTGATTTGATTACCGGGTGTGTGTTATCAATTACCAAAGCACGAAAAGAACCATCACCGAAGTAGTTGCAGCATCAGTACTTGCTGCTTCATTAAGTCAGCATTACGGTTGAATTCACCACAGCGATGTAGTGAATCTAGTAGCAACGTTTTTTCTGCGAAGAAAAGCAAACACCTCTCAGTATTGTGTAGTGAATTTTCTGGATTCATAAAAAAAGGAGAATGGGCGTTTAAGGCAGGGAAAATGATTCTCTATTAGAATGAGCCGGAGGAAGAATGTAAGTTTTTTACTCCCAAAATATGAAATTTGGAAAATTAAGGCACCCAGGTAGGAAATGATAAGACTGACGACTGGTCCAATCTTGGTAAAATATGGGGCTGCCGAATATGGAGTATCCCATGTGGGAATAGCCAGAGTTGTATTCGCCAGACTTCGGCAGAAACAACTGGCGCCAAATGTTCGCCGGATTTCAGACTGACGTGGTCAGACGGTCTTGAGCCAGTATTGAATTGATACAGTTCGGAGAATACCCAGACCGCACAGAAACGGAACCGCGTCAGTACCGAATCAGAGTTGGTTGGATGGTGAAATGCGAAAAAAAGACGGATAGTGATTCCACTGATCTTCCCAATAGCACGGTCACTGTGATGAGACAATACTGCGCCAGTATTGAGCCAGAGTCAGTATTAGCATCCAATATGTTCGATAAATGACGATGTGCCAGTATTGATAGGACTCTGGCTGACTGTGGGATCGATAGTCAACTGACGTTAGAATTACGATCTCGGCAACCCAGCTGTTCTAGTGAGCCGAAGTCTTGCCAGCATTAGGCCAGAGTTGGTATGATCATTCAATATGTTGGAAAGATGGCAATGTGCCATCAAATATCGCCACCGCTGTGGTGGTAAATGTTATACCGCCTCTTACGTAAATTGGTGTTAGCTTTCCAACTCCTTTGCCAGTACTGGCACCTCCAGCAACAGTAGTGAGCCATTAGCGGCCCGTGTTTCTATTTCCACATAAGATAGTACAGATTCGACCAAGGAGTATAGTAGATTATCTGTAATAGCCCATGGGGAAAGGGGAACACTGGCCGATATTGGCTCAGTACTGTTGCCAGAGGTGCCAGTACTGGCAAATCCAAACCTACCAAAGTTATCAAAACTGGCAAGAAGTCGACGTGATAACATCATTTCACATAAGAGCTTGTATAACATTGATAACCGTGTCAGTACTATCCATGCGTATGTGCCGTCTATGGTAGAATTCCAGCATTCCAACCTCATCCAAACAGTATCGATTGAATACTGGTCCAAGACTGTCTGTTCATTAAAATCAATACCGTTCAAAATTCGTCCAATAGATCGTGCCAATTGGGAAACAATGATGATCCTGGGTAGAAACAATTATTCCCGCCATAGGTTGGCAAATATAACCTTGCCAGTACCAGGCCATTTGTCGACTTCAGCAATTTCCACGTGGGAGCTTTACAGCAAAAACAATCCTATCCATCAGTGAATGGTGAAATGAGATCCTACTAGACTGCGAAACGTTGTTCATGTTGTTCATTTATCCATCAAAGGTATTCAAAGTAAAAATCAGAGGAACTTATAAACTTCTCATCTTGTTACTCAATTTGGAATTGTATTGAATTAGTGGTGTAATTCAACTCGATCAAATTCGCAGGTACGTGAAATTGGAAAGCATTTCATCAATTCGATCTTTATTGGATTCATTTTCTTCGGAAAAGCGGGATGAAAAAATGAAGAGGGGCAAAACTGGTCAGTATGGAATGAATATTGAATGCTTTCACTTCATACGCATTCAACACGTATTCGTTAAAATGAACTATGAATGATGTTCCCAACAATCCGTAATGATGAATTTTTTCAAAAATGTAGGGATAGGCAACGCCGAAACGTTTTGTCAAGGATTACCATCTCAGTGCTATTCCAGTTTGTTGGTTTAACATCCTACTCAGCGAAGAGAAGCAATGCATCGACATATTGATTTTGAGACAAATAATCCTACCTTGCTGTTCCTTCAAGTGCCACACAATGATCCCATTGCTGAACTTTTGTGTGAAAAGAGGAAGATTACGTTCTCATCAGGGACCTGGCTAAACATGATCCGTGGTATTTCTTAGGTTGTATTAATTCCTATAAGGACCCTAATGAAGCCTCTTTAGGCTCTGATGAAGTTCTGAAGAAAACTATGAATTATTAGGTGGTGTTTTTTACCACCTAAACGCGATATTATATCTTGTTGAGAATTAGTGTCTCTACTTAGTGTTCAGGAGGCTTGATCTTGAATTGCCATTTCCTCCGCATAAAATCCCATCATTTTACAATGATTTTCTCATCCGCTGAGAATCTGAAGAATTATTCAAATGGAATAAAAACCCTCTTGCGTCGTGTCACATCACCTCTCAAGAATCTCTCACATAGAAGACTTCGTACCTGGCGCTAGACGTGTCAATGTAGATACGTACTCGAGTAACATCGAATGAATATGCGCTAATTCAAATCGAGTACAACTGTAGAAAATAAAAATCGATTGTCGGTGGTTGATTCGTGTAAAACATACATACGGTGACCCAGCAAGTAAAACTCGAGTAAGAATTAATGAAAAGCTCTGTTCCTCAAAACCGAAAGTTATGAAAGTTATGTTGATTCAGTGATCCATTAAAGTGACGGTGGGTGGCTCATCGTGTTCCACCACACTCACTCCCCGCGCTTGATATATTTTCATTTCGAACGAAGTGTTTGAACTTTTCATACACATGTTTCAAAGTGGAAAGAGTAATATGATCGTCTTGACAATTCCAAGTAGGAGAAAAATGATTTTAATTAAAGGACACGATCCCTTAGACACAATGTTTGCGAAAGGAAGGATTCGTAAGAGAGAAGAGGTAAAATCTAAACTAAACCCTAATCGGATTAACCTACGTTGGCTCTGGGACAAGCCGAGAAAAAGACAAACGGAGTGATGGTAGGTGTGGTGGAGATGGACGGATATAGAAGAGCCGGAAAGAGAGAGAGAGAGGGGAGTTAGTACCGAGTGGCTTTTGTTCCAAAGTTTCAACGACAGAGTCAACTCCTTCCTGTCCCTTTCTAATTCTCGAGGAAGAAGCCAAACCGTGTGCCAATCCCCAGAGAGTGGCATGGAGAACCCAGCAGCAGCAGCAGCAGCAACAACGGTACCAGCACCGATATCGTTTCAAGGACTTAAACCCGGACTGGTAAGAGGACCGTTTCCTAACTCGTTACAAGTGCGCAGGCAGCACACCCCTCTCTCTCTCTCTCTCTCGTAGTCTCTTCAGAGTTCCTTGGAACGGAGACTCTCTTCGGGTTCTCTCTGTCTGTTATCCAATGCCCTCGCGCAATTTGAAATTAAAGCGAACCAGCAACGCAATAGCGGGAGGGGAAGCAACGTCGTTGTACGTTGTACGTTGTACGTTGTATACGTACGTTGTACAACGTACCTTGTACCACACGCTTGGCGTCGAGTCGAGTTCGTTCGTTCGGGCGTCGAAGCGTAAAACGAGCCATCATAGCGTTTCGACGTGAAATAGCCGTGGCCTTTCGGCGACGACGTAGCAACGTAGCGACGTAGAACGTATGACGTACATCTCACCTATATTCTCTCTGCAACATGCATAATTACTTTGTCACTATAGTTCCTCTAGTTCCTCTAACGACTTGGACTGCCCTGCTTAAACGAATATCTCTGTGTCTCTTTCTCTTCCTCTTCTCTGACATATTCCTCGGAAACTCCGCTTCAATAAAGTTTAAATTGAAGATGCAGTCAGAAATTGAATGAGAATATTGTGATCGATTCCAGGAAATTGTATTTTGTGACTTAATCAGGATTCAAGAAGATTGGAATATCTTTGATATGATGTTATTAAACGATAGTTTAGATTCTTTTCCTAAACAGTTTCATATACGTATGCTGTATTTCTCATGTATATATTTCGTGATACCTCGACTACATTTTGCGATAAGTCAAATGGGAAAGTTGAAATTACATTTGCACACAGACAGTTTTAAAACCTCCCAAGTTCATTTAGTCTTGCATAAAAGTTCTCGAAGGTATAATCTCGTTGCTCCATTATGTATTTGCTACCCTAGTAACACGAACTGCTCGAGTAGACTCCGACGACAAACTCTAACAATAGTTTCCCTTCCGTCTGCTACTAGCATGACCTGCCAAGCGGATCATTTCTATGAAAATGGTAGTGAATTTCCAACAGATTCTGGTGATAGGACCTTCCTTAATTCCGTCCGGTAATTACATAATTGTATACCATCTCTAAATTCACAAATCTGAACTGCAGATCTTTCTTGTCGGTTTACACAAGGCTAACTTGTTGGTTTTACGTTCGTTCTTGCTTCATAATATTCGGTATAACAAATGATATTCGCGAGTTGTATGTTTCGAATTCTATAACATCTGCCGATAACAGGGGTGGTCTCTATAAGGGCAATCCATTACACGTTATTATCGAATTGTAACGAGATCAATTCGTTCTCTTTTATAATCTAGTGGAATGATATGTTACGAAATGCGTAATATTCAATGTAATTCTGAAAATAAATGATTCAATGTTTCGAAGAGAGTAAATCCAGGCAACAAATTGAATTGGTAATATTGGAAATTAAATGCAATATTATATGATAATTGTAATCCCTCCGTGACCTATTCGAGAGTTACGTTTCACGATACAACACCCAGTGTCTGGAAAATCCATGAAAGCGAAATTTTCAGGCTTAATTTCCAGAGAGTGTAGAGAAGTTCAACACACCCTGTAGGTATTTATTTCTCCCCAAGTTATGGCTGGCTGCCAATATCAAGAATAACAAATATTTCGATTCAGCGTTATTCTTCTCCTTCTCGTGTTCTTTTTCTTTTTCATCACGATTTTGTAGATATACGATGTACATCGGTACGTATGTTTATCATTTGTTACTTTGCCAAACAGTTGTGAACGATTTATCAAAGATCGTGTGTCAACAAATTTCAAATCATTCCGCACATCAGAAATCACAAGATTATGATATTTGCTCTGAAGGATTTGTCCACACTCGGGAGTTGAAAAATAATGAGAGATAACTTTTACGATTTCTCTTTCTCGTACTTCTGTAGTTTTTCCGATGAGAATACCCGTTACGCGGGGAGATTTTTTTTTCTACAGCTCCTTCTGATGACGGTATCTGTCTTCCGTACCCACCGAGTAATTAATATAATATGAAAATGAACGGGAACCCATGAAAAGAAGAAAGTTTTGCGATGATGATGAATCTCGGTATATAGAGAGAATCGAGGGCAAAGATTCTGAACAAATAGAATGAATTTCTCGTTCGTGGAGGGTTTCATTCAGAGCCTCACTCTCATTTACTGTGCATTATCATTGTAATGTGCTCGTTGAAAACAATGAGGTGAAGGAGGAGAAGGAGGAGGAGTGAGAATTCTAAGGTTTTTTCTTGTGGGTTGAATCGGAGTAATACGATTGGAAAAGTTATGACATCTTTATATGTTTCCAAAGTACAAAATGAAACGATAAAGTGAACTGAATCTACTTTCACGGACGGTTTTTCCAATCGGGGAATCTCAGAAAATCTTGTAAGCTTTTTAAAAAAACCCTCGATAACTGTGAGAGATTGTGAGAAACTCGACATTTAATTTTCTGTACGTCGAGAAGAATATTTTCAGCATGGATTGGATATTGAAATTGATTGAATTCAACATACAATACATGAATAGTCGAACATGAGGATTCCAGAAAGTCTCCTGAAATGGTGCCAAAAATCATACTTACTTCACCCTCTTGGGGTATTTAATATCCCTTTGAGGAGTTGTGGAGTTTCAAAAGTAAGGCTTCGCACGAGACTCGCGTCAAAGAAAGATAAAATAGTTACCAATGATTATTCCAACTTCTTGTAATATCAAGATGATCAATATAATTTGAGAGTATAAATAGAATGGACGGAATGGGGTGGAACCTTGATCATGCAAACAAAATCAGCAGAGGTATATATCGAAATATGCAGCGAAACCTGCACCAAGACCCATACCAAGACTAGTTCTGAGACTGATAAGCTCAGTGTTGCCAAAAGGTTATGGACTTGCCGAGCTAGGTGGCGTTCCTGTTGAAAAAACCCAGCATGATCCAACAGGAAACCAACTTGATCCCAGCTGGCTCAACTTGGTATCAGATGGACCAACTTGGTTCCACCATACTGACCATGATGGGTGGCCCAATAACTAACGCGGGACCAATTTGGTTCCAATTGGATCAAGTTGGTTCCAGCCGATGCCAGTTACAGACCATGAGGGCAGTTAAGTCAGATTCGAATCCAGTGCTATAAATGTTATAATAGTGCTAAATCTAGCAACCGCGTTGCTGTTCTGAATTCTATGTGATTTTGTTACACCTTGAAAGAAGGTAGGAACTTGATTTCGCTCAGAAGTTTCATGTCTGGAATTCTCAAAACAGTATATATAGATCATTTTCCAATATAAGACGAGAGTCTCGTGCGAAGCCCTATTTAAAAGTTCCCGTAAGAATAGTGTGAAATTTTGAAAAGAAAACGTTTTGGTGGAAAGAAGTTTGGAGGTTTTTCTGAAGATCAGGAAAACTATGAACATCTCCAACACTCTCTGAAAACCTGTGGAATTTTCAAAGCTTTTCAATGAATTTTTTCCACCCAAGACGTCAAGGATTTTCTACTATCTCACATCACCACTCACATTCAACCATGTTGAATCATTGCAAACAATGAAACATCGATCAAATGGCGTACTAAAAGAAAAATTTCCCAAAACGCACACTGAGAGAAAGGATCTATTCAAATATTCGACAGCTAGGAAACTTAGTCACTGCAAATAAAAATTTAGTCGCGTCAACTAAATTTTCTTTGTCACAACTAAATTTTTTATCCCCATTGAATAAACCATGTTATTCATATTTCAGACAGCTAGACTTTTATTCACCCCAACCAGAGTCTAGCTAGCGTAAATAAAAATCTAGCTGTGGCAACTAACATTTAGTTGCCCCAACTAGGTACCCTTCTCTCAGTGCAGGATCATTTCCAGTTTTGTATCTCGAATAATTGAATTCATCCCAAACAATGATTCCATCCATGATTATCCAAATGAATCTACGGAACAGTTTATATCGAAGTTATCTCAGACTTCTCGACCGGGAAGCGGGAGACGAAGTAAAATCCCAACACAATGAATCGATTGGAAATCAAGACAGATACAGATAGAAATTATCATCCACGTTTGTCCTCGTTCGAACGATAGTTGTTGACTCTGTAAGCCGCAAAGCGTTCCCGCTATATTAACAGAACATTTGAGAAATCGACACTGAACTAAATTTCCCGAAAGCTTCAATTGATTCCGTGAAGTTCACCAACTCCGAGTCTCTTGGAACTTGCTTGTAATCTGATATTGATCACTTGTGAAAGTTGATTGCTCATTTTGGGGAGAACAAGGAGATTGTGTGAGGGTGTTTGTATGTGATTGTAGTAAGTGAATAATTGCGTTTCGAGAATACGGATGATATAAACTACTTCCCCTCGATAGAATTTCTACTTTTTCTTCTCCACAAGTTCAAAATCGTATCTTCCGATATCGTTACCCTTGAACCATGATTTATCATCCCTCACGGTGAGTATATATATGAATATTATTTATTCGTCGAAAAAATATTATGTCACGATATGAATATAGTTTTGTTGCATGCATTTATGCTGCATGTGGCGTTCTCGAGGGAGAATAAAGGGGAAAAAGGAAGGAGAGGTATGAGAGACCGGGCAAATGGAAAGACACATTTCGAAACTTAGCACGCGGCGAACGACGCGGCTCGTATTTCATTGGTAATGGCTTTGATAGTAAATTCAGAGCACCCCGTAGCTTGGAAGCTCGCGATAGGTCTTAGTAGAGTTCTGTGGTTCGTAGGTCACACACGCGAACCCAACCGCATTGGAATGGCCATCGTGGATCGTGTTTCCTCTATTGGGACAGATCCTACGTCTTCCTTCGTTCTTTTTCTTCTCCTCCTCCACCCGTGTTCTGACACATACGTATTCTCAGACGCGTATAATATCCAGACATAACTCATCCTATCCTAACTTTTATTTTTATTTGCTTTCTCACGTTGAAATGGAAAACTGCTAACCATCGTGTTCCTGTAGGGACATAATTTCACGGTATACGCTACTCTTCTTCCTCCTCGCCAGAGAGTAGAAGAACACTTCTGTCCGTTAATTCCTTTATACCGTTCCGACGGTGATGCGAGTGACGTAGCGAGGAATTGTGTTGATTCAATTCCACAGCTCGAGCTGTTGAATTCCTGCAATTGGAATTCATTGATCTGGATTCCATATCCACTAAAATTTGTGAGCTTCGAACTCATACGGTATCGAACACCTTCACACGCATTGGATTGGAAAATCCAATGATGATGTTAGTACAATGCAGATACATTGTCAACGTATGTATAAATGTACTAGAGTGATCAATCAGAGTGATCATGTAAGATGAAACACGTGGGGAATTTCCCATAAGGAGATGATTGTGAAATTCCATTGCTGCTGCACGTTTCAGCCGATTGAGCTTCAATGCTCATACATACTTGTGTCTCGTGGCATAAAAAACACTCGACGATATTCAAAATCGTCATTGATTTCTCATGATCATTACGCGTACTACGAGGGGGTAATAATATCCCTTTGAACCTCCCTTCCAACCTCTTGATCTTGGAATTCATTCGACAATGCAATATCAATGTACGAAGGAGACGCGGAGGCTTTGAAGCGAAGACGATATATATATATAGTATGTAATCAAGTGAGTGATGAAGCATTACGCCAGTACTTTGATCGAAACACGTCCATTCGTGTCCCACGATAATACTTGACAACGAGATCATCCAAGATATATCGAGATGACAGGGAATTCTCCACGTGAGTGGCATAATCAAATAATTTGTACGATCGTGCTTGCGCCAAATGATACGCCGGACAGCGATCTTTCAACGTCGTTCAGGGTAATCGTTACGAAACTTCTCTTCCCGTCGTCTTCGTTATATCAAAAGTTTGAACGCTGTTTCCTCAGGAACGAAGGTGACGACACTTCGGAGGAAGCTCTCTCTCTCTCTGTGTGATTTTGCAAATTCAGGGAAAGTCATCTTGTTTTTCCAATTGCAGTTTGGCACGGAAAAAACAAGGAAGGATGCGAAACGTGAAGAAGAAGTCAGAATTGAGAGGACGAATGGCTGAGTAGGCGGTGGTGAGGGTTCGGGTTTAGCAGTAAAGCATGGAATACCAAAGAAATTCACGCGCAAACGGGAGGCAAAGACGAATGAGCCTTCTAGAGCGGAAAAATATGGCTGCTGGACTGTCTCTCGAATCCTTTTCACTCGCGTAAATACGTCCCTGTGTACGTATTCAAAGATATATGTATATATATGCATAAATGTGTAAGTACGGATCTTCCTGTGATTCATAATGCTCCCCACATCTGATCGTGATAGGTGATTTTTTCTTCCTCTCGATGAAAGAATACAAGAAGGAAGAGATCGAGATTCAAATGAATAAATAAATAGCACTTTCAGGAGGGAAAAACAATACGAAAATTCATGAAGAATCCTTTATAAAGAGATCTCATTAAACAACTTTCTCAAACCTAAACGTTTCCATACATTTTGTATCTCTCATCCCTCCGAGCGTGGAGAAAATCTTCTTTTGTTATTTGACGTGGGGATTACATACGAGTTTCAACAGGATTTCAAGGATGACGTCCTTGGTCCACTTTATCTTGAAACCTCATCTCGATAAACACGGTGGGAGACAAAAACCCCGCACACCTCAAACAATTTTTTGTCCTCATTCTTGATGGTTTAATACATCTAAATTTGGTCATATAAAATTTGTTCTCCATTCTTTCTTGCGGCCGACAAACGTTAAAAAGCTGACGTCAGCCGAGGTTTTTATGATTTTTACGTCCCAAACGTCCCTCGAGGCGATCGTCAAAAGTCCTGGAGGAGTTGAAATGGTCGTGGTTGGACTACGAGGATTCCATAGCGCGCACGTACATATGTACTCACAAACAAACGTGAGAGCTGTAAAATCCTTCTCTCCTCAGTCGGTTAATGAGCACTGCTGTGTTTTTGCGTTTCGCCCCGGGACAAGCGAGGCGGCAAACTTTCGAGCGACGAGGGACGAGGATGGAGAATGAAATGAAGGTTGGAGAGATATAGATTTTATAAATTGATTTTTCAAATGTTCAGTTGACGGAACCCTGAAAATTCTCGTGAATTCAGTTGGATCGCTTTCTAGGTGCATATAGGAGAGAATATTGCAGCTCGGCTTCTGGCTCTTTTCGAGGAAAACGGCTATAAAATTTCGATGAAAGCGCGACTGGAATGATACCGTTGTCATAAAAGTATCACGGGGACAACAACGAACAAGACAACGTGGGAGCGTCGGAGACGTCAACGATACGGAGACAAACGTGTAGGAATACGAGAAACAACGATGCCATCTATTCGCACGTTGTCCACGAAATACAAAACGAAACATCCTAGCTGGCGCACTCGCTCTCTTACTCACACATTTAATGTTTCACGTTTTACCTCCTTCCCACCGCAAAGGCTCTTCACCTTTTCTTTTCTCTCTCCAGTGCACGTACATTTTCATTCTCCGCTAAAAACACGACTGACTGCCAAGTCCGTGTTTCGACGACTACGACTACGACCACGACAAAGAAATACCACCGGGCTGAGAACGGAGTGCAATTACCATTCGAGTTGAAAAATTCTAAGCCATACATTTATATATACGAATAACTGTTGTTCTCCCCCTTCATTCTCGGTTCTCGCTCATTGTTCCAAATTCGCATTGGATTGGATTGCGCATCGAAAGAAACTCGTATGCGGGTTGGGAGTCCGCTAACCCTACTCTATCCGGTGATATTAAAATATGAAAATGTTAACCAGAGCAATCTAGATTTTCTGTTGAACAATGTATATTCACGAATTATACATGGAAGCCCGAATCTTTCCCCATTTCCCCTCCGATAAACGACTTCTCCTTGCGTAAAAGCAGGAAAGCGGAGAGGAAGCTATAAACGGTACCTACTTTCCACGAGTTTGCTTCCTTGATTTCCAAGAAGAGGATTCCCATAAAGGGTTGCTACGCCTGCGGTTGTAAGTGAAAATCGGATATATCGTGAGCCGGAGAGAGAGAACACCAAACCAGGGAAGGAGAGTGGAGTAAGCGAGTGAGTAAGCGAGTGAGTCGAAGATCGTTTACGAGGACATAAAATTTGCCATTCCTCATCGTACGCGTGTCCTGCAGAGAAGAAGAAACTTTTCGATTCCTCTTTCTCAAGCATATTATATTTTTTCTCTCTTCTCCCCCAATTTTTTTGCCCTTCCTCTCTCTCGAAATCATCCGTTATCGTACGTTTGTCATAAGAATATGCGTATCCAAGGAATATATTTTTCCTCGTTACTATATCATTTCTCTTGGTCTCTCTTTTTCTCTCCAATAGGGAGAAAAAAATATTTTTCTCCTATATTGCTGTTATTAGTTTCGTGTCGTTCTACCAGCAGCGAAGTTCTGTTCTCCTCTTGTTCCTCGATGCAATAAGATTGGTTGACTCTTTTCGATTATCATTATTATTATTCACGTCCCACCTGAACGATTCACTACGCGAAATGGAGGAAATATTTATCACACGGGAAAAGAAACATCTGCTGGTACACGATATTTTGAATTCTTTCCCTTCTTCTTTTTATTCTTCTTTTTTTTGTGTATATTTATTAAATTGGGGGAGAAATATGTATCGAGTCTCACATTTTGCGTTTCTGGGACGAATAGAGGAGAGCGGGGGAAGAAGAGAGGGAACTTTTGCGGGAGATCATGAGTTCGCGGGGAAGCGGGGTACGTAAAGTACTGTCTGTATTTCAATTGACCAAAGTTGCGTTGGAACGTGCGTTGGAGTCGTTGTTCAAATATCAACTGAATTGTTACGGAGCGATGGGATGACGAAAGATACAATTGATTCAAAGAATTCTCATTCTGGGATAAATAGGGTGCAGACTTTCGAGGATAAACTCTCTCTCTTGGAGAATTTCCCTCATTGCGTAGACTGTTTGATCCAAAAACAACGTTGAAGTGAATGAGAGTGGGATACGCCAACACTTTTAGTGCCTTTGAACCATGGAACTGCTCATTCCAAAATTTCTATTTCTATAGGTCCGAACTGTAAGGACCCCATCGAAATTGGCATTCAATTTTTTTGCCTGTTCACCACAGACAGATTTCTGTGGGGTACGCGTGTCATTGAGGTTGCCGTAATGAGCACTTCATTGAAAATTTTCGTTCAGTTTTTATTAGGGGTGCACGAAACTCGGGACGATTCGATACTCGAAAATATCGTCGATACTGGGGAATATCGGTATCGTTTTGGGATTGACACGAAATTGAGAATAAAGATCTAATCCCGTGAAAAAATTGTCCATGCCTCATCAGACGTGATCAGGCATGATCAGGCCTCAATTTTTACCCACGTGATGAGGACTAATCATGCTCAATTACGCCCAATCACGCTTGATTATGCTCTATCATACATGGGAAATTCATACAAAATCAATCAGTTTTCTGTAAGGAATGAAACTATACCAATTACATCAAACACTGATTCATTGTCAATGATTTCGACTCATTGTGTTTATGCAGTTTCCAGTTTTCAGGCATGATCGGGCATGATAAAGCAGAGGGGCATGCGTTCAGGGCCGATTTGGAATGGTGAAGCATGTATATTCATGATAAAAAATTCAACCTAGAATCATTTTGTATGAATACTTCTCAGTCAATGAGATTTTGCATGATCACGGGCGAGAATAGTTCATCTAGCATGATCGCAGGTGGTTCAGCGTGATCATGGGTGCCTACGTGGTTACAAAATTAAAGTCTTCCTGATGATGAAGGAAGTAAAAAATGCACGACCAGGCATAGTCAGACCCAAACACGTGCATTTAGTATTGAGCACGAATAATCAGGCTAAAAAATGTCCATGATTAGGCCTAGGCAGGCGATACCGTGTCCAACGATACCGAGACACATCGATATCGCATCTGATAGTATTTCTCGATATCGGACGAGACCTTCAAAGTAAAACACGAACCAAGTTCAACACAATTCAAAATTCAGGAAGAAGTTTTTCTCGTATATTTGAAACCAATTCAAGATTTTATCCTGGGATGTGAACAGCAGTCATTAAAAATTCACTTGCAAAGACAGAAGAGATAGTTTCGATACACTAGCGACGGATAACGATGTTACTGAAGTTAGAATCGTTTATTGAAATGAATCTTTGATCCAGTGACAAAATAATCGTTCACCAGTTTATTCTCCAAACACGATGTTCCATTCAACAAAGTCTATTCTAAAAGAGGAATGACAATTATGCATGAAATTGTTCCACTTTTGATTTGTTCCTTCTAAAGAGAATTGTAATGTCAGTAGAGAGCCTTCGTCTCTTTGTTGAATAATTGCAGTGATACACTATTACCCGACAACAAAGTAGACAGATATTTTGAAATTGGATAAGAAATTCTAATAATAATATGCGACTAGAACTTGGATCTACGGATAATAAACATTTGTTTGTCCCATATGAACCATCATATAACTGTCGTACAGAATGAAGAAAGTCAAATAAAATGGACAAGATCGGGAGATATCTGAAAACAAAACTATGAAATACATCGTGGAGGTTGAAAATTGAATCGTCACAGAATACTTATACGATTCACATAAATACGTCCGATCCCCGACGAGAGAAACTCATATTCTCGCATGTTTTATGAAGTGTCAAAGTGTCTGAGATGATAAAAGAGTCATCGTAAAACAGCGTTACGTCGATATTTATTACCAGAAAATACTTCGACGAAACGTATAACTGAAGTAATTTGATGAAGCCTAAACTCGATATTGAATATTCTCATATTTACGACTTGGAGATAGTTTGTTTCGAAGATATACTCGAATTATAGGTATAATGAGTAATTATTCGTTTGCTGCGATACATCGTTAGCCGTAAGATAACATTTCTCTCATCATTATAATCAAAAACTTCTATTGCTTACAAATCAATTATTCTCATTTCCGTGGAATATGTTGGAGATCCGAGAGTTTGTACTGTTGTTTCTCTGACGTCTCGTTCCTTTATCTCAACAAACTCCTCATAACGGAAATGAGAGAAACAAATAATTCTCTTTCAACATCAAAGTTATACAGTAGTTTGGTATTCTGATGTTAGAACCAGAGACGTTTCTCTGTACCTCTTCGCACACACTCATCAATATCACAATTTCAATAATTCACGTACAGACGCGTATCATTGATCTTGACTACTTGGACGAAGTACACGCAAATCGAAAAAGTTCAACAATTGTTTGAATATAGTTAATCGAGAGAGCGTGAATACATCATCGATCATTACAGATGATAATTTTCAAAATTAAACTGTAACGAGTGGAAACGTAATGTAACTTTCACGTGAAACGGTAGAGCGGCGAAGAGCCGCAGCTGGAATTATAGTCTCAGGTGCGGGACCGAGTATTGAAATGAAATTTGATCAGTTTCCAATTGACTGTATAATGAAACTTTAATCTTTGCGAACAAACACTATTTATATAAATCTTTGTATTCGTATAAGCCGATTTTATCCGACATCGTATTCGGATATTTATACGCTTCGATGAAACACTGTTTATCGAATTTTTGTATTTTATCGTCAACGGAGCAGGTGCGCGGCAGAAAATTAAGATCAGTAGTAGCAGCAGCAGCAGCAGCTCAAAAGTATTACTCCATTTTGAATTGGAATGATGAGAACTAATGGAAGTTGAGATTAAAGGAAAGAAAAAAAAATAATTGAAGGAGTCGATAAAAGTTGCGTGAAAAATCCCTCAAGGACCCTCCGAGCTTTCTAATTAAAAGGTCGAGACAAGGCGAATTTACGAAGGTCCGTGACGGGATTGCAGGATATGGCAAAGGTATGGAGAGAAGAGAGAAACAGAGGAGAACAGGCAGCAAATAATAGAAGCAAACGAAGTAGGTTGCCGGAGCCCGTAGTTGAGAATCCTCAAGCGAGAGAAGAGAGCGAATTTTCTATTGGAGCAGAGGTTTTGAACTGTCTCACTCACCACTCTTTCCATCCGCTCTTCCTCCCATTGTCCCTCGTCGATTCTCTCTTTCCCTCGTATCGTCCCGAGTATCGCAACATCAAAGGTGGTTTCAAATTATTAATATCATAACACGAAAACGTGAACATTTTTTCCAAATCTTCTAAACAAAAAATACATCCTATCTCTTCAAAACTGAAACCCGAGGTGAAAATCTCTCTTTTCCGAGAGCATTTCAGGTCGTAGAATGTAACACGAAGTCTCCTTTTAAACGACAACGAATGGCCGACATCCTGTGAATTGCATAGAAAAGGAACCAAAAGACGAAGAATTAATGAGCACACGGCCGTGAAGTTCTGGATGAGCCAGATAATTGAAGTCCTCCAAGATAAATTCATTTTTCATTTAATTTTCTCGTGACGATGGTCCTATTTTAACTATCTCATCATCAGGGTTTTCCTATGAGCCATCCTTTCACGAGAGAACAAACAAAGAAGCGGATCGAGAAGTTCTTGTTTTTCGACTAATGAAGTTGATTTTATGCCAAGTTGAATCCAACTTGGACAATTCTGTCCTGATAATAATAGCTCGTCACAATTATTCGAAACCGAATTGTAATGAATTTATGAGAAAGATTCCGAGTTTATCCTGGAGGAACGAGAATACACGAATTCTTCAATTCTCTCTCCCCCGATTGATGAAATTTTTATGAAATTTTCAACACGTTGGCAATTGATTTTTCAAAAATTCAAAAAATTCCACAAAGAGAGATGAAAGGGCGATGGAATATTTATTTCCAAAGATCCACGATTCGGAGATAAAGAAGATGTTTTCAACGTATTTTTGAAAACGATTGCGAAGTTATCTCTTATAAGAAATCTTTCAAATATCGTCCCGTTCAGTTTGCAATCCAAGAAGTTTTCTCTTGTTTTTTCGCTTTCATCGGCACTTCCCAACAAATCATGGTGATTCTAGCTTCAGATAAAGTCAACACAATCTTTCGAAACGATAGTGTGCTAATAAAAAGCGAGAGAGATACTACTTTCTCTATCATATGGTCGAAAGGAAGATATACTATCGTCGAAAAGCAGAGACGATGAAATTCAATGTGAATGGATCAAAATATTACGCCAGTGAAAATGAATGGCTTTCGAATTTCATTTCGAAATAGATTTATTATACTCTCCATGGAAGATTTCCTTCAGGGGAATGATATTCTCGAAACAATATTGAGGAGAGTAGAGCAATTCTTATTAACAAGGACAATATATCGATCAACAACTGTAGCTACCAAGTCACGAGTCACGAGTCACGAACTGCTGTTACACGACACATACGGTGATATTGTATTCGATGATCCTCTTGATGGGAACAGATTTTCGCATGGGTGATCAAATATACAAGATGGATCAAGACGGGTCGTAAACATCGGTAAATTTCATTATAAAAGCGGGAGAAAATATTTGCATATGTGCAGGAGTTTGTTAACACGATGTTTGTCAACATCACTGCAACATCCCTATCGCGGATAAACGTACCCACGCTGGTGTACCAGCATTCATGTATCGAATGTAATCGAATTGAGTGAGGTACTAAAAGTATGACGCCATCGAGTTTATCGAACTATAACCGGGTGTTACGAGAGTAACGATCTCGTGTAACGGAACAGACAGGATATTACGAGTTTTTGGACACAAACGCGGCCACGTCTCATCGACGCCAAGTACGTATGGGCAAAAAAAATTCGTATAACCTCCTCTGTAAATGTTTCATGAATAATATGTCATACACTCGACGTGTCACTGTAAACAACGATATTTCCATCATATAATTCGAATATTCGCGTCCGTTTGAACCCGCTGCTGTTGTTAGGCTCTTTGATGATTCACGCGATATGCGATATTGAGGTATAGGCTTTTCAAAATTTTATCCGATCAAAATATCACACTTGTTCGTGATTTTATCTTCCTCTCTTTTTTTTTCCAAACTTTTGATCGATCGATTTTTTGTTTCACAAACTCGGACGTGGCACAGTAATGCATGCGCTGTGTTTTTTGTATCGTGCGATATGCAGTGTCGTCACGGTACATACTTTACGCAATAAAACATCAGAAGATAACAAATCATTATGTGAGGTAGTATTCGACAAATAACGACGGATTCAACTCCAACCTGGAAGCTCAAGGATAAAATGTGCTCATGAAATTTCGGGATAATATAAAAGACACTTCCGGAACGGAGCCACATCTGTCATCGTATTCCTGGCACCAAAAAATAAACCTAGCACACCGACAAGTGCGAAGGGGCGTGAACAGTCATTCCACCATACATATACATCTTCTCGTCAGTCTCGTCAGTCTCGTCACTCCGGCATGTTCGTAAAACTCGCAATTTCCGTGCACGCGAAGACGATGCGGCCCATAAAACTTCTCTTCGATGTTTCTATTTCGACACGTTGAAACTTTTCATTTGATGGCGAATCATCCTTTTAATACAATTTTTATCTCTTCCTCTCTGCCAAGGTGGAACGAAAAAATAGATGCAGTGAACAAAAGTAGAGAAAAAATCTCTGAACGGTAAAACAATGCAATTTAATTTCAATCGAATCGATTACCTTGAAAAATACTTGGAGAAAAAAATTTGTGAATTCACCGATCGCGCATGATGTCCGTAGCTACAACTCGTTCCCGTTGAAATTTCCTGAATCCTGTTGGTTTACTGATGGAGCGAGAGATCGACTACTGTGTGTGCTGTGTGTTTTCGAGTATTTGCATTCTACGAATAATCCTTCTCCTCCTATTTCTTCTGATCGACACTCTGGTGTACTCGTCATGCTGCTCGTCGAGTGATTTTTCGACTCACTACAATATCTTGTTCGATATATTATATCGAGGAATAATGTCCTCGAATGTAAAAGTACCTATACTACACAATCGATATATGTACGATTATTCTTATTCGTTATATCTTCTCGTCATCCAATTAACAATTTTTCGCACTCGTAATCGTATACGATGGAATGTCAAAAATTTCCAACTCAAACGAATAATATATATATATATATACGCACGCATATCTTTCATACCGCGTCAGAATTTCAGAGTTCCATTCACTTTCATCCATTCGTTCGAATTTAATCTCTCCATAGTCGCAAAATATATCACGATAAATTCTGTTTGAAGGAAGTAAAAGAGATGAAGAAAAATCCAATTAGAATGAATCGAATATTTTTTGAGAGCTGGGAAAATTACGAGGATGTAATGATTTCCAATTCCCCGATGTATCGCCGATATAATGGATTGAAACTCGTGGCTGGACTCATCTCGAATGTATCATTGATCTCGTTGAACTTTAATTATGAAGCCATTATCGTTGAGAATCAATGTATGGCGTAATAATAATTCTCAATGTCGGTATCAAATTTATTAATTACTGAAATATTCGCGATAGCTGTGAGCGGTGAAACATATTAGGCGCCCGTGTAAAAATTGTCCACGCTTGCTCACGCCTGATCAGACTGTAGTCATCAGCCCTGATCAGGCGTGATCAGGGCTCAATTTTGTACCCACGTGATGAGGACTAATCATGCCCAATTACGCCCAATCACGCTTGATTATGCCCCATTATACATGAGAAATTCATACAAAATCGATGAGTTCTTTTATGAAGGAATGGAACTATAATAATGTTATCAGACATTAATTTATCGTTGATCGTTTCTACTTTTTGTGCTTGTGCAGCTCCCATTCTCTCGTTTCCAGTTTTCAGGCGTGATCATGCGGGATCAGGCGTACGCGCCCGCGTTTGGGGCCGATTTAGCATGATCCAACATAGGTAGTTGTAATAGAAAAATCAACACAGAGTCATTTTGTATGAATATTCCTCAGTTGGTGAGATTTTGCATGATCACGAGCGAGAATGGTGGATGAGACATGATTGCTGGTGGTTAAGCTTGATCACGGGTTTCCACATTGTTACAAAATTAAAGCCTTTGAAGTGATGACAAGCTCAGGAATGAACGACCAGGTGTGATCAGGCTCAATCACGTGCAGTCAGTGTTGAACACAAATAAATTCGCCGAAACATGTCCATGATCAGACCTGAACGATTTTTTCACGGATGTACAACTTTTTCTCCAAAATTTGAGACTTCCCATTTCAGTGTTTCCAAATATCTCTTGACCGGTTTTGAGACATGTAGCCGAGCATTATCGTGTTGGAGGATAACTTTATCGCGTCTTCTTTGGTACTGTGGCCGTTCCTCCTTCAATGCTCGACTCAAACGCATCGATTTCAATAGCGCATAATACACGATACCGAGCTGATCCCACCAAACGCGGAGCATAACCTTGGCACCATGAATATTTGGTTTAGCCGTCGCAGTGGGGACATGTCCGGACATTCCCCAAGATTTTCTGCGCTTGGGATCATCGTAATGGACCCATTTTTCGTCACCGGTCACAATGCGGTGTGAAAACCTCTTTCGATTCTGTCTTTTAAGCAGCTGTTCGCGAGTGAAGAAACGTCGTTTAACATCTCTTGGCTTCAATTCGTACGGACCCCAATTCCCCTGTTTCTGAATCATTCCCATGACTCTGAGGCGTTTCGATTCTGCCACTCCTTCTTGCGTTTGGCACGAATCTTCATCGAGTAATGCCTCCAATTCAGAATCTTCAAAAATTTTCTCTCTTGCACCGCCATGTCGATCCTTGACATCAAAATCTAAATCAACCTTTTTGAAACGTTGAAACCATTCGCGACACGTTCTTTCACTCAAAGCAGCCTCACCGTGAGTACTTGAGAGCATCCGATGAGCCTCAGCGGCAGTTTTCTTCAAACGAAAGCAGAAAATCAGAACTTCCCGCAAATTACGAGAATTCGGCTCAAAAACTGACATCGAGTGAAAATTTATGATGTAATTCAAAATTCACTAGTATGACGATGTTGTTATTTTGACACATGTCCAACCTCACTGTGTGACATTTATTACCTAATCTATTCCGACCGCCACCTACCGACGCAACAATGTATTGTAAACGCTGGAAGCAAAGTTAGACACCTAATAGATTCAGTTCCCATTGTGTTGGATGTTTCGTTTCATGGGATGCATGGAATAATGACGTTTTCTTTGAATTGAGGTTAGAATTCGTAGAGAACAAAAGAAAAGAAACGCGAGTGTGATGTTTCTCATACCACGTTTATTCTTGACGAATATGAAATCTCCGGAAACGAAGACAAAGGAGGAATATCGAATACGTAACGTATCTGCTTGTCTAGTGATTTCACTAGGATTCGCGTTCAAAGTTCCCGAGGGCATGATAAATCCCGCAGAGCTCGAGCCACGTAGTTGACGACGCTTATGTTGAGAAGTGAGACTCCAAAGTGTGAACAAAGCGGGAAACAAAGGGAAAGAAGCAGCAGCCTCCTGTGTATCTCGAGAGATGAAAATGGTATAAAAAAGGTGAGAAGAATACTTCTTATATATACGCTCGCTCCTCTCTCGCTCTTTGTCTCTGGACGCACTCTTGAGACATACATATATACATATAGATACATTGTTACGTCTCGCACGACGTTTTCCACGAGTTGTCTTGAATTCTCGTCTTGGTGATTCTATATCGAAAATCGAGTTTGGAGAGAGGAGTAGTCTCGCTATGACTACTACTCCTCCCTCCTCTTGTGTTCTTTCGATCACCCCAGCGGAAGAATTCGCGTCTCCCTCTCTTTCTGCAATCATAATCTTCTTTCATTCTTACACCCACGTGTAGATGTCCCAGATCAAAGAAAGGTTGAGGACACGTAGACAGTTATATGTGTACGAAAGTAGAGGAAGAGGGAGGAAAAAGCGCGAAAAAGGGGAGGAGTAAAGCCGGAGGATTATCTGACAGAGGTCTTTGGATTTTCAACGAGAGCGTTAGGAGGACGCTTCTTTTAGCTTGGCTACGTCTGTACAATGGAAGAACGAAAAAAGTATCGCTCTGTCCTCGTTTTCGTTCCGCGTCTTGTCTCCTTTATACTTCTCACCGACATCGACATCTGGCCAGGTCACATACGTCCTCGCACGTGACAAAAACCTCTGAGATGTCGTTCCTTCGCTGCTTTGATTCCCCTCCCCATAGCTTCCGCAACTCCTCCTTTTTACCCTGTTCTGCCTGTCCCACTTCTCATTCTCCCACTTCTCACTCGCAAAAGGCACACGACAGAAAGTGAAGATCGAAGTCCAAGCCATGACGAGCTTTTGATAATAATTTTCTATTTGCTTCTCGTCTCCTATATCGATCGACCCACCCTCACTATTCAAAATTTGTTCATTAATTCAAAGGATGCTTGAATTTAGAAACTCTTTCCAGTCATTATCGATTCCGTGACTATATATCTCTTTGAGAGTAGAAACTCGGATAATGTATCCATCGTAATAAGGCGCTCATTAGAGAGAGCTTTGAAGAGAGAGAATATTATCAATTTCAACTCCTCGATGGAACCAGATGAAGGTTTCATAAATTCTTTTTGGGGAGGGAAAATCGTGTCGCATATATATTTCAACAAATGTAAAGTCTGGAGTTTCCCAGGATTCTTTTATACAAAAAGAATAGTGAAAGGTTCACGAAGGCGGGCTGGTTTGAATTTTGTCAGACGTCGGGGGTATGAAACGGCAATAGCTGTAGGTTATAGATTTGAAGGAGAGTATAGGGTGGAAGGAAGAGAGGCAGAGGAGAGAGGGAGTGATTGAGATTTATCGAGCAAACCCAAGTTCGATATCAAACTATATGTTGCATGGTGCATGGTGGTCGACCGCTTGTCTGTCAACTTACAGATTGAATCGAGTCTCCACAATCCATACTCCTAGAATTTTCAGATTATAAATCGACATTTTCGTGGTACGAGTGCGTAATGCGGGTACCTATCCGTAACACGAACGTTTCATTGAAATTCGATGATATATGTGTAGTCCGAAAAATTATTCTTCAGAGTATATTCCATAGCATCTTCATTTGTATGAAAAATATCTAAGCTACTCTGTTTATTTTCAAAACTTGCAGAGTGGCTTTTTAAACAAAAGACACCGATAACAATATAATACCGTTGTCCCACTGAGGTATATAAGATAAAGTTACAAGAAATTTACATACGACTTTCTTCATAGTACATCAATTTTTGAATATTACCGTCGAGGAAATGAAATCGATGTTTATCTCAAAAATTGATAGGGAGGAGAGATAGCGATTGTACTTGGACATTTGTCGTTCCGAAGAACATATCCGTTTTGGAGTAACATATATGAGAACGCCGGAACAGTTCAATAAAATCCTCTCCTATCGAAGATCGGGAGGAAATCGAATGATGGAGTTTTTATTGACTCGTTGAATTTCAACAAAAGAGTCTCGCAAATGTATTTTTATACAGCAGAAGAGGATGCTTTTGATGATACGGTGACGATATTTTCATTTATCAACATCAACTCGAGATGAGCGGACAGAGTTCGAATGAAAACATTTCATTGAGCTTATTGAACTGATTCCTAGCTGGAGAATGAGACTTTTTGGAATTTGGAGAGAAAAAAAACTTCTTTCGGTAGTTAAAAGTATGGAAAATTCAAATTTTCCACCCAGTTCCAAAGAATGAGGAGTGGAAAGAAGTCATTCGAAGTCTGCGGGCATAGGGTGAGAAGCAAACAGTCCACCAGGGTCGGTGTACGTTAACTGGAGGGATAAAACTTTCCAGTCACAAGTTCATGAAAAATGAAATACGCAAAACTTCAGGCATGGAACTGTTCATGGGAACTTCGTGAGAAAACGAGGAAATGCTGAAGATTCCATCAATGTTGGAAGAATGCTTTGGAAACAGTCCTGTTATCGAAAAGTCTATGAGAATTTCATGAAATGCTGTGGTTGCGAAGCTTTTGATGAAGATAGTGAAGTAGAGATAGTTCCTCGCTTGGGACTTTGTATTAGCGTTTAAGGAGCTGTTCAGAATATCTCCATAATTGAATAAATATACATGGAGAGGTCGGAGGGATGAGGATTTTTACACTTTTCGTGAAGTTTTCATTGCACATCCGTGAAAGATCACGTTGAATAACTGTGAGGATGAATCAGGTGGAGAATGGTTGTTAGGTTTTGAATGGTTCCTGTCTCTGGAAATCTGGTCAAAAACTGACAAACTGTCTGAGCGATTCCGTCTGGAATTGCGAAATTGGAACATCCTGTCAAAACCTAGCAGGAACATTTTCGTGGATTTTTGACTCTATATCCCAGATGTGGAATTCAAGCACAACCGTCCAAAAATTTGCTGTCGGTTTTTGATAGGATGTTCCAATCTTATTTTTTGAATTCCTCAGTGTCGATAACAGCCCATGTGGGAATGGAAACACGGGCCACTACTGGTTCACCACCGTTGCCGGAGGTGCCAGTACTGGTAAATCTAGAGCGACCAGATCTATGGGGCCAGTTGGATTGCCATTACTGGTAAGAAAGTTGGAATGATAACACCATTTTACATGAGGGCCAGTATAACATTTACCACCACGACCGAAGGGATATTTGATGTAAGTCTGCTATGGTGAAACTCTGGCATTGCAACAGGATCAAGAGTTTTACCAGAGCTGGATGAGAAACAGCGAGGAGTCGGAATGATGACATCCTATGTAGAAATTTGAACCCGACCCAGTACTGGCCCAGTACCAGTAGCCGGACTTACCAGGAGTGATCATATTTCAAGCTAAAAGAAGATACATTGAAATAGATCTTTGGAAATCTGAATGATTCATTGTTCTCATTATCGTCATCGGAGAAAGGCACTTTGGAAGTGACTTCTTGAAAGTTCATCGAGTGAGGATTGAACTCGGCTCCTGCGAGTGAGAAACTGAGTCTCTATCACATCAGCTGATCTCCGAGTTGACGACGAATCACTCAAATTGCCATTTATAGTGATAGGATCGTTGAAGTCATACAATTCACCATAGATTTCGTAGTGGAACAAAGTCCTACCAATGCTGGCACATTGTTGTCTCTCGAACATATTGAATGATGATACCAACTCTGGCCGAATGCTGGCAAGACTTCAGCTCACTACAACAGCTGAATCGCCAAGATCGTGATTCTAACGTCAGCTACTTCTTTCTGAATTTTTACACAAATTCCACCGAATTTGGAAGAATTTCAACCGAGTGTTGGAGCATATTCTGAAAATCTGAAAGAAAATGATAGTAAAAAATTAGAGTCACATTTTCTGAATTTCCAGGAGGATTTTTCTTAGAGTGTATTTCATATATATATATATATTAATTGTTACATCTCTGTTCAAACGTGTGTTGGAAGGAAATAACAAGTTTGATAGAAAATTTGTTCCCATGAATCCAACAATCATCTCATTCACGATATCATTACGTTCCAACGTTATCGTCGTCGTTGGAGTTTGAGAATCGAAATGATTACTTTCAATTCCCTGAGTTGGAAGGAAACAATGATTTTCTTCTCGAAGGGAACGTATAATCGTATAATTAATCACGTATTGAAACCGTACACAATTATATAGTTATTAGATGTACGTCAAATGCACAATCTTCATGTTACATTAAACTAGTAGCACCTACCAAACTTGTAATTGCATTAAACCGAAGTTCCATTCAAACTTCCAAGTATTAAACTAAGTCGAACGTGAACTCGAAATTATATTCTTCGTAAATTTCCTCGAATGCTCGTCGATGCAAAAGTGTGAATTAGTTGTAAAATAATGTATATCTCGCGTGAGACGAAATAAGGCATAATCCGACTCGATGGCTCCGTTTCGAGAATGAATGGAGAGCGTTCATAGAAAATTGAAAATTGAATTTCAATTTAAAATTCAAAACAAAAAGAACGAAAAAAAAAGATCATTCGAATTCTACATCCCCAAAGAATGTGGAATAAAACCCCAAGCGGTGATCAAGATTCAATAATCAGGGGATATCGAGTCATCTCGATCATCTCACAGCATCTCAACTCCGCTCCTTATCATCGAAAACATATCGTACCATTACCATCTTGTGCTACATAAAAGAATATGTCGATATTCACTTTATGTACTTCCACGATAAACACTACTATAAATTTTCACAAAAGACGGTATATGGTGGTAAAATCGCGCAATACGATAACCTTTTGAAGCTTGTCCAAAGTCTGGATAAGATCCTTCACCACGGTCTTCTTCCCAAGAAGAAGGATACGAATCGGTCTTTACGACCCGACAAATTGACGGATGCTTGAGATTCTAGTCCGCCCAGCTCGTAAACCGAATGTAGTGGAACATCGATAGACATGCGCGCGAGAATGCACCCTTATCCACATTTATAAAACACAACACCCACACCTTTTATTTCCGACATTATCATTCCACCGGGACGAAGATTAGGAATTCTGAGGAAATTCTATTCCATAATCTCTCTACTGAACTCGCTCTCGGCTCTGCGCCGAGTCATCATCCAGGAAGATGAATTCGAGTTGCACAATTTCCCAGTGAACGGAATCTGAGCGCGAAAATCGGAGTACGCGTACGGGGTATGGATTCTCTTTATGGTTATGCGTTTCGTTTCGAATAACAATTCAACGGAATATATTCCGTAGGGTCCGATCAACCGACGACCGTAAATCGATGATCCCTTTCCTCTTCTCTCTCCTTCAATCTCAAAATCGAAATGGAGAATTCTCAGTGCGCGTTGCAGGCAACCGCGATGGGTTTAACTTATGCGGTCATAAATGTATGCGAGGGAGCGATTTCAACTTTTGTGTATCGTTGAGAATTTCTTAAACTGTGAACGCATAAATAGATTCGCAGAAATATCCTCGACGTGATTTCGTTTGGGATCGTTTGATTGTAGTATGTGTACATATGCGGTACATGTTTTATCGGATAAATATTTATTCGACTTCATGTGAATTTATTATATTGATTCTGAAATGAATGGGGAATTGAAATCTGTTCTCTGAAGTGTGGTACGTGTAATTATGCGGCAATTGATGAACGTGGATTGGAAATTTCAAATATCTTTGTGTATCGGAGTGGTTGAGTATTGTAAAGTTTCATTCCTCTTGGTATGCGCCCATTCGTTATTATGAACGAATTTTGAAATTCATTCGTTTCGAATGAATATGCTAATTGAATGGTTCGAGAATAACAAACGGAACTGAATTCTCTTTCTCAAATAATCATTTTGCTTTAATGATATGGTCTGGAAATGAAGGAAAGACACAATTCAAGTACAAACATGCTGAACTTATTGAGCCAAGATAAGACCATGATCAGGTCAAATAGTCAGATTCTACGTTCAAAAATCCATAAATGAGGGAACATAAGAATAGATAGAGATTGATTGCCTCAAGTTTTTCATATCGAACCCAACAATGTCCAAAATAGAATCATTTTGAAATATTCTTCCTAATTTTTGAATAATATCCCGAGTCAGAAAATAAAACCTCATTCGGCTCTGATTCGTTGCGTATTACGGAGTGAATCAGGTTTGATTTCATTTTTCGCCCTGTTCTCAACCTGATCTTGCTTTTAACATTCTCATTTAACCTGATGTTAACCTTTTTTCGACCTGATTAAACTCTGGATCGTTGCGTATTACGGAGTTGATCAGGCTTTGAAAAGTATTACAATTTTTCGGCGCGGGATATTAAATGTCCAACTTTGCTTCCAGCGTTTACAATACATTGTTGCGTCGGTAGGTGGCGGTCGAAATAGATTAGGTAATGAATGTCACACAGTGAGGTTGGACATGTGTCAACCTAATAACATCGTCATATTAGTGAATTTTTAATTACATTATAAATTTTCACTCGATGTCAGTTTTTGAGCCGAATTCTCATCGTCATTTGCGGGAAGTTCTGATTTTCAGCTGTCGTTTGAAGAAAACTGTGGCTGAGGCTCATCGAATGCTCTCAAGTACGCACGGTGAGGCTGCTTTGAGTGAAAGAACGTGTCGCGAATGGTTTTAACGTTTCAAAAAGGGTGATTTTAATGTTGAGGACTGACATGGCGGTGGAAGAGAGAAAATTTTTGAAGATTCTGAATTGGAGGCATTACTCGATGAGCCTCGTGCCAAACGCAAGAAGAAGTGGCAGAACCGAAACGCCTCAGAGCCATGGGAATGATTCAGAAACAGGGGAATTGGGTTCCGTACGAATTGAAGCCAAGACATGTTGAACGACGTTTCTTCACTCGCGAACAGCTGCTTAAAAGACAGAATCGAAAGGGATTTTCACACCACATTGTGATCGGCGACGAAAGATGGGTCAACTACGATAATCCCAAGCGCAGAAAATCTTGGGGAATGCCCGGACATGTCCCCACGGTGACGGCTAAACCAAATATTCATGATGCCAAGGTTATGCTCTGCATTTGGTGGGATCAGCTCGGTGTCGTGTATTGGTGGCGCTATTGAAATCTATGCGTTTGAGCCGAGCATTGAAGGAGAAACAGCCACGATACCAAAAAAGACACGATAAAGTTATCCTCCAACATGATAATGCTCGGCCACATGTCTCAAAACCGGTCAAGACATATTTGGAAACACTGAAATGGGAAGTCTTACCCCATCCACCGTACTCTCCGGACATTGCTCCTTCCGACTACCCTTTATTCCGATCGATGGCACACGACCTGAGTGATTCAGCATTCCATTTTTATGTAGAAGTGAGGGAATGGATCGATTCGTGGATCGACTCCAAAGATGCATCGTGCTTCTGAGATGGGATCCGACAATTGCCAAAACTGATGGGAAAAAGTAGTGGCTAGCAACGGCCAGTACTTTGAATCATAAGTTTTCATCTACTTTTTGAGAATAAAGCCTCAAATTTTGGGGAAAAACAGCGGAAGCAAAGTTGTCCACCTAATATGAACGTGCACAATTGATTGAATAAAAAGATGGTTGCTTCAGGAAACCCAACAGCTCACACGCAAAAAAATGAATCAACTGTGGTAGCTACTCACTTTCCCAGTACCTTTATTTCACTACCACACGGAGAGAAAAAATTTGCTGACGCATCAAATCGAGGTATTATATATAGAATAACAAAAATTTTTGCTGAGCTAGCTAAAAATTTGCTATTACAGCAATCGTGTTAGCTACGACAGCAATTTTTTAGCTGTGGCAGCAAATTTTCAGTATTATACACAGAATAGCAAACAAATTTTGCTGGGATAGCAAACATTTTTTGCTGCCACAGCTAAAAATTCGCTGTCGCAGCTAACAAGATTGCTGGAACAGCAAATAGTTTGCTGTCACAGCAAAAAAATTGCTGCTCTGGCAAAAGGAACCCAGCAAAAGTAGATTTCGCTGCCACAGCGGATCCCTTTTTCTCTGTGTACAGCTGAGATAATCCGAACTACAGGTATTGACTAGCTATTAAAGTTGAAAATCGTAACTGAAACTGCACAGGGTTTGTGGTCAATGTTTGGATAACCGAATAACTAGTGTTGAATTTTTGCTGCGGCAGCTACATTTCTGGCTGCTGCCGCTAAGTTCGTAGCTGTGGCAGCTGAAAAACAGCTCACGTGACTCATTTTTAGCTATTCAAATGATATCTAATTATTTTCCCCCGTGCAAGAAAACTATTGAGAATTCAACAGATTATATCAATCTGTTCATCAATGATGTAGAGTGATTTATGAAAATTTCATTATCAACACTGTAAAAAGAAGTTTTTTTCAAAAATTCGCAAAATGTAACTATAATTGTACAGCCATTTTCTACTGAATTTTCAGATAATTTTACTGAATTTTGAGAAATTCCAACTGAGTTTTCTGGGGCGTATTCTGAAAATCCAATCAAGCCTCTTGAAATTCGGAATAAAGTGACTGCAAAAAATCACAGTCACATTTTCTGAATTTTCAGAAAGAATTTTTCTTACAGTGAATGCTTTCTTAATCTGAAAGAGTGGAAAATCACGAGTTTCACTCCACGAAGTCTTAGAAGTGAGCCAGTCCGCTTCGAGTAGGATTTTTACTCGTTTCGAGTGAACCCTCGGTCTTTCAGAGTGAAAAATCGACCCTAGAATTGCGGTGTCTATGAGTTTCTCGCCTCAAACCTTAGAATATCACTCTGAAAGAGTGGAAATTTCACTCGAAACTTCGATGAACTCACTTTCGGCTGGCCAAAGAATGGAATCTTATTCCAAAAGTTAGTGTTATCCGATCTCAGCAAATTCACGATCCCGGAGGATGTGTCCTCATAACCCGGATCGAAACCAATTGGAGAGTTCGATTATGTATATTCGCTGAACTCATAGATCCTCATAAATCCCATCCCAAACCAATCAAACTTCTCACAAAATTCCATTATAGACTTTCCTAATCAAAGCTATTCCAAGTTGGAACAAAATTCAACACCGTTCGAGAAGAATTTTTCTAAATTTTTTAATACTTATTGGTTTATCCTCTCTCGAAGAGAAGAACACAAAAAGGAATAGAAAAGAAAAGAGAAAGAGGGAGTTAGTTCAATATCCAAGTCACGCATTCTAACCATCGCAACGTAGCAGTAAGGGCGTAAGAACGTCACGATGCTTACAGAGGAACCAGCGCTATAATTTACCTCGTATACGTGCAAGCTCGCTCGTGCCTGCAAGCAGGAGCTGTAGTACCGGCAGCACCCCCCACCTTACACACGTACGCAAAAACTCGCCCGCCAAGACCGACTACTTCGGGAGAAAAAAACACGAGCGGCTGTCTTTTCTCCACCGCAGGAATTCAATAAATTCGACTAGTTGGAATATTTTCTCCCGTCGCCTCTGTACACGCTCTCCAGCGCGGCCACATTTCACACGCGTGTCACACGCGTGTCGAATCGAATTCTGAATATCCAATATTCCCCGGATAGTCCAGTCGGAACCCTTGGATTCCTCCAGGGAAACGGAGAAAAATCGAGGAAAAATCGATACCTAACTTCCAAGTAATTTTTCATACGATATGAGGGTGATTAAAAAGTCTTTTGTTCCAATATAAAGTGGAAGGCGGAGTTGTTTTTTCCCCTTTCCTTGGGTGAAAAATCACCTGGGGGTGAGAAAAAAACAAACGAGCGAGAACGAAAGAGAGAGAGAGAGAGAGAGTGTAAAGATTGCATTGGTGCACACAGGTCGGTCATTCATTCTTTCCTCCCGTTGGACGTCGTAGTCGTCCTTTCGGCGCGATCCTTTCCGAACGATAAGCTTTATCATTCGACGAAGATCATCCTCCCGGAAGACTGGATGACAAATGGTGTCTCACCGACAGTGTCATGTTATCTCCTTGCGCCAAAGGATCCCCGTACAAGAGACATTCGTGTAACTCTAGGAGAGAAACCCACGCGCATATATACACACTTGCATAAATTTTCTGTTATCTATGTATATATTGCCTGTGTTATATTATACGTTATGCTCGATACTCATCGATCCGTAAAATGAGGAAAGATTTTAATATACGATACCATACAACATTATCATGTTCTCACTGATATTCTATAAAGAATGTAACCATCGGAAATTTCCAGCTATACCATAAAATAGATACCTACAGCTATACAGTTCTATTTATTATCCTTATCCGAAGGAGAGATGAATATCTGGATCGAATCGAGGGTCTATACACACATCCCTCCTCCCCTGTCATGGATAATTGATTGGGAAGGGAAGTGGATGTGAAGTAAAACATATGAAGATTCGCTTTTAGATATCCCAAATCCAATACGGAGGATCTCAAATTTCGAATATTCTTATCGATTTTTCTGTTGTCTTCATTTCACGGTACACTTCATCCTCTTCCCTTTAATTTAAACATCAAATTCTAGAGGAAGAGAGTTCCCCGATTTCTCACATTCCTCATTCCTCGTATTCTCCTGCACCTCCTTCTTGCTCTACAAGAACTTTTGTCTCTCCCTATCGATTCGTATTAAATCCAACTCAACCCGTCCTTTACCTTGAAGTTTCATAATTTCCTGATTTATTCAAGTGTTATGAACTTGTCGTTCGAACGTAATAATTAACATTGAGATTCGTTCGTCCGACTTCCGAAGATCGGTTCCTTTCCTCTCTTCGCTCTTCTTGTTCTTTCTATATGGAGAATCGAAACGTATCCGAAGAATAATTAATTCCACTTTGAATGGATTGGGAAGAGAGAGAAAACCCACGTAGAAATTGACGGATGATACAGTACCTGCTCGATACAGGGTGCCAGGGTGGTTCCGACATTATGAACTAATCATACTACTAGTATTGATCGCTGTTCGAGTACCGACGACTGTTCCCCAACCGTTATCCACGCTGTTGTAACTTTGAAAGGTTTTCAGTGCATTATCCAAATTTCTGCACCAGGGGGAATTTAGAGTGAAATTTACTATGGGATCATAGGATGACCGCCAACGGTTGCAAACTGGCAGCCTGTATCAAACCGGTACTGGACCATTCGTCAATTTCTACGTGGCCAATCGAGTCTTCTCTCAAAGTACACGCGATATTTATTCACATTGGTTCGGTACCGAATCAATGTTGAGGCCAACGCTTGCGTACTAAAATTATGCCGTTGTTAATCCAACATTGGTGGGACCAGTACCGACACGAACTTGAAATGAAGTCGGTTAAGTACCGATCCGTTCGTCACCATCGGCTCAGTACCGGAATTCCTACGTAAGAAGAATCAAAGTTAGACATGTACACATGAAAACCGATATCTATATATATAAACTAATCGTTAGATGCAACTGAGATTTCTTTTTCTCACAGCATCGAATGGTCTTCGACGGGTAGTCGAGGGAGAGATTATCTAGAAATGTTTTATCCGCGCTAATGTCATCATTGTTTTATCGAGAACATTGTAAAGTCTCACGAGGGTGCTACGAAGCCTTGTGATTCCTTCTTCTGGTTTTTCTTGTGTTGTTGGAAGATTCGAAGATGGTATTATGGTTGCCGTTATGATCCACTTGATCTTCGCTAACGTTTTGATCATCGAAAGGGCTTGTACGCTCCCCTTCAACGCGGATACCTCTTCGCTTTCTGATATCCCTCCCCGATAATAAAAGCCCGCTCACGTCGTAACCCTGCCGTTCTTCTTCATAATAATAAAAATCCATCTACCGAAGCGAATCGTTGACCCTTGAAAGAGATTCACTCGGTACTTATTCTTACAGATTTATTCAATATATTCGTGCACGGAGTTTAAGCGGATGAAAAGTTGATGGAAATTTCAGTGACAACGTGTAAAACGTATACGTTAATTCGATGGAACGTCCAATGGTGACCGACGAAAGTGGGTAAGCCAGACGACTAGAAGCTAGCTTTCCAACGACTAGTCGAACCTACTGGACCGTGGAAAATATATTGCTAATAGGGTTCGCAACACGGCCCGTTAGTCGAGAGTAATGCCTTACCACGTTGAAGGACTGAATGAAGGGAATGAAAGGGAGAGAAGAGGGAAACGTTGAATCAAACACGTCGAGTTTAACGAACTCGACCCTCTAACCCTTCGAACCCTGTTTCAACTCTCCTCGATCAGATTTATTAACTTTCAAAGTCTATCCAGCACTCGCCTAAATAAGTGCCAATGAAAATCGTATCGAATCTATCGTAATATTGAAATTTCCACGAAAAGGGAGGGTAGGAGTACGTGTTTGTTGTAGGACAGATCTCTCGCATCGAAAAGGAAAATTGCACGCAGATTTGTGGTTGACGATCGTTACGAATATGGTGGATGGAACACGAGCCATCTCCATGGAAATGGACGATCATACCGATGATAGGATCCACCACTACTTCTCATCGCAGAGAACAAGAATCAAAGAGATAGAGAGAGAAATATCCTGCCACACGCGTGGATTCATACATGCACTTTCCATTCCCAGTTTTCAAAATTTATCCCCCACAATAAAATATTCGATAAACGATGTAAACTTGGCTGTAGCCGTTGTCGTTGTCGGTGTCGTCGACGTTACGAACATATATACCACATCCCACGGTTGGATCGATGACCGATTTTTATGCCAAGTGTCATTAACCGAAAGTACGACGAGAATCATGTAGTAAACTTCAATTTACCGTAACATATCCATTTTATCTATCGAGTGGATAAAATCTCATCCGGTATTGCGCAGTTGTAATTTGTACTGCAGACTGCACAACTACAAAAACCCATTTCACCGCATTGTCTCCTCCGTCTTCTGTGATCGGTGTGACAAGTACCAACAACGAACTGACTTGATTAAACGGGTCGTGTCTGATTCCGAAACTTCCTTCTTTTTCTTATACCACAGTTCCTCCTCTTACGCGAATAACGACGTAGATGATGCGAACCACTACACCGAGGGATGAAGTGAGAAACCGAGGGGATGAAGAAAAAGAAGAAGAAAGAGAAGAAAAAGATTGTGCTCCTTCATTTTGCTCGAGACCTTCGATTAGCGGTAATTGTCTCGGGCAGAACTCGGGAAGACCCGCGTTGGCTTGTCGTAGATTGTATGAAATCGATTAGGGTCCGATGTTTATGGACTGTAATCGATATACAGGACGCTTCAAGAGAAGCTGAATTTTATATCTTCGATCGAATATTTCGACATCCGTTGAAAAAGTTTCATCTCCGTCGTATCGATCGTAACACTTGCGAGGTGGAAAATTTCAAATGCTATGCAGCAGCAGAAGCAGCAGTAGTGGTAGACTGCAGGGTAGTTGGCGGTAGTACATTTACAAATCAACGCCATAAAAGATCGATCTTAGTTCCATTCCCCAATAGAACTAGGTGTCTAAGAGTCAGATAGGAGAATCTAAGTGAGGAAATTACGGAAGTATGAGAACTGTGAGAGAAGATCTGTACCGTTGAAACTATCTACCTCCTTGTACAATCCAAAGATATCACCGATTCCAGTCTTGTCACGTTCGGCAGGTTCTCTTATACTCCTGGACTTCTTTCTATTCTTTTCTCCTCTCTTTCATAAACGAAAAAAAGACAAGCGATGTCTTTTCCTGTTTCTCTCATCTCAACTTCCTTCTAGGTACTCAACGATACTCCCCTTAGTCTGTCTTAACTCTTTACGTGATACGCGTGCACGTTACTGCTGTCCGAATGAAATGGAACAAACGTGAACAATTCTGTCGTTATTGCACGGTCTCTTCTCTGTACTCGCATTGTCCAAATTTGGTAAGTGCTCTGGAATTGAATGGGTAAGAAAAAATTGGGACAAACAATCTCAAAATTTATCTGGAATTCAAGTGCGGGATTGTTCCCAATTTTCTGTTATTCAAGTAATAATCGTTAGCACGGTGACAGGAACTGGCCATTTTGGACTGGAGTATTCTCCTGGTTGAATCTTGATTCACTTTGAAGATCCCTTGGAGTTTGCCACGAAGACGGCAGTCACTTTCTGCGAGCGATATTTTTTCTTTTTTGACGAGAATTTAGAATTCTAAAAGCGCTTTACAGACAACTTTGTGTCCGATTCTCTTTGCGGGAATATTGAAGTATTCTGGATATTCTTGACGAATCTTGAGGGGGAAATTTACTCACGTCTTGGAATTTTTGTGTCCAATAATGTTCCCGCTCAGCACAAACATTTTTCAAATGAACTCCGATTATGTTGATTCTTCAATAACTTTTTTGAATACCAGAGATTCGTGAGGAATTCTTCATTTTGAAGTGTCGTAATGGGAGCTATCAAAGAATCATACGACGAATTGATAAAGTCAAAATTCTGGATGACCATATTGAGATCAGCGTGCTGTGGGGGTTGTCATGAAAAGATTTTTATACTATTTGGAAATTTTCAATTAATTCTCTTAACAAAACTTCCAATTTCATTGAAAAAAACTCTGAAAAACTCTTAAAAAAATCTATGAATAATTTCCCAAACTATGGAAAATTCTGAAAAATTGTAGAAAAAATGTTATTCATTGTACACTTTTTTTCATTAGAAATCCCTCCGAATATCTCTCGAAATCACTAAAATTCTCTGAGAAGCTATGGATGCATCTGAAATGCTCTCAAAAATTTTAGGGATTTTCAGTGAAATTTTTCCATCGGGGATAGACACCCAAGTAGCACAAGAATGTTTGGAATATTCTATGAACATGCACAGAACATATTGATACGTTTCGAATGTCCTATGAACACCCATAGAATATTTTCGCATATTTGAATGTTCTATGAACATCTATAGGATATTCCAAACATCCTTGTGCTACTAGGACAGGGATGTAGAATGACAATCTTCATACTTTGGTTAGAAACTCCAAATGAGAAGAACTGAAAAACTGAGTGTTTCAAATGTACCCATGTAGTACAGAATTTCTGGGAAATATTCTGGGAATATTCTGATAACATGCGAAAAACAAATGTACCCAGAATATTCTGATAAGGTGTGAAATGTATATAAAAATCGTCCATAGAACGTTCGAGTGAGACTGTTTCAAATATCCATAGAATATCCATAGAACGTTCTCATAACATCTACAATGTTCTACAGAGCATCTATCGGGAGTCTTCAGAATATTCTCCTCCGGTATATTCTTTGAACGTTCATAGAATGTTTGGAACAGTTTCATCGTAATATTCTATGCATGTTGACAGAATATTCATAGAATATCCATAGAATGTTCTTGTACTACATTATCATCTCAATCTAGTATCAAAGAAGGAGAGCAATTGCTCAACTGATTCTTACGTGCTGAATCGTGAGAAAAATCCATAGAATCTGAACAAATTAAATTTAATGGGATTTGGTCAGAACATTGTGCAAGATTCAATCAAAATCACATGGAAATAATACAGATATAAACAAATGTGTTATTTGCAAGAAGGAGCAAATGATAAACTTTGTTGAACGAACAAAATATTTATCTTTGTCGAAGGAACATTTGTTTGGACCTATTCGAATGACAATCCCTCCGATTGAAAAAGATATTTTCTTTCGTGCATACAAAAGTATAATGATAATATTATTGCGCATAGAAATTGATCTACTAATTATGTTTTTGAATTAACAGAGAGATTTGTGGGGCTTGTGGTAGTTGATATCATAATTGAGTACTGTAAATTATTAAGTTTAGTACTACGACCATCAGTGAACTCATTGATTTTTGTGCAATCCGTGACATCATTCATTTGATTACCAATTAATACCATCAGTTGATATTGAACCAGTAATAACATTGATGGTTAGAGGTGAAATCAATAATTTTTCCAATAGATGGTACTGAGATCGGTGATATTACTGATAGTTGGTACTGCAATAATCCATTAATGAATTGAAAACGATATTTTGATGTTAATAGATATTATTCAATTGAAAATTACATTATTAACTCAATAGTATGAACTTGATAGTGAAATTTCGAGGTAGATTAGTTGCTTCAGCAAAGATTCGCTGTGCGATCTTCCGCGGCTTGCAAAATTAAATAAATTTTGAGCTTCCGGAATGGAGCCACGTCTTGTGTCGGTTGGTTGCCGGCGTTTCGCCATCATTTTGGCTGGCAACCAATAAAAGACGTGTCTCCACTCCAGAAGCTCGAAATTTATTCAAATTTTTGAGTAGTACTAATGATCAGTGGAATCCTTATTTCTCCCACTGAATACCAATAATATTATCAATTTCGGTACAAATATCATTGGAATCATCAATTCCCAAGTGTGTATTAACGGTGGGCGCAATCTAAGCCCAGGGTGGGTGCCCATGCTGCCCAACGTGGGGCCAAACTGGGTAGACAAATGGGGCCAACCCTGAGATGATAACATCGTCCCAGCTTGGCTGTATCGCTTTGCCCGAGGATTAGTATCACCATGGGTTCAGCATGAACCCAAAACTAGGCAATCAATAATGCCCCTTCCTTTTTTTTGAAATTGGAGAATTGCTCTGAATTCTACCTCAGCGGGCATGAATTTCAGCCCCACTTTGGCCCAGTCTTGGGCCTAGTTTTGAGCCCCATCGTGCCTATATGGGCCCAAGACTCGACCAAAGTGGGACCAAAATTCATACGCGCTGAGGATTGTACACACATGATCGGGATATAAATTCGCCCTACTCTTGGCCTAACGCTGAAATCCCAGCGACATTATGTCGGAATTTCGATAAAGGGGAATCCCAACAAACACAAAGATATCTATTGGTACCTAAAAGATGTCTTGGAAGACCTTTGTGGGGATATCTTTTCTACATCTAAAAGATATCTCATGCAACAAATTTCAACAAGTTTTAGATATCTCAAAAAAGTGTTTCAAAAGATCTGTTTTAGATATTTGGAAAACATCTCTTAGATACCTCAAGATATGTTGTTAATTCTTTGAAGATACGTTTCAGATTTTCTCAAGATACGTTTGAAATATCTTCGAGATATACTTAATATGTCTTCAAGATATCTTTTTGAAATCATTATGACATCCCACACTGCACAGAAGAATCACTCATAAGTTTTGAAAACGGAACATGGCGTGATTTTCGCCCTCCTCGATTAGACAATTGTTAAGATGTGTAACAGATATCATTTAGAAACTCTCTACAGATGTCTTTCAGATTATGCTGATCCGACATCTCAAAGATGTCTTTCAAAAATATCTTAAAGACATGTTTCTGACATTTCTGGGAGATGTCTAAAAGATATCATTTCGATATATATCTGGAAGATGTATCTCTGCGACGTCGTTTAGATATCTAAAAGAAATCTTTTCGATGTATCCAAAAGACGTCTTCCGAAAGATATCTTGTAGATGTCTTCAAGACCTTCCGGTGTTGTTGGGAGAGGAGCCTCATGTGAAACGACTTTTTTCTTCATTTTCTCTTATCAATTGAAGGATTAATTTACTTTCCGGAAGATGTGATCCCACAATCTTAACCTTGGCTACATTATTTATTTATTTTTTGCTATCAAACACAACACTGAGGTGTTCTCGAACGCGATTCACGCGAACATTTATTGTAGATAATTAGTGTTTCGGACAAGACCGAGACTGATCTCGGTATCGTTACCGAAATCGAGACGAGATCGAAACCAATACGAGACGAGACGGACAATTATTCTTCGAGACCCAGACGATATCTATCAAGCCGAGAGTCTCGACAAAACCGAGAATTCTGGTGAAATGCATAATGTATTGTCGAGGACGAGAATCTAGACTCGGAACTGAGACGATACTGATTTTTGCGAGTCAAAAGCGAGACCGAGACAAGATTGTAAATTTCGAGATCAAATCAAGACGAAGATCGAGAGCCGGCCAGTCTCGGCGAGACGAGACGAGACCGAAACACTGGAGAAAATGAGTTTTGCAACACAACATTGTCCTAATTTCTCGAATACAAAGACAATAATGTGGATTTAAATGCAAAAATTTTATGAGAAAATTGTGATATATTACTTCCAAAGCAAAAACAAATCTCGAAAACTGGCAATTTGACTTTCTCCAAATAAATTATCGTTACTTTTTGAATTTCAACCCGATTTTAATTATCCGAAAATATTTGAGAACTTGAAACAATCATCCAGAACACGGATAAAACAGAATTTCGATTTTTTTCAATGTACATTTATTTGAAAAGGTGAAAGTTCAAAAATTGATAATCCTCAAAAAAAGATAAACGTCAATGTAAATGTTATCAAGAAATTCATTCACGTGGAAATATAATTTTCCACGATTGTTACTGGTAGAATAATACTGAGAAATTGAGAGAAAAAATTGTTTGATCTTTTTCAGTCTTTTTGTCCACATTTATCGCATAAATAGAAAAAATCAATTACATTGATGAAAAAAATTAATCTATCTCCTCTTATTATAATATAAAAACACCTCGAATAATGAAAGTGAATTTATATTCTGCAAAAACTGCTTTAAAACCCAGAATTTTTCCCCAAATTTAAAAATATGATCTTCCACACAATCCCACAGAGAAACTTCGCGTTGTTTTCAGTTTGCGATGTAGAGGCACATTAACGCTTCTAGTGAACTCTTCTGTCTTTCAGGATTCTAAACTGAACTATTATCAGGATTCTGGGTCGATACTGGGCGATACCTACTCCACCTACACCTTTGAAAACGCCTTGGGATACAAAAATACCCCAGTGTTGTGTTCTAGCGTCAAGCCTACATAAAAGCCTCAAACGTTTCTTACGAAAATTCAGGCTTTCTTGACAAAACCGCTTCATTTTTTCTCTAAAAATCAGGAACAGGCCTGGTTGACGCAGGAAGCTTATTTGAGGGAGCTGTATTGACGCAAGAAGCTCTGCAGGACATTCCTTCCCCCGCTTTTTATCTCAAAGCAGCCTCACATAGTGTCATAATCCCGAGCCTGAAACAATCTTTCAACCTGCCCTGGCTAGAAATTTTGAAACACTTTCTGAACGTAAAAATCTCCATTTCGTGAAAACTCCAGAATCCAATTTCTGAATATCAGAAAAATGCTTCTCCTGCCGTTACATGACAAGCAATACTCATTCCCAGGTAAATATACCAAAATAAGGAAAAAATATTCTTCCCCCTTGGTAAACATTATCCAATTCGTGCTTTTTATGCTATAAATTACGAGAAGGGCCGTTACAATACCGTTTTGACTTCCTCTCTTTGGGGTATAGTACAAAGCATATTTGATATAATCTTCAATTACTTCGAAAGTCCATCGAATGGAAGTCAGAGCACGTGGATATGGCGGTAGCAAAACAATTCTCCGCAGTAATGAAACCGTGATCATGGAGATTTGAACCCAATTAATGTCCAACTTCATTGAATCGGTTGATTCCAGAGCCACATTACAGAGGATTCTATTTGACATAACTGATGATGAACCATCCTCGTAAATTGGGTTCAGCCACCACACGGCGAAGCTAGTCAAACAATTGAACCACCTTTTGAAGTGAATGTTAACCATCTCTCCCAACTCATCTCTAGTTCAACTCGACAATCGATTCCTGTAGAAAGCGACTCGCTGCAACTAAACAGCAATCTCAGCAAATGCGACCAGCAGCACCGTAGCATTGAGCTGAAGAAAGAATGTTATAAATGAACACGGTGTGACAAATATACCTTAACTAAGATTCATGAGAATTCTCACTAGAAGAAAAATTTATGGTGTTCAAGCTAGTCAAAGCTACAACACTGACAAAACACGTTGCGACATCGCCTTATTTCAACGTCACAAAAGCACACGTTGTTTCGTTCTCCTTTTCCTTGGGAGATTCATCCGATGATGTAGCGTGATAACTCATTTTTTCTTGTGTCAGCAACTTTCATTCAGGTCGCTCCTCATCCAAAATTCTCAACCCTCAGACTATCTCGCATCAATTAGTGATTTACAATCATACAATTGTATCCAGACAACATTGGAAGTCTTCTGGAAGTATTGATAAAATAACCTAAGTACTGCGCGTCTTGGTCTCGCACTAGTAGGTTTTGATATGTTTGGAAAACCTTCATTTTTAGTGTGCTTGAATACGTTTCCGATACGTTCTTTCCATGTTTTCCAAACGTACTTTCATGGAAAATAACCTTTACAAATATGTGTGTAGCATCGCAGAATATCATCGACACGTTTATTGAATACGTCTCCACAACGTCGCTTGGTGAAGATGAATAGAATATTATGGAACATTTATATGTCCCTGAGACAAACATCCTTAACAGCACCAACACGTTGTAGAAAGCTTTCTGAAACGTAACTTTGCAAACTTGAAATTTTAATGATTCTCTTTTAAATCATCTAATAAAATTGAATATGATATCATGTGAAATGAAAGAATCTAATTACTGATGAACAATATTAATTTATTATACATATTTCGACAATTAATGTTTGCAAAATCAGATGGCCTACAAGCCGGACCCAGTAGCTTGATTTGAATGGAGATTATTAAAATAAGTTATCGAACATACCCTACGAATGGAGATGGATTCATTATACAGATAACATCGTTGTATTCCGCTTTAATATTATCAATGTATTTTTTAATCCGATACTTTTTCTGGACATCGAAATCACATTTCCTGGTGAATTGAACTAGATTTTAAGTTATTGTGGCCACGGATGTTTCAACCAGCTCGTTTTTCTGTCAGTGTATGAATGTTGTTCGAGTGTAACTTCGACATCACGAGAGGGCTTCCACATTAAAAGTCGATTATGAGAGAGCTCCTCCAGTGAGGATGGAACCCGGGTCCTGCGAGTGAGAAACAAAGCCTGTATCACATCAGCGAATCCAGGAGTCGATGACAATGCTTTTAAAGTAACATCCCATTCATGAGAATCATCTAGATGAGAAATTTGAAAAATTTGTTTCCATAAAATATACACCAATCGATTCAGAATCTTCTGAAATGATAAATAAATAAGTCGTGAGAGAGGAGTTTTTTTCGACCTCGACTTGTAAATTTCACCAAGTGCTGGAACATCGGGAAAAAAGTTCATGTCAGAATTGGGGGTCAATGTTTGATAAAACATCGACATAAAAGATAGGAAAAATTCTTTACACGTGAAGCTTGAAGAATGATCATAATAATTTATTTCTGAGTTCTCTAAATACTTCCAAGATGTTTTAAAAACTAAAAAATACTTTGGAAAGTATCAAACACAATATGATTGAGGGATGAGGAGGCGATAGTTACCTAACAGTTACATTTCATATGTTACGTACATAAATTGTGAGATGGTAATGTTTCTGAAAGCTATAAGTGCAAGGTGTTGTGCGCTGTTAGGGCATGTGCCGTTCTTAGAAAGTACTGGGATCTCATTCGAACAGTCTCTGTGTGAGCAAGTACGTTTTGTGAATGTTTAGGAAACCTCCCAACGCTATCCGGGAAGGAACGTAAGAATTCCACAGTCAAACTAGAAGGTGTAGAATTAGAGAACCTTGAAATAACCTTAAGAGGCGAAGTCAAGGTCAAGACCAAGTGAAAGGTGACTGTCAAAGCCAACCCTAGTAGAAATCACTCTGGCCAGTTTCCGAGCCATTATAAGGCCTCAACAGACACCTGTGAAGGGCTTGCAAGGCCTGATAATGAAGTGGAAAATAACTAGAGTGATTTATACCAGAAAATCCCGGAAAGAACATGAAGCTCCGACAAACATAGATCAGCCTGAAGCTCCGTTGGAGCCAACTTTTCAGATGAACTTTGAAATGCCCGCTTGAAAATGGTTTCAAGGAACATTCGTAGAACGTTTATTAAAGATTCTACAAAGATTCATTCGATCTCCAACTCCGTATGTTTTAGAGGGAAACAAAATTATGATTACAATTCCCTTCATTGTTCATTTTTTCGTGGAAAAAACACATTTTTGTAAAAATCTTATATCGAAAAATTGAAACTTCAGTGAATCTTTGGGGAATGTTTGATGAACCTTCCTTGAAAGTATCCTCAAGCGGACATTGCAACGTTCATCAGACCTTCGTCGAACGTTTATGAATCTGAACTAGAGCTCCAAGGGAGCTCCAGTCTGATCTCTGCTGATCTATTCTGGAAGTTTGTTGGAGCTCCATGTTCTCATTTCATATCAAATAGTAATACATCAAACTACTTATTCCATTCGGTGCAAAGCTTGCCCCGGTAGCTCAAATCGTTATTTTCCAGCAAAATTCAGTCCTACTTTTTCTTAAAAAATCAACGTTCGATAATCGGTGGTTCTATAAATGTTCAGATTGTATTTGAACTGGTGAAAAGTTTGGAAACCTAGTTGGGAGAAGCAGTGACATCAGCATTAGTTGGGCCTTTCCAATCCTCACACTGGGGATTAGACTTTTGGCAGTGCCTGGTAAGATTCTTGCAAGAAAAGTAGACATTTCAGTGACTCCCGCTACTGGGAAAGGTGCACCTTGATTGAGGGTTAGACAGTTCTCCGCAATAATCTATCGATTTAGGTGCTGGCATGATTGGTTCTATGCTCGCGAAGCAATGCCTCATCCTCAAACTGGTTGGTGGAAATTTCGGTGTTCTGATTTCGATCAACATCCATAAAAAAACATTTTTCTAAAACTTCCCGGACGGCAAGATTTCCACTGGATGTCTTGAAGATGTGTTATGCAACCATTGTCACTATCTTCAAGATATCTTCGGTTAAGAAATCTAAAAGATGTTTTCAGATCTCATTTAAACGTCTTTTGGATTACTTAATGAAGATATCTTAAAGACAGTGACAAACTGTTGCATGAGACATCTTTAAGATATCTAGTGGAAATCTTTTAGACAATGACAAATTTTTGCTCGTCTGGGTTGTCCTTTTGCTTCTCCTAAAATAGCCCAAGTTCACAAAATGAAACATGCCGTGATTGTTGCAAATGCAAAATAATGTTAGTCACAAAAATTCATCTGAAAAAAAGCCACTCACCTGAAGGAATTTACCAACACACTGTTTATTGTAAAACATAGGGAATTGTTCATACCTTTTCAACGCAAACTCATGGAATATCTCTTTGGCGCGAAGCGTAGGTCTGGCTACACAATTTACTGAAAAATAAACACCTCCATGCTCTTTTTATCTCCTTCTCATAAGAGAGAACATTTAATTTCCTGTGAAAACCTTATTATTCCGTGACGTGTCTATAGATTCGGCTCCCATTCGCCAAGATATTTCTTTTCACGTATCGAATGCACCACTTAGGGTAGATTTTTCGTTTCTTCGATTTATCAGCTCTACCTTGTTTCACCTTCCTTACAATTCGAGCCTTTATTTTCTCTCTTTTCTCTCTCCAGTCCGCCATTTATGAGCAGAAGAGTACCCATGTGAATTCAAAGGCATCGTCGACGGCCATCGATTCCAAGACCGTACTCGACACACAGCATCCCTCGCCCATTCCCAACGACAACAATTGCGATAATTCAGCATTGACCATTTTCTTTTCCTTCTGTTTTCCTCTTCCTTTATTCTTTTCTCGTATCAAACTTTCTTCCTCGAGTGAAATCTCTTCTCCTATCTATCATATATATATATATATACACACACATCCTGCTCGATATGAAGGGATAAGGTTGATTCCTATGGTCCGCTTCAATCTCGAAACAGACTCGATATAACACGATAACTCCGAGAAGAGTTACAATACCAAAAGGAAATTGACTTTCCTATTTTTCAGGTATATCTACAAAGTCTCTATGATTTTCGCATTCGCATTACACGAAAGAACTGTATTATTAACATCATAAAGTACAACGAGTTTGTATATATCGTCGTTGATTAAAAAACCCCCGCACACGAACTGCGTTCGCGAACGCAGGGAGATTTCATGATGTATATAACGGAGAAAAATTATTACCCAGTGCGCAAAATATATGACACTCGATACTCATACGGTATTCGACGATATTTCAGGAATTATGAATATCGGTCCCGTATTTCAGTCGCGTCGGACAGTTTCATCGTTGACATTATGATATCGGAGATTATCGTATTTTTTCGATACTCTGCAATAATTGCCGACGTGCACCATCGCGGTTATCAGCCACCGTGCGTGGGCTTATTTTTTATTCGACAGGGGATATCATTCGCTAGTGAAAATTATCTGATATTCGTATGCTGTGCATATATTATGATGAACATCGATTTCACGTATCGTTGCACGAGATAATCTTTCGAATGGTATCGAAGGTTTCGTACCGAACGTGCAAATAGATATTTATCTCTTTTTTTTGGGTTTAATTTCAATCCGATAGTTCCATATGAGAAGTTTAATGAGGAGTTTCAGAAGGTTCTTAGTTGGAGGAATAGAATTGGGAGGATCACAAATATGGATCAATTAGATACGATGGAAACTTCATGTAATACCATGTTATTTACAAAGATCAAAAGTTTCCCTAATGATTTATCTTTTGAACGTCACTTTCGACCATAAGTTACATTGGAAGACGAACTAGTTGGAATATTTCGTGGGAATCTTGTTACCGGGGTTCGGAAGCAAAGGATATGATTACTGAGATATCTCAAAGGGGATGGAACTCATTAGCGTGTGCTGAAAGAAAACGATTTTCAAGGTACAATTCACGTACAATGCCTGGTCTGGAGTATTGTTTCCCGCAGAATTTATTTACATTTCTTGTTGAGGAGATCTTTGAGTATAAAAGGGTATGTATTTTAAGGGGATACCAACGATTCCTGATGATGCAACCCGACCCAGATCTTTTCTGACAAATTATTCGAAAATAAAGCAATAAAATCGAAATATTGCTCTACAAAAGGTCTGTATAGAGCGATATTTTGATTTCAGTCCTTCATTTTCGAATAATTTGTCAGAATAATTTGGTTTGTGTCCTTTTCTAACCAATTGTTCTGGTTGCATCTTCAGAGGTCGCTGGTATTACCTCAAAAGGGGAGGAGGAACCACATTAGAAGGCTCATTTTCACTGATTTTTTAGGATGTTTTTTGGGTGGGGAGAACGAATTAGAATTCATCCAAATTTTGAAATCATTCTCTTCATGTTTTGAACATATTTTGTGAATTTTTTGAAATGATTTGGGTCGAAAATAATGGAGTTACACCCTGCCATCCGCTAAAGATCGTAACTGATTTCCTCCGATTGTAGGACATGTAGCGATTCTAATTTTCATCCGAAATCAAGAGGGTTTTCATCTTACATGAATAACATATTCCCCGAGAATATGAACTTCAATGCAGATGGAAATAATTGAAATTGAAAACTTTTGCACATGCTGGGAAAATTGTCTTCGAATTTCACCATGTTTTTTCACTAACTATGTACGGTGAAAAATGTTGCGTTGGAGACGGTCCACACAAAATTCGTGTTGAAAATCAACATAGATGAGTGTGAAGCTGACAGATTTTTGATGTAAACTTCAGGCTTTAGTGTGTGGATTTTACACATTCTTTGTGTCAATACTTAACCCATTAAGTCCCAAAATGACATTTTTTTGTTGCGTTTTTCAACGCTTGTACTTTTGAGAAAAAAACTACTGAAAAATTCTAGAATAAGCATTGTCGATGTGAAATTGATTCATGTTTCAGAATCTGCCATCGGTTTTTCCGAAAAATGTCCCTGTGGCAAGATATTTGGGGTTTTTTTTTCCAAAAAAACGCGAATTTTCAAACTTTGTTCTTCCTTTATCTCACGTTTTCACATTGGAATCATTTTGGAATTCTTTTTGTAACTACAGAAACTAGGTCAATTTTTCTCAAACTTTGATTTATACTTTTGACAATTGTGAAAATCAATGTGGAAACCATCAAAATGGCGGTTCAAACGCGGAACAAACGTCAGAAACTTCAAAGATTTTTCATTCGAGAACGATGAACTTCAGAGAAAAATGTTACTGAACAAAAAGTTCTTAGAACTGATCAAAAAACACGCTGGAATTTTTTCAGAATTTTTTCACGACTTTTTTTGAATTTTCAAAATCGTCAAATTTAAAAAATTCTGAAAAAATTTCAGCATATTCTTCGATCAATTTTTAGAACTTTATTAGTTTATACAGTTCATCATTAACTTTATTAACATTCAATAATGCACGAAAAGTTGATACTTCCAAAATAGTGAAAGTATTATTCACAGTATTGATAATTTTTCCTGGAATAATTTAATTTAATTTTCTCCCTCAATCTCTTTCAGTATTATCAACCCTTCAAGCACACACAGCTGCAAATTCGCACGACCCATTTTTATACTTTTCATTTTCCTTCAAAAATTGATTTTATTCTCGTGTTTTTTTTTCACTGATCACATAAAATGTTTGTGAATTTTCTTCCATGCCACGTTAATCTGCACAGTTTTTCCTTCAAATTGGTGGAACAGGGACCGAGTTATCAATCGGTAAAGTTGCGTTGTGCGAATTTGCACTTGTGTGTACTCCGAAGAAGTGCACCCAGATTCGAGGCATACGCCGTTCCTTCTCCCTCCATCGAGCCACTGTCCTTTCCCCCACCATGTACGACAAGCCGAGCGAGCGGAAGAAAAAGTAACTCACTTTCTCTCTCGCTCGCCTGACTTGATTCGCATGGTGGGGGAAAGGAGAGTGGCTCGATGGAGGGGGGAGGAACGGTGTATGCCTCGAATCTGGCAGCACTGCTCCGAAAGTGTGTACTTGGAGGGTTAATGTTTTCAAGAAGAACAACTTTTCTGCCCACCAATCAGTCCCTATCCAATTAAATCACCCAAGAATTGTCCCTCAAAGACCAGGCATCAAAAGTTTCAGGTTAGTTCAACTACTCGAAATATGCTGCACATTTGGAACCAGCTAAGCACTGGCCATGAAAATTGAACCAACGAAATTCATTATGATTATCCAACCGCTGGTTCATCACCGAGCAGAGTTAGATAATTGCCAGCCATAATTTGCCCATTGAAACGCTGCATGAAACAATACCATCATACGAGTAAGTATCCGGAAATTAGGTAATTAGTGACCAAAATGTGCTTCAATGTCTTTCCATGAAAGCTAATCAGCTCACAAGAGTCTTACGAAAATAATGCATTCATGACTCCCATTGCTGACCGTTACTACCTGTTTGACGAAAAACAGGATTTAAAGGTGTCCAGCACAGCTGTAATTTTTTAATGACAAAGCAATATATATTTATTGACACTTCAGAATCACAAATGAATTAGCAATTGTTAATCACCACATAAATCAAGATCAAATTTTTCTCAAGGAAAACGTGATGGACTTTTTATCGCAGAAAGTTTCCTTCTCCTCATGTAACAGTAAAATCTTTTCGTGTCTCCGTGAAGACGTTTTACACGACGTTCGAAAGTACATCCTCGTTGCAGCAAATGGACGAACGTATAATCTTCCTGCTTTTCTCTTTTCTTCTTCTTCTCGAAGATTACACGATGGCAAGAATGCCAAAGCTTTAGTGGCGCTAATGTCGGCACTCACCGGCCTTTTATCGCGTTTATCCGCCACGAGAATCAGTGCGTTCTCTCGTTGCTTCGTTCCGGTCTCAACCAAGGTCCTTTTTTTTATAATACCATCGTCCTCCATCTCCTTTTTCCTTCGCTGGTGCTCTTTACACACCCCTTTCTCATTTCTCTCTCCTCTTATATCTATCAGACAACTACTACTCCCCTGCCATTGTCGCTGGCCTCGACACCGGGTATTGTTACCTCGACAATCGAGCCGTCTTTCGACAAAAACCGGAAGATCCCACATCCGTGATTCTATTGTTCCAAAACGAGAGAAGACACCCTGTGACGACTGCTACTGGTTTGCACAAACGACTTCCGACTTTCTTCGTGGTGGATCGATTATATACATATACACGTAGGTACTTCGCGTTCAGGTGAACTTTGGACTTTAGATCATCGCCTATTATGTTTGCTGAACATAGAAATTCTAACGATCAGGATTTTCGATTCTCTCGCAATAAATTAGCGCGTAAATACCCTGGTAGAAATTGTAGATGGGAAAATACCAGGGCCTGACGAGGCATGCCTGATTTCCTATCAGGTACTCATTGCGTTACAACCTCATTTGAATCCTGTTAGGGAAATCACATAAGTCCCTTGTAAGGGGCTCACAAGATTCATGGTTTCCGGAGTCTAACCTGATCAGTACCTTATGAAAAATAGAGAATGCCTGATCAAATTCCTACTAAGGTACTGGGATGAGGATTGTAATGAAAATGATACGTGTATATAATGTGTTGTTAACTCGACTCGAGTCAAACAGTTGGAAACTCGAGTACAAACGCTTTCGACATTGAGAAGTAGACAACTCGTGTTCCGCAAGCCGCTAATGATATAAAAAAGAGGGAGTAAAGATGGAGGGAAAAACTCCGAGATATGATTAATTAATCCACAAACAACGTGACCTCGATTCGAATCTTAATAAAATATAATGACCAAGGGGGGAACCTCATATTACTTCCTAACATCTTCACTCGGCGAGATGTATATTTCCATATACGTAATCTCCAGTCGCAGTTAGACGATCAAATACCGAAGAGAGAAATGTTTTACATAAAATTTTCCGCGTCAAGGGGGAATATATGTGTGTGTGTATGCGTGCGCGCAGTTGCCAGGCTGGTTAGAGATGGAGGTATTTACTTACGTGAGATGTCGGTTTGTTGTTTTACCTCAAGTCTTTCAGTATGGTCGAGTTTTCATTTGAAATGTGGCGAGGGCTTGTCGTTGGGTTTGAGAGGAGGAATGACGAGGAGGAATACTACCACTACCTCTCGCAGTACCGTGGAAAGAGGAAAAAGGACCAAGGCGGTTCTTTACGACATTCTCAGCACGATTCTGTCAGGCGGACTTAGCGAGGTTACACGCCAAGAGCAAGTGAGAGCTCTTATCGTGGCAGAAAAGATTTTATTCCGTACAACTGGCGTTTACTACATTGTTTACGGGTAGTTACCTTGATGTACACATGTGAACAAAAAAGCTAATGCACAGCGGTGAAAATATATGAAAGCTCTTGACCCTCATTTATATGTGAAACGAGGCAAGTGCGCGAATCCTCGAGGGAGCAATGTTTGTTGAATTTCAAAGGCAATTATTCTTATTGCCGGTTAATGGGAGAACAATAACAAAAGAACGATACGTATATTCATCTTCCGTTATTCCATGGTAAGAGATTTCAGATATATTTGAATCCTCTCCTTTTTTGTTTCAAAAAAGGAACTTTCATCGAAGGTTATCGTATCGTGATTTTCGTGGTACGTTATATATACAGTAGATCTATTGAAAGCTCATCTTCCATCGAAGGTACCAAGGCGGGAGGACAAAAAAGCGACGAAAAAAGTGAAATCGGTGTGAAACGGTGGAAGAAAAATCAGATAACCTTGCTGGCCATGGTTTAGAAGTTCCCTTTTATATTCTCAACCATGGAATCGTGTCATAATTTCCTGTTTCATGAACTTCACGTCAATTCGAGTTGATTCATCTCCCTGTTATTATTCGTTCATTGAATACCGTAAAATCATTTCACTTCTTTCCTTTCTGGATTCTAGCTGGCGAAGGATAAATTTGATATCGATAGGGAACGATTTTTCAAACCTCGTTAAAGTTTCAACGAAATGAGAGAAGCGAAACATTTTGTGCTCGTAATTTGGACGACAACGTATCTAATTACGTTTCCTTCCTGCAACACATTCCGATTACCGTGAAACGTAAGACTACTTTGAAATAAAGATATGGTCTTGACAGAAGGATTCTGCCGCTGAGCGTGTTCCACCATATCTTTCGGTTCCAAAGTTTTACCCCTCGCATAAAATTTGATTACGCTCATCTATCTCTTTACGACTATATGCAGCGAACGAACACATGTATTCATAACATTATCTTGAACATCTCTTCTAGTTTTGGAAATTTTCTGTGATATTGAATTCAGTTTCCCAGAATATACGAGACGATACATATTCTGGATTCGTTGTTCATTGTTCCCCAGAATGACAGAGCTTGAAGCTTGGGAGAAGAATTTTGACCCACCCTGTACGACGTACGATTTTGTATATAAATCCCAGCTTGATACGTGACATCATGATTTTGTTTCCAACAATTCCAAAAGAGTTATATCTCGATCGTCCGGCACAATGAACGTGATTTCGATTCCGTATATGGAACGATCTTTTTTTTTCTCTCTCGTCATAGAGAATGGAGGAGGAAAAAATTTCCGGTCAATAGAGACGAGTTATTTTCCTGTTCACAATTTTAATTACAGCGATTTTTCCATCGATCGCCATCCCTTCGTGATAGAACACGGTTACGTTGGCAGATCCGGGAATGAGAATGGTAGTGGTGATGGTAGTACCTCCCGTTACGAATCCGTTATCTCCTGTTTCATGACGAACATTGTTCCTCTTTGGAAATGAACAATAAATTTTTAGTTCCTGTTGTATGGTGGTATTTCATTTTATACCGATACCTAAATGTCCATTCATCAATGGATAACTCAACGGTACAACTGCGGGAAAAATATGAAGCTCAAGTGTTAGGAGGAAATGAATATATATATACTTTCATTCTTCTTCTCTGAACAGATTTATGGTGCCCTTTCAAATACTCTGCAGATGAATATAGGTGAATTCAGTTGGAATAGTGATACGTTGTATGATTTTTGAAAAAAATTGGGAACACATAATATATTCTTAGTAGAAATTATGATTGGGAATTAGATGGGCCTCAACTAATGTTCCCAGATGTTAAGTTGGTTTCTAGCTAGCTTCGTAACGCAATTTCTAGCCTGTGCCCATCCAGATGTCCCAGGGAATCGCTAGAATGTAAGTCAAATCGTTAATTAAAAATGTGAAATCATGTTTTTTCTGTGAAATCACACCTATGAATAAGGTCACAATGTATTTTGACATGTCATCTCCAGTCAAGACCGTTGCTTTTGAATGTATTTCCATCAAATAATCCCGAGTGACAAATTGAAACGTTAAGGTTTACTTTCATTCCTCTGACCGTGTTCATGGGCTATCAACGTCACGATATGATCAGTTGAGCCATGAAAAATCCACATAAACCAACTAAATGTTTCAGCAATCAAGTCAAATTGGCTGAAATGTGTTATGCAGTTGTTCCCATGTAGTTCCCACCCAGTACATGGATGGTAATTGGGATACCCAGACAAATCTCTACCAGGGCATATTGAGGAATAATAATATCAACTATATCTGGGGTGAATATTTCAAAAAGCCTGATGAAAATCCTGCATAAGACCCTGGTGGAAATTGTCGATAGGTTGCGTGGGGTATGAAACTTGCATAAACCACCCCGAACCACTGAAGATTCCTTGGGTTTCCGCTAGGTTCCTGTCAGGTGAGAACCTGAGTAGTCCAAGACGAGAGTCCGAAAAGTAACAGGAGTCCCGGATAGAAGCTCCAGTGTTCTCAGGTGGGGAACAACACTCCCAACTGGGAATTTCGCATGCGAAATGAAGAATGTTCTGCTGGGTACCCAAGACCGACGACGACACCCCCCGAGTGGAAATTGAAACTCATCACTGTCTAGTGATGAGCTAGCCGATTTTGATACTATCTCACCACTGACTAGTAATTTTAGATAGTGGAGAGATAGTAATGTAACGCTCACATGTCCCAGTGACTGGCTCAGATCCAGCAGCGAGATAGAAAAATATGCACAGCTGTGAAACAGTTTTGATTATATTAAAATTGAAAAAATGAAAGGTTTATTCCCAGCCATTGCCACTGATGGAGACATCAGAGAGGATGTAGCTCCTGAAAAAACGCTTGCTCGGCGATGAGTTTCGATCCCGGGTCCCACGGATGATGAACCAGATACGTTGTCCACTGAGCCAACCTTACCTTGACATATATCAGATCATAATTTCTCATTTTGTACGTATATTCTGAGGATGAAATGACATTCTTGGTGTTAAGGGGTTACATGGGTTTCAGAGACCAAACAAAAGATAATTTTCTCGATTTTTTTGTCTTAATACGTAAGAGATTTTTATTCTTTTCTTCCGCATATTATCAGATAACTCTCGAACAACATTTTGAGAAATTTTGATGAGGAAATATGATAAATTGAATTGATAGCAGTCGATTTTCGGAGGTGCCTTGACAAAAAGGTAGTTTGTGGTAGTCAAAATTACTCGCAACTGCTTCATCTGAAAAATGAAAACAAATATATTTTCTCTCAGTATTAGAGTGAAACTAGCCCCTGAACGAAGGATTTGAAAAAAAAATGGAAACTGACTTTTTGGCAGTGGTTTGAACGAAAGTGTCATTTTTCCGGTAGAATTTTCGATCTTCATTACGTTGTCAAATTTTTTGTAGTCGGAGGAAAAAAAATCCTCCGTTCAGAGACCAAAAAATGATATTTTGAAGAAGTGTATGAACTTTGAGGGAGATCAAACAATTATTTTTCGAGAAATTTTGACTCCCGATTTCGAAAAGTGTGTTTCGAGAAGAACGCATTTGAGCCACTTTTTTCATCACTTCGGGGATTTTTAGATATCATCATATTACAAAAAAAAATTAGAATACTCGTGTGCAAGCTTTTTTTCACGCCTATAACCTCAAAAATACCTCGTGGCTTGGCTACTGTCACTGTACTACAATATGTGTTCCTTCACACAGTCAAAGAAAAAAGAGAGAAACGGGCGCTACAGTCATCAGAGGGAAGATTCAAAATGTTATATCTGCTGGAGTTTCAGTCGAATCGACTTGAAATTTTGAAAATATATTCTTGAAGAGTTGTACTATCAAGTAAACTCGATTTTTTGAAAATCCGGAAACCATGTAACCCCTTGATACGAATCAACATCAAGGAAACTGTGAGAACACAAAAACACTGCACTGTTTGCATGATTTGAAAATTTTTAGTCAAAGGCATATGATTATTTCACGTTCCATCTGTTGCCAATATTCACTAGATAGCCTCCTTGTGCTCACTAGATGGTATATTTGTGAAAGCAAAGTCACAAATTCTTTAATAATTTTTACCAACTGTCTAGTCAGTATTTGGTTATTGACAAAAGATTACTTGAGTGACCTAACCTCACATTTTTCGTGAATAAAATTAAACTCCCCAGTGACAAGTCGATTGCTATATGATATTATCAATAGGTTCGTTCGTTCTACTTGCTCCGAGTTGCTCCAACTTGTACCATCCCAGATGGACAATTCGCCTCACGTTGTGAGCGCAAGCCAACAGGCATATGTGCGTGCATTTGTGGATCATTTGTACCACAGATTGTGAAAAATCAGATGCTGGATTGCATATGTACGACATAAGCATGTCTTGAGCTGACATACGCATGCGCATAACCCACCTCAGAATCTGTTGCTGATTTGTGGTACAGTATAAAGTACAAAAAAGCAACAGATGGGTTATGCGCATGCGTATGTCAGCTCAAGACATGCTTATGTCGTACATATGCAATCCAGCATCTGATTTTTCACAATCTGTGGTACAAATGATCCACAAATGCACGCACATATGCCTGTTGGCTTGCGCTCACAACGTGAGGCAAATTGTCTATCTGGGAAACCAATCATTTTGTTTGTTTAACTGGAAATAGCGAATCCAAAATACTTGGAGTAAGTTGGGGTAACTTGGGACACCACTAAACGAACTTAGCTAATGCAACACAATGTTATTAATCATAAGCGCTAACTAGTCTACAAAAGTGGTCCCTGTCAAAAATGACGGAAATAAACGGAAAGAATTTAGTCGCGAATCTTTACGATTCATTCCGTTTAATGTCGGTTTTTGTCCCAATTGGTTTTCGAACCTTTCCGCACACTTCCGTTATTTTTAAAAGGGATTACTTGTCACAATTCAAATGTTTCACAACCTCCTCTGTGTCCAAAATCACCCTCGCAATTGTCAACTCATAATCAGTGAATAATTGGGAGAAGGAACATAACCTCACATTTATAATCGTAATCGACTGGCTAGTGACGATGGAGGCATTCGATATATTTCCATTATTTGACAATGCCATCTGTAACTAGAATCATATATACAGTCACGAGCCAGTGGTTAGATGATGGACCATGAAAAAACATAACCTCACTTTTTCATGAACGTATAATAGCAACTGGCCCATAACACGAAATGATTACTAGGCAATGTTTTTCTCATGATACAGCGACATCTATAACTACGATGGGCAATCTAGTGGTTGAAGAGTAGCTGTATGACAAATACTGTACAAGAATACTAGCTAGTGATGAATCATTGATTATAAAAAATAATTGAGCTAGCTGTCACAAGATAGTCACTAGTACATAACGCGGATAGGCTAGTTCAATTTCTACACGGGCCTTCGAGTTGCTGCCCAAGTTCTTCCCATAGTTAGCTGAGAACTCGCAGTTAAGGAATAAGGAATGGTTAGCCCTGATCCAACCAAATGGGTTCTTGGGCAAAAATCTTGAGCCCCACTCCGTCCACCCTGCGTGGAAGAGTACTAAGTGTTCTTGAGCTTAAACCTGGATTCACATGCGAGTTTTGGGACCTCATTCATCTAGGAATTCCTAACTGAGCCTCATAATTCTAGAAACTCATAAATTCCTAGAAGACCATGATATAAGAAATGAAGTATAAACTCAATATTCTTGACTTCAGCGAACATTCTTGGATTCTTAGATTATCATCTCCGCAAATTTCAGAGAAAGTTTCCTGCGGAACTTCACCCCAAGTCGACTGAAATTGTCTTTCTATTTGGCAATCATTTCAAGGAAGATTTCAAATGATGCAAGAAAATGAATACCTCATTCCCCACATCTCCTCTTCTCAACGAAAGGATACCGAAAACCGCATTATTGAACCAACCATAAATTTCATTTCCCCATTGTGTATAAATATAAATTTGTCGTACGCAGGAGAGAGGCATGGAATTGAATTCTCACCCCACACCGCAACGCTTTTTTCCTATTCGTTATGTTTTTCTCTCCCAACGTGATGTGATCAAGATTAATCCAAATTATTGGAATGAAAACAAAAATACACAAATGATTCGGTTGGGTATAAATATGAATATATACGTATATAAATACACATATTCCGGAAGGTGGTTGTTGGAAATTGCCTTGGGCTATTGTTGTGACACCACCAGAAAATATATTCTTTGACTATAGTGGAGTGTGCAGATAGGTATAGGGAGGGTGGATAGGTAGTTGAGGTGAAAAGAGGTGAATAAGAGAAAAACGAAGGGAGGAATAAGAGAAGGAATGAGAGAAAAGAAAGAGAGAGAGGGATTCTGTAGAGCGAGTAGCGAGAAGAATGAGGAGAAACGCTGGAGCTAAAACTGCTTGCTTTGCTCTTGCAGGCTATGTAGGTGGAAAGAGGTTGAAAGAGGTAAACTCGATAAGCGAACTCGCACCACGATATCGGACGAAATATTCCTATGTACAAGTCGGTGAGATGCGCCAACACGTGCAGTTCTATGCCACGTACCAATACCATCGACACGGCCATATGTGTGTGTATTGGATGAAAGATGTTCAAGATTGAGTCGAAACGTGGCTTCGGAATGGGAAATATCCGTTGGCACTTTTTCATAAAATAATCGCAGTTCCATCGTATTTTTCTATGTGTTTGAGATCTCTTTTTTTCTCTTTCTTTACTCCATGTTCCGTTTACTTGTGATATTCATCTAATTCATACGAGAGGTTTTTTCCTTTCTTCGATTTATGAAATTATTATAGGTAGAATGATGTATAAGAGATTTGATATAACTCAATACCAACCTTGATGTCCTTGTGATAACCACTTGGATTCTTTTGATGGACCCAAAACGATTTTTTCCTCAACTGATAAGACACGAAAAGAGATCCTACAGCGCCAGACCTGGGCTCTGGAATTGGGCAAAAGTTTATATATTCTTCACAATCAAAGACTTTTGGTTGCACCAGAAGGTGCAGCAAAACTCCCACATGTCCAACTTGCTACAAGTTTGAGTATTCAATACGGCCCTTGATATGGATACCAAGCAAGCTCCCGAAACCAGCTGGAAAGGAGACTCTTTGGCATCTCAGGCTCTACCTTGGGCCAAGTGAGGGCCGTTGATGGTCCAATTTGGAGGGAGGGCAATTTTTAACTGGGAACAAACTGATCTAAGTGATGCAGATCACCTTGATCAGCTACTTTGCTGAGATGATGTCAAATGAGATTTTGTCAAAAAGAATTTGACACGGAGTTGTGACGAGCTCGTCTAATCCCAATTAACTGTGAAAGAATAAACTTTTAAAGCAGTGCTTCGTGCGAGTGATGACAGGTTGTAAACAAAACCTATCATCCATCTTGGATGTAGGCTATACACACCGCGCATGTGCAGGGTGAGTTCGAGTTTATATCGATCGATTCGAGTACGATACTCGCACGCGAACGTTTTGTTTCACAACCGATAGGCGGCAAACCGGTTACTCGCATGGAAAAAGAATTCTGAGCGAGATTATAAGGAGGTGCTGGCACATGGTTCGACGCATAGTGGGACGAAATGCCAAAAAGTTGGCAAAAACTATAAGGAGTCATTGAATCTGCTTGAAACCCCCCACTCGAGGGTTTTTGGGGTCGCTGATTACGAATCCATTGTGATAATTCCTGAATTCCAGATATCGGATCCAATATGACGAATAAAAATCCGCAAATTCATCGGATTTCCTTCAAAATCGGTACTCGGTAGTTTTTGTGGTCGCTGATTACAAATTTGTAGTCAAAATCCTAAAATTTGAAATGGGGGATTCAATACAGAGAACAAAACGCTCCAAATCCAACGGATTTCCTCTCAAATTGTTACTCAGGGGTTGCTTGGGTCGCTATTAACTAATCTGGCTTGTTATTTAGGGAAAAAAACATCAACACTCCATATCATTCAAGCCACACTTATTGATTTTTTATATATGTTCTATCTACATATCCGTTTGAGAACTGAAGTATTTGGATTGAATAGATGCGCTTCTTATTCGGGTTCAACATAATTCATGTATATGAAATATGAAGTATAATAAATAGATGAAGAAACAATGAAAATTGAATTGATAATATTCATTGTTCTCCTTTGAACTAGAATACTGAACCAGGAACTTTCAAGATCAATCTACGTATCTATTAAATTAACTTGAGCTATGATCTACGGAGATTGACTTAATTCAACTCACTGTATATGTAACTGTAATATACGTAGAGTACAAATATATTGTTCAACAGATTCAATAGGCGATATTGACGATTTGTTTATCAACTCCCTGGTGAAAATGAAGCGTATACACAAAGCGCGAAGGAAGCGTATACGAAGCGAAAAACATTTGAATTCCCTCTTCCTCAAACGTGTGATGTTTGCTTGCTGTGGAGTGATGAGATCATACGTTCCGTATACGCCTCATAAGCTTTCGCTCCCGTTTCACACACGCTTCATGTAACGTAATAGTGAGTTACATCAAACGTATGCGAATCCTACCTATTCTGACTTCAAAGAATATTTTTAAGCATATGATACCAACGACGATTCCATGGCTCAATGGATAAGACCCTCGTCTTCCATGGTGAAGATCACTGGTTCGATTCTCACTATGGGATTCAATTTTTTTATTGAATTTTCTTGAATTTTATACGCTTCCTTTGTTCCAATTCCAGCTCCAAATACTCTTTGTATCCTTCCCATTCAAGCTTCGTATACTTTGCATTAACCTCTCTGTTACCCTTCAGTATACGCTTCGTTTACTCTTCCTTACCGCTTCCATTTTCACCAGGGCTCAAGTTCTAAGCGAGAACCAGAGATTCAAAAAATATGGTACATAAATGTAATGAAACATACAAACATGAATTTATAACTTATCATATCACACATGGAACTCAAACTGTACTACAATCGATTGTATACAGTGGGACCCCTGAAATTCCTGCCTGACCCCCGAGTGGTCCCAGAGGAGAGTCCGAAGAGCAACACTGATCCTTGGTGAGAACCCAGGGGTTTTTGAGTGGGAATGTAAGTCCATGCGAATCTGGGAATAGCTTCCGGCACTAGATTCCTTTGTTTTCTACACTCCAGAAGATTACAAAAACATTGTGTTTCCAATGAATTTCCATCGAATCAAGTTAGAATTCCACAGCTAACCAATAATCTATGACATAATTCTAATTCAGTGATACAATCATCTCTTAAATATCAATTCAAATTCACGTTTATTGAATTTTCTGTTACAGTTCCACCATCGCATCCCATCATCTACGACACGAAACGCCGAGACATGAGTAGAATTCCAGCAGCTTATCCCGAAGGAGCCAACCTAACCCTCATCTGCGAAGTGCACGGAGGTAAATGAGTTTCAAATACCATTCAATTACCTGAAACTTTAGAATCGTTTGAAATTACTCCCAAGACATTCACAAAGAACATCCTGAAAATCTATCCATTAAGAATTCATTAAAGATTCGAAAAACATTCTCATAGAAATTCTCGCGTCATTTCTCGCCCTTTTCTTTTCCATTTCTCGTCGTCTCGTCGAAGCTGGCATCTTTTGCACGATTGCTACCTATTACGTGACGGTGTTTACATCTCTAGTTATTTTCAGTTCGTGTACTCAGCTCGTACGCTGTGAATATCGTACAGTCAGCATGTTAAAGGTTATTGTTACGTGAAGGTAAGACATTTCGCTCAACGTTCGTATTTGTTCTGCTTGCGGTATGGTGTACTTGTTGCGAGACGGTGAAGTCATCAAGATGAAGGACAGCTCAGGTACAGGAGGTTGGATCTATTGAATTCATTCTCTCAAAGACATTACCAAAATATTTCACGAAACAGTACCGTAACGTGACCTCGATATCCCTGCATCGATACATATATGAGCTTTCACAAACGCATATCCACAAAAGAAATAATATAATCTTTTCAATCCATTACCAGATTTTTTTCGTCCAATCTCTCAACGATATATAGAGGTGTTTCATGGAAAGCTGAAAGCACTTGAAATTGCTTGCTATTTATTCAAGGATCCTCTCATCCATTCAAACTTCCATTCCACTCTCGTTAACTTCACCGGCTACTTCTAAAAACAGCTCACACAACAAACATTATATAGCACGAGTATCCAGATCATCCGGATGGAAACTTCATACCAGTGTCGGACTTTTATTGAATTCATTCGCTCGTCTAAAAACTGTGTTTAAGGTCGTAGATCGGGTGAATTCGACGAATGCGAACGGGGAAAAAGATTGCCGCCCTTTCTAACGTGCTCGAACGAACAGCGAAATTATCGAATAATCCACATGCTCGTGTGGGATAGCGATCGAACATCATCGAGTGATGCTCGTATCGAAATAATTCTCACGGTATACTGCTTTTTATATCGTTATATCGACGGATTAAATTCTTTGTATTTCTATCGAAAATATGATTCCACGCGATCTTCTATAAACGAATTTCATATACAATCAGTTATAGGAAACACGAGAGCTTCGGGGTATTGAATATCTAGAAAGCAGAAATTTGCATAACTGTACTTCCTGTAAATCATTTAAACTCGCTGAATTTTACCGCATTCACGTCATAATTCAAATGCATCTAAAGGGAACTTCATTTACCCTCTAATAACCTCATAAATTCTCAACGTTAATTCATTCCGTATTCGAGAATGTGTTCTCCCGTATGAATTCTCAATAATCTAGGGGAAAAACGAACCTAATGTTTCAAAAATCTAATCTAAGAGCAACGAACGTGGTATTTTTCCTTAGATCGAGAGTCAGCGAAGAGACAGCGGGGATTCATAAAAACTTGATCTACGAGATTTTTTACCCGGTTTTAACATATTTTCACAATTTATAGTGGAATGTTCGATTACAATGGCAACAGATCTGTTATTGCATTCCCCCCTCCCACGCAAAACGCAGTAACAATTTGAATATCGAGGGTATCCTCTCGTATCTCTTTCAACTTCAATTTTCTCTCAAATTCATATTGGAGAGGGACTTGTATATCGCACTCTCCCCGTCCAAACCTCTCTCCCTTCTATTTTTCAATTCTTTTGTCATTTTCATTCTCCACGCGACAGAGGAATACAAGAAAAACAAAACGATCCTCCTCGTTTTCCAAAAAACTATACATCATTACAAAAAACACAAATCTTCATTCATCGAAATTTCTCACTCAACTGAGAAACATCGTAACGACGATTACAAGCTCGACCTCGACTCAATAACCCGGACGAATATGAAAATAACTTTCACCTGTATCTTTCCCTCTACCTCTTCTTTCGCTATCTCGCTATCACATTTGCTTTTTCATTTTCCATTTTCATTCAAGAAGATATTTTTATTTCGCTCGCCTTTATTACTCTTACATCTCGTCCCGAGCACTTTGCATCGAAGTCATCAGGTTCTCTATTTCTCTTTTCCATCGCTTGGATACACGCGGTTCACCTGGAAATTGCTGGGAATCGCGTAAAAGGAAAAAGTCTCGTCGACTCTCGTCTCGAGTGCCGAGAAGAGCACACGAAAGTTGTTCCTTCTTTCCTTCCTTTTGCGTGTGACAAATCGTCTCCTTCTTCCTCTCTCTGTCTCACTGTTCCGTTTTCTAGAACGTGTGTAAATGTCTCGTACGATGATACGAGATCCTCAAACTCGTTTCGAATTCACTGTTATTCGTCAGAATTGAATTTCAAGCTGATTTCTAATGTCATTATCATCGGGAGAGTTCATTTCAAAGTGAGAGAATTATAAAAAGTATGTTCGGGTGTTTGAATACGGGTCTCTTGTGGCGAGAAGAGGGTGAAAAACTGGTTTCAAATGAATATAATGAATACCCTGTTCGAAACTATGTTACATTATTTTTCGTTCGTAATGAAAAGTCAAATTAGCAGGAGGAGAGATGTCGTGTGCGTGCATCCGTGTACGGGATTGGAAAGGTGGCGGTGAATTTTAATGAAAAAATGAATATTATTCAACCTCGTTGAATCGTTTGCTCTCTTCTTTTTTACTTTTTATGGAAAAAATAATGAATGTTGTGTTATGTGTTGGAGAATTGTGATGAGGATCAGAGGTGAATGAATCTCGAGAGTGGAGTGACAGTTGTTGTATAATAATCGTTAAAATCGAACAATCCACAAAACACCGTATTCATTTTTCTCGACCTTTGATATGAATTCAAGTTCTCTTATCCATGGATCAAGCTTGGTCGAGTAGCCGAGTAAAGACCAGGAAGATTGTGTGAAAAAACTGCGACGAAACAGAAAAAGAACGACTATTCACCCCAGTTTTTGTTCCGGGTTTTTCCTGAATCTTCCCGAAATTCTCATCAGGAGAGTCACGAAGTGATAAAAGTGATAAAAGAATCCCTCGCGTTTGAGTTGAAATGACTCCTGATTTATGTGATAACAATGAATCAGAATTACTTTGTCTACTATGCTAAATAATTTTACAATATTCCAGCAGAACAGTTCCTCAGAATGGCATAAAAGTCCTGTATTTCTGATGGAAGAATAATTCATTCACAATCATAACAAATTTTAATAACACTCCACGATTCCTCATTGTTGGTTCTATTCTAGTAACATCTGCCTCATCATTGGAAGGCCGGAACCTGCACGTATTTCACAAAATTACAACAATGACAAAGCGTGATGAAAAAGTCAGGACATTTACCACACCTGTGAAAAACTGGGATGAAATAAAAAATGTATATGCTTCGTATTTGAATACAGACTTTTATTAACGTTTCATATTAATTTTTCACCGCACAAACCATGAAGAATTCATACGATTGATGCATCTCCTGTCTCTCCACCAACAGGAAAATATTACACATAAAATAAGAAGTAAGGAGGAGACTTGGATAATTTCAACTGACATAAAAATTGTTGTTCAGCGAACATCTATTCACTTTGAATATGTTTTTTCTTCCCGTGAGAAAATTGTCTACGCTTGCTCACGCCTGATCAGGGCTGATGATCAAAGCCTGATCAGGCTCCACCATACATGATAAATTCATACAAAATCAATAAGTTTTTTTGTAAGGAATGAAACTATCATAATGTTATCAAACACTAATTTATTGTTATTCATTTCTACTTATTGTGCTTATGCACCTCCCATTCTCTAGTTTCCAGTTTTCAGGCATAATCATGCGTGATCAGGCGTACGCGCCTGTGTTTGGGGCCGATTAAGCATGATCAAGCATGTGTATTTGTGACACAAAAATCAACACAGGGTCATTTCGTATAAATATTTCTCAGTTGGTGAGATTGTGCATGATCACGAGCGAGAATGATTTGTCAGGCATGATCGCTGGTGGTTAAGCTTGATCATGGGTTTCTATGGGGGTACAAAGTTGAAGCCTTTGAAGTGATGACAAAGCTCAAAAATGAACGACCAGGTGTAATCAGGCTCAGTATTGAACACGAATAGTTTTGCCGAAAAATGTCCATGATCAGGCCTGAACACGCATAATCAGACCTCAACGATTTTTTCATGGGTTCTCTTGATATCAATTTAGTTCTTCGAATTCAATTGATTCTCAAGTGATGGGGATTGAGAAAACGTTTACCAGAATTCAGTGCATGATTTATAAATTTCTTTTTCATACAATACATCTTGCCATAATCCAACAACCTGATCGATAAATTACAATCCCTGAGGATCTTTTATCACTGAATTCTTCATCCCATCTTCAATATCTTACGATACAATCCAATACCGTTGGAATACGTAATGATGGCGAAGGAAATCTTGCGGCCAAGAAGGAGAATCACGAACAAAAACACCGAGTCGAGTGGAGTGGTAATGGATTGTCATTTTCGATCCATAAATCGAACCCTGATATCAGCAGGATTTTGAGATTCATGAATCAGCGATTAACCGCACAGATATTTCCCTGAATATCAACAAAAAAATTCTCCTGTTTCTGTTTGAGAAACACGAGAAATATGGAGAGACCATAGAAACGTCCGGTGCGTATAACGTGGAGAACCTAAAATTCATAGACTACGTTTACGTTGTCCAAGGAGAAATTAATTCACGTTCCAGCATAAACCGTAATGCATTCTACTTGTCGCATAGCGTGCATAATTATTACACCGTAAGTGTTGCATAATTCACATATAAGAGAAGATACAATTAATATACGTGTTGCCGCATCCGTGAGGGAACAACGGAGAAGGAACGGCGGACAGGGAATTTTTATTGCTTCGGATTTCCACCTGGTATCACGGCTGATATATCGCGCGAGAAGAGGAACTTGCTTTCGGTGTTGGTGATAATGTTGAGACGGTACGACAAGCAGGGAGACACGTAAAAAAAAGTAGAGGGCGGGGAAAAGGAAAGAATTTCGAATGAGTCTGAGAAAAGGGAAAGAGAAGAGATATTTATAAGCCTACCCTCACCACCCAATTCTCACCCTTCACCTTGGAAACATCGTTCGCACCCCACAATCAATTGATAAGGGTCGGGATAAATCATTCTTCGCGAAAACGGAGTGCAGAGGTGATACTATTGAAGATCGAATGTTGTCACGTTGTATGTCACTCAGATTCGTTTCTGCGCCACTACTGTTCGAGGAGGAAGTAGAGGATCGAAGCAAAGAGAAACAGGAGCAGGGGGAGGAAAGAAGTTTTTTCTTCTTGCCTTTCTTAAGAACGATGGAGAACTCGTGAGAGTGGGAAAGGAGTGTTTGGAAAGGCAAACCACCATGTTATTGACACCTGTCAAAGCATCAAGGGTGAGCCTTTGGTAGTTGTTTTTCCCCCAAGGATTGTGTTGCAGACTTTTTCTTACCCTCTTTCATCATTTTCCTCTTTCTTGTGCTCTCCCTAAGACGATGACAATATACATTCGCGTTTTTTTTTTTCAAATACAAATATCCATATATTTGTACACATATACAGTATTCGAATGACGAATGGATGTCCCCACAAGAAACATTGTGATGATATTTCAAGCTTTTTCATCGGGAACCAGGAAATTTCGTTATACTCAATGAATTCATCAACTCGTTGAATCAACCTCCAAACGATCATTTGCATTCCAGAAGTCCAAACGAATCCTGTTGGTCGGGGAATAAATATTGCCTTCACGCACGTTTAGTTCAAATCCCATCGAAAAGGTGATAGAAAAAGTGACTGGAAATCCAATAATTCTCGTTAATTTTAATGAACAATTCGAATATTCATGTTCCCCCGATGTCGTGCGATGAACACATAATAAAACTCGTACACCGCGTACATTTACGATTACAACACGTAGAGAAAATTATTCCCCAAATTCACATTTGAAAACACATTGCATTTCCTTTCTTTTGTCTCTTCCTCTCGTTTCTCGCTTCCGCAAATCCTCGCAAATACATGTATATCGATGCGCGCGGTTCTCTCCAACTATCTATACGGCATATTGTTATGACACAATACATTGTATTTTCATTCTCCCATTTCGCGTTCCGTCTGGTATTGTTAAAACACCGATGGAAAACAAAATTTTACAGTGACGACGAGCGACCTACCTCGACCGCCATAAAATGTTTGTTTTAATGCGACTCGCTTGCACGCGAGTGATGAGACAACGAGATAAAGAAACGGCAAAACATTCGTGGAATATATTTCACGTGAGACGGAGATATAGATGGACATGAGAATTTTCTTGCGTGATTCGTTTTTCTTTTCTATTTCGAAGGGGAAAATTATGAATAATCCTGATCTGGGAAATGGAGATTTGAATTTTTACCTGGAACTTGGGGTCTTGTTTCAAACGAGGAGTATCAGGAGAGAACATAGCGGTGGTAGGGATGAAACGGTCCAATCGATAAGAGCACACTTCTGAAAGTAACAACTGAATTTTACTTTTGGAAACAGAACTTCCCTCAGTGGGAGCTATAATAAATTGGTCTTGGGAGTGTAAGTTTCCGTTTCAATAATATCCAACCCTCCCACCGTTATGTTCCCTCCTGATACTTCCTTGATTTCAAACTTGAGTCCAAATTTTACAGTACCATGATTGCAACCTTGACTCCATTAACAACCTGGATGCTGGTGCTGATCATGATAATTTACACTGCGGTCACGATAAATGCGCAACTCCGAACGTTCTTGGACTTACACCACAGAGGGATGGGAATGGGCGCATAGCAGAGGAACAATATCCCACGAAAAGCTACATGTAGCCTCCACAGGCATCGAATGTCCAGTCCCTCCAAGGAGAACCCTTGTAACACCGAAATCTCCAGTGTACAGGTCTTCCAGAGAAAACACCTGCAATTGCAGGTTCCCAACGTCCATCTAGTTGAGAATTCCAGTATCCGTGTCACCTTCCAGGGTCCCACTCAAGAAGTTCCGGGCGAGGATCGAAGGGTTTAGACCATCAAGGGTAACACCGGTCCTGGATGGAGACTCGACTGGTTTCAAGTGGGGATGTGAGTCCGTAATTCTCAACTGGGCGGACCCCACACAACGGCTTCTCAAATATTCGTCTAGTCTATTCTGTCGAGGACCAGGCCAACTGCCCATTCACAAAGCTGCAATCCCAAAGGGCATCGTGCGCGGTGCCATTTCGTGACTCTTCTTCGGGACTAGATATCACCTCACAATTTAAAGTACAACGGATATTCTCAAACTTCACTCTTCATGTATTCACAGAGAATCATATTACACTTTGGAGAATCTGCCAAAAGTCTTACGACAACATTGCTCCTCGATATTCTACAGACTCTTGACACATTTCTGGAGTGTATTGAGTCAATTGACCTCCAGATAGCATTTAGTCGTCCTCTGGACGTTTTAGAAACATAACCTTAGTTCTGGACGCTTCGTCTGCGGGAAATAGGTTTAAATACGTTCAGAGAACAATCATTTTCGTTGCTCCGGAATACGTTCCCAGCACGTGTTTTTCATCTACCACGGGACGTTCTCGTTAGGTTTCCAAAACGTACTTTCCTTGAAAACTAGCCTTCACAAACATATGCGTAGTATCGCAAAACGTCATTGACATCTTTATTGAACACGTCCCCAGAACGGCGCTTGGTGGAGATGAATAGAACATTACGGAACATTTGTAACGTTCTTAGAACGTCTTGGGATTTCATTTGCACGTTCTCTGTGTGAGCAAGTACGTTTTGTGAATGTTTAGAAAATCTCCCAATGCTATCCGGGCCCCGGGTGGAAACGAATATCGTCCCATCCTAGGCTCCGTTCAGACCCAAGGCCTTGGATAACTCCATTTTCAATCTAAGGAATTTCTACTCGGGACGTCCCCACTTAATTTATAACCAAATCGTCGGTGTCTGACCTTTCATTGCTTTTTTCACTGAAATTCAAGTCGAACCGTTCGAGAACTTCCAAACGACAATTGTCTGAAACTTTCGAAGAGATTTAGATATCACGATCAGGAAATTTCTATTAGTCTCCTGACTAGATCAAAGAGGAAAAAATATCATCCCTGTAATTCCATTCGAATTTATTCCCAATCGATATGCAACACACGTCTCCTCACCCTCTCGTACAGAGCTTAGAACTCTCCTTCGAATTCCATGTGCACTTCCGATTGGTTTTCCCTTATTCTTCCAGTTTCCAACACGTGACGATGCAATCAGAGCTTTTCACACGTGCTCGTACTTACGTATATAAGATTATGGAAGAACAGGAGAACGATTTCTCAGACAGACAATTCAGAAACTACCGAAACATCCAAGATCGTCTCTAACGACTCTTGATTTCTTCCATAAGACCCGTCAACGTGGACCCTACTCGACTTTCCCATCACGATCTCCCATCGTCATCCGTAGCACATTCACTCGATGTAATGATATTTATCGAAACAATGAAGAAATATTGTCCCAAAGAAGTAAACTGTAAGAATACATACAAATATTCATCGTTCCAGTCACGTAAAATATACGCTCCGTGTAGTACGAGCCATTTCAAAGATACCAAAAACAGGTCCAGGATCGTCGATATATATACAAACATATATATATATAATAAAAATCAAATTTGTAGTTACAAATATCAGTTAAATGGAATCTCAATGGGTTGTTTTGAAAACAAAAGTTCATTTAAAATTGATTGAAAAGAATGGAATACTTGACGTGTACGTTGTACGTGTAAATTCGATGTAACAGCGTGGACAGTTCACCGATACTCCCCAAACAAGAGTACCTAAATGCTATTGTTCCAAAGGGGACACGAGCAAATAAGGTGTCCCATAGTGGATACTGGCTATGGATCTTGATTGACGACGAGATGTCGACACGATTCTCTGTGCATCAGCTTGCGGTATCGTGTGCAACATAGTCGGTCGCTGCTCACCAGTCTCGTTCCGAAGGGAAAGAGGGAAAGTGAACGAAAGGGCTACCCTACCACCATTGCCAAGATATACGCGGTACAGTACGTGCACGGGCAGAGAAGGGGATACTCGAATTAACCTGACTGTCGATCGGTCCAGTTAATTGAGAAGCTAAGTGACAGCTCGAATGTTCTGCTATACACAGAAATCGATATGTCGATCAGGCTCTTCTCTCTTGGATATCTCATGTCACGTCTCAGAATGATTCGTCAATCGATCGATTGCTGAAGAGCTTTCGAATGGGATATATGTATATGAAATCCTTTACGTGGAATGTCTGTTATGGATTGACATCCAGCAACATCGAGAGAATTAATATCCCGTAATCGGATTATTGTATCGGATATTGAAAATATTTCAAAGTTCAGGGGTTGGGCCACTCTGGAACGGAACAAAATACCCGAAATTCGGGATTTATTTTCATCGGCGTGATATGGAATGAATTGAAATTTTCTAGACGGGATTTTGCGATGAACTCGTCGATGAACTGTGAAAAACATTCTTTCATTTGTAGCGATTGATCGCAAAATAGCGACTATACAATGTTTCTTCGTTGACATTGGTGACGAGAAAATCTGATAGGAAAAAAAATTGAAGAACCATTTTCAAAGGGGAAACTGTATTCTTCAGGATGTTTATCGAAATTTTGTTTCTATTTCAATTTTTTCATGAACTATATGGAGTGACATTGAATTGCTTCTTTCATTTTTGTTCTCTGCTAATTCGAACTGCTGCTTCTTGACAGGCAACCTGAACGGCGAAGAGCTGCAGCACCCTTCGAAATTCGAGGATTGAAAAATTCTCATTCCTTTGGTGAAACATCTCTCTGAATTTCTCTGATAATTCCATGTTTCAGTGAAGTTCAAGAAGATTGAGGGAGATTGAGTGGAAGTCAGAGAAATTCAGCGTGATTTGGAGAGATTCAGGAGAATGCAGGAAAGGGTTGGTTGGGGAAAATTGTACGTTGGACTTTTCAGGGAGATTCAGAGAGATTCAGAGACAAACAAATCAGGAGAAACTGTGCGTTGAACTCTTCAGAAGGATTCAAAAGAATTCAGGAAGATTCAGAGATGGATGAAGTGCATGAAATTTTTGGAACAAGATTTCAGAGGCATTCGTGGAGTTTCAGAGAGATTTGCAGACAGTTGGATCAAGAAAATATGTGCATTAAAATTTCCAAAAGGATTCATAAGAATTAAAAAAGAATTCAGAGAACAATACAATGAAATGGAATTTTTGGTTCGAAATTTCAGATACATCTACGAGGTTTCAGGAAGATTCAGAGACAGTTGAATTCAGGAAAAATGCGTGATGAATTTTTCAGAACGACGCAGAGGTATTCAGGAAAATTCGAAGAAAAATGAATAGAGTAAAATTTATGGTCCAAAAGTTTTTAAGGCGTCCCAGGAGTTTCGAAAAAATTCGGAGACAAATGGAGTAGGGAAAATTGTGTGTTGGAATTTTTATAGAAGGGTTCAGAGAGAAGTCAATTGAGAACAATGTCTAGTCAAAGATTTCAGAGGTTTTCAGAAATTTTCTTGCACCCTCTCCAGATGGCTACAGAAGAATTCAGGAAGATTTAGAGAGAATTTAAATGGAAAATTCTTCTAGTCCCAGAGTTCAGAGTGAGTCAGGGAGTTTCAAGATTTGGAGCCATCCATGTGTAATTCAGATCTTCAAGAATTGAGTAAAATTGGGAATTGAACTGTAAAGTAGGATTTAGAGACATTCGGGACAATTGAGAAAAATTCCTATGAAAAAAAGTTACATAATCATTGATTACAACATTTATTGCTTGAAAAATTTCGCATGGTCCTTCCGATGCTTGAGTGCCTTCAACCACACAATCATCCATCCACTGTTAAAAAATTCCTTCTGAAAATTCAGAAAATCTGACTTTGAGTTCCACAGCCACGTTTTTCTGAGTTTCCAGATAAATTTCACTGAATTTTGAGAAACTTCAACTCAATTTCTGAGCTTATTCTGGAAGTTCAGTCATGTTTCTCACAATTCAGCAAAATTTATCTGAAAATTCAGAACAAAATGGCTGTAAAAATGTACAGTCACGTCTTGTGAGTTTTCAGAAGGAATTTTTTTATAGTGTACGGAATGGTACTTGCAAACATATAATTGCAGATTCAGAAGAATCAAGACACATCCAGAGAAGATCGGACAATTCGTAGTAATTTGTGGAATCTGAATACACGAAATTCTGACATTCAGACTGATTCAGGAATATTCAGAGGGACTCGGACAAATTCAAAGGAAGCTTTGTGAATCTAGATAGATGAAATTCCCGAGAAAAAAATATTAGATCTGCAGATCTCTTCAGATCTGAATTTTTGGCAAAAAAGATCTACGGAGATCCACAGAAATGTCCAGAAATCTCCGGAAATATTTTTTTGGATTCCTTGCAAAATTGAAATCTTAGATGTAAGTAGATTTCCGTCCAAATTTAAATCTGATGAGATGTACTCAGATCTCATTGGATTCCATCTCTTTTCTCGGGTTCTGAGAGATTCAGACAGAATCAGAAAAATTCAGGGGAAGCAGACAAACTCAGAAAAATTTGGAGAGATTTGGATGGATTCAGTGGAAGCTTAGACATCTAAATAAAGGAAATTCTGATGGGTTCAGTGAGATTTAGAGAGATTCAAAAGAATCTAGAGAAATTCAGAAAGATTCTGAAACATTTTGCAATCTCAATTTGAAAAATTCAGAGAGATTTCAAGAAATTTGAAGAAATTCAGAATCCTTCACTAGTTGACAAGTTTCCAATTTTTTCTGGATTTCCCTGAAATCAATCCGAATCTTTTAGAAAAATATCTAAAAATATAAAGACACTCAGAGAGCTACAAAGAGATTTTTTCTACCAAGGTGACGATTATTGAAAATGAAATTCCCGAATTACTATGTTTTTTCGGAAATACTTGGCCATTATGCACAAACCAAGGGGAGTAGAGGAGATTTATCTGTGTAAAAATCAGTCAATAAATCCGATCATCATCGGTACGTTGAAAAACAGACGAAGTTCTAGCGATTTTCTTAACCCAATGCTGGTTGGAGAGATTTCGAAAGTTTATCGTATTTACAGTTTAATATTCTCGCAATAACTTTGTGGATATTGCAGGTACATTATCCGCCGTAGAGACTCAATTTTCATATTTTTATTTACGACTTTCCAACAGACAAACATTCAGAAATGAAACTTAGGGGAAAAGTTTGAGAAAAGATGTTGAGATCTATATGATTCTTGGTGAACTTACACCTCAAGTTTCAAGCTTGGCACCGAGTTAAAGCTCGGAACATGCATCGAGAGTCTGTAGTTCTTACAGTCTCTCTGGTATTATTCCCATCTGTGAACCGTGGGTAAGATTTTTCCAAGACGCGGGAATATTTTTTCACGGCACTCCAGATGATCACGTTAATCGAGAACTGATAGGATTTCAATACAGCTGTGAAATCTACTTCTCCACTCCGCAATTCGATACTATTTTTCCGAGTGAGCGATACCATGGCGAACGTTTCTTCCCCAGATACCGAATCTCCAACATCTCTATCGCATACGAAACGACGGTATATAGATATCCTTCACAAAAAGACACATATCGAATTTCCAACCAAAAACTTCTCTCCTCGCTTTACATCTCTGTACATGGAAGTTATTTCCACGATCAAACGATCCTGTGAGACACTTCAACGTTGCTCGAAAAATGCCCTGAAGAACTACGTTTTCATACATACATTCACCCAAAGACGCAACACTGCAAAATAACACAACAAAATATATCGATAAATAAAAAGAGCTGAGAGAATCGGTAATAATTCTGAACGTGTTATATCGTTTCACGTGTACATCGTTGCACGTAGTCGCGGAAATGTGTTTCCTGTTTTGTTACTTCTCTGTGTTTTTTCAACACGTGCGTGTACATATGTGTGTATGAGGGACATATAATATCGCCTAAAGCTGAAACGGACCTGAAACGGGGCTGAAACGGGATTGAAACGGGAACTGTAGCCCCGCCGCGGCGGCTCGCAGCATTTCGCGGGATTTTATGCGACGATAAAAATAAATTAAACCCAGTCTCGACGAAAATTGTACGAGAATGTATGGGTGTATGTATGAACGAAAACGCAAATATGCGCACGTGCGCAAATATGTGTACCTACAGGACTTTTCCTTCCTCCTCGCATATGGAACTCGACGTGTACAATAAACTCCACAGCCACCGACCGAGGTACGAGGTACCGGAATACGTCACGTCGTACCCTCTTTTCTACAACTTGTCCCTTCCTCTCTCTTTTTTTTCTTTTTTATTTTCGTTACCTCATTTGCCGTTTTATAACCAACGAGGACGACTCTCGCGTCATAATCCTCTCTTCCAGCCCCTTTCCTCTCATGCCTATATGTATATTTATTGTACGGTTATTTCCGAGGGAAGATGTACTCTTTTTTAAGACCCACCACCGAGAAGTGCCGGAAGTGTAATGCTCATGGAGGATGATCGTGGTACTGCCTGGATGATGGTACAGTTATTATTGTTCTTCTTTTTTATCTTCCTTTCGAGATGCGAGCGAAGCGGGAGAGGCACGTCGGAAAGTTTGGCTATTACGATATTGCTGTGAGCTTTGCTCAAGTCAATCGATTCTTCCCTTCTATTGTTTCTTTTTTCCCTGCTACATGTTCCCGACTACATTCATCATTCGAGGAAGATTGAAACATCGTACGGAAACTGACATCGTATCAAACACATTCGATCTCTAAGAATTATTATTTATATATTTCTTAATCGTACATCAGATTCTTCCAAGCACAAAAAAATGTACCAAGTGGAGTCCTCCATCCCACTTTCTCGAATACCATTCTTCTGTCAAAACTCTCGCTTCTTTTCTTCCATTCTCATCTTCTGCCGTCGAGTGCGTCGAAGAGGTGAAGGCTCTAAATGCAATTGGCCTGGGGCCAGAGTATTCCTGCGGTTCAGGGAAATAGGATTTTTCTACTTTCGAATCTCTTTCCCGTACGACCCTATTTGGGCTGAAAGTGTGTTCACGCCTTTGTGTTATACGGGACAATGCGAGAAGGGAAAAAATATAGAGGAATACGTCAAACGTCAAGATTCTCTATACAAGATGAAATTCCAACACACATATTCGAGGGAAGAACACTGAAAGTTTCGTGAATAACCGAACGGTGTTGACGCCGCAACGAGCTCGATAACCGATCAGCGGGACTTCTATAGGTTCAAGGATGATTTATCGTTTTAACCGATTGGCGAAGAGTAACCAGCGGTCACCGACGTACCAGAGGTTTTTAATATTTACAGTTAATGGACCGACAGATCGATCGCTGGCAACCTTCGACGGGCCATCAATTGGCGGGAGATCAAGTGTTTACTGAATTGCTATTACTTATCTAACTTCTATCCGTGCCAAGTTTTTCGAAGCAATTCTCGAAAGAAATCATCCCCAACCGGTTCGACGAGAAGTTTGTTTTTTAGCACAATATCGATTTGATGGATATCTTTATTTATTATGTCGTCGATTGCGAGGGATTTTCTATTATTTGACTTGGCTGAATGGAATATTTGTTCATAGTTGCAATACTTGTTCGATTACTCTCAAATTCGGAATGGCAAATGGATTCCCAAAAATCACTGAATCTGGAGTTTGAAATCCTAGATTAGAAATATCCAAGAATCAAATAGATTCGTATGAAATCCTCAACGAAAGATCGTCAACACCTGGCCTAAGAAACTTGTGCTACACACGGTTAAGAAACTGGAACTTGAAGGATTATTCACTCAAAAATTCCAATTTTTGTAGTGGAATTTCAGTGAATGTACTGGTTGAGGGGTAATATGACTTTTTACGAAGTGTTGTCATGAAGTCATAAAAAATGATGAATGTATGGAGTTTTTTGCATATGGAAGTACTGGTCTTTGGGTACGAAAGACACTTTTTATTCAATTTTTTGAATCCAAAATGGCGGCGTGGTAGTACGGTCAAAAATACATTTTTTTTTTCTCATGGTCAAAACGGGTGTACCGCTGCAGGTCACAATTTTCAATCCAAAACAAAATATAACAAAGTTCCTTGAAATATAGCTAAAAATCTAGCTATCCACGTAGGATTTTTTCGATACCAGCTTCTTTACCGATTTTATAGCCGATTTTCGGATGATTTTTCCGAAAAAATCGGGGAAAAAATGTCAAAATTACGCCATTCTCTTCAAAATTTCTTTTTCGAAAAAATCCCACGTAGATAGCTAGATTTTGAACTATATTTTGAGAAACTTTCTCATGTTTTGTTCTGGATTGAAAAATGTGACCTATAGTGTGACCCCCGTTTTAACCATGAGGAAAAAAATGTTCTTTGACCGTACGACCATTTTGGATTCAAAAAATTGAATGAAAAGTGTGTTTTGTACTGAAAAACTAGTACTTTTATATGCAAAAGACCCCATACATTTATAATTTCCTTTGACTTCATGGCGACACTTAATAATAAAATAACGTCAATTTTCCCGTCCACAGAGTGATATTATCCCTCAATAAATCCCAATGAAATAAGGTGACCGGCCCCATTAATGAACACCTTAACCCCCATTAGCGAACAATCGTTTATCTATTATATCTTTCCTATGGCATATTATTCTGAATCTATTTACATAACAGCAGTTGATTTAGTATCCAGTCAGTCATACTTGGATGAAATTAAAGCACTAAATGAAAAGTACTATGAATCAAAAACCAAAACGTTCATTAAAGGGGTCGCGTTCATAAACGGGGTCATCTACCTTACTGAAATCTCCTACACTGAGAAAACAGATATCTTGAAAAATACCATAATTTATGGATTTTCAGCGCTGGTCTGACCTGAGTCGGAATATTCACTTGCATGAATTTCTAAAAGTACCATAATTTCTTGGACTTTTTGAAATAAGTATGGTACCTTCCGTATAAAAGTCCAAGACATTATGGTACTTTTAGAGGTTTTTTCAGGTGAATATTTAGACTCGGTCAGACCAGCGCAGAAAATCCATAAATTATGGTACTTTTTAAGATACCTTTTTCTCCGTGTAGTAGAAATTTGTTTCAGTGTAAAAGCAGCCATGAAGGAATGGAAACACGGGCCGCTACTGGCTCACTACTGTTGCCGAAGGTGCCAGTACTGCCAAATCTAGAGCGATCATTATGGAGCCACTTAAATTGCCAGTAGTGGCAAAGGAGTTGAAATGATAACATCATTTTACATAAGGGCCAGTATGACATTTACCACCACGGCGGTAGCGATATTTGATGTGAGCCTGTTATGGTGAAACTCTGGCATTGCCACAGGATCAGTTGTTTTGCCAGAGCTGGATGAGATATGAGAAGGAGTCGAAATGATGACATCCTATGTGGAAATACAAACCCGGCCCAGTACAGGCACAGTACCGGTAACTGGAGTTACCAAGAGTGATCATGCTTAACCCTCACGGAGTACACTATCATTATTTCCTGTTGTACTACACTGGGTGTAGAATACCCAGGCGATGTTCAATCACTTGTATCTCAGAGTAAAAAAACCATACAGCAATGTTTTTTTTTAAATCAAACGTCAAAGTCTCAGGAAAACGCCTGTGAAATTCATTTTGCTCTGAGTATGATAGTTTTTTTGATATTCGAATACATTCAAAAACGCTTTTTGAAAAAATACGCAAGTATAACTTTGCGTATGGGTATTTCTCACCCAGTGTTGTACCTCGTGAGGGTTAAAGTAACAAGAAAAATTCATTAGATCTGAACTTTGAAAACCGAACGATTCACTGTTCTTATCATCGTCATCGGAGAAAGGCGCTTTGGAGGTGATTTCTTGAAAGTTCACTGAGTAAGGATTGAACCCGGGTCCTGCGAGTGAGAAACTGAGTCTATATCACATCAGCCGATCTCCGAGTTGACGACAAATCCCTCAAATTACGATTTATTGTAATGGAACCATTGAAGTCATACAATTTAACAGAGATTCAGTAGTGGAATAAAGTCCTACCAATGCTGGCACATTGTTGTCTCTCGAACATATTGAATGATGAGACAACAGCCAAGTTACTAAGATCGTGATTTTAATGTCATTCGACCACCGATTCCGTAGTCAGCCAGAGTTCTATCAATACTGACATGTTGCTGTATTTCAAACATATTGGATGATCATAACAACTCTGGCTCAATGCTGGCGCGATTTCGGCTCACTACAACAGCTAAATTGCCAAGATCATGATTCTAACGTCAGTTGACTACCGATTCCATAGTCAGCCAAAGTCCTCTCAATGACGGCACATTGTCATCTATGGAACATATAGAATGCTAATACCAACTCTGGCTCAATACTGGCGCAGTATTGTCTCATCGAAGTAACTGTGTTATTGGAAAGATCAGTGGAATCCCTATCCACTATCTATTCCCTATCAGAACAACGTTGCATCGATATTGTTGTCGTATCGACTGTTTTTTGCATTTCCCCATCCAACCAACTCTGACGCGGTTCCGTTTCTATACGTATTCTCCGAACACGTAAGTTGGAAAAATGGTAATGATCCTGAATGGGCATAGTTGTTTCCGCCAATGCACTGCGCCATTTGTCAACTCTGGCTATTTCCACATGGACAATCTGGGTCCAAGCATGGATGAATGATAGCAAAATTAATCTTCATAAAACCAGCACAGGGACCATGATACCTCTATTTTCAACAAATTTCGGTCCAAGTTTTGACACCCATACTGGAAGCCCACACCAAAAAAAATAATTAGTTACCCTTACTCCAAATTAGTTCCAGCAACTAGATAAAGTTGTTGATATTTGGATAACCGAAACGGGCGTTGGCTCAACTAAATTCAAATTTAATTTATCTGACTTCAGTTGCTGTTACTAATTTTTCTATTCTCTTATTACTCGGAACCCCTTCTCACGACTACCTTCAGCTCATTCGGTCTGATAAATTATTTTTCTCGGTGCAGTCATGGAACAAAACCAATCAACGGCTAATATACGGCTGGTGTTGAATGGCCAATGATTTATTCCCCATCACTGGCTAACAAGGTATTCAAACAAGAAAACCTTTGATAATCGGTCCATCACTGAGCCTCTCATCAGATCTATCATTGGATGTTATTCATTTACCGCCATCGCTGAGCATAAGTTATCATCCAGCAATCAACCATTGACTGGATATCATTTGTTTGGAATGATAACGCTTTTCTGTACTGGGTATTTGGTACTGGATCTGTAATAATCGGTTCCTTCAATTAATCCTGTCATTGATACTGGTACAGAACTCTTTATTGTGATCTCTGGTGCATTTAATAGGTTCGAAGGGCGATACTGGTAGGCAAAATCTAGAAACTTTTCTCCATGATAACGCATCAGGAAATGCTTAGCATTTGAATTACATAAAAAATGAGTTGACGGTTGAGATGGAGAGCACATCGGTTATTCTCATGATAGATGAGGATAATTGATCGATTGGAGTCAGCTTGGGAACTCAACATTTTACAGTGTTCGACCAGGAGGAAAAGTTTCTTGGTTTCGCATCAAGAATTCATCCTTAAAAGGCCGGCAATGTTTTCTGGAACACATTGGATATTCAGTATTCCAATAACCTCCTTTTGCTCTTGAATCTCAAAACTTGGAGTCGCTGTGTTAGGTTTTTCCCTGTTATTTGCAATTAGCGCAGTGCTTGTACACGGAAAAAAAAATACTACTGGTTACTGTGAATGACAGCGATCGGTTGAAGAACAAATGAAAACACGCTCGGATAATGAGGATTAGCGCGATCACAGTGATGGGTATTGTGATGAAATGCGTCAACGCTGACCGGGCAGCAATGAGGACTGGGAAACGCAGTACTGCATAGAATGAATTCGAGTTTCAATGTATTTCTGTGATTCACAGTGACCATTGCTGTTCTCTTTTTTCCGTGTACTGGATCAGTACATGTTCAACATGAAACTGCCAGCACTGGTTTATCAGTACAGGCCAGTACAGTGCCATATTTCCATGTATTCAGTACAGAACTCGCGCATCCTAGCCAACTCCTGGGAACCAATACTGGCACTGTACTCAGCCTGTTGTTAACATTGGCATAATTCGAATTTTTCATCTAAATCATAATAACCGTATGATTAATTCCGGCTATGGCCGGGAGTCATGAGTCATAATTGAGCCGATCGTAAAACCATGCTTGGCCCAAGCCACTTCCCGTCTAAACATCGACGAAATCGCTAAATTTTTTGAAAATTTTGAAGAAAAATTCATAGCATCCTCATGAATTCATGCAACAACTGTTTTCAAGAACATAAATCCCATAAATTTTTATCTGATTACAGTAAAAACTTCTCAAACTGACACAGAACGATAACCAACGTTAAAAACAAGTATCATCCTTCTGAGTCTCCAATCAAGAAGGTACATACGTTCAAACGTACCTAGGTTACAATCAAATTTCATAGAAAAGTTTTTTCCCTGGCCTCACAGTCTCTCAAGTGAAACTTGATTTCGCTGGGAACATCAATTTGAGTAGCAATTTGGTAAGTGGAGTAAGGAAACCTCCGCATATCTCAAATAAAATTCGATTTTGTTGAGAGCACTTTCGGCAAACGAAAGATATTTGAAGCAAAATGATGTGTCAATACAAGCGTTTCAACGAAATCTCGATTCCGCTAGAAGTAGTTGAAAGGAGAAAATTCATTTTACTTGAAGAATATTGTAAGGGAAACTCGATTTTGATGAATATTTATTTGTCTTCTCTAAGGTTCATCGAAGATTGGATAAAAATTCTTTTGCGATGAGTAATCCCTTTCTTGGAAAGATCTTGAGAATGTGGCGATCTCACGCCTTTGATCCTCTGAAAAAAAACACAGGACGTGTTCCTGAGAATTGAATGATGAAACTGAATCATCGACGTTCTTCTGAAAAATAAATATGAATATTCGAATGTGGTAATCGATAGCCATCATGTAGTTTATATAACATTCGAATACCGATTCTAATTCTCATCCGAACTCCTCCCAACCAAATATGACCATTGTGTATAATACCCTATTATGCGAATTCATTGATTTCCTAGAGGAAATTATACCCAACGGAGTAATTAATGAACCGTTCCAATATACTCTTCTGTTTATTGTAGGTAAACCGAGACCACGAGTCATGTGGTATTTGGGTTCGAAGATAATCAATACAACCTCGGAGATTCGCGAAGTTCTCGGGCCGAAAGGTGAAACCAACATTGTGACTATCAGTCGGGTGACAGTGAAGAACCTCACGAGGAATCAGCACAATGAAAAATTATCTTGCAAGGCGAACAATACTCGACTGGCGGCACCTCTCATAACTACCGTCATCATTCAACTCAACAGTGAGTATCGACAGAAAATTTGTACAATTTTCAAACTCTCTCGTTCGATACGATTGGTGAAAAATGTTTCAATTTCAATCTCACGAATGCCAATCTCCATATTACAACACACTCACACACACATATATATATACACCCACTCATACTCGAATTTCAATATGCAAATGGAAAGAGAATAAAGGAGAGAACAAAAATTTTTATCCTAACGAATTGTATTCCGAGAGTCGAGGGAAAATAACAGCCCTGGAACGGTTTGGAGTCGTGTTGGGGTACGAAAAAGAAAGAGGAAATTTCAAATGAATTTGAAATTCCGGTTCTTATCGTCCACCTCCTCGCGGGTTAATTGAAAGCATACGAATGTACTTTCAAGTAAATGCACCGCATGAATATCTAAATATCGCAATCAAGTGTGCTCTAATGTAATGCAAAGAAAGTTGGAAGTTAGTAAGTACGGAAACACTCGGCTATGATGATTGCAAGTAGTAAGTCTGGAAAGTCAAGTGCGATGCCAAGTTCAGCGAGGCAAACTTCTTCGATTGCATTCAACGCCAACCGCATCTGCCGCTCCCCGGCTAATATATGCCAATTTGTATGATAATAAAATGAATCAAGACTTTGTAAACACATAATGTAAATTTAATCCGTCCTAGTTCGAGGAGGTACCCAAGGAAATATCATGGTTTTATACAACGATCGCGATGATGGAATTTTGCGAAGCATACATACATGCATGATATATTTTATTCAAGAAATTATTATTTATATGAAGTGTTATGGAGTATGAAGAACGGATTATGCGTAATTGAAATTCATGTCGTCATCCTGTATGCTCTTTGATATTATATTCCGTTTCTCCGCATTCTCAAATTATCGTCATCGTCATTATCATCATTTCCGCTTCGTCATTTCAAATTCATCGGGGAATGAAAAATTCAATGAGAACGTGTTGAATTGATGCACATAGATTTATTTGATCTCAAAGGAACTGGAAGTAAATTCTGTTCGCTTCGGTAAACTATTCATTGTAAACATTAAATCATGCAGGAGTTGATTATGTTTCGCAATTCGGGTGGGAGGAGGATGTGCTGATTCATATGCGATTGCGAGTGTTTATTTTTGTATCGTCGTGTGAATCTAGCACCTTTCACAATCCTGAATAAATGTCAAATGCTGACCAATGCCCGGAGAGTCAGTACATTTTTTTCCTAGCATTGGTTGGTCAATGACCAAATAGAAAGGGGAAAATGAAAATTTAATAACCAGGTAACTTATAAGAATCGCCGATGAACTCTGCAGCGAAGTGGCTAGCACGGACACGGATAACCATTAAATTAGCTCCTGCAGCCAAATTTTAGCTGTTACAGCAAATCAACCAGCTACAAAGGCGAATTTTTTGCTGTCATAACTGAAATTTAGCTGCAGGAGCTGATTCAGTGGCTGTCTGTGTCCGGGCTAGCCACTTCGCTGCTCCAGTTAAATTATTTTTTCCGTGTGAGGAAATAACTCTCCGTAAATTTTTTTGAAGTTCAAGAAATACCTCAATGGTTCCAAAAAATATTCGATTCGTCACCCTGGTTGAAAAAATTCACAGAATCTGACGGAATGAGATTTAATGGGATTTGGTTAGCACATTGCGCTAGATTCAATAAGATTTGGCAGGATTCAATCAGAATGGCATTCAACAAATACACTCATCTAATTAAATCTCATTGAAAATGGTTGAATAGGATTTGGTCGGAATATTGTGCAAGATTCAGTGAGATTCAGCAAGAATCAATGGGTTTGTTTAACCAGAGCGAGAATTTGCAAATTCTTCTTGAATTCATCGGAAAGTTCAAGAGAAATCGCAAGTGTTTGAAGAATCGAATTCTGTGAAAGAGTTTAAGAAGAATCTTCTTTTCAGTATTCATTGGTCATCCTTGAGTGAAAACCTTATTCTACAGGAAAGAAACCGTATAGGTTGCAAAAAAATGTTCTCAATATTCCCAATCCATCTGTCATCTCAACAGGAAAGGCAACAATCCCACGAAAGTTGTAATTTTCTTCATGAATTTTTTCACCCACAGGATTGTTGAATAACCCGACTAGAAATTTGCCCGATCAGTCATAAAGACATCATTGAGTGACCTTAAGGTAAACCTTATTAAGGCATGCCTGATCATGACCGATGGCATGACTGATCATGATCATTGCCTTTCATGCTGTGCTAATTAGAGTCCCATCAGGTCATAATATCAGTTTTTGACCAAGCCCTCATGTATGTGCCTTGAGTAGAAGTGGTTTCACATAAATATATGTGTAACCAGGTGAGAAGATCCGCGCCTCACCGGGATCTGATATGTCATCCTAACATGGAATATTGATTTCCCGACGCAGACCGTGACAAGGATATTGAACCAGAGCCTAATAGATTTGCCTCAGGTATAGATTTCTCTACATATAATCAAGTGACACCAGGTTATATAATCAGGGCCACGTCGGGCCCTCTCGTATGTCCCTATTGTGAAATAGGGGAGAGTTGCGTTGGTTGGACCATCGCCTTGGATGGACCACCACCTCTTATTGCCAAAGGAAAAAACTCAGATTTCTTCTAATCATACAGCGATAATGTCACATTATCAGTTTATGATTAGGAGAAATCTAAGTTTTTTCCTTTGGCGAAAAAAGGTGGTGGTCCATCCAAGGCGATGGTCCAATCAAGGTAACTCTCCCCTACTCATTTCACAACAGATTCATGTAGTGTTAGAGAATCCAATCCTTATCAAGCCCCTATATGGTTGAGTTATGAAAATCGATACCTTATCACCCTCATTTCTGAGAGAAATCTGACAAATTTAAAAGATATATTAGGATACAAAATAGGATTTTCTTCGTATATAGTAAACTAACATCAGGTAATATGATCAGGATCATGTTGGGCCCTTTCATATATGCCTGATCTGAAACACCTACTTTGCCACGGAGTGTAACTAATCTGTATATTCCAATGAAATGTATATTTTGATAAATTTCTCCTAATGCGCTCAGTGGTGTAAACATCCACTTAGAGAATTATAACTGGTTTACATCTCCATCTGACGGGGGATAGGTTCACACCCCTAATGTACAGATATCACCACGCATAAATCAGTATTGTATCCGCATGGTCATAAATCATGAAATTCAAAATTTACACAGTTATTGTTATGTATAAATTGAATGACAAAAATACTCACTAGCATAAAAATTAATCATTCTCAGTCTCAATACAGAATCGGAATCATGATTTCTACAAGACATACGCCGAATTTCACACTCTATTGATGCAAGTCTCTCGCCAGATGATGCTAAAACTCAATTTCATACATAATCATTTGAAATTAATTCACTGTATTACAGGTATGATCAGGTCCCGATCAGGCTGCGTTATCAAGACCTAATAGTAGAATCCGGCTACCATGATCTGAACATGATAATGGCCCTAGCACTTTTTCTGGTTTATTGGTACCTTTTCTGATCAGGTTAACTCACGAGGTCCTGATCATTCTTACCTGATCGTTTCCTCATCACGCCTTTGCGTTACATGCATGATCGGTTCCCGGTCGGGCTACATTATCAGGGCCTGACTATTACATCGGGCTGTCATGATCCGATCATGGTAATGGCTCCTGTATATTTCCTAGTCGGGAACAAATGCAAATATTAGCACCTTCCAAGAATCCACTGAAGAACACAAAAAAACAAAGCATGTGAATAACACATAATTCACCCCCAAATTTTGAATCAAACAAATCTCTAAGCTCTCGCAGGTTTCTGAAATTTCTAGAAGATTGCGACTGCAGTACATAAATAGCGCATGATTCATCAATTTATCAATATACCACGTCATTATCATACTGTTATATGCGTCTGTTTGATCAATAATATAAACTTTCCTAGAAGCATTTTGCATTAGAATCCACCCTATGGCTGGCATGTGGAAGGGTGATGTTGTACGTTTACAGTTACTGAGTTCGTAACGTTCAAGTTCAATAGTGCTGTAGGGTCCAAGTTGATGCATATTGAATGCATATAATATCAAATACAAAGGTCTTCGATAACTAATTAGTGGAATTCGTACACATGAGAAGGTGAGTTCATGTTTCACTGAAGACTTTGAGGTGGATAAATGTGAATTAGAAGATTGGTTTGACTCAAAAATGGAAAGGTTATAAAAAATGACGCGAAATAACAATGTAACTAAGCCTTCGATTGAACTATTCCTTTGTGGAAACCTTGAACAGCACTGAGAGATGTTTGAGAGGAAATTTGACCTGTATGTAATAGCGAATCAAACGGATATCAATGAACCGGAAATCATAACAGCCTTCGATAGCCCATTGCAGATCATGCAAATCATCTCTGCGATAACCTGGTTTCAACGGATAGTAGAGGGCTTGGAATATTATTGTGAGCCTGAAACTAACATTATTGTGGAAAAATTCAAGTTTTCCCAAGAACAAAAACGATACCATGAAAATCCTTTGACAAATTTATATTTGGATTGAGAAAATAATTGAAAACTGTGACGGCACGTACATATAGATTTCAATAAATTTAAAATAATATTATAATTATAACGTCAGATTTTTATTAATATTTGAAAATAAAATCAAATTTGGAATTATAATAATTACGTTTCATCATTGGACACTTAACTTGCTCGAGAGAGAGAGAGAGAGAGAGAGAGAGAGAGAGAGAGAGAGATCCAGCTGTATGGGCATCCACGACATTGACTCGTTGTAGAGGAGATTGTCCAAGGAAGATGATTTTTGTCGAGTGAGAAACTCCATTGGGGATCCAAATTATTCTTTTTATGTATTTTATTTCTGGTTGATAGTCCCATGCAGACTTCTCAGTACATTGTAAAATCATATGTATAATAAATTCCTGCACCATCGCCTGCTCACTAGTATCTGCTGGTCCTTTTTCCATCTCTCCTTATAATTTCGATAGCGGGACTTTTCCCCTCTTTCTTCTCAATGTCCTCTTCTCGATCGCTCTATTTTCTCTTCCTCTCTCTCTCTCTCTCTCTCTCTCTCTCTCTCTCTCTCTCTATACTTGTAAGAATGTGCCAAAGTATTACAGGAATGTGCGTTTTAGAAGGACCAGAAATTACACTAGATGTTCCAATTGAAAATATGTCTGGTTTCCGGACTGCCGGAAAAGAATCGAAGAATGGGGTCAGCTCAACACACAAAATCACTGACGAATTGAATTGTTCTGGAGGACAAATAACGCGAGGGCTCATCAAATAATCAACACAGAGGGAGAATGAATTTGCTGTGATAGCAGAATCTGATTTCCCTGGGTACCTTTCGCTGGAGCAGAAAATTCTTCGCTGTGACAATAACAAACTATTTGTTAGTTGCTTCAGCGAAGATTCGTAGAAGATTCGCGGCTTGCAAAATTGAATAAATTTTGAGCTTCCGGAGTAGAGCCGTACACTGTACACTTGGAGAAAACGAGAACCATAGCGAGAGAGCACCATACACGACGAACAGAAGAATCCGTGAAGCCATAGAAATACAAAAACAACCTAATAACATCAACCGTGACGGTTGAGTATACATAAACCCAATATGGACCACAGTCCTAAGATAAACACACCCTCACGGTTCCATAAATAATACTTAAATGAGTAACAAACATTGTAACAACGATTGTAACACAAAAACTGAACAATGAAGAACCACCTACTCCTCTAGCCCCTCCCTTTCCCACAGTGGTCACGAGTGAGTGAACGGCTCAGTCACGCATAACCACTCCCGCCTAACCTACATAAAAGACTTCGGAATGGAACGCAGGCTCATACCGCGCAGAAGAAGCCAGCTGCAATGATGGTAAAACGTCGACAACCAACCGATACAACACGCGGCTCCACTCCGGAAGCTCAAAATTTATTTAAACTATTTGTTATCACAGCAATCTCGTTAGCTACGACAGCGATTCTTTTTAAGCTGTGACAGCAAAGAATCTTCGCCCCTCCAGCAAATTTTGGTATCATATATGGAAGAGCAAACAAATTTCGCTGGGGGAGTCAACATTTTTTGCTGCCACAGCTGAAAAGTCGCTTTCATAGCTAACGAGATTACTGTGATTGTGACGTCTCGTTATGGGCGTTGATAATTTTATTTATTCCTAACTGAAATATTAATCAGTCCCTAATAATGCTTCTTGGAACAGGGAAGTTATGACAGTTGATTTATTCCTACCCTCGCTGATGAGTTTATTAAAATTTAGCCGCATATCTAGTGTTAGTGACTTTACCACCTCCAGGCACCTCCATCTATACCCGGCTTGTGTTACTTTCTACTGAGCGTGAGACCACTGTCGCGACACTCCGCATGGAAAGCAGTAGTACCTGACCTTTCTGGGCAGACTTACACGTATCGCTGCCTTGAGGCAGTGTTTGGTCGCGCTCACCGTGAGTCTCTTTCTATCACAGCGGTTTGATGCTTTGTAAGCGGTTTAACGGTACTGAAGAAAGATGTCGCCACTATAGCTCATGGCTGAACCACGCACCCGTGGCTCATTATTTGTCATGAATTTTGATGACTTGTCACATGATAGTCAATAGATCACTGTCACAGGCGAAACAAATTGTTGCTCCAGCAAAAGTTACCCAGCACAATCAGATTTCGCTGTCACAGCGAGTTTTTTTTCCTCCATGAAGGAGACGACCACAACTAATCTGGGCAATCCAATAGCACGTGCATCGACGTACTTTACCAGGATCTCTCTGTTAGTATTTCAATAATCCAGCTCAGGTGAACAAAGGATCCCCCAAACGATGAAACATAGCGGGTTCGAATCCTGCTAAGAAGATTTCATAAAGTGGTTCATGCGCTAAGGCTCATGTTCACAAATTGCTACTCGATACTCCGAAGAGATTTCTCGCATCAACGTAGCGGTCCACAATATGAACATTCCGCATTGGATTGTTCAAGCACAACGTTTTTCTCAAATACTCCAGAACTGATTCAAAAGAACAGTACCAAAATATCAATAAAAATATTTTACCATAAATTTCCTCTCTTCTATTCAATTATTCCAAACAAGTTGTCCCAACAATGTACCGTTTCGTCCAGCAGAAGAGGAAGAAAGAATGATGGGGGAAAAAAGAAACTTTCCCTTTTTAATGACGCTCAAGCTTCCCTCGACTCAAACAAAACACACATTTCCCTCATTCCTCCGACCCATCGAGTCCTCTTGAATGTTCAAATGTAAATGAAGAAGGTGAGCATAACACGAAATAAAATTCAATGCAACAGTGATAAAAATACATATCTTCGAAGGATAGCAGAAAGTTTGAAAAAGATAAAAGGAAAAGGCTAGCGGTAAACGTTATGACGAAGCCATGGAGAGAATTATTCACCGCTATATCTCTCAATTTCTCCAAACTTCCATCCTTGAAGCAACGGTAGGAGCTATTGCAAGACCGTTGAATTCGACGATACAAAAGCCCCAAGCGTCTTTCAAGTAGTAGCCAGTTAATTCATTAAATATTATAACAGAGAAGTTCAAAATTATTCAACCTCTCTCAATGATGCTAGAAGCTTCCACGGTAAAGCTCCTGAAGTAACAGGACATTGAATAAAGTAGTTGAAATAACGAAACTTTATTCCACTTCTCGACTCTATCATTTATACATTCCGTCAACTTCATCAGGCATCGTCGTAATAATTGGATACCGTTGATTGTTGTCTATAACAGAGTTGAAAGTCGGGTCGAAATAACGTAACGTAAAATAACGATCAGAAGAGTAATCAAAATTCATATTTTTAAATATGATTCTCTCGCGTTTCTCGATTGAATCCTTGATTTTGAGATCGTTAATGTCTCGACACGGATGTTATACGTTTGGGAGGAAACAGATACGATCTTTTCATAAATTCTTCCTCTGGAGCAAAGAATTCTCTTTCCTTAATCTGGGAGCCGAGATTGATATTCCAGAGTTCTCGCAAACCCCTTATCCAAACGAATCTCCGCCTGTCCGTCATAAATTATATGAAGTTTAAATGAGTTTATGCAACTGCAGTACGAGAGAGTGCTAGAGAAACAAGAGATTTTCACGCCTTCAAGAGCACCTGCACGATGCGTTGACGAATAAAACCCATCGTGACAGTTCTCGAGACTACCGTGAAAGGGATTCTCTTTTTTATTAAACATATAAACTCTATGTTATTCGCTGGTATATCAATGAAATCTCGAATAGACATTTTTCATATACGATCCTATTCGAGAAGATTCTCTCATCTGAATACAAGAATTTGTAACGAGGACTTTGAAGGGATCGTGAACTAGAAGAATTTCATCTTCAGTTATGAATTAATAAATCCTTGTGAGAAAAATCATAAAATATTGAGTGTTGAGAAAGAATCTCTTATCGATCTTGGCTATCCAGTTTATGAGATCTCACATTCTTTTCTCTTCTTGTATCTCAAGATAATGAAATTCTAATATACTTGATTCGTGAAATATTTCATTGCGAAATAGATTGAGATTCATTTGAAACGTGTTTGTCGATGCATCTATTTTTGTAAGATGAGAGATCCTATACCCGATCAGGGACTAGAACCCGATCATTTTCATTATTCAATGAATTTACGAAGTAATTTAGCTAGAAGTTTCGGATGAAAAAATTAATTCCCGATCCATTAATTACAAAAAATGTTTTGGTTGAAGAATTTTTGCACAACTAAACCACAAAAATCTAGAATATGAAGACTGATCGGATATAGGGTCTCTTACCTTACCGTACGAACAAATATTTATACTTTTAAATTTTTCTACATTGGAAAATAGCATCGCAACTATATTCTCTTCTTTAAATTTCAAGTCGAAGTGGGCTCTCAGTCCCACTGTCCGATTAACTGAACTTCCATTGATCATGAACTGATATTCTGATCAAATATTCTCGAATTTTGAAATAATACATGAAGTTGTGAATTATGTGATGTGCCTACCAAAATTTTTCCGTCTGTTTGTATGAATCTCTTACTCGTAAAACAGGATAAGCTTCTCAATTCATTTGGAAGATATCATCTACAAAATGAAAACAAGGATTATCAAACATATCCAGAACACTGGTTCTCGAAAAGATTTGAGTTACTTTCCATAATAAACAATTGATTCAGAAGCTTCTCTTCTTATATGAGATATTCATTCTATCCATTCATTCATTAGACTCATTGAGATAATCCAGCCAAACTATATTGAAATCAATTCAGACATCAAAAGTCCGAAAGAGAACTTTCAAGCTCAAAAATGTCTTACTTCAGCAAGCACTATTTCGGTGAATGCAAACGAAAATGATCAACCATTAACGATTTCTCTCAAAAGGGTTTCCTCGGGAGAAAATGATAGCTTAAAACATGTAATAGAACTTCAAAAGAAATTTAATTCGAGAAAACACTTGAGAGAACAGAATAAATTTGGAATATTAGAAAAATAAAACAACCCCCTCGCATCGATTCGAAGCGAAAATGAAAGCGCCCATACATGCGGGGAAGGATAAACAAAATCACCTAAGACTCTCTTTCATCCCTTTTGGGCATCCTGTTTCTCGTCTCACATTCAGTGTTGCCAGAACAGCAACACAGTTGCTAGATTTAGCACTATGAAAACATTTCTAGCCCTGAATTTTTAAGTACAGCACTTAGCACTATGGATAGCACTTAGATTAAATATCTAGCACTATTTTTTCAAATGGAACATATATTTATAGGTCATTACTGATTGAAAATTTTAATTATCTGAGTCATTTGCATAATGGAAAGTTCTATAATTTATATGAAGAGTTTCCTTCTATGCCAAAGGATTATTTAAATTGAAATTATTCGTTGGAATAAAAAGTATGTATTGTATCGTGATTGAGGATTATTATTGGAAATATGTTGATTATTGAATAAATGATTACCTGATGGCAAAATTTTCAAGGATTAGTTTGATTCACCCTAAGGGGATAGGTCTTGCAGCATATCTATTTTGAAAAAAATCATTATATATATATATATATTTGGTCAAATAAAAATATTGTTTTGTTAGAAAAAAGTCCAGTTTACAGCAGGGTTGGAAGTCATTCAATTGAAACTCATTTGAATTGACGATCAATGAACGATAAAAATTGAATTTTCAATTGAAATTTTTCTCAATTAAAAATTAAATTAAATTCTTAATTGAAATTTTTTTGCAACAAACAATTAAATTCAATTCTCAATGGAGGTAATTTCCATTTGACAAATCACTTTAATTGATTCAAAATCGAGCAATGGTTGATCCATTTTTCTTATGTTTCCTTGTTCTTTCTTAATTAACAAATACAGAAAAACAAGAGCGCATCAGGAAAGTCAATCAATCATTGCTTGATTTTAAAGCAATTACATTTATTTGATAATTGGAAACGACTTCAATTGAGAATTGAATTTAATTTTTAATTGAAGAAACTTTCAAATAAGAATTAAATTCCAATTGTTAATTGGGTGCTTCTTCAATTAACTAATTTACAACCCTGGTTTACAGTATATTGATACATGATTTTGGTCATTGGATATCGAATCAAATATCCCTGAACATTTGGAGATGTAAAATGGAAAAATAAATATACAAGGTATCTCACTAAACACTCTGACCCTGCTGAATGTAAATTCCTGATATAAAAATAATGTGCAAAATTCACAAATTCAAAATTCTCTATTTTTCCCGCGTTTTTTTCTTAGCACTAACATTTGGCAACATCGAAAAAAATCTAGCACTGTCACCAATTCTAATTTAGCTCTGAACAGCACCGACTGCTGCGTCATCTAGCTCTGCGAGTCTATAACCTTCTGGCAACACTGCTCACATTATTCTCAAACTTATTGAGGTAGGTGACCACCTCGCAAAGCTAAAGAATGCAACATTTTCAATAATTTTTTTTCTCAAGTCCTATATAAAATATCACGATGGGGTTTTCTTCAAACTTTTATTTGAAACTTACAGAATACAGGAATAATTGAGTTTCATTGAATTTTTTTTTTAATAATTCCCCAGGAGGTGCCAAAGTTTAGGCCTTAAAAAAATGCTGTCCCAAGGCTGACAGGTATTCTCAGGATTGCGAGATATGAGAAATAAAAAAACACGTCATGTTCAAGTGAAAGGTCCCTTACGAGGCAATTCACAACAATTTGAAATAAAAAAAATCGCGGATGTTTGAAAAAAATATCGAAAAAATACCGCTGTTTTTTACTATTCTCTGCCCAAAAAAATGGTATAATCAACTTTTCTTGGCCAAATGTGGTGATTTGCCTTACAAAACATCTCAACGAACAAAACAAGACCAAAAACATTGAAATCGGTCGAGTAGTTCCGGAGATTATCTGTCAGCCATGTGAAAAACAGTAGTTTCAAGGACAACGCGTTTGAAGTTTTCACTCACTATTTTATTCAAATATGTTTTCAAAAATCAAGTTTTCTCATATAGAATTTTTGGATCTGCTATCCCTGGACCGTATAAAAGAAGACCACTTTCATTGAAAGCACCCTCCTCCTGTTGGTGGACTTTTCTATTATCCAAACGACCCTCTCTTGATGCTGCCAAGCTGGCTTTATCAGTTTTGTAAATTCTTACTTTGTCTTTATCTAGCACATTTTGATATGCAGAACGCCCGAAGGTGCATCCCGTGACTTCCATCATCTTCAGGAGAGTCATACCCCCTCGATTGAAAATGACCAACGATATTTGTACGCCCAGTTCAACAATTTCCTTCCCAAAATATGTATGTTTTGGGATTAACGCCCGGAGATTCTTGTTGTAACACTCATTATTTCGAGTGTTCTTTCCAAATGAATTCATAAGGCACTCTCTCTCTGAACTGCCGTGCTGTGAGGGAATAGGTGCCACGTGGTCTAACAGCTGCCTGCGCCAAGTCAGCAAGTATAGAGTGCTGGAAGCGCATGCACACTTTCACGAATTCCACCATGTTAGACTTCGAATTTTTGATGGAAAATTATTGGGGGTGATTTTTAAAAGTATGAGGATTGAGAAAATGCAAAACAATCGATTTTTTTTATTGTACAAGGTGGTCACCTACCTTAAACATTTCATCAGATAATTATTCGAATTCCTATCGATACAGTTTTATATTCTTCTCTATACATAAAATTACTCACTTCCAACATATCGATATACGGGCATTTGCTAGAACTGCATCGAGGTGAGTCCAAGGCTGACGCACACACCTCCCATCCATCTCCTTCTCAATTCATCATTTCTTCCTTGCACTCACTTATTTTTACCTAGCATAGTAACGAAAGGCACGTCGACCAAAATCAGCAAAAACCCGATGGCGATAATTTCCCACTCCCAGCATCAAGAAATCATCGTTCTTTCAAATAGAGCGAACCTCATGAAATCGGGAGATTATACTTTCGGGAGTAATATGGAGATCACGCCTCGCACAAGCTAATCCGCAAAAATTCAGCTTACTAATCTGAACTTGAAATATTTCTCGGTACCGAGTGCGAATTTCGCGCAAGTTCAACATGCCGTACCCATGAAAAAATCGTTGAGGTCTGATTATACGTGTCCAGGCCTAATCATGGACATTTTTCGGCAAAATTATTCGTGTTCAATACTGAGCCTGATTACACCTAGTCGTTCATTTTTGAGCTTTGTCATCACTTCAAAGGCTTCGATTTTGTACCCACGTGGGAACCCGTGATCAAGCTCAACCACTAACGATCATGCCTGACAAACCATTCTCGCTCCTGATCATGCAGGATCTCACCAACTGAGAAATATTCATACAAAATGATTTTTCAATCACAGATACACATACTTGATCATGCTAAATCGATCCCAAACGCAGACGCGTCCGCCTGATCACGCATGATCATGCTTGAAAACTGGAAACTAGAGAATGGGAATGCTGCATGAGCACAGTAAGTAGAAATGATTAATCCTTATCACGTGGGTACAAAATTGAGACCTTATCACGCCTGATCAGGTTCTAGTCATCAGCCCTGATCAGGCGTGAGCAAGCGTGGACAATTGTTTTACGGGTAGATTTGGACGAAATTCATTTCAATCAAAGTCTCGTTTGTTTGCTCTCGTCCTATAATTTCTCTGCACTCGGAATCCTTATTTCGAGTTAGTTCTAGTATAATCAGTACGTGCTCTTGGACTAAGAGTTTGTCTTGGCATCTTTTTCCCCGTATTGGAACAAACATTCCTGGTAACCAACAACATCCTGTGTTGTCCTGAGATCAGCTCGTGCAGAAAGCATCGATTACATTGTCACCTTAGAGTAACTTACAGCACAAATTGATGTAAATTCCGAACACACGTACACACACTCACACTTCTTATATCAAAAACCATCCCGATATTAACATTCGTAATTATGAAATTGAAGATCCATTGATTCTGTTCTGTCATTCTATTTACTGTTGTTTCGTTATAATGACCCACTTTTTCATTTTTGAAAGAATAAATATTTGCGAATAGTATGCTCAAATTAAATCAGGAATCGAATTTTTAGTTCATTTCTCTTCCTTTTCTCCATTGTGCAAAACTCATGAACGTAGCTACGAGTGGCGCTTTAGAACTTCAAAGCTCTTCGACAAGCTCCCTACTGTGATCAAAAAGTAAGGTGACATTGTCATTTAAAACTCCCGGGCATTGAGAAGGCGGGTAAATTTTTTTTCCAAGATTGGTAGGACTGTTTATAACATTCGCCAAGCGTCTGTTTGTCAAAAGGTTTAATTATCTCCGAGTTACACGTGTTTTTGTGAACAATCAAAAGTGAATTTTTCGATTTTTACAATGGGTGATTGTGTTGAGCAAAGAACTTGCATCAAATTTTGTTTCCGGAACAAATATTTTTGTGCGGAACCGTTGAAAATGTTGCGGAAGGTGATAAGACTATGGCACAAAAAAACGCCATATTATAAATGGTACAACGAGTTCAAAGCGGGCCGAGAACGCGTTGAATACGAACTGCGCTTTGGACGACCATCAACGTCTACCGACAAGGGCCACGTCCAAAAAATCAAACCACCGTATTCGATTGAGGAGATAAAAACCGAATCGAAGGAGGTCTTGAAGGCTATACCGAAAAAAGACTATTCCAAAAGTTTCGAGGACTAGAAAAAGCGTTGGCAAAAGTGCGTTTCATCGGACGGGGATTACTTTGAAGGGGATGAAATTCATTTGGAAGAATAAATAAAGAATTCACATTTTATAAACAAATTCACTTCACTTTTTGATAGTAGAACGTGAGCAGACCCACACATTCGATTCGGTCTAGCTGCCCGAATCGTTTCAAAAAATAAATAATTTGTGCCGAGGTGGAGTAAACAACACCCCTCCATTTCACTTCGTAACAATTATATCATATTACTATTCGAAAGGACATTACAAAAATGTGACCTAACTATTTTGTGTGCATGTAAAATTTACCTGATAAACCGTTCTGCTTAACGTCCCTCCTTTTTCTCGTAACATTGCAATCATTAGACGCTGAGCAAATTTCGAGTTCTTGAATTTCTCGCGTAACTCAATACCGTTACCGTTTTCTCTACCGAGCACTTAGAAATTGAAGGACTCGATAAGAAGTCGATACTACCCATAGAAACGTGTTTCTAGTTTATACTGAAAAAAATCTTCAATTCTTGAAAAAGAAACTTTGAGAGAGTGAAAACATGTAGATCCTTAGTAATATCGAATAAGTATTGAATTTGTTCCCATATCGTTGACACGAAGCAGTTCATTTGAAATAAATGAACCAGAAGTGCAGACAAAACTCCAGTTTCCACAAAATTATCACTTCGACGTGGCTGAATTTCAAATTCCGAACAAATCCTCAAACTTAGATGAACCGATTATGTCTTTGACATGTTCATCGTCGAGTCTCATCCTCACGAAATGCGATTTTCACAGTCCCTATATTCTTATCAAAATGTTATATAATTTACACTCATATCGCACTGAATTTGACAATGACGATACAAAATAAAATATTCATTGAAATTTCTGCGAATTCACGGCAAAACCGTACATCCAAACTCGAGAAGATTATACAAGAGCATGTCAGGAGGATCATCAAATTCCAGAGACTTGAAAACAAAACCTTTTAAGAACTTCACCGAGATTGGGTCTCCAACAATTTCTCATTTTCCTCGTCAGATTTTCAGGACCCTCAAAACCAAGTCCGACCCCATCGCGTAACGTCTAGAGAACCTGTAACGGTGATCATTAAGTACGTGCTGCTTTAAGAAACGCTATCCTATTTCAAACTTTCTTCCTCCCGTTTTCCCTTCCTATCTCCCGAACGACAAAAACCCTTTCTTCCCATTCAACCGCTTTATAAATTTCAAATAAAATTCTCTCCCGTTTTTATCATTTTTTTTTTCCATCCCAAAAGCTTTTTGTCTCGCAGTATTTTTCATTCGATATTTACAAATATCGTCGATTGAAAATTCAACGTGTGCCATCGTCGAGCATTTAAACGAAAGCATATTCCAGCTATTACACAGTCATTTGAAATTCAAATTTTCCACAGAGTGTATCAAAATGGTATCGTTCGATGGAATACGTGTAAGTATTATCTCGGTTATTTCGAGTCCATCTTTACAGTTGAAAATCTGTTTGTTGATGACGGAGGAACGAGGGAACAATGAATTAGTGGAAGCAGATAGGACGGTACTGTGCAGAACAAATGAGGCTGTAACCTCGGAGAAACATGCAGGATTCGGGAGAAAATGCAATGAGTCAGTCCATAGTATTCGAGTGGGTGGAGCGAGGGAAATCTTGAAGCCGCAATCTGACGTAACGATCCTTGGAGAAGTACTTCTTGGAGAACTAAGGGTGCAGAGGATTTAACCTGCCCTCGAGACTTTACTCTACAAATATATCTCTCTACAACCCTTCCTGATAACTCCACTGACTGAGAACCAATAGTAATTCTTCTCTCCTCTACACTCATGACAAGAAAGTAATTGAATTAATTAAATTGTAAATAACTCGTGTCCTTCACAGAGACAAAACAACTAAAGTCGTTTCATAAATTCCTATTATCGGAATGATATTTTTTCTTTTCTTTTATTCCTCCTCTTCTAATTAATACATAGGTAGAAACCTTCTCCAGGATAATAGAACAGGCAGTGGAACAGTAAAAAGAACGGAAACCAGTATAAGTCGAATAGCCCAAGGGTGGCAAGTTTCCAAACTCGGTATCATGATTATTATTCCCAATCTTCGTCCCAAAAATTCCAATATTCATAAAATATCGTCCTTCATTACGTTTTTTCCTCACCCTTTCTTCCTCTCGACAATAATCATTCCATCAAATTCATTATGGATCCAATTAAATATGATTCTGTAATACAGAACTTATAACTAGCAGGAGGAAAGGTTGCGTCTTGAAATGAAATGATCGTAAGTTTTGGACGATTACCCGAAAGAGAAGTTCGAATTAATGAGAGAATTTTTTTCTCCCTCGACGGAACAAAATCCATTCGAATACGAATGAATGGAAATTTTTTTCCCTCCCCTATTGTATGTAACTTTACTGCTAATTCTCTTCTTCTTCTTCTTTTCTTTCCATTTTTTCCTGCAACATAGAGTCTCGAAGTTTCTATTCCTCCACGCTAAAAGGGAAGAAAGAAAGATTTTTTCAGTTTTTATTCAGATTTCTTTTTCTAAATATTCCTCTCCGGGATATAAAACGTCGGAAAGTGTGGAGAGAGAGAGAGAGAGATTCGTATACTACACTCCGTGAGACGTATTATCATGGATTTTATATATCTGGTGATAGGAAAATTCAGTATTGCAGTGAATTTTTAATTCTCAACTTCAACATTGAAATTAAACATTAATCTTCATCAGTTGTACAATGGGGAGACAAAAAGTGTTGATATAAAGCACCCAAGATAGTCGAAGGTAACGAAGAAAAGACAAAGTAAAGAGAAACGATGGCGTAATCAGAGATTGCCAGTCGCTTACGTATCACATTCTAGGATACTGCGAACTACAGCATTCCTGAATAGCGCACTGTGGATGAAAACAAAAGAAAAATTACCCTCTCTCCCATTAGAAATTTTTTTCCAAAGAATAAGGTCAAGCAGACGAGATGAGGGAATCTGATTTGCGAATCAGAATCCTTATCATCCGTACACGCGTCGAGTACAAAAGCGCAGAATCTGAGACCACAAAGAACGAAGCTAACACACAAGATCGTCTAACTGCCAGATTATTCTAGACGTGGTAGAGAAAGTAGAAGTTCAACTTTGGCTAGTTCGCAAATTCCGTTTCCAACACATGCCAGAGTCTGCTAGTCTGGTACAACACCTAAGATCCAGATCCGAACGATGTAACGGAGATTAAAACAATTCTCCTGCACTGAAATTTCACTTTGGAAACACTTTGCTGAGTTGTGTTGTGAGTACAAGGTTCATTCAAATAAGTATCTTCGGTGCATACGAGATCAAGTTAGACCTTGTATTCCTCGTGAGAATTTCAAATGTAATTTTCAATTCGGATCGGATCGAGTTTGCTAATGAAATTCCGGAGGGGAATAATTTTTTTCCAAATTTCCTCTGTACACGAGGGTGAATTATCCCTCAAAATGATATCTCGGTGAGGTGGCTGGCAGCAGCGTGAACAGCACCTTCGTGTATACAAACACACACGTATATCATCCACGTTCTAAATAATAAAATTCTTTCCACGAGTCGTCTGGCGCTGACATGATTTTCACTCAGCAGAAATAACGACGTGATGCTCCTACTCTCATTATTATCTCTAGCATCTCTAAAACGACTACCACCATTATTGTATTATCATGGAGAATGTTTCTGTCGTGAAACGATAAAATGAAATTTTCTCATTCTCTGAAAGATGAATTTCGAGAAGTGAAAAAAAGGTCACAACAAACGCATGTCCTGTCGATGGAAGGAAGGAAGGAAGGAACTGTTTTGAAGGAACTGTCAGATACCGTAGACTCGATCAATTAATCGTTTTCGCAATCAAGAAGTGGTAGTGGCCAACCAAGAGAAGAATAGAAGAGAGAAGAGATACGAGACGGGACTATAATAGAGGGGTGACTTAACCGAAGCGTAGAAAGAGGGCTCGAAGAATAATCGTTCGCAAACTTTCCGTCATTTGAGTAGCTCGCAAGCATCGAGGAGTGCTGCTGGTGGATGCTCTCTTTCCATACCACAACTTCCTTCTTCCTTCTCCCTTCCATTTTCCTTTGTTCTCCCCTCATTGCGATTCGTCATTCTCCCTGTCCTCTTTGCTTCTTCCGTTCCTTCCTGTCCCTATTTCTATTTTCTCTCATTTGCCTTCATTCTCCTCTATTTTCATTGCTCTTATGCAGCGGAGGATGACTTGGACGGGTATATATGTATTTGTGTATACGTGGAAGAGAGAAGGAGGGAGTCGTTTGAACTCTACAACATCGATTGCCATGCCTGTTAATTGGGTCAATGTGGAACCCAGGAGAGAAAGGGAGAACAACGCTTCTTTGAATGACTTTACGATGGTGATTCTTCATGCCTCTTGATATACCGTCATTACACATCGCTGTATGGATATTTCTTTCTCCTTGTCATGAATTTACTTGTTATGGATTTATGCAAATTTCATGGATATATCCATCGAATTGAACCTCGAGTGTTTTTTTGTTCCCACGTAAAGTCAATTTTCCGCCACAGTACATTACTGATTTACATTGACACAACTAGGATTCTGCACTGAGAGAAAGGGTCTATTGAAATACTCGACAGCTAGGAAATTTAGTCGCTATAAATAAAAATTCAGTTGCGCCAGCTTGAATAAACCTCTTTATTCATATTTCAGATAGCGAGACTTTTATTTACCCCAACTAGAGTCTAGCTAGAGCGTGAATAAAAATCTAGCTACGGTAACTCACATTCAGTTGTCCCAACTAGGTGCCTTTCTCTCAGTGTGAAATCTCACCCTTCGAATTGTTATAACAAGAATGATGAAGGAATCTTTTGGATATGGAACTAAATCATCTTCTTCTTTGATGTTCGCAGTGAGACCTCTCAGGGTGAAGATATTAAATAAGGATAGAATTTTATCGGCTGGAAAGGTATACAAGGTCGAGTGTCATAGCGACGGTTCGAAGCCCCCAGCTGTTTTGACTTGGTGGAGGGCCTCGAAGCAGCTGGAGAAGAACATCAGTAAGGTGAGTAAGCTAAGATTCGTAATCTCGGAAAACCATACACGAGACCCAAGAACCTTCCTTTTTTTGTCTAATCCCCAGAAGAATAGAAAGAGGCAACAAAAAGCAAAAGATCATATTTTATTCTGTCTTTACCTATCTTCACCTCTTTACCTATCAACGTTAATCTGATAAGGATATTCCAATTATCATCATCCAATCGGTTCATCCATTCGATACCTTATCCTCTTCTCACTTCTCTGCCTCAATTCTGAGAATCAGTATTCTCATTAAGAAGATTGATTGATCGAATGATTGGGTTTTCGATTTGAGAATTCAAGCTTTTGCCTAACTCTTCTCCTCGCCAAGGAGAACAGGGAATCAATTCGAAAGGTTTATATCTCGAAGAACCAATATCGATCCGTGATACTCTTTTCTACAAAATTTATGTGGTTTATTCATCCCATGCTATTCGATCTATGGTGGTATTTGTTACATCTATGTTTCAATTGGAATAAACAGCTAGAAGTCGCTGAATTATCGATTCTCCTCCTGAGGGTACGGAAGTCTAGCACTGATAAGACTTGATGAGCGTTGAAATATTGATTTCTGAAGATTTGAGAACTGATGTTAACCAAAAATAGTGAATATACTTGAAAAGAACCACAGATTATATCTTGTATCTAATACTACAGCACAGAAAAAAATTACTTGTCATATTTACCATTTACAGTTTGAAATAAAATTTGGGAAAAGGACAATTTTGGAGTATGATTTACTGCAACTGCCATAAAATTTACTCCAATTTGATCAGAATTACAACGATTTGTTTTAAATGGTAATGGAAATTGTACTAATTCTAAAATTTACCGCAAATTTGTTTCCGCGAGGCATCCATAAGACAAACTTGTATGGAAATTTCTCCCGGGCTCAGACCTGGGCCAGGTTTATAATCCCTACACGGGGAAAAAGCAAGGTAATGGTTACTCTGCAGCAGAGCAGTGACAGATGTTCGCGTGAGAAGCTTGTCTCGCAGAGCACCCGTTCCTCTCAGCAGAGTAAAAATTACTTCGCAGACACGGGCCTACCCTTCCGGTGTAGCAATCATTGCTGCGTGGCAGAGTAATGGGAAACAAAGCGTCCATCACTCCTTGTGGAGCACTGAGAGAAATTCCGCGTTTGTTGACAACGACACGCAAAACAAATGCGGAATGTCGAGAACACAACTGAAGAACGGAAATCGCGCACGCAAAGTAACCACTACTCTGTGGAAAGTAACCAGTGCTCCGCAGAGAGTAATGAACGCTCTGTCTACCCATTACTCTGCCACGCAGCAATGATTGCTATTCCGAAAGGGTAGGCATACTGGGTCTGCGAAGTAATTTTGAGTCTGCTGAGAGGAACGGGTGCTCTGCGAGACAAACTTCCCACGCGAACATGTGTCGTTGCTCTGCTGCAAAGTAACAATTACCCTGCTTTTTTCTCCATGTACTTGAAAAGTGGCTCCAACTTGGAATATTATGCTGTTCAATCTAGGAATCTTAATGATATCAAATATCCAGGGAAAACAATAGTAGCCAACTCGGAGCCTATATGGACTGTGGGTGGGCATACATGGATTGAAATATTCCAGGAATATACTGGCAACCCCAACTAGAGCTCACATGAGCCGTGGATAGGCAACCTTGTCTTGGATGCTTCAGATATTCCCCCACGGGGCCAGGGCCTATCTCAAGATACCCAGGATCGATTTCCACACAGGAACCAACGTCTCTGAATTAGATAAGCACAGTGTGGCCAGGTTGGGCTATTTTTCGCCCATTGGGCGACTCAAAGAGTCAATCGACGAGTAATTTCCTTCCCATGGAATTGACTGATAGTCAATTGGATGATCGTGAGCTGATTCCACATCTTGCCATGGAAAAAAATCAAGCGATTTTGAATGATCCGTTCCACGAATTGTGATTTATAAGAAAATATACAGTGCGGCATAGTTGTGCGCATGAGTGTGGCGTGCGTTGGCCGGACAGTAGCAGTGTAGATCGAGACGCAATCGAGAGCAGATCGAGATCTGTTGAGGACAGGGTTGACATCGTGTTTACTTAGTATCTTTTAGTTCGCTGGTTATTTTGTTCTTAATATATTGAATAAATATATGCTCCTTAATATATATGAGAACTAGTTATCTGTGATGATTCCATTCCTCATAGACGTACGGATTTCCTATGGACTTTCCTTGACTCCTTCCAAGAGGAATATTTCATGCGATTGGTTGATTCTCATTGCACTAGGACGAATTCTGCGAGATGGTCTAACGCATAAGATACATACATCTATCACCGTGAAGGCATATTGAAAGTACAGTCCACTCTGGTGATAATCCTATCACTTATAATAACCCTCGCTTATATTTGTTCCGCTTCACTGAGCACGAATATTCCCCCGCTCTAAGACCGCTTGTAGTAGTTTTGGTTCATACGTCTTGCTATAAGCCTCTTTGGTAAGTATGATCCTTGGCCTGAAAAACTGGTCAACTGGAGATCATGGAAGATGTTGGATTTATTCTGATATGCAATAAGCACAAAGATGTCCATGCAACGTTCACTGGAAGTTGGGAATGAAAATATGTTAAATTTTCAACATACGCAATTCGATACATGTGGCACGTGTCAACATGAATTGGGTGAGGCTCACGAAAAGTAGTAAAAGACAAAATTGTTACTTATAGTGGAAAGGACGTCGATTTCTTTCCTGAAGCCTCTAAGTGAGGCTGATGGCCAGATTGGACTGTATATAATTTGAAATCGAATGGTTATCATTAAATCAAACTCATCGTCCAATCATTTTTTGTTTGGATTCTATTGTGGGCTTATTTTAGGCTCTTATACAAATTTATCGATCACTCTGGACTACAGTGAGGAGTAAAAAAAACTGGCCACACTGGATAAGCAGTAGATGAACAGCCCATATGGAGATGAAAACACGAGTCGATACTGGCAATTACGGACTCACCATCATGAGACTAATGAGACCACTTTGACAGACAGTGCTGGTACAGAGTTTACATTTATCAACACGTTGGTAACGACGTTTAATGTGAGCCTGTTATGGTGAAATTCTGGCATTGCAACAGGATAAGGTGTTATACCAGGGCTGGATAAAGAGTGGCGAGGAGTCGGAATGATGACACCCTAAGTGGAAATTCTAACCCGACCCAATATTGACACAGTATCGGTAATCGCAGTTACCCGGAGTTATCATATTTCAAAGAGGAACAGAAATTCGTTGAATTTGAACCTTGGAAACCTTACAAATCCTTGTTTCTCAATATCGTAATCGGAGGGAGGGACTTTGGGAATGATTTATTGAAAGTTCACTGAGTGAGAATTGAATCCAGGTCCTGCAAGGGAGAAACTACATCTCCATCACATTAGCGAATTTCTCTCGAATTGCCATTTATTGTAATGATGCCGTTGAAGTCATACAATTCACTATGGATTCCTGAGTGGAACAAGGTTCTATCAATACTGGTACATTGTCGTCTAACGAACATATTGAATGATCAAACCAACTCTGGTTCAATGCTGGCGCAACTATAGTTCACTACAACAGCCGAGTTGCCATGACTATTATTTCAACGTCAGTTCATTACTGATTCTGTAGTCAGCCAGTGTTTCAGCAATGCTGGCACATCGTCGTCAATTCAACATTTTGGATGATCATTCCAAGTCTGGTTCAGTCCAAACGCAGTATTGTCTCAATAAAGTGACTACGTTGTGAGAAAAATCAGTGGAATCCTTATCCACTACCGATTTCGTATTTGAACAACGTTGCATCAATACTGGTGCTGTATTGTCTTTCTTTTTATATTTCACCATCTGACCAGCTCTGATTCGATACTGGCGTGATTCCGTTCCCCTACGATCTGAATATTCTCCGTAGAGTATCAATTCGATATTGCCCCAAAACTGTCTGTTGAAAAACAGTAATGATTCTAAATAGGCACAATTGTTTTTTCCGAAGTCTGGCAAATACAAGGTTGCTTGTACCCCGCCATCCGTCAACTCTGGTCATCTTCATATAGTAGATTCGATGAACGAAACGTGAATGCGATGTAGGAGTCAGACATTTCTCTCTTGTCTCTACATCGCTTCTTCATCGACTCTGATTCGACCTCACCTCATTTCAAAAACCCAGAAATAGGATTCAAAAGTGAACCTCCCTCTCGAAAATATCTCTCTACGTTCATTAGTATTTATTCATGTATACAATGCAACAATCGAAATTGATATTTCATGCTTGTATTCATTTACGTATGTGATTATCAAATATGTATTAATCATCGTTCTGAATTTAACAAATGATGATCACGACAACTTCATACGATCGATCGATCAAACATGCAGTATGTTCATAATCAACGTCAAACGTATCTCAATACTTGAAATGTCGATTGTAATTTTCCGCTCCTCCCACTCTTTTCCTCTCGATTACATGATTCATATATGACGATTACAATTCACCAGTACACCGCTATAGGCTATTAACATTTTGACGAAATGGAATGATATTGAGTACATTTAATTGTGATTGCTGTTAATGACATATCGAATATCAGCATTCGTATTGATATCAAATTCTCCCGAGAACTCCCTCTTCTCTTAGTTCCCTTCCGAAAGTTACAACATATTTCCATTTTATGAATTCTAAATGGTTATGGATGTGACATTCCATTCTAAATTCTCTTTCAAACTTATTGATTTCTCTTCTAATCGTGTCACAGCTGATTGGACCAAAAAGGAAGAATGAAGAATCCCTAGTAAAAACTGAACATATATGACCCATACATGATTCATACATAATACATATATAATCCATACATGGTCCATACATAAAAACGTTTGGAATCATATATAATCCATATACAATCCATATAGGATCGCACATGATCCATATATAATCCGTGTATGGAGAATATTTCATATATGGCAGAATTGTTTCACATATATGAAAGAATCTTGCATTCATAGGTCATATATGGATTACATATGAATTATATATGGATCGTATATGAACCATACATGGATTCAATATGGATCATGTACGGATTTATGGCCATATATGATTCTTTTATGCATCACATATGATTTTTATATGTTCTTATATGATTGATTTTTACTGGGGATGCAAGATTTGATATCCAGAGAAGAGAAAAAATAGTAAGAATAAAAAGAATCAAACCTTCAAGATATAATTGATTAACGTTGATCATTAACACGATGATGATCAAGCTGAATTACCTGAATTATGAATTCATTCGTATACGATAGGGAAGCGATACGAATATCCGTGTAATTCGTCACCATTATCAAACGTTACACGCTCATCGTGCTTCGTTGGAGTCGAATAAAGTTGCAAGGCGGAAGATCGATCATGCTCGTGAATATTGTGTCGGACCTCTAAATGAAGAATAATGATATTATGAAATATACATGCGTGTGCATCCACACGTTGCACCGAGTTCCATAAAAAGATCATGAACAAAGGAAAATGAATAAGAAGAGGAGAATATATATTTTTAAAATTCAAAAACCGTAACAATTCTTTGATATCGTCAACATCTTTTCCAGAGGAAGAAAAGTTGAAACCGTACCAGCGTGAAACCGTTTTTTTCCAGGATAATACGTAAGACAGGACACATCGAGAATTACGAACATCCTGTCGTTGGCACGCTACCACGCCTGCCGCATTGTCGGGAAAGTATATTTTTCCTCTTACCCAACGGTTCCAACTTTTTCCCCTCTTCACACATCTTTCACTCTCCTCCCTCTTTCCCAACCCCTCTCGCTCGGGAAGCGTTGAAAAAAAAACAAAAATTCCAAATCATACGTTTCTTCTTATTATTCTTCTTTTTCTTTTTATTTCCTATTACAATCGTTGATGAGATCCCGCGTCAAATTCTATAACTTGGTTTTGTTTGAAAAATTTCGTATGTATTGAAAGAGAAAAAATAAAAGAAGAAGAAGAAGAAGAAGCTTGTATCGCGTCCAAGAAATATATATTCGAGCAACAGGAATTCTAAAGAGACGCGCGAAGATGTCTACGATACGTGAATGGATTTTTGAATTTCGATATCTTATATATACATTTCCCAGAGAAGTATTTGAATTCGCGTCATGCAAATGTGTCCTCATTTAGATTCAATTCTAGATTATGCTAGAAGCATTTTTTCTTCACCTTTTTGTTCCCTTCGCAATCTTTTCTGTTCCTCGTCTTTCTCTAATTTCGAATGAGGAGTCGTTGAATTATTGTTTGAACATGTAGATTCGATGGATGTGGATTTAATTTCTCAATTGCTATCGAAAATTAACCGCGTAGAATTTTATCGTCTTTTACGAATTTTATTACTTAACAATGAATACGAGAGATGAATGTTGAATGCATTCACGTGATCTGGAGAGATCTACGAGATGCGGAGCTGGGTCTGCATTCATGGGGTCTGAACTTTCGTACTCGGAATATAAATTGTTCAATCAAACGTGGTGGAATAGAGAGTAAGAAATATTTGAGTTTTCATTCCAGATGTTTTGTTGAATCCCACGGAAATTTGATATTATATAACAAAACCAGAATTTTTCAGAAAATTCTATGTGCTTGATGATGATTGAAACCATTTGAAGAACTCGTTTTCTATTATTGGATGCACATCCCATGTGACAATATTTGCCAGACTTCGGCAAAAACAACTGTGCCAATTCAGAATCATTACTGTTTTCCAACTGGCGCCGAATGTTCGCCGGATTTCAGATGGTACTGGCTTACGTGATCAGACGATTTTGGGCCAGTATCGAATCAATCCTGTTCGGAGAATACCCAGACCATGAAGAAGCGGAACCACGTCAGTACCGAATCAGAGTTGGTTGGATGGTGAAATGCGAAAAAAAGACGATACGACACCAATATCGATGCAACGTTGTTCTAATACGGAAATAATGATAGTGTACCTCGCGAGGGTTAAGGATGATCACTCCTGGTAACTCCGGTCACCGGTACTGTGCTAGTACTGGGTCGGGTTTGAACTTCTACATAGGATGTCAACATTTCGACTCCTAGTCATATCTCTCCCAGCTCTGGCAAAGCAACTGATCCTATTGCAATGCCAGAGTTTCATCATAGCAGGATCACATCAAATATCGCTACCGCCGTGAGGGTAAATGTTTTACGTGCACTTATGTGAAATGATGTTATCATGTGAACTCCTTCGCCAGTACTGGCAATCCAACTGGCCTTATAATGGTCGCTCTAGATTTGCCAGTACTGGCACCTCCGGCTACAGTAGTGAGCCAGTAGCGGCCTAACTTCAGCGGAATAACTGTGATCATCCATGATTTGAATTCGTAGTTCATATGCGAATTATATTTGCTAGTCAAACTGATTCCATGAGGATTCCTTCCTGAAAGGCACTATTCAAGGGGATTCAATAGGTGTTTATTAGGGTGTTTCATCTCTGGGCGATATTTTTTACCCCTCTGTTCTACCTGAAAATTTGATATTTCATGGGAATGAAAAATATTCCCGTAGGAAATGAAATGCCAAGTGAATTAGAGGCTCAGCTTATTCAAAAATTCGATTCCTCAAAACTTGTTAACTTTGGTGTCAACTTGATTTTGAGGTGTTCAAAAAATTTTTTTCGAGTGAATGAGTTTCATGAGATTGTAGGGCATGAAATTTGCTGAAACGTTCCGATAAGATAGAGCTTCACGACTAATAGTTTTGGAGTTACAGAGCTTGAAAGGTGAACTCGAATATAAATCGGCTCGAAATTCCCCATAATCTTTTATTTATTGAAATTCACATTCAATTATTGTATTTGAATAAGTACTTCCTGGGATTATGAATTGGAAACCAAAGTTAATGAGTTTCCTGTGGTATTTAAATGAGAAACCGAAATTTTGGATGAGCTAAGCCTCTTATTCACCTGGAATTTTTTTTCCAAATGGGATCTATTTTTTCCTCTAGAAAATATCAAATTCTCAAACAGGACAGAGGAAACAAAAATGGAACACCCTAGTGTTTATGCATTAAATATTTTGCTCATAGACTTGAACAAACACTGAAAGGATTTCATTTGGGAAATTACCATGAAATGTTAGAGATCCAGGGACAAGTAGGAATGTTTCAAAATATCACAATGTATTCTGTAAAACTTGTAGAACATATCTCTCTCAACTGTTGGAAAATTCACTCATTTTACAGGCTGCATAGTATTACTTGTTCTTTAATTACTGGGATCCCACCACGGTAATTCTTACAACAAAATTGTTTCAGTGAGTAACAGGAAATTAGCACCCTCAGTTACTTTTTATGTACAACTGCTCCATCTTCATAGAAAAAAAGTACTGAATAGCATCCCTAATAACATAAAACAAAACAATACGATTCCATCTCCGACCAATAAATCACTTGCAACAACACATAATGGAGGAACAGAATTATCCTTATTAATTAAACATGATATATTTTATTATTGATAGTCGAATTCGACTGTATAGTATTAACAAAAGTAAATAACATTGATGTACTCGAACGATAATACTATCATCAAATACATTACATACAGTAGATATACGCCTGCCTACTTTCATTGTGGAAAATATAATCAGTATTAATACACAGCTTCCTATCGACGTTCATGATGCACCTGCACTCTCTGATGCAGCATGATTTTTTGATCAACCCAGAATGGTAGTGATGATTTTACTGATGGTACTGACATCAATAATTTCATTGATTGTTAGTATCAACGTTACTCAAGTTACTATCCAGCAAAAATAAAATTCAATGATTCCACACGCAAGAAAATGAAATAACTATGGCAGCACTCACTTTTTTAGCAACCTCTTTTTAGCTATGCAAATAATAGCTGATTATTTTTTCCGTGCACTGATCGAACTGGAATGCTGTTAAAAAATTGTCTACGCATGCTCACGCCTGATCAGGGCTGATGACTCAAGTCTGATCAGGCGTGATCAGGTCTCAATTTTGTACCCACGTGATGAGAACTAATCATGCCCAATATTCTGGAGATATTACTGAGACACAAAGATACAAAACCAATAAGTTGTTTGTAAAGGAATGAAACTATAATAATGTTATCAAACACTAATTTATTGTCAATCATTTCCACTTATTGTGCTTATGCAGCTCCCATTCTCTAGGTTCCAGTTTTCAGGCATGATCATGCGTGATCAGGCGAACGCACCCGCGTTTGGGGCCGATCTAGCATGATCAAGCATGTGCGTTTGTGGTTGAGAAATTAACAAAGAGTCATTTTGTATGAATATTCCTCAGTTGGTGAAATCTTGTATGATCACGAGCGAGAATGGTTCGTCAGGCATGATCGCTGGTGGTTAAGCTTGATCACGGGTTCCCACGTGGGTGCAAAATTGAAGCCTTTGAAGTGATGAAAGAGTTCAAAAATGAACGACCAGGTGTAATCAGGCTCACTCACGTGCAGTCAGTATTGAACACGAATAATCTTGCCGAAAAACGTCCAGACCTGAACGATTTTTTCACGGGATAAATGAACTACCATTAATTGTCACTTGAATCATCCATTTTCCTGATGCTTGGTATTGAAATTAATAATTCCACCTATGTATAATAAGCAGCAACACGAATGGATTTGATGCCCATTCACAAGGAAGTCTATTATCAGCTTTTGTGATAACTTCGCACAAGAACTTTGGGTACAAAACGCTCCAAAATTTGATTTTTTTTCTCATCAAATCATCATCCGATAATGCGAATCATATTCCCAATTCCATCATAAGAACCAGCCTCTTAGCTGTGCTTTGAATCCTTGATGCATCTTTTCTCTATTATTCTGCAGAATTTATATAAAATTTTCAAAACAAATCCTTTCAAACCATCTTTAATGACCATAAGAGAATTACGTCAGATACGTATCAATAGTTGGTAGGTGTACAAAACAGAATCCATGGACGAATGGATCATTGTGAGATTCATCAATTAACTCAATACAAGTAATACTGAAATAGCGATGGGAACAACAATTCAATTGATTATTAGTATATCCGAGATAGTGATCGATTATCGGTCATCTGTACATCCCTTGATTAGTATTTACACAACGTTACGTATAATGAATTCAGTTCGATAATTCAATGCTCGAAACTAGAGTTTCGATGCTGCTGTCGTCTCATTTGTGCCATCCACGAGGAGTAGCGATGAGAAAATACAGCACCTACCGCTGCAAACCGGTCCTGGTAACCGCTACAAATCTGTATCCACCATAAAATCTACATTCGAACAAGCTGATTAATATAATGATCGTACAGCATTGTAGTGCTGATAATGGTATACATATATCCACCATATTCACGCGATACTGTACCTTGAAAATCATTGATAAGGTTCCGAATTGTACACCAAAGTATAATCGATTGGAAATACCATCCTTATTCTTCGTTAGGATATCGAGAATGATATAACAGGATTAAAATTAATCGAATTCCATTATCGAATATCCCCTCGACGCTTTCGTCAACACTGTGAGAAGACGAATTTCAATGAACGTCGGTCGTCGTCGGTGGGTTTCTTTCTATCCTCCCCCCTCTCTCTCTCTCTCTCTTTTCCCCAAACCTCGTAAGATGCGAATCAGCGATCACCGTGCGACAAATCGTGACCCGAAAACATCGAGACATCTTAAAACGTGAAAAGAGGGTCGAGGTCCCCCAAGGTCAACTGCCAAGTAGCTTTCGTGACCCTACGGTGGTGACTCCGCGTCCCCCGTGTCCCGTCGTGTGCCATCCTCTCTCTTTCTCTCTCTCTCTCTCTCTTTCACCCTCACCGGTGAAAACGCAGATAAAAAATTACCTCCAAGGGTGTTCTCGAAAGCTCCACCCTGGGAAATGTCTATTCTTCTCATGGAAATGTCCTGGGTGGGTGAATTAATTTTTAATATCGTTGAATAACATCAATATCAGGATAAATTCGTATGGATTTATTTTATGGTAACTATGGTAAATGTGCGTGTAATATCCTTGTAGAATCAAAAATAATCCCCAAATCTGGAATTAAAACTGCGTGTGATCGAGAGCCCTGAGGGACTGAAGGGAATTTTCAGTTTTGCATAGGGGAGGTATGAAAAGATAACGTGAGGGGAGAGCACAAAACATTATCTTATCCATATTCCACGTGTAGAGGATGTGGAGTACATAATAAGTTGATTGCAAGTTTCAGTATTTTTCACGGAGATTACAATTTCGTGCAGTGTCTTTAATGGTAGTACTGGAAAAAGCTACCCGGACGGTAAGTTTGAAAAGTCTTCATCTTCTTCTCATGCGCCCCCTAATCGGCCACCACTACTACCCCTTTCCCTGTTCTTTCTTCTCCTCGGAATGTAGGTCAAGAAGCACGTTTTCCTCCGACGGACTCTCCGTATTGTGGAGAAGTTTTCTTGATATCTTCCTCGATGTTTCTTATTTCTTTTCTTCAATAGAACATTTTCTTATTGCGTCAAATGGATAGAATGGAAGCATTATTATTTTGTTCTTCCCTACACTCTCCTCCATGCATGATTGAATAGAAAAGAAAAGGAGAAAAAGAAAAATTCCCATCGTAATTCATCTTCAAACATATTCCTACGAATTCCGATAAGAATTGAACATGGCAATCTCATATATTTCAACAAATACGTCCTTATGAGATACCACGCGACAGAGTAATATCCTTTAACGTCACATTGTTGTTTTATTACATACAGAATATATATTCGTTCTGAAGACAAGGAAAATCGATTTCTCCTCGAGAGCTCCTGATCGAGGTTCTCTCAAAAAGAGCCAGTTTTTCTATCCTTCGTAATTGTTTTCTATCCTTCGCGATATGCATTCGGTCTCTAATAAGATTTTAAAAACTTGATTTATGTCTACTTCACACGCCCTCTCTCCTTTCTCTTCTTCTCTACATCAACTCGTACATTGTCGAAGTTCAATTAAAATAAGGTAAATTCTGTCGTTGGATTCGCTCGAGGTGCTCTCGGATAAATTAAAGATACATTGAAATTCTCATGTTCGTTGAATGGATTTTTCAAAATCATTCATTTCCTTCCAATTACAAAAACTCGAGTTCGATAATGAATTGAAATTTCAAGCTCAATTTAAGCTTTAAAGGGTATTTGTAAAAATATAATTGTGAAATTTTCACAGATTTTCTCTCTGTTGGTTGGTAATAATGTATACACGCCTCGTTTTACCGCCCGTGCTCCACTGAAATTACGGTAACAATAATAATATTACGGTCGACGGAGGTCGAGAGTAATCGATTTCCCTTAATAAAGTACTTTGTAAGTGACTTAACGTGGAGTCACGAAAAGATCTGTAAGGTGGTCGTAACTCTTTACTGCGATACGTAAATTTGCCTCCGCTCTGAACAGATTAAATGCCGTAATAAACTTGGGATTGATGAACAGCCCTTTGATGGATGATTAATCACGTTTTTATGATGCAATTTGAATGATTTTTTCTCTCCCCTTGGAATATACGTGGAAATGATTTACAGATCTTTTCGCCGATATTTTGGAATTGTGTATCAGAGTGTGCGAGGAGGGTGTGAATATGCGAATACATAACACTTCACTTGAGAATTTTCGTGGAACGTTGTTCCTCTTGGGGATGCATTTTACTACTTCGCTGCATGTTAAAGTCGGAACATTGTCGTCCCTTTTATTACGTCCTTCCTAGTACCATCAGTGCCGATCTCATTCGACAAAGACCGAGAGGATAAAAAGATGAAACCCTGGTATGTGCTCGTGAATTTTTATCCACCAACGAGACAGAGAAGAGGAAAATAGGAGAGAGAATATGAAGCATAGAGCGAGAGATCAAGATATAACGTGTTGAAGTGGAATGCGAAATGGGCGGTAAAGTGAAAGGGTTCGATGAGGAAATTCGAAAAACGATGTCAAAGATGAATTGACAGAAGTGGAGAAACGAATATTCTGGATCGCTTATCTTCCTTGAAACGAATAAAAGAATGAGAGGAAGAATCCTGAATGGGCTATAATGACACGGTAAAAGGCGTTTTGATTGAATTGAATTGGATTTGAGTGCAGTTTGGTTTCGTTGCAAATAAATTCACACGATTATTGCATGGAACTCCACATTGAAAGTCTGTGATAAAATAATGTGAAACTTTGTTTTCTGTCAAAATTCTAATCGTGGAAATAGCAAAAGTTCACAAATGGCACGGTACTGGCAAAGTTGTATTTGCCAGACTTCGGCAGAAACAACTGTGCCCATTCGGAATCATTACCAGGTTTCCAACTGGCACCAAATGTTCGCCGGATTTCAGACTATACTGGCTTAGACAGTCAGACGGTCTTGCGCCAGTATCGAATTAATACTCTTCGGAGAATGCCCAGACCGTACAGAAACGGAACCGCGTCAGTACCGAATCAGAGTTGGTTGGATGACGAAATGCGAAAAAAGGCGATACGACACCAATATCGATGCAACGTTGTTCTAAAACGGGAATAATGATAGTGGATAGTGGTCCACTGATCTTTCTAACAACACGGTTACTTTGATGGGACAATACTGCGCCAATACTGAGCCAGAGTTAGTATTAGCATTCAATATGTTCGATAGATGACAATTTGCCAGTATTGATAGGACTCTGGCTGACTATGGAATCGATAGTCAACTGACGTTAGAATCACGATATTGGCAATTTAGATGTTGTAGTGAGCCGAAGTCTTGCCAGCATCAAGCCAGAGTTGGCATGATCATTCAATATGTTTGCAAGATAGCAATGTGCCAGTATCGATAAGACTCTGATTGATTACGAATTTGGTAGTCAACTGACATTGAAATCAGGATTTTGGCAATTCGGCTGTTGTAGTGAACCGAAATCGCGCCAGCATTGAGCCAGAGTTGTTATGATCATGTTTGAAAGCCGGCAATGTGTCAGTATTGATAGGATTCTGACTGACTACGGAATCGGTGGTCGAGTGACATTGAAATCACGATCTTAGCAACTCGGCTGTTGGAGTGAGCCGAAATTGCGCCAGCATTCGGCCAGAATTGGTATCATCATTCAATATGTTTGAGAGACAGCAATGTACCAGCATTGGTGGGACTTTATTCCACCACTGAATCTATGGTAAATTGTATGACTTCAACGGTCCCATCACAATAAATGGTAATTTGAGTGATTCGTCGTGAACTCGGAGACTCAGTTTCTCCTTCGCAGGACCCAGGTTCAATCCTCACTCAGTGAACTTTCAAGAAATCACTTCCAAAATGCCTTTCTCCGATGACGATAATGAGAACAATGAATCATTCAGATTTTCAAAGTTTAAATTCAATGTGTTCGTCTTTTTCACTCGGAATATGATCACTTTTGGTAACTTCGATTACCGCTACTGTGTTTTCATCTCCACATGGGTGATACTTGCAAGGACTCTTCGTATCTTCCATGCATGAAAATGGATATCTACTATGTAATATTCGAATAAATTCTTCAAATGTATGGTATAGGGGGAATGTTTTGAGTGTAGATTGAAGACGGAAGAGACCATCATTATCCCTGTCAGTCCCTTCCTACTCAATTAACAGACTCCTATTCATTCATCTAATCTGAGAATTTTGATGTTATTGGAGTATTCGGAACAAGGTGTGAACTTATGATAAATTATTCTTATTGCCTCTTACAAGAACACTCAGTCTATTGTTGTGAGACGGAAATATCTTAGGGTGGAGTTTGTCTGTTAATTCAGAATATAAATTCAAGATTATGGCCTTTCTACTCCCAATAATAGTTTGAAATTCGTAGGAGAATAGTTTTCTCGACAATATATGAACTAAGTGATCGCTCCAACCTAGTTGTTGCTTCTCACGAATCGTTACAAGGTCACATCGATGTTTTCCATCCTTCATTTTCGATTAATTGCTTCCCCCATGTGAAAATGAAAACACGAATTACTCCTGGCTCAGTACTGTTGCCAGAGTTGCTAGTGTACTGGCAATTTCAGCCCTACCACGGTTGGATAGATGGTATTGATGAAGTGATGAAGAGTCGAAATGATAACATCATTTCACATAGGGGCGAGTGAACATTTACCACCACGTTGGGGCCGATGTTTGATGGTCGAAATCTGGCATTGAAACAGGAAGAGTTGTTTCGCCAGAGCTGGGTGAGAAATGGCAAAAATGAGAATCATCACATCCTATGAAGGGAACGTGAAGTTCTATCAATCCTGGCACATTGTCATCTATCGGGGATATCGAATGATCATACCAACTCTGGTTCAATATTGGCATGGCTTTGACTCACCACAAAAGCCAAATCGCCACGACCATTATTTTAACATCAGTTCATTATAGATTCTGTAGTTAGCCAGTGTTTCGCCAATGCTGGCACATTTTCGTCAAGTCAGCATACTGAGTGATCATTTCAAATTTGGCTCAGTATTGTTGTTGAGACGACCAGTGGGATTCTAATCCACTACCGATTTCGTATTTGAATGCAGTATCGTTTTTTTTTCTCGCATTACATTACTCAACCAACTCTGATTCGGTACTGGCCCAAGACTGTCTTTCCACGTCTGGAACCATTCCCGTCTGGAATCCGTCGAATATTTGGCATCAGTTGAGAAACAGTCCCATGTGAAAATTTACCAGTGGCGCGAGGCTCAGCCAGCCCTGACGAGCATTGACGGAGCCTTGGGAGAAAGCCTGACTGAAGACTGAAATGATAACATCGTTTCAGCAATTAATAAACCTCCATTTTTACACCTGGAGTAACGGTGGTGGAAGATCGCCAATGTTGGCTCAGGTTTGATTCAGTGGTTCTGCCATGATTGGTCGATACAAAACTCTTGCTGCAAAACCAATGTTGGTTCAATCCTAGACCAATGCTGACAAAAACTTGTGTCAACATTGTTTTCATAATTCTCATATTTATATTGCCGACACAGGCACAATATTACCTTTATTGTCAATCAACGATGACCCAATATGAATCCTCTTTGTTTGGCTGCCACGCCTGGCCCAATCCATTACCCGTGGTCAACATTGACGGAATAATAGTATGATTCCTCCAAGTCTGGCTCAGTACTGGCGCCGTATTATTTTGAATCTCAATCAACAACCGATTTCGTATTAGAAGAATGTTGCATCAATACTGGCGCAGCATCGTCTTTTCCTTGCATTTCACCATCCAACCAACCGTTCCGTTTCTCTACAGTCTTGATATTGTCTAAACAGTATCAATTCGATACTCGCCCAAGACTGTCTCTCCACACAAACCAATCCCGTCTAGAATCCATCAAATATTTGGCACCAGTTGAAAAACAGTAATGATTTTGGATAGGCACAATCTTGCCTGTACCGCGCCACAGAGTTGTCGACTCTGCCCATTTCCACACGTGCAACCTGACTCTTCATTCCTTCTTCAGCGTGGATATGAAATCACTCTCCTCTCAATCAACCACTCTGGAATTTGTGGGTTTGTCTTATCTATTTCGATTGACTTCAACCCATTCTTATCTTCCATGAATAATTCTAAGCATGACTAAGAAAAAGGTTGTGGAAATGTTTACTCCAGATGAGCTATGCTAAGAGCAGAGAAGTTCGCAATAGTTGTGAATTTGAACTAACGAGAGGAGCTGTATTTACTCTACAGCAGAAACGAATAGAATATTGCATTAGTGAATAATTAGTATGCGGATAACTCGATGGGTTTGTAGATATAATTAATGATTTGTGGGTATATAATTACGTTAATTATCGATGGTGTGGAAATTTCACTGGAACCGTTTCAATAGACATTATGTTTTTACTATTAGTTCCCCAATTTAGCCACAAACCATGAACCCTGGTGTAAAAAATCAGGAGTAGATGCATTTTGCAGGATGTGTCGAAGAATACTGAAAATATTTTATGTAACAATGATATATCACTGTTCAACCATCTCACAGAGTTACAGAATCATAATTGCGAGCACTACCCATGTGTGTATGGACCAAGCCTGGCACAAGACCTGCCGACACTCGTCTTGAACAATTTACCAAACTTGACCCTGGCTTGGGGATGATGAAATCAGGACGAGCTTGAGTCAGTGGTTTTGCCAGGCTCGGTTCAATTCATTTACCAAGCATCAACCAATGCTGCTTTGACGCAGATATGGATGAAAAAAGTACAGTTCTTCAAAATCAGTTGATCTCCGTGTATAATCACATTTAACAGTATTCTATTACCATTAAGTGAAGTTCTATCCTTACTTAGATCAATAAAATCTAGCTTGGTGTGTAAAGCTAATGCGTAGGATTAATTATGGCAGGGAGATCGGGCCAGCACTGGCCCGATGGTTATCCCCAAGTCTTCAGCCATTGTAAATTCAAAATTCAGTCAATGGTGCCAAGCTTGTACCAAATGTAATGACCATTTCAAAAATATTAACAAATTTATCATGACTGACTATCCATTGGGAACAACAGGACAATCATGGAACAAAATTGGACCAATTGTTCTTGAGGGATGTTTGTTTCTGACACATATGCCAACCTTGGGACAAGCTTGGATTTTTCTCAGTTATGGCAATACCTGCATGGGTAAACATCTCTCAAAAGGAACTAGACGCTTCTTGCTGACTCTTCTCACCTTGACATCTCCACACAACTCCTGTCGTTATTATAAGCACTCCCATCAGTCATAAAATTACCATTGACTCATATCACTCACAGTTGTTTTATCACCTACGTTAAGTTGAAGTCATAACGTATACAAGACGAGTTGTCGAGTACATCAAGCACTTTACCAGCAAAGTTGATGGAAACTCACAAATTGTAGCAACCTTACATCAACAAGATTGTCAATAACAAGTTATCGCTCCTCATATGGACCCCAGATTCATTCTGGGAATATAATTCTCCGTATGAGTGTGAATACAATGCAACCAGTTCCTAGAATAATGATTGTCTTTGTTGAAATCAATGAATTCAATCCAGGAATATCTATGGTATGGACAAAAAGAGCAATCGAATCATATTCCGTAGAAGTCTTTCTTGCAATATTCAAATACCGACGTTGATTATAAAAATTGCTCCGCTCGTCAACATTATTTCTACCCAGATCCGAGAACTCAAAGCGCAAAGGATCTCTATTTTCCCTCCCGCCGATACATCTCACTTCAAAGAATCCTTCGAATATTTCATTCGCATTCTTAGAATTTCTTTCCCGTTAATAAAAATATATTACGTTCTTTACACTAACCGTGCAAGATCATTGAGCCGCTAATAACATCGAACATCGAGAATACAAGAATCTACGCTTCAATTCTCTTCTCTTTTCCATTCCTTTCTTCCGAAGCATATATTCCAATTATTTCACGCACATGTTTTTTAATTAATTCCTCTATCTCTTTCATCTCGAGATTGACGTCTGATTTGAATACTATAAGAATACTATCAGTATGAAAAATTTTCATACATTTGTGTATCGACATATTTGAACGAACATATTTGAGCATGACGCTTTTAACAATCCACAAATCTTGATGATATCATTATATACGGAGTTACAGAGAAGAGGAATAATATTGTATTACAAATACGATGGAAGAGAATTCATTCCGACGCTTTCGAACGAGAGGAAAGGCGCCACTAAGAAATATTCCTACCCCTATTTGACTGAACGAGAAACTAGAAGGGATGGGTAAGGGGTGACAGTGCGTGTTTAATCAGACACATTTTGCTCAGCAGGGAATCGACCAATCTCGTTTCTCTGTTTAGGGTTCGGGGGTGGGCAGGGAGGGACGCTTAACGTCCAATTCATAGAATCCATTAGTCCGTGAGAAGGGAGATGGTGTCTATACCGCCGCCTGTGCACACTTTTATTTCGTTCCTCGATCAAACAATTCGATGATTGAACTTGGATCTTGAAATCTTCTTTGTGTCTCTTTTGTTGATTCTCGTACCAAATCGATTGCAATTACCGTCAAGCGATGTTTTCTTCCATTTTTCGGATAAATCCAAATTCGAAAGAGAGAGAAGGAATAGTTTGAACTCTGGAACAATCTATTATATGAAACTCTCTATCTCGAATAATTCAAATACAAAACGATGTATTTCACAATGGTGACGACGTTTCATGCGTGACTGGGATCCTGTCACACGTCATGCGATTCGAAACAAAAATAATGCACGTGGGCAAAGTTTACTTACATTTCATCCAAGTGGGATCGATTTTCTCGTTTCTTGACGTCCCTCTCGTGTGCTCGGTCACAATTCCTGTACAATACACAACTGTGGTGGAACTTCCTTTCACCCCTCTGTTATTGTCCAGCAAAATTTCCACGTATACATTTTATAAATGTTCATGGATCGATTCAAACGTTCTGACATTTTTGTTATTGCTACAGGTGGAATTCTTGTCACCGTAACGGCACTAACGGAAATATACGCGTACAAAACATCCAGATGAAATAACATCACAACATCGTAGCGCGAAAATATCGCGACTAGGTTACCCGGATTTTCATCCTAGCTTCTGGTTTTCCTGGAATATCGATTCCTCGATTAACTCTATATTCGTTGAAACGAAGAGATCATCCCTTCCTGAGAAACCCTGTCGGGCAAATCAACTTAAAAAGGCCATTCATTTGTTCCTCCACAAAGAGAGGACTCTTCCTCTCGGAGAGTTTAAAAGAATGACATCCCGCTTGTCAGCTTCAGTACCGAAGTAAGATGGCAAAAAAAACAGCAACGAGTCGAAAGATCACGTGAAATACATTATTATGAAATGAAAGAATAGAAACCATTTCGATCGCCCTGTGACAGATTTTCCCACAGGACCGTACAATAGAAAATTCTTCTTGGAGTAAAATTTACTTTCATTCGAGCGGCAAAACATTGACAAAGGGGAAAAACTGGCACAAAATTCCACGTGTGACGAGATTCCAACGTTCCATCGAATTCCTATATGCAGTCCTCGGTAATTAACTTTGTTAACGTTGTGAAACTTTTATTCTCCAGTCCCAGAAATTTTTCTATTCCGAACAAGTGAATTCGGTTCGGAAAGGGAAACGGGATACATAACTTGGAAAAATCGCAACTAAATTTGATAAAACCTCACAGCAATGAAATTCGTGTAAACTGAATAAAAACTTGGGAATAAAAGAATAGATTTATAGAAAAACAATCGTATAATATAAAGTGTGAGCGGATTCTTTTGTGTGTGTGTTTTTATTTTTCCTTCTTTTCATCAAAACACTTTTCACCGCGCTTAGCATTGTTCATTTGATTCACGAGTAACTAACAACGAAAGCTTTCATCTCACGTATCAACGGTAGCAACGGTAGCAGCCCTCAATTTTCACAGCATGAATTTTGCAGGAGGTTCAAGTTCAACAAGGATGTAAAGAACCCTTTTGCAGCCTCTCGACGAAAGTGCCTAGACTCAATCGTTAATGCACCTGATTAAACGTAGCAGAGCTCATTAATTCCAGATTATTGAACTCTTTGAATCTTGATATTTTTTTGTAACATATCGTGCGAGAATCTCTCGAATAACGTTGCAGGGTTTGCCACGTTGGCTTCAAGGGCGCTTCGATCCTCTCTTTGAGAATTATAAACAAGAGCAATTTTGTGTTCATTCTTCTCCTTTTGCAACCATGGAAAAGAATTAATCATAATTCAACTATCAATTGAGCTAGACGGTCCTACCACGTTCGATATAACATTTACACGAAAACCCGAGATGAATTATTATCGAAGCCGTGCTTGTCCGTCGTATGCATGAAACTATTAATTCAGTCGCACAACCGATGCCCAGTTGACTTGTATCGATAAATCATAGTCCTCGGTTTGCAGATTCCTGAACGGGTGGATGCGTCATCATCTTGTCAAGGGTGGAAAAATGAATTTTATGAATCGAATTTCATGGAAGATCTGTTGTTTAGAAAATGTTTGTTGCCCATATTACATGGAATTAATTATTCATTCAGCGATTAAGAGCCACACTCTTGGTTGATTAGCATACGAGGGGATGAATAATTATTGGTTCGTTCCACTGCGAAGATTCCGATAATACATTTGAAGGAGTGATTTATCGATCAGCGAATTTAAGACGCACATTTTGTGTAATTTAGATGATCTTTTGTGTTTCATTCCTGCTCCTTCGTTTTATGAATTATACATAAAAACTGTGATTCAAGGAAAAAAGAGGTATCATAAAAGAAGACTAATGTACTTCGACGTACATAAAACTAGTCTAGTACTGCTATGCTCATCTTACAGAAAAGATAAAAAATAATGAATTTTCAAGTCGTTACCTTTGATTATAGCCGAGGTTCTCATTACCGTTACTCAGAGAAAAATATAACGTCGTTACCTTGTAACGAGTGAATTAACGACTAATTTCATTGTACTTGTTTACGTGTTATTTCAAAATCCTGTATACCATGTTCAGAATAAATGAATTAATGCAGTATGATTCAGATGTTCGTATTTTCAATGGTAACGCTGATTTCCCTCGTTGGCTGCGCCCTTTCAGGAGCAGAGACGACAAGACGCGGTTAGAACAAGATAAAAAGAAGAACACGTGTTTCTGAAATTATACCGTTTGTGTGATTACAAATTTGATTTTGTGCAGTTGTTGTTTGTGGAAAAAAGTACGTATATTTTGTAGCAGAGATAAATTACTTCACCGGGTATCGTACGATATCTAGAATCGATATGTTACTACGATTCTTTGAAATCCCCTCGTATCTCAAATACACTTTCGAATTAACTATGGATTTTCAAACTCCACGAGATTTAATCTATCGTAAAATACTATCTTCTAAAATCAATTTCATCACGTGCACACAACTTGGTAAGCATAAATGCACGCCAACTCATTGGATTTTATTCGTCAATATTGCAGTTTATTGATCGTAACTATGAATTTGCATGTTCAGCATTTATCTACTGTATGATACAATGATCATATAAAACGTGATTGAGTGTGCAATAGTTTGGAATATTGAAATATGTAAAATATCGGTAATTACTGTTGGGAGAATTAGGAGGAAAAAGGATTACGCTTTTGATTGGAAGCGGGAAAGCGATTTATTATTCTATGTTTTAGATTAAATAAATGGGAATATGAATTCACAATTGATTACGCTGTTTAAAATGCGAGACAGAAATAGAATCGAGGTGGAATAAAACCGGATTCAAAGTCTAAGCTTTTTATTGTTCTAAATCTGGAAATAACCAGATTTGACAGATGGCGTGGTACTGGCAAGGTCTTTTCAAACTGGCGCCAAATATTAGACGGGTTTCAGATGGTATTGGTTTGCGCGGACAGACAGTCTTGGGCGAGCATCGAATTGATACTGTTTAGACAATATCAAGATTGGAGAAAAATGGAATGGTTACGCAGTGGACTGAGAGACATACAAAAGCGGACAAAAACCAACTCCATCGTAGTCATGATATACGGTAATTGAAGTAAATTTTGGTACAGTTTTATGGAAATCGATGGAATATTAAAGCCTCTATAGCATTTTGAAAGTGAAAATAACCAAGACATTTTGCATGTGCTGTGTTTACTGAGAGAACTGATTTTATCTTTCCTGATCAATCAGTTTTTTAAATTTAACACTATTGTTCCTGAACTAGCAGCAATATTGTAATAAAATGCAAGGTATCGCCAAGACTGAGAAAAACCCAAGCTTGTCCCAAGGTTGGCACATGTGTCAGAAACAACCCTCCGTAAAGAACAATTGGCCCAATATTGTTCCATGATTGTCATGATACATTTGTTCACATTTTTGAAATGGTCACTACATTTGGTACAAACTTGGCACAAGTGTAAAAATCGAGCATTCGTTCAGAACAATTGTGCCAATATTGCCCACATGAGTGGCACAATGTTTATAAATATTCACTAAATTCTGAATTTACCATAGATGAAAACTTGAGGATAACCATCGGACCAGGGCTGGCCGAATCTTCCTGTCATAATTAATCCTACACACTAGTTTCAGTAAGGATGATATACACGTAAAGGTGAACCATCAGTTTTTGAAGCCTGGGCCAAGTTTGGTAAATTGTTCAAGACAAGTCTCGGCAGGTCTTGTGCCAGGCTTGGTGAATCATTGGGCCATTGGTCCATACACACATGACCCGTGACCTTCAAAACTTCGTAATCTCAAGTTTCATCATAATCCGCTGGTAATTATATTATTTTGACCGCCATTTCGGATCCGCCATTTTGAATTTCAATTTTCTAACATGAAATTCGTTATCAGCGACTTCCAAAACCCCGCAATCTCAAGTTTCACCAAAATTCGATAAAATTCCGAATTTTGTCCGCTTTTGCATGCGTTCCAGCCCACTGTGGGTTGTTTAAATGGCGAAATGCAAGAAAAAACCGATGCTGCGCCAGCATTGATGCAACATTGTTCTAATACGAGATCGGTAGTGGATAAGGATTCCACTGATTTTTCCCACAACGTAGTCACTTTATTGAGACAAAACTGCGTTTGGACTGAACCAGACTTGGAATGATCATCCAAAATGTTGAGTTGACGACGATGTGCCAGCATTGCTGAAACACTGGCTGACTACAGAATCGGTAATGAACTGACGTTAAAATAATGATCTTGGCAACTTGGCTATTGTAGTGAGCCAAAGTTGTGCCGGCATTAAGCCAGAGTTGATGTTGATCATTCTATATGTTCGTTAGACAGACGACACTGTGCCAGTATTGGTAGGACGCTGACTGACTACAGAATCGGTGATGAACTGACGTTGGAATAATGGTGGTGGCTGATTCGCTGATGTGATAGAGACTTCATTTCTCACTCGCAGGACCCGGATTCGATCCTCACTTAGTCAACATTTAAGAAATCATTTCCAAAATGTCTGCCTCTGACTACAATGATGAGAAGAACTTGACTTGTAAGATTTCCGAAATTAAAGTCCAACGTATTTTTTCTTCTATTTCAAATATGATAACACCGGGTAATTCAGATCAGCGGGACTGTGCCAGTATTGGGTCGAGTTGGACTTTGTGAGTAGTTATTTCACCCTCACAAACAGGAATTTAAAAAGAGCGCCACCCCAGGTACACTCCACATGGTCCCTGCCTCGGGCCAGTAACGGACCTAAAAACCATTCAAAAACCAGAAAAGGGTTCGGCCAGCCAGCCAGGGGGATACCAGGGAAAGGTCAGGGTAGAATCCGATCAATACACGTAGCTCTGCCTTTAATTACCATTTGGTATGATACATCCCATGTAAAAATTCACCAGTGGCGCAAGGCTGACCCAGCCCTGACGAGCATTGACGGAGCCTTGGGAGAAAGCCGGACTGAAGACTGAAATGATAACATCGTTTCAGCAATGAACAAGCCTCCATTTTGACACCTGGAGTAACGGTGGTGGAAGGTCGCTAATGTTGGCTCAGGTTTGATCCAATGGTTCTGCCATGATCGGCCGATACAAAACTTTTGCTGTGGAACCAATGTTGGTTCAATCCTAAACAAATGCTGACAAAAACTTGTGCCAACATTGTTTTCATAATTTTCATGTTTGTATTGCCGACACAGGCACAATATCACCCCTGTTGTCAATCAAAGATGACTCAATATGAATCCTCTACGTTCGGCTGCCACGCCTGGCCCAAGCCATTACCCGTGGTCAACATTGGCGGAATCGCTCAATTTTTACATGGAATATGAATACATACCGGAGAGATCGAGAGCACACTTTACAATATAAAGAAAATCTTAGGGGTGGGGGAGAGGGGGTGGAGTAGGTCGATGACATGCCACGTAGTCCTCGCGCCACCATCCACACTGTTTTCCAATATCCACTGGATAAATAGCCTGAGAAATCCAACACAAATCTAGAATTTAGAATTTCTAAGGGTTTGGGTCGAATCAGAACGGCTGTTTCGATTTAGCAGTCTTTGTACAATGCGGAAATGAGGGGAATGATAAATGGGGTCGGATATGGACGCTGCTGTAATTGTTGGAAGGAAACTTTTCGCGGGGACTGCTGTCTAATAAAATCCGGAATGAGAAGAGATAATCGGTGTCACTGGTGGTCATGCGAATGAAAATTCTAATACCATTCATCTGGACATCCAAACATGATACCCCAAGAATTTTCACTGATTGGCCGAATAAAACGGATCGAATCCTTCCTCTATTTTATTGGATAAATAGAAAAGAATTTCTGTGGTGTTACTTCTGCACCCGATTTTCTCCGTATCGTCGAAAAAAGTGAATTAAAGATTTTTCCCGTTTATCACTGAAAATATATTCCAGATCTCCAAACATCAAATTTCACTAGTTTTATTCGGATTCTCGAATGCCCTCAACTTGACCTTCAAAACCTCCGTAGCGAGTCTTGATCCATTAATCGAAAATTTAGTACGTTTATTGCGATCCGCAATTACAACCCTGCTACAAAATCATATACCGTAATTGAGAAGAACAATCATTTGTTCGCATTTCTAGACACCAACAGATCGCTTTTCCTCTAGGCATGAATTTAGGGATGGATTTGTCAGATTCAGCCGGATCAGTAAATACTGCATCGAACGCATATCTGCCAAAACTGGAATTTTCCGATTGCTGTATACAAAAAATTCTCTCTTTGAATGATGGTTCCAAAGCGGAAGATATTCAAAAAATTCGGAATTCCTCGTCATTTTTCGAAAGCTATGTCTCGAATAAAGTGACATGTTGACGATAAGAATATGTTTTCGCATATTCAGCACAGTACTGAAATATTGAATCACCCTGTGTACTGTAAGAATTCAACAGCGACTTATGAAATTCCTTGTTTCTCGTCGGATCTCCCTCATCTCTTCTCGTTCTCCTCGTTTTTCGTCACATTGCTAAATCTGTCGCCGTCAATTTTCATTATGTACGAGAACAAACCATCTCATTGGAATATCATTCACATGACAAGGAATTTGTTATTATTATAAATTCAATCTCCTTTATGAAATTCTGCTTCTGAAAGGGAAAACGCTTCACCGAAAGAGAATCGATCAATTCTTAGTACCTGTGGATCGAGTGGGATGATTTTATTTTAGTTCACCAACAGTTTCCAGTTCGGGACATGATTGGCACAATATTGGGACACAATTTTGAATCAATACACAATTTTTCCAGCCAGTTTCAGTGAAATATTTGAGAATTGGGATACTTTTGGAAAATTCATCCATCAGTTTGGACTCGAGCTCATTATCACGTCGGTCCAGCCTTGGACGAAGCTCAATGAACACACACACACGTTTAAAAAACGTCAAAAATAGTGAATAACCACACGTTGTGGATTAGGAACATTCTTGCGTTGATTCAACGTAAAAGTGTCACGGCAGATCACGTGTTCTTCAAACATAAAAGGACGTCATAGCAACGGTTTAGAAATCGTTTAAAAGAGGTCAAATATTGACGTGTTGCAATGATGGTTTCAAAACGTGAATTAAACTCAACAAATTATTCTGAAAATTATTCATTAATATCGAGGAAAAATAGTATTTCATCGGTATCTGTGATGACAGAAGCATTGATTGATGCTTGGCGGATCATTTAGCCTCATAATTCCCAAGCCTGGGCCAAGTTTATTGAATTGTTCAAGACAAGTCTCGGCAGGTCTTGTGCCATGCTTGGTCCATGATTGGACCATTTTCGACGCGTTATTAGAACGTGATTTCTGGACGTCTATTTCCCTATCAAATTTCAACCAAAAATGAACGTTATGAAATCAACGACTGACGTCCATTCGACAGTGTAACGTATTTTCAACGTTGGAATAACGTATGTGTATTTATTGGGAGATTGCTGGACAAATCTTTGAATGGTGCCTCAATGTTAGGGCATTTTGTTCTCACGTTATTACAGAACTGGGGCAGGGAAGGCCCTATGTTATGATTTCAAGGTTGCGCCAAGATCGATTTCTATATGGGAAGATGAATCATTTTCATCTATGTTTTTGAATAATCATCGCAAACTCTTAACCGAACACCACTCTACAACTCTTAAACGATCTATCACCGATACGACACAGCAACTTTCAAAACTTTATAAATTACCCTAATGAAATTCAACTCTCCGAGAACGAAATTGGCGAAACATGAATTGGCGATCGTAGTAAATTTCCATACCAATTTCATGAAAGACTAGAGTGAATCAACTCGGTATCAGATTAGTTCCATATACCATTCACATCGCGGTACGATACGAATATCGCATCCATAAAATTCCAAAATCCATTCGTATGAAATTCATGTACGTACCATACAGAATTAAAAAAAAGCTGGTGAAATTTACGTGCAAGTCAATCTACAAATGACTTGTTCCAACGTTATTCGTGTCGTGTTGTTTCAATGATAACGTAACAACTCTCTCAACAACTGTAACATCCAGGATAAGATCTACCACATACCAATAAAGTTTCCCCAACTATCTCGAGTGTTGTATCAATCAAAACTAAGTTCGGACCGAAATATCCCATTGCAATTTGATCTTAGATGGAAACTCATCCGAACAACAATCTCGAGGAATCTCATTGTTTCAAAGAAACCCCAACTTGCGTTACATAAATATAAATTGTTCGAATCAACGTTCCTACGTTCTTACCTAATAATATTATTATTTCAAATTAGATCATTGGAAGATCATTCCCAGTTTCTGGATGTTGCTTTTGCGATACCTCGAGTGTTCTCAAAATATTCCAACGCATTAGGGGAGCACTAAATTCAAGAAGAAGGAGAAGAAGAAGGAACGTCCTCGTTCTCGGAAGAGCCTATATAAATTCTCCAGAACATTGAAAGAAGAAAATCATTGAACGATTAGAGGGAAGAAAGGGGAGAGGCTGTCTTGAGGTGGTACTTCGATAACGCCACCATTATTATTCTCGGTATTCCTCGTGCGGGCATCTGTTGGCTGTCGACCCGGACTTTAAAGTGCTGCTTTAAAGGGGATAATCTCTTAAAGTGTATCCTACGATCGGTCGGCAGGCAGCCACCGCCGTGAATGGTTCCACCACTTTGCATCGTGGGATAGATCGGCGAGGGTAGAATACGATCCCCGAGGGAATAGACAGACCCGGTGTACAGGAGATATGTATCGGAGAGCAAAATCAGAGGGAGAGATCGAATGGAAGGCGAAGAAAAGAAATTGTCATATATCAAAAGAGCGAAAGAGATGGAGTGGTTGAGTTCAAAGGTGAATTGGCTTCCACACCCGTCACGTCTCGTCTTCTTGTTTCTTATAGATTTTTTTCTTCTTCTTCTCCCCTGTTCTTTGACTGACAGGATTCAGAATTCTTCCAAAATGTATAAGTTCGTTTATCAAGGGAATTGCTTGGATCATCAAAATTACCGAATTCTTGTACTCGTATTCTCATGTATTCCTCGAAACAGGTCTCGTGAGGGACAGAATGACGTATTATTTATATAAATACACGAATCTCTCTCGTGTCCTTAACTTTGAAAAGACTGACTGGATTCTCTCTAGAAATTCATTATCGATATCTTCTGGATTCGATATCGTTTCTAAGGAACGTTGAATTTATCTTTGACCTTCATTATCAGGAGTTTTCCTCTTCGTTGAATCGAATTGATGGCTCCACATTTTATAGACGTAGAAGCAAAAGTATTCTCAAATTCTCTCGCTTCACGAATTTCCATCGAATTTATTGTTACATAGAATATTGCTTCTTCTTGTTCTTATTCCCCTTCATCGGAAGTTCGAGAAGCAAAACAGTCATCACAGTCAGTTTCGAATCCTGACCTACAACAGCTCGTTACAAAGTCCCTCTCTCGATTCCACCCCTGGCTTCACCGTAGATCATATTTTCATCGTACGTCATGAAAATTTATGCTAAGGGCGATACGTGAGAATTACGACATTTTTTGAGTGGTATTAAAAAAATACTCAACGTTCTCTAACAAGACTCCGAGTTTTCTTAAAGCTTGACTCGAGTTTTCTTCACACGAGGATAAAGGTGTTTTTCCTTCGATTACTTCGGAATAAGGGAAAGAAGAGGGGGACGGGGAGGGGAGGAATATTTACAGAGAGGGTCGACGTTCTCGAGGGAGACTCTTGAAAGCTCGTAAGTACAGACTCAGAGAGCGCTTATCTTTATTCAGACGCCTCAATTAAAAAACGTTCGCTTTTATCCAAGATTGAAAGCCTTGAATATAAAGTTGCATTCAAAATGCATCGAGTTGATACACGATCAAAACGTAGGTGAAGGCGTATCGATAACTGAGATTAAAGAATTTGTTCGTTATTTGTACATATTAAACTCGCCCCGATATTCGCATTGATTTTTGCAAGACGACGCTCAAAGGAAAAGTAAATAAATACCGTCTCTTGCGAAGAAGGAAAACTCAAGGAAACTACAACTTTGCCATTTGCTGAAATCATTCGGAGAGTTTGACAAATGGTTCTATAAATGATTTATGATCTTAGCGTCTAACAAATGTCCAAGTCCATCAAGAACTCGAACACGCCTCTACCCACCGCTGTGCGGAACTGCAACATCTCTTCTGCATACTTCGAATGGAATGTACTACTTTATACTCGAATCTTAATGCAAAAATATCTTTCCGTGTTCTTTTGAGTTGATCAAGTTTGCTGTTGCCGCTGGGAGCTGTTGTGGCTGGTTATCGCTAATGTTGCTTCATTGTCGAGGAATGAAGAATGTTGTGTTTCACGAAGAACGGGGCTTTAACATAAATATTCGATTCACATTATTTATCCAATGAGGGTGGATTTGATCGTAGTTTTCATGAAAAAGACATACTGTATCGATGTGATACTTTATGTAGGGATTTGCAAACCTTGTTTCCGTCGATCGAATCAAACTCGAATCCAAACAAGGATTTTGAATCGAATCTCCAACTTCCAAATCAAATTTGAAGAGAACTCTCTTCGATATCGTATACATTTCTTCTGTCAATCAAGCTTTTACGTTGGATCTGGATAAATTTTCTATGTATTCTATTCGATATTGGAAAATTCATTCATCATTTTCTTGTTTACTTGACTGGATAGGATGAAATCTGTTAGCGACATATTCATGAGTTGGGATATTATCAATTCAATAACATGATATAAAATTCCAGTTGAATTGTTGTAACTGTGAAGTTTCCCATGAGAAGAAGGCCAGAGTTGACAAAAGATGCGGTACAGGCGAGATTTTAGGTTGAACTACTCAGGAGATGAACGCCTCATAAAAGAAGTGATTATTAAAAATTTCTGCTACCTTCGGATAATTCATCTGTTTTTCTGCGATAGAAGTAACTTCTTTTGGAAACAATCGAATCATTCAAATTTAGCAGGAATTCATAATCATCACTTCTTCCATGCGATTTGCCAAACTTTGGCAGAAACAACTGTGTCTATTCAGAAACATTAGTTTTCCAACTGGCGCCGAATATTCGATGGATTTAAGACTTTATTGGTTGTCGTGGACAGACAGTTTTGGCCCAACATGGAATTGATACTGTCGGAGGATATCCAGATCACAGGGGAACGAAACCACGCCAGTACCGAATTGGAATTGTTTGGATGGTGAGATGCAAGAAAAAGACGATGCTGCGCCAGTATTGATGCAACATCATTGTAATACAAAATCGGTAGTGGATAAAGATTCCACTGATTTTCCCAAAAACGTAGTTACTTTATTGAGACAATACTGCGTTTCTACTAAGCCACACTTGGAATGATCATTCAAGATGTTGAAACGACGTCGATGTGCCAGCATTGCTGAAACGCTGGCTGACTACAGAATCAGTGATGAACTGAAGTCAAACTACCAGTCATGGCAACTTGGCTATTGTAGTAAGCTGAAGTTGCGCCAGCATTAAAACAGAGTTGGTTTGATCATTCAGTAATGGTAGGACACTGACTGACTACAGAATCGGTAATGAACTGACGTTGAAATAATGGCTGCGGCTGATTCGCTGATGTGATACCCAACCAGGAATTAACAACAGGTGCAGTACTGTATCAGTACTGGCCAAGACTGGCAGGGTACTGACATCTGTCTGGGATAATAACGCTTTTCTGTACTGAGGATTGAGTAATAATACTATGTTTCGCAATTAGTATAGTGCCTGTACTGGATCAGTACCCAGCCAGCATTAAGCTTGCAGTACTGGTTTATCAGTACACTGACAAAAACACGACCTGGTTGAAACATTCGTGGTTGTAATGAGTTGAAATCTGGTTCAATACACCAGGAAATGTGATTGTGGCGGCCGGAAAAAGTAGTTGAAGCCAAAATCAATTACATATTCTGGTTATTACACCAAGACAAAAATTTGATGCTCCTAACCTGAAGAATGTAGTCAATTTTGTGTGTAAGTGGCATCAACCACTTTTTCTGGACATGACAACTATATTTTCTGATGAATAGCACCAGAATTCAAGTTATTGTAACCACGAATGGTCCGACCAGGTCGTTTTTCTGTCAGTGTACAGGCAAAGTACTGTATTTCTATATATCGAGTATGTATGATTCCGTACGTGTTGGCGAAGTGTTGAAGACCCAATGGTGGCACTGTACTGCACCTGTTGTCAACATTGGAATGATTCAGATTTCTCTGATTGGGTAGAGACTTAGTTTCTCACTCGCAGAACCCGGGTTCAATCCTAACTCAGTGAACTTTTAAAAAATCCCTTTCGCAGTGCCTTCCTCCGAAGACGATAGTGAGAAAAAAGGATTTTCAAGTGTTTCAAAGTTTAAACTTGATGTATTCTTTTTATTACTTTAAATATGTTAACACGGATAACTTCGGTTACTGCTGCTGTGTCCGTATTTGAACGGGATGTGATTCATCCCTCATCCAGATCTGGTAGAGAAACTCGTTCTGTTGCAATGCAAGAATTTCACCATAGTAGGCTCAGATCGAAGATCGGTTCCACATGGTGATGAATGTTATGATCGCCCTCATGTGAGAAAATGTTCTCATTTTGACTCTTCACCAGGACCGTCTATCCAACCGGCCCTATCCTATGATAATAGGTCTGGGATTGCCTGTACTGGTCACTCTAGCAATGGTACTCAGCCAGTAGCAGCTCGTGTTTGCATTTCCACATAGGGTCACATGAATAACTCATGTGGAAATGGGGACACGGGCCACTGCTGGCGCACCACTGTTGACGGAGGTGCTAGTACTGGAAAATCTAGAGCGACAATTATGGGGCCAGTTGAATGACCAGCACTGGCGAAGGAGTTGAAATGATAACACCATTTCACATGAGGGCCAGTATAACATTTATCACCCCGGTGGTAGCGATATTTGATGTGAGACTGCTAAAGTGAAACTCTGGCATTGCAACAGGATCAGTTATTTTGCCAGAGCTGGATGAGGAATGATAAGGAGTCGAAATGATGAAAACCCGACCCAGTACTGGCACAGTACCGGTAACTGCAGTTACCGGGAGTGATCGTATTTCAAGTACAAAAAAGAACACATTGAACCCGGGTCCTGCGAAGGAAAAACTGAGTCTCCCAGTTCACGACGAATCACTCAAATTGCCATTTATTGTAATGGACCCGTTGAAGTCATACAATTCACCATAGATCCGTACTGGAATACAATCCTACCAATGCTGGCACATTGTTGTCTCTCGAACATATTGAACGATGATACTAACTCTGGCCGAATGCTGGCGTGACTTCGGCTCACTACAACAGCCGAGTTGCTAAGGTCGTGATTTCAATGTTATTCGACCACCGATTCCGTAGTCAATCAGAGTCCTATCAATACTGGCACATTACTATCTTTCAAACATATTTAATGATCATACCAACTCTGGCCTGATGCTGGCAAGATTCCAACTTCCTAAAACAGCTGAATTGCCAAGATCGTGGTTCTAAGGTCAGTTGACTACCGACTCCATACTCAGCCAGAGTCCTTTCGATACTGACACATTGTCATCCATCGAACACATTGAATGCTATCACTAACTCTGGCTCAATACTGGCGCAGTATTGTCTCATCAAAGTAACCGTATTATTGGAAAGATGAGTGAAATCTCTATCCACTATTTATTCCGTATTAGAACAACGTTGCATCGACATTGGTGTCGTATCGTCTTTTTTTCGCATTTCACCATCCAACCAACTCTGATCCGATACTAACGCGGTTCCGTTTCTGTACGGTCTGGGTATTCTCCGAAGAGTATTGATTCGATACTGGCTCAAGACCGTCTGATCCGGCAAACATTTGGCGCCAGTTGGAAAATTAGTAATGATTCTGAATGGGCACAGTTGTTTCTGCTTGTAGTCTGGCAAATGCAACTTTGCCAGTCCCGCGCCATTCGTCAACTCTGGCCATTTACATATGAGAAACTTTTATGGCACCAATAACATATCTACCTCAGTTGATGGAATAATAAAAAAACTTCATAAAAATCAAATAAAACTCTCATTGCATCTATTCAATCCAATATTTGACTGATTTGATTTGGATCCTTGAAAGCACGAAATTGCTGGTTGCAGTAATAGGACCGCAGTAAAAATTTTTACGTGAGGCTAATCTACGCGGTGAGGGTTGCCCGGCGCCTGTTATACTTTTGTATCTGAAGGACGTAATGGCCTTTCCAATAAACTGAACTCAATCAAACTAAAATAAACTAAATGTCAAACAATGAACCGATTACGGATGAAAAAGAAATAATGTCCACGTTCTGGACAAACGAGGATTACTCTGGGACGTAGTTCAACCCTCTGCGCTACACGTTCATACGAATTTCAGACTAGACCAATCTAGGTCGATTATGTACGGTTCCCTCATTTTCCACGATTCTACGGAGATTTTATTCAGGTCATACTGCAGCTCCGTGTTACATCTCCTGATAATTTCCACTCTCTAAGCTGATCAGAGCGTTGTTCCGAACTGTTAAATCTGTTGAATTCCTACTGGACCAGCTGTTTTTGATAAAACTACACTTATGTATCCAGAATGAAATTAGGAACCACTGGTAAAAGAATTATTGTTTGATAAAAGTTCTGTAAATATGTAAATTCACAAAATTTGTGGTAAATTTTCCCGTAAATCTTCAACCAATTATTTATTTCAATTAGTTGAGGGTTTATCGTGAATTAAACTCATTCTCGCAATTGTACTGATCTCACAAGGGAATTGAACTGTCTATCCTACAGAAAATTCAACAAAAATTCATCAACCTCCACTTCAGAGTCTTGCAATCTCTTTTTCTCTAATTCTAAATCGATTACAAGTACTATTCCTCGTGAGAATAAATGATTAGCCCTCATAATTGTTTCACAACACCAATCTCGGCAATTCCAATACCCGCAAACCCAACGTTACATCAAACCACAACGGTTCTAATAAAATATCTATCGTCCAAAGACCTCGAGGATATCTTACGAAAATAACACAGTTCCCAAACTCCACGTACCGGACGAACCACATATATAATCGTGAATCCAGCGTACCGTGAATTGATTCGATGAAATTTCATTTCAATCCCATGAATATTTCCTTTACCTTCAAATTGTATTCCGATATATATATTCATTGATCCAGTTTTCCCGCAGCGTGATAGAGCGTGAATATTCTAAACTTCTCACTGATAAAAAATGTATGAGAGAGTTGAGAAATTCGATGTCGATCGATCAGCTATTTACCAACATCTTTCGTTGCATCTTTCAGTCTGAAGATATCGGAAAAAGCGTGAGCACATTGCAATGGAAACCGACAGTCGAGGACGAGGGCAAATTTCTCACGTGTCGCGCTGAAAATCCAAACCTGCCGAACGCCGTCATCGAGGACCGATGGAAGCTGGAAGTACACTGTGAGTACATTTCTTTTTATTTGTTTTTCTCATAATGTTTTATTAAAATCGATATTCGATAGTTATTTTTTCATCAACAGAAAAATATATGTGTGCAAACTTGTACCTTCCGATGTTTGCTCGGGGAATTTATACAGGTTACGATTCTCAAGAGAAACATTCAAAATTCATCTTACATCATGGTTTCATATTTCTCGTACTCTATGAAGTTCGAGGATATCATTTTCTTCCTTGAAGAATAAAATCTTGGAGAATCTATAGTTATTAATCAGAGTTATTAATACTCTTCCAACAAAAAAGGGAACTCGATACTCTTTTTGAGAGTAAACACCTTCTAATAATCATTGAATTGAGGTTCAAGAAATCTCATTAAATCGTATTATACAAAGCACCGACTGTGAGCAAACACAGTTCCTTCTTCGAGAAATAGCACCCAAATCGATTTCAAAGAATGAATAAAACTCCTCGTTTAGAATATTCTACCATACTTCCTTGGAACGAAATAGGATCCCGCAATGGTAGATTTAAGAACTATGGAAAGATACAATGGATGTAAATCTGAGAGCCTGCGGCTGCTGTTTGCTCAACCTTCAACCCTTCTTCTCCCTCTTCGCCTTGCCGTGGTTCGCGAGGTTCTCTTTTTAGAGTCATGTCATGTTATGTTAACTGCAACAAAAGGATCCTCGACAAAAGATTTCCCTGATACCGCGGAAAGATTGTAACTCCGCAACGCGGATATGAAAGAGGCTTTTGTTCTGAATATATCGTAGTACTGCTTAGACGATAATTTGATTACTTTTTTTTTGTGTGTTCTGTGTTTCTATTGTACTCGACGGATCAATCATTTGTCGATTTTGATATGTCGTGACACGAACAACGTATTCCAAACATTTCTATAGAAATGTCATGATCCGATGATAGGTGTCGAGTGTTTCATATCAGCAAGACAGAAAAACGGAAGCAAAAGGTTTGGAAGATTGCAGATATGATTTCGAGGGAAACGATAGCATAGGAACGTAAACCGAGCAGGGTCATATAACTGTGTACCAACATTTCCAATTCGAAATCATCTTTGAATAGGGAAGTAACAATTCTCTGATCCCATAGAATGGAAGATTAATATGGTGGGAAGCTCTTATCTTCGGTATTCTATAGCACACGATTATGCAACGAACTAATGACAAAATGTTCTAATATATACACGAGTGTATGTGTTGAGATATACACAGAGTACGCGAGGATAATACCGGATACATTGAGTCCAACTGATCGAACTGACAGTCGTAAATAAACGGATAACCACGATAGCGCTGGTATCTGAAGCCAACGAGCAGATGTTCCTGGTAACAACACGTTATAGGTGAACGTTGCACAACACAGATCGAACGATACATAATTTCATAGCGATTCTCTGTTCCTCATGTTTATGTGTTCAATTCGTACGGATGGTACCATTTGTACACGTACGTCCGCACGATAGATCCATCATCGAAATAAGATTTCCGAGAGTTCTGATTCCGAGATTTTCATGGATCATGAGTTATGATCAGGGGGCTATGAGTGTAAATTTAACATAATCCATGCATCACTTTGTCGTTATGAGGTAACGAAAAGCTTTTTAATCGCTCCAGGAGACGGAAAGATCTTCCACCTCCCCATGTGTGTATAGGACAATGGTCCAATTATTGACCAAGCCTGGCACAAGACCTGCCGAGACTTGTCTTGAGCAATTCAAGAAACTTGGCCCAGGCTTGGGAATGATGAGATCAGGACAAGCTTGGGCCAATGGTTCGTTCCAGCCTAGTCCAAATGATTCGCCAAGCATCAATCAATGCTTCTTTCATCGCAGATACTGATGAGAAGAGTAATTTGATCCATATTTCAGCTCAAAGTTCTTCCTCAGAATACCGTACATGAATCATCTTAAAAGGATAGATTAAATGTGCCTTGGCAGTCTTGACTGGGACGAGCTTGGGTTTCTCCCAGTCTTGTTAATCCCTGCATGGGAAAAACGTCTTGAAATCCTGTAAAGAGTTCTTCAAGATCAGTTGATTTCCGTGTATGATCACATTTAAAAGTAGCCTATTACCATTGAGTTGAGTTTTATGCTTATTCAGATCAACTATATCTATCTGAGTATGTGAAACTGGAGTGTGGAGCCAATCATGGGGAGGAGACTGGACTGGTCTTTGCCCGATTCACTAATTGAAAACACTGTGCCACTTATGTGAACAACATCGGCTTAAATAATCATCTTAACGAACAATCGATTTTTACACTCGTGCCAAGCTTGTACCAAGTGTAATGGCCGTTCCAAAGATACGAACAAATGTCCCATGACTAACTATCCATTGGGAACAGCGAGACAATCATGGAACCAATCATCATGGGTCCAATTATTTTTAATGGAGGTTTGTTCCTGATACACGTGCCCATCCTGGGAGAAGCTCGGGTTTTTTTCCAGTCCTGTCAATGCCTGCACAGGTCACTTCCGAACGAGATTATTACTGCCTCAATTCATTCAAATGAACTGAATAGAAGGGGAAAAAATTGGAATACAACCACAACATCACAAACTCATGTACTGTGGGGCCTGCACTGAGCCAGCATGGACCCCGGCCTGCTCACATGGGACGCAGACTGAGACGAAGTGAGGCCAAAATGCATACACAATAATAGGGAAACCTTCTAGGCCATTAGGAGCCCTTCACAAGAGGCTAGCGGGAGTTTAACCACTAGCGAAGAGCTTGGAAGGAGCTGGTGAGTGCTGACGTGATGCTCGCTAGGAAACCCCCAAAACATGCTACCGATGAGACAAAACCCCATGTGGAGATAGCCAGAGTTGACAAATGGCGCAGTACTGGCAAAGTTGTATTTGCTAGACTTCGGTAGAAACACCTGTGCCCATTCAGAATCATTACCAGTCTTCCAACTAGCGCCAAATGTTCGCCGGATTTCAGACGGTACTGGCTTGCGTGGTCAGGCGGTTTTGAGCCAGTATCGAATTAATACTCTCCGGAGAATACCGAGACTAATACGAGTTCTAATACGGAATAGATAGTGGATAGGGATTCAACTGATCTTTTCAATAACAAGGTCACTTTGATGAGACAATACTGCGTCAGTATTGAGCCAGAGTTAGTATTAGCATTCAATATGTACGATAGATGAGAATGTGCCAATATCGATAGGACTCTGGCTGACTACGGAATCGGTAATCAACTGACGTTAGAATCACGATCTTGGCAATTCAACTGTTATAGTGAGCCGGAGTCACGCCAGCATTCGGCCAGAGTTGGTATCATCATTCAATATTTTCGAGAGACAACAATGTGTCCGCATTGGTAGGACTTCATTCCACCACGGAATCTATGGTGAATTGTATGACTTCAACGGTTCCATTACAATAAATGGCAATTTGAGTGATTCGTCGTGAACTGGGAGACTCAGTTTTTCCTTCGCAGGACCCGGGTTCAATCCTCACTCAGTGAGCTTTCAAGAAATCACTTCCAAAGTGACTTTCTCCGATTACGATAATGAGAACAATGAATCATCCAGATTTTCATAGTTCAAATTCAATCTGTTCTTTTTTGTACTCGAAATGCGATCACTCCTGGTAACTCCGATTACCGGTACTGTGCCAGTACTGGGTCGGGTTTGAATTTCTACATAGGATGTCATCATTTCGACTCCTTATTATTTCTCATCCAGCTCTGGCAAAATAACTGATCCTGTTACAATACCAGGGTTTCACTTTAGCAGTCTCACATCAAATATCGCTACCAACGTGATGGTAAATGTTATACTGGCCCTTATGGAAAATGGCCCCATGGGGAAAGAGAAACACTGGCCGATACTGGCTCAGTACTGCTGCCAGAGTTGCCAGTACCCTGGTAAAAATTGGATCAGACAATCCTTATTTTCAATAAGGTCCTGATCAGGTTGGAATCCAGGAACCGTAAATAAAGAAAGCCTTATAAGGCCCTTACAAGGGCCTAACCTGACTCCCACAATAGGTTCAAAATAGAGTTGTAACGCAAGGGTACAATCCTGTTCGAATAAGATTCCCATAAAATCGAGCAAAAAAGGGAAAACCGTAACGGAACCTGATAGGAAATCAGACATACCTCATCATGCCCTCGTATTTTCCCGTCCAAAATTTCTACTCGGGTATTGGCAAATTCGAAGCTACCAAAGCTATCAAAACTGGCAAGAATTCGGCATGATAACATCATCTTACATAAGGGCCTGTGTTACATCCACAACCGTGCCAATACGAAACTGTTCTTTCGTATGTGCCGACTATGGTACAATACTGGCATTCCAACCTTGTCTAAACAGTATCGATTCGATGCTGGTTCAAGACTGTCTTTTCACTCAAATCAATACCTTTTGAAATTCGTTGAATAGGTCGTGCCAATTGAAGAATAATAATGATCCCGCCAAATTTTGACAAATATCATCTTGCCAGTACCTGGCCATTTGTCGACTCCGGCAATTTCCACATGCGGTGTTATCACTCCGACTCCTTTGCCAGTACTGGTAAACCAACTGGTCCCATAATGGTTGCTCTATATTTCCCAGTACTGGCACCTCCGGCAACAGTAGTGCGCCAGTAGCGGCCCCTGTTTCCATTTCCACATGGGACATACCCTTAAAGTGACTCCCCGAGAGTATGATAGTTCAACAATATTCTCACGAAACATTGTCGTTAAAATAATCATGTTGAGCTGGTCTGGGTCAAGATAGGGCCTTAGATGGGCCGATTTTCAGAGAAAGAGATTCCTAGCTGGATGAAATAGGACTACAGTATGGCTATATCAGTCAGGATTCTGAGTGTTTGGTCTTTTGAGTACGAGTTAACGTTCTCTAAATGTGACAAAGTTTGATTCGATGAATTTTGGATAAACAATTGAAAAATGTTCTGCGAAATTCTAAACCAGGCTTCGCAGGTTCATGGAAAGAAACCTGTAACTGGGTTACTAGAAACTTAAGTAAAACCTCTCTCGCTTTCAAAAACTGTGGCATCGAAAGAATTCTATTCATTTCGTAAAATCACTCATCAAGAATATGCAGACACGAGTGACACGAGTGGGAAAAAAACCGTGACGTGTGAAGGAGAAGATACTCTAAAAAACATCAATGAGCCACCCTACGACCCAGTTTTCCTTGTACACGTTAGCAAGCCCTGTCGACGTCGTCGTCGTCGTCCATTTGACAACAAACGCATTTTCAATTGCATTCTCAAACTCATTTTGAAAAGGGAACAAACTCGTGACATTTGTATCTACTGCTCGCAAGCGTGAAACGACGGAGACAGGATTTCGTTGAAAGTTTGGTCATTTTCCTGAGGAGTATTCCCCACGAGAGAATGAAAATGAACGAGCAAGTCTAACGAGAATACGAACACCCTGTTTCCCCGCGTACACACATAAGTTGAAGCATTTAGAGAAAATGCACATCGCGTTAGGAGAATTTTCAACCCCGCAACACGGTTCGAATATTCGAAAATAATATATGCAAGCAAATATGTTTCATAAACCTTTCGTAAACTAAGCCACCCTCTCTCCAAGCATATTTTTATTTTTTAATATTACAATATTTATCCTGGTATATAATGGATGCTACATGAAGTATCATAAAAAAAAGAGCAAGCGCGCACACAGAAATCCTGGGAATAATTCATTCCTCGTCGCGAGGGAAGTAAAAAAGAAAAGAAACAAAAGGGGGAAGGTAGAAAAGAGGCACAGAGGAACTAAATAATCTACAGATGGTGCAACTGGAGAGAACATTGCATTTCATAGGTATACACTCACGACACGCACACACGTATGGGAAAAAGGAAAGAAACCGCACTCGAACTGAACCAATAAAAATGATTTCACGGCAGCCACTCCTGTAAGCATTGCCATCTCATATTACTCTAAAACCCCTTCCAGAGCGTGGCGGTAGCTGTGACCGACCCTCACCACCCCACCCCACAAATCACGCGATGCGCGATAAATGTTCACCACCGGTTTTACTCGGTTATTTATTGCCACGTGCGGCTAAGAGCTGGAAGTGGGTATTACCACTGCCTCTCCCTCTTCTCCTTCCTTTTTGTTTTTATTTATTTTTTATTTTCTCTTCGCTCTGACAAACATGTACGTAAGCTTACCTGCGTTTCCGTCCTTCTCCTTTTGCGTAACACAGCCAACTTGATGGCTCTACGTGTTCGTATCGGGAGAGGACTTTAAAACGTTGTTTTATTGACCGTAATGGGAAGAGAAAATAGAGATAAAAGGGAATATAATCATCCGTACTCGCGGTAACGAGTGGCAATTGTATACTCGAGTCTTCATAAATTCTACACCGAATCGCGAAAAGTCAAGAACGAGAACATCGAACGAATAAATCGGATTCCTCGCTGATTACTGATTTTATTAATGAGCTGTCAAACGAATTTCACACAACATTAAACAAAGTGATAAATATTCTAGAACGTGGAGCAGGCAGTGGAGAATGAATAATGCTAACGATAAAAACATCTGCAAACAAATCGATCAGAATAAATTTCGAAAAATCAAATAAAAATGAAAAGCATTCCGTAGCGGAGCAGTTGTTTACTCTCATGAAATTCAAAGAGCGGCTCGTTCGACACTACACAGGATCGAGCTTAAAAAGACTCGAGCTACTCGAATGCTTGAAATTACATTTCAACTTCGGCTTTTTCTCACCGCGAGTGTTGATATATGAATTCGTCATACTTTCAGGGGGAATGGATGGTCTAGAAACACAAAATCGTTATCGCGTCGCGAGGGTGTTCCTCTGTCAGAAATTTTGTCTGTCGTTCAAACGAATTCTTGAATCTCATTCGTAAATCGATACCCTGTTGTGAAATATCTGATGATATTTGGTAGGTTTGGATTGAAAATCATGGTATTAATTGATCCCAGTGGTCAAAGGATTTCAATTTGGGATCGATTGAAGTTCTCGTCCAAGATTTTATTTAATGGATTGCCTCGTGAGAGCTGTATCCAAATTCGTCCTATTCCTTTCGTCAGACTGCAACAATGCACTGCTGTATTGTTGAAAGAGATGAATGGGGGGACATTGCTGAAGCTCGCTGGAAAATGTGGTTCAAATTCTCCATTAACTTCATCCCCTGTGGGAGTAACCAGAGTTGACAAGCGGCGCAACACTGGCAAGGTTGTATTTACCAGACTTTGGCAGAAAGTACTGTGCCTATTCGAAATCATGGCTCTTTTTCAACTGGCACCGAATATTCGACGAATTTCAGGCAGTATTGCTTTCGTGGATAGACAGTCTTGGGCCAGTATCAAATTGATACTATCTGGTAGTGATGTCGATCTTTTGATCGATCCATCCAAGATTGATCTTCTTGAAGAGAAATAGGATCGACCTTTTGCCGATCTCTGAAAAATCTGATCCATCATAGATCGATCCAAAATTTCTCAGAATCGAATTGATCGATGCTTTTTTAATTTCAAAGTTTCTTGACGAAACTCTATTTGACCATGAATTATGTTTGCAACCACCACGCTCATAAAGAATTTTATTAAACAAATTTTTTGCAGCGAAACCCATAAAGTTATATAAATTTTGTGTTTTAAATCCATCACAATTGAAATAATTCATAGATTCCCTGTTCCTCGAATTTCGTAATATGACATTAATTTCAGGAATATGATTCTTGAATTGAAGAATTTCCTCCTTAATTTTGACACGATATTTGTAAATCCAATAAATACTTTCTTATATTCCAAAAAAAACTTTCCAAATTTCATAAATCATACTGAATTTGAAAACTTTATTGAATTTAATGTGAGGACAATCAATTTCACAAGAAATTTTCTATTAAATTTGAGAATTTTTCCAATAGTGTTCAAATTCAAGAATGTGATTTTGGAGAGAAAGAAACAAATGAACAAAAATGAGAAAATATGACAAAATGAGAGATAGATCAATAATAAATTGTGTTGCTGAAGTTTGAATTGTTTATGAAAACGAAACGAAAAATGAAATCTGATGAATGAAATTTATTCAAGTTTTCAAATTAACTCCTTTGAACTAATAACATCGCTCAAAAAATGACTGCAGAGTTTTGGGTTTTTAGTAGTTGAATATTTATTCCTTATTCGATTATGGTATATAAATTTGTGGATTCACAGTTTATTTGAATGACATGTTGATACTTCAAGCCTAATTTCATTCGAGTTAGCCACCATTTAGGTCAATTTCTATATGAGTTTGCTATCTTTGACCATTCTTTCCAAATCGATCCTTAAAAATGCCAAAATCGATCTTTTTTGTGAGTCATAAAATCGATCTATACACCTGATTCCTCCAAATAACTCTGATCTTAGGATCGTTGCGATCCCCACTCAGGATCGACATTACTAGCCACTACCGAATTGAAGTTAGTTGGATGGTGAGATGCGAAAAAAATACAATACTGTGCCAGTATTCTTAACATTCTCAACAACACAGTCACTTTAACCATCTGAGAATTGCCGAAGTGACAAAATAACAACTGTCCTGGTACTGGCAAGATTATATTTGCCCAAGTTTGACAAGAACAATCGTTTCTATCCAGAGTCATTATTATTTTTCAATTGGCAGGACCTATTCAACGAATTCATACCAAACGGTATCGGTTAGAGTGGGCAGACAGTCTTGGGCCAGTATTAAATCGATACTGCTTGTACAAAGTTGGAATGCCAGAACTCTACCGTAGTCGGCGGGTACAAACGAACAGTACTGACGCGGTTGTATATGACAGTTCTGATTGGTTTGGTGGCTTTGGATTTGACAGTACTGACAACTCCGGCAGCAGCACTGAGCCAGTATCGGCCCGTGTTTCCCTTCTCCCATGGGTGTTGAGACAATACCGCGCCAGTACTAAGCTAGACCTTGACTGATTATCCAATACATTGAATTAACGACAATGCGCCAACATTGGTGAAACACTGACTGACTACAGAATCGGTAATGAACTGACGTTGAAACAACTGTCGTGGCAACTTGGCTGCAGTAGTGAGCCGAAGTCGTTCTAGCATTAAGCCAGACTTGATTTGATCATTCAATATGTTAAATGGACAACAATGTGCTAGTATTGGCATGACTATAGAATCGGTACTCTACCGATGATAAAATCATTCTTCCTGCAACTTGGGTATTATAGTGAGTCAGAGTCGCACCAGTATCAAGCCAGAGTTGGTATGATCCTTTAATACGTTCGATAGATGACAATGTACTTCCCAGGCAAGTAATACCAAGACTGACAATTGGCCCGTGACTGGCGTCAAGCTTGGTATGCCAAGTATCTTTAGCCTAGCCTTGGCCAATGCTTGGCCCAACGTAGCTAACTCAGCGTTGATAGAGCCTTGGATACCAATGCTAGGACCAAGCATATTTTGCCGTGTTTGATTCAATTTTCGTTAACCAAGTCTTGACTGATGTTTGGCCCGTCACAGTTAACCAACCTTCAATAGCACCTCAGACATCAATGCTAGGACTAAGCATATTTCGCTGCATTTGATTCATTTCTCGTCAACCACGCTTTAATCGACACTTGGAATTCATTCGCATTTCAGAAACTTGAAAGAGATTGATACGGATATCCTCTCAACGTCCTCTCAAATATCACAAGAGTCTTAAGAGAGTTCTTTATGAATCTATTCCATCAATTCTGAACTCTCTTAGAACTCTTGTGCTATCTAGACTAAAGTGACTGTGTCGAAATCCAATATTCCGAAATTTCATGTATCGAAATATATTATATTCAATCAAGCTTGGATGCCAATAATTGAACTATCCTATTCGTTTAGGTTGATTGTATACTAATCATGGCACCAATATCGATTCAAAACATAAAACCAATATTGAATCTTGATATTGAACCAAGCTTGGATGCCAAGCGTTGAACATTGTTATCATCCCGAACATTAATCTAATTTGGTGCCAATGTTGGTAACCATGCTAGGCCCAATGTTGACCAGCATTGGCTCAAGATCGGCACCAAGCTTGGTACATTTGTCAACGCATACCTGGGCTTCTATCCAACCGGTCTAACAATGGTAGGCCTGAGATCAGGGATGGGTTCTGTGCGCGTGCGATAAGTAATATGCGTTAACTGTGCGCAGATTATAATGCATAAAACATAGTAAAATTAATTCCGACCTGAAATTCAAAATTCAGAATACATGAATCAGATATTTATGAGTGTTGAAATGGCAAACAATTCATAGTTTTAAAATTATAACCCAACTTGACCATAAAAAACATCATGCAGGAAACCCCCTTTGGTTATCTGCATTATCTGCATGAGTTTTATGCGCACATTATTCCTTGCATGAAACCTACCGTATTATGCGTACCCAACCCTGCCTGAGATTGCTCAGTACTCAGCCAGTAGCGGCTCGTGTTTCCATTTCCACATGGGACATCATGAAAATCGAACCCAATTCGCAAGGAAAATTAACCATTGATCATGTCAAACGGAATTTGCAACACTAATTGAGTTGAACTTCTGCTTGGTGGCGCTAGCAAGGGGACTGAATCAAATACTTTTACTCAATGCTAACATTAAAGCATATAATACAGGAGTGAGCATAGCCTATAATTCAAAGAGAAATAAGTGTGGATGAATTGTGAGAGAGGGAAAGAGAGAAAGATCCAACTTTCAGGCAGTTGTCTCTCTTCTTATCTAATGAGATTTGAACAAAGATAGCACTGTCCAAAATTCGGAACTCTCATTTCGTCTTCAATTCGAACTGAGCACATTTCTCCGTAGTTCTTGCTCGCACCAGTAGGATATGCTCTGAGATGCTGATCCTGGAAAATGTGATTTTGGGACTTCGAGTAGCATTTTGGAGCAGTTCTATGACTGATTGAATAACCCATTGACTTTCAGTTCACCCTTTCTCCCTAATGATGATCCCGTAAAAAGGAAAATGCCAGTTGGTAAGTCCAACAAAATTAATTCGAGAACAGGTACCACCCCATGTGGAAATAGCCAGAGTTGACAAATGGCGCGGTACTTGCACAGTTGTATTTGCCAGACTTCGGCAGAAACAACTGTGCTCATTCAGAATCATTACCAGTTTTCCAACTGATTTCAGACGGTACTGGCTCACGGACAGAAACGGAACCGCGTCAGTATCGGATAAGAGTTGGTTGGATGGTGAAATGCGAAAAAAGACCATACGACACCAATATCGATGCAACGTTGTTCTAATACGGATTAGATAGTGGATAGGGATTCTACTGATCTTTCCAATAATACGGTCACTTTGATGAGACAATACTGCGCCAGTATCGAGCCAGAGTTAGTACTAGCATTCAATATGTTCGATAGATGACAATATGCTAGTAGTTTTAGGACTCTGGCTCACTATGGAATCGGTAGTCAACTGACGTTAGAATCACGATCTTGGCAATTCAGCCGTTGTAGTGAGCCGAAGTCGCACCAGCATTCGACCAGAGTTGGTATCATCATTCAATATGTTCGAGAGACAACAATGTGCCAGTATTGGTAGGACTGTATTCCAGTACGGATCTATGGTGAATTGTATGACTTCGACGGTTCCATTACAATGAATGGCAATTTGAGTGATTCGTCGTGAACTGGGAGACTCAGTTTTTCCTTCGCAGGACCCGGGTTCCATCCTTACACAGTGAATTTTCAAGAAATGACTTCCAAAGTGCCTTTCTTCGATGACGATGATGAGATCAATGAATCATTCAAGTTCTCAAAGTTCAAATTTAAGATGGTTTTGTTTTACTTCGAACATGATCACTCCTGTTAACTCCGGTTACCCGTACTGTGGCAGTATTGGGTCGGGTTTGAATTCCCACATAGAATGTCATCATTTCGACTCCTTGTCATTCCTCATCCAGCTCTGGCGAAACAACTGATCCCGTTGCAATGCCAGAGTTCCACCATAGCAAGCTCACATCAAAAATCGCTTACACCGTGATGGTAAATGTTGTACTGGCCTTCATGTGAAATGGTGTTATCATTCCAACTTCTTTGCCACCTCTGGCAATCCGACTGACCCCATAATGGTCGCTCCAAATTCCACATGGGACGTAGAGTAGTCCGAAAGTTCTCAAAAAGTGGCAAAAAGTGGCTGGGTCAACAGAAATTTCACAGAAAAGTTATTTTTCGATCAACGTGTGAATGTGCGTGAAAACGGCACGTGCTTCATGGAAGGAAAAAGGATCGGAAGACATCCAAACTCTGGATCTTTCAAATCTTTCCACGATATCACTTGCTGTTGTCATTTCCACGACTTCCCAGCCCCAACGTTCTTATTTCCTGGCGTAATTGGGCGCAGTTTTGTCACACTTGGACGCAGATACATTCTCACGAGAGGAAAATTGATGAAACCAATAATTCTCCCCTCTCCCAATCAGTTATATCGATTATCGATACATATGAAACTCTTACCCGATTCTCAACTTAATTGCATTTTCGATAGAATTTCTCGATTGAAAGTTGCGTTATATTATCACGTACGAAACTCATTGATCAAAAATACGTCCGTGGGAAATGAATGGGGAGGGAGTTTGGGTGAACGTGTTTACGTTCGTCAAATATTGCCCTTTACCATACACTACAAACGCCTGAACCAGGAAACATCTAACGACTCAGCGAAACGAATCCATCAACGTCAAGCGTTTGGTTGTCAGTAGTAACGGCATGTTACGGTACCGGCACGGCTTACGTTACCATTAACGCATCGATAGTCGAAGTACCTATTGTTCTCGTCCAATGTCCCGTGACTGTACCGCTGCTCTCGTCACAAAAATTGATTTGTGGAAACGAAACAAAATTTTCTCCGTGAAAAGGAAGAATTTTTTCATTCTGTGGAATGAGAAAGAATCAGACTGTCGTATAAATAATGTGGATTCAAGTACAAAGAAAGAGGATATAAATTTTTGGATCCTCCCAATAAAAGCGGCGAATTATCTCCCGAGAGTTGAAGATTTATGATGATTCACTGTCTCCACATAATGGAGAACGTTATACCTTCAACTTTAAGTGCGGTTGATTTAGGTTTGTTCAAAGAAAAGTTCAAATGGAAATTCTCTTCGTCGTTCTCTTTCTTGTGAATTATTTTTCAGAAAAATTCAAAATTCTTGTGACGAGGGAGAATTAGTTACGCACAGAACAATTATAATTAAACATCCCTCGATTACGGTAAAATGTACCCTCATTTTGCCTGTACATCGATCCGTTCGTGTACGTACGAATGGTACAATCGATGGTATAAGAGAATGGAGAATTTGGTGCGATTCACGATAAACGTGGTCCGAGAGGAGATGAGGACCGGAGAACCTGAGGTTAGGTTTATCTCGCGTACAAAAGCACCATACGTGCGTGAATTTGAAGGGGTCGTGTATGGAAAACGAAGGAGTTTCAAAACTGAACTGAATAGGTTAAAAGGGTGAATGGAAGAAAGGAGGATGGGCAACGGTGGATGAGATGGGGAATTCGAGGGTCAACCGCATAGCCCGTGTCACGTGGTTAACGATCTGTTCAATCGCACCGGAGGAACCATCGTGACGTTACCAAATAGACGATACAACGTGCGTGTTCATTTACCGGAAAGCTATTTCTAATCTTCTCATTACTGGATAGTCCGCTCGTGTTGATTGTACCTCGCTCGTCAAATTCTGAGATATCCACATAAAACAATATTCCTCTCTTGATTTTACAAATTCTCTTCCGATCGCTCTCTATGACCTGTGACTGAAACCAAAAAAATTCCCCTACATTCAGAAGATATTTCCATCCCACGTACCTCACCACGAACTGTTCTCGACAATCATAACAAAACTATATCAAACTGTTAACTTACCTAACACATAGCACCTCGCAATTAGTTGAATGAAACGGAATATCGCGTGCCTGTGGGAGCCCTAGGCGGTTATGACAGTCAATTTAGAATTGCATGTTCATCTTTGTCATTGAATACACTACCATACGTACGAACCTATGATATGAATCAACTGATTTTCACGACAACATTGTGCATATAAATTCAAAGCCAACAGTATTACTTAGACGTAAAATATATTTAATGTGCATATAAATTTTGTCAACACACAGTTACGTGGAGGACAAAATATATCACTCCTCGTAGAAGTATATATTTGATATGTCACGAGCGTATTATTAACGAGATGAATTTTATATCGATTCTTCTCCAGTTACAGAGATATTCCATTTCCAACGGGTTCATGAAACGATCATTACAATTTCTAGATCTGTAACCGAGTTTGAGCGGATATCGAGAGACGGAGTATCATGAAAATTTTGTATTTCCAGTTTTCTTCTTATCGACATTCCCTCACGACAATTGCTACGATGTTGTTTCTCGGTGTAGTCACGCGTGCAATCTATCGCTACGATCAACAACAAGCATCATAAAAGCTAAAGAGCTACCGTCTCTTTTCTTTTATTATCCAATATGTCGTTATCCTGCACGTATCGATTTTTTTTTTCATCGGTTCATACGGAATCAAAGATTGCGTCGAATGAAGAGATCTAAATTCCATCAATTCTTCTCATTTGTTGAACAAAAGTTCAATGGAGTTGATCAATTTTCCGGAGACCCGTGATGTTTCCCTTTTCTCTAAAACAAAGAGAGGTTCTGATCCTGTCAGCACGAAAAAAACATCAAGGAAGGTGGCGATAACTTCAACAATGGCGGAGATTGACAGAATCTCTAGTAGAAATCACTGTAATCATTCTGTAGGCGATCGCAAGTCCCTCACAAGAGCCTGATAAGGCCTTGCAAGGCCTAGAGATGTTTTCAAATGCCATAGATTTGGTAACACTAAGAGGTTCTGTGTGAATCACTCACTCCAGAAGTGATGTAACTCCTCCAAGTGGAGCTACGTTGTTTACCTAGTAGATACATGAACTGGGCCACTGAATTCCCGGCATTACAGATCGAGAGAGCCAAAATAACTACACATATTTGAAAAAGTTGTGAATTTCACACACACAAATTGGAAACAATTACCCGAGTCGAAAAATTTGGATGGTTTTTGTCATCATATTTCATTTTTGGACTGATTTTGTCCTGATTGTTGAATAATGCGAACAAAAACAGTACTTTTTCGTGATTTCAGTCTGAATTTCTCATTCAACGAATAAAAGTGATTGAGGAGAAATTCAGATCGAAATCATGAAAAAGTAGTGTTTTTATCCGCATTATTCAACAATCAGGACAAAATCAGCCCAATTCACAATAGAATTTACCAGATTCGAACCACTTTTAGATACACAAGATAATATTGTGTTTGAATTCCAATAGAAGTAAAAGTAGTCGGAGATTCGATAAAAAAATATGTGTGTTGATTGCTTCCAAGCTTTTGTATCAGAATTGATACAAATGGTTCTTACAGTGCAAAGAAGGATCTACCTTCTAGGGATCTAGAAGAATTCTATTTTAGATCACATTAGAATTCATGATCCCTGACTCCAACCTCATCAAAGTTATCCCTGCTTAAAGGATCTCATTGAAGCGATTGATTCTCATTGATTCCGATGCAGAAAACCGATTCAAACTTATTAAAAATCGATTCTCAATGGGTTTGAATCAGTTTTCTGCATCCGAATCAATGAGAATCAATCGGTTCAATGAGATTCTTTGAGCATGAATACGACGAAATTTCAAACATGAGTGCACAAGCATACATGTTCAAGCACACAAGTGACACTGATAAACAGTGATTAAATTTCGAATTTGTAATGGCCAAAGACTTATGCATGACAGATTGCCTTAGGCTGGCCAAAGCTTGGCTCGATAGTGTTGCACATTGAGATGGATATCATAATTGATCCGAATATGGAAGAAGCTTGGCACAATCCTGATATTGTACAGTTAAATGTGATGACACGCAATGATCAACCGATTGTCAAAAACACTGCACTGGATTTCAAGATCAGACATCTCGACTCGCTCTTAAAATGATATTCTGAAAATATAAGAACTGGAGATGCGATCTGGGTTGACATTCTCTCAATCGTTGGTTCTGTACTGAAAAAGAGGGTTTGCACATGTAAAATTTTACCACTGGCACAAGACTAACCCAGCCCTGATGAGCATTACAACATCGTTTCAGCAAATCACGAGCCTTAATTTTGACGCCTAAGGCAACAGTGGTGAAAGATCACCAATGTTGGCGTGAGCTTGATTCAATGGTTCTGCCATGATTGACCGATACAAAACTTTTGCTATAAATCCAATGTTGGTTCAATCCTGAACAAAAGCTGGCACAAACCTGCACCAACACTGTTTTAACCCCAGAACCCTTTAGCGCCTGAACGGACACTTTTTGTTCCCTGATTTCCAAGTGTTATTGTGTGCATAATATAATTTAAAAAACCCCGGAACCACTGTACCCTGAGTTTCCAAGGGTGCTCTTTCGAATGAAAGTGTTTGCGAGTCCGGAAAATGAGTTGTATCATTGGAAAATTGCAAAAAAGAAAAAAAACGTGATTTTTTGATGAAACAAAAAATGTTTTGTCAAGTTTTTTTTCACTTCTACGAAATGGTGTCCATGACACCTAAATCAAAAGTCATCGGCCGTACATTATTTTTGAATACTCTTGTTAAACAAAATGGCGCCCTCAACGGAAAATTTTCTCTTTTAACTTCATCAATTTTTTTCTCGAAAACTATGGCTTTTGGTTGAAATTGTTCAGAAAACAAAAATGTCTTGGAATGAGTCAAAGAATTGTTTGCAAATTTTGGAATCAAATTGTTGATTTTTCAAAAAATTTGAATTTTCCAAAATTCGCCTAAAAAATCTGAAAAAATTTGAGCATATTCTTTGACCGATTTTGAGACAAATTTGTCAATATACAATTCGCATTCAAGTCAATAGTTTTCGAGAACAAAACCATGAAAGTTTGAAAAAAGCGTTACCAGCGAGAAATTTGCCAATCAACCCAGGTATGCGTTGACAAATGTACCAAGCTTGAGCGAATGCTAGTCAACATTGGGCCTAGCATGGTTACCAACATTGGCACCAAATTAGATTAATGTCTGGGATGATAACAATGTTCAACGCTTGGCATCCAAGCTTGGTTCAATATCAAGATTCAATATTGGTTTTATGTTTTGAATCGATATTGGTGCCATGAATGATATACAATCAACGAATAGGATAGTTTCCTTATTGGCATCCAAGCTCGATTGAATATAATATATTCCGATATCGGAGTTCTAAAAGAGTCCAGAATTAATCGAATGGATTCATAAATAACTCTTTTAGGACTCTTGTGCTATCTGGGAAGACGTTGAGAGGATACCTGTATTTGGGCTGACGAACATTCAGGCGTATAATCTTTCAAGTTTCTGAAATGCAAATGAATTCCAAGTCCACGTCATGTGGCTATATCTAGGCTTACGGCGAGCCAAGTGTCGATTAAAGCTTGGTTGACGAAAAATAAATCAAACGCAGCGAACTATGCTTAGTCCTAGCATTGATGTCTGAGGTGCTATTGAAGGTTGGTTAACTGTGACGGGCCAAACATCAGTCAAGACTTGGTTAACGAAAATTGAATCAAACACGGCAAAATATGCTTGGTCCTAGCATTGGTATCCAAGGCTCTATCAACGCTGAGTTAGCTACGTTGGGCCAAGCATTGGCCAAGGCTAGGCTAAAGATACTTGGCATACCAAGCTTGACGCCAGTCATGATCCAATTGTCAGTCTTGATATGACTCGCCTGGGAATCTGCGATACCAGGACCATAAAATAACCCTTCAACTGCCTCGTACAATCGATTTTGATCGCAAATTTCTTCTTTCTGCGATTGTCGAGCTTCTTCAGGCTCAAGAAATGCTCGGGGACTTTGACAGTCTATACAATCTTTAACACAAAAATGAGTGTAGCATGAGATCAAGTCCCAATTTCGCTTTGAAACTTTCTAGGGATATCCTTGAGATTTTTTCCTATCATTTTATGGGAAAAAAATTCGATTTTTTTGACGATTCTAATCGGTATGCCCCCCTTGAATTTATATAATTTGTTAGTTCGGAGTGGAGTATTTGCTTCACGATTATCAAAATGTGATGAAAATTCTTGCCAGAATAACGTGTATTTCCATTCGTAACTTGGATAATATTTTATTCATCAAATAAAAACGAGTCGATATGATTTCATCTCGTTATCACTGAGATTTTCCCACGATACAGGTGGTATGAGAATCCCCATGCAGGTATTGAAGGGGCTGAAAAAAAATCCCGAACTTGTCCCAAGGGCTGGCATATGTACCAGGAACGAACCCTGGCTGAAAATAATTGGGCCAGTATTGTCCCATCATTTCCCTACATTGGCTCAAGCTTGGTAGAAGAAGGTACATATGAATGCACAAGCAACCACCCATGTGGAAATGGAAACACGCGCCGCTACTGGCTGAGTCCTGTTGCTGGAGTTGCCAGTACTGGCAAATCCAAAACTGCCATTATGAAGCCAGTTGAATTGATGGTACTGGCAAGGAGTCAGAATGATAACATCATTTTACATGAGGCCCAGTAGAACATTCACATCAGCGTCGGTACCGATTTTCAATGTGAGCCAACTATGGTGGAACTCCGACATGACAACAGAATCAATTGTTCTGCCATACCTGAATGAGAAGTGGTAGAGAGTCAAAATAATACATCCTATGTAGGAATTCAGACCCGACCCAGTACTGGCACAGTGCGGGTAATTAGAGATCCCCGGAGTTATATTTCAAGTAAAAAGAAAAAAATACATTGAATTTGAACTTTCAAAACTTTGTGAATCTATTTTTCTCGCTTTGGAAGTGGTTTCATGAAAGTTCACTGGGCAAGGATTGAACCCGGGACCTGCGAGTGAGAAACAAGGTCTCTATCACATCAGCTAATCTCCGAGTTGACAACGGACCACTTAAATTCCCATTTATTGTACTAATTCCCTCGAAGTCATACAATTTACCATAGACTCCGTAGTGCAACAAGATTCTACCAATACTGGCTCTTTGTTCTCTATCGAACGTATTGAATGATCATCCCAACTCTGTATCGATACTGGCGCGACTCCGGCTCACTACAAAAATCAAGTCGCCAAGATCGTGATTTTAATGTCAATCGACTACCGATTCCGTAGTCAACCAGAGTGCCACCAATACTGGTACCATGTCGTCTATTGAACATATTGAATCATAATACCAACTCTGGCTCAATGCTGACGCGACTCCGGCTGACCACAACAGCCGAGTTGCCAAGATCATAATTTCAACATCAATCGACTATCGATGTTGTAGTCAGCCAGAGTCATATCATTATTGGCACATTGCTGTCTAACACACATATAGTATGATAATACCAACTCTGGCTCAGTACCGGCGTGACTCCGGCTTACTACAATAGCCGAGTTGCCAAGATGATGATTTTAACGTCAGTTCACTACCGATTTTGTAATCAGCTAGAGTCATATCATTACTGGCACATTGCCATCTGTTGTAGGTATGGAATGAAAATACCGACCTTGGCTGAATACTGGCGCGGTACCGTTTCTCTACATCCTGGGTATTGTCCAGACGGTATTCATTCGATACTGACCCTATACCGTCTGTCCACGCGAGCCAATACTGTCTGAAATCTGGCGAATGTTTGGCGACAGTTGCAAAACGGTAATGATTCGGAACAGGCACAGTTGTTTTTGCCATTTGTCAACTCTGGCTATTTCCACATAGGCATGCTCAAAACCACAAGTGATGCTAATGAACGGTAATTGAATCTCGAATGTGTACTCACTTCTTTCACCACAATCTGATGCTCAGTAAATCAGTTGATCCAAGTTTGACATGACCATTGGCTCAAGCCTGGGCCCAACTCGGTAAAAATGTGCATAATTAGTGCCGGTAGGTCTTGTACACCAGTCCTTGGCCCCCGATTGGGTTATCGGTCCATAAACACATTTGATGTCTATGATTCACGATGATTATGAATGAATCATGTTTGGAATACTGCACCAATCAATTGAATACGCATTAAAAAATGAGTGATATCGATCATTTGATTCTCCCTTTGATCACAAATCAGGATCCCTCCACACACCACATTACCTCATTCACCTCCGAAACGATATCATTACAAATGAAATCACAGACGGAATATAGTATATTATTCGTCTCCAAGAAGGAGAAAGAGAAGGACGAGGAAGAGAGTTTGCAATTCGATTTTACATCGGTGGTATCTTGGTACACTCGAGAACAAGAACGAACACAACAACCGAAGTTGGAGAATTAACCAGTGGATCTTGAATATTGGTACACCTCTATATATTTGTACCTCGCAATCCAACGTGAACGCGGGACGTGTAAACGCGTATGTACACATACGCGATGAAGAACCACTTGGTTCGACATAACTTGGAGCGAATAGTCGTTCGTTATGACGTTATGACACCACCAACACTGCCGGTAGCGTACGACACAAAGATGGAACGTGTTTAACGATGTCGTGCAACTTTGATTGGCTGACTATGTTCCGACTTCGGACTGGTCCGCAATTTCCGAGCCCTGTTCTCTCTTGGTTTGCTGTTTCTGTACGTAATATACTACAGAGCAAGAAATTGCTGGGATATAATTGTTTGTATTCCCAGAATCTCCAGCGACGCGGAAGTTATATTTGTCTCCTTTGAAATAATTCGTTGAGCTTATTTTGAAAAAATATCCCAGCATCGGGGGGATGTAGATAATAAATGATCACGTAACGAGCAGAAAGTCCCATTTATTACAACAAATGTAATACAACAATAAGCGTAATACACACGTCCGGGTCATTTTGTTATAACGATACAAACGTGATCTCGTTGTTTCGCTTATTATTCCCAACTCCCACGAGAGGGACTGACTGCAGCGTCATATAATCATATAATTTTAACTTTTTTCACTCCATCGTATGGATCGTGAAATTGATAATTCCATTTAACGTGCAAGTGCAACGTGCGCGAGATTATACCACGGTATACATATAGATCTATTGGACTTGTTTTCCTCTATCACTTCCGTTGTTATCATTCCATTGATTGTCCCAATGTCCGACTATCGCGACGTTTTGCGGCGGTGGTTGGTTTTTTATTCAGCCGTTCTAGAGGAAACCAAGCGGTCTTTGCGTGTTCACTTTTTTCCAGATTGTGTTATGTGTATATACGTGTTTATATACATATTGTATGTACGGTGTATATATTCTCGTGGTTGAAAAGAACGACCGTGGACTGATTGAAATAGCTTAGATTGAACATAGCGGTCGACGGGTAAAAATGGATTTCCCTTGGTAACGAGAAATATTTTTCAGACGCATATCGTTGGTGAGAGGCCGTGTCGAGGGCAACCATTCGACAGTCGATATGAAAATCCTACGATCGAGGCAACGACAAGTACGGCGGGGAAGACGAGGTGGAGAGGACGGTTATACGTATCGGTCGGTCATATCCTTCCGTCTCTCCCTCACTTCAACTTTCCATGTGAAAATAAAACTATATGTTGGGATGGAGGAAAAAACTCTCCCATCTCTCCCGAGAATTCTGTATCTCGTTCCGATACGTAGAAAACCATTAATAATTTCTACGGTCTTGTATACTTTACTTTGAACGCTTGTACAATTTCTCTCCCCTTCTCTCAATTCTTTTTTCTTGTTGTGCATCAAACATAAACTTGAATTAATGAACCCAGACAATATTCTTGTTTTGGAAATACTAATTGTTAGTTTTATTCTGGATCGTGTGACTTGTAACAATATCTTACGGCTGGAAATTGTTATCTCTCGCTTGACGTTACGAAATTCCAAATTTTCTCAATTAACATTGCTTATCTTCGTTCTTCTTCTGTGATAACGATCATCGTGTGACAGATGTTGAGATTCTTCATTCATTAAATTGATCCATTCGAAGGCAAATATGTGTAAATATACCCGATAACTCATTTTTTCGTTAATGATTTCAAGATTCAATGAATCGTCGTCCGTATTTTATACAATTTTCATACGATTTCCTACCCGGCAATTGAGAATTTCAAATGAAGTTTGATAAAAAATACTCGTGTAGTGATTTTTCAATCCTTTCAAACTTCTCAAAGCGGCCTCATGCGAGTAGTGACTATACTAAAAAAAACTCAAGCTTGGCCCAAGGTTCGCATATCTACCAAGATCAAATTTTGACCGGAAACAATCAAAACACTATTTTCTTACAATTTTTAACAACCATTGCACTTGGCACTAGCTTGGTTTCAGTTTAGAACAATTGTGCCAACATTGTGCGCAATCTGGAATTTGTATGGTTAAACCCAGTAAACACACGCACGTTTTAAAAACGTCAAAAACAGTCAATAACCACACGTTGTGAATTAGTAATATTCTCGCGTTGATTCAACGTAAAAATGTCGCGGCAGATCACGTGTTTTTCAACCATAAAATAACGTCATATCAACGGTTTGAACATCGTTTAAAAGACGTCGAATATTGACCTGGCCTAATGATGGTTCTAAAACGTGAATTGACTCCAACAAATTTTTTTTTGAAAACTTTTCATTCGATATCGAGAACAATAGTATTTCTGAGTATGACAGAATTTGGAAAGTATGCCACGCTATTGATTATCTTGCTCTTTGTTGAAATTTCAACCATTGTTCGGTTTCGTTCGACATTTACAGCAGAATATATCTTCAATTGAAGTTCAAACACAAGGTGTTATAAACACATTTTAAACGCGTGATTCAAACCCGTTCAAAACACGTTTTTTGAGGACGTCGTTTGATGGTTATTTTTGAATATTAATGTAAATTACACGTCATCAAAACGTGATTCCTGGTCGTCTATTTCCCTATCAAATTTCAACTAAAAATCAACGTTATGAAATCAACGACTAACGTCCGTTTGACAGTCTAACGTTCTTTCAACGTTGAAATAACGTGTGTGTGTTTATTGGGAACCGACTTGTCCATCACAATGAAGCCAGGACTGGCCCGAGGCCGTTCGAGGCTTCCTACGATTGTTCCGACCTGGCATTCAGATAAATATCATCGTTGCCCAATTAAAAATGCAGTATGGCTGAATGATAATATTCTAGTGGTGAACTTTACATTGCACAAAGACCTAAACATATTTTGTCTCATTTTTGAAACCATTGTTGCGAATATTTTGATTAAGGAATAGTATTCTTTCAGTATACTCGATGATGGAATCGTTTATGAAATACTGATCCAAATATTGTTGACAAGAAATTATTCCATACCGTGAATAGAATGTTCTTTTAAATTATATTCGAGGTACTCTCATTGATGTTAATAATTTCACAATTTTCAAACATATGAGACATTGAGGCACGCATGTCAAGAAACCACGAAGCACGATCAGTTTGAAAATGGAATCTTCAGAGGGGGAATCAAATCATTATAAGAGTATGTTATAATTCTTCAGTGAAGACTCATCAGTTGGAGGATAATTCAACGTTGAAAGCGAGGATGATTAGAATATGACAGGAAGCAATTCTGCCAGTGATAATGCAAACTTGTCCAGGCTTGGCAGTACTGGCAAAGGGATTGGAATGATAACACCATGCCACAAAAGGGCCAGTATAACATTTACCACCACGCTGGTAGCGATATTTGATGTGAGCCTGCTATGGTGAAACTCGGGCATTGTAACAGGATCCGGGGTTTTGCCAGAGCTGGATGAGAAATGACAAAAAGTCGAAATAATGACATTCTATGTAGTAATTCGAACCCGACCCAGTACTGGCACAGTACCGGTAACCGGAGTTACCATGAGTGATCATATTCCAAGTAAAAAAAATACATTAAATTTAAACTTCGAAAGTCTGAATGATTCATTGTTCTCATTATCGTCATCGAGGAAAGGCACTTTGGAAGTGATTTCTTCCAACTCTGATGTGGTTCCGTTTCTGTACGCTCTAGGTATTTTCCGAACAGTAATAATTCGATACTGGCTCAAGACCGTCTGACCACGTAAGCCAGTACCGTCTGAAATCAGTTGGAAGACTGCTAATGATTCTGAATAGGCCAGTTGTTTCTGCCGAAGTCTGGTGAATACAACTTTGCCAGTTTCACGCCATTCGTCAACCCTGGCTATTTCCACGTGGGATGATCTCTGGATGGTCTTCTAAGATAGCAACTCATGCTCTAAAATATAGATGAATTACTTCTCCCATATCAATAATTGTCATCAAAAAAGCACAAAGCGGCAAGAATAAGACTGGTTGTTGGTCAATTGATTGGACAAAACCTGGCGAAACAGTTGGCCCAATTTGGCCAAATTCCATCATTCGCAAGCCTGGGTTGAGCTTGGTGGCATTGAGACAGACAATCTCAACAGGTTTTGTCCCAGACTTGGTCCATAATTGCGCCAATTGAGGACACCCATGCAATAACAGCGGTAGCGCTCGGAAAGAGGTAGAAGGATTGATCCAAGCTGACACGAGAGGCCTCGAGAAAAAAGTTGGAACTTTGAAAAACTAACAATATGGGGTGATAAGGCTTGAAAAATCAATATAAACACCCGTAAACAATTTTTTCTAGGATCAATAGTTTTCGAGAAAAAAAATAAAAACTACCTATTTTTTGAGACGGGAAATTGATGTTTTTCAATGTTAAACTCGTCCTAACTCGATCATTTTTCAACGAATCGGGATCAATCTTGTAGATTCTGATTCGTGAGACTTTTCCGAAGACAATAATATTCCAAAAATGTATAAAAGTTGATAAAAAATTGATAAATTTCTAATCCGAAGTAAAACCACGCTTTCAACGCTTTGCGTTCAAAGAGAGTCGAAGGAATTTTCGGTTTGGGAAAACTCAAAGCGACAAAGTTGTTTATTAGTGTATGGACAAACTTTTTGGGAAGTTACAGATCGATTGGACTATTAGTTTTCAAAATACAGCGATTGATTCATTAGTGCGCAACGGCAAAATGTCACAATTATCCGTCGATTACCGATCAAATATTAATATAATCAATATAATAATAATCGATATAACAATAATATGAATAATTGAGATTATGCTTCGTGCGCAATCAAAAATTGAAACTAGTTCCCAAACAAAACAATTATTCCGGAAGTGAAATTGAAAAAATACTCTTTCAGAATGTCAACAACGGGGAAAACAACCAAAACTTATGAAGGAATGTTTTGTGAAAAAAAAAATCATTCTCCATGCAATAAGAATTTTGTTTTGTTGAGACAGTTTTTCTCCGAAGTCCATGCTCGTATTCACAAAAACGTTATGAAGGATTAAATTGTTTATAAAAGAGAAATGGATGGCGAATTTCATAAAAATTGTTCGATATTTGGATTTTCCAACCCAAAAAGCGAATACATCTTTTCCTACGAGCTTTAATATTTGACCGGTAATCGACGGATAATCGTGACATTTTGCCGCTGCGCACTAATAAATAAATCGCTATATTTTGAAAACTAATAGTCCAATCGATCTGTAACTTCCCAAAAAGTTTATCCGTACACTAATGAACAACTTTGTTGCTTTGAGTTCTCCCAAACCGAAAATTCCTTCGACTCTTTTTGAACGCAAAGCGATGAAAACGTGGTTTTCACTTCGGATTAAAAATTTATCAATTTGTTATTAACTTTTATACATTTTTGGAACATTGTTGTCTTCGGAAAAGTCTCACAAATCAGAATCTACAAGATTTATCCCGATTCGTTGAAAAATGATCGAGTTAGGACGAGTTTAACATTGAAAAACATCAATTTCCTAGTTCAAAAAATAGGTGGTTTTTATTTTTTTTCTCGAAAACTATTGATTCTAGAAAAAAATTGTTTACGGGTACTTGTATTGATTTTTCAAGCCCTATCACTCCATATTGTTAATTTTTCAAAATTCCAACTTTTTTTTCGAGGCCCCTCGTGTCAGCTTGGATCAATCCTTCTACCTCTTTCCGAGCGCTACCGCTGTTATTGCATGGGTGTCCTCAATTGTCCATACAAACATTTGGTTAGGACTCTGAAATGAATTTACGAAAACTTATCAACTCATACATGAAATTTCATACTGTTCTCGAATCAGAAAGTTATCAAAATCTGTCTAGAATGGGGTCCAAAGACATGATGGCGGATTATTGAGAAGTGAATTCATTCTTCATCGATGTTTTCGTACCACACGGGAAAAAAATTATGTTATTCATATTTGGATAGATAAAAATCAGCTGTGGTAGCTATTCTTTAGCTATGGCAACAAAATTTATTGCTACATTATAGCCGAAATTCACCTGTTGCGGCAATATTCTCCGCTATCCAAATATCAAATACACGAAATATCTACAACATTCAATCCCTGGTTATCTTAACGAATTGTTTTTTCCGTGCAAAATGGGAAGAATGACGTCCATAGACTTCTAATCTCAAAATTTTGGACTATTACTCCCGAAATTGAAAATATGACACCTGAAATTCACAATGTTACAGTTTATTTTCACTGCGATATTCCGGATTTTAATCTGTACCTGCCCTGGAAAAAATATGTCCTCTCTCCATAAAATGTTTATTTATAGAAATTAAATATTCATTTAGAGGACCAATTTATTTGGGACACGCATTCAATTATTTGATTCGATTAAATATTTTATTAATCCTGAGAAATATTTTATGGAAAGAGGACAAATAAACTATTTATTTTGTGTGTAGAAATTTTTTTTTCAGTGTGTATTCTCCCAATTTGCTTTTTTTTCGAGAAGAATGTTGAAAGAGCTCCGAATTATTCCTCTCGCTATATTTTCCGAAGAAGAAATGAATGTGTTGGAGGAAATTCAAAATTCATCAGATATTATCGGAGATCGTTCCAATTTTTGCAAAGAAAATATTTTGGAAAAAGGTCCCAGCGAACACAACGGAAGGTGCTTCAATGGACCAGTAACGGCTCTTCACTGACATTACAGGACCATCGATGGCCCGCTGAAATGCCAGTAAGCATTGTTTGTAGGGGTGTTCATCACGGCAAATTTTTTCTCTCTCAAACATGGCAACAGAACATAATCCGTATCTTAATTACTGCACATTCGGGTAAGTGAAGTATGAATTATTAAAACAAAAAGTGCATCGCTGATTGAAGATATTGTATCATCTTGGATGAGGATGTTTCCGCATACCAAGAGAATCAGTTATTCGAAATTGTTATGTTCCATTCCAGCCGATTGATTATCAGTCAATTATCAAAATCAATATACATGAAAATCTCATCTATTTCCTATTATTTTTCTGGAACAATATTTGGGTGACATTTTTGAAGTCATGACGAACTTTGATTATTCTATGTGGATTAGTTTTGTAGCAGTCGAATTTTTGATACTAAAAAAACAAATCCACTTTATTTCAACATTCAAAAAACGTCGCACCGTCGAACGGACGCTGGTCGTTGAAATAGACGGTAAAACAGATGTCTAGGAATGATATTTGGGTTCCAAATGAAACCGGACGACACTGAAACAAAATGATAAATGCGAACGCAAATATAATGAACAGTGTGGCTTCCCGAGTGGAAATTTATAGATATTTCCCTTCTCAAATGTCCGTGTTTTCAGAATTATCACTTTCCTCGATATTAATAGAAAATTTTCCAAATCATTTGTCTGATTTATTTATTCATTGTTTTGTTTCAAAACTACCATTGGGACACGTCACTATTCGATCGCTTTTTAACGAATTTTGAAGCGTTGTTATGACGCTACTTTGCAATTGAAAAACACCTGATCAGCTGCGAAATTTGTACATCGAATCAACGGGAGAAGATTACTCATTACTCACACACCTTCAATTATTGATTGTTTTCAACGTTTTTCGAATTTATGTGTATTTATTGGATAGTTACGGTATGGAACGGTGTTCACTGTGAATAAATCCTTCTGAAAATTCAGAGAACGTGAAGCCACTCTCCTAAATTTTCCAGAAGAATTGTGCCAAATTCCAAGACATTTGACTGAATTCTCAAAACACACTGCAAAATTTAGATTTTTTTTGAATCCAGTAAAATTTATCTGAAAACTCAATAAAAAGTGGCTGTGGAAAGTTACAATCACATTTTCTAGATTCTCAATGAGGAATTTTTGTACAGGGCTCATTGTTTTTCTTGTAAAAAAAACAAAGCCTTTTCACGTAATCCTCTGAAAATTCATCGTTTTACACGGAAAAAAATGAATCCGCCGTGACTGCACGGAGAAAATCCTGCAGTATCTGCACTGAGTACTGGCTTCCCAACACGACTGGCTCGTGTTACAGGAAAAAATCATTTCAACACTGCTGGTTATTGTAGTTACACGATTGATTCGTTTTACTACAATAACCAGCAGTGTTGAAATGATTTTATTCTATAACACGAGCCAATCGTGTCAGCTACAGTATTCAGTGTTGTAGGATTTTCTCCGTGTACTATTCGCTCTTTTTACCAACAACAATCGCAGCTGTAACTATTCATCACTTTCCACGGCAAGAATTGACAGCGGTGACAGCAAAGATTCTGCGTTAGTATCTATATTTCTCACTGTCACAGCTAAGTGAGTAGCTGTGGCAGCTGAAAAATAGCTTTGATAGCTGATTTTTGGCTATCTAAATCATAACGAATCGTTCACTTCCGTGTACAGCAATGGAAAATCACGCTTATCATACACGTGTCGAAAAAAGTGAATAATGATATATGATAAAATAACGTGCGCAAATATTCATATTCATTTTATCCCTCACAAATATTGATTCATGATTGAAATCTTGAATCCGTTGAAAGGTTGTAATTACAGTATTCGATGCGTAAACATATACTCAAGTATATAAATGTCGAAGATGAACTCATTTACCAAAATAAGCTCTGGGATCGAAAGATCCAGAGAGAAGGTAATTACATTTTGTTTCCACATTTATAAACTAACATGAATCTTATTATAGGATATAAGAGAATATCACTGTTATTGATTTATAGACAGTTTAGTAAAAATGAATGATAACAAAATATTCTCTAGTACGAACTTTAGCATGCGAACTTCTGCATGATAAATTACACTTTTTTACTACACTTCTATATCGATAACAGTGATATTTTCTCTTATCCTGCCAATTCAGTAGAAATGTAGTAATTTGTGAAACTTTATTTCTCTCCGTGTACAAACGCGGTACATATGGTTACAAAATTTCCTCAAAATCTTTCACCACCTTATTACGAAAATTCACTTGAGTTTTTATCATATCCCAAATTTTGTGATTCGAAATCTGTGTTCGCAAACCCTAACTTGCGACCTCCGAAATAATTTCGTGGATTCAAAACACTCTATGTTTTGTATCATATCTTCCGTTAAACCGTTGAATTTCTAATAAATTTCACATCCAATCAATTTCGAGGATTCTTATCGTAATGATTCGCTTAATCGATCGATTCAACAAAACACCGCTTCTTGTATTGACATTTCGAATCTGTTCGCACACCTCTCAATATTTGACTACGAAATCTCGTACAACCTGTCATAATTGATATATGTCTGAAGTTTTTTCCGTTTTCAGATAGATCAACAACATGTGTCTCTTCATTTTGACTCTACACTGACAGAACGTTGTTGTAAAAATTGCCGTGCAATTTTAGTAATCGAAGGACAAGTAAAAATTGTTTGAGAAATCACTCTGCAGTCTGTAAAAATGAGTGAGTTCTCGAACAGTTGGAAATGATAGTTTCTATAAAATCTACAATATGCACAGGAATATTTGTCAAAATTCCTACTTGTCCCTCGATCACTGAAATTCCACAGTAATTTTTCAAATAAAATTCTTTCGGTGTACTTTTACGAAGGCAACTGAGAGAAAACCAGGTCTTCTGAGTTGGTGTAAACTGAGCTTACTCTAACAAGTACATGACAACGAAAGGCGGGTGGTTTTAAAAATGCAGATAATAAAGACAACAGATCGGAACATACGAAGATATCACTTGACGATGAATAACATAAAGCAAAGAAGAAAGAACTCGAAGAACGAGATGAAGATTTTCACTATGTAACTGATGAATCAACTCGCAATGCTTTTCCATGACTATACACAGTGAAAAAGCGGTGTCCAAACGGTATCAGAATTTTATAGGAGTCTATCCTAAAATCGATATCAAAATAACACCAAACGATGTTAAAATGACACTTCGCGATGTGCGAATGGCACCATGTGGTGTTCAAACAACACTATTTTGTGGCAACAGCACGAATTTTTCACACTATACCACTAAACTATGTAATCACTCATGACGTTTAAATAAAAATTATTGATTTTGTATTCGTTGAATAACGATCATTCAATAAAAACACATCCCGTTGTTCGAAAAATTCATGATGACCTCAATCGGCAAGTAAGAATTTCTAGATTGTACAATAATTAATGAATTTCAAGTGATAAAGAAGATGATTCACCATTGAAATTGTTTTGCAAAAGCTTTGATACATAAGTTCTAAGATGCATAGTGCAAGAAATAAGTTATGCTTGGAATAAATCTCTGAATGACATTGGAAAAATTGTCACATGGTAATTTCCTTGGTGGAATTTCGCCTGAAATTAGGAGCGCAAGCGAATACCCATGTGGAAATTCCAACTGGCCCAGTACTGGCCCAGATTATTTGAGCCAAGGCCAGTACTGGCCCGGTTGGAATTTCCATATGGGTACTTATGCAATATACAAGCCGGTCATGATTGTCCCTAATGCCGGTTTCAGGGTGGCCCGACTGTAGCTTTTAAGAGAATACAAACGTTACCATCAGAAAACATTATTCAAAAAAGAACACGCCTGTACGATAGATAGCAAGATCCGAAGGAACGCTCGTATCACCTTGAAAACAAAAGCCAAATTCTAGCAAAAAATATCGTAATTTGTATCTTCATACAGACATTCTGTGGGAATCTAAATAGAATGATCCTAATAGAATACTTACCCATGTGTGTATGGAACAATGGTCCAATCATGGACCAAGCCTGGCACAAGACCTGCCGAGACTTGTCTTGAACAATTCAATAAAATTGGCCCAGGCTTGGGGATGATAAGATCAGGACAAGCTTGGGCCAATGGTTCGTTCCAGGCTAGTCCAAATGATTCGCCAAGCATCAATCAGTGCTTCTTTCTTCACAGATACTGATGAAAAGAGTAATTTGATCCATATTTCAGCTCAAAGTTCTTCCTCGGAATACCGTGCATGGATCATCTTAAAACGATAGATTAAATGTGCCTTGGCAGTCTTGACTGGGACAAGCTTGGGTTTTTCCCAGTCTTGTTAATCCCTGCATGGGAAAGACATCTTGAAATCCTGTAGAGAGTTCTTCAAGATCAGTTGATTTCCGTGTATGATCACATTTACAAGTAGTCTATTAGCATTGAGTCAAGTTTTATTCTTATTTAGATCAAATATTTCTATCTTAGTGTATGAAACTGGAGTGTGGGGCCAATCATGGGGAGGAGATTGGACTGGTCTTGGTCCGATAATTATGCACAAGTCTTTATCCATTGTGAATTCGGAATTCGGTCAACAATTGAAAACACTGTGCCACTTATGTGGCCAACATCGGCTTAAATAATCATCTCAACCTTAGCTTGATTTCTACGCTTGTGCCAAGCTTGTACCAAGTGCAGTTATTGGTCATTCCAAAGATACGAACAAATGTCCCATGACTGACTATCAAATGAAAACACCGGGACAATCATGGAACCAATCATCACGGGTCCAATTATTTTTAACGGAGGTTTGTTCCAAGCTTGGGTTTTTTTCCAGTCCTGTCAATACCTACATGGGTACTTATTCACCCAATTATTGGTATATGAATCCAGACCATGCCGCATCCATTTGAGAATACTGTAAACACAGATATAAACAATGAAGATTTTGATATGCCAATGCGCATGAATTCGGTTGGTTTCCAATGGAAGGATTTCTCCATAAAAGCGACCAGTCCCGTCCCACTTTTGAGCATGGAACTTCCGTATAAAATGCACCCCGATTTAGCCCTGGAAATTCTCACGTATAACCCTGAGTTTTCCAAATCAATTTAAGGTACATGTGTATGAAATTTCTGTTACAAAAATATACCTAATTTTTTAATATACTTGTGAATGCATCTTCAATTCAAATGCCAAGAATTTGGAAATCCAGTTACAAATGTGATTGAAAAAGTTATGGAATTTCCAGTCATGGAACACAACCGACAAACGGTCAATATGTGGCTCGCGTTGAATGGCCGATGATTGATTGGTCATTGCTAGCCGAGATATGGTCCATCACTAGCTGACAAGATATTCAAAGATCAAAACCCTGCATAATCGATCAATCACTGGGCCATTCGTCAATTCTATCATTCGCCATTTATTTTTCGCTATTGCTGGGCCCAAGTTATCATCCAGCAGCAGTCAACTTGGCAGTTGATGGGTGGCATTGCCGTACGATGAATTCTGGCTGTGGTGCAATCATGGGCCATTGTTGGGCCGATCGTGAAACCCTGTGAAGCGCTGACCAGCGATCCCCGCTGACGCAACCCGCCATTCAAGCTTACCGACTGAGTAAACATTTCCTCGGCAAGAATAAATACTCTGAACTGAATTCACGAAGAAGTATGAAATTTTCAGGAATCAATCTTCAATCCTTCATTTACTGCTGTAAATCGCCCAAATTTTGAATTTCGAGAAAAAAAGGTTTGTTACCGACTGAGAAAAAATGTTCCTTCGAAATTCAAAATTCGAATGATGTATAGTAATAGATAAGAGATTGAAGATTAATCCCGGAGAATTTTATACTTTTGCATGAATTCAGTTCAAAGTATTCTTGCCGAGAAAACGATTACTCAGTCGGTACGCTTTTATGGCGGGTTGCATTGGCGTGGATCGCTAGTATCCCCTCAAGGCTACACGATAGGAAATAATCAGAGTTTTACAATACAGGGTGTACAATGATTCGCGGACCAGATTTCACAGGTATGTTGTGCAGCAAAAATGCAATGATCCCAGGTTCAGGGAATGTTTTTGGAAGGTTTGTGTTTTGAGATGTGAACATTTTTAGATTTTTTCTCAAATGCGAATCATGCAAAAGCACGGTGTCCTACACAGTTGAGTATGACACTATTCTCTAAGATGGCAAACGACAGATCTCTGAATCGAAGTGGCTAATATATGCTAAGAATGGGCTGAAAGTGACTCAATGTTGATGAACACAGGGGCGGATATAATAAGGTCTCAGACAAGTTATGAACACCGAGCCATTCCGATTTTCAATACTTCAAGTGAGTGAACGGAGCCAGTTCTGGAACTACGCGCGTTACTGCACACGGATACACACATATCGGGAAAACAGCCATACAGGCAGAAATTAGGGATAAGGGTTCGAATCCAAGCTGAGGAGAAGGGATACGATGCAACGGAAAGAGCGATTACCATCAGTCGGTGAATTTACCACTGATCGATAAGCGATGGCGAGTTAATCATTGATCAATAAGTCAATCATCCCGGACAGCACAACATGCCACTGGAATGTTTATTGGACGCAGTGTCCTCAGATTCGACTCGCAAACGTTAAACACACATATGCGACTGTACATCCGTGTGAAAAAAGAGAGGGTATGGTTGCGCGCGCATCCTAGCATGCTTTCTCCTTCGCTCTCCCATCAAAGATTCTGTGAGCAATAGAGGAAGCATGCTAGGTTGCGCGCGCAACCGTACCCTCCCTCTTGACGTTTGCGAGTCAAATCTGAGGACACTGATTGAACGTTGATGAAACGTAGGGGAGGGTCCAGAGCCGTCTTCAAGGCAGGGCACACCGGGCCCGAGGCCAGGGCCTTCTGCAAAAGGGGGGCCTCTTCGTAGAGAATCGTTAAGATTTTTATATATGTTTTTAAAAAGGTTACTTGAACAAAATGAAATCAAGTGATTTCAAAAATGGAACTAATAAATATATATACATATATATTCGTTTTAAAATTTATTTTCCACTTTGATTGAACAGTTTTTTACGACCTTTTTGAGCCGAGAAGTCATTAATCAAATCATCAAAATCTATTTCTTTGAATAAATCTGATTCGATGCACATAATAGATAAATTGTTTACCCTTGACTCAGTCATTGAATTTCTTATATCGCTTTTTGAAAATTTCAAGATTTCACGTCTCCTTCCATGGGCCTCCACTCCCAGTAGGCCCAGGATCTTCAAGCAATGAGAAACGTGTGATTCTCACCAAAAAATTCCGGTTTCATACTTCTACACCTGGTCAAGAGATGCAGAGATCTTATTTATTAGAGAATCCACCAATCATATAACGAAAAACTCCCCACATGGGAAAAAATGACGTGTGGATCCTGCATTGGTTGTTGTTATTTTGACATAACTACTGAAGTGCATGCAATTGGAGTGAAATTCACATTGGGACCAATGTTATGTGTACATTGCTACTGAAGTAAACAGCAGGCGTGTGGCCATGGTAACCATGATAACATTGTAAATCCAACAGGACTCTGGAGTAAATTCTACATGAAATCCACACCGCCATTATAACCTCACTTTTCATGTAATTCTTACGTAGTCATTTTTTTCCGTGCACAGTTCTTTTACAGTGTACAAAAAAACTCACGCAACAGCGTTATTCTCGTCGCAATTTTGTTTTGTCAAGAATGACATCACAATATAACGCGTATCTTAATTAAGACAAATTCAAATCATTCGAGTATAAATTATGCAAATACAACTCGAGTCAGTGGTTCTAGATATTGGACCGATTCAAGCGTGAATGTTTTCTGCAAACCAAGAAGTTGGCATATTCGGATTTGATATGTTCTTTCACGTTCGATCGAATATCAAATAATTGTGAGAATCAACGTAAATAAAGATTTCTTCAATTTGCTATTATTTGACTAGGACCAATATTGTACACGTGAAATAATTAATCATGATATACCGCGAATCGACGTATACGAATGTTCATTTTCATTCATTAAAAAGCACATGAAGCATATGGCTCTGGTAGACATCAGATAGGGCGGTTCACTGGTCCATATCAGGGCCAGGGATACGCCTAGTTTGCCTAAAATGATTCCCAATGGGGATGGAATGTATGATTTTATCATTCTACAGCAACTGGACGTCACACGTCCCATAATTGAAACATTTTCGGAGGAATATGGTTTGTTACTTATAACGCTTACATAAAAATATGTTGTCCTTGCAAAAATATTCACTCCAGCAACTAAGACTTTAGTTCTGTTAACAAATTTGTTTATGTCAGTAGAGAAATTTAGTTTTGTCAATAATTTTTCTTGCTCCTTTAGGAATTGATTTTTGTAGACGCGATAGTAACAGAACAGTTTTCCTTTTTCCTCCGTGTTTATACACTTCATTTCCACTCTGAGAGAACGTTTGTTCCAGCCAAACAAAATTTTGGTTGAAATGGACGCAATGAAGCTTTTTGGTCGACTAAAGTAAAATAAATTTATTTCAGCCAATGAACAAATTTTTATCGCGTTCATTTCGACCAGAATTTAAATTATTGTATTTTGGAAATAAGAGTTTCCAAAATACAATAATTAAGATCCATCGAATGCATTTGGGATGACTTTTGGGAATCAAGACTTCTAAGTGAGAGTTTTAAAATACATTTTCCGAAGGATTGCTAGAAAAAAAATTCTTCCAAATGTTTTGTAAAGTATATGTTCAGCACTCTTGTGAAGATGAATGATATATATTTCGAATCATTCGCTTCAAACTGGGCTCAATAATATTTTTGTGACACCCACAACCTGCAAATATTTTGTATTCCCAGCAGACTAATATAAATAACATTTTATTCGAACAAATATACAGTTGTGCAACGTTGAAAATAGTTTGAACCCGTATAATACATTCTCAATACATTCCAAATGAAATCAAATATGTTTCCAAGGTGTTTTTATTTGGTACTCAAAACATATCTCAGACGTACCAAAAATACGTGCAATTGATAAACAAATTGTAATGTGCATATATCAACATAATGTCAACAATTGTATACAATTTGTATATAATTATATGGAATCTAATATTTATTGCTTACAAATTTTGTATTGATCTCATTATTCACCCCAAGTGTGTGTTAACGGCGGGCTCAATCTAAGCTCAGGGTGGGTGCCCATGCTGCCCAATGTGGGGCCAACCCTGAGATGATAACATCGCTCCCAGCTTGACTGTATTGCTTTGCCCGAGGATTGGTAACACCAATCTGGGCCCAGCATGAACCCAGACTAAGCAATCAATACTGCCCCTTCCTTTCTTTTTGAAATTGGGAAATTGCTTTGAATTCTACCCCAGTGGGCATGAATTTCAGCCCCACTTTGGCCTAGTCTTGGGCCTAGTGTTGAGCCCCATCCTGCCTACATGGGCGCGAGACTGGACCAAAGTGGGACCAAAATTCATACACGCTGAGGATTGTACACACATGCTCGGGATATGAATTCACCCCAATCTTGCCCTAACGCTAGTCCAAATTGGAGCCAAGTTCAAATGTGCCCACACTAAGATTCATTATTTTCATTTTCTACCAACCATAATTGTATGGGAAAGCACAACAGGGCCAAGATTGAGCCAACATCGGCCCCATCGTCATTCCCCAATAATGGGTTAAAGAGGATGGACCCAGCCTAGGGCCCATTGTCATTATAGGCAATACACGCTTGGGCCCCTCAAAAACAGTAATATTGAATTCCTCTGATTCATACACGAGATTGATTTATCTTTCCAAGTTCTGATGACGTCCATTCCAGTCCTAAATCATTCTCCATTCTTCTGGGCTGTTGAATGGTTTATTTATTCGAATCTATAACAGATAGATTTGATTAGTTGCTTCAGCGAAGATTCACTGTGCGGTCTTCCGCGGCCAGCGAAATTGAATCAATTTTGAGCTTCCGGAGTGGAGCCACGTCTTGTATCGGTTGGTTGCCGACGTTTCGCAATCATTGCAGCTGGCTTCTTCAGGGCTCCACTCCGGAAGCTCAAAATTCATTTACAGATACATTTGATCAAGAACTCATAGATGTATTCCAAATATGTCCGAATTCATCAATCTATGGTCAGTTGTGTGGGTCGTTCATCCGTTTCGAATTGGAAAAAATGTATTATCATCTAAAACTAGCCTGCACATGTTTGTAATTCGGAGTATTGTTTAAACGGGTGTAAAATATCGATGTTACGATTTCATTGGAGTGCTCAACCCTGTATCTCTCCCTTGCGAGACGTAAATTCAGATACTAGTGCGGAAAACATGAGAAATTTAAGTCCAATCTACTTTTTCGTCTTAAGAGATGTTAAGAATTTTCACTCTTCATTTCCATAATGCCTCCCTTTTTTCTCAATGACTGAAGGAACTTCTTCTCACTTCAGGAGTGGATTTAATTCCCTGTTCGCGAGAAATTTCCCACAGAGCACCAGAGTCCCAGAGGAATTCATGAAGAATTCTTATTGAACTGATCATCGTGTTCTTTATGAATTCTCTGAGAATTCTTCTGGACTGTGATGCTGTGTGGGTTGTTTCCTCATCAAAAATAGAGAATTAGCCCTGCATTTTGAGGAACCATTCTGTTTTCTGTGAATTAAAACTCCATCAAATCATGGGTGAATGTCCACCATCACGGAAGAATTTCTCTGCCATCATTGGTAAAAAAAATGCAGGAAATTTTTCTCAAAATTTGCTATATTCTCCAATCAACAGAATGAGTTATCAGGAATTAACTATCGTTAAAATTCCTCAACTTTTGAACAAAAAATACTCTCTCAAGAATATGATTGCCATTGCGAATGTGTTATCTCAAGCATTATCATTCGAATTCAAGTAAGTCGAGTGTAAATAATGCAAACAAAAATCGAATCGTTGATTGCAAATATCTTACCACTTTAGATGAGAATGTATTTTGCGTACCAAGCCGTTTACATAATCAAACTAAACATGCTCCCTCCAGTTCGGTCGAGTATCAGTCAGTTATCAAAATGAAAATATACGAAAATTTCGTGGATTTGCTATATATTTCGTCTGAACTAATATTATTCACATGGAAAAATAAATTATGGTTTATCACGAACTGACGTACATACATGTTTATTTTCATTATACCATCCATCAATCTCATCTGGATCTTGAGGCATTGTCAAATTTTTAACGCAGGCCGGTATATAAATGTCGAAGAACAACTCATTTGGTAGAACCAGTTCTCGAGAACCAGAGAAAAGGTAATTACATTCCGTTTATCCACATCTGTGAACAATTCAAAATCTCAGAAGATTTCATTATAGAAAATTCATTACAAGTAGGAGAGTGAAAAACAATTGATTTAGAACTTCACCGAATTCAGAAGAACAGTTATCGCTGAGTTCATCCAAAGAGGTGGCAGCACTAAAAGAAGAGCAATTTGAAGGTTCGGTAAATAGTATTGTATTTCATCAATAAACCTGAATATTACTGGAGTCCTAAACGTTTAGTAATTGAGTGGCACACAGCGATTGAAGAACACTGAGTAATGCAACGCAAAATTACAATAATGTTTCTTGAAATTTCATGCCAGGCTTGCTCACGCCTGATCAGGGCTGATGACTAAAGCCTGATCAGGCGTGATCAAGGTTGTACCCACGTGATGAGGACTAATCATGCCCAATTACGCCCAATCACGCTTGATTATGCTCCATTATATATGAGAAATTCATACAAAATCAACAAGTTTTTTGTGAAGGAATGAAACTATGATCATACGTGATCAGGCGTACGCGCCTGCATTTGGGGCCGATTTAGCATGATCAAGCATGTGTCGTTGTGATAGAAAAATCAACACAGAGTCATTTTGTATGAATGTTCCTCAGTTGGTGAGATTTTGCATAATCACGAGCGAGAATGGTTTGTCAGGCATGATCGCTGGTGGTTACGCATGATCACTGGTTTCCACGTGGGTACAAAATTGAAGCCTTTGGAGTACGACAAAGCTCAAAAATCAACGACCAGGTGTAATCAGACTCAGTATTCATCACGAATAATTTTGCCGAAAAATGTTCATAATTAGGCCTGAACACGCATAATCAGACCTGATCGATTTTTTCACGGAAGTTGAATACTATTCAGATTTATCGAACAGGTATATTATTATTTGCCGAACTTCCAAATCGCTCTTCTCTCAGCGAGTAAGATTCTCTACACTGTGGATCAGAATTTTACGATATTTTTCCCAAACATGGTGACAACTAAGTTCCACTATGATTATGAAACTTTTTACCCTGGTTTGGTGGACTTTTTCCTCGCTTTTGGTAGAAAATTCAACACCACAAAGGCAGAACAGTTTCTCAAAGTGGCATAAAAGTCCCCTATGTTTGATGAAAAAACAATTTCCCAACAATCGGGGGACAAAATCCACCACTAAAGTGAGGAGAAAACCCCTATAATTTTCCCAGTGTAAACGAATACATATTTCCGTTATTTCTTCTGAAGAGATTATTTATCCGTCTGAGAGTATTTTCATCAGAATGCCTAATTGAAAATCTTTATGATAATTCTGAGAATTCGAAAACACTCTACGATTCGTACATTTCATCTCGAGAATCGCTGAAATTCTAACAAATTCTTGTATAATTTGTCATTATTAATACATGGCTGAATTTTTTTTTTTTTAGATAGATCGACAAAATGCGACTTCTCATTTTAGCTTCACTCTTCGTTGTGTTGCACATATGTTCAACAAACGGAGGAATGCTCGACGGAATGATGGGAGATAAGGGACCAGCTGGACCCATGATGAAGATGATGGGTATGGGAGGGGGTAAAGACGAAGATAAATGTTGCAAAAAAGAGGGAGGTGGTGGTATGATGGGAGACATCATGGGCATGATGAACATGGGAGGGGGTAAAGATGAAGAGAAGAAATCTTGCAAAGGTGGTATGATGGGAGACGTCATGGGCATGATGAAAGGCATGCCCGGTTTAGGAGGAGGTTGTGACAAGGAGGAATGCTCCGAATGTGGTGAAAAATGCAAAGGTTACTGTAAAAATGGATGCAAAAAAGGTAGTGAATGTTCGGGTGGTGATGAAGGAGAATCATGCTGTGAAGGAGGATGTGATGAATGCGAGGGTGGAAATAAAAAGAAATACAAAGGAAAAGACAAAGAATGTGAGAAGAAAGGCAAGAAATCCGATTGCGACGGAAAAAAAAAGAAATATAAGAAAGAAGGTTGTGAGGATGAGTATTTATATGAAGGGTCCGAAGAGGTATCCAAAATGACGAAAATCAAAGAATCCAAAGAGGAAGAGATCAAGGATGTATCCAAACTTAAGATGAAAAAGAAAGGTAAGGAAGAAAAAGAAGAGAAATATGAAGACTAAGAGGATGAAAAAGAATAATCAATATAAACTAATCGAAGTTCTGGAATTAACCTCACTGGAAAAATGAAGTATGTTATTGTGCACCTTGTAAAAGACAGGGAAATGACGACCAGCTGTGTGCTATGTCAACGTGATAAATATGAGAAAAAATCAAATGGCAAACTGATCTCAAAACTTCACAAATCCATGTAAACTCGTACAAAATAAACAATATTTTAATACATTTTTTTCATTTGAAAATTCAAATTCCCGAGGTTGAAGAAGCGAAAAGCTACATTTTTCAATTCTCAATCCCGCACCTTTCTTTCCAAACCGCCTAATCCGGCAACCCTAAAATAAGCTTGAAAAGAAAAATGATTACATAATGTGAAAACAAAAATCATAAATTTCTCTGCCCAAGCGCGATAATTTTTTTTCACGAACAAACAAAAAATGATTATTCTGAGTTTATTCTGATTAATTTCTTTCGAGTGAATTTTTATCAATAATTATCCGTTTCGCTTCATTACGGGCAGGCTGATAAATCTCTGTGCATGCGCATATTGATTTCATCAAGAAACTCACATACATTTGGAATTGACAACATGTTTTATGGTTGAACAAAGATAGCTGTTGAGTAAAATATTCAATATCAATGAACAATCGAAAAACCCTGCTGTGCGCAAAACAATATTAACCATGAATGAAAATCATGGTCAAAATATACAGACTCTTCCCAAACGATTCTCAGAACTACACATTATTTTGTCATTGTTCTCTCTGTTTTTGGGAGAAAATGAAATCAAGATTCCGATGAAATTCCATGAGTCGATATTATTTTTCCATAACCGGAGCTGAAAAAGGTGCAGAAACGCGGTATATGGGAGCTCCCTCTCTCGATCTGAACTTCAAATCTACTGTCTGATACTGGAAGAGTGGAAGTCTCAGTCCGCTTTGAGTGGGATTCTCACTCGTTTCGAGTGGAAACTTCATTCTGGAATTGGAATGGCTGTGAATTCCTCACCTTAAACTATTATTCCAGAAGAGTGAAAAATCCACTCAAACTTTCGACAAAATCTGAACTTACTTCTGGCTGGCTGAAGAGTGAAATCTCATTCTAAAAATTTGCAAGGATTACTTGGCCCAAGTGTGTATCAACGACGGGCCCAATCTAAGCCCAGGGTGGGGCCAAGCTGGGCAGACAAATAGGACCAACCCTGAGATGATAACATCGTTCCCAGCTTGGCTGTATTGCTTTGCCCGAGGATTTGTAACACCATGAGCCCAGCATGAACCCAGACTAAGCAATCAATACCGCCCTTCCTTTTTTTTGAAATTGGAAAATTGCTTTGAATTCTACCCCAGCGGGCCTATATGGGTCCAAGACTGGACCAAAGTGGGACCAAAATTCATACACGCTGAGGATTGTACACACATGCTCGGGATATAAATTCACCCCAATCTTGGCCTAACGCTGGTCCAAATTGGGGCCAAGTTCAAATGCGCCGGCACTGAGATTCATTATTCCCATTACCTACCAATCATCATCGTCATTCCCCAATACTGGGTTGAAGAGGATGGACCCAGCCTGGAACCCATTGTTATTATAGGCAATACGCACTTGGGAGAGAAGTTATTTCATCTCAGTATCTTTATGGTTTGTCCCAGTTCCAGTAGAGATTTCCATTCCCCAACAGTAAAATGGGTCTCCTGGATGTTCTCTAAACGTTTGGAAAACCTTCCCTACGTACTATAAAGGCTCCATAAACGTTCCAATGACGAAAAGTTAAATAAAACTGAGAAAAAATTGAAAATTCAATCGAATGAATCTCTTATCAAGGAAATATTGATACATCAAAAGGATTAAAGAGAATCTAATGTTCAATATCATAGCTTATGCCGAAAGGATCATACTGGTACAACGATGAAATCCAAACACTGTACGCGAGCGGTAAATCTCCCACCTTCCTCCTTTCCTCTCACCGTATATACGTAAACACGTCCAGGACGTTTAAAGCTAAACCAAGCTTAGTTTTGAACGTCAACGCATTAGCATCAACGTCCAATAATCACGGATGCCTACGATAACGAGGGTATTTAGTACAAACCACGATACATCTTATTTCGGACAACCTCTATCGATCTTCCCTTGGGAATGCATCATTCCGATGACTTCCAGTGGAATGATCCACTGATTCCAATTCGATTGCCATAAATCTGAACTTCTAAGTAAATTCAAAACAAAAATACATGTGGAAGGAAAAGAGAATAGAAAGAGCTTTTCACAACGCATTCCTCAATAGCCGAACCATAGACACGAAAATGTACGAGGAAAGTAGAAATGGAAACAAATTCCCGACCATCCAGGAATCCTATCCTCCCGGTATACGGATATACATCAGAGTCGAAAGTAGGAAAGAGTATTCCTCCTAAGGAAAAATTTGTGACTTGCGCTTGCACTTACGGAAATCGTTCTCGTGTACGCGATCTTAAAAGTCGAGTGAGTGAGAAGGAAACTTGTCTCACCGAAACTTTATACTCGGAGCGCGGGTGTATTCTGCAACTCCATATTCTTTATGCAGAGAACATTGTGAATGGCAGGCCTCCAATTTTCCGGACGAAAGAATCTTCTCGTATATTCCTCGATTATAAGCTACTGCTGCTGCTCCTGGCGCTGCTATGTGTTGCTGCCTGTGAGCGTGTACAGGATATGTATAGTATACACGACTCGAAAACTACTCCTCCTACGGTAGGAGTTTGACCCGCATGGTGTATCGTAGACACACATGTAAAAGAGACAATTGTTACTCGCTATTATCAAAAGTTATTCCTACGGTTCATGAATCCTCAAAACAAGTTGGAAGTTGGGGAAGAATTTTTTTCATCAAACATTCAATTGTCGTCTTTGCCGGGCTACCGCAATCAAATAAAGTTTCCCGCACAACGAGGCTATGTTTAATTTGATCACAATGCGTAATACGATGGAGGAATTTTTTCATTTCATATACATAGTGAATATATGTGAATGATTACCATAGAAATGAATTCGGAGATGTTCGTGAAGCTCGTTACACAAGTTGTGGTGATATTACCAGGCGATGGAAATTCAACCATTGCAACGAAAGTGTATATTAAAATAATTATTAATTAGCTACAAGCGCGAGGATCGCAATTACCACGGGGGACTTTTGTTTTATTTTTCACGAATCGTATTGTATATATCTTTGAATCCGTATACCAGCACCTTGTATCCCACACTCATAGCTCGTTAAATGTAAATCCCTTTTCCCCTTCATGCTACACGTTTTCTCAACATTGCCCTTCGTTATAATCCTCCTAGGATAACAACCTGTCTACTATTTATCCAACCCACCATCCCATTTTATGCAAAGATTCATGATGTAATGAGGAAGAAACGTCATGGTACTCATTAACACGTGTAATTCGATGTTTCGTGCTATTAAAGATCGACTTACCAAACCCATTTTTATTACCATCCATACACTCTCTGCTGAGTCTTTACAAATCTCCCGACTTGTCGCGCTTTTGAATCATTTGAAATTCATGGAATGGTAATGAGTATTCCTAAACGTTCAGAATCCAACACGATTTTGTCGAGGAGAAATCGAATCTGCGTTATATATACATATCTCTAAATTCTCATTTTGCATGTCAAAAAAGAGACATTGATCGAGCTCTTTCGTACCTGATTCTCCTCCTAATTGATGTTTAATACATTTGGATTCAAACGTGGAGTGGGTGTATGGGGAAATCAATCATCCCAAGGTAATAATGTAATCGCAAGACGAGGTGACGTACGAGTACGTATATAGATACTTCTGTACGTGAATGAGAAGAAGAAAAAATATTATCCGCCGCAATGTGAAGACCGATCGTGTACGAGAGTGGTCGCTGCGTCGTTCATCAATCACTTTTATCGTTCGGAGCGCTTGTTTCGACCTTTCTTCCGTTCGTCGTTCTTTTGTCGAATGAATAGAAAGAAAAACTCTCGTCATATACGTACGTCGAGGGTGTATGTGGGTGTACCATGGTTTTTTCTGTCTGCATGGAGTATTGACGACTGTACAGGGTGATCAAATTTTCCATCTTCGTCTCGAAATATCTCAAAATAGGAGGAAAATTCATTTCTTCTGAAATGCAGGGATAAATTCTCATGAAAACCTCACTGAAGTATCTGATAATACATCATTTTTGATACGAAAATGTGTGGAGAAGTGAAAATTATCGAAGTCTTTCCAGCATTAGGCCAGAGTTGGTATGATCATTCAATATGTTTGAAAGATAGCAATGGATCGGTATTGATAAGACTCTGACTGATGACGATCTTGGCAATTCGGCTGTTGTAGTGAGTCGAAATCCCGCCAGCATTGAGACAGAGTTGGTATCATCGTTCAATATGTTCGAGAGACAACAGTGTGCCAGCACCCAGGTGAAAATTGACAATTGGCACTAGGATGGCGCAACACTGACAAAGATTGGCCGAGCCTTGGCGGTTTGCCAGATGCAAGCTTGAAATGATAACATCGTTACAGGCTCCATTGATGTATTCTGCCAATCACGGACCAACATTGGTACGATTATGGCAGTCAAATCAGCCATCATTGGCAACCCTTGAAAAAATTTGTCGCTCGATCTAAATCCAAGATTGGATCATGCTTGTACTCATTACGAACCAAGACTGATAGCCGAATTTTTTTATGGTCTGCCAATGGTCAGATGTTTTATGCATTTAAAGGAGGTACCATCATTTTTTACACATAAATGATGTTGACTGCCAAATTTGAGTCAATACTATAATAGTACTGAGTCAATATTCGGCCAAAATTGATTCAACGTTGCGACAATCCCGCGCCAACGTTGAGCCAATGTTGTGCCGATGTTCAACTCTATATTGAACGATTGGAAAAATATAATAAAAATTTCAGAGTCATATATTCCCGACATCGATTGCTTCCCCTCCACACATGTTAAGAAGTACAGCCTGAACCTGAAATATTTTATACAACCAGGGCCAGCGAATCTCTGTATACATTGAAACGAAGAAACTTATTTGATTAATCCAATACAAGATGTGTTTATGAGTTTAATATAACTCAATGATTACTAGTTACCTTACAAATCAATTACATCAAGTATAATTCAAATTCTGATGTCCACGAGTCCATGGGTCTGCACAGCTGAAATCTCTCCTTCGATGAAAGACCTATGATGAAGACAACAATTTTCAAATCAGAAAGTTATATGATGCTTATATATCAACCGCATAGTTCGTTGAGCGCTTGCGAGAAACGAACCGAGCGTTGGAAACAGTACCGAAGGGTGGCGCTTTGACATTGGACGCGGAAATTTTTGTATGGAGACGTATAATTGAGGATCGTGGCTAGCCTGAGCCAAGCTTTGACCAGGCTTGACACTGCATTGGGTACTCATTTCTTCTAAACGTTGTCAACGTTTGGATTAATATTCAGCCGAGCTATGAAATTGTTCGTATGAAGTTAATTTCTTTTGTCCAAACGATATTGGGACAACGATGAATCATGATTGGCACAATCTTGAGCCAATGATGGATTGATCATTGGAAATTATGATTCCCAACATTGGTGCAACATTGTGCCACTTGTCAGTCAACGTTGGCTCGATATAGATTTCCAAGCCTTGGATGTCAGCATTGCGCCTATCTATTTTCCATCGTCAGTATTGGCGCAAGCAAGAAATTTTCACGTGGGCATTGGTAGGACTTTATTCCACGACGGAATCTTTGGTGAATTGTATGACTTCAACGGTCTCATCACAATAAATGGCAATTTGAGTGATTCGTCGTCAACTCGGAGATCGGCTGATGTGATAGAAACTCAGTTTTTCACTAGCAGGACTCGGGTTCGATCCTCACTCAGTGAACTTTCAAGAAATCACTTCCAAAGTGTCTTCCTCCGATGACGATAATGAGAACAATGAATCATTCAGATTCTCAAAGTTTCAAATTCAAAGTGTTTTTTTTTCACTCAAAATATGATCACTCCTGGTAACTCTGGTGACCAGTACTGTGTCAGTACTGAGTCGGGTTTGAATTTCTCCATAGGATATCATAATTTCGACTCCTCATCATTTCTCATCCAGCTCTGGCAAAACAACGGATCCTGTTACAATGCCAGAGTTTCACCATAGCAGGCTCACATCGAATACCGCTACCGCCGTGGTGGTAAATTTTATACTGGCCCTAGTGTAGAATGGTGTTATCATTTCAACTCCTTTGCCAGTACTGGTGATCCAACTGGTCCCATAATGATCGCTCTAGATTTGCCAGAATTGAGCCAGTAGCGGGAGTTTCCATTTTCACATGGCTGTTTTCACACTGTGGAACCAAATGGAACAGAATCGATTAAACGAGTTGGACATGAATTTAACCGATACTCAAAGTTCCAAACTATTCAATCCGTTCAAAAGCACATATCACGTCCCTCAAAAAATATGTTTGTAATTTTGAAGTTTCCCCCATCCAAGGCGCATATTCCATGTTGATGAAAATCGATTCGATCAATACCTATTGAAAATCGGAATCGGATATTGAGATTGGAATTTCATACCATTATTGTTTTACAGTTCAACTATTGAATGAATTCTGACCGAGTTTGGAAACGTCAATCGCCAGAAGGCATCGTATGACATTTTTTACGAGAGAAAAAAGTTTTTATACATTCTGAATCACTTGATGATCATTAATTAATCTTCTTTCGTGAACGGAGGTCACTACACAACACTATGTGAAATATCCCTTGTCCGCTTTTTGGAAAGAAACATCATAATTTGGAAAAAAAGTCACTGAATTATCAAATTTTTGTATAAACTCTACTTGAAAAGCTGATGACCACAAGATGAATCCGGATGGATTGGTACTTGAGTGGTGACATAAGAGCAGGTTCTCATCTGAGAGTCCCTAAAGAAGGTCATTTTCTGGAATTTTTTTCTTACTGAAGGAAATAAATGAAGAACTCTAACTTTTCGTTACTTGTTTAATAAATCAGGAGGTACAAAAAAAATTGTTTTGTGCACTCTAGCATCCACAAAAGTTATCGAAAAGGACTAATGAAAGAATTCTCATGAAATATATGTATAGTGTAGTTAGTTGGAGTCAAAAATTAAAAGAATGGCTGACATTTGAATTTTCTTTTTCGTTTTTTCACTTGTTTTTTGCTCTTTGAAGTACTGTAAAAAGAAATAATGCATACATCATCTTGGTTCTAATAGGGGCTTTAATAAATCAAATCTACTTAAAAACAAAACAAACAAAAAGGCGATCTATCAATTAGTTTTTTAGTAATCTTGGGCAAGAGTTTGAAAAACACGATTTTTCATGAGACACGTTCAAAGATTCGATCCACGATTTATCTGTGCTAACGTCCAAATATTATCCCTTGTGGCTAATCAACGATTCCAGGGCCGTACATCAGCCCCTTCTCAAGTTGATGGTACTTTTGGTACCTCTGTTTAACAAACAAAGATATGGGCGCGCAATCCAAGAATAGGATCTCCTCCGCTCAAACTACCACTCGATTTCAATTTTTCAGTCAAAAAGTAGTTCTCGTTTTTATTCCATAACTTTTGGAAAAAATCATATCCGACCAGATGGGTTTTGGGAATATATTCTAAACATAATTTACTATCAAAATATGAGGAAACAAAATTTCGAATTTTAGGTCGGTCGTAATGAGAACCTCCCCATAAGAAAATGCGATACTCCTTCTCACCATCTCTACCCAGACACTCTAAAGATCTTTCCTCAGTTGCCAGCAGTGTTGTGGGAGAAACATTCCTACTCGGCCAGGTGACAGATGCAGTCTAATCATGACAACAAGAGAGCAACCACAGAAATCTCCGGGCAAAAATGAAACACTGAGAGCAAACGCTCAACACAGAATTTTACTTCCAGATACTTCCCATATGAATTCATATGTGGATTCATTCATGCTCTGTTGTAGCCACATCAAAGCATGGTGAGAATATGATAGCTTAGAATCCCTCAACGTGTTTCCATGGGTTGTAAAACTGTAAGCCCTTCTGGAGTCAAGAGAGAATAGAACAAGGGCTGAGGTTCAGTAGTATAGATCAATGTATGGGGATTATGGAATACTTTGAATACGCAATGGGTAGCGGACAACCTCCTGAAAGATCATGAAATGAGTTTCAGGCACGTGGATCAATTTTTTGAGAATTGTTCGGAGAAGGAAACAGGATTATGGACTAGTATTATTGTATGAACAATATATGAGACAAGGTGAAACAATTGAACAGAAGTCATCTTCTTTTAGAACAATCTCTAAGACACTGAGGAGAAAAACTCTGCAGCCCTGGACATCCCGGTGAAGAGAAATACCGTAAAACGGGGTTACTTTGACAGTCCTGGGGCTGCTTCAACGGAACCTCGAAGTACGGTTTGAATGTATGTGCTGCCACACAAGGTCACGCGAGTTCGCTCTCTTGAAGTGACCTCAAGCACTGTCATAGTTACCCTTAAAGTCAAACTAACCCCGTTTTACGGTCCATTTGGAGCATCCTCCGTCCAAGTCAACTAGTTCTTGCAGTCACTGACCAGATCTCCACCTTGCCTCCAAGGTGTATTGTCCAACGCTTTGTCTTTGCCAAGCGGGTATTTATCCGTCTTTATTAGCCCCGAATAACATGTAAACTCGTTCGTAAACTTTTCAAACTTGTCATTTGATTGTGTTTGGTTTTTTATTGACAATCTTTTCAGCGTAAGATTGCTGCAACTTTTCTGCAAGAGTTCCGTAAGCTGATCGTGTATCAACTGGGAACCTTTCACCAACCTTGCCACAAGCTCACTGGAAAATTTTGTAACAAGGTTGAATTGCTATCTGGGTATGGTTCACACTTCCTTCACCCTGAACAAGAATTCACCTCACTTCCACTGACCGAGGAATTTTCAGTCCTGAAATTCATGAGTACATTTGCATGGAATCGAAAGCTACATTGGGGACTCCAGCAATCACGAAGATGTCGACAGGCTAAGACTGATAACATCAACTAATTTTTTTAACACTACCAATCCAATTGGAAACCCAATTTCCAAATACATAATACACGTAAATCCTCACAGTATCCTGAAATCAAAGTTCATATCCTTATGATGTCGTATCACTGAAAGTCATGAATTTCACATGAGCTTATAATGAAAACCCTTTTGGCACTAAATCACACTCTTAGTGCGAACTACTTTTACGAGAGATACTTTACGTCGAACTACTATGTCCCCATCACAAAACCTCTTACACGAGTTGAATGAATTCATGCGATATTCACGGGATCTCTTCATGTAACACGCCTCATCGTCATCCAACTTTTAAAGCTGACCAAATTACGAGCAATGATTTTTCTCCCTTCATTGTTAGATTTATCCAAATTCTCGGAACCCTGGGTTTTATTGCATCAGAGGAAAAATGAATTTCATTTGATAATTAATGCAACTCCTTTGACGAGAGACATAAATTTATTCCCCAGTTGGAACTCCTGTTCGCCTGATCGATAAATCAATGAGATGGAAAGAGAAAAATAGTTGCATTCGAATTTGATTGCGACTAATTAAATTTTATGATTCATCCGTTCGTGAGACAGCGAAGAATTTCACGAACACTTGATTTTATTGTAATTTCATTCACCGAATGTTCAGTTACAATGGATGAATCCAATTTTCGATTTTATCTAATTGTTGGATTCACAGCACTGGTGCTCTGTTTGACTTCTGTTTCTGTATCTTTTGTGTAAATAATAGCGGATTATTCGTGCATAAATCGCATATGATCTACGGCGTGCTGTTTGAATTTCTTCGAGTGAAAATACTGCAAGTTTAGAACAGAAACAGTGAGTTCTAATTGTCTGATTGAATGTGGGGACGATGTGCAAACTCTGTACAGGGTCCAAGGATGTAGTGATTCTTAGAGTGTAAATATGAATCATATTGATTGGATTGACCGTTGAAGGTCCGCTTGGTTTCACAAATTGTCTTATTTTATCGAGTGATTTCGTGCAACAAAGTGACGCAAAGGACTTGGAGGATCATCAAAGATAAGGGATTTTAGTTTAGAGTACACGACACGTTACGTGGTTTTGAAATTGGTATTTGATGGGTCCAAATAAATGATTTGTTCATTTAAAAACAATTCATTATTTATTCCTCTTTTCAAATAATTTGTATCAAAATCATATTTATTTAGACTTTTGTCAATAATAATTCCTCAAATTCAAAGAATATCCAGTTATCAGTTCGGGTGGAGAAAAAACTCTTGAATTTCATGTAAATTGAATTGAATAAGATTTGGCAAAAACCTTCTCCAGGTTTCAACAAGATTTGGGAAGATTTAGCGGATTTTCTCTGGAAAAAGTCCATTGAATCTGACTCATTCTGATCAAAAGCTTGCCTTATTGAATATTCCAAGGAGAGTATGAACCATCCATTCCCTGGTGGATCTGGGTGGACCGACGGGTGACAAAGAATTTCGGCGACATTTTGGTGAAAAATCTTGGTTTTGGTGACTTGTTGGTCGTTTGAGACATTTTTTTCAACAAAGATCGACCAAAATCCAACCAAAATTCAACCGATCTCAATTTTAATGATTTTCCGGTTATTTCGTGGTAATTTTTTCTGGGTTTTTACCTCGAAAATACCAAAAAGATTCCAAAAACGGACCAAATTTTTTGGTTACCTTTAGGTGGCAGATTTGTTCTAAGCAACCATTACACTGAGGCAAAAAACAAACTGGTCACAGAAACAATGGTCGCATGGTGAAGGTGGATTTATGCCCAGGTAAAAATTGACCATGGGCGCTAGGTTGCCGCAAGGCTCACCAAGATGGGCCGAGCCTAGGCTGCCAGGCATGGCGCAACTCTGAAATGATAACATCATTCCAGCCTCAGCCCATTTGTTTCCACAATCAAGACCCAACACTGGAAACAGGGTTGTGATAGCATATGCCGTCAATGGCAGACCATACAAAAATTTGTTCGCCAAGGATGAGCCAACGCTGTAGCAATCTTGCGGCAGGGTTGCGCCCATCTCATGCCAATGGTCACTTTTATTTTTTATTGTAATTGAAAATAAAATAAAAAATCCATTCTATCATTTCGATTGAACGAAATGAATGTCGGAGAATTTCAACATGTAATTTTTCTGATTAGTTTAAACTGATGAATGACGTAAATCCAGTGGTCCTGGCGTAGAAGTAGGCGGGTCTGCAAACAGATGAAGAATTATTTCTGTCATGGAATCCTCAAAGGAGACTTATATATTGATTGAATGCTTGGTTCGCCACTCGCAGGAAACAAGCATCACTCTGGTGAGAGTTATTGTAATTTGCTGTTTGAGAAGGAAGTTTCACTCTTAGCCAAGCTATTACTCAAGTCGAGTCAAGCTAACGCCTAAACTGAGCGAGGCCATCACCCAAGCTGAGCCAGGCTATTGCCCAAGCTGGACCAAGCTACGACCCATGCTTGGTGCAACATGAGAATCCATTGTCATTCAGAGTTGCCTAATGCTTGGAGCAGTCTCCCGCCAAGCCCTAGAGAGCCTCTGTTGAAAGCATGCTTTTTCCTTCAAGCAATATTGGTTTAAGGATGGACCAAGCGTGGCGCAGCCAATGATCAATGATGGATCAATGAAGTCGATTTATGACTTTCCATATTGGTACAATGTTTAGACCATTGTCAACCATCCTTGTCCCTACATAGATTGCCCAGTTTTGGCTGGAAGCCTTGCGTCTAGCTATATTCCGTCGTCAGCATTGGCGTAGCCTGAAGATTTTTATATAGGTAGTTACAGTGACTTGGAATTTGATTATGATAACCAAGAAAACAAAATAGAATTGCATAAATCTGGTTGTGACAACTACATGATTAGTCAAAGCCAAAAACATGGTTATGGGAACCAAAATTTTCCCTCAGTGTAGTTCCCGGTCACAAACAGGTCATTATATGGTAAAAACCATCTGGGTGACGATTTTCTAACCGAATTTTTACCAAACCAAAAAATAACCGCAAATAAACCATAAACATTGGTCACTTTGGAATCGTCAGGGTCCCCCTACGCAAGCGAATCTTGCGCGAGTCCCAACCAAATTCGAGGTTCACCAAGTCCCCTCACCCCAACAAGCCTCCTAAAAATTCCTTCCGTAATAGTTCAATATTCATTCCGTAAATTATAAAACTACGTTTCAATCCTTCAGTTCGGTTTTTTTTCGTTTTACCAGGTGGAGAAGTATGAAACCGGAATTTTTTGGTGAGAATTACACGTTTGTTGTTTGAAAACGATAAAAAATGTTTTATTCGAAATAAGCTTCATTGCTGTTCATGCATTTTTCCCACCTTTCCAGCAGTTTATGAATTCCACGCCAAAGAAACAGTTCCTCTTTTGAAGCGAACCAGTTACCGAGCCATTCTCCTACATTTTCATACGAATTGAAGCGTTGTTGAGCGAGAGCGTATCCCATTGAGGCGAATGGATGATAATCGGACAGAGTCAAGTCTGGAGAGCAAGCCGCATGCGGTAGCATCTCCCAACTGAACGCCTCGATCGTTTCCCTGACCCGTTTTGCTGTGTGTGATGGGGCCTTATCGTGGAGCAAAGATGACTTTGCGTTGCTTTCTTCCATATTCCGGTTATCCTTCACGCAATGCGCGATTCAAGTCGATCATTGGCCGTTGGTAGCGATCAGTGTTGAATGGTTTGCCCAGGTTTTAGCAGCTCATAGTAGATTACACCCTTCTGATGCCACCAAACACAGATCATTGTCTTCTTTCCAAAACGATTCAATCTTGCAGAGGATGTCAATGATTCGCCTGGATTCACCCATGATTTCCAACGCTTAGGATTGTCAAAATATATCCATTCTTCATCAACTGTCACAATTCGGTGGAGAAATGACTCTCTTTTGTATCCGTCGAACAGCATTTCACAAATGATTTTTCGATTTTCTTGCCGTCTTTCATTCAGTTCATGCGGAACCCATTTTCCCACTTCCCGAATCTTTCCCGATTCGATGGCTTTCAAACGAATGGACAACGGCCCTCTGCGTCACATCAAGTTGATCCGCGAGTTCTTGTTGAGTTTGAGTATCAGCTTCATTCAATAAGGCTTGTAATTCGTCGTCTGTGAACTTTTTCTGTGATTTCCCACGCTCTCCGTTTCTCACGTCAAAATTACCACTTTTAAATTTGTTTAATCACCCGAAACACTGTGTTTTACCAAGGGCATGTTCACCGTAAGCTTCGACAAGCATTCGATGTGATTCCGCAGCAATTTCCTTCAAATGATAACAAAAAACCAATGCTGTCCGCAGATCGTAGTTTGTGGGCACGAAACTCTAAATGTTTAAGGTTATAAAACAATTACGGGTGTGAAGAACTTCTATTGTTTTGTGTTGACAATCTACATTAGCTGTGAGGGGAAGATGATGGTACTGCAGAAGTGGTCTTAGGGTTCCTAAACTGATGACTAGTGCTATTTATAGGGAAATTCCAGTTCCATCTGCTATCCTGTCAGTGAAAAAGCCAGAATCAAATTCAAATCTCCTTAGCAGCTATTTAATAGATCTCACAGTGTCAAAAGTATTCTCACCATGATCCCTCCCACTTACTAGAAATTATGCACTCAAGGAGTACACTTTTCAACAGTAGATTCTGGGTCATTCGATTGGCTACCAAGGGCAAAACTTTTCAGTCAAAAATTCCTAGAAGGACAGGAATGGCGAAATTCACATGCGGACTCGGATTCTCCCCTTGAACCAGTATGGTTTTCAGCCAGAACCTATTTGACTCTTCAGATCTCTGTTGTGTCAGGAGGGCGTCAAATTCTCATGTAAAATTCACTATTTTAGGATGATAGTTCGAAGTTTAAGGTTAGAAACTCCCCAAGTAACACCGATGTGCGTGAAATATTCTCCAAACGTTTCTAGAATATTGAAACGTCCTGCAAACATTCTCAAAACTTTTAACGAAGATTGTGTGTTACAGAGGTCACATCCACTCCAATTTTGGGGACAATTTTTCACTCTACAAAAGTGAAAGTCCACTCGAAACGAATGAAAATTCGTCTCTGAAACTTGATGAATGAAAAATTTTCAGAATTATATACAATTTTTATATAATTGTACAAATATCAAATACACTGAGAGCTCAATTTCTCAAACTGAAAGAAAATTTTCTTCACCCTCATTCCAATAAATCTTTCTTCCAACGGGAAACTGCAAATTCTCAAATTAAAACAGAAATATATTTCTTCTTGAATTCGAAGGATGTGATTTCAACTCAATGAAAAATTTTTCCAATAAAATGAGTTAATTCTTCTATTGAAAACAAGATTCATCTGAATAAGGGCAAAGAAGTTTCCCTCAAGTCTGAGAAATTGAGTCCTCAGTGCAGTATAGGAATTATATTGAATTATATATAACATTTTAAATTTTCCCATACAAGGAATGAAACGTGTGATTCTTCACTCTTCCAGATTCAGAAAGTGCGCGGAAAAAAGTCCCTTGTAAATCCTACATTGGTTGTTGTTAATTCAACATAACTGTGCACATACATGCAATTAGAATAAAATTTACGTTGGAACCAATGTTACCGAAGTAAATGAGAGTGGTGTTGCTGTGAAGTAAATATGATAACAATGTAAATCCAACAGGACAGTATAGTAAATTTTACATGAGATGCACGCTGTAATCGGTACCTCACTTTTTATGTCATTCTTACATGGGCATGTTTTTCCGTGTGTGATTCCTTGCATAAATCTAAACAAAATTCGAAACATATTTGGGCGCTATCCTCATTCAATTCGGTTATCCAAGTGAGGACAGCAATCTAAGATTCTTCTTATCCTGAACAACTCTCGGCCGCACTTTCCACATTGTATTCTTTAGAATTCAACTCATCTTTGATAACAGATCCCAAATCTTGCAATGTCAAAATTGTGTTCAATCCCATGAAGCTGCATTACCCCTCGACACCTTCAAAATCATCGATTGGCGGATCCGATTCCGCCTTAATTCTCATTCGAAACGATTGACCCCCAACATGAATTTAGCACAACCCCAAACAAAAATATGATGTTCAATCGGTCCTCGCATCGATCATCATTTCTGATCAATCCATAAATCACAGTGGAGATAGTATAAAAAGAATAGTCGAAAAGAGTAGTCGTTGGAGGAGCAAGGAAAGCCCGTCATCCGAGGAATTTGTCTTAGTTCTGTAACCATCTTAGCTCTTACCGTGAACGTAAACGTCCACCTCGATAAGACCACGGATGTTCCACGTAATATATTTCTGTAGTCGCGCGCCATCCTGACGTATATTCGTATCCTGAATGGTCGGTGTACGGTTGGTATACGTTCCTCTTGCTTCTCTCCGGTGCAGAACGTATACCATGCTTGTGCTTCCTGGATCGATCCATCACGTCCTCTAGCTGCCCGGTTGTAACAGATATACGCAAACACTCAATGCTACAGAGAATATACATCCTCGTCTCATCTTATCTCGCACGTGTTGAGTACGCACCACGGCACCAAACGTACGTCACCAACGACACAGAAAAATCCCATCGATCTGGAATTCTATTTCATCGTCGAACCTTCTTCCTTGGAAAAACCATATAAAAAAAAGATATCTCGCAATTCGGAAAGATGTCTGACAAAGAAGTCTCGACAATGTCTTTTCGAAATCTAAAAGATTGAAAATCACGCGACTGATTTCGACGAGTTTATTCGATCAAGTCTTAAAAATGTCTTAGAAAGATCTTGAATTGTGCATAAAAAAAATTCTCCCCTCCTCTCTTTTCTTTCGATACCCCCCGCAGTTCTACAAATTTCACTTCATTTCGGATTCTTGGGGTTGCGAGATTCGAACCCGGACATTTCACGACGTACCTACGCTTCAATGACCTGAGCCATGCGCACAATTTGACGACGGTTCTCATAATTGTCAATATAACATAGCGAGATATAATGTCAGCGGTGTGTATTTTCAGAGTAAAAGTGATCTTTTGAACAAGGTGTTCATCACATATACGAATATAAGATAAGTTGATTGTGCTTAAAACTTGAACAGTTTAATGAATTTGGTGAAATCTATTGAAGTACATGATCCAGTGATCGTTAGTGTCCGATGAATATCATAGATACCTTTCAATTATTTTTTCCTCGCTGTTATTGAAAAACAACTTATTAGTAAATGTGAATGAGAATTTGATAAAATCACCGTACACGAAGATCGGACATAAAATTCAGCGTAAGAATTTCGATAATTCGCAAAATATTGTGACTTGGAGATTCGTTATTTTCAATGCTAGCACTGCAAGGTTACAAAATCGTGCTTCACACAGAATTTGTTAGTATTTACATGGATTATTCAAGCTTTTAATTCATGAACGAATTCAGTGAACCTTGAAGTGTTATCCATATGCACTCATAACCTCAAAACTGCTGATCTTAGAGATACATTTGGCAAAACATCTAGACATCAAGACATATCTTGAAGATGTTCATGTTTATTGGGCATTGACAAAAGACGAAACAAAATTGAGAATAATTCTGTAGAATGGGACGAATCGATGCATTAATTAATGCGATACAAAGCTAAGAGCTTCACGGGGATGTATCCTCATTGTGTATTCCAATCACTTCCACGCTAATTCGATTCCACATTTCCGCTGCCATTGTATGCGCAACATATTGTTGTAAGATGCGTATTGAATATGATGTTATCCCACAACCATTGGAAATAAATTCAGAATGGATCGGGTGGAATTAATTCATTGTCGAAAGGAAATGGGTGTGAGAAGAGAGATATGCTTTAGAGAACATTAATTGTACTACTATTCTGTATTAGTGGTGCGTTCATTAGATTCGTTCGTGTTCGAATGAGAGATTGAAGAAAGGATCGAAGGAATCGAGGATTGTTTATATACTTAATTGATCGATCAACAAAAGCAAAACGTGCATGTAAAAGTATATCAAACTTTGCGCATGTTAATTAAATTCTATCGCTGTATCGTATCTCATTCTTATCGGAGAAAAGTTTGTCTCCTGGTCCTACTAAACGTTGACGGCGTCATACTCTTTGGAAACTCCCGTGCGAGATGTGGTGTAATCATACTTTGAACAACTACAACGACGGACTTGCGTGAAACTCCGATCCTCGTACTTTCGAAATATAGACTTTGACAAAACGAGAAGAGGTTGTACAAGGTTCCCTGTACAGCGTGGATCTTGTTCTTATTATTTATCCCCGTAAAGTTCTATCGATGAGAAGAATTCATTCTCCGAATGATCTGATGGTTTTCCGATAAACAGATCATTCTCTTCATATTTCCTCATTGATGTCGCTCGAGGGAACTGAAATTCCCTCGAAACGGAGGAAAAATATTTCAAGGAATTTTCTCATGAGAGATATTTCGAACTTCACTTCCGGGATCGTCAGGAATTCGTTTGGGATGCTGCAGGTTCGTGTATAATAGCTTGTCCTCTCTCTTCTTTTTAATTCATAATATACATAAATAAATGTAATCTGTTAAAATTTCATGAAATACGAGAATATCGTTTATATATTCTTTTTGGAAAAACACCTGAATATGTTTGTAAAAATGAATGCATCGCCGAAGGGATGGTGAACCGAATATATACGCATATACGAATGCTTTTGACCGATTTTATCAATCCGATTATAATTCGTACAACCGACCTCAAGCTGGTATCAGCAGTAACAGTGGTGGAAGTAAAAGCATCAACAACAATGAAGCGATGGTAGTCGTTCTAAACGGCTTAAAGTTCATTGGAGCTCGTTCACGAACAATGAGAGAGAGATGATAATTCAAATTCGATGCAAGTTGGGCAACGCTTCCATCGATTAGTTGAAACGGACTATATTCCAGAATTCGTTTGAAATTCTTATGGAACATTCCTGCTAGGGAGGGAAAAAAACAATCAATTGCGAATGAATCTATCATAACCTTTCTTTGTATTAATCATATAAATCTGCTAGATCAATCACGTGCTTTTTTGTTGAGATTCCTTCTTTTTACCATCGTATGAATACACATACACTACATGGATTTTCATCAGCCAAAACCTCTCGGCAGTTTGTTCATCGAAAACGACGTAGAGCCGCCATACGAATAGCTTCTCGTAAAACAATTCGGTTTGAGTAGAATCGCCACTCTCGGCTCTCTTGAACAATTCCGATTTTCATGGCACGTTCGGACGTATAAAAGGATAACCAGATGAGGAAGGATAGACAAAAACAGAAAAACGGTGGAAAAAAGAAAAATATCGATGTACATCTATACACAACACGTAGGTGCGAGAGATATATAAGAAAGGAAGCGTATAAAATCTAAATAGCCTATCGTAAAACGTTGAAACACTCCCTCCGCGAGTTGAAAGGACTTCTCCCCCTTCTTCTCACCTTGTATCCTCCTCCATCTTTTCACCTTCGATACAATAAATTCTCTTTCACCCTCAAACGTCCATTTATAATGGTTATTTCTTTTGAGGATGTTCAATGTTCTACACTGTTAGAATCGTACTGCTGTGGAGGAACGAATCGAATGGTCATTTCAAAAGCGGATCGTATGAATTTCGAATTCCTGTGGATGCGATCCGACGATAAAAGCGTTACTTTCTTCCCCTCGATGGAGAAAAAGGAAAAGAAATTTCTCCTACGAAATTACAATAACGATGCCAGAGAAGATCAAATTCGTTGAAATCTAAATCTAGAGCAGACGACGACTACGACTACTTAGCGCTGTGACGACGAGGATCACGACGAGTTTTTCGAGGAAGTAAGATAAGGGTGAAAATAATAAGAAGAAGGGTGTAGGAGCGAGGAAAAGAGAGCAGGTCATCGTATGCTTTTGATTAAAATACCCGCTCTACGAGCCATCCCGAGAGGTAAATGTGGTGCTATGAACTGTGCACGGTGCACATCGACGGTAGTGCTCGACCACAATTGCGCTCAAGAGCACAGTTTACTTTGGTGGTGGTTGAACCAAGTCGGGTCGAAACTGGGGAGACAGGGGAGGTGGGAGACATTGCAGCATCCCTCGCAACATAACCATATAGCGGATAATATTTAGCTTGTGTTTATATATATTAAGAAATTGAGATAGCTTTTCTGAGAATGTAGGTAAGATGTTCTTTGGCTTCACCCCCAAGAAAGTAATTGATTTTTTCTCCCATATACCAGAGATGAAATGAGAGAACGATATTTATTACAGTTTCAAAATAACAAACATATCTATTCAATCCTGGTTTCCTATCAATTTCACGAATAAGGGCACTCCTAAAGTCACAACGGTGAGGAAAATTATCCAGCACAGTTTCATCAGACAAGATGAAAAATGTTCCTTGGATCCTGAATTTTATCGTGGAGAACACAAGAACGATGATTGGACGTTTAAATTCAACCACGCGTCTCGGCAATATAGCATAGTCAATCTCGATAGTATATTCAAGAGCATCGCTCGTCCGTGACTTCCGGCTGGTTTTCTTGCTTCGCTCGAATGTTAATAGCCTTAATTACTGTGGCCCGACTGACTATGTAACGCGAGAAACGGCGATGACGAGGAAATCGACGATGTCGACGACGACGACGAGGGAAAGTGGGATAGAAAAGGACCTTGCTTGCGCCCGGAAAACCACAGCGAACTCCGAGGACAGTCGTATGAATATTTACGAACGGTTTATTTGCGGGCCAAGTTTCGATCTTCTTACTCGAACTGCTAACGCAAAATGTTCTGTTCCTTCAACTTTATATGCATAGATATATATGTATTTATACATATATATATATATATATCGCTTCGGCTATTGTCATCTTTGCTCTCCAAGTCCTACTTCAAAACTTTCCAACCGAGGGATGAATTCATCACAATTCCTTTTTACACTTTTCCATATACTCGGCTGTCCCTACCTTGCTGGATCTGAAATCGGATTTGTATTGTGAGAAATTTTTCTGGACTGACGTGCGGATTTTGTATACGAAAATACGCATCTTTGGAATACAGAAATGAGATTGAAGAGCAGAGGGGATAAATCAAAAGACGTGTCTTATTAGTTGATAATGACATTTCGTTATGATCAACAGGAGAATCATTATACCAGGGCTATGGTGCTATTAATGCACCAAATGATAGTGGAATCATATTCCTATCTATTGATTATGAACAGTAATGGTCAACATCGTTGTGGTTGTTGGCAAAAAACAATTTGTATTGTGTACTGAAAACAATCTCCGAACGAGGAGTTAGTATTCTTTGATTCATCAGAAGTAAATGAAACATATATTGGAAATTTTTATGCTATAGGAAAGAGCAGACTGGAACGAATTTTTTTATCATAATAAGTTATTTTTCATGGTCACATACACGGAAAAAATAATTTAGCTGCAGCAGCTAAGTAGCTAGCACGGACACGAACAGCCATTAAATTAGCTCCTGCAGCTAGATTTGAGCTGTTACCGCAAATAAATTGACTACAAATACAAATTTTTTTGCTGTAACAGCTAAAGTTTAGCTGCAGGAGTTTAGCCAATTTAATGGCTGTCCGTGTCCGTGCTAGCTACTTAGCTGCTACAGCTAAATTATTTTTTCCGTGTATAATTTGGTATATCCTTATGAACAGAGCAAGAAATTTAAGGTTTTTCAGAATGATTTTGAAACTTCTATAATGATCACGGATTTATCAATCTTTTTTGCCTCAATGAGCAGGTTGATTTCTTTCAATGAATGTGTTATCAACTGATGACATGGAACGTGTTCGACAAGAAAATTCATATCAAATTCTAAAATCACCTACCTAACACAAATTCATCTTCCTCGTCCTTCCTATCCTTTTTCCAGCATCACAAATGTTGGAGGTTAAAATGAAACGGACTCAAGTTTATCGAATTCACTTAACTTAATTGAAGATGTGGTGGAGGCATGCGAATTAGTTCAGAAGGAAAAATTGTCAATCTACAAGGCCTCGGGAGTGATGCGAATTCCATAGACCTCATTGAAACGCCATCACATCATGAATTGCATAAAAGATAAGTTTTCCAAGTTAGGGAGACCTTTTGCTTCGAGCAATGATGCAGAAAACCAGTTAGTTGGTGCAGTGTATATATCTGATATGCAAGAAGTGGGGGTTTGGCTTGATGGTTGATCAAATTCGCATTATTGCTTATAAGCTTCCTGGAGAATTGGATAGACAAACATATTTCAATGATCAAGGAAAGGAAATTGCTAGCAAGTGTTGGTGGATGAAAATCCCTCAACGTATAGAGCATCGAACCCTCAAATGCTTTCAGATTTTTGCACAAAATTGAAAAATCTACTCGCTGAGCTGGATAAACCAAGTCAAATCTGGAATTTTGACGAAACAGGATTATCTTACGTACACGGAAAAAATAATTTAGCTGCCGCAGCTAAGTGGCTAGCACGGACACGGACAGCCATCAAATTGGCTCCTACAGCTAAATTTTAGCTGTGACAGCAAAAAAATTTGCATTTGTAGTTGATTTATTTGCGGTAACAGCTAAAACTTAGCTGCAGGAGCTAATTTGATGGCTCTCCGTGTCCGTGCTAGCTACTTAGCTGCTGCAGCTAAATTATTTTTTCCGTGTAGTTAAACCAAACAAAATAGTTGCGAAATTGGGGAGAAAGTACATTGACACGAGGACCTATGCCGAAAGAGGAGATAATCATACTGTCATGGGATGCATCTGTGCAAACCCCACTTGTGATATTTGAAGAAGTGAGATGGAATGATGACCTGAAAAGGAGGAAGCTTTCCAAACTCGCTTGTCGAAATTTCCCCAAAAGATTGGATAAATTCAGCAATTCTTCTCGAATGGTGTCAACTTGTCATCAACAATATTCCGAAAGAAAGACCCGTTTTACTTTTGATGGATTCTCATTCTCCACATTCAAGTCCAGAGGTGATACAATTGGCAAGGGAAAATCAAATTCACTTATTTACATTGCCAGCACAGACAAGTCATCCACCACAGCCATCGCCCGGTGGGGGTTTATCAACCTTTAAAAGCAGCTTGGAACAACTAGATATAATTTCCATCAACTGTTCAAGCCAGTGTCAAATGGCAGCTTCACTCAATTCAATATAGTTAATTCTTTGAAAAAGAACTGGGATTATGCCATTCAATTCAGAAGTAATTTCTTCAGAAGCTACAGCATCGTCACAATTGGCTGAAAGACTCATGTCAATGAACCACGAATTGACAATTGAAAATCAGTTTCCTTCTGATCCTATAAAAGGATTGTTGCAAATTCCGAATGCTACCAAAGTGAACAAATGCAGGCCAAATCGCGACTCTCCAGCAAAACATTACAAATGAAGACATTACCTGAAACATCCCCAAAAAATAATCAAGGCAGACCGAAGGCAAATTTTTCTTTGTCCAAATCTTCCACGTCTATGCGATCTACAGTGATCCCTTAGTGGAAATGGAGAATTCGAATGGATTGGAATGGATTCGAATTCTATCCTCCTGAATCCATTCGAATCTATTTCTATAACGTCTATTCCAAGCGGAGTGAAAAGTCCATCCAATGCATTCCGAATTTGATTCCAATATAATTGTATTCATGACAGTGTAAAAAAATTTAATACATTTTTATCCATTTGAATCTTTATCCTTTTCAATACTGAATCCGGTATATATAATTTTTGATTCATCCAATGAATTTTCAAGTCGCGATAATTCAATCCATTTTCATACTGATCACGGTATAGACATTGAATCCGTTTCAATCGTTTTTCATCCCCTGTCTATTTCAATCTCTAAATTGACAATGAGAATGAATCCACATATATTTTGTTGAATTCATCTTCTGGGGTGGATAGAATGAAGATATTTCATTACAATCGCAAGATTAAGTGACATTCAAAATGGTACTTAATCCTCATTGAAGATCATAATCAACTGTAATTCATTTTGATATATTGAAATGGATAGAGTGGATTCATATTTTATTGAAGATTAGAATGAATGAATAGATGTACACTTGAATCCATTTTTTGGGATTGAAAAAGATAAAGGAATCTTATTACAATTGAAATATAAAGTGACATTCAAATGATATTTAATTCAAATGGAAACCCAATTAAACTAGAATCCATTTTCATGCATTGAAGCGGATACAGCAAATCCCTATTCAGGCCCGATATCAAAAAGCGGTGCAGAAAATGACATTGAAAGTGGGTAGGAATGAATACAAATTTCCTTATCCATTCCTATTCTCGATCCCCACTTTTCCTAATCCATTTTTATAGAATGAAATGGATAAACCAAATTTCTGTGTAGATCAATGTCCAAAAGTGGTGCAGAAAATGACATTGAAAGTGGGTAGGAATGAATTCAAATGTCCTCATCCATTTCTATTCTCAATCCTCACTTCTCCTAATCCATTTTTATGGATTCAAATGGATAAAACAAATTTCTATCCAGGTCAATGTCCAAAAGTGGTGGAGAAAATGACATTGAAAGTGGGTAGGAATAAATACAAACTTCCTTATCCATTTCTATTCTCGATCCTCACTTTCCCTAATCCATTTTTATGGATTGAAATGGATGAACTAAATTTCTATCCAGGTCAATGTCCAAAAGTGGTGCAGAAAATAACGTTGAAAGTGGATAGAAACCAATACGAATTTGTTTATCCATTTCTAACCTCGATTTTCACTAGGGTCGAAAAAAAAACCACACGCGGAGAAAAGTTACCTGAAAAATTACTACGCTTTATAGTAAAATAGGGACAAAATCACATTTTGGGGTTATGTATTATATGCTGTCATTAAAATTACTATACTTTCTATCAATAAATAACAGAATTCCATCACTGCTTACTAGAAAGTATAGTAATTTGAATGACAACATATAATACATAACCCCAAAATGTGATTTTGTCCTTAGTTTACTATGAGATGAGATTTGTTGTACTGAAAATGGAGATTCTCCTTAAATTGTCCATAAATCCAATCACCAACCAATTCGTATGCTGATCTTTATTTGGCTATTTTGCTACATTTGACGACAAAAAATAGCTAAGATATTCATATGTTGCGTCAAATTCATGCGTTTCAACGTTTTCCAGAATTATCAATTATCAGACAGTCTACCAGACTATCATCAAATTACCTCAATCATCAACAATTTACCTACCTCAAATACAAATTCACTTACTTATGGATATTTAGATTCAGATCAAACTTGAAACGTTGATGTCCTATTCCCAGCGTGTATGAACTCTGGCCCAGTCTTCAGCCCCCATTGGCAGAATGGGGCCCTTACTGGGCCGGCATGGGCCCCATGGTGCATACATGCCAGGGCTACAATTGTTGAAAACATGTGGAAGAATATATTCAACCCATAGCTGCCACACTGGGATCGATTATGGCCTCAACTGTAAACGTACACTGGAGCCAAACTGTGCGTACATATGTCTTCAAAAAATTTCAGAGAGTACTAAAACTATTCCCAATTTTAATCAAATAATTTCCTTCGAGAAAAATTCATTTCGAATCGGTGAAAAAATTATGTGTGCAGCACACATGCATCGCTTATTTTCATCGATCGATCGGTATATTTTCGCTTCTAAATGACATTATCACTGTTTCATGAAAGAGAATTACGTAAAACATGAACAATCATGTCACGGTAGGATGGAGTAAGGTGAAGGAACTCTAAAGTGGCACCAGATTGCGCGGAAAGTTCGAATTATCGAGTTTCTTGATGGCAATTCAAGGTTGAATCATGTTGGGGTCAGTCTGATCCCAGTGTGGCCGCTAAGGGTTGATGAGTTATAGGTTCCTGTCAACTCACAGGGCCGTGGAGGGAAAATCCGGACCCAGGGGGAAGCGACTTACGGGCCCCAATTTTCTTGAAATTGGGTTGAAGAAGGGTTGGAAAATTTTATTCTCACAAAGGAATAATACAAATTTCCTTGACTTCAAGATCAAAAATATACACCTCATCATACAACTTTCGTTTCATTTGAATTGGAAACCGTTTGACAAAAATGGAAGGAGATAAAGTACTTAGGAAAAATCCGGGCCCGGGGGGCGCCCCTCTCGTCAGGCCTGTCCACTCATCTACGGAAGTTATTTACAATCAAACGCAGAATGTCATCGAATTACTTTCCCCTACCCCACTCTCTACGCGAGTATTTGACTTTCTACTTCCTTTCAATATAATCTTCAAAGAACACGAAGAAAAACAAATTCCCTGTGACAGCAAAGTCTGATTTTGCTGGACCAGCAAATTTTCTCAGCAATCTTGTTAGCTATGATAACGATTCTTTAGCTGTCGCGTCAAAGATTTTGATTTTTCCAACAAAATTTGTTCCCTATCGTATATATGATACGGAAATTTGCTGGATAAGCAAACATTCTTCAAAAAATCGCTGTCGTAGCTAACAAAATTGCTGCGATAGAAAATAATTTGCTGTCACAGCAAAAAATCTGCTGCTCCAGCCAAAAGAATCTAGGAAAATTATTTTTTCCTGTCACAGCAAATTTCTTTTTTCTCCGTGGATGTTGCTCGGATGCGAATGGAATATCATACGCGGAGAAAAAGGAATTCGCTGTGGCAGCGAAATCTACTTTTGCTGGGTTCCTTTTGCCAGAGCAGCAAATTTTTTGCTGTTCCAGCAATCTTGTTAGCTGCGACAGCGAATTTTTAGCTGTGGCAGCAGAAAATGTTTGCTATCCCAGCAAAATTTGTTTGCAATTCTGTATATAATACTGAAAATTTGCTGGCGGGGCAAACATGTTTTGCTGCCACAGCTAAAAAATGGCTGTCGTAGCTAACACGATTGCTGTTATAGCAAATTTTTAGCTAGGTCAGCAAAAAAACTTGCTATTCTATATATAATACCTCGATTCGCTGCGTCAGCAAATTTTTTCTCTCCGTGATATTATTTTTTCCTTTTTTGTGAGGAAGAACATTTCTCTTTTCAAATTTTCTATGAACATCCTTTCCATCACTCTCATCTAAACGTAATGAAATACAATTTGACAGAACACTGTTTATATTTAGGTTGAGTCATGAAAACACGACCTTATTGCTCTCATTTTTCTTGCCTCTCTTAATTCACCTTGATTATTTTCTCCTTGGATTTTTTTCTGCTGCCTTCTCACGAGTCTTATCAGATTCATTTGTTACACACCGGTATACACACTCATCAGCCCATGTAAATGATTATTGAGTGCACATGAAATTTCATCGATTCGACATCAATTTCAGGGAACAAAAGATAGAAAATGCGAAGATTATGTACAAAAAAAAGAACTATTATATAGAATCTGCTTAGAACACATCCACTGAGGTTTAGGGGAAACATTCCCTGGTGGAAAAAATTTCTTTGGATTTCACTGAAGAAGATCTGAAAAATCTTGCTGATTGGGCACGTTTTTCCATTGAAAATTTGTTTGAATATCTTCGAAAAACTCTGAATTTGTATGGAAAACACTGAAACTTTCTGAAAAACTATAAATTCCTCTGAAATTTCCAGAAAAATTTTTTTATCAGACTCGTCAAAGTCTCGGCAAAGTTTCATTGAAAAAGCTCATTGAACCTTACAAAATTATCCAAACAGCCATTGATTATTGGCATGAATTATTGCATCACATCCCCGAAAGAACACAAACCTTCAGGAACGTTCATTGAGCCTTCAACGAAGGTCTGAATCTGTTACGATATAATCTCAACATCATGACTCATAGTAATCACGAACAATGGATTGATTTATGTGCATTTATTCTTTGTTCCAGGTAAGTTTCGAGCTACCCGTTGTTCTCATTGACTCCCGTCGCGTCGGTGAGTTGCTTTTGAAATCCTGCAAAGCTCGATACACGATTGATCCTTCAACGTCCGAGCGGTAATTGAAAATCTTGAACGTTTCTTTGCAATTTCTCCCATAGGTCATGACGAAGAAATACAAATTATGGACCGTAATTAAATGAGAAAACTTGCGGAATCAAACTCCGTTACAGAACGAAGGCAAAGTTCTATCCACGGGATTTTGATTAAAGTAAATATTTAAGAAAATGTCTCAACTTCCTTGCTCGCAATATTTTCCACCTGTTGACGGATAGAATTTCACGGCTGAAAAAATGATGTGATGGAACGTTTAAACGAGAGCCAGCCACATCAATTCTCTCTACAAACATTCTGTAACGAGAGGAGGAGAATAGCGCCAAGTGGTTTTAGATGTAACGTTGTATAACGTTGATCACATGAGAATTTCTCTCGTCAATTTTTGTCCCATTGCGTTCTTCAAACAATACTAAAATCCAAGGGGTGGCAAATATTGACTCTGCCTTGATATCATATTGATATAAATCAATTTAATTACACGCTGTTATCAAATTCGCGGATATGGAATGTAAACTCGACATTTGTCAAATCCTTGTTACATCGTTTGCTGTGTTGAGAATTCACTCTTGTTCCAGAATTTTTATTCAAAATTCTATCCGGTTTGATCGCGAAAGAACAATTGAAAATCCTTTTTTTATTTTCAAATTCACTCTCTTCGCGATAATACTTCACGAGTCTCTGGGGTGGCATAGCGTTGGTGAACGTAATGTGTTAATGATACCCTAGAGGAAAATGAAAGAACTGTGGGTTTAACTTCACGTCAAGGTTGTTAGAGGTGCATTATATTGTTAATTGAAAAAAGAAGAGAAAAACACACGGGAAGAGGAAATAAGCACTCTTCAAGATTTTTGTTCCACTTTTCTCCTCTTTTTCTTCATCATTTTTGAAATGAAAACAATCGACAAAACTGAGAGAAATTTTTCCCCAACGTTCCATCGTGGAATATTAATTATAAAGAGACAGGGTGACGTCTCGACGCCAAGTACACGATTGAAAAACAGATTTTGTCGCTACCGTGGATCACACTTAAGAATCCCCCACTTCCCAACTTCGTGGATTATAAAAATGTGAACGAAGTTTGAAGATTTGTTTGAAAAAAAACTACACGACGCAGAGTACTTTATTCTTCCCATTGATCATGTCTTTTTTCCATCGTTCCGGCATCCAGTGATTTTACGAATTTTATTATACCCCGTGATAAAAGAACTTTGCATGACAATGAGAAATTACAAAATTCATTATTCCTCGATACAGACTCGTATTACATTTTCGATCCACCACTCGGCGATTTATGAAACCGATTTCTGTAATTCCGAAGCTATATTTTATGGAATGAATTTCTTCTTGCGGAATGAATTCCCTCTCGTCTTTTATTTATCGACGCGGACGTAGTAATGTCGTAATAACCGAACCCAGGATTCTCGAATATTTCTCATATATTCCCCCGTCAAAGGGAATTTTCTAAACAATTTAGTTTAGTTTTCACTTTGGCGAAAATGATTTACTCACTTTCATCTACCTTTCTACTCGGCTCGACTTCCCTTTATTATTAGTGTCATGCTTTCCCTCTCATTCATCTCGCCTAAATTCTCCTCCGACTTTCTCTACTACGAAGATAAATGTTCGAGTAATATAAGCCGTATACCGGTACCTCCATCCCATTCCAACTCGTCCCAAAGTAACGTGTATCATCAAGTCCGACGTAGCGATGCACACGTCACACGTGATATCCGCGTTCAATTAGCAGATATTACAGAGACTGATGCGACTGCAGTTGTAGGGAGAACAACAACGGTTACAACGTAATTCTATCCAGATGAAGTTAATCCATGAATTAATAACTGAACCATTGGTATACGGTAATGGATAACGTGGTTCTTCCTGTTGCGATAACTGGAACCATTGATCGCAAAAGTTGAACGAGTACAACGTACCGGAGCCACGATTCGCACTGGAAGTGCTTCTATTGTCGATGTACTTCCATTGCGAATCGTAATTAATTAATGCGGTACCCGTAAGTGATGCCTGTCGAATCGTTTTACGTATACGTGGGTAGCAGCGGCAGCCGCCGCCGTTCGTATACACGAAACCTCACCAATTTTGCGGCATAGGCTCGCTTGTGCTGCGGTTTCGAGGTATCGATATCGCGGTCGAGTGTCCAATTTGCGAATGTCGACGAATCCAGTGATTTACCGACGACAACGCCCAAGGCATTGCATGGCAAGTTGCTGCTGTCTCCTCTGTCTACTAACTGCTTCGTGTTAACCCATCCCTGCGCTACATTTCTCCTCAATATTTTTGCGACGTACTTGGCGTCGTGAACGGTGGAAGTAAAAACATTAAACGCCATACAAAATTCATAAATCGAATCAAGAAAGTTGGTTAATGTGCGGAGAAGTAAGTTTATCGATTTCCATTATCCTCACGGTTAAACAGTCTTAACACCCTACGCTGCTGTATTTCAAATACAACGATATAACTTTCCCTTTCTCTCGAATCATTAAAGTTTAATATAGGACCAGGATGAATGGATAATAATTTTTTTCAAGGATAGATACATTAAATAATATAACGATGATGAATATAGATGGGAAAAGAAAAAAGGTTTCTCTTTTGCGCGACAAAACGATCGAGTCCAGTTTAACCCTCTTGAATGTGGAGAGCACTCGTTGCAAACCTTTTGAAACGTGAACGGGAAAGTAATCCCGGCTCTGTGTCAAAGTGAAGGCTTATGCATGATCCATGACTGTACGTATTTCACAGATATATATGCGCACATACATCTAGCTTTCGAAAATTCCATACACATAAGCTGATATCAATCGGACCATCATACAATGAGACAACACTGCTGGCCGGTATAGGATGAGGATCCGTCTCTAAAGCCGATATCGTACCCATCTATCGGCACACACTCAGCAGAATTTATACAGTGAAGTGGCCACCGAAGTTCGAGAGACGAGACTTGCGAAGGTGGAGTCAGGACACGACAGGGATCTATATATAAAATATGTGTGTATACATACCGTCTAGCTCATCCCTTTCCAAAGATCTTTTCGGACCTAGAGATAACGCTTTGTATCCTATTGGATTTTCTTTATATCCTCTTTTCTTCTATCTATTGTCATTGTTTCTCTTCTTTTTTTCTTTCAGAAAGAAAAGAAAAACAATTTCGTTGCCTTCTCGTATGGATTTTTATCTGGAACTAACGTATTCTACATCTATCGTCAGCTTGAGATTCTTTGCATATTCGTTTTTCGAAAAAAAAAGCGATACTTTGGGACGTGTAATTTGGATTTTTTTTTAATTAAACGGAGAGAACGGAATCAGTGAGGTTTATATGTACATATTGTTTTGAATATTCAAACTGCATCCTGTAGGACCAGTAAAATTCGTTTATGTAACGGAAATTGCAGTATCAAAAATTTCGAAATTCTCTTCACATTAGTTCCGTTTAAGAACATGCCACACTGAAAATGTAATTTTGAATAATCTTCTTATCGTCAATTGACACCTTTATCTTGATGATTTAATGGGTTTCAAACTGCTCTGATTTGTGGAGAGATTTTGATAATTTGCTAAATTCTATGTCCATTGGAATGGACATTGGTCAGGTCAGAAAGGGTTCATTTTTCCTCAGTTGAGTGAAATTTTTCTTCTCTTGCTTCAAAACGCTCACGTTGATTGTTTGTTCCTGCCGTATTTTCTCAGCTTGAGTTATGCTCACCTCATTTACTTTTATACTTCGTGAGACTTGGTTTGATTTTATATTCCTCAATTTGCAGTATATTCTGTTGAAGCTTCTCATCTTCACATCTCTTATCGAATCTCCTAAATATGTCATAGTTGAACTTGTGAAGCAAATGAGTATCATGTATGATTCAGAGCAATTCACTTTAATTCAGTCTCCAAAGATAATTTATTAAGTGGACATAGAATTGGTATACAATTTATATACATTATATAAATCATGTAATATTTCTTCTCCCAGAGAGGATTGATTACAATTTTCACACAGCGTAAACCTAAATTCTCCCATTCAAATTTTATATAGAGAGATATTCTTTGAATCTAACGAAGAAAGAATAGAAATCAGGCTCTGACTGATGCGAATTGACAGTCCCAAGACCGCGGGATACACTGTCCTCCTCCAATCCTCTCTCAATTCTTCTCTCTCGGCGTTCATTCCGGTGCTGCCAGATTCGAGGCGTACACTACACAGTTCCTTCCCCCTCCATCGAGCCACTCTCCTTTCCCCCACCATGCAAATCAAGTCAGGCGAGCGAGAGAGAAGGTGAGGTACTTTTTCACATGGTGGGGGAAAGGAGAGTGGCTCGATGGAGGGGGAAGGAACGGTATATGCCTCGAGCATGCGCGAAAGTGAAGGATAGGATGCTATACCTGTCAAAAAACAGTGTTGAATTCAGATCGTTCCATAACAAACACAACAGGAAAACCCCTGAATTTCAATTTCAAATTAAGATGAAAATAATTCAAGTCAAATTTTTGTCAGTGTCGGTGGTTGTCAGAAAAGGACGAGTTTCACGAACCATCTCTGCCAACTTCCCGCCGTCCTTGACTCCACAAAATTATCAATCCAATCAATCAAGAGCGTGTTTCTCATTGACCAAATCGTGGTGTAATTCCTTCTTCTATTCTGAATTGATGTCTGTGGTGTCGTATCGTTTGCCAGCGAGTTCTCCCTTCAGTACTGCGACTAGTTCAACAGTTCATCATGCTAAAGGGGTCTCCCATGAGAATGCCTAAATCCTGGGAGCCAGGACAACTACGCGAACAGGGTTTAACATACTCTAATTGGGATTCTGGCTTCATGAATTCCCCATTGATCAAACGTATGTGCAAAAGAATGCATAGTGAGGCCAAAGTCAGGAATGGCATTTTGTTGATGTATCTGAAAACGAAAGAAATCTAAGTATATATCGATGATGACAAATTCTACGGAATTTTGTAGTCAAGTATTGACGTGTATGCGGAGTCGTGAATACAAGATTCAATCAGATTTGGCAGGATTCGATCAGAATTACCTTGAGAAGATACATTAATCTGGTAGAATCTCATTGAGAATGGTTGAATAGGATTTGGTCAGAACATGGTGCAAGATTCAATGAGATTTCGCAAGAATCAATGGGTTTTTTTAACCAGGGGATTTCCACAATCATTTTTTACACTATAGAATTCATGGAGCTGAATTGATTTGATTGATTTGATTGATCATTCATTTGTCCTGATTATTGAGTGCTGTTAGGGAACTCGTCAAAAAACATACGTCACTTTTGACCAAAATTTCCCTCAAAATTGTCATTCTCGTGCGAATCGTAAATAAGAAAATTTTCAGAAAGATCCTCAAAAAGATCGATCTTTTTGCTTCCTCGTTAGAGGGAAGCTTTGTGATCGTTTCGAGGGACCGAAAATTTTTTTATCCCCAAACTCAAAATATTCCTTCAAACTCGGAGGAAATTCTTGGTTCCATATCGGTCCATCTGTCTGTCTTTCTGCGTGTGTGTGTGTGTATGAAAAAAAATCCGGTACACAAATACAAGGAATCCCTAGCATTTAAATACAATGGGGCCTATACTGGCCTAGCATGAGCCCCATTCTGCCTACGTAGCCCCAATACGGGGCTACCGGAGATGGTATCTCATTGAATTGATCGAGAATCCTTGTTGCGTGCAAATTTATTAGAAATAAAACGATTTTTAAGATGAAATATACATATTATAGAGTGTTTTCAATTTGCGAAATCATTAGGAAATTCGCAAATTAGGGATCTCCACCCGACTGAAAAGAATTCATAGCGTTCTCTAGCTCTTATGAGCTCTTATGGTTTGGGATCCTGAGGAGGGCCTGGTGAGTCCTTTTCTGTTCTCAGTAGGCCCTAGTTAGGCACTAAAAAGCGTTGAGGAATGCCATAAATCATTTCTAGCCGTTTGGATTCCCATGATAAAATCCAAAACATTGTGGAAATTTCAAGTGAGTTATTCGGCTAACATAATAGGCTCTCAGTAAAAATGGTCCCCATAAAACCATATACAAACCATATACGGTCATACATGCAAAGAGATTTTATACCCTGAGACAAATGTGTTTCGTAGAACTAGGCAGCAAGAAAATTGTCAACATTTTATGGTTGGATGTACAATAATTTTTGTTCTTATAGCAAGAAGTAGCTGTTTCGTTAACAATAGAAATGTCGACTCAGCAATCCCTGGTGGAATAAATGTCATTGAATTTTATTGAATTCCCTTCACTTTTGGCACATTCGTTTTTCATTGAAAATGAGCAAAATTCAACAAAATTTCGGTGAAATTCATTAAATTTTAGTGAAATATATTGACTTCCATTGTAGTTCGTTGATGTTTGATAATTCTTATTAATTAATTTCATTGAAATATTGCTGTGCCAAAAGTGAACAAAATTCAACAAAATTTTTCTGCAAGGAATCATATGATTACCAATTTTTTTATGATTTTATTGTAGGTTGATATAGGACAATTCAAATTGTTGTATATTAACCCCCAATAACACAGAATATTCTGAGAATATCCTCGCAACATCCATACAATATACTGAATCGAATATTCTCACAAGAAGCGTAGAAGATTCGTAAATATATTCATAGAAAATCCTTAGAACATTTGAATGAGACTGTTTCGAATATTCTAGGAACTTTCGTACAATATGCGTACAAAGTTTGTGGGGAGATTGATGAGCAGCGCATGCGCAAGTGTCGTGATGACATGAATTCAGTAATGGCGGATGATATTGTTGACAGGCTACAGACCGTTGAGTAATATATTATTTTTATTTGTATTTAGGGAATAATAAATTGATTAAAGGTGCATTTTAATATCGCAAATGGTCTCCGAGTGCCATGTGTGACAAATAGTCCTCGAAAGTGCCCTATTGCAAAAATCCAGGTGGGAATCCAGGTACCCATCCGAAATCCCCATAGGAAGCTTGAAAATCCAGTTGGAACTCCTGGGAATCCATGATAAAAATTTCCCATGTGAGAAACCAGGTGAGAATTCACGTAGGAAACCATGGGATTCAAGCAAATCCATAGGAAACCATCCGAACTTCCTACAGGAAAACATGGGAATCCATCTGGATTCCTGTATGGATTCCCACCTGGATTTTTTCAATAGGGTGTGATAAAATATTGAGAAATGCCGTATATACAATGATTCCCTGTCGCGATCTTAAGTATCTCGTCCATCCATGTGAATCCATAATATTGCTGACAATTCATGATTACAGATGTTGATTACATCGTAAAAATATGACTGTCAACATTGCTTAGCTGACAATTTTAGTGTTAACCAGACAATTATGTGTTGCGATAAGAACAAAAATTATTGTATCTTCAACAACAAAACGTCAACAATTCTCAGTTTTACGAAACACATTTTCCTCAATGTATTCATTCATATTCCGGAAAGTTATCGAACACACATCATCTTATGTGCTCCTGATACACGCTTTTAATCGAATCCACTTGAATTCTCCATTGAATTCCACAATTTTCTAAACAAAATTCACCCACGGAGAAAAAATGGTTTGCTACCTATGGCGCCTACAAAGAAATTTGTTGCCCTTGCAAAAATATTCACTCCAGCACCTGAGACGTTCCCAGCAAACACGACTGCTGGCGTTTCAAAGGGTCAGTGATGGCTCTTCAACGGCATTGCCGGACCATCAGCGGCCCATTGAAACGCCAGTAATCATTGTTCGTAGGGTTAGTTCTGTTAACACATTTGTTCATGTCAGCAAAAAAATGTAGTTGTGTCAATCATAGTTCTTTTTGTAGACCCTATAGTAACACACCTGCTGGTTATGCCAGCAATATTTTTTGTTCTCCGTGTCGTAATTCATAGATATGGATCCAAGGTGTACTTACCCTGCTCTCTGTTCTCTTGAATTCTGAAGATTGTGCCAACCGGAAGAGTTGATTTCGAGATTTATATACTTGTGCATATGTTTCCTTATCGAATACTGTGTTGAAAGCCTGATAAAGCATTCGAAATCCGAATCATATTTGCGGATTGCATAATTAACATAAACATTCGTGTTCCGTCACTCCGTGATACATCATCATTTATTCTTTCATGTGAACATTACAGGTCCTCCAGACTAAGTGATAGGAAATTGACGAAATAATTATATAGTCTATTTGTAATGAACAAATAACAATATGAGGGTGAAAGTAAGATAAAAGTCAGTAAATAGATAAATTAATATGTTCCTCACCAAAAATTTTCCCTCTGATAAGGGATGTGCAGATGGGGCAGGTGACGATCCAGATAATTCAGTGCCTGGATTCTATCTCAACTTTCTAGGATGAGAAAAAGCGGAGATCGGACCAGGTGGATGAAGTAACTACTACAGGGCATTCGACTCAGCAAGAGAACGTTGCCCCTTGGAGCTGCTGAATCCGAAGTGCTCTGAGGTGCCGAAGTCTCGGTTGATGCAAATGTTTTCGTTGTACAATGGAGAGGGGCTTTCGTATCACCTGCTCCTATCGCATGGTCTTGGAGTTGGCAGCTTTGGTCGCCGCGGGGAGAAAAGAAGCAGAATGGCAGGCCAGATAGTTATCTTTATCTGGCTAGTAAGACCGATAAGAGTCGTGGATCAGATGGATCTGGCTCAAGCTAGCCTTCCATGAACCGGGATTCCTTTCACCAATGTATACCCTATGATAGAACGCTCTAAAAGAAACTGTAAGAGCAATTGGTTCACACTTATTCCGCCAGAACGAATTCAAGTCCATGTGAGGCCAACTGAAAAGTCAACTACTTCCTCATTCAATTATTGATATGACACAGTTTGTTCCAAGCCTACCTCCGTAAAATGGGGAAAGTGGTGGAACCACGTGGTGTCTTTTGCAAATCTCAACAATGCGACGCTGTCCATACGTTCTCCAATTGCGAACAATGGGAAGTGGAGTAGAATCTTCTCGAAGAGACGTACGCTGGCGTGACACTTGGATAGTATCGTTGGGGTCACAATTTTTTATAGATCTCTAGTAGATCGCTCTGGAAGAAATTGTAAATTCGATTGAATCACAATCATTCCGTCAGAACGGATTCCGATCCATGGGAAGGTGAGCCTGAGCCAGGATGCACTAACAGCTATTACTCGCTTTGCGGAATCGATTCTGCAACACAAGAGAAGACCTCCCAATGCGAGAACCGATAGGGCCATGTGAAGGCCAAAGCATCTCCTGAATTAATGCGTTGAACACTTCCGGGGGTAATTCATGCCCATATGAAGATTCTTAGGTTCCGCCAATGCTGATAATAAAATATAGCTATAGGCGGAATGTTGACAGCCAAGGCTTGGCAATCTATAAATATTCAATGTTGATTAACTACGATTATGATCTTGTACCAATATCGGTGTTCAACGAATTTAGGTTGTCAGCCTAGCGTTGATTCACAATTCCGCCAGGCTTGGCGCTTGCTAGGCTCATCCTTGGTCCAACATAGTTTGACCGAACGATAGATTCTATCAAAAGTGAGGATCTTTTGGAACGTGGTTGAATATTGCCACAAACTTTGGTCTAGTATGGATAAAAATTAGTTTCCAATACAGCGCCGATCATTGGTAATAGCATGGCTGGATATTGGCATGCTCCTTAATTTGAACTTTTGATGGCTGAATTGCTAGCTAAGTGACCGATCGAGTGCTTCTCGCGAGTAGGGAGAGAGGTATACAAGGAATATATAAGGCTGAAATAATTTTCTGAAAGAACAGTCAATCGTTCTTTGTTACAGGTTACACCAGAGGGCTCTTATCGCTGATCCATATTGTGTAAACTTCTCATGGCAAACTTTAGCGACAAAGAATACCGAGTTGTTTACAGATAAATGAGGAAAAAACACCACTATCCCAAATAACATATATTGAAAATTGTGAAATGTGAATAATTTTCATATATTTTTGGATTACTTATTGTTTACAGTTTTATCATTAACAAATTTGTCTATTGTTTGCCAATGGATGGTCTATTTCATTGCCATTTCTGCACCAATGATGGGGCTTCATTGGAAAAACACATCGATAAATCATAAAATGATGTTATTATTTCAGTGTTGCGCCATGCTTGGTTGCCAAGCCTCGGCCATACTTCATCTACAATTTCTGTATGAGAAGGGGGTATATACTGGGAAGCAATCCAGCTCCCTGACGGTGGATAAAGCATTCCCTCTTTTATAAAACAAAAAAAATCACAACAATAATTTTTCATCGTCTGATTATCAATCACTCAATTCGTTGTTCATTAATTGTTCATTCGGATCAGTGTTGATCCATTAGGTAGAATTTTTTGATAAAAAAACAAATGATTCATTAAGTTGTTTATAATATTAATTAAAATTTTAAGCATTGTTATCATTTTATTATTACATAATTATTGAATCATTCGTGCAAAATCATTCAATTAATTGTTGATATAATTAATCATTGATTCGAATTTTTGAAATTATTCGGATTTGACTGATAAATGGACTTTACCCAATGAACAATTTTTTGGCCAACATTGGAAACTGTCTTGAAGAATTATCCGTGATATCTTTCAGATAGGATTTAGAACTTTTGAGAAAGACATCGAAGAGATGGAAGAAATCAACACAATAGAGATCATTTGGACATCTTTTAAAACACATTATGAAGGTTTCAAATGAACGCTTACTGGGTGTTGAATAAATTCGGAGCTTCCGGAGTGAAGCCGCTGTTTGTATCGGTTGGTTACCGACGTTTCGTCATCATTGCAGCTGAAACATTGATGATGAAACGTCGGTAAGCAACCCATACAAGACGCGGCTCCACTCCGGAAGCTCAAAATTTATTTAATTTTGAAAGCCACGGAAAACCGCACAGCGAATCTTCGCTGAAGCAACTAATCTTACTGGGTGTTTTTTCCTTGTGGACCTGAATGGTAGAATCCAAGATTAGGTTCAAAGTTCAAACAGAATTAAATCTGAATCATTCCGATTCTTTGTTGAATTATAGTCACTTGTCCAATTTATGTATCAATTATCGAAGCTTATTCGATCTTGTCAGTCATAAGCTATTCATTTCCGCTATCCCTGGTGAAAAAAAATCTCTCTGAATCTCTCTGAAATCTCTCTGAAATCTCTCTGAATTTCTCTGAATCTCTCTATATTTTGGGACAAATTTCAGAGAGATTCAGAGTAATTCCAGAGTAATTCAGAGGAAATTAGAGACTTTTCCGATAGTGATATTTTCGGAATTCTTCAACTTTCTCTAAATATCTCCGCATATCACTGAATCCCTCAGAATTTCATATATTTAAATTTGAAAGCTCCCTCTGAATTTACCTGAATATCTCTAAATTTCTCTGAATCTCCCGGAATCTAATGTATTCAGATTCCGAAGCTTCCTCTGAATTCCTCTGAATCTCTCTGATTTTCCCTGGATCTCTCTGAATTCCTCTAAATATCCCGGAATTGAATGTATTCAGATTTCAAAGCTTCATCTGAATCCTTCTGAATTTCTCTGGATTACTCTGAATCTTTCTAAATTCCTTTGAATATTTCTAAAAAATTCCACGCACAATTTTTCTTAATTTATCTTCCTCTGGAGGTCTCTAAAACTTCCAAGAAGCCTCTGAGATGCAGAACCAAGATTTTACTGAATTTATTCCTCTCTGAATTTCCCAGACTTCCCCCGCATCTCTCTGAATTCTGCTGAATCTCTCTGGATCTTTCTGAAAAATCCCTCGCACAATTTTTCTTAACTCACCTGTCTCTGTGAGTCTCTGACACTCCCTGAATACCTCTGGAATCCTGAACCAAAAATTTAGCTGAATTAATTCCTCTCTGAATTCTTCTGAATCTCTCTGAATTACTCTGAATCTCTCTGAATTACTCTGAATATTTCTGAAAAGTTCTACGCACAATCTTTCTGAATTCATCTATCTCTGAAAGTGTCTGACACTCCTTGAACGCCTCTGAAATGCAGGACCAAGAATTTCACTGAATTTGTTCCTCTCTGAATTTTCCAGAATTGCCCTGCATCTCTCTGAGTTCCTCTGAATTTTTCTGAAAAATTCAAAGCACAAGTTCTCTCAATCCACTAGTCTCTGAAATCCTCTGAATTTCTCTGATTCTTTCTGAATCTCTCTGAAACGTGAAATTTTCAGAGAGATTCAGAGAGATTTTTTTACCAGGGATGAGAATAAAAATCGTTGCCTAAGTGATCCGTTGGAATGAAATCCGTCGGTTAGTCCGTTGAGTGTTCTTATTGAATCTTATTGAGTTATTATTGGAAAAGAATTGGTCAGAATTAATTCTTTACAACATTATTCTCCGTGTAGAGGCGGTAGGGTCAAAGTAAGAGGTAAACCTTGCACCTGCTTTGCTCCTACAAGTGGTCAAAAAGGAAATTTCTACCACTTTTAGGGGCAAAGTAGGAGATAATGTCTCATTGAAACAGCTCCTACTTTCCTATCTGATGCTCCTATTGAAAAGAGGATTGTTAGCAGCAAAGTAGAGGCAATATTTCGACTCGGGAAGTCCGATAAAATGACGATATCTACGATAATTATCCAATGGAAGCCCGATATCGGGAAATCATCGGGTTGCTGGTTTGATGTTTTATCGGATAATTATTGTAGACATTGTATTTTTATCGGAATTGTCTGGTAATGAAACAACACGATAGATTCCGGGTAGTATTAATACAACTGATGATTGAACGATGAAATCCTGATATATCGGATTTTTTCATAAGGGAACTAAACAACGTATCGGAATTCGGTAAAAAGTTTTTTATTATAAAACTATTGAAGTATGTTTTTGAATTTTTTCGGAGACATAAACAACAAAATGGTGGCTTCTCAGTGTTTTTCCCTGGACATCTTTTTCTTCCGTAGTCTGCACGAAAGAGAAGAAATGGTTGCAGCAACTACTTGAATAGTCGATTTTCGACCATCTCCACAAGTAGTTGCTGCATAGTTGCACTAACTAACGTAAATACCTGAGGTATTTTGAATTAGTTGAGACAATTAACATGTTACTTGTCCTGGCTGCTGAGTAGCTGCAGCAACTACTTGAGTAGATGGTCGAAAATCGACTATTTAAGTAGTTGCTGCAACTATTTCTTTCTTTCCATGTACATAATATCATATTGAATCCAAACTTTCTTGATTCATGATCTTATTTTCAAATTTGCAGCAGTTATCGTTGTTCACAGTTCGAAAAAAATGTATAAAACACATTTCAATGGTTATACATTAAAGAACTTTTCACCAAATTTCGATACGTTGTTTAATTTTCTTGAAAAAAATTCCCCAAATGTTCTCTTTTTTTTCAACCTTCAAAGTGGTTCATCCCCTCAACCAGGACGAGCTCAACCGTTACTTTTTGTTACACTTTATCGACTTTTATCGATTCCTCACGTTTCTTTCACCTCGGTTAAAGACACAATATTCGAAAACGGCACGAAGCAAAACGTGGGAAATACATCACCAGTTCAAAAATGTTGTAGCTAAAAGGAAATCAAATGAAGGTTTGAAAACGAACATAAATTTCTGCACTTTTGGGCGTTAATGGGTTAATATATTGTACAAGTATTCAATAAATCAGCACACAAGGGTAAAGCCTGCTTTCAGTTAGAATCAAACTATATGAAGTAAAGACATGGTAGTGGTGTAAACGCCGAACGAAAGTATTTCTTCCATAAGTAACCTGAATTCCGCTCTCAGGATCCATCTATTTTAGTAATATATTTCAGTCAGAAACTGTAATCGATCAATCAACCCTTTGGTCGGTGCTCTTGACTAAAATACATTACCGAAGCATATACATCTTGAACAAAGCTCGGAATTTTCGATTATAACACTATGCGATGTCCGTTCGTATATCACGATACACGTAATTACGACACATTATGTGACCACAAAAACTCTTCATAGAAGGGGAAAAAAGCTCTGATATGCGATTGCACAGAGGTAAAAAATCTAGGAACTAGCGCATGAGTATCGATGACGTATCCATCGCAAGGAGTTTCACCGGTTTATTCCGTGGAACTTCTTGGAATATGAATATGAACCTATGCACTTATCGCATTGCCGCATAGGGTGAGCGGATAGGTTCATGTTTTTATTTCAAGGATGTCTTCTTGCGATTAGTATGCGATCGATACTCATGCGCTAATTCCTAGATTTTTTTCTCCGTATAGAAGAACCTCTGAGAAAATGAATCAATGATCTGTAGAAACATAAAACTTTGTTTCGTAGATATTCGAAGACAATTCTGTGATTTGGATTACATTTTTGAGACGGTGATCCGATGAATTTTCTCGAACAGAGTCTACGGAGTCGGGTGGCGAGATCTCCTATCTATGGCTAGCTTTCTTCTCCTTCATCTTCTTCGTCATTCCTCATCCTTCTTCACATCCGTTTCCTCTAACGTTAGCTAGCTCTTCACCGAGCTAGCTGCTTCCGGTATCTGGTTTCGTCATCGGTTATTTATATCGAAATGAACGGCAGGAGGCACCGCATCGAGGAATAATCGCGCACGAACGGAGGGATCCGAGAACCATCTAATACGTTGGAGGAAGACCGTCGAACTTTGTAGAAAAAGTTGCCAAGATCTGGAGCACGAGTTTCTTCTGTGCCCTGTTACCACACCCACCCACACACACACACACATCCAAACATTCTATCACCGAGATGAAATATCGAGAATGAGAATCTTTGGTTCTACGTGTGCAGGATAGTAGTAGCCTATAGTCCTCCACTGATCCTTTCCTCAAATTTTTTTTCCTCAATCACGTTCGAAGGGATTGAAATTGAAAATTCTCACGTCAATTGAAGAGAAATTTGTCATGCAACAAATAATGTATAATGTCAATAACTATTGTCTCGTCTCAACAGGGGACAATAAGGGATGAAAAGGTGGGTGAAAGTGGGTCGCGCGACCGGAAGGTATAATACTCGTCGAACTCCTTTTTATTCTCCTTAGCTTTCACTTCATTTACGAAAGACGAGTAAACTCACAAACTCGAGGGTGAGAGGTGGTAAGGGTTTTCTATTGGCGTGGTTGTTATCGTCGCCCCTGGCGATGGAACTCTTTATATAGATAGATCCGTTGAATCGAAGTTTAAGAATTGAAATTCCAGGGAACGGACGAGCGGTGGACGTATTCAACCCCCTTCGGTGATTCCCAATGAAATCAAATCTTATGAGTGGTGACTGGTGACCAAATTCAATTTGATCAACGAAAGATATATATTTTTTGGATTCCATCCGTGTAAGGGAGTCGAGAATGAATTTTATCCAATATCAATTTCTTTTCTATTTCATTTGGAAATTTTCCCCTTTTTCATCTCTGTTCTCTTTGATGGGACTGAATTTTCTTTTTTATTATTCTCCGTGTGATGAGATTTAGTGTCGATTGAGATTGCGGTTATTACGTTGACGATGAGGGAAACTTTCCACGATACGATCACCATTGTCCGGTTTAACTTTATACAGAAACGTATATAATATCAGAAAATACAAACAGGAGTGTTCGTGAATGCCCCGTACCCGTAGCTCTTCCCTCTTTCGTCCAACTCATCCCAGAGGACAGAATTTTCATAAGGGAAGCGTATAATGCATAATGAAAATTAAACACAGCTCGGTTGACCAACTCTATGTGGGTACTGAATGTGTGTCACGTGTGTACTTTTGGGTTCTCTGTGTGCTTATAAGCAACATGCTGTAGACAAGAACACTTGTACAATGATATTCTGGACTTTGGTATGTGCAATTTTCATGCAGTGCTGTTCTATGTTGAATGCGTGACCAGCACAATCAAATGTATTCATTATTTAGTGGATGAATGCGTCGATGGTTACAACTACAAGAGCTGGGACTTTGTCAATCAAAGTATTCGAATGTAACTGGAGTATATAAAATTCATACTAGTACTCCGGTATTGCGAATTCAATTATTTTGAATTACAGTACTCGGGGAAATTATACTAGCGATTCTCTGAATTGTTACGAGATTTTGCAGGGTCTCGGGAGAGATTGAAAAATCCCATAAGGCTTCCCAACGAAATACAATCGTTGAACTTGTAATACTACAGTCTAATTATTCTTCAGCTCAAGAACAATTCTTCAATAGAAACCGAAGTTACAAATTGAAATACGACGATAGACCGTGTTGGAGAACGTTTTCGAAACCATAGAGCTGCTAGAAATTCCTGGATAAATGGGACAGTGTCGAACTGGCTTGTATCAACACCCCCTACACGGAGTTTACTCTAGGGAAAATCAAGCTCTCTTTATAATTCCCAAAAAAAAGGAAAAGCTGAGGACTGAATAGGCTCCCAAATACTGAAGGGCCCCTGGGGAGCCAGGCTCTTCAGTATCGCTATCAAGGTCCTTCGAGTTCCCGGTTGGGTCCGTTTAGAGGTGATTGAAAAATCAGAAACCCAAATGTTTCTGGCCCGCAAGCTGAGGAACGCGCATTCTCTTGATATTTCACCCGACCGTGTCACCGTGCGTTGCAAAGCCTGCACGGTAAAAATTGGGAGTTGGTAAGCTACTCGATAGAGAACGCTCCTTCGGTTACACGAAGGAAGGGTATGAATCGCACTCCAATGCGTTTAGCTGTCCAACCCACGTGAAAATTTCTTGCTTGTGCCAATACTGACGATGAAAAATAGATAGGCGCAAAGCCAACGTTGACTGACAAGTACCACAATGTTATACCAATTTTGGAAATCATAATTACCATTGATCAACCCATCATTGGCTTAAGATTGTACCAATCATGGTTCATCGAAATCAACTTCATACGAACGATTTCATAGCATGGCTGGATATTAATCCAAACGTTCACAACGTTTAGAAGAAACGAGTACCCACTGTAGTGCCGAGCCTGGTCGAAGCTTGGCTCCGGCTAGCCACGATCCTCAATTATACATTTCCATACAAAAATTCCCGCGTCCAATGTCAAAGCGCCACCCTTCAGTATTGTTTCCAACGCTCAGTTCGTTTCTCGCGAGCGCTCAACAAACTATGCGGTTGATATACAGGATGGTGCAAAAGTCTGGATACACCCTGATACTCCCTGAACGGATGAATGTAATTCAATGATTTTTTTTCTAAATCAAACGGGGGAACAGTGTCTATCATATCAGGGGCTAAGAAGTCCTCAACCTTGAAGGGGGCGCTGAGGAGACGGAGGGGGCAAAAGCTCAATCACAATGGGGGGGGGGGGCTTGTGATAGCTCATTCAATCAGGATTTACAGCCCAAATACAGCCATTTTTGTTTTTTGAAATCGGTCAATTTTTCGCTGAATTATGCTCACTTGAAGATTGTTTTGGGAACAATCAGAGCCTATGTAGACTTTTCCAACAATCTAACGGTTGGGGTTCTTTGGATAGGGAGGAAGATTATATATCATCCCATGGGAATGTAAATCCAAACCTCCGGGTGGGGGCTATGGGAGTGGTAGAGAAGACAAAAATCTCAGATTAAATTAGGGGCTTGCGACACATCTTTGAATGGCGTTTTTCAACACGAATCTAATGGTTTTTGACTTCATGAAATCGGTCGATTCTTCTACGAGGTCCAACCATTCCTACATTCTAGATGTAGTTTTCTTGCATTCTCAAATATTAGCCATGCTTGGGCAAAAAACGCTATAGCGGGAGACTTGAATGAGGTGTTCAAAATAGTTGCCTGAACATTCGGTGCAGTAGGCGAGACGATTATAACAACTTTCACCTACGTTCCGCAAAATTTCAGGAGTGATGAGTGCTACTTCGACGCATAGTTATCCGAAAATGTTCGGGAATATCGAAAATAAGCAAGGTTATCCATAAATGTTCGTAGAATATCGAAAAGACAAACTGAAAATGACAATCCGAACGTTGGCTAGGGGGCTATGCAATGTGATCCATTGTTATTCATTATTTACGATTGTTGCCAGGAATCCAGCTCCATAGAATGATACATTCCTCCCTCCCCATTTGATTGAAAAAACCAGCCAAAGATCTCCAACCGTTCGATTGTTCGGAAGGTCTACATGGGCTCTGATTGTTCCCAGAACAATCTTCAAGTGTGCATAATTCAGCGAAAAATTGACCGATTTCAAAAAACAAAAAATTGCTGTATTTGGGCTGTAAATCCTCATTGAATGAGCTATCACAAGCCTTCCCATCCTGATTAAGATTTCGCCCCCCTCCGTCTCCTCAGCGCCCCCTTCAAGGTTGAGGATTTCTTACCCCCCCCCGCCTCCCCCTGATATGAGATATCCTGTTCCCCCGTTTGATTAAAAAAAAAAACAATAAATTATATTGCAACCCTCTGTGTAAGCATCGTATAACCTTCTGATTTGAAAATTGTTGTCTCCATCAGGTCCTTCATAGAAGGAGAGATTTCAACTGTGCAGACCCATGGACTCGCGGGCATCAGAATTTGAATTATAATTGATGTAATCGATTTGTTGTAAGGTAACCAGTAATCATTCAGTTACATCAAACTTATAAACACATCTTGTATTGAATTAATCAAATAAGTTCCTTCATTTCAATGTATACAGATATTCTCTGGCCCTGGTTGTATAAGGGGGCGTCCATTAATTACGTGGGGTGTTTGGGGAGGGGGGGAAGCTGAATCTCACTAAATCTTACTGGGAGGAGGGGGGGGGGGGTCTTAGCAAATCTCACGTAATTTTTTTTCTAGCAGAAAACGGTGTAAATATGCGTGAAAGTGAAGTTAAAAAGGTGAAAAATATTTCCAGAATAAACTATGGCAAAATCTGACACAATAGTGTTTACATTAATTTACGCATTCACACCCAAAACACAAATTTTTGAAAATCCCACGTGGGATTTGGGGGGGGGGGAGGGGATTGCGGAAAATCTTACGAAATCTCACCAAAGGATGGGAGGGGGTCAAAAATCCTGAAAAATGACCCACGTAATTAATGGATGCCCCCTAAAATATTTCAGATTCAGGCTGTACGTCTGACCACGTGTGGAGGGGAAGCAACCGATATTGGAAATATATGACTCTGAATTCGTATTATATTTTTGCAATTGTTGAACATAGAGTTGAACATCGTCGCAACATTGGCTCAACGTTGGCGCGAGATTGACGCAACGTTGAATCAATTTTGGCTGAATATTGACTCAGTATTATTATAGTATTGACTCAAATTTAGCAGTCATCATCATTTATGTGTAATAAATGATGGTACCTCCAGTAAATGCATAAAGCATCTGACCATTGGCAGGCCATAAAAAATTCGTCTATCAGTCTTGGTTCGTAATGAGTACAAGCATGATCCAATCTTGGATTTAGATCGAGCGTCAAATTTTTCATGGGTTGCGAATGATGGCTGATTTGACTGCCATAATCGTACCAATGTTGGTCCGTAATTGGCAGAACACATCATGGAGCCTGTAACGATGTTACCGTTTCAAGCTTGCGCCTTGCTAACCGCCGAGGCTCGGCCAATCTTTGTCAGTGTTGCGCCATCGTCAATTTTCACCTAGGAAGTTCCTGACTTCTGCTCCAGACTCGGAGTTCCTAACGTGTGCTGAACGGAAGATTTGCTGTGTAAAATTGTCGGTCCTTCCTTTTTTCCGTGTGATTTCACATTTGGAAAATACGATGGAGTCTTCCATTTCACCAAAACCCACTGAGAACTTGAAGAGATACTCAGGGTGCTCTCCCATGCATCGGAATATTCTATTGGGACGGAACGGTGATCTCAGTAGAATTTCAGTTTCTTATACGTTCCTTTCAATTCAGTCGCTCTGCTCTCCCACGGACCGGAATATCATCATAACTAATGAAACTTGGTTTATATCTCTCTGGTAGAACCTGCTAAAAGAAATCTGAGTAATAATTGGTCAATTTTCATTCCGGTCGTAATCGTTCCGGATCATGTGCGACAAGGTATACGATTTCGAAGGAACGGAACGGGGACTAAAATGTCACTGAAAGTTTTGTTTCGTTCCGGTAGTCCATTCCGATGCATGGGAGAGCAGATGAAGTGCAGAAGATGAATATCTCCAACTGAAATTGAAAAAAAAATCCAAGCAAACAGTTGATATTTTGAATTCATCTTAATTCAGCTCCAAAATCCAATAATATTCTCTCACATGTTTATCCATTTGCGTGCTCTCGAGGAACAATGCGTACGACGTACCCATATATATACGCGGAAATGTTTAATCAGAGACCGCCATTAATCCCATCTAGATTTATAATGTGTATAATCAAGATTTTATCGTAAATCGTCACGAACTACGGGACACGTAACATTTATCTTCTAATAATCCAGAGGCGAGCATCGCTACGCGTTCTGGTTGGTGGACTTTTAATTACTAGATTATATCAAAATCGTGACACTGTGAAGAATAATTTCTCTCTCCTCAATTTTAGGAAACCTTTTGAATCCCGAATTGAGGAGGAGAAGGGAAACGATGAAGGGCACCGCAAAAGGTGAAAGAGGTAGATAGATGTGCGAGCGACAACAACCCATATAGAACGAATTGAATGAAAAATTGTACCTCTCTTTCTTTCTCTTCTTCACACTGTCCAACCGTGGGATGCAATCGATTCGCTTCGAGGAAGGGCTGCTCCACGCCATCCGCCTGCCTCGCCGATCGTTTTAAAATCGCTCCCCGCGTTAATCATAATCTTGTCGGATTTCATTTCGCCTCGTTTCTTCGTATTTAAATGCACTCGGTAGCGTAGTTCTCTCGTACGACTTTCCCCTTTCGAATCGACGACAATCGAATCCAAGACGATTGGTTCCGAATTTTTCATCGATTTTTGAAGAACCGATAAATCTTGTTGGATTTCATAACCTGTAGTTTGAGTTTAATTACGTGATATGAAATTCTATGTTAATGAGGAGTCGTTTATTAGTTCAATTCGTGAACAATTTGTGAATAACTCACGAGAATTTGGATGGATTTATATTATGCGACACGCGTGTTTTTGTGGAAGTACGTTATTGGGTGCAAGAAGAGAGATGAAAATTCGGGATATTAAATTTCACTTCCAAATGAAAATATAGGAAGATTCTTCGCGAAGGGATTCTCTCGGTATATATTTGTATATTTATGTGCTTGGAGTATATATTGTATTCCAAGTATAACTGGAATTTCCGAGTGAAAAATCTGGTAGGTGTACGAAATTGTACTGGAGGAGAGATGACGTACCTAGGTTCAGATTTATACCAAAACCATTCGAGCGTAAAAATGGTTTGATCGAAAATCCGCTTAAATCAACATTTTCAAAGTATTATCATTGTGAATTTGTTTGAATGAACGGTGAGTGATTCCAGAGTATGATAGGAGGATTAAGAACATCCTAGATTGATGTAATAGTGAGGGTGAAGCGTGATCGTGTATCCGTTTGTATGCGAGGATCAAGGATTCGAATGTACAACAGAAAAAAAACGAGAGAGCACTTAACGTTCATTTCGATGAACTCGAGTGTCCTGAATGAATGTGGGGAATAGCGTGAATCGAGACACTGCGGCACATATTCCTGGTTTTTGTGTTCAAATGGGAGAGTTCGTGATATACGTAAGCTAGAAGGATAAATTTTCCTTCGAATTATGGCTTAAAAGTTGTAAAATACGTCAAAGTTGAAACTTTTTGATGAAATTCCAATTCTTTTTCGCTGATATTCATACTTGAATCCCATCCTATATCAATTTGAGGCCAATATCGAGGCTATTCCAGCCCGATAGAGATATCAAAATGTTTGGATTATTCGTCTTATTGTATCTCAAGCGTGTATTGCCTATAATGACAAAGAGTCCCCGGCTGGGTCCATCTTCTTTAACCCAGTGTTGGGGAATGACGATGAGGCCCATGTTGGCTGAACCTTGGCCCTGTTGTGCTCTCCCATACAATTATGGTTGGTAAAAAATGGAAATAATGAATCTTTGTACGGGCACATTCAAACTTGGCCCCAATTTGAACCAGCTTTAGGCCAAGATTGGGGTAAACCATTCGACCATTTTGAATTTTTCAAATCTGACCTCGGATTCGTAATCAGCGACCCCAAAAACCTCGCAGTACAAACTATTATTGAGGTGCTTGTGATTTTAATTCTTTTTATCCGCCATCTTGGATCCTCCATTTTGAATTTCTTAAATCTAACCTCAAATTCGTAATCAGTGACCCTGAAAACCGTTCTATACAAATTCGCACGTGAATCCATGAGAATTGAATTTTTATATACAAAAAGTACTATATTCCATCAAATTTTCGACTTTTGAGTCGCCATATTGGATACAGCCATACCGAATTTCCATATGCAATTCCGTGTACATTGAGGAAAAAGGTTCAAGGGCGCGATATATTCACTCTCTGGCCGTAGCCCTCATTGATTTCGATGCAGAAAGTTTGATTTTTTGAAAAAAAATTTAAAAATCACAGACATGCAAACTCTTGGCAGCATTTTTCCCCCTTTTTTCGCTCTTCAAAGTACTATAAAAAGAAAAAGAAGGTAAATGTCATCTCGATTTGGGTTCACTCTCCAATAAATTCAATCAGCTTCGAATTGAAGAAAAAGAGCGATCCGTTCAGTAGTTTTTGAGATATCGTAGAGCCAAACTTGAAAAACATAGTTTCGAGAAAAACGCCTTTAAAGTTCCGGGATACGAATCCTTGAACTTGAGAAAATTTTTTTCATGTACTTCAAGACCCATTTAGTGAGTTTCAAATAACTTTTCGGAATTCGCTTGATGAGAATCTCCTCTCGAATGTAAAATATGAATGGAAAGGAATTTTCGATGGATCAGTTTTTGCACCTGAAGGATTTGATAAACCTGTTTTATGAAAATAAACTCGGTTGATTAGAACAATCATAAAATTCACCGTCAAACGCTTGCGCCTTTGAATGATGCATAAATGGTCGCGTGAATCTGTTTTGAGTTTCTTTGATTATTTCTTACCAAATTATTATTCCCATATAGTTTTATCAATGATTGATCATGGAATTTGACATTTTCACAAAATATTAGAAAAATCAAATGATAGTTCCAAAACTTTGTTCCCGTACTCTGAAATATCGGTTTTCTATGTCTTTGCGATCAACTGAATAAAGCTGTGCTGTTCATTTGACCAGCTGATACTGCTACACTGATATTCAGAGTACAATGGCCCGTAAAAAATTGTCCACGCTTGCTTACGCCTGATCAGGCCTCAATTTTGTACCCACGTGATGGATAATCATGCCCAATTACGCCCAATCACGCTTGATTATGCTTCATTATACATGAGAAATTCACACAAAATCAATCAGTGTTTCGTGAAGGAATGAAAGTATAATAATGTTATCAGACACTAATTCATTGTTAATCATTTCTACTTATTGTGCTTATGCAGCTCCCATTCTCTAATTTTCAATTTTCAGGCATGATCATGTGTGATCAGGCGTACGCACCTGCGTTTTGGACCGATTTAGCATGATCAAGCATGTGTATTTGTGATAGAAAAATCAACAAAGAGTCATTTTGTATGAATATTCCTCAGTTGGTGAGACTTTGCATGATCACGAGCGAGAATGATTTGTCAGGCATGATAGCTGGTGGTTAAGCTTGATCACGGGTTTCCACGTGGGTACAAAATTAAAGCCTTCGAAGTGATAACGAGCTCAAAAATGGACGATCAGGTGTGATCAGGCTCAATAATTTTGCCAAAACATGTCCATGATTAGGCCTGAACACGCATAATCAGACCTGAACGATTTTTTCACAGGGGTGGAGTGTTGTTACTTTCATCAAAAATATTAGGCGATATCGATACTGACGAGACGATACCGATAAAGTGTCCAACGATACTCGCATCTGATAGTATTTCTCGATACCGAGACGAGACTTTCAAAGTATCTTCGAGAATCTTGTCTCGTGCACCCCTAATGGAGAGTTTCCCTGCTTTTCAAAAATGGATATACCGTTCTTTAATCATGAGGGAATTCCTCATTCACTTTGAATAACTTTTTGAACTTTTGTGGGTGTTGAATTCCCCAGAACGCACGGTAAAGTCTACTAGATGATGTTGAAACGTTCATTGATTGTCCGCAATGGACTCAATGAATGGTCTGCCCGTAAATTTTTCTTTGATAATAAATATTAACTTTCGTCCTTGATCTGAGTTGGAGATTATTTCGAGTTTCCGAAGTATCTCATCTCGAATTATTCGATTCCACTCTATCTCTCGATAAAACAGTTCGAGAGAAAAGTATATTCAAAACTGAAATTAATGTACTTTTAGAAAAACTATAATACCATGTCCATATTTCTTATACATTATCTGTGTTTCTTTGGAAACTTCTTTCGTGATCACTCCAACGAACACGAAGACAATGATAAAATCAAGGTAAGTCATCTGTGCGTAAAATATCAAACCCAATGATTCGGGATAATTCCATTTGGATATACGCTATATCTTTCAAATACATAAAACAATCAGAATCGAATCTCAAATCACGTTAACGAGATCTAAACCTTTGTCACATACCACACATCCGTCGATACAATCGTTCCAAATAATTGGATCGACAATGATATTGAATTTCCTCGCAAATGCCTAAATATGCATGAAATCCGATAAAATTTGCATAGGTATCATAAATCGAATTCGATATGAAGAACGTTATTACATTGGAAATATAAAAAATTATGAACGATTGATGAATTCTACGGTCGACTGGAGATAGGTACGTTCATTTTAATTGATTATCCGGTTAGAGCACTTCAATTTTCTATCAAAATTATTGGATGGCCCTCCAGGGAGACGTCGCATGGACAGGGAATAGGTAATAAAGCGTGCGTTCAACGCTTTCCCATGCGTAATAAGCTACACAAAATTTATTGTCTGTGATGATTGGTTGTACATGGAGGAAAAAGCACGAACCCATAAACAATAAAATATGGCTACAATGTTTTTTTTCTTTTCATTTTTTTTAAATCGTCATTGAAAAATTATAAAAAAGACCTAGTGGATATCTTGGAAATGATTCGAAAATGATGATAGGGATTGGAAAAATGTTTTTCGGGAGTGAAAAGTTCCGAATTGAACAAAACAAAATGATATTTTTGGATCAACCACTTCATGAAGCCATCAGTTTCCCAATTTCCAATCGAAGGACAATCACAATCAACGCGATGAATACAGAGTAACAACACGTAATTTTGCCCTCTCACTCCACTTCATGAAGCGACCAAACATTTATCCTGGTGACAGTTTTACACGAACATTGATATGTTTATGATTAAAGGCAATTTCTCGCGAACCAGGATATCCGTAATTATCCAAACAAATTTATTTTCCCCTCTGCTCTCTCGCTCTGGAAATTGAAGAAAGATGAAAATAATATCGATGAAAAAGGGGTGATTCGTTTCAACAATGACGTCTCGTAATTTATTACAGGACAACCGTTTCGACGCGCTCGTTATTTATGTAGTAGAATTTCGGAAACCACGATACGCAATAATAAGCGGATATTAGCGGAACTACTTTAATGAAATTTACATTTTCGCGTGCGAGGTGCACGGAAGCCATTGGCAACACAGCCCCGCAGTCAAAGCCAAAAGCCGTTCGAACGAAATGAGCATCATTGTATAATGGTTTCGTACATATTATGCGTGACTTCATGCGAATTATGCAGACAGTTCGTTCATTTCATCCCACTGTGACGTTGATAGAATTCGAATTTATTGCAGGAATAATAATCCCTTCAATGCGATAATGTTGGCTTTGTTTTTCATGAGCATTTGTTTTTCTTTGTTTGTTCACAGTCGTGCCTATCGTAACACTTAAGTTGGGATCATCCTCAAATCTGAAGGACATCAAAGAGGGTGACAACGTATATTTTGAATGCAACGTGAGAGCCAATCCAATCGCCTACAAGCTCACCTGGTTTCACGAGGTAAAGCAGCACGTATTATTATAAGCTTGAATATAATTCATATTACATTCAACATGTCGTTTTTTATCCTCTCCTTTCACATTCCCTGTAGTTTCCCTCGATACGTTTCCATTAACACACCTGAGAACAACGATACATCTCTCGAGAGAGAGAGAGTCAGGATTACCCTTTCGAATACGTACCTAATCCAATACAGTGCCTACGATATATACATTCGTATTATGGAGAACTTTTGAAAGGAAAAAAAAAATATTGTACAAAGTTTTATAGGGTTCATAAAAATTTTATGACGACTACAGAAGTTCATATTATTACACAAAAACTTTTATAATGACTATAAAAATTTTATAGATCTTCTGTGGAGTGTATAGTTAGTCGTAAAGCAAAGAGTATTATTGTTATTATTATATATCATTACGTGTAATGATATACAATATCGGGACTTATCGCTGTATGTGGATTATCCAGATACGGAGAACAAATATTGATTCGAGAACAGATGAATGATAATTCAATGTTCTACGTGAACCAACTTTTATAACACAATGTTTTATGATTTTATGCATTGACTTTTCAAAAGAATACAGAACCAGGCATGATCATTCGATGAATTATTCTTGGAAAAAAGCAAATCTGCTCGAATATAATTCTCAATTCATGCGCCAACTTTCATTTATTATTATTACACTAATCTTAGAGAAAATGTTCTAAATACTCTCTAAATTCCTCGGAGTGAAAATCCGCTCATAAAAAGTGAAAATACTGAGGAATCTAGATGATCCCAGGCGGTGATGCACGATATTTTTCATAGAAACATTGTCGAGTTCATATTAAATTTTATAAAACATTGATCAAAATTATATAAAAATTCTATACAAAATATCGATCTCTTGAAATATCGTGCAGGTGTAAATCTGAATCCACATACGAATTTGGAAATCCTTTCCATCCAAGATGCTCATCTGTGGTGCTATGAGAAAGAATGGTTCGATTCGCTTTGCAATTTGGGGAAGTTTCATAGAAGTCCCCGTTAGGGTGGTTCTTATTTTGAAGGAGTGCTATTTTGTACACAATTTTTCAAAGAAATTTGATGGTCACTCACGGCGTTTTGAAATGCCTGTTTAAGAACCACCCTATTCCCCGTGTCCTAGAACGAAGTTCTCAGGCTCTCTAAATGTCTTGAAGTGAAAATCCACTCATACAGAACGAAAATCCCGCAAGCCCAACAAGAGTGAGATTCCACTCCTGAAGAGTAAATTTTCACACCATAAGAGTGAATTTTCATTCTCTTGGAGTGAGAATTTCACTCTTATAAAGAGGTGGAATTCTACTCTTCAGAGCGAGTTGAATCTTATCTCTCGTTGGATTTGCAGTATTTTTACTCTTTTGGCAGAGCAGAATCAAATACTCCCAAATCTACTCGTGAGTGCTCAGAAAAAGAAAGAAAAAAAAGTTTCGACAAAAGGAATCGAACCCGCAACATGTAGTATTTTGATCTATGACTATGCCTTAGTCGCTTAGACTGCAAACTTCATGGCAGACGCTGCAACGGTCTTTTGGAATTATTATCCGATCAATTTCATTGATTTCATTGATTTTTCTCCCTTTTTTTTAAATTGTTCGCCAGCAGTTAAGAACACTCAAGCATAAGGAGGAGTGGATAAAATTTTGCACCAACTTTTTTCATAAATTACTTGATAAAACTGAATTGAAAATCGATAGTAATCAAATAAATACCCTGCTGGGGAAAATTGGATAGAAATGAATAGCATTTCCACTAGCATTTGTTTGAATCCGGATTTCGAATAGTTTCTTTCCAATTCAATTCAATCCATGCAACGCGTGAGAATTTTATCAGTTCCGATCCAAAAAATAGATGAGGCTTACGAGGCCCCGAAAAAGTGTATCCAAATTTATGCATATTGCATTCAGGGTCTGAATTCGAATCATATCCAATTGAATCCGGTTCTTTACGATGCTTCTTGAACGGTTCCATCCATTCCAACGCGGTTCCTCCCGAGATCCGTATGTTCAGCTCAATGCTTTTTGATGCAACCTATTTTGAATAAGGAAAACTTTTTTATTATCAATTACTAGACTCGTTGCTACAGCGAAGATTCGCTGTGCGGTCTTCCGCGGCTTGTAAAATTAAATAAATTATGAGCTTCCGAAGTGCAGCCGCGTCTTGTATCGGTTGGTTGCCAACGTTTCGCTATCATTGCAGCTGATGCAGCTGATGGCGCGATGATGATACCGCCCTGAAGGAGTCAGCTGCAATGATGGAGAAACGTCGGCAACCGACAGACACAAGACGCGGTTCCACTCCGGAAGCTCAGAATTCATTTAATTCCTAGACTCGCTAGTATAAAGAAAATCGACTCGGACTTCTTTTTATGAACAATCAGAGTCGATTTTTGTTTTCGAAAATTCGAATGTTTTGTTCAAGGTCTCACCAGTTTGCGAAAAAAGTTCCTAAAATCATGATCGTGTGTACTTCCCTAGATAATCACACGATGAAGTTACAGTCCAATTTCCAAGTCGATCGGATGGAAACTCTCCGAGTTCTGCTGCTCGCCGATTTCAGACCATAGTTTCCAGAAAAACGCTCCTACAGCCGCCATTTTGCAACAAATTTTCAATAAAAAAATGTTTCTTCACTCCTGAAGAGTCGCTCAATCTATTGGTGTATTGATTGTTCATGATTATTATGAGGGAATGCTCGAAAAAAATTATTGAAGAAAGCTTTCTTTTTTAGAGCGTTCAGGAGATATACCCCCTTAAATTAAATTCTCGATATCAGTGCGAATTACGCCCCACACAGCACAAATATCTCCAGAATATCTCAGAATATCGCTGCTACATTACAGAGAGATTACAACACTGCAGTAATATTCTGAGACATTACTGAGACGTTCTGTGCTGTATGAGGTGTAGTTATGATGGGATTCAGGTGCAGAAATTCCCTTGGTTACGTTGAATGATATTTTCATGTGGATGTGGTGTGGGAAGAGGGGTAGAGAAAATTAATTTTACCATGAAATTATTTCTTTTAACCCTCTGGGGATGCACTTATAGTTTCCTCACACATGGGATACACTGGGCCAGTTTGACCAAAGTATTTTTTGATCGCTCATATCTCGGCTTTGAAACATCGTAGAGCAATGTTTTTTTTTCAAATTCATCGCTGAAGTGTGCAGAATATGAATCCGAACCCCGCTTAGCTCTCAAGTTGATAGTTTTTTCAATATTCGAAGAAATGTACAGGCATTTTTTCAAAGATATACAACTTTTCAAAATGAAGGATGGGTCATTTTGACCCAGTGTATCCCCGGAGGGTGAATTTTGTTCTCCTAAATCATTTTTCAACTGTTTAAATTAATTCTCTCAATTTTCCATTCCGTGATTTCTTCGATATTTCCTATAATTAATTTCGTTGATTTTCTTCGGAGTACCTCCTGTAATTTTTTTGAAACTCAATGTTGATTTTCAATTTTGAATCTCTATGTAAATTTAGTGTGGTCAGAGTATGATTTTGGTGTAGAATCTTCCTTTTTTATGTTATGGTTCGAATAGTGCGTCGTGAGTCCCAAATTGAGTGAAATTGCTGTATAAACTCAATGTAAACAGTTACATCGTAAATAGAAAAAATAAGTTTCACCATAGATTCATCATCCCCAGCCAGTTTGAACTCTGGCCCAGTCTTGGACCCATATTGACAGGATGGGACCCATGCTGGGACGTGATGGGCCCCATGTCAAGTTGTAATTTTTCAATACTACCCGTACGGGAATATTTCGCTGAAATATCCATGAATAATCTCTGAAAAAACTCTCAAAAACTCTGACAAACTCTGGAAATTTTAGAAATTTTCATGGAAAATCTAATTTTTTCAGAGCATTCTGTACGGACTTCTTCCAGACTTTCTTCACAGCTTTTCAAAGTTTTTAAGTTTTTTTGAAACAAATAGAAACAAAATTGCATTCTGAAAAAATTCTGACAGAACTCTGGAAAAGTGCTGACTCTTGAAAATTTTCAAAATTATATAAATGCATGCATATTCTATATTCGAATATCATATGTGGAAAAAGTGTTTGAAAATAAAAAAACATTTCCTCAATAATGAGCAAAATGTTAGAAATTCCTGAAAGGTTTGTCAGAATTTTTTCAAAGTGCAATTTCATCCCTATTTGTCTGAAAACAAAAGTGAAAAACTTTGAAAAGCTCTGGAAAAAGTTCATACAGGATATTCTAAAAATTTCAGAAATTCTCAGAGTTCGTTCGAATTCAAAGTCTTCTAGATTTTTTCAGAGATTATTCATGGTTATTTCAGCGGAATATTTAATTTAATTGTTCGAATAATGCCACTGACGTTTTCTCGTTTTCTTTTTCAATTTTCTTCCAAATCGATCTCCATTCCTAGTTTTAGTGTGGATTTAGTGCAGTTATAGTGAGCTATAGGTGTGGAATTTCCTTTCGTTATATTGAATGATATTTTGATGTACCCTGTAAAAAATTGGCGGTGTTAGAAAAAGTTCACACCGCAAAGTGTTCTTCCAACACCACATGGTGTCATTTTCACACCGTAAAGTGTTATTCTAACACCGTTTGGTGTTATTTTGACACCGCTTTCGGGGTGGACATGTATAGAATCCGTGTGGTATTGATTCTGTGTTGATTCTGACACTGTTTTGATACCTTTTTTGCATTTCGGGTCTAAATTAAATGTGAACGCCTTTAGGAAAGGTTTCCTTGTCCTTTTCCCTACTTTTTCCCTCGAAACATAGGGAGAAACATTGAAATTTGGCAAGTTCATGGAAATAAATAGGGAAAATTTTTCTACGGGCGGGTGCTTTCTCGTATGCCAGTAGGTGGTTCTCCAACGATGCCAACATTCTACCGACAATCGGACGACGCTTTGGATTCGTTGAGCACTCATCCTTTTCTGATCGAACCTCCCTGCAGAAGAGTTTTCCCTATCCATTTCCATAAACTTGTCAAATTTCTATATTATCTTCCACGTTTCGAGGAAAAAATTCCTGTCTGGCCAGTAACCCTTAATCAACAGAGGTGATTTGGAAACAGCGCTGGATAAAAATCAATTCTCAGAACTAGGCACCGTTGATTTCCCGTAATTATCACTGCTAATTCACCGACAAACGTTGTTCTAGAGAATTATCAGCCAGGTCAGTTACCCTGTAACAATCTATCACATTTTTTCGTCATTCTAGCATCGATATCCCACAATTTTGTAACTTCGAAACGTATGTGAACCCTTCCACCATGTGCCATCCATTTGGAAGCTAGACAAATAAACCATTAGAAAGCGCATCCCTCGAATGCTGGTCGGCAATTACCGAGCAGATAACTTGTTATACGATCCAATGAAAGATCGAGTCCTTTATCAAAATGCGGACGATGAACGTACAAAAAATCGCTATAATGGAACTGAACAAAGCGAATTGATACACAGGGAGAATTAAAAAACACTGTGAACCTTTGTATAGAATACATTCACCGCTCCCATGAATAGCGCATGGACATAAATCTGATGCACTAACAATAACAACAAAAACAACACCGCCTACAACGACCCATACACGTTGCTCCTTTTATGAGATTAAACTCGTATACAACGTGGATATAAAAACATCTTGTTTCCAAAGTATCGTGACAGATCTGACAGGTCTGACGAGTGGAACAAAAAAAAACAAAAGAAAAATGCTAGGATATCAAAGTACAAAGCCAAGGAGGGAACGAATCGAGACTTTATTGTTATTTTATTACACATCATCCACATACGATTAATCGCTAACAGAAAATTTCCACACAAATAAATCTAATGTATATTTGAAATTCTCGTTCCCTTTGGATACAAAATGTTTCATATATCTTGCCAAGGAAGGATATATATTATCCGTGTAATCACGCACATCCTCCATGAAAAATGGTACCAAAATGATGATGTATAGGATTGACGAAAGGGAATAAAGTTCGCTTTATCCACGGAGGTCGTTCCATCCACAAAACATGATTATTACAAATCAAGATTGAAAAAAAAAAGAACAGAAGAGAAAAACACCATATGTTATTAGATTTTCAACTCCGGAGAACAGTATTATATAATATTATCAAGAAAAATGTCTAGATGTAATTTTTCTTCTTCTTCTGCTTCATTCTTACACTTCTTCGCTCGAGGGAACCCTAAAAAAGTCGCAGTCATCTGGAAAGCTCGAGCGTTATCTTCGGTCACTCGAGGATCGTCGAGTTAAGCCTCTTAAGGAGGATTATGCTTTCCGTCATTTTCTCTGGTGAATCGCAACCTCCCCATTCTCGCTCCTCCTTTTGCAGCCAGTTGAAATCTCTATGAACAACCTCGCAGTATCCGTACTTTTATATGCCTATCCTTCCCCACTTTTACACCTAGCTACTTCCTAGTTTCGACAACGCCAAGGAGATCTTCTTGTCGCACACAGCAGGAAACTAAATGGAAAAACTACGTCGATTCAACCACGTGGACTAATCTCCAAGAAAGCTAGAAGTTTTTTGTCTTCGAGTTTTCAAGGTGCAGTCTTTTCCTCATCTTCGTGACTTTTTCCTTCCTTTAAGGTCATGTTCTGATGTACTTTAGATTCAAATCTAGCCCCTTTTGTGTATAAAAAATCTTCTTTAACGACAATAACGTGCCACTCCATGGCACTGAAACGTTGAAATCGACACCGTAGATCGTTATCTTAGACATTCGCTCTGTTTGTAAGGCAGGCAAGGTATTTGTCGACATCTTTCTTCATTGGTGTCGAATCTTAGGATCCAATTACCTCCTTTGTCTTTCGAGTATGCTTTATTTACCAAATCCTCTTCGTTCGTTGGTGTCGCGTTTCCAAATTATGACTCTTCGTTTTGTGAGATATTCATCTCCTCTTCATCGATAATCATTTTCTCAGGATTATTTCTGATGAAGTTTATACATTTAACAGCTTGATTCATATATTTCTCATTTCAACTATCATTGATTTATCGCATTTATGAATTCTTCGCGAGATGTTTCTATTGAAAACGCTCTTACGAGCTATGCTTTAATGTGTAATGACAATCATGGGTCCAATTATTTTTAACGGAGGTTTGTTCCTGATACACGTGCCAATCCTGGGACAAGCTTGGGTTTTTTTTCCCAGTCCTGTCAATACCTGCATGGGTATATGTACCTTCTCTGGTGTGAATGAAACAACACTCAAGCGCCACAAAAGCGGAAATTTCGTTACCCGCAAAACTATTTCATGGATACCCAAATTTTTACTTGATGTTATCTGATGAAAATGGTTCCAAATGAAAAATGAACAAATGCAAAGAATCGATTGTCGATCCTTAGGCCGAAGAATCGATTTTCTCAAAAATCGAATCGGAATCGAACATCGCTATATCAAACAGAGCTTCCGACAATTGAAAAGTCCAGAGATTGCAATGTTCAATTTTTCCATTCCTCACAGTTTCATTTTTGAACCATCTCTCTGGAATCTCGATCGCGTAAACTACTCGTTCGAAAGATATTTCTCGTTCCCAGAAATTCATGAGAGAATGAAAAATCAATCCAAGTGGTTAATCTCGTGGTCGTTGGTAGGTTGATATGTGCGTGTTCCAGGAAGTACCTCCGAGTCGAGGTGCGAGATTGAACTTGGAAGCGAGATCTACTAAGACCCACGTAGTCGGAAGATATCGCGTCCTCTTGTTATCCGTCTCGTATATACGTGTAAAGTTATGTGTATACGTATACCAGAACGAGGTGAATATATTCCTTTCACGTTCGTGAATGGTACGCGTACGTATATTATCGTTCTGACGCGAATACGAATATTTAACGTCTAATACGAAGGCGTCGTGTTACGTGAGTCGGGCTTCTTCACCCAAGAATACATTTCTCGATGCATTATTTCTCGCACCTAACGTTCAACACCAGAATCGCGTTACAAAGTGTACATACATCTGACGTTACAATTCATATTCATTTTGTACCGAGTCAACTCCGCTTGTAATTGCATCAATCGCGAGGAAGATTACATCGTTCTTGTGTCTAACGTATATAACTTCCTCGCTGTTTCCTTTTGGAAATCAATTTTAGTTCAAATTTCCCAACCGCTCGTGAAATTTCATTTATTCATTCCATTAAAAATTGTTCATTCTATTCCTCTCTAAAAAAAACTCTGAAAAGAAAGAGAGAGATTGACACGACGCTCCAAGCCTTCCCCTGAACGAATTCAACATCAAACCCAGACAACACAAATGATCATTTCGAATCCACAGAAACTTCTAAAAGAACTTCTTGAACGATCTCCGTTATGACAGTAAAAATGAATTCAAAATGCATACATGTTGAATGCCTGAATAGTTCTTTATGAACTTGTGATGTGAATTCTTTCTGAAGATTAAGTTATTCATCAAGAGTTCATTTTGAGATCCAACTATTCATAATGAATTCATGTTTAGTGTCATAATTCTACAACTTGCAGGTCTTTAATTGGAACCGAATGCATTTTGTGCACACAAAAATGTTGAGAAAACAAGGTATATACAAGGTAAATTGAAGATTTTTAATATAAAATATTCTCAAATTTGATGAATAACATGTTATGTATAAAAACACAATCGATTCCGCGTGTTTTATTTCTTGCTTTTTTTAATTATCTTGAACAAATTCACGCAAAAGCATTCGTGATGTTGGAATTTCCGTTTCCAGAAAGTACTGCGATTTTATTCATATAAACACTCCAATTAAAATCACTTTGTGAGATAAATTTTTGTATCTTCTCTGCAGAGAAGTTACAAGATAATTATCGAGTGAAATTTGCACTGTCTCATGAAAGAGGTAGAATTATCAAGAAATAAGGAAATTGAAGAATATGTGTGGAATGAATTTTTTAATAATCATGCTATGAAGTTCGGAAGTTGAATTACCTTTACTCTTTGTGTTTCTGAATTTTTATTCGAATACGTTTCGTTTCAATTAATTATAATGGGTGTTGGAATTAGTTGGAACATCAAACGAATGTCTCTTGCAGTTTATGAAGAGGAAAGATGAATGAGAGAGTTAACGAAGTCGGATAACCAGCTGAAATAAAGTAATTAATATTATGTCTAGTATTTTGGTACGAAGGAATCATTTATGTTTGATTCATTCGACCTTGCTCTTATCAACTGGAACGTCTAGCTTGCAGATCATTGAAGATTTCATACGGTTTCTGATATTTCGTTGCTGTACCTGAACTAGATCTAAGTGGGTTCATTCAAATCTGAACAGATACAGGTTGACGTACCAGGTGTAGAAGTATGAAACCGGAATTTTCCTATAAATGGCACAAACCATCACTTTAGGGACCCTAAGACCCTTTGTCATCACTTTGAAGGCTTCAATTTTGCACCCACGTGGAAACCCGTGATCAAGCTTAACCACCACCGATCATGCCTGACAAAACATTCTCGCTCGTGATCATGCAAAATCTCATCAACTGAGGAATATTCATACAAAATGACTCTGTGTTGATTTTTCTATCACAAATAAGTATGCTTGATCATGCTAAATCGGCCCCCAACGCAGGCGTGTACGCCTGATCACGCATGATCATGCCTGAAAACGGGAAACTAGAGAATGGGAGCTGCATAAGCACAATAAGTAGGAATGATTAACAATAAATTAGCCTCTGATAACATCATCATAGTTTCATTCCTCTACAAAAAACTTATCGATTTTGTATGAATTTCTCATGTATAATGGAGCATAATCAAGCGTGATTGGGCTTAATTGGGCATGATTAGTCCTCGTCACGTGGGTACAAAATTGAGACCTGATCACGCCTGTTCAGGGTTCAGTCATCAGCCCCGATCAGGCGTGAGCAAGCGTTGAGAATTTTTTCACGGAGGCTCCGTTCGATCATCATCTATTAGTGGCTATGGGACACGCTATTACTAAACAAGGCATCAATTCGTATGAAAATGTACGAGAATCGCTCGATGACTGGTCCGCTTCGCCAGAGGAACTGTTTTTTCGGCTTGGCATTCATAAACTGCCGGTAAGGGGGGAAAAATGTATAAACAGCAATGGAGATTATTTCAAATGAAATATTTTCCAACATTTTCAAACAATAAATGTGTGATTTTTACAACAAAAATTCTGGTTCCATACTTCTACACCTGGCAAGTGAAGAAGAATTCAACATGGCTTTAAACCATCAAGTATTTTTGGGAAAAATTGAGTAGAAAGCGTATAAGAGAGGCAATTGAAAAAATAAGATGATAATGAAGGCTGGGAACTATTTATAAACAGGTTTGAGATGTAAAAACACTTATATGTGATTAAAAATGAAACCCTATAAGAATTCCAATGATCTCGTAACCCAAGATTTTTCCTGCAGAAAGAATCAAATTCCACTCATAAAGATGTTTTATCCAGGCCTGTCAAAAACATGCAAAGTCATACCAGTAACGACATCTTGGTGTCGAACGACGAACTCGCTAAGCACGTGTGTGATGTAGTCCTACCAAGTCACCACCAGTAAAGCATGTATTCTCATACTGCGCGACAAGTCACCATAAAGGTGGTATAGCATGGCATCAAGCTTGTCTGCCCTAAGTTGGAAAGTTCTACTGCCAAACGCTAGTTGTTGCGTATCCCTGCTTCGCACATAGCCAATAAAAATACGTTTCCCAGTAGAAATTACGATTGGGAATTAGATGGACCCCAGCTACTAGTTTTCCCAGATGTTAGGTTGGTTTCTGTAACGCACTTTCTAGTCGGTGCCCATCCCAGGACAATTATGTCCCAGGGAATTGCTAGAATGGTGTTCAAATTGGTGATTAGAAATGTGAAATCATGTGTTTTCTGTAAAATCACACCTATGAATGAGACAGCAATGTATTTTGACATATAATCCTGCAGTCAAGAACGTTGCTTTTGAATTTATTTGCATAAAATAATCCTGGGTGACAAATTGAAACGTTGGGGCTTCCTCTTATTCCTTTGATCATGTTGATGGGGTATCAATGTTACAGTACGATCAGTTGACGCATGAAAAATCTACATAAAACCACTAAATGTTTGGGCACTGGAGTCAAATTGGCTGAAATGTGTTATCAGATCCCTCCCACGTGGATCCCATCTAGTACGTGGATAGTAAATGGGATACCTAGACAAATTTCCACCAGGGTTTGTACAGTTATAAGAGGGGGTACGAACACGTTACCTTGTGGTTCTCCAACACAATCCTATTCGCTAGCAAGCTAGGAAAGCAAGAAAATATCTCCACCACGATATCAGGAGAATTTACCTGTTATCACAGCCTTTCCACAAGACCGAAAGTTCTACCTTAATCCGAAATCAAATAAGACCAGGATTTTCATAGGTCATACTGTGAAATTCTGGTGGATTCTGATCTTTGTAAGCCTTCCGGAAGTTTCTCTGAGGCCCACCAAAAATCCTCAACATTCAATTCTTTCTCAACTTTTCATGTACATAAAAATTACGGCATATTTTATAAAAGTCCTTCAAGAGATCACCACGAATCCTCCATCCTCGAGTTTTTTCAGACTTTTAACTTGGTACTTTTTACTCCAACCTCCCTCACCACTTCTCTAACACACCATTTCTAAACCTTTCTCAGACTCCTTCCAATTTCCGCTCTTCTTCTGACAACATTACTTGATTCCTTACATTTTTCCTTTCATCTTGCAACTATCTGGGCTGTGTTTGACATCTCAAATGATGAATACAGATAGCGTCTTCATATGCCTCCCAACTGAAGTTAGTGACTTCCAAAACTGATTCTTCGGGATAAGACTCAGTTTCGAATCGCTACAAAATCTACGAAATACGTTGCCTTAGTAATATCTTGGGCATAAAAATCCCAAGAAAACCAGTAAAAGTTCAATGAACCTTCATCAACCGTACATTAACTCGAAATCAATCTCAAATCAACCACCGGAGATTGTATCCTCCTCGAAAAGCATAAAATCCCTCCCATTCCACTCTCATCTTCCATCGTAAACCAAACAAATTCCATTCGCTGGAAAATCATGCATCATTAACTTCCACCAATCCTGTAATTCCAAACCAGGAACACAGTGTTCGAAGAGAAAAACAACATACGCGATATCAGACGTTATATGAAATTTCATTCTCATTCTCGGCAACTCAACGAGCCAATTGTACATGGTGGTTTTTAACGAAGGTAATTTAACTCGATGGAGAAAAAAACTCGAGCTACATGTAATTTATATAATTACTCTTCGTCCTAATGTTAGTTTGTGATTTATATAATTACTCTCAGGTATGATGATAATAAATTCTCGTAGCGTGTACGAGTCTTCCCCAAATTGAACCGGCGAGAAAAAAAAACAACACCAAGACTCTTCCCCAGTTGTTGCTTATGTTTCACGTGTCCGCTATTAAAATACAACAAACAATGCTTGATACAGCCCCGAGATGAGAGAAAACAAAATTATCCTACGAGATTTTTATGATAATTTTATTGAAAGAGGTGGAGAGATGGATAGCTAAAGCGAGGGAGAGAGAGAATATCGATCCAAAAGAGATATTATATAAAATATGATAATTTCATCGCAATGACTTTCATTACGTCCGCCATTCTACCGTCAACACACATCCGCTCTCTACCTTTCATCTCCAACGAATATTTGAATCGATTTTGACAAACATTCGCTCGTCCTCGTTCGATAAATCTCAAAAGAATTGATCAAAATACCGTTTCAAAAGGAACAGGAAAAATATGATATTAACGTGAGGAGGAAGAAAAAGAAGGAAGGAGATGAAAAAAAATCAAAATATAGAGGAAAGGAAAAAAATAGAGTAAACGGTCTCTAACCATGCGTGCCAGGATGGGCGACGATGCTCACTCCGATGAAATTATTGTAAATTTACGGTCTCCCTTTGGTCGTTTCCCGTCCATTCAATGTCGCTTCACCTCGCTCGTCCCGAAAACCACACCGATAAATTGCCCGCGAACTCACCGAACTGCGTCAGTTTACCAATCCGTAAAAACGTTTGCAACACGGAAATTTCGTTTCGATTTCCACGCACTCCTCGCAATGAATGAACGTTGTGAAGAACGTCCATTACGCGTTTTGTACTTTCGATAAATGATTTTCGTACCTCTCGTTCATCGTACACGCTCGGATATCCTTCCATATTTGATCCTCTCGTTCGGGAGGGAAATCATCAAAATAAATTCATATAATCTGTTTTGGAATTATATATATATATGTACGGGGGATGATATCACGGTGTGAATCTGGCGGATCTAAAACCTGACAATTTCAAGGCAGATAGAGATGCTTTTGGCGCTAATCAAGATAACCGCATATACATATTCGTGTCTTATACGGATACATCTTTCCATTCGGAAACAGCATCATCCTTCCATACGCGACGACTGTCTTTCCCCCTTCACTACACAGACTCGCCTTTGTCGAAAAGTTACGAGAGCGGATTGTAATGCGCGAGTGCGTCGAGTACAAAGACACGTCACGTACCTACGTACCTCATTCACTTACCCTAGGATACTTGTACGCTCGCTTGTGCACCCACATCGTGAATTCCCTTTGTTTGGGCACCTTAGGCAAAGAGAACGACGCGTACTATGTTTCTCTTCCTTTCTACCTTCCTCCACGTTGCGCGTTGTCCTCGTAAAGGACAATAATGTATCTGTATCTGATTTCCCCTACAAACCTTCCCACGACAAAAGATTTTCAAATTGTTGATCGTTTGTCGAGTAACGAGAAGTAAATCTCGAGTATTCGTATTGGGAGTACAAATTAATTCGGCCCGTTTTTTTACAGTTAAAGATGCGTTTATTTCAGAAGAACATGAATTATCGAATCAATCAAAGTATCGTCCATCGCTGGCTATCACTTTTTAACTTTATTAATGGGAGAACATATACACGAAGTATTATAACAATATGATCGGAATAGGATCTCGTTTTCTAGTGATTTCGTACGACAAACGAGGAAAGGACAGGACAGGGAAGATACATTTCTTGCACTTTATCCTAAATTTCAGAAACACCATTGAAATTTCATCACTGAAACATGATGTACCTCATAGATAACGAAGTTATGTATCATGCTAGCCCTTTTGGTAAACTGTAATGCTCAATTTTCAGTATTTTTCTTCCATTGCTGCAGGAAATACCTCTTAACTGAGAATTACCCAAACACCACGTCAGAAAAACAGTTCCCCTTTAGAATTGAAGCGTTGTTCAGCGAGAGCTTGTTCCATTGACGCGAACAGATGATAATCGAACGGAGCCAAGTCTGGAGAACAGGGTTGTCAAATTGGGCGATTTGGCAACTCAATTTGCGACCAAATTTTCAGATCTGCGATTGTTCAAAAATTGGGCGATATTCGCTATTCTGAAGGGCGACTTTTAGGCGATTTTTCCAAGGACCAAAAATTCTAAGAAAAGGAACAGAGTCCGAAAATCGGATTGGTTCGCTAAGATTATCCAATTGAAATACACTAAAAATCCCCTAGAAATTCCATTTGATGGAAGGAAAGTTTAATTGATGCCACGATCTACGAACCTACTTTCCACTTGTGCAAAACCTCCACACTTGTTCCTTTCATTCTAATATATCGATCCTCCAAACAATTCCTGCTCAAAAAATCTTATTAAAACCGATTTACAAAATTTCATCGGAATCTATCCGAATTTTGCATCAGAATTTGCTTATCAACCCAATTCTTATTCAACACTACCCGATTTCTCATTCTAGGAGCATGTTTATTCAGATATTTCCGAACCAATCCGATTCAAAATGCACATCTGATTCATTCCTATTGGTTCTTATTCATCGTGAATAAGATAGGATCGTGGATTTGCATCGGAATTGAATCGGTTCATATAGGTTTCAATAAGAATTTTGAAGCAGGAATAATACACTAAATAATCTCAATACAGAAGAAAGGTTTCAGGTGTAATTTCATACGAGCATCCAGCGTCGAGCGTCGAGCGATTTTTACAAGTTCTATATTTCAGCGTCACAGCTAAACAATGTTTCTCTGTGAAGTTAAAGCAATTCAAGACGCGCAAAAAGAACGACATCCTTGATTCATATGTGTTATTCGATCAAATATTTTAAAAAGAAATTTCCGAAAGTGGGTACCGCAATCCAAAAAGTTCATAGTTTTGCGACTGGGTTCAAAACTTAAACCAGATTTAAATCCAAAATCAGCCAATCGGAATTCAGGATTCACGACTTAAACTTTGGTTAAACTTTAAATTTAGTTGGTAGGATTGATCTTTGAGAACACTCGAGCGCACCATAATCTTCCTCTTTCTTAGCTTATTGATTAGACAAGAACAAAATGATATATTGAGCGAAGATAAATGATTTAATACTTGATCACCTTTGAAAAAGAAATGTTTATAATTTTCTGCGACTTTAGGTGACTTGCACGTTAAAAATCATTTCTGCGACTTATTTGGGTGACTTGCGCGTCAGAAATCGGCGATTTATTGTGGATGAGACCCCATATAAAAATCTTCAGGCTCCGCCAATGCTGACGACGGAATATAGCTAGACGCAAGGCTGCCAGCCAAAGCTGGGCAATCTATGTAGGGACAAGGATGGTTGACGATGGTCTAAACATTGTACCAATATGGGAAGTCATAAACCGACTTCGTTGATCCATCATTGATCATTGGCTGCGCCACGCTTGGCCCATCCTTCAACCAATATTGCTCGAAGGAAAACGCATGCTTTCAACAGAGGCTCTCTAGGGCTTGGCGGGACACTGCTCCAAGCATTAGGCAACTCTGAATGACAATGGATTCTCATGTTGCACCAAGCATGGGTCGTAGCTTGGTCCAGCTTGGGCAATAGCTTGGCTCAGCTTGGGCGATGGCCTTGCTCAGTTTAGGCGTTAGCTTGACTCGAGTTGAGTAATAGCTTGGCTAAGAGTGAAACTTCCTTCTCAAACAGCAAATTACAATAACTCTCACCAGAGTGATGCTTGTTTCCTGCGAGTGGCGAACCAAGCATTCAATCAATATATAAGTCTCCTTTGAAGATTCCATGACAGAAATAATTCTTCATTTGTTTCCAGACCCGCCTACTTCTACGCCAGGACCACCGGATTTACGTCATTCATCAGTTTAAACTAATCAGAAAAATTACATGTTGAAATTCTCCGACATTCATTTCGTTCAATCGAAATGATAGAATGGATTTTTTATTTTATTTTCAATTACAATAAAAAATAAAAGTGACCATTGGCATGAGATGGGCGCAACCCTGCCGCAAGATTGCTACAGCGTTGGCTCATCCTTGGCGAACAAATTTTTGTATGGTCTGCCATTGACGGCATATGCTATCACAACCCTGTTTCCAGTGTTGGGTCTTGATTGTGGGAACAAATGGGCTGAGGGTGAAATGATGTTATCATTTCAGAGTTGCGCCATACCTGGTAGCCTAGGCTCGGCCCATCTTGGTGAGCCTTGCGGCAACCTATCGCCCATGGTCAATTTTTACCTGGGACCTGACAACCCTGCTGGATAATAAGCCGCATGCGATAACATCTCCCCACTGAACACCTCGATAGTTCCCCTGATCCTTTTTGCTGTGTGTGGAGGGGCATTATCGTGGAGCAAGATGACTTTGTGTTGCCTTTTTCCATATGCCGGTCGTTTTTCACACAATGCGCGATTCAAGTCGATCATTTGCCGTTGGTAGCGATCAGTGTTGACGATTTGCTCAGTTTGTAACAGCTCATAGTAGATTGCAACCTTCTGATCCCACCCTCAGTAAAAACAGAAACGTATGATAGTGATCTGCGAGTGATCGTTCTATGGGAGTATGGTTCTAGGCCAAATCCCATACTAAAACACATACTTTCACTGTAATTCAACATTTGAATGCATCATAAATCAAACGTGGAGAGTGAAGCCTAATAACAGAATCTAGAGTGTTTTTTGGGACCTTCATAGGACCTTAACCTTCAGTTACTCCACGGGGGTCTAAAAGGAACAAGAGGTTTTAGGAAATCTGATGTCCTGTTCATAGGGGTTAAGGGGGACGATTTGAAACCAAAACAGGGATGAAGTTCAAGAACTATAGTACATTTTTTATAACGGAAAAAGCTCCTTTCAGTTGATTGCAACGCACAACAAGAGATTAATAAAAACATGCAAAAATATGTGGAGTAATTGAGGCTTAACAAGAGTTTTTTCGTTGAAAAAATCCACCGGTTCTCCATTCAACTTGTTCAACGATTTTCTTCAAGCAAAACTGCACCGCAAGTCGAAGGTCAGTGATATTTTTCACAGTCAGTGGATTTTCCGAATGCTTTGATTGCAAAATGTGTGTCTGGGGGAAGAACAGCTGAGATGAATAATTCTCGAGTAGAACAAAAAGTCAGTCAAAAGTGTAGTTCCTAGTTACAGCTAGGGAATTTAGTCACTGCGAATAAAAATTTAGTTGCGCCAACTAAATTTTATTTGTCATAACTAAATTTTTCATTCCTATTGAATAAACCATTCCATTCATATTTTAGACTAGAGTCTAGCTAGTGCAAATAAAAACCTAGCTGCGGCAACTAGCATTTAGTTGTCCCAACTAGGTACCTTCCTCTCAGTGTACGCCTCTCGAGAATTCGTCAGTAATCCGTGGGAAGTTAGCGCGATGAAGGAGCTTTGACTGATTTCATGCTGACTTCCAAGGGGCTTCTGAGGAACTCACTGGAATATTACAAGTCAGCGATAAGGGACTTTTCACCGACTTTTGGCTGACCTTCGAGGGACTTTTGAGGAACTCAGTGGAATTCTACGTCCCACGGGAAGTCAGCGATAAGGGGTTTTTGACTAACTTTGAGGGAATTTTTGAAGAACTTTGCGGAGAAATATGTTGCAGGAGAGCTCGTCAATAATCCGTGGGAAGTCAACGATGTGGTACTCTTGAATTACTTTTGGCTGATTTTCAAGGGACTTTTAAGGAACTCACTGGAAGAGTTCGTCAGTAACACGTGGGAATTCAGTGATGAGAGAGTGTTGATTGACTTTCAGTTGACTTTTTGGAGAACAGTCAATAAAAAGTCCATCTTCCATGACTTCCAACAGATTACTGACGAATTCTCGAGGGGTGTATTATTTACCTCAGTTCCTGAAAAGTCCCTTGAAAGTCAGCTAGAAGTCACTCAAGAATACCCCATTGTTGACTATTCAAGGATTATTGACGAAGTCTCGGAGAGCGTAATATTCCAGTAAGTTCCTGAAAAATCCTTTGAATGTCAGCCAAGTCAGAAGTCATTCAAAAGTATCTGATCAGTGACTTTTCGCGGATCCCTGACGAACTCTCGTCCGACATATTTTTCCGCAGAGTTCCTTAGAAGTTTCCGCCCTGAGTTTCCACAGATCACTGACAAACCCTCGCGGCGCGTCTTCCACAAAGTCCCTCAAAAGTCTGTACAAAGTCAACAAATATTTTTAAAAATACCGGGATGAAGTATTATATAAAAAATCGCTCAAACTCTGATGAAAAATACATTCCGAGCCTTCCGTGGCGTTGTATTCACTCATCCAGTCGTCTTTTACCTACAGTGTCAGCAAGATTACTTCGAATGACTTCGACTGACTTTTTTGTCACTCCACTGACTACGAAATGACTTCGATGGACTTTTGACTGACTTTGTGTTCTACTCGAGAATTATTTATTTTAGCTGTCCTTCTCCCAGACACACATTTTCCAATCAAAGCATTCGGAGAATCCAGAAAAATGTCGCTGACCTTCGACTTGCGATGCAGTTTTGCTCTAAAAAAATCGTTCAACAAGTTGAATGGAGAACCAGCGGATTTTTTCAACAAAAAAAACTCTCGGTTAAGTCCTATAAAGATCCCAACAACAGTCTGGATTCTGTTATTAGGCTTCATTCTCCACATTGGATTTTTAATGCATTCAAATGTTGAATTACAGATACAGTATAGATTTTAGTATGAGATTTGGCCTAAAACCATACTTCCATAGAACGACCACTCGCAGATCACTATCATACTTCTTCGTTTTTACTGGGGACCAGACATAGAGCATATTTCCTTCTTTCCAAAACGATTTGGTCTTACAGTGGATGTCGATGATTCGCCTGTATTCACCTATGATTTCCGACGCTTAAGATTTTCAAAATATATCCATTTTTCATGACCTGTCACAATTGGATGAACAACATTTCACAAGTGGTTTCTCAATTTTCTTGCTGTCTTTCATTCAGTTCATGCGGAACCCATTTTCCCACTTTCCGAATCTTTTCCATGGCTTCTAAACGGATGGAAACGGCTTTCTGCGTCACATCAAGTTGATCCGCGAGTTCTTGTTGAGTTTGAGTATCATCTTCATCCAATGAGGCTTGTAATTCGTCGTCTGCGAACTATTCCGGTGATTTCCCACGCTCTTCGTTTCTCACGTCATCAAAATCACTAATTTTACAACTTTTTGAACCACTCTAAACACTGTGTTTTACGAAGGGCATGTTCACCGTAAGCTCCGAAAAGCATTCGATGTGATTCTGCAGCAATTTTCTTCAAATGATAACAAAAAACTAAAACTGTCCGCAGACCGTAGTTTGTAGGCACAAAACTCGACATGTTTAAGGTTATAAAACAATTCCCAGATAGAAAAATGTCTCAATAATGCCATCATAATGGTGAAATACACGCCAAGAAATGTTTGTATCATGGTACCTAGGTGTTTCCGCATAAAGCATTGTTATTGGTAGCAAAACGAGGTGATGGTACTATGATGAAGACATAATGTTCACATTTCATGCATCATTTCAATCTGAGCGAAGTTTATGATAATATGTTTACGGCACATTATGTTAAAAAATATTTAGGGCATGGTTTTCTATGTGGGTTGCGAGTGTACAAAACTTCTATTGTTTTGTGTTACAAATTTTCATCAGCTGTTAGGGGCTGAAGAAGTGGTCTTAGATTCCCTAAACTGATGACTAGTGCCATTTATAAGAAGATTACGGTTTCATACTTCCACACCGGGTATCTAAATTTGTTGATAAAATCATTGAAATTCATATTCATGACTATGAGACTGAATGTTGTAGAGAGAGAAAGAGAGAGAGTGAGAGAGAGAAAGACCGGAAAAACTAAAAGAACACGAGGATCGTACAAACGATGTTCGGAATTAGTCGAAGACTTGAAAAAGGAAAACCTCATTGCGGGTTGTACGGAGTTCTCCTCTAAGATGAATCAACCGTGCGTGGTTTAGTAAGTTTTCTCAAGGAAAGCTTCCTCGGTCACCAAGATTTAACCACTATAATAGAAACGATTCGTGTACCTCGACGCGACAGGACTTCGTCCTCTTCTTTTCTCTTCTTTTTCTCCCTATCCTTCCGCTCATTTATTTCATCCGATTCTTCCAATTTTTCTACCATACATGCACCTGGATATACAGCACAGAAAAGAGCACTGAAATGGAAAAAATCTTTATAATTCTGTACATTATTTCCATTGAATTCGAATCAATTGTCGAAAACATTCGTTGATTCATGATCGACTCCTACGGGAATTTTGTTGACATTATTTCTTCTCGATTCACAATACGATCGAGTTTCAAGCAGAGGGATATGCATATGATAGAATCCTTCGCCAGTGTGCGTTAATATCTGCACGCAGTGCATACATTTACTGCCGCTCAATATTTCCAGCCGCATCTCGATATAGAAATAACGTTTCACCGTGAGGAGGATGGTGCACTGGTTTGCTTTGATTTTTGAATGTCGGGGAATTGCGAATCGCGTCTCGTGTCGTTTCCCGGAGATGATCCGTGGGTATTTATTATTTAATTCTTCAATCCGATTTATAAATATTTGATAATCAGCGGAAATGAATTGTCCGGTTTCGTGGGTTTTTGTGATTGGATTTTCATAGATGAAGAATCATTTGTCATTGAGTTTTATCAGTGAAATGTAGAAGGCGCACACTGTTGATACACTTCTGCACCTTTATATCTTCAAATTTTATTCTCCACGAGTGTGGTTGGTGCAACGAAGGGTGGTATTACGCCTGATGAAGCTTGTGATTGAAGAACAAACAAATCAAGCGAATTCATTGTGTTGTTTTCTTGAGTTAGATACATTTCTTTTGTGGTTCTCCCTTAGAAAAATCGTTCAGGTCTGATTATGCGTGTTCAGGACTGATCATGGACATTTTTCGGCAAAATTATTCGTGTTCAATCCTGCCAGATTACACCGGGTCGTTCATTTTTGAGCTTTGTCATCACTTCAGAGGCTTCAATTTTGTGTCCACGTGGAAACCCGTGATCAAGCTTAACCACCAGCGATCATGCCTGACAAACCATTCTCGCTTGTGATCATGCAAAATCTCACCAACTGAAGAATATTCATACAAAATGACTCTGTGTTGATTTTTCTATCACAAATACACATGCTTGATCATGCTAAATCGACCCCACACCGCAGGCGCGTACGCCTGATCACGCATGATCATGCCTGAAAATTGAAAACTAGAGAATGGGAGCTGCATAAGCACAATAAGTAGAAATGATTAACAATAAATTAGTGTCTGATAACATGATTATAGTTTCATTCCTTTACAAAAAAACTTATTGATTTTGTATGAACTTCTCATGTATAATGGAGCATAATCAAGCGTGATTGGGCGTAATTGGGCAGTATTAGTCCTCATCACGTAGATACAAAATTGATGATCAGGCGTGAGCAAGCGTGGACAATTTTTTCACGGGCTCCCAATTTTTATGCCAAAAAAGTAACGGAGTTCAAATCTAATTTACAAGAACTAATCTCGAAACCCTCCTTCGTATTTTTCAGGGAAAAGAACTCCACCACAACGCCACCGCTCGTATGAGTCTTTCAGATCATTCTTTGGTGATTCAAGGAATAACCCGAGAAGCTGCCGGGCGGTATACGTGTAAGGCAGCCAACGCGGAAGGTCACAACAGTTCCAATGAAATTATTTTAGACGTTATGTGTGAGTATATCTGAGATCTCAGTAAATATCAGACTGAAATTCTATCGACACAGAAGTAATAACCGTTAAAAATTCCTCAACATTGCAGTCGCTCCAATTTGTAAACGTATCGAAAATTTGGGTGGTTGGAGGTATCAGGGTCAAAATGCTGGATCCCAAACATCGAACGTGCCGGAAGATGTCGATGGCGCCTCGAAACACGAGACCGTAAGTCTGATTTGCGAGGTTGAAGCAAACCCGACCTCCGTTGCCTTTCACTGGACCTTCAACAATAGCAATGATCTCAACGACATTCCGTCCACGAAATACACTTACGAGAGAACCGTCAGTAGATTGAATTACACCCCGCCGAGTGAAATGGAGTACGGGACTTACGGCTGTTGGGCCAACAATTCTGTCGGTCAATCGAAGCAGCCATGTTTTTATCACGCCACTGCAGCAGGTTAGTAGTAGACTCCTCTCGTTAACGCACCACGTGCTCTCATGCACCAAAAAATGGTTTCCACAGACAATGAAATTCATAATTGAGTGTTTTCATTATACAGCACGCACCGGTTACACCCGTCTGATCTCTGTACAGTCTGTACAGTTCAGCTGAACGCATGTGAAGAGAAGAATATTCATGGGAGACGAATCTGGACTTTACGTTTATCAACGACATATCGCGAATCCTCTCCCACGATAATTGCCACGAATAATTTATCTGAAAAACAGAGCTTTCGCGTTGTTATTATTCTTCTTATGTAATTACCGGACATCGCGTTTTCTTTTTGCCGCAAGGGTCTCTCGTATACTCTCGAATCATAGGAAGTGTGTATGAACACGCGAAACAGGGAGTAGCAAACAATGAGTGACGCAAAGGGAAACGCTCGGAAGTAATTAAATTGTTAATTGAAACGATAATGTGAGCGCAAACCGGCCGCAGAAACTAATAACTTGAAAATGCATGCATGTGTAGCGTTGGTTCATGTTCATGACAGCTGAGAGTAAAGAGATGAAAATGAACGTGCAGTTTTTATTTCGTTTCGCGGTTCTCCTTATACGCTTTGCAATCGATAGAATCCTTGAGGTGCAGCACGTGTATCCTTGTGCGTCCGTCTATCACGTTCTGTATCTCCTTTTTTGCATTCTCATGCGTTTTTATCCAGTGATTCTCACCTGGACCATCGAGTAAACTAGATACCAGAGTTGCTAGACTCTTTTGTCCAAGTATCAATCCTTAAACTCCACAGGAAATAGAATTTGGATACGTGGAAAGTTACGTTACCTTCGTGCGGAACTTTTGACCTCGTTCAATGTTTTTTGCAAGCAAGAAAAAATATCTAAATCCACTGGAATATTCGTTCCGATTTAACGAAGGGGAAATAATTCCCATCTAAATAATTCTCTCATTAACATGCAGGAGTCTGATAAAAACGCGAAAGATTCAAATTATGTATATACACTCAACGTAGGTGATAAACAGAATTGATGATTGTGAATTTTAATTGTCATCGAACTATATCCAAGAGCAGGAAAATTCAAATGTACAAATGCATTTTTCAGAGACTCGTTTATTCCTTACCCTACATTATTTTCTGAATTTAAATAATTTTTTTGTGACAAACAATGCATTCCGGGAATAAATCCATTACCGAATGTGGATTTATGCAATTAATGTGTATATAATTTCACGTGTATGCTATCAATTTTAATTTCAATCCCCTGTGAAAAATCACGTTACGTAACCTTTTTATGTGAAACATTGTTCCAGCGATGGATGGAGAATCGTATTCAATTATCGTATGAAAATCAATAATGAATCAATTTTGGTATTGTTTGGAAGGAATTTTTAGGCTCTTCTTTCCCCGGTACTCCGCATCATCGCATCGGGAGGAAATTTATCCGAATTCTGAATATTAGGTGTGAATAAAAAATGTGTATGTGTATGTGCGTGGAAAGAGAGAGAGAGAGAGAGAGAGAGATGTAAATGCAGTAGAATGAACTCGAGGAGCAGATGTTATTTTCCTTATTCCCCTGCATTTCGAGGGACGTGAGAATACGAGAACGAAGGAGAAATAAGGATTATATTTCTCGAAAGGAGGGAAATAAAGAGAGGAGAAAAAGAAAGAAAAAAAGAAAAGATTAAAACCCTCTTACGAGCTAATCCAAGATTTTATCAAACAAAGGATCATCTTCCTTTCCCCCTTTCTTTCGCCTCACCGCCACCACCACCCCCTTTTGTCGCATTTCCTTCGTTTCTCTTCTTGAGAGAAGAATTAATCCAACAAGGCACGGTTCGTTACTCTCTTAAGCTTTTTCTTTTCTATTTATGTAGGAACATTAATGTTGCTACCGAACCGACACCGGTATAAAAAGTACGGAAAGAACCGTCCGCTTTTCAGTCTCATAATTTCATTGTCACTCGACAAAACATCACGCATTCGCCAACGAGGTTCTCCAAATTTTCCTATAAAACAGAAATAATATCTCAATCGATTTTGTTATCCCCTTATTTGTTGTTTTAAACATTATTTTTGCCTCTATTTTTCGCGCGATAATTGCCAGCAATTTTACTCTGCCAACATCGACCGCATTGACCATTTGATTAATTTGCGACAAACAAACTGAGCGAGCTGTGCGCAAACACCTTAAATTTCTTCAACTCGCGGTACAGGACGTAATAACTCAACGTACCCGTGAAAAAATCGTGCCTGATTACACCTGGTCGTTCATTTTGGAGCTTTGTCATCACTTCAAAGGCTTCAATTTTTTACCCACGTGGAAACCCGTGATCAAGCTGAACCACCAGCGATCATGCCTGACAAACCATTCTCGCTCGTGATCATGCAAAATCTCATCAACTGAGGAATATTCATACAAAATGACTCTGTGTTGATTTTTCTAGCACAAATACACTTGCTTGATCATGCTAAATGGGCCCCAAACGCAGGCGCGTACGCCTAATCACGCATGATCATGTCTGAAAATTGGAAACTAGAGAATGGGAGCTGCATAAGCACAATAAGTAGAAATGATTGACAATAAATTAGTGTTTGATAACATTATTACAGTTTCATTCAATTGAGTTTGAATCGAGACCTGATCATGCCCGATTAGGCTTTAGTCATCAGCTCTGATCATGCGTGAGCAAGCGTGGACAATTTTTGCACAGGACAATTACGATACACATAGTTTAATTCAATAACGGATGAAAAGAGATTGACGAGGATTGTTTCTTTTCGCAGACAGACCTCGAGCGTTACAGAACTGCACTGCCAACCATCGAGATGGTTCCTGGATAAGGATTTCGTGTATCGTGGGGCACGGCGGTGGTTCGCCACAAAAATTCGTCGCCTTGGTGGACAAGCAACGTTTCGAGTCGTCGAGACCCTATTGGGAATTGGAATTACAGCAAAAACCATCCACAGTTCGTCTTTACGCAGTGAACACGAAGGGGTCCAGTGAACCGGTCGTCATGAACGGAATCACCTCGAAAGGAGTGGCCAAGTTCACCGGTGCGTTAGTACGGAAAATTCCAAGTGAATTGAATGGGGAAAGAGAGGAAGGAGGAAGAGAGAACAGGAACCATCACCATTTGCATAATAAGGGAGTGACGGCAGACACTTTTCAAAGGATAGGTCCTTTGGATAGGCTTCCGTCAAAGCTTTTTCGTATCTCCACTGAGTGAAACTCTCTTTCTCTCTGCCTCTCTGATCTCAGAATCCGAAAAAAGTTCTTTATATTCCCTCTCTCTATTCTCCCTTTACGATCCATTCGTTCTAGTCCATCCCACTCAAATAATACTCCAATAATCCAACGATTGTGATTTCCTCAAAAGAAAAATCAAACTTTTCAGCAGCTTCTTTTTCGAGAGGTGTTGTAATAGGATTATTAATTTTTCTCTAACGGGGCCACGCGTTACATAAATAATTCCACGATAAATGTCAAGTGCCATAATTACTTGACAAAATCTTGAAAAACTTCGAAACACTTTGAACGAGCAATTACTTAAACTCGAGTCGAGCAAAGTTTCTTATGTATCGGTATAAGACTCGTTACAATTTGTTTCATTTTCTTGAAACGAAATTTAACCAACTATCTACTGGACACAAGCTTGTCTTTGAATTCTTCTCATTAAAATTTGTTATTTCCCCTCGTATATCTCGAAAAATCGAGACCTCAAATTTGATATTGATCGAATTGAATTTGTGTTGCTAACAATCCAGCGGATGGAAGAAAAGGAGAAAATATTGTTCAGGTTTTCTTGGAGTGATGAGAATTCTTTTTAAATTGGAATGATGAGAATAATACCACAGCAAGTGGTGGAGAACACAAAAACTTGAAGATGGCACTGTCAATACGAAGATGATTCGAAAAGTTCTTGACCTAACAAACAGGATACAAGATTCACAGTTTATTGGTAACTTTTTGTCTTCTTCAACATAGTCACCTTGTAACTCAATACATTTGGAACAACGACTTTCAAACTTTTTAATACCCTCAGCGAAAACGAGAGTAGAGTGGTGTACTGGGTTGTTCACCACTTTATTTACAGATTCATTATAGTTGTTTTTGACGAAGTTTTCAGGTCCTTGATGAAGTTGAATGGACAGATGACTTCCTTCGCAGAATTCTTAAATTGCTTAACAAATTCAGCGTTGATCGATTTTTCTTGAATAACTTTTCAGCTCAAGGGATTCAAAAAAGATAGACGTATATTGTTTCAGTTTGGTTTGAATGATTCTCAATTAAAGGAATGACGAATCATTCGAGTTGAATGCACATTAAAATACATAAACCTGATGGGGAAGTACTTGGTAGGAATTCGTTGATTCAAAGGGTAGAGTAAAATCAAGTTCCAGATCCCAAGTAATTGAAAGTCGAACGATATATTTTCACATGTTCTACAGCCGTCGACGTTTCAGGTCGATTCAACCTCTTTTCGAGATACAAAAGAGAAGAAAATCGTAGAGTAGAGAAATTACTGTTGTAGAGAGTGGAATCCAAAATTAGGTTGTCCATCGACTAAAATTAAAAAAATTTTTTTTCCTTCTCAATTTGATTTCAAAGTCTACCAGGTATTGTTATCCCGCTAATGCAAATGATCTGAGGTGGAGCGCATTTCTTATGAATTTTTTGACAATCCCCAGTTCCATTTTAGTCCTGATTGTCAGAAGCTCGTTCATTGCTTTTGCTGTGAAGTATTCGCTTCGAAATGGCTGATAAAATGGGTATCTGATCAATATGTGTGCCACCGGTTCTTTCTCCTGAAGATTACATGGAGTGGATCGTAGAGCTTATTCCTATCCTCAACTCGTAGTTGTTTGCCAATCTCAGATTAACAACAAATCTTTGCCACTCTGTTGGACATCGAAGTGGAATGTAGGCTACCGGTTCTAGCGTGGGTTGTATTGTCATTATGTTCTGGCAGTATTCCGACTTGCTGTATCTGTAGATCTTAGATAGATTCCATATGTCTGGAATACTTCTTCGTCCTCGCTTGTTCTCCAAAGTGGCAGCTCCATATTGTCCCAAAGATCCAGTCGGTCAATTGATTCCAGGAAACTTCTGATTTGCTGGGCCCAGTTGAATTGTTCGTCGCTCGGTCGCAGTTTGGCCAAGCTGTAAAGACGAAAGAAGCATTTTTTTGGTAATCAATCTTTTCCTATTTTCAACATTTTCTTAATCCATTTCTAGGTAAGTTTCATCACACTATGAACAATCTGCCGTACTCCGAGTTCTAACCTCAAGGCATACTCTGGAGTGGATCTGGATAGAGATAGTACTTTCTTATAGAATTCGGTTTGTATGATCTCTATTTTATTGAGTTGAATAGGTTGACTTTGATGGTCCAGGCTTCTGATTTGCTCCTTGTTATTCTGGCTTTTTTCCGCTGCTCCTAGCCTCAGCGTTGAGCCTCTGAGTTCAATTCCCAAGACCACATGAGTATGTTTCTTTCCTTGGCACTCTTATATTACCAGCTTGGTCTAAGGGAATAACCTTTGTCTTTGCTGCGTTCAAGATTATGCCATTTATCTCACAATATTCGTTCAATATTTTGAGTTTCGCCCTCAGAACCGCAGTAGACCGTGCAAAAATAACCAAGTCATCGGCAAATAACAGCATCATAACGTCCGTTTAGTTGTCTATATGTTGTCCTTCACAATTTCTTTCTCTGAAGAAGTCTTCAATGTCGGCAAGGAACAGCATAAAAAGGACTAGAGGACTGAGAGATTCGCCTTGAAGTACCCCCTCAGTGATGTTGAATTCCTCCGAGAGTGCAGTGCCTCGTTTGACTCGCGCTGATGCGGCATCGTATATCTCCTTCAATATTCGAATATATTTTGCGCCTATTCCTATTTTGAGCAACTCTGTCCACAATAGTTTGTATTTGATTGAGTCACAGGCTCTTTTGAAGTCGTTGTCAACTGCGTACACTGTGTTTTTCTTCCATCTCAATTGTATCTGTACGGTTGCCAGGAATACGAATAAATTATCTAGGCTTCTTGTCAATTTGCGAGAACCCGCCCGACATTAAGGTAGGATTTTCGCGTCTTCGATCCATTTATACAACCGGTCCCGAAGTAGCGTAGTCCCAAATTGTGCTAAAATATGGAACAAGTGGAAATGCAAAAAATTTTTCTGAATCTCTCCCGACTAAAATATTCTCAGTAGAAATCACCTGAGTTATTCTCTACTCTCTAAATCTGGAGAGGTGAAAAATCACTCGTTTAACTCCGCTAAGTCTCAGAAGTGAGCCAATCCGCTTCGAGTGGGATTTGAACTCGTTTCACTCTTTTAGACTGAAAAATTCACTTTAGAATTGGAGTGGCTGTGAGTTTATAACCTCAAACCTTAGATTATCACTCTAAAAGAGTGGAAATTTCACTCGAAATTTCGACAGGCTCACTTTTCCCTAGCTAAAGAGTGAAATACCCCTCTAAAAATTTTAAAGAGTAGGCCTTGCGAGACCTTACGATGCACTCCCTGTTACAAAAAATCCAGCTGGGATTCCACGTGGATTCCAGATCCGATATTTACCTGCGTTGCTAGCTAAGACTCCACCTGGAATCCATGTGGGATTTCCAATTCCAACTGGGATTCCACCTAGGGTCAGAAATTCCAACTGAAATCCCACGTTGGAATTGGAATTTTAACTGGGATTCCACCTGGAAATAGGAATCCCAGCTAAAATTGCATCTGGAAATGAGGAACTCCAGCTGGAAACGCAGGTAAATTCCAGAGCTGAAATGCACGTCGAATCCCAGCTGGAATTTCGTGTGAGGGCTTGTATATTTGGTTGTCACAACGTCAAAATATTTATTTGTGAGAAGTGAAAGTTTCACTCATTCCAACTGAATTCAATTGACTAAACAAACCGCGTTGATTTGAATAAAAATCCAGCTGTCTGATATATGAATAAATTCCCATGTGGAAATAGCCAGAGTTGACAAATGGCGCGGTACTGGCAAAGTTGTATTTGCCAGACTTCGGCAAAAACAACTGTGCCTATTCAGAATCATCACCGTTTTTCAACTGGCGCCAAATGTTCGCCGGATTTTAGACGGTATTGACTTACGTTGACAGACGGTCTCGGGCCAGTATCGAATTGATACTGCATGTAGAATACCCAGATCACAGAGAAACGGAACCGCGCCAGTACTGAGCCAGAGTTGGTGTTATCATTCAATATGTACGAGAGACGACAACGTGCCAGTATCGGTAGAACTCTGACTGACTACAAAATCGGTGGTCGATTGACATTAAAATGACGATCTTGGTGATTCGGCTGCTGTGGTGAGCCGAAGTTGCGCCAATACTGAGCCAGAGTTGGTGTTATCATTCCATATGTACAACAGACGGCAATGTGCCAGTAATGATATGACTCTAGCTGATTACAAAATCAGTAGTAAACTGACGTTAAAATCACCATCTTGGCAATTTTGCTATTGTAGTGAGCCGGAGTCACGCCGGTCCTGAGCCAGAGTTGGTATTATCATACTGTATGTGTGTTAGACAGCAATGTGCCAGTAATGATATGACTCTGGCTGACTACAAAATCGATAGTCGATTGACATTGAAATCACGATCTTGGCAACTTGATTTTTGTAGTGAGCCGGAGTCACGCCAGTATCAAAACAGAGTTGGTATGATCATTCAATACGTTTGATAGAGAACAATGAGCCAGTATTGGTAGAATCTTGTTTCACTACGGAGTCTATGGTGAATTGTGTGACTTCAAGGGAATTAGTACAATAAATGGGAATTCAAGTGGTCCGTTGTCAACTCGGAGATTAGCTGATGTGATAGAGACTCTGTTTCTCACTCACAGGTCCCGGGTTCAATTCTTGCCCAGTGAACTTTCATGAAACCACTTTCAAAGCGTTTTTCTCGGACAACGGTGATGAGAAAAATAGATTCACAAAGTTTTGAAAGTTCAAATTCAATGTATTTCTTTTTTTTTACTTGAAATATAACTCCGAGGATCTCTAATTACCAGCACTGTGCCAGTACTGGGTCGGGTCTGAATTCCTACATAGGATGTATTATTTTGACTCTCTACCACTTCTCATCCAGGTATGGCAGAACAATTGATTCTGTTGTCATGTCAGAGTTCCACCATAGTTGGCTCACATTAAAAATCGATACCGACGCTGTTGTAAATATTCTACTGGCCCTTATGTAAAATGATGTTATCGTGATGTTTTGACTACTTCCCAGTACCGTCAATTCAACTGGCCCTGTACTGGTAAGTTTGGATTTCTCAGTACTAGCAACTCTGGCACCAGTACTGAGCCAGTAGCGGCCCGTGTTTCCATTTTCACATGGATTATTTTGCTGCTGTGGCTAGCATTTAGTTACAGCAACTATGTGATTTTTTTCAGTGTACAGCGACATGTAGTACGATACAAAAAAAGAAACATAACAATTCCTTTCGAGACCATTATTTCTTCAGCCTTGATTTTCTTAATAGTTATCTTTCCCAGATTAACCGATGACTCTATATTGAATGATGCGTTCTCAATAAAAAAAAGAAGATAAAAAGAGTAGCGTAGGTCTTATATCTCTTATATACATGTAAGATTCATCCCTCGTATATCTTTCCACGTATGAAGACTGGTCACAGAATGAATCATCCTGACGATTTAATCGGGAATAAATCAGCCACTGTTGTATTGGGAAGAAGGAGAATCGAAGTAATACAGAGTGAACTCCTTTCACAAGCGAACGATAGAGACAAGTAAATTAGGATCCGGGCAACGTCGTATATCTAAAACCCATTCGATCCTAACCGTGGCTCGTGCGAAGAAAGCTTAAGCAGGTTATGCGACGCCCCTACACGACACGTAATAGATCATTGGAGATGAAAGAAGAGCACTATAAGAGATCTAAATAAAACGTTAATCGAAAAAGTAGACAAAACAAAAACTACTTATGAAAATTATTCTGAATTGTATGTATTTGATGAACTATTTTCAGGTCAATCGGTTTCATCTTCATCTTCATCTTCATCGTCTTCCTCATCCTCTTCTTCATCTTCATCTTCATCGTCGTCTTCATCTTCATCTTCGTCTTCGTCTTCGTCGATCGACATGTCGCCTATCCTAATTGGTCTCGGCGGCACGGCAACCGGGTTGGGATTGATCGTGACTGGAGTGTTGATGGCTCTATGGAGGAGGCACTCGAGTACGCCTTCTAAACCAAAACCACCACCCCATCAACATCATCACCAACAACAATCCAGCATCGCGACTTTCGCTGGCAAGGGCGAGGAAGAGGATGGCAATCCAGACCTCATTCCTACCACTATTCTCATGAGCAACCATCACTTCACAGGTAATATTTAAACACTCGAACAATTTATCATGAGAAAGAAAGAACCCCAGTCGAACCCAACGAATCGTTTCGAGTTTGAAAACTATGTAAATTAGCTATGGTATTCCCTCCTGCATCAACACAGATCTGTTTCCCGAAAAATCATTCTATGGTTCGTGTAACATATTTCGACGTAACGTTGATCTACTTCGATTTACATTCGAATCAATCTCCTACGAGAACTCTTCTACGTTTCTCTTTCGCATACGCAATCTCCTTAAAAGTATCGTTAATACCGGCCGCGTCGATCTCGGGGCTTAAGGTTAAACTCGATATTCTCACAAACCTCATACATGTATGCAATACTTCTTCCATCAGTCTAAGTAGATATTCGTTCGATAAGATGGGCGGCTTATTCGCGAAGGTACATGCAAGGAACGATGCTCAAACGCTGAAAGCGCATCGGAATTCAAAATAATTTCTCTTATTGCATGCGAGTATTCTATGCGTGCGATCACAAACGAATCCTTGAAATTCCCATCCTAACCATCCTGGATGAAAAAAAAACAAAAAAAAAGCAGAAGAAGGAGAAAACACAACGAACATATTGCTTTCTCGAGTAACGAAGCTAGATTCTTATCGTTATCGTTCATCGGATCGTTATCTCACGTGAATGCAAATAAGGTTGAACGACTTCACCTTCCTCTTTATTCCCTAAGAAACAAGTTTTCATTAAAAATCTTTTGAGGGAGTGATAAAAGTGAAAATCCAACAACAGACAACGAACACATTATTATACAATGGGAACAAAACTCTCGTTGTCTTTCGCGAGCGTGTGAAGACCGTTCGTGGGTTCACCAAGTTACTTCAAACCGATTATAGGATTGTCGCTAAGCTTTCGCTCGAACTTTTTCCAGATAGAAAGCTTCCAGTTTACGGATCTCTACCACGAAGACCACGTCAGCTGGAGGGACGAGAGATGTCCCATGACGTTCTAGAAGATTCGGATTATCCAAGAGCGACGCCAAACGTGAGTAATCCGATTCATTCTGCATTAATGTTCGACAAACCCCGATGAATCGATACTACAATGGTCATCGGTATTCCTCGGAAATATTTGTTCAAGTTCATTGGTTGGAATCTAATGAAAACTTTCCAACATGCGCGAGATAAGATCGTTCGGCATTGTAATCTCAATCCCCCCTGAATTTTAAACGAAAAGGATAAGGTGGATACGTTAAATTGATGTTTTTTAATCTCACACAACGAATTCTTTGCATTATTTTATTGTTTCTTTCTGCCATCAAACCCCGTGTAATGAAAATGAAGTTAGGCATCGATCAGGTCCCGATTATTGTTATTCTGGTCCAAATCAGGTTTTGATGAAGGATGTAACGGGCTTCCAATTCGTCCCTCATTTCACTCTGAATTCATATTTTTATACGGGCTTGATGTATTCATTCGATTGTAATAAATGAATATTGTGAACTCAAAAATGAACCATGTGAGGAATTATGACCCCTAGAACAGCGATATCATCCCTGATTAAAATAATTCTGAAACGTCAAAGTGACTTAGGTTGAGTGACATAACGAATCGATCAGCTTGAATGTTGGCGGGAAAAATTTGAATTAATTAAAATTGAAATATTGGATTTGAATTATAAGAAGGATTACATTAGGGATACTCTGAGGTAATATACTTTCATCCCAATTCATCACACAAAGACGAATTGATGTGTCAGAAAGGCCAAATGATCTCTCGGTAAAGGCCAATGAAACGACATTGAAAAATTCAATTCGAATTGGAAATTATCTCTAATCGCAAAAATCCATACGATTCAGTCAAATCAAATCGAATGGGATTTGATAAGAACATTACACAGTTTTGATTGAAATGTGAAGTTTTCATCAATAAATGCTATTAAATTTGAACAAATCTGATTGATAATGATTGAACAGCTCATACAATATAAATTCCTGTGCAACCATTTGTCTCACCTTGTTCTTTATGTTCACGTAAAGTTCTAGAAATTTCCTATATGCATGTGATTAGTGTTGCCGCGATATTATCGTCGAAATTCAGAAATAATCGATTATCTTAATTTTGACAGGTTTTCATGGAACTTTTAACGCGTAGATCTTCGACTGTGCACGAAATGAAACGGGATACCCACTGAGCATTTCCGTTAAAACCTTGCATGAACATTGCATCGATGTTGATGCGATCTTGAAAGTACCTGTTATGAGAATTACAACAGTAATATTACAACATCCAATTACAAGTAAATTGCAGCAATGTTACGTTTTGAGGTGATATTTCAACGATATTTTTGCAAGTCACTTTTGTAATATTGCATCTGTAAATTGGAAGACAAGTACTTTCAAGATCGCATCAATATCGCTGCAATGGTAATGCAAGGTTCTAACGGAAATGCTCAGTGGGTAATGGATCATCTTGGTCTTTTAAACAAAATGAATCAAAATATTCTTACACTATCGTAACGATAATTATCGATATATCGTAACGATAAATGGAAGCATATCTTGGTATATTTTGTGTACAAGTCTGGGATTATTCATTATTCCGTTTCATTATGAGCATAATCGAAGATTCGTGGATTATATATTCCATAGGAACGTGTGAAAATTGAGATAATCGATTATTCCTCAATTATCGACGATAATATCGCGGCAACACTACATGTGATCGAGGGTTTCATAAACCCGAACAAGTTCCTAGCAACACGACAACAACTGATGTTAGAATTAGAAGTTTATAGCATGTTGTTGCGCGTTCGGCCACGCAGAGTTCTTGCAAATTGTTTCAAACTGTTGCTCAAGCCCGGGTATTAATGCTCAAATAACGCGAAAGACCTCTTCAAGAGTACCAAAAATAATTTGAGGAATCCTGATAGAAAATATCAATAGCTCTCAGATATTCAACTACTAAAGTATTGTTCATGTTTTGTTTCACAATATTGAAACTAATTGTGTACTCATCGGAGAATTCTTTGGGATAATTGATATTATAAATAAAGAACCGATAAGAAAATAGTATTCAATGGAATTTAATCACAAATTTTCATAAAGTATCATGAATTTCGGACCTTGAAAAGTTTTCAATTACTCATGTGGAAATTGCCAGAGTTGATAAATGGCGCAGTACTGGCAAACATCTCACACAGCACATAATATTGCAGCAGTATTACAATATTATATATTGCAATGTAATATCACTGCAATATTACAGTGTCGATAATATATCATGAATCAGCCTGAAATATTGCGGTAATATTTTGCAAACAGGAATTTGTGATACATGCCTAAACTTGAATCCTGGCCAATTTCCATGTGAAAATTAGTCCAAAACGGTTTGATATTGTTTTATTTTTGTATTCATGAGTGGACGTGAAAAATGAATGAAAATGAAAATGTGTGTTGTGTAGGAAACTTTAGTAGTGAAAAAACGGGTTCCTTCTGATTCCAGTTCATCGCAATCGTTTCAAAATTCTTCGGAATGCAAAACCAATACCCCTCCCACAGTTTCATTTTTTTCGGAGATGGGATATTTTGTAAAATATTATAAAAACATCATTTTAAATTATAATACTGTCCCTAATTCGGGTCCTAATATATAAAAAAAATAGAAGAATAGTTTCCTCCTCTGTAGGACTTTTGAATGCCATGAGAAGTAGAAAAAATATGCCTGAACTCACATTTGTCTTCAAAAATCAGGATTTTTCCAATTTCACCACTGAGCAATATAAAGAGAAAAAAATTAAGATTTTTTCCATGACCCAAAAAATTTCATATTCCTTGAAACCCACAAAATTTACAGTTGTTATATAAATTACAAGACTTTGAGACGATACCAGTGCCATGAGATCAGCTGATTTTGTCTGTAAGGTTTTCTGAAACGGGTGAAATGCAATGGAAATATCTTGATGTACCTTTATTCTTTACCAATCAAACGAAGCTACATCGAAATATCTATTATATTTCACCAGGCTTGTGACAACCGGGAATTTTTCTCTTTTTCATTGGTTATTCTATTTATAAGAAATGCATCATTGATCAATTTCGTTAGAATTCCCAGTTGAAGCACTTCCCTGTTCACCCCCTTTGCGAAATCTCCAAAAAAATAATCAGCTGCTCTCATGGCACTGGTATCTGCTTAATTCACAATGTTTCGTTTTTCTTCAAGTTTCAAATTACATTTGTCTAGGAACACTGCCGCTCCTATTTCTTGGGAAGGATACTATAGGGAGGATGCTATAGCACCCTGATGTTAACCAAATTGTTCATACGAGACTTCTCGAATACCTTGCAATTCATTCTCAAAATATTGTTCTATGCCTCAATCGTTGAATACTTATATGACTGCAAAAGAATACTTTACAGAGCGATATTCTAAAACTTGTGAAGAATATTCTAGAAACCTCACATGAACAATTCACTGAGAGGGATGCTAGGGCCGAGACGCTAGCTATTTTGTTTATAACATTCAAAAAATCTTTTAATAAAATCAAAATAACGCTGTGTACGGCAGTTCTCCAAGCAATTTTGAAAATTACTGTGCACGAAGAGATATTTTGATTCTATTGGATCGATTCTATCCAGTTTGTTGTAAATAAAATGGCTGAGGTCCTGGTATTAGTATCACATGCTGTAAGGGAATACCAGTGTACCCTCTGAGCAAACATTCTCTTGGTAAGAATTCTCTTAACTAAATTCATAGAAATAGATGAAATTTTCAAGAAATAATCTTCAGTACTTTATCGCAGGGCAGAATCCAAATTTTGAATTTTAAACTTTCTCACAGATGTTGGAAAATAATTTTTTGGAATTTGAAAATTTGGGCTTTGTATCGCGAATAAAGTATTAACGATTATTCCCTGAAAACTTCAGATACATTCATGAATTCGGTTCAGATCATTCTTAACGAGGAAATGTTTGTCGAGTCCATATACCGTTATATTTCCAACTGCGTGCAATTAGTGTCCCCTTGAAATATTGCCAGAATATTACTAAAATATATAATATCGACAGGTGTGAAATATTACTGTGACATCACTGAAATATTGCTGCAATATTGACGTAATATTACAATATTGTTGTGATATTACTGCAATATTACTGCAATCAATCTGCGCGGACATGAAATATTACGGCAATATCGCAGGAATATTTCCCTGCAATATCACAATATCACAAAATAATATTACTGTGATATTACTGCAATATTCTGTGCTGTGTGGGATATTTCGGCCAAAACAACTGGCCCCCGTGCAGTGCCAGTACTCGTTTTCAACTGGCACTAGTTGTTTGACGGTTTTGAGACGGTATTGATTTGCTTGGGCAGACAGTCTTGGATCAGTACCGAATCAATACTGATTGAAAAACACCTAGGTTGTAGAAAAACGAAACTGTGCCAGTACTGACCCGGAGTTGGTAATATTTTCAACTGTTACGCAGAGACGGTACTACGCCAGAATTGGCAGTGGATTGGAAGTCAACCCATCTTCGCGGAAACATGGTTATTTTAGTGAGCCAATACTGTGCCAGTACTGACTCAGAGTTGGTAATATTCTGAAGCGTTAAACAGAGACGGTACAGTGCCAGCATCGATGTCACGTTGTTTCACGACAGATTTGGTACTGAGTCGGGGGTCGACCCATTTCTGCAGAAACATGGCTACTTTGGTGAGCAAACACTGCGCCAGTACTGACTCAGAGTTGATAATCTCTTGAAATTTTACGAAAAGACAATACTGTGCCAGCATCGATGCAACAGGGTTTCACTACAGAAGCGATTGTGGATTAGGTGTCAACTTACCTTCGCGGCAACATGGCTACACTGAGAGAATAGTTTGATTATTATCTATTTCAAATTGAAATTTATTAATTAATTTATGAAAAAAGTTGGCACAAAATTTCACCCAAGGCCACTATTGACCCTGTCGGTTAGTAGGAAATTATATAATGCGGAAAGATTCAATTTTGTCGTTTCAACACAATCGGGACATATATGAGATAAAATTGGTCGACTTTTTGGATGTTATAAAAATTACCGTAACAGCACACGCAGTATGGCTGCATGGAGTCTACATGGGATCAATAACTTTGCCAATCAAAATGCCAGTAGTACGCCATGGAGAATTCCCGTGGAATGCGTTAGAGGTAGAATTGAAATGGTCGTACTGGTGAGATTGAAATGCCCACACTGACACGGTTGAAATGCCAGCTCAGGGAAAATTGAAATCCCAATGTTGGCTGGATTGGAATGCCAGTACAGGCAAGATTGAAATTCTGATTCAGGTACAATTAAAATCTCAATACGGGTAATATTGAAATATCAGTTTTGGCTAGGTTGAAATGCCAGTATCGGCAAAATTGAACGCCAATAATGGGCCTTATGTCAGACATTGTTATCATCCCAGTATTGGTACAGTACTGTCAAACGACCTGGGCCAGTAATGGCATTTCAAATTCGACAGCACTGGCAACTATGGCAGCGATACTGAACCAGTACCGGGGCGTTCGTTAATTTCCACATGGGAACCTGATCGGGACCTGATCGGCGCCCAACTTCATTCTCTACACGGAATATGTTATAAAAATCCAAAACTTGATGTAAAATTACTAATTCCCGTTGATTAAAACTCCACATTTATGCAAGAAAATTCCATTCGGGGACAAAAAAGAAGAACCTTCGAATGACCAGCATACTAAAGCATACTCGAAAGACCGGTAGTGTGGTCAAATTCATTCTCCGGTATTTTCATACTTCATTTTATGACAAACAGAAACCCCTCGTTATTCTCGCACAAACTTTCACGTACCATTAATGTACATAATCCATAAAATATTCAGTCCAGTGAAATACACGTCCCCTGCCCGTTTGCATAACTTATTCTGTATTTAAATGATAAGCATTGAACGAATGCGTTGGTACATACAGAACTTGTTTCGTGATGTTACAGACGTATTATAGTCTCCAGAGGCCTAACCGATATTCGGAAACACCAATCAGGAGCGCCACGATTCAGGAGAGTTGCATTTAAAGACTGGAGAACGAGGAAAGCCGAAGTAGAGAGCCTGAGTGGAGGCCCAGGGTACAAAACTTTTCTGACGCCAGTCAAACACAAGGACGGAATTAAATTAAATAATGATGACAAAGGAAAGGAGAAGAACGGCGAGAACAGCCAACAATCACCCTTGGATGATTTTGTACGCGTTCGAGTGTACACAAACACACAAGAACATACAGACACACATTTATAGCCAATCCAATTCGCTAATCATTTGTAAATATTGTATATAAATAAAACACATCAATTTCGTGTTATATAAATAATGATTTCTTTTCATATTCTCGACATCCTTCCCTCTCTAGGTTACATTTTCAAATTCAGAAACATCGAAAAACATTTCAATACCACCACCACCACCACCGGCGTTTTCAAACGAATACAAAACCGTTTTCCAAACGAATAGTTATCTGGGTTACCGTCGTCGTGTCTCAAAAATTTCATTCTCTTGAAAAACATTCCTTCTGAACGTACAAGAGGATGAACCGCGGTGATGACGTCAAATATATATCGCGATAAAGCACATATCCAACTAAATACGTTCTATCGAATCATGAATTTCTCCTCTCTCGAAATTATTGTAAATACATACAATATCGATTTCTCGAATATAATATGTTTTTATTAAAATATAAAAATGAGGGAAAGATATTGTAGGATTTCTAATTAATACATATGTACGTCTCTGAAACAAGAGAATAAATGTGCTCAAATAAGAAACATTGTTGATATTGGAAATCATCGAGAAGAGGAGAAAAAAAGAGTGGTATCTTTTACGATGGTACGAAGACGAGCAGCGTCGAAGACGCATTCATAGGAAGGGAACAAAGTGTTGGCAAAGCTACATGCAAGGGATAAAGTCACATAAACTCACCCTCTATTTCTCCCTCTCGTGGATATTACATGTATATGTGTTTATATATATAGATGTAGATATGGAGATCGAGACTGAGAAAAGTATAGGAAAGGATTTATCTTGGCCCCGTTTCCCAACAATCTTTGTTTCGCGAATAAGTGTAATTCTACAATGCGAACGTATATGCGTGTCATATTCACATACATATTACAGTCCTTGAAAATTTTTCCTCTCTCGATTGCCTACTTTCCTGTGCGATTTTTCTTTTTCTTCTTCTTCTTCTTCTTCTTCACTTGGTCGTCTTCTCCTCTCTTCCTGCTAACCACTACCGTAATCTGTCTCATCATTTTTCCCTCTGATGCTCTGCATTTAGCATTTTTCCCTTCGGAAAAATGCTAAATGCAGAGAATCGTTGTGGATGATTTATCGACCAAGTCCACCAACAAATGCATATTTATAACGAAACATATCTTGAAACTGTGAACATGGATTTCACTCTTTGTATATTTTTGCATTTCATACGAGAGATGCTTTTCGAGAGGGAAAAAATTGTATACGTCTTGGAGACTTCATAAAATACATTTTTTGAAAACAAAATTCAAATGAAAAGAATGTTCTTTGTTTCTACGTCTCTTTTTTTCATTTCGTAGGTACTGTTTTAATTAGCTCTGCGGGGAGTGTTGTAAATGGAAATTGTAACCGTATATTATGTAGAATTGGAAAAGTTTATTGACGAATTTAATTGATGGTTTTCACCGAGGGAAATGATATTGCATTCAATGGTACTCGTGAAATATTCCTTTGGATCAATGAATCTTTACTTCAATGCGTGGAATGGTTTTTCAGTTGATGAAATACTTGATACGGTCAAAAACCATTGCAATCCCATGTAGCACAAGGTCATTTTATGGATATTCGATGGATATTCTGTCAATATGCACAGAATATTACGATGAGACTGTTTCAAACATCCTATGAACGTTCATGGAATATACTAGACGAGAATATTCTAAAGGCTTTCGATAAATGCTCTCTAAGACATTGTAGACATTTTTTAAATTTACTTAACATCTTATAAGAACCCTACTGCAAATTCCCAGTTCGCATTCCCAAATTCGCATGGGTCTCCGATGGGGACCAAGTGGGTCGCATGGGTTTCACATGGAAAACAAGTGGGTCGCATGGGTTTTACATGGGAAACAAGGAGGTCGCTTGTGTGTCGCATGGGGTCGCATGGGAAACAAGTGGGTCGCATGGATGTCGCATGGGTCTCACATGGGAAACAAGTGGGTCGCATGGGTTTTACATGGGAATCAAGTAGGTCGACCCACTTATTTCCCATGCGACACCCATGCGACACTCATGCGACCCATTTTTCCCCATGTGAAACCCATGCGACACCCATGCGACCCACTTGATCCCCATCGGAAACAAGTGGGTCGCATGGGTGTCGCATGGGTTTTACATGGGAATCAAGTAGTAGGTTGACCCACTTATTTCCCATGCGACACCCATGTGACACTCATGCGACCCACTTTTTTCCCATGTGAAACCCATGCGACACCCATGCAACCCGCTTGATCCCCATCGGAAACAAGTGGGTCGCATGGGTTTTACATGGGAATCAAGTAGTAGGTCGACCCACTTATTTCCCATGCGACACCCATGTGACACTCATGCGACCCACTTTTTTCCCATGTGAAACCCATGCGACACCCATGCAACCCGCTTGATCCCCATCGGAAACAAGTGGGTCGCATGGGTTTTACATGGGAATCAAGTAGTAGGTCGACCCACTTATTTCCCATGCGACACCCATGTGACACTCATGCGATCCACTTGTTTCCCATGTGAAACCCATGCGACATCAATGCAACCCGCTTGGTCCCCATCAGAGACCCATGCGAATTTGGGAATCCATGAATGACAATTTGCAGTAGGGAATACTCTGGGGAAGTTTGTTTTTCGCAAGTTATCAGAATATTCCGAGAATACTCTGTGCTCCTTGGGTTCACTGGAATGATATTCAATCGATTTGAATAAACATTTGACAGATACCGTAAGATGAAATATTCTCATACCTGCATTACTTTTTGCCCTCAGTGTAGAAGATTCTTCAAAGTCTTGAGAAAAACACAGAGGAATTGTTCAGGAATTGATACTGATTTATTGTTTTACAAAACAATAGTTGGAATTGAAAATGTAATTACTTCCCAGTTGAAAATTCCCGGATGAACAGGAAGCAAAATTCGCATGCAAACAGAGATTCCCACGCAGGACTAGTGGAGTCTTGACTCAGGATTCGAGGGCCTAAAGGATCTCAGGCAGGACCCGGAAGAGTAAAACGGGTCCTAGATGGAAACTCGACTGGTCCCAGGAACAAATCTAGGTACGTATGCAAAGTATCAAGAGTTTCAAACTGGGTCAGAGCCGGATCTAAGGGGGGGGGGGTCAAATAAGGGCATCTGTTCCGGGTGCCGAGAGAAAGGGAACGCTCTCGCTACAGTTCGCAAAATCAGACATTTACATTTATTTATCGCGGTTTCATTTCACTTTCGTTTATATTAAACAACAATTCATCCAGCGCAGATTCATATCATTTTGACAATTGATCAAAGTGATCCGAATGAGAAAATTTTCAGAATCATATATAATTTGTATATGATTTGATATACTTTGTGTATTAAACTTACATAGAATTATATATAAATTACATACATGGTGGCGCAAAAGTCTGGAAACACCCCCATAACTTTTGAACGGGGCATGATAATTGGATCAAATTTCTTTTGAATTGAAAGAGGGGTCAAGGGCTATCTCAACGGGGGACTTTGAGTTCCCCAACCCTGTAGGGGACGATGAGAAGGGAAGGGGGGCCAAAATCTCAAATAAGACGGGGAGGCTTGTGATACGTCATTCGATAGGGTTTTCCAACCCAAATCCAGCGGTTTTTTGGTTTTCGAAATCGGATCATTTTTCGCTGAGTTATCGTAATTTTGATACTCTGATGTGGCAAAGTCTGGAAACACCCCCTTAACTTTTGAACGGGGCATGATAATTGGATCAAATTTTTTTCGAATCGGAGGTTATTTCTATCCCAATCTTGGCATTACTCTAATCAACGGCGTGGACGTGTCGGGAATCTGATTCCTTGTGTGTTTAGTGAGTGTGTTGTTGTGTGCGTAGGTGTGTGTGGGTGGTTGTGTGTGATTGTGGGTGTGTGTGCGTGCATATGTGTGGTTGTGTGTGGGTATGGGTGGATGTGTGTGGGTCGCACAGGCCCATACGACCGAACCACCCGCCCACCCTCACACACACACAATCCCACACACAACCACACACACATGCACACACACACAAGGAATCAGGTTCTCGCCACGTCCACGCCGTTGATTCTGGGTAATGCGAAGATTGGGATGAGAAAACCTCCGATTAAAAAAAAATTTGATGCAATTATCATGCATCAAAAGTTATGGGGGTGTTTCCAGACTTTGCCACATCGGAGTATTAAAATTACGATAACTCAGCGAAAAATGATCCGATTTCAAAAAACAAAGAATCGCTGAATTCGGGTTGAAAGCCCCTATCGAATGACGTATCACAAGCTCTCCTGTCTCATTTGAGATTTTGGCCCCCCTTCCCCTCTCATCGTCCCCTACAGGGCTGGGGAACTCAACGTCCCCCGTTAAGATAGCCCTTGACCCCTCCTTCAATTCAAAAGAAATTTGATCCAATTATCATGCCCCGTTCAAAAGTTATGGGGGTGTTTCCAGACTTCTGCGCCACCCTGTATATAAATTACATATAATGTTGTGAATTTTTCCACTCTAAGAGGAGCCGTGATTGAGTTGGACCTTCGTTGACAAATTTCCCAGATCCGGCTCTGGATTGGCAAAACATCCCAACCAAGCTCCAATAATTTTTGCCGAGTGACCAAAGATGTGTGTGGCCTTGCATTGTCATGATGGAATACAACACCTTTTTGATTTGTCAATTCAGGCCGCTTGTCTTCAACTGCATTGTTTAATTTCGTTAGTTGTTCAATGTAGACATCAGAATTGATCGTTCGGTTGGGTGGTAAGAGTTCAAAGTAGACAATTCCTTTGTAATCCCACCAAATTGATAACAAAACCTTCTTTTGATGAATATCAGCTTTTGCTGTTGTTCGAGTTAGTTCACCTGGCCTGCTCCACGATCTTTTCCGCTCGATATTGTTGTACACAGCCCATTTTTCATCGCCAGCTATCAGTCGTTTTAAAAATGGATCATTTTCATTACGTTTCTTTAGCAAATCGCAGATGTTAATGCGTTGCGTTAAATGCGTTTCTTTCAGTTCGTGAGGAACCCATGTATCGAGTTTTTGAACATAGCCAAGTTGTTTTAAGTGATTTTCAATGCATGTATGTGATACATGAAGTTTCTCTGCAATCTCACGTGTTGTACTGTGACGATCCGAATCGATTATTGCTTTGATTGGGGCGTCATCAACGTCAACTGGACGACCAGAGCGTTTTTCATCTTTGAGTGAAAAATCACCAGAACGAAATTTGGCAAACCAATTTTGACACTGCCGTTCTTTTGAGGCTTCGTCACCATAAACAGCACATAACTTTTTATGAGCTTGCGATGCGTTTTTCCCTTTGCGGAAATAAAAGAGCAAAATATGACGAAAATGTTCCTTTTGATTTCCCATTTTTCAACGAACGCCAAACGAAAACTACGCAAACGATCAAAAAACTTTTGTTACTGATTGACAGCTGAATTGCCAACTATCAAATAACAAGATGTGTTTTACATTTATACTACGTCTGCAAACCTAAAAATTCAACTGACACCATCTATGAGTGAAATCCGCTATTACTTAGTTGCCAACCTGATAATTAAATTGCTTGAAATTTAATTGAATCAATTAATCAGATTTCCTAGTAAATGGTAAACATATATATTCCATGTATCCCATGTGGGATCATATATAATCTATCTATAATCCATATACAATCCATATATGACCATATATGATCCATATGTAATGCATATTTAATCCACGATGGAGAATATTTCATATATGGCAGAATTGCATTCATGGATCATATATGGATACATATGAATTATATATGGTTCATATATGGGCCATACATGGATTCAATATGGATTATGTATGGATTATATATGGCCATATATGACCATATATGAATTTGATATGGATCACATATGATTTTCATATATGTTCTTATATGATTCAATTTTACTAGGGTTAATTAGTCAATTTTATCAATTTGTTTTCATAATTCCCGAGTTTTCGCTTGAAAACATCAAAAGCAATGAATTACAAAATATTCATAACTTCTGACCGACCTTCAAAAATAGATATTTTGAGCTGTAACTTTAAGAAAATTACTATTTTCTTACTTATCAAATTTTACCACAACGAAGAAAAAAGAATTTTCACTTATTCTTAGAATTTTTAAAAGCTTCAAGTGACCCGTAAAAAATTTTTTCCCTCCAAGTTGATCTTGGAAGAGGACTCTTAAAACATGAAAAACTAATATATTCTCATGAGAGAAACGAAGAAAAAATAGTCGGTTTTTTCCGCCACCCCATTGTACGCCATCCTCCCAACGCACCAACCGCAAACATTCCCTCTAATTTCCACTTTCATGCAATATTTGTCTCATATTGAACAATATTCATACGTCACTTAGTTCCTCAATCTCAACAACGTAGACAGTACGGTACCGAAATGTCATAAGAAAATCAATTATGATGCATTCCATTCCACGATAAATGGCCTGCGTCTTCGCTTGTACAAACTCATTATCCGAAAATTCAAGAAATCTCCATCTAAAAATAATAAAACCCTTTATTCATTTGATCATCATCGCATAAATCATCCTCGCAATAAAAATCTTTCCCAACAACGCACGAAGAAATCTTACGATTCTTCACGAAAATTTCCTCGATAAGTACACCTAAGTTTCAACGGAAAGTAAGAATTCACTATTTCTCAATTTTTCTCTGCCAATTTCAGTAGAGTTTTTTCTCTCTTGGAGAATTTTGATTCCAATAAAACTTGGCACGCGTTCAAACTGCCTCGACACACAAATCAAATAATTATTTCGCTACGGAAAAACGTATTCAAAGATTGAAACAGATGGAAAAATGAGAAGAGAGGAAGGAGTAGCAGTAGGAGGAGGAGGAGGAGGAGGAAAAGATAATCGGGCGAAATATATTTAAGAAAAATGGAAACTTCAAGTTAGCGAATCGAATGATGATTTGAGTTATGTGGTGGAAAAAACACAGGGTACGGAGAAAAAATTCTGAATGAATCTTCGTCGACCAAGAGATCATCACGTGGGGGATATAATCTACCCACCTAGTTTCATCTCGATTCTTATTCCGATTATTAATACTACACGTATATATTCTCCTCCACACACGACAAACCCGACTGTATAAACAGCACGAATACAGGAATGAATGAGAGAAAAAAAGGAATACGTTGAAGAGAGTCGAGGAAGCAAAACGGTGGAGGAGAAGAAAAAGGAGAGCAAAATCGTTCATAGCACGCTTTTCCTACGTGTAGACGTTCTGGGAATCCCCTTAACGTCTTCGCCAACCTGAAACTTTTATGATTTCACGTTCGAGCGCGTTCGTTTACGATCTCAACACGTATGTACATACTGTACCTCATATACACGAATACACGAAGACATTTAGTCGGCAATGGATTCAGTTATACACATCCACGCGCAAAATGTACACCCATACATATCCTAGCGGAAGATTCTTGCATAAATGGTACTTTACTATTTCTCCCCTTCCCCGCCTGTTTTTCCCCCTCAAACTCTTATCCATCCCACCTTACGGGAGAATCTGCTACCCTTACAGCACCTTACAGCCGGTATTGAACACGTTACAACATAGTAATACTCTTCCCCTCCTTGCCTCTTCCAATGGATCGTCACGACCCAGGAGATAACGTGTTCTTTTGTTTCGCTTGCAATTCTCTGATGCAGGACCTTTTTCAAGCTGCAAGTAAAAGTCGATATACGCCATCATGGATAATAGCGACTATTTAGTCTACCAGTCTAGATCCCCCGATTCCGTTCGTCGTTCTTTTGCACGGGAGATATTGTCTTACGGTGATGTAAAAAACGTACTATCCAATGATCCTGTAGAATCTCCTTCCTTACTCGAACAGCACAAGAAGTTCCATAAGAATTCAACAAGAATTCTTCAAAGATATCGGAATAAGTAATCAAATGAACACTCGTAGAGTACTCAGAGAGCTCGCAAATGTGTAAAGAATATGACTCTTTTAGAATTGTTTTTTCGATCGAATGTAATACTTTTGGAAGTCATCGCAGAATTCTTGAAGAGTTTTCCAATACCATGAAAACAGCTTCAAAAATACGATCGGAATTCTTAGCCGAAAAGTTACAGAAGAGTTCAAAAAATAACTGAATAATAATGAATTTTGAAAAATCGATGAAATTAATGGAATAGAATTTTAGTTATTCCTGGTGAAAATGAAGCGTATACACGAAGCGCGAAGGAAGCGCATACGAAGCGAAAAATGTTGCAATTTCCTCGTCCTGGAACGTGTAACACCCGCTTGCTGCGAAGCGATGGAATCATACGTTCCATATACGCTTCATGAGTTCTCGATAGTAAGTTACATTAAGCGTGTGCAAATCACACCTATTCTGACTTCCAATAATATCTATAAGCAGCTCGTTCCAACAACGATTCATAGCTCAGTGGATAAAACCCTCGTCTGCCATTATTGAAAGTCAACGGTTCGATCCTCGCTACGGGGTGCAATTTTTTATTTGGGTTTCACTAATTTTATACGCTTCCTTTGCTTCAATTCCCTCTTCACATACTCTTTGTATCCCTCCCATTCAACCTTCGAATACTTTCCATTAACGTTTTGGTTACCCTCCAACATAAGCTTCGTTTACTCTTCCTCCTCGCTTCCATTTTCACCAGGACACCAACAGTTACCTCAAGTAAGTTCTAAGTTCTAAGAACGTCCTAACGTGTTGAAAACCTTCTAAGAATGTTTTAAAAACGTCCACCCTGATAAAAAAACCGGATAGGGAACCGGATGATAATCCTGATGGTAATCCAGATGATAATCCGACTCAAACCCGGATGAAATTTCCGGGATTCCATCTGGGTATATAAGGGCGCGTGAACGGGTTTTGCGGTGATTCCTTATCCGGTTCCATCCGGATTCTATCCGGGTGTTGGGACGAGTTATTTTTTGGAATCCCAAATAAAACCCGAACAAGGAGACAAATGAATTCTATCCAAATTTCGTGTGGGATTTCGAATAATATTCAGTATTAAAATCCGGATAGGGTCCGGATGACACCGGATAAAGAATCACGGCGAAAACCATATACGCGCCCGGATACACCCGGATGAAATCCCGAAGATTCCGGGTTTGAGTCGGGTTCCCATCCAGCTTTTCTACCAGGGCAGGGAACATGGTGCTGTCTGGGCGTGTGTTTACGAAAATGTAATGAACTACCCACACAGCACTCTTGGTCTCCAAGATATCTTGAGCAATTGATCATAAAATTTCAAGAAGTCTTATGCAACATGAAAAGATATCCTCAGGATGATCTGAAAGATATCTTTTAGAAGATCTCAAACTTTTCTTCCGAGATGATATCTTTCAGACGTCTTATAGAAATCTTTTAGAAATAAGAACTGTTTCAGATCTCTTAAATATATCTTTTCATTTTGCAAAAGACTTCTTAAATTTACAGTGAATATTCGAGTTCGGGGGGATAGACATGTGAGCTTATAAAAGAGATTTTAAAAAAAAACATGACACAACAAAGAAATTTAAATTTTGAGAAAGGGAAAGGGCTGGAAATGTAGAATACTGAGAGAAATAGAAACGTACATCCATGTCCGGCAGCAAACTTTGTTCGTTGGCTGACTACGGAACTTGAACATTCCTCTTTTTTTGTTGTCAATAATGTATTTACACTTACAGATCTCCTGTGACTGGTCTTCCCACCATTCATACATTTCTATGGATTTACATATATGTGGAATACAGATTTTGGGAGAGAGTTATGAGTGACCTGATGGGAGATAAAAGTCACTGAGGGAGAGAGTCATATAATACTGTGGACCGGTAGTTCCAGAATTGCGGTACTACTACTTCTGGCGTCATTTTGAACGATCTTGAGTGATGGTTTGAGCAGTATTGCTCATCTAGGCTCCAGTTTCTGCGCTACTGTCTCCACTGGTATCGTCGTAGACCCGGTAACTGCCGTTGCTGTAGTCTGTTGTTTTTGTCTATTACGGTTGAGGACTGTTGTCTTCCCTGCTTGAAAGATCCCATAAAAACCAATAGAAGCCGATTCTAATTGATTGGATTTTAATGAAACCCATAAAAACTACTCCGATGCCCATTCAAAATGAATGAGACTAAGTTTTACAGCAATTTTCGGTCTGTATTTTTGATGGAAGCACGGTGGAGAATAAGCAACAATAGGAACTTTCACATATGGTTTCTAAGAACTGCTTTGAATAGTGCTGCTAGCTCCGGCTATAGCCTGTGCGCTACCTCCCCCCCTGCTGCTCGCCTTGGCTTTCGACTTAGCGATTGATTCCGTCTTTTTTACTTCGGAACCTTCATCATCCTTCTTCTCAGTTTCGGTGGAGGTGCTTGCTTCTGCTTCAGCTTCTGCTTTACCTTTGCCACTACTGTTTGCCTTGGCTTTCGACTGAGTGGATGATTTCTTCTTTTTTCCTCCACAACCTTTATCATCCTTCTCCTCAGTTTCAGTGGAGGTGCTTGCTTCTGCTTCAGCTTCTGCTTCACCTTTGCCACTACTGTTTGCCTTGGCTTTCGACTGAGTGAACGATTTCTTCTTTTTTCCTCCACAACCTTTATCATCCTTCTCCTCAGTTTCAGTGGAGGTGCTTGCTTCTGCTTCAGCTTCTGCTTCACCTTCACCACTACTACTTGCCTTGGCTTTCGACTGAGAGGATGATTCCGTCTTTTTTCCTCCACAACCTTTATCATCCTTCTTCTCAGTTTCAGTGGAGGTGCTTGCTTCTCCTTCAGCTTCTGCTTTACCTTTGCCACTACTACTTGTCTTGGCTTTTGACTTGGCGGATGATTCCTTCTTTTTTCCTCCACAACCTTTATCATCCTTCTTCTCAGTTTCAGTGGAGGTGCTTGCTTCTCCTTCAGCTTCTGCTTTACCTTTGCCACTACTACTTGTCTTGGCTTTCGACTTAGCGGATGATTCCTTCTTTTTTCCTCCACAACCTTTATCATCCTTCTTCTCAGTTTCAGTGGAGGTGCTTGCTTCTGCTTCGGCTTCTGCTTTACCTTTGCCACTACTGTTTGCCTTGGCTTTCGACTTAGCTGATGATTCTTTCTCCTTTCCTCCACAACCTTTATCATCCTTCTTCTCAGTTTCAGTGGAGGTGCTTGCTTCTGCTTCAGCTTCTGCTTCACCTTTGCCACTACTGTTTGCCTTGGCTTTCGACTTAGTTGATGATTTCTTCTTTTTTCCTCCACAACCTTTATCATCCTCCTCCTCAGTTTCAGTGGAGGTGCTTGCTTCTCCTTCAGCTTCTGCTTCACCTTTGCCACTACTTTTTGCCTTGGCTTTCGACTTAGCTGATGATTCTTTCTTCTTTCCTCCACAACCTTTATTATCCTTCTTCTCAGTTTCAGTGGAGGTGCTTGCTTCTCCTTCAGCTTCTGCTTCACCTTTGCCACTACTTTTTGCCCTGGCTTTCGACTTAGCTGATGATTCTTTCTTCTTTCCTCCACAACCATTATTATCCTCCTTCTCAGTTTCAGTGGAGGTGCTTGCTTCTCCTTCAGCTTCTGCTTTACCTTTGCCACTACTTTTTGCCTCCGCTTTCGACTTAGCGGTTGATTTCGTTTTTTTTACTTCACACCGTTCATCATCCTTCTTCTTAGTTTGATTACAGGTACTTGCTTCTCCTTCAGTTTCTGCTTCATCTTCCCCACCGCAGCTATTCTCGGTTTTCTTACAACCGCACTTTTTCATCTTGCTCCCTTTAGAATCTTTCTCATCCTTCGTGATGCTTCCCATTTTGCTCATTGTTCCTGCTACCGCCATAGATGCCGCCTTTTTCATTCCACCATCTTCATCCATCATTGATTTACCCTTCGTCAAGGCTGATCCCATCGCATCAGTCTTAACTCCTTCAACTCCTCCTTCTTCCCCATCTGTATCCCCCGAAGAAATTAGACCTCCCCCGCTGGTTGCCAGTACAGTCAACAAGATCAGTCCCAGTCGAATATCCATTTCCTCTCTCAGTCTGAAATCACAAGATGAATGTTCACTCCTGTACAATGTCTCCTATAATTTAGCCTTTCTTTTCACATCTAATATCACTCAATGCGATCATATAGAACAGAAACTCCCATCCTCCACATAATTGAACTCTAATTACCTTATTATGCCTCAGAACACGCAGATCTCTGATATCCCTTCAATGATGGAATGTCTCATTCGAGACTCTCAACTGATATTTATACCAGTTTTATATTTATCGTGTGTTTTCAGTACATCAAAATTCGTAATAACATTACATGTCCTGTTTCCAAACAATCTCACATATTTACTTTCAAATCAGAACACATCTTATTATCTGCAATTCGGTATTTACTCAAAATTGAAATTCCTGTGTTTTCGATCGAACGAATCACAGATAGCCCAATATCTTGAGTGAAGCAACAAGACTCTGATAAAAATGATTCACCAGAGGTAAGATGACCCAATCACAAAAATCCAGCTGGAGATTCGACGTGGATTCCAGCTCCGAAATTTACTGTCCTATTTACTTCCTATTTCAAGATGGAATCCCAGCTAGAATTTCAACTTCAACGTGGGATTTCAGTTGGAATTTCTGATCCCAGGTGAAATCCCAGTTGGAATTGGAAATCCCACATGGAATCCAGTTGGGATTCCAAATCCGCAATTCACCTCCGTTGCCAGCTAAGCACCACCTGGAGTCCGAAATCCCAACTTGATTCCATGTGGGATTTCCAATTCCAACTGGGATTCCACCTGGGATCAGAAATTCCAACTGGAATCCCACGTTGGAGTTGGAATTCTAGCTGGGATTCTGCCTGGGAATGAGGAATCCTACACTGTGACAAAGAAACATCACTGTGCAGCGTCCAGACAGCGATCCCAGATAGCACACAAGAATCCCTAATGAATTCTGGAAAAAGAAACTCTTCAAAAATTCTTTCAGAATACAAAGAGTTCTCAAAGAGTTTCAAAAAGAATTCGATTCGTCAGATATTTGCGAATTATCTTAAATTTCTACGATACCGCTTCGAGAATTTCAACGGAACTCACAAATGTCTGACGAACCGAATTCTTCTTGAAACTCTTCAAGAACTGTTTGTATTCTGAAAATGTTCTCGAAGAGCTCTTTGAGAATTGATTTGGGGTTCTTGTGTGCTAACTGGGATGATTCATGTACAAAAGAAAGTTCAAACTAGCCATCACTAAGCGCTTCTAGATACAAATAATTAATGTCTGGCGAGCACCTAGTGATGACTAATCTGAAATTTTTTTAGACATAAATCATCGCTGTCCGGACGCTGCACAGTAATATTTCTGTTTCTCAGTGTAACAGCAAGAGTTGCGGTATAACTGCTGTTTCAGTGTCCTATTGTTGGGAAAATGTTCAATCTCTCGTGTCATAGCTTCACGATGCTGCACATCTGGGAACGCACCCTTCCACACAGGACAGTTGCCGAAGAATTGAGGGAGAAGGAAGGGAGCGGTGAATATTACGTGGTACGATGGAGAAGCAACGTAGAAGTGACGGAGAAATATACGCTGCTTCTCCGCCGTACCACACTGTATTCACCGATCCCTTTTTTCCCCCTGAATTCCACGGAGAGGCGACGTAAGTGTCCTGTGTGGGTACCCAGTCACTTCTCAAAAACAGTTGCTCCGTGTTATTGGGAAATTGTTGTGAATTATTCTAGCACTTTTCGGTCTAGGAAGTATCCGGAAGATATTCATGGGGCACACCAGGAAGTCAATTTACGTCCTATGTACCTTTGTAAAAATTCCATCAGAGACAGAGGAGCCTTCCGAAATAGCTGATCCAAGTGATCCGGATCACTTTTCAAGCATTCCGATTGGTTGGGAAGTGATCCGGATTACTTGGATCAGCTACTTCGGAAGGTTCCATAGAACCTTCATCCGAATCTAATGAAATTTGGTAGGTTTTTTTCCATCCGGAACCTATCCGGATTTTGAGACTAGACATTCTTCGGATGAAAGTCGAACAAGGAACCGAATGAGTTGTATCCAGATTTCATTCGGGATTGCAAAAATATCCAGTCCCAAAACTCAGACAGAATTCAGATAGAACCGGTTGAGAAATCGCCGCAAAACCCTTACTTGTGTCCGGATACCCCCAGAGGGGGTCTGTCCGGATTATATCCGGATTCTCATCCAATTTTTATCTTCCATCAAGGCTCATCCCTGTTTTTTTCTGCCAGGTTTTGACAGGATGTAACAATTTGGCGATTCCGGACAACACCAGGTAGACATTTCGTCAGTTTTTCACTGGATTTCCTGGGACAAAACTCGATCAAATCCTGACAATTATTTTTTGTCCTCAACTACCTGGCATTTTCAGCAGGGATCGCTTGTGATGCTGTTGGAATTTTCATCCGGAAATCGAAAACATTTCAAAAAGCGTCCAATAAACTTGAAAAACATTAAATACATCATCAAAATTATTTTAACTACTCTTTTCCATTCATCGATTCCAAGACAAATAAAAAATGGTTATAATATAAAAACCTAAGATTTTTATTAAGAATCTGTTTCTCCAAAACACGAGTAAGAAATTTTATGAGAACTGAACGAAGAATCCAGTCATAACAAATATGGAACTCATTTAATTTATTTATTAATTTTCTTGATTATTTTATTACGGAACTAATGAGTGTTTCTCTGTGGAGAAACAAAAAATCGTTTCAAGAACGAATATGAAAGTTTTTCAAATAAACATTAAAGTGAGAAGATATTGTTCCGTTGTTTGTTTCCACACGTGTACACACAATGAACAACTCATTGAGGTGATCAACGACATCAGTCACAGTTTCAAAGCAGGCATAAAGAGAGAGAGAGATTATACCCGACGAGTTGTTTTTTAAAATAATTAAGGATGTTCAAAAAACCTACCTTTCTTGGCAAAAGCATGAACTTCCGTATAACTCCAAGTAACACAAATTAATCAAGATAACATCCAAATGCTGTCTCCCTTCCCTATCGAGAAATTCCAATGGAAACCGACAGGCGTAATTTTTTTGGAATCGATGCCCTGATAACATACGAAGAATTCTTTTTCAAAAGCCGGAATAGAATTCTTCAAGAACTCTTTTCGAACTAATGAATTCATAAAGAGCGCTAAAGGAGTTCAATGTTTTGGATATTAAAGAGGTCTTTGAGAGTACTCAAATATTAGTTTCAGCATGCTCAAAGACCTCGTTGATATCCCAAACATTGAATTCTTCTAGAGCTCCTTATGAATCCATTAGTTCGAGAAGAGTTGTTGAAGAATTCTCTTCTTGTTTTTGAAAAAGAATTCTTCGTGTGCTATGATGGGATCAAATTCCTCCCCATCTGAAAATTCCTGGATGGATGAGGTTCCCAAATTCACATATAAATCTGGGTTTCCGTCTAGGATCCCTGGTGAAAAAATATCTCTGAAAATCTCTGACAATTTCTCTAAATTTTTACTGTGAAAAAACTGGAAAACTTTTGCTTTTTAGACAAGTTTTTTCACTGAAAATTTCTCTGAATATCTATAAGAATCTCTGAAGAACTCTGAATTTCCCAGATAATTTAACACACGAAGGATTCTTTGTCAAAAACAAGAATAGAATTCTTCAAGAAAATTTTTTCCATTCGGATTACCATTGTTTTTTCATACTCAATTTGAAAAATATTACGTTTCTTTTTGCTTCACTAGCATGTATGTACGGTGGGGCCTACATTAGTCAAGCATGGGCCCAAGACTGGGTCAAAATGGGACCAAGGATTGGGAATCCCAATATTTTTATTCCTCAAATGTTTCCGGCATTTTGATTAGAACACCGATTGACGTTCATTGAACCGAGTTCAATTTTGACTCTCTCTTAACATGCGGTGTAAAAAATTTCTTCGTAGATTCACCAAGGTATTTGACAGTTTTCCACGCAACCCTGGTCAAAATGAGTCGTTGAAGGGTTGAAGCGCGACGAAAGCGTGAACTAAGAGTCATTCAAGCGTAACAAATGTAAGAAGAAATTGGAACATTTTCACGCTTCATTTGTTTCAATATCCACTTCCTTCACTTTTGGATTTTCATCACGCTGGTTAAAAGAATCCATCGAATTTGACAAACGAAATTTCATAAGATCTGGTCAGAACATTGTCCGAGATTCAATGAGATTTGGCGAGTTTCAATCAGATTCGTATTGAAAGAATTAATTTGTCCGAGATTCAATGAGAGTTGGTCAGAATCAATGGATTTCTTTAACCAGGGCAGAGAAATATTTCCTCCATTCACAATCCCAAGTGAAATTCGATTAAAAATTCGAAGAGGAATTCATATTTACATGATAAATAAATCCTTCATTCAATTGTTGAGAAATTCATATCTGAATGTTAATACCGCGAATGTCATAATGAATCGTTTCAATACCAATATCAACATGTATCAATACGTAGTAATCGTGGAATAATCAATTATCGATCATTAAATCATAAATAATTCATGCATTATTTCATCCAATGCATTAAAGATTTCTCAATTTTCAATCAGGAATCAGTTTTACATAAATGGGAACTCATCGGACAGAAAAAGTTCATTGAAAATCGTTGAATTACAAATATGCAAATTAATTTATTCACAATAAATTACCTGCAAAAATATTTCTTCGAACGAAAAATCAATATTTTGCTGCATGAAATTCATTGTTTGGCAGAGGTTCTGAAACGTTATTTACGTGGCAAACATCGTTTACGCATTTATGTGTAGTACAGAATAAATAAATCCTCGCAACAAGGTGTTTTCGTTTCAATCCGTTGGACCTTTAACGCTTCACTGTTACAAAAATCCAGCTGGGATTCCACGTGGATTCCAGATCTGAAATTTACCTGCGTTGCCAGCTAAGACTCCACCTGGAATTCAGAATCCCAACTAGATTCCATGTGGGATTTCCAATTCCAACTGGAATTAAGAATCAATTTTTAATGGGTTTGTATCGGCTTTCTGCATCGGAATCAATGAGAATCAATCGGTTCGATGAGATTCTTTGAGCAGGGAAGCCTTCTTGTTCTACCTTCGCAAATGGCACCCAAGTGAAAATCCAAAAGTGAAGGGAACGGGAATTGAAACAAATTAACACGGTTTACTTGCGTTCCCAGCCGGGATTCTTATTTCCAGGTGAAATCCTAGCTGGAATTTCAACTCCAACGTGGGATTTCAGTTGGAATTTCTGATCCCGGGTGGAATCCCAGTTGGAATTGGAAATCCTACATGGAATCTAGTTGGGATTCTAGATTCCAGGTGGAGTCTCAGCTGGCAACCCATTAAGAATCAATTTTTAATGGGTTTGAATCGGTTTTCTGCATCGGAATCAATGAGATCAATCAGTTCGATGAGATTCTTTAAGCAGGGCTTTTTTTTGGTTTTTATTTCACCCAGATAGCACACAACAATCCTAAATAAATTCTGAAAAGAAAACTCTTCAAAAGCTCTTTTGGGATACTAAGAATTATTCAACAGTGTTCAAAGAAATTCGATTCATCAGACGTTTGTGAACTCCATTAAAATTCTCGAAGATGTCTCATAGGATTTCAACAGAATTCGCAAATATCTGAGAAATCGAATTCTCTCTGAAACTCTTTGAGTGTTCTTTGTATTCTAAAAGAGCACCACAAGCGTTCTTTTTCAGAATTCATTTGGAATTCTTGTGTACTATCTACAGGTACTCATTTAACCAGCAGTGAGATACGCTCCTATCCAAAATGACACAATCCTTAGCGCTGGCCTTCCCTGTGCGAAAAGACCAATAGAAACCGATAGGCCAAATCCTATTGGAATCCATGATTCCCTATCAGTGTCAACCCATATAGCATAAATGTCTCAGTAATATCTCCAGAATATTCTGACAATATTACAATGTCTCCAGAATATTCTGGAGATATTACTGAGACATTTGTGCTATGTGGGAATAGTGGCTAGTGTCACAGGACCTGAGGGTTTCTATAAGATTCTATGGGGAATCCGATGTTCTATGGGTTTCTATCGGTATGATCAGCAAAACCTGATAAATACTGACAGGAATAAAACATCCTATCAGTTTCAATAGTGGCTAGTGTCACAGCATCTATGGGAATTTATGGGAATCAATTGGACTTTTCAGACAGGGTTGATTTTTCAGATAGCACACAAGGATTCCAAATGAATTCTGATAAAATAACTCTTCAAGAATTCAATTCATTGCCTTGGTAAATCAAAAAGAACCGAATGGGAATCCAAATGAAACCCGGATAATCTTTCCGAGGTTTTATCCGGGTGCGGATACAGGTTTTGCGATGATTCCTTTTCCGATTTTATCCGGATCCTATCCGGATTTTGATACTACATATTTTTCGGAATCCCGCGTGAAATTCGAATAAAACTCATTCGGTTTCTCGGTCGGGTGTCATTTGGGATTGCGAACAATGAAAGCGTAACGAAAACCCAAGCGAAAAGTAATCTAAGCGTAAAAAAGAGTCATCTAAGCGTAATTTAGAAGGGAATTGGAACATTTTCACGTTTCGTTTGTTTCAATGTCCGCTCCCTCCACTTTCGGATTTTCACCAGGGAAAGCCGGATAGGATCTGGATAGAATTGATTAAAGAAAGTCCTCGTGATAGCCCCAAGAGTTCTATGAGAGTTTTTTATGAAGAGATTGTATTGTTGATGAGTTCTTTCATAGCCCTTGTACTACCAGGAGTGGATTATTTCTCAATCAATTGAAAAATTGAGATGGACATTCCCGTACAGCACCGGACATTTCTACGTTGCCTCTACGTTGCCTCCGCGTGGAATCTCCGTTCATCCACGTTCTATCCACGTCCCCCATTTATCCACGTAGAATCCACGGGGATGCGACGTGGAAGTCGGTGGATGTGCTGATAGGGTTTTCTGATTTATGATTGGTCAAAAGATAATCCACTCCACTTCGGAAGCACCGTTGAATTAGCGTGGTCTGGATAGCATGATTTATTTGGTAGAGGGTCTTTTAGCCGAAAATGTTTTTGGCCGAATTTTCTGCATTGGAGAATCACTAGTATTTCCTGGGAATGTGTAGTTACTTCTATCAAATCTGCCAATGAACAAATTTTCGGCCGTAAACATTTTCGGCGAAATGACCCCCTGCCATTTATTTCATGAATAAGAGACAGTAAAACTCCCTCAAATTCTTTCCTTTCTCTCTCTGAGGTGACGATGCAATGTCCCGAAATGAAAATATCCCGAAAGGTCAATAACCCAAAATTCACTGATTATTCAGTTCTTAGTAACTTTCTAGGAACTTCCGGGAGATTTGCATATCCAGCCATTGAACTTTAAGGCTGCTCTCCCATGGACCGGAATTTCTAGGGAACGGAACGGAATCCGCAGACCCAATTGGTTCATGGATAGTAACTTACTAGAATTCCCTGCAAATCCCCCAAAAATTCCGGTCCATGGGAGAGTAGCCTAAGACATCGCTCTTCCGGGACATTGCACGGTAGACCCCAACAGACCCGGTGCACGATGGACCCGAAGACGAGCATCTCGGAAGTCAATTGACCCGGAAATTGAAACCTCATGGTGCGTTCTCACACCCATAATCATATCGATATTTTTGTTCATCTCTCAGCCGCAATAATATGTAAACACAGCATGAGGTTTCAGTTTTCGGGTTGATTAACCTTCGGGACGTTCGTCTTCGGATCTATCGTGCATCGGGCCAATTGTCTTTCCGGTCTTTTGGGGTCTACCACATTGCATCATCACCCTCTCTAAAACGCTTATATCAAATAGAGATCATACTCCCTCTCTAACACAGGACATAATCTGAAATAGAAAATTTTCAAACGGATTTCAGCGCCGCCATACGGTAGTACAGTGAACTATTTCACATGTATACACTAACACTCATTCGAAAATCGGTGTGATTTGTTCATTGTTTGTGTTAGTTGTATCTATATCAAATAGTTCACTGTACTACCGTACGGCAGCGCTGAAATCCATTTGAGAATGTTCAATTTGAGATTATGCCCCTTGATCTCTAATCGGATGGTAGTATGCAACAAGCCCGACTGGTAATAAACTCGAATGCACTATTATTGGTTCATCGCTAGGGACATTTAGTGATTCCGCTAAAAATCACCAGTTTTCAGACAACGACGAGCAGTCGACCTGCTTACATACTACCAGAGATGAGTGGAGAGATTGCTAACGTAAGGCTGGCCTCCCATGGACCGGAATTCGTTCCGGCGGAATGAAAATTGAACCAATGCACAATTTTTTATAGATTTCTGATGGAACGCTCTAAAAGAAATTGTGAAAGCGATTGGTTTAAAGTCATTCCGCCGGAACGAATTCCGGTCCATGGGAGGTTAGCCTAATACTGAAATCGTGGTATGGTTTTTGGACTAGCGACATCACGCGGCAATGATACCAACTAACAAATAAATATTTGATGATTGTTCAGATCGAACAGAATTCCTGAAATCCAATGGAATTAACCAATCAGTGTGGTTCCACTTTTAGTTGGTGTCATTGCCGCATGATGTCGCTAGTCCAAAAACCATACCACGATTTCAGTATTACGTTAGCAATCACTCCACTCATCTCTGATACTACCTTTTTTTTTACTCACTGTACAACGAGCATTCGTTCGGTGTATCGAGAACTCACCTGCCTCTACAATTGGTGAATTCTTGGTATTGTTATAGTTTGTGTATTGAATATTGTGTATTGTGTAATTGAATAAGACTAGGAATCCACCAATAGTGACCGTTCTTCTCCGAACAATTCGGCTGCATGGCAGAGAAATCTCATTGGCTAAAAACTGATGGTTTCTGGTGGATTCACTAAACATTCCTAGCGATCGATCAATAACAGCAGAGTCGGAGTTCTGGGATTTCCGGCAACATTGATGCTCGTACACAGTAAAGTACAGTAAAGATTTGATCACATAAATTGCCGGTATCAAAAAATCATTCAATATTATTATAAAATAAATAATCACTCCAGGTACATGGGGATCGAATAAGCAGATTTCTATAATTGTTTGAAAAATCACAACAGTCGTAATGTCTCAAGGGAGAGGTACGTTACATTTAAATGAATTTTCAACCTTATCACAAAATCATAAACTGCTCAACATCTGTTTTTGTATACAATTTTGTTTTGACTGAGCAATCATAAAAATGTACAAATATTGTGAAAGTGTTTGACATAATAATCAAATCCGATCGATTCAGTACAAAAAATTGAAGAAAATCTTATTTGCAAAGGTGGCAGAAGAACGTTTCGGGGCTACCATAACAGGAATAAAATCAGTTTGGGTGACAAAGGAAGAGAGATCTTAGAAAATATAGATGAAAACAATCCAGTGATCCAACAGTTCCGAACATACGCAGTAGAACTAGACAATAAACACGATCGCTTTGAAAGAATTGTCAAATATGGTCGTGACATCACCATCGAAAGCAAAAAAATCATTTTTCTATTACACTCCCTCGACAAGGATAGTAAGAAAGAATCGATTCTCGCAGCGTCAAAATTGAGACTCGAAAATGTAGGGAAATCTCTATTCAAGAACATTGCTTTCGAATTAGACAATCAAGACGCTTATCAGTATCTCAGAGCGTACCGCAATGGTCTGGAAGAATACATAGAAGCCCTTACTTTTTATCAGTATTTATTGTCCGGTGGAATGCGAGACTGGACGGAAGTTTCAAAATTGCTGACTTACGATATTCCAGAGAAATCTAAAGATATAATAGAGAATAACATTCAACAAACCAGACAAATCAATACTCTAATCACGCCAAGTGAATTCATCCTAGGAGTGGCAGATTTGACGGGAGAACTGATGAGAAAATGTATCAACAATCTCGCCTCGGGGGATATAGCCAGTTGTTATCAAACTTGTAACTTCGTTAGAAACATGTACAAGGGATTCTTAGGATGTATGGGTATGTCCAATAAGGAAGTCAATAAGAAATTATATACGCTAAAGCAGAATTTGATAAAGATGGAAAATGTGTGTTATACTATCAAAGTAAGAGGATCCGAGATACCCAAACATATGTTGGCTGACGCCGCTTTTGTCGCTACCGAAGAATATACCGCAGCTGACGATGACGAAGGATACCAAGCTTACTAAGGAACATTCATCTTACGTATACAAATTACATATATAAAGAAATAATTTCCAAAATCCTTATTTTTATTTTTATAATTTAAAACTATAATAAAAAAGAAATTTTTGTTAAGGTTTTGCTACATTTTTACGATTCAACAGTTATAAATTGTTCAATCTTAAATAAAATAGATAATTTTAAATCCTGCATAGAGAGGAATAAGAGAAAATATTCGTATATAATTTTATTCTACGTAACAGTGTCAGCCTCCAATATAAAAATAAATAATTTATATGAACAATCACCAGAACACTTTTTAAAATCCATTCTGGATGTAAAATGCATTTTCCATATCACTTGTCCTTTTCTTTCTCATCTTCTTCTTCTTCTGTCATCTCGCTGCTAACATTATTTTCCTCTGAACTTATAGATTCATCGGATGGTTCGTAATCCGACGTATCCACAGATTCTTCAGTGGAATTGTCAATCTCAATGTCTACATTTATAACAGTTTTGATTGGTTTCGAAGCGCCACGAAGTCTACGTCTTTTGGTATGTTTGAATTCTTTCATATGCTGTACATTTTTCCGATAACAACGTACCCCGTAACGACACTCCGGTCGTTCATCGAGAACTTCGTAATCGGAATCACCAGGATGACTGTACGTACTTTTGTGAAAAGGATTTTTCCTGGAGAAAAATGAAAATTATTCAAGAGAACTGTATTTTATGTTCTAAAGGAATATAACGAACGTACCGATAACAAGTGCTACCATAGGTACATTGATTTCTCCTTGGGGCACTTTCTTCGGCAGGTACAGCGGAACTTGGGGTTTTGGAAGCATGTGCTGTGGTCATTTCTTTGGACTCTTCTCCATGGTTTTGCGATATGGCACTGTTTGATTCTGATTTTGTTGTTTCATCGTCTAGTGGTTTTTCTGATCTTGGATTCTCATTATCTGTTTCCGAGGTTTGACTTTCTGTCAACAAATTGTCAGGGGACAATTGTAGTGTTCTTTCTTCTTCCGGTACACTGCAAAGTAATGAGAAAATTTAATTTCAAATTTCAAGAATTATCATGAAGATCTGTAACAAGTTGCTATAGATTATAGCCTCATCTGTCAAATTGTCACAGATTCACCAAAAGAAAAAGCATGCTCTAAACGCAAGGGAGCCCTTCACGTTTCTAATTCTGTTGTTATGACGTACTTTTAACGCATGGCAATATGCTTAGAAGGCATGGGACTCATACTCAAAAAGCATGGGCTTGTGCGTTCAACGCACGTTGGGGATCGTACCCATACCACGTGACCTTTTTCTTACTTCCTTCTCTATCTTACTCATTATGCCTGAAGTTGGTGCAACAAGGAACGAGACAAATAAAAAGGTCACGTAGTATGGGTACGTTCCCTTATGGTAAATACATTAATTTTGAAATGAAATTTTATTCTTTTCTAATTATCAAAAATGTAGAAAACTAAGTTTTTCTCAATCTCTTTTCAGTTTAAATGAATCTCAACTCCAGAAGGATTCCCAAATATCACAAGAGTTTTATATCAATACATTGCATCATTACAAGCTGTTTTAGAAGTCTTGAACTATCTAGATTGGAATTACAAGTACCTTTCTTGCTGGATATCCTGTGATATAGGTACAGGACTTTCCACGACAGTAGCTTTAGTGACTTTCTCATCCATATGTGTTTCTAAATTTTCTTTCCCTGGAGAATTATTTTTGTCAGAATTCATTTCCGCTCCCAAAGCTATACAAACTTTTTTATCGACAGGTTCATTGATCGAATTACTCTCCCCCTGTCATTCGATTAAACTGATTAACTGACTTCCATAAATCGAATATCATTGCACTTCTACCTTTCTTTTCGTTGCGTTAGTATCTTCTTCCATGATATCGTTGGATGAAACAATTATGAGCAAGCATTTGTCTAACAATGATGGAACAATTGAGAAACGTCACTCGATTCTATCACTTCTATTTTACCGAAAGTGATTGTTTTGTTTCTTATTCAACGCGATACAATCTGAAATTGAAAAACTTTTACTCAAGGACACTGATGAATCCAACGATTCAATGCAATCAATATTCAGAATAATGTCATGAAAACAATATTCTTTGTCGTTTATATACAAATATAAAAAATGAGAAACAAAAACGTACCGGAATTAATGTCATATCACCAGCTAAAGATGAATTGACAGTTGCCCCATTGTTTGTGTTCTGTCAATCGTTGCAATCAGAAAATATCACGGTCTTTTGCAATTTTAATGGATTATAATTGCGTGGTGTTGAATAATTTCTACGAGATCAATATACACGTGTCGGTAAGTTGGAAAATGTGTGTAATTAGACAACAACCACCTTGCGTATGTTTATGAATAAAACAGGGTTGTCAACAAAATTATTCGACATAGCATTGATGATCAATCTTTTGAGATGTCAACGGAATGATCGTACACTGCGGGGATTGGTCAATTCTCTTAGATCAACCAATCATTTGTTCCATTCGATAGAGCTTCGATGTTCCAAAGTCTCCTGCTTGGTCAATTTCTAGGGAATTTGTAGCAAGTTACTAGAATTCCTTATTCAGACAGCACACGAGAATTTCAAATTAATTCTGAAAAGAAAATTCTTGAAAAACTCTTTTAGAATACAAAGTGTTCTTCGATTCGTCAGACATTTGCGAGTTCCGTTAAAATTCTCAAAGAAGTCTTATAGAATTATAACGGAATTCTTTTGCAACTCTTTTGGAACACTTTGTATTCTAAAACAGTTCTTTTTTCAGAATTCATTTGGGATTCTTGTGTGCTTTCGGGGTAGAAATTGATCGATTCAGAGAATTCAAAACATTTCCAGACAGCACACAAGTTCTGAAAGAGCTTATAATGAATACAATGTGTTCATAGAGAAGTCTTTTAGAATTCTTGTGCCACCTGAGTTGAGGTGCTCCATCTTTGATTTCATGGGAATCGGTCAATCCAGATAACACAGAAATTCTCAAAAAGCTCATAACAAATTTTTGGAAAATCTTAACGGAACTCGCAAATATCTGACAAATCAAATTCTTTTTGAAACTCTTCAAGAACACTTTGAGTGCTAAAAGAGTTCTTTTTTTCAGAATTCATTTGAAATTCTTGTGTGCTATCTGGGACAAGCTCTTGAACCATTAACGTCGGGAAGGACACTTTTTGGACCATCACTTTCAGCTCACTGTCCTGGACGAATTCAACGGAGAAAAAAATCGAGATACGATGAATTTCATAGGTTGAAGGTCGCTCTTTCCAATGGTGACATTGGAAATTTGAACAAATTGAAATTTCCGTCTCAAAATGGAGGTTTTTTGTGAAAAAAAAACGACGAGTCGACTTCCCGCTATGGAATGACCCTGAAATCTTCACAGATCGTGGGCTTTTTGTCCAAACTTTGAGAATTGACGGTTCAGGAGATAATTTTTTGCCCAAAAAATTCAAAATGTCGGTCAAAACGCCAATCTTTTCACTAAAATCTTTAGGAACTATGAACTTATGGAAAGAATTCAAATGGACAAAGAATGTTTAAAATCGATCAGAGAATGCAACAGAATTCCTTCAGAATTTTTCGACACCTTTGGAAAAAATTTGAAAAAAATGTTTGGACTCATTCAAAAAATGGAATAGAATTTTTTCTGAATGTTTCGAGACATTTTTCAACTTATTGCAACTCATGACTGAACCAGTATAGATATCAAGAGGAGAACTATTGGATATAGCACATTGGCGTTAGAAAAAATTCACGATGAAAAAAATGTGAAAAAAAATTGTTCATAAAATGATTGTTCAAACAATGTTATGCAAGTTTCTGTAGTGATTCTTCCCATAAAATCGAATGACGGTATCGGTTTCTATCCGAAATCAATTTTTCAATCAATTTTTCAAACATTTTTTTAAAAACAATTATTTTTCAAATTTCTTCTCCACCGTGAATTTCCTTCTATGCTAATATATCATATCCAATAGTCACCCTTTTGGTATCTATGCTATTTCAGCCATGGGCTTCAATGGGTTAATTTTATCAAGAATTCAAAAATGTGTCAAAAAATTCTGAGGGAATTCTATTGCATTCTCTGATCGATTTTAAACATTTTTGGTCCATTTGGATTCTTTCCACAAGTTCATAGTTCCCGAGGAAATAATTCCTAACGATTTTAGTGAAAAGCCCTGATGAAAATTTCCACTCGCCGGAAGCGGACTTTGAAACAAATGAAGCGTCAAATGTTTCAATTTCCGCTTCTTTTGCGCTTATATACTGTTTCATTTACTCTCCCGCATCGCTTCATATCATACTTACCCAGATAACACACGGAGAATTCTTTTTCAAGAGCAAGAATAGAACTCTTCAAGAATTCTTTTCGAACTAATGAATTCTTATAGAGCTCTGGAGGAGTTCAATCTGTCGGACATCAACAAGTTCTTTGAGAGTACTCAAACAATACTTCTGATATTCTCAAAGAGCTTGTTAATGTCCGACAGATTGATCTCCTCCAGAGCTCTATATGAATTCATTAGTTCGAAAAGAATTCTTGAAGAGTTCTATTCTTGCTCTTGAAAAAGAATTCTCCGTGTGTTATCTGGGTCCGCTCCCATTTTCACTAGGGAGATTTGCGTTTTGGCCGCCATTTTGAATTTTTTTTTCTTCACATGAATTTTTCGCAGGACTCCATAGATTTCAAATAAAAAATTTGAGACCAAAAAATTAATAGATGTGTCAAAAATTCTGTTGCATTCTGTGATCGATTTTAAACATTTTTTGTCCATTTGAATTCTTTCCACAAGTTCATCCCTAGTAAAAGTTCCATTAGAAACAGATAGATGAAACCTCTATCTGCATAAACGGATATAATTCCATTAGATGCAAATAGGAGTTCTATTCGTTTCTGATGGGATTTTTACTAGGGATAGTTCCTGAGTCAATAATTCCTACAGGTTGTGGAAAAAGATTGGCGTTTTGGCGGCCAATTTGAATTTTTTGGGCAAAAAGTCATCTCCAGCATCGGCAATTCTCAAAGTTCAGACAAAAAGTTCACGATCTGTGAAGGTTCCAGGGTTATTCCACATTGTAAAAGATCCTCAAATGAATGTGCTACCGGTTATCAAATTTGTCAGAACTATTGTACTGTACTGAATACAGTTATTTTACAATTTTACTGTACGCAATACAGCAATTTCTCAATTTCATCATGAATTTGCCATTCTCCGTTTAGCGATTTTGTAATCTTCCTCAAAATTTGTCATCAGTTTGTAATATTGACATTCTCAGACGCGATAATAATCGGACCCATTCTGAGAACAGCAAATTTACCAGCACTGTCAAAATTAATAATATCCATCAAATTCCGTTTCAGACAACAAATGTATGATCCGACGCGTAAAATTGCAGTGCTGCCAATATAAAGAATGATGGAAGCTATGACAATGTTTATATGATCCCTAACAGCACATCCACCGACTTCCACGTCGCGTCCCCGTGGACTCCACGTGGATAAATGGTGGACGTGGATAGAACGTGGATGAACGGAGATTCCACGCGGAGGCAACGTAGAGGCAACGTAGAAATGTCCGGTGCTGTACGGGATGATCACCTTTCCGAATACCCCTGATAACACACGAAGAATTCTTTTTCAAAAACAAGAATAGAATTCTTCAGGAACTCTTTTCGAACTAATGAATTCATAAAGTTCTTTGAGAATGCTGAAAGTATTATTTTAGTACTCTCAAAGAACTCGTTAATGTCCCACACATTGAGCTCCTCCAGAGTTCTTGATGAATTCATTAGTTCAAAAAGAGTTCTTGAAGAATTTTATTCTCGTTTTTGAAAAAGAATTCTTCGTGTGCTATTTGGTACGATTTTTAAAGCGTGCTCCTAACGAATTCGTATATCTTCTAGCATTTTTACGTTCCAAAACCTAAAATTGATGTTCCAAAACTGGGTCTCATTATTATCGCTTCTGAAACTAACAATTTTACGCAGGATTTTTTACAGTGCATAGCGGAAAGTCAACAAAAATCAACATAGACAAAAAATTGATGCCAAAAAATCGTCGTTTTTTTTTTTACAAAAAAACCTCCATTTTGAGACGGAAATTTCAATTTTTTCAAATTTCCAATGCCACCATTGGAAAGAGCGACCTTCAATCTATAAAATTCATCGCATCCCAATTTTTTTCTCCGTTGAATTCGTCCGGGACAGTGAGCTGAAAGTGATGGTCCAAAACGTGTCCTTCCCGACGTTAATGGGTTAATCTAGTGAACCCAGATAACACAAGAGTTCTAAAAGAGCTCATAATGAATTCAATGTATTCATAAAGAACTCTGTTAGAACCATAGTGACCAACTGTGCATAATTTATGCACTTTTTCCGTTGGATCAACTCATCAATGAGAAAAGTTGAGAAAATTAAGAATTGGTCACCGTGGTTAGAACTCTTGTGCTATCTGGGAAATTACCAAACATTCCCAACAGTCAATCAATAACAGTGCAGTGGGGCGTGTTGCATCTGCCTGCTCGAGTAACTCCGACTGCTTGCGATCGGCTAAAAACTGGTAATTTCTAATAAACTCGTTAAAAATTTCTTGCCATCGATCAATCACAGTAAATTCGGGCTTATTGTACTCCCACCTATCACTGCTCAACATGAAAACTAGCCTGAAAGCACCCTCCACGAGGTCATTGTGCCTAAACTCAACAACCTCGTGGAAACGCATGTAAACATGAAAGAATCCCGCGAAAACGGATATCTATTGACGTTCTTGTGAAATTTTTGAATTCTTAAACATCGATTCAACAATTCATCTCTATTCTACTGATCCTCTTCGATGCTCATAAGGTAAAACCCTTTATTCGAGATACATTCTTTCAAAACACAATCATTTGTGTTCAACGTTTCAATTCTCTCTTCTCTCACAAAGCTATCAAACCTTTGACTTCCAAGTACAATATATTCGATAATTTTGTTCGATCGAAATGCAGATAGACACAAGCATGTCTAGCGATTCCTCCAGCAGCGGCAGATCGTCCAAAGAACGTAAAGAAATTCTCCGAAATGTTTTAACAAAAGCGCAAGTTCTTCGTAAGTAATATTCGATTCCTTCACACTGTGTTTTTAAAAAACAAATCACCCCTACTCTGTTCGTATATTCTAGAGGAAAGCAACGATGTGAATCAAACTATTCCTGCCCTCGAAATAGTCACAGAAGAATCCGATGCTATCGCATTGGAGACCAGCTTGGACGAAAAGGGTATGTTAAAATCTTATTGTTATTGTTCTACGAATTTTTGAATACTCGAAAACAAGAATATCTTTTATATCGTATTCTTTCCCTCAGTGGATAATCAAGATGAAGTACTGTTGGATTCCGAAGTCATGCGTGTAACGTCTAGAGTTATACACCGATGTACCCAACAGTTATCCAAAAAAGTCAGCTCGTACGATAGTGGAGAATTCTCAACGAAACTCGTGAGTATATAATATCTATCGATTTTCATCTGTTTTCACGTATATTTCCAAAATTCCTTGCATGGTATCGATTTTGTTAATATCGATGTTTGAATATTAGCCAAATCTTTCATTCTTTTTGAATTACGCTATCGATGCACACGATATATCCACGATTCTACTTCAAAATTGTCTACCCTTGAGAATTTTCTTGTGTTAAAATCTAAATGTGTTGATAAAATACTTCTCCCGAGTTTAAGAGAACGTATTTTTCAACTTTGAACAAACAGAAAATATTATTCAGTTAGCGTCATATCTGTAGCGAACAAACCGAATATTGAAATTCACGTTGTGTAATTAAAACACAAGCGCGGGAGCAATCAAAATGATTGACCGTAATTAAAATTTAATGACTGTAACCGCGGTATATTTTTCAAAGATTAAAGCGTAATTGGCGTACGAAAACGCACTGCGCGACTGCAATCAAAGGAATGTTCAAACGAGAATGATGCAATCCCCGTCATTTCAACGTAGTAAAAACAAAAGGCAACAAATGACTGAATGACGTAACGAAAAAAAATTACATAAAACATTTAATAATGAAATCCAACACTTTACAACATAATAATAATAATAATATTAATAATCATAAATTTATTTACAAATTATTTCTATACGAATTGTGACAATTGGATGATTGGAAGATAACATATAATACACAAAACGAAAATCACAAATAATACATTTTCAACTTTATTGAATCTTTTCGCTCTTTTCATTCTTTTTTGCCAACATGGCAGCCTCGTGGGCGGCCAACTCTTTCTTCTCCTTTCTCAAATTTCTGTCCTCGTATTCTAATCTGTGCAAAATAATTCGATCGACGATTTTTTCCGTGGTCATATCGTTGCCACTGTCCAGGGATTTGAATTTGTTCAGGCTCTTTGGTACCTCGTAGGGATCCGTTCCGTCCTCGCAAGGCATTATACAGGTCTGCCCGTGGCACACGATGGATACGTTGAAGTGTTCCATGAGATCGTTGGTGACCTCGTAGGGTGCTCCAATGACTACCTCGTTCACGTATTTACATGCCAAGACACTGAGAACTCTTTCGTGTAAATTCATTATCGGATGATTACCGCCTTTGTATCTGTTCACAGCTGGATCCGTGTGGATACCCACGATTAGATAATCTCCTTCCCTCTTGGCCACTTCTAAAAAGTCCAAATGACCGACGTGGAATAAATCGAAAGCTCCTGCAACGTAAACTATCCTGTCATCGGGTTGAGGACTTTTTCCGTCGCTGAATTGTATGATTTTTTGGGTGGTAGGGAGAAATTGCGAACAACCGGTCCACGGACTACGCGCCTTCCTATCCTGGCCCATGCTCTTGCTCGGTTCCCTATCGACACTGTACTCGCTCTCTCCCTGTTTGAAATGTTGTCTCGTCATCAACAGCATACGACCAACGAGATCCGTCGTCGAGACTCCAGCTGTTCTTTTCACTTCCCTGTAACGACCGGCCGCTTTAACCAAATGATAAGTGTCCACTCCGTCTGCCGTCATCGTGATATCGTCCCCGTGAACGCAAAAATCACAATTATATTTGTCCAGGGTTTCAAGAGTTGTGATGTACGGTGCTCCTTCGACCACTTCGTCCACCCATTTGATTCCACGAACCATCTTATACCTTGAAAACAAAACAACATTCGTCAAATCAAATGATGACTCTCAAATGAATTCGTTCTAATTTCGATCAAGGAACACAACAATACTGTTTTGTTGTCATTCGTAAAGGAGTCTCAAGAGACAGATTTTTTTGCAGTCTAGTGAACGTGTCTGGAGATGCAAAGTGACATGTATCATGAATCCGAAGATTGATTCTTTTACAGAGACCAACGCGTTACGATGATATACGCGTTATGTCTCGAGAGCGATTGTAACGCGACCTAATTTCCTATTTGTTGCATCGCGCGGAACTTTTTGTTCAGAAATTCACGCGACGGCGTATAGAATCTAAAAAAGTTCTTTTTTTCCTCGCGTCTCGGAAGATGCATTTTAATTTATAATGATCCGCAAGGCTGGTATAATCATGATAATTTTGAATCTTTATTATCAATTCATACGTTATTCCGAAGCTTTGAATAATTTATGAATCAGATGACTGTTCCTTAACGAGACTGTACTCTATGACCTTAACGAAACATATTAGAGTTTCAGTCGGTTTGTATCGATTTTTGTTCGATCGAAATAAACTACATGAGAGAAAAAGTACATACGATGAATCTATTCCGAGCTGAATTAACCTTTGGACTTTGGGAAAAAAGTCATGTGGAAAGATTTTAAGGAAAGTCGTCTTCTGCTACGTTGCGATATACGGAATACTAAATCTCTAATATATTTCGAGGAATTTTCCAATGAAATTGTCAACAAGGAGAGGGGTTTGTGGGTAACTTCCTCGAACCTACCCTGCTGAAAATTTTCTGGAGTGAGTTCCCTTAAGGTTCTCTTTCTCATCACGGCACCCTTGCGCGTAATCTTTTCATCGTGTTCCAAGGATGTATTTTCTCAAATCATCTCCCGACGCTGAAAACATCATTTATCTTCATTTATTGAAAGGCAATAAAAAGAGATATACACGATGTTATCAGTAAATTTCAGAGGACTTGGAATTTACGTAATTGGAAATGTACACCGTTGGAAATCTCTTTGATGGAAGTTTTGTTCAAGTACGTGCATGGATTCAATTTCATACATATTTTACTTGAAATTGAGTGTAATCAGGAGCGGACTATAGCCTGTGCCAAAGGTGCCATAGCGCAGGAGCGGCAGGCCGTGAAAGAGCGGCAATCGAGTCGAAAAAAATATTTTTTCAATTTTAATAATTTACAAATAATTTTTAAGAAAATAATAAATTCTTAGTAATAAAACAACATTTTTTGGTAATGAATATTTTCGTGGAAAATTAATTTTTGCTGCCATATAAGGGGCGACAAGCTAAATGGCGCAGAATCCATCTCTGAATTTATGTACGGGATTGACAAAAACTTCCGGATAAACGACCTGGTTGAAACATTCGTGGCCGCAATAACTTGAAATCTGGTTCACCAGAAAATGTGATTTCGATGTTCAGAAAAAGTGGTTGAAGCCAAACTCAACTACATATTCTGGTTATCACCCCAAGAAAAGAATCTGGTTCTTCTAAGCTGAATTAATTTTTGCTTCAACCACTTTTTCTGGACATCGAAATCACATTTCCTGGCGAATCGAACCAGATTTCAAGTTATTGCGGCCACGAATGTTTCAACTAGGTCGTTTTTCTGTCAGTGTGACAGTATAGGGGGTGAGAAAAGAATTTTAAAAGATTCTATTCCAATCAGGCGCGGATTAAGCCTGCTGGGGACCCTGGGAGGGAAGCAATAGAAGTTATCCTACGGGATAATTCGTTTCTAATTCCAGTAACATTTGATGCAGTTCTCTATGGTGCTTGATGATTCAAAAAGTTACGGACCCTGGTTTCAAAAAAGAACGTTCAAACCTATCAAAATCCATTAAAAACCTTTGATCTTGGAGTGGTTTTAATGGGTTCGAATGATCATTTACCGTTGCAAAGTTTGTATCAGTTAATAGGATTCAATGGACATTTTTAACCAGGGAAAAAACTGAATTTATAAGAGATAGAAATGGTCATTCGTTTCAAGTTTTGGGACACTAGACCCGCGGAAAAGTGGAAAATGAGGAATTTCAATGATTCAAAACAACGAAGGAATGTCCCAAGTGTCAGAATTTAAATATAAAAAGATCTGATCCCCTCTTCTCGCCTTTGTATACAAGAGATATCATCCACGTGAATTAAGGCCCATGAAGAAGCTCCAGAAAAATTAGCAAAACTAAGCATTAAATCAAGATTTTTAATATGCAGTGATAGAACACATGGTCAAGATTAAACAAATTAGACCTACAAATGTCAATAATTTCCACAAATTATTTTCTCTCATGTTTAGATATTATTTTGCAGTTTCAATTTATATTCAAAGTCAAACCTTGGCAATATGCTCCATCACATTACATATTAAAAGATTTTATTCATCGCTCACTAGTAGTTGGGAAAAGTAGTTAACAAAGTTTTGCCCGTTTTTTTAAGATTCTGCCTAGAGAGACACGCTGACTTGTCTTTAACTTTGCAATTCAAGACACGTGAATTCTCAAATTCTTGAGGGATCAACTACAGACAGGCGAAATTTCCCGTGTATCGAGTTGAAAATTCGAACCAGGCGAGAAATTTCGCGTGTATCGGTCTTCAAAAATTTTATACACGGGAAATTTGAGAATTTCCCGTGTTTCGAATTCAAAACTTGGAAACAGGTTAGCTTGTCTCTAGATAGAGCCTTTTTTTTTTAAGCTCCATGGCCGTTTAGAGACAGTGAAATAACGACCATCTTCAAAAAGACGCTGTTCCTTGAAAAGTGAGGCGGTTGAACTTCAAAAAAAAAAAGGAATCCATTGCTGAAATTGTATAAGTTCATTAAAAATTTCTACCTATACTCTGAAACTCAAATGGAATATAAAAATGCAGATCCTAAAATAACTCGAATATTAAACAATGTTGGCATATATACGGAAGCTATAAATCACCTCGAACAATTGAAAAAAGTTGATAAAGCTTTAGATAAACTGCAATCTGAATCAGCTAATCTATCGACAACTGTTGAACTATGGTCTGAATTGCCGTCTTGTGAGAATTTAGTAGAATATACAACAGCTATACGAAAACGAAGAAGAGATGAAGCCTTAGAATCGTTTTTTTACATTGCATATTTGATGAATCCCTTTGTAAAGAACGTACAACTTGATCAGGAATAAGAAAAAACGGCTGAAGATTGGATGATGGAACATAAACCGGAATTTTTGGGGGCAACGATAGCATTCAAAATCCACGATGAAAATTTAAAACCTGCTTCAATGTTCCGTGCAGAAGTCGAAGAGTTATATGAAAATACTCCTAATAAATGGTGGGAATTGATGAAAGCGAGGACGAATTCTACAGATGAACTCTCCATCGGATTTTGTGAATATTGACACCAATTCTTAAGTATTCCACCTAGAGTTCCGCAGGATTAGAACGAATTTTCTCAACATTTGGACACGTATGGTTCAATGTAAGGAACAGATTAGGCGTGGAAAAAGCTACCAAATTGGTCCAATTATACAAACATCATAATACTCAATTGTATTCATGAAATTTAATTTTATTGTTCTAATTCTTTCAAGTGGATTTTATCTGAAAAGAACCAGTAGATAAAACCGGGTCAAGTTTTTTCCGTCCAACTCTGTTAGATGGAAAAAAAGTATTAAATTTCAGGAGAAATTGAGGGGAAAGACGCTTCTATACGAGATTATCACATTAGAATGCAAAATTGTGAACTTTGAACCAGGAAGTCCATCAATCCATTCGAACCAACTTTTTATTTTGGTCTGAACACAAATGATCCATGGTTACCGTTTGAGAGGGTTAATTTACTAGAGTCTAAACCTTAAAATGGACGATATTCATTATTATTTTTTGTTGACAGCACTTTAAAGAGCGAAAAACCCCGCGAAAATACGATTCCAAAATTAGCATGTCTACCATTTTTACAATTTTCAACTTTTTGCTAAGTTTTATAGGTTCAAACTCCAACAAATGTGATATAAATTCCATAAAAATTTTTGCTTTTCTGATTTCAAATAACATTTGCAAATGCTACAATGCCACCCGCAATTCCTTGGATACTTCTCTTTCGAGGCGGCCATGTTTCAGCCTGTATAAACAATTCAAATTACACAATTATTTTATCAAAAACATTGTTTTGCATGCTTTCAAGATACATTTAATAAAGGTCAAAAAACTTGAGTTGTTTATTTAACTTGGTATATGAGAAAAAAAATTCGTAAAGTATCCCCCAAGGGATAAAATTTTGCTAAGTAGTTTTTAAATAACTAACTGCTAGAATTTGGCTCTAAACATAAATCCAAAGCTCAAAACACATTTCTGAACATGAGACAAATTATTTGCATGATTTTAAGCAATCATTTGCAGTCCCAATTTCATATTCAAAGCTCAATTCAAGTACAGGTTGGTTGAAAAGTTTTGAAAGCGACACCTATCAACCAGTACAGGAATCCAAATTTATACGCTATTTTTATATTTCATCCTTCATTTGAATACACACACACAATTTTATTCCGATCTGTCAATTCATTCTTTGTTTACAAGCCATTCGAAGTTGACGTGTCAGTGTATTTTGTGAAAATGGAAAAATCCGAATATCGTGCAGTGATAAAATTCTTTGTTTTGGAAGGTTTATCAGCAACAGAAATTCATACTAAAATGAAGAAAGTGTTGAAGGAATCTGCTCCTTCATTTCCAACTGTACATCGATGGGTTTTAGAGTTTAAACGTGGTCGTACAAGCGTTGAAGATCAATCACGTAGTGGACGTCCAAAAAGTGCAACGAAATCAGACATCATTGAGCAAGTCTATGATATTGTTTGTAAAGATCCGAGTTTGACTAAGCGTGAAATTGCTGATACCATAGGCATCTCGGATGAACGAGTACTCCATATTTTACACGAAGAGTTACATATGAAAAAGCTTTTTGGAAAGTTAGTGCCGCATTCGTTGACAATTCAACAAAAACTGAATCGAAAACAAATTTTTCAGCGTAATTTGGAGCGTTTTAAGCAGAATAAGACCGATTTTTTGCGTCCTTTCGTAACTGTGGACGAGACTTGGATCTACCATCATGATCCTAAACTGAAACAAGAACGTTTACAGTGGACTGAAGCTAGTTGTTCAGCTCCAAAACGGGTGAAGTCGGAACGATCGGCAAAAAAGGTTTTAGCATCGGTTTTTTTGGGACGCAAAAGGGGTTTTGTCGATTGATTATCTCGAAAAAGGTAAAACAATTAACTCTGAATATTATTGCAACCTTTTGGACCAGTCGAATGAGAAAATTCGTGAAAAAAGACCCGGTTTACGGAAGAAAAAAATCATTTTTCATCAAGACAATGCACGTGTTCACACAAGTGTTCTGGCGATGGCTAAACTGAACGAATTGAAGTACGAATTGCTTGAACAACCACCGTATTCACCAGATTTGGCTCCCTCCGACTATTACCTCTTCAGAAATTTGAAACAATTCCTTCGTGGAAAGCGTTTTTCGTCGAATGAAGAAGCTATTGCAGCTGTGGAACAGTATTTTGCGGAGCTTCCGGAAAATCATTACAGAGATGGTATAAAATTATTGGAGGATCGTTGGAATAAGTGTGTTGAAGTTGAGGGAGACTATATTGAATAAAAAAAATCATTTCATCAAAAACTACACATTCTTTCATTTTTGCTTTCAAAACTTTTCAACCAACCTGTAATTTACTTCATCATTGTGGATTTGTATTTATTGTTTAGTTGATCAAAAAGTAGGTAGCAAAATTTTGTTCATTTTTTGAAGGACTCCATGGTCCTTAATCGATTATAATTCGTGGATTCTGGGGAATCATTTGTACGATTCATCGTTGATCGATTAACCGAGTAATTGATCGATCGTTGGCAATTAACCGTTTTAATCGATTATTAACCGCACACAATCCTAATTCAAATTCGATTCCCAACAACAAATTCAATAATTTCTTATTCAGAATCATAAAATATCTTCTCCTTTTTTCCTCTCAATTAGTCATCTCGAACATACAATAATTGTCGATTATCAAAATACCACTCATGACAAATCCACTGATATGTTTTTTATCATTGGTGTTCTCATTATTAGAGATTATGCTTATTACCGTATGTTACGCTTCAGTTGGCTGCAATAACAATACAAATCGCTATTCTTGCAATACTGAATCTTCTACGTATCATCCTATATACCATCACATACAGCAACAGGAATTCAAATCCCCAAACAATTCAGGAAGATGTGAAGAAGTCAATATAAACGATTGATTGCTCAATTATTTTGAAATTCCAATCCGAATGAATGCGTTTGAATGATTCATCGCTTAGTCAGAGAATTCGATAAAACAACAACATCACGCGCATTCAAATTTTCCACAGAGTATTGTTAATTCCATTTGAAAATCGATTTCAAATGTTTTTTCAGGGCCATCGGAGAGATAATTTGAAATGAAGCATATGAAAGATTCTCCACTCCACGTGGAAATTTCCTATCTTCCGCCAGAAAAGAAAATTTGAATTCAAGAATCGCTCGATTCGAAAGAACATATTTCCGGCTACGTTAATTGAATTCCTAAGTAGCGACAAAAGCAAATATTTCCGAAAATCAAATCAACATGTCATCAATATTTCATTAACGTTAATAAGCAATCGGGAATGAAGAAAAATGACTGGAAAAGCGATTCTATTTTACCTTAGGGGACGTATAGCGGTGTGTCATCGATCGAAAATATCTCATTGGCATTGGGGTTTGAGTTTGAAATCGTTTGTATCGTAAATCTCAATTCATAATAATCGTGAGACCCGAGAATCAACCAATCAGAGACGTCCGTTCGATTCTTCGATAATGAAATTACCCTTCGCAATTGAATTTTCGAAATAACAATGAATTATACAATAGCGAATTATAAAAACATAGTGATAGGTTTATCATGATAATTTTTAAATATATATATATATATGCGTGTGTGTATATATATTCATATATATACCTTTCCTCTTGAGTGAAAACAGGCGGTCCTTTATGTTTCGTTATTTCCTCATCCGTGTGAACACCGACGACCAAATAATCTCCCAGAGCTTTTGCTTGGCGTAAAGAGTTGGCATGGCCAAAATGTACCATGTCATAACATCCGTCGCACCACACGCGCACTTCCTTGTGTTCCTTAGCCATTTTCACAGCCTTATATTGAATATAATATCAAGAAAATAACGATCAATCGTCCCCTCGTATACAGGAACCCTCGGACGTCAATGCTGCTTCAATGCAATGTTCTCAACGTGTTGATATAACCTCAATTGAATTTAGCCGACTCTCTTCTTTTTTCTGACAACCACTGCCCCTAGTGTCGCGTTTTTCGAGCTTCCTGAACATATATTTATTTATATATATGACAAGTTCATTGAGAACTTAATCGACTAGGATGACGATAAACAGTTTATCTATGAATCACATTTATCTGACGTCTATAGCGGCACCAGCAATCGCTCGCCACTCGCTCGCTCGCTTGCTTGCTTCTTCACAGTGGAAAAAGCCGTGGTATACTGCGGTAGAATCAAATAATCATAACTGTATCCCCTGTATCCTAAGAAATACTTTTAGAAATACACACGTTATTCCAGTCCCTACTGCGCATGACCGATTCATTCTCTGACACTTGCCACTTGCGATCATTACATGCGCTACATGCGTCACTCCGATTGCTTTCGTATACGTATTTTATATGGTATACGTACTATATCCAGGAAGCTGAAAGGGAGAGTGGGGTCGGGTCCTCCACGTTCCCTCGTATACGAATACGCCTAACGATTTTTCCCAACTTCTATTTTACGTTACACAGAATTCTATTCTTATTTTCTTATCAATGAAATCGTGCAATGAAACAATAATGATGTGGGGTTTGAATATTCAAATTTCATCCCTCTCTTCTGAGAGACAGAAAAAAATATTCTAAAGAAATTTAAGAACTAACCGATAACGGTGGACACTCGATTTCCAAAAAGAAAAAAAGAAGAGCATTTGGGTGACAAGTATTTCTTGAATTATTTGATACTTCCTTAATTTGATTTTTGCCCTAACAGCAAAATGCTGAACAAATATGTTGCAGCAAATTGTTGAAAACCTACAACAACAGTTTGAAGCAATTTGCAGGGACGTTGCGTCGCCAATTGCGCAACAATATGCTGTAAATCTACGATTTTAGCTTGAGTTGTTAACTCTCAATCACATGCGTAGCAAATTCCCAGCAACTTTACGGAAACTTGATAAACAATTTAGGAGCAACGATTGCACAGCAATCTTATGAAATTTACAGTAGCCGAAGGCAAAAAGTTCCCGAAGGTTTCTTGGTTGATCATTCCATTCAATGGATAGCAATGAATATCCATCAATCAATTCTCTAAAAGAATCCTCCAAATCTTGCTATTCTGATAGTGGATTTGGGATACGAATTCTCTAAGTTAATGAAATAGTGGCACTTACGTAGTAAAAAGACAAAAAGCCTGAGACAACAGGAAAAATGTGTTGAGCATTGGAACGGTGGGATTTTAATCAGATATGAACTGACTGAAATATCATGAATAGAATTTTTACGTGTACTTTAGGTGTCCCAGATGAACATTCAAGTATGGTAATTACGAATGATTGATCACTCACTTATGAATAAATCACAATAAAATAGATAAATTAATTCTAACTCAATCAGAAATAAAACCGGATTTCTGATCAACAATCTATTGAGTTGTTGCTAAATTATTGGGATGATTCGTAGTAATTTACAACCCACTGTGCAGAAAGAATAAACTTGATGTCATAATTTTCAGACCACTTTTAGAGAAGAACGATATCCCAAATCTCCATTGTTCTGGAAACTATTGTTGCTGTGAAATTTGAATCATTTATATTTAGATATAAATATATGATAGATATTTTCGTTATAGAGAGTTCAGTCTCTAACTAGTTTCGCGGATCTTTCTCTCATTCGAATGTCTTTCCTCGATAGAGCGGAAAAACACTATTCGGCACTATTCAAAGGGGAGACCTGTACTCTATGAATTTCTTAAAATGAAAATTCCAATGTTTTAATGTATCCTATAAGCAACAGGTATTTTGTCATTAAAAAATCGAGCGGTGATTCGCTTTACCCCGGTTTACGGTTCCAAAGATTCCATTCGAGAAGTTAAAGACCGATAATTCATCATATTTTATGAGTTAGAATTTTAGTTTTGTTTCAGACTTTTAAATTTATGAAGGAACGCTCCAAAGGAAAAGGAAGACCCTGCTGAAAATATCTTTCAGAGCCGGACAAATCTCGCTGCCAGGCTTTGAACAGTGTTTTTTTCCTGAAAATCCGGTTAAAAAGGGACGATTTTTACCCGGTTTTGTTCGGAATCGCCAAATTGGAACTTCCTGTCGAAAATTTGAAGCAAATTTCAGGACGTTTTGTTGGGAATTCAAGAACTGAGACTCGATATCCGATTGAAAAGTGACGAAAATTTGCTTGCCAGGCTTTTGACAGGATATTCCAATTTGATCTGGATAAAATCGAGTAAAAAGTTTGTGAATTTTTGACCAAATTTTCAGGGCCAAGTCTCAAACTGTTGAAAAATCTCTTCCCTCCGTCAAGATCTCTTCATAGACTTCGCGAGTTGATATCTAAATGAAGCTTGTACATTTGAGTAAACAATCCTTAGTGAAAATAATTCCTCTGGAAATCTCTGAAAATTTCTCTAAATTTCATTGAAAAACTCTGAAGAAATTCTAAAACCCTATGAAAATTTCTAAAAAAAAACTCACTTATTGGGCACGTTTTTCCATTGAGAATTTTTGTTAATATCTCCGAAAATCACTGAAACTGTCTGAGAAACTATGAACACCTTTGAAATTCTCTAAAAAAAAAACACTCTCCACTGAAATTTCAGTGATTTCAGTTGGGTTATTTTGTTCAAATAATCACTTCAATTTTTCCTCCTTCAAGTTGTAAATCACAGTCTTTTCTCATAAATTCGTTTTGTATCGAAACAATTTTAAAAACACGAAAAACTAGTTCTTTTCAGACTTTAACATCCTGTTCGTTGATTATTTCCTTCATATAACAATAATTAAACATATCTCAGTGACGAAAATCCAAATTATCGACTGTGACTCATGAGATTCCGCGAGTTTCATATTAAATCACACGAATTATATCATTTTACTGATACGAATGCGCAACGTATCCTCTTACATTCGTCGTTGGCGATACGATACTGCTTTTTTTTCTTTTGTTTCAACTTTTTCAACTGAATTTGAATTATATTCAACAATCTCATCATATTTGTTTGTTTTTATAAACCATTGCGTTGTTATATAAACTCTTTCGAACATTCCACGCCAATCATCTCCGATATAGGTTTGAAAAAATTCCAGAAAAATTTCGGGGAATCGATGTATCAAATGCACAAAACAAAAAACAAATTTTCAAGCAGTTCCACGAGTCTGGCGGCTTTGATATTTTGAACAGGGTTTCTATTGTAACGTACATGATATTCGTATCGGATTTCTTCAATAGTTCGAATATATCGGCATACTTGTCGAGAAGAACAATCCTAACAACTGATTCGTTTTTGTATGAGTGTGGAAAAAAACACGTCAATCTATGATTTTAATCTCTTTTTTTTTTTTTTTGAACGTCAAAACCGAACCAGTTTTACTAGATTTTTTTCATCTTATCGAGTAGAATTCTTTGAATAATGCTAATAACTTTGGATGTTTTTACAAACTTTAAACTCTATATCTCATAAGTTGCTGTGCTCTTTCGTTGTTTTTTTTTTCAAATTTACGCGAAGTTGCAGGAAATTCGCTACGATAATTGGGAATTTCATAAAACCGAGCAACTTCCCAGCAACACGACAAAAAATAATGAAGCTAAAATCTTAGATTTATTGCAAATGGTTTCAAACTGTTGTTCAATGTTTTCAACAATTTGCTTGTTCAGACCAGTCTCAACGAGAAAAGCGAGGAGTTCAGAAATAATCTACGCAAAATTAAGGCCATCGCATTGGTTCTCCATGGGCTCAGAAATATCCTTTCCGCAGTCTTAATTCAGATCTAGAATTTTTACATCCTTCGATTGGTTATTCTATTCAAAATTGTAGCGAGTCGTCAACTTCAGTTCTTCCTACAATCAGGATATATTTTATTGTTGTTCGAAGCTTCTTTTCAGATATTTTCTTCCAACATCTTATCGCATCGCCAGATGTTCACACGTTCTTACAACACTCTATTAACGAATTCTCAAAAACCCTCCTCACACATCTCTGAAACACTTCAAAACTCATTTAAAACATTCCACGTTCATTCATTCATTCATTCAAACGAATAAGAAATACTTTGAATTCACCTGCACGTTCATTCACACAATTCCATTCATACCGCTAATCAAATTCTTTCATTTCAGATGAGTTACATTCAAAATCAAATCCCAGACACCATTCTGGATACCGTCGATTGGTCCCTCTTGGAAAACCGAGTAATCAAATATTTCAAAACTCCACCAAATTTTGTAACTCTCTCAGGTAAAATTAACTCAACGTTGATACATTATTAATACATTATTAATTTTGGGATTCTTGTTTTCAAATTCAGGAATGTTGGATCCAGTACCGAAAAAGGAGATCATCAGAAAAACGAAGACCATCAAAGAACCTCAAGCTGCGACTAAGAGACCGGAAAATGTAATCACCATGAGCAAAGAGGAACAAAGCGTAGAACAAACTGTAGAAAGAATAAAAAAATTAATCACTCGATCTTATAAATCAAATCAAAAACCTATAGATTTCTTCCAACTGGTATTACATCCCCACGATTTTGGAAAAACCGTAGAAAATATCTTGCACGTATCTTTCCTCGTCAGAGATGGCATTATCAAAATCACCAAAGGTAGGTAATAATTGATCACAATCCTTTCATTCATTCATTTTCTCTTCAAATTTATTTCTTATTCGTAGACGATTTGGGCACTCTAGTCATTCAACCTTGCAGCAAAGAAACGATAAATCAAGTGAAAAAAGCTGGAAAAGGATGTCACATTCAGAATGTTGTAGATTTCAATTATCAACAATGGAAGGTAAAGCGAGGAGAACAATTCTGAAAATTATCTTTGATTTTTCATCTTTTGTTTTTCTTCTTCGCTTTCCAGACTCTGAGGGATACTTACAGATTGGAAAGACCGATGATAGATTTCGAAAAGGAAAATTAATGCAACCAGCGCAGAATATATATTTTAAATATAAAGTAATAAAAAAAAATTTATAACAAGTTGCAGTATTATATTTTATACTTGTCGAGTTATATATGTGCAAATAATAAACGTATTATAATTTTGGATATTTCTGTGTGAGATTATGATGGGTTGATTGATATAACACAACATTCACAACAAACTCCTTCATTATTTTGTACAATTGTTTTTTTATTAATTCTCAACATGGTACCGCTAAAAGATGTGCAAGGCAGTACTCGAATGATAAAACATGGTACTAGATCTGATCCTATGATTAATGAGGGGGAGGGCGTGTGTCGGTTCCAATATCGGAATCCAATCACAGGAGAATTTAATGAGGTTTTAAAAATTTATTTCTCTTAATAAAAAGAAAATAATCTTCCAACTGTACGTTATGATATCGCTACACGCATCTCTACGAGAACGAATAATAAAAAGTCGAATTACTTATAGAATGGTCAGAAGATTGTTTTCAAGACTGTATATCGTGAATTCTTATTTATTATTTTTTATACGAACTTATGTTTGTTGTTTAGCTAACGTTTCTGCTTTCGCTACAACTTCTTCGATCGGACCGACCATGTAGAATGCTACTTCGGGAAGATGATCTAATTCCCCACCTAAAATCTTTTGGAATCCTTTGATAGTTTCTTGTAATGGTACTAATTTGCCAGCGTGGCCGGTGAAGACCTCGGCGACCTTGAATGTACATTTAAAATAATATTATTTCAAGAAAATTCAATTAATTCGATGTTTATTAATTTGTAATTTTGCTTTACCTGGAATGGCTGGGACAAGAACCTCTGAATTTTACGCGCACGCGCGACTGTGAGTTTGTCTTCTTCGGATAATTCGTCCATACCTAAGATGGCAATGATATCCTGAAGGGATTTGTAGTCCTGGAGGATTTTCTGTACTCCACGAGCAACGTTGTAGTGCTCGGTACCGATTACGTTGGGGTCCATAATACGGGAGGTGGAATCCAATGGATCCACAGCAGGGTAGATACCTTGAGAAAAATAAATAAGTATATGTTTATGATATAAAAACTATTATTCGATGGGAATGAATAATCAAAATTGTAGTTACCGAGTTCGGCAATGGCACGAGACAATACGGTGGTGGCGTCTAAATGGGCGAAGGTGGTGGCAGGAGCGGGATCGGTTAAATCATCAGCGGGTACGTAGATGGCCTGTACCGAAGTGATGGAACCTTTCTTGGTTGTGGTAATACGTTCCTGCATAGTACCCATGTCCGTTGCCAAAGTTGGTTGATAACCTACAGCGGATGGAATACGACCCAACAAAGCTGATACCTCGGAACCAGCTTGAGTAAACCTGAAGATATTGTCGATGAACAACAATACATCCTGTCCTTCTTGATCTCTGAAATACTCGGCGACGGTGAGACCGGTTAAAGCGACTCGAGCACGAGCGCCAGGGGGTTCGTTCATTTGTCCATACACCAACGCTACCTTCGATGTCTTGTCCTTCAACGAAATTACTCCAGACTCAATCATCTCGTGATAAAGATCGTTTCCTTCACGAGTTCTCTCTCCTACTCCAGCGAACACAGAGTAACCACCATGAGCCTTAGCGACGTTATTGATAAGCTCCATAATGAGTACAGTTTTACCGACACCGGCACCACCGAATAAACCTACAAATCACGCATTTCATTAGTCAAGTCTTATATACATATGAAAATCAATTTTATCATCTTACCAATCTTTCCTCCCTTGGCGTAAGGAGCGAGGAGATCCACCACTTTAATTCCTGTGACTAAGATTTCTTGTTCCACAGACATCTCCACGAATTCGGGAGCATCCGCGTGAATTGGAGCCAGTTTATCAGTTGGAACTGGACCACGTTCGTCGATGGGTTCTCCGATGACGTTGATGATACGACCCAATGTCTCTGCTCCGACAGGAATACGAATGGGATATCCAGAGTCTAATACTTGCTGTCCACGTACCAAACCCTCAGTACCTGAATTATTATTATCATCATTTAATCTCTTTTTTACTATATACAAGTTATAAGAATAGTTGAAATAGATCTTACCATCCATAGCGATGGTACGAACAGTATTTTCTCCTAAATGTTGAGCGATTTCCAGGACCAACCTGGGAGAGCGATTTTGTACCTCCAGGGCATTGAGAATAGGAGGAAGTTCATCGTCGAATTGTACGTCGACGACAGCACCGATGACAGCCACAACTCTTCCTTGTGCCCCCCCACCTGGTTTGGGAGCAGCCGCAGCTTTGGCATATTCTCTATCTAACAAGAGAGAGGAAAAATTTTTTAAATTAGAATTTATGAATCTTTATTCGAGAATAAAACATAAATAGCAGAGCAACGGACATTGGAAATGATAGGGAAATACAAAAATGTGTGCAAGACCGCATTACATAATACTATTTTGTTCCTTCATTTCAAACTCTGGAATTGCAATTCCTATGTCAATGATTAAAAAAATTGAAATCTTTTATTGATTTTCATCAATTCTCTCACAATAGATAAGAAAAGAACAGCAAAATACCAACTAAATCGACTTAAAACGCGATTGGTGTCAATATTCCACGTAGATATTCCGAAGTTCGCTTGACAGTATCGGCGAATCATAAATCCACAACGGGACAAAAATCAATGCTATTGAATTCCGAGGATTCATTCAAAACTCAACCATCAAAAATTCTCGAGGATTTTATAAAAACAGAGCGAAGAATAAAGTGACCTCAAGTCGCCATTTTGGCACAGTAGTACATCCACTGACCTGGTCGAATAATATAGATTATATAATCGATGAAACACTTTTATATACCGGATTTATTTGATTGTATAATAATTGAAAGAGGCTGAGAGAAAATGAAATGACGAATAATACTTTGATTGTAGGATTTTCAATCGATTGGAGGTTATCGAAAATTCATCTCCAGCACAGTGTTGAGAAATGTAGTACAAGTGTGAGATGGAGGAGCAAATGTTCACGCAACAACCTCGTTGTCCGGGAGATATCGCAATTGAATGAATCTCAAAGAAAACTTACTGTTCACGGCAAGAGCTCCAGATGTCTTGGAGATTTCATTTTGCAGAAGCGAAGGTTTGACGGCCCTTAAGGCCCCAGCGGCTGCTTTTGTTACGGCACTCAACATCATGGGCGGTCAGGCAAAGAAGAGCGACCGGAATGGTTTCGAATTCTTCTCGACCACACTTCGCGCAGACTGTGGATGCGCAATCACATGATTATTATCAATCACCCGCGCGCAGACTCGTAGCGGTTCATTGGGGCTGTCTTACAAAAACAATGGATTTTTGTTAAAAAAACATGTTTTATCCATTTCCCAAAGAAATTTATTGAGAAATTTTATAAACGACTTGATACGAAGAGTCTAAACAATCATGGTTTCTGAATAATCACTGAGTTACGAAAGGAATTCAAAATCCATGAAAAACCGGCTTTTTTCGACTCCACGGATAAAACAGAGATATATGAAACAGCGAGAATGTGGAGAATGATAAAGAATGATGGAAGAGAACGAATAATGTCGTCGTTCGTAATGTTCGTGATATTTGATCATATATTTATATGCACAACGCACATAACCTCACTTTTGCCAATCGTTTCCGATAAGTTTTGAAAGATGGAACTTTTTCATCATTATTTTTATCTACATATTTTTCGTTAGTACGACAAGAATTTTCCTATCATCGATGCTCCATCGTACACCAAAATCACTTCAATCGAATTTTATTCACATTATACAGATAATATATATGTAAATAAGTGATTTTTAATTGTTAAAATATAATCTTAAATCATGAATAACGCTACCGATACGAGCGGCACGTCCGAATTACAAGGTTTTTACTTTACCCTGATGTATATGAAAAAGTATGCTTCGTATTTCACAAATTTTGATATTCTAGCTGTAATCGGAGCTCTATTGGATACCTTAGATGACAAAAACTCAGATGTCAAACAATGCGTCGTGGAATCTATTCAGAGAATATCTGAACAGAATCCTGAGGTTGTTGTACACGCTTCGGTGTACTTTTGGGAACTCCATAGAAAAGTATGTAATGATTTCTATAAGAAACAAAGGATAATCTTTCACACATTTTTTGTATGTGTATACAGATATCCGTGGAACACGTTAGTTCTTTATTGAAAGTAATGACCCATACCTGCAAGGAGTATGCCGATCAATTGAATACGGATCTAGCATCTTCTGTGGCTGAATTGGCAGTACAGGAATTGTCAGGAGCGGCGAATAAAGAAGCCACGGAACTTCTTGTCGCTCTCAGCAATGTTCACTGCACCCAAGCTATGGGAGGATTATTAACCAAGTACTATTGTTGTTTTTCAATGTAGCTTTATTGAACATTCTTTAAACCTTCGTGCTTTCTCGAGATATCAGATGATTGTAATATAGACATTTTGTATATTCTCTAGACTAGAACCTGGGGTGATACCTCAGATACCTGTGATTCGTACCATAGGAATGATAGCGAGCAGCAATCCATCCGGAATGTTACCTTTCTTCAAAATAACTCTATGCATAATGCTACCCATGTTGTCCATCATACGAGACGATACTCTCAAACAAACCTTTTGTTTCAGTAAGTTTCACGATCTCTTTGTTTCCACAACGTTGAGTCAAATTCACAATTTCATTCAACAATAATATTCTACAGCCCTCGGTAAATATTGCGAAGCTATAAATCATTATCTGATGAATCTCGAGGAAGGTGCGGTTCCCGAAATCAATAAAGAGACATACAAAGAGGAGATATGCGATGTTTTCGACATTATATCGTACCACTGGTTACGCACCACCAGAGATCAAAAATTAGCTGAAGCTGTGCTCGACGCTCTTGTCGATTTAATCCCTTTGTTGGCTATGGAATCCGACAGCGAGAGAATCATCAAATTAATCCCCATCCTACTGAGTTATTGCAGACGACCGAATTTACGGTTACCTGCCGTTAAGTACGTTTTTATTTAATCATTGATCATTCAATGTTAAATTTAGGTGAATCATTGTTGAATTGAAATCGTAGAGTCTTGGCTGTGCTGTTGAATTGCTCGACGAAAAGCGATAAGGAAACGTTTCGACCATTTCTAGAACAGATTCATCAAACGTTATTCGATTTGATAAGCATTAATCCTTTTGAGGCAATCAGAGAGGTACTTTTGGCGCATTACGAGGCTCTGCAATGCTCAAGATCACTCGTTATACTGTACCCAGAGGAAGGACTAGATCGGTTAGTTTTGTTTTCCATTTATTCTCTGTATGTACTGCACTTATTCTCACCTTGATTTTGGTATTCTAGAATATTACAACAATTAAAGTCGTCTGTGGGAGCACAACGTTCTAGAGCGTTAATCGTTTTACGACACTTGATCAACACATTACCAGCAGAGGTAATAACATAAATTCGTAAAATCAACTCGATACAGTTGATCAACTTGATTGTTGTATTTAAATTTTGCTTAGGATGACGGCGCGTTGCAAAGGATAGCTCTTAATTTACAAGATTCTCTCAGCGACAGTAACACGCGGCAAATGGTTGGCGCTATCGTGGCGTTAGCTGCTCGACCAACGTTTCCTCTTTTACCATCGCAGAGGGCTTTATTCGTTCGTTATATGGTATGCTTTCAATGACAAAAATGTATTCAAACAATCCACTGCATTATTTAATAATTTAAGGTATCTCATTGCGGCCACGATAAGAACGACGAAACGGAAGCTTACGCCGAGGCGTTGCATTTACTCGCCACCACCGTGGAAGGTGCCGAACTTTGGCTCTGGCCGTGTTTAATAAAATCTCTATTGGATCCATCGTGCGTGGGCTCTGTAAGCAATAATTCACCAACGCTGACCTTCGACTTCATTCTGACATTCACTAACTTATCTCAATTCCTCACAGTCAGTGGCGATATTACGCGCCCTTACGCCTTTGGCGAATAAAATCACTCGTAGCGAGGATTCCTCTTCGGGGCTTGAAAAAGAATTTCCCAGCATGAAGGTGTTGGGTCGATGTTTAGAACTCTTAGCCGATCCTCAAAATCGACCCTTCGTCCTAGCCTTTCTGAAATCTTCAGCTCCTTTGTTTGGACATCAATTGAAATCCTACTGGGACACGGAACTCGTTGAATTATCAAATTTTTTGCAAAAAAGAAGCAGTAGTGATGCGCAGTCTTTTCCACAATGGTATCTATCTAATATAGTTGCTGCATCAAGAATATATTTGAATTATTCATCGTTTCTTATTCTCTTTAGGGAACAAATTTGGGAAGAGAGAATGGTGGAATTTCTTGAGAAGAGTGTAAATCTCGAAGGAGAATCGTGGAGTGGGAAATTAGCTGAAGAATTGGCGTCAAAGGCAACCGTGCCTCACGTGGCTCCGCTTTTAGCATCGATGTGCGAATCCCTACCGCACATAGCTCTCTTGGTCGAACTCGCGCGTTCTCATAACAATAACGAGGAATACGCACGAGCGGTTGGAATTTGCTCAAAACGTCACTTGAGTGCAGTTTTAAAACTCGTCGAGGAATCCTGCCTCGTGGAAGATCATAAAAAAGTTCCTGTTAGGTTGTTGGGGCTCATGAAGGATGTCAAAGCTGCAGCTTCAGCCGAAGCAGCTAAAGCTGGTCTTCTGAAATCTTACGCAGAAATTGCCAGGAGAGCCGATCCTGAACAAATGTTCCCAAGCGTCGAGAAACATATTTTACCTTGGATTCTACGACAATTGATCGACTGTAAAGAATTGAGTGCCAAAGAAGCTGGTCTGATCGCCCTCGAACAGGTATAATCCTCCAGCACATCCTCCGCATTCATCATTCCAGCTAATTTGTTTTCCAAACTTTGATGTTTAGGTAGCAAACGCCGTGCATCCGGACAGAATGCCCGAATCCACTCAATTACACGCGAAAAATACAAGTTTGGCCACCTTGTTGAATCTTTTGCAATCGTCCGCAGGTTACAGACCGTTGCAACTTTATCCAATAATTCTAAGAGCTATGATAGCATTAATGTATCCTTTCTGTTGAACAATCCTACTTTGTCGTTAGTTTAAAAGAAAAATATTCCTCAACCAAAATTTCAGTCGTATTCCTCCAGTGTTGAACTCGGAAGAAAGAGCAATTCTAATCGGTACTGTTTTGGATAAAGTTATAGCCGCCAGTACGGAGGTAAAAATCATTCAAATTCGTTGATAGTATCCAATAATTATTGTCAAATCTTTTGTATTTGTTTACAGATCGTATTGCAATTACAACCCGATATAATGCAGCAAGTTATCAACGCTTCGGGAATCGTATGCAGCGAAGTTGTATCTGATTCTTCCGACGCTTTGGCAGAATTAGTTGATATATTGTTACCCTGGATGCAATCTAAATCCAGCACAGAACGAAAAACTGCTTTATTAATTCTAAGAATCACTCTCAGGTAATGAAATTCGAATACCCAAACGATGGACAGTTTTTTAATTTCTGTATTGCAGATCCTATTACAATTCATTGAAGTATACTCATCCTGGAGGAAGATTGGAACCCGGTAAACTGTTGGGAAGAATTTTATCGTGGAGCGCGGACCCTGAACACGCTCTAAGACCGATAGTCGTGGACTGCGTGATTTTGTCCTTGAAGATAGGATGTCGTCTTCGTGGTTTATCACCGGACACAAACTTGGATCAAAAATTCAACGAATTGAAATCTACCATCATCAACGAGGATCCCAACATCATTTACGAAAGCATTAGAGTATGTTGTGAAAGACTTTAAAAAGAGAGAGAGACAGAGAGAGTAGTCATAAAATTTGTATTTTATATTTTCAGAACCTAGCTTCGGCGGTTTGTGAAAAAATTCCTAATGGAGAGATTATTAGTTTGGCGGAAGGATTAATAGAGGGGTTGTTGTTTCGTGGAGAAGCTGGGCTCGCTGCCGGCGTCGCTCTTAGCGAACATTTCAAAATCAAAGGCTCAGAGATATCTAGAACTGATGTTTATTTGTTAGGTAAGTTCAAAGATGAGTGGATTGATTTTTCTTTTTAATGCACATCAAATCTATTGTAGATAATATCATCTCCCAGATGAGACAAATGGAGAATTCGAGCTGTAGACGAGAAGCAGCGCACGCAGTGAAATCTCTAATGATGCATCACGTGGAAGAGGCCATCGAACGATTATTGGCCCAACCCTTGCCCCTCGATCGAGGAGCTGAAGAATGTTGGAAAGAAATTGGAAATAGCGATGATTTAGGAACAAACGTAAGAGATATTTTCTCGTATATGCACATCATACATCATTAAAAATCATCCCCATGTTTAGGTTCTTGGATTGCTATTGACTCGACTCGAAAATAACAATTTGTTGGCTGAGAATCCCAACGCGTCGCACTCCAGTAAAAATAATACAGCGTATTTTCCTTCGCTGGCAGCCATCATAGCGTTAAAAAACATACTTCAGTCTTCAAAATCCGAAACTCTGGTTGAAAAACATTTAGCTGGTTTGCTGGGGGTTCTTTTGAAGTACTTAGCAGGGTGGTTACACGTTGACGCTCCCATGTCTATAATAAGTACAAAATTCGGATATGTGCCAAACCGAGAAGCGAGTAAAATCAATCCTCATGCTGAAGTCTATCACGTATTGATGGATGTGTTGAACATCGTTGACCCAAGCACAGCTGCGACTATGTTGAATGAAAACGTGAGTTTGATTTATTCATTTTGGAATTTATTTTCAATTACTAAATTACTTTACAGGCATTCCATTCGGAAACTCAAGCGGAAGAAAGTTTGATTTCCGTGGTTAGAGCAACGATCAAATGCATCTCCACGAAACAAGAAGTACTTTCGAGTTTAGCTCAATTTTTGGGTAAACTCATTAGCAGTTCTAATGCCGCTCAAAGAGCTGTAGCGGCAACGTTTTATTCCGAATTGATAGGTAAAGTGGATTGTGGGGTGATTTGGTTGGATGCTATTATCAATACTTTACACGATGCTAAAGCAGATTCCTCGCATTTAGTGCGGAAACTCGTAACTATAGGATTAGCGAGGATAGCTTATTTGGAACCAAAACAGGTGTGATTTCGATAAACTCATGATTTGATTCACGATAAACAAACATTTTAACATTGAAATTGCGTCTAGATCAACGAATACTTCGATAATTGTATGGCCGCCCTGTTGGATGGATTGGAAGAACCCGCCAACGCGGAAGGTGGCCACGAGGTCGTTATCGAGTCTCTGCGCGGACTCTCGGTACTTTTGTCGGTTCAATGCGAGCATCGGATCAGCCCACGCGTGGTACTCGCTTTGAAACCTTTCATAGGTAAGGACAATTGGGAAATGAGATTGGCTGCTATAAGTGCCTTAGGTGCGGTAGCGCGGAATTGGGAAAAACTCGTTACTTCTCCGAACGACGATGTTACCGATCATCTTTTGGGATGTCTTCCGTGTCTCACGATGAGATTGGAAGATTCCAACATCACTGTGGTGAAGGTAATCTCGTATATTCTGTAATATTCCAATATCAATCTATTTTACATTTGACGAATATCTTTCGATAGACCACGCAAGAGACTTTAAGGAATTTCTCAAATTTGCTTCAATGTCCTCCGTTGGCTCACGTCTTACGATCGCATTTAGGACAAGAAGCGGAATTCCACTTTGAAAATTATGTCCAGGATTTGATTCAATGTTTGGAAGAACAGTTACCTCAAAGGGCAGAAGAATTGAGGTAGGTAGAAGAAAGTATAAGAAAAAGAAATTATTTGTAAAGAATCGATTCTTTTTAGAAATGCCGTGGTCAGAGGATACTCCAGATCGGAAGATGCTAGAACCAGAGCCACCTCGGCTTTGATTTTAGGCCTATTCGGTCCGCCCAGACCGGAGGATGTACAGAGATTGTTACAATTGTTACGAGATAAGGAAAGTGATGTTAGAATTCGAGCTGCCGAGGCGCTCGCTACGAGTTTCACTCAACAACAATGCTCAACTTTGAATCAATCCATTGCAAAATCGTCAAAAAAGCTTTCGCTGGTTGCTGATTAACTGCGTCTAACTATTATATTTAACAAAGTGCCCTACACGTTCGATAAGATGGAATATACGTAATTTCAACATTTTAAAGAAAGAAACTACGAATTTTTCGAGGAAAAAGCTGTTTTTTTATATACGAAGATGATGCATTCTTCGTTCAAGATGTTGATTCGATATTCATATTTCATTAACAATGGAAATGAGTTTCCCTCACGATCGCATTGAACTTGTATTTTATATTTCTATTATAAAATATTGATATACGAGGTACAGCATTCCATGTCTCAATTTTGAAGATGAAATATCCCAGAATTGTCATTTTTCTGATATTTTGGAATGAAATCTTCAAGATTGAATGTATTTTTGAATAAAAAAGAGAGCCTCGTGGACATCTTAGAAATACAGAGAATAATCAATTTTTATTAGAACTGATGGTTTTTTTAAAAATGAATTTTTTACAAGTGAGAAACTATTTTTATTTATCAGTCTACCATGAAAATAATATTTGCCTTTATAAAAAATTTGGCTGGATCGTTCGTAGAAAGTAAACAAAGGTTGTACGTTTAGTATTAATCACGATTTTTGAAAAGATATTCAAAATATTCATTTTAAATTCAAAGAATCAAGTTTTGAATATCTCTTTAAAAGTATGAAATTATAACTTACTTTATGATCTCTTTAAACAACTTATTCGAAGAATGATACATTAGGTTTTCCTAATTTAGAAATAACAAAAAAAAAGAAACAATATATCGATTATATCAAAGCGTTTTTTACATTTCGAGTGCAATGAAATGTTTTGTATTTAAAATGAAGAGTAATATATTTATCAAACTGATTTATATTATATATGTTGTTGTATTCCAAACTATAAAATCAATAAAATTTACTTTGTTTCTATTATTTGCTATGTAATTTTTCTATACAAATGCTAAGTTGTTGAAGACGATGAAGCAAGTGTCTCATATTAGCGCTGGATTGACGAAGACCCGATTGATCCCCTCCTACTTCCTGACGTTGTCCCAATTCAAAATGAAGTCGAGCCAATCGTTCTTGCTGTTCTCTGATCTCGGTCATTTGTTCCATGCTACAATCTTTGCCTTGTAAGAATATTTAAATCCATTAAATTCTAATAGAAGAAGAATACTGATGGATCGAAAACTATGATGACTATGAATTACCGAAAGCTCGTAAGTTGCCACTATGAAAATCTTCGAGTAATTGTAACAGGGCCTGCTCCATGTGCCGTACGTCGGGAACCTCTGTTAAAAAGCAGTGATGTTTGCACGAGGCTGCACCTTTGCATTACAGTACAGAGACAAACGAAACCAAAAAGAACAAAAAGAAATAATCGAGAAAACTAAAGAGAAAACAAACAAAAGAGGTCAAAGGGAGAATTGTTCACAAAAATACCTTTCTGTTGCTTCCCGGATTTTGGGGGTTCCGTACGATTTGATCTTTGTTTCTCTTTTTCGTTCAAATACATCAATCGCATTTGATTGCTGACATGATTGGATAAATTACCAGCTCTGCCGGATATCATGGAACCTTGACTCGTGGCTTGTCCTGAACTACCTTTGCTAACTATCGGCGAAGTTTGGGTATTGTTCTCCCACAAGACTTGTTGCTAAAACGACACATTACTTTGTAAAGTTCTTATACCGTAGTTTATCGTGATAATATTAATGTACCGATACGTGAGAGCTATGAATATTTCTAGGTTGCTGTGATCTGGCAGGAGTGGAAGGTGGAGTGGCTTCTCCTCCTCTACTCATTGGTTCCTCGCATTCTTCTTCTTGAACTAATTGTTGTAACTCGCATCCTGATCCCTCTACCATGATTTTAGATTTCGTTATATTCTGAATAACAAAATGTCTAGATTAAAAATCTGGTTTTCAACGAATAGAAGAAGTTGACTTCTTACCTTGTCAAAATTATTATTCTACACTTGACCTTTCAATCGCTTCACTGCTTCACACACTGTATTTGTATTATTGTACTGTATATCAATAAAGATCATCCCCAGTTCACAGTAGCAACTGTCATCGTGAATTGTCAGCTGTTAGAAGCTAACTTCACCTGATTTACCGACAGTGTACCTCACTCAACCTCACCTGACCTGCGAGAATCATCGAGCGAGTCGTATTCCAACTTCTGTTGCTTTCATTCTTAGTCGTACAAACATGATTTTGATTACAAAAAATGGACAATGATGATGAGGAATTAAAAAAATTGTTCTACATGAAGTGATCATCATATGACGTAAGTAGAATGATAAATAATAAAAATTCAATATAACATAACCTAACTGTGCGAAATTATAGGTTACTTTGATGTTTTCATGGATACGTAATCAAGTGTTGGACAGTTGGAATAGCAGAAAGAGTTCAAGGACTGCTGAAAGGCGATCCTTGACACCTTCTTCCAACAGAGCAAATGGTTCTGGTCCTGCTGGAACCATGTTATCACCATCCACCGCTGAGCTTGATTCATTTTCCATTAACGTTATCAGGTATCGTCTATCAAACATCAATCGATTCTTTAATTCCTAAAAGGAAATGCGTCTGAGAAAAGTTTGATTTACAGTCTAGAAGGGGGTGTTTTGAATGTACCAGTGAATTCAGATTCCACGATAGAACGCATCAAGAAAATAGCTGTGGAACATTTTTACAGTCAAGATAAATCCAGGGCTAGTAGATTTCGTTTGATTCATACTTTGCAATTCAAACACTTGGCGGATAATAAAAAGGTTTTGGAAGAGGAGATTAAAGAACATGGTAAAATAGATGAACGAAAAATCCATTACAAATTTACATTAAATATCTCAAGCAAAATTTTATAACCTCTTAGATGAATTGATATTGGTGGAAATTCGTTCGCCGAATACCAAAGAAAACATATCGGATGAAGCCTTGAGAGGTCCCACCGAAGAAATGATTGTTCAAGCTACGAGTGGTTTACCTCCTCGCCAACCTCCGAGACCGGTACCGCCTACCGAATGCCCAGTGGATGTGAGTTGATCGATAGATATAAGTACTATAATAAAATAACCCTAAATTTGCTAATAATGCTGTACTTTTGGGATTCAGCTTCAAAACGAGATAAGGAAAATCTTGATTTCTCTTGTACAAGCATCAGCGAAGATACTCAACCATAGTCCAGATGCAGGAAAATTTTATGACGTGATAAAAGAGAAATTAGAGGCTCGATGTAAACCAAGTACTGATCCAAAAATCGTGAAAAATCTCACGGATATGGGATTCTCGCAAAAGAAGGTATTACAAGCGCTGAAGCTTAGAAAGTAAGTAATACGAAAGATTGATAAAATTATGAGATAAAATATTCATAATTTGTCTCTTGCTGTAGATCTAACATGGCAGATGCGTTAGAATGGTTGATAGAGCATCAAAACGATTCCGATGACGACGAGAACAGCAGTGACGAGAATGGGGCCGAGTTGGAGGTAGTACCGTCCAACGAACCGGACGTAAATGCGGCCGGTCCGAGCTCATCTACAAATACGAGGAAGAAGAAATCTCTAAAGGAGACTTGCGCCGACCTTCTCAAAGGAGGTAATAATGGTCTTCCACAAGCTTAATGAAAAACAGAAACGAAAAAAAGGTGCTTTTGATAACAGCGGATGAGAAAATCCCTTGGACTATAATAGAAATAATAATGATTATTATAATAATAATAAAAAGGAAAGGAAAATAATGTATTTAGATAGTACGGCTGAGCGCATAAATCGATGAGTATTCTTTGATGAGCTGATGAGCAGATTGCTTTACTCAACTTGATCAAACTTTAATTGTTATAAATATAACGTAATAGGAGATGAAGATTCGAAGGAGAAAAATCTAATGAGCATAGTGGATTTGCTGCTGGAAACTTTTCGCCATTACAAAAAACTCGATTTTAGACCAAATCAAAAAATGAAGCAATCCCTCATCGAGATGGGATTTGAAGAGAAGAAAGTCGTGGAGGCACTCAAGATTACTGGAAACGATCATTCCAATGCCGTGAGTTGATTCAAGTACTCCATCGTAGCGATACGATAAACCGAATCTCGATTTTTTATTTTTCTTTCAAGTGCGAGTGGTTGCTTGGACAAAGACGACGTAGTTTACAAGACTTCGACGACGGTCTCGATTCCGAGGGATCTATTTATAAAGCGATTATGAGTAATCCTCAAATACAATTGAGTCTCACTAATCCTAGAATGTTGATCGGTAAATAGAAAATGAGGAGTATAAATCTTCTATTACTTTACAAACTTGATTTGTTTTTTTCGTTTCAGCGTATTTATCGATGCTAGAAACTCCTATGTTGGCGAACACTTGGATCAACGATCCCGAGGTCTCCCCCGTCCTGAGTCAAATATTCAAGACATATCACGTCGAGAAACATGCCATCAACATGAATCGTTACGCTGTTCAATAATCCAAAGGGTGCCTCAAAATATATTTTCTTAAAAATTTATGGACTCGAAGTTACAACCGATGCATTTGAATTCTCACATTATCAAATATATATATTCAATCTTTGTCACAAAATAGCGTTTGATGTATTTCACATCTGCGCTGGGTTTGAAATTCTATACTAGTGAATCGTCAGTCAACGAGAATGTTTAAATTTGAACTAGCGCAGAAGTTGTGGGTATCGAAAAGCAAAATACATTGCTGCTACCTTTAATTGAAAGTATTTGCACTTTTTTAATTAATATAAAATTATTAACTTATTTCTTAATGGATATTGTAATTTATGGAACAATGACGCATATTAAATTGTAAATAACTTATTTATGTACTCGCTGAAATCAAATTTGTTTAATTGTTCATTGTGAATGTGATATAAAAAATGTTGTTGATCGACAAAATGCATCAATAAAAGATGTATCTCTTTTTGTTATAATTCAACTTTGCATATTTGTTTTTCATCCAATTATTTGTGAAAATTCAAAAATGATGGAAGTATAGTGTAAGTTTGTGATTGGTTGGCTATAGGGGAAATTCGTATACGTCAGAAGAGATAACCAATGACGTGGGAGTAAAATCTGTGTGTGATGATGATGAAGAACAGCAGCGACAGGGGCCATGATAACATTTTCGTTAACAACTATGGTTTTTGACAGCTACTCGAGTATCAGAGTAATTGATAGCACGTGGATTTATTTTCCAAATATTCATGCAAAATGGTATATTACTTTACCAGCGATGGTACGTTGGATTTAGATGATTTTGTAAGAAATTATACAAATTCTCACTTCTGTTTGCTTACATTTTCATTTTTTAAAAATCATAGAATTGTGAGTATGTAAAAATTTGATATTTTCTTTGAATTCCAGTGGTACAACCGCCAGTGACATTGTTCATGGGTGTAGATAAATATGAAAGTAAGTTTAATTTACATTACTGCATGTTACACGATTGCAAAATGTTTCATCCAAATGAGGTTATGTTGCATATTTGAATATTCTGCAGATGAGGAATTGATCCGATGGGGTTGGCCCGAAGATGTGTGGTTTCACGTGGATAAATATTCTTCGGCACACGTATACCTTCGACTTCCCATAGTGAGTAACTCTTACTACATAGCGTACAATCTTCCGAAATCCTTCTATGAATTTTAGTCGTGTATCGATAAAAGATGAGAATTCGCGTTTGTAGGGTCAAACTATAGATGATATTCCAAGCGCGGTTCTCGAGGATGCCGCGCAGCTTGTCAAAGCAAATAGTATCGAAGGGAGCAAGGTGAACGACATAGATGTCGTGTATACGATGTGGTCGAATTTGAAAAAAACACCCTCCATGGAAGTGGGTCAAGTCAGTTTTCATAAGGACAAAGAAGTTCGTACGATTCATGTAACGAAACGCATAAATCCTACCGTGAATAGACTCACTAAAACAAAGAGATCCGTGGAAGTGAACTTCAGAGCTGAACGAGAGGAGAGGGACAGAAGCGTGAGAGAGGACAATAAAAAGAAATTGAGAGAACAGAAAGAGAGAGAGAAGGCTGAAGAGAAACGCCGTCAAGAAGAAGCAGAGATCAGGTAAAATTACTTTTTTTTTTTTTTATCACTTTTTACAATCTTGGCATCTAATTGAATTTTTTGCAGGAGTTATAACTCGTTGTTCAGTTCTTCCAATATGACATCCAACACGGAAAACAGCGGATACGATTCGGACGATTTTATGTGATGAACTTGAAGATGATTTTGATTATTCAAGGAATATTCAACTTTCATTTTAGGATTCTCATTCCTTTCTGACTTGGCACTTTTCTCTTTGAGATTGTCAACACTTTCTTATGAATACATATATACATATATATATTTATTTAAATATTCTTGGATGTTTGTTCTATGCAATAAATTGCAACGTGTAGAAATGAGAAATAATTTTCCAGATTGTGGTTGCGGTACCCTCTGTTTATATTACTTGTATCCTCGGCAAATAATTTTCATTGTTTTTTGTGAATTTAAATTAACATAGATGCAATGAAAATGGATGATATTGTAACCGAAATAAGGTTCAATTTTTGAGATTGTACTCGACATCATTGGATCCATTCGCTGAACCAGGAAATGACAGATTCTTGAAGGAAAAAAATGAAACGAATCTAATATTCTTCTCTGTTCTGGAGTTCAAGCGATTTGAATTCACGACACAATTTCTCTAGGAAACGGAGTAGAATCCAAAGATTTTGATTGGTTTGTTGATAGTTGCTTACTAAAATCCCCTAGAACTTCCAGTTCACAGCCTTCATAGCAAAGGGAGGCAAGTCCATGAGGTGCACTTGAATATAAACAATGAAAAACATCAGTCGTATTCAACTGTAAAGTGCATAATAAATATTATTACACTCCACTTTGATATTATAAAAGAAAAATTGTAAAAATTTCAAAGTAAGTTTTTATCCACTCATCTTACACGCATCGATGTAACAAGTGATAATTTTCAAAACGTCCAATTTGGCAAATTTAAAATATTCAATTCGTATAAGGATAATCAAGTCTCTGTTAAATTTGAGAATAAAAAATCCAAATTTTTTTTAGAGAATTTTTCAAAGTTTTGTCAGGAATAAAAACATAACCTCCAAAGTACCGCACAATGTCCAGTGAAAATCAGAATGAAAATGATAAAAAACAACCCCTATTTCGAGATCTGACTGCGGAGGATGGAGAACCAGAAACAACAGAAATAGAAAGTCTTTGTATGAATTGTGGGGAAAATGTAAGTCTTTGAGAATTTATTCTATCTTTTATCTGAATTCGACGACGTACACCTTCACAATTTTTTCAATTTTTCAGGGTATAACTAGGCTTCTATTGACTAAAATTCCTCACTACAAGGACATAGTGATAATGTCTTTCGAATGCGAACACTGTGGATATCAAAATAATGAAATACAGAGCAGCGGTAAGGTATCCGAGAAAGGAATCAAAGTAACACTGCACGTATGTTCTCAGAAGGATTTGAATCGTCAAGTAATTAAATCTGATTACACTAGCGTTAAAATTCCTCATTTGGATTTTGAAATACCATCTCAATCTCAAAGAGGAGAAGTAACCACAGTGGAAGGTGTGATAGATCGTGCTATCGACGGATTAGAACAAGATCAACCGAGACGAAGGGAAGAATTTCCAAACGAGGCGATCGAGATAGACCTATTTCTCGCAAAGCTTCGAACGCTCAAAATTTTAGACGATCCCTTCACGATTCTCTTCGAAGATATTTCCGGTAATTGTCACGTGGAGAATCCAAATGCTCCCCTGAAAGACGATAATTGCAGAATTACACATTTTAAAAGAACCAAAGAACAGAACGCGACCTTGGGAATTTTTCCGGAGAACGAAGATGCTTTGTTGAAACCTATAGAGGAAGATGAATATACTTTGGAGAAGATAGAAGGAGAAGTATTGACTTTTCCAACTAATTGTCCGGATTGCAATAGTCCTTGCAAAACCAACATGAAAATGACTAGTATCCTTTTTTCTCGGTTGGCTTCAAAATTGAATAATTCCTCACTTTTAGATCTTTTTAACTGTTGGAAGTATTTTTTATAAAATTGTAGCTCTGTCAAATACGTTGTGGATAATTACACAATATTTCACCTTGACTCGCCCTCGTTCAGATATACCTCATTTCAAAGAAGTTGTAATAATGGCGACATTGTGCGAATACTGCGGTCACAGGACCAACGAAGTCAAAAGCGGAGGAGGTATCGAACCTCAAGGTGTGAAAATAGAAGTCAAAGTCGAGGGAAAAGAAGATTTCAGCCGCGATTTATTGAAGTCTGAAACATGCTATATGGAAATTCCGGAAATGGAATTGGAGGTGGGTCCGGCTGCTTTAGGAGGTCGTTTTACGACTGTGGAAGGATTAATCGTGGCGACAAAAGATCAATTAACTTCGTCCACTGCCTTCACCGGGGACAGTGCAGATAAAGAAACGATGGACAAAATTAAATCTTTTTTAGCAAAATTCAGTGAAATTCTTGAAGGCAAGAGACAGATAACTCTGGTATTGGATGATCCAGCTGGAAATAGTTATATCCAAAGCCTCTCTGACGACGGACTAGATGATAAACTGAAAATAACGAGATACGAAAGGACTTTCGAACAGAACGAAGAACTCGGCTTGAATGATATAAAAACCGAAGACTACTGATTCTCAGTTTTATAATAATATATTTATAAATGATGATGATCTTTATATATTGAATACATTCTTATTTTAATACTCGTTAATCGAAGTGTTGGATTTTAGTCATCTTCTGATTTAATCCTTGCGCCTGAAAATATAAATAAAAACAAATCATTCCAAGTCTCGCGCAAAGAGGGGAGAGAATAAAAATCAAACCATACACTATGGGTTTAGAATCTAATATCTTCAAAGCTGGGAGTCTTCTCGCAACTTGAGTCCTCCAAGTCTCAGGATCCAGATTCTCGCATATAGGATTATTGGTGAACAACAGATCTTCGAGGTGCGGGATCTCTTGTAATCTATTAAATTCCGTCCAATCCTTGACCAAATTGTTACTCATGTATAGAACTCGCAAAGCTTTCAAAGCATTAACTCCTTTGATTTTTTCTATCAAATTGTACGATAGCCATAATTCTTCCAAATGCTCGCCTACCAATTCTAATCCGGAGAAGGTTTTTATACTATTGCGGCCCAGGGATAGAATCTTTAAATGTTTCAACGAATTTATGCCACTGATTTTTTCTATCATGTTGGTGGATAGGGATAGTTTTCTGCAAAAAAAGTTTTTCTCGTGTCAACTCTCAGCGTTGAAGTTAAAAGAAAAGAGATTTTAATCCATCTACTAACACGACGTTTGTCAACGTTCCTAAACTGTTGTCCATTTTTTCGATCGGAGGCCATTGAAAAGAAAGGGTGATTTCCTTCTGTTCGCTGGCTGATAGTTTCATTTTTTCTTCCCATCGTTGGATTGCCTCTCGACATGTGGTAGCTTTGGACTGGGAAATTTTATTAGAATCGATTCATATCTCAATAGATTTGGTTGTATCGTTCTATAATTACCATAATTGAAATACTTCTTTGATTAATTCACACTATCTTCTTCAAGTAAAAGCACAGGGTTAGATGGACGATTGTGTTTTGTTTATTTTGTTTGTCAATAACATTTATTATTTGTAATAACAATCACAGAAAAATTTTATCACATTGATGGATGTCGATATAATTGAAGTTCAAAGAAATCTCGAGTTTTATGTTTATAAATTATTTGAAATAGGATTTTACCGCTTGAAGGATTCCCTCCACGTTGTGCGAATTTCACTTGGGTGCAGTATTGCCATCTCTACGGTGAAATTACCAATGAAGATATCCTAGAAAAAACACTAATTATGCTCCAATTTTTTTCGAAGTTGCTTTGAAATTCTCAAAGAAGTTTCATAGAATTTTGAGAGAACTCATAAATCTCTCACAAATCAAATTCTTCTTGGAACTTTTGGAAAAATTCGTTGTATTCTAAAAGAATTCATTTGGAATTCTTGTATGCTATCTGGATAGAAGAATTCGCAATCCAATATGCTCATACTTTTGGATCCTTCCTACGATTGGATAAAATTCATGAATCCAGGATTTCCCTCTCCAATTCGTTGTTTCGATCGACTCCACTCGGCGATAAGTTAATTCCAGCCAATCGCAGTTCCCCGCGCGATTATCTTCTCATTCCGAACTATCCCCTCTCGTGACTTCCATAACCATTGATCGTCGCCATCATTCATTGTGTTTTACATTCCAGAAAATCTATTCGCAAGTAAAAGAATGTCTGCAAGTGGTGACGAACAAGAGAACCCATTGACTGAACCAGGTAAAACCTCACTTATCGTTATACAGAATTAATTATTAATTCAATATTTATATTTATATGAACACGTGTTCAATAACATATTTGCGAATCACGAATCCCGACGGCGTTAGTAGCTCTGCATACCGCCATTGAAAATATAATGGCGTCCGCGTGTGTATAACGTAATATATATATATATTTCAAAATACACATCAACATAAATGCCGATATTCGACGCTCTTAATATACCTTGTTACAGTCCGTAGAACCAGATCCGGTCGAGCGCGTAAAACACCGGTAGTAGCGAAGAAATCTCCCGCTAAAAAAGTTTTGACTCGAGCTACAAGATCCCCTAAAAAAGTTCCAGAACTTGAAGAAGTAGAGGTAAATTTTCATATTTTCTCTCTAATTTCGTAGATTGACATCCGTAAGTATTGTATCGTATATCTTTTATTACGACACAGGAAGATGCCGGGGAGGATGTAGAAAATACTTCTGAGAATGGCGTGCAAAGGATAATGAATCCAAACGACGATGGTTCTATGGCACATTTACAGACTGAAGATTCCCAAGATATGTCCATGCATGGGACTTCCGACGGACAATCCGCTATACAAGATAATCGAGAGGATGTTCGAGAAGCACCCACACACCACTTTCAAGAAATTCACGATAATACTCAAGAATTTCAAGATGATGCACAAAATACAACAGACAAAAGTCATGTGCCAGAATTAGAAGCGCCACCTCCTCCCGCTATGAATAATTTACCTAATACTCCAATTTCCTCTACACTTAAAATCAAAGACTCCACAGAGCTCATGGTATGTTCGCAATGAATTTATACACACTTTCCGTCATTTTATCCATTAATTGGATTAAAAATTATAATTTTTAATCTTATCGACCAAGTAAGAATGATAATTGTGCGTTGTAATTAAAATTTCAAATCGCTGAATTGCAGGATTGTGAAATCATTGACGCTGACGCGATAGTTATAGAAGAGAGTGGCATAGATAAAGTTGATTTAAATACCGAACAGGCGATAATAATCGAAGAACCAAGTGAAGACGGTTTGAACGAACCATCCGAAATGTTAAATTTCGAGGAAGTTGTGGAAGAAGAACCAGAAACGGTCACACAGATTCTAGAGGATGAGAATTCAGGAGAGGCAGGAATCGTTGAAAAAATTGAAATAATGGAAGTTAACGATTCCCAATCGGAGACTCCTGAAAACGGAGGGGAAAATATGAATGCGGAAACTGACGTTGGAGACGGCGAGGGTGTAGGTGATGCGGAAGGAAAGGTAGTCGGAGGCGAGGAAGTTGTAGAAAAAACAGAACCAGATACCGAAGCTGTGTCCGAGGATGAATTACCTACCGAAGCTGCAGCTAAAGTAAGAAAATATGATAAATCTTTTTGTTTCTTTGATATATACGCATATAAAGTGAAATTTACATTTTTTTACTTACTGAATGATAGTATAATGAATTAATAATGAGTACTCTCGGTATCATGCTCAATTTGAAAATCTTGTTTCAAAAAGTTTCTAGTTAGATCCCAAGTATCTTATTACTGTTGACACCTTATTTTGTTGACACACCTTAAAACTGGCAGTTTCAAGAAATAGAAGGAGTTTCAGGGGATTAATTACCAAGTGTACCAACCAGGTACCTCATTGTGGCTACTGTAAGATTTATTATTTATATCAAAGTTGAGTGATGAATATTATAACGATTAGAATCTAAGAAATTTATAACATTTCTTTTCATTATATCTATAATCTAAATCGAGCGAGTAAGATTTTATCGAACTAAGTCGAGATTTTTCAATTAGGAACCTGAAACGGAAGCAGTTTCCGACGAAGAATTACCTGTAGCGGCTCCCGCGGATTTGGGAGAAACAGAATCTGTATCGGAAGATGAATTACCTCCGGAAAGCGATAAGAAAAGAAAAGGAGCAAAATTGTTGAAGACTCCTGAGAAGAAAGCCAAAATTGAGGGAGGAAGTGAGTTGGATTTTTCTTCGATATTGTGTATGTGTGTATTGTTATGATGAATTTTTTATCCCCAACAAAAGGTAAACGAAAATTGAACGCGGAAGGAGAATACGATCCCAGTTCCCCAACATCCGAGAACAACGACGAAACACCTGCAAAGAAAGTGGCGTTATCCACGGAACCAGATCCTTTGGAGAAGCAGGAGACCAAACCAGCCTCGCCAAAGAAGAAAACTTTACCAGAATTGGAAAAGTATTGGAAAGCGGTCAACGAGGATCCGTCAGATTTTACGGGTTGGACGTATCTTTTACAATACGTTGATCAAGAAGTATGTGAATATATATTATATACATAAACATATTGATAACGCTAGAAAAAACGATCAGTTGAATTAAATCCTGCGTTTTGGTTTTCTCTTTAGAACGACGCGGAAGCTGCGCGCGAAGCGTATACGAAATTTTTGGAGCGTTATCCTTATTGCTACGGTTACTGGAGGAAATATGCTGATTACGAGAAGAAGAAGGGCAACCCCGAGAACGTTCAAACGGTGAGTCGATATATCGGTGTATTCGAAATAGGTATCATTTATGATTATATAATCTCATTTAATTAACGCAATCTAATGAAAATAGCTCGAGTTAGGAAGGCGCGTGGACTGTGTGCACGCACGTAAATATGGTTTTCCCTTCCAACAGCCTAGCACGTCTTGCGGCACCTATACAACTCTCTTCGTTTACCAAATAGCTACTTATTTAATTATTCTACTGCGTCACTTACAATGCTATTATTACATATTATTGTTTTAATAATATCAATATATAAATGCGTATGATACGTAAGTCAAATCTGAGGATAGTAGTTTCCGTTTACGATGATATTACCGTGCAAGATATTGTGTGTGTTTTTTAAAAATGTACTGTAAGAGGCATTTGTACATGTAGCTTACTACAGAACGTATTGTAACTTAAGCATAAGATTGTGGTATATCTTACTTAATGTAAGTAAAATCGGGAAGGGTGTTGAGTCAAAGTCAGAAACAAAGACTTAGGAGGTGTACGAGCCAAAGAGAGGGAGCAAGAAAATGTGATGGAAGACAATGAGGCGCTCAGATCGGAACACTCCCTGATTTTTAAGGTGAATTCATAATGCTCTGCAATCTCTGTGTTAATACGTATCTTTATTTACAGTACGCGTATAGTATGTGAGTATAAGTTAATAAAGAACGAATAAATGCTTAACGAAAGCTAAGAAAATAATAGGTATCAATTTTAAGACACCTCATACCTGTCATTTTCCTGCTATTTTAAACGATTTTAACCATCTTCGCTGCAGGTATTCGATCAAGGTTTGAAAGCTATCTCCCTCAGTGTCGACCTCTGGCTTCATTACATCAATCATTGCAAGACCGTGTATGAGAAGGACGAAGACAAACTACGAGAACAGTATGAAAAAGCTATACAAGCGTGTGGTCTTGAATTCAGGTAAACTATATATATATCCAGCTATACTTTTAAGAATTATATTTCAAAGATCACTTCTAATTTGAGTGTTGTAATTTTGTTCCTCGTTAGATCCGATCGTCTTTGGGAGAGTTACATCAAGTGGGAGATGGAGGGAAAACGATTAAGCAGAGTCACAGCGTTGTACGATCGTCTGTTATGCACCCCGACTCTCAGTTACATGACACATTTCGAAGCTTTTCAAGAATTCGTCTCATCGAATCCCCCGAATCGTATTCTCAGTGTCGATGATTTTCTCGCTTTGAGAGCTGAAGTCAAAGCACTCCTCAAAACCGATGACACAACGTCCGCCACGGACGACGCACCGCCCGGTGAGGAGCCCTCTCCCCACGAGATACCCCCAACCGACGAGGAAACCAGAGTCATTAGGGAGAAGATTATCAGCAGTCGACGTAAAATGCACAAAGCTAACGTCAATGCGGTAGCCGTGAGGTGGTCGTACGAGGAGGGTGTAAGTATTCATTCAACGTTCTTTTATTTCCCATATCTTACAAATATATCTCAATTTTCAGATCAAAAGACCTTATTTCCATGTAAAACCCTTGGAAAGATGCCAGTTGAAGAATTGGAAAGAGTATCTAGATTTTGAAATTGAACAAAAAGATCAAAATAGAATAATTATTTTATTCGAAAGATGCCTCATAGCTTGCGCTTTGTACGATGAATTTTGGATGAGGGTGAGTAAAAAGAAACTAGAAAGAGTGTGAACAATTGTTTGAAAATTTCTTCAAATTACAGTTCGTTCGTTACCTGGAGTCTCTCAAAGGTGATAACGTGGAGAAGATAAGAGACGTATACACAAGAGCTTGTACAGTTCATCATCCAAAGAAACCAAACTTACATTTACAATGGGCGACGTTCGAGGAAGGCCAAGGGAATTTTGATAAAGCCGCGTCCATATTGGAGAACATCGACAACGTGCTACCAAATATGTTACAAGTTGCGTACAGAAGGATCAATTTGGAACGAAGACGCGGGGATTTGGACAAAGCTTGTACATTGTACGAACATTACATTACTAATAGTAAGAATAGAACTATCGCCAATAACATAGCGGTGAAATACGCACGATTTTTATGTAAAGTGAAAAACGATGTGGACAAGGCTGTTAAAGTGTTGCTCAAGGTAAATGCTTTATGCTTTATACTTTACTTTTTGTTCGAATACATTATTTATGTGATACTATTTTCTTTTTGTGCTTGTATAGGCGACAGAAAAAGATAAAGACAATCCCAGGTTGTATCTGCAGTTGATAGATTTGGGTCTACAAAGGAATCCAGTCGATACGCAAGAAGTTGTCGGGTATATGGATATGTTTATAGATCGAGAACATGCAGATTTAGAACAGAGAGTTCTATTCGCACAACGTAAAGTTGAATTCCTCGAGGATTTCAGTCCGGATATCAGGCAGGTCTTGAAAGCCCACGAACAGTTCCAAAAGTGTATCAAACAGGCTAAGGAGCGCAAGAAATCCAAAGGAGAGGACAATAAAACGTATGTATTATTGTTTTATTTGAACAATTATGTCGTAATTCTTTTAACAAAAAATATTGGTTGAACTTGGTTTAGGAAAAGTGAAGTTTGAAGATGTTTGCGATGAAAAATTTGTTTTGTAGAATAATAAGGGATCGGTTAGGGTGAGATGCAATGCTTGATCTCTCAAATTTAAGCAATTCTTGTGTAAATTTAGCCATCGAGTAGCTAGCACAGTTGAATCCTGCAAGTTATAGCATTATTCGCTCACAAAATACTGGCAAACGGAACTAACATTCAAACTCACAAAATTTTAATAATCATCGATGTTGATTTTCTCGAATGAACGCTTTGGAACTGAAAACATCGTGCAAAGCATGTACCGTGAGATTTTGGGTCTTTAACAGCTGAGTATTTCGTTATTCGACTACCAATTCGTTTCAATAAACGATTCCAAAGTCCCTAAAAATGTTGAAATATATAAAAGCAATGCTTCGATCCATTTCAAGGATCGATGAATCGGCTTTCGTATATTTTGTTTGGATTAGGAGGGAGAATTTAGTAATTTATAAACTTGGAATTCATGTTACAGAGAATCCTCGCCTCCAAAGAAAACAAAGACGGACCAATCAGCGGTAACGACAACCCCATCCGTGGGATCACAATCTTCTTATCAATACAGTAGCGGACCCAGCGGTCCCTATCAGTCACAACAATTCCAAAGCGGACAGTATGGAAGTCAAGGCGGTTATCAGCAAGGTTACCAACAGTATCCTCCGCCATCGGATCCCAATTACGCGAATTATCAAAACTGGCAGTACAGTCAGGGCGGACCACAAGCATACGGGCCTTACAATCAATGGGGATCGTACAACTATTATTAAACTACTTTTTTTCACCTTCGTTCTCAAAAATGACATTATTATACATACATATTTTACGTCACCGAATATAATGTACATTTCATACGTTTCACGTTTTTCTTTCTTTCTCTCTGATCGTGTAAATCATAAAATAAGGGGAAGAAAAAGAAGAAAAAACGGAATAATTTTATGTAAAATAAGAAATTACATTCTGACGTTAATGAAGAAGAAGAAGAAGGAGGAGGGGATAAAAACATGACGATTAACTGTAGTTTCAACTATTTCGTTATATCTATTAATAACATACTCTACTATATTTAGTCACTTTTCGCTTGTCACTTGTTTTCGCTAATCGTGTTAAGCTGATAACGAAATAGTTGAAACCACGTTGACAATAGATATTTTTAAAATAATGATTAATATGTTTTTGTTTTGTATTCAATCTGACAGAAAAAAAAAAAAGTTGGATATTTTAGAAATCCATCGATCGTACGTTTCTCTTTCCTGTGTACAAATATCATTATTTTCATATATTTTCAAATCGTTGTTGTGTCGTGCTTATCAGAATTCAACATTTCAAGCATGTCGTATAAATATGTACTATTCAAAGAAACTCGTGCAAAGAATTGAAAGAAAACGCTGTGCTAAGCGTGGAATAAATACTGGATTCGAAGAGTACGATTCCAAAATACTGTAATCTGGTTTTATAATTTACAAGAGAAAGAAGAAGAAAAAAGAATTATTCGTAAGCGTATAGAATATGAATTGTAAACATATGAATTCTATTCGTAAGTTGAAATGCCATTTCACGTAATTCACTTATGATGTGCTGCTGTGTTTAATAAAGATCGATAGTACTGAATATATATGCACTTGTTCTGATGTAAAGTTGAATGTACGTTAAATTGAGGTAAGTAAACGATGATCTTCTTTTATCCTTTATATGTTTCGCAATTTTATATATACGATGATAAAAATAAAGTATTGAAATTTCAGATATGATTCATGAATTTGCAGGATTTGCATAATTTTTTAGGCCGTTTGCTTTGTCGTGCACTTGCCACGCGTGTGTCATTGTTGACGATCATCAGCCAGCGCTGCTTGCCTTTGCTCGCCTGTACTTACTTACTGCTCTTTGGAGATGCATTTTCAAGCTACAGCTGTTTTGTATTCGAATCTCTCACGCTATTGGCCCACGATGGTTTTATGTGAGCAGTATCCACGATGACGTCATGACGTACGATACGTTTGAGGAAGAGAAAAAGAGAGGCAGCTTTATATATATATACATACCGCTATGGACATACGGTTTACAAAATAGAAGTAGGGAGAGAAAAACATAACATAACGGCAAGAAGTAGGAATCAGTCGATGTGTTGAAACAGAGATACTTGAACCGTTTGTTTTGAAGGAATAGAAAAAAGAAGGAAAAACGCCAAAGTGGTGACAAGAATGGTACGAACAAAGAACTACGTAAAACTTTGTATATATATCTATACACTTGTATGTGATTAATCCATTTATATGATCTCATCGTGTTTCTTTGAAAATTACTCTCATCAGTAGGCACAGTTGAAGGTGGTTGATCATCGACAGAAGAAACTACGTTAGTCTCATTTATTTTATTTGGAAAAAACGAAATGGCTAACGCGTTACAGTTCCGCGTTGCGGAACTAGTCTTCCTTTTAATCTGCACGAATTTCCATTCAACGTTCTCAACCCCTATCAATATCCCTCTTCAAAGTGTCAACGATGGACTTGTTCAATATGCTTTAAATTCATTGAATGAACATTCTCCCACGCATCATATTCACAAAGACGGTACTTTGATCGGTGCACAAAAATGGGTAAGATCATTTCTTTTTTATTTAATTAATATCAACAACAGCCAAACAATTATTATTATGATCATTATCATCGTACAGGAAAATTCGTCCTTGAAAAACAGCCTCGCAAAGATTAAATATATATTCTAAATACAATAATCGATAATTTTTTATTGATTATTAAAGTCACAAAGATTGAAAAAAAAATAAACTAACTCATCCAATTATTTTAATCCTCTTTGCTCTCATTCGATATGTCTCTTTTATTCTTCATACGCTTGCTTTGGATATGATAAGATAAAAAAAAAAAATTCAGGGTTATCGGAGATCAACTTCAAATATGTTACTTCAACCGTCAAACTTGTGGGTTAAAATTCAAAAAGTTATTTTAATGATTCTTTGTTTTGACAACAGGTGCAACCGTCGTATAATACAGCGATATACAGATTGACTTTCAATTTTATCCCCACCGAGGGATGTAACGAAATGAATTTGTGCTCTCAAAAGACATGCACCATCGATCTAAGGCAGTATCCAACTGGAGCAATGGAATCCCAACAGGATTCTATAAAATGTGTGTATTCGTATCCTCAATCGATTCAAGAGGAAACCACGGAGGAACGTAAAATCATAGAGGACTTGGATGAGCAAATTATCAATGAGAATAGCAGAGTTAAATTAGATCACGAAGTTGGAACAACGGGAGATCAGAATGAGAAACCGTTCATCGCGGTTCGAGCATCGACAAAATCTCCTTATTGTGCAAATTGTCCTACAGAATTGAACCCAACTCTATCGGGATTGATCAGTTTTGCAGAGGATGTCGTTAAATCCATGGACGAATCTATTCCCAACGATTACAAGCATAAATTGAAAAGCATTGTAAGGGTAGTTCGCGTGGTTCCAATTTCCTCTGAAGTCGTTCAATATCAATTTATAATGGAGATATCTGAAAGTGCGTGTCTGAAGAACGCTCTCGTCGACCAAGCGGATTGCTCGTTCAAACCGGACGCTGAGATAAAAAGATGTTTCGTGGTTTTCGAAGAGCAACCCTGGAAACAACCACCGAATCGTAGATTGACGAGAAATAATTGTACGGAATTTGATGACACTGAAAGCGAGAAGAAACAATTTGTCTATGAGAATTCACGTGATATGGTACGCGAGGATGAGGAACATATAACAAACGAACGTCCCCTCATCAGAGTTCAATTGAACAAAAGCGAGATGGCGGTAAATGAACAGATTATCCCAAAGTTTGAGGACAAAATTAAAGAATTCGATGAATTTCTCGAAGATTTTGATTTGCCGATCAGAAGAGGGAGCACCGATGATGCTTCCAGCACTTCAACGACGAGAGTACCACCAGTCGTGGAAGAGTATATTCAACCCGAAAGAGTTGAGGATAAATTCAATCGACGGAGAAGATCTACCCCTGAAACGAAGATCGATATGATAATGAAATTAGCTCAAAAAGCTACGGATGAGTCGAAAAATGTGGAGTTTAGCGAGAACAAACGAACCGTCGTTGGGATTTTAAAGTCCGACGTCGTCCCGAAAGCTGACAGCGTGATATATCGCATCACCGCGAAAGTCGCTACCAATACAAACGACGAAATCATCCAAATTTGCGATATGTTGATATACACTTTGAAGAAAGACCCTCTAAAAGTATCGAAAACTTTAAAATTCGAATGTCGTAACGAGAGTGAAAGAAGAGTTAGAAGATCGAGGAGGTTGGGAGCACCCACCGCTATAGACTCGAATGATCCTCAAATAGTGGAATACGCTAAACGGGGACTTAGTAAGTTCGCGGATGAACTCCAAAGCGAGAACGAGTTGTTGTTGACGGAAGTGGTGAACGCCACAACCCAAGTCGTCGCTGGAACGAGATACATAATTACGATAAGGTACGGCCCGGCTGATTGTCCGAAAGGCACAACGGAGAACTGTCAATTAAAGAGCGATGGCGACATCAAAGAATGCACCGTCTCCGTCGAGTCTCAACCTTGGCTGAACAAAGAAGAAATTTCGTCGGATTGTAAGAACGCGCGATCCGTGCGGGAAAAACGAACCCTCAGAGGGAAGAATTATACCCAAAAGATGCTACAACAAGCCCAAGATTTTAAACCCGAGATGACCTTCGAACACTTCATCACCAAATACAATAAAACATATTCCTCGGTTAAGGAAATGGAAGATCGCAGGGAGATATTCCGCGACAATTTGAAACGAATCAAAGAATTCCAGAAGAACGAGCAAGGCGACGCTGTGTACGGCATCACCATATTCGCTGATCTAACCGAAAAAGAATTCAAAAGCAAGTACACGGGTTTGAGACCCGATTTGAAAGTGGAGAACGAAATTCCCCTCCAGGAAGCCGATATCCCAGACATTCAGTTACCCACGGAATTCGATTGGCGTCATTACAATATCGTGACCCCGGTGAAAAATCAAGGTCAATGCGGATCGTGTTGGGCATTCGCGGTAACGGGGAACGTCGAAGGGCTGTACGCTCGCAAACATGGTCAACTGTTGTCCCTCTCCGAACAGGAACTCGTAGATTGCGATAAATTGGACGAAGGGTGCAACGGAGGATTACCCGACAACGCTTACAGAGCCATCGAGAGTTTGGGTGGATTAGAACTGGAATCCGACTACCCCTACGAAGCTGAGGACGAAAAATGTCACTTTGATAAAAATCGAGTGAAAGTTCAAGTCGTTTCCGGATTAAACATCACTTCCAACGAAACAAAAATGGCCCAATGGCTGGTACAGAACGGACCCATATCCATCGGTATCAATGCCAACGCTATGCAATTTTACGTTGGCGGGATATCCCATCCTCTCAAGTTTTTGTGCAGTCCTAAGAATTTGGATCATGGAGTTTTGATCGTAGGATTCGGTATTCGTGGTGAGTATTAAATATCGATTCACAGTGTTGTTATCATCACCTTTGGAGCAGTTTAGTGTAATTTTTATCTCTTGTTTCAGAGTATCCTCTGTTCCACAAAAAGTATCCTTATTGGATAATCAAGAACAGTTGGGGACCCCATTGGGGCGAACAAGGATATTACAGAATCTATCGAGGGGATGGATCGTGTGGTGTCAACCAAATGCCTACAAGCGCTGTGGTTGCTTGAATAATACAATCTCCTCGATCAAGTTTTATACATTATATATATTATATATAATAATAATTTAAATTATCTATTTTATACGATGAAACGTATATACGTATAGTTATAAGTAGTTGATCGATCGTGGAGCAAGTTCAAGATAAGAGCAATATACGTAGAGATTTTAGAATGCAGCTTTTTTACATCTATATAAGAAAAGAAATGATCATGTTGGAAGAATATGAATTGAAATAAAGTATAATTTTATAACACGTTAATAAAGTTGGATTCATTATTTTTGAAAATTTATAGGGAATTGGTTTGCGCAAGTGTAAAATAAAATGGTGGCGAGTACGCAAGCGCAGGGGAATGAATGGATAGTTCCTTCGCTGAACGAACCAATGAAGAGATTTGAAAAATCTCACGGAGTATCGTGATTGGTTGAAAATGTGCGGGGTTCCGCGATGTTGGGAAGCGCCCATTATTTCGTTGATTATATACAACACATCTCTCATGGTTTCCGGTTGTCAGAATCGTCAGAATGGTGTCCACGATTCAGTTGTACGGTTGGTTACAGTAGTGAGAGTTAATACGAGTTGTCAGTGTGTGCCGCCGTGCTCTTTTATCGATAAAAACTCATCCTGGAGACGATCAATTCCACTACGTTCGTCCAGTGACAGGAGTTTTCATTCACGTAAGTAACACCCAGTGAAAATTTCTCACCACTTTCAAGGTATACGGAATGTCAGAGATATGCATATATATATATATATATGATTACATTCCAATGATGATCGTATCGATTTTTCTACTTCTTACTAATTGTCGGTTGAATAAAGGATTGAATCATATTCTAATATTAGTGTTTACTAATTCAATAGAAAAATTGTGTCATCTTTTTGTTTTTTACACCAGAGCTACGTACTTGAATATATATTTTTGTCAAGGTTTATTTGAAAGTACAACAAGTACCCAATGCAATGTGTAATTTTGATTATCTGTTGATATTCTGTATCAGGATGGATATTAGGTGCAATCAAATGTATTGATACAGCTGTAATGTACCTAGATAACTCGTTAATAGAAAAACATGGTATATCATCCTTGTTAGTATTTGATATTCAATTACGTGTGGAATATCGTCTTCTGTTTACGATATGGGTCAATCAGTCGATCAGTGTTTAGAGCCCTAAAGAGGTATACCGATTTGTTATATAGTTTTATTAATTTTACAACTGTTTACAGTACGTTGAGACAGCACTGCAGAGAATTGTCAAAGAACGTGCCATGAGATGAAACCATTGTTTAGTTAAACGCAAACAAGTTTACTAATCTACAAACTTGACAGCAAAGAAATACTCGAACAGGAAAATTAAGGAATGTCTACCCCAAGGGTTAACAAATTGAAAACACTGGATCGGAAGAATGAGAAAACTTCACTAATAAATAATGATAAAGAAATTGCACAAAATATCAAAAATGTGAGACTTTTGGAAGAATTTAAAAACATTCCTATCGTTGGGGAGTTTATTAAAAATCTATGAAGACTCAATGATGAACTAATTTTGATTCTGTGTGTACTGCTGATAGAATTTTAATGTCATAAATGTTCTAAAAAGTCCTGGGAAAGTTAAGAACTGTTCTTGATTTTTTGTTGACTTCCCATGGTCTACTTTCACTTTTTAGTAATTATAATAGTAATATAACAATATTATATTGCGATTAATTGCTCTCCAAAATATTTATTCAATGTCACTATCATGAATCATTGCAAAATTTGTCATTTTACAGCAAAAAAACAGGGAACATTCCTGTAATTACCTGGTATCGTAAAAACAAAAAATAAGAGGCTTTTGAAAATTTATGATTTCAAGAAGAAGCTTGAAATCAAGTTTGCTTAGTCTCCTCGTAACTTCAAGATAACTTCACTTGTATTAAGAAATCTGGAATTTCATTCAATTTAAACGTTTAGATGTACCGTCAAATTGAATGTTCCTCTCTCGATTCTGAGGACAGTACATTGCGTAGGATGTGCCAACATAGATGAACAGCGATTAACAATTGTCGTTAGATTTGATCAAATCGAATCTGATTATATAATTCCTTGAATTCTTACAAAATTGATCGATCCGTCTATCATTTTTGATGAAGTCGTAAAGTTATAGCAGCTAATTGTTATAACTTTTCATCCAACACTTTTATCAAGAATTTGAACATATTCAATGTTGAAAATGGGATGCCACTCGATCGATTTCTAGAATGAGAAAAGCTTCAACAACATTAAATTAAAAGTTACAAACAATCTACTGGTTTCAGTTTCATTGATTTTTGTTGGATAATCAGGGTTGCAACCATTTGTCCCGACCCAAAAAAACCCACTCAGGTTTTTTCAATAAAACCCAGCTAAAAGAACCGATTTTATCACCCAAAAAAACCCAGTTTCTATTATTCGCTGACACAGTGTGTTTTTTTCTCAGAAAATCGAGTTGAACTTTTGTTTTATTAATTTCAATGTGATAATTCACTGTAATTGAGTTTTTTTGTGCTCAATCGGTTCTATGTTGAAAAGATAGTGTATAATATAATGATCGAAATGTGGTTTAGGAGGGAATTGGAACATTCTCACGCTTCATTTTGGATTTTCATCAGGGACATTAGGTGAACTTTGTTTGGAATGAAATTATAACATTAATCACAAATCGAAATATTTTCACATTTCTTTACACAAATCTATTCGAAGAAGTACTTATCAGTACTTTTAAGTTTATGATTCCTTTTTTCAACAAAGGATTCTCGATGGTTTGAATTTCCAAGTTTTTACCCAACTTTCCAAACCAAAATGTACGGCCCTGCTTTACCGAACTATCGAAAAACAATTAAAATCAGCAATGTGAATTGTTTTAACTTCGCTTGCTGTATTTTTTGCTGTTCATAGATTATTATCAATCGAATAGTGAAAATAGTGAATATTTTTCTCAAACTATCCAATAATATATTCAGTTCAATTTCGCGTAAGCAGAGAAATTTTGATTTTCCATTGTTTTATTTTTTGATAAAATATAATTAATATATTATCCGTTTCTGAATAATCATATTTATCTAATCCGTTCATTATTTATTCCTCAAAAAGTGGGCAATATACGGAATTTGATTACCAATTACTCAAATCGAATGAATAATGTATTTGAAAAAATCATCCATCAAGTAATTTAAGTGATGGGTAATTAAATTCTGTGTATTGCTCATTTTTTAAGAAAATGATATATTTAACTGATAGATAAATATGATTATTCGGAAAATGGATCACATATCAATTTTAAAATCAACGTATTTGTGAATTTGTTGAATTTCAGTAATAAATTTTGGAATTTTCATCACTAACATTGAATGTATGAACTGATATTGAATTTAATGTGGAAATGTGACATTTCATAAGGAATTTCGTATTCAATTCAAGAATTTTTCTGAAAGTGTTATCACTGTAACACCAAATAAAACTCAGTGAAACCCAGGTGGGTTGAGTCTTTTTGAAAAACCCTGGGTTTTTTGCAACCCTGAGTTGAATAGTATGATTATTAATGAGAAAAAAGATGAATTTGAAGACCGAGAAGCCTAACAATTCATTTCAGTTTATTGTATTCTAGCAGAAATGAACATTCTTAGAAGGTTTAAATTTGTATAGATGCTTCAGGTGAACTAATCACAACGGAAACTCGATGTCCGAACCCTGTCTACGTTGAACAGGCGAGGATTAATTGAATTTAAAAATTGACTGAGCTTATTTTTCTATTTAATCACACGGAGAAGAGAAATCTTGCTGTTTTTTTAGCAAAATTCGGTTGTTATCGTATACGGACAGTAGCAAGCAAGTTTGCTAAAATGAACGACAATTTATTGTTTTATAGCGAATTCAACTTTGCAAAACTAACGAAGGACGAAGGATAATTATAACGAATCAGTTCGTTCAGACAGCAAATTGTCATCGTTAGTTTATTCAATCCACTTGAGGGGATTCATTACTCCCTATAAAAGTTAATAGATTCTAAATTTCTTCCCCCAGTTTTCTCAGAAACAAACACATAAAATGAAAAACAATGAGTAGCTGCATTTTTTTCAATAGCCTAAGAAGATGCACCTGCTCATTAAAATTGATTCTATTCATTGATTACTGAGAAAACTGAGGGGGAAAGATCTAGTAAATTGGTTTGTGGTGAATCGCCTTAACGAAGACGAATTTGTTAAAATAGCGAAATCTTTTTTATGGGGAGGTTTTCATCAAGCGAATTTCGAAATCAGGTGATTTTCTCGAATTCTGTTTTCTTAAGAAGGAAGTAAATTAAGAACTCAAGTTATTTGAAACTCATTGGATGTGTCTGAAAATACATGAATAGAGATAGGAACTTTATGCTTGAAGCATATTTCAGATAATGCGGTTCAAGCTTAATATTCCTATTATGCTGGACTACGCAATTGAATTGACACCGAAATTTGCAAGCATGATAAAGCATAATTCTGCCTGGAAGCAGCATATATGCTGCATATTCATCTGGAAAGTGGCAGAAGGGTCGTAGAATTTTGCAATTTTCAGTTATTAATCCTATGATTTAAAGAATTTTGTTATATTGTTCAGCGATTAGGAATTGTTTATAGCGATTACTTCTTTCATATCTGCATGCATTATCGTGATTCAGAAGAATTCAAAGACAGGTGTATCGGAAAAGATTGTGCGTTAAACTTTTCAGAGGGATTCAAAAGAATTCAAGAAAATTCAGAGAGCAAAGATTTTACTCATATTTTCCTTGGATGTATTGAGAAATTTTGGAAACTTTCTGCAACTCAGTTCAACCTGATTTAGAAAAAAATCAAAGGAATGTAGACAAATTCAGAGAGCTTTGAAGTGTAAATGAATTAAATTCTGAAGGAGCCAGGGAAATTTAGAGAAATTCAGAGGATCGTGAGGAGATTCAGACAAATTCAGAGAAAACTGTGAAATTTGTCTGAATTCTGAGCCATTTAGAGGGATTTACAGGAACTCGCACGAATCCATAGAAAGCTTTGAATCCTACATACTTGAAATTCCGAGAGATTCAGAATAATTCACAAAGATTACGAGGAATTTCAAAACAAATCCTTGAATCTTGTTGAGAAAAATTGCAAGGGATCGAAAAAAATTTGAAGAAAGTTTGAGGAATAGATATTAAAAAGTCACGACCATGTAACAAGCTTTTAACTTCCTCCGACGCACTCTAAATCTCTCAAAACAATGTCCTAAAATATCGAGAAATTCAGAGATATTCCTTCAACAGGAATGCCAAAGGGATTCGGGGAGAATCAGTACACGGAAAAAAGTCATTAGCTGCGAGATGGACAGCCATTTTTTTCAGCTCCTGTAGCTAAATTTTAGCTAATCTTGCTGAGAAATTAGCTGTCCTGTGGGTGCTAAAATATTTAGCTGTACTCTCTAAATCTGAAAGAGTGAAAAATCACGTGTTTCACTCCACTAAGTCTCAGAAGTGAGTCAGTCCGCTTCGAGTGGAATTTTCACTCATTTTGAGTGAACCCTCACTCTTTTAGAGTGAAAAATTGATTTTAGAATTTGAGTGGCTGGGAGTTTCTAACCTCAAACCTTAGAATATCACTCCAAAAGAGTGGAAATTTCACTCAAAATTTTGACAGGCTGGCTGGAGAGTGAAATCTCACTTTAAAAATTTTAGAGAGTAATAGCTAAAATTTAGCTGATGTAGCTAAAAATTTCTTTCCGTGTATGATTCGCAGACAAGTAAATTTGGGAAAATTGTGAGTTGATCTCTGGAAAGGCATTCAAACAGATTGAGAGAAAGTTCAGGAAAATTTTAGCAATTTAGTTTAGAAATTCGGGAAGACAAGATTCCGAAAAACTTGAAGAAATCTTGGGAATTGGAATAAAATGAAATTCTGAAGGGTTCAGACCGATTTAAAGAGATTTAGGGAAATTCACAAGGATTCGAAGAGTGCTTTGGATTCTAAATAAATCAAATTCGGAGAAGTCTTTGGAATCGAAATAATTCAACTTCTGAGCAATTCAGAGAAGTTTAGAAAGATTTCGAAGAATTCCGAGAAATTTTTCAATCTCACCACAAATTTACAGAGAATTAGAATATACCTGAGAAGAGTAAATTTTTCCGAATTACTTGAAATTACTCTGAATCTCTCAAAAAAATTCCAAAGAGATTTAGGAAGATTTTCTTTCTTTGACATTAATATCAGCCTTTTGCCTGGAAAGTTCCAAACAAAGTAAAGTTGGGGATGAATGAGATAGGTGATGATGTGCCGTGACAATCGGTATATTGGTGTAACTGAAAATTACACCATCGCTTGAATACCATGGAATGATAATGGAAATACCATTGTGATCGAGCATTATTTTAGACAACCAAGAGACTGTATTTTGAAAGCATAAATCACTCTTCAAGAAAGCATAAAGTTCCCATTTCTATACCAAAGGATTCGTATCCCGAAACCTTTTTAAGATGTTTTTCTCGAAACCATGTTTTTCAAGTTTGGCTCCACGATATCTCAAAAATTACTGAACGGATCGCTCTTTTTTTCATTCTGAAGCTGATGGAATTTATTGAAGGATGAACCTAAATGGAGATGATGGAGATGACATTTGCCTTTTTTTTCTTTTTATAGCACTGTGAAGAGCGAAAAAAAGGTGAAAAAACGCTACCAAAAATTTTTCCAATTACTCAAAGATCAATTAACAAGTGTGAAAACCCCCGAAGTTCTTTATTTACTTCCTGTCATGCAAACAAAAATCGAGAAAATCACCTTATTTTGGGGTCGCTAGATGAGAACCTCCCCTTAAAACGGGATCCTGGGCTATGACCCGGTTGGCCTACGGGAACTGTGTAAAAAAGGTATCTTCATCTATTACAGTATCTAATCAGATATGATTAAGTGAAATTTAATGGAATGATATTTGAGATTATATCTGATTCTTCTCGTGTCTCGTGCAGCGTCTCTTTGCTGAGATTGTCTCCCGCCCTGTTTAGTTCTCGTGACTAAAAATTGATTAAAATCCGACATCAAATGGGAGATTTAATTGTCGCAACAAACAATATTTCAGTTCAGACAACTTAAATTTTGTATTTCATGTCGGTTTTGGTCACTGCAATTAAACAATTTTCACTCAGTGCACTGAAAAAACAGATATCCTGAAAATTACCATAATTTATGGATTTTCAGCGCTGGTCTGACCCGAGTCGGAATATTTACTTGCACGAATATCTAAAAGTACCATAATTTCTTGGACTTTTCAGAATAAGTATGGTACCTTCCTTCCCAAGTAGAAATGCTCTAGTTATTGACGAGTTTTGTAACGCTTAACTACCCAGATACTAGACACTTGCAAGTAACTTACCAGAACCCTACGAGGCACTTGCGAGCGTGTCTAGTTTTTGGCGAGTTGAGCGTTACAAAACTTGTCAATCACTAGAGCATTTCTACTAGGGTTATAAAAGTCCCAGCCATTATGGTACTTTTAGAGGTTTGTTCAGGTAAATATTGAGACTCGGGTCAGACCAGCGCTAAAAATCCATAAATTATGGTACTTTTTGAGATACCTTTTTCTCCGTGTGTGATTTGCTTTTATTCAGTGACAGAGAGAACTTTTCCGGGGCAGCAAATTTTATGGAACACACAACACGAGAACGATCCACTGACTTGCACTCCCTTGGTTAAAGAATTTTTCATTGAATCGATCGAGATTCAACTTTTAATGGGTTTGAATCAGTTTTTCGCATCGGAATGAGTATGAAAATCAATCGATTTAATGGAATGGAAAGACCGAGTTTCCTAATAATAACCCATGCAGGTATTGAGAAGACTGGAAAAAACCCCAAACTTGTCCCAGGATTGGCACGTGTATCAGGAACAAACCTCAGTTAAAAATAATTGGGTCCATGATTGTCCCGCTGTTTCCAATGGATAGTTAGTCATGGGATATTTGTTCGTATCTTTGGAATGGCCAAAAACTGCACTTGGCGCAAGCTTGGCGCAAGCGTGAAAATCAAGCTAAGGTTAAGATGATTATTTAAGCCGATGTTGTCCACATAAGTGGCACAGTGTTTTCAATTAGTGACCGAATTCCGAGGTCACAATGGATAAAGACTTGTGCATAACTATCGGGCCAAGACCAGTCCAATCTCCTCCCCATGATTGGCCCCACACTCCAGTTTCACACACTAAGATAGATATATTTGATCTAAATAAGAATAAAACTTGACTCGATGGTAATAGGTTACTTTTAAATGTGATCATACACGGAAATCAACTGATCTTGAAGAACTCTCTACAGGATTTCAAGATGTCTTTCCCATGCAGGGATTAAAAAAACTGGGAAAAACCCAAGCTCGTCCCAGTCAAGACTGCCAAGGCACATTTAATCTATCGTTTTAAGATGTTTCATGTACGGTATTCCGAGGGAAAACATTGAGCTGAAATATGGATCAAATTACTCTTCTCATCGATATCTGTGATGAAAGAAGCATTGATTGATGCTTGGCGACTCATTTGAACTAGTCTGGAACGAACCATTGGCCCAAGCTTGTCCCGACCTTATCATTCCCAAGCCTGGGCCAAGTTTATTGAATTGTTCAAGACAAGTCTCGGCAGGTCTTGTGCCAGACTTGGTCCATAATTTGACCATTGTTCCATATACACATGGGAAACAGTTTATTTCTAATATTCAAAAAAATGACTGTCGATTTAGGGAAAAAGAGGATCGCTGAAAAATATTTATAGTGAGTTTACCGAAAATTTGTAGTAAAAATATCAAAGGTTGATCGTTTGTTTGTGATTTTTCACAGTGAAACTATCAACTTCACTACGAATATTCTTCAATGATTCTCCTTTTTCTTAAATTGACAATCATTTTTCTCAATATTAATGAACTTGGTCTTTCCGTGTGAGAACATTAAAAGACTCAGAATATTTTCCATTCATTGCTGATCACTCCACTGTCGAAATAGTTCACAAAAAGGGGAATTTTCTGTCCACTACGCCACTCGATACACAATGAAATTTATTGAAATGTATATCCTCCATAATTTTGGGAACACACTTGTTGTTGACCTGACACTCGACAACAGGTCAATATGTTTTATTTACCTCACATACGTGCGGTAAAACACACTCCATAAGCGTTGTCATACGATAAATATACCGAGATTCTTCGTAAACATGAATAATACGTCAACATCCGTCATTCACTCTCCGTCTCCTACTTTTTCACAATTTTTCACAGCTGAATATTATTGAAATTTGAATTTCATGAAAAACTTTATACATACGTTTAAGTATACACAAACGAAACAGATGATTCTCAGTCCCTCTCGTATGCGTTATTTACACACGTGCTTTGCGATATTATCATCTTTACTCTCGCAGATATTTGGCAAATGAATTTCATAAGATCTTATCAGAGCAGAAGAAAATAGTAGTCTCCCGTTTTTTGCCCTGATCCTAACATTACTTTCACATATTTTTGTCCTCGCTCAATATCTCGAAGGACTTTGAGGGTATTCATATTCCTTTATGTAATTTTATTAGGACCTTTATTAAGTTCTCGCTGTTTTTTTCTTTGTTTTAACAAAATGAAAACATTATTTAAAATATAAGGAATAAAAACATTCTTATTCGAAGTATTGCCCATCACTAGAGACCACTTTCTCCCATATTTCTGGCAGTATGTGGAAAAACGACATGGCTTTTGAGGCTATCCAAGAATCCACCCATTTTTAGCTTCCCCAGGTAAAAATTGACCATGGGCGGTAAGTTGCCGCAAGGCTCACCAAGATGGGCCGAGCCTAGGCTACCAGGCATGGCGCAACTCTGAAATGATAACATCATTTCAGCCTCAGCCCATTTGTTTCCACAATCAAGACCCAACACTGGAAACAGGGTTGTGATAGCATATGCCGTCAATGGCAGACCATACAAAAATTTGTTCGCCAAGGATGAGCCAACGCTGTAGCAATCTTGCGGCAGGGTTGCGCCCATCTCATGCCAATGGTTACTTTTATTTTTTATTGTAATTGAAAATAAAATAAAAAATCCATTCTATCATTTCGATTGAACGAAATGAATGTCGGAGAATTTCAACATGTAATTTTTCTGATTGGTTTAAACTGATGAATGACGTAAATCCGGTGGTCCTGGCGTAGAAGTAGGCGGGTCTGGAAACAGATGAAGAATTATTTCTGTCATGGAATCTTCAAAGGAGACTTATATATTGATTGAATGCTTGGTTCGCCACTCGCAGGAAACAAGCATCACTCTGGTGAGAGTTATTGTAATTTGCTGTTTGAGGAGGAAGTTTCACTCTTAGCCAAGCTATTACTCAAGTCGAGTCAAGCTAACGCCTAAACTGAGCAAGGCCATCGCCCAAGCTGAGCCAAGCTATTGCCCAAGCTGGACCAAGCTACGACCCATGCTTGGTGCAACATGAGAATCCATTGTCATTCAGAGTTGCCTAATGCTTGGAGCAGTGTCCCGCCAAGCCCTAGAGAGCCTCTGTTGAAAGCATGCGTTTTCCTTCAAGCAATATTGGTTGAAGGATGGGCCAAGCGTGGCGCAGCCAATGATCAATAATGGATCAATGGAGTCGATTTATGACTTCCCATATTGGTACAATGTTTAGACCATTGTCAACCATCCTTGTCCCTACATAGATTGCCCACGTCTGGCTGGCAGCCTTGCGTCTAGCTATATTCCGTCGTCAGCATTGGCGGAGCCTGAAGATTTTTATATGGGTCTTCGTAAGAATGAAAACGCTGGTCAGCTAAGCCATGTGCCATCGAACGTTTCCAGGGTAGAACTTCCCATCGAAGCGTTTCCAGGTTGGTTTTCACTGGTTTTGCGACACGAGACCGGGCGTTGTCATGTAACAAAATCACTTTTTCGTGTCTCTTCTCGTATAGCGGCCGTTTTTCTTTTAGAGCTCGACTCAAACGCATCGATTGAAGTCGATGACGATCCCCCGTGATAGTCTCATTCGGTTTGAGCAGCTCATAATGAATTACACCTTGCTGGTCCCACCAAATACAGAGAAGAAGCTTCGAACCATGGATATTTGGTTTTGCGGACGATGTTGATGCATGGCCAAGCTTACCCTATGATTATCTACGCTTTGGATTATCATAGTGTATCAATTTTTCAAAAAACCTTTTCTTTCCTGCCGTTGAAGCGGTAGTTCACACCTGACAAAACACCCTTCGATGTCTCTTGGCTTCAATTCATACAGCACCCAATGTCCTTGCTTCTGATATCATTCCTAACACTTTCAAACGTTTTGAAACAGTTGACTCATCAGCTTGTAATTGTTTTCCAAGTTCCGCTAGCGTCCGAGATCGGTCTTCATCGAGTTTTTCCTCCAATTCTCTGTCTTCAAATTTTTTTGGTGCACCAGAACGTTCCTTATCCTCAAATTCAAAATCATTATTTTGGAATTCTATGTGCGTCAGCTGCAGATTTCTTTTGAATAATAAGGTAGTGCAATAAAATTCCCCACAAATACACTTTAGTTGGCACATTTTCAAAACTAATAAACAATTACTTTGTTTACACTAAAGTGAACTATCATACACTGATATTTCAGGTTAGATACAATACTTCCTTGCAGGTGCGTTATCATTCGAAATTTCAAGCACGGAGTACTTTTAGTTCCATCTGGGATGAAACAGCGAAAACTCATTCAAGGTCCTAATATTTATTTAATAATGATCAACTTGATACTCTTTTTTGCCAGGACATAAGTCCTGGTAAGAACGAAGAACGATGAAGTGTCGTTATTAAACTGAATTATCGTAAACTCGATGATAAATCTCTCTCTGAAGAAACAAAAAAAAAACACGTGGTTGTATTATATGGATAAAATCAAGATACCCTAATCTCTTTGGAAACGTCAAGTCAGGTCTTTGGATCAAATAAAACATGTACTTGCTGCGAACCCGACCCAATTTTTTCTTGTCTCTTCTTCAATACACATGCGTGTACATCGTATACGTACGTGTATGTCCTTACAAAGCTCTACGTGTATTCCTCTCCTCTTTATTTTTCCCTCGATCTCCTCTTTTCACCCTGCAGGGGTGGCGGTGGGGGATACCACCAGCAGCACTCGTTTTTCCTTACCTTGCCACACTCTCCCGCTACCCACACAGTACAACGACGACCGTCGTCGTTGTTTCGCGCGTTCACTACTTCCTTCTGCGGTGACAATAAACTTTCTTTCTTATTCTTCCAAACGCCCTATATCACAAACGAAAAGGTATCTCAATTTATTCCTTCTTGTGTTTTAAATGATCAATTTGATTTCTTTCCATATCTCCTATACTTGTGCATCTCTTCTCTCCGTATTCGAACATTGGAAAAGAAAATTAAACGAGGAAGCCGCACAATGCGGTTGTTTAATTTGTGTATGTCGTGGAAGGGGAGGAGTCGACTTTCCACCCTCCTCCCGTGATTGCATCACATCACGTTATGTGCGGACAAAGTCAGTCAGTTAAAACAATTGTTAGAAATTTCATTGCGTAGTTGTTGATAGTTATCGCACGAACCCGTTAACGATCGATATCCCTTCTTCCTTTTTAATTTTCAATTATTGCTGTGAAAAGTTTGAAACTTCAAGTTTGGAAAGGGTAACATTTTAAAACTTGAAGAATCTTGTAATCTTCGTCGCTCTTCGAAAATGATGATTAATCAATAAAAATCAACTATTCACAAAATATGAAGTCTCGCTATACACGATGTTAATATGATACAATTCAAATAACATTGCTAAAGCAATTACAGCCCACTTTAAGAGTTCTCTCTTAAGAGTTGTATCTTTGAAGAATTGTAAATAAAAGATAAGAATACGAACCCTCCCTTCGTTGGTATTTTATCTTTGATCAGAATTTGAATTTTACATCAACATCCCCAGCGAGACCGAAGACGACACAAAAAAACCAACAACCAAGTGTTTCTTATTTGAATATTCTAAACGCAAGAGGGGTTGCAATTCAGTAGTCTGCTTGATATGCTCAACAAAGCTTACCCTGTTGAAATCAACGTGACTGAATTGGGGAGGAGAAAGTATACGTATTGTGTACCTTCTCCCCAACGCTTCATTAGTTCAGAATATTTCATGTACTTGAAGATATATCGTAGTTTTAATCACGCGAAAAGGAATTAAGGACTTTTAAGTGGATAAAGCCACGGAATAACTGAACAAAGCATCCAAACGGTAATGGTAGAAACTCAAACCAAGCGGGACAAGATCAATTGGTCGTACCGTGTCCTTGTCCTCCGTGAACTTGGCTTGTTTCCAAGGTGAGGAAGGATCGCCGTTTACCCCGTCGTCGTTGCTCGAGCCCTTGCTTGTTGGGTTCTTCAGGGGCGAACGAAAGTAATAGGGTCACGGGAAGAGAGGGTTCTAACGGATGGTTGAACGCTAAAGCCTTTCATGACAACGACCAAGACGTAGAGAGAGAAGCAAATGATGATAACGATGATAATATTTACCCTCTTTTTCTTATATATATATATTATAATATATATCATTTTTCGTCAGCCAAGAAGCTTTAAATGTCATTCAGAAACATCAATTTTCTCTTCTCACCCCGGAAGATAGAGCGGAGGAATTGAAATCCATTGAAAAAAAAAAACCATCGTTCAAAGATAATATCGTCGTTTATTCATTCGATAACGCGAGAGAGCTCTCAGAGAGATATCATCCCCCAAATTGATATTCCCTATACCTATTCTATTACCTTCTTTCTCTCACTCTCTCTCTCTCTCTCTTTCTCTCTTCCGAAGATCATCTTGATTAGTCACTTTGGCCTTCGAAACTCTCGAATGTTTGTACAGTTTCAACCCCTGCATCTCAATTCAATATCAATTATATTTTCATTCGTTGATCAGTCATGCGTGTAGAACCCCTTCACCCATCGGAATCTCAACTTTGAGTATCGCATTTTATCGATGGTATCGAGAAGAATCTCACGATTTTGCAGTATATTTTTATAATGGGATTATCATAAGATGTAAGGATCCAGCGTTTATGGAATGTCGTTAAACGAAGCCCCCCCAGCAAAATAACAGTGGTTTTCACACGCTACTGTTTTCTTGTGGATAGATGGCGGTTCAAGGCTTTGTGTCTGATAGCTACCACAAGGTCAACTACGATGCAATGCAGGGTAGATCCTTTCTCTTCGCTGTATTTTTGTGTTGCAAAAATAGGAGAGGAAATATTTAACCCCAACCGTGTCGAATCATCCCTTTCCATTTCTCAAAATCAGAAAAAGGTTCCATAGATTCGTTTCAAATAGTCTTTCAACAGAGGATATGGATTTTTCTTTCGTTCTGAGACCTATCTCAATTGATTCTACGATTCAAAATCCGTATAAAAAATCTCATCGCGTGAAAAGTCAACTCGCTAGCTTCAGTTTCAGAGCATAATGAACTTTCGGATTATCGAAAGACTACTCGAAGCTTGATTCTATAGTAAAAACAAAATAATGTCCTGTAAATGATCAAGCTCGAACTACCAAGGATTTTTTTGCAAAAACTCGGGTCGGCCCAGGCCGGTGTGTGTGTGTGTGTTTGTTTTTTAAATGAAGTGGATTTTTGGGGCTTTTCTGGGTTTTTTTTTGGGTTTTATGTCTTTTTTGTAATTTGGCATTTTGGTTATTATTATTAAATTCTTCGTTCATATTACGGTCTCACATCCCATATAACACACGAAGAATTCTTTCTCAAGAATATAAATAAAATTCTTGTGGAACTCTTTTCGAAGTTATGAATTCCCGAAGAATTCTGAAAATGTTCTATTCCACTAACATCAACGAGTTCTTCCGAAATGCTTTCTAGATCTTTTCATTGCTCTGAAAGAACTCGTTAATGTATGTAAAATAGAGTTCACACTTTCCAGGTTCTTGACGAATTCATCAGTTTGAAAAGAGTTCAAGAAGAGTTCTATTCACATTCTTGAAAGAGAACTTTTTGTGTGTTATATGGGATAAATTGTAGTTTATATCACGTAAATTTGATATGACAAGTGAAATACGTAATTGAAATTCTACAATTATACTTTACATTTCAATTCAATATTATTCTTTGAATGATCTCAATGTTGTAATAATGTTCTATTGATGAACTGCAAGATTTATTGGAAATACGTTTTATTCCATTATAATTCAGTAACCGAGCAGGAATTCATATCGGGTGTTGGGTCAGGACCAGATCTGGAAACCTTTATTTCAAATCAGGCTCTGTTATGGAATGTAACGCGCCGTTGTATCAAAGCCCGATGTAACGAACTACACTGTAAAAAAATGTCACCGGAAAATTCCAGTACATGTACTGGAAGTCATTAACCTGTACATGTACCGGAAAATTTCAGCACATTTGTACTGCAAAAATTCAGTGCAAACGTTATGGAATTTCCGCATCAAAACTGGAAATTTTCTGAGCCTCGGTACTGGAATTTTTCAGTACACGAGCTGGACTTTTCCAGGACATGTACTGGAAAATTAATGCTGAAAATATCCATGAAAATTGAAAAAAAATTGCTCACGCAAAGTGATTTTGCAGGGTCCTTGTGTTCCAAGATGATTGAGAAACTTTTGATCGTTCATTTGGATGGACAGAATTTCATGTCTACCTAACAGGATTTGAACCCACACTTTTCTACCTGCCTACCAACTGAAACCTAAGACCTAACCGATGAGCTATAGCGCGACATGTTGGAAGGCCAGCTTGGGTTACTACATATGCTTCATATCTAGAACACAAGAGGATAAGTCTTGGAAAAACCTCATATATCAATTTCATTGGCTACAATTACAATTATTATTCAAAATCTCAATCAGGAAATTTTTAATATAAAGACTTGAAATTTTTCCTGCCAGAAATGACGAAGTCCAATAGAAGTGGAAAATTTCAGTGCAACAGTGATTAAATTCCGTTGCATAGCAACTGGAAAATTCCATCACACGACCTGAAAATTGCAGTTCAAAACCTGTATAATTCAATTGCATAGTAACTGGAAAATTCCATCACAAAACCTGAGAATTGCAGTTAAAAACCTGTATAATTCCAGTATACCAACGATTAGGTTTTTTTTTCTAAATTCCAAATTTTTTCTCAAGTCCTTTTTGAGGGAATATTTTTTTTTGGTGCACAAGAACTATAAAATTGTAGTACGAGCCGGTAAAATTTTCGCGAAATCATGGCAAAATTTCAGTACATCATCTCAAACTTGAAAATTCCAGTACAATGACTGAATTTTCAGTTATGCTTGGTAAATTTTCAGTAACGTAACAACAAAATCTCTGTACATGTACTGGAATATCCATATTCCAGTACTAGCACTGGAAATTTCCAGTCCAGTTGCACAGTAAATTTCCAGTTTTTTTTTACAGTGTAAGTCTGGTTAACCCTGATAAGGCGTACCAAATCGTAGCCTCACCACGACCAGATCAGATGTGACAAAGAAAGGTGAGCCCTATCACTGCCCGATCGGGCCCATATTGATCATGAGGCTGGCCATAAAATTTTTCTGCTCGGGTACTTATAGTTATCCTTTGGATTTCACTTCACTCGCATTTGCTTCTTTCAGAAGTAATTTCTTATGTTGATAATTATAGAGGTTAATTTTAAATAATTGCTTGTAATTGGAAAGAACAGCTTCTTCGATACCTCTTTCACTTTTTTCCAGGGTTTTTTGGGATTATTTCAAGGAGGCTTTTTCAAAAAACTGTAAAACTGGGAGCCATAAAGTTAGCAGCTGATTGTTATAACTTTCGACACGATATATTTATTAAGGATTAAAGCATCTAAAAAGTGTAGTAGAGCGCTGCTCAATCGATTTCTGGTATAAAAAAAGCTTGAACCCAATCAGAATTTAACAACTGGCGCAGTACTGCGCCAGTACCGGCTAACACTGGTGGGGTACTGGCGGTCTGCACTGCAGCAGTAATGGCATTTGTCCGAAATGATAACGCTTTTCCATACTGGGTACTTGGTACTGGCACAGTACTGGTAATCGGTAATGGTCTTCAGTACTGGCGCAATACGCCCCATCAGAATTCCACAACTAACGCTGTACTGCGCCAGTACCGGCTAAGACTGGCGGGGTACTGGTGGTCTGTGCTCCAGCAGTACTGGCATTTGTCCGAAATGATAACGCTTTTCCATACTGGGTACGTGCTAGCCGACTCTTGGGGGACCAATACTGGCACTGTACACTGCCTGTTGTCAACATTGGCGTACCCAACCAGAAATTGACAACAGGCGCAGTATTGGACCAGTACTAGCCAAGACTGGCAGGGTACTGGCATTTGTCTGGAATGATAACGCTTTTCAGTACTGGGGATTGAATACTGATGCCATTATTCGCAATCAGTGCAGGGCCAGTACTGGGTTAGTACCTGGCCGGTATTAAGTTCTCAGTACTGGTTTATCAGTACAGGCATATTACTGTATTTTTATGTATCCAGTACTGATTCCGTACGTGTTGACTAAGTGTTGGAGACCCAATACTGGCACTGTACTGCACCTGTTGTCAACATTGGCGTATTACAGATTTTTCTGATTGGGAATAACATTGAATCAAAAGTTACAACAATCGACTGCTAGTTTCAGCTTCATCTGTAAATGTGGAAGAGTGAAAATCCTACTCGAATGAAAAGATAGATTAATCCTCATTCCAACAGAGTGGAATTTCACTATTTAGGCTCCCAGAAGGGAACCTATCTTTCCGTTCGAGTGGGATTTTCAGTTTTCCGTATTTCGAGAGAGGAGTTAACATCGCTGCAAGCTTGGATACAGCGAATCAGACACTCATAAAAATGATTTTCTTATCATAAGACGGCAGCGGTCTCAAACATAGTCCGTTTCACTGGTGGAACAAACCCGTTTTACCATCAGAATCATGTCCACCATTGTCTCAATATAATAACCGTGCAGTTTTATGAACAGATGAAAATCGTCTGATCTCGAAATGAATTATTCCGCCTTCTGACAAGACGGTATCCGTTTCATGACAAAAAAAGGTCTCTAATCCGCTCCCTAATGAGTAAATTTGAGTATTTCTCCCCGTCTTATCACTAGAAGGAAGCCCGATTTGTCATTAGAATCAAGAGTTCCATTTTACTAACAGAAGAAGTCAGTCGTCTGTTAGTGAACTGGAATCGTTTCATAATCGGTTCCCGTCTTGTTATAAGACGAATCTCCGTCTGAAAGTATTTTGACACGGGATCGTCTTATGATTATTCTCATCATTATAACCCGTGTGGGAATGTTGTTCGGTTCTGTCAGATATTTTTAATAGGGGAAACAATGATAGACAACCCAGGGCCTTTATAGGGTGTGGCTGGACATGCTTAAATTACAATACTTGGGCGAGACGATGGTGGTCCGCCCAGGGCCTATATGGGCTGTGGGTGGGAAACTTATATTGGATACCCAAGTTATACCCTTACGGGGCCCGGACGTACTTGAGGATGCCCAGGATTGATTTCCACACGGGTATTTTTGTTTTTCTTATTGTAAAGGATGTTTGTTTCAATCGAATCTTCGAATTCTGTTCCGTTCTCCAGAGAACTTGTTTTCCGTTCCACGGGAGATGAACTTTAACTCGCCAATCTGCCCGACGAAGAACAAACTCGAGGTACAATTGTCGATTCGCTTTTTTCTTTTCATTTTTCATTCATCTTGTATTTGTGATAAGAGAAGAGGGAGGAATAAGGTATATAAATTTATGAGAATGAAAGCTGAGGGACACGAGGGTGGATCGCATATTGATTCCCAGTTATCTTCTCACATAGGTGGTTATACGATGCGGTAAACTGGCGTTAGCTTTTATCACGATGCTCGAGATACTATTCTCACCAGAATTACTGAGAGAATCATAGAGAAGAAGGGTATTTGCCTCGGGTGACAAGAAGTTGAAAGACCGGCAAATTCAAATCTCTTAAAAACATTTAAATCGATTCTGATCGTTTTTGTTTGATTTCCTTCAAAGAAACCATCCCCCAGTTTCTCAACTCCAGTCCCCAGTCTATGTAGATGAAATTATGAAATTCATGTTCTTTTCGGATACGGTGCAATGCTGTTTTGTGAATTGAAGAAATTCTAACAATGCCGCACGATGGAGGAAAATATTTCATCTCGTTAATTACTCGGCTCTTTTCAAGCCCCCGTGTGGTGTGCGTGAGAATGTGATTCTGAATGTGTGTTTTTTTTTCCCTCTTCTTTTCTTTCTTCTGTCAATGAAACGCGGGGCTATAAAGAAGAATGTGTAGATCGATTCTTTTCATTGAGCGTAGATAATCGAGTTTGAATGGCAAAAGAACATAATGAAAAATCATTGAATAATGAGGGAATGAATGGAAAAGCTTGGTACCACGATCCGGTACCGTATACATTTATTTTAAGTGATGCGAGGGTCGAGGAGTGAATTTTCATAGCATCCATTTATACAATGTTTTTTTTCTTTCGTCTAATCACAATTGAATGGTCGATTAAGAACATGATGAAGGTTTTGTAATTTGTTGGAAATTTTGATAATTATCAATACTTGTTCAATTTCGATTGAAGATCCCTGGTAGAAATTATGATTGGGAATTAGATGGGCTTCAGCTAGTTTTTCCAGATGTTAGGTTGGTTTCTAGTTAGTTTTGTAACCCAGGGCAAGCATGTTCCAAGGAATTGCTAGAATGTTGTTCAAATTGGTAATTAGAAATGTGAAATCATGTGTTTTCTGTAAAATCACACTTATGAATGAGGCAGCAATGTATTTTGACATATAATCCTCGAGTCAAGAACGTTGCTTTTGAATTTATTTGCATACAACAATCCCGAGTGACAAATTGAAACGTTGGGGCTTCCTTTTATTCTTCCGACCAAGTTGATGGACTATCAATGTTACTGTACAATCAGTTGACGCATCAAAAATCTACATAAATTAACTAAATGTTTGGGCACTGAAGTCAAATTGGTGGAAATGTGTTATCCAGTTGCCCTCACATGGGTTCCATCTCGTACATGGATGGTAAATGAAACGCCCAGACAAATTTCTACCAGGGATCACATGGCAAAAATTAGTGATCCAAATTTTCGTTGACTAGTATGTCATTTTTGGACGGAGTACATAATTCTATTGTTCCACCAATGGAATTGAAATTTCATTTTGATGGTCGAAATAATGGAAAGTGTCAACGAATCATTCAAATCCAGTGCACGAATTCTTCTCAAATTTGTGCTCCGTCCCAAAGCAACATACCACTCAACGAAAATTTAGATCATTAATTTTTTCCGTGTTTTCATCGTAAAATAAAATCGCTTGCCGACTTTGAAGAGTACACTAAAAGAATATTATTTAAAAAATTACCGTGGAATGCCAGTGATCGAGAAACAAGTGGAAGGTTTTCAAAATATTACTGTGCACTCTGTAAAACTTGTAGAAAATATCACTCTCAGGTGTTGAGAAATTCACTCATTTTTACAAGCTGCACAGTAATTTTTCGAAGAATTTTCAGTTTTCCTTCAATTACTGAAATTTCACGGTAATTTTTGCAGTATAATGCTTTCAGTGTACTCTGTAAAAAATGTGGGGAATTTTTCTGCATACTATTGATAGATTTCATCCCCTGATCGCGAGGAAATTGTTTGTTTTTTTTTTTTTTCTTCATAAAAATTGAAGAACTATTTTGTTCTTTGAGTGTGGACAGTCTTCTGCAAATGAAGGAGAAGTCCATGAAATTATGATGAAAAATTCCCCATCTATGGAGAAACTTTTCTGCCATGATTTTCTGGAGGAAAATTCCACAATCATTTTTTACAGTGTATATTATTAACAACAAGTTTGTCTTTCATTTGAATTCATAAGTTGTTATCGATAACGATCATGTCGCGACGGTTCCTCCTCGTCTCGTTAGAAAAAGAGCATCGATTCTTTGACGAAGAACAGATACGACACGATGAGATTGGCTTTCGGATCGTAAAAGAGCGCGATGATATTCACAAACAACTACTGTTGCCGTTTGAGAAGCAACTGATTTTTTTGTATCAAAAATAAGGAAAAAAAATAGCAAAAAGCACTTACGGTAGAGAAAAGATTTATATAAAACGAGGAAAGAATAAAAACAGAGATGAATAAAAAAGCAAAATGCTGCGTCTGAGATATAGGTCACTTTCCATTGTATCTCAAGTTCTTCGATCAGCATCTATATCTTCTGTCATATATAATGCTTTTCATCAAGAGAATCTCTCTCTCTCTCTCCCTCTGTTTTACGTACGATTATTAAATTGGAAAAAATGAAATTCATTTCTCGCTTGAATATTTATACCCAAGGGACGGATGATCGTGTGTTGGAGATAAACGAATATCTGGGGCTTTTTTTTTCTTTTTCATTAGCGGCGGCAGTCGAAGCCGTCGAAGTGAATTATTTTTCAAACAAGAAATATGCCCTTTTTTTTCCTACCCTGGTTTTCTCAAACTTTTACTTCAAACGTGCGAGATATTGATTCAATTTTTCGTTCTTTTGAAGGCGAGGGTTTTATGAATTCGAAGAATGATTTTGAAACGAGAGCATTTTTGCTTCACTCTATATATTGAAGCGTCAATTCAAGCGGGTGGAGTACTTGTAACAAATTTCAATCATGCAAACGGACAAAAATAATCCGCTATAGTAGCTATTTCGTATATTTGATATTTGGATAGTGAAAAAAATTGCTGCAAAAATTATGAAACTGAAACTGGCAGCCGTGAAGCTATATAGCAGATGATCGTCATAATTCTTTACATCAAACGTTTATTCAAGATTGAAAAATCTAAAATGTTCAATTGGATGTTATTTGATCGATTTCTGGTATGAACAAAGCTCAAACAACGTTGTATCAAAAGTTAAATAACCTGACTGCTAGTTTCAGCTACATCCAATCAGAAAAATCCGAAATATGCCAATGTTGACAACAGGTGCAGTACAGTGCCAGTATTGGGTCTCCAACACTTGGTCAACACGTACGGGATCAGTACTGGATACATAAAAATACAGTACTATGCCTGTACTGATAAACCAGTACTGAGAACTTAATACCGGCCAGATACTAACCCAGTACTGGCCCTGCACTGATTGCGAATAATGGTATCAGTACTCAATCCCCAGTACTGAGAAGTGTTATCATTCCAGACAAATGCCAGTAGTCTGCCAGTCTTGGCTGGTACTGGTGCAGTACTGTGCCTGTTGTAAATTTCTGGTTGGGCATGTTGAAAATAGATTTTAGTTCCTATGGCAATAACTCTTGTTGCCACGGCTAAAAAGATAGATACCACAGCTGATTTTTAGCTATTCAAATATCAACCATATCTCCGGCTAGAAATTCACCCCATGGACCAGATCAGGTCAACTGTGATCCAGCCCAGGTCCTGGTAAGGCAACCTCGTCAGGACCTGACAAGTCATGTCACGCTTTACTAATATAAGGACTAGGACCTAATGAGGCAAGACTAATAAGGATTTGATGCGGAATCCCATACCAAAACCTCCAGAATAAATTGAGATTAGGATATGAACAGGAAATCCACAACCCAAAAATGTTGTATTCGGCATGGAGAGGTCTAACCTGAAAGATATGCATATTTGACATTTGTTCAGAAATATTTTCCTAATTTAGAGAAAATTTATTTCACCACATTTTCGCATTCACTTTATTAAACTATACTTTATAAACATATATGTTCATAATCTCAGGATAACCTAACAAGGTCTTGATGAGATTACAGCGAGGAAAACCCATTTCAACCTTCTAGGATAATTTAAGGGAAACCTAATTAGGATCAAATGGGCTTATCCCTACGTGGGACGTCCACATCTAATCCTGATGAGGATTTCAGCAGGTATACCGTATTTTGGATGACCTTGTTAGGTCCTCACCATATGTCAGGTCAACCCTATGATAATTTCCAGTCGGGTCATTTCTTTCGTTAACTTTTGATACGATTTTGAATAATGTTTTCAACGAAAATTCAACAATAATTTGCAAGAAATTTCAAGATCCAGGCAAGAATTGACAAACTTCCTACCTCATTCCGTCCGGAACCGACAAATTGAAATATCCTTTTCATTCTGGGGAACTTTCTCGCTCCGCCCGCGTTTTTTCAACATCATTGTACACCGCATCCTGTTCGTTCACAATTTTATAGACTGACGAAGTCAAGCTCGGAATTTTGTAGGTTGAAAGTGTTCGCTCCGCTCGCACTTTTACAATGTTAATGACGCTCCAATTTTCCCAAACCTTGTGATTGATGGAGCCTGCTTCGTTCGCAATCTCGTGGATTTACGGTGCTCGCTCCGCTCGCACTTTTAAAATGTTGAAAACGCTCGCTTCGCTTGCGTTTTTCCAGACTTGATGGTTCATAGAGCTCGCTTCGCTCGCAAAAATTGTACACTTACGGTGCTCGCTTCGCTCGCAATTTTGTAGGTCCACAGTGCTCGCTCCGCTCGCGTTCTTACAAACTTGATGGTTCATGGAGCTCGCTTCGCTCGCAAAAATTGTGAAATTACAACGCTCGCTGCGCTCGCAGTTTTGTAGACTCACGACGCTCGCTCCGCTCGCGTTTTTTTCAAATTCAATGGTTCATAGAGCTCGCTTCGCTCGCAAAAATTGTAGACTAACAGTGCTCGCTCCGCTCGCACTTTTCAACACTTGATATTTCATGGAGCTCGCTTCGCTCGCAATTTTGTAGGCTCGCTGTGCTCGCTTCGCTCGCATTTTTCCAAACTCGATGGTTCGAGATACGGAACAATTTATTAAAGAAGTTCTAGCTTCTCGATGTACATTAATGATAACAAATGCCATTTATCTTTCGAAGTTTGGAATGTCAACAAATATTTATCATTCATTCTCGTTGTCAGTATTCAACACGAAACGACATTTTGGTTGAGAATTCGTATCATTGGAGAACTTGGAATCGAAATTTTCTGTTCAACAGGGGAATTTCCGTTAGGAATCATAAATTCTTTTGGGTTGATACTCTCTAAATTTGTAAGAGTGATAATTTCACTCAAATTGCAAGATAAATTCCCTTCTGGCTGCCTGAAGAGTAAATTCTCACTTCAACGTATTCAGAGAGTAGAGGATATTCAAGTTATAGTAGCGTGACTCGATGGAATTTGTGAACAATTCGTAACCTTGCTCATCATAAAATCTGCATCCTTGAAAATGAAACGATCGAAAAGGAATATTGAACAACTCGGATAGTAATCGATGTCGCATAAATTGTAGAAAGAATATATTTCCTTCTAAGGATCGAAATTATAGGGAATTCAAGTTGTTGTTCAATTTAAAAACTACACCGAGAAAAAAAATTTGTAAATTTTACCTCTCGTTAAGTAAATATATGGATGATTTAAAAATGTAGTGCGAGCTACTACAATTTCAGCTACATCCACTGTAGGGAAAGCAAGATGCACTTCAGCTATGGTTTATTTCACATGCGTTGTTGTAAAATCAACTGAAATTGTGGTCGCTTGCACTAAATTCTAAATCATCCATATATTTACTCAATAAGATGTAAATTTTGCAAGTTTTTTTTTCTCAGTGTATTTGTTCTAAATAAGAGTTGATTTGTTCAAACAAATTTAGAAAATACTTTTCTCAATACAATATTCAGACACAAAAGGAATGTATTACTCGATTTGAATATCAATTTTAGTACTTCCACTCTTATTTTTTTTCTCCTTCATTCGGCTTTCAAAGAGATCTCCGATGAAAAATACACGCCTCTCTTAATAAGAAACAATTAAGGAAAATCTCCCTTAAAGTGAAAAGGGATGAATTTTCTTCCAAATTAATAAGAAGGTAAAGATTGAAGAAATGGAAATGTAATGGAAGAGGGACAGAACTTACAACTCTCTCTCCGTTCTTTTGACAGTCCAAGTAATTATTATGGAACACGCGGACCATTAAGGAACAAATGAAACGAATTGTTCTACGTAATAATATATCATCCACCAATCTGTGCCCGGGAAAAAACTCTCAAAGAAAGAAACTTAGTGATTTACGAACAGTAGGTATAATACTTCACTGGACATAATGCCATTATTCGAAAGTTCTGTGGTAGTATTTTACGAGGAATCGAATCGTACCTGTTAATCGCAAGAAAAAAAAAGTATTTGAATATTCATTTCTATTTGATTTATCCCCCAAAGTATATTCGAGACGATATGAAACGCATGAGAATCGAGTTTAATGTAATTATATCTCAGGATAAACAGAACCTGGAGACGATAATCGATATATTCAAGCTTGACGTTTTATGTGAAAGCATACAAAGTGGAACGCGGTAGAACCAATAAATTTCCGTTTTTCCTTGTTTTTCAGAACAAGAGTCAACAAAAACCGCTCGAGGTAACGTAAGCTCGTGAAACGTATACGTATACGTTTTACGTTCGACTTAACACTTCAATGGAAGAAGATCGTTTAACGTCGTTTCAACCCTCGTGTACACATATATGTCAAAGAATCTCGTGTGGTACAGAATTTGGAATCCTTTATGAACTGGTTAATTTGAAGAAAAGACTCGAGATCGGTTAAAGAGAGCCCAGGTGAAAATTGACGATTGGCACTAGGATGGCGCAACACTGACAGAGATTGGCCGAGCCTTGGCGGTTAGCAAGGTGCAAGCTTGAAATGATAACATCGTTACAGGCTCCATTGATGTATTCTGCCAATCACGGACCAACATTGGTACGATTATGGCAGTCAAATGAGCCATCATTGGCAACCCTTGAAAAAATTTGTCGCTCGATCTAAATCCAAGATTGGATCATGCTTGTACTCATTACGAACCAAGACTGATAGACGAATTTTTTTATGGTCTGCCAATGGTCCGATGTTTTATGCATTTAAAGGAGGTACCATCATTTATTACACATAAATGATGTTGACTGCTAAATTTGAGTCAATACTATAATAGTACTGAGTCAATATTCGGCCAAAATTGATTCAACGTTGCGACAATCCCGCGCCAACGTTGAGCCAATGTTGTGCCGATGTTCAACTCTATGTCGAACGATTGCAAAAATAGAATAAAAATTTCAGAGTCATATATTCCCGACATCGATTGCTTCCCCTCCACACATGTTAAGTAGTACAGCCCGAACCTGAAATATTTTATACAACCAGGGCCAGAGAATCTTTGTATACATTGAAACGAAGAAACTTATTTGATTATTAATCCAATACAAGATGTGTTTATAAGTTTAATATAACTCAATGACTACTGGTTACCTTACAAATCAATTACATCAAGTATAATTCAAATTCTGATGTCCACGAGTCCATGGGTCTGCACAGCTTAAATCTCTCCTTCGATGAAGGACCTATGATGAAGACAAGAATTTTCAAATCAGAAGGTTATATGATGCTTATATATCAACCGCATAGTTCGTTGAGCGCTTGCGAGAAACGAACCGAGCGTTGGAAACAATACCGAAGGGTGGCGCTTTGACATTGGACGCGGGAATTTTTGTATGGAGACGTATAATTGAGGATCGTGGCTAGCCTGAGCCAAGCTTTGACCAGGCTTGGCACTGCATTGGGTACTCATTTCTTCTAAACGTTGTCAACGTTTGGATTAATATTCAGCCGTGCTATGAAATTGTTCGTATGAAGTTAATTTCTTTTGTCCAAACGATATCGGGACAACGATGAACCATGATTGGCACAATCTTGAGCCAATGATGGATCGATCATTGGAAATTATGATTCCCAACATTGGTGCAACATTGTGCCACTTGTCAGTCAACGTTGGCTCGATATAGATTTCCAAGCCTTGGATGTCAGCATTGCGCCTATCTATTTTCCATCGTCAGTATTGGCGCAAGCAAGAAATTTTCACGTGGGAGTATTCTCTGTAACACATGGGATGAAAAGCTCCGGGCCTACGAAAGAAAACAAAGTTTTTTTTGTTCAAAACTATTCTTTATTCATCAACGTAATCTCCATCAAGAACAACACAATCATTCCAGCGCCGCTCTAACATTTCAATACCATTTTTGTAGAACTATTCATCTTTTGCCTCAAAATAGGCCTCAGTTTCAGCGATAATTTCTTCATTCGAGCGAAATTTCTTACCAGCGAGCATTTTTTTAGCCAAATCTGGCGAATACGGTGGATGTGGAAGCAATTCGAAGTTCAATTCATGTAGTTTTGCCATTGTTTTGATTGACTTGTGACATGGTGCGTTGTCTTGATGAAATGCAATTTTTTTCTTTGCCATATGCAGTCGTTTCTTTGTAATTTTGGCCTTCAAACGCTGCAATAACGCGATATAACATTCACCGTTGATGGTATTTCCTTTCTCAAAATAGTCGATGAATATTACACCACGCACATACCAAAATACCGAGAAATGCCATAACCTTTCCAGCCGATTTGGACGAGGTTCACCAGTGGCTGTTCACTCAGATCACGATCGTTTTGATTCCGGAGTGAAGTGATGTATCCATGTTTCATCCATTGTAACATATCGACGCAAAAATTCCGGCTTGTTACGTTTAAATATGGCCAAACACTGCTCAGAAGCATCAACGCTCTCTTATTTTTGTTCAACAGGGAGCAAACGCGGCACCCACTTTGAACAGGGCTTTCTCATAGTTGAATGCTCATGCGATATAAAGCCAACACGTTCTTTTGATATTTTTACGATGTCAGCTAACTCACGCAACTTCACTTTTCGATCATTCAAAACAATTTTGTGGATTCTTTGGATGTTTTCTGGTGTTACCGCCTCATTTGGACGTCCACTGCGTTCTGCATCATCGGTGTCTCTACGACCACGTTTGAAGTCAGCAAACCAACGTTTTATTGTGGTTTCCGATGGAGCGGAGTCCCCATAACACTTTCCAAGCCATTGCTTCGCTCGAATCATTGTATTTTTTCCCATAAAGAAGCAGTGTAAAATTAAAACACAAAATTGTTTTTGATCCATTGTTTTAAAAATAACAAAAGTAGCGTAGTCACTCTTAGTACAATAACTCACAAACTAATGAATAGAATATCATGAAATTTTGACCGCTGTCTTTCGAAGGTTAGTACTAACTGAAGAACAGGTGAATGCAGCAAAATTCGCGCCATCTATGTATTAGGCCCGGGACTTTTCAGTCCATGTGTTATTTGCTGTATTTGCGAGGAAGTGCTGTTTTCATTCGGAATTCCCTAATGGTATACGTGTGAGATACATTCATTAAAAAATCATCAATTCAACTTGAAAGTAGCATCCTTTACTAATTATGCGCATCAAATTATTTCCAGCGAATAATCAATATCCGTGGGGAGAGATAAGCGATGTATGTGTATACCTCACGTGACATATTATCCTCGCGTCATTCGAGCGAAAATATCACAATGGAATAATAAATTTTCAGGAAAAGTTGTTTGGAATTGTCTCTTGCCGTTCATTTCCCGACAAATTGATAATTCATTCTCTTTGATATCAGAATGCGTTAGAATACGGTTGTACTCTCGTTCGAGTTTCTGGACTGCAACGTACGATGAAATAGGTTGAATTGGAAAAGAGGCGGTGGATCGAGATCCAAAAGAGAGAGAGAGTTACTGCTTGTAAAGTTTTTTTTTTCAATTCAGTGGAAAGTGGGGTAGAAATCTATGATTTTTGGTTCAGGATATAAAATTTCTTGTGCACGGACAGACCGGATCTATTAATATTCAAAAAGAATTTATCAACGTTTAGAAAAATGACTGTCAATTCAGGGAAAAAGAGGATCGCTGAAAAATATTCGTAGTGAGTCTATCAAAAATTCGTAGTCAAAATATTAAGAGTTGATAGTTTCATTGGTATTTTTAGTAGACTCACTACGAATATTTTTCAGCGATCCTCGTTTTCCCTAAATTGACAGTGATTTTTCTAAATATTAATAGACCGGGTCTTTCCGTGTGGGAGAAGTGAGATTGAGTTTTCGGATAAGGGGCTGTAACTCTGCAAATATCTTTCCAATCAACGATTGTTATAGGAAAGAAACTGCAGCGGTAGTATTCCCAAAATTACAGCAGTTCGTCCGAAAACGCAGGGTTTTTTCAAAGTTCCCCCAGAAGAAATAACATGGTTCTGTGAGGAATGATTGAAGAAAGTAAAACTCAAAAGCATTTTGAAGTAAATAGAGCATTTGCTATGCTCTATCGAATACATATTCTGATTTTCACATAAACTTAACCTCACATCTGTCAACCGAATTGCAATTTTCACTTAGGTTAATAGATTATTATACTCAAACGATGGATTGAATCAGATATCCACGTCATTTAGATTGATCTTTTCTAATCAACCACGTAGGTACCGGTTTTGCTTAGGTCGTTAGGGCGTCAGGATAGTAGATCGCGCAACATTAGGTAGGGATTGGTTTAGGTGGTTCGATTCTCTCCGAGGTTTCCAATTTTCTCTCCATGACATGAGAAGGTAGTGAACAACGTGGTCGTCAATCTAGAAGTGTTCTCCTCCGAAACGTGTTTTTTGCTTAAAATTCAGTTTTTTATTTTTAAAGACATTTTGGGCCAAAGCATAAATATTTTACTGAATAATCATGGTTGATGTATTATTATAATTTCACATCTTTACTGGCATATAATTGCTGTCATAAATTTGGCGTTAGTTTCTTACAAGTTCCTGGTCAGTTACTACTGAGTGCCTCGCTAGTTTTGATGACTAGAATTTGGTTGAGTGAAGCGTTACATTCTGCTAAATTACTCTTAAGTTTTCCCTATGAGTGCCTCACAAGTAAGATGGGTAAACTTATTAGTGCCTCTCAAAGTACTAGAGAAAATTTCTACCAGGGTAGCGGAACCAACATGAAAATGAACTCAATGCACGTGCGTTTCACGCTCACGGAAAGTGAGCGACACTCTCAGATTTTCCCTACTACAACCCCACGACGATTTAGTTCCAGAAAAAATGAGGATTGATGGGAGTATATGAAGCTCTTAACCGTCGTGAAAAATTTCTATAAGTTATGGCTGAAAATTCTAAAATAAAATAACTCTTAAATAAAAATACCTGAGAGACAAATACAGGAATGTGATCAGACATTACCTATTTTTAATAAGATAATTATTATTGGTTTAGAATCCGGATTTTGTGAATAAGGAAAATCTTATGAGGTTCTTACAAGGGACTTATCTGATTTCGGGTGAGATTTCTCTAAAATCGAGCGAAACAGGGAAAATCGTAACGAAACCTGATGAGAAATCAGGCGTGCTTCGTCAGGCCCTGGTTAAAGGCGTGCCTCAGGGCCTCGATCGATCCTAACCGAGTAGAAATTCGGTTTTGGGCGTTCGATCAGGACTAGATCTGGAAAGTCTTATCTCAAATCAGGCCCTGATATGGAATGTAACGCACAGTTGTATCAGAGCCCGATGAAATGAACTATGATAGGACATGCCAAATTACAAACCCAGCAGGGCCAGATCTGGTTAACCCTAATCAGGCGTACCGAACACGGAAAAAAGTCCCATGTAAAATCTACATTGGTTGTTGCTAATTTGACGTAAATGATCGCATAAATACAATTGGAGTAAAATTTACATTTGAACCCGTAGAAAAGTTTTCCTTGTGCATTGCCATGAACTTGCAAAATTTCCATAGTTTTTTCCATGTTTTGAGGAAAATATGGAAATTTGGCAAGGATGAAGAACACTGTCCTACTCTCTAAATCTGGAAGAGTGAAAAATCATGCATTCCACTCCACTAAGTCTCAGAAGTGCGTCAATCCCCTTCGAGTGGGATTTTCACTCGTTTCGAGTGAAGTCTCACTCTTTTGAAGTGACAAAGTCACTCTAGAATTGGTCACTCTGAAAAAGTGGAAATTTCACTCAAAATCTCCACAGGCTCACTTCTGGCTATCTAAAGAGTGAAATCTCACTCTAAGAATTTGAGAGAGTAAGGGAACCAATATTATATTTACACTGTTATCGAAGTAAATGGGAGTAGTGTTGCTGTGAATGAACTATGATAACAATGTAAACCCAACAGAACTGTGTAATAAATTTTACATAAGATCCACACTGTGATCGTAACCTCACCTTTCATATATTTTTTACATGAGAATTTTTTCCGTGAATCATGGCCCATAATGAACATGAGGCTCAATCATACAATTTTTCTGCTCGAGTAGCCGCACAAAGATCGAATGGAAGAATAGGTGATATGTAACAACAAATTCATTTGTGTGAAATCATCGAAATTGAATCTCATCGTCGTTACTCGATCAAGAGATGTATTGTGTCTCCCAAATTGTGTCCATAAAATTTGACCAATAAAAATGACAAAAGGGTGTTTATAAGATTAGCAGGTGTACGATAACGTCACTCTGGTATCGTAACATATAATACATGGTGCGTACTCTAGTGCTCGAAGCGCACACGCGCTGCTCTAGATAACGGAAAAGAAGATGGAACAACAACAACAGCAGGAGGAGCAGCAGCAGAAGAGGTGGTGGTGGTGGTAGTAGTAGTGGAACATCGTAGGGTGTGGGTGGGTGAAATAGGAAGAAAGATGGACTATGTACAAGTTCGCGAGGGGGCTGAAGGAAATCGGCGCGGAACGAAAAAGTGGCCCCAAAGTAGGGGAGAAGAGGGAGAAAACGTTGAGAAGATGACGCGGCTGCGCGTGATTCGGTATCTAGTTCTTCTACGAGTAAGGTCGTAAATAGAAGAGAGAAGGAGAGAAGGGGAGAGAACGGTTGGCGGTCGGTCGGCGGTTGGCGGTCGTGGCGGGTATTGATTTTCATCCGTAGGAGGAAAAGAGAGGGCACCAGGCACCAGTTAGGTTAGGCCGTTCGTGCGCTCCTGCTAGTACGCTCTTACCTTCCACCCACTACCCGTACCTACCGCCGGGTATGTGGATATTACCCGACCGAAAGCCTACGTCATTGAATGGGTATATCTTCTTTGAAAAGTACGTGCAGGTTAGAAACGAGGTGGTGTTTGTATTTGTATATATATCAACGAAATGAGTGCATCGTGTATTGCGATTTAAAACAAGTCCAAGTTTAGGTTATTCGTTCGGTCGGGGTTTATATATTATTTCTCTCGCTGTTTCCGAGTGACACGAAACCGTTGTCGTATATATATATACACATATATGCGTTTGTATATGCATATTCACCTTCCGGTAAGGTGGTGTCGTCGTGGTACCTGACCTCGCACAATTCATTTCCATCATAACCATCAAATTCCAGAAAAATATTGATATATGAATATACCAGAGCATGCGGTTGAATTGTAATTCAATTCGTGGGTTTTTGTGTTGTGATACAAAACAAGAGGATTTAAAAATATATTCGAATCAGCTGCTGCGTTGATTTATGACAACACACAAGTTCGAGTCTAAAAACGTACGATGGATTATTTATGATATCGCGATACTTTGGTCGTGAATTTCATATAATAAGTAATATTATAAAATATTAGAGCTCGTATCGATTGCTACACACAATGAATATCGATGTAGTAGTTAGTAGTTGTCAATTAGCGAGGTGAAATTAATGTAGCTCGCCTCCACTCGATTGGAATATTCCAATATTATTCTCTTCTTTATTTCTGTTGTCTCAATGGTCTATTCGAGTCAGCTGTATTCAACGATTTTCAAAAGAATTTCAATATTTATAGAGAACGATCATGCTGGAATGATTCGATAATCATTTGTATACGTTGACAAGATCGAGAGAATAGTAGAGAATTTAATCTGGTTAACGCTTTAATGATTCTATTAGATTTCAAGCTGAAGAGGTGTGTATGAGAGAAGCATGACATAGAGTATATAAAACTTCAAACGGATTTGAGGTTCGATGGATTGATACAAAGGGTATCGATATTTAGATCATGAGAGAAAGTCAAAGGATCAACCGAGAATGAGGAACTGTAGAGATATTGTAGAGGAGAATTTCCAATATTTCCGTAATATGTTATGTTCTTTTTTTTTGTTTTATTTGAATATAGTCATTTTGCATGAAGCTGAAACTAGCAATCGATCGATTCACATTCGGTATTCAAAACTATATAAATCTTTATGGTAACTTGTTTAGAGTAATGAAAATTATTTTTATAATTGCATTAACTGTAGAAAGAGTTGGAGAAATCATAATTGAATAGTTATAGTGAGAGTATAAATTCTTTTGAGTGTAGCATTTCAGGTGTATCGTTCCAAATGCTTCAATCCTTAATAAACGTTTTGTATAGAAAATTATCGGCTGCTAGCTCTACAGATGCCAGTTTCAGCTCCATTCATTCTTCTTCTTCTTCTATCAGTTGTAGAATTTCTGATCGTTAGGTTCAAGAGAAATCCAATCTATTTCTGCTTCGAGCGGATGAAAAAAAGGATATGTGAATCGAACTGAGCGGAACTATGGAATACGATGACCAGGGAAATTCGGGAAAACTCAGGGAGATAAAAATTGGACTCAAAACACCGGGAATTCTCAGGGAAATCACTAAAATTTTTTCAAAATAGAAAATTTGTTCGTTAATTCTATTTTTCATTTTCTACAACATATTTTCTTAATTTTTAATCGTGGAATCTTAGAAATTATACACTGAGGAAAAAATGTTTAGGGACACATTCATGATTTCTGGAAATTAGAATTTTACTCAGGGAAATTGATTGAACAAAACTTGTCTGAACCCTGGATGAGCTATGATTCAAATTGATCCACCGTGACAGATCCCTGAAATTGCACTGAAACCTTCGGTATTCAATTGAAACATACTCTCTTCCCTGAAAATTTTCAACATTCCCACACTTTTGATATGCAATTCGATCAAATATTCTCTGCATGAGAAGAATTTTTCACGAGGTGTCTACTGATACTGGAAATACTAGCAAAATACTGGGATTTGAAATTTTGTTCTGAGATTTTTCCAGTGATATCTGTAATGAGAAAAATAGTTTGGATAAAGAATGCATGAGTGTAATAAAATCGATTGGCAAAGCATAATTTTATGACGTTGAGAAAAAAATCTGAAATTTGCTGAATTCCATGAGAAATTATCTAGCTTGTGAGTTTTGATCGAATACTGTGATGATGAATTGATCAAACATTCTTCATGAGGATATCAGAAGTATTTTTTTTCTCTGGGTTCGTTTCGAACTTTTGGATTTTCGAACGTATACGAAGAACTTGAACGAGCTTGTTCTGTAGTGCTCAATAAAATCGTCAAGGAGAATGAGAGAGTTTGAGAGAATAGGCACGTGTTTCACGTTGACTAAGAAATTCATTTTTCGTGTTGAATAACAATTATGAGAAGTCAATGTCATCACGGTAATAGTAACATTTTGAACAATCATCTTATATGTAGAATGAAAAGATATGAGATATTGTGACCAATGATTCTCAATTCTACAAGTTTGTACGAGACTCTACAAATTAGTCTCATTAAATCTAATGACGTTCTTATTCCTGAATTCTAAAATTCATTAACACAGACCGAATATTCAATTTTATATTCAATATCAATTGGATTTGATGAATATTCAACTGATTTAGTGTATAACACTGTAAAAAAAACTTTTCTAGTAAATTTGCAAGCAACTTTTATCAGTTGACAGACATTTTTCGAAAAATCTACAAATATTTTTCTTACAGTGAATATAAAACGAACTTGAACCGTGAACTTTGATGGGTTTTCCATTGATTGAAAGGGATGATGCTCCCTTCAATTTCATCGATTGTACAGTAATGTCTTGAAAATTATTCACTTATTCTCTCATAATTCGAATTCCACGTTAACTTTGGAGGTAAAATGTTTTTAGTGTTCTCATTAATTATCCTTCGAAGTTTTTATTTTTAAATCACGTCACACATTTTGGTTCCATCCGAAAGTATACTGGAAAATACTTGGAGTATACTGGAATTTCATCGAGTGGCCTCGGTAGACGCCCTGTTTCAGCTATATCAGCTGAATTTCAGCTGTCATAGCTACATATTTTAGCACCCACAGGATAGCTAATCTCTTAGCAACATTAGCTTTCCACTGTAGAAGTTTTTCTCCCGTGCTTTCTGTAAATACTGCAGAGTCCAACAATCCCGGTGAGCATAAATGTTGGTCCAACTGCAGTCCGATCGAGGCTCGAGATTCAAAATTTGGCCCAACATCGGACAAAAATTGGTCCTAGGTTCATGCTCACATTACACTCCTAGGGAATGAATTCTCACTCCATGATAGTGAATTTTTATAATCTTGAAGTGAGGATTTCACTCTCAAAAGAAGGTGAAATTTCACTCTTCAGACCGAGTTAAAACTTCACTTTGTTGGAGTGAAGGTTCACCTTTACACAGGGAAAAATTTACTGTAAAATTTACCTTATGTTCGATAAATAAAGGGATAACATTGAATTGCTGTAATTTATACCGCGATATCTATTAGATTTATCGCAATTTATGTGACCACTGTAGCAAATTTTCATTTTTATCGGAAACTTTGGTTGATTCAACAGGAATTTCGGTATATTTTACAGCAATTTAATGCTGTCCCTATAATTACAGCAATGTCCTCCCCAACCAGAAATTTACAACAGGCGCAGTACTGCACCAGTACTAGCCAAAACTGGCAGGGTACTGGCATTTGTCTGGAATGATAACTCTTTTCAGTACTGGGGATTGAGTACTGATTCCATTATTCGCAATCAGTGCAGGGCCAGTACTGGGTTAGTACCTGGCCGGTATTAAGTTCTCAGTACTGGTTTATCAGTACAGGCATATTACTGTATTTTTATGTATCCCGTACGTGTTGACCAAGTGTTGGAGACCCAATACTGGCACTGTACTGCACCTGTTGTCAACATTGGCATATTACGGATTTTTCTGATTAGGTTTCTGTGTATGGAGTGAAAACCCTAGTAGAAATTTTGATATGGAAAACATCAGGTCCAGATCAGGGATGCCTGATTTCCGTTCAGGGCCTGACTTGAGTATCCGATAAGGCCCTGACAAAAATGTAACGAAGGGAAAAGACGAGGTCCTGATCAGGAAAACCAAATTTTTCCCAATCAGGATCTGGTCAGGGTAGTAATTGAATTCCCAATCAAGACCTGATCCGGGTGATAGCGGAATTCCCAATCACGACCTCATCTAAGCTATATTCTAATATTCAATTTAATTTTCATGGAATTCCCTTTTCATACAATTTTTTGAAACTCCCCCAACAGAAGAAATTCTACTGATGATTCAAATAGACCTCAGTTGAAGATTTAAAGAAGACAGGTAAATTTCTAATGAGTCCTGTGAAAATTCTGAATAGTTTGATACATTCATCGTTCTGAATTGATCAGGTCCTGATTCGGCTGTCTTGTCGGTTATCGCATCATTGAAATACGGATGAGTCAAGGCAATCCTGATCAGGTTCTGATAGGAATACCATGTCTGAGTTACTGAAAGGGAAAATCTGACTGGGACCTGTCAACACCCTCGCATTGTTACATTGTTGTAAGATCCTAAACAGGATGCCGTGCCAGGATCTGATAAGGTAATCAAAAGTTTTCCTCAATTAGAAGTTCCCCATTGCAGCCTTACGAGGGCCATGTTTCTAATAGGGAATTCCCGGTCAAAATTTCTACTAGGAAAGTCACTCTTTGAAATTGGAATCTCACTCTTCCTGGACTTGCGGTATTTTCACTCTTCGAGAGTGAATTTTTCATTCCAAGGAATTTAGAGAGTGCACTGTTGAAAAATGTGAGCAATTTTTTTCTCCACCCTGTTGGTGGGTTTCGTCCCCTCATCGTGGGAAAATTATTTTTCAATCAAAAATGAGGGATTTCTCCACCACTTGGAGGAATTATTTTGTTCCTTGGGTGTTGAATCCTTCACAAATGAAGGAAAAGTCCACCAAATTATGATGGTGAAAAATTCCCCATTCAAATTCTTTCTCTCAAGACTAGGAAGGACGGAGTTTTTCTTAAGAAATATAGCTCAATGAGTGCAATGTTGTAGTATGTGAGACAAGTAAAGGAAATATTCATTCGGAGCAAGCTTCTTGTACAGTGTATTGAATTCAAATGATTCGATGCACCCTCCTGTTTGGGTGGGAAGGGAATTGAATACGTGATTCTCGTTGACTATTTGGCACGAAGATCCTTGGAAAAGTTCTCGGTTTGACACGAAATTGTGAATACTGTTTCATACGAATCAATGATTATCATATTCGTAAAGTTTGATGGTTGCTGTGATATTTCAGGCGCGAATGTTCGATTGTTTATTTATGGCAATCGAATGGGACGAACAGACGTGACGTATTCTGAAAAATATATGAAATCGAGGGTAGATTTTACTATTTTCTAGAATACTTTTTCTCCCCTCTTGTAGCAAAAACATGTAATTCTCCGCACTGTGAAAAATAATTGTTGGATTTTTCCCGAAAAAATGGTGGCAGCAAAGTTCCTCCATGGATGGGAAATTCTTCACTATAATCATTTCTCAAAGTCGTGAAAAAATCCCTCATTTTTGATGGAAAAACCATTCCACCACGATGAGGGGACGGAATCCACCAAAAGTGTAGATAAAAATACATGAAAATGAGAAAATACTGTTTTAATTTAGTTTGAAATATTCTAGGTTTTGTGGCGATTGATTTTTTGAATGATATCGATAGAGATGAAGGTTTTCAGAAGGCTTCCAGTACTCGACAAAAAATTCCTTTGCACTCCGAGCGAACAGAGCTCCTACACTGTAAAAAATATTCTGAAATTTCCGGTATCAGATGTATATGAAAATTCTGAAACTTGTAATTGAAATCAATTTCAATCATGAATTCATGAAATTTAATGCAAAATGTGTGAAAATTCATATAAAAATGCATGAAAAATCATAATTCTGTATGAGATATCATAAAATTTCATATGAAAAGCCAAAGAAGTTTTGAAAATTCAATACAAAATGTATATGTTAATTGCTCCACATACATTTCTATGAAATTTAGGAAGCAATTTTTTACAGTGTAAGCGAGGCTCGCAGGGTTCCCAGTAAAAATCTGCCAAACTTTGTCTTTGATTGGCCATTGCTTCCAGAATCGGTAGTATTATTGGTTGGCTATTATATATAAGAAACAAGCAATCATAACAAAGTTTGGCAGATTTTCCTGGGAACCCTGAACGAAGACCTTCAACGTATCGAAAATTTGGCTAATCGGTGGAATTTCTACAGTCTAAGCAACAGTAGCGCCGTGAAGCAAACTTTATCATGTAAATTAGAATTTTGAAAACTTATTCTTCAAATTCAACTGTTCTCAAAATTTTAATACTTTTTCCACCCATCGTTTTATATTTAAGCATCACGATTGGAGCACAAAATGCACTACTGAACTAAACCAAAAGGTCCTTAAGGATTTCTACAGTGTACTGTAAAATCGCGCTTGATAATTTTAATTTGAAATTTCATAAAAGAGATTGAAGAAGTACACTGTTATAAATTTCTGATTGAATTTTCAATCACAAGTAATGGAAGCAATTTCCACTCACGTAAATGAAAAATAATGTACAGTAGTATTGAAAATCCAATAACCAGTTCTTTAAATTTCATGCACATGTTCATAGTTGTTGAGAGAAATCATGATTGAAAATTCAATAACAAGTTATTTAAATTTCATGCACATGTTCAAGATCATTGAAAAAAAAATCACCTTCACAAGATTTGAACGCGGGGCGTCGGAACCGGACGCCACAGCCCTATTACTCTAGCCACCGCCACTTACGCGGACAGATGCATTTTTCTACCTATATCACCTTGCGTTCATCCTTCAAACTTGTGAATCAAGATGTACTTATGATGTAGAAACACTGAACAAATCGTGTGATCTAACTAATACATAGTTGAACACGCAGAGAAAAATTCTTGCTGAAAAAGCGATTTCGAAAAATCTGCTTTGCCAAATTAGCAAAACGGTTGCTGTTACAGCAAAAATTCTGCTATTTTAGCAAGATATTTGCTAATTCAGCAAAATTTCCTAGTTGTCTGTATATCTACAATCTCGGATTGCTGAATGGCAAGCGCTTGTTGAAAGAGCAAGATTTTTGCTGTGACAGCAAATTATTTGCTAATTCAGCAATAAGTTTTGCCATATCAGCAAAGCAAATCTTCGAGCTTTGCTGTTTCAGTAACTTTTTTTCTCCGAGTGAAGTGGATACGTGGATGACTTCGTCAAAGCGTTAGTATACAGGGTGACCCAAGTGAGAAAAATTGTATTTCAAGGGCGTATTCTGCAGCCATAATGCAAGAATTTCCCGTTTTTGGAAGATTAGTTCTTGAGATATGAGCATTTTTAGATTTTTTTTCAAATCCAAATCAACTTGGATCACTTTGGTTATTTTCAGTTGGATACCAGTACAGCCTTAATTTGATTACAATTATAATGATATTAAAATGATATTATTATGTTATTATAATGGATTAAATTTTTCCAAGTTTTTTCAATCACCTGTACATTAATTTCAATTTTCATGCACAATAACTTGAAAATTCAATAACATGTATTTGGATTCCTATTTCAGTTCACAAAAATTGAATTTTCATTCACATATGTACATGAAAAGTACATGAAATTTCAAGAAATTTTTAACAGTGTACGTAACAAAAATATATCTTTTGTCGTCGTACAAGATACGTCATCGTTGTGCATTTGTACGGCTTGGAAGATTAATTTCCCTCAATTAAATTGATGGATCTCTACTCCACGACGATCCACCACCACCCCTTTCTCTCTCTCTCTCTCTCTCTTCGGAACACGACAATACATCCCAACAAATTCAACTCCATGAATTTCAAATGATTCAAGTTACGAAACGCGAAATCCTTCTTCGTTCCATATTCCAAAATATTACAATAAATAACGATGCGGTATATAATTTTACGAAACCTCATGTATCGTGTTGGATACCTGGTCTCGTGGTATATCCTTTAAACGTCTTAAAGCGTATCGATAAATCAATACCTCAAGTTCATGGAGTCATTAGAAATTCACTGCTGCGGGAAGAGATCCTCGTGCATAAGAATAGAATTTCTCGAATTTCAAAAGTCCTCAAAAGTAAAATGCGTGGAAAATTGCTTGTAATGATCGTGCAAATGAAAACTCCATCGTCCATAAAATACAGGATTTTATCTGTTTTATCGTCAACTCGGATATGGCCTTGGGGCGATAAAATCTGTTATATAAATCTACTGAAATTCGAGGCAACAAAGTGGCGGGTTGGTGGGATTTCGAGTTGAATTGTTTTATAGTTTCCTTCTTAGCGATCATATTTTGGAACAATAGTTCATCATTGTTGGAAAATATTCGGTAGAGAAATTTACCATTGACGTTAGCATGGCGCGACGTGGATGGAGTATGGCCGAAGCTCGGCAACCAAGTATGGCGCAAACCTGAAATGATAACTTTGATTGATAATTTATCGATGGAATTATTGATGAAAAAATTTATTAGAACCTTGAATAAGTTTTCGCTGTTTCATCACAGATGAAATGAATATATTTATTTGGCGTCTGTTCAAAAATATTCATTAATTATGAATAAATATGGTAATTGTCAATAAATATCATAGTTGGCATACATACGATTGATTTTATGTGACATTCAAAACAAACAAATCGTTCAGTTAATTCATTTATTTCATGTGAATGATTTTATTTTTCCCTCAAGGAATAAACGATTCCTAATTCACAAATAGACGGACGGTTTGATAAGTACAAGATTTTCATTAGATAAATACTAGTAAATTAAGAATATGAAGAAAAGAATGGTTGATAGACTCAAATTTCAACACAATAATTAGACATTAGGCCGAAGTTTGTGGCAATATTCAACCACATTTCAAATGATCCTCACTTCAAGTAGAATCTATCGTTCAGTCAATGTTGGACCCAGGATGATTGGTAGGCTGACCAACCGAGATTCGTTGGACATTTTATTTATTGTTAATCAGCATTGGATACCATAAAACGTGGTGAATGGGATCTTGAACGAATAAAAACATGTTGAGTGAATCCTATTAATTACATAATGAGTTATGACTTCATTTATCATCTTTTCTGCACTGTAAGAACCGATGTGTGTATGGTCCAAGCCTGGCACACGACCCACCGAGACTTGTCTTAAACAATTCACCAAACTTGGGCCAGTGGTTCTCTCAAGCCCGGTCCAATTCATTCACCAAGCATCAACCAATGCTTCTTTGATCGCAGATATGGATGAGAAGAGTAATTGATTCATATGTCAGTTCATAACTTTCTCCCTCAGAATACCGTACATGAATGATCTTGAAACATGGATTATCGAAGAACGGTCATCAGAATCAGTTGATCTCCGTGTATGATTACATTCAAAAGTATCCTATTGCCGATAAGTGAAGTTCTATCCTTACTTAGATCAATAAAATCTAGCTTGGTGTGTAAAACTAGTGTGTAGGATTGATTATGACAGGAAGATCGGGCCGATGGTTAACCCCAAGTCTTCAGCCAGTGTAAATTCAAAATTCAGTCAATATTTATAAACATTGTGTCACTCATGTGGGCAATATTGGCATAATTGTTCTCAATGAATGCTCGATTTTGACACTTGTGCCAAGCTTGTACCAAATGTAGTGACCATTTGAAAAATATTAACAAATGTACCATGACTGACTATCCATTGGGAACAACGGGACAATCATGGAACCAATCATCATGGGTCCAATTATTTTTAACGGAGGTTCGTTTCTGACACATGTGCCAACCTTGGGACAAGCTTGGGTTTTTTTGTTCAGTCTTGGCAATACCTGCATGGGAAATAATCGGATTTTTCCTATACGCAACAACCAGAAAATTCTGATCATGCGATAGGAAATCAATTTCCGATGAATGTATATGAAATTTCCCATAAATTTAACTTTACTATCATTCTTCAGTAAATTTCCGGTAAAATACGAAAAATTCCCAACGCGTGTATGTGTTAATTACTTCCGAACATTTATGTGAAGTTTCTGTAGTGTGGGTGATCCTATTCATCCTTAAATGATCCCATTCACCCCCTTTTTTTACGGTATTTATAGATTGCCATAAGCTATATTCCATTGTCAGCATTGACAGAGTCCAAAAATTTTTATACGAGAAGGGATATTCTTGAATAAAATTCCTGTTCTTTCATGGCATGGCAAAGCTCGGAGACAAGATAAAGCAATATCGAACTTTTTTTCCACGCTCTTGACGTCACAATTTGATACACATTGCGTATGCCGTATTCGATGTACATATTTAGATACGTGGGAGAGTCTCTTTTAAGGTTGCTGTATTGTAAAGAACAGAATAGTATTACCGTCTCGTTCGTGTCGCGTCGCGTTACAGAATGGGATCACGTTGTAGACTATGATGGTGGTGACGTTACGTCAAAGACTCTCGTGGTATACGAAAATAGTCCTCTCGGAACATATCGAATGTATAAGATGTGAATATTTCGCAGGGGTGGAATTTCCATAACCCCGCTATATGTTACTCGATGTTATACATGAAAAGGAAAAGAAGAACCCTGTCATGGGAGTTGGGAAACATCTCTTTGCTTCTTTCATTCACTCAGCGAAATGAATTTTCGCATTTCTCTTTGAGTTGAATGCGCGAAGAGCGAAAATCGACAAAACTTACTTGTATGATCGATGAATAAAGTATCATTCGTTCCGTTGTGGTGCGTGAATTGCTATAGTTCTTGCCTGTTTAGCACAGAGATGAAGTTTGAAATGATTTTGGGGTCCCTCAAGGGGAGGTTTCATCAAGCGAATTACGAAATAAGGTGATTTTCACGCACGGAGAGAAAAAATTTGCTAAAAATTTGCTATAACAGCAATCGTGTTAGCTACGACAGCAATTTTTTGCTGCCACAGCTAAAAATTCGCTGTCGCAGCTGACAAGATTGCTGGAACAGCAAATAGTTTGCTGTCACAGCAAAAGTAGATTTCGCTGCCACAGCGAATTCCTTTTTCTCCGTGCGAACTTTTTTTCACAAGAAGGAAGTAAATTGAGAATTCGAGTTATTTGAAAATCGTTGAATGGGTCTTGAAAAGGTACATGAAGAAAATGTTCTCAAGTTGAAGGATTCGTATCCCAAAACCTTTTTAAGGCGTTTTTCTCGAAACCATGTTTTTCAAGTTTGTCTCCACGATATCCCAAAAACTGCTGAACGAATCGCTCGTTTTTTTTTTTCATTCGGAAGATGATTGAATTTATTGGAGGATGAACTTGAATGGAGATGACATTTGCCTTCTTTTTTTCTTTTTATAGCACTTCTAAAGAGCGAAAAAACGCTACCAAAAGTTTGCATGTCTCTCATTTATCTTCATTTAGGACTTTTCATTGGTTTTATTGGTACAATTTTCAACAAATATAATATATTTCATAACAAATTTTTGGATTTTTGATTTCTGATAGTTTTTAAAAGTGCCATAGTGGCATAGAAGTGGTATAGATAGGTTATGTTTCAATGCGTATCAACAATTCCCATGGCATTATTTTTCATTAAAGACCCAATTGATAAGTGTGAAAACCCCCGAGGTTCTTTATTTACTCCCTTCCATGAGAAAAAAATTCAAGAAAATCACCTGATTCTAGGGTCGCTGGATGAAAACCTCTCCTGAAGAGACTCGAATCAAGGAGGTGTAATTACTTTGAAAAGTTGCACCGAATGTGGCTGTATCTTATTTGAAAAATTAACTGAAATTCAGTCTGTTCTATTGTGTTGACATTCGTTTTCAATACTTACTGTCAGTGAAAACAGGAATGAAGCTGAAAACAGCAATCGTGAAGCTAACAGCCGATTGTTGTAACTTTTGATTGAACGTTGTTGAAGCTCTTTTTTATATCAGAAATCGATTGGACAGCCTTTCACTACACTCTTCAGATGCTCAAATTCTTGATGAAAATTTTGTGTGAAAAGTTATAACGATCGATTCTTAGCTCTACGGCTGCCAGTTTCAGCTCCATGGAACTAGCAACCAATTGATGTAACTTGTGATAGAATCATCAATTTATCGAGTACTTCGAGCGATAAACTCGCTTACTCTCTAAATCTGAATCAGTGAAAAAACCACTGTTTGAATCAGTGATTTTTGTAACCACTGAGATTTCAGTATGTTTCACTGGTTTGATAGTGAAGAGCACTGAGAATCAGTAAAATAACTTCTGAATTGCAGTTTCTTTCAAAGTATATTCGAAAAATAAAATGAAACTTTGTGGTATGTGAATACAATTTTTTGAAATGTGTACATTTTAATTAAGAATTACATTATTACGTTATATATTATACTCTGAGAATAATATACTCGAAAAAATACATTCTCAAATTACAATGCCAACATTCATATAAGACAAATAATATGCAAGTAGTCGCTTGTACAAGGTGTTTGAAATAATTATAAACAGTACAGATCCGCATGGTTTTAACAAACTGAAAACCTTTAAGCTATTCGTCCACATAAGCAACCGTTTTTGAGATATAAGTACTTCAAAGATCCGATGTTCTTCAAGTACATCTATAATTCCACCTTATCTGTGACGCTGCGGGTCTGGGTTCAGATCCCAGAAAAGATAACTTTTTTTTACCATTTGATCAGGTCATTGGTTTCACTGATTGAACCAGTGGTTTGCACTGATTGAATCAGTGATTTTTAACTGATTCTCAGTGGACGCCTTAGGACTGATGGAATCAGTGAAATTTCACTGTGAATCAGTGGTTTTTTACTGATTCAGATTTAGAGAGTAGTCGAAAGCCACTTGATCAATCCCTGATATGAGAATATATTAGAATCAAATTCAATTGAAATTCCCAAAAATTGGCAGTCAGCTTTTGGGCGGCGTTACCCATGCAGAAAATGCCGACTTCCAACCAACCATAACAATCGAAACAGTACTGGTACAACACTGATTACCAGGGTTGGTTGCCAACGTTGTAACGTGGTTGAAGTAACAACCAGTACAATGTTGTTGTAACGCCGATAGTCAATGCTGATTTGCCAACGTTGATTTAAAACTCGTTCAACGTTGTCCATTATGTATGGTTTAATACGGCAAAATTTTGAAGAAATTATTATTCATGTTCTCGAATTGACTTCTTCACATGTTTTCGGATTATTCATTCGTTTCAAGAAACGATTCAAACTTCAGCAACATACGAACAGATGTGTTATATTTTTTACTTTCGATATAACCATGGACATTAGCTGAAAATATATAATTATTTTCATTAGCTACGTACAAAGGCTTAAATGGATTACCATCACCGGTTGAAAATCAATTGTCAATGTTGGTATACAATGAAAAACCAGTACTGATTCAGGGTTGATGTTAACGTTGACCCAGTATTGGTGAACAACGCCGTACCAGTGTTGATCAGCGTTATCATTCCGGGTTTATTCCAACGTTGTTTGCCAACAGTTGGCAGTTGGCAAATAACGTTATTCCAGTACTGGATCGTTCGTCAATTTCTGCATGGGTAGTTATGCCATCGGAACCCAATCGAATTTGAGCCTACGAATTCGCCTGTGCCCTGGCGATTGGGAATTCTCTCAGCATAATTGTACACTTTCTGTTCATTTATAAAACAGTTTTGTCGATATTCGTGAAAAACTTCTCCTCTCGCTTTTCATTTGTAGAAAATTCTCGACATTACAGGGATTAGTGTACCTCCTGGTGGGGTTTTATAATTCTTGATTGATTCGGAAAAGAGTTCTGGGTTGAGAAGAGTAGAAATTCCAATTTTTCACCAGAAAATTCTCGGAAAGTGTTCCGTGGAGTCCTCGGCATGTCGATGAGATCGAGAGAATCTAAAGATATTTTCCAGGGACTCATTGAGAATTTGAGATACACAGTCTGCGTATAAGACGCATGAAAAATTAACATCGACGACGAGATATTCTCATTCAACAACTTGGTAACTCAAAAGAGCATGGAAATGATAATTGATTCAAAGGAATGTCGTTGGATTGATGCCGTCTTGTTAAAATTCAAGTTCCAGCACGGCATCAAACTCGAGCTGCATCAAAAGTGGAGAAGAGAGAGAGAGAGAGAGAGAGATTGCTGCTCTCGGTAATGGATACAAGATGGAAAGAGGGAAGGTCGAAGGAAATAGTCACCCTGTTAGGTTAATAAGATCGCAGCGTTTGATATATGTTCATATGAGTGCTTCTCTTCAAAAATCTGAATATTTCATACAGCAGCCGAAATGTACCAAATGTTACAAAGCAAATGATTTCAATTCCTTTCCAAATGATTTCCGTGAATAGAATTCGTCGTACAAAGTCAATATACACAGGCGTGGTGGAACGTTCTAGTTCAAATGATTGTACTAGTGTGTCTGTATTTTATATCCAAGCTAAGGATCACATAAAAATATTCATTATTTTGTGGCCTGCTGAAAGTGAATTTTTCAATTTTTATAATGTCTGCATTTGTTGAGCAAAGAATTTGTATTAAATTTTGTTCGCGGAATGAATGTCCTGCTGCTGATTCGTTGAGGATGGTGCAGAAAGCCTTTGGCGATGAGGCTATGTCGAAAAAAATGTTCACAAGTGTTATGAAGAGTTCCACAACATCATTCATGTGTTACATGAAAATAGGATAAATAGATTTTTCTATCAAGAATTCCAGATAGTAATTTACCAATCGATCCAAAGATTACCGAGTGTTGAATACTGACAAAGAGAATGAATGATGAATATGTGTTAACATTCCAAACTTCGAAAGGTGAATGGCATTTATTATTATCAATGTACATCAAGGAGCTAGAACTTCTTCAATAAATTTTTCAGTATTTCGAACCATCAAGATTGGAAAAACGCGAGCGAAGCGAGCGCCGTGAGGCTACAAGATTGCGAGCGAAGCGAGCTCCATTGAATATCAAGTGTTGAAAAGTGCGAGCGAAGCGAGCACTGTCAGTGCACAATTTTTGCGAGCGAAGCGAGCTCCATGAATCATCAAGTGTTGAAAAGTGCGAGCGGAGCGAGCACTGTCAGTGCACAATTTTTGCGAGCGAAGCGAGCTCCATGAATCATCAAGTTTGGGAAAACGCGAGCGGAGCGAGCGTTGTGAGTCTACAAAATTGCGAGCGAAGCGAGCACTGCAAGTCCACAATTTTTGCGAGCGAAGCGAGCTCTACGAACCATCAAGCTTGGAAAGACGCGAGCGGAGCGAGCGCTGTCAACAACTCACAAGTGCGAGCGGAGCGAGCACCGTAAATTCATAAAATTGCGTGCGAAGCGAGCACCGTGAGTTTACAATTCTTGCGAGCGAAGCGAGCTCTATGAACCATCAAACTTGGAAAGACGCGAGCGGAGCAAGCGTTTTCAACACTTTAAAACTGCGAGCGGAGCGAGCACCGTAAATTCACAAAATTGTGAGCGACGCAGGCTCCATCAGTCACAAGGTTTGGAAAAATTGGAGCGTCATTAGCATTGTAAAAGTGCGAGCGGGGCGAACACCTTCAACCTACAAAATTTCAAGCTTAGCGAGCGGCATTGGCTTCGTCAGTCTATAAGATTCCGAGCGAAGCAGAAACCGTCAGGCTATCAAATTGTGAACGAACAGGGTGCGATGTACAATGATGTTGAAAAAACGCGGGCAGAGCCAGAAGGTTCTTCAGAATGAATAGAATATTTCAATTTGGTAATTCCGGACAGAATGAGGTAGAAAGTTTGTCAATTCTTGCCTGGATCTTGGAATTTCTTGCACATCATTGTTAAATTCCATCGACTATATGATGGATTTTCCTTGAAAACATTGTTCAAAATCGTGTCAAAATTCAGCGAAATATTCCAACGAATTCGCATTGAGTTCTCAAATTTTCTCCACGCTTCCCAACTAAATTTTTCCATCTGGGAAATTCTGGGTCGGAAACAATTTCTATTAACATTTGAAAATAATTGTAATAATTACGACAAATTTACAGTATTTTTAATGGCAGCCGCAGTAAATTATATACTCCATAAAGTATATCAGGAAGGTCGAGAACGTGTCGAAGACGAAAAAAACTGTCCCGGTTGAACATCAACTTCAACCGACGAACTTCACGTCCAAAAAATCAAAGATTTGGTGCTCGTAAATCGTCGATTAACGATTAGAGATCTTGCTGATGGAGTTGGCATTTCAAAAGGATCAGTCGATACCATTTTGAAGGATGTTTTGGGCCTCGGACGCGTCAAATCTCGATTGGTACCGGAAACACTGAATTTCCTGGAAAAACATCATCGCGTTGAAGTGTGTGAAACAATGCTTTCTGACTCAGGACAAGATGAAACACATTATTCCGGGAGATGAGACGTGGATTTATGCTTACGACCCGGAAACAACCGATCGATCAAGTGAATATCGCGCTGAAAGTCAGGCAAACCCAAAAAAAAAAACGATTATCATTCTTCGATTATCGTGGTGTTGCGCATTTTGAGTTCCTTCCGCTGGGTCAAACTGTCAACAAAGAATATTATTTGAGCGTTATGCGTCGTTTGCCTAAAGTTATTCGCCTAAAGAGAACGGAATTGTGGCGAGACAACTCTTGGATTTCGCCCCACGACAATGCACCGGCTCACCCTGCATTGATTCTTCGTAACTATTCCGCAAAAAACTCGACCCATATCGTTCCACAACCACAGTATTCACATGAGTTGGCACCGTGTGACTTCTGGTCATTCAATAAACTCGAAGGACCGCTCCGTAGACACCGTTTTGAGTCGATAGAGGAGATCCAAGTCGAATCGAAGAGAGAGCTGAAGGCCATACAACTGTTAACCGACTTGAACTGTTTCGAAGATTGGAAAATGCGTTGGGGGCGAGGGGGATTACTTTGATGAACTTGATTTGGGAGAATAAATAAAGATTTTTGAAAATGACTGCTATGCTATGTCGCCTTATTTTTTAGACACAGTAGTATTTCCGAGGAAAAATTGGAATAAAGTAGGGTGAGATGATGCACTTTCTCGCTTCAGGGCAGCTTCGGAATAATACATAAAATTCCATGCATTCAAGGAAAATATGAAGTTAAACTTAAAATCTTGAATCTTTACATCTTCTTCGAGTGAACGAGGTTTTATCCATTATTTCATGCTGCAGCGGAACGAAAAAGTTTAATCTACAATGAGGAACTTTGCGAGAATTTTTCCATTGTACACGAAATATTACGAATTAGCAATATTTATCTGTGTAAGAGAAATTGATACGACGAAGATATTATAAAGAAAGCTCGTTGAAAGTTTAGTGGTAAGTTTGCGAATCCCTCCACGAATTTAATTCAATTCAATGTCTTCGCAAGAGAAAAACATTTATTCACACATGAAAAAATACTACCCATACGAATAACGATAGACAATTTTACAGTAGCCTTGTCCTTCTACACGTACGATGAATTTATCAAATTCAATTATCGTTGATAATTGCACGATAATAAATCATTATCAAATGCACGACATTGAAAATATTTAAATAAAGAAAAATAATAAAAATAAAAAAAAGAAAAACAAGTTGCACGTGAGAATAAATGAGATAATGTTATCCGGCACCCTGGTCGATTCATCACGCTATGTATTTCACTATATACAATGTCACGTATTATATCGAAGAAGGAAAAAAAATGTAAGGGGGTTGAATTGAAGTGCCTATAACGTTGTCAGTAGTTAAGGATGTTCATGCTCAGACATCGTCACTGAAGAAGTGCGCATCTCTCCAATTGATTATACATAAACTTTTTTTTTTCTAAACTCTTACAGCAACCTTACGATACACACACACAAACACACACACCTGGATCATATCCATTATCCTATGCCGTGTCCGCGATACTAGTGTATGATATCGGATATGTAAAAATAGACGCGTTGCATGTACAATGATTTTCTTTCATAACTACTAATACTACTCTGCTACTCTTTGCTGGTTTAATTTAAACGATTCAGTGAGTACAAATTTATGAGTCTCTTCTTCCAGATGGTTTATTCTGCTTTTTTTTTTCTTATTTTTATTTTTCAATAATAAAAAGTAGAGGGAATTGATTTTAATTCATAGATTATGTATTTTATTATTCAATCAATGAAAGACGTCTGAATCCGATTACTGGATTATTTAGTGACGAGGGATGAGTAGAATTTGAAGAGAATGAAATTGATGAAATGTTTCAAGGAATTTATCAATGGTTTTTAAGTGATTAACCTGTCGAAAGTTCTTGATTGAATGTCCGAAGAGAAGAACAGGAGAGGAGATGTGTTGCGGAAAGGGTCGACGAAAATGAGTTTTCATTCACACCGTGACGTGTGATATGCGATGGAGGTCACAACCGAATTTTCTCAGTTTATACGAAGATTTACCATTGGCGATAGCATGGCGCGATGTAGATAAAGTGTGACCGAGGAGGCTTGGCAACTGAGCATAGCGCAAACCTGAAATGTTAACATCATTTCATGATTTGAACTATGTATTTTTCCAATGGAGTGCCATCATTGATGAAAACATGGCAATGGAATGGACCATCATCGCCAGTAATCTAATCTGAACATGAAGCTTCGACAAACGTTTAGATTAGATCTGTATAGATAGGTCCGAAGGTTCATGAGAGCTAACTTTGAGATTCACAAACCAAGAGCCCCTGGGGATGTCATATCTCTGGAGACATCCCAATAGAAACACAATTATCAAACATACGTCCAGTCGATGTTATTTTGATGATCGATATATGATCTGTATTACAGAATCATAGGAGAGAGGCAAGGAAGCCGGATTTTAGATTACGAAGATCCAAGTTCGATTCCAAATGAAAATTCATTTTTTGCTTCAGGATTTTAAATTTTTGTTCCGATAGTGAAAATATCATCAAAATTTTTGCCAGAATTACGTTTCTTTGACGTAGTCACTTTGATCATATATCGATCATCGATATGTTTGATAATTGTGTTTCCATTGGGATGTCCCTAGGAATGTGACATCTCCACACGGAATAAATAATTTAGCTGCAGGAGCTAAGTAGCTAGCGCGGACACGGACAGCCATTAAATTAGCTCCTGCAGCTAAATTTTAGCTGTTACCGCAAATAAATTAACTACAAATGCAAATTTTTAGCAGCTGCTGCAGCTAAATTATTTTTTCTGTGCAGGATCTCTTGGGTGTCGCCAAGGTATTGGGAAATAAAAACAAAGAAACCCCCTAGTACACACACACACATTCAAACCATCACCGTGCTCGAGGCCTCTTAATTGATGATTTATATAAATTGATGAGAGTTTATACAAGTATAGATATTTTTATGAAGCTTCAACGAACGTGCCATCTATGTTTCCTAAAAGTATTTCGAAACTTATACAGATCTAATCTGAACGTTCGCTGAAGCTTCATGTTTTCTTCGCGTGGCACACAATTGAAAAGTTTGTTTATAAATATATAAAAAAAGATATGCGCATTTCACAATTTTCCGATGTTGATTTATTTGCACTTGAGATTTTAAATCAACTGATATCAGATTGAAAACTTGAAAAAATCCACCGTTCAATTCAGCAATCAAACGTCAAAATTGATAGGGATACCAGCGGCCCCTGACGATGCAACCCGAGTCAAATTTTTTCTGACAAATTATTCGGCAATAAAGCAATAAAAGAGAAATGTTGCTCTATACAGATCATCTTTATTAATTGAATAAGGTCTGTACAGAGCGATAATTCGATTTAATTTCTCCGTTTCCTAGTATTTTGTCAGAATAGTTTGAGTTTTCGATTGCATCTTCAGGGGGCGCTGGTATGCCAATATCGAGCCATGCTACTTTTTATTGAGACTAGGCCAAAGTTCGTGACAATATTCTCAACCACATTTCGGATGGTCCTCACTTTTAATAGAATCTCTATCGTTCGGTCAATGTTGGACCAAGGATTAGCCAAGCAAAAGCTAAGTCTAGATGAATTATGAATCAATGATATTATAGATCGATAACCAACGTTCGTTGAACATCCACATCGGTGTTGGACATTTTCTTTACCGTACATCAACATTGAATATTTATAGATTAATTTGTTATATTGTCAGCATTGGCGGGGCCCAACATTTTTTCTATGGGCGTTCTCGCATCTCGTCAGTGTTCGTTCATATAGCTTCCATATATTATTGAGGGTGCAGGTTGCCGTTCTAAGGCCCAAAAAATGCCTCTCTTTTCATGCTTTTTTTGCGCTCCAACGTTAATAAAACAATATTGATGATAATTTTGTCGAAGAGAATATAAAACACGCTCCGTCAGTGCCCCTCGAATTTAATTAGCTTCAATTTGAGTGGTGAAACGTTGGTACTGGTGCATTCCTTGAAGCCCTAGAGCGTACCGTGCGTCGAAAAAAGTTGTTTCGAGAAAAACGCGATTAATCCCGAGTCGAAGGATTGTAGGACTTTTTTGAAGCCTGATGAACTCCGTAATACGCAACGATCCAGAGTTTAATCAGGTCGAAAAGAGGTTAATGTCAGTTCAAATGAGAAGTTTGGAAACAAGAAACCTAGGTTGATAGTAGGGTGAGAAATGAAATCAAATCTGATTCACTCTGTAATACGCTACGAATTAGAGTTAAATCAGGTTTCACTTTTTGACTCAGGATGTTTTATGTGCAGTGAAAAATCTGGTTCTCATAACCAGGCAACGTAGTTGATTTCGTCTTTGACCATTCCGTCTGGTTGCCACAACCAGATTCACGTGATTTTGTTTTGTTTTGTTGGTCATCATAACCAGATTTTAGGTCACCACAATCAAAAGTCCCCAACCATGCGAGGATGATTCCTATAACCATGTCGCTTTTTTCTCAGTGTAGTTTTTGACAACTTACGTCTAATCGGTTATTTCAGCACCATACAGGGTCTCTTCTCCTTCTTTGAAGGTCATGTTCTTTTGAATTTGTAAGCTTATTCTTTCAATTCTCGCTTGTTTTGCCAGCTGCGACAATTCCCCACATAACAATTCATGTCTTGCGTCGTCTTTAAGATAAGTTTAAGATTTAGATGTCTAAAACTTTTCTTCACAGAGAAGAAGGAATTCGCTGTGACAGCGAAATCTACTTTTGTTGGGTTTCTTTTGCCAGCAAACTATTTGCTGTTCCAGCAATCTTGTTAGCTGCGACAGCGAATTTTCAGCTGTGGCAGCAAAAAATGTTTGCTATTCTATATATAATACTGAAAATTTGCTGGCGGAGCAAATATTTTTTGCTGCCACAGCTAAAAAATTGCTGTCGTAGCTAACACGATTGCTGTTATAGCAAATTTTTAGCTAGGTCAGCAAAAAATTTTGCTATTCTATATATAATACCTCGATTTGCTGCGTCAGCAAATTTTTTCTCTCCGTGTTCGGTCTAAAAGACATCTAAATGTGTTGCGCAAGACATCTCAAACTTATGGAAAACACATCGCAAGACATGAATCGTTATGTTGGTCTTGTTTCCGTGCGGTGATGATGCGTTTGTTGTCCGTTTGCTGTTTCGCCCGATCCCGTTTATCTCGAAAACCATATAATATATCGAAATATCGTTTCTCCCATGTATTGTCAATAACATAAGGATGAGAATTGAGCAAAAAGATTTCGATTTTTCCATCGATTTTGACGAGAATCTGTCCTTGATTAAGAAATAACCACTTCACCCACTCTTCGAGATCTCCATCTTCAAAATAAGAATTTACAAAAGGATTGGCAATGGTATAAACAGAATTTCTTCTCATTCGCGTGGGAAACGTGACGATGTTCGATGTACATTTCCCTCCTCCTTTTTTTTTTTTGGTTGATCCAAAATACGTTGCATTATGTAAAGAATCACGAATGAAGAATAAAACGTGACCCATTTCTCATACTTCATCTCTTATCCTTTGTGTTCCTATATTTTTCTATACCATCTTTTTTTCTCGCTTTGCGACCTTCCTTGAACTATACATCAACGTATTCCACATTCCACGTTACAACGAGTGTCATACAGCAGGGAGTGAATTATTATTCTACGAAGAGGGAGAAGGAAAACTTCATCAAACCGCAATTAATCCACGTTTCGCATATTCGATCTGGTTTCTTATGTCTCGTTTGAGAGGGGAGAAAAATCCATACGACCATATCGTATCCGTTGTTTTAATTAATACGTTGAACAAAGCTCGATACTTTGTTTGATTTTTTTTTAATATTCCAATGATTTTCAAGTGAAGAAAAAATGCAGTTGAAATACATTGTGGGTTTTATTTGATTGCAGGTGAAGAAACGGTATCGTGATTTCATTATCTCATCACTTTCCGCTGGAGTTCCCTGAAGAGTGAGGAAACAAAGATAGAGAGAGAGAGGGATTTAATATCTGGGAGAAGAGGAAGACAAAGAGGCCTAGCAGAGGTGTTGTCGTCGTCGTCGTCGTTTTCTTCTTGGTCCCGGTAACCGAACAGCAGCGCAATGCCGGCACCAACGTCAGCCGCAGGGGAGGCCGAACCCGGCCCACCTCGCACCGAATTACAAGAATTACAATTCAAAGCTGGCGAGGTTACAGATGAGGTGAGTAGTTTCATATCGAGATTAGAATATTCTATTCATTTCTAGTAATTCACCGGAATAAGGTCAGCAACGGTGATAGAGGCTATTGCAGAGAATATATACACGGATACTTACCATCCAAATATCCCCAAGTGACTCGCATCGTACTTGCATTGGATAAATTATCCTCTTCCAACTCGATTTCATAAATTCTGGCACATGTGCATTCACCGGTATCTCTTCTGTTTTGATAGAATAAATAACATAAATTCCCATTAATCATATCTTCGGTATTGCGTTTGTGTATTCGTAATAATAATCGTTACCAAGCTTCTTGCGGAAGCTGAATTTTAATGAGGTACAGCGTTAATCTCTCCCCCTCATCCCCTTCGCAAAACGTTTATTATTAATTATCCTTAACCAAACGAGTAATGTATAACAATAAATAAAGTAGAGTCATAAGCCTGGTAGAAATTTTCGATAGTGAATAATGAGGCACTTACGAGTTCATCTCTTTTACTCATCAGGCACTAGTGAGGAAAACTCACTAGAATGTAACACTCCAACTAACTGGATTCCATTTATCAAAACTAGTGAAACAGTCATGATTATCCAACGAGGAACTTATTAGAAATTAACATGGTACTTGTGAGAATAATTAGGGTAAAAATAAAAACTTATTATTGAATTCATAATTGATTCAGATACACTGAGAAAACAGATATCTTGAAAAATACCATAATTTATGGATTTTCAGCGCTGGTCTGACCCGAGTCGGAATATTCACTTACATGAATCTCTAAAAGTACACGGAGAGAAATTCATCTGGAAAGATTACCATTTTATTCGTAAACTAGAACTATTCGGCAAAACCAGACAATAATTTATAATATAACTCCTAATCATTGCCAGCTGTGATGGTAAAAATCCAAATTAATCTCGATTTTTACCATCACAACTGGCAATGATTAGGAGTTATATTATAAATTATTGTCTGGTTTTGCCGAATAGTTCTAGTTTACGAATAAAATGGTAATTTTTCCAAATACATTTCTCTCCGTGTACCATAATTTCTTGGACTTTTTGAAATAAGTATGGTACCTTCCGTATAAAAGTCCAAGACATTATGGTACTTTTAGAGGTTTTTTCAGGTAAATATTTAGACTCGGTCAGACCAGCGCAGAAAATCCATAAATTATGGTACTTTTTAAGATACCTTTTTCTCCGTGTATGTTCTTAGTTTAAACAGATTTGCTTCAACTCAGAGAATTTTGTTTTCTGGTACTAGGTAACATTGTTTTCTTGCATCAAAAGAACACTGTCTGGAGAGGATTCTATTTTCAGAATAAAGAGACATGTTTTCGATTTGATTAATTATTTTTTCTTAGTGTACATGCATGAAACATTTTTTTACCAGTCATCCAGAAAAATTAATTAATCCAAATATGAATCTAATAAATAAAACTGCTTATTAATGATTTTAGTTAATAATAAAGGAATCTAATCTCGGTAACAGGGTGGCGACAGGACCGGGAAATCAGGGAAATCTCAGGGAATTTCGAAAATGAAATTGGAAACTCAGGGAAATATGTGGGAAGTAGAGTTTCAAATTGAGATTCGGTATTGCCATTGTTTTCTTCTAACTTTTACCTGATTCTTATGGGAATCTCACATTGGAAATAATATATATAAATATAATTTTTTGATTTTTTTTTTCTTATCAAAATGAAATTGAATGAAGGAAACATTTAACAATATTTCAATACAGGATTCAGCTGATATCTAAAGGAATATAAATGAATTGTAATAATTAGTCAGATTTTTGAAAATTTTTCTAGAATATTTCGAGAATATCTCATTCTCACAGTTGAACTGTATCCCTCTAGTGAATAAATTTGAACTATTTTTTGTATTGAAAAATTGTTGATTGTTAATTTTTCTTTTCATTGAATTCTATTCCGATAAGGAAACAATTTTCAGTGCTTCTTTCAAAAAATCATAATTGACCAAAATTTATCCAGTAGAACATAAGAAAGTGAGTTTGTAACTTTCACTAGACAAAAATTTGAAAAATCAGTCAATAACCTGATAGCACATGGAAAATTCTTTCTCAAGAACAAGAAATAGAATTGTTCAAGAACTCTTTTTGAATTTGATGAATTCAACAAGAGTTTGGAGGAGTTGAATGTTTGAGACATTAACGAGTCCTGTGAGAGTATTGAAACAATTCTGAAAGTATTCTCACAGTACCCTCATAGTATTCGTGAATGTCTCAAACATTGAACTCCTCCAGAGTTCATTATAAATTCATTAGTTCGAAAAGAGTTCTTGAAGAATTCTATTTCTTGTTCTTGAAAAAGAATCCATCGTGTTTTATCTGGGTACAGATCTCATACAGCACGTCTACTCTGTAAATCCGAATCAGTGAAAAGTACGGAGAATCAGTGAATTTCACTGGCGAATCGGTCCTAAGTCGTCCATAGTGGACGACTGAGCACTGGTAGGTCAATGGAATTTACTGATTCTCAGTGATTTTCACTGATTCGGATTTAGAGAGTAAATATGGCAACTATCGAGTATTCAATGGATATTCCAATATTCGTCTAATATTCATTTGACGTCCATTGGATCTGCATTGGATGTCGAAAATATCTTAGATATCCAATTTATATCCTTCTGCCGTATGAGATTTGGCTTGGTTTGGAAGAAGAATACAAAAAATGATGAAACAAACCTCCAGAAAACCTCTTATTTATATACAGTCATGAATCGCATTGTAGTTGTTCTCGAAAATTTTCACGAATACTTTCCCAGTAAACATTTTTGAATCCCTCTTTTGGATCACTCTAAAAGATACATTGAAGCGATCCAAAAGATGCCTTACAATGTTGCATGATACATCTTATATATACGTTTAAGATATCTATGTCCCGTAAGATTTCCACAAAAATGTTTATTGGGTTCCCTTTCATCATATAAATTGAGAAATAACCCTGCTTAAAAAGACCTATTAGAACCGATTAGAAAATTTTTGCCTGAATTTGATCGGTTTACGTCAAGGAAGAGGTGATCAAAATCTCGCTAATCTTTCACCTGTATTCAAGTGGTCCTTACTCTCTTTTTAAAACCAATTGAAATCTATTAACCTTGAGCGGACGGGACTAGTTCCGAACAGTGTCCTCAGATTGGACTCGCAAACGTTATACACACAGATGCGATTGTACGTCCGTGTGAAAGAAGAGAGGGTACGGTTGCGCGCGCAATCTAGCATGCTTTCTCCTTTGCTCTCCCGTCAACTATCCTATGAGCAATGGAGAAAGCATGCTACGTTGCGCGCGCCACTGTACCCTCTCTCTTCTCACACGGACGTACAGTCGTATTTATGTGTGTAACGTTTGCGAGTCCAATCTGAGAACACTGGTTCCAAAAGGGACCACCCTGGGAAACACGATTTTTCTTGTTTCTCAGGTAGCCTGGTGTAAAACATTAGAAACAAGCACTTTTTTGTGGATGTATTTCAGAAACAACTGTTCAGCATATAGTTTTGCAATTTGCAGCATTTATTGTTCGCATATTGAAGAATTCAAATGAATTTTTTGGTGCAATTATGTGAAAGTTTGAGCAAGGTACAGCAGCAAATATGGAAAAAGAGTGAAACTTCACTCTTATGGAGTGAAAACTCACTCTTTAGGAGTAAAATCTCACTCTTGTTGGACTTGCAGTATTTTCACTCTTCAGGGGTGGATTTTCACTCCAAAAAATTTGGAGAGTAATGTTTCTGAAATGAAAAACAAAAAAAGGTGTTTGTCTTTTCTTGTTCTACGCCAGGCTTATCCCCTTAAGAGATATTTTCCCTCAGTATTTGGTTGGATTGTCCAAGCCACCAACATCCCCAATTTGTAAAAATCGGCGATTCGGATGATTGGAGTTCTACTGTATTACTGTTATTTTGTCATGTATTTTACCAGAGCTGGGTTTGTTACGTAATCTTGTAATTTCTCACGTAATATACCTGGTTTCTGAAGTATAATGTATGTAAGATCCTTTAACCCTCCTCAAGAGCAACAAGTTGATTTTGCACGTACAATACTCAGTTCTTTTTTACATCCCTATCAAAAAAATCCAGGTGAATCCCATGGAAATCTACATGGGGATTTCTGGGAATTTCATGGGTACCCATTGATTTCCATGTGGGTTCCTAGGCAATCTGAGATGTGACTCGCGGTGACTTTTGACGGGGTCGTCATAAACCATATAAAATACTCGGAAGTATATTATTATATCAACTCTGCACGGAGAGATATGTAGAATTAAATTTACTATGGTGCTTTGTAATCGAAGAACAGGCTGAACTTACGATAAAATTCACTATGACGAAACAATACGCAGTAAAAAATTTTGTATTAACCCTTAGCCTGTAAACGGGGGTCGTTTGTGTCCACGAAAAATTTTGATTTTCTGCTACAACAGCTGTTTGGCGAATTGAACAACGGTACGGGGGAGCCTAATAGTATCCATTACAATTTTTTACAGTGTAATCTAACCCCCTTCCCTTTTTCATTACAAAAGATATGGAAGGAACGAGTTCTTTTCGAGGACACAGATGACCCCCGTTTACAGACTAAGGGTTAAAAACTGTCCACTCAATATTCGTATTGAAAGTCAACACGAAAAATTAACAAACTGATAGAGTTTCAATGTAAATTAACACTTTCGCGTCAATTCCACACATCTTTTGTATCAATATTTAAAACGAATTTTGAGTGCATGTGTTAAAAATACACAAAATTTCTTACTCTGTAGACACCTGATCACGTTTACAATGTCCTACAGTAAATTCCATTGGAAAGTCAGTCTGTTCTTCGGTTTCAATAATCACATGTGCGTTCAACGATGAAAATAATCAAATTTTATGCTTATCATCAAAATTCTATTTGCTGAATCGAAATAATTAATACTCGAGCGTTGAAAAACATTTTATTTGTACATAATATCAAAGTTCACAAACCTCAGGGAAATTTACACAAAGTACTCCTGTAAAACCGGGAATTCTCAGGGAATTTGAGAATGAGATTTTTGTCGCCACCCTGTAGTAATGTTTGGATCAACCTCGCAAGAAATCCACAAGTTTTATCCAAACATCGCTAGTCAGATAAGATTTACGAGTGATTCATTAGTCGCTCACTAGTTTTATTTAAATAAGTTTTTCCCTGCGAGTAACTCATGAGGAAGAACTTGTGATATTTCTACTAGGGCGTATTATTAAATTCAACGAGAAGGAGAAGTTTTTCCAACAATTCTTTCATCATATTATTTCCTTGTTTTTCAGTCCCTGGAGAGTACGAGGCGTATGCTGGCACTATGCGAGGAGGTGAGTCTTTGTCCCTATCTTCACACATACCCTTCCATACTTTCATATATATATATAAATATATATATGAATGTACTTGATATAACCAACAGAAAAAGTAACTCCTCTATTCCTCTCATCTCTTAAATATTAATTGAGCACCACTAACGACCCTTATTACTTCTCCCACGACTTGCTCTACATATATCCAAACGTATTGATCTTTCTCTCTAATTCTGTTTTTCTTTCTCGTCCATTTCTTCCTAAAATCATTCTTTACGGAATGATGACGGATTCAACATATATATATATCTCCTCATTCTCATTCATTGATTATTTATTAAAACTTTTGTTCCCCCCATTCAAATCCAATACCCCGCATTATCTCTCTCTTTCTCATATAAATTTTCACATAGCGATGTAGGAACGATTTCATGGATTCAAAAGAACATTTTTATATATTAAAATCTAAACAGAAATATATAAAAGATACGATACGATACGTATCGATGGGCGCATAGGCTATAATGAATTTCGAGAAAGAAAGAAAAAAGCATCAAATTGAGAAAGGAAAAGGAAATACAAAGGAAAAGAAAATGAAGAAAGAAAGAAAAAAGGAAATATCAACAGGATTTTCCAACGTGGTAGTTTCATCAACGTCGCCTCGTCTCCGATCGTCCAGCTTCGATGGCTCCATGATGATGATGATGATGATGATGATGATGATGATGATAATGATGATGAGGATGAGCCTTGATTTTCTCAACGGCGACACACGTTTTTGAATTTCATATTGTCATATGATAAATGAAAAAAAAAATTAAATTAAAAAAAAACACAAGGTATAATGGAAAAGAAGAGAACGAAGAGAACGAATTTTTGAAAAAAAAAAAGAAATACATTATTAGTTGATCGATAAAATGAAAATAAATTTAGTAAGACGACGCATCGACGATAAAATCATTTTTCGTGCTCTTAATTCGAGCGTTTGTTGTGTGCGTGCGTGGTGGTGGTGGCATTTGTATGTTTTTATTTCCATTATGTGATTTAATTGTGCTCTGTACGCATATATGTATACTCACACTTTGAAATTGTTCGTGTATATTCTTTTATACATATATGTATATCGATTCGAGCGAAGGATAAAACGAAGTGTATGTGGAAGTAGAAGCGGTCTCTTTTTTTTTTCATTTTTGTTACTGCATTGTGATTAATTATTATTATTATTATTATTATCATATGAAGGTGAGAAGGGATCGCTCCAATTTTCACTGATGCATGAAATTTTTAATACTTTTATTCACTATTCACTATATTTGCTAGTCGTTCGTTTGATTAGAGGGTATACTTTCGTGTCAGAAAGGTTCAACTGCAGACTGTGGATTGAAAGAATAAGAAGGAAGATATTCGTTCAAGGGGAGGTTCTCATCTAGCGAGTCCAAAATAACGTGGCTTTCTCGAATTTTGTTTCCATGGAAGGAAGTAAATAAAGAACCTCTTCGGAGGTTTTCACACTTATCAATTGAGTCTTTAAGTACATGAAAACATGTTTTTCAGTCAAAAATAATGCCTTGGGAATTGTTGATACGCGTTGAAATAACACTTATGAAAATTATCAGAAATCCAAACTCCAAAAAATTTTTATGAAATATAGTATATTTGTTGGAGGGTGTACACTGAAAAAAATGAATATTCACATCTGATATAATAACTTCGTGACAAATTTAGGAATCTTTTGAATACAGACTTAATAAATATTTCTTAGTATTAAATATATCGCATACTCAGATGATTCTTATTTATGAGAATCGGTTAATGGAATGAATAATAATTCATCAAGAAATAGTAATTAATAAACCACAACAAGTAAAAAATGTAATGAATAATGTAAAAAATTGCTTCATGAATTCATGAAAAAAGTTATGTGAAAAGCTTTCAAACATTTTGTCAGTTCATTTTCAAATGAAGTTTAGAGAGAATTGACGAATTTTAGCCGATTGACTTTGAAAAACTTTGAATTTTCTCGAGATTTCATTTGGAAGGTTTTTACACAACGTTTTTTTATGAATTTGCAAAGTAATGTTTTATACTGCGAGTTTTGTGTTTTGAGATGTCTCATGTAACACTCTCAGTTATATTTTGTGGACTTTAAATTTATTTTCCAGTCAAAACACATTCAAAACACTTTCAAATTACACGGTGCTACACTGGTCAGGCACTTTTCGAATGACCTAGTGTAGGTTGTTGGTATGGTCGAATACAACACAAAACCAGGTTTGAAAAATTTTATACACCCTCAAATTTTCAAGTTATGGTCAAAAAACTGATTTTTGGTGATTTTGTACATTTGAAAATTTCTAACTCGACCAATTTCGAAATTCCAAACGGGTCCTGGAAAGGGAATGTTGGCACTTTCGAGACATGTATATGATTTTGAGTATTAAATAGAACTTAGTGGCAATTTTTCCTCGAGAATTTGAAATTTTCACCTGTTTTTTTTTCGTTATTTTCTATTTCAAAAGCACTTTTTTGCAACTATACTTCAAGAACAAGGAAAAAATAATTCAGCTGCAGCAGCTAAGTAGCTAGCCCGGACACGGACAGCCATTGAATTGGCTCCTGCAGCTAAATTTTAGCTGTTACAGCAAAAAAATTTGCATTTGTTGTTGTTAATTTATTTGCGTCAACAGCTAAAATTTAGCTGCAGGAGCTGATTTAATGGCTGTCCGTGTCCGTGCTAGCTAATTAGTTGCTGCAGCTAAATTATTTTTTCCTTGAACCGATGGCTCATCATACATAGTATTGGAGTGTGTTCAATTCTGTGTGAAATGAGTGGTTGTTCATTGAAATCGATCGAGAATTGTCGGAGTTATACAATTTTTTTCAAAAAAAGAAATTTCGGTCTTATAGGAAAATTGATGTGGAGTTCAATTATTAATATTCTATGCATCATATGACGTATTATGGTATCGAATATGATGTTGACTTGTTCTATCATTACGCTGAGAAAAGAATATACGCCAAATAGGTAGAACTCAGGCTAATTTAATTATATTGATTATTATTAATTATGATAATAATAACCATGGTTCGTGGCGGGATACTTTTCACTGCAATCCAGCAGAATCCCACTGATTTAGATTTAGAAAGCAGATCGTTTCATTCAAACAAACCATTCATAATCAAAATTTATTCCAAGTATTGAAAAATGATTGTTCTAACAATGAATCATTATGCGATACATTTAAATGATGATGATATGAAAATCAGATAGTCTGTGAACGAAATGGAAAAATGAGGGAAAAATAATTTTCAGTAGTTACAATCGCTGCTATAATGTTTCATAATGAAAATGTTTATCTCAATACTTACTTTTATATCACTGAATTTTGATAAAGTGTCAAATTTCACATCAGACTTTCATTGACTTGAGATTTGTTTCGAATAAATAGTATATTAATAATTAATAAATCAGTTTTCACAGTCAACGAATACATTATTTCATGATTATTCAAATTATATTTGCTGTGAACTTGTGTTACCCTTTGAATAAAAATTCAAATACTTTCTATGGATCATCATATTCCAAAATTTGATTGAATTCGTGTATTGATAAATGAGAGTTGTAAATTCGAGGAATAATATATTCCATGTTCATCACTAACATAGTGGTACTTTGATGATACGATTCATTCAATTGTCTTGATTGATTCCAGATATATTTCATAGTGATATGTATTTTCTTCAGACAAAGATACCACTTCCGAATTCATAGTGAATTAACAATTAGCAATAGTTTGTTTTCAGTGTACCAATAAAACCGATGAAGAGTCCAGAAATTAGGATAAATGACAGACATGCAAACTTTTGGTAGTGTTTTGTCACCTTTTTTTCGCTCTTCAAAGTGCTATGAAAAGAGAAAAAAAGGCAAATGTCATCTCCATTCAAGTTCATTGTCCAATAAAATCAAAATAAATAAAAAAAAAGAGCGATCCGTTCAGGAGTTTTTGAGATATCGTGGAGACAAACTTGAAAAACATGGTTTCGAGAAGAACGCCTTGAAAAGGTTTCGGCATACGAATCCTTTAACTCGAGAAAATTTTTTTCATATATCTTTTTAAGACACATTCAGCGATTTTCGAATAACTCGAGTTTTCAATTTACTTCCTACTTGAGAAAGAAAATTCGAGAAAATCACCTTATTTTGGAATTTGCTTGATGAGAACCTCCCCTTATGCAGAATTTAGTGTGGATTGATCAAAGAAAAATTCATATTTCAATTAATAGAAATTGAAGTTCACTTTCTCCCTCATGCGAACGGGGTTCGCCTTGCATTGAAGGAAAAGACTGAGTGTTCTTGTTGAGAGATTAATCAATCGATTACTCGATGATACGAAAAATCAATTAATTGCAAATCGGTGGCAAGTTAATTAATTGATCAATACACGATTAATCGATTCATCACACGAGCAGAACAATGAGTTGTTATAGATATTGAAGCTGAAACTGGCAGCCAATTGTTAAAACTTCCCACACAAAATGTTTATTAAGGAGTCAAGCATCTCTGGAACATTTGGTGGAGCGCTGCACGGAAAGAAGTAATTAGTTGTGAGATGGACAGCCATTTTTTTAGCTCCTGTAGTTGAATTTTAGCTGCTGCAGTCAAACTTTGACGGTTTGTGTCCTTTTATTTCATTTTTACACTGATTTTGTCCTGATTTTTGAATGATGTAGACGAAAACAGTACTTTTTCACGAGAAATCGAGATTCGAATCTTGGAAAAGTACTGTTTTTGTCCGCATTATTCAAAAAACAGGACAAAATCAGTCTAAAAATGGAGCTCAAAACCCCTGAGCTGCATCAGCTCAAATTTGGCTAAGATTGCTGAGAAATTAGCTGCCCTGTAGGTGCTGGAATATTTGGCAACAATAGCAAAAACTTCTTCCCGTGTGTTCCATCGTTTTCTGGTATAAACACGGAGAAGAAGGAATTTGCTGTGGCAACGAAATCTACTTTTGCTGGGTTCCTTTTGCCAGAGCAGCAAATTTTTTGCTGTGACAGCAAACTATTTGCTGTTCCAGCAATCTTGTTAGCTGCGACAGCGAATTTTTAGCTGTGGTAGCAAAAAATGTTTGCTATCCCAGCAAAATTTGTTTGCTATTCTGTAGATAATACTGAAAATTTGCTGGCGGAGCAAACATTTTTTGCTGCCACAGCTAAAAAATTGCTGTCGTAGCTAACACGATTGCTGTTATAGCGAATTTTTAGTTAGGTCAGCCAAAAATTTTGCTATTCTATATATAAAACCTCGATTTGCTGTGTCAGCAAATTTTTTCTCTCCGTGAAATAAGCTTGAACGACGTTTAATCAAATGTTAAAACAATCTGCTACCAGAGCGATTTTTCCAGAATTTTCCCTGAAAAGACAGTTAAATTGATTAATTTGAAAATTTGTACACATATTGAAATGACTTTTAACTGTATTTTAATATTTTCCATTCGTAAAAATAATAATTTTGAGAGCTGTTATAGCTGATCTCCAGGAGCTCCTCTAAAGAAAAGTGCTCCGCGGTGAACACGATATCTCGGGACTGAATCTTTTGAAATGGAAAAATCAAACGGATTTCGTTAAAGTAATGTATGATCTAATAATTAATCGAAGGAATAAACAAAATAAAATTTTCTGGACAAAGTGGCGGTTTCTAATAAAGAAAGAATCGATTTTTCACAAAAATTTTGGCCTTAAATTGTTCATAAAAAACAATATTCATCGGTGAGGAGAAACCTTTGATTAATTAATAAGCAATATAGTGAACAAGCTTGTGTTGAAATTTGAGACTGATCGGTCCAGCCGTTTTCGAGAACTCTTGGTCACCGACTTTGACAGCACAGTTTGGAGAAAAACGCAATCAAAGTTTCAAAAGCACTTGATTGACATAGAGTGAAAAAATTTTACTAATATGCGTGTAACTTGGATAATTCACTTGAAATTTTCAATGAATTGCTCCAATTGAATGATTGATTTGAATTTTATGATTAATTAGTCTTTGTCAGGATACTAAATTTCCGACGTATGAAACATTTACTTGGAATAGCAATTGAGTGATGACTCGCAATTTGGTGATCATTACGATGTTAACCTATCGTTTCCATGGTAACGTAAATATTTCACCGCACTCACTCCGATTCCGAATGGTACTTATCACAATTTTGAAATATCTGTCATCGAATCACTGTTTTTCATAGTAAACGTTACCGTATAAATATTTCTCAAAGATGTATTCATGTTCATTCGATCCCATGAAACATTAATAATACCGGATTGAAATGTCAGGGAAATTTTTATTAAGAATTCTGTGGACACCCTGTCCATCGTTTGCTGATATAAAAGAAGCTTCAACAACGTTTAATCAAAAGTTACAACAATCTGCTACTAGTTTAACAGCTGCTAGTTTCAATTTCATCGAGTTTCTCCAAGTAAGCACACTTTGTTCGATATTTTGGAAATGTCTTAGATCGGAAATGCCCTTCAAAATGATTAGAATCAATTTTGAGATACTTCAAAATACGTTTGGGCTCCGCTTATTACAAAGGACAGTAGATTCAATGATATCACAGCCCCAGAGAATTAATTAAGGATCCAGACAAACAAGTTGACGATGCGAAGTATATCCTGAATTCGATAGCAAATATAGTCTGAACCTTTAACGTATCGAATTTGAATTTATTAATCTCTTGTTGCAGTACCCTTCCCTGTAATCACGTAACATGGATGTAATTCGTGTTACATTCCGAGTCACAATATCTAAACAGCAAGAGCTTAATAACGATGATTAATAAACATTCTGAAATGAAGGATGGACATTTTATCGAACTTGAAGTACCTGATACTTGAAAAATATATGTATTATTATCGCACTGAATTGTTAATTTATAGCACATCTGTAATATTGTTATTATTGTTATTCACCATCGCTTTCCAAGCACCGGGGGTCTCTCGACAGCTGCGACAGGATGAACTGTCTATGGTTCCACGTCGATAATATAAGAATAAATACATATGGAACAGCAAAATAGAATTGGAACAAAAAAGAAACCCCGAAACAAAAGCATTACCGAGAAATGAAAAAACAAAACATAGAAAAAAGAAATGAAAAGAACAATGGATCAATGGATCTATCTACCTCTCTGACTGTCGTAAGCCCCCAACTGAATGTTTCGTCTTTTTGTAATAAATGATTCGTTGTTGCACGTTTGTTATACGAACAAGAAAAAAAAAAAAGGAATTATTCAGCAAGAAAATCATCATTCTAAGTGTTATTACTACTACCTTTTTTTTTTGTATTATTATATTTTGTTTTTCCTTGAAGAGATTGAATAGGAAAATTATTATAATAATCAACTTTAGAGCATATAAAAATTGGTGAACTTTCGATGGAGAAGTTCTGTGAATTGGAAAGAAAGCTTGTGATAATAATTCATGTAAAATAATTTCACTTCTGGTTTTGATTATCAAACATAATTGAAAAAAAAAAATGTAATTATGTGGTTTAGTTTTCTAAGGGTTAAGGACGTTCCGTGGTTCTCATAGAACAAAACGTGCAGAGAGATGATTGATAAATCGAAAGCAATTCGTGGATTACTTATTAGATCTCTCTACTCGAATTATTTTGGAGTAATTTGGATGGAGAGGTCCTCGTGAAACAAAAACCCTTAAATTCTATTAGAAAATAAATCAGGTAATAGAAAATTAGGTGTGCCTTTGTCAAAATCTAAATCCCGCAATTCAATAGTCAAATATGGAATGTGAATTTTGAGCATTTGGTGATGAATAATTGATTCCAAGTAACGCTAGTGTTAATGATGAAGAGAATAATAAGATTTAATAATCTTTTGCATATTTTTCTATTGAATTTCACTTATTTTGGAATCCAAAAATGTTAATAAGAAATAAGGTGAAACTGACTGAGGTGAGTAATCACCAGGGTTTCGGATTTAATATACAATTTTCAATCGGAATTGCCAATGACAATTTTAGAGATTGTACTAGAAAAGAAACCCTGGTAATGAAACCTTATTTTCTATTATTAGTTTTCTTTTTTTTTCAATAGGATTTGAGGGGATACCAGCGTACCGGCTGAGAAAACATTTTCTCGGTAAGAATTCTTCGCACTGAATTGATGAAGAGATCTGAAATTCTCAGGAAATATTCTTTGATACTTTATCTATCGCGGTACATCGTCCAAATTCTGAATTTCGATGAAAACAAGTTTTTTCATACCGACTGAGAGAAAAAGGTTTCCTTCGAAATTCTAAATTTGGGCGATGTACCGCAATCAGTGTTGCCAGAAGGTCACATTTGTTACATTTTACATAACTTTCGAACCTCTCATGTAACACGGATGTAAGATTTTTTCCAACGTTAACGTTTAAAACGTCAAACTTTAACGCAAGAATGCATGGCTGAATATTGCCGCAAAATATGTAACTTTTATTTCCTGGGAATTTCAGATCTTTCAATAAATTCAGTGCGGAGAATTTTTGCTCAGTCGTTACACTGGTATCCCCTCAAAGGCATCCCGTAGACCTTAGAATTACTAGATTTCTTTACCCAAAATACTCAAACATGTCTGAATAGAAGAGAATTAAACAACCGGCCAGGCTTTCTATTTGTATGAAAATAAGGTCTGACTGGTTTATCTTTTTGTTCCATTTCATTCAATTATCTTTGAGTATTTTGGATAGAAAAATGTAGTAACTCTCGCTTCTGCGGAATGATTTTAAGGGTTTTTCTTCTCACCAAGGAAGTCCATGGGATGCTGTCGAAAGAATTCAGTATTCTTGAACAGACTCTCTGAACCTCTCAAAGTTTCCAAGTAAAAAGCAAATTTATGAAGTTAATGAAATGTTGAAAAGATGAACAGTTTTATTCTTGCAGTTCTTTAGCAGAGAATCAAGAATCAAGATAACGCTGTGATGTAACGAAATCACCTTGAAATGATTCTGATCAATTTGAATTTCAAATACCATCAATGATCACATGTAGTTCAATGTTAAAGTCATTGTTATCAACACACAGTGAAAAATTTGGTATCACAGGAGGTCCGCTCAGAGTTTGTGTTGAAGACAACAGATCAAATTCTGAAATTCACAGATTTCCAGTGTAAATTTTATATTTTTTGTATTAATATTCAACATAAATTGCGAGTGGGTCCTCCTGGGACATACACGTGTTTTGAAAATACACAAAATTTTTCACTGTGCGAAATTATCGGCGAAACAGTGTTAAGATTTTTTTACCCTTTACAGTGTATACATGGGTCCACGGGACCCGGCTGACAAAATGTGCTGTAATTCTTAAGGGTATACGAGCGACAGGGCTTTCGAAAAATTTTGTTCGCGTCAAACTACACAGAGAAAATATTTGATTAAATATTACAGTGTACCACCGGATCAGGGCGCCATATCGGTCTTTTCGAGAAAAATTACTGTGTGATTGCATAGAAACACACATTAATTTTTCTCGAAAAGACCTATATGGCGCCCTGATCCGGTGGTACACTGTAATATTCAATGAAATATTTTCACCGTGTACGTAAAAGTACGTCCATCGATTCAAAATATCTCTTTGTACAGCATCCCTTGAGGCGCTAAAGAAGTGCTGTACAGTGAGATATTTTGAATCGAGGCACGCATTTTTTTGTAGTTTGTCTCGTAAAAATGATACCGCTCGTATCACGTTAGCGACAGTGGTTGATTCCCTTCAATGGGGTTAAAATCGAAACATCAAACTGTACACTGTTAGAAATTTCTGCATCAATTTCAATATTTTTACTGGAAGTTTTCTTCCAAGTACGTTCATAAATTCAGTTTCATGCACATTTTACATGAAATTTAATGTAAACTATAGCATAATCTATATGGTCTTCTCATGTTTTTGTACATTAAATTTAATGCAGAATGTATATGAACCTGAATTCATGTACGTAATTGAAAAAAAACTTCCAGATATTTCGGACAGTGTAAATGATATAATACTCAAATTCATGAAAATAGAATTCAATCGCACGAAAGTTTGTCTCCACCCACGCTGAGAGAAATAATTACTACTGCCAATAACATATATATTCCCTTCTTCTGAGAAATCCATTTCGTCAAGAATACGTCTCCTTACATTGAGAGAAAGTATTAGTTGGCATTATCTGAAAAAATTAGTAAAATAACGTCTCAACTATTTTTTTTCAGTATCACTTACTAATTTTTATGGTACGATGTAACCGAAGGTTGGGATCGAAATTACTTGATTTTTAGTAAACACGACTATTTTTCATAACTACTTTTTAATAGTAAGCTACATTATAATAGAATAATTTATAAATTCTGGTTAAAATGATACTTGTAAATATGTACAAAATAATAACGTAGATAACAATCTACGAAAATCATATGATAAAGGTTAAAAAAATGACACTAGGGTTCATTTTCGTCTTGTTTTTGAACATTTTATCCACTTTCATCGCAATTTCGACCAGGGAAACTATATCGTTTGATTCCAATTTATAACCTACATCGATACTTGTTACTACGTTTGTATTGGGTTGGCAACTAATTAATTGCGGATTTTTGTTAGAAAATCGAAGACATTTTTTCCATGGAACTGAATAACTTCATTCTGTAATGTATTGCCCATTTTGATCAATGACCTTTTGCCATCTTTCAGGCAGCATCATAATCCCACGTTCATAAAACTTCTGGTTTTTATTAGCAAAAAACTGAATCAGGTACGATTTGACATCATCATCATTACTGACATTTTTACCATTCAAGGAGTTTTGGAAAGATCGAAACAAAAACTAATCAGATGGTGCAAGGTCAGGACTATATGGTGGATGTGGCAAAACATCCCAACCAAGCTCCAATAATTTTTGCCGAGTGACCAAAGATGTGTGTGGCCTCGCATTGTCATCATTATATACAACACCTTTTCGATTTGTCAATTCGGGCCGCTTTTCTTCAACTGCATTGTTTGATTTCGTTAGTTGTTCAATGTAGACATCAGAATTGATCGTTCGGTTGGGTGGTAAGAGTTCAAAGTAGACAATTCCTTTGTAATCCCACTAAACTGATAACAAAACCTTCTTCTGATGAATATCAGCTTTTGCTGTTGTTCGAGTTAGTTCACCTGGCCCGTTCCACGATCTTTTCCGCTTGATATTGTTGTACACAACCCATTTTTCATCGCCAGTTATCAGTCGTTTCAAAAATGGATCATTTTCATTACGTTTCTTTAGCAAATCGCAGATGTTAATGCGTTGCGTTAAATGCGTTTCTTTCAGTTCGTGAGGAACCCATGTATCGAGTTTTTGAACATAGCCAAGTTGTTTTAAGTGATTTTCAATGCATGTATGTGATACATGAAGTTTCTCTGCAATCTCACGTGTTGTACTGTGACGATCCGAATCGATTATTGCTTTGATTAGGGCGTCATCAACGTCAACTGGACGACCAGAGCGTTTTTCATCTTTGAGTGAAAAATCACCAGAACGAAATTTGGCAAACCAATTTTGACACTGCCGTTCTTTTGAGGCTTCGTCACCATAAACAGCACATAACTTTTTATGAGCTTGCGATGCGTTTTTCCCTTTGCGGAAATAAAAAAGCAAAATATGACGAAAATGTTCCTTTTGATTTTCCATTTTTCAACGAACGCCAAACGAAAACTACGCAAACGATTAAAAAACTTTCGTCACTGATTGACAGCTGAATTGCCAACTATCAAATAACAAGATGTGTTTTACATTTGTACTACGTCTGCAAATCTACAAATTCAACTGACACCATCTATGAGTGAAATCCGCAATTACTTAGTTGCCAACCTGATACATATAAGAGTGAATGCCTTGTGAAGACACCACTCTCATTGTAGAGAAAAATACGCATTCAAAATCAATTCAGCCTTTAGACCCCCGACAATCCAAATTGCACAATTTAAAGTAGCAATTTTGAAAACTTTGACTCACGCGTTCTATACGTTTGAAAGGAAGGAAAGTGTCCAAAGACAATTGAATACGAAAACAAGCTTGATTATATTGACTATCATTTTTTAGTTGAATCATTCAAATTTTTAGTAGCTGTCATTGAAAATATTTGATTGAGACGTTTGAGTTACAGTCACTATAAGAATTTTTCTCAGTGTAATACAAGAGAAATCTTCTCGAACCGAGAAAGCATTTCTTGATTCAAGAAATTTTCTCTTAGGCCTGCAACATATCAGCTGTAATCCAGAATATATATTCTTGAAAATATTTGAGAATATATTTTCTTAACTATAAGTAATTATTCCTCTCAGTGCATGTTTGTGGTAGCAAAAACCCGCGCAGTGCAGAACGACATGAATTTGAGAAAACGCTCTCTAAATTCACTGGACCCACACTCGCAGAAAGGATTTCTTGAAATGAGAATATTTTTATAGGAGGACAAAACCCATTCTTTTCTTGAGCCTGGAAAATGAGTTTTGTCCTTTCTGTGAGTGCACACGGAAAAAAATAATTAGATATTATTTGGATAGCTAAAAATTAGCTACGGCAGCTATTTTTTAGCTGCCACAACTATTCATTTAGCGGTAGCAGCAAGGAGTGTAGCTGCCGTAGCGAAAATTCAACAGCTAAATTATTTGGCTATCCAAATATCAACCACAAAAACTGCGCACTTACAGCTACGATTTCTTACTGCGGTAGCGAAAAAATAGCTACAGCGGTTGAAAAAAGGGTGCGAAAAAAGTGAGTAGCTGCCACAGCTATAGGTATACAGTTCTAGGTTTGAAATTTAAACTGATCAGTATGATTTTGAGGTTACCCTACCATTGATTTTTCCACTCGAATGAAAGTGGAATTTATAACAAAGCGCACGGAGGAAAAAGTATTGCTGGCGTAACAAGCAAAAGGTCTGTTACTATAGCGCAGTGTTGTTAATCTATTACGTTTTTCCGATGGATCAACCTATGGCAAATGATATTTGATCTTCCGAAAACGTAATAGATTAACAACTATGCCATAGCGTCTACAAAAAAAATTAGCTGAAAGAGCAAGAAAAATTATAGACACAGCTACACTTTTTTGCTGACATGAACAAATTTGTTAAGGTAGTTCTCCGGGAGAATTCAGGATGAAATTAGAAAAATTATTGTCAAGCGGAGCACCAAGGTCGAAGGAATTCGATAATCATATTCGTGGGGACTCATATTCTTATTTATGACAAAAAAAGAACCAACTCGAAGTGTGAATAAACAACCTTGTAACAACAACGCGAAATTTGACATTGATCCGTTTATGACTGATGAGGGCTCATTTTGTTCCTTGTGAGATTGAAAAAACCTTTACCATGGGGATTTTTTTATATGAGTCATCATGACACTGTCACACGCTTTTGTTTATGGGAATGTATTTTACTATTAATAAACAAAAGCGTGCGACAGTGTCATGATAACTCATATAAAAAAATCCCCATGGTAAAGGTTTTTTCAATCTCACAAGGAACAAAATGAGCCCCCATATAAGTCATAAACGGATCAATGTCAAATTTCGCGTTGTTGTTACAAGGTTGTTTATTTATACTTCGAGTTGGTTCTTTTTTTGTCATAAATAAGAAGATAAGTCCCAACGAATATAATTATCGCATTCCTTCGACCTTGGCACTCTGCCTGACAATAATTTTTCTAATTTCATCCTGAATTCTCCCGGAGAACTACCTTAAAAGAACTAACGTCTTAGCTGCTGGAGTGAATATTTTTGCAAGGACCACAAATTTCTTTGTAGGCGCTATTGTAGCAAACCATTTCATTATAGTTGCAGTCCCTTACCCTTTGGGAATTATGTTTTCCCTCCACATTTTCAGTTCGCTTCCGCGAGGGTGTTTTTTAGGCTCTCCATGGAACGGAAAAGCGCAATGCGGAATTTCTCTAACTGATTTATTTATTTGTAAATATTTTAGAATAAAAGTAGCAAAATTAGCAGAGCGAGCCGTTACGAGAGAAAGAGAGGGAGAGGAACCTAAAATAATTTGAGTAAAACAAAATATGAATTTAGAGGAAATTAAGATTCCGTGTTGCGCTTTCCATCGCATAGGGGATGACAACACCCCCCCCCCCCACTCCCCGCCCCCTCCCCTAGGGAGGATCGAATAATTGCTTAACCATCATGATTGATGAAAAAGGAACCTCAGTTGAATCAATGGGAAGAGTTGAACTATGAGAATCACGGTTGACGATCCATAAGAATTGCCGCCCCTGGTTCCAATCGATTGATCGTTTGATGAATATCAATAATAATGGAACACCCATACACGACACAAGTATATAAATATATATACACCCAAACATATGTGTTGGAAATATACACCCGATGCAAAATGAAAGAATTTCATCGGATATATATATGTGTAATAAGCATGGGCATGTTTGCGAACAATTCTCTTGTGTAAATCCTCACCATATTCGGATACTGTCCTTCTTTCCTCTTATGCTTTTTCTTTATATCTACCTATTTCTTTCTTTCTTTCTTTCTCTCTCTCTCTCTCTCTCTCTCTCTGTTTTTCTCCACTGTATTCTTTTTGTCACAACAACAATAACAACATTAACAACTAACAATACTTGTGTTTCTATCCTTAACTATCTATATGTAATGTATCAAAGTGTAATGACAATCAAATAACGTAAGGAATTTCAAATAGAATGATTTTTATATGTTTCTTATTGTTTTTTGTTTGGTGTTTTTTTTTTTTTCCAAGAGAAATTTATTGAAAACAATGATGAGAGAAGAGAAAGATCTCATCCGATCCGTGCTTTTTATTTGACTGAGATTAATGGAAAATTATTATAAACACACGTCTCAAAGTTTCTTCTAATTATAGCTTAATAAATCCCATACAGAAAAAGTTTTTGTTTTGGTTTGAATATCGAATGAATTCGAGGGACGAAGGAAAATGGGGGGTGCTTTACCGACTGAGCTTTACAAGTTCAAATTCATCTCACTGGAATGGGTGTGATGGAGTGAATTTTTTGTATAGGCTTTGTGGAGTTTCTTTGAGGTTGAAAGAGGTACATAAAAAAACCTCTTTGCCCGCTGATAACTCGATTCAATTATTTTTGAAACTGTTTTGATGAGAATCCAATCTTGGTTATTGATGAATTCATAAAATTCTAACTCAATTTCCGCAATCCAGTTGAAGTCCCATAAAAGTCTCAGTCTTGGACCAAACATTTTTGACACAAATTTTAACACAGGTCCAAACAGGTCCCCCGATGAATCAAATATTCTACGCGTTCAGATTCACCAATCATCGCAGTAATCGAGATTTCTTTGGATTCAATTAACGCGAGTTGTGAAATCTACGACAAAGAGAAAAATACAAAAGTTCCCTGATGCGTGGAACTCACCGAATTAACGATTTTTATCCGCATGTAGGTAGATTACCGGGAGATTAAACATTTTTCTCTGGAACCAGTATGGAATTATTGTTCCATACACGCGGACAACCCGTGAAAGAATCGTTCGGGTCTGATTAGACGTGTTTAAGCCTGATCATGGACATTTGTCAGCAAAATTTCTCGTGCTCAACACTGACTGTACGTGATCAGGCCTGACTACGCCTCATTATTAATTTTTTAGCTTGATCGTAATTGAAAAGGCTTCAATTTTGTACCCACGTGGAAACCCGTGATCAAGCTTGACCGCGTGCGATCATGCCGGATAAACTATTCTCGCCCTTGATCATGCAAAATCGTCCCAAATGAGGAGCATTCATACCAAATGACTCTGTGTTGATTTTTTGATCACGAATGCACATGCTTCATCATGTCAAATCGGCCCCGAACGCATTCACGTACGCCTAAGCACGCGCGATAATGCCCGAAAACTGGAAACTAGAAAATAGAAACTGTGGAGCCTTCCGAAGTAGCTGATCTGATCATCTGGTCATGATCTGATCACTTCTCAACCAATCGAAGGTGATCTGGTCATGACCAGATGATCAGGTCAGCTACTTCGGAAGGCTCCTGTATGAGCATAATAAGTAGAAATGATCGACAATACATTAGTCTTTTATCAAATCAGAAAAAGGATGATGAAAGGAACTCTTCTTTTTGTCAAGTTATAAAACTTATCAATTTTGTATGAATTTTTCATGCATAACAGAGCATAATAAAGCATGATTAGGCGTAATTGAGCGTGATTAGTCCTGATTACGTGGGTATAAAATTGAGGCCTGATCACGCCTGATGAATGAGACCTGATCAGGCGTGGATGATTTTTTCACGGGAAAATAATTTAGCTGCAGCAGCGAAGTGGCTAGCATGTTTTTGACTTTGACCATGTCATATTATAGTTGTGACAACCAGATTTATGTGATTGTGTTTTGTTTTTCTGGTTATCATGATCAAATTTTAAGTCACTGTAACCATAAATCCTTTACCATGCGAGCATTGTTTCTGTGACCATGTTGCTGTTTTTCTCAGTGTACCTCCTGCACCTAAATTCGAGCTGTTGAGATAAATAAATTAGCTATCAATGCAATTGTCCGTGTCCGTGCCAGCCACTTCGCTGCTGCAGCTAAATTATTTTTTCCGTGTAAAATATTATCTTATAAATTACGATGTGAGAAGTATAGCGGAGGACAATATCTGCGGGATTAGTCTATTCAAGATGTAACATCGTGAATTCTACTGTTGTTTGGGTAAATCATGTTGAATTTTACGATATTCACTCCTAAAAAAGAAGGTTATAACAGCAATATGTGTTTCTAATATCCGACAATTCCTGCTTCTTCAAGTATGGTCCTATGCTACGATTTTAACATCGTAATTTAAAGGATTCAAATCTTTTCCGAGTAAGAAATATTCATAGAAATCAACATTCATGCTTTGAAATCCATCAATCACTTGAATTTATTCCTGAAAAGCAATGTCCCAAATGTCCGGATCTTCGTGGATTCGCTGGAGATAATTTTAGCTGTTACAGCAAATGAATTAGCTACAAACGCAAATTTTTTTTTTTCACTGTCATAACTAAAGTTTAACTGCAGCTAAATTATTTCTTTCGTGTACTTCGTTGGGAGGTAATTTAGCATGACGTTTTATTTAGATCTGCAGAGATTTGGATATAAAAGAAGTTGTTGGGAGTGTGAGATGTGAGTTAATCTCCGCTTTCCCCATTCCATTTACGTGGGAGGATCTAATTGGATTTGAGTGAATCTTTTGGAATTTAATCTATTTCCTCCCCGGCAGTAGACGTTGTCCCAAGATTTGGGACTTGTTTTCAGTTCACCAAATTGCATCGATTCAACACGGGAAAAGAATTCTTTTCGTTCTCCATTCAGCTCCTATAGCTGAACATTTAGTTGTTAAAAAATCAACAGTTCCGGAAACCGGGGTTGAAATATTTAGCTGTGGACTCACAGAAAGGTTTCCTTCTGACATAAAATAAAACATTCGAAGACATTTGCTTTGATTCAAGTGAAATTTTCTTACTCGAATCGAGGAAATTTTTTCTTGTTAGCGGGACAAAACTAAATTTTATTCTTGTCAGAAGAAAATCCTTCTATGGGTGTGATAGCCAAAACTTCTTCCTGTGAACAAATTTCCTGCCTGTGCCTTTGCAACCCTCGCGAATCTCTTCGATGCATTAAGAGCATTCCAAGGTCCCAAGAAATCCCAAATTACTTCTCCCCCATTTTTCTCGGAAATGACTGAATAAATCGAAGAATAATCAGTTGACGCATCTTCTTCATGATTGCATGAAATCATTATTTCTCGATTTATTCAGTCGTTTTCGAAAAAAGTGGGAGGAGAGAATTGGGATTGTTTGGGACCTCGGAATGCTGTAAATGTCTTTGCTGGGATAGCTCAGCCGGTACACTGTAAGAAATATGGCGAGGTTTTGCCCCTTTTTCGATGATGAATTCCATCTCCTGATCGCGAAGGAATTGCGTTTCCCTCTATTTTGAAGAACTATTCCGTTTTCTAGGTGTTGAATCCTTCAAACAGTGTACGGAAAAAATGAGTAATCCAAATTTTCCAACGAAATTCGAGAAGAATTTGTACACTAGATTTCAACAACTCGTTGACCTTTTTTGTTATTTCGATAATGTGAATGAGAAGTAAATTTCAATGTTAAAATAATCGAAAATGTCAATGAAACATCGAAATCCAGTGTACGAATCCTTTTCAAATTTGTGCTCCGTCCAAAAGTGACATGGATCACTAATTTTTTTCGTGTCAGGAGAATAATTCTATCAAATTCTATCACGGAAAACATGATCTAGTTGATATTTGAATAGCTGAAAATTAGTTGAAGTTTCATAAAAATGTTATGACACTTTTTACATAACACAATCTATAGACTGTGAAAAAATGTGGGGAGTTTTTATTCACATTGTTGGTGGATTTCGTCCCCTCATAAGAAAGAAATTGGTTTTTTTTCAATCGAAAATGAAGGATTTTTCCACAACTTTGAGGGATTATTTCGTTTTTTGAGTATTGAATCCTTTTCAATTGAAGCAAAAATTCCCTATCTATGGAGGAACTTTGCTGCCACCATTTTTTTGGGGAAAATTCCACAATAATTCTTTACAGTGTATCGATATTTATCATACGGTATTAATTTGAAGAATATAATTTTTAATGTTGAGAAGATATTTACAGATTTGATAAATAATTCCTCACATTTCAATTACAAATTTTCCGAATTTCGTAACACATATCGAATTTGATATGAAGAAACAAGGAATTTTTTATTAAATTTAAGAAATTTGAATGCATTTTTCAGCTGTGTTGCTGTGTAAAGAAATAATTATTGCCAAAGTAGCTGAAATTTAACCATTATAGCACTAGTTTCAGCTATCCCAGTATCAAAATCCACGAAATAGCCATCACAGCGGATTATTTTTTTCCATGCAGGATGCAATGTTCATCCCTATTCACGGTGGAACTCTGCACTGGAAAGAATGTGTGGTTATGGTAACGATTTGAAGACATAGCTGCAGTGACCATACGTAGATCTTTCTGATAACGATCTAGATTATTTCTGGAACGATTCATCCAGTTTGTGGTAGCGAAACCAATATTAAGGTGGCCCTTATCTTGGAAATTTCCGAAATCTTCGAGTCTCACCCCTTAAAAAAGTTGCGATTCTCATCAAAATGGAATACATAACATCTCAGTTCGATTGAACTATGTTAACACGTGCCGCAAGAAGTTCAAAGTTTCGGAATTTTGTGGTTTTTCCTTCAAAATTTCTTGCTATATCTCCAGAACGGCGAGATTCATCGGAACGCTTGATGGTCCAATCGAAAGAACGCGGAATTCTCTCCAATTTCTACACGACAACTCTATTATTCCGAACCATAATTTTTTTTTTATCATGACAATAAATAAACAAATAGTTATGAAAAATCTTCAATTTTAGGTATTTGAGCTTGTATCTTCCAGAAAAGTCTTGGGATGACATTACTATTCAGCGAGATTATTGCACGTATGCTCATTGAACATGAAGAGTTGCGATAATTTCAAATCCGATCATTATAAACAATTTTGTAAATAATTTTCATGAGGAAATCTGAGATTGCGATAATTCTGGTTGTAAAAACATATTTTTTTGGTTTCAATTACTTGGAATCATCACAAGAAACGTTGTTCGTGAAGGAAAAGGGGCAAACGTTGAGATTTAACATTTGTTATAAACAATTTTATAAAGAAATTCTGAACTGAGAGGTCTCTTCATGGCGGAAAAGTGTTTTTCTCTCGTATTTATTCAGAGTTATCATTAGAGTCACAGTCTGTCATGAAATTTCAGTGACATTCAACAATAATATTATTTTAACGAACAATTTTATAAACAAATTCCCAACTGAGAGGAAACTGTAGCTGAAATTGAGCCCAAGAACATTTTCGTAGTTACAGTAGCCATATTTTTCATTGAAATAGCTTCGAAATCACTTTGATAATGAAAATAAAGCTACTATGACCAAAAACTGTACTTGACTTATTCTCATCAACAGGATTTTCTTTAACTGCAGAAATACTCCAAGGTTTCCAGCAATATCCAAAGAAAGAAGGTTCAAATTTGAAGAGATTCAGCAAAAAAATTTTCCATCACAAAGTTACAGAATTTATTCATAACATGGTTTATAATAATCATGAATATCAATTCCATCTGGAATCTATTCATGGTAATTCTCAGTAGATAAATATCTCAATTTATAATTTGTTTATAAAATTCTTGATGACAATAATTATTGTTAGATGTTGCTGGAATTTCATGACAGACTGTGACACTGATGATAATTCTGAATAAATGCGAGAGGAAAAAACTTTTCTCCCATTAAGAAACCTCTCAGTTCAAAATTTCTTCATAGAATTGTTTATAACAAATGTTAAATCTTAACGTTTGCCTCTTTTCCTTCACGAACGACGTTTCTTGTGATGATTCCAAGTAATTGAAACCAAAAAAATATGTTTTTACAACCAGAATTATCGCAATCTCAGATTTCCTCATGAAAATTGTTTACAAAATTGTTTATAATGATCGGATTTGGAATTATCTCAACTTTTCATGTTCAATTAGCATACGTGCAATAATCTCGCTGAATAGTAAGGTCATCCCAAGACTTTTCTGGAAGATACAAGCTCAAATACCTAAAATTGAAGATTTTTCCTAAGTATTTGTTTATTTATTGTCATGATGAAAAAAAAAAATTCCAAAATCCGAATCGACAGTTCTCTTAAAAATTCAATTCTGAGTATTTTAAAACAAAATTCATCAAAATCGGTCAAGAATTACGTCTTGTAGTGGATTATGAACACTAAATTCCTGACTCTCGTTATAAGCCTCATCTGTGTCCTTCTTTCACTCTGTATTTAATCTAAAGTGAGAAGAAGACGCAGATAACTGATAGCAAGGGTTATAACCAGAGTCTACTGTACAACGAAACTTTGAGCCCTTGGCGGCACGTGTTGACATAGTTCAAACGAAATGAGATTTTACGTTGACTTCATTTTGATAGGAATCGGGTGAGACAAGAAGAATTCGAAACTTCCAAAATAAGGGCCACCCTAACCGATATCCCTATACTTCAGATAGCTATAACAGCTGAACCGTATTGTTATAAAAGCAATATTCTTTCTTCAGTGTGCTGTCGCTATTTTACAGCAGTTTTTACCGTGTAAAGCACCTTGACGTTGAAGCATGAATGATTTCATGCCTCACCAAGATGGGCCGAGCCTAGGCTACCAGGCATGGCGCAACTCTGAAATGATAACATCATTTCAGCCTCAGCCCATTTGTTTCCACAATCAAGACCGAACACTGGAAACAGGGTTGTGATAGCATATGCCGTCAATGGCAGACCATACAAAAATTTGTTCGCCAAGGATGAGCCAACGCTGTAGCAATCTTGCGGCAGGGTTGCGCCCATCTCATGCCAATGGTCACTTTTATTTTTTATTGTAATTGAAAATAAAATGAAAAATCCATTCTATCATTTCGATTGAACGAAATGAATGTCGGAGAATTTCAACATGTAATTTTTCTGATTAGTTTAAACTGATGAATGACGTAAATCCGGTGGTCCTGGCGTAGAAGTAGGCGGGTCTGGAAACAGATGAAGAATTATTTCTGTCATGGAATCTTCAAAGGAGACTTATATATTGATTGAATGCTTGGTTCGCCACTCGCAGGAAACAAGCATCACTCTGGTGAGAGTTATTGTAATTTGCTGTTTGAGAAGGAAGTTTCACTCTTAGCAAAAGCTATTACTCAAGTCGAGTCAAGCTAACGCCTAAACTGAGCGAGGCCATCGCCCAAGCTGAGCCAAGCTATTGCCCAAGCTGGACCAAGCTACGACCCATGCTTGGTGCAACATGAGAATCCATTGTCATTCAGAGTTGCCTAATGCTTGGAGCAGTGTCCCGCCAAGCCCTAGAGAGCCTCTGTTGAAAGCATGCTTTTTCCTTCAAGCAATATTGGTTGAAGGATGGGCCAAGCGTGGCGCAGCCAATGATCAATGATGGATCAATGAAGTCGATTTATGACTTCCCGTATTGGTACAATGTTTAGACCATTGTCAACCATCCTTGTCCCTACATAGATTGCCCAGCTTTGGCTGGCAGCTTTGCGTCTAGCTATATTCCGTCGTCAGCATTGGCGGAGCCTGAAGATTTTTATATGGGTAACTTTTGATTTTTCATCGAATATTCAATTTTTTTACGTTCAAATATTGAGTGTTGAAAACTGTCAATTATTGGCGTTGAAATATCAAACTTTGAGACGTGAAATTAACATAAATACACTAAAATCCCTTACCATCCGGTGATGAGAAAAATATTGGTGAATATTCATTTGTCTCAGTCCCTACGTTGCTGATACGTGATTGGCTTCCTCCCGCTGATCCCACCTGCGCTCTCTGTGATTCCTCTCCTCGATGTGCAATGTGCAATACCTGTGTTAATAAATGTACAATTGTCTTGTTGTCTCAATGTGTTGTGTATGTATACAGATATGTTCCATGCGTTGCTTACACCATACTTATACGTGCGCTTGTGGAAAGAAAAAGGGAAATACGAGATGTACAAGAGATGTTCCTGGATTTTGATTTCTTCTTCCCTTTTTTCTTGGTTTTTTTCTTTTTTTCAACTTTATTTCAATGTTCTCGTCGTGTGAGTGAGCGTGTACGTGTCGTGTACTCTATCTCTATCTGTGTACGATTAATTCTGATACCTTTATGTATCTTTCGTTTCTTCACGTGTATCAGAATCTTCATCTCAATCTCTTTTTCTCAATCGATCCCAGTTTTCTTTCTCCTCTTTCGTCTAGCTTAATGTAAAGAAAACAAAATAATCATTTTTGAGAAATGATCTTCATTCACTTTGATTTCTTTTCTATCGATTGATTATTATTATCAATTGTCAAACGAAAGTATATAACGGAATCGGGAAATTATCTTTCTCTCTCTATATATATATTATATATATATATATATAGCAACAGGAACAACAGCTACATCTCATCTACTACATCAACAACAACAACAACAACAACAATAACAACTACAACAACAACAACAATACCACCGATCATGATGATTACAACATCAGGATTAACAACAGCACCAAAAAGCTGCAGTGTAGAAAACAATAATTATATAACAACAGTAACAATAACTCATTTCCATTGCATATATATTTGTATATCAATATTTGTTGCTGCCTGTCGCCTGACTGACATATTCTCAACACGCGTGCGTCAAAGCAGTTGGCAATTTGAAAAAAAAAAAAAAAACAACAATAACAGTTACAAAAAGTAATATAACCAAAACAATAACAACAATCAAATATATATATTATATATATATATATTAAATTATGTGTCAACAAAAAATCGTTTCAGAAATGCGCCAAACAAATGATATAGAATCTATACATGATTTTTTTTTTTTTTTTTTTTCTTATAAAATCTCTTCCTTTGAGTTTCTTTTTTCCTCACAAACACCACATTGTATTATAAAAACCTTTCTCGCCTTACTTTTTCTCGCTTTTCCTTTCTTCCATCTTGTTCGTTTCCACGACATCAACAACCTCAAACGATAACTAATTCACCTCTTCTTCTTCTTCTTCTTCTTATTCACTTCTTATCTTCTATTTTTGTTTTCTCTCATTCTTCTATAAATATATATATATACTTACTACTATATATATAAAAATGAACTAACTTTAAACTTGAAATATACTATACCTACTAATATATACCTCTATATACCATAACAACTAATATACCAACTCTTTAACACTGGTGATGGTTGTCTGTGTTGTGCTGCCTCTATCGTAGAGCAAGGAGGCTGGTATCCGCACTCTGGTCGCTCTCGACGACCAGGGAGGTGAGTTAACCGCTTTTATAGCAATCAATCAACATGACCGCCTATATATATATTCATGTTCTTTTTTACTTTTCGTCTTTTTTTTTTTTCTTTTCAAGTTTGAATTTGTTTTTTTCTTTAGGTAAATATTGCGTATATATATATATGTATATGTATATGTGTATATATATATATACACATTTTTACATCACTCTTGCGCACATGTTATATATTACTTATATACTCTGTATTTTATATTTTTATATATATTCTGTATAGAAATAGTTTTCATCTCATACATTGAACACTCACACTTGAATTTCCATTCCTCTTGGAAGTGTGATGATGGACACATCGATACCAGGGGATGATTATCAAGTTGAAAACGTTGATATTTTCTCACCATGGGTTTTGAAGAAAATGTCCCTCTAACCTCTCTCGGATTCTCTATAAAATATATTTTCATGGTGAGAGAGAGAGAGAGAGGAGGGGTTTTGGTGGGAATTGTTGAGATAGATGATAACGAGAGACGTGTAAATGAACTACTTGATACTTCTTGGACTTGCTTTTCTTATACTCAGAAATATATGTATAGGATGATGATGATGACGATGATGTACTTTCTTTCCAGTGGGATTCAGTGTGGAAAGAAGAAGAGTGTACTGTTTTGTTTTTTTTTCCAAGAAAAATCCATATGCTCTAATCTTGATGCTCTCTCGAGGTGTTCTCAAGTTTCTATCGTTGTGTGAAATATAAAAGAATCAATTTTTCAGTCCAGTTCCTTCCAGATATTATAGACAGAATATATACGTTGATGATACGTTAAGGGGTTATGCCACTGTAGAACGAAACGAAGTAGCTGAAGTGTTCAATCTGTTTTTCAAGAGGGTGAATTCTTTGAACAAAGGGAAGAAGATCCGTTGGAGAACCGTGGAGTGGCCTAACTCTTTGATGTGGAATGCGGAAATCTTGGCTATGAATTGGCTATGACAGAATTCATTCTCCCGATGTGGTGTATATTTTGTTGGATTCTCTGAAATATTCATTCGGTTATCGATAATGGAAAAATTGAATAATACGGGAGAGTTATAACGTGAAAAGATGTTGCTGAGGTTTGAATCGTTCTTTCCCGCGCCGAAATTTAGTAACTCGCACACGGTCTCGCATAGTCTCGGTTATGAAATAATCCGGGATATTAATGAGATCTCGCTGACAGTCTCGCTAATCATCTCGCAAAATTATTGTAAAATTTTAAGATTTAGAGTCAAAATCGATGAATGAATGAAAAAAGAATATATATATCCTTTTCTGACCTGACCAATGTCCATTCCAATGGACATAGAATTGAGCAAATTATCAAAATCCTTCCGGAAATCAGGATAAGGAAATTATTCAAAATTACATTTTCAGTATGTTATTATGTTTTTAAACGGAACTAATGTGATGAGAATTTTGAAATTTTTGATACCACAATTTCCACGACTTCAACCAATTTTACTGATTCTACAGGATGCAGTTTGAATATTAAAGAATAATATGTTCAACTTCAAAGAGGTTTTGAGTACCAAAAAGTGTTTTTCGTATTTTAAAGTATTTTAATACACAGCTATATGATGCAACAACATCATGTATCCATTACAATGGACACTGGGCGCCTGTTGGCAAAATTCATCTACAACAAGGTAACAAGTGTACATTCGAAAGAATAGAATACTACACTGAAAAAAGGCTGGTAACAGTCGTCAAATATATTCTTCAGATACGACTAATCGAATATTCGATAACACTCATCAAATAATTGATGACAATTATTACATTTCATGTACGTGTTCATAATGATTGAGTATTTGATGAATATTTGATTGATCATATTCAAGAATATATGTATATATTTGATAACTGTTACATTCGGTGGATTGAATCCGTTCCCTGCAAATTTCATCAACTTCAAGAACACCCACAATTAAATCCCCGATTGTAACCATAATCTTTGAATTCGAAACTTTTGAACGATCTCATCGATCTACATGAATCATTTCTCAAGTGTTCAGGAGTTTGGTATTCAATTTTTATCAAAAATTTGTGAATTATGGCATAGTTTTGCACAACTCGTCAAAAGTACCAGGAAACGGATTGAATCTACGCACTGTACCAATCCTTTCTTTCAGTGAAGATGAACGAAAATGAACATGGAGAAAATTCTTACGGTTGGCCGACGTATAAAAGTGACTACACGGAAAAAAATGAACTGTTAATTTTACCAGAATTCCGGTTACTATATGGACAGCAAGGAATATCTGTGACTTTTACTGGAATTCTTGTTAAATTTACCGGAGCCCTTGTTAAATTTGCCGGAGACTTGATTCATTTAACTAGAAATCCGGTTAAAATAGCAGTAATTCTTGCTGTCCATATATTAACCGAGTATTTTTTTCCGTGTAGAAATTAATAATCATGTTCCAATGGAGTCAAGATAAAAATCCGTTACAAGAAAGTTGTAACTCTCTCATAACATTGGAATTTTTAGTGGTATCACTCCAGGATGTCCAGCCTCGGAGAATTCTAATGGAATCGATTAGCCATCAAATCAGGTTCAACGAAATGACCAATGAAACAAATAGAAAATTCCCGAACTGGACACCCTGCACCGATACTACTTCGCATGTGGCGCCGATATGCTACGTAGGTTGGAATTGAAAATAGACAAAAAATATGAGCTGATACTTCGTCTTGTTTCTAAACACTCATCAACAGCCTGGATTTATAATTGATGAATTTTTCTTTTGGAAAATTACCTTTCCCGTTGAAATTCTTTCTAATTTTCGTTTGATAATTGAATCATTGAAATTTGATGAAGATTTATCAGGTATGTAAGTATGAAACCGGAATTTTTGTACAGAAAAAACACGTTTATTGTAATGATATGATACAAAGTAACTTATTCCAAGTATTGTCCGTCGCTATCTATACATTTTTTCCATCTTCCTGGCAATTTGTGGATTCCGCGCCAAAAGAACTGTTGCTCTTTTGAGGCAAACCAGTCATCGAGCCATTTTCGTACATCTTCGTAAAAGAAGTAAAGCGCTGCTCGGCAAGTGCGTGTCCCATCGATGCAAACAAGTAGTAATCGGATGGGGCAAGGTCCGGTGAGTAAGGCGCGTGCTGAAGAATCTCCCAACGGAACGACTCTATCGTTTCCTGGACCTGTTTTGCTTTGTGTGCTGGTGCATGGTCATGCAGCAAAATCACCTTGTGTCGTCTTTGTTGGTATTCTGGTCGTTTTTCACGCAAAACTCGATCCAAATCGATCATTTGTTGTCGGTAGCGTTGAGTATTGACAGTTTTCCCAGGTTTCAGCAGCTCGTAGTAGATTACGCCCTTCTGATCCCACCAAACACACAGCATTGTCTTTCGTCCGTAGCGGTTTGGTCTTGCCGTCGATGTTGATGGTTCACCCGGAGTAACCCATGACTTTTTGCGCTTAGGATTCTCGAAATATATCCACTTTTCATCGCCAGTCACAATTCGATGGAGAAATGACTTTCTTTGGAACCTGGCGAGCAGCATTTCGCATGATGTTTTGCGGTTTTCCTGCTGTCTTTCGTTGAGTTCATGTGGAACCCATGTCCCCATCTTTTGTATCTTTCCCATGGCTTTCAACCGAAGGGAGATGGCTTCTCGGGTCACCTTTAACCGATCCGCCAGTTGTTGTTGTGTTTGAGCGTCGTCTTCGTCCAACAAGGCTCGCAGGTCAGCGTCTTCAAACTTTTTCGGTGGTCTTCCACGTTCTTCGTTCCTGACGTCAAAAACGCCACTTTTGAACCGTTTGAACCACTCGAAACACTGTGTTTTACCGAGAGCATGCTCACCAAACGCCTCCACAAGCATTCGATGCGATTCGGCTGCGGTTTTCTTCAGATGAAAACAGAAAAGTAGTGCTGTCCGCAAATCGTAATTTGTTGGCACAAAACTCGACATGTTGATCTCTAATAAACTAACGCTACTGAATGAAACTCGTGTTATTGTGAGTTGGAAATCTTTGTCGGATATCAATACAATAACAAGACACCGCTGACGTGATGTGTCGGTAACTGCATCGACATCTAGCGCCACCTATGGGCCAATTCCGGTTCCATACTTACACACCTGGTATTACGAATAATGATATAGAAATATTTTGAATTTTTCGTTCTTCTCTTCGTTCAGTCATAGACACCCTGTGTCCATTGGAATGGATTACATATCAGTAATTTTGAATCTACGTTACTAAAAATTCTGTAAAAATTCAGAGATCATACTAGGAGCTATAGAAACTATTGCCTATTGAAAAAAAATTTTTATCATTATCAGAATGAAGCCAGGTCAGAATGGGATAGATTTCATTGGGAATCGAACTTGGATCTTCGTAATCCCAGATCTGATTTTCTTGTCGCTCACCTGTGATACTGTATAAATATAGCAGACCTTTAAAATTTATATAGACTTTACTTGATTGAAAATGATTAATACATAAAATAATTATCCTAAGATGAGTATTTTGCACCAACCGATAAATCTTCTATACGATGCGAAAATTGTTGTTACTGGAATTGTGTTGACATGACAATACATATTAAATCTTCATTATACACCCGATGAATTGAACCATAGAAATTCCCCTGTATCTTTGGATAATGGAAGTTCATGCTCTATCGAATGAGAAAACAGAAAAATAAGAAAAAGTCACTCATGAATCAAGTAGGAAACAATGAAATACGAATATGCTATGATCGTCGGTGAAACAATATCATTGGATCTCTTCTCAATCATTTATCACGGAATAAGTCGTGCCAACTTGAACATTCCCAAAACATATCTGAGATGATTATTCCCAGAAAAACTTGAAGAATGATTGGAGAATGAGATTTTTCTGAATAATTGCTCATAATTTATCAGGTTATAGCTTTCGTCAACAACATTGTCGTCAAAAACAATCCAGTCTCTTCCCAACCAATAATACGAATCACCGATGTTAGGTAATGGTTGTAATTCCAAATCCTCAAGAAATTATTGAATTACCGATTCTATGACCTTCTCAAGAAAACGTCGTAATATTGAAGGATGGAAAGGTAGTGTTGCCGCGATCTACAAAACGAGCTATCACGATCTTTACATTTCAGCCTCGTTCAACTGAAAGTACATTCTTCCATAGTAAGAAAAATTGGGTGAAAATACAATCTTGAGAACAGTCAACTTGTTTTGGGAATCAAAATTGAAATATAAGTTTATGAAATCAAGTTTTGAATTAATCTTTATTCGATCTGGACACGATCTGAATTTCGATCTGGCTCGAACCGCTTGGAGTGTTAATTAATTGAATAAAAATTAAGATTAATGGGATTGCAGCTCGATGTAAACTGACTCATAATCGAATTTCAGTTCTAATCTGCATTTTAACAAATTTTTACTTCTCATAACTTCAATTGAAGAACATTGAAATGTAAAGATCGTGATAACTCGTTTTCTGGATCGCGGCAACACTACGGAGAGAAAACATTTTGGAAGGAAATGTCTTTTCTATAACGGAAAACTGCACGATCGATTAGTCAGAGATGAAAACATCAATGCATGCATCAATAAAAATTCAATGAGACAATGAAATATTTCATACGTTTAGAAAAGAGGTTTGAAATTTGAAGTGATGTGACTACGTTCGTACTATTTTTTTTCTAAAAACTGAGGCAATAGATGAAAGGGTACGAAAATGGGCTATGGTCCGAATATGGGCAATCGAAGTTGTAGGCTTGTATGGCGCTGCCGCTTGGTGGTGACCGATTCAACATGTTCCTTATCACCGACCAATTGCGTGCACAGCAGTTAGCGATTACAGTACAACGTTTTTTTTTTCTACAAGTGAATTTATATTTTTCGGTGTCTCTCAAAACTTTTTCACGTATGCGATGTTTTCAATATTATTACTAGTCATCCGTTCCATTGGATCTGACACGATATGTAGCTTATCCGGGAAGTATAGAAACGTAAATTAACCGGAGAATGAATTGATATCATAACAGTTTCGCCAAAAGCACCAAACTTCCAACAGTTTCAACAAAATTTTACGGGTAGCCCATATTCGAACTCCACTTTCAAAAATCACAGTTTTTACGTTTTCTAGGAAACATTTGATCATCTCTTCAATCATTGTGAATAAAATATATCGCACAAACACACACCTCTGGTAATAGTTGTACACAGTTGGAAATTTTGTGTTAAATTCAACACATTTCACATGTCCCAAACGGTCCACACATATTTTTGTGTCGATATCACATAATGTATTTGTGTTAGCTAATAACTCAAGCTCGATGTAAATAATATAACACAAAAGGATGTTGATAAAATTTTGATTGGAATTTCCGATGGTGTAAATTCAACAGATAAGTACTGTCAAATGAAATCCAAAATAAGGAATGAATCAACAGTTCACAAGTGTAATTTATGGATTTTTTCACATCAATCAAATGTGAAAATTCCACTTTTTTCGTGTTGAAACAATGCATAAGAATAAATTGAAAAAAAACAGTACTTCAATGAGCATTGAACATGGATCGTCGGGACCGAATGTTGAAGCTGTATCACTCAAGCCACTGCCGGTCCTTTGATTGAGTGTACTTTCTTTGCGTATATCGACTCGCACTCTATCTTCAAATTCATATATCTAGGAAACGAATTTCCATTACAATGAAAGCTAAAACCAAAATGCATGAACAGTTCTTCCGACGACTACTAAAGTTACACGTACATAGAAGTTTCATAAAAAAATAGCTCCCACCACTGGCGATCTCCCCTTGGTAGTTGAGAACAACACAATTTTTATGTTCAATCTTGAGTTGAATAACATTTGTGTCATTTTGACACTTTTTTTCACTTGTTTGAATGATTTCACATTATAAATCAGTTGAGACCTGATTACACAAGGACTGTCTGTAGCAGTTACACGTGGTTGTGTTGAATATTTAACAGAAAATTCATGACACACGGATTTTTTAACACATTTACACAAAATTTTCAACTGTGTAGGTTCTTGCTGTGATTCTTATTTGGATTTTTTGCGTGAGGACTGGCCAGTATGAGATGAAATCAAAGTGGTAGCCCATTTTCGGACCCTTTCATCTACTATGCGAGACTTTGAGCGAGATTATTAACCCTTTCTGACCTGGCTTAATTCTGAAGAGGATAAAAATTGTTTTTCAATAGACTCAAAACCTCTTTGAATTTGAACATATTATTTTTTAATATTCAAACTGTATTCTGTAGAATCAGTAAGATTCGTTGAAGGTAATGGAAATTGCAGTATCAAAAAGTTTCGAAATTTTCATCACATTAGTTCCTGCTTTGATTTCCGGAATGATTTTGATAATTTGCTAAATTCTATGTTCATTGGAATGGACATTGGTCAGGTCGGAAAGAGACTTTCTGCGAGACTCTAAATTTCCACGCGGGGAAATACATAGATTCCAAAGATTCAATTTGCAAAGTTGAATAACAATCATTCACCAGATTTTGTGGGTTTGAATATCCGTTGCGTATCTATAAATCGATTCAAACTTCATGAACATTTGATGAATATGTGATATCTTCGTTTTCGATATCGATAGTCGCTTGAGAATTATTAGTGAATAATATTCGGGGGAATGAAACGGTTCGAGATAATTCAATGATGAGATATCGAATACCAGATAATGACAGACATTTTATGTACAGAAAATGCAAATACCCTATTCTTCATAGTATCACAGTGTGTGTAAGCTAAGGCTTGTAGCTACTGCTACGTTGCTTTGAATTAATATACGTATCATTTTTATTTTTTTTTCTATTTAAATTCTCTTTCATGTCATCAATTTCGAATTTTGTACAGTCATCGAGGATAAGAATGTTGTAAAAATTATAGTCCACATAACATATATATATATATATCTGTACGTATACCGTAACACGCCACACGTAAAATCGGTGTTTAGATATTAGAATATGTACAATGTTTGTAAATTGTATATTGAATGAATTAGAAAAATGATTTATTTGATTTTCTTTATTATCATCTCTCACAGTCGTAGTAGTTTTGTTCATATGCATTGGGTGTTCATTTTAGAAAAGTGTGTTTTCTTTTTGCGAAATTCATGGATACAGCGAATTCGGTTGTGTCGTACGTCGCGGTATGGCACCGAACGCTGAGGAAGAGGACCAACCGCGGAAGATGAGGATATTAGAAGTTATTCTACACCCTCATACACCGAAGGAAAAATGATTAGTTACTCTCATTCTTACTCCAGTTGTTGATATTTGGATCACTAAAAGGGGTGTTGTTAATTTCACTGACTTTAGTTGCTGTTACTAATTTGAAACTGCCTTCAATAGAGTTTTTATTATCGGCTTCTATTCTTTTATCGCTTGGAATTAACTCCGGTTCATTATCCAACCAGAAATTCACAACAGGCGCAGTACTGCACCAGTACTGCACCAGTACTGGCCAAGACTGGCAGGGTACTGGCATTTGTCTGGGATGATACGCTTTTTTGTACTGGGGATTTAGTACTGATACTATTATTCGGAATTAGTGCGGTGCATGTACTGGATCAGTACCTGGCCGGCATTAAGCTCTCAGTACTTGTTTATCAGTACAGGCATAGTACTGTATTTCTATGTATCCAGTACTGATCCCGTACGTGTTGGCGAAGTGTTGAAGACCCAATACTGGCACCGTACTGCACCTGTTGTCCACATAATTCGGAATTTTCTGATTGGGTACACGGAGAAAAAGGTATCTTAAAAAGTACCATAATTTATGGAGTTTCTGCGCTGGTCTGACCTAGTCTAAATATTTACCTGAAAAACCTCTAAAAGTACCATTAATGTCTTGGACTTTTATACGGAAGGTACCATACTTATTTCAAAAAGTCCAAGAAATTATGGTACTTTTAGAGATTCATGCAAGTGAATATTCCGACTCGGGTCAGACCAGCGCTGAAAATCCATAAATTATGGTATTTTTCAAGATATCTGTTTTCTCAGTGTAGTTTAAATTATTCATTTTTCTTCGGTGTAGAATAGTTTTAGATAACTCCTCATTCTGAGAGGGGCAGTGGGGGAGGTTCAGAGAAAAGCCACGGTAGAGCTAAATGGGGGAAGAGGGGGTCAAAAAGTTGCAGAAACAGAGCCACGTAGTTTATGAACGGCCCAGTTTTTGACAGCATATTCCAATTCGAGGTTGCCAGGTAACAAACGGGACAGTTTACCGATTGATTCCTTCTTTTAGAAACTGGAATCTGGATGGTTCGATAGAATTGTCCTACACCGAAAAAAATAATTAACCGTTAGCTGCCACACTTGTTTGCCGTTGAGTAGCTGCCACACTGGGGTGTGACGCACCCCAGCGAAAGAAATCGACGATATGAATTTTCTATGTGATATTTTGACTCGCAAATGTTTTTCGGTACATCTTGAGACCTTGTTCGATAATATAGTGTACAAATATTGGATCAATTTTCAAGTTGAATATAAAAACAATTATAGATATCTCGAAAACCAGGGAAAACAGGTTGTTTTACCAACAAATTCTAGAAACCTCAATTTTTCATTGAATGATTACACAATTCAACTGAGTACTCTTGAGATACATTTATCTTATGACGAACAGTCCCAGAAGGGGGTTTTTTGAAAGCAGATAATAATTCCGACAAATGATAGGTGAAATTCTCAAAAAAATCAATTTTCTTATTTCTTGGAACTTGATCGATCATTCATTGTTAGAATGAAAATGAAGCAAGGCTGGTGCTTCCAGACAGATGCCATTTGCCTAGCAAGCAAGTGGCTGGATTCAGTTGTTGAAATATGCCGCTATTAGCATGAATGTTTTCCATTAACGTGCCTCAAACTACACTTTTTTGAGCTCTGGGGTGCGATACACCCCAGTGTGGCAGCTGACGGTTAATTACCTTCACTCCAAATTAGTTGTTGGTATTTGGATAACTAAAACGGACTTTGGCTCAACTAAATTCAAATTTAATTTCTCTGACTTTAGTTGCTGTTACTAATTTGAAGTTGCCTGGATCCTCCAGTGAGGGATAAGACAACGGCCGCCATTAACGGGATAAACAAAAAATAAGTACCTTATTTATGCATCATCCAATGAGTAAGACCAAATAATCCATCGAAGATATAATATAAAGTCCACTTTGCCGTCATGTTTTCAATGAATCATTCAATTTTATCCATTGACCGACGCGCAAATTAACCCCTATCTCATTAATGACGGCAAGTAAAGAGCCGATTGTCTCATCCCTCATTGAAGGGTCCCTATTTATTAACGGCTTCTATTCTTTTATCACTCGGAACTAATTTTCACAACTAACTTCAGTTCATTCGGTCAAATAAATTATTTTTTTCAGTGTACTTCTATCCGGCAATCCTGTTTCAAATCGGTAACCGGATCAGTTTTCAATCGAAATCCCAAGCACAAAAATCGTTCAGTCTCTTCCGTTCGGGGAAAAAAAGACAAAAAAGAAGACGGTCGACGTCCGTTGGCTTGGGGGAGAATGAGAGAACGATCCTTGTTCTGCGAACCCAAGATCTCGAAAACTCTCTTGAATGCTAAAAATCTGTAAATCTGTAGTTAGCTTCATTTAGAAAAACAAAACCTTGTTTTAGAACGAAGCTGAAACTGGCACCCTTTTCGACACTTGGTCCATAAATGGGACGATGTTTTTTTTTTCTCATCGTAGCCTGATAAGGTTCTAGTAAATGCATGAGCAAATGGAAAAAAGATGGTGCCAATTGACTTGATTCGCCTCTGAAGTGCCGTAAAAGGTCTTAGAACACATCACCATGAATATAGGTTTGTGTTGGAAAGAGGTGCGCATCTGAAAAGTGTAGTAGAACGCTGCTCAATCGATTTCTGGAATAAAACAGCTTCAATAATGTTTCGGCTGCTAAAGAGTAAGCGTAAAAATCGTGTGTGTTTTCTATAGGACCGCGAGTTTCAGGGTGAAATACATTCTGAAAAATACCCTATGTCGATCATTTGCAAGGGAATACCATTTCCCGGTGAGCACAACAGAGACAGTTGAAGAGATACAGATAGATTCTTGACAGAACCGATTCTTATATAATCTTGATCGAAAATTGATACTATTCCACCTCCAAAAACAGTGCTGTGCTCACCGGAGAATGGTATCTGCTCGCTAATGATCAACAAAGAGGATTTGTTAGAATGCATTTCAACCTGAATATTGCTGCTAATTTCAGCTTCATTGTTTTAGAAAAGAAAAATCAGAAAACAGTTGCAGCTTCTTTCGTATTTTCTCCTTAGATACATGAATATATATGCTATGTGGGTACCACGTATTCATATCATACCATCGAATCATTCTACTTTTGTTCTCATTATTGAATATAGAAAAATTCATGATCGCATAAAAGTTGAAGAATTAAATCTCATATGTATTGGTAATTCACCCGCGTTGCTGTGTTTCAGTAGTGACAGTATAGTAGTTATATATGTCTTTAAACGTTACATAGTTTTGATATCCCTTGATCGATGCTCCGCATAAAGCATTCGTCGGCCCGTCGTCTTACCATCGCCGAGAACCATCGTGTGTGTATGTCATTATTACATTGATAATGAATTATGCGTGAAGATATCTGTACTTCTCTGTCACCGCAATCCGCTCGCTGACAACGAGAGAAGAAAGACAGAAAGAAAGAAAAAAAAAAGGCACAGAGAAAACGGATTATCGTGGGTCGAGGAATTCTTTTTATCCAATTTTCATGTATGAAACAATATATGGGACATCACGGAATTGTACGAAACTTCACGACGTTTAGGGTCAATCTCGAAGAGGTCGAATGTCAAACACGTGGAATACGTGGATGACGTTACGATAACCGTCGCTGAATGAATTTATTATTTCATTTCATATTTTTCTTTTGATTCCCCTTCTCCTGCATATCCTAGCTTCTCTTTTGGAATTTTTCTCTTCTTTGATTTCCTTTCAGTTTCTTCGTAAATGCGGTAGACAGGATTCGATAATCCTAATCCTATTTTTGTCGAATTAACAAACTCTTCTACACTCCATCTACATTGTGGAAAAATAATTGATTCATTGGAACGTAGAAATGAAAATGGATTCTATTTAGCTCAAATTGGGGGAGTCTGGGCCCAGGCAGGGCCTCCTCGATTCAGGGGAAATTTCTACCTGGAACCCGAGTCGGAAAATTGTAATATTTTCCCCTGTGTGCATCAACGTAGAGCCAATTCCAGGCCATTCCCATCCAGGAAAGGGCTGAAGTTGGATCAATGTTTGTGCGCACATGGGGTTTCAAAGCCCGATGAACTCCGTGAGACGTACCCAAGTGTGTATCGCCGATATTGACAATGGGACTAACCTTGGCCCTATTGTTTGTTCCCATACAATTATACTTCGTAGAAAATGGAAATATTGAACTTTGGTGCAGGCCCGGCCCTAAGTTGAGCCAAGATCGGCTTAGGTCGGGCCCCATTGTATCACCTAGTCCTCGGGCAAAGCAATACAGCCAGGCTGGAAACGATGTTATCATTCCAGAGTTGGTCCCACGTTAGGTAGACATTGGACCCGTAGTAAATACACGCTTGGGTAACGATCCAGAGTTGAATCGAGTCGACGAAAGGTTGATATCAGGTTGAATGCGACTGTTAAAAGCAAGATCAGGTTGAGAACGGGGCGAGATCAGGGCGAAAAATGAAATCAAACCTGATTCGCTCCGTAATACGCAACGAATCAGAGTTGACGTGATACGAGCGCCATAATTTTTACAGGTCAAACTACAAAAAAATGCGTGCAATAATTCAAAATATCTCTCTGTACAGCACTTCTTCAGCAGTTCAAGAAATGCTGTACAGAGAGATATTTTGAATTAATGTACGCATTTTTATGTAGTTTGTCCAGAAAAAATTTCTAAAAGCCCAGGTGCTCGTATCCCTTTAAATCAGCTTTCATTTTTTGACTCGGGAACACGGAAAAAATTTTAGGACTGTGAGAGTTCGAAATTTATATAACTTTCACAGTTGAATTATTTTTGGTTATGCAAGTTGAAAACAACATTGAACTCGTGTAGTCACACGATGCGGGGCCATTAAATTCAATTGTTTGGCGTGAGAGAGTGCGGCGCTGTGTCGAACTACGAGAACTCAAGCCATCGGACTCTCAGAGTACGAAATCTTGGACAATAAGAGTCGGAAATCTCTCGCAGTTCGACGCAGCGCCGCATGATTATGAGAGTTCGATGTTGTACTGAACTTTTCCAATCCAATTTTTCAATCGAGTCAAGTCAAAAAAAAGTCGCACCGTTAGTGTTGAAATTACATTTGAACTCTTTCAGTACAAACGGTTGTGTAGATTCAGTCCTAAAATATTTTTCGGGAATGAACGGGTGACGGACAAGTGTTGGGCCAGTATCAAATCGACCCTGGTTGGACAAGGTTGGAATGTCAAAGTGCTGCCGTATAACGGAAAAACCTTGTTAAGTCGCATTTTTGACGGAAATGAGTTTTTTATATCATTGGATTCTTTAGAAAATCCTCTATTTTATGGTATTTCCAAAAATGACAAATACTTCCAGAGTAGTGGCGATAAAAAAACAAGAGGAAAAATATGAAAGAATTATGATAGAAAATATCGTAACAGAGGATTTGTAAATCACTTCGAAAAGGTGACAAAATTTCTGGAAATACAACGGAGAAAGATCCAAGTCGAGTACTTGACGCGGATTTTTGGTTGTAAAAGAGCACGAGAATGGCTCGTAATACAACGCAACAACATCGTATGTACTCAGGTAGTTTCTTTCGTTGTAAATAGCTCGAGTTCAGCCCTCTCATACTTGGGATAAGACACATAAGTACATTCCGATAATCCTCGACTGTCTTCGGCTGAACTCGGAAATGTTTCGTTCAGATAACTACGAATAAACTCTGAAAAATCTCGCATTTTGTTTCGCAGAAACTCTGAGACATTCTAAAACTCTAATGAAAAATCTCTAATATATTTGGAATATTTTGTACATACTTTGTTCAGACTTCATCACGGGTTTTTTCATTCTTCTTTCAGAGGAATAGAAACGGAATTGCGCTTGGGAAAATTCTAATAAAACTCAGATAAATTTATGAGGTTTGAAAAATCCGAATATCATATGTTGAAAAATCATATGTTGGGAATTTATTGGAGTTTTTTCAGAATTTTTTCAGAGTGTAATTCCGTTTCTATTTGAGAACTGCTGTAAACTTTGGAAAAAATCTGAAAAAAAGTTTGTACAGAATGTTCCAAATTTATTAGATTTTTCATCAAAATTTCACCGTTTGTCAGAGTTTTTGCAGAGAAAATGCGATGTCTCTCAGAGATGATTCATGCTTATTTCAGCGAAATATTTCCGTACGAGTTTCATAAAGCACACGCATGATGCGATAAGGGATACTAAAGTAACGGACTGTATCACAAGCTCATCCTGGTTATGAACTAGCTTTTTCCTAACCAGGAAAGAATAATTTTGTATGATTAATCCGTTAAGGACCAAACGTCCGTTTTTTCACCACCTTTTTCAACGACATTTTACGCTGTCGAATCGATTGTCAAAAAATTTGCGGATAATTATTTTCGATGTAAAATTATCTGAACTTTCAGAATATGGAAGCAGATTTTCGGAAAAATGCGAACTGGGAATGTTATAATCGTTTAAATAGAAATATTTTCGTCTCGAATTAGGGGAAACATACATCTAGGGGATGAAATTTCTGCGTCCATGGACCCTGAGCTTCAAAGTATGTGAGATGGTTTTTCGAAATTCAAGATAGCGACACTCAATATGGCGGCTAGAAACCAAAATATTTTTGCTTTTTCTTATTTTTCGTATTTGAGCAATATTCCTGAATGAATTCGATGTACACACACGTATTATTGAGTTTTTGGGGTCGCTGATCACGAATCCGGGGTCAGATTTGCCAAATTCAATAGGGCGGCTCCAAAATGGCGGCCTAAAATTGTTGAAACTGTACGATTCCCAAGAAAATCAGTACATGGGGGGTTTCTAGATCTCTGATGACTAATCGGAGGTCAGACTCTATGAATTCAAAATGGCGGTTCGAATATGGCAGCAAGAAGTCTCAATTTCCGTTCCTCCAGTTTTTTGTCAATTTATCGATATTTTCCTCCTCACATAGATGGATCCGAGTATTCTTCGGATCACTGAATACAAATTTAGTGTCAGATCTGCTAAATACAATATGGCGGAGCCAATATGGCTTCGGAAGAGTACTGCAATTGTCTCATTTTTCAAGTGTTTTCTTCGCAGTTGCTCAACTGTCATTACATATTTCGTTGTCTCTCCAATTTTTCACAGTTTCATCTTTCCCCTTTTGGATTCTTATCTTCATATGTTATTCTTGAGCACTCTGAAGGAAACCCAAGTTCATTCTTCGGATGTAATCAAAGCCGTCAATTGTTTCAGATTCGCAATTTTTCGTTTCTGATGCAAAAAATAAGGAAAAATTGAAACAAAAAAAAAAGACTCTCGTAAATGTTTACCTCCACGTGGTGAGAGTTGGGCAACGGCGATCAACACATCGACGGCAGAAAACACTTAGAAAATGAGACAATTTCAGTACTCTTCCGAAGCCATATTGGCTCCGCCATATTGAACTTGGAGGATCTGATACTAAATTTGTATTCGGTGATCCAAAGAATACTCAGATCCATCTATGTGAGAAGGAGAATATCGATAAATTGACAAAAAACTGGAGGAACGGAAATTGAGACTTCTGGCTGCCATATTCGAACCGCCATTTTGAATTCATAGAATCTGACCTCCGATTAGTCATCAGGGATCCCGAAACTCCCCATGTACTGATTTTCATGGGAATCGTACAGTTTCAACAATTGTAGGCCGCCATTTTGGAGCCACCCTATTGAATTTGGCAAATCTGACCCCGGATTCGTGATCAGCGACCCCAAAAACCTAATAATACGTGTGTGTACATCGAATTCATTCAGGAATATTGCTCAAATACGAAAAATAAGAAAAAGCAAAAATATTTTGGTTTCTAGCCGCCATATTGAGTGTCGCCATCTTGAATTTCGAAAAACCATCTCACATACTTTGAAGCTCAGGGTCCATGGACGCAGAAATTTCATCCCCTAGATGTATGTCTCCCCTAATTCGAGACGAAAATGAACGGATAATACTTTTTTGAAATCGAAAATTCGTGTTTTTTTCTATTTAAACGATTATAACATTCCCAGTTCGCATTTTTTCGAAAATCTGCTTCCATATTCTGAAGGTTCAGATAAGAAGGTTGATAAATGTCGTTGAAAAAGGTGTTGAAAAAACGGACGTTTGGTCCTTAACGGGTTAACTGTGACCATTGCCCTTCTGAATTTTGGATTTAATCCATATGATCAAATGTATGATCAAATGAAGTCACACAAAATGGGTTCTTTTCGGGATAATGATTGGTGTAATTCTTCAGTAATTGAATTATGTTAGTTGTACTACATTGAAAAGGTATCCAAGTATAGGTTATCTGTCGATGAATGAACATTTCCAATAAAAATTAATCGAAAACTATCAAATAAACCTGTTACAATCCGCAAGCAATTCCACAAATTTCCTATAAAAGCAATTTACTTTTTTCGACAGTATGCTCTTTGCAATGAACACTGGTTTATTCTTAAAATGTTTCATCTAGAATCAAGATCATTGGAAAGGGATGTAATTAGGTAGTTTCTTCCGTGGTACGGCACGGTGATCTCGAGCGCTTATACTTGGAAAAAAGCCGCAAGTGACTTTATGGCTTTTTTCGCTAGTATTTTGGAGAAAAAAAAACCTTAAGTCCATTTTCACATAGTTATCGTTAGAAATGTTAATTTTACTCGGCAGAATTGAACAGAACGCATCCGGTTTCCTATAAAAAGAATGTGACATTTATAAAAACTTCATCCTATGACAGAATTATAAAGGAAAATAGTAAATCTCGACTTTCTCAGTTTCGATCCAATTGCACTTGACAAGGTTTCTCGGTTGTACGGCAGAACGGATCAACGTTGATCCGATGTTAATTTCTACTAGGGCACTGGAACGATTGTGAAGATTGCCCTGATTTTCATGCGAAACAACACGGAGAAAAAGGAATTCGCTGTGGCAGCGAAATCTACTTTTGCTGGGTTCCTTTTGCCGGAGCAGCAAATTTTTTGCTGTGACAGCAAACTACTTGCTGTTCCAGCAATCTTGTTAGCTGCCGCAGCTAAAAAATTGCTGTCGTAGCTAACACGATTGCTGTTATAGCAAATTTTTGGCTAGGTCAGCAAAAAATTTTGCTATCCTATATATAATACCTCGATTTGCTGCGTCAGCAAATTTTCTCTCTCCGTGAACCTTATCGTGCCGTCTTCTTGGCAATTTCGGTGGTAGCTGTGCACGAAGAAATCAGTAGTCAGGACAAGTATCACGTCAGCTGCTTCAACTAACTAAAATACTTCGTAAGTTGCCAGGTATTTACGTTAGCTGGTGCAACTATCGAGTTATCCCAAGTAGAAATGCTCTTGGTATTGGCGAGTTTTGTAACGCTCAACTAGCCAGATACTAGACACTTGCAAGTACCTCAGCATACGAAACTCGTCAATGACTAGACCATTTCTATTAAGGTAGTTCAGGCAGTCAACATGATACTTGTCCTGATTACTAATCAGTTGCAGCAACTATTCGAATAGATGATCGAAAATCGACTATTCAAGTAGTTGCTCCAACTATTCCTTTTTCTCCTTGTGCTGGCTTTGAATTGGCCACTTCGGCAGAAGTACCAATCCGAACATATCGGCCAATATAATAACATTCCTACCAGAATTGCATGTTTCTTTTTTTTTTGTTTAATTTTTACTCTTATATTTCTCTTTCTAATCCTTTTTGTGTTTTTCTATTCCATTTAAAACACGTGGTGGATATTTTGCCTTGCAAAAGAAAAAAAACAAAAGCAGAAAATAAAGAAGCATCTCGATTGGTGTGTGTTTTTTGTCTTCTTCGTCCTCCGCTCGAGCGGGTGAAACATCCACAGTGTTTTACTTGTTTTTTTGTTCCTTTCTTCTCTGTTGATTTCACAGTTAAATCAATATCACGCCCATCAACGAACAATCTTTCACAATTTCGATAATATTTGGATGATTCTCGGCGCACATCGTAGAGCGAGGAGGTCGGAGCGAACACTCTTGTGATGCTAAGTCATCAAGGCGGTAAGCAAGATTTTCAGTACAAAGAAAATGAGAAAAAATAAGCGAAAGGAAAGCGGACGAACGACTTGGGGGCTAGAAAACAAAAAATAACAATAGAATAGAATAAGAAAGATGAAGCGAATCAAAAAAGAAAAGAAAAAAAAATAAACAATAATGGATGTGTTCGGCAATTACGATGAGAAAGATTTGGGAATGAAATTGGAGTGACGTATATTGTGATATTTGAAATTTCTCTCTATCTCATGCAGATGTTGTTCCTCTATTCTTTTTTTTTATCCTGTTCCTGAAATTGGTTTTGTTTCACTCTATTGCGAATTCTCTCTCCTCAACTCTTATTTGATCTCTCTCTCTCTCTCTTTCTCTTTGTTTTCAAGTTTTTGGATGTTTGGGAGTGGGAAGAAGAGATCAAATGATGTTTCGAAGAGAGAAGAAGGGAGTTCATTGTATTGTTTTTTCCTCTCTGATCATCTTCGTTCACGTGAATAGTATCGATTGTGGTGAGAATGAGTGCAGATTGCGTGATGTTATTAGAAGATTCAAGCTCAAGTTTTTCGTTTGTATTGATGTTTGAAAACTCTCCCTTTTGATTAATTCTCCAATTTTTGATACCCAGAAAGAATGTGAGTAATGAAATTTTGTAAATTAACCATATAACAAGACAGGAGGATCTTGATGGTTCTTTAATGATCCCTAGTAGAAGTTTTGGACGGGGAAATACGAGGGCCTGATGAGATATGCCTGACTTCCTATCAGGTTCTCATCAGGTTTTGTTACGGTTCTTGTTATCTCATCCGGATCCTGTTGTACCCTTGCGTTACAACCCTACACGGAAAAAAATCCCCATATAAAAATTGAATGAATAGTCAGGTAAGGATCACAGCAACACTTCTCTCATTTACATAAAGCTGAAACTAGCAGGCGTGGAGTTAGCGGTCGATTGTTGTAACTTTGGAATCAAGGTTATTGGAGCTTTGTTTATACCAGAAATCGATTGAGTAGCATCCTGCCAAACGTTTCAGATCCTCAAATCCTTAATAAAAATGGTGTATAAAGAGTTATGAAAAGCAGCTGCTAGCTCTACGACTACCAGTTTCAGTTTCATCTAAATCACTTTGGTAACAATGTAAATATAACATTGGTTCCAAAGTAACTTTACGCCAATCGCATTCATGTGAGCAGTTATTTCCGTGTATTTGAATCCTCCCTAGTGGAAATATTTCTCTGAGAATTTCTGGAAAACTCTCAGAATGTCGAACATTCTCTGTAAATCTCTGCAAGTCTCAATAAAATTCAGAATAATTCTGAAAATATTCTGAGCTTTTCTGAAAAACTCTGAGAATTGGAATTTCCACCAGGACTATCAGGGGAATCAGGTGAGGCCCTAATCTAAAAAATAGGGGATGCCCGATCGGATTTCTACTAGGGATACATTGGTTATGTTTGGAAAAAAATGATAAATAAGTTATTCGCTAGGTTGAAAATGGAATTTCATATACCAGAAATCCGGGCCCAGAAGGGAGGGATGTACGAGCTCTGATTTTGCGTACACGGGAGAGAATGATGTTGCTGATATTCAGATCGCTGAGAATTGGTCATGGTAGTTGTTGTTTTTGTTTGAGATTTGGGAACAAAAGTTTTCGCTATAGAAGCTAAAATTCGGCTGTTGCAGCAATACACTGAGAGAAATTTCAAGTTAAATTTACTAGGGAATGATTGGAATGAAGAGACATATTGACTTCTATTGAAATTGACTGTAAAACATTGTCAATTTGATCAAGTTTCTATTTTGATGCTATGGTAGGCTTAATGGAGACAGTATGTTCCTTCATTTTTATGATTCCATACTCTTTGAATTCCTTGGAGTGGAAATCCACTCCCAAAGAGTGAACACACTGCACGTACAACAAAGGTGAGATTTCACTCCATAAGAGTGAAGATTCAACACGAGGAGTGTGAAAATTCGCTCTTATGGAGTAAAATCTCACTCTTGCAGTATTTTCACTCTTTGAGAGTGAATTTTCCACTCCAAGGAATTTAGAGAGTAGTCAATTCAACTCTAAACTTCTCTCAGGGTATTTTTCGCTATCTTAGGAAATCACTTTTTGCCCCCGTAGGTTAGGGTGATTCAAAAAAACATGATTTTCGAATTTCAATGAGTGCCTGGCTGAAAAACTTTCTATGGAGTCTAAGAATAAGATTGAGCCCAAAAGAAGAGCAAATCGGATGATTTTTAGATGGTGCGCAAAGCGATTGTTTAGATTTTAATGGTTGAAATGCGAAAAAGTTGTTCATTATCGCTGTGAACCTATTCTCTCGAAGTTTGCATGGTTCACGAGTTGATTCATCAATTTTTTGTTTTTTTATAAATAATTGAAAACCAAATTTTCTTAATTCCTTGATTTTCACACAGATATATATGAATAGACATTGTAATATATAAATATTGCTTAGAAATTAAAGGAATTGGTTATTTACAATAAAATAGTAATAAGCAAATTGATTTGATGATAAATATTGATTACATATAATATTCAATACACATATGAACTCATAGATTTTTTCCGATCTTAGGGACGATTGAATCAATGAAAAATTGATTTTATTAATTAATTAATTGGTTAATTGAACCCGTGATTGATGTTATTTCAGGAAAATGCATGCAAGCACGCCTCTCGCCGGATTTCTGGAATAACTCACCTATAAAACATCGTCTCGTTACGTTTGATGTAAAATAAGCGAGTTGAAAGTAATTTTGTTTTATAAAGCAGCTACGTATGATCTATAAATTATCAAAAAATTCTACACGGAGAAAAAGGAATACGCTGTGGCAGCGAAATCTACTTTTGCTGGGTTCCTTTTGCCGGAGCAGCAAATTTCCTGCTGTGATAGCAAACTATTTGCTGTTCCAGCAATCTTGTTAGCTGCGACAGCGAATTTTTAGCTGTGGCAGCAAAAAATGTTTGCTATTCTGTATATAATACTGAAAATTTGCTGGCGGAGCAGACATTTTTTGCTGCCACAGCTAAAAAATTGCTGTCGTAGCCAACGCGATTGCTGTTATAGCAAATTTTTCGGCTAGGTCAGCAAAAAATTTTGCTATTCTATATATAACACCTCGATTTGCTGCGTCACCAAATGTTTTCTCTCCGTGTACAAAATGTTGGAACAGTCCTTGGAATACTTCGAATCATGTCGGGACAATGTTCACCGGTAGTTTCAAGAGCTAAATGTATTCAATAAGGTGACATATTCTGCATTTAGCGAATCAACGGTATAAATTTTTATTAAAAAATTGCCTAAATATGAATAATCGGTTCGTGCGCGCCCTAAACTTGATTTGATGTTCAAGTGGACATAAAAAGTCACCTGATTATGCAGATTTAATTGGAATACTCGGATACATTTTTTGGGTATTGAATTATGAAAATTTGGTTTTCAATTATTTATAAAAAAAACAAAAAATTGAAAAATGACCCGTGAACCATGCAAAATTCGAGAGAATAGGTTCACAGATACCGCATGAAAATTTCGTCAAGTTCTATACAAAATTGCAGGAGTTATGAAACATTTTATAATGAACTGTTAGAATTCTTAGACTCCATAGAAAGTTTTTCAGCCCGGCACTCATTGAAATTCGAAAATCATGGTTTTTTTTAATCACACCACTGTAGGTGTCGTTTCTCAACCCCATCCATTGAGAAACTGGAAGAAAATAATGAGGAGCTGCAGAAGACTCCAAGCCCGGGGCGAAATACTCCATTACCTTTCTTTTTCCTCTTCTTCCTCTCTCTTTCTCTCTCTCTCTCTCCCGTCACAATCAGAAGAATTCAAATTATGCTACTATAGCCAAGGAAAGAAAGGAAGTAGCTATAGCAGCTACCCCTTTTTAACCGTTGTAGCTTCAGCTATTCTTTAGCTACCGCGGTAGGAAATCGTAGCTGTGACTGAACAGTTTTGCGGTTGTTATTTGACTAGCCAAATAATTTAGCTGCTCCTACCGCTATGAGTAGCTAAATGAGTAGCTGTGACACGCTGAAAAAAATGTCTTCCAGCCAAATGAATGGTTATTTGTCCTGTACCGAATGAATATTTATTAGTATCAACAAAATATCCTTTGTAAGCAAAATAATTTAACTAAATTAAACAAACGGTTATAATTATTCATTTGCTGCATTGTTAATTTTTGGATTCCTGAGGTACCGGTGTTTGAAATAGATCAAATAAATCCAGCCTTCTTGGAGTTTGTAATTTCGTATTTAATAGTGAAACCAGAAATTACAATTGAGTTTGCTATTTATTAAAAGCAGCAAAAAAAGGCGCCTACAAAGAGGAAATATAATTACTTAATTTGAGTTCGCCACGTGTTGACAAGTGAGGTTATGCATTAGTCTCACATACCTTTTGTATTTCTATGTAGCTTTGACATACCGCAACTGTAGTTTCAAACTACAAATAAACTTTCTCACATAGACGGAAAAAATAATCCAGCTGCAGCAGCTAAATAGTTAGCACGGACACGGACAGCCATTAAATTAGCTCCTGCAGCTAAATTTTAACTGCTACCGCAAATAAATCAACTGCAAATGCAAATTCTTTTGCTGTAACAGCTAAAATTTAGCTGCAGGAGCTAATTGAATGGCCGCCCGTGTCCGTGCTAGCTACTTAGTTGCTGCAGCTAAATTATTTTTTCCGTGTAATACAAAATAATAATTGCATAATATTAATTGCACATTCGTATCTGAATAGATAATAGCTGACTCGTGTCTTTCAAGGCATGACTGCACTTGCATATGCTCGAAAGGTGAACATAGAGGAAGGTATATTTTCTAAGGAATCGCAAATACAATCGATTATAATCACTGATTTCGCTTTGAGTGCAAGGGTAGGTGACAAATATTTCTTTGGTATAGGACAAATAACCACTCATTTGGCTGGAAGAAATGTTTTTTTTTCAATGCAGCTAAATAATAGCTCCTGTAGCTAAGTTTTAGCTATTCAAATAATGGCTAAGTACTTTTTCCCGTGTAGCACGTACGGGTTTAGTGCTGAATACATGGAGAAATACAGTGCTACGTCTGTATCTATGAGCATTGAGAGCTTGATATTGTTCAGGTACTGATTCAGTACCCTACACGGGAACAAATAATGTTGATATTTGGATAGCTAGAAATGAGCTATCAGGTACGGTTAGTGTTGCCGCGATATTATCGTCGAAATTCAGAAATAATCGATTATCTTAATTTTGACAGGTTTTCATGGAACTTTTAACGCGTAGATCTTCGACTGTGCACGAAATGAAACGGGATAATGGATCATCTTGGTCTTTTAAACAAAATAAATCAAAATATTCTTACACTATCGTAACGATAATTATCGATATATCGTAACGATAAATGGAAGCATATCTTGGTTTATTTTGTGTACAAGTCTGGGATCATCCATTATTCCGTTTCATCATGAGCCTAATCGAAAATTCGTGGATTATATATTCCATAGGAACGTGTAAGAATTGAGATAATCGATTATTCCTCAATTATCGACGATAATATCGCGGCAACACTAGGTACGGTGGCTATTTTTTAGCTGTAGCAACACAAGTTATCGATATAGTAGCTAAAATTTAACTGTGGCAGCAATATTGTCGGCTATATAAATATATCGAATTCACGAATTACCTACCACGGCTAATTCTCAGCTACCATAGGGAATTGATTTTTTTCTGATTGGAGTTGGGCCTGAATTTCAATAGCCAAAGTAGGTACAGGCTTCATCGCACAGTAAAAAGTCCGACTAAAAGTGGCTGCATCTTACTTTAAAACTTGACTGAAATTCAGTCTTTTCCATTGTGTCGGCATTTGTTTTTGATGCTTACTTTCAGCTGAAATAGGGCTAGTTTTGGCTGCATCTTAAAATCAGCTGATATTAAGGTTGAAAGTGAGTTTTACTTTTTATTGTGCGTGTGATCGACCAGGGCGGATTTTGTGGTTCGAATAAAGCTTCATCGTTAGCCTCAGTGGTTCACGGAAAAATTTAGTTGGCTGTGAGATGCACAGCCATTGTTTTTAGCTCCTTTAGCTGAATTTGAGCACATTTTGCTGAAAATTTAGCGAATACATAAACCTAATTTCTCGTAAAATTCAATCGAATTTCATGATCCCGAAAAGAGGACCACGGTTTCCTTAACATTAACATCGAAAATTCCTCAAATTTCTCTGAATCCAAAGTCACACGAGAAAAAGTAATGAACCGTGAGATGGACAGCCATTTTTTAGCTCCTGTAGCTAAATTTTAGCTAACGTTGTTGAGGAATTAGTCGTCCCGTGGGTGCTGAAATTTCTTTCCATGCGATTCTGGACAATTTGTTCCACACGGGGAGAAAAGTTGTATTATAAATTACTATTTCGCTAGCATGTACGGGACAGACTTGCCCATATTATATCATTTGATTTGGCACTTTCTAAGAATTACTGTATTTGATAATACCTCATGGGAGAATTCTGTCCCCGTGCATGCTAGCAAAATAGTGATTTATAATATAACTTTTCTCTCCGTTTCAAAGGAAACCGCCGCGGCCTTTGTATGGCTGGACTCGAGACTCCCGAGTAAAACCAACAAAACTCAATTTTCCCAGTTCTAATGCAAAATTCTTCGGGTCAATGTACAAATATTCTAACAATGAAATGGGAGAAAATTTTTGAAAATGTTTTTTTCAATTTTGAACACAATTAAGGTTTATTTGAAACTGTTGCAGTGTCGAAAAAGGTTTTGTCTTGGTCTTGGTCTTGGTCTTGAATGAAAAACAATTGCTTTATGCTCCTGGATGCAATCGATATCAGCCTCCCAGACGTGTTATTTCCAACTATTATGCACCCACACTTGGACTTGATGTAGAAATTTGTCTTCGAAGATCGTAAAATTGAATGATATTTACTATTTTTGAATTTTGCTCAAGAGTCTCGAGTCCACCTCTACACAGTAAAGAAGTTTGGTGAAAATTTCACTCATCTGAGTGTTGAATTCCACTCGCTCCAGTGTGGAATAATTCAAAGGCATACAAAAACCTTAACACACGGAAGAGTGTGAAATACACTCGCCTTCAATGGTAGAAAAAACGCACTCCCGCGCGTTGACCTGCAAGAATCCCTCAGAGTCACAATTGAGTGTTGAATTTTAGACTCAATTTTTTACTGTGTAAGTTATTTGGATCATCGTAATTCCGAACCACTGGAGCGCTAATGAAATTCCTCTTCTTCTTTCATCGTTATTGTATTCAATGAAAATGCGATAACTCTGTTTTTCTGATCAGTTAGTTGAATCTCAACACACCCAATAAACACACGCACGTTATTTCAACGTTGAAAGAACGTTAGACTGTCAAACGGACGTCAATCGTTGATTTTTAGTTGAAATTTGATAGGGAAATAGACGACCAGGAATGACGTTTTGATGACGTGTAATTTAAACTAATATTTAAAAATAACCATCAAACGACGTCCTCAAAAAATGTATTTTGAATGGGTTCGAATTACGCGTTTAAAGTGTGTTTATAACACCTTGTGTTTGAACTTCAATTGAAGATATTCTGCTAAAAATGTCGAACGAAACCGAACAATGGTGAAAATTTCAACAAAGAACAAGATAGTAAATAGCGTGGCATACTTTCCAAATTCTGTCATCCTCAGAAATACTATTGTTCTCGATATTGAATGAAAAGTTTTCAAAATAATTTGTTGGATTCAATTCACGTTTTAGAACCATCATTAGGATGCGTCAATATTTGACGTCTTTCAAACGATGTTCAAACCGTTGATATGACGTTATCGTATGGTTGAAAAACACGTTGAATCAACGCAAGAATATTGCTAATTCACAACGTGTGGTTATTGACTGTTTTTGACGTTTTTCAAACGTGCGTGTGTTTACTGGGCACGGGGTTGCAGGTGGTTTGATTCATATATCGTCGATTATCGATCCATTGGAACCACATGAACCATAAGAAAAATTCTAATCTGTTGAAAAGGTTGAATGTTTTGAAATATTGTGAACGAAATATCGAATGAAGATGATTATAAGGGAAAAAACGCAAAATCAATATCCCCCTCCAATCCTATCTCTTCTCTCTTCGTCATTTCTGTCTTTTGTCCTGAATTCATGTGAAACAAAAAACAAAAAAGAAAACCGAAATGACAAATCTCCCGTATGTTTGTAACCCTCGCGGGGTGTGCGGAGCGAAGGAGCTCCACTGGCATATCGGGGGTGCGATCCTATCTAACTCCGACACAACCAATTTATCCGATATGAGTGCTGATTGATTGGCCAATTTGCCTGTTTAGAGCCACGAGGTCGGGATGAAAACCCTCGTGATGCTGGACGAACAAGGCGGTAAGCCATCCAAATAATCCTCAATTAACTGTTATTATTTTCATGTGAATCTTCTTTTCATCGTATTGTTCTTTTTTTTCAATTTTTTTTTCTCTCTACTCTTCTACATGTATATATATATATAAATATAGATATGTATATGTATATTACATATTCATATCCAATCGAAAACACACTCGGGACGAAAGATTTAAACGGTTTTTTCTCCTGATTGTTGAATAATGCGGATGGGAATGGTACTTTTTCGTAATTTTGGTCTGAATTTCTCCTCCAACGAATGAAAGTATAATAAAATTAAGAATAAAACCACGAAAAAGTACTGTTTCTATCCGCATTATTCAACAATCAGGACAAAATCAGTCGAAAAACGAAATATGAGGACAAAGACTGTGCAAATTTTTCGACTCGGGCTACGGACGATTGAAAAGATACACTCTCCAGATTCAAATCAGTGAAATCTCACTATTTTTGTAGTTAAGAGTCGACCAGTGTATCGAATCAGTGAGATAGCAGTGGATAGTCACTAGCAGGGGGTTGTGAGCTAATGTCAAATGACCGGTGAAAAAAAAGTTTGTGATAGTCAAACTCACATCTGAAAATTAATAAAATAATTTGGCAAAAATGTCTGTTTTGGAACAGAAATTTTCATAATTTCTCAAGATTTTGCAACATTATCATGAGAAATGGTTCTCTCATAATTGTTCATGATTTTTCCATAAACTTCTTTAAGAAATTATACTGCTTCAAGGATCGATGGATTTACCGAGAATTCATGAAGAGAATTAATAAAACTTGCAATAAATATGGTAAATTGTAATCGTGTGTGATTTTCCATAGAGCAACAAGGAAAAAATCTAGAGGTTTTTTGAAAAATTTGGTGTAAATTTTTGTTCATGAGAATTATCAGTTTTTATGAGAAATTATGAATTCTTAGGGAAAAACATATGTTATAGTTCAAAATTACCACGAACATATGTTATACTCAGCATTTGATTTATGAAAAATGTTATGTAATTTTATGAGAAATTATGAGAAATATGGTAAAATATTGAAATACATAAAAAACTATGAGAAACTTTCTCGTAAGGGTCGTTTTCTCTTGAGAGATAATCTTTTCTCAGTGATTTTAATAAAACAACTTCACTTTTGGAGTCGTGAATTTATGATTTCATATCAATAGAAAAGTCGAGATGGTTTTATGTCCTTTGAAATCAGTGAAACCACGTTGATCTAGGACTCCTAGAGTCCTTAGATGCGTGAAATTCATGATTTAGGAGTCCTAGATCAACGTGGCTTCACTGATTTCAAAGGACATAATAACATCTTGACTTTTCTATTGATATGAAATCATAAATTCCACGACTCTACAAGTAATTTGTTTTATTAAAAAAACTATGACCATGTAAAAGAAGTGTACAATACACAGTAAAAAAAATTCCGTCATTGTGTAAAAAAGAAGTACGTGTCAAAATTCAAATGTTGAATATTTAACTACGTGTTAAAATTCAGGTGTTGAATATTTAACACTTTTGTGTGTTCATTTAACACACTGATCAAATGCTGTTCGATCGATTCATTTTCAACACATTAAAATGTCATTCGAGTTCAAATTAACACTTCATAAGTGCCACTCTGGAATCAACACACATTGAGTGTGAAGAAATGGAATTGAAGGAATGGAGTGAGACTCCCCGCAAAAATAAGTTATGAAGTGTTGTTATTTACGATTCAAAAAAGGGTTATGTAAAACAAATGACGTCCAATAATAGCTCTTTCACGGTGAATAGATTATTGTAGGTAACAACGGAATACTGTACTACCCACGTCAGCTTTTTGTATAACGCTACGAATTCATTCCAACACCTAATACATAATATTATTTACATAATATTATCACAATCTCATACTAGAATATGCATAGAATGCAATTCCCAATCAGAAAAATCAGAAATATGCCAATGTTGACGACAGGTGCAGTACAGTGCCAGTATTGGGTCTCCAACACTCGGCCAACAAGTACGAGATCAGTACTGGATACATAAAAATACAGTACTATGTCTGTACTGAGAACTTAATACCGGCCAGGTACTAACCCAGTACTGGCCCTGCACTGATTGCGAATAATGGTATCAGTACTCAATCCCCAGTACTGAAAAGCGTTATCATTCCAGACAAATGCCAGTACCCTGCCAGTCTTGGCTAGTACTGGTGCAGTACTGCGCCTGTTGTAAATTTCTGGTTGGGTTTCGTGTCCAAGCGAAAATCGTTTTCGTTCGTAACTGTCTAGATTTATTTAGAAAAATGAATATCAAAAAATGATTGTTCGGGTAACATCGCTATTGATATTTCAAATAAAATGTTTAACAAGGTGAAAAGGACAACAGAACTTTGAAGACCCTGGTTTGCAGGATTAGGGTGTTGAAAAACCGTTTGCATCTTAAGGGTTAAATCAGTAACATTCCACTGCAGGGATTAGGGAATATTCACTGATTTTGCACTGCATATGAACTGATGCCATTGCAATCAGTGAGATTTCATTGTCTTCAATTTAGAGAGCAGAGAGAGAGTGCATTGTTGGAAATCATAGCATTCCGATGATGATACATTTCAATCGGCAAAACGTGTCCCCGAAATATATATATATATATACATGTATCGAAAAATCAACTAACAACACGATTCAACAGTTATTCTATAATCCAAAGAAGAAACAAAGAAATAAAAGCAGTCCATCCACGAACGACAAGATCTCTAACTACAATCCAATGGTATACACCCACCAACACCTCTCTTTTTCTCTACTCAGGGGATTTTTCGTTTGATAGAAGGTACAAAATACGGTACAAGAATATAGGTCGAATGGAAAAATCAAAGGGATACAGCGAACACGTTATTAAACAACCGTGTACCGTCTTCTCTTGTCATATATTTTTGGTTGTTCTTGTTGTTTGATTTTGTTTTGCACGTCTTATCGAGTCTTATTCATCGGGGAAAACAAATTTCTTCACGACAAATAAAAGAAAGGAGAAAAGAAAACAGCAAAAACCAAGCGGGGCCGCACTCTTCGAGATTATTATAGTATACAGCGTGATCAAAGTTTTATCACCGAAACATAAAATTGTACGTTTCCGCCGACACCTTCTTTACATATTTGATTATTCTCCTTTCTCTCTTCAGCGTATTTTATTATTCGTATATACGATTATATTGATAAAACACCTCTCATCGACAAAAACAATTTCAAATACAATAATATGCAATGCAGTACGCCAAATCCGCACCCGCGCACTCTGCTGCACTCACTCTCTTATGATATTTCTTTTTGTTCCTTATTGGTTTCATTTGATATCATCGAACACGAATTATTATTTTTTTCTTTTTTTTCTTTGATTTAACGTCATCCAAGAATTTTTCAATCGAATCTTCGACGCGAGAATCGAGAAGATTCAGTTGAAAATCACCATATAGTTGAATATGTTTGTCTAGTTTATGTTTTTGTGCCTTTATTTTAGAGTACGGCTCGGCAAATTATTTTCATAGTTAGCGAGCACAATTTTCTTATATGAGAAGCAGAATATATATATATATCTATATATTTGTTTATATATATGTGCTGTGGATGTTATTTGGGGGTTTTTTGTTTTTGGTGTGGTGCATCGGATGCGAGGCATCGATATTTATGGATTTTTTGTTTATCGTGGATGAACAGAGCAACTGGACCGCATCGAGGAGGGTATGGATCAAATCAACGCGGACATGCGGGAAGCCGAGAAGAATCTCACTGGAATGGAAAAGTGTTGTGGACTTTGTGTTCTTCCATGCAACAAGTAAGATTGTTTTTTTTATTTCATTTTCTTGTGGGGAATTCTTATGTCGAAGGGTAACTTTGCATGGGGTGGCACTTTTGATATACTTCTGGATCAGGCTGTACCCTGTTAGAATTTGAGAAGAAAAAGGAAAGAACTGAACGAAATGAATAGATTCGTGTTATTAAGGGCGGGGTATGGTGATTTCGACGGGAAAAAGGCATATTTTGAAGATTTTTTTCTAATATTCTAATAAATTTTCATTGAAAAATATTGGAAATTGAGCGAGTGATGAATTGACAAACCTTTGGAGGTGCCTCGAGAAAAAGTTGTTTTACGGTGTTCACGATAACTCGCGACAGAATCATCTGAAACAAAAAAAGTTTCTTGAGGTAATGACGAGGGGTTTCTTTGTTCTCTTCAGGTTTCAATTTTTCGTAGCACTTGGAAGCGAGAAAAACGGTATTCACTTTAGAAAATCAACTCGATTGTTGTTGTAAAATTGTTAATTATTGAAAAAAAAGCCGTCGATATTACCTGGGAAATCATGCGAAGAAGTACTGTGCGAAACTGCGAAACGATTGGTGCAGTAGATTTTGAGATATCGTGAATACGGACTTCAATGATGACAAACTTCAGAAAAATTCTTGAAAGTTTTACACACTGAAAAATTCCAAATAAAACTCGATGATCTTCTCATACTCACACAGAGTCGTGCATGCCAGGTCCATAGAGCAAAACGCTACCATCAAGATGCTCTAGAGCATCTTTTTGCGTTTGTCTCCTTTACTGTTGTGCGCCGCTTGCTCCTCTGATCTAGTAATTCGCAACTTGTCAACTTGTCGCGCCCATTCGTAAGACCTCGGCTCTGTACCGACGTGCACCTCTTCCACAAAGGCAAACAAAGCAAAAGAACCTTCATTGAATGTACATGCAACTACATTACCCAGGTAGGAAATGCCAATATTGACAACTGGCCCATGCTTGGCAAAATACTGGGCTGCCAAGCATCGCGAACCAATATTGGTCCAATACACGCCCTTTGTTCATTCTAGAAATCATACCGGGTTTCATAGGAAATGCCAATATGACAACTGGTGCAAGCTTGCCAAAATATTGGGCTGCCAAACATGGCAAACCAATATCAACCCAATATAAAACCGTTTGTTATTTGAGAATCTATACTACGTTTCATAGGGAATGTCATTGCAACAAGTGGTTGAAGCTTGGCAAAACATCAAACTGTCAAGCATGGTGAACCAATATTGGGTCAATGTACAACCAATGTTTATTTGAGAACCTATGCCACATCTCCATATTTGTGATTTTTACAGAGTTGTACCGATATCCCTGCTAAAAATCTTATCGTTTTCTATGGGAAATTTTTAGCAGGGATGGCATGAAAAATGACGTGATTTTTTTCTCCAAGAAGTATGTTTGAAGAATAAGGTTGAAGCATGGCAAAAGTTAATATACACAACTTGGGCCAGGTCCGGTTCAATCGTACGAGCCAAGTTCCAAAATACTCATAATACATATATCATAAGACATTGGGCTATGCTTGGCATTGCATTCTGGCCCGATATTGAGTACCAAGCCTGGCACGAGGTTATCATCCCAAGCTTTCACTAAGCTTGGGCCATTTTTTCTCATGGGTTCTGGCCCAATATAAGTCATAATTGGGCCAAGATCGGGCCAAGCTCGGGCCATTTGTTAATTCCTACCTGGGTAGCTGCAATTTCAACAATTGTAGAGATGCCACTGACTGACTCTGGAGAGATTTTCCAAATAAGATGATTGAGACTCTCGTTATTATTTTGTGTGGAACCTCCAAGACATCGCTGCAAAACTGCGTTCTTGCTCAAATCCTTATAAATGTGCTTGATGGCTCCTAGAACGTCAGTAGGAAGGGCTGTGTAGCTGTGTTTGAATGATTTCAGAGCATCTGCAGCCACGGAGTTATCGATCAGGGATAAAAATCCAACCCGGAGCCACGGTCGCTCAGATACTCAAAACTTTGTCGATTGAGCAATTGGATCGTAAAACTCGCCGAACGAACACGTTTCGGCATCTGATCCAAGAGCCCAATAGAACGAGGAGGAAAGAATTCGTCAGAATAGAAAATAAAAAATACAGCCTGTGAGAACTCATCGGAATACACATTTTTCTTATGGAAAATTTTATTTCTATCATCACTAGTTTCATCACGAGATCAAAATTAGGAAGTGCAAATTTCCATTTCTTCAAAATCAATAGAATCCAAATTGCCAGGTGTGTGAGTATGAAACCGGAATTTTTGTGCAGAAAAAACACGTTTATTGTAATGATATGATACAAAGTAACTTATTCAAAGTATTGTCCGTCGCTATCCATACATTTTTTCCATCTTTCTGGCAATTTGTGGATTCCGCGCCAAAAGAACTGTTGCTCTTTTGAGGCAAACCAGTCATCGAGCCATTTTCGTACATCTTCGTAAGGAGTAAAGCGCTGCTCAGCAAGGGCGTGTCCCATCGATGCAAACAAGTAGTAATCGGATGGGGCAAGGTCCGGCGAGTAAGGCGCGTGCTGAAGAATCTCCCAACGGAACGACTCTATCGTTTCCTGGACCTGTTTTGCTTTGTGTGCTGGTGCATTGTCATGCAGCAAAATCACCTTGTGTCGTCTTTGTTGGTATTCTGGTCGTTTTTCACGCAAAACTCGATCCAAATCGATCATTTGTTGTCGGTAGCGTTGAGTATTGACAGTTTCCCCAGGTTTCAGCAGCTCGTAGTAGATTACGCCCTTCTGATCCCACCAAACACACAGCATTGTCTTTCGTCCGTAGCGGTTTGGTCTTGCCGTCGATGTTGATGGTTCACCCGGAGTAACCCATGACTTTTTGCGCTTAGGATTCTCGAAATATATCCACTTTTCATCGCCAGTCACGATTCGATGGAGAAATGACTTTCTTTGGAACCTGGCGAGCAGCATTTCGCATGATGTTTTGCGGTTTTCCTGCTGTCTTTCGTTGAGTTCATGTGGAACCCATTTCCCCGACTTTTGTATCTTTCCCATGGCTTTCAATCGAAGGGAGATGGCTTCTCGGGTCACCTTTAACCGATCCGCCAGTTGTTGTTGTGTTTGAGCGTCGTCTTCGTCCAACAAGGCTCGCAGGTCAACGTCTTCAAACTTTTTCAGTGGTCTTCCACGTTCTTCGTTCCTGACGTCAAAATCGCCACTTTTGAACCGTTTGAACCACTCGAAACACTGTGTTTTACCGAGAGCATGCTCACCAAACGCCTCCACAAGCATTCGATGCGATTCGGCTGCGGTTTTCTTCAGATGAAAACAGAAAAGTAGTGTTGTCCGCAAATCGTAATTTGTTGGCACAAAACTCGACATGTTTATCTCTAATAAACTAATGCTACTGAATGGAACTCGTGTTATTGTGAGTTGGAAATCTTTGTCGGATATCAATACAATAACAAGACACCGCTGACGTGATGTGTCGGTAACTGCATCGACATCTAGCGCCACCTATGGGCAAATTCCGGTTTCATACTTACACACCTGGTACATCATCATACCTCATTGAATTCCACAAGTGCTTGGTAATTCCCTCGAAATATGTTATATTATGTCACAGTTGTACAAAATTTGAGACAAATTGCACATTTTTCTACCCTCCTTTGTATTTTTATTAATTATATTGATTATAAACGATGCAAACTTCAGAAATAGGAGAAAGTGGCATATTTCCATGGGAGTTCTTTATCAAGTTTTGTATTTCTGGAGTATTTTCAGCAAGGAGGACTCTTTGTTCACCCCACACTGAGAGGAAAAATTTCCGGGAACAATGAAATTTTTAGTTGAACAGTCGCTATAAAATACTTCATTGACTCGATTAAATATTCATTCGATCAAACAAATATTTAATATGCTATGAAATATTTCATCAATTGGAACAGTTATTTAATTGAGTCATTGAAAGTTTATTCGAATCAATTAAATATTTTATGGCGACTATTCAACACAACATGGAAAGAAATTTCCAGCGTTATAAGCTTAATATCTCAGCACTCACAGGACAGCTGATTTCTTGGCAACATTAGTTAAAATTCACCTGATGGAGCTAAAAATTTGCTGCAGTAGCTGAAATTTAGCTATTGGAGGTAGAAGAAAAAAAATAGCTACCCGCAGAGAAAAGTTACTATACTTTTCTGTGGAGAGTGACGGAATCCTGTAATTCATTGATAGAAAGTATAGTAATTTTAATTACAAAACATAATAAATAACCTTGCAATTTGATTTTGTCCCCACTTTACTGTAAAATCTAGTAATTTTTTAGGTAACTCTCATCCGCGTGTATCCATCTCTCAGCTAATTCCTTTTTTCCGTGAAAGACATATTTTACACAAGACAAAAAGTCCTGCTCACTAAAAGTACTCCGGAAGTACAAAAATACTGCCGATTCCTGACTTCGACGTTTCATGAAATGAAAAACTATCTCATTAGAAATATCAGAAATAATCTAAAACCGTCGACGTCAAAGCCCCAACATCCCTCGTGGAAATGTCACGATATTCCGCAATGATTTCTCACGAAAAGAAATCCCGATCCAATCGCAAGACTCAATTCCCTGATGCGTTGCGCTAGTTCACAGGATAATCAGTACAAATCTATACTCCTTCGCTGAAACTTCATTACTCTAACGAGGATTTCAATATCACGGCAGAATATAGAGCGAGCATGTCCATCAGAGCTCGTATATCGAGGGTGCAGAGATAGAAACGACCCTGTCATTTATTCAATCGCCAAGAACATCGACTATCTTTTTCATTCTTTATTCGCCACCTCTGATTGATTACGTTAATCAATTGGGACCGATTAATCGGCCATCACATGACCCTCTCCAACCTGTTGAAATAAATCCTCCACGAAACTTTCATTATTTTCGAATCTCTTTTTAACCCTTGTTTACCACACTTCACGGGAATTACATACTTGCCACACTGAGGTGATATCCACCCCAACGATAAAAATTGTCATAACAAATGAACTATCGATTATTTTCACTTGTTAATTTTTGTAGAACTCATTCGCAGTGTACTTTGAAAGATCTTATAGATTATACAGCCGAGGAATCAAATTCAAGTGCGAAAAATGAAGTGTGAAAAGAAAAATGCAAAGACAAAGGATTGTTTTCACAATAAAATTCATTATGTCATTATTTTTCAATATTTTAAGTTGAAAATTGGCCATGATACTTTGAAATGTTGCTCTTCGAGAGAGAAGTTAGTCCTACAATAGCTGCTGATGGGAAAATATGTATACTGAGGAATGAAGGGAAGGAATTTGTAAAAAAAATGAACTATATCCCACGCAGGTATTGTGAATACTGAAGAAACCCAAGCTTGTCCCAGGGTTGGCACATGTGTCAGAAACAAACCTCACTCAAGAACAATTGGCCCAATATTGTTCCATGATTGTCCCGTTGTTCCCAATGGATAGTCAGTCATGGTACATTTGTTAATATTTTTGAAATGGTCACTACATTTGGTACAAGCTTGGCACAAGTGTAAAAATCGAGCATTCGTTGAGAACAATTGTGCCAATATTGCCCACATGAATAGCACAATCTTCGTAAATACTGACTGAATTTTGAATTTACAATGGCTGAAGACTTGGGGATAACCATCGGGCCAGGGCTGGCCTGATCTTCCTGCCATATCTAATCCTACACACTATAGTTTAGTTTGAGCATAGTTCAAGAATAGACTCGAAATGGATTTAAATATCAAAGAACGCAAATTTTCCAATGATCATACAAGCTTGTCCCAGTCTTGTCACATTTTTTCTATCGTTTTAAGATAATTAATGTACGGTATTCTGAGGGAGAAGTTCATGAACTGAAATATGAATCAATTACTTTTTTCATCCATATCTGCGTTCGAAGAAGCATTTGTTGATGCTTGGTAAATGAATTGGACCAGGCCTGGCAAAACCACTGGCCCAAGCTTCTCCTGATCTTATCATTCCCAAGCCTGGGCTAAGTTTGGTAAATTGTTCAAGTCAAGTCTCGGCAGATCTTATCCCAGGCTTGGCCCATACACACATGGGATGTTTTTATCAAAAATTTTCAGTTTACAACTTCCAATAACTGGTCCACCTGAATGTTACTGCGCCACAAAGTAGTGACATTCTTTGGATGAAGACACTTGAAATCGAGGTAGAATAGGACTGGGGTAGATTTGACCCCAGGGTGGTAAACAAGGGTTAAAAACATGGGCTATGTATCATTCGATATTATCGATTCGAATGGAAAAAAAAGAAAGAAAAAATACGGCAAAGAGAAACGAATATTTTTCAGTGACGTATCTCTACACACATCGTATATATTTTCCCACCGGAGCGTGCGATAAAATTGATACTTCGATTCCTCTCCACTCCTCTTCTTTCATAACGATACGAGAATTCGAGATCGTTCGAGTGAAAATACTCTATAGCGATAGAATTGCGGCAGAGATCTTTTCCCAATAGTAAAAACTCGTGTATGAAAAAAGATATGTTAAAAGTTGACGGGTGTCATCAATCAGTTTTCTTTTTTTCCCATTACAGAGGTGCCAGCTTCAAAGAGGACGAGGGAACGTGGAAGGGGAATGACGATGGTAAGGTTGTGAACAATCAACCCCAACGCGTGATGGACGAACGTAACGGCCTTGGACCACAGAGCGGCTATATCGCCAGAATCACGAATGACGCTCGTGAAGGCGAGATGGAGGATAATATGGGTCAAGTGAACACAATGATTGGCAACTTGAGGAATATGGCGATTGATATGGGTAGTGAACTTGAAAATCAGAACCGGCAGATCGACAGGATCAATCGAAAGGTGAGAAGGAGACAAAGGAGAAGACGAAAATCATAATTAACATGAACGTGATATTTGATGTGTCTCAAATTGATTCGAGGTTTTGCATTTTGTGCAAGATTTTTTGTATTCCGTCTTCTTCTTTATCGAAGTTTGTCCGTTTGTATTGATGATTATTATATTCTTATTATATTATTATCATCTTCATTATAGTCACGCCATTCGATACCAAAGAATTCTGTACAATTCTAGGCAATTTCGAGTAGAGATGATCTATTTCAAATCTATCTCAGCATTTCAGGGTAAAAAGAATTATTAGGACCTTGAATAAGTGCTCGCTGTTTCATCACAGATGGCACTAAAAGTACTCCGGGCTTGAAATTTCAAATGATAACGCACTTGCAAGTTCACTTTAGTGTAAACAAAGTAATTGTTTATTAGTTTTGATTCAAAAGAAATCTGCAGCTGAAGCACATAGAATTCTTGTTGAGACTTATGGTGACAATGCTCTGTCAGACACGACATGCCAGAGACTGGTTTCGATGCTTCAAAAATAATGATTTCGAAGTTGAGGATAAAGAAGGTTCTGGCGCGGCAAAAAAATTTGAGGACAGAAAATTGGAGGAATTACTCGACGAAGAGCGATCTCGGACGCTAACGGAACTTGGAAAACAATCACAAGTTAATGAGTCAACTGTTTCAAAATGTTTGAAAGTGTTAGGAATGATATCAGAAGCAAGGACATTGGGTGTTGTATGAATTGAAGCCAAGAGATATCGAACGGCGTTTTGTCACGTGTGAACTACTGCTTCAACGAGAGAAAAGAAAAGGTTTTTTGAAAAATGGACACACTATGATAATCCAAAGCGTAGAAAATCATGGAGTAAGCCTGGCCATGCATCAACATCGTCCGCAAAACCAAATATCCATGGTTCGAAGCTTCTTCTCTGTATTTGGTGGGATCAGCAAGGTGTAATTCATTATGAGCTGTTCAAACCGAATGAGACTATCACGGGGGATCGCTATCGACTTCAATTGATGTGTTTGAGTTGAGCCCTAAAAGAAAAACAGCCGCTATACGAGAAGAGACATGACATCACTCGGCCTCGTGTTGCAAAACCAGTGAAAACCTACCTGGAAACGCTTCGATGGGAAGTTCTATTCACCTGACATAGCCCCTTCCGATTTTCACCTATTCCGTTCGATGGCACATGGCTCAGCTGACCAGCATTTTCATTCTTACGAAGAAGCTAAAAAATGGGTCGATTCTTGGATAGCCTCAAAAGCCATGTCGTTTTTCTACCCGTCGCGGAATTCATATACTGCCAGAAAGATGGGAGAAAGTGGTCTCTAGTGATGAGCAATACTTCGAATAAGAACGTTTCTATTTCTTATATTTCGAATAAAGTTTTCATTTTGTTGAAAAAAAAGCAACGAGAACTTAATGAAGGTTCTAATGAAAATTCAAGAAACTCACAAGATCTGTGTTCAAGGAGTTGCTTGGCAGATATCTACATGCTTGAAAACTGCAAGTTTGAAAAAAGATCTTGAAGTGTTATCCCGCCAGTCTCTTTTTGAGCATTCGAATTTGCGGATTGAATTTCTAAAACTTTCTCCAGGAAAAATCGCCCTCTCCCTTATTGTAAACTCCAATGAAAGAGTGTGTGGTGTGATTCTTTAAAGTGACACCAGTAGCGTGGCAGTAGCCAAATCGTTGATAACGAACTACGGGCAGACATTTCATACACGCAGAAGAATATATATTTAGAAAAGTCCCATAATTTATTGAGGATCAGCTGATGCCAGTCTGTGATGAATGAAATTATTTACCTGAATATAGCTTCAAAAGTATCATAATTTCTTGTAGAAATACATCCAATTATGGGACAGGGTGTCCAGTCTTCGGGAAATCCGGGAATTCTTCGGGAATATCCGGGAATTTGTCGGGAATTCGTCGATTATTCGGGAATTTTTTAAAATTATAAATTTGAAAGTTTATTCAATTTCATATCATCCATTTTATATGTTTTCGTGTGATTAAAATGAAAACTTTCACTAATTAAATTAGAATTTGAATCACTTTCATTGCATTGAAAGTCTCATAGCAATTCATAAGAAATTATTCTTATTAGGTGTACAAATAAGTTTCCGCGGTTTGTCAAAAGATGGCCCCACCAGAAGGTTATGGAGAAATTGTCAGATGTAAAACGTAATATCCCAAGTTTAGTCATCTGGCAACACCATAACCTTAAAGTACTAGTGATTCCGTATCAGCATCACGTAATTTTTTTCGTGCAAAAATGTCAAGTTTTATTCCGAATAAGCATCATTTGCGGGAACTTTTGATTTACTTCTTTAATGTGAAAAAATCTGCAGCTGAGGCGCATCGATTGCTTCTAGAAGCATATGGTGAAGCTGCTTTAAGTGAGAGAAGTTGTCAGGAATGGTTTCAAAAGTTTAAGAACGGTGAGTTTGACGTTAAAGACAAAGAACGCAGTGGAAGGCCGAAAGTGTACGAAGACATGGAATTAGAAGTACTATTGGAGGAAGATTCGTCCCAAACGCAAAAAGAACTTGCACTTACTCTACAAGTGACTCAACAAGCAATTTCACATCGTTTAAAATCGTTAGGAATGATTGAAAAACAAGGAAATTGGGTTCCATATGAACTAAAGCCGAGAGACGTTGAACGCCGATTATGCATGAGTGAAATGCTGCTTGCCAGGAATAAAAAAGAGTTTTTGCATCGTATAGTCACTGGTGACGAAAAATGGATTCACTACGATAATCCAAAGAAGAGAAAGTCATGGGTTAAGCCCGGCGAACCATCAACATCGACAGCTAAGCCGAATATTCATGGAAAAAACTCATGCTGTGTATTTGGTGGGATCAGCTTGGTGTCGTGTATTATGAATTGCTGAAACCAAGCGAAACCATTACTGGAGCTCTCTACCGAACACAATTGATGAGATTGAGTCGGGCACTTAAGGAAAAACGCGCCCATTACTACTCCAGACACGACAAAATTATTCTTTTACACGATAATGCTCGTCCACATGTTGCGGCGCCGGTAAAAACATACTTGGAAACACTCAACTGGGAAGTTTTACCCCACCCGCCGTATTCACCAGACTTAGCCCCTTCTGATTATCACCTGTTCCGGTCGATGGCACATGGTCTGTCTGAGCAGCGCTTCACATCATATGAAGACACCAAAAATTGGCTAGATTTGTGGATAGCGTCAAAAGATGAAGAGTTTTTTCGACGGGGTATCCGAATGTTGCCAGAAAGATGGGGAAAAGTAGTGGCAAATGATGGAAAATACTTTGAATAAAACGTAATGTACTTTTCCTTTACAATAAATTCCTAATTTTTTATAAAAAACCGCGGAAACTTATTTGTACACCTAATATTATGAAACATTATGGATTTGAAACAGGATATTTATAAGTAAATCACGAAGTCCTATGAATTTTTGTTTATGATTCATCATGAATACTTATGAATATATATATATTCATAATATTCATAAATATTCCTGATGAATCATAAACAAAAATTCATAGGACTTCGTGATTTACTTATAAATATCCTGTTTCAAATCCATAATGTTTCATAATAAGAATAATTTCTTATGAATTGCTATGAGAACCAGGATGTTATGTTGCTTGGAAAGTTTTCCGCCAGCCTCGGTTTCCTGGTTGAAAAAATCCGATTCAATTCGATCAAAAAAATTCTATCGGAAGGGGATAATTGAATTTCTACATCGGGAATTTCTCATTTTCAACTCTTTAATCGGATTTAATCGGTATTTTATAATTATTCTAAATTCCGATCAAATCCGACGAGAAAAGTTTTATTGGAATGAATTGAGTTTTTGCATCGGAAATTCCCCACTGATACCAATAAAATACTTTCCAATTGGATTCAATCGGTATTTTATGATTAATAAAAATTCCGATTCATACCAATGAAATCTTTTTTGATTGGATTTAATCAGTATTTTATTGATCATTAATATCCTAAGTGATACCAGTGAAATATTTTTCAGTGGGATTTAATGGTTATTTTATCAATAATACAAATTCTATTGGTATCAAGAAGATATTTTCTACACAGATATAAGTGTTTCTTAGAATTCAAGAAATTGTTATTTGGACAGGGCGAAATAAATATTTGTTTAACGGGAAGAAATATTTTTTCGATAGAAACAAATATATGCTTTGGAACGAGAAGCAAATAATAAATTTTGTTGAACTAAAAAAATATTGTTTTCAGTCAAAGGAATGTTTATTTCGCCCTATTCGAATAAAAATTTCTTAAATTCAAAGAACCACTTTTATCTGTTCAGTTTGATTCATTCGTGCTATCTGGTTTCGAGAAAAAAGCATTCAAATCTTATATATGATCAATACTCTCTTCTCTATAATAATTGCCCACATTTATATGTCAGTTGAAAATTAAATGTTTGTAATAAACAATACGTGCACCGACACACCGCGAAATTGAGAATTGCTACATACTTGAGAAAGGAAACAGTTATCATTTTAGGACGTTAAGGTAGTTCTCTTGCGATATTTAAAATCAAATTTGGAAAATCATTGTAAAATAGAGGACCAAGGTCGGAGGGATTTGATAATCATATTCGTTGGGGCTTATATTCTTATTCATGACAGAAAAAGAACCAACTCGAAATATAAACAAATAACTTTGTAACAAATACACGAAATTTTTCATGGCTTTTTTCTTAAAAAATTTTCATTTTTCATCCATTTATGGCTTAAGAGGACTCATTTTCTTCCTTGTGAGATTTGAAAAACCTTTACCATCGGGGATTTTTGATATTTATTATCATGACACTGTTACACGTTTTTGTTTATAATTAGTAAAATAAATTTCCATAAACAAAAGCGTGTGACAATGTCATGATGATACATATAAAAAAAAAACCCCAATGGTAAAGGTTTTTCAAATCTCACAAGGGAGAAAATAAGCCATGAACGGATGAAAAATGAAAATTTTTCAAGAAAAAAACCCTGAAAAATTTTGTGTGGTTGTTACAAAGTTCTTTGTTTATATTTGAATATGATTATCGAATCCCTTCGACCTTGGTCCTCTACTTGACAATAATTTTTCAAATTTGAAGCTGAATATTGCAAGAGAACTACCTTCAGAGTTATTTAGGGGATTGAGCTGTGAAAAATATTGAAAAAATGTTTTCATTAGCAACTGTCATTGGATATAATTTTTGAGGTATTTCTACGTCTCCTACTATCCTTTATCCTATTTACCAGGTCTCCCCAATAGAACAAAAAGACATCGAAAAGATGTATTTTGTCCAAAATATATCTAAAAGTGCTCTAAAAATATATATAACCTTGAAAGAGATCTTTTCGACTCGAAATGTTTATTGAGTACTATACTTATATTTTAGATCATTCCGATAAGGCTTAAAAATATATTTTTAATTCTAAGAAACGGTTTTTTCGGTGTATTGTAGTAATAACACCGAAATTCGGGAATTTTTTGAAAATTGTCGGGAAAAATCCGGGAATTCGTCGGGAATTTCATTGATACATTTTACTGGACACCCTGTGGGAGTTTCTAAAAGTAAATCCAAGTCAAAACTCTATCTGTGACAGACTGGCGCTGATCCTCAATAAATTATGGGACTTTTCAACACATCTGTTTTCTGCGTGTATTTATTCAGATATCGCTCTGTACAGCACTTCTACTTGAATCAGGGAAGTGCTGTACAGAGCGATATTTTGATTGAAATGAAGCGTTTGGCTTTAGTTTGGTATAAAAGATTTGAATGCTGCTACGCCGCTAGTATACCCTTAATGGTACCTCCCCAATCAGATACCGTAGTCAGCATTCTGCTCTCTTTCGATGACTCTTCGCGATCATACGGAAAAATGATATTTAGATTTTTCAGTAAAGACTTCTTCATTTCCCTCCAAAACGAAGTAAGTTGCTCCTCATACCAGGTGTAGGAGTATGAAACCGGAATTTTGTTGTAAAAATCACACGTTTGTTGTCTGGAAATGATGAAAAATAGTTCATGAATGATACGCAGAAAAAAACAGTTCCTCTTTTGAAGCGAACTAGTTATCGAATTGAAGCGTTGTTCAGCGAGAGCGTGTCCCATCGACACGAATAGATGATAATCGAATAGACAGAGCCAAGTCATTACGATTTGCGGACAGCACTACTTTTCTGTTTTCATCTGAAGAAAACCGCAGCCGAATCGCATCGAATGCTCGTGGAGGCGTTTGGGGAGCATGCTCTCGGTAAAACACAGTGTTTCGAGTGGTTCAAACGGTTCAAAAGTGGTGATTTTGACGTCAGGAACGAAGAACGTGGAAGACCACCGAAAAAGTTTGAAGACGCTGACCTGCGAGCCTTGTTGGACGAAGACGACGCTCAAACACAACAACAACTGGCGGATCGGTTAAAGGTGACCCGAGAAGCCATCTCCCTTCGGTTGAAAGCCATGGGAAAGATACAAAAGGTGGGGAAATGGGTTCCACATGAACTCAACGAAAGACAGCAGGAAAACCGCAAAACATCATGCGAAATGCTGCTCGCCAGGTTCCAAAGAAAGTCATTTCTCCATCGAATTGTGACTGGCGATGAAAAGTGGATATATTTCGAGAATCCTAAGCGCAAAAAGTCATGGGTTACTCCGGGTGAACCATCAACATCGACGGCAAGACCAAACCGCTACGGACGAAAGACAATGCTGTGTGTTTGGTGGGATCAGAAGGGCGTAATCTACTACGAGCTGCTGAAACCTGGGGAAACTGTCAATACTCAACGCTACCGACAACAAATTATCGATTTGGATCGAGTTTTGCGTGAAAAACTACCAGAATACCAACGAAGACAACACAAGGTGATTTTGTTGCATGACAATGCACCAGCACACAAAGCAAAACAGGTCCAGGAAACGATAGAGTCGTTCCGTTGGGAGATTCTTCAGCACGCGCCTTACTCGCCGGACCTTGCCCCATCCAGTTACTACTTGTTTGCATCGATGGGACACGCACTTGCCGAGCAGCGCTTTACTTCTTACGAAGATGTACGAAAATGGCTCGATGACTGGTTTGCCTCAAAAGAGCAACAGTTCTTTTGGCGCGGAATCCACAAATTGCCAGAAAGATGGGAAAAATGTATAGATAGCGACGGACAATACTTTCAATAAGTCACTTTGTATCATATCATTACAATAAACGTGTTTTTTCTGTACAAAAATTCCGGTTTCATACTTATATACCTGGTAGTTTCTCACAAATTTCATGTCTTCTCTACCAGAACAAGAATTTTGCAAATTATCTTCATTAATGATGAACTCCCCAAGAGACATCTATTGAACATTCCTTGAACCTTCATGTTCTCTTGGGGTACATAAAAACTTGGTTACGATAATGAATTCTTTGGTATCTAGGTGTCACCTATTACTCCAACTATATGACACTCCGAATACATCGGTTCAAATCTATCAACCAACCTCTGTAACTTTTTGTACCGAATTTTTATAAGATATTCAAGCAGATGAAATAATTAACAGTTGGGAGCTATTGAAAGTACTCTGCCAGGGCTGTAAAGAGAAACTAGACACATGATAGATTTGAGCAGATGTCTTCGAGTATCAACTACCCCAGAATAAAAATTGCGTTCCCCGTGAATGTATTCGAGCGAATCTTTAACCAAACAATGTCCCTTTATATCGAGAAAAAGGAAGATGTGTTTTTTGAGATAATAAATCGTAATGAATTAAAGACTCGCTCTGTACATTTCTAAAGATACTCGATTACCGTGTATAAGTAATTCTTCGTTTCGATCATACGTTGCACGCACACAAGGAAAGAAGCGACGCACCTGTTCGATGTTGCTTTATTTATTTTCATTTTCTCGCTCTCCTATCGATCCCACAATCATCCTCTATATTACCGTCCCAACTATATAACTGTTATCCCAAAACACTGTTTTGTATCTATCTTATCTCGTCAATCTAATCCTGGAACATGAAAAATGAAATTTCTTTGATTCCTCATTTCGTTAGTTTCAATGGTGTACATGAATATGTTTTTGAAGAAAATTTCCCCTCTTCGTCATCACCCTTGCCGCCGCCGTCACCGCCACCACCAGCACCTCATAGCACGATGACACATCAAGTAGAAACGACAAAAAGAAATAATAAAACGACGAAGAAGATCTCTCGATGGATTGTTGAGAATGAATCTCTCTTCGTCTTTTGGTCGTAGAGCATGCACAAGGGCACCGCACAATACATACATATATATATATATATTCTACAATTTTTCCTCTGTTTTATTCAAGGTTACGTGAACGTCACCAATTTTTACGTATTTCGTCTTCTTCTACGTTGACACGATGAAACGTTTGTTTGATTGCCTGTTGATGCGAATTTTGTATTTGAATTGAACACGGTGGAGTATGATGTTTTATTATTCACGCTGCAACTTTTTGATTTATTTTATTCGATATTGTTACTACATTGAATCTCATTGATTGTGATTGTTTTTATTTTTTATTTTTAAGGGGAGGGTTCTCTCATCAAGCGGATTCCGAAATCGGGTGATTTTCTCGAATTTGTTTTTCATAGAAGGGAGTAAATAAAGAACCTCGGGAATTTTCATACTTGTTAATTGAGTCTTCGAGTACATAAACATTTATGAAAATGATCACAAATCGAAAATCCAAAAATTTGTTATGAAATATATATTATATTAAAAAATGACAGACACGCAAACCTTTGGTAGCGTTTTTTTCACCTTTTTTGTCGCTCTTCTGAAATGCTATAAAAAGAAAAGAAGGCAAGCGTCATCTCCATTTAAATTCATCCTCTAATAAATTCAATCAGCTTCAAAATAAATGAAAAAACAAAAAGAGCGATCCGTTCAGTAGTTTTTGAGATATCGTGGAGCCAAACTTAAAAAACGGCTTAAAAAGGGGATACGAATCCTTCAACTTGAGAAAATTTCTTTCATGTACCTCTTTGAGACCCATTTAATGAGTTTCAAATAACTCGAGTTCCTAATTAACTTCCTTCTTGAGAAAAAAAATTCGAGAAAATCATCTTATTTCGGAATTCGCTTGATGAGAACCTCCCCTTAATTCATGTCTCTCAGGATTTTCAGTTCCACGGAAAAGATTCTACGATTCGATACGTGGTTCGAAAACAAGCAACAGGGTTGTTACGCATTTGATTTTCATTGTTCATTGTTTTATCGTCGGATCCGAAATTGGGTCTACAACTTGTTGTACGAATAGAAGAGATATCTTGGATTCGAATGGAACGACAGATTTTCAAATTCAATCAATACATTCGCGAACAATCGTGTAGTATTGTGGATGGAAATGGTACGAAATTAGGAAGAACGAAGTGCTCCGGAGGGAAATAGATTATTGGAAATTCTTGATTGGGTTTTGAATTGGTGATTCATCCAGAAGTCGTTGAGAACGTTGATTAGAATACTGAGTTGGGATTGCAAATCAGGGTTATAGAAATATTGTTGTTGTTGTTGGTAAATTTCATGAGGGATTGTTCAAATATTATGTCAAGTTATTCAAAAGGTTAGGTATTTTAAAGCGCATTAAAATATTTCGCTTGAATAATCATGAATAATGTGAATTCAGGGATGTTGAAATACACGATTCTAACGGTTTTTTACATTACGTGTAGAAAAATGTAAAATACTCAATTTTGGTTAGTAATTAACTTTATCGCTCATTCTCAGCAATACATAAACTTTAATACCCAATTTTCAAATTATTCAGGTTATGAATGGATAATACTTTTCGATTGATTGAACGCCTGTTATTAATGTTTAATTCTTGGTAGGCTACCCACACAGCACAGGAGTTTAAAAAGAATTCTCAAAAATTCATAATGAATTCTTCGCGAACTCTTTCCAAACTGGTATGCTGTATGGGTACATTTTGATACTGTAGACAAACGTCCCAGATCTCGGATAGCACAAGAATTCTCAAAGAAATCTTAAAGAATACAATTTATTCATAAAGAACTCTTTAAGAATTCTTGTGCTATTTGGGATAACACGAAGAATTCTTACAAAAACAAAGAATAGAATTCTTGTGCTATCTGGGATAACACAAAGAATTATTTTTTCAAAAAAAAAAGGATAGAATTCTTCAAGAACTCTTTTCGAACCAATGAATTCATAAACAGCTGTGGAAAAGGTCAATTTTTCAGACATTAACGAGTTCTTTGATAATATTGAAAGTATCGTTTTAGTACCCTGAAAAAACTTGTTAGTGTTCGAAACATTGAACTCTTTACGGATTCATTAGTTCGAAAAGAGTTCTTGAAGAATACTATTCTTATTTTTGAAAAAGAATTCTTCGTGTGTTATCAGGGGTTTTCTTTCCTCCCTTCCGATAGATCCTTAATGCCAATTCATCGTTAATTGGTTAGGAACATTTTCAAGGGGATAAATATGTGAGAAATATTCTTCTGAACATATTCATGCACTTGAAAATGTTTCTAATCAATTAAGAATGAAATGACAACAAGGATCTATCCCATACAGCACCGGGAGGTTTTCTGAACGTTCCGAAAACGTGCTTGGTTACACAGAGAACGTGGGAATCTCATGATGTTCTAAAAACGTCGAATGTATGTCGCAGGAACATGCAAATGTCCCGTTTAGTTCTATTCATGTCTTCTTGCAATGTTCTTGGGACGTATTTATGTAAAAGAACGTGCTCGGTACGTATTCATGTGCATCAGAAGCGAAGGTACTCTAAACATTTGGAAAATATGTGCCTTGGGCAACAACACACGCGGAACCAAGATTATGTTTATAGAACATCCAGAGAACTTTCTGTGCTGTCTGGGTATCGGAAATAAAGGAAAGGAACAATCGAACCCATTGTTTATACGTTATGGATTGAAAACTCAATGTTCTCATTCAGATTTGAATTTGAGATAATAATTATTATCCTTTCTCCCGACGATTAACTGAAAACTTATAAATTATTGATTCAACTTTACAAAATGTATAGAAATGCAATTTTTTGAATTTTGAATTTCGCGGGTGTAAAATACGTATGTAAATTACTCTCGATTTTTTAATGTAAATTACATAATTTTCAAAGACTGTGTATAATACATCATGTATTTTACTTGAACAACCCTGAATGTGATACATTTTGAACATTTTATACAGACTTTTTTCGAAGTTTTTCATTGTGAATTGAAAAATTTTGTTCGTACATTCGCGTGCTTCATTTAAATACTATGTGTGGAAAAGTGTTGGAAAATTAAATAAAACATTTGTTTCGGTAGTCGGAAAAATGTAAGAAAATTGGTACATTTTATTCAACGCGCGATTTCGTTCCCAGTTGTCTAAAAATAAAAAAATTAGGAAAAACTCTCATACATTCGAAAAAGAAGTATGTGCAACTTGGTCCGAATGTGTTTGATTTTTCGACAAAATTCCAATGATTCTAAGAGTTTTGCAGAGATTATTCATGGTTATTTGAGGGAAATGTGTTCGTGCGGGTATGAACACTGTAAACGTGCTCTTTAAATCTGAAAGAATGAAAAATCACGTGTTTCACTCCACTAAGTCTCAGAAGTGAGCCAGTCCGCTTCGAGTGGGATTTTCACTCGTTTCGAGTGAACCCTCATTCTTTTAGAGTGAACAATCGACTCTAGAATTTGAGTGGCTGTGAGTTTCTAACCTCAAGCCTTAGAATATCACTCTGAAAGAGTGGAAATTTCACTCAAAATAAATTTTCCGAAAGACAGGCTCACTTTTGGCTGGTTGAAGAGTGAAATCTGACTCTAAAAATTTTAGAGAGTGGAGATTTTAGATGTTCTTTTGTACTATAGATAAAAAAAGATCGGCTGAGTGGATAATTATGAAACTGTTCACATCTCTTCAATGATTCTTGTTTGTTCTTTCACATCACGGTTCCACATTACACACATACTGCCCAGTTCAAGACGGTGGCTTTTTGAAATGGTCCAATTTTGATTCACAGTTTTTTATCTCTCTAAAATTTTTAGAGTGAGATTTCACTCTTCAGCCAGCCAAAAGTGAGCCTGTCTTTCGGAAAATTTCTTTTGAGTGAAATTTCCACTCTTTTAGAGTGATATTCTAAGGTTTGAGGGTAGAAACTCACAGCCACTCAAATTTTAGAGTCAATTGTTTACTCTAAAAGAGTGAGGGTTCACGAGAAATGAGTGAAAATCCCACTCGAAGCAGATTGGCTGACTTCTGAGACTTAGTGGAGTGAACCACGTGATTTTTCACTCTTTCGGATTTAGAGAGTAACAAAAGCGTAAAACGAAAAGAATCTCTTAAATATATGCGAATTGTTATGGTTTGGCGTAGGGGGTTTTGAAAATATTGATTTGACAAAAACTGGCAGCCAGTTGAAGACCTAATTTTCAATAGAAAATTGTTGATGAGCAAAGACAGGGTGTCCACATTCTGGAACGTCAGGGAAAAGTCAGGGAAAATCAGGGAATTCACAAAAAAATCTGGAAAGTCAGGGAATTATTCAAAAAGTGGGAAAAGAAGGCTTTGTTTCTGGTGGTTTTGTATTTCAATGAAATAAAAGTTTTGATTCATATTTTTTCAACTTCAGAAGTTTGTCAAGAAATAAAATTGTGTGTTCAAGGCTGAATTCCAGATACAAAATTTATGACTACACGGAAAGAAAACTAACGAAAATCGCATGGACATTTTCCGTACACGGAAAAAATTAGTTGACCGAATTTTCGTTAACTATATGTCACTTTTGGGAGGATCTCAAATTCGAGAAAAATTCGTACGCTAGATTTCAATAATTCGTTGACATCGTCCATTGTTTCAACAATGGAATTCACTTGAGTAGAAAATTTCAATGTTATCGTCGAAATAATGGAAAGAGTCGACGAATTATCAAAATCCAGTATACGAATTTTTTTCGAATTTGTGCTCCGTCCAAAAGTTGATACCCAGTCAACAAAAATTTCGATTACTTATTTTTCTCCTGTACTTTGACGGTGTCAAGTTATTGTATTTCAAATACACGAATTTATAACTACAATACTATAAAAGCATGGATTGCAAAGCAATTGATATCATTAGCAAGTTTCACATGAAATCGATGTGATGAAATAAAAGTCAATATATTTCATAATTGCCTGGCTATGATTTTCCGAATTATCTTCATAATATCCCACACAGCACTCGTTGTTTGAAATATATCTCAAGAAATAATTAAGAACAATGCAAGAAGTCTTATGCAACATGAATAGATATCTTTTAGAAGTCTTCAACTGTTTTTATTTCTGACAGATCTCTTCAAGAACGTTTTCAAAAACCTTTGGGAATTATCTGAAAGATATCTTTTAGGAAATTCTGAAAGGTTTCTGAAAACGTTCTTGAAGATATCTTTTAGAAGTAAGAACAGTTTGAGACTTCTGAAAGATGTCTATTCATGTTGCATAAGACTTCTTGCACTGTTCTCAATTATTTATTGAGATATCTTTTAGACAACGAGTGCTGTGTGGGATAGTATTGCATAATTTATTACAGGTTTTTGATCTCATAGTTAGAGAAAAAATAGAATAAGACAGACAAGAAAGGGTAAATATATCATATAATATCAATATTAGAAATAAAATATTTTGGTCAGGGGAATTGGACTTGATAGTCAGGGAAAAGTCAGGAAATTTATTTTCTCAAAGTCTGTGGACACCCTGAGAGAATAGTGAAGCATAAAAGAAACAAATGCTACGTCAGATCATAGAGACACGTTGCATCCTTACACATTACATCTCGCAATTGTCCGAGTTATGCCGTATCAACCAGATAAAAAAACGTGATTTCGAAAAAATGCACTCACAGAAAGGATTTTTTGGAATGAGGGAATCGCTGGGACAAAATTCATTCTCTTCTTGAACCTAGAAGATTCTACTCGAATCCAGAAAATCTATTTTGAAATCAAAACAAACTTTTCTGGATCCAACTGAAATTTTCTAGGCTCGAGAAAAAAATTTTCTTATTTCGAGAAATCCTTGCTGTGAGTGTGGCGTTTAAACCCCAAGAGAACTCGAGTCGAAGAAATCAATTAAAGGTTTGATCTTAGATAAATTTGTGCACTGAGAAAAAAAATTTCCGGGAACAATAAAATATTTAATTGAATAGTCGCCATAAAATACTTGGTTGATTTGAATAAATTTTCATTGACTCGATTAAATATTCATTCAATCAAACAAATATTTAACATGCTATGAAATATTTCATCAATGGGAACAGTTATTGGGAGTACAAATTAATTCGGTCCGTTTTTTTACAGTTGAAGATGCGTTTATTTCAGAAGAACATGAATTATCGAATCAATCAAAGTATCGTCCATCGCTGGCTATCACTTTTTCCCATATTTCGGGTAATTTTCGAATCCCGTTACGGAAAAACGTCTCGTCTTCTTTCGAGGCGATCCAAGTTAGGAGCGAATTTTCGATTTCTTCGAACGAAGTGAACCGGTGGCCTGCCAAATCGTGCTGCATCTGTCGGAATAACTAGTAATCGGAAGGAGCAATGTCCGGCGAGTACGGCGGGTGCGGTAGAATATCCCACTTCAACGTTTCCAGATAATTTTTCACTACTTTTGCGACACGAGGCCGAGCGTTATCGTGTAAAAGAATAACTTTGTCATGTCTTTCCTTGTATTCCGGACGTTTTTCTCGTAACGCACGACTCAAACGAATCAATTGTAGCCTATACCGATCACCCGTAATAGAATCACCAGGTTTTAGCAACTCATAGTATATAACACCCTTTTGGTCCCACCAGATACACAGCATCATCTTTGAACCATGAATATTCTTCTTTGATGTCGATGTTGAAGTCGATGGCAACGATTGACCGGGTATAGCATAGTATTTTCTTTTCTTGGGGTTATCGTAGAATATCCATTTCTCATCTCCTGTCACAATCCGATGTAAGAACCCCTTTCTTCGTTGTCTTTGAATCAGCTGCTCGCAAGTGAAAAATCGCCGTTCAATGTCTCTAGGCTTCAAGTCATAAGGCACCCAATTGCCTTGCTTTTGAATCACGCCCATGGATCGTAATCGTACGGAAACTGCTTGTTGCGTAACTCCTAATGATTCCGCAAGCTCCTGTTGCGTTTGACTCGGATCTTCGTCGAGTAAAGCCTCCGATTCCTCGTTTTCGAATTTTTCTGGTTGTCCTGAGCGAGGCTTGTCTTCGACACTGAAATCGCCATTCTTAAAACGTCGAAACCATTCCCTACATGATTTATCAGTTGGAGCATTGTCACCATAAACTTCCACAAGCATTCGATGGGCTTCAGCTGTACTTTTTTTCCAATTAAAACAGAAAACTAGCACCTCCCGCAAATGCTGCTTAGTTAAAACGAAATTTGACATACACTTCACTGAGTAAAAATCGGGATTCTAGAAGGAACTCGGAGTGATATCAACTGAATATTATTCACAGGTGTCTAACCTCTCTGAAACAATTAAAATCGGACCGACCTAATTTGTACTCCCAATAGAATTTTTTGTGTGAATATAAATTCAAGCTTCTTCCAAAACATTTTTATCAATTTTTCAAGAAATTTTGAAGAACTCTTTTAGATTTCTCAATTTATTCTTGAAAATATCTTTTAGAAATCTATTCAAGACTTCTGTGTGTCTGTTTGGGTAGTGTTATTAAAACCTCAAGGACAAGAAAAAAAGTAATGTGATCGAGAAAATGGACACAATCTTCTCTAAATATTGATTGAATTTGAAAAGAAAACTGCGTAACAACCTTACTTATTATCAGACGATGATAATTGATAATAATTGAGAGACCAACGAAGTTCAAGTGATTAAAATTGCCGCTTATGTTGATTGTTGTTACTGTTAATGTTTTGAGCATTTGTGATATGTATATGAATGTGCTTCACCCTAAAATATATAATTGGCTCTTTGTCCTGTACACCTTTTCTCACGACGTAGCGTATAACGTGCAGCACCTGTCATCATTACCACCACCACCACTGCCACCACCCGCCACTACTGTCATTGCTACTACTTTTATACACGTCGCGTGTCTGTGTGTCTCGCGTGTGCCAAATGAACCAACTCTTGCCACTGCTTTTCTCTCAAATGATCTGATTTTGTATATTTATATATATCTATATATATATGATAATTATACGAAAACCTTCTTTTTATTCTATCAATGTTTCGTTTAAAACTATATAATTGAATGTTTCTTTGCAAGAAAAAAAAAAGAAAGAACTTTGGCGGTGATTCATTGACGATTATGTATTTAACAAACTAATCCACAGGGCGAATCTAACGAAACGAGGATAGCCGTGGCCAATCAACGTGCTCACGCTCTGCTCAAGTAAAAGCCAGAAAATTGAAAATCGACTCTTGAAAATTGGTTCATGTTCCGTCTTCTTCGGCCCTGGGGCCCCTCTGTTGCTCTACCACCACATCTTGTCTCCAAGCTCACGTCCATTCAAATATACACACACTCATCACCGTCTCTTGTCTCCCTCTGTGCCTCTCTCTCGTCTGAATTTAGATGAAATGTGCCGTCTTCTAAATGATCGTCTCAATAGAAAAACCAAACGTCATGTGCGTGTATGTGTGTGCGTGCCCACGTGTGTCCATCCTGTTTTATCAACGAGGTGTCAACGTAGAATTAAAATTTATATATACACGCATAGATACAGAGCTGTGAACATTGTTAGAATAATTGTGATTTTCATAAATTGTTCCAACTTTCCCTTCAAAGGGAATGCAATCATTTATGGAGTACTGGTTTGATTTTTTGATATCAATACTTTTTGAGCCCTCCATTCTTAAACGGGGGGAATATTCCTTGATTAATATATCAACAATCTCATTTGTACAAAGTTCTTTTCCATTATGAGAACGAGGACTTGAAGACAACTGGAGGAGCTCTTAAAGAGATCTTTCTGTCATCCAATGCGTCGATTTAGGAGATCCTGTGGAGGTCTTGTTTTAGATCACTTTATGTTATCTTAAAGAGAACATTTATAACATAAAGATAACATAAAGTGGTCTTAAACAAGAGCTCTGTAAGATATCCTAAATCGACGCATTCGTAATCATCGACTCATAATGTTCATTGGGATGCCTTTAAATGACTAACAATGTGCGATATTTAGATATTAAGAACTGGTGTTTCATTGTGTAAAATTAATAGTTGAGTTACGATGAAATCAATAAAAAATCCCGGTTGGAATTTGTTGTTAACTATTCTAAATTCGATCTTTGTGTCATATACCGTTTAGTTTGAGATCGAGGTGTTGAGATCATTGGAGTGAAAAAAAAGATTGGAAAGGAAAATTGTTATATGATAATTAACTCAGAAATGGGACAAAATAGAGTACTCCATAGATAAATGCATAATCTGAGACAAAAGTTGGAATTATTTTGAAAATAACAATTATTCTAATCATTTTCACACCTCTGTATGTATCTATATATATATACATAGTTCAAGTACTAGTGTAATATATACCTATATATATATATATATATTTGTATTAAGGATGATCGAGGGGAAGAAGAGAAAAGTCTTTCCCCTCGTTTCTACCTCCTCTCTCTCTATATATATTTCTTTTCTGCTTGCTTACACCTTTTTTGACACCTTGAAGAAACAATTTGCGAGATAATGAAAAGATGTTAAATGACACATTATATAGTATGTATATATATTTTTACACGACGAGTTCCAAAATCTCTTTCCCCTGCTTGTTAGAGGAATAGAAATTCTCAGTGAATTTTCCTAGTCGAGGAGAAAGGTTTTGGAATGATTATACGCAATGAAATTGAATATAATCCCCACTTATAACCATCCTACAAGACACAAAAAGAAATAAGGAATGAAATTTGGATCATTTTCATTATGATTTTGCTTTTGTGTTTGTTTTCTCTGACACACAGGGTGATTCGAACGAGACGAGGATAAAAGTGGCCAACGAGCGAGCCCATCAACTACTCAAGTAAACTACAACTACAACTCCTTCTCCTACTACTACTACTACCTACTATCTACTACTACTACTACTACTACTCCACCAATCATCATGCTCGAGAGACCCCCGAGTCTCTGTCGGCCACAACAACAAGATCAACAACAGTAAACAAAAAAAAGAATACAGTAAAACACAACAGAAAATTGATCACAATCTACAATTTCGTTCCCTATGTTTCCCGTTTGGATTTTTGAATTTCCACCGCTCTACCCTCATATCACATCCATTATTTGATTATTGTTAAACAAAATATATATTCCGAATCATCATTCGTATCTCCAGGACTGTTGCTTCTCCTGTCTACCATTCACACATATGTACACCATCCACACTTGGTACAACGCGTACCTCGTTTAAACGGGAAATCGAGTCAAAATGAAATCATCATCGTACATTCCAAATTTTCAAGGGAAAAAAACATGATCGAACAGATCCGTGAACGTGCTCGCGAAATAACGTAGCTTAGGAAATAATTTTATTACACATTGAAAAACAAACAAACAAATAATATATATATATATATTGAAAAATTAAAGATTCAAGTGTTTTCTTCACATGTTTTTTGAAATTATACATATACATAAATATATATATATATATATATAATATAGATACGTGGATTTCCCTATATAGAAAATTCAACATTTTTATTCTATTTAGGGTGTGTATTTAGGGTGGCAGAATGGGAAGCAGAATTGTGTTGTTAGGTTTATATGTATTATAATATAGAAGAAGAAGAAGAAAAAAAAAGGATTTATTCATTGCATTTGTTTTTCTTTACAACTGTTTTTATAGTGGATTTCGTATGTTCGAATGCGTGGATTATTTATGTACGACGATAATGTTAAGATTAAATAATGATAGCCTTGGTACGGAGAATAGAGAAAAAAAAAGGTGATTCCTGTGGTTTTATTTGGTCTAAATGTTTATGATCGAATGAAAAATTCTGGAGGGGCTGATTCGATTATGTATCTGTTGAATAAAATCGATGGGTATGAAAGAAAAGTAGGTACAGTTGGAATTGACAAGAAATATTATATGGTATTTTCATCTAATTCTAGAAAATTCCATGATAGTAATTTATAATGATGTCTAATGCAAAATATTCACTAAATAAGAGTTGTTTTCCTGAAAATCCATGAACTTCTGAAAACGTACAGTAGCGCTGAAATTCATTGGAACACCAGATGAATTGTGTGGTCTTCCTGCTGTACGATAGTTGGCACCACTGCTGCCTGGGTTTTCAAGAACAAAAAAGGAGGACATATTAATTATCAGGTTTTCATGTTTGTAGCTTTTTTGGTCAATAAACTGTGTGTCATGTAAAAAATTGTAGTAATTTCCCTGGTGTTTCGATTAATTTGAGCGTTGCTGTACATACAATTCTTATAGAGAACTATTTTACTGCGTGGAAATATGAATTTTCATGAAAATCAAAATTCGGTTTGGCGTTGATATGAAGCACAGTAAAAAAAATATTGTATTTTATATAAAAAAGTAATGGATTTGGCTTGAACGAAATATACCTATCATTCAATCAAATTCGGAGGAATGATCTGTTAGAGCTAGCAGCGCTATCTTATTAGTTCAATGTTCTTACCCAGATAGGAATTGACAAATGGTTGACCCACGCTTGGCTCAATTTGGACTTGTACAGAGCCAGAACCTATCACAAAAAATGGAACAAGCTTGGTAAAAGCTTGGGATGATAACCTCGTGCCAGGCTTGGTACCAAATATTCAGTCAAAAAACAATACCAATACTGGGTTGTCCCGAAAAAACCCCAAGATTCGGTTTTATCCCCTGGGTTTTTTCAGATGAATGATGGATGGATGGGTTGGAGAACAATAAAATTGAATTTCATGAATACAATTGAAATTTTTTACTCTGTGGATAATATAATCTTCCCCTAGCAAGTTTGTGTTACCTCAATGATACGTGAATGTTACGTTGCAAAATGTTCAATTTGATACTTGAATGATGCGTAAACGATACGCTTAAAGTATCTTCGATACTAAAAGGATACCCTTGGAAAAGAACTTCATACAGTATCATTGTTACTCAAAAAATACCAAACACTTCTCCTTTGTATTACAATTTAGACTTTGTAATTTGCAATTATTGTAAGTGTAATCCACCTGGAAATTCTATGCGTCTAACCGGTCATTCTATTCAACGCGAATTTGTGGTTGAACAATTCTGGTAGAATTTCCAAACAGCAGACACCCTGTTGAGAGCAATGTTACATTTCCGTATCATATACTGATACGTTACGTTTCATTCTAGTATCCTTGGGGTATCATTTTTAACCATATGAAACGTATTATCGAGGTTGCAATTGAGTATAAATACTTCAAGTATACTGCCATGATACCTCAAAGATACGAAACCTCATCGATACCTGAAATATACGTATCAGGAACTTGCTAGGGTCTGGACATGAGAGAATTGGTCCGGAGGGACGTGTTTTGTACAAGATTGGGACCAAGAGAATTGATCCGTTTGTCCATCACTTGTTCCGATCAGTCCTAAGACGTCCATGGGATATAATCCATCTGTGTCTACTGATAATTTGCCATTAAATCCGCGTTACATCCGCACGTGTCCTATCCTGTCCTGCGGAGTCCAAGAATGTCCGGAATCATCCGAATCGTGATGGATCCAGATCTTGTCCGGTTGGAACATGAGGAAAACTCTGGAATACAGTTGAAACTTCCACATCATGACTGTGGACGAAATTGAACAACTTTGAACACCTTTGGACTAAATTTGTGAATTTAGGAAGATAGTGGGAAATTCCAAAACGCGAGTATGAACCAAATTGGACCAGTTCGGACCGATTACGACTGAGGAAAAATCATTCGTGTCAAGGATGAATGTGGAAAAAACTTTGAAACACATTTGAAAATCCCGTATTGTTACCCAGGACAAGTTTGGACAACTTCAGACCTAGTATTAAAAGGGATAATTTGAAATTTGTACAGCTTTGAACACGCTGCTTGGACATCTGTGTACACTAGAGAGCCTCAAGGAAGAGAGTCCCCAACTTGCTGTGCTCTGATTGGCGTAATCGCGAACAACTCTGTACGGAGTCGCCATATTGAAAATTTGACGTCACCGCAGTGCTGTAGTTTACAATTTGTTTTAGGCTGTCATAACCATAACATCAGCAATCAGCCATACCGATGTTATTCAACTTTGAATGTGAATAAAAATGAATTTGCAGATTGCAAAACGAAATGAAGCTCACAATTCGCTATAACTGATGTGTGCTGATTTTATCGTTATGACATCCGGGAACAAATCGTCAACTACAATACTGCGATGACGTCAAATTTTCAATATGGCGTCTCCCTCAAAGAGCTCTTCGCGATTACGCCAATCAGAGCACAGCAAGTTGGCGACTCTCTCCCTTGAGGCTCTCTAGTGTACACCCATTGGACAAGTGTTGAACGGATTTACTTCCGCTGGTCCGAAATTTGAAACAAATGGACATCCATGGACATTTCGGACTGATTTTGGACAAAGCGTGGACCGTTTTGAACCAAGAATGGACAGTTTTAGACATATCGGACACATTTTAGACCAAATTCGGGTGTCCAAAATTGGTCCGACAACCCATCAGGGAATAGGAGGATTATGATGTTTGTATAAATGGACCAATTTGATAGCTTTTTCCACGCCTAATCTGTTCCTCACATTGGAGGACCATACGTGTCCAAATGTTGAGAAAGCTCGTTCTAATCCTGCTGAACTAGGGGGAATACTTAACAATTGTTGTCGATGGGTTGTCGGACCAATTTCGGACATCCGGATTTCATCAAAAATGCGTCTAAGATGTCCAAATCGGTCCGATATGTTTCAAATTTCGAACCAACAAAAGTAAATCTGTTCATCACTTTCCCATACAAGAATTGTCTACGTTTGTCCACAACGGAAATCATCACCTTCCGTCAGCACCCGGTCCAAAGTTGTCCAAACTCGTCCGCAGTGACAATATACAATTTTCAAATCTGTCCCAGAATTTTTTCTACATTTATCCTCAACAGGAATGGTCTTTGCTCGTCCATAATCGCTTCGAACTTGTCCTAATTAGTACATGTTCCCATGGCAGGAATGATCTGTTTTTGTCCGTAGTTGGTCCAGGGTAGTCCAAATTCGTCCACAGTCACAATGCGGAAGTTTTAACTGTATTTCAGAGTTTCCCTCATGTTTTCATGAACGAATGCATCCGCGGACACAACGAGAAAAGATTCGGTCATTCGGACACTCTTGTATCTCGCGCGGACGGAATAGAACACTTATGTGGACGTAACGTGGATAGGTTGGACAAATGAGTTTGGACTCGAATTGACGTGATTAGGACACAGAAATGAGCACCGTGGACGTGTCTGGATATCTATGGACATCCATGGACAAGTTTTCGAACACACGAGTACACCTGAGCTCACACCAATTGTAATGTTGGAATTCCCTATGTGCGGTCTGAAATAACCAACGGGTGTGTCGTCATCATCATCACGAAGTTATCAGTCTTATGACTGGTTTGATGAAATCCTCCAACCCTGTCTATCATCCGCTAACCGCTTAATTTTTCTTCAATAAATTAAAATGAAAAATTCTAGATTTGGAGGAAGATTTCATTTCCTCGGGAATATTGAAAGATGTCAAGAAAGGTAGTTTCCCTTTGCTTTCCCTTCCGTTTCTGCCGATGGTCCTGGCGTTGGGATGATTTAGTTTCTCTCAGTTTGTATTCTCCCTCTCGAGTAGTTTCCTCCATATTTATCGTTCAAAATTGTTTTCATTTATTCCGTTTTCTATTATCAATTAGATTCATTGTATTCATTGTATTGATATCTGGTTACCTGTACCTTCACATTCATTCATTCATTCATCGCGGACTATGCTTACCTACGATAAATGGATTCCTTGTATTGTCAAATGTAATTGCGTCAAGTGGGGGGAAGAATTTAGGGAAATCAAAAGAAAGTTCGGGGTGGGGTTTTGTTGCTCATGTAAATTTGTATTCACGAAGCCTCCGGTCGAGGAGTAACGTTTGTAAATGCGGGAAGGGAAAGCAAGTAATATAACATAGCCCATTTGTTCAGGGTTATGCGTTTCGATTGGCCCATCATCTTTTTTGTGGTCGTCTAATTGAGAGGCGAATAGAGCACCCATTCGCGGCATTTGTCATTTGAGAATGACAGTCGAATACAATATTCGTTGCCACCGATGGTCACCCAGGCAATGGATTTCCGACGATTCGTTGCCATTGCAGCTGGGTGGATGAAACGTTGAAACAGACTTGGTTCCATTCGGTGGAACAACGGATGTCTATGTCCGTAGAAATGGTATTGAAGTTGGAAGCATCGTTCGTTCTGAGTGGGCGCGGTGACGTACAAATTCATTTATCATCCCTGGTTTAAAAAAACCATTGATCCTCGCCAAATCTCACTAAATTACAGTTGAACTTGGACAATGTTCTGGCCAAATCTCATTTAATGTCATTTGTCAGAAGTAATGGATTCTTTTAACCAGGGATAGAAATAAAGGGCTTCCATTCGGTATTGTTTGAAGCCGTCATTGTAGAAAGCCTTTGAAAATAAATGACAATCTCGCAATCTCGCTGAGAAATCTCAAGTCCCTCGGTTCCTTTATTTCCTTCACTCCTGACTCATCGTTGCGATGAGTGATCCGGCGGGTCACGTAGGTGACATCGGTAACGGATTGTTGAAGGTAACGTTGACCGTTATTGAGGCAATCCGTAACAATGGATGAAAAGGATATCAAGGACAGGTATCAAGAATATCGCCTTGGAAGACCCGCAATCATCCCACGGGGAGACAACGGTTGTGTGTTGAACTAATATTGGTCAGCAATGCTTGTGTCAGCCCAATATTTCGCCAAGTTTGGGCCACTTGTCAGTATTGACATGTCTTACCTGGGTACCAACAGTGAAAGTATCTTTTCTCTATAGTTAGTTCCATTCGAATTCGAATACTAGATATTTTTCGAAACAAAATGAATAAAATACGCGGCTCTATAACCAGCATTTCGAATGCATCATGTTCAAAATTTTTCCATTTGTTTCTATTTCTCAACTAGGAGACTGATATTGAGATTATGACATTCTTTTATGACAGTTCTATCTTTTGAGACAGATAATCAAGACAGTTTATATCTCAATGGACGTTTTAAAATCCCAGACAGTGCAAAAAGTTCCAACTCCTATTAAGGGTGTTGTCCCCTGGTCGATTTTTTCACTAGAAAACTACTGGATCGTTTCAACCATTTCACGTCATTAATATTCAATTAATTACATCGACCTTGAGATTAAAAAATCCAGAATAAATCAGAGATGCCGGCTTTGGTCTCAAAATAATTGTCCATGGATTATATTTGTTATAATATCAGATAAACTGAATAGAGGTTTCTTATTGGCTGATAACGAAATTTCGTTCTAATTATTTATGATGAGTTAGTTGAACGACAAACAGAACAGACCCGGATTGTTTGATTGATTCTGAATCATTTGATTCAAAGCAATTAATGCAATTGATTGATTTTTGTGGTGAAAAAATCGACCAAAGCACTCCTTTAAAAGTTCCATCAGAAACTCAGTGAATCTCTATGCGCGAGTGATGAAATTTTGAATTTGAATCTAAATGGATTTGGTTTGTTCCTTTCCAATCAAATACCAGTCCATTGAATACTCCATTAGGAGTCATGTCTTTTTTTGTTTCCGATGGAATTTTTTCTAGGCGCAAAAATCGTTCTGTAAACATTGAAAAAACGTTTCAAAAATCGCCTTTGTAAGCATCGAAGTCCTTTGTTGGTACGTTTACAAAATATACTATGAAATACAATATGATTCATATTTAATTCGAATGCAAGGCAATTGTGAAAAAAAATATGTATATATATATATACATGGTAATATCATCTTATTTTGTCGAAGCGATTCTGTACATTGAGGGGACTCTAGTATGAGGAATAGGGGGAGAATTGCAGAGGAGAAAAGTCAAGTTTCTTGATTTTTCAGCCCTCGGAGAGTGTTTGAAAATTTAAAATTTGTGGCAACGCGCAATCCTCCTCGAGTATGTAATTTATTCCCCAACAGAATCTAAAATTTGTGTACGTTTAAGGAACGTTCCTCAGACGGTCTTCGGAGGTTCTCACTTGGAGCATGTACCACTCGAGCGAGCGAAGGTGAAGTACGGAGAAGTGTGGTTAGTTTGAATTAAAGATAGAATGAGAGTTCCAGTTTTAAGGTAGTGCTATCTTTGGTTAAATCTCATTAGATGAAGAGAAGGACAACTGCTTAAAAGTCGGATTTCTCTCTCTCAATTTGAACACACTTCCCATCCAACAAGAGTTGCTGTGCAACCGTTGCTCTTACGTTGTTCAACAAGTTGATGCAAAGTTGCTGGGAATTTGCTACGCATGTGATTGAGAGTTTCATGAGACCGAGCAAGTTCTTAGCAACACGATAACAACTCAAGCTAAAATCCTAGATTCACAGCATATTTTTGCGCATTTCAAACTGTTGTTGTACGTTTTCAACAATTTGCTCAGCATTTTGCTGTTGGGGATTATTTTTATTGGAATCATAGGCAATGCTTACTTCAGTAATATATGCTCTAAGGGTTTCCCAGGACGCAAGCAGATTTTGGTTCTGTTGGGGTTATTATTCACTAAAAATTTGCATCGATGATGTCCCTTGTGCAATAATTCTCCAAAGAACTCTTTGAAAGCCTTGTTCAGAGAGGTATCTTCTGAAAAGGAGTTAAAAATTTGATTTTCTGCCATAGAGGGGGTACATGACTCTAGGTGTCAAATACGTCTAGGTACAAGCCAAATCGTTCATTCTCTGAATCCGAAAGAGTGAAAAATCACGTGCACGATGTAAGAAGAAGTTCCAATTTCGCCACCAGTTGGCGAAAGTGTCGTGAAGGCCAAATAAATTTCGATTTTTTAAAATAAAATCAAGTTTAAATGAAAAATAAGTTTCTTCTGTAAATGTTATGTATTATAATACGATTTTAATTTCTTTCTTTATCAATTTGGATTAGTATTTCCAACATCTAATTTGAATTGACCGCTTTTTTTTGGCCTTAGCTACTCGAATTTCGTAGTGGCAAAATCAAGAACTAGGACAGAAAAATCTCACAACATATACAAAAGATAACACACCTATTCTTCTTACATCGTGATCACGTGTTTCATTCCACTAGGTCTCAGAAGTGAGCCACTTCGTTTCGAGTGGGATTTTCACTCGTTTCGAGTGAAAAATTCATTCTAAAATTGGAGTGGCTGTGAGTTTCTAACCTCAAACCTTAGACTTTCACTCCAAATTCCTACAAGCTTAATTTTGGCTGGCTAAAGAGTGAAATCTCACTCTAGAAAATTTGAGAAAGTATCCAACTGAACCATTCCAACACTTTTGAGTAGTTCTAAAGGGTAACACCTGTGCAAAACACAGTTTTTGAAGGGGATTTTTGGAATTTCTTCGCAAGAAAAATTTATATCTTGTTGAAAAAATAATTCCATGGCTTTATTATGCATGTTTTCGAGTGTACAAATTAATTTTTACAATGTCCTAAAATACGAAATGGTGGCTATACAGGGCAACGAGCATCAGACGATTTTTGAAAGAGACTTCTACGGCCCGCAAGTGATCTGAAACACAAAAATTTTCTTAATATTTGAACTGAAAGCAAGGGAAGTACGTACGGGTTTTTAAAAATCTTGAATTTTGAGAAATTGGCGTACAGTTTTGCAAAAAAAAATTGCACAAAAGTGGCCGTAAAAATTGAAGTTCTCAATTATTCAACAAAATCGTACGTACTTCCCTAGAAAATAATGTTGTGAAGCGTGCCCTGTGCGAAGAAAACCAATAGAAACCGATAGGCGAAGTCCTAATGGAATCAATGATATCCTATCGGTTTCTATGCGGTTATTGCCACAGGACCCAAGGGTTTCCATGGGATGTTCCATGGGTTTCTATCAGCATGATCGGCAAAACCTGATTAATTCTGATAGAAATAAAATAGCCTATCGGTTTCTATGCGGTTATTGTCACAGTACCTATGGGAATCCATGGGAATCTATGGGACTTTTCGGACAGGGTGTATCCAAATTTCAAATTTATTGGATAAAAATTGACTGAAAAATCGTGCGGGCCGTAGGAGCCTCATTCAAAAATCGTCTGATGCTCGTTGCCCTGTACAGCCGCCATTCCGTATTCTAGGACATTGTAAAAATTAATTTATACACTCCAAAACATGTATAATAAAGCCATGAAATTATTTTTTCAATAAGATATAAATTTTTCTTGCGAAAAAATTCCAAAAATCACCTTCAAAAACTGTGTTCTACATAGGTGTTACCCCTTAAACAAACGATTTAGCTCGTATCACGACGTTGATTATTAGTAACCATTCAAAGTAAACGTAACCAACGATTTAAGGGCATGGCGAAGTCCCATGCAATCCCAAATACCTCGGCCTTTTTGTCATCCAAAAATGAAGGAATAAAATGAAGAATGATCAATCGATCCATCTTCTTCTTTCATGATCACAAGACAACGCATCGAGTAGTAATTATTTTTTATTCTACACTGTGAAAAATTTTTGATAGGAAACTTCCAAAGCAAAGTTTGGAAATCTTTTTTTCAAATATTTTTTAGTAGATTCAGACCCCTCCGACTCATGCATTTTCCCCTAGAAATCCTGTTCACGTATTGACCAAGAAATCCCCAAGAAATCCAGATGGCGATTTCATCTAGTGGACCGAATCATAACCTCAAAATATCAACGTTGCGAAGTTTGGTTCCTTGTAGGTTAAAAATTTATAAATGCATTAGTATGATCTGTAATTATTGGTCATTTTCTCACTATTCATCTTGAATTTTCGCGATAAATGATTCATTCTACAGAATCGATAGCCCCACTGACACGCGGAGCCCTCTACAACTTTCTGATCAGTATATGAACAAAAGTTCTAGACAGTCGGAGGGGTCTGAGTAGATTCACAAACAATTTTAGCGATTTTCCAAATAAGGTGTGTCCGTTTACACGAATTGTTTGTCAATTTACTAAAAAATGTTTGAAAAAAAAGTTCCAAACTTTGCTTTGGAAGTTCGCTATCAAAATTTTTCACAGTGTATTCAGTCATTTTCGAGGAAAACTGAAGAGAGAGAGAGAGAGAAATTTAGGACTGCTGGGAACTATGAAATGCCTTTAACTTCAAAATAATATTCAATTCAGCGCATTCACAATGCAGATTTTGGATCAAGATTATATGAAATCGTGTATATTTCCAATTCGATTGAAATTTACAAAAAATGCTTATGGTTTTTCTTTTTGAAAATATGGTTTACAAACATTTGTGAACATTTCTGGCCTGCTAAAACGTTTTTCAAAAATTTGACCAACGTTTCAGAACATTTTAAATACATTTGTGAACTTGGTGCGCTGTTTTGGGATGTTTTTTGGTAACTTCGGATTCATAATCAAAGCACTCGGAGAACAAATGATTGAAAATGAGAATCAACAAAAGCGTTTGAATAATGGAAAAATGAAGTATGTTCATTGTATTGCAGTTTTTTGAGTCCTTTTTCCAGGGTGTCCACATTCTGGAAAGTCAGGGGAATGAATAAAAATTCTGGAAAGTCAGGGAAATTCATTTATGCCTGTAAAATATATTTCCCAGTTTTCACCCTGCGTTATTTGATATCTGGGCCATTCTACCGACAGCGATTCACCATGAAACCCTCTGATCAAAAGTTGAACTTATCCTGAATAGTTTATTTTGTGAATATTTATAATATTATTTCTTCAGAGCCACAAAAAGGTTCAAAACTCACGGCCGTCGCTTGCAACCAGAGTAAATGAGAATAAGCCTTCATGAAGAATTGACATTCGCATAATTTTATCAATATTTAAATTTAAGATACGGATATGGAGTCCAACCAGGTCAATCTATTTGGGCATGATTATAATTTTGTGAACTCAGATAAATTATTATTTAAAGAAACCGACGGTCGTGAGGATTTTGTGCCTAAAACGTCAGTAAATAGCTGTTATTTCGGTAAAATACAAAAATAATTTGACCTTTTGAGAATCTAATGGATGGAAAACAAGGAGAAGAATAGGAAGAAAAAAAGAAAAAACATCCTATTATATTAAACATAAAATACATTGAGAAAAATGGGATTAGATGTACAATATAGACAAATTTCAGTAGAATGGCCCATCTATTCTCTTTGGGGAATTTCAAAATCGATTGTCATATGATACACTACACTGGGAAAAAAAAGACCATGTTGCGTCGACTTGGGAACAAGTTGATCTAACATTTCAAGTTCAAGTAACACGGAAAACACATATACGCGTTCCATGTTGTTTTTACTTGTAAAAACATGCAGAAACAACTTCATTCCAAATGAAATTGAACATGATATTGGCTACTTGCTAAGTTCATGTTGATTTAACAAAACGTTTTTCCCAGTGTATACTGAAAAAAACATATGGTGGTGATGATAATAGCATTATCAATGATGACGGGTGAAAAATGTGAAATTTATCGATGCACAGCCTGATATGTACATAAAAAACTAGACTGGATTGATTTTTATATTTCTTTGAGAAGTGAATTTTATTACAGAATGAACTAGATACCTCACAAAGTTCCAATTTCAATCAAAATTAATTAAAAATCCATCATTTTGAGAAATATTCATGACCTTTCAATGCATTAAGGTATGTTTGCAGTAGTTTTGTAACCAGCGGATGTGCTATAAATTATATACCTAATAAAAGATATATGATGTTTCGTTTATGGAAAAGGTCAAGGAAACTTGTGGACACCCTGTTTTTCGAGAATTTCTTTCTCAGGAATTTGAGAAATACATTTTGTCGATTTTATTAAAGTTTGAATCGTTGATAGAAACGAAACCGAAATCCAAACTCGCAAAACCTGATGAACTATCGTTATTTTTCACCTTGGAATCAACTCGTTTGAAGACGTTGAAACGAAACGAATATTCAACCTCACAAAATATGATAAATAATTGTTGGTTATCTTCTCAAATGGACTTCTTCAAATTGAAAACATCGTTTAAAGGATGTGTTGTAAGATTTCGGGTCTTCAACTGCAGAGGTTGGGTCTGAGTATTTCGTTATTTGATTCCCAGATAGAAAAGCATGCTCTGAATTTTTTGTAATATAACGTGCCGTAAACATACTATCATGAACTCCGCTTAGCTTGCAATGATGCATAGAATCCCGAAGGGAACATGAAGCTCCGACAAATGTTCAGAATAGATCATGATAGATCAGACTGAAGCTCCGTTGGAGCTCAAGTTTAGATTCGTAAACGTTCGACGAAGGTCCGATGAACGTTGAAATGTCCACTTGAAAATAGTTTGAATGAACGTTCATAAAACGTTCATCGAACGTTTGCTAAAGGTTCGTTCGAGTTGCAATTTTTCGATCAAAGTTTTTTGCAAAGTATATTTTTCCACGAAAAAATGAAAGATTGAGGCATTTCTAACTATAATTGTAATTTCGTCTGAAACATAAAAAAACTGAAGGTTGAATGAATCTTCGTAGAATCTTTAATAAACGGTCTATGAACCTTCATTTAAGCTATTTTCAAGCGGACATTTCAACGTTCATCGGACCTTCGTCGAACGTTTCCGAATCTAAACTTGAGCTCCAACGGAGCTTCAGTCTGATCTATCATGATCTATTCTGAACGTTCGTCAGAGCTTCATGTTCCCTTCGGGATGTAAACATCATGCTTCAATTATGGTGCCATCACCTCGTTTTGCTACCAATAACAATGTTTTGTGCGGAAACACCTTGGCGCCATGATGCGAACATTTCTTGGCGTGCATATCACCATTATGATGGCATTATGGAGACATTTTTCTATCTAGGTTATCAATTCGGTTCAATAAACGATTCAAACTTCAGCAAAATAAGAACAGCTTGTCTGAAAACTGTCACAGACGTCCCAATGGGACGAAATTTGTCGATCGATCAAAACATATGTACAATTCCATGAACTAAAGCGTGAAGAGGGACAACTTCTTAACAATTAGATTACAATTTTGAATCGAATCCCTGATGAAAATGAAGTGAGTGTGAGCTCAAAGTCATCTAGGCGTAATTTATCTTTCTTTCACATTCTTCATCAGGGATCGTTCGAAGTATCTGGAAAACAAAAGAAAAGAAAACTACTCCAAGGATCTATTCTCTTTTCTCTATTCTCCACAAATCTTGAGAAGCAATAAGAAAAAGAACGAAGGAGACAAAATACTCACTTTCGCAGACAATTGATTTCTATTAATTTGATTTTCTTTCTCTTTCAGTACACGACACAACAACAACAACCACAACAACCACAACCACAACAACAAAACACATATCAAATGAGTTTTCTCGTTTTCTCTATTTTCCATGCACGGTTCCTCCCCATTCATCGTATATATCTCACAGAAAAGCAAAAAAAAAAACAAAGATATTATATATATAAGAATGGCTGTGACCGTAGTTTCTCTAGTCGAATCAAAAAACAAAAAGAACAAGAATAATCATTGATTCTATTCGAAACACTCCCAATCCACGATATATATATATTTATATATCAACATATAAAACGCACAGAGCAAATTTTCAATAGAAACATTGTTTTGGAAGTTCAGCTTGAATCCAGAATCTTCCCAACGAATAGATAGAAAAACACGATATAACGAGATATAACGATCCCTGATGTCACGACTAGAGTTTAAAGAAATACACAAGACAAAAAATTGTACATAAATGAGAAAAGTACGTCGAACGTTGAACGTTGTACATTGTACATTGTACATTGTACGTTGTACGTTGTACGTTGTTGTAGATAGAAAATGTGAAATAAAACGTCACTTAGGGGGGACGTTCACAGGACGATCGTACACCGAAGAAAATTGAGGAAAAAAAAAACAAACCGATTGACATTGCTAATAACATTACACGACTACTATTATTATCACGTCATTTAAAAACTCCTTTCCCTAGCGAAGAGATGAGAATATTATTATATAGAAAATAAATAACACTAACCGGTACATATAAACATCCAACGGAGGGATAACAAATATTTTGACAAGAGAAAAACATAACGAGAAAAAGAAAAAGAAGAAGAAGAATCAATTTTGGAGCAACGAAGTAGAGAGTAGTACGTCCCAAATGAAGAAGAAGAAGAAGAAGAAAAAAAAAGAAGACGTACAGAGATCACACGTTTAGATAGTAACACGTTTTTAATTCCTATTATTATTATCATCATTACTCTATTATTACTCAATCGATTCATGGCTTAAACTCGACTCACCGTCACAAAATATCACAAAATATCACAAAATAGCGTGTCAATATTTTCTCTTGCGCTTCCCCGAGGTCCCGGAGACTCTGGGACCCAGAGACACGTCAAGAGATCATCCTAGTGATGTTCGATTCTTAAAACATCAATTCAAAATTTGCAGAGATAATGACGATCTTTTAATTACCATAATGTTGGGTGACCCTGGTGAAAGGGAAGCGTGTAATAGAAAGTGTCAGGAACGTGGATTTAAGCGTATACCGAGCGTCAAGTAGAACATTAAGAGTGGTTCGAACGTATATTTGAAGTGTGTGAAGCGTATCCGAAGAAACCCCAATTTCATAGAAACCGGGCTTCACGCACGGAAGCGTAATCCAAGAGTGGATAGGAAACCGATGAGAAGTATTAGGAAAGTAATCTGAAACATGCTTACGCTTCCGTTACTCTTTATGACACGCTTCCCTTGCACCAGGGGATGGCAAATTATATTCAAGGCATTCAGAAGCTTCTGAAGAAGCGAGCCAAATGTTGCGCCAACCATTTCTACAAATTCTACAAGTTCAATCAACGAAATTCACCACTAAAATTAGACTCTAATTGTAAATTTCAGTTCTTTCTTTTAACGATTCCTGATGAGCATAAAGGAATTTTTAGAATCATCAACTTCGAATGTCACACTGAGAAAAATGACATGTGAAAATAACCTCTATTTCGTATATTTTTCATTCGTCGAATAGTGAAAACCAGGCCCCTCCGACTCGAGCTTCTACGTGTTCACATGATGTCCAAAAAGTTGTAGATGGCTCTACACGACTGTTGGCCGGGACTTCAATTTAATTGACGTTACACGTAATTCGCGCAATGAGAGAAAATCAATTTATTGGCCCATGAAAACACAAATTTACAGAAATCCCAACACCAGTTTGTATTGAAAATTCGCAAAATAAAACTTTTTGGATATGTTTACCAATTGTTCATGGACCACTAGATCGTTCGCCACCTGGATTTTGATGGACAGTATGTGAAAACGAGGAGTATTGAAAAATGTGTGAGTTGGAGGGGTTTGGTGAAAACTGAAGCCAGCCTCAGAGTTGCCAGGTCTGAGGATTTTTCTTCAGATCTGAGGAAAAATATTTGTTTCCAAGATTTTCATTAAGGATTCATAATTTTTTCCAACCTAACCATTTTTAAATCCATCTGGACCACGTTCTATCAATCTGCTTTTGTACTCAAATTCATTATCAAATCAGTGATTTCATTAGAATCAACCCAGATAGGAATTTAACCTTGTCACAAGCTTGTATGTCCCTTTTCATTGACAAGGATATCGTTATAATCTTTTTCTCAAATTTTCGCTGCTAAGCTTGTTGAAAACAAGTCAATGACAAATGAGTGACAAGCTTGTCACAAGGTTACGTGCTATCTGGAAAGGGATAAATGAGTTTCACGAACCATTGCCTTTGTTACCAATTGGATTAATGAATCAAAGTAGTGGTCTGGTCGATTTTCGCTCTAGAAAACCCATCAAATTGTTTCAACTTCCCTATGTCAATAATATGCAATAATTTATATCAAACTTTGAATCAGTAGATTCCGAATCAGTTGAATAAGCCGGCTCTGATACAAAAATACGTTAAGAGAGGTTATTACAATATCACTGAAATTAATTCTTCACACTGACTATGCGTTAACAAATGATTTTTTTATGATGAAAGTGGTCAATTATTGGATTTCTATTGAAATTTATATTTTTTTATTCGGGATTATTGGATTTGAATTATTTTGGAATCACCAAGTGATTCCCTGAAATGTCAGCAGAATAATATTTTGAAATCAATCAGAATTCAATAAGATCTAGTTTTTTAAACTTCCGCTTTCTCGGTCAATATTCCGAAAACTCATTGATTGATTGGATGATTCAATTCAAAAGCGGAAACTAATTGGATTAAAATTCTTCCGGGACATTGATATTCTAATAAGATTTGGCATAAGATGGATCGTGTTCACGATAAAAAAAGAATGTGCCAGAGTCTCAAAAGTTCAATTCTCTGAAGAAACTGGATTGGGCTATGTCACTAATTTCTCATAAACCCTTCAAGACAAGCCAATGAGAATTTGTCGAAAACTCTAACTTTCAGGATATATCCTTCCGGGATAAATTCTTTAAGGATATTATCAAGTCGGGACATTGAGGCCTTTCCCAGGGAAAATATTAGAGAATTGGGAAAGTTATCAGTCATCAACAAACGAACAAGAGAACAAATGACACATCACCGTTGAAATATGGTTTATTAGTATTCAGCATGAAATTTATGTTTGATCACCTAAAGAATTTTTAAAGATTTTTGAAAGAAAACTGAAGAAATCTAAAGATACTTCAACCCTGAATGTGAAGATTTTTTATTCTCAAAAACTGGCAACTCTGGCCAGCCTTTCAAAAGTGAAAAGTACCTTTTCAGGGTTGAATTTCACCGTACATTCGGTTTGATTCACCAAAAAGATGGTATTTTTCACCGTCAAATGCATTATTATATTGAAACATGATTTCTACAATGCAGAAGTTCTGCATAAACTTCGTTCTTTAATATTCACAAATCATGAAAGAATTCAGATTTATGTTCAGAATTCAATTTGCACCATATGGACTGCTTTTGATTATCACCTACTTTGAATTGAAATTTATAAAATACAGTCGGGCTAAAATTTTCTCCTGATGCTTGAGTGTCCTCATTCATGAATAATTAATAATCGCGTTACGAAATCTTCAGAAATTGTATCTGTATTTCATTTCAGCGTAAGGAAATATGCAATTTATCATAATATTTTAAGTATGAATTTTTGAATGACGAAAGCCTGCTGTTTCTTTTATCGATTAGAATATTTTCAGTTCTTGAAAAAAGCAGTTCAGATGGCACCGATGTTGCAACTTGCGACTTGCCAAATATATTTGTTCGCAATGATACTAAGAGTTGGATATAATAATTTGTGTTTCAAATCCAATACTGGGTTGCAGGGTTCCCACAGATCTGGGAAGTCCAGGAAAGAAAAGATTCGCAAAAACACCCGACAGATGTACAAAGAAACAAGTATTTTTTTTTTTAATCTAAGAAATTATTGTTTGAATCGTTCAATTGAATGAAAACATCTTCAGATAATATGTTATTGCTGTGATTTGAGAATTTATCATTCATCAGTTCGCTCTCCAACTAGTTTCGCGGATCCTTCTCTCATTCAAAACACTATCCGGCACTATTCAAAGGGGAGACCTGTACTCTCTGAATTTCTTGAAATGAAAAATCCACTCTCGAAGAATGAGATTCCATTCCAAAAAAATGAATTTTTACTGTATTGGAGTGGAATTTTAACTCGCTTTGAAGAGTGAAATTCCATTCTTTTATGAGATTGAAATGCTCATTCTTATCAGAATTGCAGTATTTTCACTCTTCAGGAGTGGATTTTCATTCCAAGAAATTCAGAGAATGAGTGAACTGTGTATTATTCTAAAACAAGAGCGAATGATAAACCTTTTTATATCCAAGAGAAAAGTGTTGAATCTTCTCAAAGAAGTAAGGTTGGGAATGTCTGTTTGGATGTATTCAAAGTACCATTTTTTTTCAATGAATCGCATAATACAGCAAATTGAGGGGAAAGCGATTAATGAAAAAAATCCAACATTTAGAAGAAGTATTATAATGAACAGAATAGAAAAAAATATGATTAGGATTAAATTTCTCAAATTAATTTTTGAAGCAGTTTGCCTGTATCATTCAATGTTTTTACCTTCTGAATCTTCTATATTCATTTTATTCAAGGAAATGATTATTTTTGTTGTAAAAGTACTGTAATTCTCTTGGTTTCCTCTTGAAAGAAGAATTTCCATTGAATTTCGTGTATTTCATTTCGGCGAGTTTGAACAATACTCAGCTGGAATAGTTTTATTCATTTGAAATCAGATTGAAAATTGATTTTTGTTCCAACTAAAAGTATTGTACTAACACTTTTCCTAAAATACGTGATATCAGTTATTCTTAAGTTCAGTTTCAAATAAAAAGTGAAGTTTGTTTGATTATATATGTGATGAGATTTTTAAATTCATTCTTCTATGTTCTTCTACGATAAAATAACTTCTGTTCTCTTAATTTCTATTAGAATAAGACGAAAATTTTTGTTGATTAATTTATTTGTGATAGCAAATTTGTGTTATAGCAAATATTTATACCAATAGTTCGAGTATATAACTTTCGTTCTTGCGGATCTAATACTATATTTGATTGTCATATGTAATTTTTCATTTTTAATCAACAATTTCGTTCGTTATATGCAATGGATCATCGAGTTTATGTTTTCATTATTGACTCCCTTGCTTGAGAAGTTCGATAGACCTCCCATAAATTTCTGTAGCTGCTGTGACAATAACCGATATTTATTCATCATTTTTTCATTCCCATTATGTAGACAATGTTGTCATAGAAATTCTCGAAGAAAGGTCATGGAAATTTAGTATGAAAATTTTGTGGGAACCCTGCATTGGATTATCTTTCTTTTTATAAATCATCTCCAACAATTTCTTGTGTTGCAATTCCAAGCTGAGGATTCTTTTATTCAGTTTGTGAGCCGTTCAATCGAACTGAAATATGCTGAGGGGGTCATGAATTTTTTTCCAATCCTGTAGGATTTTATTCAATTTGCCCAAATCTTATACGAATAAAATCTCCCAAAGAAAAGTATTCACGACCCGTTGATGGGGAAAATTTACAATCATAATGGAATTGAAGTTTCATGGATATCCAAATTTTTACTAAAGTTGTAAATAAAAAGAAAGTATCGAATCGAACATCACTACAACACAGTAAGGTTTAACTCCAACAACAAGAAGAGACATTATATCTTCGGTAACAACAATTAATCACACGAACATATATAACGAATCGATCGAGGAAGGGTGAGAAATGTTAACTAAGCTGTAAAGATAGTTGAGAGTATATTCCTTAAATCGAATTCCTTCCTCCTTCTTTCTTTTCATTTTTCATTTTCGAAGTTTCCCCTACGAAGAAGAATAATGAACGCACATTGAATGGGGTTGAAAAAAAAACAATTGAGAGAAAGAGCGAGTGAATGAGAAACAGAGTGTGATCGAAGGATGAAGGAAGTACTACTGTGTCGTCGAGGACCATCGTTTTGGTAAAACAAACAAATAAATAAATCTAAGAATTTTTGGCAAATGTTCTCGAGTTGCTTGTTGTGCCTTGTCGGATTTGAATGTGAATATATTATATTATCATTCATTTTTCTTGTTTTATATGCATATTATACGTACAAGAAATAAAATACCGTGGTTCGCCGGACGAACGAGAGTTGTTGTTGTGCAAAGTGTTGTGCAACATTTGGACGAGGTTTTTGACAAGCAATTTGATTATCGCTAGGCCTATCGTCATTGATTATTATTATTATTATTATTATTATTACCATTATTATATGATCATTATTATTACATTACGATGAACGGTTATAAATAGATAGATAAAATTATATATATATTATTATATATAATGCATATAATTATATATAAATAAAAAAATGATATATTACATACAGAACGAGAGCACGGTGAGCCTTTTCTTCAACAAGTAGCTTTTATTAGAGACGTGAGAAAGAGACAGAGTGTGAGAGTGAGTTTGTTTGTGTGTTTGTGGATGCGTGTGCAAGAGAGAAAGAGAGAAAGAGAGAGAGAGAGAGGGAGAAATTATTGTTGGACATACAAGAAAAAAAAAACAGAGAACAAGAGAAAACACATTGTGTATAAAATATATGGACATCATCCAACACAGGATTGAGCAATATCTTCTATGTATGTATTGTTAACTTCGTATTCGTCGTTATATTATGATCTTATCTCATATACGCTATTGTAAAATTTCATTGAGTACTTATTTTATTATAAACAAATATATATTTCATGATTATGAATATCTATCTCTCTCTAAAAAGCAAAAATGCCCCCAAAAAAAGGAGAATATAAAGAAAGCAAGAAAGAAAGAATCATTTGAATTCGTAATAATAGAGAAGATTTAAAATATGGTCCATGTGGTTAATTTTAATTTTAAATACTAAAAAAGAAAATGATTAAATATTGATTAAGGAGCGCGTATAGATTTAATAAATAAATACGCACGTAGTATGGATATAGATTAAATAATATATATATATATATATAAAACAACAAATCCATCGATAGATGAATATTCATATAGTTGGGATATAGATTTATTAGCGAGAGAGAATGTGTGAGAGAAAGATGATATAGAATCGTGTGAGTTATCAGTATAATAACATCAATGTATATTATATTTAAAATCATGTACATTGAGAAGAGAATAAAAGAACGAGATTAAAGAGAAAAAACAGTATCAATTGTACAAACAAGATAAGAACAACAACAACAACAACAATAGTAATTAATAACATCATCTCGTTCGAAAAGAAAGAAAGAAAGAAAGGACTAAGAAGAAGTTATCTGGAATAATTGTTCTTGTTGAGTTTTTGTTATGAGAGAGAAAGAAAAAATCTAATAAGCTTGAAATGAAGATACGAAAGACAATAGACTTGGAAGACTACTATTCGGTTTCTTCCTACAGTGTGCTCGGAAGTGAGAACAAATATATAATATGTGTATATCGTGCACGGAGAGAAAGAAAGATACAAAAGAATAGCGAATAGCTTGAAAGAGGAGAGAAATTTAAATTTGCATAATTGATAAGAATGAAGCTTCGATGTAAATTTGTAAAGCGAAAGATAATATATTGAAAAAAAAGCCGCAACAAGAGGATACAGCTTCTCTCTTTTTAGTACCAAAAAAATATATTGTTGCTAGATGTAAAACGGAAAGAGAAGTATTCATTAACGAAATGCTCTTGTATTTTACTTCTTGACGAATAAAGAATTCAATATTGTACAGTCAATCGATCGATTGTGTCGATGATTTTATTTTATATACATTCTATTCATTTGGTTACAAAGAAGAAGAGATTTCAAGAAGAAGAGGAAGAAGAGAAGGGTGAGGAAGTGTTCGATGATGACACCATAGATGTATGCGGTTGCGGTCTGCGGTTTTGTTTTCGTTTTCTGTAGGTTTTGGTTGAAGACAACAACGATGCTGTGGAATGAGAAGATGACGACGGCGGAGGCGATGACGGTGGTGTTGGGGGAGTAGATTTTTTACAAACGATATCATCGATGACACGAGAACGTTTGAAGGTACGATAAAAGGTTTTGTTGCGTTTTTTTCTCGAAGAAGATGATGATGATGATGATGCTGCATTCACGTTGCGTGGTTGTTGTTTTTTCAGAGGAGAATCATCGAGTGGTCTTCGTGGGATGCTCGAGAGTGGATGAGGAGGAGGAGGAGGAGAAGAAGAAGCTGACGAAGCAAACTCGGGATTCATGTGAAGAATGATCGTGGAATTGTCGACGGATTCGAGTTTGAATTGTATTTTATGCAAAAGTCGAGGTCTGCGATGATCTTGAGATGATACTCCACTGCATGATATGGTTTCTCGGTTTACGTTTGGAATTTTGAGAAGGATCGCGGGATTTTCAGGTTCTTCCTCTTCGATGCTTTCGGTTGGGATTGTTATAGATGATGCTGTTCCTAATATCCAAGCGTTGTAACGTGGCTTGTTCGGGCCGATGTAGAACTCGTTGCTGTAAGCGGTTTGTAGAAGTCGCGAGAAGATGGATAACAGTAACTGAAAATCAGAAATGAATGAAAGATGGGAAAACAGAAGTTTCATTAAGATTCATTCGAGTCAATTATCAAGTCAACGGCAGGTTCTGATCAAATCTCATGGAATTAAGAGCGCTCTAGCAATAATTAAATTTGAAATCGATAATAAGCAAGAGAGATAAGAGATTAGACTTTGAAATATGAATTTTGGTTTCTCCACAGTTTGAAAGTATTGGAAAACGAAATTCCAGGAAATTTTTGACAGTTGTTATTACTTTCAAAATCATTTCAAACTCGCCAGGAAATCAGTAACAGACTGAAACTTATAATATTCAAAGTCTAATCCTGGTCGTGGATTTTATTATTTTCGAATGAAAATTTCCGTTCAACGCATGAAAAAAGTTGGCGCAAAATTCGGCTCGTTCTTTGTGGTACTTGAGTATCCTTAACGAGAAATGAAAGAATTCATTGTTATAAGGAATTTCTGTTCCATTAGGGAAATTATCTATGTTTATTAAAATTAGTCTCCACAGTCTGTAATTATTTGTCCATTACTTGTCCTGCTGGAACAACAGCACGAAACAACGGCTTCCTAGTTTTCTCTAGTTTACGCACAAAGAACATTGCTGGAATTATAGGGACGGCGTTGAACCAAAGTCTCCGATGAAAATGAAAATTCGCTGCAGTGGTCACATAAATTGCGATAAATCTAATAGATATTGTTGATGTTATTATTATCCCTATATTCCACGTGGATTCCAGATCCGAAATTTACCTGCGTTGCCAGCTAAGAATCCACCTGGAATCCAGAATCCCAACTGGATTCCATGCGGGATTTCGAATTCCAACTGGGATTACACCTGGGACCAGAAATCCCACGTTGGGGCTGAAATTCCACCTGGAAATGAGGAATCCCAGCTGGAAACGCAGGTACATTTGCAACCTGTCAACGACAAACATATAACAGATGCGAGGACATTATACGAATGGGCGAGCAGCTTTTGAAAAAAAAAAATAGGTTTCCCTGGTGAGAAAAAGCTCTCTGAATCTCTCTGAATCTCTATATTTTGGGACAAATCCAGAGGGATTCAGAGTAATTCCAGAGTAATTAAGGGGAAGTTACAGTCTTTTCCGATAGTGATACGTTCTGAATTCTTCAACTTTCTCTGAATCTCTCCGCATATCACTGAATCCCTCAGAATTTTATATATTTCAATCTCAAAGCTCCCTCTGAATTTACCTGAATATCTCTACATTTCTCTGAATCTCCCGGAATCTAATTCATTCAGATCTCAAAGCTTCCCCTGAATTCCTCTGAATTTCTCTGAATTTCTCTGAATCTCTCTGAGTTCCTCTGAATTTCTCTGAATTTCTCTGAATCTCTCCGCATATCACTGAATCCCTCAGAATTTTATATATTTGAATTTCAAAGCTCCCTCTGAATTTACCTGAATATCTCTACATTCCTCTGAATCTCCCGGAATCTAATTCATTCAGATCTCAAAGCTTCCCCTGAATTCCTCTGAATTTCTCTGAATTTCTCTGAATCTCTCTGAATTCCTCTAAATCTCCGGGAATTTAATGTATTCAGATTCCAAAGCTTCCTCTGAATTCCTCTGAATCTCTCTGAATTCCTCTAAATATCCCGAAATTTAATGTATTCAGATTTCAAACTTCCTCTGAATTTCTCTGAATTCCTTTGAATCTCTCTGGATTACTCTGAATCTTTCCAAATTCCTCTGAATATTACTAAAAAATTCCACGCACAATTTTTCTTAATGTATCTGTCTCTGGAAGTCTCTAAAACTTCCAGAAAGCCTCTGAAATGCAGGACCAAGATTTTACTGAATTTATTCCTCTCTGAATTTCCTAGAACCCCCCACATCTCTCTGAATTTCTCTGAATTTTTTTGCATCTCTCTGGATTACTCTGAATCTTTCTAAATTCCTCTGAATATTACTAAAAAATTCCGCGCACAATTTTTCTTAATGTATCTGTCTCTGGAAGTCTCTAAAACTTCCAGAAAGCCTCTGAAATGCAGGACCAAGATTTTACTGAATTTATTCCTCTCTGAATTTCCTAGAACCCCCCGGATCTCTCTAAATTCCTCTGAATCTCTGAATTTTTCTGAAAAATCCCACGCACGATTTTTCCTAATTCACCTGTCTCTGTGAGTCTCTGACACACTCTGAATACCTCTGGAATCCTGAATCAAACATTTAGCTGAATTAATTCCTTTCTGAATTTCTCGGAATTACTCTGAATCTTTCTAAATTCCTCTGAATATTTCTGAAAAGTTCTACGAACAATCTTCCTGAATTCATCTATCTCTGAAAGCGTCTGACCCTGGTTTAAAAAAACCATTGATTCTCGCCAAATCTCACTAAATTACAGTTGAACTTGGACAATGTTCTGGCCGAATCTCATCCAGCAAATGTCAATGAGATTTGGTCAGAAAGAACAGTCGATTCTCGCCAAATCTCACTGAATCTGGCCAAATCTCATTGATTCTCGGACAATGTTCTGGCCAAATCTCATTTAATTTCATTTGTCAGAAGTAATGGATTCTTTTAACCAGGGGACACTCCTTGAACGCCTCTGAAATGCAGGACCAAGAATTTTACTGAATTTGTTCCTTTCTGAATTTCCCAGAATTTCCCTGCATCTCTCTGAGTTCCTCTGAATTTTTCTGAATCCTTCTGAAAAATTCAAAGCACAAGTTCTCTCAATCCACTAGTCTCTGAAATCCTCTGAACCACGCTGAATTGCTCTGGATTTCTCTGATTCTTTCTGAATTTCTCTGAAAGGTGAAATTTTCAAAGAGATTCAGAGAGACTTTTTTACCAGGGCTCAACTTCTGCTCACATTTGAATCATGATTTTTGCATGCGCAACGTTTTGCAGATGCTAGAACTGTCAAGAATACGCGACAATCTCACAATTTTAACCCTGTAGATTCAGATAATATAGCTTGTAAGATATACTCCGAAAATGAAAGAGTTACAATCAGTCGAATGACTAAGAAGACCCGAGTTCATTCTTCGGTGTTCGCAGAATGTAGGCTCAGGCGCTCAACGTAGAGCAAACACTTGCATCGATGAAAATTGATGCTGAGTTACAGAATGACTCGTGGAGTCAAATTTTTCTGCGGATTCTTATAGTGGAACGTTCGAGCAACATTTTGCGCCCGGAATCCGAAAGTTTGAAGCATGACAACATTGTTCAAAATTCAATTGTCATAAATGAATAATAGGTAATTGAATGAATTTACAAATATCGTTTATGTCATTTGAAAGTACAAACTTTGAAGAATCTCTCCTAAAATTTGTCATAACATTTCGTTAAAAAGTCCCCAAGTGATTGATTTTTCAATTGAAAGTGATGATGAAATATTCAAGCATTCGTAGAAACAATGAAAATTGAAATTTTGCGAAATCCTTTGGGGATATGTTTGAGATTGGTATGAGCATTCATTTGATCCATGTTTCGAGAAAATCGGCGACCCAGTGGTTGTTGGGGGTGCTCACTTGACGTGTTTTGTCTCTAATATAAAAAGCAAATGCTGGAAAAAATTCCCAACGACAAAGGGTTATTGAGGATCAGCGCCAGTCGGTGACAGATATAATTATTCACCTGAAATAAGAATTCAAAAGTACGTCGGAATATGCCCTGCTGAAAGTGCCAAGCAGATCCTAGCAGTTCCCGGCACAAAAACCGACAGATCCGGACAGGAGCCCGCTCAGTCTGCTCCGTCATTGTCCCAGAAATTGCTAGGATTCATCCGGATTTGCTTGACATTTTCAAAAGGTTGAAAAGGTTTCACAACTAAATTCCAGTCAAAAACTGTGTCCGTTACAGACTGGCGCTCATCATCAATGAATTATGCGACAGTGTTATTTAAAAATCAAACATAAGACATATTAGGTGTATAACTTTGCTTCCGCCGTTTTTTTCCGAAATTTAAGGCTTTATTGTAAAAAACTGGTTATACATTTATGATTCAAAGTATTGTTGTCCATCGCTGGCCACTACTTTCTCCCATCTTTCGGGCAGCATACGAATCCCGCGTTGGAAAAACTGGTCATCTTTTGAAGCGATCCACGAATCGATCCAATTTTTTACTTCTTCATGAGACCGGAAGTGCTGGGCAGCTAGGCCGTGTGCCATTGATCGAAACAAGTGATAGTCCGAGGGAGCAACGTCTGGAGAATACGGCGGGTGGGGTAGGACTTCCCATTTCAAAGTTTCCAAGTATGTCTTGACCACTTTCGCGACATGGGGTCGAGCATTGTCATGCTGTAAAATCACTTTATCATGTCTCTCGTTGTATTGCGGCCGTTTGTCTTTCAATGCTGGGCTCAAACGCATTAATCGCGTTCGATAACGATCACCTGTGATTGTTTCAGTCGGTTTTAACAACTCATAATACACTACGCCGAGCTAGTCCCACCAAATACCGAGCATAACCTTGGAACCGTGAATATTCGGTTTGGCCGTCGACGTGGAAGCATGGCCGGGATATCCCCATGATTTTCTGCGCTTGGGATTGTCTTAATGAACCCATTTTTCTTCCCCAGTCACAATGCGATGCAGAAATCCCTTCCGTCTTTGCCTTGCAAGCAGCTGTTCACAAACACACAAACGCCGTTCAACATCTCTCGGCTTCAACTCGTACGGCACCCAATTTCCTTGTTTCTGAATCATTCCCATGACTTTCAGGCGTTTTGAAATGGCTGGTTGCGTCACTCCCAATGATCCTGCCAATTCTTGTTGCGTTTGACACGAGTCTTGATCAAGTAATGCCTTCAATTCTGCATCTTCGAAAACCTTCTCTTTTCCACCGTCATGCTGGTCTTCGACGTTAAAATCACCGTTCTTGAAGCGTTGAAACCACTCTCGGCACGTTCTTTCACCAATAGCGGCCTCACCATAGGTATTTGAGAGCATTCGATGAGCCTCAGCCACAGATTTCTTCACATTGAAGCAGAAAATTAAAACCTCCCGCAAATGACGAGAATTTGGCTCGTAAGTTGACATGTTTAATCGAGAATAACTTTATGATGCAGACACAAATCGACTAATATTTCGATGGCGTTATGTTTACAAATACCTAAGCTTATTGTATGACATCTGTGATTTATTTATTTCAACTACCACTCACCGCTACAGTCATCCATTGCAAAACAGCGGAAGCAAAGTTATACACCTAATAAGTAAAAAAAAAAGACTATAGGAGAATATCTAGCTCTGTCCCATACAACAAAAGTCGCTGTGCAATCGTTGCTCTCACGTTGTTCATCAAGTTTTCGTAAAGTTGCTGGAAATTTGCTACGCATTTGATTGAGAGTTTCATGAAACCAAGCAATTTTCCAGCAATACGATAACAACTTAAGCTAAAATCCTAGATTTACAGCATATTGTTCCGCATTTGTTGTTGTACGTTTTCAACAATTTGCTGCATATTTGCTTAGCATGTTGCTGTTAGGGGTGAGTAGAATGATACTCACGTGTAATGACCTTTTGACGAATAAAGGAATTGACTTGAAAGAATGAATTACCAAAAATCGGTTAAAATTCATAAGAGAAAGGATTGTATTACTTGATAAATTGAGACGAACGATAGATACATGGCCAGTATCCGACCAATATTGAGATCCCGTTCAATTATTTTATCTCCACATCCAGTTGTTGCGATGGTGAGCTTATCGGGTTGGGGAGAGTACATGTAAACTGCACTTTCTTTCAAAAGATCGTAATGGATACATGGCATTGAGATATCGGTGGAACAGCAGGAAAATGGTACATTCCCGTGTACGAAACGACGGTTTTCTCTGGTCTCTGATCTGCGTGGAAATATTATATACTTTAAGGGGATGTTCTCATCTAGCGATCCCAAAATAAGGTGATTCTGTCGAATTTTTCTTCCATGGAAGGAAGTAAATAAAGAACTCGAAGGTTCATTGAGTCTTCAAGTACATGAAAGAATTTTTTTCAGTGAAAAATTACAGACATGAAAACTTTTGTTAGCGTTTTTTCACCTTTTTCTCCCCAGACAGCACCACCACTTCACATTTAGAACACCTCAGTTTTGGGGAGAATTCATTTTGAATCCCCAGAATCATCCGAATGAATTCTATGAGACATCAACATGTACACCCGTTATGCGACTAAACATGAAAACATATGGAAGGTCAAAAAGAATACCTAGTCTACCCAACAGAACTCATATTGAACGCCATTATGGATACATTATGAACACATAACGTATTCAGTTCTGAATACAAATTACGTTCATAATGATATCAGTTTTGAATACATTTTGCGTGCCTAATGAAATCAGTTTTGAATCCATTTTGCGTGCATAATGGTGTCAGTTTTTAATGCTCGTTAAATAAAAAAATGCATAAAATAGTCACTTTGATATTTGAAAAAAGCAGACTCAACGGTTTGAAAAACTTTTGTATATCATTTTCAAAGGTTAGTTGAAAAAAATTCCAATTAAAAATATGTATACACCATACAATTGAAAAATTATTAGTGTCCCTTTGAAAGAAAATAGAAACTCAAACGAAATTAGCATTGTTAACTGATTTGTCACTTTTACTATTGTATTATCCACAAGTTATTTACAAAATTATTGCAATTCAATGAAGTTCATGATATATTTTTCTTTCGTTATAAACGCAATTAAATGAAATATACTTTTATAACTGTAATTTGTTTTGTTTTATTTATTGCATTATATGAAAACTTCATATTGTTAATTCAGGTGATGATCGTTTTACAAAAGGAACTACAGTGAGAACTATTTACTTTTTTGTATTGAATTTTATTCAAATATTGATATATTGATACATAACATTGAAGAGTGCATATTCAATTTCAATTTATGATGTACGATTGAAAAAAATGAAGGCTAGAATCAAAATGTCATAGCTACTATTTCATCAGTTATTCCATTAATGTCAATAATTATAGTATTAGGTGTACAAATAAGTTTCCGCGGTTTGTCAAAAGATGGCCCCACCAGAAGGTTATGGAGAAATTGTCAGATGTAAAACGTAATATCCCAGGGTTAAGTCATCTGGCAACACCATAACCTTAAAGTACTAGTGATTCCGTATCAGCATCACGTAATTTTTTTCGTGCAAAAATGTCAAGTTTTATTCCGAATAAGCATCATTTGCGGGAACTTTTGATTTACTTCTTTAATGTGAAAAAATCTGCAGCTGAGGCGCATCGATTGCTTCTAGAAGCATATGGTGAAGCTGCTTTAAGTGAGAGAAGTTGTCAGGAATGGTTTCAAAAGTTTAAGAACGGTGAGTTTGACGTTAAAGACAAAGAACGCAGTGGAAGGCCGAAAGTGTACGAAGACATGGAATTAGAAGTACTATTGGAGGAAGATTCGTCCCAAACGCAAAAAGAACTTGCACTTACTCTACAAGTGACTCAACAAGCAATTTCACATCGTTTAAAATCGTTAGGAATGATTCAAAAACAAGGAAATCGGGTTCCATATGAACTAAAGCCGAGAGACGTTGAACGCCGATTATGCATGAGTGAAATGCTGCTTGCCAGGAATAAAAAAAAGAGTTTTTTGCATCGTATAGTCACTGGTGACGAAAAATGGATTCACTACGATAATCCAAAGAAGAGAAAGTCATGGGTTACGCCCGGCGAACCATCAACATCGACAGCTAAGCCGAATATTCATGGAAAAAACTCATGCTGTGTATTTGGTGGGATCAGCTTGGTGTCGTGTATTATGAATTGCTGAAACCAAGCGAAACCATTACTGGAGCTCTCTACCGAACACAATTGATGAGATTGAGTCGGGCACTTAAGGAAAAACGCGCCCATTACTACTCCAGACACGACAAAATTATTCTTTTACACGATAATGCTCGTCCACATGTTGCGGCGCCGGTAAAAACATACTTGGAAACACTCAACTGGGAAGTTTTACCCCACCCGCCGTATTCACCAGACTTAGCCCCTTCTGATTATCACCTGTTCCGGTCGATGGCACATGGTCTGTCTGAGCAGCGCTTCACATCATATGAAGACACCAAAAATTGGGTAGATTTGTGGATAGCGTCAAAAGATGAAGAGTTTTTTCGACGGGGTATCCGAATGTTGCCAGAAAGATGGGGAAAAGTAGTGGCAAATGATGGAAAATACTTTGAATAAAACGTAATGTACTTTTCCTTTACAATGAATTCCTAATTTTTTATAAAAAACCGCGGAAACTTATTTGTACACCTAATACATTTTATTTATTGCATGTTATTGCAATGAAATCAACTACCCCTACACTATGGATAGTGAAATACCATGGTATTTCATCATCTATCAGCTTTTATAATTGGATAAATAAAATTAATTTAAAGATTCCAAACTTTGAATATGAATATTTTCACCCATTTCAAATTTCTGACATTTTAATAAATATCAAATGACTTCTGAAAGAATTCAAGTTTTTGCTTTCATTTTGTGTTCATTCGGGCAAACTGAGAATACATCTTGAACTTCCATGGGGATTCATGTTTTGTCGCATAACGGGTGTTCTTTTGGAATACTTCATGTAGTCTTGATGAATGTTTTGCGAGTTCTGATATGCGCTCAATGAGAACTCTTTTTGGAGTCTTTTGGTACTGCATGTATTCTTTCAAATTACATATTGAATTCTCAAAAAAGAGTTCTCAAAGCATTCTTTTTTATGAATTCTCTGCAACTTCAAAAGGGACTGCGGTGCTGTCTGGGTCGCTCTTTAAAGTGCTACAAAAAGTAAAAAAAAGGCGAATGTCATCCCCATTCAGATTCATCCTCCAATAAATTCAATCAGCTTCAAAATTAAAGAAAAAAGAGCGATCCGTTCAGTAGTTTTTGAGATATCGTGGAGCCAAACTTGAAAACGAATCCTTGAATTTGAGAAATTTCTTTTCATGTACTTTTTCAAGGCCCATTCAATGAGTTTCAAATAGCTCGAGTTCTTGAGTTACTTCCTTCTTGAGAAAACAAAATTCAAGAAAATCACCTTATTTCGGAATTCACTTGATAAAACCCTCCCCTCGATCCTTCGTGCTCTTGCTTTCAATTCTCAATCAATTTTCAAGACTTGAATCCTGAATTTTCAGAGAACACAACATTTCAATCTTGATATCGAAGAATTTATTTAATAGCACAGAAATGTCATCAATGTCTCAATCAATCCGAGATCAAGATTTTTTCAACATTGTTCAAAAATATTCTTCAAAAACTGTCCCAATGATGATTTCTCTAAATTTTTACTGAAAGAACTGACAAACTCTCGCTTTTTGGGCACGTTTTTTCACCGATAATTTCTCTGAATATTCATGGAAATCTCTAAACAGCTCTGAATTTGTCTGAAAAGCACTATGAACGCTTCTAAAATCCTCTGAAAACCTCTGAATTTTCAGAGATTCTCAGAATATTTATACAAAATCATGAATACCCAGATAACACAATAATTCGTGAGCCGTTCCAAAAGAGTTCTCGAACTAAATTCTGGAAGAATTATTTTTCCGAACTCTTGACGAGTTCTCAAAGAGTTCTTTGAATTCTAAAAGAATTATTTCACAGCTCTATAAGAAATCCCTTGGGTGTTCTATAAGAGTATTGAAAGAATATTTCGAGATGACTTGAAGGACTCTTTGATGGTGATGGTCCTCTCCCTGGTGAAAATGAAGTGTTACACTGTAGTTACAGTGCAATGCGAGGTTCATCCGAATGTACCCGGAGTGGTGTTTCGCGCCGTGGAATGCATCGCAAATGTATTTTGTTACACTTCGTTTTTACCAGGGCTTGTTAGAACTCTTATGAAGCTCTGTCCCTGCTGAAGAAGCCCTGTCTAAAAAGCCCGATAGATTCCCATAAATTCCCATAAGTGCTGTGACACTAACCGCATAGAAACCGATACAACATTTTATTCCTATCAGTATTCATCAGATTTTGCAGATTTCACCGATAGAAACCCATAGAACATCGGATTCCTCTTGGAATCTCATGGAAACCCTTAAATACTGTGACACTAACCGCATAGAAACCGATAGGATATCATTCATCACGATAGGATTTGTCCTATCAGTTTCTATTGGTCTTTTCACACAGGGAGAACTTCCTACGAATTCAGTGTACATGTTGAATTCCCGCAGATTTCTATGATTGTGAAAAAGCGTTCCCTGGCGAAAAAACGGCGTGCACATAAAGTTCAAACAGCGTACCAATAACGTGATTCTGGCCAATATACGTTCAATGCACGCTTACGTCAATATAAGCGGGAGTACAGCGTGCATGAACGCTTTTCTTCACGCTCGATCCACGCTCAACTGCGCCAATTGACTCTTAATACACTCTCATGTGACGGTAATAACACTCCTATGCGACGCTCCAAATGCACGCTTTATTTTCACCAGGGTTTAGTAAGAATGATTGAGTGATGATGGTTGGTTCGAGGCAATAAAATAAAGAAATATATTTCTCACTCGTGTGAATCACAAATATTTTGGCATCCATCGATACTAAAAATTTCATTGGTGATTTCGTATGATCAATTTTGTAGGTTATATTTTCAAAAAGTGCCTAAACTTCAATATTTCCTGTTAATCGAATGATCGTTCGATGAATAAAAGCTTGAAGAACGTAGAAGATCGGATGAATCAATCATCGAATAATTGTCCATATACACAGAATATGTTGGAATGATTTTTATATTTGACAAAAACAGGAGTTCCGTGAGAGTTTTTTAATAATTCATGTCAAGAGTTCGCAACGACTTCTGTTAATTAATGGACCGAGGTCGTCAAGAGTTCTATCAACAGGACATTAACGACTTCTTAGGGTAATTGAGAAGAACACTTGTCGATTACTTTGGAATTCTTGATAAATGCTTTTTATAAATGCCGAGTTCTTCAGGAACTCTTCAAAAATTCCTTGCGTTATCTGGGTAATCTCCCATACAGCACAAAAGTCCCCGCGAACAGCTCCCGTTATGACAGTAAACATGAATTCAAAATGAACTGTTGATGAATAACTTAATATTCACAAAGAATTCATAAAGAACTATTCAAGCATTCAACATGTATGCATTTTGAATTCATTCTTACTGTCATAACGGGGACTGTTCAAGAAGTTTTTTCAGAAGTTTTTGTGAATTCAAAATGATCATTTGTGCTATCTGGGCTCTGAAGCATTACATCGAATTTTCTCTGCAAAAATCTAAACAACTCTGAGAATCTTTGAAATTTTGATTAAAAATCTAACACATTTGGGACATTCTGTGCATACATTTTCACAGTTTTCAATTTCCTCTCAGACGAATAAGAACGGAATTGGGGGCAGAATAAGAACTCTATCCTTAATTTCTCTATTCCTAAATATCTCTATTTTCTCCAATATTGATGAGATATCGATTTTTTTTATCTATATATAAACCCAGATAACACACGGAGAATTCTTTTTCAAGAGCAAGAATAGAACTCTTCAAGAATTCTTTTCAAACTAATGAATTCATATAGAGCTCTGGAGGAGTTCAATCTGTCGGACATCAACAAGCTCTTTGAGAATATCAGCAGTATTGTTTGAGTACTCTCAAAGAACTTGTTAATGTCCGACAGATTTAACTCCTCCAGGGCTCTACATGAATTCATTAGTTCGAAAAGAGTTCTTGAAGAGTTCTATTCTTGCTCTTGAAAAAGAATTCTTCGTGTGTTATCTGGGAAAAAATAGAGATATTCAGGATTAGTCATATTTGAGAATAGAGAGTCCTCCCAGCCAGCACAAAATATCAATTCGAATTCATACAGCGCAGATAGTGCAGAGTTCGTGAAGAATTCTTCAAGAACATCATTTCACCATCATTTCTAGGGTTCTAAAAAAGTTCTTCAAGAATTCATCGACGAACTCTGTGATATCTGGGAGTCTTCTCAAAGATTTCTTGAATAGTTTCCGTTATGAGACCAATAATGAATGAAATAAGGATTGAATTCCCGGACAATTCATTATGAAATCTCGATACGAGTTCTTCCTGGACATTAAGTTATATTATTCATCAAAAGTTCAGTTTGAATTCGAAATATTCATAATGAATACATATTCATTAGCATAACGGGAACTCGTGTGCTGTATGGGCTTTGGAAACATTCTAACAAACCTCTGATAAATTGTCAACATTCTTTTTTATTATTGAAAAATTTTCTCAATTTTTTCTCAGTGATCAGCTCTGCCAGAATTTTGTCAGATCACCATTCAGTTCTTATTTGTTCGCAAAAAAGAATGACAAAATTCTGGACAACATTCCTTGATGACACAAGAATAGAATTTTTCAAGAACTCTTTTCGAACTAATGAAAATCCATCAAGAGCTGTGAAGAAGGAGTTCAATGTTTGAGACATCAACGAGTTTTTTTTCCTTGAGAATGCTGAGAATGTATTGTTTTAGTACTCTCAAAGAACTCGTTATTGTCCCAAATATTGAACTCCTTCAGAGTTCTTTATGAATTGTTTAGTTCGAAAAGAGTCTTTGAAGAATTCTATTCTTGTTTTGAAAAAATTATTCCCATCAGGGTTATCAGGGTTGACAAAAGGCTGTACATGAAGTTCCCAATTTATTAGATGTTTCATGAAAATTTTTCCAACAATATCTATTAAGATAGAAAAAAATCTCACTGTTCGTTAGATATTTCATCATTTTCGTCATCACGTTCATCTATCTCCACCGGAATCAAATCCTCCCCGCCATCGTCTTTGGAAATTCCTTCGCCCAGAGTCAATTGTTTCATCCAAGGTACCGCAAGCCAATCTTCGTAACCATCGCTTCCACAGCATTGGAATTCTATTTGAATGGCATCCATTTGGGCTTTGACTTTGACATCTATGCCATAATTCTTAATGACCTCGACCAAACCCTCTCGCACTTTACGTTGGAAAGCAGCAGATCGGACAAAACTTGCCACGTTGATGCCCATTACGAGACAAGCGGAGACCAAACAGAGCATCGCGTGGATGAATAACATACGATTCACGTCCAGCCGTTCTTCATCCTCCACGTTAGGTTTGCTTTGATACGAAACATTGGCGATTCCAAAAAACTCAATCAGTCTCGGATGACGATATATTAAGGCAAAATCGATTGATTCAATGTCATACTCTAGTAGGAATTTTGATATGGAAAACATCAGGTCCAGATCAGGCATGCCTGATTTCCGTTCAGGGCCTGACAAAAATGTAACGCAGGGAAAAGACAAGGTACTGATCAGGAAAACCAAACGTTTCCCAATCAGGACCTGATCCGGGTGGTAGCGGAACAGAAGAGATTCTACTGATGATCCAAATAGACTTCAGTTGAACATTTCAAAAAGACAGGTCAATTTCTAATGAGTCCTGTGAAAATTCTGAATAGTTTGATACATTCATCGTTCTGAATTGATCAGGTCCTGATTCGGCTGTCTTGTCGGTTACCACATGATTGAAATACGGATGAGCCAAGGCAATCCTGATCAGGTCCTGATCAAGATATCTAGACAGTTACCTTGAAATTCAAATACGGATGAGTCGAGGCAATCCCAATCAGGTTCTGATAGGAATACCATGTCTGAGTTACTGAGAGAGAAAATGTGACTGGGACCTGTCAACAACCTTGCGTTACATTGTTGTAAGATCCTAAACAGGATGCCATGTCAGGACCTGATAAGGTGATTAAAAGTTTTCCTTAATTAGGAGTTCCCTATTGCAGCCTTACGAGGGCCATGCTTCTAATAGGGAATTCCCTGTCAAATTTCTACTAGGGGATCAACAAAATGTTTGTTATTTCAACCAAATTTGTGTTGTGTCAACAAAATTCTTTCCTTGAGATGATAACATTTCTTTGTTATTACAACAAATAGATGTTATTATTCCGAATTTGTGTTGGAATAACAAAATTCTTCTGTTGATCACATTTCAACAAAATAATTTTTTTCAGTGTATTCTTAAATATTTGTATTCTCAGAGAACTATATTATCAAACGTCTTCATCCTTAAATGTCTTTGTCCTCCAAGAAATCTATTGTTGCAGAACTGTCTTTTCGAGGTGATACCAGCAACCCGAGTGAAATCTGTTCTGACAAATTATTCGAAAATACAGGAATAAAATCAAAATATCGCTCTGTACAGCCCATCTTTATTGATGGAGAAAAAAGGTCTGTGCAGAGCGATATTTTGATTTTATCCCTTCATTTTCGAGACAATTTGCCAGAATAGTTTTGGTCGTGTTCTCTTCTAACCTGCAATGCTTCTGGTTGCATCTTCAGGGGTCGCTGGTATCACCTTTGAGAGAATACGAACGCATCAGTGACTCCATCCGATGACATTGTTCTCAGACAAAAATACTCGGAACTGGGCTTGTGAAGAGGTCTGAAATTTTCAGGAACTACTGCAGAAATTTGGATTTGGAAAATTCGGGCTTTGTACAGACTTAGATCAACCTTCGAAGACTCATCCTTGGAAATTTCAGACCTTTTTGTAAGTCCAATTTTAGTCCTCTAAGATGACAGTTATTTATGAATACAATTCTTACTTGAGGGGATATACTAGCGGCGTGGCAGCAGCCAAATCGTTTATAACAAACTAAGGGCAAACGCCTCAATTAAGGGCAATCATCAGAGGCAAAGTTACTAGATCTCTTTCCCCAGTTTTCTCAACGATTAATGAATATAATCGATTTTAATGAGCAGGTGCATCTTCTTAGCATATCAAAGAAAGTGCAGCTACTCTTTATTTTTCATTTTATATGTTCGTTTCTGAGAAAACTGGCGGGGCGATTTTGGAATCTAGTAACTTTTTGGGGAGGTGGTGAATGCCGTTAAATCAAGATATCGCTCTGTACAGCATGTCTTTGACTCCAGTAGAAATGCCGTACAGAGCGATATTTTGATTTGATTGAGGTATTTGCTGGTAGTTTATCACAAACGATTTGGCTGCTACCAAGCCACTAGTATCACCTTAAGAATACAGTTCATTGAGAATAGAAGTATTCAAGGATACCGGTACTTGTTCTGCCCTAAACTCTTCATTAATCAATGAGACTTGATAAACTTTGTGAAGTACGGTAGAGAGTGAAATTCACTCTTCTCAATTCAGAGAATAAATGATGCATTTCATAAAGAAATAAGTGTGAAATCTTCTCCCAGAACATGTTTGGGAACTCTTTCTCATAATTCGGTGTTTTTCCTTCCTTTTAGAAAGAATCTGTCTTTCGTCTTTTGCCCTGATATTTTTTACAGCACGCTTAACCCTTTCTGATCTGGCTCAATTCTTGGTCCTGCATTTCAGGAGCATTCAGGAGGTGTCAGAGACTTTCAAAGACAGGTCAATTAGGAAAAATTGGGCGGCGGACTTTTCGGAAAGATTCGGGGAGATCCAGGGTAATTCAGAGATATTCAGAGTCATTCAGGGGAATTCAGAGAAGAATGAATTCAGTAAAATTCTTCGTCCTGCATTTCAGAGGCATTCAGGAGGTGTCAGAGACTTTCAGAGACGCATGAATTAGGAAAAATTTTCATGAAACTTTTTAGAAATATTCAGAGGAATTTAGAGAGATTCAAAGTAATTCAGAGAGATTCAGAGAAATTCAGAGAGGGATTAAGTCAGTGAAATTTTTGCTTAAGGATTTCAGAGGTATTCAGGGAAAGTCAGAGACCCACAGAGACAGGTAAATTAGGAAAAATTCGGCGGCGGACTCTTTAGAAAGATTCGGGGAGCTTCAGGGTACTTCCGAGATATTCAGAGTAATCCAAGACAATTCACAGAGGGATGAATTCAGTAAAATTCTTGGTCCTGCATCTCAGAGGCATTCAGGAGTTCTCAGAGACTTTCAGAGACACATAAATTGAGAAAAATTTTGCATGGGACTTTTTAGAAATATTCAGAGGAATTCAGAGAGATCCAGAGTAATTTAGAGACATTCAGGGGGGGATTGATTCAATAAAATTTTTGCTTCAGAATTTCAGAGGTATTCAGGGAATGTCAGAGACCCACAGAGACAGGTAAATTAGGAAAAAGTTTGCGGCGGACTTTTCAGAAACATTTGGGGAGAATCATAGTAGTTCAGAGAGATTCAGAGTAATTCAGGGAAATTCAGAGAAGAATGAATTCAGTAAAATTCTTGGTCCTGCATTTCAGAGGCATTCAGGAGGTGGCAGAGACTTTCAGAGACACATGAATTAAGAAAAATTTTGTATGGAACTTTTCAGAAATATTCAGAGGAATTTAGAGAAATTCAGAGAAATTCAGGACAATTTAGAGGGAGCTTTGAAATCTGAATACATCAAATTCTGGGAGATTCAGAGAAATTCAGAGAGATTCAGAGAAATTCAGAGGAATTCAGTGGAAGCTTTAAAATTTGAATATATTAAATTCTGGGAGATTTATAGGAATTCAGGAAGATTCAGAAAAATTCAGAGGAAGCTTTGAGATTTGAATACATTAACTTCCGGGAGATTTAGAGAAATTCAGAGAGATTCAGAGAAATTCAGGAAAATTCAGAGGAAGCTTTGAAATCTGAATGCATTGAATTCTGGGGGATTTAAAGGAATTCAGAAAGATTCAGAGAATTTCAGAGAAAGTTTTGAAATATGAATACATTATTCCGGGAGATTCAGAGGAATTCAGAGAGATTCAGAGAAATTCAGGACAATTCAGAGGAAGCTTTGAAATCTGAATACATCAAATTCTGGGAGATTTAGAGAAATTCAGAGAGATTCAGAGGAATTCAGAGGAATTCAGTGCAAGCTTTAAAATCTGAATATATTAAATTCTGGGAGATTTAGAGGAATTCAGAGAGATTCAGAGAAATTCAGGGGAATTCAGAGGAAGCTTTGAAATCGAAATACATTAAATTCCGGGAAATTCAGAGGAATTCAGAGAGATGCGCAGAGATCCAGAAAAATTCAGGGAGATCCACTCAAACTCAGAGAAAGCTTTGACTCCTTGATGAATGAAATCCTAAGAAAAATCAAATACATTCAGAAAGATTCCGGAAAATTTGCAAATTCCATCAGAAAATTCCAGAGAGATTCAGGCAAAGTTGAAGAGTTTCAGGACGTATCACTATCGGAAAAGTCTCTAATTTCCTCTGAATTACTCTGAATTACTCTGAATCTCTCTGAGATATGTCCCAAAATATAGAGAGATTCAGAGAGATTTTTTTTACCAGGGTAGAGCGTTTTACATAAGATTTCTATGAAAATGAAAAATTCCCTGATCACTTGGAAGATTCCCTGAAATTTCCCGGTTTTCCCGGCCTGTGGCCACTCTGTATAAAGAATTTCAACGGGATAGGTGATTTTCCGAAAGAAAAATTCATTAATTAAAAATCTAGGCAGCTCATATTTTTTTTCTATTTTCAACTCCAACCTACGTAGCATATTGGCGCCAAATGCAAATTAGTATCAGTGCAGAGTGTCCAGTTCGGGAATTTTCTATTTGTTTCATCGGTCATTTCGTTCAACCTGATTTTATGACTAATCGGTTCCATCAGAATTCTCCGAGGCTGGACATCCTGCAGTGATACCACTAAAAACTCCAATCTTATGAGAGAGTTACAACTTTCTTTCAACGGATTTTTATCTTGAAATCCATTGGAACATGATTATTAATTTCTAGTCACTTTTATACGTCGGCCAACTTTCGTTCATCTTCACTGAAATAAAGGATGGGGTACAGTGCGTAGATTTAATTCGTTCTCTGTTACTTTTGATGAAGTTGTGCAAAACTATGCCATAATTCACAAATTTTTGATAAAAATCGAATACCAAACTCCTGAACACTTGAGAAATGATTCATGTAGATCGATGAGATCTTTCAAAAGTCTCGAATTCAAATATTATGGTTACAATCGGGGATTTGATTGTGGGTGTTCTTGAAGTTGATGAAATTTGCAGGGAACGGATTATTAAATCCACCGAATGTCACAGTTATCAAATATATATTCTCAAATATGACCTCAATCAAAATACTCAATCATTATGAACACGTACATAAAATGTAATAATTGTCTTCAATTATTTGATGAGTGTTATCGGATATTCGATTAATCGTATCTGAAAAATATATTTGACGACTATTACCAGCCTTTTCTCAACGTAGTATTCTATCTTCTCGAATGTACACTTGTTACCTTGTTGTAGATGAATTTTGCCAACAGGCACCCAGTGTCTATTGTAATGGACACATGATGTTGTTGCATAATATATCTGTGTATTAAAATACTTTGAAATATGAAAACACACTTTTTGCATCCTGTAGGAATCAGCAAAAATCGTTTCGAAATTCTCATCACATTAGTTCCGTTTAAAAACATACCATACTGAAAATATAATTTCGAATAATTTTCTTATCGTCACTTTTATGACACCTTCTGATGATCTTCATGATATAATGGGTTTCAAATTGCTCTGATTTGTGGAAACTATTTTGATAATTTGCTAAATTCTATGTTCATTGGAATGGACAGAAATGTACATAGTCAGGTCAGAAAGGGTGAAAAATATACCTCCAAGTGTGTTTCAATAATTCTTCATCGTCTAAATCATCATTTTCATCACTCCCTTCTGCAATCTCACGGCGATATTTCGTGAAGGTAGGTCGTCGAACTCTCGGATAAACTTTGACACCGATCACGTAAACTGGAGTACACAAAACTGCGCCGATCACGATGGTAGCTGGCCTCAGATGACCGTCACCTGCTCGGCGCGGTAGCCGCTGGTTAACCTACACCATACTCGACATTCAAATTCTATAAGAAAAATTCAAACGCAAAAACAGATATTTGATGTATCTGTCTTTTCGTTTTTTCTTCCCGCGGAGGTGAAAAATCCAACTGGGGTTAGAATGTTTTTCTCAATCAGAGACCCAGATAGAAAACTATCTACTATCGTAAACTTCGCTCAGCTTGCAATAATGCATGAAATGTGAACATTATGTCTTCATTATTATACCATCACCTCGTTTCGCTTCACCAATAACAATGCTTCATGCGGAAACACCTTGGTACCACGATGCGAACACTTCTTGGCATACGTGTCACCATTATGATCGCATTATTGAAACATTTTTCTATCTGGGAACAGATAAGGAAGCAACATTGGGAGACGTTTAAACTCGTTTAAGCTAGTTTTCCGGGAGAATTCAGGATCAAATTAGAGCACCAAGATCGAAGGAATTCGATAATTATATTCTTATTTATGACAAAAAAAGAACCAACTCGGAGTATAAATAAACAACCTTGTAACAACAACGCGAAATTTGACATTGATCCGTTTATGACTTATGGGGGCTCATTTTGTTCCTTGTGGAATTTAAAAAACCTTTACCATGGAGATTTTTTTATATGAGTCATCATGACACTGTTACACGCTTTTGTTTATTAATAGTAAAATACATTCTCATAAACAAAAGCGTGTGACAGTGTCATGATGACTCATATAAAAAAATCCCCATGGTGAAGGTTTTTTCAATCTCACAAGGAACAAAATAAGCCCCCATAAGTCATAAACAGATCAATGTCAAATTTCGCGTTGTTGTTACAAGGTTGTTTATTTATACTCCGAGTTGGTTCTTTTTTTGTCATAAATAAGAATATAATTCTCGAATTCCTTCGACCTTGTTGCTCCGCTTGACAATAATTGTTCTAATTTGATCCTGAATTCTCCCGGAGAACTACCTTAAAACCTTCAAAACTGTTCTGACAAAAGAAACGAATATCAGAACAGAAAGATATCTTCTGACAATCAATGAAGATCCCTAAAATTCAAATAACATATATCATGATAAATTTCAAATCGCATCTCGATCAAAATCAAACCATTCGAAACAATATTGATTGACATCTCTGATTGTGTTTGCATATTCAAACTTGATTTGTGTCAATCTAGATAAGTAATGATCGTGAAAAAAGAATGTATATGAAATCAGTAGTCTGATTAACCTGGAACTACGAGATTCACGTAATCACTCAAACTTCTTTCGATCAATATCGCTCCTAGAATAGCTCCAGCTGTTAATACGAATCCAAACGCGTTCATCGAAGACACAATAGCGTACAATACTTTCAAAGATCTCCAAGTGTAAACGATATTCGGCCACCGACAGCCCATCTGTGAATCACACGAACCAAATATGCAAAATTTGAAAAGAAAAAAAACCCCGATATGATTCAATTCTCACCTGTACGCATTGTTTTTTTCTTCTCTTTTCTTTAAATTCTATAACCTCTCTTCTTCCCTATTATTGTTTGCCATAATACAAGCCAGCTGCTGCAACTTCACAGGATGATTCGTACTACGTTCGTACATATTATTTTTGTTTTTGTTCTCACCTTAATTTGCTGGAAGAAGATAAATCAATAATATACAGGATCAATAAAATCTGATAAGAAACATTTTCAAACGTATATTGATATATCTAGATGTATATATGTGATGTACATTTGAACATTATGAAATTAATTTTTTTTTTCTTTTTCATTCAATATCATAATCATAATATGTAAAACATATATATGTGTATATATAACTCTGGTATTTGTTATTACTACACTTTTATATGGAATCTTATATCCAAAACTCTCCTCTAAACTCTTTTTAGGATATTGCTCTGAATAAAAATGATGATTCCATGATGAAATCATACCTTAAAAAAGATATATCGATCTTTATATGAGCTCTGTGAAAATCTATCTTAATGAGAATCCTAGTAAAAATAAAATTCCATAATTCGCATTGCTTGCCTCCTTTTCGTAGTCTCACCAAGGAATCGTTGTTGCTAAAAATCAATTTTCCCTGCTTGTACATAAACGAATTCACGAATTCTTTTCTTAGTATAAAACACGATGTAAGAAGAATAGGTGTGTTACCTTTTGTATGTGTTGTGAGATTTTTCTGTCCTAGTTCTTGATTTTGCCACTACGAAATTCGAGTAGCTAAGGCCAAACAAGCGGTCAATTCAAATTAGATGTTGGGAATACTAATCCAAATTGATAAAGAAAGAAATTAAAATCGTATTATAATACATAACATTTACAGAGGGAACTTATTTTTCATTGAAACTTGATTTTATTTTTACAAATCGAAATTTATTTGGCCTTCACGACACTTTCGCCAACTGGTGGCGAAATTGGAACTAGGACAAAGCCTGCATCAAAGAATGTTCACACCGACAGGGAAGATAACACACCTATTCTTCTTACATCGTGGTATAAAATGAGGGGTGCAAAATCGTGTTGATTTTGTCATAAAAGTATGAAACTGAAATTTCATTTTCAATTCGAGAACTAACGAATCGATGATTTGTGGATATCTTTTGTGTCACTTTTCTTCAGAATTGCAGGTACTTCGCAATATTTTCACAGAGTCTTAGCGCTATCGGCAGCACAATATGATCCTGAGAATACAGAGTTATTCCTCCGAGCACCACGTAATTCAAAATTGATGGAATACCGTCGCACTCGAATACTAACTCTACATCGCTCAAAATTGTATTGAATGCACTCTATGTACAGTGATAATCCGATAATTACATTACAGATTATATTTTGTAAACAATAACATAATTCAAACGATGTAACAACAAATTCGATGATTCTTCTTCCCTCCACTCAACTGTGATCGATATCTCAAAACATTTTATCACACTTGTCCATCCAAAACATTCAATTTTTCATTCCTCTATCGAGACAAACATCGCTACGAATCTATCGTTATTGTTGTGTAAATGCTGACAAAAAGATTTAACATTCGATTGTAACAAATCTTATAATAAGTACTAAACTTAGAAACTTCGAATTCTACTTTAGCTTCGCGAAATCGCAAGTGGTAACTCATTGTTTCAAAAACAATTTATTGTTTCTTTCGTCCTAAAAATGTTGAACCCCCGATACGTGACTCTCATCGATCTCACAATAAAATTTCAATAATAATAATACAAAAAATATTCCTCCAATTATAGAATTCTAAATATTATGTCAAATTTGCTAGATACGAAAAATATCTTTTAGAACAATTTCATTTTAGAATTGTATTTACAGGAATAAAACATAATAACCCTCTATAATAAAAGAAAAAAAAAACACACCTTGAGAGATAAAAGAGAATTTGATATAAAGGAAACAAAAGATTATTATTATTATTTTAAAGGAAATTTCTGGATAACGGAATTGCGGGTAACTCGAAGGTACGCAAGAGATCGGTGGTGATGGTAGTATCGTCACCGTTATCATCGTCCAAGCACATAAAAGTCGTTGGTGAGTCATTCGCGTTACCAATACCGGACAGACAACCGATCAACTGTTTCCTGGTATCTGGACTGAGATGATGCAAATTCTCCGTCGCAAGATCGCGTGGATTGGGAGAATATTGTGGTACCGTTTGATTGTCCAGATCCACAGTCAGAGGCGATGTGTAATTTTTGTCGAGTAACAACGGGATGTTACAAGAATTAATGATGTTGTTCGTATTGATGTCCTGCACAAACAGAGAGATGAAAAAAATCGATTAGTGGATATCGAGGGATCATAGAGTGTAATTAATGAAGAAGAAAGGGGAAGAAGGGAGAGAACAACACCACATTGCTGCTGCGTTTTTCGTATCGAACGAGAAAGGAAGGAATTACCAGGAGAATCACAGAACAAGCAAACAACATATGGCTATAGCCAGTCTTCGCTTTTTATCAAATTGTAGAAGACGAATGGTAGAATTGTAGAGATACACGACCCAACGACAACCCTTTAAAACCAACGATGAATTTCGACGAGTTTCATTGATAATATACGACGACGAAGACTGGTTTCGATGATTAAAAGCGTCGATCAAACGCCGAAACGTATTTTCAACATAAAATCTAATCTTTCGTGATAATAAATCAGAATAAAAAAAAGAAGAAGGAAAGTGGAGTGGATGAAGAAAGAGTGAAAAAAAAGGAATCATCGAAACGCTGCAGTAATGGGTCACGAGTTCAATGTATTTCGAGTAATAATAATAATCATCATCATTATCAACAATTTCATATACTTTGTATACATAACTTGGCCATAAGTGTTTTAGCAAGAATATTATATAGAGCCACTACGATAATTGTGTATTGTTGCATAGAGGAGAGTAGGATATGTACACACGAGTAATCATCCCATCGTAAGACATCGCTATCTCACACCGTAAGTGTATATTCATTGAAAAACATTAGAGAACTTCGACCAAAGAGAGGAAGAAGAAGAACAGTACAAAAAACTTGAATAAAGAAGATATATCGTGAAAAATGAATTCTCAAATAATATTCATTTCATAACGAAAGGAAAAGAATCCAACAGAGAAAAGAGAAACAAACAAATCCTGATGCCGTATTAAAGCACATTAAAGCTTAATCTAAATACCACTACTATACTCTCTATAATTCTCTCACTCGTAAACTTTGTAACTTTTGAACGCTCTCATTCATTCTCTAACTCCTCTCGTTATTAGTACTCCGTTATTACTCCGTCTTTGACTTATCGTCTATATGTATACATATATATGCATTATTATCATTATCGATGTCTTTTAAAATGTATATAATAATAATATTATTCTTAATAACAATAAGAAATTGATACGTATATATATATTTATATATTATATAAACATGGCAGCTATATAACGATAGAACTACAACAATCATATATAAATGTTATATAGTTGTCATAGAATTTCATCTGTCGTTGAATCGTTTTCTGAGTTCAACTTCCTCGATCAAAGAAAAGAATAATACTATTATTTTCTTTTCCATTTGCAGCGGGATGTTGAAATGAGAAGAAGAAGAAGAAGAAGAAGAAGAAAAAGAAGAAGGATTCGATTCAATTGAGATTCAATTGAAAGTTCGTATATTCAAGGGGGGTGTTCACGTGTTGCTGTTGTTGTTGGTGTTGTTATTAATATTATTGGAAGAAATTTTGGAGGAGGATTGCGTCGGTTTTGGTTTCGTCAAACAAACGTAACCCGCACTCACATCGCAGCCGGATACCAGGAGATTCATAAGAACGCTATTCGACGGTGGGTATTGGTTTTGTTGGCTGTTGTTCGTCGTCGTTACGATATTTTGTAGCTTTGGACGATAGTTTTTGTCGATAAAGTGATGAGCTCTTTTTCCGCCTCCGCCTCCATCGTCTCCGTTGTTGCTATTGTGCTCGTCATCCTTGTCTTCGTGAAAGCCATTCGTTGAGAGGATTTTTTTATGATTATTGCTAGTATTATTGTTGCGATTCAAGTTATTGGTGGATTTTTCCATTAGTCGAGATATATTTTCTTGGGATACCAAACGTCGAAGAAGTTGGCTACCCGCTAACTGCTGCTGTGAAGTGGTTGTCGGGTGTTTTCGGGAGCTCTTTTTATTCGCGGGATAAGCATTCTCGAGATCGAAATTATTCTCGAGACGATTGAACACGATCGAGTCTTCGCATTTGATACGTTTATTCTCGATTCCCGAGCTCGATAACGAGGAGCCTGACGACGAGGAGAGGGTGTGGTTTCTTTTATTCGGCCTCTCCAGACGATCCGACTTGGTGGTCGGCCAGGAACGTGATGATGTTGGATCTATAAAAGACAATTCGTTCGTCAAAATATGTGGAATGAATTTTTTCTAACACGTGCCTTGAAAGTACCCTTCCTTTTCTCTTCCTCGTTCTTCGAGACGAAAATTGTCAATTGAATACGCAGTGGGCTGAAAACTAACTCGCGCTTGCGCGTAAGAGGAGTGATATACTTTCAACCTTAGGGAAATAAGGGATCCTCCAGTGAGGGATAAGACAACGGCCGCCATTAATGGAATAACCAAAAAATAGATAGCTAATTTATGCATCGTCCAATAAATAATACTAAGTATCCCATTGAAAATATAATCCCACTATTCCGTCCTGTTTTTAATGAATGATTTAAGTTTATTCATCGAATGACGCGCAAACTAACCCCTATCCCATTGAAGGAAACTGCTTGACAGGAAGAAGGTGGTTGAATAGTGGCGACATCACGCGTCGTCGGTCAGAAACCTCGATAACAGAACCTCCCAGTCACGAAAATCTAAGTGGGATTCAACGTGAATTCCAGCTCCGAAATTTACCTGCGTTTCCAGCTGAGATTCTTCATTTCCAGGTGGAATTTCAACTCCAACTTGAGATTTCAGTTGGAATTCCTGATCCCAGGAGAAATCCCACATGGAATACAGTTGGGATTCTTGATTCCAGGTGAAATCCCAGCTGGATTTTTTTAACAGGGCTTGTGATAGTTACTCAAAAAAAAAAATTCATTTTGTCTCCAAAAACGAGACAGAAAAGAGGTCCTTTGGAGGCACTTGTTGCTGAAGTTTGAATTGTTCATTGGAACGAATTGGTAATGGAATAACGAAATCTTGCAGAACATTCTTGAAACGAGATGCTTCCAGTTCCGAGGAGTTAATTCAGGAGCATAAACATTGATGATCTATCAGATTTTGTGAATTTAAATTTTCGTCCTGTCTCTATAAACGATTCAAACTCCAAGAACATAAACTCGGCACGAGAATTGGTGACTAATCACCAACTTTCGTCCCTCGTCGCACAATCCGCTATCAACAATCTTGAAACTTACTCTTTCTACATGTTTGGCCTAGAACTTGAACGGGATTGACCAAGCCTCCCCCGTGATCGTTGTATCTTCTATTCACCGCGGAATCAGCTTTCAATAACTGTGCCAAACTCGAATCCGATCCTGCTCTTTGATCTCTCTCCTCAACAAGCCTTAGAAAAGATACACAGAAAAATATATCAGAATAATTCCTGATTTTCGTGGATTTTGAACTCACCATTTGGAGGATTCTTTGTTATTCGATTCATTGGGGCCCCACATGACCATATCGTCGCTAATCAGCAACTCCAAAGCCTCGTCTTGGTCGGACATAGGGATGTACGGAGCTCTCAAAGTCAATTCATCGTCCGCTAAACTATCGCTTATTCCTAACATCAACATTTCGTCCTCGGAGAGACCTTCGGCCCCGCTACCGCCTCCGTTTGGACTACCCAAGGAGTCCGCGCTCTGTTCCGGACTCTGAGGACATATTATACGAGAAAAATGATTATCCTCCTCTCTTGAATAATTTATATATGAGGACCTTGAACAAGTTCTTGCTGTTTTTTTTACAAAATAAAAACTTTATTTACAGTGTATGGAACAAAAACATTCTTATTCTACAGGTTGGTTGAAAAGTTTCTGCGCTCGAAATGAAAGAGTACTGTTTTTGTTACGAAATATATATCTTTTTATTCAATATAATCTCCCAGAAACTCAATACACTTGTTCCAATGATCTTTCAATAATTTTATCCCATCCTTATAATGGTTTTCCAAAAGCTCTGCAAAATAACAGTCTACGGCTGCTATGGCCTCTTCATTCGACGAAAAATGCTTTCCACGAAGGAATTGTTTGAGATTTCTGAAGAGATAGTAGTCGCTAGGAGCCAAATCTGGCGAATACGGTGGATGTTCAAGCAATTCGTACTTGAGTTCTTTGAATTTAGCCATCGTCAAAACACTTTTGTGAGCAGGTGCATTATCTTGATGAAAAATGATTTTTTTCTTCTTTAAACCAGCTCTTTTCTCACGAATTTTTTCATCCAGCTGATCCAAAAGGCTGCAGTAATATTCGGAGTTGATTGTTTTACCTTTCTGAGGATAATCAATGAACAAAATTCCTTTTGCATCCCAAAAAACTGATGCCATAACCTTCTTTGCCGATCGTTGTGACTTCACCTGCTTTGGAGCTGAACAACCAGCTTCAGTCCACTGTAAACGTTCTTGTTTCAATTTAGGATCATGGTGGTAGATCCAAGTCTCATCCATAGTTATAAAACGACGCAAGAAGTCGGTTTTATTCTGCTTAAAACGCTCCAAATTACGCTGAGAAATTTGTTTTCGATCCAGTTTTTGTTGAATTGTTAACGTGTGCGGCACTAACTTTCCAAACAGTTTTTTCATACGTAATTCTTCATGTAAAATATGGAGTACTCGTTCGTCTGAGATGCCTATGGCATTAGCAATTTCACGCTTAGTCAAACTTGGATCTTCACTAACCATATTATGTACATGCTCAATGATTTCTGCTGTGGTTGCAGTTTTTGGTCGTCCTTCGCGTGGATCGTCTTCAAGGCTAGTACGATCACGTTTAAATTCACCAGCCCAAAATTCAACGGTGCGTTTTGAAGGTGAGGACTCCTTATACACTTCTAACAATTGTTCATAAATTTCCTTTGCTTTTAAACCCTTCAAAACAAAGAATCTAATGACTGCACGATATTCAATTTTTTCCATATTAAGAAAAATCAATGACACGTCAACTTCAAATGGCTTGTAAACAAAGAATGAATTGACAGAATGACTTGTAACTTTGCATGTGTTCTCAGGACAGATATACCAACTTGAGAAAAAAAAAGTTTTGAGCGAGCAGTGCTATCTCTTGGTGAGCGCAGGAACTTTTCAACCAACCTGTAAGTATTGCCCATCACTAGAGACCACTTTCTCCCATCTTTCTGGCAGTATAGTATGAATTCCGCGACGGGTGGAAAAATGCCATGTTTTTTGAGGTTATCCAAGAATCGAGTCATTCTTCAGCTTCTTCGTAAGAATGAAAACATTGATCAGCTGAGCCATGTGCCATCGAACGGAATAGGTGAAAATCGGAAGGGGCTATGTCAGATGAATACGGCGGGTGGGGTAGAACTTCCCATCGAAGCGTTTCCAGGTAGGTTTTCTTTTTAGGGCTCGGCTCAAACGCATCGATTAAAGTCGATAGCGATCCCCCGTGATAGTCTCATTCGGTTTGAGCAGCTCATAATGAATTACACCTTGCTGATCCCACCAAATACAGAGAAGAAGCTTCGAACCATGGGTATTTGGTTTTGCGGACGATGTTGATTCATGGCCAGGCTTACTCCATGATTTTCTACGCTTGGGATTATCATAGTGTATCCATTTTTCAAAAAACCCTTTCTTTTCTGCCGTTGAAGCGGTAGTTCACACCTGACAAAACGCCGTTCGATGTCTCTTGGCTTCAATTCATACATCACCCAATGTCCTTGCTTCTGGATCATTCCTAACATTTTTAAACCTTCTGAAACAGTTGACTCATCAACTTGTAATTGTTTTCCAAGTTCCGCTAGCGTCCGAGATCGGTCTTCGTCGAGTGATTCCTCCAATTCTCTGTCTTCAAATGTTCTGCTGCGCCAGAACATTCTTTATCCTCAAATCCAAAATCATTATTTTTGAAGCGGCGAAACCAGTCTCTGGCAAGTCTCAACAAGAATTCTATGTGCTTCAGTAGGGCTATAAAATTCCCCGCAAATACACTTTAGTTGGCACAAAAGTAGACATTTTCAAACCTAACCCTTCTCCGTAAAGTTCGGGCTTCAGAGGCCCCAGTAATGAAATATGAATATACCAACGCAATATTGGGAATTCGTTAATTTTTCATAATGTATTCTTGTAAATTTATCTTCAAAAAATTTCTTTTGTACTCACAGTGCTCTGCACCCCAAGTATGAGTATTATGAAAGGTTAGAAATCGCTTGAGAATATATAATAACACTGGGTGATAAATTCACGCCAACCCTCTTCGGAAACCAGAATATACTATTCCGTAGATTTTTGATACGTTGAATCCGAATCCAAAGTCCCAAATCACTCGGTTAGCTCTGGTTTCCGAGATATTCTAACCTAAAAAGGCAAACAAAATAATTTCGACCTATATTTAAGATCGTATAGCATCGAGCTTCATCATTTACTTGAAAAACTATCAACACCATTTCGAAGTATGAGCTTCGCTCTTTCAAATGCCATTCAATCTGCTCGAATATCTCTCTTATTCGCTGAGATATCACATTTTTTAATTTTTATGTTTGTAAATTTTCGAATATAGACAAATTCACAAACATGGAAATTTCAAAATGCGATATCTCAGCTAATAAAAGAGATATTCAAGCAAACTCAACGGCATTTGTAAGGGAAAGGCTCATACTTCAGAATGATGCAATGGTGTTCCAGTAAACAGGAGGTCAAATAGGAAGTTCGATGCTATGCGACCTTAAATACAGAACTAAATCGCTGTTTTTGCACTTCTAGGTTAAAATATCCCGGAAATTAGGGGCAATCGAGTGATTTAGATCTCAAATTCAGATCCAGTGCACCAAAACCCTTCGGAAAGATGTATTCTGGTTCTTGAATAAAATTTCCGTCGCCCTGTGTCATCAGAGCAACAGAAAATATAGCTTAACGAACAGTTGTTATTCCGACTTTGGCGACACCTGTACACATTAAAGCGTTGACTATAACCATTTCTTTCTGAAGCCTTTGACTTTCTGAAGACATTGACACTGCATATGTGATTTCCCGGGCCTAGGCCCTAACAGCAAAATGCTGAGCAAATATGCAGCAAATTGTTGAAAACGTAAAACAACAGTTTGAAGCAATTTGCAGGTACGTTGCGTCGCCAAATGCGCAACATTATGCTGTAAATCTAGGATCTTAGCTTGAGTTGTTATTACATGCGTAGCAAATTCCCAGCAACTTTGCGTAAACTTGATAAACAACGTAAGAGCAAAGTTTGCACAGCAACTTTTGTTGTATAGGGGGCTGATAAACAATTACTTTGTTTGCACTCAAGTGAACTACCATACATTGAAATTTCAGGTTAGATGATACAGTACTTCCTTGCAAATGCGTTGTGCGTTACCATTCGAAATTTCGAACACGTAGTCCTGTTAGGGCCATCCGTGATGAAACAGCGAGAACTCATTGAAGGTCCTGATATACAAAAAATAAAACACTTGGGATGACTGACCTGTCGATAATTTCCCAAAGACATCGAATCTGTACTGGGACCATCGCTGCATGAACTGTCAGGAGAATCACCGTACATGAAAGGATCGCAATCGGCCAACGACGACACCCCCAGACGATTTTTCAATTTAACCGAATCCCCAACGAAATCTGTATCGATCTTGAGGGGATCGGAATTCAATTCCGTGGTACGTAATTCCGAGGATAGAACGCCGCTGGGGCTGAGGAGGGAGCAATAGTTATCGTTACCGAGTATAAATTCGTCCAACATGTCGGAGAAGAAGGGTGTATCTTCTAGGGGCACACAAACGTCGCCAGGTGTCGGGGCAAGATGAGTTAGATCCTCGGGTTCGTCTTTTAACACTGAAACATCGTTTTGATGAATAAAGAACATGTGTATTTTTTCTCCAGGGTATGACGACTGTTTACTCACTTGTTAAACCTGGCTGATCCTCGCTGAAGGTTAAGAAACCCTTGTTCATGTCCTTGGTACGAGGAGCGAATATACTCGCGGTTGCCGATTGCGGTGGAGGTCTGACGATCAGAGGTTCCTGCTGCTGAGACCCGGGAGACGATTGCTGTTGAGTCGCCGAGACCAGCGGAACGAACAGGTTTCTCGTTACGGCCTGAGGACGAGGCCGATGCTGCGCGGTGCTCGGATCATATTGAATCGCTGGTTTGCCCTGTACAATAAAAAATTCATTACATTTCTAATCAGGGTTGAAAAGAAAAACCCCGGCTCTTTGAAATATTATCCGAACCAATGGATCGAATTGCTTAAAACGTTGAAATTTCTCATCGTTTGTTACATTCACATTGTGTACACTGAGAGAAATTCCTTAGTTGCGTGGGCAAAAATACTTTAGTTCATAATCTGTTAGTTAGTTTGAATAAAAATTTGTTTGCGTTAGCAAAAACAATAATTCAACGTCTATTCATTTCAGGGGGGTGCAACTCACCTAATCACCTTCAAATGTTTCGCGAAACGTTTTGTCACCACAGTAAACTTCACTTGAAGTCCGTGAACGGCGCTGTCTGTAGCTAAGTCAAAATCACGTGATGTTTTTTTGTACACTACGTACGTGATACAAGTGTCAGTATCGTCATTATCATATTTGGTTATGTGACATATTCAAGAATTGTATGTATATATCAACACCATTATTGATATGATTTGTCAAGCGATTTCAAATGCAAAATTAGGCGCCGAAAAATTATCGTATCACGTGACTTTTTCTGATAGTACAATCAGCGTCTCTTGCGGACAGTTTGGGAAATATCGAATGGTGACAAAACGTTACGTATAGTTTTTATCGAGTTGCACTCCCCTGATTCATTTTAAATGAAAAACATAACAATTTATGCGCGTTGAATAAATTGTTTCATTTCACAAATTTTTATTCAAATGAGTTCTTGAATAAATAGAATTCTTTCAATCGTTTCACCGGCATTTCCACTCATGCTCGCTTTTCAACGACATGCCTGCAACCGCGTGCAACAGCGATGAGAGATTTTGGATTTGATTTTTGGAAGAATAGGTTACTCCATAGCAAAAGTTATCAACTCAATCGGTTTATCGGTTTTGTGATCGTTATGTCTGAAGGCCAGGTGCAGATCAGTGAAGTTGTGCTAAAATATAAAGCGAGTGGAAATGCAAGAAAAATTTCAGAATCTCTCCTGATTAAAATAACCTCAGTAGAAATCACTCTAGTTATTATATCTCTAAGCCTTGCAAGACCTTACCATGCCCTTGTAATGACCTAGAAAATGACTGCAATCATTTCTAGTGAAATTGTTTAGAGATTCCTAGTAGATATTTGATTTTCAATAACTAGATAATTAAATTGAAATAACATTTCAATTCAATTGAAATATGAAAAGAAGCAGACCCAGTTCCAGGCGGATCATATAGCCCGCTCTGTTTTTTGGCAGAGAGAATACTTGCTTAAAAAACGATTGCTGAGCCCTCTCAAATACATCAAAGTAATTCAGCCTCCAGATAGGCGATGAATACAATAGGGTGGAGGAGACTATAGAGTTGTATAGTTTCAATATGGCGTCCCATGAGTCCACTTTGGCCTTGGAAAGGATTGGCAAGATAGTTGACGAAGCTATGCCCGCTTCAATTACAGCCGTATTTGCCACGTGTAGTCCTAGGGCCGAGGAGGAAAATTCAACCCCCCAAGTAGGTATATCGATTCACTAGCTCGACTAGAGTTCCTTTCAAAATTAAGCTTTGGGATTGCTTGTCTAATCTTCCGGATATACTGAATGGCATTATTTTTGTTTTCGATATGTTGACCGTTAGGTCGTTTTCTTCACAGTAACTTTGAAGAGTTTGAAGTTTCCTCCTCAGGTCCGCGGGAGAATAAGCAAGGATTGTTATATGTCGTCGGCATATACACGGAAAAAAATACTCCTATACTATATGGACAGCAAGAATTACTGCTATTTTAACCGGAATTCTAGTTAAATGAATCAAGTCTCCGGCAAATTTAACAAGGGCTCCAGTAAATTTAACAAGAATTCCATCAAAAGTCACAGATATTCCTTACTGTCCATATAGTAACCGGAATTCTGGTAAAATTAACAGTTCATTTTTTTCCGTGTAGTAACATAATGGGTCCAATAGGTCCTTGATAATATCTAAATCAAGTCCCCTTTAATCCCTTTTGCTTGAAATATGTAACAATATCTGACAAAAATGATATAAATAAGAGCGGACTCGAGATCTCCCCTTGGGAAACGCCTTCTGATACCCTGACGCTGTTTGTTGTACCTGAGCTTGTGCGTACTGTTATTGTGGCCAAATTATTCATTTGTGAGAAATGAAAGTTTTACTCATTCCAACTAAATTCAATTAACTAAACAAAAGTCTAGCTGTCTGATATGTGAATAAATTATTTTGCTGCTGTGGCTAGATAGCATTCAGTTACAGCAACTAGGTGATTTTTCTTAGTGTATGGAATAAGATTACACAGATGACTCTGGTTCAATTCACATAGCGTTTCAGAAAACAATGTTCCCAGTATGAAAGAGGATATGTTTTAGTTATGATCCGATAGTGGTCCCATATAAGTCTCATCCTAATCGATTGAGAACTGTAAGAATTTTCTTTCCGCAATCCACATCATTTGACAATATTTTTATAGCGTTCTTTGAGGCACGGTATAACTTTCAAGCAGAGTGTTTATTGTTTTGCGTGAAAAACCAGGGATAACTAAAATATACCTGGAAGATGAACGTAGGTCTTTCAGAGGATTGAGTTTTATTCGTTAAAATCCTCGGATCGGTATTCTCCTTGTAGACTGTATTGTTATCCTCGACCAAAGGAGCCGCGGTAACGTATTCTTTCTGCGATTCCTCCTGCTTTTCGCTTCTCAAGCTATTACTGTTATTGGCAAATCTGAACAGCGAGGCGGTAACGGACAGAGGTTTAGCGCGAGTCTCGAGCAAAGTTTTAGCCGGGGGAAGAAGCTCCGTAGGTGGCGGTTGTAAGACAAATTCTGATGGGTGTTCTTTGGATTGTTCGACGATTGAAGTGATCTCGTCGGGAACGACTAATAATTCTTCCGAAGTTGTTACGATCAGCTGTTGCTCTTGCTGTTGCTCTTGCTGTGGCGATTGTTGTTGTTGTTGTTGTTCTTGCTCCTTCTCCAACGTCGAACTCACGGAATTGCGGGCCGCGAGCTGACGCGCGCTATAGATCTCATCTTCCCGCTCGACTCCACTGAAACAAAATTATCAGATTGATCAATTAATTTAGAATTCATCGATGAATAATTATTGTCGAAAAAACTTCAAGTTCAAATCTTTTATCCGAGAGCCATAGTATTGTTTTTCTTTTGTTATTCTCTCGGCAAAGCAATAAAACACGTAAGGTCTTGACCTGCATAAAACACAGTGTATGAGAGAGAAATATCGTGTACATTTATCGCGCGAGGAGAGCCAACTTATCGATAAACAATATTCTTAGAAAAATCATGAATTTCAATTGATTCGAATCTATTGAGAGGAAACAATATCTCAGATTTTTAACGTGGAAGGGCGAATAGCGCGTAGAGTCTTTTTACAATTGATAAAACTGTACATTAATTACAATATTTACAAAACATCGATCAAATAGAAAATATGTTCTCACTGTAGTGAGAACGATGTTCCGATGAATGGATTAACATAAAATACTGAAGGCCGAGTTCAAATCTCACGTGCGCACACACAACATTGCGTACGGTGAGTATGAACCTAAATTCAAGCTCGAAAGTGCAAAAATTATACTTTATTTATCTCTGAAAATTTATGAGGTTGATATTTGGATAGTTAAAATAAATAGTTTATTTGTCCTCTCTCCATAAAATATTCAATCGAATCAAATAATGGAAATGCTTGGCCCAAATCAATCATTTATTCGCCACAAGTAACCAGTTTTTGCATCTACACTGTTAAAAATTTCTGCACTAGTTTCAATGCGTTTGCTTGAAGTTTTTCTCAAATATGTGCAAGAATTGAGTTTCATACACATTTTACATGAAATTTAATGTAAACTATATTTCATAATCTATATTTTGTTCATGTTTTTGTACATTAAATCTAATGTAAAATGTGTATTGACCTGAATCAGGGTTGCCAGATAAAAAGTAGGACAGTTTGGTAATTGGTTCCGGTCTTTTAGAATCTGGGATATGAATGGTTAGGGACGTGAGAATTATCCAATCATCGGAAAAAACTTCCAGATATTCCTGACAGTGTGATTGAGTATTTATTAGGTGTGCAAGTTGAAACTCGAAAAGTTTTTATTAAAAAAATACTTCTTTCAACAATAACACAGGGCAACAAAATTTGGCAAGTTTTAGTAACAGTAACTAGTACATACTTTTCCGGAGGATTTTGGTGCGCTAAATCCGAATCTGGCTGCAGAAATGCTCCATCACGTCAAGTTTCGGAGATATTTCAACTCAAAAGTGTAAAAAAACACCGTTTTACGGCGTATTTGGAGTTACGGTAAGTCAAGAGATAATTTTTTCTTACAAAACAAGTAAGTGGGTCTGAAAGTATGATTCATTCTCTTCCAAATGCCGTTGAGTTTGCTCGGATATCTTCTTTTTTCATTGAAATACAACAATTTGAACATTGTGTTGTACCAGATTCACTGAATACATGAACACAAATTTCAAATTGTCGTATCTCAATGAAAAAGGAAGATATTTCAACAAACTCAACGGCATTTGGAAGAAAATGACTCATCCTTTCAGGTGAATTCACTAGTTTTGTGGAAAAACATCACCTCTTGATGTTATCTCACTTCAAGCATGTCAAAAAACAGTGTCTTTCAAGGTTTTAGGTTGGAATTCAGGTTAAAATATCACAGAAACCTCAGATGTCACAAAATTAGTAGGCGTCCCCTGAAGTTTAAGTCATGTTCTTCCAAATGCCGTTGAGTTTGTTCGAATATCTTTGTTTTTTCATTGAGGTACGATCATTTGAAATTTGTGTGCCCATGTATTCAGTAAGTAGGTGAACACTCAAATTTCAAATTATTGTGTCTTAATGAAAAAAACAGATATTCGAGCAAACTCAACGGCGTTCGACAGAGGATGTCTCATACTCTGATGTGTATCTATTATTTCTTTGATATTCAGGAGTTCCAAGGTATTTTCACGTCAATTTTGAACCTGTGAATCTGAAAACACTGTTTTTCGACATATTTGAAGTGATATAGAATCAAAAGGTGACTTTTTCTCATAAAACTAGTAGATGTACTTCAAAGTATAAGTCATCCTCTGTCGAACGCCGTTGAGTTTGCTCGAATATCTGTTTTTTTCATTAAGATACGACAGTTTGAAATTTGAGTGTTCACCTACTTACTGAATACATGGGCACACAAATTTCAAATGATCGTACCTCAATGAAAAAAAAAAGATATCCGAGCAAACTCAACGGCATTTGGAAGAGAATGAATCATACTTTCAGACCCACTCACTTGTTTTGTAGGAAAAAATTACCTCTTGACTTACCGTAACTTCAAATATGCCGAAAAACGGTGTTTTTTACACTTTTGAGTTGAAATATCTCCGAAACCTGACGTGATGGAGCATTTCTGCAGCCAGATTCGGATTCAGCGCACAGAAATCCTTCGGAAAAGTATGTACTAGTTTCTGTTACTAAAACTTGCCAAATTTTGTTGCCCTGTGTTATCAATTAAAATATCTGCCGTTATTATCTACAGTCTTTTGCAATTTATCGGATAATAGATGAATGTCTTCACGATAGAAACTTGGTGGTTTTGAAACAAAATAGTTATCCAGCCATTTCCGGACATCTTCGATATTCGTGAAGTGCTGCTCCTTCAAATATGACGACATTGATCTAAATGAGTGATAATCAGAAGGAGCTAAGTCTGGTTAAAAAACTTCCCAGCCTAAATTGAAGATGAGTTCCTGGGTTGGTTTGGCTGTATGTGGACGTGCATTATCATGCAGCAGCATCACTTTTCGCCTTCCTTGCCCCGTAAATGGTCTTTGTTTCTCCAGAGCATCACTTACTTTGATCAGCTGGGCCCGGTAACGCTCAGCTGTAATAGTTTGGCCAGGTTCGGAAAGCTCGTAGTAAATGATTCCTTCCCAATCCCATCAGACACAGAGTCAAACTTTCTTTGCATGAATATTCGATTTTTCAACTGATGTAGATAGCTCGCCCGAATCAACCCATGCTCTTTCTACGTTTAGGATTGTCGTACAAAATCCATTTGTTCATCACTCGTCATGATTTTATGCAGAAAATTCTTCTTCTTGAACCGAGAAAGCAAATTCATGCGAATGCCAACTCTTTGTCTTTTATTTTCTTCCGTCGGTCTATGAGGAACCCATTTTCCTTCCTTCTGTATTTTTCCCAATGCATGCAATCCAAGTGAAATTGCTTGACGAGTAACTCCTAACTGTTCTGCAAGCTCTTCTCGAGTTTAACATGGATTTTCATTCGGTAAAACTTCAAGTTCTTCATCCTCAAATTTTTTGATCGCACCTGGACGTGGATCGTCCTCAAGACTGAAATTTCCATTACGAAATCTTGTGCACCACTTTTTCACTGTTCACAAAATGGCTCACAGAATGTTGACCCAATGTCGTATTAATCAATTCCATAGCTTGAGCAGCATTTTTATTCATTTGGAAACAGAATAGAATACAATGGCGTCAATGTTGCTTATCGAAATCCATCTCATAAAATCAAATTACTACTTGAAAATGACTGATATGACAACTGCAATGTCCACACTGCATATATCCATTGGATGCGTTCAAATATTTTGTTTCATGCAACCAACTTAAAGCCGAGTTTCAACTTGCACACCTAATAATTCCTACAAATCAATACTTTCTCCAGTGTACCACGGCGAATCATTTGTTTCCATAAAAGGCATGATTTTCTATTCATACAAGAGCCGAGTACACACATTAGTACACATTAGCGTGAGCATTTATCGAGGGATCCGCTGGTCAATTTAAGGTAATTACCAAGCGATTGCGACCAGTTAAAGTCGGTTGGAATTCTTCAGGATCTGAATGTAAACATTATTTAGGAGGAACTATGAGAAACCGCGATGACATAAAGCGGTGAGATGGAAGTCTGAGATGCTAATTGGTATCAATAATGTGGTACAAGACGCGACAACGGAGAGATTATAAAAAAAAAAATATGTGTATGTTCGTGTACGTAGAGGTATTCACACGTGCAGTTGGATGGTAATGAACGTGTTGGCACGTTGCAACGTGACGTATTCGAACAGTACTCAACGATAGAAGTATGACTGGAGTTGACAGCCGGTAAACGTGATGCTATAATGTCCGTATATCACACATATATGTGCACCTTCGAATGCCGAATTCAAAAGATTTCATTCAAATATGTTCCAACTGAACGGAACAATTGATCGCGAACGATGGATTTCATTATTCATTATTCCTCCAGTCATTGTACCGTACACGAATTACGTGAACCGATGTGAAAATCGATTGACGGAGGAAGAACTGGTCGTTGTTTTACTTTGTACGTAGGTTTGTAAATCAACGTTTATCTTTTACATCTCGATAAGGAAAGTTCATTCAAGATTGATTGTTTCGGATGTCCTGCGGATGATTTTAGTCCCGAGCGCTACGCTGACAGAAAAATCAACTTGATTGAAACATTCGTGGGCGCGATAACTTGAAATCTGGTTCGATTCACCAAGAAATGTGATTGTGACGTCCAGAAAAAGTGGTTGAAGCCAAAATTAACTTACATATTCTGGTTATCGCGGGAAGAAGAACATCTGGTTTTTCTAACTTGGGAAATATAGTTAATGTTACCTTCAACCACACTGAAAACCCAATTTCTTGGATTGAGAAAAAATTTTCTTTGCCATCATGCTGGTAAATCTTTTCTTCAATGGAGAAAAGTTTCATCAAACTAAAACCAAGAATTCTCAAATTGAAACAAAAATATATTCTTTCTTAAATTCGAAGAATATGATTTCTTCGAAGAATGATTTTTTCATTGAAAACAACCCATGCAGGTATTGACAGGACTGGGAAAAAAATCCAAGCTTGACCCAGGATTGGCACGTGTATCAGGAACAAACCTCCGTTGAAAATAATTAGATCCATGATTGTCCCGCTGTTTCCAATGGATAATAGTTAGTCATGGGACTAGTGAATCGTATCTTTGGAATGGCCAAAAACTGCACTTGGTACAAGCTTGGCACAAGCGTGGAAATCAAGCTAAGGTCAAGATGATTATTTAAGCCGATGTTGTCCACGTAAGTGGCACAGTGTTTTCAATTAGTGACCGAATTCCGAGTTCACGATGGATAAAGACTTGTGCATAACTATCGGGCCAAGACCAGTCCAATCTCCTCCCCATGATTGGCCCCACACTCCAGTTTCACACCCTAAGATAAATGCATTAGATCTAAATAAGAATAAAACTTGACTCAATGGTAATAGGCTACTTTTAAATGTGATCATGTGACGGAAATCAACTGATCTTGAAGAACTCTCTACAGGATTTCAAGATGACTTTCCCATGCAGGGATTAACAAGACTGGGAAAAACCCAAGCTCGTCCCAGTCAAGACTGCCAAGGCACATTTAATCTATCGTTTTAAGATGATTCATGTACGGTATTCCGAGGAAGAACTTTGAGCTGAAATATGGATCAAATTACTCTTCTCATCGATATCTGTGATGAAAGAAGCATTGATTGATGTTTGGCGAATCATTTGGACTAGGTTGGAGCGAACCATTGGCCCAAGCTTGTCCCGATCTTATCATTCCCAAGCTTGGGCCAAGCTTATTTGAATTGTTCAAGACAAGTCTCGGCAGGTCTTGTGCCAGGCTTGGTCCATGATTGGACCATTGTTCCATATAAAAATTTTCTCTAAAGCCAACAAATCGGGTCCTTAGTGCACTTTTTCTGCACATCGCAATCACATATCCTGGTGAATCAAACCAGATTTCAAGTTCAGGAGCCAAGATGAGAAAGGAGAAACTGATATGACTGAGAGATATTGAGCATCGTTATTGCACCGGTTCCGCGAACACGGAAAAAAAGCAGTCAGCTGGAAGATGGACAGCCATTTTTTTTAGCTCCAATAGCGAAATTTCAACTGCTGCAGCAAAATTTTGAGCTGAATCAGGTAAATTTTAGCCAATGTTGTTAAGAAATAAGCTGTTCTGTGGGTGCTAAAATGATAGATACAGGACAGCTAATTCCTTAGCAACAACATTACCAGCGCGAAAACTCAGTCTTGCGAATAGTCTCGCGTTGTCTTTCAAAAGTATCTCGCCTATGGAAGAATCTAATAATACCTTAGCGAGATCTCGCTAATAATCTCGCATAGTATTGCTTTGATTCTCAGAAAAAAATAGTACAAACGTAGTTAAATAACTTCAAATTTGAAGGCTCTCTTCCAAACGTACATGCAAAGAAATTTCCAGCGTTATCAGCTGACTTTTAGCTCTTATAGCTCAACATTTTAGCACCCACAGAACAGCTAATTTCTTAGCAACATTAGCTGAAGTTTGGCTGACGGAGATATAAAAAATTTGCCGCACCATCAATTTTTCATCTTTGACTAATCCATCGTGGAATGTTCCGCTATAGAAAAAAAGCATCCCCTTCAAAATCTATTTCCATCTTCCAATATTACAATCATTTGAATTATATTTAAGTTCTTGAGAAGTCACCAAGATCGGTAATTCAATAATTTATTGGGGATTTCATAGTAAGAATTCAAAATCCCTAGTTAGCACAAGAGTTTCAAAAGAGTTCATCACGAATGCAATGTATTTACATGAAAATTCTTTTATAATTATTCGATTGCTTCAATTACAAATATCAGCTGAGCTGAAATAGCTGTAGCAGCTACTCACTCTTTTAACAACCTTTTTTCATAGTTATTCTTCAGCTAGCGCAGTAGGAAACCGTAGCTGTAACTGCATAGATTTTGTGGTTGATATTTGGATAGTCGAATAATTTAACTGTTGAATTTTCACTGTGGCTGCTATCGCTAAGTGAGTAGCTGTGCCAGCTAAAAAATAGCTCCCGCAGCTAATTTTCAGCTATCGAGACGATACACAATCATTCTTTTCCGTACAGTCACTTGTTTTCCAGCCGGTGGAACCCAAATGCACTGTGAAAGAAAAGTTCTTGAATTCCAAACAAAAATGCTTGGGAATTCACAACCTTGATTTAGAAAAATCATTTTAGAACAAAAGTTTGAGGAGTTTCGAATATCTTCGTGAAATCATAAAACATTCTTACGATCATTTCCAAAGAAAGTTTGTGTAAAAAACTGCCAAACCTTCTTCACCAGTTTTGGAAGTACTTTTTTCACAATTTCAAAAATGGTATCCAGGTTTATTGAGTTTCTATTTGGGAATTTTTTTTTTTTCTAGAAAATACCTTTCGATACAAAAATCCTCTATTATCCTCCTCCAAATTGTTGAAAATGATAGCTGTAACTGCACAAGTTTCGTGGTTGATATTTGGATAACCAAATAATTGAGCTGTTGAATTTTCGCTGCGGCAACTACATTTCTTGCTGCTACCGCACGGAAAGAAATTTTTAGCTATATCAGCTAAATATTTTAGCTAATTTCTGAGTAACATTAGCTAAAATCCAGCTGATGGAGCTGAAAATTTGTCTGCAGCAGCTAAAATTTAGCTAAAGGAGTTGAACAAATGGCTGCCTAACTCGCAGCTAATTACTTTTTTCCGTGCACCAAGTGATTAGCTGCACAGTAGAAAATTTTGTGTATTCTAAACACACGCGCATGTTCCAAACGGTCCCCTCAACATTCGTGTTGAATATTGACACAGAGGATGTGAATAATTAACACAAAAGTGATTGAAAATCTGTCAATTTGACACTCATATGTTCTGATTTTCAACACGAATTTTGAGTGGACTGTTTCCAACACAAAATACTTTTTACTGTGTGTGACAGCTGAAAAAAATAGCTCTCGTAGCTAATTTTTAGCTATCCCAATGAAGGTTAATTATTTTTCTCCACGTGTTTTAACTGAAAATGATAACCAAAAACGAATCCCAGTACAATGGAAAAGGCTGGGATTTCAATGAATTTTCGAAGTAAGATAAGATTTTTTACACTGTCCCAGCAATGAACAAGAATCAATTTCAAGAATCCACTAAAATCATAGAAAGACCATTACAGAGTTACCAGAGGGACCAATAAGTATGTTGAGTATATAATTTTTTGAAATGAAAAGATGAATGCGATTTGAAATAACGATAAAATCATTATTCTTTCAAATCCCAATGGCGAAAAATATTTCCATCGTGATTCTACGAAACACGGATTCAGACAGCTGACGACAAAAATCAACAGAGAATTTGGAAAATTATTTTGTGAAATTGATCATTCTGTGCTAGAAGAATTTGGAAAATTATTTTCTCCAGGAGATTTTCAGGTTGGATTTTTTTTCAACGAGTATACCACACGGAAGAAAATTGATGTGGTTGATATTTGGATAGCTAAAAACTAGCTATGGTAGCTACTCCAGTAGCTAAAATTTAGCTACCTGCAGCAATATTTTTGGCTACCCAAATGTCATAGCACATGAATCAGCTACCATAGCGAATTATTCTTCTCCGTGCACTTCCCTTTCATATTCTAATTTGTTAATTTTCAAATCTTTTTATTTTGTCTAAAGCGAAAAACAAAAACCACCTTTCAATGGGATTCAATCAAACCGACGAATCCCCTCGGGATTCTCTCGATGAATATTCTTTTTTAAATTCACAATAAGAGTGTAGGAACGCGTGGGATGCGCGTATTTTGTCAAACTTGACGCATGACAGCCGGCTCCTGAGATTATTGGGGTTGAGTTAGGCGCGGGTTAAATATGCGGCCATTGCGTGTCAAGTTGTGTTACTTTACCACCCATGTGTCACACGTACGTGGCTCGCGTAAATACATGCTACACGTACAACAAGTGAAGCGCACGCCACATCCAGCGCGTCAGATACGTTAAAAATAGGGTAACGCGGCCTCGCGCGTTCGCGACCGCCGGATTTCATACGTACTATATAGTTTTTTTTTTTTTTTTTTTTTTATTGTGCAATTGAACCACGTGCTCGTTGTTCTCTCATCGTCAACGGCCACGAGCTCGTAAGTCTCCCGCGTTAAGAGGAGAAGAGAAACATACGAATGAAATACGATTATATGAATTTCTCCTCCTTGTTTTCTCTCTTCCTCTCTCTCTCTCTCTCGGACTGAGACATGGGGAAAGAATGTGTAATAAAATTGATGATTGCATCTAATAATGTGATCTCTTGGGTTTATGAACGAACGAGTATTCTTCGTGCTACAGACTGGGGTTAATAGAATAATTGATTTTTTTCTTTTTTCACTTCAATTCTTCAGGTCGGGTTTTCATCGGCCCTCGTGAAAGTTTTACAGCTTGGTGTGATGTTGACAGCCAACGCTTGGCAAATAATATGAATATTCAATATTGAATAACTATTCCGCCAGTACTGGCCCAGGTTCTTGAAGTCAGGGCCAGCATTGGCCCGGTTTGAATTTCCACATGGGTGGCTTTTACTTGGCTCATCCTTGATCCAACATTCACGGAACGATTCTATTCAAAGTGACCCTAGTAGAAATTATGATTGGAAATGAGATGGGCCTCAGCTAGTTTTGTAACGCACTTTCTAGCCTGTGCCCATCCAGATGTCCCAGAGAATTGCTAGAATGTTGGTCAAATTGGTAACTAGAAATGTGAAATCATGTGTTTTTCGTAAAATCACGTCTATGAATAAAATAACAATGTATGTAAAAGAACGTTGCTTTTGAATTTATTTCCATAAAATAATCCCGAGTGACAAATTGAAACGTTGGGGCTTCCTTTTATTCCTCTGACCGTGCTGATGGACTATCAATGTAACTGTACGATCAGTTGACGCATGAAAAATACAACATAAACCAACTAAATATTTGGGCACTCAAGTCATATTGGCTGAAATGTGTTATCCAGTTGCCCCCACGTGGGTCCCATCTAGTACGTGGATGGTAAATAGAACGCCCAGACAAATTTCTACCAGGGGAGGATCATTTGAAATATGGTTGAATATTGCCACAAACTTTGGCCTGGTCTCGATGAAAATTAGTTTCCAATGTAGCGCCAGTATTTACACGCAGAGAAAAGTTACCTAAAAAATTACTACACTTTATAGTATAATACGGACAAAATCACATTTTGGGGTTATGTATTATATGTTGTCATTCAAATTACTATACTTTCCACCAATAAATAACAGAATTCCATCACTGCTTACTAGAAAGTATAGTAATTTTGATGACAACATATAATACATAATCCCAAAATGTGATTTTGTCCTTAGTTTATTATAAAGTGTAGTAATTTGTTAGGTAACTTTTCTCTGCGTGTGGTAATAGCGTGGCTTAATACCGGCATGGCCTTGAATTTTTTCAAGTCGCACCCAAAAAAATCAATATTAAAATCCCTCTCATTTTGATGCAACTTCCCCTCTAAAATATGGTATCAAAAGTATACCTCTCCCCGACTAGAAATTCAATCGGGTTAACCCGATCAAATGTGATTGAATTTCTAGTCGGGTCCATTTGAGAGGATTGGTCTTTGTTTGGAAGAATTTTCATTTGTTGGTTAATAATTTGTTCAGAATCGTAGAGGAATATTCTCAATTGAAGAAGCAAACAAAAGTGAAATATCTCTTCTGATTGAGAAGGATTTTTCCTCTCATTTCCAAATTAATTGTTTTCTGAGTGCGTTAATGCGATATCAGTTGATTTACAATTTTGAGTGCAAATAAATCAACATCGCATTAATAAGACACACCGATGTATATAATTTTGTGCTACGTTACTGATAACGTATACAAGAAATTTATAAGGCTTAAATAATTCTCTGGGGGAACACGGAGAGAAAAAATTTGCTGACGCAGCAAATCGAGGTATTATATATAGAATAGCAAAATTTTTGGCTGACCTAGCTAAAAGTTTGCTATAACAGCAATCGTGTTAGCTACGACAGCAACTTTTGAGCTGTGGCAGCAAAAAATGTTTGCTCCGCCAGAAAATTTTCAGTATTATATACAGAATAGCAAACAAATTTTGCTGGGATGGCAAACATTTTTTGCTGTCACAGCTAAAAAAATTCGCTGTCGCAGCTAACAAGATTGCTGGAACAGCAAATAGTTTGCTGTCAGAGCAAAAAATTTGCTGCTCTGGCAAAAGGAACCCAGCAAAAGTAGATTTCGCTGCCACAGCGAATTCCTTTTTCTCAGTGCACATTGTTTATACATCTAATGGCAAAATTTTACGACAAAGGACACATATTTGTTCACAAATAATATCGGAAATTGTAAAATGCGTATACTTTTTATGCGGATCTTTTGATAGATCCAGTTTTCACTATCCCACCTGGAAATAAGGTTCTATATCCCGTTGAGGAAAACACTTCGCAGCTCTCTATCTTCCCCTATCTTTCTCGATAACGATACACGGAAAAAAAATAATGAGCTATTATTTGCATAGCTAAAAATTAGGTATGGGAGCTATTTTTTTAGCTGTCACAGCTACACGGAAAAAAATGAGTTAGTTGCTGGAACTATTTATTCATAGCTGCATTTGAATTGGCTGAGAGAAGTGAGAAGGTAGCTGCTGCAAATAAGCGCTCAGTCCGTACAAAGTGTCTTATTAGATCCTTCAGCTATTTCATGTAGTTGCTAGAAAAATAGTTACCGGAACACAAAACTGTAGTCACTAGGTTACCCTCAAATTAAAATAGATCAAGGAGCTATGTGTATTACTTCCAACAACTCAATCAATTGCTTCTACAGCGGTTCGTCAAACTTTGATTACTTTTTCTGAGCCCCTTCACCAAAAATTTCATCAACAAACAAAATCTTGTCATAGAAATACAATAGATCAATCTGAAATTGAACGGAGCGAAATTTCCTAAAATATGATGAACATCTACATAAAACTCCAACAATTTTCAGACCTACATAAAATTTTCAACAAAGGCAAGTGGCGAGAGTCGGGAGTTAGTTTCAATGGAAGTTATGTGTACGTACCTTGAGCACTTGTGAGAAAACTATTTTGGCTTTTATTCAAACGTGGTTTAGATTTCAAAATATTCAAGTTTGAAGAACGAGTAAAACATTATATACGCAACCAAAGCACTTCTATCCAAGGGACTGGCAGTGGCTTGAGTGATAGGGTTTCGGCGCTCAGTCCCAACGACTCTCGTTCAAAACTTGAAGAGGTGATTTTTTTTCAATTTATCCCGATACATTATTTTTTTAGTCTTATATCGTAAAACCTTGTAACTCACAACAAGTATAAAAAATAGCCATAGGAACTCCATACCGGAGTTTCTTGAGGCTAAGACGTCTGTTTCTGCACGTATTTTAATAGTTACGACAACTGTCAAAGTTTCTCGTGAGAGCTATTTTCGATAGTCGTGCTGCTACATTGCTCTAGCCTACTAGTAGTTGTAGCAACTATTTATTTCTCTCCGTGTACTCACTTAGCGGTGGTGGCAAGAAATGTAGCTGTCGCAGCGAAAATTCAACAGCTCAATTATTTGCCGCTATCCAAATATCAACCGCAAAACCTGTCCAGTCACAGCTACGATTTCCTACTGAAAACTAGCTACAGCTATAATTATATACTCCTTCGGAAAACTACTCGTCCTACTGCAATTTCCTCTTCTGGTTCAAATTCTATATTCCTCATTGTTATGTTGCAAAAAGCTGCATTGTTTATTCACAAATATTTCTTCACATCTGTGAAAAACGTTTAAGAATGTTCCAAAATTGAATTATCCCCCTTCATATACTTATCTTCCTATCAACAGAAAAGAAAGATTCCTCCTCTATAAAACCATACTGAAACATCTTTTGATTCAACACCGAATGAATTACACGGAGAAAAAGGAATTCGCTGTGGTAGCGAAATCTACTTTTGCTGGGTTCCTTTTGCCAGAGCAGCAAATTTTTTGCTGTGGCAGCAAACTATTTGCTGTTCCAGCAATCTTGTTAGCTGCGACAGCGAATTTTTAGCTGTGGCAGCAAAAAATGTTTGCTATTCTGTATATAATACTGAAAATTTGCTGGCGGAGCAAACATTTTTTGCTGCCACAGCTGAAAAATTGCTGTCGTAGTTCACACGATTGCTGTTATAGCAAATTTTCTAGCTAGGTCAGCAAAAAATTTTGCTATTCTATATATAATACCTCGATTCGCTGCGTCAGCAAATTTCTTCTCTCCGTGTTCAAGCAAAAAATTCTGTAAATTTCATTACGACATCGAAATCAGAGCCAGAAGAAGTAAGAAAAGAGAACGAAATTCACCTATCCATAACTTGTGGTTTACATAATTTCGAAATGAATTTTACATGAAACAAGCGACTCTATAAATACATGAATTCACAATGGATTCATATTTCATTACTATCTCCTATACACGGAAAAGAGAAATCCAGAGTATTGCCTCTATTCAAATCAGAAATGATTACGTAATCTGTTGAACCAATTTTGCAGAATATGACTTCCAACGCTTTATGGGCAAAACATTAGTTTTCCAATACGGTAAATTGATTCACTTGACGAACACGTGATATCTCTCTTTAACGAAACGTTCAAATAATACAAAGAGTTTCATATCTCCGAACGATAAATCTTTCCCCGTCAAAACACGCTTTACGAAACCTCGAGGTATCTTCTTCTTTTTTTTTTCTAAAATGTTGAAATTTCAAACGAATCTGACAACGTCTTCATCTTACGTTTGATGATATCCATCAAACTTTTGGCACGTGTCTGTCTAAATAAATTCTCAATGTTGCATAGTTGTCCAAGGTAACTGTACTTCATGTTATACTCTATTGTATAATCGTTACACAACGATATTGGCTAAAGCGAATAGCGTAAAGTACTTTGTATGGTATTTATGGTAGTGTTGTATGCCCTGTTTCGCTGAGAATTTCAACGGGATTGCTCTGTAGGTAACTGAAATCCATGTACAACCCGTATGGAAATATTTCGCTGAAAAATGTCTGCAAAACTATGAAAAATCTCTGAAAAAAAATGAAAAAACTCTAAGAATCTCTGGAATTTTGATGAGAAATCTAATATTTTTGGAACATCCTTTACAGACTTTTTTCAGACTTTTTTCAGAGTTTCTCAGAGTTTTTTCATACTTTTTCAGAGAAATAGTAACGAAATTGCACTCTGAAAAAACTCTGACAAAACTCTAATAAATTGTTGACATTTTTCTGATTATTGAAAAATCCTGAAATTCAATAAATACATTCATATGCCGTATTCAAATATCATGTGTGAAAAAGTGTTTGAAAATTTTTTAATTTTTTTCTAAAAGTCAGAAAAATGTTAGCAATCCATCAGAGTTTTGTCAGAGTTTTTTCAGAGTGCAATTTCGTTACTATTTCTCTGAAAAAGAATGAAAAAACTCTGAGAAACTCTGAAAAAAGTCTGAAAAAAGTCTGTAAAGAATGTCCCAAAAATATTAGATTGCTCATCAAAATTTCAGAGATTCTCAGAGTCTGTCAGAGTTTCTCAGAATTTTTTCATTTTTTTTCAGAGATTTTTCATAGTTTTACAGACATTTTTCAGCAAAATATTTCCATACGGGAAGATAAAGCTTGTAACACAATCCTTGATTCGAATAATTTCAGGGCAAGAAAAAATGTCCAAGATTGCAGATTGGAGAATCATTCTGTAGTCAAAATCTGATTTAGCTCTGATTCGTTGCGTATTACGGAGTTTATCAGGTTTGATTTCATCTTTCACCCTCATCTCACGTAGTTCTCAGCCTGATCTTGTTTTCAAAATTTTTATTCGATTTGATGTTAACATTTTTTCAACCTTCATGCTACTTTGAACGTCTCATCTCGGTATCGAAAAATACTATCAGATGCGAGTATCGTCTCGTCAGTATCGGTATCGCCTAATATTTCTGATGAAAGTAACAATACTCCACCATTATACTCTGAATATCAATGTAGCGGTATCAGCTGGTCAAATGCACAGCACAGCTTTGTTCAGTTCCACTAGAAAGACATTTCACAGTACGGAAGCAAAGTTTGGGAACACAAGCGTAGTTGTACATAATCACTTCATTCAGGAGTTCTCCATCTCAGCGAGGAACTCTCAAATTTCTCCAGAATAGTATACAATTTCGAGAAATTTCCAAGTTGAAAGTGAATTCTCTGATAGAAACATTTTATCGAAGTTCATTAAAGGGATCCCAGCGTATCATCCGAATAATCATTTTATCGTACGATTTCCCCGAACAGAATTTATGAAACCCCTGGTGAAAATAAAGCGGATGGAGCGACGCGGAAGAGTAAACGGAACAGTATCTAAGCGCAAAAGAAGCGGAAATCCAAAGGTTTTTACATTTTTCACCAGGGACAGTCTGAAATTTTCAGGAAATAATATTTGATACTCTATGTATTGCGCTATCGAAGATTATTCTTTGAAAATTGTAGACTGTTCCATAAATTCAGTACAGAGAAGTCTTATAGACAAAATGTTTTTTACGCTGGTATACGGAGAAAAATGCCACTCGAAAATATGAAGAATTCTTGTTATTTTTCTTAGTGAACTAGAAACAGGAATGTAATATTTGTGATATGAATTTTTAAATAAAAATACTAAAGATTACGAATATCGTAGAAAAAGTCATAGGTAGGATTGAAGTTTTAAACGCTGAACGTTAAATTTTATAAATCATATAGTAAAATTCAGTTATTGATTCGTAATCGCTCTTATTTTTATATAAAAATCCATTTTACAAACCTTCCAGTTTCCGGTTTAGCACACGGAGAAAAAATATCAGTTGAAATAACTATTAAACTTGTAAGCGCATATGGGCCCACTTTTTTTCGTTAGAATAACAAATTAATCAATTGATTTAACCAATTTAAAATGATTTACTAACAAAATTAGTTAAATTAACGAAAAAAAATTGGGCCCATATGCGCCTCTAGTTCTCATTAAACTTGTAGATTTTCGATTCAAATTCAATGAGTTTTAATCGAAAATCTGCACGTTTTGATGGGATTGAATGCACCCAGAGAAATGATTTACTTGAATATGAACCTACTAGACATTTGATTGCATCCGATAAATTTTATTTGAAATGAGAGAAAATTTATTCGGTTTCACTAAATTTTACATATGATCTAATTAAAAATCCAGTAGGTTCATATTTAAATAAAAATTTAATTGATCCAAACAATATTTAGTCAATCCAAATGAATCCAAGTATACAATTTTCTAGGTGTGGGTCTCTTTAACTAAATTCCAGGGTTGAGACTGAATAAAGTGAAATCATTTGTACGAAAAATTCTAACCGTAATGCTATTCTCGTTTAGTCAGAGATTCTTCGAAAAAACTGATTGGAAGTTTTCAATACCTATCGGTTCTCCAAATAGTATCTCAAGTGATTCATAAATGTCCACAGCATATTCCACGGACTGACTTGGCATATCGAATATCGTGTAATATAAGCGTTGATTTAATGAGTTGAGAATGAACTTCCCTTTCCTTTATTCATCGTAAGCCATATAATGTTACATTTCAATTCATGATTCTCCTATCGCCAATTCTGCGTCAACTTTTTGTGCATTTGAATGAAGCTATCAATTGTGCACAATATTGAGGGAATGAAGTTTACTCATAAATTCATTCAAGTTACTTTTATCATTTTTATCGAAATAAAAACTCTGTTTAGAATTCAGCGCTCCAAGGTCCGGTTGATCTCATTTGCAAAGCAAAGAAAAAATGAAATGTACATTAAAATTAATATAAGACACTGGATTATACTTCGTATCGAAGAATTCAATGAAAAATCATGTTTGGGATGTGTTGCACTGATGGTGTGTGGCAAATTATCATCTACAATGATATTTCCAGTAGAAGAGTTTTAGTTTCCGATGCTAATCCACAGTTAGGGGAGAGTCCGCAGCCCTCGGCCGTAAATACGGCCTGTAAATTTTTTTCAAAAAGTATTAATAAAAATATTTTGAATTTTTCTTCAGAAAGTGAAGATTTTTTCAAAAGAAGAAAAATATATCCGGAAGACGAGAGTTATTTGTTCGTCCCAAGTTTTTCTTGATTCAAAGTGATTGAGACTCAATTTCTATTTCTAAGGAAAAGATCAGGCAATCAAAGAAAGCATCCGAGAATACTTTCCAATACATTCGAGGATGAGATAATAATTCCGAGAATCTGACGAATTGTCGTTGCTTATCTTTTCGAATAAATTTCTTGTAATTTTTTGCAGCTGAAAACATCGATCGAAGAATATACTGCAAGATTGTGGATCTTCAACTGCTGAGTAGGAGAACTGCGGGTGGTATGGCCCTCTCAAGGGAAAATTGAGATAAAATCACTTCAGAATGAAAGAATGTCGCTACACGGTGTGGGATACAACTTTTTGGAGTATTTTTCTCACATACATCCTGAAGAAAAAATGTTCAATAGTGGAATAAAAGATCAGGAACAGTTTTAGTTCATAGATGAATTTATGAAAAATTTTTCGGTGTCGGGTGGTATGGCCCACCATCCAAAAACCGATAAATTAAAACGAGAACATATTTTTCAACACCAAATCATTCGTTTTTAAGAATTGAATATGGTTATTTCAACTCTTACTTGGACTGTGAACTGGATAATTTACATCTATCGCAATATCAATAATATAATTTTTCCGTAATATACCATTCAAATCATTCAAATCTAACCCATTACAGCCCCTAGTGAAACCATGGGGGATATGGTCGCCGATGAAATCTTTGCATAGCATCGAGAAGAAAATTTTTCATGTAAAACGCATGCATAAAAACATTGTTTAAAAATACATCGTTTGAACAATGTTTTTAAAAACTAATCCCATCGATCGATTCTAAGGGGAAAAAATATGTACCCTGAATCGACATTGCACTGAGAAAAAGGATTCTTTGACTCGAATGAGATTTGTTTACAGTAAATAAATCATATATTTGTATACGGCCAAAAATATATTTGCTAATATTCATTTCATCGCATAGTTGTTAAATACACCACATATTTCTCTGAGTCAACTTCATATCGATTATGATTCGATAGATCTCAATTTGACAAGAATTCATATTCATTCACATCAACTTCAATCACTTTGAATCAAATGAATGATTTGGTTATGGTTAATAAATATGAATTTCTTGACTCAACACAATGTTTCGTTATAATCAATATGTCTTATTTGTATGAAATGATACTTCTTGAAAATGCTCAATAGAATGCGTTGATTTGTCAGAAGAAAACCTTGTTCTCAGTGTACGATTGTTCGTTATAGAAAAAATAAAACACGCATTGGTTTGTTATTTTTTTTTTTTTTTCATAACAATAAACGATAGCAATGTGGATGTGGAAAATTTGTTGACCGGGTTTGGCAAAATTCTACTGGCGACCGAAATCATATCCCTCATTATTCCAGCATGAGCCCTGATGGGTTGATTTAGGCCATATCACCTGAATTCAATGTGGGCCATACCACCCGATCAAGATTTTTGACGAAAAAATTAGTTCATAACCAAACAAACAAACATTACCGCTTAAAACCCATGAGAAGTGTTCTATATATAGGGCGGCGAGGGAGGGGGGGGGGGGATTAATACTAATATGACACATGATTTTATGATCTGACCCACTCCAGTACAGAACGTCTCAAAGTTTTGCCGACACAATACACCAAGGACAAGTAAATAGAAGAAGTTAGATTTATCTTAACACACTGTATTGACAATAATGAAGTTTCCGCACATGATGGACAGAAACAATCTCTCCGTGACCAAAAGTGTGTAGTGCTACCACCTATAAACACGTGGTGGGCCATACCACCCGCGGTTTTCTTATTCCGTTATTTAATAACTAATACGTTTCAATAAACCATTCAAACTTTAGCAACATTGAATTTCATTAATCAATGAGATTCGATAAACATTTTTTGCCAGGGTAGACAATCTTGGGTGGGACTCAGGACGATTTTCGACGAGGAGCCACCTGATTTTCGCCAAAAATTCCTCCATTACATACTATTCTTTCCTATTTCCATCGAATTTTGATAAATTCTTGATAATTTTGTTCTCTCATATTCGATTTTTCATCTTAAATCAAATAAATCTGGGATTCTATTTGCGACGGGAGGCTGCAACTCCAAAGAGTTCCATTGAAACTGTACTCGCGCGCCTTTTCCTACCCATGCAGGTATTTGACAGGACTGGAAAAAAAGAAACTCAAGCTTGTCCCGGGAACAAACCTCCGTTAAAAATGATTGGACCCATGATTATTGGTTCCATGATTGTCCCGCTGTTTCCAATGGATAATAGTTAGTCGTATCTTTGGAATGGCCAAAAACTGCACTTGGTACAAGCTTGGCACAAGCGTAGAAATCAAGCTAAGGTTAAGATAATTGTTTGAGCCGATGTTGTCCACATAAGTGGCACAGTGTTTTCAATTAGTGACCGAATTCCGAGTTCACAATGGATAAAGACTTGTGCATAACTATCGGGCCAAGACCAGTCCAATCTCCTCCCCATGATTGGCCCCACACTCCAGTTTCACACCCTAAGATAAATACATTAGATCTAAATAAGAATAAAACTTGACTCAATGGTAATAGGCTACTTTTAAATGTGATCATGTGACGGAAATCAACTGATCTTGAAGAACTCTCTACAGGATTTCAAGATGTCTTTCCCATGCGAGGATTAACAAGACTGGGAAAAACCCAAGCTCGTCCCAGTCAAGACTGCCAAGGCACATTTGATCTATCGTTTCAAGATGATTCATGTACGGTATTCCGAAGGAAGAACTTTGAGCTGAAATATGGATCAAATTACTCTTTTCATCAGTATCTGTGATGAAAGAAGCATTGATCGATGCTTGGCGAATGATTTGAACTAGGCTGGAACGAACCATTGGCCCAAGCTTGTCCCGATCTTATCATTCCCAAGCCTGGACCAAGTTTATTGAATTGTTCAAGACAAGTCTCGGCAGGTCTTGTCCCAGGCTTGGTCCATGATTGAACCATTGTTCCATACACACATGGGTAAACGAATACTCATGGGAATCAACAGTTTTTCAAAGATGAAGCATCAACAACCATCAGATCACTCTTATAATTCGGTTTCATAATTGTTGAATATTTGATTTTTGCTTTGCATAAATAATAATCATTCCACCCATCATAAATTGCAGTCACATTTTTGTCACGTTTTCATGGCGGTTTTGAAATTTTTGTCCTGCACGTTGTACTCGCCATCTTAAATTTTCCAAATTTGTCATAAAAACGCTCAATCGACGACGAAAAGAATCACGATACAATTTTGTGAAAAATACGTTGATACCGGTGTACTTTCCAAACTCTCGACTCGAAAGAAACTGGATCATTCAAATAAATTAGAAAACTGCGTTTGATTGGACGTTGATGGTTCAACGTTTGCCAAGCACAATTCGAATCAGGGCACACGCATCATCGGTGATCATGAGGCGCGGTAAGAACTGATTAAAAAATTGATACATCGCCCTTCGCATAGCGGTTCACGGTATAGCGAATTATTGTCATCATCGTAATCTTCCTTCTCCCCCTCGTACATCATTCCTCCTCCTTCTTAAACCATCACCCACACCAATAATAATTGTCTATCTTGATTCGTAGTTTCGTTTCTTCCGATACACCAGGCAAGATAAAACGAGAAACCACAATAACAACGGCACTCGAAGAGAACGAAAACAGAAAGAGATGATAGCCAATATATATCTTTCTTACATTAAAATTCATGACGTAATTCATACATGCTGATGTTTATGCAGCGAAAGAATTAGAATCTTCCTCTCCACGCATATATATATATATACATTTTACATAATAACTCGTGTATACGCGCGATAAACAGCGCCGCAATCGATGATGCCTTAGAAATCTCATAGATGTGTTTTGATCCTCCGGAGGTCAATAATCGGATCGAAAAAACTGTGATAAAATGTGACACTGTCGATTAAATTTCTCTATTTTTGTTTTTCTTCCCACAGAGAGAGAGGGGGGGGGGGATGGCTCGATTGGTAAAGACACACGGGTGCAGGCCTTTTACGAGCTTTTACGCGCAAGTAAGTGAGTTCGAATCCCAGTTATCGTGAATAGAATTTTTCTCATTCTCCACGTAAATCTGAGGTGAGTGTACGATCGTCATAAGCACCGAACGTCGTTGACATTCGTGAAAACTTGGCACTAGGAGTTATAAATGCATGACGGAAGTTAGACGATAGAATTTTATTGACGCATGCGGATATGATAGGTTGATTGTTTTTCCGTTGCAACGCATTTTCACGATAAATAACATCAATTATAATAATAATCGAGCCTCGCGTTTTGTCGTGGTTTCTGTTTCTTCAAAATCCTTCGGACCTCAATCTGACCCCTCTAATAGTTTCAATTAACCCACATAGAAGAGGGGTTAACGGATTGATTCTTCGTGTCGTACAAGGCAACATCAGACTTGACGAGCAGTCAAGTCGATTGAACATTTTTTCGAAGATTTTCAATTTCATCGGATTAAAAAATTCCCATCGTCATGATTGTTTTTGTGACGAAGAAAGTCACGAGTTGTTGAGAAATATACATTTTTTCTCTTTCCTTCGGGAGAGGAGAAAAAAAAAACAGAAACAGCGTCACACGACATGCTGTCGGAAACATCTAGAATTTCAATCCACCACGAACAACAATCATTATCAGATTGTAAATAATATGAGAGCACGTAGAGAATTTCATCTATCGAGCTTCTCATCTTTGGATCCATGAGAAGGGAACTTTTAGGCTCCCACTGGCGATGACACTTCGAAAAGAACTCTTTCCCTTTTTTGCGAAGCAGTACTTCATGTTTTTTAATTCTACCATATTTTCGCATGGATGTGAAAGAGGAAGAAGGAAGATTCACTTTCTTTCGTACCATTAGAGTTGAAATCCTTGGTATTTGTTGGGATTTTGTTTCTTTTTATTTCACACTTGTTGTTACGTGGACAACGAGTACCGCGAGTACGAGACGTATATCGCGGATAATCACGAGTTACGAGTTATCAATGACGCGAGACACTGAGAAATTCAAATTTATTTTGACTGAGAGAGGAGAGAGATCTTTTATTCTGTCCGCACGTGGTTCTCTCCTCTTCGACGGAATGAACGGAACTAATACAACGACCGAACCAACGTTTTAACTAGCTTCAACTCTATTGCCACCACACAGAGGAGCCATACGCGTGTTTATGATGTCACTTGAAACGCGCGCGCGCGTGAGCTTGATATCATACGAGAACCACGAGTATCTCGCACGCATCGTAGGGACCGAAACAAGTAGAGTATTTGCATTCGCTCGCGAGTGCGATAAATGCAACGGCGAAATCAGAAGCTCGGTCTCGAAAATCTCGATGAGGGACTGCTCTTGGATGATTCAATCCAAGTCTGGTTCAAGTGTTTTATGTTTTAGTTCAACTCTGATGAAAATAGGTTGAAACGGTGGGACTTGATTTGAGAAATTTCATAGATATGGTGTATTTTGCTTTTTCAATGATGTATCAAAGCCGCGTACTGTCTCTTAGATTCAATTCAAACCAGTGGAATCTCACTATTTCTGCAGTTCACACACGGAGAGAAAGGTATCTTAAAAAGTACCATAAGTTATGGATTTTTAGCGCTGGTCTGACCCGAGTCTCAATATTTACCTGAACAAACCTCTAAAAGTGCCATAATATCTGGGACTTTTATACGGAAGGTACCATACTTATTCTGAAAAGTCCAAGAAATTATGGTACTTTTAGATATTCGTGCAAGTAAATATTCCGACTCGGGTCAGACCAGCGCTGAAAATCCATCAATTATGGTAATTTTCAGGATATCTGTTTTCTCAGTGCAGTCCGTCACTGTATGAAATCAGTGAGATAGTAGTGAATAGTCACTGCCCACGTAAAAATTCCGGTACTGAAAAGGTATGGGCCACCAACGGTTGTCTGCCGATTGCGGATCGAAACTCAACTTAACTTTAAGGATGTTTTATTCGAGAACGACGGACTCTAGAGAAGAAGGTTATTTAACAAAAATTCATTGAAATTGATCAAAGAATACGCCTGAAATGTTTTTCAGAATTTTTCAACCACTTTTGTGGATTTACAAAAACGCAAGATTGGTTGTTTGGACATTGAATTTTGGAAGTTTTATAGTTCCAATTTCAATGTGAAGGTATGAGATACAGAAGAAAAAAGCTTTGAAAATTTCCATTTCTTTGAAGAGTCAATTTTACGTCAAAAGTGGTCGGTTAAGTCGGTTTTGAAATTTTCCATGCCTTTGTTTCCTTAGAAGATACAAGCGTTAAACAATGCAACGAAAAAATAATGGATCCAGCCGGAAACTTGCAGAACGGAACAATCGCGGATACCTCAAATAGCGAGTAGTTGCACGGAAAAAATAATTTAGCTGCAGCAGCGAAGTGCTCTCTAAATTCCTAAAAAATTCACTCTCGAAGGATGCCTCCATAAGAGTGAAATTTCATCTTTTTTCAAGAGTTAAATTCTAACTCCAAGGGAGTGAAAATCCACTTCTAAGGAGTGAAAACTCAGTCTTTAGGAGTGGAATCTCACTCTTGTTGGACTTGCAGTATATTCACTCTTCACACGGAAAAAATAATTTAGCTGCAGCAGCTAAGTAGCTAGCACGGACACGGACAGCCATTACATTAGCTCCTGCAGCTAAATTTTAGCTGTTACCGCAAAAAAATTTGCATTTGTAGTCAATTTATTTGCGGTAACAGCTAAAATTTAGCTGCAGGAGCTAATTTAATGGCTGTCCGTGTCCGTGCTAGCTACTTAGCTGCTGCAGCTGAATTATTTTTCCCGTGTAGGAGTGGATTTTCACTCCAAGAAATCTAGAGAATGACTAGCATGGACACGGACAGCCAGTAAATTAGCTCTTACAGTCAAATTTCAATTATGAAAGCAAAAAAATTTGCCTCGATAGCTAATCGATTTGCTGTAACAGCTGAAACTCAACTGGATGAATTGATTTGATGGCTGTTCGTATCCGCACTAGCCACTTCACTGCTGCAATTAAATTATTTTTGCCGTGCGCATAGCAGAAGCTAATGCCTGCGCAGAGAATTCCCAAAAGTAAACTCTCAACTCCCCCATTTCATCTTCCACGCACGCTAATCGTCTCCAATCTGGAAACCCTTAGAGTGCAAAAATTGCAGCGAAGAAAAAAAATTCCTCCCAGTCAAATGAATGGTACATTTTTTCCCGCTGATTTATTAAAATCAACGGGATATTTATTGGACTGAAAGAAATTTTTCTCTTTCAGCGTGGAAACAGTTCCGATCTATAGCAGTTAAATAGCATATGATCCTCCGTAAACTATTGCTATTCAAAAACACGTTTTGTATTCTTCTGGCGATTCAAGCTTATTCCAAAGTTGGCACCGCCACAATTTTTCCCGGAGATTTGTACAAAGGGAAAATCTACTGTGCCACCCCCCCCCCCCCCTATTGAAAAATTCCAATAGAAACCGACAGGTATAATTTCATTGGAATCTATGGTTGGGTTTCTATCGTTTCTATTTCATGTGGAAGTCGATATTCTGCTGGTTTTGATTCGTACGATCAGTAAACTCTCATGAATACTGATGGAAGATAATTCCCTATTGGAAAACCATGTCGTTTTGTCACAGGATCCATGCACTGAGAGAAATTCTTATAGTGACCATAACTGATATATATTCTTAATGGCAGCTACTAAAAATTTGGTTGATTCAACCAAGATATTATAGTTAATATAATCCAGCTTGTTTTTGTATTCAATTGTTTCTGGACACTCTCCTTTCTTTCACACGTACACACGGAAAAAATAATTTAGCTGCAGCAGCTGAATGGCTAGCACAGACACGGACAGCCATTAAATTAGCTCCCGCAGCTGAATTTTAGCTACCACCGCAAATAAATTAGCTACAAATGCAAATTTTTTTGCTTTAACAGCTAAAATTCAGCTACAGGAGCTAATTTGATGGCTGTCCATGTCCGTGCTAGCCACTTAGGTGCTGCAGCTAAATTATTCTTTCCGTGCAGGATGCGTGGATCAAAGTTGTGAAAATTGCTGTTTCAAACTGTGCAATTTGGATCGTCGGGGATCTAAAAGACTAAACTGATTTTGAATGCGTATTTTTTTCTACAATGGTAGTGTTATCTCCAGAAGACATTCACTGTCACACGCAGAAACGTAGAAACAACTATCGATATAGGTTATAAATTAAAATCAAACGGTATAACGATGGTAGTTGGCCTGGTCGACATTACGATAAAAGTGGATAAAATGTTCAGAAATGAGAGAAAAATTGATACCAGTGTCATTTTTTCAACCTGTTTCATATGAATTTTGTGGATTATTATCTGGGTTGTTATTTTGTACGGATTTACAAGGCATATTTTGACCAGGATTTATGAATTATCCTATTATAGTGTTGCTTACTATTAGAAAGTAGTTGTGTTTGAACTAAAAATGAAGTAATTTCGATCCTAACCTTTGATTTCATCGCACAATAAAAATATTAATAAGAGATACTAAAAAAAAATAGTTGAGACGTACGTTATTTTACTAATTTTTTTGGATAATAGCAACTAATACTTTCTCTCAGTTTGGGAATCTATTGGAATATATTGGATTTTTTCAACAGGGACCACATCTAAGATTTAGCAGCAAGGAGTGTAGCTGCTGCAGCACCAATTCAACAGCTAAATTACTTGGTTATCCAAATATCACCCAAAAAACCTGTGCAGTTACAGCTACGATTTCCTCTACTGCGATATACTGACAGAAAAACGACCTGGTTGAAACATTCCTAGTCGCAATAACTTGAAATCTGGTTCGATGAAACAGGAAATGTGGTTGTAATGTCCAGAAAAAGTGAGTGAAGCCAAAATCAACTACATATTCTGGTTATCACATCGAGTAAAGGATCTGGTTTTTCTAACCTGGAAAATGTAGTTAATTCTTGCTTCAATGATTTCTCCTGGACATCACAATCACATTTCCTGGTGAATCGAACAACATCTCAAGATATTTCCACCACGAATGTTTCAACAAGGTCGTTTTTCCTGTCAGTGTGGCTAAAAAAATAGCTACAGCGGTGAAAAAAAGGGTGCTAAAACAGTGAATACAATGAGAACCCAATTTTTTAGACTGAAAGAAATTTTTCTTCGCCCTTATTCCAATAAATCTTTTGTTCAATGGTTCAAAATTTGCTCAATTTTTCCATTGAAATGAATTATTTTTTCCATCGGAAACAAGATTCATCAGAATGAGGGCAAATAAAATTTTCTTCACAACTATTTCCTCTTTTTTTCCGTGCACTGGCACAAAAATCGTCAACCACCCGAACAACTCGCTTGGCGAGATTTTTCTTCGATTCTTCCCCGACATTTTCAACAGTACAAAATAACTGGGATGAACAGAAAAATCGAAATGAAGAATAAAATCTTCCGCTACAGAGACTTCCGCTAATGAATTTTCGATAGAATCGATCGCTTCAACGCCGTCCCAATAATCAATTCACACACATCCTCGTCGTGTCATTAATTACCCTGGCCTCCCTCTCATTTTCATCACCTTGTTCATCACTTTCTCTCAACAACCGGGCATTATTTCTTCTCAAAATATACACACTACATATCAACTTCCTCCTTCACTCTGCTCATTTTCGATACTTTTTATTCTTTTCTGTTTACCCATCTTGCGCCGCTACCAACGTTGCAAATGAATTCTTGGCCAAGTTGTATTAGTGGAATATGGAGCGTAACGAATTTCGCGTGGGATGATAAGAGGTGGATTATGGTACTCAAAGAGAAAAAAAAAGAAGAAGGAGAAGAAGAAGATACGATCCTCCTCGCCTTTTTTCCCCCACGACACAGTACAGAGTGAAAAAAAGAAGAAAAGAAGGAAATATAAAGACGATCGATGTTGAAGGAATCAGGAAATCAATCGGACGGTCAATCAATGACGATTGGTATATGTAAACTTTGATAAACACACGCAGATAAGAGAAATAAATCAAAATCCTATGGTTTTGTTTTCAAATTTCTGTTTAAAATAAACCTTTTGGCAACAATCTTTATTTTGTCCTCGATGTTCTGTGATCGAAGTTGAGAGTTTGAAATCCGTGTCTACTACCTTAATGATTATCCCACCTCGATTTCATCAACACAAATAAAACAGGGAAAAAGGATTTCATCCAGCACATTTCCACACTGAGAGAAGAGAATATTATATTTGATCGATAAATCTGAATATTACTGAACTTTCAGTGATGTTTCATGAAATTTCAAGAAACAATAGTGAAATTTTGCTGTACATTACTCAGTGTTTTACAATCGTTATTATATGGACATTTCCACGGAAAGTGTCATATTTCGTTAAAAAAACACGATCAAAAAAATGTTGAGGCACACCATTCAAACGGTTTTGACAAATTATTTTAGTTAAATTTTCAAATCTTATTCAACCCTTTGCGGCACACGTGTTCTAAATGAACAGATTTTCGTGGAAATTGGTATACGAAGGTTTTTTGGGTTACTGGTTACGAATCTGACCTCAGATTTTGAAAATTCAAAATGGCGGATCCAATATGGCGGACAAAAACTTGAAATATCACCGAATTTCATTTAGAACCACCATATAGGGGTTCTTGGAGCTGCTGACTACCTTTGGAATGAATGAATTTGTATCGACTCCTCTTCCATTCGATGGTGACGACAGAAGGCGCTGATTCCAAGTATTTTTGAACCAAGAGATCAAATTTTCTCAAATACTTCGAAAGATATTTTTAAAACTTCAAATGGTCTGAGAAAAAGTTTCCTAAAAGTTTGTTAAAAGTCTTAAACTTGAAAAATAAACGAAATGAAAAGAATAAGGATTTTTATGTAATTTGTGTAGTGTTTACAGACCAATTTTCATGAGTACTATTATGAACGAAATTTTTTTTATGAAAACCTGTAAATCGCATGCAAATTTTCATGTGAGTGCTTCTTGTTTATTTTGTAAGATGAAGCCAACGATACCATAGAATGAAGTATAATTGAAGACAAATTTGTAATATGATGGTCGATTTATTCAGTTGATATTGTTCTATCAAGAAGACATAAAATATAAAGAATTTCAGAAAAATACCTTTTTCGGCTGAACGTTTCGATATAAATAATCAGCGCAAAATTTCCATGGTGGTTCTGCAGGAGTTTACTCTGATGGAATCACGTATCGGTTCCTTTATAATGTCATTTATGTACAAAGATCCGATGAAAAACTCATTTTCCTAAAAGTTATGTTCTTCAAGTGGGTGTTATTTGTGAAACCATAACTGTCGAATATTTCAACAATTTTTTAAGCACATCATTGCCCTCCATAGAGTATTAATCGAAAATGTAAGGAAATCGACCCCAAGTTGATGCGTGCGATTTCTACATCTCTGAGTGTTTGTTGGAGGGGACATTTTGGCTCTAAATCTGAAATAACTCCTGCGCGCAACGCAATATTGAAACAAATTTTTGGTGTACTGCTTCGCCCCAACGTACTATTCAATTTGTTGAGACATAGGAAGATGTGCTTTGAAAACTCTTGCAATGAAGTGATATAATGGAGGGAACATTTTTTTTACGAAATCATGATTTTCGATTTTTCGAAGTTGAATACTCCAAGAATTTTTGAAGCACATCGTTGTGCTTTACGGATTATCCTTCCATAGCCTAAAACTAATAGAAAATCTAAGGAAACCGGCTCCACGGCTGAACGGTTAACGCACCAACTTTCAGACATAGATGTCCGGCAGGCTGGGGGGTTCGAATCCCTGACTAATCAATCCGCCTTTCTTCCTGACGGTAATGCCGCGAAAGGGGAAATGGCGATTGGTGCGTCAACCAAAGTTTATCCCGAAAGCGGCTACCACCGTAATAGGGGAACGACGGTTGATAAGTCAGGGAATCTTACCCCTGCCGCGTAGGTTAGGTTGGAAGTACGCTTCCCCCGGTCCAATTGGCCATGGCAGCGTAAAAAAAGACCGGGTTAACAAAAACTGATTCGAATTGGAATTGAATTGAAAATCCAAGGAAATTGATCCTAAGTAGATGCGCGTGGATTCCTACTTCTAAAAATGTCGGAGAGGACATTTGTAATTTCAAAATCGGCACACAAATTCGCGGTTTTTTTTGACAGATATTGGATTGATAGCACAGTGTCATACTCATGTAATTTGAATAGCTTGAGGTGTAAAGTGTTCGGCTGATTTTTGTTAAAACGTTTCAGTAACGCGCAGAAATCTTGTGAGCAAACGAAGTAAGTTACTCCTCATACCAGGTGTAGGAGTATGAAACCGGAATTTTGTTGTGAAAATCACACGTTTGTTGTCTGAAAATGATGAAAAATAGTTCATGAATGATACGCAGAAAAAAACAGTTCCTCTTTTGAAGCGAACCAGTTATCGAGCCATTCTCCTATATTTTCAAACGAATTGAAGCGTTGTTCAGCGAGAGCGTGTCCCATCGACACGAATAGATGATAATCGAATAGACAGAGCCAAGTCATTACGATTTGCGGACAGCCCTACTTTTCTGTTTTTATCTGAAGAAAACCGCAGCCGAATCGCATCGAATGCTCGTGGAGGCGTTTGGTGAGCATGCTCTGGGTAAAACACAGTGTTTCGAGTGGTTCAAACGGTTCAAAAGTGGCGATTTTGACGTCAGGAACGAAGAACGTGGAAGACCACCGAAAAAGTTTGAAGACGCTGACCTGCAAGCCTTGTTGGACGAAGACGACGCTCAAACACAACAACAACTGGCGGATCGGTTAAAGGTGACCCGAGAAGCCATCTCCCTTCGGTTGAAAGCCATGGGAAAGATACAAAAGGTGGGGAAATGGGTTCCACATGAACTCAACGAAAGACAGCAGGAAAACCGCAAAACATCATGCGAAATGCTGCTCGCCAGGTTCCAAAGAAAGTCATTTCTCCATCGAATTGTGACTGGCGATGAAAAGTGGATATATTTCGAGAATCCTAAGCGCAAAAAGTCATGGGTTACTCCGGGTGAACCATCAACATCGACGGCAAGACCAAACCGCTACGGACGAAAGACAATGCTGTGTGTTTGGTGGGATCAGAAGGGCGTAATCTACTACGAGCTGCTGAAACCTGGGGAAACTGTCAATACTCAACGCTACCGACAACAAATGATCGATTTGGATCGAGTTTTGCGTGAAAAACGACCAGAATACCAACAAAGACGACACAAGGTGATTTTGCTGCATGACAATGCACCAGCACACAAAGCAAAACAGGTCCAGGGAACGATAGAGTCGTTCCGTTGGGAGATTCTTCAGCACGCGCCTTACTCACCGGACCTTGCCCCATCCGATTACTACTTTTTTGCATCGATGGGACACGCACTTGCTGAGCAGCGCTTTACTTCTTTTACGAAGATGTACGAAAATGGCTCGATGACTGGTTTGCCTCAAAAGAGCAACAGTTCTTTTGGCGCGGAATCCACAAATTGCCAGAAAGATGGAAAAAATGTATAGATAGCGACGGACAATACTTTGAATGAGTTACTTTGTATCATATCATTACAATAAACGTGTTTTTTCTGTACAAAAATTCCGGTTTCATACTTACACACCTGGTAACCTGGTACATAACAACGATTGAAGAACACTGAGTACCCTGGTTAAAAGAATCCTATAGGATTCGATAGAAACCGATTCAAAATTAATCGGAAAGCCCCAAATACCGATTCAAAATGAATAGGACTCAATTGGAACTTATTGTTTGTAAGATTGAATCGAGGATTTACCTTTTTACTTTTATGAATCACTTAATTTTGATTGAATTGTTTCGAAATCCAAATCTATTGAGAATAATGGGAGAGTTCTTAAATCTAAATTTCCAGTCCATTTGTGTATGAAATATTCAATTCAAATTGAGAATTTCTATATTTGGTGAATTGGTTTCTATTGAAATGTTTCATGATGTCCATTTACAGAGACGAATAGAAATAAAGTCTGTAGATTTGAAATTTGATGGTTCGTATAGAAAATACCTGATGCACTTTCAGAGTTGTTCCATTTCAATGGTCAATTGGTTTTTATTGGAATTTGCCGTAATGTCAACCTGAAAATGATCATGCCCGATGAAATCTGGAGCTTCTCTTATGAGTCACAAGATGGCCTTCTCGCACGGTTGAAGTATGGAAATGGAAACAATTGATCGGTGGATTATAAAGCGATCTAAATTGTTGTCACGAGGTGCGTCATCGGTGTGTTACCCTGCCCGAGATCCTTCCAATGAGGATTCCCCTGATTCGATAGACACACCTATCGAATCCTATTACCGAAATAAATTCTTTTCACATCACCGGTGATATCCAATACTTGTTTTTTGGAAGCAAGATTCCATAGGTATTGTTTTTTAACGTTATTGTAAGACACTCAAACCGATCAGAAGGATTCCAATCGGAACCAACGGGACATTACCGATACAGAAACTCAGTTCATTCTGATAGAATATTTTTCATCAAATTCAATGGGAATATAAATTGCCAATAAAAAAAAAAGAACTTATTCAATCCAATTGACCAAAATTTTATTGATCTCAATTGTAAATTTCCGATTCAGAAACTCAATTCATTCCGATAGAATTTTTTTTATCGGATTCAATTGGGATTTTCAATCAGGGTAATGTGAAGCAAACTTTCAGCAATCCTTCTTGAAATTTCATGCACTGAGAGAAATAATGACTATCACCCATAACATATTGTGATGTTTCAAAGAATCCATTTCTCAACGTATTTGTATTTCTTGAATTGAAAAAATATTTCTCGATCCAAGGGAATTTCACTCGAGCTTGCCAACATATCAGCTGTAATCAAGAATATGTATTCTTAAAAATATTCGAGAATATATTTTATTAATTATTTCTCTCAGTGTGCACCGATGAACGAACATAACCGATAGTTTTATTCTTATTCCTCTTCGTTTATGATATAATTTCTTCGAGAACAACATGTACGAATCTCTATTTATTTTCCCCGTTATCCAACTATCATCGAGAGATACGTACATACGCGTTCGTGCGTAATAAAGATTTCTCTCTTCAATAAGGTCATGAAATTTGAAGATAATAAATAATATACGTGTTTGTTGGTAGGCAATTTTTCTTCATTCATTCTCGATTAGTGAAGTAAAAATGCGAGTCCTGTCGTATATCGTTCCACCATTGATTCCTCCACTCAGCAAAGATACGTTCGATGCAAACACAAATTGATACAGAAGAGGAAGGAGGAAAAAAAAAGAGATAAACGAATAAAACTTGTCTTCACTTGTCTTCATGTGAGCATTTAAAGTGTAAGTTGTTCGAGCACTTAGTCAGTTGACACGTTCTCGTATTACATACATAAGTCCACCTATATTACTCTCGATTTATCATTTACGATGCCTGTCGTCTTCAAAGAAAATAATATATATATATATATATACATATAAATAATCTTTCCAATCCCTAGAGCAGTTTGTGAAAGAATACACTGCTCTCCCCCATACGTTTTCTATATTATTATCATTATGACAACTTCCAAGATAAACTCAGGCAAAGAAAGTTATGATAACAAACATAGTAAATTATCATTCAAAATGAAATAAATTCATATCCCGACTTGTACATGAAGATGTCAAAATGATCGAAATGTCTCAACGATGTGGTTGATGATAATAACGATAATCGATCACGCTCCAACAGCACCCCTCTTGTGCTATCGAATTTTTTTCACAGTTTCGCGTTATCGCGTCACTACAAACTACTTCGTATTGTGAAATATAATAAACTTATATCATCGTGGTGTCATAAGTCAACGTGTTTGCATTGTGACGAAGAGCTAGATCGAAACAACGATCAATAAAGATATATTTTCTTTGATGTGTGTTCCTCGGTCATTTTCTATCCCATGTTTAAGACCATTGTGTAAAAAGATTAAAATGTACCGAGAACACGAAGAGTCGGATTTCGCTTTGGCTTGACGGTATCGATTATCATTCGATGCTTATATTCCTACCCTTTTTTTCCTCTTCTTTTCTTCAATTGTTGGCTTCATAATGTTGTCGCTGATGTATCGACGATAAACACGAGCCATTGTGAATCATCGATGAACGCGACAAGAAGAAGGACGAATACCCCACGATCTGCATCCATTTTGCAGAGAAACCAAATATAAATGATAGAACAGTTCGAAGGAGTTCGGATGGGATTCGTTGTTCGCGTGAATAGAAGATCTTAGGCCAGTATCGAATCAATCGATACTGTGGAAAAAGATATCCAGGTCGTAGAGGAACGACAATGTGCCAGTTATAATTTTTGAATATGTGTTGACATTCCAAACTTCGAAAGATAAATGGCATTTGTTATCATCAATGTACATCAAGGAGCTAGAACTTTTTTAATAAATTGTTCAGTATTTCGAACCATCAAATTTGAAAAAACGCGAGCGAAGCGAGCGCCGTGGGTCTACAAAGTTGCGAGCGAAGCGAGCTCCATGTAACATCGAGTGTTAAAAAGTGCGAGCGGAGCGAGCACTGTTAACCCACAACTTTTGCGAGCGAAGCGAGCTCCATGGAACATTAATTATTGAAAAGTGCGAGCGGAGCGAGCACTGTTAGTCCACAATTTTCGCGAGCGAAGCGAGCTCCATGAACCATCAAGGTTGGAAAAACGCGAGCGAAGCGAGCGTTGTGAGTCTACAAAATTGCGAGCGAAGCGAGCACCGCAAGTGCACAATTTTTGCGAGCGAAGCGAGCTCTATGAACAATCAAGTTTGGAAAAACGCGAGCGGAGCGAGCGTTTTCAACACTTCAAAAGTGCGAGCGGAGCGAGCACCGTGAATTCACCATATTGTGGGCGAAGCAGGCTCCACCAATCACAAGGTTTGAGAAAATTGGAGCGTCATTAGCATTGCAAAAGTGCGAGCGGAGCGAACACTTTCAACCTACAAAATTCCGAGCTTAGCGAGCGGCATTGGCTTCCTCAGTCTATAAGATTCCGAGCGAAGCAGAAACCGTTAGGCTATCAAATGTGAACGAACAGGGTGCGATGTACAATGATGTTGAAAAAACGCGGGCGGAATGAGAAGGTTCTTCAGAATGGAAAGGATATTTCAATTTGGTAATTCCGGACAGAATGAGTTCGAAAGTATGTCAATTCTTGTCTGGATCTTGAAATTTCTTGCACATCATTGTTGCATCCCATTGAATATATGATGGATTTTCGTTGAAAACATTGTTCAAAATTGTTTCCGAATTCTACAATTTTTTCCACACTTCCCAACGAAGTGTTTCCATCTGGGAAATTCTTGATGTGAAACAATTTCTACTACCATTTGAAAAAAATTGTAATAATTCCGAAAAAATTACAGTATTTTTAATGGCAGTTGCAATAAATTACATACTTTATACACGGAAAGTAGGAAGTTATCAATATTTGAATAACATTTATTAACATTCAGAAAAATGACTGTCAGTTTAAGGAAAAAGATCAACGCTGAAAAATCTTTGCAGTGAGATTATCCAAAATTCACAGTGAAAATACTGAACGTTGATAGTTTTATTGTTATCTTTTACAGTGAATTTATCAACTTTTGATGAATTTATTAAATTTACTTTTTTCCTAAATTGTCAGTAATTTTTCTAAATAATTATAACCTCTGTCTTCCCGTGTAGAGTATATCAAGAAGGTTGAGAACGTGTCAAAGATGAAAAGTCGTCCCGGTTGACCATCAACTTCAATCAACAAACTTCACGTCCAAAAAATCAAAGACTCTGTGCTTTTAAATCGTCGATTAACAATTGGAGATCCCACTGATGATGTTAGCATTTCAAAAGGATCAGTCGATACCATTCTGAAGGATGTTTTGGGCTTCAGATGAGTCAAATCTCGATTGGTATCGAAAACACTGAATTTCCTTGAGAAACATCGTCGCGTTGAAGTGTGTGGAACAATGCTTTCTGACTCAGGACAAGATGAAACACATTATTCCAGGAGATGAGACGTGGATTTATGCTTACGACCCGGAAACAACCGATCATCAAGTGAATATCGGGCTAAAGGTGAGGCAAAACCAAAAGAACCGATTATTATTCTTCGATTATGGTGGTGGATTATGGTTGTGCATTTTCAGTTCTTTCCGCCGGGTCAAATTGCATCGTTTACGTGAAGCTATTCGCCTAAAGAGAACGGCATTGTCGCGAGACAACTCTTGGTTTTTGCACCACGACAATGCATCGGTTGCAACACTACTCAAAAAACTCAAAAGACCGCTCCGGGGACACCGTTTCGAGTCGATAGAGGAGATCCAAGCCGAATCGAAGAGAGAGCTGAAGGCCATCCAACTGTTAACCAACTTTAACAACCGTTTCGAAGATTGGAAGATGCGTTGGCACACTGAGAGAAGTGGAATGCAATGATTACCATGTACGAATAGTAATTGGAGCACAGCTTCGCGATTATGGTTTCGGATACTATGGAGAATCGTAGCAATGTTCATTCACATGAAGATAGATACCAAATCACGTATAGTAGTCACCATCATCAACTTAGAGGTTCTGTCATTCAACTACCATTTTTTGCATGGTAATGGTTACAGTTCACTTTTCTCAGTGCATAGGTGCATTGTATCCGGGGGGGGGGGGGGGGGGGGTTACTTTGAAGGCGATGAACTTGATTTGCGAGGATAAATATTTTCGAAAATAAATGCTATGTCACCTCATTTTTATACAAGGAATATATGAGGCAAAATTTAGCGACAAAAGAGACCGATTTGTTTACAGCTCGATGAAGAAGAAAGCTTCATCTATCTTTCGCCATGATAACGCCAACAGTCAATTTCCACACAGCGATTCAGGCCTATGAATATTTGAACAATTTCCCTTTTAGTATACCTACTATTCAAAGTTCTCTACTTCGTATAACTTTTCGCTAATGATTCTCACAGTTCCCCTCTACGAATTTCCCTGAAGAAACTGCTTGGTACTGATCTTCGAAACTAGACTCTCGCGCAATCGAGTCGATATCGCTGTACCGAACTGTAGAAACCAGGAAAATTGCGAAGAACAAAAAGTGTGCAACGTTTAGGGAAATGTTCTTCAGCTCATAACCCCGGAGTGTAATTGAATTTCAACTTCGCTCGAGGAATTTCAAAGCAAATTTCAACTTCAGCTCTCCCAAAGGACTCACTATAAAAAGCTATCTCGATTCAACATTTCCAAGGCGCAAGTTAAAATTAGTCCGCAAAATACAAAATTGAAGAACCAAGAAGCGAAATAGTCCGAACCGTAAAAGATTTACGACAACTTTCTTGACAAATACGAGACAACAGTAGAGTCATCGAACCGAGTTTCAAGATCCAAAGTCAATGAACTTCGCGCTGGAGCTTATCGACATTGATGTGAGCCAAAGAAACCTATACGTAGATATATATATATATATTCCTTCAACCAACCGAAGTTCCTCACCTTCGATACAAGAATATGGACCCATAACATTCACACGATGATGCATCGACAGCTAATCAACGACAACACACGGCCTCTTAAACTCTGCAATTTATTGACAGTTTTAGCACCGACCAAACTCGCGAATTTATATTTTGCATCCCAGAAGAAAGGAAGGAACAAATCTCTCCTTCTCTCCTTCATAAATACCTTTCGAAATCTCATATTCTTATTTTCCCTTTTCCCCGATCGTCCGCGTGGGTCATAAAAAGAAACAACTTTTTCGTGCAAGGATGTATATACGTGTACACCCAGCATCATCATATACACACGTGTGCACGTGTCGGCAACCTTGGAAGCTTAACCGGATCGATTATGTAAGATCGCTTTTTCAGGGAGGAGTTTGTCCAAGCGCAAGCGCGCCAACGACACATAGAGAGAAACAAACACAGAAATATAGATGGATAAATAGAATAATTTCGAATCGCGAAACGACCTCGATCGCGAATCCTCGAATATCCAAAGTTTGGACAAAATAATAATTCGTGTTTTTTTTTTTTTTCATTTCTCATTCATTGTTTATCTCAAATTGTACAACGTTTCAATTCATTCATCGAATATTTTCGGGGAATTTGTGGAGGATTACGATGATGGATTGCATTATTCGCGTATAGATTGCGATAACGATAGATAGAGAAACTTTCAAAGGGATTGAAATATGTTGATTATAATGTTTATGCAACTGTTGAGGAAGATAAAGAAGAAGAAGAAGAAAACGACTTCTATGATCCGAATTTAAATCCGTGCAATGTGGGTCGTGAAGTCTCTTCTCTTGCTATATATCTGTGTATTTATTACACCAATTCTCGTTTCAGATCAGAGATGAGAGAACTCTATATTTAAAATTTTTGAAAAAGAATTTGAATCCTACGAAGAATATGTATTGAACTTGAATCTTTTCCTAATCTCTACCTTGACACTTTATTTCCTAGTTCTTTGAACAATAATTCTTGTTGTTGTTATTCGAATCTGAATTTCTACATTAATATTCCAATTAACTCACTCATTAATTTTTCTCAATTCACCCACGAATTTATTTTTGCGATCTGAAGATTTTATTTTTGCTTTCTCGTGCCGCTTCTCAAAATAACGATGCGTGTCCTTAACATGTGTCGTTCGAAACTCTCTTTATAGCCGCTGATGCTGTCGCTGCTGGTGCATCGTTGCATTTGAAAACATCTACATATATATACATATACGAGTTGCGTTCTAATCACACGACCTGATTATTCGAGGACCAATCATTCACAATCTTTCAGAATCGATTGGTTTTTGCGAGTGAATCACGACGCAAAGCGCGATAGTACTACAGAGCTCAGAGCACGGAGCTTGGTTTAACGCTTTACGTAATAGAATATATATATATATATATATATATATATATGAGTTGTTGATAATACCAACAACCGCAGATTTATTTCTTATTTGTTCGCAATTTACACCTGCGGTTGAAAAGCAGCAAAAGAGAAGAAGGGGAAAAAAATGTTAGTCAAGGATAGAGCGAGAAAAACCTTGTACATTGATTTCAATATCAAAAGAAAAGCATCCCGTGTGGAAATTTTTCCGGGCGTTCTGTATTTAATATAGTCCCCGTATGGGTTTATATTGGGTATCCAAATTTAGGATGTCCTAACCTTAGCCATTAAGGGCCCAGTCGGGGACACTCATATAAAGTCTATATGGGGCTACGCTACATTACCAATTTTTTTCCCGGTTTTAAAAATCTAGGCACACCAACTACAGCCTTGATAGAGCCTCACAAGGCTTCCCGTATTCTCCCGAAGATCTTGATTTAAGCAATCTTGATTGATGAGGCGGTTTTGTTTTTTGATACAGTCCGATAATGTACGAAAAAAGTAACGTTGACTGGAATACCTGAATAGAAATTGGAATCAGCTCATTCCAGGCCCTCTCTGGACTCAAGTCGAAGTAGTCTGGGTACGAATAGGGCCTTGGATAGATAGCCCAATTTTCAATCGAGGAAGTTTCCTCCTTGCAATATTTATTCAATTTCATGATATTCGCAACAATTTATTATCCTTTCAAACTTCCTAGTTGCATCATCGCCTACATCATCTTCATCATGAGTGGATGAAGATGAAGATGAATGCGTGACAATCCTGTCTAGGCCCTATGAGGGTCACCAAAACGGGAACGCCCAATCTGAATAAATTTCCACACGGGATAATATCGTTGAGAAGGAGAACAAAAACGAGGTGAGGTAACATAACTTCGAAAGTAGGATGAAGATTCGTGCGAAGCGGAAGTAGGGTGACCACGGCGATATCAGATTTCTGCAACATCTTTCCGCATCTCGGGCTTTTAATAAAAGGGGAGAAGAAAGAACCGAGGAAACCGAGAAGAAAGTATAACGTATCAAAATAACACGCATCGCGCTATACCGCTCATTCATTATTCGGCCTCGACTTTTATCACGGCGCGACGAGAAGGAAGAAGAATTCCATGCTAACACGCTGAGATTTTGTGTTTATTAATACAGTGATAAATATATATCATTTCGTATGAAAAAGTATGGAATTGATGATAATTGAGGAATTTATTCTCTCGGCTGAACGCGGAGTTTGCTACGAAAAGAAGAAGAAGAAGAAGAAGAAGAAGAAGAAGTCATTAAAGAGGAGGCTCGAATATTCTATTACTTCGACAAACATACAAATGTCGACACACGTTCGTAATTAATGCTCTTTCCACATTTCCAACGGTTATTAGCAATCTTTGAGTATATTGTTAAATCATCATCACCGAGAAGTCTATTAAATTTATGATGCAAAAACGTAATTACTCCGCGTAGAAGACATCATTTGAGATTGAAAATAAAAGCGAAGCAAGTATAAATTGTCCACCTTTTCAAAATATAAACGACATTTGTAAAGATGTGAAACGTGCATTAGCTGGTCATGGCCAGCAGACTTTTCTCATAAACTACGAGATTTTGTATTTATTCCATAAATTTGATAACATTAACGAGCGATTTGTCGTCGCTACGTGAAAATTGTGAAGAGTCTACACCCACGCGAACAGAAAAGTGCAGTTAAAATTACTGTGGTAGGTCACTATTGAAATCAACTAGAAAAATTATTATATTAATATCATTTTACAATGATTTTTATTGCAATATTTACTGAAATTCGTGTAAAGATAGATGAATTTCTTAATTTTCATGGCAGAAATTTGTATACAGATGTATCAAAGCTCGATGCGCTATGGACACCTCCTAGCGATATCCAGGAAAATTAGAAAAATCTTGTAATGAAGCTGGAATTTTTCGGTGTATCGGGAGATCACCGATAAATGAACGCTTAATTCTCACGAATTTTTTTTCTCAAGAAAGAAGTAAATTAAGAAGTCGAGTTATTTGAAACTCATTAAATGGGTCTTGAAAAAGTACATGAAAAAAATTTTGTCAAATTAAAGGATTCGTATCCTGGAACCTTTTGAAGGCGTTTTTCTCGAAACCATGTTTTTCAAGTTTGGCTCCACGATATCTCAAAAACTACTGAACGGTTCGCTCTTTGTTTTTTTTTTTATTTTGAAGCTGATGGAATTCATTAGCTATATGAAGCTATATGGAGATAACATTTGCCTTTCTTTCCTCTTTATAGCACTTTAAAGAGCGAAAAAGAGGTGCAAAAACGCTCCCAAAAATTTGCATATCTATCATTTTTTTAATTTCTGGACTTTTTATCGGTTTTATTGGTAAAACTTCCAACAAATATAATATATTTCAAAAAAATTTTCTGGATTTTTTGTTTCCATAATGCTATCGCCAATAATTTGTGCTCTAATTATGGACAAAGGTGGACAAAATGCTTCAGGTTGGAGAGGAGATTTTTTTTATCGAAGTGAAATCGCTTTTTTCACAAAATGGCGGCAATAACGTAAAAATTTCATGAAAAACATTACTCGTTTTTTTTCTCAATCAAAAAATTCAATCTCGAACAAAAATGTCTTATAATTAGTCAAGGAATATTCAAAAATTTTTTCAAATATTTTTCACACAATTTTGAAAAATCAGTTTTCCCAAATTTTCAAAAAAATCTAAATTGTGTCAAAAAATTATTAAAAAATTTGTGAGCGTTCCTTGACTTATTCTAAGACACTTTTGTTCTCATAAACTTTACGATAAAATCTAGTTTTCGAGGGAAAAAATAAGTAATGTTTTTCATGAAATTTTTACGTTATTACCGCCATTTTGTAAGAAAAAAAGCGATTTCACTTCGATAAAAAAAATCTCCTCTTAAACCTGAAGCATTTTGTCCACCTTTGTCCATAATTAGAGCACGAATTATTGGCGATAACATTATGAAAAAAAAATCAAGAAAATTTTCTTTTTTTTTCAATTTTCACGTTTTTTGAGTTTACATCGGCCATATCTTTTTTCCTAGAAGTCTAATCATAATTTTGACCACGGATCCTGAAAGAGCATAAAATTTCACGCCGAAATATGTGAAAACTGAATTTTTTCAAAGACGACAACATGCGCTTGGGCGTTAATGGGTTCATTAAAAATTCAGCTGATATTTCTCTGTGTAATAACGAAGCCTGGAAAATGACTCAATTAATCTTTCCTAGGAAATCTGCATTCATTTTCCCAACTTTTACGTGAATTTCGAATTTACCTGAGCTGAAAGTTTGATTCAACCTTCAACAAAATACACTGGGAAAAATGTATGGTTAAATTCACTATGCACAGTAAAAAATTGTTCGTCAAATTCAACACACAAGCGAATGTTGACCATTTTTCTTCACACTCAATGTGTGTTGATTCCAGAGTGACACTTATAAAGTGTTAATTTGAACTCGAATAACATTGTAATGTGTTGAAAATGAATCGATCGAACAGCATTTGATCAGTGTGTTCAATGAATACACAAAAGTGTTAAATATTCAACACTTGAATTTTGATACGCATTTCTTTTTTACACAATCACGGAATTTTTTTCACTGTGTGGAATTATAGGAATGGAAGAAAATACTGACTTCTGATCAAATTTACTGTAAAAAATTGTGAATTTGATCAGGTTTCTATAGTTATGACATAGTAAATTTCATTAGTAGTCAGTATATTCCCTCATTCCTATAATTTCATAGTAACTTCAACTATAAATTTCCCACAGTGTAAGTTGTTATCAATTATTATGGTAGTAAACTGTGAACAATAGTGCGATCACAAAATTAATAGATTGACAAGGGCTCTTATGATAGATAATATTGGATGCTATCTGGGGTGGGGAACTCACAAAGGTTCCCACATGAATTCCTAAGGGAACCTATACTGGATTCCATCTGAGATCACTCAAAAATAAAGACTCTCCGAAAGAAAAAACAGCCTCTCGAGCCACTATCACAGAACAATTTGTGTCTGAAACTTTTCTTCTTTATACGGTTCGAGAGGAGCTGAGGAATCTCAAATGATTACACTGTGAAGAACAATTGTGAAATTTTCCCACAAAAAAAAAGGTGGCAGCAAAGTTCCTCCATTTGTGCAGGATTCAACCCTCAAGAAACAAAATAATTCCTCAAAGTAGTGGAAAAATCCCTCATTTTTGGTAGAGAAACAATTCCCTCGCGATGTGGGGACGAAATCCACCAACAGTGGACAACAATCTTTGTTCGATCACTCAATTGATAATTAATAATCTGCACAATCACAAATTCTGGTGAAACGAATATTAAACAGAATTCGAAACTCAACATACACTGCACTGAAAGAATTTTATTTGAAAAATTACCGTGAAATGTCAGTGATCGAGGGACAAGTGAAAATTTTTCAAAATATCACTGTGCATTTTGTAAAACTTATAAAAAATATCACTTTCAACTGTTGAAAAACTCACTCATTTTACTTCCATGTTCCTTATAAATGGAAGTATTGTGATAGGGTCAAAAATCCGCAAAAAAAAAGAGGATAGTAATCTTTGATAGAAAATTGGAGAATATTCCTCAAAATCTGAGGATTTTTCTTAAGTTCGTAATAAACAGAAAACGGTTCAGATTTCTCTTGAATATTGCTGGAAAAACAATGAAAAATTATCAATACTTGACAAATCATAAGAACAAATATGAAGTTTCCAAAAGTCGCGCATGAAATTTTACAAAGTGAATAACAAAATTCTGTAATTTGAAAATAAGATTGCAAAATTTTGTTATTTACTTTGTAAAATTTCATGCGCGACTTTTGGAAACTTTATATTTGTTTTTATGATTTGTTAAATATTGATAACTTTTCATTGTTTTTCGAGCAATATTCAAGAGAAATCTGAACCGTTTTTCTGTTCATTACGAACTCAAGAAAAATTCTTAGATTTTGAGAAATATTCTCCAATTTTCTATTAAAGATTACTATCCTTTCGAGCTGCATTTTTCTCTGTGCAGAAGGGAGCATTTCGCCTTTGCCAAACGCTTTAGAACGTCGGCGCACGATAACTCTCCTCAGAATGCATCGATCGGAATCATTTTTTCCCAGAGTATGTTTGGCTAGGAGAGGACTCGAGGCCTATCGATTTTGGTATCGATCGGATGACACGTTTCGGAAATATAGCGGACTATGCTTTGAAAAATTGTGACTTTGCGACCACGCATATCTCCGCTTGCTGTTATCCGAATCGGTTGACAACTGTGAAAATTTCTTCTTTTTTGCGATTCTTTATTGCATTTGACAATATTTTCAAAACATGCCCTTTTTCATGTTCGCATCATTCCAATGACATGAAACTTTGAGCATAGTCGATTCACGAGGTCTCAATTATACGATATAAGTTTCAGGCTAACTGAAATGGAGGAAAGGAAAAGGGTGAGCTCTGAATGCCGCTATTTTGCGGATACATTCCATTTTTGTTATTTGATCAATATGAATTTTCAGCCAAAGTTATGTCCAGTATCTTGCATTGGTTTCAACCCCATCTTCACAGAAGAATGGAAAGAGGAAAGGAAACATGTTTTCAAGAATTCTGATTTTGCGACCGCTCGTAATTCTGTTCTGCGGTTATCCGACTGCAATCAAATCGATGGATGAAATGAAGGAAGTTTTTTCGATTCAACATATAATTTTTCTGATTTTTAATATCAACAATTTTGTTGACAGTCTCGCATGATTACTAAGCTCTCTCCATCGAGGTACCAAAAATACACTGCTGATGAGCACATACATGGCTTCTTCGGTTATACAGACAATGCAAATATAGAAAAACGCGCAGAATTTGCACGCTTTCAAAATAATGTAATAATGCAGATTGCACGCGGAAAGACCGGGTCTATCAATATTTAGGGAAATGACTGTCAATTTAGGGAAAACGAGGATCCCTGAAAAATATTCGTAGTGTGTTTACTACACGGAGAGAAAAAATTTGCCGACGCAGCAAATCGAGGTATTATACATAGAATGACAAAATTTTTTGCTGACCTAGCTAAAAATTTGCTATAACAGCAATCGTGTTAGCTACGACAGCGAATTTTTCAGTATTATATACAGAATAGCAAACATTTTTTGCTGCCACAGCTAAAAATTCGCTGTCGCAGCTAACAAGATTGCTGGGACAGCAAATAGTTTGCTGTCACAGCAAAAAATTTGCTGCTCTGGCAAAAGGAACCCAGCGAATTCTTTTTTCTCCGTGCAAAAATTCGTAGTCGATGGATTGATAATTGATAGTTTCACTGTGAAAAATACCAATGAAATTATCAACTGTTAATATTTTGACTACGAATTTTTGGTAGATTCACTACGAATATTTTTCAGCGATCTTTGTTTTCCCCAAATTGACAGTCATTTTTTTGAACGTTGATAAATTCTGTCTTTCCGGGCAGAGAAAAATTGTTCATGTTTTCGAATCGAATCAGATGAACCCGACCACTATGTGACCATAACTAAAGCGCAGTACAAATGTAAAATATTAATGAAATATAGTATCTGATCCATCCATGGAAGGTTGGTTTCTAACAGCTTCTTTTGGCGTAGGAGATTCTGAATTCGCAGGAGTGGAATTTAAATGAGTTCTTAACGTAGAATAGGGATCTATTATTTCTTCTTCTTGGCGTACCTTGCCTAGAAGGAAAAGTCTGTGTTCCTTGAAGGCAATTATATTATTATTTTGAAATGTTTTTCAATGTACGATACAAGAAGAACGTTAAAAATTTATTTGCTATTGCACTGAAAGAATTTTACTTGAAAAATCACCGTGAAATTCCGGTACCCGAGGGACAAGTGGGAATCGTTAAAAAAATTACTGTGCATTTTGTAAAATGTAGAGAGAAATGTCCCTTTCGGCTGTTCGGGAACTCACTCATCCGGAGTGCTTCTTTAAAAAATCACAGACTTCTCCAAACAGTGATTTTTTGAAAAATTTTTCACTTCTTTTTTGATGACTGAAATTTCAGTATCCAGAAAACCTAGCAAAATCTGAAAAACTCTTTCTCCCTGAAAATTTCTTCGAATATCTATGAATATCTTTAAAATCCTCTGAAATTTTCAGAGATTTTCAAAGAAATTGTCCCCCCTGGGATTCCCTAAAGACAAAAACTCAACTTATTGAAAATTCTGTTCAAAAAAGATTCTTCAATGATTCTGAGACTTCTCGTATCCATCGTGTATGCCGTGTTTAAAAATTCCAATCACAAACATTTGCACATGAAAAAGCCGTTGAACCTTGCAAGAAGTTTATTCACAAATTACGTAAAGCTGGTTCTCGTTCCGCTCATTGTCACGCCAACTTCAGATTTGTTTTTAGCAAAACAAAAAGGGAGATGACAAAAAGCGTTATGTAATTTAGAAACGATTTGTACAAATCAATTGGAACAACGGCAATAATAATAATTTCACGCAACACAGGGTTAGTCAACTTGTTTTCGAATGTTTTCCTGCGACAATCAGCTGAGTCATGCTCATACAAAGGTCGAGAAATGAATACGTTTATGAAAAAAAAAAGAAGAAAAAAAGAGCACTAACGATGTGATATAAAACCATGTTGCTGTAGTTTGAATCGTTCATTGAAACCCAATTAGTAATCGAATAACGAAATATTCAACTGTCGAAGATCCCAAACTTTGCCCCAACTGTTTTCATAAATCACTCGATAAAATTGGATTTAAAATCGATAGTGATCAAGTGTAGATACCTGAGATTGAACTCTAAATATCAATTTAGGTTTCTTCATAGTTTGCGATTATCGCAAAACAAAATTACAAAAAATTGTCGACTCGCCAGAAAATCAGAAAACGACTGAAACTTAACTTTAGAGTCCACACTGAGAAAAAGGTACCGAGTTGGAACAACTAAATGTTAGTTACCGCAGCCAGATTTTTATTTACGCTAGCTAGACTCTAGTTGGGATAAATAAATAAAAGGCTGGCTGTCTGAAATCTGAATAAAATGGTTTATTCAATTAGAATGAAAAATATTCATGAATTGAATTTTTATTTAAAGTTACTAAATTTACTCGAACTTCCGTTCGACGCATAATTTATGAAAAAAAGGTTGGCGCAAAATTTGTCAAGTTAAATAACGATCATTCGTCGGACAGTCAGTTTCAACTATTCAAACTCCAGCAACGTAAAATCAAATTGTATCATAAACAGCACCGCAATCTTCTTCAATTTCCCTTGTACAAATGGGTGCAAGGATTGTAAAAATTCAAGAGCACGCAGGAAGATGCAGGCATTTCGATCATTAACCAAAGTACATGCATGCTCGAGAACAAACCCGAACTGTCGAAGGTTGTGTGTTAGTTTTCGTCCAGACTCAACGGTTTATCGTAAAATCAATGCGAAAGGGAAAAAGAATTGCATAACACGAAAGAAAAGTGAAATCGATAAAAGAAGTAATAACAACGATAATGGCAAGTACCCCGAATAGGAGAAGAATTTTATCAAGACTCATGGCGTCCGAGTAGAGAGCGTAGCCCCTCGTAAACACACGAACACACTTTATCGGGAATGAGATTCGTTCTTAACATGTCGTACGCGACGAGCACAAGGCTATCAAGCAGAGTTTTCATCCACTACTGGGATGGCCAGTAGTACTTGTCGGATAAGATGAAAGAGAAAGAGGGATGCGATGGTGGTACGTTCGGTGGTGGGGTTCCGTTACGACCGAGTTTTGTAGCTGTTCCTTCCTCTTCGACCTTCGATCCTGCTACCACTCTCGTGGTTCTGAACTACGCGAGCACAGAAGGCTACCAAAGCGCAGGTTACTCTCGTTTTCGTTCAAGGTCGTACCGCACATATCACCACCGAACCATCTACTACACCCCTTGTCAAAGTATCGACGGAGACAGGAAAAGACATTTGCACTTGATGCGGTTCAGCCCACCAGCTCCACCCCCTCTTCTCTTTCCTTTCCCTCTTATTCATTCATTTTATTATCATCCTCTTGATGTATTTCCTAGTTTTTACACCCCAACTATCATTCATCCCTCAAAGAAATTCCGAGAGTTCTCATTTATTACGCGAAACTACTAAAAAAAGTTGTATTGTACGATCGAGGAGGGTGGCATCCCAACCGAAATCAATTTTTCAAAACATTCGTTAATTTTAAATTGTATCCCACCTTTTCTGTTCTGTGCTTTTTTTTCTTTTGCTTTTTATAATATATCAAATTTAGAATAAAGAGTGAGTAGTGATTCGTGAAAGTGCTGATTCTACGCGGGAAACTAGTACAAGAATGTTATTTGAAGAGAGAGAGAGAGAGAGTCCAAGTAGATAAAGATTGTATTACGTCAGACATGTGGGGTGAAGAAATGACTCTCACAGGAACCAGCAAAATATAATAAATTTCAAAAATACAAGAATGCAGAAAGGTTTCCGCAACATTGGGAGAAAATTACTTACGTTTCACGCTTTTTCAGCTAAACAGAAAAGATAAAGAGTTTATTTCAACCCTGACACAGGATCAGATCCGAAGTAGTATCACTGGGAGGAAAAGAACAAGAACCAAACAAACCACTTTTTTCCCCTTTGTTATATCTCGAAGGTGTTTGTGTCGACGCGTGGTTGAAAACAACAAATTAAGAAAAATACGATTCATCGTCGCCCACAGGTTGGTAGCGCAGACGCGATCGAATGAGAAAAGAAGTAAGAAAAGAGGGACATACTTGGGGGGTTGACTTGACGGGGTAGGTTCAGATTCTCTACTGAGAGGGAAAGTTGTTCCTGCAGCCCCACTTTGGCGAGAATATCGTGAGAAGAGAACGGAGGGATGTGGGCGGTTAAGTGCTCGAAGGAACACGCAACGACCCTCGGATATCTCCAAATCTTCAGAGAGAGGAGGTCCAAGTGAAACGGAGGGAAGTTTCTCTACCAATGCCAACCAACGGTGAACCATTGACTCTGAAGACACAATCCCAGTCATAATACGCCAAACGCGAAAGAAGAAAGAAAATTTTGTGTCTTCTTCTTCTTCTTTTTTCTTTATTTTACCTCGTATAACGGTTCTCGTTATCTCTTCTTCTCTCTTAAAACATCTTCGTTCGCGATTTTAATCGAAATTCTACCCAGAGATATATTCATTCACATTCGTTTGGTACTGTTTGCTGAGTTCATTTCCATTTCGTCGACTCAATTTATCCTGCAGATTTCTCAACTCCTCGGGTGCCACTGCTGCTGCTGCTGCTGTTGTTATTTTTGAATATTTTACGCATATGAAAAAATTCATCAAAGTAAAAGCTAATCTCGGATGGATGTTAGCTTTGGAACGGAGCCTTTTTGCACTGTCGTTTGAATGAGGTTTGAGGAGAACTCACTTCAGTGGATTGTATTTGAAGGATTTTGAACTGTTTAGCATCTGATATTGAGTGACAAGGATACTGTGTCTAGATATTTCAATCTCTTCGATGAGCAATTCATTCCACTGAGAATAATTGAGTCATTGATGAGAAAAAGTTTGATAAAAGGATACATACACTCACAGAAATGATTTCTTCTCCGGCAACGAAAGGTGGTTTTGTTTGAAATCAATCGTATCATGGATTTTCAATAGGAAATAATAAGAATCTTTATTTCTTGTCGAAATTATATGGATATTTTTAGAGACGATGCTCAACGATGCGCTCCTCTCCCTTCGGTACCGATATTCGGATTGGTATCGAATCGGTCAGTACACTGGAAAAAAAACTTTCTTCCAACCGAATAAATAGTTTATTTGTCCTCTCTCTATAAAATATTTCTTTGGATTGATGAAATATTTAATCGAATCGAATAATGGAATGCTTGCCCCGAATAAATTGGTCTTCTCAATGAATAATTTATTCGCCACAAGTAATCATTTTTTGCATTTAATTGATTATTTAATTTCTACCAATGAATATTATATGGAGAGAGGACAAATAAATATTTTTTCCAGTGTAATAGAGTTTTCAAGATTGATTCCAATGTATCGTGTTGTAAAGTGGAAATAGTGAGTGTGAACTTAGAAACAGTGATCATCGGATGAAGCATTGTACACTGGAAAAAAACGTTATTCCAGTCAAATAAATATTTATTCGACTGGAATAAATTTTTCAGTGTACTGTTAATTTTTTTTTATTATACTATACATTATAAAGATGTCACGTCTTGGCGAATATCTTGAAAAGAAGTACAAGAGTCGACCAGTACCGACCAGCGTACCATGGGCCAGATATCGTCCCAATTGATCCACCAATATTTTATTTAAAGAAAATCAATTATTTTACCCAGTGAACAGTTTGTGTTTTGCGATATCTTGATTTTAGATGTCTTGTACAACACTTTTAGATGACTTTCAAGCGAGTCTTGAACAAGAATTGGCCTAAAACTTATCTCAAAGTGTTATGCAGGGCATCTAAAGTCTATTTAAAAGATATCGCAAGATGCAAAATGTTTACTGGGTATTAAGAACGATTTCATTACCCTTAATAAAAAACTTCAATGCGTCAAGAAAATTTATAAATCTCATTTGAAAGATGCTTATGGTGATCTCAATTCTATTTCTCTTGATCTGAGATTCAATATTCTAACGCCAAGATTATCAAATTCAACTTAGATCGAGAGAAATTTTCTCTCATCAGAAGAGAATTTGAGATATTGAGAAAAGAATTTTCTCATGATGATAAAATTTTTGTTACAATAAGAAAACATTTCTGTGAGTGTATTTGTCAGTCAAAACAAGTTTTGAAAATTAAAATTTTTGTGCTGTCTATGAAATTTTGACCGTTTCGGTTCACGGAAACCTAAATTTCAACTTTTGATTTCATTAGTCAAAAAAGTGGGAACAAATATCTACGAAGTTTTCCGTCCGCCTAGGTTTGTTCTCTAAAAATTCGACCTACTGGATTTTCGTAGGGTTTGGTGAGTTCTCTGAAAACGTAATTAGAATTTTTAACATGGATTTACACAAAACAACCCCTGTGGGGACGACTATGTTGCGCCCATGAGTGCCGATAAAAATTGTTGGATTCTACCACTGCTTACAATAGAGAATAGTTTGACGCAATATTGTCGAGCATTGTCAGGGTGTCCACAGACTTTGAGAAAATAAATTCCCTGACTTTTCCCTGACTATCAAGTCCAATTTCCCTGACCAAAATGTTTTATTTCTAATATTGATATTATATGATATATTCACCCTTTCTTGTCTGTCTTATTCTATTTTTTCTCTAACTATGAGATCAAAAACCTGTAATAAATTATGCAATACTATCCCACATAGCATTCGTTGTCTAAAAGATATCTCAAGAAATAATTGAGAACAATGCAAGAAGTCTTATGCAACATGAATAGACATCTTTCAGAAGTCTCAAACTGTTCTTACTTCTAAAAGATATCTTCAAGAACGTTTTCAGAAACCTTTCATAATTTCCTAAAAGATATCTTTCAGATAATTCCCAAAGGTTTCTGAAAACGTTCTTGAAGATATCTGTCAAAAATAAAAACAGTTTAAGACTTCTAAAAGATATCTATCGATGTTGCATAAGACTTCTTGCATTGTTCTTAATTATTTCTTGAGATATATTTCAAACAACGAGTGCTGTGTGGGATATTATGAAGATAATTCGGAAAATAATAGCCAGGCAATTATAAAATATATTGACTTTTATTTCATCGCATCGATTTCATGTGAAACTTGCTAATGATATCAATTGCTTTGCAATCCATGCTTTTATAGTATTGTAGTTATAAATTCGTGTATTTGAAATACAATAACTTGACACCGTCAAAGTACAGGAGAAAAATAAGTAATTCAAATTTTTGTTGACTGGGTATGTCACTTTTGGACGGAGCACAAATTCGAAAAAAATTCGTATACTGGATTTTGATAATTCCTCGACTCTTTCCATTATTTCGACGATAACATTGAAATTTTCTACTCAAGTGAATTCCATTGTTGAAACAATGGACGATGTCAACGAATTATTGAAATCTAGCGTACGAATTTTTCTCGAATTTGAGATCCTCCCAAAAGTGACATATATAGTTAACGAAAATTCGGTCGACTAATTTTTTCCGTGTACGGAAAATGTCCATGCGATTTTCGTTAGTTTTCTTTCCGTGTAGTCATAAATTTTGTATCTGGAATTCAGCCTTGAACACACAATTTTATTTCTTGACAAACTTCTGAAGTTGAAAAAATATGAATCCAAACTTTTATTTTATTGAAATACAAAACCACCAGAAAAAATGCTTCTTTTCCCACTTTTTGAATAATTCCCTGACTTTCCCTGACTCTCCAGAATGTGGACAACCTGAATTGTTCGCCAATGATGGTCTATTTCATTGCCATTTTTTCCTCCATGATAGAATTCCATTCGAGAAATACTATATATTGATAATTGATAAAATGATGTTAACATTTCAGGTTCGCACCATGCTTCATCTACGTTGCGCCATGCTAGCAGCAATGGTGAATTTCTATATGAATAGCTTCTCTTTCAACTCTTCCTAAATCAAAAGCGAGAGTTTTTCTCAATCCATCGGACGACAAAGTCTACGTTGACGATGACTGAATTTTCAGAAAACACCGCTCCAATGGGGGAATAATCTCGAAGCAAAGCATAATTTTGAAAACCTGAAGGGTTGGAACTATCATTTATCAACAAATTTTCAATATATTTACATTCCACAACAGCACCTGAACGTATAAAATCACGAATCGAGAGAAATGTGAACTGAAAATTGCACTGATAGTTCGACCAAGCATTTATCCTGATTCAAGTTGCATCATCCCTGGACGACTTATCCCTTATTATTAAAATTCTGTTATTTGAAGGTACCGAATAGCTTCGAACTGACCGAGAATAGAATTTCGACGTTATTTTTATCAAACTGTTCAACCGTTAAATCACTCCACTCTTAAAACTTGCGTCATAATTGAACCAATCAAACTCTGTTCCTCACAAAAATTGCCAGCGAAACTTTTCAAGTGTTTTTATTTACGTCAACAGCCTCTTCCACTTCATCTCTATTTTCGTTTTCTTCAATGAATTTGAAATTTCACACAATAAATTTACGGTTTTTGAATAAAAATACTTTTATTTATAAACTTCTTGATTTGTAATGTTTCTAAAATATTTCCAACGTTTAACCCTTTCTGACCTGACTTTTCTGACTGTCCATTTATGTCCATTATTAAAATCGTTCCACAAATCAGAACAGTTTCAAACCCATGATATCATCAAGATAAAGGTGTCATAAAAATGACGATAAGAAAATTATTGAAAATTATATTTTCAGCATGGTATGTTTTTAAACGGAACAATTTCCATTACTTGAACGAATTTTACTGATTCCTACAAGGATGCAGTTTGAATATTCAAAACAAATTCAGTTCAACTTCAAAGAGGTTTTAATCACACATCTATATTATGCAACAACAAAAACAAGACAGAGTATCAACAGCCTGGATTTATAATTAATGAATGTTTCTTTTGGAAAATCACCTATCCCGTTGAAATTCTTTTCTAATTTTCGTTTGATATATTGAATCATTGAAATTTAATGAAAATTCATTACGAATAGTGGTATACAAATATTTTTCATCCTTCCTCCTTCTCTTCGTTTAGTCATAGCCACCCTGTGTGCATTGAAATTGATTACACATCAGTAATTTTCATTCCACGTTACTAAAAATTCGATAAAAATTCAGACATCTATAGAAACTAATTTCAACAATCTTTCTGTAAATTACTCGTAAATCGTATGAAATCATTAGAATCTTTTTATCTAAAACTGACACTTGCTGATATCTACGAAGGATAATCAACGAATTTGAAAAATGAATCCGACATTGAAACAACCCTTACAAAAAAATCCATTAAAGACCATACACATCCTAATGGATTTCAATGGACTCGAATAATCATTCAAAGTTTCGTTTTTCTTCCACACGCTTGACACTTCAAATTCGATTCAATTGCCTCTCGTCGCACCAAACCTGTATACGAAGATAAAAGAGTTCCACATAATTTTCTAGTTTTTTTCTTACAGTTTATTCATCGGATAATTATTCGTGACAAGTTTGTGCCGCGCAATTTCTAAACACAATCCTTTTCCAACTCATCATTTATATTATTATACAAAATAAATCGAAAGAATCAAATAAATGGGGAAAATTAATAATTCTTCGAATGAATTGCAAATAACATACCCTCGATGATCATTTATAATTATATTCCGATGAAACTGTTCAAAGTATTTGAAGCTCAATAATAATTCACATGAGATCCGTCCGTCACATTCCACGTTCCACCGAGTACTACAGGACGACCATGACGCAACAAATCGAAACTTGGGATACTATTCATCTTTTCTGGTGCAATCTCTACCCGTTATTACCTTCCCCATGAACGTGGATGGTGGGAACCAGATTTGTAGATATCTACGACAACCCGTATCTTGTATAATTTGCTTCATATAACTTAATCTAGATCTACCTTTGCGAGTTTTATCATTCATTTTCCCTTCTAATATTGTTTTCAATAAACTATCATGCCTTAATGTATGTCCTATCAGATTACTGCTTCTTCTTTTCACGACATGTTTCAAAAGACTTCTTTTTTCATTGACCTTCTCAAGTAATTCTTCATTTTTTACTTTCTCTACCCAATAAACACACATACGTCTAAAAAACGTGAAAAACGCCCAATAACCACACGTCGACATTTAGTAATATTCTTCCGTTGATTCGACGTAAAAATGTCGCGGCAGATCACGTGTTTTTCAACTATAAAATAACGTCACAACAACGGTCCAAAAGTCGTTTATAAGACGTCAAATAATGACGTGTTATAATGATGGTTCCAAAATGAGAATCAAACCAGACATATTATTTGAAAAATTTTCTATTAATGCGAAAAGAAGGGATTTTTGATAACACAAGAATTTAAGAAGAAAAATATTCATAAATGAAGTCACGCTATTCATTATTTCACTTCTCGTTTAGATTTTTGTCCAACGTTGCTGTGTTTTGTTCGACATTCTCAACACGATATCTTCGATTGATGTTCGAGCATTGAAAATGTCATAAACAATACGTCCTCAACGCGTGATTGAAGTACATTTCAAAAACGTTTTTTGAAGACGTTTTTTAATGGTCATTTTTTACTATCAGTTTTAGTAATACGTTAACGAAACGTCATTTCTGGACGTCTATTCCCTCGTCAGACGTTAACCAAAAATGAACGTTATGAATTCGACGAATAACGTCCGTTCGATAGTGCAACGTTTTTTCAACGTTGAAATAACGTGCATGTGTTTATTGGGTATCCACTTTATCCTAAGCATCCTTCTATAACACCACATTCAAAAAGCTTCAAGTGTCTTTCTCTGGTCCATTTTTCCAATTATCCAAATTTCGCAACCATATAATGCTGTGCTCCAAACGTAACTCTTCAAGAATTTCTTCCTCACCGCTAAGCTAATGTTCTTCAAGCATAGTAACTGTTTCTGTTGGTGGAAAGCCTGTTTTCCTTGTGCTAGATATTCGAATTCTTTCATTCGCTGAATTGTCTCTGCATCTATTTTGATTTTCGTACTCTTTGTTGTTTTCGCTGTTGTACAAATCATGAGTTTTCTAGTAATATTGTTTTCATAGCGTTGCGAATATTTTCTAACACAGCACCACTCGTAGTAGCTAATATAACTATGTCATTCGCAACTCTCAACATGCTTACATTTTCTCCCTGAATCTGTAATTTCAATTGCACTTGCTCCTTCACTTCGTTCATCGCTTCCTTGTACTTCTATTTCCATTATCGCGATTTGATTCTTATACAATTCATATATTATTCTCCTATCCATGAAATTAATTCCTACCTTTTTCAAAATCGCGAACAATCTCTCCCAATCAACATTATCGGATGATTTTTGTATATCTAAAAAACCTATACAAGTCTCTACTCCTGTTCTGAGTGCTAAAATTGCTTCTCGCGTTCCCCTATTTTTCTCCTATTATAGTGGTTTAATCAACTCACAAATCAAAATTTCGTTCTCCTTCATGAAATTTTCAAAATCTTCAAATTTGTTACTCCAACGCGAATCCAGAGAATTTGCATTATAATAAAACTTTCATAAACCTCGCGCCTTTACTAGAAATATTAAAATTCGTACCATGAACTTCGCAGAACATAAATTTCTATCCTCACAATGGTGGTAGATATTAAAATATTTATATATACATATATAAATGAAACTTCATTCGCATCTTGAAAGATGATGAAAAATATTCCTTGCCTCAGTTGGTCGAAGATTCCTTCTTCTTTTTTTTTTTTTTTTCAAGTACATCTCATCACCCCAACACGTTCAATACTTCAACCTTGAACTGGTAACATATATTTGAAGGCTTAATGGATGGACCGTTTACCAACTTTCTTTCACCCAAATTTGTCAACTTCTTCCACAGGGAGAGCCAAGGACAAACAAACTATACGTATATTCATATAACGGTATGGTATATAAATTGCTAATTTGTATTAGGTAATGATTAAGAGATTATCGATACAAGGTGTAATCACGTGCTAGCCTTTTTATCATCCTCCTTCTTCTTCTCCTTCTTCGTTCACGGGTAAATAAAATACAGAATGAAAAAGAATTTCATTTCCTACCTTATAATGTAGTTGACGCAAACGACGGATAGGGGTTTGTGTTGTTTCGAGCAATGGATGAGAGTCGCCTGCGTTACGACCCAAGCGTATCCTCCTTTCTTCCCCAAGAAACGGTAAGCCATTGTTTCGCACTGACCTTTGCTGAATACTAAAACACAAAAACGAATTCGTCAAGTTCAACACTCTTATATCATCATCAATCTCACGTAGAAAGACATGCAATCACAACTTTTTCTGTAAAATAGTTCTGCAGATGTTTGTTTTAAAATTCGAATCGTTGCATTCAGTTGAGATTTCAAATACATCTCAATTATTCTGTATATAATTTCCGAGAGAAAACTCGATAAGTAGCAAAATCCGGGATTACTAACTCTCTCATCGTTATTCCTTTCAAATCCTTATTCAGTGGGATTTGGATGACTGTGCAAAGGATTACGCGTAGCTTTTCATAGTTCCTCCAAATGAACCGGATGAAACTACTTGGAATTTGAATAACTTTCCAGAAGGAAGAACAAATTTCTCAATTTGAATTCGATAAGTTCAAGGAGAGTAGGAATTATATTTTATATTCGTGCAATAGAATCAGGTTTAAGACTTCACTGACAACAATGGTCAGTTCCTATCTTGGAGGTCTCTGAGTTGTAGCAGAGGGGTCGGGTTGGGATTCAAGAATATCGTAAAATCCTCGCTCGTAAAATCGAGATAAGAGGAAAAGAGAGGATACGTGATCAACCAATCGTCCTTGGGGATCTTTACCCTCTTTCGTGTCATTTACCCTCTCTTTTCTCTTCGTTCCCTCCTACTACTTTCTCCCCCTGTTCAATTCGAATTCGTCTCCCGAGATGTTTGATTATTTTTCTTATCCTCGACAAGCCAACAGCAAAAAATCTATGTACTCGTTGTTGTTGTTTTTTCTTTCATTTCATATTTTCATTCTCATAACCCTGGTGAAAATGGAAACGACAAGGAAGAGTCAGCGAAGCTTATGCTAGAACGTAACAGGAACGTTGATGAAAACAAATACAAAGAGTGATATATGATCGGGAATCGAAACAAAGGAAGCGCATGAGATTTAAAAAACCTCACTAAACGAATTCAACCTAATAATAAGAATCCGATATCGACGACTTTCACCATGGTAGTTGAGGGTTTTATCCACTGAGCTATGGATCGTCTGACTATGGTACCGACTGCTTGGACATATTATTCGAAGTCAGAATAGATATGATTTGATATAACCTACCCAGTAAAAAATCTGGAATAGAAAAGAATAGGAATATTCAGATTTCAATATCATGTATGAATTGCAGTTGCTATTCTGTATTGAATTCTCCTAAAATAAATAAAAATCTTTTCCAAAATTCAATATCGTAAAGGTAATTCATTGACTATATAGAAATTGTTATTCTAAACTTTACATTGGAAAAATTGAATTTGAATTCCAGATTTGGAATACGATTTGACTGTAAAATAGGTTAGAATACAAGTGAATAGAATTTCTGTAAAATCAATTCCAAAATTCGAATTCAAATTCTTGAATTTCAATCCGATATTTTTTGCTGGGTACTTTGATGTCACATGAAATGTGTGCGAAACGGGATCGAAAGCCCATGAAGCGTATATGGAACGTATGATTTCATCATTTCACAACAAAAGAGCATCACACGTTTCAAAAAAAGGGAATTGAAACATTTTTCGCTTCGTATACGCTTCCTTCGCGCTTTGCGTATACGCTTCATTTTCACCAGGGAAACGTGTGATTCGTTTTCTTATTCTCATTTTGTTCTTCAAGATGCAGATTAATAGAAAAGATGAAATTCACACTACTCACGAGATTTGAAAGATTTGTCGAGCGCTGGATTGTCAAGAGCGTGATGAAACTCGAACACCGACTGTCCCATGAGCTCGTCGCTGCTCCAACCCAAGTATTCAGCCAATCTATAAAAGAAAAATTCATCGATAATTAAAAATATCCATGCCCACATGATAATTGAGTCAACATTTCCTGTTTCGCTCACTTTTCATCCGCATAAGTGAACTTCATGCTAAGACTGTGCTTCGAGAGAAACGTCTGGAGACCCAATGGGATTTCAATGTTGCTGGGATGAGGAATCGGACAGGCCACCATCACCAGAGAAAATCCAGTGTCACAATCATTGGCTTCATCTTCTTCACTCGTTTGATCTTTCTCCTTGCGTTGTTGTTCGTACGAATCCAGTGAGCCTCCTTTCTCGTCGCTATCGCCATCCTCGTCCCCTTCTTCGTCTTCTATTTCGATTTGTTGGGAATTCGAAATTGTTTCACGAATTTTAACCAGCCGTCCGATGCAATGAATAACCTGAAAAATTTCAATGATTGGATTTTCATTTTTAAACGAATATAGAATTCAAAAAAAGTAATATACTAGTCTTAATCTATTTTATTAGCAACACTGAGGACTCGAAATATCTCGTATAAGATTGTTGACAATTGAATTGAGAATGAAGAGTTCCCTGGTTAAAGTCTCATAGCAATTCACAAGTAAATTACAAAGCCCTATGAATTTACTTATGAATATTCTATTGCAAAATCCATAGTGTTTCATAGTAAGAGCATTCTCTTATGAATTGCTGTGCCACTTTAACCAGGGTTGTCATCCCTGTTACAAAAAATCTATAAAAAATCTCATTGACGAATGGAGAAATGAGTAGATTTCAATAGAATTCAATGATATTCGATCAGAAATTTCACCATTCATAATAGGAATTAATAAAATATTTCTGCCTGGGATTTGAATTTGTGAATTTGTGAAAGTTGTTTATTCTTCTTCCAGGTTTCGAAATGTTTTTTCAGAATATCAAATTCAGTGAATTCAGTGAACAAAATGACGTTTGAAATTTATATGAAATCCAAACAGAATCCGAAGAAGGCTTCATTGATGTCAATTCACTGCAATTCCTTAAAATTACTTCAGAAATTAATGTTCTTGAAGTTTGAATGGTTAACAAGAGAATTATTAGAATTGGAAACATCTTTTGAACAATGTACTACAAGATTTTGGATCTTCAACAGCTGAGTATTTCGTCATTCGATTGACAATTCTTTTCAATAAACGATTTAAACGAAGGCTAAGGCCTTCAGTTATCTGACACAACTTTGGTTGAAGAAATCTATAAAATTTAATGGGATTCCATCAGAATCACATTAAAAAAATACAATTCATCTGATTAAACCTAATTGAAAATGGTTAAATAGGATTTTTTCATGGATTTGTTAAACCATGGTATGCCCTGAGTTAACCTTTGAACTCTCCAAATCTACGATCATGCTTCAACTACAAAAGTTTCGTGAATATAAACAACAACTGGGCATGGAGCCAAATTTACATACACTACAAATAAAATTTCACACCCAGCTGGAGACATTCACAACGAGAATGATGAGTCTACTTTAAAACTGTTAAAACTAACACTTTGAGTATACAATTCTTGTATCATTTCAGACAACGAGACAAAGTCTTACAACATTAGAAATGTAATTGCTCTATGTTCAGTGTAACAATATTACAAAATGAATCTGTATAACCCACAGTGCACACACTGGGTTTAGAGGAACCCTGCTTGTTTTTCCAACTTGCCGTATTCGAAAGGGTGAAGGAGTGAAGAGCTGAGGCTCGAGGGGAAAAAACTTACATACACCCTCTACAAAATCCCCGTTCGACATTCTGACAATCCTGTAGTAGACAGCTTATGATTTAATTGAATCATTATTTGTTGTTCACGTGTATACATTTCATGAAAATTTCAACACTCTTTGTATCTGATGTTTCATTGAAAAATATAAGACGATGATGAGAATTCAACTTCCATCTGGATAGTGGTCATTTTGAGATCCACCATTTCTTATGGATATGAAAATGATTCTGATGACTGGAAATAGCAAAAATTGATTATAAACATTATTACCCTCATTATTCACGATGATAAAAGCACTTTGTTTATATTTTTCAACTACATTCTTATTATAAAAACATTTCTCATTAAAACTTCGCTTTTAACCAAATTGAAAAATTGTTCAATTTCATCTAGTAGAACAAATATTAGTGATATTTTACCAAATTTGAACTTTTCAGTTGTTCATTCATCATGTTTTAAATCACTGTATCTTCTCTTATTCTCCAACCGTGACATTTTTCAAAACACACAATTATCGAAGAATTTTTCAACAATATATTTTCTCTTATCTTTTGAAATATCTTTTGTTGGGGAGTATTTCAAGCTTTCTCATTCAAATTTTCTTCTTCCTTGAGTCTTCTCGTACAAATTGAGAGAAAAAACAACGTTCAAATCGATGAATTTAAAGCTGAGAAACGAGTCAATGACAAATTTAAAAGTATGTGCACTGAGGGTTAATGATATGTTTTGTTGTTTTATAACACAAAACCTTCGAACAATATGCTCGTAACTTGTGTATTTTGATTTAAGCTTTGAGTGGTGATATTTCTGGAAGGAAAACGGATTTTCAATGAAAATAATCAAACTGAATGATGGTATTTGTGAATTTATCGAACTTGTTCCAGATAACATTTATTCGAATAAACTATGAGTTGGTATGTGTTTGAGATGCTTAGATTGAGATATTTTCAAACCCTGACGTAACCAGCGAATTTTAATCACATATTTAAATTCAATACACAGAATTATATATATGGATAATGAATGATTTTTCGTTTCCAATTACTTGACATATCTTTCAAACAGATATTATTTCAGTGGAAGACATTTGTTTTACCCTAAAATTACAGTTATATATTATAAATTTATATTGTTGAAGTTTGAATCGTTGATAAAAGATCCTGAGATTTATGATCACGTAATGCGCTAAGAGAACTCTAAAACAAACATCCAATACTCGGTTTCTAAAAGAAAGAAATGAATAAACAGCGGGTTGTTATAACTTTTTACCCAAAACTTTTATCAAGAATTAATTATCAACGTTTAATGGGATGTTATTCAATCAATTTCTGAAGTGAACAAAGTTTCAACGACGTTTAATCAAAAGCTAACCACTGGAAAAAATATCATATAAGTTTCCAAATGCCACTATCGAATCTGATAAAATCTTGTGAGAATATATGGGATTCTATGGCGGTATTTGGACATTTATGAGATTTTTTCAACGGAGTACAACAAACGGCTGCTAGTTTCAGATTCATCGATTGGAAATATTTTCAGAATTGCATATAATTCAATATATAGTAGTTTATACATAAGTCACATTAGGAAACTAACTTTTTCGTTATAATTAATCCTTAAAATACGCTCTGGTGTGACATTAAAGTTCATCACAAGTTATCCTGATTAAGAAGACGCATTGAATCTAGTTAAATTTCATTGTAATTGTACAAATGTCTGGTTCAAACCTCATCTAATCATTCGTCAATGAGATTTGGTCAGTTTTAGAATTTTCTTCAACGACAATTCCACTGAATCTCGACCAATATTTTAGCAAAATCTTGTACAAATTCATTTTCTTTCGACAAAGGATTCAAACTTCAATGATGTAGAGTCAACTTACGGACATCTAAAAATACATTAAATGTTGAAAACTAATCTAGGCGGTTGAAATAGTAGTAAAATCACCCATTCAAACGCATGAATTCACACCCCCAGGGAAAGAAATTTTGTAGAATTCTCGTTTTGATTTAGTTGTACACAAAACCACCCTCACTCAATCGTGTTTTATGTTACACGAAGGTCATAGAATTTTTGTATAGAACCAAATCCTGAGAAAAATTCTATTCAATTTTTTCACCTGGGTCGTTACATGATTATTATAAATTTTTCTAAGAAAATTTCCACACTCTGCTTTGACAGTATTGGGAGTACAAATTAGTTCGGTCCGGTTTGAAAAGATGACTCTCGCTCTCATGAATGTTTCATAGTCACAACCGATTTCAATTGTTCTTGGGAGAGGTTAGACACCTGTGAATAATATTCAGTTGATATCACTCCGAGTTCCTTCCAAAATCCCGATTTTTACTCAGTGAAGTGTATGTCAAATTTCGTTTTAACTAAGCAGCATTTGCGGGAGGTGCTAGATTTCTGTTTTAATTGGAAAAAAAGTGCAGCTGAAGCCCATCGAATGCTTGTGGGAGTTTATGGTGACAATACTCCAACTTATAAATCATGTAGGGAATGGTTTCGACGTTTTAAGAATGGCGATTTCAGTGTCGAAGACAAGCCTCGCTCAGGACAACCACAAAAATTCGAAAACGAAGAATCGGAGGCTTTACTCGACGAAGATCCGAGTCAAACGCAACAGGAGCTTGCGGAATCATTAGGAGTTACGCAACAAGCAGTTTCCGTACGATTACGATCCATGGGCATGATTCAAAAGCAAGGCAATTGGGTGCCTTATGACTTGAAGCCTAGAGACATTGAACGGCGATTTTTCACTTGCGAGCAGCTGATTCAAAGACAACGAAGAAAGGGGTTCTTACATCGGATTGTGACAGGAGATGAGAAATGGATATTCTACGATAACCCCAAGAAAAGAAAATACTATGCTATGCCCGGTCAATCGTTGCCATCGACTTCAACATCGACACCAAAGAGGAATATTCATGGTTCAAAGATCATGCTGTGTATCTGGTGGGACCAAAAGGGTGTTATATACTATGAGTTGCTAAAACCTGGTGATTCTATTACGGGTGATCGGTATAGGCTACAATTGATTCGTTTGAGTCGTGCGTTACGAGAAAAACGTCCGGAATACAAGGAAAGACATGACAAAGTTATTCTTTTACACGATAACGCTCGGCCTCGTGTCGCAAAAGTAGTGAAAAATTATCTGGAAACTTTGAAGTGGGATATTCTACCGCACCCGCCGTACTTGCCGGACATTGCTCCTTCCGATTACTAGTTATTCCGACAGATGCAGCACGATTTGGCAGGCCACCGGTTCACTTCGTTCGAAGAAATCGAAAATTCGCTCCTAACTTGGATCGCCTCGAAAGAAGACGAGACGTTTTTCCGTAACGGGATTCGAAAATTACCCGAAAGATGGGAAAAAGTGATAGCCAGCGATGGACAATATAATACTTTGATTAATTTGATAATTCATGTTCTTCTGAAATAAACGCATCTCTAACTGTAAAAAAAACGAACCGAATTAATTTGTACTCCCAATATAATAATACCTTGTAAGAAGCGCTCTTCAGGTTAACTTTGCGCCCTTTACTGGTCAATGTACATTTGAGACGCAAGAAGAAACTGCACACGCGCTTCTCGTTATTATTCTCCGAGGGTTTACCGGTCAAACAATCCCTCAATTCATCGTGATCGCAAGGATGACTGTACTCGTAAACATTTTGACCCATCATATCCATCTAAAGACACAAGAAAACGTTATTTTCGATTAAAATTAGTCACGTATCGTATTTTGTGTTTTGTTTGAAAGAGGATAAATTACCTGAGAGATGCCAAGGTATTCGCTGACGTTCTCTGACAAATAGACCATGTTGCCGTCGCTCGAGAGGACCAACATGAATCCATTCAACGCTTTGGCGAATAAATGATCCATTTTGGACATAGTTTCGTTCTTGGGCGATGGTTCTGGAACTGAAGCAAAGAAGAAAGATTAATTAGTGAATATGTGAATACAATTTATTTGATGATATTGATGAACCGCATCATGCATTTATTGGCAATTATTCAAAATCGTGACTCACCAGAATCCACGACAGCACGCACTTTGAGATAAGCTATAGCTAATCTCATGATGCTAGCCTTGTCTAGATGTTGCGCTTGTTCCCCCGAGATCGGCAACGCAGCCGCCAGTTCTGTGAAGATATCGGTTTCCTTGCTGCGTCGACAACGAGCCGCATCTCGTGACCTCTCTTTCCTCTTTTCGTTATTCCTGTAATGCAAATTGATTATTGAGAAATGAGGTGGAAACAATTACATAAGGGGAGGATCGTTGGAAACCAGAGATATGTATCTCTTGGAGAACGTGCAGTTCCACACGTTTTTATTGTTGTTGTTGTTGTTGTTGTTTTCGAATTTTATTGAATAAAAATTTTCCAATATTATTGTCGAGTGTTTAATCATTCAAAGAAATATTTAAATGATTCTTTAATGAACCTGTTGTATACATACACTGAGAAAACTGTTGTTTGTTTTAACAAGAATTTTCAGGGGAGGTTCTCGTCAAGCGAATTCCGATATGAAGTGATTTTCTCGAATTTCTTTTCCTTAAGAAGGGAGTAAATGAAGAACTCGGGTTATTTGAAACTCATTGAATGGGCCTTAAAAAAGTACATGAAAAAAATTTTCTCAAGTTGAAGGATTCGTATCCTGGAACCTTTTTAAGACGTTTTTCTCGAAACCATGTTTTTCAAGTTTGGCTCCACGATATTTCAAAAACTACTGAACGGTTCGCTCTTTGTTTTTTCTTTATTTTGAAGTTCATTGAATTCATTTGAGGATGAACCTAAATGAGGATGACGTTTGCCTTCTTTTTGTCTTTCTATAGCACTTTAAAGAGCGAAAAAAAAGTGAAAAAACGCTACCAAAAGTTTGCATGTCTGTCTTTTCTTCAATTTCTGGACTCTTCATTGGTTTTATTGGTACAACTTCCAACAAATATAATATATTTCATACAAATTTTTGAATTTTTGATTCCTGGATAATATTCGTGAGTGCCATAGTGGCATAGAAATTGTATAGATTGATCACTGTTTTTTTTCTAAGTGGTTATATTTCAACACTTATCAACAATGCACACATGGCATTATTTTTCACTGAAAAACATTTTTTTAATTGCTTCCTTCCATGAAAAAAAAACAATTCGAGAAAATTACCGTCTTGGAGTCGTTAGATGAGAACCTTCCCTTAAGAAACTAATATTTTGTTGCGACAACTGCATTTTTCATTCGATGTCTTATTTCATCGAATTGTAAGTCACGACAATTGAACGTTTCCCTCAATGTACACCCATTTTCAACTAGTTTTGTACACTGTAGAAATACTGTCGCGATTTTCCCCCAATATTTGGCGGCAGCAAAGTTCCACCATGAATAGGAAACTTTTTACCCTGATTTGGTGAAATTTTCCCTCACTGTTTGGAAAATTCAAAGCCCAAAGATCGTAGTAGTTCCTCGAAATGGTGGAAAAATCCTCTATTTGTGATGAAAAAGTAATTCCATCAGGATCAGAGGATGAAATCCACCACCGGAGTGAGGAAAAACTCCTTGTATCTTTTACAGATAGAGCTAGCAGCCGATTGACATAGCTTTTCACATAAAAAACATTGATGAAGGATTTAAGCATCTGAAACGTTTACTGGAATGCTACTCAACCGATTTCTGATATCAACAAAGCTTCAACGAGGTTGAATCAAGAGTTACAATAATCGGCTGCTAGTTTCAGCTTCATTTTTCACAGGGTATATTTGGTATGATAAATGAGTTATGCTGTTGTGGAGGTTTTGAACCATCCACTGAGGGTTAATTACTCCAACAATCACAATAGGAATCCATAATAATTGAAACCTCTGAAAGAAATAACGACAGTCGCTGATTCGATAATTCATCCACAATGAAAACTTGGGATTCTCGTTTCAAAAACTCAGATAAGAATACTTTAGAACCCGGAAACAAAAACTGAATGGCTTCCATGTAGATCGGACTTCAATTCCTATCTGGGTTCCCTCCTCAGGCATCGTATGATCACTCCAATTGCCTTTCCCCGCAAATTCGGATACGGCTAAAATCACATTCACTCCAAAAACAATTCTGTGATTTGAGAATCCAAGAAGAATTATTGAGAATTCTTAGCCCTTCTGAATCTTGGAAAGCCCCTTTCAGCTGGATTTGGGAAAACGTTCCTTTGGACACGTGCTGCCTCCCTGCTCTCTAAATTCTTTGGAGTGAATATTCACTCTTCAAAGAGTCAAAATACTGCAACTCTAGAACGGAGTGGGAGCTCAACTCTTGAAGAGTGAAATTTTTCACTCTTTCGGAGTTGCAGTATTTTCACTCGGCAAGAGTGAATTTTCACTCCAAGGAATTTAGAGAGTGATGGAAAAATTTTGTCGACTTTCATCCACCGAATTTCACGAAAAATTATTCAATCTTATAGACCATTATTGAACGTTTACCGAAATTCAGTTTACTGAATTTTCAAGAAAAGAATGAATAATCTTTGAATTTGAAACAGTAAAATCTCACTGATTGCAGTGGAAAATCGCCCACTGCGAATTAGTGTTCATACAATGCACGATCAGTGAATATTAACTGATCTTTCTGATGAAATCTCACTGATTCAATCAGCCAGAAACAATTCCAACTGCATAACAAGTGACTATTTACTGATATTTCGATGATTCCATTCAGTGATCGACTGCAGAAATAACGAGATTCCAATGATTTGAATTTGAAGAGTGAAATTCAACAGCATTCAATGAACTTTCTCAACGAAACCCACTATGAAAAAACCCGATATCACAATTTCATCGTTGAATCATCAGTTGTATTAAAGAGATACCAGCGGCGTGGCACTAGCCAAATCTTTTCTGACAAATAATGCAAAAATTAAGCAATGTAAATATTGAAAATATATAATTAGTGATTAAAATATCGCTCTGTACAGACCATCTTTATTGATTGAAGAAGGTCCGTACAGAGCGATATTTTGATTACATTGCTTAACTTTGTGCATAATTTGTCAGAAAATATTTGGCTAGTGCCACGCCGCTGGTATCCCCTTAATACTATTCGAAATCTATCGTGTTCTCTCTAAATCTGAAACAGTGAAAAATCACGCGTTTCACTCCACCAAGTCGCAGAAGTGAACCAGTCCTCTTCGAGTGGACCCTCACTCTTTTAGAGTGAAAAATTTACTCTAGAATTCGAGTGACTGTGAGTTTTTAACCTCAAACCTTAGAATATCACTCTCAAAGAGTGGAAATTTCGCTCAAAATTTCACTTTTGTCTCATTATCAGACAAGTTCGAAAAAATACGATGTCTAAGGATAATTATCCGCTACAAAACCGACCCAGCAACCCAATGATTTCCCGATATCGCGTTTACATTGGATAATTATCTTAGACATCGTATTTTTATCGAACTTGTCTGATTAAGAAACACAACACGATAGATTTCGGATAGTATTAATACAACTGATGATTTCTCCTCGTGAATTCGATTCCGAAACTTTTCAAAATGAAAAGAAAAAAAAAGATCCTCCCGCACGAGGCATCGAACCCAACTCTTCTGCAACAAATTTCCGAGTACCCTACCTACCAAGGAGGATAAGATCATCGATAAAAGCGGAATATGAACTCAGATATATCTGGATATTTGCGTTAGATACGTGACTCGTGGAACGTTAATATGTTTTCAATCGATCAAAACAATCATTTAAAAATATAAAAACGTTTGATATTATGTAACACGTGTTCGCATTTAACATTCAAACTGCGACAAATGTTATCGCATTCGACTGAATCAACAGAATCCTCTACCGATGTTTTTATATTTAATTATAACGGTAATGATATGTTTGAAGAAGAAAAACATACCTCCATATGTCTTCGTTCTCCGTTCTTTTATTCAAAATCTATAGCTAGGGGAGAGAGAGACGAGGAAAAAAAAAGGAGAGAAGAAGAACTCGAGTCAGGTCAAATTCGACACCGATCGTCGTTCGTTCGGAAACATCTTGTGCGTGAACTTTCACTGCCCCGAGCTATATCACAGGCCCACGTATTATGCGTATATATGTGCGTGAAATATATATTTGAAGGAAGAATAACGATTACCGTTTATATGTCGTCAGCGATTACATTCGTGACGCACGGAGTTTTCAAGAAGCGCTACTGGTGGCTACACAACACCATCTCGTTTGCCGTACACGTTCCCTCGACCTTCTGGAAAGTTACTTTCCAAATGTACCAACCCCTGCATATTTTACAAAATCTATTATTCGAGTATTTCAATGATTTTATATGATGTAACTATATAGCTATATTACACTGTAAAAAATGTGCGGAGTGTTTATTCACCCTGTTGGTGGAGTTAGTCCCCTCTTCTTTGGGGTACTGTTTTTCCACAAAAAATCAGAGATTGTTCCACACTTTGAGGAATTATTTTGTTCCTTATGGGTTGAATCTTTCACAAATGAAAGAAAATTGTCCATCTATGGAGGAACTTTGCTGCCACCTTTTTTGTGTGGCAAAATTTCACAATTGTTCTTCACGGTGTGATCATTTGAGATTTCTTAGCTCCTTTCGAACCGTAAAGAAGAAAAGTTTCAGACACAAATTGTTCTGTGATAGTGACATTAGTGACTCGGGAACATGAGACATGTGTTTCAGCTGCTTTTTCTTTCGGAGAGTCTTTATTTTTGAGTCATCTCAAATTCATGTGGGAACCTTCGTGAGTTCCCCAACCCAGATAGCATCCAATATTATCTATCATAAGTTTACTACTCTAACAATTGATAAAAACTTACACTGTGAGAAATTTACTATGGCATAACAATAGAAACCTGATCAAATTTACAATTTTTCACAGTCAATTTAATCAGAAGTCAGTATTTTCCTCCATTCCTATAATTCCATAGTGAATTTAACTATAAAGTCCACCAAATTATGGTGAAAAATTCCCCACCTATAGGTTTTCTGTATACAGGATGATTCAGAACTCGCGCACCTTACTTCATAGGGGTCTTCTTCAGTCAAAATTCAATAATTTCTCGTTAAAAAACCATTTTTTTGAGCCTTAGGTTTTCAGATACGAGCATTGTTAGATGTTTTTTTTAAAATTCCAATAACTCAAAAGCATTGTGTGCTACAAACACTGTAAAAAGAAAGTCTTAATCTATTTGCATCTTAATTTCAGACAATGCTTTTTCCATTGTGTCGGCGATTGTTTTTTCGGCTTAATTTGTTTTTTGCATATGGTTATGGTTATAGCAGAGAGAAGATGAGAGAGCTCACGGCCGGGGTTCCATCGATAGTGAACATTGAAGCGCCCTCTTATCGGATGGAACACGGAACCTGGTCCATCAACCCCCCCCCTCTCATTTTTCATTTTTCTTATTCATGATGATGAAAAATTATATGCATTCAACATCGATACATAAAATCATTTCAATCAAATACGTGTTGGAAAGTATACAAAAGAAATGCGCGATTTTGTAGTATTGAAAGATAAAATTGAAGTGTGTCAAGTTCCATGATCCAACCGTCAGAGGGCCGGTGGAACTTTTACTATCAGTGAAAAGTTGCCCGTGAGCCCTCTCATTTTCTCTCTGGTTACACAGGTCTACAATGATTTTGGTGCCGCTAAAACTAAAGCAGATTTTGAGTATATTCGATACCCTGACTCTGGAAATATACTTATTTTTTTAATGCTACGTGTAGTTTTCAAGAAATCGCAGGTGTAAAATAAAATGAAAATGCACGATTTTGAAACGTTTTATTCAATTATTCCACACGTTAACAACATTTTATCAAATTATTCTTCAAATTATCTCAAAATATGAGTCATTCTCTTCCAAATGCGATTAGGTTTGTTCAAATATCTTTTTTTTCTCTGAGATACGACAGTTTGAAAATTGTGTTATTTCACCTATTCACTAAATCCATGAACACACAAATTTCAAATTGTCGTGTCACAGTAAAAAAAAAGATATTCGAGCAAACTCAACGGCATTCGGAAGGGGATGGATTATATTTTGAGGTGCATCTACTAGTTTCATGAGAAAAAATTACATTCTGACGTCACGTAATCTCAAATATGTCGAAAAACGGTGTTTTTCACACTTTGACGTTAAAATATCTCAAAAACCACACGTAATAATGCAATTTTTAAGCCAGATTCGGATTCAGCGCGCCAAAATACTTCGGAAAAGTATGATACAGTTGTTGCACCAAACAAAAAGTTCAATTTTGTAGGCCTGTGTTATAGATGGCTACCAAGGCAAAGCCCATACGCCAGTATGTGTCTGGTAATATTCTTAAGTTTGGCTGCTAGCCTTCCTTAAGGTTAACCCACACATTTATGTGAGCCGGGAGATTTAAAATTTGAGATGAACACTCAAATTGGATCGTTAATATTAGATTAGACGTATTGAAGTCAGGTGAGGAATTGTTTTTTTTTCTTCTTTTCTTGAATATTTGTTTTTATAAATTGTTATTAGTGATTATATTCTGATCCCTGTGTCCTCCAAAAATTTGTCTATTAACAAAAGTATGTCTCTGTTATTTGTAAATGAAATATCAATGATTGATAATTTGTTGATGTCTTGAAATACTTGCTTCTTCATAAGTTGAGTAATGAAGTATGCTATTTCCTTTTCATGTAGATTGCAGTCAAAAAATTTATGATTTAATGATTGAACTGATTCGCCACATTGGCAACTTGCATCTGTAATTATATGTTCTCGTAGGGAGACATGGCCAGTACGTATTCTGGATATTCTGCTGATTGTGTGTCTTGTTAAATTGAGCGCTTGAAACCAGGGGTGTTTTCCTTTGAGTGGTTCATCAATTCTGGAAAAGTACTCCTTCCCTTTATATGTTCCTTGTTGATTCAAGAAATTTTTTGCGTCTAATCTTGTACCTTGGTCAAAATCTGCACTCAGAGAAAAAAAGTTGCTGAAACAGCAAACCTCGAAGATTTGCTTTGCTGATATGGCAAAACTTGTTGCTGAATTAGCAAATAATTTGCTGTCACAGCAAAAATCTTGCTCTTTCAACAAGCGCTTGCCATTCAGCAATTCGAGATTGTAGATATACAGACAACTAGGAAATTTTGCTGAATTAGCAAATATCTTGCTAAAATAGCAGAATTTTTGCTGTAACAGCAACCGTTTTGCTAATTTCGCAGAGCAGATTTTTCGAAATCGCTTTTTCAGCAAGAACTTTTCTCTGCGTGTGTAAATGTATTTTTATAGTAGAATTTTGACTCAGAATTGAGTTTTTCTTTTAATGCTTCTTTTGTCAGACTATCAGCTGTTTCATTTCCAATTATACCTTTATGCGAAGGAATCCACATAAATTTAATTACTCCGTTGTTTTCCTTGCATTCTATTAGCAGTTCTTTGATTGAATATATGATGGGATTGTATGCGCCTTTGAAGTCAGGTAATGCCAAGGATGTTAAAACGCTTAAAGAATCTGATACTATAAGTGACTTAGGAAATTTATTTTCCAATATATGCTTTATAGCTAAAATAATCGCTTGTGCTTCTGCTTCAAAAATGGTGTTTAGATTGTTTAATCTGAGTTTATATATATATATTTTCTTTGATTCATTAATTGAACAGCAGAGCATGCTACTGCGATGTCTCTTTCTTTTGATCCATCTGTGAATACGATTGTGCCTGATTAATTTATCCAAATCCTCATTTGCATTGTTAGATTTTTGTAGGTTGCATTCAGATTCAGTGTCTACTTGAGGGTTGAAAAATCTAGTGTTATAGCTATGTATAAAAATAGCAGAGTTTTCTAATATCAGCATATTTGGATAATCTTTTTTAATCTGATTCCAAGATTTAGCTAATATTTCGTTTGTAGACATTTTATGATTCGGATTTTTATTAATAGAATCATATAAGTTGCTTGGCGATGTATTTAAAATGTGACTTCTAACTGAGATAATTTTGCTGATATATTTCTTCACCAAGTTAATTCTTCTCAAGTGCAGAGGGATTTCTGCAGATAAATCCAGAATACAATTTGTCGGAGTTGTGCTGTTTGCATCATAGATTCAGCCATGAAATGAGCTGAATATAAGACTTTCTTTTCACAGTGAACCTCAACTTTATACTATCGGTCAAGTTGGAAAACGGCAGATCTCTGGGAAAAAATTGAACTACCCTGTCATTCTTTGTTTCGGAGCTATGGAAATTTGAAGTTGCTGAATTCCGATTGATTGAAAGCCCAAAAATTTCAAATCGCTATAACTTTGAATTGAGGGGTGACAGAATAGTTCAAATTTTTTTTTTCTAGAGATCCGTCGTTCTCCAACTTTGCCGATGGTGTATCAAGTTGAGGTTTGTAGCTGTTGCTGTTGAATTCTTCGGATTTTTGAAAAAAATCTAAAAATGTTCGTATCTCAAAAACTAAGCCTCAGAGAAATTTTTCTAACGGGAATTGAATTGTCCAATTTTTACTGAAGAATATGCCTATGAAGTACGGTGCGCGAGTTCTGAATCATCCTGTACACTGAGAGAACAAATTTCCTGGAACAATAAAACATTTAGTTGAATAGTCGCCATAAAATACTTAATTGATTTGAATGAACTTCCATTGACTCAATTAAATAACTGTTTCAATTGATGAAATATTTCATAGCATATTAAATATACGTTTGATTGAATGAATATTTCATCGAGTCAATGATAGTTTTATGGCAACTATTCAACTGAATATTTCATTGTTCCCGGAAATTTTTTCTCTCTGTGTATTTGCGCTGAATAAAAGATTACATTAATAGTTAACAAATATCAGTTTGAAATCCGACCTAATATAGCATGACATTAAGGTTAATCTATTTCATTCACACATAATATAATATACCAATAGTTAATTGATGATCTATCACAGGTTGATAGATTAGATTATGAATTACATCATATCACCACATCATAATAGAACTATTAATATTTTAAATTATCCATTAAGACAATAAATAGGTTATCTCCAATTTTATGCTACATTAGGTCGGATTTCAAACCGATATGTGTTAACTATTATTGTAACTCTTTTTACAGTGTGGAGGAACTTTGCTGCCCCCATTTTTTAGGGGAAAATTCCACAATCATTTTGTACGGTGTACAGAGGTCATATCATATATCTATTCGTGTTTTATTATTAATGTTTTATGCACTGTAAGAAGGGTTACTTTAACAGTTGACATATATATGCTTAATTCCGAAGACAATCAATTGTCTTGATGTACACGGAAAAAATAATTTAGCCAGAGCAGCGAAGTGGCTAGCACGGACACGGACAGCCATTAAAATAGCTCCTGCAGCTAAATTTCAGCTGTTACAGCAAATAAACCAGCTACAAAGGCAAATTTTTTTGTTGCCATAACTAAAATTGAGCAGCAGGAGCTGACCCATGCAGGTATTGACAAAACTGGGAAAAAATCCAAGCTTGTCCCAGGATTGGCTTGGGACAAGCGTAAAAATCAAGCTTTCTTTAAGATGATCATTTGAGCCGATGTTGTCCACACAAGTGGCACAGTGTTTTCAATTAGTGACCGAATTCCGAGTTTACAATGGATGAAGACGTGTGCATAACTATCGGGCCAAGATCAGTCCATCTCCTCCCCATGATTGGCACCACACTCCGGTTTCACACACTAAGATAGATATAGTTGATCTAAATAAGAATAAAACTTGACTCAATGGTAATAGGCTACTTGTAAATGTGATCATACACGGAAATCAACTGATCTTGAAGAACTCTCTACAGGATTTCAAGATGTCTTTCCCATGCAGGGATTAACAAGACTGGAAAAAACCCAAGCTCGTCCCAGTCAAGACTGCCAAAGCACATTCAATCTATCGTTTGAAGATGATTCATGTACGGTATCCCGAAGGAAGAACTTTGAGCTGAAATATGGATCAAATTATTCCTCTCATCGATATCTGTGATGAAAGAAGCATTGATCGATGCTTGGCGAATCATTTGAACTAGGCTGGAACGAACCATTGGCCCAAGCTTGTCCTCATCTCATCATTCCCAAGCCTGGGCCAAGTTTATTAAATTATTCAAGACAAGTCTCGGCATGTCTTGTGCCAGGCTTAGTCCATGATTGGACCATTGTTCCATACACACATGGAATCTTAATGCCTGTCTGTATTCGTGCTAGCCACTTCACTGCTCCAGCTAAATTATTTTTTCCGTGTACAATGTAATATATTAATAGTTAACTGATGATCCATTGTACATGAATATGATGAGTAATGAATAAAAATATGATGGCATTCATAATCTATTGTATTAAAGGGTGATAGATCATCAGATAAGTGTTAATGTAATACATTATTATATGTGAATAAAATAGATTAACCTTAATGTCATGCTATATTAAGTCGGATTTCAAACTGATATTCGTCAACTATTAATGTAAGCTTTTTTTACAGTGTGTTTCGTCTCATCGATTCAGGAAACAACATCCCTTAAACACTTAGTATTTAAAAATTAAAAATGTATTGAATAATCCTCTCTCTTTCTCTTTCTCTCTCTCTTGTCGAAACCGGAGAACAGGTTCGAAGAACAGGATTTCGAAGTTCCGTTTCTTTCATTCATAAGTATCACTTCAGCCTTGTACTTGATGGGATTCTCAAGAGATTTTGTCCCCGAATCTATTTTAATTTCTCAGAATCTTACAATACTGTACAGTACTGTCGAATACTCTTCAAACTTGAGCATTCAAAATGTATCTACATTTTGGAGTTGTGAAATTAATCAACTGCCATACAAAAATTGCTGGGATCCGCCAATGCTGACAATAGAATATAGCTTGGCGCAATCTTGCCAGACAAGGTTTGACAATCTATACATTTTAATAACAATATTTAGATGCACGGAGAAAAATGCAAGTCGAAAATATAGTGGTCTTTAATGAAAATTTGAGAATATTTCTTAAAATCTGTGAGTTTTTCTTAAATGCACAACAAAGATCAGTCGGTTTCGCTTTTTTGTGGAATTTTATTCGAAAAACAATGAAAAATTATCAATACTTGATAAGAAATAGAGAAACATATGAACTCTCCAAAAGTCACGTATAAAATTTCACAAAGTGGATAGCAGAATATTGGAATTTTGTTATTGTCTTTGTAAAATTTCACCCGCGACTTTTGGAAACTTCATATGTTTCTCTATTTTTTTTTTTTTATCAAGTATTGATAATTTTTCATTGTTTTTCGAAAACAATTCCACAAAAATGTGTTAATTGCACGAGACTCGAGACGATACCGAGACCGAATATTCGATAATCGAGAATATCGTCGATACTGGGGGTGCATAGAAGCACGAGACAAATATCGGTACCGTTTTGGAATTGACACGAAATTGAGAATAAAGATCTAATATTCGAACATATCTTCAATAGCGTTGATTTGGTGAGTTGTTGTACTAAGAGTGACGCCATTTTTGGTATTTTTAAAACAATTGCGTGTTTTAATTTTGTTTCTTGATGGGAAAAAATACAATGATTCAAGCGAAGCAATGGCTTGAAAAGTGTTATGGGGACTCCGCTTCATCAGAAACCACAATAAAACGTTGGTTTGCGAACTTCAAACGTGATCGTAGAGACACCGATGATGCAGAACGCAGTGGACGTCCAAATGAGGCGGTAACACCAGAAAACATTCAAAAAATCCACAAAATCGTTTTGAATGATCGGAAAGTGGAGTTGCGTGAGTTAGCTGACATCGTAAAAATATCAAAAGAACGTGTTGGTTTTATATCGCATGAGCATTCAACTATGAGAAAGCTCTGTTCAAAGTGGGTGCCGCGTTTGCTCCCTGTTCATCAAAAACAAGAACGCGTTGATGCTTCTGAGCAGTGTTTGGCCATGTTTAAACTTAACAAGCCGGAATTTTTGCGTTGATATGTTACAATGGATGAAATATGGATCCATCACTTCACTGTGGAATCAAAACGATCGTCATCCGAGTGGACATCCCCTGGTGAACCTCGTCCAAAGCGCCCGAAAGCACAACAATCGGCTGGAAAGGTTATGGCATTTCTCGGTATTTTGGGATGTGCGTGGTGTAATATTCATCGACTATCTTGAGAAAGGAAATACCATGAACGGTGCATATTATATCGCATTACTGGAGCGTTTGAAGGCCGAAATTGCAAAGAAACGACCGCATATGGCGAAGAAAAAAATTTTATTATACATCAAGACAACCTACCATGTCACAAGTCAATCAAAACAATGGCAAAACTACATGAATCGAACTTCGAATTGCTTCCACATCCACCGTATTTGCCAGATTTGGCTCCCAGCGACTACTGGCTGTTCGCAGACCTAAAAAAATGCTCGCCGGTAAGAAATTTCGCTCGAATGAAGTGGTTATTGCTGAAACTAAGGCCTATTTTGAGGCCAAAGATAAATCGTTAGAGCGGCGCTGGAATGATTGCGTTGTTCTTGATGGAGATTACGTTGATGAATAAAGCTAATTTTGAACAAAAAAAGCCCGTGTTTTCTTTATTAGACCCGGGATTTTTCAGCCCATGTGTTATTTCTCGATACCGAGACGTGATTTTCAAAGTATCTTTGAGAATCTCGTCTCGTGCACCCCCTTCATTTAAGAAATACCCCCAAAGTTTTATTGAAACTTACTATATTTTGACCTACATTTTTCTCCGTGTGCCATTTGTCTATCAATGATGGGAGTTCATTGGGAAAAATTGTCAATCGAATGACAGAATCCTCAGCTATTGAGGACCCAAAATCTTACAGTACATTATTTGAACGATGTTTTCAATTCTGAGAAGTTCATCCAAGAAGATGAATTCATCAGATTTTGTGAGTTTGAATTTTCAATAAACGATTCAAATTTGCCCAACATTGATAAATCATAAAATGATGATGTGGTGATTTCAGGTTTGTGCCGCCATGCCAACGCTGCAATGGTGAATTTCTATAGTAGAAGCATGCATCCTCGATTACGGATACTTAACCGAGACTGAACAATAAGATAACTTAGATCCTTTATGCGTTTCTACTTTTAGAACTTGAAGTAAACGTTCTCTGCTCCCTGCTACTGCAGCTTCGCTAACCTCCGCGACCGAGATTGAAACTTTGTTCAACTTCACAATATAAAATATCGAAATAAAAAGAAAAGAATGGAAAGAAAAGAGTCACCGAGTTATCGAAGCATTAATTAGAAAAAACAACAAGCGATCCATGCAAGTATAATTATGTCCGAGATAAGGCAATGCAACCTAACAATGATAGTTGACGAATGTATTTATCTTTTCCATGAAACAAAGCAACTATACAGAGCTTTTATCATCTCCTCTTTTTCTCCCTCTCAGATTCGTTTGAACCAAATTTTTGAAACATTATTATTCACAGTATCAAGCTCAATTCCACTAACATAAATATATGTCTTTTGAAATCACAACGTTGTTTGAGAATAAAGAAACTTCGACGACGACGCCGACCTCGACGTCGTCTCTTGCACTCCATATTATCGTTGCATAGTATGCGTTGTTGTATCAAGGATTAGTCCTCGACGAACCTAATATATATTCAAATGAAACCTGAAATGCGGATACGACATTCAACATTACTGTATTTCATTACGAATCAGTCAAGTTCAGGTATCGAAAGTTAGAAAATAATATCTCGATATATAAGTTGATAAACTTCATTTGGACCGATAATAATATTCTATTAATAGTAAATGACCTTTTGAAGAGAATTTATATATTCTCAAGAGAAAGAGTATATAATAACAGACAAACAATCTGTCAAGTAATACTGGTAATTTTCCTCCAAGATTTTGTTGGTGATGTAGACAAAATATTTATCGGATATAAACACAAGTCACGACTCGACTATAAATTATCGACCCGTGAAGTTGTAACCCACGATTACTCGAAACGATTAGGATAACTTGTTTATATCTATTCTATTACATAAAATAATGTGGAATAGAGAATGATGATAATGATGATGACGGTAATCGCAGATTAGAAGAAATAAATAACGATGCGTTTAATGAGAGAAGATACCAAACGAGTTATATTTTCTACCACTTTTTTTAATACCATATATCCAGTAGTGGTATTTTATCCCTTTCGAATGTGATCCGAGGATATTGACTTGAGATTTCGAATGAATAAATGGAAATCCCTTGTATTTGAATCAGGTACACGTGTTTGGAAAAGAATACCGAGTTCCTTGAACTGTTTGTCAGAGCGAGGATGATCATCTTTCACGGAATATTTTTTCTCCAACTTTGATAGTCATCTTCCAAGTTTTAGTTGGACATTTTTCGCAATTCTAATCGTTGAAACATATACGACCACGGATCGCTATCATTCATTTCAACATGTTTTATTATCAAAATAGAACAGAAGTTCGATATCTCGCAATGATGGAAGGTATTTTCATGATTGTCAATAATAAACGAAGATTACTTTATCGAAGAAAAATCATCGCATAACTTATGGGAACGATATTATCGATCGTACCGTCGTTCGCTGATGCGAATAGTTGACGATAATGTGTACTCGAAGGTCGATCACCTGCGGCTAAAGAGATAAATAATGATTCGAATAGTGATAAAATTCCAAAAATCAATTGTCATGTTCTTCAACATTTCTGAAAATTCAAAACGAAGTGTAGATTTATGAATTCTCTTTGAATTCTCCAGTTGGAGATGGTTTACAAATGATTCTTGAAAAACCCATTCCAAAGTGTCAACAAAGGTCTCAACAAATGATCCTTGAAAAGTCCATTTGAGAGACACATAAGAGACTCTTAAAGGATCATTCAACGTGTAATGTATGGAACAGTAATTTCAAGAATTGTTTGTGTTATGCAATAAAATAAAAGCCTGATCTTGGATTGAAAATGAGATGCCACTCAAAATCAGCTTGTTTTTTTCCTCAGAATAAAATAATGCAACACTATGCAGGGTGTTTTAGAATCTCCAAATTTGATGTTGATGAAGTTTGAATTGTAAACTGATAACGAAATCCTCAGCTGTCGAAGACCCAAAATCCTGCAGTACATTTTCAGACGATGTTCCCAGTGCCAAGAAGTTAATTTGACGCATTTGAATTTTCGTTCAAACTTCAAAAATCCCCCACGTGGAGGAGATTCATCTCTTCTACATTTTCAAGGAATTCTTCTCCATTTGGAAACAAATTTCTCTCCAAATGAAGACAAATTCCCCATTTGATGCAAGAGAGATGGATTTTTGCTGCCACCAAAGGAGAAAAATTTCACATTCACTGTTCAGAATGCATTATTTTTCGTTCTGAAACTGAGATTCTGCATTAAGTTGGAAGTTCAACGCACCCTTTGGCGAATCTACACGCAGAAAACAGATGTGTTGAAAAGACCCATAATTTATTGAGGATCAACGTCCGTCAGTCTCTGACAGACAGAGTTTTCACTTGAATTTACTTTTAAAAAGTCCCGCATAATTAGACGTATTTCTACAAGAAATTATGTTACTTTTGAAGCTATTTATATTCAGGTAAATAATTTCATTCATCGCAGACTGGCATCAGGGAATTTTTAAAATATATTTTTCTGCGTGTACTGAAACTTTATGAATTTGAAATTTGTTGAATGTTGATGAAATTTCGTAGGAATTATCACGGATGAAATAAATAAAAAATGAGAGGCAATTATCGATGTACTCGATCGTGACCGTGTGTCACCTGATAAGAGGGCGCTTCGATATTCACTATCATCAATGCAACCCCGGAATTCAATTCCATTCGTTCAATCGCATGACGCAATTCGAAATCCTTCTTTCATCGGACGCAGGTATCTGGTGATTCACGTGACAACGCATCGTGGACTTGAGATATCTTCCAATCCAACAACATTTCATCAATCCTCGGTAGTATAGTGGTAAGTATCCCCGCCTGTCACGCGGGAGACCGGGGTTCGATTCCCCGCCGGGGAGGATTGTTTTTTTTTTTTAATCGTTTCCTATCGAAACATACAAACATACATCTCATTCCAAAGATTCATCGGATTCTATTTCAAAGAAAGACAAACTTTCTTTTCATTAGAAACGCCTGGTAAATGAGGTCAAACCTCGAGACACGAGGCAACTATTTCTTATCAGCCGAATATCCGAGTACGATGACTCGAGTGAACCTCGACTGCAGGCGTTACTTCACATATATTCCGCTTCCATTTCATTTGACGGTGCATCGCTGTGACAGGGACCTGCTGGCTGCTCGTCGTCGTGTAATATACATTCAGTTTTAAATGAATCGACTTATCTAACGAACAGCACATAACTGTGTTTGGGATTTTAATTGCAATATTGCAAAATGTTAAATGCTTTTTAACCTCGATTCACGATCACGAGACTCTCTCATACGGGTATAGAAACGAGATCAGATATATTAATCCATAATATTCCGATCTCGATTCGACCCGTACGGCGGTGTGATGCCTCGAGGTCAGACCTTTACAAAACATATTACGTCAAATAGTGAATAATAAATCATTGAATTACTCTTGAAATAATCACCGCTCGACTCGAATTTTCATGTGACGTTGATATGTTATGTGATGTCGCTGTATAGAAACCGCGCGCATTCCGTTTTAAGATTCAATAAGAAGTGAATTCTATAGCTACGGATTCCCGATTCCTTGGGTTTATATTATATGTCATTATCATAAATTATCGTACGCCGATATGTGACCGATGAATAACGAGGTATCCGAATGATTGAATACTCAGATAAGGATTCGATAAATCAAATAACAAGTATCGAATGTATCGCATCGCTTTTCTGGCCATCATCGATCATTCGAAATTGTGTTTTGGACATGAAGGAGAATAAGAAAGCTTCTTCATGTTCAAATCAGATGTAGTTTTTATGATTCCTTATAGGATAAATGTTGCGTCAACGTAACATAACTTGGTGGAAGCTTTTTGTTTCCACGACATTTGAAAAGACACTTAACGAGCTCGTTTGGAAGCAATTAACACACACAATTGTGCATTAATTTTCAAACATTTTTGTATCCCCAAAATAATAGACAGAATTTTGAAATTCAAGCCACAACATTATAAAAATCGATGTAAAAAAATGCATGAATTTTCAACACTACATTACTTAATTTCCAAAATTCCTCCCAAATGTTTCATCATGTTATGGTGTGAAATTAATACAAAAAATTCTGAAAATCAATATACATACATGAATGAATGATTAGAATCGCGTGATTTGATTGTACGATGAATTTCACAGATTCTTCCTTGAAAATTTCAGACTGTTTCATAGATTCAGTTCAAAGAGATCTTACAGAAAAAATATTCACTCGAATGATAAGTTGGTATTTCTTGAAGCATAATTTTCATCAATAACGCAAGCAATTCTCAAGATGCAAGGGAAATGTTTCGCATTTCTTAAATTTTCATACATGATCTTTCCAATGATATTTACTTTTTGAATCCACTCATTACAGCAATGCGATAAGAATGATTCACACACCAATTATAAACCCTCTTTCTGCATGTCTAAACAAGAACATGGTCTATGGCTCAGTGGTAAATCTTGGGCTTCGACACCGAAAAGGCCCACGTTCGATTCAAACTGCAGAAGAAAAACTTTTTCCATCTTGCGAGATTTTATTATTTTTTTTCCTTTCATATTCAATTAGATATTGAATCAGCACCATTTTTTGGAGGGAGAACCACCATATATGAGGGTTTTTAGAAGTGAAAACACCATAAACACGTGTTCATATATTTTTTGTCCTTGGCAAAAACTCCTAGATTTTATCTAAGAAATAGTCTAGGAAAATATCTGAGAAAACGTCTAGGAAAAAGTCTAGGAAAAAGCTTAGGAAAATTTTTCCTACGGGGTGTGCCTTTTTTCAATACTATGTTTTACCATTGGAGTTATCGTACATATTGAACAAGTGATAATTAGATGCGCAAAGTGTAATCGCGCATTGATTTCATGTACATTATGAAAATTCAATATGTACATTTATGAATTTTCATAAACTGTTATGAATTTCAAAACTTTTGTTTGAAGTTCATGAAATATGTGATTGATTTTCCAACATCCAAATATGGAATACAATTCATATAGCGCCCTTGAAAATTAATGTACTTTTTTCTATGAACGTATATTAAATTCACAAACATTTTTAACAGTGTAACCTTCTATACACAAGATTTTTTATTAAAGATTTAAACATCTGGAACGTTCGGTAAAACGCTGCTCAATCGATTTCTGATACAAAAAAGAAGCTTCCTAAATTCCTTGGAGTGGAAAAATTCGCTCTTCTCTCTGAATCTGAAAGAGTGAAAAATCACGTGTTTCACTCCACTAAGTCTCAGAAGTGAGCCAGTCCGCTTCGAGTGAACTCTCACTCTTCTACAGTGAAAAATTGACTCTAGAATGTGAATGACTGTGAGTTTTTAACCTCGAACCACAGAATATCACTCTAGAAGGGTGGAAATTCCACTCAAAAGAAATTTTCCGAAAGACAGGCTCACTTTTGGCTGGCTCAAGAGTGAAATCTCATTCTAAAAATTTTAGAGAGTTGAAGAGTGAAAATACTGCAAGTCCAGGAAAAGTGAGATTCCACTCTTACTGAAGAATTACTTTTCACTCCATAAGAGTTAATTCTCACTCCACACTGAGAAAAATGGAGTTCGAAAGTATGGTAATCTTTAATGCACTGAAAAAAGAATTTATTCCAGTCAAATAAATATTTATTTGTCCTGTACCAAAGAAATATTTATTAGAATTAACAAAATATTCTTTGGAACCAAAATAATTTATTGGAATCAAATAAACGATTAAAACCATCTATTTAATTCAAATAAATTATTTTGGTTCCAAAGAATATTTTGTTGATTCTAATAAATATTTCTTTGGTACAGGACAAATAAATATTTATTTGACTGGAATAAATTTTTTTTTCAGTGTGGGAAATTGAAGAATATTTGTTAAAATTTGAGTTTAATTCTTAATTTTGTAATGAAAATAAAACAGTTCACATTTTTGTTGAATTTTATTAGAAAAAGAATGAAAATTTACCAATATCTTACAAAAAATAGAAAAAAATATGAACTTTCCAGAAGTCGCGCATGAAATTTCACAAAGTGGATAATAAAATTTCGAAATTTCGTGTTTGGTTTAATTTTCTATTAAAGATTACTATATTTCCGAACTGCGCTTTTCTCCGTGCAACAGAGTGAAATTTTAACTCGGTTTAAAGAGTAAAATTCTCCCTCCTTTTACACGGAGAAAAAGGAATTCGCTGTGGCAGCGAAATCTACTTTTGCTGGGTTCCTTTTGCCAGAGCAGCAAATTTTTTGCTGTGACAGCAAACTATTTGCTCTCCCAGCAATCTTGTTAGCTGCGACAGCGAGTTTTCAGCTGTGGCAGCAAAAAATGTTTGCTATCACAGCAAAATTTGTTCGCTATTCTGTATATAATACTGAAAATTTGCTGGCGGAGCAAACATTTTTTACTGCCACAGCTAAAAAATTGCTGTTATAGCAAATTTTTAGCTAGGTCATCCAAAAAATTTTGCTATTCTATATATAATACCTTGGTTTCCCTGCGTCAGCAAATTTTTTCTCTCCGCGTAGGAGTGGATTTTCACACAAAGAGATTTAGAGAGCCCGTTTAATCAAAAGTTACAGTAATCGGCTGCTGCTACACGGAGAAAAGAGTTGTTTGTCTGTGACAAAGAAGGCTTATAAATTATAAATAAACCATATTTGAGTCAAATAAGATTTGTCAATAGTTAAAAACAACCTCATTTAATTGAAATCAATTCGAACTACTGTTTCATGGAGAAAAAAGAATTCGCTATGACAGTGAAACCCGATTTCGCTAGGTACCTTTTGCTGGATCAGCAAAGTTCTTGCTGTGACAGCAATATATTTGCTATCACAGCAACCTGGTTAGCTACGACAGCAATTTTTTAGCTGTGGAAGCAACAAATCTTTGCTCCCCCAGCATAATTTTGTTTGCTATTCTGTATATAATACTAAAAATTTTGCTAGTCCAGCGAAAAATTTGCTGTTTCAGCCAATTATATTGCTCTCTCAGCAATTCAGTTAACTGCGGTAGCAAATTTTTAGCTGGGTTAGCAAAAAAATTTGCTGTCCTATATATAATACCTCGATTTGCTGCGTCAGAAAATTTTTTCTCTCCGTGTTTTTCAGTGTAGCTTCATGAAAGAGAGCCGATCTTCGATCCGATTTGCGAGCCGAGCCTATTTGTCAAAAACAAGAGGCAAGCCAGGCCAAGCTCATGCTCAAAACTCGCATTAGCTCGGATCGCGGCAACACTAAATTTAGCTATTCTAATATCAAATATACGAAATAGCTACCACATTGTTAGAAATTTCTGCATTAATTTGAATGTTTTCGCTGGAAGTGTTTTTCAAGTACATGCATGAATTTGGTTTCATACAAATTTTGCATTAAATGTAAACTATAGCATAATCTACACTCTTTTCATGGTTTTGTACATTAAATTTAATGTGAAATGTGTATGAACTTGATTTCATGTATACGTAATTGAAAAAAAAAACTTGCAAATATTTCTGACAGTGCTGCACAGCTGATTCTTAGCTACACTAAAAGAATTTTATTCGAAAAATCGAGGAACAAGGAGAACAAAAAATGATTGCTCAATTTGTAAAATTATTAACGAATATTTCTCTGAACTGTTGGAAAATTCACTCATTTTTCCCATTTTCACGAGAGAATTCTTTCGGTGCGTTCTTCATCGCTTGATATATCTATAAAGAATTCTTTATGAATGTTCATAGTCCAAAACGTATTTATTAAGACCTCATCCCGAATCGCTGTACCGATTTCTTCATAATAAAATGAATTATCTCTTGAATATCAAAATGTCGAAGTATCTCGAATACTTCAAACCACGTGCACCATTATTTCAAGGTTTTTAGTATTTTATCTATCCGTATTGGACCAAATACAGTATGTTTGTCGTGAACATAACGTCCCACGTGCTATGAATTTAATTAAAACTTATCAACGAAACTCCCAACTGTTCAACAATACAACTCTTCACTCACAGAAAGGATTCCTTGAAATGAGAACATTTTTCTTATCGTTGGAACAAAACTCCATTTTTCCTTGAGGCTAGAAAATTTCACTTGAATCAAGAAAAGTTTGTTTTGATTTCAAAAGAAGAAGTGTTCATCTTGCAGATATTCCCTTTTATTTGTTTCATCTGTTCCATATTAGTTTCGATTCTTCTTCGATCACTCGTTTAGGAATCTATACAACAAATCTTGTGCATTATTGTGCATTGTACATTCTTCTTCCATAACCGAGGAGTCGAAACTTTTCTACCTGTTCTCTAAATGTTCCCGTCGAAAGTCAACCGTTAAAATTGAAGTATATATTCATCCCTGTTCCTATTCCATTATGTATGCACCTGAATATATTACACGTGTTCTCTCGACATTCTTTTCCTCGAAGACATATATATATATATATATATATATATCAAACATACATCATAGATTAAAGATTCAACGAGAGTATCGAATGTGTAGCGATCGCAAAAATACGGTGGGTAGCGGTAGCACCCTTCTCGTGTTTCGTTTCGCCATTTCAAGAGAATCAACACTTGTGACCTCGTGCAATCAGCCGACGACCTTCTCTTTGAAGTGAGAAAAATCTGTTTTAGATGATAAAACATCTATCTACTCATTTATCTAGGCGCATGATACTATCCAAGGGAGGGGGAAAGAATCACTTGATTTCCTGATTCTTTGCAAATAAATTTTCATAAAGGTTCGTTCCGTTTCATGAAGAGTGGAAAACGATGAAACGTTTCTGACGAAAGGAATGAATGATATATCCCATATGGAGATATTTTGCTGAAAAAATTCTGCAGAATCATAAATAATGTCTGAGATTCTGACGAAGTTCTGATGAATTGTTAAATTTTTCAAACGCTTTTTCTGAACATATGACATCTGAATATAGTTTATCAATGTATTTATACACTGAGAAGAAGGTATATTTATAGTTAGCAAACGGATATTTGTTTATGGGGAAATAAATATGTATTTCACGTGAATCTATGATAATTCTGTCAAGTATGATTTATCAACTATTAACAAACGTTTGTTCCTATCATTTGTTCATTATTCACAGAATACACTGAAAAAAAGAAAACTGAATATTCACATCTAATATAATAACTTCGTGACAAATATAAGAATTTTTAGAATCCAGACTTAATAAATATTTCTTGGTATTAAATATATCGCATACTCAGATGATTTTCATGTGTTGTAAATGTAGAAAGGATAACAGAAAGATTCATTATCTTAATACTTAATACACGTTCTTCTTGTCTAAATGATATACATTCTCATAGTCATATCACCGGTTTTTATTTATAAATGCTAGTTAATCTCAATCAAGAGCGGGATGTAATAATATATACGAGCAATATTATTTATGAGAATCAGTTGATGGAATAAATAATTCATCAAGAAATAGTAATTAATAGATCACAACAAGTAAAAAATTGCTTTATGAATTCATGAAAAAAGTTATGTGAAAAGCTTTCAAACATTTTTTCGGTTCATTTTCAAATGAAGTTTAGAAAAAATTGACGAATTTTAGCCGATTGACTTTGAAAAACTTTGAATTTTCTCGAGATTTCATTTGAAAATTCACTTGAAAGGTATTTAAAAGTTTTTTTACTGCAAAGTAATTTTTTGTACTGCGAGTTTTGTGCTCTGAGACGTCTCACTTGACACTTTCAAATTATGAGTCGGTTTTTGAAAATTAATTCTGAACGTAAACAAACATGTTTTTGTACCTCGAACTGTCATATTTTTCTGTGAATATTCACTGATCTATAGTGAATATGCACTGGTTCGTAGCGGGATACTTTTCCCTGCAATCCAGCAGAATCCCACTGATTTAGATTTATAAAGCAGATGGTTTCATTCAAACAAACTATTCCCAATCAAAATTTATTCCAAGTATTGAAAAATGATTGTTCTAACAACGAATCATTATGCGATACATTTAAATGGTGATGATATGAAAATCAGATAGTTTGTGAACGAAATGGAAAAATAATTTTCACTATAGTTACAATCGCTGCTACAATGTTATCATGAAAATGTTTGACTTGAGATTTGTTGTGAATGAATGGTATGTGAAAAAAATGGATAAATCAGTTTTTACGAAGAGCGAAAAAATAATGGTACATTACCTCAGTGGGGAATCGAACCCCGATATACTGCTCCACAGCAGTTGTTCTAACTCGTTAAGCTACTGAACTAATGTATGACAGAGGAACATAAATATCAGTATATCAAGGCTGAATTTTGTTCATTGTGAAGTTGGTTGTTTTTCCTCCGAAATCAATTTCTTCCAGTCTCCTCTCGCACTCTTCTTAATTCTTTTAAACTTATACACGAGAAAAATACTTATTATTTTACAAATTACGATTTCAGAATTGTAGCGGGGACTGCACGGAGAGAAATGTGTATTGGAAAAATTACCATTTTATTCGTGAACTAGAATTATTCGGAAAAATCAGACAATAATTTATAACATAACTCCTAATCATTGCCAATTGTGATGGTAAAAATCCAAATCAATCTCGCTTTTTACCATCACAGCTGGCAATGATTACGAGTTATGTCATAAATTATTCTCTGATTTTTCCGAATAAAATTGTCATCTTTTCAAATAACATTCTCCCCGTATATATCTGTGAAATTAGTCTATTCAAAATGTAACATCGCATCGAATATTACGCCGTTAACTCCTACCACTCCTACAAAAGAAGGTTATAGCAACAATATCTGTCTCTAACACGTGACAATAATTACTGCTTTCTCAAGTGTGGTCCAGTTCTACGATTTTACAATCATCATTTCAAAGATAATATTTTTTCCGTGTATGAAATCCAAACACTTGGATACACAACTACGAATAATGTCCGCACAATGTGTAATGCTTTCACTGAGATAGCACAAGCTGCAATTTTCCAGCATAAATACAATATTTTCCCGACGAGTGTACTGAAATTTTCTTCATTTCAACGTACTATATTTTTTTCGCACAAAGTACACAGAGGTTGAAACCAGAAATTTCAGGAAAAGAAATATAGAATTCAAAAATTCTATTGAATCGTTGATAATCGGTCACTAAAACTCACTTGAAATTCCTCACGAGTTCCCAACTATCGAAAAGTAACGAAAGGAGATTATATACTTTGGTTTTTATCTATATCAAGGTCAATAGTGGTGAAATCGTAGATTATGTGAATCACAATTTCACAAAACAATTTATAATTATCTACAAAACATGGAGAAGAATGCAGATCAAAGATAGAGTAATCTTCGATAGAAAATTAAAGAATATTTTCTAAATTTGTATGAAAGATACAACGTTTCACATTTCTGTTGAATTTCTGTTGAACTTGAAAAAGAATGAAAAATCATCAATACTTGAGAGCCATGGAGCATTCAAAAACGAACAAAATTTTGAATTTTCTAATCACATACTCTCTAAATCTGAAAGAGTGGAAGCAGTCGTTAACAGAGACGAGCAATGGTTCCTATTTTTTTTATACTATATTGTATTTGAGTATACCAGAATAAGAACCATTACTCGTCTCGAACCGTTAGCGACTGTGCACAGAAATTCGTAATTGTCATCAGTTACATTCCATGATCTTTTTTCTCCGTGTAATTTGCCTTCTGGCTGCCTAAAATGTGAAATTTCACTCTTCAGGCAGCCAAAAGAAGACCTATTTTTCAGCTCGAATGGAATTCTATTTAATGAAAAAATTCCATCTCGATTTCTTAAAACCGATTAGATTCGAATAAGATGAAATAGGAAAGTTTCTTGACAAAAATCTGACTGAAATTGATTGACGAGTTAATAACTTCGAATCGGATTTCCAAAGCAGGGAAGTCATCGTTCAAAATTTCCTTGGTTTCCTGAAACGATTGATAATTGTAATCCTGTATCGCGATGTACCGTTGATCGATGAAACATCAATCCTCGAAATGTTTACCCAATAAATAATATCTCAACCTTAATATACACTTCCAAATCACAAGTATAGCACTTGAGTGAACTCAAAAATAGCATCAGCAGCAACACTTTTTCCAAGAGGGCGGAAACTTATTCCCATACCCAATAATTAGCTGTGAGAGTGACAGCCACTTTTCTTGAAGCTGAAACTAGCAGCCGATTGTTATAACTTCTTACACAAACCTCCTATCAACGATTAATTAAATGTCTAAAACGTTTAGTGGGATGTCATTTAATTGATTTCTGGTGTGAAAAAAGCTTCAACAACGCTTAATCGGAAGTTAGATCATTCATTTTTCAGATTCCACAGCTAAATTTTGCTGAAATTTGCAAAACATGTGTAAGATCTTGAACTCGTCTCAAGTATTTCTCAAGGCAGAAGTTATTCATTGCCTACTAGAAACCATAAACCATTAGCTCTGATCAGAAAGCATCGTTTATTGATTTCATCTCTCCGCATCCCAATTTCATCCAACTCATTTCATTGTCGAAGTGCAGATCGAGTTGACTGTAGTATTAACTGAATCCAATTGCCTCAACGCTAAAGAATTTTCATAACCCTGGTAGAAATGCTTCAGGGATTTTGACGAGTTTTATAACTCGCTTGACTGGCCAAAAACTAGACACTTGCAACTCTCTCGCCTGAAACATATAAGGCATTTACAGGTGTATAATTTTTGGTTAACGAAGCGTTACAAAACTCGTGAATCTTCACAGTATTTTTGCTTGTCAATCCACGGTTGATTGCTTCCCTTGGTTGGTCAAAACGTCATCAGTTCCGAATGAGCGATCCTTCTTCACACTGAAAGAATTTTTTACCGTAAAATTCATCAAAAAAGTACAGTGCAGCTTTAAAAGATGAGTGAATTTCCCAACAGCGTGGAGAAATATTTGCCACAAATTTTACAAATTGTACAGTAATTTTTTGAAGAATTTTTCCTTCGATTACTGAGATTTCAAGGTTCTTTTTCGAATAAAATACGAAATAGGAAATTTCTACCACTTTTAGGGGCAAAGTAGGAGATGATATCTCATTGAAACAGCTCCTACTTTTCTATCCGATGCTTCTATTGAGAAGGGGATTATTAGCAGCAAAGTAGAGGCAATATTTCGATTCGGGATGCTACTTGACCCATTGAATTAACATCAATCGACGAAGCTCTAGCTCCGCCAATTTTCAATCAATCACCTCGGGATTTTTTTCTATTGTATTCGTGATATGATTATCTAGTGAAATACTTACGGGTTTTTTATTCAACATTAATTAACGAAATTTAGGGTGAAAATTCTACTTTTTTCTTCAAACCGATGCCATTTCGTGGAAAATGTACATTTTTCAAAACGGATACGTATTTCACTAGTAGCTCTTGGATTACAGAAAATCATTATTTTTGGTTCTGTGTTCTACTTCAATTCTGGACTGAGTTATTTATCCCACCGCACGATCATAAATTTTCACAGTGCTCCAGTCATTCACCTGTCGAGCCGCCATTTTTCACAATAAAATTCCACAAGAAAAATTATTTTGTACTTTAATATTAGCGGAACACCTTCGTGTAGTTCAATTTGAATAGGAACTTTCTAATTTTCGAAAAAAAAATCTGAAAAAGCGTTATTTTTGGAGGGGTCACTGTGGTGTTACCCCCTAAGGGGAGGTTCTTGTCAAGCGAATTCCGATATAAGGTAATTTTCTCAGCCCGGAACTCACAATACTCGAGTGAGAACTTTGCAAGAAGGCTATTTCTCGACCGTACATGAGATTCCCGATGCGTTTATATAGTTCTGAGATTTTATTCGAGAGTGCTCGGGTGTTTAGATAGAGTTCTGAGGGGTCGATATGTTAGAGAGTACAGAACTCTGAGAACTGACCCCAGATGAGCAACGCGAGTTCTGTGTATTTCCGCGGGAGTTCTCATTGGTTGGGGTAGAGTTCTGGAAAAATATGCTTTTCTACATTTCAGAACTATCACGATCTAGCTCAGAACTCACAATACTTGAGTGAGAACTTTGTAAGAAGGCTATTTCTCGACCGTACGTGAGATTCCCGATGCGTTTGTATAGTTCTGAGGGGTCGATGTGTTAGAGAGTACATAACTCTGAGGACAGAACCCAGAACTCGGTGTGATTCTACCAGAACTGTGACCAGACTCGATTATCACGGCATGACGTATTTTCCGATCAGCTATGCTAGTTCTGGGGATCTCCAGAGGAGTTCCCCTTGTATCAGGGAGAGTTATTGCAAGAACTCCATTCCACTATCCCATCAACTTCTGGGACCATTCTTCTCACCCCTGACCATTCGCATCCAGAATCCTGTTTTTTATGCCGATCCTTGAAATTCGTGGTTCTAGGGGAATACTATCCTTTTCTTCCGTCCACCGCCTATTTCGGAACTATCTCCACAACTCAACTGTGGAACTGTCAGGGTTGGAAAAAACCCGGGTTTTTTCGGAATTTTGTGGTGTTTTTCGGGTTTTTTCGGGTTATTCATAGTTTTCGAACATCTTCGTCTTTTTCCTTATTATCTCTTATATTTTCAAGATGTTTACAGTCTTTTGAGAATTATATCTGTTTCATGAGTTGAAACATCATGGAAAAAGTATAGGATCAGTATGTTCAAACCAGTCATTACGTTGGAAGAAATTCGGGAATAAAAATTACTGGTTCTTATTCCCAAATAGGGAATAATATAGTTGACAACAGATGAAAAATTGTTGAGAAAGATCATTGATCTTTCATAACGTTATTTTAACTGCAAAAAATGTTCCCATCACCAGCGTCGCACATGATTTTTTGTGATCGAGAATCTTACTTCTTTCCCTGAAGCCAAAAATCATTCTTGACAATATTAAGGTTTTCACTTTGTATCAACTTTATCAATTGAAAGGTTCTCTCCCAAATTTGCATCATAAGCAATCTATTCCAGACAGCACCAGATTTTCCGTTTACAGCTCCAATTATGCGACTTACAATGAGTTTAATATGAATTCAAACTGAACTTTTCATGAACAAGATAATATTCAGAAAGAACTCATATTGAGACTCGATAATAAATTCTTCGGGCATTCAGTGAGTGGTCATTTTGAATTCATTGAATTTATACTGAACTCATCGTTAGTCGCATAAAGGAGACTATTCAAAAGGTATTTGAGAAGTTTTCATGACTTCAAATTGATAATTTGTGTTAGCTGCGCTGTTTTGGATGAATTCGCACTAGTTTCGATTTTCAAACTTCTAAGTATGGGAAAGTACTGCTTTTTTGCAACAATTTTTGTTTTCATGTCAAGTATATCCCTCATCTAATGAAAAAAACCAGTAAGTTTTAGGAGCAATGATCGCGTTCAAGATCGAAGATGATAATTTATATCCTACTTCAATGTTTCGAGCAGAAGTTAGAAAATTGTATGAAAACACTCGCATTAAATGGTGGAAACTGATGGGAGCCAGAACTAATACTACACATAAACTCCCGAACGGATTCTGTGAATTTTGCTACCAACTGTTGAGTATTCCACCGAGTTCGGTGGGACTAGAAAGAGTTTTTTCAACTTTCGGACACGTATGGTCCAATGTACGGAATATATTAGGTGTAGAAAAAGCTACCAAATTAGTCCAATTGTATAGGTATCATAATACTCCTACTGATCAAAATGAATGGTGAGATAGACATATCAAGTATATAAGCACACTTTTTAGATTATATATTCAATAAAAAAATTTAATGCTGTTCAGGGAATTTCATTTTATTGTTCTTTAAGCCATCAATCAATAATTATTTTCAGTGGGTTTTTGACTGGGTTTTTTCGGGTTTTTTCGAGTGGGTTTTACTTGAAAAAACCCGGTGAGTAAAACCGGGTCGGGTTTTTTCGGACCAACCCTGGGAACTGTGGAACCCTTTCCATAGTCTCAATCATCAGCACAATCCCGACCATTCCGCCCATATGGGTTGGAGCGTCAGTTAGTTCCCTCATTTCTGGGAACGCGAATTTTTCACGTATATCAACGGAACTATTTCCGGGACTGATTGGGAACTGTAGAACTATGCCCAAGGAACTCAGAACGCCATCCAAAAAATTTTTCCCGTAAATATGAGGTGCACCGTCAATTTGGCACCCCATTGTTTGAAAAAAAAATGTTTCGCTCATATTAAGGGAACTATTTTTGGGACCGATTGGGAACTGTAGAACTATGCTAAAAGAACACAAAACTCCATTGAAAAGATTTTTTCTGTAAATATGAGGTGCCAACTTGACAGGCATCGATTAATCATGATTCGCTGATGAGAACTATCGATTTTTGATGAGATGCCGAATAGAACTGATGGAATTTCGTTCCATTCTTCAGAAAACTATTAGTTTACCATGATATGCTGGTCAGAACTTTCGGAATTCCGTGAGTTGCTGCAGGAAACTATCAATTCATCATGATTTGCTGGACAGAACTCTCGAAATTTCGTGAATTGCTGAAGGAAACTATCAATTCATCATGATTTGCTGATGAGAACTATCGATTTTCCAAGAGATGCCGATGAGAACTGAGATCCCTATGGCCTACACTGGAAAAAACTTGGGAAGACCAGCTTCCCAGAATTGCCGTGAATAGTGCCCCCAACGTATTGGTGTATCTGTTCTTCCACTTTGAGTAGTCAGATCCCCCAAGATGAGAAAATATCTCATCAGCTGAAGTTAGCTGAAGTTGCTGTTCTTTCATCTTGGGAGATCTAGGGATCCTTTAATGAGGGATCGGACAATCAACTGCTGATTACGGATTGGTCGGCCGCCATTAGTGGGATAGGTACTGATATTTATGAAAATATTCGAGATACATATTTAAAGTGAGCTTATTCATGTATAATACTTACAATTAAGTGAATCTGAAACATTCTTCGAACAAAGCATGTAAATACATTTGAGAAAAATGATTTTAATAAAATAACATACACTATGCATGCTTAACTAAACTATAGAAAAAACCGGAAGTATCCCACTAATGGCGACTGATTGTCCGATCCATCATTAAAGGATCCCTAGGGAGATCCGACTACCCAAAGTGGAAGAACAGATACGCCAGTATGTTGGTAGCACTATTCACGGCAATTTTGGGAAGCTGGTCTTTCCAATTTTTTCCCAGTGTATAGAACTCCACCGTATAACCCATTTTCAACTGTTTCCCTTGCGATGCTATCATATCTTAGAAGAACGTAGCATATCCTTTCATTTAATTTCCGAAAAAAGTTTCCCAAGCACATGTCGCATCAGAACTCTCGTGTTTTGACATCCCCACATCCCAATCATCTCTAGAACTCCGAGATATAATCCATTTTCATGTGTTTTCCTTGCGATGCCGTTATATCGTAGAAGAACTCAGCGTATCATTTTTTCAAACTCGATTTTTTTCACAAATTTACTTGGAACTATCGTTCTAACTTATCAAGAACTGTAGAACTATAGTGGATGCGACTAGAACTGATCAGGGTTCAGACAAGTTTTGTTCAATCAATTTCCCTGAGTTTTCCCTGTGATTTCCCTGAGTAAAATTCTAATTTCCAGAAATCGTCGGATCGTGAATATGTCCCTAAACATTTTTTCCTCAGTGTATAATTCCTAAGATTCCACGATTTGAATCCAATTTTGATTTCCCAGAGTTTTCCCGAATTTCCCGGGATTCCAGTTCTGTTTGAACCCTGATCACTGATGCTTTTTTGTGCGATGCTGACATTTGATATGCCAACTTCACCGGTATGGTGGCAGCAATTGGGGAACCTTTTGTTTTTTACGCCTTCGAAGGCAGCGCATAAGTCGCTCGTATGTCGATATTTTTCTACTAAAAAATTATATAATATAGTTAAGTTATAAGTAAATATATCCTTGAAGTTTCAGAACATTCGATGGAATACTTTTTGTTCAAAAAATTCCGAAAAATCACCTAAGTTTTAAGCGTTCACAGTGATATAGCCCCTTAAACGCACCTTGCTTCCCTGAATCGACTGATATAAGAACCTCATTTTCGAAAAAAATTGATTCAAGGGGTTACACCTATTTGAACGGTCTGAAAAAAAGCCTTCTTTGAGAAATTTTTTTCGTTGTGATCAAATAAATCAATGGAAATAAAATTTTGCAGGTTTATCACACATATATTAACCCTTTAATTAATGGATTTAAGGACATTTTACGCTTATAAATTCCTGCATTCAGTGCATTTCCGGTGCTCCCAAGTGGAAATAATACTGCGAAATGAATAATAATTGAAGTATTCAAATTCGAAAAAGTTCCATGAAAATAATTTTTTTTTTCAATTCCATTCTTCAAAATAGGGGATTTACAAATACTTTAAAAGAACGTGTTTTTTTTTGGAGTGGTCTGCGGCAGGACAAATAACTCTTTCAATTTTTATTCAATCGACTTGAAATTTCAACTGTAGCTTCTTAAAGAGATTTTACAGAGAAGTACACACGATTTTTGAGATTCATGGATGATTACGTGTTTTATAAACGTTTGAAGATCGGGTTATTTGGTGGAAACAAAAAGTTTTGACTCCGAACTTGTGTCAAATTGCAAAAAATGATTATTTTCCAATAATCGTGTGAACTTCTCTGATAAATTTAATGTAAATTATGAAAAAAAAATGTTTTTTTTGTCCGAGGTGCAACAATAAAGATGGGATTTGTTCTGCCGCAGACCACTCCAAAAAAAAAACCACGTTCTTTCAAAGTATTTGTAAATCCTCCATTTTGAAGAATGGAATTGAAAAAATAATTATAAAAAAATGTATACTTTAATATATGTATAATAAACCTGCAAAATTTTATTTCCATTGATTTATTTTATCACAACGAAAGAAATTTCTCAAAAAAGGCCTCTTTTTCAGACCGTTCAAATAGTTGTAACCCCTCAACAACTTTTTTGCCTGGTACGGCAGATTTGACAATCGCTGGTAGTCGCTTTTTAGAGAACACTAGAAAAATGAAACTGGCCATTGTAAAATCACGTTCATTCAGTCAGCAACTTTCTCGTCCAAAATATCCTTTTTTTTAATATAAAATTTCTTTATTTTATAATTAGCTTTGTCGTTATTTTCGTCTAGAAGTGTTTTCCGTGCATCATCGGTCGTCCTTCGTGTACAAAAAAACTCACTTCTCCATGCTTTCTCCATAAATAAATAAAAACATTATCCCAGTGGGGAATCGAACCCCAGTCTAGTGCTTGGAAACAATTGCTTCTAAACCGTTATGCTACTGAGATAATGTATGAAAGGGAAACAAAAACATTAGTATATAAATTCTGAACAAATTCTCAAAACAAAAGAACATTGTTCCTTTTTCAAGAACTCGTGTCGTGTTTGTGTATTTAAAATTCATAAAAAGTATATATACCCTCCCTGGTAAATAATGGTTTCTACGTCTTTGAACAACCGCGAATGGCCATAAACCGTTGCAAAGTTTGTATTGAATCCCATTGATCAGTGGGATGCAATAGACTTTTTGAACCAGGGTTCAAATCGACAAACTTTCCAAAAGATAGAAACTAACCTCAACTAACCTTCGTTCTCATTTCTCATACAACGAAATATTGAATTTACAATAAATCGAGTGGAACAATGATAACAAAAAAAGAAAAAAGGAAAAGAGAAACACATCCATCAATCACTGCGGATCTCAGTCATATGTTCGTGCGATGATTTGTTATGTAAGGTAATAAAACCATAACACACAATTATTTCCTTCTGTCTAACATTGAAACGAGTTGCTCTCGTATTGACATTTCTATAAAAATCCACATGAAAGTTTGTATAAATTCGTACAAAAGAATCTTGTAAATATGAAAAACAACAAAAATAAAGTAGTTGTGTAAACAAAGTACTACGATTCAATTAAGCGTGTACTCGAGAAGAGCACATGCGCGTTTGCACCTATTAATCACTTTAATTTGTATTCCTATCTCGTTGCAAGCACAAATATGCGTTCCTTCGAGTTGTTCTATTTAGGTGTTTTTCGATAAAAATTCATAGAGATCAGATATCAAAGAACAAGGACAAACCTCGTTAACCTTAACGTTAGATAACGAAACTATCGAATTCATGGTAATAATCTAATCACAAGATTTGACAACGTAACACGATGTATTTTAACCATAAGATTTTTAAATGGACGCTCGAAAGTTCCCCTTGGCCCAAAAAGAAAGTTGAGAGGACGACGACGATGATGAAGAAACGATTCAGACTCACCTTCTTTTCTCCTTATGTTTTGTCTTCTTTTGAGGATCCATCGCGGAACACAACTTCTACTGCACAACAAAAGGTTTTTTCTCTCCAAATGCTACGTAGATTTGTTATTGATAACTGAACACAAAATAAACCGCCGTTTATAATATCGTTTAAATCACCATCCACCAACAACCACGAGATTGTCAATCAATCGTTCCACTGTATATCATTGAAACAATTATGTATAATAATACGAATACGATACACTTTTTTTCTTTCGTCACTTCACTGTAATCAACTCAAATCAACTGTTATGAACCGTGTTATATACTGTACTTTGTTCACGCGGCCTCCTTTATTTTTCTTCTATTTTTTTCTGTAGATGTCCACGTTGGGGACAAATTTGATGAATTTCATTCGGTTCGCGATCACTTCAAGTTTTTAAATCAGTATTATTTATGACCTTAGATTGATGATATGATTCGATAATATCGAACGATTGGAACTCATGATGCGTTTACTGCTGTTCATGACGAATACCAAACACTCATGGTGTATAGCAGCGATGGCGGTGCAAGGTATCGTTAGTGGCGCTAGTGGTCTCTGTATTTGTCGTATTCGTTGTGTTTTTTTGATGGAAGAAACCGATTGTTGGACATCTTATTGCATTATTATGCGTGTGTGTGTGGGGATGTGGGAGTTGGGAGCAGTTGGGAGGAGGAGACAATGTAGCTGACGTTAACACAACATCCCTCTCCCGTAACATCCCGTAAGTCAAGTTTCTCTTGGATCCGTTCAATCGTGGAATGGAAGAATACCGCCACAGCCAATCGAATCTTGTGTTTAGTTTAGGCTAAATTTTCAACAACAATAGAAGAAACACATTGGGTTCAACGTGTGATGCAATTTTCAAATCGATGTTGTTGTGATTTTTAAACACGTGCACGTCGAATTCGAACAGTTTTATGTACATTTAATCATTTTTTTTAATAACTAACTGTTCGAACGAATATGGTATATTGAATAAGCAATAACCTCTTTATTGTTGTCAAACAAATTCAATATGAATAAACCAAAACGTAAGATTTAACAATTCTTGATTATTTGTTTAATATACATCATAAGAATAATATTGTATTTAATTTTTAGGTAATATTTGTCAACCGCTTCCTAGTAGCATCACCAATCATATTGTAACATGCGACAATAGCGATCAATATATCATTAACTTTCTACAAAATACGTTACCTCCTTGCGACGTCAAAGGTATTGGAGATGAATTGAGAAAGGTATTATTATTCGGTAGGGAATCAAAAGGTCCAAAAACTTGTTTGATCCACAGTACTTTTTGTCCAATAGTTCTTAGGTTCATTTGAATTCTGTTCACGTGATAGAATTTTGGATTGAAGTATCATTGGCGACAAGTCAACTTAATATAAACATGCCCGAAGCTATCAAAAATCGTTGTAGGGCGTTATTATCCAAGTTTATATAACTTTTTAACTAAGATAGCGATGAGAGTATGTTGCGACAACTGGGCCTTGGCCAGAAAATAAAAAAGGCTCGTGTACCTACAGAGATCGTTGTCTATATAAGAACGATTGGATATAATTTGCATTTTTGACTGCTAATCTTCTTTTACATTTGGTTATCTTTGGAACTATTGTTTATTAGAACTTTTTCCTTGGAATTATGGGGTTGGATCAAATATTTTGGAACTTTTATATCCCAATCTATTTTGCAAATACGCGTATCTCATGACACATTCACAGTAATATTCTCTATATTTCTGAATTTTCCATATTCTTTGTGAGTTTCCTTTTTATAGAAATAGAAAAGTAATCAGAGAAGAACATTTCTCGAAGAGCTAATGTGAAAACTGTGATGCGTCCCTGTTTTCAACTCGAGTATGATCGAGGCTACCTCCATCCATGTCTTATTGGTATTTTATTGAGAGTTTACGTAGAATGTGCAAAATTTACAAACATGAAGATGTCATATGAAAAAGAGAATCTTTGCTTCGAAGGGAGAAATATCCACTTGCAGAATTGAAAATCTCTGTGAAGCGATGATTTTCTTCAATGTTTTCCAATTCCATCGGTGAACTAGATTCCTGAAATTTGTGAATTGTTAGAGAGATACTTTCAAACATTCTACCACGAATCCAAGTGGGTTGAAGAAAATTCAAATTTGCAGACAACAACCTCTGAATGGAAATTGATTGATCTTGATTCAATTTGTTGGAAAATTCAGAAAAAAAGTCAATATATCATTTTTGAGAATCTATCATAAACAGGGTGTCTATTGTTATTGAAAAATTCGATTCCAGGACTTTTCCAGGAGTTTCCAGAAGGACGATCGATTGAAAAGTTCTAAGACTGTGATAATTTCGTTTCGTTATCATTTCAGAAAATGAATCCTAATCGATGGGGCTGTATCCCACGGAGACGAAGTTTTGCAAGTTTTTCATTAATTTGCCTCGGCGCTTAGTAAAATTTACAAGTGAAGTTATTTATTTTTCATTCCAAGAGATTCTGAATCGATTGTTCTGTACCTTACAAAAACAAATTTTCACAAATTTTTCAAAGGCCCGAACCAGTACTTGGTAAAATTGACAACATTTGAACAACCGATTTTCCATTGATTTCACGTATCTACACAATTTTATCATGTTCTTCTTCGACACGGAAGAATAAATTCTCAACTTTAAACCTTCTTCGATACTTTTTCTCTTCCAAGTTCGACCAGCTCGGATTTTGATATCAACTTGTGATTGAATATTATCCATCCATGGAGATTTTCTCGATCATTTGAATCATATTTTTGACTTCTGCAATGTCCAACGAAACTAAATCCAAAGTGTTATTGTAATATTTCAATCAGATTTCGTCGTGTAAATACGTTTTATAAGACATCTATTACAAAAGGGACGAAATTTTCACTTATTAATTCTTATTTCATCGAGTAATGGTCGTGGAATAAAATTAACAGATATGTTTCATTTTGCATTTGGATAACATATGTGATCGAGTTTTAAGCTCCAGGATATTCAATTAAAATACGAATATCGAAGATTTTAATCAAAAATACAATTTCAACTCTTTTGGGATGAAAAAAAAATGATGCAAGGTTTTTTCCAGGATTTAAGGATATTTGAGGAGTAGTAGATACCCTGTAAATCTCTAGTTGGAAACGTTTACGGTACAAATTTTGATCGTCAGTGTGAAGTTTTTCCATAATGAGTCAAAAATTTGCATTTTCCTGAACCCCAAAAGGTGATGGATTTGAATTGTAAATTAACGTTGCACAGTTTTTTTTTCTATCGTATACCCATGTTACACACAAAAGTTTAGTTTTGTTTTGAGTTCCTCGCCAAGAATGAGACTAGAAGAAATCTACACCCTGTAGCAATCACCCGAATGCTATCTTTCCCTGCATCACATTGCGTAACTACCCTGTGTCGAGCAGAATTGGATAACAGCGCTATCATCTGAAAAAATCAAATAACCCGTAGTATTCTAGGTTGAATGCTTCGCCAATCATTTATTCTTCATCTTTTCACAGTCATTCGTGTTCGGCAAACTTCGAGTGAAGAGAAAAGAGAAACTCAATACGTGTAAAAAGACATTCCTGAGCGTAAGAAAACGAAAATCCTTGGGTTTGGACAAAATCAGTCGTCACAGTAATTTAAAGTACAAAGATCTGTTACCTCTTCACGATTTATGGTTGAATTACGTCAAGCAATTACTCGGCGATAAACTGTTCAAGAACGTCCCACGAAGACCAACCAATCCCAATTGGGAGACCATAAACCAACAGTTCATGAAATCAGATTTTCATGGAGCTAAAATCTCTGTCGAAAGATCGAGGAATCCAACTCTGACTAGGCTCCAAGGAATTGTCATTCAAGACACAAAAAATACCTATAAAATAATCAGCGAGGATAATATTATCAGAAGTGAGTATCCCTCATTGTCTCCTATACAACAAGGTCTCGATACTGAACAACAATTTTACAAATTTCCACAGCGATACCAAAGAATATTGTCATGTTGAATATTCATGTGGGTAAAACAACGTTGCGATTTCTTGGAAAACAGCTTTCCCTCCGACCCACCGAGAGAACGATTAAAAAATTCAAAATTTCTCGTATACTTGATTTATGATCATTGATTTTCGATGTACAATTTTTCTTATGATAAATAAATACTCGTCAAAGACTGTACCCCCAAAAAACACACCGATGGACGTTCAAATTATTTATTATTCCTTTTTATTTCTCTCTTTGATAGACTGTTTTATCGGTACATTGTAATCGTCTACTCATATATTACATTAATCATCATCATATAATATATAATGTAATATACATAATGTATGTATATTCAATGATCAATATTTTCTCTCTTGTCCTTCTTTCGCTAATTTATACCTTAATTTTTATCAATAATAAAAATAATAATAATAATTAATAATAATAATAATAATAATAATAATGACATTAATAATAATAATAATTTTATAATATTCATATAATATATTCATGCTATTATAGTCCCCCACATATAATGGACATTATTCTAAATACATCTTATAAATTCTACAATTGTTTCAATTTTTCGTTCGCTGATATATTTATAATATGCATAAATGTTTTCACTGCCAAGATTTTTTTTTCAAATCAACGATGATCCTCACAGATCACTCTGTTTCGTTATATTCATTCTCTGGGCCCCAAGCGTTGTACATTGTACTCGAATACTCCATTTGATTCATTCAAATGATAATACGCTATAGTTTAAAAAAGAAACCAATGCACGCAGCGCTCAAGTGCCCTTCCTTCCAATTACTTTCTCACGGCACGAAGAATGGAAAAAAGAAATCAATGACAAAACTTTCAATGGAATGTTCAAGATTTTTTTCTCAATACGAGATATATATATATATATATACATATATCATACGACAGGCAAATTCGTCAATTTAAATTATTCTGCTTGCAGGAATATACGAGTTGTGAATGTGAAAATATGTTGCACGGTTGTTAATTTTCATTCGCGAACTTTTATATTTAATACTATAAAAATGAATGCAACTCACACGACATGATATATAAAAATCTTGGCAAACTATGCATATTCAAAAAAGAAAAGATTGATGAAAACAGGGAAAGAATATAGAATACGGCTCGTCTCGCGAGCAAATAATTTTTGCTTCCTACAGATAATCACGAAAATAACAAATATTAACATGGATATAGCTTAAGGAACTTTACATCCATGCGCTAATCCGAATAAACAGTGTCCTTTCTGTAATTCTGAGAACTTTCGGTGACAAAAATACGAAGGCTTTTCATTTTAGGTAGAGTCAATTTTATCCATCATCATTCACAGACGTCCCTTTCTCGCTTGTTGTAGCACTTTTCAGAGATGGAGAGAGAGAGAGCCCCCAATTAGCTCATATAATAATTTAACCCTGAACATAAGATTAATCGTGGGGTTAAAACTGAGACGTAATCAAGAATAAGAAACGTTACACACATTTCAAACAATGATTTTGATTTTTCAACATTCAATATATAAACTAGGCTTATGAGTAAGACAAAACCTTTGAAGACAGTTCTTTTATTCAGAGCTTGAAGTAACAATTAGAGAAAAAAACCTGTACAATAGTGGGAAAATTCAATTAAAAACACATTGAAAATAAGCTCATATACACACATTATTTCCATGCACCCTCGTGCGCAGGATTCGATTCTTCAACGTGAGAAGAACATTTTCGATGGGATTCTTTAAAAGTTCTCGTAGATAAAAAAAATTTTCTGTTTTGTAAGCGAGATTACAATTGGGCAGAACTTGAATTGATTATCGGATCTGCGATTCAATGATAGATAAATATAAATTAAATAAATATATATAATCTAAAAAAAACAAATGAAATATATATATAAACATATAATCTTTCAAAGTTCATCTTCGAATTTCATGAGATTTTATATTCAAAGGATGAACTATGCTCGCGTTGAAGAATTACACCCTGTTCAGATGCGCACATCATAAAAATCATAACACAGATGAAAGATGTATTATGCGTTTAGAAAAAGAAAAAAAGAAAATGAATTTCATTGAATCAAAGTCTTATAAATATTGACTTACACTTTACTAACAACAAAAGATTTTTTTCTCTGATAAATAGAAATCGTACAACAATCAACAAAAAGAAAGAATTGCTTTTTTCTTTTAAAAATTTACACGTAACAGGTTTAATTTATCGACACAATCAATACTCTAACAAATCAATGGAACCCGGGGGAGACGCTATTTCGATAATAAATTTCATAAATCGTTAATAAAAATTAAAATTCACATTACAATCACTTATAATTGTTTTTTTTCTGCTTCATACATCACTCAGATTCTATTAAATTAAGGCTCTTCAGCGCATTTATAATGTTTCATTTTCATTACCTCGAAATAAGAAAGGCACATAGAGACCATGAATGTGTGTGTATATATATATTTATATAAATATATACATACACATATAGATCATTGAAATCATGTCAAGTTCTTCAAATATATATGCACATGAACTATGTTTTTTTTTTTTTATAGTTTGCTAAGGTGAAAAGAAAAATGAGAGAAACAAACCCGACATTAAAATCTCAGTATTAGCGATTTTACTTACAAACTACGATTCTTTCAACGATCTTTTATACACTATAACTATTTTCAAATATCCTCTTAACGTGACCTAATCGTTACTCTTGTTCCTTCTAATCGTTCGTTAGAAAACACAAACCTAAATATGTGGGAATCATTGGCTGGAAAAAGAGAAGAGAAAAGAAAAATAAGAGAAAGAGTATATAATATCGGTTTATCGCTTTGTCTTCAAAAACTGTCCCTCCCGCAATAATATTCAAACTGAAGCTTGATAAAAAACGAAACTTTGTTGTTTATCCGTTGTGTACGGCTGCATACCTCACATACTGTAACCCTGGTAAACCGAGGGATTAGACGCGTATACGTTTTGTGCTGGAGCGGCGTATACGCCTTGAGGAGCGTAACCTGTGGATGCCATCATTGCAGGTCCCGCGGTCAACATCAACTGTGCCTCAGCTGCAAATAAAACAACCTCAAAATTAATACCCTACTTCCCCTTACAAATCTGTATCTTCCTTTTTTATACATCAATTACAAAATGACTATACACTCACGCATTATCATGGGATTGTGTTCGTGATGATCAGTCTCTTCCATTCTTCTGCTTTCGGCTTCTTCCAATTTATCGACCTAAAACACGAGAATTCGTAATGTATCGTTCGATAAGTTCAATCTTTCTTATGAGAATAGTAGTTATTATATACCTTAGTGATGTACTCTCTTGCAACTTGAATGAGATATGGCATCGCAAAGTGTAGGATACGATGTCTCCATGCGAGCTCTAAAATAACATCTGGATGAAGTAGATCGTAACAATGGAAGAGACACGCCGCGAAACAGTCCTTGGATCCTCTTTCCAAGAACCATTCCAACAATTCCTGAGCGACTTCGGTGTTACGAGATTCAGCTGCGTATTCCATCGCGTCTCTATCGATAAAAAGAATATTTTTTATACAACAGAGTAATAAGAGATATAGAAAAGTTGATCGAAAACAAACCAACCTAAATAATCTGTCCTTTTTACAAAGTTCTACAGATTGTTTCCACCTGTTGTTCCCTTTATACAAATAGGCAGCGATTCTTCTGAACTCGATGAGTTCGTGTTTCTCCAATTGTTGAGCTAAAGCGATGTTGTCGAAATTATCAAAAGCGTCGATCGACGTTCTGAGACCTTGATAATCTTCCTCGTCGATGAGGAGGTCGTTCAGAGCTTCGTTGATAGCTTTGTTGTTCAAAGCCTGTACCGATCTCAAATACGGTTTGACCAATTGTAAATGATTCATTTTAGTGAAATACGTTACTGCTCTGGTATGATCCATTCTAGGCGCGAGTACCAATAATATATCGTTCAAAAGAAGCGGTTTGTACTCGATGTAAAACTGTATAGCTTTGTAATACAATTCAACGTTAGCCACTTTGGTGATGACATCCTTGAAATGTCCCTCGCGCCAAGCTTCCGTCGGATGCTGCATCATGGCAAAAACGGCATTATCGTACTCTTCGTACTTGTCGTACAAAAAGACAAGCTCGGCCCATAAATGCGCTTGTTCTGCAGCGCGAAGGACTTTCGGAATATTAACACGGGACCAAAACAATTCCAAATGCTCTCTCATTCTCTGCGGTTTGTATTTGCTGTAAAGAATAGCGAGTTCCGTAAACATTCCCATGTGAGCTCTTTCGAGACCCAAAGCAGCTTCTAAGAGATTGATGAGTTCCTCGAAATGTCCTCGATCTTGATAATAATTGATCAAATCCTCAAGTTCGTCCGCGTGAACGACTATATGCAATCCACACATTTGAGCCAATCTGAACTCTCCACTGTCGACGCAAGCGAAACAAACTTCCTTCCACGTGCGAGTCGAGTTTGCCTTTCTCGCGCTATCCACGGCACCTTGGAACTCTTTCACGTGGACCAAAGTTATTGCCAATCGAGCGAAATTCGACACATTGTTGTACAACAATTTCGCAGCATCGTACATTTTATCGTCGAAACAACGATCGCCGATCTGCGATAGCAACAAACAAAAGAGACATACATACATAATAAATAAACCATCTTCTGCTGTACATAAATCAATAATTTGATTTTTTCACAAACCTTTTGTATATCAGCATGATTAGGCCCGGAGATGAACTCTTCGAGATCGGCAAGTCTATTGGTACGCGCGTAAGCGTAAATCAATTCACTTTCGATGAAAGATTCGCGGGCTTTCTTACGAGCCATTTGTAAATAACGAACTAAATCCTCCCAGTGAGAAGTGCGATGAGCTGTTTCCACAACATCGACGTAAGCGGAAGGATCGTCCGCTTTGATGAAGCTATCGATAGCCTCTTTGACTAAACCTTTTTGTAACTGAGCTCTCGCTAGTTGAGACCATACTGCTGGTTCGTTACATCTAACCAACGAATTAAAAATATTAAAAAATAATCTACATTTGAGAGATTTGTATAACATTTACCTTTCAGCGAATTCGTAAGCTCTGTCGAGATTTCCAACTTGTTCGATTAAAACTTGAATAGCCGATGTGTTGACGTCGAACTTTTTGAATATAGCGAAAGCTTCTTCGTAAAGTTCATTGTTTATCGCGATATTCGCTATATCCGGAGCGTCGTAGTTGTCCAGACGATTTATGTATTCCATCACTCGCGTGCGATCAGCTTTTATCGCTGTTAAAATCAAGAGATTTTGTAAGTTGCGATGGTCGCTGAATACGCTGCTGTCTAAAACGATCTTCTCGAGGAGTTCGATCAGTTCGTTGGGTAAATCGGCTGTCATGAAGGCTTTTACCGTCACCGATATGTCTTCGGGATCTTGGGTTTCGGATAGGGCCGTTTGAACAACCTGGAAAAAAAGTACAAATGCAAACAATGCTAGTGTAAAAACAGAGCAGATTTGAAATTTCGACTCCGGGGACCCCATCCGATCATGCAGCAAATTCTATACAAATCCCATTGATTTTCAAACTCGTATACGCCATATTAGATCTCGAATTCCCAGCAATTTTTCAATCAAACTTCATTTAAACCCACAAAACATTTGACTTTTCCTCTTCGAAGCAACCAGTAAACTTAGAAAATTCAAGTATGGATGTAAAAAAAAGGTGATATCGATATCCAACTTACTTGATCGATCAATGGTCTCTTATAAGGATTACTCTCCGACAAAACTTCAGCCCAAAGATCGGGATCTCTGCGTCTAACCAGATATCTGGCTTCGCTTTTGAATAGACTATTCTCGTTACACACGCTGATCAATTCTCGATCACACTGACCTCGCTCGTACGCTATACAAGCCAAATGCGGGTCTCTTTTTTCACAATATTTGCCCACCACTCTGCTGTCGTAAAATTGATTTTCCCTGAAAATGAAAAATCGATTAAAGCATTTTTTTCTTGTCTCTTTTGAATGAATGAATGAATAAAGAAACAGCAAAAGGATGTACTTTAAGAATCTTTCGGGATTATTATTGCTATCGATATAGATCTTAGCGAGAGCATTGTGAGTCGCAGGCTCGACGCAACCCTCGTGAACGCGAGATTCCAACCAAGGTAACAAGAGTTTCAAACGATTGCGTTTTTCAACTTCTTCGACGAGCTCGTCCGTCGAAAATTGTCCCCGCACAACAAGAATAAGATTCTTTATAATATCCTCGGAACAATCAACGTCCAACAATCCACCGATAACCACCGGCAAACGAGACGGATTCACCTAGAATAGAATCAAAAATATTGTTTCAATCTTGAACAAAATTTCAAAATTTCAATGATGAAGAATCACACCACTTACTTTCTGAACGTATATCTCTATATACTTTTGTAAATTATTTCTGTAAAGATACAGCACTAGATCGTGAACAAAATCGAATCTGTCGCAAACGATGATCAAAGGTAATTGATCGGACAATTTGGCTTCCTTCAAGAAATTCTTCACTCTTTCCGGACTGTAACAGTTACTCTCCCTGCATATACGTTCAACTTCTTTGATTTGTCCGGTCTTGCACGCCGCTTGAATGTATTTGAAATGTACTTCCTGATCTTGACTGAAATTCACGATAGATCCGAGGAAGTAAAATAATCCCTCGTAAGATTTGAAACTCTCGAATAAATCTGTAAAAATATACAGATAGATGGTTAAAATATGATATGGATTCGATTGATATCTCAAAAAACCCTTATAAAAAATACCTATTAAAGCTTTCGTAGTCAGTTGTTCGTGATACTTTGTGGCAATTTGAATACAGATTTGTAAATTTTGTCTGATATTAGCGGTTAGCATAGCCTTCAAGCATTCCAAAGAATCTTCAACGGATAGAGTTCCGAAGAACCCAACTAGCCATTCGGGGGACAATAAATGCGTATGCACGACAGCTCTTTTAATATCGTACAAATCGGTGTAATGCTCCAAAGCGCGTTGCAGAAGACCAGCTTTTTCGCACAACTGCGCGATGTGAGCTCTGTCGTAATGGGTGAACATTTGATTGCTCAGAATTGCATCCGCGACTTGAGGAGCGGACATTAAATTCATTTCCAACAAACGAGTTTGCAAAGCACCCTCGCTTGGTCTGTTATTCTTCAGAGCGTCCAGTAGAAACGCTGTGCATGGTGGAACCATGTTTTGTTCCATAAATATATCTACAATCTGTAAAAAGATTTACATGTTAGAGATAAGATAGAAGATGTGTTATTGATATTTTATGTGTATAAAATCAATTCTTCAATTTACTTGATTAATATCGGCCAACGGCTCATCGTCTTGAACCAACATTTGAGCGAATGCCACTCCTTGATCGGGATTTATTCTCATCACGTTTCTTAATAAAAATATATAATCTGGAGTGTAGGAAACTTTCTTGGCGTAAAGAACTATTTTTTGAAATTGTCCAGTTTCGGCGAAACATTGAATGACCTTGTTGGGAACGTTGGCTCTCAGATACACACTCAAAGCGAGAGTTGGATCAGCTTGTTTTACCAAATCCCCCAATTCTTCGCTGCACTCCAGTTTGTCCTCCTTCAACCATTTCTCTAAAAGTTGTTTACGGCCTTGGACTAGCACCGGTCTACACAATTCCAAAGATTCATATTTGTTCAATTGACCTTGATCGAGAAGGATTCCAAAATACTGAAGAAGAGGGGATGATTGACCTTGGGTGGTAGGAACCTACAAATTATGATTAATAATCTTATGAAGAACTTTTCTAATCAACAAAACAAACAGAAACATAGAGAGAGAGAGAGTTAAGAACCTGTTGAAAACGTTGGATGGTAGCAGGAGTTCGAAGTATTCCTTTAGGAGCGTTAGCGGCAACTTTAGCCGCCTCAGCGTACTGACTATTCTGAAACAGCATATTGAATTTTCTAACAAATAAATCCTCCGCTCCGGATAGATTGTTCCTCACTGCCATTCTCAAAGCGAGTTCGGGATTTTGTAGTTTTCCAATAATGTAGGGGATGATATTTTCCTCGTCGACGGAAACGGACAGAACTTGACCTTTCCGATTAACGCCTATTATACCACCGGAAGCTTCGTGAGGAGCAGTAACGAATATAGTATCTCCAGAGATACGATTCATAAATATACAAGTCGCGGATTCTATATCGTACATGTGTATGTAACCGTACTTAGTTATTATATATATAACATCGTATTTGGAGCTGACTTGCATAGCCACTGGGAAATCATTCCCAGCTTCGGCGGGAAAATACACGTCGACCGCTTTTTTGGGAAAAGGATGATTGCCGGCCGGCGCCTCGCCAACTTCGATTATATGCAATTTTGCCCCTTGGCTCGTCCTCGCGGCAAAACAAAATAGATTACTCGGTTCTGGATTGCCTTCCATTTTGAATTGAGCAAACGCAGCCGCGTGTCCTTCTATAGGTTGCGAACACTTTCTCTCCACCGAGTACAACTGCATAGCGCCAACTACTCTATTGTGTTGCGCGGAGATACCAACCAACAGAAGCCACGTTTGCTTTGGATCCGTTCTGTAGTTGATTATTTGGCATCCTTTTAACGACGAATGAAGTTCAAACATTTTATTGGGTGTCGAATCGCCTTCCATGGACCAGTGATAGACTGAACTTTCCGTTACCAGAGCTAATGTGTTCAACGATATCCATTTCCAAAACACTACATCCTCCGTCATCGTGTGGGCTTTCATCTTTGATTTCATCTCTATGTTGAATATCTGAAGAGTTTTTTGAGCTGTTTGGAATATCAAATAAAATACATTTTAATTGTTGTTATCTAAGAATTGAAAGCAGTTTAATCGACTGATTAATACACCCTAAATTACACCCCTTTGATAAAACAAGTATCAAAGTGAAGTAAAAAAAAAAACAGGATAATCTAAAGAAGAATGCAATTGTGTGGCTCTTAATCATTGTTACCACTCGTTTAAAAGGAACAGTTGTAGTACGAATATGGATAACATGAAATGCAATGTATCAAATTTCAATTGAATTCATAAATTTTGTTACAACGGAAGATAAGATATACATCGAATGAATGGAAACTGATTTCTCATAAATAAACCATCGATTCAGGTATCAATGGATTAACGAATTTATTCCCTTGATCGTGTTTACAAACAAAATTCTGGTCATTCATTTAATACATTTTCATAAACTAAATACTGATGATGGAAAATTAAAATTTATCCAATTCTTTTTGTAAAGTAAAAAAGGAAAATTATGATAATTTTCTAATTTTCTCAACCGGAAAAAGTGAAAGTTGTTTGTTTCTTTTTTAAATCTCACAAATACTAGAAATTAATTGAGTTAACAAGAGTTCTTGAGGTTTTATGAATTCAATTACAGATGGAGTAACTGTAACCGAACCGAGCAATAGAATTAAAATATTGTTTCGTTTTATTTCTATTTTAGTTCGTATTAATGACGTTGCTTCACCGTTGAATGAATTCACGTCAAGCTGCTGATGAAATTTTGTTTCAAATGGAATTTTCAAGTAAAATCAGCAGCTAATATCAATAATCTCTCTCTATATATATGTTTATGTTCAGATATCCAATTCAATTCTGTCTGTTTTGATCTACACTCGACAGAAGTTTTCTTTCTAGACAACAGTATAAATAGAAATGCAAAAACTAAGTTTCCGTGACCAACGTGAAAATCAGATAGAAATGATAAAAGAGATGCTATACCCTTGAGAGCGATGACTTTACTAGCCGGGTTCATGATCGCAGAATCAGCTGTAATTGGTCTTCTAATAGGATTGGCGGTATCATTCATGTCTATGATAACCACCTGATTTGTCTCCCCGACTTTCTCTCGAACGCAAATAAATTTATCGGATTCCATGGTGAGCATATTGAAGCTGACATTGTTGGCGTTGATTCCAACAGCTGTAAGCTGTAAAGAAACATTCATTAAAGATCCACGCTCAGCCTTGTATAGTTCCTAAGATCATTCCGATAATCAGATTTATACGAATCTCTGCTTAAAGGTTCATAGATTTTCGTACAGAACGTTTAATCTCGTTAAGGCAATAAAATTAATACGACGATTGAAGAGATTGATCTTTGTGCTTCGTCAAGCACAATATCTAGATGATAAAAATAAAGAATACAAGAAAATCTCTCTCATCGATAGAAAGTATAAAGACTCGTCATGTGTGTTTCAGTGATTTATTATAAGAAAAAAGAATTTTAAAGAAGGTTTGTTTTTCTCATTTCTAATTTGAATGATGAAAAACCGTGGATCGAACGAATCGACGAATCCACGAATCCACGTCGATTCGTTCTCCACCGAGGAAAATGAAAAATCGAATAATCAGGTTGAAAAAAAGTATTGACAAACAAAAAAAGTAGTGTCTTTGAATACGATCGGCTTTGGAAAAGGCGGAAGCAAGGGGCGTGAATGGAGTAGACGTGGCCCTCGTGTGTGTATGCGTAAGTATACGTGAATATATGTGTGAAAGTGTGATTGACGATTGATTTGAAAAAGAAATGATCTTTGAAATTTCTCGCTCGAAAAGGGAAATAAAGATACATTCTATTAATAAAATGCATATAAAATATAGATATGTGTGTTAAGAGGTGAAGGGCAGAGAGGTATAATTGTCAAACGTCAATTAAACCTCTATCACAATGAGGAATGTGTCAATCAAAGTCCAATTACGGAACGAAGAAAAAAACAAGAATATATGAGAATCCGCACAACGGATTCGAGAGTATCGAATAAAAGGGGAGTACAAAAGTGGTGTAATCGGACAATTACCTGTAGATGTTCCTGAAACCTTATGGGTAGTAGCTGCGTCATTTTTCTCACAATTTCTTGATCCAACGAGTTGTTAAGAAACGACCACTACCGTTGTAACTCTATTCCGTATTATAACGAGCACTGTTTCGATATTTACACGATTTATCAAAAGGTTCTTATTTGACAGAGCCAGGACCGTCAGCAGCAGCAACAACAGTAACGGTGGAAATCTAAATCGAAATGCTCAAGCCCGACTGACGCAAAGAACGAATGCCGTCAATGCTTTCAGCCGCTGCTGACACCCATCATGGCAGCCAAGAAAAACGATGCTTTTTCGAACTCTTTCACTTTTCGCTGATCAATTCAACGATTCCCAACGGCCTCGATAAATTGTCTTCCCTCATATGCGCCCTCGAATGTCAACTCGGTTCGAATTATTTTACCCGTTTCCCGATCAATCCCTTGGCAGCGGCTCGATAATCATTCAGAATTTTACCAGCAAAACACTATGACTACGTCTCCATTGTGCTGCACTTGATTCAATTTCGTTTGGGAATATTTCGAAATTTCACGGCATTGTGAACCAATTGGAGACACGCGAAAGGAGGTACGAGCTCGAAGAATGGTGGATTCTTCTGGAATGGAATTCAGTGAGGTTCGGATTTGAAAGGGTTTTGCAAGATGGCGGCTATGGCCGTGTTCCGAAGGTGATACGCCAGAAACTCGATTGCTCGTCATTGGCTCGAAACTGCTGATTTTTTTAGGGATATCGCTACACATTCCTCAGCGGTGAATCAATGGGTGCTACCAGATAGCACAAGAATTCCTAAAGAGCTCATTATATATACAATGGATTCACGAAAAACTCTTTTAGAACTTTTGTGCTGTCTGGGATCAACAAAATTACCCAGAAAACAGCACAACAGTTCAGGATGAGTTCATAATGAATACATAAGGGCTATACCTCCAGATGCATCAAAACTACTCTTAGACAAGAAAAGATATAAAAAAACAAACAAAAAGTTGAATCAACTCTGAATTTTACTTTCTCAGCTACGTTTATTTTTATACAAATTTTTCCAAAGCGCAGAATTTTTTTCTAGAAAATCTGGAAAAATCTGAAAGTGTTTGTCCGTCCTGGACCTCTCTTTCTGTCATATAGGTTAGTCTTTTTCTAACCAACATGAGAAAAAAACTTTCAAAAGTGCAGCTCTATACAGACCTTTTTTTCACCTTTCGAGTATTCTTGTTTGAAAAAGATGGAACCAAATATGCCTTTGAGGGATCCCCTCGATGAAATATTTCAGATCTGGTACTCGACAATTGGTTTTTACATGTACAAGAAAGAAAAAAATCAGTTACGCTAAAGAAATATTAACGGCTTCCAAGGCATCCACGATCCACTGTGGATATTTTTGATCAGGATACAACCGTGACATGAATTCACGAACGAAATCAGGATACTTTCCCTCCTTGATACTGTTTCTAATACTTCGCATGAGGCGCATTTGAAATGCAATGTTATGAATTGTCAGGAGATGACAAGCTACCGTTTCTACGGTAACGATTTGGTGCAGATAAGCGCGAGTGTAAGTCTTACACGTACTACATTCGCACGTCTCGTCTATGGGTGACGTATCTCTACTGTACTGTACTTGTTTCAAGTTGAGTTGACCGGTATACACCAGAGCACAGCCAAACCTCTTTGGAAAAAAGACTGTCATTACTTCTCGAAACAAGAAAACTAGTAACATATAAATGAGGATGAACTTACCGCTGTTCTGGTTGGGAATACACAATCGAACATATCCACTCCTAGAGCACAACATACCACTAAATCTACCGCAAATCCAACTCCCATCAAATAACGCGGTTTATTCGTAGGTAAAATATCGGTGGAAAGATGAACCATTCGCCAGAATTCGTCTTTGCTCTCTCCTCCGCTGTAAACAATTAATTATTCCTTTTATGTGAATAATAAATTGATTTTTTCGTTTTATTATTTACCTCAGTCCTCCGACAGCATAACCATTTGTTTCTCGTTGAATCAATTGATGTACGCTCTCCGTTCTGAGTTTGGGATCCAAACCACCCTGGACGATAGGAAATATACTTTGTTCGGATGGTCTTTGATGGGCCGAAATGCATCTATCTAACCACCGGGTCGTTCTATGGAACAAAAAATTGTGCTGATTTTGTTCCATACTTTTCTAACTTTCCAATTAACTTTCATGAGTTGTCAGATTTCGATGAAGCGAATGGAGAAAAAAGTTCGGATGAATTGAGAGCACTATTTCAATTTCTATTAGAAATGAATGATCGTCAAACCTGTGCATGGCTTCCTCTACTCGAGGCCCCCTTGTAGTAGTTTTAACAACATCATCGAGTTGCATAATTATATCAGCACCAATGGCGTTTTGTATTTCTGTAGAGTGCTCGGGTGTTAACATGCATTCCGTTCCTACAAATTCAATGTCACTAGTTTGAATATTCTGTATCAAATGAATTGAAATGAAAATCTATTCATCGTAACTGAAATTAATATAAATTGAGGGCATGAAATAGGGGTCGTCCCTTAAACCACGTAATAAATTAAAATAACAAGAAGAAATGTTTTTTTTTCTCAACATTTCAGTGTCTCAGAGAAATAAATGAGATACTACAAGCAGGCCCCTGACAATCCCGTGTTTCACCTGCCCAAAACTTGTCCTGGCAGGAAATTTTCAATACGTTTGATGAATATTTCTCACGTAAGCGTATGAAATTGTGTCGCCAACATGCCATCAAATGCTCCCAACGGATAGAAGACATTTAATGGATACAAATCTAGTGAAAAATCATTGAAGTGTAAAAAAATTATTGTACAGAGAGATATTTTAATTGAATCATTTTGAATAGTTTTATCCTCTCAAAGACTATAAACGGACTGTATTTGAATGTAATCATAGGTAATCGAGTGCTCGTTTATAATTTTGTAGAACGCCAAACATTTGTCTCCATAAGTTTCTTTTTGCCAACCCAATGAATAATAAATGAAGTTATAAAAGCACTATTACCATTGTAAGGAGATTTAAATTTGACTCCTCGTTCTGTAATTTCTGCAAGGTCCAACAACGATACCATTTGAAAACCCCCGGAATCCGTTAGCAGTGCTCTATCCCAGTTCATAAACTTATGTAAACCACCAGCTTTTTTTAGAATCTCCACACCCTGCAGACAGATTTCATTCAAATTAATTTTTCTTCTCAAATTAACCTATTCTAATCTATTTCATGGCTCTATAAACATTCCAATAAATGTGGAGCGTGAACACACTTTGAGCTCTTGTATAAATGATTAATTCGATGTACCGGTCTTGTTCCTAAATGATAAGTGTTTCCAAGCATTATTTGGCAATCCAAGTCCACCAACTGTTGAGGCAGCAATCCTTTCAACGTCCCCTGAAATGAAATATTTGCCAATTAAGTTTACTTTGTTGTAACCCATAATTCCATGTGACGTGTAGCACCAAAGACAACTATGTTAGCGTCACGCATCGTTATCATAATTTTACTTTTCGATAGAACTGGAACTTTGTACAGTATTCTTTGAATAAGCATACGTATAGAATGATATCACGAGGATATTGAAAGATACTCAAGGAATTTTACAGCAAAGAATCTGTAGAAATAAATAACAAACTAATATACAAATTAATTCAATGATTTTCTTGAATGAAATGGTCAGCATTCCAGCCCTATTATTTTCTCAATCAAAAATGAAAAAATATACAGAGTGATTCTGATGGATATTGTATATATAATAATATTATTGGTAATCACCTGTGTTCCTACCGGCATGAAAACCGGAGTATCCACGTGATGATGCTTCAGCGTCATTTTGGCAGTTCGAGCTTTGCTAACAGAACATTGTGCAATTAATTCAAAAATTAATGGCTTATCTTGACTTTCCGTCATCATTTATTTTTCAATGCCTATCTTAATTTTAATCTCACTGTGTATGGAAAATATAATAAATAAGAAGATACGTTGTGCAGCAGAATGCAACAAGAAGAAATCAACAGCCAAGAAATCGCGTGCACGGATGTATAAGGAACTTAACCTAACAAATTCTGACCAATCGTAAAGAGGATCTAAAAGTATCCACGTATGAAATTGTGAATTCTTTTTCAATACATCACAAGTGGAGACGTAGTGTTTTACTCCCGCCAATGTTCAAACTGTCCTGAACTGCCCCTGTGGATGGAAAACAACAAATGAAACATGAATTGAAAGTTTTGAAAGCGCAGGGTAGTGAAAAAAATAAATAAAGCAATAATGTAAAGTAAAATGTGTGCGAATAAAATCCTTTATCGACTCAATCTCAAGAATAAACTACCTTAAGAGGTATTGCAGAAGATTTACCAATTTGAAGGCATTTAGATGTATGTATTATGGATACATATATCCTCATTTAACTTATTGTGGAGCCATATGGCATCCTATCTGGGACTATCAAATTAAAAAGAATTGGAAAACCTTAACCACATCTTCTTTCGTTTTGTTGCTTATTCAATTGGTAATCCAATGCGGTATGACGATCATGACTATAGACAAATATCTGGTCAGTTAAATATTCCAACGATTGAAATCTCATTCAAAAAGATTGATTTGTGTTTTTCACACAAAATTTTAAATAATCTCGTTGATTGCAGTGACTTGCTCTTGCTTTTTGGTCTACATGTTCCAGGGAGGTTGCTTCGTAATAATCAGAATATGTTTCATGTTGATATCCTAACTAGATCGTTGGAGTATAGATCGCCTGTGCACAGAATGTGTACATTATTGAATGATTGTTCTCTTTGGCTGGATATTTTCAATATGAGTTTATTTAGCCTCAAAGCTAAATTTAGGAGTGTTATGGTAACTAAACAAGATATATTTCATGTTCATTGATTTATACTTTTTTTCATTTGTTATATTGATATTGTTATAAAATTTAATTTCTACTTTGCCAAATGATATGATTTATGTACTTTTTATTCTCTTTTTTTTTTATTGTAATGGGTTTAAACCCATAGAATTTTGAATAAATAAATAAATGATACAGTGGTATGGCATGAAAAGTTGTTTATGCCAACGATCAAAGAATATTCAACTTTCCTGATCCAAAGTATGATATGGAGTGGACAGTGTGTCATGGTTCAAAGTGTGTGGGAGGAGAGAGGATTTTTCTCTGAATAAATTGAAGCAAAGAAAGAATTATAAACCTCATTTTGAGGAAAGATACATTCTGCTTTATCGAATCGATCAAAAATAGTTCAATAATTCTCAACTTATGAGGTATCGTATTATCGAATTTTTGCTCCATATCTACTACTATTTTTATGAGATTTGTATTGTTAGAATTAATTTTTGTTACTAGTTACACAGGAAAATTCCAGACCAAATTAACAAAGAGAAGTGTACACGTCAAAGGTTTGAATTGTGAATGTTTCGAAGCCTTGGTTGAATAAATAAGATTTTGGAACATTTACAATCCGAATCTTCGACATACACCCAAAGAGAATATCTTCAAAATTAATGCAGTCTGTGACTATTCGTCTGTGGGAAGATATTTGAATGAATGGTCGAGATGTGAATACGGAAGAGACACTAAACCAAGTTGTACCCCTGCTAGAGGAAGATATATTTGTTCTTAAAGAGAATACGAGTGCTGAAATTCTAGCCATATTGTATCGGTCAGTTTATTTAACCCTTCAAATACACACAGGTGCGAATTCGCACCAACCATTTTCATACTTTTCACTCATCGAATGAGATATTTGTGAATTTTCTTTCATACCACGTTAATCCACACAGTTTTTCCTTCAAATTGTAAAAAAAGAAAGGTCAAATTGGTCGAATAGAAACCCAGTTATTAAAGTTGCGTAGTGCGAATTTGTACCTGTGTGTACTTGAAGAGTTATTCAAAAATGCTTTGACATAATCAGAAAATCTCTCTGTACAAATTTTCTAGGTGTATTAAAGTAGATCTGTAGAGAGAGATTTATTAATTATATATCAGAGCATTTTGAATAAAATGTCAGTATAAAATTAGCTAATTTACCAGTGCTGGTATCCCCTTGAAAACTATTGAATGAATTTGAAGGAACGAAGTTTTTAAAGATCCTTTATGGCTCACAGTATCTTTAGAAACACGGTTTGAAAGAATTTATCCGTATTTAGTTTCTAAATAAACTAGTCAGCACGAAATTGTTAGTTTTCCAAATGAACCCCCGTTATGTCAGTTCCAAAAGAATTCACACACGGAAGAGAATGAACTGTTAATTTTATCAGAGCTTCGGTCTTTCCAATAGAATCTTGTTGGCAATTCATTGTTATTTAAGTGAGAACATTTATGATCAGTTCTCCATGTTCAGAACATTATTCCTCACATATTTATTCACTCGTACAAGTTCCTAATTAATTAACAATGAATTGGTAACAAGGATCTATCGGGAAGAAAGAAAAGGATTAATTGAACCCACTGTACACCCTGGTGAAAGAAATTCCTCTGAATTTTACTGAAAAACTATGAAAAAATCTGAAAAACTATGAACACCTCTGAAATCCTCTAAAAAACTCTGAAAATTTCAAAGATTTTCAGGAACAAGAACCGTTTGAACCCTGACAATTATTTTTTGCCCAGTTTGGACAGACATTTTCAGCAAAGGATGCCAGAAATTTGACACTAGCCAATTTTTTCGAGACATACTACGCGAAAATGCATGGATTTATTCAAAATATTTCTCTATGCAGTATTTCTTCAATCCCTGGTAGAAAAATTTCTTTGAATTTTACCTGTATGAAGTTAGCCCCCGAAGTAAAGAAAATAATTTTTGTTTATGGTATCCGAAAGAACTTCGTTAGTACCCGATTGTAGCAAAAAAAATTTCGTTTGTACCTCAAAAATAAAAAAGTTACAGAGATTTGAAGAAATCTCGGGTTGCCCCCGATTTTCACCGATTTTGATGAATGATAGCTCATTTGGAAGGTCTCAGGGCGTAGATCATTGTACCACAAAGGATTTTCCGGAAAAGTCAAAGGGGGAAGAGTTGAAGGCGAAAAACTGATTGGGCATGAAAAAAAATGTTTTCAATGAATCCGAGATTCTTGACAATTCTTCGATATTCCAAGGCTTAAAACTTCCAAACCATGGAGGTACGAACGATGAAAATTGCAGGGAATATTCACAATGGTTCCCAGAACTATAATTTATGCATAGAAAAGTTGCCCCAGTCGGGGGCAATTCTGTATGATTTTTTGAAGTTAGAAAATTTTAATTTTCCTACATTTGAAGGCTCATAACTTCCAAACCAAGTAGGTACTAATGATGAAACTTGCAGGGAATATTCAAAATAGGTCCCCGAACCATAATTTATGCATAGAAAAGTTGCCCCAGTCGGGGGCAATTCCGTGTGATTTTTTCAAGTTAAAAAATTTTGATTTTCCTATATTTGAAGGCTCATAACTTTCAAACTATGAAGCTACAAACGATGAAACTTGCAGGGAATATTCTCAATAGGTCCTTTGCACGATAATTTATACATAGAAAAGTTGCCCCAGTCAAGGGCACTTCTGTATGATTTTTGAAAGTTCGAAAATTATGTTTTCTCGATATTCCCAGGATCATAACTTCTAGCCCAGATAGAAAAATGTCTCCATAATGCCATCATAATGGTGACATGCACGCCAAGAAATGTTCGCATAATGGCGCCAAGGTGTTTCCGCATAAAGCATTGTTATTGGTAGCAAAACGAGGTGATGGCACCATAATTGAAACATAATGTTTACATTCTATGCATCATTGCAAGCTGAGCGGAGTTCATGATAGTATGTTTACGGCACGTTATGTTACAAAACATTCAGAGCATGCTTTTCTATCTGGGTAGCTTAAGAGGGTATTCTAGTCTAGAAGCTCGAATTTCGAAGCTTCGATTGATATTTTTAGTATCCATTTTTTTATGACTTATTTATTCATATTTCATGAGTACATGAAAGAATAAAAAAAATAAAAATATCAAAATTTCAGCAAGTTATACGTTGTTGAATTAGAGGAGGAAAAAAAGCCGTGTCCTGGTCGTCATGATATCTGCCCTCCTGGTCACCTGAATAATAAAAGTATGGATAAGTTTTGATCAGTATAAATGCCAGTATCGTATGAACCAGAAAAAGTGGAAGAAAAAATTTTTTTCGCAAAATGGTGGCTAATTAAAAATAAAAGTCGATTTTTTTACTCATTTTTCAACTTTCCCGGATTTTTTAAAAATATTGAAAATGAAAAATTTACAATAGTATTTATAATTATAAATGAAGGCATATATAAAGAATATTCATGCCAAATTTCAAGTAAATCGGTCAACTGGAACTTGAGATATCAAGACGACCGCATCGAAAAAAGTAGTTTCGAGAAAAACGCGTTCAAAGTTTTACGTTAAGTTTCAGGCAGTGTAACTGATAGATGCGTACATATAACTCATATTTTCTTAATCAGCCATCCCAGCTCCATACATCGGGCCTTCTTCTACTTCATATTGCTGATTTTCAGCATTTCTTTCCGCAAGACGAGCAGCTCTTCCTTCTTTTGAAGCATTTGAAGATCGAACTTCAGAATGTTCACAACAAACCCATGGGTTTCCACACCAATTTTTATCCCCATAAGTTTCATCATATTTGAAATGGGATGAAAGCCTTCATTAAAGATACTGACTGCTAAATAAGTAGCAATTTCGATTGTCTGAACTCCAGCATGGATGTGTTTGGGTGCAAACGTCCATATCAAAGAATTTAGTGATTCGTTGTTATTTTGAATTTCGGAATCCAAACAACGTTCCAATAAAGAATCATCTGACAGGCTTTCGTAAATAGGTTTTAAGACTGTTAAAACTTCATCAGTAAGTGGTGGATTTGCGTGTTGAAAGTCATCCAGAGTTCAAGTAACCGGAGCCTTCAGTCGCACACTGTTACAGCCGCTTCGCCCAAATCAGTCTGGGTGCCATGTCACTAAAATTATTATAGCTTTAGAAATAATTCGAATTTTGAAAAATCCTTTGAGAGAGATATTCTTGAATGTGCAACCTATCGAAATATGGAAAAAAAATTTTTGGTTTTTTCAAATTTCTAGACTAGAATACCCCCTTAAGAGAGTGCAAACGGTGGCACTGATAGGTACCACCCACTATTGCACTGGCACTTCTTCGGTGCTCCACAAATAGTTCCAGAAACACCCCGAAGGCTCCTCAACCCCGTCAAGAATCTCGGATTCATTGAAAAAATTTGTTTTCATGCCCAATCAGTTTTTCGCTTTCAACTCTTCCCTCTTCGACTTTTTCGGAAAATCCTTTGTGGTACAATCATCTACGTCCTGAGACCTTTCAAATGAGCTATCGTTCATTAAAATCGGTGAAAATCGGGGGTAACCCGAGATTTCTTCAAATCTCTGTAACTTTTTTATTTCTGAAAGCTCTTTCGGATGCCATAAAAAAATGTTTTTCTTCACTTCGGGGACTAAAACTTCATACAGGTTTGAATTTTGCTGAAAAAGTGTTCAAAAATCCTGGAAACCTGCTATCGAAAGAAAATTATTTGTTTGGTTTTTCCGTTTGACGTCATCATCCGTGCAGGCGAGTGCTGCCCCCTGCTGAGAAAATTTGTAAAATTTCAAATTGAAAAAAAAATATATCGGCATTTAAAATTCCTTCAATTTCATGGGATCGAATAATTCAGCTTTTGATTCAAAGCTATGGAAAAAGACAACAATCAACGAATAAAATTTTTCAAAATTCCATGAATCATGTAATTTCGATTCGAAAAATTTTGTAAATAATTTCATAGAACCAGATAAAAAGAAGATTTCATACGTCCAAAACTGATAAACTTTGAAAAGATGTGAGAAGTACTTACTCTACTACACTGATAAGGAATGATCCTAGTACAATCCTATCGAGCATCCGATCGCCCTTCGGAACGATGAATACCCTATGTTTATCAACAAACAAACGATCACAACGTCGCGTTACATCACTCACGATCTAACAACGAATGCGTTCGTCAACATCAAAACTTCACTGGAATTTCTGAATCACAAAGTAGGAAGGATCCGTCTGCTACCGCACACGTGACTCATTCTTTCCTTTTGAGTCGAGAGAACATCAATTGCTATTTTGCTTCATTAGTTCGCGAGCTTTCTTCCAACGCACATCTCGAACAAAGTATCATCAATCGTTCATCATCCCAAGTACTTGACTCGGTTTTCATTATTTATTTCAATTTCATCGAATTCTACGAGTGCTTAACGAAGAATCGAGTGGAAGAAAAATGTTCCATTTATGGAAAGAATTGGTATATAAATAATAAATATCCAAAAATTGGTGATGAAATAAATAAATAAATATTGTGTATGATTTCTAGAGTCGACGTCTCGCGCAGAGGGCGAACTCGATGGTTCTCGAGGATCGGGAAAACGAAGAAGAAGAAGAAGAAAATGCCACCAACGTCGTCCAAGGTATGATTTTTGAAAATATCTAGCCACTGCATAGGATCCGCAAAATGCTTTGTTTTGAATATTATTCATTCCTTATTTCACAGTTGAACCGATCAAGGAACAAGGAAAATACCGTAAGAGTATTATTTCGAGAACATGTAAATGTTCAAACTGCACAAAGTTACCGACATTGACGGAATGTAGAATCTGTTTGGAACCTCTTCAGGGCCAGGACATTCGATCCTGCGTAATCTGTTCGAATCTCATCTGCACCGAGTGTTCATCGAGATTATCCTCGTGTCCTTTTTGCAGATCCAAAATACCCATGCAGAGAAATCGAGCTGTGGAAAGATTTATTCAAACTCTAACATTGCCCTGTAAAAATGCCAGGTATGAGAGATATTCCATAAGAATCCATTCAAAGTGTTCAAAGTATGAGGATTTTATGAAATATTTTGATAATAATCTTGAATTCCAGGTACGGATGTCAAGCTTGGTTGGATTTCGACAAAAGATTCGTTCACGAGACTGTTTGTAATTTTTCCATCATCACATGCCCCTTCGGTCGACGCAAATGTTTATGGCGTGGAACTGTTATGGAGATATCGGAACACTTGAAAAAAATTCATCATCTCCTGCCGCTTTCGGATAACGGAATAGCTTTAGAAATCGCAGCATTTCGCGACAAAGCTCGTACGAAAGAGGGACGTCAATATACGGTAACGAATGAATAATATTTTACCCTTGTAATTCGCTTGTTAAACAACTCTTTTTTTATAGGTTTGTCTGTCTCATTTCGATCAACTCTTCCTGGTGCGGGTCATTCTTTTTCAAGATAATTTGGAATTATTCTTTTCTCGTTTGGGATATATTCGAACATCGAACGAGAACGTGGAAAATGGAAATGCCGAGGACCGTAGTTCGTCTCAACGTTTTGTCGTATTTGTTTACTTATGCGGTAATGGAAAACACATGAAAGCCACAGTTCCTTTTGGAAAATCCCACAACGAGATTCGTACACTTCGAATTCCTTGTCAAGAATTTTGTTACTGGAAGGAACCTGAAAAAAGCAACGATAGGATCAAAATTGAAATAATTATCAAAGAGACTGACGTGGCTGATAACGCACAGAGTTTAAAGAATTGTTTTTAGGGTACAAGATTTTCAGTTTTTATTTTGTGAAATATGTAATTAAGAAATTATGCAATTTTATGAGGATAAAATTGCCCCCGTTTGTAACTCGTATTCAATGTATCGTGTAATTCAAATGAATATGAGTTAGTTATCTTGTATTTATATAGAATTTTGAACTACAGGTTTTTGTAAATAACGTATCAGTGGAAAAAAACATCATTTTCTACACGATATTTAATGATATTTATAAGAAGAAAGAAACTATAATAAGACTGTTATTAGAATTATACGTACAAAAGTATTTGTCACAGTTCAATTGTAATTGATAAAAAGCGTATGTTATTTATTTCGAATAAACTTTGTTTCTACATTTCGATAAGTTGAGAATTTATGCAAACGCGCTTATCCTAAACATTTCTTCCCAATTGAAGAAATTTTCAGAATTATATATAAATATGAGTTTACTTACCCATCCACGACTGAGTAGTGTTATTCTTCTTTTCAACAATTTTCTTCGTGGTTTTCACAAGTTTTATCAAACTCTTCGAAACACTGAATATGGATATGGATTCGAACAGCATGGCGTATGAATTCTGTGCAGTCGATTCAAAAAAACATGTTCAATATCAGCACACAATTTGCGTCCATTGCGGTGATATTTGTACCTCCTCCAAGCATTTCGAGATCGACGCACTTCACGTTCTCCATCGCTTTAGAAATCTTTTGTTCAGAATATTCTAAAGGAACAACGCATACAAATACAAATGTTATTGATCTGATAAAATCAACATATATATATTTCAATTAAAAACAATTAAGATACCTACAAATAGGTACAATGATTTTTTATATTACATTTGTATATTTATTATCATGAGGGAAATACAAAAATTCTGATCCATCAAAGTACGAATTACCCTAAATACATTTTCTATATGATTCATCTTCGCGGTGTTTATTAATCAAAGCTCGAGGATTCAACTTTCATACGAATCGAAATCATTCTTTCGATCGAATACAACAATTTGAAACAGAAAATCAAATAAAAGGAGACTTTTTCTCAAAGCCAATCGCTGTTCCAAAAGTTGCATTCAAATCCCAAGTTAGAAAAAGAACAAAAGGTGTGCGATTCGACGTACAGCGATAGGATGATGATAATATATTTTGTAACGGAATCTACGATATCTATGATTTGTCGTGCTTGAAAATAGTTCTTCACACGAATAAATCATACATAAATTTAAAAAGAACACGGATTTATGTATTTACATGTACATGATGTCAGTCTTTTATGTAATATATAAATACTATTTTCCAAATAAAAACTTTCTCAACAATTATTGTACCATTCATAGTTCAATTCATTTAATATTATTTATGAAAAAATTGTCTATGGGAATGTCACAACACATTTACGAAGGAAAGTTTCGGAAGATAAAAGTAAGCGGATTATCTAAAATTTTACTGGACAGCTGCAAGACTGCGCTTGAATCAGCTTCGTCACGAGAAACTGTAAAACAAATGAGTGAATTATTTCTCTTTGGGATATACAAATTAGTCTTCGCTATAATCCATTGATCTGCCTAAAGCAAAAGAATCTTTACCAAGGCCAAGGAGAATCGAAGTGAAAAGTCCTTAATTCAGCCTTATCAATGTTTTCCATTCGACATGTTGACATCTCTGTTTTTATAAATTACTTATTTTATCAGCCAATTGACCAGTCGTTTAAACGTCATTGCGATTTCATGGATACCAACTTTCTGGAACGCGCGCGTGCTTCCGCTCGAATATTCGTATATTCGAACCATAAGACGTTCGGTATCAAAGTTGTGTCGCGTAACAGCAAATACTCCGAAGTTCGCCTGAAGGGATAGAATTAATATTATTGTACATACAGTTCCTTTGAGAATCCTTTTTTCTCTTAAAGGTATGACTCACCATGAAGCAATAATGGGAAAGTAAGGTGTCAGTACAACGTGGGTGACGAAGAACCACAATATTCCTAAAACAGTACCCACCAGCAATCCGCATAGAACTTGCAAACTCGAGTGATATTGTAAATAAATTCTGCTATAAGATACCAATATGGCTGTTATATTGCAACCAGCTATTATTAGCATTCGCCACAATCTTTCGGATAACATGCTGTTGTTGTTCTGATGCAATCTGTAAATGTGATAAATTTTATTTTAGAAAAATTGTTATCGAGGTTTTGGGAATAACTATCTTCACCTCATACAGACAAACAATGTTGTGTATGCCGCAAAAAACCACATGAACTGTGTGTGGGAAGAAGGCATGCCATATTCGTTGTAGATTACATCGCGTCGTATGGGCCTTGTTTCACGAATGGTATGTTTTAGTAGGAAATTTATGATCTCGTTGATGATGATTCCACCGAAGAATACGATCTATGAAAGAAATATGTTCTTTTAAATGATTATCCATATGAATTTGTTCGTTAAGAGTTAATTTTGATGAAAGGAATATTACAAACCGTATGCAAATCCCTCCTAAATAGAATTAAGGTGACAAAACCAGCGATGATTGCAAAAGGCATCAAACTGATCAGAGCCAATAATTTTCCAAACAGATCTCCTGGAAAAGTCAAGAATCGTAGGATAATTCTCGATTAAATGAAGATGTGATACAAAAAGCTACAAACCTTGAGGATATTCGACCAACGTGAGGGACAACGGTACCCATTCTATGTTATCAGCTGCGTGCACCAAATGGGATTTCAAATCGTGCAACGTATCGTCGTTTACAGATGCCATGATGTTATCGAGATTTTTGAAGAAGCATGACGCGCTACGAGCTTTATATGCGGCAGCTTGCGAGACGATGCAGGAGGATCAGGAAAAAGCAGCAACGAAATAACACAAATCACTTGAAGTTAACGGTGAGTGAAAAAACCGATAACCGCGAGCCTACACCATTCGCACAATTGACTGAACACAGCATCGTACGATATCACTGCATATCATTATTACTTGGCATTACAACGCATCAGCCAGCGAACCGAACCGAAGCAGTGTGTGCCATATTATTCCTCCTCCCCACAAACTTGATGGATCGTTCGAAAATCAAAATTTCAAACCTTATTTCTTTCTTAATAATTCGATTCCCATTTTAGAACACAGCCTAGTCCTCTTTTCTTTTTTTTTCTTCGTTGTTGCTGATGGATGTCACTGCCGCGAAATTTGAATGAATTATTTTGTAGGGTAGAAAAGTGCGCGCGCAGGATCGAAACCACAACGCTCCACCGCGGAGACACTCCGCATCAATGATCGATGGTGATCGATAGAAAATAAGGAGAGAAAGAGAAAGAGAGACATCATTTAACAGGGATTTGATTGTCGAATAGGATTACAAAATTTCACGTTCAACGATGGATTTTAACGTTAAAAAATTGGTGAAGGATGCTGGGGCAGCGTTGAGCCGAGTCGTACAGGTGATGATGATTCCTCAATTTTCTTCTCGTTAATTTATATACCACTCCACACCATTCTTCCTGTTCTGTCACTTCTGACATTTTGTATTTTCTTTCCAACATTTCATCATTCCAAAAATCAAATGAAAATTCAAATTCCAGGGATTCCAAATTCCTCTAAATGCCTCTTTTCTCCCCCAAAAAGCTTGATCCTTGGATCGAGTCTGTATAACAAATTTGTCGACTTCCTTTTAACCTAAATGAAAATTGCTTTGTAACATTGTCAATTTCGAGATTGTATTTTCCTTTGTTCGTCGTACAGAGTACCGAATAAATAACACAATGACAAGAAGAACTGATATTTAAATTATTTACTTCTCATTGTTAATTCTATTTTCGATTCCATGTAAAGAAATTGAAATTATTCGATGATACAGTAGCGTATACCTAAAATAATGAGACTTCCCCTACCGATCTTGATATTTATTCTTCATATTATAATAATTTTGCAGTTAACCGAAGAAACTTTGGGTACTTCGGAAAAAACAGAACTCGACGCGCATTTGGAGCATTTAGCGGAACGCGCTAATGCCACCAAAACATGGACAGAGAAGATATTGAGGAACATGGAGGCTATGCTCACTCCAAACCCAGGTATTGTTTGGAAAAATCAAAATATCTGTTGTACATTTGTTTATTCGTGATGATATGATAACAGGTAACAGAATCGAGGATTTTTTCTATGAAAAAATCGATAAAAAGAGACCCAATAGACTGAGCAATCTCGAATACGTTGGAATCGACATGATAGACGCCGGGAATGATTTTGGTCCAGGAAGCGCTTATGGTTTGTACAATTTTCAGATCTTTCAAGAATTTGTACAACTCCATTTCATGAAATTCAATCCACACTTTGATGCTTGCGAAATGATATCGATAGCCTTCAAGATAGTGTGACATTGAACTTTTATTGCGGAAGTTCGGTTATCTATTTGAGATAAAATTCGTGAAAAGTTTGAATCTATACTCTGAGGTATTTATGCATATATTTATGCTTTGATTTCTTGGAAAGTTTACAAATGATGGTACAATAAATTTCAAACATATTTAGAGCAGAGATAGAAAAATTGAATATTTTGTAACTTCCCGCAGGAAGTGCCCTGATAAAGGTAGGCCAATGTCAACAGAAATTAGGACAAATTGAAAGAGATTTCATCGGTACGGCTGCTAATTGTTACATACAACCGTTAAGAAAATTCTTAGATGGAGAAATGAAGACTATAAGCAAAGAAATGGCGATACTAGCGAACAAACGGTACGTGATGACATCATTTCTTTCCCTCGTTATCAAATCTTTTGATTTCTCATTCTTTTGATCGCAGATTGGATTTGGATGCGTGTAAAAATAGAGTACGAAAAGCGAGGAGCATGATCGGCCAAGAAAGCGTAAGTAATTTCTTATCTGTATACATGAAATTTGATTAACTCTGTTGTACTTTGATTATTCACTTTGTATTGCTGCGTCACCTAGGAGACAGGAGTTTCACCCGAAGTGATGCTCGATCAGGTACCATTAATAAAGAAATTAGAGTATTTCTAGTTCAGGAATCCCCTGTAGTTCTTGTAAATATACAGAATATTTTAGAACATCTTTTCGATCTTGAAGTGGAAGCAAATTCTTTCTCTATTTTTGACACTTTGAGAACACACGAATGTTCCCCAGCTGAAATTATCTATCGCTTTGAGATTAAAAATATGTTCTAAGAGATTTTAGAGTCGTTGCATCAAAGATAAATGTTCATAACATTGATCCATTCTTGCTGATAAAAAGAAGACGCTTGCAACGACGTTATCGTTCCATGATAAAATCTAGTTGTATTTTGTCTTCAAAACGTCTTCCAAAAACATCTGCTTTGTGTGTTTGAAGATTTTTCTTTGCTTGCGTACTTTGATTCCAAACTTTCAAACGCATTAGAAAATGTTGTTCCAAAAAAATAATGTGAGAATTTTTTTGCCAGGAACTTCCCAATCAAATTCATTCAAATTTTTCCCAATAGTTAAATCTGAAATCATTGATGCCACATGAACTAAATGAGCAGATTTGTAATGTCTTTTTTTCTGCAGTTTTTGTCATCCTATTTGAGTTTTAGACTGATTTTCTCTCTGAATATTGTAGATTAATATAAACTTGAGATCAATCTCTAATAGAAGAGCGCAAAACTTTCTAATTTTTCGATTTGGGAATTTCATTCTTTGCCTTATCTCGAATAACAAATGGGGACGAAAAGAATAAGTGGGTATTGGGGCCTTGCGCAGGAGGGTAAACATGCATAGTGTAAAAAATTTCATAAAAAGGTGTACAAATGATGAAATAAACTATACTTTTAAGTGAAAGTAAAATGAGAAAAATGGAATGTGAAAATTGCTGAAACTCAGGCAGAGAGGGAGCTGAGGGTGGCGCAAGCGGAATTCGATCGTCAAGCGGAGATCGTGAAATTCCTTCTGGAGGGTGTATCGAGTTCCCAAGCTGGCCATTTGCGATGTCTCCACGAATTCATCGAAGCCCAAGCCCGTCATTACGCTCAATGCCACGCGACGATGCAAGAATTGCAACGCGAACTTGCTGGGTGAGTGTTTTTAACGCTATTATTTTCCCCATACTTTTAAAGATATATTTCTTTTATCGAGGTAAAGCAAATGTAATTGAACATATAACAATGAAATCATCTATACATTACTTTACCTCGTCCTCATATCATATCCCTCTTTACACCGTTACTGCGAGATATTTTTGATTTTATTGTACACAGCTATCCCACTCTCTGGTGATCCGAGTGAGTAATGTTATGCTTTGTAATATTTAGAAAACGAAGCTTAGACAACACCATTACTCATTCGTATAGATCATCCCTTTTCTCGTAGTTGTTATTATTATAATCCTCACAATTAGACATAGCAAATACGCAAACATATCATAAATAATACATTAATGCATGGATAAAAGGGGAATATCACAATGTTCTTTTCTTTTTTTATGTATCTTTGAATGTTACGTCGATGTAATTGATTTTGCTTCTGCTTTATTATTTAGTCCCGTATCGCTTTTCTTTCTTCTTCTTCTTCTTATCCTCTCACTCTATCAATTTTCTATCTTTGCTTGCACGATTGGGATTGCAGGGCACGTCAACCGAGTCCCTTGCTGAGAGTCAACAGCGAAGATGTGATCGAGTTAACACCCTCACCTACACAGTCCCAAAACTCGCCTGTACATCAGCCATTAGCTGGTTCCACCTACGTCACAGCCACCTTCGATACCAACATTACTAAAATTTAATTCTCGATTCATCTCTTTTAACAAATTCCCTTGCGCTACAATCTTTCGATAAAACTTCTTCCTCTTCTTATTCTTATTCTTCTTCTTCGTCTTCTTTTACGGTAAATTTTCAATGAATCAAGGAAAATCAAAGCAATAAGATGTATCGATTTACATGTTAGCGTACACAAATCCACCAAGTGATTCATATAATTTTTAAGAAAGGAAACAAAAGAAATAATAATCATGATTCTTGACGATTCAAGTCAGTTGGCTGGATTTAGCGTGGATCCAAATATCCAATGCTTTCCTAACCACCTCTCGTATCGATTAGCCATGTACAGATATATATATATATATATATATACATAAACAGAGTAATTAAATTTACAAAATATATATTAATAAAACAACTTTTGAATCATGTAATTGATTTTAATTATAAAAAAAACAAATCATTTTGTTCTGTTTTGAAACAATTATTTGAAATATTATAAACAGAATTTTTTTGGATTCGCTTTTGTTGGTATTGTTATACTCCATTGTTGTCTGAAATTGAACAATAAATTCTTTTTAATAGTGCAAAGTGTGTTCAGTGTTCTTTAACTGTTCGATGTTATATCCTTGGATATGCATGAATTGTTCTCAAATTGCTTGCGAGTGATGATTAATTCTCATTGTTACTAAAAATGTCCTTGTATTAAGATTGTACCTCCATATATCCGAGTAAAAATCTTCATCCACAGCATGTACCTTTTTGTTTATATATTAATTATAAATCACATCGTATGTCGAGATACTTCAGTCGCTCATTGGGTTTATAATTTATCCCTTCCCAGTTTAACTGGGGCTTCTTATCATCCCAGCATGACCAACACAACAACAACAACCACAACAACCACGACCCATTCGATAAGTTCCAACGAGAACGGGCAGCAAGATCATCAACGAGCACGCGTGATCTGCGATTACGAAGCTAGGGATCCTAGCGAATTGAGTGTACTGCAGGACGAGGTAACGAAATTTGAGATTTGAGCAAAAGTGATTTGGAAAGAAGCATGCCCTCTGTAAAACAACTACTCAGGATAGTAACGACTCTTCTGCAGCATGAATCGCTTTAGAGGATCACTTACAGGAAGAGAACGATTGATGATTATACATTAACGTTATTATACGACTCTATGTACATAATTGAAAATTATCACCACGATAAACGATAACGTCATCGAATATTTGCATGAAAATACTTAAATATCCAAAACTCAGTTGTATTCGTTGTCAAGTTCCATAACTCAATTGGAATGTATTGGAAGTAGAATGTACACTTATTATACGATCAATTTAGTTATTTAAGGTTATAAAATATTATTAGCGATCATAAGAATCTTAAGAGACTTTTTATTATAAGGGAATAATCGAAGAATATAAAGTCTCCTAGGATCTATAATTGCTGTACTTATCGAACAGGAGAAACAATTATTGCACGATATAGTAGTAGTTTGGATCTATCTCTCTTCATCGTAGAAACATACGTATATGTATTATATCTTTTTTTGTTTTTCTATTCTTTTTATTTCAACATTTATATACTTCATTTATATATATCTATTTTGTTTCCTTTTGTATATTTTTGGTATAATGTAATACACGTGCCAGCTGATGATGAATCATGTTACGTACTTTCACAGTGTTCTTTTTGTATATTTATTATGAATATTTTTTGCATGTATTATTTGAAAATAAATACAATTGTTTTTCATTTCATTTTGAAGGTATTTTCATTTTCGCTTCCCTTTTGTTTCGATTTATAAGCGAAGGTTGTGTTTGAGTCTGCATCTTTCATAAATAAATCGGTAAGTGAATGTCACAGAAGTCACAGTCTTTTTACATTAAAATATCCACCAACAAAGACATGGTTACATGGTCGATGTGGCAATTTAATGGAACAATTATGTCTCTATCGCATCATCGTCACATCAAATTGACACGTCCACTGTGTAAGAGCTCTGTTGCAAAGATTTGAATGCAAAAGAATTTTAAATCCCAACATAGTTCAATCAATTCTCTGGTTTGTTCTGGGATACTGTTATTGAAACCAATATCAAACAAACTCGATACAAATATAACTGGGGCTATTCGTGTGACCAAGACTGTGCATATATGGTTGAATATAATATACGGATAATGTAATTGTAGTAAACAATCCATGTATACAGCGTGTGCACTAAAAACTTGTCGCTTCTCAAGAATCTCTTTCAGTTCAAGTATCATCTGTTTCGTAGAAGTAGTTTGCATAAACTTGATATAAAAATGTCTGTTCTTTTGCATTCTAGTTAACTAGGGTGTCTAGAAAATGTATTAGCAATATCGTAGATTTAAGATTTAATCACATCTCATGAATGCCGGTAACTCTGATTCTGATTTGAGGAAAGAGTGGAATAAGTTCTTCAAACTAATTCAAAAATGCAGATCCATATCACTCGCAGAAGGAATAATTCTTCTAGCATGTCCGAAGCAACCGACCAAAGAACACAGAAAAACTATTGATGAATTTTTGAGAAAGTAGTTCTTCTTGAATTTGATATTCTCTTCTCGCGATTGATCATCTAAAAATAAAGATCACGTAATTGAAATATCAATAAACAAAAATGTCACTGTACGAATCAGACCCCAAGTTTTTGTAATTTTCTCTAGGTGATCGGCATTTGTGAAATTCCTGGAGACGAAGATTACCTGATGGGAATAAGGGGCAATCAACGAGGCAAAGTACCAAAAGTTTTTCTCGAAACACTAATTGTTTGTTTGTAAAGTCAATCTTTCTTCGCTGCTATAAATGTATCTATTGTCAATCGTAAGAAAAAGAAAAAAACAAAGAAACCATATTTTCGGCAAAAATACAATTTGTAAATAATAAGTTGAAAGAATGTTATAGTTTGTTCGATACGCTACTTCGTCAATTACCGTAAGAATACAACACATGAGGTTTAAAAATTTGATTCTAGAATTTTAAACTCCCTGCTATTATTGAATGTAAGAGGTTTTACAAATAAAATATAAATTTGAACAAAATTCGTTTTGAGAATATTTTATTGATAACCGATAAAAAATAAATTACTTCTTTTTGGATACACCGACGGTACGACCACGTCTTCCGGTGGTTTTCGTGTGTTGACCACGTACTCGGAGACCCCAGTAGTGACGAAGACCTCTATGAGCTCGGATCTTCTTCATACGTTCCAAATCTTCACGCAATTTCGAGTCCAAGGTCGAACTGGTTAACTGTACAACGAAATAGTGCGGGTCAATGAACGAATCTTCATAGGATTTGTGTTGGATTGTTTGTATTGTTGCTTATCGAAAGAAGAGTATATTTACTCTTGGATGCTCGATGAAAAATTGATAGTTTTTTCAAAGAGTAACCTCGCTAAGCGGTTACTTTCGCACAATCTACCAACTGAACGTTACGATCGATTCATAGAGTCAGCCGTGAGATGTGCAAGGATAGAACATTTTTCTATTCGTAATAAATGGAGAATTGAACTTCAAAAATTGAGATTGATGTTTACAAAATGTTATTAAATAATGAATTATAATACAACCGAGTTTACAAGTTCAACATTTAAATCTTACCTGCGAGTATTTGCCATCTACGATATCTTTTTGTCTATTCAAGAACCAGTCGGGGATTTTGTAATGTCTTGGGTTAGCCATGATGGTAACTATTTTCTCCACCTGAAACAATAATATCGAGATACATTGACTTACATTAACGTATGAATAATTTTTGAAAGAGAAAGAGTAATACCTCTTCTTCGGAGCATTCTCCAGCACGTTTGTCTAAATCGATGTCAGCTTTTTTGAGCACAATATTCGCATAACGGCGACCAACACCCTTGATGGCGGTCATGGCAAACATGACTTTTCTGTTACCATCGATATTCGTGCCCATAACACGAAGAATGTGTTGAAACTTCTCTGGAATGACCAACGACTGAAAGCAAGAGTCACAAACATCAATAAATGTAGACAACCGAAAGTGAGGTTAAATAAACTCTGATAATAAAAGATTTTCATTGTTTAACATAATAAGGATCCGGATTTATGTGTTTTTAGTAGAAATTTGAATGAAATGAATAACCAACAAAATTGTCAAAAAGTATTTGGTTTGAGGTTTGAGTGAAAAATAAAAATATTGGGAAAAATGTTGAGATTTTGGATAGTTTGATGATTTTGATTTGAGGTTTTTGTATTGAAAATGAGAGATTGTTGAAGAAAAATTGGATTTTGTTAACAAGCTTTGCAATGCTTACCATCTTGCTGGAGGTGTCAACCGCTAAAAGAAATCAAACCGGAAGTCCAGTTCGTAAATGAATTGGCAGCAGCAGCAGCAGCATAGGGATATCAAGGTATGCTTCTATGGATTGACATTTATAGGGAATTTTTGAAGAATTCTAGTAAGTTACTCTCCATGAACCAATTGGGTCTTTGGAAACCCCAAAAGAATTCTTAAAGAATTTCAAAAAGAGTTCGATTCGTCAGAAATTTACGAGTTCTTTGAAAATTTTCAAACAATTCGTAAATGTTTCAAAAATCGGATCCTTTTCGAAACTCTATACGAATTCTTGGTATTCTAAAACAGTTCTTAAAGAGCTCTGTTTTTAAAATTTTTAATTCTACGCACAGTTGAATGAAAACAATCTTTTATAGATTTCTTATATCCCACTCCAAAAGAAATTATGCATGGGATTGATTTACAGTCATCCCCTAAGAATTTTTAGGAGATTTTCAGGGAATTTTAGTAAGTTACTATTCATCAACCAATTGAGTTTTTAGATTCCGTTCCAATCCCCAGAAATCCTGGCCCATCTGGGACCAGCCTGAAACCAAACCCAACCCAACAAATGACAGATAACATATGATCGAATAATGAAGTAATAACAATAAAGTTCTCCCATTCTCCGATTCAACCTCATCAAATTGGATATATTTTCTGTATTTCTCGTATGTTTATATGTTGCTTGAAAGAGAGAGCAGTAAAATAAACTACTAAATAATATATTTTCTTCAAAGTAAAACAAACACAGGTGAGAAATTACTTGACAAATGATTCTATTTTTTACTATTTTTAAATTAATTTTATTGAAAAATTTATCAAGCGCTCTATTTAATCTTACAGCAAAATGGGTGAGCGTAAAGGAACAAATTTGTATTACCCTCCGGATTACGATCCCAAGGCAGGAGGTCTCAACAAATTTCTCGGTACTCATGCATTGAGAGAAAGAGCACGCAAACTCCACATGGGGATTTTGATCATTAGATTCGAAATGCCATACAATATATGGTGCGACGGATGTGGCAATCATATCGGTATGGGAGTCCGTTATAACGCAGAGAAGAAGAAGATTGGAATGTATTTTAGTACACCCTTGTATCAATTTCGTATGAAATGTCACCTTTGCGACAATCATTTTGAAATAAAAACAGATCCAGCGGTGAGCTACTTATCATTTTTTTGTTTACTCTTTCCTATTTCAGGTGATTTTTCAAACAAAATATCTGTCGTTGTTTTAGAATTTGGACTACGTCATAGTGAGCGGAGCCAGACGTCAAGAAAATAGATGGGATCCCAAACAAAATGAACAAGTTGTTCCAGAAACAAAAGAAGTTTCATGTAGATTATACGACGACGCAATGTATAAATTAGAACACGGAGTCGACGATAAGAAAATCGCCAAATCGAGGGAATCTGTGCTTAACAATGCAATAGCTTTGAACGAAGCTACCTGGAAGGACGATTATAGTTCCAATTGTGCCCTTAGATCAGCATTTCGAGTATGTATTAATCATATTTCGTAATGTACTTCAATGATTGTTTGTGAAATTGAGTATGGTTTTCAATTTGTTGAATAGGCACAAAAGATGGAGATTCAAAAGAAGCAGAGTTTTAATAATTCCATATTGAAAAAGAACAGCCTTAATATCGATTTGGTCAGTGAACATAAAGATGATATAAAATTAGCGAGATTGTTGGTTAATAAAAAACCAAAAGGTAGGAACATATTTTATAAATTCAATGATAAAAGAAAGAATGTTATTTTCATTTGATGAATTCTGAAAAATTATTCAATTTTAGAATCCTCAAAAACATCTGGTTCACGGTTGAAACGATTAGTTTCGATCGCTCGATCCAGAAATAAGGCTCGGGAAATATCATCGAGCAATAAATTGATCGTAACGAAAGGGATATTACCACCTGTACAACAATCGGTTGCTATAAAACAGGGTGAAAGCAATTCCAGTGAAAGTACTGCGAGCTCATCTTTAGTCAATTACGATAGTACCAGTTCGGATACAGATTCGTAGCTCTATGGTTCAACATCGTCTCTGTAAATATGTATTATATAAAATTCATCAATTATTCATCTCACCAACAACTTTCATGATCCAAGATCATTATTTTTGTTTGAAAATTGGTTGAATCATCTTCATGTGAAATAATAATAATAATAATGTATTGTCAATTAAAATTATTTAATAATAAACCCAAAATATTGTAATATTTTCCAATTTCCTTGACTTTGTTAAAAAACTAACAGATAAATAATCAATGTACTTCATGTAATTTCAGGTATTCTTGAAAGTATCAGATTTCAATAAACACGTGTCAGAATAAGAAAATATATTTGCAGAACAATTCACAATTCTATATAATACAATAATCTTTATAAAATCAAGAATAATGATTTATTTAAGAAAACACATTTGAATTCTTTTAAATCTTTTAAAATCTAAGTTATCTTAAAGTTGTATTATCTAGAGATAGGTAAAGGTTTTGTTTTATATTATTTTTCATTGATTTGCTGTAATTAAACGTTGTAGAGAATTCAAGCGTCACCCACAGGTTGTTCTTCCTTCGCCGGAATTGTAGGTAAATCAAGTTTTTTTTTAACGATATGAATTTTCTTATTCGATAAGCATATCATATAACAATGATCTGGGTATACGATAGATATGGTATCGAATGATCCTTCGTTTCCAGAGGAAGCCTTAGAATCAATTTTGTTGCTCAAAGCAATTAATCCCACAATTATATTTGCGACTCTCTCGTCATTTTCCAACTCTCCTCCAGACTGGAATTAAAATAATAATGAGAAGAATTGAAACTATACAATTGTTCTGTATAGAAATTATTTGATTCATTAATTACCGTTAACACCGCACCATCTTCCGTTAATATTAAATATCCTACTTGATTGGGTATACGTTCCATTGTCGACATCCTGTGACATGTGAAAATTTTTATCAGCTGAGATTTAATACTGATTAGTCATACAATTTCATATGTTTTTATTCGTTATACACATTGTTTTTTGAAGCAAAAATGTACCGAGACATGAGTTTTTGAATCAAAACAATAGTATGAAAAATATTGTTTGAATTCAATCTCAATTGTTGAGAATTTATTGGATGGAATAAAAGACAATTAAATTATCCATCAAGGGGATTGGAATTGCATCTCAATTCGGATAAACATTGTGAAAATTGAAAAAAGGTTAAAAAATACTGGATCCAAAGATTCGTAGCAAAAGCTACGAAGAAAGAGCTTTAAATGAATAATTATACGATAAAAAAAGTAGATGATGTGATGCTGTAAATTACTTACGTTGAGATTTTTATTTATAAATATTCAATATTTTTATCAGAAAAATTGTATTTTTTATCTGTCAAAAGCCATCCTTTTGAACACTTTTGAAGGTGATTTCACATGGCATGGATGATTCGGTACATTCTCGTGAGAAGCGTTGTTGAGATGAAATTATGATACGCGGTGTTGATTGGTCAATTCTTATAGAATCGAAGATGTAATTGGATAATCTAAGAGAACTGATTAATTCACACTTTGTACCATGAGGGAGGATGAATTATTAGTCCGAAAAATAGGAGGCTTCCGAATCGGATCATTTCCCGCACAAAATAGCACACGAGAGTCCCAAATGAATTCTTAAAACAGCACTCTTTAAGACCTCTCTTGGAATCCCTGGTTAAAAGAATCCATTGAATGTGAGGAATGAAATTTCATGAGATTTGGTCAGAACATTGTTCGAGACTCAATGAGATTTAGCAAGATTCAATCAGATTCATATTGAAAGAATTCATTATTCTGACCAAATCTCATTGAAAAATCGCCAGATGAGATTCAATCTCGTTGAGAATTTCAATGGGACTCGTAAATGTCTGACGAATTGACTGAGATAGCACGGGGATTCCAAAAAGAATCTATAATGAAGGCAATGTATCCTTAAACCACTCTTTTACAATCCTTGTGCTGTCTGAGGAATTCTTTTCGAAACTCATTAAGAACTCTTTTTATTCTAAATGAGTTCTATTTTTAGAATTCACCTGAGATCCCAGATAGCACACAAGAATCTTTCAGAATAAAAAGTATTCTTTAAGAGTTTGAAAAGAAAATTCTACCAATCGGCATATGGCTTCCTCGTTTGTATCAAACAACACAGGTCGCAAGAAAATATTTTCCACAGTTTTCCAAGAGAATATTAACGGCGTGGCAGTAGCCAAAATGTTTCTTTCAAATTATTTGAAAGTTTCACAATGAAATTTAATAATTTTCATTTAGAGACCTATATTGACACATATAGCAGGTAAGTGAATGAAAATTGGTTTGTTTTATTGTACCACTGACTACAGTTCCACCGGATTTCAAACGGAGCCAAAGTGGGATTGATTTTCCCAGATAGCACACGAAGAATTCTTTTTCAAAAACAAGAATAGAATTCTTCAAGAACTCTTTTCGAACTAATGAATTCATAAACAGCTCTGAAGGAGTTCAATGTTTGTGACATTAACGAATTCTTTGAGATTACTAAAACAATACTTTCAGCATCCTCACAGAACTCGTTAATGTCCCAAACATAGAACTCCTTCAAAGCTCTTTATGAATTCGTTAGTTCGAAAAGAGTTCTTGAAGAATTCTGTTCTTGTTTTTGTAAAAGAATTCTTCGTGTGTTATCAGGGACGTTCCCTTTCTGCCTCCCACATTCTTGTGAAGATCAGGTTGGAACTTATATGGGACAACCATCGGCGCTGCATAAAATTGTGGTAAAAATTTCATAACCATCGGATGATAGGAACGGAAGATATCCGCATGGTGTCTTAGCTTAGTGCTTCCCTAACCACACTCGAAGGTTTATGGAACGTTCCAAGAACGTCTGGACATGTTTTAAACGTTTTCAGAATGTTTTAAAAACGTTCACGGAACTTTGTGCTGTCTGGGTTACGATTTCCTTCCCTCGCTTCCAATTTGCTTGAAATTTATATCGTACAACTAACACTTCGCAAATTGAATGTGCACAAAGACTATGTTTCCACAATGCGTAAATAAAACCATTCCTTTGTAACAAATGTACCCGTCTGTTAACCCGAAGGGAACATGAAGCTCCGACAAATGTTCAGAATAGATCATGATAGATCAGACTGAAGCTCTGTTGGAGCTCAAGTTTAGATTCGTAAACGTTCGACGAAGGTCCGATGAACGTTGAAATGTCCACTTGAAAATAGTTTGAATGAACGTTCATAAAACGTTCATCGAACGTTTGCTAAAGGTTCGTTCGAGTTGCAATTTTTCGATCAAAGTTTTTTTCAAAGTATATTTTTCTACGAAAAAATGAAAGATTGAGGCATTTCTAACTATAATTGTAATTTCGTCTGAAACATAAAAAACTGAAGGTTGAATGAATCTTCGTAGAATCTTTAATAAACGTTCTATGAACCTTCATTCAAGCTATTTTCAAGCGGACATTTCAACGTTCATCGGACCTTCGTCGAACGTTTCCGAATCTAAACTTGAGCTCCAACGGAGCTTCAGTCTGATCTATCATGATCTATTCTGAACGTTCGTCGGAGCTTCATTGTTCCCTTCGGGAAGTGGTCATTTCCTGTGATTCAATCCTATTTCAATTCCGTTCCAAGTCCAGTGGGACAGCAGTCAAAGTTCCATGACATTCGGATGATCAGAATACAGGGAAGGCATGCTTTCAAGATATGGCCAAAAAACGCGGATAGCAAAAACAAAACTTCCCATAGTTTCCAACCGATTGGTATGAAACTCATATGGGACCACTAGTGGATCATACTCAGAATGTGTTATCCCAGCCAGCACAAAAGATCAATCCGAATCCATAAAGCTTTCTCAAAGATTTTTTGGATAGTTCCCGTTATGCGAAAAATAATAATTTCAATAAGAATTCAATGAATTCAAAAAATTTCAAGAAGTTTCAAAATGAAAATGAATTCCCGGACAATTCATTATGAAATCTCCTTATGAGTTCTTTCTGAACATTAAGGTGTTCATTAGGAGTTAATTTGAAATTTGAAATATTCATAATGAATCCATATCGATTAGAACAGGAACTCTACGCGGGAACTCGTGTGCTGTATGGGATAAGTTTCATCACAGTCAATCACAATCGGATAATGGGAAACGGAGATAGGGGCGTTCGTAAAATCACAATTATTTTCTTTCCTTTTTTCCTCGGCCCTCCGATTGTTCTGTAAGAATCAGGGTTGGAACTTATATAGGACCACTATCAATACTACATATAACCGTGGTTCAAATTTCAAGACGATCGAATAATAGGGACGGAAGATATGCGCGTTCGCAAAATGTGGGCACACACACAGACAGACAGACAGACGAAACCAAAAATTTTCCTCGAGTTTGGAGGAACATTTTGGCCTAAAAGATTTTGAGTTTGGAGAACAAAAAATTTTCGGTCCCCGAAAACGATCACAAAGGAGGCTTCCGAAGTAGTTGATCCTGATTTTTGGATCTTGATCCGATCACTTTTCAATCAATCAAAATGCTAGAAAAGTGATCCAAGGATCAAGATCAACTACTTCGGAAGCCTCACAAGCTTCTCTCTAACGAGGAAGTAATTCGATTTGTCAGATATTTGCAAGTTCCGTTAAAATTCTATGAGACTTCTTTGAGAATTTTAACGGAACTCGCAAATGTCTGACGAATCAAATTCTTCTTGAAACTCTTCAAGAAGACTTTGTATTCTAAAAGAATATTTTATTAGTTTTTCAGAATTCATTTGAGATTTTTGTCAGGGGGCATAAACTCAAATTAACTAATTTTGAACTAATTTCACATTCATGCACTAATACTGTTTGAAAAACTTTGATGGTTTGTTGAGCATTTGTGTTAGTTTATCCATGTGAAATGAGTTCCAAGACCCTTTCCCCTAGCGACGCTGAAGTTTTTTCTAAAAATTCTCTTATTGAGTTTATCTCAGACAGCAAAAATAACTCGTTTGAATTCTTGAAGACTCCTTAATGAGTTCTTGGAACAGTCCCCGTTATGTCAGTGAGAAACGAATACATGTTGAATGCCTGGAGAATTCTTCATGAACTCACAACATGAATTCTTTCTGAACAGTAAGTTGTTCATCAAGAATTCAATTTGAATTCAAAGTATTCATAATGAATTCATGTTTACTGTCATAACGGGAGTTCTTCGTGGGGACTCTTTTGCTGTATGGGATGCCCCCTGATTCTTGTGCGCTGTCTGGGATTCTTGTGTGCTATCTAGGTATCGTTTCCGCGTCAAATCTGACAACGCTGCTTTTCCCAAAGAACACACGGAGAATTCTTTTTCAAGAACAAGAAGAGAATTCTTCAAAAACTCTTCTCGAACTAATAATGAATTCAAAAAGGACTCTGAAAGAATTCAATGTTAGGGACATTGAACTCATCCAAAACTGTTTACGAATTGATCAGTTTACAAAAAGTTCCTGAAGAATTCTATTTTTGTTCTTCTTCCTTTCGTTCTATAAGGTGCATCGGAAACGTCCAATGAACACGTATCGAATCCGTTCGGTGCACTCAAAACACACCACCCTGAGGCAGTGATCTGAACCATTGGTGAATTCTCAGAGATTCAAGGATGAGTTGTATCGATCCAAGAGAATCGACCAATCAACACCGCGTAGGACAATTCGCTCGAGTTGAGTGGCCCGTGGGGTCGGTCGCCGCACGACGAACCCGCCAAAAAGAGCCCTCAGGCACGCTCAATAAAAAGGCGCTAGTGTCTGTCAAGTGTCACAACCGTTCCCCGTCTTCTCAGTATCAATTCTGAAATCGGTGATTTAATTAGGGATAACGTAATTTTGTGTAAAGTTTGTGAGATCTTTAAGAGATAATGACCGACAAAAAAGGTAATTATACATCGTAATCGGGCATCAAAGCTAGTAATATGTGTTGAATTCGATAAAATGATCTCGTGTTTTCGAGTCCCGAGTACCACTTGTCACTCGTGCGACGGAGAAAAATTATGCCAAAGAAATTGTTGTTCGACATTCTCGGAGAGGTTTCCATTCGTTCGTCTCGATGAAAGAACAATAACTTTTATTTATCGTTATTACATTGTAAGTTACGATATCTCATGCGAGGGACAAAGCTCCATTCCGATGACAGATAAATCAATACCGCACTACTCGTCGCTGGTGTTGGACAAATACAAAATGGCTTCCAGAGCTTTACACTGGATAATTTTTTACCTTGAATTTTTTCGATAAAACTGTCATGAGAGGTTTCGATGAGTGCGATTTCTAATCGCACAGAGCACATATACCTGATTAGTTGGTTTTTTCTCTCCCAACAATTCGAATCGACTTCGAATAGCGTGGCTGGAATTTCAAAAAAATATACCTTTTTTGCGTTTATATGTTGTAATATGTACATGTTGGTAAATGTACATACGAAAACATGTGTGCGTGTGTACGTGTGGTTGTTAAAATACACACGCATCTGAGTTTTATTAGTATATATGCATATTCAATGCGTTTTCCATGACTTTTTTTCTTTCATTCTCTCTGAATTGTGTATGAATCCAAGTACGAAGCGCGTTCTTGTTCCATTGTTCTACTCTCGCATTGCCAATTACGAATGCGGGGGTACACGAATGATTTTCGTATGAAATTTTATGTCGGAGGAAGCGTCGCGAAAAAGATCAGATCTTTGAATGGATTTAGTTTAGGATTTAGAATCGATTGATATGAGAGCGCAGAAGTACGATACAAAAGAGATGAAGATGATGAGTAGAATGAATAGTTTGTTTTTTCTCAACAAATTTTTTATTTCACTTTTGTTTGATCGATTATTATGTTTTCCTGGAAGGGAAAAGAGATTCCACGATATACAAGACGTATGAAAATAATAGAATATAATCTTTTTTTCATCCATCGATGAATTTTCATTGTTCAAAAAATTAGTATAGATCGAAGTGAAATTTTGCAAATACCATGGCTATGCTGTTATGTGGTTTCACTTTCGATCGGGCTGCTCAAGGTTTCTTTTTTGTTTTGTATGGTCGATCCGTGCCATTCGTTTCCAATATTATTACTAATTATAATTACTTATTATTGTATACGATTGGGGTTTTTTTATTTTGCTCTTCAATCTCTTCGGTGCCATGTGCCATTTTTGAAACAAGAGTAGAGTAATGAAGTTCGTGTATTTATCTCTCTCTTTCACTCTCTCTCTCTCCCTAAAAAGAGTTTATCTTATCGCTCTGCTCTTGATTAGGTCTTCTAAGATCCGCAAAGCTAAGAGAGAATATGTATCATTTATTTTTAGTATTTAAGAATACATAGAAAATTTATTTAGTTCGTAAGTGAAACGATATACATACCCTTTCTTGGAGGAGTTATAACGCTGTGTGAATCTGCGACCCATATTACCTCAAACGGTTTATAGCCACTGAAGGACATATCTCGCCTACAGTTGTGGCTGTCAATATGTTTGCAGCGGACCATTACAAAGACGATTTGATCCCAGTCAGTAGGTGGAGCTCCAGAGACCGGCGTTCGCGCAGCCTAAGCCACGTATCTAACCTCACCTTTACTCTATATATTACCTTAACTCACTACGTGTTTATATGCCGAACATATATACATATATGTACACACACAGTTCATACGAGTAGTTGGTATATTCTCTGTACGTTCTGAAAAATTCTATCAAATGTTCTGTCGCATGTGTTGAAGATTGTGTCAAAATTCTACGACAAAGTTCATGGCAAATTCTTGCAGTGTCTTCTGAGAGATCGTCATTGTTTATTCTCTTAAATTTCTGTGGATTTTTCAGATCAATTTCATTTGGAACATCCCAAAGGATGGCTATTGAGAGAATTGCTTGAAAAAAAAATAAACCAACAAAGAAAGAGGGACTAGCCATAGAATTTAATTTTGTACAGCAGGAATTATGTTGGATTGAGTAATTAAAAGTAGATCACAGCATTTGATTTAGGAAAACTATCTGAACGTTTATATTCCAAATCCTGTAAAATTTTGAGGTTATTGAATTAAATTCTCGATTTTCAAAATGGTGGATTCAAAATGGTAGAAAATGGAAGCCCTGGTGGAAAAAGTTTCTCTGAAAATTGTCAGAATTCCACTGCAAAACTCTGAAAAACACTGAAAAAACCTAAAAGAATCTGAAAAACTCTTCAGTGAAATTTTCCCATCAGGGTGGATGGGTGACAAGATTTTTCAGGGCGCTAAATTGTGATCTGAACAATCTCCAAGTTGTATTTTCAAGTGAAATTTCCAAGTGTTTCACAAGACTTTTATTGGAGGAACATAGCATACACTGTCAGAAATATCTGGAAGTTTTTTTCAATCACGTACATGAATTCAGGTTAATGCACATTTTACATCAAATTTGATACAAAAACACGAAGAAAATATAGATTATGCTATAGTTTACATTAAATTTCATGTAAAATGTGTATGAAACTCAATTCATGAACGTATTTGAGGAAAATTTCCAGCAAATGCATTAAAATTAATGCAGAAATTTCTAACAGTGTAGATTTTCAGGGAAATTTAAGGATTTTTTATAATCCAGTTCCGTTACGAGTTAGATCCATCATTTCAAAGTTTGGAAATTTGATCTTTCATCATTCACCCTAGTTTCAGACATTTTGAAGGGAGTGCAACGTTATCTCCTACAACTCACTTTCAATTCTCAAAGAGAAAAACTCATGTTACGATGAGAATTTACGTTTTTTCCATGAAAAATGGCGATTTCGTTCCACCAAAATTTCTATGGAGAAATTCAATTCAAAATTAGGAATTGTCATTCTGAGCACTCAGATGCTTCCGGATTAGATTTTTCCGCTATTGAAGAACTGTTTATAATTCAATTCATCACCCTTTGTTACCAAACAATCAAAATTTGGAGGAAAAACTCAATCATTGTGTGGAAGAATATTGATTTTATTCCTTGAATTTGATTTTTTCAGTCATGTGATTGAAAATTTCTTCCGTTGGAGGGCTTCACCTAGTTCTATTTCATCTTTAAGGTGTTTTGAACATGTATTTTTAACTGGTTTTAATTGATCCCAATGCCCCCACCAATTCACAGACGAGCTTTACAGTATTGACCAACCCCAACATCTCAGAAAATCAATACCACAACATCTGGATTAAAGAGTAGCGGTAGCAGAAGAGCCTTGAACGCGTATTATAGCTATACAAGTGAAAACTCACCGAACGATACCGTTAAATTCATGTGTAGGGACAAATAATATTCCATAATTCTAGATTTTTGTTTGTTTGTTCAAGGAATTAATAATAATTCCCGTGTATCGATGAGGAAAATTGATGTTTTCAGTAGTTTTCGGTGAATTTTTAATGAATGGATGAACAATTTATTGTTCATAAAGCGATAATAATTCGAAAATGATCCGTAACATATTTCTCTTTTCCTGCTTTTTTTCCCCCTTCCTTTATACTTCTTGCTATTAAAACTCCCAGTCAGGAGTTTTATACAGAGAATTTTATGTATCCCATTTTTCCTTCCCTTTGGCTGAATCTCGCCACTCTTCTACACATACACCATCTAATTTTCCTACTCAAAGGAAATTTTCTCTCTTTATTCCTTTCTCGCATCCACTCTCTAAATCTAGAAGAGTGAAAAATCACTGAAAAAGTACTCCGCTAAGTCTCAGAAGTGAGCCAGTCCGCTTCGAGTGGGATTCTCACTCTTTTAGAATGAAAAATCACTCTAAAATTGAAGTGGTTGTGATCTTTTAACCTCAAACCTTAGACTTCCACTCTAAAAGAGTGGGAACTTCGACAAGCTCACTTCTGGCTGCCTAAAGAGTGAAATCTCACTCCAAAAATTTTAGAGAGCACATGTTTCTTCTCCTGCAGTCCTTCTAATGAGTTCTTTTTTGAGAAAGATGTGTGCTACACAAAGATTCGTATTTCGTCAGGTCGTACGAAAACAAATGCAAAAGTAAATGCGTTTCAATTTAGCCTCCCTTACACGATGTCCATAATTATCCAGCCCAGTCCCCCCCACACGTTGGGTCAAAAAATGCCTGGTTTTGATATTTTCATGAGTTTCTGAAATTCGCTTAGTAAGTAAAAATACTTCCTCATCATCCGTTATTGAATTATCATCCACGGTTTCGCTATATCTAACGTCTTTTTACCGTAGGTCAAAGAAAATATTCATTTAATTGTATCTTTTTACGAAGAGCGAGAAGAGTACAATCGTCGAATACACTGATCGCAGTAAACTATCCGGATATTATGCGTGGTAAGTCGACTGTGAAATTGATTTTTCAAAAATTAATCATCGTACATACGTGAAATATTGAATTTTATTCAAGAATCATTACCTGCGTCGTTAATAACGTCAAGTCAATTTCCGTTTGAATATTTTCAGATATCATCGATTTGGCTAAAGGTCGTCCATTTAAAGATTCGTCAGCGTCCAAAGGATTCCGTTCGTTAGCCCCCCAGCGACAAAATAATTCAGTCAAATTGTTGGAAACTCTGAAAATATATAATTCCTGGCATACCGATCGAAAATGTCCACGAGCATAGGATTTGGGAACGAATATTTTTTCAGATATGAAGACTCGATATATTGTGATATTTGAGCCTGCATATCTAAGGAGAAAAAATATTGCTATTGATTCGCAAATCGTATGCTTATCCGGAGACTTTTGATCAATTTTCAGAGTTTCAATCAATTGTTTGATCGAATCATTTGACTCACTCACTAATTCTCTGCGGGTCTTTTCTACTTTTTTGATTTGATTCTATCGATGAATCTATTCAACATTGTCCCCAGCACTCTATTTCCCTTGTTCGGGTACAGTCTCTTTCAAGAGTGATGAAAGCCGACGATACTAGAGATACCATCACATAATAACAACTGTATTAAGGCGATTCACCACAAGCCAAGTTACTAGATCTCTCCCCCCAGTTTTCCCAGTAATCAATGAATAGAAGCAATTCTAATGAGCAGGTGCATCTTCTTACGCTATTGAATAAAATGCAGCTACTCATTATTTTTCATTTTATGTGTTCGTTTCTGAGAAAACTGGGGGAGAAATTTGGAATCTAGTAACTTTTGCAGGGAGTAATGAATCCCCTGAAGGGCATCTCGTAGACCCTAGAGTTACTAGATCTCTCTACCCAAAATACTTGAAGATGGCTAAATGAAATGGGATAAAACAACCAGCTAAATCTTCTATTTGTATGGAACAAGGTCTATTTAAGGAACTAAGATAGTATTTTGGGTAGAGAGATCTAGTAAATCTAGGGTCTACGGAATGCTTCAAATTCACACGATCCGCAACTGATACCAAAGATATTCAATTTTTACTTTTCGTCCTCTCTCTTAAACCAATACCCACGCAACTGTTAATTTCAACATTGTCACGAAGTATGAAGTGTACTCAAAAGTTGATAGTTTGCAATTCATATTCTTTGACCTTCAGCCAAATCAGTTACGTCCAAAAAGAATCAAGTGGAAATGTGTTTTGAAGTGAAAATCAATATTTATGATTTACAAACAGTGTTGAATTTGCCAAAATTAACTTTCACAGTTGAGGTTACCATGAATGCATTGCGGTTGTTTGTTGGACTAGAATAGTTGAACACCTGGACTTTTTGATACTCTTTGCGCTCTTGAATTTCAATTAAAAAGGATCGTGTTGATTTTCCAAACAAAAAATGAGGCAGTAGAAAAAACTCTGCCACAAAGCTTGTCCTCCTCTCTGTCCAAGTAAAACGCAAACGTGTTTTTACCCAAAAACTCTGCTCAATAATTAAAGTATATATACAGTAGACTCTTGTTATGAGCTTCATCTGTGTCTTTGTTTCATTCGGTATTTAATCTTATGTGAGAAAATGACGCAGATAACCGATAGCGAGGCTTATAGCCACAGTTTACTGTATAGAATACGTTTGCATGCAAACAAATTTCCACATTTTTCAACCGATTGAGATGAAACTCGTATGGGAACCACTATGGGATCATAACTAAACCGTGTTATAAATTTCATTGCAATTTTTGATATCATATTTCCTCCTCTCTCTCCCATTTTCCTGTAAGGATCAAGTTGAAACTTATATGGAAGCACTATTATGGACACTGCATAAAACTGTGGTAAAAATTTCGTAACGATCGGATGATATAAACGAAAGATATCCCCATGATGATAATGGCATTTTCGAGATTTTCAAATTTTGTTTCGAAGCCAGTGCTCACCATTGTCTCTCCTCAATTCCGATTTGCTTGGAATTTAAAAAGTACAACTAATACCTCGTGAAATGAATATGCTCCAAGTTCCAAGGGACATTCGGATGATACATGAATATAGGAAAGGCATGCTTTCAAAATATTGCCAAAAAACACAGAAACAAAATTTCCACAGTTTTCAACCGATCAGGATGGGTTTCAACTCGTATGGGACCATTATTGGATCATCACTAGAACGTGGTATAAGTTTCATTGCAATCGGATAATAGGAAGCGGAGATATACACTGAGAGAAAAAACTGTAGCTGAAAATGAGCCCAAGTACAGTTTTTAGTCGCTGTAGCTATTTTTCCACTGTCCCAGCGATTTTCGTTGCTATTTCAATGAAAAATGTAGCTACTGTAACTGCAAAAATGTACTTGGGCTCGTTTCTAGCTACAGTTCTTTTTCAGTGTACTCGGTCGCAAAATCATGATTTTTTCATACACTGAGAAAACAGATATCCTGAAAATTACCATAATTTATGGATTTTCAGCGCTGGTCTGACCAGAGTCGGAATATTTACTTGCTCGAATATCTAAAAGTACCATAATTTCTTGGACTTTTCAGAATAAGTATTGTACCTTCCTTATAAAAGTACGAGCCATTATGGTACTTTTAGAGGTTTGTTCAGGTAAATATTAAGACTCAGGTCAGACCAGCGCTAAAAATCCATAAATTATGGTACTTTTTAAGATACCTTTTTCTCCGTGTAACATTTTTCTTCACCTTTGCCGTTCTTCTGTAGAAATCAGGTTGAAACGTATATTCAGGGTTCCCACACGTCCTGGAAACCTGCTCTCTGACATTTTTAGAGTGAGATTTCACTCTTCAGCCAGCCAAAAGTGAGCCTGTCGAAATTTTGAGTGAAATTTCTACTCTTTTAGAGTAGAGATATTCTAAGGTTTGAGGTTAGAAACTCACAGCCACTCGAATTCCAGAGTCAATTTTTCATTCTAAAAGAGTGAGGGTTCACTCAAAACGAGTGAAAATTCCACTCGAAGCGGATTGGCTCACTTCTGAGACTTAGTATGGAGTGAAACACGTGATTTTTCACTCTTTCAGATTTAGAGAGTGGAAGAAATGGAATTTCTGAAAATTTTTTCCAGTACTGAAAAACATCATGAATTTTGCCATTTTGTTCATTTGACCCGAAATTTTCTTCAATGCCCTGGAAATCTCGAAATTTCAGAATATTCTTGATTTTGAGGTAGTAGTTGCTCAGCGGAATCCAAAATTGAATTTGAAAAAAAAATTATTGCCAAGTAGAAAAACAAAGTCGAAGGAATTTTATAATTTTCTTCGTTTGGGTTTATATTCTCATTTATGACAGAAGAACAAACCAACTCGAAATATAAACAAATAACTTCAGCACATCCAAACGAAACAGGATTGAAACCATTTTAGCCAAACCCCCTGGTTTTTATTGTATAAATTTCATTGCAATCGGATAATAGGACCCGGGGATATGCGCGGTCGCAAAATCCCCATTTTTTATGACATTTTTCTCCACCCTTCTCGTTCTTCTGTGAGAATCAGGTTGAAACTTATATGGGACTTATATATCAACGCTACATCCAATCGTGGTTAAAATTTCATGACGATCGGATAAAAGGAACGGAAGATATCCCCGGTCGCAAAATTTGCACACACGTACAGATAGACAGACAGACAGACACGAAACCAAAATTGTTCCTTGAGTTTTGACAGAAACCAATTTTCGTTCTTTGAAGAATCCAAAAGTGGAATTTATTCAACTTTCCTTCTATCATAAAATTATATATTTCTAGGTAGGAATCAAAACCAGTTCAGTATTGTTCCAAACTTAGATGTTCCCAGCCAGTACTGGGTTGGACAGTTTGGATTTTCACCCAGGATTGATAAACAAACGGACCCAAATAAAAAAAATGTTTGTATTTCATTGATGGAATGATGAAAGTGTTGCAAATGCTTGGTCTAGATGCAGTTCTTTGGAACAGTTACGTATATCGACTAGCTAAGACAGTTTTAGAAAGATTCTTAGGCGTAGAACACTTGAGAACCAAATTTTTTCACTCGCCTCATAGTTTCAAAGTTACACCGACAGAGAAACGACCTGGTTGGAACATTCGTGGTTACAATAATTTGAAATCTGGTGCTATTCATTAGAAAATATAGTTGTGATGTTCGGAAAAAGTGGTTGATGCCAAAATTGACTACATTTTTCAGGTTAAGAGAAGCACATTTTTTTCTTGGTGTATTAAGCAGAATATGTAGTTAATTTCGGCCACAATCACATTTCCTGGTGCATCGAACTAGATTTCAACTTATTACAACCACGAATGTTTCAACCAGGTCGTTTTTTTGTCAGTGTACAGAGGTTCTTTTGAGAATCAAAAAAATTGAATGAAAAACGATTCTGAGGGGGGCGTCCCCGTTATCCGGTGATACAACTCCCCTTCCATAATATGCAGCGGGTTATATTTCTAAAAAAGAAAAGTGTGAAAAAATGCCATATCGCCGCAGTACTTTGAGGAATCATCATTTAAGGGGATACTAGTGCCGGGACGCTAGCCATTTCGTATTGGCTAGTTTATTCAAAAAGTACTGGATCAATTCCTACAAACTAAGTTTCTAAAGATTCCTCATGGCTTGCAGAATCTTTGGAAACTCAGTTTGGATGAATTTATTCAATAGTTTTTGAATAAACTGGCCAATACGAAATGGCTAGTGTTCCGGCACCAGTATCCACTTGAAAAATCATACTTTATCCTTCAAAATGGTGTTTTTTGATATTTTTCCTACGGCCATTTTTCATTGAGATATAATACTTGAAACTGTACTCGATATTTGGATAGCCAAAAAATATTTATTCACAGAATTCTATCTATTCCAAGTAATTTTCTCCACGACATATCTCTCAGATCGACACACGAAATATGGTGTGGGGCTACCGAACGACTCACAAGAACATTCTGAATTCTTCAGGTAGAAAAAAAAATCAATGAAACAATTTCATAAAAGAACATTGAAAGCTGGAACTCGTATGCGCGTGAGTGTACATATATCTTTATATATATATATACAAATATATCCCTATCAATATAAACGTAACGTATTGATACGGGTGTACCAATATTTCGTACTGAAATCGTGGTATATTGGCTGGTTGCTTATTTTGTTCTTAATTTTTTTTTCCTGTTTTTAAAACAACAACCCAAACCCGTTACGTCTGATTGATTTTACTACGATCTATCTCTACGATCGAATATTTATCATAATTTCATGCAAATGAGAGGAATTGACATTTCAAAACTCGATATAAAAGAAATATCGGTGAAAGATTAGACCTAGCGGGTGATGAGAAGGGATGGATACGAATGCTGTATCTAAACTCTCAGCGTATTTTACAATATTTCTTTACTTGATATAGAAACTTGGTAGCTCACTTTTAACAATAGTGCATGTTTGGCTTATTGAACTCGGGCTACAAGTTTCTTCTTTCTTGCCGCCGCCGCCACCGCAGCAGCAGCAGCAGCAGCAGCAACTGCAGCAACAGTCGCCGCCGCCGCAGCCGCAGCCGCAGCCGCAATTGCGTCAATCGTACGGAAATTTGTCCTTTTTTTTTTCTTTTTTTTTTTTCTAAATTCATCCGACCAGAGAACATATATTATATACTTTCAAAAAAATTATATATATATATATATAAAAAGATATGAAACTTGTGGTCGATTTTGTGCACGTATATTTTATATATATACATATATTTGTATATGTATATCTATATTATATGTAATTGGTTTTTTTTTTTTGTTTTTTTTGTTTGTTGTCTATCGACATGATTATTCGTAGTGGTTATATGCATATGATAAATTCGAATGAGTAGAGAAAGGAAAAAAGATTATCATATTATATATTGAGAAATAGTCGATAGCTTTCGCGAGAATTGAAAGTCCGAGGAAAAGCGATGGTGGTGCGTCGTGCCTGCGTGTATAAAAATCATTCGATCTATATCTATAAACCATTCGGATTTTGCCTGCATTGATCTTAATTGGTTCTTCCGTGCATGCAATATGATAATATTAATTACCATTATCATATATAGTTTTATTCGAAATTTGTGCATGCCCTTTTGTGTTTTTTAGTTTGCATGTCTATTTGAGAATGTTGTGTTTTTTTGTTTCTTCTTTTCTTTTCTTTTGTCATTGATTTTTTTTAGTTATGATGATGATGTTGAGATGAAGATTCCACGTGGAGTAGGGGAATCTCGATAATTCAAGAAGGTCAAAAGATTATTATGGAATTTTCATTTGTTTTTGTTAATGATCGCAAAAATCGAGGTTCCCCTATTTCGAAGGATTTTCTTTGAGAGAAGGGAATGCGTAGGGAATGATTTATGTGCATGCATCATTACATTTTATTCCTTAAAATCATATATAATATGATTATTTTATTATTGAAATTCTTCTTCGGTTATCGATTCGTGAGATCTTGTAAGAAGAATTTGAATTGATGTGATTTTTTGTAGACGATTTATCGTTCAAAGACTTTCCTTCGCTCTGAAATTGATCGGCTAAATTTGCGCCAAGTACGTTGATGATTAATCGGGGAATCATTCGTCGTCGTTGATCGAATTGTCCGAGGGGAAAATCTTTGAAAATTTGCACGAGTTGCATGAGTTTGCTAGATGGTGGTAGTAGTCTATTTTTATATGCGTATATGTATGTATATATATATATATACATATATGCATATAGATACACACATTATCATGTATACTGTTAATAGTGAGCTTCAACGAAATAGCGAAATAGAATTTTACAATATTATACTTTATATGTATAAAAAACAAAAAAAGAAACAAAAGAAGAATTTATATGAATGGTTGAAACTTTAATAAGTGTTTTGAATACTGAAGTAATCGAAACAACTCAGTGACCTAAGATTTTTAAATATATATATATATGTAATATATATTTTAATACAGTGAAAATTCTTCCGATCCCTCGAAATTCGTTTTGCCGTTATGCGAGGTTAAGTTTCTTCATCTCGATGCCGTAAAGATTCAGAAGAAAATCTGAAATCTGGTGCGATGGGTGGAAGAATTTCCCTTTTTCCTTTCAATTAAAAAAACATATATATATATACGTCGGTCACTCGGTTTATCGAAGGTATTTACACTCCACTGATGCATTATCGATGAATTCTATCAATTTAATATGTGTCCACATGAATTGTTCACGATATTTTCAAGAAGAATCCATTCGTGGTTCATATCATCGAACATGCTCGTGGTACTTGACGAAAATCAAGACGCGAATCAAGCAGGGCACTATATATACTTTTTTTCCTTCATTTATCTTCTAACTTACCCAGTAAATCCGTGACTAGCATTAATATTATATATATTATATATACTATTAAACATAAGTATGAACACGTATGATATATACGTTGTATAATATAATTTATACCTGTTGATACTTATTTACTATACATAATCAAATGTTATTTGATTCGATGATTGTTTGCACCGTGGCACTTACACATGAACTTTAATATCTTTTGAATGCTGTTTTGATGAGTGGAGTAGTAGGGGTTATTTTTGTTGTTTTTCTGTTTTCATGAAAAATCTCCAAAACGAGAAACAAATTTATCAATATATATATATATATATATATAACATCATTCTTTCACCACGCATGAGAACAGTATTCAAATAATCATATGGACAATTTGGTGTGGGCTGACGTCTATGTTAGAGTACAACATGTCCATGTATCGACGCTGAGCTTGAGCCATTTATTACGCGTATATGACGAGTATATAACGATGATGTGTACGAAATTATAATTTTTATGTCATATTCGGTCAATCGCGCGTAATAATCGCGATGGCGCAGCGCGTTATTTAGTACTACTTACTAAAAAAAAAAAAGAACAAACAAAAATATATGTATATATATATATATGTATATATATATGCTGACTTTGAAATTTTTGAAAAAATTATTTCACATTTTTATGGCGAATAAGTTTTGAATCGCAATCGTATATACATATGTATATAAATATATATATATATACATACCTTACGCAATTATATAAAAAAAAAAAAACTTTTAATCATGTTTGACCTTTATTTTATGGATATTTGCAGAAATTTGTGGTTTGCTGAATCTTGTCACAACTTTTTGAATGTGTGGAACTTGATATATATATATATATTTACACATATATATATACCATATATAATCATCGTACCACTGTACTCATTGTATAAATTACACATTCACCGCCCGAAACGTGATGTCTCGGTTAACTTTCTTTCCTTTGTTTTAATCCTTTTATTTGATTTTGTTCTCATATATAATATATTCATTTTTCCGCTCCCATTTTCATATTATTCATATTTGATCGTGACATGGAAGTCATTTTTTGTTTCAAGTTTTTTTTTTTTCTTTTGGTTTTGTTTTTTTTGTTGGAAAAACAACGAAATTTCACGGAAGTAGTGAATTTTTTCATGCCTGTTTTTGGGACTCGAAGGATTATCCGGGCTTATTTTGAATGTACGCTGCTACTGGGAGTCTCGTTTTGAAAACTTCACGGAAATAGTTTGTTTTTGTTTTGTTTTTTTAGGAAAGAATGATATGATGATCATCATAGATGGAAAAGAAAGTTCTGTGATTCGGAGGGGATTGAGCCTGCTGGGGCTACTTTCTTCATCAAGGGGAGGTTCTCATCAAGCGAATTCCGAAATAAGGCGATGTTTTCGAATTTTTTTCTTCATGGAAGGAAGTTAATAAAGAACCTCGGGGATTTTTACACTTGTTAATTGAGTCTTCGAGTATATAAACAAATTTTTCTTCAATACAAAAATAATGCTATGAGAATTGTTGATATGTGTTGAAACTATATAAAATATAGAAATATAGGGACCGAGGGTGAAGCTAAGGGGGGGGGGGGAGCCATTACGAGAGGTGCGACGAGGTAAAATTGTGCACAACTGTTATTGGCTGTGTATCTGCGTATGTGCAACACTGCTATAATTTGAAAAAGTAAGGAAAAATGTGAAGTTTAAATCAATGTAGAGGATAATTTTGATAAGGCAATGTAGAAAAAAATGTAAAATTGCACAATCCTCGGATATCTTGAATGAAAAATCGTTTTAAATTTACATGGAAAACCACATTTTCTTCACATTGTATTCTATACACCGTGAATCACCTGTGAATGATTATACACTGAGAAAAAGAAACATTGTGCAGCGTCCAGACAGTGATAATTCATGTCCAAAAGAAATTTCAAATTAGCCATCACTAGATGCTGGCCAGACATAAACTATTCGCATCCAAGGCATTACTGAGTACGTTCTGAACGCACATAGGTGATGTCAGGCGAGCATCTAGTGAGGACTAATTTGAAATTTCTTTTGGATATGAATTATCACTGTCTGAACGCTGCACAGTCATGTTTCTTTTTCTCAGTGTACTTATGGAAAGAAATTTTCTTATTTTGTGTTCTTGATGCCAGAGTTTGATACTCGGATCGATTTTTGAAACAAGAGACACAACACTGTACCATTTTTGTACACTGAGAGAAGAGTTTATTTGCATTTAACAAAGCTTACTTTGGATACGGTGAAATAAATATTTTTCCCCCATAAACTTGGCTTATTAACTGCAAATGAAGTTTATTAACTGTTGAAAAACCTCATAGCCCGTATGGAAATATTTCGCTGAAAAATGTTTGTAAAACTATGAAAAATCTCTGAAAAAAAATGAAAAAATTCTGAGAAACTCTGACAAACTCTGAGAATCTCTGAAATTTTGATGAGAAATCTAATATTTTTGGGACATTCTTTACAGACTTTTTTCAGAGTTTCTCAGAGTTTTCTCATTCTTTTTCAGAGAAATAGTAACGAAATTGCACTCTGAAAAAACTCTGACAAAACTCTGATGGATTGCTAACATTTTTCTGACTTTTAGAAAAAAATTAAAAAATTTTCAAACATTTTTTCACACATGATATTTGAATACGGTATATGAATGTATTTATTGAATTTCAGGATTTTTCAATAATCAGAAACATGTCAACAATTTATTACAGTTTTGTCAGAGTTTTCTCAGAGTGCAATTTCGTTACTATTTCTCTGAAAAAGTATGAAAAAACTCTGAGAAACTCTGAAAAAAGTCTGAAAAAAGTCTGTAAAGAATGTCCCAAAAATAGTAGATTTCTCATCAAAATTTCAGAGATTCTCAGAGTTTGTCAGAGTTTCTTAGAGTTTTTTCATTTTTTTTTCAGAGATTTTTCATAGTTTTGCAGACATTTTTCAGCGGAATATTTCCATACGGGCTAGGACACTTCTTAACTGTTAATAAACCTTATCTGAGGATAACGAATCATGTTCGTAATCAACAAATATTCATTTCGCCGTATCCAAAACAAGATTCATTAAGTACAAATAAACTCTTTTCTCATTGTACGATTATTCATTTCATTTTGGTAGTAGAAAGTAATAGTTTATTCGTGATTAACTTCATTGTTGAGAAAATTTTCTTCATGTACTTTTTTAAGACCCATCTAAAGGGGTTTCAAATAACTCGAGTTCTCGATTTACTTCCTTCTTGAGAAGAAAAAAAATTTAACGCAACAATCGGATTAAAAAATTGATAGATTATTTTCCGAGCCTACGGGATACTTCGCCTCTGCGAAGGGGAGGGAGAATTCGCGAAAAGTTCGATTGGGGTTGAAAGAATTCTTCCCCAACTTCCGTGATGTGTGAGTTGTTGGGATTATAGAACCTGAGTGTAAAGTTGTCCCACGGAACAAGGTTGCAAAGTAAAGGAGTGTAATTTTACACTCCGAAATGCGGTATACATTCGCTTTCTATACAGAATAAAGTGGGGGAAAAGTATACAAAATGTTTTTTCAAGGTGAAAATAATCCCAGTTCCGCTAGATATGATTTGTGGCATTCCGTAGTGCTTTTCAGGGTCTGCTTTAAGACTTGATGAGACCCGAAGATGCTTCATCGGGCCCCAAAAAGATTCAGATAATAATGGTTTCAACATTTCTAACTGGATTGGGATCATTTTGTATTCATTTTTCCTTTGTACAGAAATCTAAATACATATGTATCATAGATCTTGATATTAGATTTGACCTGAAATCATACTTTGGGATCGTTCTTAAGGGAACACCAGTGTACCGACTCAGTCAACATATTCTCGGTAAGAATTCTTTGCACTGAATTCATAAAAGGTCTGAAATTCTCAAGAAATAATCTTTAGTGCTCTATTCATTGCGGTATATCGTCCAAATTTCGAGAAAATGTTTTTTTCCTACCGACCGTGACAAAAACATTTTCTTCGAAATTCGAAATTTGGGTGATATGCACGGAAAGAATAATTTAGCTGCAGCACCTAAGTGGTTAGCACGGACATGGACAGTCATTAAATTAGCTCCCGCAGCTAAATTTTAGCTACAAATGAAAATTTTTTTGCTATAAAAGCTAAAATTTAGCTGCGGGAGCTAATTTAATGGCTGTCCATGTCCGTGCTAACCACTTAGGTGCTGCAGCTAAATTATGCTTTCCGTGTCTACCGCAATAGATGAAGTACTGAAGATCATTTTCTGAGAATTTCAGACGCTTTTATGAATCCAGTGCGGAAAATTCTTACCGAAAAAATGTTTACTCAGTCGGTACGCTGGTGTTCCCTTGAACTACGGGAGGGGCGGGGGGTAGATGAAATGCTATTCTGGGCTACGTGGTGCGATGGGGGGGATGGGTTTGGTTTCAAGCTATGTGGTTTTTTATTCATGTTGTGCTTGGAAGAAAATTTATATATAAACATTCAAAAAAATGATCCATTTGAATATAAACTGAATGGATATTCAATTGGATCAAATAAGATTCCACTTGATTCAATGAAAAGAATTTTTTATTTCAGTTGATTGATATTTTATCAGAGTCATATTTGTATGAAAATTCATTTGCTTGGAATTAATTCAGCTGAATGTGAAAAACTACGTTCCCACGTGGGAGGGGGGGGGGGGTTCAGAGAAAAGCCACGGTAAAGTTACATGGGAGGAGGGGGGGGGGGGGTAAACAGTCGCAAAAACAGGGCTACGTAGTTTACGGACGGCCCATTTCTGGAAGATCACTCGCAGATCGCTTGGATATATTTCTGTTTTTATTAGGAAATGTGATACAAGCATTCTAAAATTCCAAAAAGAAATTTCAAATATTCCATAAATTCTGCGGTCCAAGCTTTCGCATTCAACGTGATCAAGGAGAATTGAAATCCCTTGTTGAAGAATCCCATTGAATTCTCAACTGGGGGTTCTTCAATTAGATTTGGTTAGATTCAATGAGCTATTTCAACGCCAAAATGATCAAATCTTATTAAAATCTGAACAAAGACTTCCTGTCAAATCCGATTCGATTCGAGGGGATATAGTTACGGGTTAACACGAAGCAAGGAAATGAATTTTGTATTCACGTTGGACGTCAAGCGAACCAATAATTTATTTTCGCCTCATTCGTTTGACCTGAATTTTTTTAATTGTGGGGTTCAAGGTCAAGATCATCGGCAATCAACGACGTCCTTCTCCGAATCACAGAACTTCTCGACACAAATTATTTTTCTCGGACAATGCTTTCCTAAAAAGTTCTTGGCATGTAGGTTTCCAAACGAGACACCCAGTATTTAAATACGTATACATACATATATATATATATTCTTTTCGAAAAAAAATCATCACTCTCTGGCTTTCCTTTTAGCTGAGTCTTTGTTTTTCTTCTCTCTTGTTTTCTCTATTATTTAATTTTTTATTTTTGGTTTTTTTGTTTCTCTCTCTCTCTCTCTCTCTCTCTCTCTCTCTTCCATACCATTTTTCTTTTTCGTTGTATTTTTATTTTCCTCATAAGAGACCAAATCTGAGAAAGCAACCTTAGAAACGTTATCGATGTACGATTTTTTCCAAAATATAATATTTTGTAATTTTCCCACGATTTTTTCAAAGAATAATATTCAAGGAATTGGTGAAAATTTGCGAACGTTCTCAGGTTTCGATCGTTAGACGAATGTATTTGGCTTTTTACCTTGATTGCGTAACGCTATTTGCTTTGAAATCGGTTTCGTATTACATCTTAGTTTTAGAAGTAAAATATAAGGTAGGTCAAGTCGAGGCGAATCTCCATTTGAGAAAATATAGTATCAATTCAAAATATCTCTCTGTATAAAGGAATGTTTTTTTTTATATAATAGTCTAGATTTATTATTGATTCTCAATCCCAGAGATTCGCTCTCGGCTTTCAGTACACGTTTTTATCGAGAATCCACTAATAATCTCGTTGATCGCTTTGAATAAATGTTTTCATTAAACACGAATTTTATTTAAGAAGAAGAAGAAGAAAAAAATCATTTTTCGAAACCACAACGACGCAACGACGATGTGGATTCTCAAAAGAGCGTTTATGTTTTTTCCTTTTTTTTTGGTCTTATTTTTCAATTATTATTAATTCTATAAAAGTCCGACTTGTAACCCGTTCGAGCTATATAGCGGACAAGAGAATTATATATTGTATATATATAAAATTGAACGTATACGTTTTATTCCTACTTGCGATATACACTCGAGCTCGATCGGAAGACAAGAGGACGGGAACGTACCGCCGTTCTTTCGGTTTATTCTTTTTTCACCATTATTTAGTGACTAACATTGTTTGAGCTTTGAATAGTACCTTGATAAAACAAAAACGGTGTATGTCATGTGTAAGATATACTTGGGTGTGGGAGTACCACTCTTGACTGATCAAAGCCTTTCGAGTGATGATCCGTATGCGCAAGAAAGTATTGTTTTTTTTTTTGTATTATTCGATAACCGATAATTCATATATATTCGTTCATTGATTTTGCATGAGAGTTTCATCCTTTTGGCGCTAACTGATTCGACTGGAAAGGATTTGATTTTGACGATGCAAGTTATGTGTTCAACAGGGAACGTAAGGAACCACCGTGGTGGCTTTTCAAATCTTTGATAATTTTACGTTGAGTATGAGTAGTAGTATTCGATTTGTTCTATGATTTTATCCACACGGTCCTTGATGATTTATAAATCGCATCGTCGGTTGGTTCTTTTTTTCCGCAGTGGTACTACGTACCGTTGGCTTAGATCCATTCAACGTACAAGAAAAAACGAATATATCTATATGGCAATTTGCATTGTGTTGCAGCGTACCCGGTTGCACCGCATCCACCAACAGGTTTCGTTCCTGCTCCAGCTCAACCCGCTACCTACGGTGGTACGCGTAAGGAATCATTCTTTTCTACTTTTGATTTCATTCATGCAGAATCACAAAAGAATCTGTTCTGTTTACTTGCCATCCGCAAGCACATTGAATACTGTGCTTTTAGTTTAACGTAGATATCAATTGTTCAACCGATTCGAATAAGTTGAATGAAGTATTTGCATTCTGATTATCTTACCAACTTCAGTTGCAGGTGCGGCACCATATGGAGTATTTTCTAATCAACCGCAACTGTATGCTTCGCAAGGACCACCTCCGCCCACGTATGATCAAACCCTTACGCATCCGATGGTAAGTCTATAATAAATAATAATATTAGGTGTGCAAGTTGAAACTCGAAAAGTTTTTATTAAAAAAATACTTCTTTCAAGAATTATCAATTAAAATATTCGCCGTTATTTTCTACAGTCTTTTGCAATTTATCGGGTAATAGGTGAATGTCTTCACGATAGAAACTTGGTGGTTTTGAAACAAAATAGTTATCCAGCCATTTGCGGACATCTTCGATCATCATCATGACATTGATCTAAATGAGTGATAATCAGAAGGAGCTAAGTCTGGTTAAAAAACTTCCCAGCCTAAATTGAAGACGAGTTCCTGGGTTGGTTTTGCTGTATGTGGACGTGCATTATCATGCAGCAGCATCACTTTTCGCCTTCCTTGCCCCGTAAATGGTCTTTGTTTCTCCAGAGCATCACTTACTTTGATCAGCTGGGCCCGGTAACGCTCAGCTGTAATAGTTTGGCCAGGTTCGAGAAGCTCGTAGTAAATGATTCCTTTCCAATCCCACCAGACACAGAGTCAAACTTTCTTTGCATGAATATTCGGTTTTTCAACTGATGTAGATAGCTCGCCCGAATCAGCTCATGCTTTTCTACGTTTAGGATTGTCGTACAAAATCCATTTGTTCATCACTCGTCATGATTTTATGCAGAAAATTCTTCTTGAACCGAGAAAGCAAATTCATGCGAATGCCAACTCTTTGTCTTTTATTTTCTTCCGTCAGTTTATGAGGAACCCATTTTCCTTCCTTCTGTATTTTTCCCAATGCATGCAATCCAAGTGAAATTGCTTGACGAGTAACTCCTAACTGTTCTGCAAGCTCTTCTTGAGTTTCACATGGATTTTCATTCGGTGAAACTTCAAGTTCTTCATCCTGAAATTTTTTGATCGCACCTGGACGTGGATCGTCCTCAAGACTGAAATTTCCATTACGAAATCTTGTAAACCACTTTTTCACTGTTCATAGAATGGCTCACAGAATGTTAACCCAATGTCGTATTAATCAATTCCATAGCTTGAGCAGCATTTTTATTCATTTGAAAACAGGATAGAATACAATGGTGTGAATGTTGCTCATCGAAATCCATCTCATAAAATCAAATTACTACTTGAAAATGACTGATATGACAACTGCAATGTCCACACTGCATATATCCATTGGATGCGTTCAAATATTTTGTTTCATGCAATCAACTTAAAGTCGAGTTTTAACTTGCACACCTAATCACTTCCATCGCACAAACTTGATTGAGATTAATGACATTGTTATTGTTTACAGATGTATCAGCCCGTGTACGGACAAGGATATCCACCTGGCTTCTTTTCAACTGGGTTCCCTGGACCCTATGGGTTGCAATACTATCCGCCATTAGCTACCGCTGCAGCGTATTATCCTGCAGCTGCTATGCAGCCTGCTCCAGTAAGGCCTACCATGTTGGTGCCTGTACGTAGTTCTTCTCCTTTCTGTTATGTTGTAAACAATTGAATCTTAGCCCTTAAATGATATCGTCGGGTCACTCGTGCCTCGCTCAAACCTTCTCTTCTCGCCAGCTTGGAGAGTAGGATGGGCATACTATATCCTAGCCCTCAGTCACCCTATACTTTTTCTGTGAGTCTGAAGAGAACAAGAGGTTTTCGAAAATCTGATCTTCCATTCATAGGGGCGAAGAGATACTATTTGAAACAAGAACATACTGCATTCTTGATCATGGAAAAAACTTCATCTAATTGATTGCAAAGCACAACGAAAGGTTAACGAAAACATGCAAACATACTTGGGGTAACTGAGGGCTAATTAGAGATCGACCGAAAATTTTTGCTGAAAATGATTAAAATTGAAGTTGTGATTATTGGTTTCGAAAAAAACTTAGGACTGGACGTTGGAAGTGTAGACGAGCTCCTTAATAATCCAATTATCATACTTACGATCACATTTCATTGTAATTAACAAAATACTTGCGATTTTCGGATTACAATTTCGGCCGACAAGCATTAGCCGAAAATTTAAACCGAAAATCGAAATTATTTCATTAATCACATTGATATGTGATCTTAAGTATGATAATTAATTGCATTATTAAGGAGCTTATCTACACTTCCAACGTCCAATACCAAGTTTTTTCCGAAACCAAGAATCAGAGCTTCAATTTTAGTCAGTTTCGGCAAAAAATTTCGGTCGATCTCTAGGGCTAATAGACTTTTGTGTAACTCATGAACGAGTTATTCGAAAGAACGACTCTCACTTGACTGAGCTGAACGAAGTAGTTCAGATATTCATGAAGATATTGGCAACTGAAAATACCACCGAAGTGAGAGCGGCGCTAGTGTTTCAAAACAAATATGGCCGAAACGGGAGTACATGTGCTATATTGAAAATTATGAATTATTGAGTGTTGAGTACGAAAAAAATGTTGACAGTTCGGTTGGATGTCATATGCAATTATGCAAGTGCCACCCCATCATCTCGCAATATGATTTGAAGGTGACAATGTTTTAAATTCTGGCATGATTGTGTTGTGCGGGATGACAGAACGAACGCGAGAAAAAATTCATGTCGAGCTACCAAGCGAACAATTCATATAATGATCATGCGTACATTGAAAATGTTTATAGCAAGAAAAAATGGAAAATACTACTTCGTCGCGTGTTATAAACATATACTGTGGACGTTTACGACAATTACTTGGAGTTTGCTCGAAGCAAGCAGTGGTGAAATTCCCCAGATTTCCCTAGAGTGCTACGAGCAATCATTCTGCCTGATTCTGCCGTCTCACAAGTGATCGTAGCAAGCAGTATCAAGCACCATCAAATCCAACGGAATTATTGAGCCAGTAAACAATTTGGATTCTTTCATTTAATTAATCTAATAATTGATGTTTGAAATGTGAAAAACCATTATCCACCTGTGCTATCCTTTTTCTTGTTGAAATGATTCAATAGCATATATAATATGTCGAATAAATAATGAAAAGTGGTAAATTAACCTCAACCTTCAATTTCTCATTCAGATGAAAATTATCGATGTTCAATATTGAGATAATCGAATTGTATTTTGCAAGTCCTTTGTGTAATTATTGTAAATTTTTAATCATTTTAAACCATCAGTTTTCTCATTTAAAAAATCTACATTATCATCCATTTGGAGTGAAATTGAAATATTACAGGACATGAAGTATTTGAGGTTATAAGTGTATAGAGTTTTTACTTCGAATGATTCACAACGTAGATTTTTTAAATGAGGAAACTGATGGTTTAAAATGATTGAAAATTTACAATAATTACACAAAGGACTTGCAAAATACAATTCGATTATCTCAATATTGAACATCGATAATTTTCATTTGAATGAGAAATTGAAGGTTGAGGTTAATTTACCACTTTTCATTATTTATTCGACATATTATATATGCTATTGAATCATTTCAACAAGAAAAAGGATAGCACAGGTGGATAATGATTTTTCACATTTCAAACATCAATTATTAGATTAATTAAATGAAAGAATCCAAATTGTTTACCGGCTCAATAATTCCGTTGGATTTGATGGTGCTTGATACTGCTTGCTATAATCACTTGTGAGACGGCAGAATGATTGCTCGTAGCACTCTAGGGAAATCTGGGGAATTTCACCACTGCTTGCTTCGAGCAAACTCCAAGTCAGCCCTATCCGACTCTCTAACTAAACTATAGTAAATGAGGTATTTTTACTGTCGCCAAAAACATTGAACCAGTAGATAGCGCTGGCTGTACTGGTGGGCTGTTCCTCCTAATTTGATTGGATGACTGAGAGATAGGTATATTTTATGCAGCCCACCAGAACACTTAGCGCTGCGCTGCGGATTAGTTCAAATAGCGACATTAAGGAACCTCAGAAGTGGGGGAGTCGGATAGGGCTGCTCCAAGTAATTGTCGTAAACGTCCAATACTTCAATAGTCCACACTAGATATTTTCGTACATTTGTACCACTGATTTCCACCAAACCGAAATCCCCACGATTTATTCGGAGTTATCTTCATTCGGTATTAATATTCCCTTAGCACGTGCAGCAGTCATAGGAAAGTTTCTATGAAATGTTCAGTTACTGTGGATTTTAAATCATACATAAAAAGTGAAGGAAATGGGCCCAAAAAAAGCTCATGGAGGATACTACAAATTGAGGTGTTGAAATCTTAGTTCAAGTGATTCAGAAGTAATTGAAATGTCAGTTTGCAAAATAAGAATAAATCCATTACTTATGTTTTATGTAACGAAATTTCTGGTTTCAAATAAGTGCAACGATAAATCAGAAGGAGATTTTTTGGGAGAAAATATTTTGGCAACATCGTTGGCTAGACTTTGTTGGAAGGGCTTTATTATCTATGCGCTCATCACTTTACATGGACCAGGGGGGTGCAACTCGATAAAAACTATACGTAACGTTTTGTCAACATTCGATATTTCCCAAACTGTCCGCAAGAGACGCTGATTGTACTATCAGAAAAAGTCACGTGGGTAGTGTACAAAAAAAACATCACGTGATTTTGACTTAGCTACAGACAGCGCCGTTCACGGACTTCAAGTGAAGTTTACTGTGGTGACAAAACGTTTCGCGAAACATTTGAAGGGGATTAGGTGAGTTGCACCCCCCTGACATGGACCATTATGTGAGAGAACAAAGAAAACGAAAAAATCCTCACATAATCGATGGATATTTACAAATTTTTGACTAGATTATTCTTCACTAAATTAATTCAACTATTTGACTCAATTGAACTATATCTCTGAACTATAGTTCAATCTGATGAACGAGATACACTGAATTACTTCGATGAACTGAACTAGAATGACCAAGTCTAAGGGCTAGTACCGTCACTTTAGTTCGTAAACAGCATTCGTAAATCATGTCCACCAGGAGCGATGTATGTCATCCTCAGCGAATAAACGCTTAATTTCTACATATCTACGACAACCCTTATCTTGTATAATTTGCTTGATATAACGGAATCTAGGTCCACTTTTGCGAGTTTTACCATTCATTTTTCCTTCCAATATTATTTTCAATAAACTATCATGCCTCAATTCATTTCCGCCCAGAGGACGCAATTTTGTCACCCAAGTTCAAACTATCAGCATTTAATGAATTCGAACCGGAAAAATTCGGGAACCACTGTCCCCTATGTTTTCGAGGGTGCTCTTTCCAATGGCGACGGTTAGAAGTCGCTCAAAAGAAGTTTAACCCTAGGGGAAAAAAAAACGTGATTTTTCAATTCAATTTTTTCCTTTTTGGTAATTTTTCGGTCCCTTTGTGTTTTCTCTCATGCCTCAAACCTGTATAGAACGCGGCCTCGATGTCTGAACTTGAAATTGATGAGATTGCAGGACAGGAATCTAAAAAATTTTTGGTGAAACAAAATGGTGGCTGAAGTGGACAATTTTTTTTACCAAAACCTTGGTAAATTTTTTCATCGAACACTATGGTCTGCAGAAAAAATTTCTTCGTAACAGAATATTTGAGAATTGGTCAAATAACACTGTAAAATCTGTTTTCAGATTTTTTCATGATGTTTTTCTGACATTTTGTTTTTATGATTTTTTCAAAATATTAAAAATCAAATCAGAAAAAATTTGAGAGTGTTATTTGACCAATTCTAAAATATCTCACAGTCACTTGAGTTCTAGAGTTCATTTTTCACTCTCAAAGAGTGAGGGTTCGCTCGGAACGAGTGAAAATCCTATTCGAAGCGGACTGGCTCAGTTCTGAGACTCGGTGAAGTGAAACACGTGATTTTTCACTCTTTCGAATCCAGAGAATCAATGATATGTTTCATAACACCGTTCAGATTTGATGGTATATTTTGTCCAACAAGGTTTGAATAAAAATGTCTGATCTAGATCGATAATATTGTTGTAATTCTTGCCGCGTTTGTTTGATCTTTTCTTCATTATCGGATACGAAGCTATGTATTTTGCAACCTTATTGTGTTTCAGCCTATTCTTTTGCTTCTTTGATCAGATTTAAATTGTATCCTGCTGATTTTTGATTGGAACTTGCAATCGTCGAAGAATTAGCAATCATAGAATCATTATCACAATTTGACCACCCATCCTACATCGGAGTCACATATTTATCATTTAAATCGCGTTTCGTATCTCGGATAAGATTTGAATGAAGTTTGTCAATTAAAACAGTAACCTGGTCGTAATGATTGTATCATATTTTCAAAACATCTGAATTCAGCCAAATTAAATGGTATATTACAGCTATAGAAATGTTTGGTGATAGTCGAATCAATTTTTTCTTTTTCAGAAGCACTAGTTTTAAAAAACGTATTGTGGATCATTGATTTTTGGTGGAATAACTTTTGTTTTTGTCTTTTAAACAACCATCATTTTTTATTATTTCTCACTTCCTTTTCAAATTGAATTTTCCATTATTATCGGTAATGATTGGACTCTCATCATTTGTTCCATTACTTGAATTACGATTCATTTGATTTGAAACAAATTTTGTGCATTTACTTGAATAATTTTTCAATCTATTCGCTGTGTCGCTTTACTGCTCATCCACAATAATTCAGTAGATTGTGCGACGAGGGACAAAAGTTGGTGATTGCGGCGCGAGGGTGAAGTTTGTTGCTCGAGCGTAGCAAGCGAATATTATTTCACTGAAGTGAACTTTGGTTTCTATTAACTAGGAATATTTAATGAATATGAATTAGATTTTCTTTTATTAAAAGAATCTCAGTAACCAGCCAGAATTTAACAAAAAATCCAGGCTGGTTTAAACCGAATAAAACCACAGGTGGCAGAAATTCGGCAAACTCTGGTTTTACTTGTGCTATTTTCGCTTTTATTATTTTCCATAATTATTCTTCCTAGATATTTAAATTCTTTCACTCGCTGAATTGTCTCTGCATCTATTTTGATTTTCGTTCTTCTTGATGTTTTCGCTGTTGTACAGATCATGAATTTTCTTTTGTCCTTATTTATATTCATACAATAGTTTTCTAGTAATATTGTTTTGATAGTGTTGAGAGTATTTTCTAATAAAGCACCATCCGTAGCTAATATAGCTATGTCATCCGTAAATCTCAACATACTTACATTTCCTCCTTGAATCTGTAATTTCAATTGCACTTGCTCCTTCATCGCTTCTTCTATATATAAATTGAAAATCAATTTTGTGCTTCTCCTTTTTGACCCTTTATTTCTATCATTGCGGTTTGATTGTTATATAATTCATATATTATTCTCCTAGCCTTAAAATTAATTCCAATCAACATTATCGAAAGCTTTTCGATTAGAATGACATCTAGTGACTAACGGGGTGATGATTCATATGGAAGATGCGAGAGACCCGACATTGACAATTTTATCAAATGATTTTGAAGTATTTCGAGTAGAGAACATTCTGATAGAAATGTATGAATTTTGAATTTCAGAACGGTTTCGAAGGGACACGATTCGATGGAATTTCGCAGCCAGTCTTGCCCCCACCGCCCCCAGGTGTTCCCACAAACGCACAATTAGCGGCAATGGCCAGCCACGGCGTGACTCTATCGCAAAAGAAAACCTCGTTCTTAGGAGGAGGAACGGAAGGCGGTTACTTTTGGTAAACCAATAAATTTCACCTTTTGTGAAAACACATCCTATATGAGTATCGAAGGCCCTGCTGTCGAGATGATCCGTGTAGGCAAATCTGAATTCTGTTAAGAGCTCTGATATTTTCACATTGGGAGTGCAGCTATACATGTATATCGATTAGTAAAAAAAAAAAAACCAATTGCGTCGATCGACCTCGTCGTTGAATTTCTCTGATTAACGAATATTAATGATAATAATAATAATGACGATGATAATAATAACAAAATCAATTGTGGACAAAATATCTTTTACACTCTATACATATAAAATTTCAATCAAGGTCGTTCAAGGACGGGAGTCGATCCGCGTATTGAACAACAAAACAACTCTGAATCTTTTAGTATAATAATAATAATAATGATAATTAAAACAACAACCAGAAAAATGCAAAAAAAAGGAAAAAAAAACAAACAAACATAGGGAAAACTCGTGCGAAGATTGCCATATGGTTTTCAAGAGCCGCTCAATCAATTTTCTCGAGCATGATACGTGTTCAAATATATATATATACCCTCAATAATAATTCCCGTGATGTTTCAATCGATTTTTTTCACGGTACACTATCGATTTATGAAATTATATATTTATACAAATACATCATGCTCGAGAATAATAGTATTCGTATAAACTCTCACGTAAATTACCTCATAATATAGACATCATAAGACATCATTTGATCTTTATAAGTTTCGATTTCGCTATTGCGATTTGATAATTCGGTATTAATGCTATAACAACATCGAACACTATATAGCCTTTTCATTTGCTTTCCTTATCTTTTCAAAAGTAACAAATAACGGGATTTAATAGCGTAAAAAAACAAAAAGAAGGCTACATCCTGTTCGATCGAGCGATTATTATCTATCAACTGAACGGCTCTTCTACCTCGAAACGTACGAGCTGTTCTGATATTATTTAATAAATAAAATACTGATGAGGATGAGAAGAAGGGACAAGATGAAGAGGGTAGAGAGGAGGAACATCATCATGTTCTTTTTGTGTTAGAGTTCATCGGTGATTTTCAATACGTGAGAACCGATAGACGCATGAGGAGTAGTAGTAGTAGTCTCATTCGCCTACAGGGATAATCGATGATGTGTGTTCTGAGCCTTTTAGAAGGGAATATCAACGCTTTATGGGAGCGTTGATATCCCCCGATACGTGGCTACTTAGTTTCCTGCGAGGCAGGACAAATATAAAAAGAAAAATTAAAAAAAAAAAAGAGCAAAAAAGGAACACGAAGGGTTGTTTTAGAATAATGACGTACATTATCGTTGTTTTTCTTCATTTCACCATACAACGATTCTTCGGAAAATAAAAATTCTGATAGGAAAAGAGTTAGAGAGTTGACGCAACCTTGACACGTTTAGGCAAAGAAAGGAAGGAAAAAGAAAAAAGAAAAACAACTCATGTCCAGGAGTGTGAGAAATGCGCGAGAGTCATTCGAAATCTTGAGAAAGGATTCAAAGCTCGAGTCCCAAAGACAAAATCATCAATAATAATCGGTTCGAGTGAGTGTCTCGCGTATTCGATAATCTCTCTCTAAGTTACTTATCATTACTCCGCTATCTTTGAGAAAAATAAGAAAAAGAAAATCAAAAAAAAAGAAAAAAGGAACAATACACAATTTTCTTCTGACGTGAAAAAAAGAAAAAAGCAAAAGTAGTAGTCTTTCTCCGTGTTTCTGTTCTAAATACAAATTTAGCTAGGTTCAGCTAAAAGGGCTTGCCCACGACGCGTTCGAATTTGCACGACGTACAGAGGTGAAGTAAGGTGAATAATAATAATAATAATAATGTTATTAAAATTTCGAGTCGAGGCGAATACGAATGCCATATCGAGGGATCATCGAATCTTTTGTTGATCTTCTTCGAAACAATAACGAGAAGAATGGCCAAGTTATTCGACTAAGATATTATTATATACGAAACGAATGGTTGTCTCTCAATATCTCAAAGTACAAATCGAATACGCGTTTTTTGTTTATAGGTAGGAAAATGAATTTGTAACGGCGTGGGCAAGCCTCCCCCTCTCCAGTCAGCCATATTTTAGGCGAATTCAAATGATAACGAAGGACGAAGTCGAATTCACTTTCGGTGAAATAATTGCGACTGAGAATACGAGTTTGTGAGATGGGAAAGAGAGTAGTGACTCTCCTATGATACGTTTGATATTTTTACATCACAGTTTCAAAATTTGGATCAGATCCAGATGAATTTCTTTTCGATATGCCGTGTTTCGCTTGCGAGGTTCTAAGAAGACTGCGTTTTTTTTTTAAAACATCCTTTTTCACGATAGATAAAAAATACCTTTTGGGAAAATCCTTTTCAATCTTGCGAGCGAAATGCGCGTGGAGGAGAATTTTTGTAGAACCTGCGCGCGACTCTATTACGCGCAGTTCGTGACAAGATATCGATTGAGAGAAAGCTCTGTTACAGTATTTTCATCAGCAGGATTGATTCATCTCATTCAAAATTGTGTAGATAAATTCTCATCTGGATCTTTTCTATAGTGTGTTTTTTTTTTCATTACATTCTTCTTTGAACCATTGTTGGTTTTTTTGTTTTTTTAGGATGCAAGCAAAGAGGGCAAAAGGTTGTTATTGTCAGTGTCTACACATTACGGTGAATAAAGTTCGAGAATTTTGGTTCTGCGGTGTCAGATTGATTCCGAGTTCGCCGTATTGGCTTTTAATCTTTGATTTGATACACTGAGAGTAAAAATGACGATCCAGATTGTTGTCAAGCAAGAACAGGAATAGAACTTTCGAGAGCAAGAACGGAACATTAGAAGTTGCGAGCAAAAGCGATACACTTATCATTTGGAATAAAAGAGCAACCACAGCAATCTGTAAAAATGCAACACTGAAAAGCTCGAGCATAAACGAACCAACGCATAACCCAATTTTGTATTTATGCGCTGGGTTGTTTTTGCTCGAGCTTTTCAGTGTTGCTGTGATTGCTATTTTGTTCCAAATTATATAAGTGTCTCGCTTTTGCTTGGAACTTTTAATGTTCTTGCTCTCGAATGTTCCAGTCATGTTTTTGATTGACAATAATTGGGGTGTCACTTTTGCTCTTAGCGTATCATTTAAGTCACCATGGAGCCATGATTTTCGTATTTTCCACTCCAGATTCCTGTGATGTTGGTCTCCTTGAAATTCGAATTTGCGAAGAGCAACCTCGACAATCCTTCAAATACTCAATTTTGAATTCTATGTTTTTTTTTTTCATGTTCAGTTACTTCGTGAATTTCTTTGATGAACCGATTGATTTCCAGTTTTGGATCCTCGAATCTTTTCAAAGAAAATCGGTTATTTTGTCTCCACTCTATTCGGCAGTGCTCGTCAGCACTCTCTGATTCATGCATCCGTTTCACACATTGAAGCTGAAATCCTCAAAAAATCCAGATGGCGATATTACATCGACTTGGCCGGCTAGTTTAATAAACAATAACCTTTACATATACGCTGTCCTATCGCTGTATCCACCGTATCAATCGGAATAGATGAACTCATATTATCAAAAATCACCCATATTACAAAAGAAAATTTGCCTTTTAGAGATTCAAATAAACAAATTTCCCGGTAAATCAACCGGCCAAGACGATGGCTGCGCCCTCTATAGGCTTCGCTTCACTCGATGAAACTCGAGAAGCTTGATTCGGAGAGGACTGATGCCAGGGTTGGGTTTATTACGTGATGTTTCAGCGTCTTACCGTAAAGGAGTAAGCACACAAATGCACTAAGACGGAAAATAGCATAAGAAGTATAAGCATAACGTGATGCGCAGAACCTATTTCTAAGGTTCTGCGCATCCGACTTGTGCTTATGTCAAATGCTTATTCATTTATGTGTTTAGTCCTTAAGATACTTGAACCCTCCTTCCCCCCTAAGGCAAGGGGATTGGTTTTGTGGGTAAGATACGTCGTCGTAATAAACTATGTAAAATACTTCGAAGTATATTACGTGCCAACCCTGGCTGGTGCTCGTCGAGCAAAAAATTCGATACTGTGGATTCGCCATTTTGAGAACAAGATCAAATTCAAAATGGTGGATCTAATATGGCGAAGGGTGACCACTACTGAAAAAACCCACAGATGGCGAAACCTGCTCGCCTCGCTTGCTTGTATCCTGTTAAGGGCGTTCCATAATATCGAGCATAATAATGAAAAACAAAATCATGTTGCGAAAGGAAAAATCTGAGAAAAACAGGGTTCGAATTTATAATTATTATTATTGTTATTATATTATTATTGTTATCATTTTCTTTTCAATCGACAGAACAAATGAAATTGGAAATTCTCCTCGTCCAATCGAATAATAACGCCAAATAATGATTTACCTGACATGATAATGAAATATCGTATGAAAAAGAGGAGGAGGGTGACCACACTCGAATGCGCGGGAGAGACCCGTTCACAAAGGTCGATCAGTTCCCATGACGATTGATCGACGATCGATACGTCCGAGTTAAACGAGCGAGTATAACAAAAAAAAAAGGTCTACTTAGCTCCGCTATCATAGCGTATAAAATAGTACTCTACGAGTGAGCCTGTTGACAGGATTCTGTGTGCTCCGATCCGCAGGTGCACACGAATAATTAAAAAAGAAAGAAAGAATTAAACAAACAAAAAAAAACAGAAAAAAAAAATTAAAAAAATATGATATTATGAATTAAGCAATGAAGATCGAAGAAATTACAATCGGTGATAGCTTAGGATAGGACCAAGAGACACAGCTCTAATTAGGAATTTTTTCAAGTTGGCGTTCCAACCAAACTTGACCAGGAACTCTCATATGTTTCGCACTGAACGTATTAACAAAGAGAGAAAGAGGGAGAGAGAGAGAGAGAGAGAAAGTGCGAGCGAATATAAAAGAAAAAGAGAAAAAGAGAGAAAATGAGCGAGAGAAAGAGAGAAAAGAAGGAAGATGTGAGGATTTATAAACGCTGTGATAGATGGTTTCTGTCTCATGGTTTTACGGATAAAACGTATTATTGCGTCATAATATAAAGGCTGATCTATTTTTTTATTATATTATTTAAGTAATAGACAAAAGTTTGAGATAAGATGTTTTGTCTGATTTTTCTTTCTTGTCCTTTTTTTTTTGTTTTGTAAACAAAGGATAATATATATATTTATATATTAATTGAAATATTCCTTTCTCTTTTGGAACGATCATCAAACAATATTAAACAATCTATCGAACAATATTTTGAAAAAACAAGAAAAAAAATAAATCATTGTATTATATCATTCGTGAACCAGGAACCATCTAAATAAAAAAAAATTTAAAAAAAAAACACAAAAAACGAGGTTTACCGCAAGAACAATTTTTGTTTTTTCTTTAATTTATATCTCGTCTTTCAGTTCAGCTGTTTTATATGTAAAATACTTTGATCTAAAACGATCTCTAATAATATTTTGGTGTTGAAGTTCTCGTGCAATGAAGAAAAAAAAAACGAAATGCGCGACTGGCCAAATTTGTCGTACAACGTACAACCCTATTTCAAATGTTCGACAGATAATTTTCTGTCAGGATTTGGTCGGTTTTTGTCCCAGACATGATGATTTCCGACAGCGACAGACAGAATTTTGACCGGAATCCGTCAGGATCAGTCGGACATTTTTAATAGGGAACCTACAACGCCACACAGTTGTATCCTAAGAACTTCTTTTTTCTACCAGGGAAATGAAAAAAAAAACAATATAGAGAATACATATAATCTAGCGTGTTTTGTCATACTTTTGTGTATAAAAAGAAAAACATGCAGTTTCAATCTCCTACTAAAAGAAATCTAGTCCGAAGAGTCTGACTTATTATTGGGATGTGAAAAGAATACAATATCACAACTGTTTTTCCTCCGATTTATTCTGAATCGGAAGCCTATAATACATCATACATGCACAGAAAGAAAGAAAGAAAGAAAGAAAAGCAACACCCACCGGGCAGTATTGATTTATAACGGGATTAAAATAAGGATTCGAAATTCCACACTCATGCCATTCCACTAACAGGACATTTCGAGCCTCGTCAACGTTTTATTATAAAAAAAAAGTCTACGAAGAGACACCATGTAACGCTCCAAGAATAATCCAATATGTTTTTTCTTGATTATAGAAAAAAAAAGAGAACTTGAAAATAAGTTTTTAGAGTATCAACGGGGAAGAGAGCCCTATTCGCTCCTTGGCGGATGAAAAATCAAATAATGATATTATGTGTACTGTGGTGAATAACAATCGAAACAGCAACGAGAACTAAACTACCGGATGTCTATAGCGTAGAGAATTCAACAACTCGACATCCACGATCGACCCAAACAAACAAACAAACAAACAAACAAACACGAAAATATTAAATGAGATATATAAAACGTGTTGATATTTATATTTTATTTAAAAGATTTCTTTGCAGAGATTTCTACGCAAACACAAACACGAACAGACATGCAGACATCACACCATTACCGTTTGGATCAGAATTTTTGTGCGATATATATATATATATATATGAATATATATATGTATGTGTTTTTTGACCGATCATTTTGTTGTGACATGTAACGACGAGAGCGAGAGAGAGAGAGAGAGCGATGGCAAGATTTTATATCATGGAGAAGCGTGCAATAAGCGTGACGTCTATTGTAACAATTGTGAAAACAAAAACAAAAATGATATTAATTGCAACGACGACTTTGTTATTCCGTTGACGAGAGGAGAGAGAGTGAGCGAGAGAGAATGAGAATGAGAATGAGAGAGAGAGAGAAAGAGAGAAAAGAATGTAACACGAAAAACGAAAAAAAAAATGTGTACCAGTGCAATGATCAAGTGTATCACTTAATAAATACCGTGATCATGCGATTCGTTAATTTGTTGACTTATTCTCTTGTTGCGCGAGGTGTCTCTCTACCTTCCTGATAATTCACAAAATTAATTAATTCATCAATCAACGGATATCAATTGAATTATAATAATATGAATTCAAGATAGAAGAGAAAACCAATCATTGATTTCTCGTAAATCGACAGAAAGAGAATGTGAAACTGGAAAGATAAGGGTGGAGGATGATGATACAGTCGTAAATCCAACCCACCCCCTCATGTTCAAAATGTTCTACGCAGATTGTTTGTAAAGGATATTTTCTATGGGTGGTCGTCCAATCGATTTGACAGCTTTTATCGATATGAAATATTTAATCCTCCCCCTCCCCCTCCACACCGTTTATTGATCAAAACATTGTTGATTGAAAGGACGAAAACAAAAAGAACACAGAAAATATAAGGTTTCGGAATATTGAAAAATAAAGACAACCTGCAGTAGTGATATTAATAATAATCATGTAGTTGATCAATGACTCATGAAAATACTGAAGATAACAGTTCCAGAGTCATATGATATTTATTTTCAAAATGTAATGCGATGAATAATAACGAAAGTGAAACATCTGATTTGTAGTGGACAATTAAATTTCCTTTCATAAATCCAAAAATGTGGGGAGAAGATGGAGTCCTGGGTATCTTGGGATTTCTGGAGGAAAATATCACATAATGATGATGTCAATCAAATGTGAACTGTTGTCTTATGAAGTGTTGTGGAAGAAAAGGTAAGGGATAAACCGATGAGTACCTACTATATCAGGTTTCATAGATCAACCAGGATCAACCGTGCATAAGTGTCCATGTACGAAATTATCATCTTCATTGAGTTTCTTTCATTTTTGTATATGATTTTGTTGTTCCCAAACAGCACCGAAAGTTCTCGAAAGTTTTAGAAACGTGTCCAAAGTTCCATAGATGTTGGTTTCCTAAAGCACAGTTTCCAAACGTTTTAGCCTGTACAGCACAACCACCGATCTTCTACCTAGGACTTCGGTGGACTGGAGGTGGAGAATTGGTGGAGAAATGGGAGCCGTGGAAATAAGGGAGAGTCTCCGTTGAGGTAACGTAGAGGCGACGAAGAAATGTCCGCCCCCTGTATTTTCGATATAATTCTTATTGGCCCGTACAGCACAACCACCGATCCTCCACCTTGGACTTCGGTGGACTGGAGGTGGAGAATTGGTGGAGAAATGGGAGCCGTGGAAATAAGGGAGAGATAAGGGAGAGTCTCCGTTGAGGCAACGGAGAAATGTCCGCCCCCTGTATTTTCGATATAATTCTTATTGGTGCATTTACGTAACCAAATCTGAATGTATGAATTCACGAATTTAAGTTTTACTGAAAATACAGGAGGCGGACATTTCTCCGTCGCCTCTCCGTTGCCTCAGCAGAGACTCTCTCTTATTTCTCCCTTATTTCCACGGCTCCCATTTCTCCACAGGGTTGGCACTAATGGGCCCAACCCAATTGTCCCCACTGGGTTTTTTCGGGTAAACCCACGTTGAAAAAACCCATGAAAAACCCGTGAAAAACCCACTTTATACGAGGAAAATGAATTCAATAAAAGTAATATAATTGCAAACTTTTATTCAAGCATTTATTGTATCTTCATACATATTTGTTCAAAAAATGATTGTGTTGAAGAATTCAATACTATGAAATTATTGCACACATTCATTATATCAATTATATTCGAATTTCTACATTGGAATTGAATAAATGCCATGAGAAGAAAACCATTATTAAATTATACATCTTTTTCAAGTACACTTGTAAATTAAATTTCCAACTCTTGGTGATTGAATTAAGAATTCAGTAACATGTTATTGATTTTTCAATTTTCACTACATTCCATTGCTCATAATAGTATAGGGTGGTGACTGACATTTCAATTACATATGAATGAAAATTCAATTAATAAACTATACTGCTATGGATAATATAATATATAATGCAGTAAAGATTTAAAAATTCAATTAGATGTAACTGAATTCCTTATTCAATTAATAAAAATATGAAATCTCATTTACAAGTGCACTTGAAAAATGAATGAAATTTCAAGAAATTTTTAACAGTGATGTTACAGTTCAACATAGAAGCATTATGTTAAGATAATAAAAACATTTGGTTGAACTGTTTGAGACATGTTGAATATGTGAATTTAAACATAATGAAAATTCTCAACTGTATAATGACTTTTTATATGCCAAATATAATTTAATAATTCCAGAAAAATAACAACATGAAGTTGATGAATTAATCCATTCGATTTTGAATCCAGATCAATCCAATTCCAATCATTCACTGTGAAAAATTTTTTTCAATTCCCAATGTCTTGACAATATTGAAATTAGACGCCAAAAGTTAGTGATTGAATGATGTAATTCTTGATAGTTACTCTATGAAATATTCTTGAGAGCCATTCAATCAATTTCTGATATAAAAATCAGTCGAATCAAGTTTAATCAAAACATTACTAAACTGAAACTGAGAATAGTGCATTGAGACTTATAATTGTTTCCTTCCTGAAAAAATCTACGATTAAACAAATGATTTTCATTCAAATGATTAAAAATAATTTGTTGAACAAAAAATTCTTTTATAAATTAATAATTAGAGTCAATGTAATAAAACCCAGAAAAACCCGGAAAAACCCAATAAAGTCCTATAAAACCCACAAAAACCCAGTGGGTTGAATTTTCAGAGGAAAAACCCGGGTTTTTGCCAACCCTGTTTCTCCACCAATTCTCCACCTCCAGTCCACCGAAGTCTTAGGTGGAGGATCGGTGGTTGTGCTGTACGGGTAGGAAGTTCCTACTAGGAACATTCATTCAATGTGTTGGGGAGCACGTTTTGCAATGGTGACATTGTTTACACATGCTATGGTACGTTTCCAGAACGTTTTCACTCATACGTGAGCGTGATTGCTATTTGCGTGCATATGGCGAGCGATAGTATTATTCGCCAGCAAAACATTGGTGAATTGCGCGCATAAAGACGCGGTTCTCGAGGCTCAAACTTTGCGCGCACAGAATGTTATCTGGGTATGAAAACCAAGTATTTGATCTCTAATCTATACAAATGTATATTTATAGTTTTCTTGGAAAAAAAGTACCAAACAACCATGAAAATTATGTTTTATATTGAATATTTGGAAAGATTCCATTCCAGAAGTTCAAAACTATTTCCAGAATGTAAGTTATCAAAAATGAAGTCAATATATTAAGATTCACATAACCTCAAAATTGACGCGAAACAAAATTTTACTACCTGCAATGAGGGTTGGGCAGGCCCCTCCAGTGTTGTGATATTCGTCGAGCTGGGAAATCGCAGCTTGGTCACGTGACTACGTTTTGCACCAACACATGTATGTGTTCTTGTCGGTGAGCAGTTCACCCATGAGAGCGCTCACATGTGTCAGTACAAAACGTAATCACGTGACCAAGCTGCGATTTCTCAGCACGATGAATATCACAACACTGGGCCCCTCCGACTGACACATTTTTCAATACTCCTTGTTTTCACAAAATGTCCATCAAAATCCAGGTGGCGAACGATCTAGTGGTCCGAAACAATTGATAAACATAACCAAAAAGTTTAATTTTGCACATTTTCAAGACGAATTTATGAGCCAATCAACTTATTTTCTTTCATTCCGTGAATTGTTTGATTACGGTAACTTGAATTGAATCGAAGTGTCGGCCAACAGTCGTTTGGAGCCATCTACAACTTTTTGGACATTATGTGAACACGTAGAAGCTCGAGTCAGAGTCCAGTGATGTGAGCCCGTCAAATGACCGTTCAAATGACTGGTCATGTGACGGTCATGACTGTCATTTGACGAGAACAGGTTTTGTGAGTTTTGACGGTTAGGTCACACTGACCAGTCAGAAAAATTTTTGACGGTCAAACTAACATCTAAAGTGATCTAGTGCAGCGGGACATACTTCAATAATGTTGTAAGGTTTTAAGAATATATTGAACTCCGGAACTTTGATGGACAATTTAATTTTGAGTTGATATACTTACACGAAAAAAGGAATAGCTGTAGCAGCTACTCACGTAGACGATTTTCGACCATCTACTAATAAGCAGTTGCCGAAACTATTTTACGTAGATGGTCGAAAATCGTCTACGCGAGTAGCTGCTGCAACGATTCCTTCTTTTCCGTGTAGAACTACATATAAATATTCATTTTATTATCATTATTTTGTAAACCGATAACCATGATTTGTCATAAAACATATTCGAGATTTTTATTAAAGAAAGTTTAATAAAAATTATTAATTGTCTGGTCATGACCAGTCAGATAATTTTTTGACGGTCATTTTCACTTACAAACTGTGAAAAATCTGACCGTCAATGACGGTCATAATGACCATGACATGTCTGAATTTTTCATGACCGGTCATTTCACATCACTAGGCACAAGTTTGATCTTCAACAAATTCTCATTTAACATGTTTCATAAACGTTCCATGGAAACCTAAATAAGACTATACCGGACATTTGTACATCCCCAAGAATGTCTGTGCGACATTTTTTGAACGTTCTTCTTGTGACCAAGTACGTTTTCTGAACGTCCGAAGAATGTCCCAGTGCTGTCTGGGTTGTTACTTATGTTTTATAATAAAGGATTCCAACTTGTTATGCCCTGCAGCGAAAACAAAACTGCACAATTGAATACGATAAATCACGATATTCGGTCAACTTCAGAACAATTGATGACAACAAACTGATGAAATCATGAATTGTAATTTTACACTAGAAATTGAGAAGTGCAGAGTATCGTGCTCGAAGCGGCGCCATCAAATAACAGAAAAAACCATCCAATTGGCCGAGCAGTGCTTTTTTTTTTTATTGAAAAAGCCAACGTTTCGCCCAAATACTGGGCATTTTCAAGGCAAAAGTACAACGTAAAGATGAAGTGGAAGACTCCATCGTTGAATCCACGAAAAAATAGATGGGGTTAGTGTTTCGGTCTCGTCTCGATCTCGGAGTCGATCGCGGCGCCGGCGACGGCGAAATTGTGGCTTTTTCAATAAAAAAAAAGCACTGCTCGGCCAATTAGATGGTTTTTTCTGTTGTTTGATGGCGCCGCTCTGAGCACGATTCTCTACACTTGTCTACATAGTTCTGCATTAGGTTTTTAATAGAGATTTTGGACTCGGAAAAAATCACAAGGTGTTTACGAGTACAAAATATCCATTGCTGATAGTAAAGCTATATTTTCCACTGTATAAGTTGAGCATATCTTATCCACTGGAACGCAGTGCTCATAAGTTTCTATACAGGCGACACAAAAGCCGCTTCCACGGAAACTTTGCCTTTATATATTCTGGCCCGTCCGTAAAGAGAGGGATTACTTGGTTTTTGATGTTGTTCCCGAGGGGTAAATCATGATTTTTCCAAATTAATAATTTCTAAATGATGTTGAAGTAAGCGTAGCTCTGTTCTGCTTAACGCAATATAACTGTCAATGAGACTATTCTAAGAGGCTTATAAGACAGATTTTATAACGTCCATATAACGCTTAATGTTGTCTTGCTGATTTTAGAGTGGTTTACCCTTCGGTTGTTCCTCTCGATGTAACGATTTAAAAATATATACAGATCTCAATCACTTGCAACGGAACCACCTGATTCTATGTCAAATCTGATCGCATCATTAAATTCAATTCCATTACACGAGGAGTTGAAGTTTATAACTCTTCCTAGATCCAAGTTATATTTTCCCTAAAGGAACTTTGAGGGTTAGTGTCTCTTAATTGTTTATATTTACTTAGTGTCTCTATGACTGGATGATCTTTTGTACACGAAGCCTTCAGAATATATTTGTTTGCTAGAAGCTTGGCCTTTAATCTAAAATATGTGACTTTGCATTCAGATAACATCACATTGATTGGCGTGGACACCCAATAGCAGAAGGCTAGTCTAAGGTCTCTGTTTTGAATTTCTTTTAATATTGTTTTCGATAAACTATCATGCCTTAATGAGATTACTTCTCCTTTTCACGACATGTTTCAAAAGAACTTTTTCATTTTTTACTTTCTCTATCCACTTTATTCTAAGCATCCTTCCGTAACACCACATTTCAAAAGCTTCAAGTCTCTCTTGCCCGTTTTTCCAATTGTCCAAGTTTCGCAACCATATAATGCTGTGCTCCAAACGTGATTCTTCAAGAATTTCTTTGAGCATAGTAACTGTTTCTTTTAGTGGAAAGCCTGTTTTCCTTGTGCTTTAACCGTTTTCTGCAATTATGCTTCCTAGATATTTAAATTCTTTCACTCGCTGAATCGTCTCTGCATCTATTTTGATTTTCGTACTCCTTGTTGTTTTCGCTGTCGTACAAATCATGAATTTTGTTTCGTTCTTATTTATATTCATACAACAGTTGTCTAGTAATATTGTTTTCATAGTGTTGAGAATATTTTCTAACTCAGCACCACTCGTAGCTAATATAACTATGTCATCCGCAAATCTCAAGATGCTCGAGATCGCTTCTTCTATATATAAATTGAAAATCAATACTCTCCCGCATAAAATACATATTTATCTATCTGTTCATTCATCTGGGAAGTTGATTCGACAGAAATAATACTCAACTAAATTTTATAATACTAAAATGCATAAGATTTCCTACAGATTAATTGAAAAAGGAATCAAATGTTCAAAAATTCAGTAAATTCAATACATATTTTATTGCAAGTATCTGCAAAATTAATTATCCATCCGCTCATAATTGTTCTTCTTTGTACTTAATTCTATATAATCCCATTCTCACCCTTTTACAATAAAAACTATAGACCAAAGTTATTCGAATTTTCTACTGGCCAGCGCTTTTTTGATATTCTTTTCCAAATTTGGTAACAATAGGCAATAATCGTCTACACACTTTGTCGCACACCTATCAAAATCTCCAGTGTATTTGTCGGCTTCCTGTTGAGTAGGATTGGGTCCCATTTTGTCTCTTATACCGTCATTACAATCCATCACGCACCTTTGTAACCGTTTCTGAAATAGGATTCAATAAGAAATGGGTAAATTGATATTTCGCGTAGCAAGTGGAGAACTTGATACAAACCTGTGATCTCTCAAATTCATTTTGAACGTACTGTTGTGCTCTATTTAACGAAGTACTACAGTTTTCTATGCACTGGTGTACCCTCTGTACACTGTAGGAATCATTCTCACAGCACGCTGCTGCACATTTATGCATTTCACCCTTTGGTTTTGTCAAGAAAAATTCATGAAATTATTGAATAATGTTAGTATATATTAATTATAACCTAAAATGTTTACCTGCATTTTCCTTAGAAAACTTCTATCGATTTCCTCGACGATTCTCGTCACATTATCCTCGACACGTTTCTTTTGTTCCTCGACCATGTTATTTATTTACAATGATTTTCAATGAAGAATTTAAAATCGAAAACTATTGAATTAGGTAACCGGTAACTAAAGATCCGATCAGATTTAACCTCGTGCAACTTCGTGTGAGTTCTAAAATTCAAAGGTGCAATGTGCAATGATCAATAGTGTTAACCTCTAAAAAATTGGTGCGTTCGTAGTTCGTTTGTGTTTGTTCTGATCACTTGTTGAGACTCGGCAGCTGAGTGGTTGTCAAATTTTCATATTAAAAAATGATTCTTAAAAAATCTAGAACAGAAATTAATATCAGCAGACTTCTGACAAGGTGTGAGCTGATGGCTAAGGACGATTGTAAAGAATGGAAGTTAGAAAAAGTAAGAATTTTCTGCTACATTTTCTTTAATTTCTGTATGCTTTGATGAGTTGTCAAAATCATATGTTGTTTTTCTTGCAAAGACTTTCATTCTCTACAGTATTGTTTCTTATAAGCATTATATTTTTCAGTATATCATCGCTTTAGAAGAAATGATGAAGGAATTACAAACCCTATCGGAGTAAGTTGAAAGATATTTTGTTTGCGATATCCATATATCATTTATGTTTGAATTTTTAGTAAACCAGCGAAAGATACAGTCATGGAGTACAGTAAACGAATAGATTTTTTAAAAAATCTAGTCAATACCGCAAAATTAGACAATCCCGTGGAGAAAGTAGTGGCCGTACAAATGTCGAAGAATCTCACCAGCGTCAATGATTCCATCAGTCCAAATATCACGACTCAAATTCATCAAAAAACTACAGCTAAGTATAATCAAGAATTGAGAATGGAACTTTTCTCTACGGAAACAGGTAATTGAATATTTGTGAATTTGAAAAATCAAAATCTATACACGGTGATGTGTTATTCAGCATCCGGAAAGAGCGGCGTGAGACAGAGAATACAAACATCTCAAACCAACGACGAAGATTTAGACGCTATTTTAAAATACAACAGAAATATCCAAGAAAAAATTGCAGAAAATATGCTCTCGATGACAAATAATATGAAAGAACACGCATTGGCTGCTAGCGCAATTATTAAAAAGGATATCGGATTGCTAGGAAAGTCTGATAGATTAACCGATATAAATGCTACTAAATTGAAAAGTGAATCTTTAAAATTGGAGGAACATACCAAATCTAATTGGAGGTGTTGGATGTGGCTGATGATTGTTTTTGTTCTAGTCGTATTTTTCAGTACGTATAAAATCAATGCACAATTCAATGTGTTTTCTCGAGGACTCGTGTGGGAAATTTTTTTGTTTCAGATATGGTGCTATTTATGAAAGTTGCGAAAAAGAACACTTGAATAGGAATTAAAGGATTCAATTTTGGAACGAAAAGTCACAATCATCGTTCAGCTGAAAATCAAAGAAAATTGAAAAAAGAGAGACATAAAAAGTATTTTATTTATTAAATTTTATTTTTAATATAAATAAAAGAATAAATTTGTGTAGATTTAATAGAGTTATAATTATTTGAATATAACAAGTTTCTCTTTTGTTTCAAGTCAGTTGAGGGGGAAAGAGAAAGTAAGGAACTCTTATCACGTAAAAACTTGTTCAATTATTATCGAGTTATCAGCTGAGGTTTTTTTTTTTTTGGTTGTTTATTTGAGATTCTCACAGCTGAATCAAAGCTGTAAAGTAGTAATTCAAAATGGCACAAAATTCATGTTTAGCGATAAAAAAAAGATGATAAAAAACAATAAAAAATCTATTTTTAGTACTTCATACCTGTTTACTTAACCATCTATTGAAATCCAGGCGCAAGAGCAATTGTCCTAAATGCTCTCCGCTGGGTTGTGCCCTAACTCTTTCCAAAGTTTTCTTCAACCAATCCATCAGACTATTCAAAGTATCGGAAAGCGTTTTGAGATCTTCTTTCTCCGTTATAAGTAAGTTTTCCTTCTCCCACATGGACGCTTGTAGAATAAAATCATCGCAGAGACGTAAAATGAGTTTAATCAATTTGTTAATCTGTATAAAAGAACAAAAATTCATGAGAAATCAATTCGAGTATCTTCTTTCGTTGAAAATGACTTACTGGATTTTCTTTTCTACTCGTCACGTTGGATAGAAAAGTTTGCGATATAACATTAGCTAGGAATATGGAATGTCCTCTCTGTACATCCTCAAAGTTTCTAGTATTTTTTAAATTTGCTTCCATTATCGCGTATTGACTCTCTATCACATCCACTTGCAAATAATACTGTAGATTATCGACAATGAAGATCAAATTGTTCCTTAACTGAACAATTCCAATATCGCTGCAAACAAATAGCACAGAAGTGTTTTTAGTTCTTCGTTTAGCGACAATGAATCTTAGAGATATCAAGATATCTTACATTTTCTTCGAATACATATGCTCGCTCCATAAATTCCATAAATTAATTTGAGTTTTCTTAACTCTCAACAGAAAGCGAAATATCGTGTTGTAATCGTTCAGAATACTGGGACTGAACAGCAAATGTAGCGGCCAAATTACTTTGTATTTTAAAACTATCAAACTCCAACCACATTTTTCTGAAACGAAATCCAAATGAATTCGAATTGAAGCATTCTCATGCTCGAGAGAAAGGCGAGAAGAAATATTCACCGATAGGATCCTTGCGTTCTTTTTCAGAAAATTCATTGTCATCCAGAACTACTTCTTCTTCTTCGTTTTTGTTCTTGGAGACGGGAACGATGAAATCGAAACTATCCATGGCGGTTTCATCGTTCAAGTGAATCTTTCTCAACGACATTTCAAATGCGAGATTAATGTCTCTGGAGGTATAATTCGTTGGGGGTTTGTTTAAAATATGAGAAGTATGTCTGATGAATTCTAGAAACAAATCACCGCGTCCCATTAGGTAGAAATCTTTGATCAATTTGAACTGTTGAAGGAGTTGAGCTTCCTCCACAGCGACTTTCCATAACAGTTCGGTGACGCATTTTTTAAGCTCGTCTATGGTCCGTTCGAATTCAATGATATTGAAAACTGATTTTCTTTGGAGAGTTTGCAATTTGCAGAAATAAAGATGTTCCTTTTCGCCCCATATGGAACTTTCCGTTTTGGTGAGGACACTGAAATCTGAATAAAATTCATTTACGATCTATGTTGGAGATTCTCTTGCCTTTGGTACCTTTTTTCTGTCTGGGATCATTCCCAAACATTATAATAGTCTGTCCGATGATGAGTATTCGCGTCGCTAGAGATGGTCTGATGTAAGATGGAAGCATGTCGATTTGAATGTCGTAATCCCACATATCGTCTTTTTGATCGATCGCTGTACCATCTCTGTTGGATACTTTTTGGATGAAGAATTCTTTGTGCACGTCGTTGAGATGTCCGTAGAGAAGCCAGCATGTCAAGTGTTTGTAAAAAATCACATGCACGCAGTGAATCATTCTAAAAATTGTGGTGATAGGTTAGATTTTAGATTCTCGATACATCAACGGAAGAATATATTTACTTGATTAAAGCCTCTTTAACTTCAGGTATACCGGTAGACATATACTGATGCAAACATTGTAATAATTTACAACCATGGAGTTTTTGCGTTTGAATCTATAAATGAAGAATATTAAATTATAAATGTTGTAATGTTATAGGCTGTGAAATTTCTCACCTCACGAATGATAGAATTCAATACGGAGAACAACATTACGTATTTTTCTACATGGCACAGGATTAGAGATAAAGGAGTATGGCTATCGTTGAGTACAATAGTTTCTAATTCAACAATGTTTTGACGGTAAGGTTCCAAAGCTTCGTTCATTCCATTACATAGAGCCCTCAGGTATAAACCAACCGACGTAGTATCACATTCTAAAAATATTCAAAATACTTTCAAATGGAATTAAAAACAATGAATTAGAAGTATTCAACAACTGGTATGTTATTACCTATGATAGAGTTTGACAAACATTTGCGAATAAAAGTTCTGATCGAATTGTATTCTTGCACCACCTTTAATATCTGGTTTAGTAATACTCGTTCCCCAGGATGTAGATATTTATCCAACTCTATCGTCTAAAATAGAATATAATAAAAGAATAGAAAAATTGTTTATGGAAATGATAATTTTATGAAAAACACTTACATTGGTGTTTAACATTTCTGGGATCCCAGTCGTACAATCCCAAAGTGCCAGTAAAATTTCGTGGAGCATTTTGAATGATCAAACTCTGTGAATGAATTATATTGAAGCATTGAATGCAATTCTTAAACTCGGAGTGGGAATGAGAGATTTTTGTTTAAAGGGAATGTTTGTTTTGGAGATACAATAACAAACATTGTGCTGAACTCGGTTAAACTGCTGTAAATGTAGATAGAGGGAGCACATATGCCAGCTGTTCGAGAGGACGTTAGAGAGAAAGAGAGAGGAGAATAAGATCGTTGAGTTTCCTCTCTTGGTTTTTATTGGCTTATTTGAATCTACCGCCAGATTACGCGATTACGCGCGTTATTCGACAAAAATACGAATTTGTATCATGTTTTTTTTACCAAAAATTGCGTTGAATATTTGGGAATATTCTTCAAACAAGGTTTAATCAACGAGGAATTTCAAAAAAGTGCAAAAAAAAAACGGACGGATTTTTCAGCGGTTGGTTTTAAGATTTCCAAAAAATTCAATAGGCAAATTCATTTGTTTTTTTCAATTTTTTCCTCGTTGCGATAGAATTAAAAATTGAGAGTGGTAAAAAAATGAACTTTCTCAAAGTTTCAGCTCACAATGTTTATTTTTGAAGAACATTCAAAATTTAGGAACATTTTGTGATTCATTTCTTTTGATGTTTTCGAAGGAGCTTTAAAAATTCATACTAACATTCAATATGCACTATTATTTTTAATGGAAAATAATACACCATAAGATGAAGAAGAAATTTAATACATTACAGGAATATCAATTTTCCTAATAAATAAGTTAAACAAATTAAATCGCATCAATTAATTGATTAGATCGAATGATTAATTTGATAAATTTTATATTTTTATTGATTTTTTAATTTTTTTTCGGAAACATTCAAAGCCAAGAATCGAAAAATGTTCAAAAACTTCAAGCGATCTTTAACAATAAATATTTAAAATAACAACAAGAATTGAAAAACGTGAAAAAAGAATTTTAACTATTTTTAGAATTAGAAGAGATAAGAAAAATTCATCCCAATGGGTTTGAATCGGTTTTCTGCATTGGAATCAATGGGAATCAATCGGTTCAATGAGATTCCCAGATAACACACGGAGAATTATTTTTCAAAAACAAGAATAGAATTATCTTCAAGAACTCTTTTCGAAGTAATGAATTCGTAAAGAAGTCTGGAAGAGTTCAATGTTTGGGACATTAACGAGTTCCCTCAGAGGACTAAAATAATACTTTCAGAATTCTCAAAGGACTCGGTAATGTCCTGAACATTGAACCCCACCAGAGCTCTTTATGAATTCATTAGTTTGAAAAGAGTTCTTGGAGAATTCTATTCTTGTTTTTGACAAAGAATTCTGCGTGTGTTATTAGGCTTCTTTAAACAGGAAAGGGCTCTCTCTGAAGATCAACTTGGAAGAGAATTTTTATAGGAATCACTCAAGATTTTTTTAAATTCTAAAAATAGTTACAATTCATTTTTGATGTTTTTAAATTTTTTTTTCAAACTCAAAACATTAAAAATTGGTTTTCAATGGGTTTGAATCAGTTTTCTGCGTCGGAATCAATGGGAATCAATCGGTTCGATGAGATTCTTTAAGCAGGAAAGAGTTCTCTCTAAAGATCAACTCAACAGGGAATTTTTAAAGGAGTCACTCAAGATTTTATTTAATTCTAAAAATAGTTAAACTTTATTTTTCACGTTTTTCAATGTTTTTCAAACTCGAAATATTGAAAATTGATTCTGAATGGGTTTGAATCAGTTTTCTGCATTGGAATCAATGGGGATCAATCGATTCAATGTGATTCTTCAAGCAGGAAAGAGTTTTCTTTGAAGATCAACTCAGAAGAGAATTTTTATAGGGGTCATTCAAGATTTATTTTAATTCTAAAAATAATAAAAATTCTTTTCTCACGTTTTTCAATTCATTTTCAAACTCAAAATATTTATTTTCAAAGATCGCTTGAAATTTCTGAACATTTTTTAATACATGGCTTTGAATGTTTTCGAAAAAGAATTCAAAAATCGATAAAAACATAAAATTTATTGAGTTTTTTCTCTCGATCTAATCAATTAATTGACTTGTTTTGATTTGTTCAAGTTATTTATTAGGAAAATGAGGAGGATAGAGGGTGGACAATGAATCTCATTGATTCCGATGCATAAAACCGATTCAAACCCATTGGGAATTACCAAACCAAACCAAATCAAACCAAACCAAACCAAACCAAACCAAACCAAACCATACCGAAACAAACTAAACCAAACTAAACCAAACTAAACCAAACCAAACCAAGATAGAATGATGAATGGAGAGGATGAACAATGAATCTCATTGAACCGATTGATTCTCATTGATTCCGATGCAGAAAACCGATTCAAACCCATTGAAAATTACCAAACCAAACCAAACCAAACCATACCAAAACAAATCAGACCAAACTAAACCAAACCAGACCAAACCAAACGAATTCTCAATGGGTTTAAATCAGTTTTCTGCATCGGAATCAATGGGAATCAATCGATTCGATGAGATTCTTTAAGCAGGAAAGAGTTCTCTCTAAAGATCAACTCAAAAGGGAATTTTTAAAGGAGTCACTCAAGATTTTATTGAATTCTAAAAATCGTTAAAATTGAATCTTGACGTTTTTCGATTCTTTTTCAAACTGAGAATATTTATTTTCAAAAATCGCTTGAAATTTATGAACATTTTTTGATACATGGCTTTGAATGTTTTCGAAAAAGAATTCAAAAACCCATAGAAAGATAAAATTGATCAAATTAATTAGTCGATCTCATCAATTAATTGAATTATTCTAGTTTGTTCAAGTGATTCATTGGGAAAATAAGGAGGATAGAGGATGAACAATGAATCTCATCGATTCCGATGCATAAAACCGATTCAAACCCATTGGAAATTACCAAACCAAACCATACCGAAACAAACTAAACCAAACTAAACCAAACTAAACCAAACCAAACAAACCCAAATCAAATCAAACCAAACCAAACCAAACCAAACCAATTCTCAACGGATTCGAATCAGTTTTCTGCATCGGAATCAATGGGAATCAATCGATTCAATGAGATTCTTCAAGCAGGGTTAAAACTTGAAAAACTAACGAACTTGCGATCCGAACCACCCTAGGGTCGACCAATTAGTACAGGCATAAAGTTTTGGATTTAGAAATTTCTTCAATATTTTTTTCAATAAATTTTTATTGTTATAATATATTTGACTTGACAATATTTAATAATAATAATGATTGATTTGTACATTAAACTTACAATGGTTCATAACAACACGCCACAAATTATAAGTCACTTAATTCTATAATCTTACATCAACTAAACAATACAACAGACATTTTATACTGTCTTTATTTAATCTTAAAAGAAAAGGAAATAATGTTACACAAGGCATGGAGAACAAGAATACGCAATTTCTTCCCCCTCTATATTAGTATCAGGGTTTTACGCTTATCTCGTGGTCATTGATTCTTTTTACAATAACAATATATAACACGTTTATACAAACAATTTATTATATTTTTTCGAAATACAAACAAGGAAAAATCTTTCGATTTTTTGAAATACATTTCGCAATGTATATTATGTGTATTTTATCAATAGATTGTATATTCACTGTATGAACTCTAGCAAAATCCAGCGGAACATTCCCGGATCGATGGGATTTTTAAATTCGCGTACGAATTCAATATACCAATTCATTAGGGACTACACTCCGAGTGTAATCCGACCCTTGTAACAAAAAAAAAAACGAATGAGAATCTGGCCCTGGTCTCCATAGAATCCATAAAAATCCATAGAATCCGATAAAATGACGTTTAATGGGATTTGGTCAGAATATTGTGCAAGTTTCAATCAGGATCACATTGGAAAAAATACACTCCTCTGATTAAATCTTATTGAAAATGGTTGAATAGGATTTGGTCAGAATATTGTGCAAGATTCAATGAGATTTGGCAAGAATCAATTGGTTTGTTCAACCAGGGGGATCACAACACTTTCATCCGGGTCTATTCGGACGTCTATCCGGATTTTAATACTGGTTATTTTTCGGAATTCCACGTGAAACTCGCATATAACTTATTCCGGTTCATCTGGAATTCCAAGAAATATATTGTTCGAGAAACCGGATAGGATCCGGATAAAGAATCACCGCAAAAACTGTATTCGCGTCCGAATACATCCGGATAAACTCCCGGGAAGATTCATCTGGGTTTTATTCGGCTTTTGCTACCAGGGAAGTGGTTGCTGGCGAAATTGTGAGTCCTTATGCGAATTTAAGAGTTTCATCCATCCTTGAATTTTCCGCTGCCCAGGTAGAAATATTCTATTAAATCCCATTACGAATGGTGAAATTTCTGATTGAATATCATTGAAACTTATTCATTTTCCCATTCATCAATGAGATTTTATGGATTATTTGTAACAGGGTGTAACAGTATTCTAAATATTAACATTTCTTATATCAGATTTTTGGTCGCGTCATGAAATTGTTTATTGTACATCCTGGTGAAAAAAGTTTCTTTGAAAATCTCTGGAAATTTCTCTGAATTTCGCTGCAAAACTCTAAATCTTAGTTCCGAAAAACTGTGAATTCTTTTGAAAATCACTGAAACTCTCTAAGAAACTATGAACACCTCTGAAATTCTCTGAAAATTTCAGTGATTTCCAGCGAAATTTTGTCACCAGGGAATAACACTTGGAATCCATAATTCCATCCAAGATTCTTTTCCAGAATATTCTTCAGGAAGAAAAATAACGTACATACATTGACTTGATCGAAATAATTTATGAAATCCCATCGAAGAATCTTACAAAGTTTTATTTTTTAATATTCGTTCCAATCAAATTAATATTTTTGTAATTGAAAATTCGTCGTAACACTGCGGAAAATATCAGGCAAATCCGCACTAAAACCGGGTGGAACCCGCAGGGGCGCAATAACCTAACGCTATGAACAATCCCATTGCAAAAATCCAGGTAGGAATCCAGGTACTCATTCAAAATCTCCATAGGAAGCTTGAAAATCCAGTTGAAACTCTTGGGAATCCATGAAAAAAATTTCCCATCTGAGAAACTGGATAGAAATTGACGCAGGAAACCCACCTGGATTTTTTCAATAGGATATCGGTGATTAAAATGAATTCAAACGCTTTTGGCTGCTAAATTTCAGCTTGTTCGGGAGTTTTGTCTGTTTTGTAGATAAATATAGAAAAATTATATATAATTTTTATAAAATTCTGTATAAATTATGCATAATTTCCCTCGCTGTTGCGCCTCTGGGAATCAAACAAGGCCAGACTCTGTCCGGTTTTCGTCACAGGATCTAGCGGTTTTTATCCGGATTTGCCTGTTATTTTTCGCAGGAAAGAAAAATAAATGATATTTTGAAAAATCGTTTTGCTGATGGATTGTATTTTGAACTGAAATCTTTGTTCATTGACTGAGCGAAATTTCTCTTCCCGCGCATCTTCGTATATTTACAAAAAAGACAATAGTTTCAAAAATATTTCATCCAGTAATATATTAATTTAGTTATAGCGATATATACAATGTTCTTAGAACCGAATTTCGAAGATGGATAGGATAAAGTTTATTTATACTACAATTGATGCACTTCCTTGCCAGAGAGTGAAATTTGTCCTTGCGCACAAACAAATGCGCATATAAACGCGTATGGAGTGAATCAGGGTAAGATGACGCAGTTTCTCGCTCCGCTACAGCATGGAATAATAGATAAAACCTCATTTACACAAGAAAAATTTGAATGAATGAAGGATTTTAAGTGAATCTTCATATTTTCCTTGAGTGAACGAGATTTTATGTATTTTTTTAGTGCTGTACTGAAGCGGGAAAATGCGTCATTTCATCCCACTTTACTCTATGTTCGTTTATGTTTTTCTTGAAGAAATATCTAATATTTGGCGATAATTAAAATTCATAATTTGTTCATAGATTCAAATATTCTGTGGAAATCCTCAAATAATAACCCTAACAGCACATCTACCGATTTCTACGTCGTATCTCCGTGGACTCTACGTGGATAAATGGTGGAAGTGGAACGTGGATGAACGAAGATTCTACGTGGAGGCAACGTAGAGGCAACGTAGGAATGTCCGGTGTTGTACGGGAAGATTCTTGTGTTTCGGTTTTAGATTATGTTTTTCTCCTGAATACCACGGAAGGAGAGAAATATATGTCACTGGAGGATAAAAAACAACGAATGTTGCTGAAGAATTGTTCGTCAATAAAAAGCATGAAGCAAGATTCCACACAGGACACCTACGTCGCCTCTCCGTGGAATTCAGGGAGAAAAAAGGGATCGGTGGATACAGCGTGGCATGATGGAGAACCAGCGTAATATCCACCGCTCCCTTTCTTCTCCCTCAATTCTACGGAGATGCGACGCAATTCTTCGGCGACTGCCCTGTGTGGGATGCATTAATTTCTTAGGATTACCCTGGTAGAAATTCCAATTTTGAGAGTTTTTCACTGAATTTCATTGAGACTTGCAGAGATTTACAGAAATTGTTCCAGATTTGAGTTTTTTTTAGAGATTCTCAGCAATTCTCAGAGAAATTTGAATAAATACGGTCCCTGTTGAAAAAACCACGTGAAATTCGCGCCCATATAACACAGAATATTCTAAGAATATTCTCACAACATCCATAAAATGTACTCGATTGAATATTTTCACAAAAAGCGTAGAGGATTCGTAAATATTCATAGAACATTCTTAGAATATTTGAATGAGATTGTTTCGAATATTCTAGAAAAGTTGGTAGGGAGATTGATGAGCAGCGCATGCGCAAGTATGGTGACGACATGAATTCAGTAATGGCGGATAATGTTGTTGACAGGCTACAGACCCTTGGCTAATATATTATTTTAATTTGTATTTTGGGAATAACGAATTCATAAAAGGTGCATTTTAATATAGCAAATGTTCTCTGAGAGTGCCATGTGTGAAAAATTATCCTCAAAAAGTGTAATAAAATATCAAAAAATGCCCTATTTATTATAATTGCCTTTTGCGATCATGAGTATCACATCCATTCATGTGAATCCATAATATTGCTAACAATTTATGATTACAGATGTTTAATGAAAATACTCGAAGAGAACATTATGGAGCTCCAGCGAACGTTCAGATTAGATCTGTATGGATCAGATCGAAGGTTCATGAAATCAAACTTTTAGATTCACAAATGTTTTTCAAAGGTACTACGAACGTTGAAACGTCCTCCCCAAAATACATTCAGGAAACATAGATGGAACGTTCATTGAAGATTCATCGAAGGTTTGAGGAAACTTCACAAAAATAACTATACTTAGATCAATTTATAATAATTTATGTTTAGGTATTGATTAATTAATTTTTCATATGAATTAATCAAAATTAATGTAAGTATAGATATTTTTGTGAAGCTTCTTCAAATCTTCGATGAACCTTCAACGAACGTTCCATTTATGTTTCCTGAAGCTTCATGTTCTCTTCGGGTAGTTTTCAGTGACATTCAGAAGTTCATATTGACGGGAATTTTCATTTTAACAGCATTTTTTTCTAATATTCCCACAATATTCGTGGCATTATATTCTGAGAATATTTGGAACAGTCTCATTCAAACATTCTGAGAATGTGCGTAGAATATATTCGCACGTAACAAAGAATCTCCATAGAATATTCGAATATCCTCGACGTATATTCTCAGAACATTCTCAGAACGTGCGTGAGCTACCTGGGTCCCGCGTAGGAACTTCACGTGACTTCAAAACATTTACTAAAGTTCAACATTTGGTTTGGAAATTTCCTGTTTAGATCGGTAAAACAACACCAGAAGCTTCTTGATTCCCTAACAGCACTCGGAGGTTCTTGAAACGTTCTCAGAATTTGTATCTGGAAAAAATTCGGAATTCGGAACCGAAAACATCTTTCGTTCACTCTTTTCCGAATCTTTCTGACATTTTCAGCAGGGTATCAACGATTCAAACAAATTCTCGAATTCCGTTTCGTTCCTAGAAATTCCGGTCCATCCAATGTTGAAAATTATATACTTCCCATAACAAAATTGATGAACTGAGCTGAAAAAGCGAGCCTTTTGCTTATCCGCTGTTCGAAAAATTCCAATTTATTCTTAAATTAGGCTGTATCTTTACCTGATCAATTTTTTTAAAGAAATTTCGATCTATCCGCACATCACAGGATAAATTGCGTTGTCTTTCCGAAGGATTTGAGTGGATAATTATGAATTCAAATTCTGCAGAAAAGCAACTGTAGTTCTATGTGCTGTTCTACAAATCCCTGACGAATCAAACAATCTTATATCATTAGTATATACTCTGTATATCTATTACATACGCAATCACTGGATCAGTTTGTCCTTGGCTTACAAACATTTTCCCATCACTAATTCTCGATTATAACTACCCCCCATACGAAGACTTAACGAGTCACTGATAAACAAAAAAACCTGTTAATGACTCTTTGAAATGCCTGCAGGAGTAGTGTTTGCCGAGTAATATTGAAGACGATATGACGATGATGCCCCTCATTTCATCCTCAACTAATCAAATTTCAAGTATAAACAATCCCCCGCGCTTCTCTCCATACGTATTATAACGATATCAATAATAATTGAAAAAAGTCCAGCTTTTCATGGTTAAAATATGAGAGGATAGGAACTGATTGACAACATCAATACCAGCTGTAGAACGGCTGATGAGGTGTGGGTCTGGAAGGTTGTTGAAAGCTTTGTCCGGTGTAATGAGTGGCGAAGGCTTGATGGTGATGATGATGATGATGGGTACTGTGACTGATATGCGAAGATTGTTGTAGATTAGAAGACGACGGACTGGGTAAGGCAATTTTGCTGCTACTGGATATCGGGATGTTCCACGAGGGGGAGGTGTTGCCTTGACTGGGCTGCTGCTGTTGTTGCTGTTGTTGCTGCTGTTGCTGTTGTTGTTGTTGTTGAACCGGGGAATCCGAACTGATAGGCAAATCCGAAGACGCCAATTGTTCCGCCGCTGGATTAGAATTGCTCGAATTTGGCCCCATCATGGTTACCAAGGAATTCGGAGTGGGTGGTAGTTGATGAACCGCCGCAGCTTGTTGGTAAACCGAGGAAGAAGAGGATGCTGGAGCTACCGGGGAAATGTGATGCGTCATGTGGGGGGTTGTCGTCGATGGGGTCGATGGCAACAACGTGTTTGGATACGTTCCTGTTGGCAGAAGACTGTAACTGGAGGCGGTTCCCACTGTGGAAGACAGTCTCGTGGAATCCGTCGTCAGCTGGTGAGATATGGGAGTGTGATGAGTGGAGTAGAGATCTGAAATTCAACAGTCATTCAAACTCATCGTCTATTTGCAAACAATGATTGTATGATTTGTATGAAGAATGAAAAGTACCTTGACTGGGTGGAAATGGTGTTTCAGGTATAGTTTGACTGTGCGGGTGATGATGGTGGTGATGAGAGTGATTCGAGGGTACGCTGGGTGCCGCGTGAGGATGATGAGGTGCCGATGGGGGATGAAGAACGTAAGAAGCTGTTGGATAAGCCACCGAATTCACGTATCCTCCGGAACTCGTCGAGGATAATTGTTTTCTCAATCTGGCTCTTCTGTTGCTGAACCAAACTTGAATCCTTGCCTCGGTGAGTTTCGTTCTCTGAGCCAATTCCTCTCGAGTGTAGATATCTGGATACTGAGTTCTCTCGAATGCTCTTTCCAATTCATCCAATTGATGAGCGGTGAAGGTGGTTCTACTGCGCCTTTGTTTTCTTTTCAATGGAATCCCTGGTTCGCTCTCGCAATCGGATCCTGAACTGGTTTTTCCTGAAAATATTTATATATCTTTATTACGATATTCTTCAATAATCATCCTCAATTACGTGACAAAAGCATGAAAATGAAATATCAAAAGCAAGGTAGGGGAGAAAAGAGCTGATCGATACCACTTAAGAACGTTCAAGTTATACCCTGTTATAGGGATCGTGTTTAATAGTTATTAATTCCCCTCTCTCGTGTCACTTGTGTGTCACAATATGCTTCTCGGAGCACTGGCGGCGGGACCCCATCATCTTCGGAAACGAGCACGAACGTACACGATCGTCGTTCGAGCCTGCGTAACTTATGGTTTGTTTTATCCGGCGGCGTTTCGCCGTCAAAAGGTGCCGCGGGTATTTCGAGTCGGCTGGTTATTTCACACTCGGCCTGCGATCAACTTGTTTGTGGCCGAGTCGCTCTTGTCGCTCTCTTCACCCTCGTGTCCCCAACCATTGTTTTCATTAGGGAACACCACTTCACAGCCTTGTTTTGCCATTTCCCTTCTCTCTCTCTCTCTATATACATGACACTTTGCCTGTTCCGTTTTATTAGTCTTTTGGAATTCCATGGATAATCAAGATAGACAGATCTCGAATTGAAAATACCACGTTCTATTCTTTTTTTCCCAACTTTATGATAAGAAGTAGTGTATATTTATGAGCAATGAATAAGATTATTATTGAGGGAAACAACGTTTGATTTCTAGGATAAGAATTTAGATTAATTATATGAATCGTACCTTAACGAATGATTGAACATGCTAAAACATGCTTTTATGGTAATCCTAGTACTGCACTGATTATTATGGTTTGGAAAAAAAATGTGGGTTTTATAGGCTGGGTGAGGGTGAAAGTAAGGTTCGTTCTTGATGGTACTGAGTTCAGTTCGTTCCAGTTGATTCTAATAATCATTTAGTTATGGAATAAAATCGTTGGGGTGTACAAAATTTGAGAGAGTGTGAAGTAATAAGACAGTAATAATTTTTCATTATTCGATTCTTTATCCAGAGTTCAAATATTTCTCTATTCTTTCCTCGAGATAAGCATACCCTAACATTTTAATTATTTCTGCTGTGGTTTGGGAAAAAGGATGCCCGAAGAAGTAGTTTATGTACCTGTCCGAGATGATGAACTTATGAAACTAATTAATCTTCGAAATATCTCTACTCTCACCATAGAGATTTTCAAGGAATTCGTTCTATTATACTTCTTCATTTCTAATGTGAATGTTGGATGTTTCTATCGTGAGAGGTGAAAAGGAGTAAGCATTTTTAGAATTTAATTACCAGATATACAGCGGGCGGTATTCACGCGTGTATAATAATTAAAAATTCATTCTTGTATAGTAAAAGATCATGATAGATTTTAGAGCGAGGATCACAAAAATTACGACTGTCTTCATAATGAAATTAATTAATTCTTTTCCCGGGTTTTTCAAAATTGATCACTTTCATTCGAAATGTATTCTTCCCAGGTGGAAAATTCCCTGATTGAAAAGTCCCGGACAGCACAAATGATCATGTTGAATTCATATAAACTTCTTGAAGAAATTTTTGAACTGTTACCGTTGTGTCAGTGAACATGAATTCAATATGAATTGAATCAATTCAAAAAACTGAGTTGTTTATCATCTGGGGTGGCCCAGACCTTCCTAAACAGAGCCTGGAATGGGTCGATTCACATTTCTACCCGGATTCTCATATCACACGGGAGTTTGAATAGCTTTCTCGAAAAATATCAATTATAGAATATAATAATTGATTAATCGGGAACATATCGTAATAAAAATAAACTCCGATACCCGATTCGAACTCCTAAAATATTGATTGAATAGAAAATTTGATACAAGTCACGTTCCAATAAAAGAAAATCATACAAAAATGTTTATATATATTATTGCCGTTATATTTTACACAGCCTGTGAACATGATCACACGAATTGGTATCGTAACAGCACATAAAGTTTGAATAACAACGAGAAATGGACTGGAACCATGAAATGTGGCAGCCGTTAAAATTGTTATTACATTCGATCACAATCACGGTTTATAATAAGAAAATAAAAAAAATGATGATAATACCGTATCGCGCGGAGAGAAAAGATCAGAAGAGTTTGGGATAAGATCAAGCGAGAAGGAGATGATATCAAGTGTTAATTGAAGTTTTGGATCTTATTTTTGATGCTTCAGGACACATATTTTAGTATCCAACCCGACCCGACGGGGTGAAAGACTGAGAAAACTCTCGCGCGACTAATCAGCCGACGACGCTTGACGTCGGGACGCTCCGAGGTAATGCAAATTCGACACGGGCTCTATTCCAGGATGAAACAGCTTTTTCCGTTCTCTATTCGCATCGTGTGTGCTTGTTCCGTGTATTCATCGAATGCTTCTCTCTTGACACTTGATGTGCTTGCTTCGCACCTTTTTTTTCCCCCTCGTCTACACGAATAAAATGAATCTTTGAAGAAGAAACTGTGATGTATCGCCAACTGGATCATAATTTTAGTTAGAATAAGGTTCAGTTTACTGGATCGTTAATTAATCGTGATATTCAATCGAATGAAATATCGTGGATCTATAAAATGATAAGGAAGGAGACAAGTAATCGCATCTGTCATTGAGGAAGATCTCCACGTGGACGGCGAACCGCCGCTGATCCGTCGGCAGCTCACGTCGAGGATCGAACCTGGCAATCATTACTCATATATCTTGCGGCTGTAATGTCGGGGTACGGTGGTCTTGGAATTACTAGTCGGGGCGAACGTTTAGTCTTGCAGCAGGATATAATCTTTGCTTTGGTTTTTACTCTTCGAGCTTAAAGTGCCCCATTCGTGATCGAATTTCCCTTCGTTCGATCGAATTCTGTTCGAAACCTATCCATCAACTCCGATATATACCTGTAGATCGCACACAAAGTGATTTCAAGTGGGAGAGAAGAAGGATGAAGAAGAGAGAGAAAAAATCAAATCCAATTCTTCTTCGTCCAGGGACGAGATACGAAGTGGATTTCTTTTTGGAAATGAAATGAAATGATTTTCTTATCGTTAGGACAATTATTCCTGCCTCGGAGAGAAGACAAATCCGCTAGATTCTCCCGAATCTTCCGTCCACACGGGAAGAAGACAAATGAAATGTGTACAGAATGATCGTGGGATCATTTGGGTGCAGTTGGCCGGCAAAGATGAAAGAACTCACGGGAGAAAGAGAATATGTAAGAGAGGAAGAGGAAACGAGAGAGAAAAAGAAGTCCCTCTGTGAGCCTGTAAGTTGATCATTCTGACGGTTGGGCGCCTTGTGGAAAAAAAAAGGAAAAAAATTAGAAAAGAAAACAAGAAAAAAGATGAAAAATGAAGAGCAAAAATAACGTGCCATGGGAGAGCGGAGAACGAGAAACAAAAAGACAGTCATCGTGCTCTGACTATTAAATATCATATTCCTCAGGATTTCACACTCGCGAGGATCTGTTGGGGAATTATTATTCATTCTATATCGATTGTGAATGATACAGAGGTGATGAAGTGGTCAGCTTTTGATTTCATTGGTTAAATTGTTTCGTGATATACAAAGAAAAATAATTAATTGTTTTGAATGAAAAATTTTCAAAGTGTATTTTTATTGTGGTAATTGTTGAGAGAAATCTCAAAAAATTCTCTTAAAAATGAATTTCAAAATGGGGAATTAAATTAGATCTAATTAGATCCAATTGGATCTCTTTGGATCAAAAAAATTAAATGCGGTAGATCTGCTGAAATCTACATGAAAGATCAGAGTGAAAAAAAAGCTGTGAACTGACCTAGATCAATTTAGATCTGGATAGATCTAATTAGATCTACTGAAATCTAAATGCCAAAGAAGCTTTGATTTGTGCTGAGATCTGTGTAGATTTATTTATATCTATTTAAATTCAAAGAGATCTACCATCTTATTAGATCTCTTTAGATCTAATTCATTTCTTCCTCGGGCATTAACAATCGATAACAATAATGAATGTTAGTAATCAACAATTTTTCTATTCGAAACCCCATGAAATAAATGTGCCTCTTCTCTTTCCCGATACAAAAATGCAGAATTTCAATAATAATACCAATAAATAATGTTTTATAATTATTAATTTTTCTAAGAGATTCTGTGGAATCTGTCAAAAGTTGAAATGCCTATTCGTTTTTGAAAATGATCATATTAATATTGATGAATAATATCAATGTGGTTTCAAATCTTGAAATTGTAATAATTGATATTGATAATTTTTCCTAGAAATCGATTGGAATCCTTCAGAAAATATTTATATTCATTCTTTCGCACAATAAAGAGTTTTGAATTACGGATAATGATATTATTGATTGTTAATTAATATTAATATTCAATATTAGGGGTCTTTCTGGTCAAGATTTTCAAGAAAAATTGTTTTTTTCAAAGAACAAAATTGAGATATCGTCCTGGAAAAATGTGTAGGTACGTTTATTAAACATCAAATATTACAAAGATTGTATTTTTCAGATTTAAACAAGTTTTTTTTTCGTTCTACCAATTTGAACAACAAAAAAACACTAAAAATGACGATGGGAGTGATTTAGGACGACTGGATGATCTGAAAAAAAGAAACAAAAACCAAATGGCAAATTATTCCTCGTTGAAGTGGCTATCACATGAACTAGAATCTTTTTGATTGGTCCGATTTGCATTCGATTTTCCACCCTCCCAAAATTGGTTTTCCGAAAAATGGCAGCTAGTGTGTTATTTTTCAACAAGGAATGATTTGCCATTTTTTTTCTTTTTTTCAGATCATCCGGTCGTCCTAAATCACTCCCGCCGTTATTTTTTGATGTTTTTTCTTTTGTTAAAATTAGTATAACGAATACAAAAAGTTTTTTAATCTAAAAAAAGTGTTTTTGTAATATTTAATGTTTAATAAACATCCCTACAAATTTCCCAAAATGATATCTCTCGGCATTTTTTCTTAATGATTATTAATTGTTATATAAAACGCTAGGAAATGTTTTGAAAATTACTTTTTATTCATTTTATTCGATTAAAATGAGGAATCTTTAAATATTGATACTAATTGAGTGACATTGATAATTATTATCATCAATCGTTAATTATTTTATGAAATGTTATAGAATCTTTTAAAAATTAATTAGGATACCTATTCTCTTTTGAAAGATAAGAATCATAAATCTCAAAATAAATCATATTAATTTCGATGATTAATATCAGTATGTTTAAAAATCTTTAAATTATACTTGATTATACTGGTCATTCTTCCAAAAAAGTCGATTAAAACTTTCAAAAATACATATATTTATTCTTTTCCACAATGAAGAATCCTCAAATTCAGATAATAATATCACCGATAAATATTGATTAATATCAACATTTAAGATGAATGATTATTCGATAAAATTCTTGAAAATATTTGGAAAATTGTTCTATCTATTTTATTTCACAGCATTACAATGAGGACACTTGAAAAATTCATAATAATTGATTAACATTGATCATGATTGGCAACAATTATCAATTTTTCTACACAATTCTAATCAATCTTTCAAAACTGAATGCATCTGTTGCCTTTCACGGTATTAAAAAAAAAAAAACAGAATTTCACGATATCAAGTACAATGGCAATAATTAATATAATTAATTATTGTAGAAAATTATAATAAAATCTCTCACAAATCTACAACATGCGAATAGAGAATCTAAACAGACGAATCATCATAATCGATTAACACCTGAAATGAATATTAATAATTATTTATTTCTCCATGCCAACTTTTGGAATATTTCAGATATCGATGTGCTTATTCTCTTTCTTGATATTAGAATGCAGAATCTTGTGACTGCAGAATAATAATGGCAATAAATAACATTAGTAATTGTTGATTATTCTATGGAATTCTATAGAATATTTCAAGAAACTTGGATTGATAATTAATATTAATATATTTTCAAATCTTGAAGTCATGCTAATCAATATAAATCATTTTTTCAGAAAATCGAACTAAATTCTTCAAAAAATAAATGTAGATGTATGTTTTTTTCCACAATGAAGAATTTTGAAATACGAATAAAAATGTTCTTGATAAATAATCAATATTGATTTCAAATATCGATGATAATTATAATAATTGTTCTGAAAAAGTCTTGGAAAATCTTTCAAAAATTGTCCCATCCATCTCATTCTAAGAGGTAACGATGAGAAATAATTAAATATTCGTATCAATCAATTAACATTGATAATTATCAACTATCAAGTGTTCTATGCAATTCTACGAAATTTTTCAGACATTAATGCATCTATTTTCACTCAAGGTATGATTTTGTTACTGTCATTGAAATATTTTGTTATTTTGCCTTAAGGGGAGGGTTCTCATCAAGCGGATTCCGAAATAAGGTGATTTTCTTGAATTTTTTTTCCATGGAAGAAAGTAAATAAAGAACTCCTCCAATAATTTAAATCACCTTCAAAATAAAAAAACAAAAAGAGCGATCCGTTCAGTAGTTTTTGAGATACCGTGGAGCCAAACTTGAAAAACATGGCTTAAAAAGGTTCAACTTGAGAAAATTTCTTTCATGTACCTCTTTAAGACCCATTTAATGAGTTCCAAATAACTTGAGTTCTTAATTTACTTCCTTCTTGAGAACAAAAATTCTTGAGAACCTCCCTTCAACCAAAGAATTTTGTTGATCACGATTAAAAAAAGAAAACAATGTTGTTGCTACGACGAAACATGTTTCTCAGTGTAAGAAATCTTTCTGAGCAAATTCAAAATTCAATCCTTCAAAAATATATAAATTCTCTTTTTTCCGCAAAGAAAAATCTCGAAATATGAATCTAAATCCCAATAATTAGTTAATAATCAATACCCTCTTCACAAAAGTCTATGAAAATCCTTGAAAACCTCAACTCCAGTGGTAGCAATTTGATCTTTTCTGTAGCACACATACATCCTCTTACAATGGTATTACCATTCGTGTTGGTAGACCACCAAGAATTCTTCGATCGAGGGATTTGAAAACGGTAAATGAATAAATTAAGTGATTAAGTGCTTGCGCATTAATCAGATGCGCGTTTCTCAACTTCGTAGAAATTACTGGTTCTCCTTTGGTGAGTCGAAGGATCACCTCCTATATACCGGTAGCCAGGCCCAAGTCGGCTCTTGATACTCTGTAATTTTCACGCCGCCGGATATGTGTATGCCTCCTCACACACCTTGATATCAGCTCTACCCAATTGTTGAATGCATATTGATACTTACACCATAAACATATTATAATGTCTTTTTATGTTTCTCTTATGCTTACGTAAAAATCTTGTTTCTTTTTTGCGAGTAGTAGATCTTCGAGCGGGTTCGAATCTGGGTCGAATTACATGTAAGAAAATAATGAGAGAACCGTTATATCACTCACCGTCACCGAGTTTCGTTTCATCCTCGGGATCGCGACCTCTCAACAGTCGAGAGATGGCCGAAACGCTCGGAGCACTCGTTCTGTCGCATATTCCTTCCTTGATAAGACGATCCCTTATCTCCCAAGAGAAAATACCTGGATTGTCTCGTTTGTATTCCTCGATTCTCGCCTCGACTTCGGGTGTTGCCACTCTCGGTTTGCTTCCCCCGATAACACCTGGTCTTATGCTTCCCGTTTCTTGGTAACGATTTAAGATTTTTGAAACACATCCGTGGGATACTCTCAGCTGTCTGTTGGAATTTCAAACGAAACTATTCTCAAATATTTTTCATTGTATCATCTTTGATGAATCTTTGTACGAATCAAAAAATTACAAATTTATTTATTCCTGTTGCTGAACTTTGAATCGTTTATCGAAACGAATTCGTACTCGAATAATACAATATTTTGCACTGCATTTTCTTTCAACGATGAATCCAGTCCGAATAAGTTGAATTGAGGAGATGAATAACGATGTTTCATTAGATTTTGTGAGTCTGAATTCTTGTTCTGTTTCTATAAACGATTCAAACTTTATACTTCTTCTCTGAATTTAATTGAAAATAATTCTTCTGAAATGTTTTCACAATCAAACGAAAAGGTCTCGAAGAATTCAAAGGTCTCGATCGAGTCTTAAAACTGTCTCGAAGAATTCATGAAAATATCTTGGAAAAATCTTGAATCGTGCATAAAAAAATTCTTGGGGTTGCGAGATTCGAACCCGGACATTTCACGACGTACCTAGGCTTCAACGACCTGAGCCATACGGACAATTTGACGACGGTGCTCATAATTGTCAATACGACATAGCGAGATATAACGTCAGCGGTATATATTTTCAGAGTAAAAGTGATCTTTTGAACAAGGTGTTTATCACATCCACGAATACAAGATAAGTTGATTGTGCTTAAAACTTGAACAGTTTAATGAATTTGGTGAAATATATTGAAGTACATGATACAGTGATCGTTAGTGTCCGATGAATAACATAGACACCTTTCAATTATTTGTTTCTCACTGTTATTGAAAAACAACTGATTAGTTAAATGCGAATGAGAATTTGATCAAATCACCGTACACGAAGGTCGGACATAAAATTCAGCGTAAGAAGTTCGATAGTTCGCAAAATATTGTGATTTGGAGATTCGTTACTTTTAGTGCTAGCACTGCAAGGTTACAAAATCGTTCTCCTCACAGAATTTTTTAGTATTTACATGGATTATTCGAGCTTTGAATTTATCAACGAATTCACCTTCTTTGAAATTTGATTATGAACAAAGACATTTGAAGTGTTATCCATATGCACTCATAATCTCAAAAAGAGATCCAGTTGGCAAAAGATATCTTGAAGATGTTCATGTTTATTGGGGAGTTTTTATCACACAACATCAATTTTTACCTTGAAATCACGCAAGGTTTCACCCCTGCGGCAGCCATTTCCACGATTCTCAGTCGCGTTTGATTGGGAAGAGGACGTCCGTTTATAAAAATTCCTCCTAATTGATTCACGCGACCCTGACCTGGTATGGATCCTAAATCTGGAATAGAAAAAGCAAAAAAAGAAAAATAATTATCAATCATTCGAACCTGTTTTGTGTATTATAAATTACGTAAAAGACATATAAAATTGATTTCATATTTGATATACGATTTAAATATCAAACATGAATCATTGAATTCAAAAACAAAACTTGAATCACATGAATTTCAATGTTTTGACAATCTCCCGTGATATTTGCACTCCGTTCGTGGAGTATGCGAACATATATATCATAGACTTTATCAAGTCCACCGAGTGATAAATCAGCAAACTCAACTATAGACGTTTCACTGGACCGTTGTTGAACTAGTTCTGATAATAATACAACCGGCTGTATATTATTTTCAAGGTCCATTGTTATTTAATGACATCTAAAGTACATGTGATATGGGAATAATAATACTTTAATTGATATCCCACCACTCGTTGTTGTTCTTCGTACGCGAGGACGGAAGGTAAAAAGAATGATTATTTGCATGATGAATTTCTTACTCATTGGAACGAAAATCATTTATATACATAGTTGTTACGTACGACTTGTTTGGTTTCTATTCGATGCAAGGATATCGGTGGTATTAACAATTTGGTGGATTTTGTTGCTTTGTCAAGGACAAACTTGAAAGCAGGAATCTGGTGAAATTTTACAGATTTTGATTCAGGTTGCAAGGTTCGAATCATAGAAGAGAGATTCGTTGAATTTTATTCACTTTTCGCAAGATTCAACTCGATTCAACAAAACTTCGATAAAATTCAATAACTTTTATTGAAATTTATTGACTTCTATCGAAGTTTGTGGAATTTTGATGAATTTTATTGAAACCTTGTACGAAAAGTGAATAAAATTCATCAAAATTCTTTCCGCCAGGGTTCGGGGGAGAGAAGAAAATTCAATTTTGTTGTTTCAAAAAAGTGATTAAAAAGTATATTAGAAGTATCTCTCGAAATTCGGACTCGTTTCAGTGCTACTCTCATTTTTGTGTCGCAAAAAGAGCTCGACAACAGGCATGAAAACAGCAAATTTTTAAGTATAATTCATTTTTGAAAAATGCATAATTTCGACTAGATTGAGATTCATTTCAAGAAATCATTATTTTGTTTGTTTTCTGCATAAATTTGAAAAATGGTCTCCAAAATTGCCCCCTGTAGGCAGAGCCAAATCTTTGGGGGAGAGGGGCAAGAGGGGGGCATGTGCCCCGAGCGCCGAGGAAAAGGGGGCGCTCTCGCTACAGTTTGGTACAGCAAACTCCGTACTAAAAACTAAAACCGTGTTTATTGCACGAACGATAGTTGGATATTCGATGACAAGATAGAGTTGCATTTTATTTTCGATTATATTAATCAACAATCTGTTCAGCGAGGGTTCCCCTTTATGTCATTTTGACAATCGAACAAAAGAGCCACGTGGAAAAATCTTTAGAATTAATATATATAATTTGGATATAATTCAATACACTTCATATATAAATTATGTATGTTTGTAAATTTCCTAGATCCGGCTCTCCCTGGTTAAAAGAACCCATTGATTCTGACCAACTCTCATTAAACTACGATTAAACGTGAACAATGTTGTGAACAAATCTCGGGGGTGATTTTTCAATGAGATTTGACCAGAACTTTCATGTGAATCTCGTTGAATCTGGCCAAATCTCACTAAATTACGATTAAACTTGGACAATTTTCTGACCAAATCTCATTGGATTTCATTCGTCAGATTCAATGGATTCTTTTAACCAGGGCTGCCTGGAGATCCACAATTTTTGTGAAAAATTCTTTCATAAACATGAATGTTTTAGTAACAAATCATTTTTGCTTCAAAAAAATGCATGAAATCCTCCTTTTCTCTCCTTGTTAACATTCAAAAATGATAATTCTGTCGATCGAAGATGAGATTGAGATGGAAGTCAACATTGCAAAAATTTATGAACTCGTGCATCAAATTATGTAAGAGAAACACTGCAAGATAAAATGATGAACGAGCGACTTCATTTTGGTTGTAAATATACGCGTAATTTGATTTCTTGCCAAGCTTGATATCCGAGTTGAGGAGAGAATCGGGGTGTCCATAAACCAACTGAATCTCAGCTGTGCCATTCATCTACGCTGTTAAAAAAATTCTTACGATTAATACGAAATTCTTCACGAAATATCATATTTCCATTTTTCAAATTGAATTAAATTTCACAAATATGGCATTACAATTGAGAAGGAAATTTTTTAAATTGAGAATTAAATTATTATGAAATTTGAAAACTTCAGAATATTTCCACGAAGTTTCAGGCAGATTTTTTCAACAGTGTACCTGTGGAATAACATTGTTTTTGTGGAAAAAATAATAATGATCTCTCGGAAAAAATTGAAAAGAAGAAAACTCTAAATTCGAATGAAAGCTTCCGGTTTTTTTTTAAATGAAAAATCCAGATACATCCCATTCATCGATCCGTTCTCCCAGTTTCATTTCACATAAGGTATTCCGGTACCGTCTTTTCTCCCGGTATTTTATAACACCTCTGAATGTCAGAGGTCACTGGGTTTTTTTCAGATAAAACCCAATCAAAAGTGTATCAAATTCTGTAATCGATTCACGAAATATTCAGATCCAATCTCAGTTGAAGATCTAAAATCTCGCAGCACATTCTTTAAACAATGTTTTCACCTTCAATATAGTTTATCATATTGAGTTGAAGATAACAATAAAAAACCCACAAAATTAAAAAAAAAAAGTTTTTAACGGAGGGATATAGTCTGGATATTTTTTTAAAATTCTTTTGATGAATGCACAACATCTCAAGAATGTTGTGTCAAATTTTGAGAGCGATTGGAGCAAAACTAACGCAGATATATGAAATTTTGACTACACTGAGAGAAAAAAGCGTAAAAATCACAATCTTTATTAACAGATCGAAGACATCGCGGACAGTAGAAGATAATAGCTCAACATTAGTTCAATACATTACAATTCAAATAGTAATTTGTTTTATTGAAATGGAAAATGCATTAAACTGATGTTTATTATATTAGCGATAATCTTCTATTGTCTGCGATGTTTTCAATCTGTCAATAAAGATTGAGATTCGCATGTGAAAAACTTAAAAGCGATTTTCCCACACTTCACGTTTTCAAAGTCGGCGATCTCTATAATTTTGAATCTATCGCGCCGATCCTTTTGAAATTTGATACACACTTTCGCTGTATAATTCACGAGGTAACGATGTCGAATTGTTCAAAGTTTGTTGTTTTTTTTTTGTTTTACAGTAACAATTATGCCGATTTTTTTAGGCGAAAATCACGTTTTTTGATTTTCCAGTGCCACCAAAAATCGAAATATCAATTAAAACAATAAAAACTCGACGTTGTTACCTGGGGAAACTCATACACTAATAGAATCACTTTGGTGTTTTTGTTTCAGATGATTAATGGCAGAGTTTTGAATATTTTGTACCCAAATTTTCCACAAAATATTCTTGAAAAGTTGTTTTATAATACTGTGATATTTGTATTTGATAAGAATCAACCGTATCTTATAAATAAATGTTTGGAAAAGTGTCTTTTCCCCACCGTACAGATCGTACCCCCCCTCCCCCCTCTCCCCCCCTTAAAACAAAACCGGGTTTTTTTTCCAACCCAGCTGAATGTGGAGGTAACGTAAAATAAGGAATATTCGAAAATTAGTTTCCTTTTTCCGTTCAAGGGATTTTTAGGAAGAAGAAAACAACAGAATGACTGAGACGGCGGCATCAGTTGATTTAAATTTGCATATCGATTGTAATAATAATAATACAAAATTTGAGCTCGAAAAAAATGAGGTTGAAACTTGCTTTCAAAGTGGCGATTTTCAACATCCCGGGGGAAAAAAGTTGAAATCTAATTAGATCTCATCAGATCTGATTAGATCCGAAGTTTGGCCGACAAGATCTGGTTCAGATCTATTCAGATCTCAATAGATCTGACTAGATCTGTGTAGATCTGGTTAGATCCAAATTCCAAATCACATTTAATCTTGATGAGCAATTGATTGTTCAATTAACAAATTTTTCCCCTGGGATTTCTCACTACACTTGGAGAATTTCCATCGGAAATTTTCTATACACGATGTGAAGTAATTAACATATACATTGTATCGGAAAATTCCCATGCTTCGCTGGAGTGAAAATATTATCGTTGCTTCATAATTTTCTGACACGTTCATGGCAAAAAATATGTCTTTGTACAACACCCGCGCTCAGGATCGAACCCGGGTCGTTCGGGTGGAAAGCGAGCACGCTACGACTTCCACTGCAGTGTCGCGTTGGCTTTCAATCAGAACTTTCAACCCAATGAACATTTGATTTCTCAAGATATGTTTTAGATATGTTTAAGATGTCTTATGCGACACTTTTAGATATCTAAAAGATAACTTTTCGTATCTTGAGATATCTGAAACATGTCTTGGACGTTTTAAGAGACGTAAGATATGTTTAAGATATCTCAAGATACGAAAAGTTATCTTTTAGATATCTAAAAGTGTCGCATAAGACATCTTAAACATATCTAAAACATATCTTGAGAAATCAAATGAATTTCTTTTTTTTCCCGTCTCTTTGTCGGAAAATTCCGATGCACGTCGGATTTCTAATAATAGTATAAGGAAAATTCATATACAGGTAATGGAATATCTATTTCCTATACGTAGGTGGAATATTCGCATTCTCACGTGCAGGAAAATTCCGATTATTTTTTACAGTGTATTGCTAGTTTCACGCGAATGGCGAACGAAATATTCGATGAATATATGAATTTCTTTTGATGATTCTACTCCATCAGGACAAATATAGAAAATAATATGTACCAATGTTGGAGTTATATACGTTATGATTCATTGAGGTTTATTATCAAATCTTCTCATGCCTATTAACCTAAATTAATTACTGTAATCTATGTCATTTATCGGTTTAGAGGGAACAGAATACTTAAGTGTCGAGCTTATCGGAATTCTTCGACACATTCATTTCGTTCGTATCGAAGATATACAATAGAATTCTTTCATTTTACTTTCAACTATAATGAGAAATCAAAGTTAGAATTTTCAAGACCCGAGGTTGGGAGATCATTGAAGCCTCCTTAAGGGGAGGTTCTCATCAAGCGAATTCCGAAATAAGGTGAATTTCTCGAATTTTTGTTCTTAAGAAGGAAGTAAATTAAGCACTCGAGTTATTTGGAACTCATCAAATGGGTCTTAAAGAGGTACATGAAAGAAATTTTCTCAAGTTCAAGGAGTCGTATCCCGAAACCTTTTTAAGCCATGTTTTTCAAGTTTGGCTCCACGATATCTCAAAAACTACTGAGAGGATCGCTCTTTTTGTTTTTTTATTTTGAAGCTGATTGAAGTTATTGGAGGATGAACCTGAATGGAGATGACATTTGCCTTCCTTCTTTTTATTTACACACTGAAAAAAAATGTATTCCAGTCAAATAAATATTTATTAGAATTAACAAAATATTCTTTGGAACCAAAATAATTTATTTGAGTTAAATAGATGGTTTTAATCGTTTATTTGATTTCAATAATTGATTTTGGTTCCAAAGAATATCTTGTTAATTCTAATAAATATTTCTTTGGTACAGGACAAATAAGTATTTGATTGACTGAAATGAATTTTTTTTTTCAGTGCAGCACTTTAAAGAGCGAAAAAAAGATGAGAAAACGGTACCAAAAGTTTGCATGTCTGTCATTGTTTTAATTTCCAGACTTTTCATTGGTTTTATTGGTATACAACCTCCAACAAATATAATATATTTCATCAAAGTTTTGGGATTTTTTATTTCTGATAATTTTTATAAGTGCTATAGTGGCATAGAAGTGGTATAGATTCATCACTGTTTTTTTAGGTGGTTATGTTTCAACGCGTATCAACAATTCCCATGGTATTATTTTTTACTGAAAAAAATTCGTTTATGTACTCAAAGACTCAATTCACAAGTGTGAAAACCCCAGACCCTAGTAGCATCAGAATGTTGTATATACACGGAGAGAAATGTATAGTAATATTTACCATGCTAACATAGTATTCGTTCTTATTTTATGGAAAATCGTAAATTTTACTATGTGAGAATATAATCCTTCGCCATTTTACTGGTAATGATTACTATACTACATGGAAATCAGACAAATAGAACTCAAAGCAATGTAAGTGTGTGTATACATGTCAATAGTTCAATTTAGGTTATTATCAATGAAAAAATCATGGTCAATATTACTTTATAGCATTGGATTCATGTTTAGTTGCATAGTACTGTCTCCAATGTAACATGGTAATCATTACTATGTTAACAGGGCTAATGTTACCACATAAAATCGGGAGCATCACTATGTCAAGTGACTCGCACCATCTAAAAATTTTCGTCACCATGTAACATAGTAATCATTCCCATGCTACATTGAGAATATAACTATTCTTTTCTCTCCGTGTATACTATGCACGTTCATAGTATATTTAGATATATTATGAACGTTCATGGTATATATACAACGTTCGGTTGCTACTTGGGGAGGTTCTTTATTTACTTCCTTCCATGAAAAAAACAATTCGAGAAGAGGGAATGTTCGATATGAATGTCCTAGTTCGTCCTTCCAATCCAAAAAGTGGAATCTCATTTGGTTAATTCAAAATTTTAGCCCATACCGGAAAATTGCGCCAACCTTGATAATTTATAATCGATTCTGGGGACTGATAAAATATATTATAACCGTAAATTGGTATTGAATCCGATTAGAATCATTCAACAACCGATTTGGAATTAATTCGAATGAGTTTCGAACTGCTACAAAACTGGCAAAGTTTATATGAAATCTGAACGATCAATGAAATTGAATTGTTTTTTTTTCCAACCAAGGTACTCAACCTAATCCAATTTGTCAAACAATAAAATAGATTCGAGAGTTTCAGAAGGGCTGATATCGAATCGGAAATCAGATTAAAAAAATACAAAGAAAGTGAAGATTTTTTCACAGTAGGAGTTTGATTCTTTCAATTCCGGATGTTATTCGATTCCCGAGTAATCCAGCAAGACATCTTTCTTAAAAAACTCATCGAAATGGTAATAAAAAAACCCATAACCATTGAAATTCATTCGTCGGTTAGAATAATAACAATTTCATCGCAGAGCGTTAGATGGAATAGGAGTAATAATATCTGTACGTAAACGTCGCGTATATTATTCCAGCACCAATAACGTGTGATTGATAAATCCAAGAGAACGATTCCTTGACTTTTGTCTTGTACCTTCATATTTCATTTAATTTCTCTCTTTGTCACGGAGATCGACAGAGAGAGAGAGAGAGGCTGGTTGTACGGGATTGAGAAGTCGAGGATCCTTTTTGTTTTGAACACCCGCCGCCGGTAGCTATGCGAGGAGAGAAAGGAGGAATGATTATTGGCCGATGCATAAAGAGTCTAGATTTATCGGATTGCACTTTACGCTCTTTCTCGATTCCGAGTGAGGGAAAGAAAGATGCAATTAGAAAAGAAAGGGAAAGAGAAATACCGATTGAAGGAGGGCAAAGAGTTATGGCATACGTGACGTTGGTGTATAAAGTAACAATACCGTAACTACCGATAAGTCCAATAGATCCGAAGGTTTATGACGTACAACAATGATAGCGTATAATTTGCTTGGCTCATTTAATTGCATCCTACTGCGTCGATGAATCGATACGAACAACCACGAGAGAAGAAAGAAGGGGAATTAGTTTCTTCCGCAACCATGTACTTCACTGGATTTTCGTACTTTCTAATGTCTTTTTTCGTTGGCAGAAGTAGATCTTTTTATGGGAGAAGAGAATTCAATTGTAGGAAGGTTAATAAATAATATATATATTCATCCGTGAATCATTGAAATGAAATTAGAGAGAGAGAGAGGAAAAGGTACGTTCGTTAGTTGCCAACTATCGAATATCATGATACTGTTTTACGAGTAACTATAATTTTCTTTCTTTGTAAAATCACGTGGGAATATGGAATATGGGTACAAATGAGAAGGAGAAACCGTATGGTTATCGCGGAATATCGAGGTGTATGTAATTTTATACATTTTAAATTCAATTCTAACTATTCTCTTGGGTTTATGAATTTTAATGCATCGAAAGTCTTCAATCTTTTACAATTAGAAATGATCCGATGGACGTTGCCGCGTAGTTGTGTATAGCTCCATCATTAGGGAATTTTTGTAGAAATCTTTGATAGGTCTCTGTCCTACTTTTGATTATGCTTCGAGAGGGTGAAGCGCAGCTGTTGGAATATCAAACGAGTTACCAGCTGTTGATACTCGATCGCGAATCGTAAGAAATGCAGCAAAAACGTGATTCATTTTCGATTAAACAAATTTCGTGAAGTTCGGCAAAAAAGGATTCAAAACATTCCAGTCGATGATGAAAAAACTCGTCGAAGATATGGTGAAATTTTTTGAGTAGAATTATTCAAATTCCGGCAAATTTGTCCCCACACTGGCCAAAGTATGATCCATCAATGGCTGAGATGAATTTTGAAATTCAGTGAAAATGATGAAAGATTTATTACCCAACTTTTTGGTTTGAAATTTCTGGATAAAAAAAGGCTTTTGCTTCAAGAAAATTGCCATTGGTTTTTTCGAAATCGATTAGTGAGAAGAATGCCACGATGTCCATCAGATTTCATGCCATATTTGCAAAAAAATATTGAATTCTCACTGCAAATGCAGAATCGTGAGATGTAAAGAATGAATGATATCCAAACAGCCACAGTGCAATTATATTATTTGTTTTGAATATTTATGAAAATTGTTTCTCATGCTTTATTTCTGTGTGGATAAAATCATAAGGCATTAAATGTTCCAACTGGTTTTGAACCTGAATTTAAAAAAAAACCCAAGCTTGTTCCAAGGTTGGCACATGTGTCAGAAACAAACCTCCGTTAAAAATAATTGGACCCATGATGATTGGTTCCATGATTATCCCGCTGTTTCCAATGGATAGTCAGTCATGGTAAATTTGTTAAGATTTTTTGAATGATCACTACATTTGGTACAAGCTTGGCACAAGTGTAAAAATCGAGCATTCGTGGAGAACAATTGTGCCAATATTGCCCACATGAGTGGCACAATGTTTATAAATATTGACTGAATTTTGAATTTATAATGGCTGAAGATTTGGAGATAACCATCGGGCCAGGACTGGCCCGATCTTCCTGTCATAATTAATCCTACGCACTTGTTCCACACAACAAGCTAGATTTTATGGATCCAAGTAAGGATAGAACCTTTTTCATTCATATCTGCGATCAAGGAAGCATCGGTTGATGCTTGGTAAATGAATTGGATCAGGCCTCGCAAAACTACTGACCCAAGCTTGTCCTGATCTTATCATTCCCAAGCCTGGGCCAAGTTTGGTAAATTCTTCAAGACAAGTCTCGGCAGGTATTGTGCCAGGCTTGGTCCATCATTAGACCATTGGTCCATACACACATGGGCAGGTGAAATTCGCTATGATAGCGGAATTGCTGGGTAACGGCTACTGGAGCAGCAAACTTGATAGCGGAGACAGTCATTTTTTTTACTGTGGCAGCAGAAAATGTCGACTCCTTCAGCAAAATTTTCCTGATCCAGTGAATTCTTAGCTAAGTTGGTAAAAACATTTGTTATTCCATTTGTAAATTGTTTTCCCTATTGTTTTTAGAAGCAACAAAATTTGCATTTGCAAACCGAATTCGTTTCATCAATTTATTTTTGAATTTTCGATTGTCGTCTGGGATGTGATTGCTAAAGTTTATCGTCCATTGATGGGCCATCCTTGGGCGGATCGCGACACGAAATAAATCATGATCACCTCTGAAAGTTCCGTCTTTTGACGATTCTTATCAAAATGTAGTCTCGGCTCGAGAAATTTCCCTGGAAATTTCGGTGAAAATCTCTGAATATCACGAAGAAAGTTTGAGTATCTCTGAAAAAGGTTGTAAGTTTTTATGCCTTTCAAGGGAAATATTCAACAATTACATGACATCCAAACTCTATATTTTCTATATAAATTATATATAACTTTGAAAATTTGTCTACTCGAGTCAGTTTATTTGATAGCAATGAATTTTAATCCGTAGCGTGTACATCTGATTATCGCGCTTGAAGTCGTCTTCATCAATAAACTGTAAACAACCTAAATTCGAATTCAGCGAACTCGAAGGTCTGTAAATATTGAAAAAAATCAGCGAAATCACCGTATATTGTTTTCTAATTCAGGGAGTTCCATTTTCTTGAATATAATTATTTGAATTCATTGCCACAGGAAATTTATACAAAACTTTCTGGAATTCAATATTTCGTTGATGTGAAATTTTCAAAATTAATATATTGAAATAATTGAATGTTTTTTCTTCATAAATGAAAATTTTGAACGGGGAATATTTATGTAATAGTCACTATCAATGTTATATAGTAATAGCGAGGGAAAATCTGTACAAATCCCTGTTGAAACCCGGGTAGAAATGCGAATCGGTCCGATCCTGGCCTCGTCTGTGCCCGGATAAGGCGCCCCTAGTAGAAATTTGACAGAGAATTCCCTATTAGAAGCATGGCCTTCGTGAGGCTGCAATAGGAAACTCCTAATTAAGGAAAACTTTTAATTACCTTATCAGGTCCTGACATGGCATCCTGTTTGGGACCTTATAACAATGTAACGCGTGGTTGTTGACAGTTCCCAGTCAGATTTTTACTTTCAGTAACTCAGACATGGTATTCCTATCAGAACCTGATCAGGATTGCCTTGGCTCATCCGTATTTCAATCATGTGATAACCGACAGGACAGCCGAATCAGAACCTGATCAATTCAGAACGATGAACGTATCAAACTATTCAGAATTTTCACAGGACTCATTAGAAATTTACCTATCTTTTTTAAATGTTCAACTGAGATCTATTTGGATCATCAGTAGAATTTCTTCTGTTGGGGGAGTTTCAAAGAATTTTATAAAAAGTGAATTCCATGAAAATTAAATTGAATGTTAGAATATAGCTTAGATGAGGTCGTGATTGGAAATTCCGCTACCACCCGGGAATTCACTTACTACCCTGATCAGATCCTGATTGGGAAACGTTTGGTTATCCTGATCAGTACCTTGTCTTTTCCTTGCGTTACATTTGTGTCAGGGCCTTATCAGTTACTCAAGTCAGGCCCTGAACAGAAATCAGGCACGCCTGATCTGGACCTGATGTTTTCCATCTTTTTACCCGATTTTGTATGGAATTATGAAGTCTGAACATCCTATCCAAAACTGACAGCAATTCTTTTCAGATGATCCAGTTTGATTTTGAGTTATTCAATTCCTAAGTCGCGAGCACAGTGAGCACCTTTAAAAAATACAAAAAAAGCAGCGAAGCGAGCACTGTTCAAATTTTCAAATCACGAGCGAGGGAAGTGGGCGGAGGAAGCTGCCTTGATTGTGCAAAAATGTGGAATGTGGTGCTAACCAATCCCTAGCATGTATGTACCATGGGGCCCATCCTGTCCAAGCATAGGCCCCATACTGTCATTATGGGCCCAAGACTGGATCAAAATGGGCCAGAGTTCACACATACTAGGGATTTTGAAGCCCTGGTTGAAAACCCCCATTCAAACCCATTGAAGACGAATCAGGAATCCGCAGGTTTAATGAGAATGAATGGGTTTTTTTTTCTTAACTAGGGAGCACACTTTTCCAAAATATCTTTCTGTACAATATTTTCTCCTCAATTCCTCAAGAAACTCTGTACAAAGAGATATTTTGAAAAAATGTACGCATTTTCGTGGCGCCACACCGCTTTTATATCCCCTCAATGAACCTCTCCATCATCTTACATCGAATTTTGAGGCCAAAATTCAAGCATACTCGACCAGTTCCTCTACTCACTTTCTATACGAAAATTTGAAATACATTTTCTATCATCGATGAAATGGAAAACTCTGGTAATGCAGTACTCCAGTAGTCGAATTTATGACGTCGTAAACGCACAAGGATGGTCGATGGTCAGAAACAGCGGCCAGCCGAGGGATCTTACAACTTTCGAGGCAAACCTCTCTTACAATGGATTTCTGTCGAGAAATTTTCCGGCTTTCAAGGAACAATGCTGTACAGATTTGACAATTACACGGTAAATTTTCGAGATGAGTTTCACGCCAAGCATAAACATTGTTTTTCAAATTATTACTTTGAACAAACGATCAATCGAATCGTTTGAATCGTCATTAAGATTGCAAATTCCAGCAATCCTGAAGGATTGAGTTCCGAATGAACATCGAATTATCGAACTAGCGGATCAGAGTTCTTTCTTCCGGTTCTCGCAAAAATCTGAGGAAATAACTTTTTTTTTGTCAAAAATTCCTTGACCTGGGATACCGCTTTTTCTTCCGTTTTACACATGTGAAAATTCTTACATAATTTATGACGGTCATTAATGGTGATGTTCCGGTCTTTACGGGGCAGGTAACGTTGTATATCAAAAGTGTCGAGGTTGGCTCTGAGCTATCTTGCGACACATTGTTGTGTTGTATCATCAATACCTCTAGCGTTTCCTGAAGGAATTGGAAAGTTAATACGACGGGATGAATTAAAATTCATTTTTGTCTCATATATTGAAATTGTAACGTTTCCCGAAGAACATTGATATGTAAATTTCTTGCTTTTGTCAACGCTGGTGATAGAAAATACCCTGCTTGGCGCAAGGCTGACGTAGAATTAATGTTGATCTAAATATGAAAAAATCCTGCACCACCCGTAGAAGAGTTTTCCCCTGTTTATTTACATAAATTTGCGAAATTTTCGTATTATTCTCCATGCCCGGAGAGAACATGAAGCTTCAGCGAACGTTCAAATTAGATCTGCATAGATCAGGTCGAAGGTTCATAAAAGCTAATTTTCAAATTCATAAACGTTCTACGAACGTTGAAATGTCTGCCTCGAAATGCCTTCAGGAAACGTAGATGGAACGTTCGTTGAAGGTTCATCGAAGGTTTGACGAAGCTTCACAAAAATATCTATACTTGGATTAATTTCCAATAATTCATAATGAATATAAGTGTAGACATTTTTGTGAAGCTTCATTAAACCTTCGATGAACCTTCAATGAACGTTCCATCTACGTTTCCTGAAAGTATTTCGAGCCGGACATTTCAACGTTCGTAGAACCTTTGTCAAAAGTTTGTGAATCTAAAAATGAGCTTCCATGAACCTTCTGTTCGATCGATACAGATCTAATTTGAACTTTCGCTGAAGCTTCATGGTCTATTCGGGTGTTTTGAGGAAAAGGATGAGGAAGTTTTGCGTAGACATGGACAAATTTCCTAAGCACATGGTTGGTAGTTAATAAAGTGGTTTCCCTGGTTAAAGAAAAACCATTGATTCTCGCCAAATTTCATTGAATCTTGTGCAATGTTCTGATTAAATCCCATTCAATTTCATGTCATCAGATTCTATGGATTTTTCCAACCAGGGTAGTCAATAATCTACGATTGGCTGAGTATTCGTTCAAACCTGGGGCAAAATCAATCAAACAATAGCCAGGCTCAAGATTGGCTACGATTGACAATCTTGGTCCATATTTGGTCCAATTCTTGGCCAGTGTTGATTCTACGATGAAAAAAAGGAATGGTGCAGCGTGAAATAATGTTATCATTCCATACTAGCGCTATCTTAATATCAAAGATCACCCAACTTTGACCCATGTTGCGCTATTTTACAACCAATTATCAATTTCAATTTGGAAAAACTCTCTTTTAAATACAAATTCAAAGAAACTTCATACAAATGCATTCTCGCTTCAGTCTAATTAGAAATCCTTGTGGAAATTGTTTCTATCCAGGATCATTTATATTTTTTTTCAATCGGCACGACCTATTCAACGAATTTCAAACGTTATTGATTTGAGTGAACAGACAGTCTTGGACCAGTATTAAATCGATACTGTTTGGACAAGGTTGGAATACCAGAATTGTACACATACGAAAGAACAGTACTGGCAGTGCTCATGTAAAATGATGTTATCGTGCCGACTTCTTGCCAGTCTTGATAGCTGTGGTAGCTTTGGATTTGCCAGTACTGGCAACCCAGTATCGGCCCGTGTTTCAAACTATATCCTTGGGATTTCAATGCATTTCGCGATCTGTAATTTTTTCCAAATAGAAGAAACCTCATCTTGGTTATCGTATGTTTCATTCTAGATATTTTTCCTCCCACCGCGTAGGATTCATGGATAAAATTCATCGTTTATTCTTAGTACGTATAAAGAGTCAACCGTGAGAAGGGCGGATAATAAATAACATTATACGTTGATGAATATGATTCTTCGATTAATATGGATGAACTAAAACGCTTAGTATCACTCACTTTGTTTTTGTAATTATTTAGATTTTCATTTCCATGCAGTGGAAGTGAAACATATTCCCAAAAGTTTTGCTCCCCCGTAGGAGAATTTTGTTCTAGATATTCGAAAATGAATGATATATTTGTGAAGAAAGAGTAGCACAGATACTCACCCTGAAAAGGGTATCCAGGGAAACAGGGCCGCATCATTGAGAAGTTACTGGTAACCGTCATCTCAGACCGTCCCAAAATCACCGACTCACTTCGGAGCAGAATCGTTCGTGGTTGTTTTCTCTTTTCTTTCACTTCACTGTTTTTTCTTCCACACTTTGTATTATTATCGATGATAAATCCACTGCACAATATCCTTGATGAGTCGAGAGAACTGTTGTAGAGTCCTTTTTTCTTGGATCCCTGATTTCCAAATTCCGCTCTAGTCTTTAAATCTTATAATCCCCTCCTTTAATTTGACTTTATATTTAATATCACAGTAATAATGAACCGTCGTTTCACTTAATGTACACTCATGTTTCAGATTCAGGATCATCTAAGAGGAGAAAAACACCTGGAAAAGAGTACTGAAACAAATCATTTCTAAGCGGCAAATGTCCGATTTGTTCCCGACGATTGGTGTACCGAATTCAATTTGAATGACTCGTTGCGGTTTTTTTGATTTCCGAGAGGGAGAAAGAAGGTACACACACCCACCCGCGAACACCTGTTTTTATGTAGATAGGAAACTTTGAGTTCGGGGAACGACGGATCTCGACAGATCGACTTTCTGATCCTGACTGGCACCGGGAGTGAGATACTACAGGAATTAACGATGGGCCACTCCCCAACACAGAATCCCAGGTTGGCGTTGGTTTTGGTAGGGGGAAGTGTCGTGAGAGAACACCATCGTCGTCGCTGGTAGAAACATAGATCCGAGGAAGGTGTACTTACACCTATTCTCCCTTTCTCGGTGCTCTTTTCCGACCGTCGACCAATGGGAATTACACTTGGACACGCCTCCCGATACATCCTTCTTCCGAATCGTTGTCTACCTCGCGTACGTGTTGTGTTGTATTAACTTAGGCTTTATTGCCGCGCTTTTACGAGCGTTCAGCAACAGCAACAGCTACAGCAACAGCAAAAGCAGCAGCAGAATGTCTATCGCTGCTGTTGCTACCGCTACCGCTACCGCACTTCTGCTTCTTCTTCTTCTTATTCTTTTTCTTCTCTCGTGCTTCACGTGCACAAAGACCCGTTTCTTTCACGCATTCTTCTACCGCTGTTGCTACTACCTTTTTTGTCCCGGTGCATTTTATTCCAAGAGTTATTTTCTTGATTTATCGAGTCGATTGACTATTTTATATATGGCCTCTCTCCTCTCCGTAACGACTACGTTTTTATTGGTTTTTTCTGGAGGATTGAATTGTGATATGGATTATGGGGTTTTTGTTGTGTTTTTTTTTTCTTTCTAGGTATTGTAATGAAATGTTCTGTTGTAGAGTGTTGGAAGCGTTTGAGAATACACCTGTGGTCCAAAGGCATTTGTTCTTGCACATATTCAAGCGTTTTTACAATTGTTCCTAGATTTTCTTCTGCTTTTTGCCAGAAATGGGATGATTCGGTGAAAAAGAGAGCCATTTTTTCATGAGTGTGGGAATTGTTGTTACGTATATGGCGTCTAAATGACGATCACATCGAATATCTTGATATAACTTCAGAGGAAGGGGAGAATAGCCTCCACACGAGTGTGAATTCGCACCGTTAAAAACCCAATAACCACCCAGTAGACACACGCACGTTTTAAAAACGTCGAAAACAGTCAATAACCATACGTTTTGAATTAGTAATATTCTTGCGTTGATTCAACGTGAAAATGTCGCGGCTAATCGAGTGTTTTTCAACCATAAAATAACGTCATATCAACGGTTTGAACATCGTTTAAAAGACGTCGAATATTGACGCATCCTAATGATGGTTCTAAAACGTGAATTGAATCCAACAAATTATTTTGAAAACTTTCCATTCAATATCGAGAACAATAGTATTTCTGAGTATGACAGAATTTGGAAAGTATGCCACACTATTTACTATCTTGCTCTTTGTTGAAATTTCAACCATTGTTCGGTTTTGTTCGACATTTTTAGCAGAATATCTTCAATTGAAGTTCAAACGCAAGGTGTTATAAACACATTTTAAACGCGTGATTCAAACCCGTTCAAAAGGCGTTTTTTGAGGACGTTATTTTTGAATATTAGTTTGAATTACACGTCATCAAAACGTAATTCCTGGTCGTCTATTTCCCTATCAAATCTCAACTAAAAATCAACGTTATGAAATCAACGACTGACGTTCGTTTGACAATCTAACGTTCTTTTAACGTTGAAATAACGTGTGTGTGTTTATTGGGGCAGTAACTTTTTACACAATACATTGCTTTCACATTAAATTCTGATACAGAACCATTAATGGATTTCTCGGAAAATTTCACCCTGAATTCATGAGATTTTCACTTTCATTCTGATTTATTTTCACGAAATTACACAGGATGAGAATTGGAAAGTCGAATTTGCACTCTTGTGGAGGTAGTGGTGACGTGAATGAGGTGTGGAGGCTGAGGGTTAATGGGAAATTTCAGTATTTTACTGAGAGTCATTAACCAGACAACATTGGATTGAGAATTTCATAGCGCATCTCATACAGAGTTCATCAATTGGCCCAATGATGGCACGTTACTGGACCACAACCGGCGTTCTTCGTCCGTTAATGGCGCCCATTAAGGGGGGGGGGGGGGTTAATTCGATCAAAAAATAGCCTATTTTTATGAATTTTTATTGAAAAACCAGTTGATTTAAATGAATTTATTTTAACGGGATATTATTAGGTAACATTTGAAATATATTGTGTAAAATTTTCATTGAAAAATATCCAGATATGCGCCGGTGGAAGCAATTTTTAATGAGCGCCAAAAAAAAAGGGTTTTGCGGTGGACAACATAACTCAGGATTGGATCATCTGAAACAAAAAAATCAAAAAGATTCTGTTAGTTTATGAGTTTTTCTAGGTAACCTCGTTGAGTTTTTTTTTTTTCAATATTTGGATTTTTTATGGCACTTATAAGTCAAAATACCGATTTTTGACGCAAAAAATCAACAATTAAGTCGTTATAAAATATACTTTAAATTAAAAAAAAAAAAAACTCGACGAGGTTACCTAGAAAAACTCATAAACTAACAGAATCTTTTTGATTTTTTTGTTTCAGATGATCCAGTCCTGAGTTATGTTGTCCACCGCAAAATCCTTTTTTTTTTGGCGCTCATTAAAAATTTCTTCCACCGGCGCATATCTGGATATTTTTCAATGAAAATTTTACACAATATATTTCAAATGTTACTCAATAATATCCCGTTAAAATAAATTCATTTAAATCAACTGGTTTTTCAATAAAAATTCATAAAAATAGGCTATTTTTTGATCGAATTAACCCTACCCCCCCCCCCCTTGATGGCTCATCAATGGTCAATTGCTGTATTGACAATAAATAATAGGCCATGTATAAAATTATTGATTGGCCCAGTGATGGGGCTAAATGATCCCGATTTATGGCCAGAAATTTCGGGATAGTGCTCGAATGTCTGCCATCAATGGCAGATTACTGGGACATAATAATAATGATATCCAATGGTGATATGACTGCGTTCCAGAATAATCGGTTCAGTATTAGTTCAAACGAGTGGTTAAGTCTGACCCAAAACATTTTTTTGGTTTTTGTTTTAGGAAAATTTGTCATTCCAGTTCTAATAAGATCAGAAATGGATGTTTTTTTTCTAAATAGATTTGCATGCCCGATATTTTCATAATCTCAAATGTAAAATTATACGAGTCAAAAGCACTCTCGATGAATCAGTTGAATTCAGTTGCTTATTCCTTCAAATTTTTTGTTATTCACATGAGAAAGTAATTGATTATCTATATAAATAAGAATTCATTTGAATTATGTGAAACGTATTTGATGGATGTGAATTATTTATTCAGCGTAATAGAAATAAGGCCAAAATAAACTTTTTTCACGGGTGTTTTCAACTTTGAAATCGATTTCACTTAGTAATAGACCATATTTCAGTCAATAACGGGGAATCAATTGCTGATTATCGGCTGTTTTCATTGCTGGCTTTTCTTATCAGTCAGTGGTGTGCCACTTTTGTGCCAATGATGTGAATCCATTGTTGGCCATTCAATGGTAACCATACATGCCCATATAAAAATCTTCAGGCTCCGCCAATGCTGACGACGGAATATAGCTAGACGCAAGGCTGCCAGCCAAAGCTGGGCAATCTATGCAGGGACAAGGATGGTTGACAATGGTCTAAACATTGTACCAATATGGGAAGTCATAAATCGACTTCATTGATCCATCATTGATCATTGGCTGCGCCACGCTTGGCCCATCCTTCAACCAATATTGCTTGAAGGAAAACGCATGCTTTCAACAGAGGCTCTCTAGGGCTTGGCGGGACACTGCTCCAAGCATTAGGCAACTCTGAATGACAATGGATTCTCATGTTGCACCAAGCATGGGTCGTAGCTTGGTCCAGCTTGGGCAATAGCTTGGCTCAGCTTGGACGATGGCCTCGCTCAGTTTAGGCGTTAGCTTGACTCGACTTGAGTAATAGCTTGGCTAAGAGTGAAACTTCCTTCTCAAACAGCAAATTACAATAACTCTCACCAGAGTGATGCTTGTTTCCTGCGAGTGGCGAACCAAGCATTCAATCAATATATAAGTCTCCTTTGAAGATTCCATGGCAGAAATAATTCTTCATCTGTTTCCAGACCCGCCTACTTCTACGCCAGGACCACCGGATTTACGTCATTCATCGGTTTAAACTAATCAGAAAAATTACATGTTGGAATTCTCCGACATTCATTCCGTTCAATCGAAATGATAGAATGGATTTTTTATTTTATTTTCAATTACAATAAAAAATAAAAGTGACCATTGGCATGAGATGGGCGCAACCCTGCCGCAAGATTGCTACAGCGTTGGCTCATCCTTGGCGAACAAATTTTTGTATGGTCTGCCATTGACGGCATACGCTATCACAACCCTGTTTCCAGTGTTGGGTCTTGATTGTGGAAACAAATGGGCTGAGGCTGAAATGATGTTATCATTTCAGAGTTGCGCCATGCCTGGTAGCCTAGGCTCGGCCCATCTTGGTGAGCCTTGCGGCAACCTAGCGCCCATGGTCAATTTTTACCTGGGTGGGCCGAGTATTGACTGTGTTCACATTATCGAGGTTTCCTGTATGGGATTCTCTGGGTTTTTACTGCAAAAACTGGAATTTTGTAGCACAAAATCCATAGAATTTCGGCGAATGTACAGAGAGAAAAATAAAATCCGCAAATGTAAGAATTGTTATAAAAATCTGAGACTTTTTCTCAGTTTTTTTGATGAACCGGCAACAGGAGGGTTAAAAAAACGGATTTTCACCCCATAACATGAAAGATTATGAATACCAAGCGAAAAGTAACAAAAGTGGTTGAAATTCAAGATGCTGTCCGTCCAGTACCGGACATTTCTACGTTGCGTCTATGTAGCATCGTTGTTCATCAACCTTTTATTCACGTAGAATTATTATGCGCTATTGATGATATAGGAATTGTTGATACGCGTTGAAACACAACCACCTAAAAAAACAGTGATCAATATCACTTCTATGCCACTATAGCACTTTCAAAACCAATAAAACCAATAAAAAGTCCAGAAATTAAAAAAATGACAGACATGCAAACTTTTGGTAGCGTTTTTTTTACCTTTTTTTCGCTCTTTAAAGCGCTATAAAAAGAAAAAAAGAAGGCAAATGTCATCTCCATTTAGGTTCATCCTCCAATAAATTCAATCAGCTTCAAAATAAAAAAAAAACAAAGAGCGATCCGTTCAGCAGTTCTTCAGATATCGTGGAGCCAAACTTTGAAAAACATGGTTTCGAGAAAAACGCCTTGAAAAGGTTTCGGGATACGACTGCTTTAACTTGAGAAAATTTTTTTCATGTACTGTAAAACCCATTCAATGAGTTTCAAATCACTCGAGTTCATCATTTACTTTCTTCTTAAGGAAAAAAATTCGAGAAAATCATCTTATTTCGGAATTCGCTTGATAAGGAATTCGCAATCTCCCCTTAATATTCAGAAAAATGACCGAAAATTCAAGGGGAATGAGGACCGTTTAAGAATATTCGTAGTGAATCTACGAAGAGTTGACAATTCCACGATAAAAAATAACAATGAAACTATCAAGATTTACTATTTTCACTAGGAATTTTCAGCACCCTCGCTACACCGTTAGAAATTTCAGTCCTAGTTTCACTCGTTCCTCTGGAAGTTGTTTTCAAGTTTTATGCACATTTTATATGTTGCTGAATTGTGAATCGTTCATTGAAACGAGTTTATAATTGAATAACAAAATACTCAGCTGTTGAAGATCTAAAATCTTGAAGTACACCCTTTATATTATGTTTTCAGTTTCCAGGAATTAATTTTAGAGAATCAACATGGATGATTTATTTGATTTGGTAAGTTTGAATTTTCGTTTCGTTCCTATAAACAATCCAAACGTCAAGAACATCATTTTATGCTATTAAATTTAATGTGAACTGGAGGATTATTGCTGGTTGTTTCATGTTTTCGTGCAATCAATCTGATGTAGAATGTGCCGGATTGAAAATTGAAAATTCCTTGATTCAGGGAGCGCAAAAGTTTGAGTTCCATGTTCCAATTCATCATTCTTTGAAAAAGAGAAAAATATCAGCTCACACTGACTTTAATAAGCAAAACTTTTTCAAAAATATTCAAAGTTTCTTCGTGATATACATTTGAGATTTTCACCAAATTTTCAGAAAAATTTTTCCAGCAGGGACCACATTGATGAGAATCGTCGGAAAGCATGTCAAACAAAACTTTCAAACGTGATAATGATCTATCCTCTTTTGCAATCCACCCCCATTTTGCTGGGCGATAAACGTCAGTAATCACATCGCAGACAGCGATCGGAAATTCAAAGATGAGTTGATGGGAAAAATTCGGTTAGCGAACGTAAATGTTTTTGAACGATATTTTTTCATTTTGTATATAATAATTTGGAAAAGTCCTCTATTCGGGCAGTTGAACGTGACCAACGCTGTTCATTGGATATTCCCAACATAAGAATTCCAAGTGCGTATCAACAGCGGGCCCAATCTACGCCCAGGATGGGTGCCCATGCTGCCCTACGTGGGGCCAAGCTGGGCAGACAAATGAGCCCAACCCTGAGATGATAACATCGTTTTCAGCTTGGCTGTATTACTTTGCGCGAGGATCGGTAACACCATTGGCTCAGCATGAACCCAGACTAGGCAATCACTGCTACCCCATCGAATTTCAGCCCCACTTTGGCCCAGTGTTGAAGTCCATCCTGCCTATATGGGCCCAAGACTGGACCAAAGTGGAACCAAAATTCATACACGCCGAGGATTGCACACGCCATCCAAATTGGGGCCAAGTTCAAATGTGCCCGCACTAAGATTCATTATTTCCATTTTCTATCAACCATAATTGTATTGGAAAGCACAACAGATTGCCGAGATTGAGCCAACATGGGTCAATCCCCATTACTGGGTTAAAGAGGATGGACCCAGCCTGGGGCCCATTGTCATTATAGGCAGTACACGCTTGGGATCAATTGATTGGAATAAAATTCTATCGAACCAATTGAGTATGCATTCTCATTAATAAAATATTTCATACCATATTAAATATTTTTTATTGATTAAATGAATATTTCACCGATCGAATACATAAATGAATAAGTCATTGTTTCATGTCTGCTATTTATTTTTGCTGTAGATAAATCCAAAATTGAAATCTGAAATCCGAACTTCTTTGGAGTTTTCCGAGAATTCTTTTGAGCGGAAAAAGCATTTTTACATTGAACCTTGCTCCCGGTAACAAAAATTATTCGTCATTTTTGAATCAAACACACGAATATGTTACCAGATGATTGTCTCTCCATAACCACACTATAATGTGTGTTTCAAGTAGAGAAAATATATTCAAAATCACTCCAAAATCAACAATTTCTTAACGCTGATGATACATAAATCAGCTAGGGAATCACAGATAATTGAAAATTACTGTTGAACACGATTCTCTCTTTATTTGTTCTCTTCATTTGCCACATGGAGATAATGACAATGCGCGATTGGTATTATTCGGGCTGCAGGATGTGAATGACAAAAGGAATCAATCGCGCAAGATACTAGTTACACGCGTTCCGTGTCATCGATCAACCATGTGAAGTAATCACATGTCAAAATTCACTTCATTTCCTCCGATTTCAGTGGGTAACAATTTTTCGTAACACGGGATGTGTTGTTTCGGAGTTCAATTGTGGTTTGAATAAATCCTCGTTGATATTATTCGTTACTCCATGTGGGAAATTTTTCTTCTTTTCCAAATTGAATCATATTTAATTTCCAAAAAGTCAAATACTTCAAGGAAGAAAGCGAATGGAGACATTTACCGTACAAGGTCATTCAATACGCCCTTAGGATCAGTTAGAAAAAAACAAAAGGTTGACAAAACTCGATTTTATTATTCAAACAATCCGTCCAGTTACAGCTATGATTTAATGCTGCGAAAGTTAAAAATTAGCTATACAGTTGCAATTATTTTAGCTACAGCAGTGAAAAAAGGGTGCAAAAAAAGTGAGTAGCTGGCACAGCTATTTCCTTTTTTTTCCCCCGTGTTTGGTCTATGCAGATCCAATCTGAATTTTTACGTTTCCTTCGGGTATCGTATCGTGCGAATTCTTGGTGGGATGTAAGATCATGTAAGTTTCTGTGTCTTATTTCCTTTATATGGATTCGTTCGAGACATTCATGATCTTTAGACACCCAACGATGAATTTCATGGGTTCGTTTAACCGGTAGTTCATCGTAAAAAATCTAAATTTCTGTATCGAAACGAAACGTGAATAAACACACAATTTTCCGACTCGAAATATATTTTCCTTCGATACATCTTTTCTCGTTGATACATATAAGTTGTCGATTCGTTCCGTAAAATCAAGAGAACCGTGAAGTTGTGGACGTAAATTGACGGATACGTTAGACACTTGTCTTTCACGGAAACGAATAGCCAGGAGCAGTGTATCGGTATTTGTAGTCAGCTCGGCTAAAAACGAAACACCTCGAATCGCGGTGCCTTTCTGGATAGAGGACACAAAGTCATGGTTTTTAGCGTTCGTATATAAATACATGAGTACATATAATATCGTATCTCCCTGAAAACTTCTCCATCGGTGTTTATTATTTGGCCTGTTTGCGCATTTTCGACAATTTCCGAGTGAGGAGAACAATGAACGCACAGAGAAGGGCCACGTTACAAAGATGTTACGCATTAACCCAGGTGAGGAAGACAGAAGCCAAAGCTCAAAGGCACAGCGTAGAACTTTCCTCTGTGTGAATATGACGAGGAAGGCCCCCTGTAGTATTGTTCTGTGTAGGTTCCTTCCTACCCGTCGGTTCTAATCTGGCGTTACTTTTTCAGATCCTTGTCACGGCGATGTCCTGCGGTGAGGATCCGACACAACAACTTCCTTAAATACATATATCTTCGTGTCGTTTCTCAAATACGTATGTTCGTAAATATATGTGTATATTTGTATTCTTTGACTGTCCGTTCACACTTTGGGTGGTGATTCTCATTTGAATAATGGCTACGCTCATTGTACGCTCATAGATTCTTTTAATGGAATTACAAGAGCAGTTTGGTTTATGATATTCGAGGGTGCATGGTGGATAATCAAACCAAATCGATCTTCTTATTTCAGAAACTTTTTCAATCTAACTATAAATTTCAAACGTGTTCTCACTAGTGTTCCTCACCGCGATCTACAAAACGAGCTATCACGATCTTTAGATTCCAGCCTCGTTCAACTGAAAGTACATTCTTCCATAGTAACAACAATTGCAGAGTGGAAATACAATCTTGAGAATAGTCAACTTGTTTTGGGAATCCAAATTGAAATATAAGTTTTGAATTCATCTTTATTTGATCTGGCTCGACCCGCTTGGAGTGTTAATTGAATAAAAATTAAGATTAATGGGATTGCAGCTCGATGTAAACTAACTCATGATCGAATTTCAGTTCTAATCTACATGTTAACCAATTTTTACTTCCCATAATTTCAATTGAAGAACATTGGAATGTAAAGATCGTGATGGCTCGTTTTCTGGATCACGGCAACACTATGTAGTCCTCACTGATACGAACATGTTGGCGAAAATTCATTCCAATCGGAGCATTCTGTGGATAGTGATCGTGTGCCAAAGAATCGTGTGCACGCACATACACACACACATATACATACATATTCGGAAATCAAATTTTTTTAAGGTTTTGAAACGTTTGGCAAAGAGGAAATGCCCCCTTCTGCATCATGGATTTTTTACCCTATCACGATACTTCTGTTTCCTTATTTGTAAGGAACATGGAAGTAAAATGTGGTTCGTTTTTGGAATCTTTTTGGTTTTTTTTTGAGGTAAAAACCCACAAAATCACCGAAAAATCAACAAATTGAGATTGGTTGAATTCTTGTTCGATTTTGGCTCAATTTTTGTTGGAAAAAATGTCCTTGACGATCAACAAATTTTTGGTCGCTTGCCAGTTCACCCAGATCCGCAAGGGAGGCTGCGAAGTTTTTTGTACTGGGCTGAAAATAAAATTCTGGAATAGTTGACGTTCGAACATCAATAGCTGATGTCTGTGGAAAATTGAATCTTAAGATCCTCTGAATGAAAAGAGCCAGTGATGTGTTCAAGGTTACTTATTCCATTGTTTTCAAGCATTAGCCGTTTCAGAATTTTATTTTCAGTTAGATTTCAAATGAAACATTGTGGAAGATTCAATAGGATTTAGTTACTTTGTTTTCGAGGGATTGTAAGTCCCCTAGTTGAAAAATCTCATTGAACCGATTGATGCTCATTGATTCTGATGCATAAAACTGATGCAGACTCATTAAAAATTGATTTTCAATGGGTTCCAATGAGGTTTCTGCATCGGGATCGACGAGAACCACCATATAACAATTTTTAGATTCCGCCAATGCTGTAATTCGATTAATCACTAGATTATACATTACTTCAACGAAATCCGTTTGGTGTTTTCATTTTAAAAAATTCAGTCCCGAGATATCGTGCTCACCGCAAAGCGCTGTTTTTTTTACAGGAGCTCCTGGAGATCGACTAAAACAGCTCTCAAAATTATTATTTTTACAGATAAAAAATGTTAAAATATAGTTAAAATTTATCTCAACATGTGCACAAATTTTTACATTGATCAATTTAACTGTCTTCTGAGGAAAAATTCTTGAAAAATCGTTTTTTTGCGCCTCTTAACTGTATATAACCCCTCAATAAGATTAAATCGGATTTTTGAAGCAGGGTGGACACGTTTTCTTCACTGAAAATTCTTCTGAATGTCTCTGAAAAACTCTGAACTTGTCTGACAAACACTGAAACTCTCTGAAAAACTACGAACACCTCTGAAATTCTCCAAACAAAAACTCTCCACTGGAGACCCCTGAAATTTTCAGAGATTTTCTTCAGATGAATTTTTTCACAAGGGCAAACCTGAAATGATAACATGGAGTCCCAGGGGCATTGAAATAGTGAATGATGAGCTCATAATTTCTGATAAAATCTCAATTTTCAGAAAAACTTGTATGACGATTCTCATCAATTTTCATGATTTCTCAATGTTGCTGAAGTTTGAATCGTTTATTGGAACAAATTAGTGATCGAATAACAAGACACTCAGCTGTTGAAGACCCAAAATCTTGCGCTACATTCTTTGATCGATGTTTTCAGTTGGAAAAATTACAAATAATTCGTTCGAGAAGGTAAATAACAATGATTCATCGGATGTTGTGAGTTTGAATTTTCATTTCGCTTTTGTGAACGATTCAAACTTCAAGAACATATTTCTCAAGAAATTAAAACTTGACTTGACAAGAAATTACAGTTCTTTGATCAGAAATTACTACATAAAATGTTGACTGGAAAATTTCAGTATTTTCAGTACCTTGGACAAAGAATTCCAGTTCATTCGCTGAAATATCCCAGCACATTCACAGGAAATTCACTGTGGAAATTGGAATTTTGCAACACAAAATCTGTATACAATCCATATAAAAATGTTTAGGTCCCGCCAATGCTGACAATAGAATATAGCTTGGCGGAATGTTGACAGCCAAGGCTTGGCAATCTATAAATATTCAATGTTGATTAGCAACAATTATAATGTTGCACCAATATCGGTGTTCAACGAATTTAGGTTGTCAGCCTACCATTGATTCACAATTCCGCCAGGCTTGGCGCTTGCTAGGCTCATCCTTGGTCCAACATAGTTTGACCGAACGATAGATTCTATCGAAAGTGAGGATCTTTTGGAACATGGTTGAATATTGCCACAAATTTTGGTCTAGTCTGGATAAAAATTAGTTTTCAATGTAGCGCCGATCATTGGTCACATAGCATGGCTCGACATTGGCACGCTCCTTAATTTGAACTTTTGATGGCCGAATTGCTAGCTAAGTTACCGATCGAATGTTTCTCGCGAGTAGGGAGAGATGTATTGTGGAATGCGCATAATTTTCATATATTTTTGGGTGAATTATTTTTTACAGTTTTATCATTGGCACCATAAATTGGATGAACAAATTTTTCTATTGTTTGATGGTCTATTTCATTGCCATTTCTGCACCAATGATGAGGCTTCATTGGAAAAACACATCGATAAATCATAAAATGATGTTTCACTGTTGTGCCATGCTTGGTTGCCACACTCAGCCAAGGTTCAATCATGGAATGAATTCCCAAAGCACTTGAAAAAATCAAAATTGATTGATCAACATTCTTTAAAAACTAAAATAATCTGTCCTCCGTTGCTTCGCACACAATTGACACATTCTGTTACGAACGACCTGTACCTGCGAAGAAATGCAAATACCACCCTGAAGTGAATCCACCTACCTGCCACGACAAGTACGTAGGAAGTCTGCAACGACCGTTATGCTGTAAATAATCCACCCCTTTTGAGTAACCAATCCCTTCTTTCTTATTCTAAATTTCCTTCCTCTCTCACTTCTGTTCAGAAACAGCTGAAGAAGAGTACAGAGTATAGTCCGTTTTAATAAGGATCATAAATATTATCATCCTAATGAATTTATACGATGCAGATAAATTTTAACGCCAACCATAAATCATAGTTACTCCATGGATCAACAAGATTCGATCCAAGAGGTGAAAAATTGTGGTTTTCGTGTACTCCCCTCGAAAGTTCTGCGGTTGATACTCATATACAAATTTTTGTTGATTAACGAATTTCGGTCGTCAGCGTATAACATTATTTCACAAATCCACCATGCTTGGCTTTGGCTTGGCTCATCCTTGGACCGAACGATGGATTCTATTTGAAGTAAGAGTTATTTGAAATGTGCTTGAATATTGCCGCAAACTTTGGCCTAGTCTCGATAAAAATTGGGTTTCAATTGGTTTGAAGCGTGGCTCAATATCGGCATAATGCCTTTTAATTCGAACGTCGGATAACTGAATTGCATTGTGAATTGATTTTTTCAAGTCGTCAATACCATATCAGTTGATTTACAATTCTTGAGTGCAAATAAATCAACATCGAATCAATTATTTCTCTGATCGTGATGGAAATAGTTGATTATATCCTGACTGAAAGTGGCTGCATCTTACTCGAAAACTTGACTGAAATTCAGCCTTTTCCTTTGAGTCGGTACTTGTTTTAGATGCTCACTTTCAGCTGAAATGGGGCTAGTTTTGGCTGTATCTTAAAATAAGTCATCATTAAGGTTGGAAGTGAGTTTTACTTTTCACTGTTAAAGAACGATTCAAAACGATAAAATTTCTCTATAGTTTTTAATGGAGTTTCTGAATACAGAATTTCAAAAGTTTCATCTTTATTGAATGATAGAACTCAATCGTTTCTTATCGTGTTCTATGAAATTATAAGAACTCCTGTTAAATTTTATAGAACACGATAAGGAACGATAGAGTTTCATTGTTTAATAACGATACAACATTGTGAATTTAGTATTCAGAAACCTCATTCAAAATGATGGACAAAATTTATCGTTTTATATCGTTGAATTTTTAGCAGGGTACAATTTCATGCACAAAATTTGGAAGCAATTGACACATGTATTTGTTTATCAACCCTGAATAAAACATCCGATAAAGAAAAATCCTATTGGTATGAATTGAGTTTCTGCATCGGCAATTTTCGATTTACACCAATAAAATTCCTTCCAATTAGATTGAGTTGGTTTTTCTCATTAATAATGAAAATTTCAATTGAATCCGATAAAGAAAAATTCTATCGGAATGAATTGAGTTCCTGCATAGGAAATGTCCTATCGATTCCGATTAGAATTCTTCCAATCGGGTTGAGTACATTCTCACAATAACTTTGATGACACATACCTATGAAATCCTGTTCCCAAAAACAAGTATCGGATATTATGGGTGATGTGATAAGATCACTCGTTCTCATCCGCTGAATTTTTTTGGTAATAGGATTCCCATGAAGACTCGTTGAATCTTCAACCTCGTCAACTTCCCTGCTAATTCCAATAGATCCTGATTACCACGAATTCCGATGAAACCCAATTTCCAAATGAAATGGAAGGAATTCCCAAATTGAATTGGATATTGCCGATACAAACCCATAGAATACCATGATCTGTAAACTTTCCTATTATTCCCAATGAAACCCATTGATCAATGAAATCTATAGATCCTAAAATTAAGTCGAAAATTTCTCTTAAAAGATCCATTACTCATTCAATTTTACAAATTTTCCCATTAGTTCCAATAGATTGAGGTTACGTTTGCCTCATTAATTGGAAAAAATTTCGAATACCTTATAAGATATTTCTTATACAGACCATCCTGGTTAAAAGAATCCATTACTTCTGACAAATGAAATTAAATGAGATTTGGCCAGAACATTGTCCGAGAATCAATGAGATTTGGCCAGATTCAGTGAGATTTGGCGAGAATCGACTGTTCTTTCTGACCAAATCTCATTGACATTTGCTGAATGAGATTCGGCCAGAACATTGTTCAAGTTCAACTGTAATTTAGTGAGATTTGGCGAGAATCAATGGTTATTTTAAACCAGGGCAATAGATCACGTGGAGTCCTATTAATTTCAATAAAACACAAATTTTTCAAAGGGTAAATCCTCGATTCGATCCTATAGATAATAGATTCCAATTGAATCCCACTCATTTTGAATCGGTATTCGAGGCTTTCCGATTGACCCTATTCATTCCGATTAATTTTGAATCGATTTCTATCGGATCCTATAGGATTTCTTAACCAGGGCAACCCAGACAGCACAAATTATCATTTTGAATTCACAAAAACTTCTGAAAGAACTCCTTGAACAGTCCCCGTCATGACAGTAAAAATGAATTCAAAATGCATGCATGTTGAATAGTTTTTTATGAATTCTTTCTGAGGATTAAGTTATTTATCAAGAGTTCATTTTGAATTCAAACTATTCATAATGAATTCATGTTTATTGTCACAACGGGAGCTGCTCTTTGCGGGGACTTTTGTGGCGTATGGGAATTCACCACAGAGTTTATGAGAATTCAACCCAATTTTGGTATGGAACCATTTCAAGATAATATTCTCTACCAACAATGATTACTGGCGTTTCAATGGGCCGTTGATGGTCCGGCAATGCCGTTGAAGAGCCGTCACTGGTCCTTTGAAACACCAGCAGTCGTGTTTGAATTTCAATAAAAGTGTGGTAAATTTGATACAGAAATATCTGTGTTAATTCCCTGATGGGCTACTGAGACAAATGGTGGACATTGGATGAATGTCCGAAATTTTAAGCAGGTGGGCATCGGTTGGACAACAACTGGACAACGATTGGACATTGCGAGACAGTTTTGGATACGCTAGACAAATCATGGACACTTTTCGGACATACAGATAAGAAGGTTCAGACGCGTTTTGGACAAACGATAGACATTGAATTCGACTTTGTCTAGAATTTTGAATGAATGGACATAAACAGACACCGTGGACATGTTTTGGACAATATTCAGACATATTTGGACATCATAGACTCTTTTCAGACAAAGTTTGGATGTCCCAAGCTTGTCCATTCGCCCATTAGGGTTGGTTCCAAGCTTTTGTATTAAAATCAATACAAATATTTCTTACAGTGTATAATATTTTTGCTGCGTTACAGATGGAGTGTGCGTGAGTGTGTTGACGCCATGCTTGGCTACCCTGTTGGGAAAACTTTTGTTGAATTTCTTTCTCAATTTGTACACTTTGTTATCAAAAATTGACAAAAATCAAAGAAAATTGGCAAAGTTTTGTGAATTTCATTTAATTTAATCGTAATTTCCTGAGATTCGTCTTTTCTTGTTGATTTTTCATGAAAAGCAATATTCAAAATGTTTTTCCACCGAGGTATCAAACCTCAGCCATGCTTCATCTGCGTTGCGCCATGCTAGCGCCAATGATAAATAATATATACACGCATGCATCGATGAAATCAAGAAACAACGCATAAAAGAAGAAAAATGTCTCTACCATCATGACAAACCATTAAACTTTGACTACCGCTCAATTATCTACACCTCGAGAAGAGACGTCAACAAGAGTGATGATGACAAAATCTCAAAGACTTGTATTTTTTTCTTTCTTTTTTTGAAAACGTTGATAGTTTTCGTCTCTCGTCGAGAGTCGCTGAAAGCTACCCCGTCAAGGATGTTGACGAAGTGACAGCGGGCGTCCCAGAGAGACGGAGAATGGAATAGAAAAAAGTTCTTTATTCTAGGAGATACCAGCTCGCCATGTAACGTTGCGGCGAATTAGATGGCTGACCTCCCGCCATCCCAGAGCCGTGGCCAACTCCAGGTTAGCCTGCACGAGGTACGAGTTCGTGGCTTCTTGGACGTGGCCAAGAAGAAACCCAGAAGAAGAAAAACTGCTGCACACCATCGATCGATCCATCCCCGAGGGTTCAAGAGAGAGAAATAGAAAGAGATAGAGAGAGAGAGGGAGAAAGGTCTTGCGAATTTTCAGGCAAAATCATAAATCTCTCCTCCTCTTCTAGCCGTATACTCGCTCTCGGCTCTATTCATTATTCAACGCGCAGCTCATTTAACACGAAATAGGACGAAGAAGGAAGCAATAAACTCATCATACTTGGAAATATATGACGCCGATCTGTGGAGGCAGATGTGGATGATCATACTGGTGAATTCGATAGGCTCTTTTTCTCTCTATGCAGTCGGTTAATCATCGCATTATTACTATCTCATTATTTTATATCGCTATCGAAGACCGTAATGGGGTGCCGTAAGACCACCCTTTGTTATTACTCTTTTGTTTCCTTCGAACTTGCAAATCTAGAAGATTTGCTCTACTTTTGAATCTTCCTGTACAATTATTGCGGGTATGTTTTGATGCTCGGTACGGAGAAGAGATCATTCATTTTTCATGTTCTCTACCGCTTCCAGGTAGGTCCAAAGATTTTGCGATGTTCCTTTGAACGATTACCAGAGACAATGAGCGCACGATGATTAGACTTTTTCTTCTAATTTACAGAATTGTTCATAATATGGAGATAGTTATTGCTCTTTGTGTGTGTGTGTGTGTGTGAAGTATCAGAACGAGTTGTAAATCGAGATTCAACTAATCCTCGAACACGAGAGAAGGAAACTCGAGGAAGAAACAACAGGTGCAAATTCGCATCATGCAACTTTACAGATTGATAACTCGGTTCCCATTCGACCAATTTGACCTTCCTTTCTGTGATATGGAAAAAAATTCACAAATATCTTATCTTTGATGAGTGAAAAAAACGCGAAAATAACAACAATTTTATACGAAAAACGAAAAGTGAGGGTTAAAGTTCTTAGGTGGATTTTTTCAATAAAATCACATTTTAGTGGATTAGTGGGTGGAATTTAGTAGATTCTTTGTTCATTCGGTTTAGAATTATAGGTAAAAATTGTCATCAGGTTGATTTGAGAAATCATTCCAGAAGATCTGTGAAAGTCGCTGTATTTTCAAATCGCTCCAATATTCACCCTGTTACACGGAAAAAAGGAAATCCAGGGCCTTTGAATCGGAAATTTTATGATATATAAGTCAATATTCAGGGCCAGTCTTAGATCGGGCGAAGCCCGGTTTCTGATATTTCAACAGAGCTTCTAAGTATAGACAAAGGTGCCACCAGACAAGCTGAAAGAAAAAGTAATATTTCCAAAATAGATATGGAAAGACAACAGTCACCCAAGAGGGAAGAGTTCCCAAAATTAATTCTTGGCGACAGTTTGGGTCAAACTAAGCGTCCGCGTTTTATTTCAGGCCCTGTTTTGGTTACCCTTATAGGGCCCAGACAGGATCCTTACGCACTAATTTTCAGGGCCTGCATAGTATTCCCAACTTTAGCCTATGTGGGGCACCCATGACGAAGCTAATGTAGGGGAAGAAACTAGAACCTTCAAAAGGATAATAAATTGTTGCGAATATCATCAAATTGAATAAATATCGCAAGGAGGACACTTCCTCGATTGAAAATTGAGCTATCCAAGGCCCTATTTGTACCCAGACCACTTCGACTTGAGTCCAGACAGGGCCTGGAATGAGCCGATTCCAATTTCTATTCGAGTATTCCACCCAACATTTACTTTGTTCGTACATTATCGGACTGTATTAAAAAACAGAACAGCCTCTTTCAGTCTTGGAATTAACCATACAGCGATGTTTTTTCCGATTTCTTGACATTTTTCACCGATAGGGTGAACACAGTAATCATGGATGAAATATTTTTTTGGGGACATGCACCGCAAAAAGTCGAAATTACCAATACGATTTTAGTAAATTTGCTCTTCAAAGGAGATTTATATTCAAAAAAGGAATTAATATCAGGGCAAGGCCGTATGCAGGCTGTAGTTAGGTGCATTCAGATTTTCAAAACGGGGAAAACGTTGGAAATACAGCTTGGCCCTACATGGGTTGTATACAGGTAAGCTTAAATCAAGATCTTCGGGAGAATACGGGAAGCTTTGCGAGGCTCTATCAAGGCTGTAGTTGGTGTGCCTAGATTTTTAAAACCAGGGAAAAAATTGGTGATGCAGCGTGGCCCCATATGGGCTTGATATGGGTGTCCTTGGCTTAGTGAACTCAGGCTGAATATCAGCAACCCGCCTGGACCCCTTGGTGCCTAAGGTTAGGACATCCTAAGTTTGGATACCCAATATAACCCCATATGGGGCCTATATTCAATACAGGACGCTCGGAAAAATTTCCACACATGGGGGGGGGGGAGCTGGAATCACAACCCGGATAGCATCGGGAGGTTTTCTGTGACGTTCAGAAAACGTCCACATAAAATCCCAGGACGTTCAAAAAACGTCGCATTGTTCTATAATGTTCAATTTATGTCCACCAAGTGACGTTCTGGGGACGTGTTCAATGAAGATGTCAATGACGTTCTGCGATACTACGCATATGTTTGTAAAGGTTAGTTTTCATGAAAGTACGTCTGGGAAACGTAACGAGAATGTTCCATGGTAAATAAAAAAAACCTTCCTCGCAAAGTGTTCAGGTGCATCAAAAATGAATCTTCTCCCAGGGAGAAATTTCCCCAACCAAAAACTGGGCCATCCAACCCATACAGCAAAAGAGTCCCCACGAAGAGCTCCCGTTATGACAGTAAACATGAATTCATTATGAATACTTTGAATTCAAATTGAAATCTCGATGAACAACTTACTGTTCAGAAAGAATTCATGTTGTCAGTTCATGAAGAACTCTCCAGGCATTCAACATGTATCCGTTTTGAATTAATTCTCACTGACATAACGGGGACTGTTCCAAGATCTCATTAAGCAGTCTTTAAGAATTCAAACGGGTTATTTTCGCTGTCTGGGAAGGCTCTTCCTGGACCCAAACTACTCTCAGTGCTAGGAGCCGAAGACTGGCCCAAAGTGGGGCAAAAATTTATACATGCTATAGAGTCTTCAACGATTTTCCACATATTTGCTCAGCACTTTGCTATTGAGGGCGTATCCTGGTCCAGAATTTTGGAAAAATGGATGTTTTTCTTTTTGCTTAAGGGGGGGGGGGGGGTATGGTTATTTCGACGGAAAAAAGACATGTTTTTAAGATTTTTTTCTGCTTATACAGATGTTGTAAGTTTATTGAGTCAATCTCCATATGATAATGTAACATTCCAACAATACTTTACTAAATTTTCATCGCAAAATATTGGAAATTAAGCGAGTGATAAGAAATCTCCGGATGTGCCTCGAAAAAAAGTTGTCTTGCGGTGTTCACGATAACTTGTGACAGAATCATCTGAAACAAAAAAACCAAAATGCATTCGTCAAAGGAGATGTTTTTCGAGGTAATGACGAGGGGATTTTTAAATTTTTCGCGACACTTTGAAGCAAGAAAACCGATTTTCGCATGAAACAATCAGCCTATTTGTTGTTGTAAAATCAACAAATATTAAAAAAAAAGCCCTCGATGTTACCTGGGAAATCATGTGAAAAAGTACTGTGCAAAATTTCAAAACGATTGGTCCAGTAGATTTCGAGTTATCGTGAACACCGCAAAACAACTTTTTTTCGAGGCACCTCCGGAGATTTCTTATCACTCGCTCAATTTCCAATATTTTGCGATGAGAATTTAGTAAAGTATTGTTGGAATGTTACATTATCATATGGAGATTGACTCAATAAACTTACAACATCTGTATAAGCAGGAAAAAATCTTAAAAACATGTCTTTTTTCCGTCGAAATAACCATACCCCCCCTTAATTGTATAGTTTGGATTTTTGAGAATGTTTTCAGGAGGATTTTTGTGTGAAGATGTGAATATCGCTGCATCTTACTTGAAAAATTGACTGAAATTCATTCATTCCTGTTGTGTCAGCATTCATTTTCGGCGCTTAATTTCAGATGGAACAGGGCTAGTTTTGGCTGCATCTTGAAATGCACTTATATGCACAGGAAAAAACAAAATTCTTGATCCAAAGCAAATTGCATTGAACTGAGACAATCCATGTTTCGTATATAACGAAAACAATATTTTCTTGATACAAGAATGATTCGATACAGTACGTTTTACGGATGTTGTGAGAATATTCTCAGAATATTCTGTGTTACATGGGTAGGAACAAAATGATTTTTTTGATAGCACAAAAGTTTTCTGTTGTCCACATATCAACCGAAATGTTTTGTTGTTTTAACCAAACACCCAATAAACATTTTTGGATCAGTCTAAAAGATATCTAAAAGAGATCTAAAAGATGTCTTATGCAACAAATTTAGATATGTTTAAGACATCTTGCAGGAAGACATCTTTTAGAAATCTAAAAGACATCTTGGAGGAAGACATCTAAAACATATCTAAATTTGTTGCATAAGACATCTTTTAGATCTCTGTTAGATATCTTTTAGAGTGTTCCGGAAGACTTCCATAGAAATGTTCATTGGGCAGTTTTCTCGGTGTACCGCCTGTCACGTTAACATTTATCTAAAATGTTTTCCGCAATGCGGAATTGTTATATAATGAATTATTATTTGATTTCACGATGAATTATTGCATTCCGTAACATATTAGAAGAATGTTGACGTGACAGATTTGAATTTCCGCGTATCGATTCGTAAATAATTTCAACGAACGATTTTAGTTTTACACCAGAGATGATAGATTGAATAGATTGTTAACGAGATATGAAAACCATGGTCTAGTACCTGATCGGCAGGACCCTGGTTTAAAAAAACCATTGATTCTCGCCAAATCTCACTAAATTACAGTTGAACTCGGACAATGTTCTGGCCGAATCTCATCCAGCAAATGTCAATGAGATTTGGTCAGAAAGAACAGTCGATTCTCGCCAAATCTCACTGAATCTGGCCAAATCTCATTGATTCTCGGACAATGTTCTGGCCAAATCTCATTTAATTTCATTCGTCAGAAGTAATGGATTCTTTTAACCAGGGTATCACGTTTTCCGTTCACCTTTCCATGCTGGTTCTTTCGTTTCTGGTTATTCGATTGCAATAAAATTTATGCCACGTTTTCATTCAAATTCAACAACCAAAAAGGTGCAATGAACATGTATTTTCATTTTTATTGAGAACATGGAAGTACTGTATGGTTCTCCATATCGATTTTTTTATATAAAATCACATTGAGTCACCAGCTCCAGCCCTAATTCCAATGGATTCAATTGCATAGAATTTCAATCTATTTTTATTCTATCAGGGATATTATATGAGCAAAAGTAATGTACTTTCATCTTGAATTCGATTCAAATTTCACAGATTGAGAACGTGATTTGATAACTCAAACATCACTGACAAATATTTTTGTAATATTTATCAGGATAGACTTATAACATTCAATGGATATTTTGGCATAATATCTTGTTAATTTCATACGTATAAAGGATATACGGGTTTTCAATAAGTTAAATTCAATTAGTAGATTTTGAAATCATTCTGTATCATGTATATAATATTACGAATTTATTTCTCTGGATACATTCGGCAAATGATTGGAACAGAATAGTACCATTGCGGTCAATTAATTACAATATTCAATCAGTTGGGAATTTTCAATTGTTTCAACAGACTCCTTCTTGCTAAATTTGAGGATAAACACTAGGAATATATCAAACTGCAGTGATATTCATTACAATCAGAGACAAAATTGCACTTGCAAATTTTACTAATCCCAAAATCAATTACTTTTTAGTTTATTCAGTACTTTTTTATGGTGATATAAAATGATATATCATCTTATGTCATCATTATATATTATTCTATAAGATAGATCATAGTAAAAATTATGACAGAAAATTTGGTCCGATTTGATTAAACCCGATAAAAACCCGGATCATATTCAAACTCCGTATCACGCACATCGATAAATTTTCCATGGATTCTGCGTTTGTATATTCAACTTGTACGTTGGAACGTCATATTAACGTGAAAATCGGTGAGCCGATGGTCAAGAATCGTTCGTCGCATTACCAAACGTGACTGAAAGAAGACTATGCTTTCAGGGCATTTTACCGAACTGGAGTCCAACTGAGATGGCATGTCCTTCGCGTGTAGCCAGTAAACTTCCTGACCGGTTGTAAAGTCATCAGATCATAAACTCATAAATAATCGTCATAATCGACCATAATCCGCATTTTCAGCCGACTCTCGATTCACCAAGGATTCGTATAAACGAGGATACACTAGCCCTTTTTCTTTTTCCTTCGGAAGAAACATAAATGAAAAAAAAGAGCACAACTGAACTCCTTATATATATATATATTTTTTTTTTTCAACTCTACTGCATGGAAAAAAACACAATTTTTTACCGTGAACCTTCTTTTTTTTTTCTTCCAAGTTGAAAAAAAAAACAACACACAGAAGAAACATTTTTTGCTATCGTAAAAACTCGAAGTTTTCCAAATTCAATTGATACGGCTGATTCAACGAGCTGAAATGATTTCAAACAGTGTCTACCTTTAGCTGCGCCTTTAGGAAGTCAATGATTCCTTTCCTTTCATCGCAATCTTTTAGAAACAAAATTTTTGGAAAACGCTTGAAACCTCGAGGCACGGGATTATTATTATTCAATTTTTCTTACTCATCGAAATCGAATAGGTTTTTTTGTGTATCGAAATTAATCAAAAACACTCAACAACTCGTGTAATAAAATTCGAAGATGGAACAAAAACATTGTACAGTTTAGTGTAATATATTTCATCTATAAATTGCATTCATATGATCTTTTTTTCTTATTTCCATCGACTCGAATCATCGGAGTTTCATCAGCATTGAGTTGTTGTATGGACGTCGTATACACGGCTTACGACTCGATGTAATTTTCGATTAAATAGATTTTGAGTGGAGTATATTCATTTTAAAAGATCGAATCGATAAATTGGCATGTCTGAGTCGGTTCGATCTGTAGCTGCCGGCAGAAGAAGTAAGAAAGTGATTCGAATCATTTTAGAAAACGGTAGCAGAGTTCGTTTAGTCCCAAGGTCGATGAAGGAAAAAAAATAATAATATAAGAATCGATTGGAGGATCAAGTTCTCTCGTTTGCTCCCGGAATTGCTCGATCTGACAGTACCAGAATACAATTACTATACATTCGAGATGTATGTATGGTACGTAGGTATGTACAGACGATATGCTACAGGTAAATGTATTTCGATACGACGACCTGGCTTCTGTACCTTCTCTTCCGTTATTTCTTTTTAATTAACGTAGATAGACGAGCGATATGAAATTCTCTCTGGGTGGATTGTCGGAACAATTTCCCAATCTTTTTATGTGGAACGTTTTTCTGCAACTACGAGTTGCCGTTAACTTCTTACCAAGCTAATTGAAAAAGATTTATATTTCAAGATTTCTGAGGATTTAATTTCAGATTGGGGACGAAATTATGTGCATAAATCAACGTTAAGAGCGATTTCATTGGAATATCCAAGAACGAGAATGGGCCAGGGATGGTACAAGCCTGGTCCAAGCTTGGCACGTTTGTTCACTAGCTTCAATTATCAAAAATGCATTGGTCGGTGCTTGGTGAATCAATTGAATCAAGTCCGATCTTGTATCATTCCCCAGCCTGGGGACAAACTTAGTGCAAATAATGTTCATGAGGAGTTTCGGCAGGCTAGGGGTGCCACGCTTGGTTCAATCACGAACCAAACCTGGAACAAGACCTGCCGAGACTTGTCTTGAACAATTCAATAAACTTGGCCTAGGCTTGGGAATGATAAGATCAGGACAAGCTTGGGCCAATGATTCGTTCCAGCCTAGTTCAAATGATTCGTCAAGCATCAATCAATGCTTCTTTCATCACAGATATCGATGAGAAGGGTGATTTGATTCATATTCCAGCTCAACGTTCTTAAAACGATAGATTATCTAATCCAAGATGTACATGTAGGAATTTATTTTTCATGATCAATTTTGATTTATCCATGTAGAACAGTTGATTTATTTGTCCTAAACTATTAATCACAACTATGACACATAACCATAGTCTAAAACATCACCTTCGATGTATTTTTCTACATAGAAAGAGCGTGGACTTGAATTCCAAATATATTTACCTGCGAGAAAGAAATCCATGAAGTCCTGTTAATTGAAAAGTTTTGATCGGAAATACAAAGATTCTATGAATTTTTGAATCAGAGCGTTTCTCGAAATCTTCAGTGAAATATGATTAAGTTGCAGATTTTTGCAAACCGGATCTTCACGAAAGATCATTGAACGATGGGAATCCATTCGATCGTCGCTCCGCACGTTCTCGAAACCTTGATTTCTGTGAGAAAATTTCACTGAAACTGACGACGCGAATCGAGTCGCGTATTTCCGATAGATCGATCCGCTGTTATTTCTAAAAGCGAAGCAAAAAATTAAATACTTACATTTGGGATGAATCGCAAAAAGTCGGAACAAGATTTTTACGTTATCGTAACTCCTTTACCGGAGATTAATCGAAGAAGTGAGGGGAAGGAAGGATTTATACTTCTCACAAGTCTCATTGTGCCAAGTATGGAATTGTGGTTTTTTCGATCGAGAGACCGAAACCCTTCATTTTTTTTTTTACTCTCTTGAATGTTTTTTTTGAATTCTCTTTATTGGAAGGAATTCTGAAGCATTTATCAAAATGCGAAACACACCGTTCCTATCGACTCTCTAACGAAATTAATAGCCAATAATTAATTGAACTATTTATATCGTTTTGGGATAATAGAAACAATGTTGGACAACTTCAAGGCCAGAAGGAACTAGAATATTCTGAGAGATGGAAGTCTTTAGTTTTTTTTCTTTGTGTTTTCCCGTATGGAAATATTTCGCTGAAAAATGTCTGTAAAACTATGAAAAATCTCTGAAAAAAAATGAAAAAATTCTGAGAAATTCTGACAAACTCTGAGAATCTCTGAAATTTTGATGAGAAATCTAATATTTTTGGGACATTCTTTACAGACTTTTTTCAGACTTCTTTCAGAGTTTCTCAGAGTTTTTTCATTCTTTTTCAGAGAAATAGTAACGAAATTGCACTCTGAACAAACTCTGACAAAACTCTGATGGATTGCCAACATTTTTCTGACTTTTAGAAAAAAATTAAAAAATTTTCAAACACTTTTTCACACATGATATTTGAATACGGCATATGAATGTATTTATTGAATTTCAGGATTTTTCAATAATCAGAAAAATGTTAACAATTCATTAGAGTTTTGTTAGAGTTTTTTCAGAGTGCAATTTCGTTACTATTTCTCTGAAAAAGTATGAAAAAACTCTGAGAAACTCTGAAAAAAGTCTGAAAAAAGTCTATAAAGAATGTCCCAAAAATATTAGATTTCTCATCAAAATTTCAGAGATTCTCAGAGTTTGTCAGAGTTTCTCAGAGTTTTTTCATTTTTTTCAGAGATTTTTCATAGTTTTTCAGACATTTTTCAGCGAAATATTTCCATACGGGTTGTTCTGTAACTTTTGTTATGACAGTAGATATAAATTCATTAAGTATAAAATTTTGAATTCGAACGTAATTTTTGATCAACAACATCGTGTTCAGAGGGAATTCATATTGTAACGGTTATATGTTTTGAATTCATTTTCACTGTCATAAACCGTGAAAAACAAATGGGAATATGCAGAAATTCATCATTGGCACAATGCGCACGCATGGTGGATTGGAGATAAAGTATGGCCGAGGCTTGGCAACCAAGCATGGCACAACAGTGAAACATCATTTTATGATTTATCAATGTGTTTTTCCAATGAAGCCTCATCATTGGTGCAGAAATGGCAATGAAATAGACCATCAAACAATAGAAAAATTTGTTCATCCAATTTGTGGCGCCAATGATAAAACTGTAAAAAATAATTCACCCAAAAAATATATGAAAATTATGCGCATTCCAGAATACATCTCTCCCTACTCGCGAGAAACATTCGATCGGTAACTTAGCTAGCAATTCAGCCATCAAAAGTTCAAATTAAGGAGCGTGCCAATGTCGAGCCATGCTATGTGACCAATGATCGGCGCTACATTGAAAACTAATTTTTATCCAGACTAGACCAAAGTTTGTGGCAATATTCAACCATGTTCCAAAAGATCCTCACTTTCGATAGAATCTATCGTTCGGTCAAACTATGTTGGACCAAGGATGAGCCTAGCAAGCGCCAAGCCTGGCGGAATTGTGAATCAATGGTAGGCTGACAACCTAAATTCGTTGAACATCGGTATTGGTGCAACATTATAATTGTTGCTAATCAACATTGAAGATATAACATAGATTGAAGCTATATTCTATTGTCAGCATTGGCGGAACCTAAACATTTTTATATGGATTGTATACAGATTTTGTGTTGCAAAATTCCAATTTCCACAGTAAATTTCCTGTGAATGTGCTGGAATATTTCAGCGAATGAACTGGAATTCTTTGTCCAAGGTACTGAAAATACTGAAATTTTCCAGTCAACATTTTCTGTAGTAATTTCTGATCAAAGAACTGTAATTTCTTGTCGAGTCAAGTCTTAATTCCTTGAGAAATATGTTCTTGAAGTTTGAATCGTTCACAAAAGCGAAACGAAAATTCAAACTCACAACATCCGATGAATCATTGTTATTTACCTTCTCGAACGAATTATTTGTAATTTTTCCAACTGAAAACATCGATCAAAGAATGTAGCGCAAGATTTTGGGTCTTCAACAGCTGAGTATCTTGTTATTCGATCACTAATTCGTTCCAATAAACGATTCAAACTTCAGCAACATTGAGAAATCATGAAAATTTATGAGAATCGTCATATAAGCTTTTCTGAAAATTGAGATTTTATCAGAAATTATGAGCTCATCATTCACTATTTCATTGCCCCTGGGACTCCATGTTATCATTTCAGGTTTGCCCTTGTGAAAAAATTCATCTGAAGAAAATCTCTGAAAATTTCAGGGGTTTTCAGTGGAGAGTTTTTTTTTTGGAGAATTTCAGAGGTGTTCGTAGTTTTTCAGAGAGTTTCAGTGTTTGTCAGACAAGTTCAGAGTTTTTCAGAGACATTCAGAAGAATTTTCAGTAAAGAAAACGTGTCCACCCTGCTTCGAAAATCCGATTTAATCTTATTGAGGGGTTATATACAGTTAAAAGGCGCAAAAAAATGATTTTTCAAGAATTTTTCCTCAGAAGACAGTTAAATTGATCAATATAAAAATTTGTGCACACGTTGAGATAAATTTTAACTATATTTTAACATTTTTTATCTGTAAAAATAACAATTTTGAGAGCTGTTTTAGTCGATCTCCAGGAGCTCCTGTAAAAAAACAGCGCTTTGCGGTGAGCACGATATCTCGGGACTGAATTTTTAAAAATGAAAAAACCAAACGGATTTCGTTGAAGTAATGTATAATCTAGTGATTAATCGAAGGAACAAGCAAAATAAAATTCCTTGACAAAATGGTGGCTTCCAAAAGAAGAAAAATCGATTTTTCCCTAAAATTTTGGCCCCCCAATTGTTCATTTAAAAGAACATATTAATCGGTGAGAAGAAACCGTTGATTAATCACTCAAAAATATAGTCAAAAAGCTTGTGTCAAAATTTGACACCGATCGGTCCAGCCGTTTTCGAGAAATCTTGGTCACCGACTTTGAAAACACAGTTCGGAGTAAAACGCATTCAAAGTTTCAAAAGCTCTTGACATACAGTAAAAAAATTGTACAAATATGCGCGTAACTTGGACAATAATCGCCGAAATGACTCAAACTTTTCTGTGTGTGTACTCAAATGTATGTACATTACGAAAATGGAATTAAAAAAATCCATTTTTTCAAAATTTTAACTGTTTATAACTTCTTAATTTGTCAATCAATTTGAATCAGATTTTTGTCCGGGAATTTTCCATTCAATAGGATGATATAATCAGTAAGTTTGAATATATTACATGATCCAAATTTCCTGATTATATCTCATTGAGTGAAAATTTCCTATTCCAACCGATTAGATTTGAATAAGATGAAATAGGAAGATCCCTGGACAAAAATCTGATGCATACTAGTTGCTTCAGCGATGATTCGCTCTACGGTCTTCCGCGGCTTGCAAAATTGAATGAATTCTGAGCTTCCGGAGTGGAGCCGTGTCTTGTATCGGTTGGTTGCCGACGTTTCACCATCATTGCAGTTGGCTTCTTCAGACGCGGCTCCACTCCGGAAGCTCAAAATTCATTCAATCCGATTCATACTAATTGCCCAGTTAATGCACTGTAAGAAATTTCTATGGGAAACTTCACACAAATGTTCGGAAGTAGTGAACACATACATGCGTAGGAAATTTTCCGTATTTTACCGGAAATTTACTGCAAAATGATAGTAAAAATCCCATAAAGTTTGGAATTCTCAGTTAAATTTATGGGAAATTTCATATACATGTATCGGAAATTGATTTCCCATCCCATGACCGGAAATTTCCCGAATGCTGCATATTCTGATTATTTTCCACAGTGTAGGTTTGAATCAGGGCAACGAGTGAGATTTTTCCAGACTTTTTTCTCAGATTTTCAAAGTTTGTAAAAAATGTTTTTCAGAGATTTCCAGATTCTTCCAGATGTTTTCAGAACTTTTCAGAGATCTTCACCAGAGTGTGGCATATTTGTTCGCCAAGCCTCTGCTATACTTCATTCAGTGCAACTGATCTATCCAACAAAATTCCCCAAATTCACTAGAGAATTCTACTCATTCAGCTTCGAAATGAAATTTCACAACCCACCGATCATGGAATTCTTTGTTGCGAAAAGAAGAGTACAGAGAGCGAGAAGTATCTCGACCCTGCCTTCTCACGGCAAGAAGAGAAGTTTAGAGAGCAGGACGACAAGATCGGAGAGTTATTAACGGACGATATAAAGAGCAAGTGAGTGGCAGTGATCGTCTTAGCAGTAGTAGTAGTAGTAGTAGTAGTAGTAGCAACAACAGTAACGAAGCGAGAGATCGGAATAAGATGTGCGGGGTAGGGAGAGTTCGATTTTTCTCATCGATCCGAGGGCGTGGGACGTCTTGGTACAAAATCATCGAATAACGAATAGCACCGCAAGATCGAAGAAAGACGCCGGCTCTGGCATTTGCCACCTTCGTGTTTTTACAAAAACGATGCCAGGATGATTCAGCGTCTATTTCTCATTACCGGCCCGATATTTTTGTAAAATTGGATTTTCGTGTGAGAAAGTCTGCGATACCGCTTCGATCCTTTGTCTTCTTTGTATCACGTTTCAAGCCGCTCGAAAATCATTCAGCGTCGGGGTCTCTGTATTGTAACAAACGTCATTAACAAAAACTATATTATACATCGCCAATAGTCAATGTTTTGCCATCTCAAAATTTCGTTCCCTCCGATGCACTGTTAAAAAAAACCTCGAATTTTCCGGTACCCAGCCCTGTCTGAAGAGTCCAATAGATTCCCATAAATTCTCATAGATGCTGTGACACTAGCCACTATTGACACTGATAGGAAATCATGGATTCCAATAGAATTTGGCCTATCGGTTTCTATTGGTCTTTTCGAACAGGGAGGAACTGGAAAATTTTCTCAATTTCCGTATAAGGAAATTCCTGTTGTACCGGAATGTTTCCGTATTTCACATGAACATTTCGTGGTTTTTACTTCAATTTTCCAGTATAAATACAAGAATTTTGAGAAATTCACCTTGTGGGATGACGACGCGTCGCTTCGAGTCTTTAAATGGAAATTTGTACAAAATATATTGTCGAATAATTTACACGACAAGAGAAGAATCTATTTTTGTCTCATAATGTAAATTATTTGACAATATGTTTTGTAAAAATTCCCATTGAAATAAGACTCGAAGGGACGCGTTGTCAAGGTAAATTTCTCCATTTCCTTTTTTCCGTGTGATAAGTGTAAAAGAATTTTCATGATAATTTTTCAGTACAAATGTACAGGTTAATTGCTTCCCGAAGATTCAAACTCCGTTGAAAATGTTGAATGCCTCGAGCTTCGTGTGAGCTAGAAAATTCATCGGCACGATTCATTCGTTGATGTTCTCGAACGAAGTTAGATGGAATGAACTCTAATAACGCCCCCACGTGATTTCATCATCTTATTTCGTGACAAAGTAGAATTTTTAATAACGGATCATCAGGATGGTCATGAGGCCGAAGCGTTATACGAACCGCGGCTAATGCCGTAAATAGAGCGTGGAGGGACCATGTCGTACAGCGGGGGTGTCGATGAATGAGACGGCTGATATAAAAATTAATCATCCTCGCGATAATTGGCGCGCATAACGAGGCGAGCCATAATTCGAAGTTCGTACCTGAATTTCGATACTCGTTTGTCTCCCAGACAGGCACCCTTCTCCCCCTACCAGAAATAAAAAATAATCAATGTATAATCCCCGACGTTGTATATATTTCTGTAATTCCATCCCACACTTTGTCTCTTTTGGCAAACCGTTGTAAAACCATCATCATCACTCGCGAAATTTCACGAAGGAAATGACTTGTAACTGACCCACCGCAGTGTGGACCAATTTAAGGGATCATTTCCCAGAGATCCGCTGCATCAGAGGTTCGCGACTCGCTCGAACGGGCCGTCGCACGAGCTTGTGATGAATTGGGGACCACACACGCGTACGTGAATTCATACGAGCCATGTGTTTCGCTTATCGCCATGCGATTTCAAATTCGCTTCAACCCCGGGTAAGTGATTTCAATGTGGGTTGTGTGCTGCTGGCGCGGAGACTCGGGAAAGATCAAAACATCTTTACCGCGAGTGTACGTGGATTACCCTTCCTTGAATGAAATTTCATGCCACCAAAATAAATCTTTTCACAAGAATGAGAGATACGAGATACGTTTATAATAATATAGAGAAAGGAGAAATTGGCGTGGAGTTGAAATTGTTGCTTCTCTCGTTGCACAAAAGCAACGATCGAATAATTATTTATAAACTCTTCAGTGACAGCGATTCAATTTCATGTGAGGGAGAGCGGGAGTCGCGCGAGTGGCACATATGTGCGAAGAAAGAAAAAGGGAAAAAAATCAACGGAAACAGGAGGAAAAAAATCGAGAGGGAGAGAAAGAGAGCCGGACACAGGTGGGTGTCGGCTTCGTGTGTAACACGAGAGCTGCGAATACGGGACTTCTCTTGCATGTTTCTCGTTCTTTTTTCATCGCCACCCTGCGTGTTGCCTGCCGCTGCGTCGCTGTCCCTGCTGCCCCTACCCTTATATTCTCCATTCCAACGTGCAGCCAGTCTGCCACGGGTTGTAATTTAAAAATTTTTCCCTTCGACTTGAAATTGAGATCGAAAAGTAATAGGCAGTAATCCTTACACGACCTTGTTCATTGCTCGTTTTTATATACCCGTCGTATCGATGAAACAATTCATTCGCACCCTGTAAACCAACCCACTCTTCTAACGATTTCTCTCCAACCTTCTACTTTCCAAAGTAGAAATTGACGGATGGTCCAGTATCGGCTCGATACAGGCTGCAACCGGTATTGATCGCTATTCAAGTACCGACGACTGTTACTCAACTGTTATTTGCGCTGTTGTAACTTTGGAAGGTTTTGAATGCATTATCAAAATTCATGCACTAGCAGGAATTTAGAGTGAAATTTACTATTGGATCATAAAATGACCGCCAACGGTTGCAAACTGGCAGCCTGTATCAAGCCGGTACTGGACCATTCGTCAATTTCTACGTGGCCAATCGAGTCTTCTCTCAAAGTACACGAGATATTTATTCACATTGGTTCGGTACCGGATCAACCTTGGAGGCCAACGCTTGGGTACTAAAATTGTGCCGTTCTTAATCCAACATTGGTGGAAAAGTGGTCCATAATGGTCGGTTCGAATATCGAACCAGTACCGACACGAACCTAAAATGAAGTAGAAATGAAGAACTAACGATCCGTTCGTCACCCTCGGCTCAGTACCGGAATTTCTACGTGGGTTCCCATATAAAAATCTTCAGGCTCCGCCAATGCTGACGACGGAATGTAGCTAGACGCAAGGCTGCCAGCCAAAGCTGGGCAATCTATGTAGGGATAAGGATAGTTGACAATGGTCTAAACATTGTACCAATATGGGAAGTCATAAATCGACTTCGTTGATCCATCATTGATCATTGGCTGCGCCACGCTTGGCCCATCCTTCAACCAATATTGCTTGAAGGAAAAAGCATGCTTTCAACAGAGGCTCTCTAGGGCTTGGCGGGACACTGCTCCAAGCATTAGGCAACTCTGAATGACAATGGATTCTCATGTTGCACCAAGCATGGGTCGTAGCTTGGTTCAGCTTGGGCAATAGCTTGGCTCAGCTTGGGCGATGGCCTCGCTCAGTTTAGGCGTTAGCTTGACTCGACTTGAGTAATAGCTTGGCTAAGAGTGAAACTTCCTTCTCAAACAGCAAATTACAATAACTCTCACCAGAGTGATGCTTGTTTCCTGCGAGTGGCGAACCAAGCATTCAATCAATATATAAGTCTCCTTTGAAGATTCCATGGCAGAAATAATTCTTCATCTGTTTCCAGACCCGCCTACTTCTACGCCAGGACCACCGGATTTACGTCATTCATCAGTTTAAACTAATCAGAAAAATTACATGTTGAAATTCTCCGACATTCATTTCGTTCAATCGAAATGATAGAATGGATTTTTTATTTTATTTTCAATTACAATAAAAAATAAAAGTGACCATTGGCATGAGATGGGCGCAACCCTGCCGCAAGATTGCTACAGCGTTGGCTCATCCTTGGCGAAGAAATTTTTGTATGGTCTGCCATTGACGGCATTTGCTATCACAACCCTGTTTCCAGTGTTGGGTCTTGATTGTGGAAACAAATGGGCTGAGGCTGAAATGATGTTATCATTTCAGAGTTGCACCATGCCTGGTAGCCTAGGCTCGGCCCATTTTGGTGAGCCTTGCGGCAACCTAGCGCCCATGGTCAATTTTTACCTGGGTTGTTATCCGACTTTTCTCTCATTTTGAGAAGAAGAAGAAGAAGAACCCAGATAAGTCATACCAAAACTCACAATTGGACCGTGACTGGCGTCAAGCTTGGTATGCCAAGTCTCGTAAGCCTAGCCTTGGCCAATGCTTGGCCCACCGTAGTTGACTAAGCGTTGATAGAGCCTTAGATGCCAATGCTAGGACTTGTCATATTTTGCCGTGTTTGATTCAATTTCCGTTAACCAAGTCCCAACTGATGCTTGGCCCGTCGCCGCTCACCAATCCTTAATAGCACCTCAGACATCAATGCTAGAATTAACCGTATTCCGCTGCGTTTGATTTATTTTTCGTCAACCAAGCTTTGATCGACATTCGGCTCGCCGTAAGCCTAGATATAGCCACATGACGTGGACTTGGAACTTATTCGCATTTCAGAAACTTTAAAGATTATACGCCTCAATGTACATCAGCCCAAATACGGGTATCCTCTCGACGTCCTCCCAGATAGCACAAGAGTCCTAAAACAGTTCTTTATGAATCCATTCCATTAATTCTGAACTCTTTCAGAACTTTTGTGCTATCTAGACTAAAGTGACTGTGTCGAAATCCAATATTCCGAAATTTCATGTGTCGAAATATATTATATTCAATCAAACTTGGATGCCAATAAGAAAACTATCCTATTCGTTAAGGTTGATCGTATATCAGTCATGGCACCAATATCGATTCAAAACATAAAACCAATATTGAATCTTGATATTGAACCAAACTTGGATGCCAAGCGTTGAACATTGTTATCATCCCAGACATTAATCTAATTTGGTGCCAATGTTGGTAACCATGCTGGGCCCAATGTTGACTAGCATTGGCTCAAGCTTGGTACATTTGTCAACGCATACCTGGGAACTGCGAAATTCACATCAGGAGTTTCGATGTTCGTAGAGCGACGCATCATAACATGCATTCACCTCAACCGCCGCTGTGATCGCGTTAAGTTAAATTGAACATCCAAAGACGAGATTACTGATTTTATACGCCCCAGGACATTCACTCGGAAGGAAGACGAAGAAGAAGAAGAAGAAGAAGAAGAAGTTTCTTGAATCTCGTCGTTTTATCTATACGTAGATTTCAGTTTTTCTTCGACTAGAAAGTAGAGTAAAAGCATACAATGCGTAGAGAGAAAAAGAAAGAAAATAGATGGACGATAGAGAGGAAAATATGCGACGAGATCGAGGAAATGATTTTATATAAATGGGAGGGAATCTGGAAGAAATTGTGTGGCCCCGATGGAATGCGTTTTTTTGTTTCCCTCCAACAACCTTGTTCTGTCTACTTCAAAACTCATTTCATCGACTCACTTGTGAGAGAATGGAAGGGAAAAGAACGTGATTGAGAAGATGAAACGTGTTCTCGATTGGAAAAAATATTTGATTGATGTATTTTGTTTGGAAATTTTATTGTTCCTTCGTTGTTCGTTGGTTTACAATTGTTACGACTGGATGGCGAAGACTTTAGAAGATATGGGAATTAATTGAATGGGGTTTCATATGCGATAAAATGTGGACCGATGCTGACCCAATGTTCAAACAGGAGACCTCGAGTCCTGGTGGAAATATCCTATCAGCTTCCTCCTCTCTCTCTCTCTCTCGACGGATTTTGATTAAAGCTCAGGTAGAAATTTGAACAGAAATTTTGTTTTTGGATTCTCTCATCTAATTGCTTTCAATTGTATTTCATCAGAAGACAATTTTATTTTATCGACACTTCTTTACAACCCCGTGAAAAAATTGATGAGAACTGATCATGCTCAATTACGCCCAATCACGCTTGATTATGCTCTATTATACACGAGAAATTCATACAAAATCGATAAGTTTTCTGTAATAAAACTATACCAATCACATCAAACACTAATTCATTGTCAATGATTTCGACTTATTGTGTTCATGCAGTTTCCAGTTTTCAGGTGTGATCGCGCATAATAAAGCAGAGGGGCATGCGTTCGGGGCCGATTTAGAATGGTAAATCATATGTATTCGTGATAAAAAATTCAACACACAGTCATTTTGTATAAATACTTCTCAGTCGATGAGATTTTGCATGATCACGAGCGAGAATAGTTGATCTAGCATGATCGCAGGTGGTTCAGCGTGATCATGGGTGCTAAAAAATGCAGACCTAAACACGTGCAGTCAGTATCGAACACGAATAATTTTGCCGAAAAATGCCTGAACACGCATAATCAGACCTGAACGATTTTTCACGGGACATTTTTGATTTCTCTTTGCACGGTATCCCTGGCTAAAAAATCTCATTAAACCGAATGCTTCCTATTGATTCCGATGCAGAAACACAACTCAAACCCATTCGTTTCATCTTTGTTATCGGTTCGAATTGAGTTTCTGCATCGGAATCCATACATTGAGAAAAAGGATGGTTTGATTCAATCGAGTTTCAGTTGCCTCAAGTCCGCCGAAATCAATCTAGGAGTCGATTGAACTGTCTTGCGGGTTTGGAAAATTAGTTGTCTCAATTCCGCGAGAAAATTGAGTCAAACCTAAAGGATTTACTTGTAATTCTTAAGAACTTGATTCGATTGATTCTTTGGTTTGGAACAGCATAAAACATATTTGTATTGAATCAAAACACTTTTGAATAACAGCATTTAACATTTGATTGGATTGTTTGGAGTTGAATTCATTCAGTTCCATTGAGTCATTCGCTGAATACAGCAGATAAATCCAATACAATGATGAAGATTTCTCAGCCGGGCTTTCCAACTCAATTCACACAATTGTTTGGAAATTTGTTTCAGTGCTGTTGTTGGAATAATCTTTTATATCTTTACCCGTTTTGTTGATGGGGGTCGTTTTGCTGCTTCCGCACGTGAGGCATAGATTATCACTCGATCAATTGTTTTCGCTGGACAATGTTTTAAGAAGGAATTCTGAAATAAAAATTTCGCTCCAGCATTGACGAGAATCAAACTCACAACTTTCAGGTCTTAAATATCGAAATGTCGAAATATATCGAGAACTGGAGAAATTTTACATTCCCTCTGTGATTTGTATTATATTAATATAAAACTTTAAATCAACAATAATTCAAAAATCGAGATTCACAGAATTTAATGCTGGATCTTTTGAAGAACAAAAATCCAAAATTGTTCCAGAATTGCGTTCTACAAGTTATTTTGAACCTCGTTTCTCTATTTCGCCCCACTGCGCGTCCCTGCGCCATGGCACCGTTGACACAGGCCATAGTCCGCTCCTGTATGTGATTGAAACAACTGCTGGGAATGGTACGTGCAAAATTTGTTGTGTTTCCACCAATGACGTAGTGACAACCCAAAGTTTATATTTGTACCAAATAACAGGAAATTGATGTCAAGCGTTATTCTATTGCTTCTTATTGATTCTCGTACAAAAACACAATTCAAACCAATTCATTTCATCTTTTTTATCGGTTTGAATTGAGTTTGTGTATTGGAATCAATAGGAATCAATCGGTTCAATCGTAATTCAATCGAATTTTTGTAATCAGAGATGAGATGTTCTTAAAACCCAAATGAAACCTTCTCGTGCGAATCCAGAGCTTCTTCGGAATATTCTGAGATTAATCGAAGAATGATTTATTCGAGAAAATTCTTTCCCAAGTGTGCATTGCCGATATCGACAATGGGTCCAAGCAGAGTCCATTTGCTTGAATCCAGTATTGGGAAATGACAATGGGACCCATCTTGGAATAATCTTGGCTCTATTGTTTGTTCCCATACAATTATAGTTCGTGGAAAATGGGAATATTGAACTTTGGTGCAGGCCCGGCCCTAAGTTGAGCCAAGATCGGCTTAAGTCAGGGCCCATTGTATTACCTAGTCCTAGGGCAAAGCAATACAATCAGGCTGGAAACGATGTTATCATCCCAGAGTTGGTCCCACATTGGAACCGTAGTGAATACACGCTTGGGATTGACTTATTCATTTTATTGAAAATCTTTGAACAATAATGTCCAAAAATCCACGTCGTTCATGGAAATCATCGATTTCAACTTCCCAATTTACGATACTTTTACCGAAAATTGATGAAAATCGTGACTCCTGTTCTCTCAGTGTTGAGAAATATGAAAGAAGAATACAACAATGAATATAACCCTAAAGGAATCCCGTGGTGTCGCGGTACACCATCGTGAGGACATCAAAGTTACACGTTGGTCCGAAGGATATTATAAAATTCTCGGAGAGAATCTCCCCCATCCTTCAATCCTATTCTTCGCAAGATAAAAATTCATCGGCGAACGAATAAATCAACGGACAAAAGAATGAGAAACCCCGTCGACTCATTCGGTAGCACGTAATGACGCCATTTTCTTGTCAGCTGTTTCCGGTGCAAATTAATTTATCAAACCCGATAGCCACTCGTCTCTGGTCCGACACCACGAGGTTTCGGCTGCTGCTGGTGATGCGTTTCCCCCCATCGTTCACCCCCTGGACCATTCTCTAGCGGCTACAAAATTAAACCTCCCGGTCCAGTTTTTTGCTTCTTTTCACCACCCTTTCTTCACTCTCTCTTTTCAGAAGCGTGGTTTATGAATCAGAACGCTATATCTAATTCCGCTTTACACACCCTCAGAAATTCTTCATTCTTCCCATATCCGATGAAGAAGAAAGAAGAAAAAAAGGTCAGAAAGTGAGTTTCGACTCTTCATTGCCACGTCATTGTAGCGAGTTTAATTAAAACGATCGCTCGGCAGGATCAGGATCATTTGTTTACCGATCGTGGTACGCGGTATGTTATCTGAACATTACGATCTTGCCCGTGTCGGATTGGAATCAGCTACTGGATTTAACTCTCGGGTAAGAAGAAATCTCGTCTCGAACAAGGACGGCCAAGTCAATGGATCTCGAAGAGCGAACGAGAGAGAATTGAAAGAAGAGGAGAAGAAGGTCACACTTGTGGGAGCCCCACACGGTGCAAAAAGGAACACACATAGACGTGTGTGTGTGTGTATAGAATGAAGAGGAGGTTTTAGTAACGCAATCTGTTTTCGCGTTCAAGTATTAGAGGTATACGTGTGAAATTCAACCTGATGCTTTTCAATGACTCGACACGAGGTTTTCAAACGACTCCGCGTCGGTTAACAACAGGTACCTGTACCTCTACCTCTACCTTGAAGGATGAAGTGACTCCTCCTCGAGGTATATCCCAAGTTAGAGTCCCGACTAACCGAATTCAACGAGGATCATTGAGGCTAAATTGATCGAGGATCCAAAAACAGGAGCCGCCTAGAGGAGATCGCATGCTTAATTACTCGAAGAGTAACAATAGCGTTCCTCCAACAATACCTTCTTCTTTTCTCAACTTTTTCTCTTATCTTCGGCTCTTGCCGCCATTTCGCGCCTCCCTTGAAATTCCTCGGGAGAAGAACAGGAAAAAGAAGTAAAAAAAGAGGAGGAGAAGAATCGCGAAAAGAAGTGTTTTTGTTTTTACCTAATTTGCAACACAACCTCACAACCTCACAACCTCGTACCTCACTTTACCGCGGCTGAGGTAGGACGATAGGACAAGGCTGTCGCCTTAGCCGCCATTTCTCGGCCCCTTTACACAACCGGTATACCCATCATCCGTCCCTCCGTACAAACTTGTCCAGTCATCGACGCTTGATCGAGCCGACGACGTGGATATATTTTTTTTCTCCTTCCACTCATTTTCTTTTTCTCATCTCTTTGCTCTTTCTTTTCTTTGATCGTCTCGAAATGCTTCTCGCACGAAACAACGATAAAAACCATAAACGCGTTGTCATAAATAGATAAAGTTCAAAATACGCTGTTGCTGCTGCTGCTGCTTCTTCCGAAAGAGTTCTGGATCTCAACGAATCATCATCGGAGCGTAAATTGTTGGTTATTTCAAATTCAAAGATAGAGAGAGAGAGAGAAATCCGAGAATTTTGATCAACATTGATAGTTGGAGTTGATTATAAATAATACGTGTATGTGTGTATCAAATAAATTGAATCGAGTGTTAACGGTGACGACGACGACGACGACCACGACGGTAGCTCGAAAGTTTAATTAATGACGATGGCGAGGGTAACGAGTGTTGCATACGAATAACAGAGTCCAACCAATAACGCACGCAGCAACATTGTTCAAAAGATATGATTTATAAGTTCCAATGTATGCGCGAATGTGTCATCAGTCATTCTTTTAATATACATTTTTTTTCCAGCATCTCTATGGTTTCATTAAAAGATTTCTTTCAACGCCGTGCATGGTCTCGATGGGGATTGAGATTGAAAGTTGGTAGATGAGAAGAAGTATCACTGGAAATCAAATTTGGTTGGTGGTTGTTGAGTCAACGATCTGTGGGGTGAAGTACAAACTTATAATGAATGATCATTTCATTTTCAACTACAGTTGATAACGAACAAAAAAGTTGAAACAGTTGAAAAATGATAACCCCAATAAAAATATTTCTCTGCAAAACTTCATTTTCGCAATTCTTAGAGAAAGAAAGAATTTTTTCAACAGATCAATCTTCCAAAACTCTGTGGAATTCTGAATATTTCTGAAAATTTCTATTGCCAGGAAAGGTTTCTCTGTACATTTCCAACTTATTGGTCAAAGTTGTTTTGTTGAGAAATGTTGAATTTTCTCAACATTTTTCTACTTGATAAATGGTGGAAACATTTGACGAGGAAAGGAATTTTCTCCACGAATTCATACATTTCTCTGCAAACTACATTTGCAGAAAAAAATTTGAATTTTCTCTTTATTTGTCTATTCCAAGAATATTACGGCTTGTGGCGGAGAGTTGAGTTTTCTATACAAATTCATACATTTTTCTCAAATTGCATTTGCGGAGATGAAGTGAATTTTTTCAAATTTTCCAATCGACTCAAAACAACTTAAGTAAAATTCACTAGTAGGCCTCGAAGAAACCTCTCTCCCACGACCCACTCATTTTTCCTTTCGGAGGATTCTGAATCGATTAGTCTATATCCGACGGGAACGAATTTTTTAAAATTTTCTATCGATTTGACCCAGCACTTGGAAAAATTTACAAGTTAAGGTCGAAAAAACCTTTCTCCCACGATCTACTCATTTTTCGTTTCATAAGATTCTGAATCGATTGGTCTATATCTTACAGGGACGAACTTTCAAAATTTTCTATCGATTTGACTCAGCACTTGGAAAAATTTACAAGTTGAGGTGAAAAAAATCCCCTCTCCCACGACCTATTCATTTTTCGTTTCAGAAGATTCTGAATTGATTGGTCTATACCTCGCGAAAACGAATTTTTCAAAATTTTCCATTGCGATGATTCCCATAAGTGGTACTTTAAGATCACTGTAGACATCTCGGAGATCCGCTGATGTGATAGAGGCTTTGCTTCTCACTCGCAGGACCCAGGTTCAATCCTCACTGAGGAAAGTTCCTAAAAATGGACTTTCAATGTGGTGTCTCTTCCGTAATGTCATTCAAGTCGAACTGGAAGGAGATTTGTAGAGATAAACTCTGAACAAAAATTTGTTTTCTCAAGCAAAAGTGAATAGATAAAACAGAGATTTGTAGAGCAATGCAGAAATATGCAGAGAAGTATTCAATGTAATATGGAGATTTGGCGAGTTTTGTACGAATTTTGTGGAGAAATTCATAAAATATTACGAAGATTGGAAGAATTATGTACAATTTTGCAGAGTAATGCAGAAATTTGTAGAGTAATATTTATGCTTAAAAATTCTGCAAATTTCTCAAAGCGTCCGAAATCTGACAGTTATGTAGAAAAATCTGAAGAGTTTTGAAGAATTTTGAAGAAAAATATTTTTATTGGGGAACCAGAGCAAGTTTGTGGATTTTAAGAAAAATAACTGATTATTTCATAATTTCACTATAGATTACAATCAGAAAAATTGTTGCTGAATATCTGCTGGAGTCTTTTTAATTTAAGAATAAGGATTAGTAATAGCATACAAATGTAAAATAATACAAAATCTAGTCCAAAACCAGTTCAAATCAATTAAAATTTTCGAAACTGTTTTATCGACTTAAGATGCATAAAAGCAAACTTCAAAAGCTAAGAATGGATATTTTTGTGTTTTTCATGGCCTACACTGAGAAAAAGAATTCTTTGAATTCCCATTTCATTGCATTGAACAAATGTCTTTTTGACTCCAAAATAATTTCATAACCATAAAAAGTCGTTTCATTCAGCAAAAATCCAGGTGGGAATCCAGGTACCTATCCGAAATCCCTATAGGAAGCTCGAAAATCCAGTTGGAACTCCTGGGAATCCATGATAAAAATTTCCCATGTCAGAAACCAGGTGGGAATTCACGTAGGAAACCATGGGATTCAATCAAATCCATAGGAAACCATCCGAACTTCCTACAAGAAAACATGGGAATCCATCTGGATTCCTGTATGGATTCCCACCTGGATTTTTTCAATAGGGCTATCAAATCAGCTCATTGAAATTTATTTTTTGAAATTAAAAACGCACTTTATTGACTGAATAACTAATTATTTTTGTCAATATCATCTTTCATCCGATTTATAACTCTCATTTGATGAATTCCAAAGTGAAAATCAATGAAATACAACTTCAATTTTATAACGCAAAATTTCGTATGGAAATCGAGGTTGATTATACTTAGTATTTGAAATTCTTAACAATCAAGTATTTGACATGATAATTGTTTTCTTCACCAGAATAATTATTGACTCCAAGTGAAGATATATTCCATCAAATGAATACCCGTATGGAAATATTTCGCTGAAAAATGTCTGCAAAACTATGAAAAATCTCTGAAAAAAAATGAAAAAACTCTGAGAAACTCGGACAAACTTTGAGAATCTCTGAAATTTTGATGAGAAATCTAATATTTTTGGGACATTCTTTACAGACTTTTTTCAGACTTTTTTCAGAGTTTCTCAGAGTTTTTTCATACCTTTTCAGAGAAATAGTAACGAAATTGCACTCTGAAAAAACTCTGACAAAACTCTAATGAATTGTTGACATTTTTCTGATTCTTGAAAAATCCTGAAATTCAATAAATACATTCATATGACGTATTCAAATATCATGTGTGAAAAAGTGTTTGAAAATTTTTTAATTTTTTTCTAAAAGTCAGAAAAATGTTAGCAATTCATCAGAGTTTTGTCAGAGTTTTTTCAGAGTGCAATTTCGTTACTATTTCTCTGAAAAAAGATGAAAAAACTCTGAGAAACTCTGAAAAAAGTCTGAAAAAAGTCTGTAAAGAATGTCCCAAAAATATTAGATTTCTCATCAAAATTTCAGAGATTCTCAGAGTTTTACAGACATTTTTCAGCGAAATATTTTCATACGGGTAGACATGGCTTACAAATGATGAACTTCTTCTTTTCATCATCATGAGAAAAACAACGCGAGATCAGATTAATAAAATAATTATTATATTCAAGAAAATGAAGTTATAGGACCAAAAATACTGTTATTTATAAACCGGTACAGTTGAGAGTATGATAATCTCATTCATTTCAATATAAGTGGTTTTGTTCGGATAATAAAATCAAATTATATACTCAATAGTTGTAAATTTGAATTCCGAGAGTTCTATTTTTTCAACAGAAAACTAAATTCATGATCACAATGAGATACTTTTTCAGTTCAAACTTCAGAGCAATTTCTTTGGATAAAATCTATTTTATAGAACAGATTTCATATCAACAATGATAGTTTGGATAGTTTTGAAATCAATAAAATGAAGTATTATAACTCATGGTTTGGGAATTCAAATCGAATGAAGCTATTTTAAGTTTCAATCGTTTATAGAAACAAAACGAAAATCAAAACTCATGAAATCTGATAAATCATCGTTACATATCTTTTGGAATCAACTCTTCGCCACTGGAAACATCGTTGAAATAATGTACTGCAAGATTTTTTGGCTTTAATAGTTAAATATTATCTTATTCGATTTATTAATCTCGATTGTATCTCAACTTATGATGGGATTTTTCCTACTCCACGAGATGGGAATTTTCCTATTAGTATTGGGAAAATTCTCAACTTATGATGGTATTTTTCCTACTTTACGAGATGGGAATTTTCCTATTGGGGGTGTGAATATGACTCCGCCCTTTCCTAACACGTGTCGTTGTTGATATTGCTTACGTGTAGTAATAGATGACAACACTTGTATTCGATAGTACTTTTTGTCAGCTGTCAAACGCACTACGCGACATTTGGTTTGGGTTGTGAGTAGGGTTGCCAACTCTGAAAGTCAATTTTTCGGGATTCTGTTGAAAAAAAATCTGGACCAACGAGAGAAAATCGGAACAGTCGAAAAGGTAAATTTTGTAATCATATATCATTGAAAATGGTGTAATGCAAAACCTCATATATTACATTATATCACTTTAACAATCTGGAAAATATGTTGAAGATTGATCGATTTCAACAATCGGGACAGATAGCGTTCCGCTAGGGTCTCCGTCGGGATCCGAGACACTGAGGTCTGAAATCGGGACAGTTGGCAACCCTAGTTGTGAGCAACAAGTTTTTACCTCCTTGAACATGTCGGTTTTCTCCTAATACTACTCTACGAGATGGGAATTTTCCTATCAGTATTGGGAAAATTCTCAACTTATGATGGTATTTTTCCTACTCTACGTGATGGGAATTTTCCTATTAGTATTGGGAATATTCTCAACCTATGATGGGATTCTTCCTACTCTACGTAATGGGGATTTTCCTACTAGTATTGGGAAAATTCTCAACTTATGATGGTATTTTTCCTACTCTACGAGATCGGAATTTTCCTATTAGTATTGAGAAAATTCTCAACTGATGATGGTATCTTCCCTACTCTACGAGATTGGAATTCTCTTAACACGTGTATGTGTTAATTACTTCACATACATGTACGTGAATTTTCCTATAAAAATTTCTCACAGTGTATTAAGCGATCGGTGAAATGTACACACCAATTTACGCAGTCACGAGACTAAACGAGTCGATCAAAATTACAATACATTGAATTGAACTAATGATACGTTCAATTGGAATCACTATGTGATGAATTTTAGGAACTACGTGCTTGGCTCGTCGATTTCTTGACTACAACCAGTTTTCACAGTGCTCAAATTCGAGGCAGGAAATTCAAATCTCAGATTTAAGAAATTGAGTAAGATCTTGTATCAGAAAAGAATTTTATAAATTTTTTGTCCATATTTCAATCGTATGTAAATTGTACATCTAAATTCTATGAAATCAATTCAGTTTATGTATAAATCAACTTTTGTTGTTATGATTCATTTTACAATAACAAATTAGCCGATTTTTCCGCAAAAATTGCGTTTGTGGCTTTAAAGCGTTACCAAAAAGTTGAAAATTGAAATTTTAAAAAACTTTCCCAGCGTTACTTGGGGAAAGTGATTATCTAACGGAAGCACTTGAATTTTTTGATTTCAGATTAATTGCTGTGATTGTTGTATTTTTTAATATTCCTTCGTGAAAATTTCACACCATCCTTGTCAAATATTATACTTCGATGTACAATCAGTTTTGACGAATAAATTTCAACTGTCCCGTCACCGAAAATTCGCAAAAATATGCCTTTTTTCCCTGAATCACGATGTGAGAAGAATAGGTGTGTTATCTTTTGTATGTGTTGTGAGATTTTTCTGTCCTAGTTCTTGATTTTGCCACTACGAAATTCGAGTAGCTAAGGCCAAAAAAAAGCGGTGAATTCAAATTAGATGTTAGAAATACTAATCCAAATTGATCAAGACAGAAATTAAAATCGTATTATAAGACATAACATTTACAGAGGGAAGTTATTTTTCATTTAAACTTGATTTTATTTTAAAAAATCGAAATTTATCTGGCCTTCACGACACTTTCGCCAACTGGTGGCGAAATTGGAACTAGGACAAAGCCTGCATCAAAAAATGTTCACACCGACAGGGAAGATAACACACCTATTCTTCTTACATCGTGCCCTGAATTAACGATACCCCCCCCCCCCTCCCCCACCGCCATAAGTCAAACAGAATTTGGTTGTTCCGAAAACGTTATAAATGAATGAATCTTCATTTCTAAGAATATTTTTTTCCCACAAATCGGTTTTTGCGATATTTTAAATGTTTTATCACCAAATTAATAGTTTATTTATCCTCTTTTCGTAGCATATTCCTTAGGATTGATGAAATATTTAATCAAATTAACTAATGGAATCAACTTCCTTCAACTAATTCAACATTTTAAATAAATAATTAATTCGCTAAAAGTAATCAAATTTTTGAATTCAATTGAAGACATGGGATGGATCATGCACATAAGAATTGTGCACTTATTTATTATGCACATAAAAAAATTGAATTAAATTTGTTCACATATTAATTTTAGTTGTTCCTAATACGTTTGATAAACGTTTACTGATAGTCGTGCACAGTGAATTGTACACATGAAAAAAAATGAAAAATATAAAATGTAAGATTGTGCACCTTACATTTTGCACCTTTGGGAATATTCAATATTGTTTTTTATGCGCAAGTAATCATGCAAAAAATTTTTATTCACAAAAACTTGCGCATAAAAACAATATTGAATATTCCCAAAGGTGGAAAATGTAATGTGCACAATCTTACATTTTATATTTTTCATTTTTTTTCATGTGTACAATTCACTGTGCACGACTATCAGTGCACATTTATCAAACGTATTAGGAACAACTAAAATTAATATGTGAACAAATTTAATTCAATTTTTTTATGTGCATAATGAATAAGTGCACAATTTCTCATGTGCATGATCCATCCCATGTCTTCAATTGAATATTTAATTCCTGCGAATGGGTTAGAAATGAGCTAATTGACGTAGAACACAATTAACAATTAAAATTTAACTTATCGAAATCTCTCTCAATGAAAATTGAAATATTTATTTGCACAACAGGGTTGGAAGTAATTCAATTGAAACTCAACTGAATTGATGTTCAATTGATGAAAAAATTCAATGTTGAATTGAAATTTATTTGGATTAACAATCAAATTTAGTTTTCGATTGAAATTTTATTCAATAAGGAATCAAAATTCAATTTCAAATGAAAATTTTTCAAATTGAATAGATGTTGAATTTGATTCTTGATTGAAATCTTTTTGAATTAATGAATGAATTCAATTAATTCAAAATCAAACAATGATTCATTGTTTTTTTTTATTCTTTTGTATTCATTAATTCAGAGAAAAAACAAAAAAAAAACATTGTAAGAATCAATTCATTCAAAATCAAGCAATAATCGATTGATTCTTACAATGTTTTGTTTTTTTTGTTTTTTCTCTGAATTAATGAATACAAAAGAACAAAAAAAAACAATGAATCATTGTTTGATTTTGAATTAATTGAATTCATTCATTAATTCAAAAAGATTTCAATCAAGAATCAAATTCAACATCCATTCAATTTGAAAAATTTTCATTTGAAATTGAATTTTGATTCCTTATTGAATAAAATTTCAATCGAAAATTAAATTTAATTGTTAATCTAAATAAATTTCAATTAAAAAATTGAATTTTTTCATCAATTGAACGTCAATTCACTTGAGTTTCAATTGAATTACTTCCCACCCTGTTGTGCAAATAAATATTTTACGTAAAGAGAAAACAAATGGATGTTTGCTACAGAACATACGTGTAGACGTTCCACCGGCAATTTTATTCAAATATAAATCCATCTGATGCAGTTACAACATGCTGCTTGTATTCAAAAGACTTATTGGCATTGAGTATATAAAAAAATCGACTGTTGAATGTTTTTGAATTCGTGATATCTCTTTGCTCGTGGAAAATCAATAGCGTTTGCTATGCGGTCCCGCTCAGCAGAAATATCATCGCAATATTGCTGTAATATTAATGTAATAAAATTTGAGTAGCTATCCGATATTCCTAGTTGTTAATTCTAGATTCAAAGGAAAAAAATACCTTCCTTTAATTTCGAAGGATAAAGGAGAAAAATTTTGCCAAATGAAAGGAAACTTTTCATTCCCATTTTAGTTGTAACGACGAAACAATGTTCCTGATTTAAGTAATTCTTTTGAAACTACATCAGCCTCCGCTTCACCCTACTTCAATGTATTATGTAAATTGTTTTTGTTTGTTACGGGGTTTTGTTTTAACGTCAACTCAGCGTGATTTCGACACCACAGGATTTCTGGGTCATGAAATTTGGGGACCGTTCTGGAACATCATCATCGGTATGTACTTTTTTACGTAATTGAAAGCGAACAAATGATTCTCGATGTACTACTTCGGGACCCAAAGATCAATCTCATTTGAAAAATTTGTAAAATACGAATGTTGTATCACAGAGGGTGTGGGCATTCTCGTATGTTTGAAATTCACATTACAATGAGGTGTCGAAAAGTACTTCTCCTACGTATGAGGACAAGAGAGAACGGCGGCAATGAGTTAAGCTGTTGCCTTGATAAAATAGAAAGCTATCAGAAAAGAGGGGGACGAGAGGAGGAAACGACGAAATCACAGAAGGAAAAAGAAGGCCGATCTCATTTCGAAACGTGAATGAGTCGGCGGCTACCTCAAACGAACTCCTCGCTCCTCGTTCTTTCTTCTTTCTTTTCTTCCTGTTCCCTTTGCCGCTCGTCTGCCTATCTTTATTTTACATGTTGTTCTTTTTTTTTTCTTTCGTTTCTTCCCTTACTTACTGCCAACTCACAAGTTTTCCTCGGGCAACAATAGTGTGTCGGCATCCACGATGATGCTGCGCTGCTGTTGTATATAGTAGTTGTAACACTGGGAGTCGTTAGAGAAGATGAGAATGATACAGTCCCTTCTATCCAGATGATGACTAATCAAGTGCTTGGAGAACAAGGTGATAGGGTTTGAAGGTGGTCGGTGGTCGGTGATCGGAGATCTTGGTGTTTCCGAGCACGTGGATCGTGTGTTTTTTCTCTTCTCTTTCTTTCATTTTTGTTGTTGTTGAGACACGTTGTTGGGTATCCTTCACAGCATCACAGTCCCAGAATAATTCTTTATGATGCGAATACTTCTGGGACTGTCGTGTGGTGGTCATCGAAGTGTAAATATGGCATAAACGAGGGTGATAAAACATTCTGCCGTTTCGTGTGTAATGAGTGTAGTAGTAACAGGGTCCTCGAGGTTGCTTTTACCCATTAAACCCTTATACCCACCTCACCTATTATTAGCGACGATTAATGAGATACGGTTCCTGTACGGTAGAATATGATAGTACGACGATGGTGGTGGCCGCGTGGTAACGCGCGTTCGCCTCGCTTATTTTGCCGTGGAGACTTCCTACTCGTCTAATTGCAAGATTGCGAATGTTCAACGCCACCACGACGAGCGTAACACGTGTCTTCATTACTATCTCTCCTTTTAAGTGTTAGTTACCAACTATACATTATACTTTGAAGCGAGCAAGTTACGAATAGACTTTCTTGGAATCTCGAATAGGAACTTGTTGATTATTTTTTTGTTCTATTCCTTCGTTCGACACTCTGACACTCATCGAGACATGGTTAACCAGATTATCTTGAAAGTTTAGCCAATTTGTAGCGAAGGAGTACCAACAGCACGCCTTAATCCGCCGCTAATGTACTCTGGTACGAAAGATGACCCTGCGGTTAATCCCATAATCCTTGTTGTTTGAGGTACCGCCCTCTCGTGGCTTGACCAGCCCCATGGGATGAGTAATAACACGAAAAGATTGAAAACCAACAATAACGTATTGTGGTTTATTGCTGTTAAGACGAAAGAAAAGAGTCAAAACGATCCCTCTGAATACGGGGCTTTCGAATTTTCTCGGCGGAAGAAATAAACATCCGTCACTAATATATTTGCGAATGCAGGGTAGTACCATCATCTGGCAGGTAAATGCTGTTACCGCTGATGTTGCTGTCGCTAAGTGCATGGACGGACACTTCGATGATGCTTGCAATTGGGTGGGGTTTGTAAAGCTGAAAGAAGTTATAACACGTTCCGTTGTAAATTAAACAGAAGTACAGAGTATCTTCGCCACGCCTACAATGGTATATTATGTATCCTTTTTTTGGTATTGTATTGTCATTGTTTCCAGCGGTTAAGGTCTTGAAGTTTCCAATTGAAAACTTGTTACATCCTTGAAATACGATCTATCATTATTCACAACATTTTTCAAATTTCTGCCTGCTTTATTAATTGTCAGGGAAGATAAGATTCGAAAAAATATAGAGAAATCCATCACCCGGAGAGGTTTGATAAGTTCTTCATTTAGTTTTTTGGCGAAACTTCCAGGCTTCACTTATTCAATTCCAGTTCTGGGAGAGATAAAAACTGGATGAAGGTTTCTTCTCACGTTGCTGAAGTTTGAATCGTTTATTGAATCGGATTAGTTATAAAATTCTGAAATACCCAGCTGTTGAAGACCAAAAATCTTGCAGTAAATTCTTGGAACAATGTTTCCAGTTCCAAAGAGTGTATTCGGAAAGACAAATCTCGGTGATATATCAAATTTTATGAATTTAAATACTCGATTCAAACTTCAAGAATATTTTTCATCCTCAAAATGTGCTGTATATAATTTTCATTCATCGATCGCATGGAGAATAATTCCTGCTAAAAATTTCCCATAGGAAACGATGACATTTTTCCTGTCGGTTTCAATGTGGTTTCTGAAACTGGAATTCCCGATGCTGTATCGTGGATTTACGATAGAATTTCATCCATTCTTATCGTATTCTATAGGATTGAGGATATATGTATCTGGTTTTATCGTGAAATTCCCATCTTCCATAGGAATTCCACGATAAAACCAGATACATACCTCTTAAATCCAATAGAATACGGTAAAAATCGATAGAATTACATCGTAAATCCACGATACAGCATCAGGAATTCCAGTTTCAGAAACCACATTGAAACTGATAGGAAAAATTGTATCGTTTTCTAAGGGAAATTTTTAGCAGGGATCAGTTGTATGGACCTTTGAAAAATTTCAATGGTATTTAAGGGACTCATACCCAGACAGCACAACGTGCCACTGGAACGCTTATGGAAGGTCAGTAGAACGTAGGGGAGGTCTTTTGGCCGTTCAAAAAACGTTCCAGAGACACATTGTGCTGTTAAGGCATGTATATAGACCAATGGCTCAATCGTGGACCAAGCCTGGCACAAGATATGCCAACCCTAACAGCAAAATGCTGAGCAAATGTGCAGCAAATTGTTGAAAACCTACAACAACAGTTTGAAGTAATTTGCAGGGACGTTGCGTCGCCAAATGCGCAACAATATGATGAATATCTACACTGTTAAAAATTTCTGCATTAATTTTAATGTTTTTACTGGAAGTTTTTTTCAAGTACGTACATGAATTCAGTTTCATGCACATTTTACATGAAATTTGATGCAAACTATAGCATAATCTATAGTCTTTTCATGTTTTTGTACATTAAATTTAATGCAGAATGTATATGAACCTGATTTCATGTACGTATTTGAAAAAAACTTCCAGATATTTCTGACAGTGTAGGATTTTAGCTTGAGTTGTCATCGCGTTGCTAGGAAGTTGCTCGGTTTTATGAAACTCTCAATCACACGCGTAGCAAATTCCCAGTATTTCAACAATAAAGCATCAGAAACAACTCTGAAACTGAATGAGTCCAACTGATAATTCGGTTTTAGAATTGTTCAGTGCTTTAGTGTTGAAATATTGTTGATGCTCCAAAATACAAACTAACTACAATAATTTTGAGGTTATCCCGGTGTACCAGATCGCCATATTGATTTTCAGTTCGCATGAATCTTTATTTAGGAGATGGCGCGCAAATAAGATTTAATTCAACTTATTGGAGTTGTATCCCCCTGTTCTAGGTTATGTTTATGACTCCTTCACGTTTCGATACTACATATCAAGCGCCATCTATTATAAGTGAGCGAGACCTTTGAATTAATCTACAATAACTGTTATGATACAAAATCGAAGTGTCCTGAAATTTATTTGTACACCTAATAGAGATAATTTATCAACGTTTGGAAAAATGACTGTCAATTGAGGGAAACCCTGGTTAAAAGAACCTATTGATTCTGACCAATTCTCATTAAATTACAATAAAACGTGGACAATGTTCTGACCAAATCTCACCGGTGATGTTTCAATGAGATTTGGTCAGAACTTTCATGTGAATCTCGTTGAATCTGGCCAAATCTCATTGAATTTCATTTGTCAGATTCAATGGATTTTTTCAATCAGGGAAAAGAGGATCGCTGAAAAATATTCGTAGTGAGTCTACTAAAAATTCGTAGTCAAAATATTAACATTGGTATTTTTCACAGTGAAACTATCAATCGTTAATACATCGACTACGAATTTTCAGTAGACTCACTATGAATATTTTTCAGTGATTCTCTTTTTCCCTAAATTGACAGCCATTTTTCCAAATATCAAGGGCATTCATCAGAGGCAAAGTTACTAGATCTCTCCCCCCAGTTTTCTCAACGATTAATGAATATAATCGATTTTAATGAGCAGGTGCATCTTCTTAGCATATCAAAGAAAGTGCAGCTACTCTTTATTTTTCATTTTATTTGTTCGTTTCTGAGAAAGCTGGGGGGGGGGGCGATTTTGGAATCTAGTAACTTTTTGGGAAGGTGGTGAATGCCGTTAATAGACGGGTTCTTTCCGTGCAGAAAAGAGGGCCTGTGAAGGCACACTGCGGCTCGTGTGATTGCTTTGCTCGCTATGCTCGTACAACAAACTTCACCCCCGCCGCAATCACCAACTTTCGTCCCTCGTCGCATAATCTACTATTGTTCCTATCAGTATTTCCTTAGGAAAGTTTTCCTCGTTCATGTCAAATTTCCTTGTTCTTTTCCCTAGTTTTTCCTCGAAACATGGAGAAGAACATGGAAATTTGGCAAGTTTATGGAAATGAATAGGGGAAACTTTTCTACGGGTTTGTCCAGGTTTGTTCATAACACTGATAAAAAGCAATAGAACATCGAATTCCACATAGAATCTAACGAAGACCTTCAAATACTGTGACAAAAACCGTATAGAAACCAATAAGATATCATTAATTCCGATAGGATTTGGCCCATCAGTTTGTGGGGGTTATTTTGGACAGGGTGTTGATTTGGAAGTTGATTTGAAACCTTCGATCGACATTGTATCAACACTGGACCGATGCTATAATTTTATGCTCCTCATCAATGTTCTTAATTTTGGTTTAATGCTGGCATATTTCTTTTTCCCTAAAGATTCCCTGGTGAAAATGAAGCGTTGAAGCGCAACGAAAGCGTCACGAAAACGCAAGCGAAGAGTCATCCAAGCGCAACAAAGAGTAACCTAAGCGTAATTTAGAAGGGAATTGGAACATTTTCACGTTTCATTTGTTGCAATATCCGCTTCCTCCACTTTTGAATTAAACAACATTCTTCCCGTGTATGAACTTTCGCTCGATTTTGGGTAAATCTTGGGACTCTCCTGACAAAATGCACGGAAAAGGAAAGAAAATAACTGTAGCAGCTACTTACTTTTTTAGCACCCTTTTTTCACCACTGTAGCCGAAATAATTGCAACTGTGGTTATTTTTTAGCTACCGCAGTAGGTAGCTGTAACTGCATAGGTTTTGTGGTTGATATTTGGATGACTAAATAATTGAGCTGTTGAATTTTCGCCGCGACAGCTACATTTTTTGCTACTACCCTGGTAAAAAAATCTCTCCGAATCTCTCTGAAAATTCCACGTTCCAGAGAAATTCAGAGAGATTCAGTGAAATTCAGAAGGATTCAGAAAGAGGTAAATTAGGAAAATTGTGTGTCGAACATGTCAGAAGGATTCAGAGCTATTCATGGAGAGATACATTGAGTGAAATTTCAGAGACATTCAGGGAGTTTCAGAGAAATTCAGAGGAACGGAAATTAGGAAAAATTTAGCATGGAACTTTCCAAAAGGATTCAGAAAAATTCAGAGAGAAATAAGTTGAGTGGAATTCTTTGTTCAACATTTCAGAGGCATTCAGGGAAATTCAGGGAAAATCAGAGACACGAAAATTAGAAAAAATTGAACACGGCACTCTACAGAAGAATTCAGGGGAATTCAGAGAGATTCAGAAGGATTTAGGGACATTCAGAGGAATGAATCGTGATTCAGAGATGGGTGGAGAGATTCAGAGAAATTCAGAGAGAGATACATTGAGTGAAATTTTTTAGGCAAGATTTCAGAGGCATTCAGGGAGACTCAGGGGAGATTAGAGAAACGGAAATTGAGAAAAATTGAGCACGGAACTCTACGGAAGGATTCAAAAAAATTCAAAGAGATTCAGGAGGATTAAGAGAAATTCAGAGAGAGATTCAGGGAGTTTCAGGGAAAATCAGAAACTCGAAACTTCGCAAAAATTGGGTATGGAACTTCACAGATGGATTCAGACAAATTCAGAGTAAGCTTTGAATTCTCAATATTTGAAATTCGGAGAGATCCAAAGAGATTCAGAGGACATCGGAGAGATTCGGGGAGATTCAGAAAAATTCAGGAGAATTCAGAAAGATTCAGGCAAATTTGGAGTAAGCTTTGAAATCTGCATACATGAAATTCTGACACATTCAAAGAGATTCAGAGGAATTCATAGAGATTCAGAGGAACTCAGACTGTCCCAGAGGAATTCAGCATGGGCTTTGAATTGTTGATAAATAAAATTCTGGAGAATTCGGGAAGATTTAGAAAAATCCTGAACAACTCCTAGATTCTCATAAAAAAAATTAAGAGAGATTCAGGATGTGTGACTATGGTATCTGATAGGTCTCTAATTTTCTCTGAATTACCCTGAAATTGCTCTGAATCTCTCTGAAAAGTGTCCGAAAATATAGAGAGATTCAGAGAGATTTTTGTGACCAGGGTACCGCTAAGTGAGTGACTGTGGCAGCTAAAGAATAGTTCCCGTAGCTAATTTTTAGCTATCCAAATGATAGCTAATTATTTTTTTCCCGTGTGGAGCCTATGCTGGATCACCGAAGACGCCATTGTACATGCATGCTAGATAATAATGCAAATTGATTCAGCCCTGGTCTGAGGCCGTTTGTATACAGGGACCAGTATCCGATAATTGGTGCCGGTTGAAGAATAGTAATGACTCCAAATAGGAATTGTTGTTTCAACAACCTTAATGAATCTCGCATAAAACCCCATGGGGAAAGGAAAACACGGGCCGATACTGGCAAATCCAAAGCTACCGAAGCTATCAAAACATAAGGGACTGTAACGTATAATATTTACAACCGTGTCAGTATTGTTCGTTCGTACGCGCCAACTATGCTAGAATTCTGGCATTTCAAGCTTGTCCAAACAGTATCGATTTAATACTGGCCCAAGACTGCCTGTCCCCTCAAATCAATACCTTTTGAAATTCGTCGAATGGTCCGTGCCAGTTGAAGAATACTAATAATGCTGGATAGAAACAATTGTTTCCGTCGGAGTTTGGCGTAGTGTTGCCGCGAGCCGCAAAACGAGCTGTAACGAGCTTTTAACTTCAACTGGGTTCAGTTAGGACTATACGAAGTAAAAATTCTCACAATACTCGGTTGGATGGTCCCGTAGTTCAGTTCGAAGATTCATATTATCGCACAGTTCCGTGGGTTTGGATTTTCAACCGATTCATACATCAAATAGCACAGATTCAGCTCGAAACGTTGGCTCGAAACCAGCTCGAGTATAAATTCATTTGAAACCCGTTTCCATAAAGGTAAATTCCAATTTGAACTTTCAAATTCAGTTGAGAGTTGATTGAACTGAATTTCAAATCAATTTGATCGACTAAAAATGAGTTCATTTCCAATCCAGATAATCTATAATCTAGAATTCTTTATGGCTCGTTTCGTGGCTCGCGGGAACACCAGAGTTTGGCGAATATCACCTTGCCAGTATCAGGCCATTCGTCGACTTTGGTAATTTCCACATGTGATCAAATTTCCTCCAGTCTAAAAATCAATTCCTCTCATCTTCATAAGAATCTCCGATCCATCGTTCATGAATTCAATCTACGAATGTCGTCGGAAAATTCCAACAATTCTTTCGAATATACTTTCATAATCCCGACCCGCGTTATTTCGAGAAAGTAGAAAATAACTCTTGTAATAGTCCAAGAAAATATCCAAGATTGTTATCTCATGATTTAGCGCTTTGAAACATTGAAAGTCATCTCACTGTCATCACATCGTTCGATAAATCTATCAAGGTTAAACTTCAACTTATCACGTTTGTCCACGAACGTGTGTGAAGTTTCACATTTATTGTTGAAAATATTCGTATCATACACATGTAAGAGGAATTGAAAAACTGAACAAAAAAGTTTCAAGCAATAAGTGTCATTTATTACAAAAAGTATTTTCTGGAACCAAGAATTGGAAGCTTCAAGGATTTTGTAGAAGAAGAAGAAATATAATCGTGGTGAATGATGCGCGTCGGAGGGAACTTTGGGTGTAATAAATGCATAAACTGTCGTCATAAATGCGTGAACGGTATACATTGTTCGTGGCAGTTGAGGATTTTCAAGTGGAAACAATGGTTTTCTCGAATTGCGAGGTTCTCGGTAATACATAAGGTGTCCCGATTCTTGCGACGTTAAATTCTCTTTGAGTCGAGGACGAGAGGATTTGGTAATACTTTTAAAATAAGACACAAGGTATTATGTTGTTCGTGTACGTACAGTCAAGGTACTACCACGTCTCAGTAAAAGTTCGAACAAAGTTCCAAGCCTTCCTCGTAAAATCGTTTACACAATAATGGTTATATGGTGGGTCGCATGTCAGTTTGAAACTAGAGCTGATCATTATTAAGAAAGTTCCTCCTTTTGTGTCTATTCATTCTATTAGGAATTATGAGTAATTTTGTTCAATGACACGGTACCTATTCACATTTTATGTAAGTGAAATATTTCTTCCTTCCAGTCTTCTTCGTGAATTACACGAGAACCGACACAGCACTTTTGGTCTTCAAGATATCTCGACGAACTGTTCAGAAAAGTTCAAGAAGTCTGAAACTGCAACATGAAAAGACACTCGTTCTCTAAAAGATATCTTCACAAAATAGTCAATCAGAAAAAACCGAAGTATGCCAATGTTGACAAAAGGCGGAGTACAGTGCCAGTATTGGCAGTATAGAAAAGCGTTATCATTTCGCACAAATGCCAGTGCTGCTGCAGTACAGACCACCAGTCAGTACTGAAGGCCATTACCGATTACCAGTACTGTGCCAGTACCCAGTACCCAGTATAGAAAAGCGTTATCATTTCGGACAAATGCCAGTACTGCTGCAGTACAGACCACCAGTCGGTACCCCGCCAGTTTTAGCCGGTACTGGCGCAGTACTGCGCCAGTTGTGAAATTCTGATAGGGTAGGAACAATGCAAGAAGTCTTATACACCATGAATAGACAATTTACATCTTTTAGAAGTCTTCAACTGTTCTTACTTCTAAAACATATCCTCAGGAATGTCTTCAGAAACCTTTGAGAAGTTTCTGAAAGATATCCTTGAGAACATTTGAAAAGATTTCTAAAAACATTCTTGAAGATATCTTTTAGACATTGAGTGATGTGTGGACAGTTCTTCCGTGATGATATCTTTCAGATATGAAAGAAATGTTTCAGATCTCTTAAAGATATCTTTTCATGTTGCATAAAACTTCTTAAATTTTGTTTTCCGAGAAAAAATTGATTAGATCCCCGTATGGAAATATTTCGCTGAAAAATGTCTGCAAAACTACGAAAAATCTCTGAAAAACTCTGACAAACTCTGAGAATCTCTGAAATTTTGATGAGAAATCTAATATTTTTGGGACATTCTTTACAGACTTTTTTCAGACTTTTTTCAGAGTTTCTCAGAGTTTTTTCATACTTTTTCAGAGAAATAGTAACGAAATTGCACTCTGAAAAAACTCTGACAAAACTCTGATGGATTGCTAACATTTTTCTGATTATTGAAAAATCCTGAAATTCAATAAATACATTCATATGCCGTATTCAAATATCATGTGTGAAAAAGTGTTTGAAAATTTTTTAATTTTTTTCTAAAAGTCAGAAAAATGTTAGCAATCCATCAGAGTTTTGTCAGAGTTTTTTCAGAGTGCAATTTCGTTACTATTTCTCTGAAAAAGAATGAAAAAACTCTGAGAAACTCTGAAAAAAGTCTGAAAAAAGTCTGTAAAGAATGTCCCAAAAATATTAGATTTCTCATCAAAATTTCAGAGATTCTCAGAGCTCGTCAGAGTTTCTCAGAATTTTTTCAGAGACTTTTCATAGTTTTACAGACATTGTTCAGCGAAATATTCCCATACGGGTCTAAAGAGATCTAATGAGATCTAATTTGATCTTTTTAGATTCAAAAAATGGAATGCGGTAGATCTCTCTGGATCCGAATGGATAAAAATATATCTCCGCAGATCTCAGTACAAATCAAAGCTCCTCTTGTATTCAGATCTCTGTAGATCTAAATAGATCCGTCTAGATCTAAATTGATCTAGGTCAATTCACAGCTTTTTTTTATTTTGATACACGTAGATCTACTTAGATCTCAGCAGATCTACCGCATTCCATTTTTTTGATCAAAAGAGATCCAATTAGATCTAATTTGATCCCTTCAAATCTAATTCATTTTTTCTCAGGTACAATATAATATTTTTCATGCAATATATTCTAATTTTGTATAAAGAAGAGGGAAGGGAACATCCGCAAGGATTGGAATCAATAAACAAATTTCATAAACTCTATCAATCCCTGCTGACATCTCCGCGATATCACGGTTGTACAACACGGATATATTTTTAGATACAATGAAAAATGTATAAGAAATATCCGATATCGAATGTCATATATCAAACGGTACATCCGTGACGATTCATATGTCACGACCCGCTAGTTTTTGAACTTTAATTGACTTGTGTTTATAATTTACAACACGATCGAAGCGGCACTCGTTAATTTTGTTTTTGTTCATATCATATCACGTTTGATATTTTGATACTGCCCAGCCATCATATCTTTCTTCATTTTCTATCTCTGTCCTTTCCTGCACATCCCCCACTCGGCAAACTACTTGTGGAGCTCGTGGGCGTCGCTAGGGGCGGATCGATCTTCCCTCCAAAGCGTTTCTGGGCTGTGACTCGTGTAAAAGCTGCCAAGAATCCAGCGCGATTCCAATTCCTCTCACGTCAGAGAGAGAGAGAGAGTGAGAGAAAGAGAGGGGGAGCAGAGGAAGGGATGGATAGAGAAAAAGACAGAGAGAGAGAGGAAGGGACTGTTCTTACCGTTGCATCCATCTGAATTTCGCTCTGATATATTTTTCGATGTCCGTGTTCCGGGGCAAAGATGAAGAACGTGTTCTCGTTGAAATTCCATCCTCGGTGGAATACCATCATGGCGTTGAGAATATGAAGTGAACTTCAACGAATAAATCGTATTGAATTGTATTATTGAAACATTTTCCCTTATTATTATTTCTTTTCCTCGAGGGAACCCTATTGAAAAATTCCAATAGAAACCGATAGGTGTAATTTTATTGGATTTCATGTGGGAGTCGATATTCTACTGGTATTTATTGGTACGATCAGCAAACCCTCATGAATACTGATGAAAAATAATTTCCTATTGGAAAACCATGTTGTTTTGTCACAGGATCCGTGGGAATCTATTGGATTTTTTCCACAGGGAAGAACGAAGCCCTGGTTAAAAAAATCCATAGAATCTGAATGAATAACATTGATGGGGATTTGGTCGGAACATTGTGCCAGATTTAATCAGATTTGGCAAGATTCAATCAGAATCACATTGAAAAAAATCCACTCATCTGATTCCAAATCTCATTGAAAATGGTTGAATAGGATTTGGCAAGAATCAATCTTCAAGGACAGCTTACTTAATTGAATAGAATCGCACGGAAGAATTGGAGTCCATTTTCTACCTTTAATGACGCTGTTTATAAGCTCAAAGGTGTACACGTACGTACGCATTGTGAGAAACATTTGATTTACAGAATCGATAAATGAGTCGTTTAAATCGTGCCGCTTTATCAAACCCGCGACGCACGGAAAATTGTAAGATTTACGGCTTTACGTGCGTACCCGCTGGTCGAAGATCGCTATTGTGAGCGAGAATTTTATGAAATTCGTTTGTGAATGAATTGGGATTTACGTAAAAATGTATCGTGATGCGTTTTTGGGAAACAGGAAGAGATCGGGAATTGTATATATATATGTGTGTGTGCATTTATGTGATTTACGGGGTTTCTCGCTACGAGAATTCGAGCGAAAATTAAAAGTTTTACGAGTTGATGAGTTTATGGGGGTCCCGACCGTGGCCGGCGTGTGGCCGTCGTTCGACCATAAGAAATCGTATGTCCGTACGATTTTTGTTGCGTTAGGTAAAGGGCTCTCTATCGCTCTGACTCTATTGGGAAGAAAACTTCCTCTCGACCTTTAAGGCGATATCCTAACGTTCAGATTTTTTGATTTATAACTTAGGGTCGTAATAGTTAGCTGAAACGAGGGACAGATAGATTTTCTCGTTTGTTCGACCGGTGTCCTTCCTTGAATCATATTTCGTTGAAAAATTACGGCAATAGATAATATGGGAGCTCCTTTACCTTTGATCGATTATGTCTATCGTTGCTTGGTTTCATTCATAAGTGGAAAGTAGGAGTGGGAGAACCTATGATAGTTTCTGCACAAACTCAACCTGCGCGAGTTTCAGTTTTATCGGGGGTTTCAAGGTTTTACGCAGTCGAGAGGAGGGGGAAGTATTTTCATTCTTGCGTTGTGTCATAGCAAAATCCTGACAGCCTTGATGAATTCCTTGAACGAGGGGAAATGTTCTTTTTTGTTTCAGGATTTGGAACCGATTAGTGCGATTGGAAAAACATTGTCAATGTTGGGTTTCTCCAAACAATGATTATTACTGGCGGTTCAACGCGTTGGTGATAGTCCTGTAATGACATTGAAGAGCCCTTGCAGGCGTTTATAATATCCAGAGGTGAAAATTTCGATCCAAAGGAGTGGTATATAGGTTTCCTTCTGGATCCCTAAATAATGAAATTCTTGGAGTGTGAATTCACTCTTTAGGAAACTAGAAAGGAACCTATGATTTTGAATTCACAGAATACTTCCACCGACGGAGACAATAGAATATAGCTTGACGTCAGGCTGACTTCTGGAAAATTTAGAAAATGTGACTGTAATTTTTTACAGCTATTTTCTTCTGAATATTCCCGTAAAACAGCACATGACGTGTCAGGCTGATGAGAGGGATGTAAGATCATACAATCCATATTTCAGGCACATTCATACACACAGAAATGTCCGCTCGAATGACCTGGATTCAAGAACATACCCACATAGCATGCAGTTCTTGAAGATATCTGAAAGAATATTCAACTGAGAGATCTTCAAGAACGTTCTTGAAGATTTCTTAAAGATATCTTCCAGAAGTGTTGGGAAGACATCTTGTGAAAGATTTCTAAAAGATGTCTTGATTCAAGACATCTCCAAGACGACTATGCAAGATATCTCAAAGATATCTTCTTGGAAGACTTTAACAAGATATCCCACACAGACAAAAAGAGCTCTTTTAGATATCTAAAAGATGTCTTTGAAAACTGCAAGAGCTCTTGCAAGACCTTTCCAAAAGATCTCTTTTCGTGAGCGAAAAGATGTCTTATGCAACACCAATAGATATCTTTTAGTTGTCTTCCAGAAATCTAAAAGACATCTTCAAGAAATGTTGAAGAATTCTCAATGATTTGAGATGAAGAGCTCTTGAAGAGATCTTAAATCCTTCTTGAAGAATTCTTAAATCCCTCCTGAAGACTTTCTGAAGAACTCTCAAATATCTCTTGAAGATTTCTTGAAAGTATTATTAAAATGTCTTGATTAAAATATTAAAATATCCATAACCATACGAATTCATTCATTATTTTGATTCATTAATTTGAATAAAGGCTTACCAAAACATATGAGGTGTTTGCATATAATTCGAATGCAAAAATACTTCAAGCATTTTTCATGCATGTATATAACCTAAATTCAAAATATTTTAACATTCAATTTCATTCACTTGAATCTGAATTTTGATACATTCTATCTTGCACAAAAATGTGAAATATGATGGAAATTTAATTCACGTACGTACATAAAAAATAAAGTACAATGGATAAAATAATAAATTGATATTCCTCCAATATATGATTCTGCATAATGATAGGTTAGTTTTTGCAAATAGGATCATTCGCTACAAAACAAAATATATTATTGTAATGTAATTGGTTACACGTTTCTTTTCTGCTATAATACTTTTATTATCCAGTATTGGATCTTGAATGTTTATGTATATATAATTAATTATATATAATTAATATTGCACAATATCATCGGCGTCGTCGTTCCTCACTGCGCACGTGAAACAAATGCGCGGGACACTGTGAATAACTATACGTGAATTACTGCAATGTCCTCTCTAATTCTCTTTGATCTAATTGGTCTATTGGGATTGTTCTAAAAGTGCTCTTGAAGATATCTTCAAGAAATGTTTATGAGTGTTCTTTAAGATGTCTTTTAGAAATGTCTTGAAGATACATGAATTCAGGACTCTTTTAGATGTCTTGAAGAACTGCTTGCTGTGTGGGATGTGATAAATTCGTTCACAAATCGAAAGCTTGAAAAATCTATAAACATGCCAAGAGATTTTAAATTCTGCAAAACTTACGATTTTGTAACCTTTTAATACCCGCGCTGGAATCCCTGATGAAAGGGAAGCGTGTAATAGAAAGTGTCGGGAACGTAGTTGGAAAGTATTTATTTGGAGCGTGGATTTGAGCGTATACCGAGCGTCAAGTGGAACATCAAGAGTGGTTCGATCAGCGTATCAGGAAGAAACAATAATTTCGTAGAAACCGGGCTTGACGCCCGGAAGCGTTATTGAAGAGTGGATAGGAAGCATGCAAGAAGTATTAGAAAATTAATCTGAAACATTCTTACGCTTCCGTCACTCTTGATAACACGCTTCCCTTCCACCAGGGATTAACGAATCTTCAAGACACAAATATTTTACAAATTACTGAACTTTTTACGCTCAATTTTATGTACATCCTTCTGACATTTGTTCATATAATAACAGCCAACTTATCTGACATTTGTTTATATAATAACAGTTTTCCCAAAAGATCACTTCTACTCTGAGAATGTACATCACTAACAAGATTTCACTGTGTTATATTGACAATCATAAGTATCAAAACCAAATTGTCTCTATAGCTCAGGTCACTGAAGCGTAAGTACATCGTGAGATGCGCGGGTTCGATTCCCGCAACCTCAAAGATTGAGATAAAGTCAACTTCATAGGAGTGCGAGAGCGACAAAGACGAATATGGGGAGAAGGGGAGAAGAAAAAAAAAGAGGTTACAATGTTTTTTCGTGAATAAATTCAAGCTTCTTCCGAGACATTTTTATGAATTTTGCAAGACATCTTTAAGAGATCTTGGAGAACTCTTTTAGATTTTTTAATTGCTTCTTGAAGATATCTTAGAGAAATCTCCGAGACATCTTTCAGAAATCTATTCATGTTGCATAAGATATCTTTTCGAATACGAAAAGATATCTTTTAGAAAATTCTTCAAGACTTCTTGTACTTTTGGAAGATATCCCAAACGACACAAAGGTATCTTTTAGAATTCTAAAAGATATCTTCCAAAAGTACAAGAAGTCTTGAAGAATTTTCTAAAAGATATCTTTTCGTGTTAGAAAAGATGTCTTATGCAACATGATTAGATTTCTAAAAGATCTCTCGGAAGACTTCTCAAAGATATCTTTAAGAAGGAATTGAGAAATCTAAAACAGTTCTTCAAGATTTCTTAAAGATGTCTTGGAAAATTCATAAAAATATCTTGAGAGAAGAAAAATATCTTCCTCCCCCTATTTGTCTTTATCGCTCTCGCACTTCTATGAAGTTTACTTTTTCTCAAACCTTGAGGTCGTGGGAATCGAACCCGCGCATTTTACGATGTATTTACGCTTCAGGGACCTGAGCTATACGACAAGTTTGATTTTGATGCTTATAATTGTCAATATGAAATAATGAAATAGTGTCAGTATAGTGTAGATTTTTAGAGTAAAAGTGATATTTTGAAGAAACTGTTATTATATTATTTATTTCTATCTCGTCGTTGTTGGAGAATAACTTATAATTGAATATAAATGAGAATTTTTGTTGATTTCCTCGAAGGCTGTACATGAAATTGAGTGGAAAAAGTTCAGTAATTTGTAAAATATTTATGTGTTGGAGATTCGTTGATTCCAGCGCGGGTATTAAAAGGTTACAAATTTCTTAAGCTTTTGATTTGTGGACGAATTTATCACATCCTGCTGAAAATCTATCTTCTTAAACATGTCTTGTTGAAGTCTTCCAAGAAGATATCGTTCAAACGCTCCCCAAAGATATCTTCAAGATCCCTTGCATGGTTGTCTTGAATCAAGACATCTTTTAGAAATTTTTTACAAGATGTCTTTTCGACACTTCTCAAAGATATCTTCAAGAACTCTTCAAGAACGTTCTTGAAGATCTCTCAATTGAGTATTCTTTCAGATATCTTTAAGAACTGCGTGCTGTGTGGGATCTTTTAGAGTTCTAAGAGGATAACCTCGATTTGGAATGTCATAATTCGAGCCAAAAGCTTCTGTACCCCTAATCGGAAGCTTATTCCTATACTGCTCGCGGGATTCCACATATTTCGAATGGATTCGATGAATTTCGAAATATTGGTGAATGAGGTTTATTTCTGGATTATATTTTTCCATTTTGCTGAAGTTGGGGTCGTTCATTGGAACGAATTAATAATCGAATGACACAATATTCAGCTGTTAGAGATCACAAAATCTTGCAGTGAATCTTTGAACGATATTTCCAGTTCCAAGGAGTCAAATCGAGAAGATAAACGACGGTGATTTATCAAATTTTGTGAGTTTGGATTTTCGTTTCGTTTCTATAAACGATTCAAACTTCCAGAACATATTTTTCCATGATTCGTGATGTTTCAGTTTTCACATAACGACCAACGAAATACTTCACCTCGAAGGAACTTTAATTCAAGAATATCTCGGAATTTATTGAATATATTCAAAGTTTAATAATAAGTTTGATCAAGTAACATGAGAATAAACTTTCGATTGTAATGTCTTTGAAGACATTCGATCCATGTAGGGCTGAGATACCGACATATGAGAACTGAACATTTCGCGATACAATCTTCGCGTATTACTGGCGTAAAGATGTAGAAACCAAAGAAACATTCAAACATTAGCTGTCCTCGTTTAGGTGTAGTTCCCAAACAAGGAAGCTGTGTGAGTCATATAATAATGGGAGCCACTTTGAATTATGTTGTATGTTCGTGATTAATAAACTGCATTACAAACAGTGATAAATACGTTTTTGAGATTTTTGGTGAATGACAGGTAAAAGGTTAATGCATTATCTCTCTGAATCTCTCTGAAAATTTTACGTTTCAGAGAGATTCAGGAAGAATCAGAGAAATTCAGCGTGGTTCAGAGGATTTCAGAGACTAGTGGATTGAGAGAACCTGTGCTTTGAATTTTTCAGAAGGATTCAGGAAACTTCAGAGGAACTCAGAGAGATGCAGGGAAATTCTGGGAAATTCAGTAAAATTCTTGGTCCTGCATTTCAGAGGCGTTCAAGGAGTGTCAGACGCTTTCAGAGATAGATGAATTCAGAAAGATTGTGCGTAGAACTTTTCAGAAATATTCAGAGGAATTTAGAAAGATCGAGAGTAATTCAGAGAGATTCAGAAAGGAATTAATTCAGCTAAATTTTTGGTTCAGAATTCCAGAGGTATTCAGGGAGTGTCAGAGACTCACAGAGACAGGTGAATTAGGAAAAATTGTGCGTGGGATTTTTCAGAAAGATTCAGAGAGATTCAGTGGAATTCAGAGAGATGCGGGGGAAGTCTGGGGAATTTAGAGAGGAATAAATTCAGTAAAATCTCGGTCCTGCATTTCAGAGGCTTTCTGGAAGTTTTAGAGACTTCCAAAGACAGATACATTAAGAAAAATTGTGCGTGGAACTTTTTAGAAATATTCAGAGTAATTCAGAGAGATTCACAAGAATTCAGAGAAATTCAGAGAGGAATTATTTCAGTAAAATTTTTGGTTCAGGATTTCAGAAGTATTCAGGGAATGTCAGAGACGCACGGAGACAGGTGAATTAAGGAAAATATGTGCATAGAGCTTTTCAGGAATATTCAGAAGAATTTGGAGAGGTTCAGCGTAACTCAGAGGAATTTAGAGAGAAATTAATTCAGCTAAATTTTTGGTTCATTTCAGAGGTATTCAGGGAGTGTCAGAGACTCACAGAGACATGCGAATTAGGAAAAATTGTGCGTGGGATTTTTCAGAAAGATTCAGCGGAATTCAGAGAGATGCGGGGGAAGTCTGGGAAATTCAGTAAAATCTTGGCCCTGCATTTCAGAGAATTCCAGAGGAAGATAAATTGAGAAAAATTGTGCGTGGAATTTTTTAGAAATATTCAGAGAAATTCAGAGGAATTCGGAGGAAGCTTTGAAATCTGAATACATTAAATTCCGGGATATTTAGAGGAATTCAGAGAGATTCAGAGAAATTCAGAGGAATTCAGAGGAAGCTTTAAAATCTGAATACATTAGATTCCGGGAGAGTTAGAGAAATTTAGGGATATTCAGGTAAATTCAGAGGGAGCTTTGAAATTTAAGTATATAAAATTCTGAGGGATTCAGCGATATGCGGAGAGATTCGGAGAAAGTTGAAGAATTCAGAACGTATTACTATCGGAAAAGTCTCTCAGTTCCTCTGAATTACTCTGGAATCACTCTGAATCTCTCTGAAATTTGTCCCAAAATATAGAGAGATTCAGAGAGATTTCAGAGAGATTCAGAGAGATTTTTTTTACCAGGGTTCTTGCAGTTGGGAATGAATTTATTGTGAGTCTGGCTATATTCCATCAGCCATATATTTCTTTCTATTACAGTGAAGTCATTTTTTTCCGTGCATGTAATGTTCATTGTTCAAGATCTACAGATCTATACAATGAGTTCGATAAACTTATAGACGATGTTCAGTACATGAGACTTTGATTCGATATTAATTAATGGATGTTACAATCATTTGTTACATATTTAAGCAAGAATAAATTAAATTAGCAGATGCCGATGTAATAATGGAGTGCCAATGAAAGACCCCGTACAGCACAACCACCGATTCTCCACCCAGGACTTCGGTGGACTGGAGGTGGAGAATCAGTGGAGAAATGAGAGCCGTGGAAATAAGGGAGAAATAAGGGAGGCGACGTGGATTTGTCCGCCCCCTTTATTTTCAATAAAATCCATATCTGTCGATTTACACAACCAAATTTCAATGAGTGAATTCACTAACATAAATTTTATTGAAAATAAAGGGGGCGGACAAATCCAAGTCGCCTCTCTGTTGCCTCAACGGAGACTCTCCCTTATTTCCACGGCTCTCATTTCTCCACTGATTTTCCACCTCCAGTCCACCGAAGTCCTGGGTGGAGGGATAGTATTAATGCCATGAAATTTGGAATTTCCAGTTAAATTTATGATAAATTTCACAAAAATGTACTGGAAACTGGTTTCCTATCTCATGATTGGAATTTTCCAGTTGCTCTATACAGAAAAATTATGAATATTTTTATAATGTAGATAAAAGGTTTTTTCTCTGGAAAAGTATAGTCATAATTGCAAAAAGTGGCTTTGTTTTTTACAAAAAATTGTAGTCACAATCGGGGATAAAGAATTTTTCCCAAGAAACATCGTCATAATTACGGATAGAAACCACTTTTCCGGAATGACTTTGTGTCAATTACAGTTGAAGCTCTTTCTTACAAAAATAAAGTCATATTTATCGATAAATATCAGTCTGGAAACATCAAAATTCAGTTCAAATTGTGAACATGTCACTTCATGTTCTTGATCTTGAAAAGATAAGATACGAACTTATAAAGAAGTTTCCATTCGATCACATCGATCGGAACCTTGAACCGAGTTCGTCTCCTTTTACGACATTGTTTCAAAGGTCCAAAGAACACTTCAAAGACGAAGAGAAATAGACAGAAAAAAACCAAGGGAGCGTCTTTCGATTCCTTCTCTCTTCTCAATCTGAAAAATATTCTTTGACAAACGGAAGCGAGCCGGTCACGCAACACCCAGTAGATTATCGATATACACCCGTGTCTTTTGTGAAAAAATTCCGCTTCCATGGTGATGACTGGTATCCGCGTGCCACAGACTTCCCAAGTCCATATCTTTTTCTCTGCATTAAAAATGATTGAAAGGTGTGACGCGTTACAGCTGGTTAAACAGCTGTGAGAAACGAATTTTAATGAAAATATTGGACAAACAAATCTGGAAGCTACTCTTAATTTCTAATTGTTTTCCTCTATGTGTAATATTTTCTATCTTTCATCTCGATAGAGAGAAATCTCGAGTCAAGCAAATGTTAAGCAAAAACAGTTGAAGGGGCTAGAAAATTGAATAATACTGCTAATAATTCCCCTCGTATACGGGGATATGTACGAGTTAGTTCATGAAATTATATACTGGTAACGTAATTGTAACAGGAAGATACTATAGGATTAACCGTGAAATTACTTATAATCGGAAAGAATGTGTAATACACACGTAAAGACGTGAACTTTAAACTTGGGAATCAATGCTTCGGATCCATGCATAATTGCGTTTAAGTGTTCTACACATCCTCATCCTCCCGCTATTTTTCATTCATTCGCTTACACGTTGGAACGAACATCGTAATATTCGGAGATTTTTTACTCGAGGAAAATTTCCTCAATGAATTTTATTATCCTCGAACAGCGAGGATCATTTATCCCGATTCGTGGAATGAAATGAATATTTGATGGATGGGGAATTTAGTACGCGCTACGTGAGGTGTTGGAATAGAAAATGCTGCTCCCGCAGGAACCATATGTTTCAAATAATTTTGTAAATTGATGGAGAATTTCACGGGACAACTGACACACCCGTATATGAGTATAATACACGAAGCTCAAAGATCTTTGGAAACAATGTGTATAGAGTGCAACTGTCGTGTAAGAGATGAAAGTGTAGAGTTGTTGGTTGAAATGTACTTGTATCGTTCGATTAATCGATATCCAATTATACTCTAATAACACTTGAATTGATGACTTTCGTCACGGGAAGAAAAACTTTTCCTTCAACGTCGTGTAGATATTTTTCATTTTTTATTTTTAGAGGGGAAGAACTTCGGAGAATGAGCGTTTTAAAGTTGCGGAAAGTACATCATATGGAGCAGGAATCGCCGATTAACAATATGTTAATATAGCTCACTATTTAAAATAAATAAAATCTCCGGAACCTTGATTCAAGACTTCGAACGCGTTTTTCTCGAAACTACTTTTTTCCGAGCTGGCATGCACGATATCTCAAGTTCTACTGAACAAATTCATGTCAAATTTGGTATGAACATTCTTTATACATGTCTCTATCGTATGAACCAACAAAAACTGAAAATTGTTTGATTTTACTATTTTTTGAAAATCTGAAATGATCATAAAAAACATGAGAAGAAATTTTTTTCTTCCAAATGGCTGCTATCTTGTTTGCAAATTGTTTTTTTTAACTTGTCCGAGATTCATACCATAACGGCATCTTTATCGATTAAGATCCCATTGAATTTTTTTGTTTCAGATCACCAGAAGGGTTGAAATCACGCAGTCTTTTTTTTTTTTGAACCCTCACTTTTAATTTTGAATACTTTCTTTTCCAGTAATTTCTTTTGTATTCTTGAAATATCAAGAAACAAATGTTGCAATAAGGGATAGTGAGAATATTCTTTGTTTCATTTGCACAGAGCTCAAAAAAACTTCCGAAATTCGTGCTTCTACACTAACCCATTAAGTCCCAAAATGACATTTCTTTCGTTGCGTTCTTCAACGCTTGTACTTTCTGAGAAAAAAACTCCTGAAAAATTCTAGAATAAGCATTGTCGATGTAAAATTGACTCATCTTTCAGAGTCTGCCATCGGTTTTTCCGAAAAATATCCCTGTGGCAAGATGTCTGGGGTTTTTTTCCCAAAAAACGCGAATTTTCAAACTTTTTTTTTCTTAATCTCACGTTTTCACATTGGAATCATTTTAGAATTCTTGTTGTAACTACAGAAACCACGTGAATTTATCTCAAACTTCAATTTATGCGTTTGACAATTGTGAAAATCAATGTGGAAACCATCAAAATGGCGGTTCAAACGCGGAACAAACGTCGGAAACTTCCAAAATTTTTCATTCAAAAACGATGGACTTTAGAGAAAAATGTTACTGAACAAAAAGTTCTCGGAACTAATCAAAGAATACGCTGGAATTTTTTCAAAATTTTTTAACGACTTTTTTGAATTTTCAAAATCGTCAAATTCAAAACATTTTTAAAAGTTGTTCAAAAATTCTGAAAAAATTTCAGCATATTCTTCGATCGATTCTTAGAACTTTTTGTTCAGTGCAGATTTTTTCCAAAGTCCATTCTTTTCTAATTAAAAATCTTTTAATTTTTCGTCTCATATTCGTGGTTTTTTTTATAGTTTGTTGTTTTCCAATATTTAAATAATGCATCATAGATTTATTCAATAACAACATATATGAATGAAACAGGTTCACTAAGAATAACGTAATATATCCTATGTGAACTAGATTATGAATAGATTATTGGAAAATAACAAACTATAAAAAAAAACCACGAACATGAGACGAAACATTCAAAGATTTTTAATTAGAAAAAAATGGACTTTGGAAAAAATCTTCACTGAACGGAAAGTTCTAAGAATTGATCGAAGAATAAGCTGAAATTTTTTCAGAATTTTTTAACGACTTTTAAAAATGTGTTTAATTTGACGATTTTGAAAATTCAAAAAAGTCGTTAAAAAAATCTGAAAAAATTCCAGCGTGTTCTTTAATCAGTTCTAAGAACTTTTTGTTCGGTAACATTTTTCTCTCAAGTCCATCGTTTTTTAATGAAAAATTTTTGAAGTTTTTGACGTGTGTTCCGCGTTTGAACCGCCATTTTGATGGTTTCCACGAATTGTCAAAAGCATGAATCAAAGTTTGAGATGAATTGACGTGGTTTTTGTAGTTACAACAAGAATTCTAAAATGATTCCAATGTGAAAACGTGAGATAAAGAAAAAAGAAGTTTGAAAATTCGCGTTTTTTTGGAAAAAAAGACCCAGATATCTTGCCACAGGGACATTTTTCGGAAAAACCGATGGCAGATTCTGAAAGATGAGTCAATTTCACATCGACAATGCTTATTCTAGAATTTTTCAGGAGTTTTTCTCTCAGAAACTACAATAAGCGTTGAAAAACGCAACGAAAAAATGTCATTTTGGGACTTAATGGGCTAAACCCGTATGGAAATATTTCGCTGAAAAATGTCTGCAAAACTATGAAAAATCTCTGAAAAAAAACGAAAAACTCTGAGAAACTCTGACAAACTCTGAGAATCTCTGAAATTTTGATGAGAAATCTAATATTTTTGGGACATTCTTTACAGACGTTTTTCAGACTTTTTTCAGAGTTTCTCAGAGTTTTTTCATACTTTTTCAGAGAAGTAGTAACGAAATTGCACTCTGAAAAAACTCTGAGAAACTCTGAGAAACTCTGACAAACTCTGAGAATCTCTGAAATTTTGATGAGAAATCTAATATTTTTGGGACATTCTTTACAGACTTTTTTCAGACTTTTTTCAGAGTTTTTCAGAGTTTTTTCATACTTTTTCAGGGAAATAGTAACGAAATTGCACTCTGAAAAAACTCTGACAAAACTCTAATAAATTGTTGACATTTTTCTGATTATTGAAAAATCCTGAAATTCAATAAATACATTCATATGCCGTATTCAAATATCATGTGTGAAAAAGTGTTTGAAAATTTTTTAATTTTTTTCTAAAAGTCAGAAAAATGTTAGCAATCCATCAGAGTTTTGTCAGAGTTTTTTCAGAGTGCAATTTCGTTACTATTTCTCTGAAAAAGAATGACAAAACTCTGAGAAACTCTGAAAAAAGTCTGAAAAAAGTCTGTAAAGAATGTCCCAAAAATATTAGATTTCTCATCAAAATTTCAGAGATTCTCAAAGTTTGTCAGAGTTTCTCAAAATTTTGTTATTTTTTTTCAGAGATTTTTCATAGTTTTACAGACATTTTTCAGCGAAATATTTCCATACGGGGAATACTAGAAATTGAACAATAATGTTGTATCCGTAATTATGACCATAAATTTCTCTAAGAAAGACTTTTATCCGCAATTGTGACCATTTTTTTCTGGTAACAAAAACCATTCTAAATTGTGGATTGTGAATTTTGTGTTATAAACGAGGCGTCTATATTTACTGTGAGAAACAAGTTTATTCGCACTTGAAATCATGTGCTATCTTGCGAAAGAACCCAATTGTTCACTCAATTGTAGCTGTTGTTTGTGTTTAATAACAAGTTTATTCGGAATTGTGATTACATTTTCCTGTAAAATGAGTCTTCTACTGAATTCTGATCATATTTCGCAATCAAAAAATGTCTCTGCCCCCGCATTCATGACTATAAATTCTGATTCTCATCCGCAATTGTGATCATTTTCTCCTGCGAGGAAATTTCATTTCTAATCACGAATCGCTTCCTTTTGTCAAGGAGAATTCTATCTGCACTTTAACAAATAATTGTGGAATTTTTCCCCAAAAAATAGTGGCAGCAAAGTTGATGGGGAATTTTTCACTAGAATTTTCCTTCATTCGTGAAAGATTCAATACCCAAAAGATGCAGTAATTCCTCATTTTTTATGGAAAAACAATTACCCCACGATGAAGGTGAAAAATTCACCAACAGTGTGACAGAAAAATGCCTACATTTCTTACTGTGTGTACTGTGGAAAACGAGACTATTCAGCATTGTGAGGAAGTCTTATGTACATTGTATAACTGTCGTCTCTTGACTCTGATGTGACTGTATTCTCGTAAACAAAAAAAGAGTCAATCTGCAATTGTCATCACTTTTTCTCATCAAAACGTCTTTTACTGGATTCTAATTCCCTACACTCATAAAAATGATTTTCTTATCATAAGACGGTAGCCGTCTGAAACATATTCTGACTATATTTCATATTCACTGGTGGAACGAAGCTGTGGAAATTTTTCCAGGCGTCCTGTATTGAATATAGGCCCCGTATGGGCTTATATCGGGTACCCTAACTTAACATGTCCTAAACTTAGCCATTAGGGGGCCTAGTCAGGTAGCTGATATTCAGCCTGATTTCTCTACAAGTCAGAGACACCCATATAAAGCCCATATGGGACCACGCTGCATTACCAATTTTTTCCTCGGTTTTAAAAATCTAGGCACATCAACTACAGCCTTGATAAGGCCTTGCAAGGCTTCCCGTATTCTCCCGAAGATCTTGATTTAAGCTTACCTGTATACAACCCATGTAGGGCCAAGCTGTATTTCCGACGTTTTCCCCGTTTTGAAAATCTGAATGCACCTAACTACAGCCTGCATACGGCCTTGCCCTTATATTAATTCCTTTTTTGAACATAAACCTACTTTGAAGAGCAAATTTACTGAAATTGTATTGGTAATTTCGACTTTTTGCGGTGTATGCCCCCAAAAAATATTTCATCCATGATTACCGTGTTCACACTATCGATGAACAATGTCAAAAAATCGGAAAAAACATTACTGTATGATTGATTCCAAGACTGAATGAGGCTGTTCCGTTTTTTGATACTGCAGTCCGATAATGTATGAACAAAGTAATGTTGGATGGAGTACCCAAATAGAAAATGGAATCGGTTCATTCCAGGCCCTGTCTAGACTCAAATCGAAGTGGTCAGGGCACAGTTAGGGCCTTGGATAGCCCAATTTTCAATCGAGGAAATTTTCTCCTTGCAATATCCATTCAATTTGATGATATTCGCAACAATTTATTATCCTTTCAAAGGTCCTAGTTTTATCACCTACATCAGCTTTATGATGGGTGTCCTCCATAGGCCCAAGTTGGGAATAGTATGCAGGCCCTGCAGATAAGTGCGTGACAATCCTGTCTAGGCCCTATGAGGGTAACCAAAACAGGGCCTGAAATAAAACGAGGACCCCTAGTTTGGCCCAAACTGTCGCCAAGAATTAATTTTCACACGGGTAACAGAAGAAGTCGTCTGTTAGTGAAATGGAATCGTTCAAGACGGTTTCCGTCTGGTTTTAAAAGGAACCCACGTCTGCAAGACTTTCGAGACGAGATGGTTTTATGATTATGTAGCCTTGTTTCATCATTAGACGGTATTTTTTCGAGTGTAGCGTGTATGACCTCTGGCACACTCTGTCCCCACTCTGGTCCAGTTTTAGGCCCTCGCTGGGTCGGGGTGGGTCCTATAGTACACACATGTAATTTTTCAAAGTCTGAGATTTGTCAATAGTGTTGAAACAAATTGTCATTATGTTTTTAATAAAAGCAACATCCTTGTATCCTCAACTGTGACCACGTTTCTCTGCGAGAAGAGCCTTCATTTTCAATTTCGAATGTTTCTCTGTTACAAATTTTTGGGTATTGGGTGTTGGATGCTATTCAATCTGAGTGAAAATTTCCATAACAAAATCCACTATTCATCAGCATTGTCATAGAATAAAAAAAGAAGAGAAACTATTGATTCTGTTCACAACAATCCCGGTGGTATCCAAATAAATCGGAGAAAGTGATGATCGTAGAAAGTGTTGAAAAGGATTCAACGGAAACAGTTTGAAGAAAAATTTCTCTTGTGCGAGCCACGCGACTACTGTCAAACACTTCTAAACATTTTGAAAACATCTCAATCTTTTCGCGAGTTAAGGGTCCATGCGGGGGGTGGTGACACGGGACCCTCTCGTTTTTCTCGAGTTTTCTCGGAAGGTTATTTGTCAACTGAAACGAGACGAGGAATAAAAATGGGCGGTGAAAGAGGGTGACAAGTGTATTTCTCACGTGGCGCGCGTGGCAGGTCTATAAGTCGGTCATCGTATCTCTTTTTCATTTGTCGTACTCTCGTAAATCACAAAAGGGCGCACGTGTCAGAGATCTGGCTGGCGTCTTCTGTCTACCGGAGAAAGATTTTTCTAAAAGTGTAAATCTCACCACTATCCCTTCTTTTTCTCCCATTCACCTGACTGTTTCTTTCACTCTCACCTTTTTCCATTTTGTCGGATCTTACCCGTGGACTAATATCTTTGCGATGCTGGGGTACTTTCTTCGCCCTCTCACGCTGCGATAGATCAACTTTGCAAAGAGCGTAGGCACGTGTCGTGTCGTGTTGCTGTTGACTGAAACACATGGCCCAAAGACCTACTGGCCCTAAATTTGAGAAAAGTGTGCCAAAGCGCGCTATGCGCTTTGGTATACGCTGTGGACGGGGGTGAGGTATTTTCTTACGATCGACACTTTTCACTTTTACAACTGGGCTATTGACTGACTGACCGATCGACCGACCGACCGACCGACCAACCGAACAACCGACCAACCCTCGATTCAAAGCCTCGAACAATAGCGGCGTCCCGCCATTTTTCTGAAAACCTAAAGTGCGTTGAAAGTTGAAGAGACGTCACCAGTTCTTATACGATAGGTTATAAATACATAAATCAATTGGTTTCTATCGATTTCGTTTTTGATATTCATTGCTCCTCGCGTGCAACACTGGTTCAAACAAAATCAAATTAAGTATTTCTTAATTCACACGGAGAGAAATTCAGAGTTCAATTTACTATTCTTGGTGTAATAACCACAATATGTAGTTAATTTTGGCTTCAACTACTTTTTCTGGACATCACAATCACATTTCCTGGTGAATCCACCCAGATCTTAAATTACTGTGACCACGAATGTTTCAACCAGGTGGTTTTTCTGTCAGTGTATGACGAGACAATAGAAGCCTAATCAAATTTACAATGTTTTACAGTGAATTCCATTAGAGATTCAGTTTGTTCCCCAGCCGCGATGATCCTATAGTAAATTTAACTACAAATTTCTCTTCGCGTAGAAGATAGTTCTGAATGTTTCATGAGGATGTCTCGATTTCCTTTGCATCGGTCAATACACTATTGATAATAAATAAAACAGGAATTGTTTACGGTTCTTACCGAAAAGTTAGTTCTAAAAGAAAACGATCAGTTCTAAAACGTAAAAACCTAATTCTCAATGAATTACCTAATTGTTAGTGAAATCTTTCCCTTCTTCTTTTTTTAAATCGAGTATTCAATATTGCCCTTCCTGGTTGAACGAACCGATCAATTCTCGCCAAACCTCATTGAATCTTGCACAATGTTCTGATCGAATCCCTTGTAAAAAAAAAAACGATAGAACTTTATAAAGAACGACGGGATTTGTATCAAATTCTATCGAATTTGAAGAATTTCCAATTTTTATTTTCAATTACATTATAACGATACAATTTCAATCATTTCCTGTCGTATAATCCAAGACTTAACGGTTTCAATCAACAATCAACGATGGAATGTCAATCGTAGTGTATGGGTAACTCACGTAACAATTTGTCTATCCTTTCGTATAGTAACTCAGACAAAAATTCCCGGGTGGGTGGGATTCCCAAATTCGCATGTGTCCTGCCTGGAAACCCTCTGGTTCCTGCTCGGGACCTGTCAGGTTCCCGCCCGGGACCAGCCAGGTGGTGACTCGAGCGGGAACCTGACAGGTCCCGAGCAGGAACCTGAGTCCACATGCGAATTTGGGAATCCCGCCCACCCGGAAATTTTTGTCTGGGAAACTTACGGATGAAAATCTATCGAATTTTATGATATTTTAACGAAAGCGTATAGCTATCACTCGATTTTGTGCGATCTTACTGCCCAAGTCATACAAGAACTTCTAAAATATGCTATGGTTATTCTACGAATAGAAATGGAATGTGCAAATGAGACTATTCTGAATAAATTTGTGGCGATATTCTATGCAGGTGCATAGCACATAATTTAATCTAAAAACGGTTGAACTGGAATCTCCTATCGTTTTAAATCAGATTTCTCTACACAGGAAATTACGAATAAAACTATTAGAATATGTATATGAAAAGTTTGATGAACCTTGATTCATTACGAACCAGAAACCACATTGAGAAAGATAAACAATTTTTGTATCGTTATCTATCGAATCCTTTTACCAGGGATCCCATTAAATTGAATTTTGTCAGATTCTATGGATTCCCTAGTAGAAATTTTGATATGGAAAACATCAGGTCCAGATCAGGCATGCCTGATTTCCATTCAGGGCCTGACTTGAGTATCTGATAAGGCCCTGACAAAAATGTAACGCAGGGAAAAGACAAGGTCCTGATCAGGAGAACTAAACGTTTCCCAATCAGGATCTGATTAGGGTGGTGATTGAATTCCCAATCACGACATTATCTAAGCTATATTCTAACATTCAATTTAATTTTCATGGAATTCACTTTCCATAAAATTCTTTGAAACTCCCCCAACAGAAGAAATTATACTGATGATCCAAATAGACCTCAATTGAACATTTAAAAAGACAGGTGAATTTCTAATGAGTCCTGTGAAAATTCTGAATAGTTTGATACATTCATCGTTCTGAATTGATCAGGTCCTGATTTGGCTGTCTTGTCAGTTATCACATGATTGAAATACGGATGAGGCAAGGCAATCCTGATCAGGTCCTGATAGGAATACCATGTCTGGGTTACTGAAAGGGGAAATCTGGCTGGGACCTGTCAACAACCTCGCCTTACATTGTTGTAAGGTCCTAAACAGGATGCCATGTCAGGATCTGATAAGGTAATTCAAAGTTTTCCTTCATTAGGAGTTCCTTATTCCAGCCTTACGAGGGCCATGCTTCTAATAGGGAATTCCCTGTCAAATTTCTACCAGGGTTTTTTAAACCGGGGCTGTTGCGGAATGAGCCTTTCGCACCATATCAAGGGGTAGAGGAAGTTCAGAAGCGATATTTATTGTGAAAAAATTAGACTTCATGCCAAAAGTAAAATTGAGGAAGTGATAAATAGTTCAACAAATACCTGTCACACAAATGTTCTCCTGTTTTTAAATCGAGTGTCCGCCGTTCCGGTTAGTTCTTAAATTTCCTTAGAATATGCCCTGATTGTTTACACGGGGGAAAGAAATTGCTGACGGGGCCAATCGAGGTATTATATACAGAATAACTTCAAATAAGAAACTTTCGCTCCCACAGCCAACTGCACTGTAAAGAAAAAGGTGTTCAATTCCAAACAAAAATGCTTCGGGAGTTTGCAAATGATTTTCGAACTTTCTTTGTGGATTGGCAAACAAAAATTTGGGAAGTTCCGAAAATCACTGTAAAATCATCAAACTTTTTGGATATTCGATAATTTCCGAAGAAAGTTTGTGTAAAAAGTTGCCAAAGTTTCTTTGGCAGTTTTGGAAGTATTTTTTTCTTTACAGTGTGGACTGATGAGTGAGTAAGATAATTAACTGGAACAACAAATTTAGCTGGAGGAGTAAAGATTTTTTGTTGTCACAACTAAAAAATTTCCTGTCGTAGCTAACAAAGTTGCTTCCATCGCAAATAGTTTGTGAATTTGCTAAATTTAATAGCGATTTTGTGATTTCATCAATTTTAAGTCACCATCAAATGGATCCATCGATGCAATCGTTTTGAACTGAATCACACATTTGGAATGCCAAACGATCTGTTCAACCACCTTCATCCTTGGTTACAAAAATCAATCCAATGACATGAAATTTAACGAGATTTGGTTAGAACATTGTTCAAGATTCAATCAGAATCACATTGAAAAAATACTTTCATCTGATTGAATCTCATTGACAAATGCTTGAATAGGATTTGGTCAGAACATTTTACAAGATTCAATGACATTTGACGAGAATCAATAGTTTTTTTTCTCAACCAGGTATTGTTCTCAATGTATGAAGGCACTCCGGGTCCGATAGTTTCTCGTTTTGCTTCCTCGTTAGAGGAAAGCTTTGCGATTGTTTCGAAATTTTTGTTATCTCCAAATTCAAACCCTCTTGGACCAAAATGTTCCTCGAAGCTCGGGGAAAGATTTTGGTTCCGTGCCTGTCTGCTATCTGTCTGTGTGGATGTAAACCCCCCTAAAATTGCGATCACGGATATCTTCCGTTCCTGTTATCCGATCATCACGAAATTTTCACTCCGGTTGCAGTCGGTGTCAATAGTGGTCCCGTATGAATTTCGACGTGATCTTTTGATTCTGCGATCACGCATATCTCCGCTTTTCATCATCCGATCTCGATGAAACTTGAACCACGCTCTAGTCATAACTTGATAGCGATATCATATAAGTTTCATCCCACACGGAGAAAAAGGAATTCGCTGTGGCAGTGAAATCTACTTTTGCTGGGTTCCTTTTGCCAGAGCAGCAAATTTCTTGCTGTGACAGCAAACTATTTGCTGTTCCAGCAATCTTGTTAGCTGCGACAGCGAATTTTTAGCTGTGGCAGCAAAAAATGTTTGCTATCCCAGCAAAATTTGTTTGCTATTCTCTATATAATACTGAAAATTTGCTGGCGGAGGAAACATTTTTTGCTGCCACAGCTAAAAAATTGCTGTCGTAGCTAACACGATTGCTACGTCAGCAAAAAATTTTGCTATTCTATATATAATACCTCGATTTGCTGCGTCAGCAAATTTTTTCTCTCCGTGCAATCGGTTGAAAACTCTGGGGAATCTTTTTTCTTAGATCTGCATTATTTTTGAAGGCATGCACTTCTTGTGTCCATATCATCCGAATACCATGGAACTCTGAGTATATTCGGTTCACGAGGTCATAGTTGTATGATAGAAAATTTCAGACAAATCGGAAATGGGGGGAAGAAGATGGTGGTAAGCAGTGAGCTTCAAAACGAAATTAAAAAATTTTGTAAATACCGCAATCATGCGAATATTTTTCATTCCTATCATCCGATCGTTATGAAATTTTTACCACAGTTTTATGCAGTGTTGATAATGGTTCCATATAAGTTTCAACCTGATCCTTACAAAAAAACGAGACGGGGAGAAGAAATATGTGATCAAAAATTATGATTTTGTGATCGAGCATGATTTCGCTTTCTGTTATTCGATTGCGATGAAATTCATATCACGATTCAGTTATGATCTCATAGTGGTCCCATATGAGTTTCATCCCAAACGGTTGAGTAAATGTTGAAAATGAGTCTTCGGCAATCTGCATCGTTTCTTCTCGTTTTGCTTATCCGATCGTTTCGAAATTGTTATTACACACTGAGAAAAAGGATTCGTTGACTCAAATGAGATTTGTTTACAGTAAATAAATCGTATATTTGGATATGAGCAAAGAAATATTTAGTAATATTCATTTTATCACATTGTTGTTGAATACACCACATATTTCTTTGAGTCAACTTCATACCGATTATGATTCGATAAATCTGAATTTGACGAGAATTCATATTCATTCACATTAACTTCAATCACTTTGAATCAAATGAATGATTTGGTTATAGTTAATAAATATGAATTTCTTGACTCAACACAATGTTTGGTTATAATCAATATGTCTTATTTGTATGAAATGATACTTCTTGAAAATGCTCAACCAAATGCGTTGATTTGTCAGAAGGAAACCTTTTTCTCAGTGCAGTTGTGGACTAGGGTGATAGTGGTCCCATATAAGTTCCAACCTGATTCATTCCCAAGTGTGTATCAACGGCGGGCCCAATCTGAGCCCTGGGTGGGTGCCCATGCTGCCCAACGTGGGGCCAAGCTGGGCAGACGAATGGAGCCAACCCTGAGATGATAACATCGTTCCCAGCTTGGCTGTATTGCTTTGCCCGAGGATTGGTAACACCTGGGGGCCTAGCATGAACCCAGACTGCCTAGTCAATCGATACTGCCCCTTCCTTTCCTTTCCTAGTGTTGAGCCCCATCGTTACCTTACATGTTGTAGCAAATCGGGTGAAAATATTAACTTGACGTAATTACTTTTTGTAATAACGAATTCATACCCGAATGAACTTATATTTCTAACAAGTGCCTCTTACTGATCAAAAAGTACCCGGAGTTTCTTAATGAAACGAAAACGGTTCAATTATTCATCGATATTCACTTTATTTCCTTCGAAGTTATCTCCATTGCAAGCAATACACATATACCAACGCTTCTCCCAATCTTCAAAACATTTTGCATAGGCCGATTTTGGAATCGCCTTCAGTTCCTTCCGCGAATTGTACTTTATTGCCTCAATCGTCTCAAAACGCTTTCCGCGAAGTGGTAACTCGGGTCGTGGGAATAGGGAAAAATCACAAGGAGCCATATCAGGTGAATACGGAGCTTGAGGAACGGTATGAACATTGTTTTTAGTCAAATAATCGCGTACAAGATGAGATGTGTGTGCCGGTGCGTTATCGCGATGAAGAAACCACGAGTTATCTCTCCACAATTCTGGTCTCTTGCGACGAATGTTTTCCCTCAAAAGCTTCAATACGCTTACGTAATATTCCTTATTCACTGTCTGACCTGGTGGGAGAAGTTCAAAATGGACCACACCACGGCAATCAAAGAAAACAGTCAACAAAACCTTGATTTTAGATCGACTTTGTCGCGGTTTTTTAGCTTTTGACTCGTCTGAAAAGCGCCATTCCGATGATCGTTGGTTAGTTTCGATGTCATATTCATAGACCCATGTTTCGTCACCGGTAATGATGCCTTCGATAACATTTTGGCCCAAAGAAAGCATTTCTTTAGCAACATCGATGCGATGCTGTTTCTGCAACAAATTCAACACTCCCGGCCCAAGCCGTGCTTCGACTCGTCTCATGGCCAAAATATTGTGCATAACGTTCTGCACCGATCCGAACGAGACACCAAGATCGGATACTATCTCCCTGATGCTCACACGACGATTTGCGAGGACGATTTCTTGAATTTTATCAATATTTTCGTCAGTGATACTGGTGGATGGACGACCGGAACGAGGCAAATCATCAACCACGATACAACCTGCTTTAAACTCTTTGTACCACTCGTACGCTTGTGTTTTCGACATCGTCGAGTCCCTGTAGGTTTCTGTTAACATCTTCAACGCTTCCGCATATGAAATTTTGTTAAAAACACAAAATTTTAGACAAACTCTTTGCTCAACCAAATTCGACATTGCGAAATTCGCAGAACACAACGAACACTGACTCGTTTACAAGGCAACGCGCACTAACTTCTGACGAATGAGGCGCAAACAGACATTTGAGCGCTAAATAACAGATGAAAGAACATGGAAAACAAAAGATTCCGACAATATCTCAAGCGCGGTTTGTTTGAATAGAGAATTCCGCGTACTTTTCACTCTGAAGGTACGATCCGAAAGAATTTGAAAATCATTAATTTCAAGTTGTGCCCCAACACGAACGAGGAAACCACGTGCCAATTGGCAGAGTTTCTTATGTTTAAGGAGGTTCGTAGGATAATCAACGATTAAAAAAAACACCATGCATTTTTTTTTTAAACCAACTTTCCTTATTACGTGTTACAAATCAGTGCGTTCGCCGTATATAATAATACAATTCAATGTCATGTCGTATATATATGTATACATACTCTGACGCATATTTATACATACATATACGTTACATATATGTATATATACACAGAACAATCTTAATTAAATGATCTTTAATTGGGAAAAAATTGCGAGATATATTATATATCTGATGAGACTTCTGTCTTAGCAACGTTACTCACATCATCTTCATCATCATCATCATCATCATCATCTTTATCATTATTACCTTCATCATCATCATCATCTTCATCATTCGTACATCGCCACACAGTTAATTATACAATTCTCTCTCATCGAACAACGAGCGCTTACATTTTTTTTTCTCTGATTAATTCTCTGATCCTGGCACGAATTTATTTCTTCGTATTCGTTTTTTTTCCCGATACTCGAGAGATATTTTACCCGAAAAATAATATCCGCAATAGCGAAGAAGCATTTTGTTAAACAATAACATTGATGGGTGTTGTAAAATCATTCGTGTAAGGATCATTTCGAGACTGTTTTTCTTCCCTTGTTCCTCACTTCCACACTCCACATCAGCGAAATATTTTCAACGAATTATGATAAATTTGAATTCGATCTGGGATCGACTGTTCGAAATGTTGTAAATGTTTCGTTACATTCTTTACACGCATTTCGAATAGTTAAGCTGGAATTTTTCATGTTTCCCCACCTATGTGCTGGTACGAAATGTTATTTGCATTTGAGAAAGTAGAATATGAAATTTTTAATTTGTGGTTGGTCTGCAACTGTCGAGTGTGATGAAGAAATTTGACCAGGATTTTGTGGGAAATATTCCCTATGAGATGAGGGATGGATTGTTTTATATGGTTTTGTTATGTAGATTTGTTTTCATTGAGGTTTTGAATGGAACGCATAGCAATGGTATGGATTTATTCAGGGTTGGGAAGGGTTATTGGGGGTTCTGGTTGCCTAATTATTGTCCACTGTTTTAGTTTGGAACATGGCTATCTGGTACTGGTATTGGACCGTGTTGAGAGAATAGGAGCTTCCCAGCAAACACGAATACTGGCGTTTCAAAGGACCAATAACGGGACTTCCTTGGCATGACAGGGCTATCAACGGTCCATTGAAACGCCATTAATCATTGTTTTTAGGGTTTATAGGTCAATTCAACATTGCAATGATTTTCCTAATGGAATCGAATACATTGATTCAACACCGTGGTTTTCTGGTGTATTTGTGAACTTACCCGCTCTACACCAAGCGATCACCCTAAATATTTTCAGTTGTAGTACAGTTACACTGAAATTTCACCAAATTCACATTCATTTTCTACTGAAAACAAATCAAGAGACATTGGTGTAAAAAATTCACAAAATATCACTGATTTCTCACTTGATTTGTACTGACATCAAATTTACACCGAAAAAACACGACGTAACATTTCCATCAGAGTTTAGGTTGATATGGGTTGAATTAAACCTTCACACCGCAAACTGAAGCGTGTTCTTGTATTCAATTTTAACACACTTCAGTTTTCAGTGTAGTTGACATTGCTCTGAACGTATTCTATAATTTCAGATGCTTTTGGCGAGGCTAATCTTAATTCCAATAAAATATGATGCTGTAGAGAACGTTTAATGAACGTGCAATGAGAATACAGACATTTCAACGTTTATTTGACTCTCGTCAACGCATATCGACTTGAAATTAATCCAAAATCGACCTCTCCCCTAGCGGAGGAAAATTTCTGGCAAACTTCAGAGATTTTCAGTGAAGAGTTTTTCAAAGGATTTCAGAGGTGTTGATAGTTTTGTTTTTTTAGAGATTTTTAGTGTCTTTTTAGATCAATTTAGAGGTTTTCAGAGAAATTTTCAGTGCCAAAATATGTCCAATAAGCAAGAATTTTTCCAAATTTTTCAAAGATTCTAAGAGTTCAGAGATTTTTGCGAGTTTTTTCCGAATTTTTCTGTGAAATTCAGAGATGTTGAAGAGAAAGTTCTGTCACTGAAGGGATCTTTGAAGGAGATCGATTCTGTTTTTATGTAAACAGTATATAATTTTCAGAGATTTCAATAAAAATTCGATATTTTTCATATAAGAAGGATCGATCTTTTTCAAAGATTACTGTCACAGGGAATTACCAAATCTTGAGAAAACCCGAAAGAAGGGAGGAAGGAAGTTATCATCAGTGTTGTTCTTACTCTTCATGAATGAATTTTGAAGGTTTGATCTACCTTCTATTCATCAAACAAAGGGTCATTTTCTCAAAATATGAAATCAATTTCCACATGAAACAAAAAATGGCACTGTAGCTGTCCCTTCACAAAAATTCAAAATATGGCCCAAGACTCAATGAACGACATAGGACTTGTTTAAATCAATCAATTTTCAAAAAGAGTGACATCGATTTGCGACCAAAATTTTCTTCCAACAAGTTTAATCAAAAATTCTACGACATTCCCTAGGGTTTAAGCTATATTCTGAGAAGAATTTTGGATTCTTCGAAGACCAGCATGAATAATGATTTTTGTTTTTTCAAACGTATATGAATATTTTTTTGTATATGTCTTGGGACCTCATCGCAGAGAAAATTAGAAGCTAATAAATCTTCCCATTTATTCTTAATCGCTCCGAGAAAGTGACCCTTGATTCAATGAATACAAGGGGGTATTACCCCTTCAAGGGATAGTCGCAGACCACTTTTTTCAGGGTGAGAAAACTTGACCTTGGAAACAGAGCCGTAGCTTGAAGTTTTGGTTAAAGGAACTGATGGATTCTCGCCAAAACTCATTGAATCTGATTGAATCGTGTATGATACTATACATCCGACTTCTCTCGTAAAAATAAATCATATAAGATCATTCAAAAATCATATGTGATCCATATAAAATTCATATATGGTCATATACGGCCATATATAATCCGTACATAATCCATATTGAATCCTTTTATGGTCCATATATGACCCATTAATGCAAGATTTTTTCACGTATGTAAAAAAATTCTGCCATACATGAAATATTTTTTGCATACATGGATTATATATGAATTATATCATATATGGTCATATATGGATTTTATATGGATTTTATGTGGATTATATACACTGTAAAAAATAATGGAAATTTTCCTATACGTGGCAACTGGAAAATTCTGATTATGGAATGGGAAATCAATTTCCTACAAATTTATATGGAATTTCCCATGAATTTAACTGAAAATTCCCAATCTTGTGGAATTTTTACTATCATTTCCCAGCAAATTTCCAGCAAAATACGGAAAATTCCTGACGCATGTATGTGTTCATTACTTCTGAACATTTATGTGCAGTTTCCCATAGAAATTTTTTACAGTGTATGATTCCACCCCTAGTAAAAAAGGGTCATATATATGTCTTATGTATAATTATCAGATTTTATGTGATTATTATTGGAATCCATATATAGTCATATATATGAATTATACATGGAGCTATATATAAAATTTGAAGTGACTATATATGAAGTTAGTTTTCCCATGTATAGTCATTTCAAATTTTGAATATAGCCCCATATATAACTAAATATATGACTATATATGGATTACAATAATACTTATATAAAATCCGATAATTATATATAAGGCATATATAATCTTTTTTTACTAGGGACAGGTTTTCATGTATGGACCATATATGGATTATATATGTATTATGTATGAATTCTGAATGGGTCATATACGTTCAATTGTCACTAGGAGTTTTGTTAATGAGTTTTGGTCGGACGAATGCATCTCCTCAACGTGAATCTGCCCTGGCGAAAATGAACTGTCAAAGTTCAATGCGAGGTCTACACTTCACTGTAAAAAAATTCCAAAAATGTGATTGTAATTTTCTACAGTTTTGCTGAATTTCGAGAAACATGGCTGAATTTTCAGAATATGTTCTGACCTTCGTTTGAAGTTTCTTAAAATTCAGTAGAATTTATCTGATAATTCAGAAAAAAATGGCGGAAAAAAATTAAAGTCATACAGTTTTTCAATTTTCAGGAATAAATTCTTTTGCAGTTCTCATTTTCACTAGGGTGATTCAATCTTGCCAAATTTGATTGAATCTTGGACAATTTTCTGGTCAATTCTTATTGAATTTTATCTGATCAGATTCGATGAATTTTTCCAATCAGGACAGGGCAAGGATCTGACTTTTGCATTCTTTGATCTCTGATTTTGCGTCTTCTCAAGGCGAATGTTTCTGGCTCAGACACCATCCACAGCCCTGCTTGGATGGAGAAGAAAAGATACTAATGACAAGCATCCGGATTATACTAATTTTTCCTAGTCCCTATTATCAATATTTTAAGAAGTATTATCCAGATCATAAGAAGTAAAATGCAGTTTATAAGGAATAATGAGAAGTTATTAAAGACTAGTTTCTCATGGGTATAATCTAGATTCTTGTCCTCATATACTAAGCTGTATAATATTTCTTATACCCATTAGTATCTATTTTTCCCTAGCGGATCTGGGTGAACCGAAAAGCGACTAAAAATTCCGGTTACATTCTGGTGAAAAGTCCTGGTTTTGGTAACTTCTTGGTCGTTTAGGACATTTTTTCCAACAAAAATTGACCAAAATTCAACCAATTTCAATTTAGTGATTTTTCAGTCGTTTTCTGGTGATTTTATGGGTTTTTAGGATGGGGGCCAAATCAACGAAACCGTTAGTTGGAAAGAATAAGACATCATATATTATACACCTCTTCCTTTTCAACCAATGGTTTCGTTGATTTGTCCTTTCGTTGATTCGGCCCCCATCCTAATGTATGATGTCTTATTCTTTCCAACTAACGGTTTCGTTGATTTGGTTTTTCGTTGATTTGGCCCCCATCCGATTTTTACCTAAAAAATACCAAAAAGATTCCAAAGACGGACCACATTTTTTGGTGGCAGATTTGTTCCAAGTAACCGTTGGTTTCCGGTCACAAATAGGTCATTGCATGGTCAAAACCATCTGGGTAACCATTTTCCGACCAAATTTTGACCAAACCAAAAAATAACCGAAAAAATTGGTCACTTTGGAATCGCTAGGGTTCTCCGTGTGGAAAGATTAATTCCGGACGCAAAACCAGAATGCTTGAAGAAGAACCATTCATTTCCCATGTGAAACTTGACCAGTGGCGCAAGGTTGACTCAGCTCTGGTGAGCTTTGGCGGAACGCCTCAGTCTTGACGCCTTGTGCAACGGTGGTGAAAGATAGCCAATGTTGGAGTAGGCTTGATTCAATGATTCTGCCATGATTGGCCGATACAAAACTTTTGTTATGAAACTAATGTTGGTTCAATCTTGAACCAATGCTGGCACAAACTTTCGCCAACACTGATTCAACACAGGTATGATATTCCCTCTATTGTCAATCAACGTTGGCCCAATATAAATCCTCCACGTTTGGCTGTCAGCTTGGTCTAAGTCATCGCAAAATAGCAAAATTTTTACACGGGTTCAGTTGTCCACTTTCCACCCCTGATACAGAATATCTTACACAGCACCACTGTAATTCAGGGCATAATTTGAGGGTCAGTTCTAACCAGAAAGTTGATTCTACAAGGAAACGGTTAGTATAATGGCACGTTTCCAATATAATTTATGTATAAATTGTATCTTAAAATTCTTCCACTTGGGTTTCTTCTCTGCCCGAGTAAAAATGTTAATTTCGGTTCGCCAAACGGGACTGGTGCAGACGTGTTGCATTTTTGTGCGGTACTGTTGCAGATTTAGTGCGGGCACATCACATCCGCAACAGTACCGCAGAAAAATGCAACACGCCCGCACCAGTCCTGTTTAGCGAACCCGAAATGAAAATTTTTAGTCGGGTGTTTCTTAAAATTGAGTCTACAATGTTTCGGTTAGTTCTAGATTTTACTTAGATTATGCCTTGTTGTTATTTATGAATTCTCTGGGGACCTGTGATGCTGTATGGGCTGTATGTTACCATTCCCGCTTCCCTACGAAGTGCAGAAATACAATGCCTCTGAATCCCGTTGAAGACCATTCCACTATTCTTTTTTCTTGAGTTTTCGATTTCAATGCCCCAACAATGCAAATTCTTCCAATCCTGGCCTCATTCTTCATCACACTCTCGATTTTAACCCACAGAACCAGAACTTGTGATGATTCTATAGCACAAATAAAACATATAACACGTAAAATGTGACAAGAATTGCACTCACCATCCGTTTCACACGATTATTACATTTGGCCATTTTCTCAAAATTTCCAAGTGAAAATAATAATCCGTAATAATAATGATAATTATATAACGATAACATACGTGTACGTATAATATATATGTATGTATAGCCGTGTTCAAATCGTGGACAGTGTACCCTGTATTATTACATATATATCTTTATGTCCATTGTTAAAAGACAATTATCATTTAGATTATAAAATCAATATGTGCAAGAGGTGGGCGTAATTTGTTTTCTTCTGTACTTCATTCAACGATTATCCTTCCATTCCGATTGAACCGCCCGCCGCGATCTGTCACTAACAGGACCAGCGAGATTTCATAATACTCGTCAGATATTCCCAGGAGGAATTGGTTCGTAAAGGTGCGCGTTGAGGGCGCTCTAATTACATTCTCGCGCCAGTCCTAGTCACAGATCCTCGATCACAATCATTTACACATTCCATTTTCCACACATTGAATCCAACACTTTCGTTCGTTCTCCTATCGAGAAATAATAAATAATCGACGTAATTACAGTAACAATAATAATAATAATAATAATAACAATAATAATAAATTGTTGTGAGTCAAATTTAATTACCTATACGCGTCTCTCTCTCCCTCTTTGTGGAATGTCACGCTAATTCTATTTATCCGCTCTTGTTTTGTTTTTTCTTCGACGAGATCAAGACGAGACTCCTCGAGAGCTCGAGAGTCATTATCTATCTACATCACATTGTCTTCTTTCAATTTCTACGTTTCGACTACAGACGACTACCTCTGCTGGGAAAGTAGCCAATAGTCGAACATCGCGGGGCATTTCATGTGCGTATTTTTTGTAAACTCACTCACTCTCTCACTTCTCTCTTTCTCGCACACAACATTTATTCATCTTTTGCCTCATGTATTTACAGATATCTTTTATTTGATTCTTTTTTTTATTTATTTCCTTCGATCGGTATGAGATATTCTTTTGGATACAATTTTCGCATTCGAGCGCATTTCCTTCCCCTTGGTTTTTTTTTTATATCATCGCATTGTGGTCTCGGTGCGTGGAGTAACGTTATCGTCATCCGTATGTACAAGCTCTTCGATTACCGACTTGTCGTAGACTAGATTCGATTGTCGATAACAATGTTCACGGGGAAAAAATTTCATTGAATTTTGCCCAATCGAACCTCCCTTTTCTGCGGGGTATCAAAGATCAGCGTGAGCTAATTGTTCGGCTCAAGAACTGAGATTCAGTTGGATTCCACTGGGAGAAAAGTTTGTTTGTAACGAAGAAGCCTTAGTAGAAATTATTATTGGGAATTGAATGAACCCCAGTTAGTTGTTCCAGATGTTAGGTTGGTTTCTAGCTAGTTTTGTAACACACTTTCTAGCCTGTCCCATCCAGATGTCCCAGGGAATTGCTAGGAGCTTGTTCAAATCTGATGAATGATTTTTATTCAACTTTGCAAATGCACTTGTTAGAACTGATAACGTCATTTAAAAAATCACTGCAAAATCTAAGGTCTCCAACAGTTGAATATATCGTTGTTCCATCACTGATTCGTTTCGATAAACGATTCAAACTTCAGCAAAATTGAAATCTGCTCAATAGATTTTAGCCAGGAGAAGAAAATTCAGATCTACCTAGATGTAATTAGATCTTGCGAGATCTGGAAAAATTGAAAATGTAGATCTATAATACGTAAATCTAAATCAACAAAAATTTCACGTCAATTAATCCTAGAACGGGCACGTGAAAAACACAGGAAATTTCAAATGGCTGTAACTCATTTGAAACTTGAGGGGATTCATTACTCCCTGAAAAAGTTACTAGATTCCAAATTTCTCCCCCCAGTTTTCTCAGAAACGAACACATAAAATGAAAAATAATGAGTAGCTGCATTTTTTTCAATAGCACAAGAAGATGCACCTGCTCATTAAAATTGATTCTATTCATTGATCACTGAGAAAACTGGGGGGAGAGATCTAGTAACTTGGCTTGTGGTGAATCGCCTTAACGGATTTCAACTCACCATGGGCGGTTTTTGTTCGTCAGGATGTACGCTTTGAAGATATTTGGGTGATAAACTACAGAGATGAAGAGAGGCTCAGATGCTGGGGTAGAAAAAAATGTCCTGCGGTCCTAAAAGACTCCGCATGCCCGTTTCAGGGTTAATTGCAATTTGCATGCATCAATTGCCTATTCACGAAAAGAATAATTGAGCTGGACCTGCGAAGTGGCTAGCACGGACACGGACAGTCATTAAATTAACTCCTGCAGCTAAATTTCAGTTTTGACAGCAAAAAAATTTGCCTTTGTAGCTGGTTTATTTGCTGTAACAGCTAAAATTTAGCTGCGGGAGCTAATTTAATCGCTGTCCGTGTCCGTGCTAGCCACTCCACTACTGCAGCTAAATTATTTTTTCCGTGTTTCCTTTATTTTTACATAGTTTCTAAGAATTGAATATCTTTGGAAAAAATTCATTAGATTCCCGTTGGATTTTTTTAGATCTACGTTGACACAATCTATTGTATCTGAGTCAATCTTTCCTGGGTACAGGGGTCAAATTTGTGCACGCTATACTGGGTTCACCATTCTCAATATGTCACTTTTTATACCAGATTTTCAATCAGCATTTAGCAACGGAAAGAAATAATTAGCTATCACTTGGAAAGCTAAAAATTAGTTACAGGAGCTATTTTTTAGCTGTTACAGCTATTCACTTAGCGGTAGCAGCCAGAAATGTGGCAGCCACAGTGAAAATTCAACAGCTAAATTATTTGGCTATTCAAATATCAACCACCAATTTTCTGCAGTTACAGCTACAATTATTTTGGCTACAGCAGTGAAAAAAGGTTGCTAAAGAAGTGAATATCTGTCAAAGCTATTTCATTTTTTTTGCCTGTCTAGTCAGATCGCAAGTAATTTCTGTTCTTGAGTTCCCAAAAATCCCAGTTGATGGCTAGAATAGAATTTTCCAAAGAGAATCGAATTTGGTTTTCTATCAGAATTAAGGGGTAATATCACTTTGCGAACGGAAAAATTCAAAGGTTATTTTCAAAGTGTTGCCATGGAGTCAAAAAAATTATGAATCTATGGGGTCTTCTGCATAGGAAAGTACTGGTCTTTGGATAAAAAAACACTTACTCATTCAATTTTCAAAATCCAAAATGGCGGCATGGCAGTACCGGTCCAAAAAACATTGTTTGTCTCATGGGTTAAAACGGGCGTACCGCTGCTACAGGTCACAATTTTCAATATAGAACAAAAAATCAAACGTTCCTCAAAATCTAGCTAGCTACGTAGGATTTTTTCGAAAAAACAAATTTCGAAGAAAATGGCGTCATTTTGAAATTTTTTCCCCCGATTTTTTCGAAAAACATCGTACGAAAATTGGCTATAAAATCGGTAAAAAAGCTGATATCGAAAAAATTCTATGCAGATAGCTTAATTTTGAGTTATTGTCTGAGAAACTTTTTCATCTTTTGTTCTAGATTGTAAATTGTAACCTGTAGAGGTACGCCCATGAGGAAAAAAATCTCATTTTGGCCGTACTACCTTGCCGCTTTTTTGGATTAAAAAAATTGAATAAAAAGTGTTCTTTGGATCCAAAGACTAGTACTTTCATATGCAAAAGACCCCATACATTGATCATTTTTTTTGGCTTCATGGCAACACTTTGGAAATAACGTCAATTTTCCCGTCCACAGAGTGATATTGCCCCTTAAATAATCCAAGGCAATGATCTTTGACTGTAAAAAACGCGGTAAAAAATAAAGCTCATACTCGACGTATCTCAGGTATCGCACGGGAAAAATAATTTAACTGCAACAGCCAAGGGGACAGTACGAACATGGACAGCTATTAAATTAGCTCCTGAAGCTAAATTTCAACTGTTACAGCGAAAAAATTTACATCTGTAGCTAATTTATTGGCCGTAACAGTTGGAAATTCAGCTGCAGGAGCTAATTGATTAGCTGTCCGTGTCTGTGCTAGCCACTCAGTAGTGTTTTGTTCTCGTCCCATCTCGCCGAGACTCACCGGGTCTCGATTTGGTCTCGGAATTCATAATCTCGCTTTTGTCTGGACAAAATCAGTATCGTCAAGGTCTCGAGTCGAGATCCTCGCCATTCTCGGTTTCGACATGTCGGCATTTTATACGTTTCGGTGTATCGTCGAGATTCTCGACTTGGCAGGTATCGTCGCGATTTGAAAGAGTAATTGTTCGTCTCGGTCTCGTCCGGAACACTACCACTCAGCTCCCGTGTGGAAATTTTTCCGGGCTCAGACCTGGACCAGGTTTGTAATCCCTACTTGAAATGTGGCCCTGGTTGGGACATCTGGATTGACCCCTACTTGGGGTGTTGCGCTTTTCAATCTAGGCCTCGTAATGGTTCCCAAACTTGGCCCACATCAAGAATTCAACTTGGGCCAACTTAGGGAGTTCATTTTAGCCCATATGAATAATTTTCAAATTTCATCTTGCACTGGGCCCCAAGGATATTTGGGTGATATTCCTCGGATAAAAGACAAATGAATTCGCTCCAGCGAAATGTTCTTTGAGGGTTAACTTTTGATAGATCTATGTTTTATGTAAAATTACCATCAAATCAAAAACAAATGAAAATTCCCATGCGCTCTTGTATGTAAATTTTCAGAAAGGTAATCCAATATTTTTCCCAGTCAGCCAAAGGTGTATCAATTGTTATAACCTGAAAACTAAGAGCACTGGAAGAATAACTTTCAAAAACGTAGAAATCAAGGTACGTTTTAATTCATTCAGTGTCAGAGATTTCCCTGGTAGAAATAAAAGACAATGCAATTTTGACCTAACAGCATTGAGCATGCCCCGAATGTACGTTAGCTTTGATTTTTACTTAACAGGATACGAGAATTACAATCCGAAGTATTTGGTGAAAATCCTGTTGACTAGTTTGAAATACTCTATAGACTCTAATCCTACCAACGTTGATATGAAGGATTCCGTTGTTGCATCCCAGGTAGCACAAGCACGTTCTGAGAATGTTCTAAGAATATACGTGGAGGATATTCGAATATTCTATGGAGATTCTTATTACGTGCGAATATATTCTACGCACATTCTCAGAATGTTTGAATGAGACTGTTTCAAATATTCTCAGAATATTATGCCACGAATATTGTGGGAATATTATAAGAAAATGCTGTCAAAATAGAAATTCCTGGCAATATAACTTCTGTATATAACCGGAAACTAATTCACAATCAATTTTTTCACTCATTAAACATCTGTAATCATGGATTCTTAGCAATATTATGGATTCCCATGGATGGGTGAGATACTTATGATTCGCAACAAGTAATCATAATATATACGATATTTCCTAATACTTTATTACACTTTTGATGATTATTTTTCACGCATGACGCTCTCAAAACATTCTGGATATTAGAATGCACATTTATAAATTTCTCGTTCCCCAAATACAAATTAAAATAATATATTATCCAAGGATCTGTCGCCTGTCAACAACATTATCCGCCATTACTGAATTCATGTCATTAAGATGCTTGCGCATGCGCTGCTCATCAATCTACCTACTAACTTTGTACGCATATTGTACGAACGTTCCTAGAATATTCGAAACAGTCCCATTCAAATGTTCTAAGAATCTTCTATGAATATTTACGAAGCTTCTACACTCTTTGTAAGAATATTCGATACAGTACGTTTTACGGATGTTGTGAGAATATTCTCAGAATATTCTGTGTTACATGGGATGTGTATAGATTAATAACACCAAAAAAGGGTATTTTTTGTTTATCACCTCCTCCCAATGTTCAGAAAATACTGAAAGAAAAAAAAACTTTCGATACACAAAATAATGAAATAAAATTTCAACCAGACAGGATTTTGACCCAGATCTGGCAGGTTCTGTTTGACTCTGTTTGACAGTTTCATGAGTGTTCAAACTGATGTACAGACCAAACAATGTCAAACAAACCTGTCAGATCTGGGTCAAAATGTTGTCCGGTTCTGTCAGATATTTTTAATGAGGGGGAACAATGATAGTCAACCATGATAGGCTTCTATAGGGTGTGGCCTACTGAACCCTAACTGGTGCTCACATGGGCCGTGGGTGTCAAGCTCTTATATTGGATGCCCAAGTTAAACCCTTACGGGGCCCGGACATACTTTAGAAGGATGTCCAGGATTAATTTCCACACAGGTTCCTGCAGCTAAATTACTTTCTCCTCGGAGGATGAATTTTTTTATTCATTTCCTGAATTTTCCACCATGGAAATGCGAATTATAAAAAAAAAAGAATTCCACGAGCATCGTTATCGACAATTGTTTGTATCATTTTCCACAATCGTTTTCCCCAATCGCATAGCTAAGCGCAAAAACGTCGTACATGTGCTGAAATATGTGAGTTTATTATGCAAGATAATGAAAAGATTTATCTATATAAAAGCGGCTTGTACCATCCTTCGCTTTGTACCGTCTCCTCTCCCTTCTCTCCCTTTCGAATCTTATTAACTGTCGCTTGTCGAGGATCAATCACGGAAGTGTAAATCACGTACATAATTCTCAGTTCTCATCCAATTCTCTGCATTTATATTATAAATCCCGCGTTCTGATCATCAACGTTGCCCTTCGCGCATCGAACGTTGTGTTTCGCGATCGGTGGATCCTAAAAATACTGAATGTGAATGATCGATCGGACGTAAGATCTCAATTTTCTCATCTTTTCTTATTGATTTGTTTTTTGTCTCGGTAAAAATAATAATTCGTTATTCGAAGAATATAATTATCTCATCGATGACTAGTTTGATGGGCTTTTTGTTTGCTTTCATAGAACCACTACATGATCATCACTGCTGCAGAAGAACGTACGTATGTTTTTGTTTTTTTTTTTAATAATAATAATCCTACCAGTTCTATGGTGTTTGTTTGTTTGTCGGTTTGCTTTGGTAAAATTCGTCACTTTTTTTTGCAAATTTTATCTTTAATGATTATTTATGTTTACTTTGTTCAATATAGAGCTTAATACCGCAGCTTGTTTTTTTTTCCTCAGCATAAAAAATTTGATAGGACGCGAATGAGCATATTGGAGAGGAGAGAGATCAATTTATTATTTGGTTATGTTTTTTTTGTTGCTTTGTTTTTTTCTTTACGCGCGAGAGCATTATCATTATTATTTTAATCATCAGAGATATTCTGTAAAAAAATTTTACAATATATGTGTTCATATGTACATAATATATTATACATATATATTTATGTACTTTATTGCATAGGCATTATTTCATCGGTAATAATTCTATGTATGTTTTTCTTGGGTTTATTCTTTTTTTTCAATTATTTATCATTATCATTCCTTTGTTTCGAATTTCTTTCGTCCTCGCGTCGTCGCTCTGTCGCTCTCGCCGCCGCTTTCGCCTCCTCACTTCGCTTTTATTTACTATTTGATGGCGAGATATAATTAATAATAACAATGATGGTATTAAGAATAGCGGATAATATTTTTTTTTTATTATCTATCTCGTGCCTCGCATGAGTCGCTATCGCTAACAATGAGGGTGTTACAATCTTTCTTGTTTCTTTTTCTTTTTTTCATCCCTATTCGTCGTTTGTATAAAGGACATTGTCGCGAGATGATTCCTCCCTTATTCATCCCTCGATCGCAACGATGAGTATTATTATTATAATATTAATAATATAATTATTATTTTAATATTACTCCTGCCTCGTGTGACGGTACACAAAGCTTTCGAAAATACTGCTTTTTTTTTATTCAATTTATTCATTTAGTGTTTTTTTTTGTTCGTCGTTTCTTTGAAATCTCAACATCGTCTAAGTAAGTTAATTAATAAGTAAGCGTTAAAAAAAAGGCGTTCAGTCGTTTGTGGCTCGATAAGTCGCACGAATTAAGATTTATCCACAATTCTTGTGGTGTTCCGATTATTATTATTATTATTATTATTTTCGTCCGAAGCGGCATCGAGGAGAATTATAATCAAATCTTTTTATCCGCGATTTCGATGCAAAGAAAATCCATGATGAAAATTAATAAAATACGGAGTCTCGTTATTTATTTCTATCCCTTTTCCTGACTCTCTCTCTCTCTCTCTCTCTCTCTCTCTCTCTCTCTCTCTCTCTCTCTTCGTTTCAACTAAATTGTGATCTCGGAGTGCAGAGAAGTGAAATACAATGTATAATTATCAGTACAATAACCGAATATAAAAATGAATTCTTTGGGTTTTTTTTTGACCTTACCCCCTGACGACTTCGTGTCTTTCTCTTCTTTTTTTGTTTGTAATGCTAGGAAATACTAAGTAGGTGAATCCTTCGTCCCTTACACGCTATTCTCAATGAAAATAAATTATTCTAAAATTGAATTATTATTTGAAAACTGTATGCTATTATCGTGTTGCATTTATCTCCTCTTTTCAACGTTCATTGATTTTTCTTCTTCGAAAGTATATTCTTCAATCGTTTTTACTTTCAGTATTTTGGTTTATGTTTTTCGTTTTTTTTCCACATTTTTAATCGAAATTATGAGAATTCGAGAAGTTCTAACGGTTCCGGAGCGTATGACGGTTGGTTGAGCTTATTCGATAGGAAGGATTTCAAATTTGATGCTTCGTATCATGACATCTAATATAAAGAAATAAGGATCGTTTGATGGCTGTGTAAATTGTAATAATCTTTATCGATAATGAATTATTCTTATTTTTTATATTAAATATCACAATGTTCTTTCGGTATTATTTTTTATGTTCAAATTGAAATTCATGGAACCACATCTGCGCGGTTTTGATCTATCGCAAATCAAACTATCTCTTTTTCCAGTTGAAAAAATGAAAAGAAAAGAAGAACAGGTAGCAAGCGGGGTGTGGTTCCATGTTATTTTCTTCTTACTTTAGCTCGATTCGATTCTATTCGATTCAACATTTCCGTTGTTAATATACTTTTTTTCCATATATTTTTTAAAGAACTTTAAAGGCAGCGATTCAGCGTACGTTTATCGTCCTTTCCGTTACTTTTCGGGACTCCGGCATCTCGATGGAGACGATTGTTGTTTCGATTGGATGATCTCGTACCAACATACACGTTCCCAAGCGTGTATGCGAGTAGTAATAATAATACCTTGTACAAATAATTGTTTTAGGTACCGCGAAGCTACCCTTTGGCTACTTCGAAGAGCGAACGGGGGAACGTCATTGCGGTTCCCGTGGTGGTGAGATAAGGGGATGATCTACAGGACATCTCGTCGTCCTCGAGTATTTGTCCCTTAACTGCCGTGATCTTGATCGAGTTCGTCTAAGGATTCGAGTCTGGCGATCGGTGCTTCGTTGATTGTAAATTCCCACGACATATCCTCGCTTGTTTGCCTGGATGGTTCTTGACGGGGTTGCAAGGTAACTTCTTGGGTCGTTGCCGTTGGGGCGGTTGTCGTACTTGTAGCTGGAGCCATCTGTCTGCTGTCCGAAGAACGTGGGTGTTGCTGCGGTCCGACCCCACTTGGTACATCGGTTGTTCCTCCACGGTGGTTACCCGGTTCTTTTCTTGGTTCCTCTACGCCGCGAGAAGGTCGTTGCGAGGTTCCGCCTCGATCTCCAGGGGTTACCGATACCACACAACTCCAAGGATCCTCTCCGTCTGGCTCGGAACGTTTGTTGAACGAACTGAAACTGAAATCACATTGTTTCTTGTGATTTTGATCATCATGATTTATGTTTTATTCGTTAATTTCGTATTGAGTGATTTATTTACATGAGATTTTAGAACGAAAAATTAAGGTACAAAATATTAGATAAAGTCACCCGTATGGAAATATTTCGCTGAAAAATGTCTGCAAAACTATGAAAAATATCTGAAAAAAAATGAAAAAACTCTGAGAATCTCTGAAATTTTGATGAGAAATCTAATATTTTTGGGACATTCTTTACAGACTTTTTTCAGAGTTTCTCAGAGTTTTTTCATACTTTTTCAGAGAAATAGTAACAAAATTGCACTCTGAAAAAACTCTGACAAAACTCTAATAAATTGTTGACATTTTTCTGATTATTGAAAAATCCTGAAATTCAATAAATACATTCATATGCCGTATTCAAATATCGTGTGTAAAAAAGTGTTTGAAAATTTTTTAATTTTTTTCTAAAAGTCAGAAAAATGTTAGCAATCCATCAGAGTTTTGTCAGAGTTTCTCAGAATTTTTTCATTTTTTTTCAGAGATTTTTCATAGTTTTACAGACATTTTTCAGCGAAATATTTCCATACGGGCAATTCCTGAATAAATCCTTTAACAACCATGGGGGGAAAAATTCTTGAATTTGGTTGAATTCAATTAAATGTCGTTGAATGTTGCTGAATTTCACTCACAAATTGGACTCTCTTTTCATGAAAAACCAATAAGAGAAGACGAATTTCAAGAAATTACGATGAAATTAAATCAAATTCACAAAACTTCGCCAATTTTCTTTGATTTTTGTGAAGATTTGGGGATTTTTGTCGATTTTTAATGAACAAATTGCCCAAATTGGGAATGAAATTCAACAAAAGTTTTTCCACCAGGGAAGGTTCACAATTTCCATGCTTCTCCAGGAGAAAACATTTAAAAAAGCAAGGCAATTTTACAAGGATGATGAAAGGAGAAGGGAAAAAAACTTTTTTAATTTATTTATCTCTGATTCAATCTGGAAATTCGAAAACTACATTCCCCAAATACAACATTCTGGAGAATTTGATAGTCAAAAATCAGAATGGTTCCTCAAAGTGGAATGAAATCTCTTATTTTTTATGAAATCGCGAATTCCTCGCAAGGGCCTGGTTGGTAAGTCTTTACCAGGCCTGATAAAATAGTGATTTCTACTATGGAAACAGTTTGACTTTTGTTGAAATTGTAATTATTTCACATCGAATCAACATAAAATCCCTCTTCCTGATAAGGAATTGTAGAATGAATTATGTTTCAGCATTGGATATGAATCAAAAATTCAACAACAACCCTTATATCAAACGCCTGTTAAATTCTGTTAAAAACAAACATCAGTCATCAGAAGTCTTGGATGAAGCACCCTGTTACCAATAATCTAGAAAATTTCAATGACGAATGGGAAAATGAATGGGTTTCAATGGAATTCCATGATATTCAATCAAAAATTTTACCATTCATAATTGGATTCAAGAAGAATATTTTCACTTGGCCAGCAAAAGTACCAGGTGTGTAAGTATGAAACCGGAATTTTTGTACAGAAAAAACACGTTCATTGTAATGATATGATACAAAGTAACTTATTCAAAGTATTGTCCGTCGCTATCTATACATTTTTTCCATCTTTCTGGAAATTTGTGGATTCCGCGCCAAAAGAACAGTTGCTCTTTTGAGGCAAACCAGTCATCGAGCCATTTTCGTACATCTTCGTAAGAAGTAAAGCGCTGCTTAGCAAGTGCGTGTCCCATCGATGCAAACGAGTAGTAATCAGATGGGGCAAGGTCCGGTGAGTAAGGCGCGTGCTGAAGAATCTCCCAACGGAACGACTCTATCGTTTCCTGGACCTGTTTTGCTTTGTGCGCTGGTGCATTGTCATGCAGCAAAATCACCTTGTGTCGTCTTTGTTGGTATTCTGGTCGTTTTTCACGCAAAACTCGATCCAAATAGATCATTCGTTGTCGGTAGCGTTGAGTATTGACAGTTTCCCCAGGTTTCAGCAGCTCGTAGTAGATTACGCCCTTCTGATCCCACCAAACACACAGCATTGTCTTTCGTCCGTAGCGGTTTGGTCTTGCCGTCGATGTTGATGGTTCACCCGGAGTAACCCATGACTTTTTGCGCTTAGGATTCTCGAAATATATCCACTTTTCATCGCCAGTCACAATTCGATGGAGAAATGACTTTCTTTGGAACCTGGCGAGCAGCATTTCGCATGATGTTTTGCGGTTTTCCTGCTGTCTTTCGTTGAGTTCATGTGAAACCCATTTCCCCACCTTTTGTATCCTTCCCATGGCTTTCAACCGAAGGGAGATGGCTTTTCGGGTCACCTTTAACCGATCCGCCAGTTGTTGTTGTGTTTGAGCGTCGTCTTCGTCCAACATGGCTTGCAGGTCAGCGTCTTCAAACTTTTTCGGTGGTCTTCCACGTTCTTCGTTCCTGACGTCAAAATCGCCACTTTTGAACCGTTTGAACCACTCGAAACACTGTGTTTTACCGAGAGCATGCTCACCAAACGCCTCCACAAGCATTCGATGCGATTCGGCTGCGGTTTTCTTCAGATGAAAACAGAAAAGTAGTGCTGTCCGCAAATCGTAATTTGTTGGCACAAAACTCGACATGTTTATCTCTAATAAACTAATGCTACTGAATGAAACTCGTGTTATTGTGAGTTGGAAATCTTTGTCGGATATCGATACAATAACAAGACACCGCTGATGTGATGTGTCGGTAACTACATCGACATCTAGCGCCACCTATGGGCAAATTCCGGTTTCATACTTACACACCTGGTACTTATTTTCAGGCTATACATTTTTTTTTTCATAATAAGATTCGAAGGAAACCTTTCATCAGGAAAATTCCTAGATGAAAAACCGTTCAGAAGGGTCAAAAATGGCTTAGAAATGATATTGCTGAAGTTTGAATCGTTTACTGAAACTAATTAACAATCGAATAACACAATATTCAACTATTACAGTCCAAAAACCTTGCAGTACATTATTCCCAGACAGCACAACGTACCACTGGAACGTTTATGGAAGGTTTATAGAATGTAGGAAAGGTTTTCTGAACGTTCAGAAAACGTCCCAGAGACACATTGTGCTGTTAGGGTTTAAACGATGTTTCCAGTGACAAAGAGTTGATTCGAGAAGATATGTGATGATGATTTATCAGATTTCGTGAGTTTCAATTCCCGTTTTGTTGCTATAAACGATTCAAATTTCGAGGACATTAGAAATGCAGATACTCTGTGAATCGTTTTCCGTGCGATTTTCAACTCTTCCAATCTATTGTCCTATTGGAAAAATCCAGGTGAGAATCCATACAGGAATCTCTATATGGATTCTCATGTTTTTCCATAGGAGATTCGGATGGTTTTGTATGCATTTCCTTGCATCCCTAAGTTTCCTGTACTATGAATTACACGATGTCAAATCTCTACATATAATGACATTTTTTCATTTATTGCTAGGATAACTTGCAAGAGGAAACATTGTATAAGGCTCACAGCTTGTACATCATAATTATTGTGATATATAATTGTTCCCAAACGCTTTCGTTCATCTTCTTTTCAGTAATTTTTTCTTTTCTCTGAAACTTTAAATTTATTCCTCTTTCATCCTTATCATCAAGTGCAAAAGTATGTTTAGATCAAAAAGAGCAAAACGGAATTGTGATAACATGTTCGAATTAGAAAAAATTAAAAAAAAAACATAAAATATGGAAAGAATTACAAAAAAAATGACTCTGAATTATCGTTCACCTCCTCGTGGCCGAGTCGGGAAACAGCCATACTTTTGCTGGCAAAGAAACGTGCAAAAAAATTTCTAAAAAATAACTTCATTATTTATTTTTTTTTTCAAAAACTATAGATGAAATAAAAAAATTTTCAAGAATAAATAAAAACACTCTCGAATTTTTTCAGAAATTCTCGATAAAATTTTTCAAATTTTTAAAAACAAAAAAAATTGCTGTAAAAATTCTGAACAAATTTGAGAGTATTCTTTGAGTGATTTTAAGACTTTTTTGTTCCGTGGAATTTTTTGATTCGATCTATAGTTTTCGAGAAAAAAAAAGTCCAGTTTGGTAATAGAATTTTTCCTTTAGGCCGCAATTTTGGATCTTCCAAAATTAAATTAAACATTCATAACCACATCATCTTTCATCTCAGACATCATGGATGCTAGAAATTCACTTTCCGAGGTTCATTGCGAACGGTTTCCATATTTTACAGTCGAAAGAAAAAAAAAATTGCACTCGAAATTTCATGGTTTTTTCTAAATTAATTGTTCATAACAATTCGGGTGTTAATTTAATCGAAAAACTAGTGACGGGATCGAAAAGCTGGCAAAACTTCACACAAGAAAGTCTTCTTCCCAGATGTTTTCAACACCTATAAACAAATTAAATCTGTTGGTCAAAAACGCGTCCGTCTAGTGTCCGCTTGGGCGCCAATGGGCTAATTCGAAAATTGATTGTTTGTTTAATGCTTATATTGCGCTGAAAATAGGCTTCTTTAGACACAATCTAGACTGAAGACTTTTTCTTCACAGTGTGGGCGATGCTCAGGCTAAGACTGTGAATACCAGGGCAGGCTTGGACCAGTACTGGGTCGACAATTATGCTCCCTACTAGGGAAATTAACCATTATTTCTTCATGTTGGATGTTTTATGTATAATATCATATCTATCGAGGTTCTCTGCAGTGGTTTGATACGAATGCTGAACCCCTGCCTTTTTGTTCTATCAAATTTCTACCAGATCCACTGGTAACTCTTTTATAAATCTTTCTTAATTCTCACTCTCCAGATTTGAGGTTGTTTCACTGAGGTTCTCTGTGATAATCAGTCATCCTGTGCGTAGAATGCCAGCAATCGTATTTGTTATTCTTTTATGAGCTCGCTGGACCAATTCTGGGTACTCAACAGAGCGATGTTCTCCACCTCTGTCCGCATTTCGAAGCATGGAAATGGGGATGATGGTCATTCTGGGGGTTCAAAAACGTGTTTCCAATGTCCTCGTCAGTGAATTCTAGACCCATCAATTTCGAATGCACCCACGGGTAGTTGAAACTTGTGTTCTTCTTCAATTATTTCCTCGAAGATCCATCTTTGGCATTCAACCAATTATCATACAACACGAACAGGTCTATCGATTTTAGAATCACTCAGATGCATGCCATTTGATGTCAATAAAGTTAGTATTTACAGCGATTAACAGCGAAATATTAGATTGTTAGTTAGATTGTTCCATCCAATCACTCGGTTACAATCACTCAAATAAATCATACATGTTAATTGAAAATGAAAAACCATCCATTCCGAAGGAAAAACAAGGACTCCGGCTATGCATCATCATCATCATCATCATCACTCATCACGAATATCACTTTTAGTGAAATGAATTTACCCGCTCTTAAACTCTCCGCGTCTGAAGGCAGCGGGTTGACTGTGCCAACCGTGCGGTTGATGGGATTGCTGTCCGTTTGGTGGCACAGCCAAATCAACCGGTTGACTCTGCGATCTGGTTGGCGCCGCTCTTGCGTTCAAAGCCGTTTGTAAAGCCGTGGCCAAAGCCGAGGTGTCCGAGGTCACTGTCAAACGTGACGTACCTGACGACGTCGAAGTCGGATCTCTTGTCGCTGGTCTGCACATGTAAATAATTCATTGAAATCGATGTACCGTGGCCCAACGGGCATGGGCAGTAAAATACGGATGAATCGAGATTCGCCGTAGCTGCGAATACTTTAAGCGCATGATGATCGTATTTACAGATGAGATTGAGAACTGTAATATGTATATTAATAATGTAGCCTTCTAAATTTTCTAAAAGTCTCGAGCAGTGTCAATCAAGTATAATATAATATAATCGTATTTATACCGTATGTAATTACATACATACATTCTTATATATAAATATAGAATGTTGGGACACCTTGATGAGCATCAATCTATTCCAGACGAAGTTTCCAGGCATTCTCATCAACTATTAATCAACCAAAATCAAACGAAGGAAAATAACGAAAGAAAAACATTGTATATCTATGTCGCATCTGTGCTCAAATTTTACAAAATACTAATATCTAAAGGTGTATTCATTTACATTTCTTTCCAAATAATCAATGAAAGTAATCGAGCAATGCAATTCTACAATGATGTATGAACGTGTATGTGCGGAATATAATTCGATCGATATGTATGATGTAAAACTACGACGATGCAAGAAATAACTTATTCATCCGACAGTGCTGAATGATTGTAAATTTTCATTATTTTTTCTCATTCGTTTCTTCGATTCCGAGGTGGACAGGTTTTATTTGATTCTTCGATGACAGGGGATTCTAGGATTGAAGAGAATTTATGATGTAACTTTCATGTTTTTTAGTTTTATTTTTCAATCATTTAAAATACAGTGGTTTACGAGAGGAACTCGTGGACATCCGACGCGACGTGTCTCGCGGGAGGAAAAGAGAGTAACGAAATCAAAGAAAATACAAGGTGTAACATAAGCATTTACTCAAGCAAGGTGACGAGTTCCACGATCTTGGTAAGAATGAATCATATGTCAGTGTTTCATAAAGTACTTTGCTTTTCTTTGTAAAACTTTTCAGAACAGCAACAAAATTCTAGCGATTGATTTGATTTAGAGAACGGATGGAAATTCAGTTTCAAAATTACATGGCCGATGATGATTAAATTTGAAAAGAATCCCCGAAATATCAACGAAATCGGCAGAACAAGAACTCTATTCTCAAATAACTCTTTCCGCAATAAGTGTATTCTCAAACATGACTGATCCTAGATATCTTTATTCTTACAAATCTCTATTCTTTTATATATAAAACAAAAAACATCATTAGTCATATTTGGAAATAGATTTATTTAAGAATAGAGATACTTGGGAATAGAGTCCCGAGAAGAAGCGAATTAGATTTGAAGAGAATGCGGTAGATCTGTTGAGATCTAAATGATGTATCTATTTGGATAACAATTGATCTACCTAGATCTAAGTAGATGTACGTGGATCAGCATAAAAAAAGCTGTGAACTGATGTAGATCAATTTAGATCTATACAGATCTACAGAGAGCTTTGATTTGTGCTGAGATCTGCGTAAATCTATCTATATCTATTTAAATCCAAAGAGATCTACCGCATTCCTTTTATTGGATCTGAAAAGATCAAATTAGATCTTATTAGATCTCTTTAGATCTGATCCATGTTTTCTCGGGTTATTTGAGAATAGAAAAATGAAGTATAGAGTTCTTGTCCTGCCGCGAAATCTAATTCTTGGCGAATAATGAGAATAACTGTGAAGCTCAACATGAGTTCTTCAAGATCCTCTTGTCACTGACATTTCAAAAATCCGCCTCCCTTTGTTATCTGGGTAAAAAGAAGTATTTGCTTCCATATAAACGATTTCAACTTTGCTGATTCTGATAATTTCTGCTCATGGCTACCCCAATTAGTTCTTCTAGCAACACTGTAAAGAATATTCGAGTTGTTCCTACCCGCAAGTATGAAAGTTACGTCCCGGGTCGAAAAATTTGGACGGTTTTTGTCCTCTTATGTCATTTTTGGACTAATTTTGTCCTGATGGTTGCCTAATGCGGACAGAAACAGTACTTTCTCAAACCCTTTTATTCGCTGAAGGAGAAATTCAAACTAAAATTTTGAAAAAGTACTGTTTTCATCCGCATTGATCAACCATCAGGACAGAATCAGTCTAAAAATGGAATAAGAGGACGAAAAGCGTCCAAATTTCCCGACTCGAGGCTCCAAGCACGGAGAAAAATGTTTAGTTAGACCAGCTAAATTTCAGCTGCTGCGACAAAATATCTAGCTATGATAGCTAAAATCTAGTTGTACAGCTATACATTTTCTTCCGCGAGGTAGGAGAGGAAGATTGGAGTGTGAAATTGCAGTCTTAGAGGGCTTAATCCATTGAAGTAGCCTTCAAGAAGACGTTCTATCATCGTCAGTTCGATGTCTTATTGTAGACATGATTTGAATAACTTCATCTAAGCGACCTGATTGTGAACCCACTTATTGATTGATAGTAGGGAGGACTGTTCTCCACCCTTGAATGGACCGAATAGCACGGATTGTGGACGAATTTGAGTTCTGATTCAGATAAAAAGGGTTTTCTTCAAGGTAAAAAAATTTCTCCGAATCTCCCTGGAAATTTCACATTGCGGAGGAATTCGGAGAAATTCAGCGTGATTCGGGAAGATTCAGAAGAATCCAGAGACTGGTGGATCGAGGAAAATTGTGCGTTGAACTTTTCAGAAGGATTCAGAGAAATTCGGGGAAGAATAAATTCAGGGACATTTAGGGTTCAAAATTCCAGAGGCATTCAAGAAGCTAAGACAGGTGAATTGAGGAAAATTGTGCATGGAAGTTGTCATTTCATTTATTTTATTTTACTTCAGAAATTTATTATGTCCCAGGGCGGAGCCCTCTGAGGACCAGGCGAGGAAAAAGAACGTCAGAGAAGGTCGGATAGATTTAGAGGAATCCAGGAAAGTTCAGGCAGCAGCAATTTGGGTGAAATTTTTGGTCCAACATTCCAAAGGCACTCCGGGAATTTCAGAGAGGTTGAGAGATAGGTAAATTAGGACAAATCCTGCGTCAAACGCCTCAGAAGAACTCAGAGAGATTCAGAGGAATTCGGGGAAATTCAGAGAAAAAAACAATCATTGGAATTTTTGGTTCAAAATTTTAGAAGTATTCAGGTGGTTTTAGAAAGATTCAAGACAGTTGAATTCGGGAAATTTCAAAGAGAAATTAATAGAATCAAATTCGTATTCCAAGATTTTCCTAATAATTCCGGGAGTTTCAGTTAAATTTCACATTCCTGAGAAATTTGCAGAGATTCAGGGAGATATAGAAAAATTCAGAGAAATTCAGCGGGATTCAGAGTCTGGTGGATCGGGGAAAATTGTGCGTTGAACCCCCCAGAAGAACTCAGAGACATTCAGAGGAATTCAGGAAAATTCAGAGACGCATGAATTGAGTAAAATCTTTGGTCCAAGATTTCAGAGACGTTTATGGAGCTTCGGAGAGATTCACAGATAACTCAACTAGGAAAAAATGTGCTTTGAAGTTCTCAAAACGATTCAGAAGAATTCAAGAAAATTCGGAGAAAAATACAATGATTGAAATTTTTTATTCAAAATTTTAGAGGTATTCAGGGGTTTTTAGAAAGATTCAAGACAGTTGAATTCGTGAAAATTCATACAAAAATGAATGAAATCAAATTTTTATCCCAAGATTCTTCTAATCATTCCGGAAGTTTCAGTAAAATTCCACATTGCAGAGGAATTCGGAGAGATTCAGGGAGATACAGAAGAATTCAGAGATATTCAGGAAGATTCAGAAGAATTCAAAGACTGGTGGATCGGGAAAAATTGTGCGTTGAACATTTTCCTGAAAAATATAAAATGATTCAGAGAGATTTTTTTCATCAGGGCTGTTGATTCATACAAAATGGAATTGATCCTTCTCAGTAGGGGATAGGAAAATCCCTACTCTGCAGGGAGCCCTAATGGTCTGATGGGGAGCGTCTTTTCCCAGGTAGAAATTTCACCGGTTGAAAAGTATTCAATCCGGGCCCAGACCTTCCTAACAAGGGCCTGAACGGGTCCAGGAATGGGCCGAATTCGCATTTCTACCCAGGATACTACAGAGGACACTGCCCAGAAAAAAAATGAGATCTAATGAGATTTATGTAGATCTCTCGAGATATATGTAGATCTCTCAAGATTTATGTAGATCTCTTCGGATCTAAATTTTGGCAAAAATCTCGACAAATATTATGATATTTATTTATATTTAAAGATTTCAACTTCGCAAATATCTCTGAGATTTTCTACTCTCTACCTACATCTGAAGATTTCAATTTTGGAAGGAATCCAACAAGGTACAGGGAGATTCAAAAAGAATTTCATAGATCTCCGGATGTATTTTAGATCTCTTGCCAAATGGGAATCTCCGGATCTAAATAATGGAGACCCGAGAAAAAATGAATTAGATCTAAACAGATCTGATTGGATCTAATTAGATCTCTTCAGATTAAAAAAATGGAATTCAGTAGATCGATTTAGATCTGAATGATGCATCTGTTTGAATCACAGTAGATCTACTTAGATCTGAATAGACCTTTGTAGATCTAAATTTGAACAGTTCTAGATTGACCCAGATCAATTGAGATCTGAGGAGATCTAAGCAGATCTATTTAGATCTACAGATATCTACATGCAAAAAGAGCTGTTAAGTGTGCTTAGATCTGCGTGGATCTATGTATATCTATTCAGATCCAAGGAGATCTGTGTCATCCCATTTTTTTTATCCGAAGAGATATCATTCGATCTAATTAGATCTCTTTAGATCTCATTCATTTTTTCTCGGGGATGAAGAGATTTGCGGAAATTTTTGCCAAAATTTAGATCTGGAGAGATCTGCATATATCTCAAGAGATCTACATAGATCCCAGTAGATCTAATCTTTTTTTCTCGGTCATCTCGAAAGGAGTATGGGTACGTAATTTGTGCCAAACTTTGCAAGTCAGTTATTGGAATTGAAACCTGAGTCCCTTTTGCCACGATTATTATTAGTCCTGCTTAAAGAATCTCATTGAACCGATTGATTCTCATTGATTCCGATGCAGAGAACTGATTCAATCCCATTGAGAATCAATTTTTGATGAGTTTGAATCGGTTCTCTGTATCGGAATGAATGAGAATCAATCGGTTCGATGGGATTCTTCTAAAAAATGCCATCATTTTGCGACGTGCATGCGAAGAACCGTTCGTATCATGTTTTCAAGGTGTTTTCGCATAAAGCATTGTTATTGCTGGCAAACTGAGATGATGATCCCACGGTGAACGCATCATGTTCACATTCTTTGCATATTCGCAAGCTGAGTTCGAAGTTCATGCTAGTACGTTTCCAAATATTCAGAGCATGTTTTTCTATGTGGGGAGGACTCCGTAATGACAATGAATGGCATCAACATTCCACGCACAGGACTTTGCATTCTGAAAACTCCCCCTGCTTAAAGAACCGATTCAAACCCATTAAAAATTGAGTTTCAATGGATTTGAATCAGTTTTCTGCATCGGAATCAATGAGATCCTTTGATCAGGGCCGTAAACATTGAAAAAACCTGTCGAATTAGGTTTAAAAAACGTATAAAACCTGCAATATCTGGAATATGATTCATTTTTACCAAGAGAATCGATCTAAATTCGATTCGAATACGAAAGCCAAATAGAGATAGAGAGATAAACTTGTTTGTTGTTCCTTTGTACACAATCGTTTCGTTTATTCAACCATATAATACGTAATTAATAATATTATGAATATTATTCACAATATCAGTACGATGCAGAAGTAGTAAAGGCGAGGAAAACCACTAATGCTTCCCAAGATTAATATTACGTCATTTCAAAAGAGATCTAATCAATACCACAGCTCTGTGCGACACTGCTCGAAAAGGGATCCAAATAACAGTACTAGTAATGATCACCTTCGGAACTTGTCCAATCTTTCCAAAACAAAAGACGCCGAAATCAAATGCAACTCATCCAGGGATTTTGAAAGAAAGCTTTTGCGGAATAAAAGACACTGATTACTTTCTGGGATTTTCGGGAATAAGAAAACAAAAGTGAAAAAAAGAAGGAAAATCAAAAATGAAAGAAGACATATCACTGTTTTATATTACTATATAAATATACGCTAATCAACTATTATTTTTGTTGTTATTTTCTTTTTTGTTTTTCTAACATTTAATATCCCTAGCGGAAGAAATTTCTCATAATTTCTCTTGACTGTTTTTCATAAATTCTCATAATTCATCCTGAAATATTATAATTTCTTTAGGAATTGGGACTGTTATATGAGAAGTATTTTATCATGAAAATTCATAAGTTAGAGTGATATTTCTCATAAATTCTTATAAGATTTCATAACTTTTCTGGAAATTTTCTCACAAAAAATCATAAATGTTCATACTTTCTCTCATAATTTCGTCAGAAATTCAAACAGTGTTCAAACGAGGAATTTTTCCTCATATTTCCTCATGAATGGTTCATGAAATTCCGAAATTGTGTTGAATTGGGATTTTATTATTTTATTATTCTTGCTTGAAACTTCAATATTCCAAGAAAATCGTTCAGTATGGCGATGAAATTAATTTGTTTCAGGATTTTGTTGCAACTCCATCTAGGAATTTTTTTTACTGGTCAAATAAATATAACCAGTTGGAAGTTTTTTAACTCTCCATCAGCACTCTTGAGCTGCTTTGATTACAATGTGAGGAAATAAAAATGAAAAGTATGTTATAGCCCTGGTCGAAAAATTCGATTGAATCGGATAAAAAAAAATTCTATCGGAATGAATTGAGTTTCTGCATCGGAAATTTCCCATTGATATCAATCAAATGTTTTTCTAATGGATTTAATCGGTAGTTTATGATCAATCGAAACTCCAATTGATACCAATGAAATATTTTTTGATGTAATTCAATGGGTATTTGATTATTAACCAAAATTCTGATCGATGTAAATGAATTATTTTCTAACTGGATCCAATTGAGAATTTGCCAACACCTCTATCTCCGCATATGACTTGGGAAATTTATTCCTACATGGAGGGGATTCGAACTATCACCGACCTACCTACCTGTGAGACTTTATGAGAATTTATGATTAAAATTATGAGAAGTTATGACTTCTTATGGAAAAGATTAAACAAATTCAAGTATTGTGTAAAAATATGAAATCATATTTAATTGAATATTAAATTCTCATGACAAATTATGATTTTGAATGAGGAAATATTTTTCATAATGACAGTCCCAATTTTTAGAGAAATTATGAAGTTTTGAGAGTTTCTTAAGGAATTTAATGCAAAATTATGAGATTTATGAGGAAATATGAAAAACTTTTTCGCCAGGGATACGACTATCGCTAAAATATATATTTTCCTGGTAACAAGGAACAGAAAGAAAAATAATAACTGAAAGGAGAACGGTAGATTGATTCGTTGAGATGAATCGAAATGTTTCTGATTCTCCTTGGAGAAGATACTCACCTAAATAAACCGTGTGACGTACTCGGCTGTATCTTGCCGTTTCCGTTACTACCGTTGGTCGGCGGCACGGATGGGGGTTGAGGTTCGCTCGCGGATCGTTGTACCAAGGCTGGAGCTCTCCCGTGTGGTCTCACTGGCCCCGCTGGAGCAGTTCCAGGCATCATCTCGATACTCGAGCTCTCTCTTGAGGAATTAATCGTCTGTTGGAGTAATGTTAATATGAGCCTAATATCACCGGTCATAGAGGTCTCTAAAGATGTCACTTGTTTCGATAATTGATCGATTCTAGCGTTTATTTCCTCTATTGGCCGTCCTGGTCCGCTTTGGAATTCACCTGTGAAAAATCAAGTCGGGTTACGTGGTGTTCCTACTGCGGATGTTTCATATAAAAACCATATCCATGATCATAAGTGAAGTATCCCGAGCAGAAATTCATATTGGGTGTTCATATTCGGTTAGGATCAGATCTGGAAAGCCTTATTTCGAATTAGGCCCTGATATGGAATGTAACGAACTGAGGTAGGGTATGCCAAATTACAAACCTATCAGGACCAGGTCTGGTTAACCCTAATCAGCCCTGGTGAAAATATACGCTTTCAGTAAGCGCACTCGACGCTGACAAGAAACGTGAAAAGGTTCCAATCTTTTCTTGCCGGAGCGTATAATAATTGTTTCCCAAGCGTGTATTGCTTTTAATGACAATGGGCCCTGGGCTGAGTCCATCCTCTTTAACCCAGTATTGAGGAATGACGATGGGGCCCATGTTGGCTCAATCTTGGCCCTGTTGTGCTTTCCCATACAATTATGGTTGGTAGAAAATGGAAATAATGAATCTTGGTGCGGGCACATTTGAACTTGGCCTCAATTCGGACCAGCGTTAGGTCAAGATTGGGGTGAATTTGTATCCCGAGCATGTGTGTACAATCCTCAGTGTGTATGAATTTTGGACCCACTTTGGTCCAGTCTTGGGCCCATATAAGCACGATGGGGCTCAACACTAGGCCCAAGACTAGGCCAAAGTGGGACTGGAATTCATGCGTGCTGGGGTAGAATTCAAAGCAAAATGGAAGGGGCAGTATTGATTGTCTAGTCTGGGTTCATGCTGTGCCCATGGTGTTACCAATCCTTGGGCAAAGCAATACAGCCAAGCTGGGAACGATGTTATCATCTCAGGGTTGGCCCCATTTGTTTGCCTAGCTTGACCCCACGTTGGGTAGCATGGACACCCACCCTGGACTTAGATTGGGCCCGCCGTTGATACACACTTGGGTTGTTGTAGGGTATTGAAATTATACGTTATCAATACGCTTCATAAACGTTCAATGCCCTTTTTGGGAAGAGTATTGTTACGTTCCATGAAAGGTAATGCGAATCACTTTGAGTATCGTTTTTAAACTGTCCGAAATCATAGCATCTCATGGCTGAATAGATAAGACGCTGGATCGCAATGATAAACATCATGGGTTCGAATCTCACCAAGTGGTAAAAATTTTTATCCTCTCATGGAGCGTTGATTTTTATACCCTTCCTTTGTTCCAAACTCCGCTTCGGATTCATTCTACTTACTCTTTGTTCACTTTCCATTAACGTTTCTGTTACGCTCCACCATACTTTCCGTCTGCGCTTTATTTCAGTTCCCATTTTCACCAGGGAGGCGTAACAAATCGTGGCCTCACCAGGACCAGATCAGGCGTGTCAGAGAAAGGGTGAGCCCTTTCGGGCCCGTATTGAACATGAGACTTGCCATCAAATTTTTCTGCTCGGGATCTTTCGAAACAAATATTGTATCCTCCAGAACTGCGTAATTATTATGACAACTATCCTTGGTAATGTTTTTTCAGACATCGCCCAATGAATTTCGACAAAAATAGGAAGATCTTGGTGCATATGGAGAAAAAATTAATTTGCACATCATTATAGTTTGCAGGAGAATCTGTTTTTTTTCTCGTTTTTCAAATCAAAAAGATGGTACAGTGAGTTTGTGCGAGGGAAACAAAATTATGAGTGTGTATCAAAATAAAATGAGATAGAGCAGTGTTATCTTCGAAAATATTTTTGTTATTCTGAGGGAAAAGAATGGTTCAAGCAGAAGCTATTTCTGAAAGGATAAAATCTGTATGGAATTCATGGGAATTCTAAAGTCATCCCAAACTCAAAGATTCGTCATGTTGATTAACTGAACTAACTCTCTAGTCAATCATTCATCTCCGGATAAACAGAATAGCAAAATTCCCATGCACTGTAAAAAATGTGGGAACTTTTCCATTAACATTTTAGGTGGATTGCATCTTCTCGTCATGAGGGGATTGTTTTTCCATAAAAAATGAAGGATTTTTCCACTACTTGGAGTAATTATTTAATTTTTTAAGTGTTGAATTTTCTAAAAATGAAGGACAAGTTCAGCAAATTATGGTAAAAAATTCCCTATCTATGGAGGAACTTTGCTACCATCATTTTTTGGGGGAAAATTTCACAATTATTTTTTACAGTGTAGGGGTTCAGATTCCCATCTTGGACCCGTGTCACCCTTCGAGATTTCCTTTGTCTAAATATGGAAGAGTGAAAATCTCAGTCGAACGGGAAGATAGTTCCCATGTCAGCTGCCTGGAGAGTGAAATTCTACTCTGCTGGAGTGAGAATTCACGTTTCAGGCAGCCAGAAAGGGATCTATCTTTCTGTTCAAGTGACAATTTTATTCTTTCCAATTTAGAGAGTAGGTTTCCGAATTTTCCTATTCTGTACATTCGGAAATTTTGAACTATGTTTTTAGGAGAATATTATACCTTCAGATTCACTTTTGAATAAAACTGGAATTTTCCGATCACCAAGGAATGGAACATTTCAGTTCACGTGTAAGAAAATTTCTATTGTACCGGAATTTTTCCGTAATTTACAGAACATGTCATATTTTTCACCTCAATTTTTCGATAAGCGTTATGGAATTTTCATGATTCAAATGTAATTGTCCAGGACAGGTCGATCGCTTCCAGTACTGGAGAGAGTCGCGCAGAAGCTCCAGATCTTACCCTTTCAGGAATTCTCAACGAATGCAACTGCACCCTTAGGAAAGTTTTCCTCGTTCTTTTGCCTACTTTTTCCTCGAAACAGGAAGAACAGAACATGGAAATTTGGCAAGTTTATGGAAATGAATAGGGAAAACTTTTCTACGGGCACGGACTATCGAATACTTGTACAAGAGTGAATTTTTGGTGCAGAAAGTGACTTTTACGAGTGCACAGATTCAAAAATTTGAATACTTTTGGCAAAAGCAGGTGAATGTATTTGAAACTCACCGTGAGAATGAGGATGTTGTGGGGGTGAAGGCGTTGTGTAGTGGCTGGATGTAGTTGAAATGGGATGAACTGCGCTATGACTTAAGCAACTTTCACCAGCGGCTGAACTTCGGCGCGCCGCTTTGGTCAATGGCGTTGCCTCTGAACAAACGTAAATTATTATTCATTCTATTATACCGGCAAGCAGCGATCCTTTTTGTGCGGTTTCTTTGTGAATCGAAGGTTCCCAATTGAGATCCATCGATTCCCTCATGATGGGATGTTTTTGAATGTAAAATTTGTTCGTGAATTGTGATCGATCAGAGTTACGAAATGGCAGATCCAATGCACGGAATTCTCTAAAACAGTGGTTCATGTTGTTGTTCTCTTCTTTGAATTTGGGGAGTTTCGAGGGCAAGAAAAACACAAAATTTTAATTCTCACGATCGCAGGGAAAACATGATATTTGAAATGAAATCACGTTTGCAAAGGAAATGATGAGAAGATATTCATCATAATAATGCGAACACCGAGAAATTTTCGTACTTGGATTTATTTGGATTGACTGAATTTTGTTTGAATCAATCGAATCTCTATTTAACCCTCAGCTTCCACCCTAGTGCGAATTACTTACAGTAACTTTTTACATGATAATACATCACCTTCTCTTTTACTTATTACCATCAATGGATTTCTCGGAAAATTTCACCCGGAATTCATGTAATTTTCACTTACATCTTGATTTATTTTCGCGAAATCACACAGGATGTGAATCGAAAAGCCAAATTCGCACTCGTGTGGAGGTAGTGGTTGCGTGAATGAGGAGTGGAGGCTGAGGGTAGAATATGAACTCACTAGAGTTTCTTCCAAATACATTTTTAGCCATTTCGAATTAAATTTACTCGAATTAAGCGATAATTTACTGGATACAATGAAATGTTTAGTAGATTCATATTCAAGTAAATCGATATTCGATATTCTCGATTGTTCAATGGGGTGGAATAGAAGGGATGATACGTGATTGATCATTCAAATGATTTTACATGGGAATTCAAAGCATGAAGAAAACAGAACAATGCTCGGATAGTTTAACCGAGTAGCAAATTCATACAACAGAAGCGTGGCATTTGCAAAACACAAAATTCGTATTCCAGAGAATTTTGAGGATTCCAGTTTTTGCTATTCAAGAGGTTTACATGGATTTCGGAGGCCAGAACAGTTCGTTTTCTCGATTTTTTTTTTGCATATAAGAAATGCGATTGATCACTCAGGTTTTTTAGTACACTCAAAGTAACTTTTGAACTATATTTTGCCAAATTTGGACGGGAAAAATTCTGAGAACTGAGCCAGTGATAGCCATTTTTGGGAGGCATCCCGGAAAAAAAATGGTTCGTGGTTGGCAAGATTTTTCAAAAGCTGATCGAACGATCAGTCCATACATGGGACTATGTTTTTAATGCGTTTGTAACTGTAGAATATGAATTGATCATTTACCGTAGCTTCAGCCTTGATGAGGTTCTAGTGAATACATTAGTAAATGGGAAAAAATGGTGCTAAATGATTTGATTCGCTTTTGAAGTACCGTAAAAGGTGTCAGAACACATCACCACAAACATAGGTTTGTGTTGGAAGGGGTTAAAAATTGAGAATTGAATTTTTGGCAGAGGTTTTGGCACAAAGTGCATTTTTCGGGTCAAAATTTCGGTATTTATTGCCTCATAAAATTGTTTGTAGGTGAAGGAGAGGAAAATCCTTTTCCCAAATACTAGAAAATGTGATTACAAAACCGTGTGCAAAGTTAGAGTGAGATCGGTCGGTTAGTTTTCGACTCAACTCTCGGAATTTTACCGTCAAAATTTGGCCAAATATAGTTCGAAAAATACTTTATATGTGCTAAAAAATTTAAGTGATAAATTGTATTTCTTATATGTATAGAAAAATCGAGAGAATGGGATTTGTTTCTGGCTCCTGAAACCCATGTAACCCCTTAAGTCGAATTCCCGGATAGATATTTAGATGTATTGCATTTTGGTTTCAGAATACACCATAGAAATCCGAATGATCAATTCTGAAACACCCTGTATTTGATTTTTATATAAATTATATGTATAAACTATATTGAATGCTATATAAATTGTAGCGGGAAGCATTCGAGTTAATTTCTTTCCCAGTCCCTGCCAATTAGATATTTCGGGCACCGTTTTATACCGTTAGATTCTTGCACTCCCGGTGGACATCCGTCTATTCCCAAGTGGGAATCTGAATACGCCTGGAAATTTCGCCATCCCATTCATTCGGGAATTTTCAACCAGGAACCTATTGGATCTGGCGAAATTCTTTGAGAGATCGGACATTTTTTTGCCGAACTCAATTCGATTTGATCCCAAAAGATTCTGTGTGGTGGTTCAAAAGTTGTCTAAAATCCTACCTAGAAGTTTCTTAGACAAATATTTCTCTTTTGATTCTAATTTTCCGTATTGGAGCTGTCATTTCGTACTGAGAAATCCAAATTGAGATCTTTTTTTATAACTTTCAGTCCAGATTTCCAATTGGAAATTGAATGCCGGATACTCAAAAATTATTCATCGTCTTCTATTTTCGATACTAAATGGGTTTACGAATTTAAAGTGTGTCCGCATCTATGTGTTTGTATTTATGTATATGAAAACGGCAATGAAGCTAAAACTCGCAGTCAGTGTTGATTCAGTTTTGTTCCGATGAAATCCCTTCCGGTGAAAATGGAATTGTCGTACGCATCGGCTTGGAAGCGTCACTGAAGAGTCATCGAAACACAATTTAAAGGGGTATTAAAACATTTCCACGGTTTTTCGAAATTCGACTTTCAACAGGATTTTCAGGGGGATCTTTAGAAACATGATTCATGCAGAAGTGATGTTCAGTTTCTCCTCAGGATTTTTTACTATTTCGCCTTCTTGAACTTTGCATAAAAATTACTTCCTAGCGTCCATTAGTACAAAATTCATATGGTTTTTCAGTTCTGTGATCCGTGTCCCATAAATTCAATCATTGCATCCTGTACATTCCGGGTAGAAATGAAAATAGGCCTTTGGATCCAAAGGGAAGTGGTCTGGGCCCGGACGGAGCCTTGGGTGGCCAGCTTTTGCATCGGAAGACTCCTTTATCAATTTTGGGCTCTCTTTCCAGGCCCCATTTGGACTTGAAACTATTATATTCGGTACATTTAACTCTAGAACGGGCACGTGAAAAACACAGGAAATTTCAAATGGCTGTAACTCATTTGAAACTAAACGGATTTCAACTCACTATGGGCGGTCTTTGTTCGTCAGGATGTATATATTGAAAATACTTGGGTGACAAACCACAGAGATAAAGAGAGGCTCAGATGCTGGGGTAGAAAAACATGTCTTGGGGTCCTAAAAGACCCCACATGCCCTCTCCAGGGTTAATAAGAAGTTGGAAGAAAAATTGATGGATTTTCATATAAAATTACGAATCCCTTTGCTAAACTTTGAAAATTATTAAATTTATTTGTCATTATCATTTCAGAGTTCTTCCAATGGCGGTACTGTGCTGTCTTAAGAGGATACCAGCGCATCCCTGGTGAAAATTTCCGCTCGCCGGAAGCGAACTTTGAAACAAATGAAGCGTAAAATGTTTCAACTTCCGCTTTTTTCGCGCTTAGATACCGTTTCATTTACTCTCCCAGGTCGCTTCATACCCTTCTTTTGCTTCCATTTTCACTAGGTGGGTGGCTCCATCTGGTGGCATTTTTGTTTTGACCAAAATACTCGATACTGGACTTATAAAAAGGTCTAAAATTTTCAGGAATGAATCTTCAAAATTCTGGCTCTTTACAGACTTATATTGAACCTTTGAAGATTCATCCCTAAAAATTTTAGACCACTCTATAAGTCCAGTTTCGAGTACTTTGATCAAAACAAAAATGCCACCAGATGGAGCCACCTATGCGCTTGTATCCTCTTCAACCAATTGCCAATTTCTACGCGAGATGGGATTTATCAAAAATAATTGTTCACAACACTTGCGCCGAAAGTTTGACTTCACCAAGAAAATTTTATACTTAGGTTTATTTGGATTGTCTGAATTTTGTTTGAATCAATCGGATCTCTATTTGAATACGAACATACTACAGTTTCAGTTAGATCAAATGAAACATTTATTTCATCTCAATAATCTTTTAGTCATTTCAAATAAATCTTACTTGATAAAATAAAATGTCTAGTAAATTCATATTCAAGTAAATCATTTTTCTGGGTGTTTTCATGCCTGTAGAGCGGGAGGAAAGTACGTTTTTCCTCCCTAGGGAGGAAAGTGAATAACTTTTATATCTCGATTTTCAAGGAAAACAAAAAGATGGATGAATGAATGATTTATGGGTGTCTCAGGGCATTAATCATCATACAATACAAATCAGGGAACAGAGAGAGGAGAGAGAAGATAGATATGAATTTCATGTTCCAGTGTAGGAAAATAAATGGTCTCTGCAAATTTTTGTGTTTCTTGCATTGTCTTACGTGAGTTGTGTAGACTTCTCACGCCTGAGTTGTAAAAAACTAGTATGATAAGTATCTCTGGAGGTGAGCACGCCTTTATAATTCGTGTATCGTCGCACTCGTTGGGAATGGCATACTTTCCTCCCTTGATACGTAATCCACTATTTCTCTCCCATAAATCACATTTCTAGAGATCCAAGAAATCTTTTGTCAATGGCTGTATTTTTAATTTGTGTCGCTCAATTGCCAATTTCAACTGTAAAATGTGAAATTCCAAAGAAAAACAAAATGCGCACCCTGGTTCAAAGAAGCCATTGATTCTCGCCAAATCTCATTGAATCTCGGACAATGTTCTGACTAAATCTCATGAAATTTAATTTGTCAGATTCGATGGATTCTTTCAACCAGGGCAAAAATTATCAAAAGAGAGAACTATATTGATGTGACTGATTATAACAATTATTATTGAAGATGTGCTGTGGAAGAGTTGATATCCAAAGAGAAGGTTTCTGATGTCGCATGAATGATTTTGAAGATTCACTAGATTGTATTTTGTCTCCCGGGTTAAATTGTTGAGAAGATTGAAAGTTCATTCGATAAAAACATTTTAACCCGCGATATCATGATGGAATGTTTTATGGAATTCAACAGATTTCTGAACACGATGAGCACATTGAGAGTAGAAAAATTGATAAAATTCATCAACGCTATACATAATTTTATGAAACAGAAGAATTTGTGATTAAAGAGAGAAGAGAATGATGATTTATTATACTTCCTGAATCAAATAACACCGCTGCCAGAGGAATTTCCCTCAATCTTAATCCAGGAACTACTCCAAAGTATCATCTAAATTCATTATAAATGTAAATGTATAAAATATTAGGACCTTGAATGAGTTCTCGCTGTTTCATCACAGATGACACTAACAGTACTCTGTGCTTGAAATTTCGAATGCTAGCGCACTTGCAAGGAAGGACCTGGAATTTCAGTGTATGATAGTTCACTTTAGTGTAAACAAAGTCATTGTGTATGTCTACTTTCGTCCCAACTAAAGTGTGTTTGCGGGGAATCTTATTGCACTACCTTATTATTCAAAAGAAATCTGCAAGCTGAAGCACATAGAATTCTTGTTGAGACTTATGGCGACAATGCTCTGTCGGATACGAAATGCTAGAGACTGGTTTCAACGCTTCACAAATTATGATTTTGAATTTGAGGATAAAGAACGTTCTGGCGCACCAAAAAAATTTTAAGACAGAGAATTCGAGGAATTACTCGATGAAGACCTATCTCAGACGCTAGCAGAACTTGGAAAACAATTACAAGTTGATGAGTCAACTGCTTCAGAAGGTTTAAAAATGTTAGGAATGATCCAGAAGCAAGGACATTGGGTGCTGTATGAATTGAAGCCAAGAGACATCAAAGGGTGTTTTGTCAGGTGTGAACTACTGCTTCAACGGCAGGAAAGAAAGGGGTTTTTTGGAAAATTGATACACTATGATAATCCAAAGCGTAGAAAATCATGGAGTAAGCCTGGCCATGCATCAACATCGTCCGCAAAAGAAAATATCCATGGTTCGAAGTTTCCTGTGAGAAAATCATCCACGCCTGATCAGGTCTCATTCATCAGGCATGATCAGGCCTCAATTTCATACCCACGTAATCAGGACTAATCACGCTCAATTACGTCTAATCATGCTTTATTATGCTCTGTTATGCACGAAAAATTCATACAGAATTAATAAGCTTTATGACTTGACAAAAAGAAGAGTTCCTTTCATCATCCTTTTTCTAATTTGATAATAAAAGACTAATTGTCAATCATTTCTACTTATTATGCTTATCATACAGGAGCCTTCCGAAGTAGCTGACCTGATCATCTGGTCATGACCAGATCACCTTTGATTGGTTGAGAAGTGATCATATCATGACCAGATGATCAGATCAGCTACTTCGGAAGGCTCTACACTTTCAATTTTCTAGTTTCCAGTTTTCAGGCATGATCGCGCGTGCTTAGGCGTACGTGAATGCGTTCGGGGCCGATTTGACATGATGGAGCATGTGCATTCGTGATCAAAAAATCAACACAGAGTCATTTGGTATGAATGCTTCTCATTTGGGACGATTTTGCATGATCAAGGGCGAGAATAGTTTATCTGGCATGATCGCACGCGGTCAAGCTTAATCACGGGTTTCCATGTGGGTACAAAATTGAAGCCTTTTCAATTACGATTAAGCTGAAAAACAAATAATCAGGCGTAGTTAGGCCTGACCATGTACAGTCAGTGTTGAGCACGAGAAATTTTGCTGAAAAACGTCCATGATCAGGCTTAAACGCGTCTAATCAGACCTGAATGATTTTTTCACGGGTTCTTCTCTGTATTTGGTGGGATCAGCAAAGTGTCATTCATTATGAGCTGCTCAAACCGAATGAGACTATCATGGGGGATCGCTATCGACTTCAATCGATGCGTTTGAGTCGAGCCCTAGAAGAAAAACGACCTGACATAGCCCCTTCCGATTTTCCCCTATTCCGTTCAATGGCACATGGCTTGTTAGTTGACCAGCGTTTTCATTCTCACGAAGAAGCTAAAAAATGGGTCGATTCTTGGATAGCCTCAAAAAAACATGTCGGAATTCATATACTGCCAGAAAGATGGGAGAAAGTGGTCTCTAGTGATGGGCAATACTTTGAATAAAACGTTTTGGTTCCTTTGTAAAAAAAACAGCGAGAACTGATTCAAAGTCCTGATACTTCTTTTCAATCAAAAGCACTATATATGTACAATTGGAAATATACACTCTTCGTCATTTGTTTTTTTACTCTATTTCCGATATCTAAATGCGACACTAAACCAAGCATTAATTTTTATCATCGTATTTCAATACGATGTATCTAATCAACTCGAAGTATAATATTCGTATTCCAATGAATTTGGAAGAATATTTATAAACCTCTACATCTCTAATCATTGCAGTTCTGGTTTACGGAGAGATCGTAAGAATAAATTGTGCTACCAATAAAGTATATTATAAATATTTACACGTACATTCATCAGAAGAGAGCTTAGGCTTTATGATGATTCATATCTTGTATGAAGCTTTTGAATTTTTCTAAAAGAATTTCTCCCTAAGCTCTTCTCCGAGGAAGATAAGAACAACCATACTTACGTTGTTTGGCAAGGTAGTCATGACTCGTGAGAGGTTGTAGATGGATCTTGTGCTGACGTAGGTCCGGTATACTGCGCTTGAGATGGGTTAGCATGCCTGAACAACCAGGTTTTTTAAGGTGTTAACGAACTCAGGATACAAACTCAAACCATAAAGGCATTACTTACATCGATTGAAGGAAAAAAGAGATGGGCAGAGAAGAAGAAGAAGAAGAAGAGATGATGATGATATAATGATGAGATACTCAAATATATTACAAAGTGTATGAATGATTTAACGTGTAGCTCTCTTATTAATGAAAAGAAAATTCATTTACGTAGAGTAATTTGTAGTTAGAGGATTGTTATGTTTGTTCTTGATTCTTTCAGCTTTGCACACGGAAGAATGAATGAAGAAGTTATGAAAGATAATTTATAATGAATATATAAATATTTTGTTCTTTAGAATATCGATTCTGATAATGAGACGAAGACAGAGAGGAAGACAGAGAGGTGAGAATGATGATCGATGACGAGACACTATTATCGTGCAAAGAACTGCATTCCTCATACAATAGAATGTTTTAATAACAGGTAAAAGTAGAATAATTGATTGTAAAGCGGTACTCGGTTATCCCGAATGAATGAAAAACCCCATCATATCGAGACGAAGTAGAAGAAAAATCACACGCATCGATCGTTCTCACCGGTTATGGAATTTAATGTTGAACTCCTTTGCTTTGGCTCATCGAATTCCAAGTTCAACGGGGTCACGTCTTGCCCAGCTTTATCGGTGCTGAACTCCAATATCCCGTGGCCGCTTCCTTTCTCACTGTGGTTGTTGTTTTTTTCATTTTATTATTCGATTGTTCTTTGTTGGGGAGTTTTGCGAATTTGCAGCTTGCTTCGGTGAAACTACAACTAGAAAACTTGGCATATTCTACGCAGTTCTAAGTTGTTTTGTTCCGTCGAAGAAGCAAGCTGCGATATAAGTGTATCGTTCGCAAGGGAAACAAAAACAAAGATTGAACTCACTATTCATCCTGATCGTCCTGCAAAGAATCTTGATGAGCTGGGGGGACGAGATTGGTTGCAGGACCGCCTGGTCCTCGACGGTATCTTGGTGGACGGAAAGCAAATCTCCTAGCATCAACGTCGACGTCCGTTGGTGTACTGACGGGGAATCTTAACGTCAATGGATCAACGCCAGCTTGTTCCTCCTATACATAATTGAAATTATTCTCTGTTTCTGAAATTTTCCTACATATTTTTTGAAGGATTTTCACGATTTTGAATACTCAAATATTGTACGATAGCTCAGAATTGTGGTTATGGTGTCTGGAAATTTAATAAGGAAAGCACATTGTGGGGAGTATCGATCCCAAGTGACGAAACATTCTGGTTTGATTAATTTCTAAGATGGAAAGGACAAATGAAGGAATTTATAAAAAAAAAAACTAAAACTTTCCAACTTAATATAACACTAAGAGCAACATATACGTGCTCGTAATAAATTTTAATAATTTTAAAATGACGATATACAAGGATGAGATCGCACGGCAATCATGCCTATAAAAAAGGAGTTCGATATGAAATGAATTCAGAGGGTTACAAACAACATTTAATTGAACGTTGTAAGTGCTCAATTATCTAAACTCCCTCAGAGCAATCTCCGAACGAAGCACTCAGCACTGACACACATTCAGTGCACTAAATCGAAATTTAGATTGGAATTATTTCTAACTATGAATTATGAATAACATTATGTAATAATCCATTGTTTGAATAAAAATCAAGTTTGCTTGAAAAAGGGCGGAAACTTATTCCCATACCCAATAAATTTTCGTAATCAGGACACGCGGAACGAGATACAATGACAAGATAAATATCCAACTCACATCTCTCATATTAAAAGTAATTTCAAGATTTTGGCTAAAATGACTGTGAAATTCTGGATACAATGCCAGGACGTCGAGAAGATCGTCTCTATGAATTTTATGCAAATCGCAGTAGGTGAGAGCCCGCACGTTGCACGATGATTTGCCCACTGTTGGATAAATGCAAGGATTTTCACCAAAAATATCACCCTTGCTGAGTATGGCCATGACGATATCGTTCTGTAATATCTCGATGCTACCGCGTGATATGAAGTACAAACATGTCAAAACGTCCCCTCGATGAACCAAAGTGTCACCCGGAGGCGCATGTGTGGTCTTGAATTTCAATGATAAGGCTCTGCAAATAAATAGAATGGCGATATATCATATACAGTTCAATATGTGATAAGGATCTAACAAGATTTGTATCATAATGATGATACCTTAAGCAGCCCGGACTGGCAGCTTCGAAGGCTCGACAATTACTCAAGAGATTTCTATTGAGATGAAGACAGATGTCAGCCTGAAGGCACTCAGGAAATCCTTTTAATACGCTGTTCATATCGATACCGTTCGTATAAGTCCAAGCGTGCTGAAAGTATTCTTCCAACCGTTGCCGTAAGGGATTAGGAATCTGATGGAATCTTATGAACTCCCGCACCCTCAGCATTTGCGTATGATATCGCGCCGTGCCGCTGTACAGCCTTTGAATGATCGCCGATACGTTTCCGAAGATGCTGGCGTACATCAGAGCTGGAGGCAGTAATAGTAAATTTATCCATCAAAGGAGGTCACTGAATCTCGCGTGTTGTTTTTTCTTTACTGATTTCAACGATACTCACATCCTATTAACATGACGATGATGGTGAATATTTTTTCGGCGTCCGTGTTTGGAGCTACGTTTCCAAAACCCACCGACGTAAGGCTGCTGAAGGTGAAATATAACGCTGTAATGTAACGACTCTGTAACATAAAAAAATTCAATGAAGGGTCCATCGGTTCGAATAGGGAGGGTAGATTGTTGAAATGTTTGAGAGCTCGCTCACCTTTATACTCGGCCCACCAGTGTTATTGTGAAAGTAAAATTGATGAGTGTCGTTTGCTAAAATATCTAACCAACCAACTTTGCTTTTGAGAGTGGGTCTCTCGGCGTTTCCTATAGCGTACCTGTGGAGAGAGAGAACATGAGAATGAGAGGAGGTCCGACTCGAGGGGATGTTTTGAAACAACTCACACAGTACTGGTTGTCTAAAACATATCTTCAGAAATAATTGAGAACACCGCAAGAAGTGTTATGCAACATGAATAGACATCTTTTTGAAGTCTTAAACTGTTCTTACTTCTAAAAGAACGTTTTCAGAAACCTTTTAGAATTTTCTAAAAGACATCTTTCAGGAATTCCTAAAAGGTTTCTGGAAACCCTCTTGGAGATATCTTTTAGAAGTTAGAACAGTTTAAGACTTCTAAAAGATATCTATTCATGTTGCAAAAGACGTCTTGCATTGTTATTAATTATTTCTGAAGATATCTTTTAGACGATGAGTGCTGTGTGGGAAATTGATTGAGAAATTTAGTGAAAGGTAACGCCATCACAGGGAACTTGCATTCGAAATTGAATGAAAATATCGGAAAGTTTGAACCCATGTATGCGCTGATGTGATTAGAAAGAATTTATCGCATGGAAGGAAATTAGCTGTGAGAACAAAAACTATGGCTATAGTAGATAAAATTTAGCGGTAACGGGATCAATACTCTCTTATGATTGTTTTGTTGTTCTTGATAAACAATTGATCACCGCATATTTGCTAGTTTTCCAAGAATAAAAACAATTGTTCAGCCAATGGGACTAAAATTTGGAACTAGGATCGATTTTAGCTTCAATTTTCTTCTCGGTGCATAGCATCAGCGTTGAGGAGAAAACGCAAATATCAGAAGTAGAAGTATGAAACCGGAATTTCCCTATAAATGGCACTGGCCGTCAGTTTAAGGACCCTAAGACCACTTCTTCAGCACCATCCATTCTTCAGCTCTCCCTAACAGCTGATGAAGATTTGCAACACAAAACAATAGAAGTTCCGTACACCCGTAATTGTGTAAAAACCTCAAACACGTGGAGTTTTGTGCCTACAAACTACGATCTGGAGGACAGCATTGGTTTTTTGTTATCATTTGGAGGGAACTGCTGCAGAATCATATCGAATGCTTGTCGAAGCTTACGGTAAACATGCCTTTGGTAGAACACAGTGTTTCAAGTGTGTGTCGTTTATAGTTGTGGTAACTAAAAATATATTTTCATTCGACCTTTGGAAAATAATTCAGCAAACTGTATGTTTAACTGTGTCCGTATAGTTACCAAAACTATACAAATTTGATCAACCCTTCAAAGTTGTAGCAAGAAAATTTGATTTTTTGAATTCACCATATTTGATCCTCACTTTTACTGAAGAAAAATAGTTGTCTATACTATATTTTTATATTTTTAACTATAAAAAAAATTCGTTGCCCTTCCCTGAGAAATTCTCTGTGACTCATCAACCGTTAACTCTTTTTATTTCGTCGAATTTGTTCCCGAAGTGACTTCAGCTGAAGCATCGACCGTCATTTTTCCTCGCACGGCGTTAGCGCTGTGAAAAAAGGGTACTGACAGTCAGGGATCGAACCCTCACGCGTGACGAACCATCGTGTTCGGAAGTCTGCGCGTTATCCGTTCAGCCATAGCAAGCCATGGGACTTTTGGAATCATTCTTCATATTTGGTATACTCAGAAAAATGAATTGGGCAACATCGTTTGCTAAACAACATAGTTTTGTTTCTTCTGTTCATGGCGCCTCTGGCATCAGTCGAAGTGTATGATATTTTGCTACAACTTTTTTCGTAAGATACTGATCCACAAAACGAAGCCAGGAACAACATTGAACGAAAAATTTGAGTTGCCACAACTGAAATGATAGTTGTTGTGACAAAAATTTGTAGTTAGAATAAACAATACTTTCACGAGACAAAAACAGTTTTTATTCGATGTCGTATTTAATTACCAGGTGTGTAAGTATGAAGCCGGAATTTTGGTACAGAAAAAACACGTTTATTGTAATGATATGATACAAAGTAACTTATTCAAAGTATTGTCCGTCGCTATCTATACATTTTTTCCATCTTTCTGGCAATTCGTGGATTCCGCGCCAAAGAACTGTTGCTCTTTTGAGGCAAACCAGTCATCGAGCCATTTTCGTACATCTTCGTAAGAAGTAAAGCGCTGCTCAGCAAGTGCGTGTCCCATCGATGAAAACAAGTAGTAATCGGATGGGGCAAGGTCCGGTGAGTAAGGCGCGTGCTGAAGAATCTCCCAACGGAACGACTCTATCGTTTCCTGGACCTGTTTTGCTTTGTGTGCTGGTGCATTGTCATGCAGCAAAATCACCTTGTATCGTCTTTGTTGGTATTCTGGTCGTTTTTCACGCAAAACTTGATCCAAATCGATCATTTGTTGTCGGTAGCGTTGAGTATTGACAGTTTCCCCAGGTTTCAGCAGCTCGTAGTAGATTACGCCCTCCTGATCCCACCAAACACACAGCATTGTCTTTCGTCCGTAGCGGTTTGGTCTTGCCGCCGATGTTGATGGTTCACCCGGAGTAACCCATGACTTTTTGCGCTTAGGATTCTCGAAATATATCCACTTTTCATCGCCAGTCACAATTCGGTGGAGAAATGACTTTCTTTGGAACCTGGCGAGCAGCATTTCGCATGATGTTTTGCGGTTTTCCTGCTGTCTTTCGTTGAGTTCATGTGGAACCCATTTCCCCACCTTTTGTATCTTTCCCATGGCTTTCAACCGAAGGGAGATGGCTTCTCGGGTCACCTTTAACCGATCCGCCAGTTGTTGTTGTGTTTGAGCGTCGTCTTCGTCCAACAAGGCTTGCAGGTCAGCGTTTTCAAACTTCTTCGGTGGTCTTCCACGTTCTTCGTTCCCGACGTCAAAATCGCCACTTTTGAACCGTTTGAACCACTCGAAACACTGTGTTTTACCGAGAGCATGCTCCCCAAACGCCTCCACGAGCATTCGATGCGATTCGGCTGCGGTTTTCTTCAGATGAAAACAGAAAAGTAGTGCTGTCCGCAAATCGTAATTTATTGGCACAAAACTCGACATGTTGATCTCTAATAAACTAATGCTACTGAATGAAACTCGTGTTATTGTGAGTTGGAAATCTTTGTCGGATATCAATACAATAACAAGACACCGCTGACGTGATGTGTCGGTAACTGCATCGACATCTAGCGCCACCTATGGGCAAATTCCGGTTTCATACTTACACACCTGGTAACTCTTTCGCCATGACAAACTGAACAGTTCTTTCAGTGTGATTGAAGGTATATAAGAACATAAACCATGATAATTGAGATTAGTTGATGGGACTTATGAGTTCTTCACTGTAAAAAATAATTGTGGAATTTCCCCCCAAAAAATGGTGGCAGCAAAGTTCCTTCACAGATGGGGAATCATTCACTATAATTTAGTGAACTTTTCCTTCATTCATAGAGGATTCAATACCTAAAAAACAAAATGCCTCCTCAAAGTAGTGAAAAAGGTTCGTCATTTTTGATAAAAAAACAATTCCCCGAAGATTATGGGACGAAATCCATCAACGGTTTGAAGAAAAAAAGCTAATTTTTTACAGTGCGGTTCTAGAAAACCAAACAATTAGCTTTGAAAGTTTTTCATCCCATTAACTAAAATTTTTATTTCCCCTTACTGCAATATACTAGTTGATACAACTAATGGTTTTAATAGTTATATATCTTTAGTGCCATCAATTAAAACGTGGAACTAAATATTCTATTGTTGTCGCAACTGATGATTTTATAGGCATTTGACTGTATTTATAGCTCCTCGAACAAAAGAAATTAGTTGCACCAACTATTATAAGACAACTAAAAATTTTCCAGTTGTAGGGACTATTCAGTTTTCTCAGTGATCATCTTTGAGGGATTCGAACCTCAAATCCCGCTGAATAGAACATTCACGTCTGGAATGATTTTGTAGTAGACATAGGAATGGTTACCCTACAAACAATGATTAATGGCGCTTCAATGGCGCGCTGATAGCCCTGCGATGCCGGTGAAGGGCTGTTACTGGGCCTTTGAAACGCCTACAGTCGTGTTCGCTGGGTAATCTTGGATTTATGAATTTGAAAAATAGTTGAATTCACCCTAGATAGCGTTATCCTTTCCAAAATATTCCAAAAACACCCTTGCGGAGAAATCAAATGCTTACCAGATACACGCCATCCAGTGAGCAATTAACGCGAAGGTGGCCATAAGAAGTAATAAAACCGCAGCACCGTATTCACTATACCTGTCGATTTTTCGAGCCACTCTGACAAGCCGAAGGAGACGGGCAGTCTTTAGGAGACCCATCAATGTGGTCGTCTGTAAAGAGTACATATCCCATATTAATTGACATTACACTGCTTTGTTCATCACCGACGAACGTACTTTTGGTAATTTATCTCTGTAATTACTCTGAAGACTTCGATTATTTTTCTTTCTGAATAAATCTCTAAAAAAAACAGAATATTCGAAACAGTACGAACATAATATTTCTTTTGCAATGGCGAATATCTACAATTCCGGACGCTCAACCGATAAGCAATATAGTATCGAAAAGAACGTTCAAATCATTCATGAGAAATTTGAAAAAGAAAAAAAAAACAGATTTAGATTGTGATATCCTATTTCGCATATCCATTGTTTTATTTTGCTGGCAAAATGAAAGAGAAAAGTGTAAGAAAAAATAACGAGAGAGCAGTAACAGTTATAAGTCATGCATCAATACATCATGCATTACTTTTTGTTAGAAACAATATCATACTATACGTTTTGTTGAAAATCTCATATTTTTCATACAGGAGTTTCCGTAATGAGGCAGAAAAAATTACATCGACAATTATTTAATTAGAAAATCGAATGACGAAGGATAACAGTGTGGAGAGGAAAATATCAAACCCAACGATATAGATTTGATTATTTAACAATTTCCTTCTACGAAAGGGGCGTGGAATTTTTCAATATGGTAAGATTTATTTCTCCTTTGTTCTCGGTCGCCACGAGGTTCAACTTTTCCATCACAATTTAGATTACTAGGTCATCACGGAGATTAACTTGCTTAAAAGTGGTTTGTATGCGAAGTCGTACATTCAAGAGAATTTCTTTTCTATCGCTACGCAACAAAGCGTTTCTTTAAAATACATATTACGATACTGGAGAGAGAAAAATATTAATATATCTTGGAATTTCATTTTTCCAATACGGGAGCGATTTGAAGTTTGCGGGATTCCAACAGGTTTACAAAAGTTCAATTGTTGCAATTCCAAGATGGAGACTGTTTGGATTGTTGTACAGTTTCTTCCTGGGATTTGCCTTCTGTATACCTTCTGATCAAAAAAATACCCGGAATTCTCTATTCAAACAAACCGCGCTTGAGATATTGTCGAAATCTTTTGTTCTCCATGTTCTTTCATCTGTTATTTAGCGCTCAAATGTCTGTTTGCGCCTCATTCGTCAGAAGTTAGTGCGCGTTGCCTTGTAAAGGAGTCAGTGTTTGTTGTGTTCTGCGAATTTCGCAATGTAGAATTTGGTTGAGCAAAGAGTTTGTCTAAAATTTTGTGTTTTTAACAAAATTTCATATGCGGAAGCGTTGAAGATGTTAACAGAAACCTACAGGGACTCGACGATGTCGAAAACACAAGCGTATGAGTGGTACAAAGAGTTTAAAGCAGGTTGTATCGTGGTTGATGATTTGCCTCGTTCCGGTCGTCCATCCACCGGTATCACTGACGAAAATATTGATAAAATTCAAGAAATCGTCCTCGCAAATCGTCGTGTGAGCATCAGGGAGATAGCATCTGATCTTGGTGTCTCGTTCGGATCGGTGCAGAACGTTATGCACAATATTTTGGCCATGAGACGAGTCGAAGTACGGCTTGTGCCGGGAGTGTTGAATTTGTTGCAGAAACAGCATCGCATCGATGTTGCTAAAGAAATGCTTTCTTTGGGCCAAAATGTTATCGAAGGCATCATTACCGGTGACGAAACATGGGTCTATGAATATGACATCGAAACTAACCAACGATCATCGGAATGGCGCTTTTCAGACGAGTCAAAAGCTAAAAAACCGCGACAGAGTCGATCTAAAATCAAGGTTTTGTTGACTGTTGTCTTTGATTGCCGTGGTGTGGTCCATTTTGAACTTCTCCCACCAGGTCAGACAGTGAATAAGGAATATTACGTGAGCGTATTGAAGCTTTTGAGGGAAAACATTCGTCGCAAGAGACCAGAATTGTGGAGAGATAACTCGTGGTTTCTTCATCACGATAACGCACCGGCACACACATCTCATCTTGTACGCGATTATTTGACTAAAAACAATGTTCATACCGTTCCTCAAGCTCCGTATTCACCTGATATGGCTCTTTGTGATTTTTTCCTATTCCCACGACTCGAGTTACCACTTCGCGGAAAGCGTTTTGAGACGATTGAGGCAATAAAGTACAATCCGCGGAAGGAACTGACGGCGATTCCGAAATCGGCCTATGTAAAATGTTTTGAAGATTGGAAGAAGCGTTGGAACATGTGCATTCCTTGCAATGGAGATTACTTCGAAGGAAATAAAGTGAATATCGATCAATAATTGAACCGTTTTCGTTTCATTAAGAAATTCCGAGTACTTTTTGATCAGAAGGTAAAATGAAAATATGCACGCAGAAAGTTTTGGAAATCTGCTTCGCTGTTTTGGCGAAATATTTACTAACCCAGCAAATTTTCTATTATAGCAGTTTGTATAACAACAACGTTGGAATGTTGAATTACATAGCACTTGCAATAAAACAGAAAGATTTTTGCCGGTGAAATGCAGATGAATGCTCCCGAATCCATGAGGCGAGTGGCAATTGCAAAAAAGGGAGAAAAATATTACCATTGGCAAAATTTGATTAATGTTCAATGATAGGAAAACTAGAGGTGGACTCGAGGCTTTTGAGCAAAATGTTAGAATAATAAATATCACTCAATTTCATGATATTTGAAGACAAACCTGCATATCAAGTCACGTGTGGGCATGGAATAGTTGAAAATAACACGTCTGAGAGGGAGAAATTGATTGCATCCAGCACATGAACCAATTTCCCTCCACTCAAGACCAAGACAAGACGAGGCAAGACCTTTTTCGACACTGCAAAAGTTTTGAATCAACCTTACAGTTCAAAATTGAAGGAATAATCTCAACAATTCGCCTCCATTTCATCCTTTCAATAGCTGTAAATTGATGCAACGAATCTGGCATCAGAACTGGTAAAATTGAGTTTTGTCGGTTTCCCTCGAGAGTCTCGAATTCACCTCTAACTGGAGAACTAGCTTTCAAAAAAGCTTTCCTCGTCCCTGCAAAATTTCCTTATTTTCCCCCTCATTTTGCTCTGCACGCAGAGAAAAATTCTTGCTGAAAAGGTGAATCCGAAAAATCTGCTTTGCTAAATCAGCAAAACGGTTGCTGTTATCACAGCAGAAATATTGCCAATTCAGCAAAATTTTCCAACCGTCTGTATATCTACAATTCTGGATTGTTGAATGGCGAGTGTTTGTTAAAAGCGTAAAATTTTTGCTGTAATAGCACATTTTTCACTAAGGTAGGTGTACCAGTGCCTGACCCTGTAGCAGTAGCTGATTCTTCATGTATGGATACAATTTAATAAGCCAAGTATCAATTATTTGTGGAATTTTTATGCGGAATGTTTTGAAAAATGAAATTTCGATGAATATTTGATGAATGATAAATTGAATTGATACACGAAGGGTCAGCTATTCGTGCAGGGTCAGGCTTCGGTTCTCTTATCTCAAATCAGCAAAGCAAATTTCCAAGGTTTGCTTTTTCAGCAACTTTCTTTTTTCTGAGTGTGAAAGCATGGAAAATAATATGAGAATTTCGCAAGTTTATGGAAATGGACATGCAAAACTTTCCTATACGGGAGGATGAATCGTAATTTATCGGGAATTCTCTGAAACTTCAATGCAGCAGTCTAGGCCTGATTGATACACAGATGAAGAATCTAACAAATATCCGGATTTGATTCAGGATTTCCAACAGAATCCAGTCCCAAAACCCGGATAAGATCCAAATAGATATGGAGACCGGATAAAGAACCACCGCAAAACCTGTCTCCGCACTTTCATAGAGAAAAAATAAATTCCAGGAATTTCCTTTTGCTGGGGCAGCAAATTTTTTGCTGTGACAGCAATCTTGCTAGCCACGACAGCAAGAAATATGTTTGCTATTTCGTATATAATACTGAAAATTTTGCTAATCCAGCGAAAAATTTGCTGTTCTAGTTCATCATCTTCGCGAGTTGAAAAATTTGAACGGTTTTTGTCCGCATCATTCAACAATCAGGACAAAATCAGTCTAAAAACGAAATATAAGGCCAAAAACCGTCCAAATTTGTCGACTCGGGTTGCTTCCTCAGCAATCTAGTCAGCTATGGAGATTGAATTTTCAGCTAGGTTAGCGAAAAGATTCGTTATCCTGTACGGAGAACCTTAAATTGCTGCGCCAGCAAATTTTTTTTCTGTGCCGATACGCCTGGATACAGTCTATCCGAGTTTTATTCGGCTTCTCATCCGGGTTCTTTTTACCAGGAAAGTTATTTCAATGTTCGAAGAAAGTGGGAAATGAAATTTTTCCCGCTGAAATGTTCTGCTCGTATTTGATTAAATCATCATTGATTCGTTATATCGCATTGGTCCACTAGAAATCCAACACGGAGAGAAGAAAATTCGCTGACGCAGCAAATCGAGGTATTATATACAGAATAGCAAACAAATTTTGCTGGAATAGCCAACATTTTTTGCTGCCACAGCTAAAAATTCGCTGTCGCAGCTAACAAGATTGTTGGAACTGCAAATAGTTTGCTGCTCTGGCAAAAGGAACCCAGCAAAAGTAGATTTCGCTGCCACAGCGAATTTCTTTTTCTCCGTAAAGTAAATCCGTCCCGCAAGCGTTTGCATAACACGTTAAAACATGCGAGCTCTCATAAATAAATGCCTGCCTTCACATATCTGGATGAAAAATTCCAGTTAAATGCCAAACAGGTCTATTATTCTCAGTGACAGGGAACGGCAAATCTAACGTACAAGGGCAATGAAGAGCATTGTTAAAATTACTTCATTATTTACAAATTCTTGTAACTCCTCAAATAGATTGAAAATACAGAGAAAAAAAACAGATATTAAAGCTGCAATCAAATATCTCCTCTTCTCAATGAGGAGGAAAATGATGAATAAAAGAGGAAAAAAAGAACAGTTCAATATTTTGTGAAGTTTTCGTTTATGTTCGACGACGAATGCTTCAGAGATATCGAATTATCGATTATCAATAGTTTCTGCCCCTGTCGAATTCGAAGAACGGAAGGGGTATCTGTTTTCTCATTGTATCACGGCAGGTTTGAAACGGCATGATGCTGACATTATCATTATCTGTTTCTATTTTCTTCCTGTACTGTTTATCGACGTTGAAAGAGTCGTTCAGGGATTAAACGAATCGTTGGATTGATTATCCTGCTATCACCGTTGCCAAGGAAGTATTTTTTTTCCTCCATCCTCATACAATGGAAGAAGAATTATTCATTGTGACAGCAATTTTGTTAGCCATATTAGCAATTTCTCAACTATGGCAGCGAGAATTGTCGATTCCTGCAGCAACTTTGGTTTGTTATTCTGTATTTGATACTGGAAAATTTTGCTAGTCCACCGAGAAAATTGGTTGTTTTTTAGTTAATTATGTAATTCAGTTTGCTATGGCAGTGAATTTTCAGCTACCCTTGTGGGAATTTCAATTGGGCAAATTTCAGTACACGTATAGGAATTTTCACATAAAAATATATTGAAATTGCTATTTTTATGAGACATTTATTGTAAATTTATAGGATTTTTCCCGAAATTTCCCATAACAATTTTTTACAGGGTGCGTTAGCAGGTTTTGTCTCCGTGCATGTACTTTGGATATTCAAGTCCACATTCTGGTATTCAGAATTCAGGGTTCAATTATTGTATTTTCTACAATTTCATAAATGGCACCCAGAATTGTGCCACCCCAGCCCCAGCTGTGAATTGACCAAACAAACTCCTCATTACTGATTTTTATGGTTGAGTTTGAATCCTTTGAACCCTTGAAAAACCAAATGTGGTTTCCAAGGGACCCAGCAGTGAAGCGTTCAATCGTTTGGAATTTTCCTTGTGCGAAAAAACCAATAGAAACCGATATAGGCCAAATCCTATCGGAATCAATGATATTCCATCGGGTTTTATGTGGTTATTGTCACAGAAGGTTGAGGGTTTTCATCAGATTTTATGAGGAATCTGATGTGCTATGGATTTCTATCGGTATAATCGGCAAAACCTGATAAATACTTATGGGAATGAAATATCTTATTGGTTTCTATGCGGTTATTGTCACGATTCTCAAGAGAATCCATGGGAATCTATCGGACTTCTCAGACAGGGTTATTATTAGATCAAGACGCAGCAGCGATCTCCAAACCTTGTGGGGCAAATCTTCGCCCGCATAGCACAGAATGTCTCAATGACATTGCCAGAATATTATATTTGAAACATGCAATATTCTAACAAACATCTCAAGAATATTGTCAAAATTTCTCCAGAATGCAATATCACTGAGATTATTGTTGTAATATTCTGGAGACATTCTGACAATATTGCTCAGATCATCTCAGGGATATTTTATACAGCAAAACATCTCATAATTAGGTGTATTAACAGTGGTACAAAATACTGCCCGTGAAAAAATCGTTCAGGTGTGATTAGGCGTGTTCACGCCTGATCATGGACATTTTTTGGCAAAATTATTCGTACTCAACTCTGATCGCACGCAGTTGGGCCTGACTACGCCTCATCGTTCATTTTTCAGCTTCGTCATGACTGAGAAGGCTTCAATTTTGTACTTACGTGGAAACCCGTGATTGAGCTTGACCGCGTGCGATTATGCCAGACAAACCATTTTCGCCCATGATCATACAAAATTGTGCTAAATGAGAAGTATCCATACAAAATGACGCTATGTTGATTTTTTTATCACGAATGCACATGTTTTATCAGGCCAAGTCAGCCCCGAACACATTCGCGTACGCCTGATCACACCTGATCATGCCTGAGAACTGGAAAGTACATGAGCACAATTAGTGAAAATGATTGACAATAAATTAGTCTTTTATAAAATTGTTACAGTTTTATTCCTCACAAATAGCTAATCAATTCTGAATTCGTTATTCATAATGAAGCATAATCAAGCGCGATTGGGCGTGATTGAGCGTGATTAGTCCTGATCACGTGGGTACAAAATTGAGGCCTGGTCACGGCTGAGCACGCCTGATCACGCGTGTACGATTTTTTCACGGGTGCTTTTCCCTGATAAATCTTCCCAATAAAAAACGATACAGAACGATACATTTTTTCTATAGTTTTCAATGAGGTGTTTCTGAATACGGAATTTAAAATATTGTATCGTTATTAACAGATAGAACTCTACCGTTCTTTATCGCATTCTATGAAATTAAACAGGATATATGGGGTTTTATCGTAGAAGATTGAAAAGATTTATCGGAGATTAACGATAACATCACATACATTTTATGATGAATTTTATAGAATACGATAAGAAACGATAAAATTCTATCATTGAATAACGACATAACATTGTAAATTCCGTATTCAGACACCTCATTGAGCACTATAGCAGAAATTTATCGTTCTGTATCGTTCTCTATTGGGAAAATTTAGCAGGGTTGGTGAAAAAAGAATCTTCCTTCGGAGTGAATTGCTCTACAAGTGTTGTATAGAATATGATTTGGATGGCTTTGTGAGAGAATAGAAATACACATTGAAAGTCGATTATAAGGAAAGTTCCCTCAGTGAGAATCGAACCCCAGTTCTCCGAGTCGTAGACGAAGCCTCTATCACCTCAGCTAACCACTGAGATCACTTCAATGCCCTCGAAGCACCACTCTTGGTCATCATAATGATGTGTTTTTGATAAATTCGTTCCCGTGGGATATATAACAATCAATTCAGGATCATCCGGAACTGAAATTGAATCGGTCGTGGGAGAGAGAGGTTTCTTTCGCCCTCGACTTGTAAATTTTACTAAGTATCGGGTCTGATCAATAAAAATTCTTACTGTCACATAAAATATTGCTACTGAAATATTCTCAGAACATAAAATATCCCTCATCATAGATTCCCAGAACATTGCAGAATATCGTATGTGCGATATTTCAATTGCAAGATTCTCAGAATATTTGTAATGAAATATTCTATCCGGAATATCTATGGAATCTCGTAAAAATATTTAACTTGGGATGTTTCGAGTGAGATATTTGTGATATTTTGAGAATATTACTGAGATATTGTGTGCTATGTGGGATAGGATCATCCACGATTTTGATTGATCATTCCTCATAGAATGTTGAATGGGATTAGTTGCTTTATAAGAATTGTTCGATTGTCAAAGTTGTCACAAAGTTTAGCTTGGTTTTTGATCCACATTGCATTATGTTGCTGAAGTTCGAATCTTTACCTGAAACACAATATTCGGCTGTTAGAGACCATAAACCTTGCAGCACCTTCGTTCTTTAAACGAAGTTTTCAGCCCCCAGGAGGTGATTCGAAGTGCACTGTAAAAAATAATCGGAATTTTCCTGTGTACATGAACCGGAAAATTCTAGTCACTGATTAGGAAATCAATTTCCGGTACATTCATATGAAATTTCCCATACATTTATCTGAAAATTCCAAGTTGGGAAAATTCCTAACGCATGCATGTGTCAATTACTTCACATAAACATATAGGAATTTTCCAATAAAATTTTTTACAGTGTGAAAAATAACTATGATTCAACAGATTTTGTGAGTTTAAAATTTCCATTCGTTTTTTTATAAACGATTCAAACTTCAAGAGCACATCGCGTTCGGGAGAAAAACGATCAAATCAAAGAGGGATTCAAATCCTCGTGCTTGGCGTGCATTCGCATCCAAAGGTCGGTACTTCAACCGTTTAACAGCAATACATTCTTGAAAAAGGAAATAAGAGTACAAGCATTTTAGGAAACGTCTATGTCAAAGCATTCTCTCGTGCCGACTATCCAAAGCAGAAATTTGACACGTCGGATTATCATTTTATCAAACAATTACCGATGTAGGGGAGATTGGGTACGGTTGAAACACTTATTCGCGATGTTTCAACCGTACCCACTGAGCATTTCCGTTAGAACCTTGCATTAATATTGCAGAGATATTGATGCGATCTTGAAAGTACTTGTCTTTCAATTTACAAATGCAATATTACACAAGTAACTTGCGAAAATATCGTTGAAATATCACCTGACAACGTAACATTACTGCAATTTACTTGTACAATGTTAATGCAAGGTTCTAACGAAAACACTCAGTGGGTACCCACTCTCTCCTATCGTATCAATTTAACGACAAATTGAGTGATTCATACGTACCTTGAATATACTTCTGGAATACACAATTCGAATTCAAGTATCAAAGAGAAAAAAGGAGGAAATGATGCTTCAAAACTATAATAAAGTATAAAAAGTGCATAATATATAAGATAGAGAACGAACATTGTATTTGTATCTCAGTACATTTCCAGGACAATTATTATATAATATACTTGGCTATTACGTGGGTATTGTATCAATATATATATCAAATCTAACATTATTCTCTGTCACGTGAAAGCTTGTGGAGAATATAATTCATGCTCCTACTCTGTATGCACATGCAAAACATGCTTGGATGCAAAAGTATCATATATCGCTGGTGATTCGTGACAATTCAGGAGTATAAGCTTTGATTTCGTTGTTGGAATCAACCTGTACGATCGTCGATTTTCACTGCGCATCTTCAATCAGTATAGTTCAGTTCTATCGAAGATGGGAAAAGAAATCTTCTTTTGAACTGTTATTTTTGATTCAAGACAGAAGTTCTCTCCGTATTCCATCCGAACAAATTTTTCTCAATTTATTTTTCATATTCGATTCCAATATTCCTTGATCTCTCGATTTCAATCCCATGTTTTTTCACCGCTGCGCTGTACGAATGAAACTAGTCGAGTTCGTGAAATCGAAAGAAAAAAGCAATCGAAATATAAATAAATCCATGGAAAGATTCATTACAAAGTCAAATGCGGAGTGGAGAATGCGGGGATGTGAAAACTCGGTTACAGTTGGAGAATGAGAGATAAAGTAGTGAAATACAGAAAAACTAGGAGAGGTCGACAAAAGAGAATCATAATAGGAAGATTTTTCCAGAATAACTGAGATGTTTGTTTTTATTCGTTCTTTATGCAGCCAAAAGGATCAATGCCATCAAATGATTCACGGCATTCTTTTGAAGATGAGAGATTGGATCGAGTGGATCCTCATTCTTTGCGGCATTTTTTGGAATTGTAAAAGTGGATGAGCGTTCCTGGTTGGAGAAAGGTGGCGAATGAAGGATATAAGTGAGAAAAATCTCACAGGGTGACCCACACAACACTCATATTGAAGTCTTTGAACCCCAATTGAACTCTTTATGATCTTTTTCTGAACTATTGTGCTGTATGGGGAAACACGGCTCCGATTTAGGAGCGTAGAAGAGAAAGTTATTGGATCTCCCGACCCAAATAAGAACTCAAAGATTAATCTTTACACTGAGAGAATTTTATTTGAAAAATTACCGTGCAATTTCAGGGATCAACTGTTTCAAACTTCACTTATTTTTACAAGCTGCACAGTAAATTTTTGAAGAATTTCTACTTGTCTTTCGTTTACTGATATTTCACGGTAATTTTTATAAAAAAAATTCTTTCAATGTAGGAAAATTCTCCAGAATCTTAAAAAATTTCTTCAATTTTTTTTCAAATAATGAGAAGAAATATGGAAATTTTGCAAGTATGTGGAAATGGACAGGCAAAATTCTGCTGTGGGGACTGATTTTCCATTTTATCAACCCACTTTTGCACACTCTGAAATTTTTAGAGTGAGATTTCACTCTCCAAGCACCTCTTTCAGAGTGGAGATCTAAAGTTTGAGGTTAGAAATTCACAGCCACTCTAATTTCAGAGTGAATTTTCTGTTCTAAAAAAGTGAGAGTTCACTCGAAACGAGTGGAAATTCCACTCGAAGCGAACTGGCTCACTTTTGAGACTTGGTGGAGTGGAGCGCGTGATTTTGCACTGTTTCGGATTTAAGGAGCATTCGGAATGTCCTTAAAGACAACCAAACATGCGCTCTAGGATGAGAATTTGATCATTACCAACAAGTTGCTGTGTCATTTTTCATGGATCAGGGATTCCGGACCAGCTTCAAGTGACAGGAACGAAACATAACGCAACACAACACACAACAAGTGGGCTGGAAATTAACTTGTTGCGTTCAACCGGGCTAGATGCCTCGAGTTTCGCTTTCAATGAACTGGTTTAATTCATCTCGGGCTAACCGAAGTACGAACGAATCAGTTTGGTGGAATTATCGCGTGATCGATTCTCCGAGCATAACTAACGAACGAGAATGCCCATGAAGGAGGGGAAATAGGGTTATTTGTATTCCTCAAATCACTCCACGGAGAAAAATAAAGGAAGATATTTCACAACATACAATTATTCAACATTTTTTGGTAGCTCCCAAGGTATTTTCGGTATGGTTTACTCTCCTTACAAAGTAAATCTTCTTTGAACTGTAGTAAAAAGTACTCTTTCGGAGTGACTTCTACTCCGGAAATGGAGTGCCTGGAGTAAGAGGATTGGTGCCGCGATTGGAATAGCAGTTACTCCTCATTTTTCTCCGTGTTGGATCAATCATGGACATTTTTCGGCAAAATTATTTGTGTTCAATACTGACTGGAGGTGAGTGAGCCTGATTACACCTGGTGGTTCATTTTTGAGCTTTGCCATCACTTCAAAGGCTTCAATTTTGTACCCACGTGGAAACCCGTGATCAAGCTTAACCACCAGCGATCATGCCTGACGTCTGTCACCATTCTCGCTTGTGATCATGCAAAATCTCACCAACTGAGGAATATTCATACAAAATGACTCTGTGTTGATTTTTCTATTACAAATACACATGCTTGATCATGCTAAATCAGGTAAGTACGCCTTATCACGAATGATCATGCCTGAAAACTGGAAACTAGAGAATAAGAGCTGCATAAGCACAATAAGTGAAAATGATTAACAATGAATTAGTGTTTGATAACATTATTATAGTTTCATTCCTCACAAAAAAACTTATTGACCCGTGAATAAATCATCCACGCCTGCTCAAGCCTGGACAGGTCTCATTCATCAGGCGTGATCAGGCCTCAATTTTGTACCCACGTAATCAGGACTAATCACGCTCAATTACGCCTAATCATGCTTTATTATGCTCTATTATGCATGAATAATTCATACAGAATTGCCAAGTTTTATAACTTGACGAAAAGAAGAGTTTCTTCCATCATCCTTTTTCTAATTTGATAATAAGAGACTAATGTATTGTCAATCATGTCTACTTATTATGCTTATCATACAGGAGCCTTCCGAAGTAGCTGACCTGATCATCTGGTCATGACCTGATCACCGTTGATTGGTTGAGAAGTGATCAAATCATGACCAGAAGATCAGAACAGCTACTTCGGAAGGCTCCACAGTTTCCATTTTCTAGTTTCCAGCTTTTAGGCATGATCGCGCGTGCTTAGGCGTACGTGAATGCGTTCGGGGCCGATTTGACATGATAAAGCATGTGTATTCGTGATAAAAAAATCAACACAGAGTCAATTGGTATGAATGCTTTTCATTTGGTACGATTTTGCATGATCAAGGGCGAGAATAGTTTGTCTGGCATGATCGCACGCGGTCAAACTTGATCACGGGTTACCACATGGGTACAAAATTGAAGCCTATTTAATTACAATTCAGCTGAAAAATGAATAATCAGGCGTAGTCAGGCCTAACCACGTACAATCAGTGTTGAACACGAGAAATTTTGCCAAAAATGTCCATGATCAGGCCTAAATGCGTCTAATCAGACCCGAACGATTTTTTCACGGGATTGTTGAATCAAATAAATTTTCTTTGTTACAGCTAAATTTTTTATTCTTCTTGAATGAATCTTTTATTCACGGCAACTAAAATTTGGCTGGGACAGCTAAATTTTAGTTGCCGCAGCTAGGTACCTTTCTCTCATTGTATTGCATCATAATTGCAGATAATTAGATTCAATGAGATTTGTTCAGAATCAAAAATGTGCTCTGAATCAGGCATATCCGAAAATTTGTATCTACATCATTCGACTTTGTAGAATCATTCTTCCGATTCATTTGCACTTGGCAATACCATGAAAAAAAATGATAATTCAATTACTCCACGATACATCAAAATATCTATATACACAACTCTTGCAGTGAAAAATTCAATAATCGCAAATAACACATTCAACGAGAGATCGAGAACCAAAGAATGAAATATAAAGAAACATCATGAATTTTTCATGAAATAAATCCCCTTTGTTTTTTTTTGTCTTTAATCCAATCAACGACTTCAATTCTCATATTTCATTCCTCATTTCTCTCTTGTGCGATGAGAAGCAGCATCAGCAGCAGCATCAGCAGCAGCAACAGCAACAGCAGCAGTAGCAGCGGCGTTTAAAGGGAAGGAAAAAGAAATTGTCTGCGCCATTCGTTATAAAGCGGTCAATGAAAAAATATACATTACAATAATAAGGAGCAGTGAATACGGAGAGAAGAGATAAATATCTCGACAGAAAAAGTTCATGATAACCAAGGGCCATTTAAGAGAAATATTGATAAAAACAAAATTAAAAACAAAAAAACTAATCAGACAAAAGTAAAAAACATTGAATATGCGGGCTGAAATTGGATATATTTATATGTATATATATATAATCTTTGTTTTTTCTTTCAATAATAATTGAATAAAAATAAAAAAATTGATGGAAATTAATATTGTTTTGCGATGAATATTATTTTGTGTATTATGTGTAGTTAACTAACCTCGTCCTTGTCCAAGCCGAGCTACGAAAACGTTAAACTGAGGTTAAAAAATGTTCTCTTCACATCGAAATTGATTTTTTTTTGTCTTCGGTACACGAATCTCTCAACAAACGGTAAGAAAAGTTCGTTGAGAATGAAAATAATAGTCATAATCATATAAATTATTGATCAATGTCGGATACGAAATCTTTTACATATATATCAATAATATCCTTTATGTTTTTATCATCGAAGTAAATAAATAGAATCATCGATAATAACATTATTAATGAATCTCGATCGCTATGATTCGTTATCGCTTTCTTTTCCTGCTCAAGAGATAAAAAACGAAAGAATTCTACGTATTTAATTTTCATTCTTCCTCTATGAATCAAAATATAGAATTATGATGATCAAAACTCAAATTAATATTAATAAGAATATAAAAATAAATGAGGAAATAATGAGGGAGTGTTGTGAGGGAAGACAACTCCAAGAAAACAAAGATCTTCTAAACGTTCACAAACGTATGTCTTTTGATGATTCTTACAATGATTGTGAAATATTTATCGAATGTTCATTCAACTTATCTTGTTTTCTTGGAGTGTAAAATCGTTGGCTCCTCAAAAACCATTAATCTTCTATCGATGTTGAAATTCAAACAACTATTCATCATAAATTTTGAGCTTCCGGAGTGGAGCCCTAGAAAAGCCGTCTGCAATGATGGCGAAACGTCGGCAACCAACCGATACAAGACACGGCTCCACTCCGGAAGCTCAAAATTTATTTGATTTTGCAAGCCGTGGAAGACCGCACAGCGAATCTTCGCTGAAGCAACTAAACTATTCATCATGTTTGAAATCAAATTTTATTTATTCCAATTCTGTAGATTCGATAGGAATTATTTTCATTCAATCAGGCACTTCAATCCACGATAAAAGATCAATGATTTTCTGAGAGGCCTGGGGGTTAATTTTAATCATATAAGATTTCATCGATTCGGCCAATGAAAATAAGGAGAAAAGAAAATATGGATAAAAGGTGATTTTGTTCATATTTTTTTCTGCTATTTTGATGTTGATTTTTTTTTTCTTTAAGAAACCGACAACAGACGATATTCAAATATACGACGAGAAAATTATTCAACAATGAGAGCAAAGATTTTCACAACGAGACACTATAATGAATTACACATTTACGATGGAGAGCGTATGCATTACGTGTGGGTATAGGTACAGTTTGTTGAATGAATTTACCATGAGTGAGGAAAAGATAAGAGAAAGATTGTCATTGATAAGTCAACTGTGATTTGAATGAACGTTCTCTGTCTTTTTTAGTTGGACTTTGTTTCGTTGAATCCTGGAAATGAGATTAGAATTCAATTCTTCATTGAAATTTGTTTGAATTACCAATTAAGTTGAATTTTTAATACAAATTTTCTTCAATCAACAATTAAAATTTGTTTCAATTAACCAGGGTTTTATATAAGGTAATTGACGGAGAACACAATGATTAAAATTCAATTCGCAATTGAAATTTGCCTTCAGTAAACAATGGGGATTCAATTTTTGAGTGAAATTTTTCCCAACCAACAATCAAAACCCGATTTTTAATTGAAATTTTCCTCAATTAAAGATTGAATTTGAGCCTTGATTGGGATAGTTTTCAATTTGATAATATAAAGAGACGAAAAGAAAAAAGAAAAACATCAATCAATCATTGCTTGATGTTGAATCTATTAAATTTATTCGCTAATTGAAAAGGATATCAATTAAGGGCACTAAAGTAACAACAAAAGCGAGCCAAATTTTGCGCCTACTTTTTTCATAAATTATGCGAAATTTGCAATGGATAATAATGAAATCCACGGCAAGGATTGGACTCTAAAATTAAGTTTGAGTTTTTTCCTGATTTTCTGGCGGGTATAAAAAGATTTTGAATGTAATAATCTCCAACTACTGTCAAAAATTGTTTGTAATTTTGTATTCCAATACTTGCAAACTATGAAGAAACCTGAGTTGATATTCAGAGGTAAATCTCAGGTATGTATTTGATTATTATCGATTTTAAATTCAATTTTATGAGGTAATTTATGAACAAAGTTGCCGCACAATTTTACTTGCTCCTCCTGATGCTTGAGTGTCCTCAAGAATGAAATTTTTCCGCTGGACAAAATGTTGCGAAACGTTCCTGAAACATCCCAGAGACTGCTAATGTCCTGCCATTGTAACATTTCGAATGACATGTTCCAAAAGGATATCTCTGGAGCGTTGTAGGAAAGTTTCATGCTCCATACTAAGGTTAAAAGAATGCATTGAATCTTATAAATGGAATTCTATGGAATTTGGTCAGAACATTGTACAGGATTCAATCAGATTTGGCAAGATTCAATCAAGATCAGATTAAAAAAATGCATTCATCTGATTTAATCTCATTGAAAAGAGTTGAATAAGATTTTGTCAGAACATTGTACAAGATTGAATGGGATTTGACAAGAATCAATGGGATTTGGTGAGAATCGATGCATTTTTTCAACCAAGGTAAACATTCCTGAGATGTTTTCTTGAAACCTTTCATTCAAAACGTTGCAATAGCAGTCTCTGGGATGTTCCAGAAACGTTTTGCAACATTTTGTCCAGTGGGTTATTGTTAATTGAAGAAGATTTGAATCAAGAATTGAATTTTAATAGTTGATTGGAAGAGATTTCAAATAAGAATTGAACTTTAATTGTTAAGAGAGAATTTCAATTGGGAATTGAATTTTAATTGGTAATTCAACGTCAATTCAATTGATTTTTAATTGAATTGCTTCCAACCCTGCAATCAACGGTTAGAATTTAGTTCTTAATTGAAATCCTTTTCGATGGCCAAATAAATTCAATTGATTCAAAATCAAGCAGTGATTGATTGATTTTTCTGATGATTATTTGCTTTGTTTTTTAAACAATAAATACAGAAGAATGAAAAACAAAAACCCATTGGGTGATTTTGAAACGATTGAATTTATTTTTTACTTAAAAAGTATACAAATTGAGAATTGAACTTTAATTGTCAATTGAAGAGAATTTCAATTGGTAATTAATTCAATTGATTTTTAATCGAATTGCTTCCAACCCTGCAATCAATAGTCAGAGTTTGATTATTAATTGAAATCCTTTTCGATGGTCAAATAAATTCAATTGATTGAAAATCAAGCAGTAATTGATTGATTTTTCTGATGATTATTTGCTTTGTTTTTTAATCAATAAACACAGAAGAATGAAAAACAAAAAACCATTGGGTGATTTTGAAACGATTGAACTTATTTTTTACTCAAAAAGTATAAGAATTAAGAATTGAACTTTAATTGTTAATTGAAGAGAATTTCAATTGGGAATTGAATTTCAATTGATAATCAATTAAATTGTTTTCTAATTGAATTGCTTCCAATCCTGCAATCAACAGTTAGAATTCAATTCTTAATTGAAATCCTTGTCGATGGCCAAATAAATTCAATTGATTGAAAATCAAGCAGTGATCGATTGATGCTTCTGATAATTATTTGCTTTGTTTTTCAATCAACAAATACGGAGGAATAAAAAACAAAAAACAAATCAATCATTGCGTGATTTTGAAACGATTAAATTTATTTTTTACTCAAAAAGTATAACAATTAAGAATTGAACTTTAATTGCTAATTGAAGAGAGTTCCAATTGGGAATTGAATTTTAATTGGTAATTCAACGTCAATTCAATTGATTTTTAATCGAATTGCTTCCAACCCTGCAATCAATAGTCAGAGTTTGATTATTAATTGAAATCCTTTTCGATGGTCAAATAAATTCAATTGATTGAAAATCAAGCAGTAATCGATTGATTCTTCTGATGATTATTTCCTTTGTTTTTTAATCACCAAATACCGAGGAATAAAAAACGAAAAATCAATCAAGAATTGCGTGATTTTGAAAAAGTATAACAATTAAGAATTGAATTTAATTATTAATTGACAAAGATTTCCATTAAGAACTCAAATTTTAATAGTTAATTGATTCCGCTCTGATCAAAAATCCAAATAAATTCCATCATGTCAGACAAAGTCCATTCCTCTTCCAAAACCTAGAAGAACACGTTTATCCCATTCACAGTTGATTGGAAAACATATTTATGAATGATCCAATTCATTTATATGTGTATTCATGTATAAACTCATGTATGTAGATACAAGAATCTTCACCGTTACATTTTTTTCCTGTTTTCTTCTTGATGTTTTTTCTGTCATCGATGTGGATGTCCCGTAGTCCCCTCTATTGACCTATCTACGGTACAATAATTGATCGTCCACCTGGAGTTTCGGTGGAATCCCTGGTTAAAAAAACCCAGTGATTCTCGCCAAATCTCATTGAATCTTGCACAATGTTCTGACCAAATCCCATTGAATTTCACTTCGTCAGATTCAATTGGATTTTTTTAACCAAGGATGTTGATGAAAAAAGAGGAGTCTTGGATATAAATAAGGGAAATATGACGAAGAAATGTCCAGACTCTTAACTCCGTATGTGGACTACTCGGGTTCTCGCTTGCGTCTACGCGGGTCCGATTCGGGACTATCTACCGGAAATTCTGTTCCTCAGTGTAATTCGTGTAGTTCTGGACAGAAACCGAGTGATTCTAGGTGGAGTCCCAGGGATGTTCCAGTCCCGTGCATCTCAGTTGCGAATTCAAGAATGAATAGGGTAGCAAAATTCGCGAGGCAACTCAGATTCCTGCTTGAAACCCTGCTGAAAATGCCAGGCGGATCCGGACAAAGAAGAGTTGTTCGGCTCTGAACGGTCTTTATCCCAGGAACTCCAATCAAAAACAGACAAAATTTCTATCTGGGAAAATATCAGAACATAACAAAATTTTTTTCTGTCAGTTTTTGAGAGAATATTCCATGTTTAGTGATTCCGGATGAAACCTGGCAAAAATTTTGTCAGCTCTTGACCAGATTTCGTGGGACAAAAACCGTTCAAAGCCTGACAACTATTATCTCGTCCGGATTTGCCTGGCATTTTCAGCAGGGTAATACGGGTCCTCGGTGAAAACTCGACTGGTTTCGAGTGGGACTCTGAGTCCACCTGCGAATTTTGCTATCCTGTCCTTCCGGGGATTTTTTTGTCCACCGGAATGATAATAATGCAATTGAATTGAAACATTCTCGGTGTAATTGAATATATTTTTCTTGAGTAGCGCTGGAGCAGATTTTTGTAGGTCCTTTAAATTTGGGATTCTATCTAAGAATTGCCATTTTTTTTTTTTTAATAAAAAAATCGGATATTCTACCCCTATTTTGAGGAAGCGTTCCTCTTTTTGGGCGTTGAATTCCCAAAAAGTGAGGAAAAACAGTCCCCCTTATGGACGATTCTTGCTGCTGTTGGGAGGAAAATCGCAGCAATGTTTTCACAATGTATGATTTTTGATATATGTTCCGCTGTTTTTAAGAGACCTAGACATTTCTAAGTTGCCTTTCCGTTGCAGTGATCTCGGAATGCGAGAGCTGGCGGCCCCCACCATCCGGCTGGTGGGACACTAACACTGCATCTTCGCGCGTCCGTGTGAAGAGAGAAAGTTCGTGATAGAGAGTTTCTCTCTTCACATGGACGCGCGGGGATGCAGTATTAGTGTTCCACCATCCGGATGGTGGGGGCTGCCAGTTGCCGCATCCTGGAATCACTGTTCCGTGGTCTCAACATAAACCCTCTCTCCTGTTTTCCCCTATCTCCACGGCCCTCATTTTTCCATTAATATTCTACTTCCAATCTTCCACTGGAGTTGCTGGCGAAGGAGTGTAACAAGAATAATACCAAGAAAGAAAGAGAAAGAACATGTAACGTAATGAAGAATCTTCATCGTGTACGTATACCACTCGTGAAAATATTGTGCAAAGATAGAATTCTGAAACAACGAGAAATATTCGAGTCATTGTATTCTCGTATGCTCTACGTATACACTGTGTGCACATAGATACGTCAAATCGGCTAAATTTCCAAACTAAGGTAAGTGAAATCATTCTCAACATCGATAAAACGTCGCAAATGGAAATGAAAATATATCCACTATGCACCAGTCCGATTAGAGACACCTATGGGCACTTAAAAACTTGAACTTAGCATGTCATTCTAATAATCATCTTTTACGAACTAAACACCGACATTCTATGGGAGAGAGCCTGAAATTTGGTCTCCTTGGAACATGACTTTCTTTTTTCATTCTCATTCATTCACGTTTATTCAAAATATATAATGATAATAATGTTTTGTACGAACAACAGAGTTGGGGAGAATTAAGAGAATCAGGTCTTGTCTTAACGAATTTTGATTCTTCATTGCGAAATAATCTGGGGTTTGAAACCCTGCTTAAAGAATCTCATTGAACCGATTGATTCTCATTGAACATCGATTTTGATTGGGTTTGAATGGGTTTTCTGTATCGGAATCAATGAGATTCTTCAAGCAGGAAATTGAGAGTCCGTTCTCAGAGGTTTCAAAGTGTACACTGAAAGAATTCATGACGGTTATAGCCGGAGATCTCCACCGATAGTATGTTTTGATATCCTCAAAGCCGGAAATAGAAGTTCATGAGATGGATTTTGTTTCAGTGGGTTAGAATAGAATGAATAAATGCTACAAACATTGAAAGAAAAGGGAGGTTCTGTTTTTGGACTCCATGGAATGTTCAACAAGGGACTATGGACTTTGAATAGTTGAACGGATTGGGATAAAATATTGCCCGAAGCATTTTGGGGTAAGTGACTGCAGAATTGAAAATTCCCGAAAGGACAGAATGTCGAAATTTTGCAAGCAGACTCAGATTTCTACTCAGGATTCGTGTTATTCCTCACAGTCCCATCCGGGATTCTGGAAAATAACACGAAGTTCAGATGGGAATCCGACTGGTTCGAATTTCGCCATTTCCTATCCATCCAGAAATTTTCAACTAGGTGCGAAGTGAAATTCTGTTTCACTAGAATTTGACCCATTGGAAAACAAGGGAATTTAACTCGAGGTCTAGAATCTGTGTTTGCAATATATGAATTAAATGGTGTAAGAAATCTATTCGCATCATCCATCATGTGAATGGGACCCACGCTGACGGGAATGGATGGATCCTTCCCGCCCATACGGAGAAAAATAAACAGTCACCGTTACTGCGAGTCATAGCCCGCCAGATTTGAGGCATACACCGTTCCTTCCCTCTCCATCGAGCCACTCTCCTTTCCCCCACCATGCGAATCAAGTCAAGAAACAGTAATTTACTTTCTCTCTCGCTCGCCCGACTTGATTCGCATGGTGGGGGAAAGGAGAGTGGCTCGATGGAGAGGGAAGGAACGGTGTATGCCTCGAATCTAGCAGCACTGAGTCATAGGTACTGCAATGAAATTTGTCATTACTGGCCGGGCAGTAACGAGTACTGCGAAACGCCAAATTGTACAACTGCCTTCAGTTTCCCGTACTGGGATCTAAAATACCTGGGTAGAATTGAAAATCAGCCCATCGAAGGCCCTGTTTCGGTTCAAATCGGGGTGTTCTGGGCCCAGGCGGAGCCTTGGGTGGCCCACATTTCCAACCCAGTCTTATCAAGGTACTTAACCCTAAAACAAGCATATGGGATCTTTTCGGCCCCCAAATGTTTTTTTCTTTCCCAACGGTTGAACATCTCTTCGTTGGGAATGGTTTTCAACATAAATATTCTTGAACTATGAACCCTGCCGAACCAAAACCAACCATAATGAATTCAAATCCATCAGGTTTCGAATAAGATACAGCCTTCTGAAATTTTATGTGTTTTTCACGTGCCTGTTCTAGGGTTGAATGTAATTTGGCATCACATAACGAATATCCTCCAGCGATAATAAATCCTTTCTGATTTATTCTCCCTGAGGCGTTCACAATTAAAATGACATGAAAGATCAAACACGCTTCGAAACCCATGCACCCCTCACTGGAGCTCCTCGAACAATTCGAAATAATCGAATCCCACGCTAAGAATGTGATACATTTCCTTTGATATTCCACGAACTGAATTAATTAAAATAAATCAACAATCCCGGGTGGAATTTCATTTCATCTCGCTATAACTGGAATTGAAACGAAATGACATTTCTCTTCTGATGGCGCTCGAAGGTACGCAGAAAAAGAAATAAAAGATGAAAAACTGGAGCATATTTCTATCTCTCTTATCAACGATAAAAAAAAGCAGCGGAGAAAATGAAAATCAAGCATCTCGCAGTGTAGACTCAAGGAACATCATCATCATCATCATCATCATTATCGTCGTCGTATGTCGGATTTCATACGTCTCGTGAATATTGCATTGTTATCGAAAGTTATTTCACAGGGATACCAAATTTGAGCGGCTCAGGATCGAATGTAATAATTTACGAAAAGGAAAACAAAGAAAACCAAGATAGGGGAAAATTCAATGAATAATCGAGGGGAATGAAAGATAAAAGACGGGTGAAAAGAAAGAAAAACAATATGAAAGAAAGGAACGGAAAAGAATACATTTGTTGAAAGAATCGACAACATTGAATCGTGCCTACGTTTCAAATTTACCTCATCGGTATCGGAGCCAACGAGGATAAGGTCGAACGGTATGGCAGCTACAAGGTCGATGATGAACCAACCCTTTAAGTAATGGACGGCTATCTTTCCGGGATGGGATACCACTTCGTCGTTACTGTTGACGAATGTCGTACGAAAATTAATGAGGATGTCCACGATGAAGGTGACGTCGACTGTAAAAAGAAAAGACAATTTTTATTTCATATCTTCTTAAACTGTTAAACTGTTATTTATTAATTTATCAAACTTATAGGAAATACAATCACTTGTCATATTTGAGACAGGGACAAATTTGGAGTTGAATTTACTGCAACTGCCATTAAATCTATTCCAATTCGTTTTAAATGGTAGCAGACAATGTTTTAAATGGTTCTTCTCCACATTTGTTTGTTTGGGAAAATTGAAAAAGTCAAGCTTTATTCGGGGTGATATATTTCCGAAGAATTCGTGCAGTCAGCGTTTGAAAAAACCCTGGCGGAACATTTTTTTTTGAATTTTCTTAACTTTTGGCACCGCGATAGAAGTTCACAAATTTCACTAAAAGTTATTGCATTTTTTGAACAATTATTGAATTTCACCAGAGTTTTGTTGAATTGAGCTGAATTTTGCTAATTTTCAATGAAAACCGAATGGACGACATTAAATACAATTCAATAAGATTTTTCCAACAGGGAAGTCCCTGGACTGATGGGATCCCTACATTCACACATGAACTCGAATTCTGGCTCGGGATTCGTCGGGGTTTTATCCAGGACCTACGGGACCTACTTTCTCCCACCATGCGAATCAAGCCGGGTGAGTAAGAAAGAAAGTAAGTTACTTTCCCGTAAATATTTCCGTACGGGCGGATGGAATCCTGGATGACCTTAGTGGTCCTGAGCTGGAATCTGGGTCTGTATGCGGATTCGGAGATACCATGCATTCAGAACTATTCAGCTGGGGTCCGTCTCACAAGTTCGATAATTCTCTTTCCCGGATATCATTTTGTTCGGGTTCCAGTTCGTTGAAGACGAGCTCAAGCATATTTTTGTAGTCGCAGTAGCCATATTCTCCATTGAAGCAACTATGAAAGTCGTTGTGATAGTGAAAATATAGCTGCTGTGACTAAGAATTTGTAGGGGAACAGCGGGTGGTATGGCCCGGCGGTCGGTATGGCCCATCACGTGTTTCCACACTCTTCGTCACAGAGAGAGTGTTTCTGTCTATCATCTGCGGAAACTTCATTGTTGTCAATACAGTGTGTTAAGAGGAATCCAACTTTTTCTATTGACTTGTTCTTGGTCTACTGTGTCGGCGAAACTTTGAGGTGTTCTGTACTGAAGTAAGTCAGATCATAAAATAATGTGTCATACTAGTATCAACCCTCCCTATATATAGAACACGTCTCATGAGTTTTAAGCGGTAATGTTTGTTTGTTTGGTTATGAACCAATTTTTTAGTCCAAAATCTAGATCGGGTGGTATGGCCCACATATACCCACTAGAGCTCAGGCTGAAATAATGGAGGATATGGTCTCGGTCGCCGATGGAATCTTGGCAAACCCATGCTAAGCCAAGTGAAGTGAGAAACGTGGGTAAAAAAATTGTTTATAAATAAATTGGTCGACAAATTTTCCACATCCACATTGCGATCGTTCATTGTTATAAAAAAACAATAACAAACCAATAGGTGTTTTATTTTTTTATCACAAGCGATCGCAATGTCGATTCAGGGTAGGATCAGGGTGGGATCAGTTTTACCGAACACTTATTTTTCAAAAAATTGTTCAAACAATTTATCCATGAACAATGTTTTTATGTATGCGTTTCACATGAGGATTTGTTTCCCGATGCTATGCCACGATTTCAAGTTTCGAGGTAGATTAGATTCAATGTCATACCTGTAAAGGATGGACACATGAACTTTGTGCAGATATTACGGAGAAATTATATTATTTTTGCGATAGATGTAGATTATTCAGTCCACAGTCTGAGTAAGAGTTCAAAAAATCATATTCAATGTTTGAAACAAATAATTTTGTGTTGAAAAATATGTTCTCGTTTTAATTTACCGGTTTTTGGATGGTGGGCCATACCACCCGACACCGAAGAATTCCTCATCAATTCATCCATCAACTAAAATTGTTCCCGATCTTTTATTTCACTGATGAAAATTTTTTCTTCATGATATATGTGAGAAAAATACTCCAAAAAGTTGTATGCCACACCGTAGCGACATTCTTTCACTCTGGAGTGATTTTATCTCAGTTTTCCCTTAAGAGGGCCATACCACCCGCCATTCCCCTACTTGTAATTGAGTCCATTTTCAGCTACAGTGTTTTCTCTCAGTGTAGTCAGTCTGTAAGAGATCTGTTCCAACGAGCCTCCGTACACGAATCACGCAAATACAACAACGTTTTCTTTTCTTTTTTTCCATAACTTCTCTCTCTTTCTTGTTCTTCACTTTTTTCCCAAAATATGGAAATTTTGCAAGCTTGAGGGAATGGATAGGACAAATCCAGCTACAAAATTGAATTCTCCACCATTCGAGTCGAGCAATCACAAATTTCCTTCAGATGATTCATCTTCGAACTTCGAATATCTCAAATCTCCCACAAGGATCACAAACAGTTACGCAAAAGGAATGAACATTTTTTAATCCTTGCTCGGTACATACTCTCTCTCTTTTCCCTATTCTCATTCCAAACTTTTTGTATTTATAATTTTTTCCATACACAAGAGACATTCCACACTGCATCTCACGTCTTCACTTTTTCACTTTATCTCACAGATCTGTTTTCAGATTCTTTTGTTCCCTTGTACTTGGAGCCGAGACGCTACCGCGTCTCTTGATCACATATTTTACATACATTCCCCCGGCGACTTGAACTTAATAGCAAGCCTTTTAAACCCAGCTCAACTGCATAAGTACCTACTCTAAATAAGGTATGTATATAATGTCACGACGGCATCCTATAAATACTTATCATTACGCTACATACGTTATCCGCTATACGCTATGCGCTTGAACGTGAGAGAGAATACTGAAGAATTTAAACGTTTTATCTTGGAAGGAGAATGCAATGCTTTTTCCAGATACACTCGACTAGCTTTGAATAGAGAAAAAATATTTAATAATCCTTCGTAAGAACGGACAAAAATTCTTATAATGAGTGATCAGATAAAAAACAAGGAGGGTGGATGCCAGCAGAGGGTGAAAGGATACGACGATTGAAGTACACCAAAAAAAAAAAGTTGCATTCAATAAAATTTCACTCGATTTAACCCTCAAGGGATACGCTCATAGTTTCTTCACAAATGGGATACGCTGGTTCAGTTTGATCAGTGTTTAGTGTTTTTTGATAGCTCATATTCCGGCTTTGAAACATCGTACAGCAATGTTTGTTTTTGGAAATTCATCGCCGAAGTCTGCAGAATACGAATCCAAAACCCGCTCTGCCCTGCAGTTGATAGTTTTTCAGATATACAACTTTTTAAAATGAAGGATAGCTCATTTTGACCCAGTGTATCCCCAAAGGGTTAAGTAAATTTCATTTGAAATGAATACAAGTTTATTTGGATGGGATAAATTTTTTTATATGTTGAAATTTAGTTGATTCAAACAAAGTTTAGTCAATCCAAATAAATCCGAATATCAATTTCTCTCGGTGTATGTAAATGATGCGGTGACAGAAGAAACACACGAACTTACAAAAATTATCATCTTTTCACAATTATCTGTCGAGGGTTGGCAAACAATATATAAAAAAAAAATATTGAATCGATAATGCGATGTATATATAAATGTACAATGTATTCATGTATTTTTGGAGAAATCAATTTCAAGTTTGTAAGAGTGAAAGCAAGCATGCGTCTGTTTATCGAACGTTTAGCATCATATTTCATCGGAGTGTAATTGAATAGGATTGCAATAAAATGAGAGAATACATACCTTCCCTGAAATTCCTACGTTTCAATCAATTTCTAGTTACGAGAACTTACATTTACTTTGTGCATACTTGGAACTGCAATTTCTTTTGAAAATTTCATTCTTTTCCTAGATTTTTCTCTGTGAATTTCATGGCATTTAAATCTATTTTTCCCGCGATAGGTACGAACGAATTTTAATCGCAAAAAACTTTGGGAATATGAGAGAAGACTTTGCTGTTCAATACTGCGCAGTATCGCAATAACTAGAGCTAAGAAAATGAGGAGTGATCGAAAGAGAGGATATTGGGATAGAATATCTTGTTTCGAGCCATCGTGGGGTTCGATAAGGTTTCCTCTTTTCCTCGTTGGGAAAAGTGGATTTTAGATGAAATTGAGAAGAAGAGTGTCTGATCTTGTCTGACTTTAATCGCCGTGATCTACTCCGATACAAGGCGCGATGAAGGTGGATATATATACTGAACAAACATCCTCTGAAGTAGCAAACGATGTAAGCACATGCCATTGAATTAATGAGTACGTTCAGTTGGATTAAACCATCTCAGAAAAGCACATCTCTCTCCTTAATCTTTTTTTCTTTCTTCGTGAAAATTCAACTACGCGGGATGAATGGCGCTCAATCGCAAGCGTAGAAATTTCTCACAAATTCAATATCTAATGCGCCGTATCGAGGAATTAATTTCAAAATGTACAGAAACATCAATAATCGATTTTGCACATGAACTAGTGTGATGAGACACGAAGCCCTAAGCGTTAAATTGCTAAGAGCATTGAGAATAAAAAATTTATGTTCACCCTTGGAATGGGTAACAAAAAAGTTACGATTATCAGGTTTTATACCATGGCTATGAAAATATCAATCGAGACTGAATTATGGAAATTGAAAGGTTGGGTCTACCGATGTTAGTCAGCGTAGACATCCGTTTCTGATGTTAGCGCATCGTCGAATGTTTACACTCAGTGTCTGCGCAAACCACCAGTTGGAGTGCGAGACATCATCGATTATTGATGTATTTTTTTTTGCATTGTATTTACAGAATATCGTTCGTTGGTGCGTCGCGTATCGATTACTGATGAGCGACGCTCATCGTGTATGCTAATCCACGATTACAGGTTAAGAATACATACTTATGCGTAGTCGGGAAGAAAATATTCGTATCAAATTTTTACACATTAAAGCTACGCAATTTTTCCTGGATTACGCATTTTTGAGAATTCGAATATATCCATTTTATACCTGATTTAATAGATTCTACGCATTTCTATGCTTCTCTATAAATCAATATTGACCATAGAAAATCTACAGAACGAGTAGTATTTCAATGCAAATACGTGTAAATTGGCGTAGGGTGGGATTTCCTAGTTTCAGCGTAGACAACTGTAGTGAAGATTATTATTTATTATGAGTGTAAAAAACGTGAATGTCTAAAACAGTGGATGAGAGCGTAGTTTTTGGCGTAATTAAGCGTAGGTATACCAGGTGTAGAAGTATGAAACCAGAATTTTCCTATAAATGGCACTGGCCATCAGCTCCCCCTAAAAGCCGATGAAGATTTTCAACGAAAAGCAATAGAAGTTCTGTCCACCCGTAATTGTCTTAAAATCTTAAACATGTTGGGTTTTGTGCCTACAAACTACGATCTGCAGATCGTTCTCAACTACTCAAATACTCAAACTCAACAAGAACTCGCGGATCAACCAAATGTGACGCAGAAAGCCGGCTCAATTCGTTTGAAAGCCATGGGAAAGATTCGGAAAGTGGAAAAATGGGTTCCGCATGGACTGAATGAAAGACAGCAAGGAAATTGAAGAACCACTTGTGAAATGCTGTTCGACGGATACAAAAGAAAGTCATTTTTCCATCGAATTGTGGCAGGTGATGAAAAATGGATATATTTGGAGAATCCTAAGCGTTGGAAATCATGGGTGAATCTAGGCGAATCATCGACATTCACTGCAAGACCAAATCGTTTTGGAAAGAACACAATGCTCTGTGTCTGGTGAGATCAGAAGGATCCCAGGTGGAAATTGAAACCTGGCCCCATACTGGCACAGGACCGTTGCTGGAGTGACCAGCGCAGGGCCAGTTGATCTTACAGTACTGACCCGAAGTCGAAATGATAACAACGTTTTACATAAGGCCCAGTACTGGGGATACGATACTGGCGGTACAGACAATATTCATGAGCCTGTATTGCCACAACTGCGGTATTTTTGATGGTCCGGTTGTTCTGATATATCTGCTTCAGGAAATGATTCCATTACCAGATATAGAAAGTGTAGAGAGTCGTGCTCGGAGTGGCACCATCGAACAATAGAAAAACCAACCAGTTCGCCGAGCAGTGCTTTTTTTGATTGAAAAAGCCAACGTTTCGCCCAGATACTAGGCATTTTCAAGGCAAAAAATACAACCTAAAGATGAAGTGGAAGACTCCATCGTTGAACCCACAAAAAATGGATGGGATGATTCAATAGGAAGTGTAGAGAGTCGTGCTCGGAGTCTTCCAGTTCATCTTTACGTTGTATTTTTCGCCTTGAAAATGCCTAGTATCTGGGCGAAACGTTGACTTTCTCAATCAAAAAAGCACTGCTCGACGAACTGGATGGTTTTTCTATTGTTCGATTACCAGATATGTATTGGGTTGATTAAAGACACAGACGACACAATAGAAGAATGAATCAGATAACTGTTTTCACGATTCGAAAGGGGGCTTAGATATCATTTCGGATGATCGTATTTAAAGTTGAATATAAAATAAATATGGGCGAGAATATAATAAAAGTAATTTTCTCGTCCATATTCATCCGGATTCAAAGCAAGTAGGAAATTTGGATAAGTTCAATTACTTCGGACCGAAACCATTCGAGAGATTTGTTGTTTGAGATGTACATGAATCGTTGGTTGAACAGTCTTATGACCTAGGCTAATTAGATCGGTGTGATGGGTTTGCCAGAGTTGATTCAGTATCGCAACGAATCTGGCTATTTTCAAGACCCAGTATTGTGTGATGTCTGTCAGATACATGGCACCAATCGAAAAACAGTGATGGTACAGTAACGACTCAATTGTTTTTGCCAGAATCTGGCGAATAAATCCCCGCCAGTATTGGACCGTTTGTTCATTCCCGGAAATTTCCACATGGGATGTAATCTGCTATGAGCAACTAAAACCTGGGCGAACCGTCAACACTGATCGCTACCAACACACATACCCAATAAACACACATACGTCTAAAAAACGTGAAAAACGCCCAATAACCACACGTCGACATTTAGTAATATTCTTCCGTTGATTCGACGTAAAAATGTCGCGGCAGATCACGTGTTTTTCAACTATAAAATAACGTCACAACAACGGTCCAAAAGTCGTTTATAAGACGTCAAATAATGACGTGTTATAATGATGGTTCCAAAATGAGAATCAAACCAGACATATTATTTGAAAAATTTTCTATTAATGCGAAAAGAAGGGATTTTTGATAACACAAAAATTTAAGAAGAAAAATATTCATAAATGAAGTCACGCTATTCATTATTTCACTTCTCGTTTAGATTTTTGTCCAACGTTGCTGTGTTTTGTTCGACATTCTCAACACGATATCTTCGATTGATGTTCGAGCATTGAAAATGTCATAAACAATACGTCCTCAACGCGTGATTGAAGTACATTTCAAGAACGCTTTTTGAAGACGTTTTTTAATGGTCATTTTTTACTATTAGTTTTAGTAATACGTTATCGAAACGTCATTTCTGGACGTCTATTCCCTCGTCAGACGTTAACCAAAAATGAACGTTATGAATTCGACGAATAACGTCCGTTCGATAGTGCAACGTTTTTTCAACGTTGAAATAACGTGCATGTGTTTATTGGGTAGGGTCGAAACTGCCAATTACGACGACAACAATATAAGGAGCCATCAGATTTGCTTGAAACTCCATACTCGGGGTTTTCTTTGGTCACTGATTACAAATCCATTGTCAGAATTCCCAAATTCAAAATGGCGGATACAAGATGGCGGACAAGAAACAAAAATTTCATCGGATTCCATTCAAACTCAGTACTCAGTAGTCTTTTGGGTCGCTGATTACAAATTCGTTATAAAAATTCCAGAATTGAAAATGGCATATCCAATATGGCGGACAAAAGTTCGAAAATTGTTCGGATTTCCTTCAAACTCGTGTCTGAATGATTTTGGGGATTGCTGATTAGGAATTTGTTGCCAAAAAACCGAAATTCAAGATGGCGGATTCGATATGACGGACGAAAATTATAAAAAGTCATCAGATTTCCTTGAAACTCTGAACTGGGGGGTTTTTTGTGTCGCTGATTACAAATCAGTTATCAAAATTCTAGAACCCAAAATGGCGTAACCAATATGGCAGACGAAATTTCGAAAATTCTTCCGATTTCTTCCAGAATCGGGTCTGAACAGTCAAAAAATGCCTGTCCTGGCTCATTCGGACTCAAGTGCCCAAGTAACACCAATGTGCGTAAAATATTCTCCGAACGTTCTTAGAATATTTGAATGTCCTGCAAACATTCTCAGAACATTTGACGAAGATTTTGTGCTACTAGGGTGCCTATATAATTCCAAACAAACAAAACAATTCCATTTGAAATCATTCTTGTGTTTTCAATAATTCAAATAAGTACATCATATATAACTTTAACCAACTTATTATTCTGAATCCGCATCTTCATCATCATTATCACACTCCTGATCATTATCACCATCATTATCGAACGTTTGATCATTAGCACAATAGAAAGTAGGCGGTTTCAACACGCTCAATACAATGCTATTAAAGTGGGTTATATGTGTTTGGGGTTTTTTCGCTTATTCGTCACAATGGGATCTGGGAATTCCAGCATCCAGTTAAATATTTCGCTATTCGTGTGAATCCCCGAAGTTCTTCTGGAATAATAACGTCTCAAACTTTCATACCCTTCATGGCCCGTCTCAAGTACAGGTTGGTTGAAAAGTTTCTGCGCTCGAAATGAAAGAATACTGTTTTTGTTACGAAATATATTTTTTTATTCAATATGATCTCCTAGAAGCTCAATACACTTGTTCCAATGATCTTCCAATAATTTTATCCCATCCTTATAATGGTTTTCCGGAAGCTCTGCAAAATAACCGTCTACGGCTGCTATGGCCTCTTCATTCGACGAAAAATGCTTTCCACGAAGGAATTGTTTGAGATTTCTGAAGAGATAGTAGTCGCTGAGAGCCAAATCTGGCGAATACGGTGGATGTTCAAGCAATTCGTACTTGAGTTCTTTGAATTTAGCCATCGTCAAAACACTTTTGTGAGCAGGTGCATTATCTTGATGAATAATGATTTTTTTCTTCTCTAAACCAGGTCTTTTCTCACGAACTTTTCATCCAGCTGATCCAAAAGGCTGAAGTAATATTCGGAGTTGATTGTTTTACCTTTCTGAAGATAATCAATGAACAAAATTCCTTTTGCATCCCAAAAAACTGATGCCATAACCTTCTTTGCTGATCGTTGTGACTTCACCTGCTTTGGAGCTGAACAACCAGCTTCAGTCCACTGAAAACGTTCTGTTTCAATTTAGGATCATGGTGGTAGATCCAAGTCTCATCCATAGTTATAAAACGACGCAAGAAGTCGGTTTTATTCTGCTTAAAACGCTCCAAATTACGCTGAGAAATTTGTTTTCGATCCAGTTTTTGTTGAATTGTTAACGTGTGCGGCACTAACTTTCCAAACAGTTTTTTCATACGTAATTCTTCATGTAAAATATGGAGTACTCGTTCGTCTGAGATGCCTATGGCATTAGCAATTTCACGCTTAGTCAAACTTGGATCTTCACTAACCATATGATGTACATGCTCAATGATTTCTGCTGTGGTTGCAGTTTTTGGTCGTCCTTCGCGTGGGTCGTCTTCAAGGCTAGTACGACCACGTTTAAATTCACCAGCCCAAAATTCAACGGTGCGTTTTGAAGGTGAGGACTCCTTATACACTTCTAACAATTGTTCATAAATTTCCTTTGCTTTCAAACCCTTCAAAACAAAGAATCTAATGACTGCACGATATTCAATTTTTTCCATATTAAGAAAAATCAATGACACGTCAACTTCAAATGGCTTGTAAACAAAGAATGAATTGACAGAATGACTTGTAACTTTGCATGTGTTCTCAGGACAGATATACCAACTTGAGAAAAAAAAAGTTTTGAGCTAGCAGTGCTATCTCTTGGTGAGCGCAGGAACTTTTTAACCAACCTGTACATCTTCTGATAGTTGACCCACTGGCAAAGGTAAAACCGATGGATTTTCACCCATGATGGAAATTCTTATAACAGATTCTCAATCAGCGACCCTGAAAACCCCGAGCAACACATTCCGAACGAATTAAATAATGCCCTATGATTCTGACAAATTTTTCGTAATTGCTACTATGTGATCTGAGAGACCTTCTTTCACAAAAAATTGAGAGAATTCTTTAGGTGGAGACGGGTGGAGCCGGTTTTTGTTCCATTTTGTAGGCAAGGCTTTCATCTGCGGAACTTTTCACTTTTTCCTCAAAAAACCAAACGAATTTTAAGATGCAGAGATATAAAAATCACATGCAATCATTGCTCTGTCATAATTTGTTACTCAATGAATTGATATTCCACTGATTCTTAGTATATTTTATATACTTTCAGTAGTGGATTCCATTTTTGAAAAGTTCAATCGGTTCAATTTTCGAGACACAGCGTCTCTTTGAACATAGTCGTTATTTTACTGTCTCTGGTCATGCGAATGATACCTCAGGGAAGGGTACTTTTGAACTGGTACAAAAGGATAGGGGGAAGGAATCAGATCCTTTCATATCTAAATTCTAATACTTGAGACATTACTTCACTCATCTCAATGGTCAAATATCCTCAACTACAAACTTCATTTTTTGAATTTTGTCGTCGTAAATGGCAGTTTCGGCCTTACGTGCAACGGCAAATGATCGACTTGGATCGTGCATTGCTTGAAAAACGACCGGAATATGGAAAAAGGCGACACAAAGTCATCTCAATCCACGATAATGCCCCATCACGCACAGCAAAACGGGTCAAGCATGTGGCTTATTCTCCAGACTTGGCTCCGTCCGATGATCATCTATTCGCGTCGATGGGACACGCTCTCGCTGAACAACGCTTCAATTCGTATGAAAATGTAGGAGAATGGCTCGATAACTGGTTGGCTTCAAAAGAGGAACTGTTTTTTTGGCGTGGCGTTCATAAACTGCCGAAAGAGTGGGAAAAATGTATAAACAGCAATGGAGAACATTTCAAATCAACAGACGTGTAATTTTTACCAAAAAATTCCGGTTTCATACTTCTACACCTGGTATTTTGCATTACAATAGTTCGTCTGAACATTCAACATATATTCCACCTTTCCAAGAAAAGAATCGTCTAAAATAATTGAAAGAATCAATAAAACAGTAGAATCGAGTTTCTTCTGACTCGCGATGATCGACGTACTACCACTCCCTTTGACTTCACAACTTCTTTCACGTACTTCTTGTCTCTACTCGTTTTTGTTTGATTGTTCTTGAGAACATAAAAGAACTCGAAATAAGAGAATTTGTGCATGTGAATCGATACTCAATAACATGAAAATGGTTGTTCTTTGTCAAAACAACTACAAGGTGAAGCATTTTACTCGTTCACCCTGCTTCGACTCGAAGTCGCGACTTGAGGGATTCTTTTGAATATTTCAAAGAATATGTATTTTCCGTGATATCCCGAGTTCTATGCAAGTCTACACAAAAGTAGGCGGAGTGAAATCGACTATACATAATGCGTATGAAAGAATCAATGGCATTTGATCAAGTTCAAATGAATTCGCGCCACGAACGTGTCCCATCGGTGACCTTAATCAATGATCAAGTCAACATTTTCCCCTCGATTGTAAAGCAAGATTTCCCTGGGGTGATGACGTTCGAGACTTGCACAATTCCACACTTGATCGAAAATTGATTGACTTGTGAAAGTTGGGTAAGATATTTGATCAAAAAGAAATATGTTCTCTTACCGATGAAGTCTATAACAACGATAGGATCATCGCTGTATCTTTTACTCCTTTTGCTGCTGTAATCCGGCTCCGAGAGTACAAAAGCAGCAACGTAAGGTGTGAATATCGCGGTGTACATGACTAGAAGTAATATCACCCAATCCCAGACTGCTTTGAAAGGCGAATAATGTAATATGGTCCACTTGTTGATTCGTGGCGCTTGTAATGTGTATTCCGGTAGGACGTCAGCTCCAAGAGACAATACCTGAAACAATATGACACCAAATTCAGTGCTCTTGTTAAGCAGCGATGGGACAATCGTTGTTCAGAAAATATTCATGATATTGTATTTTCACAGTTGATACTTCACACTCTAACTACAGCTTTTATGGATTGTTGCATAATATTCATGTTCAGTTTGCATACAGGAGCAGATTTGTGAGGCAGCAAAGCGTAGGAGCATATTTCCGAGCTCTTATTGGGAACATAATTATCGACTGGTATTAATATTAATCGATGAGTTTACAATTTTCGGAAGGTGGGAATTTATGGAGAGAGAAAACAAGTGGGTTGTATAAATTTAGTGAACACACAATTTCAGTTTTAACGATCTCCGATGGAAGTTTATTGTGGGTTTAATGAACGTTTATTCGACGTTTACGTTGTTTATTATCTAACCTGTTTTCAACGATTTTTAAACCGTTTGGTCGATTCTCTCGTGTTGATTGCGTAGGGTGACTAGAAACTTTGAAATATTTTCATTCAAAGATGCAATAACAGGAATATTTACCTTGTAAGTACAAAGAGTTGAAAATATACAAACATTTCTGTCAATATTGGTCTCGTGGTACTTGTTCGTTACAATTTGCTCAACCCTTAAGGGCCACACGGGATGACTAGTTACCCCAGGCATAGTATTTTCACGTCCCTAATCATAAATATGTATTTAAAATCTAATAAAACGCAAAAAAAGCCAATTTCATGATTTGTAATTTTTTTCATTTTTTCTTCCAGTAATCTTGCAAAATGAATATACTCTTTGAACAATTGGTGGATACTGTTATTTTTTTGTGGTAGTGGTATCGTTAATATTGTAAAATGGCGGAGTAGTGAATGTTTTTACAATTTTTCCTGAATTTCGACTTGTATGATCAGTTTTTAGAACGCCGTCTATAAATTAACCAAGTTAAACCATCCCGAGCGTGTATTGCCTATAATGACAATGGGACCCAGGTTGGGTCCATCCTTTTTAACCCAGTATTGAGGCTCATGTTGGCTCAATCTTGGCCCTGTTGTGCTTTCCCATACAATTATGGTTGGTAGAAAATGGAAATAATGCAATGCGGGCACATTTGAACTTGACCCCAATTTGGACAATTTTCCAATTTAAAAATAAAAAGGAAGGGGCAGTATTGATTGCCTAGTCTGGGTTCATGGTGTTGCCAATCCTCGGGCGAAGCAATACAGCAAAGCTGGGAACGATGTTATCATCTCAGGGTTGGCCCTATTTGTCTGCCCAGCTTGGCCCCACATTGGACAGCATGGGCACCCACCCTGGGCTCAGATTGAAGAACTAGTCAACGAACAGGACACAATTATTTAAAAGTCTCAAAACATCTACACATCTTGTCCGCCTGGGTTTTTCAGCGTAGAGTAATGACTTACCCCATGTGGCCTGGGTGAGGTGTGGCCGTTAAGGGTTGAGCTCCTGAAGATTCTTCAGCGAAGTGTCTTCTGATTGCAAAAATATAACGAGAACTCCCTAAAGTAACCCCCTCCCCTTTTGCTTTCATCTCAAACAACGCGGCAAGGTTTGAATGGCACCGATAGTTACATTTGACAGATAAGGATTCTTCAAGGGCAGGTCTGGGCTGTACGGTGGTTGGGGAAACGTTGGAATGTTCTTCGTAGCCAAAATTGGCGGGATCCTGGTATGTTGGGTGCCTGGGCAAATATTATGTCGGCTACAATCAGTATAAACTCTTCGCAAATGGTACAGGGAATCCGTAACCTTTCTTGTCCATTTCTGAGATTATCAATTGTTGACGTTGGGGGAGTGGAATTTTACAATTTCAGTTTTTAATCTTCAGGAATCAAGTATGTAATTCATTATTCTCCAAGTAGAAATTTTGAAGGGGAAAATACAAGGGTCTGACGAAGCATGCCTGATTCTTATCTATCTGGTCCTCATCAGGTTTCGTTACGGTTTGACTTATTTCGCTCGATTTTATGCAGATCTCGTCCGAACCCTATTGTATCCTTGCGTTACAACCAGGGATGGGCAGCCTCGATTACTTTTTGTACTTGAAGCACTTTCTTCTGTCAAGTACTTTCCTATTCCCATAAAATAGAGAATTTCAATGTTAAATTAGAAAGTACTTGACAAGAAAAAGTACTTTAAGTACAAAAAAGTAATTGAGGCTGCCCATCTCTGGTTACAACCCTATTCATCCCTTGGAAGGGCCTCATAAAATTTTCCTTATTTACGGTTTCCGGGTTCTAACCTGATCAGGACCTTATTGAGAAATAGGGAATGCCTGATCAAATTCCTAATAGGATATTCACTGGAAATTTGTAACAATTACGTGAATTCTGAGAAAACTTCGCGCAAAATTGGACTGTTAATGCTTGAGTTCTCAATGTTTCTTCGCCGGTATGGAATGTTAGTATTCGTGAAAATGAATCTCAAAATTGATCCTCACCTGACTGAGTTTCTCAACATTATTTTTGATAGATTTTGCGTGAAAAAATTCTAAAATTTCAACAGAAATTGTCAATTTAATTCAAACTTCAGTCAATTTTTGTCAAGTTAGTCGTTTTTTGCTGTGAGGGCGGATTGAATAGAAGGAGGTAGAACCTTCTATCCAATCTACGCGGAGGTGAAAAGATTCCCTGATTTATTGCCCGCTGTTTTCCTACACCAAATGGTATCAGGTTCACAGGAATCACTTTGGTTGGTGGCTTTATCGTTGTTCCTTCTTCTCCAGTATTATCTTTAGAAGGAAAGGCCAACTGATCAATCAGAAATTTGAATGTTCATACTGGGAAAAGTTTGGCGCTGAACCTCCCACAACGTTAGGAGCTAGTTGAGATAACAAGCCATCTGTATTTGAAAGTTGATGCATTAACTCATCAATCGAGAAGGCACTTATGAGTAATGGCGATTTTTCCAAAAACTAGTGATAGCTTATGAAGTCTCCCATGTTTCCTTGACAGTGTATCCCTTCAAGTTCCAATGCTATCTGGAAAGGTTTTACCAGGGTTTCAGAAGGTTTCTAGGTTCCGTCTTGATTTTCATTCGATCTGATCCTATCCTGGTCCCAAAGCTACCCACTCAGATTCCATCCTGAATCATGCGCTGCCCTGGTTCCCATAGTAATTCGTTCAGATTTTAGTTCTCATGCTACACTCACTCGGGTCGCTAATCAGAGTTGCCAAGTTAGGGAGATTTCTAAGGGAATCTACCAATAAATTGACCCCATTGAATGAAATGGCCAATGAAGAGACCCTAGTACCCCCTAATTTGGCAAGCGTGTCGCTAATGTTGCTGAAGTTTATTCAAACCGTTTATTAAAATGAAGAAGTAACCGAATAACGAAACAATCAGCTGTTATAGATCCAAAATCTTGCGGTACATACTTTAAACGATGTTCTATGTTCCAAAGAGTGAATTAGAAATTGAGAGTTTGAATTTTCCTTTCGTTTCTATAAACGATTCAAACTTCAGGAACATGGGTTGCTAAACAATCCTGCTTGATTCCGCCTCAAATCCCATACTAATTGATTGTCTCGTTCTGATCTCCCTTCGCGAGTATTTGAAATTGATTAGAAAACGTTCATCAAGCGATCCGAACTCTATTTACATTGCATTGGAGCGGTACTATTTACCGGGTGTACATTGTGAGAAGAAATTCAGGCAGAAATAGAGCTAGTTTTGGCTGCATCTCAAAATAAGCCCATATTGAGGTTGGAAGTAAGTTTTACTTTTTACTGTGTAAGACTCATTTCTATAGCATGAATTATTTTTTGATAGTCAAGGAATTGAAATTTCTGGAGAAAAATCTATCATTCTCGAAGAATTTTAAGTTTCTGAAATTTGTGGAATTACCATCCAGGATAAATATCCCAATATTGAGGTTCCCTAATCCAACATTCAGAGTCACGATCGTGGATTATCGTGGGAAAACACATTTGGGAGGGAGGAAATAGCAATACGAAACATCCCTTCGCAATCCATTTCCTTTCCGGCAGCTGCAGCAGGTGCAATTATTCATATTTCTCATTAAACCATATTGATTTCTGGCGTTCTTAACAACACGATCGATCGCTCATTTAAATTTCAGCTACAACCGAGTTTCTATCTCCTTCCTCTTTCCTTTCTCTCCTCTCCCTCTCTCTCTCTTCAGAAACAGAATGAAAGCACGGTTAACGAGACAGACCAAGAAGAATGTTGTTATTATATATAAATAAAAGAAAATCCGACAAAGTGAGGATAAATGATCGGTTGTCGTTAATCCCTTGGAATCTTTTAAACTTACGACATTGAGGTTCGATTCTACCGGGTTTCTTAGCGATCACAATATGCGATGTAAGGCTTCATCGTCGTTGAATTAATTGAGAGCAACACCACCATCACCACCAGTGAGGGTTGGATTTCACTTGTCGAATCACAACAGCTACAGCGATGATTGATGTCTGAAAAGAATTCATCCATTCGAAACAGTTGTGTTTATGGACGTATTGAGCCACGCAGTTTCCAAAGCGATTGTTTTATTGCTTCCTTGTTTGTCCAACGTACACGCAATAAAAGGAGAACGATTTTCGTGATTCGACGTGCCAAAGCAATGTAATCAAACGCTCGTTTCACAGGGAGATGAAAGATAGCCATCGTTCGATGTGAATTTTCAAACGTTTGGCGTGAGACAGAACTGTTAGCTAGCGCAAGGATTCGCGAAGAACGTACACAGAAGTTTATTTCCTCAAATTTATGATGTAAATCGCAATCCAATAGGCTCGTAAATTCTTATTTTATATTCCATATTTTTGGATTATAGTTTCCCGACATAACTCCCGAGTTGAAAAATTGTAATAACTTTTAAAGCTTGATTCACTCCGTAATACGCAACGAATCAGAGTTAAATCATGTTTCACTTTTTGACTCGGGCTGCATTTGTTATTCGAATGCTTCGCCTTCGCGACAAACCGAACCGTTCAATCGATATCTCTCTGTGAGAGACCCACTGGAGAGATGAAATATCAGCTTCAAGTTGCTATAGGGAAACATTATTTTACTCTGGAAAGTCTTCTTAATCTTCTTTGATCCTCTTTGTTTGACGGTTCGGATGTTGTGCTCTTATTATTTGTAAACCGTAGGATTGGAAGATCGAGAGAATTTAGAAAATTCTATCTTGGCTGGAGATCAATTTGTTCGGATTTCAAATCGTTGAATAATCTTATCGAATGTGTGCATCAAAAACTATGATAGTGGTGGATTAAGAGAAATGTGGGGAGAAATGACACCAACCTGTCTGAAGCGTTTCGAGTTACTGATTGGACTTTCTGCCATTTAAATGTGTAAACTGTGTTCACGTTTTCTGTTCCTTCACGAATGGCACTGTAGTCGAATATCACTGGGTGAAACAAAGTGAAAGATAATTACAAAAACCTCTCATGGAGAAGCACGTAACACTTTTCTACACCTTCGGGGATATTCATCATCGTTTCATAGTGGTGGTACAAAATGGATTTAAATCTTCCTTTTTTCTTGACAATCCTCATTTGAATATTTTTCCTCTACCGCGTTTAAAGAAAATTCCCACGGTTGGCCACTTTTCCAGATTTTTCCCACCCTTTTTTGTATTTTCGAACTCTGTCGAAAGAATTTTTGTTTCGAGATGGAGAGAGAGCAGTGAAATCAAGGGAGAAAGATGTTTCTCAACGCTTGACTTTTACCCGATTTGTCTTCTTTTATCAATCTTTGTCTTAGTTCCGAGAACGTGAAATTCATGCGCTGATATTATGTTGCGTGCGCAGGTTGATTCTCATCTTATGCTCCATAACATTGTTTCCCGGCATTTTCAGAGCCACGTGGGAATTGATTACTTACCGATATCTTTCAGGATATCCCTTGACGAGGTACTCATCGATAGGTCGAATACGAGTTTCAAATGACATTTGATTTTTAATTTCTGGAGTGAATTTCTATTTCCGATCAATAAATTCTTCAGATTTCCACGAAATTCTCTTCGAATACCAAAGTTTTGAGGGAATGAATGGTATTCTGTCGTATCAAAGTTTTCTACCCAAGTGTTTTTCAAGGAATTCAGTGAGGGGTTCCGTTATTCTTCGAAATGTATCCCATATTAGTGTCAAATTTATCACATTTCATGATTCGATGAATTCATTTTGAGACAAGTTCTCTTTATAACAACAAACTTTTTTCTTTGGTGGCAAGTTTTTTTTGTTTCGTTTGAATTCTTGTACTCAATCTTTTTGTCTATAATGAGAAAAGTTTTTTCATGTTGTATTTTTGAAATGAGTTCTTTGCTAGCACACTGAGAAAAGTTTGCAGTTGCCACAATCAAAGATTCATTAAATTTTGTAGTGAAATACGACATCAAATATATTTTTATAGTTGTGGTAACTAGAAATATATTTTTTGAATTCACCATATTTGATTCTCTTTTTGACTGAAGAAAAATAGTTGTCTATACTATATTTTTATATTTGTAATTATATAAAAAACACTCTCTGCGCTTTCCTGAGAAATTCTCTGTAACTCATCGACCGTTATCTTCTTTTTATTTCGTTGAATTTGTTCCCGGAGTGACTTCAGCTGAAGCATCGGTCGTCATTTTCCCTCGCACGGCGTTACCGCTGTGAAAAAAGGCTACTGAGAGTCAGGGATCGAACCCGCACGCGTGACGAACCATCGTGATTGGAAGTCTGCGCGTTATCCGTTCAGCCATAGCAAGCAATGGGACTTTTGGAATCATTCTTCATATTTGGTATACTCGGAAGAATGAATTAGGCAACATCGTTTCCTAAACAACATAGTTATTTTTCTTTTGTTTATGACGCCTCTGGTATCAGTCGAAGTGTATGATATTTTGCTACAACTTTTTTTCGTAAAATACGGATCTACGGAACGAAAAATTTGAGTTGCCACAACTGAAATGATAGTTGTTGTGACAAAAATTTGTGGTTAGAATAACCAATACTTTCACGAGACAAAAACAGTTTTCATTCGATGTTGTATTTAATTAAGTCTTCCGCCATGACAACTGAACAGTTCTTCCAGTGTAATTGAAGGTATATAACAACATAAACCATGATAATTGAGATTAGTTGATGGGATTTATGAGTTCTGCACTGTAAAACATAGTTGTGGAATTTCCCCCCAAAAAATGGTGGCGGCAAAATTCCTCCACAGATGGGGAATCATTTATCATAATTTAGTGGACTTTTCCTTCATTCATAGAGGATTCAATACCTAAAAAACAAAATGCCTCCCCAAAGTAGTGAAGAAGGTCCGTCATTTTTGATAAAAAATCCCCCGAAGATAAGGGAACGTGTGGTTTTAATGTGTTTTACAGTGTGGTTCTAGAAAACCAAAGAATTAGCTTCGAAAGTTTTCCATTCCATCAACTAAAATTCTTACTTTCCCTCACCGTAATATACTAGTTGATACAACTAACGGTTTTAATAGTTACATACCTTTAGTGCCATCAATTAAAACGTGTAACTAAATATTCTATTGCTGTCGCAACTAATTATTTTATAGACATATGACTTTATTCATAGCTCCTCGAACAAGAGAAAATTGTTGCACCAACTATTATAAGACAACTAAAAATTTTCCAGTTGTATTAACTATTGAGTTCTCTCAGTGCGATACTGAGAACTTGCTCGTGAAGAGATGAAGATCATTGATTTTTGTAACGAAATTTCCCCGATACTGCGACGTATCATTGAAATATGTTTTGTTCCAAAGTTTACGATGTGAAATACGTGTGAATTACTTCAGTCATTTTATTTGGAACAACGAATATCGCACATACATGACCAGAAGGTTCTGCATTCTCACCAGCCATCGTTACAATGATATACGAGCAAGGTGTTTCCGGTAATGTTGCGTTATCATGAAACCTGCCACACACTTGGTAATTTATGAACTACCCTACATGTTCCTATATAACGTACGTGCAGCAGATATTTTTTTAAATTCATCCAGCACATACTACATGGATGTAATCCATCTGAATGCGCGAGGAGGGTTTTCTCGTGCTGTTCAAGTATTCACGAACCACATTCATTTCCTCTTTTTTCCTTTCTCGTCAGGGTGTTCTGATATTTTCAATATTTTTACAGAGGGAAATACGTTCGTTCGTTCGATGATTCGAAATGGTGTCAAGAATTTTCATGCCTCGCTGAAAACACACGCTGGGTGAGAAACTAATCCCGCTAAAAAAATTTCTATGAATCTTTTTGAAAATTCCACAATGCACAGAGGAATTCAGAGAGATTCAGATGGATTTTTTAGAGACTGGTGGATTGAGAGAAATTATGTGTTGAACTTTTCAGAAAGATTCAGAGGACCTCAGAGGAAGATTGAAGATTTCAGGAGCATTCAGGGAGTTTCAAAGAGATTTGAAAAGATTCAGGACCATTATGTCCCTGAAGTTTGAATCGTTTATCGAAACGAATTCTAAGCAAAATATGACAAAATTTAGTTCAGAATTGATCGAAGTGTTACAAAATAAATTCTATTGAATGGAATTTGAAGATCAAACACAGTCTTAGAAAACTAACAAATAAAGACGTTTCGTTTTTCATGCTTATTTTTGTTTCGGACTACAAATTCGTTCCAATAAACGATTCAAACTTCAGCCACATGGACCATTCAGGTGAATTTGGGAAAATGTAAAGTGAGATCAACACAAATCCAGAGAAAGTTTTGAACTGGAATAAACATAATTCTGAAGGATGCAGAGAAGTTCAGACAAATATATAGGAATCCAGAGAGATTGGGACAAATTCAGAGGGAGGTTTTGAATTTAATCGAAGAGGGATGCAGAAAAATTTGAAAGGATTTGAATTCAAAGAGATTCAGATCAATTTAGATAAAATTTCGGATTTAAATGAATGAAATTTTGAGGAATGCACTAGAATTCAGAGAAAGCTTTGAAATTCAACTCTAATAAAAGAATTTCTTTGAATTCCTAGGAAACCTGTCTGAATCACTCCATGTTTTGGGGCATTTTTCTGCGAGATTTCGAAGAAATTCAGAATAATTCAGAGAAAGTTGCAGACTTATCGGATAGTGATGCATTTTGAATTTCTTTTCAACTTTCTTTGAATCCCTCCAAAGTTTTCTGATTGAGATTCAGAAAAGTTTCGGAATTATTCTAAGTTTCTGAATTCTCTTCTCTCTAAGTTTAGGAGAGTGGACGTGAAGAGTGAATTTTAACTCCAATAGAGTTGCATTTCACTCTTTATAGGCAGCCAGAAGGCAACCTATCGTTTCGTTTCAGTGGAATTTTCACTCTTCCATATTCAGAGAACAGGATTTCATTTATTCCAAGTTCAAAGCTTTCTCTGAATTTGTCTAAATCTCTCTGAAACTTCCTGAATGCCTCTGAATCCTTCTGGAAAGTTCACCACATAATTCTGAATTCTTCTGAATGTACAGAAATCACGCAGCATTCTTCTGAATTCCTCTGTATTTCTCTGAAACACGAAATTCTCCAGACAGATTCGGGGAGATCTCTCCATGTTACGTTCAGTGAAGCGTAGTTGGAATGATTATCGGAAATCTACTTCGAAAATGAAACCAATTAAGTTTCGTAATCTATGGTAACGACAACAATTGTCGTTCTCGGTTTTCCACTTTATGGTTTCTTGAATCCAATCTGTTATCCCATCATCGTCATCATCATAACAGCTTTTTTGCAGCGCATATATTTTCTCTTCTCAACACAAAGCAGCGATGATATGATAAAATTCATATAAAAGAAAGTATCATAATTGTATAATACTTCACAAAAATAGAAGATTAGCAATAAAACATTCCTCGAGCATCAAATCACAATGTATCAGTATTTCAAAGTCGTTTGGATACAGTCCAAATATCTCTCAACGTCCAAGAATTTTCCTACATTCCCAACTCGGTGTAATAAAATCACACATCGGAGTTGTATTCGAATACCCGAAGAACGAGCTCTTTTCGGTGGAATAAAAAAGCATCGCAGTTAATGTGTGGCACCAAAGAAACATCAATCATATTAGAACGATAATTTACTGTGATAGGTTTGGAAATATCATACGGAACGTATGAAGAGGCGTACCCATCCCTTAAGTGTTACAAAATATCCCTTTGCGTCGTCCTACTGATGTAGTTCACCCTCGGAATATGCCACCGTCAGACAATTATGTAGGAACTGGAGTAATGGGGTAAAATAGTCCGTCTTGAAAAGCGAAAGGTTGCGTGCTTGTGTATCGTTCCAGACCATTAAGCATAGTAGTTTTTTTCCTCATTTAAGATATCCGATGTGGCACATGGACTGTTTTTTTCTGTTCCTTGTATTTTCTTTATTTTCTAATAATTTATCCAATAAGTGAATTCTTGAATGATTAAAGCAATCTTAAATTGAAAGATAATAAGGAAAATAAAATAACTCAAATCATTGTAGGAAAAAAATACTGAAACTTTACCGCATCTTGAAATTGGATAATTTCACTGTATTGATTTTTCAGTACAGTGCAAATTTGACAGGCAATTCCGTATTAGAAGCATGGCCCTCGTAAGGCTGCGATAGGGAACTCCTAATCAAGGAAAACTTTGAATTACCTTATCAGGTCCTGACATGGCGTCCTGTTTAGGACCTTACAACAATGTAACGCAAGGTTGTTGACACGTCCCAGTCAGATTTTCCCTTTCGGTAACTCAGGCATGGTATTCCTATCAGAACCTGATCAGGATTGCCTTGGCTCATCCGTATTTCAATCATGTGATAACCGACAAGACAGTTGAATCAGGACCTGATCAATTCAGAACGATGAATGTATCAAACTATTCAGAATTTTCACAGGACTCATTAGAAATTTACCTGATTTTTTTTATTGTTCAGCTGAGGTCTATTTGGATCATCAGTAGAATTTCTTCTGTTGGGGGAGTTTCAAAAAATTTTATGAAAAGTGAATTCCATGGAAATTAAATTGAATGTTAGAATATAGCTTAGATGAGGTCCTGATTGGGAATTCGATTACTACCCTGATCAGATCCTGATTGGGAAACGTTTGGTTTTCCTGATCGGTACCTTGTCTTTTCCCTACGTTACATTTTTTTCAGGGCCTCATCAGATACTCAAGTTAGATCCTGAACGGAAATCAGGCATGCCTGATCTGGACCTGAAGCTTTCCATATCAAAATTTCTATTAAAGTTCCAACTTTCGCAGTAAATTTCCAGTAAACATTTTTTACAGTGCAGTTCAGTTTTACCGTTTGAAAAAAATATCCCGCGTCAAAAAGTGAAACCCAATTTAGCTCTGATTTGTTGCGTATTACAGAGTGGATCAGGGTGGATTTTATTTTTCGTCCTGATCTCGCTCTGTTCTCAACCTGATCTTGCTTTCAAAACTCTCATTGAACCCGATGGTAACCTTTTTTTTGACCCGATTCAAGATCTAGATCGTTGCGTATTACGGAGTTCATCAGGTTTCAAAAGGTATTACAATTTTTCGACTCGTGGGGTGACTTTTAATTATCGAAAACTCGAATACTCGATTCATAACTATTATATGAATATTAGTTTCGCTAGAAACTTTCTGAATCGATGGTTGATCTTTGAAGCGGTTATCATTGTTGAAAACAATTGTGCGAACTACGAATTCCGTCAAAGGCTTCGTGCGTTTGTTTTTTTTTATTACTCATTCCATTCACGAGAGTTCGCCATCGGACCAGCTATGTGGTTTCTCATTCTCTCGAGATGCATGACATTTCATCAATAATACTGTAGAATATTCATGTTCTACGAATTATCACGATAGGGAGACGATGGAAGAGGAAAAAAAAGGTACATATATGGAACATGGAAATAAGCATCTGCAATTCCATAACCGCGAGTGAAAGATAAATGAGGATAACAAAAAATATGAGAGCGAATATTGAGAGCGATTGTTCACGTCATCGATTAGTTCTCTGAAGCTTCAATGCTTGGATGAATTTTTGGAACGGAATTCGGAAACGTTCCGAAGCGAGAAGCGAATGTTGTGATTGGAGTTTTTTCTCCCGATTCGGGTGGGAGCGACGAAAAAAAAAGGAACTGATTCACATTATTTTAAGAGCAATGTGGAAATCGAGTCTATCGAATGTTCATTGTTATCTTCATGATTCTCCACGAAGCTTGAATTCAGAGAAGAATCACAGCGCTATGCAGAATATTCATGCTATGAAATTCTATTGAGAATGATCGCATTGACCTCTATTCAGTTCCGTATTTATTGGAATTGATCAATCGATTATAGAGAACATTATCATTTGAATTGTGAAGAATTATAGGTCCTCATCTAGCGACCCCGAAATAAGCTGTCTCTCTCGGATTTTTGTCTCATGAAAGGAAGTCAACGAAGGACTCGGGGGTTTTCACACTTGTTAATTGAGTCTTCAAGGACATTAAGAAATCATTCCAGTAAAAAATAATGCCATGGGAATTGATGATACGTGTTGAAACATGACCACCTAAAAGAACAGTGATCAATCTATACCACTTCTATGCCACTATAGCACCCATAAAAATGATTGTTGGAGGTTGTACCAATAAAACCAATGAAAAGTCCAGAAATTGAAGAAAATGACAGACATGCACACTTTTGGTACCGTTTTTTCACCTTTTTTTCTCTCTTCAAAGTGCTACAAAAAGAAAAAAAAAGACAAATGTCGTCTTCCTTTAGGTTCATCCTCCAATAAATTCAATCAGCTTCAAAATTGAAAATAGAGCAATCCGTTCAGTAGTTTTCGAGATATCGTGGTGAAAAACGCCTTAAAAAGGTTTCGGGATACGAACCCTTCAACTTGAGAAAATTTTTTTCATGTACTTCTTTAAGACCCATTTAATGAGTTTCAAACAACTCGATTTCTCAATTTACTTCCTTCTTAAGAAACAAAATTCCAGAAAATCACCTTATTTTGGAATTCGCTTGATGAGAACCTCCCCTTAAGCAGAATTTTATAGATGAGGAAGAAGTATCCAAGTGCAATGCGAGATTTATCCAAGTGTAAACCAAGCGTCATTTCACGTATCAAAGGATCACGAGGGATGTAATCCTTTATAATCCACCTCAACAATCATGAAACTCATCTCTGCTGAATGTTAGGGGTGTTTTTCTTTCCGCCCTCACCGAATCCTTGAACTAATCCTGCTGAAGCATTTTGTACGACGCCGAGGGGGAAAAAGAAGCATTGTATTGGTCAAGAGATGTGACACCCAGAATCAGGGTTTTATGCCTGAAAATTCCCTTTGAACGGGCATGGAGAACAAAAAATTTGCTGTGACAGTAATTTCTTTGCTATCATAGTCAACATTTTTTGCTGCCACACCTGAAGAATCGCTGCTGTCGTTGTTGACAAGATTGCTGTGATGACAAATAGTTTGCTGCGACAAAAAAAATTTGCCACTCCAGCGAAAGGGAACCAGGAAAATTACATCAAATTTCTTTTCTCTCCGTGCAGCTGCGGAAAATTCATTCAGATATTTTGGGAGTATTTCGTAAGAACGCCCTATGCACGGAGAAAAAAAATGTGCTGACGCAGCGAATCGAGGTATCATATATAGAATAGCCAATTTTTTTGCTAACCTAGCTAAAAATTTGCTACCATAGCTAACTGAATCGCTAAGAGAGCAAGATGATTGACCAAAACAGCAAGTTTTTCGCTCCACTAGCAAAGGTTTTAGTATCATATACAAAATAGCAAACAAAATTTTGCTGCTACAGCTAACAAAATCGCTGTCGTAGCTAACAGGATTGCTGTGATAGCAAATTGATTGTTGTCACAGCAGAAAATTTGCTGCTCCAACAAAAGATACCCAGAAAAATCAGGTTTTGCTGCCATAGCGAATTCTTTTTTCTCCGTGTGGATATCTTTTTAATATCAATTTCATAATGTTTTGCTTTTTCATTTCGTTTTTGTTAACCCGGTCTCTTTACACTGCCAAGGCCAATGGGACGGTGGGAAGGTTGAATACCCTCTTTTATAAGGTTATCGGGACGATCCCTGTCCTTAGGACCTACCCGCCCCGACTCTCCATGGAGTTTAGAGCTGGGATACGTCCAGCCAGCGCGGTCGACCTACCAGTTTGGCTCTTTCTAAGAATCCTTAGTCCAGTTCTCCTACTGGTTGCGGCAGGTCCTTTCTAAACTCTACCTCACTTAGCAGGCGAGACACCCGAACTGTACAACGCGCGATTTCAGTCGCCGGAGACCGGTGACACCGAAATCCCCTCGTTCAGCTCGTGAATTGTCAAACCACGGTTGCAAAGGGCACCGACCCAGGTCTCACGTTCAATGACAGACTTGGAAAAACCACCATCCTAAGCTCCTGATTTTGTTAAATCAAGGTCAATGGGACGGGAGGAAGCGTACTTCCAACCTAACCTACGCCGCTGAGGTGGGATTCCCTGACTTATCAACCGTCATTTCCCTATTACGGTGATAGCCGCTTTCGGGATAAACTGTGGTTGACCCACCAACCACCATTTCCCCTTTCGCGGCATAACCGTTAGGGAGAAAGGCGGATTGATTAGTCAGGGATTCGAACCCCCGAGCCTGTCGGACATCCATGTCTGAAAGTTAGTGCGTTAACCCCTCAGCCATGGAGCCGCTTAACAATGTTTTCAATAATAATCGTGGATTTCCACTTACCACACATGTTTACGCTGAACGACGCATTTTGATGAATCGATAAATGTAGTGAATAATACATATTCTTACAAAAATAGTGGATACGTTGCTGCAAATAAAGGAATTTTAATTTTCTTATGAGGAAAAAGAAATTCGTCGTTCAAGTTCAATCTAATTCTGCTAGGTCCCGTTTGCTGGGGCAGCAAATTTTTCGTTGTAACAGCAAACTATTTGCGATCACAGCAATCTGTTTAGCTATGGCAGCAGAAAGTATTTGCTCACCCACCAAATTTTCGTATGATACATAGTATAACAAACAAATTTTGCTGGTGAAGTCAACATTTTCCGCTGTCACAGCTAAAAAATTGCTTTCACCCTAGCGGATCTGGGTGAACCGACAAGCGACCAAAAATCTCAGTTACATTTTGGTGACTTGTTAGTCGTTCGGGACATTTTTTTCAACAAAAATCGACCAAAATTCAACCAATCTCAATTTTGGTGATTTTTCGGTTATTTTGTGGTAATTTTCTGGGTTTTCACTTCAAAAATACCAAAAAGATTCTGAAAACAGATCACATTTTTGGATTATCTCTCGGCGGCAGATTTGTTCTAAGCCACCATTAGTTTTCGGTCACAAATAAGTCATTATATAAAGTAAGAACCATTTTCTGACCAAATTTTTACCAAATCGAAAAATAACCAAAAGTAAACCATAAAAATTGCTCATTTTCGAATCGCCAGCTGACTAGATTGCTGTCACAGCAAAAAATTTGATACTCCAGCAAAATCAAATTCTCCTGATTTCAATTCTGATTTTAATTTTGTCCCCCAAAGTTGGAAAAATCGCTGTTTCATCGGATTTTTCTGCCTCTACTGTGCTCAATTCTCGATAAAGTGAGGGAAAAGTCTACAAGATCAGGATGAAGAGTTATCCATTGTTGGTGAAACTTTACTGCCACCATTTTTCATGGCATATTGTATGATTATTCTTTGCAATTCGTGTGTGCACAACTCTCGGAGCAAGTTTGCACTCAGAGAAAACAAGTGGCTGAAACAGAAAACCTCGAAAATTTGCTTTCCTGATATGGCAAAACTTGTTGCTGAATTACACGCAGAGAAAAGTTACCTAAAAAATTACTACACTTTATAGTAAACTAAGGACAAAATCACATTTTGGGGTTATGTATTATATGTTGTCATTCAAATTACTATACTTTCTAGTAAGCAGTGATGGAATTCTGTTATTTATTGATGGAAAGTATAGTAATTTTGATGACAATATATAATACATAACCTCAAAATGTGATTTTGTCCCTATTTTACTATAAAGTGTAGTAATTTTTTAGGTAACTTTTCTCTGCGTGTAGAAACAAATTTGCTGTTACAGCAAGAATCTTGCTCTCTCAACGAGCAGACGGCTAAAAAATTTTGCTTAATCAGCAAATATTTTGCTGAAATAGCAATATTTTTACTGTAACTGTTTTACCATTTTAGCAAAGCAAATTTTCCCGGAATTTTTCTCTGCGTGTGAGTCATATTCCGGTTGATCCTGCCAACTCTGGGGCAAACTTGGCTCAGTACTGGGGTAATTGTCCCCCTCACTTCATACTTCAATCCTGATCTGGAGCAAAAAAATCGAGCCATTCCCAAGCTCTTCAGCCGTGACATTTCCTCGAATTATTTCAAATTCATATTTCTGCTTGTAGATTCCGACCTCGTTGTTCTATTTATCTTCATTCTATCTTTCTTTCTCCTACAAACTTTTCTAATTACAGGGCTCCTCGTGCGTTTACATGCCCAGGCGAGGTTAAATTTCATGTATTTTCAGCTACCCTTCCGCTCGTTCTTCAACAATTCTGTTGAAGGAATTATTTGTTCTTGAATCTCAATATATATTTGTAACACGCCAGTTGTAATGTTTCGTAAACGATACACGTATTACATCTGATATTATTCCACTTGAAATAATGTTGGCTAGTTCTTAGGAACATTTGTGCGGATTCAGTAATTATGTAACAGTCGAATGGTCTTGAAGTGTTCAGTATGAAGTTGAAATGAAATCATATACATTTGTTACTATGTCGAGAACGAAAAGAAAACTTCGCGCATGTGATAAATTCAACACTGTATGAGATGTTTATAGAATATATATATATATATACACATATGTATCAGTTTCCTCGTTGATGGGGAAAATCTCCGCGAGAAGATATGTTTATGAAATCATAAAGTTATTATAGATATTATCCGTTGGCCAAAACCCTCACCGTAGGGGAGAGATAATAAACACCCTCACTTTGTAATTTAATCAAATTGATTTACAGGTGTGTTTACATGTGCGTGTTTGTATGGGAACATTTCTAATAGTCGATCGTATGCTCGTCATCAAATAAATTGATATTAATTTGGATTTGATCGTGATATTCGATACTTCTTCGTTCCTCTTTTTATCGGAGCTTGGAGAACAGTAAATTATGAATATTTGTAGAATACTTTTTCTTTTTGTATACATAATTTGAATAAAACTTATGCTTTCCTAATGCAAAATATACACTATTTACATGATAATTGTGTGGTTTTCCTCTCATGTCAGCACTCGGGAGAATCAAATTTCAATGAATAAACCGTAAGAAGGAGATATCACTAGCGCTAAGCATTCATCAGATACCAAATTTACCATAACTCTCAACCGTTCCATATCCTTTTATGCATGAAATCACATAACTCGTGATCCAGATGGTAACTCTGGTTTTTCTTTTTAGAGTTCGAATAAAAGCATCGATTTTCCAAGACACAAGTCACAAAGGAGATTAGACGACACCGATTATAGCACATCACAAAAACAACACGAGACGACATCGTGACGACGCGTCACCCTTGGTTGCACCATGGTTGTCGTTCCACGTCATTTTAGTCCCAGATGTACGACGAACACGTCGAGTGAACCAACGGAGAAGTCAGTTCGCTTGCCGAGAGTTAAAATCACACTGATGCAGTGTTGGTTTGCAGGGAAGGGTGAAGTTCGATTGCCACCCGAGACTCCGAGGCTACCCGGCGGTTGGTTTATAGAGGATAGGGCATCCTCGTCATATCCTTATCCGCCTTTCGTGTTTCGATGTGAGAAGCTTATGTATATATGTATATGTATAAAACCGCAACACATTAGCAATACTCGAAGGGTGGGTTAAAGCTAGTCACAGCCCTATTACTTTAATAGATGCCGGTTGCCTTGCGCCAATAACACGAGACACGAAAAACTCTCGTGAGGCGGGAAGTTTCTAATCTGAACTTATACGACGCCTTCCTTCCTCCAACATCGATTTCTTATTATCAGCGGTATCCCATCGATATATATGCAATGGAAAGAGAAGGATCATTTATTATCCTCGTAATGAGAAGAGAGAAGGTAAAACCGAACTGTCGCATCCGACATGTCACGAACAAATTATATACGAACACACGCTTCGGAAAAGAATATTTTATTCATACAGCGACCGGAGAACCTTCCACTATTTATACATCAATCTATCGATACCTGTACCCATCCGCGGATATTCAACTTTGGAAAGAAGAAATCAGATCGTGACCTGGTTAATTCGCACTTCTCTTCTCGCTGTCGATCGATAATCAGAAAAAACAAGCGTATTTTTGTCATTCGCATGCTGTGGGAGGAAGGGGATTATTCGTCGCGGATATTCCCAATTGTAATCAAATGGAAATTCAATCCATTATAGAAAATTCAAGTTTATGATTGGATTTTCCTTTCACTCGATTCAGTGGAATGTGTGGGTTACTTTGAAGGGAGGTGATAACATTATTTTGTTATTGTACAACTAGAGACATGGGACAAGATTAGCCTCGACGAGGTGAAGTTGGACATGAGTGTGTATGATGAATATCGTGTGGAAAGGAATGTTCGAAACCGTACTAATGCGTGTTTGACAAGAGTTTCACACGTCAGTGAGAAGATGTCCAATTCACAAGAAAACATTCCTTCGGTCGAATGAGTTCTTGTTCTCTCGTTCGTTCTAACGAGTGACATGGAATCATTGTCATAGACATTCGACTACCTTGAGTCGCAGAAAGCATCTCCACGTATAGGGATTCTATTGATATTGTGGAATTGTAAAATGTCATCATTGAATGAGAAATCAATTTCGATATTAGATGAAAGAATTTTCATGCGAGATTCGTCTCTTTGTTGTGAGGAGAAAGAAAAAATAATACTTCGCAAGAGTCGATTGAATTTCTGATCCTAGGGTATGTTTCCGGATTATGGGGGATGAATGGTTGATCACTTTTTATGAGATTTTCATCAGGATGAAGAAAGGAGAGAGGAATGAGGGGTGCCTGTGTACGCTAGGAGTCACGGAAAACAGTGGAGAAAATTGACAGCGGTTCTTAGAGAAGAAATCCTCTGTGCTTGAGGGGAACTGAATTCCCTCTCCTCTTCATATTATCTCCAGAAAAGGGGAAGAGATAGGTGAGATTTCACTGCAAAGAGCTGTTGATATTCATCAATAATTGTCAGTAATTGACTTTCCACTCAAACCCTATATACCCTGTAAAAAAGGTTCACCGGGAAATTCCAGTAAATCCTTGTTATAAACATCCAGCTGGAATTCCAGATCCGAAATTTACCTGCGTTGCCAGCTAAGACTCCACCTGGAATCCAGAATTCCAACTGGGATTCCACCTGGGATCAGAAATTCCGACTGGAATCCTACATTGGAGTTGAAATTCTAGCTGAGATTCCACCTGGAAATGAGTAAATTTCGGAGCTGGAGTCCCCGTCGAATCCCAGCTGGAATTTTCCGACAGGGATGTACTGGAAGTTATTGACCTGCAAATATTCAGTACAAATGTTATGGAATTTCAGCATCAAACCTGGAAATTTCCTGAGCCTCAGTATTGGAATTTTTCAGTAAACAAACTGGACTTTTCCAGGACATGTACTGGAAAATTAATGCTGAAAATATTCTTGAAAATTAAAAAACATCGCTCACACAAAGTGATTTGGCACGGTTCTTGTGTTCCAAGATGATTGAGAAACTTGATCGTTCATGTGGATGGACGGAAAGTTATGTCTAGTTAACGGGATTTGAACCTACACTTCCCCATCTGCCTACCAACTGAAACCTAAGACCTAACCGATGAGCTATAGCACGAAATGTTGGAAGGCCAGCTTGGGTTACTACGTATGCTTGATATCTAGAATACACAAAGGAATAAGTCTTCGAAAAACCTCATGGAGTAAGATCTCTCAATAAGAACGCTTCCCCGCTTTTCGCTCGTGAGCCATCCCCCACTCTGACTACCGATCCTGAACCTAAATTACTTTTGGGGGTGACCTCTCAATAAGAACGTTTTGTCTCAGAGAGTTTAGCAATTAAAATTCCAATGAAATCTTAGTGCTTTTGAGTTATACATGAATTTTAATATTATTTAAATCTTGAAATATTCAAAACTAAAATTTCAAATTACCGTACAAAATCTAATAAATGTGAATGTGAAATTTTTAATCATAAGTATTTCAGTCCGACCTCCCAATAAGACCGCCCGCGATACGAACGCATCCCCAGTTTTTCACCCGAATACTCCCCCCCCCCCCTCTCAGCTTATAACCTGAACCTGAACCTCGAGTACTTCCCCCACTTTCAGTAGAACCATGAAGAGTAAAATGAAAAAAACACTCGAATGTACGTGATCGTTTCGAATAATTCTTCATATACTTTCAACAAAAACTTTGCTGTACGAAATCAATCCTGTCCCGTTGTTTTTCAAGTTAATTGTATAAATTTCATTTCTGTGTACATTTAAGGAATATGTGTGCATTTGGAAATTTCGTGTAAAATACCCAAAAATTCCTGTAGAAAAGTTTTCCCTGTCCATTTCCATAAACTTGCAAAATTTCTATATTCCCGTGAAAGAATCATCCACGCCTGATCAGGTCTTATTCATCAGGCGTGATTAGGCCTCAATTTTGTACCCATGTAATCAGGACTGATCACGCTCAATTAAGCCTGATCATGCTTGATTATGCTCTATTATTATGCATGAAAAATCTATACAGAACTAATAAGTTTCATAACTTGACAAAAAGAAGATTTCCTTTCATCATCCTTTTTCTAATTTGATAAAGGACTCATGTATTGGCAATCATTTCTACTTATCATGCTTATACAGGAGCCTTCCGAAGTAGCTGACCTGATCATCTGGTCATGACCTGATCACTTCTCAACCAATCAAAGGTGATCTGCTACTTCGGAAGGCCCCACAGTTTCTATTTTCTAGTTTCCAGTTTTCAGGCATGATCACGCGTGCTTGGGCGTACTTGAATGCATTCGGGGCCGATTTCACATGACGAAGCATGTGCATTCGTGATGAAAAAATCAACACAGAGTCATTTGGTATAAAGGCTTCTCATTTGATACGATTTTGCATGATCAAGGGCGAGAATAGTATGTCTGGCATGATCGCACGTGGTCAAGCTTGATCACGGGTTTTCACGTGGGTACAAAATTCAAGCCTTTTCAATTATGATCAAGCTAAAAAATAAATAATCAGGCGTAGTCAGGCCTAACCACGTACAGTCAGTGTTGAGCACGAGAAATTTTGCCGAAAAATGTCCATGATCAGGCCTGAACACGCCTAATCAGACCTGAACGATTTTTATTAATCTCCATTTCTGAAGAAAAAAAATGAGGAAAAGGATAAGGAAATTTTGCATGAACGAGAAAAACTTTCCTAAGGGAAAGTTTTCCTAGTAGAAATTTTGGATGGGAAAATAACACGGCCTGACGAGGCATACTTGATTTCTCATCAGGTCCTCATCGGGTTTCGTTACGGTTTTCCCTATTTCGCCCGATTTCATGGAAATCTTATCCGGCCCCTATTGTACCCCTGCGTCACGAACCTATTTGAATCCTATTGGAGAAATTTGATGAGTCCCTTGTAAGGGCCTCATAAGATGTTCCTTATTCACGGCTTCCGGATTCTAACCTGATCAGGACCTTATTGAAAATAGGGAATGCCTGATCAAATTCCTACTATGGTTCAGACAAATAATTGAAATTATTTGCGTCTGTTTGAATCTTATTTTGATTCACAACACATTCAACTGCAGGTAGAGTATTTCCAAGGGAACCGAATTCTTCCACTGAAGATGAAGCCTCAGGCAAATGGATTCTTCAACATTTTCTTTTAAATACATGATACAACCCGATTTTGTATTTATGCGCTGGTTCGTTTTTGTTCGAGCTGTGCAGTGTTTCATTTTTGCCCTGAGATTTCTGTGGTTGCTCTTTTGTTCCGAATTACAGGTGTATCGCTTTTGCTCGAAACTTTTGACGTTCCATTCTTGCTCTCAAAAGTTCCTATTCTGTTTTAGATCGACAACAATTTGGGTGCCACTTTTGCTCTTAGCGTATCATATGTACATCAACTATATGCATTGCATGAAACAGGATTCAATTAAAATCTAGGATTTGTTCACATGGATGCCATGGAAAAATTGACACTCTGTTAAGCGCTCTTATTGAGAGGATTGCATGACGAAAAGAGAGACAGAGAAAACAAGCGTCAGGCAGCATGGAGCATGCACCTGGTGGGGGTACTCGAATTCTGGAAAAATCTCTCCCCCTTGAGGGCTTCTGCGTTTTTATTGAGAAGTCGGACTGCATATCAATTTCATTTGCTACAATTACAGTTATTATTCAAAATCTCAATCAGGGAAATTTCAGTGCAACAGTGATTCAATTCCAGCATAACTGGAAAATTCTATTGCATAGCAACTGGGAAATTCCATCACAAAACCTGAAAATCGCACTCAAAAACCTGTATAATTCCAGTATACCAACGATTAGGTTTTTTTTTCTAAATTCAAATTTTTTTCCAAGTCCTTATCGAGGGGATACGTTTTTCTGGTGCACCAGAACTCTAAAATTGTAGTACGAGTCAGTGAAATTTTCGCGAAACCATGGCAAAATTTCAGTACACAATCCCAAATTTGAAAATTATAGTGCAAGGACTGAATTTTCAGTTATGCTTGGTAAATTTTCAGTACCGTACCAACAAAATCTCTGTACATGGAAATTTCCAGTCCAATTGCACAGTAAATTTCCAGTTTTTTCTCTACAGTGTAGCTAGAAATGTGACTCTTCGGCATCTCAGGGCCTGTCTTGCACCAAATTGACACGATCTGGGCTGAGTTAGGGTTTTTGATGGTCCAATTTGATTTGAGAAAGGGCAATTTCTAGCTGGGATAGAAAAAGTTAGTGTCTGGTGGATGGATGTAAAATCAGCTCAGTAGACTGGCGATGGTCATCTTCATTTTAAAGAGATTGGCAGAAAAGACTGCGTCTTTGCAACGAGATTCAAATCTGTGATTTGAATGTTTCCTTCTGCTAATCAGAGGGTCTAAATGAAGCTCCTGCACCCTGGTAGGAATTTCTTCGATTGTAAATTAGGTCATACAAGGTCTTATTCGGGCCCAGACCATTCGGGGCCTCGTTTTCAGCCACGTAGTTGTCATTTGACTTTTTGAGTAATACAGTTAGCTGTGGCAGCGAATTTTGTTTGTGCCATGTATCTGTTCTTGTCCCTGGTGGAAAAATTCCGTTGAATTTTGTGGAACTGTATTGAATTTGATCCAATTTTTATGTGAAAAATACTCGTATTTTGTGCCATAATGAAGGAGTGATAAAGTTCGTAATCAAACAAGGAGTGTTTTATTATTCTCCAACGTTTCGCCCAGGTACTGAGCATTTCCAATAAGTTTCCATGAAATTCAATAACTTTCAATCAAATCTATTGAATTCTATTGAACTTCGTGGAATTTTAATAAATTTCATTGACACCTTGTACGAAAAGTGAATAAAATTCAACAAAATTTTTTCCGCCAGGGGTGTCTCGTTAGATGTTTCTCTACTAGCCCTGTCAATCACCAACCAGAAATCTACAACGGGCGCACTACCGGTCGGTACCGGCCAAGACTGGCAGGGTACTGGCATTTGTCTATTCCTCGCAATGAGTGCAGTGTCTGTATTGGATCAGTACCTGGCCGATATTAAGACCTCAGTACTGGTTCACCAGTACAGGCATAGTACTGTATCTCTATGTATCCAGTACTCATCTCGTACGTGTTAGCAAAGTGTTTGAGACCCAATACTGGCACTGTACTGCACCTGTTGTCAACATTGGCATAATTCGGATTATTCCGAGTGGGGTTCACCGCTTTCCAAGACATCGAATCTATCGCGTAATTAACTTATGAATCAAGGACTGCGAAAATTCAACAGACCTATTTGAAATGACAACTTCACACGTGAAACAAAATTCTAAACTGGAACATTTCACCAAGCAGGATTATTCCCTGTACAATACAGGGAACATCGCGATCTCTTAAACAATGCAATTTCACCACCTAATCACCTAGAGACAACTGCTACGTTAATCAATGTAATTCGGTCAGAGAGGGAGAGTATTTCACTAATCAATAACATATATATACATACACGTAAGTGAGAAATTCAATTGTAGAGCCAAGAATACGCCACAACATGTGCATAACATTATCGATTTCCTATACAAATGATTCATTCATAGCTGTTTCAATTTAACTACCAACACTTTGAATTCTCCAAACATATTCAACATTCGTGTTTAAATGTCCACTTCACTTCTTAAGGAATTTAATTTCCCGAGGAGGAGGAGGAGGAGGAGGAGGAGGATATTTTTCAAGACAGGAAGGCGGAATTCCCTGGGAGAGTTGAAACTTCCCGCAATTTTTACAATCAGGATGAAAGGCTGACGTTCCTTGTAACGGGAGAACAACAGTTCACCCCTTTGGAGGGAGAAAGTCGCCTGCGATTGTTTCAAAAAGAGACTTGAAGATTGAAATAAAAGATAAGGGGAGAGAAGTTGTAATAGTAGGTCAGTCGAGAGGTAGAAATAGAATGATGGTGATAAAATCAAGAAGTCTAAAGATAGGGGAACACAAATCAAATGCATTCGTTAAGGATTGAAAACAAAGGTCAGGGTTCCATCGAATTAACTTTCTCCTCCCTTCTTCGCCTTTCAACCATCTAATAGAGGGCGGGCGTCTGAGGTGCCAAATTCAAACTTTTCATGTCAAGATTCGATTCATCGATTCGGCAGAATCTGGAGATGTTTCAACTAAGAATTTCAGATAGAAAATAAAAAAAACCTTGCCTGGGTGGGCTTCGAATCTACGAAATCAATTGAACTAGAAAAAGCGGTATTATCATGTCAGCCTGATTTGATAGTCAGATCCAGTGATGAGAAACCGATTGGGTAGGAATGATCAGAGCCGTGTGACTTGATTTGATTGAGAAAAGTAACAGTAGGGGAAGTGCGCCTAAATTGCACCACTAGCGTATCGGTGAAACGGAGACGCGTACAATCTTTTACGCGACTGAAACATGAACTTGAACTCCAATTCAATCACGACACTGAGTTTTGATTTGCTGGTGTGATTCTGAGGATTGTTCTCATTTTTGGTTGACTTTCTTTATATTCCTTCATACGACAAATGAAATTATAGGTATAAAGTCTCAAAGTGGTAATCCTGAGTAATAAAATGTCTCATCGTTTGATCGGATACATTCCCCTGCACTCAAAATAATCCGAAGGCGTACATAGGGAAACGTTGTCCATTATTTATTTATTTATTCAATATCGAGTGCACTTTTTATTTTAAGTCAAAAGGAATTTTCTGGGCATACGATTTTTATTTTACTAATTTTCTATACCAAGAAATGGAGGGGAGTTCTTAACTGGTGCAATATTGGCACACTTACTCTGCACCAAAAAAGTAGCAAAGTTAAATGCATTGTGGAATTAATATTCCACGATTGAATTATGTGGTAGAGCTCAATGTGGCTCTAATCATATTATCTAGTATCGTTTTGTGGTTTGTAGAGTCTGTACTTGAGGCAAATCCATCAAGCGTCGATAAAGACCCGATTCAACATCCCTGTCACAGTGTTCACTGGAAAATCAATATTTCATGTCAAGATTACGTATAGAATTCTGATGAGACACAGATGTTCTTGCTTGGTCGTATATTTGTCGTTTATGGAGAATCACGTTTGCTCAAAGCGAATATATGCGAGCGTGGCTGAGTCCTGATTTCGTAACCCCACATTTTCAAAAATCGTGGTTAATCAAACCCCCGCCATCGATTTTCCTCACTTCTTGGAGGACTCGATATCCCAAGAGCGGAATAGTTCTTTTAAACATCCTACTTTTAAGTGAAAGCAATTGCCTCGCAATCAGGAGATAGACAGTGTCCCTGGTGGAAATTTTGCTTTCAAATTTCCAAACGAGATTGATGCAGACCTGTTGCAGGTGTAGGACGGACGCGTTACAACTGTACCAATCTCGTTTGGCGAGTTCGAAATGAGAATTTTTACTCGGGGTATCGGACTCTACCAGATGTAGAAGTATGAAACCAGAATTTCCCTATTGATAGCATTAGCCATCAGTTTGAGGACCCTAAGACCACTTTTTCAGCACCATCATCTCCCCCTGAGAGCTGATGAAGATCTTCAGCACAATACAATAGAAGTTCTGTACACCCGTAATTGTTTTATAACCCCAAACATGTCGAGTGTTGTGCCTGCAAACTACGATCTATAGACAGCATTGGCTTTTGCTGCAGAATCACATCGAATGCTTGTCGAAGCTTACGGCGAACATGCCCTTGGTAAAACACAGTGTTTCGAGTGGTTTAAAAAATTTCAATATAGTGATTTTGACGTGAGAATTACAAGCCTTATAGGATGAAGAGGATACTCAAACTCCACAAGAACTCACGGATCAACTGAATGTGACGCGGAAAGCCGTCTCCTTTCGTTTGAAAGCCATGGGAAAGATTCGAGAAGTGGGAAAATGGGTTCCGCATGAACTGAATGAAAGACAGCAAGAAAATCTAAAAACCACTTGTGAAATGCTGTTCGACGGATACAAAAGAAAGTAATTTCTCCACTGAATTGTGACAGGTGATGAAAAATGGATATATCCGGAGAATCCTAAGCGTTGGAAATCATGGGTGAATTCAGGCGAATCATCGACATCCACTGCAAGACCAAATCGTTTTGGGAGGAAGACAATGCTCTGTATTTGGTGGGATCAGAAGGGTGTAATCTGCTAGAACCTGGGCAAACCATCAACACTGATCGCTACCAACGGCAAATGATCGACTTTAATCGCGCACTGCTTGAAAAACGACCGGAATATGGAAAAAGGCAACACAAAGTCATCTTAATCCACGATAATGCCCCATCACACACAGCAGAACGGGTCAGGGAAACGATCGAGGCGTTCAGTTGGGAGATGCTACCGCATGTGGCTTATCCTCCAGACTTGGCTCCGTCCGATTATCATCTATTCGCGACAATGGGACACGCTATTGCTCAACAACGCTTCGATTCGTATGAAAATGTAGGAGAATGGCTCGATAACTGGTTCGCTTCAAAAGAGGAACTGTTTTCCTGACGTGGCATTCATAAACTGCCGGGAAGGTGGGAATTTTCAAACAACAAACGGAAAAATTCCGGTTTCATACTTCTACACCTGGTATAATTCTGAAACCTTTCATATTCAGGCAATAAAATTCAGAGGGCGCGCATTATAATTGAGTGGACACCCTGGTGCCCTCGTTGTTGCACCTGTGTTGAGAACAACCTCATCAAATCCCATTCAATCTGATTTCGATCAATCGCATTTGATCATTCTTCAACAAGATCCCACATAGCATCAATGTCTCAGTAATATCTCCAGAATATTCTGCAACATTCTGGAGACATTGGAATATTGTCAGAATATGCTGGGGATATTACTGAGACATTTGTGCTATGTGGGATTTGGCCAGATTTAATGAACTTCTGCAATAGGAAACTTATTGCGTCTACCCGTGAAAAAATTGTCCACGCCTGATCAGGCATAATTCATCAGACGTGATCAAGCACGATCAGTCCTCAATTTTGTACCCACGTGATGAAGACTAATCATGCTCAATTACGCCCAATCGCGCTTGATTATGCTCTATAATAATACATGAGACATTCATTCAAAATCAATAAGTTCTCTGCAAGGAATAAAACTATATTAATTACATCAAACACCAATTCACTGCCAATGATTTCACTGCCCATTGTGTTTATGCGCATGATGAAGCAGAAGGGCATGCGTTCGGGGCCGATTTAGAATGGTAAAGCGTGTGTATTCGTGATAAAAAAATCCAACACAGAGTCATTGTGTATAAATACTTCTCAGTCGATGAGATATTGCATGATCACGGGCGAGAATAGTTTATCTGGCATGATCGTAGGCGGTTCAGCGTGATCATGGGTGCTAACCCATCACGAAGCTAAAAAATTCACGACCAGGCATAGTCAGGCCCAAACACGTACAGTCAGTATTGAACACGAATAATTATGCTGAAAAATGTCCATGATCAGGCCTGAACACACCTCATCAAACCTGAACAATTTTTTCACGGGATAGTGCAATCCCACCGGAAATCTAACCATGTCTCGCCAAAGCTACCCTATAAAAAATATTCCTGTTTGGAGAGTGCCTGGTGTGCAAATCGTTGATAATGGGGATAAGAAGTTCCAAGACCAAGGCAAAAATTAGTGTTTGTCGAGACGGGTATTTATTGTAAAATCCTCCAGCCGCACGACGTTTCGAGTCCTTTGTTTGTACTTGAAAAAGAGTTGTATCAACTCGAAATGTCGTGTGGCTTGAGGATTTTACAATAAATACCCGTCTTGACAAACACTAATTTTTGCCTTGGTCTTGGAACTTCTTATCCCCATTATAAAAAATATGAGGAATTTTTCCAGATCGCGTGGAAATTGCTTTTTCATAAAAACGAGGGATTTTTCCTACATTTTGAGGAAATATTCTGTCTCTTGGGTGTTCCCTGTTCATGATGCAACAACTATACCTGGTAATTAGACCAGCACAAAAATACAAAATTCCTTCGCGAAGGAATCCATGAATCACCGAGCCGGTGGAACAAGTTATCGGACAATAACAAAGAATATTTTGATGATTTATAGTGTAGCGTTTTCTTCGTAGAAAAAAATTTGAAAAATCAGAACAAAGTTTTGATAAAGAGGTACTTTGGAAAAGTGAGGAAGTACAATCGACATTGTTTGCCGACGGCTAACGATGGTCTCATCACAGTCTAATCGACTCAAACAGTAGGCACCCGAACGGGTGGGTACCTAACCAGTACTGAACCATTGCATTTCGATTCAAATTTTTAATAGGATTTCGAAAAATTCCTGCGATTTTTCATTTCGTGAAAAGCTAAATTCGGTACGAGTCGTAAAAATAAATCAGAAGATCCCAGGTGTGTTACAAAGAATTTCACATTGTTACGTTAAAGTTCACAAAAATTGATATCCTTCCGGCTTATATCCAAGTCACATAAGAGTGGTGTACATGAAAACATGGCAATATTTCAACAATAAGAATAAAACATATCTCCACATTACCGTTGACAGGGTAGAACCAAACTTGTGTTTTCTTCCCTCATTGAAATAGGAGAGCGTCATAACTACTGGTACTTTGAAAACAATCTCCAGAATCATTCTCACGCAAGACATATATATATGTTTTCCCGTATCACGCGTACTTTTTGCAACGAATTTTCATTGAAAATTCAATTCCAAGTTGAACTCCAGCAGTAGAGTTCCACTCCCCACGGAGAAGAAGGAGAAGAAACTAACCACATTCACCCGAATACGCGTAATCTCATCTCGCGAACGTCTTCCAACTAATCGCATTCGATCTGAAAAAGAAGCGCAGAACGGGAGAAAGAAGAGGAAGAAGAGGAACTCGTAAACATCCTCCTCTACGTCAATCTCTATAAAAATATCCAATTAATTCTCATTTCTCAAGCATTTTTCCGAGTCTTGCTCGATCTCATAATCATATTTGCCCCCCTTTATGACAGAATTTTCTCGCTCGCGAAAAATCAATTTCACCATGGGAAAATATAGGGACAAATGAAAGGGAGATGGGGAGAGAAAGAGGAGAAGAGAGATGCTCCGGAACAAGAAACGAATTCCAGTCGAGATCTAATTTCGGATGGTTTTCACTAACCGTTCGCTCGCTACTCGTGGTGTTCGCTGCCACACGCGCGGCAAAACTGAACACAGAGTGGGAAAAGATGTGTCTGTTTCAGTTCACGTAGTGTGTTGGTCTAATAAAGCCTCTCGATCTCTTCTTCGATTAAACTTTCGAAAAACATTTGCCCCCGGATATACCCTGTCATACGTGATTCGCTCTGGATTAGCAGAACCGTGATAATCCAATGAACGGGTTATGAAACATCCATGAGAAGAGGAGGTGTTCCATGACGGTACCTACTGGTGTTTCTATTTCATTCAAATGTTTTGCTCTCTTTTTTAATGACTATCGTCGTGTAAGGTTCCAGATATAACGCGTGGCCCTTGCGCGGTGGGGATTTAAGAGTACGGTGCATGATTATTATTAAACGCTCCAATTAAATACAGCGGTAGTTTACGAGCGGGTTTTTTTTTCTTTTTAATGATACAATCGGTAATGAAATGATTGCTGTTTTAAGGCCAAGAACTCGTGTTTAAGATACATATGTATATATATATATGCACGTATACTTGTGGGTTTTATTTAGGGTATAACCTGGTTTTAGGTGATTCTCCTATAATCTTCATTGATTTTATGTTAGTTTCTTGAACGCGTTTATGTTTACTGCACTTATTAAAGTTTCAAGATAATGAGAATGAGGTTTCATAATTTGTACTTAGGACGTAACGATAATTAACGATAATTATTATAACGAATCGTATATAAAGCTCAATTGAATTGCCTTGAATTTATTCTATAAAATTGACATCGAAGAGTAGTGGAAATGACTGAAATTTTGATCACAACATCGAAATTAGTGTGTAAACTTACAGCACAAGAGAATCCTAAATGAATTTTGAAGAAAGAACTCTTGAAGAACTCTTTTGGAATACAAAGTGTTCTTAAAGAGTTTGAAAAGAATTCGATTCGTCAGACATTTGCAAATTCCGTGCAAAATACTCAAAGAAGTCTCATAGAATTTGAACGGAACTCGCAGACATCTGAAGAATCGGATTTTTTTGGAACCCTGGCGGAAATGCTACAGCGTGTAAACACCGTGATTTTTCAGTGTAGTTGTGAATTTTTTTACACCATATTTTACACCCAAAGTACACCGAGAGCAGTCTCACCCAATTTACACCAAGAAACAACCTCCAGCATTCTATGGTTGTGTACCGATACACCGAGTTCCCACTGAATTGACACTCTATTTTCACTGGGAATACACCGAAAGCTTTGCCACTCTGGGTACACCAGAAAACCACCCAACCAATCCCCAATTGGAATACGGATATACCAAATTTCTACCGAATGCACACCAAATTTACACTCACGGTACACCAAGAGCAGTCTCACCCAGTTTACATCAAGAAACAACCTCCAGCATTCTATGGTTGGGTAGGTTGGGTGGTTTTTCAGTGTACCCCGAGTGGAAGATGTTCAGGGGTTTTTGGAGTGAAAATTGAGTGTTTATTTGGTGGAAAATCGGTGTATTGGTACCCGTCTACAAAATACTGGAGGTTGTTTGTCAGTGTAAATTGGGTGAGATGGCTCTCGGCGTACTGTGGGTGTAAATTCGGTGTGAATCCGGTAGAAATTCGGTGCAACCGAATGCCGACTGGGGATTCGTTGGGTGGTTTCTCGGCGTACCCCGAGTTAGACGGGTTCAGGCGTTTTTCTTTCAGTAAAAATTGAGTGTTATTTGATGGAATGCCGGTGTATCGGTTCCAATCCAGTGGACACTCGATGTTCCGGTATCCAACCACAAAATACTGAAGGTTGTTTCTTGGTGTGAATCGGGTGAGATAGCTCTCGGTATACTGTGAGTGTAAATTCGGTGTAAATTCGGTGACCTATGTTTCGATTCACATCAAGTACAGATGTTTTCCGGTGTAAACAAAGTGGAATTATGGTGTATACTCTTTATTTTTCTGATTTCTTGTTGATGTACGATGAGTTGATATTGAGTGTGGATTGGGTGTTGATTCAATGGGATTTCGGTGTACCTGTGTTTTGATTAAAATCATCTGCACAGATCTTTTGTCGTGAACCAGGTGGAATTGGGTGGATATTTCCTACTTTCCGAATCTTCTGTTTGGTGTTCGCTCAGTGGAGATTCAGTGTAAAATGGGTGTGAATTCAGTGGGAATTCGGTGTACCTATGTTCCGATTGACATCAAGTACGGATGTTTCTCGGCGTAAACAAGGTGAAATTATGGTGTATACTCTTCATTTCTTGGAATTTTTGTTGGTGTACGATGGGTAAAAATTGAGTGTGGATTTGGTGTAACTGTTGGGTGTAAAAAATTCACAAGTACACCGTGTTTTCAGGGTGTAAATTCGCCAAAATACCGAAATACCACCGACTTTACACTCAATTTACACTTCCACCCCATTTACACCAAAAAAAACGGTGTAACGTTTCCGCCAGGGAACACTTGGTATTCCAAAACAGTTCTTTTTTCGGAATTCATTTGAGATTCTCATGTGCTGTCTGGGTATCGGCAACAATTTCGACTATAAAAGCTCGAGTAACGTTGGGGACATGTGAAGAATGTATTACAAAGTTCAACAAACCCATAAAATCTGCTTGAATCGAATTAAATTATAACAATTCTGTAAAAACGGTGCACAGTGGGGCCAAATGCCAAAAAGTTGGAAAAAATACAAAAAATGAAGTTTGTAATTTGGAATATTTGACCGTTGGGGTAAGTAAAGTAATGTCCCGAGTATCACAATTCAGATATAAGAAGATATGATCTGCTCTCCCTTCCCTTGTATACCAGTTTGAAAGTAAACTCCTGTGAGGTACCATTTGTGTGACTACGGAATAGTAAAATGATGTCCATGTTCAAAGAGACGCTGTGTCTCGAAAAATGAACCGATCAAACTTTTCAAACATGGAATCTACTGCTGAAAGTGTATAGAATATACTAATAATCAGAGGAATATCAATTCATCGAATGGCAAATGACAACAGTGTAATGATTGGATGTGATTTTTATATCTCTGAATTTGGAAATTCGTTGGGTTTAGTGAGGAAAAAGTTGTGTTCCCAGAATTTCCCAGCCATTCTACTTATTGGAGATTGTAGACGGAGGTCTCACCTTCAACATGAAACAAGAAAAAGTTGCCACTTTTTGCCCCTTCGAGATTCCGACATGATTTTGTGAAGGAAGTGTCTCAGACCGCATGATGACAATCACAGAAAATTTGAGGGAATTATCAGGAGTTCTCAAATTCGTTTGAAAATCGGTATCACAGGGGTTTTCGGGGTCACTGATTATAAATCGACTGTCAGAATTCCTAAATTCGAAATGGCAGATCCAATATGGCGGACCAAAATGCTCAAATTTATCGGATTTTCTTTAAATTTCGCGCTAGAAAGTTTGCGGAGTCACTGGATCGGTTGACAAAATCTTCAAATTCCAATATGGTAGACTGAGATGCTCATATTCGTCGGTTGTCCTTTACACTTAAAAGCAGAAGGACCGATTTAGAATCAATAGGAATTAATCGGAAAGTGTTGAATCTATAGCATTTACCCACAAGAAATATATGTGTTTTATTGGAATTGATATATGCTGTGAAAAATATGGGAAGTTTCCACTCACTTCGGAGGAGGATTCCTCCCCCTGCTCGTGGGGGGATTGTCTCTTCATCGGAAATAAGCAATTTTCCTCTCATTTCGGGCTCTCCTCTCGCACAGCACATATATTCGAAAACAGGTCGGAAAGTGTTCTTGAAAGGTATTCTATTCTTTTCATTTGCTTCATGAACATATAGAATGCGTGAAGAATTCTTTAAAAGTTCTGCACAGAATTCATAAAAAGTTAAGAACGATAGTACTCTCAAATGTCTGACATTTTGAATTCTTGCAATATTCATGTTTGCATTATCTCGAGCTTTTTATGAACCCATATAGAAATGGATTGCGGACACAGTTTTTCTTATTTGCGCAACGGAATATCGATGGAACACAAACAAAAGTAGGTAAACTTTTGCACTGACTTTTTCCATAAATTACTGGATAAATTGAAATTTAAAATAGATAATAATTCAGTGTGTACTTGGGATTAGACTCTAAATATAGAATTCGGTTCCCATCATGATTTGTGATTATTGGAAAACGATCGATGAAGAATTTTATTCACATTCGGAGGTTATGATATTTTGGAATTCTTTTATCCTTCCCAGGAATCAATAAAATACTGTTTAATCCTGATTGGGGATTTCATTATTATGGTTTCAAAATTTCCGGTAAACGCATAATTTATGAAAAAAGGGTGGATTGCTTCTTCCGATGCTTGAATACCCTTATTGAAAAAAATTCAATGTTGGAAATTGGATACAAAGTTTGAAATATTTTGTGGCAAACTGAAAAAATGTACTGCAGGATCTTTTTTGAGTGAGCAATTTAATTTTTTTTACATAACACAGTCTTATTTTTCAGAGTGGGTTCTTTTTCATAATCTGAATACAACTGAAAATCTATTTACTTAGTTATTTTGAGAACTCTTTCGAACTTTTTGGCTGCTCAGGATGAAAATTCCGATCGCATCTTTGAAGCTCTTTTTTTAGCATTAGAAAACTCCGCAAGAATTCTGCGATGACTTCCAAAAGTAGTACATTCGATCGAAAGCATAATTCTAAAAGAGTCATTTGCGAGTACTTCAATTGATTACTTTCGATATTCTTGAAGAATTCTTTTCGAGGATCCGTAATTCTTATGGAACTTCTTGTGCTATCTGGGAGATACTTTTGGCACCCTTTCGAAGCGTCAGTTGATTCCTCATTCACCTTTTTGAGGAAGAACTGCCATGAGCAATAAAGTTCTTCCAATTCTTGAAATTGAATTAGCTGTGTCTGAGTATTCCACACGAAATCAAATTGTCATAGTTTCAAACCCGAGGTCAACAAGAATCAATTGTCCCTCAATTTAAAAATGTTTTTATATAGAAACTTCGAAATTCGAATTGAATAAGTTTGGTAATTTCCTGTCGAATTTGGTTATTGGATTTTAGTTCGAGTGTCGGGTTGCGCGTTCGACTTTCGAAGGTTTACACTCGACTATTTCGAATTTCAAATCGATTGTCATTGAAATAGAATTGCGGTAAGAACTTAGGAATATTCGTTGAATGAAATATATCTCTTCCCTTCAATTGGAAATTCGTTGGTTTGAAAGAAAAAGAACATCCCGTAGACAAGTTTTCCCTATTCATTTCCATAAACTTGCCAAATTTCTATGTTTTTTCCCATGTTTCGAGGAGAAGGAAATTTGGCATGAACGAGAACAACTTTTACTGAGGGATACAACAGGCTCAGGTATCGAGAATTTCATGTTATCCTGATTGAGGATTTCATCTCCAGGTCGTGGGGAAATTCTTGTTTCATGATCAATTTCGAGCGTTAAAAATATTTACTTTGGAAGCAAAATTTGATTTCGCTGAATACTTTTTATGAGCCGTCATGAGAAAAAATTTCGACTTCGTCAGTGAAATTTGTTTGTCACTCTATACGTAATATTGAAAATTTAGCTGCATCAGAAAATAATTCACAGCTATGGCTAAACGAGGAAAATTTAGAGTCAAATTTACAATAATCCGCAAAAATTGCCTGTTTGTTTGGGACCGCGAGTTTCAGGTTGAAATGCGTTATAAAAAATATCGTATGTCGATCATTTGCGAGGGAACAGTATATCTCGATGAGCATAAGATTGGTGTTGGAGATAAAGAAATCGACAACATCGATAGATTCTTCATAGAATCGATCCTTTTCTATGAATAAATTATCGAGGTTCATCGATTTTTACAAACTCTTGATCAGAATTTGATACTACTTTACCTCCAAAACCTGTGTTATGCTCATTTGGGGAATGATATTCCTTCTAAAATGATGAGCATAGAATGCAGAATTCTTTAGAATGCATTTTCACCTGAACCTAGCGGTCCCAAAAAATAGGCGACAAAAATACTTTTTTTTGTGGTTTTCTCCTCGTGAATGGCTAAATTAGCTCTTCCACATTAAGAGAAAAATTTTCAAGAAATAATTGAATGTTTAATTTGATTTTCGCAATAAAACGAGTAGTTAATTGCAATACAATTTTTTCTTAGTATGGGTTCGTATACTCGCAGTGCAAATTTTCCTAGGTCGCCTATGCTATTCATTCAAATCCCGCCATGGTTCCCATCCCAAGCAACACGCTCGTCACAGTGCCATTGCAGTGACATTATAGTGACAAAGTTGAAAGCTGTGATTGAGTGCGTTGCTTGGGATACCACCCGGTTGAGTGTCACTCGAATTTCTGTGCTCCCTGGCCATCTTCTGTCTTGTTTCTTATGCCATTAATTCAGATCCCACTTGAAATCTCTTTTCATCCGTTCAAGTTGCGCGCTCAGTTTTCTATTAAATAGAGTCAAGGGATGGTACCTACGCAAAGTTAGGACACATAAGTCGATTTCTCTGGGCCCAAATTTCCTCTCCATGGCCCTACTGCTTAACACTGTTAATTATTTACGCGGTGTCATGTGATTAAAATCGGTTACCGTCCATGTGTTGACGTTGAAATTGTTGATATTCTCAGTCCATAAAGATTGAAATGAACGGAAAGAAAGAAATATCAAAACCTCACCTGACGGATTAATATAATCAATACAATACAATACAATACAATTAAACAAGCCAAAAAGACACATTCGAAAAAATCACAGTCAAACTTTGTGGGTTTGTTAACAAAACATTCAAATACATAAATACATTTTTTTGATAATTTTCCATCGAAAAATGGCGGCAGTAGGTTGGCTTGAAAATAACCGATGAAACAATCGGCGGGCAAGCTGATGGCCAGAGTTTCCATCTGAAAAATTTCAACCTAGAGAAATTTTGTAACAATCAGGTACAGTTTGTATGTACACCTAAAGAAAATGAAAAACAAAAAAATTCGACGACTGGCGGAGGTTTTCCGACAATATCGATCCTCACTGATTGTCTATTTTTTTAATCGGTTATTTTTAAGCCACCCTACCACCGCCGTTTTGCGATGAAAAATTATCAAAAAAATTTATTCATATACTTGAATGTTATGTTGACAAACCTACAAAGTTTAATTGTTGTTGAATAAAAAGTTCCCGAGGAAAATGAATTTTTTTCAAATGCGTCTTTTTGGCTTGTGTAATTGTATTGACCCCCTTAAATAAACAGTGTCAACTGATTCAATCACACAAAAATCTCCCTCTGGAAATTGGCTACGCAAGAGACATTGAAGAGACATTCAATCGCAAGAAGACATTCTTGAAATGAAAGCATGAACCTATCCGCTCCTCCCATGCGGCGATGCGATAAGTGCATGGGTTCATATTCTTATTCCAAGAAGTTTCACGGAATAAACCGGTGAAACTTGTCGCGATTGATACGCCCAGGTAGGAATTAACAAATGGCCCAAGCTTGGTGAAAGCTTGGTGAGAGCTTGGCTTATACGATTAAACCGGACCTGGCCCAAGTTGTGTACATCACTTTTTGCCATGCTTCAACCTGATTCTTCAAACATATTTCTTGGAGGGAAAAATGACGTCATTTTTCATGCCATCCCTGCTAAAAATTTCCCATAGAAAACGATAAGATTCTTAGCAGGGATGTCGGTACAACTCTGTAAAAATCACAAACATGGAGATGTGGCATAGGTTCTCAAATAAACATTGGTTGTGAATTGGCTCAATATTGGTCCACCATGCTTGGCAATTTAATGTTTTGCCAAGCTTCAACCACTCGTTGTAATGACATTCCCTACGAAATGTGGTATAGATTCTCAAATAACAAATGGTTCAATATTGGGCCGATATTGGTTCACCATGCTTGGCAGCTTAATGTTTTGCCAATCTTGAACCACTTGTTGTACAGGCATTCCTTATGAAACATGGCGTGGGTTCTCAAATCACAAACGATTTTATATTGGGTTGATATTGGTTCGCGATGCTTGGCAGCCCAGTATTTTACCAAGCATGGGCCAGGTGTCATCGGTGCTCATGCGCTAGATATTTCTCTCCGTGTATGAAAAGAATAAATGTTAATTTGCTTGCCATAAATGTGCATATTTCAAACCAGCTGAGTATTGTTCATTCAAACTGGAGCACAAACAGCCTTTATGAAGATTCGAAAACTGCTTGCTTCCTTAGCGGAGTTAAACAGTCGCCAGCCGTCATTTGGGTATTGAAACCAAACGAAATATCGCCATTATCCGTCCTCGGGAAACTGGTCGAACTGACAAATCCAAATGTGGTATAGTTTTTGTAGTCATTATTGATTCATTATATTGTCGTTGAAAAAATGGCTTGTTCTTGACTTTCCACAAACATCTCAATGTTATCTCTTCGTCCAAGAGCACTGCGTGGAAAGTGTCAGTATCTGCATATTTTGTTCTATGTACACTACGAATATTATTTACATTATTTACACGATACGCAGTGTTAAACACTGCATGAATTGTTATTTACAATATTTACAACAGCTAAATTACACATTTTCTATAGAATATATAAAGAATTTCATTAAAAATGTTCATGATATTCGATGATGCAATTCAATATATACACAATGAAAATATAAATAGCGTACTCAAGAGGTGCTTGAGGGAACCTGGTCTTTAGTAGAAAATTCATCTCTTGCCCTAATGGCTACCGCATTTAAAAATAGAATCAATTTTTTTTTTCATCTTCAATGAATATTGAATTGTTACGGAAAGAAGTTTTACACTTCGATTCGATCTAATCCGGCGCAGGTGCTGTACGCCGTGGTATGGCACCTGACATATATATGCTTTTCTTTTCCTTTTATAATAAGGGGCTAGAAATGAAACGATCTGAGCTCGACCATACCAGAATTTACCTTCACTTTATTCATCAATTATTCACAATCAAATCTCTCACTCTGCCACATTAATCGCACGAGAATCGCATGTATATCGATGGGCCATGGCTATTAGACGATGAGGTGGTTCCAATACTTAGTCAAAATTATTTCGGCTTATGATCAAAACTTGTATTCGAACGTGGTCCCCCAGATAACACACGGAGAATTCTTTTTCAAGAGCAAGAATAGAACTCTTCAAGAATTCTTTCTGGAGGAGTTCAATCTGTCGGACATTAACAAGCTCTTCGAGAATATCAGAAGTATTGTTTGAGTGCTCTATATGAATTCATTAGTTCGAAAAGAGTTCTTGAAGAGTTCTATTCTTGCTCTTGGAAAAGAATTCTTCGTGTGTTATCTGGGCCATCAATGCCAAGGGACTGCTCTCTAAATCTGAAAGAGTGAAAAATCACGTATTTCACTCCACCAAGTCTCAGAAGTGAGCCAGTCCGCTTCGAGTGGGATTTTCACTCGTTTCGAGTGAACCCTCACTCTTTTAGGGTGAAAAATTGACTCTAGAATTTGAATGGCTGTGAGTTTTTAACCTCGAACCTTAGAATATCACTCTAGAAGGGTGGAAATTCCACCCAAAAGAAATTTTCCGGAAGACAGGCTCACTTTTGGCTGACTGAAGAGTGAAATCTCACTCTAAAAATCTTAGAGAGTGGGACACATGGATCGATGATAATCATTTGCTCCATACACGGTGAAAAGTAAAACTCACTTCCATCCTGAAAATTAGCTGATTTCTGAATTAGATTTTTTTAATTCTGAGTGTAACATACAATTTGAAACTTGGAATTCAAGATTTCTTACCGATGATTTTCGAAAATAGTAAAAGTAATACCACAAAAATTTGTGAGCTCATTATCGTGGAATTGTGAATAAATCGCGATATTTGTATTACTATACACGAAACTATTCAACCACTGAAAACAAAACAAAATCCTTCGCAAAATCATCTCGTGATATTAATTGAACGTGTTGTTCATTAGCACTTCACTGTTGGAGTAGACCACGTACTCGAAGGATTTTCTCTCCAGATAGATTATTATGTCAATATTTAATCTTCCAAGTCATCCATTTGAGAGAGAAATGGTATGAATTGAGGTATGATATTCAGTGTCTCAATGATTCAATATTTATTCAAGGTCATAATAATTCATGCTTTCATGCTCCAATGCTGGATTTTATTGTCTGCAATAATTGTAATTTACTCTGATTCAAAAGAACATCATAGTGAATCTTATTAAATCTCCTTCGATTTGATTTCAATGGATTTCATTGGTTTGTCTATTCAGGGCAAATATTTCGAGACCCTGCGTGGAATAATCCGTGGCACTAAACCGACGGTGATACACGGATCGATAATGCAACAATATTTGCTACCGATGGATTTGTTAGAAGTACCGGTTCGATTTAATCTCAGGTCTTAATCTGTACTAGTTTGATCGTTAAACTAACCGTCGTTTACCAATTTCAAATCCATATTCGATCAGCAGGGTGGAGCGTTGGCGAAGTGGAATAGATTCTTCGTTTCTTCAATTATTAACAAACGCTGTGATATTATACAAATAAATAGATTTTGAAATATTCTCATTTGAAACAGAAAAATTGTGCAAGGGTCCAGGATCGGGAAGAATAGGATCAACCCAATTTCAGCCATCAACGTTGAACCAGAAGCTTGTCCAGTACCGAGAAATTCTGTTGAATTTTCTCGTTCACTTTTGGCACATTCGGATTTCGTTGAAAATTAGCAAAATTCAATAACTTTCAGCGAAAGTTGTTGACTTCCATTGAAGTTTGAGGATTCTTTCCGTGTGGAAATTTTTCCGGGCTCAGACCTGGGACAGGTTTATAATCCATACTTGAAATGTGGCCCTAGTTGCGACACCTGGATTGGTCCCAACTTGGGGTGTTACGATTTTCAATCTAGGCCCCGTAATGGAATAATGAATAAAATTTAAACCAGACAGGATTTTGACCCGGATCTGAGAGGTTCTGTTTGGCTCTGTCTGGCAGTTCCATTAGTGTTCAAACTGATGTACAAATCAAACCAAATGTCAGACAAACCTGTCAGATCTGGGTCAAAATGTTGTCCAGTTCTGTCAGATATTTTTAATAGAGGAAACAATGATAGTCAACTCAGGGCCTCTATAGGGTGTGGCTGGACATGCTCAAATTACAATACTTGGGCTTTGTGGGCTATGAGTGGGCATCCCTAGATTAAAATATCCGGGGGGTACACGAGCAACCCCAACTGGGGCCCACATGAGCCGTGGGTGGGAAACTCTTATATTGGATGCCCAAGTTATAACCTTGATCGATTTCCACACGGATTATTGAATTTTATTGAAATATTGTCATGCCAACAGTGAACAAAATTCAATAAAATTTGTCCACCAGGGGAGCGAGTACTGGGCTTTGTATAATCAAGTTTCCACGTCAAACATCATTGCATACATATTTAATAAATGTCCTGTTGACAATCCTGAGCGGAAGAAATGGGAAATAGAAGGTTTGCCAGATGTTTTACAAGCGACTTCTTTATCATTCCTGTCTCACAATGCATTCACATTTCTTCAATCTAATAATTCCACTAGAATTCATTCGAATCGAGTGCATGAAATCATGAAGAACAGATCACGAGGTCGTACAATTGTAGGGAATTTAATACTAGAAAATGGATGGGTAGGTATGTAGGTAGGTAGAATTTTCCATATTCTTCATTTTCTAGGTGATTGAGTTATCTTGTCCCCTGTTCTAGATATTCTTTCAACTCAATTCCACAGCCGATGATACGTGAAATATCGTATGAAGAACCTTTATCGCATAACGATGACAATATTATACATATTTTTAATTGATTTTTGTAGAAATGAAATACAACGTTCTTAACGATAATGAATCCAAAATTGAAGAAAAAAGTAATTATCCGTTATAAAAGCAATTTTTTTTAGCTTTTACAGCAAAGAATTTTGGTTAAATTTGCTATGGAATCATCAAATAAATTAGAACAAGCAGAAATAGTTCGGTAGCTCTCAGCGGAGTCAAGATAACTGTATACACATGTATTTTTTTTTTTTCTATAAACAGTTTAATAAGAATCTCATTTCCTCTTTCTTTCTCTCTCGCTTTCTCAATCTTTATCCCTCTCGCACACGCGGCCACGGTTACGTGCACGCGCTATGTTTAGGTTTTTATAATACTCCCATTCAGATCTTTTTTTAGAAGAAACTCCCTCGGAATGTGAACTAAAGATTCTTTTCAAACGGAAATACAACATCTTTGTGGTACTGGAACTAAGAAAATCTCGGGACGAATATAACTCGAAATTTATTGGACAGAAAAATCCATAAATTCAAACGATACGGATGTATGGGTTTTTTCATTCAACGACATCGAGAGTAGAATCCGTGTCACTTCTTGTAACCATGAAATTAATTCCTCCTGTAAATTATTCATTCGTTTTCCCTCTTGTCCTACTAAAAGAGAATTTAATTCATAAATTCGCCACCTTTGAACTTCAATACAACACGAAATAGGTTGAACACGAAAGAGACTAGAAAACATGCATCGTGTTGGAAAAATCAATACGCAAAACGCGGGAATTCAGAAGACGAGGTTTTCGGAGATTTCGAAGAATCGATTATTCGATCAGATTATTTGTATAACAATGAGAGTGCTTTTGTGGAGCGCATGAGAGGATGAATTCATAAATTGAACTCTGTGGAAAACAGATTTATATTTAACGGGGGGAAAATGATGCATAAATGATTCGGTTCGCTGGAATTTCTCTCCGCGTTAAATTCATTGAAATTGAAGAGATGAAAGAAGAACCATTTTTTTTGTTAGCAAGAATGAGAGTTTATGATGATTTTTAAAGAATAATGCCATAGTGAATGACTCATTGAACCTATCGAAAAACTGATTTTTGATGGGTTTGAATGGTAATTTCCCGTTACAAAGTGTGTATTAAGGGGTCTTTCCTGGTTAAGATGGTCAAGAGAAATGTTTTTATTCTCATGGAAGAAATAGAGATATCGTTTTGAAAATTTGTAGGCATGTTTATTGAACATTGAATATTACAAAATACTTAGTATACTCATTTAAACAAAAGAAAAAAACACCAAAAAGTGAGGGTGGAAGTGGAAAAAAATTACAAATCATTATTTTTTGAAGTGCCTATCGCATAAACTAGGATATTTTTTTTTCATCGAAAAATATCAAAATGGTGGCCATTTTTCGAAAAAATCGATTTCTGAGGGTGGAAGACAGGTAATTTTTGACCAATCAAAAAGATCCTACGAAAAGTTCACGGATAGCCACTTTAACAAGGAATAATTCGTCATTTTTTTGGTTTTTTTTTCAGATTATGCGGTCGTCCCAAATCAATCCCACTGTCATTGTTTAGTGTTCTTTTTTGTTGTTTGACAAAACATTTTTTTTGTAATATTCAAGGTCTAATAAACATATATACAAATTTTCAAAACGATATCTCGATTTTTTTTATGAAAGAAAAACGTTTGGAAAAAAAAATCTCAATAATCAATACAGTTCAATAGATATCATTGTTAAAAAAAAACCTACTTCAAACTTCATGAAAATATAATGAAGTTTTTTTAATGTCAATAGTTTATTAAATTAAATTTAATATTATGATTCTTAACATTAGGAATTTTCTTCTGAATTTCAATAATATGTTTTTGGAATTCAAAATAAATGATTGTTACATTTCAAAAAGAAATTCTGAAATTCCATCACTAATACTAAATTTAATAACTATTGATCAATTCAATGTGGAAATATGATATGAGCTCGATGTTTGAGAGGGAATAAGGCATGTCGAGGGCTCATAAATCCCTGGAATTGAACAAAGTTCGATTTTGAAACACACCATAAAGAACAAAACATATATAATTGTAGAACGTGTACAATTAAAAAAACCAACTTTTTTTTTGTTCTCGAGTCTCGTATGAAAATAGGTTAGTTTTTCATGTTTCAAAACTCCTTTTTAAGGGTCAGCTCGGGGAAAAAATTTTGAGGGGTCGCTTAAGATTTTTCAAAATTCTGAAAACAGTCAAATTTTAATTTTCAAATAACAATTTTGCTTTTGAAACATTTTAATTTTCATTGAATAGAAAATTACTTTTTTTAATTGTTCAATATCTTTTCTTGATAAAATTAGGTACCTAGGAAGGTAGTAACTTTCTCAAAATCACAGTAGAAAGTAATTATTTTTAAAGGTCGCTCAAAATTTATGAATATTTTTGAGTTTTAATGCTACTGATGTTTTCGAGCAAACTGAAAAAAGTGATAATTACATTCAATATGTACTATTACTTTCAATCAGTACCTTGATGAATAAAAATACATCACGAGATGAAAAAGAAATTCATTGAAAAGAAACATCAAAAGAATATAAATTATCCTCGTGAAGAAATTAAACAATTTACAAGATTCAATCAATTGATTCAATTGAAATTCAACGTAATCAATTAATTAATGGATTATATAAATTTTATTTTGTTTATAATTTTTTAGTTTTTGCTCGAAAAACGAATTGAAAAATGTTTATAAATTATGAGTCACCTTGAAAAATGAATAGTTGTAACTTTTAGGAAGTTACCTTATTTTCAGGCACTGAATTTGACTGCAACAAGGAGAACAAAATTTCAAAATAAAAAAGTAGGAACTTCTTCGAAGTTACAGTGCAGAATATTTATTTTTAAAGGTCACTCAATTTTATCAAAATTTTTCAATTCTAATTCTTCTGACGTTTTCGAGCAACCTCGAAAAATTTATAATTATATTTAATATGTACTATCACTTCTAATTAGCCCCTTAATGATTCAATTGAAATTCAACGTAATTAATTAATTAATGGATTAAAATAAATTTTATTTTGTTTATAACCTCTTAGTTTTTGCTCGAAAAACGAATCAAACAATGTTTATAAATCATGAGTTACCTTGAAAAATGAACAGCTGTAATTTTTAGCAAATTACCTTATTTTCAGGCACTGAATTTGACTACAACGAGGAGAACAAAATTGCAAAATAAGAAAGTAGTAACTTCTTCGAAGTTCTAGTTCAGAATATTTATTTTTAAAGGTCGCTCAAAATTTATCAAAAATTTTCAATTTTAATTCTTCTGACGTTTTCGAGCAACCTTGAAAAATTCATAATTACATTTAATATGTACTATTACTTCTAATTAGCCCCTTAATGAATGAAAATACATCACGAGATGCAAAAGGGATTCATCTCAAAGGCAAAGAAATTAATTTCAGTTCATCAAAAAGAAACATCAAAAGAATATAAATTCTCCTCGTGAATAAATTAAAATAATTCAATAAGATTTAATTTCATAAATTCAACAGAATTGATTAATTAATGAATTATATGAATTTTAGAAATTTCATTTTGTTCATAATTTTTGAGTTTTTGCTCGAAAAATGAATAAAAAAATGTTCACAAAATTCTGAGTTACTTTAAAAAATGAAGGACTGTAACTTTCAGGAAGTTGCTATATTCTCAGGCACTGAATTTAACCGCTATGAGGAGAACAAAATCGAAAAATACAGAAAAATTAATTTTATTTTAAAAATTACAAAAAATCTTGAGCGCTCCCTGAACAAATTTTTTTCCGAGCTGGTCTTGGGAAAGGACGTTCAAGACATGGAAATCTAACATATTTTCATACAAGACACTAACAACATGACAACAAAAGTGATGGCTCTAATGGCTAAAATTCGACTGATGCAGTAATATTTTGTGGCTATCTTTCAAGATCAAATACACGAAATAGCTACCACAGCTAATTCCTAGGTATCGCAGTGAATGTTTTTTTTCCCGTGAACCTACTTTTATTATAAACTGATTGGACAGAATCAAATAGTGATTTTTTTCGAAGGAACTGATGTGACGCCCTGATCTGGTGGTCAACTTGAATATTCAATAGAACATTTTCTCTGTGTGAAATGGTAATATTATTTAAAAACAGCGATGAAAATCCTGCGTAAACCTCTGACGGAAATTTTTAACCGGCCAGATGGGGTATGCGATATGCTCGTAATAGAATGTCCCACTCAGATGGATCATGTCCACCTGGGAATTTCCAGAAGAACTTTTATCGATGAACTCAAAGGGTCAAAGTCTCACGAATCCCATACACAACGCCACTCCTAGCACTCCTTATTTACAGGATCCATCGATATTCCTTTTCTCCTCTTTCACGAAAGAAGTGCGAATATTGGAATCATCAAAATAAAGCTGAATTCATCTCAATCAAGTATTTTTAATTGAACTTCTCTCGAGTCTTCACTCAAAATTGCACGATCCAGATGGATCTTAACGCTAGAGCGTAACTTCGATGAAATATCAAACCACATGTGTGAAAATTTTTCCGCGTATCCTTTATTGAGTATAGGCCCCGTATGGGCTTATATTGGATGTCCAAACTGATTTCTCCAACCCAGGGACACCCGTATAAGGCCCATATGGAGCCAAACTGCATGACCAATGTTTTCCCCTGTTTTGAAAATCTAGGCACACCAACTACAGCTTGCATAGGCTCCTCGTATTCTCCCGAAAATCCTACCCGAGGAAAAAACATGAGATCTACCGAGCTCCAGATAGATCTCTTGAGATATATTTATGTAAGTCTCTTCAGATCTGAACTCCAGCAGAAAAAGATCCACGGAAATCCACAGAGATCTCCAGAAATCTTTTTGAATTTTTCTATATTTTTTTGGATCCCTTGCAGAATTGGAATCTTTGGGAGTGAGTGGATATCAGAAAACTCTACAGATCGTTGCCTAAGTTTAAATGTTCAAATGAAAGTAAATGGGAACAGATTTGTAGAAATTTTTGCTGAAATTTAGACCTGATGAGATCTACTTAGATCTCATTGGATCGAAACAGTTGGTTTTAGTTTGTTTTCATTTTCTGTAGTTAACAACAAGTTTTTTTTTGTACAGGGCACCCTCTAATTCTGTTCTACATTATGAAGAAGTCCTACAATATTTTTCACATAATTTTCAATAGAGATTCAGGGGTCGCTACCGACGTTGGAAATAGGGATCAAAAATGCCTGTTGAAAACGTCGGTAGCGACCTCTAAATCTTTTTTGAAAATTATGTGAAAAATATTGTAGGACTTTTTCATAACGTAGAACAAAATCACAGGGTGCCCCATACAAAAAAAATGAAAGAAAACTGAAAGAAACTTTTTTGAGTCAAATAAGAACCATCCTAATACCTGTACACAACCCACGTAGGACCAAGCTGCATTTCCAACGATAACCCCTGTTTCGAAAAACTGAATACACCCAAATACAGCCCGCATAGGGCCTTGCCCTCCTAGCATGGATATATCATGGGGCCTACCCCGGCCCAGCATGGGCCTAAAACTGGGTCGGAGTGGGATAGGGCTTTATATTGATTCTTTTTCTCTTCAATGTAATCCTACGTTGAAGACCCCGTTGAACAAATCTCATAGATGTCCAAATACCTCTATAAAATCTCATGGTCAGGAATATGAGTGCGTGACAATTCTGTTTAGGCCCTACAATAAGGGTAACCGAAACAGAGCCTGAAATTGCCTAGTTTGGCCCAAACTGCCGCCAAGAATTAATTCCCACACAGGCACTTGGGAGTAAATGAAAGCCATCTCAGGAAATGTTAGCGAAACATTGAACAAATCTGGAGTTTATTCGATAAATTTTCAATTAAATCTGAACATGATTTCCCCTCACCGTACCACCTCGTTGAACTACTCATTAAAATGATTGTTGACTTTATACACTCCATCGATCGTGCGAGATACTTTGAATACAAAATGTGAACTCGATATCCAAAGGTTGTTCAAACATTGGAAGATAAACAGAGGACGAAGTTCGAGGAAGATGAGGAATTATATACTTATATTCGAGGATTTTAGAACCAAGAGATGGTTCGATTGAAAGTGTAAAAGAGGTTCTCCAGTAAAAGGAAGATAAGAATAACAGTAACAATACCTTGGTGGTAACATTGGATTTGAGTATCTGCGGTTGAGGTCCCCCATTTTCGAGCAAGATACTCTTAGTGCTACCGCCCTTCACTCGGACGCTACTCCATCTCTGTCGGGGTACATCGTTGCCCTTCTCGTTCTTCTCTCCTTCCCTCAAGGATCCCCCCTTGACGCGAAAGGGGCCGATGACGTTCGGTGTCGAGGGCACGTCCAGTTGCCCCAAGAGATGCTCCGACATCGCTCGAGGGGACTTGATGCATGTCATTGTCGTTGGCGCGAGCGTGTTGGCCGAGGAAACGGACTTGACCAACAGATCTTTTCCCTCCTCTATTCGGGAAGAGAGTTTCCTTCTGAGAGACACGGATTTACCGGAAGAGGAGAGATCGCTGCTCGTGTTGTAGGGGAAAAAATGATCATCCTTATGATGGTTGTTGTTGGACGACAAGGAGGAGGATCTATGAGCGTTCACCGGATCGTTTCCAACGGGGCTTTCCAGGATTTCACCTTGACGATTATTTCTCGATGTCGTTGAGACTTCTTTTATCAAGACCTCTCCATCGTCCTCCGCGAACGATCCGATCTTTCTCTTACGATTCAGCGTGGTTTTGGTGCCATTGTAGTGCTTTTTGAAAGAAAATTGTTGCTGTTGCGTGGTAGCGGTGGTTATCTCGCTCGAACGACGGCTCTCCAACAAACTCTGGAGTTCCTGATCGTAAGAGTCACTGGAACTGCTGGTTTCCGCGAATACTCTCGAAGTGCAATTCGTGGACGCAGATCTCGACAGATAATTCCACTTCTTTCTGGTTCGAGTTCGGTTTTGCGTTTCGCATTCCAACGAGAACTCGGATGCCCTGCGAAACAAATCGCTGTTCAAAGTTAGTTCGGAGTTTCTTCTCTTTGGTTCGGCGAATTCGTCGTAACCGCCGGTGGTGGTAGTTCCTGAGGATCGAGTACCCTCGTCCGAGATGCTCGAATCCTGCACACTCGAATCTTGGCACTCGATCGAAGCTACATCCGGCAGAATTTGTTTTCTTCTTATTACCACTGGCGGTGGCAAACGATCGATCGTTCTAACCGGTGCTTTGAATTGATTCTTGACCGAGTGCAGTGCTATATTCTCCTCCTCCTCCTTCTTCTCCTCCTCCTGTCTTTGCTTCTGCTTCCTCTGCCACCGCTGCTGCTGCTGCTGTTGTTCTTGCTGCTCTTCCCTCTTCTTCGATGATCCCGGAGGCTGGGATTTCGACAGTTTTTCTTTGAACAGCTGAATTTTGAATTCGTTTTACGTATATCTTGTATATATATTGAATAATCAAACTTTCATTTTGTGGTATTGAAAGACAATTGGGTTACACAGTTATGTATTATGAATTGCGTACGGATCGATCATCATCATCATCATTCGTACGTCGAATACGTGAATATATAATACGTAGTGGTTGTTGCTGTTGTTATACAAAAGGATTGTTGCGTAGTAATACTTTGTGCCGTTTCACTTCAAATAAATGAACTTTAATCGTTTTCACACTCGATTTGAAAAATTGTGCCAGGGTAATAGCGAACTTAATTGACTCAAATGGAGAATATAATAATCATACAATTAGTGGATGGAACATCTATGACCTCTATGAGTCTCAGTCTCGGAGAGAAACAATGATATCTTCAGTCTCACACATATCTCGCAGTCTTGTTCCAATAGATATATGTATATCACGGGTATAAATTCTTTATTTATAAATTTTTGACATCACTCTTTACTACTGTCTTCTCGATCGATCGCGATAGGGAAACAAAACCGTAAAAGCGTTGTACGTTGAACGTAAAACAATGACGAATAATACGAATACGTGTTGTGCAGGTACGTTTGATGTTTTCCCTTATCTTTTGTGATCTTCGCAAGATGCTTCACCGTTGCGAAATATGTAAACCTATCGTAAATGTTTGTTCCGTTCAGAGGTTTATTCCATTTTGGCATGATACTAATACTCGATCGATGAAAATATTACATATTTCTTTTGTGCAAATATTGTAGTTTTTGTTTAAAAAGAGAGGCATGGCACTCACTTGTGCGAATTGGAAAAATTTGTATATATTTATAGAATCTTCACTTGGATGTATATGGAATCACAACACAGAGGGGATGATAAAGTCCATTCGATACGCCACGATTATCCTCATTATTCATAAGATATTCACGAGTCCCTCTTTCACATGGTTTCGTATAGAATTGATATCTCAGGTTCACTCGTCGCATTTCGTGGAGAAATGTCATGATCCATTCACTCGGTATTTCTACCCTCACATGGATGGATTATATTTTGACGTATAGAAGAAGGAGAATGAATAAAAGGAGAATAATAAATGAGACTTGTATGATTTCTCTCTTCGAAACGGACGGACGACCGTGGTCACATATACGATGCTCGAATCAACACACAAGACGATTCCAATTCCAAAATGATACTCTTCTCTCTTCTTCCCCCAAAGCGTGTGCTGGTGGTGGTGGTTGGTGGTGGTAGTAATCGTAGGTGCTGGTGTTGTATTGGTTCTTGGTCGCCCAGCAGTCTACAACCGCTGCGCCTGTGAATTCTTAACGACAGCGGGGTAATTCTTGTATACGAATAACCAGTGGGGCGTCTTTTTTCCTGCTCCTCTTTAACGGTAATATAACGTGAGATCGACCGAACTGACCCGACTCCGATTGTTATGAACCCGTCAAGATAGAATATTCGCTAAAGAGGGCGCTCTGGTACCAAACGTACTCCCTTCCACGTTGATCGAAAAGTCCCTTGGATATCTATATTCTTGAATTACTAAATCATTTAGGATCCCAAATCATCACGTTACAGGGTCCGTCCCTCCAGGTTGCAACAACAACAACAACAACAACCAAAGCAATGATGATAACGATAAAAGAAACGAAGATGGTTGTTATGGTATTCTTCACGCATCGTACACAGCATACCACAGCGCACGCAGCCTAGTTTCGGAATCACGTGTCATCAATTCTAGATGTAATTTTTATAGAAATACATATCTGTGACACATCATGCGTTGGAATATAAACGGCTGAAATGTGTTTTCTCAAATAGCTTCTTTGTCTTCTTCGGAGGTCGTTGCGCGGGTTGAGTCAGGGATATATCAGAGCAACAAGAACAGAGTTCCCGCCACTGCCGCCACGGTTACCGTTGTCACCGCCGACAACGATGAGGACGAGGACGACCACGACGACAACGACAACGACAACGACAACAACGACGACGACCCACCACCTGTGCCCGCTTCTGAGCTTATTGATTCCTTCAAGCGAACGTGTGGTACGCGCGCATTGCCACGCATGCGTCTCGTTCGCAAGATGCTACTTTGTGCGGAATCCGCAACCTGGTATTCATACGACGATAGCCGTCGTATGAATCACGACCGAGTGTCGTGATCTTCCAAAAAACAAAACACCATGGAATCATGGCAATGTTAGATTCTTTGATCCATCTTCGAGTTAGATTTATTACACAACTTTATTATCAACTTATCGATGTTGTGTATAGCACTTTTCATTGTTTCATTCGGATAAGGTTCACAAATCCAGCAATGGGAGAGTTCATTTCGAAATAATGGGAGATCGATGAAATCTTTGTTTGGACAAAAAGTGAGCAATAGAAACTAGAAAAATCAAGGTGAATCATCGTATCATTGTTGTATAATTTAGTAGACTATGTACAATAATTGACTTCAATGTCGTATGAGTGGTACTTGGAATTTACATTGTACTACGAGTGGTCTCTCCACATGTTTGAAATATGTCGCGGAATGTTTAACTTTTATTCTATAGTTGAAAAGAGACACATGATCATGATCCACTTCTATCTCCTTGTCGCCACACTTGGTGTTTGCGACAAAATTTACAGAATATCATATGTCATTTAACATGCTTTCTGATTTAGCTATTACCATAGGAGAGATCTACTCTGTTCTTGATTCGTTAGATACGAGCAAGGGCCCAGGATTTGATGGCCTTCCGCCGTTGCTGTTCAAGTCTTGCAAATTCATTCTTTCTCGACCGCTTTGGATTATCTTTAATAAATCTCTTTCTTCCGGATGTTTCCCTGCTGAATTGAAAACGAGCCTGATCTCTCCTATTTTCAAGCATGGTAATAAACTGGATGCTAAGAATTATAGACCTATAAGTATTTTAAATGTTATGTCTAAGATTTTTGAGCGCGTGGTTGTTGACAAGATTACTCCTTTGTTGTCTCCTCTTACTATCCCGGAACAACATGGTTTCATGTCAATGAGGTCTACTATTACGAATTTGGCTGCTTTCTGTAATTACACCGCCATTGCGCTGGAGAATAACTCACATGTTGATGTTATTTACACTGATTTCAGTAAAGCGTTTGATACTGTATCTCACAGCGTTCTTCTATCTAAGTTGAGTAGCTTTGGAATATCTGGTAATCTGAAATTTTGGTTCCAGAGTTACTTAACTGATCGGGTGCAGATGGTAAAAGTTCGGAACTGTTTTTCTGAACCGATTATACCTTCTTCGGGAGTGCCCCAAGGATCCCACCTTGGTCCACTTTTATTTTTGCTATTCATAAATGACATTGGGCAGGTTCTCAATGATTGTGATTTCCTGGTATTTGCTGATGATCTAAAAATCTTCAAGAACATAAAATGCCTTGTGGATGTTCATCACTTACAGTCAGTATTATCGAGATTAGATTCTTGGTGCACCCGTAATTCTCTGCATCTGAACTTAGAAAAATGCTGTGTAATGAGAATCTCGCGGTCAAGGAATCCTCTCATATTCTCCTACAAGATTGCAAATGTTACATTGAATACTGTTAAATCTTATGTTGATCTTGGTGTAACTATAAATGATAATTTGGATTTTTCTGAGCATTCTGTGAAAGCTTGTGGTACTGCGCTGAGAAATCTCGGCTTCGTCAAAAGATTTTCTAGTGATTTCAAAGATGTTAGGTCATTAAAAGTACTATATTCCTCTTTAATTAGACCCCATCTTGAATATGCGTCCCCTATCTGGTCTCTGTACTTCAAGAAGGATATTAGAATGATTGAGAGTGTGCAACACAAGTTTTTACGCTTTGCTGCTTTTAGAATAGTCTGCCCTATGAGATATTCTGACCATGAGTACTCCAGAATTGTTCACAGAATGAATTTAACTACCCTCGAAGAGCGGAGACAAATGAATGATCTCTTATTTCTTTTTAAATTGATTAATGGTTTTCTTGATTGCGAGTCATTGCTGAGTAAAGTTAATTTCAACATCCCCGGTAGACCAGTTAGGAGAGCGCTTTTATTTAGACCTGTACAATTTAAATCTAGATTTGGAAATTATGATCCGATTTCTCGCATTTGTGAATTAGCAAATAATTTCGATCGGTCGATAGAATTGTTTGGTGTTTCCTTGAATCGGTTTAAACTGTCGGTCAATGCATGACCATATTGTAATTGTATTTTATGCGTCTTTGGACGCTGTCTTGTATTGACTCTGTATTTACTTTTTATATCAAAGGGTGCTAACCCGTGTATTGCAATAAAAAAAAAAAACAATATCATATATTGTTGTAATAATGATTCTACGTGTCAATCAGTGGCCCTTGATGCAGAAATTCAATACAAATCGATGGACAGAAGAATCATATCGAACGTAAGAATGTATATAAATACTAACGATGATAGAGCTTCCCTGATGAGCTCCTCAAATGGAGAACGGACAACGGTTGAACAACGATTCGAGATTGCGAGAGAATTTTGAATGCATTGTAGAAATGCCAGGATATGCTAGACAGATTGTAGACACACTTTAGATATGAGAAATTGGAAATCTTAGATGCGTTTTGGATAAACAATGAACATCGAATTTTCAGAATTATATATAATTTTTATACAATCAATTAAAAATTATATATAAACTGTGTTAAATTGTATACATATTATATATAATTTCGAAAATATTTTCCACATGGAATTATTTCATCACATTTTTCAACTGTTGTATTTTTTTGGCAGAGCAGAGTTATGAAAAACGAGAATTTTCGAGCTAGTTCTTTTCATTATCTCATATTTCCACATTGAAATGATTTTCAAATTCTCGTGGTGGTTACAGAAACAAGGGGAATTTGTTTGTAACCTCTCTTTGTTTTTAATAATTGCAAAATTTAATATGGGAGAAACCAAAATGACTGCTCAAAAGCGGAAAAATGTGGAAAACTTGTAGGAGTTTTCATTTGAGAACGATGGACTGTGGGGGAAAAAGAAGTTACTGAACAAAGAGTTCTTGAATAGGAGGAAAAAATTCGCTGTGACAGCGGAGCAATAAATTTTTTGCGGTAAAATCAATCTTGTTAGGGTTGAGTGTAGATCCCCAAAGAATTCCGAGCAGATTATATTTGGTCGAACGATATGTTTATTTATGTTTATGTCCTTCTAGTCGATCGACGCCCCAGTGGGGTCGATCGGAGTTTTTGCGGACAAATGAATTTTTAGAAGCCATTTCAAGTCCGATTGAGCTGATTTTTTTTTTTCAAATGTTCAGAAAGAAATTATCTCTCGATCCCTCCAGGCTGAATTTTGATTTTTATCGATTTTCACAGTGAGCAGCTGTCAACTTATCATGAAAGTTCGAAATCTATTGATTTTTCGAACTATAGTGTCTGAATCTGGGATACAAGCCTCTGCATAAAAATGATTGTGTTTGAGGAGATCCTATATTGAGAAGTTTGGAACAGTGAATTATGGAAGAACGCAATATGAAAACCGAATCGTGAGAATCGACAGCATTGAATCTGCTGTCAAAATGAGAAACCAATGGGTTTGTGCAAAGAGAAAGTCACTGATTTATCAGAATATGACTCGATTTTGGAGCTTTTGAGTATGCTCATCACGAATATGATGTAATTAATATGATTCGGTATCAGAATTGGATACTGAGATATGTCATTCGTCGAATCCATTGACAGCTTGCTGTCAAGATCAAGATAATGGACTCGATCTGCAGCAGGATGATTGTATTCGAGAGAATCCAATGTTGAGAACTATGAAGCAGTTGATTATGGAAGAACGTGATATTAGAATCGAATTGTGGAAATTGGTAGCATCGAATCCGCTGTCAAAATGAAATGAATTGCAACTATTGGCATCGAAGAATGACATCGATATTGATGAACTCAAAGAATTTTGTAAAAAAACAGTTGAAATGTACACGGAAAAAAGAAAACAGCAATGGTTACTGTGAATCATAAAAATACATTGAAACTCAAATTCATTCTATGCAGTACTGCGTTTCCCAGTCCTCATTACTGTCCAGTCAGCGTTGACGCATTTCATTACAATACCCATCACTGTGATCGCGCTAATCCTCATTATCCAAGTGTGTTTTCATTTGTTTTTCAACCGATCGCTGTCATTCTTCCTTCTTGCCACATGATATCGGTTCATGGACCAGCTGTCATCCAATCAATGCTACTCCCAATCGGAGAGCTATCTGAGGAGACACGAAAAGCTCGGAATAAAGATTAAATAAGATTGAATAAGAATAAATCCCCAAACGAAAGCATGTATCCCAGATTCAGACACTATCGTTCGAAAAATCAGTAGATATCGAACTTTCATGAGAAGTTGACAGCTGCTCACTGTCAAAATCAATAGAAATCAAAATTCGGCCTAGAGGGATGGATAGATAATTTCTTTCTGAATATTTGGAAAAAAAATCAGCTCAATCGGACTTGAAATGGCTTCTAAAAGTTAATTTGTCCGCAAAAACTCCAATCGGCCCCACTGTGCGTCGTTTCGGACAGATCCTGTCCTTTATGAAGATACAATTCGTAGGGTTGATAATTGATCTTTTGGGCCCAAAGAAACGAATGTGGGTATTTTTCATCGTTGGTTGGGAAGTGCTTGGATCGCAGGACTCGGTTGAATTAGGGTTGATTGTAGATCCCCAAAGAATTCCAAGCAGATTATCCACGCAGCGATCCAAGCACTTCCCAACCAACAATTAAAAGTACCCACATCCGCTCCGATGGGTCCGGAAGATCAATCATCAACCCAACGAATTGTATCTTGATAAAGGACAGTATCTGTCCGAAACGTCGTTCGGCTGGAAGGACGAATGAATTCTTTGGGGATCTACACTCCTGCGATTCAAGCACTTCCCAACCAACAATCAATCTTTTTAGCTATACGACAGCAAGTTGCTAGCTCCCTGGTGAAAATCGAATGTCAGATTGTGTCAGATTTAGTGTAATCTGACATAACGTGACATATTGTTCCAAAAACCGGTCAGTTTTCGTCAGAATCTGACAAATTCTGACAAAAATAGGCCATATGTCATAATCTGACCGATTTTTGGAACAAATGTCAGAATCTGACATCCGACTTCCATCAGGGCTGTGGCAGCAGAAAATTTCGACTCCTTCAGCAAAATTTATCTACTATTCCATGTATAAAATTGGTGCATTTGCTGTTCTAATGAATAATGTTGTTCTCTCAGCACTCTACTCCTAAGTCAATCAAATTTTGAGGCATTTAGAAAGATGCGAAGAGATTTCGAAGCATCCTGCCAAATTTGTGAATCTCAATCAGATAAATTTTGAGGGATTCAGAGAGGTTCAGAATGCATCACTAAGTGACGAGTCTCTAAATATCTATGAATTGCTCAAAACGACACTGCATTTCTTAGGACTATGTCGCACAACATGGAGATATTAGGAGAGAGATTTTAGATAGATGCAGAGAGATTCAGAAAAACTTTTTTCCACTGGGATACTTTGTCAAAATTGAATATTTACAAGCAATCTTTGGCGGTTGGTGGGTTGATTTTGAATACCTGAATTGACGGATTCTTCACGAAAAAAGAAAAAATTTGCAGGGTCCCTTTTGGTGAGATAGAAAACTATTTGTTACAACAGCAACCTTTTTTTGTGACTACGACAGCGATTTTTTTAGCTGTGGCAGCAAAAAATGTTTGTCCCTTCAGCAAATTTTGGTATTATACATAGAATAGCCAACATTGTTCGCTCTAACAGCTAAAGAGTCGCGCTATCACAGCTGATCAGATTGCTGCCACAGCGAAACATTAGCCACTCCAGCAACAGGTCCCCAGCAAAATAAGACTTCGCTGTCACAACAAATTTTTTCACCCGTGTTTCGTTTATTGTTCTGGATCCAAAGATGATTCAGATATTCAGCCACACCTCAATGAATTTCTTTGCAAATTTCTCTGAATTCCACTGGGAAACTCTGAAGAGCTCTAAGAAAATCTGAGAAACCCTGAAAATTTTCCTCATACTTTGGAAAACTCTTCGTTATCGGACATGTTTTTTCACTGGAAAATTCCCTGAATATCTATGAATATCTGTGAAACAGGGTTGTGAATTGGATAATTAATGAAAAACACAATTCAAAATTCAAACTTAATTGATAATTACAATTGTTTCCAATGAGGAATTGAAATTCAATTATCGATTGATAGCTTTTTCAAATCCAGAACTGAATTTAATTCGTAACTGAAGTTTTTTTTCTATTGAGAAAAATTCATATCACTGCACGGAGAAAAAAGAATTTGCTGTGGCAGCAAAACCGACTTTTGTTAGGTTCGTTTTGCCAGAGCAGCAAATTTTTTGCTGTGACAGCAAAGTATTTGCTATTCCAGCAATCTTCTTAGCTGCGACATCGAATTTTCTAGCTGTGACAGCAAAAAATCTTTGCTCTCCCAGCAAAATTTGTTTGCTATTCTGTATATAATGCTGAAAATTTGCTGGGGGAGCAAACATTTTTTGCTGCCACAGCAAAAAAATTGCTGCCATGGCTAACAAGATTGCTGTGATAGCAAATTTTTAGCTAGGTCAGCAAAAAAATTTGCTATTCTATATATAATACCTCGATTTGCTGCGTCAGCAAATTTTTTCTCTCCGTGTGATTCAGAATCAGGCAATAATTGATTGATTCCCTAATAACAATAAGTTTGCGTGTTTTTCTGCATTCTCCTGATTGTTCGAAATCCGACAGGAATAAAGGATCATCTTTATTCGGGTTTTTCTGTTGGTTTTTTTTCCTAATAACAAATACAGAAGAACACAAAAAACAAAAAACATCAATCAATCATTGCTTGGTTTTGAATCAATATCAATTTATTCTTCAATTGGAAAGAATTGCAATTGAGAATTGTATTTGAAATGTGATTCGAATGTCAGTCAATTCAATTGAGTTCTAATTAAACTTCTCCCAATTTTGCTCTGAAAATAAATTCTGAGCTTCCGGAGTGGAGCCACGTCTTGTATCGGTTGGTTGCCGACGTTTTACTATAATCGCAGCTTGGCTTTTTCAAGTTGATTTCAGCTGATGATTTATTCAATTTTGCAAGCCGCGGAAGACCGCACAGCGAATCTTCGCTGAAGCAACTTAATCTGCTCTAAAAAAGCTCTGAATTTTTCTGAGAATTACTGTAACTCTTTGAAAAAAATATGAAAAACCTCTGAACAACTCTGCACTGAAAGTTTGTGATGATTCCAGTGATTTTCAGTGGAATTTTTCTCCCTGCCCTGCCAGGGCAATGAAGGGCCCTGCCAGGGCAATGAAGGGCCCTGCCATCCAAGAATGAATTTTTATAGGTGGAGGGGAGTTCTGAGCTTTTCACCATCTGATGACCTTCATTTTGGACACTAATTTAATCTTTTGAGGTCTGATTCAGATTTTTCTTGGAATTGATTCGGAAAATTCATTTTTTCTCAGCATTGTGTGCCACGTACTTGAACTCAACTTCATTCCTTAAGTTAGGAAACGACGAATCTCTAGCAAAAAACTTGAACTATTCCGTCATTTTTCAATTCATAGATCAACCTGAAGCCCTGTTGGAGCCAACTTTTAGGTTCCTCAACGTTTGACGAAGTTTAGATAAACATCAGAATGTCAGTTTTCTCCGGAGATTCATTCGAGTTTGAATTGAATGATTTAAGTTATGATTTTCTCGGTGTAAAAGTATGCTCATGTAATCTTGGATTATGTGGGTGATTAATTATTCCAATGAGACGTTAGTATTCTGGAAAGTTAAAAACTAGGCATCCACGCGCGGCACTGGTTCTCCAAGTAACGTATAATTTTATTCGAGTACAACACCTGCGCCAGATTTGACGTACTATTGCGTGGATTGTTTCTTGAGAATACAACGTGTAGCTCGTTATCAAAGAATAAGGAACGTCCCAGCTGCAAATTCCTGAATGCATGGGATTCCTAAATTCACCAGGTCTCGCCTGAAACTCCCTGCTCAAAGAATCTCATTTTACCGATTGATTCTTATTGATTTCGACGCAGAGAACCGATTCAAACCCATTAAAAATTCATTCTCGATGGATTTGAATCAGTCTTTAAACATTCTTTGAGCAGAGCCTTCAGGTTCCCATCCTGTATCACTCATTCACAGCTGGGTAGCTTCAATCCTGAGTTAAAAACAAGACTGAATAACGATGAATCTCACCTGTTGTTCCGTACGAGGCTTTGTAGTGGATTCCTTATCTTCCTGCTCCTTGGTTAAATCCTCGACCAGATCTTGCAGGAGTCTAATGTCCTGGGGGCTGGGGGAGTCGACCCTACCAGCCCCCACACTCATCGCACTATGGGGCGCCAGTTCACAGGACTCGTCGCTCTCCCCCACTGAACTTTCCTCTTCTTTCTCGCTATCCTCCTCCACCCAGGAACTTTGACGAAACGACTCCCGATCACTGTCTATTACCTTCTCGTCGTCATCGCTCATTTAGGGGCATTCGTACGTTTCGAAGCAAAATCGAGTTGTTCACACGCGATTTTCACACTTCATCCTTTTTCTTTTATATATATATATATAATATATTTCTCTCCTAATTCGTACCTTCGTTCATATCTTCCACCTTCTTCGACTCTATCCAAATCGATATAAGAAACGAATGAGTTTGATGTAGAATTTTATCGTTATAGCAACGAGTGTCGTTCATTGTCAATTACATGACATTCGAAGTAACAATGTGGAAAAATGTATGCATTCGTTGTTGATGATAATTGCGGTCTATAGAAAAAGAAATGTTGCGATCGATGCTACCTTGATCGCAACTCGACCGGGATAATAATTCATGAAATATATGAATTCACCCTACTACCATGGAGAAAAATGGGGAACGATGAAAAATACGTATTATTTATATCATCCCTTATCGATCCTCCCTGAGAAATAATAGAAAGAAATTGTAGAATACGTTCGGTATATATCGCAAATCTATACTCTAAATCGCCCGATCGAACACTCCTGACCGAAATTCTTGTTCCCCGAATCACCACCGACGGTGTGAAATATTTTATCGTTGAGTACTGAAACACGAATGGTGAGAAAATGTTCCCGCGAAAACTGGGACACACACGCCACCGCTCACCCCGCTGCTGCACCCCCTACCATTCTTCCAAATCAATTCCCAAGAAAATTACCGTTGAGAAAGTCTTGAGGAACAATCGTGTTCCTCGAGTTTCACAAAGTATCGCTTACTATGATACGCTTACTTGAATCTTGTGTTTCGAATATCTGATACATGATGATGTTTGCAAACACGTGTGAGAAAAGTAGTGTAGGGAAATGTGTAGCGGTAGTTTACGATAGCTGGGTTGGATTGTAAAAATACAAGGACGGCAGTCATTGATCACTTCGTGACTATACGGCCTTCGTTTTGTAGCTTCGTGGCAGCGAAAAGAAGAAAAGAGAGGACCGACGACGGCTACGACTTCGCTGACAATAAGGTGACCGCGATAATACGATGAACTAGGGTAAGCTCACCTCAGAATCGTATTTGCTCGCCCGAAACCTGTACCGTTCATGCTCCTGGAGCACTCATCCAGACTCCCCAATGAGTCCACTTTTGAGTTTTCAGTTTCTTTACCTCTCGACAAACTTTTTGTTCTAAATAAGCAGTAAATAAAGAACTCAGGGTTTTCCACGCTTGTTAATTGAGTCTTTGAGTACATAAACAATTTTTTCCCAGTAGAAACATAATCACCTAAAGAAACAGGGATCAATCAATACCACTTCTATGCCACTATAGCACTTTTGGTAGCGTTGTGTTCACCTTGTTTCGCTCTTTAAACTGCTATGAAAAAACAAATAAAAGGCAAATGTCGTCTGCATTTGGATTCATCCTCCATTGAGTAGTTTTTGAGAGATATCGTGGAGCCAAACTTGAAAAAGCGTGGTTCCGAGAAAAACGCCTTAAAAAGGTTTCGGGATACGAATTCTTTAACCTGAGAAAATTTTTTTTCATGCACCTTTTGAAGACCCATTCAACGAGTTTCAAATAACTCGAATTCTTGATTTACTTCAGAAACAAAAATTCCAGAAAATCACGTTATTTTGGAATTTGCTTGATGAGAGCCTCCCCTTAAACTGTATTTTTGGAATCCAAATTGTTATCTCCAGGGTGTATCATCCGTCGGTACATGTGTTTTCGAAGCGATACATTCACGTACACGTGTGCTCATGAATATTGAATCCGGTACTCGTTTATGTAATCGATATCAATATCTATCGCATTGTGTGCACCTCTAGAGTTGGGACGAAGCCAAATTTCAACGTCGATCACAAACGTATTATGTATTATACTTCATCGCACATTCGGGAGAGCTTATTTCGATCTTGAAAGTACGTGATGAAAGTAATGGGCTAATGGAGTTAATACTATTCGCAAATCACATTACCGTGAGTTTATACGATTTGTATAAAATCTTGTATCGAAGGCTAATTTTACAGAACTAGCTTTTTTTCTTCATAGAACGACAAGTTTTGTATAGATTGTTTTGACAGCAAAAATTGTGATTCGTATCCCTAAAGTGGCCCTAGTTCGAGTGCTTTCGATAGCGTTGTTAGTAATCTGACCAACCAAAGCGTGTTTAGTCAATGATCTGACTAATCAAGTTAAAGTTAATCGGTAATTCGAGCTATCAAGATCCCGACCACAGCTCCATTTCACACCGAATGTTGAAATTGTGTACCCGCTTAGATCGCGTTATTAAGCAGATTATTATCGATAACCGAGGGAATGGAAATCAGTGGTTGTGCTTTTTCCTCCCGTGATCTTTTTCCACAAAAGTTATATAGAGTTTGGGAAAAATGTTTGCGAAACTTTGTCCATCAGAATGATTCCAAGGATCATAGTTTTGTTGATTTTATGCGAGAATGGATCGATGTTGGCCGTGCACGGATCATCAACAGGTGACCATGCTTAAAGAATCTCATTGAACCGATTGATTCTCACTGATTTCGATGCAAAGAAACCCATTCAAATTCATTGAAGATTGATTATCAGTAGGTTCTCTAGCGGATTTAAAATGACCCAAAAGAATTTATCAATTTTCGGTCATTTTTAGGTTTGGTCGGAATTCGATCGTACGCACCTGAAATTGACTGAAGAAAACTGAACAGGTGCGAGGCGGAAGATAGATGAATTCTGGTCATGCGCGGGTCGGGTGACCAGAAACCAGCCCTATCCGACTCCCTGATTAAATTATAGAAGACTTGGTATTCTTAGTGTAGCCAAAAACATCAAACCGATAGATTGCGCCACTTGTGTTGGTGGGGTATTCCTTTTAATTTGATTGCCCTGGTAAAAAAAATCTCTCTGAATCCCTCTGAAATCTCCCTGAATTTCTCTATATTTTGGGACAAATTTCAGAGAGATTCAGAGTAATTCCAGCGAAATTCAGAGGAAGTTAGAGAATTTTTCGATAGTGATACGTTCTGAATTTTTCAACTTTCTCCGAATCTCTCCGCATATCACTGAATCCCTCAGAATTTTATATATTTAAATTTCAAAGCTCCCTCTGAATTTACCTGAATATCTCTAAATTTCTCTAAATCTCCCGGAATCTGATGTATTCAGATTTCAAAGCTTCCTCTGAATTCCTCTGAATTTCTTCGAATTTCTCTGAATCTCTCTGAATTTCTCTGAATTTCTTTGAATTTCCCTGAATCTCTCTGAATTCCTCTGAATCTCCGGGAATTCAATGCATTCAGATTTCAAAGCTTCCTCTGGAAGCCTCTGAAATTTCCAAAAAGCCTCTGAAATGCAGGACCAAGAATTGTAATGAATTAATTCCTCTCTGAATTCCCCAAACCCCCCCGGATCCCTCTAAATTCCTTTGAATCTCTCTGAATTTTTCTGAGAAATCCCACGCACAATTTTTCCTAATTCACCTGTCTCTGTGAGTCTCTGACATTCCCTGAATACCTCTGGAATCCTGGACCAAAAATTTAGCTGAATTATTTCCTCTCTGAATTTCTCTGAATTCCTGTGAATCTCTCCGAATTACTCTGAATCTTTCTAAATTCCTCTGAATATTTCTAAAGAGTCCACGCACAATTTTTCTTAATGTATCTGTCTCTGGAAGTCTCTAAAACTTCCAGAGAGCCTCTAAAATGCAGGACCAAAATTTTACTGGATTTATTACTCTTTGAATTTCTTAGACTTCCCCTGCATCTCTCTGAATTCTGCTGAATCTCTCTGAATCTGTCTGAAAAATCCCACGCACAATTTTTCCTAATTCACTCTGTCTCTCTGACACTCCTTGAATACCTCTGGAATCCTGAACCAAAAATTCAGCTGAATTAATTCCTCTCTGAATTTCTCTGAATCTCTCTGAATCTTTCTCAATTCCTCTGAATATTTCTGAAAAGTTCTACGCACAATCTTTCTGAATTCATCTATCTCTGAAAGTGTCTGACACTCCTTGAACGCCTCTGAAATGCAGGACCAAGAATTTTACTGAATTTGTTCCTCTCTGAATTTCCCAGAATTTCCCTGCATCTCTCTAAGTTCCTCTGAATTTTTCTGAATCCTTCTGAAAAATTCAAAGCACAAGTTCTCTCAATCCTCCTAGTCTCTGAAATCCTCTGAACCACCCTGAATTGCTCTGAATTTCTCTGATTCTTTCTGAATCTCTCTGAAACGTCAAATTTTCAGAGAGATTCAAAGAGATTTTTTTCACCAGATAGAATTCAATCTTGATTTCCAAAGTAAGATGGAATTGACTGAAATTCAGTCTTCTTCATTGCTTACTTTCAGTTGGAATAGGCACTACTTTTGTCTGCATTTTTAAGCTGATATTCGGGATCATCTTAAGTCTCACTTTTTACTGTGAAAACCTCCCAATTCTGAGAGTAGAGTCAAACTGATGAATTGTGGAATATCGGTCCACCATGTTGGATCCACCATTTCGAATTTAGAAATTTTGACAACTGATTTGTAAACAGCGACCCCGAAAACCCCCGAGTGCGGAGTGTGAAGGGCAATCGATGAATTTCAAAATTTCGGTCCGCCATATTGGATCTGTCATTTTGAATTTGGAAATTCTGACAACCGATTGTTCATCAGCGACCTCAACAACCCCTGGGGTATCGGTTTTGAAACAAATTTGAGAACTGCTCACAATTTCATCAAGGTTTTCGTGATTGTAATAATGTGTGTGAAAGATACCCATCCAACACAGTTTGTCACAGCGACGTAACAGCGACAAACAGTTTTGTTACTGGTAATGTAACCTGTTCCTTGCAGGCAATGTCCTGGTTAGTAGTAATTTCCCACTCAAAGAATGTAACCAAGATGTAACCACCACAACACAGATGAAACATTGTTATATCTCTGCGATGTTGGTGTTACGTAAGACGTGATTTTCTAAAATCACTGCAACATCCCAGTAATCAAGTTTGTAACATTCGAATTTCATACAAAATTTACGAATATAAATACGAATAATTGTTTTTTATAATAGTTTAGAAAACATATTTAAGGGAAAATTAAGGTTCTCATAGCAAAATTTTGTGAAATATTTCATCAATTCATTATTCAATGTTATTGGCGAATATGAATCTCGTCGTCCAACACGGGAAGCGCATCATGGCGCTAACCAAATTATGTTTGTAAGATTATTAAATGTTACGTAACACCAGCGTCGCAGAGATATAACGACGTCCCATCTACGATGTGGTGGTTACATCCTGGTTACATTCGTTGAGTGGGAAATTACTACCAACCAGGAAATTGCCTGTAACAAACAGGTTACATCAACAGTAACAAAACTGTTGGTCGCCGTTACGTTGCTGTGACAAACTGTGTTGGGTGGGTAGCCTCTTTCACAAAACAATGACGAAACCCCAAAGGGGCAAAAAGGGGCAGCTAATTTTTGTTTCATTTTGAAGATAAGACCCCCATCTACAACCTCCAATAAGTAAAGTGATGTGGAAAGGCGTGGAACAAAAATTTTTTTCCAAATTCAGAGGTACAAAAATCACGTACGATCATTGCCTTGCCATTATTTGTCACTCAGGAAATTGATATTCCACTAATTCTTAGTATATTTTATACATTTCCAGCAGTAGATTCCATTTTAGAAAAGTTCACTCGGTTTCTTTTCGAGACACAGCGTCTCTTTGAACGTGGTCGTCACTTCACTATCTCTCAGAATTCACGCGAATGGTACCTCACGAGAGGATACTTTTGAACTGTAATACAAGAGTAGGGAAAAGAGATCAAATCTTTTTATATTTGAATTCTGATCCTTGGGATATCACTTAACTCACCCCAAAGGTCAAATATGTGAAACTACAGACTCCATTTTTGGTATTTTTTCCAAATTTTTGGCATTTGATCCCACTATGCAACGATGCGTTACATTCCATATCAGGGCCTGATTTGAGATAAGGCTTCCCAAATCTGGTCCTGATCGAACACCCAATATGGATTTCTATTCGCGAATTTTGGATCAGATCAATGCGTTTCTGATCGAAACATATCGAATCACAAAATACGCTGTCAATTTGGAATTTTGTCGAATGATAAACAAGTTTTCTCGAACCAAATGAAGCATAGATAACTGTACTGGCACTGCACCATTCCAATTTTCTCGTTTTCTCTCTCAAGAACGGACCAAGATAAATGACTTGAACTCCATTTGAATTTCCAGTAGCAATTCCAGCACACCCAATCAATTCCTAAGAGAGGAATCTCATCTGAGATACAAAACCTTTGCCAAAGCGGGCATTCGAGATGTAGAAAAGACTCTCCACAATATACCATAATCTTCAGGAATCGATAAACTGTGTTGCTGAAAATTGTTCCCACCCTTCACCAAGAACCAATCACCCTTCTCAACCAAGCGCCGATCCGCAGTGTCCACGTATCGTCCGCAAAGAACGCTACAATGCGCTCTGGACGTGATGAAGCTCTTCGCTGCAACGTGCCAAATTCATCCGAACGAAGAACGGAGTCCGGTTTTCTTCCCTACCCATTGCGGGCAAAATCAATGCGCTCTCTATTTCAAGGAACGAGGCCATAAGCCAAAATATGCTTTGACCCAGAACCTTTTGCATCTGCGGTCGTGGGAGATGGAGAGCAAAGGAAGGGAGGAAACAAATGTGTCGTATAGAAAATAGAATTAAACGAAAAAAGGGAGAGAGGATGAAGAAGGATTCTTGAATTATATAATCCACTGTGATCCTGACGAGTGATTTCTTGGGTCCGTATCTCCGGAAGAGACATGTTTTATAGCATTTGAAACATATGAAAATCATTCGCGAGGCTGGTAATATAACATAAGAGAGTTCGAGTTTATTGTAACGATAATGTTGAAGAATGACGAAATAACGTGAGCTTCAAACGCTCTTTGTTTTTCTTTTCTTCTTCGTTTCTTTTTTCCTCTTCGCGTGTATTATATCAGTCACAAAACATATGTTATACGTATAATAATGACAGGAGACACGTGATTTGAAGGAAGAGTGGAAGAATAATCTTGATCTTGACACAGTCTCGAGGAAAACATAATAATACGTGAAATATAGTATCAGGTACAAAAATAATTGATGACAAAGCGTTCGTTAGGAACCGAGCACTATAAGTCACTTCCATAACCTACCGGGTGGTATCGAACCATGTTATATTTTCTTCTGGAACATTTCGTCGAATGTTTATCGCATCATTATTTCAATGCTTTCTTAGAGCTCGTTCGAACGCGATGCAATGAAATAAAGAAAAGTGATGGTTGATGTGTGATGTTTTGCGCGATAACTTCGCGTGGAAGAATGATAAAGCACTTTTTTACATCATCATTCACTTTCGGGGCTTCATGAATAAATTATTTTACTTTCCAAATCGAAAATGGAATGTAGGATGAGGATTAAAATGAATTTGTAAACTTCCCAAACAAAAGATTGTTTATTGAACCTTCATAGATTGTATGTATGTGAATTGAATATAAATTTAATAACCTATCTTTCTCGGTGGATATTGGAATTTCAAGAAATGAACGACGAAGCTTGATTTCAGAGAGGAGAAAGAGAAGAAGAAATATCATTTCTGAAGGAAAAAAAAACCCTTGAAAGGAATGTGCTTTGATATTCGACAAGCAGTCGGAGAAAAGAGGTATGGAATTCTTCAAAGCATCCTATAACAGAACCGATCGATCATTTCGTTTTGAATCTAGTGTACATTCAGGAGAATGTCTCGGAGACACTGTCATTAGAAAAGAAATAAAAAAAGAAACCCTTTGCCGAGTAATGAAAAATACCAATGTCGAGTCTCATTCTTCCATCACTTTGTATTTTATCGCGAGGATATTCACGATTCAATGATTTATGAATAAGGATGTTTATTGCTCGGTGAAATAGAGGCATCAATTCACTCGGCGATCCAAAGTTCATTTTGTTGAGGTGATCTGGAAGAGGTAGAAATGCAAATCGGCCCAACATTGGGGCTGGAACAAGGCCACGATAATTCGAGATTCTAATAGAAGTGTGTAATCTTTTATAAAAGTGATAGATAAATGTTTACATAGATTTGATAGAATCTCTAAACTCTTTCGATGAATATATTATTCATACAAAAAGTATGTGTATTGAATCATACGTGGACATGAAACGAAGAGAGAGGAAAGAATGGCTTGAGAAATTTTAACTTCACGACTCAAAGGGAAACTGGAGAACTCTCAAGATGGGATGAGTGGAGATGCATTGTTTTCAGAACATCGAGCTTCTTCACGAGTTACGACGACGACACTGATGACAATGAAGAACTTTTCTTAGAACTATTTGTATTGTGTGAACATTATCACCACTTTGGTAGGGAAGAAATTCGAAGAAGATTCAAGACTTTCACAAAAACCAACGCCAGAGTTACCAGGTGTAGAACCTCAGACCACTCCTTCAGCACCATCATCTCTCCCTAACAGCTGATGAAAGTTTTCAACACAAAACAATAGAAGTTTTGTTTATAACCTTAAACATGTTGAGTTTTGTGCCTACAAACTACGATCTGCGGACAGCATCCCACATAGACAAAAAGATATCTTTTCGAAATCTAAAAGATGTCTTATGCGCCAGTTTTAGACATCCAAAACATGTCTTGAGTAAGACGTCTTTTAGAACTCTTACTAGATATCTAGAAGATATCTTTTAGATATGATGCAAATTTCTCTTAGGACCTCTTCCTTGATTGATAAAAAATCCATTTATTCCTATTGAACGTACAGAATTCGAATTTTAATGTGAATTCATTACATTCAATAGGAATGAATAGGTTTCATTAACCACGGTTGAAGCTAACTTTCAGATGATCTGAAAATGTCTTGCGAATTATATATTCCATCCCTGTAACTTCCCCAAGACACAGATCTTTTAGGTGAAATTCACGTTCATTATACGTACATTTATGTTCAAGGAATGTTCGGACCATCCAATGTCCGGACGTTCAATGCAGCTCCACTGAATATTCTTTGGACCTTCGTGTTTTTTTGGAATTACAAACTATGACCGTAGAATTTTCTTGTACGCCTGTTCAAAATATCTCATTGAACCCACTGATTCCGATGCAGATTCTATTGGTTCAATAAAATTCTTTAAGCAGGAGTACTTGAACGAATTAAGTTTTCAATCCGTGCAACATCAATTGTGGTCCGACGTGATCCAATTTGGTCAGTAGAAACAATGCACACTATGAGATTATAAAAATTTTTATAATCAAAGTCGCCAATTATTTAATTTTATATCAAAATTGATATTTTATTTAATTCAGGCCTATAATCATTATCGGTATATTATTATATTATTAATATTGTGATTTTGATTTTCAAGATATCTAAAAGATGTCTTTTATTAAATCTTTGAAGAGATTTTTGGAATAAAAACTATTAGACATCTTTAAGATAACTTCAAGAGACTTCTTAGAAATGTCTTCAGTGAGACATCTAAAAGAAGTCTATAAGTTGTCTTTTAGATGTCTTTAAGATTTGTATGTCTATTGGGATTGGTTTTTTGTTATCATTTGAAGAAAACTGCTGCAGAATCACATCGAATGCTTGTCGAAGCTTACGGTGAATATGCCGTTGGTAAAACACAGTTTTTCGAGTGGTTCAAAGGATTTGGAGGGGTGGTGATTTTGACGTGAGAAACGAAGAGCGTGGGAAACCACCGAAAGAGTTCGCAGACGACGAATTACAAGCCTTATCGGATGAAGATGATACTCAAACTCAACAAGAACTCGCGGATCAACTGAATGTGACGAGTTGAGCCGTCTCCATTCGTTTGAAAGCCATGGGAAAGATTCGGAAAGGGGGAAAATAAGTTCCACGTGAACTGAATGAAAGATAGCAAGAAAATCGAAAAACCGCTTGTGAAATGCTGTTCGACGGATACAAAAGAAAGTCACTCCTCCATCGAATTGTGACAGGTGATCAAAAATGGATATATTTTGAGAATCCCAAGCGTCGGAATTCATGGGTAAATCCAGGCGAATTATCGACATCCACTGCAAGACCAAATCGTTTTGGAAAGAAGACAAAGCTGTGTGTTTGTTGGGATCAGAAGGGTGTAATCTGTTATGAGCCGCTAAAACCTGGGCAAACCGTCAACACTGATCGCTACCAACGGCAAATGATCGGCTTGAATCGCGCATTGCGTGAAACACAACCGGAATATGGACAAAGGCAACGCAAAGTCATCTTGCTCCACGATAATGCCCTATCACACACAGCAAAACGGATCAGGTGAACGATCGAGGCGTTCAGTTGGGCTTATTCTCCAGACTTGGCTCCGTCCGATTGTCATTTATTCGCATCAATGGGACACGCTCTCGCTGAACAACGCTTCAATTCGTATGAAAATGCAGGAGAATGGCTTGATAACTGGTTCGCTTCAAGAGAGGAACTGTTTCTTTGGCGTGGCATTCATAAACTGCCGGAAAGGTGGGAAAAATGTATGAACAGCAAAGGAGATGATCTCGAATAAAATATTTTTCATCATTTTCAAACAGCAAACGTGGGAGTTTTAAAAAAACATTCCGGTTTCATACTTCTAACAGCAAATTCGCACTATACAACTTTATCAATTGATAACTCGGTTCCTATTCGACCAATTCGACCTTTCTCTCCTCCAATTTGAAAGAAAAGACTGTGCAGGTTAACGTGGTATGGAAAAAAATTCACAAATATCTCATTTGATCAGTGGAAAAAACGCGAGAATATAATCAATTTTTGAGGAAAAACTGAAAATATGGAAACGGTTGGTGCAAATTCTCACCTGTGTGTGGTTGAAGGGTTAATAACTTCTAAATTACACTGCAAACTGAAGTGTGTTGAAATTGACTACAAGAACACACTTCAGTTTGCAGTGGACGTGGGGAGAAATTTGTAGTTAAATTTCCTATGGGATTATTGAGGCTGAGGAACAAACTGAATTTCTAATGGAATTTACCGTGAAACATTGTTAATTTGATCAGGCTTCTATTGTCTAGGCAAAGCAAATTTCATTGTAAGTTTAGAGTCTGTTCCCCCAATAAAAATATTTCTCTTCAAAACTTCAACAATTTCTCTGCAAAACTTCATTATCGCAATTCTTAGAGAAAGAAAGAATTTCTTCAACAGATTCATCTTCCAAAACTCTGTGAAATTCTGCATATTTCTGAAAATGTCTATTGCCAGTAAAGGTTTCTCTGTACATTTCCAACTTATTGGTCAAAGTTGTTTTGTTGAGAAATGTTGAATTTTCTCAAGATTTTTCTACTTGATAAATGGTGGAAACATTTGATGAGGAAAGGAATTTTCTCCACGAATTCATACATTTCTCTTCAAACTACATTTGCAGAAAAAAATTTGAATTTTCTCTTTATTTGTCTATTCCAAGAATATTACGGCTTGTGGCGGAGAGTTGAGTTTTCTATACAAATTCATACATTTTTCTCAAATCGCATTCGCGGAGATGAAGTGAATTTTTTCAAATTTTTCAATCGACTCAAAACAACTCAAGTAAAATTCACTAGTAGGCCTCGGAAAAACCTCTCTCCCACCACCCACTCATTTTTCCTTTCGGAGGATTCTGAATCGAATAGTCTATATCCGATGGGAACGAATTTTTTTTAAATTTTCTATCGATTTGACCCAGCACTTGGAAAAATTTACAAGTTAAGGTCGAAAAAAACCTTTCTCCCACGATCTACTCATTTTTCGTTTCATAAGATTCTGAATCGATTGGTCTATATCTTACAGGGACGAATTTTCAAAATTTTCTATCGATTTGACTCAGCACTTGGAAAAATTTAAAGGTTGAGGTGAAAAAAATCCCCTCTCCCACGACCTATTCATTTTTCGTTTCAGAAGATTCTGAATTGATTGGTCTATACCTCACGAAAACGAATTTTTCAAAATTTTCCATTGCGATGATTCCCATGAGTGGTACTTTAAGATTACTGTAGTCATCTCGGAGATCCGCTGATGTGATAGAGGCTTTGCTTCTCACTCGCAGGACCCGGGTTCAATCCTCACTGAGGAAAGTTCCTAAAAATGGACTTTCAATGTGGTGTCTCTTCCGTAATGTCATTCAAGTCGAACTGGAAGGGGATTTGTAGAGATAAACTCTGAACAAAAATTTTTTTTCTCAAGCAAAAGTGAATAGATAAAACAGAGATTTGTAGAGTAATGCAGAAATATGCAGAGAAGTATTTGATGTAATATGGAGATTTGGCGAGTTTTGTACGAATTTTGTGGAGAAATTCATAAAATATTACGAAGATTGGAAGAATTATGTACAATTTTGCAGAGTAATGCAGAAATTTGTAGGGTAATATTTATGGTTAAAAATTCTGCAAATTCCTCAAAGCGTCCGAAATCTGACAGTTATGTAGAAAAATCTGAAGAGTTTTGAAGAATATTGAAGAGAAATATTTTCATTGGAGTCGTTGGTTACGAAGTACCATAGTAAATTCAACTCAGGGCATATTATAAGGGTCAGTTCTTACCAAAAAGTTAATTCTAAAAGAAGATCATCGGTTCTAAAACGTAAAAACGGTTGGTTCTTAAAAAATTACTCAATTTTTATTGAAATATTCTCCTTTTTTCTTTTCTCTTTTCAATCCTCAAGATGCAAACGGTTTTTCAACACCCTAATCCTGCAAATCAAGGTCTTCAAAGTTCTGTCGTCCTTTTCACCTTGTTAAACCATTCCAAAAAATCTGAAAAAATGTATGACACCTTTTCAAACATTCTATTTGGAATATCAATAGCGATGTTATCCGAACAATAATTTTTTGATATTCATTTTCCTGAATAAATCTGGACAGTTACGAATGAAAACGATTTTCGCTTGGACACGAAAGACCCTGGTTTGCAGGATGAAGGTTAAATCGAATATCCAACAACCCCTTCTTCCGGAATGAGCTTTTCGCCTCATATCAAGGGGTATAGCGAGTTCAGTAGTGATATTCGTTCTGAAAGACTAAGACTTTAGGCCAATAGTAAAATTAAGGAAGTATAAAATAATTCAAGAAATACTTGTTACATAAATTTTTTCATTTTTCTTAGAAATCGATTGTCCACCGTTTCTCAAATTCCCTTAGAATACGCCCTGATTCAACTCTAAATTTCTCTCCGTGGACCAATAAGCCTTGCAAACAATTTTTACTGGAAAATTTTAGTATTCGACTAAAAGTCATTGAAAAATGAACAAAAGGAAGGTAAAAATGAAAATATGGATATTTCTGGCAGAACTCTATTTTCAAATAACTCTATTTCCAAATCTGACTAATCTCAAATATTTCTATCCTCACAAATCTCTATTCTCTTCCATATTGATCATATATAGATGCTTTTTGTTTTATATATAAAAGAATAGAGATTTGTAGAAATAGAGATATTTAAGATCAGTCATATTTGGGAATAGAGTTGATTGAGAGTTCTTGTTCTGCCATATTTTTCGTATTATTCATTCAATTGCAGTACTGATGGAATTAATTAGTTCAATTCATTCCTCATCGATTAGTAGTTAAATCCAACAATCTCTTTCTCTCTCTCTCTCTCTCTCTCTCTCTCTGGCGCCTCATCAGGCACGAAGACGAATTCGTGATATTTTATTGTACCAGACATTTTAGAACGACCTATATATATAATAAAGCTCTTGAAGAGAAGAAGAACGAAGCATTCATCTCTGACTCTCTATTTTTCATTATTTTCTGGATTGTCATGCACGAACTTGTCTCTTTTTCCCTTCCTTCTCCACCTCGAGTTATCAGAAGTGAAAGAAACGATCTCTCGTGACATGAACCAGACATGTGAAGCACGCGAGAAAAAGATATGAGTTATGGAAATCCGTTTCTCTTCCAAGGAACTCAGGATAAAATATGTATAGAATAAGAGTTACGAAAGTTGATTCGAGCTATCATCGGGTTTTTTTTCTGCTTCTTTCATTCGGATAGGAGCGGAGAAACGAGAATTCGTATGTTCGTTGATCCTCGAAATCTTTCAAAGACTCGTAAAATCGTATTCCGTCGCATTCCCAAACGAATGAAGCATCTCCTATCGATACTTGAGGCTTTGATCCCATTGAATCTGTGTTTGAATTTCAATTGAACTAAAATTTCCTTTTAATATAGCTTTATGAATTAAAAAACCAGGTGTAACATATGTGAACTCCGAGGGTGTGAAAGGATGTTTGTACTCGAAGGATTAAACTGTCTCATTTTTTTGATAGTTATTTGAAGAATTTTTGCAGATTCAGATCGAAAAATAATGGGAAAGGAATCTTAACTGGTCGATACCTCAACAATTATTCGCTAGTTTCCGCTTAGTTTTCCTGAAGAGTACCTCGTTAGTGAAAGCGTTATATATCTTGCTAGTTACTTGTGAATTTTCCCTATGAATGTCTAACTGAGTGTTTGATAATGTGTCATGAATATTCTCATCAGGGATGTTGTTATTGCAACGGATATCTGCCTTGATCCATGAAGCACAAAATTGAATCTTCAATTTTTGTTATAAGGGACGCATAGGTCTTTGATTACAATCATCCCCTCGACGAATGACATACAAATCCTCTTACATCACTCACAGAGTTCGAAGGAGGAACGTGGAGTACGAAGAAGAGTCCTCGGTAATGAAATCATTCTACGATATTCGAGTGGAATTGAACACGTGTTGATAGAACTAATTCAAACGATATCTATATTTCCTCTCATGCTCTTACGTGTGTTTTGACCTGTGAGATACGCCTCATTTCTGTTATCATCATCGTAGTCTCTCTCAAGTGCACACAGAAGAGAGAAAATTCACTGTGATAGCAATTATGTTAGCTAAAACAGCGACTTTTTAGCTGTGGCAGCAAAAAATGTTCACTTCTCCAGCAATATTTATTTGCTATTCTATACCAGGTGTTTCATAATTCGCTGAAAACACTTTAGAGGCGTTATTCTGCAGCCAAAATGCAATAATTTCCTGTTTAGAAAAAATTTTTTGGTGGCTTAGTTTTTGAGCCATTAGCCTTTTTAGAAGATATGTTAATCATATTCGTTCAATCGATGAAGCTGCTGAGAAAGATCCAATCATGTCACGTAGTTTGAAATTCAAACATGAAGTGTACCAAGAGATGTGTAAAGACATTCTTCGAGATGCTAGACGAACGAAAATTACACAGTTTCTCAAATCTACTAATGAATAATTCGTTGAACGAATCGAAATCAATGCAATTATTTTGATAAGTAGTCAAAAATGTGAGAAAGTAGCGTTTTTATTTATCACGGAATGCATCCCCTGTTTTTCCATAAGCGCAATGCTTCCCTATTCACGGGACTCTTCGGGAACGCATCCCCCGCGAATATCGGGGTTTGACTGTACTGCGAGTCCAGGAACAGTGAAATTTCACTCTCAAAAAGTGACTCTCCACTCCATAAGAGTGAATTCTCACTCCAACAGTCTGAAGTTTGACCTCGGTTCGTAGAGTGGAATTTCATCTTCTTTTAGGAGTGAAAACTCACTCTTTAGGAGTGGATTTTCACTCCAAGGAATTTAGAGAGTACACTATTAGAAACGTCTTCAAATTTAATGTATTTTTCATATACATTTGTCTATGAAATCTCAAATTTTTGGTGATTGAAATGAAAATTCATTCACACGCAACTGAATTTTGAATTTCCGCTATAATTATATCATACATCAATATATATTTTCGTGACTGAAATTCCAATAAATTTTCCAGTTACGTGAATAACTTTTACTTCCATTTCATGTGATTGGGAGTTCAATCAGAAATTCCTCAAAGTGTACGATTGGCTCAGCATTTTTTGAGCCTTGGGACAAGCTATCGTTGAAACTTATCGGTCCAATGTGGACTAAATGGAATGGATTCGTGGAGCAGTTTTCATTGCTTCGTGAGTCTTGGGCCAGGTTTGACCCACTCTACGGCTGATATTGGTGCCACCCCAACAGATTGTGACACTCTTCTAAAACATTCTCATGTTACAATGACGCTATGATTGAAAGAAAAACATTTACCACAGTAAGATCCCGCAATGAGAAACTGAAAGTCTCGAAGGGGAAGAGTTTCTTCGGCGAATCAGGGTTCCCTCGCCACTTCTACATTGCCAACCCTCCTCGCTCTTTTTGTCTTTCTCTCGCATCTTCGGCGACAACCCAGCATTAAGGGAAGGTTCTCATCAAGCGAATTCCGAAATAAGCTTTTTTTCTTAAGAAGGAAGTAAATTAAGAACTCGAGTTATTTGAAACTCATTAAATGGGTCTTAAAGTACATGAAAACAATTTTCTCAAGTTGAAGGATTCGTATCCTGAAACCTTTCTAAGGCGTTTTTTAATGACATTTGCCTTCTTTTTCTTTTTATAGCACTTTAAAGAGCGAAAAAAGTGAAAAAACGCTACCAAAAGTTTGCTTATCTGTCATTTTTTTAATTTCTGGAGTTTTCATTGGTTTTATTGATACAACCTCCAACAAATATAATATATCTCATAACAAATTTTTGGATTTTTGATTTCTGATAATTTTCATAAGTGCTATCCCATGTGAAAATTGCCGGACTTGACGAATGGTCCAGTACTGGCAAGTTTGTATTTGTCATACTTCTGCCAAAACAACTGCTCCCTGTACAGTGCCATTACTCTTTTTCAACTGACACCAATTGTTCGACAGTTCTCAGACGGTATTGGTTTCCTTGTGCAGACAGTCTTGAACCAGTACCGAACCAACACTGATTGGAGAACACCTAGGTTGTAAAAAAACGAAACCGTGCCAGTCCTGAGCCAGAGTTGGTAATATTTTAAAGCGTTACACAGAGACGGTACTGTGCCAGCATCATCGACGCCACGTTGTTTCACGACAGAATTGTTAGTGAGTAGGGGGTCAACCCATTTCTGAAGGAAAAAGGGCTACTTTGGTGAGCAAATACTGCGCCAGTACTGACCCAGAGTTGGTAATCTTTTGAAATTTTACGGAAAGACGATACTGTGCCAGCATGGTTGTTTCAACAGTGTTTCACTACGAAAGCGATTATGGATTGGGTGTCAACTCATCTTCGCGGCAACATGGCTACACTGAGAGAATAGTTTGATTATTATCTATTTTGAATTCAAATTTATCAAATAATTTATGGAAAAAGTTGACGCAAAATTTCACAGCACATGCAGTTTGGCTGCGTGGAGTCTACATGGAATCAACAACCTTGCCATTTAAAGTGCCAATAGTACGCCATTGAGAATCCTCGTGGAACGCATTGAAGGTAGAATTGAAATGGTCGTACTGGTAAGATTGAGATGCCGACACTGACACGTTTGAAATGTCAGTTCAGAGAAAATTGAAATCCCAATGTTGGCTCAGGGAGAAAAAGGAATTCGCTGTGACAGCGAAATCTACTTTTGCTGGGTTCCTTTGGCCAGAGCAGCAAATTTTTTGCTGTGACAGCAAACTATTTGCTGTTCCAACAATCTTGTTAGCTGCGACAGCGAATTTTTAGCTGTGGCAGCGAAAAATGTTTGCTATCCCAGCAAAATTTGTTTGCTATTCTGTATATAATACTGAAAATTTGTTGGCGGAGCAAACATTTTTTGCTGCCACAGCTAAAAAATTGCTGTCGTAGCTAACACGATTGCTGTTATAGCAAATTTTCAGCTAGGTCAGCAAAAGATTTTGCTATTCTATATATAATACCTCGATTTGCTGCGTCAGCAAATTTTTTCTCTCCGTGCTGGATTGCAATATCGGTACAGGCAAGATTGAAATTCCAATTCAGGTACAATTGAAATATCAGTTTTAGCTATGTTGAAATGACAGTACTGTCTACGTTTGAATGCCAGTACTTTTAACGTTCGAATCCCAGTACGGGCGAAATTGAACGCCAATAATGGGCCTTATGCAAGACATTGTCATCATCCCAGTATTGGTTCAGTACTGTCAAACGACTTGGGCCAGTAATTGCATCACAATTTCGACAGCACTAGCAGCTATGGCAGCGGTACTGAACCAGTACTGGGCCGTTCGTCAATTTCCACATGGGATAGTGGCATAGAAGTGATATAGATTGATCACTGTTTTTTTAGGTGGTTATGTTTCAACATGTATCAACAATTCCCATGGCATTATTTTTCACTGAAAAAAATTTTTTTACGTACTTAAAGACTCAATTAACAAGTGTGAAAACCCCCGAGTTCTTTATTCACTTCCTTCCATGAAGAAAAAATTCGAGAAAATCACCCCATTTTAGACTCGCTATTCTCTGAAATTATTAGAGTGGTCTTTCACTCTTTAACCAGCCAAAAGTGAGCCTGTCGAAATTTCGAGTGAAATTCCCACTCTTTTAGAGTGATAACCTGAGGTTTGAGATTAAAAACTCACAGCCACTCCAATTCTAGAGTGAATTTTTCAACCTAAAAGAGTGCACGGAAAGACAGAGGTTATGATTATTTAGAAAAATGATTGACAATTTAGGGAAAAAGAGTATCGCTGAAGCATTTTCGTAGTAAATTCATCAAAAGTTGATAAATTCAATGTAAAAAATAACAATAAAACTATCATCTACGACTTTTTGATAACCTCACTGCAAAGATTTTTCAGCGGTGCTCTTCTTCCCTAAACTGACCGTCATTTTTCTGAATGTCAATAAATGTTGTTCAAGTATTGATAACTTTTTTCTTTCCGTGTGGGAGTCCACTCGAAACGAGTGGAAATCGCACTCGAAGCGGACTGCCTCACTTCTGAGACTTGGTGGAGTGAAACGAGTGATTTTTCACTCTTCCAGATTCAGAGACCCCAATAAAAATATTTCTCTTCAAAATTCTTCAAAACTCTTCAGATTTTTCTACATAACTGTCAGATTTCGGACGCTTTGAGAAATTTGCAGAATTTTTAACCATAAATATTACTCTACGAATTTCTGCATTACTCTGCAAAATTGTACATAATTCTTCCAATCTTCGTAATATTTTATGAATTTCTCCACAAAATTCGTACAAAACTCGCCAAATCTCCGTATTACATTAAATACTTCTCTGCATATTTCTGCATTACTCTACAAATCTCTGTTTTATCTATTCACTTTTGCTTGAGAAAAAAAATTTTTGTTCAGAGTTTATCTCTACAAATCTCCTTCCAGTTCGACTTGAATGACATTACGGAAGAGACACCACATTGAAAGTCCATTTTTATGAACTTTCCTCAGTGAGGATCGAACCCGGGTCCTGCGAGTGAGAAGCAAAGCCTCTATCACATCAGCGGATCTCCGAGATGACTACAGTAATCTTAAAGTACCGCTTATGGGAATCATCGCAATGGAAAATTTTGAAAAATTCGTTTTCGTGAGGTATAGACCAATCAATTCAGAATCTTCTGAAACGAAAAATGAATAGGTCGTGGGAGAGGGGATGTTTTTGACCTCAACTTGTAAATTTTTCCAAGTTCTGAGTCAAATCGATAGAAAATTTTGAAAGTCCGTCCCTGTAAGATATAGACCAATCGATTCAGAATCTTATGAAACGAAAAATGAGTATAGATCGTGGGAGAAAGGTTTTTTCGACCTTAACTTGTACATTTTCCCAAGTGCTGGGTCAAATCGATAGAAAATTTTAAAAAATTCGTTCCCGTCGGATACAGACTAATCGATTCAGAATCCTTCGAAAGGAAAAATGAGTGGGTCGTGGGAGAGAGGTTTTTTCGAGGCCTACTAGTGAATTTTACTCAAGTTGTTTTGAGTCGATTGAAAAATTTGAAAAAATTCACTTTATCTCCGCAAATGCGATTTGAGAAAAATGTATGAATTCCGCCTATCACAGTTGAACTCAAATTTGCAAAAAGATTTAGAATCTCATCCAATGACTAGGAGAGAGTCGCTGGGTGTGGGACAGTGTATTTTCTTTGACATGTCGTAACAAAACTCGGGATGTTTGAAGAGTGAAATTTTTGGTACATCGTAAACAAGTTTTTGACATGAAACTGAAGTCCATCAACGCACGCGTACACCTTTGTATAAATAGCGCGTCAAAATCAAGAAGAAGAAAACAAATTCAAATATTCGAAAGAGGGCTTTTATTTCGAGTGGATAGAGCGATGACGGGAAGTTCAATATACATATATCACACTTTCAAGTACCATAGGCAATGGCACGAAAATTTTTTGTTCGTACGTTTTTTATGCGTCATTGGCGATTGAGTGTCATTCCCGGTTATGGGACAGCCAATTTTTTATGTTTAAAGCGTATGTATGGCATAATTATGATCGAAAATCGACTTTTCTTCGAAAAAAAAGTCTTTTCTATGAAATTTTTTGTGTTTTTGAATTCAATCGATTGTGAGCACTATTCTGTCTGTTGCTAACGTGTTCTACAGACTTCAATACGTTCCAATCCAAAATTTCGTGGCTTTCTCTTGTGTGATATACGAATCATTGTTTCCCAAGCAGAAATTTACAACAGGCGCAGTACTGCACCAGTACTAGCCAAGACTGGCAGGGTACTGTCATTTGTCTGGAATGATAACGCTTTTCAGTACTGGGGATTGAGTACTGATGCCATTATTCACAATCAGTGCAGGCCCAGTACTGGGTTCGTACCTGGGTTCGTATTAAATTCTCAGTACTGGTTTATCAGTACAGGCATATTACTGTATTTTTATGTATCAGTACTGATCCCGTACGTGTTGACCAAGTGTTGGAGACCCAATACTGGCACTGTACTGCACCTGTTGTCAACATTTGCATATTACGGATTTTTCTGATTGGGTTAAGGTGAAATTACACGCATGCATTTGTTGCATGCGTTAATTTGATGAATTTCGAGATTCGAATCCGCCATACTGAATCCACCATCTTGAATTTGCAAAATTTGACCCCAGGATCTGTCATCGGTGACCCGAAAGACCCCCAGATACATGGTTTCATATAAATCAGCAAACGCCTCACAACGCTTGAGAATTTTGACCCATTGTGAAATGATCACGGACCAAGTAAATATGGATAATTATTGAATCCTCAATGGTTTTGCTTCATATTTCCCCATCAGCAGCTGCACGGAGAAAAAAACTAAAAATAATATTGCTGAATTGAGAATAAAATATTGTTATATATCAACCCACAATAAATATCGTGAAAATATGACTGTCACTATTGCTAAACTTGCAACAATATTATATTGTCAACCTTATTAACAATTCGAATATTCAATTTTGCAATATTGCAATATTTGCAATACCTATTCAAAAAATATGACTTTCGACTGAGGAAAAAACTTTCTCATCTGAATATATCCCTACAAACATTCTATTACGATGTGGTTTGATTCATATGTGAAGAAAAGGCGATTGTAAGTTCCAATTTTGGAAATTTACCTTAGCGAGATTCGAACCCGGTTCCTCCGAGTGGGAAACAAAGCCTCTACCACATCAACAAATCTCCAAGATGACAACTGAGTACTTAAATTGCCATTTATGATAATCCTCGACTTGGTTGAGATGTAACGATGAAAATATATTCAAGACAAACATAAAATTGTGCACATTGAATAAATGAATTAGGATTTGAATCACAGGAATTTTTTCAGAAATGAATGAAACTCGTCAAATTTGTTTGTTAAACTCATGTAAGGTTTGTTAATCAATCAGAAATCGGGATTGATTTTGATGTTTGTGAATTCAAGAAAAACTGCATCGAAGAAGGGTTTGAAGAAGAATGTGTATCACTTGGGTATCATTTTTAACTGTCTCCTGAAGTGGATCAAAATTAATTTCTTACAGGGATTTCATTACAACAATTTTTTTTGGTAATTCTGTGATACTTATTGTTATCGCTGCTTGATATTGTTTTGTCAGATCAACAATGTTTATTGTGAGTTGGAATGGCAACTCATATTGTCATTTTAACAAGTGATTTTCAGCAATACAATTCTTGTTAACGAAGCAATGTGCTATTGCTGTAAGGACAACAAATTATTGCATAACCAGGAATAAAATGTTGAGAATTCTTATATTGCTAGTTCTACCATACACATTTTTCTCCGTGTGGTTTTGGAGCGATATACGCTGATTTTCGTGGGTGTCCCATAACCGGCGACGTTTTTTTTTTTCGCGAAAATTCAACATTTTACCAGAACGCTTGATCAAGGCAAGTCTTTTGGGGAAAGTTTGGGTATGAATCCACTTTCAAAATGAGTATAATATTATAAAATGAGTACTCTCCCCTACGTCTTTTGAGGTTCTATATGTTTCAATTTTTGAAAATCCTATTTTCATTATTTCTGAGGATAACTTGAACTTTTTATTAATATTTATTTCATAAGGAAAGAGAAAAAATGAAATTATAATTAAATATCCTTGAGGTTTTGTTTCAAAATGACTTCCAAAACTCTCTAAAACTCAAGTTCTAATCGCGAGGTTGCGCACAGAAGAAATTAGGGCTCGAAATCGTTAGTTGGAATAGGGGAAGATTCGCGAGCGAGAAACTGGGGAAGGTTCCTTATCGCGGGGTTTTACTGTAATCCCAAATGAAGTATTGAGCCCCCAATTCCATTGAACCGTGATATGGCGACTACATCTTCCGGTTCTGTACATCATTTTCCCGCCCTCTAGCGAAGTTACAACGCCTCACGATAATCGCATTACGACACCACGTGGGAATTTTCACAATACCTACGTGATACTGGAATTCCTATTCATTTCCCCATCCACATACATCTGATAATCTTCTGTCAACATTTAACGATGTACAAATGAAATATATATTGATATTGATATCGTGAACGCGAATATCATCAATTGATGTCGCTGTGAAGAGGGAAAATCGATTTTGACGAGGCCAAGCAACTGAACTAACCGGTTAATGAAAAACCATCACGAATGATTCCTATAATAGCAATACGATTTGTGTGTGTGTGTGTGTGTGTGGAAGTGGTGTGGTGTTGAAAAACAGTTTGTCAGATGAGGTAATTAATGAGGTTGTATTTAAGTTTGTTGTTGTAGGTTTGAAATATATTTTTTTATTCATGAGTCAAAGCGAATTAACAAATGATTATTTTCGTGTGACTTGTCATTATTTTGTTTACATAATTAAAGAGATTTCAATTAATGTAAGTATATATATATATTATAATAATAATAATGAGTGCATGAGTCGAGGAATGAGATAAATATATATATATATAAATAATTATTCACGGTTGATCGAAGTGGTAGAGAGAAAACTGTATTTCCCCTCGACAAAGGGAATAATGAGAATTTCGAAGGCTGACCTCCCTCAACTCTTCCTAATCGACCCTCGGTCAGCGTGTGGGGCTCTTCGCGAGAGGTTCAAAGTCGACTCCTCCGACAGTCAATCATCCACACCGAACTATCAAACTCATTCGTATCACTGTTATCAACGGACACGTTGTTTTATCATCCTTTTTCGTGCAGCTGAGTTAGCACAATTTTATGGTTATTGAATTCTTTAATTAATAATAATATCAATATTATCATTCGTTTTATCACGTTGTCAATCTTTTGTATTAAATAATTAAATAGTTGGATTAAAGAATTTTGTTTTGGGGGATTGATAACGATTTTTTTCTGTCTTTTTTCTGTTAAGACATGTGCGATGTTCCTTCGAAATGTTGACGATATGGACGGAGTGATCGACGGTGTAACTTGTCGGACTGAACAAGGGGCACTGCGACACTGACTGATACGCCGTCTGGCGTCCAACCTGGCAACTCAACCTCTTTTTGTTCCTTCTCTTTCTTTCCTCGCTGCGCTACGTTAACACCGCGCAATAAGGTTCATGCCAGACACACGGTCTCTCCCTTGTGCCATATGTATCTCTCTGTATCGTGCTAAAAAGGAATTGCAAGTTTGAACTTCAAGAAAATCAATTGTATCCTGATTTTCCCCACATCCTACATCCTCGTGATTTGAAAGGACGATGAGAAAATCGATCCTGAATTTACGATTTTTGATTGATCAAATCCCAATAAAGGATTCTAAAGAATACAGCGACAATCCTCAACAACAAATTGCTCCGATAACAAGAAGGGATGAATAGACCGAGATTTTTATCTTGAACCCTCGTCGGTGGAACGCAATTTCAAAATCTTTGTTGTTGGAAATAAAAAAAGATTGAAGTATCGATTAGAAATTTTAAATATGACAACACTTGATCTCCTCATAGCAGCAGAATAATTAGTCTGAAGAAGCTCAACTCTGTTTTCTTGTACGACAGCGAGCTGAGTGGCTTCATCGTCGTTTCGACGAAAGGAGAGGAAGAGGAGTAGTAGTAGTAGCTCAACGCCAAACCACATGAAAATCGATGACCCCACCAACGAGCAGGAAAACGACGTGTATTGAATAATGAAATTAATAAATCTTGGTTATACATTGCCTTGTACGTTACATGGATTTCGAAAAGCAAAAAGAGTAACAACATGAAATAAGAGGAAAGAAGAACAATTATTGAACGTGTGTATTCAACTTGGAACTCGAGATCTTCTCGACCCTGCTAAACAAGGCTAAGTTTGTTGAGTATTAGTAGATCTTTTCCATCATATACGAAACCACGTCGGAGCGGATGAGAGAAACAGAGATAAAAAGAGAAAGAGAGAAATCGTTTAGAAGGGTTTAACCCTGTTATAATGCACAGAGTGAAGTGCACTCTCAACACTTATATCTACTATCTCAACAAACGAACAGAAGAGGGATCCTCCGATGGATTGAGAATGAATCGATATTTGAGTTGACGCGAGAGAAGCAGCTTCTTCACCAACATTTTCATGAACGAGTATCCGAGTGGATACGGATGATTCAGCATTTTCGATGATAATTAAATTTCAGAATACTTCTCTAGGGACGGAGTTTCAAACTTGTATCATGAAATTATGGATCTTCGTGGAATGCTATAAACCCTCTCTTTCGCTATTTGATATTTCGAAGAATGGTCCCAACAGTTTCTGAACGCAATCCGCACTGGGACTCAGAGTCCCAACCTGGACTAATCGATTCTTAATCTAGGATTCATGTTTTGTCCGGAATTTCACAAGTTTGGAGATCCGCTAGGTCCCTGTCAACTTGGGACCCCGAGTCCCTATGCGTATCAAACCCCAAAAGCTATGTTGAAATTTCAAAATTACACTGTGATCCAATAAAACTATCACACAATCCAATCCCGATGATAATTTCTAATCAGGTGAATGAATAGAAAATCCAAACTAGACCGTGTAGACAACATATGTTGTTGTCATGAAACCCAACTGTTCCCCGCGTTCGGATACCATTCGGCTATACATAAAACTGCGGAAAAGCTGGATAAATAATAACAAGTGGAGCGGAGAAAGGATTGACCTTCGCTAAAAGTTCCAAGGCATTTCCATAGTCGATGAAAAATTTATAAAAGAAAAACAGCACGGAACGTTACACGTCTTAGAAACAGTATTCTTGTTTTTTACACAGAATTTTTCCCTCCGAATATTCAATAACGTTATATCGTCGTGTTTTGTATGTATCCCGCGGCCAACTGTCTCAATATCCGACAGTTTTGTGACGTTTGTACGAAAAACATATAGTGTGTAAAATAAAAGTAACGTAGGTGGATGGGATCAATGCCAAGTTCGTTGGATTTGCGAGAGAAATGAAAAAAATCCGAGTTTCTCGACGACAATAGGTTTTGCGCATAAATCTCGTATCGCTATATGAATTGTTTGGATGAAATATAAATGACATGAGGTTTTACAAGCGATATTGTAGTTCCATGAGATAGTTTTTTCTGTACCCACGCTTCGGAAGATGGATGTTCAATATTCGGGGGGAGAAATCATGAAGGCAAATACATTTATTGGAATTCAAGAGTTCGATGTGGCGTGGAGAGCGAGGAATCGAAGGGAGAGTCTGGAGTTTCCATCATTTTCTTTGATAGAACGAGAACTAGATTCCTTATTTCTATATTTCTAAAAAACTGTATCCTGTATTCTCAAAAAAGTTGTTCCTCAAAGACCTGTGTGTGCATGCATATGCATGCGAATTTTCCGCACTTGTTCGGAAATTTCCTGCACAATGATAATGAAAATTTCATACAATTTAGAATTTTCAGTTAAATTTATGGGAAATATATCAGAAATTGATTTCTTAACCAGTGATTGGAATTTTCTGGTGGCCATATACAGGAAAATTCTGATTATTCTTCACAGTGTATCTGTATTCTCAAAAAATTGTCTGCTCCAAGAATTTTATTCTTACATGTCTCCATATCTAAATATCCGTTTCCTTCAAGAACTGTCTCCCCAAAGAATTATATTGTCAAAACACTGCCCTCTTGAAGAACTGTATTTTATTCTTACATGTCTCCATTTCTAAATACCCGTATTCTCCAAGAACTGTCTTCCAAAAGAATTGTATTGTTAAAACACTGCCCTCTTGAAGAACTGTATTCTTAAATATTTCCATTTTTAAATATCTGTATTTTTCAAGAACTGTGTTCTCTAAGAACTGTATTCTCCAAAAACTGTATTCTCTAAAAACTGTATTCTTAAATATCTTGATTTTTGAATATCTGTATTCTTCCAGACCTGTATTCTCTAAAAACTGTATTCTTAAATATCTTAATTTTTGCATATCTATATTCTTCCAGAACTGTATTCTTCAAGAACTGTATTCTTAAATATCTTCATTTTTGAATTTCTATATTCTCCAAGAACTGTATTCTCTAAGAACTGTATTCTCCAAGAACTGTATTTTTAATACCTATATTCAGGTGAATGACTATTGAGGAAAATGATAATGTATAATAAAGATCGCTTGTTGCAAAAATCATTATATATCTCAATAGTCATCCATCTGAACATAGGTATCAAGAATACAGTTCTTTGAGGAGACAGTTCTTGGAGAATACAGATATTGTAGATTGGAGATATGAGCAAGAAATTTTGATAGTGGTTGACGAATGGTCCAGTACTAGCTAGACTTTATTCGTTATACTCTAGCACAAACAAATGCGTTCTTACTCAGGGTTGTTATTGCTTTTAATCTAGCATCAATCGTTCGTTTGATTGCAGACAATACAGCTTTTCGTGGATTCCGATGACCTTCGTTCAGCGCTTCACAAACATTTTTGACCCGTTGAAGTCACCAAATTCCTAACAAGTGACCCCCAGCATGTGCGTACCACCGGGCCTACACTGTTCCAGAATTGGCCCCAGCCTGCCTATGCCGGCCCAATACTGGACCAAAGGGGGGCCACAATCTATACACGCTGGGGATATAACTCTTAATTCTCTCTTAATAATAATGAAACATGTTGCTAAAGGAATGACAAAAATATTGTACCGATTCGTCCAATCGTTCCAAGATTCCGCTGATACAATATCAAGAATATTTCCTCCAAGTCGCAGTGCAAAGAGAATATGAAGAAATTCATGAATAAAGCCTCTCGTCTTACCTGAGCCACTCGTTCTCCCATGTTTGGCGTGTGCATAGCTCCTTGAAAATATTTGACAGAGCCATTGTCTTGTAGGGAAAACTGAAAATATATGGAAGACGCGTAAACATTAATGAGACCTGCACAAGCAGTTGAGTGCCGGATATATTTGAGCCCCGAAGAGTGGGGCTATGTGAGAAGGGTATCCTAAAACTTCTAAGAAAAAATATTTTTGTCTGACCAGGTTGTATTCTTGAATGGTGCGCAAACTATGGTAAATCCGTCTGTGTAAAAATATGAAAAAATCATTCGATCAACTTATTTCTATGTGTGTTTTTGTATATACATTTATATGTCGAAGAAAAAACATACGGATTCTATACTAAATAAACTAATAAAGAAAGCGCGAGGGTTCTACACAAAATCATTCCTAAACAAGAGAGGAAAATGGGGCATACGTGATCGATTTACTTCTTTCATCGCAACAGGTTTGTTCGACTTACTTTGTGTTTGACGGAATCTGGTCCCATTTGACTGAGAGATGGCGATTTCCGATCTCTCGAAGTCCGCCATTTTTGTAAGTCACTTTCGGATGCCACACCAGGAAAAATCTTGGAGTGTTTTGTTGCTAGAAAAAGGAGTAGAAGAAAAAATATATCGTTAGTTTGTTTTCGTTACAAGATCGTCTTGGGTTTTTCTTCCCCCCCCCCCCCGCCCCTAAATTCCCGGTATATATGAAATAAGATTTAAGAAATACAGGCTCGATAAAGATGGTGAATTTATTTGCAAATGTGTTATATGAGATACTCTAATTCGAATTTTTCTGGATTTATCAACATTTTTCGGTATATGAATTATAGAGCATGTGGTTGCACTTGTTACTCTTACGTTATCATTAATGTATATTTACAAAGATACAACAAGAATACTGTATGCAATTTCTCATTGAGATGTATTTTCAAGATGAATTCTCATAAAAATCACATCTCTTTCTGTCCCATGTGAAAATTTAGTGATTTCGCCAATGCTCACGTTGGGTGATGGATTGGACCGAGCGAGACTGGGCCAGAATGGGGCCAAAATTCATACACGTTAGAGTACCGACACAATTTCAAGCCAGCATTGATTTCATAATCAAAGTTTCACAGTGAACATTGGCAATCTTCCACTACCATTGCCATGGGCATCAAATTTAAGTCTCTCCTTAGTTTCTTCACACATGGGATACACTGGGTCAGTTTGACCCAAGTGATTTTTGATCGCTCATATGTCGGCTCTAAAACATCGTAGAGCAATGCTGATTTTGAAACACACAGTCTTTTTAAGTCTGCAGAATACGAATCCGAAACCCGCTTTGCTCTACAGTTGATAAGTTTTTGAATATTTAAAGAAATATAAAGGTACTTTTTCAAAGTTTTACAACTTTTCGAAATGAAGGATGAGTCATTCCGACCCAGTGTATCCCCAGAGGGTTAATGGGCCATTTATGACCCTGCAAAGCCAGGGAAGAGCCATTACTGGCCTTTTGAAACACCTAGAGTCGTGTTTGCTCGAAAGATATCATCATTTCTGGCTTCGGTCAAGCTTCCTCCCTAAGTTGCACCAATGTTCATCAGGACTGACTCAGCCTTGCGGCACTGGCACAAAAAGTTACTAGTAAATTTTTACATGGGAATAGTGATGCCAGATGCGAGACCGAGACCGTTTTTCCTCACCCCATTGACCGCTTCTCCTTTCTCCCACCACACGGAATAAGTCGCGCGAGCGACAGAGTGGGGGAAATGCGAAGCGCATGGTGGGAGAAAGGAGAAGCGGTCGATGGAGAGGGTAAAAGCGGTCTCGGTCTCGAATCTGGCATCACTGCATGGGAAGATTCATAGAAAATTGTGAGAATACATTTAGGAACTATAATTCTCATTCATCACCCGTATATTTTTTCATATACATATCGAGAACTTGACAATCTATAATATAAGATGAATAAAATTTTACTTGGATACGAATATGAGGGTAACTGAGTACTGATTTTCTACCATAAACGTGAAACGAATATCGAAACAATTGGAAAAATGGAGGAAAATAATACAAACAGGTGTATCAACCGAGCCTATATCTCATTCTAAAAGCATTAAAAAATTGTGGTGTTAGTTTTGTTTTGTTTTATCAATCAAAATCCGCACTATTAAGCTCTGCATACCTGTAAAAAAGAGGAAATGTCTAAACGATTTTTTTATTTTTTTATTTTTTTTTGTTCTTCCAATTCAAGATGAGAGGATATGAATTTGGTGATTTTTCTATTCAAGCTTTTTAACGATGTTATTATATAAAATATGTATAAAAGAGAGAAAAAGAAAAACGTTACAGGGATTGATAATAATAAAAAAAAAAAAACAAACAAACTCAAAGGCACGTAAGGAAATCGAAATTGAAAAAATTGATGATTTGTACAATGATGATTAATGATTGTCTTTTTCAATTTCTTGTTCTTTTTTTTGTTGGTTTTTGAATGTTGAGTTGATATTCACTCACACGGAGAAAAAAAAATCCCTGCGACAGCGAACTCTGATTTTGCTGGAACGGCAAATTTAGCAACCTTGTTAGCTATAGCAGGGACTCTTCAGTTGTGGCAGCAAAAAATTTTGATTCCTCCAGCAAAATTTGTTTGCTTTCCTTTATGCATTTGCTGGAGGAGCAAACATTTTTTGCTGCCAGGGCTCAAAAATCGCGGTCGTAGCTCACAAGATTGCTGATAGATCGCAAATAGTTTGCTGTCACAACAAAAAATGTGCTACTCCAGCTGAATTAGATCTCGCTGTCACAGCGATGTGAGTTTCAGAATCGGAGAAGTCCGGGAAACAATGGATCGGAACGATATTCTCAAAGTCAGCACTCAAACAGAATTCTTAGAATCATAACTCAAATTCACGTTCATGAGTTTTTTTCAAAACCAAAAGAGAATTCTGTTCTTTTATTCAAAGTATTCTACCCGGATAACGCACTCTTCTAATTCTTCGGAGTGCAAAATTCACTCTTGAAGAGGGAAAATACTGCAAGTCCAGGGAGAGTGAGATTCCACTCCCGAAGAGGGACTTTCCACTCCATAAGAGTGATTTCTCACTTCAACAGAGTGAAGGTTCAACTCGGTTTAAAGGGCGGAATTTTACCTTCTTTTAAGAGTCAAATCCTCACTCCAAGAGAGATAAAATTCGCTCTTATGGAGTGAAAACCCATTCTATAGGAGCGGAATCCCACTCTTGTTGGACTTGCAATATTTTCACTCTGAGAAATTTAGAGAGCACAGATGAACCATGCGCTCGTGTAGAAATTCCGTCAATGCTGACAACGGGCAATGACTTGGCCCAGGCATGGTAGCCAAGCAGTGAATCGAAGTATTTTCCATAAATGACCCAACGAAAAGTCAGCTGTTTCGGTAAATAACACCGCTCTCTCTCCCTCTGTCTCTAATCAATCTAGTTAGCTGTAGCAGCGAATTTTCAACTCCGCTAGCAAAATAATCTACAATTCTATGTATAATACCTCGATTTGCTGCGCCAGCAAATTCTTCTTCTTCGCGTATTGAGCCAACACTGATCGGCAACAGGAATATTACCGAGCCTGGGTTGGCAACGCGAAGAAAAATTGTTTATCACAAGTTTATGCCAGCATTGGTTCAGGATCAAACCAACAAAACCATTGAATCAAGCTTGTGCCAACGTTCGCAGTCTCTCACCACCGTTGCATCAAGCGTTAAAAGTCAGACTCGTGGATTGTTGAAATGATCCCAGACAACGGAATACACTGTGAAAAATAATCGGAATTTTCCTATACGCAGCATTCGGAAAATTCCGGTCATGGGATGGGAAATCAATTTTCGATACATGTTTATGAAATTTCCCATAAATTTAACTGAAAATTCCCAACTTTATGGGATTTTTACTATCATTTCCTACCACATGTATGTGTTAATTACTTCCGAACATTAAGTGAAGTTGCCCATAGGAATTTTTGACAGTGTACATTTGGAACTATGAGAATTCATAAACAACTCTTCGCGAATACATCAACCCTGGTAAAAAAGACGGATGGGAACTCGACTCAAACCCGAATGAAATCTCCGGGCGCTTTTCCGTTTTCTGCGGTGATTCTTTATCCGGTTTCATCCAAACCCTATCCGGATTTTAATACTGAATATTTTTCGAAACCCCCATACGAGATTTGGATAGAATTCATTGGTCTCCTTGTTCGGGTTTCATTTGGGATTCCAAAAAATGTCTTGTCTCAAAACCAGGATGAGATCCGGATGGAACCGGATAAAGAATCCTGGTAATTTCATCCGGGTTTGAGTCGGATTACCATCAGGATCATCATTCGGGTTTCATCCGGTTTTTCTTACCAGGGAAGGACTGTTGTGCCGTCTGGGATGTTATTCTAACCTCCGCCAACATTGGTTTGTCAGATTTGGATCAGCCTTGCGCCATTGATAACTTTTTACATGGAATCCCTACGTGAAGAATCTCATCCCAGATAGCAATTCAGCCTTGCTGCAATGTTGTCAGGCAAGCTTGTGACAAGGTTGACATCAACCTCCCAGTTGACACACGACAATGGTACAAGCTCATCACAAAACCCTTGCAGCAGAGTTGTAGCAGCCTTACTCTGACAGGGTTGTCAATAACAAGTCAAAAATAATCGAATGACAGATTTCGCAAGCTTATGACAAGCTTACATATTATCTGGGATTTAACTGATTGATTCTAATCGATTCCGATGCATAAAAACGATTCAAACCCATCAAAAATTGATTCGGCATCAATGAGAATCAATCAAATATCCGAGACATCGACTTGAAATTCAGTAACAAATTTGACCGGTGATCGAAGAATTCTCTGAGACTGGGTCAAACCTGACTTCCACATCTCAGCCGGATCCAAGTGCACGAAGGAAAGAATCTCAATTTTGGAATTGAAAAAAACTCAAGTTTGCCTCGTTATACGTTTGAAGTGTTCGAGTAATCGACATTTTCAAGTACCGAACTTCGTTGAACTGTCACTCGCACGCTCCTGGCATTAATTTCCTTCTGCTAACAAATGCTTTGATTGAACTTCGTTCTTCCATTGATTTCCAGATACCCCAAATTTCTTGTTTTGAAATTTTTTTTCAAAACTCAATCAATATTCGAACAAAAGTACATATTATCAATCATACATTAAAATCATATGTGAAGTAGTGATTTTCTTTCAAAGTGGAAAATTGTGTTTATAAAAAAGGATGAAGAATATTGTTTCTCAATTTAGTTGTTAAATCCACTTGTAAGAGAAAAGAGGGAAAAAACACAAGAAATTGTCATCGAGCGGTGTCAGAATGTGCTCGTTTTGATGATATTGTACAACAGGTACAAAACGTTCCTGAGTACTGGAGTTTATATTCGAGTAATAATTCAACGTGAATACAATAATGGACGTAATAAACGGTGCAGCAACGATGTTAATTTTCTTTCCGCTGGTAATTGTCTCGGGTTGGTATCAAAGATCTTCGATTTGGTCGGTTTCCTTTTGTTCGGACACCAGACGCTTCAGGATATCGTGGTGCAAATGTCAATTTTCTCCAACCGTTCCCAGGTTTCGTTGTTTCGATCCCAGGTAGGAAATGATAATACTGACAACTGGTCCAAGCTTGGCAAAATATTGGGCTCGCGGATAACTCGATAAGCATCGCGAGTCAATATTGGTTCCACATTCAATCTTGGGTTGAAATCGGAAATGTAGGACTGCCAAGCATGGTGAAACAATATTGCGCCAATGTACAACCATTCATTTGAGAACCTATATTGCATCCTCGTGCTTGCCATTATTGCAGAATTGTACCAATAATCGATATTGTTATGATGTCGTATGATTTTTTACGAAGAAATATGAAAGATTGTATTCTGTATTCTGTATTCTGTATTCTGTATCCTATATTTTGTATTCTGTAGTCTTGTATTCTATCCCAATATTGGGTACCAAGCCTGGCACGGGGTGCCATCAGTTCTGGCTCAATGTGAATAAAAATTGGGCCAAGCTGGGATCATTTGTTAATTCCTATCTGGGATGTATCGTTTCATATTTTTATATCCCACTTGGCGATTCATTTGAATTTTCAAACAAGAACAAATTATAGAGTACCAAGAATACAGATAAAACTGACCATATCCAAAATAATTTTGACAAACAACCGACGACGATTTACCAACACGGCGTGTTACGATGTACATATATTGATGTATAATATTAAAATGTATGTATTCATATATATATATATATAAAAATATGAAGTTAAAAACGGCGCTGTAACAGCGGGTGGTGAATAGTCAAAACAGGCCTATGAAAGCTCAATCGGATAACCAGTTGTTATCATTTGAAAAAGCTCATGACAAAGCCGCAAGCGCTTGGTAATTTGTAGTATATAATGTAATAAGATATAGAAGGATGCAAACTCGCCGGCGCTCGGTCGGTAAAAAGAAAATCAAGAGCAAACGAGACTGTGCTCCCTTTTCCTCCTGCTTTACCTTCGATGAGGTTATCAACTGTTGCTGGTCGTCGCTCGAGTGTGACGCGTTCGCTCCCCCGGCCCGCTACTAAAATAGTTTCCACAAATTTGACTTTGAATTTACATTCGTGAGTGGGCGGGTACTTGTGTGTATGTGTTTCTCTCATTATCTTTCAATTCATTACATTTTTCATTCCCTTTTTGTTCTCTCTGTTCAAACGTTTCTGTGTTTTTGAGTGATGCATTTGAAATTCCCGCGCAAACGTTTGGAGAATTATTTCGAGCGAGGCAGCTCATTAAACATTCATGAGAAGTTTCATTCAGGAAGAAATGATGTGCGGTGAAGAAAAATTTCAAGAGAGCATTCACTTTTACATCGCTCGAAAGAATTTTCCATAAATGTACTTACATGAGGGTATAAAATTTCACTGTGTCGAGTAACTAACTACTGAATATTGTCATTCGATCGCTATTCTTCTATCGCAATCAATCATTCTTCTCTACTGAACTCTGCTGAATGAACGCATCGAGCAAAATGGAAATCATAAATTAGATGGAAAAAAGAAATTTGAAACAACTAGTTTCTAACTAGGTTTAGAATTGAAAAATTTCCTTCCAAATGCATGCTCGGAATTTTAACTGTAAGTCATGGAAATACCTTGAGAAACGAACTTGAATCGTGATTTCGAAAGGTGTTGCAAAATGGAGATGATTTGATAGATTTGGATGATGTTCCGAATCGAAATGAACTTCACGAGAATCGTTTTGTTCGAGAGGAATCCGTGAAACGAATGATTGTACGAACAGGAAAGAGTGGTACGATGATGCTGAAGATGAACAGCCGAAATTTAGTGAATGACTTATGAAATTTTGACCTGAATTTCCGCCTCCACGTTGAGTCGAAAAAGTGTTCCTTTGCGTGGGATTTTATTTGAAGAATTTATATATGAATTGTATTATTAAATTCTATAAAATTTATATACAAAAAATATATAAATTCTGTATATTTTATTTTTTATATATTCCAAACTTGCCGCACTATCAAATTTGTTGCTGTCTGATAGAATACGTTTTTTTTTGCACTGTTTAGTAATGAAATTGCGCAATGACGATCAAATCTTTTAGTTATAGCGAATAATTCGGTACTCAACAGTTCGGATTTAAAATAGTTCTAATGATTCATGATCATATCGCGTCATAGATCCCATTAAATCCGAAAGATGGAAATCAAGAGATATGCTGAGCTTCCCAGCTTCCCTGCTCGAAGAATCTCATTGAACCGGTTGATTCTAATTGATTCCGATGCAGAAAACTGATTCAAACCCATTGAGAATCAATTTTTAATGTTTTTGAATCGGTTTTCTGCATCGTAATCGAAGAGAATCAATTAGTTCAATGGGATTCTTCAAGCAGAGTAATTGGGAAGAGAATTGGAACATTCTCATGCTCCATTCGTTCCAATTCCCTCTTCCTTGAATTTGGATTTTCAACAGACTGAACTTTTTCAAATTTTACGCGAACTTTCTTCGATCTTTGAACTTTGATATGAAAATGGAGATGGGAAATAAATCAATGAATTCTCTCTCTACAAATCAAAATCAAGAAAAAGCATTGAGAATCAGTGAAATTCCATTGCGTCTTTCTATTGCGGTTGAATCGTTAAACGACTTGATACTATTTTCTCGATGAAATTTCAGTAGCTCCCAGTATGTTTTACTGATTTAAATTCAGAGAGTGTGTTTCACCAGCAATGGATATCGTACGAACGAATAATATCGTTCCTATAAAAATACATATCTCTCCCGCAACATACGTTGGAATGAACATTTTTATTCAGATAAGGAGTTTTCATCAAACAAAACTCGATTTTTTAACCCAAGTTTCTGAGAAAGATATTAGAAGTTTCTAAATCTATCTACATCAAAGGAAGAAGAATAAAAATGTTTCCCGTTATTTCACCAATAACTAATCGATTATATGGTGAAACATTTTGAAACTTCAATTCAACTGGTGCTCTGAAAATTGGAATATTCGATGTTTTCAAATTCATGTTCAAAACCTCTCCTTCAAATTTAAAGAAGAACTTTGTAGATATTTCGGAACAATAGCGGGAAGAAGTGAAATATGAAGAATAATACGTGTACGTTGATACTGAAGTCTCAAGAAGTCGGTTACATCGATCGACCGAACGCGAAGTTCAACAGAATATCTACGAGAATTCTGGGCTTCCATCTCTCTGCAGCGAGTTCCTTACTCCAGGACTGCGTCATTTGTAAAGGACGATGTCAAGAGACGGTGTTCGCACATGCTCACGCATGTGCGTTTCGTTTCTCTAAATTGAGTTGTTTGTTATTTTGACTCCGCCTCGTTGCGGAACTACGGTACTTTATTTGACAGCTTACATAAGTCAGATTTCAGTTTACTTCGAGAGGAAAGAGTTACGATAGTTCAATAAAAAACGTGAGCTTTCCGAGATGGATTTTTCTTCTCGATAAGCGTATGTTGTCGTTCTTGGACCTACATCGAACGATCATCGAACTTGCAATGAAATATTACTGGGGATTCATTGTGTATTTCAACCTCATTCGTTCGGGTGGGAATAGGCAGCAGCTTGAGTCCTTGATATTCCTCAAGAACATCGCAAGGTTATCCAAAGTCTGAAAAATTTTGACGAAATCTGAGGATTTCTGGAATTTTGGTGGAAGATCTGATAAATTTTTCTTATTCCAGATGAATAGGAACAAATTTGCGCTCTGAAAAAATTCTGACAAAACTTTAATAAATTGTGTTGTTATTGCTCTGTTTATTGAGTAATTAATTGTTGAATTCATTTGAAAAATTACCGTGAAATTTCAGTGATCGAGGGACAAATTGGAATGTTTCAAAATATTACTGTGGATCTTGTAAAATTTATAGAAAATATCACTTTCAACTGTTTAAAAACTTACCAATTTTTACAGACCGCCCAGTGATTTTTTGAAGAATTTTTACTTGTCCTTCGATTACTGGAATTTCACGGTAATTTTCAAAACAAAATTCTCTCAGTGTATAAATGAGTTTATATGCTATATTCAAATATCATCCCGTGAAAGAATTGTCCACGGTTGCTCACGCCTGATCAGAGCTGATGATTAAAGCCTGATCAGGCATGATCAGGCCTCAATTTTGTACCCACGTGATGAGGACTAATTATGCCCAATTACGCCCAATCACGCTTGATTATGCTGCATTATACATGAGAAATTCATACAAAATCAATAAGTTTTCTGTGAAGGAATGAAACTATAATAATGTCATCAAACACTAATTTATTGTTGATCATTTCTACTTATTGTGCTTATGCAGCTCCCATTCTCTACTTTCCAGTTTTCAGGTATGATCATGCGTGATCAGGCGTACGCGCCTGCATTTGGGACCGATTTAGCATGATCAAGCATGTATATTTGTGATAGAAAAATCAACACAGAGTCATTTTGTATGAATATTCCTCGGTTGGTGAGATTTTGCATGATCACAAGCGAGAATGGTTTGTCGGGCATGATCGCTGGTGGTTAAGCTTGATCACGGGTTTCCACGTGGGGACAAAATTGGAGCCTTTGGAGTTATGACAAAGCTCCAAAATGAACGATCAGGTGTAATCAGGCTCACTCACGTGCAGTCAGTATTGAACACGAATAATTTTGCTGAAAAATGTCCATGATTGGGCCTGAACACGCATAATCAGACCTGAAAGATTTTTCAACGGGATACGTGGAAAAGTGTTTGGAAATTGTTTAATTCACTCTCAATAGTTAGAAAAAATTTTAACAATTTATCCGAATTCTCTCAGAGTGCAGTTTCTGTCCCATTGGTTTGGAAAAAAATGAAAAAACTTGAAAAACCTCTGGAAAAGTTATAAATTCATTACATTTTTCATCAAAATTTCAGAGCTTCTCAAAGTGTCAGAATTTTTTGGATTTTTGTGGAGAAAATTCGTTTCTCTTTTTCAGCGGAATATTTCTATCATTGAGATCATTTTGAATACATTTTGAATGTTTTCCTATTCAAGCAAGTTCTTTTCGACGAGGTTTTGACGGTGGCTAGGAGGTGGTTACTTTTATCGTCAGGATGAATTTCTGGTCGGGTGATCCTGATGGTACGATTACGTTATCCACAATGATGGTATTGTATCGTTACAGAGCTAATACTCGTCAAATTGAAATCTGAATTCACATCAACTCTGGTAATAATGTTGGTCCATTGTGAAATCAGTGTAAACTGATACTGAAATCAGAACTGGGAAATTTTATTTCAAATACTATTTTGAATAAACCGTTTTTCAGAATTAAATTAAAATAGGTAGTATTTCAAATAAGGGATCATCCATAAACTACGTGGCCAATATAGGGGGAGGGAGGGGTAAGATGAAATGCTACGTCAGGCTACATGGGGGGGCGGGGGTCGGTTCCAAGCTACGTGTTTTTTTATTTATGTTGTACTTGGAAGAAAATTCTATATAAATATCCAGAAAAATGATCCATTTGAATATAACCCAAATATATATTTGATTGGATCAAATAAGATTCTTCTTCATTCAAATAAATTTCATTTGAAATGAGAGAAATTTTATTTCAATAAAATAAATCTTTCATTTCCGTTAATTTCAATTTTATTAAGGTCATATTTGAATAAAAATTCATTTGATTGAAACACGGAGAAAAATTTGTAGCAGAGATCCCCATAATAATAGGAGTTTTGGGACACGAGAGCGTTTATGAACATTTCTCCTTCAATTTGTGGTAATTTTTTGAAAACTTATAGTACTATGTGTCAGATGCAAAGTTATCTTCACCAAAATAAGGTATAGATTGCCATAATTGAAGGAAAAGTGCTCATGTATCCCAAAACTGCCATTATTAAACCGTGCTACACATTTCCCATACGTTTTTCTCAGTGAATTGATTTAGTTGAACGTGAAAAACTACGTTCTCACGTGGGGTGGGGGGGGGGTGTTCAAAGAAAAGCCACGGTAGAGCTACATGGGGAGGGGGGGGGGTCAAAAAGTTGCACAAACAGGGCCACGTAATTTATGGACGGCCCCTAAGAGGAGAAATTTCAGCAAATCAAATATTTTATTCGTATAATCTAAAGGTGAAACATATGATGGATACTTTATTCCCTGTCCATATTCATTCTACTGTGTTGATAAACATAAATCAATTGAGAAAGTATTGTTCACAAATATTATACCATATGATGTCTGATGATCGAAAATTATATTTTTTGATAAACGATTTTATGAAGAACTATATGGACTGTATATTTGTAATGGAAAGAAAAAATACTTTCCTAAACATCCCAACCTTCAGCACTGATATGTTTATTTTGAATAAAACACTGTTCGAATTTTTTATTGACCTCTGGTAAAAGAAAATTCATTTGAATCTTTCTAATTTTCTCTAAATTTTGGGACATTTTTTAGAGAGATTCAGAGTAATTCTAGGATAATCCAAAGGAAGTTAGAGACTTGCCAGATATTGATACACGGGGAGGAGAATACATTTGAAATTACTGTGGTAGATCACTATCCACGGAACAGATTGGAATTGACAAGAAAAATTATAGTATTTCCATCTAATTCTAGAAAACTCCACAATAGTTTATAAAGATGTCCAGTACAACACTGTAGAAAATTTTTCCGGAAATTCAGACCGTTTCTGTAATGTTTTGCAGCAACAGATCTGAATTCTCAGAAAGTTCCCCTGAATCTTTAGATTTATTCTGAAAATTGAGAACAATATGGATAAATTTTGAGAATACATCTGTTGATTCAGAAAAACTTTCTGATAATTCAGATCTGTTACTGTTGAAAATTACAGAAACGGTTTGAATTGTCAGAAAATTTTTTACAGTGAATAAGAAGTGGATAAGAAATTTTCCTGAGAATCCATGAACTTCTGAATTTCATTACAAGAATTTTCACTGTGTGAATTTGGAAAACGTACATATAATCCTTACGGGAAACTATTTTACTGTGTGGAAATACGAATCTTCATGAGAATCAAAACTCGGTCTGGCGTTGATATGAAGCACGGTAAAAAATATTGTATCTTACATGAAGAAATAATGGATTATTCTGCATTTATTTGAAATTCAGAAGAAATACTTCTCTGAATCACTCAGAATCTTCGAGAATTCTATTTATCCATGTCTTCATATCTCTCTGAATTCCTGTTTATTCTGTTCGAATCTCTTTGAATTCCTTAGAATTGTATTCATCCAAGTCTGAAGCATATTTATTTAAAAGGGGGTTAATCTTCTGGTTAAGATTTTCAAGAAAAATTGTTTCTTCAAACATTTTTTTCTCAGAGAAAACATTGAGATATCATTTTGAAAATTTGTAGGTATGGTTATTAAACATTCAATATTACGCAAAAATTTTTTTCAGATCGAAAACAAATTTTCTCTCGTTATAAAAATAACGGCGGGAGTGATTTGAGGCGACCAGATGATCTGAAAAAATTTTTTCAAATATGGCAAATCATTCCTTGTTGAAGTGCCTATCACATGGAGTAGGATATTTTTGGTTCATCAAAGAATAACAAAATGGCGGCCATTGAAAAAATTGATTTTTGAATTCGGAAAATCGGATGCAAATCGGGCAGTTTTTGATCAATCAAAAATATCCTGGTTCATGCGATAACCACTCCAACAACCCTAGTAAAAATGAATCATATAAGAACATACATAAAGCATATAGAAACCATACATGGTCATATATGACCATATATAATTCATACGCAATCCATATTGAATCCGTATATGATCATAAATGGCCCATACAGAATCCATATATGACCCTTCGATGCAAGACTTTCCCATATATGTGAAAAAATTCTGTCACATATGAAATATTTTTCGTATATGGATTTTATATGGATTATATATGAGTCATATATGATCATATATGGATCACATATGGATTAAATATGGATTGCATATGATTCTATGCATTTTCATATATGAATCATATATGAATTTTATATGTATTATGTATGGATTATGTATGGGTCATATATGTTCGTTTTTTTACTAGGGAAGGAATAATTTGCCATTTTTTTGGTTTTTTTTCCAATCATTCGGTCGTCCCAAATCACTCCCACCGTCATTTTTCAGTGTTTTTTTTTGTTTGAATTAATATAACGAAAAAAAACAAATCTTTAAATCTGAAGAAAATTTATTGTAATATTTAAGGTCCAATAAACATCCTTGAGAATGTTCAAAACGATATCTTAATTTTTTCTATAAAAAAAAATGTTGGAAAAATAAATTTTTCCTTCAAAATCTTAACCAGAAAGACCCCTTCAATCTGAAGCGTCTCTCAACCTTGAACCAAAAATTTTACTAGATTTCTCTCTCTCTCTCTAAATGACTCCTGAATTCTTCAAAAAAGTCTAACGCGCAGGTTTCCCTAATTGATCCATTTCCAAAACTCGATAAAACTTCTTGAATGTCTCTGAGGTTTGGAACCAAAAATTTCATTCCATTCATTTTTCTCCTAATTCCTCAGAATTCCTTTGGATCCTTCTGAAGAGTTCAACACACAATAATTTTTCTCCATCCGCCAGTCTCTGAATTCTTCTGAGCCTCTCTGAAACACGCTAAATTTTTCTGAATTCTTCTGAATCTTCCTGAATCTCTTTGAATTTCTCTGAAACGTGGAATTTTCAATCGTCCGATTTCTTTTTCCAGGGGCACTTTTTATTCAAATATTTTCAAACCAGTCTGATTTCAAATGCCCGTCTAATTTATTCCTAATAATTCTTATTCATCGAGAACAAAAAATTTCAGGCGTCCGATTACTTCTTATTACCACCGATTTGTTTATCCGGAATTTCACTGTAAAAAAGTGTGGCTTCAACTGGCTGCGTTTTAATTCCAAAAATTCATTGAAATTCTGCCTTTTCCATTGTGTCGGCAATTGTTTTTTGTGCTTACTTCACACTCCAAATAGGTTCCTTTTAGCTGCATCTTGGATTCAATCACCGAATCGAAAAATTTGGACAATTTTTGTCCTCATATTTCGTTTTTAGACTCATTTTGTCCTGATTGTTGAATAATGCGGACAAAAACGGTACTTTCTTCATGATTTGAGTTCGAATTTCTCCTCAATCGCTTTCATTAGTTGGATAAGAAATTCAGACCCAAATCATTTTTGTCCGCATAATTCAAAAATCAGGACAAAATCAGTCTAAAAACTAAATATAAGGACAAGAAACGTCCAAATTTTTCGACCCAGGTTCCCGAGTAAAAATGTTAATTTCGGTTCGCCAAACGGGACTGGTGCAGACGTGTTGCGTTTTTGTGCGATACTGTTGCAGATTCAGTGCGGCCACATCACGTCCGCAACAGCACCGCAGAAAAATGCAACACGCCTGCACCAGTCCTGTTTGGCGAACCCGAAATGAAAATTTTCACTTGGGGTACGACACAATCTGAATTATCCTTTAAACTGTAATGTCTAAAAAAATCACACTATTGGTAAACATCGGTCTCACAGACCGCTAATATTATTTACTCAGATTTTGAGCAACTTGAGGTCACAAAAGTATGTTTTTGACTATTTTCGAAGTTGTGAAAGATACTACAATAGAAAAATCAGCACACATTTCAATATATTAGGAATATAAAATATATCCTGCTGAAAACTGCTGCCAGATCTGCTCAAAAAATAGTCGTCAGGTATTGAGCGATTTTTGGGTCTGGAAATCTGCTCAGGAACTGACAAACTTCCAACTTGATTCTCTCCGGAATTGCTGAATCTCAATATTCTGTCAAAACCTATATAGCGAGAAAAATTTGTCAATTTTTGACCAGATATCCCAGTTATAGATTATGAACAGAACCATCCTAAAATTTGCTGTCATTTTTTGACTGGATGTTCGGATTTGGTGATTCCGGACGAAATCGGGTAGAAAGTTTGTAAGTTTGTGGACCGATTTACAGAGATAAAAACCCCTCAAGACCTGAAAAATATTTTGTGAGTGGGTCTGACAGCAGTTTCAAGCAGAGTGAGTCATTCATCTTAAAAACTCTGTTTTTTTCCAGTTTTCAGTGTGTCATAATACATTATCATTAGTAGTGATCAAAGTAATGATATCAAAATAGGACAGTGAATCGAAATGTAATCTCATTCCAATGAGCCGATAAAATATCAACCTGCACAGACCTTGCAAAAAAACTTACACAAACGGTAAACACCGGTCTGCTAGACCGCTACACTTTGAAAATCCAATCCGTATGGAAACTACTTGATGAATGGCGGAACGCGTGATACGGCATTTGGTTTCGTCATGTGAAATAAGAAGGTACTCATGATTTTGAGCATCTCTTGCGACGATTCATAAATTTATGAACAAATGAAATTCTATTAGCGGTCTGTGGGACCGACATTACAGTTTAAAGCTTAAATATTCTTTTTTTACAGTGTTGTATCGGAATCGAATCGGGTCTTATAGGTTTCAATTAGATTGTCTGAGCAGCGTTTTTTTTTTCAATTGATCGATTGAATATCAAAGACATAAAACAATTACAATGACACAGTGCCTTTTTTCTGCATGGGCTTTGTAGGCTCGGGCCTAGGGCCCCACGCTGATGGGAGCCCCCGACTCCTTGAACCACAATTTTCCTTTAATTCTACAAGAAAAAGAATTTTTGATAATAAAAGAAGTAAAACATGAGCTATGGATATCGAAATTGCACAGCCAAACGAACATATTGATATATTCATAAATTGATTGGAATTTTCAAAAAGATATTTAGTGGGGGGGGGGGGGGGGCAAAGCTTCGGATTTTCGAAGTTTTATCGAAGCGGTTTGAAGCGAAGTATAGTTAAACCCTGTTAAAACTTCCAACGAATAGTTTTTGTGCGGTTTTTTCCTATTTTGTCCGCATTTGACTGAAATTTTTGACAGGGTGCCGCCAAATTACAATCAAGTCTTCAAAATTTTCCGAATATCGAAATCATTCGCATTTTTCAAAGGCACGATATTCGATATTATGGTATTCAGCGTTATAGCCCTGCTGTAAATGACAGGAAGTTTAAAAGAAAAAGATTAAGAAAAAGTGGGACAAAAACCACTATAAAACGAAAAAAACCCTAGGGAAAATGGGAGCGTAAGAAGCGAAAATTGAAAAATTTCACGCTTCATTTGTACCAATATTCGTTTCCGGAGCGTGGACATTTTCACCAGGGAATGGCTGTTTTATTTTCGTTTCATGGCAGTTTTTGATTCAAAAATTCCTTCCCAACTAATTTGGGAATTTGGTCTGGCTGGGAATGAAATAAAATCAAAATGTATTTCGAGCCAAGCGCCATATTGAACTTTTCCAAAATTTAACGTATGGCTTCCATTTGATAGAAGAATCTCTTTCCTTGACATTTTCAATCACCGAATCCAGAATCTCGAAATCACGAAACAGAAAAATTCATTTTGAATTCGCTTCGATTCGAAAAAATTGTGATTCGCTTCGAAAATTCGATTCGTACAAAAACCCTGCTTCGCCCAGCACTCGAGATATTACTATAAGTATATAACTACAAAAATCCCCTCACATGGGCCCCCAAGCATTCCGAGCCTAGGGCCCCTCGACTATGAAAGATGGCACTGCAACGACACACTAGTTTTCTACAGAAAACAACCACCAAGGAACAATTATTAATCTTAAGATTTAGATGACTCTCCCCCAACCCCATCACTCAAATAAATTTCAATCCTGGCACCCCAATTCTCTAACAGCCTTCTTCTCCGCCAAAACGGAATTTGAAACTGATTACGGATCGCATAGTGGAAAAGCTCCCAACTGAAAAAGACAATAAAATTCGCTAACGAGATATCCATTGCTTTTTTTCTTGTCGATCGAACTAGCGAGGGTGAACGGTGAAAATCGCTTTACAGAATTTCCTCCCTTAACGATTTGGACCGAATCCAGGTGCGCATACATGTACACATGAGCATATATGTAAGATTGATAAGTGCCGTATGAATGTAGATGCTTATTAAATTGCAAATTCACCCAACCAGCTCGAAGAAAATTAACTTGTTGATTGAATGCATATGAATATGAAGAGACAGAGACAATCGATTGTTCTTAATTATCGAACTAATAAACTAAGGAACAATTTTGAGAAGAAAAACAAGTTTCTACTTGAAAATTTCATCATGTTGTACGATGAATTCAAAACTAATGTATCAAGATTATAAATATTTATATATATTATCGATGTTTAACCATTCCATTATCGATTTTAATACGATTTCATACATCTTTTGAAAGAAGAGTTTGTTGATGTCTATATCAAATTCGTCTCATCAACAAGATATTTATTTTAAAATTGAACACACAGTACTGGATATTTCTATATGAATAATATGTATCAACTATTTCTATCCAACCTTCCTTCGTATTTTCTTTCTTCATAAGATATCGAAACTATACCATACAAAAATTGAAGCATAACGTTTGGAAACATTATTAATAATAATAACACGAATACGCACATGAATGAGCACATAAAATAAGCAAGAGACAGATGTGTGTAGGATGAAAAGAGATTGTGTATACTCACAAACGCTACAAGTCAGACTACGACAGGGTGTTCTGGTGGTATCTTGTTTTATTACTCTCCTAGAAATTGCGTCTAAACTCGCGGCATGCGAAACGCTTCGAGATGGGCCCTCGGTCGGGCCACCCGGTGAGGAATTCTGGCCCTCCCATATACCTGATTTTTGTGAAACCTGCAAAACAATATCAAAACATCAGAATCTTGATGATAAATATCTAGAACGCAGAATAAAAATATAGGACATTCGTTGTATACAGAGAAAACAAGGTCGTTCGAACGAGACGATGAAGAAGATCCATCACGGAACCTCAGAGAAGAGTCAAAAGTTTTTGTTCTCTCCTGCTTTCCTCCCTCCGAATGTTTTCCAAGAAACTAACCACCGAATCGGCTCGTTTGTCATGAAAAGACCAAGCAGTTTTTGATACTCGATTGAAAAGGAAAGACAAATTGCGAGGAATCTAACGGGAAAAGAATGAACATACATCACTCACTCCTTCGGGACTGGCGATAGGCGCGGTATTGCTGGGATGTTGTGCGGCAGTCCCAGTCCCTCCAGACGTAGTCCCCCCGTTGCTGCTCCCCACCGCAGGGTACGGGAGCGGAGGTGGGGGTGTACCGATCCTCCCCGGTCCCCAAGACTCCATCATCGTTGGCGAAGCACATGTTAGAGGGCTACGAAACAAACAAAACACCATTTCAAGTTTCTTATTATCGATTCTTGTATTACTAAATACACAAAACAGATGACCCGATGTTATGAATTACGTTGGCACGTGAACGCTAATGCTGGATTCTGCCAGTACATCTCTGCTTTTTCTTTCCATCAGCGAACACTTTATAACGTGTTACGCGTCGAACTTGTATGAGCAAAAAAATGGCTGTGAATTCTCTCCATGTATGCCAGCAGCAATGCGAATGCCAAGAGGTCAGAATGAAATTTTCAAACTACTTTCCAAAGTCGTATTCCTTGTAAACTCAGTGACGATGTGTTTTTCAGGAAAAATTAGGTCGCAGAGAGGAGATACCATGAGATTTTTTGTTTGTATGCACGACTTATTCAACTTTGTCGGAGAGGAAAACGTGCCTAACGGAGTTAGTTTCCGGGTGTACATTTTTCGCCTCGAGTCGCTCCAAAGGGCGATTCGAACGTATCGATTGAACTTTCGTGACGTGGAATTCACTCGTTTGATCATTTTTTTTCCTTCAAAAAAATTATGAATCCATATTAATATAATATGAATTTTGTAATTCGAAATCTGGTACTCAGCTGTTGGATTTTGTAGACAACAAAAACTGTACAGAATTTCCCAAAATTACGCGAAAATACGCCGTTGATAGTTTTAATTTCACATACAAAAATTATGTTCGAGGACGGCTGTCCAAGATATGGATAATTTAAAGTTACGCCAAAGAGCGGAGAGGATGAAAAAATATACACATCAATGTATAAATTAATTGTTTTGGAGCTACGCTAAATTCACATTCGTTCCATTGTAGATTTTCATGAGAGATTCTACACATTTTTCTGCGTGATCTAAAAATTCGAAGACCAACGTCTACGCTTCCCTACATTTTCCTAGATATAGATCAATATGAAACGCAATAGTCCTGAAAAATATACATGAATGGCAGGAAAGACGCAAAAAGCGTTATAATTCATTCCAGATTAATATGAAAACAGCGTCGTAGTCCTTCACGCCAATTTGTAGCAAACTTTGGCGTAATTGAGCGTAAATTACACATTTCCCCGAGCAACATCATCTATATATACTCTCGATAAATGCAAAATAAACGTCAACAGCTCACCAACGATTATTCCGACAACTCGATGTATGAAAGTACACGATTGAATTCTACCTTCAAGTTTTTTTTCGTGCACAACGACATTAAAACAGAACCCGATCGATTTCGAGATAACGAAATAAACTTTCGACCAATTGACATTGACATTTGTGCTTGGAAGTTTATTCGCGTGAGCGAAATTGAATCAACCGAAACGTTTATATGCAAAAATTTGTCGTAAGGACTGTAGGAAACGACTGGATTTATTGGATCTGCTTTTTACGTACAGTTGGAAGGTTGATGCATGTATTCAAGAATGGATGGGTGGGCTATTACTATTATCGTGTACTCGAAAAAAAGGCCTTTGTCGATGGCCCTGCTTGAGCGATGATAATATTTCTACCGAGTGCCAGGAAGAGATAGTTTTTTTTTGTTTTGCTAGTGCTGGAGTGGCGGCTGGGTACCTACCAACCACCTGTGAACAAAATTTACAGGAGTTTGAAGGCAAAAAAAGAAGAGGAAGAGACGAGTGATAGGATCAGGAAGAGGTAATAAAGGTTTCTGTACTTGTCCTCTTTTTGTTACGATATCGTTCATCTTTTTATCACGATTTAGGAAGAATGCGAGGAATGAAATATATCTCATTTATTTGGGAATTTCATTTGGAAGATCACGCGATTGAAGAGAGGTTCTGGGGAATATATAGGTGTGGAATACCAAGGGAAGTATCTTGGCTGTGAAGGAAGTGAAATGATCAGAAGAATTAGGAATATTTTCATTCACAAGGGAAGAACCACTGAAGAATGTAACTGAGCGCAAGGCTGACGAGCAAGGCTGGGTGGCAATCTACGTAGAAGAAGAGGCGGTTGACAATGGCCTAAATATTGTGCCGATATAGGCGATCGATGAATTAACTTCGTTGACCCGTCATCGATTATGGAGCTGTGCCACGCATGGCCCATCTTTCAACCAATATTGGCCCTGATTCGTGTGAAATGCTTCGAGAGAGGAAATCTGTTGCGAGCGCGAAAGGGATCATTGAATGATTAGAATTGATATTTATGTGAAAAATAGTCGACTTTTGAAATGTTTCAAATCTGTTTCGAATAAAAATCTTGTTGATGAGTGAAAAAAATCGAGCGAGACAACGATTTTTTTCAATATAAATAGTACGTTTGTTTGTTTCGAACCCCGAAGTATTCACTTCGCACAATGTATTGCGTGTGGAAAGTGGTGCATTTTCGCATGGTCGAGAATGACAAATCTCCGAGATTTCAGAACCATTCTATGACCTTTTATTGATCTACCTCCTGAGGGAGTCACTATTTTCTCATGGAACAGGTAATTTTATCGTAAAATTCAAGAAAGAAAGCGATGGAAAAGTTCCAAATCCACCAGGTATATTTGGAATCAGCTATCTAGCCATCAGTTTAGGGACTTTAAGACCACTCCTTCAGCACAAAGCAATAGAAGTTCTGTACCTATTTGTGCCTACAAACTACGATCTGCAGACAGCATTGGTTTTTTGTTATCATTTGAAGAAAACTGCTGCAGAATCACATCGAATGCTTGTCGAAGCTTACGATGAACATGCCCTTGGTAAACCACAGTGTTTCGAGTGGTTCAAAAATTTTCAAAGCGGTGATTTTGACGTGAGAAACGGAGAGCGTGGGGAACCACCGAAGAAGTTCGCAGACGACGAATTACGAGCTTTATTGGATGAAGATGATACTCAAACTCAACAAGAACTCGCGGGTCAACTGAATGTAACGCAAAGAGCCGTCTCCAATCGTTTGGAAGCCATCGGAAAGATTCGGAAAGTGGGATAATGGGTTCCGCGTGAACTGAATGAAAGATAGCAAGAAAATCGAAAAACCGCTAGTGAAATGCTGTTCGACGGATACAAAAGAAAGTCATTTCTCCATCGAATTGTGACAGGTGATCAAAAATGGATATATTTTGAGAATCCTAAGTGTCGGAAATCATGGGTGAATCCAGGTGAATCATCGACATCCACTGCAAGACCAAATCGTTTTGAAAAGAAGACAATGCTCTGTGTTTGGTGGGATCAGAAGGGGGTAATCTGCTGGAACCTGGGCAAACCATCAACAATGATCGCTACCAACGGCAAATGATCGACTCGACTCTCGCATTGCGTGAAAAACGACCGGAATATGAAAAAAGGCAACACAAAGTCATCTTGCTCCACGATAACGCTTCATCACACACAGCAAAACGGGTCAAGGAAACGATGGGGGATGCTACCGCATGCAGCTCATTCTCCAGACTTGGCTCTGTCCGATTATCATTTGCTCTCGCTGAGCAACGCTTCAATTCGTATGAAAATGCAGGAGAATGGCTCGATAACTGGTTCGCTTCAAAACAGGAACTGTTTTTTTGGCGTGGCATTCATAAACTGCCGGAAAGGTGGGAAAAATGTATGAACATCAGTGGAGATTATCTTGAATAAAATATTTGCTATCATTTTCAAACAACAAACGTGTGATTTTTGCAGGAAACTTCCGGTTTCATACTTCTACACCTGGTAGTGTAAGATGAAGAGCCATTTTCTCAGCTTCTATAGCGAAATTCCGGTTTAGAAATTAACTGTCCTGTGGATACTAAGATATTCAATCATAATAGCTCAAATTCAGCTGATACAGCTAAAAATTGAAAGGAAAAAGTTATCAATTAATGTAAATTCATTGACAAGGTGGGACGTGAAAATTCAAATCCCCCACTCCCTAGCGATTTTGAGGTTACCAAAAAGTTACAAAAAAATTCCGGTACGTTTGTGACTTTTTCTTACCACAAAATAACCAACAACCGCATCTTCAGTGCTACTCATCAGTCACGATCCGGTATCTTTTTGGAAGAAAACCATTTGTTCACCAGATCACAGAAATGGTGTTTTTGGTCATTTCTTGGTTGCTTCGTGATTAAGAACCGAAAATTTACCGAATGTTGAGAATCCTGCATTGGTTGCAATTTGGTCCCGTTTTGGAAAAAAAGGCCTAAGATTACCGCGAGTAGGTGGAATCAAATTGGTCAGTTTTTGGTAAATTTCCGGTTTAAAACCATAAAATTACCGGATATTCAGTGCGACTCATCGGTCACGTTTCGGTACCTTCTTGGAACAAAACCACTTTTTCTACCAGATTACACGAATGGTCTTATTGGTCATTTCTTGGTTACTTCGTGGTTAAAAACCGAAGATTTATCGAATGTTGAGAATCCTGCATTGGTTACAATGTGGTTCCTTCCATCTGCGGTAATTTCAGGCTTTTTTTCCAAAAAGAAACCAAATTGTTGCCAATCAGTCGCACTCAAGCTTTGGTAATTCTATGGTTGTGAACTGGAAATTATCCAAATACTTACCAATTTAGTTCCTTCTATCTGCGATAATTCCAGGCATATTATTTCCAAAAAGGAACCAACTTTCCACCAATCAGTGGCACTGAAGTTTTGGTAATTCCATGGTTGTGAACCGGAAATTATCCAAAAACTGACCGCTTTGGGTGCTTTTATATGCGGTGATTTCAGGCATATTTTTTTCCGAAAAGAAACCAACTGTTCCCCAATCAGTGGCACTGAAGTTTTGGCGATTCTATAGTTGTAAACTGGAAATTATCCAAAAACTGACCAATTTTGTTCCTTCCATCTGCAGTAATTCCAGGTATATTCTTTCCAAGAAAGCACCAAATTGTTACCAATGAGTATTAATGCAAATTCGGTAATCCCATGGTTATGAACCGGAAAGTAACCAAAAACTGACAAATTTGATTCCTCCCATCAGCGGTATTTTCAAGATGTTTTTCCAAAAAGAAACCACATTGTTACCAATCAGTAGCACTTAAGATCCGCTGGTTTCATGGTGATGAACTCGGAATTATCCAAAAACATACCAATTTTGTTCCTTCCATTTGCGATAATGTCAGGCATATTTTTTCCAAAAAGGAACCGACTTGTACATCCTGTTGATTCCGTCATTCTTTACCAAAATTTGTCCAAAACTTTTCCCATAAAAATACCGATCGTGTAGTAATTTGTTGGTGATTATGTGGTACAAAAAAGTCACAAACGGTACGACGATTTGACCACAACATAACCAAACCACAAAATTACCAATTTCTTACCAAAAATTCCGGTAAAAACGAAATCGCTAGGGCTGTAAAGAAACTGGAAATGGTTGTTAATTGACAGGACTAGGAAAGAAAAATCTAACGAGACACCGCTGGTGAAAAAAATCTTATTGCACAGTGAAAAATTTTGTGTATTTTCAACACACGTGTATGTTCCAGGAGGTCCACTCGCAATTCATGTCAAATATCAATACAAAAATGTTAAATTCACACTGAAAATCTGTGAATCTCAGAATTTAATATGTTGTTTTCAACACAAACCATGAGTGAGCCTCCTGTGACACAAAATTTTTCGCTGTGTGAATGTTTTTCACTTTTCGTACGAAGTGTCAATGAAATTCATTGAAATTCCACAAACTTCAATAGAAGTCAATGAATTTCAAAAAAAGTTGTTGACTTTCATGGGAACTTATTGAATTTTACCTGATTTTCAATGAAAACCACAATTTCAAATTCAATAAAGTTCCACAAAATTCAACGAAATTCATGGAATTCAATATAATTCAACGGGATTTTTTCACCCGGAAACAAGAACAAACACATGGCACAAAAAAATTCACTGCCACAGCTAATTGTATTGCTGAAAGCCAAATGACAACTACTCGGCTAAAAATGAGGCCCCGAATGGTCTGGGCTCGAATAGGGTCTTGTATGACCTAATTTACAATCGAAGAGATTTCTATCAGGGTGCAGGAGCCTCATTTAGACCCTTTAATAAGCAGAACAAAACATTTCAATCACAGGTTTGAATCTTGTTGCAAGAATGCAGTTCTTTCTGCCAATCTCTTTAAAATGAAGATGACTGTCTACACTGAGAGAAAGGGTCTATTCAAATATTCGACAGCTAGGAAATTTAGTCACTGTAAATAAAAATTTAGTTGCGCCAGCTAAATTTTATTTGTCACAACTATATTTTCTATCCCTATTGAACAAACCATTTCATTCATATTTCAGACAGCTAGACTTTCATTTACCCTAACTAGAGTCTACAGGTTGGTTGAAAAGTTTCTGCGCTCGAAATGAAAGAATACTGTTTTTGTTACGAAATATATTTTTTTATTCAATATAATCTCCTAGAAGCTCAATACACTTGTTCCAATGATCTTCCAATAATTTTATCCCATCCTTATAATGATTTTCCGGGAGCTCTGCAAAATAACCGTCTACGGCTGCTATGGCCTCTTCATTCGACGAAAAATGCTTTCCACGAAGGAATTGTTCGAGATTTCTGAAGAGATAGTAGTCACTAGGAGCCAAATCTGGTGAATACGGTGGATGTTCAAGCAATTCGTACTTGAGCTCTTTGAATTTAGCCATCGTCAAAACACTTTTGTGAGCAGGTGCATTATCTTGATGAAAAATGATTTTTTTCTTCTTTAAACCAGGTCTCTTCTCACGAATTTTTTCATCCAGCTGATCCAAAAGGCTGCAGTAATATTCGGAGTTGATTGTTTCACCTTTCTGAAGATAATCAATGAACAAAATTCCTTTTGCATCCCGAAAAACTGATGCTATAACCTTCTTTGCCGATCGTTGTGACTTCACCTGCTTTGGAGCTGAACAACCAGCTTCAGTCCACTGTAAACGTTCTTGTTTCAATTTAGGATCATGGTGGTAGATCCAAGTCTCATCCATAGTTATAAAACGACGCAAGAAGTCGGTTTTATTCTGCTTGAAACGCTCCAAATTACGCTGAGAAATTTGTTTTCGATCCAGTTTTTGTTGAATTGTTAACGTGTGCGGCACTAACTTTCCAAACCGTTTTTTCATACGTAATTCTTCATGTAAAATATGGAGTACTCGTTCGTCTGAGATGCCTATGGCATTAGCAATTTCACGCTTAGTCAAACTTGGATCTTCACTAACCATATTATGTACATGCTCAATGATTTCTGCTGTGGTTGCAGTTTTTGGTCGTCCTTCGCGTGGATCGTCTTCAAGGCTAGTACGACCACGTTTAAATTCACCAGCCCAAAATTCAACGGTGCGTTTTGAAGGTGAGGACTCCTTATACACTTCTAACAATTGTTCATAAATTCCCTTTGCTTTTAAATCCTTCAAAACAAAGAATCTAATGACTGCACGATATTCAATTTTTTCCATATTAAGAAAAATCAATGACACGTCAACTTCAAATGGCTTGTAAACAAAAAATGAATTGACAGAATGACTTGTAACTTTGCATGTGTTCTCAGGACAGATATACCAACTTGAGAAAAAAAAAGTTTTGAGCTAGCAGTGCTATCTCTTGGTGAGCACAGGAACTTTTCAACCAACCTGTAGCTAGCGCAAATAAAACTCTAGCTGCGGTAATTAACATTTAGCTGTCCCAACTAGGTACCTTTCTCTCAGTGTACTGAGCTGATTTCATATCAATTCATCAGACACTAACTTTTCCTATCCCAGCTAGGAATCACCCTTTCTCAAATCAAATGGAACAATCAAAAGCCCTAACTTAGCCCAAATCGCGTCAATTTGGTCCAAGCCAGGGCCTGAGATGCCGAAAAATCACATTTCTAGCTACACGAAAATTTACTGTGCAACTGGACTGGAAATTTCCAGTGCTAGTGCTGGGGTATGAATATTCCAGAACATGTACAGAGATTGTGCTGGTAAGGTACTAAAAATTCACCAAGCATAACTGAAAATTCAGTCCTTGTACTGGAAGCTTCAAGTTTTGGATTGTGTACTGAAATTTTGCCATGATTTAGCGAAAATTTTACTAGCTTGTACTACAATTTTACAGTTCGTGTGCACCAGACAAAAGTATCTCCACAATAAGGACTTGGAAAAAATTTCGAATACAGGAAAAAAAACCTAATCGTTTGGATACTGGAATTCTACAGGTTTTGAACTGCAATTTTCAGGTCGTGTGATGGAATTTTTCAGTTACGCTGCAATTTAATCACTGTTGCACTGAAATTTCTCACTCCTATTGGACTTCATCATTTCTGGCAAGAAAAATTTCGAGTCTTTATATTAAAAATTTCCTGATTGAGATTTTGAATAATAATTATACGAGGTTTTTCAAAGACTTATTCCTTTGTGTATTCTAGATATGAAGCATATGTAGTAACCCAAGCTGGCCTTCCAACATGTCATGCTATAGTTCATCGGTTAGGTCTTAGGTTTCAATTGGTAGGCGGGTAGAAAAGTGTAGGTTCCAATCCCGTTAGGTAGACATGACTTTCCGTCTATCTACATGAACGATCAAGTTTCTCAATCATCTTGAAACACAAGGACCGTGCGAAATCACCTTGTGTGAGTTCGTGTACTGAAAAATTCCAGTTTTGATGCTGAAATTCCATAACATTTGCACTGAATTTTTGCAGTACAAATGTGCTAAAATTTTCCGGTGAACCTTTTTTACAGTGTCGGTTTTGTGGCAACATTCCCCTTTCGCAAGGTCACAAAGAGTGTACTAGAACTATTATTTGGCGCAATTAAAAAACGATTCAGGAGCAAAACTCGAATTGAACATGTTGAATTATGTTGAGCAAATATTTGTTATCAATCGATGAATCATTGGTATCATTGATGTTCTCGTATTTCCAAGTTATACTGTCTTGAAACAGAGCTCTGATAGTCTTCAAACATATCATTTCTATCTGCACACTCGTGATAATTGTAGGTCTAAAATTGCATCTAGCTCGCATGAACACATACTCCACATCATAATATGAATTTAATAATAATCGAAATAAAAAGAATTATTCTCGCGTGGATCTCGCGATTTCTGGTTAATCATTTTGTCAACACACAAATACACGCACGCACACATTGGTACCCACGTAGACTCTATGAGAATCGATGTCAGGGTTACCTGCTCGTCTACCTTGTCATGTACGTACCGTAAACGTCGATAAATCCCTCAGTCTTTGTCAGTGTTCCCACCGTGGTTTGATCCTATTTGACGATAAGGTTCTCCAAAACCATCATCGTCTAACCCCATCCTCTTTTCCCTGTTATACTACGTGAAACAATGTTGGAAACAAAACGATAAGCATCAATCCCATCAATCCTATCATCCCCGACTTATCAGAAAAATATTTGTATATTTTGCTTTTACGTGCTCTTCGATTCGTCTTCCTAGTTCTCATTCTTTGAATTCATTCTACAAAGTAAAATCTACCAAAACGATTTTCAGGAGTACAATAAAAAAAAACCCCCGAGAAAACGATCCGATTAGTATAGGGGTACATTGTGAATTGTGGTGTACGTATCATTGAAGTGACAACGTGACATGTCAATGAGAATCGATAGATCGATCGATTTCGATATTTATGCCCAAGGGTTTACAATCTGATTCTTTGATTCCTCGTGAAAGAATATACGGATAATAGCGTGGAACGAGCTCTATTCATGCATCCTGATCGAAAGACTGGTGATACAACAATTCAATTGGGATTGAATAGAGTTGTATGTTACGTGAATAGACGTTTCAACCGATACCTCTGGAATAAAATTGTTGCTCATTTAGGTACAAGCTCGAGCAAAAGTACGTACACAGTTGAGTTTATTGATTCTATTTTCTACATTAGATAGTGTCTCGTATCTTTCTTTTTTTCCTTGAGTTTTGTTTACCATTTCTTAAGTTCTCCAAGAAAAATATGTTTTCGGCGATATTCCAATAGAATACACCTGTCTCAAGTTGTTTCGGTTATAAAATCTGTACCATCCATAGAAGAGACCATCCGTCGTTCATCTGTTTTTTGGGAAACAGAAAAGAGCAATCTCACGAGAAACGAAACGTCAAAATGAAGGAGAAGCAAGGCTTAATGTGTTTTTTTTTCTTGCTCGAGCTCTTTGTGTAATGTTCTCGAGCTTGCCTTTGAAGTTTACAACACTAATGAGGGAAGCATAAGAACTTTCCATCATCTTCTTGATACGATAAATAACCCTTACTTTAGAAAATTTTCAAGTCGAGTGGAGGTGTTTCATTGAGGGTCTTAGAAATTCAGGAAGCACCTTTGTTTGGGAAAATCATTTGAATAGAGAAAACCTATTTTGAATACGTACAATATCTGCTTATATTTTATTCGGGGTATAAATGGAATTTTACGCTTACAACGTTATAGTTTAGTCTGGTGTTGATCGAAGCCTGTGATAGCGGTTGCAAATTGATTCAAGAAGCGTCACGGAAGGTGTCATGACTAATAACGATCGGATACAACAAGAATTACTCTACATTTTCGAATGTACAAAAGTATCTGAAAGATCTAATGTATCTAAAGTTTGATTCTTCTTCTGTTATTGGAAATATCTTCTTGTTTACAGGAATTTTCAATTTCATTCTACACGGGAGAGCAATTTCGTTTTATCGCTGGATCTGCGATTTTCTCATTCTTTCCGATATCACGATATCATATCTGGTGTTGGAAAACAAATTAATCCATACGGAAAGAAAAATATATCGAGCACAGAAACAGGTTTTTGGAGGAACGATGAGTATTGTGAATTTATTCATCTAAGCGGGTCTAAATCTCTTTTTTGATTCATGTTAAATCCGTTTAAGAATGTTTCCGGCAAAATTCATTTGAATTGGGAATGCTGAACAGCAGGAGAGAAAAAATTTACCAAATACAGGTGCAGGCGTTTTAAAGGGGAACCGCTCTTCACCGGCATTGTATACTCATTAGCGGTTAACCATTTTTCAAAAACTTTCCCAAGTAGAATTCGGAAAACTCCAGATCAAATACCGATTGAGAGTTGGAAATGAATGTTGGTGACTACTTCTCATATCACTCCAGGATGAACTTGAATTACGCTTCGCAGCTCTGGAGCACAACCTGTTCCGGATAAACCTATCGACACACAGGACGAATTCCTAAATGGAACCTGGATAAACCTGGATCGAATGTCGATTTGGAGTTATATAAATGGATCTTGATCATTGATTCTCGTGACACTACCCTAGTAGAAATTTGACAGAGAATTCCCTATTAAAAGCATGGCCCTCATAAGGCTGCAATGGGGAACTCCTAATTAAGGAAAACTTTTAATTACCTTATCAGATTCTGACATGGCATCCTGTTTAGGACTTCACAACAATGTAACGCAAGGTCAGATTTTCCCTTTCAATAACTCAGATATGGTATTCCTATCAGAACCTGATCAGGATTGCCTTGACTTATCCGGATTTGAATTGTGAGGTAATCGACAGGACAGCCGAATCAGGACCTCCCGTGAAAGAATCGTTCAGGTCCGATTAGACGTGTTTAAGCCTGATCATGGACATTTTTCAGCAAAATTTCTCGTGCTCAACACTGACTGTACGTGGTCTGGCCTGACTACGCCTCATTATTGATTTTTTAGCTCCATCGTAATTGAAAAGGCTTCAATTTTGTACCCACGTGGAAACCCGTGATCGAGCTTGACCGCGTGCGATCATGCCAGATAAACTATTCTCGCCCTTGATGATGCAAAATCGTCCCAAATGAGAAGCATTCATACCAAATGACACTGTGTTGATTTTTTGATCACGAATGCACATGCTCCATCATGTCAAATCGGCCCCGAACGCATTCACGTACGCCTAAGCACGCACGATCATGCCTAAAAACTGGAAACTAGAAAATGGAAACTGTGGAGCCTTCCGAAGTAGCTGTTCTGATCATCTGGTCATGATCTGATCACTTCTCAACGAATCAACGGTGATCAGGTCATGACCAGATGATCAGGTCAGCCACTTGGGAAGGCTCCTGTATGAGCATAATAAGTAGAAATGATCAACAATACATTAGTCTTTTATCAAATCAGGAAAAGGATGATGAAAGGAACTTTTCTTTTTGTCAAGTTATAAAACTTATTAATTTTTTATGAATTTTTCATGCATAACAGAGCATAATAAAGCATGATTAGGCGTAATTGAGCGTGATCAGTCCTGATTACGTGGGTATAAGATTGAGGCCTGATCACGCCTGATGAATGAGACCTGATCAGGCGTGGATGATTTTTTCGCGGGCTGATCAATTCAGAACGATGAATGTATCAAACTATTCAGAATTTTCACAGGACTCATTAGAAATTGACCTGTCTTCTTTAAATGTTCAACTGAGGTCTATTCGGATCATCAGTAGAATTTCTTCTGTTGGGGGAGTTTCGAAAAATTTTATGAAAAGTGAATTCCATGAAAATTAAATTGAATGTTGGAATATAGCTCAGATGAGGTCGTGATTGGAAATTCACTTACTACCCTGATCAGATCTTGATTGGGAAACGTTTGGTTTTCCTGATCAGGAGCTTGTCTTTTCCCTGCGTTACATTTTTTTCAGGGCCTCATCAGATACTCAAGTCAGGCCCTGAACGGAAATCAGGCATGCCTGATCTGGACCTGATGTTTTCCATATCAAAATTTCTACTAGGGTAACGCACAAAGTCTGAAAAATGTCCATTCCCATCTTTCTTATATAGTGTATACGCTGTGATTTTGGCTATCACACAGTGAGGCAAAATGTCAAAAACATGGCCAAAACCTCAAAAATGAAGTTAGTAGTTTGGAATACTTGAACGTCAGGGTGGGTGAAGTAATGTTCCGAGTGTCAGAATTCAAATATAAGAAGGTCTGATCTCCTTTCCCTGCTTTTGTATGTCAGTTCAAAAGTATCCTCTCTTGAGGTATCATTCGCGTGATTGAGGGTTAGTGAAATAACGATCATGTTCAAAAGGACGCTGTGACACGAAAAATGGACCAATTCAACTTTTTAAAAGTGGAATGTACTGCTGAAAGTATATAGAATATACGAGTAATTAGTTAAATATCAACTCATTGAGTGGCAAATGATGGCAGAACAATGATGTGATTTTTATATATCTGGATTTGAGAACTTGTTTACTGTTTTTTTTTCAGGAAAAAGTTGTGTTCCGCACCTTTTTGCATCACTTTACTTATTGGAGGTTGTAGATAGAGGTCTTACTTCTAGGACGAAGGAAAAAAACCTGCTCATATTAGCTCCTAAAAATTTTCTTGAGAAGAAAGTGTTTCAGATCGCATAGCGACAGTCCAGTCATGAAAAATTGGTTGGAATTATAAGGAGTTCTCAAATCAGCTTCAGATCCAGTAACCGAGGGTTTTTGGGGTCGTTGATTACGAATACGTTGTCGGAATTCCCAAATCCAATATGGCGGATACAAATCCGAAAATTCATCTGATCCGCTTGAAATTCGGCGCTCAGTGGTTTTTAGAAGTATGGATTACCCTCACCTGCCCAACTTCTTTATACGTCTACACGGAGAAACCAAGATTAGTAATATTTCAAAAAATGTGTGTCAATTCAATGAATTCGTGGTTAGAATTACCACTAGCTTCTGGAATGAAAGTTGAAAAAAAAACCAAATGATTCAGGAAACAAAACCCATCACAGTGGATTTGCTATTTTGAATTTCGGAAATTCGAATTCAGATTCATGGCCAGCGATCCCCAAAACCTTTGAGAGCAGAATTTCATCACATACAAAGGACCCTGAATGATCTTCTACATCTTTTGATGATCCTGTCATACTGGGGCGCAATCTTGGGTCTACTATCTTGGAGTTTGGAATTTTGACTACGCATTCATAATCAGCGACCCCAAAAACCACTAGGTACCAAGTTCAAAAGGAAATCTGTTGAAACTTTGAATTTTCGTCCACCATATTGTACCCGTGATCCTGAATATTGAAATTTAGACAGCGGATTCTTAATCAGGGACCCCAAAAATTCCTGGATACCGAGTTCGAAAGGAATCCAACCATGTTTTCAATTTTAGTCTGCCATATTGGATCCGCCATCTTGAATTTCGAAATTTAGATAACGGATTCGTAATCAGCGACGTAACAAGATTCAAGCAAATTTGAGAACTCTTCATAGTTTTGGCCAGATTTTTGTCATTTGGTTCCATTGTGCATCGGGCCGGGAAGGCAATATTTTTTGTGGAGTGTGTGCATTCTGATTTTGGCCATCGGGCCGGGTGGTGAGGCTCCTCCATGTCGTATATTGGCTTGACCTTGGCGATCAGAACGAGAAGGCAATCTTTTGTATGAAGTATGTAATTGCGTTTCATTTTCAAGTGGTGCTCCTCAGGGGCGAATACATTTTGATCTCAGCCATCAAGCGGAGAAGCGACTTTAGCTGGAAGAAGGTCTTTCTTTTAGACTTTCAGCTCTGCAGTTCCCGGACAGGGCCAGGGAGTCGGCTGGATCAGCTACTTCGAAGGCCTCCCAGACTCGGATGAACCTGGATACATATTTACTCTATGCTCTCCACTTCTCGGATAGCTTTCAAATAGACTCGTATACTTTCCATTTCCGGATTTGACGGAAAGATAGTGTGTTATTTTCAGTTACGTCCAAAACTGCAGGACCTAGATCACCTAGATTTTGTACATAGAGTCCTCATAAGACGGTTAATAAAATATTTGAGGGAGCTAGCTTTGCAATTGTGGACCTTGAACTCCAATTAAACTTTTTACAAATCCATTGATCTAAAATTTATTTGAAATGAAATAGTTTGAACTTCTGCCTCACATCGTAGAACGTCTATCTCGTAATATCAAAAAATTGTACTCTAATCTCAGATGTTCCAAATCGAGTTATTCAATCGAGAACCCAACAATGCCAGAAAAATGGTATGAAAACTCTACAACCTTTCATATCAACCACGTCAGATCGAACCCTCTTCCATATTTCTACCATATCCATCTATTATCCTGATTTCCATTTGGATGTCACAGTGGCCTGTATCGCGTGTGTAATGCAGTATTGAGGTCATTAACGAACGAAGAAGACTCGAAAGAGGGGAATGGAATACTATGACTTATTAGCAATGCCCGCCAACGGCGTAGATATCTTTAATTGGTCATCGTACACCACTGCAATACGACACCATCCAGAGCACATGACAGAACTGCAAATTTCTTCGCGAAGAAACGAATCGAAGAAGGTCAAAGTTGTATCGATTTCTACATTCTTTCTCCCCGGGTACATTTACGCGAGTATAATCAGTGTACAAGATTCTCCCTTCCTGCTGTTGCTGCTCTCTTCTTGTCCCAATGGTACACGTTGAGTCAATGAACTTGAAATGCTAATAATAGCCTAGAGTACGAGAATTTGACGGGCATGATACGAACGTTGGGGAAAAAAAAATTTCTCTCGAAATTGAGGTTCCGGCCAACAAAAGTCTGCCAAGTGTGAAGTATTGTACAGACAAATAAACGAGGATGGATGTTCCTCGGCCTATCCATCCATCCATCCATCCATCTATCCATATAACCATCAGTTCCGCTCTGGCATTCCTCGCTGACTACCGGTTTTATTTTTAGACATTTAAACAATGAGCCTTAAAAACAAACCTCATCTAACAAATGGGTGAAAGCGAAATTCTTGAAACGATATACTGGCAATTACGAATGTTCAATTAAGAATCTATGAGATATTTCTTTTGGATTTATTTTTTAATTGGAAAGGGAGGGAAAACACTTTGTAGTGATAGAGGAGTAGAAGTAGTCGAGATAGATGGTAAGTGGTAAGTAATAGCGCGGTAGAAGAATCAAGTGAAGAGGGTGTTGTCGTGGATTGAGAGGTTGCAGAGAGGTGTAGGAGACAGGTTCAAGTAAGAGGGTGGGAGAGTGAAGCGTCGATGTTGTAAAACAAATCGAGAGAGAGAGAGTCAACAGAATTGTGAAATCAAAGTATATGATGATTGAATTTTAGTTCATTATTTTTTTAATGGAGTTGGATGAGAAGTGGTGTCTTGAGAATGCAACGACTTACCAGTTTTCAGAGGCGTCCTCGTCAAGAATGGTCCCATCGGCTAGTCGATGAGGTAAATTCGTTGACGCCGCTCTTGGTCGGTTCCTCACTCTCGGTGGCCCGACGACCCCGGTCCTTGAGAGGCCAGCTCTGAAGGATGCTCTCGCTCTGTCGACTGGAAAAGCATGAATTCGTTAAAATTGAGTGCAGGCTCCTCAAGATTCAGTTATCTTGATAGATTATCAAAGAATGGAACAAACATTCGAGTTTCTATATGGATCCGATGAGGAACTTCCCTTCATCTCATTTCTTGAAGCGATCCTTGTGATCTTGGAAGGATTTTGTTAAAGTCGATGCAGAAGAACTCATTCCACTCAACTATCTCCTGGACCCCGGAACTCAGCCTAGGACTGCAAGAAGTCAATATTCCGGAGTTCTCTATATAGTTGTGAATGCCAAAACTAAGGATAGCGGATTCAATTATGCGAATTTGAACTCGGAATCTATCACTAAACCTCCTTGTCTACTCTTTGCAATGCTGAATGAAGGAAATAACGAAAAAACACAGCAAAAAGAATATCTCCACCGTTGATGCAGCGATAATCGTTCTCTGGTGCGAAGTCTGGTCAATGAGCATAAACAAATTGTGTATAATTTTGAAAAATTTCCCATATATGTTTATATGATCTCCATTTCATAATATTTCTGTGCTTTGCCATCACAAATTCAGTATTCTTATGTAAAGAAATATGTTTTGTCACCTGATCCAGAGAGAAAACAACGTTTCTACTCCCGTGAACTCAGCAGGCACTACTTGAACAGTCGATTTTTAAGTAGTTGCTGCAGCTACTTAGTAGCCAGAACAAGTAAAACGTTAGCTGCTTCAAATAATTCGATAGTTGCATTGACTAGCGTGAATACCTGAGGTATTTGGAGTTAGTTGAGGCAGGTAACGTGTTACTTGTCCAGACTACTAAGCAGCGGCAGCGACTATTCCTTTTCTTTCCGTGTACAATTTAATTTATCACTTCCGAATTTTTGGTAATCCTTAGCTCAAGTTCAGGAAAATTCAATAAAAATTGTGAAACAGGACTTAGGAAATAAACTACCCCAGAGTGTATGAATTTTGACCCAGAATGGGGCCCTTGCTGGACCAGGATAGACCTCATTGTACACACATGCTAGCGTAGATTTCTCATCGATGTCATGGATTTTGTGAGAATTCAAGATAATAAATGAGGAATTCGGGAAATTCACAGTTGACCCTGTTGAAAACTGTCAAAAATTCCGCTTAGGCTTTATCCGAATGGGGCTTGGTGATCCACAGCAGTTCGTGTGGAAATTTCTCCCGGGCTCAGAACTGGGCCAGGTTTATAATCCCTATTTGAAGAGTGAGCCCAACTCGGAATGTTACGCTTTTCAATCTAGGCCTCGTAATGGTATCAAATATCCAGGCAAAACAATGATAGCCAACTCGGGGCCTATATGAGCTGTGGATGGGCACACCTGGGTTGAAATATTCCAGGAATATACTGGCAACCACAATTGGAGCCCACATGGGAATATAAATGTGAGGTAGCCCAAGCAAGTTCCTCAGTTTCTGCTGAATTTCCCAGCTGATTTAAAGATAATGAATTCTAAACACCTGTCATTTTCTTGATCAATTATCAGCATCTTTTCATATTTTTGTAGAGGAATCGATTTTTTCTTTCTCTTCAAAACCAGCAACGAGGAGACGATTTATCAATCATGCGAATATTCACCTATCGAACATACGAAGAATGAAAAAGAAAAAAAGAAAATCAGATATTGCAGTAGAATTTTCAGTACACTCTTTTCATCCACCATTATCAAGGATTTTTTTCCAGAGGGAAATTCAGCGAGTAAAGAAGAACTCGCATATTTTTTTCCTATTCTACATACACAGATATATCACGCGCACTTGAACATTCTACAGTTATAAATTCCATGTACGAATCCCACAGGTAGTTCACATTCTCTTCATTCCTAACGTATAGATTCTCCATTTATTGCTTGATTCTAATTTGCCTTCTCTTCTGTTTTTGTTCTTTCTTTTTTTTTTCAATTACGGAACTCGGTACGAAGTTTGAACCGAGGCTTGAAAGTTCATCTTCTTTTTTCTCAACTTTTCAAATTTGTTAAATGGTTCTCTGTTCTTGGATATAATGGCCCGAAGGATTGCAACGAGGAACGATATTTTTCACGAATCAAACTTCCGATTGCTTTGGATCTTATTTTGTTATATAAATCGAAATTCATTCTGGGGAAACAAGTTTATGGGATCTTGCGAAATCCTTTTAGCGTCGTATTCAAGAGTTGTGGGAAAGTTGATGTGTGAGGTGGGTTGACAAAGTTTTGAATATTTCAAGAATTATCGGCAGTCAATGGATCATAGGCTGCGTCATGTTTGGCTGAAATTGTCTGAATGGGAGAAATTATTAAAAAAATATGGAATATCCCACGGAGAAGAGGAAATGCGGGGTGTTACTGGCTCAGTTATGCTGCCAGAGTTGCCAGTATTGGGAAATATAAAGCTACCAAAGTTATCAGAAAATCGCAAGAAGGCGGTATGAAAACATCATTTTACATAAGGGCCTGCACTGTAAGAAATAATCGGAATTTTCCTATGTACATCAACCGGAAAATTCCATTCACTGATTGGGAAATCAATCTCCGGCACATTTATATGAAATTTCCCATGAATTTATCCACAAATTCTAAACTTTATGGGGGTTTTCCCAACATTTCACAGTAAAATTCCGGACAAGTTCGGAAAATTCCTACCGCGTGTATGTGTTAATTACTTCACATAAATATTTAGGAATTTTCCAAAAGAAATTTTTTACAGTGTGTATAACATTGACAACTGGGTCGGTACTGTTTGTTCCGGAAGTTTTTTCTAGACACCATTTGATCGAAAACTGTCCTTTTAATCCTTGTATATTTCCCTCATTGTCCCGGTTTTTGTTTCATATTATTGTTTTGGTTGTTGTAGACACTTTACCATCATTTTGGAATCATTCCAACTTCTTGAGAGAAACCATGAATAATCTCTTAAAAATATCATATTTTGCTCTGCAAAAATTAGAGAGACTCCAACAATCTCTGAAATTTTCATGAGAAATCTATTAGGTTTGGGACACTCTACACAGAACATTTCCCGATTTTCCTGAAATTATATAAGATCAGGAATTATGTGGAACAAGATTGATGTAGAACCGAGATTACGTAGAATCGGGATTGATGTAGAACCGGGAATTATGTAGGACTAGGATTTACGTAGAACTGGGAATTATGAAAAAACGGGGTTCATGTAGATCTGGGAATTACGTATTAGGTCCGTGGAAAAACAATTTCGTTTTCCAATCCCTAACTAAATATGAAAAAACAACAAATTTGTCTTCCAACCTGATGGAACCAGGAATTATGTAGAGTCGGAAATTATGTGGACCCAGTATTTATGTAGGAACGGGATTTATGTAGAACCGGGAATTCTGTGAAACGGGGATTAAGTAGAATCGGCAGTTATGTAGAACCAGGATTCACGAAGAACTGGGAATTATGTAGAAATGGGATTCATGTAGAACCGGGAATTGTTTATTAGGTCGGTAGAAGAATAATTCGGTTTTTCAATCCTCAACTAAACATGAAAAAACGAAGATGTTCTTCTCCCAACCTTATAGAACCAGGTGTTATGTAGAATCGGAAATTATGTAGAAACGGGTTCCATATAGAACAAGGACTCATGTAGAACTGGGAATTGTGTAGAACCGAGAATTATGTAGAACCAGGATTTACGTAGAACTGGAGATTACGTGGAAAAGGGATTCATGTAGAACCGGGAACTGTATATTAGGTCGGTAGAAAAATAATTTCGTTTTCCAATCCTCAACTAAATATGAAAAAACAAAAAATTTTTTCTTCCAACCTGATGGAACCAGGAATTATGTAGAGTCGGAAATTATGTGGACCCAGTATATATGTGGGAACGGGATTTATGTAAAACCGGGAATTCTGTGAAACGGGGATTGAGTAGAATCGGGAATTATGTGGAACCAGGATTCACGTAGAACTGGAAATTATGTAGGAATGGGATTAATGTAGAACCGGGAATTGTATATTAGGTCGGTAGAAGAATAATCCCGTTTTTCAATCCTTAACTAAATATGAAAAAATGAAAATGTTCTCCTCCCAACCTTATAGAACCAGGTGTTATGTAGAATCGGGAATTATGTGGAAACGAGTTCCATGCAGAACAAGGAATCATGTAGAACTAGGAATTGTGTAGAACCAGGATTGATGTAGAACCGAGAATTATGTTGAACCAGGATTTACGTAAAACTGGAAATTACGTGGGAAAAGGGATTTATGTAGAACCGGGAACTGTATATTAGGTCGGTGGGAAATTAAATTTCGTTTTTCAATTCTCAACTAAACATGAAAAAACGAAAATGTTTTCCTCCCAACCTTATAGAACCAGGTATTATGTACAATCGGAAATCATGTAGAACCAGGATATATGTAGAATCAGGATTTATTCAGACCCGGAGTTCTGTCGAAACGGGATTTATGTAGAATCGGGAAGTATGTAGAAACAGGTTTCATGTGGAACAGGGAATTATGTAGACCTGGGAATCGAGTGGAACATGGATTTATGTAGAACCGGCAATTGTGTGGGAACGGGCTTCATGTTCAACCGGAAATTATGTAGCACACCGGCATATCGACTGTGGCAGGATTCTGGCATCCCAACCTTGTCCAAATAACATAGATCTCATACTGGCCCAAAACTATCTGTCCACCTAAATCAGCATCTTTTGAAATTCTTCGAACAGCTTTTGCCAATTGAGAAATGATAATGATCTTGGATGGAAACGATTGTTCCCGTCAAAATTTGACAAATTCAACCTCCCCAGTACCAGGCCATCTGTCAACTTCAGCAATTTCCACATGGGATCGCATAAAGCATCTAGAAAAGTATGGCAAGGCTTGAGTAATAATTTCTTTAGCATGTATCAACTCGTACATTGGTTCGGAAACGGGCCAAAATGAGGCCAATACTCGTACATCCTTGAGGCGACTAAATGTGACTTAACAGCTCAGCCCAAATTCAGTGTGGTAGTGTTTTGTGAATTCACTATAGAATAGCGATAGCTTTTCCACAAAACTAGGGCAGCACTGGCAGCGCTTTGGAATAATCTCAGAATTCCAAGTGATACCGACTGTCATCTTAATTGTTGTGAATAATTTGATATGTTTATTGAGCCAGGGTAAAGAAGGAGTGACTGATTCCGCTAATTTAACTCAAAATTTGAGACATGCGACGCACTGTAAAAAATTTCCTGTACATTTTGGGAAAAATCCTACAAATTTACAGAAAAAATCCCATAAAAATAGAAATTTTATTATATTTTTATGTAAAAATTCCTATACGTGTACGAGAATTCGCTTTTCCCGTACAAGTATTGAATAAGAAATTTCCTTTACATAGGTGTGGGAAAATCCGGAATATTTTTGACAGGGTGGATTACTGGCGTATCAATGTGCTGCTGGTGGCCCTGTAGTCGTGTTTGCTGGAATTTATATGATTCAACATATCAAATAAACGATTCTGTTTAATTGAGTCCGATTAAATGACAAATCCTACCCGTTTAATCGGATAATGGGTTCCTATAACGAGGGCCTAGAATCGTAGTCAAACGCAGCAACCCATACAGGAAGCCCCAGTCATGAAACACAGCCAATACCCGGTCAATACTATGTCCCTCGTGTTGGATAGTTACCGATTGATTGTTCATTGTTACCGACTGATAAAGTATCCAGATATAGAAACAGCCGGTAATCGGTCCATCACTGGGCCAATAATCAATTCTATCATTTTCATCCAGTTATAATCCAGAAGTCAACTATTGTTGGTTCATAAATAGATGCCATTACCGTGCGATTAATACCGGCCATGGCCCAGTCGTGAGCCGTTATTGGGTCAATCGTGAAACCTTGTTAGGGAAGCGACATCCGCTTGATAAGAGATCCTTTCTCTTTCTTCCTCATAAAAAAATTGACATAATGAAAATAAAATACGGTAACCAAATTGACTAACGAGAATCGATACCTCGTAAAACAAAGTAGTAATGAATCACGTGTGAAAAGCATAAGAGTCATGTGACACGTGTCTCGTGTGAAGAATCGATACGATGAATTTATGATTTGTGAAACGATTACACGTGAAAACATTATATTCTAAGATGAAAACGTTCGAGTAAAAGTACATGCGAGCTGCAGTTCGTGTGAAAAGTGGCTATTTCGAGTAATTGACGTTTAAGATAAGACGTTTCATGAAAAGTAACAACGTTTATCTTCGAATTCGATGTAATCGTGGTGGAATTAGTACACGGCATTGGTACATTAGTAACTTACCTGTGAATTGTGTAGAAAGCAAAAGTTCGATTACACTTCGTACGAGAGATATCGTCGATCGATATGAAGTGAAAAATGATGATTCGAGAGTCAAAAATGGATTATCGATAAAAATGAAAACGAATATGATAAAATCCTGAAGAATGTAGGATTATCTGGTAAAACTCTCTTATCTGTACTAAAATTCGAACCAAGAATTTCCTCTCAGTTAGAAAAGTACTCTCACAGCTGAACTGTAATGGCTTTCTTCATCGTTCATGCGGGTCAATCATGTAGAGACAGCATTTCGGCTCACGTTCCCTGATAACAAAACCGCTTTCGGAGAGATCGCTTGTATTCTTTGGAAAACACTTTGTGGCAAAATAAAAAGATGGGAAAAGAACAGAAGAATTCTACACAGAAAAAACTGACCACGTAAAAAATACATGAAAAATGAGGTTACGTCCGGGAAAAAATGAATTAGATCTGAAGAGATCAAATTAGATCTAATTGCATCACTTTTGATTAAAAAAAAGGAATGCGGTAGATTTGCTGAGATGTAAATGATGTATCTATTTGGATAACAATAGATCTACTTAGATCTAAGTAGATCTACGTGGATCAGCATAGAAAAAGCTGTGAACTGACGTAGATCAATTTGGATCTGAATGGATCAATTTAGATTTAGACGGATCTATTTAGATCTACAGAGATCTGAATACAAAAGGAGCTTTGATTTGTACTGAGGTCTGCGTAGATCTATCTATATCTATTTAGATCCAGAGAGATCTACCGCATTCCATTTTTTGGATCTAAAAAGATCAAATTAGATCTCATTAGATCTCTTCAGTTCTAATCCATTTTTTCTCGAGCGATTACGGTGTAGATTTCATGTAGAATTTACTCCCTATTGGATTTACATTGTTATCATGGTTACCATGCCCAAGTGTGTATTGACGGCGGGCCCCATCTACGCCCAGGGTGGGTGCCCATGCTAGCCAACGTGGGGCCAACCCTGGGATGATAACATCGTTCCCAGCTTGGCCGTATTGCTTTGCCCGAGAATTGGTAACACCACGGGCCCAGCATGAACCCAGACTAGGCAATCAATACTGCCCCTTCCTTTTTGTTTCAAAATTGGAAAATCCCTAGCATGTATATACCTTGGGGCCCACCCCGGGCCAGCATGGGCCTCATCCTGCCGATATGAGCCCAAGACTGGGCCAGAGTGGGACCAAAATTCTTACACGCTGAGGATTGTACACACATGCTCGGGATATAAATTCACCCCAATCTTGGCCTAACGCTGGTCCAAATTGGGGCCAAGTTCAAATGTGCCCGCACTGAGATTCATTATCTCCATTTTTTTCAACTATAATTGTGTGGGAAAGCACAACAGGGCCAAGATTGTGCCAACATGGGCCCCATCGTCATTTCCCAATACTGGGTTAAAGAGGATGGACCAGGCCTGGGGCCCATTGTCATTATAGGCAATACACGCTTGGGTGGCAACACGCTCGCCGTTTACTCCAATAGCGATATACACATAACATTTGTTCCAATGTGAACTTTACTTCAATTGCATTCACGTCAGCAGTTATGTCAAAATGACAACAACCAATGCAAAACCCACGCGTGATTTTTTTCCGTGTATGATTACCGACGACGAGGAATGGCTTGGGCCAAGCGTGGGAGAGTTATATTGCGCGATATTGGCGTATCGGCGATACGAAGATAAATTGTATTAGAACAGTATTGACGTAAGTTTGTGCCAGGATTGATTTTATAGCAAAAATTTTGCATAGGTCAACGCTGCAAAACTACTGAAGCCAATTTACGTTAGCGTGGGCGATTCCACCTGAATAAGAATGAAAACCGGTCCATTGAAGGCACCGTTGGGGCAGAGTCTTGGATGGCCCCGTTTTTCATTGGGAAAAATTCTACCCAGGTTTCACCATCGCTGCGCTAGGCGTCAGAATTGAGAGTGATAGGCTTCATCAGTGTTCCTCAGGCTTGGATCAACCTGTCGCTGCTGGGGAATCTTCACATGAGAAAGAAATAGAAAGAGGAAGGGAGAGAAGGCGTAAGCCCTATGATTCATTTCATTTCAAGAGTGCGAATCCCAATGTTACATAATGGCGTCGTTAGCAATGGGCCCCACATGATGCCTATACGAGTCCAAGACTGGGCCTTATAAATTCCATGAGGTGACTACACTAGCGCGCTACCTGCTGCCTTTTCAGGTCGCTTGAGGGCATCCCGTAGACCCTAGAGTTACTAGATCTCTCCACCCAAAATACTTGAAGAGTTCCATACCAATAGAAGATTTGGCTGGTTGTTTCATTTTATTTCGCTCAGTCCTCGAATGCTCTTAATATAAGTCAAAGGAGGTTAACTCATGGTAATTCATTGTTACACCAATTTGAGACTGGGAAACTTCCCATTTGTAGATTCTGTTCGAGGGGTTTTCAAATATACGATCTAATAACAGATGATTGAGATAGAGGAGTCTATATTCTCAGTCCACACGATTCCAGGGGTTTCATTGAAAAGCCAATAATCATTGTTTATAGAGGGTAGCTCGTCTATTCACGGAAACCTTCTTGAAAACAATAACCGATCAAACTAGAAAATCTAATCTTACCCTAGTAGAAATTTGCTCAGGCATTCTCTATTTTTAATAAGGTCCTGATCAGGTTAGAATCCGGAAACCGTAACTAAGGAAAATCTTATGAGGCCCTTACAAGGAACGTATCTGATTTCCCTAATAGGATTCGAATACGGTTGTAACGCAGGGGTACAATAGGGTTCGGATGAGATTTCCATAAAATCGAGCGAAATAGGGAACCTCGTAACGAAACCTGATGAGGACCTAATAGGGAATCAAGCATGCCTCGTCAGGCTCTGATATTTTCCCATTCCAAATTTCTACTAGGGGAAGACTATAGTCTTCTGAAACATCAGCGAGGGTTGGTGAGAAAGATTCAAAACGCGCTAACACTCCCTAACAAGGTTTCCCAAGGGCCATAATCGGAATTGATCGCACAGTAATTGCACCCATTGATGGACTGCTAGATTAAAACTTGAGCCCAACAATAGCGGCAAGTGATCGACTGGACGGAAAAAAATAATTCACTGTGGCAGCTAGGAATTGGCTGTGGTAGTTATTTCGTGTATTTGATATTTGGATAGCCAAGAAAATAGCTACAAGACCTAAGATTTGAGCTCCTATAGCAATAACTATTGTTGCCACAGCTAAGAAATAGCTACCACAGTGAATTTCTAGCTATTCAAACATCAACCACATCATTTTGTCCCGTGCAAGGATAGAATTGATGACCGAACCAATGATGGGCGATACCTCGGCCAGCAATGAGGAATCAATCATTAGCTATCCAACACGATCCTGCACATATTAGTCGGTTATATTGATTGTATTTCATGGCAGGACTTCGACCTATCCAATAAGTTTTCCAATTCAATTTCCCAAAATGGATTCATTACAAACTCCTTTTCAACCCCATTTCCAATAAGCAGATTCGAAGATTCTCATTTTCGTCTGATATTTGATTGATGATAGAAAAAAGAAACAAAACAAAGGAAACACAAAGGAAAATAACGAACTTTCAGTTTCGTATTTCTTCATTGTTTTCTATCATTAACGTTCGTGCAGGAATCTCGCAAATCTTTTCATTCATTCTTTTCATGTGTTCTTTTTTTCTTTCCTGTGTGTGTGGGTGTTTTTTTTCCTCATTCGCCGTCACCTTATCTGACGATTTCACTTTCAACCTGCTACACGGTAAGAGCATATTTCTAACGCCTCGATTCCTCTCTATCTGCCGCTGCTACTGCTGTTACCACTGCGGTTTCTACCGCTCTAGTTTCATATCGTATAATACTTTGTGCATCAAACGTACTTTTTCAGGAGATCTCCTTTTTTCTCCTTTTCTTTTCCTTCTATCCACTCTTACAACTCGCGTTCGTGCGAGGTATGAAGAACTTTTGTTACGGTTGAAAAAATTCAGTTCGTTCTGGAATTGATATGCTATGCAAATGAATATATTGTTTATCGTTTCACTTCATTTCGGTACGAAATGAACATGATTCACGAGAATCGTGAAGGAGACATGAGCAATGGGGAGTGTCATCGGGGATTTGATTATAAAATTCGGTTCGATCTGGTCAAATTATGGAGAGGTTCCAAGGGGATGGTGTTTCATAGTTATAGGCTTCGAATTGTGTATTCTGTAGTTGGTTCTATGTCTCCTACAGGGAGGAAAGTTGAGTTTCTTTTCGGGAAATCTGGAAAATCTACAGAGGCTATTCAGACAGGTTCAAGTTGTGAGGATTTTTACGGTCTTGGGGGCCTTCAGTGATGTATCTTGTGGTTCGTTTTATGCCGATGATTCCGACCAAAGAGGATCAGATAGAGTGGGAGCGCTGCGTATTCGGCTGAGTAGGCCATCTGCGGTCTCAGTGGCGAACTGCTTCTATTCATCATGTGCAGTGTTTCCACTACAGGGATGATTATCCCAGTTTGGGGATTTTTGGACCTCTTAAGGGATTGAGGGATTTTGTGGGATTTTTAGACAGGATGATTTTTTTTTATGGAAATACAAAACTAAAATCCGATATTTAGAATGTATCTTCAACAAGACATTCATTTCCCAAAAAGGAGAATATTTAGGGATTTCTTTCTTCCAAAAGAGGGATAAAGAGGGATTGTTTTTTTTTCTAAGAAAAAAGGGATACCTAGGGATTTTTCATTCTAGTTAGTGGGAATTTTTCCTTGTTCGTGTGGAAACACTGACCATGTGTATCTTTTCAAAATACTCAGCCACTGAGACGCGAGGAGACGCTGGAACTCACCACGGACAATTGTGCTGCTGTGTTACCCAGCCAACAAAATCAAGACAGCGCTTCTGGCAGTGGTGCTACCATTCACTTATACAGTTAAAAATCTTCTGTACATATACGGCTTCATTTATGTATGGAAATAGGAGCGACTTGGTAGTATTTTTACTAGGAGCACTACTTGGTAGCGCTCCCTGATAATACTGTTAGCGCTGAGGTAGTGCTACGTTATAAATTGAATCATATATATGTTATGGTAGCATGCAGTCTCACGGTAATGGAAAAGCTACTACGTTGCTCCCACTAGCACTGCTAGTAGTGGAAACGTGAATTTGGAAGCACTTTGCTGGCTGGGTATGGCCGTTTCCACTCTATCTGATTCTCTTTGATCCCGACAATGGCATCAAATTTGATCCAAAGTCCTCAGGCGAGTGCCTGCACCTTTGAATCACACTTCCCATGGTTTCCCGCGGGTAAATAATTCGTGTCATTCCCTAGTTCTTTCCAGGGCTTGTCTAGGGCTAGATGAGATCTGACCAAGCCCTGAAAAGAACCACCCGTGTGGAAATTGATTCTTCGCGAGAGTTTGGGCCAAACTAGGCGTCCAGGTTTTATTTCAGGCCCTAGACAGGATTCACAGGGCCTGCACAGTATTCCCAACTTGGGGCCATGTAGGACCCCTACGACGAAGCCAATGCAGGCGCTGAAACTAGGACCTTTGAAAGGGTATTAAATTGTTGCGAATATTATCACATTGAATAAATATGGCAAGAAGAGAATTGGGCTATCCAAGGCCCTATCTGCACCCAGATCGCTCCGACTTGAGCCCGAACAGAGCCTGGAATGGATCGATTTCCATTTCTACTCAGGTGTATTCCACCCAACATTACTTCGCTTATACATTATCGGACTGAAACTTAACATCTTCGGGAGAATATGAGCAGCCTGACAAGGCTCCATGCAAGCTGTAGTGGGGGTGCCTAGATTTTGGAAACAGAGGAGAACATTGGTAATGCAACTTGGCTCAAATGGGCCTTATAAGGATGTCCCTGACTTAGAGAAATCAGGCTGAACATCAGCAATCTCACTAGGCCCCTTAGTGGCTAAGGCTAGGACATCCCGAGTTTGGACATCCAATGTGAGCCCAGTCGGGGCCTATATTCAAAACAAGACACCCGGAAAAATTTCCACACGGGTAAGGATCACCACGAATCTTTTGCACCCGGGTTGTTCCATATTTTGGACATGGGAATCCTGTCTATCCACCCTCCTCTTCCTGGAACCCCAAGAAGCACCTTGATTTTGGTCTCAAGCTAACCGTTTTTTTGAGACGTCAAAAAGTGGTTCAATACACAATTCCATGGTTTTCCGTTCCAGTCTATGGTCATCAGTTCCAGGTATCTCGTATTCTCCTATTGGTTACACAGGGTGTCTCCGAATTCATCATTCGCTTTCCTGTGGCATATTCTACAGCCAAAATGCAAGAATTTCCGGTTTGAAAAAAATTTTTTGGAGGCCTAGTTTTTGAGATATGAACATCTTTCTAAAAATCCAAATAATTCAAGAGCATTGTGTTCTTTATACTTGAACCTGACACTATTGGCTGAATTGTAAAATGGTGGATCTTTGAGGAAAAAATTGCACTATTCTATCATTGTCCGTTCCAGAGCTATAGCGATTTGAAATTTTGGGAACTCCAGCCGATCAGAGTTCAGCAACTTCAAAACAAAGAATGATCCCGTACAGCACTGGACATTTCTACGTTCCCTCTACGTTGCCTCCACGTGGAATTTCCGTTCATCCACGTTCTATCCACGTCCACCATTTATCCTTGTAGAGTCCACGGAGATGCGACGTAGAAATCGGTGGACGTGCTGTTAGGGATAGAATAGTTTAATTTTTTTTTCAGAGACCCACCGTCTTTTAACTCAGCGAATAGTGTCAAGCTCAAGTATGTAGCACGTAGTGCTTGGAAATAATTTGGATTTGAAAAAAAATCTAAAAATGCTCGCATCTCCAAAACCTAGCTTCGGAAAACATTTTTTCAAACGGGAAATTATTGCATTTTGCCTGCTGAATGTGTCGCAGAAATGCGAATGATGAATCCTGGAACACCCTGTATACTTCCTACAGGTGGACATTCTGCTCCTTCTTCTGAGATCCTGAAAATTTCATCCCATCCCGTCTAGAACTAGTTTTATTTTTTTCTGCGTAATCTTATTGTTCTTCAAGCTGAGGCCTTCGAAAATTACCTCAAGTTCGACTCAAAGTTTACCATCCTCCAGATTTTTGACATGAGACCCACACGGAAATAGTTAAGTCCCCAACTAGGACCCCTCTTGCCGATCTCCGAGACCCCTCGAGATTCTCGTTTAGCATCTCTCGCGTTCTAGGTTAACAGCGACTTGAGAGATCCAGAAGGATCCTCGAGGGATAACATGGGTCCTCATGGGTTCCAGATGGAAGTCTGTTCCCGTTAATTCGGAAATTCTCAACTGGAGAGTCTATAGAAAGACTTCTCCAAGAGCTCTCATTGAAACGTTGTCCTCATTGGAATTGGACAACTCAGCTGAAAATTCCCAGATGGACGAAATTCAGAAACTTGCATACCGGATAAATTTGCTCCTACCCGGAGTTCTTTGGATCACACCAGGCTCCTACGATTCTCTAAAACCTAATTTCACAAACTGATTGAAGAGCGGTAGATGTCTCCACGATAAAATCGTCATCTGGATTCCTTTGGGAATTCTTGGTCACCTCGTGGAATGAATTTCTAAAAGAAAATGCATCATTCGAAGGAACCTGAGTGAAGCTAAGCAATAGGGGGTAGGTAGTTTCCACTAAATCGAATCAGCGTACGCGAGCAGAAACATTGTATGGCTGGTCTCATGTCCCATATGGGCTCGATCGGGCAGTGACAGAACTCAACTTATTTTGGCATACTTGATCTGGTCCTGGTGAGGCCATGATTTGGCACCCCTGATATTAGGTTCAACCCTAATGTTTTTTCCTTCTTCTCACATCGAAAATGATGTAAGAAATCCAAAATCGGTGAAAAACAAAATTTCAAACTTTTCCCCTTTTCAACTGTTTTGAGGCCCCAAAGCGTCAATTGAGCATGAGAAAATTTTTTTCGCATCGAATGGAATCCAGAAAATCTCCTGATCATCATGTTCAAAACCAAATACTCTTGGAATTTATAAAAAAGTGGGTTTAGTAAACGTAGCAAATTTGCAACGTTTGTAGCTAGAGGGTTGACCAGATCTGACCCTGCTAGGTTTGTAATTCGGCACGCCCCATCATTCCATAGCAGGGCCCGATTTGAAACAAGGTTTTCCAGATCTGGTTCTGATCGAGCACCCAATATGAATTTTTACTCGGGGTAGTCCCGAGTGGAATTCTGTGGGCTCCCTGAGGGGACGCGACGGCAATCAAAAGCAACGTTTAAAAATTCTCAGCTGAGAAAAGAATTTGCCACGTAAACAGAAATTCTCCACCATCGAATGACATCGAAGATACGAAAAAGACTGTTGACACACTTGAAAATTCTGCACCTGGATCCCGACGGAATCTCATTAGAAGACGTTTCTCATCTCCCACGTCCACAGTCTCCTCGAAAAATTGAGCAAAAGTAAAAAGAGGAACAATAAAGAAAGAGAAAAGAAATTAACCTAGAATGAAATGAGTTGAAGAAACCACAAGAAAGGGATATAATAATAAAAAAGTGGAAGAAAAGAAACTCGTGGAGTCAAGTGCGGCACTCAATAACAAGGTTGGCCGTACAACAAGTGTAAGCATTATGTTGACACAATCGGCCTCAGCTACTCGTGTTTGGGGGAAGCCTCTCGACGGAGTACAAAGGTTACTAAAAAATTCCGTGAGAGCGAGTATGACACGGTTGGAAATGAAATACAACAAACAAACAAACAAACAACCACCTCGAGGAGTAGTTCCGTATATATCAAGGAGTAACAGCAACTACGGTTAAAATTAGATGAATGATGATGAGACGATGATCAGAACGAGAAACAAGAAAGAAGATAAAGGAGTTGTCCTTTTAGGAATATACTTCTGACAATCCAACCTATCGTCGTGGTAGATTAACAACTTCGGGGCTAAGAATTAGGATTCGTAGATAGAGAGAGCGTGATATTTATTACTAGGTCAGGGTTAACTGTTAAGCGTACCGCATATACGTCCGGCAAGTCGCCTCTAGTGCGGTGAGATATCTAAAAATAGTTTGGGGAACAGTCCAAATATAAATTATGATATATTCGCGGGAGGACACGTGCTAGTATTTCAATCAGCCACGTGGGGTTTATATATGCATAATTATCTCGCGGTTCATTATGCGGATAAATCCAATGACCTCGATTCACAATCCTTGTATAATCAATCGCTTCTTTATTTTCGATATATTTTTCATGTATATTCGATGAGAGAGGGTTATGATAATCTTCTTGCGGCGCGAAATCATCATTAGAATACAGTTCGAGTGTCGGTTCGAAAGGTTTGAAGGTGAATCCAAGTGGTCAAATCGAAATGGACTACCACGATGATGACGAGGACGATATCTTTCGGGTGAAAACCTATAGCTTCGACCTATTTTTTATCCGGATGCGACAGAGGAAAGGACGACGATAGTGATTGTGTGTTGTCGTATATACGTGTGTCGGTAAATATGTACATACGTTTGATATCGCTTAGCGTCAAAACCGATCAATCGATTTTCATCAAAATCATGTACAATGATTCCTGATGAAGAGCGATCTTTCTATCGCTCTAGCTGTTTTCGGTTAAATACCAGTCCTAAAACCTCCTCTGTATAAATGAATTCCAAAGAGAACGGAATGGTATCCAATTGTAGGAATAAATAAATGAATATACTCACAGCGTGTCGCTAATCTGTTGTTCGTTTGAGCCGGAGGTGGAATTGCAGCCTGAGGAGGCGGCTGAGAGCTCAGATCTTCGAAGTTGATGATTTGCAAGCAAATATCATCCACCTCGCTCCGTATCAGTGCTATCACCTCGCTGCAGAGAAACTTGGTACCTGAAACAGCAGAAAAGTAACATTTTTTCAAACCGATCGATCCATCCATTTGATATTTTCAATCGCATATTCGTGATGAATGATTAATTCTGGTCAAACCATTCGATCCGACTGAACCAAACTTCCGGTCATACGAGGAAAAATTCTAAATTCGGCTTGACTGTCTTATTTTATCCACGCAAAGCATACGTCAGAGAGTACAAAGAGAATCGAGGAATGTCAAGTACACAGGAAAATTGTTAACATTCCCCAATTACGAGCGGAAAGAAAGAAAGGAATTCCATCATCTCCGTGTCATCATTTTTCTTGATCTTCCTCTTGGAAAGAAAAATAAAATAGAACAGAAAGAAGAATAAAAAATATAGAAAATAAAAGGTCAGATGAAGAATGTTCTATTTCCATACCTCATCCCGCAGAAATTCTTCACCATAATTCGAGAGCTATGTGAATAATATATTCGACATTGGATAGGAACTCGGTACCATTGTCGTTTACGTCGTCGTCGTCGTCGTCGTCGTCGTCGCTCATTATCATTCAAGGCATTCATAAAACACTGTGACATTTGGTAATAAATCAGTAATACAGATTGTTTGCAGTATATCGATCCTGTGACGCTCCACGTCCACGCACGCAATAAGTGTGTGAATGGGTGTGGTTAGATTTTCCTTCTTTGCTTCCAATCAAACCGTTTTACCCTAAGAAATACACTTGGAATCGTGTATTGTTAACAATCGTTGCGTTTTAGTATCCAATAAATGAACAATGCGAATAAGAACAAGGATATTATTGTATAGAAACGATGAGACTGAGCGAACGGGAGAAATCAGGTTGATGGGTATCGGGTTTGGGAGAGAAGAGAGCAATAAATTCTCCAAATATTCTGTATTTCCAGAAAAGATTAACTTATCACGATACGTATCTTTCGGAATACCAGGTTGTCGTCCAAATTGAAGGTTTAGGCTCTTGGGATATCAATTACGGCAGAGTTCACTCGTCACCGTTTCGATTTGTACCTTTTTGTTTGATGGGAAATTATATTATATCCCAGATGACATACGGTCACGTATGTGATCGAAGTGACGCGCGTGGATTGGATTTTACGTGTAGATCGACCGCAAACATTAAGGGTTGAAGAGAGTTATAAGACATGTGTACACCAACTGTGTATATCAGGGTTAGGCATATTTCATTGAAAATTCACAATCATTCAAAGTGTATCCACCACTGTGGATACCGACGCATGCAGTTTTTGTCAATATCGCGAACGGAATATCGGAAGAACGGATGATTGATCGCCGTTTTGGTAGCTGTCGCGTGTGATATTGTTGGATCAAAGAAGATATCATGAGTTTTTCTTCCGGATTTATTGTCTGGGCCTGTACTGATGGCCCAGTTCTAAACGTTCAACATTGCTAAAGTTGTCGAGAGTACTGGCGCAGTACTGGCAAGGCTATATTCGCCAGAATCATCACTGTTTCTCAACCGTAGACAGACAGTTCTGGTTCAGTACTCGATCTCCACAACTGAGCAAAGGCCCAAGTAACAGAAAAACGGAACTGTTCCAGCATCAAACCAGAGTTGGCAACATCGTACGAGCTGGTATTCATACAACATTGTCTCATTACGGAATTGATCGTGAATTAGAATCCAAATCAACTTCATTTCAATAGACTCACCCTATGCCAGTACTGAGCCAGCGCTGATTACATTGTAAAATCCATGACAACTCAATGATACTCCAACAGTATCGCTGTAACGTCGTCCTGATACTGAGTTAGTTGGGAATCAGAAATCAAATTCATTCTCCAGTAGTAGAGCTCCTTTCGTAAGACGAGACTGGGCCAGTAGTGAACCAGATCTGATAACGCTTCGAAATACACGAAAAGACAATATACCACCGGTACTACCGGAGCAACGTTGTTTTAACACGGAATCAGTGGTGAATTAGAGTTAAAATCAAGTTCGTAACGACACATTTCTTTTGGTGGAACAACACAGGGCCAGTACCAAACCAAAGATGACAGTGTACACCACTGAGAAGATATGAGACTGTACTTAGTGTTGACACAACTCTGTTTAACTACGGGATCGATAGAGGAACGGCCTTCCAACCAACGGTCTAGGAATAAGGCTGTTTCGATGAAATCGAGATGTGCCAGCACTCAACCAGACTCCATAATGACGTAGAATACCGTAAAGAAACTACACTAAGCCAGTATTGATACAACTTTGTCTCACTACAGTTCACACTGTAGAAAATTTATATAGGAAACTTCGCATACATATTCAAAAGGAATCAACAAATACATGCGTTAGAAATTTTCCGTATTTCACTGGAAATAACTGGAAGATGATAATAAAAATTCCATGAAGTTTGAGATTTTCAGTCAAATTTATGGGAAATTTCATATAAATTTAACAGAAATTGATTTCCTATCGTATGATTCAAAATTTTCGATTGCTCCGTCTAGGAAAATTTCAATTATATTTCACAGTGTGGAAATACTGCTGTTTTAGTGAGACAGAGATGCGCCGGTACTTAGCCAGACTTCGTAACAACATAGAATATCGTAGAGAACCGACATTGTGCCAGTATTGATAGAATTTTGTTCCACTACGGTATCTGTGATGAATCGTCAGACTTGAACGGAATTATTACAATAAATGGTGACCCAGGTAGGAATTAACAAATGGCCCAAGCTTGGTGAAAGCTTGGGATGATAGCCTCGTGCCAGGTTTGGTGTTCAATATTGGGCCAGAACGCAATGCCAAGCATGACCCAATGTCTCATGATATATGTTTTGTGAGTTTTTTGGAGCTTGGATCATACGATTAAACCGGACCTGGCCCAAGTTGTGTATTTCAACTTTTGCCGTGCTTCAACCTGATTCTTCAAACATACTTCTTGAAGAAAAAAATGACATCATTTTTCATGCCATCCCTGCTAAAAATTTCCCATAGAAAACGATAAGATTTTTAGCAGGGATATCGGTACAACTCTGTAGAAATCACAAACATGGAGATGTGGCATAGGTTCTCAAATGAACATTGGTTGTACATTGGCCCAATATTGGTTCACCATGCTTGACAGTTTAATGTTTTGCCAAGCTTCAACCACTCGTTGTAATGACATTCCCTACGAAACGTGGTATAGATTCTCAAATAACAAATGGTTTGATATTGGGCCGATAGTGGTTCGCCATGCTTGGCAGCTTAATGTTTTGCCAATCTTCAACCACTTGTTGTATAGGCGTTCCTTATGAAATATGGTGTGGGTTCGCAAATAACAAACGGTTTTATATTGCGTTGATATTGGTTCGCCATGTTTGGCAGCCCAATATTTTGCCAAGCTTGCACCAGTCGTTATATTGGCATTTCCCATGAAACCCGGTATCGTTTCTAGAATGAACAACGGATGTATATTGGACCAATATTGGTTCGCGATGCTTGGCAGCCCAGTATTTTGCCAAGCATGGGCCAGTTTTCAATATTGGCATTTCCTACCAGGGGATTTGAGATTGACTGATGTGATGGAGATTCGGTTTCTCACTCGCAGAACCCGAGTTCAATCCTCATTGAGCGAAATTTCAAGAAATTACTTTCAAAATGCCTTCCTTCGATAACGACAATGAGAAAAATCTATTAGGAAGAATTTTAAATTTCTAATTTGATGTATTCTTTTTTGTTTATTTGAAATATGATAACACGGATAACTTTGGTTACCGATACTGTGCCAGTATTGGGTTGGGTTTGAATTTGCACATAGTATGTTATCATTCCGACTCCTTCCCATCTCTTAATTAGATCTGGCAAAACAACTGATCCTTTTGAAAAACCAGTACTGATACAGTGGTGAATGTTATTCTGGCTCTTACATTTGACGAATTCAACTGGCTGTGTCATGGTGAGAGTGCATTTGCCAGTAGTGGCAACAGTACTCAGCGAGTATTGGCCCGTGTTTCCATTTCCACATGGGTGGCCAATGTGGTTGATCGATTTTGTCAAGCTTGGTCGAGGTTTGGGAAGGGTGAGATCAGACCAAGTTTACACCGATGGTTTGGCAATGGCAAGCCTCATTGAAGAATCTCATTGATTCCGATGCAAAAAACCGATTCAAACCCATTGAGAATCAATGAGAAAAAAAAAGAGAAAGAATTTTTCATGGGTTTGAATCGTTTTTCTGCATCGGAATCAATGATAATCAATCGATTCAATAAGATTCTTTGAGTAGAGTTTTTAATTATAAAAGATAATATATTTTACTATGCTCGAGACGAAATTTTACATTATTTCAAGTTGTGTTGCGTTCATTTGCTTGTTTGTTGATGTTTTCAATACGTAAATGATAATACAAATTCATGAATTCTTCCTATTAACCGCCATGATTGATCCCGATGCAGAAACTGATTTACACCCTGGTAAAAAAAATCTCTCTGAATCTCTCTATATTTTCGGACATTTTTCCGAGAGATTCAGAGCAATTTCAGGGTAATTTAGAGAAGGTGAGAAACCTGTCAGATAGTCATACATCCTGAATCTCTCTTAATTTTTTTTATGTGAATCTAGGAGTTCTTCAGGATCTTTCTAAATCTTTCCGAATCCTCCAGAATTTCATTTATTAACAATTCAATTAGACAGTCTGAGTTCCTCTGAATCTCTTTGAATGTGTCAGAATTTCAAAGCTTACTCTAAATCAGCCTGAATCTTCCTGAATTCTCTTGAATTTTCCTGAATTTCCCCGAATCTCTCTGAGTTCTTCTGAATCTCTTTGAATCTCTCCGAATTTCAAATATTGAGAATTCGGAGCTCACTCTGAATTTGTCTGAATCCTTCTGTGAAGTTCCATACCCAATTTTTACTAAGTTTCGGGTTTCTGATTTTCCCTGAATACCTCTGAATTCTTGAACCAAAAATTTCGCTTCATTTATTTCTCTCTGAATCCCTCTGAATCTCTCTGAATTTCTCTAAAACTTCCTGAATTCCTCTGGAATCTTGAACCAAAAATTCCCCTCAATTTATTCCTCCCTGGATTTCTCTGAATCGCTCTGAATCTCTTTGAATTCCTTTGAACCCTTCCGTAAAGTTCCGTGCTCAATTTTTCTCAATTTCCGTTTCTCTGATCTTCCCTGAATCTCCCTGAATGCCTCTGAGATCTTGCACAAAAAATTTCACTCAATGTATCTCTCTCTGAATTTCTCTGAATCTCTCCGATTTCTTCTGAAAAGCTCATTACACAATTTTTCTCATCCATCCATCTCTGAATCCTTCTGAATTCCTCTGAATCACGATGAATTCCTCTGAATCCTTCTGAATTCCTCTGAATCACGATGAATTCCTCTGAATCCTTCTGTAGAGCGCCGTGCTCAGTTTTTCCTAATTTTCGTGTCTCTGATTTTTCCTAAATCTCCCTGAATGCCTCTGAAATGTTTAACAAAGAATTCCACTAAATTTATTTCTCTCTGAATCTCTCTGAATTTTTCTGAATCCTTCTGGAAAGTTCCATGCTAAATTGTTCCTAATTTCCGTTCTTCTGAGTTTCTCTGAAACTCCCCGAATGTCTCTGAAATCTCGAACCAAAAATTTCACTCAATGCATCTCTCTCTGAATTCCTCTGAATCCTTCTGACAAGTCAGCACACAATTTTTCCTAATCTATCTGTTCTTGAATCTTTCTGAATTTCCCTGAATCTCTCTGAATTTTTCTAGAACGTGAAATTTTCAGAGAGATTCAGAGAGATTTTTTCACCAGGACAACCATTACAAATTGATTTTCAATGGGTTTGAATCGGTTTTCTGCATCGAAATCAATGAGAATCAATCGATTCAATGAAATTCTTTGAGCGGGGAAAGCCTGATTCAGGTAAATATGCACGTTTATTCATTGAAAAAATAGAAATATAAAATATGATCCATAGATTGATGTTTATTTACGATCGGGTGAACGTTGGTTCCGTTGAATTACCGTCCGTCAGGTTCAAGAATAAATTACCCGAGCAGAAATTCATATTGGGTGTTCGATCAGGACCCGATCTGGAAAGCCTTATTTCAAATCAGGCCCTCATATGGAATGTAACGTGCCGTTGTATCAAAGCCCGATGTAACGAACTAAGGTAGAGTATGCCAAATTACGAACCTATCAGGACCAGGTCTGGTTAACCCTAATCAGGCGGACCAAATCGTGGCCTCACCAGGACCGGATCAGGTGTGACAAAGAAAGGTGAGCCCAATCACTGCCCGATCGGGCCCATATGGAACATGAGGCTGGCCATACATTTTCTCTGTTCGGGTGGTACCTATTCGATCGTTATTTCGCCACGTCACACCAATCTCTTCTACCAGTCGGAAGCAACGACGGTTGGTTGCCACTTTTAGACCAATACTGCTCCAATTGTTCAAGTGAGACATGTGACGGCGTTCGACTGGAATTTCTACATGGCCAGTTATCGCGATGTGAACGGTAATTGACCCATCTTACACAAGTATTGCTTGGCACAAATTTTTCCACGAGGAATATACATATCAAACTCCATCTGGATCTTCTTCGAAACCCATTTCAATAACTGCAATCCTTATCAGTGAGCTCCTTCGGAACCAGTGCAGGGAGCTTCAATTGAATTTTAAAAATAATCCAACTGAGGACGACTTTGATGTCTGTTTAGAATATAAAAGTTCTCGAATTTCGCCTTTGTCAAGGCACTTTTTGAAACTCTAGGCCGCTCCGCGTGTGGAAATTTTTCCGGGCTCAGACCTGGGCCAGGTTTATAATTTCTACTTCAAATGTGGCCCTGGTTAGGACACCTGGATTGACCCCAACTGGGGGTGTTACGCTTTCCAATCCAGGCCTTGTAATGGTTCCCAAACTTGGCCCAAATGAAAGTATTTTTTTTTTTATTACCTCCTCCCAATGTTTAAAGAAAACTGATTGAGAAAGAAAACTTTCGATACAAAAAATAATGAAATAGAATTTAAACCAGACAGGATTCTGACCCGGATCTGAGAGGTTCTGTTTGGCTCTGTCTGGCAGTTCCATGAGTGTTCAAACTGATGTACAAACCAAACAGTGTCAGACAAACCTGTCAGCTCTGGGTCAAAATGTTGTCCGGGTCTGTCAGATATTTTGAATAGGGGAAACAATGATAGCAAACCCAGGGCCTCTATGGGGTGTGACTGGGCATGCTCAAATTACAATACCTGGGCAAGACAATGGTAGCTTTACACTATTAATTTTTGTGTAACACATAATATTTTATGCACGTTTAATTGATTGATATAGAGATTGTACAGTACACGAAATATTTTACAAGCTTTAAAAATGTAATCAACAAAAATTGTACACATATTGTTTATGCACGATCAGAAAATAAAATTAATTAGTGTATAATTATTGTACTCCTAATTTAATTCATAGTAATTAATCAATGAAACGAAAAAAATTTCTCATATGGATTTCATTTGTAATCTTTATAATTAATCACATTTTTTGTCCGTGCATGAAAACATGTGTACGATTTTTGTGAATCACTTTTTTTTTCTAGCATGAAAAATATTTAGTATACAATTTTCTTATCAAATAATTTCACGTGCATCGAAGCTCATGTGTTGAATATGAGGCATTAAAAGAAAAATTATTAGTGTAAATACTTTTGTAGTGTATGATTCTTACGTGGCCTGTCATCTACATGGGCTGTGGGTGGGTATCCCCAGATTAAAATATCCAGGAAGGACACTAGCAACCCCAACTGGGACCCACATGGGCCGTGAGTGGAGAATTCTGATATTGTACTTTATGTTATACTTTAGGATGCCCAGGATTGATTTCCACACGGGTTTATTTTATGATTGATTTTGAATTGAAAATTTCCCATCCATATTTTGGAACCCTTGGAGTGGTTCGAGCCTTCAAATTCCAGGTTTGACAAAATGAGTTGGTTTCCACATGACCTTCAAAGATTATCAATTTTTTGATAAACCCCAAAAAAATGTCACCAAAGATCAGACATCTATTCGACATCCACGCATATAAATCAATCGAATCACATTACCAATGAACGAGTGGAATTCACTTTCAGGATCCAAAGTGACAGTTTTTTTTTTCTATTCCCAGCTAACGATTTTTCTCTTCACGCTAATGAACCGTATATAACCGTATCTTCTCTCGTTATATAATTGGAACGGTTGGCCGGCTAGTCGGCTGACTGACCAAAAGATATTCTGTGAATAGTGGAAACTAGTCCAGGAAAAGGCTTGTCTGGGTCGACAATCGCCTAAAAACGTTACGTCCGAAGGAGCTGACTAAGCTCCACCTTCGAAAAAAAAGCGCACACTCACACACATATAGTTATATACACGTGATTGTGTTACCGATAATAAAGGGGCGAGAGAGTCGAAATTAGCGGTCTCTCTTATACAAATTGAACTGCCTTGGAGATGCTTGAAAAGGTTAGGGAATGTCCCAACAAGGTCACATAAATAAACGGATTTCGAACGATTTCATTTCATGTGGTTTCGTTTTTTCTTCTCTACGCGTGATAAAGAGTCTCATATAACGATGACGAGAACAGATCGAGGAGAAGGATTGTTGTGATATGTTCGGTGTGTTCACTTTAACCTACATTAAAAGTAGGGACTTATCGATTATCGTTGGGATAAGCCTAATAAGATTTTGAAGGCGCGGCCGATTAAAGTGAAGTGGAACCTCGGATTAAAATAATTTCTATCGGATGTGTGTACATCCTTCTCGGATTTCCATTCAGTTCTCTTCGTCGTTGTGAACTTTTTCGTGGAATAATCAAGTCTGAACCGTTTATAGAAACGAAACGAAACTTCAAATCCACAAAATTTATTTGGCTCAAAAGGAAAGCTACAAAATTTTGGGTTTTTAACAGTGAAGTATATCGTCGTTCAATTTCTGATCCGTTTCAATACCCTATTAGGAATGCTTTAGTAATAACTGACGAGTTTTGTCAAAACTACACCAAAAAAAATACTTTATTTGACCAAATGAACTGAAGTTCAAGCAACTTCAAATTAGTAACAACAATTAAAGTCAGAAAAATTAAATTTGAATTGAGTTGAGCCAACGCTCGTTTTGGTTATTCAAATATTAACAACTGTATCTACCCATGTGTGTACGGAACAATGGTCCAATCATGGTTCAAGCCTGGAACAAGACCTGCCGACACTTGTCTTGAACAATTCCATAAACTTGGCCCAGGCTTGGGAATGATAAGATCAGGACAAGCTTGGGCCAATGGTTCGTTCCAACCTAGTTCAAATGATTCGCCAAGCATCGATCAATGCTTCTTTCATCATAGATATCGATGAGAAGAGTAATCTGATCCATATTTCAGCTCAAAGTTCTTCCTCGGAATACCGTACATAAATCATCTTAAAACGATAGATTGAATGTGCCTTGGCAGTCTTGACTGGGACGAGCTTGGGTTTTTCCCAGTCTTGTTAATCCCTGCATGGGAAAGACATTTTAAAATCCTGTAGAGAGTTCTTCAAGATCATTTGATTTCCGTGTATGATCACATTCAAAAGTAGCCTATTACCATTGAGTCAAGTTTTATTCTTATTTTGATCAGATATATCTATCTTAGTGTGTGAAACTGGAGTGTGGGGCCAATCATGGGGAGGAGATTGGACTGGTCTTGGCCCGATAGTTATGCACAAGTCTTTATCCATTGTGAACTCGGAATTCGGTGACTGAATGAAAACACTGTGCCACTTATGTGGAAAACATCGGCTTAAATAATCATCTTAACCTTGGCTTGATTTTTACGCTTGTGCCAAGCTTGTACCAAGTGCAGTTTTTGGCCATTCCAAAGATACGAACAAATGTCCCATGACTAAGTATTATCCATCAGAAACAGCGGGACAATCATGGAAACAATCATCATGAGTCCAATTATTTCCAACGGAGGTTTGTTCCTGATACACATGCCAATCCTGGGACAAGCTTGGGTTTTTCTCTGCTTGGGTTGCTGGAACTAATTTGGAGTGAAGGTAACTAATTATTTTTTTCGGTGTAGACGCTTGCAAGTGTCTCGTAGGGTTCTGGCTAGTTTGGCGTTACAAAACTCGTCAATAACTAGAGCATCCCTACTTGGGTAAACGATTCAAACTTCAGCATCATTTATTTGGAAACATTGATAATTCAGGGATAAATGTTTTGTCTGGAAATAGAAATAGAGCTGAGACAGTGGAATCCCACAGTGGAACGAGAGATTGTAATTTTTGCTATAATAGATCGCTTGAGATATAACAATATCACCAACGTCCCACAAATTTCCTCCATAAATCAATCGATTGTCAGACACCAGAGATATGATAAATTAATGATCCCTTCCGTTTTACGACGTTCCGACCAAGACGTCCGAATGAAATTCGTCTAATTCAGAGATTGATTCTCAGGGAATTTCTATTCTGGTAACAGTTTAGATACATCGCATGTAAAACAGTTGAGTTCCACGGTCGTGGTCATTGACCACGCGGTCGTGGTATGTATGTACGTATATATTCGGGGAATGGAGTAATTTTCGATATCGCGCGAGGAAATCGAAAATCATAATTGACCACTTGATTTAGCGTATTATTATATGGTCATCGAGCTCGAATTCCCTCGTCGCCACGTGTAGAGTATGGTACTATTGTTATGACGAATCTTTCGGTTCAATTATACCCTGGGACGGGAGTTTGTTTGCATTTAATGAATCCCTATGTGGACACGATAAAATCAATTCAGAGATTCGATTCGATTTATCCAGAAAATTTAAATAAAACACCGCGTATGAGTTTGATTGAAATATTGCAAGAATTCCGCACGATATAAGGATATCAAACAAAATAACAAACTTTTTTCATCAAAGAATGTTGTATCTCACGCGATCTTTCGTCGCGCAGTTCGAAACCGGTGTAGAGATTGTCACGAAAAAATTCGAGGGAATCGATACTCGATGGGAGAAAAGAACAATATTGTACATAAAGTATTATTGAAAGTAATATCCTAGATCCGTGAATGTTTCCACACGTGACACCAAACGTAACGTCAACTTCTCTCCGGGGACTCAACTGGAACTTTTGGCGGCTCGTTTCACGAGTCGCGTGTTACACCTCGCGAGGAAGAGTCAAAAGAACTACGACGAAACAACAATGGGGCAGCGTTAGAAGGAAAAATTTTGTTGAATTTGATCAGTGAACAAAGAAAGTTATTTTTCATCAAAATTGTGTTGGAAATTACAGGAAAACATTGAATGTGTTTGAAAAAATTATAAAAACTATGAATTGAATATGCTCTTTGAATTTCTTGGAGTGGAAAATTCACTCTTGATGAGTAAAAATATTGCACTGAGAGAAATTCGAATAGTCACATGAACTATTTGGGAACAATCATTCACATTCAGTATTCACAACTATATAAATAGTTATGGTAACTTGTTTATAGTAGGGGAAACTATTTATATAGTTGCATTAAGTATAAAAAGAGCTGGAAAAATTATAAATGAATAGCTATTCTTTCGCGTAGTTGCAATGACTGTAGATTTCTCTAAATGTGCGAGTCCAAGAAGAGTGAGTTTTCACTCCATAAGGGTAAATTTTCATTCACTTTCAAGAGTGAAATTCCACCTTCTAATTGGAGCGAAATCCTCACTTCAAGAGAGTGAAAATTCACTCTTTAACAGTGGATTTCTAGTCCAAAAAAATTGAGAGAGTGGAATTATTGTGAAATTGTTTAAGGAATTTTGTAGAAATTAATTGAAAAATCATGACGGAATAAAATTTATTGAATATTGCGTAGATTTATTGAGGAAGCGGGGGTTTCGTTCTGTTGAAAAATCATGAATTTTCATTCTGAATGGCAAGTTTTCAAGAAACTTTTGGAATCGTGTTGAAAACAAATAATGAGTTCTAACCCAATGAACACACGCACGTTTTAAAAACGTCAAAAACAGTCAATAACCACACGTTGTAAATCAGTAATATTCTTGCGTTGATTCAACGTGAAAATGTCGCGGCAGATCACGTGTTTTCAACCATAAAATAACGTCATATCAACGGTTTGAACATCGTTTAAAAGACATCAAGTATTGACGTGTCCTAATGGTGGTTCTAAAACGCGAATTGAATCTAACAAATTATTTTGAAAACTTGTCATTCAATATCGAAAACAATAGTATTTCTGAGTATGACAGAATTTGGAAAATATGCCACGCTATTTACTATCTTGCTCTTTGTTGAAATTTTCACCATTGTTCGGTTCCGTTCGATATTTTTAGCAGAATATATCTTCAATTGAAGTCCAAACACAAGGTGTTATAAACACATTTTAAACGCGTGATTTAAACCCGTTCAAAACACGTTTTTTGAGGACGTCGTTTGATGGTTACTTTTGAATATTAGTTGAAATTACACGTCATCAAAACGTACTTCCTGGTCGTCTATTTCCCTATCAAATTTCAACTAAAAATCAACGTTATGGAATCAACGACTGATGCCCGTTTGACAGTCTAACGTTCTTTCAACGTTGAAACAACGTGTGTGCGTTTATTGGGAATCACAGTTCTTGAAGTTTGAATCGTTTCTAGAAACGAAACGAAAATTGAAAATCACATAATCTGATGGATCATCGTTATTTTCAACCTAGAATTGATTCCTTGCAATTGCAGATATTGTTTGAAAAATGCAATGCAAGATTTTGGTTTCTCTAATAGCTAAATATCGGGTTGCTCGAGCACAAATTCGTTCCAATAAACGATTCAAACTTCAGCAACATGGGAATCCAAATTGTAGGAAAACCAATTCATGTTGTTTATTGAGAATTGTTTATTCCCTTCGAATCGTGTTGAACTGAGATGCACTTAAAGAATTTTATTTGAAAAATTATCGTGAAATTTCAATGATCGAGGGACGAGTGGGAAAAATATCACCGTGCATTCTGTAAAACTTGTGGAAAATATCACTCTCAACTGTTTAGCAAATTTACTTATTTTCACAGGCTGCACAGTAATTTTTTGAAGAATTATAAATTGTCTTTCGATTGATGGAATTTCACGGTAATTTTTGAAACAAAATTCTTTCAGTGTGGAATCCAATGAAGTCATCCGGGAAACTTTACTGTATTTTGTGGAATTCTGTTAAAACATGAATTTTTTTAGATCTAATTAGATCTGATTTGGTCTCTTCAGATCCAATTCATTCTTTCTCGGGCGATTTAGATTGTTGAAATTCGATACAATTTGTTAAATTTAATTGAATATTAAACCAAAAAATCATAATATTCACAGGATGTCGATAAAATTCATTAAAAGTCGATAAACTTGTGTGAAAACTCGGGAACATGTTTCAACTGATTCCAGTGTTGAGAATCGTTTGAAGTTTTCGCCCATTACTGTTACATTTCATTGAATCTTTTATCGAATTTTGTTGAAAACATTTTCTAAAATCGTACCAAAGTTCAACACATTACTTCAACGAATTCCCATCAAATCCCACAATTTTTTCAATGATTTTCAATGAAATTTTACGTCACAGGGGAGAAACGAAGCGAACTAATCGTTTGTATTTTTTCAATAAATCGAGATTCCGATTATTTTTCGCTTGGCTAAGTTTTATCAGGTTTGAGAAAATCACGTCACTCTTCAAATCTGGAAAAATAACAGAAAAGTTAGCTTGTCCACTGTGAGGGAGATCTTCACTCGCTTCGAGTGAACTCTCTCTCAGCTTTAGGATGAAAAATTCATGATGGAATTGGAGTGGATGTGAGTTTCCAGCTTCAAAAGTTAGATTATCACTGTAAAACAGTGAAAATTTCATCCAAAAATTTGAGGAGTTTATTTCTGGGTAGCCAAAGTAGTGAATCTCACTCTCAAAATTTTCTTCTTGATTTGATAATCAAATAGAAATTGGTAAATCTACTTGTATACCCAAATATCTTGAAATAAGCTTTCAAATTAGCATTGTGAAATTGCATTCGGCTACAAAACCGGAATCCACTTTTTCGGAGGTTTTTCGTCCGCTGAATCCGAATCCAAGGTTTAAATATCTCAATTAGCTCTGGTTTTCGAGATATCCTGACCTAAAAATACAAAAACAGCAATTTTAGCCTATATTTGACATAATTTAGCATCGAACTCCTTTCCGTACAGCCCAACCACTGATCCTCCACCTAGAACTTCGGTGGAATGAGAGTGGAGAGTTGGTGGAAAAATGGGAGCAGTGGAAATGAGGGAGAAATCAGGGAGAGTCTTCGTTGGAGCAACGGAGAGGCGACGGAGAAATTTCTAACCTCTGTATTTTCAATAAAATTCACGATAATGCATTTACAAAATCAGATCTGAATGTATTAATCCAGCAACATGAATTTTATTGAAAATATAGGAGGCGGACATTTCTCCGTGGCTTCACCGGAGACTCTCCTTTATTTCTTCCTTATTTCCATGCACTGTAAAAAAATGTCACCGGAAAATTCCAGTACATGTACTGGAAGTCATTAACCTGTACATGTACCGGAAAATTTCAGCACATTTGTACTGCAAAAATTCAGTGCAAACGTTATGGAATTTCCGCATAAAAACTGGAAATTTTCTGAGCCTCGGTACTGGAATTTTTCAGTACACGAGCTGGACTTTTCCAGGACATGTACTGGAAAATTAATGCTGAAAATATCCATGAAAATTGAAAAAAAATTGCTCACGCAAAGTGATTTTGCAGGGTCCTTGTGTTCCAAGATGATTGAGAAACTTTTGATCGTTCATTTGGATGGACAGAAACTCATGTCTACCTAACAGGATTTGAACCCACACTTTTCTACCTGCCTACCAACTGAAACCTAAGACCTAACCGATGAGCTATAGCGCGACATGTTGGAAGGCCAGCTTGGGTTACTACATATGCTTCATATCTAGAACACAAGAGGATAAGTCTTGGAAAAACCTCATATATCAATTTCATTGGCTACAATTACAATTATTATTCAAAATCTCAATCAGGAAATTTTTAATATAAAGACTTGAAATTTTTCCTGCCAGAAATGACGAAGTCCAATAGAAGTGGAAAATTTCAGTACAACAGTGATTAAATTCCGTTGCATAGCAACTGGAAAATTCCATCACACGACCTGAAAATTGCAGTTCAAAACCTGTATAATTCAAGTGCATAGTAACTGGAAAATTCCATCACAAAACCTGAGAATTGCAGTTAAAAACCTGTATAATTCCAGTATACCAACGATTAGGTTTTTTTTTCTAAATTCCAAATTTTTTCTCAAGTCCTTTTTGAGGGAATATTTTTTTTTGGTGCACAAGAACTATAAAATTGTAGTACGAGCCGGTAAAATTTTCGCGAAATCATGGCAAAATTTCAGTACATCATCTCAAACTTGAAAATTCCAGTACAATGACTGAATTTTCAGTTATGCTTGGTAAATTTTCAGTAACGTAACAACAAAATCTCTGTACATGTACTGGAATATCCATATTCCAGTACTAGCACTGGAAATTACCAGTCCAGTTGCACAGTAAATTTCCAGTTTTTTTTTACAGTGTGGCTCCCATTTCTCCACAAATTCTCCACCTCTATCCCACAGTATAAGCTTTGCCCTTCCAAATACCGTTGAGTTTGCTCAAATATCTTTTGTATGCGTTGAAATATGGCATTTAGAAATTTCCATGTTTGTGAATCCATCTAAATCTGAAAATCTTCAATATGGAAATCTCAGGAAAGGCAAAACTTATACTTCGGAATGATCTTCATAGTTTCTTGAGTAACAGAAGAAGTTGTTCGATGCTACATCATCTCAAATATAGTCTAAAATTGTTGTTTTTGTATTTTTAGGTTAGAATATCCCGAAGGCCAGAGCTAATCGAGAGATTTTGCCCTTGAATTCGGATTCAGCGGACTGAAAACCTTCAGAAAAGTACATTCCGGTTTCCGAACCAGTCGAGCACCTTAATTTTTTATCCCAGTGTTACCGGAATGAGTATAACCCATTAACTCAATCGTGAACCAAGAAAGATCCAATTGAATCCGGTTGGACCCGATCAAATCCAATAATTTTACACCAGGATTCCATAAGAGTGTTTTTTGTGAAGAGAATCTTCCACCAGCTTCTATTAAGGCTTCGCACGAGACTCTCGTCTTCGATTAAAGAATGATCTATATTTACTGTTCTGAAAATTTGAGATATAGACATTTTTAACGGAATCAAGCTTCTTCCCAAGGTTCAACAAAATCACATGGAATCCCAATTTCATCGCAGAGGATAACGAAGATATTCTCTCAGTCTCGGTATCGATCTCGGTGCAGGTCTCGTTGCATATTTCGACAAACATCTCTGCTAATTTTGTTTGAATGATCAAGGTTCCACTCCATTCTCAAATCATCTCGATCATCTTGATATTTCAAGGGATTGGAATAATCATTGGTAACTATTTTATCTATCGATCACAAATATTTCGTATTGAAAATTAGAGTTCTTTCCATTCAGTCCACAGTAGATAACACTGAACATATTCAGTTCTGAGATTCAACACAGTTCTTCACTTTTTTTATCGAAATTCATTTCGATGGGATTCAAATTCCACGATAAGATTCGATGAACCGTCGAGGCTTTTTGAATCTCATTATAGCAGTTTGGAATATTCACATTAAGTCTCTTTGGAATTGATGGAATCGAATTAAGTGGGAAAGTTCTTATCGCAAATTTTATTCCAATTATTTTTCCTTTTTCATATTTTTGTTGTTGAGAAATCAAGTTGAGGGATGGATTTCAAACAATCCATAGATTCATGAGCACAATGGTGAATCATCTAAATATCATTTATGATCAATTGCTCGAATGATCTTTGAGATTCCGGAGTGGAGTCCTGTTTTATATCGATTAGTTACCAACGTTCTCCGCTCTCGTTGCAGTTGGATTCAGGGCTCCATTCCGGAAGCTCGAAATTTGTATCAAATACCATCGTTCCCCGGGAATAAATAATGAGATCTAATCGAATTCAAACATCCCTTTGTTAAGAAAAAATCAAGGTTCAGGTTTCAAAAAGATTTAGCATCAAGATTCAATAAGTTTTCTTTGGAAATGAACCATCGAATCTAACCAAATTTAATGGAAAATTTCCAAATTGGCTGTCACCAGATTGACATTGTACAAGATTCGATCAGATTTGGCAAGATCCGATAGGTTTCATCATCGAGGGAGCTCCACGTACACTGCAAAAAGAACTTCGGGAAAATTCCAGTATTAGTGTTTCAGTCTCGGTCTCGTCCGAATCACTATCCAGTATCGTACTGGAAGCAATTAACCTATACATTTGTACTGAAAAATTACATTCAAATCAGGAAATTCTTGTATTTATACTGAAAAGTTGAAGTAAAACACATGAAATTTCATGTAAAATACGGGAAAATTCCGGTACAACAGGAATTGTCTTGTGCGTGAGCTGAAAAATTCGTTATGAACAGGAATTTTCCAGTTCCTGGGTACCGGAAAATTCCAGTTTTGTTCTCCTCACTCTAGTAGAAATTTGATCAGGCATTCCCTATTCGTAATAAGGTCTTCATCAGGTTGAAATCCGAAAACCGTGAATAAGAAAAACTGTATGGGTCCTTACAAGGGACTCATCTGATTCCCCTAATAGGATTCAAATAGAGTTGTAGCGCAGGGGTACATCAGGGCTCGGATGAGATTTCCATCAAATCGAGCAGAATAGAGAAAACCGTAACGAAACCTGATGGGGACCCGATAGGGAAGCAGGCATGCCTCATCAGGCCCTGGTATTTTCCCGTCCAAAATTTCTACTGGGGCACTTACTTTCTAAATCTGGAAGAGTGAAAAATCACATGTTTCACTCCGCTGAGTCTCAGAAGTGAGCCAATCCGTTCCGAGTGTAATTCTCACTCGTTTCGAGTGAACTCCCACTCTTTGAAAGTGGAAAATTCACTCTGAAATTGAAGTGGCTGAAAGTTTCTAGCCTCAGACCTCAGACTTTCCCTCTAAAAGAGTAGAAATTGCACTCGAAATCCCGACAAGCTCACTTCTGGCTGCCTAAAGAGTGAAATCTCACGCTAAAAATTGCAGAGAACACGAGATCAGAACCCCACATCCAACAAAACAGATCTAGACCCAAGTAACACCAATGTGCGTCAAATATTCTCCGAACGTTCTTAGAATATTTAAATGTCCTGCAAACATTCTCAGAATGTTTGACGCACGTTTTGTGGTACTAGGGGATAGATCTAATTCCCGCATTCGAGCACCATGCGAGTGAAATTCACTGTTCAATAATAATTCCACATTTCGTGATATTTTTGTGCATACAAATTCATATCCACCGCTTCCAAAGTTGTACTTATTTTTAGATCTAGACAAATCTATTCGGATCCAATATAATCATCTCTTCTCTCACCCTAAACAAAATGTAATAACTCTAATTCTGGAACAACCATAAATTATTCAAACCCATCAACTCGACGACTGAAATACAACAACACAGAAATTGCCGCGAGACACTTCGCCGAAGATTTTTCGTTGATCACTTATTTTAAATTCGCGAGACGATATTACGCACGACACTTGTTACGACTTGTCTTTTAGCCGACCGAAATGAGAATCATTGTGCTCCTTACGCCCACCGAGTTTGATTCATTCTCGTATTTACCAGCAACGATAATGAGACAAAAGCCGAAACCTCAACATGAATTTGCATGAGAATTAGTTCATGAATTCTCTATTTAAAAGAGGAGATAGAAGAAGAAGATTGAATCTATGAGGATACCACTCCGCACGCTCTGTCATTACAACTGATAACACTCTCCCGTGTCATCAAATTAAGGAGAGAAAATAAGAAATAAAGAAAAAACAACACACACAACATTATTTATTTCATTAAATTTATTTTCCTCGTGTCGAGGATCGATTAAATCACCTGACGGAGCGTGTACAGCGGTGGTACGCGAGTTAATTAGCAGACTCTTAATTAAGATTATTATACGACGACTCATTCTACTCTACCTCTCCTTTTCGCTCATCATTTCGTCGACGGTTGACATTTTCTTAGTCCGAGTCACGTGTCCCTTTCTGGCATCTATCTAGCTATCATCAACCAACGTAGACGAGGGACAGCGTGCAGCGGTGGTGTAGGGCAAACTCAAAATCGCAAAGAAGAACCACTACGAGTGGTAGTGGTTCTCCTCTCGGTCCTCTCTCATCCCTCTCCTCTCCCCCGCGTTCTCCTTTCGAACGGTTAGGATATGTGTTATGTAGGGAAAAGAAGAGAGAGAGAGGAGAGGGAGATTCTATTTTTGTACACCCTGCTTGGCCTGCAGCGCGCGTTGCCACGTCACAGGGCCATTGCACCCAGTGACGTCACGGAGGTACAGCGTCATCGACCAATTGGAAGTAGCCGTTAACCCATTAAGCGGTCGGCTGCTCGTTCCAATGCGGTATTCTGACCTCCTTCCTATTCACCAACTGTTTCGTTGTTGTTACTCCACCGGTTGAGCTCTCCCATCTTTTAATGATGACTTAACCAAGTACCTCAACGAACTTCATAAACTACTCTCTTTTCTCTCCTTGAAAAACCTTCAAATGTGGAGCAATAATGAAACACGTCCTTTTCCTTCTTCTTCTTCTTCTCCTCCTCTCGTTCGAAGTAATCGAAAAAGCCCTTGTTAACGATCCACAAAGTTTCATTGTCAACAACGATATCGGTACCTCTATTTCCATCGAGTGGGTATTTTCTTTCAAAATCTAATTCTAATCGTACGTGAGAGGTAGTCAAAATAGAGTTGAGCCTATCCGTTTGCTTCGCTACCGCGCCATTGTGAAACGAGAACAACAAGTTGAATCGATGATGGAATTTCAATAAGAACATCAATCGTTTTGTTCAATTATTATTCTTTCGTCTCTCGTTTAGTGTGAAATGAAATTGTTGAGAAGAGGGTGAAGAAACTGATATTGTACTCTCTCAACAATCAAAGATTCGATCGAAGGCGTAGGTTACGAGGGAGCGTGTAATCTAATATAAAATATAATTTCATCCCTCTTCTCGAACTTAGATGAACTTATAATACAAGAAGGTACCACGCTGTTCGTGGATTGTAATGTAATTCCAGTTTGATATCGTAGAAAATTCAAAGAGAATCCTGATTCAATTTCATCAATGTTTTAATGCTTTTATCTAAGGCTTTTCGTCTGATCATTCGTTGAATATATCATGCTCGAAGGAAATTATTTCGGATCGATATATACGGAATGGTGGGTTCCCAGGTGTGCTACATTTTGATGAATGAAAAATTATATCATTGGCAACGATATCCTGGGCCAGGGTCTGAGACGATTCTAGCGGTGCAGTGAATTACAATGAGAATGATCAATGATACGAAAATGTACATTGTGAAAAGTGCGGTACCAAATGGTGTTAGAATAATTCAAAATATTGAAGAAAAATTATTATTTTTGTTTCCAAAACAAAGACATCGTGGACCAAGTCTGAAAATTACAGTCAATTTTTATTCAATTGAGTCAACTTCAGAGGGTTGAGATTTTGATTTCATCATAGGGATTCAAAAGATAATGTAAAAAAGTGGAGTGTTATTCTACTGGAATCTAATTAATCGGAAATTCACATCAGCTTACAGACAACGCCTTAACACCTACTTAGTATACCATATTCGGGGAATCAAAGTCTTGCAAACTATATGTTTTTCAATTATATTATTGAATTAACTTGTATGATTGACGGAATTTGGACATTTACATTTCGTAGAAAATTTTGCTTCCCAGGAAGACACGAACTCTGGTTTCACGCAAGTGATTGAAAGATAACACGCGAACCACTGTGAGATTGGGGAGTTTTGGACGTCACTCGAAGGCATTCAAGCATCAGAAGAAGCGAGTCAAATGTTGCGCAAAATTTTTCCATAAGTTATGCATTTACGGGAAATTCCAACTGCGTAACAATGAAATCCACGATGAAGATCAGTCTCTACATATAAGTTTCAGTCTTTTACGGATTCCTGGCGAGTAAAAGAGGGGTTCAAAAGTAATAACTTACAAATATCAAAATGTTTATAAATTTGTTTTCTAATAACTGCAAACCAAGAGGAAACCTAATTTTATATTTGAAGTTCAATGTTGGGTGTGCAAGTTCCTGAAATAACCACCTATTTCAAATTCGGATTTATCGAGTAATTGATCAATCCTAAAAAGTATTTCGTGGCTGTATCTAAGTTTAAAAATTGTCCAATGAAGATATGATAATGAGTTTTGAAAGAGAATTGATTTATCACGTGTCCAATGTCTTCTCACTCTTCCATTCTTGTCATATGTACCAGGTGTGTAAGTATGAAACCGGAATTTTTGTACAGAAAAAACACGTTTATTTTAATGAAGAAGGACAACTAAAAATTCAATGGGTCTGGTTAAGATTGTCAAGAAAAATTTGTTTTTCCAACATTTTTTTCTCATGGAAAGAATTGAGATATCGTTTTGGAAATTTGTAAGTATGTTCATTAAGCATTAAATATTACACAAAATATTTCTTTCAGATTCGAATAAATTTTCTTTTTCGTTACACTAATTTAGACAACACAGAAACCAAAGAATGACGGTGGGAGTGATTTGGGGAGACCGGTTGATCTGAGAAAGGAAAAAAACATGGCAAATTATTCCTGGTTGAAGTGGCTATCGCATGAACTAGGATATTTTTTTTCCATCAAAAAATGACAAAATGGCAGGCATCTTCCGAAAAAATCGGTTTTTGAAGGTGGAAAATCGGATAGAAATCGGAGAATTTTTGACCAATCGAAAAGATCCTAGTTCATGCGATAGCCATTTCAAAAAGGAATAATATGCCATGTTCTTCTCCTTTTTCAGATCATTCAGTCACCCCAAATCACTCCCACCGTCATTTTTCAGTTTTTTTGTTGTTTAAATTGGTTTACTGAAAAAGAAAGTTGGTTTGAATCTGGAACAGAACATTTTGTGTAATATTTAATGTTTAATAAACATACCTACAAATTTTCAAAACGAGATCTCAATTCTTTCTGTGAGAAACTTCACAAAAATATTCATGACTCCCATAATTTTTGAGTGCCCCCGGATTTCGGAACACCAAAATTTCCGTGAAACTTGAGGCTATCACTATGAATTTTTTACAATTTCTAAAGAGGGCGTTTTTTAAAAAAATCAGTTCTTCTTTTTCAAAAAAATTTATCTGAAAAGAGCCGCTAACGATACATATATATGAATTTTCTCAGGATTTGTCATCATTCCATTCTCGAAATATTCCAAAATGAAACAAAAAAAAAACCATTTCTCTTTGTTTATCCGGTCAAATCTGCGAAAATGCGCCGAAGGGGCTAAAATTTGGTGAAACTCCATCATTTGGGTTCCTCTATCGACCCTCAAGATCTGGAATAAATCGAAAATGTGAAGGGAAATCGCTGCTGATTTAGTATAGAATGCCCCAGCAGAGAATAAAGATTTACTCTTCAGGGCGTATATTGAATCCTGTTACAGAGAAGATTTGCGAAGATCCTCTTTATCTTCCACATTAAATATCTTGCCCCACCTCAAGTTAACACACGGGCTCCAAAAATACCTCCAAATTAGAATTAACCTCAACCAAAGGGCCCTTATTGATTAATATTTCGCCTAGGTTTCTAATAGCGTCACGGATATGTTCTATTAGTACTGACTCCTCACGCCAACGCTGTGGACAACATGTAAACAGAAACCTGTTTCACTTTGTAGCCGACTGTCTGTCATTAAAAAACCACAAAACGAAGTTTCTTGTCTTTAGGCTTAAGGACCCTGGTAAAAAAAATCTCTCTGAATCTTTCTTAAATCTCTCTGAATTTCTCTGAATCTCTTCATATTTTAGAACGAATTTCAAAGAGATTCAGAGTAATTTCAGAGTAATTCAGAGAAAGTTAGAGACTTTTCCGATAGTGATACGTCCTGAATTCTCCAACTTTCTCTGAATCTCCCCGCATATCCCTGAATCCCTCAGAATTTCATATATTTAAATTTCAAAGCTCCCTCTGAATTTACCTGAATATCTCTGAATTTCTCTAGATCTCCCGGAATCTAATGTATTCAGATTTCAAAGCTTCCTCTGAATTTCTGTGAATTTCTCTGCATCCCTCTGAATCCCTCTAAATCTCCGGCAATTTAACATATTCAGATTTCAAAGCTTCCTCAGAATTCCTCTGGATCTCTCTGATTTCCTCTGAATCTCTCTGAATTCCTCTAAATATCCCGGAATTTAATGTATTCAGATTCCAAAGCTTCCCCTGAATTTCTCTGAATTTCTCTGGATTACTCCGAATCATTCTAAATTCCTCTGAATATTTCTAAAAACTTCCATGCACAATTTTTCTTAATTCATCTCCCTCAGGAAGTCTCTGAAACTTTCAGAAAGCCTCTGAAATGCAGGACCACGAATTGTACTGGATTAATTCCTCTCTGAATTTCCCAGACCCCCCCCCCCGGATCTCTCTGAATTCCTCTGAATCTCTCTGAATTCTTCTGGAAAATCCCACGCACAATTTTTCCTAATTCACCTGTCTCTGTGAGTCTCTGACACTCCCTGAATACCTCTGAAATCCTGAACCAAAAATTTAGCTGAATTAATTCCTCTCTGAGTTTCTCTGAATTCCTCTGAATTTCTCTGAATTACGCTGAACCTTTCCAAATTCTTCTGAATATCCCTGAAAAGCTCTACGCACATATTTTCCCTAATTCACCTGTTTCTGTGAATCTCTGACATTCCCTGAATACCTCTGGAATCCTGAACCAAAAATTTAGCTGAATTAATTCCTCTCTGAATTTCCCAGAATTTCCCTGCATCTCTCTGAGTTCCTCTGAATTTTTCTGAATCTTTCTGAGAAATTCAAAGCACAAGTTCTCTCAATCCACTAGTCTCTGAAATCCTCTGAACCACGCTGAATTGCCTTGAATTTCTCCGATTCTCTCTGAATCTCTCTGAAACGTGAAATCTTCAGAGAGATTCAGAGAGATTTTTTTACCAATGGGAGGGATGAAGCAGGTATCTGGATCGAAGTTTTGGGTCGGTGCCGAATCAACGAAATACCAAATCAACGAAAAAAAATTTACTAGCAGTATGAAGTTGTCATTTTGTTGCAGTATGAAATGAAATTAGTCATAGATCATTGATTAAATTAAACGAAAAGTAACAAACATTGATTTGCTAACACAACCCCACGGTAAACTTAATTTCCCTTTGTTATGTTTATGATTATAGTATAGTTATGTTTATGATAACAATAAACCGATTTTCGTTCTCTACAGACGTTTGAAATAGTTTGATTGTACCGATCGATTTTATTAGAATGATGAATTACGTGTCTACTGTAATAAACGGGTGCAGTGGATAGGTTAACATAAAGAATTTTCGTTTAATTTAATCAATGATCTATGACTAATTTCATTTCATACTGCAACAAAATGATAACTTCATACTGCTAGTAAATTTTTTTTCGTTGATTCGGCACCGACCCGAAGTTTTGGATAACCTAGACAAAAAGGGAATTGTAAAACTCTGCAAATTCATTAACTCGATCTGTTCTTCATCATAGCTTTAAGAACTAACTGCGCGCGGTCAGAACAGGTTCACACACATTGAACATTTATTCAATTCAAATGTACGCCGAATATGCACGAGGATATGTGAATGTAATTAATTTCCAAAAAAAAGCAGGGAGAAGGGAAGAAAAATCCTTCGTTTGTAAAGCATTTTTGTATTGTTTACTTGATATTTTGTTTACTTTGATATTTCAAATCGTGTAACTCCATTGTATGGATCTTTAGATCCTCAACAATAAAGTCATTCGATACTAATTCTTGGTAGACTCCCTACGAATATTCTTCAGTGATCCTCTTTTCCCCTAAATTGGCAGTCATTTTCCTAAATATTCATAGATGCTTTCTGACACCACGTGGTGCTAAAAGAATACTTTCTTGGTGTGCACTTTTTCTATTAACACCACCCATTTTTCACAGTGTATGAAATTATTTGTGCACCGATGCGGTAAAATGTACGGAAATGTACGGAAACACAAGAAGGAATCCGTTTTCACCCCCACGAGGGGTTGAATGAATTACAAATATGCACAATATTCTAAGTGGAAGGTAACATTTAAACACAGACAGACGCGATAATGCTAACCCAAGTGTCAACGCGTCGCAAGTAGTAACACGCGTTCATGCACAGACGAAGGAACAATGAAATTATTACTACACCCACCCGCGATACTACAGAATCAGAAAAAAATAAGAATTCTCCGTGTTCTCTCGTCACATCGGACCGTGTATATGTATATTCCGAGCAAAATGTCGTCACGTTTGAATTCTCCGAGGGTCCGGGATGAAACGGAATCGAAGAGTAATAAGATTGAGAATATTAAACGCAGAGAATTGGAAGAACGATTTATTTCGATGCTCTCGTGGGAGAGAGCGTGAAATGCACCGCACCGAGTGTTTGCAATTTTCATACGATGTGTTTTAGGTCGATGCGCAATCTCTCTCACGGATTTTTCATATTCACCTATAGCCACCGCATTGTACTCCATGGAGGATCAAATGCACAACACACACGGTTACTTGGACTGAATAATTCATGAATTGCGATGGTCACCAAGCGTCGCGTCGGTTTGTCATCAAACTTTCAATGACGTTCTAATTTCGTCATTATATTTTATATGTATATAAGGGTATGAAAATAGTCGTTGCGTGCGTGCCGCATTGTGATATTCCTTTTCCTACTTCTGTTCCCAACCCAAAGAGATGGGAGAGGAGGGAGGAACATGACAACGTTGTATAAGATTACACGAATATATTTGAAAAGTTCCCGGAAAGCTTTATTAGTCACCACGCTTGGCCGGAAATATTTTCCAGTAGTGCTGTGAGTATTGTGTAAATCAACGGGAATGGAGAGTTCTGCCGACAGTCGGGACTTTAAAGAGACTCTTTGAACCAGTTGAACATTCACTAATGGTGCCGGTTGTTGAACACTTTGCTCGCTTGTTGCGAAATTCAATTGGGAACACCTGCTCTGAATGCACTTTACAATACGGTGCAGTTGGTTTGAATAATTCGGGGATCTGTCACACAATGATTTATCGAATTGCAACATATTTGAATTATTGTTCTGTTCCCAAAGTATTGATTTGCATTCTTATTTTGTCTCTGAAATCTAACCAGAAACATCGCTGGAACACATGCTTGCTGGTAGGTATCGGACCTTTTGTCAACTCTAGCAATTTCCTAGGAGGTGAGGGAGGAGCTTGTGGATTTAACAGGCTTGTGAGTGGAGCACCCACATGTTTCGGTTGGTAACATCATGTTCCTTTGTATAATGATCTTTCATGTGCATTTGACGAAACACAAGCCGTCGCTTTCAGCCGTTTTAGACACACTCGGTTAGAAAAGTAACGGGAAAAAATTCTATACCAGAGTCTGGAGCCTTCACAAACTACCCTTCACTCCTGTTATTAGGGTGGAGTCCTTAATTTTATGGAAAATTTAACCTGTATGCTTTATCCCTAAATAAAAATCATTTCATAAACTGTTATTCGATGTTCCTGAACATATACGACAACCTTGAGGACCTTAGGATTAACCTGTAAACTACAAACCGGGGTGGATATTCACCCCACGGGTTTTTTGCTTTTAAAATCGTTCTGAGAGCAGTATAATTTGATTCATAAGTACATGAATTTCTTCGTTTTTTCATGCCAAAGAGATTGGCGAAGAACAAATTCAATTCCGTCAAAGTTGAGTTGGTGAAAAAACGATTTCAATGGCTGAAAGTGCCGAAGAACAGCCAAACCGGCATTTAACGGACGAAAAATCATAACTACTCTTCTAGAAAACCGATTTTCAAATTTCAAACAGGATTTTGAAGGGGATGCATGAGGCTTTGAAAAAACGGATACCATTATGATGTTTTGCCGAAGAAACTCATTTATTTGGGACTCTGAAAACTCACAAAAATTGGGAATCTGATCTATGGAGAAGTCAACTAAAACTCGAGGGAAAAATTGGGATGCAAGAATATATTTTTGTTTCTGTCATGCAAAATGTGAAGGAAGAAGAGAAATTTGACACATTGAATCGGCGCTTCTCAAATTTTATCCTTTCGCCATCACACCCCTAATGGGAAAACACCGATACTTGTATTTTTATCGGACTTGTCCGATTATGAAACAAATCGATGGATTTCCGATATTTATCGGGTTTTGTTTTTGTGACAAAAATACCATAAAAATGATGTTCTCTTACATTTGAGCGGTTTTAATCTTCAATACAACTCCTAATACAACTCCTGGCTGGAGGAGCTTAAAGAATTCTGAATGGTTGGGAAATCATGACGGTTTTTCAAAAAGACGCGATACCAGCATTTTCCAAAGCATCGGGGGGTTGTGAAACACACCTTTAAATGAAAGAAAGTGGCGTATTTTAATGAAACTTCTTCATTCAAACAATAAAATATAGCAAAATAAGTGGATGTCTCTTCCTTTCAGTTGAAAAAATAAAAGGAGAAATTATTTGCATAAGAAAAATGTAAAAAGTTTGAAAAGAAAAATCAGAAAAAAGCTCAATTATTCCGACTTGTAATGAATGCAAGTGTAATAGTGTGCTCCTAAGTTGATGTTCCGTATGAAGCGGTTGCGGGATCTATGTTGGCCATTCTCAGCTTCAAAATGTAACATGACAATTTCGATTTATCGATGTTGTATGCGGTACTAACGGTTCTTAGGGGCTTGTTTTGGATGATAATCTCTTTATTGGCAAGCACAAAGGCAGGGATATTAATTGATTATACTTATGACGCGGCATGATTAAAGAAAATACAAGAAATCATAGAAAAATCTGGAGAAACACTCAGCTCACAGAAGACGAACATTAAAATTGCATGAAACATTCGAAATATCCACAAAAAATGCGACAAACGTATGTAAATCACGATTTTAAATCGACAGCTGTGTAATATGCCTTGTCTCACAACCCTCCGAAAATGTTGTCTCGCAACACCCCAATTTCTATATTTTCAAAATGGTTACTGCATCATGGCTACATCAAATATTTATGCAAAAATTCTTTTACGTGTTGAAAGCTTGTTTTCCAAGGCATAATCTGTATAAGTTCACTTTTGTGAATAGCTTGGAAAAGTAATTGAAGATACCACAAAAACGAACGCTCAAAAAAACTCTCTCCAACGACAATCAAATCTCTACTTGGAGAGACTATGCATGCGTATCGATATTAACAAATGTCAATTGAAAAGTGACATCTGAACGAGAAAAACAATTGACAGTGGTCCCTAGATGTCGGATTTTAGAAATATAGGTGCCGTGAGTGTGTCTCATGATTCCCCGTGTCTCATAACTCCCCGGTCTCCCTTACGATAATTATCCAATGATGGTTTTGTATGATGGTTTTATATCGGACAATTATTACCGTACATATCGTAACAAATATCGGAAATTCATTGATTTGTTTCATTATCGAATTTCGAAGTCGATAAGAATGCGATATAATTGACACTTTCACGATGAAATCCCGACAAGATGCAAGTATCGCGTTCTCCCATCAGGGATTGTGAAGAATTGCTTCCCAAATTTCATATAAATTTATGTGGAACAATTAACACATAAAGTTTGTATCAATTTTCAAAATTTGTCAAACTTTTCATACAGAACCATGATTTTTCATACATTCCCGTACGAGAATATTTCGCTGAAATAACCATGAATTATATCTGAAAAGACTATGAAAAACACTGATAATTCCTGAAATTTCTATGGAAAAGCTAATATTTTTGGAACATTTTATACGGATTTTTTTCCGACTTTTTTCAGAGGTTTTCAAGGGTTTTCAGTTGTTTTTGAGACACATAGGAACGAAATTGCACCTGGAAAAAGCTCTGACAAAAGTCTGAGAAATTTCTAACATTTTTCTGATTATTGGAAAAAAAGTTTTTTTTTAATTTTCAAACACTTTTTCATTTGTGATATTTGAATGTAGAAGATGAATGTATTTATATAATTTCGAAAATTTTTGCAGTGCAATTTCGTCTCTATTTATCTGAAAAAACAACTGAAAAACTCTGAAAAGCTGTGAAGAAAGTCTGAGAAAAGTCCGTACAGAATGTTCCAAAAATATTAGCTTCTTCATAGAAATTTCATAAATTCTCAGAGCTATTCAGAGTTTTTCACAGTTTTTTTCAGATATTATTCATGGTTATTTCAGCGGATTTTGTGGTAATTTTCATGAATTAATGATTGAACTAGATTTCAATTACAAGTTGCAGAATTGTCATATTCATCTGATATAGAAAATTTCAAACTGGAATGTATATCAATGTTTTACTATTCCCAGTATATTTGATATTTAAAATATGGAAATCATCACCTGAAATTATGAATCTGATGTTTCATTGTAAAAGGAGGTTTTAATACGTGAATTGAATTCATCTCAGCAAGGAAGAGAAAATTAACTCAACTACGCAAAACACTCACGAGAACTAGACACTGGAGTAGATATCAACCACACAAAAACTTCACGTCTTCATTCCGTCATACTTGACAAGGAACTCACGAATCCAGCAATATCGCCCCATTGTTAGAACCTTAAATTGAATTCTGATATAGATCTTTAGTCGATAATGTCACTGATTCATTCAGAAACGTAGTGCAAAGTTGACCTGGGGTAAATATCCACCCCGGTTTGTAGTTCTAGGGTTAATTATGATGAAGGATCTCATGCAGACTCTGGAAGGAATAACGCAGGTCCTGGGTGGGATCTAATGAGATCTAAGTACACGGAAAGACCGGGTCTATTAATATTTAGAAAAATGACTGTCAATTTAGAGAAAACGAGGATTTCTGAAAAATATTCGTAGCGAGTCTACTAAAAATTCGTAGTCGATGTATTAACAATTGATAGTTGCACACTGTGAAAATACCAATGAACCTATCAACTGTTAATATTTTGACTACGAATTTTTGGTAGACTCGCTACGAATATTTTTCAGCGATCCTCTTTTTCCCTAAATTGACAGTCATTTTTCCAAACGTTGATGAATTCTTTCTAAATATCAATAGATCCGGTTTTTCCGTGTAGATCCTATCAGATCTAAATTTCTGCAAAAATCTCAACAAATCTGTTCATATCTAGTAACACCTGAACATCTCAATTCAGACAACAATCTTTAGAGTTTTTTGATATTGACTCACTTCCAAAGATTCCAATTTTGCAAGGGATCCAAAAAAATGTGGGAAAATTCAGAAAGATTTGTAGAGATTCTGGCCAAAATTCAGATCTGGGAAGATCTGTATACATCTCAAGAAATCGACCTAGATTCCAGTAGATCTAATCTTTTTTTCTCGAGTCGACTAGTCCCAGGTTGAAATTCGTACGGGAGGAGATTACCAGTTCTTGAAGATATCTAAAAGGATACTGAATTGAGAGATCTTCAAGAACGTTCTTGAAGAGTCCTTAAAGATATTTTTCAGAAGTGTTTCCTGTTACAAATAATCTATAAAATCTCATTGACGGATGGGAAAATTAATAGGTTTCAATGGAATTCAATGATATTCAATTAGAACTTTCACCATTCGTGATAGGATTCAATAAAATATTCCCACTTTGGTTGGAAATAAATCTTGTGAAAGATTTCTGAAAGATGTCTTGATTCATGACATCTCCAAGACGATCATGCAAGATATCTTAAAGATATCTCTCGAAAGCGTTCGAAAGATATCCTCTTGGAAGACTTCAACAAGATATGTTTAAGAAATCTTTTCATGTTGCATAAAACATCTTTTCGAACACGAAAAGATATCTTTCAGAAAATTCTTCCTGATTTCTTATACTTTTGGGAGATATCTTTGAAAATTCTAAAAGATATCTTTGTGTCTGTTTGGATAACCTGTATATTCTTGCAGGAAAATAACGTTCAAATTATGAAAATTCCAGCACACACAGTGGAAATTTGAAATGAAAAACATGAAACTTCATGTAAAATCTGGTACAACAGAAATTTTCTAGTCCTATGGTACCGGAAAATTCCTGTATTTTTTCAACAGCAGTTACTAGACTGGTTGGTGGACTGATCAAATGAACGAAGAACATTGAGGAAATTCAAACATCTTGTGGTGCTGACTAACGTGAATTAATATTCGAAAGGTTTCGTTCACCTTACGAAAATCCAAATATTCACCCGAATCAATTCTATTTGATATGAAATTCTTTCCATAGCACAGTGGTCCAAAATCTCAAAAACCTGTTTTATAGGACCTTGAAGCACCGTTTGGTAATGCTAGTTCATCACGAATGCCTCCAGGAAACTTTTTATAACGTCTTGAATCTGAGTGAAAAAAAGTATCGAAGTGAACACAAGTTTGCACGAAAAAATATGCACTTTTTGAATGTCCAGTGTTTTTGAACGGATTGATTGATTTGGATTCTATGAGATGGCTTATAATCCTGAAAGTACGTACTTTCAGAATATGTAATCACATATCGCATGAAGAAACAATCCTAAGAGTGAAAGAACAATTTATACATACACAATTTTTTGGAATTGACAGTGAAATACGTTAATTAATCGAGAGATAAGTTAAGCGTGGGTCAACGTGGGGTCAAGTTTTCAATTGGAACATGGTCATCTGACATCCGAGGAAGAAATCTAAAAATATTGGCTGCTCAAGCTGCTAATCTGGCTGTTATAAAACTATTTGCAATGAAAAACGAAAATACAGCGAAAATGCTCTTTGCACGAAGTACCAAATGTGTCGAACAGAGTTTACTGATTGAATGACTTGGATGGAAATTGTAAGATAGAGGAAGAGAGAGACATCTGATGGTGACCCAGGGGCGGAACCAAGGATGAATATTGGGGGGGGGGGGGTTCACACTTATTTTTTGCACCCGATGACCTTTTTTCTTTTTTATCTTTCTTTCATTTTATTTCCCCTGGTTTAAAAAACCAATTGATTCCGATTCATTCCGATTAAACGTGCAAAATTCCGATTCAAATTTAATCGGAATCAATCGGTTTCAATCGGAAGTCTGCACATTTAATCGGAATGAATGGGTTTGTTTAATCAGGGTCCACATTCTTCCCAAAAGCGTGCGGGAATTTTATTCTTACATATGTTTTCTACAAGTTGTTTAGGGCGTGGGCGGTCCTGTTTTGAGAGAGAAAAATTAGTATCTTTTCAACGAAACATTCCCAGAAAAAATAACTCAGATGAAAATTCTTGAAATTGAAGGGAGGTTCTGTTCCTGCGTAAGAAGGAAACTGTTACCCGAAAATAAAATCATGACAATTCAGCTGATTTCACTCGCGAGTTTGAAAACAATTGATCATCGTTGCAGCTTCAAGTCGATTCGATATTCATCATCAGATCATGTGAGGTTGGTAATTATCGTTCCATGCTTCGGATTCATTACGAGTGTTTCTCCTCGTGCTATGGATAAATTACGAGATTCAAAAATGTTCTGTGCAGGCCCAGAGGGTAAGTGAAATGACTCAATACGTACGCAAGAAAAATGATTTCCAGCGAATTAGAATGTAACACTTGCCTTAAGCTCGTGTTACAAATGCTTCGTTCGTAAAAATAGACTTTTCTTCTATATTGTTATTTTGATCATTATTCCGTATTTCAGTCACTGCAGATGTTCAAAATTCGACAACGAATTCGTAATCGGGAACAAAAAAAACTACTTGGTGCCGAGTTTGAAAGAAATTCGATGAATTTTCAGATTTTCGTCCGCAATATTGGATCCGCCATTTCGAATTTTGAAAATTTGACACTGGATTCGTAATCAGCAACCCCAAAAACTGCTGGATACCGAGTTTGAAAGGAATTTGATGAATTTTCAGATTTATGTCCGCCATATTGGGTCCGCCATATTGAATTTTGAAAATTTGACAACGGATTTATAATCAGCGACCCCAAAAACTCACGAGTGGAGAGTTTCGAGCTCATTTGATGACTCCTAATAGTTTTGGCCAACTTTTTGGCATTTTGGATCACTGTGCATCACAAAAAAACTGTGATAATTTCTTCCTGAGAGATGAACAACCACAAAATTTTTCACGAGGGGGAAAATACAAACAAATGTACCTTTTGTTTGAGGATTTATAATAACACAATTCATTGGTTCAAGATACAATCATGATATTAAGCACACCTCAAAATATACTTTCGAAACTATCTTTACAATTTTTTTGGGACAAAAATATTTCGAAATGGTGGAGCTACGAGTTGGTACCTCGTTTTCGCGCGATGCAGCCTACAGGTCTCAATTTTCATCTAAAATTGAGAAACCAAAAATCTATCGTTAAAGTATATCGAAACGCACAAATTGACCAAGAGAAAAACAAAAAATAAAATTTATGAACTTCGTTTTTTTTCAATTTTTCAATTAAAAACAAAAGTATGTGCTCTTCAAAATGCTCCTGAATTTCCAATTTCTCACGTCATTTGTTTTTTGACTCCGTCAAGTTGTGCGTTTTCACATACTGCAACGATAGAATTCTGGTTTTTAGATTTTGGAAAAAAATTGAGGCCTGCACGGCACAAAAACGAGGGACCAACTTTTAGCAGCTGTAGCTCCGCTATTTTGAAATATTGTTGCCTGAACAAAATTATAAAGACAGTTTGAAACGTAGATTCCAAGCGTTGCGTTCCCGTGTGGAAATTTTTCCGGGTGTCCTGTACTGAATATAGGCCCCGTATGGGCTCATATTGGGTATCTAAACTTAGGATGTCCTAACCTTAGCCACTAAGGGGCCTAATCAGGGACACCCATATAGAGCCCATATGGGGCCACGCTGCATTACCAATTCTTTCCCCGGTTTTAGAAATCTAGGCACACCAACTACAGCCTTGATAGGGCCTTGCAAGGCTTCCCGTATTCTCCCGAAGATCTTGATTCAAGCATACCTGTATACAACCCATGTAGGGCCAAGCTGTATTTCCCTGTTTTGAAAATCTGAATGCACCCAACTACAGCCTGCAAAGGGCCTTGGTCTTCAATGAATTCCTTTTTTGAATATAAGCCTACTTTAAACAGCAAATTTACTAAAATCGTATTGGTAATTTCGACTTTTTGCGGTGTATGCCCCCAAAAAAATATTCCATCCATGATTACTGTGTTCACACTATCGGTCAACAATGTCAAAAAATCTGTATGGTTAATTCCAAGATTGAATAAACTGTTTTGTTCTTTGATACCGTCCGATAATGTATGAACAAAGTAATGTTGTGTGGAATACCCGAATAGAAATTGGAATCGGCTCATTCCAGGCCCTGTCTGGACTCAAGTCGGAGTGGTCTGGGTACAGATAGGGTCTTGGATGGCCCAATTTTGGATCAAGGAAGTTTCTTCCTCGCAATATTTATTCAATTTCATGATATTCGCAACAATAGAGGCGGTAGCTATAAGAAGGGCACATAGCTAAAAACTCAAATTTCAGAAACAGCAGGTGAAGTTTTGAAGTATAATTAAAATGTGTTAAGCATTGTTTCAAGATTCTGAAATGTTCAAACCAACCAGATTCATCCTTTTTGTTTAAGATTTGACCATGAAATGACATGAAAAGTGCCATTAAAGGTTAAATAATACAATTTTTTCAGAATACGTTATGTGCCCTTCTTACAGCTAACGATAATTTTTTTAGGGTGAGTGTGAAATTATTGAAGTAAAAACTCATTATTACACTAAAAAAAGATATTTTGATCAACATTGATGAATTAGTATCGAAAAATTGCACATATTTAATATAATTCGAGAAGAAAAAGTATTTATATTTATTAGAGCTATTTAGCCTTGTAGATGTCGTCAGTCATTCGTCGTCAGACTCTTCATCACTAATCTCTTCCACGGTTTAACAAGGTGTTTCTTTCGCAGCCATTTCTTCAAAAAGCATTTCTATCCAAGCTACGCTCTCTTCATCTATGAACTTGTTGACAAACCATCAATGAGCAAACTGAAATTCTCAAGTGAGGCAGCCTGACGAGCGCAACACAGAAATCAAACAGACTCATCGGAACAAAAACAGGTATACCAACCCCAAGACACAAGATATCGAAACCAAATTTTCAGGGTATGTTCGGAAAGAAATAGTGGTTGATTTTCAACGTTCTCTGCAAAAAGGACACATAGCGATATGTGCCCTTATTATAGCTACCGCCTCAATTTATTATCCTTTTAAAGATCCTACTTTCATCGCCTGCATTATCTTCATCATGGGTGTGCTACATGGGTCCAAGTTGGGAATACTATGCAGGGCCCGAAGATGAGTGCGTGACAATCCTGTCTAGGGCCTGAAATAAAACGAGGACGCCTAGTATGGCCCAAACTGCCACCAAGAATTAATTTCCATACGGGAATTGTTTCATTAATGGATCTTCAGCCACTTTTCCGTAATGAATTTCAAAAAAACGTTCCGTTCACATGTATTTCTTCTCTCAATCTCTAAAAATAGTGCAATATTGTTAAACCTAATCCCCAAAGGGGGAGAAAAATCTCGCAGGTCACGAATCCAAGCGCATCTCCATGCAAAATTTCATCCGAATCGTGGTATCGATCGGAAACACGAGCGAGGAAGTGTGTTTCCTAATACTTGTTGTTACACCACAGAGGCATCGCCACGATCGGGGAACCGCGATAAAGTTTCGATTGATTATATTCCAAATAACCAGAGCAGTCAATGAACCACGCCCACGATTTTCCTCACTCGCCTGAATCGTTCAATTGTTTTTCCTCTCTTTCTCGATACATTTATCACGATTGAATGCAATAAAACCTCGTGGGTACTTGCATTACGACCCTCAAAACTTCTTTCCACCTCAAGAATAAATTCCATCCCATCTAAGAGTCGACCATATATTCATTTGTTTGAAAAATGTCGGTTTCAACGGTTGAAATTATCGAGTCAATTTTCCGCTATTAGCGTTACAAAATACGTGACAGCTTGTTTGTCACGAAACTCAATTATCGTTGATAATTTTTCTCTCGTTATTCATCCTATGAACATTGGAATAATACATACATTTATCTGTAATATCATTTATCCTTCACCTCTTCGTACCTCATACATTGTTTTTTTCACATACGAGATTCTCCGTGTCGATTTCCTGCATGCCATCATCGGTTCACGCGTCACATCGAGTACCCTACTCGATATTTATATGACATTATTATTATAAATTTTAAGGATCCTAGAATTCATTTTCATTGTTTTAATTCGAGTGTGAAATCAAAGTTCCAGCAAAACCAATAACTTCGAAGAGTTCGTGAAACGATCGGTCAGTCTTTTCAGATCTCGAACTTCGAGAAGAAGGATCTAGAGATCGATCGATGAGTGATCGAGAGAGAGAGAACAAAGCGATCCGTGGAGGAGGGAGAAAAGTAATTTCGCTATTGCAATTTCAACGAGACTTTATCCGAGAATATTCTAGTTGATATACCTAAAATAGAAACCGAGATAACCTCATTGAATATGAAAATTCTCGTACCATTATTTTTCCCTCACACCAGCGAGAAGGAGGACGAGAAAAAGAATGGAGATATCATATGGAATTCTTTTGAATTCGTGCAGAGAGAGAGAGAAGGAGAGAAAGAGAGTGAGTAGTGATTTTCTTGGGCGTCGTTTAGGGTACTCTCGGGGCAAAGCAAAAAATCTGAGAGAATCGTAACGGGCGATTGTGTTTCCTTATTTAGAACGAAAGAGAAGAGAATGAAATTTATTCGTAAACTGGTTGTTCGTTGATTCGTTTCGTTCGTTCGTTTGGTCGGTCAGCCAGCTTGTACTCGATTTTGCCGTAGTGCCTGACCTTAAACGCGGTAAGATCAATAGTCACTACTGTATAATTTATCATAGTCATAGCTCGAGGTCTCTTGGCTCACCTGTGTGCTTACTTCATTTTGAAGCACTTCCACCACCACCACCACTAGTTAGTTCCACCCTTAGCCTCGACTGATGCGTTTATTTAAATTTCTTAGGATCCAAACGGATTGTCCTCGTCGTCACGGATAGTCGTTGTCGTCAAGAATCCTGCTTTTATTTCCACGAGTTTATATCCCTTCCGAAAGAATTTTCTTCTTCGCATAGATCAACCTTGTGAATTTGACCTCAACCTACTCGAGGCTCGATGTTGAGAACTCATCGCGCGGGCCACACCGTTGAGCATACGATTATTCTTAACATTCGTCGTGCGACAACGAAGACGAAGACGAAGACGAAGACCACGATGACGATCCCAAACACACATTCGTAGAAACAAATCGCTGGATGCACATACATTATTTTCTCTCCTTTCTATTTCGCATCATTACACCCTGCGACGCTGCATAATATTTTATTGATTCGAATTCCAATGAGAACTTTGTTGTAATTTCTTTACAATTCAGACTTCATTTGCCCTTGAACGGAATATTAAAATCCCGATGCCTCGCGATGAGAGAATAACTTCTCTTCTTTTTTTTTTCTTTCTCTTTTGTCATATATCGCCAAGAGTGTTGTTGGTAGTATCTAGTGCGTTGACGAATGAAAATGATCTATTAATATCATTGAAAATCCTTGCACCGTGATACACGTAGAGCGTATAGACGTAGAAACGCGTAACACGTTTGTCAATAAATTGTCAAATAACAGGAAGATGAGTCTAATGAATCTCCACATGAGTTTATCTTAGAAATAGAATTTCCATCGTTATAAAGCGAATCGCAAGTTTATAAACTTTGGCTACGAGTCAAGTTTATGTGCTGAAAACGAGAGACAAGAGGGAACTCGAGAGAACCTTCTATATCCTTGCATGGAAATTTTCGATATTTATTTACCATAAGGATTATCGATTTTGCTCAATGAAATTTGATTTGAATGAATCGATCAATGACGAGAATCGGATCATGATGATGATCATGATGATATTGTTCCTGTGGAGCGAGTTTTGTTTTTCAAGCGTACGCTTCGGGAACGTTTATAATGCCGCACAAATGTATTCCTCGAACCATTTAGAAGACAATGAAATGCTTTGTTCTTGTTTCCCTCGCCGCATTGATTCGCCGATCATTCACGAAACTGTTCATTTCGTTAAGTTGTTGACAATGGAGGATAGTTTACCCTAGTTACAATGTGCGACACGGCGTGATTAATATGTGATTTATAATACGATGTATTAGGTCTTCTTTCGTTCTTTTCCCACCCGGTGTGGGGTTCTTCGTGTGAATTCAGTAATAGTGGAGGGGTGAACGACGACAGCAGTTGCATTGACGTAATCCGAACAAACGAAAAGGTTAAGGAAACAGTCTAACGTAGTTTTATGTTCTTAATGAACTCTATTAAGCCACGTAACCATTATCACATCTTCCTGGGTTTTCATTAGAAGAGAAGTTCTTGGAGAATTCTACCAGAAATTCACAAAAAAACTCATTCTGAACCGTTATTATGTTTACCAAGATTTCATTATTCATGTGGGAATAGTCAGAGTTTGGACTTCGATTGGAAGAACTGTGCATATTCAAGGCCGTTTATATCCCTATTACGAATGATTCCCATTGAGTTGGATTGCTTTGGATAGGAAAACCTTTTCTCGAAGAAATCTGGCGTCAAGCTTGTGAAGATATTGGAAGAGATCTCGCAAAAGTCTTTCTACAATATTTTCGCAATGATTAGGATGTGTGTACCAGGTGTGTAAGTATGAAACCGGAATTTTTGTACAGAAAAAACACGTTTATTGTGATGGTATGATACAAAGTAACTTATTCAAAGTATTGTGCGTCGCTATCTATAGGGAAGAGTTGCCTTGGATGGACCACCACCTTTTAGTGCCAAAGGAAAAAACTTAGATTTCTTCTAATCATGAAGTGATAATGTTCATTAATGTGACATTATCGCTGTATGATTAGAAGAAATCTAAGTTTTTTCCTTTGGCACTAAAAGGTGGTGGTCCATCCAAGACAATGGTCTAATCAAGGCAACTCTCCCCGACATTTTTTCCATCTTTCTGGCAATTTGTGGATTCCGCGCCAAAAGAACTGTTGCTCTTTTGAGGCAAACCAGTCATCGAGCCATCTTCGTACATCTTCGTAAAAGAAGTAAAGCGCTGCTCGGCAAGTGCGTGTCCCATCGATGCAAACAAGTAGTAATCGGATGGGGCAAGGTCCGGTGAGTAAGGCGTGTGCTGAAGAATCTCCCAACGGAACGACTCTATCGTTTCCTGGACCTGTTTTGCTTTGTATGCTGGTGCATTGTCATGCAGCAAAATCACCTTGTGTCGTCTTTGTTGGTATTCTGGTCGTTTTTCACGCAAAACTCGATCCAAATCGATCATTTGTTGTCGGTAGCGTTGAGTATTGACAGTTTCCCCAGGTTTCAGCAGCTCGTAGTAGATTACGCCCTTCTGATCCCACCAAACACACAGCATTGTCTTTCGTCCGTAGCGGTTTGGTCTTGCCGTCGATGTTGATGGTTCACCCGGAGTAACCCATGACTTTTTGCGCTTAGGATTCTCGAAATATATCCACTTTTCATCGCCAGTCACAATTCGATGGAGAAATGACTTTCTTTGGAACCTGGCGAGCAGCATTTCGCATGATGTTTTGCGGTTTTCCTGCTGTCTTTCGTTGAGTTCATGTGGAACCCATTTCCCCACCTTTTGTATCTTTCCCATGGCTTTCAACCGAAGGGAGATGGCTTCTCGGGTCACCTTTAACCGATCCGCCAGTTGTTGTTGTGTTTGAGCGTCGTCTTCGTCCAACAAGGCTTGCAGGTCAGCGTCTTCAAACTTTTTCGGAGGTCTTCCACGTTCTTCGTTCTTGACGTCAAAATCGCCACTTTTGAACCGTTTGAACCACTCGAAACACTGTGTTTTACCGAGAGCATGCTCACCAAATGCCTCCACAAGCATTTGATGCGATTCGGCTGCGGTTTTCTTCAGATGAAAACAGAAAAGTAGTGTTGTCCGCAAATCGTAATTTGTTGCCACAAAACTCGACATGTTTATCTCTAATAAACTAATGCTACTGAATGAAACTCGTGTTATTGTGAGTTGGAAATCTTTGTCGGATATCAATACAATAACAAGACACCGCTGACGTGATGTGTCGGTAACTGCATCGGCATCTAACGCCACCTATGGGCCAATTCCGGTTTCGTACTTACACACCTGGTAGTTTAGTGCTCGGAGCGTCGTCATCAATTAGCGCCTTCATCTCTACGTTTGTAATTTTGCCTTGAAAATGCCCAGTATCTGGGCGAAACGTTGGCTTTTGCAATAAAAAAGCACTGCTCGGCTAATTGGATTGTTTCTCCGTTAATTAATATTTTCGCAAGCTACACGTCAGGCTTCCAGACAAAATCGAATCCGCCATTCAAATGGCGCGGTACTGGCAAAGTTGTATTTGCCAGACTTCGGCCAACCCCAGCAACGCCATCCATGGTGCTGTCTAGGGGCTCGCGAGAATCTAGCCAAGGGCTAGGAAGAGTCTAGTGGCTAGCGAGGAACTTGTAAGGACCTAGCGAGTGCTGATATAACGCTTTCTCGGCAAATATTTGCCGAATTTCAGGCGGTACTGACTTACGTGGTCTGTGAATTTCAAACAGCACCGTCCCAAAAATGTCAATTTTCAATAGGACACGACAATATATCGTCATTCTAGACAAACCACTTTTCATCGACATCACTGACCATCAAACCCAAATTTAGGCGTTTTAACGGGCCAGTAACGGCTCTTCATCGACATTGCGAGACCATTGGCAGCCGATTGAAATGCCTGAAATCATTGTTTGTATGGCTGCATCGCGTTGCGATCTTGATAATCGACTTTGGTGCGCTTGGGGCGTGAGTCGCGTCAGTCTATGCAACGTGATTCCCGTGGAAGTTATTGAGGGAACCACATTATTTGACCCCTCATTTTGAAGAGGAAAGAATGTGCTTCCGGTAATTATGCAGAAGTGCGACTGCTGAGACAACAGGATGTTTTTCTTGGGCTGTCTCTGAAGAAACAGTGTCCATCCAAGCCCACTGAAGTGTTCAAATGGGGGGAGCTACAAAAAGTTTGCGAACAGATCATTTACGGCTCATGAACATCACCTTCCACGTGATAACCTGTCGAACAATGGTGTTACTCTCTCCCACTTGATCCCAAGATCAGTTTGAGTTGGAGTTCATCTATTGGATCACTAACAAATGCCCCAAGTTTGCGGAGATCATCATCATTTGTCGCTCATAAACCCTCAAGAAAAATTTGAACAGCTCCTTTTGCATGATATCCTGAGGAATGGTATATATGGTCCGATTTTGTCCGTGATCTCCTTCCCGTGAATCTGAGGAGGTGGTGGCCTGGACAACGTCAAGTTTGTTCGAATTTAAATCACAATCACTTCTCATCTAGTGCCGTAATTAAATTTAATTATAGGTCATAAGACGGTTTAGCACTATTCACGCAGTTACCATGCATTTTGCCCAATTCGAGCTACGGTGTCCTCCCATTTGATGTCTGTAGCAAATACCGAAGAGAAGTTCATGTGTCTCTCACACACAGGAACTTCAAATTGTTGATAGTTGAAGGGAATTCGAAGGCTGGGTATAAATTCTGTGTATAATGAGTTGTATATTGTTCAAATAAATTTGCAAGGCGTATGTAAATAAACATCAAAGTGGTACATAAAATATGTTTACACCAACGATCTTTTATGCCTAGAAGAACCAATTATTGATTGTATAAAATAAGAAAACATGGTGTATTTAATGCTGAAATGTGTGGTTGGAAGATCTGTTCAAAATCCCTCATAGAGAACGATGGAAAAGGCTCTTCGATTGCTTTATCTTTAGATGGGAAAGACTTGATATTTTGTTACAAAGGTTCATTATGTTGCTGAAGTTTGAATCGTTTATTGAAACGAATTAGTAATCGAGCAACGAAATACTCAATTATTAACGAGCCAAACTTTTGCATTACTTTTTTGAGGCGGTGTTTTCAGTTCCAAAGCGTTGAGTTGAAGAATTAAATAACGATCATTCATTTGATTTTGTGAGTAGAAATTTTCGTTTCGTTTATGTAAACGATTCAAACTTCAACAACATGGTTTGTTGAATTACAAGAGAGTTCAGAATGCTTGGTTTGTGATGTGATGTATTTACATGTAATAAATTCAGATGTAAATGCCACTCATGAGCTGTTTATGAGCCGTTTGCGGGTTTTTTTCTACTGTCTTCCGGTTGATATAGTTTTAGACGATTGAATGAAAGCCAGCCCTACAGAAAGAATCCGGACAAAATCTGCGAATTCCAGGCCCCGGCCTGTTTGTAAGCTTTAAATGATCTGTTCGCAAACTTTTTGTAGCTCCCTCGTATTTGAACACTTCAATGAGCTTGGATGGAAACTATTCCTGCAAAAGAAGCCCCAGGCAAATGCATATTTACCGGGCTTTCTTTTGAGCGTAATTTGAAAATTTTCAAAAATGTCGATTTTACGAACAAATTGAAAAATAAAAAAAATCACTTTTATCCACCTAAATGATCATCTGTGGATATTTTCATGATTTTTATCGGAAAATACAGGAAAAAACTTTTGGAAAACCTGTCCTTCGTTTCCTTTAAATGCACGTGTATGAGACTTCCCAACCAGAAATTTACAACAGGCGCAGTACTGCACCAGTACTAGCCAAGACTGGAAGGGTACTGGCATTTGTCTGGAATGATAACGCTTTTCAGTACTGGGGATTGAGTACTGATGCCATTATTCGCAATCAGTGCAGGGCCAGTACTGAGTTAGTACCTGGCCGGTATTAAGTTCCTCAGTACTGGTTCATCGGTACAGGCATATTACTGTATTTTTATGTATCCAGTACTGATCCCGTACGTGTTGAACAAGTGTTGGAGACCCAATCCTGGCACTGCACTGCACCTGTTGTCAACATTGGCATATTACGGATTTTTCTGATTGGGTTATGATTTAATGAAAACAAAAACACCCAAAACTGCCAGCCCATCTCAGTATCTCGGCAACCTGTCCATATTCCGCCTTTCCAATTCGCACAGTTCATGTACTCTGATAGTGCAACACAACTTCACTAAATGTCGTAAAAATCGGAGACCATAACATTCTCAAGTGGAAACACTTGACATATTTTGTCCCATATACGAGGGTGGATTGATAAGTTTCCGGCCTGACCAAGAGATGGCGCCACTAGGCCTACCTTGAGGTGGCGTTCTATAGTACCATCCTTAGATAGCTTGTAGCTATAGTTTCAGTCCGATCGCTATGTTAGTTTAGTTTTGAGAGCACGCTGACCAAGACGCCTCTGTGTTTTTCGTAAAAATGGAAAAGCTGGAAAATCGTGCTGTCATCAAATACTTTTATTTGAAGGGGTTAACGCCGAAGGAAATTAAAGAAGAGATGGACTCAACACTGGGGACATCCTCCCCATCATATTCAACCGTTAAGCAGTGGGTTTCCGAGTTTAAAAAGGGTCGTGTGAGCACCTCTGATGAGCCTCGCTCAGGACGCCCCATTGAGGTCACAACTCCAGATATGATCGAAAAAATCCATCAAATAGTGCTGAAAGATCGCAGATTAAAAGTTCGTGAGATAGCTGAGACCTGTAAGATGTCATATGAACGTGTACAAAATATTTTGCACCAACATTTGTATATGGAAAAGCTCTGTGCAAGATGGGTGCCGCGTTTGCTAACAGTCGACCAAAAATTGATTCGAAAGAACATTTCTACCGCCAATTTGGCGTTGCATAAGCGTAATCCAAGCGAATTTTTGCGTCGATTCGTAACCGTTGACGAAACTTGGGTCCACCACTACACTCCTGAAACCAAAGAACAGTCTAAACAGTGGATTGGACCAGGGGAACCAACTCCAAAGAAGGCAAAAACAATTTTTTCGGCGAACAAGGTTATGGCTACTGTTTTTTGGGATGCAAGATGTATTATATACATTGATTACCTTGAAAAGGGTAAAACTATCACTGGTCAATACTACGCAGACTTATTGCAACGTTTGAGCCACGAAGTGAAAATTAAACGACCTCATCTGGCGAAGAAAAAAATCTTGTTTCATCACGATAACGCACCAGCGCACACGTCAATCGTTGCGATGGCTAAAATCAACGATCTGAAGTTTGAATTAATGCCGCACCCTCCCTACTCTCCAGACCTAGCCCCGAGTGACTATTATCTGTTTCCTAACCTCAAAAAATGGCTTGGCGGTAAGAGATTTGCGGACAATGAAGAAGTAATCGAAGCTGTAAATGGGTATTTTGAGGAGCTTGACGAATCAGTCTATAGAGATGGCATTACTAGACTAGAACACCGCTATGAGAAATGTATCAGCCTTGGAGGAGATTATGTTGAGAAATAAAAAAAAAAATTCTTAAAAACGTTGTTTTTCTTGGTCAGGCCGGAAACTTATCAATCCACCCTCGTATAACTCTGTTTCAATTTGAAAACTGAAATTCATAACCTAAAACAGATGATTTTTAGCTGTGTCTGAGATTCAATCATGACACAATTCGCGAGAGTTGATTACTCACCATCCTTCCTGTAATAAAGGATCTCAAAGTGTTTTTCCACACCGGCGGCAAGAGCATCCCGAAGAGCTGCAACCGCGTGGGGCGATGTCATCGGTCCATGAAGAAATTCACAGACTGCCGGGCGCTGCATCACTTCAGCCCTCGAAAAGCCTGTCAGCCGGCAAAACCCGTCCGAACAGTAGATTATGTGACATAGTCCGTGTTGTGCATTTGCCACTAGAAAACTTCGATCTGAAAGCAAAGAAAAAGAAGGGAATCATGAGATCTTTTTGTTCATCGATCGATGTAACATATATAAACATGTTATATGTTCGTCGAGTGTGCGAACGATATAGAAATTAATGTCCACGCAGCAACAGGTTTTCGTTATTTCCAATAAAACTTGTTAGACACGCCGGTGGAAGAAGAAGATGGATGTCTCGAGGTGAAAGGTGATGGATCATCGTTGTGGATTCCTCCAACTTTCCGGAATGAAAACAATGGAAGCCAAAAATGCATACACGCGTATCATATCATCGCGAGTATCCACGAGTCACGATCGTGTTACAAGATTGCGTGTCGTTTCTCCATATATAAGTTGAGAAATGAAGTTACTTGCAAAGTGCTTGCTGCAGTCGTAACTGATGAAAATTCAACGACACATGTTTGAGAGAAGGTATCTTTAAATATGAATCACGAGTTTTTATTAATATCCCATGTGTGTATGGAACAATGGTCCAATCATGGATCAGGCCTGGGACAAGACCTGCCGACACTTGTCTTGAACAATTCAATAAACTTGGCCCAGGCTTGGGAATGATAAGATTAGGACAAGCTTGGGTCAATGGTTCGTTCCAGCCTAGTCCAAATGATTCGCCAAGCATCGATCAATGCTTCTTTCATCACAGATATCGATGAGAAGAGTAATTTGATCCATATTTCAGCTCATCTTAAAACGATAGATTAAATGTGCCTTGGCAGTCTTGACTGGGACGAGCTTGGGTTTTTCCCAGTCTTGTTAATCCCTGCATGGGAAAGACATCTTGAAATCCTGTAGAGAGTTCTTCAAGATCATTTGATTTCCGTGTATGATCACATTCAAAAGTAGCCTATTACCATTGAGTCAAGTTTTATTCTTGTTTAGATCAAATATATCTATCTTAGTGTGTTAAACTGGAGTGTGGGGCCAATCATGAGGAGGAGATTGGACTGGTCTTGGCCCGATAGTTATGCACAAGTCTTTATCCATTGTGAACTCGGAATTCGGTGACTAATTGAAAACACTGTGTCACTTATGTGGACAACATCGGCTTAAATAATCATCTTAACCTTTGCTTGATTTTCACGTCTGTGCCAAGCTTGTACCAAGTGCAGTTTTTGACCATTCCAAAGATACGAACAAATGTCCCATGACTAACTATTATCCATTGGAAACAGCGGAACAATCATGGAACCAATCATCATGGGTCAAATCATTCTTAACGGAGGTTTGTTCCTGATACACGTGCCAATCCTGGGACAAGCTTGAGTTTCTTTCCAGCCCTGTCAATACCTGCATGGGATTCAATGGGAAAGAAGATTCTTGTTTTTTAGAATAAAAAAAAAACTTCGAAGCAAATAAAATCTCCTTCCACAATCTGTCGTCGGAGAAAGTGAATTTTTCAGTCGAAAATACATGATGGCTACAACACACGTGTGATATGAATGGACAAGCATTTCAAAGGGATACATATTTAGCCGGGAAATAAGCCAGGCGGAATAATAAACTCCGGGAGGGTGATTTGAAATCTTCAAAGGCGAGAAATGAACAGAGCAGGCGTAGCGCGGTGGTACACCAGCGGTAGTAAAAATTTCACATGAATTGACACAGTCGTGTGGAGAGTAATAAGTGAGTGAGAGTACCCGAATATTCCGTTTCCGTCGGGTTCTTCTTTTTTCTCGTGCACGTAAACGAACCAGCTGTGATAGCTCCAGGAACTTATTCTTCATACCTCACATTTGCCATACAACGTGGATTTTTTATTCATATTATAATAATTATTATAAACGCGAGATATATATATGTATATAGGACTGTACGATGAATCGATTAATCGATTAGAAATGAGTGAGTGAGTGAATGAGTGAGGAGTGATTACATTTTTATTCGAGTAAACCATGTTCGTGACCTTATATACTAAATAAAACATACTCCAGGAAAGAAGATCTATGTTTTATTTAGATCCAAACGCGGTTGGTAAATTATTCGTTTGGTTCTTATTAACCATTCAATCGAGTGATCCAAGAATTCTAATCCATGCAGGTATTGCCAAGACTGGAGAGAAACCCAAGCTTGTCCCAAGGTTGGCACATGTGTCAGAAACAAACCTCCCTCAAGAACTATTGGCCCAATATTGTTCCATGATTGTCCCGTTGTTCCCAATGGATAGTCAGTCATGGTACATTTGTTAATATTTTCCAAATGGTCACTACATTTGGTACAAGCTTGGCACAAGTGTAAAAATCGAGCATTCGTTGAGAACAATTGTGCCAATATTGCCCACATGAGTCGCACAATGTTTATAAATTTATAATGTCATAACTATTGGGGCAAGCTTGGGCGAAGACTGCCCATTCTGGGTCAGGCTCGGGTCAGGCATGGGCCGATAGTTATGCTCACTAGGGATGATATACACGTGAAGATAAACCATCAATTTTTCGGGTGGTATTCCAGTGAGATCTTATTAGCGTAGTTTGAGCATAATTCAACAATAGAATCAAAATTGGTTGAAATATCAAAGAACGCAAATTTTCCAATGATCATACAAGCTTGTCCCAGTCTTGTCACATTTTTTCTATCGTTTCAAAGTAATTCATGTACGGTATTCTGGGAGAGAAAGAAGCATTGGTTGATGCTTGGCAAATGAATTAGACCGGGCCTAGCGAAACCACTGGCCCAAGCTTGTCCTGATCTTATCATTCCCAAGCCTGGGTCAAGTATGATAAATTATTCAAAACAAATCTCGGCAGGTCTTGTGCCAGGCTTGGCCCATCTATGAGCTATTGGTCCATACTCACATGAGAATCTATTAATCTCGAAGTCTTCTGGAATCAATGAGAAAATAAAACATACACTGTTCATGTGAAACAGGGTTAAGTGAATGTTTTAACCTTCGTTTCAGAGACTGCAGAATTCTATTCATCGACAAAAGAGGAAACGAGGGAAAAAATTTGCGGAAGAGAATGGTGACAAACATGGCAAATATGGAATTCTAATTAGACAGAGAAAGGGGAAGAGGTACAGAGCAATGGATGTGCATTGAGTCCACTCGTTTTCAATATCTTGACTGTGAATATGTACGAGAATGTAGAATGTTGAATGTGAAAGAGGACAGAGGAGGTGACAACGAACGGAAAGAACACATTATCTTTAATATGTGCTTGGAGAGAAAAAAAGCAGATTTGTTTGTGAAAATGCAGATAATATTGTGAAGATGAAGACATTTTGTAATTTCAAGTTTATGAGCCTATACGTAGAAATTGATGATCGATTCAACGTTGATTATTCGACGTCGGATGCCGTACAGCGAACTTTGGGACAAAGTTGGAATGTTAACGCCAATCCACTCTCATCCAATACTGATAACCGGGTCGCTACCCAGCTGAAAAAATGGTGTAGAATTGAATGTGATATGAGACATGATTTAGTGAGGATGTTTGTGTAGAATCAAATCCTCACAAGAATTCTACGAAATGTTTTCACCTGGGTAAGTCGGTTACCAGGGTTGTTTCGATCCTGCACTGTAAAAAGGCTGACTGAAAATGGCTTAAAAACTGAAATTCACTCTTTTCCGTTGTGTCAGCATTTGTTTTGGATGCTCACTTGTGGCTGAAATAGGGCTAGTTTTGGCTTCGTTAGCGCCTGGACGGACATTTTTCGACACCAAAGTTCAGAGATTCACTGTACAATGAATTTGATCGAATAAAAATTTTTGAACCACTGTACCCTATGTTTTGAAGGTCACTCTTTCGAAATTTTTATTCATACAAAAAGGCGTCCTCAACAATAAATTTTACTTCTAATCTTCAGCAATTCTTGTCTCGATTTCTATGGACCTTGGGGGAAAATTTCCTATGAACGAAAACGTCTCGAGATTGGTCAAAGGAAACCCTCCAATTTTTCCAGAACCCTAGAAGGAAATTTTTGATTCTGCTGAAAATCCAGGAAAAATTGTTTAAAAATCTAGAAAAATTCTAGAGTACCGTTTGACTGATTATAGGACTTTTTTCCTGAGTCCTTAATCATTTTCCTTAAGTCCATAATCATTGAGGAAAAAAATTCCTGAAGTACTTTTGAGGTCTCCAATCATTAATGTTATTTTTTTCAATGACTATGGACTTGCGAAAAAATTTTGTGGGAACAAAAAAAGTCTGAGAATCAGTCAAACAATACCCTCAATTTTTTTCAGATTTTTTAAACAGTTTTTCCATTTTCCGGAAAATCACTTTTATGGTTCTAAAGAAATTTGAGGGTATTTTTTGATCAATTTCGAGACGTTTTTCATTAGGAAATTTTCCCTAAAGTCCATAGAAATCGAGAAAAAAGCTGCTGAAGATTGAAAGTGAAATTTCTTGATTCGGACGCCTTTTTGTATGAATAAACATTGTTTCTTTTATTAATCTTAAGCCAATAACTCTGAGTCCAAGCTCCATGGACGCGATATTTATCGGTATCAAGTGTGTAGAAAAATGCAAAATCAAACAAAAAAATTTTTTCCAAAAAAACAGTGCTTTTTCCTTCAGTTTGCAGTTTTTACATGAAAAAAACTCATTTTATGGTTTTTCAAACATCACCATTCGAAAGATCGACCTTCAAAACATAGGGTGCATTGTTTCAAAAATTTTTTTTCGATCAAATTCATCGTACAGTGAATTTCTTAACTTTGATGTCGAAAAATGTCCGTTCAGGCACTAATGGGTTAAGGTTGGAAGTAAGTTTTACTTTTCACTGTGAGGTAACTATAACTCTCAGTATCGGACGCCGGCATTAAGAAGATACTGGTAATAACCGTACTTTGAATGATATATCAAAACAGTTCAATTCAATGGAAAACAATGTACAGACTTTTTTTGATGAAAAAAGAAGGGCTGTATAAAGAAATGTTTTTCAATTTTTTTGAATCGTATTGGCGCAAAATCGTGCCAAAACAATGACCGCTGCCGTACCGCTGATATATCCTCATAGTCAGTTACCAGCGTCCCCATAAATTCAATAATCGATTAATTGAGAATAATTCATTACACCCTGGTTAAAAAAATCCATACAATCTGATGAAATGAAATTTAATGGGATTTGGTCAGAACATTTTACAAGATTTAATTAGATTTGGCAAGAATCAATCAGAATCACATTGAAAAAATACATTTACGTGATCAGAACGGGATTTGGTCAGAACATTCTACAAGATTCAATGAGATTTGGCGAGAATCAATGGTTTTTTTCATTCAAGGGATTTCATTTGAATCTTGTTTTATTTGCTCTTGAATTGAAATGTTAATGTACTATAATCTCAGTTCATCCTGATAATGTAATTGTCACAAAAACTTTTTTCTTCTCGGAAAAAAATTCGTTCAATATAAAATATGAAATTCAAAGGAGAAGAATGCATAAAAACTGAGGATTTATTTGATCATCCAGTTCCCTCGCGATATATTGAACTTTGTATCGTAAAGAGATCTTGTAAAGAAATACAGTTATGTAATAAATAAAGAAATGTTTACGGAATGTAATAATCAAATTTTCATAGAATATGGACTCTCATTCATCAGAATGGAAATTATATGTCAATTGGTTTCTTTGCGTTCAATGGGAGGTTCTAATCAAGCGAATTCCGAAAAAAGGTGATGTGCTCGAATTTTTTTTCTGAAGAAGGGGGTAAATTAGGACCTCGGGTTATTTCAAACTCATTAAATGGGTCTTAAAGTATATGAACAAAATTTTCTCAAGCTAAAGGATTCATATCCCGAAACCTTTTTAAGGTGTTTTTCAAATTTGGCTCCACGATATCTCAAAAACTACTGAACGGATCGCTCTTTTGTTTTTTTATTTTGAATTTGATTGAGTTTATCGGGGGATGAACCTAACTGCAGATGACATTTGCCCTTTTTTTTTTTACAGCCCTGGTAAAAAAATCTCTCTGAATCTCTCTGACAATTTCACATTTCAGAGAGGTTCAGAAAGGATCAGAGAAATTCAGAGCAATTCAGCGTGGTTCAGAGGATTTCAGAGACTAGTGGATTGAGAGCACTTGTGCATTGAATTTTTCAGAAGGATTCAGAAAAATTTAGAGGAAGTCTGAGAGATGCAGGGAAATTCTGGGAAATTCAGAGAGAAACAAATTCAGAGAGAAACAAATTCAGTCAAATTCTTGGTCCTGCATTTCAGAGGGGTTCAAGGAGTGTCAGACGCTTTCAGAGATAGATGAATTCAGAAAGATTATGCGTAGAACTTTTCAGAAATATTCGAAGGGATTTAGAAAGATTCAGAGGAATTCAGAGAAATTCAGAGACGAATTAATTCAGCTAAATTTTTGTTTCAGGATTCCAGAGGTATTCAGGGAGTGTCAGAGACTCACAGAGGCAGATGAATTAGGAAAAATTGTGCGTGGGATTTTTCAGAAAGATTCAGAGAGATTTAGCGGAACTCAGAAAATTGCAGGGAAATTCTGGGAAGTTCAGAGAGGAACAAATTCAGTAAAATTCTTGGTCCTGCATTTCAGAGGCTTTCTGGAAGTCTTAGAGACTTCCAAATACAGATCCATGAAAAAAATTGTGCGTGGAACTTGTTAGAAATATTCAGAAGAATTTAGAACGATTCAGAGTAATTCAGAGAGAAATTAATTCAGCTAAATTTTTGGTTCAGGATTTCAGAGGTATTCAGGGGGTGTCAGAGACTCACAGAGACAGGTGAATCAAGAAAAATTGTGTGTGGGATTTTTCAGGAAAATTCAGAGAGATTCAGAGGAATTTAGAGAGATCCGGAGGGGTCTGGGAAATTCAAAGAGGAATGAATTCAGTACAATTCTTGGTCCTGCATTTCAGAGGCTTTCTTGAAGTTTCAGAGACTTCCAGAGGAAGATAAATTGAGAAAAATTGTGCGTGGAATTTTTTAGAAATATTCAGAGGAATTTAGAAAGATTCAGAGTAATCCACAAAGATTCAGAGAAATTCAGAGAAATTTAAGGGAATTCAGAAGAAGCTTCGAAATGTGAATACATTAGAGTCCGGTAGATTTAGAGAAATTTAGAGATATTCAATAAAATTCAGAGGGAGCTTTCAAATTTAAATATATAAAATTTTGAGGGATTCAGTGATATGCGGAGAGATTCAGAGAAAGTTGAAGAATTCAGAACGTATCACTATCGGAAAAGTCTCTAACTTCCTCTGAATTACTCTGGAATTACTCTGAATCTCTTTGAAATTTGTCCCAAAATATAGAGAGATTCAGAGAAATTCAGAAAGATTTCAGAGAGATTCAGAGAGATTTTTTTCACCAGGGAGCACTTTGAAGAGCGAAGAAAAGGTGAAAAAACGCTATCAAAAGTCTGTGATTTTTTGAATTTCTGGACTTCTCATTGGTTTTATTGGTACAACCTCCAACAAACATAATATATTGCTTGAAAACTTCTGGATTTTTGATTTGTGATCATTTTTGTGAGTGCTATAGTGGCATAGAAGTGGTATAGATTGCCCACTGTTTTTTTAGGTGGTTATGTTTCAACACGTATCAAAAATTCCCATGGCATCATTGTTTACTGAAAGAATTTGGTTTATGTACTTAAAGTCTCAATTAACAAGTGCGAAAACCCCCGAGGTTCTTTATTCACTTCCTGCAATGCAAAAAAAATTCGAAAAAATCACCTTATTTTGGAATTGCTGGATGAGAACCTCCCCTCAATTCATCAATCCACATTACGAATGAATTTGTATATCCATTCAGGTTTTTGAAGAAGTTTGTAGAAGAATATTCGTATCGTACTGAAGAATATTGTCAATTGAGGAATAATTTACAAATGGGGAACAAGTTACTCCAACAAATATGGAAATAAAATTTTGTTTTTCACTTGAAATATTTTTGGACAATTGAAAACATAACCTCACGGAATAACGAGGAAAAGAGAAGTTGCCGTGACAAAGTACTGCGCTATCGTTGAAATGAAAATATGTGTGAGAATGGAGGTTGGGGATTTCGGGTAGTTGAAAGATATTTATCCCGCCTTTATCCGAGGACATAGAAAAGAACAAGGTTTGAAGAAATAGAGGTGAGAAAGTTTCTACCGAGATTCAAGCATTAACGCGAACATATTATCCCAAAAAATGAAATCTCAAGATCCCGTTAATCGAATCCCACGATAATTCCACGCAGATCCCATTTATCGCGTGTCCCAAAATTGATATACCCACGTAACACGTATATCACTTTTTCCTGTTGTGCATAAACAGCGCAACATTAAGAGAGGTTTCGCCTGCGCAATAAAATCGGTCAGAAAATATTGGAGTGTCGCCAAGAAGATGCACACAGGTATAGTATACGGTACATAAAATTCTCCACACAGTTTTCCCGATGAGTTTTTTTCTCTATCTTTTCTCTCCTTTTTTCCCTTCCATTTTCTGCTTGAAATGGACGAGGCTCGATGATATATGTCCTCAAACGTACATCCCCTATGTATTACATACGTATGTGCCAGTGGTGACAAATTGGACTGATTGTGAATTGATATCGGAAGGTATACTTATTTCCATCCCGTCGCTCGTTTTTCTCCCCTACACATATCGTCACTCTATTCTTAAATTAATCGTTCGATAATGAATTTATTGAACGATTGTTATGACGCTTTTATATTTACTTCTGTGTCTATATTCATTCACCCTATTTTATTTCACTTGGAATGTGGTTTTTTGTTTGAATATATATGTAAAAGAAGGTTTGGTAGGATGTTTTTTGTGAATACGTAGAGGAAAGTGGAACGCTTTGAACCACGGACACAGTAGACAATATATATTCTTGGTAAAAATTTTCATTCCGGACCGAGACGAATGATTGACTACATTGTTTATAATCTCACTTCTCTTTTTAGAACAGAAATTGTACTGAATTATCCCTGGTGGAAATATTTCCCCGATTTTTCCCGAATTTTTCTCCGTTTTTTCAGATTTTGTTCGGGAATTTCTCCGAATTTTATACCAAATTGAGACGTTTCTCCTAAACACTTCGCTCATAGTCACTTCTCCGAATTAGAAGATTCAGATTTTCCAAGAATTTTTCCTCGGAAGATCACATTTTTCTCCGAATTATTCATTTGTCCAACGTAATTTATTTCGTGATCGAAATATTTCTCCAATCTTTTCCGACTCACTCCGAAATTTTCTCCGATTTATCCAGATTTTTTCTAAATTTCATATTGAATTCACGAATTTCTCCGAAATACTCAGCCTCAAATGATTTTTCTGAATCAAAAGTTCAGATTTTCTCCGAATTCTTTCTGAAATGATTATAGTATTCTTCGAATTATTCATATTCTTAACATAATTCATTCCATAATCAGAATATTTTTCCGAATTTCTCCTAACTCCTTCTGAGGGAGGATGGGAACTGTTCTACTTAACCTTTGACAATCCCCCCGATTTTCTCCGAAAATTCCCTAATGTATGGAAATTTGAATATGGATAAAATTCGGAGAACTTCGGAGACGCAGGTCCTTTCCACCTGCTTTCGTAGCCATTCGAAGACAATCGGATTAATCCATCTCGCGTTCAAATGTTGGTGAATGATCCGAATTCCTCCGAATTTTCTCGAAAAAAACATGGCAATGAATTTCCAAAAATATTTCCGATTTTCTCCGAATTTTTCCTCAGCGTATAACAAGAACAACTTGCCAAGAAATTCGAGGAATCTTTCATATGCTAGCTGTTCCTGTAGAAATTCGAGGAAAATCAGAATAATTCCTTTTTCCGAAGAATTTAGGTAATTTTTCCAAATTTCTCCGAACTACTTCTGAGGGAGGATTGGAACTGTTCTAGTCGACCTTTGACAATCCCCCCGATTCCCTCCGGAAATTCTCCAATGTATGGAAATTTTAATATAGATAAAGTTCGGAGAACTTCGGAGAGGCAGGTCCTTCCCACCTTTTTCCGTAGCCATTCGAAAACAATCGGAATAATCCATCACGCGTTCAAATGTCGGTGAGTGATCCAAATTCATCTGAATTCTCTTGAAAAATACATGTCAATAAATCTTCAAACATATATCCGATTTCCTCCGAATTTTCCCTCAGTCTGACAAAAAATCATGCCTAGAAATCCACTAAACCCTCTGTTTGTTACATGTTTTCGGAGGAATTCGGAGAAAATCGGAATACTCGGATCGATTGAACAATTCAAGTAATTTATATGACTTTCTCTAAATTGCTTCTGAGAAGATGTGGAAATAGTTGCATTCAATTTCTGAAAATTTCCCGGATTCTCTCCGAACATTCCCTAATATATATTGAACACATATATGAATGAAATTCGAAGAAATTCGACGGAAATCGGTATGATTTACTTTCAAAATTTAGTGAGAAAGTGTTCAACTTTTGACAAAAAATCACAAATTCTTTCAAATATGTTGCATTCGAAACATTTCAAACTCCTCGATTCCCTTTTTCCGATTAGCGGAGAAATTCGGACCATTTAGGAGGAAATATGAACATTTCGTCAAAAAACGGAGATTTGCGAATATTCTTTCATAACTTTTTCTCCGAATTCCTCCGAAACTTTCAAAAATGAGGAATTCCGAGAAATATTTCCACCAGGGATGCCATGAAGTAAAGAGCAGTGTTGCCGCGATCTTCGATCCGATTCGAAATTTCGAGCCGATCTCAATAATTTCAAACGATCCGCACCGAAAAAAATGTTTTGTTGAAATGTGATCAACCAAACGTTTTGTTGAAAACCATATTATTCCTTTGTTGCACACCTTTGGTTTCTAGGTAAATACATTTTGCTTGGGAAACCAAATCATATCGTCTGCAGACTGAAAATATTCTGTCCTGATGAGAAAATCATGGGCCAGATTGCAAAAAAAAAAAACCACCACCAGCAGACTTGAACACAGGTCTTCGGGACTGGAGGCGGAGGTTCCATCACTCAAGCCACTGCCGATCACTTGGATAAGGGGACCTTCTTTGTATGTATCAAGTTGTGTTCATGTTTCAAACTCGAACATCAAATACTGTGCCGTGTTAGGATTGAAGTGAGGGTGATTTTCTGATTTCATCACGAATATCTATGGTACACGTAGACATGACTTTCATTAAAAAGTAGCTCCGGGCTCTTGCGACATGTCCTTGTAAGATTCAATTAACAATGCATCCCAGTGCACGAGTTTATATGATTGTAATAAATCAAAGTATTCTTCCATGCAGGAATGTATTACTTTAGCAACAACACAAAACTTTTCATGTGAATTCACGTTTCAGAAATGCAAAAGAATATGTTCACTACAAAGATGGAGTCATTATGAAGTGACAAAATTATTTTGTTTGTGGGACAAAACCGCGTAAGTTTTGTGAAAACAACCAAATAATATGTTTTTTTTCAAAGGATGTGGGTAACCAAGAAATGTACTTGATCTTAACCAAACAATTGGAATTAGTATAGTTCGAGGTACAAAATGATTTATCCTTTTGGTTCCCTTGAACAAATTATATAGTATGGTCATGAGAGATCAAACAACAAAACACTTTTGTTACCATTACCAAAACTTTTTTTTCAGTGTACCGGAAGAAGGACCCTGGTTTGAGAAAAACCATTGATTCTCGCCAAATCTCCCTGAATCTCGCAAAATCTCATTGAATCTTGGACAATGTTCTGATCAAATCAAATGAAATTTCATTTTTCAGAATCGGTTTATGAAACAATATTGTGTTTAATGTTTAATCAGTAGCACAGTCGATATTAAGAAAATATGTTTATAAAGTGGATTTTTCTTCATCGCCGATCCTCTGAAGATAGATTTAATGATATATTTATCTATTTATTCATTGAAATATGCATTCATGGAGTTTTTATAACCAACATTTATGAAATTTCTTTTCCCGAGTCATAAAAATTTTGAGAAAACGTTGTTTTATACTTAAACTTCAAGAGCTTCAGAAATACAGTACAGGCCAAAAGTTTGAATACACCCAAAGCAAGAACAATTTTTTCACTTGATGTGTTTGTTTCAGGAAATCAACTTACTTTATTTACATAAGTTTATTGTGTTTCATACTGTTTAGACATTTTTTCATTATTATTTATGTAGTTTATATAAATTAAATCAATTTCGAACAGCGAAGATGTAAAAATGTTGAATGTCTTTAGGTTAATTCAAACTTATGGCCTGTTTTTTTATTCGCGTTTGCTTTGAACGAAGTACAAAGACGATCTTCGAGCCAATCCGAGCTTCGATCCGAGCAGTGGATCTATCGATCCGATTTGCGAGCCGAGCCTATTTGTCAAAAACAAGAGCTAAGCCAAGCTCATGCTCGAAACTCGTATTAGCTCGGACCGCGGCAACACTACAGGATCTACGGGAATTTATTGGAATGTATCGGAATTTTTCAACAGGGTACTCGCAGAGTAGGGTACACTGGGTCAGGGTTGTCAGATTGGGCGATATATCGCCAATTGGGTGATTTGACAACTCAATTTGCGACCAAATTTTCAGATCTGCGATTGTTCAAAAATTGGGCGATATTCGCTATTTTGAACGGCGACTTTTAGGCGATTTTTCCAAGGACCAAAAATTCTAAGAAAAGGAAGGGAATCCGGAAATCGGATTGGTTCGCTAAGATTATCCAACTGAAACACACTAAAAATCCCTTAGACATTCCATTTGATGGAAGAAAAGTTTAATTGATGCCACGATCTACGAACCCACTTCCCACTTGTGCAAAACCTCCACACTTGTTCCTTTCATTCTAATATATCGATGCTCCAAACAATCCCTGCTTAAAAAATCTTATTAAAACCGATTTACAAAATTTGATTTGATTTGATTTATTTCACGGACTAAGACGCCCTTTAGGTACCAAAGTATGTAAACAATATCATGGCGGTTAACAAAAGAAAATTTTCAAATAAAGTACTAAAAAGTAAATTACAATAAGACACGGTGTAAATTATCACGAACCTTAAAGTACACACTTTTCTTAGAGAAAGCCTTCTGGGCCGATTTTTTAAAGATTGATACTGACCCCGAAAAGAAATCAAGATCATCTTTATATGAGTTTGCCAAGCAACAGATGCGGTTGACTGGATCAGAATAAAAATAATGTGAAGTGAACATCGGAATATTGAAAAGCGAAGGCTTCCGTAGAGTTCTAGATGGTACATTGAAGTTCAAAAGAGAGAGTAGTTCAGGACAGCTGATTTGACCATTAATGATTTTGAAAATGAAAACGAGATCGTCAACCAACCTACGAGCTTCAAGCGTGGTCATGTCAAACGATCTCATCAACGGTCCATAATCATGACAGGACACGGCCATGGGAGTGAAATTTTTAAAAGCTAAGAAACGCAAAAACTTGTGCTGAACTCTCTCAATCAGTTTACAATATTTATCTTGGTGAGGCGACCAGATCTGGGACGCATATTCTAAATTAGGTCCGACAAGAGCATTGTATAGTGTCAAGAGTGTTGAGGGTTCTTTGAAGTCTTTAGACATACGCTTCAGAAATCCGAGTTGCTTCATAGCCGTATTAACCAATTGAATTTAATCGGAATCTATCCGAATTTTGCATCAGAATTTTCTTATCAACCCAATTCTTATTCAACACTACCCGATTTCTTATTCCAGGGGCATGTTTATTCAGATATTTCCGAACTAATCTGATTCAAATTGCACATCTGATTTATTCTTATTCATCGTGAATAAGATAGGATCGTGGATTTCCATCGGAATTGAATCGGTTCATATAGGTTCCAATAAGAATCTTGAAGCAGGGATAATACACTAAATAATCTCAATACGGTGTAATTTCATACCAGCATCTAGCGTCGAGCGTCGAGCGATTTTTACAAGTTCTAGATCTCAGCGTCAAGCGTTTTTCTGTGAAGTTAGAGCAATTCAAGACACGCAGAAAGAACGACGTCCTTGATTTATATGTGTTATTTGATCAAATATTTTAATGAGAAATTTTCGAGAGTGGGTACCGCAATCCAGAAAGTTCATAGTTCTGCGACTGGGTTCAAAATTCAAACCAGATTTAAATCCAAAATCAGCCAATCGGAATTCAGAATTCACGACTTAAACCTTGGTTAAACTTTGAATTTAGTTGGTAGGATTGGTCTTTGAGATCACTCGAGCGCACCATAATCTTTCTCTTTCTTAGCTTATCTATTAAACAAGAACAAAATGATGTACTGAGCAAAGATAAATGATATAATACTTGACCCCCTTTGAAAAAGGAATTTTCATAATTTTCTGCGACTTTGGGCGACTTGTGCGTCAGAAATGTGGATGGGACCTGACAACCCTGGGCTGGGTACGATCGTAACTTTTTGACTTCAATCTTTTGTAAAAATTTCATTACTGCAGTTGGATAAAAGCTATCTAGTCTTTTAAATAGCACATGTATTTGGTTATCAAATGTAGACGCAGTCGTTCCGCGTAAATTTAATTGGGGTTCAGTACAGAAGAAATTATACTGGCTGTTCAAATGTTACAACCGACCACAAACTCACCATGGTAGTAACAGGTGGTGGGGTCGGATATAACATTCACAAAAATATTAAAAAATCAATAGAAAAATACAATCTATCGGCAAACAATCACGATTTATTGTCTCATATATCGAATTACAATAAAAAACAGCAAAATGCTAAACAAATATACAGCAAATTATTGAAAACACGTGACAACAGTTTCAAGTAATTTGCAGGGACATCGCGTCGCCAAATACGCAAAAATATGCTGTAAATCTAGGATTTCAGCTTAGTCGTTGTCGTGTTGCTGAGAAGTTGCCACAGTTTCACAACAACTTTCGTTGTATGGTAGAAATCCTTCATTCAATCCTATTACGAATCGTTGAATATCTGATTAAATATCATTGAGTTTCATTGAAACCTATTCATTTTGCCATTCGTCAATGAGATTTTATAGATTATTTGTAACAGAGAGGTTATGTCGTCTACAAAATGAAATTAAATGAAGTGATCAATGTAATATCAAAGTAGAATGCATGTATGAGGTCAGTTCCGACGTTGCAATTGACCACAGGAAACACGTTACAATCGTCCCCAGCCAATGTTTCTCAAAGTTATTTCATATTTCACAATAATGAACAAAGTTCGTAAAACAAAACCATGATTTATTCATTCTCTAATGTCCTGTTGTCGTTGAAAAGTAACACAAATATGCATAGAATGCATACTGATGGAAAGAAATGAAATATAGTTCAGCATTGAATATTTACTTTCAGTCGCAAAATCTCAAAAGTTCTTTCTGACCTTCTGAGTATATGTGATATGGCTAATATACAATTAACACACAAGTTTCTACATGCGAGAACGCCCCCTCTCCCGTCAGGTGATCCGAGCAATCACCCCCTGTTATAACCGTACCCAGTCTACCCTAGTATAAATTGTGTTAAACATCATCTCATTTTGTATTTATTGGTTCAATAACTTCACACAAACGAAGAGCGATTTTTACACGATTCCAAAAGGTTGAAATGACATTTTATTCAAATTATGGATTAAATGACCACATATTGTGCGAGTTAATCATTGATCGATGATCCGATTTAATACAGAGGTGTGAAAATTATTCAAATAATTGTTATTTCCAAAATACCTCCAACTTTTGCTTCAGATTATGAATTCATCTGTGGAGTACTATTTTGTCTGATTGTTGATATAATAGTTTCTCATCCTTCCATTTTTGGGTTAATTATTATAACAATTTTTTCTTTCCAATCTTTTTTCCACTCCAATGATATTAACACCTCGATCTCAAACTAAACAGTATGTGACATAGATAGATACCCGCTGGGAATTTAGAATAGTTAACAACAAATTCCGACCGGGATTTATATTGATTTCATCGTAACTCAACTATCAATTTTACACAATGAAACACCAGTTCTTGATATCAAAATATCGCACATTGTTAGTTATTTAAAGACATACGAAGATGCTCATAATTGTTGATATAGTAATCACGGGATATTCCTCCGTTTGAGAATGGAGGGCTTAAAAAGTATTTATATCAAGAAATAAAACCAGTACTCCATAAATCATTGCATTCCCTTAGAGGGGAAAGTTGGAACAGTTTTGGAAATCACAATTATTCTAATAATTTTCACATCTCTGTATGTTGAACATCAGAAATGCGTAGAATACCTATTCTTAGAAGCTGAAGATGGAAAGTTTTGAAAGATTCGAGTTCCAAAAGTTTAAGAATTTTTATATAATTTTCCAAATTTATCATCAAAAGAAAGTGATTGATAAAAACAGAAAATCAATCCACCGAGAGAATAATTTTGCGCAGTGCGAAGGTAAGGATTTAAACTCCGTATCCGTGAATTAGTTCCCACGTTGGGTGGGACGCATCTTGATGGGGGTGTTTAAAAAGCTTATTCTAAGCAACAGGTTGTCGTTTTACATTACTCTACCTTGTTGCTGTGAGCTGCGTATAGTATCTATCCGACTCGGTATCCATCTGACTAACAAAAAAGGATTAGAAAAGGTTCAGCTTTCGCATTTGGGTAACAGTCGACATGCTTCCGGTGACGAACCGTAAAAGGATGTGGTTGGAACGGGCGTTCGCAAGTGAAAAAGGTCAGTTCCGTTCAGACCTTTTTTATCCTCAACAATTACGTGACTGGAGATACTTTTCTATCTACCTTCCCAAAAACCACATCTTCCCACGTTTTTTTTTTTGATGAGGAAATTACAAGCGGGGAATTTATAATACGATAACGAGAAGTCCAATGATTTCCTTAAACGATGAGAAGAATTCCATGGGAAGTGAATTTTCATTTAAAAGGGTCTAGGAAGATTATCTTGTGTAAATTTCGTAAGCACCGAGGAAAAAATTTCGCTGTGACAATAGCGATATCTGATATTGCTGGAGTAGTGGATTTATTGCTGTGGCAGCAATCTATTATTATTATCACAGCAATATTGTCAGCTATGACAACGACTTTATACCTGTAACAGCAAAATTTCTTTGCTTTTCTATATATAATACCAACATTCATTGGAAGAGGTAACATGTTTCACTGCTACAGCTCGATAATTGAGGGCCCCCATGGAATAACAGAATATTGCAGTGATATCGCAGTAATATTGTTTTGTGATACTGCGATATTGCCGTAATATTTCATGTCCGCGCAGATTGATTGCAGTAATATTGCAGTAATATTACGTCAATATTACAGCAATATTTCAGTGATGTCACAGTAATAATTCACACCTGTCGATATTATATATTTTAGAAATATTGTGGCAATATTTCAAGGGGACATTAATTGCACGCAGTTGGAAATATAACGATACATGGACTCGAAAAACATTTCCTCGGTGAGAATTATCAGAACTAAATTCATGAATGTATCTGAAGTTTTCAGGGAATAATCGTTAATACTTTATTTGAGATACAAAGCCCAAATTTTACATGAAATTTAATGTAAACTATAGCATAATCGATAGTCTTTTCATATTTTCGTACATTAAATTTAATGCAGAATGTATATGAACCTGATTTCATGTACGTAATTGAAAAAAACTTCCAGATATTTCTGCACTGAGAAAAAAAAGTCATTACATCAAAGAAATACATTTTTTTGAATCTGGCCCTCATTGAACTGAATACATGTCCTTTCAAACAATGATGATTCAATAGAAATAATGAATTCTTTCGTTAAATGAAAGATATTATTTTATTGAATTCAGTTTCCTCCAATCCAAGAAACATTTTATTGACACAAAGATTAATTCTTTGGATTAGTCAGACCGCGAAGTGCAAGGCATGATTCTAATTTCGTTCAAAAACGATTGAAAATTCAATAACTTATTTCTTCAATTTTATTACGTCACGTTTTGTAGGAAAAGCTGGAATTTTCAATTCAAGGTGTACAAATTTGTTAATAACAACGTTTTCGAATCAATACTATACTGCTTGGAATGAAAGTAATATTTGGTAAGCATGATTTTGTATTTCTTCAAATCCACAGAATGATTTTTATATTCAAATGATTTCATTCATCGATATGAAAGTATGTGCAATTGATTCTAAAGAAAATTCAGTAAGATAAAGAAATGGATTTTCGAAATCACCTTACGTTTTAGTTACTTAGACGACTTTCGGTTGGTTCTCGCAAGATGTAGTCACTTTCTCACAAGTTCTCTTTCGACAGTATGGTTTGTATATAAAGAATTAATCACTCTGTCTTCTTAGTAAGTATTACTTCATCCAAATAAATATTTCTTTCAGATTATGGCATTGAATTACAGGTCCCGCATGGAGTGATAGGCACTATTCGCCTAACAGACGGTATGACTGAACGATCAATGAAGTCTCATTTGATCCAAAGTGCTCAGAATTCCCGGTTATCAACAGATTAAAGGAACACCAGAGTGGACTATGAAAGCTTTACAAGTGTGATAATTTTTTTTTACAGAAAAAATCTGATATTGTGCTCAATGACTTCTGAAACATCATTTATTGAATCAGGATGGAATTCACGAAGTCAAAAAAGAACATCTTGAAGTTGATGATTTATTTCGATGGATTGAAAATTTTCCTAATTGATTCAAAAACTTTCTTTTTTGAATGTTTGAGTGGTTTCATTCCTCCGAAGAGATAATTAATTGAATCAGAGTAGGTTTATTTTCACTGAAGAAAGGGTATTTGATTCAAAGAAATGTTTCTTCAGGCTCAAGAATTTCAGATTTGAGTACATTGTTTGCATGAATACTCAGATTGATAAGTCCCATGAAATGATTTCATTGTCACTATTGGATGAATTCATTTCCTTGGCCGGAAGAAATATTCATTACGGTCGTGACTTTTTTTTCTCAGTGTGACAATGTGTAATATTGCAGTGATATTACATTTCAATATATAATATTGTAATAACGCTGCAATATTGCTGCAATATTATGTGCTGGGTGGGAGTGCCCACGTCGAGGATCGGAAAAAGAAGTCGGAATTTCGAAAATCTGAAAATACCGGGTGATAGGGTTTGAAAATCGAATACAAGTGTCGAAAAATTTTTGCAAGATCCGTTAATAATTTCTTTGAAAAAACAGGCAATTATTCTCGATAAGAACGTTCTAAACAATCGAATTCTTCATTCTAAAGGAATACCCTAGCAAACTTCGCAAAAATAGTTGGATATTCGAATTCTCCGAGCCAAAAAAACATAAACCCTGTTTGAAATATTGAGTGAATACAATTTCCCCACCGGCCCCTGATATTCAGCCGCTAAACGATGCGAAATCGTGAGAAATTTCTATAACGCGCGGATGAATGAATCGCTGTATTTTATGAACTAATAGTCCAATCGATCCGAAACTTTCCAGAAAGTTTGTCGCTGGAAGATTGCTGTAGCTCATACTTCCTCCACCACTGTTTTAATGCAAAACATGAAAAAGGTAATTTTCACTTCGAATAAAAAATTTATCAATTTGTTATTGGTTTTTACAAAGTTTCATGACATTGTTGTCTTCGGGGAAATCTCACGAATTCAAATCCGCAAGGTTTATTTCGATACATGGACAAATGACCGAGTTAGAACGAGTTTAATATTGGAGAAGACTGATTTGTGGTGCGAAAAAATATGAAGTTTTTATTTTTTATCTCCACAACTAAGGTAGATGACCTCATTCATGAACGCGACCCCTTTCATGAACGTTTTGGTTTTTGATTCATAGTACTTCCCATTTAGTGCTTTAATTTCATCCAAGCATGACTGACTGGATACTAAATCAACCGCTGTTATGTGAATAAATTCAGAATAATATGCCATAGGAAAGATATAATAAATAAACGATTGTTCGCTAATGGGGGTTAAGGTGTTGATTAATGGGGGCCGGTCACCTTATATGGATTAGGGACCGTCCATAAATTACGTAACGCTTTTCCTTCTGTCGTTCCTTGTTGCACCAACTTCAGACATGATGAGTGAGATAGAGAAAGATATAGTCAATAGCGTGACGTAATTTATGGACGATCCCTTAGACTGCGTCAAAAAAAACAAATTTCTTCTGTTTTCGAGTAAATGCATCTAAAAAGTTTCTTTGATTGGCAAAAGAGAATCTCCCAAAATTTCAACTCGATATCTTAAAAATTGAGCTGGCACACGGTGGGGGGGGGGGGTCCCCTTTTCCATTTAAAATATATTGAAAAAAAAAACGTTACCCGGTAATTTCAATATTAATGGTCGAAAAAAATTTGGTAAATATGCAGAAGTGCGACTTCTGGGAGAGCGACTAATTTAGGGGAGGATTTTTATGGAATTGGTTTTCGTTTAGGCTCAATAAGACATTGAAATGGGGGGAGCTGGGAAAAGTTCCAAAAAGAGCACCCACACAGCTCATAAACAGCTCATCGTGGGAAAATGACGTGTTCCCTGCAGTTTCTTTGCGGGGACGGCTTCCATTTGGCCCCATTGGTGTTTCCGAACTGGTTGGGGTGAAAATAGTTCTCAAGGAATGTCAATGTAGCTCATAGACTGTGCCTTCACCCTTACCACCGCGCCTACCACCCCCTCACCTTCTCCCCGGGGAGTGAAGTTTCAGCTTTTATGCGGAGTTCAGATGCACGTTTGTTTATAAGTTTTTCTACCGCCGTGGAAGCTGCAATTGACCACTAACAATGAATCTAATCCCTGTCTCACTCGCTGGCACCCCCCTACCCCCATCCTAAAAGGGCTTGCAGATCAATTTTCATCGAAACCTGAGACGGCTGTGTGTCCGTATGTTGCTGGTCTGGGAGTGATGAGGAAGTACATTATGGTAACATTAATTTCAAGCATGTCGTTTTTTTGTAACTCGATTTGATTTATAAAGTTTGCAAAATAAATGCGTGAAATAACACAAAAAATTTACTTCATATATCCAGTCCGTAGAATCGCACAAAAGAAAAGTCTTTCTGATTCGAAAGTTTTTTCCAAATCCAACGGCTTTTGAAATATCAGGGACGAAGGAATGTTCGATTTTTTCAACTCCGAAACTTTGAAAAATCGTATCTCGGAAATGAAAGGTATCCAATCAAAATGAAAAAATACGTATCGATTATTTTCCTTTCTAGAACGCGAGAAAAAAGTTTTCAAGTATGTGTCCGGGATGCGTAAACTGTTTGGGTGTTATTTGGGAACGGCAAACAGAAAAATTCGTTTTACCATCTCCTAAATTAGTCATTTTCCCACGATGGGCTGTTTATGAGCTGTATGGGTGCTCTTTGGGAACTTTTCCCAGCTCCCCCTATTCGAATGTTTCATTGGGCCTAAATGAAAACCATTTCCGCAGAGATCTTCCCCTAAATTAATCGTTTTCCCAGAAGTCGCACTTCTGCATATTTACCAAAAATTTATTTTCAAATCCCCGTCTTCACTATCTTGTAGAGAATTGAATTCTCTACAAAAAAGTCTATCCCATATTTCGCTCAAATTCATAGGAAAAAAGTTACAGGATGTTGAAAAAGCGGAAAAAGTGAAAAATTATGAAAATTCCTCAGATGGGCCACTCAGATTCAATGAAATTTATTTTTGGTCGATAATACGGTTTTTCAATAGTATTTGGCATAACTTACATGATGCCAGATGGATTTTGTGAAAAAAAATTTTTTGTCAACAATATAAACAATTTTTATTCATTTATTTATTACGGGCGATCTAATTGATTGATTCCGATGTTCAATCCAGCATTCGAATCGTCTTCCAACACAGATCATTGTTGATATTTGTCAACTCACAACAATTCATTTTAGTTGATTATTCACAAATTTGTTTATAACAAATTGATAAATAAATGTGTTCATCATATTTTGATTTGAGGAAAAATTAAATATACTACTTTTATTCCTAACAAATATACAATTGAGAGAAAAAAATTGCCAATCAGACTTGTTCAATTAGATCGCCCGTGATAAATAAATGAATAAAAAATGACGAAAAAATTTCATTGTTTATATTGTTGACAAAAAATTTTTTTTCACAAAATCCATCTGGCATCCATATCAGCAACCAAATATAAATTTCATTGAATTTGAGTGGCCCATCTGAGGAATTTTCATAATTTTTCACTTTTTCCGCTTTTTCAACATCCTGTAACTTTTTTCCTCCCGTGTGGGAGTTAATTCTTGGCGCCAGTTAGGGCCAAACTAGGCGTCCTTACTTTATTCCAGGCCCTGTTTTGGTTACCTTTATAGGGCCTAGACAGGATTGTCACGCTCTCATTTCCAGGGCCTGCACTGTATTCCTAACTTGGGCCTATGTAGGACACCCATGATGGGGCCAATGCAGGCTCTGAAACTAGGGCCTTTGAATGTGTAATAAATTTTTGCATAGATTATCAAATTAGATGAATATCGCAAGGAGAGAATAAAATTCCCACCCGGGTAGAAATGATTTATGACATTCCCCAGTTCTATTCAGGGCCTGGTCAGGGCCTGGTCAGATTTGATCATTTGATATATTCAAATGATTATTTTGATTGTTTCTTAATGAATCAAGTACCTTTCAGTTCATACAACGTTCCCTTTTTTATTATTATGTCTAAGAGTATAAGGTATTAATTATCATTATGATTCTCCAACAATTCATTGATTGTAACATTTTTATCTCATTGAATTGATTCAGTGAAACCGAAACTATTGACTTTTATCTAATATCAAATGGAAAATTTCTTGCATTTCATTCCTGTGCTCGATCAAAACGACAGAAATTTGGCTATAAAAATGGATCTATGTAAAGACTTCGAATTGTAAATAGTTTAAAACTTCAGTTGAATAAAGAGGTTATATATTGCTGTTTTCAACCAAGGTTGGGTGCGCCTAACTTTTCAAAACAAGGGGAATATTGGTAATGCAGGTCGGCCCTACGAGGATTGTGTACAGGTGTGCTTAAATTAAAATCTTTGGGAGAATATGGGAAGCCTAGCAAGGCCCTATACGGGTCGTAGTAGGGTGCGCCTAAATTAAAATCTTTGGGAGAATATGGAAAGCCTAGCACAGCCCCATACGGGCTGTAGTAGGGTGCGCCTGAATTAAAATCTTTGGGAGAACATGGAAAGCCTAGCAAGGCCCTATACGGACTGTAGTAGGGTGCGTCTAAAATCAAATCTTTGGGAGAATACGGGAAACACAGCAAGGCCCTATACGGGCTTTAGTAGGGTGCGCCTAAATTTTTCAAACAGGGGAAAACATTGGAAATGCATCTTGGCTCCACATGGGCCTTGTATGGGTGGCCCTGAGTTAGAAAAATCAGGCCAAATATCAGAAAACCCGACTAGGCCCCTTAGTGGTTAAGGCTAGGCCATCCTGAGTTTGGATACCTGATTTAAGCCCGTACAGGGCCTATTTTCAATACAGGACGCCCGGACAAATTTCCACACGGGCTATGAGTTTGAACGGAATATGGGATAGACGTTTTTGTAGAGAATTCAATTCTCTACAAGATAGTGAAGACGGAAATTTGAAAAAAAATTTTTTTCGACCATTAATATTGAAATTACCGGGTAACGTTTTTTTTCAATATATTTTAAATGAAAAGGGGACCCCCACGTGCGCCAGCTCAATTTTTAAGATATCGAGTTGAAATTTTGGGAGATTCTCTTTTGCCAATCAAAGAAACTTTTCAGATGCATTTACTCGAAAACAAACGAAATTTGTTTTTTGTGACGCAGTCTAATATGGATCCTAGAAAAAAATGGTAAACAGATACTCGTATTCGATTTTCAAGCCCTATCACCCAGTATTTTTAGATTTCCAACTGCTTTTTCCGACCTTCGACGTGGGCACTTGTACCGCTTATCGAGCGCCTAAGTGGTTATTTCATGGAAACCCTCAATTGCTGTCATAGCGAACAAGATTGTTGGGATAATAATCAGTTCGCTGTTGCAGCAAAAAATTTGCTGCTCCAGCAGGAGAGACCCAACCACATTAGATTTTGTTCTCACAGCAAACTTCTTTTTTCTCAGTGAGAAATTCTGAATTGTCATGTATTTCTCACTGCAAACCAAAATTTTCATTCCAGTACTCGAATCGTTCCCAAAATATTATTGAAGAATGCGAAACACCCACCATTCCTCCAAAGGGCTTCGAATCTGAGGTCTGTATCCAATTTCAGCAATTCAAAGTACATAAAAACTCCTTGCTAAAATCGTCGAAATGATTCTGAAGAAACTAAGACAAAAAGCGCCATGAAACGGAGAAAAACGATGCTTCTTTTCTGTTTCGTGGTGGTTTTTTTTTCGAACCTCTGCGGTATTTTTAATACATGCAAAAACATGGAATGCTATAATATATAGCTAAAATAATTTCAGCTGTAGCTATTTTTTAGGTATCACAGTAGGAAATCGTAGCTGTAACTGCACTGGTTTTGTGGTTGATATTTGGAGATCCAATTAATTTAGCTGTTGAATTTTCGCTGCGGCAGCTACATTTCTTGCTGCTACCGTCAAGTGATAAATTTTTATGGTTTACTTTCGGTTTTTTTTTGGTTTGGTAAAAATTTGGCCAGAAAATGGTTACAAGATTGTTTTTACCATATGATGACCTATTAGAACGAATCTGCCACCATTTTTGAGATTGTTTGAATTTTGGTGAATTTTTGTTGAAAAAAATGTCCCAAACGACTAACAAGTTACCAAAATGTGACTGAAATTTCTGGTTGCTGGTGGGTCCACCCAGATCCGCTAGGGTACCAGCTGAAAAATAGCTCCAATAGCTAATTTCTAGCTATCCAAATAATAGTTGATTATTTTTGGTTTTGGTCCGACTGAGCAAACGCTCCTCTCTAAATTTCTTGAAGTGAGAATACCGCAAGTTCGATGAGAGTGAGAATCCACTTCATCAGAGTTCCAATATTCACTCCATAAAAATGGATCTTCACTCTACTGAAGTAAGGAATTAAACTCTTCGAAGCGAGTGAAAATTCCACTCTAGAGCTATCGGAGTCGTTTTCAAAGAAAATACTTGTAGTATGCAAAACCATCGGCCCAGAGCTAGAGCTTGACCTAGAGCCTGACCCAGATATGGTAAAGAATTGATCTCAGTTTGTCCTCAAAAGGCAACTTTCCACTTTCATCCATCATTCAAGTTAGACAAAAGAAGATGAATCCAGAAAATGCATCCAATACCGTATGGATCCTGCATGAATATATCTTTAGATGATATAATTATTCTTATCAACCACATACTAATCCCTATTTAGCACAGTACCACGTGCGTATTAGATACATTTTTGTATATCAAAGGGTTCTTGTTGAAATGCAGGATTTCTCATTAGTATACAAATTACGTGTTGCATTAACCTCATTCCAACCGAGTATTGAATTCTATTCGTCACGAAATATACAGAAAGGTGTACACTATCGGAGACCCGATTATCAGATAGAAAACTTCATACGTATACGAATATCCATGTACTTTCCATCGTGATTCTCTTATCGAAATTTCCATCCCATACGACTTTTATCATGTGCGAATACGAATATATTCAACTACGTATCATAGATCGGTGATCATAGAATCATTGAATGGAACTGATGTTATACCCTTTTATTATACGACGCTGGAATTCAGCTCATAATATTTTTAAGACCTCGTAAACAGCTTCCTCGCGTGGTGTAAAATACGAGAATCTATACGAGTTGCTTAAAATATATTCCATGGAGATTCCATCACTCCCAGTATATTGCACGTTAAAACTGTTCCGTGTTGCGTGAATCCAAAATGGAGTGTCAATTTAGAGATCCGTGAGGAATTTTCGCTGTTTCGGCAACCGGTCTGTGGGGAAAAGAATCCTCGGTTCGAATTTTCATGATAAGAAAATTTGTTCATCGCTTCGGATCGTTCGTGAAGATGAAGTGCAATGGCGAGTGATAAGCCACGGATTTGAAATGTTGTGAACTTTCATAAACTCTTCTTATTCGGATGGAATACATTCGGGTTTCAAGATATGATGAATCGGTGGTCGAATTTTACCTAGCGGCTCGGTGGCTTGCGTGTGGGATGAGGAAGAAGTGATAAGGAGATCGACGGTAGCTTCCGTGATAAAAACGGTGCCAGAGATGTTATCGCGTCTGTGGATGGTCAGTTCGGTGTGATCAATTTCACGATATCTCAGATCAATCGTATCGATTATCAAATTCTCTTTGGTATCGAACCGTGGTTCCACTGGCTGTTGGAAAGAATTCTATGATCCTGGTATTTCTTGATTTCCACCTCTGGTAGGGTTTCTTCGAATTTGATGATATTTAGAAGATAATTCAACCTTTTTACAGGAATTTGAGAATTTATTGTGACACTTCCCGACTAGAAATTCGGTCGGGCAAACCTCAGGGCCTTATGTTACCTGATAAGGCCCTTACTTTTATTACCTCACCAAATTTCTAGTAATTGAACCAAGTCTGTCTGTCCAAATATGTCGCAAGAGAGTTCGTCAGTGATCCGTGAAAAGTCAACGATGAGGCACTTTTGAATGACTTTTGGCTGACTTTCAAGGGACTTTTGCGGAACTTTGTGAAATATTACGTCCAGCGAGAGTTCATCAGTAATCCGTGGAAAATCAGCGATGGGAGACTGGACTGACTTCTGAGGAATGTTTGAGGAACTTAGTGAAATATCACGTTTCGTGATAGTTCGTCAGTAATCCATAAAAGGCAGTGCCGGATTAATGTATGGGTCTAGATGGGCCTGGGCCAGGGGCCTCGAGCTCCTGGGGGGCCTCAAATTTTTCAAAGTTGAAAAGAGAATACCCTAAAAAAATTTCCTTACAAGGGGCCTCGATAACCATTAATCCGGCACTTATGAGGGACTTTTAAGTGACTTTTGGCTGACTTTCAAGGGCCTTTTCAGGAACTCAGTGAAATATCGCGCCCCTCTCGATGAGTACACTGAGAAAAACAATAGTAGAGCCAAACGGATATGAGTTTGGATACGGCGAATTTCACCACGCGGAATGACTCAATTAAATATCGATTGAAATGACCGAATGAGCATTTACTTCAATCGATATTCAGTTGAGTCAACTGCGTGGCGAGATTCGCCGTATCCAAACTCATATGCGGTTGGCTCCACTATATTTTTCTTCAGTGTAGGGTTTCGTTCTCGTCTCGTCGAGACTGACTGGATCTCGATTTCGGTCTCGATTTGGTCTCGGAATTTATAATCTCGTCTCGGTCTCGCTTTTTTCTCGACAAAATCAGTATCGTCTCGATCTCGAGTCGAGATTCTCGCCATTCTCGGTTTCGAAGATGCATTCTATACGTTTTGGTATCGTCTCGTCTCGTATCAGTCTCGGTCTCATCCGAAACACTAGTGATGAGGGACTTCTGACTGCCTTTGGCTGGCTCTCAAGGGACTTTTGAGGACCTCAGTAATCCATGAAAGGTCAGCGATGAGAGATATTTGACTGACTCTTGGTGAACTCCAAGGGATTGTTGAGAGTTCGTCAGTTGTCCACAAAATTCATCAAAACTCTTCAAAAAGTTAGCTAAATGTCAGTTAAAATGCCCTCTCGCTGACTCTTCACGCATTACCGACGAACTCTCGAAGGGCGTAATATTTCCCTAAGTTCCTCAAAAGTCTCCTGAGAGTCAGCCAAGAGTTCTCCATCGCTGTCTTTCCGTGGATTTCCCACGAACTTGTCAGAACCCAATTTTCTGCGGAGTCCGTCAGAAGTCTCGGAACAGTCAGCTGAAAGTCCCTTGTCGTTGACTTTCTATGAATCACTCACGGACTTCTGTGGGACATAATTTTCTGCAAATTTCCTCGGGAGTCTCTAAAGCGGCAGCAAAACGTGCCTCATCACTGACTTGCATTCAAATGTTGAATTACAGGTAGAGTCTGGATTTTAGTATGGGATTTGGCCTGAAACCATACTTTCAGAATAACCACTTGCAGATTAGTATCATACGTTTTTGTTTCGACTCGGGATCGGAGTAGCAGCTACTCCGATCACAAGTAAAGCTTATACACGGAGTATTTGGAGTAGCTACTCTGTTTCAGCGCGTAGACCGTCCTTAGTGATGAGCAATGCTGTCGCTCTGAGCCGACTATAACCTGTGCGCCAAATTTCTCTCAGTGTAGAAAATGCCACAAATCATTTCTAGCCGAGTTATTGCGAAAACACCAATGACACGCAGCTATAGCATAATGTATCAATTTGAAAAACTTTTTCGAACCAAATAATCTTCCGAAAACATGAAGGGCGAGGCTAACTGTACAAACGTCCCTTAACGAACAATGTCAACCCTTCTCGCACCATTTACACCACATCGATGATATGTAAATCCAAAGATCTGCAACTTGTTCTGTTGGTTTAACCGTTCTATCCCTCGTGCGATGATATCTTAATAACTCAATTACCAAACATGACATAACATTGAATATCGATATTAAAAAAAAGCAATGTTAGCAATAGCACTGTGAAACGAATTTTAGCTTCTCCGAGAAGATTAAAAAAAAGAAGAAGAAGAGGGTGAGGTGGGCAGAGCGGTAGTGACAATGGCAGTGGCAACGGCAGGAGCTCGACAGGAATGGTTGCGAACTACCCTTTTATGTCACGATCAATTTGCATGGCAAGAAGACAAACGATAAGTAATAAAGAGTATCGAGATGCAAAAGATAACGCAGGGAGTTTAGTTGTAAAAGAAAAGGGGTGAAGGAGAAGAGCATTAGAAGTGGAAATTGGAGAGAGGGTAGAGAGAAGAATACACAGACGCGTGGCCTAACTCGTATTATACAATGTATATACAGCAAAAATGTCAGATTAGAAGCCAAGGCTTGACATACAGCGATGTTCTTGCACCTATAGAGAAAGAATCCAGGTTCCCCGGTGGTTAGCATACGATGCCTGGCATACATATTTTTTTCTTTTATTATTATATAAATCAGCGTTGCAAAGGTTTCCTCAAGAATTTATCGCGTTAATGCCAATTACTACCTACACTCTATACCACGAACAATTGGATAGATGAGTTGAGCATTCGTTCGAAAGAAGAGAATCAAAAAAGAGGAGGATTGAACTACGCGTACTCGATCAAAAGATTCTATAATTCTATGTATTACGTTTCGACGAAATTCATATTCTTATTTATAAATATGGGGTGGTGACGATGTTCCTATTTGATGGATTCTCCTTTTTGCTTCGTCCACTGAATTTGCTGAACTAGAATTTCTCGGTAGATTCTCAACACCTCGATGGTTCGCGCCGACAGAAATCTATCGAATTCGTCGATGTCACTTCGATCGACTTCATTTTCATCGTCCGAAAGAAACATCTTGGAGATATCGCGATGACACCTCGAGGCGCACATTATTTATTGAGAAGTCGTCTGCTAGGACAGAAATAGTACCACCGAATTGATACTTTCGAAAGTAACAAAGTCTGGGATCTAGTACGTGATTGCGCCACAACTCATACTTCGACAAATTGATTACACATCGACTGTTGCCAGATCGATCTATATTTGTGCTAGGATGTTCTTGAATATTGATCGAGACCGTGTTACGAGGAACCACTTCCACTTACGTTCAAGTACTTATTTTCAGGTTTATCGAAGTCATGTTGTACATTTTCATTCTCGCATGCGCTCGATTATTCAGATTTTGAAGAGCATTATCAATGCGCGGGTTGATTTCTTTGAAACGTGGCGTTTTACATTTTGGACGAGATGAAAAGATTGAAAATTTCATTTCCAAAAAGTTCAATATACACTGACAGAAGAACGACCTGGTTGAAACATTCGTGGTCGCAATAACTTGTCGAAATCTGGTTCGATTGACCAGGAAATGTGATTGTGATGTCCAGAAAAAGTAGTTGAAGCCAAAACTAACCATATTTTTCAGGTTATCACACCAAGAAAAGGATCTGGTTTTTCTAACCTGAAGAATGTGTGCTTAATTTTTGCTTCAACCACTTTTTCTGGACATCACAACCACATTTCCTGGTGAATCGAACCAGATTTCAAGTTATTGCGACCACGAATGTTTTAACCAAGTCGTTTTTCTGTCAGTGTAGTGTACGATCTATTCCTATATTTTTTATTGAAGTAACAAAATGATGAAAGGAATCGTGAAATTTGTATCCAGATTCGGATGCAGTTGCGTGGGACCTTTGCAAGTCTCGTCTGGGATTCTTCAGCTTCCCGCTTGGGACCACTTATTCTGAGGGGAACCCGACTGGTCTTCCATGAGCCCCTTCATTCGGGAAATTTCCAACTGCCCACATAAAAATTTTCAGGCTTCGCCAATGCTGGCGATAAAATACAGCTAGGCAACCTATGTAGAGGCAAGGGTGGCTAATAATGGTCTCAATATTCTACCAATATGGGCGGTGGATAAAATTAACTCTGTTGATCCATCATTGATTATAGGCTGAGCCATGCCTGACCCATCCTTCAACGAGGGTTTGCAGTGCATGGTGGGATACTGCCCCAAGCACTTAAGCAGTAGATTTGTATGCGACACCGAGCAGTCTCAGCTCAGAAAATACCTTGGCTCAGAGTGAAACTCCTTTTTCGAGTGGCGAATTGCAATAACTGTCACCAGGGGGCTGTTTGTTTCTCGCGAGTGGCGAACTAAGCATTCAATGAATATATAAATCCCCTTGAAAAATTCCATGATAGGAAGGATTCTTCATCTACTTCCGAATGCGCCTACTTCAACACCAGCCCGAGTAGAAATTGATATTGGGTGTTCGATCAGGACCAAATCTGGAAAGCCTCATTTCAAATCGGGTCCTGATATGGGAAGTACTAAGGGATCAGAGGCTGAATGTAACGCACCGTTGCATCAGGGCCCGATGTGGCAAACCATATCTGGCCCATACATGGCTTACCGGATGTGGACCATACATGGCATGCCATAAGAGTGCCGAGTGTTGTAATTTCAAAATGTTGAAAAACAATATTTTTTGGAATTTGAAATTTAGACCTCGTACCGCAATAGATAAAGCACTGAAGAATTATATTTTCATGAATTCAGTTCGGAGTAATCTGAGCGAGAGAATATTTACTCCACCGGTACACTAGTATCCTTGAAGACTCTAAGGTTTTCCAGATCTAATCTCAATTGAATGCTCAATACAAATATCTGCATAGTCTAAGATAAATGTGCGCATAGCGATCGACAAAAAGGATCAAAATTCAATTGCAAATTGACCAAAACTCAGCCAACCAACCCACTCTTGACAAATAGCACTACTTGACGAAGAATCAGTCACGTGACTAAACTGTGATTTCCCAGCTCATCGGATAATCGAACACTGCATCAGAGTGATTTTCATCAGGAACGGATGATGGGGCGTGCCAAATTACAAACCCATCAGGACCAGATCTGGCCAATTCTATTCAGGCGTGCCAAATGAGGGCCTCACTGAGGTCAGATCTGGGGTGTCAAAATAAGGTGTGCCTTATTACTACCTGATTGGGCCCATATCGAACATGAGGCCGTCCATACAATTTTTCTGCTCGGGAGGATCATCGGATTTGTGGCATTCATTAATTCTTACTGATCACAAAAATTCCATTCCGAACTTCTCGATATAGAATAGATTTTTCATTTTGTTTCCATGACTATTGGCATTGGATGGGCGCAACACTGGCGCAAGACTGCGGCATTAGTGACTTATCTTTTGCAAACAAATTTTTTTATGGGTTGCTATTGGTGGTGTAACTTATTACAAGCCTTTCCCCAATGTTGGGCCTTGATTTTAGGAACTATTGGGCTGAGACTTGAATAATATTGTCATTTCAAAGTTGTGCCATGCCTGGTGATCTAGGCTCGGTGCCTGTAGGTGAGCCTTGTGCCAACCTAACGCCATGGTACCCATTTGAAAATGGGAACACAGGCCGATAATGGCTCAATACTGTTGTCAGAGTTGTCAGAGTACTCTGTGCGGAGGGTGAGTACCCTATTTTTTGAGGTTATCGGGGTGGTCCCTGTCCTTAGGACCCGACTCCCCATGGAGGTTTGGAGCTGGGATACGCCCAGCCAGCGTGGCCGACCTACCAGTTTGGCCGTTTCTAAGTATCCTTAGTCCAGTTCCCCTACTGGTTGCGGCAGGTCCTTTCTAAACCCTACCTCGCTTAGCAGGCGAGACACCCGAACTGTACAACGCGCAGTTCAGTCGCCGGAGATCGGTGACACCGAAATCCCCTCGTCCAGCTCGCGAACTGTTGAAGAGTTGTCAGTACTGGCAAATCTACACTTGACATTACGAAGCCGGTTGAACTGACGGCACTGGCCAGAATAATATTCACCATTGTATCAGTACTGGTGTTTTATCAGGGCCGTATGAGTTTTTGATGAGGGTTTTATGGGAAGTTATCCGTGTTATTATATTTCAAATAATGAAAAGAAATCCTTTAAATCTGATCTTGAAAAAGCTGTCAAAGAAAGGCACTTTGAAAGTAACTGTTTGAAATTTCATCGAGTGAGAATCGAACCCGGGTCCTGCGAGTGAGAAACTGAGTCTACTATATCACTTATTGTAATAATTTCGTTGAAGTCCTACGAATCATCACAGATGCCATAGCAAAGTGAAGTTCTATCAATACCGGCAAAGTTCCGGTTCTCCACGTTATCCTACGTTGTTATGAAGTCTGGCTTAGTGCTGGCACATCTCTGAAACCATTGATTGGAACTCCGCTTCTCCATCGATTCCTTAATGACACAAAGTTCCTTCGTCAGATGTGCGTGAAGACGCACTCCGGAAATTCCTACGAGCTCGAGCAGGAGCTGTAAAGGATACATCTGGCACAGTACGTTATGACCTTGTCCCTGAACTGAATTTCAAGGCTAAACATTATTGGGAATTGATTGATTGAACGAGTGTTCTCATAACATCGTTACCAGTGCTCAGAAACATCACCGATGAAGAACTTGTGATGAAATTCTCTAATCAGGAATCCTTGCTGGGAATTCAGTCAGTTTCCCTATCCCACTGTTGCAGTGGAACGGATGGTGAAGTTAGTGACGGAAACTTCAAGTAGAGGGTGTGGTCAAGATTCCAGAGATCGACACATCAGAGCGACTCTAAAGTCAAGAGCTGCATTACCCAAGTTTGATAATAACCCGAGCAGAAAAATTGTATGGCCAGCCTCATGTTCATTATGGGCCCGATCGGGCAGTGATAGGGTTCATCTTATTTTGGCACACCTGATCTGGTTCTGGTGAGGCCATGATTTGGCACGCCTGATTAAGGTCAACCAGATCTGGCCCTGCTAGGTTTGTAATTTGGTATGCCCTATCATAGTTCATTACATCGGGCTCTGATACAACGGTGCGTTACATTCCATATCAGGGCCTGATTTGAGATAAGGCTTTCCAGATCTCGTCCTGATCGAACACCCAATATGAATTTCTACTCGGGAAACTCGAGTATGGAAGCGCGAAGAATCCGGGTAATCTCCGAAGTCCTAATTGATTGGTTGGTTGAGTAGGGCATGGGAGGAATCCAAAGTGTGATCACTTCCGCGTGGTGGATCCTGGGTCACTTAACTGAGTGAGCAAAGAATTGCACGAATGTACCAAAAATTCTTCTTTTGGATGAAAAATTATCAACTCACTCTGAGTATACTGTACAGTCCAAAGAATGAGCAATAAATGAATAACTTGAATCACCTTTCTAAATACTTGAAACTTCAGGACTACTTGGCAAGAATCATAATCATTATTCGCTCCAAACCATTCATGGGCACTCAAATTTTCGTTATTACATTTATAATAATTGAATGAACCTTGAGTGAACATTTATTGTTTGAAATTAAATGAGTTGCGATTTACGAGTTAACATTTACGTATTTTCGGCTGAAGAATCGAAAATTCAAGCTCAGGCTTCCGATCCAGCTGCGGTTTTTGGTGGTTCTTATTGATACCTCAAGGCAACTTTTCAGCACCATCTTGTATTTTTTTAAATCACCGTACAATGTTGCCAACTCTGGTTCGATACTGGCACAGTTCCGTTCTCCAAAAACTTGGGTCTATGTTCAGCGGTAAAGATTGAGTACCAGCGTAGAACTGTCTATCTATGGGAATACAATCTTGCCAGTACTGCATCTTTTGACAACTCTGGCAATTTCCACATGGGTAAATTTCTACCTGGGTGAGGTAAATTGTCATCATTTTGTGATTTCAATATTCCCAGTACTGGAAACTCTGGCACAGATACTGTGCCAAAGAACCTTCAAATGCAGAACCTTCAACTTGGAATTTTCGTTCAGATAATTCAAACAATCAAAATAGAAAACTCTTCTTTCGAAGTTCTTTTCAATTGCATAACTTCTGCATTCCATTGAATATTCGAGGCAAAGTAATCTCAGTTGATTCTAAAATATTCGTAATAAAATTGAAGGAATAGTGACTGAACGTTGTATTTTAATCACCGCAACAATTCTCAAACAGCTGTGAGGAAATCATGGGCGTTGAAGGAACCGTTATCTCCCTATGACATCGCATTTGTTAGCAAACACATTTAGATTGTGAATCAATGGACATTCGTATTTAGTTGCAAACTCCACAGTTGACCGCAAATCAAAATTGTCATTCTCCCGTTATCCTTGACCCGATTCGACATAAACTTTGATTATAATTAACAATCCCACTTTGTTCCGACCACCTCGATGATACGTGATCTGTTATCTATTTATTCAAACTATCAAAGTTTAATGAGACCTCATCCTAATTCGAGTTCATCGAATTATTAATTGATAGTATTCAATTGTTGTGAGAATGAATTCCAACGTAAAACACGCGACTATTCATCCAATTCTTTAGAGGAGAAATAATAAAGAAGTGACTGAAAAAACGTGATGATATCGTGGTCGTTTTCAATTGTCATTGCCACATCCCGCCGATGCAACCGAACTTCTTCACCTGCGGTCTATGTAGATCACTCAGGCACCGAGCCAGAGTTCCATTTTCAATATTATTTAAAACATCTGAGCGTATAGCAAACGACGATGCTCTCAACGACTACAACCACAACTACGAGTACGAAGATGATGCAGACTTGGTTTAAATAGAAGAAAGGGGTAGTTCTGTCCGGTTTGAAAATAGGACAATGCATGTCATAAGCAATATCGCTTGAGGAATGCCTCAAGTCCTTGGAGAGGAGGGATGAAACCGTGGCCCAAAGGTACTGTTACTCTCCCGAGGAGAAAGCGCAAACCAGAGACAGATTGATCGTGAAATAACGAGGAAAACTAGCACACAGGAATGGGCCATCTCTCTCCCTCTTTCCCATTGTCATCATTCCCTGACGTCAAACTATCCATCCAAACCAGGAACTACCCGCTGGTTACTTACTCTCTTGTCGTATCGCTGATAACATTTACATTCTTTTCACTCAATCGTCTCTTCTCTTCTCTTCTCTCTGTGCAGAAGGAATTGAAATCACTAAAAACGGTAACGCTGTGATCCCCACCTTATCTCTCGTATGAATTTTTCATAACATTCATTTTTTAGGGATTCGCGTTAAGGTCAGGGGAAATAAATCTTCCCTACCACGACGGGCCAGCATTGTTTTGTCTCGCAAAAAAACTTGCGAGTGAAGAATGATAGACTATATATATATATCGATCACCAATTCTATCATGTCTGACAAATGTTATCACTTTTCTACTTTCAAACCGATTGAATCGAGACGCTCAACGCGAACAAAAAAGAAGCAATTCAATCTCTCAGGGAACGAAAAAGCGCCAAGTTGAATCATAAGAAGCGATGTTTGCTTTTAACAGTTCGTGTCTCGTGTTGGAGGATCTTGTCTTGCTCTTGTTCATGTTCTTCTTCTTCTTCTTCTTCTTCTCTTCCTTCCATACCTTTAAAGCTGCTTACGAGATAACTCGGGTGAGTCTGATGCTACTACATCATCGCATACATCTCTTCCGAAGAATCCTCCACCTGGGTGAATCGATTATTCGAATAATTCAAGGGAATGGAAAAATTCATTCAACTTTGTCTTTCGAACATAGACAAAAACTTATTACAACGTTAGACCGTCTAGGCCGTTAATCCCCGAACATTAAACTCTGCGAATGGAGATGAAAAACCACCTTGATATTAATTCGCAGAGTAATTGAAAGATCTTCTCCCAATCCCCTCCGATAATTAATCAAACAAAGTTCTTTGTTCTAACAGTTTCCTTTTCTCTCTATCGTATTCTTTATTAATTGCTCCTACAATTTCAGTCTCGTGTTTTTTATATCCTGAAATAGAAATTTCAAATCTCAACGAATATTGATGGATACGCTTGTTTAAATAGCTGGCCACAATACATGAATATCGATTGATAAAGAAAGAATTGGGCGAATTTATATCGAATTCACGTGGGATGAGAATAATTTTAATGTTAATCGTCTTGGGATGATAAGTTTCGTATTCTTTTGTTCAAATTCGGTAATTCGAATATTTGAGAAAAACAATCGAAAGGAGAAAAAATTTCATACCCCAATTCACTTTAATTACAGTTGGAGTACTCTCATTTCCACTTAATAGATACTGCAATAAAGTTGATTGAATTATATCGATTCCTTGTCGGATACAATCTTGAAAACTTTACGTCTCGCAGGGAAGATTAATAGAACAATAAGGCAAAGTTTCTTGTACAACATGATGGGATTTTACGTTTTGTGGGTTTTAATTATCAACTTCGATCGGTGGAGATGGAGTGAAGTTTTAGAAATACAATTGTAGTTAATCGTGGATATCCACGTTTGAACAGCTAACTAATGAGCGTGAAGAATTTTCTTGCGTTGAAGTACAAATTAAATATATACATATATATATAGAAGCTGTCTTGGAGTGAAGCTTCACATAAAAACCAATGTGGTAACGTCCTTCGTGTACAGACTATACACGAGGATCAAAGTATATTCTATATATAACAACGGAGTACGAGACGAAGGAGTGACTTCTTGTACACTCTTTGTAGTGTAAACTGCACTGAGAAGACGAAGTTCTCTTCAATGACAGAAAGAGGGAGAAGTAAATTCTTTCTGAGTAGAGTGATATTTGAAGAAACACATGAATTCTCAAAAAATTTTGAGTACCGACGTTTGAACGGGTTATTAATCGTTCATCGATACCCGTTCAAGAACTGGGAAGTGAATCAAAATGACTCTTTGTTCTTGAGAGAGTGCAAAAATTCAGTACAAATATTATGAAATTTCAGCATCAAAACTGGAAATTTTACACGAGCTGGACTTTTCCAGGACATGTATTGGGAAATCAAAAATTGGAAGAAAATTGCTCACACGAAGTGATTTTGCACGGTCCTTGTGTTTCAAGATGATTGAGAAACTTGATCGTTCATGTGGATGGATGGAAAGTCATGTCTACCTAACGGGATTTGAACCTATACTTTTCTACCTGTGTATTAACTGGAACCTAAGAGCTAACCGATGAGCTATAGGGCGACATGTTGGAAGGCCAGATTGGGTTACTACGTATGCTTCATATCTAGAATACACAAAGGAATGAGCCTTCGAGAAAACCTCACATATTAATTTGATTTGCTACAATTACAATTATTATTCAAAATCTCAATCAGAAAATTTTCAATATAAAGACTTGAAATTTTTCCTGCCAGAAATGACGAAGTTCAATAGAAGTGGAAAATTTCAGTGCAACAGTGATTAAATTCCAGCATAGCTGAAGAATTCCGTTGCATAGCAACTGGAAAATTCCAGCACACGACCTGAAAATTGCAGTTCAAAACCTGTATAATTCCAGTACCCGTGTGGAAATTAATCCTGGGCATCCTAAGTTAGGCCCTGGCCCCGTAGGGGTATATCTTAGGCATCCAACACAAGGTTGCCTACCCACAGTCCATGTGGGTCCCAGTTGTGGTTGCCAGTATATTCCTGGAATATTTCAATCCAGGTATGCCCACCCACAGCCCATATAAGCCCCGAGTTGGCTAACATTGTTCTACCTGGATATTAGATACCATTACGAGGCCTAGATTGAAAAGCGTAACATTCCAAGGTGGGGCCACTTTCCAAGTAGGGATTATGAATCCAGCCCAGGTCTGAGCCCGTGAGAAATTTCCATACGGGTATACGAACGATTAGGTTTGTTTTCTAAATCCGAAATTTTTTCCAAGTCCTCATCGAGGGCATACTTTTTTCTGATGCACAAGAACTGTAAAATTGTAGTACAAGCCAGTAAAATTTTCGCGAAATCATGGCAAAATTTCAGTACACAATCCCAAACTTGAGAATTCCAATACAAGAACTGAATTTTCAGTTATGCTTGGTGAATTCTCAGTACCGTACCAACAAAATCTCTGTACATGTACTGAAATATCCATATTCCAGTACTAGCACTGGAAATTTCCAGTTTTTCTCACAGTGCAGTGTCGAGTTACTATTAATTCGATACTGCTTGGACGTGGTTCAAATGCCAGAATTCCACCATAGCAAGCGCATATAAATGAACAGTACCGACACTGTTGTGAACGTTACACTGGTCTCCATATGAAATGATATTACAGGGTTCAGACAAGTTTCGTTCAATCAATTTCCCTGAGTTTTCCCTGTGATTTCCCTGAGGATAATTCTAATTTCCAGAAATCGTCGGATCATGAATGTGTCGCTAAACATTTTTTCCTCAGTGTATAATTTCTAAGATTCCACGATTCAAAATTAAGAAAATATGTTGTAGAGGATGAAAAATAGAATAAATGAACAAATTTTTATTTTGATAAAATTTTAGTGATTTCCCTGAGATTTCCAGGTTTTTGGGAGTTTTTGATCATTTCCCTGAGAATTCCCGGTGTTTTGAGTCCAATTTTTATTTCCCTGAGTTTTCCCGAATTTCCCGGAATTCCAGTTCTGTCTGAACCCTGTTATTATAATGCTGGGTTATTGCCAGTACTGGCAAATCTGACAGCAATATTGAGTCTCCTATACCAGAAAATGGTGTGAAACCCATTATTTTGGGATGGTCAGAGAGTGTCGAGATTCCGGATTGAAGGAAGAATGATATCCCTGGTAAAATATCAGGTGTAGTATGAAACCGGATTATTTTGGTGAAAATCACACGTTTATCGTTTGAAAATGATGAAAAAATATTGTACTCGAAATGATCTGCATTGCTGTTGATACATTTTTTCCACTTTCTGAGGAGTTTATCGATGCCACGTTAGAAAAACAGTCCCTCCTTCGAAGTGCCCGTGTGGAAATTAATTCTTGACGGCAGTTCGGGCCAAACTAAGCGTCCTCGTTTTATTCCAGGCCCTGTTTTGGTTCCCTCTATAGGGCCCGAATAGGATTGTCACGCACTCATCTTCAGGGTCTGCATAGTATTCCTCACTTTAGCCTATGTAGGACTTTGGAAAGGATAATAAGTTGTTGCGAATATCATCAAATTGAATAAATATTGCAAGGAGGAAACTTCTTCGATTGAGAATTGGGCTATTCAAGGCCCTATCTGTACCCAAACCACTTCGACTTGAGTCCAAACAGGGCCTAGAGTGAGCCGATTCCAATTTCTATTCGGGTATTCCACCCAACATTACTCTTTGTTCATACGTTATCGGACTGTATCAAAAAACAGAACAGCCTTATTATTCAGTCTTGGAATTAACCATACAGTGATTGTTCACCGATACACTGTGGAAAATGCGGTTGCAAAACAGTGTCAGAACTAACACAGAATCAACACCACACGGATGCTATACATGTCCATCCCGAAATCCTTGTAAAAAAAAACACCAAACGGTGTTGGAATAACACTTTACGGTGTGAGAATGACACCATGGGGTGTTGAAAGAACACTTTGTGGTGTGAACTTTTTCCAACACCGCCAATTTTTCACAGTGTAGTGTGAACACAGTAATCATGGATGAAATATTTTCTTGAGGGCATACACCGCAAAAAGTCGAAATTTTAATACGATTTCGGTAAATTTGCTTTTTTAAAGTAGGCTTATATTCAAAAAAGGAATGAATATAAAGGCAAGACCCTGTGCAGGCTGTAGTTGGGTGCGTTCAGATTTTCAAAACGGGAAAAACGTTGGAAATACAGATTGGCCCTACATGTGTCGTATACAAGTATGCTTGAATCAAGATCTCCGGGAGCATACGGGAAGCCTTGCAAGGCTTTATCAAGGCTGTAGTTGGTGTGCCTAGATTTTTAAAACCGGGGAGAAAACTAGTAATGCTGCGTGGCCCCATATGGGTTATATATGGGTGTCGCTGACTTAGAGAAATCAGGCTGAATATCAGCAACCTGACTAGGCCCCTTAGTGGCTGAGGTTAGGACATCCTGAGTTTGGACACCCAATATAAGCCCATACGGGGCCTATATTCAATACAGGACGCCCAGAAAAATTTCCACACGGGTGAACCAGTTATCGAGCCATTCCCCTACATTTTCATATGAATTGATGCGTTGTTCAGCGGAAGCGAATCTCATTGACGCGGATAGATGATAACACTGGTCTGCAAAAAAATGAAATTTTTCGCTCCTTTGCAACTGATCCCTGGTGAAAAAAATCTTTCTGAATTTCTCTGAATCTCTCTATATTTTGGGACAAGATTTAAGACAGATTCAGAGTAATTCAGAGGAAGTTGGAGGCTTTTCCGATAGTGATACGTTCTGAATTCTTTAACTTTCTCCGAATCTCTCCGCATATCACTGAATCCCTCAGCCACTGAATCCTTATATATTTAAATTTCAAAGCTCCCTCTGAATTTACCTGGATATCTCTCGATTTCTCTAAATCTCCCGGAATCTAATGTATTCGAATTTCAAAGCTTCCTCTGAATTCCTCTGAATCTCTCTGATTTTCTCTGAATCTCTCTGGATTACTCTGAATCTTTCTAAATTCCTCTGAATATTTCTAAAAAATTCCACGCACAATTTTTCTTAATTTATCTTCATCTGGAAGTCTCTGAAACTTCCAGAAAGCCTCTGAAATGCAGGACCAAGAATTGTACTGAATTCATTCTTCTCTGAATTTCCAAGACGCCCCCGGATCTCTCTAAATTCCTCTGAATCTCTCTGAATTTTTCTGAAAAATCTCACGCACAATTTTTCCTAATTCACCTGTCTCTGTGAGTCTCTGACATTCCCTGAATACTTGTGAAATTCTGAACCAAAAATTTTACTTAATTAATTCTTCTCTGAATTTCTCTGAATTCCTGTGAATCTCTCTGAATTACTCTGAATCTTTCTAAATCCCTCTGAATATTTCTAAAATGTTCCACGCACAATTTTTCTAATGTATCTGTCTCTGGAAGTCTCTAAAACTTCCAGAAAGCTTCTGAAATGCAGGACCAAGATTTTACTGAATTTATTCCTCTCTGAATTTCCCAGACTTCCCCTGCATCTCTCTGAATTCCGCTGAATCTCTCTGAATCCTTCTGAAAAATTCCTCGCACAATTTTTCCTAATTCACCTGTCTCTGTGAGTCTCTGACACTCCCTGAATACCTCTGGAATCCTGAACCAAAAATTTAGCTGAATTAATCCCTCTCTGAATTCCTCTGAATATTTCTGAAAAGTTCTACGCACAATCTTTTTGAATTCATCTATCTATGAAAGTGTCTGACACTCCTTGAACGCCTTTGAAATGCAGGACCAAGAATTTTACTGAATTTGTTCCTCTCTGAACTCCCAGAATTTCCCTGCATCTCTCCGAGTTCCTCTGAATTTTTCTGAATCCTTCTGAAAAATTCAAAGCACAAGTTCTCTCAATCGAATGGTCTCTGAAATCCTCTGAACCACGCTGAGTTGCTCTGAATTTCTCTGATTCTTTCTGAATCTCTCTGAAACGTGAAATTTTCAGAGAGATTCAGATAGATTTTTTTACCAGGGGATGATCATTTCCTGAAAGAATTTGCTGCGTAGAATCCGAATCTGGAGGCAGAATTGGGCTACCACGTCAGGATTTTGAGATATTCAAAGGCGTATATTCGAAAAATGCATTTTTTGCTATTTTTGAGGTCATGTACAGGGCGCACAAAATTTTTTTGGTTCTTTATTCTAATTGTATCATATAGCACTACTCTTATTCTTCGAAATGTACTATTGATCGATCACCTACGACTCTTTCTTGCAGAGTTACGATCATTTGAAGTTCTGAAATATATTCCCCCAGATTGTAATAATCCTAGGATCTCCTAAGGGTGCTGCCAACATGTATGGCAATAAAAATTTCAATTTTCTAATATGATCTCCTTACTCAGTGACTGGATAAATTTTCAAGCTCGAAAGTACTAGTACAAATGTTCAAGGAAATTCAGCTCCTGAAATAATATATTTCTCAAAGGGTTGATAATGTGAATATGTCGGGACGTATTTTATAATTTAGAATGGTCGTAACTTTGCAAAAAAAAATCGTAGATGACCGATCAATAGCTCATTTTGAAGAGTAAGAGTAGTACTGAATGATACGATTAGAAGAAAGAACCAAAAAAATGTTGTACCCCCTGTACATAACCTCAAAAATGACAAAAAAACGAATTTTTCGAGTATATGCCCAATTCTGCCTCCGGATTCGGATTCTACGCAGCAAATGACTTCAGGGAATGACAATTTCATTTGAAGGAGGATTTCGTTGCTGACCAGTGTAATCGGATGGAGACAAGTATGGAGAATAAGCCGCATGCGGTAGCATCTCCCAACTGAACGCCGTGATCGTTCCCTGACCCGTTTTGCTGTGTGTTGTGGGGCATCATCGTGAAGTAAGATGACTTTGCGTTGGCTTTTTCCATATTCAGGTCGTTTTCCACGCAATGCGCGATTCAAGTCCATCATTCGCCGTTGGCAGCGATCGGTGTTGACGGTTTACCTTGGTTTTACCGGCTCATAGTAGATTACACCCTTCTGATCCCACCAAACACACAGCATTGTCTCCTTTCCAAAACGATTTGGTCTTGCAGTGGGTGTCGATAATTCACCTGGATTCACCCATGAATTCCGACGTTTAGGATTCTCAAAATAAAATATCCATTTTTCATCACCTGTCACAATTCGATGGAGAAATGACTTTCTTTTGTATCCGTCAAACAGCATTTCACGAGTGGTTTTTCGATTTTCTTGCTGTCTTTCATTCAGTTCATGCGGAACCCATTTCCCCACTTTCCGAATTTTTCCCATGGCTTTCAAACGAATGGAGACGGCTTTCCGCGTCACATTCAATTGATGATCCGCGAGTTCTTGTTGAGTTTGAGTATCATCTTCATCCAATAAGGCTTGTAGTTCGTCGTCTGCGAACTTTCTCGGTGGTTCCCTACGCTCTTCGTTTCTCACATCAAAATCACCACTTTGAAATTTTTTGAACCACTCGAAACACTGTGTTCTACCAAAGGCATGTTTACCGTAAGCTTCGACAAGCATTCGATCTGATTCTGCAGCAGTTTTCTCAAATGATAACAAAAAACAAATGCTGTCCGTGGATCGTAGTTTGTAGGCACAAAACTCTACATGTTTAAGGTTTCAAAACAATTACGGGTGTACGAAATTCTATTGTTTTGTGTTGCATACCTTTATTAACTGTTAGGGAGAGTTGAAGAATGGATGGTGCTGAAGAAGTGGTCTTAGGATTCCTAAACTGATGGCTGGTGCCATTTATATGGAAATTCCGGGTTCATATTTCTACACCTGGTATCCGTAAAAAGAACAGAGGATGAGGGGATAGATTGGATGATGGCGAAGTTTGCTCTAGTTTCAAGAGGCAATTATGGATGGAAATGTTTTGTCTAGGTTTCATTGGCACCCTTCCGCTGGTTTGGAGTGTGCATATTCTCAGCAGCTCTAGTTAGAAAATGCCAACTTTGCCACTCTTCATGCGGAAATTGCCGGTACTGACGAGGTTATATTTCTCAAACTTTGGCGGGAGCAATTGATTCAATCCAGGATCATTATTCCTTTTCCAGTGGCACGACCTATTCGATGAATTTCAAACGATATTGATTTGAGTGAACAGACAGTTTTGAGCCAGTATAGAATCGATACTGTTTGGACAAGGTTGGAATGCCAGAATTCTACCTGGTTGTAAATGTTATACAGGCCTTCATGTAAAATGATGTTACCAAGCCGACTTCTTGCCAGTTCTGATAACTGTGGTAGATTTGGATTTGCCAGTACTGGAAATTCTGGCAACAGTACTGAGCCAGTTTTGGCTCGAGTTTCTCTTTCCTCATGGGTCATTGAAATTGATTCAAAATCGGGTTTTTATGTAGCAGTTTAGCGATGAAGGAAATTCGAGTTTTGCTCAAATACACTCCTAAATATCTCGAAAGAAGAAGAGGAATGTTGAAGAAATGAAGGCCTAGCTTGATTGCTAGAGTTTGACCAAGCTTCGCCACCGTTGCCCCATCCCTGCGCCAATGGTAAACTCCTGTATGGAGTTGGATTTGGATATATCGAGCGTCAAATCCCCTATTTTCCATCCTTCACCGCACAAAATTCAAACATTTCACAGGATTCTACTGATCCAAATATATCCGAAAAAGATATACGATCTTCGAAATTTCTTTCCACTCGTTACTCGAATGAATCGATACAAAAAAAACCATAATTATCGACAATATAAATCCTTATAATAAATTCCAATCGAGAATATTAATAATATTTGAAAAAAAAAAATCCCAGCTCTTTTTCTCATACTCCGATGAGAAATGCCATCCATTGGAATTAGTTTTTTTTCTTCTTCTCATTTCAAAAAGAAAAAATCCCTCATTCATCTTGGATTTTTTCTCTACGAGTTTTGTTCTCGCTTTTTAATTAATATAAATCACTGGAACTTGGATACGATTGTTGATATTTTCATTGAAAAATCTTGATTCCGCACTCACGATCTTATGCTTTCGAATTGTTATAACCAGGGAATAATATTCCGCTGTTGAAATATACTTTATGCATAGAAAATTTCGACAACGTATGTATTATACACACACACACAGACACACAGACATAAAATTCAAGATCGATGAGGATTATGGTAACGTTGGTCGGTCCATCAGTCTGTCAGTCTATCGTATTACGTGTTATTACTTTAAGAAGAATGGATTGAAATTCCGCAAGAATATGCAGGTTTACTAGTGTCCGACGGAATGAAAAGCTTTTGACGATGAGGTTGGTAAAAGGAGGAGAAGGAGTAGAAGGAGAAGAAGAAGAGAAGGAAAAGTGAGCGTGGGTGACTATTGAAATCTAAATTCTCATGTTTTCAAAGAATGTATATATCTCGTGAAATATCCAATCGATCTGAGCGATTCGAGTTGACTCTTTTTTTCTTTCTTGCAATTCATCTCATTGAGGTCTCGTCGAACGGATCCAATCAACTCATGAGTACGTCGGTACATTTGCTAGAATTCGTTATCCCATTGAAAATGAAAATTTTCATCAAGGGGAATCGGTTATGAATATAATCGATGATGTCGCAGTATCGTGTTATTGAATGTCGTGTAATGAAAATTTGTAAGAAGATTATTTTGAAAGATTTCAAAGGAGTAAATGTGGGAAAGCTCTTCTTGATGCTGCTGTGGATTCGAATGGAACAGCCAATTTGGGAAAATCGAATCATTCGGTAGAAGCGATCGGTGGACTGCACGGAGAAGAATAATTAGCTGTTACCCACGTGGAAATTTCTTGCTTGCGCCAATACTGACGATGGAAAATAGATAGGCGCAATGCTGACATCCAAGGCTTGGAAATCTATATCGAACCAACGTTGACTGACAAGTGGCACAATGTTGCACCAATGTTGGGGATCATAATTTCCAATGATCAATCCATCATTGGCTCAAGATTGTACCAATCATGGTTCATCGTTGTCCCAATATCGTTTGAACAAAAGAAATTAACTTCATACGAACAATTTCATAGCACGGCTGAATATTAATCCAAACGTTGACAACGTTGAGAAGAAATGAGCACCCAACGCAGTGCCAAGCCTGGTCAAAGCTTGGCTCAGGCTAGCCACGATCCTCAATTATACGTCTCCATACAAAAATTCCCGCGTCCAATGTCAAAGTGCCACCCTTCGGTATTGTTTCCAACGCTCGGTTCGTTTCTCGCAAGCGCTCAACGAACTATGCGGTTGATATATAAGCATCATATAACCTTCTGATTTGAGAATTATTGTCTTCATCATAGGTCCTTCATCGAAGGAGAGATTTTAGCTGTGCAGACCCATGGACTCGTGGACATCAGAATTTGAATTATACTTGATGTAATTGATTTGTAAGGTAACCAGTAATCATTGAGTTATATTAAACTTATAAACACATCTTGTATTGGATTAATCAAATAAGTTTCTTCGTTTCAATGTATACAGAGATTCTCTGGCCCTGGTTGTATAAAATATTTCAGGTTCGGGCTGTACTTCTTAACATGTGTGGAGGGGAAGCAATCGATGTCGGAAATATACGACTCTGAATTTTTATTACATTTTTGCAATCGTTCAACATAGAGTTGAACATCGGCACAACATTGGCTCAACGTTGGCGCGGGATTGTCGCAACGTTGAATCAATTTTGGCCGAATATTGACTCAGTACTATTATAGTATTGACTCAAATTTAGCAGTCAATATCATTTATGTGTAATAAATGATGGTACCTCCTTTAAATGCATAAAACATCTGACCATTGGCAGACCATAAAAAAATTCGTCTATCAGTCTTGGTTCGTAATGAGTGCAAGCATGATCCAATCTTGGATTTAGATCGAACGACAAATTTTTTCATGGGTTGCCAATGATGGCTGATTTGACTGCCATAATCGTACCAATGTTGGTCCGTGATTGGCAGAATACATCAATGGAGCCTGTAACGATGTTATCATTTCAAGCTTGCACCTTGCTAACCGCCAAGGCTCGGCCAATCTTTGTCAGTGTTGCGCCATCCTAGTGCCAATCGTCAATTTTCACCTGGGTATTTGGATAGCTAAAAATTAGTTACGGGAGTTATTTTTTACCTGTCACTGCTACTCATTCAGCGGTGGCAGTAAAAATTTGATAGCTGACTCATTTGGTTATCCGAATATCAACCACAAAACCCGTGCAGTTACAGCTATGATTTTCTGCTGGGGTAGCTAAAAAAATAGCTGCACTCGCAATTATTTTAGCTTTTTAATTAAAATTCTTCTGGTTCTTAGGGTAAGGGAAGCTAATTTGGTGACATTCTGTGTTTCATTGTAAATAAGTTCCGTGAACGATTGAAACACATTTTCAACAATCGTATAGAACACCAACATTCCAAGTGTGATCTGAATCAAAATTGTATTCCAGGTAGGTAAATTGATGATATAAAATGAAAAACCCCTGTTGAGTGATTGATCATTCTCAAAAACTTTCTCAGAAACGCATAAATTTGAAGCCAAATATGAATATCTTTGCTATTCTTTGTCATCAAATGTAGCAAAACATCCGAATAAGGATCAGTACACAAAATGGTTTGTGCATAGATGAAATTTATTGATCAACCATGCATGAAGACTTTCCATTTTTGGTACAACAAATCCCACACGTATATAAATCTTCATCCATTGAAAGAAATTCATTTCATTGGGATAAACAAAAAATGATAAATCCGTGATCATTATAGAAATAACTTATCATGATCAAAAAATCGTTTGACTCTGTTCTTTCGTATGGCATCAAGAGTTTTTCCAATATATCTTTCATTTACTTCTAATAAATCTATATGAGAATACTAACTATTCACCAGTCGGAGGTTGTTTTCAGAAGCACTATTCGATGTAACACACACAAATTGTTTTATGCCAACAACCAGAACGATGTTGATCATTATTGTTTATATTCAATAGATAGAAATATGATTCCACTATTATTCGGTGCAATAATGGCACCATAGCCCTGCGGACGGTATTGTTTGTGATTCAAACTATCACCAAATTTCATTCCTTTACCCCATTCAACTGTGAGAGAATTTTCTCCACGAAAGAAATATCCAAGAATTCTGTGTTCTAGATTGTGGGAATATTCCGATGGATATTCAAAATTTCTACGTACTAGCGACAAGAAGTTAAAAAGAGATCGCTTAGAATCGTGTAAAATTACAGATATCGGAAACAATAAGAGAAGGTATCGACTCACCATGGGTATCGAATTTCCTAATGATGGTCTCGATGATCGTTGTCCTAGGCGCCACGTGACCACGTCTAACAGGCATCGCAAGAAGAATCTCCCCAGATATATATCTGGGTCCACGTAACTTTGGCGTTTCTTGAACAGAGCCACTCGTAGGAGATTTTGTATCCCTTAAACGTAGGATCGATGATCACGCGACACTACCGACGATTAGAAAAACAGTACATACTCGTCATAATATTTACGTATAATATAAACAAAGCGCGGGGAGTACTCTAGTATCAACAATAGTAATAATAAATCTTAATTTTATGAATAGTCAGAAGAGTAGGCCACTTTACCGATTCGGAGAATAGCAAATTCGTGTTTTTATATATTATATACAAATGAATTCTAACATTTCAGCGCCGTTAGAAGAGAGATTCGTTGTTGAAGCTGGACGATCGACGACGTAATTATTCGCGATAATAATTAATAATCCAGATATATGTATAGTGAGCGAGCGAGCGAGCGAGCGAACAAGAGCTTTACATACATATACAATCCGATAAATAGAATAAAGGAACTATATTCGTTTATGAGTAAATATTCCGTTAAAAAAATTTTCCACTTTTTCGTGGGTGGATGTTTTCTACGTCTCCTTGGGTTTTCTTTATTATTATTATTATTATTTGTGTGCGTTGTCGAAATACGAACTCACTACAGCAGCCTCACTATTATCATGATCATCACCATTATCACCACTGTCATGCCACCAACGACGAAAACCACATCACCACAATGATCTTCTTCATCTTTTTTGTATCATAATCGTATCACTACCACCGATCAAGAAGCATCACTGTTTTTAAAAACTATAATTTATACCGTTCGTGAACTCGTGTATAATTTCATTCATTCGTCATTTCTAATATATATACATACACAATCCACATACCGTAGTAGTGGTTCAAAGTAGTAAGTCGGTCATAAGTTTCTTACGATATTGGTGTATATTATGGTCAGCGTTAAACACGAGCCCATTCAAGGGCATGATCGAGTAGGTCAATTCTATGTCTCCACAATCTTGACTTGTTTCCACAAATGTTTTGACCTTCCGAGACTTATCTTCACCGCACACGAAAGAGAACAACAAAAAAAATAATAAGAAGAAAGAAAATAAAACACACACGCGCGCGCGAGGCAAGAAAATCTATTTATATAAATTTGCTCAGCACGACGTTCCAGTTCACAGAAATGAAAATCTCAATCGCGTGGATGTGTGTATACGTACACGCTGTCGCCAAAATATTCAAATCCTTGACCAAAGGGGAATGAGAAGAGAAAGAGAAATACAGAGACAGAGAGAGATTGTATTCCGAGAATCTTCCGAGAGCTGTGCTGGTTAGTTAGTTGTTTCTTGCCGCTGATTTCGAGGGAAATGAGAGAAGGAACTTTGCTAGGATCTTCGCTCTTTCTTTTTGTCACCTTCACAACGATAGTGGAGAAGTAGTAGTATTAATAATAGCGACGAAGGAGTAGTAGAAATACGAATCTTTCGATGGAATCCTGAAAATATTCAGTCTTCTTTCAGGTTTCCTTTGGCCCTTTGCAGTGACAACAAGAGAGGCCAGCGGACAACTCGGAGAGGCACATGATTCAGACATTTCCAGACGGATTTTCTTAACTGGCGACTCGCCAAGATGATACTCCAGCGGCTCGCTCTCTCTCCCTCCCTCCCTCTCTCTCTTCTCTTCTCTTTTCTTTCCCTATTATTATTGTTTTGATTTCAGTGTGGGTATGTGTGTGTGAGAGAGAGAGAGAGTGTGTGTGTGTGTTTATCCGCAGCACTACACGGTGAGTCCTTGGACGACGTTATGCATCCGAATTTGTGACACCTGCTGACTCTATTTGCTGTGCCTCGCTCAAAACGATTATTCTCGATCGAATGAAAGAGTTGGAGTAGAGGAATCAGAAGGAAACAGAAGTAGATGGTAGTAGGTAAGTGGTCGAAACCTCCGGTGGCGCGACGAGGAAGGCACGTGGTGTGTGTATTTGTATATGTTTTACTTCTAGTCGAGTTGATACGGATTACCGAAGACGCGATCGATAGTTTCCCGCGACGACCACAACTTACAACGAGTATTACACTATTGCCCCACTAAAACGTGTGTATTTCTCTCACCTCTCACGTTCTCTTGAGATGGTTTTTGAGAAACAGAGAGAAAGAGCAGGAGGGGAGAAAATCCAATAGAAACAGAGAGAGAGTGAGAAAATGAAAGAAGAGCCGGTCAGCTGTGCATTTTGCTCAACTGCTCAGGGACAGTTATTTCTGTATCTCTTCTTCATCCTCCGCAGCAGCAACAGTAGTAGTAGTAGTAGTAGTAGTAGTAGTGGTTGTAGTTGTAGCAGAAGAAGTAGTGGTAGCACTAGTAGTAGTAACAACAGTAGTAGTCACTGCGTCGACGACCATGCTCGACCACCTACAATGACACGAGTTATCTTTTTCGCAATCAGTGAATTTGATATACACCTGTTATTATCTTCACGACACGTAACAGTAGCAGCAACAGCACCCGCGCAAACAACAGTCACATTATTACCGTGTTGGCGACGATGAACAATAATACTCATCTTCGTCCATTTTTCTCCTTGTTGTCATTGGTATATCAAGTACCACACCTTCCCCGATAATACCCCAGTTCGCCGATACACCATGGCGGATTTCTTTCAACTCTTCTTCCCTCTTTCCACAAAATTGATCTCAAAACATCGGGGCAACAGCACGAGCACCAGCACCAGCACCAGTACCAGCGATAGTAGCAGGAGCAGCAGCAACGGCAGCAGTGGCAACAGCAGGAGCAGCAGCAGCGGCAGTTGGTTCCTCTCCCGACTTCTCTCTATACAACAAACTCATTGAACACTGTTGCTTTATCGTGTACTTTCTCGCTCTCTACCGCTTTTCTCTCTCCCCCTTTCAACTGTTCCGCGTTCCCGAGCCGGTTGCAATTGGTTGCAATTTGAGAAAAATAACAAAACACAGACAAACCAGCAGATTCCCGCTATTTTTATATACCGAGAGAATCGTTGTTATCGTACCACCACTGTACATCTCATATGTAAAAATAATGAATGTATATACATTTACGCATGTACATCGTGAAGAGGGGGATGAAAGCCGAGGTGTGTTTTGACGACCGGCTGTGTTCAGTCAGTACTGAAAATACGAGGAGGGTCGACGTCTTTCGAGGACGACAACGACGACGACGGCGACGACGACGGCGGCGACGCGGTGGTGGCAACGGCGACAACAGCGACGTCGTGGGCTGAAGAAAACTACTTGGCGATAAAGCGCATGCCCTGGATGGTGTTGCCTCCACCGTATACACACGGTGGTACGATTCTTCTGCTTCGCTTATATATACCTACTACTCTTTTTTTTCCCAATCGCCAATGATAATATTGACAAGGAACGATATACTTTTTCACTTTGTTTCCGGTTAGATATTCCTTTTCTTTGAGAAATCAAACAGCATAACAGGAGAAGACAGGAGAGGGAGGGTTGTTGCTTGCGAACCCTCCACCTCCTCCTCTCTTATACACAGGTGACAGGTTGTTATTTGGTACCGGGATATGTCACGCAGATACGATACGTTCTCTCATGCACTTTATACCCCTCACCTTGAAAATAAACAAGTTTATTCCATGTTTAGCAGCGGGGTATGTATCGATTAAACTCTGAAACGCGACAATGAGAGAAACAAAGCTATAAACTTCACTGAGGGGGGTGGTAGTAGAAGGAGGCGATGATGATCACCGTGACGATGCGGGCGTTGTTCCAAAGTTTTTTCCTCCCACAACCGCAACTGTATAAATTGAGCTGGCCCTCTGTTTGTTGTACTTGTTATACAGTTTTGGATATATACACTGCAGATAGAAATACTTCATTTTAAGCGCATCGTACGTTAAACGCCGTCCCGGCTCGTAAACCGTTCAGCCGCTTTTGACATTTCAAAACGATTTACAAATCATGTTCTCCGCAACTAAGATTGAATACATTTTTCTCAGGGTGAGAAGGGATGGTAATGTATTCGCGAACGGAGCACTTAACGAATTCGTTGTTTGAATATTTCATGAATGCCGAATGGGTAATGCGGTGAATTGTGTGTCGGATATCGAGTACGTTATGAGTACCTCATGGTGGGGATTCCGTGTTGCATCCTTGATGTAAATCTCCTTATAATCTATGGGGGAGGGAGGGTACCATACATATCCCAAACAGGAATTCACAAATTGTTCTGAGTTGGCCCGACCTTGGCCCAATTTTGACATATATCGGAACAAAACGCGTGTCAAAAAATGATCCAAGCTTGGTGAAGGTTTGAGTATGATGATGACCTAAGATGATGCCGGGCTTGGTACCCAATATTGGGTCAGAATACAAGACTTAGCATGGGCCAATGTATCATGATTATGAATTTTTTGGAGCTTGACTTTTTCTTTGTAACAAATCATGTCACATCGTAACAATGACCCATGCAGGTATTGCATGAAAAAGGACTGAAAAAAACCCAAGCTTGTCCCAAGGTTAGCACATGTGTCAGAAACAAACCTCCCTCAAGAACAATTGGCCCAATATTGTTCCATGATTGTCCCGTTGTCCCCAATGGATAGTCAGTCCTGGTACATTTGTTAATATTTTTCAAATGGTCTCTACATTTGGTACAAGCTTGGCACGAGTTTAAAAATCGAGCATTCGTTGAGAACAATTGTGCCAATATTGCCCACATGAGTGGCACAATGTTTATAAATATTGACTGAATTTTGGATTTACAATGACTGAAGACTTGGGGATAACCATCGGGCCAGGGCTGGCCCGATCTTTCTGTCATACACACTAGTTTCACACACCAAACTAGATTTTATTCATCTGAGTAGGGATAGAACTTCACTCAATGGTAATAGGATACTTTTAAATATAATCATAAACGGAGATCAACTAATTTTGAAGAAAGTTCTTCGATAATTCATGTACGGTATCCTAAGGGAGAAAGTCATGAACTGAAATATGAATCAATTACTTTTTTCAACCACATCTGCGATCAAAGAAGCATTGGTTGATGCTTGGTAAATGAATTGGATCGGGCCTGGCAAAACCACTGGCCCAAGCTTGTCTTGATCTTATAATTCCCAAGCCTGGGCCAAGTTTGGTAAGACTGGTTCAAGACAAGTCTCGGCAGGTCTTGTGCCAGGCTTGGTCCATCATTGGGTTAGGGGTGCACGAGACGAGATTCTCGACGATACTTTGAAGGTCTCTTATCGAGAAATACTATCAGATTTGGACCAAGCATCCTTTCCTGGTTCTGCATAATCCTTCAGATTAGAGTGCCTGATGCACCAACTCGGAGTTCTCCAGAAGATTTCTAGAATCTTTTAGCCTTGGAAGAAACGATTTCGTCGCATCCATCGGGGCCTCTAAATAGATTCAAACCACACAAGAGATTAAAAATGCTAAGAACGTATTTGGAAAATCCTACAAACTTGCTTAGGAACCCCCAAATGAGGATGTTTCCGAATAATCATGTACTGTGGACCTTCATAGGATATCTCAGTGGATTTATCCAAAATACTAAAACACAAAATGAAAAAAATGTATCACAATGAAACTGAATGAAACACACGCAGAGAAAAACAGTTGCTGAAACAGCTAACCTCGAAAATTTGCTTTGCTAATATGGTAAAATATGTTGCTGAATTAGCAAAGAATTTGCTATTACAGCAAAAATTTTGCTCTTTCGACAAGCGCTTGCCATTCAGCAATCCGGAATTGTAGATATACAGACGGCAAGAAAATTTCGCTGGATTAGCAAATATCTTGCTAAAATAGCAATGCTTTTGCTGTAACAGCAACCGTTTTGCTAATTTAGCAAAGCAGATTTTTCTGAATCGCTTTTTCAGCAAGAATTTTTCTCTGCGTGCATTGTAATCATTCGTTTTCGAAAATTAGTGATTTCCCAATTAACATTTTGTGTCTCGCAATATCCTTCAGATAGTTTTTAGAGATCTTGCACAACACTTTTATCCAAATCTTGGACCAATTCATGTTTGAAACCTATCTGAAAGTTATGTTTACAATGTCTCAGATTTAAAACTCGTCTTCAAGACATGAAGAGATATCTTTGAGACAATTTTTGAGTATAGGCTCTCAAATAACCGATGGTTGTACATTGGCTCAACACGGTTCCCCATGCTTGGCAGTTTAATGTTTTGCCTTGTTGTGATGCATTTCGGGCCAATTTTGGTTCGCTATGCTTGGCAGCTCAATATTTTCCCATGTGTGTATGGAACAATGGTCCAATTATGGACCAAGCTTGGCACAAGACCTGCCGAGACTTGTCTTGAACAATTCGATAAATTTGGCCCAGACTTGGGAATGATAAGATCAGAACAAGCTTGGGCCAATGGTTCGTTCCAGCCTAGTCCAAATGATTCGCCAAGCATCAATCGATGCTTCTTTCATCGCAGATATCGATGAGAAGAGTAATTTGATCCATATTTCAGCTCATCTTAAAACGATAGATTAAATGTGTCTTGGCAGTCTTGACTGGGACAAGCTTGGGTTTGTCCCAGTCTTGTTAATCCCTGCATGGGGAAGACATCTTGAAATCCTGTAGAGAGTTTTTCAAGATCAGTTGATTTCCGTGTATGATCACATTTAAAAGTAGCCTATTACCATTGAGTCAAGTTTTATTCTTATTTAGATCAAATATATCTATCTTAGTGTGTGAAACTGGAGTGTGGGGCCAATCATGGGGAGGAGATTGGACTGGTCTTGGCCTGATAGTTATGCACAAGTCTTTATTCATTGTGAACTTGGAATTCGGTGACTAATTGAAAACACTGTGCCACTTATGTGGACAACATCGGCTTAAATAATCATCTTAACCTTAGCTTGATTTTCACGTCTGTGCCAAGCTTGTACCAAGTGCAAGTTTTGGCCATTCCAAAGATACGAACAAATGTCCCATGACTGACTATTATTCATTGGAAACAGCGGGACAATTATGGTACCAATCATCATGGGTCCAATTATTTTTAACGGAGGTTTGTTCCTGCTCCACGTGCCAATCCTGGGACAAGCTTGGGTTTTTTTCAAGTCCTGTCAATACCTGCATGGATTGCCACGCTTGAGCCACTTGTTGTACTCGCACTCCTTATGAACCCCGATATGGGTTCTGTATTGAACCAATATTAATCCGCAATGCTGGGCAGCCCAATATTCCGCCAATCTCGGACCAGTCACAATAATATTATCCTGTACAATAATCATGCGATTCCAGATAACACACTGAAGAAAGTTTCAACTGCATGAGCTGAATTTTAGCAAATGTAACTGAATATTCTAACACTTCCAAGACAATTCCAGAACCTTCCTCAAAAATATTAGCTAGAACTTGGCTGACTTGGCTGAAAAACTGCTGTCCACATCCTTCCCTCAACGAATTCCTCATTTTATTCTCAATTGTTTCAAATTTCAATCCGTTCCTTTCAAACGAGATCAAAAATTTTACTTACCCTGCGCATCTTACTGTATGCCCATGGATCAAAATATTCTGATGTACAAATTACAATCGGGATTCATTCAAATCAATGGTTCATTGTCGTGGTTCCTCGGGAGAATACTCACTGATCGTGATTCGATTCGATTGTCTGTTACCGCTAAACGTGATGCGTGTGCTTTAATATCAAATCTGCTGACGATTGTTAATAGTTCTAGAACAGAATTTGTAATCTTAAGCCCCGTTGTAGCTCGGGAAATGATGTGGCCAGGACATTAAGTATTCATGGTACATAATGTTACAACATCCTAATGCTACAAGTACGTACTTGATTGTGTGTATGTACACGTCAGTTGCAAATTCATGCCATTTGTGATATCACATTTTCGTCGACAATTCAGTAGATTATTTCCGAACCTAGATTATTTCAAAGACAAATTTCAAAAAAAATCCCTGAGATACCGAAAAATTCTATAAATTCTCCAACGATTTGGAGATTTTTACCTAATTTGAATTTCCCCACACAGGAATTCATTATTGGCGCTGGCATGGCAACCAAGCATGACGCAAAGAACGATCGACTGTTCTTGCAGAGAATTATTTGAGCCCTTATATATTCCTTGTCTACGTTTCTCGCTTTACTCACACTCGATCAGTAACGTAGCAAAAATATTGATTCATTTGCACTCAAACTTGTAAAGCCACTGAAATTAAGAGACGTGCCAATATTGAGCCACGCTATTACCAATAATCGGTGCTATATTGAAAACTAATTCTCATTGAGACTAAGCAAAAGTTGAATTTACCGTTGACGTCAGCATGGCGCAATGTAGATGAAGGATGGTCGAGGCTTGGCAACCAAGCATAGCACAACACTGAAATGATACCATCATTTTATGATTTATCAATGTGTTTTTCCAATGAAGCTTGATGATTGATGCAGAAATGGCAATGAAATAGACCATCATTGGCAAACAATAGAAAAATTTGTTCAACAATGTTGCAACAATGATAAAAATGTAAAAAATAAATCACCCAAAAATATATAAAAATTATTAGCCTTATATATTCTCTCCCTACTCGCGAGAAACATTCGATCGGGCACTTAGCTAGCAATTCAGCCATAAAAAGTTCAAATTAAGGAGCATGCCAATATCGAGCCATGCTATTACCAATGATCGGCGCTACATTGAAGACTAATTTTTATCCAGACTAGACCAAAGTTTGTGGCAATATTCAACCAACTTCCAAAAGATCCTCACTTTTGATAGAATCTATCGTTTGGTCAAACTATGTTGGACCAAGGATGAGCCTAGCAAGCGCCAAGCCTGGCGGAATTGTGAATCAACGGTAGGCTGACAACCTAAATTCGTTGAACACCGATATCGGTGCAACATTATAATTGAATATTTTTGGATTGCCAAGCCTTGGCTGTCAACATTCCACCAAGCTATATTCTATTGTCAGCGTTGGCGGAACCTAAAAATTTTTATATAGAGATTCTCGCTTTAAATGAAATCTAGTTTTCCAAATCTGATGGAATTGTTCATTAATAGCATCGACGAAGCCCAAAAATTGTTCACATGGATATGAATAATTCTTTCATTTTTTTAATCAATTCTTCACAAAATCTCCTTTCGTCTTCCCTTTCATCACACCCCAATAAACCCGATTTACGTCCCAAGATATCTTTTACACATTTCTTAGATGTCTTACACAGCACTTTCAGATCAGTTCCATACAAGAATAAAATTAATCTAAAAGTTATATAAAAAATGTCACACCAGATATCCGAAAGATATTTTAAGACATGAACTGTTTATTGGAACGTAAACGTGGGAAAAACCTTTCAAGAAAATTCCTTTTTTCTTCTCTCCTTCTGAGGATGAAAATGAAAAGAAAAATATTCAATCAGAAACATAAACACGTTGTTCGTTCGTTCGTTCCTTCGTTCGTATTGTGAGAACAATTCTGCGCGTCCTGAAAAATGAAATTCTGAATAAAGAAAATATTGTTCGATGAATATTTCATATTCAATATCTTTCCAACTTTCGTTCATCCGTTGAATTCAACTCCAAATCACGCTGTTTCATCTGGCATGAATTTTTCACAGGAAGGATAGATTTCCTAGTCTTTGGATATTTGCAAGTCATAAATCGATAATCGCATAGAAAATCACAGCGGCAATAATTTTTCATTACCAATTTGTGTGTGTTATTCATGGAATCCCTGAAACGACACTACTCACGACGGATCGATGATCGGGAAACAGCTTTTACATTTTCAAATGTGCGCATTGCGGTTCGGCGCCGTTACAGGGAACTCTCGTCCAATGCGGTCGTATCGTCGCCGTATCGTCAATCGGTAAAACCAACTGCTGAAATGATATGCTGGTGCTCGAGGAACGGTTTTATGACTCATATCGCATGCCGTCAAGTCTGTCGTTCGTCTTTATCGTAAGCGGAAACGATAGATAAACACACGACGAACGAATTTATGGTGATGAAATATATATACGAATCGTGTTCGGTAAAATCACATACTGTGAGGAGAATAAATATTCAATATAATTTATTGTTTTCTTTGTAGATTATTATTTTATTCTATCTACGAGATGAATGAAGAGAATTGTCAAATGGAAACCCACTTTGCACAAATATCGCAGTAATATTGATGCGATATTGCTGTAATATTACTGTAATATTTTTGTAATGTGATGTGCTGGATGGGGAAGGGTTGATGTTTATGAAAGTGACACTTCCTTGCACGAACTTGCACTATATTTTCACCATGGATATTGAGAAAACTCTTCGATTCTGAAATCAATATCGAGGATGTTTTTGATATCGGTAGAGGTTGATGAATCCCAAGTAGCACAACAGGTTAGAAATGATAAGAAGGTTCTTGGCAGTTCCAAGCACTATTTCATGGATTTCATGAGACTATTTCAGATAAGTATTAATATATTCTATGCACATTCTCAGAATGTATTTTCCGGATTCATTCAGAACAGTCTCATCTGCAAATTCTATGCATGATCACGGAATAAACGCAGAATGTTTGAAATGTTCTTGTGCCACTTGGGATCCTTGGTATGAATATGTTTTTGATATTCAATGATAAAAATTAAACATCCCGTGGAAAAATTTTTATTCATCAGGCCTCAATTTTGTACCCACATGATCAGGTTTGATCACGCACAATTATGCCTCATCACGCTTGATCATGCTCCGTTATGCATGAAAAATTCATACAGAATCAATAAGGTTTTTGTAAGGAATAAAGCTATAAAAAGATGATTTATTATCAATCACTTCCACTTATTGCGTTTATGCAGTTTCCATTTTTTAGTTTCCAGTTTTCAGGCATGATCACGCGTGATCAGACATACGCGAACGCGTTTGTGGCCGATTCAACATGATAAAGCATGTGCATTCATGATAAAAAAATCAACACAGATTTTTCATGATCACAGGCGAGAATAGGTTGTCTGGCATGATCACACATGATCAAGCTCAAACACGGGTTCCCACGTGGGAACAAAATTCAGGCCTCTTTGGTTATGATTCAGCTAAAAAATGAACGATCAGGCGTAGTCAAAAATAACGATTTTTCACGGGATATATGACTCTAAGAATGTCAAGGTATCCCTTAAATTGTCTTGCTCGAGTGGAGAAATTTTCAAACTTGTACTAAAATTATATAGAATTGTATACAAATTATATACAAACCAAATTGAATTATATATTAATTGTATCCTGAAAATTCCTCATAAAACAGCAGAAACATCCAAACAAACCAAACTATAGCAGCCAAATGCGACCGAGTTCATGTTTTGCTTCCTCGTTAGAGGGGAACTTTGTGATCGTTTCGAGGGCCTGAGAATTTTGTTGTCTCTGAATTGAAAATCTCTAAGGCGCGGAAAATTCCTCAGAACTGAGAAAAATTTTGGTTCTGTGTCGGTCTGTCAACAAATTGTGAACACGAATATCACCCGTTCTACTTATTCGATCGTTATGAAATTCATACAACAGTCGTATAGCGAGGGGATGATGGTCCCATATGGGTTTCAGCTAAATCAATCCAGATCAGTTGCATGGGGGAAGACGAATGTGAGCAAAATTGCGATTTTTCCAATCCTCATGAAACTTATGGTATGTTTCAGATATGGTCTGATGGTGGTCCCATATGAGTTTCAAGTCAATTAATATCGAGGGGAACAAAATTTCACTTTCCGGAAGCGATATTTTTGGAAATTTTGGGACATTTTTTTTAGAGCAAGCCTGTCTTTGTTATATTGTTATATTGTTATGTTATTGATGATAGTAGTATGTAAATTCTTCCAAACGTAACTACCAAAGAGATGGATGTTCCACATAAATTTCAAGTAAATTAGGATCAAAGATAGGTTGGATCGATATTCCTTTGTTTTTTTCATAGGTTTATTTTGTAAACGCTCATGTTTCATCTTCCACTCATCCAATCCGTATGAAATTCATACCAGACTTCAGCAATGGTCCTATAATGGTCCTATATGAGTTTCAGCCAATTCGTTTGTGAGGAATCAAATTTTTGTTCCTTTGAAATCGATGACTTGAGTACACGGAGAAAAGGTATCTTGAAAAATACCATAATGGATGGATTTTTGGCGTTGGTCTGTTCTAAGTCAAAATATTTACGTGAAGATACCTCTAGAAGTACCATAATGGTTGGGACTTGTACGAGGAAGGTACCATGTTTTTTTTATAAAAGTCCAAGAACTTATGGAACTCTTAGAGGTTCGTTCACGTAAATATTTTGACTCAGGTCAGACCAACGCCAAAAATCCATAAATTCTCATATTTTTCAAGATATCTGCTCTCTCAGTGTACTTTTTTGAGGGCCTTGTTTTTTCAACTTTGCCCAATAATTAAAATTTATAGAAACGAGGAAGCTTTGTGCCTATCAATTGGCAGAGTTTTTTAGTCAACGATAGATGCTTTGCGCACCCATTCACAACCTTAGATCGTTGCAACCCTGCTCATATGGAATCCATGTATGGAGAATAATATCTCATATGTGGCAGAATTTTAATACATACCCAATCAGAAAAATCCGAAGTATGCCAATGTTGACAACAGGTGGAATACAGCGCCAGTATTGGGCCCCCAAGAGTCGGCTAGCACGTACCCAGTATGGAAAAGCGTTATCATTTCGGACAAATGCCAGTACTGCTGCAGTGCAGACCGCCAGTACCCCGCCAGTGTTAGCCGGTACTGGCGCAGTACTGCGCCAGTTGTTAAATTCTGCAATCATGTGTCATGTTTTTATTATTCTTACCAGGGATGTCATTTGCCCTTTGGAAATATTTGAAAAATATATGCCAAGTTATTGTAACATTCCTCGAAATTCAGCAGACGTTGCAGTTGATAAAGAAAGACGAATGGATTCAATTTGATTTGAAGAATGGATATAACGTGATTTGCATATTTTCTCTTCGTATACGGTGGGTAAATCGATCACGGGACACGCAGTGGTTACAATTTTTACCAAAAATATTCTTCAATACAAGAACAATTTTTTATCATCGTGTGTGGGATATGGTTCTTGAATTCTTCTATCGATAGGTTAGGTTTTCTATGGGAGTAGTAAAATAATAAAACCCTTTTCAACAGGATGATTCATTCGCTCGATGAAGAAATGAAAATTATTCTATCAAGTGAAGGGTCGACGGTCTAAACCTGTTAACTGATATTTCAGAAATTTTACACGGCGAAGAAAAAACGTTGGCATTTCTTTAATGTTTGATATTTTCCTAGTCTATGCAAAGTTTTTTCTTCGGGTTACAAGGGTGAATGATACTTCCAAATTTCAGATCATTTGAATGAAAATTGAAAGATCTGGATCAACTTTTCTTCACCGTGTAAAATTTCTGAAATGTCAGTCAACAGGTTTAGACCGTCGACCCTTCAAGTTTATTTTCGATTCCTCTCCTTAAGGATTTCTTTTGAATATAATCTTGAAAATCCCTTGATACAATAAAAAGGGCAGGACAATGCTCTCAAAGTGCCACTTATCGTCATTATCGCGATAAGGTTTCAAGAAATTTGTTTCCGTGAAATACAGATCAATCGAATCAGAATCTTCTGGAACGAAATATATAAAAATTCACCAAAATAATAGTTTTTTTCACTGTTAACTACCAAATTTGACCAACTTCTGGTTTGGAATCACGAAAAATTCTATTGCTGGATGTAATATTGGTTTCGGGGTATTCTGAGAACATTTCATTTACGACAAACTTGAAATATCCCCCATGAACAGATTCCCAGAACATATCATATGTGCAATATTTATATTCGAGGATTCTCAAAATATTTCTAGCTCATCGGCAGACAGCGATGTCGATTCTTGAGAAAATCAATTCTTCTTTTACACAAATCTACACGGAGAAAAATTTGATTGTGAAAATTACTATTTTTTGTCGTAAACTAGTATTATTATAAAATATTGACAGTAATTTTGTATTATTTTATACGCACGTAGTGAATAATCGTCAGCTACGATGGTAAAAATGAAGATTCAGCGTGAGAAAATATATTTCAGTAATAAAATTACTGCATTTGTAGTCAATTCATTTGCGGTAACAGCTCAAATGCAGGAGCCAATTTAATGGCTGTCCGTGTCCGTGCTAGCTACTTAGCTGCTGCAGCTAAATTATTTTTTCCGTGTGGATTTACATTGTTATGATAGTGACTTCACAGCAACATCACTCCCATTCCCTGTGAATATAACATTAGTTCAAATGTAAATTTTATCCCAATTGCATTTATGTGAGCAGTCATTTTAAATTAACAACAACCAATGTAGAATTTACGTGGGATTTTTTTCCGTGCAGTCTGTTCCTCGGTTACAAAGTCCCATAGTAAATTCGACTAGAAATTTCTCTCTGTGTACAAAAGAGAATCGATTCTGTTTAAGAATCAGCATCACTACACAGAGAACGTGTGAATAGCATCTCAAGACGTTCCAAAAACATTACATATGAGTTTCTAAAACGTTCAGAGCACTTTCTGTGCTACCTGGGAGAGGAGTATCGTATCCGCAATCAGGGGTGCGTCAACCTAACGTTATGAATGAGTGGTGAAAGTATTTATCGGTGATTCGCAAAAACATGAACTGAGTCGCATTTGGATGCTTTAGTTTATATATAATTTTTATATAATTAAATACAGTTTATATGTTATGTCACTCTTTTTTACAAGGGTACCCGTGTGGAAATATTTCGCTGAAAAATGTCTGCAAAACTATGAAAAATCTCTGAAAAAAAATGAAAAAACTCTGAGAAACTCTGACAAACTCTGAGAATCTCTGAAATTTTGATGAGAAATCCAATATTTTTGGGACATTCTTTACAGACTTTTTTCAGACTTTGTTCAGAGTTTCTCAGAGTTTTTTCATACTTTTTCAGAGAAATAGTAACGAAATTGCAATCTGAAAAAACTCTGACAAAACTCTAATAAATTGTTGACATTTTTCTGATTATTGAAAAATCCTGAAATTCAATAAATACATTCATATGCCGTATTCAAATATCATGTGTGAAAAAGTGTTTGAAAATTTTTTAATTTTTTTCTAAAAGTCAGAAAAATGTTAGCAATCCATCAGAGTTTTGTCAGAGTTTTTTCAGAGTGCAATTTCGTTACTATTTCTCTGAAAAAGTATGAAAAAACTCTGAGAAACTCTGAAAAAAGTCTGAAAAAAGTCTGTAAAGAATGTCCCAAAAATATTAGATTTGTCATCAAAATTTCAGAGATTCTCAGAGTTTGTCAGAGTTTTTTCATTTTTTTCAGAGATTTTTCATAGTTTTGCAGACATTTTTCAGCGAAATATTCCCACACGGAGATCCCATACAGTTTATATACAATATAATTCTATATATTCAATACATAATTTGATATAGTTTGTATATATTGGGAGCACAAATTGATTCGGTCCGTTTTTTTACAGTTGAAGATGCGTCTATTTCAGAAGAACATGAATTATCGAATTAATCAAAGTATTGTCCATCGCTGGCTATCACTTTTTCCCATCTTTCGGGTAATTTTCGAATCCCGTTACGGAAAAACGTCCCGTCTTTCGAGGCGATCCAAGTTGGGAGCCAATTTTCGATTTCTTCGAACGAAGTGAACCGGTGGCCTGCCAAATCGTGCTGCATCTGTCGGAATAACCAGTAATCGGAAGGAGCAATGTCCGGCGAGTACGGCGGGTGCGATAGAATATCCCACTTCAACGTTTCCAGATAATTTTTCACTACTTTTGCGACACGAGGCCAAACGTTATCGTGTAAAAGAATAACTTTGTCATGTCTTTCCTTGTATTCCGCACGTTTTTCTCGTAACGCACGACTCAAACGAATCAATTGTAGCCTATACCAATCACCCGTAATAGAATCACCAGGTTTTAGCAACTCATAGTATATAACACCCTTTTGGTCCCACCAGATACACAGCATGAACTTTGAACCATGAATATTCCTCTTTGGTGTCGATGTTGAAGTCGATGGCAACGATTGACCGGGCATAGCATAGTATTTTCTTTTCTCGGGGTTATCGTAGAATATCCATTTCTCATCTCCTGTCACAATCCGATGTAAGAACCCCTGTCTTCGTTGTCTTTGAATCAGCTGCTCGCAAGTGAAAAATCGCCGTTCAATGTCTCTAGGCTTCAAGTCATAAGGCACCCAATTGCCTTGCTTTTGAATCATGCCCATGGATCGTAATCGTACGGAAACTGCTTGTTGCGTAACTCCTAATGATTCCGCAAGCTCCTGTTGCGTTTGACTCGGATCTTCGTCGAGTGAAGCCTCCGATTCCTCGTTTTCGAATTTTTCTGGTTGTCCTGAGCGAGGCTTGCTTTCGACACTGAAATCGCTATTCTTAAAACGTCGAAACCATTCCCTACATGATTTATCAGTTGGAGCATTGTCACCATAAACTTCCACAAGCATTCGATGGGCCTCAGCTGCACTTTTTGTCCAATTGCAACAGAAAACTAGCACCTCCCGCAAATGCTGCTTAGTTAAAACGAAATTTGACCTACACTTCACTGAGTAAAAATCGGGATTCTAGAAGGAACTCGGAGTGATATCAACTGAATATTATTTACAGATGTCTAACCCCTCTGAAACAATTGAACTCAACAACAACAATTGGTACTCCCAATAATTCATATATAATTGTATATCAATCGAATTTAATTTCGAAAATTTGTCCACTCGGGGAGGAGAATTTAGAGTGTTTATTTCTGGTGCACGATCTTCCCTGATATCGATATTTAATATACAATTTGTATATAATTTTCATCAATATTTCACAAAATTCAATATGATCTAAGCCAAATTTCGATAAAAAATATCGATATTGTGAAATATCATCCCTTTTTATTACCTATTAGAATTCACTGGGTGCTCCGGCACTAGGGTGGTTCTTATTTTATATATAAACAGTGTTTTTCGATTTTTTGTTGTCAACAAACAAGTTTTCTGTACGGCCCACCCTCTAATTTTGTTCTACATCATGAAGGAGTGCTACAATATTTTTCACATAATTTTCAAAAGAGATTTGGGGGGCCCTAACGGCGTTTTAAACAGCCGTTTTTCAAAACCCCGCACAGTGGGAAATTTTGGTGTATTCATTGACAAAAATCAACCTACAAACCAATTTTCATCCGACGCTGATGAATTTCCTTCTAAAATACTCAGAAAGAGTTCCACTTTAACGTATCACTGCGGCATATTTGTTTGGACCAATCCGATATCCATACAATTCAACAGAAACTCGATAAATTTTCAATAAAAAAACATCGATACTACAAAACATCGCTTTTTAGTGATGAAAATTCTCGAATTTCCAATAGCCAGGAGCTATATAAAGTTGTCTCGGTTTTCTTGAGTCTTTTCTGCTATCTAATAACCAATTTTGATTTTGAGGAAGTTATTTCTATTCACAAAAATTCTTGATCTTTGGGTGGATTATGTAATTTCTATCAGATTTTTATAGCATTCTTGTGCTTCTCCATCACAAGTATTAGTACTTTCATGTGAAGAAATATGTTTCGTCACGTAAAACAGGAAAAACGTTTCTTTTTAGACAAATAATGATTCACTCGTTCATCAAATCTCCTTTTTCAATTTTGATTCGAATTCTCCTCTAATTCAGTTCAATATTACGGAAATGCCGCAGTGATACGTTCAAGGGGAACCCTCTCTGAGTATTCTGAAATGAAATTCATCAGCATCGGATGAAAATTGAGTTGTAGGCTGATTTTTGTCCATGAATGCACCAAAATTTCTCACTGTGCGCCGTTAGGGTCCCCCAAATCTCTTTTGAAAATTATGTAAAAAATATTGTAGCACTCCTTCATGATGTAAAACAAAATTAGAGGGTGGGCCGTACAGAAAACTTGTTTGTTGACAACAAAAAAATCGAAAAACACTTTTTATATACAAAATAAGAACCACTCTATTCGGCACCCTTGCAATTCCCCGTTATTATGCCTCTGATTGTCTGGATGTTTTCTCTGTTTTTTTTAAATGGAATTTCCCAAATCATATATAATTTTTATATAATCTTACATAACTTATATGAATTTTATACATAATTTATGGATAATTCCACATACCTTATATATAATCTATATATAATTGATATAGAATTCTATACAACTCATACATAATTTTAATATAGTTGTATGTGAATTAAATACAATTTTGGAAATTTTTAGATTTGGGCAGAACCATTTCAACAGTCCGTCCCACTGATGCATGCTGTTCCCCAATATTTATACTCTATATACAATTCTTATGTGATTTGTAGCGATATTTTATGAAATTCAATATGAACTTTTTGCCAATTTTTTGCAAAATATATCGATATCGTGAAATATCGTGCATCGCCAATGACAATCATAATTGAGTAGGTACCCTGGCACCCTTGGAATTACAGGTGCACGATATTTCACCACATCGATCTTCCATATACAATTTTTATAAAGTTTTTATCGATGCATCACAAAATTCAATATAAACTCGATAAAGTTCCTATAAAAAATATCATGCACCTCTACTTGGAGTCCCCTGTTGTTGTGCTTCTGCTTGTTTAGATGTTTTTTCCTGTTTTGTAGAGGAGTTTTCGAAATTGTATTTAATTTTTATATGATCCAATATAGTTTATATACAATTTTATATATTTTATATGTAATTTACATATCAGTAGAGACCTGTTTCAAATTGCATATTTCTGCTGATTTTGGAAACAAAAATTCAATATTTCTTGTAACAAAAAACATTCTTGATCTTTGGAAAGTTATTTGTAATCAATGAATATCTAATCATGTAAAGTAAAATGGATATTCATTTTACACAATGATCATAATTCATTGAAGTCAAATTGATTTTCAGTAAAATTTACTGAATTGTATTTGGTAAAAATACGTGTTGATTGAAATGTATGCAACTGTGACAAATTTATCTCAACGTTGACAGGACTGTCATTAAATTCGTGAAAAAATCGAAACTTTTGAATCAACGAAGTAGGAAGCATTCGATGATCCTTCAATTCGGACAAATCTTGCTGTACCCTGATAAAAAAATCTCATTCATTTCGATCTGACGTGCAGAATCTCAGCTAACACTGATTAATACCTACCAGGTCTTCAATCGGGATGTTGCACTTTGGATAGGAATTGGTGGGATTTTTGAACCAAGATAATCAATACACAACTTCCACATTTTCCATTTTTTATATATCAGAACTTGATGAAGTTCTTTTGATTTGTTACTGCATATTTTTGACGTTTTTCATATTTCGCACTTCTTTTATCGCATATAATCTGGTCTGTATATATAAGTCTATAAATTTTATATACAATTCGATACAGTTTGTATATAATTTATACATAATTCTTGAATATAATTTCAAAAATGTTTCCATTCGGGAAAGAGAATGTACAGACTGTCTATTACTGATGCACGATCTTCCCTGATATCGATATTTCATATACAAAAATTTGTATATGATTTTTGTCAATAATTTACAAAATTCAACTCTGAACTCTGAAAAATTTTTATAAAAAATATCAGTACTGAGAAATATCATTCCTCTTTGTTGCACACCAAGATTCAGTGGGTGCCCTAGCACCCTTGAAACCACCCGGATGTTTTTTCTGTTGTTCTGAGGAGTTTCCTCAATTATATATAATTTATATATAATCATATATAGTTTGTATATATTCTATATATAATTTTTATATAATTCTATATAAAATCTAATTTTGACAATTTTTCCACTCCAGAAGGACAATTCAGGGGTTTTCCTGGCATTCTACGACCCCTCATGATCGCATCTCTGCACAGAACATTCTCGCTCTCAATTGTATTCCAAAATTTCTGGAAGATCAGAAACAAAAATGACGAATGCAAGTTACCGAGAAGCATTTGCCTATACCCAGACCACGAATTCGCAGAAAATGTGGATAATACAAATTCGATCAGACGTTAGAAAACAATCGATCCCGCACGACCGACGGTTTCAATTAATCTCATATTTCGTAATATCCGTTCTCTCCTCTCTCGTGGTTTCTAAAATAACATCTAACGATGATTCCAGTCGCTCTTCGACGTACTCGGTTCGTCAAAGAACGAAATCTATAATTCATCTCATCTGTTTCTTCTTTCCTCTCTAATCATCCTCCCTCGTCCATAAAATTCATCCATACTACCTCGACTGGAGATCCGATTACCTCTTTCTCTTCTAACAATCTAACAAGGTAACGTTTCTGAGGTTTTGTATCGATTTTATTTTTTCCGCACGTAAGCGCCATCTTTCTTCCCCTTTATCGGCACCTAGTACGTGTTGTATCGTGATTCAACAGTCAGGGTAGGGGATAATTTCTTCGCATACTCGATACCTCGATCAAATTCTAATGAATCCAGAGAAGGATAATCCAAATCCATCGGGTTTGAATGGGGGTGTTATAGGAGTCGAGAGTTATACGAATGAAGATGATATCGAAATGCAGGAGGAAAAAATGGTTTTTAAAAGTCGCGCGGTAGATAGGTGGCGTCCCGACTGCGCGTTCGGGTATCTTCGTTCGATCGGCCGGCGAGATTCGGCACAAACGGGGTCCACGGAACTCTCGACACGGAGCCCCGCCCTGCCGCCCGCCAGCCGTTAAGCAGCCGCACCAGCGACAGCAGCTCCTCTTTTGCTTTCGAGTAGTAGTATTCTGACCAATTAATAATAGGAAGAACAGAAAAAAACAGTTGTCGACGCCCGATTGTATGGAATATTCTCTCGCATCGTCTGCTTTTTATTTGTGTCGTTCGTAACCAAGTAAATACGAGTATATAATACAAGCACGTATGTGTTGAACAAACACTCTACTAGTTGATCGTTGTATCGTCATAATTCCGTGTTGTCTCCACGATAATAAGATATAATAAGAATTTCCAAAGAAGAAAAAAAAGTGGTGCGCGGCAGCAGTGGTGTCGTTTAGTGATAGAGAGAGAGAGAGAGAGAAGAGAAACGGTGAGCAACCACCATCTCTCAACGCGCGTCATTTCGTGCATATTCAACAATAAAAATCTCTGCTATTTCTATTTGAATAAAGTGTGTTTTGTTGTGTTGTATCATCCATGCTTGAGGACCTTCCAGTATATCTCAAATGAAAGTGTGGACCAGAAGGAGGATATCGTCCTGTTGAACGGTGAAGCCGAAGCATCGAGCCGGGAATTCGATCAACAGAGGCTCCGTCAGGGAGCACCAGGTATATAACACCACATACCCACATACGTCAAAAGTATTCTCTCCCGTAGGGATACGCATTTTATTCGAGTGTTTCTTCATCTTCATGTGCGAGTACGTGTGAGTGTATTCAAAGTGTCTTCCATTTACGTCAACCGTTCGAAGAAGAAATTTTCGGCCAATCCCTTTACCCTGCACACACTACCTTGCACAGTTTTTTTAATACGGACGAAGCCAATATGGCCGCCACCTAATCGTATTCTGTCAAAACCGTTTCAACACTTCTCTTCTTTTCTCTCTCTACATTCAAACCTTCTTTTCTCGAAATCTTGATTTTTGGTCTACAAAACTCCAGTTTGAAGGTTTTCAAATTCGTATATCGTTCACCGTTATCGATGTTCCATGAAATGACTCAGAGCCGGCTCTTCGGCGATAAGATTCTACCTTTCGATTCCTCTCCTCTGCATTTGATACAGATTCCTTGTGTGTGGGTTTTTTTATTATTGTCGAACAAGTACAGGAGCTGTACTTGGTATTCCACAAACTCTCCTTTCAATCTTTTTACTAATTTCTCATGATCATCTTTTCGCAGCGATGTATGGGAAGAAGAAGCGGTACGTATGAGAATTGAGTGAATGTGTCTCCGTCCGAAGCAGCGATGTTCGCGTGTATGGTTAATTGAAGACAATTGACCCCTGGAATTGAACAGAAAATAAGAGATCCGTCGTCGTCATTGAAATATTTCCACATTAAGTTCAATAATTTGTGTCATTCTCTGAGAAAATTTCAATTGTTGATACAAAGCAACAAATTTGAGAGTGGATGAAAAATGGCAGTCTTCAACACAAAGAGGAAAGATGATACATGATATTTCGAAAATTATTGTCTCGAGCATTGAAAGAGTATAAATAGATTTCTAATGTGAAGTATTTAACAGACACGTGATGTACATTGAGATATTTTTGGAATCTAAAAATGAATATCTTGGATGTAAATAATGTGTTTGAATAACCATTACGACGTGTCTTTGGCTTGAAATATAACTTCAATTGTCAATGTATTACAGCTGACAATGGGAATGATGCTATTCTACCTTAACGAATCGATATACCAACGTCAAGCTGTAATGCTATTTTTGAAAAAAGATATTATTTTACTGGTTTGTTTATTTATCGTTACGCCGATGGATGACTGAACTATGCGTGAAACTGTGGAAGTATGTGCTCGAAATTCCTAGTTCGTGCGAATGAATGAATTTTCCGGAATTTCCAGTGTTATCTTGGAGGATTAATATTGTTTATTTGCAACAGATTGATACTATGGATTAGTTTCCTTCATTCCATCTCTTAACGAATCTTTTTAATATTCTTTTTGTTATCTTTCCAGGTTTGAGAGCTTTTTAAAAGTGAAAAAAAGTGGAGGCACCTACACGAGCAAAATTTTGCTTTGTTCAAAAGATTTCTTTTGCAACAGTTTTCACTGTCTTCGAGATGTCTTCGTTTGAGAAATTTAAAAGATGTCTTGAAATCTCTTTTAGATTTCTTGAACTACGCGGAAAAAAACGTATCGGAAATGTATAGCAGGGTTTAATATCGCTATTATCCTGGACTACGCAATTGAATTGAGACCGAAATTCGCAAGCATAATGAAGCATAATTTCCGACTCGAAGCAGCATAATGTCCTTTCAGCATATATGCTGTATAATCATCTGAAAAGTGGCAGAAGGGTCCCAGAATTTTGCAATTTTCAGATAATTCTTCAATTTAAAGAATTTTTCAGCGATGAGGGATTGTTTATAGCAGATACTTCTTGTATACAGTAAGACCTCTCAATAAGAACGCAAATGCCCCCAAGGGAAAGAGTTTTTCCAAGAATCAGGGTTCCCCTACCAACCCTACATTCGCACTCAATTACTGAGTTTTTGTCTCTCTCCCACATTTTAGATTGCGACCTCCTAATAAGAACGTTTGCGCTGAAACATTAGAAAACACTTTCTTGCTTTCACTCGCAAAAAGACTCTTTGTTGCGCTGACCTGACGATACATATTGATTACAAAAAGTTTTTTATTAAAACTATCACACAATGGTGTGAATATTAAATATGTTCGTGAAAGAGGGATCTGAAGAGTCACAAATTTTTTGTTTTAGCTCCAGAAGTCATCCTTGTTACTCCTAATAAAGACAATTCTTTTTCACTTGAATACATCCCGGACAGCACAACGTACCACTGGAACGTTTACGGAAGGTTTAAAAAAAGTAGGGGAGGTTTCCTGAACGTTCAGAAAACGTCCTAGAGACACATTTTGCTATGAGGGATCCTCTAAGAATTTCTGTCTCATCTCATCGCAGTTTAAAATGATTCTCAAAAAGACCGAAATATACATATTCATGATTATCAATCAAAAATTTATATTCATATATTTATTATTATTTTCAAGGGTAATTAAAGAGTTTCGTTCTATAAATATTCAAATAATATTGAATTTCATTTAAATGAAGGAGAAAGAGAAGTATTCAATTATGTATAACTTGAAAATACTGAGCTTTTATTGAAATTTCGACTGTTCAACTCTCTAAGACTGAACATTCTTATTGAGAGGTCACCCACAAATGTAATTTAAGCTCAGAACCGGTAATTGGAGTGGGGGATGGCCCACGAGCAGAAAGCGGGGGAGCGTTCTTATTGAGAGGTCTTACTGTATCTGCGTACATTATGGTGATTCAGGAGAATTCAGAGACAGGTGTATCACAGAAGATTGTGTGTTGAACTTTTCATAGGGATTTAAAAGAATTCAAGAGAACTCAGAGAGAGGGCAAATTCCAGAGGAATTTCTGAACAATTTGTGAAACTCAGTCCGACTGATTTAGAAAAAATCAAAGGAATTTAGACAAATTCAGAGAGCTTTGAAGTTTAAATGAATTCAATTCTGAGGGAGCCAAGGAAATTATTCAGATAGAACTGTGACATTTGTATAAACAGAATTCTGAGACATTCAGAGGAATTTACAGAAACTCAGACGAAACCAAAGAAAGCTTTGAATCCTACATACTTGAAATTCCGAGAGATTCAGAATGATTCATAAATATTACGAGGAATTTCAAAGAAAATCCTTAAATCTTATTGAGAAAAATTGCAAGGGATCGCAAAGAATTCAAAAAAAGTTTGAGGAATAGAGATTCAGAATTATATTTGACTGTATTTTGAAAGCATAAATCACTCTCCAAAAAAGCATCAAGTTCCCATCTCTATCCATACTTCATTTTGGTGGAAATAACTTCGCATCTGATACAACATATGACTATAAGTTTGAAAAAAAGTACTACGAATTTAAGGAGGAATGTTCATAAATGCCCGTTTATCCCAAAACTGCTATTATTATGGGGATCTCTGCTACAAATTTTTAAGATATCTTAAAGACAGTGAAAACTGTTGCATAAGAAATCTTTTGAACAAAGCAAAGTTTTGCTGTAAATGGGCAATAATTGATATAGAATAATGAATGTTTCTTTTTGTTTTGTACCCGCAGATACTGTGGTTGATATTTTTATAACAAGTACCAGTATTGTGAATATAATGCACCGAAGAAGAATTTTGATATTCAATTAAGCTGAGATTCCTGAGGACTCAAATGCAGAGGAACATTCGTTGAAATTTATATAAAAAGATATCGAATTTTTATGAAAATCTATAAAAATTATGTATTTTTTTATGTAAAAATAGATCGATCCTTTTCGAAGATTCCTGACGATTGCCGATGAGAATGCATCAACATTTTCTTATCCCAGCGAGATTGATATCCTGTGAATGTGTGTATGAATGTAATTTCATGTATCAAATCGATGAATAAAGTGGAATTTTTGTCAAATGTAATAATGGCAGCCAAAATCCTCCACGTAGGGGAATTTCCCTCCATGTGGAAGAAATGTCTTCCTTTCTGAAGGAAATTTCTCTCCAAACGAAGGAAAATTTCCCCAGAATGGATCAATTGCTGTCACTATATAACTGCGTTCAAAGTAACGTAAGTTTCAAATTATTTCATCTCAATATCTTTAGCGTTTGTCCTGGATGCCTCGGACACTCGAACGTTTGTACTTTAATACACTGAGAGGAATTCAAATAGTCACATCAACTATTCAACTTCAGGATTCCCAACTATGAAACACTTGGAGTAATTTGTTTTCTTGTAGTGACAACTATTCATATGGTTGCATCAACTATACAAAGTGTTTCCAAAAACACTCCGCCCCCTTCGAAGGATAAATTCCTGAGAAGAAACTGAATACCTTCCCCATTGACCTTTTTTTGATCCGAAACTATTCTTGTAAAGGCTACACAAGAATCCTCTCTCGCCATTGGATGGCCAACTTATTTTTCCTGGTTGAAGTATCATAGCAATTCATGAGGAAATTTTCTCACTATGAAACATTATGGATTTTGCAACAGGATATTCATGAATAAACTATCTTAAATCCTATGGATATGTTCTTATTATTCATCATGTATATTTAGGAATCTATATTCCAGGGGATACACTGATAGATCCCCCACACATGGGATACACTCATATCTTGGCCTTGAAACATCGTAGAGATAGGAACTTTATGCTAGGAGCATAAAAGCATATGAATTCGGATAACGCGATTTAAGCTTAAGATTTCTATTGTACTGGACTATGTAATTGAATTTAGCCCAAAATTCGTCAGCATAACACAGCATAATTTCCCACTCGGAACAGCATGAAAGAGTTTCAGCATATTTGCTGCGTAATCATTTGAAAAAATCGCAAATTTCAAATTTCCAAACTTCATTGAAAAACATTGTTTCCCCAAAATTTCGTTGGAAAATTTTGTTCCTAAAATTATCAAAAAATCTTCCTCGGAATTTTGACTCTGTTCTGTGATGAATGCATCATTAAAAATTCATCTCACGAGAAAATGAAGTCAAAGGAGGATTTTTTCTCTATGAATTCACCGAAATTGCCCACTGCAAAACAATCAATTCGTTTGCATCACTGAAAACAGCGAATTCGAGATACTTGGAGCGATTGGGACGATTTTTGGACGCACATAATAAACTTGACTATTCAATATTTTATATCAATGAATTATCAAGTATCGAATGAGAATAAAAAGGAATAAAAACCGAAATTCGCATATAATCCGATGTCCAATTATCAGTGACGAATATAGTGATGGAAATGAGTGATAATTTATTTGAGGGGTGGTTCATCCTCCTAGTTCCTTTGACATTGTAGAAATGTGTAGCTAGCACCCAAATAGAAGTCATAATCCATCCACGTGAATTTTGGTTTCAGAATATCAGCCTCCAAATTCACTAAAATGATGAGACTTCATATTTCGCGTCGTATTGACTCACATAAGCAACCTAAAATTTACAGGAAAAGCATTTTGATAATCAATAAGGAAATATAAATAAAAAAATTTTGCAGCAAATATGAGCAGAATTTCGAAAAACAAACAGCATAATTGAAGCATAAATCGCTCTTCAAAAAAGCAGAAAGTTCCCATCCCTAAACATCGTGGAGCAATGTTTTTTTCTTAAATTCATCGCCGTAGTCTGCGGAATACGAATCCGAAACCAACCCGCTTTGCTCTGCAGTTGATAGTTTTTTCAATATTCCAAAAAGTGTGAAAGTACTTTTTCAGAGATATATAACTTTTCGAAATGAAGGATGGGTCATTTTGACCCAGTGTATCCCCAGAGGGTTAACAATGAGTGCCCAAAGACATGAAATTAGTCGCGTTTGGCTGCTATAGTTCAGTTTATTTGCATGTTTTTTCTGTGTTATAGAGGAATTTTCAAAATTCTGGATAATTAAATACAATTTTGAAAATATTTTCACTCGAGCAGGACAATTCAAGGGATGCTCTCATGATTCAATAGGTGCTCTGGCACTTTTGGATTCCCCGTTTTTGCGCCTCTGCTATATTCTTACTGGAAATCGAAGAACTCAGATATTTTCCTGTTTTCGAAATTCTCCCTGATTTGAATGAGAGTATGAAAAGAATGAAGATATCCTAAAACCTAGGAAAAAATCGATTCTCTTTTATATAAAAAGTATCGAATTTTTATTGAAATCTATAAAAATTATATATTTTTCATATAAAAAAAAGGCCGATCCTTTTCAAAGATCCCCATCACTATTTCTGAATGATAAAAGAGTATTTTGAAAAGAAGAAATTTCAATATTTTTCAGTAACAAAATTTTCAAAGGTGTTCATAGTTTCTCCAATAGTGTCAGGGATTTTCAACAAAATTTGGAGTTGAATTTTCCACGTTTATGCTGGTTCGTGCCAAAAAAAGAGTGAAAACTTCAATCATCGTTGGCTCGTTGTACAGTGTGACATTTTCACAATCTAGCGGGATTTAATTCGATATCAATCAGAATGGCTCGAGACTTGCCTTATATAGGTTTTCGGGATCGCCGATTAAGAATCTGTTGTCAAAAATTCAAAATTCAAAATGGTGGATTCAATATGGCGGACCAAAATTAAAAAATTCATCGGATTTCCTTGAAACTCAGTGGTTGGGACTTTTTGGGGTCGCTGATTATGAATTCATTGTCGAAATTCCCAAATTCAAAATGGCGAATCCATTATGGCGGCCCGGAGTTTGAAAATTCAACCCGATCCCCTTGAAACTCTGTATCTGAGAGGTTTCAGGGTCGCTGATTATGTCGTGAAAATTTGAAATAAAATCCAAGATGGCATTCAATCTTTCCTCTCCAATTATCTCGCACCATATGCGGAAAACCTCAGCGTGAGGGACGCCATCACCCGCCATCTTCAAAAATATATACAACTTAGATCCGCAGCTATCCGCAGGCAAATAAGATATCTACAAGAAGGGGACAAACTTCAGGAATATCAGTGGGCGAACACCACATTCGGCAATATAAGAAAGTTTTTTTTTCTCTCCTGAACTTGATAAATTTACTACACAATGATTGAAATTGTATGTGAAATTATTTGAAGGCCACGCACAATTACGTAATTGGAAAATAAAAGAATAATAGTGTGAACTGAGCTACATGAGACAGAGATTTATATGTAGAATGAACGAACTATCTTCCGGAGGGTCTTTGACGACACGGAATGTATTTGCAACTTTCTCCCTTACTAACGTTCAAACAGATTCCTGAGGTAACAAATCCAAGGTTTTTTCCGCGAAGACCGCGCGATAAAAGTCAAACAACTACAGTTCCCCTTTAGTCAGTTAGTTTACTAAAACATGGCGTGTTCAAATATTTCGAATTTGCACCTCGAATTTTTCACTTTTACAGCGCTAAATGCGTCAAATGCCACACTGTGCGTTGGAGAGAACTTGACGAGCCCCATGAACAATTTTTTTTCACCCTAAGAGAAGAAAAGTTACTGGAAAAAATGTGAATATCAATATGAAATTGGGATACAGTTATGACGTTTCTGTGATTAATAATAGCCATTCCCATTGAAAAAGCACCCTCATGAGTTGACTCGACGCGTAGGGGGAGGCAGCAATGGGGGTTAACAAAAAACCATGAAGAGTTGATTGAAAAAAATGGATTCGAGGAGCACAGGGACACATATGCTTTCTGGGGCAGGAAACGTGAGAAGCGTAAATTTCAGAACACAAAATCGTTTGTGCTTTTTCACTATCATCGGAAATCAATTACACTACAGTCAACAGCCATTTTGGTTCCTAAGGTTTGGAAACTGGGGGTGATAGGGGGGGGGGGTGTACTAAATACAAAATTAATGATATTTTGAATTCAGTTTATTCTTGTGATTTTTTTATATACATAAAAACTGTGAATAAAACATTATAAAAATTGAGGAAACCCAAGAAATTTGACATTTTCTTTCGTATTCAACACATCAAAATCACTCCAAATCATTTTTCGAAGCTCAAGAATCAGAGAAAGTCGTTTTTGCTGTGGTCCTTTATTATTCCTGCCAGATGTCTGGAAAAATATTTATTATCAGGGTTTATCGTTACTACAATAATGTAGTAAAATCAGCACGAAGAAGAATGCACTACAAGAATTTTATTTGAAAAATTACCGTGAAATTTTAGACATCAAGGTACGAATAGAAATTTTGTAAAAATGAGTGAAAGTATCACTTTCGACTGTTGGAAAACTCGCTCACTTTTACAGACTGCAAAGTAATTTTTTACTTTGAATTTTCACAGTAATTTTTACAACAAAATTCTTTCAGTGCGGAATTCGAAAATATACGAATTTTTTTTTTAAGATCCAAAACTTTTTCTTAGTTTTTTTAATGAACTAGGAACGATAAGATTTAGAAAATGAATTCTCACATAAAAATTTGCACTAGAAGGATAAGAACAAACTATAAACTTCAAATTAAAGGTTATAAATCGCGATTTAAGAAAACCTGTAGTTTGAAACAGTTCACAAGAAAGTAACGGAGAGTTTTTAGAATACAAGGATTATTATGATAGATAATTTCGATCACACTTTCGTTGTTGGAAAGATTGAAGTTTTCGAAAGAGCTTAAAAGTTGCAGACAAATTTGGCGGATTACAAAAAGAATCAAAAGGAGATTATAGACTTTTAATACCAATAACTACAACCACGTTTGATAGTTCGAAATTCTTCGATTGTTTATACAAGTCATGCATTTTTATCCAAGAAAAATAAGCATCCCAATCAATAAATGTACAGAAACCTAGTTTGAATGATTTCATCAGTTCATTTTGTATATCTACTAGTTTATTCAAGTTTATTCATACCAGCGGCGTGACATTAGCCAAATCTTTTTTGACAAATCATCAGGGTTCAGACAGAACTGGAATACCGGGAAATTCGGGAAAACTCAAGGAAATAAAAATTGGACTCAAAACACCGGGAATTCTCAGGGAAATTATGAAAAATTCCCAAAAACCTGGACATCTCAGGGAAATCACTAGAATTTTTTCAAAATAGAAAATTTGTTCATTTATTCTATTTTTCATTCTCTACAACATATTTTCTTAATTTTTAATCGTGGAATCTTAGAAATTATACACTGAGGAAAAAATGTTCAGGGACACATTCATGATCCGACGTTTTCTGGAAATTAGAATTTTACTCAGGGAAATCACAGGGAAAACTCAGGGGAATTGATTGAACAAAACTTGTCTGAACCCTGAATTATGCAAAGATTAAGCAATATAATTAAAATATCACTCTGTACAACACGATCTTTATTGATCGAAGAAGGTCTGTACAGAGCGATATTTGGATTACATTGCTTAATTTTTGCATAATTTGTCAGAGAATATTTGGCTAGTGCCACGCCACTGGTATCCCCTTAAGACCTATGAATCAATTCATCCAAAATGAACACGTGAAATGTTTGTTCAACCTTATCAGATATTTTCCAAATGAATTGGCCGTTACGAGTAGGAAAGCCACGTAAATTCGAATGAATAGACGTTGAAGGAGTATTGAATTCCATTTCGTTTCCCAAAATTCTAGTTCATCGAAATGAAGTCCTGTGAGGATAATTATTCTAAATTGGATAAGATCTTAAAGTTCGGTATCATATGGTATTCATATTGGGGCCAGAAGCCCATGCTGGATAGTGTTGAATAAATTGGGGGAAGGGAGAAGAATGCACAGAAAACAGTGTCACGTGGGGAACATAAAATCGATTGCCATCAGCAGGTGCATCTCCCTGATGTATATTGAAAAACACGCACCTGCTTATTCAGTAAACAGAACTGTGAGAACCTAAAAGAGCTCCTCTCTTCAAGAGGATACACAATTTCCCTAGCAAAGTCAACCCTGCTAAAAATTTCCCTTAGAAAACGGTAAAATTCCTCCTGTCGGTTTCAATGTGGTTTCTGAAACTGGAATTCCTGATGCTGTATCGTGGATTTACGATGTAATTCTATCGATTCTTATCGTATTCTATGGGATTTAAGAGGCATGTATCTGGTTTTATCGTGAAATTCCTATGGGAGATGTACCACTAATCCTATGGAATATAATGAGAATCGATAAAATTCTATCGTAAATCCACGATACAGCATCGGGAATTCCAGTTTCAGAAACCACATTGAAGAATTCTATCGTTTTCTATGGGAAATTTTTGGCAGGGAAGTTGAATGACTGAATCAAAAAATTAATGAGTCAATGATGATGTTTTTTATCAATTCATCATTTCAATGAAAATTGGGGAGGGGAGGGAGAGATTAAGGGGACATTCCAATGTGAACGTCAGAATAAAAGCAGATTTTCAAGATTTTCGTTTCTCAGGAATTATTTAACATAATCGAACAAACTTTTCGTCATGAAAGCATATTTATTTATGTACTTATAATGTGAAATACGAGGGAATAATTCCAGCCCTCTGGGCAGTTCAAAATGATCTGAAACAGGAAATCCAAGGGGTTTCTTGATCTATGTTGTCGCCCCTATCACCCGTACCTCAACTATTTTATTTGACCAAAAATCAACAAAAAGGGCGTAGTTCTTGCAAAAGTGTGGAAAATAAACACCTTCCTTGCGTCATAAATCAGGTAAAATTAGAAATCGAAATCAAGATATCAACAAGTTTGAGATACAGACGATAGCCACGATAGTAGTGAATACCGTGTTAAAATTTGAAGTCAATACGATTGGTCATTTTGAAGAAATCATCCCCGCAAGGTAGTTCATAAAACTGTTCCAAAACTCGAACGTGCGCCATTTGAACCTCATTTTTTCAGCGTTACAAGACAGAAAACACCTTAACCGAGTGTAGGATATCAATTTTATGAGCACCACCTATCGAAAAATCCTCGAAAAAGAATCCAAATTTTCCAACCCATCACATTGAAATGTCCCCTTAAGGGCATTCATCAGAGGCAAAGTTAATTGATCTCTCCCCCCAGTTTTCTCAACGATTAATGAATATAATCGATTTTAATGAGCAGGTGCATCTTCTTAGCATATCAAAGAAAGTGCAGCTACTCTTTATTTTTCATTTTATTTGTTCGTTTCCGAGAAAACTGGGGGGGGGGGGGCGATTTTGGAATCTAGTCACTTTTTGGGAAGGTGGTGAATGCCGTTAAAGATCTAGTGAATTCACTATAATAAAGGTGATTCGGCCACAGTCCACACTTCGCTAACTCTTGTATTTGAATCTCGTAAAAATGAAAAAAAAAACCTGAAATCGTATCTCAACAATTATAATTACATCTCATATGTTTTCCTGTATCACATAACAACCACTCTTCACGCATCAAGAAGATTTTAGATATAATTTCAAAGAACATGAATTTAAATGTCTAGTGTTTGAAAAATGGAATTCCCCACTGAGAGACTCATAGTGCGTCAATCGAATCCTGATTTTGATTTTGAGTTGTGAGCAGTAATTGAGGTTAAGTGAACAAATTGGTCAGTGTACCCACCCACCGTAACAGATATTTCTGGAAAAACAGTTCTATATTACAGATAAGAAACAATGACACCGAGAAAACATCAGGTTCGCTTCAACCCCGTAAGGGTTTTGAATACGGTGAATTTTGTCGTGCGGTTGAGTCAACTGAATATCGATTGAAAAATGATATTAGTGGAGTGATGAGTGGACATTTAAGAGGGCCCTGGTAAAAAAATATCTCTGAATCTCTCTGAAAATTTCACGTTTCAGAGAGATTCAGAAAGAATCAGAGAAATTCAGAGCAATTCAGCGTGGTTCAGAGGATTTCAGAGACTAGTGGATTGAGAGAGCTTGTGCTTTGAATTTTTCAGAAGGATTCAGAAAAATTCAGAGGAACTCGGAGAGATGCAGGGAAATTCTGGGAAATTCCGAGAGGAAAAAATTCAGTAACATTCTTGGTCCTGCATTTCAGAGGCGTTCAAGGAGTGTCAGACGCTTTCAAAGATAGATGAATTCAGAAAGATTGTGCTTAGAACTTTTCAGAAATATTCAGAGGAATTTAGAAAGATTCAGAGTAATTCAGAGGAATTCAGAGGAATTCAAAGAGGAATTAATTCAGTAAAATTTTTGGTTCAGGATTTCGGAAGTATTCAGGGAATGTCAGAGACTTCCACAGACAGGTGAATTAGGGAAAATATGTGCGTAGAGCTTTTCAGGAATATTCAGAAGACTTTGGAAAGGTTCAGCGTAATTCAGAGAAATTCAGAGAGAAATTAATTCAGCTAAATTTTTGGTTCAGGATTTCAGAGGGATTCAGGGAGTGTCAAAGACTCACAGAGACAGGTGAATTAGGAAAAATTGTGCGTGGGATTTTTCAGAAAAATTTAAAGAGATTCAGAGGAATTTAGAAAGATTCAGAGTAATCCAGAGAGATTCAGAGTAATCCAGAGAGATTCAGGGAAATTCAGAGGAAGCTTTGAAATCTGGATACATTAAATTCCCGGAGATTTAGAGGAATTCAGAGAGATTCAGAGCAATTCAGAGGAATTCAGAGGAAGCTTTGAAATCTGAATACATTTGATTCCAGGAGATTTAGAGAAATTCAGAGATATTCAGGTCAATTCAGAGGGAGCTTTGGAATTTAAACATATAAAATTCTGAGGGATTCAGTGATATGCGGAGAGATTCGGAAAAAGTTGAAGAATTCAGAACGTAACACTATCGGAAAAGTCTCTCACTTCCTCTGAATTACTCTGGAATTACTCTGAATCTCTCTGAAATTTGTCCCAAAATATAGAGAGAGATTCAGAGAAATTCAGAGAGATTTTAGAGAGATTCAGAGAGATTTTTTTCACCAGGGGGTATTCTGGTTCAGACACCCGGATTTATGATTTTTTTTTTAGACGCCATGAAAAAGAATCCAATAAACGTTTTTACCATCCATTGCTTTACTAGTTATTCATTGACATTTGAAGATTTCAAAACATTCGCAATATATGATCAAAAAAATCAAAATTGTAGAAACTGCAGACCGGCAGAGTAAGGGTTCTTAAAAAATTGTCGTGACCTGGTGTGCAGGATTCCAGTCCACCTAGTGATTTGAGAAACATTTTTGTTTTGTAAATTCCTGAAGAAGGATGTAGCTATTGCACTATGAAGAGTTTAGAAAAAGAGTTACGTTTTACCCTGATTTTTTCCGCCCTTTGGGATTTAGAGGAAAAAAAACGAAGAGATTTTCCAAAAAATTCCTCGTTCTACGAAACTGCAATGTATGAAGAAGCTCTGTGCCAAATTTCAAGTAAATCGGTTGAGTGGAACTTGAGATATCATGCACACCGTTTCGAAAAAAGCGTTTGAAGATTCGAGCACCATTTTAAACAGTCTACAAGTAAAGAGCAAAACTTGCTTCGATTCTGCATATAAATTCATTTCAAGATGCAGCCAAAACCAGCCCTGTTCCAGCTGAAACTGAGCGCTAAAAACAAATGCCGACACAATGGATTGAACTGAATTGCAGTATATTTTTCAAGTAAGATGCAGCGACATTCAGTCGGGCTCTTTAGGATGTAAGTGTACATTATACTCACATTTTCTCCCAAAACGCCCTTGAAAACATGGTCTTGAAATAATTATTGAATGCACTGATGATCAGATTCATACAAACTGCACTCCACATTGAAGTTTGATATGCCAACCAAACACTCTATGAGCCTTATTGTTCCAAATGAAGTTTTTAAATCAAATTTTTATACTGTTTATTCACATTGAAATCTGAAATTTCCTCGTTTCAGAGGGTTGTATTGTACAATATAAAAAAACTTACTTGCCCCTGGTGAAAATGAAGCGTTCTGGAAAGAGTTACAAAGACGTTATTAGAGAGTCCTATAAGAGTAATCGAAGGGTCAATTCAAAGTATTAGAAGCGTTTCGGGGGAGCCATTTGGCGGATGTAGAGCGTGCATGAAAGTGAACCCAAAGAAAGTAAAAAAAAAAAGAATTTGCAAAGGGGAATCGAACCAAGAACTTCTGAACTTAGGAGAAAGTCCTTCGCCGCTAGGCTAACATCGGTGATTGAAAATTTGGAACTTTATTTCCCTGATGAACTGTGTCATAAAGGAATGTGCTTTAAATTCAATCTCTCTCATTGAATTAAAATGATTTTTCATCCAGAAAGTTTACAAATCAATTTCAATATCCCATGTGTAATCATTAAATGTGCAAAAGAATTTAATTAACTTGCACATATCAAACATTACAGTTCGATAATTCAAAACAATTGTTGTTTAGTAATTATATTGGTAAATGTATCTTGGATACGAATACAATTTTTTAGCTTAACAACTGGTATAAAAGGTAAAGAATACCCTCTAAACATTCTAACCTCAAAATCATTTAATTCTCAATCAATCAAAACATATACACAAGGGAAGTCCTATAAGCGTGTTGAAAACCTTCACTACCGAAACATCGTAAACATCAGGAAAGAGTTATTGAAGAGTTGGAGAAGAGTGTTCAGTAAGAAGGGTGCGTTGGACGTTCAATGAAATGTGATAGCACGCTCAACCAAATTTGCCTGTCGAAACTTTTCACAAACGCTTCTGTCACTTTATTGCACGCTTTGACGGTGTTTCAAGCACGTTCGATTTTTACCAGGGGCAACGCAATCTATGCTACCACACAAAGTTATTTTCGTGCCTCGATAAATACGCCAAAAACATAAGAAAGTGGACTTCAACTTGTAAACAAATCACAAATTCATTCAAATATAGTATGAGATGTCTCTTCTTACTTCATTCAACATTCCTGGTGAAAAAAAATCCAAAGAATCTGACGGAATGAAATCGAATGAGATTTGGTCAGAACATTGTGCGAAATTCAATGAAAATCCACGGTTGGAACCCACTAGGGTTTTATCAAGTTTTATTAAATTTCTTTGAATTTTATCGGACTGTATTGAGATATCTCTCAATTCCTGATCATTTTCCGACACAAAAAATATGCCCCGTACAATTCTCAGGCTCACAAAGCGTATGCAGATCAATACAATGTATCGATGCATGAACAATCCATGAATATTCCTCTCCTTTGAGTGACTTCTCACAAAAATGAAAACTCAAAACTACAATAGACTATTCGGAAACTGATTTCTAGCCGTACCTTTTGTATTTTCTCCCAGTTCTTCCTGGTTAATACAACCGAAAAAACAATCCGCGATGAACAAAATATTTATTAAAATCTTTTGAAGAAATATTTCATTTGAACTCATTCGAATAACAATATCCAAGATACAAAGCAATTCTTGCTCCTATGTATTAATTCTTTGAGGAATTTTAATTAGACTGATCATATTATTTTCCATTTCCGTGAACAAAAATATGATTATCATATTTTGTAGACCAAAGTTCAGTTATTCCAAAAGACAATTATCGCTCCGAAATTTCGTATCCCGAGGAGTTATATTTTGAAGGTTCGTTGTACCGACAAATCGTGATTGAATCGTCTTTTGTAATCCATAAGGAATATGCAATCAAATTGGACCGAAAATAATCGGGATGATGAACTTTCGGAATATAACTCATCGGGGTACAAAATTTCGAATTAATCGTTTTTTGAAATAACTAAACGTAGGTATAAAACAGGTCTACCGCTGAGAAGTTGATCCAATTACACAGATTCCTAAGCAAATCAGAAGGAAAGACTGATTGGTGATGTTCTACAAAAATATTGAAAACAATCAATTACTGTCAAAATTATATCTTTCCAAAACAATACTTTGTGTAAATTTATACATTCTTCTACGAAAATTGAAAGTACGATCATTTTTAAATATAAAATCAAGAGATATGATTGAAAGTTTTTTGAATGTTTTGGGGGCTTTTTCAGACGAACCCTGTCAAAATTACATTAAAAAAATACACTCCTCCGACAGTGGCGTGGCGGAGTGATTCGGCGCTCGGGGCAAAGGGGAGATTTTTACAATTATATATAATTTCAATGTAATTCAATACAATCTATACATGATTTTTATAAAATATAATTGTGAAAATTTTACTACTCGGATCGCACTCCCTACCCCCAGTCAATACATAAACGTTGTTTATTTGTTCATTTTGGCGCCCTTCTATCTATGAACCTGGGACGATCATCCCCTTCGCACTCCTCTAGCCACGCTACTGTCTTCCGAATAAATCTTGTTGAGAGTGGTTGAATAAGATTTGGTCAGAACATTTATGTAAAACACAATGAGATTTGACGAGAATCAATGGGTTTTCTTTATAACTAGAGTTGCGAACGGCATCAGAGGTACCGTTGAATGCGACTAACACTTGAAACCACGCTAGTCCGATACTACCCGACCTTCCCCTACCTTGCTATATTTTGTAAAGAGTTCGAGTTTCAAAACGCTTTAGGAAACCTTTTGATAAGCTTATTGGTATCTGGAATTAATTTTCACATCGGTATCTAAGGAGTCACATAACGAAACAATACACCCCGTTGGAAGTTTTTCGTACGAAATGACGTACATATTCAAACAAAACGTTCGACAATACTATTTCACCGTGACTGAATATTATTCGATGATATTTACTGATGACGTCAAGAAATATCGAGGAAATCTTATGCGATTAATCTCCTCTGAAAAGCTGTTCCGATATAATTCAAATGGGAGGGAAAGGTTCTTACGAAGTAAATGAGATTCCCTGAAATCCGACTGTGAACGATTAACAGTAAATTCGCGTATATTACTCGAACATATTCATAGTTTCGCCAATTCTAGTTGATATCTCAATTTCTTGTTCCATCATCTGTCCTTTAGTTCAATAGTTTTCTAAGCGGAAAAGAGTTGAGAGTCAATGCATAGCCGTTCTGTTGTTCGGGATTGCCCGTTACGAATCCCGAGTTAAGAACAGCTTTCTACCTGTAACCAGAGCATTCTCTGTCAGGTATACACATATTGAGTCAAAAGGCAGCCCCTGCATACATTCTCAAGAGATGTCCACTCCATTTACATTCACAACACCCATTCATAGAATCCAGCGAGAGAAAAGATGGACGGTAACCGCAGGCGTAGGATTTTATTACTTTCTTGTAGCTGATTCATCGTCATTTCCGGATACGTTGATCACAAAGACCTCTCCAACTCGAATATAAATCGTTTGTTAAATTCTTTTAATTTTGCCCAAATGAATCGATACGATGGCGCGATGACAGTTGTGGTTCAATTGGACATTTGATGGTTTTGAATTCACGAAAACTTCTGAAGGAACTTCTTGAATAGTCCCCGTTATGACAGTAAAAATAAATTCAATATGAACTCAATGAATTGAAAAATGCATACATGTTGAATGCCTGAATAGTTCTTTATTAATTCGTGATATGAATCCTTTCTGAAGATTAAGTTATTCATCAAAAGTTCGTTTTGAATTCGAACTATTCATAATGAATTCATGTTTACTGTCATAACGGGAACTCTTTGCGGGGACTTTTGTGGTGTATGTGAAGAATTAAATCACAAGAATCATCCCATACAGCACACGAGTTCCCGCTATGCTAATCAATATGTATTCATTATAAATATCTTGAATCAAAAATGAACTATCAATGAACAACTTAATGTTCGGGAAGGACTCATATCTAGATTTCATAATGAATTGTCCGGGAATTTAAGACATCATTTTGAATTCAAAACAGGGCATAATGTAAGGTCAAAGCAAATTTTTTTCCTCCTTGAAAATACTATGCCGAAAAAAAAATAGTGGAGCCCACCCCGTAAACGTTTTGATATCGATTTAATTAAGGGGGTATTCTGGTCTAGAATTGTGGAAAAACCTATTCTTTTCTTTTTGCATATTCTCATAGCTTAGTCTTTCCAGGTAGGAATTAACAAATGGCTCCATCTTGGCTCAATTATGACTTATATTGGGCCAGAATCCATGAGAAAAAATGGCCCAAGCTTGGTGAAAGCTTGGGATGATAACCTCGTGCCAGGCTTGGGACTGAATATTGGGCCAGAATGCAATCCCAAGCATGTCCCAGTGTCTCATGATATATGCATTATGAATATTTTGGAGATTGGCTCATACGATTAAACCGGACCTGGCCCAAGTTGTGTATATTAACTTTTGCCATGCTTCAACCCGATTCTTCAAACATACTTCTTGGAGAAAAAAATGACGTCATTTTCCATGCCATCCCTGCTAAAAATTTCCCATAGAAAACGACAAGATTTTTAGCAGGGATATCGGTACAACTCTGTAAAAATCATGAACATGGAGATATGGCATAGGTTCTTAAATCAACATTGGTTGTACATTGGTCCAATATTGGTTCACCATGCTTGACAGTTTAATGTTTTGCCAAGCTTCAAACACTTGTTGTAATGACATCTCCTACGAAACGTGGTATAGATGCTCAAATAACAAATGGTTTAATATTGGGCCGATATTGGTTCCCCATGCTTGGCAGCTTAATGTTTTGCCAATCTTGGACCACTTGTTGTATAGGCATTCCTTATGAAACATGATGTGGGTTCTCAAATAACAAACGGTTTTATATTGGGTTGATATTGGTTCGCCATGTTTGGCAGCCCAGTATTTTGCCAAGTATGGGCCAGTTGTCAATATTGGCATCCCTTACCTGGGTGCGAAGATGCTCAAGTGTCCGATACTACAAGACCTTCTCCTATCGTATAAACAATATTGAGATTGTTAATAATTGGAAATGAAGAATCAGGCAATACCCACGCAGGAATTTCCCCGATTGAAAAGTGGCCCTGTCCGGGCCCAGACCTTTCTAACCCACCCGGGTACCAGGACATATTATAAGGGTCAGTTCTTCCCAAAAAGTTAGTTCTGAAAGAAAACGATCAGTTCTAAAACCTAAAAACGGTTAGTTCTTGGAAAATTAACCAATTCTCAGTGAAATGTTTTCTTCTTTCTCTTCCCTTATTTTAAATCGAGTACCCAATATTGTCCTGTTGCAGAATGAGCCTTTGAACCTCATATCAAGGGGTAAAGTGAGTTTAATAATGATCTCCATCCTGAAGAAAAATAAGACTTCATGCGAAGAGTAAAATCAAGGAAGTATCAAATAATTCAAGAAATAATCGTCACATTAATGTTTTGCTTTTTATTCAGAAATCGAGTGTCCACTGTTTCAGTTGGTTCTTAAATTTCCTCAGAACATGCCCTGGACGATACGCCTCTACACGTATCGAGTATAGAACGATCATATTTATACCCTAGTCAAAAAATCTCTCTGAATCTCTCTGGAAATTTCACGTTTCAGAGAAATTCAGAGAGATTTGGGGAGATTTAGAGGAATTCGTCGCGATTCAGGGAAATTCAGAAGGATTCAGGAACGGGTAGATTAGAGAAAATTGTGCGTTGAACTTTTCAGAGGGATTCAGAGAAATTCAGAGAGAGATATATTGAGTGAAATTTCAAAGCATAGACATAGAAATATAGGGACCGAGGGTGAAGCTGAGGGGAGGAAGCCATTACGAGGGCTGCGACGAGGTAAAATTGTGCACAAATAAGAAAAAATGTAAATTTCCAATCAATGTATAGAATAATTTTAACAAGGCAATGTAGAAAAAAACATAAAATGCACAATCCTTGGTAATCTCGAACGAAAAACCGTTTCAAATTTACACGAAAAACCATATTTTCTTTACATTGTATTTCATACACTGTGAATACTGTGGAAGAAATTTTCTTATTTTGTGTTATTGATGCCAAAGTTTGATAGTCGGATCGATTTTTGCAACCAGAGGCACAACACTACCATTTTTGTACGATTATTCATTTTATTTTTATAGTAGAAAGTAATAGTTCTTTCTCAATTAACTTCATAATTTCTCAGGAATAAATGAAAATAGTAGAAGATAACCGCAATTGAGAGGTTCAGTATTTGCCTTCAGAATTCATGCGACGATCAACTGTTTAAATTACTACGCATGTGCAGATGCATGGTAAATCAAATCTGTGCGCAACTTTACCTCGTCGTCCTCCCCGCAATACCTTTATCCCCATCAAGGAGGTTTATGCTCGATCCCTATATTTCTATGTCTATGTTTCAGAGGCATTCAGGGAGTTTTATAGAAACTCAGAGGAACGGAAATTAGGAAAAAATGAACATGGATTCAGAAAGAAGTGAATTGAGTGGAATTCTTCGTTCAAGATTTTAAAGGCATTGAAGGACGTTGGGGAAAAGCAGAGACACAAAAATTAAAAAAAATTGAGCACGGAACTCTACAGGAGGATTCAGGGAAATTCAGAGAGATGCAAAGGGATTTAGGAACATTCAGAGGAATTCAGAGCAATTCATCGTGATTCAGGGGAATTCGGAAAGATCCAGAGACGGGCAGATTAAGAAAAATTGTGCTTTGAACTTGCCAGAAGAAGTCAGAGAAATTCAGAGAGAGTTACATTGGGTGAAATTCTTTGTGCGAGATTTCAGAAGCATTCTGAGAGATTCAGGGAAAATCAGAGAACCGGAAAATAAAAATTGAGCACGGAACTTTACGGAAGGATTCAGAGAAACTTGGAGGGATTCAGAGAAATTCAGGGAGAAATGAATGAAGTGAAATTTCTGGTTCAAGAATTCGGAGGTATTCAGGGAGTTTCAGGGAGAATCAGAAACCCGAAACGTAGCAGAAGGATTCAGACAAATCCAGAGTAACATTCTGAATTCTCAGTATTTGAAATTCGGAGGAATTCAGAGAGATTCAGGGGAATTCGAAAAAAATTCAGGAGAATTCAGAAAGATTTAGGCTGATTTAGAGTGAGCTTTGATATCCAGATATATGAAATTCTGACACATTCAAAGAGATTCAGAGGAATTCAGAGAGACTCGGAGAAACTCAGACTGTTTCAGAGGAATTCAGCATGAGCTTTGGATTGTTGATAAATGAAATTCTGGAGAATTCGAGAAAATTCAGAAAGATCCTGAAGAATTCCTAGATTCCCAAAAATAAAATTCAGAGAGATCTGACTATCTGACAGGTCTCTAACTGTCTCCGAGTCTCTTTGAAAAATGTCCGAAAATATAGAAAGATTCAGAGAGATTTCTTCTACCAGGATAAGCATAAAATTGTTTGAAAAAGAATGTATTGAGAAGATTATTATCGAAGGAAAGTCTTGTGTACATAATGCACAAATGCGATAGAGTTGAAGTAGGGAAGAACGCACAGAATCAAGTAGAACCACAGTACAAATATCAATTGAGACTAAACAGAAGCCCCATGTGTCTTCGAGGCCACAAACGCACAATATATTTTGAAGCAATTAAAATTGGTTGAACTCGTTGTATTCCATTAACTAGTGGACCAATAAAATTACCACAAAATTTATGGGTTATGTGGAAAAAAAGAAGCTTTCATGATGATTTACGATAATTAGCACAAAAGTTTTTCTCCCTCCTTCAGTCTTTCACAAATAAACAAATTTAAAAGGAATGCTCGTTTCAATCGTTTCAGACTCACTGAATATCATTTATATGGATTTAATCCCATGAAAACGTTTCCTTTTATAAGAATTGAGGAAAAAGCGAGGCGTGGAGGGAAAAAGAAGACTATCAAATATTCACGACGTAAAACCATATTCCATTCATAACTCACCGGGAGGTACCCAAATAGTTTTAAATAGATTCCTATACTCTGGTGTACTCTACCGCGATGTTGAGAAAAACTTAGGTCAAAACGTGAAGAAAAATCTGTCCATTCATTGCAATGATTTTCAATTTGATCATTCCCATTTTCCCTGAATTGAGGTGAGATGGGATAAGTCTTCGCTATCACTTTTCATATGATTCTGAAGTTCTTGTTCTTCAAAAGAAGTTTAATTGTTTTTGAAATATCAGAACGAATGATTCATTCACGAATGCCTCGATTATGATTCTACGTATACTCAATTACGTCATGTCAATGGAAGTACTGCGTCCATCTTCCGCTTCCAAATAAAAACGTCAAAGTATTTAGAATTTTACACGAAGGAAAAAATAATTTTACAAGTTCTTTTAGCTGTGGCAGCAGAAAACGTTCACTCCTCCTCCAGGAAATTTTGGCATCAAACATAAAATAGCAAACCAAATTTCCCGGAGAAGTCAAGATTCGTTGCGGAACCTTCATTTGCAGTAGAATTTGAATAGATTTGTTGTCTATCACACTTATTTTCCGTTCATCACTCGTTTCTATTCCGAAATGACAATCTCTCACCCATTGTCGCGGGAATGAATAACCGGTGTTGAGATTGGAAAAGTACGAGATATAAGTTCGAGTAGTTTATATCGATTCCGGTGGACCATTTTCACGGGAACCGAGGAAGAGAAATTTAGACATTATTGATTTTTTGTACAAACAATGGAAGAGAATACGATTACGTTCTGTAAGGGACGCTCGGTTCCGAAGGGGAATGGAAGAGAAAATTCAATTTTGCGTATACGTCATCATGATAATTTCCATCGAAACAGTGGAAGAAGAGAAGAAGAAGAAGAAGAAGAAAAGTAGATCCAACGAGCAACCATCACATAACCCTAATAAAAATCGCGTTTGATAGAACGGTTAGTAGGTCGCATTAGCCAGAGCTACTGCTGAAGGGTCAACGTATTCGAATAGAATGATATATTCTGACGCTGTTGTAACTCCTCCATACCCCACCCTCTTCCTCTATCTCTTCAATATTTCCCCTTCTTTTCATACTCTCCGCCTAGTGTTTCCCTACGACCTCACGTCCTGTGTTTTACGGTTCCCCTCAATGCTGGGTAATTTGTCTCATCCTTCAGTCTTCATCAAATGAACAAAACATGAAAGCAAAAATAAGAAAAGAATTTATACACATCTCTTCTGAATGAACAAATGGTATTCTTGAGTTGAAGCTTCTTCGCAAAGTGGTCATTGTTGGAGTAGAGGTCAACGTTTTGAGGAATCATTTTCTGAGCTTTTCTTTTCAATATCCATCACGATTGAAACTAATTATTTTCAACTTCAAAAATTCCATTTGAAGAAAATTCAACCCTCGAAAACAACAATTGCCACGAATTGCAGTTTTCCAACCTTTCATTGTTCTTCTTTCTCATTCGATTCATCAATCCACATCATCGACATCGGAATAATTGAATATTCCACAATAATAGTGGCGGTTGAAAACAAAACAGAGAACCAGTTTTCCACGACTGATCGAAACTTATTTTGACGTCACCAGGCGGACGCGCCTACCAACGTCACTCACCTGCCGTCACCTTTTTCTTTCCCTCTCAGTGTTTCCGATGACCTGACGTGTGCTGCCCTCCTTCTTGCGTCTTGATCCCGTCATTTTTGCTCTTGCAAGTGGTGTAAAAAGAACAGGAAAAGTAACAAGGGTAGGGTGAAGGGTACCGACAAAAGGAAACGAGGAGAATACAACCGTCTGGCGTGACACCCCCGATACCCCCGATACCTTCGTTCCATGAATCTAGAAGGGAATTTCTTTCAGGGAAACATTGAGTTTCTTACTCGATTCATCCAAGAATTACAACACCTTATCAAGCACAAATTTCAAAGAATTTTGCGTATACCCTGCTTAAAGAATTCTTTAAGCAGGGTATGATATTTCTAAAACCCCAGTGAGAGGATGTCATTCCATGTCGAGGAATTGAATACTTCGACAACTGAGATCATCATCGCGTGTTATCAGATTTTCTGGTAAAATGAGCGCGATATATTGGAGTGAAAAGTAGCAGCGTATACGTGTAAAATAAATAAAGCCGCGAGCGCAGATGTATATCGCGAATCATCATAACCTTGACAAGATCCTCGATCTTTTTTCAGTCACCTCAATACAAATTTAACATTTTTTTCTCGCGATATCAATTCATTCCCTCTTTGAATTTGCTTTGAATTAGTGGAGGAAGAACGTGCGGCGGGGAATGATAATTCTTCAATAAGATGAAGAAGAGGAAAAACAAGAGGAGAGGAAACATTATCAGACTTATCGACTCCATGCAGTAAATATATTGCATACGTTGGCATAGTTTTGGCCATCTCTCGTTTAATGCTAGGGCGATTCGCGTACATCGTTCTGGTTCGTCGCTGCGGCAGATGGGGAAAAAGATGGCGCGGTGGACGTTGACCCATTCGCGTACTCAACTGTTGCTGCTCCCATTCTACTCAGCGAAAACGTATAGAGAAGATGGAACGTAGGGAATTCGATAATGGTTGAATAGATTCCTTGTGAAGCGCTCTGGGTATTTATTACGCTTGCTAAAATGGTAGGATATTTGAAAATCGTTATAACGAGATGAAAGAGTCGTGTCGGGGGTTTACGCGCACCTTCAGGTGAAATTCTCATGAGTAACCGAGCTTGATTTTCCCACGACTTTTGGGTGGAAATTTAGAGTACGAATGGGAGAATTTGATGATTTTATCGAACAAAAACTTCCTTTGAGTTGAGAATCAAGTGTTTTGAACTTGTTTCGAGGGGATTCTCACACTAAAAGATTGAGTATCGGATTGAACGCACACAGCACAGAATATTGCTGTAATATCGCAGTAATATGATTTTGTGATATTGTGATATTGCAGGGAAATATTACTGCGATATTGCCATAATATTTCATGTCCGAGCAGATTTATTGCAGTATTATCGTAATATTACGTCAATATTACAGCAATATTTCAGTGATGTCACAGTAATATTTCACACCTGTCGATATTATATATTTTAGTAATATTGTGGCAATATTTCAAGAGGACACTACTTGCACGCAGTTGAAAATATAACGGTATATGGACTCGACCAACATTTCCTCGGTAAGAATTATCTGCACTGAATTCATGAATGTATCTGAAGTTTTCAGGGAATAATCGTTGATACTTTATTTGCGATACAAAGCCCAAATTTTCAAATTCCAAAAAATGCTTTTCCAACATCTGTGAGGGAGTATTATTGCAGTGATATTACATTGCAATATATAATATTGTCACATTGCTGCAATATTACATTATAATTTGTAATATTACATCAATATTGTAATATTGCTGCAATATTATGTGCTCTGTGGGTACATAACCCCAAAATGTGATTTTGTCCCTATTTTACTATAAAGTGTAGCAATTTTGTGGGGAACTTTTCTCTGCGCGTACTTTTTCTAATCCACACAGTAAAAATTTCTGTAATAAAATCCAAAAATTCATGGACTGTCAGGAAAATTCCTTATTCAGTAAATATTGTACTGGGCATCATTATAAATTACTGGGGAATTTTCTAGAATTGAATGAAAATACCATACTGTTTCTCGGTAATTCCAATCTGGTCTGTGGGAAGTGATTTCAGCTGTATTTTTCTCTCCACTCTGGTAAAAAAATCTCTCTGAATCTCTCTGAAAATTTCACCTTTCAGAGAGATTCAGGAGGAATCAGGGAAATTCAGAGGAATTCAGCGTGGTTCAGGGGATTTCAGAGACTGGGGGGATTGAGAGAACTTGTGCTTTGAATTTTTCAGAAGGATTCAGAAAAATTCAGAGGAACTTAGAGAGATGCAGGGATATTCAGAGAGGAACAAATTCAGTAAAATTCTTGGTCCTGCATTCCAGAGGCGTTCAAGGAGTGTCAGACACTTTCAGAGATAGATGAATTCAGAAAGATTGTGCATAGAACTTTTCAGAAATATTCAGAGGAATTTAGAAAGATTCACAGTAATTCAGAGAGATTCAGAGGAACTCAGAGAAATTCAGAGAGGAACAAATTCAGTAAAATTCTTGGTCCTGCATTCCAGAGGCGTTCAAGGAGTGTCAGACACTTTCAGAGATAGATGAATTCAGAAAGATTGTGCGTAGAACTTTTCAGAAATATTCAGAGGAATTTAGAAAGATTCACAGTAATTCAGAGAGATTCAGAGGAATTCAGAGAGGACTTGGTTCAGCTAAATTTTTGGTTCAGGATTCCAGAGGTATTCAAGGAGTGTCAGAGACTCACAGGGACAGGTGGATTGGGAAAAATTGTGCGTGGGATTTTTCAGGAAGATTCAGAGAGATTCAGCGGAATTCAGAGAGATGCGGGGGGAGTCTGGGAAATTCAGAGAGGAATGAATTCAGTCAAATCTTGGTCCTGCATTTCAGAGGCTTTCTGGAAGTTTTAGAGACTCCCAGAGACAGAATATAGAAAGATTCAGAGTAATTCAGAGAGATTCACAGGAATTCAGAGAACTTCAGAGAGGAATTAATTCAGTAAAATTTTTGGTTCAGTATTTCAGGAGTATCCAAGGAATGTCAGAGACTCACAGAGATGGGTGAATTGGGGAAAATATGTGCGTAGAGCTCTTCAGGAATATTCGGAAGAATTTGGAAAAGTTCAGAGGCATTCAGAGGAATTCAGAGAGAAATAAATTCAGCTGAATTTTTGGTTCAGGATTTCAGAGGTATTCAGGGGGTGTCAGAGACCCACAGAGACAGGTGAGTTGGAAAAAATTGTGCGTGGGATTTTTCAGAAAAATTCAGAGAGATTCAGAGGAATTTAGAGAGATCCGGGGGGGAGGGGTCTGGAAAATTCAGAGAGGAATGAATTCAGTACAATTCTTGGTCCTACATTTCAGAGGCTTTCTGGAAGTTTAGAGACTTCCAGAGGAAGATAAATTAAGAAAAATTGTGCGTGGGATTTTTTAGAAATATTCAGAGGAATTCAGAAAGATTTAGAGTAATTCAGAGAGATTCAGAGAAATTCAGAGGGATTCAGAGAAAATTAGAGGAAGCTTTGAAATCTGGATACATCAAATTCCGGGATATTCAGAGGAATTCAGAGAGATTCAGAGAAAATCCGTGAGATTCAGAGGAATTCAGAGGAAGCTTTGAAATCTGAATACATTAGATTCCGGGAGATTTGGAGAAATTCAGAGATCTTCAGGTAGATTCAGAGGGAGCTTTGAAATTCAAATATATAAGATTCTGAAAGATCCAGTGATATGCGGAGAGATTCAGAGAAAGTTGAAGAATTCAGAACGTATCATTATTGGAAAAGTGTCTAACTTCCTCTGAACCACTCTGGAATTATTCTGAATCTCTCTTAAATTTGTCCCAAAATATAGAGAGATTCAGAGAAATTCAGAGAGATTTTTTTTACCAGGGCGTGCACCGACGAAGGTTTCCACCTTACAATTTTTCTCCTCGCGTGAACATCGGCCTTTTCATTTTATCGCAATATTCTTATCGCGGACGCAAAAATACAAACAGGGATTTTGAAAACATTTCAAGGTGGAAACCTGATTACAAAAGAATATCAATCGTATCCAAACGTTTCGACTGCACTTTTATTTATCATTACAAACAAGAACGTTCATCCATCTCGCGCATATCGATCATAATAATTCATCGTTAGTGACAATCGATTCGTTCGAGCAAAAAAAATCATTCAAGGCGATTGAAGAGCAATGCGAAGAAAAAAAAAGGAATTAATAAAGCGTATTCTATAAAAACCGATGACTGTTTGAAACGTGTGTGTGAAGCGTTTATGTAATATACGAATGAATCAATTGGAGAGAAGTCATATTTTTAGCTTCAACCTTTGACGTTAAAGTACGTTCTCTATTACCTATCCTTGAACATACATATTCATGCGTTTCGACTGTTTCGAAAAACACAAATTAGCGAATTTTTAAATATTTCCCTTACTCCGAGAAGTGAAATAGTGAACAATGGAATTTCGATATTTCAGTCATCTTTTTCTTATCGTCGTGTTCGGTGGATATAACTCGGAAAGATTTATTTTATCATTCTCGTTTTGGAGAAATCGCATTGAAACGGGTAAAAAGATTGAACTTCAATCACTACACGTTGTGTAGTTATCCGGTATTTGTACGTGGGGATGGACTGGTAGTGGAAGAAAATCAATTTTAATCCCTCATCACATATACTAGATGCTGCGGTAGTAGAGGTGGTAGTACTAGCGAGAGCGGTGGCAATAGTAGTAGCAGTAGTAGTAGTAGTAGTAGTAGTAGTAGTAGTAGTAGTAGTAGAAGAGTAGTACCGGCTACCTGTCACGTGAATATACAGCAATGGCGGCGGCGTCTGACAGTCGCCGGTACCCACATAACACAGATCCGGGTGCCGTGGCGCCAGTATCGCCAGTATCGCCTGTATTCTCAGTGTCGCCAGTTTACCCTCTAAGCTTTTCTTCCCTTTTTACATTCATTCTTCTTTCCCCAAGCAGCGATCCAACCACCCGCTTATCCCACTAACTGGCTACTGCTGCTGCTGCTGCTGCTGTTGCTCTTCTTCTTCTTGCTGGTTTTCTCTCGAAATCACCAACGTCCTCTATGGCGATCTTTCTCTGTTCCTCTGGGTGTGGTTCGTAAACCATCATCATAGTTTGATATTCGTTTCACTCAGAGTGGCGTGCGTCAATGCAGAGTGCGTCGTGGTCGTCATCCACGTTGTTATATTTTCCTCTTTATCCAGGCTTTTGTTTCTCATCCATCATCTCCCGTCTGTAACCACGGATGGAACAACAAATTGAATTGAAAATGATTCTCCTCCATCCACCACGAGGAGTCATCAGAAACCGTGTTATTCACAGCTAACTATGTTCTGAATACTCAAAGAGGAGAAAATAGAAGTAACGAGTTCGCAAAACAGGAAACGAAAGAGAGAGTCTCTCTCGTATTTAATCGATCTCTGAACGCTCGTACATGATGAATACTCGTATGCCTCATTAACAGGGAGTTCTGATTTTTATCGCAACAGTAGTTTGACGTTTCAAGATAAGTTGGAGAACTGGTTCAGGCTCTTGATAATAATCACACACGTAACACACGCACATTGATATTAGATGAGCATAAATAAATATGTTCATCGCGTAATATGCGAGTCGAGTTTAAAGATATTGATTTTCTATCTCACGTAGAGCGAGTGGTAGCGACGACGGCGTTGAAACGAAACAACTGTAACTTTAAATGAACAACAAAAACGTTGGTATCGTTTTTTTCAGGGATTTCTCTTCTCACGTGATATATATATATATATATATTTTTTTTCTTGTTTCAATTCTCCTTGCCGTGGCAATGACGATGAGGATAACGATAACAACGATGGAAAGTGTGATTTGAGTTGATAACGAATCTCACGCCATCTGTCATCTCGTTCAAACGTTTTCCTCGTTTTCCTCATTATTTTCCTCGTTGTCGTGTCATCGTCACGCTTTTTCGACACAACGATTTCTTATTCTCTCTCTCTGGAATCGCGACACCAGAGAGAGATTATTATGCTGTATCAGGTTAGGTTCGATGAAACGCGATGACGTTTCGCACTGAAGGGGCAAGGACCAAGATGATGGACGAGGGGTGGAAAGGGAAAGACGGAGAGAATCAGTTTTTTTGAATCAGTTATTCTTTCACGTAACTGAGCGAAGAAGTACTTTGATTTGGCTTGACATCGCTGTTCTCTCAACGAGAGAGTAGTGCATTTCTGCCGAATGACGTCAGAGAGATTTCATTTGAATTTCAATATTTTTTCCTCATCTTTCTCCTCTCGCGGTTGTGGTGCTTTCTTTCTAACTTGGGACTTTGATACAACGGTTAGATCAATTGACGTAGGAGTCGAGTGTTGACAGAGTATAGTGATGAATTCCAAAATTAGTGCATCATTGCCGGATCGCGATGATGATGTGATGATGAATAAATACGATTCGTTGAACGATGCATGAATATTTTGCTGTTCTCGCTTTCGCTGGAGTAGGGTGAGAAGATATGGAGTGGTGAAGAAAGGAAGGTAATTTTATTTCTGTGTCCTTCACTGAGTAACTCATAACTTCATTAGTTGTTGGAAAATTCAATTTTATTAACAGAATTTACACTCTGAAGTTTGATGGAAGCTGCTAAGCAGCACGTAGACTTTCTCTTCAGAATTTTATCAATACTGGAATCGTAAGAGATATCTAAGAATGATGGTCTGAGGTGCACGATATTTCGCGATATCGATATTTTATATACAATTTTGATAAAGTTTTTATCGATATCCTATAAAATTCAATATAAACTCGATAAGGTTTCCATTAGTGATGCCGCGAGAAGCGAGAAATTCGAGACGAGACCAGAAAGACCCGAACCAAGAAATTCACGAGACGAGATGAGAATTAGTTGACGAGAAATAAAACTCGTTTCTCGTCTCGTCTCGCGGCATCACTAGTTTCTATAAAAAATATTGATACCGTGAAATATCGTGCATCTCTAATGTGAGTTCACTGGTGATATTACATCCCCCCGAGCAGAGAAATTGTATGGCCAGCCTCATGTTCATTATGGGCCCGATCGGGCAGTGATAGATAGGACTCACCTCATTTTGCCACACCTGACCTGGTCCTCATGAGGCTATGATTTCGCACGCCTGATTAGGGTTCACCAGATCTGGCCTCACTAGGTTCTTTCATTTGGCATGCACTATCATAGTTCATTACATCAGGCTCTGATACAACGGTGCGTTACATTCCATATCAGGGCCTGATTTGTGATATGGCTTTCCAGATCTGGTCCAGATCGAACACCCAATATAAATTCCTACTCGGACCGTTCTAACAGCACCGCAATTGTTCTCTGAAAACCTATCGGTCTCCCCGTGTGGAAATCAATCCTGAGCGTCTTAAGGGCGTCTAACACCTATGTAGAACACAGTTTTTGAAGGTGATTTTTGGAATTTTTTCGCAAGAAGAATTTATATCTCATTGAAAAAATAATTTCATGGCTTTATTATACATGTTTTGGAGTGTATAAATTCATTTTCACAATGTCTCAAAATACGGAATGGCGGCTGTACAAGGCAACGAGCATCAGACGATTTTTGGAAGAGGCTTCTACGGCCCGCAACTTTATGTCGTAGCAAGTGATCTGAAACACAAAAATCAAAAATTTTCTCAATATTTGAACTAAAAGCAAGGGAAGTACGTACGGGTTCTTGAAAATATTGAATTTTAAAAAATTGGCGTACGGTTTTGCAAAAAACATTTTCCAAATTCTTTTTCTCTGATGCAAGAAGCCTTTGTTCCAGTCCAGATAGCACATTTTTTTAAGACATTCGCCAACTATCCAGCTGCTAAACTCTGTTCTCAACTATTTTTTGTAAATCAGGGAGAATATTGTCTTCTCTGAGAATATTCAGCAAACCATCTAAATGTTTGTGAGAAATCTGGCTATCAATCGCCAATTCTCGAATTTTATCTGATGTATTCGTAATAGCTAGAAAATCTGGAACTTCAGTTGCACTGTTGCTTTCCTCTTCATCATCAGGACTATAGTAACCCTGGTAGAAATTTTCGCTAGCAAACCATGAGACACTTATCAGTTCATCCTTTTTACTGGCAAGGCAAGATTGACAAATCCATCTGTCTCCATTTAACCTATACATTGAGTGAGTACTTGTGATTATTAGACATGGCATCATTGATGAGTCCAACTCATGATACACTGGTCAGTAGCTCATCAGTTTTATTCAACCAATGCTAGTGGGATACAACTTATCAGTACTTGACTAGCACCTCGCGATTTTTTCCTGACCAGTTTTTCTTCTTCAGCGCCTGATCAGTCACTGAAAAGAACTTGTGAAATTTCTACCAGGATTTTTAGTCTTCATTTTTTTTTCAAAGCATTGAATAATAATATTACAGAACATCGGCATTGCCATTTGATTCTTTTTCAATAAATCAATCGAAGGGAAAAGAAGCGTTTTTCTGTACTTGGAATATCTCTTATTGTATCGACACTAAAACCATTCTAAGAAATTCCAGGTAAGTATTCTGAGAAAGCCTTCAAACGAATCTTTCATTGATCAAGACGCCAATTGAGCGACTCACGCATCGAGGTGCTTCAGTTGAAAAAGAGCAAAGAACAGCTCATTAGACACGGATTAAACAGCTCAAGCAATTTCTTCCAAGTATTATTTGCCATGAACGGACATAATTACGAATAGAAAGTTTGGCAGGAAAAAACACTACGTTAGAATGATTCTACCCTTGAATGAATCCCTAATATCTTCTTAGGACTACCCCTGTTTCCTCAGGAGTCAATGAAAATTGAATGATTCGAACTAAGCTGTTGAATTATATAAAAATCATGTATAATCTTGAGAATTTTTCCACATAGATTTCTCTTGTGACTAGCTTTCCTGTAACGGCATTACTAGGATAAAGTCCTGGCGCTGGCTACCCTGATTAGGAAGAAAAAAAACCATTGATTCTCGCCAAATCTCATTGAATTTTGCACAATGTTCTGACCAAATCCCATTCGATTTTATTTCGTCAAATTCTATGGATGTTTCCAACCAGGAGTGTTGGATGGAGTTGGAAGAGTCATGTGACTCCTTAAATATCAATGTGAAAATTACAGAATATAGCAAAGTAGGGGAAGGTCAGGTAGTATCGTAAAAATGCTGTTTCAAGAGTTAGTCGCATTCAACGGTACCTATGATGCCGTTTGCATCTCTAGTTAGAAAAAAAACCTATTGATTCTCACCAAATTGAGTTTTGCACTCTGTTCTGACCAAATCTAACCATCTACAATGAGATTTAATCAGATCAGTGTATTTTTTCAATGTGATTCTGATTGAATCTTGCCAAATCTGATTGAATGTTGTACAATGTTCTGACCAAATCCCATTAAATTTCATGTCATCAGATTCTATGGATGTTTTTCAACCAGAGACTGCTCAAAACCACAGACCTTCCAAAGCTTGAATAATGCAAACAAAAAATCCGATAAACCGTTTCATACTTCACATGAATACAGTCACTCAACTCCGGTGATGGATGGTCAAGAAATCAATTTGGCTGATGCTCCGAGAAAGACATTAATATACAGTTTTACTGTTTCTAATTCATTAGCGTTGTAAAATCCAAGGTTGTTGTGTATATCCAATAGCAAATGGTCAGTCGAATCATTGAGAGCACCCTACACACCTCAATTCTGAAACCACAACAACACAAAAAATGTGCATTCGAAATGAGATTTCATTGATTCAAAACCAAATAACTGACTCTTCTATTACGTTATTGAAATTTCATCAACATCACAATACATTGACTTTGTGGATTCTTCTTTTCATTGAAAAACAAGAAAGGGAGAACTAAATATATAGCGAAACAGGAGATTCAATCTGTCATTGGTGTAACGGAAGTACGCGGTGAAAGATGGGCACATGTTCATCTCTTTCATGTCACGATATCCGCTCGAATAGCCAGAAAACACTTGAACTCGGTTGTTGAGGGTTTTTTGGTACAACGTGTGTGCCATTCGTTGCTCTGTTCGTAGAAAATATTTAACAAAAATAAAAATACAGCGATATGATGAAGCTAAAGAAATTCTCTGAGACAGGTTCAAAATTTTTTCGAACTAATGCGACATCGAGTGAGTGAAATGACATCAAACTCAGTTTCCATAAAAATTCAGAGATTGAATATTCGAAAGAGGATCCCTGGAGAACCCGAGTTGGAAAAATTGCACGGTTTTTATCCTCACAATTCGTTTTTAAACTGATTTTGTCCCGATTGTTGAATAATGTGGACAAAAACAGTATTTGTTCATAATTTCAGTCTGAATTTCTTCTCAATCACTTTGATTCGTGAGAGAAGAAATTCAGATTCGAATCATGGAAATGTACTGTTTTTATCCGCATTATTCAACAATCCGGACAAAATCAGTCTACAAACGAAATATGAGAATAAAAACCGTTCAAATTCTTCGACCCGGGAAAGAATTTCCCTGAAAATCTCTGAAAAACTCTGCAAATATCTGATGAATAATCAAGAACTCTTCCTTTCAAGGGACGTTTCGTCACCGGAAATTTCTCTGAATATCTATTCATATCTTTGAAAAACTCTGAATGCGTTCGAAAAACACTGAAATTCTCTGAAAATCTCTGATCAATTCTGAAGAACTCTTCCGTTTTGGGGACTTTTCTTCACTTGAAATTTCTTTGATTATCTATCAATATCTCTTAAGGGATTACGAGGGGCTGGGCTTTTCCGAATTTTTGCGAGACAAAGTACGTGAAAATGCGTGCATCGATTCGAAATATCTCTGTGTACAGCATTTCTTGAGATGCTAAAGAAATGCTGTACAGAGTGATATTTTGAATCGATGTACGCATTTTCACGTACTTTGTCTCGAAAAATTGGACCGCTCGTATCCCCTTAACGGCATTCACCACCTTCCCAAAAAGTTACTAGATTCCAAAATCGCCCCCCCAGTTTTCTCAGAAACGAACAAATAAAATGAGAAATAAAGAGTAGCTGCACTTTCTTTGATATGCTAAGAAGATGAACCTGCTCATTAAAATCGATTATATTCATTAATCGTTGAGAAAACTGGGGGGAGACATCTAGTGACTTTGCCTCTGAGGAATGCCCTTAAGGCGATTCACCACAGCCAAGTTACTAGATCTCTCCTCCCGGTTTTCTCAGTAATCAATGAATAGAATCAATTTTAATGAGCAGGTGCATCTTCTTGGGCTATTAAAAAGAATGCAGCTACTCTTTATTTTTCATTCTATGTGTTCGTTTCTGAGAAAACTGGGGGGAGAAATTTGGAATCTAGTAACTTTTGCAGGGAGTAATGAATCCCCTTAAGAACTCTGAATGTGTTTCAGGAACCCTGAAACTCTCTGAACAGCTCTTAGAAATTCTGGAAAACTCTTCCTTTTTGGGGACGTTTTTCCATTGTAAATTTCTCTAAATATTTATGAATATTTCTGAACAACTATGAATTTGTTCGAAAAACACTGAAAATCTCTGCAAATCTCCGACCAAATCTGATCAACTATTGCTTTCTGGAAACATTTTTGCACTGGAAATTTCTTTGATTATCTATGAATATCTTTCAAAAACTCTGAATGTGTTCGAAAAACCCTGAAACTCTCTGAAAATCTCTGATCAATTCTAACGAACTTTTCCTTTTTGGAGACGTTTTTTCACGGGAAATTCCTCGGATTATACAGCACAAGAGTTCCTTCGAAGAGCTCCCGTTATCACAGTAAAGATGAAAACATTAATTCATTATGAATACTTGGAATTTAATTTGAATTCTTGATGAATAACTCGGTTGTCCAAAAAGCATTCATATCGTGAATTCATCAAGAACCATCCAGGCATACAATATGTGCTCATTTTGAATTTATTGGATTCATATTGGATTCATATTTACTGCCATAATAGACACTGCTTCAGAATTCTTCAGGAAGTTTTTGTGAATTCAAAATGATCATTTGTGCTGTCTGGGTGAATGTGTTCGAGAAATACTGAAATTCTCTGAACAACACTGAGAAATTTTGAAAAAGTCTTCCTTTTTGGGGACGTTTTTTCACTATGCATTTCCCTAAATATCTATGAATATATCTGAAAAACTCTGGGAAACTCTGAAGTTGTTCGAAAAACACTGAAATTCTCTGAAAATCTCTGATCAATGCTGAAGAACTCTTCCTTCTTGTAAACGTGTTTTCACTGAAAATTTCTTTGATTATTTATCAGTATCTCTCAGAAACTCTGAATGTGTTTGAGGAATACTGAAACTCTCTGAAAAAATCTGAGAAATTCTGCCAAACTCTTCCTTTGTGGTCACGTTTTTTCATTGTAAATTTTTCCTGAACATTTATGAATATCTCTGAGGAATTCTGAATTTGTTTGAGAAGCACTGAAATTTTCTGAAAATCTCTGATCAATTCTGATAAACTCTTTCTTTTTGCAGACGTTTTTTCACTGAAATTTCTGTGATTATCTATGAATATCTTTGAAAAACTGAATGTGTTCGAATAACGGAGAAATTTTCTGAAAATCTCTGATGAATTCTGAAGAACTCTCCTTTTCTAGGGACGTTCTTTCACTAGATATTTCTCTGGGTATCTATGAATATTTCTGAAAAACACCGAATTCCTCTGAAAAACTCTTCATTGAAACCCTCTGTAATTCTCCGAGAATCTTTCCAGCAAGGATTTGTTGACTCTACACTTTTCTCTTATCCTACACACCGAGTGTTCCGGAATCCATCATTCGCATTTCTATGGCATATTCTGCAGCCAAGAATACAATAATTTCCCGTTTGGGAAAATTTCCTGGAGGTTTAGTTTTTGAGAAACAAACATTGTGAGTTACATTCTTCAGCTCGACGCCATCCGCCAAGTTAGAGAATGGATTTCTAGAAAAGAACGGAAGTATCCCACATTGCGGTTTTCGAGAAAGTTGACACCAAAAAGTGTTCTTCCAATATCACATGGTGTCATTTCAACACCGTAGAATTTCATTCCAACACCTTCTGGTGTTATTTGAACACCGATTTTAGGGTGGACTTTGATAGAATCCGCGTGGTGTTGATTTTGTGTGAATTCTGACACTGTTTTGACACCGCTTTTTCTACAGTGCATGATTTTTCAATTCCAAATTATAATGATTTGAAATTCTTGAATTTTTACCTCTGTGAACGGTGTTGTTTTACACTGAGTTCCCAATTTCTTAGACTGAAAGAAACTGTTCTTTGCCCTCATTCCGATAAATCTTGTATTCAATTGAAAAAAATTCAGTCGAGTGGGGAAATTCTCAAATTGAAAGAATTTCGAAGAATTTTATTCCAATTGAAAGAAAACTTTCTCCATTGAAATGAATTATTTTTTCCATTGCGAACAAGATTTATCAGAATAAGGGCAATGAAATTTTCTTCCATTGTAAGAAATTGGGTTCTCAGTGTGACACCATATGGTGTCATTCTAACACCGTTTGATGTTATTTTGACATGTTATTGATGTTATTGAGAGAATTTCCCAACCTTCGGCATAGATAATTTCTCATATTGCTCTCACCGTTGTAACACCCCTCTTTCAACTCCACTCACCGTCAAACATGTCCCATATTTCTAATATTCCATCTCTCCATTCATCAACAAATTCCAATATCCGATACAAAGAATTGATCGAAAAGTCTGTTCCGTCCATCCCCAACATATCACATCTCGAGGAATACCCAACTCCCTCTCTCTCTCCACATTGAACAACTATGAAATTCAATCACCCGTACGTCTATGCACCAACAAAGTTCATAGACCTTGGTGAATGCTCACACCAGGATATGAGAATATCAATCGAATCGTAACTCAAAGATCTCTGATTTTTAACGACAACTAATTTATTTTTTTCCAGGGGTGGCAACGGTCTCGTTGGGAGGAGGCGTCGAAGCTGGCACGAAAAGGGGTGGGAGACTTATCATCGGTTGCCTGGTTCAAATCCGGTTCGTAACGGCGAAAGCGGAAGCCTCGCCAATAGTGGTAGCATCAACGTCGATCGTAGTCGTCGAGGAGGTAACAGGGGGAGCAGACAAGAAGGAAAAAAAGCAGCAAAAAAAGAAAACCATCAGGAAAACGACTTCGCCGCAGTTGGGATCGTCGTTGCGGTCGGGGGGCTGCAAAGAGACAAACCAATTTGATAATCTTGATTATCCACTTGGGGTTGAAAAGAGGCTCGTGGGAGGCGGCGGCTGTTCACCGAAAGAGACGTCGACGGCGTGACAACGGCCAAATACCGCTTCTTCGACGAGCGATAAAGAGAAAACCATTATTGCCCTCGGCGTAAAATTACCACTTTTTATCCCAATTCGACGCTAGATACGATACATCATGAACGAATTGGACAGTCTTCGCCAGGAGGCGGAAACATTGAAAAATGCTATTCGCGTAAGTTTCCTCGAATACAAACCCACAACGGAATTCGATAACAAGTTTCCTGCCACAAAGATTCATCGTGACGCGTTAATTGATATGATAACAAAAGAATCCATCCTTTCTTCTCACTCCAATATTCTCCAATTGTAGGATCTTGATTGTTGCATTTGGATTACTAGCAACAGTTATGTGCGCAACAGTTTCTGGCATCTCTCATCTCAACCCGAGTGCACTTGGCACTAAACTCGATTCTTCACTTGTATTCATTTTTTAATGACTTACCATGAATGTCAGTTATTTCCCCTTTCGTTTAAGGTGTTTTTTTTCCTCCATTCTCTTCTCTTTCCTAGAGCCACAGACGTTCTCAAAACCACTTGTTAAGGATAAGTGTAGTATCCCTGCCATGCCATTATTCTGCGGATTTTCTAACGAAATTTCACTAATTCAACCATTTTCTCACGGTTGACCTACATTTTTACATCACTCGTTTGGGTTGAAATTTGTCCTCATGGTGCTCTCGGTTACGCATGTCGATGTGTAAAACATCTTGCAAAATCTACAGTCTCGCCATGACATTTATTATTTCTAATTCGAAAAAAAAGGCAGAAAGGGTTGGGGGAGAGTAAAAATAATATTATCTTGTTTTTTTTTCACACGTGGAACAAAATCTTGTATATCTTGTGTATGGTGATACAATAGCGGTGGTAGGGTGCGGCATAACCGTCGCTTCTTTGATCAATACACCACATACCCTCTCTCTTTTACATCTTCACCATCATTCGCTGTCTTGTTTCCTCACTCTACACGTGGTACTCTTCCTCTCTCTCTTTCTTTGTCATAATAGATTTCGAAAAACAAAGCATCAACAATCTTAATATTAAAAAATACTAAAAAGGAGAAATTATCTGTCTATACAGGATGCTAGAAAAGCAGCATGCGACACAACCTTGGTCCAGGCCACATCGGGCATGGAACCTATCGGTCGAATACAAATGCGTACGAGACGAACTCTGCGCGGTCACTTAGCCAAGATTTATGCCATGCACTGGGGAAGTGATTCTAGGTATCGTGATTGACTTGCTCCCACCATCATCAATGCTTATATCAATCTTTTCTCGATGATTCATTATTTTTGTTTGTATTTGATTGTAGGAATTTGGTATCGGCTTCTCAAGACGGTAAATTAATCGTTTGGGACAGTTACACCACGAACAAAGTACATGCGATTCCCTTACGATCTTCTTGGGTGATGACCTGTGCGTACGCGCCCTCAGGTAGTTACGTGGCTTGCGGAGGACTCGATAACATTTGTTCCATTTATAGCCTGAAAACGAGAGAAGGCAATGTTCGTGTTAGCAGAGAACTTCCCGGACATACCGGATATTTGTCGTGCTGTAGATTTTACGATGATAATCAGATTGTTACTAGTTCCGGTGATATGTCTTGGTAAGTTGCGAGGAAGGTTTTTACAAGAATTATATTGCGATCATGATCATTGATTTTTATTCCAGTGCACTGTGGGACATCGAGACTGGACAACAGTGTACTTCGTTCATCGGTCATACGGGAGACGTCATGTCCCTCTCTTTGGCCCCAGATTCACGCACATTCGTATCAGGAGCTTGCGATGCTAGCGCTAAATTGTGGGATATTCGCGAGGGATCGTGCAAACAAACTTTCCCAGGTCACGAGAGCGATATAAATGCCGTCACGGTAAGAATCAATGCCGTTATAGCTGTGTTGCTGAAGATTTTGTTTCATCGTTAAGGAAGAAAGAACCATCCCAGATAGCAATTTAACCTCGCTGCAATGTTGACCAGGTTGACATAACCCTTTCACCAGGGAAGCCTCCTAGTTGACACATGACAAGGGTACAAGCTTACAAAACCCTTTCAGCAGAGTTGTAGCAGCCTCACACTTACAAGGTGGTCAAATACAAACTTGCATGTTATCTGGGATGTCCCAGAAGATACTTGTTGGTACTTGAGGATCAGGATGATTAGTTTTAACCCTTCCGCAGCTTCATGCGATCATTCTAACCAATGTGATCATGGAGAAACCGCAAGGAACTCATATGATTTCTCCTTGCGTTGGTTAGAATCATCGCGCGAAGGTGAAACTATCACCCGTGGCTGCGTTCCCTGCTCAAAGCCCATGGAATCCTTCAAGAAATGTACAAAATTTTGCTACGTACTTCCTAATCAATTATACAATGAATACAAATTTCAAATCCACAATGATGAAGTAAATAACTCAAATTGAACTTTGAATATGAAATTGGAACTGCAAATGATTGCTCAAAAAGTATGCAAACGATTATAAACATATTAACCTACAATGTAAATCATTCCTGAACTTATTTCCTCATGTTTAAGAATGTACTTTGAGCTTTAGATTTATATTAAGAGCCAAATCCTAGCAGGGAACTTTATTGCTATACATTTGAAATTTGTCACTATTGCTTAGTTATTTAAAATGTTGTTCGTTTTTTCCATGCTCCATGGCTCTTGAAGAATCTCATTGATTCCGATGCAGAAAACTGATTCAAACCCATTGAGATCAATTGAGAATCAATTTTTGATGGGTTTGCATTGGTTCTCTGCATCGGAATCAACGAGAATCAATCGATCCAATGAGATTCTTCAAACAACCGAGAACTTGCGAGGGATTAGACTTGTACAAGATTTTCTTCTCCGTGTGGCGGAGCATAAATTTCTTACAAGTGACATAAAGTGAGAGATTTTTGGCTTCGATCTTGTTGCGCTTCAATATTGAAGTTGTATAAAGCATTGTATTGTATGTCGCAGAGCTCCAGAAGTTGTCAATACGATTGGTCACAGTTGTACTAAATCTCAAGTTACATCGTGGATGGTCAAACCATTTTGACGGATTTTTGCATCAATATCGTCAAGAAATATGGAATGTCAATATTCAACTCCACGTGATTCATTATCCATAGTTCACTAGTTTTTTTTTCTTGAATGGAAAAATTCTTCTCGGGTTTTTTTACATTTTTTTTGTGATAGAAATAACAGAAGAAAATTCCACCACATACAGCCATCTATAGAATGGTATTCATTCGAATAAATTGACTTCATGCATTCAAAATAACGATGAATTTTATCACAATGTCTGTTTGATTTCATCTTAAACGCAAAACAAAACAAAATTAGAGAAAATATGCAATCTTCGAGGATTGCTTGAGAACAACGCGTACTTTTACCATGATTTCTGCTAATTACCTCATTATTCATTTTACATATGCGCACCACATGATTCTCCTCAGGTGGGAACGTTTTCAAAATTATACACAATCTGTATGAAATTGGTTTATATACTGGGTGTTTCAGAATTCATCGTTCGGATTTCTGTGGTATATTCTGCAGGCAAAATTCAATAATTTCCCGTTGGGGAAAAATTTTTTGGACGCTTAGTTTTTGAGCTATGGGCATTTTTAGATTCTTTTTCAAATCCAAATAACTCAACAGCCAATTGTGTTCTACATTCTTGGCTCTAACATCATTCTCTGAGCTGGGGAACGCTTGGAGAATGATCTCTGGAGAAAATATTCAATGATCTTATTTTTCTTTGTTTCGGAGCTACAGCGATTCGGTATTTTTTGGCTTTGAGTCAATCAAAATTCAGCAACTTTGAATTACCATAGCTCCAAAACAAGGAATGATAGGATAATTGAATTTGTTCCCAGAGATCCAACGTTTCCCAGCTTAGAGGATGATGTTAGGGTCAAGAATGTAGAACACAATGCTGTCCAGTTATTTGGATTTAAAAAAAAAAATCTAAGCCTCCAAAAAATTTCTTTCAAACGGGAAATTATTGCATTTTGGCTGCAGAATACACCCAGAGAATTCGAATGATGAATTTTGAAATACCCAGTATAAATTATATAAAATTCTGAAAATTTTTCTACATGGGCCGGTTTTGAAATCAATATCAAATATTTCACTCAATAATTATTGCTTCTGTTTGAAGAGAAATCATGATTTTGTCACAAGAATAGTTTTGATTGTTTCACACAGAAATTTTCATATCTTTTAATTCAATTGAACAAAAACAGAGTACTTCTTCGCTTCATTCAAAATAATGAAGAATGTTCTTGTGATTTGCAGTAGTTTTTAAACAAACTTTTACTGCAATACGAGAAATATTTCTAACATAATAATGACATAATTGTAATGTAAAAACTGGTTGTAACGATAGGTGTCTTCAATCATGTATAGACATGCGTCTTTGATTCTTACGAACTTGTTACAGAATCCCGTACTGTTATGGGTTCGTAGTTGATCCGTGCGCATGCGTTTCAATAAAATAAATTCTAATTAGCTACCCTCTGCGCACACTACAGACGATTTTATTGATATTTTCATTACGAATATGAATGTAACAAAAACAAAAAGAGAGGACCGAAATGAAAGATGTAGAATTTAAACACAGATGTTTTTATAGGAATTATTTTTCAGTACCTATAAATAATGCTATTTGCTTTGTTTTACAGTTCTTCCCGAATGGATACGCTTTTGCGACAGGCTCGGATGACGCAACATGTAGACTTTTTGATATTAGAGCGGACCAAGAACTCGCTATGTACAGTCATGACAATATAATTTGCGGCATCACAAGTGTAGCCTTCAGTAAGAGCGGTAGATTGTTGCTCGCTGGATATGACGACTTCAATTGCAACGTTTGGGATTCCATGAAGAGCGAGCGTGCTGGTAAAAATTTTCTCAATAATAATGAGTTTTTTTATCATCAATCCTGTACAGTACAACCACCGATCCAACACCCTCACAACATTTTAGTTCTGAAAGATATCTCAAACTGAATTTAAGAAGTCTTATGCAACATGAGAAGATACCTTTAAGAGATCTAAAACAGTTCTTACTTCTAAAAGATTTCTATAAGATGTCTTAAACAGTCCTTACTCCTAAAAGACATCTAAAAGATATCTTCTAGATATGTTAAGGATAACCTTTCATGCTGCATCAGATTTCTTAAACTTTTCCCATAAAACAGAAGTTGCTGTGCAAGCATTGCTCTGATGTTGTTTCTCAAATTTACGCGAAGTTGATGGGAATTCGTTAGGCATGTGAATGAAAGTTTCATGAAACCGAGCCACTTCCCAACAACACGACAACAACTCAAGCCAAAACCCCAGATTCACAGCATATTGTTGCGCAGGGACGCAACGTCCCTGCACGGAGAAAAGAACACAGTGAGTCACGGTGCTGGCACGCGTGAGAGAGAAATAAGATTTTCTAACCTTCATAGTGACTGTGTTCACGTCAACCACGAACGCGTCTCACAGTTCTCACAACTGTGCGAAACGCGTCTGTTATTCACAGTTCTCAGCACCGTTGTCATGGTGTTGGCCACTGTGAGCACGCGATCGGTCAGTGTGTACGCAGTTCTACGTCTTGTTCATCCACAGCCTTAGGAACTTTCCAATCACATGAGTTTCCTTCTATAGCGCACAACCGCTGAGCTGAACAAAATGGGAAGTAATAAACCTCGTCTGAGGTGAACATTTTCTTGTACATTGGATTCCACGTAATTTGCAGTAAGTACCTATATTTATATATGGGTATATATTGTTTGATGTTTGAATTTCAAATTAACACATCTTTTTCCACAAATTTAATGCCACTTCCATTTCTGTTTATGTTCAATAATTACTCCTGTTATAGTTTGTTATGAAATGTAGAAAGATTTCGGAACAGTCAAGTATCCTCTAAATTAGAATTACGAGAATTCAACTATTGGGTTGAAGTTGGAATTGGTTTTTCCAACGAATATATGAAAAATCTAATTAGACGATATTTGGTTATGTAAAATGAAGTTCAGAATCATTTCTGAACGGGATTTGTTATTCCTAATCAATAAAATCTCACATGATTACAGTTATTGAATTTTGATTTTGCAATTCGTTTGAAAACCCAATTCCAACTCCAACCCAATAGTTCAATTCTCGTAATTTTAATTGAGAGGAAACTTGATTGTTCCGAAATCTTTCTACAATTCATAACAAACTATGACAGGAGTAATTATTGAACATAAACAGAAATGGAAATGGCATTAAATTTGTGAAAAAAGATGTGTTAATTTGAAATTCGAACATCAAACAATATATACCCATATATAAATATAGGTACTCACTGCAAATCACGTAGAATCCAATGTACAAGGAAATGTTCACCTCAGACGAGGTTATATTACTTCACACTATATTCTGTTCATCTCAGCGCTTGTGCGCTATAGAAGGAAACTCATGTGATTGAAAAGTTTCTGAGGCTGTGGATAAACAAGACATAGAACTGCGTACACACTGACCAATCGCGTGCTCACAGTGGCCAACACCATGACAACAGTGCTGAGAACTGTGACTAGCAGACGCGTTTCGCACAGTTATGAGAACTGTGAGACGCGTTCGTGGTTGACGTGAACACAGTCACTATGAAGGTTAGAAAATCTTATTTCTCTCTCACGCGTGCCAGCACCGTGACTCACTGTGTTCTTTTCTCCGTGTGCAAATTGCTTGAAACTGTTGTTGAGAGTTTTCAACAATTTGCCGCATATTTGCTTAGCACTTTGTTGTTAGGGTTCTGAACAGCTCCTCAAGACCCAGATAGCACAGTGCTAGAAAAATGCGTGAAAACTTCCCAAAATCACTCCACACAGCACAGAATATTGCAGTAATATCGCAGTAATATTATTTTGTGATATTGTGATATTGCAGGGGAATATTACTGCGATATTGTCGTAATATTTCATGTCCCACAAATTGATTGCAGTAATATTGCAGTAATATCACAGCAATATTATAATATTACGTCAATATTACAGCAATATTTCAGTGATGTCACAGTAATATTTCACACCTGTGGATATTATATATTTTAGTAATATTGTGGCGATATTTCAAGGGGACACTAATTGCACGCAGTTGAAAATATAACGGTATATGGACTCGACAAACATTTCCTCGGTAAGAATTATCTGAACTGAAGTCATGAATGTATCTGAAGTTTTCAGGGAATAATCGTTAATACTTTATTTGCGATACAAAGCCCAAATTTTCAGATTCCAAATAATTCTTTTCCAACATCTGTGAGAAAGTTTGAAATTCAAAATTTGGATCCTGCACTGCGATAAAGTACTGAAGATTATTTCTTGAAAATTTCATCTATTTCTATGAATTTAGTTCAGAGAATTCTTACCAAGAGAATGTTCCTCAGAGGGTACACTGGTATCCCCTTACAGCATGTGATACTAATACTAGGACCTTAGCCATTTTATTTACAACAAACTGGATAGAATCAATTCAATAGAATCAAAATATCTCTCCGTCCACAGTAATTTCCAAAATTTATTGAAGAACTGCTGTACACAGCGTTATTTTCATTTTATCAAAAGATTTTTTGAATGTCATAAACAAAATAGCTAGCGTCTCGGCCCTAGCATCCCTCTCAGTGAATTGTTCATGTGAGGTTTCTAGAATATTCTTCAGAAGTCTTAGAATATCGCTCTGTAAAGTATTCCTTTGCAGTCATATAAGTATTCAAGGATTGATGCATAGAACAATATTCTGAGAATGAATTGCAAGGTATTCGAGAAGTCTCGTATGAACAATTTGGTTAACATCAGGGTGCTATAGCACCCTCACTATAGTGTCCTTTCCAAGGAATACGAGCGGCAGTGTTCCTAGACAAATGTAATTTGAAACTTGAAGAAAAACGAAACATTGTGAATTAAGCAGATACCATGTGCCATGAGAGCAGCTGATTATTTTTTTGGAGATTTCGCAAAGCGGGTGAACAGGGAAGTGCTTCAACTGGGAATTCTAACGAAATTGATCAATGATGCATTTCTTTTAAATAGAATAACCAATGAAAAAGAGAAAAATTCCCGGTTGTCACAAGCCTGGTGAAATATAATAGATATTTCGATGTAGCTTCATTTGATTGGTGAAGAATAAGGGTACATCAAGATATTTCAATTGTATTTCACCCGTTTCAGAAAACCTTACAGACAAAATCAGCTAATCTCATGGCACTGGTGTCGTCTCAAAGTCTTGTAATTTATATAACAACTGTAAATTTTGTGGATTTCAGGGAATATGAAATTTTTTGGGTCATAAAAAAAATCTTAATTTTTTTCTCTTTACATTGCTCAGTGGTGAAATTGGAAAAATCCTCATTTTTGAAGACAAATGTGAGTTCAGGCATATTTTTTCTACTTCTCATGGCATTCAAAAGTCCTACAGAGGAGAAAACTATTCTTCTATTTCTTTTTATATTTTAGGACCCGAATTAAAGACAGTATTATAATTTAAAATGCTGTTTTTATAATATTTTACAAAATATCCCATCTTCGAAAAAAAAAATGGAACTGTGGGAGAGGTATTGGTTTTGCATTTCGAAGGATTTTGAAACGATTGCGATGAAACGGAATCAGAAGGAACCCGTTTTTTCACTACTAAAGTTTACTACACAACACACATTTCCATTTTCATTCATTCTCCACGTCCACTCATGAATACAAAAACAAAACAATATCAAACCGTTTTGAACTAATTTTCACATGGAAATCGGCCAGGATGCAAGTTCAGGCATGTGTTACAAATTCCTGTTTGCAAAATATTACCGTAATATTGCAGTGATATTACATTGCAATATATAATATCGTAATATCGCTGCAATATTGCTGCAATATTATGTGCTGTGTGGAACGGAGCAACTGTTGTTAGGAAGTTGCCGGGAGGTTGCAACCCCAAATGCGCAGTAACATGCAGCAAACTTGAAAGTTGTTGTCATGATCACGGAGAGAAAAAATTTGCTGACGCAGCAAATCGAGGTATTATATATAGAATAGCATAATTTTTTGCTGACCTAGCTAAAAATTTGCTATGACAGCAATCGCGTTAGCTACGACAGCAATTTTTTAGCTGTGGCAGCAAAAAATGTTTGCTCCGCCAGCAAATTTTCAGTATTATATACAGAATAGCAAACAAATTTTGCTGGGTTAGCAAACATTTTTTGCTGCCACAGCTAAAAATTCGCTGTCGCAGTTAACAAGATTGCTGGAACAGCAAATAGTTTGCTGTCACAACAAAAAATTTGCTGCTCTGGCAAAAGGAACCCAGCAAAAGTAGATTTCGCTGCCACGGTGAATTCCTTTTTCTCCGTGATGCTGCGAAGATGTTTGGATACACGGAGCTATGACACGTGAGATCAAACAATCCTCCAACAACGATACACAAACTGGGGGAGCAACACTGAAGCAACAGTTGCACTGCAATTTTTGCTGTCAGGGGATATCTTGAAGACCAAAAGTGCTGTGTGGGCACTTAGGACTTGGGTGGACTGGAGGTGGAGGATTGGTGGAGAAATGGGAGCCGTGGAAATACGGGAGAAATAAGAGAACGTCTCCGTTGAGGCGACGCACAGTGGGAAATTTTGGTGTATTTATTGACAAAAATCAACCTACAACCCAATTTTCATCCGACGCTGATGAATTTGCTTCTAAAATACTCAGAAAGAGTTCTATTTTAAGGTATCACTGCGGCATTTTTGTTTGGACCAATCCGATATTTATACAATTCAACAAAAACTCGATAAATTTTCAATAAAAAAACATGGATACTGCAAAACATCGCTTTTTAGTGATGAAAATTCTCGAATTTTCAATAATCAGGAGCTATATAAAGTTGTCCCGGTTCTCTCGAGTCTTTTCTGCTATCTAATAACCAACTTTGATTTTGAGGAAGTTATTTCTATCCACAAAAATTCTTGATCTTTGGGTGGATTATGTCATTTCTATCAGATTTTTATAGCATTTTTGTGCTTCTCCATCACCAGTATCAGTACTTCCATGTGAAGAAATATGTTTCGTCACGTAAAACAGGAAAAACGTTTCTTTTTAGACAAATAATGATTCACTCGTTCACCACATCTTCTTTTCCAATTTTGATTCGAATTCTCCTCTAACCCAGTTCAACATTACGGAAATGCCGCAGTGATACGTTAAAGGGGAACCCTCTCTGAGTATTCTGAAATGAGTTTCATCAGCATCGGATGAAAATTGAGTTGTGGGCTGATTTTTGTCCATGAATGCACAAAAATTTCCCACTGTGCGACGGGGGAATGTCCACCCCCTGTATTTTCGATATAATTCATATTGGTGCATTTCTCAGAGAATATACTACTGGAGCGAGCATCCTATATCAAAACAGTGTTGCAAGACGGTCTCGTCTGTGCGGACAGAGAGGGCAATAACACTTCCCAGATAACAATTTTGAGGAATTCTTCCGGAACATTCTAAAAGATGTCTTATGAAAAACCTAAATACATCTGCAAGATATCTTTAAGAATTCTAAAAGAAACCTTCAGAAAACTTCAAGAAATCTCACATGAAGACTTCCAAAAGATATCTTTTGGTGTTTCATAAGACATCTTTTTGAATTCTTTAAGATATCTTTCAGAATGATCCAAAAGAGTGATCCAAAATTGTTATGTGGGTTTTCGTTGAGACAGCCAATGAAGATCAACTAGCAAGAGAGATCGTCCTGACTTCTATATCTGTTCCACTTGACATATCTCGAACCACTTTTTCGGTTAAATGCTCGATCCAATAGTAAATGCTCTAAGGTGCATTTACATAATCAAATCTGAACGTATGAATTCACGGATTCAAGTTTCATTGAAAATACAGGGGGCGGACATCTCTCCGTCACCTCTTCGTTGCCTCAACGGAGACTCTCCCGTATTTCCTCCTCATTTCCACTGCTCCCGTTTCTCCACCAATTCTCCATTTCCAGTCCACCCTGGTTAAAAGAATCCATTACTTCTGACAAATGAAATTAAATGAGATTTGGCCAGATTCAGTGAGATTTGGCGAGAATCAACTGTTCTTTCTGACCAAATCTCATTGACATTTGCTGGATGAGATTCGGCCAGAACATTGTCCAAGTTCAACTGTAATTTAGTGAGATTTGGCGAGAATCAATGGTTTTTTTTAAACCAGGGCACCGAAGTCCACCCTATTCCAAATGTCCGACAGATGATTTTTGTCCCAGGCATGATGATTTCCGACGGAACCAGACAGAATTTTGAATAGGTGGAGTCCTAAAATCGGTGGTTGTGCTATACGAGAATAAAATTCAATATAAAGTTTCGAGTATTCTAACATCACCACGATGAAATGTTTCAGGTATTTTAGCCGGACACGACAACCGTGTGTCATGTTTGGGTGTAACGGAGGACGGTATGGCAGTCGCGACAGGGTCTTGGGATTCGTTCCTGCGTATCTGGAACTAAATTCTTGGGAGCTAAAAGTTCGCAAACGTTCCTCCAAAGAACCAATATAACAAACAACTGCAGCCAATCAGTTTTAAATAAACGAGAGTTCCATCACTTGACAACCGAACGAACAAAAGGCGTATTATCAAAAAATAAAACACCACAAGATTAGCGAGTAACAAAATTCCCCAGGTACTTTGGAAAAGGAATATATGATTATATACAAAATATATATGTGACATTCATCAATGAGGATACAAGGAAGGAATAAGAGCAATAAAACGGTGAAAAGAATCAATCTCCCCTGCCGAGGATGATACGATAGGAGGAACTATACAGGAAAAGACTGCCGAAACATGAAATGCATGAGGGACGAAAAAAAGGAAGCTTCAAGCCTTGTCATCGATCTACAATCTTACAACTCGTGGAACAACAAAAGTCAAGTGATACTCCTCACGAACACAAAACAAAAGAATGAGAAGAAAGAAACAAACGCTGTCCAGCAGCGTCCAGCGGTCAACTCTCTTAAGAGTCATTTTTATTATTGAAAAGAAAATAAAAGAAAAAAAATTAAACATAACAATTAATATAGAGAGAGGGAGAGAGTAACAAAAAAAACAAAACATCATCATCACATTTCACCAAAATGAAAAACAAGAATAATAACAAACGAGTGAGAATCTATCGTTCAATTGTACCTCTTATTATATTACGATGATACAACACAAAATCATGTGTGGCAATCATGTGGTTTGAATTTCTACGGTGATCTCCCGCGCGTTGCGTTCAATAAAATGTACAACACGCACATCAGTATATATATATATACATATATATATATATATATACATATACGTGTATGAATTATATATAATTGTTCGTTACGAACTGACACACGATAACGCACATACATGCGTATGCGCCTGTGGGTGAGTGGAAAGGAACAAAAAAGTAAACAAAGCGTTTATCATTAACAAAAAGAAAAACACCATCATTTACATCATTTTATCATCGTTATTGTGGTCGTCGTCGTCGTCGTCTTCGTTACGAACCTCGGGGAAATATCATCATAACGGAAGTTCAATATAAACCAATGTTCGCGTATATAATATTGTTTCTAAAGAAAAAACGCAACAACCAACAACAAAACTTAAAACACAAATCTGTCACGCTTTCTCTGCACAACTCAGATATCGAGAACCTCAATAATGAATTTTTTTTAGACTTATTCTTATTTATTTTGTATAGTTCCATGTTTTATTATTATTATTATTATTACTATTATTATTATATATATCTATATATATATATCCGAAGGTGTTCTTTTTTTCTTCACATCGAGAAAAAGAAAGAAAGAAGAAGAGAGTGAGAGAGGGAGAGAGAGAGAGAGAGAAAGAGAGAGAAACTTTTTGCATGTATGAAGTGATGTTGTGTCGCATGAGTGAGTGAAAATGTAACCTCTTTTCACCCCGAAATTCGGTCCCCCTTTTGATCTTATTATATTATATGTTCTCTTTTTATATATAAAATATATTATTATTATTTTATGAAATATACACGAGCCTTGCTTGAATTTTTCTTCTTCTTCTTCTTCTGCTTCTTTTTCTTCTTCGAGGAAGAACAGAAGAAAATGAATAATGAATAATGACAGAAAAAAATTGATTAAATTTGACAATGATATATATTTTCCTCTTTTTAATTGGGAAAAATATTGAAAGATGATAGATACACAAGGATACGATACGTGAGATGTGTGAGATGTGTGAGATGTGCCAGTTAGTTAGTTAGTTCCTTTCACAAATTGGATCCAAAGAAGTGGAAAAAAGGACTCTATATGGATAATACGTATGGTAGTAGCCGCTTGTTCGTCCTGTCTCCATTCATACTTCACACTTCTTACTACACCATTCTCATCATCCCCTTTTTTTGTCAAGAATAAGTGTTGAAAACAAATCTGTATGCATTTAAAGAAAATATTAATATTAATAATAATTAATACTAACGATGATTGTAATTTATAATTATTAATATTTAATGTATAAGTATCTAAAGAGCTGTTATCTAAGGAGCTGAGATCGATCAGTTGTTCAGTGATACCCAGGGGGTTTTTCATGCAACACCACCCTGCTTGAAGAATCTTGTTCATTGAGAATCAATTTTCAATAGGAATCAATGAGCTTCTTCGAGCAGGGAACGCAGTGACGCTTTTTATCAATCTTTTTATCACCACGACAAAATACCAAATCGATCGATATCTATCGTGTGATAAAAATTCATCGCATCAAAACAAACAAATTCAAACATTTCTTTTTATATTATATAATGTGAAGAAAACAAAAAAACCCTGGAAGATATCCCGAAACTGTTGTTGTTCATGGTGCAACCATGATCATTGCTGCATTCTTCGCATTCATTCTTCGTCAAAGAACAATTCTTCTCCTCTTATCTTTTTTAAGGTGAAAACAGATTTAGCAATGTTCCAAGTTTGGATCCTTTACTTTGATTCATGCGCGAAGACATCATACTTTTTCTCCGTCCAACCTTACTTCGGGAGGGAGAATGTGAACTTGATTTCCACCCCTATTATCGCATTGTAAGCACAGGATCTGTGTTGTTCTCCTGTCATTCTTTTCGATTCCTCTTTACAATCTTTTGTATCTCTGAAAAAGTAATTTCTATGAAAGAAAGGAGAAAAAAAAGAACAATTTCTTACCGTTTATATCAAGGAATTATTTGAAACCAAAAGTATATGCATAAATGATGACACATTGTACGTAATATGAAACGACTTGTGAATTCGAATGATTTTCAACAAGTCTCTCTAGTCAGTAAACGAAATAAACAAAAAGCATTAAAAAATACCACAACTCTGTTTTCCTTTTCAATAGAACGAGAAATGAAATCATGTCTCTCTCAGTGATTCTTCTTTTAGTTTTTTTTTCTTTCTTCGATAAGTCACGTTGTTCTTGTTCGCAGAGGCGGACCTTGATTGCTTTTTGCCGCCCCTGTGCCATCCAACTTGCCAAAAATATTCATCCCTAAAAGATGTTGTATGATTTTGAAATTAAAAAGAATTTTCTTTCACGGCCTGCCGCCCCTGGGCCCATGGCGGCGCCGTTGGCACAGGTCGAATGAATGATCCATTGAATCTGACTTTCAATAATGAAATTCAATGAGATTTGGCGAGATTCGTGTAAAAGTTCTGACGAAATCTCATTGAAAAATCACCGGTGAATTGTAGTTTGATGAGAATTGGTCAGAATCAATGGGTAGGGATAGTCCGCTCCTGCTGCTTATTATTTGACAAAAAAGGTGTTTTGTTATTGATTTTTCATGGATTCATTGATAGTAGATGAGTAGATGATTGCAAGAATGAGAATGAGCCCTAATCGAGATGAATGAAGAAAAGAAAGAAAGAAGATAGAAATCAAACGAAACAAAAAAGGTGATTTGTTTCGACGAAGGACGAGACAAAAATCGTCAGGTATACTGCCTCTCTTTCCAATTGTGGAACAAAACATAAAAAAAAAATTAAATAAATAAAAGAAAACGTCGTACATATATATATTATTTATATATATAACGTGTATGATCAATCAAATGTTACAACAGTGACGTGCATCAATTGCTGTCAGAGGTACGCACTAATTAAGGGACGAAGTGGTCGATTATTGTAGGAAATATAACAACGCGACATCGTGATATTATCTCGACCACGCGTCCTCAATTGTGACTTTTTAGATAGAAGATTTCGTCACTTTTTTATATATATATATAATATGATGGAACAAAAAACATTATGTGTATATAAATACATAATTAGTTATAATTACATATATATATATATATATATATTAGATCATTCACCGTATCGACAACACAATCATTTTTTCCATAAGCTGCTTTTTATAAAGCACATTATATATGAAAGAATCGATGGTTTGCGTTCGTTCCAAACAAACATGTGCGTGTATTCACAAGAAACTATTTATAACTACTATACAATATAAATTTTATAAATTCGAATCCTATATTTATTGATTTTTTTTTTCTTTGTTCTTTTGATTCGATGTCTATCGAAAATACGAACACAAAACCACAAAAAAAAGAAAAAAGAAATATATGCTTGTCATGTATCGAAGTGACATTGACGTAAAGTTACTATTATTAGAAGAGACCATGATATATCGAAGAATAATAATAATGAAAAAAAAAGAGAGATTGTTATTACTCCCTTTGCTGTAACGAAAAAATTGATTAATTGACAATTGATTGATTGATTGATTGATTAGATTTGTTTATCATTGTTGTACGTGTACTCTGTGTCTTGAGATGAAACAAAGAAAAACAAAAAACGTGAAAAAGGTATACGCGTGTGAACGAATATTATTATTAATATTATTGCTACTACGAATACATAAGTTTTATGATCGAGTTCGTAAAGAAGGAAAAAAGAAAAAAAATGATATAATAATGAAGAAAATATGATCACGTGAATTATTATTATTATTATTATTATTGTATCAGGCTCCATTAGGAAACTATATAGATAGAGAAAGAATTTTGATAAAATCTTTTGTTCATATTTGAAATATTATGTTATGATTGTCCTTCTTTCTGTGGATTTCGTTATTATTCATCGAGTGCTTAATTTGATATTTCTTTTTCTTTCTTCCTTTATTTATCTATATATATATGATATATATATAGCGAGTAAGTTCGATTGTACAGTTTGAGGAAATTTTTGGTGTAATTTTATCATCTGTTGTATAATATATATTACGAGAATCACGAGAATTATAATTGCATTACGGACCAAAATAATAATCAATATCGAAGTATTACTTGGTGATGAGAAAATCCATGAATCGAATATATCATCAACAACGTAGTTGTGTGCCAATATACGTACGTATGGAGAAGAGAAAAAAAGAAACAAAGAATAACTATTTAATCTCCATTTGCATCAATTTCTTTCGGTAGGTTTTTCTATCTCTCTTTCTCTCTCGCAGCCTGCTGTGTCGTCACGCTCACTTGATTTCGTAACGATATCATGTTATTTGTTGATAGATCGATCATTTCTACCATACAAAGGAACAATTATGAGGATTATCTAAAATAATATACAATAAATTTTGTCATGTAATCTGAAGCACGAAATATTTCTAGTGTTTGTCATTGTCGATTATGTTCATTCTATATTCAATCCTTTTATCTGTGGAGTATGATTTTGGGAAATACGGGAACAGAAAATTTGATCTTCGACAACACGTGAAGATGATTCGGTTCGTTTGAATTGAGAAATATTGGTTTTTCTCGCCGCACTTCTTGAAAATTTACGCCAAAACGAGCCTTCATTTTTCCACCAATTGTTTTTGGAGGAAAAATGAAGAATTTTGGTCAAAATGAATCAAATTTCCTGTGGTGAGAATAGCTCCTTTGAAAATCTCTGAAAAAAGTATGGCGTATTGGTCAGGTTTTTCTACTGAGAAAAAGTCGCTGGAACAGCAAACCTCGAAAATTTGCTAAACTAGGTTCAAAATTTCTTCAAGCTAATGCGACGTTGAGTCAGTCAAATGATAATAGACTCAGTTTCCATAAAAATTCAGAGATTTTATTTTCAGAGAAGGATCCCTGGTGAGAAAATCTCTGAAGAACTCTGGAAATCTCTTATAAATTCAGAAAAAAAACTTCCCTTGTGGGGACGTTTTTTCACTGGAAATTTCTTTGATTTTCCATCAATATTTCTTAAGAGACTCTAAATGTGTTCGAAAAACACTGAGACTCTCTGATAAATCCTGGAGAACTCTTCCTCTCTCTGGATATCTATAAAGATCTTTGAAAAACACTGAAACCTTCCGAAAATCTCCAATCAGTTCTGAAGAACTCTTCGTTTTTGTAGACGTTTTTCACTGTAAATTTCTCTGAATATCCCCTAATAGAAATTTTGGACGGGGAAATACGAGGGCCTGATAAGGCATGCCTGATTTCCTATCAGGTCCTCATCAGGTTTCGTTATGGTTTTCCCTTTTTTGCTCGATTTTATGAAAATCTTAGCAGAACCCTATTGTACCCTTGCGTTACAACCCTATTTGAATCCTATCAGGGAAACCAGGTAAGGTCCTTGTAAGGGTCTCATGTGATTTTTCTTATTTACGATTTCCGGATTCTAACCTGATGAGGACCTTATTGGAAACAGGGAATGCCTGATCAAAATTCTACTGGGTTCTATGAAAATCTCTGGATTCGTTTGAATAACACTGAAACTCTCTGAGAATCTGTGATCACTTTTGGAGAAAGTTCGGAAAACACTGAGACTCTCTGATAAATCCTGGAGAACTCTTCCTCTCTCTGGATATCTATAAATATCTTTGAAAAACACTGAAACTCTCCGAAAATCTCCAATCAATTCTGAAGAACTCTTCCCTTTTGCAGACGTTTTCTCACTGGAAATTTCTTTGATTTCCCATCAATATCTCTTGAAAAATCTGAATCTGTTCGAAAAACACTGAAACTCTCTGGAAATGTCTGATAAATTCTGCAGAACCCTTCGTTTTTGTGGAAGTTTCGTCAGTGGAAATTTCTCTGAATATCTATAAATATCTTTGAAAAACACTGAAACTCTCTGAAAATCTCCAATCAATTCTGAAAAACTCTGGAAGTTCCGTCAGTGGAAATTTCTCTGAATATGTAATATGTATAAATATCTTTGGAAATCACTGAAACTCTTTGAAAACCTCCAATCAACTCTGAAGAACTCTTCCTTTCTGTCAGAAGCGGACTTTGATTCTTGCCACCCCTGCGCCATCTAGCTTGCCGCCCCTTATATGGCAGCAAAAATTACTTTTTCACGGAAAAATTTATTACCAAAACATGTTGTTTCATCGCTTGGAATTTATCATTCTCTTGAGAATGATTTTGAAATGATTGAAATGAAAAAAAATTTTTTTCGACCCGATTGCCGCCCTTTTACGGCCTGCCGCCCCTGCGCCATGGCGCTGTTGGCACAGGAGATAGTCCTCTCCTGCTTTCTGTAGACGTTTTTCTCAAGAAATTTCTCTGAATATCTATAAATATCTCTGGAAAACTCTGAATTTGTTCCAAAAACACTGAAAATCTCTGAGAATCTGTGATCATTTCTGGAGAACTCTTCCTTTCTGGAGATGCTTTTTAACTGGACACTTCTTCGATTTGAATGTGTTCGAAAAACACTGAAACTCTCTGAGAATCTCTGATCAATTCTGAAGAACTTTTCCTTTTTGGGGACGTTTCTTCACTTGAAATTTCTCTGAATGTCTATGAATATTTCTAAAACCTTTGAAAAACTCTTGAAAAACCTGAAAGAATTTGAGAAAACTTTCCAAAACTCTGGAAAACTGTCACTTTTTGGCCAGGTTTTTCCACTGAAAAAAGTTGCTGAAACAGCAAACCTCGAAAATTTGCTTTGTCGAATTGACAAAAAATTTGCTGTTACAGTAAAAATCTCGCTCTTTTAAGAAGCGCTTGCCATTCAGCGATCCGGAATTGTAGATATACAGATGGCTAGAGAATTTTGCTGAATTCGCAAATATCTTACTAAAATAGCAATATTTTTGCTGTCACAGCGACCGTTTTGCAAAGCAGATTTTTCGGAATCGCTTTTTTAGCAAGAATTTTTTTCCGCGCGCACTTTTTTGAAATCTTCTAAGAAATTCTTCAACCATCTCTGGATTTTCCAGGGATTTTCAGTGAAATTTTTCCGCCAGGGTCCTTGAGGATTTGCTCTGTTTATGGACCGTGCTAAAAATTTTGAAAAGATTTGGAAAAAAATGGGACAAAAATGAATTTATTTTCCTGTGGTGAGAAAAATCCCTATGAAAATCTCTGAAGAACTCTTGAAACACCTGAAAGAATTTGAGAAACTTAACAAAACTCTGAAAATCACGTGAAAATTCTGGAAAACTGTCACTTTTTGGCCAGGTTTTTCCACTGAAAAAAATTGCTGAAACAGCAAACCTCGAAAATTTGCTTTGCTGAATTGGCAAAAAATTTGAGTAAAAATGTGACTCTTCTAACAAGCGCTTGCCATTCAGCGATCCGGAATTGTAGACATACAGACGGCTAGAAAATTTTGCTAAATCAACAAATATCTAGCTAAGATAGCAATATTGTTGCTGTAACAGCGATCGTTTTGCACAGCAGATTTTTCGGAATCGCTTTTTCAGCAAGAATTTTTCTCTGCGCGCACCTTTGAAATCTTCTGAAAAATTCTCAACCGATCTCTGGGTTTTCCATAGATTTTCAATGAAATTTTCCCACCAGGGTCCCTAAGGATTCGCTGTGTTTATGAACCGTGCTAAAAATTCCAAAAAAAGTGAGACAAAAACCGCCAGAAAATGGAAAAAACGGATGTTTTTGGTCCTGGTTCCTCTCTGATCATTTCCGACATTTTTAACAGGAAATAAATTCCTATTGAAAGTTCCAAAAATGTTCGGAAAGAGTCGAAGAAGAGAAACCGCAACGAAACGGAATAGGAAATTTGTTTCTTTCTGTTTCCATGCGGTTTTTATCCTGATCTCTTTCCGAACATTTCCAGGTACCTTGAATAGGGATTGGACGCGCGGTTATCGTCGATCGAATATTTTTTTTGTCGTTCGTTTCATGTACAACAACTCATTTGTAATCCCAGAAATCATGTTGGATTCCATTCAGGAGTCAAGTTTTCAAGTTTGAAGTTGAATATGTCTTAAAATTTTACCATTCCCGATCCCCTATAAAAAGTTTGTTTGAATCGGAATTCTGCACGTTTGATGTGAATCCTTCGGAAGAAGGCTTTTTTCAGGAGTTTTTGACACAGTGATACAAATGGAATTCAAGAAATTTATGTAGAGAATCTTTTATACGTATTTTTTTTTTGTAAGATAACATTCACTTTTTTTCTTGGAATAATTTGACAAAAAAAATAATTAATCGTTGATTTATGCTCTTAGAAAGAAGAAAATATGGCGCCCATAGGGTAAATTCGATTAGAAAAAAAAACAATAATCGAGATTTATAGAATCAACTCTGAATCAAAAAACCTATTCATTCCTGATCAAAATGCAAAGGCTGGAATTCAATTTAATCGGATCTTGCCATTTCAATAGGAATGAATAGGTTTTTTGAACCAGGAAAGAAGATCGAGTTGGCACAATCGAAGGCGTATGAGATTTGATGGATGGTAGGGTGAAATCGTTGAATCGGGAGGTAAGTTCTTTGGGGTTGATGTTTTTTTGATAATATAGTGAATATAACGCTGGAATAAAATATCGAAAGATAGGGAAAATTGAACGATAAATGAAAGTATCCATGGAAGTCACGTTGGAAAGTGATGAGATCGAGTTGAGCTATTAGATAACCAGTTATACCGCATTGCAAACTCTGTTTCGAACGGTACTTGATCAAAGGATTTCCGGATTCGATTTTTAATTGAAGTATGTTGTTTCAAGTGTGTTTTTTTTTGTTGCTCTCAGGAATTCTTCGTAAATGAGGTTTGGAAGAGAGATTGATTGCTTAATCGAATGCTTTGAGGATCAACTCAATCCTTTTGGTACCAAATGTCCTCGATTTACATTCAACTTTTAAAACTACGACTTCAAGACTCGGATCCCTGTTACAGAAATCCAGCTGGGCTTCCAGATCCGAAATTTACCTACGTTGCCAGCTAAGACTCCACCTGGAATCAAGAATCCCAACTGGATTCCATATGGAATTTCCAATTCCAATTGGGATTCCACCTGGGATCAGAAATTCCAACTAAAATCCCACGTTGGAGTTGGAATTCTAGCTGGGATTTCACCTGGAAATAAGGAATCCCAGCTGGGAACGCAGGTAAATTTTGGAGCAGGAATCAGCGTTGAATCCCAGTTGGATTTTTGTGACAGGGATATCAAAACAACAAAATTCATCAGAGTCATATCTGATGGTTTGAAACCTTCTCTTTCAAGTCGAAAATTTAGTGCAGGAGAATTATTCATGCTTTCGTTAACACGCAAAAAAATTACTTGTCATATTTACGACAATTTTGAATAAAATTTGGAACAGGTACAATTTTGGAGTATAATTTACGGCAATCTACTCCAATTCAGTTAGAATTACCACATCCAGATAGAAAAATTTCTCAATAGTGCCAAGGTGTTTCTGCATCAAGTATTATTATTGGTGAAGCATAACGAGCTGATGGTACCATAATGAAGACATAATGTTTACATTTTATGCATCTTCGCAAGCTGAGCAGAGTCCATGATAGTATGTTTACGGCACGTTATGTTACAGAATATTCAGAGCATGCTTTTCTATCCGGGACAATTCGTTTCAAATGGTAACAGAAATTGCTCCTGTCCCAGAATTTACCGTGAATTTTTTTCCGTGAAGAAAAAAGTCATTGAATACGAATGGCTGGACTTCAGTCTTTCCTTTTTTCGGGACCATCTACGCGGAAATACGTGCATTCATTGAAGATTCATCTCTGTCCAGCACTTCTCTAACCACTCAACGAATGCTGTGCAGGGAGATACTTTTGAAAATGAATTTGGAAGCTGACCTGGCTAAAAATTAGCTGTCATAGCTCAGCTAGATTGCTGAGAGAGCAACATGATTAACTAAAGCAGAAAATTTTTCAGTATTAGATACGAAATAGCGAATATTTTGCTGCCACAGCTGAAAAATAGCAATAATATTGCTGAATCGACAATAAAATATTGTTCAAGATTGTTGAATTGGCAATTTTATTGTCAACAAGACGACTATGTGTTGTTAGAAGAACAAAAATTATTGTATATCCAACAATAGAATTGCGAGCCCACGAAACACATTTTTCTCAATGCAAGATCATGGTTTTTGTTGTTGTAAGAGCAAATAGTTGACTGTCATTACAGAACAAAAGCTTACTGTTCCAAAAAAAATAGATTTCGCTGTGGAAAACATTCCTGACTGCGACTTTTAGGGTGAAAGTATTGACAACCAATGGTGAATACAACATCCAACGCTGGTTCATTCATCAGTTATCAATGCAGTCGCACTTGACATCGAGGTTAGAGAACCACCAAATCTTTGGCTCATGTAGAAAATGTGTTTATTTTTTATTACAATAATTACAATAATAACAAAATATCGAGAGAATTACCTTCAACTACTTCAAGATACGAGAAGTTTGCGAAAAGCAAGGCCTCGGTGTTCCTCTTCCTCCGCCAATGAATCGCTCGTTCAAACCTCTGTTTCGTCTATCAGCATCAGAAGCAGCAGCAGCAGTAGCAGCAACAACATATCAACAACAGAAGTGTTTATTCTTCTTCATCTTCATCCTTGTCGTCACAGCTGTTCGTTTCTTCTTCATCCGAAGACGAAGAAAATTCAAGACATGACACGACGACCGACTTTTTTTCCACCTTCTCGAGCTCGAGCTTAAAGCGCGCAATCGGAGGTTACCAGCCGGCCGAGGAAGATCCATCATGGGGGCACGGTAAATTCGCCCAGCGAATGGTAAAATAGTTGGATTGAAAAGATAAAAAAAGCATACTCAAGTTGTGATTATATTCGAAGCACGAATTCTGTACCAGACCTTGACAAAACTAGTTCTTACCAGTTCACGGCTCTCATTGCTACTGCTACTGGTTTTACTACGGATGTTGTTGTTGTTGTTGTTACTATTATGGATCCAAGAAGCCGGCTGTACAGGGACAATTTCTTCGTCCTCTGGTGGTCCAGTCTTCTTCTTTTCCTCTACCTCCTTTTGGGATCCGTCGACCGGTTTATCGCACGACAGCTTCCTTTTGTTCATCAACGCTTTCGAGGGTGGAGAACGTGTATAAGATTTTTGAACGCTTTCTCGTATGAAATCTTTTCAAAAAAGCTAATCAGTGTAGTAGGGTGTGTACGTACCCATCACGCTGTCGTCCAGTTTTTTCTGCTCCGCTTCGTTCCAGCGGATACGTTCCGCTCTTTCCTCTTCTATCCCACCACGTGCCCTTATTGAGTAATACATCAATGTCTTTACAACTGTCCAAAGCTGGTACTGCGTACAACAATTCTGCAAGCGCAGGGGACAGAATTGTTGTATGCAATAAGGAATGATTCATCAAGTATACTTATACAACGCAACGGCACCAGTTTTCGACCACTCTCCTGAATCCGACAATTTCGTATTTTAAGAAGAATTCATTGAAGAACGCTTTTATATTTAATGAATAAAAGGGTGAGTGGATGGACATGCAGTCTGCATTGCATTGCAAGTGAATTTGATTCTATTATTAGGTGTGCAAGTTGAAACTTTTTTTTGTCCAATTCAATTTTATTAAAAAAACACTTCTTCCAAGAATTATCAATTCAAATATTCGCCGTTATTATCTACAGTCTTTTGCCATTTAACGAGTAGTAGATAAATGCCTTCACGATAGAAACTTGGTGGTTTTGAAACAAAATAGTTATCCAGCCATTTCCGGACATCTTCGATATTCATGAAGTGCTGCTCCTTCAAATACGACGACTAAAATGAATAAATAAGTGATAATCAGAAAGAGCTAAGTCTGGTGAATATGCCGCATGAGGTACAACTCCCCAGCCTAAATTGAAGATGAGTTCCTGGGTTGGTTTTACTGTATGTGGAGGTGCATTATCATGCAGCAGCATCACTTTTCGCCTTCCTTGCCCCGTAAATGGTCTTCTTTCCTCCAGAGCATCACTTACTTTGATCAGCTGGGCCCGGTAACGCTCAGCTGTAATAGTTTGGCCAGGTTCGAGAAGCTCGTAGTAAATGATTCCTTTCCAATCCCACCAGACACAGAGTCAAACTTTCTTTGCATGAATATTCGGTTTTTCAACTGATGTAGATGGCTGGCCCGGATCAACCCATGCTTTTTTACGTTTAGGATTGTCGTACAAAATCCATTTGTTCATCACTCGTAATGATTTTATGCAGAAAATTCTTCTTCTTGAACCGAGAAAGCAAATTCATGCAAATGCCAACTCTTCGTCTTTTATTTTCTTCCGTCAGTTTATGAGGAACCCATTTTCCTTCCTTCTGTATTTTTCCCAATGCATGCAATCGAAGTGAAATTGCTTGAAGAGTAACTCCTAACTGTTCTGCGAGCTCTTCTTGAGTTTGATATGGATTTTCATTCGGTAAAACTTCAAGTTCTTCATCCTCAAATTTTTTGATCGCACCTGGACGTGGATCGTCCTCAAGACTGAAATTTCCATTACGAAATCTTGTAAACCATTTTTTCACTGTTCACAGAATGGCTCACAGAATGTTGACCCAACGTCGTATTAATCAATTCCATAGCTTGAGCAGCATTTTTATTCATTTGAAAACAGAATAGAATACAATGGCGTAAATATTGCTTATCGAAATCCATCTCATGAAATTGATACACAGGAAATTACTACTTGAAAATGACTGATATGACAACTGCAATGTCCACGCTACATTTATCCACAGTGGCGGACGAATTGGACGCGTTCAAATACTTTGTTTCATGCAACCAACTTGAAGCGGAGTTGCAACTTGCACACCTAATACATAGATAAGTAATCAAATAATTATTCAAATAGTGTCAGGCGATCGGATAATTGGAATGCTGGTCGGAACCCTGGTAAAAGAAATCTCTCTGAATCTCTCTGAATCTTCTCTGAATCTCTCTATATTTTAGGACAAATTTCAGAGAGATTCAGAGTGATTCCAGAGTAATTCAGAGGAAGTTAGAGACTTTTTCGATAGTGATACGTTCTGAATTCTCCAGCTTTCTCTGAATCTCTCCGCATATCACTGAATCCTTCAGAATTTTATATATTCAAATTTCAAAGCTCCCTCTCAATTTACCTGAATATGTCTAGATTCCTCTAAATCTCCCGGAATCTAATGTATTCAGATTTCAAAGCTTCCTCCGGATTCCTCTGAATTTCTCTGAATTTCTCTAAATCTCCAGGAATTTAATGTATTCAGATTTTAAAGCTTCCTCTGAATTCCTCTGAATCTCTCTGATTTTCTCTGAATCTCTCTGAATTCCTCTAAATATTCCGGAATTTAATGTATTCAGATTTCAAAGCTTCCTCTGAATTCCTCTGAATTTCTGTGAATCTCTCTGGATTACTCTGAATCTTTCTAAATTCCTCTGAATATTTCTAAAAAGTTTCACGCACAATTTTTCTCAATTCATCTTCTTCTGGGAGTCTCTGAAACTTCTAAAAAGCCTCTGCAATGCAGGACCAAGAATTGTACTGAATTCATTCCTCTCTGAATTTCCCAGACCCCCCTGGATTTCTCTAAATCCCTCTGAATCTCTCTGAATTTTCCTGAAAAATCCCACGCACAATTTTCCCTAATTCACCTGTCTCTGTGAGTCTCTGACACTCTCTGAATACCTCTGAAATCCTGAATCAAAAGTTTAGCTTAATTAATTTCTCTCTGAATTTCTCTGAATTACGCTGAACCTTTCCAAATTCTTCTGAATATTCCTGAAAAGCTCTACGCACATATTTTCCCTAATTCACCTGTCTCTGTGAGTCTCTGACATTCTCTGAATACTTCTGAAGTCCTGAACCAAAAATCTTACTGAATTGATTCCTCTCTGAATTTCTCTGAATTCCTGTGGATCTCTCTGAATGACTCTGAATCTTTCTAAATTCCTCTGAATATTTCTAAAAAATTCCACGCACGATTTTTCTCAATTCATCTTCCTCTGGAAGTCTCTGAAACTTCTAAAAAGCCTCTGAAATGCAGAACCAAGAATTGTACTGAATTCATTCCTCTCTGAATTTCCCAGACTCCCCTGGATCTCTCTAAATTCCTCTGAATCTCTCTGAATTTTTCTGAAAAATCACACGCACAATTTTTCCTAATTCACCTGTCTCTGTGAGTCTCTAACACTCTCTGAATACCTCTGAAATCCTGAACCAAAAATTTAGCTGAATTGATTTCTCTGAATTACGATGAATCTTTCCAAATTTTTTTGAATATTCCTGAAAAGCTCTACGCACATATTTTCCCTAATTCACCTGTCTCTGCGAGTCTCTGACATTCCCTGAATACTTCTGAAATCCTGAACCAAAAATTTTACCGAATTAATTCCTCTCTGAATTTCTCTGAATTCCTGTGAATCTCTCTGAATGACTCTGAATCTTTCTAAATTCCTCTGAATATTTCTGAAAAGTTCCACGCACAATTTTTCTTAACGTATCTGTCTCTGGAAGTCTCTGAAACTTCCAGAAAGCCTCTGAAATGCAGGACCAAGATTTTACTGAATTTATTCCTCTCTGAATTTCCCAGACTTCCCCCACATCTCTCTGGACTCCGCTGAATCTCTTTGAATCTTTCTGAAAAATCCCACGCACAATTTTTCCTAATTCACCTGTCTCTGTGAGTCTCTGACACTCCCTGAATACCTCTGGAATCCTGAATCAAGTCCTCTCTGAATTTCTCTGAATCTCTCTGAATTACTCTGAATCTCTCTGAATTCCTCTGAATATTTCTGAAAAGTTCTACGCACAATCTTTCTGAATTCATCTATTTCTGAAAGTGTCTGACTCCTTGAACGCCTCTGTAATGCAGGACCAAGAATTTTCCTGAATTTGTTCCTCTCTGAATTTCCCGGAATTTCCCTGCATCTCTCTGAGTTCCTCTAAATTTTTCTGAATCCTTCTGAAAAATTCAAAGCACAAGTTCTCTCAATCCACTAGTCTCTGAAATCCTCTGAACCACGCTGAATCGCTCCGAATTTCTCTGAAACGTGAAATTTTCAGAGAGATTCAGAGAGATTTTTTCACCAGGGAAACCGGTGTCTTCGCGTTACCAAAGGACATAAAGTCAAGAATATTGTATATAAGAGAGTATATCGATCAACATACTCTTCTAAAACACCTGATCTGGGTATTTTACTTAAAATTATGATGATAAAAACATTTGCGAGCCATAATCTAATCCGAGGCTCATTCAGAATATAGGAAATGTATTGTAAAATTGCTTCAGGGAGAGAAATTTGGAGTTAAATTTGCTATGGTACTTTTTAACTAAGGAGAAGGCTGGACTTATAATGAAATATATTCTGACGAGACAATAGAAGTTTCCCACAGTAAGAATCCCACAGTAGATTTACCTACAAATTTCTCTCCTTGTATTAGAATAGAAATGGGCAGGGCGAACCCTACCCTGGTGAAAAAATTCATAGAATCTGGAGAAATGAAATTCTATGGGATTCGATCAGAACGTTGTGCAAAATTCAATCAGATTTGGCAAGATTCAATGGGTTTGTTTAACCAGGATAGCAAATCTCGGTGAACCGAGAAGCGGCGAAAAATTCTATAACTTCATAATCGTTTGAAATGTTTTTTCAACCAAAAATCCACCAAAATCCAACCAAAATTGAACCAATCTCAATATGGTAATTTTTTGGTTATATCGTAATAACCCTAGTAAAAATGATTATAGCGGTTGTCTCCCGTACAGCACCGGACATTTCTACGTTGCCTTCACGTGAAATCATCGTTCATCGACATTCTATCCACGTCCACTATTTATCCACGTAGGGGAAGGTCGGATACAACTGGGTACCATAACTGCAATCGGTCATAAAGAAGTTCCTATTAGCAATAGATTAATCAACCAAAGCTTTTCAGTTTCCTTATTCATTCATTAACAACATACTATTCGTATATTCCTGTAAATTTAATACAATTTTTTCTATGTTCGTTCCAGTCGAAAGGTAGAAAAAACCAAGTTCCACTCCATGGGTAGGGTAAAACCGGGTACTCGTTTGAATAAATGCAAAACACTTCTGAATTGTGAAATTTTTGGCACCAACTGTTGAATTCTATACAAATTCCGGGAACAGACGTGAGCCATTTTCTCAAATCGATATATTTTGACCAACTAAAACAAATTGTTCGGAGAAAGAATTTTTTTGCAGCCAACTCAGTTGAGAACAAAAGTCGCAAGCATGCACAAAGGGATCTTCAAGAATAAACATGTTTCGATGACTATTTTAAAATAAAAACACAATGAAAATACGCGGGAAAACATGCTCAATTGAAGTATGTACATGCATTTTTCTTGAGAGAGTGGTGAGGCACTTGAAACTCACTACGCAAATCCAAGAACTTTGACAATTTTTTCGCAGAAAACTTTAAACAAGCCTTTAAGTGAGAAAGAGCGTTGCATCGATGCTGTTGTTCTTTACAACTGCTCAAAATATCTACCGCTAATAGTCCAAGCGTTTGCTGTCAGAAAGAAGCACTAATCAGGAAGATATTGAGGTACCCGATTTTATCCGACTCTCCCCTAGAGTCCACGCAGATGCCACGTAAAAATCGGTGAATGTGCTGTTAGGGCTAGCACATTTCAAGGCACTTGCAGTGAAGCCTAGCCACTAGGGAGGGCCTTGACATTGACTATGAGACGGCTAGAATCATTTTTGCTAGGGAATCTTTTGGATCCTTATTAGCTCATAACCTCAAAAATACCAAATTTGTTTTGGGGAAATATTATTTCTCAGTCACAAATCAGTCGATATATCATGAAAACCATCTGGGTCACCATTTTCCGACCAAATTTCCATCAAAAACCAAAACATAACCGAAAGGGAAGCACAAAAATTGGTCACTTTGGAATGCTTTGGGGAGTGAATAATATACCTCCATTTCGTGAAGAAATCTTGAAAATGTAAGAATACATGATACATGAGAAATCTGTATATCTTACCATGCTTCCACGCATGCTCGTTCACGTGCGAACACCGGTCTGTCGTCCAAAAAACTCAAATTCTTGCATTTCAGGATCACATTCTTCCTATACATTTGAATGCTTTTGATGATCGGATTTCCCACAAGAGTTACCACATGGAGTGATTTCATCTCGCCCAGTATCTAAATAGAATAAATATATTATATTCCTTACCCTGCTGAAAATGCCAGGTAGGTCCTAGCAGTTCCCGGGACAAAGACAGCACAGAATCAAGCAGGTCCGAGTAGAAACCTGTCCCTTATCTCAGGAACTGCTTGGACTCATCCGAAATTGCCTGGAATTTTCACCAGCATAGTGTGAAGTGAGATGAAATTTTTTCCTACAACTATTTTTACAAGGAACAGCAGTGCAGTTCCAGTCGAAGTCCAACACATGAGCCAGCTAAGCAATTGAGCCAGTACTGGTCTGAAGGCAGCTGCTGACCAACTGTATCAGATATGTATGTATCAATTTATTGTTGAACCCGATGGACGGTAATTCAACTGGGCCAACGTCAAGCCGGTTGTAAACATTCATGAATCATATATAACATATTCTTCAATATATGTTTACACGTAACAATGCATACGTGTATCTTCTCTTACCGGTTCACAGTACGGTTATCAGTATCTTTTTGATGCCAGTGCCCGACATTGACCGTTGATTACCAGAGTTGGGACAATCCTGGTAACCTACTCAGTGATGCGGTTATCGGTATCGGATGAGAGTAATAATTCTGGCGTTATAATTTTGACTCTGTCCCTACAGTCGTCTACCGAAGGACGAGGTAGGGCATTCGATGTCGGTCCAATGTCAAACCGATCGTCAATTTCCGATATGTGGGACGGAATCCTCAGCGAATGTGTCACAACGGGGGTGAAAACACTTTTCGTTCAACCAGAAGGTAAATACCAACCGTCTCCTTGCTCTGAACTATGCATCTCAGGTAAGAAATGCCAATACTGACAAGTGGTCCAAGCTTGGCAGAATATTGGTTCAATATACAACTGCTGGTTATTTCAGAACGCACACCGGGTTTCATAGAGAATGCCAATATGACAACTGATGTGAGCTCGGCAAAATGTGAAGCTGCCAACCAATAACCACCCGATATAAAACCATTCCTTTTTGAAGAACGAATACCATGTTTCGTAAGAAATGTCAATACAAATAGTGGCTCATTCGACATCGGCCCAATACACCGAGCCATTTGTTATTTGAGAATCCATATCACGGTTTCATAGGAAATGCATCACAACGAGTAGTTGAAGCTTGACAAAGCATTGTGAACCAATATTGGGCCAATTCAGAACCTATACCACCGCATCTTCATGCTTGTAATTATCTCAGAGTTGTACCAATATTAATTATCGTTATGATGAATAATGATCCTTCATGCCACAAATGAAATGTCATGAAGAATGATGTATTTTTTTCTTCTAAGAAGTATGAAGAACCAGGTTGAAGCTTGTTAAAAGTTGATATACACAACTTGGGCCAGGTCCGGTTTGGTCATATAAGCCAAGCTTCAAAAAAACTCATAAAACATGTATCATGATACCTTGGGCCACGCTTAGTATTGTTTTTTGGCTCAATATTGAGTACCAAGCCTGGCACGAGGTGATCTTCCCAAGCTTGGACCATTTTTTGTGATGGTTTCTGGCCCAAGCGTGGGCCATTTGTCAATATTTATCTGGGATCTGAAGATTCTCTCAATAGAATTATACAAACAATTCGCATCTTTCTTGCAGTTGTGGGAAAAAATCATACGTTCAATTCGAGGAGAAATGGAAAATTCCCATCCGTGTGATTGCCTCCCCTAGGGAAAACAAATTCCATACTTGTCGGAAATTTCCCATTTTTCTCCCTTGGTGAAGCATTATTATAGCATTTCATTTATTAACGTCCAATGAGAGATGTATGTTACGGGTTGCACCAGAAATTTAGCGACAAAAGACACCGAGTTGTTCACAGATAAATTAGGGAAAAACAAGAAGATCCCAAATATCATATATCGGTAATTATGAAATGCGCATACTTTTTATTTATTCTCGGGTTAATTGTTTGTTATAGTTCTTTTCACACGGCACTCGTTGTCTAAAAGATATCTTCAGAAATAATCGGGAACAATGCAAGAAGTCTTCATCAACATGAATAGACACACTGAGGAGAAAGATAGTGGACTGAACTACCTCCCAGTCACGAAATTCCAGCTGGGATTCAACGTGCATTCCAGCCCCAGCAAAAATGGAAGCGTAAGAAGGGCATGAAGCAACGCGGGAAAGTAAATGAGATAGTATTCAGGCGCGAAATAAGCGGAAATTGAAACATTTTACGCTTCATTTGTTTCAAAGTTCTCTTCCGGCGAGCGGAAATTTTCACCAGGGAGTTCCGAAATTCACCTGCGTTTCCAGCTGGGATTCCTTGATTCCAGGTGAAATCTTAGCCGGGATTCCTATTTCTGGGTGGAATCCCAGCTAGAATTTCAACCCCAACGTGGGATTTCAGTTGGAATTTCTTATCCCTGGTGGAATTCCAGTTGGAATTGGAAATCCCACATGGAATCCAACTGGGATTCTGGATTCCAGGTGGAATCTTAGCTGGCAACGCAGGTGAATTTCGGACGTGGAATCTCAGCTGGTTTCTTGTAACAGGGTTCACAAAGAATGACTACTGGCGTTTCAACGGGCCGCTGATAGCCCCGCGATACCAATGATGAGCCATCATTGGCCCTTTGGAATGCCTGCAATTGTGTTCGCTGGGTACTCACAACACTTTAATGCGTTCAACCAAAATCTTTCATCGACTGAATTTGAATACAAGGTTCGTTCAATTATGTGTAGTTGAGTCAACTACGCATCTACGAATCTACTCTCTAAATCTGGAAGAGTGAAAAATTCACTCCACTAAGTGTCAGAAGTGAGCCTATCCGCTTCGAGTGGAGTTTTCACTCGTTTCGAGTGACCTCTCACTCTTTTAGAGTGAAAAATTCACTCTAACATCGGAGTGGTTGTGAGTTTCTAACCTCAAACCTTAGAATATCACTCTAAAAGAGTGGAAATTTCACTCGAAAATTCGACTGGCTCACTTCTGGCCTGCTAAAGAGTGAAATCTCACTCCAAAGATTTTAGAGAGTAGTTGAATCAAATAATTATTACACTTGGACGTAACCAACTGTCTGGTGTCCCTGGTTGAAGAATCTCATCGAACCGATTGATTATAATTGATTCCGATGCAGAAAACCGATTCAAACTCATTGAGAGAGAATTTTTGATGGGTTTTAATCAGTTTCCTACATCGAAACAATGAGATTCTTTCACCAAGGGTAGTTGGGTTCACTATTCCTTTGCTTCAGTGAATCTTTCAGAAGTCTTTAACTGTTCTTACTTCTACAAGATATATTCAAGAACGTTTTTAGGAATCTTTGAAAAGTTTCTTAAAGATATCTTTTGGAAGTAAGAACAGTTTAAGACTTCTAAAATATGTATATTCATGTTGCATAAGACTTCTTGCATTGTTCTCAATCATTTCTGGAGATATCTTTCAGACAAGGAGTGCTGTGTGGGTGATCATTGGCGCAACTTCGATAAATTCATTGTCATTCTTTCAATAGGACTCCATTAAAGAAACACATCAATGAATCATAAGATGACGTTCATCTGCATCATTGCACGATGCACGGTTGCCAAGCTCCAGCCATACTTCACCTACGTTGCGCCATGCTTGTACCAATGATAAGTTTGTGTTTGGCCAAAGGAGTATTTTATCATAACTCATCGTAAGTATCAACGCACCACCACGCACACAAGAATACATTTTACCACAAAATTTTGTTCTCTTTGAATTTCTAAAATCGAATACAATTATATATGATCATAGAACATTGTATCATAAAAGTAAAGGAAAAAAGATAGAATAGAAAGAGAAGTATGTCGCATTACTACTCACATCCAATACGTCATGAGTATCTATACGATTATGAGATATATCCAAGATCGAAAGATGCTCCAGCAAAAGAAGGTGCTCGATATCGGCGGTAGCTTGTAGATAGTTGTGAGACAGGTTCAGGGTGTTCAGGAACTTGAGACTGCCTGAAAGCAGCAGAATCGCGTCAAGGTCAAGGTCGCCCTATATACAGTAGAGAGAATATGATCAACGTGCTTCTCGTTGGTTAGAGAGTTACCGAGATTCTCAATCCTGTTTATCATGTTGTGCGAGAGATTTAGGGTGTCAAGCTTGGTCAGCCGTTCGAGGTTCTCTATCTTTTTGATCAGATTATAATGTAGATAAAGGCACTTCAACTCGCTCTGATTATTCAGATTTGCGATTTCACGAATACCGTTGTTCTCCAACCACAAGGATTTCAAACCAGTGTATTTTTGAAGATTCTCGATGAACGAGAAACCTGTTGGACACGAGTTTAACATTAACGAGTTGAAGGATTGGTTCTCTCTTATGATAGAGAAAACAAAAATTATGTAACAGCTTTTTTCTCCTACGATCGATAAATATTAAAATGATATTTGGTGAGTTCGAGCTTTATATACAGGGTCTCTCATTTCGAATTCACAACTACACAACTTTTCTGTCACACCTCATACGTTTCTTTTGGAAAACTTCTCCGCGAAATGACTTTGAGGGTCGAGAGAGAAAAAACATAAAGAAAGTGATAGTAGTTAAAGCAATGATAAAAGATACAAGAAGTTTTCATGTTCGCCACAATCATTCAAAATATTTGAAAATGTTTTTCGAGCAATTCTTTCGAGACAAGTAATTCAAAAGTTCATGGTCCATTGGTATCTGTTCTGATATCAAATTCATCTATTTACATAGATGGGCTTGGGACAATTTTCTGTAGTTTCAAATAAAGCGTCAGATTCGAATTTTTTCGTGTTTCTTTTGATTTGATTCTATGTAAATTGAAGAATCCCTCTGTTGGATCATTGAAAAACATCACTACGTTCTATATTCTCTGCACATACATGGTATAGATTTCCATTCAACTTCGGGGAATTTTGAATAAGATATATCACACTTTGAGAGAAAAGATACAGTCGTTTATATTTAATGGAATACGAGATGTGCATTCTTCAGAACTCTGAAAAAATTTTGTTCCAAAATCTTTGTGGAATTCCAATTGGATTACGATTGAATTGTATCAAAAACGTCTTTCAGCATCCCTTCTTTGCACAGCATTGAAGAATTCTTGAAATATGCTTAAAGAATCCTCGTGGGGTTGGATCAGAATGAATCCCTGGGGGATCCTTTTATTTTTTATGGGGTTGCACGAGACGAGATTCTCGACGATACTTTGAAGGTATCGTCTCGTCGGTATCGGTATCGCCCAATATTTCTGATGAAAGTAACAATACTCCACCATTATACTCCGAATATCAGTGTAGCAGTATCAGCTGGTCGAATGAACAGTACAGCTTTGTTCAGTTCCACCAGAAAGACATAGAAAACCGATATTTCAGAGTACGGGAGCAAAGTTTTGGAACACAAGCCCAGTTGTATATAATCAATTTATTCGACAGTAGGGTCTCCATCTCAGCAAGGAACTCTCAAATTTCTCCAGAATAGTATACAATTTCGAGCAATTTCCACATTGAATCATCTTATTAGAGTTCATTAAGAGGATACCAGCGTATCATCCGAATAAATATTTTATTGTAAGATTTCTCCGAACAGAATTTATGAAACCCCTGGTGAAAATGAAGCGGATGGAGCGACGCGGAAGAGTAAACGAAACAGTATTTAAGCGCAAAAGAAGTGGAAATTCAAAGGTTTCTACTCTTCATCTGTTTCAACATTCTTCACCAGGGACAGTCTGAAATTTTCAGGAAATAATATTCGATACTCTATGTATTGCGCTATCGAAGATTATCCTTCGAAAATTGTAGACTGTTCCATAAATTTGGTACAGAGAAGTCTCACAGACGAAATGTTTCTTACGCTGATATACGGAGAAAAATGCCGCTCGAAAATATAAGAATTCTTGTTATTTTTCTCAGTGAACTAGGAACAGAAATATAATATTTGTAATATGAATTTTTATATATAAATACGGAAGATTACGAATATCGTAGGAAAAATTATAGGTAGGATTGAAGTTTGAAACGCTGAACGTTAAATTTTATAAAGCATATAGTGAAATTCAGTTATTAATTCATAATCGCCCTTATTTTTATGTGAAAATCCATTTTACAAACCTTATTCTTGTTTCTGGTTCAGCAAGCAAAAGGAAAAAAAGTAATATATTTTTTTCTCCGTATATCTCCTTAAGACCTATGTTGAATTTGTTCAAGCAACTGATGATATTCATATGATATTATTGGAATATTATCCACAATTGAGGGGGGGGGGGGGTATGGTTATTTCGACGGAAAAAAGACATGTTTTTAAGATTTTTTTCTGCTTATACAGATGTTGTAAGTTTATTGAGTCAATCTCCATATGATAATGTAACATTCCAACAATACTTTACTAAATTTTCATCGCAAAATGTTGGAAATTGAGCGAGTGATAAGAAATCTCCGGAGGTGCCTCGAAAATCAGTTGTTTTGCCGTGTTCACGATAACTCGAAATCTACTGGACCAATCGTTTTGAAATTTTGCACAGTACTTTTTCACATGATTTCCCAGGTAACATCGAGGGCTTTTTTTCTTTTTAATATTTGTTGATTTTACAACAACAAATAGGCTGATTGTTTCATGCGAAAATCGGTTTTCTTGCTTCAAAGTGTCGCGAAAAATTTAAAAGTGAAGAAAAAAAAAATCTCTTCGTCATTACCTCGAAAAACATCTCCTTTAACGAATGCATTTTGGTTTTTTTGTTTCAGATGATTCTGTCACAAGTTATCGTGAACACCGCAAAACAACTTTTTTTCGAGGCACCTCCGGAGATTTCTTATCACTCGCACGATTTCCAATATTTTGCGATGAAAATTTAAAAAAATATTGTTGGAATGTCACATTATCATATGGAGATTGACTCAATAAACTTACAACATCTGTATAAGCAGAAAAAAATCTTAAAAACATGTCTTTTTTCCGTCGAAATAACCATACCCCCCCTTAATTTTCAAATGATCTATTATTTTTGTATGAATATCAATTGATTGAGGCTGAAATTCAATATGAATGTATGATTAATTTCCGTACCAGTCTTGATATTTGGAAACACTGTGTTTGCCCACTGAAAATTGCTCTAAATATCTATGAATATCTTTGAAGAACTATGAACACCTCTGAAAAACTGCACTGAAAGTCTTTGAGATTTTCAGAGATTCCTAGTTAAATTTTTCCCCCAGGCAATTTTCAAAATGAGACCATCCCGTGTGGAAATCAATTCTTGGCGGCGGTTAGGACCAAACTAGGCGTCCTCGTTTTGTTTGAGGCCCTGTTTTGGTTACCCTTATACACTCGGAGAAAAAAAGTTGCTGAAACAGCAAACCTCGGAGATTTGCTTTGCTGATATGGCAAAACTGGTTGCTGACTTAGCAAATAATTTGCTGTCACAGCAAAAATCTTGCTCTTTTAACAAGCGCTTGCCATTCAGCAATCCGAGATTGTAGATATACAGACAACTAGGAAATTTTGCTGAATTAGCAAATATCTTGCCAAAATAGCAGAATTTTTGCTGTAACAGCAACCGTTTTGCTGATTTAGCAAAGCAGATTTTTCGGAATCGCTTTTTCAGCAAGAATTTTTCTCCGCGTGTAGAGCCTAGACAGGATTGTCACGCCCTCATCTTCATAGCCTGCATAGTATTCCCAACTTGGGCCTATGTGGGACACCCATGATGAAGCTGATGTAGGCGATGAAACTAGGACCTTTAAAAGGATAATAAATTGTTGCGAATATCATCAAATTGAATGAATATTGCAAGAAGGAAACTTCTCCGATTGGAAATTGGGCTATGTCCGGGCCCTGTGAGGGTATAACTTGGGCAATCTCTAGGAAAATCTCTGACACTGAATGAATGAAAACGTATCTGGATTCCTATGTTTCCGAAAGTTATTCTTCCAGTGCTCTTAGTTTCCAGCACGGTGTAAGAAGAATAGGTGATCCAACGGGGGCGTGACGTTTGTGATTATTTTCCAGTATTTACGAATTTGACCACTAGCAGCGCTGTTGACATGACAAATAATGTAAACAATAATGGCAGCGTCCAAGGAACACAAATAACCTCGAAACATTATATTGCAGCTGCGCGATTACTCCTCAATTTAATGCTCTATCTTTACGTGATGAAGAAAGCAATTCATTAATTATGACAGCTACTCTCAAACTTGGCATATTTATAACAAATTACCCACTTGAAAAAAAATCTAAAAAACATCAAAATTTCTGTCCCGCATCTTGTTATATGCAGGATTAATAACTCACTCATCGTTAGGATTAAGGGTTTGAGAAATACAAATGAATGAATAAATATTAGTGTTAATTTCCAACTCTGATAAACAGGTTAAGTGTTGGAAACAAAACGCCATTTTTGTTGTTAAAATTTGTCAAGCTGCACATATGCCATCTGGTGAACTATCAATGAAATTCTAAGAACTTGTCACATCCCCACCACCAAAAAATGAGGCCAGTTGGATCATCTATTCTTCCCAGTGAACAGCATATGTAAATGTTACATAACACATAAATCACAAGTTACATAACTCTGTTACGTATATGTGATGTAAATTTTACATAACACATAAATCACAAGTTACGTAACTCTGTTACGTATACATGATGTAATAATTACATAACAATTTACGCTCATTATATTAAGTCACAATTTGTTATTTCTATGTTACGTTTTATTCACTTCATATGCAAGGGACCTGAAGAAAACATGATTTTGAAAGTTGATGTTATGTATTAGTTATGTATTTGAGTTACCAAAATAAGAGTGTACAATCAACAGAGTAATTGGGTACGTAAAAGTTACGTCAATGTTACGTTCAGCGTTATTGCTGAGAGGATAGGGAAATTGAATTTTCATGTGATAAAAATTTTGTTTCCCATTACAGCGTTCTGCCATCGGCATTACATTGCAGTTATATATTGGTTACGTAAAGATCCTACTTCTTTATGTAAGTAACTGCAATGTAACATTGTTCCTCACATGGTTACGTAAATGAGTAGGAAATTGTGAGTCACATGTGACTCACATGTGACTCCCAAGTTACGTAACCAGTTACTTGACGTTATGTAGGTGTTATGTAATATTTACGTAACTGTGTTCACTGGGTTCTCACACCGTGGTTTCCAGGTTATAACAATTGAAGCTCGAAATAAAAATTCCAAAAATTTGATACGCCTTTGGCTGACTGGAAAAAATATTTTGATTACCTTTCTGAAAATTTACATACAAAAGTGGATAGATATTTGAATTTGTTTTTAATTTGATGGTAACTTTACGTAAAGCATAGATCTATCGAAAGTTAACCCTCAAAGAACATTTTGCTGGAGCAAATCCATTTGTCTTTCATCTGAGGAATATCATCCAAATATCGTGGGGCCCAGTGCAGGATGAACTTTGAAAATTCATATGGGCTCAAATGAGCTCCCTAAGTTGGCCCAAGTTCAATGCTTGATGTGGGTCGAGTTTGGGAATTATTACGGGGCCTGGAATCAAAAGCGTAACACCCCAAGTTGGGGCCAATCCAGGTGTCCTAACCAGGGCCACATTCCAAGTAGGGATTATAAACCTGGCCCAGGTCTGAGCACGGACAAATTTTCACACTGGTACGGATACTGGTCTCGAGCCTCGTGCACCCCTAATTTTTTAATATGTGAAAGAACTCCCAAAGATTCAGTTACGAATTCTCAGAGGACTTCCCAGCAAACACAAATGCAGGCCCTCCGCCGGCATCGCAGGACCATCAGCGGCCTACTGAAACGCCAGTAATCATTGTTTGTAGGGTTATTTCCAAATATGTTCACAAATAACAATTCAAAATAGCCACAAGCTTGCCTGAAGACCTTGCCGCAAGGTTGTATTGCTATCTGAATTGAAATAATTCTCAGAATTTTTTAAAATAAGTTGGAAAGATTATTAGATTGTTGCGTCTTCTCTCCCTCTCTCTCTCTCTCTCTCTCTCTCTCCCTCCCCACACAGCACTACACATCCCAGCAATATTGTCAGAATATTACATTGGAAATGTGTAATATTCTGCACTGAGAAAAATGTGTTTCGTAGAACTAGCAATCACAGAATTGTTGGCATTTTATTGTTGGAAATACAATAATTTTTGTTCTTATAGCAATACATGTTGTCTTGTTAACAATAAAATTGTCAACTCAGCAATGTGAACGGTCATATTTTCACGATTTTTATTGTAGGTTGACATATGACAATGCTGAATTGTCACATATCAACCAGCAATAAAATTGCTGAATTTACAATTTTATTGTTAATAAGACAACTATATATTGCTATAAGAACAAGAATTATTGTGTATTCAACAAGGAAATGTCAGCAATGCTCTTATTGCTAGTTCTACGAAACACATTTTTCTCAGTGTGGAAAACATCTCAAGAAGATTGTCAGAATGTCTACAGGATGTCTCTTGTCACCATCTTTGTAACATTCTGGGAATATTCTGAAAAATTGCTGAAATCATTGAGGTAACATTCTGAAGATATTCTGAAATATTGCTGTGATCATTTCAGCGATATTCCTCACGGAAAAAATGTAACAATCAGAAAAAATTGAAAAGCTCATGGAACTTTGGGTTGAAAAAAAATTTCTTCAGAGTTTACTTCCACAAATGTTGGATGAGCTTGGCAAGAATCACTTTGAGTGTAAGAAAACCTGCTTATTAGAGAGTTCCCCCAGTGGGGATTGAACCCGGGTTCTGAGAGTGAGAGTCAAGGCTTCTATCACATCAGCGAATCTCCGAGTAATCATCGTGATGGGAGTTTGAAGAATTCGTTTCCATGGAATATACGTGGAATTACCAATCGATTTAGAATCTTCTGACCTGGAAAATGAGTAGCACTCGAGAGGAACGTTTTTCAAAAACTGCACCGACAAAATTTACCAAGTGCTGGAGCAAATTGACGGAAAAATTTCAAAAATTTCTCTTTATAGGATTTGAACCAATCGATTCAGAATTTTCTAAAATGAAAAGTGAATGAATAGGTCGCAGGAGAGGCGTTTTTTCGATCTTGAATTATAAATTTCACCAAGTCCTGGTTCAGGTGTATGAAAATTCATTTTGCTTCATAAAATATTGCTACTGTCATATTTTCAGAATATTTCATTTGCGACAAATTTAGCACACTCCCCATCGTAGATTTCCAGAACATTACACATCATTATATGCACAACAATGTTCCAATAGGAAGATTCTCAAAACATTTTTAACGCAATATTGTATCTGGAATATCTATAGGATCTTGTATAAATATTTCACAGAGAATGTTCTGAACGAGACATTGTAATATTCTAGAAATATTACTGAGACATTGGGTGCTGTGTGGGCCCAATCAGGAAAATCCGTAATATGCCAATGTTGACAACAGGTGCAGTACAGTGCCAGTATTGGGTCTCCAACACTTGGTCGACACGTACGGGATCAGTACTGGATACATAAAAATACAGTAATATGCCTGTACTGATAAACCAGTACTGAGAACTTAATACCGGCCAGGTACTAACCCAGTACTGGCCCTGCACTGATTGCGAATAATGGCATCAGTACTCAACACTGTAAAAAAAATTTGTTGAATTCCAATGCTTGGAAATTTACAAACTTGGTTTGGAAAAATAATTTCCGAACCTTTTTTGTAAATTGCCGAACAAAAGTTTGTGAATTCTCAAAAATCTTCGTGAAATCACAAAATTTTTTGAATGTTTACAAACTTTTGTTTGGTAATTTACAAAAAAAGTTTGTGTAAAAAACTGCCAAACTTCTTTGGCAGTGTAGGAAGTATATTTTTTACAGTGAATCCCCAGTTCTGAAAAGCGTTATCATTCCAGACAAATGCCAGTACCCTGCCAGTCTTGGCTAGTACTGGTGCAGTACTGCGCCTGTTGTAAATTTTATGCTAGAAATTTATGAGTGCCTCTGAAATTCTCTGAAATTTCCAGAAGTATCAGATCACGTCATCTGGAATCTTCGTCTTTCAAAAGTGGGTAATCGATACCGGACGTCATCATTCCACAGTTGGATCGATGTCAGCTGCCAACCAACAGCCAAGCACTGAACTATCGATGATGCTTGACTTCTCATCAATATCCACTTTGATTGTCACCTTTGTTATCTGTTGGGGGGGTTTTTTCTTGTGGAAAATTTTTCCATGAGCCTTATGAAACTAATCGCACAATTCTAATGAGATATTTGAACATTCCACACCAGTTTTGAACCAAAATGAACGGTATGTGGCCAGTGCCGAGGCTACGCGAGGATTTCAATCACAATGTATTTGAGATTCGTATAGATTCTACGCACGGAAAAAATAATTCAGCTGCAACAGCTAAGTAGCTAGCACGGATACGGACAGCCATTAAATTAGCTCCTGTAGCTAAATTTGAGCTGTTACAGCAAAAAAATTTGCATTTGTAGTTAATTTATTTGCGGTAACAGCTAAAATTTAGCTGCAGGAGCTAATTTAATGGCTGTCCGTGTCCGTGCTAGCTACTTAGCTGCTGCGGCTAAATTATTTTTTCCGTGCAGAAACACCCTTAAAATTCAGAAGAATCCGAATTATGTCAATGTTGACAACAGGTACAGTACAGTGCCAGTATTGGATCTTCAACACTTGGCCAACAAGGGCGGAATCAGTACTGGATACATAGAAATACAGTACTACGCCTGTACTGATGAGCCAGTGCTGAGAGCTCAACGCCAGCACCGCACTAATCGCGAATAATAGTATTAGTACTCAATCCCCAGTACAGAAAAGCGTCATCATCCCAGACAAATGCCAGTACTCTGCCAATCTTGACCAGTACCGGTCTGTACCACTGCAGTACTGCACCTGTTGTTAATTCCTGGTTGAGAAGAATGCAGATAATGCAAAACAATTTCATGAACACGTGTTGAAAATTGCATGAATTTCCAACTCTTGATTTCTTTTTATAAAAATAACACAAAACACATGTCATGACTTGATTTAATCATTCCTTCGATAAGTGATTACCACTCCTCAAATTATTCTAACCTCATTCATGCCCATTCAAAATTCTCTTCATCGAATACATAATTAATGAATTAAATTTTCCACGCTGTAGATACAAAATTGACAAATAAATCATCACACGTTTATCAGCTCTTTGGAATCCTAACGAACCAATCCATGAACTCGCAATAATAATTCTTTACATTATTGACTCTCGATTATCACGCAATTACCAACAATTCAATCGATAATAAATGTAATCTCAATGCAGACCACGTATTCTTTTTTCCCCTGTTTTTTTGACAAACATTCAAACAAAAGTGACGAATCAACAGAATATTTTGTCACGTTCGTGTTCAAATAAAACCTCAGCAATTTGAAAATTTGCACATTTTCACTCCATAGCGAAGAATTCAATGCGTTGACGGTTGTTGGAATGATACATCACTCGCATTGATGCGTTTTAAAAATTGTAAAACAATGGTTATCGACTTACCTTTATAATGTAAGTACAGAACGTCATTGAGATGCGGTGTCTGATAGAGTCTTTGCTCCTTGCAATGCTTCTTTATGAATTCTTCTGTCATTCTGATGACATGGATATTATATAAAACACAAAAGAGAATGGTATTGTGTTAACACAACTTTACCTCGATTAATATTACATTTAAATGATACAATAAATATACAAAGGAATGAAATTTAATCCTCTATTCGATCTGTACAAGTTTCAACTTAACGAAATATAAATACTGAAATATGTGAAACAGAATTTGATATTCATAAAACTACCTTGTGCCGTGTTTTTTTTCATCATATTCATAAATTTTATCTTCGATAGATGGGGTTTGTGATGTCAAATCTTCTTCAAATGTTTCATCCTCGCTCGCATTCGATGTTTCCAAATTTGATGTTTCTTTGATCTCTTCTTCGTTGTTCAATTCAGTTTTTGAATCAATTTCATTCTCGGGAGGGATGTAGGAAAGAGTTTGATGATACACTTCCTCTTCCTCTTCTTCTTCTTTTTCTTCTTCTTTGTGATCGTTTCTCTTTTGCTCTTCGTTTTGAATTTTCAATTCCTCAACGATATTCTCCTTTTCCAAAGGTATTTCCATCTTCCCATTCGAAGTGGATTCTGAATTCTCACTCGACCGAAGAATCTCTTTTTGGGACTCGTTGAATTCATCTTCCAAATCCTTCAGAGCACCGTTTCTCTCGTGCTCGATTTTTTTCTTGGCATCGATTATCCTCAATCTAGACTCCTCGAGCAGTTCCTCGCTCTTCTCCTCCAAGGATTCATTCAAACCGACGAATTTGGAAAATTCTTCGATAAAGTCCCTCATTTTGCTCCGTTCCTCGTTCTCCTCGTTGTCGTGATTTCCACCATCTTCTTGAATTTTCGGCAATATTTCCCAAGATTTCGATTTTCCTTCAGTCGCATCGTCGTCGTGGGAATCTTGAAAGAGTAATTCATTCCACAAACAATCGTCGACGTTTGTGGTGGTTTCTTGAGAATCTATCATCTCCTCTTCATCCTCATCCTCGAAATTCGAAACTCTTCCCTCGTTCATTCGATTCTTCCTACATCTCTTTTTAAGTTCTCGATTCATGTTTTCCAGTCCCTCGATGTAGCTGTCGAACATACGATTTCTCATTCGTTCTTCATCGTCCTCATCATCCGCTTCCCTGTATTCCTCCTCGTCCTCGTCATCGTCCTCGTAATCATCATCATCTTTCATGAATTTCTCCTCGTTGGAAACCATACAAGAGTTTTGTAAAAATTTGGAAAAATCGTGGATCTTGTCTTTGGAGGAATCCTCGTTCCACGTGGAGTTTTTGGGGAAATTGAATTGAGGTCTGGCAAAGAATTCTTCGGCGCGTATCGTGCGATCGTTTTGTCCATTCGACTCGTCTTGGTCGTTCTCCTCTTCGTCCTCGATATTATTGAAATCGGAAGTGAGGGTATCGTCGCTGGAATCGCCGCTATTGCTAGACATCGCTCGATTCAAATGAGAATGATGGAATCCCGAAAAATGGCCTTGGGGATCGTCGAGGATCGTATCGAAGTTGGTACAAGGTAACCATGTCGCGTTACTACTCCACTTTGCAGCCGTCGCCGTCGACATCGATGTCGCGGATCTCGACGATTTGATCTCGGGGTACGATTTGTTGCGGGACAATTCTTTCATCAGGATATCGTTTTTTTGCAACTCCGATTCCATTCTCGTGAAAATCTCGAGGGACGAACATTTGGCGATTTGAAAGTCCGTCGAGGCGCTCTTAAATACCTGCGATTTTCAAATATAACTCAATAATCTTTCATGATCAATAGTTCTTTGTACTTACATCCTCGTCGTTTAATAAATAATCGTCCACCGTTTTATCCTCTATATCGTAAATTGATGACTCGCTAGGAAAGTTTGTTGGATTGTCCTCTATCTCTTCGATAATCAACTTGGAATCGTTCATCTCTCGAACGGGAAAATCTCCTTATTTTAATTTATATTCGTGAAGTATCGGAGATTTGGAAAGGAACAAGGTGAGGATGAACACAATGTGTCATGTGGTAACCTATTCCGTGGAACTACATGAAATTGTGCTACGTAAACGAACTCCGGGTTCTCATAGCAACGACGAACGGCATAATCGATTCCACTCTAAGATAATTTCAAATCGCAGAAATGTTTTATGCGTTGATAAAAATCCACAACAATCTACATCGAATTTTCTTATCGACAGCACAATTTTGTTCCCGATAAAATTTATGTTAAAAATCTTTGTTGTTATAAATCTGAGGGATAGTATGGTTTAAAATGTAAAAAGCTCATGGAAATTCTGATACGAATTGAAAATTCAATGAGAGTGGCCGTGAAATTGTGATAATCAATCCGGCGAATCTTCTGCGTGTACCGTCCTAACTTCGTGACATTGAATGTGAATTTTTCTATTCAATTACATGTGTATGTTTCTTCTATTTTGCGTTTATTACACATTCATGTGGTTATTGATTTAATCATTTGGAAGATAGAGAATGGAATTCAATCGTTGAAGATTCAACGTAGGCTAAGAAATTCTCATCTCCTTGAAGTTTCATATCGTTCTTATAGAAACGAAAGGAAAATTTCTTTCAAATTCTCAAAATATGATGAATGATAATTATTTATGTTCCTAAATTCACTCTTTGGAACAGAAAACATCGTTCAAAGTATGCACTGCAAGATCTATAACAGCTAATTATTTCCTTATTCGGTGACTTATTTTAACCCTAGAACTGACATGTGGGGTCTTTTAGAACCCCAGAACATTTTTTTCTACCGCAGCATCTGAGCCTCTCTTCATCTTTGTAGTTTGTCACCCAAATATTTTCAAAGTATACATTCTGACGAACAAAAACCGTCCATAGTGAGTTGAAATCCGTTCAGTTTCAAATGAGATACAGCCATTTGAAATTTCCTGTGTTTTTCACGTGCCCGTTCTAGGGTTAATAAACGATTCAAACTTCAGTAACATGAAATTTCAATTTTTCATGGTCAATACATGAGAATGAATCATTACAAAAATTTTTATCCTGTAGTTACAAATGCACTTTCTGAGAAGAGAGTTCATTTTCTGAGAAACAGCTCAGAATGAGTGGGATAATTTTGAAATTTTCAAACTATTTTATCTACTCTTGGTGCATCTTTTATTGTGAAATATTGCTGAAGTTTGAATCGTTTATTGAAACGAATTGAATCGAATAACAAAATCCTCACTTGTTAAAACCCCTTAAAAACCTTGAAGTACATCTTTTAAATTATATTTCCAGTTCTTAGTAATTGGTTTTAGAAGCTCAACACCGATGCTCCATCTCTTTTCGTGAGTTTTGAATTCTTCGTTCTAAAAAAACGATTCGAACTCCAAGAACATTGCTATAAAAGGATCGAAATACTGGCATTGCAGTTCTTCCCCGGGATAAGAAAATCCATTAATTCCCATTAAACCTGCAGATTTCCGATTCCAACTGATTAAATCCATTGGATTTGAATCGGGAATCTGCAGGTTTAATGGGAATTAATGGGTTCTTCTACCCGGAGTGAGATCAATGCTCATGTTATGGAACCCCAAAGAGAAGAGGTGCCCAGTCAAAGACACCAGAACCCGTGAATTAGCTCATTTTTAAATCAAAATCGCATGATCCACAGTATGAAAAGCTTTGAACGTAACATAATGGGTTCAATGAGTGTGAATGGTCATTTGCCATTGCAGAATTTGTATCACTTAATGAAATTCGATAGGTGATTTACACCAGGATTACCAGGATTGGCCCAATCGTCGACGTAGCGCATCGTTACTAATGCGGAACTAACATTTTCCACGCACTGCTTTACATCGAAACAATTCAATTCGAATAAAAACTGTGTACAGACTTTCTTTGATGGAAATAGAAGAACTGTATAGAAATATTTTCCAATTTTATTGAATCGTGTTGGCGCAAAATGGTGCGCAAACAGTGACTGCTGTCATGCCGATGATATTTCACCATAGTGAGTTACCGCGTTTGCTCACCTCCAGCAATCGATCGATTGAGAATAATTTATCGAACATTTTATTATCCAAACAGGGTTTTACGATCAGCCCAATAATGGTGTATGACTGGGCCGTAGCGGGAATTAATTGTACGATAATGACACCCATTAACGGCATTCACCACCTTCCCAAAAAGTTACTAGATTCCAAAATCACCCCCCCCCCCAGTTTCCTCAGAAACAAACAAATAAAATGAAAAATAAAGAGTAGCTGCACTTTCTTTGATATGCTAAGAAGATGCACCTGCTCATTAAAATCGATTATATTCATTAATCGTTGAGAAAACTGGGGGGAGAGATCTAGTAACTTTGCCTCTGATGAATGCCCTTAAGGGGATTCATTACTCCCTGCAAAAGTTACTAGATTCCAAATTTCTCCCCCCAGTTTTCTTCAGAAACGAACACATAAGATGAAAAATAATGAGGAGCTGCATTTTCTTCAATAGCCTAAGAAGATGCACCTGCTCATTAAAATTGATTCTATTCATTGATTAGTGAGAAAACTAGGGGGAGAGATCTAGTAACTTGGCTTATGGTGAATCGCCTTAACCCGTGTGGAAATCAATCCTAGGGATTCCAAAGTATGTCCGGGCTCCGGAAGGGTATAACTTGGGCATCCAATATAACAGTTTCACACCCACGGCCAATGTGGGTCTCATTTGGGGTTGCTAGTGTACTCCCCGAATATTTTAATCTGGGGATGGCAACCCACAGCCCATATAGGCCCTGGGCCTAGATTAATAAGTATAACACCTGGCCATTATAAACCTGGCCCAGTTCTGAGCCCGGAAAAATTTCCATACGGGTAATTTTGGAATTTTCAAACTATTTTATCTACTCTTGCTGTCAATCGTTCATTGAAACAAATTGATATCCGAATAACGAGATACTCACCTGTTGAAGTCCTTTCAAAACTTTGAACATTACATCCTTTAAATTGTATTTCTAGGATCTAGTAATTGATTTTGGAAGCTAAACACCGATGCTCCATCTCATTTTGTGAGTTTGAATTTTCGTTCTAAAAAAACGATTCGAACTTCAAGAACATTGCTATGACAGGATCGAAACTCTGGCATTGTAGTTCTTCCCCAGGATAAAAGAAACCCATTAATTCCCATTAAACCTACAGATTTCCGATTCCAACTGATTAAATCCATTGGATTTGAATCGGAAATCTGCACGTTTAATGGGAATTAATGGATTCTTTCATCTAGGGTGAAATCAAGCCTCATGTTATGGAACCCCCAAGAGAAAAGGTGCTTTGAACGTATCTCAACAGATTAGGAGAGTTAGTTTGATATAAGAGGAACACTTTTCAAAGCAGAGTTGCAAACCCCCTGTTTGAAACTAATGATCCCTCAATTCATATATTTTCTCCCTCATCGTATTAAATGCAACAACAATCAACATCCATAAAAATTCATCACATTCATCCTAATTCATTGGTTTATCACTTTTCGTTAAAATTCATCGAATCGCTTTAGCAAGATTCATGAAATTTCATCGGCTATCATTAAAATTCATGCAAGATCATTACATTGCAACGTATTTCAATTTGATCCGATACAAAGTTTGCATCTAAATTTCCAGAGAAAATCCATAAATATTTCATCAAAATTCTTCATTTTCCATGATAATCCGATGAAATTCGGCCCAATCAAAATAAATGCAAAAGAAGCGAAGAGAGAAGAAAATTTGATTCACTCCTTTCTAAATTCTCTTTCTTCCTTTCTTTCTTTCTTTCTTTTTTTTCCACGAGCTTTCTTTTTCTCATTTTATGGAAATTCCTTGATCGAATCATTTCGCATTGTACCGAATAAGTGATATCAATACACCACTTAAAAAATATGTCAATTTAACGCGATGCTGAATCCGATTTACAATCGGGCTGAGAGTTTAGTAGGTGACTTCGTTTATACTGGGGCAAATGGTTTCTTTCGTGTGGTATAGCCTATTTAGCAGTACTTCTCTGCATTCACTTGAATTAATTTGCGAGTGAATGGTGCATGTATCGTGTAGAGAATCGATTCTTCTCTTTCCACTCCAAGACGGAATCTTTTCGTGAACGAGAGCAGCATTGTTTCTCCTCTTCTTCATTGAATTTTGATGATAATAATCAACTTTATGCAACAAACAAACAAACGCGCAAACGGTGCACGCGTCTTCTCCTCCTTCTCTCCTCTTCATTCAAATTGACCCAGGTCGTGGACAAAGTTGGGACTAAATTCATTTGTATTCGGATATCCGATACATTATCTCTTGTATCGATATATTATATATCCATATATATATATATACGTGTGTTTGTTTGTGTGTGTGTGTGTGTGTATAAGAAATCTTCGTTTGATTCTTTCAAGCGAATAGAAGAGGAATCAAGTTATGCTAATGGGAATGCGCTCTCGCGACGAGGACGATCGTGAAAAATACGAAAAATCGTTACGTCCTCGTCTCGAGGACATCTTACCGTGGGGTATCAGAGATAGGTTTTCTATCCTACTACGAGACTACCCACTCTTTGCTACCACTGCTGCTACTACTACTTCTACTACACGACGCATCGTTCTACAGGCGAACTCAATCGCTCTGGTTCCAACAGAACTTATTACTGTTTTTTTTTAATCGTCTTTCAAGGATTTTCTAGTTTATCCATCCTTGGAAGCAGCTATGGAGTCTATGCCAGAACCTATTTAATCAGAAACAATAATGTTGTTGATATTTGGGATAGTATTTTTGACTATCCAAATTTTCGTCCTGTGCTTTCTCGAAACTTACAAAAAAATTATTCCGAGAGAATATTAATATTCAACCCTTCGTCTGTAAACCAGGGTATTTCATGTCCCGGTCCAAACGATTTTGGTCAATTCTTTCTTGATTCCTTTCAAACAAAAATATGAGCAAATATTCAATTTTGAACAATGATATAATTGATATGTCGAGTTGAAGGTTTGTAAAGAGCGGCATGAATTTCTGCAGATATTTTGGCATCATTTTAAATTGGTTAAACAACAGCTGGACACGGATGACCCTGGTTCACAGACCGAGGGTACCAAAAGAACGTCTACAGACGGAGGGTTCAATCGAACTGAAAAGTAACAAAGAAACAGAAAAATTCTAAATAATGGAACACGTGTCTAATGTGATAGCTCGAAACGATATCAAAGAGAGAAGAGAAAGAGAAATGCTGATCACATTTTGATGATGAAATTGTTCAAAGAGGAAGGTAAGCGGAAAAAGTATCGGAGTATCGTGCGTGAGGGAAACGTGTTGAGTTTATAATTCGATTTTTGCTGTTTTTCTTTATTTGTTCTCCTTCTTCAATAAGATCTAACATGTGACGTGAGGTAAGATACACGTGTAGCTGCTGATAGACTTCTGTGAATAAAGAAAAAATAGATACGTATGTGTGCACGTACGTACAGCACATACGCGAGACAAAAGAAAGGAAATCAGCCAGGTAGGCAAAGGCACACTTCTCTTGACGTTATATATTCTTTCCTGTTCGAAACTGTCTCTCCCTCTCTCTCTTTCTCTCTCTTTCCCTCTTTTTCTCCCTCCGATCGCTATGGCACGTGCGAATTCGATATCAAATTGGGTGTACTCCCAATTCACAAGAGTCTCACGGTATTCATTGTTATCAATTTCATTCGCTATTCGGTACAAAGCGATTCTCGAGAAAACGTGGGTCCCCGGATTGTAAATAAGAAGCAGAGATAGATAAGTTATCTGTACAACGAATTTTTAACACTCATTGGAAATTATTTTTGGATATTGTAATTTGATGACATGGGAATTCTATTTTCTTTAAGAAATGTGGTGTTTGTTGAAACTATCCACGTGTTTCTCTCAACGTATATAACGGCCCAAGTGTGTGTCAAGGGCGGGGCCAGTCTACGCGTGGGGCCGAGCTGGATAGACAAACGGGACCAACCTTGAGATGATAACATCGTTCCCAGCTTGGCTGTATTGCTTTGCCCGAGGATTGGTAACACCATGGGCCTAGCATGAACCCAAACCAGCCAATCAATACTGCCCTTCCTTTTTTTTTTCCTGAAATTATATGAGCCCAAGACTGGACCAAAGTGGAACCGAAATTCACACACGCTGAGGATTGTACGCACATGCTCGGGATATAAATTCGGTATCACGTTTGTATTTTAGTGTACCAAAATAGCAATCATTACTCGTCTCTAGTGTTGCCGCGATCAAAAGAAACGAGCTGTGACGATCTTCAGATTCCAATGTTGCTCAACTCGACCTATGAAGAATGAATACTGGTTCGAATTCAGATTAGAACCGGGACTGAATCACGAGTGGATTCGTGTTGGGCTGCAATTCGGTCAATCTTGATTTTTAATCAATTCACACCACAATCGTTTCGAGCCAGATCGAAATTTGGATCGTGTTAAGATCGAATACAGATCATCATTTCAAACTCTCACTTTTCTGAAGATCGTATTTTCATCCAATTGTTGTTGCTACGAAAGAATTGATTTTCAATTGAATGAGGCTGGAATCTGAAGATCGTGATAGCTCGTTTTATGGATCGCGGCAACATTACTCGTCTCTGTTAGCGACTGTGCACAGAAATTCGTAGTTGTCACCGCAATTGACTATCTTTTCTAGCGATCATTCCATGATCTTTGTTCTCCGTGTACTCTTCTCGATACACATATTCCAATTTTTTCCGGATTCTTAAAATTCCTCAAAATTGTTCCCCAGATTCTCTTAACCCATCAAGTCCGAGAAATGCAGGATTTCAACTGTAATTTTGAAGGTTGCAAATTATATATAAATCATTAAAAACTCATGGCAAAAATAACTTTCCTACTATTTTTGAGGTTGTTCTCTCGGTTGCTGAGGTCAAAATTGCATTCAGATGGCGCTGGAATACCGATATGGCCGATTTAAAATAAAAAGTCGACGAAAAATTGGAGGATCCCTAACAGCACATCCACCAACTTCCACGTCGCATCCCCGTGGATAAATGGTGGACGTGGATAGAACGTGGATGAACGGAGATTCCACGCAGAGGCAACGTGGAGGCAACGTAGAAACACCCGGTGCTCTACGGGATGTTTGACTTTGTGATTTTTTCACGGGTTAAAAGTGCACTCACGATCATTCAAAACATCAACCAAGAGTGTAAAAAATATCTCAACTTCGCGATAGAATTTTTTCCCAGACTTGGAAAAGACCTAACCTCTCTCAATTCACCATATATTCACCAAAATAACTCGCAATTCTGAGAATCTAGAGGATATTGATGGAACATATAATTTTATTCGTTCAATATTCTTCAAGAGAAGTATCCGGAGATTTTTGAGGTCGCTGACTACGAATCCATCATCAGATTTTCAAAATTCAAAATGGCGGATCCAAGATGGCGGACGAAAAGTCCAAAAAAGCCTTGAAAATGGATGAAAATTGGTATGCTGCGGTTTTCTGAGGTCGCTGATTACGAATTCAGCATCAGATTTTTAAAATTCAAAATAGCGGATCTAATATGGCTTATAACAAAATTTATAACATCACTCAAAATCATGCAATAATGTTTAAACGTGAAGTTTGTGAAAGAAAATTGGTTGTTTCCGTCCGATAATTGTTCCGTATGCACGTTTCCCAAGTCAAACCACGTAGCGAGTTTATATTCTTATATGTTTTCCAATAACTCAGTTCTTCATGAGATAAACTTCGTCTCTATTTTCTAGGATTTACTTAATGATAATGTCGAATTCAATGACCCTAATAATAACTGATATTCACTTCTGATATCTTCATCACGCGTTCCCAGTCTAATTACACTTCAGAATACTAATATTTTCTAAATTATTGAACTCGAAATTCAGACATACTGAATATTCGAATGTTTTTCCTCACCTGCGGAGGGTAATTGATTCTCAGCCCGCTTTTCTTCTCCTCGCACTTATGATCACTTGAAACATGGCACCGAAACGCAAAAGAAAGTCAACAAATCGTGCAGATCATGAGGTTGACACATCGGATGATGATTATGATCAAATATTACTTCTACCAAATTCACATGATTCTGAAAGACTCAGATGAAGGATCCGATATCGATTACGATGGCAATTCCAATCAAATAAATGAAATTCTATCCGAGTGTTCATACAACGAACTATCCAGGTCATATGATGATAACCAAACAAAGCTTGAGAAAGATCATGATTATGTTTGGGTTGATGGTGAGAAAAAGTATAACAATGAACTAATGAATGAATGTTTTCTCAGTGGAAATCAAAGCAGATCTATGCGTGAATCTTCACATGTTCAACTATTTGAACACTTTTTTTCAATCGAAATGACAAATTATACAGTGGAAGCCATCAAAGGGGATGAATATACTCTAAGTCTGAATGATTTGGACACTTATTCAAGAATTTCAATTCTATCGAGTTTGAATAAACTTAAATATCAAAAAGATTATTGGTCTCTCGACCCTCTTTTGTGTTGCGAAATTGTTCGATCTGCCATGCCACGTGATACTTTTTTTGAAATCAAATCGAACATAGAGTGTTCAAAAACTAGCGATGGGAAAAAAGATGATCAAGCTTGGCGAGTGCTCCAAGCGAGTGATCAAGCTTCCGTAAGAATATTCAAAAGTTTGGTGGTTTTGAATCTGCGTTATCGGTGAGTGAAATGATGAAAACCGATACGATTCGGTTTGAAATTTTGAGGACTTTGTTCAGCAAACGGATATTCGTTTGATCTCGATCTGTACTGTGAGAAGGGATCACGGGTTAATAAACTAAACAAATGTGCCCACGGTACAAAAGTTGTCATGCATCTATTGGATAAATTTTCCAAAGATACACCCTCCTCTGACATATTGAAATATCATTCGTATCATGACAATTATTTTACTAGCTTTGATCTCGTGTTACACCTGAAAAAATTGGGACTGAAATCCACAGGAACTATTCGAGAAAGCAGGGTCCAAGTAGCATAAGAACATTTCAAATATTCTGCGTTCATTCCGTGATCATGCATAGAATATGCAGATGAGACTGTTTTACACAAATTCGAAAAATATGTTCTGAGAATGTGCACAGAATATACTTATCCAAAACTGTCTCATTCGAAGATTCTAAGAATGTTCATAAAACATTCTCAGAACTTCCAAGAACCTTCTTAGCATTTCTAACCTGTTGTGCTACTTGGGAGTATCGGCTAAAAATATAATTGATAAAAAAGCTCCCAGAGGCACATTTGTTTCAAAACATGATCAAAAGAGTGGAATCAATTATATCAGTGTGATGAATTATTCTAAGCAGGTCTCTATAGCTTCATCAGCTACAGGAGTGACTCCAATGTTACCCTCAAAACAATATAGTGCAAAAGATCATTCAAGAATATCTCTTCCATTCCCTCACGCTTCTCATGTTTACAATCGATTCATGGGTGAAGTAGATCTCCACGACAGTCACTGCAACAACGTGCAGACATGTATACGTAGTAAAAAGTGGACTTATGTAGTTTTCACATTTTCTCATGATTGAGAAGCTAACATGAATTTCAGTATGCCATATTGAATCCACCCTCTTGGCTTTTGAAAATCTGATGCTGGATTCGTTGTCAGTGACCTCAAGAACCTCAGTATGTCGATTTCAATCAATCTTCGAGGCTTTTTTTGACTTTTAATCCACTATCTTGGATCCGCCATCTTGGATTTTGAAAATCTGATAATGAATTCGTAATCAGAGACCTCAGAAACCTCAACATACCGATTTTCACCTACTTTCCAGGCTTTTTTGACTTTTCGTTCGCCATGTTGGATCTGACATTTTAAATTTTGAAAATCTGATGATGGATCCGTAGTCAGCGACCTCAAAAACCTCCGAGTACTTCTCTTGAAGAATATCGAACGGATAAAATTATATGTTCTATCCATTTCCTCTAGATCCTCAGAATTGGGAGTTATTTTCATGAATATATGGTGAATTGAGAGAGGTTAGGTCTTTTTCAAGTCTGGGAAAAAATTCTATCGTAAAGTTGAGATATTTTGTGCACCCTTGGTTGATGTTTTGAATAATTTTGAGTGCACTTTGAACCTGTAAAAAAATCACAAAGTTAAATATCCTTCAATTTTTTGTTGAATTTTTGTTTTAAATCGCCCATATTGGTATCCGAGCGCCATCTGAATGCAATTTTGACCTCAGCAATCCAGAGAGCAACCTCGAAAATAGTAGGTACAGGTATTTTCACCACTCATTTTTCCTTTCGGAGGATTCTGAATCGATTAGTCTATATCTGACGGAAACGAATTTTTTAAAATTTCCTATCAATTTGACCCAGCACTTGGAAAAATTTACAAGTTGAGGTCGAAAAAATCCCCTCTCCCACGACCTATTCATTTTTCGTTTCATAAGATTCTGAATCGATTGGTCTATAACTTACAGGGACGAACTTTCAAAATTTTCTATCGATTTGACTCAGCACTTGAAAAAATTTACAAGTTGAGGTCAAAAAAATCCCCTCTCCCGCGACCTATTCATTCTTCGTTTCAGAAGATTCTGAATTGATTGGTCTATACCTCACGAAAACGAATTTTTCAAAATTTTCCATTGCGATGATTCCCATAAGTGGTACTTCAAGATTACTGTAGTCATCTCGGAGATCCGCTGATGTGATAGAGGCTTTGCTTCTCACTCGCAGGACCCGGGTTCAATCCTCACTGAGAAAAGTTCCTAAAAATGGATTTTCAATGTGGTGTCTCTTCCGTAATGTCATTCAAGTCGAACTGGAAGGAGATTTGTAGAGATAAACTCTGAACAAAAATTTGTTTTCTCAAGCAAAAGTGAATAGATAAAACAGAGATTTGTAGAGTAATGCAGAAATATGCAGAGAAGTATTTAATGTAATATGGAGATCTGGCGAGTTTTGTACGAATTTTGTGGAGAAATTCATAAAATATTACGAAGATTGGAAGAATTATGTACAATTTTGCAGAGTAATGCAGAAATTTGTAGAGTAATATTTATGGTTAAAAATTCTGTAAATTTCTCAAAGCGTCCGAAATCTGACAGTTATGTAGAAAAATCTGAAGAGTTTTGAAGAATTTTGAAGAGAAATATTTTTATTGGGGAACCATTGAACATTTTGCGTCTTGCGATATTTTGGATATCTTGTAAAACGCTTTTAGATATCTTTCAGACGAGTTTGAGACAAGAATTGATCTGAAACTTATTTAAAAATGTGACATAGGACATTTGAAGCCGGTTGAAAATAAGAAAGATTTCATTGCCTCTAATAAAAACTTCATTGCATCAAGAAAATCTCTAAGTCTTATTTGAAAAAACGCTCATGGTGATCTCAAGATTCAATATTCCAACACCAAGATTATCAAATTTTACTTGAGACAAGAGAATTCTTTTGTTATCAGAAGAAGAATTAGAATCATCCCTATGTTGAGAAAACAATCTTCTCATAAGAATTAAATTTTTGGTACAATAAGAAAACCTTTCTGTGGGTGAGAGTACAAAACCCAAGCAGCATATGAATTCTGGAAAAAATTCAGAAAGCACGAATGTTTCTCTATCGTACACGGAAAGACCGGGTCTATTAATATTCAGGAAGAATTTATCAACGTTTAGAAAAATGACTGCCAATTCAGGAAAAAAGAGGATCGCTGGAAAATATTCGTAGTGAGCCTATCAAAAATTCGTAGTCAAAATATGAAAAGTTGATAGTTTCATTGGTATTTTTCACAGTGAACAAGCATCAAATGTTAATACATCGACTACTTTCCGTGTGAGATAGCGGAGAAAGACTTTTGCGTACAATACCAGAGAAGTATAGAAACGATTCTCTCGAAGAGAACACCTGAAGTGAAGATCTCATGTCCAGCTCAAACGTGATGAGAGTATTGATCAATTTACATCTCTGATGAACAATGTCAGCATATGATAAGAGTTGATGATGCTGATATTGAAATAATATGTCCGAAAGGAAGATCGTATGAAAGGAGAGTACGTACAAAGCCAACCTACACGTCACATAGAAATATAAAGAAAAAGGGAAGGAAGATCATTCTTCTTGTTTTAATTGCAAATCAGTAAAAAAAACAAAAAGAGGGTGCACGTGTAAATTTGTATCAAATAATTCGATCGATTACTAAATCAACTGGTAGTGTAAAAATAATCGATAATTGGAATTTTTAATTCACATGTGCCACTCTCGTTCTCTCTTTCTATTGCTATTTTTATAATGACACAGATGTCGAATAATAGTAAAAACTAGTTTTTTCCTCCTCATGTGGGTACGTGAAGACGTCATACCATATCAAAAATACCCACATCGATCACGTGTAACCCATTTATCGTATGATACCTTCTTTTGTGATCCACAAAAATGATTGGATGAAGCACTCGATGACATTGTTGGGTATAAATATATTAGTAACAATGTAGATTTATCAGAAATGTTCAGGCTAATCTAGTATCGATATTGACTCATTAGTGTTTGCGTATTGTGCAAAAATTCGTTATCATGTCACTCATGTTTCGAGGAACTAATGAACAGCGTATCCAATCGAGTTTGAGAAGAATATATATAGTCCTCGTTGATGTTCAATCATGCACTTTTGCAAATGCATTTCATTGAAAATTTTCCCACAAAACGGTGGATGGGTTTCAGCTAACGTTGCCACGATCCGAGCTCGACTTGGCTCATCTTGTTTTTGACAAATAGGCTCGGCTCGCAAATCGGATCGAAGCTCGGATTGGGTCGAAGATCGTCTTCGTACTTTGTTGAAAACAAACGCGAATGCAAAATTCTTGCATCCAGGGGCTCCTTGAAATAGAGCATACAGTACAGGCCATAAGTTTGAATTACCCCCAAGACATTCAACAGTTTTACATCTTCGCTGTTCGAAATTGATTCAATTCATATAAGCTACATAAATAATAATCAAAAAATGTCTAAACAATATGAGACACAATAAACTTATGTAAATAAAGTGAGTTGATTCCCTGAAACGAACACATCAATTGGAAAAATTGTTTTTCCTTTGGGTGTACCAGGTGTGTAAGTATGAAACCGGAATTTGCCCATAGGTGGCGCTAGATGTCGATGCAGTTACCGACACATCACGTCAGCGGTGTCTTGTTATTGTATTGATATCCGACAAAGATTTCCAACTCACAATAACACGAGTTTCATTCAGTAGCATTAGTTTATTAGAGATCAACATGTCGAGTTTTGTGCCAACAAATTACGATTTGCGGACAGCCCTACTTTTCTGTTTTCATCTGAAGAAAACCGCAGCCGAATCGCATCGAATGCTTGTGGAGGTGTTTGGTGAGCATGCTCCCGGTAAAACACAGTGTTTCGAGTGGTTCAAACGGTTCAAAAGTGGCGATTTTGACGTCAGGAACAAAGAACGTGGAAGACCACCGAAAAAGTTTGAAGACGCTGACCTGCAAGCCTTGTTGGACGAAGACGACGCTCAAACACAACAACAACTGGCGGATCAGTTAAAGGTGACCGAAGAAGCCATCTCCGTTCGGTTGAAAGCCATGGGAAAGATACAAAAGGTGGGGAAATGGGTTCCACATGAACTCAACGAAAGACAGCAGGAAAACCGCAAAACATCATGCGAAATGCTGCTCGCCAGGTTCTAAAGAAAGTCATTTCTCCATCGAATTTTGACTGGCGATGAAAAGTGGATATATTTCGAGAATCCTAAGCGCAAAAAGTCATGGGTTACTCCGGGTGAACCATCAACATCGACGGCAAGACCAAACCGCTACAGACGAAAGACAATGCTGTGTGTTTGGTGGGATCAGAAGGGCGTAATCTACTACGAGCTGCTGAAACCTGGGGAAACTGTCAATACTCAATACTACCGGCAACAAATGATCGATTTGGATCGAGTTTTGCGTGAAAAACGACCAGAATACCAACAAAGACGACACGAGGCGATTTTGCTGCATGACAATGCACCAGCACACAAAGCAAAACAGGTCCAGGAAACGATAGAGTCGTTCCGTTGGGAGATTCTTCAGCACGCGCCTTACTCACCGAACCTTGCCCCATCCGATTACTACTTGTTTGCATCGATGGGACACGCACTTGCCGAGCAGCGCTTTACTTCTTACGAAGATGTACGAAAATGGCTCGATGACTGGTTTACCTCAAAAGAGCAACAGTTCTTTTGGCGCGGAATCCACAAATTGCCAGAAAGATGGAAAAAATGTATAGATAGCGACGGCCAATACTTTGAATAAGTTACTTTGTATCATATGATTACAATAAACATGTTTTTTCTGTACAAAAATCCCGGTTTCATACTTACACACCTGGTATACCACTGCTATGCTACTTACAAAAATTATCCAGAAATCAAAAATCCAAAAATTTGTATTGAATATATTATATTTGTTGGAGGTTGTACCAATAAAACCAATGAAGAGTCCAGAAATTGAAAAAATGACAGACATGCAAACTTTTGGTAGCGTTTTTTCACCTTTTTTCGCTCTCCAAAGTGCTATGAAAAGAAGAAAAAAGGTAAATGTCATCTCCATTTAGGTTCTTCCTCCAATAAATTTAATCAGCTTTAGAATAGAATACAAAAAAGAGCGATCCGTTCAGTAGTTCTTGAGATATCGTGGAGCCAAACTTGAAAAGCATGGTTCCGAGAAAAACGCCTTAAAAAGGTTTCGGGATACGAATCCTTTAACTTAAGAACATTTTCTTCATGTACTTTTTCAAGACTCATTTGATGAATTCCAAATAACTCGAGTTCTCAATTTACTCCCTTCTTGAGAAAAAAAGATTCGAGAAAATCTTGTCATTTTGAAATTTGTTTGATGAGGACCTCCCCTTAAAACCAGGTTTAGAATGGATTGAATGGCTTTCAATCGTTATCCAACGTCGCAAGATTTCTCCAATGGAATCCAATAAATGTTTCATTCCTTCCAAACAATTCTAAGATCTTCTTTTTCTGCCGATAACACGAAGTATAAACCAAATAATCCTCAAAGCATGATTATTCTCTTCCATGTTTCCCACCATAAGAAATATTCAGTACCATTGATTTTACACTGAGTTTTCATCAGGCTTGTTTATAAAATTGATAAAAAAAAGAAAGGTGAATCAAGGATGAAATTCAAATACATTTTATTGTACACAACTGTGTAAAACAGACGTCAGAGGAACGAATGAATCAAGGTCGATTGTCGAGTCAGACAAGATGATGAGATATATTACAGCAGGAAAATTTTATGGAAAAATATTGGATAGTTGTGGGAAGGTGGAAACAAAGTCATGAATCAGCGAAGGAATGTTCTTCCTTACTTCTAGGAAACTGAAAGGGACAGATCTTTATTCGGAAAAGATCTCTTAGCCCGGACTGTGACGTGTTCACGTGCTCTGAATAATGATTCGAAAAATTCCGCACTGAAGATAGTAATTCAAATACCACTGCTCGGTGATAGATTTTCACTTTCAATCTTGTGCATTTTGTATACAAAATACGCCATTCGGGTTGGAAGATGATTATGCTGTGGATTCTGAATAATTCAAATGGTATTCAATCAATTGAACAATTCGGCAAGTACTGGTCTGAAGGCGGCAACTAACTGTCGTTGCCTCGCACTGGGTCAAAATTTATTGTTGGATTCGATGGATGGTGATTCAACGGGACCCACGTTAATATATCAACGCTTCATAGACCGAGTTTTGATCTCCATGAAGATTTAGGTTTTCACACAGTAAAATAGTTTCCCGTAAGGATTATATGTAAGTTTTCCAATCCACACAGTGAAAATTCCTGTAATGGAATCAGAGGTAATATCCATTTCTTACCCAGTAAATATTGTACTGCACACCATTATAAATTACTAAGAAGGAGTTTTCTAGAATTAGATGAAAATACCATAATTTTTCTTGTCAATTTCAATCTGGTCCATGGATAGTGATCTACCACAGTAATTTCAACTGTATTTTTCTCCCCGTGCATTTATAAATTATAAATATTTTTCAATTCATGCGAACTGTAAAAAAATCTCAGTGACCCAGGCTCGTAATGCCAAGACTGACAATTGTGCCATGATCGGCGTCAAGCTTGGTATGCCAACACTGAGAAAACGTTTCTTCCAGCCAAACAAAATTTTGGTTGAAATGAACGCAAAGAAACTTTGTGGTTAGCTGAAATAAAATTTGTTTAGGGTAAATAAAATTTACTTGTCTGTAAGAAAGGCTCAATTATTGTGAACCAAATTTTGTTCATCCCAAACAAAAAGTTTCTTTGCGTTCATTGCAATCAGAATTTTCTTTGGCTAGGACAAATTGTGTTTTCAGTGAAGTCTGGTTAGCCTACACTGAGAGAAATTTGACGCACAAGTTATACTCGGCTCAGAGCGACAGCAGCGCCCATCAGCAAGGACGGTCTACGCGCTGAAACGGAGTAGCTACTGCGTTTCACTTGCCTCACTGTTACTCCAAATACTCCGCGTATAAGCTATACTTGTTATCGGAGTAGGAGCCACTCCGCATTGCGCACAATGTACACTGATCGGAGTAGCTGCTACTCCGATGTCACGTGCAAGCGCTAACAGGCTAAAACGCGCAGCCAGTGAACCTTAAGTATAGAGGGAGCGCCAAATTTCTCTCAGTGTAGCCTTGGCTGGTGCGTGGCCCGCCATAGCTGACTAAGCGTTTCATCTGCGTTGGATATATCACATGGTGTGCGAGGTCCTCTTTTGGCTGATCAGGACAACGGGGACAAGATTTGTCTTCAGATAAATCAACTCTTTCCCGGTTTAAGATAAGGCGAGTAGTGAAGTCGCAGCTGGACTAGGAATCCACGTAAATGAATTGGTATCCTAATAAGAAGATGCTTAGCTATCATCAAAGGATCTGATATATATGGATATAATAGGAGCGAAGAGGAAGAGTGCATTTGCTGTATATCCTGGTTATACAGATAATTCCCGTATTGACAAATGAGGTCGTTTTTATTCTGTTCTAGGATGTCAGCGGATAACGAGCTCCAGTATTGTACGCGATTTATCGCCATATTCTAGGGAGATTAATGTAAACCTCTGAGCAGATACCATCCGTCTCAACAGCAAATGAAAAAACATTCAAATGAAATGTGTAATCAGTTATTCTCAATTAATCGATCGCTTAAATTGAGCGGATCCCTGGTAAAAAAAATCTCTTTGAATCTCTCCGAAATCTCTCTGAATTTCTCTGAATCTCCCTATATTTGGAACAAATTTCAGAGAGATTCAGAGTAATTCCAGAGTGGTTCAGAGGAAGTAAGAGACTTTTCCGATAGTGATACGTTCTGAATTCTTCAACTTTCTGTGAATCTCTCCGCATATCACTGAATCCCTCAGAATTTTATATATTTAAATTTCAAAGCTCCTTCTGAATTTACCTGAATACCTCTAAATTTCTCTAAATCTCCCGGAATCTGATGTATTCATATTTCAAAGCTTCTTCTGAATTCCTCCGAATTTCTCTGAATCTCTCTGAATTCCTCTAAATCTCCGGGAAGTTGATGTATTCAGATTTCAAAGCTTCCTCTGAATTTCTCTGAATCTCTCTGGATTACTCTGAATCTTTCTACAAAATTCCACGCACATTTTTTCTTAATTTATCTTCTTCCAGAAAGCCTCTGAAATGCAGGACCAAGAATTGTACTGAATTCATTCCTCTCTGAACCCCCCCCCCCCCTCCCGGAGCTCTTCAAATTCCGCTGAATCTCTCTGAATCTCTCTGAAAAATCCCACGCACAATGTTTCCTAATTCACCCGTCTCTGTGAGTCTCTGACACTCCCTGAATACCTCTGGAATCCTGAACCAAAAATTTAGCTGGATTAATTCCTCTCTGAATTTCTCTGAATCGCTCTGAATATTTCTGAAAAGTTCTACCCACAATCTTTCTGAATTTTACTGAATTTGTTCCTCTCTGAATTTCCCTGCATCTCTCTGAGTTCCTCTGAATTTTTCTGAATCCTTCTCAAGAAATCAAAGTACAAGTTTTCTTAATCCACTAGTCTCTGAGATCCTCTGAACCACGTCCAGTTGCTCCGAATTCCTCTGATTCTTTCACGTTTCAGAGAGATTCAGGGAGATTTTTATACCAGGGATGCTGGTATGATATCAGCGGCGTAGCAGCTGTCATTGTTTGCGCACCATTTTGTGCCAACACGATCCGATAAAATTGAAAAATATCTCCATACACCCCAGTAGAAATCACTCTAGTAATTCTCTAGGCGATTACAAGGCCTTGCGAGTTCCTCACAAGGGCCTGGTGAGGCCTCGCAAGACCTGGAGAATTACTAGAGTGATTTCTGCTAGGGCAGCCTTTCTATTCCCATCAAAGAAAATCTTTACACAGTTTTCAATTGAATTGAACTATTTTGATGTAAAACAGTGCGTGAAAAGTGATAGTTGCCACCTGCGAGTACCGATTGAAAGTATCATCGAGAAGAGACATCGAGAGTTGGTTACCAGAGTCGGGACAATCCTGGTAACCGACTCAGCAATGCGGTCATCAGTATCGGATGAGAGTAAATTAACGTCACCATTCTGACTCTGCCCACCCTGCTCAATGAATCTCATTGAACCGATTAATTCTCATGGATTCCGATGAAAAATTGATTCTCAATGAGTTTGAACCAGTTTTCTTCATTGGAATCAATGAGAATCAATCGGTTCAATGAGATCCTTTACTCAAGGCAGACAGTCATTTATCTACAGCCGGACCAACGTCAAAGCGATCATCGATTTCTACGTGGGATAATATAACTCTATACAATTTCATACCATCCCATACAATTTTTCACCCTTTTGATCAATAAAATCTATTCCAACTCACCAAACCGCTACCTCACACGCAAAACGAACGGAATCAATAATTGAACACTTTCACAAGCTCATCATAGAATGAAGATATCACAAGAACGTGTATGATCATTTTCGAAATCGGCCAGAATTCTCTCTGAAATAAAGAACAAATCATTCACGATGTTTAGAACGTTTGCAAATCGCACGAAATTGACTCGATCTTCCAAACATACGCATAAGTATTATTGGGTCATTGCAAATTTAATGGCCGTTTTTGTAGTAGGGTCATTACTCATGCACCATCCACCCAATAAATGTGACGTTTGCTTTTAAAGTAAAAAAAGTACACATAAGCGTTGCTAAACTACCCTGAACAGTGAAGAACAAGAAGAAGAAGAAGAAGAAGGAAAAAAAAGAAGAAAAAAAGCCACGTCCACAAGTCTCGCACATGTGTTTATCAGACGAGGATATATATGTATGCAAGTCAAAATTTCATTATGCATGGAGTGACCCCAGATCATGCTTAAATATCGCATTAGCATAGATTGTGATCGGATCAGACGTTTTTTTGGATGGCTCCTTCTCCTTTTTCTTCTTTTTCCTCCACGCCGTTTCTTCTTTTCTCTTTCTCTCTCTTCTCTTCTCTCCTTTTTTCCTTCTTCTCTTCTCGGTTGATTTGTCATTCGATCCCACCAAGAGTCCAGCATAATCGGGTCGTCGATAACGAATTGAATCGGGACCATCTTGTTACTTCATTTCTCCTTCTCCCACTCTCCCTCCCTCTCTCTTACTCTGTCTCTCTCCCTCTCTCTCTCTCTCTCTCTCTAAATTATCTCAAACCAAATCCCGAGAGAAAGATTTTTCATCTCACCTCTGTCTCCTCTTTTTTCTTATACATGCAATTGAATTTTTATAATCCTTCTGTGAAATCATTACAGGAAATGAAATGAAGTGTTCCCGAAGAATGTCGGCGTGTGAAGAATGAATAAAATATCATCCAACAGATTATCGAATAATGAAAATCAGTAAATTCGTGTAATCTCGATACAGGTGAACCGGCTATGACGGGGACGAGAATCATTTTCTTCTTCCATCACACCGTTTTTCATCAAAAATTCAATTCACATTTGAGGGTGGGAATATAGTATAGTCCTGGCGGAGGATTCATTCTGTTTTTTGAGTTTATTCAACGAACATTATGATGGTATGATCATGATGGTTTATTCGAAGAAAGTCTTCATCCGTTTGCATCCTCATTCAAAATTAACTGAAATCCAGCTTTTTCCATTGTGTCGGGGATTGTTACCCAAGTGTGTGTGTGGACCAATACTTCAATGATGGACCAAGCCTGGCACAAGACCTGCTGAGACTTGTGTTCAACTATTTACCAAACTTGGCCCAGGCTTGGGAATGATAAGATCAGGACAATTCATTTACCAAGCATCAACCTATGCTCCTTTGACCGCAGATATAGATGGAAAAAGTAATTGATTCATGACTTTCTCCCTCGAAATACCGTATATGAATCATCTTAAAACGATAGAAAAAATGTGACAAGACTGGGAAAATCTTGCATGATCATTGGAAAATTTGCGTTCTTTGTTCTTCCAATCAATTTTGATTCTATTGTTGAATTATGCTCGGACTAAACTATAGTGTGTAGGATTAATTATGGCAGGAAGATCGGGCCAGCCCTGGCCCTATGGTTATCCCCGAGTCTTCAGCCATTGTAAATTCAAAATTCAGTCAATATTTATAAATATTGTGCCACTCATGTGGGCAATATTGGCAGAATTGTTCTCAACGAATGCTCGATTTTTACACTTGTGCCAAGCTTGTACCAAATGTAGTGACCATTTCAAAAATATTAACAAATGTACCATGATTGACTATCCATTGGGAACAACGGGACAATCATGGAACAATATTGGGCCAATTGTTCTCGAGGAAGGTTTGTTTCTGACATATGTGCCAACCTTGGGACAAGCTTGGGTTTTTTTTCAATCTTGGCAATACCTGCATGGGTATCCTTCTTTGTCTCGTTTCGTCTACGTTTTGGATTCAGTCGTGGAACAATCTGAATTTCAAAACTTTCTTTTTAGTGTGTACAATCGAAAAACCGGTTTTCGATAGGTTTGGATAAGCCTAACCCGTGTTGAATTGGATAGTGGTTGCTATTGGATCTCATCCAATAACGCCCAAATATAACACTTTAAAATCTGAAGCTTGTTGGACTGAACATGGCTGCATCTTACTCGGGGAATCGATTGATATATTCAGGATAGAAGAAAGTTTTACTTTTCATTGTAATGTCGAATCGATCGAGCTCGAAATTCGGAGGTTTTCTTATCTTACCAATTTAGGGGTGGACTGACCACGTGAGGAATGTGGGAAATTCTATATGGACCGTTGTGTTTAGACATTCTTGGCCGTTACCTCTCCATATCTTGAACCGTTTTGTTTCCACTTCTCAAGTATGTCCTCCACATTAAGATTTCGGAGCCAGTACGCCCCTGGTACCAATGTTGAATTCATGTCGACATTGAAAACCTGTTCTGCTTGGATGAAATTCAATAGACGTTTTCATCCAAAGTTTGAATCTCTCAAAATTCTTTGTTTTCTGTCTGTTTTCCAGAAAACTTTCTCATTGATGAATTGTAGACACATAGTCTTCAACAGAGATATTCTAAATCTTGTCGATATTCCTGAATCCGGAGTCTTTGAACTCCGTTGAAGCTGAGAGTCTGTATCTTATTTATATAAACTTTCAAGGGTTTATATCCTCTGCTGCCATCATTTCTTCGGGGGAAATTTCACGATTCTCCTCACAGTATAGAATTCTTTACAAAAAAAAACAATTCCTTCTCATTAGAAATCCTCAGGGAAATTCCCCTGGTGAAAATAAACTGTCAACGATGAAACAAAGTGTTACAAAAATTGTATGCGAATGTACACCGAGAGAAGTTTCGCACATTTTGGAATATAAAATTACATTCCCTCAAGACATGAGAATGAAATAAATTTCCCTCGGGGAATGAATGATTTAATAAAATCGTATTGTACGCAGAATTGAATTCGAGAGGACAACCAAATTATGCTCGATAGAATTTCCATACTCATTGTTGTGTCGAGATATTCTACAATGGGCTCCACCTGTTCTCGTGTGCGTGCATGCAAAAGTGCGCACTTATGAGGGTCTCAACAACAGGATTTCCAATCGAATGTTGTTTCCTTGCGTTTGTTTACATACCTTCTATGCATTCGTGTAACAGTGAATGATCGTGTGTAACAAAACGCATGCTGCAGGTTGATATACATTGACGTACATCCCACATATTTATGTACATATATATTATAGATAACTTCACGCGATACGTACGAAGAATGTATATTTGAAATCATCTTTTTTGGAATAATATACCTTTTTCCATCACACACAATTACGTCCACACAAATAGATCCGTAATTGCCTGCAAGGTTTTTTTTTCTCTTCAAGGGAAGGTTCTCATCAAGCGAATTCTAAAATAAGGTGATTTTTTTTGAATTTTTTTCCTTAAGAACGAAATAAATTAAGAACTCGAGTTATTTAAAACTCATTCAATAGGTCTTAAAGTAAATGATCCGGTCTTATTTTATTAGGCGTGATCAGGCGTGATCAGGCCTCAATTTTATACCCTATTATGCTCTATTATGAATGAGAAATTCATACAGAATCAATAAGTTTTGTAACTTGACAAAAGGAAGAGTTCCTTCCATCATCCTTTTTCTAATTTAATAAAAGACTAATGTATTGTCAATCATTTGCACTTATTATGCTTATACAGGAGCCTTCCGAAGTAGCTGACCAGATGATCAGATCAGCTACTTCGGAAGGCTCGAGTACCTATTCTCCGCAAGAAATCATTGTGCTGTTTGAATAGATCGTTAAGTATTTCATAAGGGATTACACACGATTGATTCTTTATCAAATTATATAGACGATTCGACTATATTTTCCGTACTTTTTTTGTTCTTCGATTTAACAAGTGGCCTGAATTGAACATCGCCGTGCAAATATTTTAACATTTCCTTCTTCTATTGTAAAACACATATCGGTTCTAATTCTGATTACAATTCATCATCATTAGTTCAATACAAAAAATTCAATGGAATAAAACTCAAAATCTATGTGATATTGTGGCCTGAAAAAACAGGGTACCAAAGATACTCACGAACGTAAGCACAGATATTTAAAGAAGATTCTTTTATTTTCTTAGCCAACACATCACAATTGCACGCAATAGTGAAATCAATATTTAGCTAGAGTAGAAAAAATTATTTGCTCTTGCTCGATACGTGCACAATGTTTCGTAACATGGTATGATCATCATTGCCCTGAATCAACAGAACTGTAAAATCCATCCAAATAGAATCTAATAGAATTTTGCGAAATTCAATAAAGGAGAAATCAATTAGAAAAGAAGAATCTATTGAAGGAGTTCATTATAATCTGATCCAAATTCATGAAGAGTTCAAAAATTGCCTTGAACCAGAATATTGTACACAATTCGAATTAACAAAATTCAATAAAACGGATGTTGATCGATTCTTTTGTGCAACATTCTCCGAAAATATCTGATTATTCTCAAAATATTCCGGAGAAGTTTTACATCCCAAACAGACACAAACATATCTTTTAGAATTCTAAAGATATCTTTAAGAAGGAATTCAGAAATCTAAAAGAGTTCGCCAAGATTTCTTACAGATGTCTTGAAATATTCATAAAAGTGTCTTGGAAGGAGCTTGAATTTACTCAAACACAAAATTCTAACCTCTTCGTTCTCCTTCTGCCTTTACACTTTACAGTCTCTTTTCACTCATAGAATTTTGCTTAATATGAACAACAGGATCAATCGATTTCATTGAGCTAACGTAGATTTCATAGATCATCTCATTAATCTAAAGTTATCTTATAAATTACATTTTAGTTAAATTTATCTCTAGAATCTAATCCAAAGAATGCTCAAAATCATCTTATAGGCTAAAACTAAAGCTGAATCACGTTTTTCTTGTGAAAACTATAAATATTTAGGTAGTGTCTCGTATCGACAATATCTAGTGGAACGTTGAGTACTTGTATTACACATAGTGGAACGGGTTCATTCCGGAACACAACGTTTCACAATTTCTTCGATAATGTTACCACTAATTAAAATTGTCCAAATAATAACCCTATGTCACCATTCCGATATTTTAACTAGGTCCCAGAGAGCCAAGCGCTCCATTATCTTTATGATAAAATGCAGTAACTTCCACTACATATACCTTTCCTTTGGATCGTCCAATAAATCCGCGAAGTTTGCAGCCCAGACGACACAAGTTATTCCATAAGAATTCGTTTGGAATACCAAGATTTTCGAAACAGTTCTTCACGAACGTCGGAAGTATTTGAAACGGATTCATAGGAAGTTCAAGGAAAATACCAGTCATGTCCACCTAAAACTGTTCGTAGTGGTATTCAATCGACATATCATATGCGTTTGCAAAGAATTTATGTTCACAACCAATTGTATTCACCATACAATTCCAAAAGAAGTCATTTTGAGTTCCAATCAAAATATATTTAGAATTCATCATGAATTGTTCCCGGATGTCAAATTGAAATGTTTCATGAGCTTTTTCTACAGTCTTCAATTGAATATGTATTGGATAAAATATTCAAGATATTCAAAACTCCTTATATCTTTTTACGCGAAGAGAAATTTTGTATGTCAAACCCCTGGACTCACGGTGTAAGAGAATTAGGTGATCCAACTCTTCAAAACTGCTGTGATTATTTCATGCAGTTTACTCATAATGACACATGAGTGCGCTACTGATTTTGGTAGGAAAATGTAAACAACAATGGCCGCTCCCATGAAATGAATATAACCTCATAAAAATTAATATGGAATAATATTTTTTATTTATTATTACTCCCGAGCAACACACGGATGTTTCAGATGTGATATGAACATGCTCAGAACCTCCAAATGAGACTGTTTTGGATAATCACCTTCTGAGCATGTCCATAGGATACTGTCCGCATTATGATTCCTCTTGGTGTTGCTTGGGCTTGTAACAATAAAGTCAATTACTACTCATATTGAACAATGAACCGGATTGGAATACAAAATTTTTCAATGTTTTCTTCACCATAAAAAAAATCCTCACTGATATCAAAGAACAGTATTTTTGCAAATAAATCAGGGAGTACGAAAAAAATAGAAAAAGATTAATCGTTATTGATATTTTGAGAATAATATTGCAAAACAATTTTATCTTCTATAAATCACCAATAGAAATTCAAAAATCACTATGTGCAGATGATAGGTTTTTAGAATTCTCAAATTCGAAACATACAATCATGTAGCGAATGGCACTTCACGAATGATTACTTCATAAATCACATTCCCAATCACATCACGTACAATATTCCCTCGTTTTATATCATATTCTTGAAAGTGTTTTTCACAAACACAACTATTCTTATTCAAATAATTATCCGATTTTTTGATAACATCAAACCATTTCTTGAAAAGTTCCGTGTCTTTCGGTGCACGAAACATAGATACTTTGTCTTTCGTATATCCACTGTCACATTCAATAATACAGCACTTTTGTACCATTTTAACTTATTTTTTTTCAATTCCTTGGGAATGAAAATACATTTTTGTGATGAAGAAGGAATTCAAATAGATGCTACCATATTCCGCCATTGTTGTTTACAAAAACCTACCTCGAACACATACGACATCTGGAAAACACTAGAGGAAACTGCAACAAATAATCACACCCCCACTCCCTCAAAATCCAGGAAGTTGGTTCACCTATTCTTTCACACCGTGCCTAGACTTCATACCGAATTGAGGATATATCAAGATTTTGAGGTTATGTTCCAAACAAGCTTCATGCAAATACCAGACTTCCTTTCATTTAAAATCATGAAAATATGATACATTTCAGAAGGCACAAATAACATAACGAAGATTACATCGAGGCCATTCTTCGAAATGTATATAAAAACTAACCTCAAAATCCAAAGGAAATCATTAATCATGCGCTTGTAGTGAATACCATTAGCAATCAAAGAAAAAACAATTCATAGTTATTTCTACCCTGTAATCTATCCCTTTGCTGTGACCATTCCATGCGTATATGCAGATTTGATAGATGTCAACAAATATCTATGGTATTATGATTAGCATCTGGGTGGGTAGAATGAATACATCTCAACTTTTGAAGACATAACCTATAAAATTCCAAAAGATGAATTCTGAACGTGTACTTTGCGAACTACCCTGGTGAAAATGAAGCGCGACGAAAGCGCAAGCGAAGAGTCACAAAGTAACAAACAGTCACCTAAAAGTAATTTAGGAGGGAATTGAAACATTTTCACGTTCCATTTGTTCCAATACCCTCTTCCTTCACTTTTGGATTTTCATCAGGGTATTTATAAGAATTCATTTCAATCATTTTCTGAATTGAATTCTGATTCCATTTGAATACCGCTATGGATATATATTTTCAGGCGGACATAACGGATATTCTCTGAGTGCTGCCTGTGAATCCTGTTCGGATATTCTGAGAATTTTTATATGAATTCCAAAACAATTCCAGCAGAACTCATTTCAAATCAAATGAATTCTATGAGACTTTTTCACGAATTCACTCAATGTGATTCTATTAGAATTAAAAAAATCGAATATATTCCCAATTCATATGGGACTTGTGTGTTCTGTATCCTGTAGCGGAGCTATAATTTTTCTGTCTTTATCGAATACTTCACAGTCGACGATCTAATGAAAAATTTTAATATTGTTCCTATGACAAATTACACAGCTGTTTGCATTTTTTAGATCATAGATTTTATTCTTATAGATTAAACTATAAAGTTGCTTCCACCGTATTCACCAGATTTGGCTCCAACCCAGACAAAAATTCCCGGGTGGGCGGGATTCCCAAATTCGCATGTAGACTTGGGTTCCTGGCCGGGACCCGCCAGGTCCTGCCTGGAAACCCTCTGGTTCCTGCTCGGGACCTGTCAGGTTCCCGCCCGGGACCCGGCAGCCGGGTCAGGTTCCCGCTCGAGTCACCACCTGGCTGGTTCCGGGCGGGAACCTGACCGGCCCCGAGCGGGAACCAGAGGGATTACAGGCAGGACCTGGCGGGTCCCGGCCAGGAACCTGATTCCACATGCGAATTTGGGAATCCCACCCACCCGGGAATTTTTGTCTGGGCAGCGACTCCCGGCTGTCCGCAGACCTAAACAATCCAGATAGAAAACCATGCCCTATATATTTTGTAACATAATGTGCCGTAAACGTACTATCATAAACTTCGCTCAGATTGCAATGATGCATAAAATATCAACATTATGTTTTCATTATGGTACCATCACCTCGTTTTGCTTCCAATAACGGTGCTTTATGCGGAAACACCTTGGTACCATGATGCAAACATTTCTCGGCGTGCATGTCAACATTATGATGGCATTATTGAGACATTTTTCTATCTGGGAAAACATTTCGCTCGAATGAATGAGAGGTTATCGCTGAAACTGAGGCCTATTTTGAGGCACACGATAAATCGTTCTACAAAAGTGGTATTGGAATGTTAGAACGGCGCTGGAATGATTGCGTTGCTCTTGGTAGAAATTACGTTGATGAATGAAGCGGATTTTGAACAAAAAAAAACCGTGTTTTCTTTGTTAGGCCCGGGACTTTTCAGGCCATGTGTTACATTGTTCCATATGTCTAATTCCCCGATGGGAGTGAAAGTACTGCAAGTCCAGGAAGAGTGAAATTCCACTCCTATAAAGTGACTTTTCACCCCATAAGAGTGAATTTTCACTCTCTTGGAGTGAGGATGTCACACTTATGAAAAGGTGAAATTTCACTGTATTTTCACTCTTCAAGAGTGAATTTTTCACTCCAAAGAATTTGTAGAGTAGTTTTAACAAAAATGAAATAATTACGAAATCGTGATTGAAAAAGTGATGACTTCTCTTCAGATAAAGAAGAACAAAAACCTCACTGAGAGTACGTCTTGAGGTATTGAAAATATTCCATGTTTTAAGTTATTGAATCGATTAGAAGACCACCCTGCCGCAAGTGCCAGATAGAAACAAATTGGAATGGACAAAAACCGCATTTAAAATCAATACGTTTCAATCTGTATCAATCTGTTTCAATGCGGTTTTCGTCCATTTCAATCTGTTTCTATCTGGCATTTGCGGCAGGGCACGAAGAGCCATCAAAGTTTCATCAAACCTCGAAAAGCAAAATCAATATCACGTTCGTTAATGTTTCTTTCAAAATTCATTCGACGCTCTCTATGCGGTGAAATAAATGATAGCGTCTCGTCATTCATCGGACCACTTGTCGCATTCGCATCGATCAACGCCAACCGTTTATGATGACTAAGAATCAACGAGTCTCGGCGATAGTGATATGCTGCTTTCGTTATTGTCAATGTGCATTTTACTCCCAAGGATATGCCGATCACTCTGCTTTCCTCTCTACTGTTACTGTTACATAAAATGACGTCAGATAGAGCCCGCTTTTGATTCTCACACGTCGAAGACGTGATTTGACGCCAGGGAAACAGTGTCGCGTAATGCAGCAGATGAAAAATGTAAAATCCTTTCAAGTTGAGATGTGTATCTGTGGCGTGACATACTTGGGAGAACTACTTCTTTTTTGTCCTCTTTATTTGGTTCTTTTCTTCTCCATTCCTGGGGATTATTTGAAATTCCATCATCGCTTCGGTTTAAAATTTTACTGCGACGGTGATAAATTTTGAGAGGTTGAGGATGAAATTTTGATAAGGTGTTTTTTCATGAAAATTTCAAGAGAATGGGTTTTCGAATTCAAATTAATTTGAAGGCGTAGGAAAAATGATAGAGCGCAGAGCCGATGAGATTCGAACCTACGTAAATTGGATCAGAGATGACTCAGTTGTTTTGGTCAACTAACATGTACATGGGGGAAAAGTGAATCGGTATCTAAATCTTGAGAAAAATGTAAAGCACGAGAGAAAGATTTATTTGATTCTATAGTTACACGTATATAGTTGGTATAGCGATGAATTGTGATTATTTATTTACGTGAGGTACCGTTGATCAGATTGGAAACTATAAATATTGACTTATTCTACTTATTTTATATGGATGATATTGATTGCATTCTTTAGCAATTTCGCATGTAGAAATTCCAGTCGAATGCCGACAGATGGGTCAGTTGAACAATTGGGACAGTACTGGTCTGAAGATGACAACCAACCGTCGTTGCCTTGCACTGGCCCAAGATTGATTTGATGTGAAATAACGATCGGATATGTACTAATTCAACGGGACCAACTTCGACCCGGTCGTAAACATTTATGAATGATAAATATTTTTCAATTGATGTTTACAAGTAACAATAACCCATACAGGTATTGACAGGACTGGAATAAATCCAAGCTTGTCCCAGGATTGGCACGTGTATCAGGAACAAACCTCCGTTAAAAATAATTGGACCCATGATGATTGGTTCCATAAGTGTCCCGCTGTTTTCAATGGATAATAGTCAGTCATGGGACATTTGTTCGTATCTTTGGAATGGCCAAAAACTGCACTTGGTACAAGCTTGGCACAAGCGTGAAAATCAAGCTAAGTTTAAGATGATTATTTAAGCCGATGTTGTCCACATGAGTGGCACAGTGTTTTCAATTGTTGACCAATTTCCGAGTTCATAATGGATGAAGACTTATGCATAACTATCGGGCCAAGACCAGTCCCATCTCCTCCCCATGATTGGCCCCACACTCCAGTTTCACACACTGAGATAAATATATTTGATCTAAATGAGAATAAAACTTGACTCAATGGTAATAGGCTACTTTTAAATGTGATTATACACGGAAATCAACTGATCTTGCAGAACTCTCTACAGGATTTCAAGATGTCTTTCCAATGCAGGGATTAACAAGACTGGGACAAACCCAAGCTCGTCCCAGTCAAGACTGCCAAGGCACATTTGATCTATCGTTTCAAGATGATTCATGTACGGTATTCCGAGGGAGAACTTTGAGCTGAAATATGGATCAAATCACTCTTCTTATCAGTATCTGTGATGAAAGAAGCATCGATTAATGCTTGGCGAATCATTTGGACTAGGCTGGAACGAATCATTGGTCCAACCTTGTCCTGAGCTTATCATTCCCAAGCCTGGGCCAAGCTTATTGAATTTTTCAAGACAAGTCTCGGCAGGTCTTGTGCCAGGCTTGGTCCGTGATTAGACCATTGTTCCATACACACATGGGTCAGTATCTTTCCAATGCCACCACCTGACATTGAGAGTTGGTTACCAGAATTGGGACAATCCTGCCCAAGTAACACAACAGGTTAAAAATGCTCAGAAGATTCTTAGAAGTTGTGAAAATATTCCATGATAATTGTCAGAATCTTCGAATGAGACTGCTTCGGATGATGTATGTTCTATGCACAGTTTTAGAATGTCTCTTTCGGATTCATCCAAAACAATCCGACCTGTACATTCTATGCATGATCATAGAAGGAGCGCAGAATATTTGAACGGTACTTGTGCTACTTGAGTGGTAATCAACTCAGCAACGCGGTTATCTGTATCGGATGAGAGTAAATTGACGTCATAATTCTGATTCGATGTCGGCCCAATGTCAAACCGATCGTCAATTTCTACTTAGACTCTAACTACAATCGTTGATGATAATAATAACAATGAATTATTGCAACCAGGATATCAGAGATTATTTTACCGGTCCGACATGCATAATGCAATATAAACTGTCAAAATATTTTACATTTCTGCAGTATTTTTTCACGTTGAATCCTCAAAGATTTTGATCTCCAGTCCCATCGTCTAGGTCAAATAGTCAGGTATATAATACACAGTCTTTCGAACGTTGAAAAATATATAAATATACAATATAGGTTGACAACTTCGATGGATTCATCGGTCGAAAGGATGCGTTCCATCCCATAGGTTCAGATCTTTCCGATTATTTTGTGTTACTGAATAACGCGATGTAAGATTACTCGTTACATTCAAATCGGAATTGAAATGTATCTGATTGAAAGTCGTTTCCCATCATTCATATTGTAGGCTCCTCAAAGCGTTAATAAACCAGCGACGGTGTTTTATGACTCTTCCGAATGTAACTGAGAGGAATGAATTTTTTCCTTTCATTCAAGAAGTCTCTTAGAATCCCCAGTTTTTCCGGGACACAAAAAAAGCATTCTTATTGCCAGGGTTGCCCGCAAAGAGAATATTCCATTGAATGGAATTGACAACGGAGCGTTTGAATACGATTTCCTTCGATTTGAGGCACAGGTAGCCTTCGTCGCTCTGAGCTAAGCTAACATATGATTCAGTCGTGATTTGTAGATTTGTTTGGAGAAATAATACAAAATTTTGATCGTGGAAATGTGTGATTGATATTGCAAAATATCATCTTGTTGAACCAACACGAGAAAAAACACATGATATGATATGATGAAGGTTATAAAAGGAAAGAAGTGTTTCGCGAAACATACAATTGCTTCTGCGGAACAAACAACGATCATTTTTGCGAAGTTTGGAATTATACATTTTTGTGAAATGGATTACAGAAAAAAATCCTAAAAATAAATATATGCATATAAAATTTGCAAAAAGATGAAAAACGAAGATACACATCTTCTGGCACATGTGTCAGAAATAAACCTCCTTCAAGTACAATTGGCCCAATATTGTTCCATGATTGTCCCGTTGTTCCCAATGGATAGTTAGTCATGGTACATTTGTTAACATTTTTGAAATGGTCACCAAAGAAGCAAAAAAACTATTTTTGTTGATACTGCTTGGGACGTCCCCAATTATCTACGTCCGGCCGCAATCACCTGGAGGAGAAGAGAATTCCCTATGGCAGCCAAATCTGATTTCGCTGGTGCAACAAATTTTTTGTTGTGACAGCAATCTATTTGATCTCATGGCAATCCTGTTGGCTATGACAGGGCACTGAGAGAAATTTATAGTTGAATTTACTATGGAATTATAGGAATTAGGGAACATACTGACTTCTAATGAAATTTCCTAGAAAACATTGTAAATTTGATCAGGTTTCTATTGTTATTCCATGGTAAATTTAACTATGAATTTCTCTCAGTGTGACTTTTTAGCTGTGGTAGCAAAGAATATTGACGTCCCCAGCAAAATTTGATTGCTATTCTATGTATAGAACAGAAATTTGCTGGTTGAGCAAACATTTCTTGCCGCCACAGCTGAAAAATTGCTGTGGTCCCTGGTGGAAATATTTTTCTAGAAATTTCTGAGAATTTCTGAAAAATATTCTCTGTGAATCTCTGCAAGTCTCAATAGAATTCAGAATAATTCTGAAAATATTCTGAACATCCCTGAAGAACTCTGAGAATTGGAATTTCCACCAGAAGTAGCTAATAAGATTGCTGGAACAGCAGAAAATTTACTGCTCCAGCTGAAGGGACCCAGCGAAATTAGACTCCGCTATGACAGCGAATTTCTTTTCTCTCCATGCAGAAAAGCGGACCAGGACCTCATAGTCCAGGCAGAAAAGTGTTAGTAAAATTCGCAACAACTTCCCAAAAACCCAGGGCAATTGTTGTTGGGAGGTTGCGTCGCCAAATGCGCAGCAACATGCAGCAAAGTTGTTGTCATAAAGCTGCGGAGATATTTGAATATACGGAGTGATGACACGTGAGATCAAACAATCCTCCAACAGCAAAAAAGCACAGCAACACTGAATCAACAGTTGCACTGCAACTCTTGCTGTCAGAGAGTTTTCTATTGGGTTAACCCCCTTAGAGGGGATACCAGCGATCCCCGCTGATGCAACCCTCCATACAAGATTACCGACTGAGTGAACATTTTCTCGGCAAGAATACTCTGAACTGAATTCATGAAATTTTCAGGAATCAATCTTCAATTCTTTATTTACTGCTGTGCATCGCCAAAATTTTGAATGTTGAGGAAAAAGTTGGTGTTATCGACTGAGAATAAAATGTTTCTTCGAGATTCAAAATTCGGGCGATGTACAGCAATAGATAAAGGATTGGAGATTGATTCCTGAAAATTTCATACTTCTTCATGAATTCAGTTCAGAGTATTCTTGCCCAGAAAATGTTGACTCAGTCGGTACGCTTTTAAGGCGGGTTGCATCTGCGGACATGGAAGCTTGTCACAAGCTTCTTAGACTTGTTCCCATGCGTGTATGGACCAATGGCCCAATGATGAACCAAGCCTGGCACAAGACCTACCGAGACTTGTCTTGAACGATTTACCAAACTTGGCCCAGGCTTGGAGATGATAAGATCAAGACGAGGCCAGTGGTTTCGCCAGGCCCGGTTCAATTCATTTACCAAGCATCAACCAATGCTTCTTTGATCAAGGATATTGATGAAAAAATATCGTACATGAATTATCGAAGAACGTTCTTCAAAATCAGTTGATCTCCGTGTATGATTACATTCAAAAGCATGCTATTACCATTAAGTGAAGTTCCATCCTAACTTAGATCAATAAAATCTAGCTTGGTGTGTAAAACTAGTGTGTAGGATTGATTATGGCAGGAAGATCGGGCCAGCCCTGCCCCGATGGTTATCCCCAAGTCTTCAGCCATTGTCAATTCAAAATTCAGTAAATATTTATAAACATTGTGCCACTCATGTGGGCAATATTGGCACAATTGTTCCCAACGAATGCTCGATTTTTACACTTGTGCCAAGCTTGTACCAAAGGTGGTGACAACAATGACAACAACTTTGCTGCATGTTGCTGCGCATTTGGCGACGCAACCTCCCAACAACAATTGCCCTGGGTTTTTGGGAAGTTGTTGCGAATTTTACTAACACTTTTCTGCCTGGACTATGAGGTCCTGGTCCGCTTTTCTGCACGGAGAGAAAAGAAATTCGCTGTCATAGCGGAGTCTAATTTCGCTGGGTCCCTTCAGCTGGAGCAGTAAATTTTCTGCTGTTCCAGCAATCTTATTAGCTACTTCTGGTGGAAATTCCAATTCTCAGAGTTCTTCAGGGATGTTCAGAATATTTTCAGAATTATTCTGAATTCTATTGAGACTTGCAGAGATTCACAGAGAATATTTTTCAGAAATTCTCAGAAATTTCTAGAAAAATATTTCCACCAGGGACCACAGCAATTTTTCAGCTGTGGCGGCAAGAAATGTTTGCTCAACCAGCAAATTTCTGTTCTATACATAGAATAGCAATCAAATTTTGCTGGGGACGTCAATATTCTTTGCTACCACAGCTAAAAAGTCACACTGAGAGAAATTCATAGTTAAATTTACCATGGAATAACAATAGAAACCTGATCAAATTTACAATGTTTTCTAGGAAATTTCATTAGAAGTCAGTATGTTCCCTAATTCCTATAATTCCATAGTAAATTCAACTATAAATTTCTCTCAGTGCCCTGTCATAGCCAACAGGATTGCCATGAGATCAAATAGATTGCTGTCACAACAAAAAATTTGTTGCACCAGCGAAATCAGATTTGGCTGCCATAGGGAATTCTCTTCTCCTCCAGGTGATTGCGGCCGGACGTAGATAATTGGGGACATCCCAAGCAGTATCAACAAAAATAGTTTTTTTGCTTCTTTCGACACGAATGCAACTTCTTTTACTGAAGAATTCTTAATTTTCTTAAAAAATCAATAAAATTGTGTTTTTGTCCAATAATATAATAAACAATATTTAACAAAATTCAGTGTCAAGATTTGTGTACCCTAATAAAACCCAAGTGGAAGCAAAAATTTCCAAAATTATATATAATTCAATATAGTTCATGTATAAATTATACATAAATTCATGGAAATTATATATAATTCTAGAATTCTTTTACACTTGGGAACTGAAATACCATTTGTAAACTTGTAATGTATATAATTTTAAAACCTTGACATATGGGAGTGGAAGAATAAGATTGTTTTTTCTCTTCATTGAAAGTCAATATACGGCAAATAATTTTCATGTTTCCAAATAATAAAGGAAAGACTCCAAATATTTTTGCTTTTATAATACACTAATGGATCACAAGGCCCCCAAAATTCTCTGTTACGCCACTGTTCCTCATTTTTGCTCTTTTTCACTCATCGTTGGTTCCAATCGATTAGGCAAATCGTAAAAAATATTGTTTTACTTCACAGTATTGTATCCCGTCCCCTGATTGTGAAGGAATCGTTTATTTATAAAAAAATTAAGGATTTTTCTTCAACTTTCAGCCCAACCGTGTGTTGCCTATAATGACAATGGACCCCAGGCTGGGTGCATCCTCTTTACCCCAGTATTGGGGAATGAAGACGGGGCCCATGTTGGCTCAATCTTGGCTCTGTTGTGCTTTCCCATACAATTACGGTTGGTAGAGAATGGAAATAATGAATCTTAGTGCGGGCACATTTGAAGTTGGCCCCAATTTGGACCAACGTTAGGCCAAGATTGGGGTGAATTTATATCCCGAGCATGTGCATACAATTCTCCAATTTCACAAAAAAAGGAAGGGGCAGTATTGATTGCCTAGTCTGGGTTCATGCTGGGCCCATGGTGTTACCAATCCTCGGGCAAAGCAATACAGTCAAGCAGGGAACGATGTTATCATCTCAGAGTTGGTCCCATTTGTCTTTTCAGCTTGGCCCCACGTTGGGCAGCATGGACACCAACCCTGGGCGTGGATTGGGCCGACCGTTAATACTACTTTACTAAGGTAAAGTCTTCGCTGTCACAATTTTTTGGAGAAAAAGAATTCCATAATTACCAGGTCATTCAATATATTCGCAGAATAAGTAAGAAAAAAACAAAAGTTTGATGGAACTCGATTTCATTATTCAACATAGTTGCCTTCGAGGGCGATACAACGAGTATAGCGATTTTCCGACTTTTCGATATCACCTTATAATACGATTTCTCTTTCTCTTCAAAATAGGCCTCAGGTTTCAGCGATTACTTCATCATTGGACTTAAATTTCTCTCCAGCGAGCATTCTCTTGAGATCTAAAAACAAGAACCCAGTCGTTGGGGGTTAAATCTGAAGAACACGGTGGGTGGGTGAGCAATTCGAAGCCCAATTCATTCAATTTTGCCATCGTTTTCATCGATTTTTGACACGGTGCATTGTCTTGGTGAGACAACACTCTTTCCTTTCGTGGCCGTTTCTCTGCAATTTCAGCCTCCAATTGATCCAAAAGTGCACAGTAATAGTCACTGTTGATGGTGGTTTTTTTTTGGAGATGGTCGGTGAATATTATTCCCTTCGCATCCCAAAATACAGACGCCATCACCTTACCAGCCGACTGTTGCGTCTTTGCTCGCTTTGGATTCGATTCGTCGACTGCTGTCCACTCAGCTGACTGTCTTTTGGATTCTGGGGTGTAATGGTGAAGCCATGTTTCATCCATTGTCACATATCGACGATAGAATTCGATTTTATTGCAGTTTAACAGCGTCACCACACTCCTCCGAAGCGTCAATTCGTTGTTGTTTTTGGTCGACTATGAGCTCACGCGGCACTCACTTTGCACAGAGCTTTCGCATACCCGAATGTTCGTGTAGAATGGTAAGAACCCTACCATCTGATATCTTTTCAATGTTAGCTAGCTCTTGCACCTTCAATTTGCGATCGTTCGTAACCAATTTCTGGATTTTTTGTATGTTTTCTGGAATAACAGCCTCATTTGGGCGTCCACTGCGCTCTGCGTCATTTGTGCTGGGACGACCACGTTTAAATTCAGCAATTCACTTCTCTACCAATTGTATCGATGGAGCAGAGTCCGGATAATGTTTATTCATCAAGCCATTGTTTGGTTTCTACTGTATTTTTTCTCATCAAAAAGTAATGCTTTTCTTCAATAAGGAAAGTAGCTTCACACAAAATGCTATAACTTACGAATCAATTGTCAGATTGCTATCAGAATTACACACGTTTCGTTTGAAGGTTAGTACTAAATAAAAATCATATGGAAAAAATTCTAGTCACGCCATCTATGTGTCATCCTAAGGATTTTTTGAATGGACGGTTAATTCTCAGGCTGGTCTCCCATGCAACCGGATTGTCCGGAACGGAACGCTCATAATTGGTGGATCATCCATAGTATCGTTATAGTTATATCCAAATGAAACTAACATTCTACCAATTAGGATCGTTTCTTTCCGGACAATCCGGTTGCATGGGAGACCAGCCTCACAGTGCTTGGTTGTTTCACAATGAGGACCCCTTCCCTGATAAGCAAGTTTTTCCGCATCCACCGGGTGAATCCGCCACTGTTTATACCCGAATTTTTCTGGACTTCGTAGGGAATTATTCATCGATCATCCAAAGTTTTCATTCCAATACAAAATTTGTGAACTAAAAAATGAGAATTGTTCGTAAAATTCGATAAAATAGAAATCTCCTTGCGTGCTCTTCTAGAAAATTCCAGAAAGAACATCCGACGAAACGCCACTTATCATCACGATATTCCGTAAATCTGTCTCCATCTAGGATGCATAATTTCGTATTTCCATTATAATCCCTTTTATATACGTCACACGTTGCCAATGTTTTCTCTAGCGTTGTGTCTTCTCCTCTCGATGAAATTACAGTGATTCCGAGCGATACAAAGTACAGGAACAATGTATCCCGACACGTTTATCGAGTTTGATCACTGTAGGACTAGAATTATTTGCATGACGAGTGATAAATAAAACATATTCTCGTAGCCCACCATCGTATATATCTATTTATCATCATATATTGTCAGTAGTATACCTTGCACATAGAGGAATATTTGAATATGAAATGTTGCATCCGCTGTTGATATTGTTGTGAGAGCGAAGACACGGAAAAAAAGGTGGTAAATGGTGGCCGGGAGAAGGAGCGAAAAGTCCTAAAAGCCCGAATCGAAACCTCCAACTAAGCGAGTTATGTTTTGGAATGGAATTAATTGAGGAATATAAGGATTTATAAATACACCAATAAGGTGAGGTGTTCACGCGTTATGAATTATTTTACGTAAGATATCGAAGGGGAAGAGCGCAGAAAGGATATGGAAAAATTCTCAAGGTCTTGTTTCGCGCTAGCTGGACTCGTAGCATTTTATTGGTATCTGTATACACTTGATAAATGATGACAATATATTACGCTTGAATGTAATCGAGAGGTCCATAACCGGGAGAGCTTTGAAATATTATACCATCGTCCATTTGTTCGAAATGTGGTACAAAACTCAAGCGAGGAAGATTCTGTTTCTGAAGCACAACCTGACCCAGACGATCGGGACTCGTTTATCCCTACCCTACCTTCCTGGTCGGTCAAGGCCAACATCATCGTCTCCCGCATCAGGTTACATAGTTCTTTTGGTACTTACATCAGTTTCATTCACTCATTGTACAAAAAACGTATCCCCTCAGCGCTCGAGGTCAATTTACATTTCTCATATTATTCTCCTTATTTATAAATACGATTGATCCTCCGTGATCATTCAATCTCCAAAGCCAATGATTTTTTCCTCGCATTCTTTAGTACACTCGTTCTTCTTCTTCTTCTTCATCTTCTTCTTCTTCGTCGTCGTCGTCGTCTTCTTCTTCTTCTTCTTCTTGTCTCTTACCCGTGGAATGCAAAAAGAGTTTGTAATGAAGTTTTGAACACTCGTAGAAATTTTCATGATCTTCTCGAAAGTGAAATTTTACTTTCACTCTCAAAGAAATGTCTTCATCGTTGTCTTTGGTAAGAATCAATGGGTAACGACAATGGCGATCATCGACAAGTTTCTATTGTCATTTATCATTCTGTACCGCATAAATTTCAAAAAAAAGAAAGGCATGGATCGGTGTATGAGTTTTATACCCTGGATTCCGTTGCACCATGATCCGTTGAAACTTCCTGAATTTCAGAGCTATAATTCCGAAATTCTATGATCATTCGATGATCCTAGCTAAAACAGGATGGCTCGACAACTCAAATACGGAGCGATACGGAGTTTGAAAGATGAGAGCAAAACAAAAGTATCGAGTGATGATCAAAGAAAAAGGGAAAATCGAGGACTCGCGTGGCCAAATGAATTTTCTTCGATATATGTACATACGTTAGATATACTTGAGAGAATGTACCTCATTATAATTCTTTCCATTCATAACAATACGAAAATTCTCTTTCTTCGCGCGATATATCGCACTCACACATTTCTCAGACCGGGAAATCGACTATTTATTCATGAGCCTCGTATTTGAATGTTACATGAGTTTTTCAAGATCAGACTTTGCTATTATTTTTCCCGGTTCTTGATATATACGCGTGCGTTGATTCTCTCCCTGTTGTTTTGTTTTTCATACCGCCGTTCGCTTCAAGTATTTCAAACGAGAAAAACGTTTAAATTTGTTCCGGAGATTCTAACGCTCGGGTTGAAAGAAACTATGTTTATGTTCGAGAAGTGAAAAGCAGGAAAATACGATAGATTTATCTTGCTTGACGGTGGATCATGCATGAATTTTCTTGGATATTTTCATTTTTCATCCTATCGTGTGATCAGTGAATTGCATGTAATTGTCAGAACACGAATACGATCTCATCGAACGAATCGTCCAACAGCTTATTCAATTCGAATCATAGAATTCCTTTATAATAATCATGAACAACCAATAACCAATCGATTGAGCAACTCTTCAGGAGTGAGGAAGAATTTTTTTATTTAAGATTCATTGCAAAATTGCAGCTGTGGGAGCGTTTTTCTGGAAACTATGGTTTGAAATCAGCGAGCAGTAGAACTCGAAGAGTTTCCATCCGATCGACTTGGAAATTGAACTGTAACTTTATCGTGTGATCATCTAGTGAAGTACACACGATCATAATTTGAGGAATTCTTTTCGCAAACTGGGGAGACCTTGAACAAAACTTTTAAATCCCCGGAAAACAAATCGACTTTGATTGTTCATAAAAAGAAATCCTGTTGACCAATTGTGAAAATCGGGGGTACTTCACTAGATAATCGCACGATCAACTCACAGTTCAATTCTCAAGTTGATCGAATGAAAACTCTTCGAGTTCTGCTGCTTGCCGATTTCAAACCATAGTTTCCAGAAACACACTCCTACAACCACCATTTCGCAACAAATTCTCAATAAAAACATTTTTTCTCACTCCTGAAGAGTTGCTTAATCGATTGGTGCATTGGTTGTTCATGATTAATATTAAAGAATGCTAAAAAAAAATTCTTGAAGAAAGCTTTTTGTTTTTAGAGCGTTTGGGAAATATAATCCTTTCATGGTTCTCATAGGTATTGAAACTGATCGAACAATATCGTTCGTACCTCAGTGTGTTTATCAATTTTGTGTGCTCCACTTTGGCCCAGACTGGACTAATGTATTCTCAGTGTGGTTCTTATTTCTCATCCAGAAATCCCTTAGGAAAGTTTTCCTCGTTCTTTTCCCTATTTTTTCCTCGAAACATGGAAAAAAACATGTAAATTTGGCAAGTTTATGGAAAGGAATAGGGAAATCTTTTCTACGGGATGAGAACCAAAGAACCCCTTCGTCCGATCAAACGCTTCAATCGTTATTTCAATGCGCGGAGTTCCGAGTGAATTCAATTGTTCCATTGACCAATTTTTTAAAAAAGAATATAGAGCATAATTTGGTGCCAAAATCTGTACTCGAGGATTTCTTAAATTCCGAAATTACCCCAGTAAAAATGAAAGCTTGAAGAAAGAAGAGGGTAATGCAACGCAAGAGAAGAGTAAAAGCCATCCACACACTCATTTCACACCCAGGAGTCACCTTCAATATTATATTTTTAGTTGGAGGACAATTGAAGTACACTGAGAAGCAGAAAACATTCATAAATATTGGGAATCAATGCTGACGACGGGCCATAGCTCAAGCCAAGCATGGCCAGCATTGGCGCAAGTTTCCCTGGTAGAAATGTCCCAATTTCTCCTCTGTGACCCTTGAGGCTCTGAAGGGGAAAAACTGATACGTTGATTCTAACTGGTGTTGGTTGAGCAAAACCGACAAGTTTGACTGATCAATGACACAAATCTGCAAAAAAATGGGGTCATGATTGCTGTGGGACAGTTGAGGGTCGCTTCTAAATCAATTCGCTGTAGATATGACTGTAGTATAATATTTGTTGAAACAAATTCCTCGGTAGTTGCCGGTAAGTGCTTTATCAGTTACACTGTGAAAAAACTGGGGAGTTTTCCTTTACATTGTTGGTGGATTTCGTCCCCTCATAGTGGGGGAATTGTTTTTCCATCAAAAATAAGGGATTTCTCCACCACTTTGAGGAATTATTTTGTTTTTTGAGTGTTGAATCTTCCACAAATGAAGGAAAAATCCACCAAATTATGGTGAAAAATTCCCCATCTGTGGAGGAACTTTGCTGCCACCATTTTTTGGGGGAAAATTCCACAATCATCTTTTACAGTGTATACTTGCTAGTGCCTGCTCGGTTTTCCTGATCAGTCCCTCGTTCGTACCCACATAGCACAAATGTCTCAGTAATATCTCCAGAATATTCTGCGATGTTCTGGGGACATTGTAATATCGCCAGAACATTCTGGAGATATTACTGAGACATTTGTGCTGTGAGGGTAGTGAGAGCGTTACATCCCTCATCAGAGCCTTGGTAGTTGTCCCGCCTAGCCCTGGCGGAAATGAAGTGTGCTCTAAGCGTGATTTTCGAATATGTCGTGTGGAAAGAGATAGATAACCTCTAAAGAGTAATTTGGTGGATATCCACGCTTAGAGCACGCTTCATTTTTGCCAGGGAGTGCCTCGTTAATAAAAACGATGAACTGATGAACACCTCATGGTTTATGAAATGAAATTTGTACCAGGGTTTGTGCCAGGATTGATCCAGAATTGAATCAAAGTTGTTTGCATAGCAACAGTTTTTTATCAGTAAACTTTAGACACTGTAAAAGGTTGGCGGTGTTAGAAAAAGTTCACACACAAAAAGTGTTCTTTTAACACCACATGGTGTCATCTTCACACCATAAAGTGTTATTCTAACACCATTTGGTGTTATTTTGACACCCATTTTGAGGTGGACATGTATTCCGTGCGGTGTTGATTCTGTGTTGATTCTGACACTGTTTTGACATGGTATTTTTCACAAATTTTACAGGAAGAAGTTTTATTAATCAAGTTTGCCCTGGCGTTGGCGTTTCTCCACCCCCGTTACCCCAGGTGCCCAAATTCAGCCTCATCCCAGGCTCCAGTCAAGTTTCCTCCCAAGGTTTTGTCAATTCTGGCATGGGACGTCGTGTTTTCACGGTGTGAATTCGTTAAAATACCGGAATACCATGGATTTCACATATGATTCCTATTGAAATACAATTTATACTATAAAAACGCACGATGCAACGCTTTCACTAACGCTTGCAGAACGAGTTGAAAGGTTGAAACAAACGATACACTGAAAAGCAGAATTTTTCAACAAAATATCATTCATATTCTGTGTGATAAAGAATTTTCTGTGAAATGCCACGATACTCTTTGCAAAACGTAGCAAAACTACTTGTGCCAATGATGAAGAATCCAGTGCTCACCATATAACAGGGCTGCATCGGCCATATATCGGCCATGTATCGGCTGTATTTAGATTCCCTGATTTCTCGTACAGGTTGATGTCCGGAATCATCCGATACAGGAAGCCCAGTTATGAAACACAGCCTATTTGTGACTCGTGTTGAATAGCCAATGATTGACTCTTCATCGTTGGCCAACATATGGCCCACGACTGGCTGACAAGGTACCCAAAGCCCAGCAACACCATTCATGGAAATATCTAGCCAATGGCTAGTAACAATCTGGTGGCCAGCGGGGAGCTTGTAAGGGCCTAGCGAGTGCTGATATAACGCGTACTCGGGGACGTGGCAACCCTCGATAATCGATCCATCATTGGGCCAGTCATCAATTCTATCGTTAGTGCTGGGCCCGAGTTATCGTCCAACAACCATTGATGACGCATTAATGGGGGCGATTACCGTACAATTAATCCCGGCTATCACCCTGTCATGAGCCATCATTGGCCCGATCGTAAAACCCTATTAGGGATCCTGTACGCTGTTTAACCCTTTCCAACGCTAACTTATATTTCAGCCGATGTATTGTGAAGCGTTTAAGGGGTCTTTCTGGTTAAGATTTGCAAGAAAAATTTTTTCTTCAAACCTTTTTTTCTCATAGAAAAACTTGGAATATCATTTTGAAAATTTATAGGTATGTTCATTGAACATTAAGTATTACACAACAATTTTTTTCCGTCATACTAATTTAAACAAAAAAATACCACAAAATGACGGTGGGAGTGATTTGAGGCAACCGAATGATCTAAAAGAATTTTAAAAAATCGCAAATTATTCCTTGTTGGAGTGCTTATCGCATGAACTAGGATTTTTTTTGTTTTTTCATCAAAAGATAACAAAATGACGGCCATTTTTCGAAAAAATTCATCTCTGAAATTGGAAAATCTGATGCAAATCGGACAATTTTTGACAAATCGGAAAGATTATGATTCATGCGATAGCCACTCCAACAAGAAATAATTTCCCATTTTTTTTCGTTTTTTTCAGATCATCCGGTCGTCCCAAATCACTCCCATCGTCATGTTTTAGTGTTTTTTGTTGTTTGAATTGATATGACGAAAAAAAATTTGTTTCTAATATTTAAAGTATAACAAACATACCTACAAATTTGCAAAACGAGATCTCAATTTTTTCTATGAGAAAAAAATGTTTGAAAAACAAATTTTTCTTCAAAATCTTACCCAGAAAACCCCCTTAAAGGTATTTTGGAGATGAATCAACTAAATCAGCACTATTTTTTCCTATTTGCCAATATATTTACTAGAATTTCATAAGGAATAAAGCTCCTGTAAATAAATATTCTATATTCCACAGTGACAAACACATTGAAAAACATCGTCCCAGATATGGACAAAGTGTCGGAAAGGGTTAAAGAAATTTGTAAATTCCATACACAAAATTCAGAAATAATTAATACATACTTTTGTGTACTGAATCCACCACAGATTTTATGAGAATTCATTCTGTATGAAAACCATTTTAAGATAATATTTTGTTTTAATTTTGACACAAAAGAAGAATAATGAGCTATGATTTGAATAGCTAAAAATTAGCTAAGGGAGCTATTTTTCAGTTCCCACGGTGACTCACTTGCGAGCAACATTAAGGAATTTCACAGCTAAATCCAAATATCATTCCCAAAATCTGTGATGTCACAGCTACTACACTGAAAGAAAGGTACCTAGCTCCGGTAACTGAAATTTAGTGGTTCCAGCTAAATTTTAGTTGGCGTAAATAGAAGTCCAGTTGTTTGAAATAAAAGAATAGGAAATTGAGCTGTGACGAATAAAATTCATTTGGTTCGACTACATTTTTATTGACAGTGATCGAATTTCCTACATTGAGAGAACAAATTTCCGGGAACAATGAAACATTTAGTTGAATAGCCGCCATAAAATACTCAATTGATTTGAATAAACTTTCATTGACTCAAATAAATAACTGTTCCAATGGATGAAATATTTCATAGCATATCAAATATTTGTTTGATTGAATGAATATTTAATCGAGTCAATGGAAGTTTATTCAAATCCATCAAATATTTTATGGCGACTATTCAACGAAATATTTCATTGTTCCCGGAAATTGTTCCTCTCAGTGTAGCTGTCTGATGTTCAACTCAACCCTTCTTCTCAGTGTACTGCAGATTTTCTACTGTAGTAATTGATGAATAGCTGAAAAAGTGAGTGGCTGCCACAGCTATTCCAACTTCTACTTCTAACTAACTGCACTGTGAGAAATTTCCTATACACGGAAAAAAGTAAACAGCACTGGTTACTGTCCATCAGAGTTGGGTAGGTATCAAACTGACGTATTAATACGTAGTGAATGTTACGTATCATACCGTGTGACAATCCCCTCTTTCAGGATCATACTCGCGTAATAAATGTAACAAACCCTCCAGTGACGCGTCATTACCCAACCCTGCTGTCCATAACAGCAATCAGTTGAAAAACAAATGAAAACACGCTTGGATGATAGAGGTTAGCGCGATCACAGTGATGTGTACTGCAGTGAAATTCGTCAATGCTGCTTGGACGTTAACGGTTACTGGGAGACGCAGTAATGAACGGCATGAATTTGATTTTTCATTTGTTTTTCAATGAATTACTGCGATTCACAGTAACTATTGCTGTTTTCTTTTTTCCGTGTACATGTATCTGAAGTAATTAACATAGGTAAGAATACCAGGTCATTGGTTCATAATTTCCCTACACATTTATGGCAAAAAATATGTCACTGCACAACACCCGCACTCAGGATCGAACCCGAGTCATTCTGGTCAAAAGCGAGCATGCTACGACTTCAGCTGTAGCGCAACGCTGACCTTCAGAAAGAACATTCGAGTACATCTCATACGTGATTAATTTCTTTTTCCCATCTCTTTGTCGGAAAATTCCGATGCACGTCAGATTTCTGAAAATAGTATAAGGAAAATTCATATCTGGTTGGAATATTCACATCCTCACATGCAGGAAAATTCCGATTATTTTTTACAGTGTAACTATATTAGATTAACTACTTTTTTCCCTTCAGGAGAAATCATTCTAGGCCCTCCTTCGTCCTTTACCTGGCGCCATCGAGGCAGACTAGGCGTATATCCTTGGCCCGAATATGGACCAGTCAACTGCCGAATATGATTTCTACCAGTCTCTCTTCGAGTTCTCGTAAATCGATGAGAGGAACTCTTCTTGTTCCCAAATTGAACAGGAAAAAGGAAATCATTTCCAGTAGCCAAGCGAAATCTATTCCACGAGAGGAGTAGCAAAAAGGTGAACATAATCTGCTGTTCATCCTTGATTTTTTCACCCTTCAAATTTCTGACATTGGTAGGTTGTGGTCGAGTCAACGTGGGGAGTGGCGCAGACCTTGGCTCAAATGTTCAGTCTGTTGAAAAAGAAAACCTATCCGGAAATCGTCATAATTTTTATTTTGTAATCAAATCCAATCGACTCGTAAAAGTATGTCCCGGATTAATCAGGGGTGCTCTTGAAAATTTTGAATTTATTCAAAACAAACATCTCACGATACTTGGAGAGAATGTTAGAGTGTCAGAAGAGAACTGTTCTCCCAGCTCACAGGTAGAACAAAATTGTGTTTGGTCTCCAGAACAAAAACCTCCGAGTGATAATTCGAGGCTTCGATACAGCAATATCGCATTAGAATTGAAAGAATAGAAAATTTGAATTTTAATCAAAATCCCATGCATTTATCGATCCGCTCAACGTTATTACGCGTGAACACTCATTGTCATCTCGTTAATTTTCGAATCGAATCGATGATCATTTACCGTAGTCTCCACATCCCAACGCGAATAATTTCGACTAACAACCACATAAAGCGGCGAATAAGATGAGAGAGAGAGAGAGAGGAATCCATTCTTTATCGTTCCACTGATAAGAATAATTTCATAATATTTCTTTCGTCTCGACGTTCCAATCTCGTAATTCTCATTTCGATTTGAATATACATAAATCAAGTTTGGACATCATTCTGGAATCCAGCAGCGGCAACAGCAGTCAGCCAACCAGCTTCAAGAAGTTCTGAATGTGCAATGCGTGTCGTTAATGTGTATCCTTCGAGGCTCCCTCTTGTAGCCACGGTGAATGTCAAGGCCAGTATCCTCATTTCCATTGGCCGGCGGCCATTACCCCGGAAGAAAGAAGAGTATGAGTAAAAGTAAGAGCAGGAGGATAAGGGGGAAAAAAAGAAGAAGTGAAAGAGAGAGGTACCGTGATCAGGTCGACAATAATAAAAATAAACGCCCACGATTACACGATGTTGATGATGATGAGGATGATAATGATAATGGAGCGTTAACGAGCCAGTGGATTACTCATTTGCTCCTTGTACTCTTTCACATTTTTCTCTTTTCTTTCCATCTTTTGCTGTGATATCGTGGATATTCTAGCTGTATCATACCTTCTCCTTAACACAAGATTTTAGAATGAACATTATATCTAAACTGCTGAGAGATGACCCACTGAGATGTCTGAAATCATCAACCCTCGAAATGTCGAAACAGTCCCTGAATCATCCTATGAATAGATGAATAGGATGAGAGGGAGAGAAAGGTGAGAATCCAAACAATTTTGACGTAGGTACGTTTTTTAAAATGTTCTCCATGTGTTTACGAGGAATAACAAAATCCGTGCTTGAATATGGTTTTGAAATTCTACGAGGAGATGCCTTGTTTTGCACTTGAACACGTTGGTCACTGGAAATTGGGTCACTAGATGTCTTTGAAATGTCATTTAGATGTTTACAAGTCTCACCGATGCGGTCTGGATCGATAGCGATCTTGGGACACTACAAAATACTCCATAGTCACGAGCGCATTATTCCTTGGGTGATAAAATAATACATATCGAATGTATCGTTCGAAGAATAAACAAACAACAATGGTTCGATTTGACGCCGGTAAACACACACCGAGAATCGTATCCGATGAAAACATTGGAAATCGAATGATCAAGATTCGTAAAACGCTTTCCAGAAATTTGAATAATAAGATTGATATTTCTTCGAGAGATAGATTGGAAATGACGTGAATTGACAAATCTCATCCATCCCAATAAATGCGTTGTGAATTAGCAACCCTGCTTCAAAATCCCGATTTCAACTTATTACCTCTTCAACCAGTTTGAATCAGATTTTTGTCCGCAAATTTTCCTATTCGATCTCATTCAAATATAATCAACAGGTTTGAATAGGGAATTTACACTCAATGGGATATAATCAGTAAATTCGAATGTACATGATCCGAATTTCCTGATTAGATTTGAATAAGATCGGATAAGAAAATTCTTGGACAAAATTCTGATTCATATCGATTGACCAGTCGATAGGTTTGAATCAAATCCTTTAAGCAGGAAATATTCTCCCGTTGATTTAACGTAAAAATCGTTTGAGAGGGGTTGCGTAGTGACGTATCGGAATTGTGGTTTCAAAATATGGATTCCACCAAAGAAGTTATTTTGAAAATTTTCCAGTGATATCGAGAAAAATGTTAATTTGAGAAGAATTCATTATCTCGCTCTTTGTTTAATTTTTCATTCAGTATCGTCTGGTTTTGTTCGCCATTTTCGACAAGTAATTTTCAATCAAAATTCAAACATCGAAGGTTTTATGATTACATACCAAACACGTGTTTCAGGTCGTCGTTTGATGGTTTTTTTGCGACTATTAGTTTGAGTAATAATAATGGGAACTTTATCAATCCCATGGGTGTATGGATCAAGCCTGGCACAAGACCTGCCGAGACTTGTCTTGAACAATTCACCAAACTTGGCCCAGGCTTGGGAATGATAAGATCAGGACCAGCTTGGGCCAGTGGTTTTGCCACGCTCGGTTCAATTCATTTACCAAGCATCAACCAATGCTTCTTTGATCGCAGATATGGATGAATAAAGTGATTGATTCATATTTCAGTTCATGACTTTCTCCCCCAGAATGCCGTGCATGAATTATCTTAAAACGATAAAAAAATGTGACAAGACTGGGACAAGCTTGTATGATCATTGGAAAATCTGCGTTCTTTGATATTTCAATCAATTTTGATTCTATTGTTGAATTATGCTCAAACTAAACTATAGTGTGTAGGATTGATTATGACAGGAAGATCGGGCCAGCCCCGGCCCGATGGTTATCCCCAAGTCTTCAGTCATTGTAAATTCAAAATTCAGTCAATATTTATGAACATTGTGCCCCTGATGTGGGCAATATTGGCACAATTGTTATTCTCAACGAATGCTCGATTTTTACACTTGTGCCAAGCTTGTACCAAATCTAGTGACCATTTCAAAAATATTAACAAATGTACCATGACTGACCATCCATTCCATTCATTGATCCATTGGGAACAACGCGACAATCATGTAACAATATTGGGCCAATTGTTCTTGAGGGAGGTTTGTTTCTGACACATGTGCCAACCTTGGGACACGCTTGGGTTTTTTCCAGTCTTGGAAATACCTGCATGGGATGTTCCATTTCTGGACGTCCATTTCTTTTTATCGAACTACAATCTAAAATGACTAATGTTGTGTGTATCTGTTGAGCATTAGAATGGTGTCAAAAATCATCTACACTGTAAAATTAACTGCCAAAAAATTGGGCAGTTCTTTGAATAAATTTACCAACAATTTGGATGAAACCTCCAACATTCTATGGGAATTGACAGATATTTTGTGAATTCTTCATATTTTTTTTCTAGGAAATTCACAAATATTTTTCACACAGTAGAATTAGTGAGAAAAAAACATGTCAAACCTCATCCCCTTATTTGTTTTGAGACTGAGGGGAATATGAATCCACGCGGAAATTAACGATCGGTTTGGCGTTGGTCCGACGTCGGATACTGTATAGTACGCAGATCGTCGGTAGAAGACTGTCAGGACAGAGTCAGAATTGTAAAGTCAATTCACTCTAATTCGATGCTGATCATCGCATTGCTAAGTGGGTTCCCTGGGGAAAAAGTGTATTGAATCCTATTGACTAATGAGATTTAATTCAAACTTTGGCACGGGAAATGACCATTCAAATGCATTCAAATCCATCAAAAACCGGTGTTCAATTGGGTTCAATGAGTTTGAATGGTCATTTGCCATTGCAGAATTTGTATTACTTGATGAGATTCGATAGGTGCTTTATACCAGGGCTACCAGGATTGGCCCAATTGTCGATGTTGCGCGCCGGTATTGAAGAGATACTGGTAACCGTACTTTTCACCGGTACTAACGGGTGGGAACTAACATTTCTCACGCACTGCTTTACATCGAAACAGTTCGATTCATTAAAAACTGTGTACAGACTTTCTTTGATGGAAATAGAAGAAGGGCTGTATGGAAATATTTTCCAATTTTATTGAATCGGGTTGGCGCAAAATAGTGCGCAAACAGTGACTGCTGCTATGCCGCTGATATTTCACCATAGTGAATTACCGCGTTTGCTCACCTCCAGCAATAGATGGATTGAGAATAATTTATTCAACATTTTATTCACCAAACAGCGTTTTACGATTGGCCCAATAGAGACGCATGACTGGGCCGTAGCGGGAATTGATTGTACGATAATGACACCCATTAACCCGTGTGGAAATAATCCTTATGTGGCATCCAACAGAAGAGTTTGCCACCCACAGCCTAAGTGGGCCCTAGTTGGGGCTGCTAGTGTACTTCCCAGATATTTTAAGCTGAGGATGCCTACCCACAACCCATATAGGCCCTGGGCAAGCCACCATGGTTTCGCCCAGGTATTGTAATTTGAGCATGCCCAGTCACATCCTGTAGAGACCCTGGATTGGCTATCATTGTTTCCCCTATTAAAAATATCCGACAGAACCAGACAATATTTTGACCCAGATCTGACAGGTTTGTCTGCCATTGTTTGGTTTGTACATCAGTTTGAACACTCATGGAACTGCCAGACAGAGCCCAACAGAACCTGTCAGATCCGGGTCAAAATCCTGTCCGGTTTAAATCTTATTCCATTATTTTGTGTATCGAAAGTTCTTTCTTAGTTCAGTTTTCTCTAAACATTGGGAGGAGGTAATAAACAAAAAATACTTTTTTCTTGGTGTTATTAACCCATATACATGCAACAACGGAATACTTCATATCAACTTTGGTAGAATTAGAGTCTATAGAGTATTCCAAAATAGTTAACAGGATTTTCACCTAATACTTCGGATTGTAATTCTCGTATCCTGTTAAGTAAAAATCGAAGCTGACGTACATTCGGGGCATGCTTAATGTTGTTAGGTCAAAATTGCATTGTCTTTTATTTCTACCAGGGAAATCTCTCACACCGAACGAATTAAAACGTATCTTTATTCGTATGTTTTTAAAAGTTATTCTTCCAGTGCTCTTAGTTTCCAGGTCATAACAATTGAAACAAATTTCAAACAACCTATGAGCTCAAAATTAAAATTCCAAAAATTTGATACGCCTTTGGCTGTCTGGAAAAAATATTCCGATCACCTTTCTGAAAATTAATATACAAGAGCGGATGGGAATTTCAATTTGTTTTTGATTTGATGGTTATTTTACATAAAGCATAGATCTATCAAAAGCTGACCCTCAAAGAATATTTTGCTGGAGCAAATTCATTTGTCTTTCATCCGAGAAATATCATTCAAATATCCTGAGGCCCAGCGCAGAATAAAATTTGGGAATTCATATGGGCTAAAATGAATTCCCTAAGTTGGCCGTTGTTGAATCCTTGATGTGGGCCAAGTTTGGGAACCACCACGAGGCCTGAATTTAAAAGCGTAACGCCCCAAGTTGAGGTAATTCCAGTTCCCTGGTTAAAAGAATCCATTACTTCTGACAAATGAAATTAAATGAGATTTGGCCAGAACATTGTCCGAGAATCAATGAGATTTGGCCAGATTCAGTGAGATTTGGCGAGAATCGACTGTTCTTTCTGACCAAATCTCATTGACATTTGCTGGATGAGATTCGGCCAGAACATTGTCCAAGTTCAACTGTAATTTAGTGAGATTTGGCGAGAATCAATGGTTTTTTTAAACCAGGGTTGTCCTAACCAGAGCCACATTTCGAGTAGGGATCATGAACCTGGCCCAGGTCTAAGCCCGGAAAAATTTCCACACTGGAATGGGCTAATTGCACTCATCACTGGTTGACAACTTGAGCCCAGCAGTGGCGAAAAATAAACGGCCAATGATAGAATTGATGACTCGCCCAGTGATGGGCCTATTTTTGAAGGTTTCAATGTTCAAGGGGGGTTAGTGTTTTTCGTGAATTTTTTACAGAGGGAAGGGATAATCAGAGTTTGTTACAACTTGGAGGATATTTTATTAGTGTTCCGAAGCACACGTAGTCATTTTTTCGAGTCGTTTCCGCTGTAAATAGTGGAGTTAAAAGTTACTGTTCATGAACGGCCGCCATTCGAGTTTGCTGCTGGTGGGAAATCTGGAGGTCATAATTTTTATTTGAAATCATCACGATATTTTTTTCACGTCAGCAACATATTTTCTGAGAATATGAACACAAAAATCTTTTAACACAGAAATTGAAAATTGCATGTTTTTGAGGTGTTTGAACAAAATGTCATGTTTTCATACCATGTTTCTTCACCTTTTCTTGCATTCAAAAACAAATTGGAAATAATAATATCATTATAGAGTTCAGTTCACATAGATTGTGATTGAACAAAGAATATTCACACAGATTTTCAGAACGATTGAACAATAACTTTCCAAGCTAGAATTCCCATCAGTTGAAAAAAAGTCGTTCCGAGAAAGACGCATTTGAAAGAAAAAGTACCCAAAATGAGAGATTCAGGGTACAATAAATGATATGAACTGCTCATCTGTTAATCAGCTATTCCAGCACATATAGCAATCCTTCTTCTCCTCCAAACGCATCATTTCAGGCTTGCACCTCCTCTTGACGAGCTTGCCGAGCTCTCTCAGTCTCCAACGCGCGTTCACTTTAGTGCTCATAAAATCGGAATTCTGTTTCGAAACCTTCGCAACATATCCTTGAATAGTTTTACTAACGATTTATGAAATGAAAGAAAAGTCGATTTTTCCAATCATCTAAACTGGTTTCTCCCCTTACATACCTTGCCAGTCAATGATGGGTCACATCTCGGCCAGCACTGGGGAATCAATGATCATCCATTCAACAAGAGCCACACGCTGGCCGGTTACCGGGAAATGATTGTCTATTTTCTCACATTCAATGCATATCCAGACGGACTTTGAACGTAAAAATTCTAAGGTAAGGTTCGATTCATTCTGAGTCAGCAGCGGATTTCGTCTTCATGTAAGATCCCGCTTGATGTTATCAATATTAACAGAATATTATTGCAAGATCACTATCACTGGTATTAATATCGTCTAAGAATTCATCTACGAGTGGTGCTGGAACTCCTTTCCAAACGAATATAAAATAGTCTGGGATTCAAAACTGGTCTTTGAAGGCATTCCATTTGAATATGACGTGGGAAAATTTCGAAGATAAGAGTGGAAAAGAACCAGGATTTCATAACGATTACATTTCGATCGAGCAAAGATTTGAATATCAAACACACGTTTGGGAGTAAATACATCTCTTATGACCATAATTCATTATTGATGAGGTGTTATGTTAATCGTGAGTTCGCTCTTGATATATCGTGCAAATACAATAAACTGATGAGGCTTGAAAATAATCGATTCATCGGACCCATCTGAATCCCAGAACTAGGACTCTAGCACTCCATTTTTTGAGACTTCTCCTGAAACGCGAATTTACTGACGCGACAAATCGAGGTATTATGTACAGAATAGCGAATCTTTTTGTTAACCGTTGCCACAGCGGTGGTTAAAACTGGATTGCTGAGAGAAAAATTCTCAGTATTCTATGCAGAATAGTAAACAAATTTTCCTGGAGGAGCGGACATTTTCCGTTGTCGTAGTCAACAAGATTGCTGTCATTGCAAGAAATTTGCTACTCCAGCGAAGGAGACCGAGCAAAATTGGATGGCAAATTTCTTTTCCCTTCGTACTCCAGGGTTCAAAAATCTCATTAATCCAATTAATTCCTATTGATTCTAAGTACGAAATGCCTGACGAAGAACATTTGCGGCACACATTGCTTCTCTTATTCAATAAAAAAAAGCTGTTGAAAGTCGTCGTTTGCTGGTGGAAACTTATGGCGAACATGCTCCATCGATTAGAACATGTGAGACATGGTTTCGACAATTCAAAAATAGTAATTTCGATGTGAAAGACAGTGAGCGCTCTGGTAGACCACAAAAGTGCGAAGACGAGCAATTGCAGAAGTTATTGGATCATAATCCGGCTCAACTAGGTAAATGGGTTCCACACGATTTGAATGAAAAATGGAACGATCAAATGGGAAATCGCAAAGTCACTTGTGAAATGCCGCTTCAACGCCACGAAAGAGAATCATTCTTGTATCGAATTGTGACGGGTGACGGAGAGTGGATTTATTTTGAAAACCCAAAGCAGAGGAAATCGTGGCTTTCGTTTGGTGAAGCCGGTCCTTCAATCCCAAAGCCAAATCGTTTTGACAAGAAGACAATGCTTTGTGTTTGGTGGGACCAGAGCGGTAGCGTGGATTATGAACTCTTGAAGCTCGGCGAAACCGTTAATGCACAACGCTATCACCAACAATTGATCAATTTGGATCATGCATTGACGGAAAAACGACCAAAATGGGCCAGAAGACATGCCCAACTAGAAATTTGCCCGATCAGTCATAAGGGCATGACCGGATAATCTTAAGGCATGCCTTATTGAGGCATGCCTGATCATGATCGCGTCAGGATCGGATGAGATCGCCTTACATGCTGTGCCTTGAGTACCTATGATCAAGCCCTCATGTACGTGCCTTGAGTAGACGTGGTTTCACATAAAGATATGTGCAACCAGGTAGGGAGATCCGCACCTCACCGGGATCTGATATGTCATCCTAACATGGAATATTGATTTCCCGACGCAGACCATGACAAGGATATTGAACCGGGGCCTAATAGATTTGCCTCAGGTATAGATTTCTCTACATATAATCAAGTGACACCGGGTAATATAATCAGGGCCACGTCGGGCCCTCCCGTATGTCCCTGTTGTGAAATACTCATTTCACAACAGATTTATGTAGTGTTAGAGAATCCAATCCTTGTCAGGCCCCTATATGGTTGAGTTATGAAAATCGATGCCTTATCGTCCTCATTTCTGAAAGAAATCTGAAAAATTTAAAAGATATCTTAGGATGTAAAATAGGATTTTCTTCGTATATGGTAAACTAACATCAGGTTATATGACCAGGATCATGTTGGGCCCTTTCATATATGCCTGATCTGAAACACCCATTTTGCCACTCTATTGATGCAAGTCTCTCGCCAGATGGTGCTAAAAATCAATTTCATACATATTCGTTTGACTTAATTCATTCCTTTTTTATCGGTTTATCACGAGACCACTGTATTACATGTATGATCAGGTCCCGATCAGATTGCGTTATCAAGACCTGATAGTAGAATCTTGCTGACATGATCTGAACATGATAATGCACTCTTTCGAGTTCATCGGTACCTTTTCTAATCAGGTTAACTCACGAGGTCTTGATCATTCTCACTTGATCGTTTCCTCATCACGCCTTTGCGTTACATGTATGACCGGGTCCCGATCGAGCTACATCATCAGGGCCTGACTACTACATCGGGCTGTCATGATCCGATCATAATAATGACTCCTGTATTTTTTCTAGTCGGTTGGCAGAGTGACAACCAGTGAAAGACACCTTGAAATCACTTGGATGGAACATTCTTCCACACCCGCCATACTCTCCAGACCTCGCGTTATCTGACTATCCCCTCTTTGCATCAATGGGGCATGGACTCGCAGAGCGAAACTTCAGAAATTTTGAGGAAGTTGGAACATGGCCCGAGGAATGGTTTGTCTCAAAATATAAGCAGTTTTTCCGGGATGATATTCATGAACTACCTGAAAGATGGGCGGAATGTGTAGAAGCCGATGGTCAATATTTTGAATGAAAGAAAAATTAATCTCCCTTGAAAATTACGTGTTTTCTTTGCCAAAAAAACCGGAAAAAAATTACGCATACACCTGGTATATATCTTCATACACAGTGATGCAAAATATCGTAAAACGATTTCTTATGAAATTTTCAAATGTACCTTTCGTTGGATTTAACCCTCTGGGGATATATATATATATATCCTAACCCTAGCGTGTATGTACCATGGGGCCCATCCTGGCCCAGCATGGGCCCTATCCTGCCAATATGGGCCCAAGACTAGACCAGAGTGAGACCAGAGTGGGCCAGAATTCATACACGCTAGGGAATATTATAGTTTCCTCACATCTGGGATACACTGGGTCAGTGTGACCCGAGTGTTTTTTGATTGCTCATATCTCGGCTTTAAAACATCGTGAAACGATGTTTTTTTTTTTAAATTCATCGCCGAAATCTGCAGAATACGAATCCGAAACCCGCTTTGCTCTACAGTTGATATTTTTGTCAATATTCAGAGAAATTTAAAGGTACCTTTTCAGAGATGTACAACTTTTCGAAATGAAGGATGGATCATTCTGATCCAGTATATCCCCAAAGGGTTAAAATGTCCAAGACACAGAGATACCATCGAGATACTTGATTTTTCCAAACATTTGAAAATACTCATCCCTCAAATCTCAAGGTTCGATTCAACGTATTCAAAAAAATTCTTGTTTAGACATTCTTACTATACTGTCATTAGTACTGTCTCGACGTTTTGAATCAGCATGTAGATAGATGAATGGTTCAATTAACGAAGAACGCAGGGAGAACGTTGAGGAAGAAAACATCTCGATGACATACCTGCATTAGAATTTCTTTGAGACAATCCACGATTCAAGGATTATCATTGTGTCAAGGATTTTATGAAATGATGTTGTTTCACGTATTGTTTCATGCTACACCAATGCTCTCTCTTTTTCCCTCAGTCATTGCTTTCGATTCACATGTGAGCGAGTGTAAATATGCATCCCCGTGTCAAATGCATCTTTTATAATGACGTCAGAATTGCAGTGACTACGTGACCAAACCCTCGTTCGTACAAATGCTGGGGTCAATTGGACACGAGCACACATATCTTTTATGGATGTCAAACGTGAAAGTAGCACAATTCGTGGCGCAAAGTTCAGTGGTAAAAATCAACTCCTTATCCCACTTGTCATCTCCCCATCGCAAACTGCGTTAGATGATTCAACAATCACCTTACCTTACAGTTTCCAAAATTTCATCATACGGGACTCGAATCTCATTCTGAATAATTTCTTGCAATTTCTTGGAGTTCTTACTTCGATTTACAAGAATTTTCTGATACAGATTAATTGCTTCCAGTAAGGTATCCTGGAAATTTCCCGAAGTTTTCTTCACAGTGCGGATTTCATAAACTCGATGTCTAATGACGCAATATCGTCTCATTAAGATGTAACGTCGCGTGTTTACCACTCGAACCACGTAATTTGTTCCACATTAGATAAATGAATCACGGTATTGCATCTTTGATTATTCGTAAGCATAGAATCATGAAACGTTCCTGTAACGTTTGAACGTGATTGAATGGATAATGATGAGTCGAGAAATCATTCGATTATAATCACAGTCGCAGACGTACCCGGACGTGAGGCTGCCGCAGCATCCCTTTCGAGAGCATTGACCAGAGTTTCGATTCTCGGAAAGGAGATAAAAAATTTGACGGTGACACGTAATCGTCGTCATGGATTTAATGAGGTCTCTAAAAGCATCATCGCGACCCGTGCAGGATTCTTAGTTCTAAAAATAAACCTTCTCGAACCTTGTTTCCGTTTGTTTATTATCGAAACTGGTACTATTGTACCGTACATAAGTCTGTGTTCTTCTCTCTGTCGTGAGAAAGTAAGTGTCACCTCTCCACAACCTCATCTCTTCTTACGTGTTTTTCTTTGGAAATATCCCTCCTTCTTCCTCCTCTTCTGCTTCTTCTCGATTCCCGTCAATATGATTGACCTCCTCTGTGATACAGTTATGGATCCTGAGTCAACGAACCACACGTATATAACCACGCACAGGAATCGTGTGCATGATTCAGCTCGATTGATAATATTTTACGAATGCCAGTTTAACGGATCGTTCTCTCTCTCATATATTCCTTCCCTTTGAAATACATTTACTTTCCAAAAAATCACCAATGCGGAACGTCGGTATACGTGTTATTCGCTTTCCTGGATTTTCCTGGGTGTGGAACGAACGATCGTTTGTGACTCAGAGGCGAAAGATTTTTATCGGAAGGCGTTTGATGGATGTGAGAATTGGGTCGAAGGCATCAAAGGACCGTGCGAGTGGTCTTGGAAGGTTTCTAAAATTCCGTCTGAAGGTTTCGATTCTGCAAATTTCATGTTATTTGCGTGGAATTGGTTATGAAACAGGTTGTGACAGTTATTGAAGTTTCTAATGTACAAGAATGAGATGTCTATTCACGAGGGGGATTTTCATGGTCCATGTATTCAAGAACCTTTTGGAGGAGAAAATTCAAATTCCTGATGAATAGTGCAAACCCGTACTCGTGTAGTTGACCACAAGCGTATCCGATTAAGACCATACTTTGCACTGAAGCAAACGTTTGGGAAATCTGTAGCACCTGCCCATAATAATTGCAGTTTAGGGACACATGAGCATTTATGCATATTTTTTCTCTCATTATGGCGAACCATACCTTATTTTGGGGGAAATAACTTTCCATGTGCTACATAGTACTCCATGTTACCCAAGAATTACACTGAGAAAACAGATATCTTGAAAAACACCATAATTTATGGGATTTTGGTGTTAGTCTGACCTGAGTCGAAATATTTACGCACTAAGAAAAAGGATCAGTGAACCGAACGAAAACGTATTGGGTATGGGAATAAGTTTCCGCCCTTTTTCAAGCAAAGTTGATTTTTATTCAAACAATGGATCATTACATAATGTTATTCAAAGTATGCACCATTGGAAGCGACCACTTTTGCCCATCTTTCAGACAGCATACGGATTCCTCGGAGCAAAAAAGCAGGTTCTTTTGACTCGATCCATTCATTGAGCCATTTTTCGACACTTTCGTAAGAAGTAAACCGCTCTCCAGTGAGGGCTGATTGCATAGATCGAAATAGATGATAATCCGAAGGCGCAATGTCTGGGGAATACGGCAGGTGGGGCAAGATTTCCCAATTCACTCCTTCCAAATATTTTTTAACAGGTTGAGCAACATGTGGCCTAGCATTATCACGCTTTCCTTTTAGAGCTCGATTCAAACGTATTAGCTGTAGTCTGTAACAATCGCCAGTGATTGTTTCTGACGGTTTAAGAAGTTCATAATAAATGACACCTTCCTGATCCCACCAGGTGCACAACATAATCTTTGAAGCGTGGATATTTGTTTTCGGTGTCGATGGACCTGGTACACCTGGCAGCCCCCAACTTTTTCGACGCTCAGGATTATCGTAATAGATCCATTTTTCATCGCCAGGGACAATACGATGCAGAAAACTCTTTCTTCTCTGCCGTTCAAGAAGCATCTCGCACGTTACCAAACGTCTCTCGATATCTCTCTCCTTTAGTCGATGCGGCACCCAATTACCTGCTTTTTGGACCATTCCTATCTTGTGCAAGCGTTTACCGACGGTCGACCTGTCAACATCCAACTCTTCGGACAGCTCATCTAGGGTTCGACATGCATCTTCATTCAATAATTGTTCCAGTTCTACATCTTCGAATTTTTTCGGTGCCCCTCCGCTTTCTTTATCACTCACGTCAGAATCGCCACTTTGGAATCGTCGAAACCACTCTTTACAAGTTGTATTAGACGGAGCGTGATCACCGTGAATATTGCACAGTACACGATACGTTTCAGCGGCACTTTTCTTCGAAATAAAATAATGAAGCATAACTTCCCACAATTGCTGTTTTGTCGGGACAAACGTTATCATTTTGGACACCAAATAAAACATGATGTTTACGCTTGTAACAAATGTCAACTACCGCAATCGACACCTTACATATACACTTCCAAATCACACGTATAGCACTTGAGTGAACTCAAAAATAGTATCAGCAGCAACACTTTTTCCAAGAGGGCGGAAACTTATTTCCATAACCAATAGTTGACTCAACTACGCCAGGAGGTTAAATACGTTCAACCAACTCTGGAGGTTGCATTGAATCATTCCCCAGGTCGGCCGACTCTGTTGAGTCAACTATGTGAATGATTGGGACAATGAAAAATAGTTTCCGTCAAGTATCCATGTACATTTGACACAAAATAACGGAGCATTGATTGCCTGCGAGGTTGACTCAACTACATGAGATTTTGAATGAAACTTCTTTTGTGATTTGTTGACGTTGACACACATTGGTTCATAAAATCAGATGATATGTTTGAGACAATGAGAGGTGGTGTAGTTGAGTCTACAATTTTCAAGTCATTTCAACTAAAACTTCGTTGATTCGCTCATAAATTTTTCAATTATGTGTGGCACTTTTAATTTTTTCTCAGTGCGTGAACGAACCTCTAAGGGTTTCATAATTTCTTGGACTTTTATAAAGAAGTATGGTACCTCCCTCATAAAAGTCCCAGTCATAATCATAATCCATAAATTATGGTATTTTTAATTAAAGAAGAAATGTTCATCAACGCTCATGTGTCCCAAAATTGCTATTATTATGGGGATCTCTGCTACAAATTTCTCTCCATGTGCCGTAAGAGAGACGTTCATCAGCAATTGTAACCATTCACAACTTTCACAAAAAGACATTGATCTATGATTATGATCGATTCTTTCTGTGAAAAAAAGGTACCCGAAATCTTGTATGGCTCGTATGGTTCATGGAAAAATTCAGCAAAAATTAGACATAGCAAACAGGAAGATTCTTTTGTGGTTCAAAAGATATTTATCCACAACGATTACCATATTCCCTAGTAAAAAGTAAACATGTATGACCCACACATAATTTATACATAACACATATAATACATATATGATCATATATAATGCATTATATAATCCATGTATGGAGAATATTTCATATATGGCAGAATTTTTTTGAATATGTGGAAAAGCTTGCATTCATGCGTCATATATGGATTACATTACAAGTTTACAAATAGTACCCAGTATAACTATTTTAGTTCCTATTGAATTTCAATGCCCTGTGGATCAGCAGAGGGTCATGGCTAACTGCCGCTTGGCGAATAACTACGAACTCAAAACCAGATGCCAGGTAAATAGTCATGAAATAAGGCTAAATAACTAGGAACTTTTGAGCATTTAATGTGTAGATGTCCAATATACCCAGACTAAAATTCCCGGGTGGGTGGAATTCCCAAATTCGCATGTGGACTCAGGTTCCTGGCCGGGACCTAGCGGGTTCTGCCCAGGACGAGCCAGGTCCTGCCTGGAACCCCTCTGGTTTCCGCTCAGGGCCGGTCAGGATCCCGCCCGGGACCAGCCAGGTGGTGACCTGAGCGGGAACCTGACCCGGCTGCCGGGTCCCGGGCGGGAACCTGACAGGTCCCGAGCAGGAACCAGAGGGTTTCCAGGCATCACTGCTGGCGGGTCCCGGCCAGGAACCTGAGTTCACATGCGAATTTGGGAATCCCGCCCACCCGGGAATTTTTGTCTGGGTATAACCCGTTGAGAGAAAAATATCTATCATTTTGTAACTGGAAACAGTCCTCAATTGAGGATGTGCTGGGAAAAAGCAATAAACATTACTTCAAAATGGCATATTGTTACGCTTTAGAGCCCTGTTGAAAAGATCTCATGAATTCTAATGAATTCTAGTTATTTCTAGAACAGAAACCGCATGAAATCTAATACACACACTTGATTTTATACGGTTTCATGAGATTTTGCAAATGGTTCTAATTGAATCTCATAAAGTTCTCATATAATTTTCGCATTCTTATATGGAAGCATATAAAACCCATAAGTTCTAGGACAGAAACCGCGTATGGACTGATAAAAACTTGTTGAAATTCATATAAACTAATAAGATTTATATATGAGAATGTATGGGACTTTTTCAACAGGATGATGTTAAAACTACGGGCATTTGTGCGATTTGTGATTGTGCAGAATAGCAAAACTATTGTAGAATGGATATATTAGAAATAAGATTCAGATTTGTCGACTGCTTATTTGTAGAATGGAATAATTTGCAATTTATAATTGCATATTGTCCACACTGTATTGCTGATTAAGATTATTCGATAAGATGTAATCTACTTTGTATTAATCCCTTGTATGAAATGTATTTCACTCGAATATAATAAACTATTACCTCTCCTTACAACTATTTCAGTTCCCAGATGCAAAAAAATTCTAGAATTATATGAAAATTTTCATGAATTTATGTATAATTTATACATGAACTATATTGAATTATACATAATTTTGAAAATGTTTCCACTTGGGTTTTGGTGGAGTAATCAAATCTTGATTACACAAATCTTGAAACTGAATTTTGTTGAATATTGTATATTGTATTATCGAAAAAAAAACAAGTTTTAAGAATTCAATCAAGAAAATTGGAAATTTTTCAGTGAAAAATTTGCATTCGTGTCAAAAGAAACAAAAGAACTATTCGAATGATGAATGTGATTTCGGAGAATTTTAGTTGGTACTGCTTGAGAGGTCTGCGTCCATCATTTCCGTCCTGTTGTCAAGTACCTTTTGCTGGAGCAGCAAATTTTTTGCTGTGACAGCAATCTATTTGATATCACGGCAATTTTGTTAGCTGTGCCAGTGACTGTGTTAGCAAAGGATGTTGACTTCTCCAGCAAAATTTGTTCCCTATTCTATGTATAGGACGGAAATTTGCTGGTTGAGCCAATATTTTTTGTTGCCACAGCTAAAAAAAATTGCTGTCGTAGCTAATGAGATTGCTGTTACAGCAGAAAATTTGCTGCTCCAGCTGAAGGGACCCAACAAAATTAGATTCAATATGGATTATGTACGGATTATAATATATATATATATGGATCACGTCCCAGATAACAATTTTCAGGAATTCTTCCGGAACATTCTAAAAGATATCTTAAAGAATTCTAAAAGATGTCTCATAAAACATCTGAAGACATCTTACAGATATCTTACGGAAGATATCTTAAAGAATTCTAAAAGATGTCTCATAAAATATCTGAAGACATCTTACAGATATCTTACGGAAGATATCTTTAAGAATTCTAAAAGATACCTTCAGAAAACTTCGAGAAATCTCACATGGAGACTTCCTGACGATATCTTTTGGTGTTTCATAAGACATTTTCTTGGATTCTTTAGGGTATCCTTCAGACTGATCCAAAAGAGTGATCGCAAAGAGTGATCCAAAATTGTTATGTGGGTTTTCATTTTTCTGATACAACCTACAGTTACCTTAGGTATAATTTCACACAAACATGGAGGTGGCAACATAATTTACCAATTCAGTCCATGTGAATTTACGAGTGGTGAGGGTAATTTCACATAATTATAGTGTAGGGTAAGGTGGGGTAATATACCAGTGTGGGTAAAATGCCATTTGAGTGATATTTTCCAAAATTACCGCACATGGCAATCATAACGTAGTCATATGTTCTTCCGAATCAGTCAGTCTATTGATTCAGGAGAACATGTGACTGGCATCTGCAATAATTTTGGAAAATATCACCCAAGTGACCCAATTTTACCCACACTGGCATACAACCCTGCCTCACCCCAAGTAATTTTCCTTGATATGGATAATGTAGAGTCGTATGGGGTAACCATGCGCAGGGGGTAAGTGTGCGCATCCCCTTCATCTTGGAAAGGGGGGCGAGGATGTCACAACATACGCAGTTAACCTGCAGATATACTGGAGGAAAGATAATTCACGCAGGATAAAGGGACCCAGGGCATTCCGTCTGTTAGGGAGAAAAAAAAATAAGAATCAGTCGTTCGAAAAATAGTTTTAGCTATCACGGCAAAAATTGTCAGAACGTATCACTGGAAGCCACCAAAGTGAATTGACTCTTTTTATATTATCAATGCATTCATTCTCATTGTCCATCATAATATTTGAGATCATGTCCATGTAACACAGAATATTCTGAGAATATTCTCACAAAATCCGTAAAATGTACCGTATCGAATATTCCCCCAAAGAGCGTAGAAGCTCCGGAAATATTCATAGAAGATTTTTAGAACTTTTGAATGGAACTGTTCCGAATATTCAAGGAATCTTCGTACAATATACGTACAAAGTTTGTTGGGAGATGGGAGAGATGAGCAGCGCATGCGCAACCATGGTGATGACATGAATTCAGTAACGGCGGATCATGTTGTTGACAGGCTACAGACCCTTGGACAATTTATCATTTTTATTTGTGTTTTGGGAATAATAGATCTATGGTGGTGTATTTTAATATCGCAAATGTTCTCTGAGAGTGCCATGTGTGAAAAATAATCATCAAAAGTGTAACAAAATATTAAGAAATATCGTATACATGATGATTGCTTGTTGCGATCATAAGTATCTCACCCATTCATGTGAATCCATGATATGCAATGAGTGGAAAAATTGATTGTGAATCAGGTTAAGGTTACATGCAAAAGTTATGTTAACGGGAATTTCTATTTTAACAGCATTTTTTTCTAATATTCCCACGATATTCGTAGCATCATATTCTGAGAATATTTGGAACAGTCTCATTTAAACATTCTGAGAATGTGCAGAGAATATATTCGCAAGTAATAACAATCTTCACAGAATATTCGAATATCCTCAACGTATATTCTCAGAACACTCTCAGAACGTGCGTGTGCTACTTGGGTGTCTGGAGTCGGTGGAAGTATGCGAGTGATTATGAAATAAGTTCATCTGGGGTAAGTGTGCGCGGACACACAATATATTATTGTAAAGGGGATACGTTTGTGATCAATTGCCATGAAATTCATATCAATTTATTCTGATTCAAGTTAATTTGTATGCTACTGATTCTATGTGATACTATATTAGTGAATGGATCTCTAATTACTTATAGATCTGGTCTTACATAACTTCCTCTGATCATGAACATTTTTTCCAAAGAAGTAATTACCTAGTAAGAAGATTCATGAGTGTTATTGAGTTCATTCGCTTTTAAGATTTTTAAAATATGCGTATACTTACCCCATACAAGTGCGCACATTTACCCGCAATAAAGCTTAAATATACGCATTTCGGATTTCCCTGATTGCCTCCATTTTTCTCGATGTGTCAAGGTTTCATGTATCATCATTCAATTTGATTAGTACTCGAATAAGTACTTTCTCACATAAACTCTTTCATTTTCCTTCCATTCCTATAATTCGATTTCGACATCTCTTTGAATACTTAAGTGCGCACACTTGGCCCGAATGACCTTGGAAATTTCTTACAGTGCTCTCAACGGATAAGGGTTGATTCTTGGGCCAAGATCCAAGTCATATCTTTTTGATATCGTTGCACCACATAAAACTTAGAAACCTTCCAAGCGACAAGAGAATTCCAAAGTATATACGAAATAGGAACATCCATAGGATATTCGATGAGTTTGTTTTGAATATACTTAGAACGTACATAGTACATTCAAAATGTACGATATTCATTCAATCGACGTTCGATTGACGTACACCGTCGTATATTCGATTACATACGTTCGATGAATATGCATAGCACCTATGAAACGGTCTCACTCGAATGTGCGTAGAACATTCTTCGAATATTCAGAAAACATTCATAGTATATTCTTCTGGTGCTGCTTGAGCTTAGTCATCTATACCTTCCACTCCTTCGATCTTGAAGGTCGATCATGAAATAGGAAGAAATACGCACACCGATGATAGATAAATGACAAAATCGTTGCAACAACGTCTGTCTCATATCGCAAAATACGTACACAATTCGATATCGCAATTACAAATCATCCACCTTACCTTTTCCAACTAACTTTCTTCGTTGCGATACAATCGAGACAAATACGAAATAAGATATCTCCTTCCTTCGTCATACACTCTCGAAGGGGAAACAAAAAGAATCACCTAACGGAATCATCCGCTGTCCTTTTTTCGTATTCAGCGGCTGCACCGGTAGGGTTTGCGTAGCGGCATAGAGAGAATCTAGACCCCTGATGCATTGCAAAGTTTCCAGATAGATGTCAAAAACCTATTTACGTTTCGTTCGAATCGTCTGAACGTGGACAATGGAAACTTACAAGAATTTAACGGTTCATTGCGAATCGTGAAATCAAGATGCAAAGGTATTCACGTTTGTGCTAAAAATCTTCAACGGCAACGGGGATTAGCATCGAATTCAACGGGAATTGGACACAAAGAAAGTGGTGGTTGAATTTTTCTGTGGATTTGAAAGTGAGACGGAAATCATTGAGGAGAAATATGATCAATCGATGTTCACGAAATATCGATCCGATCGTTCACGATGATTTATTATTGCGTGTAGGTGCGGTGCGGTCGTCGAGAACGATTTGCGCTTTGAATATTTTTTCTCCTGTTGTTGTTTTTTGTTGTTGTCGGTTTTCTTCAAGTACTTTCACTTGCTCACAAAAGCGCGAGCCCTGCCAACGAACAAACGTGAGAAAGAGAGAAAGATTTGAATACGTGCGTGAAGGTCTTTTTGTTTTGTAATTTGCTCTTGTTTTGTTGCGTGGTGTTCGGAAAGGGTACGTTACGTGGAAGAAAAATTACCGGATTTTAACGAGGAGAGACGAAAGTTTTAGTCATTCATCGAACTTTGAAATGTATTGCTTTTGATTTCATTGTCGTGTTTCGCATTTCTCATTTTGACAGCAGAGTTCTTGGATCGGAGAGATGTGGAGTTGAGTGATGATCCCAGGATCATTAGCAGGATTTTGTTTTGTATCCCGAAGTCATTGAGTCGCTTGTTCATAAATTTTCGAAGAGATTATTGGAAGGCTTCTGAGAATTCTTCAAAAGTTTTGCAATTTTCGTTTGCTAAACCTCTGACAAAAATCCAGTTGGATTCCCACGTGGAATCCCAGCTCCGGAATTTACCTACGTTTTCAGCTGGGATTCTTCTTTCCAGGTGGAATCCCAGATGGAATTCTAACTCTCACATGGGATGTCAGCTGGAATTTCTGATCCCAGGTGATATCCCAGTTGGGTTTCTAAATCCCATATGGAAACCCAGTTGGAACTCTTGAACGCAGATGGAATCCCAGCTGGAAACGCAGGCGAATTTGGGAGCTCGGATTCCACGTGGAATTTCACGTATCTGAGTACTATTTGGAAAATTATTGTGGGAATTTTCTCCCAAGAAATCCCACACGGCACTTTTGGTCTCTCTTGAGAATGATATGCAAACATGAAACATGAAAAGATGTGCTCAAGATATCTAGAACGGTTCCTACTTATAAAAGACATCTTTCAGAAGATCTGAGACTTTTCTTCCGAGATTATATCTTTTAGACATCTGATAAAAATCTTTTAGAACTGAGAACTGTTTTAGATCTCTTAAAGATATCTGTTCATGTTGCATAAGACTTCTTGAATTTTGCTCGAGATATCTTTCAGAACGGAAATGCTGTGTGGGATGGTGGCAGCGATGTTCTTCCGTGAATGGGACATCCTTCATCATCCCAGCGTGTATGAATTTTTGCCCCACTTTGGCCCAGTCCTGGGCAGGACACATAGGCAGAATGGGGCCCATGCTGGACCAGTATCGGCCCCATGGTCCATTTGGTGAACTTTTTCTTCATTTGTGAAGGATCCAGCATCCGGCAGGCGAGATAGTTTTTCAAAATGTAGGAGAAGTCCTCATTTCTGATGGAAAGACAATTTTCGCATGATCAGGAGAGGCAAACCCTTGGGAAGTAACACGGAGAGAATATTGAATTTGGAATTACTATAAAAACATACCAACCAGACTAGCCACGTGAGACGAAATCTTACGATCTTAGTTCAATTGATTATGAAAAATTTCAAAACAAGCATCAAACTTAGCACTAAGGAACATGATTACGTTCCTTCTCATCTTTATGCAGTATGGTTCTTCGTTACAATTTTTTCATAGTAGTTTGTAACGCAATATTTTTTCCGTGTATCTTTTCCTCAAAACATGGAAAATAATATGGAAATTTTGCAAGTTTATGAAAATGAACATATAAAACTTTTGTACGGGAATCCACCGCTGGTGTGAAGAACAGCTCCCCACATTTCCACGTACAATTCAATAAATTTATGTTCATAAAATGTAAAGATAAAATTTTAGCCCTGAGTTTATTCCATGGGTTACATTTTCAGAGAATATAGTCGTTTATTCATGAGAAAAATGAAAAATGAAAATTTGATGTCACTCGTTGCTCAATAGGAGGATGACTCCTTTTAAACAATTGTTTCTATGCAGGGTCATCATTATTGTCCAAGTGTCACGATCTATTGGACGACTTTCAAACAGTACTGATCAGAGTGAACACTCGTGAAAGAATCATTCACGCCTGATCAGGTTTCATTAATCAGGCATGATCAGGCCTCAATTTTATACCCACGTAATCGGGACTAATCACGCTCAATTACGCCTAATCATGCTTTATTATGCTCTGTTATGCATGAAAAATTCATACAGAATTAATAAGTTTTATAACTTGACAAAAAGAAGAGTTCCTTTCATCATCCTTTTTCTAATTTGATAAAAGACTAATGTATTGTCGATCATTTCTACTTATTATGATTATCATACAGGAGCCTTCCGAAGTAGCTGACTTGATCATCCGGTCATGACCAGATCACCTTTGATTGGTTGAGAAGTGATCAGATCATGACCAGATGATCAGATCAGCTACTTCGGAAGGCTCCACAGTTTCCATTTTCTAGTTTCCAGTTTTTAGGCATGATCGCGCGTGCTTAGGCGTACGTGAATGCGTTCGGGGCCGATTTGACATAATGAAGCATGTGCATTCGTGATCAAAAAATCAACACAGAGTCATTTGGTATGAATGCTTCTCATTTGGGACGATTTTGCATGATCAAGGGCGAGAATAGTTTATCTGGCATGATCGCACGCGGTCAAGCTTGATCATGAAGCTAAAAAATGAATAATGAGGCGTAGTCAGGCCTGACCACGTACAGTCAGTGTTGAGCACGAGAAATTTTGCTGAAAAATGTCCATGATCAGGCTTAAACGCGTCTAATCAGACCTGAACGATTCTTTCACGGGCAGACAATCAGTCGGCACATACGAATGGACAGTACTAACACGGTTGTCAATATTATACAGGCTCTTATGTGAAATGATGTTATCGTCTCCACTTCTTGCCAGTTTTGATAGCTTTGGTTGCTTTGGATTCGCCAGTTTTATCAATTCTTGCAGCAGTACTGAGCCAGTATCGGCCCGTGTTACCCTTTCTCCATGGACAATTTCTGAATAAACTTTAACCAATTGTATACAAATTCTATACAATTCAGCAAATATTTCGTCCGAATAGTACAAAATTTGAATCCGCATGAGAATTTTACAACCTCCTCTATCTGGGAAGTCCCTAAGAATTAATTCTTACCCATAATTTTCACCTGATTTCGCACTATCGATCTAGGAATTTTATTTCTAAATAGTACTTTGATTTCATCGGTGGGCTTAGTTTATCCTATCCTTTCCTGGACAGTAGATGAAAAGTATAGCTTCGCCAGACAATTATACTCATCAATCGCTCGTACAGCAATGATTGATTAATTCTTCAATCTTCCAACCACATCTGCCGGACTTTTTTTTTCATTCACGAAGGCTTATAAAAAATTGCATATGCTTCAGGAAGAGCAAAATAAACCTGTTTCGAAGGTCAAACGACAGGTTGAAACGCGATGGTACAGCATATTTTTGATACTCCAAAAAGAATTATTAGTACTGAAATTATCAAACACAACTGATGGCAAAACACTTCATTTCAGTTTCGATTGGTTCCTCACTCGACTTTACATGCTGGAACATTTCTATAAATTGAATCGACTTTGGTACGCAAAATATGGAGTAGGTACAATCTCTGAGAATCCACTCTGGAAGAATGAAAATATTCGTTAATAAAAATCATTTCATCCGTACAGAAGGATGGAATTTCACTCTTCGAAGCGAGTAAAAACTTCATCGACGAATGAAGCAACGGATGCACTCGAAAAACGAACAATTTCAAACGGTTCTCGTTGAAAAGTCCCATAATTTATTGTGGATCAGCTGGTGTTAGTGTGTGACACATAGAGTTTTGACTTGAATTTACTTTTAAAAACCTCCCATAATTAGATGTATTTCTACAAGTTATTATGGTACTTTTAAAGCTGTATTCGGGTAAATAATTTCATTCATCACAGACTGGCATCAGTTGATCCTCAATAAATGATGGGACTTTGAAAAATATATTTTTCTGCGTGCAGATCAGAGGAAAGGAGTAGACAATATTTGACAAAATCAGCAGTTGATTTCTTTCGAATTGAATCCTCTCATCCTCTTTTTATTTAAAACAAAAAGTTCAATAAATTTAAGTTAGATACAAACACTGATTCTCAGACAACTCTCTCCGACGATTGTTAAACGATTGTTAATTGCCCTTGAACTCGTCTCGCGCTCTTCACACATTTCTTTTCATTCCACTATCCATTCACTCTCACTGTTAGTTTCGCTAGCACAGATGGTGCACGCTAGCATGCATTGTTCGATATTTCTATCCAACCCATCGTGACAATTCATGAAAATTTCCAATTCCTCGACACCCAAGGCAAGGTCCCCATCGTCATCTCACATTCCAACATGAAAAAAAATTTCCTCTCCACGTAAGTTTTCCTAGGATTTTCCCGCGAAAGGGGAAAAGTAGAAGACCGAAAAGCACGAAGGAGAGTTTAATTTTCCCGTGTACATAACGTATCGCACAATCAATCGCGTACATTATTCTCTCCTGATAATTCATTGATGTATTCCATTTTAACGGGAACTTTCGTGAATTTAACGGTCCATAGCGGCACACAAAACATGTAAAACATGTATTCGAATAGTTGAATATTGCTGTATCAGGAGGGATCAGGATCGGACAAAAGGAGGATTCGAACTCAAAGAAAGTGCTTCTTGTCGCTCGAATCGCGGTGCGTGGATTTGAAAGTGAAGAGAGATATATAGTATATGCATACGTTTATACATAAACGAAAGAATCGTATCGCGTCATTCTTTCTTATTTCGAGCACCAACGACGGTGCCGTCACCACCTCGCACGTCACACGCGATGAAAATATTCCATACATTATCATATATCAATCTACATGGAAATGTTACATCTTTGAGAATTTCATCGTTTGTTATATAATCTTTGTAAAGAGTGTATCAATAACTCTCAATAACACTATGTTTTTCTCTAATTCTTATCAGAGATAACTCCAGCCAGCACTTTCCTGAAACACGTTCTCTTTTACGACACTTGTCAGTACATTCGAAATTCATCGCTATTTGTATGAACAAATGTGGGATATTTGTACGTTATATAAATTCGATTGTGAATGCAGGAACGTAAATATTTTGAAAAATGAATCAAGAATCATTCCATGTTTGTTCAAAAATTTCTATTCCAACCCCAAATGGAATCTTCGTCGCATTCAACTGTGTTGTTTAAAATTCTAAAAATAAGTTAAATAAATACTTGGCAGGAGAAAAAGAGGGGGACATTGTAGGGATATTTTGACAGGATTTCTTCCTCCCGCGAGTTACAACGACGAGGATGACGATGACGATGATCGTTAACTATCGTGAGAAACTTGAGCAAACGAAGAGTTAGATTGCCCTATTCGAGAGATTCTATTCGATCATTTTGTGCCTATGTACGACGTATCGCAACTCGTCTAACCTGAACGCGTGATTACACGAGGGTTTTTTTATCGTGAATAGTAGCAGTAGAAGACCAGTCCGCCTAGTTTAGACCAAGTACTTGATCGTGACCTCGGATCATAGCCAGACGCTGTGCTACTATGAAAGTAAAGATAGAGGAGAGGAAAGAGATCTCGAAGCTAGAGGCGGGGAAAAGTAAATGGAGAAAGAATACAAAAACCGTGGGTACTGTCATGGAGATAATATAACAACGTCTTATCGTAGGTTTCGGAGACTCGTCTGCCTTGAAGCGGATCCAAGTGAACTTGTAACTTGTTCACCGTATAACAGCAGCTAAGAACGCGTATATATGTTCTACGAAGAACAACATCACCAGTTACGCATCTTGTTTTTCCGATTATACTTTCGATTTTTCTGCGCGCGAATGTGCAAACACGTCGCGCGGTGGTAGTCCATGCACGCGACGTCGGGTATTACATATATATACACACATATGTATATATTCTTCTTTCTTTGCAAGAAGAAGATCCGATGCCGTGAAGAAACCGGTACCTCCCCTTTCGAGCCCCAAACTGATTTCGCTTTTCTTCGAAACGCGTGGAGAGAAGTTTCTCTCCGTCTCTTTCCTTCTCGCATTTTCTTCTCTGTTCCGCCGGAGCCAACCGAACGTGTTTGTGCCATGGTCTCTTCACTTACCACGTAATTGAACGTAATTCTCGCGAAAGTCCGTCCCCGTGCACAGGTGGAATTAAACGGTGGTGCGACATTCAAACAACTCTTGGCCTAAAAACCGGTTTGCGGATGGATAAGAGGTGTCCTCATATCCAAGTGCAGGTTGATAGGTAGGTTGCTGTTGCTGCTGCTACTGCTATTGCTACTGTTGATGTTGCTGCTGCCTCCGCGGATAAGCAGAAGGGGACCAGCTGCAATGAGATCAATCGACGCGGAAGAGTGTCGTAATCGGGAATGTAACTTACGTACCGCGATACTTACACTCCCTCCGCACGGCTTGAATGACACCGCAGGTGCTGCTGGTGTAAGGGCACCCTGTGTCCCCGACGCGAAGTCGGCCTCTCCCTCTTGGGGATTCTCAACGTGTACCACACGATCGCCTTTTTACGTGAATTCCTATGGGTATTTTTATGAGAAATCTTGACAAGAATTTTATTCAACGGTCAGAAAATTCATGCTTTGCCGAATTCATTTTCTACGAAAAAACCTCGAGGAGAAGGTTTTGTGGTCGATGCGTTTGAGACTCGCTGAGAACTGGAAATATTGGGAATTGTAGGATGGTCAGCTCCTGGCACATCGCGATTGCCAGTACTGGCAGGTACATTGGACATAATCATCGAAGGTGAATGCACTGGAAATGAATTTCATATCTGACATTGCCACTGAAGTAAACGGGAGTGATTCTGCTATGGTATCATGATAAAAATTCCACTCGATGTTGGTTAATGTCAACTCTGAGATTGAGCTTCAAATTCGAAAGATGTTGAATGGGAAAAGTGTTCATTCTCTAGGGCCTACACTGGTCCAGCATAGATACAAGCTCCATCCTTGAAAGTGTTGGAGTGTTTTCTGGGACGCCCTTTAATATACAACAAATAACAACCCTGTTGCAAAAATCCAGCTGGGATTCCAAAATTTATCTGCGTCGCCAGCTAAGACTCCACCTGGAGTCCAGAATCCCAACTGTATTCCATGTGGGATTTCCAATTCCTACTGGGATTCCACCTGGGATCAGAAATTCCAACTGAAATCCCACGCTGGAGTTGAAATTCTAGCTAGCATCCCAGCTAAAATTTCGTGCCAAACTTGATTTTCTATTCTGGTCCAATATTTGGTACCAAACCAGGCACGACTTCATCATTCCAAAGCGTCGTCAAGCTCGGGCCATTCTTCAGTACAAATTTTCCACCAATCAGAGTCCTAATTGGTTCAAGAACGGACCAGCATATTTCCACAATCATCCCTCCAACGTTGGTTGATTATTGATTCTGTGATCAATTAGTGCTCTACCAATCTGTGTTGCAAGAGACAAAAGAAGCAGAGCGCCCAGACCGGAATATATTGCTCATTCCAATTAACAAAGGTACTTGATTGGATGTAGGCCATTGAATCTCAAAATTTCTGGCATCACTGCTACCAACAGCGAGACATTGAACGATCCTGCCACCTTTGATTCAGTCTATCTTCACTACAGTAATCATTTCACTCCACTTTTTTCTGTTAAGCTGTGGTAACTGTGGTTTGGTACTGCCGCAGTTTTACTTTTCTACAAAATGTTCATTCTCCAAACAGTATTGATTTAACAATGGTCCAAGACTTCTCACCCAGGTGAATTGAGACCACTTGAAATCCGGCGAACAGTTTTTTCCAGTTGAAGAACACCGAAGATTTGGAATATGAGACTGTTATTTTCATCAAAGTCTGGCAAATACAGTCTTGCCAGTACTGAGCCGTTTGTCAATTCTGTCAGCTTCCACATGCGTAACTCTTTAGAAAGTACGAAAATAGATGGAATCATACATTTCTCAGTTGAAGAGATTTTAGAAAGTGAAACTCCTCACATCTCATGCCTTGATGTGACCTGGAAAGGACACATCAAGTCCTTCCAGGCAGAAACCCAAAAGGTCCTGTATGATTTTAGCATTTTATCCTTGGTGAAAAGACTGGGTCCCTGGGTACTCTCTGAAATTTTTGAAAAGTAAGATTTCACTCTTTAGCAAGCCAAAAGTGAACTTGTCAAAGTTTCAAGTGAAATTTCCACCCTTTCAGAGCGATGATCTGAAATTTGAGGTCAGAAACTCACAGACACTCCAATTTTACAGTGATTTTTTTACTCTAAAAGAGTTAGAGTTCACTCAGAACGAGTGGAAAATTCCACTCGAAGTGGACTGGTTCACTTTTGAGACTTGATGGAGTGAAACGTGTGAAATGTTTACTCTTCCAGATTCAGAGAGTAGAAACCGGACACAAACCCAAAATGAATGGGTACCGGAATGGTTCCCGGCATTAATAGGAATATTAAGATACGGAAAAAGTGTTCCATTTCGAGTTTCCATCCGGGAATTCCAGACAGTAAAAAAACATTTGACCGGACTTGTCCACACTCTCTTTGGACAAATTTTTTGGAAGGGATTGCATATACGGATCCCTCCGGATGCCCTCCTGAAACTACTAGACATGAAACGGACGTGTATCCGGATTCATCCGTGGATTATTATCATTCAAAATACTATCCGGGTTTTGGCACCAAGTACTAATCGAAATCTCGGATAGACCTGAAACTATCTGGGCGCACTCAAACGCGGATACGGGTTTTGCGATGGTTCTGTATCTGGTTCCCATCCAGATTTCAGTACCAAATGTCGGTTGAAATCCCGGATAAAGTCCGGAATACACCTCAGAATTGATCTGGATGCATTTCGGTGCGTATATCGGTTTCTTCCGGCGGTTCTTTATTTGAATTCCATGCGGATTTCTGTACCAAATATCGGTTGGAGTCTCGGATAAGAAACAGGATGAAATCTGGATACACCTGGTTCAGCTTTGAATAGAACACCCTACTAAAAATGCCGGGTGGAACCGGACAGAAAATTTTTATTACCCATCGAAAGGTTGCTTTCCCAGGTAATCCAGACAAAACCTGATAAACATTCCACCTGATTTGGTCCGGAATTCGGACAACTCGGAATATTCTGTCAAAAACTGATAGAAATTTTTTTGGGATGGTTTTGTATAGAATTCACAGACTGTGATATCCAATCAAAGACTTACGAAATTTTGTCTAACAGGTTTTAACAGGATGTTACAATTTAGTGATTCCGGACCAAATCGGGTTGAAAATTTGTCAGTTTTTGCCTGGATTACCCGGGAAAGGAACCGTTCGAAGTCTAACAACAATGTTCTGTCCGGTTTTGCCTGGTATTTTGAGCAGGGTTTTCATTCAGACTTCACATGGCTTCTCTTCGAGCACGGTTTTGGGAATAGGTTTCATTTACGAGACTGTCCGGGTCACGTCCGGGAACTGCTATCAATAATACGGATGTTTACCTGGATTTATCAGAGAATCAGCATACGAAATAGTCTTATAACTGACGATCCGTATTTAATTCAGACTTACACGGGTTATTTCTGTGCAAACTTAGGAAATAAGTTTCGTATTCCATACAGCATTGAAAGTTCTCCAAGAATTTCAAAATCATGTCAATGGTTTTGCAGACCCTACTTTCCAACAGCAAGTTTTTTAAACGTCTTGGCAAAATTTATTCATTATACTAAAACAGAAGCCATCATTTTAAAAACTCACAACCTGTTTCTTGAAGTTTTTTTGAATTTCTGAGACCTACTTTGAGTTGATTTTTTTCAAGAAACAGAATAATAGGAATTTTCCAAAACTTCAACAGAATCCGGATTGAATTGGATCGGGAGAGTTTATTTGAATCACATCTGGGATTTCGATCGATAATCGGTACCAAAACCTAGATAGAATTCAGAGAGAACCCGACAAAAATTCACTGGGAAATCTCCATTCGTGTTCGGTTACATCTGGATACAGTCTCAGGAATATCTGAGTTTTATCCAGATTGTAATCTGGATGCTTCCGGAAAAATCCGAATTACAGTATGGATGAAACCCAGATATTCCTGAAACAACAGTTACCGAGGATTTTTCCGCGGCGAATTTTGGTTGGGACAATGAGAATAGCAGGAGAATTTTGATCAAGAAATTATATTCAGCAAAAAAAGTACCCTGGAACCCATTTCGAAGATTTGAAGGATGATCAGTCCGCTTGTATTTTTATAATCTGAATAATTGCTAATGCTTTATGATCTTCATAGTACTTGCTGTGCTTGCATGACTGGGATTTAAATGGTGTGATCCAAGGACCTGGGAACCACCCTGATTCTCTGAAAATCTCTAAAAATTCCTCTGCATATCTACACTGTAGAAAGAGCGGTGTTAAAACGGTGTTGAAATCCACACAGAATCAACATCAGGTGGATTCTATAGAAGTCCATCCCAAAATCGGTATCAAAATAACACCAAACGGTGTTAGAATGACACTTTTTGGTGTCAAAACAGCACTGTTTGGTGTGAATTTTTGTCAACACCGCCAATCTTTTACAGTGCATGAATATCTCTGGAAAAATATTAAACATCTTTAAAAGTGAGAATCTCGGAAAGTTTTCTACCAGGGAAATGTCGGAAAAAAATTGGTCAACATCATAAATAGTCATCAAATTCGCTTAAACCCCGGTACTGGAGGGTTAATGAGAACCCCAATTACGAATTCCTTGTCAAATTTCGAAAATTCGAAATGACAGATCCAGTATGGTGGACAAAGATCCCAAAATTGCTCAAATTTTCTCCAAACTTGTACCAAGTACTAGTATTTTTGTGGTGGACGCTTACGAATTCGTTGTCAAAATTTCAGAATCCAAAACGGTGGATGAGAATACAGAAAATGAACGAAGACTCCACTGGAGTCTGTGTCAAATATCATCAGAACAATATCGAACTGCATTTCTCCAGACTCTCTTATAGCTCCTTCGTGATTTCGACACAGAGGGAAAGAATGTAAGCCTCAAAATCGGATCGTTATCAGGTACTCTTAACATCCCATTTATGCAAGTGTTTTTTCCCAGGTATCGAAAAGACGTACGCATACGCGAGTGCACCTTTTTTTCTCGTTCTCTCGATTTGTTTTATTTTCAGAGGTTATAACGACCCGAAAGGTGAATCAACTTGTGATTCATACACGGAATGTCATCTTCGGCGCACGGTACAGAACGATCCTCTCCTTATCTTTTCATCCGGACAGACAAGTAGAAGCAGGAATATTATTCCGGCATATGATTTGTTATTTTTTCTCTCTCTTGTTCTCTCTTCTTCTCTCCTCGCGGACCCTCTCGTCTTATTTACACGCAACTCAGGTTTTCGGTGTGACCGAATGAAGGAATTCTTGATATTTTGGGAAGATTCGTGGCTAGACACGGAAAGTTAGGCAGATGCACCCAGGCGAGAGAGGAACGATTTGAAACCCAAATCAGTATCGCTGCATCAAAATTGCCGGTGGTCGTCGAATGATGGAACGAAAAAACGCTAAGGAATATATTTGCCGTAGCTGCTGGTGATTCCTTTTTTCTTATCCTTTTTCTCAAACTGCATTATTTTGCTTCCTTCTCTCTCTCTCTCTCTCTCTCTCTCTTTGCCGTACGTTGTCTTTGTTTCATCCAGTATGCTTAATATCAACGATCTATCGTGAAAATGAGGACGAGATGAACGGACACGTACACAGCAAGTTTGAGATAGGTAGAGAAGATCCCGAGGACTCGATTCTGACTCGCGATTATAATACTGTGTGAGCGATTTGCCGGACTATCTAGACACACACGATGGCGCGATGGTGGTGGGTATCTGAGCGTGACCTCGGCTCAAGCCAAGAGCGATGAGTTGGTTTTGCTTGTGGTAGGTTTTTGGTAGGAACCAACGTCCAAGCCTCTCTCTGTACCACGCTTCTAACTTATTATATCATAATCTGTTATTATCCTCCGGCTATTTTTGTTATTTTCTCATTTATAGGCTAATATCTCAGTTCCTCCGAGTCTTCTTCTTCTCCTTCTCCTTCTTCTTTCTCCTTTTGTACTCCTCTCTATTCAAGACAAACATGTTTTGTTTTGTTTGTCTTCGCTGAAAATTGGGTCTCCTGATTTTTCAGCACGACGCTTATAGGGTCATTTTATTCGTCCAGACGAGATTTCGTTTTATTTTCTTTTATTTGGATATTCAAAAGAACAAGTAGGCCTTCAGCAAGGGTGTAGAACATGTTTTCCTCCTTCCCTAGTCGGTATTATCCTCTCAAACGTATGCGTTTCTTTCCGAAATATTCCAATTGGCAGGAGAGGGTACTCGACACGGAGGGAGACAGGAGGAAGGAAATCACGTTCGTGAAATTCACGTTCTCCATCGTCCATCGCGTGTACCACACTCTCATGTAAAATTCCATCAGGATGTTCTTCCTTCTGATAAATTCAATTACCATGAAAAGTGGAGACGCTCTTCGATACGGGAAAAAAAGAGAGAAAAAATAAACGTATCTTTGATTCTCGCAGGGATCGACGAGAAACGGTTGCACGTACAGAGAGTTGAGGAGGTTAAACTCTAACGGTCAGTGGCGCCGTCGTTTACGTAACTTACAAACGGCCAAGTACAAACTGCTTGACGATGATGATACAGCATCGATCTACCGATTCGTAGTCGGGAAATGTGCATTTACAAAATTTGTGACGAATACATTTATGGAATCACTCATGTCCCCGTCATTCGCTCTCCCCGTCACACTCGTTGTGGCCGTTGCCGATTCGACTAACCGAGTACAAGATGAATAGAGGTACTCGCGCATCCTTTTAACGTATACCACTATGGTGCACCTTACTTACTTACTTACTTACTCACTTACTTACTTGCGTGCAAATCTTTACACGATCACACGCGTTAGACATGCTGATGTATCTCTCTTCGAAGGTAAAAGTTTTTTCTGTCTCGGAAGTCACGTATGCGCGGTCTATATCCATATCTCGCTAACTTGGACTTGTTATACACGAGATGATACGTGTGTTCGATACTACTGAGGTCAGCATTGATCTGATTCTCTTCTTCATTTTTTTTCTCTTTCAATTTATATAGAAGAGACTCTGCCGAATCAAAACGGATCTAACGTAACCTGTGGAACACGAATGCAATATTTATTTATTCAATAAGGGGTTTCATGACGGGAATGTGATCAATTATTCATGGGGAAATAGTTTCTTCATAATATACGTGCTTTGAATAATTGGAATAAATATATATCACGGATTCGAATGCCGAAATGCAGGACAAAAATCTCAATACGGTCAATACGGTCTGGTCGTTTACGGTAGAGGATTTTTAATTACTGCACTGAAAGATTTAACTTGTGAAAATTACCTTGGAATTCTAGTACTCGCAGGGCAAGTAAAAATTCTTCGAAAAATTACTGTGCAGCCTGTGTCAAGGGGAAGTTCTCATCTAGCGACCTCAAAATGAGGTGATTTTCTCGAATTTTTTGGGTTTTCACCCTTGTTAATCGAGTCTTTGAATACATGGAAGGATTTTTTTCAGTGAAAGATAATGCCATTAGAATTGTTGATACGTGTTGAAACATAACCACCTAAAAAGACAGTGATCAATCTATAGCACTCGGAAATCAAAATTATCGGAAATCAAAAATCCAAAAATTTTTATGAAATAGGGAGACCGGGTACGGTTGGAACACAGGACGGTTGGAACGCCACAAATATTCCGCTAATTGTTTTCGTAATAAGTGAATTACGCCACATGTGGTGAATGATGCGACACTGAGATTCGTGATGGGACTCGGTTTCACTTCATTCCTCCCTGGATCTTTTTCCCCATTATCAAAAATTGGTGAGATATTTGTTCTGTTCCAACCGTCCTGTGTTCCAATCGTACCCGGTCTACCCTATATTATATTTGTTGGAGGTTGTACCGATAAAACCAATGAAAAGTCGAGAAATTATAAAAATGACGGACATGCAAACTTTTGGTAGCGTTTTTTCACCTTTTTTCGCTCTTTAAAGTGATATGAAAAGAAAACAAAGAGGAAATGTCATCTCCATTTAGGTTCATCCTCCAATAAATTCAATCAGCTTCAAAATGAAGAAAAAAAGAGCGACCCGTTCAGTAATTTTTGAGATATCGTGGAGCCAAACTTGCAAAACAACCATGGTTTCGAGAAAAATGCCTTGAAAAGGTTTCGGGATACAAATCCTTTAACTTGAGAACATTTTTTTCATGTACTTTTTTAAGACTCATTTAATGGGTTTCAAATAACTCGAGTTCTTAATTTACTTCCATCTTAAGAAAAAAAAATTCGGGGAGATCACCTTATTTCGAAATTTGCTTGATGAGAATTTCCCCTCGACCCATCAGCGCCTGAACGAACATTTTTCGACACCAAAATTCAGAGATTCGCTGTACAATGAATTTGATCGCAAGAAAATGTTTGAATCACTGCACCCTATGTTTTAGAGGTTGTTCTGTCGAATGCTGATGTTTAGAAAACCCTAAAATGAGTTTTTCTATGTAAAAATTGCAAATAAAAAAAAAGCACTGCTTTTTTAAAAAAAGTTTTTCTAAGATAATTTTTTTGTTTGCTTCTACATTTCTCTACACACTCAATACTGATAAGTATCGCGTCGATGGACCCTAAACTGAAAGTTATTGGCTCAAGATTAATGAAAAAAAATGTTTATTCAGACAAAAAGGCGTCCGAAACAATATCCCATGCAGGTATTGACAGGACTGGAAAAAACCCAAGCTTGTCTCAGGATTGACACGTGTATCAGGAACAAACCTCCGTTAGAAATAATTAGACCCATAATGATTCGTTCCATGATTGTCCCGCTGTTTCCAATGGATAGTTAGTCATGGGACATTTGTTCGTATCTTTGGATTGGCCAAAAACTGCACTTGGTACAAGCTTGGCACAAGCGTAAAAATCAAGCTAAGTGGCACAGTGTTTTCAATTAGTGACCGAATTCCGAGTTCACAATGGATAAAGACTTGTGCATAACTATCGGGCCAAGACCAGTCCAATCTCCTCCCCATGATTGGCCCCACACTCCAGTTTCACAATGGTAATAGGCTACTTTTAAATGTGATCATACACGGAAATCAACTGATCTTGAAGAACTCTCTACAGGATTTCAAGATGTCTTTCCCATGCAGGGATTAACAAGACTGGGAAAAACTCAAGCTTGTCCCAGTCTTGGCACATTCAATTTATGGTTTTAAGATGATTCATGTACGGTATTCCGAGGAAGAATTTTGAGCTGAAATATGGATCAAATTACCCTTCTCATCGATATCTGTGATGAAAGGAGCATTGATTGATGCTTGGCGAATCATTTGGACTAGGCTAGAACGAACCATTGGCCCAATTTATTGAATTGTTCAAGACAAGTCTCAGCAGGTCTTGTGCCAGGCTTAGTCCATGGTTGGACCATTGTTCCATACACACATGAGAAATTTTACTTTGAATTTTCAGCAATTTTTTCCTTAGGAGTGTTTTAGGAAAGATTTCCTAAGAACAAAAACGTCTTAAAATTGGTGAAAGAATAGCCTCAAATTTTTCCAGAACCGTATAAAGAAAAATTTCGTTTTTTCGGAAAATAGAAAAATTGTTTGAAAAACCTCAAAGAATTTTGGTGTATTGTTTGACTGATTTTAAGACTTTGTGGTCCCTTAAAAATTTTCCTGCAAGTCCATAGTTATTGAGAAAAAAATTGCTGAAGTGTTTCTGAGGTCTCCAATCATTAAGGCAATATTCTACTCTACAACTTTGAAAAAAACGCTATTTTTGTGAATTTTTTCTGAGAATACTATTGGAGATATGGATGTAGGGTTTGGAATGCTTGATAAATATACTCTTGAAGTACATAACAAAATTTTTTTCATTTATTCTATACATTTTTTATACATGTAAAGTATGGTCAAAGGCAGCACTTCGAAAAATAGGTAACGTTGCCGTAGTCGTAAAATCTTGCCGACGGATGGCCTGAAACAAAAAAATCAAATAGTTTTATGTTCAGGATGACTCCAGGAACCGATCCAACTAGAATATTTTATCATGGGGGCCAGAATACGAAAGAAAAGAAAACGCACTTTTTTTGTCTTTCGTATTGTACACGGAAAGAAATGTATGGTAATATTCACCATGTTAACAAAGTATTCGTTCTTATTTTATTGAAAATCGTAAATGTTACTATGTGAGAATAGAATCCTTCGCCATTTTTCTGGTCATGATTACTATACTACATAGAAATCAGACAAATAGAACTCAAAGCAATGTAAAATGGTACTGATTACCATGTTACAATAGCTGTCATTCCAGTTAATGGGAATATGCACGCTGTGGGCAATATCGACACGACGTGTATAGACATACATATATTATACGTATTATTACGGTAATCAGCCCACTATTAATAATAAAGTAAAAACACAGTTATTGTTTAAAAGACTGATATAATTTTTTTCTGACTGTATGCTCCCTTTTCTTTCTATTAACCATTTAATAACCTAATTTATTTATTTATAACCTCATTCACTGAAAAGACTTGTGTGTATATACATGTCAATAGTTTAATTTAGTTTATAATCAATGAAAAAATCATGGTCAATATTACTTTATAGCATTTGATTCATGTTTAGTTGCATAGTACTGTCTCCAATGTAACATGGTAATCATTACTATGTTAACAGGGCTAATGTTACCACATAAAATCGGTAGCATCACTATGTCAAGTGACTCGCATCATCTAAAAATTTTCGTCACCATGTAACATAGTAATCATTCCCATGCTACATTGAGAATATAACTATTCTTTTCTCTCCGTGATAGCCACCATTTTGTTGATCTTTTTCAAAGTTGTGAAGTAGAATACTGCCTTAAGCTTTTAGGGGTATTGAAAAATATTCTCATTTACAAGCGTAGAAGAGAAATAACCGCCCAAGAATTACTACCCCAAGAGAACACAAACCTTCAGGAACGTTCATTGAACGTTCGCGAACGTCCAGGAACATTCAATGAACGTTCCTGAAGGTTTGTGTTCTCTTGGGGTATGACAGGTAGGGACTGGAATAATACAGTGCATTGTCAAAGTATCGTGGTATATTGATGTAAGGAATGTGAGATATTGATATATACCAAGTAACACCCCCGTACAGTACAACCACCGATTCTCCACCCAGGACTTCGGTGGACTGGAGGTGGAGAATCAGTGGAGAAATGAGAGCCGTGGGAATAAGGGAGAAATAAGGGAGAGTCTCTGTTAAGGCAACGGAGAGGCGACGTGGATTTGTCCGCCTCCTTTATTTTCAATAAAATTTATGTTAGTGGATTCACTCATTGAAATTTGGTTGTGTAAATCAACAGATATGAATTTTATTGAAAATAAAGGGGGCGGACAAATCCACGTCGTCTCTCCGTTGCCTCAACGGAGACTCTCCCTTATTTCCACGACTCTCATTTCTCCACTGATTCTCCACCCCCAGTCCACCGAAGTCCTGGGTGGAGAATCGGTGGTTGTGCTGTACGGGACCAATGTGCGTCAAATATTCTCCGAACGTTCCTAGAATATTTAAACGTCCTGCAAACATTCTCAGAACGTTTGACGAAGATTGTGTGTTACTGGGGTAGTAAATATTTCTACTAGTAAGAAATGTTTGATTCGATTGCTTTTCAATTCAAAAAGAATTTGAAATAAATAGATGACATCACCAATTCATTAAAAATAGTATATTGTTTTTCAAGAGAAAAAAGTGGAAATTTCTCATTCCTCCCCGAAGTGAATATACTATTTTTCCCACAACCGCAAGGAAAGTGCAAATTTTCTGTTCAATTGCATATGAAATATTCATATGTGTATTTGAGAACGGACAGATAGCAGGAAATATTTTCCTCCCGCTGTGACATATTCCCTTGGAATTTGGCGCTTTCCCCCCTGAAATTAGGTCAGAAAACATCAACTTTCCGTGCAGGTGTGGGAAGAAATATATTTTTCCCGGACTACGCTGAAATAATTGTACTTCATACGTGTAGTGCGGGAGCGAAACTACGTATTCCTAACCTTTCCTAGCCAATGATGAGTGCGCATGCGCAGTCAAATGCGAATGCGCAGTACGTTTTCATTACTCCCTTGGGGGAGAATACAGGGAGTGATGAACACTTGAGAAATAGCAACGAGTTTATTCTACATATAAAGACGGTCACTGTTTCAGCGGAATCGGGACAAAAGTATCGTATGTCCTTCGGGAGGCAAATGGTTTTCACCTCGTGTGATTTTTGCCCTCCCCGAAGAGAACATGAAGCTTCAGCGAACGTTCAGATTAGATCTGTATACATCGGATCTAAGGTTCATGAAAGCTAACTTTTAGATTCACAAACGTTTGTCAAAGGTACTACGAACGTTGAAATGTCCGCGTCAAAATACTTTCAGGAAACATAGATGGAATGTTCATTGAAGGTTCATCGAAGGTTTGAGGAAGCTTCACAAAAATATCTATACTTAGATTAATTTATAATAATTTATGTTTGTAATTGATTTATTTCTCATATAAATTGATCAAAATTTATATAAGTATAGATATTTTTGTGAAGCTTCGTCAAACCTTCGATGAACCTTCAGCGAACGTTCCATCTATGTTTCCTGAACGTATTTCGAGGCGGACATTTCAACGTCCGTAGAACCTTTGTTAAACGTTTGTGAATCTAAAAGTTAGCTCTAATGAACCTTCGGCCCGATCTATACACATCTGATCTGAACGTTCGCCGAAGCTTCATGTTCTCTTCGGGTCGCTTCGCTCGGGCAACAAACATCACCCTTGGTGAAAATCAATCGTTTCCCTCCCTCGTAGCATAATGTACTATTTTTCATATTTCCTACATAGTAATAATTACACAATGAAAATGTTAAATTTATGATTGGTGACCTCAGAAACACTTCAGCAATTTTTTTCTCAATAACTATGGACTTGCGTAAAAATTTTGTAGGAACAAAAAAGTCTCAAAATCAGTCAAACAATACCCCCAAATTTTTTCCAAAAATTTCTCTCTGGATGACTCTCCTTTTTCAGTAATTTTTTTTATGGAAAACTGGAGGCATTTATTGACATTCGGAAAAGTGCATGATATTGTTGACATTATGAAGTATTGATACAATCTTTTTTATGTAAAAAAAACAAAATGGCGGCTCTGCAGCCCTTCAAAGTTGACAGGAAATTATTTGTATTCAAAGGGGAAAATGTTTCCCATTCAAATATGTTAGTACGCTCCACGTGGAAGTGAGTTTAGTAAAAAAAAAAAAGTGAACGATAAAAATCAGAGACCAAAAAAACGAAAATCACAATTTTTTGTTTTATAAAAAAATTGGTGAAAACAATGATTATTGTAAAAATTGTATTGAACTTTTAATTTCCTGGACCTGGGCATTGCACGTCGCAAACTCGATCAAGGCGTCAACTTTGAAGGACTGCACAGCCGCCATTTTGTGTTTTTTTTACTTCGAAAAAATGGTATCAATACTTCATAATGTCAATAATATCATGTATTTTTCCGAATTTCGACAAATCCTTTCAGTTCCCCATGAAAAAAATCATTGAAAAAACAGTCGTCCAGAGGGATTTCCCCCCTTGAGGTACCCCTGTTGGAAAAGATGTTTGAATGTGATTAAATTTCATTAAATGTTTTCAAATGTCACTGAATTTCATTGAACTCCGTGTTGAATTTTCCTCACAAATTGGAGACTCTCTTTTCATGACAAATCAACAAGAAAATATGAATTTCAGCAAATTTCGATAAAATTTAAAACAAATTTATTCAACTTTGCCAATTTTCTCTGATTTTTGTTAGGATTCATGGATTTTTGTCAATTTTTGACAAAAAAAAGTGTATGAATTGAGAACAAAATTCAACAAAAGTTTTTCCACCAGGGATATTAGAATTTATATTCTCTGAAAATTCAGAAAATGTGACTGCAATTTTTTACAATCACTTTTCCTTCAATTTTCAGATAAATTTTACTGAATTTTGAGAAATTTCAACTAAATTCCGGTAAGTGTTCTAAAACTTGAGGGGCGGTTTTTTTCTCGAATTTTTTTCCTCAAGAAGGAAGTAAATTAAGAACTCGAGTTATTTGAAACTCATCGAATGGGTCTTAACCCATTAACGCCCAAGCGCCTCGATTTAGTGTCAACTTTTCGACGCGATTATTTGTAATGTTATCGTCTTCGAAAAAATCCAGTTTTCACATATTTTGGCGTGAAATTTCACGCTCTTTTAGGATCCGTGGTCAAAATTATGATTAGACTCCTAGGAAAAAAGATATGGCCGATTTAAACTCGAAAAACGTGAAAATTGGAAAAAAAAAATTTTCTTGATTTTTTTTCATAATGTTATCGCCGATAATTTGCGCTCCAATTATGGACAAAAGTGGACAAAATACTTCAGGTTTGAGATGAGATTTTTGTTATCGAAGTGAAATCGCTTTTTTCACGAAATGGCGGCAATAACGTAAAAATTTCATGAAAAACATTACTTATTTTTTTTCTCGAAAACTATGGACTTAATAAAAAAATTCAGAGGGACAAAAATGTCTTATAATTGGTCAAGGAATACTCAAAAATTTTTTTAAATATTTTCGACACGTTTTCGAAAAATGAGATTTTCCGAATTTGCAAAAAAAATTTAAATCGTCTCAAAAAATTCTAAAAAAATTTGTGAGCGTTCCTTGACTGATTCTAAGACACTTTTGTTTCCAACAACTTTTCGATAAAATCTAGTTTCCGAGAAAAAAAATAAGTAATGTTTTTCATGAAATTTTTACGTTATTGCCGCCATTTTGTAAAAAAAAAGCGATTTCACTTCAATAAAAAAAATCTCCTCTTGCGCCTGAAGCATTTCGTCCACCTTTGTCCATAATTAGAGCACAAATTATTGGCGATAACATTATGAAAAAAAATCGAGAAAATTTTTTTTTTCTCAATTTTCACGTTTTTTGAGTTTAAATCGGCCATATCTTTTTTCCTAGAGGTCTAATCATAATTTTGACCACGGATCCTGAAAGAGCATAAAATTTCACGCCAAAATATGTGAAAATTGGATTTTTTCAAAGACGATAACATTACAAATAATCGCGTCGAAAAGTTGACACAAGATCGAGGCGCTTGGGCGTTAATGGGTTAAAAATGTACATGAAAAAAATTTTCTCAAGTTAAAGGACCCGCATCCCGAAACCTTTTTAAGGCGTTTCTCTCGAAACCATGTTTTCCAAGTTTGGCTCCATGATATCTCAAAAATGGAGATGACATTTGCTCTTTTTTTTTTTATATCATTTCAAAGAGCGAAAAAAAGGTGAAAACACGCTACCAAAAGTTTGTATGCCTGTTATTTTTTCAATTTCTGGACTTTTCATTGGTTTTATTGATACAACCTCCAACAAATACAGTATATTTCATAAAAAATTTTGGATTTTTGATTTCTGATAATCTTTATAAGTGCTATAGTGGCATAGAAGTGGTATAGAATGAGCACTGTTTTTTTTCAGGTGGTTTTGTTTCAACAGGTATCAACAATTCCCATGGCATTATTTTTTACTGAAAAAAAGTTGTTTTATGCATTTAAAGACTCAATTAACAAGTGTGAAAACCTCTGAGTTCTTTATTTACTCTCTTCCTTGAAAAAAAATCCGAGAAAATCAGCTCATTTCGGTGTCGCTAGATTAGAACCTCCCCTTGAGTCGAGTTTCTTGAAATTCAGCAAAACTCTCCTCAAAATTCAGAAAAAAGTGGGTGTAAAAAATTACAGTCACATTTTCGTGAATTTTCAGGTAGAATTTCTCACAAACGATCGATCAACAATCATCTCAGAAATACAGTTATGTGATCAACTTCTCTACACGAAATGTAATAATCGAGGTGTAGCGCTGAATTCATTTCATGGATCAAACGTCTTCTCAATTTGATATCAATTGGTTTCTTTGCGTTCAAATTATCAATTCAAATTATGAATCTTATGTTTTCGACAGTTTATGGAGGAATATTCGTATGAATTGTTACTCGTAAACATGAATGGTACACATCCGATCGTTATTTCCCATCAAATCAATCTTGGACCAGGCGAAGGAAACGACGATTGATCGTCGCCTCTGGGCCCAGTACCAGCCCAATTGTTCACCTGACTCATGTGTCGGCATTTAACTGGAATTTCTACATGACGGGCACACGATCGGGGCGAGTACCGGAAGAAAAGGGACTCGAACCAGGTGATTCACGTATACGTATAACATACGTATTGATGGAAATTCGTAACGAGAGTTACGCGCGAATTCCAGTTTGTCGACTTTCTACAATAGCGATGCAGGAATTAGCCAGGCATCTTGACCCGATTTCTTAGACGGTTTTCATTAATGCGTCATAAGTCGGAGGGTTACATAACGGGGATCTCGTGTGAGTCACAATCTTTCGCATCTCCACTTTCCAAATCTTGACTCGTACCGCCCTCCTACACGTGTCAGCGTCTGTAAAATCATGTGAGCGGATCGAACGTTACGATACATGTATCATAATTCGAAGATATATATTGAATATTTATGATCCATGAACATCTAATCTAAACGCTTTGTCTGTTATCAAGCGAAACTTTTTCATTGTTCGATCTCGTATGGTCCCGTACGATGTGGCAATCAACCTCTTCGATCATCAAATTTTTCGTGGGATTGAAAATTGTTTTCTCATGAGAAATTATTCGAAATCCTTCGAAGCATGGACGAAACGAAAAAATCATTTACCGGTAATTGTTTATAAGTACAATCAACGTCTTAATTGTTACTTATAAAGTAAATATTGAAAAATCTGTTAGATGTTCCAAAGTCACGGATGTCATTGATTAATTTGAACTTTTTGTGTCGCATATGTATGAATATATGTATGCTTATATAATTTTGATAACAAATGATAATAGAAGAGATCAGCATACATATCGTATGTATGAATATCCTCATTTCTACCCGACAAGAATAGAATATTTGTTCCCGCGCTGAGAATTTGATATCTCAGTTTAGGTGGAAAGATTAAAATTACCACTGAATACACATCGAAAACCTCAAAACCAAGCAAATACATATCCTAATCATCGTGTTTCATTTGAAGAAACGTTATGAGACATTAGTTTCCCTCGTGTTATCTATTTGAAGGACCTGAATGTCAAATTGAGCACTATTCGTACGTGATGTGAATTTATATTTCGCATACGTGGGATTATATTTCATTTCTAATGATGAGGTAATCGTCACGATTCGGTCACACAGCGAGACAAATTTATAGATACCGGTTCGATATGTGTATATGTATATACGCTTTCTATGCTTTTTCCTCTTCAAATTTGTTGCTGATTGTTCCATGGATGTAGCAACGAAGAGTATTCAAATGTTTGCGATCCGTCGATGGATATTTATCGATCCTTACGAAATACCGCAGTTGTATTTCAGGTGAACGATTGATGAAAGAAATCAAAGATTACCACGTTTATCACCATCAATTTCCAGGACAAATCATGGTCGTAGGAAATCGCCTTTCATAGTGAGGTGAAGTCGTACCGGTATTGCGTCAGGATTTGTAAGAGTTTATTCAACAGTCAATGAAAATTTGCTTGTATTTGGTAGGACATTGACTGACTACGATATAAAAAATGGGCTGTAAATTTTCGGGCCTAACAAAGAAAACACGGTTTCTTTTTGTTCAAAATTAGCTTGATTCATCAACATAATGTTCATTGAGAACATGCAATGCAATCATTCCAGCGCCGTTCTAACATTTCAATACCACTTTTGTAGAACGATTCATCTTGTGCCTCGAAATAGGCCTCAGTTTCAGCGATAACCTCTTTATTCGAGCGAAATTTCTTACCGGCGAGCATTTTTTTAGGTCTGCGAACAGCCAGTAGTCGCTGGGAGCCAAATCTGACGAATACGGTGGATGTGGAAGCAATTCCAAGTTCAATTCATGTAATTTTGCCATTGTTTTGATTGACTTGTAACATGGTGCGTTGTTTTGATGAAATACAATTTTTTCTTTGCCATATGCGGTCGTTTCCTTGCAATTTTGGCCTTCAAACGCTGCAATAATGCGATATAATATTCACCGTTGATGGTATTTCCTTTCTCAAGATAGTTGATGAATATTACACCACGCACATCCCAAAATACCGAGAAATGCCATAACCTTTCCAGCGGATTGTTGTGCTTTCTGGCGCTTTGGACGAGGTTCACCAGTGGCTGTCGACTCGGATGACGATTATTTTGATTCCGGAGTGAAGTGATGGATCCATGTTTCATCCATTGTAACACATCGACGCAAAAATTCCGGCTTGTTACGTTTAAACATGGCCAAACACTGCTCAGAAGCATCAACGCTCTCTTGTTTTTGGTCAACAGGGAGCAAACGCGGCACCCACTTTGAACAGAGCTTTCTCATAGTTGAATGCTCATGCAATATACGAGGGTGGATTGATAAGTTTCCGGCCTGACCAAGAAAAACAACGTTTTTAAGAATTTTTTTTTTTTTATTTCTCAACATAATCTCCTCCAAGGCTGATACATTTCTCATAGCGGTGTTCTAGTCTAGTAATGCCATCTCTATAGACTGATTCGTCAAGCTCCTCAAAAAACCCATTTACAGCTTCGATTACTTCTTCATTGTCCGCAAATCTCTTACCGCCAAGTCATTTTTTGAGGTTAGGGAACAGATAATAGTCACTCGGGGCTAGGTCTGGAGAGTAGGGAGGGTGCGGCATTAATTCAAACTTCAGATCGTTGATTTTAGCCATCGCAACGATTGACGGGTGCGCTGGTGCGTTATCGTGATGAAACAAGATTTTTTTCTTCGCCAGATGAGGTCGTTTAATTTTCACTTCGTGGCTCAAACGTTGCAATAAGTCTGCGTAGTATTGACCAGTGATAGTTTTACCCTTTTCAAGGTAATCAATGTATATAATACCTCTTGCATCCCAAAAAACAGTAGCCATAACCTTGTTCGCCGAAAAAATTGTTTTTGCCTTCTTTGGAGTTGGTTCCCCTGGTCCAATCCACTGTTTAAACTGTTCTTTGGTTTCAGGAGTGTAGTGGTGGACCCAAGTTTCGTCAACGGTTACGAATCGACGCAAAAATTCGCTTGGATTACGCTTATACAACGCCAAATTGGCGGTAGAAATGTTCTTTCGAATCAATTTTTGGTCGACTGTTAGCAAACGCGGCACCCATCTTGCACAGAGCTTTTCCATATACAAATGTTGGTGCAAAATATTTTGTACACGTTCATATGACATCTTACAGGTCTCAGCTATCTCACGAACTTTTAATCTGCGATCTTTCAGCACTATTTGATGGATTTTTTCGATCATATCTGGAGTTGTGACCTCAATGGGGCGTCCTGAGCGAGGCTCATCAGAGGTGCTCACACGACCCTTTTTAAACTCGGAAACCCACTGCTTAACGGTTGAATATGATGGGGAGGATGTCCCCAGTGTTGAGTCCATCTCTTCTTTAATTTCCTTCGGCGTTAACCCCTTCAAATAAAAGTTTTTGATGACAGCACGAGCTTTTCCATTTTTACGAAAAACACAGAGGCGTCTTGGTCAGCGTGCTCTCAAAACTAAACTAACATGGCGATCGGACTGAAACTATAGCTACAAGCTATCTAAGGATGGTACTATAGAACGCCACCTCAAGGTAGGCCTAGTGGCGCCATCTCTTGGTCAGGCCGGAAACTTATCAATCCACCCTCGTAAAGCCAACACGTTCTTTTGATATTTTTACGATGTCAGCTAACTCACGCAACTTCACTTTTCGATCATTCAAAACGATTTTGTGGATTTTTTTATGTTTTCTGGTGTTGCCGCCTCATTTGGACGTCCACTGCAATGCGTTCTGTATCATCGGTGTCTCTACGACCTCGTTTAAATTCGGCAAACCAACGTTGAATTGTGGTTTTTGATGTAGCGGAGAGTCCCCATAACACTTTTCAAGCCATGGCTTGGCTTGAATCATTGTATTTTTTCCCATCAAGAAGCAGTGTACAATTGAAACACGAAATTATTGTTGATCCATTGTTTCAAAAATAACAAAAGTAGCATATAGTCACTCTTAGTACAATAACTCACAAACTAATCAATAGAATATCATGAAATTTTGACAGTTGTCTTCTGAAGGTTAGCACTAACTGAAAAACAGGCGAATGCAGTAAAATTCGTGCCATCTATGTGTCAGGCCCGGGACTTTTCAGCCCATGTGCTGAGATGTTTTTGAAGTTCCAATCGTTTATAGAAACGAATCGGAATTTTAAATTCATAAAATCTGGTGAACAATTGTTATTTTTGATTCCGAACCAACTCCTTGGAACTGAAAACATCGTTTGAAGCATGTAGGGGAGACCGGGGATAGTTGACTATACCCTAGCATGTATATACCATGGGGCCCACCCCGGGCCAGCATGGGCCCCATCCTGCCAATATGGGCCCAAGACTGGGCCAGAGTGGGACCAAAATTCTTACACGCTGAGGTAGGGGTAAGTAGACTAACGGCGGAAATCTCGGTGAAGACGGAAGTGTCGCGTTTTTCAACTACAGGTGAATGACTGTCCTTATTAACCGGTTCAGGGTTCAGGGACGCAAAGTCACTGTCGCGTATTGTTGGGGAGCAGTAACAAATTTTCAGTCTATGAACCATGTGAGTAAAATTGATCTTCCGTACATGCTTTGTTGTGACGTGGACAAATTAATTGTTAATTACTTTCCTATTGATCCAGGTATTGGTTTCATAGCTGTTCTTCAGATGACGTAACATTATTCTCGAGTCACTGTTGTAAGTTAGGTTTTATATGTGATCAAACACAAAAATGACGTTTGGGGCTAGTTGACTAATTACCCGTTTCAGGGCTGGATAAGTGGTTACCCCGTGATCTCACCCTAATTACTACACGGAAAGACCGAGTTTACTAACATTTCGAAACAGAACTATGAATTTAGGGAAAAAGAGCATCACTGGAAAATTTTCCTAGTGATTTCACCAAAAATGCTAACAGGTGATAGTTTCATGGTTATTTTTCACAGTGAATTCTTCAGTGATGTTCCACTTCCTTGAATTGATAGTCATTCTTCAAAATATTTATCAACTTCCCAAGTGTATGGTCAACCAACCCCGGGCATGGGGTAGATTGACCAAGTGCAAGTCATGTTAGAAAATGAATTAGATTTGCACTACCATAGTTTATTTTGACATTTCTATGATTAATTTCCAATAGCCTAATAGTGTCTTTATCAATTTCATTAGTTTCCATGCGCATCGGTATTGAGGCAGAATGAATATACATATCCTTGCAAAAACTTGGTCAACTATCCCCGGTCTCCCCTACTGCATGATTTTAGGTCTCTAACAGCTGAATATTGTGTTGTTCGAGCACGAATTCGTTTGACTAAACGATTCAAACTTTAGCAACGTGATATGAGTTGGTATTCACTCGACGTGAAAAGCTGGTTCCCGTAGGATGTGGAATCCGTACCAGTAGAGTTGGAAGGATCAACAGCCATGTCGGATGGACGATAATGCGCCGGTATTTGTACGGCATCGATTTACTCAGTAAAATTTGAAGGAAATATCAACGTGGAGAAGAAAAGAAGTTCGCTGTGACAGCGAAATCTCATTTGGCTGTGGTGGCAAACTATTTATCATCATAGCAATCTGGTTAGCTATGACAGTGAATTTTTAGTTGTGTCAGCAATAAATGTTGACAACTCCAGCAAAATTAATTTGCTATTCTATATACACGGTAAAAAATCACTTGTGGATTCTGCATTGGTTGTTATTATTTTGACATAACTGCTGACACGTATGCAATTGGAGTGAAATTCACATCGGAACCAATGTTACGTGTGCGTTGCTACCCTGGTGAAAGGGAAGCGTGTAATAGAAAGTGTCAGGAACGTAGTTGAAAAGTATTTGGAACGTGGATTTAAGCGTATACCGAGCGTCAGGTAGAACATTAAGAGTGGTTCGAACGTATATTTGAAGTGTGCGAGGCGTATCGGAAGAAACACCAATTTCATGGAAACCGGGCTTTACGCCCGGAAACGTAGTTGGAGAGTGGATAGGAAGCATATAAGAAGTATTAGAAAAGTAATCTGAAACATTCTTACCCTTCCGTTACTCTTTATGACACGCTTCCCTTTCACCAGGGTACCCTGGTGAAAATGGGAGCGAGAAGAAAGAGTGAACGAAGCGTAACCTAAGGGGTAACAGAAACGTTAATAAGAAGTATACGAAGCTTGAGTGGAAAGGATACAAAGAGTATCCCGTGTGGAAATCAATCCTGGGCATCCTAAGGTAGGCCTTAGCCCCGTGAGGGTATATCTTAGGCATCCAATACACGGAAAAAATCAGTGATCCAAATTTTCGTTGATTAGTATGTCATTTTTGGACGGAGCACAATTTGGAGAAGAATTCATACACTGGATTTCAATAATTCGTCGACTCTTTACATTATTTCGATGATGAAAATAAAAAGTGGATTCCATTGTTCGAATAGTGAACACGAATTCTTTTCAAACTTGTGCTCCGTCCAAAATTGGTATACTAGTCAACGAAAATTTGAACTACTCATTTTTTCCGTGTACAAGGTTGCCCACCCACAGCCCATATATGCCCTGAGTTGGCTACCATTGTTTTGCCTGGATTTTCGATACCATTACGGGGCCTAGATTGAAAAGAGTAACATTCCAAGTTGGGGCCACTGTTCAAGCAGAGATTATAAACTTGGCCCAGGTCTGCGCCCGGGAGAAATATCCACACGGGATGTGAAACGGGGATTGGAACAAAGAAAGGGGAAAAATTCAAGAAATCTAGACAAAAAAATGGAACCCTGTGGTGAGCATCCAACCAATGACTTTCACTATGGTGTAGGGTCTTATCCATTGAGCCATGGATCGTCGTTGACATCGACAGCTGAAAGATGGTATCTGAAGTCAGAATAGGTATGACTCGCATACGCTCCATATAACCTACTATTACGTTACATGAAGCATACCCTGGTGAAAATGACAGCGTGTAGGGAGCGTAGTCTGCGACAATTCTACGCTCAAAATGTTCCAGTTCACGTTCAGTACACGCTCCATCAACTTTCCGTATACTTTTCCTACACGCTGTACATGTTTCCCTTTCACCAGCGTATGCGAAACGGTATCAGAAGTTTATGAAACGTATACAGAACGTATAATTTGATGACTTTCCAGCAAGCGGGTATCATACGCTCCAGAAAGAGGGAGCTGAAACGTTTTTCGCTTCGTATATGTTTCTTTCTCGCTTTGTGTATACGCTTCATTTTCACCAGGGTACTGAAGTAAACGGCAAGCGTGTTGACATCCCTAGTGGCACAAAGATGTTTGGAATATCCTATAGATGTCCATAGAACATTAGAATATGCAAAAATATTCTATGGATGTTCATAGGACATTCAAAACGTATCAAAATCTGGCTATGAAGGTTATAAATTGAGAGCTATTCATTTTTAATTTTCACTTACCATGGTACTTAGACTATTTCCATTGTTGATGCAGTGTTTTGACACGTTTAGCTTCAAGTGTTGAGGGAAAACATTAATAGTTTCAATCAACCGCATATGGGTTGTCAACAAATTGTGTCAACAAATGTCTTTCTTTGAGACAATGACATGAGTTTGGTGGAATAAAAAAGAACGTTATTATCCCCAGGAAAGAACTTTATTGACACAAGACTGAAGTAGCACCAGAATATACTATGAACGTTTTTAGAATATTAATAATAATGAATATGTTTTATGTACATTCCAAAAGACCGTTTCATAGGTGCTATGCATGTTCATCGGACGTATGTAATCGAATATACGACGGTACGTCAAAATCGAACGTCGATTGAATGAATATCGTACATTTCGAATGTACTATGTACGTTCTAAGTATATTTAAAACAGTCTCATTTGAAAATGCCATGAACTTTCATTATATGTTCTTCGTATCTCATTCGTACATTCTACGAACGTTTTTATTCCGTACATACTTTGAACTTCATTTCAATAAAGTAATTTTTTTCGTTTATACAGGGATATCAAAGTTGAAATTCAGGGATATCGAAAGATGGAAACCATGACGTGGTCCTATGTGGCTTCAAATTGGCTACCCCAATAATTGGGTAATTCAACTAAGCCACACGTTCGTTCCATGGAGGTCTGCTTGAATTGGGATCTTTGGTAGAATGTGGGAAGTCTAGCAAAACCCAGTGCAGGCCGTATATAGTTAATTGTGCCTAGGTTTTCATAACATGGAAAAACATTGGTAATGTCATAGAAGAATCAGAGCAATTATTATCGACCCTATCAGATCCAAAAAAATAAAACAAGCGGCATTTTTACTCTAGTATGAAAAAAAAAAAGTAATTTCCATAAAATATTCTCTAGCAAGTTGTACAGGTTAAAAAAAGTGGGAAACATTGGTAAATCAATTTTCCTTTTCTTTTGAAACTGCAGTAAGTACGAGAGTTTTACAAAAGTTTATACAAACGTATCGATAAAATATTTCAAAGTAAAGAATGTTTATTCATTGTCAGCCCTCATGGTTGTTCCAGACTCAGAATGCAGAGGAGCGTCGTTGAAGAAGAAGAAGAAGAAGAAGAAGAAGGAGAAAAAAAAGGAAAGAAAAGAAAATAAAATCGTCTACCAGAGATTGCAAGTGCGATCGCTGGGAGCAAGTTACATAAGAAAATCATTCAAATTTCTCACGGACGTCTAACATTCTCGTCGTCTATCTTCTCCTTTTTCTCGACTTTCCTACTTATACGCACGCAAATCGCAGTGTTTTCGCAAAGAGTGACCTCAGCTGATCCACATTTAGAGAAGAAATGAGGAGGAGAAGACGAAGGGAAAAAAAGAGAAAAAGAACAAATTGATATTTGAAGGCCAGAGTAAATGGGACGATAGGATTTTGATTCTTCAACGACAACGACGACGATTATCATCATCATCATCATCATCATCACCATCATCATCATCGTCATGCCCCACATGAAAATGTGTGCAGGTGTTTTCGAGAATATATATATATGTATATATATACATATATATTTATTGTATCTGCTCCCAACGAAAACGCCGATTGTTTCGATAATCAAAATTAACCATAAAATGCTTTGACAGATAATTGAAAAGGGAGGTTTTTTTCCCTTGGCCCGACAGATATACTTTTTCTAATCTGGAATCCGAAGAGGAGGCAGCTCCTCAAATGTTGCCACGGAGAAAAAAATTTGCTGGCTCAGCGAATCGGGGTAGGAAATCTTTTCATTGATCGAGCTCGAAATTCGATGCCACAGCTAACTAACTGGATTATCGAGAGAGCAGCATCATCAACTGAAGCAGCAAATTTTCCAGTGTTATATATGGAATCACGAGGACAACATAAAGCTTCAGCGAACGTTCAGATTAGATCTGTATATATCGGGCCGAAGATTCATGGAAGCTAACTTTTAGATTCACGAACGTTAAACAAAGGTTCCACGAACATTGGGATGTCCGCCTCTAAATACTTCCAGGAAACATAGATGGAACGTTCGTTGAAGGTTCATCGACGGTTTGATGAAGCTTTAAAGAAATATCTAAAAACTTTGTTTGAAATATTGGGAGTACAAATTAGTTTGGTCCGGTTTGAAGAGATGACTCTCGCTCTCATGAATGTTTCATAGTCACAACCGATTTCAATTGTTTCAGAGAGGTTAGACACCTGTGAATAATATTCAGTTGATATCACTCCGAGTTCCTTCCAAAATCCCGATTTTTACTCAGTGAAGTGTATGTCAAATTTCGTTTTAACTAAGCAGCATTTGCGGGAGGTGCTAGTTTTCTGTTTGAATTGGAAAAGAAGTGCAGCTGAAGCCCATCGAATGCTTGTGGAAGTTTATGGTGACAATGCTCCAACTGATAAATCATGTAGGGAATGGTTTCGACGTTTTAAGAATGGCGATTTCAGTGTCGAAGACAAACCTCGCTCAGGACAACCAGAAAAATTCGAAAACAAGGAATCGGAGGCTTTACTCGACGAAGATCCGAGTCAAACGCAACAGGAGCTTGCGGAATCATTAGGAGTTACGCAACAAGCAGTTTCCGTACGATTACGATCCATGGGCATGATTCAAAAGCAAGGCAATTGGGTGCCTTATGACTTGAAGCCTAGAGACATTGGACGGCGATTTTTCACTTGCGAGCAGCTGATTCAAAGACAACGAAGAAAGGGGTTCTTACATCGGATTGTGACAGGAGATGAGAAATGGATATTCTACGATAACCCCAAGAAAAGAAAATACTATGCTATGCCCGGTCAATCGTTGCCATCGACTTCAACATCGACACCAAAGAGGAATATTCATGGTTCAAAGATCATGCTGTGTATCTGGTGGGACCGAAAGGGTGTTATATACTATGAGTTGCTAAAACCTGGTGATTCTATTACGGGTGATCGGTATAGGCTACAATTGATTCGTTTGAGTCGTGCGTTACGAGAAAAACGTCCGGAATACAAGGAAAGACATGAAAAAGTTATTCTTTCACACGATAACGCTCGGCCTCATGTCGCAAAAGTAGGGAAAAATTATCTGGAAACTTTGAAGTGGGATATTCTACCGTACCCGCCGTACTCGCCGGACATTGCTCCTTCCGATTACTGGTTATTCCGACAGATGCAGCACGATTTGGCAGGCCCCCGGTTCACTTCGTTCGAAAAAATCGAAAATTGGCTCCTAACTTGGATCGCCTCGAAAGAAGACGAGACGTTTTTCCGTAATGGGATTCGAAAATTACCCGAAAGATGGGGAAAAGTGATAGCCAGCTGTCACTATATACAATACTTTGCTTAATTTGATACTTCATGTTCTTCTGAAATAAACGCATCTTTAACTGTAAAAAAACGGACCGAATTAATTTGTACTCCCAATAATAAACAATTACTTTGCTTACCCTAAAGTGGACTATCATACACTGAAATCTCAGGTTATATACCTTACTTCCTTGCAAGTGCGTTACCATTCGAAATTTCAAGCACGGAGTACTGTTAGTGACATCTGTGATGAATTGACTTGATGATTTTTATCAAATTATATGAATGATCAATTAATTCATGAACACGAATTGATAAAAATATAGATATTTTTTCTAAAACTTCACCAAACCCAGCAAACACTGTGGTCAGGTTCAAGTTTGAAGGACCAACATTGGCAATGCCGGTGAAATGCTGGCATTGGTGAATATGTATTGGGCCTTTACAGGATGTGCAATGACACTCGATACATTGTTCTCCATCGAAGGGCCAATAAGGGCATCACGTTCATTTCTGATGCCTGGAAATTACGGCAGAATTGTAATGACCCGATATGTTGCCAATAATGGCTCCCCGTATTATCGTACTGCCATCTGTTGCGATTCTTATGAACTTTGTTGTTGTTGGTTTTATAACAGATGATCAAACCCATCCCATTAAATCAATATTTTATGAGAATTCTTCATTCATTCGAGAATGAATTTCTATATTCTAAATTGAAAATAAAATCATACCTAATCTCGTGTATCGAGTGAATCATGCAGGTGTTTTTTTATTGGAATAAACAAAGTGATTAGGTTACGTGATTCACTATTCAATAACAACACATGAGAACGTTTCATCAAATTTTGAGTAGTATAGACGTCTTTATCCGACAAAAAACTTGTTCGTGATGAAGATATTCTTTCCAACATTTGATTCATTGTAAAAGTAGGAATGAATCAGTGTGTGGTTTCAAATACCGTATATTTATGATCAGGATATATTTTCAATAATTTTTCATTCACTACAACACCAATTAGTGCTCCAACGAGAACGAAGGACTGGCAGCAGCGCGTCAACGACTTCTAAACGTGATCACGAATGTGCAGCATTCCCAGGAGCGGTAGAAGTTTGGATGGGTGACCGTGGACACAAAGAATTTCTCAGGATTCTTTCACTTTCAAGAAAATCATTGCGGATGAATACCATTCATGCAATAAATTTTTTTTTCATTTTATAGCCTTCAATAAATTCATCGTTTTTGATTCTTGTTCAAAATAATATTGAATTCACAATGAATTCGTGTCTTGACATTCAATGAAGGCATACGGTGTTGGTTGAATGTTATGTGGCCGAATGCTGGCCGGTGGGACATATACGCGCTGGACCATCAAAGGCTGCCAATGGAGGACCATTAAACCTATTGCTGGCATTTATTGAAGACCCAGTACAGGGCCATCAGCGCAGTGTTTGCTGAGAACCTTCGATGAACCTGCAGCCAACGTTCCATTTGTCTCCTGAAAGTCTTTAGACTTAAAAGTTAGCTTTCATGAACCTTCGGCCAGATTTATACAGATCCAATCTGAGCGTTCGCTGAAGCTTCATGTTCTCTTCGGGTAACAAACAAATTTTGCTGGAGGGGCGAACATTTCCGCTGCGACAGCTAAAGAATCGCTGTCGCAGCTACCAAGGATGCTGTGATAGTAAATAGTTTGCTGGTATTGCGAAAAATTTGTAACTCCAGCGAGAGGAACTCAGCAAAATGAGATGACCCTGCAGGCTGTTGCTCAGAATAACTCAGGCGAGAGGAAGACCAGTCCCGAGCAAGCGAACACCCTGGTCAAACTAATGAATCCGCACAGAAATTTGGGAATCTCGTCCATCCTGGAATTTCCAGCGGGATCCAAATCCAAAACTCTCTTTAATTTTCATGGAAGTTTTCCGTGTACATAATCATTCAACTCCTCGAGAATAATTTCAAATGATTTGGAATTGTTTCTAACGCACCATGAGTTTGGAAAATTTGAAAACCTACAATGCCGCTAAGATGTTTGACGCAACAGATATTTATCGCTTGATTCGTGAGTAAATATTATCGAAACAAAATCGATGCCATGAGCGATACATCAAATATTTAGAGACTTTCAAGACGAACATGCACACCAAAACATGAAAATGGCACCATCTCTTCCCGATGAGAGAAAAATGGAATAAAAACGGTCATTCACCTTGAAAAATTTGAAATTTTAATAATTCAATAAAAATTCAAACTCCATACATTTATTTTGGAACTTTGAATAGACGTCATAAAAATTCCGATGAAAAATAAAGACATTAAAATCACATACAATTCATCTTCATTATATTTGTACATATTGGTATTACATTGTTCGGTTATCTATCGGTACGTATATATAATCAGAAACTGGGTGTTTAGTTCATACGAAAAGAGAGAAAAAACACGTGTATTTGTTCTTGGAACTCCATTAGATTTCCCACGTGCGCGATTTGATTCATCGAATTCATAGATTTATATGGAATAATCTCATGACCGATTAGAGATGAGCTCAACATCGATACAATTGATATCCGGAGGAGAGAGAAAACAAAAGCGATGAGAGGGAAAAAAACCCTTCTTTTTTTATTTTTTTCTATTTTATGAATAAAATAAATATTCTATTTCGTATACCGTGTTGTCAACGAATTTAGGAGAGAAATTTTGAAAATCTTCTCTTTGGTCTTTCTATAGTCATTTTGAAATAAAATGAGAAAGATTTTGCTGACAATGGTTCGAGAGTTCAAAACAGTTGGAAATTCCGAAAATAAGTGACTGTGAAGAATTACAATCATCTCAAGTGGGTTTTGGATCAACATTTCCAAACAGTATTATTTCCAAGGTTAATAAAGGTTGATGATGCTTGACAAGTTTTCCGATATGAAAATCATCGTCTTATACAGGGTGTCAGGAGCGTCTTTACGTTTTCGCCGCCCCCAACTTGAGCTGAATTAATATTTTCGATCATTCTCTCAGGTGTATTCATGTTATTTGGAAACTATGTAATATAACTCGAAAAAATATATTATTTAATAAAACTTTGACACACTCAACAGGATTAAACATTTAGCATCATTAACTATTGGTAACCTTCTTAAGTTTGTAATAAAGATAAAAGGGTTCACATTTCTGTTGAATTTTACTTGAAAATGGATGACAAATTCTGAATACTTAACAAAGAATAGAAAGAAAATATGAACCTTCCAAACGTCGCGCATTAAATTTTACAAAATGAATAAAAAAATGCTATTTCAGGAAAATTCCAGGAAAATCTTGCCGATAAAAAGAGGAATGCAAACTTGTGACAAAGGTTAAATTACCATCTACAGAAATTTGTTTGAATCAAATGAAAAATACATAATGAAAATTCATTCATTTTAATAAAAATTTCATTAATTCAAAAAACTTTGACAGCAGAATGATACGTAAATTATTTGCGTGAATTTAAAGAAAAACACACTATCCTGGTTCAAGTTGCATAGCAATTCATCAGAAAATGTTCTTATTATGAAATACTATGGATTTTGCAACAGGATATGAACATAAATTCATAAGCATTCATCATGAATTATAAGCAGAAATTCATGGGACTTCATGGTTCACTTATGAATATCGTGTTGCAAAATCCACAGTGTTTCATAATAAGAACATTTTCCTATGAATTGCTATGACACTTGAACCAGGGTGAGGAATAGAACAGTCCAAACAACCATGCACGGCAGTTTGATGAGTTCATGCACAAATCGTGGTTGAATGTATCCAATTTCCGTACATAGACTTTAAATTCGAATGTTTTATTTTGATACACTCAGAGTTTGAAGCCTGTAGTAGTCGCTTTCGAAACACTTCAAAGCATGTAAATATATCCATAAAATGGATAAAATATTCAATTATCAAATACCTAATCTGAGTTATTAACAGATTTGTATATTTTTAAGTGTTTAAAAGGTGAGTAAATGATTTAATGACTGTGAGTATATTAATATAAAACACTTGAATTTACATTCTCCGCTCCCTTTGTGCTTGAACGCATTTGATGACTGGAAAAAAACTTCTATAATTTTGCCGCCCCCTGAAATTCGCTGCCCTGGGCTATAGACCCTTGAGCCCCCCCCTCCCCTAAAGACGTCCCTGCAGGGTGTCAGGGAAATAACAGAAACCTTTGATAACCGCAATATCCAAGTTGAGAGAAAAACTTTTCAGACAAGATTCGGGAGGATCGAATTGAGGAACTTGATAGGGACTTTGCCTTCAACCGAAGGTCAAATTTCAAGGTAATTTAGACTCACGGTGAAAGATTGCACGGATAAAAAAACGAATTTGCTATGATGACGGAATCCGATTCTGCTGGGTGGCTCTTTTGCTGTGACAGCAATCTATGGGGAGGTTCTCATTTAGCGACCCCAAAATAAGGTGATTTTCTCGAATTTCTTTTCCATGTGAGGAAGCGAATAAAGAGCTCGAGGGTTCCCGCACTTGTTAGTTGAGTCTTTGAGTGCATAAAAAAAAATTGTCAGTGTAAAATAATGCCATAGGAATTGTTGATACGTGTTGAAATAGAACTACCTAAAAAAAACAGTGATCAATCTATACCACTTCTATGCCACTATAGCACTTACAAAAATGATCAGAAATCAAAAATCCCAAAATTTTTATGAAATATATATCATATTTGTTGGAGGTTGGACCAATAAAACCAATGAAAAATCCAGAAATTGGAGAAATTACAGACATGCAAACTTTTGGTAGTGTTTTTTCACCTCTTTTTCGCTCTTTGATGTGCTATAAAAAGAAAAACACAGGCAAATATCATCTCTATTTAGGTTAATCCTCCAATAAATTCAATCAGCTTCAAAATAAAACAAAAAAAAGAGCGATCCGTTCAGTAGTTTTTGAGATATCGTGGAGCCAAATTTGAAAAACATGGGTCCGAGAAAAACGCCTTAAAAAGGTTTCGGGATACGAATCCTTTAACTTGAGAAGATTTTTTTCATGTACTTTTTTAAGACCCACTCAATGAGTTTCGAATAACTCGAATTCTCAATTTACTTCCTTCTTAAGAAAAAAAATTCGAGAAAGTCACCTTATTTCGGAATTCGCTTGATGGGAACCTTCCCTTAATACGGGGAAGAATGTTTGCTCCACTGGCAAATTTTCGTATTAAATATACTATGTAGAATATAGCAGAATAGCTAACGAGATTGCTGTAATGGCAAATAGATTGCTATCGCAGCAAAAAATTTCTTGCTCCAGCAAAAGGTACCCAGAGCGAAATCCGATATTGCGGCCACAGTGAATTTTTTTTCTCCGTATGAAAATTGTATCCTAAAAATCCAGAAACTCACTTTCGATCCTCTAAAGAGCGAGATCTAACTAGGTATACAAATTTCAGAGGAGCTGCCTTGGTGAAATCCCCGGAAGAATTCTAAAATATATTAGAAAATGGAATAATGTAGTTGAAACGATGTCGATTGCCGCAAACTATTGAATGGTATTGAGAAATGAAAAATTCCGCCGCCACAGCGAATTGAATTGCTGAGAGAGCAAGTTGATTAATTAAAACAGCGAACTTTTCGCTGGACAAGCAAAATTTTTAGTATGATATACAGAATGGCAAGGGAAATTTTGCTGGAAAAGTACACATTTTTGGCTGCTACAGGTGAAAAATCGCTTCGTAGCCAGTGAGATTGCTGTAATGACACATATAGTTCACTGTCGCAGCAAACAATTCACCACCCCTGTATTGAATGACTGTTTTGCTCCGTGTATGACGATCCGGGTCTATGAACATTCAGAATTGGGCATGGAAAAAAAATTCGCTGTGACAGCAAAATCTAATTTTGCTGGATCCCTTTTGGCGGAGCAGCACATTTTTCACTGTGACAGCAATCTTGTGAGCTATGACAGCGACTTTTCAGGTGTGGCAGCGAAAAATTGCTGTCTCAGCTACCAAGATTACTGTGATAGCGAATAGTTTGCTGTGACAGCGAAAGATTTCTTGCTCCAACAAAGGAGACCCAGCAAAATTAGATTGTCCTGTCATAGCAAATTTCTTTTCACTCCGTATAGAATTCGAGACTATAACTATCCGGTATCATGCGCATTCGGTACTGTAATAATCTACCAACAGATTAGTTGCTTCCCCACACAGCACAAAAGTCTCCAGAATATCTCAGAATATCACTACGACATTATAGAAACGTTACAACATTGCAGCAATATTCTGAAACATTACTGACATGTTCTGTGCTGCATGGATCAACGAAGATTCGCTGTGCGGTCTTCCGCGGCTTGCAAAATCAGATAAATTTTGAGCTTCCGGAGTGGAGCCGCGTCTGGTATTGGTTAGTTGCCAACGTTTCGCCATCATTGAAGAACTCAGCTGCAGAGAAAGACTTTGGCTAGTGTTACCTCACGAAATTGGACTTTCCATCACACAACAACTGAAAATTTCAATTTTTTCATTGCCCTTCCAGGTGAAAGGCTTCAGAAGAATCATATTCCGAATCCTGAATATCTTCAGTGATGAAAGAAGGGCTGGGCGATAGGCTGTTTTTTCTCACATTTTTCCGCCTAGAGCGTCAATATATTCAATACAGAATACGACCTGATGGAACATTTCTAAGATACAGCACAGGTGGAAAAATTTAACTGAAAATCCCTGAGAATTTTAGAAGTTCTCAGTGAACCGTTTTTTCAGAGAATTTCAGTGTTTTTTGAGAAAAATACAAAGTTTTTCAGAGGTATTCATAAATATTCAGAGAAATTTTCAATGGGAAAAACGTGTCCGAGAAACGAGATCTTTCCAAAATTTTTCAGAGATATTCCAAATTTTTCAGGTTTTGAAAAAAATTTCCCTAGCCTTTCAGAGTTCTCAGATTTTTGCAGGTTTTTCCAGAGTTTTTCGAAGTCTTTCAATGAGATTCAAAGTTCTTCAATTAAATTCAGAGAGATGTTTTCACAAGAGTTTTCCAAAGTTTCCCAGAGATTTTCCGAGTTTTCCAGATTTTTAAAAAGTTTTCGTAGATGTTCAGAGTTTTGGGATTTTTCTAGGTTTTTTCCAAGTTCTTCAGGTTTTAAAAAAATGTCTCTAGATTTCCAGCATTCTTCAGAGTCTTCCAGGTTTTTTCAGAGTTTTTCGAAGTCTTTCAATGAGATTCAAAGTTCTTCAATTAAATTCCGAGAGATTTTTTCACAAGAGCTTCCCAAAATTTCCCAGAAATTCTCCGAGTTTCCAGGTTTTTGAGAAGTTTTTTTGTAGATTTTCAGAGTTTTGGGATTTTTCCAGGTTTGTTTTTCAAGTTTTTCAGGTTTTAAAAAAAAGTCTCTAGATTTTCAGCGTTTTTCAAATTCGTCCAGGTTTTTTCTGAGTTGTTCGGAGTCTTTCAGTGAGATTCAGGGTTTTCCCATTAAATTCAGAAAGATCTTTCCACAAGAGCTTCCCAAAATTTCCCAGAGGTTCTCCGAGTTTCCAGGTTTTTGAGAAGTTTTCGTAGATTTTCAAAGTTTTGGGATTTTTCCAGGTTTTTTTCAAGTTTTTCAGGTTTTAAAAGAAAATCTCTAGATTTCCAGCGTTTTTCAAATTCTTCCAGGTTTTTTCTGAGTTTTTCGAAGTCTTTCAATGAGATTCAGGGTTGTCCCATTGAATTCAGAAAGATTTTCTCACAAGAGCTTCCCAAAATTCCCCAGAAATTTTCCGAGTTTCCAAGTTCTTGAGAAGTTTTTGTAGATTTTCAGAGTTTTGGGATTTTTCCAGGTTTTTTTTTCAAGTTTTTCAGATTTTAAAAAAAGTCTCTAAATTTTCAGCGTTTTTCAAATTCTTTCAGGTTTTTTCTGAGTTGTTCGGAGTCTTTCAGTGAGATTCAGAATTTCTCATTGAAATTCAGAGAAATTGTTTCCACAAGAGCTTCCCAACATTTTCCAGAGATTTTCCGAGTTTGTCAGGTTTCAAAGAAATTTCCGTAGATTTTCAGGGTTCTGGGATTTTTACAGTTCTTCAGAAGAATTCAGAGAACTTTGCAAATATTTTCAGTTTTTCCAGAGTTTTTCGGGGTTTTTCATTGAAATTCAGATAAATTTTCAGAGATTGTCAGAGAAATTTCCAAAGATTTCCAGAGTTTTTCAGATTCTTTCAGAGTTCATCGGGGTCTTTTATTAAGATTCACAGTTTTCCATTGAAATTCAGAGAAATTTTTTTCCCCAGGGGAAGGAAAGTCTTAATATCAAACGTATGTACCCCAATTGGAAACTCACCAGACGCTTCAATCCTGAGGTTACAACACGGAATCTAGATAGAATACAAAGTGATCTTACCAAGATTCGAATCTGTGCCCTCCCTCCTGAACTGCCTGTTAAAATGCTAGCTGAGAATCCAACATATTTTCCAAAAGAATTTCTATCTACTACAATTCCCCGCTTGAATTCACTGAACCCTTTCTGTACGTTTCATCCACTGTTCCTTGACATTGAACGCGCATAAAATGTATCTACCTACAATACATATTTGTCTATAAAATAAAACTTTCTGGATATTATTCCATAGTCATGAATCAAGAACGTGTTATTCCAATTAAAGTGGAACTAAAATAATGCATAATGTGACAAATTAGGTAACGATCCGCGATAAAAACATTCACGTCTATAAATAGATATCGAAATAGAACCGTGAAAATCCGATGAGAACTGCTATCTGTTCCATTCCTCTTCGTTTATCAGTACGAGGATAACGATGATTGAAAAAAAAAAAACGTCAAATTTACGCTCCATCCCACCACTTTTGTAGGAAATGCGTGAACGACGATAAAGAACCGTATATTAGAATGATAATCAATTTAAAATTGATCGATTACTGAACTCGATACACATTCGCGGGAACGAAGAACTATGCATGTGCAATCATTTTCCCTCGATTCACACTTTCGATTTTTGATTTCTCATTCTGTTCCAGACGCATCGTATCATTTCCAAGGGATTGATTTGTTTCCTCGAAAGAAAGTGAATTTATTCTCCGATGGGAAGAAAGATTTTTGAATGACAAAGAAGTGAAAGGCGTCGGAGGGGGACTTTCGGGGATAGAAGAAAAAATCGAAAATTCCCCGCATTCTTGGAAACTCCTCGAAGGAGGTGGTGGATGAACGAAATATAAATTACGATACGTCCCCGCGTGTTCCAGTACCAGTATACTTAAACATAGGGTTCTAAGTTGAGCGCGATTAAGCGTGCACGTACTTCTCAATAACGTGAGCTTTTTGTTCTCTTTCATTTCTGAGTAGTGCGTAGAAGATTACTTCATCCGTATCGACACAGGTATTATCAAGAATCGATTTCTGGGAAGCTAGCGGTAACCGTGCTCGACCGGCCAGTTTGAAATCAACTCAGAGGAGCATGTATAACGGGAAAACTTCCCCTCTCACTCCGTTCCGCCTCTTCCTCTTTTGCTCGCCGACTTATTCTCCTTTGACGGGGGCGCAAGCTCGATCTAGTTACATATTTTTAATCTGGCCAAGTCGTCGTCGTCGTCTTCGTCGTCGTTTTTGTCGTCGGTGCCGTCGCCGTCGCCGTCGTCCATTCTTTTTACCGTTTCGCTTTCATTTCGTTCATCGAAGATCACAGATTGATGTTTGTTGCGGGAGAAGCAGGAGGTGGTGGCGGTGGTGGGGGTGGTGGAGAAAGAAGGGATTTTGTCATGAATATTACACTCTGTAACTCTTTTCGTGGACTTTGTCGGTGGTGTCGTCAACGTAACGATACACTGGGGTTATTCAAGAGTCTTTCTTGACTCCAATGACTCTATAAAATTGTTAGAGAGTGGTATTTCACTCTTTAGCCAGCCAAAAGTGAGGATCTTAGAGTGATAATCTGAGGTTTCAGGTCATAAACCCACAGCCACTTCAATCCTATAGTGAATTTTTCAGTCTAAAAGAGTAAAACGAGTGAAAATCCCACTCGAAGCGGACCGGCTCGCTTCATTGGAGTGGAACGAGTGATTTTTCACTCCTCCAGATTTAGAGAGGGTGGAATCCTCCGCGAAACGAGGGAAAAGTCCCCTGAATCGGGGAAAACAGACGCGCCCCATTTACAAAAGAACTCCGCAACTACTATTTATCGGAAGAGATTTCATTATTATTGTTTAAGGCGTGAGAAAAACAACCTTCGAGCACGTTGTTTCATACCTTTGACTCGGGAACATATCACCCTTTGCATGATTCATCGAAATTTCATTTCAACTAAAAACCTTTGGAATAACTTTCTGAAAATTTCACACCTCGGAGAGATTCAAAGATTGTCAACCAATGCAGAAACAATCAGTTCAATGAGATGCTTCAAGCAGGGAGATAGAAAAGATGGAATTCATGGAAGTGCAGGGACATTCACAAGATTTCAGAATTGTTAACCCTTAGTGTGCAGTAAGGGGTATTTCGGGGTCGTTTTGACCCCAAAATTTCAATCTACCATGAATATTTTCAGACATGTTTTTCAGAGGGAAACAATTTCTCTGTTCTGAAATATTACAAAACAACTAAACAATTTTCTAACAAAAGTACATAGCTATTCAGATATTCGATAGCTAGGGGTCAAATTGACCCCTAAGGGTTAATTTCCAATAAAAATGAAGCTCAACGATTCTCGTGACATTCGGTGGGATTCAAGAGCAGTCAAAGATATCCAGAGTCAAGTATGTCAGGTGAAACTGAGGTAAAAAGTCCCAGCGGGAATTCAGAGAGACGTGGAGGAATGCGGAATGCAGTTCTAGTTCACGGAATCAGTTTCAATCGGTCACTGTGCACGTTCAATCGGAATGAATGGGATTTATTGATCAAGGATCCGTTGAATAATTGGTGCCAGTCGAGAAACAATGGTGACCTTGAATAAAAACCGCAAATTTCTGCTGATTATCTTCATTTCCACGTAGAATTTTCAACACAAAATTTCCATCCTTCAAAATCATTGGACAAATCAAAACTAAATATAACAAAAAGAAAAGCAAAAAAACTCTCCATCACAGTTCAAGATACAAGAATTTCAAGATTCGATTTGATCGTTTATTCAAATCTTTCACGCGGTACAAAATAGTTCAAAATAGATTGGCACAGTTGAGAAACGGGAGAACAACACCAAGTACACGTGAAAAGGATTATTTTCGTACAGAATTTTAGCATAGCGGAATTCGATTTGGCGAGGGTCCTCACGAAGGAAACATACACACTCTCACGATATATATTGAGAATCGTGGGTGTAGATGACCGATAGTAATCGCAATATTCCGCATAGACCACGAAAGGGGGATAGGAATAATAGGTTCAGGATATCGAGTCCTCGCTGAGTTGCTCTCTTTTATTGTTATCAGAATTACAACGACGCCCACAACGTCGTCTTTGGGTCTCGCATATATGCGAGAGGACATCAAAATGCACATAAATCCCCGCTTGCGATGGGATCCTGTTGCGCGGGAGGTTAACAAATAAATACAAATTGCAGGAATGGAAGATACTGGATGCAGAACGGACCATTCGTATCCGACGGTATATTTATATACATACATACATACAATTCCGATGGATTTCCTTTTTGCGGCGCCTTGCCAAAAAATTTGCACACATTTCTAAACCAATCGATTCGATCTACCGACGACCTGGTAACAGGGAAAAGAAACAAGAGGAGAAAAAAATGAGATCAGGCGCGTGTCAACAGGGTTGCGACAAAATAGTCGCATTGACGTTCCTTGACCTTCCCTGACTGACGAAAAAAATTATGTGACTATGCAAGTGAATTATAGGATTTCCATCAAAAATACGAACTTGTGGTGAACATTTGAAACTAAAACAATAATAAATAATCGTCATGATTCATATGAATAAATTAAAATTATAAAGAAATAATGAAAATATATCATAATTATGTTTCCTTATATTTTTCTTTGGGTCGGAGAATCCGAATATCCAGTTTCTTTTGCAGAATTCGGAATCGTCTATACGTCGTGGACAATTAAATTGTTCATAACAATCAAAAGATCCCAGATTTTTTCCCAAATGACTGATTATTTGGATTCTACGACCCAAAAAAGCATGAAGGAACATCCAAGTGTGTGAATAGCATATTTTTATGATTCATTTTCATTATTTGTTTATCATTTTTATTGATTCAAATGAATAAATGACAATGTCGAAAAAATTCTCAAAGTTTCTTTCTGATGGTGATAAAAACTGTTTTTGTTGAAATAATTTTCCTCTAAACTCAACAGATTAGTTATAAAACTGTCATGAGCAATTGAACTCCACACAACAATTAAACAACCCCGAATTTTGCAAAAATAACCAGATATTCGGATTCTCCGACCCAAAATCCTGAAAATATTGTTGATAAATCGAATGTACAGAATTTTGCATACAAACTTTTATATACAGCCGATGAACTATCCGCAAATCCATAGAAAACCCATAAGAACTTTCCGAACTTGGATCAGCTACTAGGGAAGGCTCCATAAGCTCATATTACTACACTGTAAAGAATTACTATGGAAAACTTCACACGTTAGGAATTCTCCACATTCAATCGGAAATTTAGTAGGAAATGATGATAAAAATCCCATAAAGTTCGGAATTTTCAGTTGAAGATATGATAAATTTCATATGAATTTACCAGAAGTTGATTTCCTATCCCATCATTGGAATATTTCGGTTGCCGCGTATAGGGAAATCCCGATTATTTTTTACAATGTAAACGAAATGCTGTTAACAGGATACTAGCGTATCGATGGCTCCACCTGGTAGCAATTTTTTCCCTCGAAATTGAATTCATTAAAAAACTCAGATATTTTCAGGGATGAATCTTGAGAGACTCATCTACGTTTGTGAAGAGCCCATACGAAGGAAAACGGATTGTAAAAATCGTATTATACAAATTTTTTCATAACTTTCAATATCTATTTATCAATTACAGGCGGAACTCTCTATAGCGAACTGCTCGGGACCGGATTATCTTTCTATATCGAACTTTCGTCTCGCTCCTATCAAGGAAAATAAAAAAGGAGGGACAGAGGGAAGTTACATATACAGCGTGAATGCATGGATTCGAAATGGACGCTGGTAAAAAAAATCTCACTGAATCTCTCTATATTTTGGCACGAATTTTAGAGAGATTCAAAGTAATTCCAGAGTAATTAAGAGGAAGTTAGAGACTTTTCCGATAGTGATACGTTCTGGATTCTTCAACTTTCTCTGAATCTCTCCGCATATCACTGAATCGCTCAGAATTTCATATATTTAAATTTCAAAGCTCCTTCTGAATTTACCTGAATATCTCTAAATTTCTTCAAACCTCCCAGAAGTTGATGTATTCAGATTTCAAAGCTTCCTCTGAATTCCTCTGAATCTCTCTGATTTTCTCTGAATCTCTCTGAATTCCTCTAAATATCCCGGAAATTAAGGTATTCAGATTTCGAAGCTTCCTCTGAATTCCTCTGAATGTCTTTGAATTTCTCTGAATTTCTCTGAATATTTCTACAAAATTCTACGCACAATTTTTCTTAATTCATCTTCCTCTGGAAGTCTCTGAAACTTCCAGAAAGCCTCTGAAATGCAGGACCAAGAATTGTATTGAATTCATTTCTCTCTGAATTTCCCAGACCCCCCCCCCCCGGATCTCTCTAAATTCTTCTGAATTTTTCTGAAAAATCCCACGCACAATTTTTCCTAATTCACCTGTCTCTGTGAGTCTCTGACACTCCCTGAATACCTCTGATATCCTGAACCAAAAATTTAGCTGAATTAATTTCTCTCTGAATTTCTCTGAATTCTTCTCAATTTCTCTGAATTACGCTGAACCTTTTCAAATTCTTCTGAATATTCCTGAAAAGCTCTACGCACAGGTTTTCCCTAATTCACCTGTTTCTGTGAGCCTCTGACACTCCCTGAATACCTCTGGAATCCTGAACCAAAAATTTGGCTGAATTCATTCCTCTCTGAATTTCTCTGAATCTCTCTGAATGACTCTGAATCTTTCTAAATTCCTCTGAATATTTCTAAAAAATTCTATGCACAATTTTTCTTAATTCATCTTCCTCTGGAAGTCTCTGAAACTTCCAGAAAGCCTCCAAAATGCAGGACCAAGATTTTAATGAATTTATTCCTCTCTGAATTTCCCAGACTTCCCCCGCATCTCTCTGAATTCCGCTGAATCTCTCTGAATCTTTCTGAAAAATCCCACGCACAATTGTTCCTAATTTACCTGTCTCTGTGAGTCTCTGACACTCCCTGAATACCTCTGGAATCCTGAACCAAAAATTTGGCTGAATTAATTCCTATCTGAATTTCTGTGAATTCCTCTGAATCTTCCTGAATTCCTCTGAATATTTCTGAAAAGTTCTACGCACAATCTTTCTGAATTCATGTGTCTCTGAAAGCCTCTGACACTCCTTGAACGCCTCTGAAATGCAGGACCAAGAATTTTACTGAATTTGTTCCTCTATAAATTTCCCTGCATCTCTCTGAGTTCCTCCGAATTTTTCTGAATCCTTCTGAAGAATTCAAAGCACAAGTTCTCTCAATCCACTAGTCTCTCAAATCCTCCGAACCACGCTGAATTGCTCTGAATTTCTCAGATTCTTTCTGAAGCTCTCTGAAACGTGAACTTTTCACAGAGATTCAGAGAGATTTTTTTACCAGAGAATCGATTATGAACTTTTTCTGAACTGCGGATCTGTAGGCGTTGTACGCAGGGGGGTGGAACTCAACGTTATAGAAGTCAAATGAATTTGGACTGACTTCTGCGCCCTCATAGCGGTATACTTTCGTGCGAACTACCCAGACAGCACTGGGACGTTCTTCGGACGTTCAGGAAATGTACTTGGTCACAAGAAGAACGTTAAAAAAATGTTCTAGAACGTTTTAAAAATTTCGCATAGACATTCCAGGGATGTACAAATGTCCGGTATAGTCTTATTTAGGTTTCCATGGAAAGTTTATGAAACATGTTAAATGAGAATTTGTTAAAGATCAAACTTGTGCCAAATCTTTGAATATTCTCCATTTCGAGGAGATGTAAATGAACTGCGGTGAAGCCTGTATCGATAGGTTTGATAAATTACATTTGCATCTCTTTAATACATTCCTGGTAGTGAAATTTTGTTTCGCGTCAATTTTGAGGTTATGTGAATCTTAATATATTGACTTAATTCTCGATAACTTACATTCTGCCAATAGTTTTGAACTTCTGGAAAGGAATCTTTTCAAATATTCAATACAAAACATATTTTTATGGTTGTTTGGTACTTTTTTCCCTAGTAAAACTATAAATATACATTTATATAGGTTAGAGATAAAATACTTGGTTTCCATATAACGTCTCGAAAACGTTCTGAAAACGTACCATAGCAGGTGTAAACAATGTCCTCATAACGTGCTTCTCAACACATTGGATGAATGTTCCTGTGATGACGTTTGGAAAATGTCCTCTTGGAAACCAACATCTGTGGGACTTTGGACACGTTTTTGAAACGTTTTGAGAACTTCCGGTGCTGTTTGGGTACAAATCAAAATGGCGGCCTCGCGTAGCAGGATAACCTCAAAATTATTCCGATTTTGAAATATCAATAATATTTCAACAATGAAGTTTGAAAATGAGAAAATTCTAAAGCCAAATTATATATCAACACATATAATTTGTTTTTAGAATTGTTGTTCACACTTTGTTATTGTTACAATACTGTTGATGTTTCGAAATCAAAATTGATCGGCATAATTTTGAGGTGACCTCGATTTGATCCGATCGAAGCGCCATTATGCTAGTACAATTGTTCTTAATTAAAATGTGATTTGGGGTCATCCTATACAGTTGAAGCTCTCCGAGTGCATGTTGATGAAAAGGATTTGGATTTGTACGTATCCCAATGAACGTGTTCATGAAACAATTTTTTCATTTTTCCTCACCGGTCATCGGACTCGGAAAAATTTGGCGATCTTAGAAATAATCGAGGTCATGACTGGCGACTTACGAGCGCGTCTCGAATCAATTTTATTTCATGTTTTGGGTGTTTCTGAGTCGAATGAAACGATTTTCTTGAAAATTTTCAAGCCCTACGGCGGAGACTTATGAAATTTTTCATCTGATATTTGTTTCTAAAAACAAACACGATTTCCGCGTGATTTCCCCATCTCTAATCATTTTCACATAAATACACTTCATTTCGTGCATCACACATCCAATCATGTCCTTCTCCTTCCGATAGTCCCACACACTCAGCTGATACTAGTGGCGCTCCTGATTGGTCAACTTTGAATCCTTGTAATTCCAAATTTAAGGCCCGGATCAAAATTTGGTAAAGAAAAAATATTTCAGTTTTTCCTCAGGAATCCGCCCCTTTGAGGCAGTGATGCCAGAATGGAGGGCGAGGACCGTCGAGGCTACCCTCTGGTACGCACACAATACCTTGGAAGTTATTATTGCCTGATATCCAGATAGTAAGGGGTATAATCTAGATGCTTGTCTTCATGCTTAATAAAAAAATATACTAACTGGTAAAATATTTCTTATACCCATGATAATCTATTTTGCCCCATGCGAAAAATTCATATAAAATAATTCTAATTTTTATGAATCATAAAATTAATTTGATATAAAAGGATGACGATTTGCCGTTGTATTTTCTTTTTCATATTTACAAATAAGTAGATTTGCATTTCATGTTTCAATTGACTTTTTATTTCTAATATCTACAGTATCTGTATCGAAAAATGCATGAAAATTCTCTGAAACTAAAGAATATAACTTGAGAAGTTTAGTGGAATAAAAAATCTCATTCGTGACTATTTCAATACTTCACGTAAATACGAAACTGTTAATTATGGCAGGGAAATTCCCTGACTTTTCCCTGACTTCCCTGACCTGTCGCAACCCTGGCACGTAGAGTGGCTTATGTATATTTCGTGTAGAACGATTCATCAATCGTTTCAACAGGGTACGTGAGATTTTGTTTTTCGTGTAAGAAAAAAAATATCGAATGAGATGATGTCTAGAAAAATGCCTCGAGAGAAGTATATAATTCATTGTGGAACCTTTTATACCGTCACATCATTAATTCAATAATAAACGCTCGAGAACGGAAGCCAGGTTCGAGAAGAGGAACGACAACCGAAATACCTGTTCTTCTATTTGATCGCCTGCTGCTAGATTCGTCACGGAAAGCAAACATCCAGTCTCGATGCAACGCTACAAAGTAGACTACTCTCTTCTTTTCACCAAAATTTCGTGACTCTCCCCTCTAAAATCATTGTTCTCGATTTTCTACAAAGTTTCCTCTTTGTTGGTTTTATTTTTCTCTAATTTTGTGGAACTCTCTAGCGATTTGTTTTCTCGTCCTACTATTCGGAGATAAAAGACATCGGAATTTGTTTGAAGAGACAAGATGAAGGGGGTAAAAACGATAATATAAATTATTATTCAGCATCGTGAGTATTAGTGGATAGTCTTCTTTTTATTCGAAACTGAAATTTGTGTACAAAAATCTTCGAAAAGTTGGCAAAAAGTTAACAATATGCGTGCGTGTAGTAAGATAGGTTGTGGTTCTTGTTATTCAAAGATAAATCCTAAAAGGGAGGTAGGGAAAGAAGGGAGTGGAGAAAAAAGGAGAGAAGGAAGGAAGGATGGATGGATGGGTTGGGAAGGTTGAATTACCACCTATGGTAATTATTGTAGGACAGTGATGAAATTGGTAGGAGTTAACCACGGTGGAGACTCTTCTACCAGGTGCTGCCGTGGCTGTCGCTGATATGCCGCTTCTGTTTTGGTCCCATCCGCACCTCGTTGCCAGAAAAACCCTGAGGTGAAAGAGAATTTCAAAGAGACAAGTCAAGGGCAGCAAAAGAAGAGTCTGCTCGATGCCCAGGAGGTCCAAACTCCTTCCCTTTTCCTCCTTTTTTCTCCCTCCTTCACCCTCTCCTCCGCCTTCTTCTTCTTCTTTTATTCTTCCATTTTTCCACCTTTCTTTCTCTCCCTCTCTCTCTCTCTTCTTCCGATTGATCATTTCTCATCCCTTGGTCTTCATTGTACCCAACCGTCCGTGATAGCCTCTCGATATCGTCACAAGCTGCTGCTGCTGCTGCTTTTTCTCTTCTTCTTCTTCTTCTTCTTCTTCTTCAGACGGCCCTTACAGAACAAAACAAAACATCGATGATACAATCAATTTTATTCATACGTAACATAATGTATAATTGAAAGATGCGCAAAGCCGGGTTATCGATAAATTCGTTAATTTTTCTCGATAGAGATCAATAAGGTTCTTGATTCTGGAGATTCTTAATTCTGAGTCATCATCTTTTAGGTCTAAAATTGTGGCGATGACAATGCTCCGGATGTTCAAATTTGTAGAACAAAATAAATAATTCTAAGAAAAAGTCTACTGCGTATAACATGACGAGTAGAGGCATAATTATTTGAATTTCGATTTATGAACACAGTTTTATTTTTTATTTGTACGTTCATTCGTTCATTCAACATTACGAGTGTACGTCAATCGAATCACTGTGTTCTTTTCAATTCTTTTCCACATCTGTTCAATCGAACAATTAATGTTTTTCTTATATATGGCTTTACATTTTTTAATGTTTAATTGCTGCTTGATTAAGATGCATAAGAGGTTATCGACATTCAGATAATATTGCAACGTTCAAGGAGAGGGAGGGGAAAAGTCTAATTTTGCGCAAACTTTTTACAAAAGGTACGTAAATAATACATATGTCGAGTGAATAATAATTATTCGCGTACTCGGGATTACGCACTTTCGTGCAAAATTTGCTGAAATTTAGAGGGTAAAATTTCACAATTTTATTCTTTAGCTTTCAGAAATCATTACACAGGTCTACAATGATTTTGGTGCCGCTAAAACTAAAGCAGATTTTGAGTATATTCGATACCCTGACTCTGGAAATATACTTATTTTTTTAATGCTACGTGTAGTTTTCAAGAAATCGCAGGTGTAAAATAAAATGAAAATGCACAATTTTGAAACGTTTTATTCAATTATTCCACACTTTAAGAACATTTTATCAAATTATTCCTCAAGTTATCTCAAAATATGAGTCATTCTCTTCCAAATGCGATTAGGTTTGTTCAAATATCTTTTTTTTTCTCTGAGATACGACAGTTTGAAAATGGTGTTATTTCACCTATTCACTAAATCCATGAACACACAAATTTCAAATTGTCGTGTCACAGTAAAAAAAAAGATATTCGAGCAAACTCAACGGCATTCGGAAGGGGATGGATTATATTTTGAGGTGCATCTACTAGTTTCATGAGAAGAAATTACATTCTGACGTCACGTAATCTCAAATATGTCGAAAAACGGTGTTTTTCACACTTTGACGTTAAAATATCTCAAAAACCACACGTAATAATGCAATTTTGAAGCCAGATTCTGATTCAGCGCGCCAAAATACTTCGGAAAAGTATGATACAGTTGTTGCACCAAACAAAAAGTTCAATTTTGTAGTCCTGTGTTATTATTGATTTTCAATATGTATCAATTGCGTACCTTTTGAAGAAAAAATTCACGTAAAATTTGAATTTTCCCCTTCTCCATGCTCTAGTCCCTTTGAAATATACGGATTCCGAAAAAATTCTCCTCGCATTTGAAGAAATTTTAAAGAACTAATGGAAATTTCTAGCGCGAATATAAAATAGTTCAATTTTTTGGACATAAAAGAATGGGATTCGTCTGTTGACAATAATGAGAGGCTTTTGGTTGAAGCTGTACTTCTCGAATTTATATAAACGCGTGGAACAATCTAATAACTTTATAAAGTTCCTCCCTGGTTAAGAGAACCCATTGATTCTGACCAGTTCTCATTAAATTACAATTAAGCGTGGACAATGTTCTGACCAAATCTCACCGGTGATTTTTCAATGAAATTTGGTCAGAAATTTCATGTGAATCTCGTTGAATCTGGCCAAATCTCACTGAATTACGATTAAACTTGGACAATGTTCTGACCAAATCCCATTGAATTTCATCTGTCAGATTCAATGGATTCTTTTAACCAGGGCTTCATCGAATTGGTCATTTTTCCTCTCTGAATCTGAAAAGACGAGTTTCCCGCTCCAACGAAGAGTGGTCTATTCACTTTTCGTACAAGGTTTCATTGAAGTCCATTGAAATTTCACAAACTTCAATAGAAATTAATGAATTTTAACCCTCCAAGTACACACAGGTGCAAATTCACACCAACCATTTTAAAAATTTTCGTTTTTCGTCAAAAATTGATTTTATTCTCGTGTTTTTTTCAATGATCACATGAAATATTTGTGAATTTGCTTCCATACCACGTTAATCTGCACAGTTTTCCCTTCAAATTGTAAGAAATTAAGGTGAAATTGATCGAACAGAAACCGAGTTATCATTCGGTAAAGTTGCGTGGGACGAATTTGCACCTGTGTGTACTTGAAGGGTTAATAAAAGTTATTGAATTTCATGAGAACTTATCGAATTTTACTGAAATTTTGTTGATTTTCAATGAAAACCGAATATACGAAACGTGAATCAAAGTCAATAAAATTCAAGGAAATTGTTCCACCACGGAGGGCAAAGAATGAGGTTTTTTGATCCCAACTTTGCAACAGTAAATGACTCCCCTTCAAACGTATTGAAACTCAGTTTTTGATTGAGTGGAATGGATTTGAAAGATCGTAAAGTTGCAGAATTTATATCATCGAATGGGATTCAATGAGATAAAATTGAAGACACGAATAGAGCATAAATCGTGAAAAGTTTTTCAAAATCTTCTCAGATATTATATATTCATTTTTTTCCTAGAGAGATTCATAATTTTTCCAGAAAAATTCAGTAAAAACTTGTATAAATTCCCAGACATTTGTGCACCAAGATATTCCAGGAAAAACTCCCTGGTTCAGATTGAAAGAAAGAATCCAGGAGGTGTTGAATGGATGATGCGATGACTTATTCAATTGGATTCAATGAGTACCCAATCGGTTCAGGCGATGGTCACAAAAGAGGACGTGATCAGCTCGTTGATCCGCAGCGACTTATAACGGCATCAAACGAAGATAGTACGACACACGTTATATGATGTAACTTATGAAACCAAAGACTCATGAAAATATTTGTCATGCGTGACAGGATCGAGAGAAAAGCGAGGACCGTGAGAAAAATTCCCTGTTTTTTGAGAATACGAGCACGTACGTAACTTCGTTTGATGGAATAAAGAGTCCTGAAATTTCCAGAGACAAAGATATCTTGTAGGAACTTTTGTGCTCTTCTCTGGAAATTCAACATTTCAGAAGAGAATCAGAGTAACATGAAAAAAAAAAACCCAAAAAGAGGAAGAGTTACTGCATATTTTCCAGAATCATTTTTTCAAAGCTCAATGAAGGGTGCATTTGAATTTTGAAGAAGAATTCCTGCAGAAAAGTTTTTCTGGAATTTTTTATGGACACATTTTTGAGACACTAGTTTTCAGAAAACCATCCTGAAACTCTAGAAAGTTTCTTTCAGAACCCTCGATGAAATTTGTCCACAAATCAAGGAATTACACACACACTTTTGTGGAGTTCAAGAAATATTTTCTCAGAGATCAAGATAAGATGTTGTGAATTTTCCACAAAAACTGTTCCTGGTTCAGGAAATTTTCTGAGAAGTCAGTTGAAGGCGTCTAAAAACTGAGAGAAGAGCTGTGGTGAAATGTTACAAAGACTTTGCTGGAATTTCAAAATCATCTTCTCAAAATTCAGTGAAATTTTCTATTAGAAATTCGAAAGAGAAAGAATTTCTACACGGAGAGAAAAGAAATTCGTTGTGACAGCGGAATCTAGTTTTGCTGGAGCAGCGAATTTTTAACTGTGACAGCGAAATATGTTTGCTCCCCAGCACACATTTTGCTGGGGAAATCAACAACTTTTTGTTGCCACAATTAAAAAGTCGCAGCAAAATCAGATTTCGCTCTCACAACAAATTTTTTTCTCCTCCACGTTCTATTGAATTTCCAGAAAAGAATTTCAGAACTTGAGAAAGTTGACTGAAAATCCAGTCAAATATGTCTACAAATCAAGGAACGAAGAATAACAAACACTTTTGTGAAGTTCAAGAAATATTTTCTCAGAGAAATTTTCGTTGTGACAGCAAACTACTCGCTATCACAGCGAATTTTTAACTGTGGCAGCGAAAAATATTCGCTCCTTCAACAAATTTTCGTATTACAAATAGACCAGCCAACGCATTTTGCTGGAGAAGTCAACAATTTCTGCTACCACAGCTGAAAAGTGGCAGCGAAATCAGATTTCGCTCTTACAGTGAATTTTTCTTTCTCCGGGTTCTATTGAATTTTCGGAAAACAATTTCAGAATTTTAGAAAGTTGTCTGGAAACTCAGTCAAATTTGTTTAAAAGTCAAGGAACAAAAGATTACCAACACTTCCGTAGAGTTCAAGAAATATTTTCTCAGAGAAATTTCTATCGAAAATTCAAGACGAGTTGTTGTGAATTTTTCACAAAAACTGTTCTTGGTTCAGGAAATTTTCTGAGAATTCAGTGAAATGCATCTAAGAATTAAGAAAAGAGTTTCAATAAAAAGTTACAAAACTTTGTCCTGAATGTTTAGAAACTTTTCAGAAGTTTTAAAATCATCTTCTCAAAATTGAGTGAAATTTTCTGTTAGAAATTCGGAAAAAAAAAGAATTTCAGCACGGAGGGGAAAGAAATTCGTTGTGCACCGAGAAAACTGTTTGGTTAAAACAACAAAACATTTTGGTTGATATGTGAACAACAAAAAACTTTTGTTCCTTCAATAAAATTCTTGTGCTTTTTACAAAATTACTTTGTTCCTAAATGTGTTGACAAAATTATTTTGTGTCTAATACCAAATTTTTTGTTGCAACAATGAAAATTTGGTTAGCATAACTAAAATTTTTGGTCATTCACATTTCAACAAAACTTTTTTTTTCGGTGTAACAGCAAACTATTTGCTATCACAGCGAATTTTCAACTGTGGCAGCGAAAAATATTTGCTCCTTCAGCAAATTTTCGTATTATAAATAGACTAGCCAACACATTTTGCTGGAGAGGTCAAGAATTTTTGCTACCACAGCTGAAAAGTCACAGCAAAATCAGATTTCGCTCTTACAGCAAATTTTTCCCCCCCCCCCCCATGTTCTATTGAATTTTCAGAAAAGAATTTCAGAACTTGAGAAAGTTGGCTGAAAATCCAGTCAAATTTGTCCACAAATCAAGGAACAACACTGCAAATTGAAGTGTTTAAGAATTGACTGCAAGAACGCGGATAATGTGTGTGAACACGGATCAACAGTGTTATTATCAGGGTTCAGACAAGTTTCGTTCAATCAATTTCCAGGAGTTTTCCCTGTGATTTCCCTGAGTAAAATTCTAATTTCCAGAAATCATGAATATTTCCCTCAACATTTTTTCCTCAGTGTATAATTTCTAAGAGTCCACGATTAAAAATTAAGAAAATATGTTGTAGAAAATGAAAAATATAATTAACGAACAAATCTTTATTTTGAAAACATTTTAATGATTTCCCTGAGATTTCCCGGTGTTTTGAGTCCAATTTTTATTTCCCTGAGTTTTCTCGAATTTCCCGGAATTCCAGTTCTGTCTAAACCCTGATTATAAACAGTTTATCCGTGTTAAACACACATTTACACACATTATCCGTGTTCTTGTAGTCAATTTGAACACACTTCAGTTCGCAGTGAAGGTACCGCAAGGGATTACGAACACGTTGGCCAGTTAGAAAAGATATTCTCTCAGAGCTCAATGGAACTTCTATTGAAAATTCGGAAAAAGTTTGCTCAATTCTCAGACACATTTCACTGCAACTTCGAATCATTTCTTGACAGCTGGGTGGAATATTTCTGAAAATTGAGCAAAAAGTTTCTAATAAAAAGTTACGCGGTCTTTTTCTGAATTCTCAAAAACTTTTCCAAGATTTGAAAAAGACTTCTTGTAAAAACTTCTCAATTTGCAGACAAATTTTACTGAATTCTCAGAATATAATTCTGAAACTTCAGAAAATTTTCTAAAAACTCACTGACGAATGTCTGCAAATAAAAAAAATCCAGAATCAGAGAAACTTGCGTAAGTTTGAAGAATTTTTACAAATTTTGGAAGAATTCTGGAAAATCTCCCTGGAAATTTGAATGTTTAAAAACAAATTTTCGTGATTCTTCACACATTTTTCTCATTCCACTGAGATTTTAGAGTTTTTTGAAATTTCAGAATCTGGTTTCAAAAAGCCAGTGAAAAATGAATCCTTTGTGAATCCGTTAAGTTCGGAATAATCTCTTGACAAGCGACTTGATGTTCAGAAAGCGTTTCTAATCACTGTCAACAAAGGTACAAAAACTGTTTCAAACTTATTCAAGAATTAACTGAATCTTGCCTGAAACTTCTTCAAAGTGTCATCAATGTTGACAGAAATTGAAATACCTCGAGAAAAAATATATTCTTTCTTTCAGACTTTCTTCAGAATTCAGACAGTCTTCAACTCTTCTCTGAATTCCCAGATAAATTCCACTGAGGTATCAAAATCTTTCCTGTTGGAAAAAAAAACAAAAATAAAATACACTTGACGAAATTCGAAGAATTCATTTTTCTACATCTCTTCAAATTTTCTATAACATTGCAATAACTTTTCAACATAACTGAAATTTTATCATTTTATATCACTTGTAGTGATTTTCTCAATTTTCTTGGGAGTCTTTTCGAAACTTTTCTGAAGATTTTCCTGAAAATTCAATCAAGTTTCGGAAAAATTGAAAAAATCCAAAGAAAAGGGGAATTTTCTAGTATAATACTTTTCAAAATTCGAAACGCGTTTGAGAATCAGTGACTCGAAATCTTTGGTTTCTTTTGAAAAAATTCCAGTTACCTCAGAAAATTTTCTACGATTTATATAAAATGTATTGAATTATATACAATTTCAAAAATCTTTCCATTCCAACGTACTACGTTCGCCGCTGGAGTAGACCATAAGAACAAATTTGAACACGAAATATGAAATACTCAAAACAATCTCTTCAAATTCATCAAAAATTCACTAATTTTCCACATCATTCTCACACCAAATTCCATATCCCCCGACGAACTCGCAAGTATGCTAATATTTTTTTCCCTTCTTCACTCATTTCGTATCAAAATCCATCAATAAAAATCAATTAAATCCATCCCTCTCGGATCACAATCCACGATTCAACGAATTTCTACCCTCGCTCCTTCCACATAACACGAAAACATGAATTCTCCAATGTTCTCGTACATCCTGAAACTCAACACTTCGAATATTACAACACAGATTCGTAATCGAATCATCGATAATTTCACTCATTGAATCCCTTCCCCGCACAATTTCATGACACTTCTCATAGATTTCACCACCCATTTCGAAAAAAGATGTTTTCAAAATCATTCGAGGAGAGAATAATTATTACCCTCCATTATAACGCTCCTATATTCCATTGATTTAAATTGGTAAAATCTTTGGTACCGCTAACATTGTAATTCATCCAACGGCATTTTTGTTCGACGCACACGTGTGTTTGGGAAAATGTTGTTGCTCGGATACACTTGGGTTCTCGAATTCGAAAACAACGTAGAACGAGGATAGAGCCATTATCCTTTTTCCTCGAATATTATATCCTTCAAAGAAGGTCATCGAAGATGTATTATCATGATCGTGATCCAGCACTTGAGGACGAAGAGTACACAGGAGGACAACGATGGATTTAATTTTTCAACGATAGTAGTTTACTTGATTTTAGCCCCCACCCCCCTTCTTCCTCATTCTCCTTTTCCTCCTCTGTCCCTTGGGGGGTCCGGTATTTGAGAGAAAAAAATCGAAAGAAAGAGAGAGAAGGAGAGGGTGCGAGGGTTACGTGCTTACGCACAATATAATTCATGTGTTCATGCGTTACCTGTTGCTACTGCTCTCTCAGCTCCGCTACTCACTGCTGCAGCCTGAACTGAATGATCCATATGTATGGGGTAAGCCATCAAGGAGCCAGCCAGCCATCCAGCCATCCAACAGTGGCAGCAACAACAGTAGTAGCGGCAGCAGCACCGACAGCAGCACCAGGCGACGCAAATGTGCTGACTACATTACGCCGCTATATAAGATAGCCGGCCAACCATCCTATCCCCAGACCGAGCCAGATCGGCAGACCGTTCACAGACGGGATATCGAAAATACGTACGCGACAAATAACACACGCGTACACGCCACGCTTCTAACGTAATCGCGAATCGAACCGATCGTTGATCCGATCATCTGTGTCTGTATAACGTTACAACGATTCACGTTGTCATCGTCCGACTACAGTGTGACTAGAGCCTACGAACATTCATTATATTTTATCCCTAGCTGTATTCAAAAAATATCGATATCTGTCACAGTGCATACATATATATATATCATCGATATATATATATATATATATAGTAGAAAATATACAGTGAGCAGTGTTTCAAATTGAAATTCTCTTTTTTCAAAGAAAAAAAGAAAAGAAGAAGGAACCAAAATGATTCTACTCGTGAGCGCTACCACCTATCTACTCATCGGTATCACCTTCATAGCCGTGATATTAATCCTCTTGGATCAAGCTCGTGCAAAGAGGAAAATGAGCAACAAAATTTTCGACGGCGATTTACCGCCTGTATTGCCGGAACCGCCCGGTCCAAAACCTTGGCCCGTGCTTGGATCTCTTCATATCCTTGGACGTTACGACGTGCCCTACAAGGCCTTCGCCGATCTCGTCGAATTGTACGACAGCCAGGTGATTAAGCTCAAGATGGGCTCTGTGCCTTGTGTCGTGGTAAACGGCCTTGAAAACATCAAGGAAGTGCTAATCACCAAAGGACATCATTTCGACTCCAGACCTAATTTCATCCGATATCATCTGTTGTTCAGCGGCAACAAAGAGAACTGTAAGTTATCATCTCTCCCTTCGAGTGTACTTTCAATTTCACTTCTCAACGTTCTCTCTATCGATATTACACTCCATATATATATATATATACATAAATATCTCGAAGACCCAAAACCGCGGTTGAAAAATCGTGGTTGAAACCGTGGTTAAGGTCATTCAAGCGTGCCAAGTCGAGTATTAACAAGTATCTCAAGTGCAATGGGAAAAGGTCATGGCATAGAGTATAGCGGAGCACTTTCACGTGTTCCTGACCACTACTCGATGCTCCACACTATAAAACACACATGACAAACAACAAGAGCAAACCTGCAAAACATCAAGGCTGAGGATCGAGACTCGAATTTTCTTATCCCATATATATGTATCTCGATTTCTCTCTTTCTCTCTCGTTGATTTATCCACGTGCTAATATAAATTCGATCAAACGTAAGAACAAACGTAGAACAAAAAGCCAAAAGGAAATATTAGAATAGTTTGATATCTGTTTGAATTAATATATCGAGCGTGTTAAAGAACGTAATGAATATATATATATATATATATATAGATGGGTACACGTATATATCGATTCCTCTACTTCGAGTGTGCTGGTTGCTGCTGCTGCTGCTGGCTCTCCTTGTTTGTGTTTCGTCAATGTATTTGTGTGTTTGAGCACGCTCACGCACGTACGCACGCACGTGCGGGAAGACTGTTATTTAGTACCGACCTTGCATTTCCGCATCCAACATTGTTAGCTGGCTTGAAACACGTTTTCGATGGTTTGTCGATGTCGCGTGCCTGAATGTAAATGAAAGAGGAAAGAGGAAGAACGAGGACGAGCGGAACACAAATTCTCAGAGAAACAATACAACGTAAAAAAGAAAAGAAAAGAGTAATTATGTCACATACTAAATACAAGTGTTTCCTCGCTATCGAACTTGCTATGAAACTTGCTCGCTTCTCGGTCTCTCGATGAGGGTGTCAAATTCCTAACACACGTACAAGCGGTTCCCGAATCAGCACTTTGTTCGTTTCTTTCTCTTTATATACGACGTCATAACAATAATAATCCTTGACTTTGAAGAACTTGATCTTCAACTTGTAACAAGTACCTGGTACACTATGAGGATTATAATTACATCGTATGTTTCATTTACTTTCGTTAGATCGTGAACGTGTTTGCCATCGTTCTCGGGTGACTTTATTCTATGTACATTCGATTGATAGTAGGACGTTAATGAGGATTTTTTTTCTTCGTCTAAGCAAACGATTATTCTCGAGAATCTGAAGAAACAGATGGATGGGAAAGAGATGGAACCCCCCCAACGAAATCCTATTGTTCTATGTTTATTCGTGGGAAATAAAATTCGATACGCGTGATATTTTTCTCACCGGATTGGTTTGGTTTATCCATCGTAGATCTTGGAAAACAGTTCACAATAATTCGACAAATCTTAATTCTTTGTTCCATTTTGATCGATAGTTCGTATTTCGACAAAGCCATTGTTGTTTCTTTGAATTCAAACTAGCGATGGAATGTTGACGCGACAGTTTTTAATCGATATTTACACTTTCACACAAATGCATTGATCTGTTTTCTGGTAACACGTTATGAAACTTTGCAATCTTTGAAAAAGCCTCAAAACCTTTTGCTCTTGATTTGCTCAAAATTGTCTCTACGCGGAAAGAATAATTCAGCTAAATTTTAACTGCTACAGCAAATAAATTAGCTACAAATGCGAATTTTCTTGCTCCTATGACTAAAATTTAGCTACAGGAGCTAATTTGATGGCTGTCCATGCCTGTGCTATAGCCAGTTGGCTGCTGCAGCTCAATTATTCTTTTCCTTGTGGAATCCATTGAAATACTCTGAATATCATGACATCATCACTGTAAAACTCCTCGACAACTCTAAAAAAGAAGCTTCTAGAATCACAATTTCTAGATTTTCACGAATTTTTTGCAACAAAATTGCAAAAAAAAACATGATTGAAATCGCAGAGAGAAAGAGAGATTGAAGATTATTCATCAAAACAGAGTTTTGGAATAACGCCCATTCACGGATATTCGATTAAATTTTGAAAATTTCAAATGGCAGGTCCTCTGTGATAGCAATAATTCGGTAATCCTGTTCTCAAATGGATTTATTTTGATAAATTTGTAATTGTAATCAGAAAATTGGAACCCAAGTCATTTGAATCAATCCAAAATAACCTCGAGTTCGAATTCTAGAAATTTGGACTTGATTTTTTTCTCCAATTAATACACTGTTTCAAAATATTGTTCTCCGATTATCGAAGAAATATAACAATCTTTCGAATGAATTACAATAAAAAGTCAAGGCATTTCGAGCAGGCAGCGAAAGATTCGATACAAAGAGAAAACAGAGCCGTTCATTCTTCTCAAAGTTTGATTAATATCGTCCCAACATCGTATATATTCTTTTGGATACACATCGTGATTTGAATATTCTAAATAAACACCCAAAAAATCATATTCTAAAAATTAGAATCTACTTTATAATATGAGCCTAGTACATTCTCCTCTTAATATCAGTGGTAATTCTTCTAACGTTCAGAGACGCTCTGAAACTCAGAGGAATATGTACTAGCCTCATATTTTAGAAGAATATTCTAAATTCTAGTATATGATTTTTTCAGTGAACGATATTCAAATTTGATCTATTTCTTATAAAACGTGTGCAATCGTATCATCATTATCCGCATATGTATTCAGCTGTACGGAGCGTTCATAGATGTAATTGAAAAAGTATCAGAGTTATGTTTGTACAAGTTATCGTTTGAAAACCTCACCGTGTTACACTCAAAACGTGGTATTGTATCTTTGAAAACTGATTGCAAATTCGATATTTCTTGTGTGTTGCAGCTTTGGCATTCTGCGACTGGTCGGAAGTGCAGAAAACGAGACGAGAGATGCTGAGAGCTCACGCGTTCCCGCGCGCCTTCACGAACCGTTTCAATCAACTGAACGATATAATCAGGGCAGAATTGGGGGTGTTGGTGGATCATTTGACGAGCCAAGGACCCCAATCGGTCCACGCGAAACCGCTGATCTTGCACACATGCGGGAGCATATTCATCCGTTACTTCACCTCTCGTAGATTCGGTCTCGAGCACGGTCCCTTCCGCGACATGATCGATAATTTCGATAAAGTGTTTTACGAGGTGAACCAGGGCTACGCGGCGGATTTTATGCCATTCCTCATGCCCCTGCATCGCCGAAACATGACCAGAATGGCCAACTGGAGTCACAAAATTCGAGATTTCGTCGACGAACACGTGATTGGGGAACGTTACAACGAGTGGAAGAGTCCGATCGAAGAGGAGGATTACGTCGACTGTTTGTTGAACCACGTGATGACTAATAGCCAACCCAACATGTCTTGGGATACCGCCATGTTCGCTTTGGAGGATATCATCGGTGGTCACTCGGCGATTGGTAATTTTCTGATCAAGGTCATGGGATTCCTAGCAACGAGACCGCACGTTCAAAGGATGGCGCAACAGGAGATCGATGGTATCGGGTTGACCGAAGACTACGTGGGTCTTGAGAATCGTTGTTCCTTACCCTACACCGAGGCCATCATCCTTGAAGCTATACGATTAATAGCGAGCCCCATTGTTCCCCACGTCGCCAATCAGACTAGTTCGATCGGAGGTCAGTTACTTTCTCTTTCTCTCTCTCTCTGAAATCAATCTTACAACCAATCTCATACCTTTCTAAAAGATTCTTTTTCTTTTCTTGTGATTACAGGTTACAGAGTCGAAAAAGATACTTTCATTTTCCTGAACAACTACGATCTGAATATGTCGACGAAGCTATGGACGTCACCCGAGGAATTCATCCCCGATAGATTCGTTCAGAATGGAAAATTGTGCAAACCGGAGCACTTTTTGCCATTCGGCAACGGTCGTAGATCGTGCATGGGTTACAAGATGGTGCAATATCTCAGTTTCACCACCCTCGCGACATTGTTGAAAAATTTCACGATAATGCCGGTGAGGAAGGAGGATTATAACGTCCCGATCGGTAACTTGGCACTGCCAGAAAAATCATTTAATTTTATATTCGAAAGACGATAGATAGAGTTTAGGCGTAGATTCTCAAGTAGAAAGAATATATATATATATATAAAAATATATATTTATACAAATAAATATATAAACTGAAGACTGTCGATAACTGATTGCCAAAGATTGCATTCTACGTAGGAAAAAAGAAAAAGAGAAAAAAAAGAAGCGTACGAGAAAAAAGAGAAAAATAGTTTATTTGTTTGTTTGTTTGTTTGTTTAGTTATTGATGATATGCTGATAGTATTTTTTTTTTAATCAAAAAATCATAAGAGAAAAACATAAAAAATACATTCTTTTTTTTTCAATTATTAAAAAAAAAAAACAACAACAACAACAACATCATCATTGAATTGTATTAAGATTTATTACATTTTTTTATTTATTGTTGCAGTTAATTGTATTCTCAATGACGTTAATCAATGATTTGAAAAAAAAAGGAACAAAAGTATATTATATACATATATATATTATATATTATATATTATATATATCAAAGTGACATCAAATATCTCGTTATGAATTTTAATTTTATAATATATGTAAATAGTAAAATGAGAAAAAAAAATCGATACTTTCTTCCTTCGGTTGAGAAGTTGATTTGAAAAAATCAAACTCTCAACCCGACGGGACGCGAAAAGGGGAAAAAAAAAATAATAACGACACAACGAATGAAAATGTTTCATTGAAATTACTAGATCGTTAAGATTCGTATTCGATGATATTTCTTCACTTGGTACAAACGAAACTCGAATACCAAATTCATAATTGTATATATATTGTTTACGCATACCTCATTCTCATATTATTATTGTTAAACTTTCGAAAAGGTATCATTCATGGAGAAACAAATTTTGGTTTCTCTCATCTTCAAACATTACTAGACTCGCTGACATTTGAGGTTAGATTCGTATTTTCACAGACATCTCAAAATATTTCAATCGATTCAAAATACGTTGAAAGAAAAGTCCAAAACACCCTTCACAGATATCTATTCGTCGGACGCTATATGTTGAGAATGTGCGTAGGATATGCGCAGAACCCGCGAGAACAGGTTATGCGCGTTGTATGGCGCACGCGTCGAATCCCTGCATTCATTTTTGGCGGCAAAATTCTAACCTCTTTCTCACAATTCACATAATGAGATGAATGAACTGCGTTAGCGATCTAGTATAATAGATATCTGTGATAAATCAACAGTCGAAGGACTGTGCGAATGTAAACGCGAATGAATATCTAACCGGAGAATAATCATTCAAGGAAACTTTGATGAAGATTGTTCCAAAACATCTGAACAATGAATTTTAATGAATGATTAAATTCAAGTGCCTCTAATCTCGAACAACTCTTTCTACGTAGGACGTAGGAATATATGTTTTTATCCCTATTACTGTTATTATCATCATCGCTGTTCAGTGTTTAAGTTAATGACAGTGTATTCGTACAGTGAGGAATTCATCAGATCCCTGGTGAGAATCCAAAAATGGAGGAAGCGGGTATTGAAACAAATGCCTCAACGCTTCATTTTCACCAGGGATTCCAAAGCACTGCGTTGTAGACTCCAAGTGAAAGTAGTTGAGAGTATTACCTTATACCTCGCGATTTTTATATAACAATAATATAATGTTATGTGTCAATAATTGATGCAAGGGAAAAAAAAAAGAGTTGATTTCGTTCATTTATCATTCAATATCATAAACGAATCATATATTATTTCAATTACTACTATTAATATTATTATTATTATTATTATCATTATTATTATTATTATTACAACAACATTTATCTTCATTATCACAAAATGAAAAAGTAGAATCTCATTCTTTCGCTTGCACCCTCGCAAACAAATAATTTATTATCTCTCCTTTTATACCAAGCGATGATTATAATTTTAATATTACGTGTTATTGTTATGATTATATCATGTGTTATTGTAATAATTATTATATTTCTAATATCATGTACAATATTATTATTATTATATATTTCTATCATTATCGTTGGAATCAACGTTTCATCGTCTCATTGTCATTTTTATAATTATTATTATTATTGTAAACGACGCATATAATCCATGTTATTTTCATATCTCGTCACATGTTACGTAGAAACCAAGAGAGGGAGGGAAAAAGGTTTCGCATATTGTCTCATGTAAACTGTGAAAGAATGGCATTGTGTTTGTTATTTAATTGCCATAATCGTATAGACGCTCGTTAATTTATTATGCAAGAATTTATTAATAAAAGTGAAAAAAAAACTTAATGATTTAAGAAAAAATTAATTCGATGGTGTTTGTATTTTATCCTAAAGCTTTTATAACCTTTCCCCGATAACCATATTAGTTTCGATAAGAGAGCTCTGGTTGGGAGGAAATCGTAAAACCTCGTGGGATCGATGAGGGGTACAATTCGGGAACATTTAAATACCATAGGATCAGAGAGCGAGATTTCAAGCAGAGGTTCAAAGATGAAAGAATAGGAGATGAGAATTCATTTGGATCAGTCCTATCCGACTCTCTAACTAAAGTGTAGTAAATAAGGTATTTTTACTGTCGCCAAAAACATTGAACCAGTAGATAGCGCTGGCTGTACTGGTGGGCTGTTCCTCCTAATTTCACTGGATGACAGAGCGATAGGTATATTTTATGCAGCCCACCAGAACACTTAGCGCCGTGCTGCGGATTAATTCAAACAGCAACATTAAGGAACCTCAGAAGTGGGGGAGTCGGATAGGGCTGATTTGGATTCAAGGTCGAATTTAGGACAGGTGCTGGCCAGGAATGGACAGCTTCAATCACTCAATCTCATGAATTTAACGTTTGGAATCTCTATTCTATGGAAATTAATTAGTACTGAGTTGAGAAAAGTAATTGGGGCGACCCATCTCTGGTGCCGTTCTTAACCTTCCAAACGAATAGTAACAAAAGGTCTGATGAATGGAATTCTTTTTGCATATCTCTGTACGCTGCGTCTCAAAACATGCGGCTTGAGGTTCCAGCCTCAGCAGCTCAGACGCAAATACAGCCCTGATTGGGGTTGGAATATTCAATAGATAAATGAGGTAACGTGTGGGCTCAGCCACAAAAAAACCTTACCGATGACATCTTTTCGGATATTAACAAGTAAAACGATCACTGGGTTATGTACTCTCTGACGGACTCACGTAGCAACGCTAAATACTGGTCCAAGGTCAAGGTTGAGTACCAAGCTCTATCCCCGAAGAGAAGTTGAAGCTGCGACAAACGTTTAGAATAGATCAACATAGAGATCAGACTAAATCTCCATTGAAACTCGAGTTTAGGTTCATAAGCATTCGACGAAGGTCTGACGAACGTTACAACCCGGGTAGAAATTCGAATCGGCCCATTCTTGGCCCCATTCAGCTTCTGGTTAGGAAGATTAGGACCACTCTTCAATCGGGGAAATATCCACTTGAGAATAATTTTAAGGAAAGTTCATTGAAGGTTTACCGGAGATTCACTAGAGTTTAAATTTTTCAATATCAGTTTTGTTTCGGTTATGTTTTTTTGAAGCAAATTATGAATATAATTGAAATTCCCTCTAAAACATGTCCATGAAACCATTTCCAAGCGGACATTCAAATGTTCATCTAATCCTCGGAAAACGTTTGAAGACCCAAAACTTAGCTCCAACGGAGCTTCAGGCTGATCTATGTTGGTTGGAGCTCCATGTTCTCTTCAGGTTGAGTCCCAAAAAAGGCAATAGGAGAACCACACGTCGGTAGACCCAAGGCAATAGCCTCAAGTGCAGTCCATTTAAACCCTTTTTCATAATGCAAAAGTAGACTCTATGCCGGAAGCATTTTGGTAAAATCTATAGCACCTTAGATTTCCCTCTTGACAAGTGATAAGCCCTAGTAAAAATGATCATAATGGGTTCCGATCCAGCACCTTTCAAAGCCCTTGCAGCAGAGCTAACCATTAGAAAGAGCCTTGACCTTGAACTGGAAAGTGATTAGAACAATTCAGCACTCACAGGAATCTTCTCTGTGAACTCTACAGGCAATATCTTGACATCCAAGCAACCCTAACTGGCAGATTGTCACTTTTAACCTAGCTTACTGAATGATCCTTCCTCCCATGAACTCTGGCTCGGTACTGGCGCAACTACGGTTCACAACGACATCTAAACCTCCACGATCTTGATTTATGAATGCCGATTGAATACCAATTCCACAATCAGCCAATGCTTTACCAAGATTGGCGTACTCTATCGTCTTTCTAACATATCGAATGATCTCTTCAACTCTGATTCAGTATCGATACAGTCTTGTCTCACTACAGTAACCATTTTGTTGGAAATTTAAAAATAAACTGAACCCTAATTCACAAATTTCTGAATACGTAACCATGGAATGGAAATTTACACCAAGAAGATTGTTCATTGTCCATGAAGCTGAAGCTAGCAGACATAAACTAGCAGACCGCGTTTCGAATGTTTTCGAAACATATATTCTCAAAGATTACGATTCACAATCCTACGACAATTCTACGATGAACAAGAGTGCGAGTCTGCTAGCTCAAATCTGCTAGTTTCAGCTTCATCGATTGTCCAAACACTCGAAGGTTGAATTGTTAGGGCGATTCACTACAAGCCAAGTTACCAGATCTTTCCCCCCAGTTTTCTCAGTAATCAATGAATAGAATCAATTTTGATGAGCAGGTGCATCTTCTTAGGCTATTGAAGAAAACACCGCTACTCATTATTCTTCATTTTATGTGTTCGTTTCTGAGAAAACTGGGGGGAGAAATTTGGAATCTAGTAACTTTTGCAGGGAGTAATGAATCCCCTTAATAATAATTCACTAACAGAGAATCCAAATACGATTCCCAGACAGCACAAAATTCGGTGGATGTTTCTAAAACGTTCTGAGGACGTTCAAAACACTCCAAAAACAGTGCTGTTAGGGTTAGGACGTAACTCACGATGCACTTACTCAGACTTCTCAGCACTGTCTATAAGCGGGCATATAACAACACGGTTGAATAGTACAGGTCGCAGTTGGGCAGTAATTGGCGGATGGACTGCAAAACGAGGGTTCACATGCGGATGCCGTCGGAGCGCAAACCACGGGTGTTGAACAACACACCGTAGGTGGGCAGAGTTTTTGAGCCATTGGTACCTGAGCTCTCGCGGGTCTATAGAAATGGGAAATAATCATGTAAGCCATGGATAGATATCCAAAGATCATATAATAACAGAAAGGAACCAACAAAAACACTTACACTGCGCACATTGTTCTCAAAACTCCAGTCGTTTTTTTTGCAGATTTACCCGATCCTTTGGCTCCACCCGCCGACTTTTGACCTTTTTTGGCGCCCGCGCCACCTTTCTGATCTCTCTTTGGAGGCATTCTGAAGGTTCGTCAGGGTTTTCTTCGATTGTATTTTTATTTTACTATTTTTTTTTTGTTCTTTTATGCTTTTGTGAATTTTGATTTGTGTTCGATGGAGAAATAAATCACCCAAAATTTGGAACGTAACTGATGATAATATTGTGACACGAAAGAATAATGATAATCGATTGCGAGGTTGTATAACAAGTATCCATGGCAACCTTCTATCGCTGAATTCAAATCAAATCCATGAATTATGTAGAAAAGGATAGAGGTGGACTCGGGACTATTGAACAAAATGCGAAAATAGTAAATATCATCAGCACATTTTTTGATGCAGGCTTTGTCCTAGTTCCAATTTCGCCACCAGTTGGCGAAAGTGTCGTGAAGGCCAGATAAATTCCGATTTTTTTAAATAAAATCAAGTTTTAATGAAAAATAACTTCCCTTTGTAAATGTCATGTCTGATAATACGATTTTCATTTCTTTCTTGATCAATTTGGTTTAGTATTTCCAACATCTAATTTGAATTCACCGCTTTTTTTTGGCCTTAGCTACTCGAATTTTGTAGTGGCAGATTCAAGAACTAGGACAGAAAAATCTCACAACACATACAAAAGATAACACACCTATTCTTCTTACATCGTGATCATGAGAGAGAAGATGAGAGCGCTCACGGGCACCTATGCGCCGCTAGTAAAAGTTCCACTGGCTTCCTGGCGACTGGATCATGAAAGTAGACCCACAACGATTTTATTTTTGAATAACCAAAAATTACGCATTTCTTTCGAATACTTTCCAATACGTACTTAATCAAACTTTAATCACGTATCGATACTGAATGGATATGATCCTTTATTATCATGAATTGAACAAGGAAAAAATGAGAGAGGGGGTCGGTGGGTCTGTTTCACGTGATCCACTTACTAGCAATGGAACCCCGGCTGCGAGCGCTCTCATCTTCTCTCTGATATCATTCAATTTTACGATCTTCGAAAACGAATTTCTACATCAAGTCAAGTGTGGACATGTATTAGTTGAAAATAACACGTCTGGGAGGCTGATATTGATTGCATCCAGGACATAAAGCAATCTTTTTCCATTCAAGACCAAGACAAGACAAGACTTTTTTCGAGACTGCAACAGTTTTGGATGAACCTTCAGAACATTCCGTAGAAGCGAGATTTACTAGATCTCTCTACCCAAAATACTGAAAGATGGCTCAATAAAATGGAAAAAGGTCTGGGCGGTTGTTTTATTCCATTCAATTGAGCCATCTCGTAGTATTTTGGGTAGGAAAATCTAGTAACTCTAGGGTCTACGGGATGCCCTTAAAATTCAAAATAAAAAAGAAATGTTTTCAAATTTCCTCCCATTTCATTCCCCTACTTAAAAGATCCGATTCGAACCTATTAACTGGTCAATCGGTATGAATCAGATTTTTGTCCAGTAACTTTCCTATTTGATCTTATTCAAATTTAATCGGTTCGAATAGGAACTTTCTACTCAATGGGATATAATCAGTAAACTCTAATATACCTGATCCGAATTTCCTGATTATATCTCATTGAGTGGAAATTTCCTATTCAAACCGATTAGATTTGAATAAGATCGAATAGGGAAATTCCCGGACAAAAATCTGATTCAAACTGATTGACGACTTGATAAGTTTAAATCGAATTTTTGAAGCCAGGTCTTAGAATATTTGTACATTGACCCAACGCATTCTGCATTAGAACTGGTGAAATTGAGTTTTGTTGGTTTTACTCGAAAGTCTTGAGTCCAGCCCTAGAAAAGGAAGAATAGAATTTCACTTGTAATATCTAGTAATAGTCAAACAAAAAAATTGACGCCTAACCCTGGTTGAGAAAAGTCTATTGAATCCTACTGACTAATGAGATGTAATACAAACTTTGCAATGGAAAATGACCATTCAAATCCATTCAAACTCATTAAAAACCGGCTTTTCAATGGGTCCAATGAGTTTGCATGGTCATTTGCCATTGCAAAGTTCGTATCACTCAATGGGATCCAATAAGTACTGTTTCCCAGGGTAGCTGCTTTTGAAACAACCCTTCCTTGCCCTTCTTCCAAATATTTTCACTAGAAATCTATTGTTTTTTCTGTGTGTACAATGTTCACGAATCCTCATATAATAATGTTTAGTGGGAGGCAAACAAAAAAAAACCGACGCTGAGTTGGTTCTGGAACACTCCAAATATTGTTACTATATAAACTGAAAAAAATGGTTGTTGTTTTAACAAAATTTGTGTTGTGTCAACAAAATTCCTTCGTTGGAATGATAACATCTATTTGTTATAATAACAAAAAAATGTTATCATCCCAACGAAAGAATTTTTATCAACACAACACAAGTTTGGTTAGAAGAACAAAAATTTTGTTGGGATAACACAATTCTTTTGTTGATCACATTTCAACAAAATGATTTCTTTCAGTGTAGAAATTCATTGTTTCCGCAAATCTTGAACGCACGTACTGTTACAAAGATCCAGCTGGGATTCGACGTGGATTCCAGATCCGAAATTGACCTGCGTTGCCAGCTGAGAATTCACTTGGAATCAAGAATCCCAACTGGATTCCATGTGGGATTTCCAATTCCAACTAAAATCGGAGCTGGAATCCACGTCGAATCCCAGCTGGATTTTCGTGGCAGGGTGGTGGGAATTTGAAAGAATTTCAGGGGGATTTTACTGGATCACTATCAACAAACCAATCAAATTTTTCCGGATTCTGTTCCATTTCTAGAAATTTTGTCTACTGCTTACAATGAGAATTCCAATCGTATTTTTGGTGCTCTTTTTGTGGTATTAGGAGATAACTCTTCAAGAATTCTGCAGTAAGTTTCAGAAGTATTCTGTTCAATCGAAAAAAGAATTCTAAAAGAGTTATATTCTTCGGACATTTGCGAACTCTCTAAGTTGTCTAAAGAATTCTCTTCGATGATCCATAATTCCCTAATGGGAAAATCTCACTGAAGATTACAGAAATTCTCAGAGATTTTCAATGATTTTCAGAGAAATTTTCAGTAACAAAACTTGCCCGATGAAAGAGAATTTTTTAGAATTTCTTCAGTTTTACAAAATTTGAAAATATTGTCAAACGTTTTCAGAGTTTTCCAGTGAGATTGCGAGTTTCGCGGTGAAATTCATTGGAATTTTCAGAGAATTTTTTTTCACCAGGGTTCTTTTCGAATCATCCCTACAGTACAGATTTCTTGTGCTGTCTGGAGAGCAATTGATTGAGCCATCGGTGGGGAAGAGAAGTATTATACAGTTGAATAGATGAACAACATTATAACTCTCCACTATTTTCCTACCCCCTGATGAGAATCCAAATTCAAGGAAGCGAAAATTGGAATTAATACAACGTGAAAATGTTCCAATTTCCTCCTAAACTGCGCTTAGAATTCCTCTGGAAATCTCTGAAAATTTCAAAGGTTTTCGGAGAATTTCAAAGGTTTAGTCGATTTAGTGAAGGATCGCTGTGCGGTCTTCCGCGGCTTGCAAAATTAAATAAATTTTGAGCTTCCGGAGTGGAGCTGCATCTTGTATAGCCAGCTGCAATGATGGCGCAACGTCGGCAACTAACCGATACAATACACGGCTCCACTCCGGAAGCTCAAAATTTATTTAATTTCAGAGGTGATCATAGTTTTCCTGACAATTCCAGTGTTTTTCAGACAAATTCAGAGATTTTAGAAAACATTCATAGATATTCAGAGTAATTTCCAGTGATAAAACGTGTCCATTAAGCTAGAATTTTCCAAAATTTGTATGTTCCTGAAGTTTGAATCGTTTATCAAAACGACTTGGTCCTTGAATCACGAAATACTGCGCTGTTGAAGACTCAAAGTCTTGCAGCCCATGTTTTGAACCTGGTTTCAGTTCCAAGAAGTTCATTCGAGAGGATCAACACCGATGATCATTCGAAGTTTGCGAGTTCGAATTTTCGTTGCGTTTCTATATTCAAATTTCTAGGATTTTTCAGTGAGATTTGAAGGGTTTTCAATAAAATTTTGAGAAATTCTTTTTCACCAGGGTTGGTTACACTTTCAGACCACTTCCAATTTACATTTTCTAAGAGCGCATGAAAAACCCCGAGAGGAAGCGTAAAAATATAGTATCAGTTCGCGCAAAGAAGTTGTCATTCTCCAACTCGAGAAGCGGGAAATAACTCGGCACATTTGCTTCCAATTTTCACACCACTTCGTTGCACGTTGACACTACATAGTTGCTTCATGGAGAAAAAAGTATTGCTGTCACAACAAACTGGTCTGTTACCACTACATAATACACAAACATTCTCCTTAGTAGATTTTCAAATCAAATTTGGAGAACATCAAATTTTCACTCAAACTTTTGTTCATTTTTTCCTCATGGTTTTTTTATTAATAATAATGTCACTACAATGTTGAATATCCTCTAATTTCAAAAATAAAAATGTTCTAAAACAGAAATCACGGTGTAATACCAGAATACTGAATGCAAATGTGTTTGTACTCAGAATAGTTTTCTTCTTACCAAATCTAAGATCCAAAAAATGATACATCTCTTGTGTCCTTTTCAAACTGGAATTTACACATTTCAATATCCATTTACATGCGCTGCGATACACGGTTTCGATCTTTATATACAGCAAAAATTCAACTCTTCGAGCTGCTCGAGGCCCCTTAACGATGACAAAACTCACCACACGTGTATCTCGATTCTACGAATTGCTGTTACTCCAAGCGTCGCTCTTCATACAAACTCTCCATTCACTCTTCCATCAGAATTCACAATTCTTCTCTTAACGATATTCTTATATTTCTAAACATTGCTCTTATCGTAGACTCATCTTATAAATATTGAACGTGTAACGTCGATGTATTGAACTGCCCTGAGTAAAAATAATTCATATAACACCACATACTCAAACCGAGTCGAAAAATTGTAATACATTTGGAAACGTGATTAACTCCGTAAAATGCAACGATCCAGAGATCGTTGTTGTTGACTCAGTTAAAAAAAACGTTAACATCAGGTTCAATGAGAATTTTGAAAGCAAGATCATGTTGAGAACAGCGTGAGATCAGGGCGAAAAATGAAATCCATCCTGATCCACTCCGTAATACGCAACGAATCAAAGCTAAATTAGGTTTCACTTTTTGATTCGGGAAGCAGCACAACAAGTTAGAAATGCTAAAAAGGTTCGTGTGAGTCTTGAGCATGTTTTATGAACATTCTTAGAATCTTCGAATGGGATTATTTCGGATGAGCATATGCTGTGCGAAATTCTTAGAACGTATCTTTCGAATTTATCCAAAACAGTCTCATCTGTACATTCTATGCATGATCATGGAATGAACGCAAAATTTTCGAAATGTTCTTGTGCTACTTGGGTATAAACCATACACGATCATATATGTTAAATAAAGTTTGAGCTTCTGGAGTGGAGCCGCGTCTTGTATCGCTTGGTTGCAAACGTTCCGCCATCATCGCAGCTGGCTTCTTCAGGGCGGTCAAGCGATATAAGACGCGGCTCTACTCCGGAAGCTCAAAATTTATTCAACTTTGCAAACCGCGGCAGACCGCACAGCGAATCTTCGCTGGAGCAACGATCATGTATGAATAGAGGTTTCATATATGACCACATATAATCCACATGTCACCCATATTTGATGCATATATAATGCATGTTTCTTAGGGACGAAGCGGAAACTCACACCCTCAAGATCTACTTTTTGATGGGTCCAATCAATGAGAGCACAGTTCCAAAAGTGATAAGTGAATTATACTTTTGGAAACAGAACTTCCGTTGGTTGGAGCCACAAGAAAGTTGGTCTTGAGAGTGTGAGTTTCCGTTTCAATCATTTCTACCCATTCTACCGTTATGTGCCCTCCTGATACTCTTCGGTTCATATAGGAAACCCCAATCCATATATGACCATACATGGTTGGACCATGTGGTCTTATATAAATCATTCCTGCTAGGGTCTTTATAATCGCAACATATATTCGTAGTCTTGTATCGAGTCTTATACATTACGAGTCCACACACGATACTATTTTATATAAAAAATTACAAAACTATTTCAAGGGTCTAAATATCCTCTTAGTCATCTTCCTTCTGAAGTGATTTCGATCTGACCTGGATATCCGGAGTACGGTTGCTACATATTCGTTTTACGGAAACTATCCTCCATATACAGCACTACAGTGCAACTAATCGCTTCAAAATGAATTCTCAAATGAAATCTCTTGTGCTGTGGAAAATTTCAGAGTGTGTCAGAATTTTTCAAACGTTTCCTTAACATTTCAAATACATTTTTTCATTCGTCGAAGATTATCAAATGCTTTTATCAAACGTCGTTACAGTATAAAATTATATGAAATCACCCTGTCACGACAATCCAGCTGGGCTCCCAGCTCCGGAATGTACCTGTGTTTCCAGATGGAATCCTAGCTAGAATTTCAACTCCAACGTGGGATTTCAGTTGGAATTGAAAATCCCACATGGCATCCAGTTGGGATTCTTGATTCCAGGTAGAATCTCAGCTGGCAACGCAGTTAAATTCCAGATCTGGAATCCCAGCTGGATTTTTGTAACAGGGTAGTGTACAAAACCCTGTTTTGAGGGCTTCCATTGATGAGATTCGATACAAACTTTGCAACAGTAAATAACGATTCACAATCATTCAATGATCATTCATCGTTGCAAATTTTGTATTAAATTTCTCTCTACGAGGAAGTTTACAACATGAAATTCACATAGCTTAGATATAAGCTACGAGAAGATATGACTGAACGGAACATCGTTAGCGAGGTAATAGAGTTACATTGACAAATTTTTCTCCCTAAAGTAAGTTCTACGTACAGATAAATTCTTTACGAGTCAAAATTCGTTTACATTCAAAAGCATATGATGATATAAAATCACAATGTAACATCTATTTTGTGTAACAATCACTGTACAATCGTCGTACTTTTATTCTTCCTACTCTTCTTCTTTATAAACATATCCTCGATCTCGTGCAAAGTCTTACCTTTGGTTTCGGGTAGGAAGAAGAATACGAAAATCAATCCCATACAGGACATGACGGTGTAGAAGAAATAAACACCGTGACCACCCAACGTGGATACCATGTCGGGATGAATCTTGACGGTTATGGAACTAAATATATAGCCTATGCAAGTGGTGAGACCGGATAGAATGTCTTTAACGTTGGTAGGATACACTTCCCCGACCATAGCGAAAGGTATAGTTAAAAATCCTGTGGTACTGATGAATATATAACTTAAGATACAAATGACGGGAATTATCGAGAGAGAGGTCAAATCGTGTCCTTGATTTATCAAAAACAGATAGAATGAGAGGACTCCCATGGACAAAGTCATGCCGGCTCCCGAAACAATAGCCGGTAAACGCCGTCCCAATTTTCTTGATATTCCAGCAACGATGATGCTGCCCACCAGTCGAGTGATCCCTATCAGAACCGTGACGAAATACGCGTTTGTCGTGACACCGGTGCCCTTGATTATCTCAACCGCGTAATACACCATCACGAAGATTCCGGAGAATTGTTGGAAGAAGAAGAACACTAGCATGATCGCGAACGGTACCAAAGCGTTCCTTCTCAACAGATGTTTCAACACGTGCCTTTCCTTCTTCTCCTGCCTCGGTCGGAGTTCTTGAAGCAGGCTCTCGGTCGCCGAACGATCTATCGGCACCCCACGGAATTTCTTTAGGATGACCAAAGCCTCGTCGACGCGACCTCGATCGCGCAGCCAAATCGGGGATTCTGGTACCAAGATCAAGATCGATACGGTCGCGATCATTGGGAAGATGGAACAGATGAGGGCCACCAGACGCCAGTTGTCCTTGAATTATGAAGCAAAAAAGTAACAGGTGAAAGTGGTGTCATTGGAGAACACAATGAATTCAAGATAAAAGAATGAATTCTTACCGGGAATAAGAATCCAAAAGTGTACACGATTAATACTCCAAGAGCAATGGATACGCTAGTCCACGTGACCATGGTACTTCTTAATTTAGGTGACGCTATTTCCGAGCAGTAAACCGTTGCTGGAACCGACGCTAGTCCCGTGGAGATTCCCGTAATCAGCCGTCCTACGATGATTTGTTCGTAATTCATGGAAAAATAAATCACCAACCATCCTATCGTGCAGGTTATCGTGGTGCATAATAAACTCAATTTTCTGCCTCTCCTCATGATGAAACTTGACATGAGACAGCCGATGGGGGTGCCGATGGATGACGCGGTAGCTAAAATAGAACAAATTGTTGCATTAAAATTGTATATTAACACCTTGTCGATTCTAACTTGTGAATTCTAACCAATCCAATTCCCCTGATGATCACTAATTTTGATATCATTGTGAGGAGATTTTAATGGTTCTAACGCCACAGCGCTGTACCCAAAAGCCATTGCGGAGCCCGTAACAGCGGCATTTACCAACAATCCCATGAGAATCTGGAACATGAAAAACAATTGAGATAAGAGATCACGAGAGTCATTCCAAGACAAATATTCTAATGATCATTTTATAGCGAGTTGAAGATACAAGAAAAGAAGAATGATATATGATAATACACGATACGTGTCATAATTCAAACCTAAGATCTGTACACAATATTCCCGTAAAATACGACATGATCCACGTTGAAGGATGATCGATTATTCTCCAACGCGTCTTAAACCGCACAAACATAGGTGCACACATAGGCGATAGGAATGAAATTTCAGAAAACGAGGGAATGTGACAAGGAGGAAAATTCGATAACACCGATAAATACTCGACTAAGTTATCGACTTATCTCGTTGGAGTGCACCACTTACTCTGAAGTGGATGTACCTTCTCTAGCGAGAGATATCGAAACACATGTAATATAATTACGAACTTGATATGATAAAAATAATATTTTATTTATAAGTCTAGACTCCACAGCTGTACCTCGATAACGGGATCAAATGGGATTGTTGTTATCTGAACTGCGTGTCGCAATCAAATTATTCCCCAATTGGAGGAATGTTGACTATTTTTGTATTCAGCGATCAGAGAATTTTTTCGTATTCCAAAGACATGAGAAAAAGTAAGAATTTCACCATGGATGGTTTTTCTCTCATTTTTTGGAGAATTTGACATTTCCCAGACAAGCAAAAATTTGTTATTGTCTGAAAGACTTCCACTGGATATCTCAAATATGTTTCATGCAACAATTTTCACTGTCTTTAAAATATCTTCAGTGAGTAATCCAAAATTGTTGAATGAGACATCTTTAAGACATCCAGTGGAAATCTTTGAGACAATCAAAAATTAATTTCCTCGCTGGAACGAGAATTCTATTGGCTATGACATGAATTCCTGTTATTACAGCAAAGAATGTCGACTCCTCCAGCAAATAATTTGCAGCTGCGGCTAATTGAATAGCTGACATAACAAATCATTTGCTGTCCCAACAACAAAGGAGACAGCGAATTTTGTTCTCTCCGTGATCTCATGATCACTGAAGGGACTCAGTGCCCAGGTGAAAATATTCCATTGAATCCTATGACTATCATTGGATTTCATTGGAACCTATTAATTTTGCCATTCTTCAATGAGATTTTATGGATTATTTGTTACAGGGTGACGAGTTGATCACGGTAAAAAGTGAAACTCACTTTCAACCTTAATATCAGCTTATTTTAAGATGCAGCGAAAACTAGCTCTATTTCAGTTGAAAGTAAGCATTCAAAACAAATACCAATGACACAATCGAAAAGACTGAATTTCAGTCAAGTTTTAAAGTAAACAAATAACGTTACCTGATAAATATTTCCTCTTCGTTCATCTTGCTTCTCCTCGAGGTCCAGTTGACCCTCTAGCTGGAAAACCAAAGAAATTTGCCAATTTAAAAACTCCGCTTCACACACGAATCACAAAAATTCATAAGAACAAAATAATACATTGACTGATATTCTTTTAAAAATCAATCACAAAAACAAAATTAAATATCCTGCCTGGAAAGGATGTTTCCGTAACAACGGAGTTTTGACATCCATCGAGTCCGATAGGCTAAGCCCGATCCCCTGAACCCGAAACGACGCCACTGTACTGAACTAATAATTCGAAAATAGACGAAACCGAAAAGAAACGAAATCATTTCACCGCCCTTCCCTCTTCCCTGAATCTTCTCCGACGTCGTCCGTGAGAGGTCATAACCTGGATCTTATCGGTGCGAACAACCGTCCTCCGGTTCTCCTACGATCTATTTGATTGTATACACATGTATCATGCGAGGGAATTAACTCGTGTACAGTGCACTGGACAAATCTTGGAGAAATAATGCGCTCGTTATGGCGAATAAAGGGGCTTTTTAAGTATGCCGATTCGTGATGGAAGGAGGGGTTGAATGGACGACAACGGCCACGAGGACCGTTATTATGATTGGAATCAATAATTGAGAACTTGATTTATGAGGAAGTAATGATATTAATTGCATTGAACTTCACGATGGATTGTCATTATGAAAATGAAGATTCGCTCTTCGGAGTGGTTTATTGCAATGTGTCAAGTGGAAAGTTTCGTGGCAACCAAGATATCGTGTATCTCGGTAACAAGCGTGTGCAGGGAAAATCATGTGTTATGAATTTATTGTTTTTTTCATTTGTTGCGGATGAATGTTGGGGAAAATTGATTGATATTTTGAATAAATGAATCATAAATGCATTCGAGGAGTCGAGTTGGAATAACGACGGAAATCTTTCATTCTTATTTGTTCGAAGTTTTCAACGATCACGATCCCATGCTGGTATCGACGAGGCTGAAAAACACCAAAAAACCCAAGCTTGTCCCAGGGTTCCCTCATGAAAAAACCCGGTACCGGGATTTCATCGTTTTCCAAATCATCAGTTTTATTAATACTATCCGAAATCTATCGTGTTGTTTCATTATCGTACAAATACGATAAAAATATAATATCTGCGACAATTATCCAATGTAAATCCGATATAGAGATCTATCGGGAAATCATCAGCTATTCATGTGTGTATGGACCAATGGCCCAATGATGGACCAAGCCTGGCACAAGACCTGCCGAGACTTATCTTGAACAATTCACCAAACTTGGCCCAGGCTTGGGAATGATAAGATCAGGACAAGCTTGGGCCAGTGGTTTTGCCAGGCTCGGTCCAATTCATTTACCAAACATCAACCGATTGATTCATATTTCAGTTCATGAGTTCTTCAAAATTAGTTGATCTCTGTGTATGATTACATTTAACAGTATCCTACTACCATTAAGTGAAGTTCTCTCCTCACTTACATCAATAAAATCCAGCTTAGTGTGTAAAACTAGTGTATAGGATTGATTATGACAGGAAGATTGGGCCAGCCCTGGCCCGATGGTTATCCCCAAATCTTCAGCAATCGTAAATTCAAAATTCAGTCAATATTTATATACATTGTGCCACTCATGTGAGCAGTACTGGGCCAATTGTTCTCAACGAATGCTCGATTTTTACACTTGTGCCAAATTTGTACCAAATGTAATGACCATTTCAAAAATATTAACAAATGTACCATGACTGACAATAATCATGGAACAATATTGGGCCAATTGTTCTTGAGGGAGGTTTGTTTCTGCCACATGTGCCAACCTTGGGACAAGCTTGGGTTTTTTTCAGTCTTGGCAATACCTGCATGGGCAGCTGATTGGTTGAAACAACACGATAGATTTTGGATAGTATGATTACAACTAATAATTGAACGATGAAATCCCGATATCGGCTTTTTTCATAAGGGTTGGCACATGTACTAGGAACAAACCTTGACTAAAAAATATTGAGCCAATATTGTTCCATTATTGTCTCATTGTGTCGAATGATTGGCGCAAGCTTGGCACAAACACGAGAACAAACGTTGGTCAAGGACGATAGTGCCAATATGTTACACGAGTGATGCTGACGAACAGGGATTGAATTTCGAATTTATAATGGCTGAAGATTTGTGCATAATCGTTTGCTCCATTCTGGCCCAAGCTTGGCTCGATACTTGTGAATGTTAAGACAGATATCATAGTTGATCCAAATTTTATGATTTTTGAGATCACTGCACAGGATTTCAATATGCCTTGACTCATTTTTAAAACCGTTCTTTGGAATTTTTCTGATCCAGACATTGTATATTTTTGGCATCTATTCGCTATCGATGAAATAGTCTTCCAAACATTGTCTGGGGAATTTCATTGCACAACAGGTTAACAAGATGATTTAGACTGATTTTGTCCTGATGGTTGATTGATACGGCCAAAAACAGTACTTTTTCACAATTTTAGCCTAGATTTCTCCTCAATCACTTTTATTCGCTAGAGAGTAAAATCTTGAAAAAGTACTGTTTCTCTCCGCATTAATGTCAACATTGCCACATTGTCAACGCGTTGGGTGATGGTCGATGAATCAATTTCACTGAGTCTTGAATTGACGATGCCTAAATTGGCCCAAGAAAGTAGCCCGATTTTTACATTCACAGCCAGGATTTTAAAATTTATATTACTATGTCCTGTTGCGGCCCTGTACTCGGGGTAATTTCAGCATCGTAGGGTGGAATAACCATCGGTCCAAGTCTGGCCTGATTTTATCATTCCTAAGCCTAGGCCAAACTTGGTAAAAACGTTAATGACGAGTCTCAGCCGCTCTAGTGCTAGGCTTGGTTCACGATTGGGCCATCGGTCCATACACACATGGGAATATTTGATTGAAGAGTTTGATGTTAGAACCTAATTTGGATTCAATTTAGGAGATGGGAACGGCGGGTGGTATGGCCCACTACGTGTTTCCAGGATCTGACGCTAGGTGGCAGCACTACACATTTTTGGTCACGGAGAGATTGTTTCTATCCATCATGTGCGGAAACTTCATTGTTGTCAATACAGTGTGTGAAGAGAAATCTAATTTTCTCTATTCACTTGATCTTGGTGTACTGTGTCGACGAAATTTTGACATAAAATATAAAATAATGTGTCATACTAGTATCAATCCCCTCTATATATATAGAACACGTCTCATGAGTTTCAAGCAGTAATATTTATTTGTTTGGTTCGGAACTGATTTTTTCGTCAAAAATCTCGATCGTGCGGTATGGCCCACGTTGAATTCGGGTGCTATGGCCCACATCAACCCACTAGAGCTCATGCTGAAATGGAGGGGGATATGGTCTCGGTCGCAGATGGAATCTTGGCAAACCCATGCTATGCCAAGTGGAGTGAGAAACGTGTGTAATAAAATTGTTTATAAATAAATTGGTGAAAAAATTGTCCACATCCACATTCCGATCGTTTATTGTTATACAAAAACATAACAAACCAATACGTGGTTTATTTTTTCATAACAAACAATCGCAATGTCGATTCAGGGTACATGTTTTCCATGTACTTTTTTTCTCAGAATCGATTGGTACGATCAGTTTTACCGAACACTTATTTTTGAAAGAATTGTTCAAACAATTTATTTATAAACAATGTTTTCATGCATGCGTTTCACATGAAAGTTCGTTCCTCGGTGCTATGCCAATATTTCAAGTTTCAAGGAAGATTGAATTCAATGCCATACCTGTAAAGGATGGACACATGAACTTTGTGCAAATATTACGGACAAATTATATTGTTTTTGCAATATATGTGAATTATTTAGTCCACAGTCTGAATAAGAGTTGAAAAAACCATATTCAATGTTCAAAACAAATAATTTTGTGTGAAAAAATATGTTCTCGTTTTAATTTATCGGTTTTTAGATGGTGGGCCATACCACCCGACACCGAAAAATTTTTCATAAATTCATCTATAAACTAAAATTGTTCTTGATCTTTTACATCACTAATGAAAAGAAAAATATTCCAAAAAGTTGTATCCCACACCGTTACGACATTCTTTCACTCTGGGGTGATTGTATGTCAGTTTTACCTCAAGAGGGCCATACCACCCGCCGTTCCCCTACATCAAAGTCAGGCTAGAATTAAAATCTCTTAATAATTATTTAAAACAACTTGGAATTTCACATTATTATTTAATGATTCAATCAAATTCAAATCTTCAAGATGTCTTGAGAAACTATTCAGAGAAGTTTGTGATCTTTTATACATCTTATATAAATCTTTTGAAAGTAAGACCTGTTTGAGATCTCTTAAAGTTATCTTTCCGCGTTGCATAAGACTTTTTGGGTTTGTTTTGAGATATCTTTTAGACATGAGATGCTGTGTGAGGAAAATGAGAAAATTACAAACTACAAAGTATCGAATCTATAATTGACAATATTGAATCCACTTCCTGGTAAAAATGAAGTGTCATCGATGCCACGAAGTGTTATGAAAATTGAATCCAAATGTACACCAGGCAGAGATTCGTGCATTTGGGAGTGTGGAATGACACTCTCTTTCTAAATTATATTTTTACTAGGGATGTCTTGAATTGCTCAACTTTGATAAGTAGTTTACTAAGGTCGCCCAAGCAGTTGCAGAAAATGCAACTTATTAATCACTGCCCAGAGAGGAGAGTTTGTTTGCGACAAACAAGGCTTATTAATTATAAATGAACCATCTTCGGGTTAAAAAAAGATTCATTGATAGCTAACAAACTTTATGTGATTGAGATAAATTTGGAATAAAAGAAAAAACATTAATCATTTTTCACGGTAGTCCAACGCGGAACTTCGAAAAATTCTCCACTCTCTTGGCCAAACCAATTGACGTTAGAATTGCTGACGGTTACCGCAAGATTGACATTCAATTTCAATAAATCGTGCCGCGGTTTGGTCCATTATGGATTAACAATTTTTATTTTTTTTTCTTCTCACGTACGTAGATGTATGACCATCAGATGAGATTGATGATCCTGTTACATAATATACTCTCATACAATCGATACAAATGTCATACTAACGTATATAATAATGTACAATTTGTGCATCCATAATGGTACAACGAATGTAATTTCTTTGTAAGTTTCAATTCAATTCCTGAAAATTCATATGATTAATAATACGAGAAAAAAATCATTCTTTTTCCTGTTTCAATTTAATTTTTATAATTCACATAAATACTTACATCCACACAATTCTTCATTTCTGTTGGATCTAAGTGTCCATTCATCGTCGGTGTCGTCAATTGAATTCTTGTCAGTACCTTGAACGGGTAACTAGAAACATATACAAATATTTCACATGAGTATGGTAAGAATGTGACATTATCGGTTACAATATTTCTTTGAAATACAACTAATCGTAATTCAATAACATCAGTGATGCAGCTTACGAACGCTCTTTTTATATATAACATGAATCATCGAAGAGATAAAATTCCTATTTTCCTTCTTTCCGTATTACATCCATGAAATTCCAAAATTAATTTGAATCATGTATGAAATTGAAGAAATGAATATATATGAGATTGAATAGTCATTCACCGTTGCAAACATATTGTTTATTTATCAATTATTATGTGATTATCAGCGAACCGAATAAGTACTTAATTGTTGAAAAAATTCTTAAATCTAATACGAAATTCTTGAATTTCATATTCATAAAAAAATTATAAAATTCCTTTCTGGAATGCAACAATTGAATGATAAATTCCATAAATATATCATCAAAATTAAGAACAAAATTTTTAACATAAAGGAGAGGTTTTCATCTAACGATCCCAAAATAAGGTGATTTTCTCGAATTTTTTTTCCATGGAAGGAAGTAAATAAAGAACCTCGGGGGTTTTAACACTTGTTAATTGAATCTTCAAGTGCATAAAAAAAATAATGCCATGAGAATTGTTGATACGTGTTGAAATATAATCACCTAAAAAAATAATGATCAATCTATACCACTTCTATGCCACTATAGCACTTATAAAAATTATCAGAAATCAAAAATCCAAAAATTTGTTATGAAATATATTATATTTGTTGGAGGTTGTACCGATAAAACCAATGAAAAGTCCAGAAATTAAAAAAATGACAGACATGCAAACTTTTGGGAGCGTTTTTCCACCTTTTTTTCGCCCTTTGAAGTGCTATAAAAAGAAAAACAAAGGCAAATGGCATCTCCATTTAGGTTCATCCTCCAATAAATTCACTCAGCTTCAAAATAAAAAAACAAACAGAGCGATCCGTTCAGTAGTTTTTGAGATATCGCGGAGCCAAACTTGAAAAAAACTGGAGAAAATTTTTTTCATGTACTTTTTTAAGCCTCAGTTAATAAATTTCGGATAACTCGAATTCTCAATTTACTTCCTTCTTAAGAAAAAAAACTTCGAGAAAATCACCTTATTTCGGAATTCGCTTGATGAGAACCTCCCCTTGTCCAGTAAACTCACGCACGTTTCAAAAACATCAAAAACAGTCAATAACCACACGTTGTGAATCAGTAATATTCTTGCGTTGATTCAACGTAAAAATGTCGCGGCAGATCACGTGTTTTTCAACCATAAAATAACGTCATATCAACGCTTTGAACATCGTTTAAAAGACGTCAAATATTGACGTGTCCTAATGATGGTTCTAAAACGTGAATTGAATCCAACAAATTATTTTGAAAACTTTTCATTCAATATCGAGAACAATAGTATTACTGAGTATGACAGAATTTGGAAAGTATGCCGCGCTATTTACTATCTTGCTCTTTGTTGAAATTTTCACCATTGTTCGGTTTCGTTCGACATTTTTAGCAGAATATCTTCAATTGAAGTTCAAACGCAAGGTGTTATAAACACATTTTAAACGCATGATTCAAACCCGTTCAAAACACGTTTTTTGAGGACGTTATTTTTGAATATTAGTTTGAATTACACGTCATCAAAACGTAATTCCTAATCGTCTATTTTCCTATCAAATTTCAACTAAAAATCAACGTTATGAAATCAACGACTGACGTTCGTTGGACAATCTAACGTTCTTTCAACGTTGAAATAACGTGTGTGTGTGTGTGTGTTCATTGGGGTGAATTATGTTATTGAATTCAATATCCTATAATAAAATTGAAAAGACTTCATAATATTCTTATGAAGTTCCCGGCATATTTCTTGTTCACTTCGAATCATTTCAATCAATCTCAATGAAATCAGAATAAATGTTAGAAGAACATTGAAAGTATGCGTCAGAGGTGATTATAACAATCTCACAATACTTGGCAAAGATAAAAGTTGCGAGTGATAATGGGGATAATGAACACGTATGGAAATGAGAACGCACAACGATTAACAAATGGAGTCATCGTATGACTTTTACTGTTATTTATTATTACCGTCTTGTGTTTTGAAATATGAATTCATCATAATAATTATTGAAACAAACTGATAATCGATTCAATGAATTTTTTCTCGATCATATTCACCGCACTTTGTACAATAATTCAACGTGAATAACAGTTATCATGGATGTCTGAAATATCGTTCCGTCGATTCTTTTGAAGTCTCAATCTTGTCATAAGCGTGAACTATGTCTCAATCCTACCGAACTGTTGACGTTTTGTGTGTCGGTATCGTTGTTTACACAATACACACAATGAATGCAATATTACCGTTTCAACTTTGTCAATACTTATCGGAGGGATTTCAAATTTGTTATATAAAGTCAGGGAATAATTTGTAATCTATCTGTTTGCATCTGAGATGTGTAATCTTCGAGTCTATGAATAGTTATTATTTATTCAGTTGAATTCACCGAAATAAATATTTATTACTTGCGTCGATCAAATATCAATTGTTTATTATTCGATCTAAATTGTTCAAGTATACATTTTTTTAACGCAAACGCAGGGTTTTTTGTTGAATATAGATAATCGATGTATAGGGTGATCGGACGCGGAGCGTTTAGGAATGGACAGATTTCTTGATTCTATTGGCAATATATTGAATTTTATGGTTGAAATGTGAAATCTTTGATGCAAGAGCCCGTGTGGAAATTGGCAGTTTGGACCAAACTGAGCGTCCTCGTTTCATTTCAGGTCCTGTTTTGGTTACCCTCATAGGGCCTAGACGGGATTGTCACGCACTCATCTTCAGGGCCTGCATAGTATTCCCAATTTGGGCCTATGTAGGCCACCACACATGATGAAGATAATGTAGGTGATGCAACTAGGACTTTTAAAAGAATAATAAATTGTTGCGAATATCATCAAATTGAATAAATATTGCAAGGAGAAAACTTCCTCGATTGAAAATTGGGCTATCCAAGGCCCTATCTGTACCCAGACCACTTCGATTTGAGTCCAGACAGGGCCTGGAATGAGCCGATTCCAATTTCTATTCGGGTATTCCACCCAACATTTACTTTGTTCATACATTATCGGACTGTATCAAAAAACAGAACAGCCTCATTCAGTCTTGGAATTACCCATACAGTGATGTTTTTTCCGATTTTTTGATATTGTTCACCGATAGTGTGAACACAGTAATCATGGATGAAATATTTTTTTGGGGGCGTACACCGCAAAAAGTCGAAATTACCAATACGATTTTAGTAAATTTGCTGTTTAAAGTAGGTTTATATTCAAAAAAGGAATTAATATAAGCGCAAGGTCTTATGCAGACTGTAGTTGGGTGCATTCAGATTTTCAAAACGGGGAAAACGTTGGAAATACAGGTTGGCCCTACATGGGTTGTATACAGGTATGCTTGAATCAAGATCTTCGGGAGAATACGGGAAGCCTTGCAAGGCCCTATTAAGGCTCTAGTTGGTGTACCTAGATTTTCAAAACCGGGGAAAAAATTGGTAATGCAGCGTAGCCGCATAAGGGCTTTATATGGGTGTCCCTGATTTAAAGAAATTAGGCTGAATATCAGCAACCCGACTATGCCTCTTAGTGGCTAAGAATAGGACATTCTAAGTTGAGATACTCAATATAAGCCCATACGGGGCCTATATTCAATACAGGACGCCCGGAAAAATTTCCACACGGGAGGTGTTGATGTAAATCTTGATGAAATATCAAAGTAAACTGGAGTTCTCCAAACGAAACTAAGGAAAACTATTTTCCCGTCTCATGAAATTGAGTAGATCGTGGGGTTCTTGAACACTTTGAGAAAAATCTACCTTAAATTTCATTTAGAATATTATGAAGTTTTTTCACATTAACAGTTTAATCAATTTTATCATAAAATATTGAATTCAATAATATAATTCTTAATGTCAAAATTTTCTTCTTAATTTTAATAACATATTCATAAAACTTAATAACGATTTGCTACATTTCGGCAAGAAATTCTGAATTTCCATTATTAATCTTGAATTTAAAAACTGTTGTCAAATTTAATATTAAAATATGAGATTTTATCAAGAACTTCTTATGGAATTTGAGAATTTTTCCAACAGTGTTGATGATAAAACAAAATGGAATGAAATGTTAATGCGAGAGACCACAACGTAGACTGGATGGAAATCAATTAAAATGACTCAAAAGTCTTCAAAGACTTCACTTTTGAACCAATGTTCCATCATTTTCGTTTCAAAATGCTCGCAATGGAATTCTTCAAAAATTTCTATTACATATTTTACACTGAAAAAAAAATTCATTCCAATCAAATAAATATTTATTTGTCCTGTACCAAAGGAATATTTATTAGAATTAACAAAATATTCTTTGGGACCAAAATAATTTATTTGAATTAAATAGATGGTTTTAATCGTTTATTTGATTCCAATAAATTATTTTGATTCCAAAGAATATTTTGTTAATTCTAATAGATATTTCTTTGGTACAGAACAAATAAATATTCATTTGAAAAAAATATAATAACATAAATCAAATATAATCTATCGTTTTTTTTATAGTTATTTTAATATTTTAATAATTGTCGTACCTAGATTCGCACACGAGAATTGCGATGATCGCTGGATACAAATTTAAAGTGAAATTTTCCAAAATTCAAAACAGAAACCGAGAATTTTGAAACTCATTGAGCTTTTTATTGGCTAGCTTACTCGCCCTCAATTTTTTCTGTGTAGGATTTGAGGCAAAATACATTGTAGAAAAAAATCTGCTTTGAGTTCCATAGAAGTAGGTATTATTTTAAACCTTTTTACAAATCGCAATGTATTGTATTCCATAATATAATATTAATATCAATAATATATTTCCCAAGGTGAGAATTTTATTCTCAATTTCTAATGAGATATTCCTGAAAAAAAATAATTTATTCCTTAAAATTTCAATAAGAAATCATAAAATTTCGTAACTTATATTGGATTTGATATGGAATTATTAAATTTTACAAGAGAATTTTCATTAAGGGATTACACCTATTTGAATGGTCTGAAAAGGAGCCTTTTTTGAGAAATTTTTTTCGTTGTGATGAAATAAATCAATGGAGATAAAATTTTGCAGGTTTATGATACATATATTAAAGTATACAAAATAATTTTTTTTTCAATTCCATTCTTCAAAATGCGGGATTTACAAATACTTTGAAAAAATGTGTTTTTTTTGGAGTGGTCTGCGGGAGCACAAATAACTCTTTCAATTTTTATTCAATCGACTTGAAATTTCAACTACAGCTTTTTAGATAGATTTTACTGAAAAGTACACATGATTTTTCAAATTCATGGATGATTACGTGTTTTATAAATGTTCAAAGATCGGGTTTTTTGGTGAAGAAAAAAGTCTTAACTTTGAACTTGTGTCAAATTGCAAAAAATGATTATTTTCCAATAATCGTTTGTACTTCTCTGATAAATTTAATGTAAATTATGGAAAAAAATCCTTTTTTTTGTCCTAGGTGCAGAAATAAAGATGGGATTTGTCCTGCCGCTGACTACTCCAAAAAAAAACATGTTCTTTTAAAGTATTTGTAAGTCCCCCATTTTGATGAATGGAATTGAAAAAAAAATTATTTTGTATACTTGAATATATGTATAATAAACCTGCAAAATTTTATTTCCATTGATCTATTTTATCACAACGAAAAAAATTTCTCAAAGAAGGCTTATTTTCAGACCGTTTAAATAGGTGTAACCCCTTAAATTGAGGAATTTTTCAAGAATTTACAGCTGATTTTTTCTAGAATGAAACGTGGGAATCTTTCAGAAATTTTGGAGAAGAGGATTATTAATATTTTAATTAATTTATCTTGTTTTATATTTATTTATTTCATCATTTTCAATTGATTTTTGTGTTTTAAAATATGTTTTTAGTTGAAGAGTGTGTTTTTTTAAAGCCTTTTGAAACAATTCAATTAATTTCCATCTAACAAACTCAAAAAATTCTTTCAATAGACGCCGCTTTCTACATATATTGGAGCTATCTCACCCTTTTGAACCTTCCACGAAGTGAATTCTGAATGTATAGGATTCGGATAGGGGTGTTCTAGAATGGATTAAGGAATATTAAAAAAATATCATATAGTCCACACGGAAAAAAATATTTCGCTAAGGTAGCTGAGAATTAGCTGTGGTAGCTAATTCGTGTACATATTTGATATTTGGACAGCTAAAAAGTTTCACCTATTATAGCGATAACTTTTGTTGCTATAGCTGAAAAATAGTTCCCATAGCTAATTTTTAGCTATTCAAAGATCAACCACCTCATTTTTCTCTGTGCAATAAACTCGAATAAAATGACGAACTCTTGGCAATATTGAAGAGAAAAGATCCGTCAAAAGACATGAATATACCGAACACGATAAACACATCCACGAAATCAATTCCCGAATCCCCAGGGGAGCAATTTTGCAGACAGATATTATTAATCTCCCCTCTCACATTAATTTCATCCCAAGTTCTTCCGATTGAGAACGTGTATCTCGTCTTTTCTTCTCTGTGACTCCTGTTCGTCTCTCAATTGATTTAAAATAATGCAAAAGAAAGAGAAGAGGGAAAATATCACTCAAAAACGTAATTAAATATTTCCTTAACTCGTATGAAGTATCAAAAATCGTTTTTGTTTTTCTTCCGTCTTTTTAGATCGAATGTAGTTGAGAGAGGAATGAGATAATGAATTATATTTGTGAGAAATAACGATGGAAACTATTCGTATAGACGGAGAAAAATGCACATTGAGAATATAGTAACCCTGGTAAAAGAACCGGAAGAAAACCCGGAAACAATCCGGGTGGAACTTTCCGGGAATGCATCCGGGTTTATCCGCACGGAGAAAAATTGGCGATGAATTCTGAGACAGGTACAATTTTTATTACCATTTAAAACAAATTGTGGTAAATCTACCTGAATTGGAATAGATTTAATGGCAGTGCCAGTGAATTATACTACAAAATTGTACGTGTCCCAAATTTTATTCAAAATTGTGGTAAATATGACAAGTAATCTTTTTACGTGCGGGTTTCGATACGGATTTTGCGGTGATTCTTCATCCGGTTCATAGATATTTTTTGAAATTCCAAATGAAGACCGAACGGAAAACCGAATGAGTTTCATCCAAATTTTATGTGGGGTCCTGAAAGGTATCTAGTATTGAAATCCGGATAGAACCGGGTGAAGAATCACCACAAAATCTGTATTGGAACTCAGATACACCGGAATGAAGTCCCGGAAAGCCCTATCCGGGTTTGAATCGGATTCCTATCCGGTTTTTCTACCAGGGAATCTTTAATAGAAAACTGGAGAATATTTCTTAAATTCGTAATGAAGATGAAACGGTTCACATTTCTGTTGAATCTTACTCGAAAAAAAATGGGACATTATCAATACTTAACAAACAATAAAACGAAAACATCAATTTTCCAGAAGTCACGTATGAAATTTTCCGGAGTGAGTCACAAAATTTCTGAATTTTATCATTCACTTTGTGAAATTGTATGCGCAACTTTTGAAAAGTTGTTACTTTTGTCCTATTGTTTGTTAAGTATTGATAATGTTCTATTTTTTTTCAAGTAAAATTCAACAGAAATGTGAACCGTTTTTCTTTTGTTACAAATTTAAGAAATGTTCTGAGATTTTAAGAAATATTCACCAATTTCCTATTCCAGATTGCTATATTCTCGATCTGCATTTTTCTCCGTGTAGGGAAGGAGTTCACGTAAGGTAAGAGACCCTATACCCGATCAGGGACTAGAACTCAATCATTTTCATTATTACATGAATTTACGAAGTAATGTAGCTAAAACTTTCGGATGAAACAGTTAATTTTCGATCCATTAATTACAGAAAATGTTTTGGTTGAAGAGTTTCTGCACAACTAAACCACAAAACCTAGAATATAAGAACTGATCGGGTATAGGGTCTCTTACCTTGCAGAAAATTTGAAAACAAAACAGTCAAATAATCCCCTACCTTCGAAATATTTCAACAAAATTCCCTCAAATGTACGGAATAATAAAACTGGACGCTCAATCTAGTTTCGCCTACTTCTGAGTGAAAAATGATGGAAATCAATCTATGTTGCACAACTTATCGGGAGTCCCATTAAGAATTTCATCGCGAATCCTCAATATAGCGATAAGTAAAACAGTGCAAAGAAAGCAGTTCATATTAAAAAAAAAGTGATTGTTATCGCTCTCCAGACGGATGAACGTTATCTATTACGATGAAGATCGCTCATCAATCATCATTGTAACCAAAGAACTCGAGTGGGAGTTTTTTTCTGCTTTCCTTTTTATCATATAAATATTCACAAGCATAATTTATGAACCACGACGTTTCACTTTTTGTAATTCTCAAATCCATGTATCGCAACTTGATAATTATTAAACACTAACAAATTTGAAGACTTATCGATCCGCAATTCCAGAAGAAAATTTGATATCACAACTTTTGGGAAAACTTTTTCAAAACCCTTCAACTTTTTTTCAAAGAAAAGAATTTCGTTCTGTGAATGATTTTGAATTTTCTATATCTTCCATCCCTGTAAGAGGATCGGAGGATTGATGCAAGGTCAACATCCGCAACCGACCTTGAGCCTCGTTCTCGCTGAGGCTCCATGTAATAATTATTTTTCATACGAAACAATGCGGTGAAGCAAACTGTGAAAAATGTGGGAAGTTTTTCTTCCAAACCGGTGGTGGATTTCATCTCCCAGAAAATTCCACAATTCTTCTTCACAGTCTCTTTTTCACAATTTCTATACCATTTATATCCGATCGTCTTTACGAAACTTCGAAATTGAAGATTGACAAATCTACAGCAATCGCAATCGCTCATACGCATCGGTCGATGACCTCCCGATTATTGATAATCGATGGAATATTTTTCTTGAGGCATAATAATCTCTCTCTCCCTCTCAACAACCTTCAAGAATATGGAAAAACTACACAGGTATCGCGTAAATGTATCAAATTGAAACATCAAACGATGCGTTGACTGATGCTCTCATGTTGATTTTTTCATTAGAAGGATGAGATTATGTAACATTTAGGCGTGGTGCATTGTCAATGCGTCACAATGATAACCACACAGAGCTAGAATTTTTAAGAGAAAAAATGTTATCTTACAATTCCATTAGGAAATGCAAAGAAAGTGAGGAAAAATGGTACCGTAATAGAATCAACGCAGGATGAGGAGATTGCTGGATTGTTGTGATTTGATAAATTGTGTCATGAAAGAGCAAACGATCACTGTAAAAAGGAAGTCTTAAGGGGATTCATTACTCCCTGCGAAAGTTACTAGATTCCAAATTTCTCCCCCCAGTTTTCTCAGAGAGGAACACATAAAATGAAAAATAATGAGTAGCTGCATTTTTTTCAATAGCCTATATAAGAAGATGCACCTGCTCATTAAAATTGATTCTATTCATTGATTACTGAAAAAACTGGGGGGAGAGATCTAGTGACTTGGCTTGTGGTGAATCGCCTTAAATCCAGCTCATTTCTTGACTGAATATATGAAGGAAGCAAATTAAGTCAACAAAACAATCACCGACACAATGAAAAAAGCATTGTCTGAAATTAAAATGCAAACAGATTGAGACTTCCTTCTCCACAGATGAAGAGCCATTACTGAGCAAGTAATAATTTTTTAGAGTCACTAGATCTCTCTACCCAAAATACTCAAAGATGTCTCAATACAAAATGGGATAAAACAACCAGCCAGACTTTTTATTCGCATGAAACAAGGTCTGGCTGGTTCATTTGTTCCATTTTATTCAATTATATTTGAGTATTTTGGGTAGAAAAAAATCTAATATACTGTTAGAAATGTCTTTAAATTTAATATATCTTCTCATTTGTAAATGAAATTTCCAATTCTTGTTGATTGAAATGAGGATTCATTTACACGCAACTGAATTTCAAATTTTTGTTATATTATATCATGCATCAATACAGTACCCTCTCGTTATAAGAGTCACCTAAGGGCTGTAGGGGAAGAAAGTAGGGGAAAGCAAATGTCCCCACTCCTCTGCATAACGAAGTAGGTTCCGAAACTCTCACTATAAGCGTCGTTTGATTTCTTCCCAGTTATGCGTTGACAAATGTACCACACTGAGAGAAAAATTTGGTTCCCATAACCATGTTTTTGACTTTAACCCTGTCATATAGTTGTCACAATCAGATTTATGTGATTTTGTTTTGTTTTCCTGGTTATCATGATCAAATTTTAAATCACTGTAACCATAAATCCTTCACCATGCGAGTATTGTTTCTGTGACCATGTTGCTTTTTTTCTCAGTGCAAGCTTTGTGCCAAGCTTGAGGCAATGCTAGTCAACATTGGGCCTAGCATGGTCACCAACATTGACACCAAATTAGATTGATGTCTGGGATGACAACAATGTTCAACGCTTGGCATCCAAGCTTGGTTCAATATCAAGATTCAATATCGATTTTATTTCAAAATATTGGATTTCAACACAGTCACTTTAATCTAGATAGCACAAGAGTTCTAAAAGAGTTCAGAATTAATGAAATGGATTCATAAAGAACTCTTTCAGGACTCTTGTGCTATCTGGGAAGACGTTGAGAGGATACTCGTATTTGGACTGACGTACATTCAGGCGTATAATCTTTCAAGTCCACGTAATGTGGCTGTATCTAGGCTTACGGCGAGCCAAGTGTCGATTCAAGCTTGGTTGACGAAAAATCAATCAAACGCAGCGAAATATGCTTAATCCTAGCATTGATGTCTGAGGTGCTATTGAGGGGTGGTGAGCTGTGACGGTTCAAGCATCAATCGAGACTTGGTCAACGAAAATTGAATCAAACACGGCAAAATATGCTAGGTCCTATCATTGGTATCCGAAGCCCTATCAACGTTTAGTCAGCTACGGTGAGCCAAGCATTGGCCAAGGCTAGGCTAACGAGACTTGGCATACCAAGCTTGACGCCAGTCATGGTCCAATTGTCAGTCTTGGTATGACTTGCCTGGGTTGTAAATTTATCAAAGATTTTTCTTGAAAAATCTACAGAATCGAAGAAATATTGAAGGGAAACACAGTCTCAATGAGTAAAAGAAATACAAAGACATTTTTCTCATGACACAAATGTGAATTTATGAGGAAAATTTAAGGAAAATTCACGAATTTGTTGAATCTCTTTCAGACGTTATACCTCCGCAGCGCATAGCCCCTTGGTCGCTTTCAAAACAATTTCAGGATATTTTCAATATATTTGGACGTTTTTTGAACGTTTGGAAACTTTCCTAGTGTTGTTTGGGTAAGAATTTCAAAATCCATACGGAGATCAGTATCCAAAAATGGCATTAAATTATATTCAAATTGATTTCTAAAATCCCAAATCTCATTCTGAATCAGTACGCCTTATTCCATACTCAATGGATCTTCATCTACCCAGTTTCGGTATCATGAATTCTTCCGACGTCTATGACGAGAGGTGAGTTTTCAATCTTGAATCAGCATGAGAGTGGGGTATTGCCAAACTCAGTCTCACGGAACTAATTTCTCCGACGCTTATAACGAAAGGGTACTGTACATATTTTCGTCACTGAAATTTCAATCAATTTTTCGGTTACGTGAATGACTTTTGCTTTCATTACATGTAATTAGGAGTTCAATCCCTGCAAATAATGATTACTGGCGTTTCAATGGGCCGCTGATGGCCCTATAATGCTGGCAAAGAGCAGTCCATACTAGTCCTATGAACCGCCTGAAGTCGTGTTTGCTGGGATTAGCAATTTCAAAACAGTGTAACTCTCGCTTCAACGGCCCCAGCAACGTCATTTATGGAACTGTCTAGGGCCTCGCGAGAATCTAGCCAAGGGCTAGAAAGAGTCTAGTGGCTAGCGGGGAACTTGTAAGGGCCTAGCGAGTGCTGATATGACGCTTGCTCGGGGGGATTCTCTCAAGTATCAGCCTAATTTTGCACCAACTGTTTTCATAAACTACTCTCTAAATTCCTTGGAGTGAAAATTCACTCTTGCCGAGTAAAAATACTGCAACTCCGGAAGAGTAAATTTTCACTCTATAAGAGTGGAAATCAACTCTGGTGTTTGGAGTGAAAAACTCACTCTTAGGAAAAAGAGTGAATATTGACTCTTAAAGAGTGAAATTTCACTCTTCAAGAGTTGAGCTCCCACTCCGTTCTAGAGTTGCAGTATTTTGACTCCTTGAAGAGTGAATATTCACTCCAAAGAATTTAGAGAGTACTTCAAGAATTTGAATTTGAAATCGAGACCCAGCCAACACGGCTTCAGACGTTTCCAAAGCCCAGCGACGGCCCTACACCAGCATCGCAGGACCATTAGCTGCCCATTGAAACACCGGTAATCGCTGTTTGTGGGGCAATGATTCATTACATACTTGAGATTGGACTCTAATACAAATTTGGGTTTCTTAATGGTTTGTAGATGTAAATGAAATTACAAAAAGTTTTTGACAATTGGAGGTTATAATTATTGAAATCTTTTTGAACTCGCCAGAAAATCAGTAAAAGACTGAGACATATTTAGAGTTCAATCCTAGTTGTGGATTCAATTAGGGGGCGTCCATTAATTACGTGAGGCATTTTTGAGGATCTTGACCCCCCACCCCCCTGGTGAGATTTCGTAAGTTTTTCCGTCACTCCCTCCCCCTTCCCCTAATCTCACGTAAGATTCTTCAAAATTTGTGTTTTGGTTGTAAATGCGTTAGATTATTAAACAAAAATACAAACACAATTCGTTCCATTACTTTCATTTAAGACTAGCAACGACTAGTATTTGAGAATATCACGTAATTTAAAACCACAGTGATGAAATGAAATTTTTCAAAATAATTCTACGCAATTTTACACCGTTTTCTGCTAGAAAAAAAATACGTGATCTTTGCCAAGACCACCCCCCTCCCCCTCATTTCACCCAAGTGAAATTTGGAAATATCTGGCTTGATCCCCTTCCCCCCCCCCTCCCCCCTTGAACACCTAACGTAATTAATGGACGCCCCCTTGTTATTCATTAAAAATGTTCGTTGAACGCATAATTTATGGAAAAAATTGGGGCAGAATTGAACTCGCGCAAGGACTTCCTTTTTTGGTGCTCGAGTGCCCTCAACCGAAGTCTTTATAGATTAAGATCTTAGCCCGTACAGCACAACCAACGATCCTCCACCTAGGACTTCGGTGGACTGGAGGTGGAGAATTGGTGGAGAAATGGGAGCCGTGGAAATAAGGGAGAAATAAGGGAGAGTCTCCGTTGAGGCAACGGACAAATGTCCGCCCCCTGTATTTTCGATATAATTCTTATTGGTGCATTCACGTAACCAAATCTGAATGTATGAATCCACGAATTTGAGTTTTACTGAAAATACAGGGGGCGGACATTTCTCCGTCGCCTCTCCGTTGCCTCAACGGAGACTCTCTCTTATTTCTCCCTCATTTCCATGGCTCCCATTTCTCCCTCATTTCCATGGCTCCCATTTCTCCACCAATTCTCCACCGAAGTCTTAGGTGGAGGATCGGTGGTTGTGCTGTACGGGAGTAGAATAAACATTTTACAAACTTCAAAAAATGCAAAATCACCCCTGTTCCATTTCTACATAAACATTTTTCTCTTTGAATGCCAAAGAGGAATTTTGAATAAGAATTGTCAGAGTATTCGGGAAAATTCCCATACAACACTGTGTAAAAATGGGAAATTTCAATACTTTCATTTTTTGGTACATTTACTCAAATTTGGTGGATTTTGCACTGTTGTGAAATTCTAGTGAATGCTGGGATTTCCCAGTAAACATTTTCTTGTAGTGAATATCGTGAGGGGTTTTAATTTTCTATAATTATTTGGGGAATTACTATCAAATGGTGCACTGAGAAGCAAATTTCTTAAACTTGAAGAAAATTTCTTTGCCCTCATTCTGATAAATCTTGTTTCCGATGGAACAAATCATTCATTCCAGGGGGAGAATTTTTCATTGAAATGAAATCACATTCTTCGAATTCAAGTAGGAATATATTTCTGTTTGAGTTTGAGAATTTTTCATTACAATCTGATGAAAACTTTTTCGATTCAATGGAATTTTTGTCCTCCATTGCGAAAAAGATTTATCAGAATGAGGGCAAAGCGAGAAATTGGCCGAGTCGAAACTCCTTCCACGCTACAGAAACTACTTGGTCCTATTTTCCCGCTCCGAATATTTTTTGATTCTACTGCTCCTATATAGAACCTGATTCTTCTGGATTCACTGGGGTAAAATATTCTTGAGAACATTAAAATCTTTACTCAAATACTCGCGATGAAATGATCAGTTAATTTGAATGGAATTTCGTTGAATCGATCAAGTATCCATTTTCATTGACAAAATATTCTGCACAATATTGAAGATTTGTTTAATCGAATGAATATTCCGTTGATTCGATGAAACTTCATTGAAATGAATATTTTGTTGCGACTATTCAATGAAATATTTGATTGTTCCCGAAAATTTTTTCTCTCAGCGTATGTGTTGGATTTTTTGAATAATAATATTACTTGAAGCGCGTTTTCTATATCAATCTCGAAAATGTAATTGAAAAAACAAATTTCAATTCAATTTAAATTATGTCGGTCAAACAAATAAATTTTCTATTCGAATACGAATCTAATAATTTGACTTGATTGAAATGAAATATGCATTTCATTCGAATAAACACTCATTCGTTTCATGCAATGAAATATTTGAATCGTTTATTTCCAAAACCCCATAACTGACAAAAGTGAAACTTTTGGGAAATAAAAAAACACTGTATAATTTGATAAATACTTATTCCTTATGTAAGTCTTTTTTATAGGACATACCTAGTACCGAAACGAATGTTTGTCGATGAAAACCTTTGGCCTATTCTCATTATCCTTGACGGAAATAATTCAGATGTACCTGTGTAGTTATGGGGTTTTGCCAACAAACGAACTGAAAACTGGAATAAACTTTATTTCCAAGTATGTAATGGCTAATACACAAGAGTTGGAGTGAATTTTATTGTTTATAAATTAGTTATACATAGTAAAATGGGGAAAAAACATATAAAACATAAAAATACATCTACTAGAACTGAATCGTTTATTGCCAAAACCCCATAACCGACATTTTTTTCAAAAATCGTTTTTTCATCGGATATCGTAGCCAGCATAAAGGCGCATCGTTTGGTGTAATACTGCATGTCTATCATGACTGTAACCCGTTCAAAACTTGGTAATCAGATAATATCTGATGTCAGTTATGGGGTTTTGCCAATAAACGCATATTTCTCATCAAGTTCTGAACGGGTTACAGTCATGATAGACATGCAGTATTACACCACACCATGCGCCTTTATGCTGGCTGCGATATCCGATGAAAAAACGATTTTTGAAGAAAATGTCGGTTATGCGGTTTTGGCAATAAACGATTCATTTTTGGAATCAAATGACATTTTTTAACCAAACGAATTTCTATGAGGTTTCTTTTTTTTTGAATGAATGATTTATTTGAGTATATAAGAAATAGGGTATCCAACTGAGATTATAGGAGAAAATTCACAACAAAATTATCAAATTCTTTTTCATTGACTGGCATTGACACATGAACTTGATTATCAAAATATAACTTTTTAAAGATTTTTTTGTAAACCAGGAATCGGATGACTCGTCAAATGAATTTGTACATGAAAATACGGAAGTTTACGATTATTTTAAACAAACTGTGAGTATGAAATTTCAATCCTAACCATCACATTTTCCACAGCACTCGTATTCTTATAAATCTTTCTATTCCTAGTTTACCGAAAGAATGAAAAGAAAAGTCATATTTTCGGGCTGCATTATTCTCCATGTAGAGGCGGGAGGGTCAAAGGTAGGAGGTAAACCTTGCACCTGCTTTGCTCCTACGAGTGGTGAAATAGGAAATTTCTACCACTTTCAGGGGCAAAGTAGGAGATGACATCCCATTGAAACAGCTCCTACTTTCCTATCCGATGATCCTACTGGAATCAGGATTATTAGCAGCAAAGTAGAGGCAATATTTCATATTCCATAAATCTTCTAAAGTTCAGAATGTTTTAATTGAAGTTATGATAAATTTTATTCCAAATTGATGACTTTTCGATAATATGTCAATTTTGTTTGATTGTTTTTACGATAGAGAGATAAATCATCTAATTACATTCACATGAATTTTAATGTGTCCCTGAAATGATGCACGAATTGACAGTAAGGTCAAAGGATCGAAGAGAAAAATCCAAAAGAATTTTGGAAAAATTACCTGACAATAAGAAAGAATACTGAAAAAATCTAGCGCACTTCAATCACTTTCCTTGGCCCTCATCCTCAAACCGAACAACTCGACCACGTTCACGTCGCGCGTATTGTATTAATTTTCAAGTCGTTACCACTTCGAATATTACTCACGACCGATGATGACAAGTAGGGACACCACCAACACTCTGACATCAGTCTCGTCATCGACTGAAAGTAAGTCTGGTTTTATCTGAGACACATTGTCTTATACTTTGGCACGAGACTGGTTTTCTTTGAACCTACTCACAGCTGCACATATGCATCTATATCGACATCGGCGGTACGGCGACGTGCCACACGCGTCTCGATCCCTGCCCCATGAATGACGACGTGAAAAAAGCAATTCGTCAATCCGCGAAAAAAACAACCGAATTAAGAATGGAAATCACGACGATTTGTTTGTTTCTGTCCACGATAACGATGATCGAGCGCACGCGTGCGTTTGTTCAAATCCTCCACCGGAAATGAAGATCACCGTACGACTAGCATCAGTATTTTCTCTTTTATCGGAGATGATAGAATTTGGACTGACGTTATAAGCAATCTCGTAATTAGAAACGAACGAGAATTATTATGCGAGTGATAAGAACGATGATGATAATGGCATATCGATATGCGATCAATATAATAATTCGCAAAAATGTTCGTCAAGTTAAAGTTCGTTCGTGTAGTCGCAAAATCGCTGATGCGTTGGAAGTTCAGATAAATCTTTATATATAAAAACAAATCACGGCCCATTTACGGATCGACGAGATTCATAATTCATGCTGTCGAGAAGTTTGGCTCATTCATGTTGGAGACCCACAAAACTCTGGTCGAATCTTTTATTTATTCAACCATGTGGACTCTGATTTCACATTCGACCCTCGTAAAAAATAATATTCTCGAGTAGTTCTTCGAATCACCAAGCGCGTGGAGTCGATCTTTCGATTGCAAGAACTCTAATTCGATCGCGTCAATGAAATACATTGTACTCTCTAAATCTGAATCAGTGGAATTCGACTGATTCCGCAGTTATAAGTATACCACTAATTTCAATCAGTTGAATTCCACTGCATAATCAGTGAATACTCACTGATTCGCAGTGTATATGCACTGGTTCGCAGTGGTATACTTATCACTGCAATCCAGTGGAATTCCACTGATTCAGATTTAGAGAATAAACAATGTTTGTTGGAAAATTTCAATATCTCCATTGGTCCTCATCAAGCGAATTTTTTTTTCTCAAGAAGGAAGTCAATTAAGAACTCGAGTTATTGGAAATTCATTAAATGGGTCTCAAAGGACATGAAAAAAATTTCATCAAGTTAAAGGATTCGTATCCCGAAACCTTTGGATGGCGTTTACGCATCACAATGACAAACATATCTCTTCATGAATGAGCCAAAACTTTTTTCGAGAACATCAACTTTGATTTTTGTTCCAAAGAAGAGCATAAAATTGAAGAAGAATTTTCAAAGCCGCGATATGTTATATGGCAAAAACTTTAAAATACACTCGACAGTACCATTGTTTCACACCAATCCCTGATAAAAGTCAATTATTATGTAAAAAGTTTTCAGAATCTGAAAAATCTGTCTTTGAAAATGTAACAAAAACTAAAATAATACGTAAGATTGACAAAGTTAGAATTTTTTAATTGTATTAAATTGTATTTAAATACATATAAGAATAAAAAACATTAATCGAAACCAACCTGATTCTGTAACTGTGTTTTCTTTGAATAAGATAATAACCCTGGCGAATTCGAAATAACCCAAAAATTGGTTATTTTTCGGTCATTTTGAGGTTCGGTTTGGTTTGAGTAATACTATAGTGAAAAAATGGTAATTCAAAGGTTTTTTACCAAAACATTACCGAAAAATAACGGTTGCTTTGTGCGCTTTTTGAACCAAAAACATTACCGAAAAAAAACCGTTATATTCTGGTTGTATTTTGATTGCATTAGGGTTTCCGCATGAAAAACCGATTTTTTACCAACAAATAACCAAAAATATTCCTCACATCAATCAGGGATATCTGAAATAATTCAAAGTTGGAACCTGACTGAACGACCGAAAAATTACCAAAAAATAACCGTTATGATATGATTATATTTTGGTTGTATTTTGGTTTGGTTTGGTTTGGTTTGGTTTGGTTTGGTTTGGTTGAAAACGGTTTCTTTTGAAAACGGTCAATTTTCGGTCACTTTCGTGAAAACAACCAAAACGTTACCGAAAAAAATTTCTGCCTAAATGGTTCAATTTTGGTTGTTCTATCAAAAATTACCCAAAATTTACCAATAAAATTTTTCTTGAAAACGGTCAATTTTCGGTCACTTTCGTGAAAATTACCAAAACGTTACCGAAAACGATTGCCGCCTAAATGGTTCAATTTTGGTTGTCCTATAAAAAATTACCCAAAATTTACCAATAAAATTTTTCCTAAAAACCGTCAATTTTCGGTCACTTTCGTGAAAATGACCAAAACGTTACCGAAATCAATCTCCTACAACTTGGTAATTTTTTGGTAATCTTTTGATTACAAAAGCGTACAAAGCAACCGTTATTTATCGATTATTTTATGGTCATCTCAAGACCGTCAGGGAAAATAATATCATGAAAATTCTCCCAGTTTCATCAAAAAATGCACGCGAATGATTTCCTAACAGCGCGCCGCGTCCAGTTCGCTCTGCTCCACGTCGAAGAGCAATGTTAACAAATGAACTTTCTTATTTACTAATTGCAAGTTACCAACTTCTTTTCTCACTCATTTCTTTGAAATTGAACAAGGAATCGAAATATGTAAAAATCATTGTCGTGACTGATTGAGAAGTACATGTAATTTCTAATTGTTTATAACTTTTATGAATTTGTTTAAACAAATTACATGCTGCGCGAATTCTAAAAATATTTTCTCAAAGGGCTATTCTTTCTCGATTTCTTCATCAGATTCCATAAAGATTCGCTGAGCCAGTCAGGAGGAAACATTTGTCTTCTAAAATGTGGGGGAAGAATGATATTGTTAATAACTTTTAAAAAATTCGAATTTTGAATCGCTCCAAGAATTTTGACTCTATGATAAACGCACCAATTTCAGAGGAAGTGAGAGTGACAAAGAGGCAAATACCCAATAAACACACACACGTTATTTCAACGTTGAAAGAACGTTAGACTGTCAAACGGACGTTAGTTGTTGATTTCATAACGTTGATTTTTAGTTGAAATTTGATAGGGAAATAGACGACCAGGAATCGCGTTTTGATGACGTGTAATTTACATTATTATTCAAAAATAACCATCAAACGATGTCCTCAAAAAACGTGTTTTGAACGGGTTTGAATCACGCGTTTAAAATGTGTTTATAACACCTTGTGTTTGAACTTCAATTGAAGATATATTCTGCTAAAAATGTCGAACGAAACCGAACAATGGTTAAAATTTCAACAAAGAGCAAGATAATAAATAGTGTGGCATACTTTCCAAATTCTGTCATACTCAGAAATACTATTGTTCTCGATATCGAATGAAAAGTTTTCAAAAAAAAATTTGTTGGAGTCAATTCACGTTTTAGAACCATCATTAGGCCACGTCAATATTCGACGTCTTTTAAACGATGTTCAAACCGTTGATATGACGTTATTTTATGGTTGAAAAACACGTGATCTGCCGCGACATTTTTACGTTGAATCAACGCGAGAATATTACTGATTCACAATGTGTGGTTATTGACTGTTTTTGACGTTTTTAAAACGTGCATGTGTTTACTGGGTAGTAAAATATCTTACATAACCCTACTCTCTAAATCTGAAAGAGTGAAAAATCGCACGTTTCACTCCACTAAGTGTCAGAAGTGAGCCTGTCCGCTTCGAGTGGAATTTTCACTAGTTTCGAGCAACCTCTCACTCTTTGAGAGTGAAGAATTCACTCTAGCGTCGAAGTGGTTGTGAATTTCTAACCTCAAATCTTAGAATATCACTCTAAAAGAGTGGAAATTTCACTCGAAAATTCGACAGGCTCACTTCTGGCTGGCTAAAGAGTGGAATCTTACTCCAAAGATTTGAGAGAGTAGCAAATATGTACCATGGGGGCCACAGCATGAGCCCCATCCTGTCGATATTGACCCAAGATTGGGCCAGAGTGTGGCCAGAGTTCATACACGCTAGGGAATTTATGGACAACCCCAGAGGCGGACTTTGGGTTCTACCGCCCCTGCGCCATCTAGCTTGCCACCCTTTATATGGCAGCAAAAATTAATTTTTCACGAAAATATTCAGTACCAAAAAATTTTGCTTGCTTTGATTGCTTAGAATTTATTATTCTCCTAAAAATCATTTTCAAATCATTCAAATTAAAAACAATTTTTTTCGACTCGATTGCCGCCCTTTTACGGCCTGCCGCCCCTGTGCCATGGCGCCGTTTGCACTGATGCCACTTAAGCGCCTTGTGTTTTTTCCTCATTGGTCAGTCCTACTAACAAGAAGACGTGATTGAACGATTCCGTTGGATCCGGCGCCAAGGTGGCAACAGTGGCCATTGGCACAGCACCGGAAGTTCTCAAAACGTTTTAAAAACGTGTCTCAAGTCCCACTCAAGTTTTTTGGTTTTCAAAAGCACATTTTCCAAACGTCGTAATATAGGAACATTCATTCAATGTGTTGCGGAGCACGTTTTGGAAAAATTGTTTAAACATGTCATGGTACGTTTTCAGAACGTTTTTCAGACGTTATATGAAACCCAAGTATTTTATTCCTAGCCTATACAAATGTATATCCAGTGCCGTCTTTGGGCATTGGCGAGGTAGGCTCGGGCCTAGGGCCCCAGGCTGATAGGGGCCCCCAACTCTTTGGGCTACCATTTTTTTTCAATTTTACTAGAAAAGGAATTCCTTGAAAGGTAAAATAATAAAAGAAGAGCAAAGTTCTCTTCTTTTAAGAGAAAAGTCAGTTATCACTGCTTCAACATCAATACAATCCAGTACATTAGATTCAATAAACATTAATGACAAACTATTTAATCTCCGTTCTGTCATTGTACTGCGAAGGTCATTCAATAAAAATTGCCGAAAAAGAAATTTATATATATATATATATAAGCAAAAAGATTTCCTTACATGGGCCCCCAAGCATTTCGGGCCTAGGGCCCCTTGACTATGAAAGACGGCCCTGTGTATATCTATAGTTTCTCTAGGGAAAAAAGTACCAAACAACCATAAAATATGTTTTATATTGAATATTTGGAAAGATTCCATTCCAGGAGTTCAAAACTATTGGCAGAATATGAATTATCAAGAATTAAGTCAATATATTAAGATTTACATAACCTCGAAATTGACGCGAAACAAAATTTCACTACCTGCAATGTATTAAAGAGATACAAATGTAATTTATCAAATCTATCGATACAGGCTCCACCGCAGTTCATTTGCATCTCCTCGGAATAGAGAATATTCAAAGATTTGGCACAAGTTTGATCTTTAACGAATTCTCATTTAACACGTTTCATAAACGTTCCATGAAAACCTAAATAAGACTATACTGGACATTCGTACATCCCCAAGAATGTCTATGCGACATATTTAAAACGTCCTAGAACATTTTTCGGACGTTCTTCTTGGGACCAAGTACGTTTTCTGAACGTCCGAAGAACGTCCCAGTGCTGTCTGGGACATTGAGCTTCCTAACAGCACATCCACCGATGTCTACGTCGTATCTCCGTGGACTCTACGTGGATAAATGGTGGACATGGATAGAACGTGGATGAACGAAGATTCCACGTGAAGGCAACGTAGAAATGTCCGGTGCTGTACGGGCTCTCCCCGTAAAAAAGTTTTCCCTATTCATTTCCATGAACTTGGCAAATTTCCATGTTTTTTTCGGTGCTTTGAGGAAAAAATAGAGAAAAGAACATGTAAATTTGGCACGAGGAAAACTTTCCTGAGGGCCAAGAACGTTTCATGAACGTAGATTAGGAGGGTGGACATTTAAACGTTCGATGAACTTTTATTGAACGTATATCAACTAAAAATCGACCAAAAATTGACCCATGATGCTAGTATTAACATGCGATTCTATTCAAAAGCCCCTCTTTTTTCAAGCAGTCAGAATGAACTTCACTAATTTTTCTCGGGAAAACAAATGTTCTTCTGCCTGCAAAACTAACACTCCAGAGTAAAATTTCATAAACGCAATGTGGATAGATCATTTGTAGATGTCACCAAAAGTTATGTGAAAAAACTCCGAACAATTTTTTTGTAACTTCCCAAATACAATTTTGCGGAACACCAGGAACTTCAGTCAGTCGACCGACAAATTTCAATCTCTTCTGAATTATTTTCAGTAATTCACAAAAAACTTATTTGTAAGCATTCGCATAACTTGTTCTAAGAAATATAAAACAGATATCTTCAGAGAGACATGACACACCGTGTCAAAATGGTGTCAGAGTAACTTCGAATGGTGTTGAAAGAACACTATTAGGTATGAAATTTTTCCAACATCGCCAATTTTATATATACCTTGTTTAAAAGATCCGATTCAAACCTATTAACTGGTCAATCAGTATGAATCAGATTTTGGTCCAGGAATTCTCCTATTTGATTCTCCTATTTCAAACCGATTAGATTTGAATAAGATCAAATAGGAAAATTCCTGGACAAAAATCTGATTCAAACTGATTGACGAGTTAATAAGGTTAAAATCGGATTTAACAAGCAGGGTAGTGCAGGTCTCCTGCTGTACCGCAATGTTACGAAACATGAAAGACAAGAACTCGAAATTTGCATTGTTAACTAAGTTATTACAGTATTACAAACGTGATATCCCAAACATCAATTGCGAATTAATTTTTTCCATAATATCGCCGCGATAAAGACGCGCGTAATTGGGGTATTTAAAAAGAATAACTCAGCAATTATTCTAATCGTTGGATTGAAGAACGTGAATTAGTGGAGAAGTGCCTTCTACCAATTACAAGAAGTAGAAAAATCCAAGAACACAACTGTATTTGTTATACCTAATAGAACCGGGAGCAGGGAGGGGTAGGCTCAATTACTTTTTTGTACTTGAACGAATTTCTGATTTGACGTTAAAAATCTTCGTGTTATATAGAAATAAAAAAGTACTTCAAGTATAAAAAGTAATTGAGGCCGCCCATCCTTAACCGGGAGACGAATTTACTGGTTGGTTTTGAATGATTATTTCTTGAGAAGATGCGTCCAGAATCTTTCCCTTATGAAAAAACCCGATATCGGGATTTAATCTTCCAATCATTAGTTGTATTAATACTATCAGAAATCTATCGTGTTGTTTCCCCATGTGTGTATGGAACAATGGTCCAATCATGGACCAAGCCTGGCACAAGACCTGCCGAGACTTGGGAATGATAAGATCAGAACAAGCTTGGGCCAATGGTTCGTTCCAGCCCAGTCCAAATGATTCACCAAGCATCGATCAATGCTTCTTTCATCACAGATATCGATGAGAAGAGTGATTTGATCCATATTTCAGCTCAAAGTTCTCTCTCAAAATACCGTACATGAATCATCTTGAAATGACAGATTAAATGTGCCTTGGCAGTCTTGACTGGGACGAGCTTGGGTTTTTCCCAGTCTTGTTAATCCCTGCATGGGAAAGACATCTTGAAATCCTGTAGAGAGTTCTTCAAGATCAGTTGATTTCCGTGTATGATCACATTTAAAAGTAGCCTATTACCATTGAGTCAAGTTTTATCCTTATTTAGATCAAATATATCTATCTTGGAGTGTGGAACTGGAGTGTGGGGCCAATCATGGGAAGGAGATTGAACTGGTTTTGGCCCGATAGTTATGCACAAGTCTCTATCCATTGTGAACTCGGAATTCTTATGTGGACAACATCGGCTTAAATAATCATCTCAACCTTAGCTTGATTTTCACGCTTGTGCCAAGCTTGTACCAAGTGCAGTTTTTGGCCATTCCAAAGATACGAACAAATGTCCCATGACTAACTTGGAAACAGCGGGACAATCATGGAACCAATCATCACGGGTACAATTATTTTCAACGGAGGTTTGTGCCAATCCTGGGACAAGCTTGGGTTTTCCCCAGTCCTGGCAATACCTGCATGGATCTTCTGACATGATATGAGAAAATTAAATGTGAAAAAATATTGGAAAATTTGTCATCAAGGTTGTTGGGAACCTTGATCATCGAGCAATAGAGTTAAGAGACAAAGCCTCGTTGAATAAATCAAAACACCTCGTCATCCATCACTTTTTCTCTCCCATGTCAATATACGAGACAAGTATATAATTACTAATGCAATCCATCGCAATCCAGGTGTCAATCGCTCGAACAATTTGCATGCTATATGATTAATCACCCGATGAACCGGGATTAACGACTGATGCAATAGAGTTCTATAACCAAAGAATAAATCGCGATTTAGCACTTCGACTTGATCATTTGTCCTCACGTGATCTTAAGACGCGATCATCATCCAACGATTGTTATTTGCTCTCCATCGCTTAGCATCTTCTTCCTCAACGTTCTCTTATTTCCTCTCACCACGTGTATATTATAAATGACAATGAATCTATTTATTATGTAACTAAATCAGCAGGTAATCGATACGATACGTGGGTGTTGGGACCTAGAGGATCGTGAACGATGACTACTTAAATCATTTCTAATATTCTTTATTCTTCAATTCTCTTGACAAATTAAGGGAGAAATGAATTAAGAGAGACGATGATGTGGTCAAATCCAATTCGGCGGTACTTTGCGATGTCTGTTTTTAAATGATTATATTTAATGAGCGATATTTAATAGCGAATACCGATACGGATTCCGTTAGAAATATTTTTCATGACTCATTCTCATCTGCTGCGTTCAAACATATATTATAATAATTGTATGAAGGTATGATATCATTTCCTGATTCAGATGTAAGATTGTGTAAAATTATTGTGTTATTCTTCTTTTCTTTGTCGTTCTTTGTTGGAGAAATTAGTTCGATGAGGTTCGAATGGTCCGAAATTCACGCATCACTGGATTTATTACGATATACACGGACCACCGTTTACCATACAGATATCAAGACTGTTTTTCGTTCTGACGAACGATCATTTCATTAACCCACTTTTCGAGTATATTCGAATGTAATTCAATACCAATTAAATTAGAGCTAAGGGCATCTAAGGTTCGCTTTACTTATCGAGAAACACGATGAGATGTTCTTTGAATTTATACTAATCTTGTCTTTGATCAAAATCGAAATTTCTCTATAAAATATTCTTTAAAAAATTAAATATGAAAAATAAGAAATGAAAAATCCAAAAGTTGATGACCATACTATAGCAAACATCTCCCCATATAAAAATGTTTAGGTTCTGCCAATGCTGACGATAGAACATAGCTTGGCGGAATGTTGACAGCCAAGGCTTGGCAAACTATAAATATTTAATGTTGCACCGATATCGGTGTTCAACGAATTCAGGTTGTCAGTGTACCATTGATTCACAATTCCACCAGGCTTGGCGCTTGCTAGGCTCATCCTTGGTCCAACATTGAGCGAACAATAGATTATTCTATCGAAAGTGAGGATCTTTCGGAACGTGGTTGAATATTGCCACAAACTTTGGTCTGGTCTGGATAAAAATTGGTTTCCAATGTAGCGCCGATCATTGGTAATAGCATGGCTCGATATTGGCATGCTCCTCAATTTGAACTTTTGATGGCTGAATTGCTAGCTAGTCACCGATCGAATGTTTCTCGTGACCAGGAAAAGATGTATACAAGGAATATATAAGGCTTAAATAATTCTCTGGAAGAACAGTGAATCGCTCTTTGTTACTGGTTACACCAGAGGGCTCCTACCGCTGATCCATATTGTGTACACTTCTCATGGCAAACTTCAGCGACACAAAACACCGAGTTGTGTATAGATAAAATGGGAAAACACAATACTTTCTCAAATAACATATATTAGAGATTGTGAAATGCGCATAATTTTCATATATTTTTGGGTTAATTATTTTTCACAGTTTTATCATTGGCGCAACAAATTGGGTGAACAAATTTTTCTATTGTTTGCCAATGATGGTTCATTTCATTGCCATTTCTGCGCCAATGATGGGGTTCCATTGAGAAAATACATTGATAAATCATAAAATGATGTTATCATTCCAGTGTTGCGCCATGCTTGTTTGCCAAGCCTTGGCCATACTTTATCCAAATTGAGCCATACTAGCGCCAATGGTAAATTTCTATACGGGTTGCTTCTCGATGAGGCATTGTTGTTCATTGAACATGTACACTGAGAAAACGTTCCTTCCAACCACACAAAATTTTGGTTGAAATGAACGCAAAGAAACTTTTTGGTTGGCTGAAATAAAATTTGTTTAAGGTTTTTTAGGGTTAAATTTTGTTTATCCCAAACAAATTTCATTTCAGACAAACAAAAAATTTCTTCACGTTCATTTCAAACAAAATTCTGTTTGGCTGAAACAAACTGTGTTTTCAGTGTATTGGAAAACGTTCCAATTCTTCGCTAAGTATTATTGCATTAATAAAAATTGTTCTTAGCTTACGTTTTCGTTACGCTTCGCTTCATTCTCATCGAGTCTACCCAGATTTATCCCTCTATTTTTCTTCTGTCAATGTGTGGAGAAGTGAAAAGAAGTGCAAGTGCAACTGATATCAAATGATTCAAAGTCACAACAAATCAACGTGACAAAGATACTAATGAAAAACAACTTTCCCAGTATATCAAGAAAAAAAAGAATCCCAACAGCCGGCTATTAAAATAAGCATCAATTGCAACTAGAAAATGTGTACAACGCAACAACATAATTGATGCAATTCACTTATCGTGAGGAATATTCATCACGAAGTTAATGGCGCCAAGTATGATGAATATCTTATAATATTGGTACCTTTTCGCGTGATATGGTACGGTTTATAATTGGATTCTGAATAATTGCATCGTACATTAACGATATACTCAACGAGAAGAGAATGATTCATATACATTTGGACAAAACATGAATTGTAATAATAAGCATATGAAAACTCGAGCCTACTTTCCAAGGAACTCCCTGGGGGTAGGCAACCATCAGCCACGGAGGTACCACCGACGTTCCCGTGGTTGTCAAAACTACGGCTTCCTTCCTGATCCACGTTCCAATTCATCGATCGAACGAACGATGACATTGAGAAACAAATCTCATCTGAAAACAAGTCTACGAGAAACGAGATACCTCCTTCCAGCGTAAATTTGATAACCGATAAACACTGATTGTGAGAATTACATTTCGAGGTAAAGATAAAAAAGACGAATGATAAGTGAGAAAATTAATCGATTTATAATAAGGAATATTGAATAAACCACGGATCTTTATCTAATGTAATCCCAAGAGGATGGATTTAATCCCCCGAGTAACGAATGATCGATGAAAGACGGGGAATAAACATATCGTCATGGCGACTGCATTGCTAAACAAACCATTCTATTGCACATTATGCGGCAATTATTTGATATTTCGCTTCAATATCGGGAATGTGAAGGACGAGTGATAATATCATCGTCTCCGCTCTACGGTCCGTTTCAATCCAGATATTCCAAATTTGATCTCAAAGTTCTTGATGGTGTACGTTTATCTGTTCATGTCTGCGCGCGAGTGTACAGTGAGAATCGATTTTTCAAGAGTACACGGTATCTCAATGTCATCATCTAAGTAGCACAAAATTTCAGATGTACAAGCTGTGTTGTACATGAATTTGAATATTGTTCGAGAAAGAGAGACAATGGAAATTGTAATAGTCTTCTTTTCCCTTCCATGAGGATTTTGAAGAGTCGTTTGATCGGGAGGTGATCGGAATTCGACATTTAGCCGGTTTTCAGGCGCGAAATTATATAATTTTTACCTCGCTTCTTCTTCAACCATGACAGTTTTTCTCATCGAGCTGGGATAAATCTTCAGGGATCTTTTTTGGAATAAGAATCGAACACTGGATTCGCGAAGTTGTAACCGAAGGTCCAAGGTCGCAGCAATTTCTAGTGGAAAAATTTCTAAAATTTCTCAGAGAATTTCAGTGATTTCCAGAAACATTCACAGATGTTCATTATAGACATTCGAGAGAATTGTGTGTTGCTGAAGTTTGAATCGTTTAACCAGGATAGAAAATTCCATGTTCGAGCAACAGAGTTTATTTTACCTCCGACGTAAAATTTTCTATTCTAATTCTAATGGCGTCTAAATGCGAGCACGATTTTTTGACATTTGATGGATTTGAATCGTTTATTGAAACGAAACAAAAATTGAATCCCACAAAATTTGATGAATCATCGTGTTTTATCTTTTCGAATTAAGCCCTTAGAACTGGAAATATCATTCAAAGAACGCACAGCAAGAGTTTTCAGGTCTTCAACAGCTGAGTATTTCGTTATTCGGTTACTAATCCGTTTCAATAAACGATTCAAACTTCAGCAACATAAAATTGTCACTAAAAAAACGTGCCCGGAGAGTGAGAGTTTTTCAGAGCTTATTTCAGGGTTTTCTCAGAGTTTTTCAGTGAGATTCAGAGTTTTGCAGTGGAATTCAGTCCCTGGTGAAAATGAAGCGTGTACACGGAGCGCGAAGAGAGCGTATACGAAGCGAAAAATGTTTCAATTCCCTTTTCCCGAAGCGGGAGTTTCAGATACTCTTCATAAGCTCTCGATCCCGTTTCACACACGCTTCATGTGGAGTCATAGTGAGTTACATTAAACGTGTACTGACTTCAAATAATATCTTCAGACGATTGATCCCAACAATGATTCATGGCTTAGTGGATAAAACCCTCGTATGACATGGTGAAAGTGATCGGTTCGATTCTCGCTATGAGGTGCAATTTTTTTATTCAGGTTTTATGAATTTTATACGCTTCCTTTGCTTCAATTCCCTTTTCGTACATATACTTTGCGTAACTCTCCCATTCAAGCTTCGTTTACTCTTCCTTCTTGTTCCCATTTCCACCAGGGGTGAAACTTTCAGAGATATCCAGAGGAATTTTTTTCACCAGGGAACCCACATTCAGGCAATGATTGTGAAGTTTAGTAGGAAGATTTTAGAATTCCAATAAACTGCTACCAACAGCTCATGAAGATGAATCTGTCGAGTCCAGTGTTTTGTCCAGCAAATTCGCTGGATCTTATGATTTCAATATAAACCCTTTCGCTGTAAAGTGGGTCTGTGTGACCCGGACATAAATTTGGAAAAATAAAAAAACAGGTATTTCTGAAAATTTTATCGTATATTAGAAGGTTCAAACTTGTCAAATGAAGTTTGTCGAATTTTTATAATCCCGTTTTGTGCTCATATTAGGCCCCGGGTCTGTCAAACTCACCCTGAATTGAATAATTGGCGAAATAACGTTACAGTGAAAGGGTTGAAACTTTGAAGTTACGATGAGTCCCCCCTCAACCAGCATCAAAAGCGGATTCACAAAATTCAGGAAATTTCTTTTAAAAATTCGCGGGAATTCAAACTCTAGATTCATCCAAATTGGAAGGTTCAATGCGAAATTTCATGAAATCGGGATAGTTTTCCTCACCAATCCACAGAATCTCATCATCATTTCAATCTGCACCAAGTACTTATACCCAAGCGTGTATTGCCTACAATGACAATGGGCCCCAGGCTGGGTCCATCCTCTTCAACCCAGTATTGGGGAAAGATGATCAGGCCCATGTTGGCTCAATCTTGGCCCTGTTGTGCTTTCCCATACAATTATGATTGGTAGAAGATGGAAATAATGAATCTTAGTGCGGGCACATTTGAACTTGGCCCCAATTTGGGCCAGCGTGTATGAATTTTGGTTCCACTTTGGTCCAGTCTTGAGCCCATATAGGAACGATGGGGCTCAACACTAGGCCCAAGACTGGGCCAAAGTGGGGATGAAATTCATGCCCGCTGGGGTAGAATTCAAAGCAACTTTCCGATTCAAAAAAAAGGAAGGGGCAGTATCGATTGCCTAGTCTGGGTTCAATCCTCGGGCAAAGCAATACACCCTAGCTGGGGATGATGTTGTCATCTCAGGGTTGGCCCCATTTGTCTGCCCAGCTTGGGCAGCATGGGCACCCACCCTGGTCTCAGATTGGACCGGCCATTAATACACACTTGGGTAGAATTTCCACAAAGAGGAATATTCGAAGTAATGATGGACGATCAAATCTCTCAAATCTACTCCCTCTCAGCTGATATCCGTTCCAGGAAACTTTATCACATATTGTCACACGTTTCCGGACACCTGTTGTAAAATTCTGATTGGGTTGCTGAAGTTCAACAATCACCAGAAAAGAATTTATTTAGGCAGAAAGTTCGCAAATCGGTTTCATAGCTTTACCCTCTCTATATCACAAAATAAAAGAAAAGGCATCCAGTCACTACAATGTCACAACAAATATTTCCCTTGCAGACATGGAGCACAAACTTTGAAGGATACCGATACCAAAAATGACTGTTAACATGAAGAAATCGAGAATTACACCAAAGAGATGGGCGTTTGGTCAGAGCAAGGACTTCCGGGAGGTCATGAGTCCAAATATCCTGCTATGTACAATCCTCGGCATCTTTCCTTACAAATCTTCGTCGAATTGGGAAAGATCGAAACTCGGTTTCATCGCTCACACCCTCACCATCCTGTTATACCTGATTTACGTGGGTGGCTCCATGTACGTGTTACACGTTATGGAAGGATTGAAGTTCCTGAACAGAACTGCGTTCGAGGCACAAGCTAGTTTTTACTTGGGTTTATCGACTCTTATCATTATCGTTACGTACACCCACGCGTCATACAAAACGGAACTTTTCCAGCATCTGACCGTCATATCGGCGAATCTCCCTCGGAAGACCCTGAATCAATTGAGCTGGGCCTTACACGCTAAAGATATCATGGCGATGGTGTTTATGATCACCCAGTACGTCAATGTGTACTCCTCGAATCTGTATTTCGTATTCTTGAAGGCGGTTTTGCTGTACGCGACTACGGTGGTGCTCTCCGTGGACATGATGTACATGAACTGCGTGTGGGTGATAAAATCCTCTTTCAAAATGATCGTCGATAATCTGAACAATTTAAAGGAAACGCTCGTCAAGGACGATGAATTGCACTTCTCTAGGTAAATAACTGAGGATTAATTCTAGTGTTTGATTTGGCACCGGAGAGGAGTCCCGCATAGCATCGGATGTCCCATCCGGATTTGGAATGTGTATTGTTCTGGAGAATGTTTCAAGAAAATTGTCAGAATTTCTTTGTAACATTCTGGAGATATTCTGAAACATTGCTGAAATCATTGAGGTAACGTTCTGGAGACATTCTAAAATATTACTGTGATCATTTCGACGATATTCTGTCCGGGAGAAATCATGACAATCACATATATTAGAGAGCTTGCAAAATATTACTTTGGATTGACAAAAAATTTCTTCAGAGTTTACTTTCACAAATGTTGAACGAGCTTGGCCAGAATCACTTTGAGTGGAAGAAAACCTGCTTCGAAGTCAATTGTTAGGAAGTTACCCCAGCGGGGATTGAACCCGAGTCTTGCGAGTAAGAGTCAAAGCTTCTATCACGTCAGCGAATCTCCGTGATGACGACACCACTCTCAAAGTTTCAAGAATTCGTTCCCGTGAAATATCGACCAATCGATTCAGAATCTTCTGGCATAAAAAATGAGTAGATCGTGGAAGAGAGGTTTTTTTCTGACCTCAACTTTGAAATTATGCAAAGTGCTCTGAGTAAGATCGATGGGAAAACTTCGGGAATTTATGGGACAGAGACTTATTGATTCGGAATCTGCTGAAATGAAAAATGAATGACAATTGAGAATAACGTTTTTTGAAAAGCCCACTTGCAAATTTTACCAAGTGCCAGAATGAATTGATATGAGAATTTCCAAAATTTGTCTCCATAGGATGAACGATTCTAAAAACTCATGAAAAAGGTCTTTTCGAATAGCTGGGCTGCGTAGGCATTTTCTTCATCAAGCATGTGTTTTTCAGCGTAACGAATCAAATGTTTCAGTGAAATGAAGCGATTCGACTGCACGGAGAAAAAATCTAGGAACTAGCGCATGAGCACCGATGACGTATCAATCGCAAGAAGTTTCAGCGGCTTATTCCGTGGAACTCCTTGGGATAAGAATATGAACTTATCTGCACTTATCGCATTTCCGCATGGGATGAGCAGATAGGTTCATGCTTTTATTTCAAGAAAGTCTTCTTCTAGATTTTTTTTCCGAGTACCGGTAAAAGATGTGATTTTTTTTCCCCTGTAAGATAAGCATTTGTATTAACAAAGGAAATTTGTTGATCAAAATTTTTCATTCCCAATAATAAGTGTTTTTTCTCAGTGAGCGTTTGAAATCGAAAAAATCCTCTCTCACAAACCCTTTTCATTTTTCTGTGAAAGAAGCCCTATAGCAGAAATCCCTCTAGTAATTCTCTAGGCCTTGCGAGGCCTCACCAGGCCCTTGTGAGGAACTTGCAAGGCCTCGTAAGGCCTTGTCATCGCCTAGAGTGATTTCTACTGGGGAGAATTCCATCTGAGGAAAACATCTTTGTGATGGACGAATATTCACACTTCTGATCAAGTTTGAATTGATTAGCATGAATAACAAAATAATGTTCCTTCAACTTTCTAACTATCCCAAACCCAGGCTTTGAAAAATTTTAGAATTGTTTTATTCACAGAATATTTTCATCATAACATTGTCAGAACATTTCAAAATTTAATATACGCGATATTTCGAAGAGAAGATTGTCAGAATATTCATCATTCAACATTGTATACGTAATATTTATGCAATCTTCTGGCAACATTTCAACTGGAATGTTTCAAATGAGACATTCGTGATATTCTGGAAATATCTCTGAGACATTTAGTGCTATGTGGGCGTAGACGAAAATTCAGGAGGAAAAAAGCACTCCTGCGGGACTCATTATCTGTATATTTCATACTCTAGAGAAACTCCTCATACACGGTACAACCGGATCTATTAATATTTAGAAAAATGACTGTCAATTTAGGGTATTACCCTAAGGGAAGAGCGCGGGCATTTAGAGTCCAACTCTAAATGTCTTCCATTAGGGGTAATTAGGGGGGATGAAGGGGATCAAGCTTGCTTGAGACCTGGACCCTCTCCCGCAAGAGGTCGAGCTTTATGCTGGTAGTCCTGCCTCCCCGTGGCCCCTGCTGGTAACGCCTGCTTGGTCTATATGTGGGTCAATCAGGCGGCTAAACGGACTACCTCCCTCGGGACGACCTACCTCATTTGATGATGCGATCGAGTCATTGGACTCAGTAGCTAAAAATGAGGGTTTTTCCAAGCCACCCTGAACATAACATCTGAGTCAGGGGTTGCCTTGTCGGTGGTTTCGATCAAAGGTGCCAAATTTACTGGCTGTCATAATAGGACCTTGTCCTGGGGTGACAAATGGTGTTGCACAGATTGGACGCACACCGCGGCACAATCAATTATTATGTCAATTTAGGGAAAACGAGGATCGCTGGAAAATATTCGTAGTGAGTCTACTAAAAATTCGTGGTCGATGTATCAACAATTGATAGTTCCACTGTGAAAAATACCAATAAAACTATCAACTGTTAATATTTTGACTACGAATTTTTGGCAGACTCACTACGAATATTTTTCAGCGACCCTCTTTTTCCCTAAATTGACAGTCATTTTTCTAAACGTTGATAAATTCTTTTTAAATATTAATAGACTCGGTCTTTCCGTGTATTACACCAGAGTATATTATCACTCCAGATTGAGTAGTGTCGACAATTTTGAAAATCAAAACCTCGTTCAAATTTATTTTCAGAAAAACCTATCGGGACTTGAAGACCTCGATGCTCCTCGTTCAAATTCAAACTCTGAAGAAATATCATTTGGACGTCACCGATTGCGTGAATGCGTTGAATTCAGCTTTTGGGGTGCATCTGTCGATCACGGTGGCCCTCACATTCACGGAAGTCACTTTCAGCCTCTACTTTTACACCCTTTATAAATTCTATGGAACAGAAGTCCAGTTGGGAACTCAAATTTGGTCGCCTTATTTCATAGCTTCGGTCGCTTATTATACTGTGAAAATAGTCTTGATGATCTGGTCTTGTGAGGAAGGAAGGAAAGAGATACTCAAAGCGAATCCAATCGTACATGAAATTCTGGGACACGATGTGGATGAGAAAATTCAAAAAGAGGTAACAAGTTATCAAATTCTAACACCTCTCCCCTAGTAAAAATGATTCATATAAGACCTCATATAAACCATATACGATCATATATGAATGGAGGTTTCATATATGACCACATATAATCCATATTCAATGCATATACGGCGCATATACGGACCATATACGTCAACGTTTATGCATTTAAGGGCCGTATATGCACCGTATATGCATCGTATATGTATTTAATATGGATTATACGTGGTTATATCCCACATGGAACAAAAGTCTCGTTAATATCTCCAGGATATTCTAACAATATCACAATATCTCCAGAATGTTGCAGAATATTCTGAAAATATTGCTGAGACATTTATGCTATGTGGGATACGCAACCTCTATCCATATATGGTCGTATATGGTTTTTATGTGGTCTTATATGAATCATTTTTACTGGGGTTGTTGACTGAAATAATCACAACAACGAGTGCAGAGCTGACGTGAGAGACATTCTATCCCGTACTGCACCGGACATTTCTACGTTCCCTGCACGTGGAATCTTCATTCATCCACGTTCAATCCACGTCCACCATTTATCCACGTAGAGTCCACGGAGATACGACGTAGAAATCGGTGCACTGAGAACCCAATTTCTTAGATTGGAAGAAAATTTCTTTGCCCTCATTCTGGTAAATCTTGTTTTCAATGGGAAAAATAATTCATTTCAATGAAAATTTTTTGATTGAATTGGAGTAATTTTTTTCAGAATTCTTTGTTTCAGTTTGATGAAAACTTTTTCCTTCCAACTGAGATTTTTTTGATTGAACAAAATATTTATTGGAATAAAGACGAAGAAAAATTCCTTCCAATCTAAAGAATTGGACTCTCAGTGTGGATGTGCTGTTAGGGTATTGTAGACAAAAATGTAAATGCTACTCCCTGGTCGAAAGTTTCAACGCGAAACTTTGTTCCAACGCTAATTTCTATTCGGAACCACTAGGGTTGCCACTCATAATAAATTTGTGTTCCATTAGAAGCTTCCGCTCGGAGCTGCTCAAATTCCGGCCTGGTACCACTCGAATGCCTGCTTGGTACCACTTAGGTTTCTGCCAGATGGAAACCCGAGTGATCCTAAATGAGGGCCTGAAGAATGAAGAATCAGAATTTATTGGACGGTTTGAGCAGCCTCTAGCAGCAATTATTACCGCTGTTATCAATCTTGTAATTCTGCCCTTGAACACGCGTTTAACGAATCTTTAATCCGGAGCAAGGAAATTTAACATTCAATTAGAAGAAAAAACAATTTATTGTCGTGTTTTCAGCTTTCGTTCTTCAGTTTGCAATTGTTACACAAGAACGTCCAATTTTTGGCCAGAGGGCTTACCATGAACGCCGTTCTTCTAACTTCGGTAAAGTACTTCCCCAGAGCCGGATTAAGGGGTGTCGTGGCCCGGGGGGGGGGGGTCTATCCCTAGTGAAAATATGTTTCCGAGAATTTCTGAGAAACTCTCAAAATTCGAACATTCTCTGTAAATCTCTGCGAGTCTCTATAAAATTCAGGATAATTCTGGATATCTCCGGAAATATTCTGAGCATTTCTGCACTGAGAGAAAGGTACCTAGTTGGGAAAACTAAATGTTAGTTACCGCAGCTAGATTTACGCTATTATTTACGCTAGCCAGACTCTAGTTGGGGTAAATAAAAGTCTACACTGTAAGAAACTTCCATCGGAAATTTTCTATACATGTATGTGAAGTAATTAACATATACATTGTATCAGAAAATTTCCATGCGTCGCGAAAGTGAATATACTATCGTTGGTTCGTAATTTTCCTATACATTCATGATAAAAAATATGTCACTGTACACAACACCCACACTCAGGATCGAACCCGGATCGTTCGGGTCGAAAGCGAGCACGCTACGACTTCAGCTGCGGCGCCACGCTGGATTTCAGGGAGAACTTTCAAGTACATCTTATACGCGATTAATTTCTTTTTCCCATCTGTTTGTCGGAAAATTTCGATACACGTCAGATTTCTAATAATAGTATAAGGAAAATTCACATATAGGTAATAGAATATCTATTTCCTATACGTGGTTGGAATATTCACATCCTCACGTGCAGGAAAATTGCGATTATTTTTGACAGTGCAGCTGTCTGAAATATGAATAGAATGGTTTATTCAATTAGAATAAAAAATCTATTTGTGACAAATAAAAATCAGCTGGCGCAACTAAATTTTTATTTACAGTGACTAAATTTTCTAGCTGTCGAATATTCGAATAGGTCCTTTCTCTCAGTGTGAAAAATTCTCTCAAAATTGAAATTCCTACACAGGGATGGAACAATTCGAGGCCCCTCTCGAGGTAAAAAGCGAGAGGAAGAAATGTCGTTCAGAGCTTTTTACATTAATTTCCTTCCGCAAAAAGGGGCCTGGGGCTATAGCCCCTCTCCCTAGACCTCCCTTGATCCAGGCCTCTACTTTCCTTATTCCCGTATTCGAATAAAATTAATAAATGATTTGATTTGCAGATATTGGGCAGCATTACCACATATTTCTTGATATTATTCCAATTCTTGACAGCATCGCAACCACAAGTAATATAGCATATTTATTTAGGAAATTGAGTGGTGAGAGAATGATGAAAAAAGTTTTTAATTTGATGTTTTATCATTTTGACAGAGTTAATAACCGATGTTCAATGATCATGAATGATGAAGAAAATCGTCTCAAAAATTGAATTGGAGCATTTGGATTTCAATTCTTTCTACGCAAAAAACAACCCTCATGGACGGATGAGAAGAATCGTCTGTATAATATTCCGAAGGAATCTTAGTGGAATTTTGACAAGATCCGATAATAGAACTGGTATTAGGGTCTTTGTTGCGTCGAAGAGGCGATGAATTTCCGAACTTCTCTCTTAGTTGATCAGTAATTACAGGGTGGATGACAAATTCCTTTCACTAAATCCCAGGATAATTCCAGGATTTTAGTATTACTACCCATCCTGGATTCAAGAATCAGAAGGAAAACTCCTACCTCTGAATTTCTTGGAGTGAAAATCCACTCCCAAAGAGTGAAAATACTGCAAGTCTAACAAGAGTGAGATTCCACTCCTGTAGAGTTCGTTTTCACTCCATGAGAGTGAAATTTCACTCTGTTGGGGTGAGAATTCGCTCTTGAGGAGTGGAAAGTCAGTCTTCAGGAGTAGAATCTCACTCTTCCCTGAACTTGCAGTATTTTCACTCTTCAAGAGTGAATTTTTCACTCCAAGGAATTTAAGAGAGGAATTCCTTCCTCAAAATTATTTAACCGGAGAATTTTAACGAACCTCTCCGAATCTTCTTTCCATTTGTTCATAATACAATTCCGATTTCTTTCTAACTTAATTGAATTTTCAACTGGAATTATCAACATTGTTTTCGTGAAATGTGGAAAATTGTGAAAAATTCGACTGCAGGGTGATATTTGAGAAATCACAGTCTGTGTTTCTAACGACACTGACAAGAGAAAGTTATCTAGCTGCGACAAGTAACATTACTCGTCCCAGCTAAATTATAGTTGACGTCGATAAAAATCTAGTTGTCTAAAATATGAAGAAAACAGTTTGTCCAATCGAGACATCAACAATAAAAAATTACTGTAATTGTCAATGAGATTGATCGATCGATTGAAAGTTTAATATCACATTCGATGATCTTGGTTTCTGTTCAGGATTCCAGTTTCCAAATAAACCGGTTTATCGCGAGCAATGTCATTTCGCTGTAATTTATAGCAGTTGAGAACATCAGATCGTAATGACCCACTCTAAGATTGATCAAAATCAGAATATCGCATGCTGGAACTGATTTTTATCGGCACCTGTGGTTTGAGAAGCAACAAGTGACGATTCTAATGCTATGGTATTGTTTTAATCTCTGCCTAAAAGATCCTATTCAACCGATTGGATCCTGTTGATTAATTGATGAATTAATTTGAATATCAATTTTGCAACGAAACAAATAAGGAGAAATATATAACAATCTTCTGCTCCAGCAGAAATTCTACAGTTTTTGATGGGTGTTTTGAACCGTTGATTCCAAAAATTTACTCTAATTTCAACTAGAATCAGCATGATTGCAATGGGTTTTTTTACTATGTTATTTATATTCTCAGAAAAAATAGCTTTTGATTGATAAAAACTGTGATAAAATTCAATGGTATTGTTTTTAATATGTGTTAAAAAACGTAGACTGTTAGAAAATTTCTTAAATTTATGATGTAGAATTTGATAATAATTCTCAAATTTACTATTGAAGATGAAATATCTTGATTTCTCACTGAAATGTAACCATTATTTATTATATGAGTGAATTTCAATAAACTGTTTATGTAAGAAAAAACTTCATATCATAATATTCTCATCCCAACAAACACCGAAGGTCTTCAAGACATCTACAAGATATCTTTAGAAATACATCTTTTAGATACATCGGAAAGATGTCTTTTAGATATTTAAATGACATTACAAAAGAGATATCTTCACGATATGTCGAAATGATATCTTTTAGATATCTTGTAGAAATGTGAGGAACATCCTACATAACAATTCATGTCTTGCGACGTCTTTTAGATAAGTTTAAGATGTCTTGCGCAGCACATTTAGATGTCTTTTAGATGTCTAAAACTGTCCTTCGGTCTTTTAGATATCTTTTAGACCAAAGAAGAGTTTTAGACATCTGAAAGACATCTAAATGTGTTACGCAAGACATCTCAAACTTATCTAAAAGACATCGCAAGACATGAATTTTGATGTGGGATGTCTTTGAGGTATTTCTGAGAGACATCTTTTAGATGTCGAATCAACATAGTCTAAAAGACATCTTGAAAGAGTTCCTGAATATCTGTTACATATCTAAAGAACCCATACAGCAAAAGTTTTGCTTTGTCTAAAAGATTTCTTGTGCAACAGTTTTCACTGTCTCTAAGATGGCTTAGTTTAAGGAATCTGAAAGACATGTTGTGGATTTCTTAAACGAAGAAATTGTTGCATAAGAAATCTTTTAGACAAAACAAAATTTTGCTTGTATAGGAATTGTCTAAGTAAGGAGGGCAAAAGTCACGTCATATTCCTTTTTTAGAACTCATAAGTGAGTCCTTTGTACTGTCTGGGATATCTTCATGATTTCAAAAAGACATCTCGAAGATATCTTCCATGTATCTGAAATATATCTTTGTCAGCGTGTCTGGAAGATATCTTGTGCAAGACATTTTTGAGATATCTAAAACTTGTTGAAACTTGTTGCATAAGACATGTTTTAGATACCAAAAAGATATCTTGTCGAAAATCTTCCAAGACATCTCTCATGATTTTAAGACATCTTTTAGATACTAATAGATATCTTTTTGTCAACAATAATCATTCTCAAAAATGGAAATTTCCTCACATGAAATACGAATTAAAATTCACCCTGGTAGAAAAATTTCTCTGAAAATCTCTGAACATCCCACATAACAATTCATGTCTTGCGATGTCTTTTCGGTAAGTTTAAGATGTCTTGCGCAACACATTCAGAGACACTTTTAGAGATCTTTTAGATATCTTTTAGACCAAAGAAGAGTTTTAGGCATCTAAAAGACATCTTGAACTTATCCAAAAGACATCGCAAGACATGAATTGTTATGTGGGATTCCGGAGCTTTTCAATGAATAGTGTTTCAGAGATATTCATAGACATTCGGAGATATTTTAAGTGGAAAAAGGCATCCAATAAATGAGAGTTTGTCAGTGAAATTCAGAGAAATTTTTCAAAGAAATGAGTCAGATAACGCTGTACGATGAAGGAAACGTATCAAACTCGTTGGAAGCGAATTAGAAGATACTTTGGGGAATTATAAAAAGTAAACCTTGCATGAAGTGATCTTAAAAATCTATCAGCAACAAACCTTTATCCACTGTTCACACACTCCACACTTATATTACATCGAACCACATTTTGAAAAAAAATCCGTACCAATGGCGTTGTGATACAGATGAATTTTCAATTCTTCGACTATTGCGATTCGAGAAAAAAATATCACGACCTCACACGATGAAAAATGTACACGCGAGAACGCCACACAGTATTCGACTGTCATTGGTCACTGAAATATCATTCTCCACGATATCTGAGACATTGTGATGACAACTGAACTCATTATGAAATCAATTCCTTATTCTTAGCAAACAAGCGGACACATGTTCAAACCTTGGATCATTATATTTTATCTGAATATGTATCTAAATTTTATCAATAGTCGAATGTTAGATCTGTTTGGAAGATTGTACGATTTTGATATACTATCTCTATAAAATTCGACGCGAGTGTTCAACGAATCGACGTGTTCGATGAAAATGAATGAAATTTCATGCTTCTTGATTTTTCTCAAAACGCTCTGCTGGAAAAATTCTTCTCTCTGAGAATTCAAAACTCCTGAAAGATTGAGATATTCAGATTTATTATAAACAGAATAGCAAATCTTTTTGCTGAGACAGCTGCAAATTTGCTGTCACAACTAACTGGATTGCTGAGAGAGCAATATAATCAACTAGAGCAGTTGATTTGTCGCTGGGCTAGCAAAATTTTCACAATTTTGTTCAAGGAGCAAATATTTTTCAGTACCACAGTTAGAAAATCGCTGCAGTAGCTAATAAGATTGCTGTGATAGCAAGTAATTTGCTGCCGCAGCAGAAGATTTTTTAACAACGACAAAGAGAACTCAACAGAATTAGATTTCGGATTCACGGGGAATTTCTTTTTTCTCCATATGGCTTGAATTGGCTGCATCTTAATTTGCCCTTAGAAAAGTTTTTCTCGTCCATGCCAAATTTCCTTATTCTTTTTCGTATTTTTTCCCCGAAACATTCAGCTCTTTTCATTGTGTCCACGATTTTTCAATCCAAAAGGAAAAGAAGGAAATTTGCTGTGACAGCGAAATCTAATTTCGCTAGGTTCCTTTCAGGACAGAGAACTACGTGTTGACACAGCAATCTTGTGAGCTACGACAGCGATTTTTTTCGAATAAATTCTGCTAGAGAGATCAACATTTCTTGCTGCCACAGCTGAGAAGTCGCCGTCATAGCTAACAAGATTGCTGTGATAACAGACAGTTTTTTGTCAAGGCAAAAAATTTGCTGGTTCAGCAAAATCTGATTTCGCTGTCACAGCGAACTTTGTTTTTTCTCCGTGCAATTTGTCTTTGCTCCGTGTATCATAGATGAAATTAGAATAAAAACTTCTAGAGAAGTTCAGGAATAGTCGAGGAGATTGAAATAAAAGTCAAAGGGAGTCATTTGGTGGAATGTAATGTTCAATATTTCAGAAAACGTCTCATTCGAAGCTCGATTTTTTTCTGTATTCTCAATTTTGAAAAATATCCGAGAGATTCGGAGGAATAAATTCGGATAAAGTTATAAAGACGGTGAGAATTTCTGATAAAATTTCGTGAGATTTTAGAGCAAGTTTGTCAATCAAATTGAGGTGTCCTATTCCAAATTCTGAGGGTCCATTCAGGCACCCAAGTGGTGGAAAAATCTGAAATTTCAGAATTTTTTATGCATTTTTGCGGATTTTTTTTTTCATTTCGATATATTTCAAGACTGAGATGAGATGAAATTCTGAGAAAATTCACTTAAACTCATGATTGAGGGTACTTTTGAAAAAAAATTTCTGGAAAATATTTCTGTCACAGATTAAGAATGAAAAAAGATTTTGTTTCCAATTGATTTTACAGCCTTGTTAGGCAAAATATTGTTTGCAACTCGGAGAAAAAACTTTTCAAGATTTATCTGATTGCAACACTCGGCGTTTCCTCCTCGTTAAAAAATGTACCTACTATTTTTCACAAGGCTGTGTTGATACTGTTTAAAATATTGTCGAATAAAGTGGGCCCCAGCGTCAGTGTTTTGAAAAAACTCAGTTTATCAAGCTGAGTTTATCAAAAAAAAATTGGTGGCAGTCCATTTGGACAAGATCGTTCCAACCACCTATTTGGAAAGTATTTTCTCATTTCATTGCTGATTGGTATAAATTTGAATGGATTCTTTGAAAACTTCAACAAGTTCGTAATTCTTGATATTAATTTCTATTTCCACTTCGTTTGTAGATTTTGGGACAAGTAATAGAAGAAATTTCCAATCGTTTTTCTAGACAGAGGTTTTAAAACATTCCAGAAGAGGCATTGCTTTGCAATACGTGTAGATTGGAAATCATAAAGTAAAGATCTCAGATAATGAGGTTGCAAGTTCCATTCCATCGTTGATAGAAAAATGAACGAAACTACTCTATCATGACTTCATTGTTGGAATTCAAAACTTCCATAATTTTTCATATCACATAAATGATCCTGAGGTAGCTGCTGAGTGGCATGTTTTGCTATAGCACACGGTAAATGGACCTGTGATGATGTTGGGGGACTTTGAAGAGAAGAAGATTTGTTTTACAGAGCCGTGGAAAACAACAATTTGACAGCTGAGAAACTTTTTGAATGCGCGTCGATAAATTTGAAAAACTTTAATGTGTATTATTGTTCACTGTCTAACTACCCACGTAGAAATTGACGGATGGTCCAGTACCGGCTCGATGCAGGCTGCCAGGGTGCAACCGTTGACAGCCAAATGATAACGCCAAATAACTCTGATCCGGTACCGGTTACCAACATCAATTCAGTACTAGAAATCAGTGTGGTTCCGACATTGAGAACTGATACTCCTAGTATTGATCGCTATTCGAGTACCGACGACTGTTACTCAACCGTTATTTGCGCTGTCGTAACTTTGGAAGGTTTTGAATGCATTATCAAAATTTCTGCACTAAGGGGAATTTAGAGTGAAATTTACTATTGGATCATAGGATCACCGCCAACGGTTGCAAACTGGCAGCCTGTATCAAGCCGGTACTGCACCATTCGTCAATTTCTACGTGGCCAATCGAGTCTTCTCTCAAGGTACACGAGATGTTTAATCACATTGGTTCGGTACCGAATCAACGTTGGAGGCCAACGCTTGCGTACTAAAATTGTGCCGTTGTTGATCCAACATTGGTGGAAAAGTGGTCAATAACGGTTGGTTCAAATATCGAACCAGTACCGACACAAACTTAAAATGAAGTCGGTTAAGTACCGATCCACGATCGGCAGACAACCGTTGGTCACCATCGGCTCAGTACCGGAATTTCTACGTGGGTAAATAAAGTATTACTGTTGCCAGACTAATTATGGTGCTGCAAAATCACAGCGGAGCCACGATTGTTCATGGTGGACCTTTCCTACGTCTCGAAAGCTGCGTCCCGAGAAGCAATCGACTGAAAAATATATGGTTCCACCACGCGCATTGCTCTACAAAAACATTCATAACTCCCACAATTTTTGAGTCCCCCGAAAGATCAAAAAACGAATATTTGTGGAAAACTCAAGGCTATAAGTATGATGTTTTTCAGATTTTTGAAAAATACACTTTTTTCGAAAAATCAATTCAACAGAAGAAGTTTTTTTTCATTATCAATTTTTGACAGAAATATTTTTCAAACAATTTTTTTTCGAAAGTACACTCAATCATGAGTTGGAGTGAATACCCTCAGAATTTCATCTCATCTCAGTCTTGAGATATTCTGAAATGAAAGAAAATCGAAATTTATGTTACTCGTGCTATAAAATCCGCAAAAATGCATAAAAAATTCTGAAACTTCAAATTTTTTTATCATTTGCGTGCCTGAACAGACCCTGGGAATTTCAACGTTTGAAAATTTGGCGTGGAACGCCCCATATACAGAATAGCACCAGTGAAAAAATTCATTGCCATAGCTAAGTGTATCGTTGAGAGAGCAACATGATTGATACAACACGGAGAAAAAAACTAACAATAATATTGCTGGATTGACAATGAAATATTGTTATATATCAACCCACACTAAGCAAAATTTTGATACACGGAGAGAAAAAATTTACTGACGCAGCAAATCGAGGTATTATGTATAGAATAGCAAAAATTTTTGCTGACCTAGCTAAAATTTTGCTATAACAGCAATCGTGTTAGCTACGACAGCGATTTTTTAGCTGGGGCAGCAAAAAATGTTTGCTCCGCCAGCAAATTTTCAGTATTATATACAGAATAGCAAACAAGCTAAAAATTCGCTGTCGCAGCTAACAAGATTGCTGGAACAGCAAAAAATTTGCTGCTCTGGCAAAAGGAACCCAGCAAACGTAGATTTCGCTGCCACAGCGAATTCCTTCTTCTCCGTGTAGGAAACTTCCAAAGCAAAGTTTGGAAATCTTTTTTTCAAATATTTTTCAGTAGATTCACAAACAGTTTTAGTGAATTTTCAAACAATTTTAGCGATTTTCCAAATAAGGTTTGTCCGTTTACACAAATTGTTTGTCAATTCACTAGAATTGTTTGTAAATCTACTAAAAAATATTTGAAAAAAAGATTTCCAAACTTTGCTTTGGAAGTTTCCTATCAAAATTTTTCACAGTGCACAATAAATATCATAAAAATATGACCGTCGCTATTGCTCAATTGGCAACAAGATTATATTGTCAAGGGTATTGACAATTAAAATATTCAATTTTGCAATATTATATAGTTATATGAATAATTTATATTTAAATATTTGAAAAATATGACTTTTGACCGAGGAAAAAAATGTTTCGTCCGAATTTATTACAACAAACATTCTATCACGATTTGTTTTGGCTCCTTTGTGAAGCAAAGGCAATTTCAAGTTCCGCACACGGAGAGAAAAAATTTGCTGACGCAGCAAATCGAGGTATTATATATAGAATAGCAAAATTTTTTGCTGACCTAGCTAAAAATTTGCTATAACAGCAATCGTGTTAGCTACGACAGCATTTTTTTTCAGCTGTGACAGCAAAAAATGTTTGCTCCGCCAGCAAATTTTCAGTATTATATACAGAATAGCAAACAAATTTGGCTGGGATAGCAAACATTTTTTGCTGCCACAGCTAAAAATTCGCTGTCGCAGCTAACAAGATTGCTGGAACAGCAAATAGTTTGCTGCTCTGGCAAAAGGAACCCAGCAAAAGTAGATTTCGCTGTCACAGCGAATTCCCTTTTCTCCGTGCAGTTGGAAAGTTGCCTCAGAGCGAGATTTGAACCCGGGTTCTCCGAGTGGGAAACAAAGCCTTCATCATATTAGCAGATCTCCAAGATGACAACTGAGTACTTGAATTGCCATTTATTGTAATCCTCGACTTTGTTGAGAGTTTACGATGAGAATATATTCAAGGCAAACATAAAATTGTGCACGTTAAATGAATGAATTAGGATCCGAATCACAGGAATTTTTTCAGGAATGAATAAAACTTGTCAAATTTGTTTATAAAACTCATGTGAAGTTTGTTGATCAATCAGAAATTGAAATCAATTTTTGTGTTTGTGAATTCAAGAAAAATTTCAAGAAAGAAAGGTTAACCGTCTCCCGTGATGGATCCAAATGATTTTCTTATGGAATTAATTATTCGGTTTTATATGTTCAAAATATATAGCTGTTTTGACAATGAATGGATTTCGTTACAACAATTTATTTTGTTAATTCAATGATACTGATTGTGCTCGCTGCTTGATATTGTTTTGTCAAATTAACAATGTTTATTGTGAATTCAAACGGCAACTCATATTGTCATTTCAACCAGCGATTTTCGGCAATACAATTCTTGTTAAAAAAACAATGTGCGGTTGCTGTGAGAACAACAAATGGTTGTATAACCTACAATAAAATGTTAACATTTCTCATATCGCTGGTTCTACCATACACATTTTTGTCCGTGAAAAGTGTAAATTTTCCGCTGGAATAGCAAAATTTTGCTGGAGGAGCGAACATTTCCTGCCACCACAGCTAGAAAATTGCTGTGATTTTCTGTTGGGAAGTTCGTATCGATCAACGGGTTTCAATGGATGTTTTCACACTAAAATAATGAGAATCTCTCTACAAAACGAATCACCGGAAGAAACAATGAAACCGCAGTGATCTACAACATCGAAGTTGGCGACAACTACTCGCAATTACCATTTGTTTGATCTCACGTTTGTTTGCCTGTTCACAAATCGTCATCGATGCTTACAATGCACCGCAAATGAGAAAAAGAATCCCGAACGATGGTATCTCAAAGTTTGCGTGAAAACGTTCACGTTTGTGATCTGGGTAAAACATCGGAGAGTCAATTACCGAAACTCCCTCCAAACGCAAAATTTCATGTACGTTGGAAACGGCAGTTACAAAAACTGATTCTAGTATCACCGAGGCATCCCCTCACCCGATTCCACTTACGTAGCCGAGCATCGATAATATTTGAAAAGAGAAGACACGGGAGGTCGGCTCATTGGTGGATGATACATCCTTACAGCGATTTCAGGTAACACAGATTCTCGTCTCCCTTTGTTTTTCTCTTTGTATATAACCTCGCTTTGACGTAACGCATATACATCTCTAAAACCGTATCACCCACTCGTGTTACGCGATTACGCAACAGGTATGAAGGATTTTATTCCACATACCTATCCTCCTCGACCGATTTTATACGGAGAGGAACTTTACTTTCAAATGAAGAAGACAATCGTTGGATCGTGAATATGATTTCCAGTTGTCATCGACGTTCCCGTCATTTGATTCGCATTCTTGCGACAAAATTCCCACAAACGGGAATTGTGAGCGGAGAGAAAAAATGAGATTGCGTATTGAATTAATGAAGATTTTCCGAGATCGTTTGATCGACGTGGGTCATTCTTTATGATTATTAACGATGAACGGTGTGGGGACGCAGACCGGAAGTTATTTTCAATTTTTCTCTCTCTCTCTCCCTCCATCGTCGTCATTTACAAAACAATGAGGATGTCTCCTACATACGAAAATACACAACAGAACAATGGAAATAGGACTTGAAGATCATTGTCAAGACGAATGGAAATTTCATTCAAACTACGTATGATTTTATCGAGAAGAGAACCGGTAAAAATTGCAGATTTTTCAGTACCGTAAAGAGAACGTACGCTACTTTTTATTTTTTGCTTTGAATTTTCTTCGTCAACGCTATTGGTTTCCTGCTTGAGCTTGAAATTACCGTTAACGATGAACACGTGACGGATTGGTGCTGATGTTTTGCTTTTTCTTAACGAGAGCGACGATTGGGAGCGTTATGGATGTTAAAAAAACTTCCATTGAATTCTATTGACCGGTACCAACGTTCCAACGGTAAACAACTATTGAAATCCGTTGAAACCATTCAAAAATCCATTCTTAATAAATCCGAATGGATTCAAATATGCCTGTATGGATCCTTGATGATGTATTAATAGAAGTCATGAACGTGCAATTCAGGGAATACCAGCGAAACGACTGAGTAAACATTTTCTCGGTACCCATGTGTTTATGGACCAATGCAATGGCCCAATGATAGACCAAACCTGGCACAAGACCTGCCGATACTTGTTTTGAACTATTCACCAAACTTGGCCCAGGCTTGGGAATGATAAGATCAGGACAAGCTTGGGGCAATTCATTTACCAAGCATTAATCAATGCTCCTTTGATCGCAGATATGGATTAAAAAAGTAATTGATTTGTATCTTAGTTCATGACTTTCTCTCTCAAAATCCCGTGCATGAATTATCTTGAAACGATAGAAAAAATGTGACGAGACTGGGACAAGCTTGTATGATCATTGGAAAATTTGCGTTTTTTGATATTTCAATCAATTTTGATTCTATTGTTGAATTATGCTCAACCTAAACTAATAAAATCTCACTGAAATACCATAACATAAATCTTATAACGATCTGATCCCGTACGGAATCCAATTGAATTCCGTTTACACGTGTAAAACTAGCATGTAGGTTTAATTATGGCAGGAAGATCGGGTCAGCCCTGGCCCGATGGTTATCCCCAAGTCTTCAGCCATTGTAAATTCAAAATTCAGTCAATATTTATAAACATTGTGCCACTCATGTGGGCAATATTGGCACAATTGTTCTCAACGAATGCTCGATTTTTACACTTGTGCCAAGCTTGTATCAAATGTAGTGACCACATCCAAAATATTAACAAATGTACTATCACTGACTATCCATTGGGAACAACGGGACAATCATGGACCAATATTGAGCCAATTGTTCTTGAGGGAGGTTTGTTTCTGACATATGTGCCAACCTTGGGACAAGCTTAGGTTTTTTCAGTCTTGGCAATACCTGCATGGGTAAGAATTCTCCGCACTGAACCTATAAAAAGGTCTGAAATTCCCAGCAAATAATCTTCAGTACTTTATCTATCTCCCAAATTTCGAATTTCGAAGAATACATTTTTTTTACCGACTGAGAAAAGGTTTTCCTTGGAAATTTGAAATTTTGGCGATGTACCGCAATAGATGGAGTACTAAAGATCATTTCCTGAGAATTTCAGGCCTTTTTGTAAGTTCAGTGCGGAGAATTCTTACCGAGGAAATGTTTACTCAGTTGGTGAGCTGGTATCCCCTTAATGACGGCTATAGCCCATGTTAACTTTTTCTTTACACATGCCCAACTAATAATTCAATCGTGTCGTCCCGATCGAATGTGACTGAATTCCCGGTGGGCTAAATTTTGCTCTATTGAGGCCCCATGCAAGTATTGACAGGACTGGAAAAAAACCCAAGCATGTCCCAGGATTGGCACGTGTATCAGGAACAAACCTCAGTTAAAAATAATTGGACCCATGATGATTGGTCCCGCTGTTTCCAATGGATACTCAGTCATGGGACATTTGTTCGTATCTTTGGAATGGCCAAAAACTGCACTTGGTACAAGCTTGGCACAAGCGTAAAAATCAAGCTAAGGTTAAGATGATTATTCAAGTCGATGTTGTCCACATAAGTGGCACAGTGTTTTCAATTAGTGACCGAATTCCGAGTTCACCATGGATAAAGACTTGTGCATAACTATCGGGCCAAAACCAGTTCAATCTCCTCCCCATGATTGGCCCCACACTGCAGTTTCACACACTGAGATAAATATATTTGATCTCAATAAGAATAAAACTTGACTCAATGGTAATAGGCTACTTTTAAATGTGATCATACACGGAAATCAACTGATCTTGAAGAACTCTCTACAGGATTTCAAGATGTCTTTCCCATGCAGGGATTAACAAGACTGGGAAAAATCCAAGCTCGTCCCAGTCAAGACTGCCAAGACACATTTAATCTATCGTTTTAAGATGATTCATGTACGGTATTCCGAGGGAGAACTTTGAGCTGAAATATGGATCAAATCACTCTTCTCATCGATATCTGTGATGAAAGAAGCATTGATTGATGCTTGGCGAATCATTTGGACTAGGCTGGAACGAACCATTGACCCAAGCTTGTCCTGATCTTATCATTCCCAAGCCTGGGCCAAGATTATTGAATTATTCAAAACAGGTCTCGGCAGGTCTTGTGCGAGGCTTGGTCTATGATACTGTCTATTGGTGGGCGATACGTGATTTTGTACGTTGGTGCTCTTCCGCATCAGCTCATACCCTGTATTTTATGAACCCACATTTCCCATCCTTCTGAAAATCCAGTAATTTCGCCATTGCTGCCCTGCAAACAATCATTACTGCATTACTGCTGTTTCGATGGCCCGCAACGCCAATGAAGCGCCATTCCTGGCCCTTTGCAACGCCTACAATCGTGTTTGCTGGGTAACGATGGTTGGACCCAACATATCACAGCCAAGGCTTCGACCGGCATTAATCAGGCCAAAGATGCAGGAAACGCTATCGTTGCTTCAGATGAATCCTATTCAGGCGCAAATAACAAGGGTTTTTTCAAAGCCAGACCCAGGAAGCAGATGGAACTGAATAGAACCAGACGAAGAACTGTGGCAGAATTGAAATATAATCAAACTTCCTTTCAAGATCCCGCCTATGTTTCTCAGAACTCCTTCAACCTTGCGCCAATGTTAAATTTGTACTCGTACATTCGACACATTAGAAACCCGAGCTTTATCTAGCAACAAATCTGCCCTCTCGTCCATTATAATGGATGACTATAAAATTCTGTAACATGTTAAATAATTCCATTATAACGTATTACGAAACGCCAACAGGGTGAAGATACGGATCGTTATTTTAAACAGCACAAACGTTAAACCAACTTCTCGATGTAAAACCGACAATCTCCCTTGCAAATCACCGTTCACCATTTACAATGCAAAAATAGCGCACAAGCGATCCTGATGAAGATCATCATCACCGCCATCATTATCATTTCACCCTGGTTTTGATTTGCATAAGGTATTGGTGGGACATACTGATGACAATGACGTTGATCTATATTTACGCAACGGTACCGCACATCATCTCCTTCTATCGAATATCCAAGAGCTCGGGTCCAGAATATTGGAACATCGTGTACCCAGCCAACATTATCTGCCTTGTCGATATTTGCCTCAACTTCATTACCGCCTTTGCGTCACCAGATGGAAACGAGATATTGCTTGATCCAGTTCTCGTAACACGGTAAGAGACCTACTTTTACGATTGATACAATTGTTTCGATGACATACTATTATCGAAGATGAATACTCGATGCAAATCGTTCACATAATAAAACAGAGAATGGGGAAACGAAAGAGCAGGCATTTCAGATGAGATTTCGTTGATGTCGTGGTGAATATTCCGAGATACACTTGGAGATACATGTTTTGTATAGAGAATTTCATGCTGCTGCTTTCGAGTCTTCTGTTTTAAATTTCAAAAATTCATTCTAAATTATGTGTGGAGGGATGGAGGGGAACAGAACATTTGCCTATTCGTTGCATCGATTATAAGTGAGAATAATTCTCTTCTTTCGTAATTGATAGAAATTATGCGAGTGGATATTTTATCATAGATCTCGTATCTTCCGTACCCTACACGTGGTTCTTTCCGGTACGCATTCCCCCGCCCGGCCCACAAACCAACTCTTCGATCCTCATTTTCGCTGAATTTTTACCCTTGCTCAAAACTCTGCGTTTGAAGACTTTGAGGAATTATGTGCGGTGTATAAACAAGGTGAGTGTTAAAATTATCTCTTAATGTACATTCTACAGATTAGCATTGATAGAATTTGATAGACATGACCCAGCTGGAAGTTGCAGTGTTTCCAAATTGAGCCATCGCAGGCCCTAACTTCCTGTATGGAAATCAATACTGGGCATCCTAAGGTAGGCCCTGGCCCCATAGGGGTATATCCTAGGCATCCGATACAAGGTTGCCTACCCACTGCCCATGTGAGCCCCAGTTGGGATTGTCAGTATATTCCTAGAATATTTCAATCCAGCTATGCCCATCCACAGCCCGTACAGGCCACGAGTTGGCTACCATTGTTTTGCCTGGATATTTGATACCATTTGATACGGTGCCTAGATTGAAAAGCGTGACATTCCAAGTTGGGGCCACTTTTCAAGTAGGGATTATAAACCTGGCCCAGGTGTGAAGCTGGGAGAAATTTCCTCACGGATTGGCTCAAATCATGCCAACTTCATGCACAATATTAGGGAATATTAGGGATTTAGTGTCATTCTATGAAACTCTTCCGTGGCAAAATCTTCCCGAAAATTCTTCTACAACATGATAACATCTACAATCTGGTCCAATTCATCCAGCTGCTCGGTATTGACTAATAAAAAATTGGCGATGTTTAGTGAAATCATTACTCTCTAAAATTTTTAGAGTGAAATTTCACTCTTTAGGCAGCCAGAAGTGAGCTTGTTGAAATTTCGAATGAAATTCCCACTCTTTCAGAGTGGAAGTCTGAGGTTTGAGGTTAGAAACTCTCAGCCACTCCAATTTCAGAATGAATTTTCCACTCTAAAAGAGTGAGAGTTCACTCGAAACGAGTGAGAATCCCACTCGAAGCGGACTGGCTCACTTCTGAGACTAAACGGGGTGAAACGCGTGATTTTTCATTCTTCCAGATTTAGAGAGTAGAAATCAGCAGTTTGGAATTTGCAACCGATGAAGGAAGGTTTTTCCATGGATGAGAAACTTTTTTTTCACTTTTCAGGGGATTTAACACTTGGAAAGCAGAACAGTTCCTCAAAATTGGACCAGAGTTTTAGGGCATAGACATATCATATCCACCATGGCCCACTATCTGTAGATTGGGCCAAAATTGGATCGATACTGACCTCTAAATAGGCACAGTTCTACAACCTGAAAATGATCGTGAATGAGGTAAATGAGTAGTACAGTAGACTCCCGATTTAAGCACCATCCGTGTCTTTTTCTCACATAAGATTAGATCCCGAGTAAAACAAGGATACGGATGGTGCTTTAATCGAAAGTCTACTGTAATTGTGAGTGGAAAAAAATGCAAATTTGGCATGGTATGTGGTGATTTGATGTATTAATACCATGAAGTGGAAACTATCGGCCGTAGAGCTATCGGCCAATGGTCATAACTTCTTACAAAAAACTTTCATCATGGATTTGAGCGTCTGAAACGGTTAGGGCAACGCTGTTTAATCGATTCCTAGTGTCAACCAAGCTTAAGGCGATTCACCACAAGCCAAGTTACTAGATCTCTCCTCCCAGTTTTCTCAGTAATCAATGAATAGAATCAATTTTAATGAGCAGTTGCATCTTCTTAGGCTATTGAAGAAAATGCAGCTACTCATTATTTTTCATTTTATGTGTTCGTTTCTAAGAAAACTGGGGGGAGAAATTTGGAATCTAGTAACTTTTGCAGGGAGTGATGAATCCTCTTAAGCAGCGTTCAATCAAAAGTTAGAACAATCGGTTGATATATCAACGACCTACAGCTTCCACATCATATTAATACCCTGATCAACGTAACTCAAAATAGTTTTCCACACTTTTCTACAAAAGTGTCCGAAATGCAGGATTGAGGCGTAGATTCCTCGGCCCTACTCGAAGAATCTCATTGAACGTCCAATGTGGAAATTCAAACCGGGCCCGCACAGTGTGGCATTAGACGCATTTAGCGCTTCAAAAGTGAAAAATTCGAGATGCAAATCCGGAATATTTGAACACGCCATGTTTTAGTAAACGAACTGACTGAAGAAAAACTGTAGTTGTTTGACTTTTATCGCGCGGTCTTCGCGGAAAAAACCTTGGATTTGTTATGTCAGGAATCTATTTGAGTGTTAGTAAGGGAGGAAGTTGCGAATAGACGCCGTGTCGTCAAAGACCCTCCGGAAGATAGTTCGTTCATTCTAAATATGAATCTCTGTCTCATGTAGCTCAGTTCACACTGTTATGCTTTTATTTCCCAATTACGTATTTTTGCGTGGCCTTCAAATAATTTCACATACAATTTCAATCATTGTGTAGTGACTTTCTCAAGTCTAGGAGAGAAAAACTTTCTTGTATTGCCGGATATTGTGTTCGCTCACTGATATTCCTGAAGAACAGTTTGTCCCCTTCTTGTAGATATCTTCTGTGCCTGTGGATAGCTGCGAATCTAAGTTTTATATATTTTTGAAGATGGCGGGGAACGGCGGCCCTCACGCTGATGTTTTCCGCTTATGGTGCGAGACAATTACAGAGGAAAGATTCAATGCTATCTTGGATTTTATTTCGAATTCCCTGGTGAAAATATTTCTACGCTAAATTACGCCAAAAATTACGAAATATCGCGTCAATCTACGTCCCACAGCTTGGCATAGTTTTACGTAATTAGGCATCGAGAAAAATATGAATATTTGTGCCAAATTACGCGAAATTGAAGCAGGGGAGTAGAAATATGTAAATTTGGCGTACTTTGACGTGGAAGTGCGTAGAATTTTCTACGTTTTTTTACGGAAGTGTCCGAAATGCAGTATTTAGGCGTAGTTTTTGGCGTAATTTGGCGTAATTTGGCGTAGAAATATTTTCACGAAGGTTTTCACGACATAATCAGCGTCATATTCATGATCAGCGACTCTGAAACCTCTCAGATACAAAGTTTCAAGGGAATCAGATGAATTTTCAAACTTTGGGCCGCCATAATGGATTCGCCATTTTGAATTTGGGAATTTCGACAATGAATTCATAATCAGCGAGCCCAAAAAGTCCCAACCACCGAGTTTCAAGGAAATCCGATAAATTTTTGAATTTTCGTCCGTGGTATTGGATCCGCCATTTTGAATTTTGAATTTTTGAAAACAAATTCTTAATCAGCGATCCCGAAAATCTCTAGAAGATAAATCTCGAGCCATTCTGATTGATATTGAATTAAATCCGGCTAGATGGTGAAAATACCACACGGTGGCCCGGTTTCAATTTCCACATGGGCGATTGATTCTCATTCATTCCAATGCAGAAAACTGATTCAAACTCATTGACAATCCATTTTCAATGGGTTTGAATCGGTATTCTACATCGGAATCAATCGGTTTAATGAGATTCTGCTTCTTCAAGCAGGGGGTCATTCAACGCAAAAAAGAGAGCAAGAAAAACACTGCCTTCTAGGAATTTCTATTTTTTCTTTTTGGATTCATTATTAAAATCCAAGGCTTTGTGGACAATTGAAGACAGAAAATAGCCGGCTCTACAGGCGTACTATCGATACGAAAACTGTTACAGAGCCAGCTCTTATTCCAGAATTGATCGAGTACCAAGTTGAAATTTCAAAGTGCACGAAGAAGTTTACCTTCAAATCGACCTTTCAAAGAACTACATTTAATGCTCTATATGTAATTCAAATATTTGAAAAGAGTTAATTAAATAAAAAAAGGAGAAAAGAGTTGTGCAAGAAGATAATTTCGAAGAGAATCTTCGAAAAGACGTTCATTCTTTAATTTGTAAACAAGTTATCTATTTTATTATCTTCTGTGATAAAATTAAGTTTAATTCAAACTTCAGGAGAATATCGATTGAGAAATAGCGATAGTAATCGCCGTAAAATTACATCTCCGATATTCTAAGAAAACTCTGACATTTGATCTTATATTCTGTTGAAACGTGGATCTGAAGAGCGTTCTTATACGTATATTACGCACTTGTAGACATTAAATTGTATACTGTGTCGTGAGAAAAGAAACAATTTTATGAATTTTTGAATGTGGGGTGTTAATGTCACTTTGATAAGCTGCAACAAACAACAAATTTACAACCAATGTGAGATGTTAGCATACATCTAGCAGCAGTAGAAAGCACTGAGAATATCCATTGAATTCAGATTGTACCCTGCTTAAAGAATCTCATTGATTTCGATACAGAAAACCGATTCAAACCCATCAAAAATTGATTCTGAGTGGAAATTCTTTTGAATGAACAAAATATTTGTGTCTGTCGAAGAAATATCTATTCGGACATATTGAAATGAAAATTTTTCAGATTCAAAGAAACACTTTTTTGTGTATGAAAACTCTGAAACTTGTAATCGAAATCAAGTTCAATCAAGAATTCGTGAAATTTACTGCAAAGTGTATTAAAATTAATATATACATAGAAAATCATAGGTCTGTATGAGATATCATAAAATTTCATATGAAAATTCAGAAAAGTTCTGAATATTGATACAAAATTGATATGTTAATTGCTTCACATAAATTCATATGAAATTGAGGAAACAATTTTTTACAATGATACTTCAGTTACTTTGATTTTGTTGATGAATGTTTTGGGGCTAACTGCTACCTCACTTAAAAAATCTCACTGAATCGATTAATTCTCATTGATTCCGATGCAGAAAACCGATTCAAACCCATTGAGAATCAATTTTTAATTTTATTTTGATTTTAAAAATTGAAAATTGATTCTCAATGGGTTTGAATCGGTTTTCTGCATCGGAATCAATGAGAATCAATCGGTTCAATAACACTGTAAAAAGAAAGACTTAAATTCAGCTCATTTCATGGCTGAATCTATGATGCAAACAAATTAAGCCGAAAAAACAATCGCCGACACAATGGAAAAAGCATTGTCTGAAATTAAGATGCAAACAGATTAAGACTTCTTTTTACAGTGAAGAATCAATCGGTTCAATGAGAATCAATCGATTCATTTTCTCCCAATCAAGATTATCGAATGCTTTTTGTATATCTACAAAACCCATATACACAGACTTCTTTAACTCTAGTCTTTTCTCTACCACTGTTGCTGAAATTGCTTCTCACGTTCCCCTATTTTTCTTAAAACCGAACTGATCTTCCGCTAATCTACTCTCTATTTTATTCTTCATCCTCCTGTATATAATTTTTGTCAGTATTTTTGAGGCATGTGAAGTTAACCTAATCGTTCTGTAGTTCTCACATTCGTCTGTTTGCTTGTCCTTGTTTTTTCGGAATGGCGACAATTTTATTCTTTTGGAAATCTTTCGGTACTTCTCCATTTTCGCACATATCTCTGACAAATTCGAACAGTGCGTCACGAGTTCTTTGACTAGATACTTTGATAAGATCCGCACTTGTACCATCTATTCCTGGCGCTTTATTATTTTTCAATTCTCTCAAAGCCCTGTCGAATTCTGATCTCAAAATCGAATCTCCCAATTCTTCTTCATCGACATCTTCCTCCCTCTCTAGAAATCCTATTAGGTGTATAACTTTGCTTCCGCCGTTTTGCAATAGATGGCTGTAGCGGTAAGTGGTAGTTGAAATAAATAGATCATAGATGTCATACAATAAGCTTAGGTATTTGTAAACATAACGCCATCGAAATATCAGTCGATTTGTGTCTGCATCATAAAGTTGTTCTCGATTAAACATGTCAGCTTACGAGCCAAATTCTCGTCATTTGCGGGAGGTTTTAATTTTCTGCTCTAATATGAAGAAATCTGTGGCTGAGGCTCATCGAATGCTCTCAAATACCTATGGTGAGGCCGCTATTGGTGAAAGAACGTGCCGAGAGTGGTTTCAACGCTTCAAGAACGGTGATTTTAACGTCGAAGACCAGCATGACGGTGGAAAAGAGAAGGTTTTCGAAGATGCAGAATTGAAGGCATTACTTGATCAAGACTCGTGTCAAACGCAACAAGAATTGGCAGGATCATTGGGAGTGACGCAACCAGCCATTTCAAAACGCCTGAAAGTCATGGGAATGATTCAGAAACAAGGAAATTGGGTGCCGTACGAGTTGAAGCCGAGAGATGTTGAACGGCGTTTGTGTGTTTGTGAACAGCTGCTTGCAAGGCAAAGACGGAAGGGATTCCTGCATCGCATTGTGACTGGGGACGAAAAATGGGTTCATTGAGACAATCCCAAGCGCAGAAAATCATGGGGATATCTCGACCATGCTTCCACGTCGACGGCCAAACCGAATATTCACGGTTCCAAGGTTATGCTCGGTATTTGGTGGGCCCAGCTCGGCGTAGTGTATTATGAGTTGTTAAAACCGACTGAAACAATCACAGGCGATCGTTATCGAACGCAATTAATGCGTTTGAGCCGAGCATTGAAAGACAAACGGCCGCAATACAACGAGAGACATGATCAAGTGATTTTACAGCATGGCAATGCTCGACCCCATGTTGCGAAAGTGGTGAAGACATACTTGGAAACTTTGAAATGGGAAGTCCTACCCCACCCGCCGTATTCTCCAGACGTTGCTCCCTCGGACTATCACTTGTTTCGATCAATGGCACACAGCCTAGCTGACCAGCACTTCCGGCCTTATGAAGAAGTAAACTAATTGGATCGATTCGTGGATCGCTTCAAAAGATGACCAGTTTTTTCAACGCGGGATTCGTATACTGCCCGAAAGATGGGAGAAAGTAGTGGCCAGCGATGGACAATACTCTGAATCATAAATGTATAACCAGTTTTTTACAATAACGCCTCGAATTTCGGAAAAAGAAACGGTGGAAGCAAAGTTATACAACTAACATATTATCGCTTCTTTTATACATTGTTCTATTTTTTCCTCCGTTCTTATCCAATTGTCTCCCTAGAGAATTTTCAATCTTACTGCTTCTAGATTTCATTCGTCCAAAAAATGCCTCACCTATTTTTCCTAAATGTAATCTTACTTTTATATCTTGATATTTTTCTTCTAACCATTGTTCTTTTGCTTTCCTTGATTCTCTTATTATTTCATTCCTCAGTGACTTGGATATCTGCTGGTCTTGTTCGCTACTCTTATTCTTGTATTCCCTCCCTCCATTAATAAAATCGAGAATTTCTTCCGTTATCCATGGTTTCTTAGATTCTACTCCATCGTTCTTCAAAATTTCATTTGCACATTGTTCTATGTTCCCCTTCATGTTTGTCCATCTACTCTCTATTTCCAAGTCTTTCTCTTGTCGATTCTCCAATTTTTCATCCAACATCCCTTTGAATGCCTCTGGTGTTTGTTTTTGTTTAATATTCTTCAAATTCCATCTTTTTTGCATTTCCCTTTGCTTCTTCAGAGCTTCGAATTTCAGAGAACATTTCATCAGCAACATATTGTGATCATTATCTATATCCGCACCTGGATAAGTTTATACAGCTTTTCACTTGATTTCTAAATCTTCATTTTACTAATAATATGTAATCAATTTGGTATCTTGCTGTATCTCCTGGCATTTTCCAAGTATACATTTTTTCTTGGATGATTTTTGAATAATGTGTTGGTAATAACCATTTTATGACCTCAGAATTCCATTGAACGTTGTTCTCTTTCATTTCTTTTTCCCAACGCAAAATCTCCTATTATGTTGCCCTCTTTTCCTTGCTCTACTACCGCATTCCAGTCGCCTATGATCATTAAATTCTCTTCTTCCTTTACATATTCTATGACTTCCTTTACATATTCTATGACTTCTGCTATCGACAAATGTAGAGCATAATAGTTTTGAACAACGTATCGTATGTAAACTCGAATGGGCATAAATCGGCGTAGTATTGTACTTACTGTTTCTTACTTTCTGGCGTGGATGATTATAGCGAAGTGTAATTGTTGTCAATGTGAAATAACTAAACGTGGGAATGAATAGTTTCCAAATTACTGTGCAAACGGCGTAATAAAATTGTTCTTCAACTTTTGGCGTAGACAAATGAAGGTCGAGTGGAGTTGTTACGATGATGGGACATTTATGCGTAAAAATACGTAGTATTCTACGCATATCTACGCATAACAGCTCATAGCATGACCCCTAGTAGAAATATCACAAGTTCTTCCTCATGACTCATGAGTTATTTGCAGGGAAAAACTTATTAAAATAGAACTAGTGAGCGACTCATGAATCACTTGTAAATCTTATCTGACTAGCGATGTTTGGATAAAACTTGTGAATTTCTTGCAAGGTTAATCCAAACATTATTAAGATTAGATTTATACATTATCAACTAAAAACATGAATAAGCAGCTTTATCTATTAAATCAATATTATTCATTAGATTCATATTTGGATTAATTAATTTTTCTGGATGACAGGTAAAAAAATGTTTCATGCATGTACACTAAAAAAACTAATTGATCAAATTGAAGACATGTCTCTTTATTCTGAAAATAGAATCCTCTCCAGACAGTGTTCTTTTCATGCAAGAAAACAATGTTCCTACCAGAAAACAAAATTTTCTGAGTTGAAGCAAATTTGTTCAAACTAAGAACATATCTGAATCAATTATAAATTCTATAATAAGTTTTGATTTTTACCCTAATTATTCTCACAAATGCCATGTTAGTTTCTAATAAGTTCCTCGTTGGATAATCATGACTAATTCACTAGTTTCGATAAATGAAATCTAGTTAGTTGGAGTGTTACATTTTAGTGAGTGCCTTGTGAGGTTTCCTCCCTAGTCTCTCAGGAGTAAAAGAGATAAACTCGTAAGTGCCTCATTATTCACCAGGGAATCTGTTGTGAATTCTTGGTTCCATTATTTTTAAATATATCCCTAGTAAATATTCTTCCCGTCAACATCACAAACATTCATTATGTTCTCTAAATGTCAACAGGAAGTTCTCTAATGCGTCGATTCCGAAAATCTTTTTGACGCCTTTCTCATGAGGTCTGGAAGTTACCTCATAAGAAAGGCATCAAAAAGATGTCCGAAATCGACGCATCAGAGTACTTTCTGTTAGCATTGAGAGAACACAATGAATGTTTGAAATGTTGAGAGGAAAAATGTTTAGTGGGTCTCCACGATGGAATTCTTTTCCCCATCTTTCGTATCTTCATGTTACACCAATACTCCATCTCTTTGTGGTATGAGAAACGCTTAAACCCCACACCATTACATTCTTGCATGCAAACAAAACGACGACATAAGAATTCGATACCCACGTCGCAACAACTTTTTATCCACCTTTTGTACGAAGAATTTCACCAACGAAACCAATAAAAATCACCCCAGGCGTTTGTGCATCTTCCGCGCTGACCACTCAAGCATCGCCCATTGCGTTGAAATTTTTGAATTTCGTCGACTAAAAATCTACATCTCTATATTGCGAGAAGTTGATCAAAGCGTGAGAAAACAAACACAATTTGAAGTACTATTTATACTTTTCAAACGGGAAAGAGCGTTTCAATACCTAACAGAAAATTCTTTCTCCTCGTAAAAGAAGTCGTAAAAAAGATTTGGGAGGAATTAATTGGAGAGTTGAAGAAGGAAGTATCGGGTAGCAGAGAATAGAGATTAGAATGGTCAAGGAGGAGAGAAGGGAGAGGATATTAACGACGAGGTGGACTGGATAAATACTAATACTCAGGGCAATTTTGATCTCTTCTCAAGGAAATTTACTGCTCGATAAAATTATTGACGAATTCTTTTGAAGTGTTTATTTCCTTATGTATGTTTCAGAGTTTCAAGATTTCACATCCGATTCAAGTGAGAATTTGGATGGGCCTGTTGACGGTTCTCATAATTCATTGGAGTGCTTGCATGACTAACGCGATTCCATACTTAGCTATGCACGCTTTGAAGGAAAATATAGAGGTACGTGAGTGTATCGATATCATTCATCATATGCTAATTGAATATATGTATTCATCAATGTCAATCCAAAATGATGAATTTCACTACGCAAAAACTATCTTTTGTTTGTTTGTTATCTAGAAAACCTGGTGTCTCCAATTGTTTCAATATTTATATTCGCGTTGAGATTGCAAAAATATCGCAAGATCACCGTTATTTTTCATTCTCAAAGTTCTAATTCGAAAGAAATTTTCATTCGACACCAGCCCAAATAGACAATCCGATTTCTATTAGATATCTGAAAGATATCTGAAAATTTGGTAAGATATCTCAGAATTTTTTCTGAAAGAGATCTCTCAGATATCTTCAAGATATCGGACGCAACACTATTATATATCTTTAAGATATCTGAAATGAGATCTTTCAGAAGCTTTTTCAAGATATCTCAATGAGGTCTTATGGGAGAGGAAAATTAGAAATCCGAAGAATGATATATTTCAGAACTCATACAAAAACCCTGTTGGTAATGTATATCATAATTTTCCATAATTCTCATGAAAGTCATAATTCCTCATATTTCCTCATTTGGTACAAATTCCAGGAGAAAATATTAGATTAGATTCTCACCGAATTTGTCATTTATGAGGAAATATGAAAAATTGTTACTTTCATGGGAAATTACGAAAAATTATGAGATCTACCTTCGTCAGGGAATCGATATATGAATTCGATGAAGATGTTTCGAGAAGAAGACAGCATGCTACAAATTCATGTATTCGGGTTCATAAATTCATTATTGTAATAGTTCAAGATATTCAAGAAGTGCAATTGCGCCTATAAATAGGATAAGATGTCATCAAGTAAGTGCATGATATTTTTTTTGCATAATATATATATGTAAACGACGGTAAAGAGCAAGGTTAGGAATGCCGGTAATGTTTACTAATGCTGATTTTGAAAAAGTATACAATGACATCCAACGAATATACGAATAAAATATCATACACTTACTTGGTGAGTTTTTATCCCATGAACAGGTCAATTGCACCTTTGAATCCCTTGAATCCTAATATATAACATTTTTATATATAAGATTCAACATTTGACACGTACTGCACGCGAGAGAATGAAGCAGAAAAGTGATGCAAAAGGCAAAGTTGGTAGACGCCATCTTTTCAGAAATGAAGTTCTGAAAGATGTCTTATAGATGATATTTTAAGAATTCTGATGCAATCGATTTTTCAAATATATTTCAGATATCTTATACAAGCATCTGTAAGATATCTTTTTGAAGATTTCTGATATACATCTATAAGACATTTTTTAGACACATCTTAAAGGTTTCTTTCATCGGATATCTTATATTCATCTTTAAGAACTCAGGGTTTACTGGGAGTATTATTTTTTGTAAACTTTGTTGCACTATTCTAAACCCACGATCTGAGAAATTGAATTTTCAATTTTTTACATTCTGGTGCGCGACATTGGAACCATCATCTTGGGAAATTTTATTTTCAATCTTGTAAATTATGGTGCGCTACTTTGGATCTGTCATCTTGGGAAGGAAATTCCAAATTTTGTGATTTCATATTCAAAACTCTGCAACCTCGGAATTTCTTCAATAAATATGTTCAAGAGAAATTAGCCGGTAGAAGAATTTGATACCTAGCCTCGTCCTGTTGAAAATACTCGCCGGAAAAATAGTTGACAGGTTTTGAGTAGAGGTGGACTTGAGAGACTCCTGAGCAAAATTAAAAAATAGTCAATATCATTCAATTTTACGATCTTCGAAGACAAATTTGTATATCAAGTCAAGTGCGGACGTGTGATGGTTGGAAATAACACGTTTGAGAGGATGAAATTGAGTGCATCCAGGATACCCTGGTACACGGAGAAAATATTTCATTAAATAATAAATTGTACGACCGGATCGGGACGCCACATCGGTTTCCTCGAGAGAAATCACTGTGTGATTGCATAGAATCACACAGTAATTTTTCCGGTGGTACACTTTAATATTTGATGGAATATTTTCTCCGTGTGAAAACAATCTCTCTGAATCTCTCTATATTTTCGGAAATTTTTCAGAGTGATACAGAGCAATTTCAGAGTAATTCAGAGAAATTTAGAGACCTGTTGGATAGTCATACATCCTGAATCTCTCCAACTTTCTTTGAATCTCTCTTGATTTTTTTTCTTTGAGAATCTAGGAATTCTTCAGGATTTTTCTGAATCTTTCCAAATTCTGCAGAATTTGATTTATCAACAATTCAAAGCTCATGCTGAATTCCTCTGAAACAGTCTGAGTTCCTCTGAATCTCTTTGAATGTGTCAGAATTTCATATATATCTAGATTTCAAAGCTTAATCTAAATTTGCCTGAATCTTTCTGAATTCTCCTAAATTTTTCTGAATTTCCCTAAACCTTTCTGAACTCCTCTGAATCTCTTTGAATCTTTCCGAATTTCAAATATTGGAAATTCAAAGCTTAACCTTTAATTGGTATCGTGATTTTTGTGGGAATTTTTCAAATTTCAATATTTTAGTTTGTGTTCAGTTCATAGTATTATCTCTGCTTCAAAAAGACGGAGACGTACTAAATGCAGAGATTTATGGGTGCACAATGTTCTTGAATCCAGTTAGTTAGAAGATTCGAGGCATTGAAACTTTTTTCTCAACGGTATCACAGACCGCGATACCAATTAAGGGTTAATCTGAATTTGTCTGAATCTTTATGTAAAGTTCCATACTCGATTTCTGCTAAGTTTCGGGTTTCTGATTTTCCCTGAAACTCCCTGAATACCTCCGAATACTTGAACCAAAAATTTCACTGCATTTATTTCTCTCTGAATTTCTCTGAATCCTTCTAAACAGTTCCATGGTCAATTTTTTCTAATTTCCGGGTCTCTGAGCTTCTCTAAAACTCCCTGAATGCCTCTGAAATTTTGAACCAAAAATTCCCCTCAATTTATTTCTCCCTGAATTTCTCTGAATTTCTTTGAATCCTTCCGCAAAGTTACGTGCTCAATTTTTCTTGTTTTCCGTTTTTCTGATTTTCCCTGAATCACCCCAAATGCCTCTGAAATCTCGCACAAAAGATTTCATTCAATCTATCCCTCTCTGAATTTCTCTGAATCTCTCTGACTCCTTCTGAAAAGTTCAACGCACGATTTTTCTTAACTACCCGTCTCTGAATCCTTCTGAATTTCCCTCAATCGCGATGAATTGCTCTGAATCTCTCTGGATTTCTCCGAAACGTGAAATTTCCAGAGAGATTCAGAGAGATTTTTTTACCAGGGTATGCAGCAATTTTCCTTCACCCAAGACTAAGATAAAACAAGACAAGACGGGACTTTTTTCGAGACTGCAAGAGTTTTGAATGAACCTAAGTGTTCAAAATCAAAAAAATATTCCCAAAAACTTCCTCCCATTTCACTCTTTAAATATTTGTACATTGACTCAACGAATCTAGCATTAGAACTGGGAAAATCAAATTTTGTTGGTTTCACTCGAGAGTCTCGAGTCCACCCCTAGGTTTGAACGGTTTTTGTCTCTGGAAATCCAGTCAGAAATTAGCAAACTTTCTACCTGATTTTGTGCAAAATCAGTGCCAGACTGGCCCGCCCGGTTCTCCAGCGATCGCCGGGGGCCCTTCGGTATTGGGAGCCCGGTTAGTTCTCAGTTTTCCTTCTTTTGTTTATGAATGATGATAAAATTTTGATTTTCCTGAGAATATGTTCCATCTACAGCAAAAAAGAAAATATTTATTCGTAGGAAATTATTATTCAATTGGGTGCCAAAATTGATTTCTTGTGGCGAATACATTATTTATCTAGAAGACCAAATTATTTGGAGCAAGCATTCCATGATTTGATTTGATTGAATATTTTATTAATTCCAAGGAAGATGTTATGGAGAGAGGGCAAATAAACCATTCATTTGATGAGAAGAAATTGTTTTTTCATCATAGGGGGTCCAACGTATTTCCCAGCCGGGGGCCTTGGTGCAAGCCAGTCCGATACCCTGTTACAAAAATCCAGCTGGGATACCACGTGGATTCCAGATCCGAAATTTACCTGCGTTGCCAGCTAAGACTCCACCTGGAATCAAGAACCTCAACTGGATTCCATGTGGGATTTCCAATTCCAACTGGGATTCCACCTGGGATCAGAAATTCCAACTGAAATCCCACGTTGGAGTTGAAATTCTAGCTGGAATTTCACCTGCAAATAGGAATCCCAGCTAAGACTCCACCTGTAAATGTGGAATCCCAGCTGGAAACGCAGGTAAATTTCGGAGCTGGAATCCACGTCGAATCTCAGCTGGATTTTCATGACAGGGTACTGTAGGAAATCGCTAAATCGGAAGATCCTGTTAAAACCCAATAAGGAAATTTGTCAGTCAGTTTTTGACTGGATGTTCCAATTTCGGAAAAAATCGAATAGAACTTTTGTCAGTTTCTGACCGGATCGCCAGAGACAAAAACCATGTTTTGCCCGGAATTTGACAGATATTTTCAGCAGAGCATGTTCAATTTCGGGCCAACTCGGCAGTGATAAGGCGTCTCCATCTCATTTTGAGACCCTCTTCGTAGGTTTGTGATTTCCTTTTGTTACTTCACCGGGCTGTGCTGCAACAGGGCATTGAATTCCATATAAGGGCCTGATTTCTGATGATACTTCCCGAATCTGATTCGAACCCAACACTCGATGAATGAATTTTCACTCGGGATATTGTTGGGATATCCCGCGTCGAGGAAGAGTGACAGCAAAAAAGAGTATTGTTCCACCTATTTTCTAGGAAAGCGAGTTTCAGGTTGGAGTGCATTCTGAAAAATATTCTATGTCGATCATTCGCGAGGGTATACAATTCCCTGGTGAGCATAACACTGGTTTTACAAGTAAATTAGTATCAAAGTTTGATCAAGATTTCATAAAAATCAATAAACCTCGATAGGCTTTTTATAGAAAAGAATCTATTGATTCCATCGATTTCTTGATCTCCAAAATCAATGTTATGCTCACCGAGAAATGGTATTCCCTTCTTCTTCCCTTCTCGGGACCTAAACTCGCGGTCCCGAAACAACAGGTGGATTTTGCGGTCACTCTTTAGACGGTTTTTGTCCTCATATTTCGTTTTTAGACTGATTTTTGTCCTGATTGTTGAATAATACGGACAAAAATAGTTAATACTCTTTCATGATTTTAGTCTAAATTTTTCCTGAACCACTTTCATTCGTTGGACGAGAAATTCAGACTGAAATCATGGAAACCCGAAGAGAACATGAAGCTTCAGCGAACGTTCAGATTAGATCTGTATAGATCGGATCGAAGGTTCATGAAAGCTAACTTTTAGATTCACAAACGTTTGTCAAAGGTACTACGAACGTTGAAATGTCCGCGTCAAAATACTTTCAGAGAACATAGATGGAACGTTCATCGAAGGTTTGAGGAAGCTTCACAAAAATATCTATATTTAGATTAATTTATGTTTATTAATTGATTTATTTTTCATATAAATTGATCAAAGTTGATATAAGTATAGATATTTTTGTGAAGCTTCGTCAAACCTTCGATGAACCTTCAGCGAACGTTCAATCTATGCTTCCTGAACGTATTTCGAGGTGGACATTTCAACGTCCGTAGAATCTTTGTCAAACGTTTGTGAATCTAAAAGTTAGCTCTAATGAACCTTCGGCCCGATTTATACACATCTGATCTGAACGTTCGCTGAAGCTTCATGTTCTCTTCGGGAGAGTGTTGTTTTTGTCCACATTATTCAACAATCATGACAAAATCAGCGTAAAAATGAAACAAGAGGACCAAAACCGTTTAAATTTTCCGACCCGGGATATTTTATTACTTAGAATGCTCATTATTTCTGCAAGGAAAAATTTCAATGGTAAGAATAGTATTAAATAATGCAACATAACCTGAAAAATAACCAGAAACCTCATTTTTCGAGTATAAATATCTCAAAATCCTGACGCGATGGCCCAATTCCAGGGATGCAACAACAGAGGCTTTGTTTCATAATGCCCTGGATGGAGAAATTTTATTCCTGGTTGGGAATGTGCCTAGTTGAAAATCCACACGATGAAATTAAGGAAGACGTGGGTTGGTCAGTTCAAAAACTAGACAAAACGTCCTGTCGAGACGGTAGATTTCCAATTTCTCCAGCCGTACGACGTTTCGAGTAGATACTACTCTTTTTCGAGTACAAAAGATAAAAAATCTTGGAGAAAATTGGTTCATTCGGTGGTAATTTTGAAAATTTTTCCTAAAAACAGGAAAAACAATCAAACAATCTTCATTTTTCGTAGTCCCTGATAGTCAGATGTTTTGGGTATCCATTCATACCCAGACAGCACAACGTGTCACTGGAACGTTTATGGAAGGTTTATAGAAAGTAGGAGAGGTTTTCTGAACGTTCAGAAAACGTCCCAGAGACACATTGTGCTGTTAGGGTAGTAGAGGTGGACTCGAGACTCTTGAGCAAAATTCCAAAATAACGAATGTTATTCAATTTTACGATCTTCGAAGACAAATTTCTACATCAAGTCAAGTGAGGGTATGTAATACTTGGCCATAACACGTCTGAGAGGATAAAATTGATTGCATCCAGGACATAAAGCAATTTTTCTCCCCTCAAGACCAAGACAAGACCCTTTTTTTTGAGACTGCAACAGTTTTGAATAAACCTTAGTGTTCAAAATCAAAAAAATATTTACAAAAATCTTCTCCCATTTCATTCTTCGAATATTTGTACATTGGACCCAACATTGGAGAGTCTCGAGTCCAGCCCTAATTCATAGCCTGGGATTTTGCGCCCCTGCCCAATTCTGACCAAGGAGTATCAAGAGGGAACATAACGGTGGAAGGGATAGAAATTATTGAAACGGAAACCCACACTCTCAAAACCAACTTTCTTATGACTCCAACCAACGGAAATTCTGTTTCCAGAAGTAAAATTCACTCATTACTTTTGGAATTGTGCTCTCATTGATTGGACCCATCAGAAAGAGGATCTTGAGGGTGTGGGGTTTCCGTTTGATCCCTAGCACCGCTATGTTCCCTCCTGATACTCCTTCATTCTGACCTCGGATTCCGATTCCACTCAGCAAAAATACCCTCAACCGCCCAACAACAATTCCAACCTCATTGTTCGTAACTGCATCTCATTCTTCTATCGGATTCAATTGGATTTTTCAACCCAGATAACTGAAACAATCGCGACCGTTTATAGAGTCCTCAAACGAAAATAGATCTCATAATTTTGATTGATGTTCCATAAAAGTCACCATTTCATATTAACATTAAAATTCTATCGAAAAAAGTTGAAGGTATATCAGATCAAAGATATAAAGACCGAGAACAGATAAATAGAAGAAAAAGGCTTATCAGGCCCCGTCACACTCGTACCAATATACAATCTCGATCGTTGGATCGAAGTATGCACGCGTGAAGGCAAAAGAGTGAATCACCGTGTAAGTTCGGAATGAAATTACAAGTACAATCGAAGATACCGATAGGAATAGGAAGATATGGACGAAAAAAAAATTCGAGATAGTCTCAAATTACAAGAATAAAAGAGAAAGGGAAGAAAAAATGTTTCGAGCGTATCAGCGGGGGGCAGAATGCCTCTCCTGAATGCGAAATATGATGAAATAACTGGAACTCGAACAAGATTCAACTGTCAGCCTATTCTCCCTACTCGACGGACCCTCTATTATGAATAATTGCAAAACCTGATCAAGTTGTTTACTCTGAAAATTTACACTAAATCCAATAAACGCGAAATTCTAACCTTCAATTTTATTCCTTCAACGCAGGAGCAGACAATCTCAATAACCTGAATAATTTATATCAGCTCTTATCACGAATATTATGATATTCATCCTTTGCCAAAGTACCGCAAAAGTTTGTTTTAAAATTTTTCATAATTTCAGAATGAGAATTCTAGTAAAATTTGGGACAATGAATCCTTCGGCATATGACGAATATTTAAAATTCACTTGAATATTCATGTGCTTCGACGAACTGCATTTGCAAAGGTCGCAAAAAAATACACGAAAATCTTGAACTCTCACTCACCTTGTACACCGACTCCTGTGGATGGAACTCCCTTCGCAAACGCCAGTCCCAAAATTCCAAAAAAACACTAGGAATTTTCAAAACACGACCAAGATGGGTCAATCGCGAGACCGGCTGACCGTTCAAATCGGGACTAACGATAACACGCGACCAGCCAGGCACGCAGGTGACTTGATGAACCCACCTTGATGGTTCAAATAAATGACACTACACGTGATTCGTGATTGGGCTGTAGAGGACTTTCTCCGTGCTTTTTAATAATCCAATTAACGTGATTTTGAGTGGCTCTTAAGAGAATAACGTATCGTAACAGCAGTAGGAGTCGCAGTAAAAGCAACGGTCAAGCGATGTGGATCCTGGCACTTCAGGACATTCAACACTTTGAATACCTAACCGAGTCGTGCCTCTCTCTGTTTCTCTCTCTTCCTCCTCAAGCGTTTCCTCCGTCCTTCTAAACTCGTTTCTCCTCTCGAATCGCATCATAAGCGGAGAAAAGAAACACAGAAAAAAAGGATTATAAGGAAGAAAAGAAAAAAAATGCAGTAGATTCTTGGATGGATTACTGTACATTGCCTCATTTTGCGTAATTCATATAAGAAATTCTGAAAAATGATAAACGATGCATGGATTTTGGAAAGAGATTGATTTGAGGATTCAATTCATATCTCGAAAATGATTATTCGGAAACAAAAGAATATCCGAAGATAATAAATTATGGAAATCATGAGATAGGAGATGAATGAAGTTTAAATAACGCAGGTAGTTCAATGGTGAATCATTTTGTTTTCGTTTGACGAATGAAATAATCTCATGTTTTTATATTTCTTCTTCGAATAGTTCAAAGAGGCGGGAATAGGTTTGATCATTTGAATTTTGTCGTGACTCCAAAACACGGAGAATCGACGTAACATTGCCTGCATCGCAATCAGTACAACTTGATTACATTATTTTTTTTCTGATTTTCATTATTTTCATTGTGAGGAAGTGTTGACGAATCGTAACATTTGGAGAAAATAGAGTCGTCAATGAGTAACGATTTAGAATGGCGGATTCAGCACAATATTTCTGTAGATGGGAAACTTTGTTTCGGATAGCACAACGCCCTGCTTAAAGAATGTCATTGAACCGATTGATTTTCATTGATTCCGATGCAGAAAACTGATTCAAACCCATTGAGAAGCAATTTTTAATGGGTTTGAATCGGTTTTCTGCATCGGAATCGACGAGAATCAATCGGTTCAGTGAAATTCTTTAAGCAGGGCGTGTTTCCCCGCATACCACGAAATGTAGCAATAGTTCAAAATTCGTCGAAGATTTTGTAACCGTTATGGGAACGTGTCTGGTGAAAATGAAGCGTTGAAGTTCGACAAAAGTGTGAATGAAGAGTCATCCAAGCGTATTTTAGGAAGGAATTGGAATATTTTCACGCTTCATTTGTTTCCATATCCGCTTTTTTCACTGTTACATTTTCACCAGGGGTTCCCAGAGATACGGTGTGCTGTATGAGGGAATGAAGATTACACTAAAAACTGGGAACAATTTGAATATCATCCCGTTCAATGGTACAAAACAAAAATTACCGCCTGTAGGAAAGTTTTCCCTGTCCATTTCCACAAACTTGCAAAATTTCTATATTAGTTCACATGTTTTGAAGAAAAAATGGGGAAAAGACTAAGGAAATTTTGGATGGAGAGCCATTACTGGCCCTTTGAAACGTCTACAGTGAGATTTTTTACGTAGTTGTGCGTATTTGGAAGAGAATACAAAAATATGTAACTGCTGAAGAACTCTAAGGCTAGAAATTCATGGTAGCGACTGTCGCTACCCTAGTAGAAATTTTGGACGGGAAAATATCAGGGCCTGATGAGGCATGCCTGATTTTCTATAAGGTCCTCATTGAGTTCAATTTTATGGAAACCTTATCCGAACCCTGTTTTACCCTTGCGTTACAACCCTATTTGAATCCTATTGGGGAGATCGAGTAAGGCCCTTGTGAGGGCCTCGTGAGATTGTCCTTATTCACGGTTTCCAGATTCTAACCTGATCAGGACCTTATTGAAAATAGCGACACGATTAGAAACAAAAAGAGATCCGAGTTGAAAACATCCTCCTCCTCCTTTCTTCCCAGTGAACAATATGTTATCATCCAGAGCTCTTAGGGACTCGCCAAATATGTGTAAGAGATCAGATAGACCTTTCAGAAGGTTAACATGAAGATATCAGAATGTCATCAGATACGTAGATTTCTGAGGAAAATAAGAAATTGCCAGAATGTCATCCAAATGAACTCCTTGAGAGGATTTTTTCCTTGAGATCTTAGAAAAATGATAACATTCAGATATCAATATGATAACATCGACAGAGCTCTTTCAAAAGACTTTTTGATCTCTCGACCTCTTCCTCTCAAAAGTGTTTACTGAGTTCTAATGGTGCGGCTAGCGACAGTCTTCACCACGAATTTCCAGCCTAATTTTCATGGGCTTCTTCTCCGTAAGAATTCATGGAGTTCAACGAATTTGTGTTTTCGCACGACAACAGTTTTATTGGACCCTGATTAAAATATCGGACAGATTCGGACAAACAGCCCTGCTGAATTACCAGGCAGAAGCGGGCAGAGGCATGTTGTTAGACTTTGAACAGTTCCTTTCCCAGATTATCCAGACAAAAACTAACAACATTTCCAACCGATTTTGCTCGAAATCGCCAAATGGAGAGAAATCTGGCAGGGAAACTTTACCCTATCCGAAAGATATCTCAGATAACTTTGAGATAGCATTTAGAACTCTCAAGAAGACATCAGAAAGATGGCAGAAATCGATGCATTAGAGATCATATCGACATCTTTCAGATAACATTATGACAGTTTCCAATGTTGGGAGAAGAATTGTTTACTAGGCAGCCATTGCATCAGTTCCTGCAGCTAAATTTTACGTACGGGAGCCTTCCGAAGTAGCTCATCTAGGCCATACGGATCTATAAACATGGCCACGGTGGGTGCCCTAAGTGCCCCAAGGCGCCCACACTAACTTGTCCGGAAATTTACAGTGAAATGTTGGGGAAAATCCCATAAAGTTTGCAATTTTCAGATAAATGTATGAGAAATTTCATATAAATGTACCGGAAATTGATTTGAATTTTTCGGTTGATGTACACAGGAAAATTCCGATTATTTTTTACAGTACAACTCTCATCGTTGAGAAATAAAGAGACAAATTCCAAGGGGATTCAAAGGGTGGAACTTTGGTCATTGGCATCCACACCATCCTTATGCCTGGATCACTTTTCCTACTTTGGGAGGCTCCGTGGCAGCGACAAATGTACTTTCATAGCTAATTAAGATTCACTGTAACAGCTGAATTATTTTTTCCGTGTGCCAACTTTGAATAACCAAATAATATTCTATTCGCAAACATATCAATAAAAAATTCATCACCGTTGATGTGTTTTTTCACTTTTCAGGATTCAAAAGCTTACGTGGTGGTGACAGGATTGTACAAGCAACCCGATTGGAAGATTTACCTTACGACTTTGCACATGAGCGTAACTGGGTTACTCTCGGCGTACTACGGGAGTCTAGATCGTTTAAATAGAGTAGATATTGCCAATCGATGTGTACTACTGATTGTGGGAAAAGCTTACATGATTTTCATTTTTGGTAAATCACCTTGCATTCTAGAATCAACTTTTTCAATCGTGATTCAATCAAATTAGTTCAAGCGGTAGGTATTTCAGATTAGACGGACCAGGAAAGGAAGTTAAAAATTTTCCTAACCAGCTGAAAATTCCCGAATGGACTGGAATGGGATTCCTAAATTCTTATGCAGACCAGACTCCCACTTCGGGATTATTCGTAAAAAAAGAAATGAACAATCTCAATGAATCCGTCCTCTGCACGCAGAAAAAAGTATTGCACAACTACACTTTTGTGCTGACATAAACAAATTTGTCAACAGAACTAACGTCTTAGCTGTTGGAGTGAATATTTTTATAAGCCATAGTAGCAAATCATTTTTTCTCCGTGTGGGGAGAAAAATGAGGGTCTGATGAAGGGTGAAAACAAAAACAAAGCACCATCCCTATTGAAAAAATCCAGGTAGGAATTCATACAGGAATCAAAATGGATTTTTAGGTTTTTCTGTAGAAAATTCGGATAGTTTCCAACTGATTTGCTCGATGGTTTTCTACCCAATTTCCTAATTGGTTTTTCGAATGGGAAATCCAGGGTTTACAGCGGTCCTTGAATCCCAACAGCCCGGGTAGAAATGCGAATCGGCCCATTCCCGGCCCCGTTCAGGCTCTGGTTAGGGAGGTCTGGGCCTGAATAGGGTCCGGACAGGACCACTTTCCAATCGGAGAAATTTCTACCTGGGAGAATTGACCAATCACACATTTTTGTTGAACACCTCTCCTACGTTCTATAAACTCTCCAATGGGACGGTTCCTTCATCGTGCTGTCTGGGATAGGATAACTATAGTTATATTTGCCTATAGTCATTATAATGAGAAGAAAAAAGAAAATTAAAAGACTATCAACCCTGGAATTTTGATTATGGATTCCCAGGAGTTCCACCTGGATTTTCGTAATAGGGATGACCATGCAATCATAATTGAAACCGTTCAATCGTTTGTGATGAACATATTATTTTCAAGAAAAGAAAACATGTATGAACTTTGAACTATCGTGAGGTTGCTATCTTGAATTCTCTAGGGTCTGCACTGCGCTCCGTAAGGTCGCTTTTCTACGAATTACCCTTCAGACCTCGCCCGGATAGCATCGGGAGGCATCTCTGCTTACACAGAGAACGTTCAAACGAGATCCCAGGACGTTCTAAGAACGTCGCATGTATGTCCCAAGAATATACAAATGTTCGGTAATGTTCATCAAGCAACGTCTTGGGAAGGTGTTCAATAAACCCAAGTAGCACAACAGGTTAGAAATGCTAAGAAGGTTCTTAGAAGTTCTGTGCATGTTTTATGAACATTCTTAGAATCTTCGAATGAGGCTGTTTTGGATAAGTTCATTCTGTGCACATTCTCAGAACATATTTTTCGAATTTATCCAAAACAGTCTCATCTGCATATTCTATGCATGATCACGGAATGAACGCAGAATATTTGAAATACTCTTGTGCTACTTGGGAAGGTGTCAATGACGTTCTGCGATGCTACATATATGTTCGTAAGGGTTATGGTTTCCATGAAAGTACGTTCGGAAAACATAATAAGAACGTTACTTGTCAGATGAAAAGAATGCACCGGGAACCCATTCGGATGCACTAAAAATCAAGATTTTCTAAACATATCAAAACCTACTCCCCGGAGACCAGGACGTGCGGAACTTAGGTTATGTTACTGAAACGTCCAGAAGACTTTCGATGTTATCTGGGTATCCACCCAAGATCACCGGAACCTGGCAAAAATCCGAGCAGTCCCAAGAGAGACTCAAAGATTCCGGGCGGATTCCCTGCAAATTTGGGTATCCCATATACATCTGGGAATTTTCACGACGACATTCACGATTACCATTCCCTGCTGAAAATGCCAGGTGAATCTAAACAAATACTCAAGTAACACAAGAACTTCTCAAGTATGCTATGATGATACAGTGAATGTGAAAACAATGTGCAAATGGGACTATTTTGGATAAATTCATGCATAGCACATAATTATCCGAAGCAGACCCATTTAGAAGTTCTAAGCGTGTTCCAAAACCTAAGATTTTCCAAACACGTTCTTAGCATTTTTAACCTCCTGTGTTGCTTGGGTAGTTGTCAGACTTTAAATGGTTTTTGTCCCAGGAAATCCGGTCAAGAATTGACAAAATAATTGTTACCTGGTTTCGTCCATAGACAACTATTTTTGTCCGGATCTGCCTGTCCATATTTTATTGAATCTTCATAGAATATTAGAAATACAAATTCCAAACAGTTCCAACCTTAACTTTTGATCATCAAATCTACAAGTACGAAGATAGCTCAGTTGTTTTAATTCCAATTCTCTCACACACTCGCACGTTAATCTCGAGTTCAAATCTCCTCCAGGCAATGAAAATTTCTTGCTATGAATTGAAATAAATTGATCATTACGTAACGATACAGTCATGGTCTTACAACAATCTGCATCTTCGGCGTCCCCGGAAATCAAATATCAAGAAAAAATGTATCAGATCAAGCGTTTCATCGTGGAAAAAAAATTACCGAAACATTTATCCGAGAAACTTCTGGCTTATTACGAGTACCAATTCCATGGAAGCTACTTTCGTGAGAATACAATATTGGGCACGTTATCCAGTAAGTGTATTAATCATCTACATCAATCTTTATGCGCTTTTGAGTCTCGGTCATCGCCGTATCGCCATATCACTTTATTGTTCCAGCTAATCTATGCCAAGAAATACTCATGCATTCTAGTCGAAGTTTGCTAGAGAATGCTATGATTTTTCACAAACTACCGCGAGATGTTATCGGAGACATCATGTGTGAGTAAAATTAATTAATTCATAAATTCATTTGGAATTCTCCAAGAAACTTGAACTATTTCAGCGGAGTTATCAATCAAAAAGAATCACTCAATCGATGCTATTTATATGCTTTCTTTTTTTTTCCTTACACTGAGAGAAGAGGCATTTCAGGAAGTTCAGTGAACAGTACTATATTTATTCGATGAATGAAACTTTAAGAAACATTAGTGAAATTTTGCTTTTCATTGCTGAGTTTTCTGCAACCGTTATCATATAATACAATATTTATGCCCAACTTCGGTTCAGTAATATTCAGATTCATCGAACAATTATAGTACTGTTCATTGAACTTCCGAATGTCTCTTCTCTGAGTGCACGAATAACTCACTGCTAGTGTGGTCGAGGCTCGGCTCGGCTCCTTTGTTACGCATGACCACAGATCGATACGTCAAACCACACTCAAGCGTATCATATTTCTTGGAATTAAATACTTGGGAGATTATGAGATAACTAATTGTGCGTTTAATTCAATTAATCAATTATGAACTCTCCATAGAACAAATGATATTATACATCTATTCATGAATACTAAAACACTCGTTTGAAGGACACACGTTTCTTTCAGCTGTGGTGAAATCGGTGGTCTATCTCAAAGACGATATCATTTACAAATGCAATTCCGTAGGTGACTGCATGTACTTTTTAGCAAGTGGTACCGTCGCGACGATCACTTTCTACGGAAAAGAAGTGAGTTTTTTCAATCATTTCCAGCCACGATATGGTATTTGCGAATAGATATTCGTACGGACGATTCTTAGCGCACACCGGAGAAATCAAATTAGTTCCAGCAACCAGATACAGTTGTTGATATTTGGATAACTAAAACGGGCGTTGGCTCAACTGAATTCAAATTTAAGAAGATCCTCTACTGTGACACTTCCCCAAAACATCGATTTTTTTTTGCATTTTTCAATGGTTTATAGTCATAGAATTAATATCCTGTAGTTGGTATGTGCGATTCCAACCCGTTTGGCCGGTTGTGGTGCCAAGAAACGCTAACTGCGCAAACTTGAATTTTGGAGCAGATTCTCGGGGTGAGCGTCAAGAGCAGCTATTTTTCATGTATACCTTTTTTAATATCTATATATGATATATATACAGGGTGTCCCAGAATTCGCGGACCGGATTTCACAGGTGTATTCTGCAGCCAAAATGCAGTAATTTCCCGTTTGAAAAAAATTGTTTCGACGCTTAGTTTTGGAGATATAAGCATTTTTAGATTTTTCTTCAAATCCGAATCATTCAAAAACACTGTGTGCTACAGACTTGAGCTTCACACAATTCGCTAAGTTGGAAAACGGCGGATGTGTGGAAAAAAATTCAACTATTTCATCATTGATAGTTCCGGAGCTATAGCAATTTAAAGTTGCTGAATTCTGATTGCCTGAAAGCTAAAAAATTTCAAATCGCTATAGCTCCGGAACTATCGATGATAAAATGGTTTAATGTTTTTCCTAAGGATCCGCTGTTTTCCAACTTAGCGAATGATATTAAGCCCAAGTATGTAGCATACAGTGCCTTTGAATGATTTAGATTTGAACAAAAATCTAAAAATGCTGATATCTCCAAAATTAAGAGTCAAAAAAATTTTTTTCAAACGGGAAATTATTGCATTTTTGCTGCAGAATGCACCTGTAAAATCCGGTCCGCGAGTCCTGGGACAACCTGTATATATGTATATGTATACACACGGAGAAAAATGATGTTCTAAGTATTACTAGATTTTGCACTAAAGTAGCAGTTTCAGTGAATGTAGCAAAAGTTGAAACGTGAATATCTCGAAATGACATTTTTGCACCTGGCGGAAATGATTTCTAAAAAATGGCTGAACATATTGACTTGAAAATTTTACACAATATTCAGCACACTCGTGGCTATCGTCCGTACCTCGGTTGTGTTGAAAACTCAATTCCAACATATTTCTTCCCCTGGTAAAAAAAGATCTCCGAATCCCTCTGAAAATTTCACGTTTCAGAGAGATTCAGAAAGAATCAGAGAAATTCAGAGCAATTCAGCGTGGTTCAGAGGATTTCAGAGACTAGTGGATTGAGAGAACTTCTGCTTTGAATTTTTCAGAAGGATTCAGAAAAATTCAGAGGAACTCAGAGAGACGCAGGGAAATTTTGGGAAATTCAGAGAGGAACAAATTCAGTAAAATTCTTGCCTAGAGCTTCGCAGGAATATTCAGAAGAATTTGGAAAGGTTCAGCGTAATTCAGAAAAATTCAGAGAGAAATTAATTCAGTCGTTGAAAAATGGACATGGGTGGAAATGCCGGTGAAACAATTGACAATGATGAAATGGCAGTCTACAATGGTAATTCTATTTGCTGAGGAACTTGAATTGTTAGTGGTCACAAATGAATTACTTATGCTACTATCGACTGAACTTTTTTATTCAAAATGAATAGACGTCAAATCATTGTTTCTGCTACCGCAGAAAAATTTTTATCTAAATCAAAGAAAGATTTATTCAAATCAACTAAAAGATTATTAACTAAAGTATTTTTGCTTACGCAACTAAGCGATTTCTCTCAGTGTAACAGTGGAGGGTCACCTTAATTTCTCTGACTTTAGTTGCTGTTACTAATTTGAAGTTGCCTTTGCTACAGCTTTTATTACTAGGGATCCTTTAATGAGGGATCGGACAATCAACTGCTGATTATGGATTGGTCGGCCGCCATTAGTGGGATAGGTACTGATATTTATGAAAATATTCGAGATACATATTTAAAGTCAGCTTATTCATGTATAATACTTACAGTTAAGTGAATCTGAAACATTCTTAGAACAAAGCATGTAAATACATTTGAGAAAAATGATTTTAATAAAATAACATACACTATGCATGCTTAACTAAACTATAGAAAAAACCGGAAGTATCCCACTAATGGCGACTGATTGTCCGATCCCTCATTAAAGGATCCCTATTTATTACCGGCTTCTATTCTTTTATTACTCGGAACTAATTTTCTCAACTAACTTCAGTCCATTTGGTCAAATAAATCATTTTTTTGGGTGCAGATCACTCATCTCAAAGACGGCGATCATTTTGGGGAGATAGCTTTAATTTATCCGGAACAAAAGCGGTTGGAGACCGTGATAGCTTTGGAAGTTTGCGAATTGTTACGTTTCGATCGTTTGGATTTTAAACGTATCGTTCAACGCAATACCGAATTGTACAAAAAGTTGTTCAAAATCGCTGAAGAGAGGAAGAATATTATTTTGAAAATGAACGAATCGGAGGGAAAATCGAATGCGACTGGGGAGGCAACGGAATCCTCGGTGGTAAGTTGGTATTAGAATTAACCCTCAGTTATCCCACGGGGGTCTAAAGGGAACGAGAGGTTTTAGAAAATCTGATGTTCTGTTTATAAGGGTGAAGAGGGATGATTTCAAACCAGAACAGGGATGAAGTTTAAGAACCATAGTATTTTTGTTTGATGATGGAAAAGGCTTTATTTAGTTGGTTGCAATGCACAACGAAGAGGTTAACGAAAACATACAAAAAGACGTGGGGTAACTGAGGGTTAAACCACTTTACGAGAGATTCTTATTTACACAAAAGAAAATAAAAACAAAATTTCCTGATGTATGAAATCGAGGTATTGTATACAGAATGGCAAATTTTTTTTGTAAATCAAGCTAGAAAATTTGCTGCCACAATTAACTGGATTGCTGAGAGAACGAATTTTCCGCTGAATTAGCAAAATTTTCAGTGTTATTTAAAGAATAGCAAACAAATTTTACTGGAGGAACAAACATTTTTTGCTACCACCTCTGCTTGAGGGGGGCTCCGGCTTTAGGAGGAGGATCCTCAAAATAGTGTTTTTTTGAGAATTTTTTTAGGTATCAAAAAAATAATTTCATCCAACGAACTTTTTAGGATATTTTCATATATTTTTCAAGTAAATAAATAAATTTTTCCAGCGTGAAAAGATCATATATGTGAGAGTTATGTCCCTACATTCGTGAAGCGCCTCGCAATTCAATACAGGTCGTATTTCTTATCTGAAACGGAAAAACCAAACGGCATATTTCAATTTTCATATATCATTCTTCTATGTGAACCAAGAAAACCCGGAAGAAATCGTGGAATTCAAAATTTACTTAGCTCTTTTTGGAGGAAGAATAATCACTTAAATTTGCTATAAGCATCGCTTAGAGATAATGTTCCATGAACTTTTCAAGTTCAAACAGAAGAGGATACAAAACTGAAGATAACAAGCTTTGGTTCATTTCAATCGGACGTCTAGTTTTTTTGCAATCACTCTGACCAGTTTATAATGATTGTAGAACTGAAAACTGGAGATAACTCACTTTCCCTCATTATTTCTCGTTGGAAAAAAATTTTTTTATCAACTTGAAATATACACGAATATACTCCAAAAAGTTCGTTCCATCCCCAATAAAAATATTTCTCTTCAAAATTCTTCAAAACTCTTCAGATTTTTCTACATAACTGTCAGATTTCGGACGCTTTGAGAAATTTGCAGAATTTTTAACCATAAATAGTACTCTACAAATTTCTGCATTACTCTGCAAAATTGTACATAATTCTTCCAATCTTCGTAATATTTTATGAATTTCTCCACAAAATTCGTACAAAACTCGCCAAATCTCCATATTACATTAAATACTTCTCTGCATATTTCTGCATTACTCTACAAATCTCTGTTTTATCTATTCACTTTTGCTTGAGAAAAAAAATTTTTGTTCAGAGTGTATCTCCACAAATCTCCTTCTAGTTCGACTTGAATGACATTACGGAAGGGACACCACATTGAAAGTCCATTTTTAGGAACTTTCCTCGGTGAGGATCGAACCCGGGTCCTGCGAGTGAGAAGCAAAGCCTCTATCACATCAGCGGATCTCCGAGATGACTACAGTAATCTTAAAGTACCACTTATGGGAATCATCGCAATGGAAAATTTTGAAAAATTCGTTTTCGTGAGGTATAGACCAATCAATTCGGAATCTTCTGAAACGAAAAATGAATAGGTCGTGGGGGAGGGGATTTTTTTGACCTCAACTTGTAAATTTTTCCAAGTGCTGAGTCAAATCGATAGAAAATTTTGAGTTCTTCCCTGTAAAATATAGACCAATCGATTCAGAATCTTATGAAACGAAAAGTGAGTAGATCGTGGGAGAAAGGTTTTTTTTCGACCTTAACTTGTAAATTTCTCCAAGTGCTGGGTCAAATCGATAGAAAATTTTAAAAAATTCGTTCCCGTCAGATATAGACTAATCGATTCAGAATCCTACTGAAAGGAAAAATGAGTGGGTCGTGGGAAAGAGGTTTTTTCGAGGCCTACTAGTGAATTTTACTCAAGTTGTTTTGAGTCGATTGAAAAATTTGAAAAAATTCACTTTATCTCCGCAAATGCGATTTGAGAAAAATGTATGAATTTGTATAGAAAACTCAACTCTCCGCCACAAGCCGTAATATTCTTGGAATAGACAAATAAAGAGAAAATTCACATTTTTTTCTGCAAATGTAGTTTGCAGAGAAATGTATGAATTCGTGGAGAAAATTCCTTTCCTCGTCAAATGTTTCCACCATTTATCAAGTAGAAAAATGTTGAGAAAATTCAACATTTTTCAACAAAACAACTTTGACCAATAAGTTGGAAATGTACAGAGAAACCTTTACTGACAATAGAAATTTTCAGAAATGTGCTGAATTTCACAGAGTTTTGGAAGATGAATCTGTTGAGAAAATTCTTTCTTTCTCTAAGAATTGCGATAATGAAGTTTTTCAGAGAAATATTTTTATGGGGGATTCAATTATTTTTTTCGTATCTTAAAAAATTTTCCAAAACAATGCTTTTTTGAGGCCTCTCAAAGCAGGATTCCCCCTCAAGCAGGGATGGCAGCAAACTATGCTTGTGGTACACGGGGAAAAAAGAAACCTAATTTTTCTGGAGCAAACTATTTGCTATCATAGCGATCTTGTTCGCTGTCCCTGCTTAAAGAATCTCATTGAGCCGATTGATTCTCATTGATTCAGATGCAGAAAACTCATTCAAACACATTGAGAATCAATTTTTAATGGGTTTGAATCGGTTTAATGAGATCTTTCAAGCAGGGTGAGCAAGAACTTGTCCGATTCTACTGGTTTTCATCCGGATTAGTCTGGCATTTTCCGTAGAAGGGAGAGCGTGTGACTTGAATGTATGAATTTTCGGTACAGGTAACTAAAACTCCCAAACTTTGATTTTGTTAATGAATGTTTTGGAGCTACTAGCTACCTTGCTCGAAGAATCTCATTGAACCGATTGATTCTCATTGATTCCGATGAAGAATACTGATTCAAACCCATTTAGAATCAATTTTCAATGGGTTTGAATCGGTGCAGTGAGATTCTTTGAGCAGGGACCACTAACAAGATTGCTGTGATAGCACATAGTTTGCTCTAGAAAAATTAGGTTTCTTTTTCCCCCGTGTACCATCTCATCTTTGGTGAACAAGAAATTATTTGCATAGTCTTTTCTTTAAGAACCTTCAAGCGACAGCCAAAGCATACAACAATTCAGCATCAAATTTTCTTCTGAAATACGTAAGAGATACAAATTTCGAATCCTTGATGATAAAATACAAAAATATGACATGATTCCGTTCGATTCTGTCATACTTTGTATCGTTCTTGTCCAAGGATTTGTCTGGTCTTTTAAACAGAGTAGGGAAGAAAACGATGGTGTGTAGAAAACGTTGCATTTTGCTTTCAGTATACACGATTCCTCAACTTTAACCCTCTGAGGATACACTTATAGTTTCCCCACACATGGAATACACTGGGTCAGTTTGACCCAAGTGTTTTTTTATCGCTCATATCTCAGTTTTAAAACATCGCAGAGCAATGTTTTTTTGCTTAAATTCATCGCCGCAGTCTGCAAAATACGAATCCGAAGCCTGCTTTGTTCTACAGTTGATAGTTTTGTTCGATATTCAAAGAAATGTAAAGGTACACTGTTAGAAAAATCTGTCTTAAACTTAACAATAATATTATGAAGTTTTTTACATAAACATTTTACTAAATTTCATACGAAATTTTTTATGAAATTTCATATTTCCATATTAAATTTAAGAACGATTATTAAATTTAATATGAAAACATGAAATTTAATAAAATGTTTATGTAACAAACTTCATAATATTATTGTTAAGTTTCAGACAGATTTTTCTAACAGTGTAGTTTTTCAAAGATATACAACTTTTTGAAATGGAGGATGGGTCATTTTGACCCTTTGTATCCCCAGAGGGTTAAGTGTATTTTTACAGCTCGCTCTACGCGTTTCCCTTGTCTTTAAACCCCTGAAGAATGAAAATTGGGGGAGAGCCCTTAATTTTATAAAACGATAGTTGCACACGGAGAGGAATTTGTATTCAAATTCAGTATAGGATTATTGTGGCCGAGGAACAGACTAAATTTCTAGTAGAATTCACTGTGAAACATTGTAAATTTGATCAGGCTTCTATTGTGTCGTCATAGTAAATTTCATTGTAAGTTCAGTCAAATTTCTATGGGAAACTTCACATAAATGTTCGGAAGTAATTAACACATGAATGCGTTAGAAATTTTCCGTATTTTACCAGAAATTTACTGCAAAATGATAGTAAAAATCCCATAAAGTTTGGAATATGCCGTTAAATTTATGGGAAATTTGTACATGTATCGGAAATTGATTTCCCATCCCATGACCGGAATTTTCCGAACGCTGCGTATAGAAAAATTCCGCTTATTTTTTACAGTGTACCATGGTAAATTCAACTCCAAATTTCTCTCTATGCATTGAATCATCAAGTTTCTAAAGTCAATCATCTCTAGTTGAAAGAATCCATTGATTCTCGCCAAATCTTATTGAATCTCGAACAATATTCCGATTGGATCTCATGCGGAGATTCGTCAATGAGATTCGATGGGATGAATGAATTCCTTCAATGCGAATCTGATGAAATCTCGGACAATGTTCATTTTTCATTTGTCAGATTCACGATGGATTATTCTTTTAACCAGGGAATCATAAAAACAAGTTCTAAGAGCATTTTGAATTTCCCAACCCAGTCATTAGGTCCTCAAGATTTCTCTTTCGCTTGAAAAAAGGGATACGGAAGGGATACAAGGATTTGACAATGAGAGTGAGCACGAGAGTCCTTACTTTGTGAGAAATGCAGTCGAGGGACAGAGCGACCGAAAGAAGCTGGCGGCGCCGATGATTTTCCACGCAGTCTGCAGCTCTCTTCGTTCGATATCGGCGGGGCAGGTTTTGATAAACACATACGTAACACGCAGTTTCCACAATCACTGCATAACACGATTACGATTAGAGCAGCAGGAGGGTAAACAAGACGAATACGAAAACGAAGCTCTGCCGATTACACCGACCACGGATACGACACGGTCAACGAACGAGAACGAACTGTAGGCCCTACCTAAGTGCCGATTCATGACCTTTATCGCTCTGGACTCTATACCTGAAATCAGAGCCTCTCTTATTATATTATAGGTTGTATACGATCCAACGGATTCGATACGAGCAATAAACTGAAATATTCCTTTTAATTACAGGGCTCTGATATTAGCCTTCATTTGTGTTACATTTGTTTGTTGTAAGTGTTCCAAATTCTTATTGTTTGTTGAAAATCAGTTGATATCCCGAGGATAATGTGTAATCGAATAAAAAATATATTCGCGTTGTTGAGGGTTTCAGCAACTTGCGTTTTTAATTTGGATTTGAAATTTGAATTTTTTTCTCAAAGGATGATCTTGGGGTGCACACGATGCCCTGCTAAAAATGCCAAACAGGGCCGAACAGGAAATTGTTGTCAGGCTTCGAACGGTTCCTTTCCCAACTAATCCAGGCAGGGACTGACAAATTTTCTACTCGATTTGGTCCCGAATCACTAAATGTAACATCCTGTCAAAACTTGACAGGAAAATTTTCGTCAGTTTTTGACCTGGTAAAAAACCCGGATGGGAACCCGACTCAAACTCGGATGAAATCTCCGGGATTCCATCCGGGCGCGTATACGGTTTTTGCGGTGTTTCTTTATCCGGACCCTATCCGGATTTGATTACTGAATATTTTTCGGAATTCCACATGAAATTTGGATAGAATTCATTCGTCTCCTTTTTCGGGTTTTATTTCGAATGCCAAAAAATATCTTGTCCCAAACCCCGGATAGAATCCGGATGGAACCGGATGAAGAATCAACCCAAAACCCGTATACGCCCCCGGATGGAATCCCGGAAATTTCATCCGGTTTTCTATCCGGTGTTTTTACCAGGGATATCACAGTTTGTGAATTCCGAACAGAATCGTCCCAAAAAATTCCTATCAGTTCCGGATCAAATCAGGGAGAAAGTTTGTCAGTTTTTGCCTGTATTACCTAGGAATGGAACCGTTCGAAGCCTGACAAGAATTTTCTGTCCAGTTTCACCTGGCCTTTTCAGCACAGGGTATCCAAGGTCTCATATAATAGAAAAATACTACATTCACTAGCGCCATCTGAAACTTAGGTGGAACTAAGGACCACACATATAAGTATCCGTGTATATAGATATAACTGCATGTCTGTGCTAGTAGGAGTGAACTATCGTCACCTACATCTCGGGCGGTTTTAACTGCAAACTAATTTCTCTATTAGGACCTTGGATACCCTGTTTTAGCAAGGTGTTCTGTTCAAAGCTAATTCAGGTGTATCCGCATTTCATCCTGTTTTTTATTCGAAACTCTGCCCGATATTTAGTACAGAAATTCACATGAAAGCCAGATAAAGAACCGCCGCAAAACCCAAATTCGCGCCCAAATGCACCCAGATAAAGTCTCAGGTGTATTCCAGATTCTATCCGGGATTTCAACCGACATTTGGTAGTGATATCTGGATAGGAACCAGATAAAGAACCGTCGCAAAATCCATATACGCGTTCGGATGCGCCTACCCTTAGGAAAATCTACGCCATGTTAACCAAAATGCTTCATTTTTTCGGCCAAATAATTGGAGGAAAAATGAAGTGTTTTGGTCAGAATGAAGTGAATTTCCCTAAGGGCAGATAGAGTTCCAGGTGTATCCGGGTTTTATCCGGGATTTCGATTAGTACTTGGTATACCAAAACCTGGTTAGGATCGGGATTGAACTGAATTTTAGGAGAATAATAAATTCTAAGCAATAAAACAACATTTTTTGGTAATGAATATTTTCTTGAAAAATTAATTTTTGCTGCCATATAAGGGGCGGCAAGTTAGATGGCGCAGGGGCGGGTAAAAACCGAAATCCGCCTCTGAATCCACAGCACTTTTTTGTGCCAAGCAATACATAATGAATAATTATATCCTATTAACCCAGACGTCAACAATGCAAAATTGCATATTACTGATAGATGATGAGTGATGTTTTACATTTTCAGATTTTCGATTATCGAAGTATGTTAAATGATCAATTTTTGGTCAATTCTGTGGACGACGAGATTGATCAATAATCGCCGCTGCTGAAAGAATCTCATTGAACCGATGCAGAAAACCGATTCAAACCCATTAAAAACCAATTCCCAATGGGTTTGAATCATAGACGTAGGAATATAGGAACAGAACATGAACTTAGCCTTTGGGCGAGGGGAGTGAAGCTGAATTGCGGGGGGAGGATGGCATGATTGGTGTCCACATTTGATTGGTCAAGTTTCAGCGCATGCTCTGTACCGCAAAATATAAAAGAGAACAAATACACTAAATAACAAATACTCAAATAAACAATCAAATCAAATCGAATACTAAAAGCTTTATGTACAAGATTCTGTACTTGAATAGATTTTCCAGTAAATTACTCATATTGAAGAAGCAATAAAGCCTCGCAGTGAAAAATCGATGAATCTTTTATGTAGCATATGAAATTTTATTGTCTGAAGCTTGGCATGAAAAAGCTGGAAGAATAACAATTGGTTAAAATTGGCCTTGTTTGTATTCATGTTTGTTAAAAATAATTCATAAAGAATAAAACCACAAAAATTTCTTTTTCATTCGAAAAAAATATTTATTAAGTTTATAAACATGAGTCGCATACAGAAATAGTTCCTTGGTTCATAATTATTTCAAATAATATAATGAATTCGATGACAAATAACAATTCTTTCCAATATTTCTAACCACTGTTTACAAGTTGTAGGATCTTTAGGAAACCTGATGAAATGAATTAATATTTATATTATGCACATTCTAATATTGAATATATAAAGTCACTTTGAATGCCGTGAAATAATCTTCTACCTGTGAGAAGTAACGTGTCTCTTACGATGTCCAATGTTTTTTCCAATTTCGGTTGTCCAGGGCCGTCTTCCATAGTCAAGGGGCCCTAGGCCCGAAATGCTTGGGGGCCCATGTAAGGAAATCTTTTTGCTTATATATATATATATAAATTTCTTTTTCGGAAATTTTTATTGAATGACCTTCGCAGTACAATGACAGAACAGAGATTAAATAGTTTGTCATTAATGTTTATTGAATCTAATGTACTGGATTGTATTGATGTTGAAGCAGTAATAACTGACTTTTCTCTTAAAAGAGTAAGAAATAAAATTATTTGTGAATAGAAAAAGTTCGTATGATTTTTTTACTTCTTTTATTATTTTACCTTTCAAAGAATTCCTTTTTTTGTAAAATTAAAAAAAATGGTAGTCCAAAGAGTTGGGGGCCCCTATCAGCCTGGGGCCCTCTAGGCCCGAGCCTACCTCGCCTATGCTCAAAGACGGCACTGCGGTTGTCTGATCTGTTTGGACAGGATCGCACAGGACACGACAACATTATGAATTATGTATTTTCGTAAATACACTAAAGAATATTTGTGACAACGTACAAAATATTACATTCCGACATAACCCATAAACATAATACACATAACCTCACTCAAATCATGTCAACTGATTTGAACTACTGCGCTTGCGTCCAGCAGTAGCCAATGAAAAGTGGACAACATTTACCTCATCACCTCGTCCCTCAAAGGCTTCCCCCCCTTGTCGCTATGCTCCGTCCCCTTATTTCTATGTCTATGGTTTGAAGCAGTTTTCTGTGTCACCAAGCACGTTTTCGGAACGTCCAGAAACCTCCCGGTGCTGTATGGGATGAGATTCTTTCAGCAGGGTGTCCATTTCTATGTCCGTGTTAGCGACCAACAATTGTTCTTTCAAAAATAATCAGTTTTTAATCAATCATTATTCAATGAATGTACATGCGTATAGAGATCCTACATAATTCCTAAATCATTGATCAATTATTATCAAAGGTCATTGGTGGAATCAATGACATTGACCAATGGTTGGAATCCTGGTAAAAAAACCGGATGATAATCCGACTCAAACCCGGATGAAATTTCCGGGATGCCATCCGGGTGTATCCGGGCGCGTATACGGGTTTTGCGGTGATTCTTGATCCGGTTCCATCTGAATCCTATCCGGGTTTTGGGACAAGAGATTTTTTGGAATCCTAAATGAAACCCGAACAAGGAGACGAGTGAATTCTATCCAAATTTCGTGTGGGATTTCGGAAAATAGTCAGTATTAAAATCCGGATGAAACCGGATAAAGAATCACTGCGGAGAACTGTATACGCGCCCGGATACACCCAGAAGGAATCCCGGAGATTTCGTCCGGGTTTGAGTCGGGTTCCCATCCGGCTATTTCACCAGGGAACCAATCTATGGTTGGATGGAAACATATCCCATACAGCACAAGAGTTCCCACAAAGAGCTCCCGTTATGCTAATCAATATGTATTCATTGTGACTATTTTGAATTCTCAATGAACAACTTAATGTTCAGAAAGAACTCATATCGGAACTCCATGATGAATTCTTCAGGCATTCAATATGTCTTCATTTGGAATCCATTGAATTCATATGGAATTCATTGTGAGTCGTATAATGGGGCCTATTCAAGAGGTCTTTGGGAAGTCTTTATGGATTCAAATTGATCAATTGTGCTGGCTGGAATATGTTCTGACCAAATTCTATTCAACCATTTTCAATGAGATTCAAGCAGATGAATATATTTCTTCAATGTGATTCTGATTGAATCCCGCACAATGTTCTGACCAAATCCCATGGAATTTCCCGTACAGCACCGGACATTTCTACGTTGCCTCTACGTTGCCTCCGCGTGGAATCTCCGTTCATCCACGTTCTATCCACGTGGAGTCCACGGGGATGCGACGTGGAAGTCGGTGAATGTGCCGTTAGGGTTCATTCCGGTCAGATTCTAGGGATTTTTTTTAACCACGATAGCTGTAAGCCCGATTACTCCAAATCGGGTTCCGCATCCCTGATAACACACGAAGAATTCTTTTTCAAAACCAAGAATAGAATTTTTCGTATGCCATCAGATGATGCTTCCGATTGCAAACATTCGTAGCCCCTGTGGCTTCAATCATGAACTTCCATTGGTTGATTCATGACCCCTGGGACCAAGGACTTCCGCAATTGGAAGCATCCAAAGATTTAACTAATGATCATTGCTCATCCATACCTAATTTGCAAATATTACGTTTCTACTTGCTTGTTTGGTGGCATTTTGTCTACCCTTGGAAAAGTTTTCCTCGTTCTTGCAAAATTTCCTTATTTCGTTGGACCATTGTTTCCTCAAAATATCGAAAAATATAAATTTTGCAGATATATGGAAATGGACAGGGAAAATAGATGAAGACAGGTCCAATTTCAATACCTTTCCTTCCGGAAGGAGACCGCATTCAACCGGATGGAAACCCATACAGCACGAGCATGTCCCAAAGGAACTCCCAAATGAATATTGGAACAAACCAGATAAGGCACCAGATAAAATTCGGATGGAACTTTCCGGGATTCCATCTAGATGCAGATACGGATTTATTGGTGATTTTTGGACCGGTTCCGTGCGGATTCTATCCGGATTTTGGGACTGGGTTATTGTTTGGAATCCCAAATTAGACCCGAACAAGGAACCGAACTAGATAAGTCCTATCCGAATTTCATGGAGGATTGCGAAAAATATCCAGTGTTAAAATCCGGATAGAATCTGGATAGAATCAATGAAGAATCCCAGAAAAACCCCTCGTGAAGAGAATTTCTCTGAATTTCACTGAAAAAATTTTTAAAGATCTGAAAGAATCTGAAAAACTCTCTTTTATTGGACACGTTTTCCCACTGAAAATTTATCTGAATATCTATGAATATTCCTCAAAAACTCTGAATTTGTCCGAAAATCTCTGAAAATTTCACCCAGATAGTGCACAATAATTCCAAATCAATTTTGAAAAAAAACTCTCCAGGAGCTCCTCTCGAATCCAGAGGATTCTCAAAGAGTTTCAAAAAGAATTCGATTCGTGCGACATTTAGGGGGCGTCCATTAATTACGTGAGGTGTTCAAGGGGGGGGGGGGGAGATTAAGCTAGATTTTTCCTAATCTTCCTTGGGGGAGGGGGGGGGTCTTAGCAAAGATCACGTATTTTTTTTCCCAGCAGAAAACGGTGTAAAATTGCGTAAAATTATGTTGAAAAATTTAATTTCATCACTGTGATTTTAAATTATGGTGATATTCTCAAATACTAGTCTTTGCTAGTCTTAAATGGGAGTAATAAAACGAATTATGTTTTCATTTTTTCTAATAATCCAACGCATTCACGCCAAAAACATAAATTTTGGAAAATCTAACGTGAGATTAGGGGAGGGAGTTGCGGGATATCTCACCAAATCTTACCAGAGGGGAGGGGGGTCAAAGAATCCTCAAAAATGCCTCACGTAATTTATGAACGCCCCCTTACAAGTTCTCTCAAAATTCTATGAGACTTCCCCTGATAACACACGAAGAATTCTTCTTTCAACAACAAGAATAGAATTCTTCAAGAACTCTTTTGGAACTGATGAATTCATAAAGAGCTCTGGAGGAGTTTAATGTTTGGGACAATCACTAGCTCTTTGAGAGTACTCGAACAATAATTTTAGCATTCTCAAAAAACTCGTTAATGCTCCAAACATTGAACTCCTTCAGAACTCTTTATGAGTTAATTAGATCGACAAGAATTCATAAAGAATTCTATTCTTGTTTTTGAACAAGAATTAGTCGTGTGTTATCTGGGTCCTGTGGAATTTTAAAAGAACTCGCAAATGTCTAGCGAATTGAATTCTTCTTAAATCTCTTTAAGAGCTCTTTGTATTGCAAACGAGTTCCTTTTTTAGAACTCATTTAAGATTCTTGTGTGCTATCTGATCAGGGATTGTCAGTTGAATTTTTCCACCCGAATGAAACTCCGGAAAGTTTCATCCCTGGTATTCATATAAAATTCATTTTGAACTTTCATACGGGGACTTGAAGAATCTCACGATGAAGTCATAAAGGAGTCTTTATTACCAGATGAGGTTGATTAATCAATATTTAACTATATTATTCATAGACAATAGGTAAAGTATCACAAAAGTAACTCATCTAGCGCGAGAATCGACAAAAAATATCCAACAGGAGAAGTCAAATTCTCAAAATACTTTTTTGAATTTTCATAATTCTCAGCGCGCGCAGATGGCGTTGTATAGCGCAGGCGTACATGGTCCATGTAAAAACATATGTTCCATTCATATGACAGTTCATCACCATATTATAAACTTACAAATAATTACAAATATAGTATTCCTCATCTCAACAGTGCAATCACACCTCAATAACAATAAATCATAAACTTCATCAACCTGTGGAGGTAATTTTAATTAAAAATTCTATTCTCAAACGTTTATCTCAAAGGTAGGTTATGGCCATTCTACTCAATTCTACTCTCCATGGATTCCCTCAAGTCCAACATTTTGACATTTGCACGTGGTCAACACACGTGTTTTCTTATCGCTTGTTTTCTATTTCGCAATTCATAGTATTCACTGACAATTCCCATCCATCTCACACGAGATTCTCCATCTCATTCTCCCTAATCTACCACAAGGAACAACATAGAAATAATTTGAATTGGTTCGATTGTAGGGTTAGGAAACAGTATACTTTGCAATATGGGTGAATTGACATGGAACGAAAAATACGATCTCATAGTTCGAAACCTGGCAGAATGGCTTGGAGATGAAAAACTCAAGACTATTTTACAAGAACGAGACTTAAAGGTATACTGGGGCACAGCGACCACTGGCAAACCTCACATCGGTTACTTCGTGCCCATGTCAAAGATAGGTGATTTCCTCAAAGCGGGAGTGGAAGTCACTGTTCTCTTAGCCGATTTGCACGCTTATTTAGACAACATGAAGGCCCCGTGGGAACTTCTAGCGCATCGTATTCAATATTACGAAGCAGTGATAAAATCCATGTTAAGATCCATAGGAGTTCCTTTGGATAAATTGAAATTCGTCAAGGGAACCGAGTATCAAGTATCTTCGTGAGTTTTATATTCAGAAAATTAAAAAATATGTCACAAAAACACTGTATTTTGTATCTCAAAGAAATATTTTTATATACCAAGAGAATACACGTTGGACGTATATCGATTGAGTTCCTTGGTCACGGAACACGACGCGAAAAAAGCAGGAGCGGAGGTAGTCAAACAAGTAGCTAATCCTCTACTGTCGGGGTTACTGTATCCCGGATTACAAGCCTTAGACGAAGAATATTTGAAAGTAGATGCTCAATTCGGAGGAGTAGACCAAAGAAAAATTTTCACATTCTCTGAAAAGTACTTGCCGATGCTTGGGTATGAAAAACGCATTCATCTGATGAATCCCATGGGTAAGGAAATTTCATTCTTTCTCCATTCATTTTCAAAGAAAAGCATATTATAATATTTCAGTCCCTGGTTTGGCTGGAGCAAAGATGTCATCGTCCGAAGAAGATTCAAAAATCGATCTGTTGGACGATGCCGCAACGGTGAAAAGAAAATTGAAAAAAGCATTTTGCGAGCCAGGAAATGTGACCGATAATGGACTATTATCATTTTCGAAGCACGTTTTGTTTCCCCTACTCAAGGAAGGAGAATCCTATGTCGTTCCTAGAGTTGCCGAATTTGGTAAGAATCTTACAACTTGTATATATTAATCAAAAAGCATGTTGTACGATCTTTGAATCGTTCAGGTGGAGATATTTCTTTCGCAAAGTACGAAGATTTGGAGAATTCATTCGCGAAACAGGAGATTCATCCGGGAGATTTGAAAGCAGCCGTTGAGATTTATGTCAACAGACTTTTGGATCCCATTAGAAAAGAATTCCAAGCTGATCCAAAGTTGAAGAATTTATCCAACAAAGCGTATCCTCCAAAACAAAAACAAAGTAAATTATTATTCAATATTTTGTACTTGTACGAATAATGAATAATTGATCAAATGTTATTGTATTTTAGAACAATCGACGGAACCACAGGAGATACTTCCATCGCGATTAGATATAAGAGTAGGTCAAATTGTCGAGGTATCGAAGCATCCCGATGCCGACGCGTTGTACGTGGAAAAAATTGATCTAGGCGAACCTGGTGGTCCTCGCACCATCATCAGTGGTCTCGTCAATTACGTACCGATAGAGGAAATGAAAAACAGAATGGTCGTAGTTCTCGCTAATTTAAAACCAGCCAATCTTCGAGGGATTCCTTCTCACGGAATGGTTCTCTGTGCGTCAGTGTAAGTTTTAACAACTCATAATAGTGTTCGTACAATCTCTGAATATGAAATGTTAAACAGAGATGAACCAACGAAAGCAGTGGAACCGTTACGACCACCCCCGGACAGCGCTCCAGGTGATAGAGTTGTAATCGAAGGCTACGAAAGTGGCGATCCAGACGAAGTACTTAACCCTAAAAAGAAAGTTTGGGAAAAGTTACAGGTTGGTATCGTCAGTTATCTCTATCGTTACGATACATAGAGAGTAAGTAATTCAATGTTTTATTATTTTACTGTTTACAAAAGGTGGATCTTATTGTAAATCAAGACGGAGAAGCGTCTTGGAAAGGGAATCCATTGCTAACCAAAGCAGGAGGAAAACTCATCGCAGATTCTTTAAAGAATGTTCCAATTAAGTGAATCGATTAATTTATTATGCTCCTTTTTATGAAGCTTTGCTACCTAATTAGATATTTTAATAATCCTCATTTAGCTTTAACACGAAGCTTTTACAAAAACATTGTTCCTTTTTTAATCACTTTTTCGAAATAAACGATGGATTTATGATATTCTGGTTTCAATTCTTCAAACGAATGGATTTAGATTCACTGGTGTGATTTTGGAAGAAATGTTTGGTACGGTGTCCCTACGATTATGATTCGTTCGAATACAAGGTGAGCGAGGTTTGAAATCATTGAAATGTTCAGGTTTGTATCGAGGACTGTGTTGATTCAAAGACTTTGGTTGAGATTTTTTAGCTCGCATCAGCCAGGACGTAGCCGAACGATGCGCCAATTCTTTTCTCAACGCACTACTACTGTAACCGTACAACAGTGGGTTGATAGCGGCATTGAGGAGCACCAAATATCTGCTGATATACCTGAAACGTATAAACTGCTTGAAATGGAATTCAACAACTATCGCAATAGAAATTAACGTAATCCTCACCACAGTAAGTACATGGATTCTGCTCGACCTGATTTAGGTGGTTGTTGATGCAATTGAGCTCGTTTTATGATCAATGCCGTGAAGGGAACTCTGCATATAATGAAAGCTAAAACGACAACACCCAACGTACGAGCTACTCGACTTTTGTAACGCATCGTAATAGGATATTTGCTTCTCAAAGCTTGCGATTCGTATTGATCCAACTGTAAAAAATGTAGATTATTGCTTATTTTTGCAAACATGTTGCGAGGAGTTTTTTTTTACCTTGATGAGAATAGACGAATAACATACAGCCATGATGACTAACGGAGCCCACACGCTTAATCCTGCGAATACGTGCCAGTATGGATAAACTAAAACCTCATCTTCCGTACAGTATGTTTCTAAATAACCTTTCCATTGTCTCTCGTAATAGTTTCTAAAAATTGCAAGCGGGGCAGCGACTCCTATTCCCAAAATCCAAGTAATCACTATCAAAATGTAGGTCGTCCTTCGAAGAATAAAAATCAGTTAGATCAAGAGAGTTGAAAAATGAATTCATCATACCTCTCAGACAATTTTCCGGAACAATTGAAGACTATAGCGGACAATCGATCGTAGCTAACCGCGCTCAGATTGAACACCGCTACCAGGGTAAGAGCGTGCAACAACAATCCATCCAAACGACACCCGATTTGACCCAAAATATAATTTTGAAATAAATCTACGCAGAGGAACATCCAAGGACACAAAAGACAAGTGCCTAAATCGGCAATCGCCATATTCATGATCAATAAATTCGTAGTTGTTTGTAAAGATTTTGCAGTCAAAATGATGTGTATTAAACTACCATTGGCTAAAGTACCCACCACGAAGATAGGTAGAATACTCAATATTTTTAATATCACTTCCACCGTAGGTTTCACCATCCAAATTTCCGATGGAAAATTATGTTTCGAGGTATCCAAATCCTCCACCTGACAATAAATAATTCCAATCAATCGTAAATTACTCTTAAATAATGACCCATGCGTATGCAACTCACATACATCGGAGAAAACATGATTCGACGATCCATCGTAATGTTCCACATATTCGTTCCACAGTACATCGAAAATGATCATGATATTTTTTTATAAACTCGAGATACCGATACCATCGAGGCGCGAAAGATACTGCATGAAGATTTTAAAAGAACTCTCGAGAGTGCCGTATGTCGAATACATTATCAATAGTCAATAGAGAATTTTGTTTATCGTCCTTTTAAAGATATCACGAAAATTCAATGATCTACTATCTTTCCCCCTTTTTTGCTCGTTAAAATATTTGAATATAAGAAATAATCCAAAAACAAATGCCATCGCATGACACTTCTAGTCACAAATTGAAAATACAAAATTTTCGTTGGTTGAAATAGGAAAGAAAGGTAGAAAAGAAATAACCCTTTCTGTACATATTTACAAGAACACAATTTATATCGAACCGATATATCCAGAAATTTTTCTCTCGCAGCAACATATCGTTGACAATGGAGAGTACAAGAAACATTAAAATAATAAAAATATCAATCTACTTATAACAGTCTTTATACAATAAATAATATCTCTTTTTTCTTGTTAACGATTGCACAATTGATAGCGATTATAAATAGGAATAATCAGTCGAATTTCGATTAGAACTCTTATTATAAAATTATCAAATCGTTTATAAAACGCGTGACGTGTATCGCGTAAATACTTATAAAAATTTTTCAACGTTATTCGAGCTCTGGAAATCACAATTCAAATAAAAGTAAAAAGTAACTAAACACGAGTGTTAATAAAAGAAAAAGAAAACAAATTTCGAATAGATTCAACAATATATAATTGGACAAAATATTGTTTTCAAAATGAGAGGCAACGGAAGAAGAAGAAGAAGAAGAAGAAGAAAAAGAAAACATGTATATTTTGTCCAACTCTAATATAAATCTTTTTTTTTTTTTTTTGAATTGATGTTGAAAACAAAAACACATCACTGACTAGCAGCAACAGCTGAAAACAAAAAATAATACGAGATATCTTTTGTGTTTTGTGAATGTTGTCTATTCTCAATCGGATTCCTCGATCTCGGAGGATTGAGCGATGGGTCGAGGGGATGGAATAATCAATTCCTCGTCTTCCTCGATATCCGCGTCGGGTAATAAAAATTCATCCCCTTCGTGTACTTCCTCTTCCCTCGCTGGTTCCGGTGGAGCGAGCACGTCCTGTCCATGCTGCTTCAAGTGATCCTTAAGGGCGAAAGCACGGCCGTAAGAAGCGCCGCAAATGTAACAACTGAACTTGAGATTATTGTCTTTCTTGTGTGTCTGTATATGCGCGCGAGCGGCGTAAAGGGATGCGAATGGTCGTGAACATTCGGTGCATCTGAAAGGTTTTGTGTGACTATTTTTGTGCCCGGCCAATTGAACACGAGTCTTGAATGTTTTTGGACAATAAGGACACGTATATGCACGTTCCTCACCGTGTGTTAACAAATGATGATTGTAAACGGAAGACGCTTTGAATCTTTTACCGCAATGTTGACAAGCGTACGGTCTCACTCCTGTATGGGTTCTCATATGTAGAGTTAAACAATAAGAAACGCGGAAGGTTTTGCCGCAGACCTGAAAAATAAATAAATACCTCGATGTTAATATTATAATTGAAATTCTTTTTGAATATCATTATCTTACTTCACAGGCATGCGGTTTCTCTCCTGTATGTATTCGTTCGTGCTTGACCTTCTCGTGCGGTCGAGTGAATCTTCGACCACAGTGTTGGCACTGATAAGGTTTGTGGGACTCGATGGGATCGATTATTTCCGTTACGGAAGGTGGTAAAGGGGAAGGAGATTGACCGAGTTCCGCGTGAACTGCCGCGTGCATGGCCAAACTATCCGCCGAATCGAATTTTCTATTACACACTGTACAAGTCACGGAATCGCCGGAATGTAAAGCCATGTGCGCTTCTCTGTACGATTCGGAAAATACTTTTCCTGAAATATTATAATATATGAATGAGAAAGAAAGAACGAGAAGATTCTTTCGAATACTCACCACATTCTGGGCAAGTAAAAGTATCGTTGGGGGTTCCTTCGGGAGCATCGACGTGACGAGCTCTAACCGGAGCATGCATTCTCGAATGAAGACGTAGACTCTTATGCGAACAAAACTCAGTCCCACAAGTTGAACACACAAACGACTTTTGGGTTCCATCGGTTTCACATTCGTGGACTTTTGAGTGAAGTTGGAGAGCCTTCAACGTTGCGAAAGTTTGATCGCAATTCTCGCAACGATTGCTACCATTCAAACACGCGTGCACTCGAAAGTTCCCCAATTTAGAAAACTGTTGTTTGCATTGAGTACATCGGTACATTCTAATCGGCGCTGAAGCGAGTTTCTTCTCTCGCATCTGAATAACAAGATCGAATTTTGAAATGTCTGTATCAAAGAATGGAAAATTACATTTTCCATACCTTCACTCCTTCAGCGTTGGAGAAGAATTTTTCTATCATCGGGGGTTTGGAGGACGGCAATGTCGTGGGAGTTCTGTCCCAAAATCTTTCTATTTGTACAACTTTTCTTGTATATACACGACCTTCGTTATCCACGCACTCCTCGGTTCTTAAAGTGTTGATAGTTTGACGTTGTCGACCCGTGGTATTCGTCGGAGCGACGCTTTCGAGATCTTCCGAGGACGCAGGGATGGAAACAGAAGGTACGTTTAGATCGTCGAATTGCTGTTCCGCCATTTCAAGTACCACCTCTTGACCATCGTGATATTCTCTGATATGCTCCAAAACTGAATTGAAACTCATTCCGCAACTGCTACAACTATACAACGCTTCTTTTTCCATCTAAAAAATAGGGTAAGATACACAAAGAAATATTATTTCGTCAAACGATTGGAACAATTACCCCAGAAAATTCTTTTTTTACTGGCAGTAAAGTAGAATCATCGAAATCTCCGACATCTCGAATTTGATTCATGTTCATCATAGGGCTATCGTGATCGTTGAGAATCTCGCTATCGTCGGGCAATATACTGATTACGTTTTTATCCTGGATTTTTTCACTCAAATTCGCGGATGTCAAACTCACTAAGGAATTCGTATTCAAAGGACTATCTGGTTTCTCGTTATGAACTATGTTGGAAATTTCATCGGCTAGAGAATTGTGACCGGATCTTGAATCTTCGTTATCCAATTTTTCGATAACTTTAATATCGCCTGAAAAAATATTCCATTCGATAACATATTTCAGTTGTATATAATTTACTCCTCAAACTCACCATTATCGTCCATTTGCAGAGTCTGTGCACCTCCCACTATCATTATTCCATTATCACTCACGGTGGCTAAAAAACTTCTATTTATTTCTTTCATGTCAGTTTCCTGAAACATCAATTTCTCGATATTTTGTTTGACAAAATCATAGAATGAAGATGAAATTAAGGTTACCATGAGAATTTCTGTAGTACTGTCTTCGGTTTTGGGAGCCATTTGTTTCAATTCTTGATTGAGTTGTTTGTCGACGTTTGACACCTGTCCGCAACGATCCAAATGTTGAATCAAAGCCATCACAGAGTCGGAGCGTGAAGAACAAGCAGGGCAATATAAATTATCCGTCATACTCAGGAGATGATACTTCAATGCCTGTGGATTGCTGAAGGATTCTCCGCAACACATAGGACAAACCAAATTCAATGATCCCATATTTATTTATTTTCGAGTTTCGTCAAAAACCTGGGTTAACCTAATGATTCAGAAAAACTTTTTCAAAGATGATTTTTTCAAATTTCTTCACCAAGACAAAACCCAATGTATCTAACCTGACGACGAATCATAAAAAACCCATGTAATCTTGAGGACGTATTCTCAATCGAGGACAAATGTCATCATCTGCTTGGTAATTTCTAGGACACAAAAGAAAGATGATATATGACTCTTCTTTTAACCTTAATCTCAAAATCGTTACCTACGCTCTTCAAAACCGGCGAATGATAATTTTAATATAAACAATTCCATTGGAGACGAACTTCAGCGTAAACAAATGCCGTACACAACAATCATGAAGTTAGGATAATGATAAGTGAATCGCGAAGTCTGCCATCGGCCATTGCTCCTAGAATGTACATATACAAGGAAAAAATTGGCACTAATAGCGATGAGTGGAGTGAGTCAAATTCAGGTACATGCTTTCAGGTTTTTAGAGACAAAAATTTACTAACCGTTGAAGAATCATTGTCTATATTGTTTTTTATTCTCAATTTTAATTAAAAATATCGATTACTTATTCAATAAAAATTTCAATTTTATATAATTTTTGTGTGTGCTTTTCAAGTTGGTAACACTGTTGATATGAAATTTTTGAATGATTGAATATGAAGCTAAGAATTCTTTGAAACTAGTATACTATTTTTCTCAAAAGACACTTTTGATTGAAATCCAAAGTGCCATTGGGTAGAGCCACCACAACTCTCGTACCCTGTTAATTGAACTCATAACGTTCAATCGCCAATTCAATTGTCCTTGAATCGATTAAAAAAATTCTCTTATAAAAATAGATTGAAGATTTATTATTCACAACGATATTTACACCGACTTTTATCCCTCCTGAATGAAGATCCTTAAATTAAATATAAATAATTTATTTATGCAATATACATAGTCCGCTATAGAATATAAAATTCAATCCACATGTTCGTGCTGCGCGTTGCTCTCACGCCAGGTATTTTGAACTAATTCGACGAATTGTTGCCACCATCTGGTGTGCAGGGTGAAATAAACGGCGCATAGGGAGATGAAAAGCCAGGACAAAACAAGGCAATAATCTGTCTCGTTGGACGGAGTGCTTGGCACTGGACCGCTAAAATCTCCCGAAGTTACGTACAAAGATCCATTGGGTTTCAAATTCGTAAGCTGCATGATGAACCTTGCGAAGGATTCCAAAGTATACACAGTGTCGTTGAATTTTGCCACAGGTTTTCCATTGTGAACTAACATCAATGTTGGAACGCCGACTATTCCGTATTGAGCATTGAAACTGCAATGTTACGTCAAAATAATACATTGCATCTTTGTGATCCTTATTCTTCTTACCTTTGATATTTGATGGCATCTATCGCCACTGCTTTGATATGTGGAATCGATCTTGGTAAGGCGTTAAAGTGAGGTGCGGCTTGACTACTGAATATACACCATCTCGCATAGAATAGTACAAGAACGCAAGTTCCAGGGATTTGTTTGCCTTCTTTGTCGCTTCTCGATCTATTCGTCGGACCAGGCTCCAAGATCAAAAGTTCCATAAGTCTTGTCGCATTCACCATCTGTAGAATTATATTCTTCAATACAATTTTTGGATTCCATTAAATTACAAAATGCTATAATTTTCACCTCAACGGGGCCAAAAATTTTATCCGTCAAACAGTTGACTTTGGTAATGTTGTGGGAAGTAACGTTAGAGGATAACGATTTCATGATATTGCTGTCAGTTTCATTCTTCTCTTCGTTGGTACAAACTTCTGCTGCGTCGGATTGTGTGAAAAAATTATCACTCGAGTATGTTTGTACTTTGCATTCGTCGGTTTGTGCGACGATTGAACTGATTAGAAAAACTGAAAATGAGAAACAATCAAAGAGTGATGAAGAGTTTATAAAGAATCTATGGAAAAGTATTGCTTGCTACTTACCTAAAATAAAGGTAAATAAACTCAGTCTTTGGTGAGAATTAAACATTTTATCTATCGGATTTATCGTATTGACGTAGGATCGATGGAGAACAGATTTTCAATCCATTGTGAAAGAGAAAATATTTATTCTTTCTCATGTATATCAAGATAACCTTATTTTTCCTACAACATTGAACAATAATATAAATATATGATCGAATTGTAACGTTCGGGTGAATTTACATGCGCTAGATATGTTTAGTAATTTCACTAGAAATCACTAGGTTTTACTCAATGACATGTTTAGTCGGACTTGACGAAATAAGAAAAATTATGAGTTTATTAGAAGGTGATTCAGTTCATTCGATTCTTCAATTTTTCACAATTTTGTTATTTGTTTATTTTATTTAATTATAATATGACAAACTTCTATCGAGCGCACGCACCTGGCTGTGAACCTGCGAATCAAAACACGCAGCAGCCCGCGATAATTTGTTATTCAAATACCTGAACTTATTATATTATTAACATAAATTGTGGCCTAGAACAATCATTTTTCTTAATTGTATTTCTGATATTCGATAATCATTGAATAACAAATTTGAGATACAAATTTGTCTTCTAGCCAGAGAGCACAGCGTTTATTCATCTTTCAACTAGTCACATGATTTTGCTGACAATAGTCCATGTAAAATATTCAAATACAGTTCAAAGTCTAAACTCATTCACACCGCATGCGGGTTCTTAAAATAAAGAATTCTAATTGAAATTTCGAATTTTCAATCATCCACGACAATGTAACAACAATTTTTCCAATATTTTTTCCAGTGATCGACATTAACATTGTCTCTGTAATAATCTCGATGGACTTTGAACGTATTTGATCTATCGATAAGTTATGCTACAAACGATCTAAGTTCATTGATAATGAAAAAATATAAAAAAAGGTTCATCAACGCAGATGAATTTTTTGATTGATTATCCAAGAGTGGCTACGTAGTACATACAATTTTTCTTTCTCGTACGATCATTCAAACATTGCGATGAGAATTATATAATCTCTCTCGCGAAGTACAGTAATTTCTTTTACAATAATCATCCAATTTCCAAGTATCCGATCGACGCAACAGCAAAGAATTTTTAATAAACTTTCATTACGATGCAGAAAAGAAGAGTTTTTATCGTCCAGTCACCATCCAGTTGCTCTTGAATTTGAAGATTAAAGAAATAATCTATTACATGATCTCATAAACTCGATGATGTAAAAAATGGAATTCTTATCATCATTGATATCAATACGTAGCCACATACGTCCCATGTGCGTCACGTGAGAAACAAATTGACTATGTATTTATCGTCAATTACCAACCGGAAGGGATTATAAAAAAGAAAGAAACAACAAATCATCTTCATTCAACGAACACGTGATGCATTTTGAATTGATTCATTCGGAATCAATGCGATCCGTAATATATATATATCCATCCTCGGTTCGGTTTCTGGGAATCGTGAATCATGGGAAAACAACGATGAATTACTTGGAAATATTCCACAAGTACGTAAACTATATTATTTTCCTGAAATGAATGAAAGAAGAAAAAAAGAACACGAGAAAAACAAGAAGAATGATATGAAAAGTATTGAATGACGATGATGATTATGATACGTACGCATAAGAGGGGAACGCAGGAAACAGGAATAAGCGGGTAAAATTAATTAACCCTTCTGTCGGTTGTTGTTTACAAAATATCCGGTACCTTTACAGTGCCATACAGTAATCACACGAGTGTATAGAACAGCAGCGCGAGCAGTAGCAGCGAAATATACAGTATATATAAATTATATATACAACTAATACCTGCGCGCGCATCTACCACGGCGCCGACAGTGCTGTACTCGAAAAAATTCAACCAAAACAATTTATCATTTTCTTTAATAATATTTCATCATTGTTTACAATGTATATACAAACTTTGTTGTTCGTAGTTCCACGAAAAATTACTCAACCTTGAAGAAAACTCGAGACTAACTCGATTACTCGAGAATGTGGGCAAAGAAAATCACAAACTGTGTATTTCGAGGAATGGAATTGAGGAGATTCGTTGGATTGGAATACATCGAGGAGATTTGTCTTTGTTAAAACAATGATATCCGTGGATACCGTTTCGATGAATGAAACGTCACACGAACAACGAATCCGTAGATTTACCGAGGTTTACCTAAGGGTTCTTTAACGACCAACTACGTTACTGACAGCGCGAGTGCGGCTCGTAAATGCATGGGCAGTTTCAGAGTAGATCTTCAAGTGTCCGTAAGCAATAACTGTATTCGCATAAAAAACCGGGCGAGTTTAACATCTCTCACACGAGTATTGGATAATAAGATAGTGTCGAAAGGGTGCTCGACACCCTCCTTGTTTCATCCAAGGATATATTTCTAAAGGACGTTCAAGTTAGGCAGAGACTAACTAAGCTTTCTCTCTCGTGTCTGATGAGCTCCTCCATCGCATCGCTGGTGGTAAGATGGCTGTGCAGTTGGATGGAGGAGGGAAGGAGGATTTGAAAACACAATTTATCACGAGGGAAGGAACGTACAAATTGATGACCCTGTCGGAGTATTCCAGGCCAAATAGGGTTGGCTATACGAACAGCCAAGGGAGTGCATCAGTTCGAGTATCCTTCGTAACTTTGCCGGATCCAGCGGATCCCACGGGTGCACAGGGTCTCGGCGATCGAATGTGTTTTAATTTCGGCAAAGAACTCTACGTTTATGTTTATAGAGGAGTTAAAAAGGTAACTTCCCCATCCCTCGAGTCCATTAACTCCACCTCTTCTCTTTTACCTCAAAACTCTGATTCTGTTATTTTTTTTCCATCACCTAACCTCGAAATCTTCGACACTTCGACTCCATCTTTGCTATAATCGTCACTTCAGTTCTTCACTCACCACACCTATCGTGCACTATTTTACACTTAAATTTACAACAATGTTGTATTTGATCGTTCGAAACAATCTTTCAACTCTTTTCACGAGAAATTTTGAAATACTCGATTCTGCCATGTCCCTTCGATTCCCAAACAAGTTTCATCAATATACACATGACGAATGGAATTACTGTCTCGAATAAATTGATATTGGCATTCTCTTTCAGGCTGTGGACTTAAATAAACCGGTGGATAAGAAATTGTATAAAGGAACCAATCCGACGTGTCATAATTTTAATCAAACAACCGCAACGGCGGACAGTGCGCCATTGCTAGTGGGATTCTCTACAGGACAAATTCAATTGATCGATCCCATCAAGAAGGAACTTAGTAAATTATATAACGAAGATGTACGTAGTCACGTTGTAGCTCTATCCTTTCGAATTGCAGGATTGTTCATAAAATACTTTATAACGCAAGAATCTATGATTGCATATGCTTTCTTTCTTTTCTTTCAAAGATTGTAACGAAATAGCTGCAAATTATTGCAATTCATAAATATGAGTTTAAATGAGTTTAAATTCAGAGGTTTTTGAATGATGAAAACAAAAGTGAATGTAAATTACTTTATGAACAAATCCTCAAATCCAATCTTAGTGGTATAAATGGGTTATTTTGCATAGCCATGATGAAAGAAGTAATCTATAATAGCTCAGCAGTTCTTGATGCCATACAATTTTACTGGATACTTGTATCGTGTGCGTTGGTAGCACTACTTTGATGCAATTATAACTCAATCAAATAATTAAGCTTAATAAGTAGGATTATATAACTTTCTACCGTTCTCGTTCTAACCACCACTATATATCGTATTACACGCTATGCGATGTTGAGAGGAACTATTTTTATACCCAAGAAAAAAAATATTATTTTATGACAAATAAATGACCAATGATGTTGTATGATTTGTTGTTACAGAGACTCATCGATAAAAGCAAAGTAACTTGTATAAAATGGGTTCCCGGATCCAACAACCTGTTTTTGGTATCTCACAGTTCCGGACAATTATATTTGTATAACGAAGAGTTACCTTGCGGCACAACAGCGCCGAATTATCAATCCTTCAAATCTGGGGACGGTTACGCGATATATACATGTAAAACAAAATCGACGAGAAATCCTTTGTACAGATGGGTTATAGGTACAGAGGGTTGTTGTATAAACGAATTTGCCTTCAGTCCATGCGGATCGAATTTGGCTGTAGTCTCCCAGGATGGTTTTTTAAGGGTATTTCAATACAACACGATGGAACTGGTGGGTTTGGCGAGGAGTTACTTTGGTGGATTTTTATGTGTATGTTGGTCGCCGGATGGAAGGTACGTGGTGGTGGGAGGAGAAGACGATCTCGTCACGATATGGAGTTTTCACGAGAAGAGAGTAGTGGCGCGAGGTCAAGGACATCACAGTTGGGTCAGTGTAGTGGCTTTTGATCCGTACACCACGTCTTACGGCGACCACGATCCCGACTTTAGTGGTTCGGATGACGAAACGATGCCTCACAACAATCACAATAACTTTCATAACGAGAAACCTAATCGACTTTCGATGACGTCGCAAGGAGTCCATTCGAATAGAAATTCTTGCGGTTCGGAGTTGAGAATGTCAGGTGGGACGTGTTATCGATTAGGTAGTGTATCCCAGGATACACAATTGTGTTTGTGGGACATCACGGAAGATGTATTGAGACAGCCGGTGTGTGCGAAACAAAGGCCATCCGCGGCTGGTTCCGGCACCTTCTCTTCGTCGGGCACTTTCAGCAGCGGTAACGGTACCACCCTGAATCATCATACTACGAACAATACTAAACATAATAATCTGAATAATTTTAATTTTAAAGAAAGCGCGAGTGGTAATAACGATAGTAGTAACAATAGTACGAATACCAATACCGCGGTGTCCACCGTTAACTCTCTGACGCAAAGATTCGCCGGTCTGGGATTTGGTGATCGTAAAGGTGATAACCACAAGAGAAACTTTAGCCTCACCATGCGAGGTACTGGGGCATCGTCTAACAGCACCGTTGTACAAAACAGTAGCACCGATAAAACCAGCACCAACTCTAACGCGAGTAGTAATCTGAACAGTGTTGGGACAAATTTAGGGTCTAATAAGAAAGTTAGTTCCGCTATGGACGATCCAATGAGATTGATAGGAACCGCCTGGTGTCCGAGGTTCGACGAGTGTCCTGTCCTCGAACCGTTGGTGTGCAAGAAGTTGGCGCACGAGAGGTTGACTGAATTAGTGTTTAGGGAAGATTGCTTCGTCACCGCGTGTCAAGATGGATATGTGTATACGTGGGCAAGACCCGGTCATATGGTAGGTCCTCTTACCATAAGCAGCACCCTGCACAGGCCGCATCATCATAATAGCAACCCCTACACAAATATCAATTCTTTGCGCTCTAACGATCTCTGATGTAATACATCTACCATCGTTATCGCAACTCCATAAACTCAAGTCTATTAGCTATGAATTCATCGGATTGTATATATACATACATACTACATACACATATTTAGATGTAGAATATTAGGTTTATTATCATTATCGTCATCATCATCATCATCATCATCATCATCATCATCATCATCATCATCATCATCGTCATCTTCATACCATGAAACGTGCGGAAGATCTATAATGCTTCTGACAACATGTATTGTGAGAAATATTAAGATTTATACGATTAACTTATCCTACATACGTTTTGAATAATCTGTGGTAATAATAATACCGTGTGTGATGATCATTTTTATAAAAGATTTAGAGATTCCAAAAATTCCTTTTAGGCTTCTCTTCGATGGTTTTTCCACAAAAGAAAACTATCGTGTTTTTTCTACTTATTACAACAGCTTCTCTCACGCTTTTTTAGGAGAATTTAAGTTCGCTTGGCACTCCTTGTACATTAAAAAAAAGTATATATATATTATATATATCAAAAGAAAAATACATATTGAACAGAAAATAGTGCCATTTATTTGATGAATGAATAAAGAGGGCACTTCTAGCTGCATTCGAATATCTTATTTTATTTAGTGGATTATTCTCCTCTAGCGAGAATGTGAAAATGTTGAAAAATTTTTTTTAAATCATTATTAGACAAAGCTACGCTATACACTGTAACACAAAATAAGATAATCGAGTGCAATCTAGAGAAGCGATTAGAGATCTTCTAGTATTTTCACTAAGTCTGTATTTTATATGGATTACAGAAATGTATAGGTGGACGATATTATGAGTGAACATTTTTATTACATTCTTTCAAATCTATCGTATCATTCATTATCGAATATAACGAATTAATTAAGGGTGCTCGAACGTTGAAATTTCGTTAATAATATTATGTTTGTCAATGTTTTTGTTCTCGACGAGGATACAACGCTCGAGGTCTCTCAATCATTCAAATCTCAAAAGCTTTTCACGTATACCTTCTCACGTTTGTACATGTAATGTTGTAATGTTGTTTTTTTAGGATTCCTTAGAGAAAGACACACTGTTTAAAATTCAACAACAACGACTACTACAACAATCGATGAAATTCGAGCTTTAAAAACGAAAAGATTGATAAATTCTAATGTCATTATAAATTTGTTCTCTCATAACATAGACCTCCATTGATATCTGTGCCTAATTAATGTCTGGTCAGGATATATTCAAAATGAATATTAAAAAGAAGTATGTCATAATGATTATAAATAGAGTATATTTATGTTTGATTTGCATCTTGAAGAGTAACATTGTTCGCGTCCCGAAAGTTCTTGTAACAGGGCAGGCCCCTCAGTCCCTTTTTTTCTCTGTCCCCCTTTGTAAAGTGTTATTAGCTTAGCTTAGCAAATTATAGAGAGTCAACGAATTATATATCCAAACTGTCCAAGACTATGATAATATAACATTTAATCATTTGTTGAAAGCATCGTCTTGTACAATAAAAAACAAAGTTGAATGAAAAATATGACAAATTCGAACATGAAAAAAGTGCTTGCTTCCTGCTTGTTATTGAGATCTTTTTATCGAGAATGTGATGCAAAAGTTGTTTTCGAGGAGACTCGGAGTTTCAAGTTTCAACGATTCGATTGATTATATATTCTATTATTGTTCGTAACAAAAGTTTCACGAGTTCAGAGTTTCTCCTGCATTTTTGCATATTCAGCATTAATTTTGGTTTGAAAGAAGGAAAACAGAAAACCTCCTCTCCTCACCTGTATAGATACTACTTCTCATCATTCACAGGAGTTTTTCATATAGCGTGCGATGCTTTTATTTTTGTCTCTTGAATAGTGAAACATTTATTATGATTTATTCGAAAGATGCTTGTGCTTATATTTCTTAAAATCGATAGAGCATTAATTTTTTACTTTGATTGGAAAGATTAATGTTCTGTACCATGCTTTGGCTGATGCAAGAGAAACGTGGATGAGACTGCCCTGAATTGTCGCATGGTACGTATCACTTGATTTTTTTTTTTTCATTTTATTTTTGCTGCGATAAATTCCTTTTATTAGCTAAGTAGTAGCAAACGCAAGATTTGGTATGCAAGAGCAAGATTTCAAATAACAGAGTAAAGGATTTTTTTTTTTTGATGGAAAGAAAATTTGAATCGTTGAATTGGTTTCCGTAGAAATTTATAATTTTCTTGAAATTACAGACAGGAAGCGGACAAGTAGGAACTGCGCTTCATGTTGTAAGTCCAGCGGAAGGTGGTGGTACTATAGTATAGCCAGAGCCGAGTAACGAGACATTTTTCAATCCTCAAGAAATATACGTCCGATCATCTCACGCTTTGCAGAAATCAGAGGATATCAGATTTCAACCGTATCAACGTCATTTATACTTCGTATGGCCAAGTGAGAATTATTCCAGCGTATTTTGAAGAATCCATGTAACAAATCTCTATGATTCTATTATGTTTTTTCGTGAAAGAAAGTTTATAGAAGTTTTGTATATATTGTAATGTGGCATAGAACGAGACTACTCCCTCTATCTCTCATCGTTGGTTTCGAATATACCATGTTATAATATACGCACATATCCTTTTTCATAAGAGAAAATTTGTTGAAAGTTGCAAATTTGAATGTATATATACAACATATACGTATAGAATTTATACAGCAAAGGTAAAAGTAATGTTGTATCATTCCAACACCGTTCAAGTACCAAATCTTATTCAAACGAAAGTTTACTTTATTGTGATTTGATTTTATATATATAATATACGTATTATACGACATGTGGCAACAAACGAAACAAATCTTTTTCACGGTAGAAGAAATGGAAAAATAATAATGTGTAAATATAAGACGATTATTCATACGATACTTTGATTTTCATAGCCATCGGCTGTATAAAAATTATATACATATATTTCTTTATAATTGTATGAATGAGTGTGGTTGAAGATTCGAAACTGACGCCCACGATATTCCGTTGATTAATTGTTTTTAATCGCACCTCATTTTGCAATTCACGATTTAAAATTTGGATTCTCAAATTCTCAAGCGACGCTTGAGTTCCATTCGAGAGAATGGAATTCTCCTTCGTAGAAGTATCGAATCGTTCTTTTTTATAACAAATTGTTTAAATCGTCGACCGTGAAATGAATATTTACAATTTAAGGATAGTGGGCGAATGGAAATATTCACACCAAAGATAGTATTTCGTATAAAAAAAAAAAAACATTCCGCAAGACGATACATCGTGTATTAAAATGAAATCTTAGAAATAGTCGAACATTGTACGATAACATTCCGTCAACCCTTATCGTCGGCGTTTTTTTTGTTGAAAATGTCGAAAATTCAAAAACCGAGATTAGAAAAGTACGATATAAAAACTACTACTGATCCTTGAAAAGAGTTTCTGAAACAGTTTTTCTGGGGGGGAAAAGAAAAAAGAATGTTATTTTTTGTCTCTTATTCTCTGTTCTTCGCTATTTATTATTGTTAATATAAATGTTTTTCTTTCCTCTATATCTGTAAAGAATTTCAAAGTGTGCTGTGTGCGCTTTGAGATCGAAGAAAAGAAATTTTTATCTTGTCACTAATATTATTTACACGCACGAAGTCGATGCGTTTTTCAAGATTCAACATTAAACTTAGTTCAAACGGGTAATTCGTGTGACAAAATATTCTAAGTCTGTTTGCCGAGTAATCGCTGAGTAATGGACTAACGATAAAAAAAAAACAAAAGAAAACGAATTGGTTTAAAGAACCGCGATCTATAAAGTTCCTATGTACAATGACGAGTTTGGCTTTACGAAACAAAAAGGAATTAACAACAAATTTTAATTTGTTTTTCTATTAAATTTGCATGTGGGGGTTTTGTTTTGGAGAATCGTAGGTGACGATATTTGGAAATGAAATACGCGGAAATGGATAATATATATTATATTATTATTATTATTATATTAACATATGAAGGGATTCGAGAGAAGGAAATAATCTATGAGAGACTCGTCTGGCTAGCTATTTACACCCCTTTATGATTACAAAAAATAAACTACACGAGGAGGAGTAGTTTATTTGGCAAATTTTGTATGAAACCTTTTTATGCGAGTAACTTTATGGCATCGCGTTGAATCTGTACTGTATTTTTCAGTGCATTTTTCTTTGTCTATGAGAAAAAAAAATGTACATGTACATTATTTGTAACTGTGAATGAAAAAAAAAAAACAAACAAAGAGAATGTTTCATTGTTAATAGAATGGGAATGTTCTTTCATTGAATCCTTGAAATTCGTAAGCTTGAACTTGAGAAGAACACGGCGAGGAGTGTTCATTACGGTAATCTTATCGGTCGATTTGAAATAATCTAGAAGTTGACTTTGGTTTACTCTGAACAAGAATGTTGTATCGTGTTAGGAATGCCTTTTGCGAGCAAAATGCAAGTGGAATTACTGCTGTTTTTAATGGGTTTTGTCGGTAATGAGTTTGTAGGATGATTGAAGAACTACAACTCGTAAGGATTTATGATGATAGAACAAAATAAAACAGAAGATTTCAGATAAGTAATGACGTTATTGGAGGGAAAAGAAGTGCAAAGGTGCAAAGGTAAGTACTTGTTTTTTGTTTGTACATCCATCGGTCTGACGCAAATACATTTTGTAGGTATTGATCGACGTAGTATAGTTTTCTTGGATTCGAAATTTGATATTTTATTGTTTGATTAATGATAAAATAGTCCAGGATTTGATTTATAAGGCTTTGGAATCTGAATTTACATAGACTTTAATGGTTTGTATCTTATTTTATGTGGGATTTCAAAATAATACTAGCAACGTCCATCCCTGTTGGAAATATCTCACAGGATCTGATGAAAAAATTTCTCCGAGTTTCACTGAAAATCTATTAAAAAAAAAACACTGAATTTTTCTGAAAATCACAAACTCTCTCCAAAACTATGAGCAGGATCTGAAGAATAAATAAACATTCGTGTGGGGGGTAGCATGTGACGAGCTCGATTGTTCGTCATTGGTTGAAAACTGATGATTTCTAGTGAAATCACTAAATATTCCTAGCTATCGATCAATAATAGCGCAGTCAGGCTTATTCATACACATCTCTTCAACACGTTTCACTCCCACGTTACTACACATATTCAAAATGAATTCATTCAAATTCAGCAATATTCAATATAGTTGATTGATAGATCCCATCGTAAGTATTGAATAAATTATATTATTCATTCATGAAATTTGTTCCTTCACTTTCACACTTTTTAAATGTAAGTTTCAAGTTTTCCAACCTAACTTAACCTCCACTTTATCAATCATAACAAATGCACGTGGACACTACACATCTGCAGCTTTTTATATTCTATTGGTGTATTATTTCGTGAGATCTTCCCGTTTCAATATAACAATTTTCAGCACCATGGTACGTAGCAGAAAACCAGTCCGAGGTGGTAAAAGAAAATTCGACAAACATCAAGAGCAACAAGCTTATCGACCAAAGGTTAAGAAAGGAAAATTCAACTTCAGAGAAGCATCGTACGTGAAGGAACGTGAGTACAAAAATGAAGAGATTGAGAAAAGACGGCGCATGAGAGAAGAGGAAAAAGCACGACAAGAGAAATTTGAAACTGACACCTCGGACGACGAACCGGATGATCCTATGCAAACTCTACTAGCAACATTCTCCAATAGCAAGAATTTAACAAAATCTGCAATCGAATCCAGCAGTGAGAGTGAGAGTGAAAGTGAGAATGAAAATTTAGATACTATCGATGAACATGAATCCGTGAGTTCTGAAGAAATAGAGGAAGATGACGGAGGTGACGACACGGATGAAGAGTCAATTTCTTCTAATATTCACAGTGATGCGGAGGAGATGGCGATTCAAGTTAAAGAAGATGACGAAGAAGACGAAGAAACTGCTAGAGAAGATGCAGGACAGTTGAGAGATCCATTTTCTATACACCTTCGATACGATTTAGACGATGAGCTTTACAACATAGTATCCAGTACCCCTCAGATTATAGAAACACAAAAATTGAATTGGCCAACACTAGGGAATGTAATCACTCAAATTCCTAAACCTCGTAAGAGTTCTGATGATTGTAATAAAAGGTCTAATGTTTCTGTTCTGGAGAATCAACAATTCGCAAAGCACGGTACTCTTCCAGTTCAGATAAATGACATAAATTGGGATAAATTGTATATAAAGTCTCAAATTCAGAACAACATAACTAAAGCTAATTACGAGAATATCAAAGATGAGTTAGAAAATGCCAAACCCAGTGCATTGACCCCTCTACAAAAAGAATTATTCTCATTGATGAATAATTATCAAGATGTGTATTACCCTGAAAGAACATTCTCCAATGCGAACGAAATTCGAATGATTTATTGTTTGCACGTAGTTAATCATATTCTGAAAACTAGAATCAAAGTATTGCATCATAACGCTAAATTATCCAAAGGAAAGAACAAGGATATGGCTCACGTACCTGACGAGTATAGAGATCAAGGTCTGGTGAGACCCAAAGTTTTGATAATCGTACCTTTCAGACATTCTTGTTTGAAAATCGTAGAAACTTTAATATCCATCCTGATAGGGGAAGACAAAGGTGGTTCCGTTATGAACAAACACAGATTCATGGAAGATTTTAGCGGCAACGAATTATTCATGCCAAAAAAAAATCCAAAACCCGAAGATTACGAATTAACGTTCCAAGGAAATACGGACGATACTTTCAGAATAGGTATATCGATAACCAAGAAAACATTGAAACTATATTCTGAATTTTACTCCTCGGATATTATAATTTCTTCTGTGTTGGGATTGAGAATGCTCGTCGGGGCGGAAGGAGAACCGGAGAGAGATTACGATTTTTTAGCATCTATAGAACTGTTGATCATAGATCAGGCTGAATTGTTTTTAATGCAAAATTGGGATCACATGATTCACGTTCTCAATCATCTACATCTTCAACCCAAAGACTCGCACGGTACGGATTTTTCTCGCGTGAGAAGTTGGTGCGTTAACGGATGGGCGAAATACTATAGACAAACATTGATATTCTCCGGCATTCAAACTCCGGAACTTCACGCAGTCTTCAATAAAAAGTGTTTCAATTACGCGGGCAAGCACAAAATCATAAATCCCATCTTTCCAGGATCCATCTCTCAAGTTGTAACCCAAGTACCTTTGGTTTTTCATAGGTTTGAGACCAAGAGTCACTCCGAAGCCCTTGAAAACAGAATGCAATTCTTCGTGAATAAAATATTACCACAGTATCAAGATACAATTATGAATCATACCGTCATATTCGTACCCTCTTATTTCGATTTTGTAAAAATTCGTAATTATTTGAAGAAGAACGATGCAAGCTTTGTTCAGATCTGTGAATACTCTAAGGACGGTAAAGTGGCTAGAGCTAGGGATATGTTCTTCCACAGCGATGCGCATTTTCTACTCTATTCCGAACGATTTCATTTCTTTCGGAGAATCAATTTGAAAGGTATAAGGCATCTCGTGTTCTACGCACCACCTACGTTTCCACATTTTTTCAGCGAGATGTGTAATTTGATGCAAGAAGTTTATCAAAATCCAAAAGCTGGAAACGCGAGTAACATGACTGTGACTACGATTTATTCCAAGTACGATAGTTTACAGTTGGCGGCGATTGTTGGCACCCAAAGAGCCGCTAAAATGATCCAGTCTGAGAAGTCCGTGCATATGCTCATGACTGGAGAATAATGTTGGATCGACGATCGAGATGTTGCATAACGTTGTATATATTATCGAGATAATAAACGTTGTTTTTTTTTACAAATTAAATAGATTTGTTTTTATTTTTCCTGTGAAGAAAGAATCGGGAAATGGGATGTTTTTGTTTTTCAGACAATTAATCGATGAAAATTTATGTTCCTGTTTAAAATTTTCTATCGATTTGACTCAGCACTTGGAAAAATTTACAAGTTGAGGTCCAAAAAATCCCCTCTCCCACGACCTATTCATTTTTCGTTTCAGAAGATTCCGAATTGATTGGTCTATACCTCACGAAAACGAATTTTTCAAAATTTTTCATTGCGATGATTCCCATAAGTGGTACTTTAAGATTACTGTAGTCATCTCGGAGATCCGCTGATGTGATAGAGGCTTTGCTTCTCACTCGCAGGACCCGGGTTCAATCCTCACTGAGGAAAGTTCCTAAAAATGGACTTTCAATGTGGTGTCTCTTCCGTAATGTCATTCAAGTCGAACTGGGAGGAGATTTGTAGAGATAAACTCTGAACAAAAATTTTTTTTCTCAAGCAAAAGTGAATAGATAAAACAGATTTGTAGAGTAATGCAGAAATATGCAGAGAAGTATTCAATGTAATATGGAGATTTGGCGAGTTTTGTACGAATTTTGTGGAGAAATTCATAAAATATTACGAAGATTGGAAGAATTATGTACAATTTTGCAGAGTAATGCAGAAATTTGTAGAGTAATATTTATGGTTAAAAATTCTGCAAATTTCTCAAAGCGTCCGAAATCTGACAGTTATGTAGGAAAATCTGAAGAGTTTTGAAGAATTTTAAAGAGAAATATTTTTATTGGGGTAAACATGGGATAAAACGAAAAATTCAATAAAATTGCTATTGGAAAATTTCAGAGTTTTTCAGAGATATTCATAGATATTCAGAGAAATTTTCAGTGACAAGATGTGTCCGATAAGCAAAAATGTTTCAGAGTTTTTCAGTGAAATTCAGAGAAATTTTTTTCACCAGAGATACCCTGGTGGAAATGAAGTGTTAACAAAGCTATGGAATGTTACAGAAAATGTAAATAAATGTACACTGAGAGTTGGTGCTTTTTGACTGAAAATAAAACACTCCTTCGTGCAAACTTACAGCCCCGTTTTTGTGAGTTTTCTCTCAAGCCCCTCCCCCCCCCCCTGGTTAAAAGAACCCATTGATTCTGACCAATCCTCATTAAATTACAATTAAACGTGGACAATGTTCTGATCAAATCTCATTGAATTTCATTTATCAGATTCAATGGATTCTTTCAACCAGGGCCCCTTCCATCCACGTAGGAACATGGTTTTTTTTTCAAATAAATCATTTTTCTGCATGCACGTGATGAATTTTTTCAGCCCTGCTGAAAAATATCTCATAGAAAACAATAAAAATTTGTCCTATTTTTTTAGTCATCTATAGTTGGATGCTTTAGGCTCCCATTCATAGCATATTGGGTTGTTGCGTCCCTGGAAACTGGAAAATGTTCTTGTCAAATCTCATTCGATGTGATTTCAATGAGTTTTATTGGCGTGTCTAACCAGGAGGATGAAAAATTGTGTAATTGAAAAGTCAAGGGGAAATAATAGTATTTATATTGACGATTTGTATGTGTTCCAATGCCACTAACATGTTCATGAACTCCTAGGCTGGGTGAAATTAGTTGAAACCGGGTCAATCCTTTTAGTGCTGTATGAGATTGTGTGTCAGTTAATCATTACTAGCTGAAGTTATGAATATATACAGGTTCATGCTCAATTTGTTCGATTTTGTTCCACTTATTTACTGATTTGTTTTCTTTTTTTTTCTTATTTCATAACTTACGTTGAATAGGATTATCAATGTCATCCTACAAACAAGTTTCAAATCACGGCAACGTTATTCTGATGTTTGAAATCTGAGGACTCCTCGCTCTGCTCGCCATTTAGTGTCCCAAATAGCGCTCGCTTCGCTCGCACTTTTTAAATTTGAGGACGCTCGTTTCGCTCGCCATTTAATGTCCCGAATGGTGCTCGCTTCGCTCGCATTTTGTAGATTTGAGGACGCTCGCCATTCAATGTCCCAAATGGTGCTCGTTTCGCTCGCATTATTCAGATTTGAGGAGGCTCGCTTCGCTCGCCATCCAATATCCCGAATGGCGCTCGCACTTTTTACTGGAGCTCGCTCCAACGCAGATCACGAAAACAATCTCCAGTTTATTTGACCTCCGGGGATTCGACAGACCTGTTCCGTGCAACAAACGTTTCCACTCAAATGATCACAAGAACATGCGCTTAGAAATGTCTATTTATAATGATTTATGAGATATTACACAGACTCATCATTCTACTTCCCGCAAAATTTGAATTATCAACACTTTTATACAAATAATTTCATAACTGTGTATATAAATTTTAAATAATAATAATAATAATTCATCGTATCACCAATATATACATCTTTATTATTATTCTAATAAATTATCATATCTCAATTCCTGCTTCTGATATGACTAGTAGTATCATTGTAATTTATCCCTTCGGTATCATTGTAATCTACTTGGATAAAATTCTCGTACGGAGAGATGGTTGACGTGGTAGAAAATGTAGGCTGCGTTGTACTCCCTTGCAGAATTTTCAAAATACTTCGTCGCGTCGTGGAACTTGCGTTCGTCGCTTCAGAAGTTTCGGGATTGGATGGAATCTTTGTTTCGTTTTCATTCGCATCGAATTGGGTTTCTGAAAAGAGAACCAAAAGAAAATTAGAACATTTGCGTGAAGAATTGCGGAGTATGAGAAATTTATTTCATATCGAGCGGATTCAGTCGCTTTGGTACAAAATATACAAATAAATTTGTAGTGGATCAATATTTTGTTCGGGCCTCTCTATACGGGTTAATAGGATTGAATTGTATTATGAGTCAAGTGTCATTGTATAGGCTGAACTAGTACTGTATTCTTGAATAAACGCGTTTTTGAATATCTGTATTCTTGAAGAACTGTATTATTAAATATCTCAATTCTTGAATATCTTTATCCTCCAAGAATTGTCTCCTTAAGAAACTTTATTGTTGAGGATTTGTTCTCTTGAAAAACTGTATTTTTAGATATCTGTATTCTCAAAGAACTTTATTCTTCAGTATTTCCATCTTTAAATAACTGTGTTCTGGAATAAATATATTCTAAAAAAACTGACTCCCTAAAGAACTGTATTATTGAATACCTCAATTCTTGAATATCTTCATTTTCCAAGAACTGTCTGCTTAAGAAACTTTATTGTTCAAGATTTTCTCTCTTGAAAAACTGTATTCTCAGAGAACTTTATTCTTAAATATTTCCATCTTTAAATAACTGTATTCTGGAATAAATGTATTCTCAAAAAAATGCTTCCTTAAAGAACTGTATCATTGAATACCTCCATTCTTGAATATATCTTTCTTCTCCAAGAACTGTCTCCTTAAGAAACTGTAATGTTGAAGAATTGTCCTCTTGAAAAACTGTTTTCTTAAATATCTGTATTCTCAAAGAATTGTCTTCTCAAAGTACCTTATTCTTCAACATTTCCATCTTGATATAACTGTATTCTTGAATATCTGTATTCTCAAAGAACTTTATTCTTGAATATTTACATCTTTAAATAACTGTATTCTTAATCCTTATATTCATGCAGATGACTATTGAGAACTTTATTAATTATTGTCATTGAACTATATAATCATTGTTGCAATGAGCAATTTTTATCATAGATTTTTCATTTTATTAACAACATTTCCTTGAGTCACCCGGGTGGAAAAATTTCGTTGAATTTTGTTGAATTTCGTTCCCTCGGTTTTCATTGAAAATTAGCAAAATTCAACTCAATTCAACAAAATTTCGATAAAATTCAATAATTGTCCACAAAATTCAGTAACTTTTACCGACATTTGTTGAAGTTTGAGGATTTTTATTGAACTTTGCTAATTTTCAATGAAAACCGAGCGTACGAAAAGTGAACGGAATTCAACAAAATTCAACGAGATTTTTCCACCATGATATTCACTTGAATATAGGTATAAAAAATACATTTTTCTAAAAATCCAGATATTTAAGAATAAAGTTTTTTAAGATAACAATTACTCTGAGATATTTCTGAAGCTTGAATTGTTTATTGTGACGAATGATGACTCAAATAACACAATATTTGACTGTTGAAGACTACAAATTTTGCTGTACATTTTTTACATGATGTTTTTAGTTCCAACAAATTGATTTAAGCGGATAAATGACGACGATGCATCAGATTTCGTGAGTTTGAATTTTGGTTTTGTTTTTATAAACGATTCAAACTTCGAGAACATTTCTCTCAAAACCTGAATATTTGAGAGTGAAGATATTGAAGAATATAGTGCTTCAAGAGGGCAGTTATGTGAGAGAACAGTTTTTGGAGAATACAAATATTTAGGAATGGATCAATTTAAGGATAGAGTTTTTTGAAAATTTGAGAACACAGATATTGAAGGATGAAGATATTCAAGAATACAGTTCTTCAAGGGGATGGTTCTTAGAGAATACAGTTCTTCAAGGGGATAGTTCTTGGAGAACACAGATATTTAGTAATGGATCACTTTAAGGATGGAATTTTTGAAGAAGGGAGTTTTTTGAAAATTTGAGAATACAGATATTTAAGGATGAAGATATTCAAGAATACAGTTCTTCAAGGGGATGGTTCTTGGAGAATACAGTTCTTCAACGGGATAGTTCTTGGAGAATACAGATATTGATGAATACAGTTCTTGGAGAATACAGATATTTAGTAATGGATCAATTTAAGGATGGAGTTTTTGAGAAGGGAGTTTTTTAAAAATTTGGGAATACATATATTTAAAGATGAAGATTTCCAAGAATACAGTTCTTCAAGGGGATAGTTCTTGGAGAATACAGATATTTATGAATACAGTTTTTGGAGAATACAGATATTTAGTAATGGATCACTTTAAGGATGAATTTTTTTAAGAAGGGAGTTTTTTGAAAATTCGAGAATACAGATATTCAAGAATACAATTCTTCAAGGGGATAGTTTTTGGAGAATACAAATATTTATGAATACAGTTCTTGGAGAATACAAATATTTATGAATACAGTTCTTGGAGAATACAAATATTTATGAATACAGTTCTTGGAGAATAGAGGTATTTCCCAGTAAACACGACTGCTGGCGTTTCAAAGGGCCAGTAACGGGTCTTCACTGGCATCGCAGAGCCTTCAGTGGCCCATTGAACCGCCAGTAATCATTGTTTGTAGGGTTTGAGGGTACAGTTCTCCAAGAATACAGAGATAAGGAATACAGTTCTCGCTGTGCCAAAGATTTCTACAAAACCATGAATAATCTCTGAAGAACAACGCATTTTCTCTACAGCAAACTGAAAAACTCTGAAAAACTCTGGAATTTTGATGAAAAATCTATAATAATAAATTTGGGACATTCTGCACAGACTTTTTCCAAAGTTCTTCCGAGTTTTTTCATTTTTTCCAGACAAACAGGAGGGAAATTGCGCTCTGAGCTAAAAACTCTGACAGAACTCCAATAAATTGTTAACATTTTTCTTATTGTAGAAAAATTTTGAAATCTTGTAAATACATTCATATGCTATATTCAAATATCACACGTGAAAAAGTATTTGAAAATTCTTCAATTCCTTTTTAGCAGTCGGAAAATTTTTTTAATTCATCAGAGCTCTGTAAAAATGTTTTCGGAGCGGTATTTCGTTCTTATTTGTTTCCAAAAAAAAATGAAAAAATTCTGAAAAACTCAGAAAGCATTCTGAAAAGTCATTCTGACAAAAGTCTGCACAGAATGTCTCAAATTTATTAGATTTTTCATAGAAATTTCAGAGCTTCTCAAAGTTTCTCAGATCTTTGCAAAGAAAATGCGATGTATTCCAGTGATTATTCGTGGCAAATTCGAATCCGAACTAAGGCTTTGGAGGGGCAGGGGGGGGGGGGGCAGATCTAAGAGAATTTGGAGAAAATCGATATTTTCTATCAATTCATTCGATTGATAAATTAGCCAAAAATATACATCCGAGTGGAAAAATTGTCAAAATTATATATAATTTGTATATAATTCAATAAAGTTTGTACATAAATGATACATAATTATTGTTTATAAATTATACATAATCTTGACAATTTCTCCACTCGGGTATTTATAAAGGTCCCCAGAAGTAATATTAAGGATCATGGAGTCCTTCAAGAAATGGACAAAATTTTGCTACGTACTTTCTAATCAACTAAACAATAAATACGAATTTTAAATTCACAATGATGAAATAAATTACTTCAATTGAGCTTTGAATATGAAATTGAAATTGCAAATGATTGTTGAAAATTATGCAAACGATCATAAATATATTAACCTATAAATGTCAATAATTTTGTAACTCATTTCCTTCTGTTTAGGGACGTGTTTTGAGCTTTGGATTTATATTTACAGTCAAATCCTAGCGGAGAACTTCATTGCTATGTATTAAAAATTTGTAATAATTGCTTGGTTATTTGAAAACTATGTGACAAAATTTGGTTGGTTTTTTAATGCTCTATGGGCCTCAATCTGACTTCGCGGAAGGTGCACTCAGAGAAAAAAATAGTTAGAATTACCATGAGAATAGTTGGAAGGAGATTCAACTATGACTGATGATAAAAAGGTTCTATTACTTTGTAGTTTAAATAACAATATTGGTTGTGGAAATTACTTTTCAGATTAGTTTCATTGACAAAGAAATAGTTATTGTAACCATTAATTAGACCACTATCCATAGTTGAGTCTTTTCTCAACTATTGCTATTAATTTACTATTTTCTTTTTTCTCACTGTGTTTGATTCAAGTGCCCGAAGTACAGTGTCGTTGAGTTATTCAGTTTTTTTTGCTCAAAAAATACTAAAATCAAAATTAAAAAAAAAATTCAATCACATTAAATTAAGAATAATTGGATTGAATTGAATGATAAATAATAATAATTATTCATCAATCAGCTCAGTTTGATTATTTTTAGTAACTGACTGACTGATAATTCGAAACAACGGGACAATTATGGGACAACATTGGCTCAATTGTTTTCACCCAGCCAGCAAGGTGCTTCCAAATTCACGATTTCACTACTACTGGTAGTGCTGGGGGCTTTTTTTTCATTGTCTTGAGATTGCACGCTACCATAGAACATATCTGGGATGTCCCAAAATTCCTCATTCGCATTTCTGTGACATTAAAAAAATATTTCTGAGGCTCAGTTTTTGAGATATGAACATTTTTTACATTTTTCTGAAAATCCAAATAACTCAAGAGCATTGTGTTCTCCATACTTGAACCTAACATTATTGGCTGAGTTGGAAAACGGCGGATTTCTGAAAAAAAATTGAACCATTCTATCATTGTTTATTCCAGAGCTATAACGGATTGAAATTTTCGAACTTCCAGCCAATCAGAGTTCAGGAACTTCAAATCATTATAGCTTCAAAACGAACAATGATAGAATAGTTCCCCTGGTGGAAAGAACCCATTGATTCTGACTAATTCTCATTAAATTACAATTGAACATGGACAATGTTCTGACCAAATCTTATTGAATTCCATTTCTCAGTTTCAATGGATTCCTTCAACCAGGGTCAATTCTTTTTTCCAGAGATCCGTCGTTTTCCAACTTGTCAGCATTTGGATTTGAAAAAAAATCTAAAAATGCTCGCATCTCAAAAACCGAGCTTCGAAAAAAAATTTTTTTCACAGAAAGTTATTAAGTTGCATTTTGGTGGCAGAATATTCCACAAAAATGCGGATGATTAATTCTTGCCACGGAGAAAAAAACTAACAATAATATTGCTGAATTGACAATGAAATATTGTTATATATCAACCCACAATGAATAACTGACAACATTATTAACAATTCAAATATTCAGTTTTGCAATATCATGTGGTTATATCGATAATTTATATTGACTTATTTAAAAAATATCACTTTTGACTGAGGAAAAACATTTCTCATCCGAATTTATCCCTACAAACGAAATTCTATGACGATGTGGTTTGATTCATATGTGAACAAAAGGCGATTGTAAGTTCCAATGTTGGAAAGTTACCTCAGCGAGATTCGAACCCGGGTCCTCCGAGTGGGAAACAAAGCCTTTATCACATCAGCAGATCTCCAAGACGACAATTGAGTACTCGAATTGTCATTTATGGTAATCCTGGACTTTGTTCAGAGTTAACGATGAAAATATATTCAAATATATAAAATTGAATAAATGAATTAGGATTTGAATCACAGGAATTTTTTCGGAAACGAATGAAACTCGTCAAATTTGTTTGTTAAACTCATTTAAAGTTTGTTAATCAATCAGAAATTGGGATTGATTTTGATGTTTGTGAATTCAAGGAAAAAAAAACCTTCATCGAAGAAGGGTTTTTAGGAGAATGTATATCACTTGGATATCATTTTCAACTGTCTCCTGAAGTGGATAAAATAATTTCTCACGGGAATAATTATGGCGTTTTGGTGAGAAAATTTGTATTGTTATTTCTGTGATGTTTATTGTTGTCGCTGCTTGATATTGTTTTGTCAAATCAACAATGTTTATTGTGAATTGGAATGGAAACTCATTGCCATTGGTCATTCCAACCAGGGATTTTCAGCAATACAATTCTTGTTAACGAGACAATGTGCTGTTGCTGTACGAACAACAAATTATTGCATAACCAGCAATAAAATGTTGATAATTTTTATATTGCTGGTTCTACCTATTCACATTTCTCTCCATGTGGATACCCTGTATATTTTAATTTATAAGGTAGCCCTCCCTCAGCGCCACCACCAAGTGATGCTCCTAGTAAAATACTACCAAGTTGCTTCTATTTCCACACAGAAAAATTAAGGCACGTATGTACAAGGAACTTTTGAATGTATAAGTGAATATTAGCATCGCTGCTGGAAGCGCTGCCTTGATTTTGTTGACTGGGTGGTCAAGAAATGTCCCTGGAACAAGCTTGGGTTTTGCTTCAGCCTTGTCAATACCTTCATGAGCTCTCGCAACTCTCTTTGTTCGATGTTATCTCCCCATTCCTGTAAAATGATGTCCAAATTATGCGTTTGTGATGAATTGCCCTGGTACAAAAATCCAGCTGGGATTCCACGTGGATTCCAGATCTGAAATTTACCTGCGTTGTCAGCTAAGACTCCACCTGGGATCAGAAATTCCAACTGAAACCCCACGTTGGAGTTGAAATTCTAGCTGGGATTTCACCTGGAAATAGGAATCCCAGCTAAGATTCCACCTGGAAATGCAGATAAATTTGGAAGCTAGAATCCAGCTGGATTTTTGTGACAGGATGGTGAGAAAAGAAAGAATATATACTCATTCCCATTCCACGACTATACTATTTTAATCATTCAATCCAATTCCCTTAGTTTGCGTAGAGTGAAATTCATGTAATATTGATCAACCACAAATGATTTCTGTATACTTTGTACCTGAATTAATGGGAAATTCCAAACACACTTCTAAGAAATTGTCTGCAATTTACCGTAAAAGAACTTCTCCAGAAAATTCAGAAAATGCGACTGTGATTTTTCATAGCGACTGTTTTCTGAATTTTCAGGAAAATTTTGCTAAATTTTAAGAAACTTGACTTGAAATTTCTTAAAATTCAGTCAAATCCGTCTGAAAATTCAGAAAGAGGTGGTTGTACACTGAAACAAAATTTTCGTTGAAATGAACGCAAAGAAACTTTTTGGTTGGCTGAAATAAAATTTATTCAGGATAAACAAAGTTTATTTGCCTGTATATGAAAGCCTTGATTATTGTGAACCAAATTTTCTTCAACCCAAATGAATTTTATTTCAGCCAACCAAAAAGTTTCTTTGCGTTCATTTCAATCAAAATTTTGTTTGGCTGGAACAAACTGTGTTTTCAGTGTAAAAAAAATTCCAATCACATGTTCTGAATTTCCCGAAGAAATTTTTTTACAGTGTAATATTCATCAGAGTTCAGATAGATTGAGAATTCTTGTCGCTAATTAAAAATCGACTGAACTCTGAAGATGCATACATCGAATCCAATGAAAAGAATCACTAAGACTTGATCGATAAGAAAGAACAAATATCGTTCCTCGTGTTTTACCATTTGATTGTGCGATTAGGTGCGATAAAGGCAAATAGTCATTCGGTGGTCGATACCCTTCACATTCGGGTTTGTTCACCCTCACCATTCGAACCGATTGATCCTTGGGATCCCATAGAAAAGTGTAATACAAGGATAAAAGAATCGCAGCCATGCTAACGAATATAACATAGGCAACGACCGTCAGTACTCGAATCAACTTTTGTTTATGCTTAGGTTCATAGAGTTTATCTTTCCTCTCGTCCCCGGCCAGTCGGACTTCATTGACAGTCGCGGATTTGTGACTGTCTCGATTGTTACCCAACGTTCTGCTAATACTCGCCATGACATTCTGCGCGCTCATTTTTCGCGGGATCTGCATATCCTCGTTATCTGCGTGATTCAGAATTGTCAATATCAGGGGCTGCACTGCACTGTAATTCAGGTTATAGCCAAAAGTAGTAAACTTGATGAAATGAGAAATTTGATATTCGAATTATCCGCCCTAAGTAGATTACTACGACATACCACGGGTAGCGGTGGGTGGGTGGTTTACAAGGGAGTGGTCGTGTAGGAAATACAGTGCTTTTACTTTTTCAATCCTTTCTATAACCGATATGTAAATTCTAAATCGATTGAAACATTGTGATGTTAATAACAAGGTACACGTACCTTCCAGTCTCTTCACAGATAATCATAATTTCCCTTCTTATTTCCCTTCTGGCCTTTTTCTTTTTTCGATTCCAAGGAAACGATACACGTTTTCACGTTTTTCTAGTTCCCTTTGTGCTCCAATTTAGATCAATTCCACCATGAAAAATCGAGAAACGTTAATTAAGGTCGTTCGAAAGGGCGAGATCATGCCGCATCGGAAAGGATAAAATAATAACACCACAAAGTTGGAAATACACTAAGAGAACGAAATATCATCTCTCTTCTCATCGAGTTATATTCCTTTCTTTTCGTTTTTTTCCAGATTTCAGCGCTTGCGTCGAGATAACTCGAATTACCTTGAAACAACCATCGTGAAAACTCTATTTTCGATTGGAATAAATCTTAACTGCACTGTTTATTATTTGGCATTTCTTGTATGCCAGGAACAGGAAGAGGGGAAGAGGTACAGGCGTGCACCCATTACTACCACTATCGTATCGTACTGTGTAGGAGTAGGATCAACTTTTCCAGTGCGCAAGCCTAAGAGCCTTGACCCGCGTCGAGATTCTCTCGAGAGCTTTCCATGCCGCTCCTCGGAATAGGTGACTAATATATTCTACGGGATGTTTTCGTCGAGTGCGGAACAAGGGTTCTCTGCGTTCTCCGGTTAAGAAAATCAATTGTTTTATCATTCCTCTGTTTGGACACGTAACCCAACAAATTTAGCTCGGGAAATGTTCTTATTCCAGCACAGCCTGGCTCGAAACAATCCACTTGTTGTCCAACTCTTGTCTTCTCTATTCTTGGCTCTCGTAGAATGAATTTCGACGTAGATTCGGTTCGCAAATGTCGAGGCTATGTGGTAATTTTCATATCCTTGGTACATTTTTTGGAGATCTCGTCGAATCTTGGCTTTAAATTCGACCCAGACAGCACAACGTGCCACTGGAACGTTTATGGAAGGTTTATAGAACGTAGGAGAGGTTTTCAGAACGTTCAGAAAACCTCCCAGAGACACATTGTGCTGTTAGGGGACTCCCCGAGTGGAACAAGAATCTTGTAGAAATTTTCCGGAGCACTAAAGATATCCCATACAGCAAAAATCTTGCTTTGTCTAAAAGATTTCTTATGCAACAGTTTTAAAAAACATCTAAAAGAGATCTAAAGACATCCCACACAGCACTCGTTGTCTAAAAGACATCTTCAGAAATAATTGAGAACAATGCAAGAAGTCTTATGCGACATGAATAGACTTCTTTTAGAAGTTCTGAACTTCAAGACTGTTTTCAGAAACCTTTTAGAAATTTTCGAAAAATGTCTTTTAGAAACTCCTAAAAGGTTTCTGAAAACGTTCTTGAAGATATCTTTTAGAAATAAAAAGAGTTTGAGACTTCTAAAAGATGTCTATTCATGTTGCGTAAGACTTCTTGTATTGTTCTTAATTATTTCTGAAGATATCTTTTAGACAACGAGTGGTGTGTGGGATATTTTAGATTTCTTAAACGAAGACATCTTAGAGACAGTGAAAACTGTAGCATAAGAAATCTTTTGGACAAAGCCAAATTTTTGCTTGTGTGGGATTTTCCTCCAAAATGTTTGAAAGTTATCTCAAGATATCTTAAAGATGTTTTTGAATAGATGTCTTCAAGATATCTTTTGAAGTGATCCAAAGAAGGGATTCCAAAATGTTTATTGGGATTCGAGTTTACGAACGTGTAGCAATTCATATCTCGAAGATATCTCAAGGAAAGTTCAAGCTGCCTCATGCAACATCAAAAGATATCTTCTAGATGTCCTCATCAACAGTTTGTACTTCTGAAAGATATTCGAAAGATTTTTTTTAGAAGATGTCAAACTCGTCTTTTGGAAAGATAAGTTTTAGATATCTTTTAGGTATCTAAACGTTTTGAAAACATACGCTTGGTTCTGCGTGTTTTTGTCTCCGAAGAGTAGGTTTCCCAAATGTTTAGAGTACCTGCACCTCAACGTACTTTCATGAAAACTAACCTTTAAAAACATCCCACACAATATTTTCAGTTCTAAAAGATATCTCAAGCCAAATTTAAGCAGTTTTATCCCACATAGCACAAATGTCTCAGTAATATCTCCAGAATATTCTGCAACATTCTGGAGACATTGTAATATTGTCAGAATCTTGTGGAGATGTAACTGAGACATTTGTGCTATGTGGGATGCAACATGAGAAGATATCTTTAAGAGATCTAAAACAGTTCTTACTTCTAAAAGATTTCTATAAGATGTCTAAAAGATATAATCTTGGAAGACAAGTTTTAGATCTTCTAACAGATATCTTTTAGATGTCTTCCAGAAGTAACAACTGTTTTAGACATCTTACCCGAAGAGAACATGAAGCTTAAGCGAACGTTCAGATTAGATCTGTATAGATCGGATCGAAGGTTCATGAAAGCTAACTTTCAGATTCACAAACGTTTGACAAAGGTTCTACGGACGTTGAAATGTCCGCCTCGGAATACGTTCAGGAAACATAGATGAAACGTTCGCTGAAGGTTCATCGAAGGTTTGACGAAGCTTCACAAAAATATCTATACTTAGATTAATTCATAATAATTTATGTTTATTAATTCATTTATTTTTCGTATAAATTGATCAAAATTAATATAAGTATAGATATTTTTGTGAAGCTTCGTCAAACCTTCGATGAACCTTCAGCGAACGTTCCATCTATGTTTCCTGAACGTATTTCAAGGCGGACATTCCAGCGTCCGTAGAACCTTCGTCAAACGTTTGTGAATCTAAAAGTTAGCTCTAATGAACCTTCGGCCCGATCTATACACATCTGATCTGAACGTTCGCTGAAGCTTCATGTTCTCTTCGGGTTAAGGATATCTTTTTATGTTGCATAAGACTTTTTAAACTTTTCTGAACAGTTCCTCAAGGTATCTTGAAGACCAAAAGTGCCGTGTGGGATGTGCCCAGCTTCGCAAAACCTCATAAGAACCTTTATCGAAGACGTTCCCAGAACGTCGCACCTGAGACACACATGTGACGTTCTTAGAACATCCTTTATTTTTTGGTTTGGTAAAAATTTGATCAGAAAATGGTTATCCAGATGGTTTTGACCATACAATGACCTATTTGTGACCGAAAACTAACGATTGCTTTGAACAAATCTGCCACCAAAAGGGCAACAAAAAATGTGGTCCGTTTTGGGAATCTTTTTGGTATTTTTGAGATAAAAACCTAAAGATTTTTCACCCAAATGTAACCGAAATTTTTGGTCGCTTTTATCGGTTCACCCAGATCCACTAGCGTTGTACGTTCTCTGTGTAACAAAGCATGTTTTCAGAACGTTCAAAAGACATCTTGAGTTTATCTTCGAGACATAGATTTCTACGTGGGAAGTCTGAACGCTGAAAAAACAGTGATAGAGAAGGAGAATGAACGGAAAGAACGATTCACGCATTCTCCATCGTGCGTGGTTCATCCTTCCAAATACAAAAAAGAATCGAAAGCTCGTAAATAAAGTAATCCTCAGAGATACGAAATATAACCCTAGCATGGGGATGAAACTTTTAGGGTGACTCATGGAATTTCATTACGACTGAATGCTTTAGCGATAACTCTGGTGATGATAAATCAAAGCCTCGATAAAACTTCTCTTGTGATATCACGGACATATGAAATCATCTTCCCAAACTTTTCCTCATTCTCCCCAATGCGAGAAACCGTTTTTGTCAAACCGAATGGAGTACCCTTGAATCGGATTGAATGTTTTTTCATCATAGGACGAAGTTTTAGTGAACATTTCACAGACGATTGGTCCGCGCCTCTTGAATAATGTAGAGATCCATTTATTGTCTCGTATTTTCTCTATGAATTTGAACACGTGCGGATTTACAAGAAGAAATTGTTATCGAATAATTTCAAGTTTGTTGAACGCTTTGACCGAGAGTAGAATACATTATACGGAGAGGAGAGAATTCTTCGCTGGGTTGCTTTTGCCGTCACAGCAATCATGGTAATTTTGTTAGCTACCAGGTCATTCGATATGTCCGTAGGATGATACAAAGAGTATAGCGATTTTCAAACTTTTCGATACCACTTCCAAATAGACCTCAAGTTTCAGCGATTACTTCATCATTGGACTTGAATTCCTCTCCAGCGGGCATTCTCTTGTGATCTGGAAACAGGAAAAAGTCGTTTGGGGACTAAATCTGGAGAATACGGTGGGTGGGTGAGCAATTCCGAAGCCCAATTCATTCAATTTTGCCGACGTTTTCATCGATTCTTAACACGGTGTATTGTCTTGGTGGAACAACACTTTTTTCTTTTGCAAATGTGGCCGTTTCTTTGCGATTTCAGCCTTCGATCGATCCAAAAGTGCACAGTAATAGTCGCTGTTGATGGTGGTTCCTTTTTGGAGATAGTCGATGAATAATATTCCCTTCGCATCCCAAAATACAGACGCCATCACCTTACCGGCCGACTGTTGCGTCTTTGCTCGCTTTGGATTCGATTTGTCGACTGCTGTCCACTTAGTTGACTGTCTTTTGGATTCTGGGGTGTGATGGTGAAGCCATGTTTCATTCATTGTCACATATCGACGATTGAATCCCCAATAAAAATATTTCTCTTCAAAATCCTTCAAAACTCTTCAGATTTTTCTACATCGTTCTCTTAAAAAAACTATTTTACTGTATGAAAATATAAATTTTCATGAAAAACCAAACTAGGGCCGGCGTTAATATGAAGCACAGTAAAAAGAATTGTATTTTACATGAAAAATCAATGGATTATTCTTCTCTCCGTGTAGAAAGACTATTTAATACTCCGATTTGCTGCGACAACAATATTTTTTCTCCATCTATATAAAACATAAATTCATATAAATCGTATTTTCAGATCGCAACTGCAACGCGAAGTGCTTCCACGCAACTTTGTACATAGAAGTAATATAGCGATGTTGCGCAACACTTTGCATGAACTACACAGTACGCTTTGAGATTATCCCTCAGTAATCAGATCTTTCTCTACGTGAATAGTTCTTCAAATAGAATCGTACAGTAGTTGATTCGCTCCAAGGTCGATTTTTTATTACATTCATGACAGGATGTACGATACGGTATTATTGAATATCTCCTTTGTATGGAGAACAGCTTGGAGTATCTTTAGAAAAAGTTCTCTCGATTCAACCTATTTACAGGAGAGAGAATATATAAAAACTGCAGCGGAAACAGTTGGATAACATGTGTTTCATTTCTCGTTAGAAGAAGTGGTTGGAAAATATATTCTAATGAATCATTCGAGGATACGTTGTTGGAAAAAGAACATGCGAACAATGATAATTGCCGTATTAGAAATTCCCAAAGGGGACGCGGAATGATCATGCGAGTCCTGCACTAGTTTCATTCAGGGAATTGATGTATCACACATTGTACCTAGACTAGGCCTAGGCTTCGCACGAGACTCGCGTCAAAGAAAGATAAAATAGTTACCGATAAGTATTCCAAACTCTTGTAATACCAAGATGATCAAGATAATTTGAGAGTATGAATGAAATCAACGGAATGGGGTGGAACCTTGATTGTTCAAACAAAATCAGCAGAGATATATATCAAAATATGCAACGAGACCTGCACCGAGACCGATACCGAGACTACCCACGTGAAAATTTCTTGCTTGCGCCAATACTGACGATGGAAAATAGATAGGCGCAATGCTGACATCCAAGGCTTGGAAATCTATATCGAGCCAACGTTGACTGACAAGTGGCACAATGTTGCACCAATGTTGGGAATCATAATTTTCAATGATCAATCCATCATTGGCTCAAGATTGTACCAATCATGGTTCATCGTTGTCCCAATATCGTTTGGACAAAAGAAATTAACTTCATACGAACAATTTCATAGCACGGCTGAATATTAATCCAAACGTTGATAACGTTTAGAAGAAATGAGTACCCAATGCGGTGCCAAGCCTGGTCAAAGCTTGGCTCAGGCTAGCCACGATCCTCAATTATACGTCTCCATACAAAAATTCCTGCGTCCAATGTCAAAGCGCCACCCTTCGGTATTGTTTCCAACGCTCGGTTCGTTTCTCGCAAGCGCTCAACGAACTATGCGGTTGATATATAAGCATCATATAACCTTCTGATTTGAAAATTGTTGTCTTCATCATAGGTCCTTCATCGAAGGAGAGATTTTAGCTGTGCAGACCCATGGACTCGTGGACATCAGAATTTGAATTATACTTGATGTAATTGATTTGTAAGGTAACCAGTAGTCATTGAGTTATATTAAACTTATAAACACATCTTGTATTGGATTAATCAAATAAGTTTCTTCGTTTCAATGTATACAGAGATTCTCTGGCCCTGGTTGTATAAAATATTTCAGATTCGGGCTGTACTTCTAAACATGTGTGCAGGGGAAGCAATCGATGTCGGGAATATATGACTCTGAATTTTTATTATATTTTTGCAATCGTTCAACATAGAGTTGAACATCGGCACAACATTGGCTCAACGTTGGTGCGGGATTGTCGCAACGTTGAATCAATTTTGGCCGAATATTGACTCAGTACTATTATAGTATTGACTCAAATTTAGCAGTCAACATCATTTATGTGTAATAAATGATGGTACCTCCTTTAAATGCATAAAACATCTGACCATTGGCAGACCATAAAAAAATTCGTCTATCAGTTTTGGTTCGTAATGAGTACAAGCATGATCCAATCTTGGATTTCGATCGAGCGACAAATTTTTTCAAGGGTTGCCAATGATGGCTGATTTGACTGCCATAATCGTACCAATGTTGATCCGTGATTGGCAGAATACATCAATGGAGCCTGTAACGATGTTATCATTTCAAGCTTGCACCTTGCTAACCGCTAAGGCTCGGCCAATCTTTGTCAGTGTTGCGCCATCCTAGTGCCAATCGTCAATTTTCACCTGGGTAGTTCCGAGACTGAGAGGCTATCTTAGTTATCCTCTTCGATGAAATCGGAATTTCATGTGATTTTGTTACACCTTAGATAATAGAAGCTTGATTCCGTTCAAAATTTTTATGTCTCGAATGTTTAGAGCAGTAAATATGGATCTTTTTTCAATTCAAGACGAGAGTCTCGTGCTAAGCCCTAATTGTACGTAGATCTGACAGCAGATCTTTAAGAGGATACTAAAGTTACCATCGGAGCACGTTTTCTTGCACTAAAATACTCCAAACTGAATTCATAAACAAATCTAAAATTTTCAGGGATGACTCTTTGAGACCTGATGATTCAAAATTTGAGCTGTGTACAGACCTAGATTAGATCTCAAAGAATCATCCCTGAAAATTTCAGATTTTTTAATGAATTCAGTAATGCGGATTGGACCTTCACGAGAGATAGTGATAGGTAATACTGTGTTTTCGCTACATTCACTCGATGCATACACGGAAAAAAATGTGTGATGAGCTCCTACAGCCAAATTTTAACTAATATTGTTAAGAAATCAGCTGTCCCGTGGGTCCTCAAATATTTAGGTGTAATAGTTACACAGGGAAAAAGTTGGTAGACGCGGTAAATCGAGGAACTATACACGGGAGAAAAGAAATAGTTGCAGTACTTAGTAGTGAGGACAAATAACTGGATAGTTGCACCAACTACACGGAGAAAAAGGTATCTTAAAAAGTACCATAATTTATGGATTTTTAGCGCTGGTCTGACCCGAGTCTCAATATTTACCTGAACAAACCTCTAAAAGTACCATAATATCTGGGACTTTTATGAGGAAGGTACCATACTTATTCTGAAAAGTCCAAGAAATTATGGTACTTTTAGATTTTCGTGCAAGTAAATATTCCGACTCGGGTCAGACCAGCGCTGAAAATCCATAAATTATGGTAATTTTCGGGATATCTGTTTTCTCAGTGTAACGTACACTGTAAAAAATTTCTATGGGGAACTTCACGTAAATCTCCGGAAGTAATTAACACACACATGCGTTAGGAATTTTCCGTATTTCACCGGGAATTTACTGGAAAATGATAGTGAAAATCCTATAAAGTTCGAAATTTTCAATTAAATTTATGGGAAATTTCATATAAATGTACAGGAAATTGATTTTCTAACCGGTGATCGGAATTTTCCGGTTGCTGCGTATGAGAAAATTCCGATTATTTTTTACAGTGTAAATACCTGAGGTATTTTGAATTAGTTGAGACAGCTAACGTGTTACTTGTCCTGACTACTAAGTAGCAGCAGCAACTAGGGATCGACCGAAAATTTTTGCCGAAAATGATTAAAATTGAAGTTGTGATTATTGGTTTCGAAAAAAACTTAGGACTGGACGTTTGAAGTGTAGACGAGCTCCTTAATAATCCAATTATCATACTTAAGATCACATTTCATTGTAATTAACAAAATACTTGCGATTTTCGGTTTACAATTTCGGCCGACAAGCATTAGCCGAAAATTTAAACCGAAAATCAAAATTATTTCATTAATCACATTGATATGTGATCTTAAGCATGATAATTGCATTATTAAGGAGCTTATCTACACTCCCAACGTCCAATACCAAGTTTTTTTCGAAACCAATAATTAGAGCTTCAATTTTAGTCAGTTTCGGCAAAAAATTTCGGTCGATCTCTAGCAGCAACTACTTAAATCGACTATTTAAGTAGTGGCTGCAACTATTCTTTTTTTTCCATGTATATAGAATAGCAAATATCTCCGCTAATCCAGCTGAAGATTCACTGAGAGAACAACATGATTAACTCGAGTAGCAAAATTATCAGTATTATATACAGAATAACAAACAAATTTTGCTGGGAGAACTCCGTAATATGCAACGATCAAAAGTTTAATCGGGTCGAAAAAAGGTTGACATCAGATTGAATGAGGATGTTAAAAGCAAGATCAGGTTGAGAACAGGACGAAATCAGGGCGAAAAATGAAACCTGATTCACTTTCACTCTCACTTTTCGACAGCAAAATATTTGCTGCTCCAGCAAAATTAAATTACGCTTCCACAGCGCATTTCTTTTTTTTCTGTATACAATTTAGCTGATACAGGTAAAAGTTTATTTCCGTGTAGATTCACGTGGAAAAATATATTGTGAAAAGTCCCATAATTTATTGAGGATCAGCGCCAGTCTGTGACGGATGAAATTATAAACCGGAATATAACGTGAAAAGTATCATAATTTCTTGTAGAAAAACATCCAATTATGGTACTTTTGAAAGTAAATTCAAGTGAATAACTTTATCCGTCACAGGCTGGCGCTGATCCTCAATAAATTATGGGACTTTTCAACACATTCGTGTTGAATCCATCCACACGGAAAGAAGAAAACAGCACTGGTTACAGTCCATAACAGCAAGCAGTTGAAAAACAAATGAAAACACGCTTGGATGATAGAGGTTAGCCTGATCACAGTGATGTGTACTGCAGTGAAACAGTGATGCCAGGAAAGACGGTGTGGACCGAAAAATCAGCCCCTCTACCGCGCACACGATGAAACTTTCGTATACATGTGAGTCACACGTATACGAACATGTTATTGTGTGAACAATGGAGGGGCTGATTTTTCGGTCCGCACCGTTTTTCCTGGCATCACTGCAGTGAAATTCCCCAGCAAAAAATATCGGATTGAAATTCAAGAATTTGAATTCGAATTTTGGAGTTATGGAATTGATTTTACAGAAATTCTATTCACCTCTATTCTAATCTATTCTACAGTTAAATCATATTCCAAATCTGGAATTCAAATTCAATTTTCCCAATGTAAAATTTAGAACTTCTATATAGTCAATGAATTACCTGGACGATATTGAATGAAAGATTTTCATTTCTGTTAGGAGAATTAAATACAGAATAGCAACTGGAATTCATACATGGTATTAAAATCTAAATATTTCGATTTTTTTCTATTCATATGTGTTCTTTATTTGGAGAATATGAATTGAAAAGAACAGAAAATTTCTATTCTTTTCTATTCCAGATTTTTTACTGGGTCGTCAATGCTGCTTGGACATTAACGGTTACTGGGAGAGTAATGAACGGCGTGAATTTGATTTTTCATTTTTTTTCAATGAATTACTGCCATTCACAGTAACCATTGCTGTTTTCTTTTTTCCGTGCAGGTTCCGTTTTGGACCATGATGAGACATAAGAATCTTCATATGGGACCTGTTGTCTGTGGATGTCGACTTATAAACAATGATTACTGACGTTTCAATGGACTTTCCTTCTCACGGAAAAAAAGGAAATAGCTGTGCCAGCTACCTACTTTTTTAGCACCCTTTTTTCACAAAAGCTGTAGCAGTTGTAGTGATTTATTAGCCACCACAGTAGGAAATCGTAGCTGCGACTGCACAGGTTTAGTGGTTGATATTTGGATAGCCGAATAATTTGGCTGTTGAATTTTCGCTGCGGTGGCTAAATTTCTTGCTACTACCGCTAAGTGAGTAGACGTGAGAGCTCAAAAATAAGTCCCGTAGCTAATTTTTGACTATCCGAATAATAGCTAATTATTTTTTTTCGTGCTGCAGAAATCCAGTACGCGAGTTCTGAATCATCCTGTGCACAGAATTGTGAACAAATTTCGCTGGAGGAGTTGACATTTTTCGCTGCTATAGCTAAAAAAATCGCCCTGGTAAAAAAAATCTCTCTGAATCTCTCTGAAATCTCTCTGGATTTCTCTGAATCTCTCTATATTTTGGGACAAATTTCAGAGAGATTCAGAGTAATTCCAGAGTAATCCAGAGGAAGTTAAAGACTTTTCCGATAGTGATACGTTCTGAATTCTTCAACTTTCTCTGAATCTCTCCGCATATCACTGAATCCCTCAGAATTTTCTATATTTAAATTTCAAAGCCCCCTCCGGATTTACCTGAATATCTCTAAATTCCTCTAAATCTCCCGAGATCTAATGTATTCAGATTTCAAAGCTTCCTCTGAATTTCTCTGAATCTCTCTGAATTCCTCTAAATCTCCGAGAATTTAATGTATTCAGATTTCAAAGCTTCCTCTGAATTCCTCTGAATCTCTCTGATTTTCTCTGAATCTCTTTGAATTCCTCTAAATATCCCGGAATTTAATGTATCCAGATTTCAGAGCTTCCTCTGAATTTCTCTGAATCTCTCTGGATTACTCTGAATCTTTCTAAATTCCTCTGAATATTTCTAAAAAATTCCACGCACAATTTTTCTTAATTTATCTTCCTCTGGAAGTCTCTGAAACTCCCAGGAGGCCTCTGAAATGCAGGACCAAGATTTTACTGAATTTATTCCTCTCTGAATTTCCCAGACTTCCCCTGCATCTCTCTGAATTCCGCTGAATCTCTCTGAATCCTTCTGAAAAATTCCACGCACAATTTTCTCCAATTCACCTGTCTCTGTGAGAGAACCAAATCCTGAACCAAAAATTTAGCTGAATTAATTCCTCTCTGAATTTCTCTGAATTCCTGTGAATATTTCTGAAAAGTTCTACGCACAATCTTTCTGAATTCATCTATCTTTGAAAGCGTCTGACACTCCTTGAACGCCTCTGAAATGCAGGACCAATAATTTTACTGAATTTGTTCCTCTCTGAATTTCCCAGAATTTCCCTGTATCTCTCTGAGTTCCTCTGAATTTTTTTGAATCCTTCTGAAAAATTCAAAGCACAAGTTCTCTCAATCCACTAGTCTCTGAAATCCTCTGAACCACGCTGAATTGCTCAGAATTTCTCGAATTCTTTCTGAATCTCTTTGAAACGTGAAATTTTCAGAGAGATTCAGAGAGATTCTTTTACCAGGGCGCTGTCGTAGCTATCAAGATTGCTGTAATAACAAATGGATTGCTGACGATTATGACACGGAAACGGAAAAGTGATCGATATTTAAGAAACATTTAACAACATTTATATAAATTACTGTCAATTCAGAGAAAAAGAGGATCGCTGAAGAATGCTTGTAGATGTTCTCGAAGTTTGAATCGTTGATAAAAGTGAAACGAAAATTCAAACTCCCGAAATCTGATAAGTCATCGTTATTTATCTTCCGAAATTAACTCCTTGGAACTAAAAACATCGTTTGAAGAATGGATTGCAAGATTTGTTGTCTTAAATAGCTAAATATTCTGTTATTCCATCACTAAGTCGTTTCAATAAACGATTCAGACTTCAGTAACATGTTTGTAGTGACTCGTAGTCAAAAATCTAGAATGAAATACCTGGTGGAAAAATTTCGCTAAAAATCACTGAAATTTACAAAGATTTTTAGAGAATTTTAGAGTTGTTCATAATTTCTCAGAGAGTTCCAGTGACTTTCAGAAAAATTCAGAGTTTTTCACAGATATTCATAAATATTCAGTAAAATTTTCAGTGGAAAAACGTGCCCGATGAGTGAAAGTTTTTCAGAATTTTTCAGAGTTTGAAGAAACGTTCATATGACTCCAGATTGTTTTTAGGATTTTTCAGTATTTCTCAGAGTTTCTCAGAGAGATTCAGAGTTTTGCTGTGAAATTCAGAGAAATTTTCAGATAAACCTTTTTCATCAGGGAATACTAAATTTTGATCGATTTATTGTTGGTAAGTTCAATTTAAATATTCTTCAGCTATACTCCTGTTCCTTGAATTGTCATTCATCTTTCTGAATATTAATAATCCCTGTCTTTCCGCGTAGCGGTTGAAAAAGAAATTCGCTGTAACAGCAAAATCTAATTCTTCTGTGTCCTTTTTGCCTGAGCATCAAATTTTTTGCAGTTAAAGCAAACTATTCGCTATCACAGCAATTTTCTTAGCAACGACAGCGAAAAATGTTTGCTGCTTCAGCAAAATTTGTTTACTGTTTTGTATATAATACGGAAAAATTTGCTGCTTGACTCAATCGTGTTGCTCTCTCAGCAATCTATACCCAGTTAAAAATATTCTATTAAATCCTATTACGAATGGTGAAATTTCTGATTGACTATCATTGAATTTCATTGGAACCTATTCATTTTCTCATTCGTCAATGGGATTTTATAGATTATTTGTAACAGGCTAGTCAGCTGTTTTTGTTTTGCAGACCTGAAGTTTTTCCTTTCAAAGAATTTCCGATTTTATCTTCACTTCCCTCACTCAAGGCCGTATTTCATTGCTCGAAGGCCCTGGGCCTACTTCGAGTGAAGGCCCATGCGAGGAGCCCTAAAATCTTGATAATTTTTAAAAAGCGATATAAGAATTTCAATGACCGAGTGAAGGCTAAAAACAATTTATCTATTATGTGCATTGAATCAGATTTATTAAAAGAAATAGATTTTAATGATTCGATTAATGACCTCTCGGCTAAAAAATGTCGTAAAAAACTGTTCAATCAAGTGAAAAATAAATTTTAAAACGAATATATATATATATGTATTTATTAGTTTCATTTTTGAAATAACTTGATATCATTTTGTTTAAGTAACCTTTTTAAAAAAATATATAAAAATCTTAACGATTCTCTACGAAGAGGTCCTGGGCTCGGGCTCTTTGAGCAGGGCTGTGCCCTGCCTTAAAGACAGCCCTGCCCTTACCAAAAAAATCTATGAAACATCGAAAGAAAATTCAAATCCATTCCAAACTTCTCGACTCGCTGGATCAATCGATTCTCCAATTTTCCATAGAGAGATTGCAACGACGGTTTCTTTCCGTCATAAGAAAAGAAAGTCGCGCCTTTGTTTTCCCAACCGTCGTAACGCAACCCCTCGAATCAACGACTTGGGTAAACATTACGAGTGTTCGAAGGGTGGACATCCCCCACGTGTACAGTACTATATCACGTATTTTAGTAAGCAAAATGAATCGCAGTCATTAATCTATCTAAGTGCGCGCTAAACCTTGTTCTCGAATTCACGAAATTGCAAAGCAATATCTACATCAAATACCACTGGTTCATTCGATACCACTAATAATTATATCATTATATTTTCAAAAATGACATTGGACGCTGAAGCAGTAGTTGACGTAACACCCCACGAAGAAGCCATAATGCTTTGACCTGACCCTGTTACAGATATTATACGGACACATTGCGGATAATCATCACACTACAATCTATTATTTCTACGGCTTTGCTCATTACTTTCCCACTGTGCACGTCCATAACGGTTATTAACAATTGTTCGAATGTCCAGTAATGTGGAAAAAGACAAACAATAGTCTCTACGTTTTGCAATATATCTCCAGGTTGGATGAAGAGAACTATCCTTGAAAAATCTTACAAGAAATAAATAAATTTGAGGTTTTAATTTGTTGTTTGAGAATAATCGAATACACTGTAAAAAAATAATCGAAATTTTCCTGTGTACATCACTGATTAGGAAATCAATTTCCGGTACATTTATATGAAATTTCCCACTAATGTATCTGAAAATTCCAAACTTTATGGGATTTTTCCCGACATTTCACAGTAAATTACTTCACATAAATATATAGGAATTTTCTGATAAAATTTTTCACAGTGTACTTTAGACATCTAAATTAAGATTGAATTTTAATGAACTCAACACAACAAGGTTGTTGTATCCAAGCTTAGAATCGAAACAGATTAAACTGTGGATTATCGAATTGGATGAACGCGAATTTCTCTTCCCGCGTAAAAATCATACACTGTAAAGAATAATCGGAAAATTCCAGTCATGGAATGGGAAATCAATTTCCGATACATGTATATGAAATTTCCCACAAATTTGATTGAAAATTCCAAACTTTTTGGGATTTTTACTGAAATTGTGCAGTAAATTTCCGGTAAAATACGGAAAATTCCTAACGCATTTATGTGTTAATTACTCTCGAACATTTTTTACAGTGTAGATTAAGATAAATCCATCCTAGCAATTCCTTCGGGAAGTGTGGGAGAAGGATTAATATTGAACCTTTTGTACTCGCAACACATGGCAACTGAATATAGAAAATAATATCCATGCAATATGAGAAAGAACACGTAAGGTATAAAAAAAGACCAAGAAATGACGTGACGATAGAAGCACGATATTCCCAACTACACAGTTTACACGATCATCACGATTCTATAAACTTTCTCACCTCCCGTTACGAAATTCCGGCGATGCGTGTGATTAGATCGTTCCGAATATAAATGTTTCGATCCTCCTTGATGGTTATCGTCATCGATGGATCGGGAATCCAGAATTTTCACAATTCCATCTTCGGAAATCCCAGGATGGTTGGAAACTATCGATCTTTCCTTCTCCTCCATTACTTCTCCCCGTCGTATTTCACCGTCATTCACTCGATCAACGACATGGGAGTATTTTGTGGAAACATTTCTTCCCTCCTTTCTTTCCACTCCATTTTCCACCAAGATGGAGTTTGGGCTTTCGCCTTGGTCCTCTTTTTCTCGATCAACGAGAGAAATGAGACGCGTAGCACTGGCATTCTTCGATCCTTTATATCTGAGATCCTTTCTCGTTCTCGAATTCAACAATTTTCCCCTCTGCATCGTGGCATTGCTTTTCTCATTTTCAATTTCCGAATTATTCGCCACGCGATCTTTGAGTATATCCAACAAAGAATCCTTCAGGGTGGTTAGAGTAGTTTTGATCCTCTCTTCGGAATTTTTCTCCTTGGAGGTTTCCTCCTCGTCCTCGATATCGATGATTCGATTGTGCACGAAGGGACGATGATGGGAGATGTTGTTGGTCACGGAGGCATCGTTCATCATCATGTACACCTGGGGATCGCCTTGAAACCGTTGAGGTAGATGCATGAGACGAGGATTCGGAGGATGCCAAAGGAACAAGTAGTATCCACTCAGAGCGATAGCTCCGAAACTGACGGAAAACATGTAAGCTAGAACCGTGAAGACTCTGATGATTTTTTTAGGAGATTTGTCCTCGAAGATGGCCGCGTTGGGATCTGGTTTCGAATTGTCCTGATTTCCGGTAGCCCCATCTTGATTCACCGACTCACCGCTGCTACCCTCCTTGCTCATCCTGAAGATTCAACACTCGAACTTTTCATTCAAATCTCCCGCAAAGGTCCCAATTGGGAAGATTATCGCAACACGATTCTTACATTCTAGTTACTACACTTTTGGGAAAATACAGACGAATCTCGACAACGAACGTTCGTTGGAGAGGAGGAAATAATGTACGACACCAGTGATGATGATCACGAGAGTTTACAATGTGTATTATGAAAGCTGCTTTCGACGAAAGCTCGATCTCTTGTGTCTTGCGGCTCCTCTTTCCTCACCTTAACCCGCAGTTCTTCATCTTCATTGCCACGTGTTTCATCCCCTGATGGAGCGCCGATGCTCGCGCAAGCGTTCTTGGATGATACACATGATACACACATCCGTCAAAGAGGAAGCTCGCTTTTTTCCCTCTTTTTTTTTCCCTACAGTAACCTTGTACCGCGTGTACTACATTCGATGTATACGTTCTGATCTTGTACCTTGACAATAGATCTTGTACCTACCAACCTATCTACGTGTAATGAATGAACTCTCCACATAAACACAATATTTCTTTTTTTATTTCTCAAAACTTTCATGTCTGGGTTACAATCAATGCGTTGTCTGCTCTACGTCTGCTGGATCTCTATTGTTCAATTCTTCAAAGTTTCGTCGGAGGACGCGATATCGGACTCGGAAGTCTTTGGAATCACGGACTCTTCGCTCTTCACGCTAACCCCATCCGTATCCAAACTTTTGAATCTATTCTCCACAATTTTGCCCAAAATTTCATCTTCGAGAGGTTCAAAAGAAGTCGATGGGGCATCGATTTTAGAATTCGAATCTGCGATTCTCAAACTGGAAACGTTAGGTGGGGTTTTCATCAAAGCGTCCAAGTATCCATCCATATCCTCCGAATCCTCCTCTTTCTTGTTCACTTCAGATTCTTCTAATGTTTTTGGAAGTTTCGTGTTTGGTCTGTCAACCGAAAACGAAGCCAATTCCTGCGCGATTCTTTGATTCCAAGTCGAAGAGGAGGAGGAGGGAATGGAAAGTTGAGGGAGGCTCGTTCTTTGGAGATTGAGAAGAGTGAATATTTGAGTTAGGAGATCCGTTGAGCCTTCGTAACGTGAATTGGATATCGAAGTTTGAGAATTCTGTCGTGCTATAAGAGAATTCAGAGCTGGAATCAAAGTCGGTGCATGCAAAAGAACCGCTGATCTGTAATTGTTAATTAGAATCAGAAAATTTTACGATTGCGAAGCGATGGGAAAATATCGTACCTTAGAAGTTGGGTCGTTAGAATGTTATTGGAATCTACCAAACTGGATATCTCGTTGGATGTTGTGTTTATCATGGGATTGCAAGCAGTGTGAACTGTACTTCTCGGCATAGGTATTCTACTTCTTTTTTTTCCAACAGGAGGGAGAGGATTTTTCAAAGAATTTCCTTCTTTCTCGTTAAAAGATGAAAGTTTACTCGATTCAACTGTCTCGGAAGCTCTATTTTCTTTCTGTACCATCCTTTTGTTACCACGAATTCTCTCTAATCTTCTCAAATAATACATTTCATCGCATTTGTCCTCGTCTCGTCTACCTTTGATATTCCTGTTACCGAATCTCATTGTTTTATCCTTCAGACTGAACCTATCGTATGGTTTTCTTTTCTTCAATCCTCGGGAACTAAGAGTCTCGTTTGGGGCCTTCAAATGGAAATTGTTTGTACGTTTCTCAAGATTCTGTTGCGCTGGGGTTGAGTTGGCTGCAGAACCAGGAAGTAGAGTCGTTGCGTTTTCAATAACTTCGGGAAAGGAGGTTGCATTTATATCGATAATTATTTTATTGTTGTTTTTGTTGTTAGAATTCGTATTGCTTTGGTTAGATTTTATTGGATCAGCATCGTTTTCCGGACTTTTTGGAAAAGAAGCTTTGGAATCGTTATTCTCCTTGTTGGAGCATGATGTTGGGTTTGGGTTGATTGTCTGGAATAATGATATGATTCGATGATATGATGAGGAGTGAGTTAATGAATTTGAGTTTAAATTCTCACCTTTTCTTGAACATTCGTTGGGTGAGAACAACCTACCGTTGAGGAACTTGGAGGAAATATTACAGCAATGTTATGGGATGAACATATCCCTTCTCGAACATCGTTTAGAGTATTAGAAAGGCAACATTCTTGAGGACATTGAGAACATTGAGTATCCACGGACTGATGAAATCAAACAAATGTTATTCGATTGTGTATCACATACCTATGCGAATGCTCTTAAAATACCTGATTTATGGGGTTTCCAATTTCAGAAGAGAATCTTTCGTTTCCATTCATCCCGCAACAATGAGCGTAATTTCCATTTTGTGGATTTTTATGACAAGTATTGTGATGACAATAATCTCTTGGCTGTGAGAAGCGCCCCGATGGATCGCAATGGATTCTCGTTAGAGGATACGTTCCAATAAAGTCCTAAATAATTCACAAGAATTTCACAAGAATGTAAACAACTGTGGTGATAATCAAACTCATCATCGAACCTGATTGTAACATGGAAAGAGGGGTTGAGTGGGAACAGTTCTGTGGTTCATCATCATAGATTCAAGCAATCTGGCTCTTATCAATTCTCTTTCCATTGCCTCGTAGTTCTCGTTCATACGTCTTACGTAATCCAAAATAAACTGTTCAGGAAATAGATTGGATCTCCGTCGGTTTCTAATATTACACGACATGATCGTGGATCTTGGATTTGACAAATCATTCCTGTGAGTTTATGTAATCGATAATTCAAAACGGTCCTTATAGAGAAGGGAGAGGAAAAGATATAAAGTTACACGTACCTGTTTTGATTGATACCATCCAAACCCATCATCCCCGTATCGCGATCCTCTTCGCGAAGGGTGAAATTAAAATTGATTCTCGAACCACTGTTCAAAGAGAAACAAGTCAAAGGTCTTACGAACGAGGATCCGTCACGCGCTAATCTCGGATAACGTCTTCTCGTTCTTTGATGTGACATCAAGATTTCGTTCAAATCGTTCTCCAATTGTCTCATATTTCGACTCGCGTCGGTCGACGGGTTCAGACAATGCGCGTAGATTTGTCGTCCAGACATTTTTATTTTGATTTTTATAATAATATGTTTTTTATTTCGACACAAAAAATTTTGACGTGAAAATTAAGGCCGAAAGAGGAGAAAATTAGGTTAAACGAAATTTTGGTGTTATTTAATTTTCATGTTGTTCAGAACTGATTGATTGTCATGTCGATGACATTCATTTTTTTTTCATCTCAAATTCGTTCGTTCTTTTGTTACTTTTTGCGTCAGAGAGAGAGAGGAAATATAAAAGAGAAGAAGAGATTTGTAACTTTGAGGATGTGGAAATCTCGATTATTCCACAAATTTAATGTTTCTGTTTCTGTTGGAGTTTTCGTGATTTTAAACGCATTGCATACCCCCCCTCCCCCCCCCCCCTGTTACAAATAATCTATAAAATTTGATTGGGAAATTAAATGGGGAAATTAATGGGTTTCAATGAAATTCAATCAGAAATTTCACGATTTCTAATAGGATTCAATAGAATATTTCTACCTGGGTACAAGAAGAAAAAACTTGATTTGTTAGAACGATTAACGTACGACATGAAATTTAAAGAAAAACTATTTTGTGCCCTAGATAGGAGAAAAAGAATCCTTGGAATCTCAGCAGAATCGCTCTTTTGGAACATTCGTAAGGGAACTGTAAAGTTCCCAGAAACTCTTGATAGATTTTATAAGAAGTCGAATTCATTGAAATATTAAGGATCGTTTTGGAATTTGTGAATGATTCGAAACCCAAGTAGCGTTGAAATTCTCAAAGAAGTTTCATTGAATTTTAACGGAACTTCCCCAATAAAAATATTTCTCTTCAAAACTTCAACAATTTCTCTGCAAAACTTCATCATCGCAATTCTTACAGAAAGAAAGAATTTTTTCAACAGATTCATCTTCCAAAACTCTGTGAAATTCTGCATATTTCTGAAAATTTCTATTGCCAGTAAAGGTTTCTCTGCACATTTCCAACTTATTGGTCAAAGTTGTTTTATTGAGAAATGTTGAATTTTCTCAACATTTTTCTACTTGATAAATGGTGGAAACATTTGACGAGGAAAGGAATTTTCTCCACGAATTCATACATTTCTCTGCAAACTACATTTGCAGAAAAAAATTTGAATTTTCTCTTTATTTGTCTATTCCAAGAATATTACGGCTTGTGACGGAGAGTTGAGTTTTCTATACAAATTCATAGATTTTTCTCAAATCGCATTTGCGGAGATAAAGTGAATTTTTTCAAATTTTTCAATCGACTCGAAACAACTTGAGTAAAATTCACTAGTAGGCCTCGAAAAAACCTCTCTCCCACGACCCACTCATTTTTCCTTTCGGAGGATTCTAAATCGAGATTGGTCTATATCTGACGGGAACGAATTTTTTAAAATTTTCTATCGATTTGACCCAGCACTTGGAAAAATTTACAAGTTGAGGTCAAAAACATCCCCTCTCCCACAACCTATTCATTTTTCGTTTCAGAAGATTCTGGATTGATTGGTCTATACCTCACGAAAACGAGTTTTTCAAAATTTCCCATTGCGATGATTCCCATAAGTGGTACTTTAAGATTACTGTAGTCATCTCGGAGATCCGCTGATGTGATAGAGGCTTTGCTTCTCACTCGCAGAACCCGGGTTCGATCCTCACTGAGGAAAGTTCCTAAAAATCGATTTTCAATGTGGTGTCTCTTCCGTAATGTCATTCAAGTCGAACTGGAAGGAGATTTGTAGAGATAAACTCTGAACAAACATTTTTTTTCTCAAGCAAAAGTGAATAGATAAAACAGAGATTTGTAGAGTAATGCAGAAATATGCAGAGAAGTATTTAATGTAATATGGAGATTTGGCGAGTTTTGTACGAATTTTGTGGAGAAATTCATGGAATATTACGAAGATTGGAAGAATTATGTACAATTTTGCAGAGTAATGCAGAAATTTGTAGAGCAATATTTATGGTTAAAAATTCTGCAAATTTCTCAAAGCGTCCGAAATCTGACAGTTATGTAGAAAAATCTGAAGAGCTTTGAAGAATTTGGATGAGAAATATTTTTATTGTGGCTGTGATATTTGAATACAGAATATAAATGTATTCATAGGATTTCAAAATTTTTCAACGATCAGAAAAATGTCAACAATTTATTAAAATTTCGTCGAAATTTTTTTGGGGGGCAATTTCGTTTCTATTTTTCTGGGAAAAAAAAAATTTTCAAACTCCAGAAAAAATCTGCACAGAACGTCGCAAATTGATTAGATTTTTCATGAAAATTTCAGAAATTCTCAGAGATTTTCAGATTTTGGCAGAGAAAATGCGACCTGTTTCAGAGATTATTAATGGTTTTGCAGAAATTCTTCAGCGAAATAATTTCATACGGGAGGTGCAAAAGTGTTTGAAAATTTTTGAATTTTTAGTTAGAAAAATATTAACAATTTATCAGAGTTTTGTTAGAATTTTTTCCAATTGCAATTCCGTTTATATTTGTCTGAAAATGAATAGAGAAACTTTGAAAACTGATAACAGAATTGTGAAAAAATTTTGTCCAGAATGTTCGAAATTTTGGAGTTTCTCAGATTTTTGCAGAGAAAATGTGATGCTTTTCAGAGATTATTATTCATAGTTCCCCTAGTGGAAATCCCAATTTTGAGAGTTTTTCAGAAATGCTCAGAAATTCTCAGAGAAATATTCCACTAAGGCTTGCAGGAATTTTTCAGCGAAATATTTTTATACGGGCCTCAAGATAAAAAGTGGGGGAAAGGATATCCTGCAGAGCTTTTGCATCAATGCAGCTTCTTCAAGTGAGGTTTCCGGCAAATGAAACCCGGGACTAAAGTCCTCCTACCCTGGTAAAAAAACCGGATGGTAACCCGGCTCAAACCCAGATAAAATCTCCGGAATTCCATCCGGGTGCATATACGGTCTTTGCGGGGATTTTTCATCCGGACCCTATTCGGATTTTAATAATGAATATTTTTCGAAATCCCACCACATACAGCACCGGGAGGTTCTATCATTATCCTTGGAACGTCTTCTGAAACATTGGAATGTTCTGAAAATGTTTCGGGACGTTCAGGAAACATCGCATGTATATACCAGGGATGTACGAATATCTGGTATAGTTGTATTTAGGTTTTCATGGAATGTTTATGAGAGATTGAAAATGAGAATTTGTTAATGTTCAAACTTGTGCCAAATCTTTCAATATTCTTCATTTGGAGCCGATGTAAATGAACTGCGGTGGGGCCTCTATCGATAGATTCAATAAATTACATTTGCATCTTGTTAATACATTGTATATAATGAGATTTTGTTTCGCGTCAATTTTGAGGTTATGTGAATCTTGATATATTGACTTAATTGTTGATGATTCATATTCTGCCAATAGTTTTGAACTTCTGAAATGAAATCTTCCCAAATATTCAATACAAAACATACTTTTATAGTTGTTTGATACTTTCGTCCCTGGTAAAACTATAAATATAAATTTATATAGGTTAGAATAAAATACTTAGTTTTTATATAAAGTTTCGAGAACATTCTGGAATCGTACCCTAGCATTTGTGAACAATGTCCCCAAAACGTGTTTCCCAGCACATCCCTGGTGAAAATAAAGTGTTACACTGTACTTACAGTGCAATGCGAGGTTCATCCGAATGTACCCGGAGTGGTGTTTCGCGCCGTGGAATGCATCGCAGATGTATTTTGTTACACTTCGTTGTTACCAGGGATTGGATGAATGTTCTCAAGATGTTTAGAAAATATACTTTTGGGAACCAACATCTGTGGGACTATGGATACGTTTTTAAAACGTTTTAAGAACTTTCGGTGCTGTTTGGGACACGAAATTTGGATAGAATTCGTTCGTCTCCTCCCAAGTAGCACAACAGGTTAGAAATGCTACGAAGGTTCTTGGAAGTTCTGAGCATGTTTCATGAAGATTCTTAGAATCTTCGAATGAGACTGTTTTGAATAAGTATATGCTATGCACATTCTCAGAATGTATTCTTCGAATTTATCCAAAACAGTCCCATCTGCGTATTCTATGCATGATCACGGAATAAACGCAGAATGTTTGAAATGTTCTTGTGTTACTTGGATTTCAAAAAATATCTTGTCCCAAAACCCGGATAGGATCCGGATGGACCCGGATCAAGAATCACCGCAAAACCCGTATACGCGCCCAGATACACCCGAATGAAATCCCGGAAATTTCATCAGGGTTTGAGACAGATTATCATCTGGATTACCATCCGGGTTTTATCCGGTTGTTTCTTACCAAGGTACTCATACAGCACACTTGGATATCGCATCCATCAGATATCCAATAGATATCCAAATGTCCGTCCAATATCCATTTGACGTCCATTAGATCTCCATTGGATATCCCAAATATCCTGGATACCTAATGGACATCTAATGGATATCTGTGTGCTGTATGGGTAGTACTTCTCAAGGTCGACCCACCCATTTACGCGAATTGGGCAACCGCTTAGGAGTGGAGAAATTTAGAAGAATAACAATTTTGAATCTTGAATATCCGAAGCTGCCACTGGGCGAGGTAGTGAGCCGGTTTTTTTTTTATTTTTGCATAGAGTATCAAAATACCAAGGACTGGCGCTGGCCTCCCTCTTCAATCCAGGCCCAAATAGCGCACACAAATTCCCAATGAATTCTGAAAAAAGAACTCTTTCAGAACTTTTTTTAGAATACCAAGACTTCGTAAGGAGACTAGGAAGATATCCAGGTACCTTTTGACCATTGAAATGAAAGTGATATAAATGTTTTCAATCGAATGAGGGTTGAGGGTGGTTTTGATCAAATTCACCTCATTTTTTTCCAATTGTTTTTGAAGAAGAATGAAGCGTTTTAGTTGAAAGTCAAACATTGGAAAAAAAAGAGATACTCTGAATGACCTCTCTTTTTTCTTTCAATATTGACGCTTGACGCCTCATGAACAGGCATCTTACGGGCTATTTATTACGGGATGCTGACGAAGTCTTTTGTATGAAATTTCGTAAAAACACTTGAATATTTCTTTTTTTTCATATCCCCAGACAGTACAAATGATCATTTGGAATTCATATGAACTCCTCAAAGATTTCTTGAACAGTTCCCGTTATGTCAGTAAACATGAATTCAATATGAACTCAATTAACTGAAAATGAATACTTATTCAATACCTGAATAGTTCTTGATGAAATCACGAGATTAACTCTTTCTGAACAACTGAGTTGTTTATCAAAAATTCATTTCAAAGTAATCATAATGAATTCATGTTTATTGTCATCTTGTGCTGTATGGGTCGCTTACCAGGTACAGTCGGTGGATTTAATCCGTTCTCTCCCATCTTTGATGAGTTGTGGAAAACTATGTCCTAATTAACAAATTCTTGATAAAAATTGAAATTCAACCAACTAAACATTCGAGGAACAATTCACGATGATCGATGATATGGTTTGAAAGTTTTAAAATTGAATATTATGATGACAATCGAAATTTATTTAAGGGTGTTCTCAAATTGATGAAATAGGGAGGGAACGGATTAAATCCACCTACTGTATGTACTCGTTAATGTACCAAACATTGAACCTCCTCCAGAGGCTCTTGATGAATTCATTACTTCGAAAAGAGTTCTCGAAGAATTCTATTCTTGTACAACAATTTTTCTATGCATGTAAATCATTGAGCAAAATGACATTTTGATTTTAATAAGAAGACACAAACGTTACCAACTGAGCACGTCTGTTCCCAGCCAGCACAAAAGATCAATTCGAATTCATAAAGCTCTCTAAAAGATTTATATCCTTGAATAGTTCCCGTAATGCGACCAATAATGAATTCAAAATAAGAACGTATTGAATTTCCGGACAATTCATTATGAAATCTCGATATGAGTTCTTTCTGAGCATTAAGTTGTTCATCAGGAGTTCATTTTGAATTCAAAATATTCATAATGAATACATATTGATTAGCATAACGGGAACTCTCTGCGGGAACTTGTGTGCTGTATGCGGGTTGGATGATTATTTTAAAAAAAATTCTTCTTCAACATCTAAAGTTCTGGAGATTCAGTAAATACCCCTCAAAGAATCCTTCCTGAAAATTACAGACTTTTTGTTATGAATTTAGTTTGGAATACGTATTTTGTTGCAAAAAAGTGCCAAAGTGATGATAATTCCGATATCCTCTTAAGAGGACACCCCAGATAACACACGAAGAATTCTTTTTCAAAAGCAAGAATAGAACTCTTCAAGAACTCTTTTCGAACTAATGAATTCATATAGAGCTCTGGAGGAGTTCAATCTGTCGGGCATTAACAAGCTCTTTAAGAATATCAGAAGTATTGTTTGAGTACTCTCAAAGAACTTGTTAATGTCCGACAGATTGTACTCCTCCAGAGCTGTATACGAATTCATTAGTTCGAAAAGACTTCTTGAAGAGTTCTATTCTTGCCCTTGAACAAGAATTCTCCGTGTGTTATCTGGGACGAGGGTTACCATCGGAGCTCGTTGATTAGAAAAAGACACGCTCACATACGCCTGAAGGAGAGATCCGAAGAAACCCTCGTATCCCCTTAACTCTGGTTATTCCCCTCATGCGCAATCACCCAACTTGGTTGGGTTGGGAATCCATTGTTACTCATTGTTTTGTATCTTTCGAAAGTAAACCGCAACACCACTCCTAATTCCCAACAATTTCATTGTCAATTATTATCATCCATCGTAAAATTTCATTTATTCAAAATTCTCTTCTCCCGATCGATGTAATATCCACCACACCATCGTTGATGTACATGTAAGAATTTATACACCATGTTTTAATATCTATATATTCATATTCACCTAACATCTCTACAAGTGTGAAATTTCTCATTTTATCAAACCAATAAATGAAGGAATGGTCAGCCTCGTTCGAAATTTAAATACTTCCGGTAGTGTGAGTATAATCGAACAAAAGAATAAAGCTGTCTTTTGTTACTGTCACTGTTTTTGAGATACATAACCTCTCTTTGATTTTATTCAATTTTATTAATCAACAATCTCCAATCTCACATCAGGGTGCAGTCTTTTTTGATTCATCCGTCAACATGGACGACGAAGAATACCTCCAACCGGTCCTAGTTTCCCAAGAGGAAGAACATTTTTCTAAATTAGATACTATACCTATCGTATGCGTGCCTCTTTTATTCAGCGTGAGTATTCTATTTAACAAACTTATTCACTTACCGACAACAACGATTATTCAAGTTAACCTTTTTTTTTTTATACACCCTGCTTTCAGGTTGCTTTAGAAATCGTTGGCATCATTTTCGTATCCCTGTGGCCCGAGCAATTGAACAAATGCAATGCTTATTTCATATTCATGTACCTGCACTGCTTGTACTGGTTGATAGTCATGATGGCGGATCATTTCGTCAAAGCCAGGCATCATAATTTACGAATTTGCGGCTATCTAGAATTTTATCAATCGACTTACCAGCGTATTAGAACACCCCTGTTCATTACTTCCTTGTGGAACACTTGTTATCTATTTTTAATTCTCGCTTTATATCATCTTCATAAATTTGACTTTATGAGTTATTGTACGAGAACGTCCTGGCTGATACCTTTGAATTATATGTTTCTGTTAACAACCTTGGAAATGACTATCATCATTCCGGTGTACGTGAATTATATCAGTAAGTTGATATTTGAATTGTTTCCAATTTTTATCTATGAAGCATTTATAATGTCCGTGTTTCTGGTTTTATAGAAAAAGTGTTGAGATTCAATCAAATCAAACCACCCCCGGATGTTATAAGGGAAGAATGGTTGGCCACTTTTACTCAGGATTCTTACGCCGGAAGTGGAGAAGTTGGATCTCGGCAGAGATCCAATTTACAAGAATTGTTGGAAAAACAGGCAGATTTGATCAGATATTTGAAAGATCACAATATCAAATTGAGTCACAGGATGATGCTTCTGGCTTCTCAACGTAGTAGAACCGAGGAGACTTGAATCCCAGAGTCGTATCCCATCTGTTGTTCATCGATTAACGAGCGAGGGATAACCCCACCGTTGTTAATTTATAAAAATAGTTGAAACAATAAGAGGTAGAGTTCTAACTTTTTATAAATTTTTCTAGCTCTCCTTCGATCGGATAAAGATCGAAATTGTAATGAATTTTGCAGCTGTATTTATATAAATTATTGAATTCATTCACTATTATTTTTCATGGCGAATCCAAAGACTGTTCTTTATCGGTTAACTTTAATCTATATATTAACAGAGAATATATATAGAATCTCAATTATACATATGTGTATAGTATATATCATTCAAATATCTTTTATATCAACTAGTCCAATTTTTAAAGTAATTTTTTAACGATTAGGTACTTGGAATTCATTCTGTATTAAGATCGATAAGGAGAAAAAGTAATCGTGTGATTGAGATTTGGTGTTGAGAGAAAAAAAAACATCGCTGAGGGGACAAATCAAAATCAATTGCTGTGATAGAAAAATGTATGTATATATATATATATATGTATATATACATAAATATATATGTTTCGTCAACTCAATAAAATATATTTTCAATATATAGCGGTAACTGTCACTTTATATAATACATAAGTTTTTTGTTTCACATCCAAGTACTGATTATTGTAATCAGAATAGATAGATTATTCCTTACAACTCAAATCAGTTGTATTTTTGTATCTTTTTCTTTTCACTCCGATCTTGAAATAATCCTTTGCATATTCATTATTATCGTCTCATTCCGATTCTCTTTAAAACAAATTTCAAAAAGCAATTCTCGTATCAATCTCCGAATGGAAGAAAAAAAGACCAATAAATACAACTCGAAGAAAGAAGGTAATTAATTCTCAATATCAAGTATAGTATTCGTTCGAGATAACAACTGAAAATTAACTCTAAAGTTTTCTTCGTACGTTATTTACAAATCTTTCGTTACAAAATTGATAAATCGTACAATAATATTTTGTTTCATCATCAATTCTAGTTTGTAGCTGCATTAATAATTAATACAATAATAATCATCATCGTTTATATAGTTTATCTTTCGTCATCGGTTGAATGACCATAGAAATATTGCAGCGGTAAGAATAATAATCACTTCATTATTTTTCACCTCAATTTTTTTGTCTCCAGTCTTTCTGAATGTTCCTAAGAAATTATTGCCTTACAATATTACTCTTTCTTTTTCACAACTTTTTCTTTCTTTTTAAACTCGATCTATGACTCACGATGAGTTGTAATTGCACGATTACAATCATTTGTTCTCTCTCATTTGTTTATCACTTGATAACGTTTGAAGTTATCATTGGTATCATTTTCTTCTCTCTTTCGCTTCTTTATGATAAAACATACAACTATTTGTGTTTCTTTATATCTTACACATAACAGATACCTGTAAATATCTAGGATAATAGTACACATTTGATTCGATTACAGACCTGACAATGATGATATCGATGGTATCCAAAGAAAATTTCTAAACATCTTTTCTCATAAATTCATTGAGTTTTCCTGCAACGGTTTCACAACGATGGAATATCATAAAGAACGGAACAACAGGTCTGAAATCTTCATTATTATCATCATTACTTCATACGTATATCTCAATTGGTATATAAAACTAACTTGCGCTTTTGGAACACTTATTTTGACTACACTATATTATGAAACATAGAAGCTTACATCCCATCAAAATTCACTATAAATACATATCCATGCTCTAGAACATTTTGTTTTTTTATTTTCTCGTTTTTTTTGGGTTTCATTTCAAAGCGAATTGTCGGCATCTGCTCTATATATCCCTGTGTGACGTACCGAAGGCTACGCTTTAACAAAAAATTGTCGTCCACGTAGATGTAACGCGCTGCCCGATTATCGTGGTTTTGTTTTTGTTTCTTTTTACAGCAAAATTTGTACTAGGCTTAGGCCAATTGTCTCCGAGTGGTAGCACGGGAGAAAAACAAATGAAGCAGTGAAACGTTGGTACTGAGCTACAGACTTTGAAATGCTCTTTTCAGGATACTTTTTCTTCTTCGAATAACATCAAATTTTATCATCTATATCTGATTTTCCCTCAACTGTATATACGCGTTGCGTTTTTTTCAATAATATCCAATTATATTATATTATCTATATCTGATTTTTTTTCAGTTGTATACGCGTTGCAAGTGCTGCGTGTTATTGTCGTTAACTAGATATTTCTCAGACTTTGTCGTAAATAATAGTGGAGCGACGGGTCTCCTTGGGAAGGCTTATAAAGAAACTTTTGCTTCATCGGTGCGACACGTATAACACAAGGTTTTTCTCTTGGTTCCGAGAGAATCGAAGGGTTCGGTGGAAAAATGCCGAACAAATCCGAACAAAAACCAAGCAGTTCCTGGAGAAAAAGCCACCCTGCTTGAAGAATCTCATAGATTCCGATGCAGAAAACCGACCCCAACCCATTAAAAATGGATTTTCAATCGGTTTTATGAGATTCTTTCAGCAGAACCAGCAGGAACTTGTCCGATTCTGTTGGTTTTCATCCGGATTTGCTTGGAATTTTACGCAGAGGGGAGAACGTGTGACTTTGAATGCATGAATTTTCGGTACAGGTAACTAAAACTCCCATACAATAAATCCTTGAAATTACCTAGAAATTAGCTAGACAGGAACTTGTCCGATTTTGTCCAGTTTCATTCACAGGATCTGGTGGTTTTCATTCGAATTTGCCTGGCATTTTCACGCAGGGTAACGAGATATGTTCATGTAGGAGTTTCAAACAGCCAATGCTGCTGCAAAATATTCTGCTATTGCATTGAGAAGAAACTGTAGCTGGAAACGAGCCCAAGTACATTTTTGTAGTCAGAGTAGCCACATTTTCCATTGAAATAGCTATGAAAATTGCTGTGACGGTAGAAAAATACCTACTGTGACTAAAAACTGTACTTGGACTCATTTTCAGCTACAGTTTTTTCTCTCCGTGTGATCAAACGTGACGTCCAAGTGGAAAAATTTTCAGAATTATATATAATTTATATATGAATCATATTTAATTATATATAAATTTACTGAATTTATCACGGTCTTTCACGGTTTCAGAAAATCCCAATTAAATCGATGATTTCCCCAAATTAAGGAGTTGAACTGTATTACATGGTCTTTTTTTTTGTTCATGAGGTGCTCCAATTATCTCAAAGATGATGTGCCAAAATATTATAGACTAGTGACTTTCCGAGTATCCAAATTTCGAGTTTCGCCGCAGCTCCTTGCGATCGATTCGCTCCAAACGCCTCCCGCGCCGTGATTTAGAATTGTCGGAGTAGATAAAACTCTATGTAGAGAATGACAGAATTTGTCATCTTATTGAGGCTCTTTGCTATCCGAATGAAAAGTTTCAATTCAACTGCCTTGGAATTTTACATACTTTGAAGGATTGATTTGTTGCTTCTCTGCACGGAAAAAAATGACGTGGTTGATATTTGGATAGTTAAAAACTAGTTGTGGTCGCTTTTTTTTAGCTGTGGTGATCAAAGTTATTGCTATAGGAGCTAAAATCTAGCTTTTGCAGCCACTCCTCCGCTATTCAGATATCAAATACACTAAATAACTACCACAGCTAATTCCTACACTGAGAGAAATTTGGCGCACAGGTTATACTCGGCTCAGAGCGACAGCAGCGCCCATCGGTAAGGACGGTTTACGCGCTGAAACGGAGTAGTTAATGCGTTTTACATGCCCCACTGCCACTCCAAATCTGTATTGCCAGAAACAAAGGAACCACCCACACAGGACAGTCGCCGAAGAATTACGTCGCATCTCCGTAGAACTGAGGGAGAAGAAAGGGAGCGGTAGATATTACGTGGTACGACGGAGAAATGTCCGGGCCGTTTTTTCGGGCGGTCATTTCTCCGTGGCCTCTACGCTGCTTCTCCGTCGTACCACGCTGTATCCACCGATCCCTTTTTTCTCCCTGAATTCCATGGAGAGGTGACGTAGGTGTCCTGTGTGGGCGGAGCGCCAATACAACAAGAATATATTGTTTATTCCAATTAACAGAAATATTTGATTTGAGGATTGCTCCAAATCAGTGATGCCAGATTCGAAACCGAGACCGCTCTTACACTCTCCATCTCCCACCATGGGAAATAAGTCGGGCGAGCGACAGAAGAAGAGTGACTATCATTTTCTCGCTCGTCCGACTTATTCCGCATGGTGGGAGAAAGGGGAAGCGGTCGATAGAGAGGGTAAAAGCGGTCTCGGTCTCCAATCTGGCATCACTGCTCCGAATACTCCGCGTATAAGCTATACTTGCTATCGGAGTAGGAGCTACTCCGCATCAGTGATGCCAGATTCGAGACCTAGACCGTTCTCACTCCCCCCATCGACCGCTTCCCCTTCCTCCCACCATGCGGTTCAAGTCGGACGAGTGAGAAAGTGATAGTTACTCCTTCTCTCTCGCTCACCCGACTAAATCCATATGGTGGGAGAAAGGGGAAGTGGTCAATGGAGAGCGTAAGAAGAGTCTCGGTCTCGAATCTGGCATCACTGCTCCGCATTGCGCACAGAGTACACTGATCGGAGTAGCTGCTACTCCGATATCACGTACAGACGCTACCCAGATAGCAATTTAACCTTGCTGCAATGTTGTCAGGCAAGCTTGTGACAAGGTTGATATAAGCCTCCTAGTTGACACACGACAAGGGTACAAGCTTACAAAACCCTTGCAGCAGGGCTGTAGCAGCCTTACATTGACAAGGTTGTCAAGAACAAGCCAAAAACAATCGAATCACAAGTGTGACAGGGTTATAACAAGCCTACATGTTATCTGGGTAACAGGCTCAAACGCCCAGCCAGTAAACCTGAAGTACAGAGGGAGCGCTCAATTTCTCTCAGTGTAGCTACCACAGCGAATTATTTTCTTCCGTTTTATGGAAATAAACAGTGTTCCAACGCGAAGAACGTTTAAATCGCATCTTAAATTTCTCCTTATACGTGTCGTATAGTATATTTCCGCTCTTTTGTCCATGAAATGCTACTCCATTCGATACATTTTATGTACACTTTACGCTTGGCGAACGTTCAAATCCACGTTTCTACCCCGTCAAACCTTTCTATGGGAAAATTCCAATATAATTACGTGAAGTATGTAATGAACACATACATGCGTTAGGAATTTCCTGAAATTTACTGTGAAATGTTGGGAAGAATCCCACGAAGTTTGGAATTTTCAAATAAATTCATGGGAAATTTTATATAAAATATTATAGGGAACTCCCCCTCCCCGAAATTAGCATGATATTATCAATATTTAATAATGATTCATCTTTGAATTCGGGAAAATTTCCGGAATGTTTCAGCATAGTACGAGATTTTTTGGCATTGGAAATGAAATGTAGTTCCTGATGGAATGATCATATCAAAAGTTGAAATGATCCACAAATTCAAACTAACGAAACAAAATGTTATATCGCAAAACACAGTTATTATACTATATCATGAATAATAATACATTAGCACTGATACAGTAACTTGACAAAATTGGCATATTATGTTGTTTATGATATTATAGTTTGTGAGGTATTTGGACTTCAAGATAGGGATGGGGGGGGGGGGATTGTGACAGGATCGATCTTTTTATAGAGAATTTCTCGAATTCATATTGAATTCTATGAAATATAGATCAAAAATTTATACAAATTGTATGAAAAGATCGATCCTCTCACAATATTTGCCTTTCCCTACTCCAAGATGGTATGTAGACTATATAAATATTTGGTATCAAAGTTAAAAGACCACGGATAGTTAAAAAGATAAAAAATGAAGACAGATAGTTACTGATAGACCGATCATATCAAAATAGAATAAAGCAGTGTTTGGAATGATTTCTTTGATGAGTAGTGATTCGGACGAGACCGAGACTGGTCTCGGTGTCGACCCCGAGATCGAAACGAGACCGAAACACTATTGATGAGTCATGAAATTTGATAACAAATTAATTTTGAAATAAAAAATGCCTTTTGATTTATGAAAATATAATGTGTTTGTATTTTGGATTTTTGTGGTGTGATATTTTCGTCCTGGACATTTATGTACGGAGATATTTTTGTACAGGGACGTTTTAGGTTGGGATCGGCTGCCCTGAACCCATTCTAACATCGAGCCGAACATTTTCAATGAATGCAGTTCGAAATTCGAACCGAATCGAACCTCTTCTGCCAACCAAGTTCGAAGTTCGAACCGAACCGAACAGTAGGAGTTTAGTTGGGTTCAGTTCGAGATTCGAACGGTTCGCACACCCCTATCTTTTATACAAGATCAACGGCCATGGAGCGCTAAAAAACGGGCAAAACTTTGCTACATACTTTTCCAACAACTAAGCGATAAATAACATTTTTTAATATTCAATGATGAAGCATATTCCCAAGGTTTGACTTTGAATATAAATTCCCTAACAGCACATCCACCGATTTTCACGTCGCATCTTCGTGGACTCTATGTGGATAAAAGGTGGATGGACGGAGATTCTACGTAGAGGCAACGTAGAAATGTCCAGTGCTGTACGGGTTGAAACTCCCAAGTAAATATCTCAACACGAAAGAAAATAATTTATGGGAATTATTGACATTTGTAGATTATTATGTTTATAATTCTTTGCATAATTTTCAGGAATCTTTTCCAGATCCAACCAAATATTCAAAGTTTGATCTTGGCAATGTCTTCCATCACTGCATATTAAAGATCCTAAAGATTCAATGCTTAGTTGTTGGAAAAGTAAGTAGCAACCCTGGTAGAAAAATTTCGTTGAATTTTGTGGAATTTTATTGAATTTGATTCATTTTTCGCACATTCGATCTTCACTCGTACAGCACTGCACATTTCTACGTTGCTTCCACGTGGAATCTTCGTCCATCCACGTTCTATCCACGATGTGCTGTCAGGGCATTGAGAATCAGCAAAATTCAATAAGTTTTATTGAAATTTGAAATAGACTTCTATCGAAGTTTGTGGAATTTCGATGAAACCTTGTACGAAAAGTGAATAAAATTCAACAAAATTTTGCTCATTTTTCTAGAGCTCCATAGAGCCTTAAGATGTCTCACGCGACAATTCAAACTGTTTTTTTAGATGTCTCAAATTCTTCTTACGTTGAAAAGACGTCTAAAAGATCTCTAGAAGCTGTATATGAAGTTATCATGTTCGAAAGACATCTCTTAGACGTAAAAAGAGTTTGAAACATCAGAATTTATAGCGTAAGATATCTTAAATTTGTTTATAATACACCTGAGGTTTTAATGTGATTCAATGTGATTTTATATAAAATTTATATAAACCTTTAATCGATATTTTATAGAATTCATCGACATTTATGAGATTTTATCGATTGTATTACTAAAAATCATAAACAATCTCATAGCGATTTCGATGAATAAATCATATCTCGTCCATCGAAACAAAGCAATGAACAGTATTTTGAAATTCCAGTTCACGAAAGCTTATTGAATTTCAGGCCAAACATTGCAATAATTCTACCTGAGATCCCCAGAAAGCAAAGTTATTCTAGCTGAAACTATACTTCACACGACCCCCTTGATTATCGAGTTAAAAAATGCAGAATATTGTGTTCCCTCCGCACGCAATCCAAGATACTTTTTATACTCGCGCTCCTGAGCCATCCAGAACCCTGTTACAAAAATCCAACTGGGTTCCATGTGGGATTTTCAATTCCAATTGAGATTCTGATCTCTGAACTTGGAGTTGGAATTCTAACTGCGATTCCATCTGGAAATGAGGAATCCCAGCTGGGAACGCAGGTAAATTCCCGATCTGGAATCCATGTCGAATCCCAACTGGAATTTCGTGACAGGGAAGCTTTGGAATCTGATCAGAGTTGAGTTTCCACGACTTCGATTCACCCGTGCGTCAAAATATCAGTAACTTTGAGGTTCAAACTCGCATTTTTCAGTCTCAAAATCACAACTTGTACTCATTTTATTCCAAAAATTCACATCATATGCACGTACAGTACAATCTTATTGTTTATTTATATTTTTGCACACCTCTTCAAGGGGGAAGGAGGAGATTCCCTTACGAGTTTAGTCTCTAAAATTTTTTGAGTGAAATTTCCACTCTTTTAGAGTGATATTCTCACAACCACTCAAATTCTAGAGTCAATTTTTCATTCTAAAAGAGTGAGGGTTCACTCGAAACGAGTAAAAATCCCGCTCGAAGCGGACTGGCTGCTCTTGAGACTCGGTGGAGTGGAATACGTGATTTTCCACTCATCTTTCAGATTTAGAGAGTAGAATTGCAGAACAAAATTATCAACGCATTGTAAACGATTCATATACATTTTCAAAAAATTGTTCGTTTCCAGATGAAAAATGCAGATTCTCCACCATCCAACGCTCGCTTCACAAATTGTCTGAATTGGTCGAGCGGTATCGCCGTGACTTAGAGTCTCCTTGAAGGATAAAAATCCATTCTCCCGGCTGAAACTCGTAACTAAATGAAGCCTCCCAAAGGAATCTCTCTCTCTCCGTTGCACGAGAACAACTGATGCATTGAAACTTGACATCCCCGTAACACAAAGTTTCTCTCAGAACCAAAAGTTTTCTCGCATAACAACCTCCGGGAACATATATGATATATGTATATATACTCGAATTCAAGTACAGTTATCACTGAAATTATACGACAATTTCTTCCAATAATATCTACTTTTATAATTTGGACGATAGCTTACTTTTTGGGTGTTATTGTTGTTAGTTTCTTTCATCTTCGTAATAAAATTATATAAATCTAGAAAATCTTTCTCCGCATTACTCGAGGCAACATTCTCCCGCGGATCTCATCGCGTTCTAATTTAATACGCATAATCCCTGTCGAAAATGACCACGTATTGTCCGGAAAAATCTAATAATCTTACACATTTTCAACAGGATATATATCTTCGATTCTCCTTTCTTCCCTTTTAGCCTAATTATAATTGATCATTTCCCTGGTTAAAAGAACCCATTGATTCAGACCAATTCTCATTAAATGACAACTAAACGTGGACAATGTTCTGACCAAATCTCATTGAATTGGATTTATTAGATTCAATGGATTCTTTCAACCAGGGTTATAAATAATAATATAATCGACAATGAAATATCATGAACAATTTGACGACTCCTGTTCTTTCTCTGACTTTGCCTCGAGGATTATAATAGAACAATTACGCACAAAAAAGTCATATGCCTTTATAAGCTCTCTCGTTACAGTTGTTTTTTTTTTCAATAACATCTTAATTCTTATCTGAGTTTGCTTACAATAATACTTATCATATATTTTTATGTATATGCTACTCGTGGCCCTGTTTCTTCTGAGGAAAGAAAGCGCTAACAAGGAACAAAAAGAAATAAAACACAAATGCAATGTCGTCAAGGCCTCGAATACTTGAAAATACTTGTGAGAATCTTGTGTACTGTATTATCGCTGTATTATCGCCACGGAGAAAACATTAACATTAACTTTGTTTCGCGAGAGGAGGAGAATGGAAGTCAGGATCAAACTCGTGATTTTGTTGTTTTCTTCAAATTTCTTCTTTCCGAAGACCTCATTCATTTCTTATTCATCGATCTTTAATTGACGAGAATAATTTATATATAAAAATTATAACGAATTTGATTCTTACTTCTTCTCGAATTTACATCGACGCGTACAAATATTGTACATATTGCAAAGCAAAAAATAGGACAAAAGTAGTATACACTTCATAATTTTGGACAACAGAAAATATTCGAATGATCGATATAAATAAATATGATGTATGATGGGTATTTATATTACATAGTACATATATAGATGTTGAAATTCTTTCTTCTTAGTTTCATGTTTTTCCTACTATTTTGTTCTTCCTGTTTTTTGTTGATTTTATCTTTTTTTTTTGTTTGATGATTTTTCGTTTGAAAAGTAAAGCGAATAAATGAATTTCATTAAACACGACTATTAATCAGAATAATATTAATATATTCCCCGACGATTAACGCCGACGATGAGTTTGATGATGACATCGACGAGGAGGAGGAGGATGATGATACTTGGTGGTCCCAACCCTGACAACTAATTTTCACATGATTGAGAGAAGAGACCCGCGATGAAATCACGCGTGCGTCGTGCCGATAACCGAACCCGTCGTCGTTGTCGTCGTCGTCGTCGTCGTCGTCGAGGACAACTGTTCCTCAGCTTCCATCATTTTCAATTTACGTACAACCTGTGCGTGTTCCTCGAGTAACCTGGCAAATTCTCCTCTTCTGGTCTCGGCTTCCACTTGGATTTGTTTGATCCTCTCTCGTGGTCCTCCGGGACTGTCCAGTGGAGTCTGACTCGTGGAGTTCTGCGAACTACTTTCATTCGACAGGGTCTCCAATCGTGGGCTCTCGCTCAGAATCGAATGGGAATCCACGTCATCCACGATCAAACTATAAAAATTGTAAGAAAATATTGTTTTTAGATTCTTCAAAGAATAAAGAAAGAAGGAAAGAAAAGTCTATGCTAATTCCATCACGGTTGCAAATATAATTTATCGACGTTTCTTTCGTGCATGTGTAGTATAGTAAACTGACAATTGTCGTTTGCGTCAATGTTACGTCACTGGTCCCGAAGAGAACTCCCTAACCCCAACCGCTTCTCCGTTCGGAGAATAGAAACGTTTTATCGTTGAATATTTTGCGAATCTGGGTCTAACGCTCGTAAAAGAAAGAAAAAAAAACAAATGCGCCATCGAGAGAGATAGTTATAACTGTATGTATAGATAGCACTATTATCACCGGCACCGATCGTTCAAGTGTTTTGTAACAGCGGATGAAAACGATATTGGCAAAAAGACGGGGCGGGGGCGGAATTGAGATAACGTAAAGATACAATCGTGGTATTTGAATTCAATGTATATATGCATGTAGTATATACATGTATGTATATACTCTCTTTTTTCCATCACCATTAATCACATTTTTTACAGGAAAACTGAAATCCTCTACCGTGGAAAAAATACCGTGTCCGTCATTGGAATTCCATTAGGAAAAAGATGTTGGCTTTTATTGCGTGTGTTTTTTTCCTTCCTCTCTTCCATTCGTCTCTCTCTCTCTCCCTCTTCATAGAGCCAATGACGAATCAATGAAACGTCTTTTTGTCATTGATTTGTCGTCGGTTCGTGCAAAGACGAAGACGAAATCAATGGGTCTTTCTCCCAATGGTATTCCAATCAATTGTTTTTCATTATACATCGACGAGTCGGGGTTTAACTCCCAGACGTAGAATTCAGGTATTCGTTTTTTCTTTATGGTGATTCTTTGATTCTTATCATTTATAAAATTCTCTAATGACAGATGGGAAGTAAACATCTCATGTGTGTATGGAACAATGGTCCAACCATGGACCAAGCCTGGCACAAAACCTGCCGAGACTTGTCTTGAACAATTCAATAAATTTGACTTAGGCTTGGGAATGATAAGATCGGGACGAGATTGGGCCAATGGTTCGTTCCAGCCTAGTCCAAATGATTCGCCAAGCATCAATCGATGCTTCTTTCATCATTGATATCGATGAGAAGAGTAATTTGATCCATATTTCAGCTCAAAGTTCTCCCTCGGAATACCGTACATGAATCATCTTAAAACGATAGATCAAATGTGCCTTGGCAGTCTTGACTGGGACGAGCTTGGGTTTTTCCCAGTCTTGTTAATCCCTGCATGGGAAAGACATCTTGAAATCCTGTAGAGAGTTCTTCAAGATCAGTTGATTTCCGTCACATGATCACATTTAAAAGTAGCCTATTACCATTGAGTCAAGTTTTATTCTTATTTAGATCTAATGTATTTATCTTAGTGTGTGAAACTGGAGTGTGGGGCCAATCATGGGGAGGAGATTGGACTGGTCTTGGCCCGATAGTTATGCACAAGTCTTTATCCATTGTGAACTCGGAATCCGGTCACTAATTGAAAACACTGTGCCACTTATGTGGACAACATCGGCTTAAATAATCATCTTAATCTTAGCTTGATTTTCACGCTTGTGCCAAGCTTGTACCAAGTACAGTTTTTGGCCAACCCAAAGATACGAACAAATGTCCCATGACTAACTATTATCCATTGGAAACAGCGGGGCAATCATGGAACCAATCATCATGGGTCCAATTATTTTTAACGGAGGTTTGTTCCTGATACACGTGCCAATCCTGAGACAAGCTTGGGTTTTTTTCCAGTCCTGTCAATACCTGCATGGGATTGTTCAAGTCTTTTAACCCATCAACGTCGGGAAGGACACTTTCTGGACCATCACTTTCAGACTTTCAGTCCTGAACGAATTCAACGGAGAAAAAAATCGGGATGCAATGGTGGCCTTGTAAATTTGAAAGAATTGGAATTTCTGTCTCGTGTTACTGAAGTTTGAATCGTTTATTGAACGGAAATAGTAATCAAATAACGAAATACGTGACTGTTAAATACTCAAGATTTTTTAGTGGATTCTTTGAACGATGTTTCCTGCCCCAAGGAGTTAATTCGAGAAGATAAACAGCGATGTTTTTTCCATTACATTCCATGAGTTCGGATCTTCGTTTCGTTTCTATAAACGATTCAAACAACTTTCACATGATTTTTTCGCACCAATTTTTTTTCTGTGTTGATTTTCGTTGACTTCCTGCGATGGGATGACCAGGGAACCTTCACAGATCGAGGACTTTTTGTCAGAACTTTGAGTATTGACGATTCTGGAGATAATTTTTCGCTCAAAACATTTAAAATGGCGGCCAAAACGCCAATCTTTCCACTAAAATCTTCAGAAATTATTCACTCCGGAACTATGAACTTGTGGAAAGAATTCAAATGGACAAAAAATGTTGAAAATTGATCAGAGAATGCAATAGAATTTCTTCAGAATTTTTCGACAAATTTTTTTTCGAAATTTTTTATGTTGACAACGGATTCGCAATTAGCAACCTCAAAAACCACTGGGTACCGAGTTTGAAGGGAATCCGATGGATTCTCGAACTTTTGTCCGCCACACGGTGGGAAATTTTGGTGCATTTATGGACAAAAATCAACCTACAAGTCAATTTTTATCCGATGCTGATGAATTTCATTTCAGAATACTCAGAGAGGATTCCCCTTGAACGTATCAGTGCGGCATTTCCGTAATATTGAACCGAGTTAGAGGAGAATTCGAATCAAACTTGAAAAAGAACATTTGGCGAACGAGTGAATCATTATTTGTCTAAAAAGAAACGTTTTCCCTGTTTTACATGACGAAACATATTTCTTCACATGGAAGTACTAATACTTGTGATGGAGAAGCACAAAAATGCTATAAAAATCTGATAGAAATTACATAATCCACCCAAAGATCAAGAATTCTTGTGAATAGAAATAACTCCCTCAAAATCAAAGTTGGGTATTAGATAGCAGAGAAGACTCAAGAAAACCGGGACAACTTTATATAGTTCCTGACTATTGAAAATTCGAGAATTTTCATCACTAAAAAGCGATGTTTTGCAGTATCGATGTTTTTGTATTGAAAATTTATCGAGTTTCTGTTGAATTGTATGAATATCGGATTGGTCCAAACAAAAGTGCCGCAGTGTTACGTTCAAGTGGAACTCTTTCTGAGTATTTTAGAAGAAAATTCATCAGCGTCGGATGAAAATAGGGTTGCAGGCTGATTTTTGTGAATAAATACGCCAAAATTCCCCACTGTGCGCCATATTGGATCCGTTATTTTGAATTCTGTGATTATAACAACGGATGCGTAATCACCCGTACAGCACAACCACCGATCCTCCACCTAAGACTTCGGTGAACTGGAGGTGGAGAATTGGTGGAGAAATGGGAGCCGTGGAAATAAGGGAGAAATAAGGGAGAGTCTCCGTTGAGGCAACGGAGAGGCGACGTGGATTTGTCCGCCCCCTTTATTTTCAATAAAATTTATGTTGGTGGATTCACTCATTGAAATTTGGTCGTGTAAATTGACAGATATGAATTTTATTGAAAATAAAGAGGGCGGACAAATCCACGTCGCCTCTCCGTTGCCTCAACGGAGACTCTCCCTTATTTCTTCCTTATTTCCACGGCTCCCATTTCTCCAACAATTCTCCACCTCCAGTCCACGGAGTCCTAGGTGGAGGATCGGTGGTTGTGCTGTACGGGCAGCGACCTCGAAAACCCCTGAGTCTTAGATTTCAAGCAATTTTGAGAACTCCTTATATTTTTTTCCAACTTTTTGGCATTTGGCCTCACTGTGCCAGGCCGTGGAGGTAGAACGCTACCTCCTTGAGTTCCTCCTTGCGTCGTTGAATCTTCTCTTTTTTTTTTAAACTTCTTCAATTGTTTTTCGAGTTTTCTGATAAAATTTTAATTTTTGAAATTTTTTGGAATCTTTTGAAATTTTTTCAACTGTTTCCTATCAATAAAATCTTCTTTTCATGCATTTTTTATTTATATTTATAAGTTGGATGAATGCACACGATCACAGCATGCTTTACAAAAAAATTTGTCGCAATCGATACAAATCTTTGAAGTTCTTACTTGAAATTTTTCACTGGAGCAGTATTTCTTCTGTTTACTATGTTTTATATTGTGTTTGGGTTCAGGTTTTTGTAAATTAATATGGACAAAAAATGTTTAAAATCGATCAAAAAACGCACCTCCTCCAGAGACGTCCTCCAAAAGTTTTTCGACAAATTTGAAATTTTGTTAAGAATCCAAAAACCAAAAGATGCCAGAAGAAAAAAGGGAGAATGACATAATGGTGTGACAAATGGAAATAATCAATGATGTGAATGATAGTGACGTGAGTAATAAAGTGGGACAAATTAAGGCGATAAAAGAAACTAGGAAGAAGAGACTTTGCTGTGAGTATCAGCAAAGCATATTTACAAGAACCAAAACCCAAAATACTGTTCCAGTGAAGAATGTCAGGTGAGAGTTTCAGAAATTTGTATCGATTTTCACCCAACCCCAATAAAAATATTTCTCTTCGAAATTCTTCAAAACTCTTCAGATTTTTCTACATAACTGTCAGATTTTGGACGCTTTGAGGAATTTGCAGAATTTTTAACCATAAATATTACTCTACAAATTTCTGCATTACTCTGCAAAATTGTACATAATTCTTCCAATCTTCGTAATATTTTATGAATTTCTCCACAAAATTCGTACAAAACTCGCCAAATCTCCATATTACATTAAATACTTCTCTGCATATTTCTGCATTACTCTACAAATCTCTGTTTTATCTATTCACTTTTGCTTGAGAAAAAAAATTTTTGTTCAGAGTTTATCTCTACAAATCTCCTTCCAGTTCGACTTGAATGACATTACGGAAGAGACACCACATTGAAAGTTCATTTTTAGGAACTTTCCTCAGTGAGGAATGAACCCGGGTCCTGCGAGTGAGAAGCAAAGCCTCTATCGCATCAGCGGATCTCCGAGATGACTACTGTAATCTTAAAGTACCACTTATGGGAATCATCGCAATGGAAAATTTTGAAAAATTCGTTTTCGTGAGGTATAGACCAATCAATTCAGAATCTTCTGAAACGAAAAATGAATAGGTCGTGGGAGAGGGGATTTTTTTGACCTCAACTTGTAAATTTTTCCAAGTGCTGAGTCAAATCGATAGAAAATTTTGAAAGTTCGTCCCTGTAAGATATAGACCAATCGATTCAAAATCTTATGAAACGAAAAATGAGTAGATCGTGGGAGAAAGGTTTCTTTTCGACCTTAACTTGTAAATTTTTCCAAGTGCTGGGTCAAATCGATAGAAAATTTTAAAAAATTCGTTCCCTCCGGATACAGACTAATCGATTCAGAATCCTCCGAAAGGAAAAATGAGTGGGTCGTGGGAGACAGGTTTTTTCGAGGCCTACTAGTGAATTTTACTCAAGTTGTTTTGAGTCGATTGAAAAATTTGAAAAAATTCACTTGATCTCCGCAAATGCGATTTGAGAAAAATGTATGAATTTGTATAGAAAACTCAACTCTCCGCCACAAGCAGTAATATTCTTGGAATAGACAAATAAAGAGAAAATTCAAATTTTTTTCTGCAAATGTAGTTTGCAGAGAAATGTATGAATTCGTGGAAAAAAATTCCTTTCCTCATCAAATGTTTCCACATTTCAACATTTCTCAACAAAACAACTTTGACTAATAAGTTGGAAATGTACAGACCCGTGTAGAAATTTTCCCGGGCGTCCTGTATTGAATACAGGACCTGTACGGGTATATGTTAGGTATCCCAACATAGAGCTACCTAGTCTTAGCCAGCGAAGGGCCTACCCGGGTTGCTGTTATTAGCCTCGACTTTTCTACGCTTGGGTCACCCGAATACAGCCCATGTGGGGGAAAGTTGAGCTACCAATGTGTTCCCCTGTTATGAGAATCTTGGTGCGCCTAACTACAGCCCGTGTAGGGCCTACCCGGATTGCTATTATTAGCCGGCAAGTTTTTCCTGATGGGACAAAACTATCTTTTTTTCTTGTCATTTCTGTGAGTTTAATAATTTCCAAAGATTACTGCTAAAAAATACACAAAGTTGATATTGTTTTTATTTTATAAACCAGTAAGGTGAACTCTGAACACTGAACAAAATGTGACAAACCGTTTCTGAAACATTCCAGATACTGCTGATGGCCTACCATTGTAACGTTTCGAATAAAATGTCTCAGAATAACATGTCTGCACCGTTCTTGAAACATCAAACAGTGTTTTACAGATGTTATTTTAAAGCGTTTCATCTGAAACGTTACAAAGACAGAATATTAGCCATCTGGAACGTTTTAGCAACATTTCGTAACATTTGATTCAGTGTTTCAAGTTGAAGATTGTTTGATGTTCATGCGAAGAACTTTATTAATACTCTACACCGATTTGTTGTTATTTATTTTTTTAAATATAAATCAACGTTAACAACGAGCAACAATGGAAAAATATTCCATAAAAAATTATTATGTCCAAACTATTGGCTAACTATGTCAAAAAAAAAACCGAAGAAAAGTAACTTCGTGGTTAATTTTAGGGCCGAATAATGCTTTTCTGGTTTTTTGATGGAGTCAGATAATGGATAAACATAGTAATGTTGGGTGGAATATGTTCTCCGTAGAATATTTATCTTATTTAATCATTTTCGCAAACATTTATTATACCTCCCAAGGCCCGAATTTCGAAGCCTGCATTGGCCCCATCGTGGGTACCTTACATAGGCCCGAGCTGGAAATCCAATACAGGCCCCGCAAATAGACGCGTGACAATCCTGTCTAGGGCCTCTAATAAAATAAGGATACCTAGTTCGGCCCTGGCTACCGCCAAGAATCAATTTCCACACGGGGAGAAACCTTTACTGGCAATAGAAATTTTCAGAAATATGCAGAATTTCACAGAGTTTTGGAAGATGAAACTGTTGAAAAAATTCTTTCTTCCTCTAAGAATTGCGATAATGAAGTTTTGCAGAGAAATATTTTCATTGGGGTAAATAAAACATTTTTATTGTATTTTGAAAATGGGAATACTCGCTCACTTTCTAATTGCTTTCTTTTTCGATAATTTGATACCCGATGTTGAGTTGAGATTCGTTTCTCTTCCATACTTGATGTCGATTTTCACTTTTGCTCATTGATTAAGTTGAATAAAAACAAAAACATGAGGATCGCATACCTTTTACAAATACGAGTTGAAATATCGGCTGCGGAAATGATCGAAAGTATTTTTAGTAGCAATCACCAGTGATGATGGCTGTTAGAAAATCTAGACCTAGAGGTTAGGCCTCTTTTTCTCGTCTTTGACAATATCTCTTTTATTTTTTCGGGTTTCGAGGTTAGCTTTTTCTACCTAGTATGGATTGGGTAAAATTTGTTGAATTCTGACCAATTTAATCTATCTGTAATTCATCGTGCCCAACTCGCCAAGTATTCGCTAATAACTTTCCAGCTCACCTCAACTAGTTTCCCCTCGCTAGCCCCTCACAGGAAAGATATTCCTACCACCCCAGTGGAAAAATTCTCTCGAATGTTTTTGAATTTCGTTCACTTTCGGCACATTCGGTCTTCATTGGAAATTAGCAAAATTAGCAACTCCACTCGACAGAATTCCAATAAAATTCAATTATACTGTCCACAAAATTCAATAATTTTCTAATGAAATTTGCTGACTTATATTGAAGTTCGTTAAAGTTTGAGGATTCTTATTGAATTTTATTGAAATATTGCTGTGCCAAAAGTGAACGAAATTCAACGAAAATTTGTTCGTCAGGGCAGGGATGATATATTTCTGATATGAAAAAAAGGCTCGATCCTCTTCAAAGATCTCCTGCTCTACTCCCAAAGTGGGAGACCTAACTTTTCCCGAGTGGAAAAATCTTCAAAATTATATAGAACTCATATAAAAAAGTTATGTACAACTTTGAAAATTTTATACCTAAATTTCATAATCGTTTTGATACGAATTTAAGATGATTGATTATAAACGAATCAAGTCGTAGAAGCAACTCGCAAAGTATTGGAAGAATTTCAACCTTTGCATCGATAGACAATGAAATAGAATTTATAGTTCCATAAACAAAAACATCCATATATCATTTATCACGAGTCTCGCGACTGTTAGATATCGAGAAGTTGATCGTTGAGTAAACACAGACTTCCTCTACAGAAACTCGTCATTGAACAAATCATTTGACCATCCCTCCCTGATGATTTACATAGAAATTTTCGTAGATATAATAAATTCTCGAGGGAATAACATACTTTTTGAAACCTTTTTCCATCATCACAATGCATTTGGAACAAAAATAGAAACACGTAAGGTGCCTGATAACTGCGTGACCGAAAGGAGAGTGAGACGTCGGCAGAAGATGCGATCCATCATATATCGACTGAACACCCACGCCTATATATACCGCTATCCGATTTTTCCATTGGCTCGATTTGCACTTAACCGAAGGTCATATCGGGGAACCAAACCACCCACGAAATTTCTCGAAATAACTATTCCGAAAGAAGAAAATGCGTGCTATGCTGTATTTTTTCATCCTCCCTCACCTATTCCACACTTATTAATAATGCAAGAAACGATTTCTTTCCCTGCCCTTCGAAAGCTGCAATACCCTTCACACATCGAGTTCACTTCCGTTCTTTCCGTTCGATTACGTCATCATTGTTTTCTATATTTCAACTTGGGCGAAGCAATTCGAATTTGTCGGAGAAAATACAAAAGAAAGATTCTCGTATCTTTATTCGATTCAAATTCCATTCCATACTTTAGAGAACACCCTAATGAAATTCTTCTCCCGGTGTGGAAGATTTATGAAGTATGTCTTGTGCATAATATCGCGATACCAACCGCGTCGTAGTAGGTCTCTCGATGTAAGTACGCTGTATATTCACGGATATTTATAAAATATATTCGAAAAAAGTGAATAAAAGGCGAGAATGTTATGTTTTCTATCGGCCCTGCTGCACGAACGACAACGAAGAATCGTTTTTTCGATTGACCAGGAGAGGAAGATAACGTGGATAAATTTATAGATTTTATTTAACGCTTCGATGATTTTTCTAAATATAGGCATTTACGAGATCACGATACGTGGACGAGATAGATTTGTTTACGAATACACGTTACATTTGTGGGGTTGCAAAGGCTTTGAAATGTTTATGCATTGGCTGTGTATGTATATATTTATATCGTGTGCCTTTCATTGTGAACGCTTTGAATGCTATCATCTTTCTGTGGTAAACCGATGATGGATATAAAAGAAAAAAAAACAATATGTATATATAGTTCCAAGCGAGATGATGAACAATGAAGATGCAGCTGGTCAAGATATAAAATTTTATTAGTACTTTTCTTACTTTTCCTTCCAAGTCGTGATTTGCATCATCATTATTTTTATTATTATGTACTCGTAAAACCAGTAAAACCTTTTTCTTTTATTTTATAATGACGTTAGGTTGACTAGTATCAAGTGACTGGAATCGATTTTCATCTTTGATACATCTATTCCAAGAGGAGGTGTATAAAGTTCTTTTTATAATTATCGATTCCACATTGGATATTCTTGTTATTAAAAGAACTTCTAATTGACTTTGCGCTAGAGAGCTAGTCGGGTCACCGTTCGGTGAACCTATAACCGATTTTCTTTATGCACACACGGTGGAAATTGTGTAACGGAAAGAGACGATCGCGGTAAAGTGTAGGGTTCTTTGAAAGAGCGATGTCCTCGGTTAAGTATTTTTATATGAACCGAGATAAGCGATACGAGAACATTTTTCTACATGATAACGAGTTGATATTCTAGAGATCATTGGGTGATACGCGGAAAATAGATTTGGGAGTATCATCGTTTCGCTTTTGAATTGTGTCAAAAGGAGTTGCCAGGATTCATCCGGGATGAGGATGAAAACTTGTGGGCTTCGCCGACGCTGACGATAGAGAACACCCTGTTGAAAAATCCCAGCTGGGTTCCAGTTAGGTTTGACTATGCTGGATAGGACCAGTAGGAATTTGGTTACATGGTCGAACCATGTCAGGTAGAACTATGCTGCGTAGGATCAACCTACATGGGATCAGGTTGGTCCCACCTAGACTGGTACTACTTAACCCTCAGCCTCCACACAAGTGCAACCAGTAACTTTTTACATAATACATTGCTTTTACATTGAATTTTAACACAGAATACATTACCTTCTCTTTTACCTATCACCATCAATGGATTTATCAGTAAATTTCATCCTGGATTCATGTAATTTTCACTTACATCTTGATTTATTAGGTGTTGGAATTGATTCGTAGCGTTATACAAAAGAAATTCTTATAGTAACTGTAACTAAAACGTCTCAACTAAATATTTTCAATGACAGCTACTAAAATTTTGAATGATCCAACTAAGAAATGATAGTCAATATAATCAAGCTTGTTTTCGTATTCAATTGTCTTTGGACACTTTCCTTCCTTTCAAACGTATAGGACGCGTGAGTCAAAGTTGTCAAAATTGCTGCTTTAAATTGTGCAATTTAGATCGTCGGGGGTCTAAAGGCTGAATTGATTTTGAATGCGTATTTTTCTCTACAATGGAAGTGGTATCTTCGCAAGGCATTCACTCTTATATGTACAAACGTAGTAACAAGTATCGATATAGGTTATAAATTGGAATCCAACGATATAGTTTCCCTGGTCGACATTGCGATAAAAGTGGATAAAATGTTCAAGAACAAGACGAAAATGAACCCTAGTGTCATTGTTTTAACCTTTGTCATATGATTTTCGTAGATTGTTATCTAGGTTATTATTTTCTACACATTTACAAGTCATTTTAACCAGAATTTATAAATTATCCTATTATAATGTAGCTTACTATAAAAATAGTCGTGTTTACTAAAAATCAAGTAATTTCGACCCCAACCTTCGGTTACATCGGACCATAAAAATCAGTAAGTGATACTGAAAAAAAATAGTTGAGATAATGGCAAGTGGCAACTAATACTTCCTCTCAGTGCACGAACTATTCGACGGATTTCAAACGGAACTGATTCGAGTGTACAGACAGTCTTGGCCCGGTATTGAATCGATACCGTTTGGACAAAGTTGGAATGCCAGAATTCTACCATAATCGGCGCATACGAACGAACAGTACTGACACGGTTGTAAATGTTATACATTTTTCGGCCCATGTTTCCCTTTCCCCGTGGGATTTTGTCATATTTTAACCAACATTGATTCTACATGAATTGCCAAGGATTGGCAATCGGCGTTGGCGACAGCGAGGAATTTTTACGTGGACTGACGTTGAAATTTTGACAATTTTGCTAGTAAACTTTTGATTTTGTTGCCCTTCCTTACACGGAGCAAAAAAATTCACTGTGAGAGCGAGATCTGATTTTGCTGGGGCAGCGAATTTTGTGCTACGACAGCAATCTTGTTAGCGTGACAGCAACTTTTTATCTATGGCAGGAAAGAATTGTTTGCTATTCTGTGCACACTGTGAAGAAAAAAACGTCGGGAAAATTCCAGTATCGTACTGGAAGCAATTAACCTGCACATTTGTACTGAAAAATTACATTCACCTCATAGAAATTCCAGTACACGTGTCAGCAAATTCTTGTATTTATGCTGGAAAATTGGAGTAAGAAACATGAACTTTCATGTAAAATATGGAAAAAATTTTGGTACAACAAGAATTTTTTTTGTACGTAAGCTGAAAAATTCATCATCAACAGGAATTTTCCAGTTCCCGGATACCGGAAAATTCCGGTTTCTTTTTTAAACCTCCCCATTTTTGTATGGACCAATGGCCCAATGATGGACCAAGCCTGGCACAAGACCTGCCGAGACTCGTCTTGAACGATTTACTGAACTTGGCCCAGGCTTGGGAATGATAAGATCAGGACAAGCTTGAGCCAGTGGTTTTGCCAGGCCCGGTCCAATTCATTTACCAAGCATCAACCAATGCTTCTTTGATCGCAGATATGGATGAAAAAAGTAATTGATTCATATTTCAGTCCATGACTTTCTCCCTCAGAATACCGTACATGAATTATCTCAAAACGATAGAACAAATGTGACAAGACTGGGACAAGCTTGTATGATCATTGGAAAATTTGCGTTCTTTGATATTTCAATCAGTTTTGATTCTATTGTTGAATTATAATTTTGATCAAAATTCAGTCAATATTTACAAACATTGTGCCGCTCATGTGGACAATATTGGGCCAATTGTTCTTCACGTAGGTTTGTTTCTGACACATGTGCCAACCTTGGGACAAGCTTGGGGTTTTTTCAGTCTTGGCAATACCTGCATGGGTCCTCATCCTCCCAACTTTTGAATATTGTTTGTCCCGCCTTCCAAAAAGAATCCAATTCACTCGAAAATGACACCTGAAAATCCTTAGGTCGATTAGATCGAGGAAAAAGAAATTTACTGTGCGACAGCGAAATCTCATTTCGCAGAGTCCTATTTGCTGGAGCAGTAAATTCTTTACTGTGACACAGCAAAGTATTTGTTGTTACAGTAATTTTGTTAATCACGACAACGATTTTTCAGCTGTGGCAGTAGAAAATGTTCCGATGCAGGTATTGCCAAGACTGAAAAAATCCAAGCTTGTCCCAAGGTTGGCACATGTGTCAGAAACAAATCTCCCTCAAGAACAATTGGCCCAATATTGTTCCATGATTGTCTCGTTGTCCCCAATGGATAGTCAGTCATGGTACATTTGTTGATATTTCTGAAATGCTCACTACATTTGGCACAAGCTTGGCACAAGTGTAAAAATCGAGCATTCGTTGAGAACAATTGTGCCAATATTGCCCACATGAGTGGCACGATGTTTATGAATATTGACTGAATTTTGAATTTACACTGGCTGAAGACTTGGGGTTAACCATCGGCCCGATCTTCCTGTCATAATCAATCCTACACACTAGTTTTACACACCAAGCTGGATTTTATTGATCTAAGTAAGGACAGAACTCCACTTAATGGTAATAGGATACTTTTAAATGTAATCATACACGGATATCAACTGATTTTGAAGAACTCTTCACAGAATTTTAGGATGTCTGGCTCATTTTGAAGACCATCGATTTTGATGAAACTTTGCAGTTTTGTAAGGCTCAATATCGAAATAAAAACCCTCGAATCATTCGTCCAGATGAACAGTCGTTTGTCAAATATAAGCGTTGGTCGATGCTTGGTAAATGAATTGGACCGGGCCTGGCAAAACCACTGGCCCAAGCTTGTCCTGATCTTATCATTCCCAAGCCTGGGCCAAGTTTGGTAAATTTTTCGAGACAAGTCTCGGCAGGTCTTGTGCCAGGCTTGGTCCATAAACACATGGGTTTGCACATCCAGCAAATTTTGTATTATATGTAAAATAGCAAATAAATTTTGCTGGAAAAGTCAATATGTTTTGCTCCTAGGAATAAAAAGTTGCTGTCATAGCTGACAAGATTGCTGTGATAATAAAAATTTTACTATCACCGCAACTTTCTTTCTTCTCCGTTTAATAACATTACAATAATATCCATTTAAGATCTCTTCCAATGTTTCTTGAATTCTTCCAAAACTTCCCTAGCAATTTATAACAATAATCAATTGTTGCGGAATTACTTTTTTCATTTTCAGAAGCAGCAAATGATATGTCGAAACGATGACAGGTTTTTCCGATTCATTTGGTTACGGTATTTCAACGTCATTATCGAAGATATTTCCTATTCGTGGAGTGCGGGAATGGTACGGCTCACCACAGACCGCATCGACAATTTCGATGATACGAGAGTTCGGCTGTTTCGATCATGGATCGCACACAACCATCATCAGTATGTTATCGAAAAATCTCATTGCTTTTCATGAAAAAAACAAATAACGTTGATTTCACCGTTAATTATTTCATTCTTCGGAGCATTTAAAATAATACAAAAAAAAACGAAATATAAATATATATTCACCTGAATGCTCCGTGGATTTCTCTACCCGATGCCATTGTTACTGCTATATCTGGTAATGATCCTGCAATTAAAACAGAGAAAGTTAGATCCATGTGTACGACAATTCAATTCTTGTTAATTAACAATTATCCACACTCTGCGAAACACTAAAATATCAGTGATATTTTCTAATTCCTGGAAAACACCGCTGTGTTGTCATTTTTTTTAATTCTTATGTATATTCTATCGGAAAAGGATTGGAGGAGATTATTTACTTCCAGATTAAAGCCACCAGTAATGATTCTACTTCTAGCAGGGAAAGTTTTCAATACGGGATTGAAGATTGATTGCATTTTTCTTTATGGATTTAGAAAGTTTTGAAGCATTGCGGATCAAATATCTCATCCCTTATACTTAGTATACGTTTCCAAGGGGATAAGCGTGATACAATAATATATCAAATATCACTCTACATTCTCATTCTACGATATTTTAATGCCGATCTTTTATTAAAAATCAAATTTCGAAGAACATAGAATACTTAATTTATCCTTTTTCTGCTTTCTTACGATTACAAACATCGCACGGAGAAAGAAATTCGCTATGAAAATTGATTTTGTGGAGTATACCTTACGCTGAAGCAGCAATTTCGTTAATTTATTATGTGATTATAGTGCCCAAGGAACAGAACGACTTTCCAATGGCATTTACTGTAAAACAGGGGTCAAAATTCCTGAAATCAAACGAGGGAAAATTTTTTGTCTCCGGATTTGCATTTTCATATGAGAAATATCTCTCGAAAAAATTGTGCAACAGGATTTTCAATTCAAATCATTATTTCACAACTTGTGGGTAATTTGTTTATTGGGTATGGTTTTTTTTTCAAAATGCAATAACTTTGGAACGAGTGGATGGATTTGGGATTTCTTTTTTTTAAGTTAAAGCTGATGAAATGAACTTTCTATTTCATAAGAAAAATATGGAAAATTTTCCATCCATTAATAACAAATCATAGATTTTTTATGACAATTGAAATAAAAAAACATGTTCTGCTACGTTTGGAAATTTTTCAAAAAATGGTGATTTTTAGAAACGAATGAATGTATTCGCAAAACATCCTTGAACTACAACAATCACAAGAAACAAAGTTTTCCATCTAAAATCTTTAACCCTTGATGAACCATTAATTTCGATTTTTACGAAATTACTCCAACTTCAAAAACATCCGAGGCTGATGTTATTTCACATTGAATTCGATGGAGATCTATCGGTATGAATGAGTGATACTGTCGAGTATTTTTTATTTCAAAAATTTAATCTAATTCAATTGTTTACAAACAATCTATGATTTGTTGTGAATAAATGGGGAATTTTCCATATTTTTCTTATGGAATAGAGAGTTCATTTCATCAGCTTTGATTTGAAAAAAATGAATCCCAAATTCATCCACTCGTTCCAAATTTATTGCATTTTGAAACAAAACCATACCTAATAAACAAATTACCCATAAATTGTGAAATAACGATTTGATTGAAATATGAAAATAAAAAGCCGGAGACAACAAATTTTCCCTCGTTTGATTGCAGGAATTTTGACCCATAGTGAATTTGATCATGTTTCTATTGTCTCGTTATAGTAAATTTCATCATAAATTCAGTCTGTTCCTCGATTACAAAGTCCCATAATAAATTTAACTATAAATTTTTCTTGTTTGTACACAATTTATATCGAATTTCAATTAAAATGATAGAAAAAAAATCAATAAAAACCTCAAAATTTTTATATAATTTCGATTGAAATTTCATAAAAATTGTATAAATAAGAATCGATTCTTTCCAGGATAAAAATTTGCTATAAAATCTATCATTGAATTGCTGTAATTTTCCTGATGGGTTATCGGACCAATTTTGGACACCCAAATTTCGTCTAAAATGTGTCCGATATGTCCAAAACTGTCCATTCTTGGTTCAAAACGGTCCGCGCTTTGTCCAAAATCCGTCCGAAGTGTCCATGGATGTCCATTTGTTCCAAATTTCGGACCAGCGGAAATAAATCCGTTCATCCCTTGTACAATAGGTGTCCACAGATATCCAGGCAGCGTGTTCAAAGCTCAGTACTCGGTCTGAAGTTGTTCAAACTTGTCCGGAGTAACAATACGGGATTTTCAAATGTGTTCCAAAGTGTTTTCCACATTTATCCTTGACAGGAATGATCTTTCCTCGATCGTAATCGGTCCGATTTTGTCCAAATTGGTTCATACTCAAGTTTTGGAATTTTCTAGTATCTTCTTAAATTTTCTACGTGTTTCCATGGCAGGAACGATCTTTTTTTGTCCGTAGTCGGTCCAAAGTTGTCCAATTTCGTCCACAGTCATGATGTGGAAGTTTCAACTGTATCCCGGAGTTTTCCTAATGTTTCCGCACACGAATGCACTGGAGGGCACAACAGGACAAGATTTGGACCCACCACGATTCGGTTTGGACACGATTGGATCAGTTTTGGATACTCTCGGATGATTCCGGACATTTTTGGACTCCGCAGAACAGGATAGGGCACATGTGGATGTAATGCGGATCTGATCGAAAATTATCAGCGGACTCCACTGGACAATCTCTGGATGATTTCAAAGTCTAACTTTCCACGGTCGGACAACAGTGGACCTAGGTGGACTCTATCCCATGGACCTCTCAGGACTGAACAGGACACAGAGAAGTGCAAAATGGGTGCTGTAATGCATTTGAAATAGAAGACATCGAATGCCTAATTATTTCCCATTTCAAATGCAAAATGTAAAATAGTTTTCGAAGACACATGGAAAATGCAAAATGGGTATTTTGAAAATGGTTGTATTTAAAATAGAATTTTGGGTTTTCATGGAGAATTAAAGGGTTATATACAGTTAAGGGGCGCAAAAAAGCGATTTTTCAAGAATTTTTTCTGAAAAGACAGTTGAATTGATTATTGTAAAAATTTTTACACATAATCAGATAACCTTCACCTGTATTTTGATATTTTTTATTTGTAAAAATAATGATTTTGAGAGCTGTTATAGCTGATCTTGAGGAGCTCCTCTAAAAAAAAGCGCTTTGCGGTGACCACGATATCTCGGGACTGACTCTTTTAAAATGAAAAATCCAAATGGATTCTGTTAAAGTAATGCATAATCTAGTAATTAATCGAAGGAATAAGCAAAATAAAATTTTTTGCCAAGATGGCGGTTTCTAAAAGAAAAGAAAAATCGATTTTGCGCAAAAATTTTGGCCTCAAATTGTTCAGAAAAATAAAAATATTCATCGTTGAGAAGAAACCTTCGATTAATCACTGAAAAATATAGTCAACAATTTCTTCTCATGTTGAAATTTGAGATTGATCGGTCCAGCCGTTTTCGAGAAATCTTGGTCACCGACTTTGAAAACACAGTTTGGAGAAAACCGCGTTCAAAGTTTCAAAAACACTTGACATAGAGTGAAAAAAATTTGACAAATATGCGTGTAACTTGGACAATAATCGCCGAATTGACTTGAAATTTTTTGTGTGTATACTTGAATGTATGTAAATTACGAAAATGAAATAAAACAAAAATCAATTTTTTGAAAATTTGAACTGTATATAACCCCTTAATTCATCGCAATAAAATAAGTATACCATAATTAATTGAAGAATGAATAAAGATAATTTAATTTGTTTGATTTCAATAGGACTAATTTTTCAAATAATCCGTTACTCATTTTTCTCCTGTGAGGTCTCATAATCATACCTTCGAATAAAAACAGGCGTTTCACTGACGCAGAGCTAGGTAGACAAGTACTGAATGTTAACCCTGATGGGTTCGTTGGATAAGTTCTGGACATGAGAAAATGTGTCTAGTGGGACGTGTTTTGGACAAGATTGGGACCAGGAAAATTGGTCCGGTTGTTTTCAAATTTCGGACCATCTCTCGAGATATCATGTCCATAAGTTGTCCTGATCAGTCCAACAACATCCATGGATTGAGTCCATTTATGTCAACTATTGTCCAAACGTGGAAAGCTTCATTTCGGAATTGTCCAGAGTTCATCCGGTGAAGTCCGCTGATTACTCGCGATCTCATCCGTCTTACACTGTGGAAACTGGTCCACCGGTGTCCAAACTGATCCGTGGTATGTCCAGTACTCATCTATTTGTGTCCTCCAGCGTATCCGTGATTCCAGGAAATTGTCCACATGTGTCCAGAGATGTCCCAGAGCCGGAGAATATCGATCCACAGGGCTGCTTTACTCTGCGTCCTAATCACGTCCATTCGAGTCCGAGTTGATTCTTTGCGATTTTTGAACCGATCCGCGGCTCATCCACATTCGTCCTCCTCTGTCCACGGCGGTCCAAGAATGTCCGAAAAGATTCTAAACTGTCCAAAACTGGTTCGACTGTGTCCAAACTGATCCGTGGTATGTCCAGTACCCATCCCATTGTGTCTTCAAGCGTATTCGTGATTATGGACAACTTTGGACCGAGTGCTGAGGAAAAAGGATCATTTTTATCGTGGACGAATCTGGACAACTCCGGGATACAATTAAAAATCTTGCATCGTTACTGTGGACAAATTTGGACAACTTCGGACCGACTGAGGACGAGGGAGGATCATTTCAGTTATGGACACCTGGAGACAACTCCGGGATACGATTAAAAATCTCGCATCGTTACTATGGACATATTTGGACAACTTTGGACCATCGTGGACCTCTGAGGACGAGCTATGGACAAGTTATCAATTATGTCATTTGTCAGTTCTAAAGTCACGGACAATTTCAGACACGTTTTGGACACGCCGTCTGGACGTCTATGGACACTCATTGGACAAGTGATGAATAGATGATTCGACATTGGTCCGAAATTTGAAACAAATGGACACCCATGGACATTCCGGACTGATTTTGGACCACGCGGGGACCGTTTTGGACATTTTGGACAAAATTCAGATGTCCCAAATCGGTCCGATGACCCATCAGGGAAGAACATTCTTTTGATTTTGGGGTAAGCATGTAGCATTCCATTATTATTACAGTTCTAATCACACTCACAGAAACCCAATCAGAATTTAACCGGCTAACACTGGCGGGGTACTGGTGGTCTGCACTGCAGTAGTACTGGCATTTGTCCGAAATGATAACGCTTTTCCATACTGCTAGCCGACTCTTGGGGGCCCAATACTGGCACTGTACTCCGCCTGTTGTCAACATTGGCATACTCCGGTTTTTTCTGATTGGGAAGGATTTCTTGAAATGAGGAAATTTTTCTTGTCGCTGGGACAAAAGTTTTCACTTGAACCAAGAAAATTTCTTTTGAAGTCAAAACAAACTTTTCTTGATTCAAGTAAAATTTTCTAGCCTCAAGAAAAAAATGAGTTTTGTGCGAGCGATAAGAAAAATTTTCTCATTTCAAGAAATCCTCTCTGTGAGTGCATTCTCTCTTCAAATCACAGGGCAATGGGTATTTTCCATTTTGTATTTCTATTTGAAATGGAACCATTTCAAATAATGCACATCTCTGACAGAGGACAAGTGATGGATATAACTTGACGAGAGTGGTCCAAAATTTGAAACAAACGGACCAATTTCTTGTTCAAAACACGTCCCTCCGAACCAATTCTCTCATGTCCAGAATTTGTCCAACGAACCCATCAGAGTTATACTGAATTATTCATTAGATTTATCGTACTTTTCATTTTTATCGAAGACTACTACAATCGATTGAACAGGAATTTCAGTTATATCACAGCAATTCAATTTTTTCTCTGTGCAGCAAAAAATGTCAACTCCTCCAGCAAAATTTGTTTGCTCTTCTTCATGAAATACTGGAAATTTTGCTTTGTCCGCAATTGTTTTCTCCATGCCAGGAAAAAAAATCAATAAAATAGAACACAAAATGATGTAGAAAATCAAATCCACCGAGTGTTCACTGAGTGTTCTTCGTTCTAGCATACATAATAATACTACTACGCATGTGATTATATTCGATTAGTGATTGCTGAGTGTCAATGAATGTATCCGAAGAATAACCCTTGGTTGAATCAGGGACAAATAGAAAGTGTTCCGAAAGGGGAATCGAACCTACGTTGACGTTGATGGCATTTAAACCATCGCTATGACGTTAACCGTTCGCCCACACGGCTATAACTCACGACGTTAATTCACTAACGAGCCAGTCGATTTAACATTTCATTCGGAATTCAAATGACGAAACAAATGATCGCTATCAATTCGACCACACAAATTAATCCTCACGATTAATCTCTTCGAAAGAGAGAGAGAGAGAGAAAATGAAAGTTGTCTTAATCCGCACAAAGGTAGCACAGTGATTTTGTTACGAAACATAACGAGTTAGTTTCGCATCTCTGAAACGGACATGATGCACAACGAACCATCCCATTTATTCCAAAACTCTCATACATTAGAGGGATGTTCGAAACGTTTATTACATCACATCACATCACATTACATCACGGCATCATCACGTCACGTTACGTGTTTGTAAATTTGTCATTCGAAATCGAATCGTTGTAATAAATTTCATTGAAATCCAATGAACCGTTGAATGTTTTTTATGGGTATATAGAGATGATATATCATGTATTTCAAACGAGATTGTGAGGAATCGATTGGTGTAAATCGATAGAAGTGGAATCTACCGGCGGTGGCAGTGGGTTATGTCTTGACTTGTGTGCAAGCATGTTGTCCGATTACCGCTGACTCTAGGGGCTTCTCTCTTAACATTGACATTTCATTGTTCCCTCTCAATCATTTATAGGGGCCACGATGATATTTTTTATACGTTACACGTCGTCTGCTCGCTCTCTTTCAGTACCGGTCTGTCTATAGTTGCTCGCTTACTCGCTATTACTCGCATTGATTGGGATTCCACTGGTTGATAGGAGGAAAACAACAATCAATGTAACTGCTTGAATTATGACATGCTGTTATGCGATCGAGTAACATCATGAAGATTTATCGTATCCAGTGGGGAAAAAATCACCACTCTCGGTAATCTTCCGACTCGTAATTCTTTACGATAACAATTTTCTTTATTGCCAGATTCGAATAAGAATCCTAACGACCGATCGACCGATTGATTTGCTTTTGCGAATTCATTATCGATGAGCGGTGTAAAGAAGAAAAAGAAGAAGAAGAAGAACCACGTGGAGTGGTTACTCGGGTGGAGAAAAACATGTTGAAATTGCTCACCTTTTACTCCCCCTCGCACCACGATCCTGATTATTTCATCGACAACAACAACAACAACAACAACAATGTACAACAAGGTACATATATATGTATATATATATATACACATGCAAATCGGTGATATTTGTTTCTATTTAATGAGAATCGATTGGCAGTGGTATCGAGACCATTCGCGATAGAGCTTTATACATCGCACACCATTGAGAGACAGAGAGAAAAGGTGTACAAGACCTTGGCCCCAATGAGAATTCAATGATTAAATTAAATATGCAATACGAAAAGAGTGAAGAGAAGAAACAGAAGAAGAAGAAGAAGTATAAGAAGGAGGAAAGAGATCACAAAAGATCTTTCTTTGATATTTTGGAAAAAGAAAAAAAGAAATAATGTTTCTCTCCGCGATTATATATTCTTTCCTCGATTCAACGAAATCACGTTGGAATCTAGAACGAGTACCTTGAATTTGCCTTCTTTCGAGAAATGCTCTTGATTGTTTTTATTTCATATTTGCTCGCGCATATGAATACGAAAATACATGGACATATGGGTAACAAGATTAAACAAACTTCTTTAAGTGAAAATCGGTTTTATTATACGTGAATCATCGCAGTTGGAATCAATTTGGATGCAGGTTTAAAACGTCACGAGTTCGGTATTTGAATTAGAGAGAAAGAGAGAGAGAGGGCTTGATTAAAATCAAGTCTGACGCATGAAATTTGAATTGACGTACTATACGTGTGTATTACGTGTATAGCGAAATTTGTGTTATCTATGATCATCTCCGCCCTCGTGCAAATGTTTAATGAGATCACTCGAATGGACGAAAAAAATCATTGTCGTGGATTGGTCGGTGGATCATCGTGGTGTTGTGGAACGATCAAATGCGTCGATTCCACGTCAGATCTCTCCCATCGCGTCACGAATTTCACCTAATCTCAATGCTTTTTTTTTATAGATTCGCTCAAACTCCGAATATCATTATTTTTAAAGCGGTCTTAAATGTTGGGACCAGTTTTCTGAATTTTTATCAATTTTTTGGTATTCTTTTCACAACACAGACGAGGCTTCCTGGTAAAAACAAATTTCTCTGAAAATTTCAGTGATCCTTGGGGCAATTTTTCGAGATTATTAACTCTGTTCTACTTTCGAGCCAGTTCACCAGCTCGAGCAGCAAATTTCTTCCTGTGACAGCAAAATATTTGCCATCATAGCAATCTTGTTAGCTATGAGACAGCGATTCTCCAGCTTTGGCAGGAAAAAATGTCTGCACCTCGTATGATAAATTTTCGTATTATACAACAGAATAGCAAGAGAATTTTGCTGGAGGAACAGACTAAGCTAAAACATCGATGTCATAGCTAATAAGATTGCTGTGATAGCAAATCCATTGTTGGCACAGCAAAAGCTACCCCGCAAAATCAGATTTCGCTATCACACTTCCAATGAATTCCTTTTTTTCTCCGTGGACTTCGAATGACAATTGACTTCGTGGACAATGAATGATCAGTCATACTCATTCGATCTTATCAAAAACCAGTGTTTGCATGGTCATTCGACGTGTCACATGCTCAATGTACACGGAGAAAAATGCAGCTCGAAAGGATAGTAATCTTTAATAGAAAATTGGAGAATATTTCTTAAAATCTAAGAATTTTTCTTGAGTTCGTAATAAACATGAAACGGTTCAGATTTCTCTTGAATATTGCTCGAAAAACAATGAAAAATTATCCATACTCAACAAATCATAAAAACAAATATGAAGTTACCAAAAGTCAACAAAATTTTGAAATTTTATTTTCAAATTACAGAATTTTGTTATTCACTTTGTAAAATTTCATGCACGCGACTTTTGGTAACTTCATATTTGTTTTTATGATTTGTTGAGTATTGATAATTTTTCATTGTTTTTCGAGCAATATTCAAGAGAAATCTGAACCATTTTATGTTCATTACGAACTTAAGAAAGATTCTTAGATTTTAAGGAATATTCTCCAATTTTCTATTAAAGATTATACTATCCTTTCGAGCTGCATTTTTCTCCGTGTATAGAAATTTCTTTGATTGAACATCGAAAATCCGAATAATTATCACCCAGAATTTTCAGAATTAACCCTGTGGGGATACACTGGGTCAGTTCGACCCAAGTGGTCTTTGATCGCTCATATCTCAGCTTTAAAACATCGTAGAGCATTGTTTGTTTTCTTAAATTCACGGTCGAAGTCTGCAGAATATGAATCCGAAACCCGGATTGCTCTGCAGTCGATACACTGAAAACACAGTTTGTTCCAGCCAAACAAAATTAAAATGAACGCAAAGGAACTTTTTGGTTGGCTGACCAAACAGACACATAAATTTTGTTTATCCTGAATAAATTTTATTTCAGCCAACCAAAAAGTTTCTTCGCGTTCATTTCAAGCAAAATTTTGTTCCGCCGAAACGGACATTTTCTCAGTGTAACTTTTTCAATATTCAAAGAAATGTAAAGGTACTTTTACAGAGATACACAACTTTTCGAAATGAAGGATGGCTCATTTTGACCCAGCGTCGACTCTCCAGAGGGTTAAATGAAAAGAGTAGCTTACTTGTGCTCTTCAAATCAGTAAAATCCCGCTATTTCTTCTGTGGTTAAAAGTCGACCACTGAATGGAATCAGTGAAATATCAGTGAAAAGTCACTGGTTATGCAATTGGAAGTGTTTCTGACTAACTGTATCGGTGAGATTTCAGTGCAAAGATCAGATTAATATTCACCGATTGTGTATTGTATATGCATTGACTCGCAGTGATCGACTTTTCACTGAAATCAGTCAGATTTCACTGTTTCAAATTCAGAGAATGTATTGTACAAAAAAAAGAAGACAATCAGATGTTGGGTTACAAAATTTTCGCTACATTGAGCTACTAATTCGAATGATAATTCCGCTGGATTTAGAGAAAATCATGATCTCATGTAAGAGAAAGAGAAAATTCGCTGTCCCAGTGAAATCTGATTTTGCTGAGTACCTTTTGCTGGAGCAGCAAATTTGTTTCCTATGGCAACAATCTATTTCCTATCACAGCGATCTTGTTAACTATCACAGCAATTTTTTAGCTATCGCAGCGAGAAATTTTGACTTTTCCAGCAAAATTTGTTTGCTATTCTATACATGATACTGAAAAGTTGCTGGAGGAGCAAACAGTTGTAGCAACAAAAGGGACCCAGGAAAATTAGATAACGCTATCACAGGGAATTCTTTTTTCTTCCGTAGAATAAAACCAATATCCCTGGAATCTAAGTGACACAGAATATTCTGCACAAAATCTCTGAACATTTCAAAGAGATTGTTTCGAATATTCTAGGAACACATAATTGTCCAATCTGCTTAAAACGTGTGTAAGAAGATTGACGAATCACGCATATGCAAAAGTATCGTAAATTCGCACTCAAAAGAATCAGTTTTTTGGAATCTGATCAACAAAACAATTTTTTTGAGTGCAGTAAAAGCGAATAGCGTTGTTGAACACTCTGGTGAATAACCGGAAGAACATCCGGATGAAGATCCGTATAAGATCCTGGGGTATCCGAGCACAAATCCGGCTTTCATGGCAATTCTTTATCCGGGATCTATCACGGAAAAAATGATGTGTTTGATATTTAGATTGCTAGAAAATTAGCTGGAGTAGCTATTTTCTAGCTATAGCAACAGAAGTTGTTGCTACAGAAGCTAAAATCTAGCTTTTGCAGCAATTTTTTTCACTACCCAAATATCAAATACTCGAAATAGCTACCATACCCTGGTAAAAAAATCTCTCTGAGCCTCTCCGAAAATTTCACGTTTAAGAGGAATTCAGAGAAATTCAGAGAGATTTCGGGAGATTCAGAGGAATTCAGAGAGGAATACATTGAGTGAAATTTTTGGTGCGAGATTTCAGAGGCATCCAGGGAGTTTCAGAGAAACTTAGAGGAACGGAAATAAGGAAAAATTCAACATGGAACTTTTTAGAAGGATTCAGAGGAATTTAGAGAGGAATAAATTGAGTGGAATTCTTTGTTCAAGGTTTCAGGGGCGTTCAGGGAGATTCAAGAAAACTCAGAGACACGAAAATTACAAAAAATTGAGCACGGAACTGTACAGAAGGATTCAAGGAAATTCAGAGACATTCGGGGAATTTAGGGGCATTCAGACGAATTCAGAGCAATTCATCGTGATTCAGAGAAATTCAGAGACGGGTAGATTGAGAAGAATTGTGAGTTGAACTTTCCAGAAGGGGTCAGAGAAATTCAGAGACAGAGATACATTGAGTGAAATCTTCTGCGCGAGATTTCAGAGGCATTCAGGGAGTTTTAGAGAAACTCAGAAACCCGGAAATTGGGAAAAATCGACCATGGAACTTTTTAGAAGGATTCAGGGAAATTCAGAGAGAAATAAATCAAGTGAAATTTTGGGTTCAAGAATTCGGAGGTATTCAGGGAGTTTCAGGGGAAATCAGAAACCCGAAACTTAGCAAAAATTGAGTATGGAACTCTACAGAAGGATTCAGACAAATCCAGAGTAAGCTTTGAATCCTCAATATTTGAAATTCAGGGAGATTCAGGCAAATTTAGAGTGAACTTTGAAATTTAAATATATGAAAGTCTGACACATCCAAAGAGATTCAGAGGGATCCAGAGGAACTGTTCCAGAGGAATTCAGCATGAGCTTTGAATTGTTAATAAATGAAATTTTGAAGAATTCGGAGAGATTCAGAAAGATCCTGGAGAATTCCTAGATTCCCATAAAGAAAAACTCAGAGAGATTCAAAGAAAGTTGGAGAGATTCAGGATGTATGACTATCCAACAAGTCTCTAACTTTCTCTGAATTATTCTGAAATTGCTTTGAATCTCTCTGAAAAATTTTTGAAAATATAGAGAGATTCAGAGAGATCTTTTTCACCAGGGTAGCTAATTTCCAGTTACCATAGCGAATTATTTTTTTCCGTGTAGGGTTCAAAGAGGTGTCCTGAATTAAGAGATAAAAGAAACTTGTTTTTTCTTTCCAAAATCTTATCGAGATTCATAGATAAACTATCTAAGAATATGTTTCCAAAATCACAGAGGAATAGCTGATTAGCAGATGAAGTGCGTTTTCTGCAGTTTAGATTCTTTCACGACTTTTCTAAATTGGCGGGTGTGATAGCGAATAAATTTCAACGATGTATCGAATAAAACCATGTTTTTCTCTTCTCAATATCGAATTTTCTTCCAAATGAACTCAAAAAGTTGGCTGACAAGTCTATTCCCCTTTGAACGGTTCCTGTCACAGCAAACCTGGTCAAAAACTGTTAAACTTTTTACTCGATTTTCTCCGCAATTAAGAAAATTGTGTCATCTGACTCATTAATTCAACTGACATTAATTTGTTAATGAAATCATGCCTGGACCACAACAATTTAAACTACTAAGTCATCAAAAATAGCCATATCCCCCAGATAAGAATTGCCCCTTCTCTGAATTGGATCATGGAAGGCCTTGACTTGGCTCAGATCGCCCCAACTGGGCCCAATACAGAGCCTAATATGTCAAAGAATCACATTTTGAGCTAGAATATTGTCAGTACCGGCAGTATTTTATCCCCAGTATCGGCAGCATTGTACTGAGCCTTATCCTTTATAACATTTTGAAATTTTGCAAGTTCAACATAGGTGCAATGTACATAAATTTCTTGTTCAATGTGAAATTTACGTACATTGCAACCATGTACCAGGTGTGTAAGTATGAAACCGGAATTTGCGCATAGGTGGCGCTAGATGTCGATGCAGTTACCGACACATCACGTCAGCGGTGTCTTGTTATTGTATTGATATCCGACAAAGATTTCCAACTCACAATAACACGAGTTTCATTCAGTAGCATTAGTTTATTAGAGATAAACATGTCGAGTTTTGTGCCAACAAATTACGATTTGGGGACAGCACTACTTTTCTGTTTTCATCTGAAGAAAACCGCAGCCGAATCGCATCGAATGCTTGTGGAGGCGTTTGGTGAGCATGCTCTCGGTAAAACACAGTGATTCGTGTGGTTCAAACGGTTCAAAAGTGGCGATTTTGACGTCAGGAACGAAGAACGTGGAAGACCACCGAAAAAGTTTGAAGACGCTGACCTGCGAGCCTTGTTGGACGAAGACGACGCTCAAACAAAACAACAACTGGCGGATCGGTTAAAGGTGACCCGAGAAGCCATCTCCCTTCGGTTGAAAGCCATGGGAAAGATACAAAAGGTGGGGAAATGGGTTCCACATGAACTCAACGAAAGACAGCAGGAAAACCGCAAAACATCATGCAAAATGCTGCTCGCCAGGTTCCAAAGAAAGTCATTTCTCCATCGAATTGTGACTGGCGATGAAAAGTGGATATATTTCGAGAATCCTCAGCGCAAAAAGTCATGGGTAACTCCGGGTGAACCATCAACATCGACGGCAAGACCAAAGCGCTACGGACGAAAGACACTGCTGTGTGTTTGGTGGGATCAGAAGGGCGTAATCTACTACGAGCTGCTGAAACCTGGGGAAACTGTCAATACTCAACGCTACCGACAACAAATGATCGATTTGGATCGAGTTTTGCGTGAAAAACGACCAGAATACCAACAAAGACGACACAAGGTGATTTTGCTGCATGACAATGCACCAGCACACAAAGCAAAACAGGTCCAGGAAACGATAGAGTCGTTCCGTTGGGAGATTCTTCAGCACGCGCCTCACTCACCGAACCTTGCCCCATCCAATTACTACTTGTTTGCATCGATGGGACACGCACTTGCTGAGCAGCGCTTTACTTCTTACGAAGATGTACGAAAATGACTCGATGACTGGTTTGCCCGAAAAGAGCAACAGTTCTTTTGGCGTGGAATCCACAAATTGCCAGAAAGATGGAAAAAACGTATAGATAGGGACGGACAATACTTTGAATAAGTTACTTTGTATCATATCATTACAATAAACGTGTTTTTTCTGTACAAAAATTCCGGTTTATTCATACTTACACACCTGGTAGAGTGTGCAAAATTTAAAAACGTTATATGAGATTCCTAGTGGAAAAATTTCGTTGAATTTTGTTCACTTGGTTTTCATTGAAAATCAGCAAAATTCAACTCAATTGAACAACATTTTGATAAAATTCAATATTTGTCCACAAAATTCGGTAATTTTTACTGAAACTTGTTGAAGTTTGAGGATTTTCATTCAAGTTTGCTAATTTCCAATGAAGACCGAGCGTACGAAGAGTAAACGAAATTCCACAGAATTTTTCCACCAGGGAATGTTGAACGTTGTTACATTTCAACTCCGGGACAGTAGTGTCGAATCAGGTGGCCCTAGGCTGGTTGTTTATATTTACCATCATTGGTTAGTTCGACAAAGGTACAGCTCCAGTATAAAGCCAGGTTCCAATTCTCAAATGGATCATTTCCAACATCTTGCATCTGCTATATCGAATAATCCAAAGGAAAATCAGATTGAAACATCGGATTTATAGTTCTGAATTTGGGAATTCTAAGCTTCAAACTCGCATTCAGTGATCCTGAAATCCCGAATTTTGACCAATCGTATCTTTTGTGCCTAAAAGTCAGTGCGTCGACCATTCAGCTAGGTGACCATATATCCTCCATAAATCTTCAAGTGACCAGACAAGAAGTGTTCTTCGAGTTTACGAAAAAAAAAAGAATCCGCTACAATAGGATAAAAATGACGGCATATTAATGCGGTTTCAGCGCATCTCCCCGATACACGACAATGATTTTTTTTGCACGTGGCTTTGTTGTATCTTTAGCGAATCGATGAAATCCAATGAAAGGTACCGTACGTGCCGGTATTATACCCATAATATCCCAGCATTTTATATGATACCAAGATAAAAATCCTTATCCTCTTAATCCGATTTCTCCGAGATTACCTTTTTCTATCACTCCCTCGGATAATCCGCTTTCCGAACTTTTTGATACTTGGAATATCTTGAGTATTCCCTATACCTCGCATCATTGATTTATTTTCATTATAAATTGGCAATGCAGCAGCCATTTCACTTGGACACGAGTATTCTCCTCTGTGCTCTAAATTTAGAAGAAGGGAGGAAGTTACTCGGATACACGGAGATCATGAAAATCCGATCACATAAATGATCACGTGGGAGGTGAAAAATCTTTCGCGTATATAGAGAGGAGAACTATACCGTTGAAAGCGTAAACTTTTTGTAGGTAAGCAGGAAGTTTATAAATGATACACACAAACTTTTCAGTTAGTTGGTTGCCGGTTCGTGTATCCGTGTGTGTTTAATTATGTGATATATATCCGTAGGTACGCGTGCGAAACTAACTTTATATACGATATACATACGCGTAACAGAGTTGTGCGTCGAAAGATCGTATAATTAAAGTTCATCAATTTTATTTGAGTTTTGTTTGGTCTCTTTGCGAGATGTTGTTACAGGCTGTATACTGTATAATCCAGAAATATATATATATATATACACTGTAAAAAGAAACTGGAAATTCACTGTGCAACTGGACTGGGAATGTACAAAGATTTTGTTGGTACAGTACTGAAAATTTACCAAGCATAACTGAAAATTCAGTCCTTGTACTGGAATTTTCAAGTTTGGGATTGTGTACTGAAATTTCGCCATGAATCTGCGAAAAATTTTACTGGCTTGTATTACAATTTTACAGTTCTTGTGCAACAGGAAAAAGTATTCCCTCTACTGGAATTATACAGATTTTGAACTGCAATTTTCAGATGCTGAAATTTTTCACTCCTATTGGACTTCGTCATTTCTGGCAGGAAAAATTTCAAGTCTTCATATTAAAAATTTCCTGATTGAGATTTTGAATAATAATTGTAATTGCAGCAAATAAAATTAATATATGAGGTTTTCTCGAAGACTTATTCCTTTGTGTATTCCAGATATGAAGCATACGTAGTAACCCAAGCTCGCCTTCCAACATGTCGCGTTATATAACTCATCGATTAGGTCTTAGGTTCCAGTTGGTAGACATTTAGAAAAGTGTAGGTTCAAATCCCGTTAGGTAGACATGACTTTCCGTCCATCCACATATCCGTCCAAACTTCTTAATCACCTTGAAACCCAAGGACCGTGCAAAATCACTTTGCGTGAGCAACTTTTTTTCAATTTTCATGAATATTTTCAGCATCAATATCCCAGCACATGTTCTGGAAAACTCCATTACCGAGGCTCAGAGAATTTCCAGTTTTGATGCCCAGTACATGTACTGGAATTTCCCGGTGAAATTTTTTCACAGTGTATATTTCTCTTTCATTTCCGGTGAAACGTAGAAACCGAGAACTTTCTTGAGAAAATTTTGTATTTTCATTTTCAATTCTGGTTTATCGGCAAATGAAATGAAAGAAACTGAGAGACAAAAAAAGAAAGAGCACCCCTCGAGTGTAATAAAAATGATATAGCGAGAAAGAAGTTCTTCGTACACGAGAGAAGAGTGATTATACACAGTAATTATTATACACGCTCACTCGTCGAGATGAAAGAGAAAAATTATCCATATCATCGAATCTCTTGACACATTCTACTACAAAGAGCAAACAAAAGTGAGTGTACACAAATGTAGCGTATGTTTTGCTAAAAGCACTGCAAAGCGTCATAAGGGTGCACTGAATCTTTTGAACTTGAATGAAAACTTTTGAGCTCGATGAAAAGAACAAAAGCAACAAGAAATAGAACGGCATACCTTTACACGTGTTTGCGTCCGGTTTCTGCACTGTCTCGGACTGCATTACGTAGGAGGAGCGGTAGTAGAAGCGGATAGAAGTAGGTTTTCCCTCTCTTTTCGTTTTTCGTTTGTTTCAGTTTTCGAGGGAAGAACGAGAATGAGATTGTCAAAGGAAAAGATGATTTTCTTTTTTCTTTTATGGAAAGTTTACGGAATCTCTACGGTATTTCTTATGTTCGTTGATTCGAGACCTGTTGACAAGAAAATTCAAGATACTACGTTGTGTTTAGGACAGAAAAATCATTCTCTTCGCGTGATTTTTGAATATTTTTGTTTTCCCATTAATTTCTAATATTTTTCTTGGATTGTAAATTTAAAGGGTGAGTATTTACTTAATTATAATAGTTTTTATAACGTTGGATTTTCAGTTCCACCCAAACGACACAACGTGTCACTGAGAGCCCTGTTGAAAAAACCCAGCATGGTCCAAGATGGAACCAACTTGGTTCCAGATGGACCAACTTGGTTCCACCATACCGATCATGAGATGGGTGGCCCAATAACCAACTTGGTCCCAGCTCACAAATTTTTTGTGAATTTCCAAACAATTTTTGTGATTTCCCAGCAAAGATTTGTCAATTGACAAAAATTATTTGTAATTTCACCCACTATGTTTGTGAACTTACCAAAAAATGTTTGGTAAGGAACTTCCAAACCTTTTTTTGGAAGTCTTTTTTACAGTGCAGACCATGATGGATGGCCCAACAAACAATAAGAGACCAACTCGGTTCCAATTGGACCAATTTGGTTCCAGCCGATGCCAGTTACAAACCATAAGGGCAATTGAGTCAGATTCAACGAGATTACCTCCATCATCGCGATCTATGATGAAAAACAAATCCCGAAATGCCAGCGAGATGAAGCTCTAGTAAAATATAATAAAAATTATAAAACCCCTGGGTAATTTTGCTTCATACTACTAGCATTTTGAGGATTCACTCATCGCTATCAGCGTTTATATCGAACACGGTCTGACTTATGTAGGTATTAGGTCAGTAAAGTTAGGTATAACCATGCAGGATAGTGCCAACTAACCTAGATAAAACTATGCTGAGTAGGACCTACCTGTAGGGGACCATGTTGGTCCCATAAGAGTAGGTCCTACCCCGCATGGTCTGACCTTCCATGGTTCAACCATGTCATCAAATTTCTACTGGTCGAACCCAGCTGGGTTATTTCAACAGGGAGGTTTGTAAAACATCCGAATAATGTCATAAAGGTTTTCCAAACATTCCAAAAACGTTCCAGAAACACATTGTGCTGTTAGGGGAAATACTTTAAGATGAAAGTAAAAAAATGACACGTTTCTACTCTCCACATTTCTTGGAGTGGAAACACTGCGAGTCCAACGAAAGTGAAATTCCACTCCCGAACAGTGAATTTTCACTCCACACGGAGGAAAGTTTGTAGCAGAGATCTGCATGATAATAATAGCAGTTTTGGGACACATGAGCATTTATGAACATTTCTCCTTCAATTTGTGGTGATTTTTTGAAAACTTATAGTGCTACGTGTCAGATGCAAAATTATCTCCACCAAAATAAAGTATAGATTCTCATAATTAAAGGAAAAGTGCACATAAATGCTCATGTGTCCCAAAACTGCCATTATTATGGGAAACCGTGCTACACATTCTCCATACGTTTCTCTCAGTATATAAGAGTGAAATCTCATCCTGTGGGAGAGTCATTTCACTTCCCTTGAACTTGCAGTATTTTTACTCTTCGAGAGTGAATTTTTTATTCGAAAAAATGTACAGAGTGAGTCCTGGGTTCGATCTTTGGACAGGAAAATTTTCTAAGAACTCTATTCTCGGATAAAAGAATTCTCGAATATCTATCTGTATTTTCCAAGGACTGTCTCTACAAAAAACTGTATTCCCACTATCGGAGAAGTGTTGTTGATAAAATAAAAATCGATAATCTAGATCGCTTATTGCAACAATAATTATGTAGTTTAATGGGAACTGAATACAGATATCTAAGAATGAAGTTCTTTAAAAATACAGATATTCGAGAATACATTCTTCAATAATACAGAAATAAAGAATACAGTCCGTTATGGAAAAACCCGATATCGGAATTTCATCTTTATATCATCAATTGTATCAATACTATCCGAAATCTATCGTGTTGTTTCATTATCGGACAAGTCCGATAAAAATATGATATCTACGATAATTATCCAATGTAAATATCAAATATAGATATTTATCGGGAAATCATGGGGTTGCTGGTTCGGTTTTGTATTGGTTAATTATGGTAGACATCGTATTTTTATCGGACTTGTCTGATAATTTTGTATTGTGTGTGTGTGTGTGTTCGTTGAATGAATAGTTTATTGTATCCCATGGTTTGTTGAATCTTATTGTCTAATTGAGAGTTTATTGTTTCTCATTTTGAAATCTGCCATTAACTAGTTCGTAAGTAAATGTAAATAAAATACAACTGATGATTCAACGATGAAATTCCGATATCGGGGTTTTTTCATAAGGGGTTCTCTACCGACACAGTTCTTGGAGAATACAGGTATTCAAGAATACAGTCCTTTGAAGAAAAAAAACTCATTTGATAATACATATATCTAAGAAAGTAGTTCTTTGAAAATACAGATATTCAAGAATAAAGTTATTTCAGGAGAGAATTCTTTAAGGATACAGAAATACAGAATACAGTTTTTGGAAAATACAAATTTTTAAGAATACAGTCCTTCGAGAAGACACTTCTTTGATATAAATACAGATATTCAAGGATACAGTTCTTCACGAATACCGGAATAAAGAATACAGTTCTTGTTCTGCTGGACTTTTGAGAAAGAATTATCTTTATAATAATACACTTCTTCCAATCAAAGCACAACGAGGTCAAAACAATGTTAAAAAGTTGCCCGAAATTAGGAATTTTCAAATTCGCTTCAGACCCAATACTCAGGCATTTCTGGGGCTGTTTTGAAAATTTGAATCCTCCAACTGGCTGATCCAATAAAAATCCCATACTTCATTAACTTTCGCATTCACAAACAAAAATCGGGCCTGTATTTGCACCGTCTCTTTCATCGGAGGAAAAAATTGTACGTTCTCGTGCGAAGGATTATGACACACTCTGCACAAGCAGACATCTTTCATCCGTCGTACGTAACCCTGGTTAAAAGAATCCATTGAATCTGACAAATGAAATCCAATGAGATTGTCCAAGTTTAATTGTAATTTAATAAGAGTTGGTCAAAATCAATGGGTTCTTTTGACCAGGGAAACCATACCCATTTCGAAGTCCCTCTCATCGAACGTCATACAACTATATTTTGGGAATGAAAAACTGAATAGAATGTAGTGTATGTAATAACGATATCAGTTTGACAGAATACCAAAGAGAGAAAGGAAACAGAAGAAATCACTGAGAAATATATATATATATTATACCCCGCGCTGTTCTTACGACACTGTTAATCCTGCGTGATGAAAAAAGCGCACATCAAATCGTAAATAATCCGAGTCTCGACAGGGATATGTTGAAATGAGAAACTTTATTTCATTCACGAATGAAAAATATATGTATCTCGGTGATCGAGATTCCCAAGATAAAAACAAAGCCTCGTTTTATTAAATTCTCATTCAACCGGAGTGTAACTTTCTTATTAAAGGGTAGGACAGTTGAGGAACGTTATGAGTGATCGAAAAAAAGTTCTTGATACTTTCAATCTGTAAGACAGAATACGTATACCGAAAAAGTAAATCCTTATATTATTTAAGAACTCAGTCGAGAACGAGGGATAACGAGGGAACGTTTCTGTTTGTGCTACATATTTTACATCGGGATGAGAATTTGCTAATTGCTGATTATACTTTCAACGGACAAAATTCGAATAGAGTAACTGTGTTGAATGATAAATTGCACCCTGATTTACTATCGATTCCATCTTTGTTGTGGCATTTTAACATCACTGTGAAAAGTTATTGTGGAGCTTTTCCCCAAATTTCGTAGCAGCAAAAATCCTCCATGTGGGGTTAATTAATTTCTCTTTGTTCTGGGGCAATTGTCCTTCATTTGGAGGAAAAATCCCTTTAAAAAGAAGGAATTTTCTCCCAAAATGAAGGAGAATCCCCCCCAAAATATAGAGGAGATGAATGTCCCCCCACATGAGGGATTCTCGCTACCACTAAATTTGTAAGAAAACTCCACTCACTTTTTACAGTGATGCTACGAACGCTGGTTTGAGTTTGGCGCAGACACAGCAAAATCTGATTCTCTGTTGTGAAAGTAATCTATTTGCCATTTCACAGCAATTTTGTTGCTCTAACAGCAAAAACTACTGGTCTCTCCAACGAAATTTGTCTCCTCTTCCATATCTGATATCAAAATTCGCTGGAGCAGCGGACATTTTTTGTTGTCATAGTCAGTTTATCTGCCATCACAGCAATTTTGTTAGCTACGACAACGACTTTTTGCTATAACAGCAAAAAATATTGATCCCTTCAACAAAATTTGTCTGCTATTCTATATCTGATATCGAAATTCGCTGGAGTAGCGGACATTTTTTGTTGTCATAGCTAAAAATCGCTGATGTAGCTAACATCCACGTAGCATCCACGCAAATCAGCAGCTTGGTAAAAATAGTCTATTGCAAAACATTGTTGATTGCAATTGAATACAAAATTTGCAAAGGTAAATATACTATACCAAATTATTTGATTCTCATTGAATGTCTCATCAGTTCAACTAGTTCTACACTGAGAAAAAGGGTTCAGTTGAATATTAGACGGTTAGAAAATTTAGCCACTCTAAATAAAAATTTAGATGGAACAAATAAATTTTATTTGTCATTCCTGGTGTAAATCCCAATGTTGAGAGTTTTTCAGAAATGCTCAGAATATTTTCAGAATTATTCTGAATTTCATAGACACTTGCAGAGATTTACAGAGAATGTTCGAATTTTGAGAGTTTTCCAAAGATTCTCAGAAATTCTCAGAGAAATATTTCCACCAGGGATAGCTAAATTTTTTATTTACACTGAATGATCTGTTTTGTTCATGTTTCACACAACTAGACTTTTATTTACGCTAACTAAAATGTAGCTGGTATAACTAAATTTGAGTGCCTTTTCCACCAGGATAGCAACCCTTTATTTTGCTAATCTAACTAAAAATTCGCTGCCACAGCTGAGGGACCGTCTATGAATTACGCACCTCTTTGTCTCTGTCGTTCCTCGTCACCGAATTCAGATAATAAATAATAAATAGCGTTACGTAATTTATAAATGATCCCTAACTGGATTTGCTGAGAGGCTAACATGATTAACCGAAGCACACATGTTTTGCTGAATCGGCAAAATTTTGCTAGAGGAGCAAACTGTTTTTGCCGTCCAGCCAAAAAGAATTGCTATGATAGCAAATAGTTTGCTTTTACACGGAAAAAAATGTTTCATAAGATTTACTAACGCGTTCAGTAAAATACAGCACTATTAGAATTTCTCGTAATATTTATAAGAGTTCTAGTAAAATCTACGATGGTCGCAGTCAAAATTACTACCGCAGTAGTAGATTTGACTACAATTCTAGTAAATATTAACAGAAATTCTAATAGTGCCGTATTTTACCGCCCTCGTTGGTAAATTTTATTACACAGTTTTTTCCGTGTACAGGGAAAGATTTGCTACCTCAGTAAAATGAAATCTCTTTTTTCTCCGTGTGAGTTTCAATTGGTTAAAATACAAATTTAAATGGTTATTTACTATTTCGAAGTAGTGTGTTTCGAACGAGACCGAGACTGGTCTCGGTATCGACCCCGAGATCAAGACAAAACCGATACGAGACCAGACGAATGATTATTTTTCGGGACCGAGACGATACCTGTGAGTGATTCCGTGAGACGAGACGAGAATAAGCTGTTTATCGTCTGGTCTCGATTTTGTAGTACCTTGTCTTGTCTCGTCTCGACATTTCGAAATTTTGTTTCGTGATATTGCCAAAATATCATTCAACTTTCATCCCTTCAAACTCAATTTTTGTTTCTCGTAAAATCATTCTCGTTCCGTCTCGTAAATTTCTCGGGTAGAGTCTCGCTCGTCTCGTTTCACGCCATAGTTTTCTCGTCTTGTCTCGGCTGTCTCTCCTCTCGCAGCATGACTAATACCTGTCAAGCCAAGAATCTCGACGATACCGAGAATTCCAACGAAACGTATAATGTATTTTAGAGACCGAAAATCTCGACTCCAGACCGAGACGATACTGATTCTTCCGAGACGAGATTATAAATTCCGAGACTAAATCGTGATCGAGAACGAGACCAGGTCAGTCTCGGCGAGACCAAAACACCAAATCAAAGTTCGTACACCGAGAAAAAAATACAACGCGTATTTGAATGAAGCTTGCATTCAAATCGAACGTTGACGAAGGATTGCATTTGAACGTATCCAACTGTCGTGCTTAGTTGAGTTCACTATCTTTTTTCTCGGTGTATTCTATCTCATACGTTCATGCCAACGTTTTTTCCAGTTCTCGAAGCATGCCAGACAGTCGTCTTCGGGTATGGCTTCCAGAACGCACTGGGATTCACGTTGAATCTCTCCAATCGACTGAAAACGGTGGCTTCGGAGCGGTATTTCGAGTTTAGGAATTGCCTGGAGTGAATACGGTGGTTGTGGAACGATTTTAGTTGAATTTTTGGGGGAAAAACTCACGATGAAGAACCAATACAGGGTGAGCTGGTGCATAATATATCCATAAATCTTGCCCCTTTTTACGAATTGCTTCACGCAAACGACACGTAACATACAAATAATATCCCTCGTTGGCAGGGTGACTCGGTGGAAGAAACTCATAACGCACAACACCACGATAATCGAACAACACTGTCAGTAGAACCTTAATCTTTGTGCGACTTTTGGTACGATATTGAATCGATTGGATGGTTGCTTCCGGATTATAAGCACAGATTCAAGTCTTATCTCCTATCTAATAATGCTTTTTCTCATATTGCACTCGAAGAATGCACACATTTAAAGAACACGGAAAGAAGAAAATGGAGAAATTTACCGTGTAGGATGACAACGCGTTCCCGGGTAGAAATGTAAATCGGCCTGTTCCAGGTCCCGTTCAGGCCCTGATCAGAAAAATCTGGACCCGGACAGGGCCTAAGATGGGTCGCTTCAAGCCTTCAACTGAAAATCTTTACAAAATATATTGTCAACCGAAGTGTGTGTTAACGGCGAGCCCAATCTACACCCAGGGTGAGTGCTCATGCTGCCCGACGTGGGGCCAACCCCACCAGATGACAGCATCGTTCCCAGCTTGGCTGTATTGCTTTGCCCAAGGATTGGTGACACCATGGACCCAACATGAACTCAAACCAGGCGATCAACACTGCCCCTTCTTTTTTTTCGAAATTGGAAAATTGCTTTGAATTCTACTCCAGATATAAATTCACCTCAATCTTGGTCTAACGCTGGTCCGAATTGGGGCCAAGTTCAAATGTGCCCGCACTAAGATTCATTACTTTCGTTTTTTGACCAGCCATAATTGTATGGGAAAGCACAACAGGGCCAAGATTGAGCCAACATGAGCCCCATCGTCATTCCCCAATACTGGGTGAAAAAGGTTGGACCCAGCCTGGGGCCCATTGTAATTATCGTAAGGACAGCGAGTTTGTTTGTTAATACAGCGAATTGCCATCGTTAGATCATCCAATTTACTCAGCAAAGATGGATTCGTTGAAATAGCGAAATCTTTTTTCTCCGTGTACAATATATTTTGTAAGGATTTAAAGACTCGAAGCGAGGCGTTGTTATCCTACACGGTAAATTTCTCCATTTTCTTTTTTCCATGAACAAGAATGGAATTCCTCCATAACTCTTTTCGAACTAATTTGTTCCATTCTTGTTTTTGAAGAAGACTTCTTCTTCAATTTAACACTGGTCTCATTATTCATCAAATCTGGCGAATAGAACTCTGCTATAGTACCAGGCCATGAGATATGCTAAGAGCGAAAGTGACACCCCAATTCTTGTCAAGCAAAAACAAGACAGGAACTGTCGAGAGCAAGAATGGAACATTAAAAGTTTCGAGCAGAAGCGATACACTTATAATTTCGAACAAAAGAGCAACCACAGCAATCTCCGGGTAAAAACGAAACATTGAAAAGCTCGAGCAAAAACAAAACAACGCACAATCCAATTCTGTATTTATGCGCTGCACACACGGGAGAAATAATTAAGCTGCAGCAGCCAAGTAGCTAGCACGGACACGGATAGCCATTAAATTGGCTCCTGCAGCTAAATTTTAGCTGTTACAGCAAAAAAATTTGCATTTGTGGTTAATTCATTTGCGGTAACAGCTAAAATTTAGCTGCAGGAGCTAATTTAATGGCTGTCCGTGTCCGTGCTAGCTACTTAGCTGCTGCAGCTAAATTATTTTTCCCGTGCAGTGGGGCCAAATGCCAAAAAGTTGGAAAAAAATATGAGGAGTTCTCAAAATTGCTTGAAATCCAAGACTCAGGGGTTTTCGAGGTCGCTGATTACGAATCCGTTATCAGAATCACAAAATTCGAAATGGCGGATGTAATATGGTGGACAAAAATCCGAGAATCCATCGGATTTCCTTCAAACTCGGTAGCCAGAAGCTTTTGGAATTGCTAATTACGAACCCCTTGTCAAAATCACAAAATTCAAAATGACGGATCCAATATGGTGGACAAAAATCCGGAAATTCATCGGATTCCCTTCAAACTCGGTACGCAGTGGTTTTTGCGGTTGCTAATTACGAATCTGTTGTCAACATAAAGAGATTCGGAATGGCGGGTCCAATATGGTGGATAAAAATCCAAAAATCCATCGAATTTCCATCAAACTCGGTACCCAGTGGTTTTTGAGGTTACTGAGTACGATTCCGTTGTCAAATCCCCGCTCTTCTGGTGTTCGGTTGCTGCCCTGGTGAAAATGGAGCGTTCTGGGAAGAGTTACAAAGACGTTATTAGAGAGTCCTATAAGAGTAATCGAAGGGTCAATTCAAAATATCAGAAGCGTTCCGGAGGAGTCATTTGGCGGATGTAAAGCGTGCATGAAAGTGAGCCCAAAGAAAGTAAAAAAAAATAGAATTTGCAAAGGGGAATCGAACCAAGAACTTCTGAACTCGGGAGAAAGTCCTTTACCGCTAGGCTAACATCGGTGATTGAAAAATTGGAACTTTATTTCCCTAATGAACTGTGTCATAAGGGAATCTGCTTCAAATTCAATCTTTCTCATTGAATGAAAATGATTTTTCATCCTGAAAGTTTACAAATCAATTTCAATATCCCACGTGTAATCATTAAATGTGCAAAAGAATTTAATTAACTTGCACATATCAAACATCATCAAATTACATTCCGATAATTCAAAACAATTGTTGTTTAGTAATTATATTGGTAAATGTATCTTGAATACGAATAAAATTTTTCAGCTTAACAACTGGTATAAAAGGTAAAGAATACCCTCTAAACATTCTAACCTCAAAATCATGTGATTCTCAATCAATCAAAACATATACACAAGGGAAGTCCTATAAGCGTGTTGAAAACCTTCACTATCGAAACATCGTAAACATCAGGAAAGAGTTATTGAAGAGTTGGAGAAAAGTGTTCAGTAGGAAGGGTGCGTTAGACGTTCAATGAAATGTGATAGCACGCTCAACCAAATTTGCCTTAGAGTCCTTTGGCGGTCGAAACTTTTCACAAACGCTTCTGTCACTTTATTGCACGCTTTGACGGTGTTTCAAGCACGTTCGATTTTTACCAGGGTGTTTCAATTACGTTTCATTCTCGCCAGGGGATTGTCGAAATTGCGAAATCCAACTTGTCCGATCCGATATGGTGAATGTGCACGCAATGGTAAATGTATGAAAATGTACACAAGACAAGGGATTTTGAAATATAATCAGCGATCCTAAAAATCTCCCAATTCTGAGTGTAAAGGGAAACTGATGAATTGTGGAATATCGGTTAACTGATTTGTAATCAGGGACCCCGAAATCCCCCGAGTGCGGAGTGTGAAGGAAAACTGATGAATTTTAAAATTTCGGTCCGCCATATTGGATCTGTCATTTTGAATTTGGAAATTCTAACAACCGATTGTTCATCAGCGACCTCAAAAACCCCCGGGGTATCGATTTTCAAACGAATTTGAGAACTGCTCACAATTTCATCAAGGTTTTCGTGATTGTCGCAATGTGTCTGAAAGATCCTTCTTTCACAAAACAATGACGAAATCCCAAAGGAGCACAAAGGGGCAGCTAATTTTTTTTCATTTTGAAGGTAAGACCCCCATCTACAACCTCCAATAAGTGAAGTGATGTGAAAAGGCGTGGAACACAACTTTTCCTCCAAATAACCAAACAAATTTCCAAATTCAGAAATATAAAAATCACATAAGATCATCGCTTTGCCATTATTTTCCACTCAGTAAATTGATATTCTACTAATTCTTAGTATATTCTATACACTTCCAGCAGTAGATTCCATTTTTCGAGACACAGCATCTCTTTGGACATGGTCGTCACTTTTCTATCTCTCATCCACGCGAATGGTATCTCACGAGAGGATACTTTTGAACTGTGATACAAGAGTAGGGAGAAGGGATCAAATCTTTTTATATTTGAATTCTGATACTTGGGACATTACTTAACTCACCCCAGAGGTCAAATATCTGAAACTATATAGCCTTGATTTTTGGTATTTTTTCCAGATTTTTGGCATTTGACCCCGCTAGTTCGTTTTTGCTCTGGTGTTCCAAATTGAAAGTTCCGTTCTTGCTCTCGACAGTTCCTGTCCTGTTTTTGCTTAGCGTATCATTCGTTAACTCCGCACGGAGAGAATAGAATGGTAATATTTACCATATGCAAATAGAATTTCTCTTCCCTCCGTGTGGCAATTTCCACACGATTATATGCACACAGCCGTTGTATATTTGAATTTGAATGAAATTTGAAAACATGGATCATGATATCCGTGTATAAATATCCCCTTTTGTTACATCTATCTCGTCCTTCGGTAACCTTATGATTCATAAAATACCATATGGATGATAATACATTGTTGAGCACTTCCTCTCATTCGATCGAACCCAGTATGTTATTCCTCGAAAGGATGCAAATGTCATGTCATGTTCCACGAAGAAAGAAATCGCAAACAAAGACATCGGATCTTTTCGTTTTGTTCTCTTTTGGCCATCCTTTTTAATGAGTTCGAGCTCGATCGAGTAGAAAATGATTGCCGACAGGTCAAAAACTGATTTTCAGTTGCACGTTAGGTGGAACGGAGAGAGACCGTGTGGACTCGTGAACCTATCGTGTACATACTTACGTCAATCTCTCACCCATTAGTCATTGCTCGGACCGAAGCGTTAACGCGAGTTAACCCATTTGATTTTACACTTGCATACCTCTGTTGCGAATCCCAATACATCTGTGTGACATTTCTCTATGTACTCGTGTGAACGCGAGCGCGCGCGGTCGAGAGAGAAAGAGATCGAACGAATGAGTTCAATATGGAACCACTCAGAACCGCAAGAAAATCCTCACACTAATGACACTTCATGGACTGAAATTATTTTCAGCGCTCAATTACCCCGTTTAACGTCGTCTTGGGAATTGATGTCATTTAAAGAAGATGGAAAAAAAAAGAAGGAACCCAATAATCATTCAATTGTAGTCATCGAACCAACATCTTACGTCAATGAACAATGATCTAAATTCCTTTATTCGAACTCACTCGATTGCCATGAACTTCCAATTCGCTGTATGATTTTCATACATTTCGAACAAAAGTGCGTTTGCATACGAGGCGTTACATCAATGAACTCAATTTTTTTTTTTTATGTCGAACACTCGAATCACCGAAGAACAAGCGCCGTGCCATTTTCTCCGACGACGTATGAAAATAAATGCCAATCGATAATGGCATTTTTACGAACGCCGCGACCGATAAACGTAATAATAAATTTCCGAAAGGAGATAAGAACAATGATGATTTCAACGTATGTATACACACGACATCGTACAAGAATTTGATTGAATCGATTAAATATTCAACGGCAATCGAGCACTACTTTTTCCCCAACTTATTCTACTCGAATTAATGAAAGAATCGATGATTTATCGTCGAATTCAATTATTCTTATCGGTTTCGCTTGTAAAGCGAAATAACACGGAGTTACATTTTTTTCTCCTCTTCGGGGGAAACGCTTTTTTTTCCTTTCATTCTTTTTCTAACAATAATGAAAAATCATGTGGCGAGATGGGAACTTTCCTCCATCGATTCCTCCTTCCACCAATCATCCGAAATCTGACACTCGGTTAATAAGCTATGCGACAATTTGATGGATGGCCGGATAGTTTCACGTGCCTCGAATAACAAGAAACAACATTGTTCGATATTTCGATGTTACGTAAATATATATCACACATCTCGGATATTTTGTTAGATTTATTTTAGATGGATCCGTGTGAGAGGTGTTTTAACCGAGAGATGCCTTTAATATCCGTTTATTAAAATTGCAATCCACGCGAGATGGGATTTCATTTGAGGAAAATGAGATCCGCTTTCGTTTGTTGAATGAAATATTCGATTTGATATGAATTAACGGGGAAAAAAAAAACATTTTCAGGTATCGATGAATATTGTAGAATTTTTTATCCCAATTATCAGACATTTCTTTTTGGGATTTGATGAACAATCGAATTATTTGCACGGATATTGTTTTCTCTCGTTCAACAGAAGAAAAGTTAAAGAGCGAAAGAAAAGTGTCATAGATCTCCTCGAGCGAAATCAGAATATTGGATTTTCCCTGTTGCAAATTCAGGGACGAATATGATGGAAATTAAGTTGGATGGTGATCAATGAGATGTGAAAACGATGAAGGATTTTCCAAAGTTCGGACATGCTTTGCTTGCATTTTGATATTTCAAATGGTATCATCGCCTCGCTCGTGTTTTGTGGTGAATTGTGTTCTTTGATTTTGGAGGGAACCATGAAAGTTGTGGATCCAGCGATACGAGGATGGTGACGAATGAAGATCTTTTTCAGAGATAGATATAATCGTAACCACGGATGAGGAACTGTTTTTTTTTTTCTGTAGGAATAAGGAATCCTTGTTTTTCTTCACAAACGAATGTTGTTACACTAAGAAAATTCTAAAATCTAGCAAAAAATTCTCTGTTTCAGCTAACTCCAGCTACACTGTAAAAAAAGTACATGTACCGGGAAGTTTTAGCACATTTGTACTGCGAAAATTCAGTACAAATGTTATGGAATTTCAGCATCAAAACTGGAAATTTTCTGAGCCTCAGTACTGAAATTTTTCAGTACAAGAACTGGACTTTCCCAGGACATGCACTGTAAAATTAATACTGAAAATATTCATGAAAATTAAGTAAAATTGCTCACACAAAGTGATTCTACACTGTCCTTGTGTTTCAAGATGATTGAGAAACTTGATCGTTCATGTGGATGGACGGAAAGTCAAGTCTACCTAACGGGATTTGAACCTACACTTTTCTAAATGTCTACCAACTGAAACCTAAGACCTAATCGATGAGCTATATAACGCGACATGTTGGAAGGCGAGCTTGGGTTACTACGTATGCTTCATATCTGGAATACACAAAGGAATAAGTCCTCGAGAAAACCTCATTTATTAATTTTATTTGCTGCAATTACAATTATTATTCAAAATCTCAATCAGGAAATTTTTTATATAAAGACTCGGAATTTTTCCTACCAGAAATGACGAAGTCCAATAGAAGTGGGAAATTTCAGTGCAACACCCTGGTGAAAATGGAAACTGAACTGAAGCGCAGACGAAAAGTATGGTGGAGCGTAACAGAAACGTTAATGAAAAGTGAACAAAGAGTAAATGGAACGCTTTCGAAGAGTACTTGAAGCGAAGGTTGGAACAAAAGAAGCGTATAAAAATCAACGCTCCATGAAGAGTATGAACAATATAAGAGGATAAAAATTTTAACCCCTTGACGAGATTCGAACCCATGATTTTCATAATTGCAATCCAGCGTCTTACCTATTCAGCCATGGAATGCTATGATTCCTGACAATTTAAAACCGATACTCAAAGTCTGTATGAAATGATTCGCATTACCTTTCATGGAACGTAACAATACTCTTCCTAAAACGGCATTGAACGTTTATAAAGCGTATTGATAACGTATAATTTCAGTACTCTACAACAAGCAATTATTATACGCTTCGGTAAGAGAAGATTGGAAGCTTTTTACGTTTCTTCTCAGCTTCGAATGCGTTTCCTACGAGCGTATATTTTCATCAGGGCAGTGATTAAATTTCAACATAACTGGAAAATTCCATCACACAACCTGAAAATTGCAGTTCAAACCCTGTATAATTCCAGTATACCAACGATTAGGTTTTTTTTCTAAATTCGGAATTTCTCCCAAGTCCTTATCGAGGGGATACTTTTTCCTGGTGCACAAGAGCTGTAAAATTGTAGTACGAGCCAGTAAACTTTCCGCAAAATCATGGCAAAATCCCAGTACACAATCCCAAACTCGAAAATTCCAGTACAAGGACTGAATTTTCATTCATGCTTGGTAAATTTTCAGTACCGTACCAACAAAATCTCTGTACATGTCCTGGAATATCCATACTCCAGTACTAGCACAGTAAATTTCCAGTTTTTCCTTACAATGCACCGCATGTGGCTTATTCTCCAGACTTGGCTCCGTCCGATTATAATTATCATCTATTCGCGTCAACGCTTCAATTCGTATGAAAATGTAGGAGAATGGCTCGATAATTGGTTCGCTCCAAAAGAGGAACTGTTTTTTCTCTGGCGTGGCATTCATAAACTGCCGGAAAGGTGGGAAAAATGTATGAATAGCAATGGAGATTATTCCGAATAAAATATTTTTTATCATTTTCAAACAACAAAAGTGGAATTTTTACCAAAAAATTCCGGTTTCATACTTCTACACCTGGTATATATACAGAATGGCGAACAGAATTTTGCTGTAGGAGTTGCTACTGCTAAAAAAATTGCGGTCATAGCAAGAAATTTGCTACTCTAACAAAAGCTATTACCAGATAAAATACGGGTTTCGCTGTCACACTCGCGAAAACACTTCTTGTCATATTCACCACAATTTGGAATGAAATTTTGGCCAAGGACAATCAAATCTGGAACTCCCATTAAATCTACTCCGAGTTAGTTAAAATGACCACAATTTGTTCCAAATGGCAATACACGCACTGAGAGAACGAGTCTATTCAAATATCCGACAGCTAGTAAATTTAGTGATTGTAAATAAAAATTTCGTTGTGCCAGCTAAATTTTACTTGTCATAACTATATTTTTTATTCCCACTGAATGAATCATTTTATTCATATTTCAGACAGCTACACAGTAAAAAATGTTTCGTCAAATTCAACACACAAGCGAATGTTAACCATTTTTCTCCACACTCAATGTGTACTGATTCCAGAGTGACACTTATAAAGTGTTAATTTGAACTCGAATAACATTTTAATGTGTTGAAAATGAATCGATCGAACAGCATTTGACCAGTGTGTTAAATGAACACACAAAAGTGTTAAATATTCAACACTTGAATTTTAACAGGTACTTCTCTTTTACACAATGACGGAATTTTTTTTACTGTGTAGCCTTTTATTGACACCACTTAAAGTCTAGCTAGTGTAAATAAAAATCTAGCTGCGGTAACTAACATTTAGTTGTCCCAAATACACGGAGAAAAGTATATGGGATTGATTACCATTTGCTTTAGCTCTCATCGCGACTTTAGAATAGGAAGTGAGCGCGATGACTCGCGCTTTGGTGATTATTACAATGTTAACCTATCGTTTCCATGGCAACGTGAACAGTTTATCGTACTCAATTCGATTTCACATGGGACTTATTACAATTTTGAAATATCTGTCACGAAATTACTATTCTTCATGGTAACTGTTACCGTATACTTCTCTCCGTGTAGGTAACTTTCTCTCTGGAGAAAACTGGTTTGCTCCTATAGCGCCCACAAAGAAACTCGTTGTCCTTGCAAAAATATTCACTCCAGCAGCTAAGACGTTAGTTTTGTTAACAAATTTGTTTATGTCAGCAAAAAAATGAAGTTGTGTCAATGGTTTTTCTTGCTCTTTCAGCTAGTTTCACTTGTAAGCGCTATAGTAACAGCACTGTTGAAAATATCTCATGAATTCTAATGAATTCTAGTTATTACCAGGACAGAAATCGCATGAAATCTAGGACACACACTTGATTTTATACGGTTTTATGAGATTTTGCAAATGGTTTTAATTGAATCTCATAAAGTTCTCATATAATTTTTGCATTCTTATATGAAATCATATAAAACCCATAAGTTCTAGGACAGAAACCGCATATAGACTGATAAAAACTTGTTGAAATTCATATAAACTAATAAGATTTATATATGAGAATGTATGGGGACTTTTTCAACAGGGAGACCTGCTTGTTATGCACTGAGAGAAGTGGAATGTAATGATTACCATGGACAAATACTAATCGGGGGACAGCTTCGCGAATTTGGTGTTGGATACTATGGAGAATCGTAGCAATGTTCATGCACATGGGAATGGATACCAAATAACATAGTCGACATCATCAACTTGGAGATTCTGTCATTCAACTACCATTTTCGCATGGGAATGGTTACAGTTCACTTTTGTCAGTGTGCCAGCAATACTTTTTTCTCCATTTAGAAATTGTACCTGTCCTAGAATTTACAGCAAATTTTTCTCCGTGCAGCGAGTTCTTTTTTCTCCGAGTACAAATTTGAATGAAATCCTTTTTCGCTCATCCGAAGTGTAAATGAAATGGGTTTAGATAGGAGAAGATAGTTTCTTGGTGGAAGAAGTGAATAGTTCCCTGACCACCAAGCAGTTTTCTTTCACTCAAATAATTCATACCCACACTGAGAAAAATGAAATTTAAAAATGAACGTTACTTGGTGTACACTGTTAAAAATTTCTGCATGAATTTGAATGTTTTTACTGGAAGTTATTTTCAAGTACGTACATGAATTCAGTTTCATGCACATTTTACATGAAATTTAATGTAAACTATAGCATAATCTATAGTCTTTTCATGTTTTTGTACATTAAATTTAATGCAGAATGCATATGAACCTGATTCCATGTACGTAATTGAAAAAAACTTCCAGATATTTCTGACAGTGTATTCTTCACCCGTAAAATGATGAAAAATGAAGCCAGCCTTCCACAGGTGAAAAATACTTCTCCATACGGTCAGGGCTAACTTTCATCACCTATCCCTGCTTAAAGAATTTGATTAAACCGATTGATTTTCATTGATTCCGATGCAAAACACCAATTCAAACCCATTCACAATAAAATTGATTCACAATGGATTTGAATCAATTTTCTGCATCGGAATCAATGAGATTCTTTAAGCAGGGATGGTTAACCTCTCCTATTGTTCACCTCTCTTTTGGTTTCATCGAACAATCGAGTGGTGAATAATGTACACTTCACCATAAAGTGCGTTACTATATCCAAAGGTAATTTTTACAACATTTATTTTTCTCAGTGCACCGACAACGAAACATTCAAAGGATACATCTTGTTCAATCACAGGTTGTCTAAAATATGCACAAGCAGAGAAAAATTTTTACTGAAAAAGCGATTCCAAAAAATTTGTTTCGCTAAATTAACAAAACGGTTGCTGTTACAGCCAAAATATTGCTATTTTAGCCACATATTTGCTAATCCAACAAAATTTTCTAGTCCTGTGAATCTACAATTCCGGATTGATGAATGGCAAGGGCTTGTTAGAAGAGCAAGATTTTTGCTACAATAGCAAATTTTTTGCTAATTCAGCAACGAGTTTTGCCATATCAGTGAAGCAAATTTTCGAGGTTTGCTGTTTCAGTAATTTTTTTCTTCTGAGCGATTGATTGTCAAGCAAACTAGTCAGCCACCCTCGATTCCGAAAAATCCGCTTTGCTAAATTAGCAAAACGGTTGCTGTTACAGCCAAAATATTGCTATTTTAGCAAGATATTTGAATATTTCAAAGAAATTTATAGTCATGGCAGCTATAAGAAAGGACAACTATTCAATTATAATTTCCCCAACTCTGTTTATAGTTGATGCAAGTGTATAAATAGTTTTCATTACTATAAACAATTAATTATGACTGTTTATATAGTTGTGAATACTGAATGTGAATGCACTGAGAGAAATTCTTCATTAAAAATTACTGGTTTTCCCATTAGACGGGGGATATACTTGACATACAGTTTGATATACTTGGCATGAGATCAGAAATCAATGAGACAAAACAGTAATTTCTCATACTACGAAGTTTGAAAATTAAAACCAGTAGGAATTCATGTTGAAAAACAGTAATTTCTTATGACCCAATGTAGAAAACAAGAACTCTCAATTGGTGAGATTGATATAAATTGGAAACCATAACATTTTCAAGAATGTTCCGTGGCTTCGGGGAAAGAAGCAAGGATCGTGATCACAAACAATCATATTCGACGCTGGTAACGATAAAAGTTTTTTTTCTCGGTTATTATAACGCTAGGAAAAATTACTGGTATTTCCCATCATTTTGTAATCAGATCCCTGATGGGCTACTGAGACAAATGGTGGACATTGGATGAATGTCCGAAATTTGAGGCAGGTGGACATCGGTTGGACAACAACTGGACAACGATTGGACATTGCGAGACAGTTTTGGATGCGTTTCAGACATGCCAGGACACGCTAGACAAATCATGGACACTTTTCGGACATACAGATAAGAAGGTTCAGACGCGTTTTGAACAAACGATAGACATTGAATTCGACTTTGTCTAGAATTTTGAATGAATGGACATAAACAGACATCGTGGACATGTTTTGGACAATATTCAGACATATTTGGACATCATAGACTCTTTTCAGACAAAGTTTGGATGTCCCAAGCTTGTCCATTCGCCCATTAGGGATGTCAAGTATATCCCTCGCTTACTGACGAAAATCAGTAATTTTTAATGATACATTTCTCTCAGTGTGGTTGTCCTCAAATAGTCGATGTGACTCTTTTAAATTTCTCTACAGTTCTATACAATCCCGGATTGCTGAATGGCAAACGTTTGTTAAAAGAGCGAGATTTTTGCTGCAATAGCCAATTTTTTGCTAATTCAGCAAATTCTCAAGGTTTGTTGTTTTAACAACTTTCTTCTTTGAGTGCACAACGTAAATTAACTGCGTCAACGGAATCTAATTTTGCTGGAGCAGCCATTTGTCCGCAATCACAACAAACTATTTGTTACTACAGCAATCCTTGTTAATTACGACAACGATTTTTCAACTGCGACGACAATAAATGTTTGCTATTCTGTATATAATTTCTGAAAATTTGCCTAGTCCAGCCAAAAAAGTTTGATTATGCTGCTCTCTTGGTAATTCACTCAACTGTAGCAGCGAATTTTTATCTAGCCCCAGCGAATCTGGGTGAACCGACAAGCGACCAAAAATTTCGGTTACATTTTGGTGAAAAATCTTGGATTTGGTAATTTGTTGGTCGTTTGGGACATTTCTTTCAACAAAGGTTCACCAAAATTCAACCAATCTTAATTTATGTGATTTTCCGATAATTTCGTGGTAATTTTCTGGGTTCTCACTTCAAAAATATCCAAAAGATTCCAAAAATGGTCCCAATTTTTTGGTTCTCTTTTGGAAGCAGATTTGTTTTAAACAAGTATTAATTTTCGGTTACAAACAGGTCGTTATATAGTAAAAACTATCTGGGGTACCTATTTTGTGAACAAATTTTCACCAATCCACAAAATAACCGAAAATAAACCATAAAAACTGGTGACTTTGGAATCACCAGGGAGGTTAGCAAAAGATTTTGCTATTCTGTATCCATTACCTCGATTTACTTCCTCAGCCAATTTTTGTCCCCGTGTATCATAGTTATTTCACCAGCAAACAATAAACTGAGAATCAAGGAAAATTTCTTTGTTGTGTATAAATTTTTCCTTCAATTATTAGATCACTAGTTTGAAAATAATTCCTCCACTATTTTAATATTCATTAGCGAATTCATCATTGACTATAATTTTCACATCAACGTTAAACCGTTCCGATTCACGACATCGCGTTGTTAACGCGTTGTTAATAATTTGCAAGACAATGACGATAACGTATCAAAACTTCGTACCACCGTTGATGAGATCGACACAAATTCTTCGACTGGAAATAAAAGCTGACGCGAAATCATATTGATGGTTGGGGATCGAAAACAACTTTTTCATCCGTATTTATCTTTCTGCGATGTTTATGTCATGTAGAGAATATCGATCTTATTCCTTGTACAATTCAATACAGTTTTCGTACTGACATAAACATATAATAAATCGACAATTCGGTTATTCTTCCGTTCGTTTCATCGACACTGGGTATCAAATGAAAATTATATTCGTTGAATCCCGTATCGACGAAATCGTGGAAAACTTTCGACGTTCTTCAAAAGCTGCGCTCTCGGCTGCGGGATGTACTTTGAAAAATATCATTGTAAATTCATCTCCAACGACGAATCCTATAAAAGAACGGTCAATGACTCAGCCTTCTTCGAGAAGGTTAAGCAAACGTTTGTTGTTTTAATTCTATCTTAATCATAATAGAGGTATAGCACAATGTAGTGCGTCACAATTGAACGTAATCTTTTCTATTATTAAACTGCGCTCCATATGATTTAACATACTTTCTTTTCTTGTTCCGTGTACTTTGTATACGGTTTTACAAATAATGGAATTTTTCCGATGTATAATTCATGAATCATCTCTGAGAAAAACATCGAACTTTCTGTGCAAAAATGCGAGAATCTCTGAATTTTTCATGAAGAAATTTAATCAATTTCGGAACATTCTTTACAGACTTTGGTCAGAGTTTGTCAGAATTGTTCCACTCTTTGTTTGCAGACAAATGAAAATGAAATAACAATCTGAGAAAATTTTTAACCGAAATTCTGAGGAATCGTCAACATTTTTCTGGCTGCTGAGGAAAAATTGCAGAATTCCCAAGCAGTAACGGAAATTCAACGAAGAACATATAATGTTTTAAATGTACTTAGAACGTACTATGTATTAGTACATGGTATATTCGAAATATTCATTTAATCGACGTTCGATTGACGTACACCGTCGTTTATTCGATTACATACGTTCGAAGAATATGCATAGCACCTACACTGTCAAAAATAATCCATTGGGAAATTCCAATCACTGATTAGGAAATCAATTCCCGATACATTTATATAAAATTTCTCATAAATTCATCTGAAAATTCCAAACTCTATGGGATTTTTCCTAACATTTCACAGTGAATTTCCGGACAAGTTCGGAAAATTCCTAACGCATGTATATATTGATTAATTCATATGAATATATAGGAATTTCCCCATAGAAATCTTTTACAATGTATGAAACGATCCCACACAGCACAGAATATTGCAGTAATATCGCAGTAATATTATTTGGTGATATTTTGATATTGCAGGGAAATATTACTGCGATATTGCCGTAATATTTCATGTCCGTGCAGATTGATTGCAGTAATATTGCAGTAATATCACAGCAATATTGTGATATCGCGTCAATATTACAGCAATATTTCACTGATGTCACAGTAATATTTCACACCTGTCGATATTATATATTTTAGTAATATTGTGGCAATATTTCAAGCTCTCTAAATCTGAATCAGTGGAATTTCACTGGATTGCAGTGATAAGTATACCACTGTGAACCAGTGCATATACACTGCGAATCAGTGAGTATTCACTGATTTTCACAGTGAAATACGACTAATTGTAATCAGTGAAAAGAACATCCAACTGATTGAAATTAGTGGTATACTTATAACTGCGGAATCAGTCGAGTGCTGATTCAGATTTAGAGTGCTGACCACTGATTCAGATTTAGAAAGAGGGGACACTAATTGCACGCAGTTGAAAATATAACGGTATATGGCCTCGACAAGCATTTCCTAGGCAAGAATTATCCGAACTGAATTCATGAATGTATCTGAAGTTTTCCGGGAAGTTTTTCAGAATTTTTGCAGAGCGCAAAAATTCCATTCCTTTTTGTGTAAAAAAGTAAAAAGTCTGTATAGAATGTCTCAAATCTAATAGATTTTTCAAATTTCAACGCCTATAATTTGGTTGTAAAAGACAAAAGAGACAAACGATTTCACGTACAGACTGATTGAATGTCTCTTTGAAGTCATCCTCCCGACAGGAACCTATTTTTTTGTCCATGTTTTCAAAAGAATAAATCTCCCTCCGCGACCGAGTGAGTTCATTTGAAAATCAATGGAAAAGCAAGTATAGTACCGAGAGGTATAATTTACGAATCAAATTCTATTCGCGAATTTCTGCGATATCCTGACCGGTATGAAAGAAATTTCTTTTTTATACCTTCGAGTATCCGGGAAATGTCAAAAATTCAACGAAATCAGGACATCGATTCGATACGGCTGGTTACACAGAAAAACTTTTTCTATCGAATACGAATGGTAACGGTGGGAGTGAAATTCAAATGCGACGACTGCGAGTATATTTAGTTTCGAATATGCACACACTCACACAGAGTATTATGAAAAGTTTCGTGCTTTGAGTACTAATTTCGGTATTATCCCTGTGGAAATTGCCGTAGCAACGGATTTTGCAAATTATCGATGAGGCTGCACGATTGGAATTCATATCGGTTGAACGATACACGAGCGAACGCGTCAATCGAAACGAATTGAATGTAATAAGAATGATCTACGATCAATTTCAAGTTAACGAGCAACGATATTGAAAATCGTATTCGTCAATCAATTTCAATTCTTTCCTGTTTGTTCGGAGACGCATTGTGAAAGAAGATCTTGTTTCAAGAGCAAATATAGTCATAATCGGGAATGAATAAGGCTTTGTCGTAGAGGGTTTCACTTGGAAAATATAATCACAGTTCACAGGATTCAATATTTTTACTCGCATTTTATTTTCGTGTAGGCAAAAATGTACTGGAGAATTTCATTGGAATTGTGAAGATACTTTTGTGGGATTAATTTGATATAGTTAATGCTATCAAATATCTCCTCTTCGATGTTGCCGAAGTTTGAATCACTTTCATAAAAACAAAACGAAAATTCCAACTCACAAAATCTGATAAATTATCGTTATCCAACTTTTCGAATGAACTCTTCGGAACTCGAAACATCGCTTAAGAAAAGTACTATTGAATCCTATCACGAATGGTGAAATTTTTCTATTCGTCAATGAGATTTGATAGATTATTCGTATAACAGGGTGTTTAAAAGTTGAGTATCTGGTTATTTGATTACTAATTCATTTCGTACCTGTTTCACAGCATTTTTTCACATCTTTAATATCCATCACCGAACCACACGATCACAAAATTCCACCTATATTACCGTGTACCGATTACACGTGCGCTTTGGAGAGCGCTAGACGACAAACCGGTACACGTTACAGTTGAAAACCGACTGAAGTGGAATCTTTGCTCGACAATATATACGGTGTACGGTAATTCACAACAGTTCTGTAATAGATCGGTATAGTAACTCTCGTTCTTATTCTCATAACCAACCGTATACCTACCAATAATTGTGGCCTTTAAATAGGATCACGAAGGTTGCCACGCTATGACTCAATCGGGACCTTGGTCCAATAGATCACTACTTAGTTCTGATTGCCGACGTCGGTGGTTTCATTAATGAAACTCATTCCGACTGCTATCCAGCACTGTTGTTTACAAAATAATTATAATAATGGAACAAGAAAAATGATCGAAATTATCCCTTAGGCAAAACTTTGCGTACGCACCGAGCATTTGGGATTCTCTCTTTCGATCGAAGGGACTCGATCTTCAGTAGATATCGCCAATCATGATCAGACTTCAACATATTATTTCCCTTCACTGAGTTTTTATCTTCAAGTATTTAATTTAATAACCAGATATTGGATGTGCATATGCAAAACGCATTTTAATGCGTTACTTTTTCATACAATTCTGCATATAATGATATTTTTTCGTTGAGAATTGGAGAAATGAATAGTTGATTTGAAGAATAAACGGAATTTTCAACTTTGGGGTATCATCAAATTCTTCTTCTAAGAGATTCTTCATAGTTGTATTCTGGAAACTTTACTGTCAGACCCCAAGGTTTCGATACAGCAGGGTCTTTAACTCAATTATCGTAATGAAAATGATAGAAGAAGTTGATTGATACGCGCACTTCCAGAATCATTCTCCATTGAAATCCGATATAAATTACAACCTGTGTTTTCAAAAAATCCAAATTTCAAAGTGCTCGAACTAGAGAGTTCTTATATCAAAGGGACAAATCTAATTCTGCTTGAAATGATTTCTATGGAAATGGCACCATATTTTAGATTCTGTTTTATGACATCGGTGGATGTAGAATGCTCATTTTCGGCTTATAAATTGATACTTAACGACAAGCGTCACAAATTTCAAATAGAAAATTTGAAAAGATACATAGTAGTATATGTATTTTTATATGAATTATAATTCATAATTTGGGATTGATGCTCTGGAAACAATTCCCAACCAGAAATTTACAACAGGCGCAAGACTGGCAGGGTACTGGCATTTGTCTGGAATGATGACGCTTTTCAGTACTGGGGATTGAGTACTGATGCCATTATTCACAATCAGTGCAGGGCCAGTACTGGGTTAGTACCTGGCCAGTATTAAGTTCTCAGTACTGGTTTATCAGTACAGGCATATTACTGTATTTTTATGTATCCAGTACTGTTTCCGTACGTGTTGACCAAGTGTTGGAGACCCAATACTGGCACTGTACTGCACCTGTTGTCAACATTGGCATATTACGGATTTTTCTGATTGGGTTGTATCGTTGAATTGTGATTTTATAAAGTATATTGTGCAATTTTCGGAGATTTATTTGATTCTATAAAGCTTAGATTCAATATTTGAGCAATAAAATGTTGATTTCAGATTAGTGCATATTTTGGCATTTTGATAGTGCATATAATCCGATGTCTATTAAAAACGATGTTGATGACCCGAGACTAGTATAAACCGAAGAATAACGTATCTCGATACATGGTGCAAGGATTCTACTCGGTAGCCTTGAAATGTTGAAACTAATATGTTTCTGTTAAAAACTCTGATCCAATTTCAATCGTGGAAAAATCTTGTGTGTCTTGTTAATGGATTTCTTTTTCTAAAAGAGCAAAAAAGAAAAATATTATTCCATGTGTCATAACTTCTAATGGTATTTGCTCAGCCTTTTAAAAATATCCTCCCGTGTCCGCGATAATCATTTGGTCAGATTTCTATATTTTCTTTTGCCCCCTTTTGTCTAATGCTATGCGAAAACATAGAATGAAAAGCGATCTGAGGTCTCGCGTCGTCGTCGTCGTCGTCGTCGTTGATAGAAAGGGGAGAAAAATATTATCTTTTGTCGGTGAGATTGGTTACCTTTTTAAAAATCATCTCTGATATTGGGAGAGATATTTCCGAGTGAGTGAGATATTATCGAAATCCTGCAAACATGTTGAATATGAGTTTTTATATGGGTATCGAATGCAGGGAGTTTTTTATTCGATTTTTCAACGATCGCGGGTGGGAACAGTCACTTCTTATCATGAGAATTCTAGAGAGGGACGGGTTGAACCGTCTGTGTAGATGAATGACGTTGGAATTGACTTTTTGATAGAATCTGTCTAACGTGTTGTGAACAGAAACAGAACAGTCAAGGAACGTGACGTGGATTGCAGATAGAAGTAATTTGTACAGTCGTTGGGCAACTATTTATTGTGGATGGAAGAGTCAGTGGAGTTGAATTTATTCGCTAGAATTAGTTTTTGCTGCTTCGAATATCTGTTGTCAGACCACGAGGTGTATAGAATGCGGATATCAACTCTATCTGCAATTGTTACGTGCGGATGAGGATTTTTTCAACTTAAACGTATAGTCAAAAGTCCAAATCAAAATCTTGTGACGAAAAGGTATGCATTGTACAAAATCTAACAGGAAATTTCAGTTCCCAGAGACGATTCATGCGAGGCACAGTGGGAAATTTTATGGAGCTGGGATTAGCAGCCAGTTGTTATAACTTTTGATTAAACCACGGTTCTCTTGGATCTTTTCCGTTCCGAGCAATCAAAAGAAAAATTGTGCGTTGAACTTTCCAGGAGGAGTCAGAGAGATTCAGAGGAATTCAGAGAGAGATATATTCAGTAAAATTTTTTATGCGAGATTTCAGAGGCATTCTGGAAGATTCAGGGAAAATCAGAGAAACGGAAATGAAGAAAAATTAAGCACGAACCTTATGGAAGGATTCAAAGAAATTCAGAGAGATTCAGAGGGATTCAGAGAAGTTCAGGAAGAAATCAATTGAGGGGAATTTTTGGTTCAAGATTTCAGAGGCATTCAGGGAGTTTTAGAGAAACTCAGAGGAACGGAAATTAAGGAAAAGTTAGCGTGGAACTTCTCAAAAGGATTTACAGAAATTCAAAGAGAGTCAAAGGAATTCAGGGAAAATCAGGGACACGGAAATTAGAAAAAATTGAGCAAGGAACTCTACAGAAGGATTCAGGGAAATTCAGAGAGATTTGGGAAGATTCAAAGGAATTCAGAGCAATTCATCATGATTCAGATTTTCAGACGGATTCAGAGAGACGTACATTTAGTCCAATTTTTTGTGCGAGATTTTAGAGGATTCAGAGAAATTCAGAGAGATTTGGGAAGATTCAAAGGAATTCAGAGCAATTCATCATGATTCAGATTTCAACACGGATCAGAGAGACGGACATTAAGGAAAATTGAGCACGAGACTTTACAGGAAAGATCTGAAGAAATTCAGGAAGATTCAGAGAAATTCAGGGAGAAATAAATCGAGAGGGATTTTTGGTTCAAGATTTCAGAGGCATTCAGGGAGTTTTAGAGAAACTCAGAGACCCGGAAATTAGGAAAAATTGACCATGGGACTTTTTAGAAGGATTCAGGGAAATTCAGAGAGAAATAAATGAAGTGAAATTTTTGGTTCAAGAATTCGGAGGTATCCAGGGAGTTCCAGGGGAAATCAGAAACCCGAAACTGACCAGAAATTGAGTATGGCACTTTACAGAAGGATTCAGACAAATTCAGAGTAAGCTTTAAATTCTCAAGATTCGAAATTCGGAGAGATTCAAAGAAATTCAGAGGAATTCAGAGAGAGATATATTCAGTAAAATTTTTTATGCGAAATTTTAGAGGCATTCTGGAAGATTCAGGGAAAATCAGAGAAACGGAAATAAAGAAAAATTGAGCACGAAACTTTACAGGAAAGATCTGAAGAAATTCAGGGAGAAATAAATCGAGAGGGATTTTTGGTTCAAGATTTCAGAGGCATTCAGGGAGTTTTAGAGAAACTCAGAGACCCGGAAGTTGGGAACAATTGACCATGGGACTTTTTAGAAGGATCCAGGGGAATTCAGGGAGAAATAAATGAAGTGAAATCTTTGGTTCAAGAATTCGGAGGTATCCAGGGAGTTTCAGGGAAAATCAGAAACCTGAAACTCAGCTAAAATTGAGTATGGAACTATACAGAAGGATTCAGACAAATTCAGAATAAGCTTTGAATTTTCAATATTTGAAATTCGGAGAGATTCAAAGAGATTCACCAAGATTCAGGCAAATATAGAATAAGCTTTGAAATCTAGATACATGAAAGCCTGACACATTCAAAGAGATTCAGAGGAACTCAGACTGTTACAGAGGAATTCAGCATGAGCTTTGAATTGTCAATAAATAAAATTCTGGAGAATTCGAAAAGATTTAGAAAGATCCTGAAGAATTCCTAGACTTCCATTAAAAAAAATCAAGAGAGATTCAAAGAAAGTTGGAGAGATTCAGGATCTTTTCCGTTACGAGCAATCAATTTTGTATACAAATCCGTTTATTTCAGTCATATTTTCATACATCTCTTCCCCAAGTTTGATACTTTTATGTGAAAAAATATGTCCCGTAAAATAAAACAGAGGAAAAAAACCTTTCCTGTGGCAAAAAAAAACAGTGATCCATTGATTCACCAAACAATTCTCTTTCTCAATTTTCATTGAAATTTTCTTCAGGTTGAATTGAGAATTACAAAAATCATACAGCAGTGATACATCGAAGTGGAATTCTTTCTAAATAATTCCAGAGGAAATTCATCAGCATCGGATGAAAATTGAATTTCAATTTTGGTCCACAAATGTACCAGAATTTCCCACCGTGCGAAGGTGAGTTACGGGAAGAAAATTGCCATATCTGTGCCATTGTGTTACGGAGAAATGAGGAAATAATGAAGTTAGGAAAAGGCGAATTGTTAACCGGAAAGAGTCCTAAAAATAATAATCCCATAATCCGCAATGGAAAAGTCAGATATAAAAGATCGTATCTAACAATAATGATTCTGCAAACTGAAGCTCCTGCTCTGGAAGCTGAATGGGATGATAACGATGATTATATGATAATGATGCGTTCGAATAAGAAATTTCTTATGTCATTTTCTGTGGATATGTTCCCTAAAAATAGAAAATTGAACACGATCTCAAGGCATTTTCTTGCGACCCCACCTGAAGGTCCAGGACCAAATGTCTCTCGAAGAATCCCTCATTTCGTTGAAACTAATATTATCTGTTTGGGGTTAAAATTGTCATTTCTGAAGGGAGAAGTGATAAAAATATACAATAATAATAGATTTTTCATCGACGCAACAAAATTCTTTTATTTTTCTAATAAGGGGACATTCCAATTCGAATTCTTTTTTGGAGCACTCTTTGAGAGTTATTACTCATTAAATCGATATCCTACACTCGGTTGAGGTGTTTTTCTGTATTTAAACGCTTCAAACAAGTGACTCGAATGGCGTAAGTTCCAGTTTTGCAATTCCTCGAAAACAACCAATTGTAAGAACTTCAAATTTCAATATGGTATTCATTACTATATCATTGCTATCGTCCGTATCTTAAACTTGTTAATATTTTGATTTGAATTCATAATTCCACCTGATTTATGACGCAAAAAGACGTTTTTTCTTATACTTTTGCAAGAACCACCGTCATTTTGTTAATTTCTGGTAAAATAAAATAATTGAGGTACGGGGCGACAACATAGATCAAGAAACTTCTTGGATTTTGTTGTGGCTTTCGAAATTCAGAATAGTTGTTCAAACAAAATCTATTATTGTCAAGTGGCGATAATTTTCATTATAAAAGGTATTAATTTCGTTTATTCATAGTTGTTATGACTGAAATATATTTTCTCACGCAGAATTTTCATTTTTACCATCACAGCTGACGATTATTTACTACGTGCTTATGAAATAATACACTTAAGTTACAAAATTACTGTCAATATTTGCCAATAATACTAGTTTACGACAGAAAATAGTAACTTTTACAATCAAATTTTTCTCCGTGTGAGACAGTTAGTTGTTCTCCAAATAAAAACGACATTCCTCATGCATTACCGAACAAAACTCTGTTGGAGGGATATAACTGCGAAGGAATTTGAATTTCTTTTCACTCGTATATCGTGAACTTCATTGAAAAAGTCCAATAGATTCCTACAGATTCGATGACATAATAACAACATACTTCATGAATCATCATGACTATATCGATAGGAAACGATGATTGAGCTTCGAATATCGCGTGGAATTCGATATAAACACCATACCATTTGCGACAGAGTAATACGAGAACAGAACAGAATTGAAAATTACTTCTATGCTAGTCTGTATCGGAGTTTTCTCGCAAGAAAACTGACTGCAGGATGATAACGGAATTGCGAATGAAGGACTCGTTGTACAACAAAAGACAGTCATAACTGCGGATGAAGGGATTTCTTTTACAGAACAATATAATCATATCTTGTGGGTGAAAGGATTTTGCGCAGGAAAATGAAATTAGAATTGTAGGTGAAGTACTTTTCTGTGGAAAAAAAAAGAGATAGTAGAATCGTGAATGATCGTGAATCCAAAGGCTCTTAAATGATCAAATTAAAATTTTACTGCTGATGAAAGAATTGTTCAGAGTTCGATCAGGTGGTGCTTGGAAAAGACTGCCGAATTCTCTAATTAAGAGCTTTGTGTACCAAGATGGAAACTCCCCTTTTTGCAAATAGATGTGATATTTGTAATTATTTGTAAGATACCCTTTTATGCAGAAGAATGTTGATCGGTCTGAATAGAATATTTTCACTCAATGAGATATAATCAGGAAATTCGGATCATGTACATTCGAATTTACTGATCAAATCCCATTGAATAGAAATTTCCTGAACAAAAATCTGATTCAAACTGATTAACGAGTTAATAAGTTGAAATCGGATTTTTGAAGCAGGGATAATTGCGAATAAAGTTTACAATAGCGTTCAAAAATTGTGTCAATCGTTCTCCCAGCAGAAATAGGTAACTTTCGTGCCATTTCAAGAAACTATACTCTATTTTTTAGGAGATGAATCCTGCGAAAAGTGAGAGCAAAGTTTTCTCACATAAGAATTGTGATTTTCACAGCGCTGGTCATAACAGCGAATGAAAGCCTATCGGTCAACAAAATATTGCGGATGAACACTTCTTTTTCACGTTCAAATACAGTCATGATTCCGAGGGAGGCTTTTTCATCTGCGAAATGAACCCACGAAAAATATAGAATATTCATACTTCCGGAAAGACAACTTCTTCGAAAACCAACATCCTCATTAAAATCGCGGATAATCTCGATCCTCGCGATGGATAAAGTACCGTCATTGTTGAGAATGAGAGCCCATTAAAGGGGAAAATATTGTAATTATTGGGGATGAAAGTCTATACTTCAAAAAAACCTGTAAAAATGTTGGAAAGGTTGAATCGTTTATAAAAACAAAACCAAAATTCAAACTCACAAAATATGATAAATCATCGTTATTTATCTCCTCAAACTGACTTTTTGAAATTGAAAACATCGTTTGAAAAATGAATCTGGGTATTTCGTTCTTCGTTCATTGATGCGTTTCAATAAACGATCCAAACTTCAGCAACATAAAAATCTCCCGTCCAAAGCAAGGAGACCGTAAATGCATTTGATTTGAATTCGAGAAAATCAAGAGAAACTGTTTTCTTTTAAAATCAATAGAACAAATCATATGATATACCCTAGAAATTTTCTTCGTACTTCGAACCGCTGTTAATCAAAAGAGTGATCAGTTCTTTCCATAATAAAAAACATGATAGAATGCGGAATTTTTGCACAATTAAAATGATATGAAATGGCAAAAGAGTGGAAAAACTTTCCTACTCACTTTTCCCATTTATTTCCTTATCTTGCAAAATTTCCATGTATTGAGAAAAACTTGAGGAAAAGTTATGGGAAAGAACCGAGAAAATTCTGCATGTACGAGACAAATTTTCCTGAGGGAAACTAATGAAATAATAGGACATGAAGGACTGTTATTTCATGGAAAAATGTATTCAAGAATCCAGCGAATTCAGCCTGTTTTATGAGAAAAGAAAATCTGTAATTTCTATTGCGGATGGAGTGTTTTTTTTACATTTAAATACAGTGATTATTGTGTGGAAAGGTTTTTTGATCCGAGAAATATAGCGACAACTTTAACAAACAGCTTTTGGACAGTAATGGACAAGTGATCATAATTGTGAATGGGAGTTTGTTCCATGCATGAAATATCCCTGGTTAAAGAATCTCATTGGATTACGATTGAAACGATTGATTCCTATTGATTCCGACGCAGAAACACAATTCAAACCGATCAAAAATATGAAATGAATGGGTTTGAATTGTATTTCTATATCTAAATCTATAGGAATCGATCGAATAATAAATCGATTCAATGGGATTTTTCAACGAGGAATGAGGGATTGTCCATAAATTACGTGAGATATCTTACTACTCGCCTCATCGTCACTCTCAGTTCCTCTGAAGTTGGTGAGAAATAAAAACAACCATAAAATTGTCTGAAGTAATTTATGGACGAGCCTTAATCTCAATTGCGTTTCTACACCCAAGGTTGATCATAACTTCTGTGGATACGGAGATTTTTAATAACAACAAACTATTGTTATCGTCGTAAATGGGTGATCATTGCATTGGAAAATGTTGTCTGAATTGTGGAATAATACAGTCCACATAAAAATATAGTCATGATTGCTCATGAAAATTCTGTTCAACAAAAATATGTGGTCAAAGCAGCAATTTTGTCAGCTACGGCTATTTTTTAGTTGTGACAGGAAAAAATGTTTGCTCCCCGAACATCTTTTCAGCATTAAACAGTATATGGAATAACAAGTGAATTGCTGAGGCAGTTAGCATTTTTTCCTGGCACAGCAAGCTCAAACATCGCTGTCATAGCCTACCCTGGTGAAAACATCTCTCCCTGAACTCTCTGAAAATTTCACGTTGTAGAGAGAGATTCAGGGAGGTTTGGGGAGACCCAGAGGGATTCAGGGCAATTCATCGTGGTTCAGGGGAATTCAGAAGGATTCAGGAACGGGTAGATTAGGAAAAATTGGCGTTGAACTTTTCGGAAGGATTCGGAGGGATTCAGAGAGAGATACATTGAGTGAAATTTTTGGTGCGAGATTTCAGAGGCATTCCGGGAGTTTTAGAGAAACTCAGAGGAACGGAAATTAAGGAAAAGTTAGCATGGAACTTCTCAAAATGATTCAGAGAAATTCAAAGAGATTCAGAGAAATTCAGGGAAAATCAGAGACCCAAAAATTGGAAAAAATTAAGCAAGGAACTCTACAGAAGGATTCAGGGGAATTCAGAGAGATTTGGGAAGATTCAAAGGAATACAGAGCAATTCATCATGATTCAGATTTTCAGACGGATTCAGAGAGACGTACATTGAGTCAAATTTTTTGTGTGAGATTTTAGAGGATTCAGAGAAATTCAGAGAGATTTGGGAAGATTCAAAGGAATTCAGAACAATTCATCATGATTCAGATTTTCAGACGGATCAGAGAGACGGACATTAAGGAAAATTGAGCACGAAACTTTACAGGAAAGATCTGAAGAAATTCAGGAAAGTTTAGAGAAATTCAGGGAGAAATAAATCGAGAGGGATTTTTGGTTCAAGATTTCAGAGACATTCAGGGAGTTTTAGAGGAACTCAGAGACCCGGAAGTTAGGAAAAATTGGCCATGGAACTTTTTAGAAGGATTCAGGGAAATTCAGAGAGAAATAAATGGAGTGAAATCTTTGGTTCAAGAACTCGGAGGTATTCAGGGAAAATCAGAAACCCGAAACTTGGCAAAAATTGAGTATGGAACTTTACAGAAGGATTCAGACAAATTCAGAGTAAGCTGTGAATTCTGGATATTCGAAATTCAGAGGGATTCAAAGAGATCCAGAGGAAATCAGAGAGATTCAGGGAAATTCAGAAAGATTCAGGCAAATTTAGAGTAAGCATTGAAATCTAGATATATGAAAGCCTGACACATTCAAAGAGATTCAGAGGAATTCAGAGGAATTCAGAGGAATTCAGAGAAATTAAGAGGAATTCAGAGAAATCCACAGGAATTCAGAGAAATTTAGAGGAATTCAGGGAAATTCAGAGGAACTCAGATTGTTACAGAGGAATTCAGCATGAGCTTTGAATTGTTAATAAACAAGATTCTGGAAAATTCGGAAAAATTTGGAAAGATCCTGAAGAATTCCTAGATTTCCATAAAAAAAAACTAAGAGAGATTCGAAGAAAGTTTGAAAGATTCAGGATGAATGACTATCTCCCAAGACTCCAGCTTTTTCTGAATTACTTTGAAATTGCTCTGAAACTCTCTGAAAAATGTCCAAAAATATAGAGAGATTCAGAGAGATTCTTTTTTACCAAGGCACAAGATTGCTATGAGATTGAAATCAGATTTTGCTATCATATCGAATTTTACTTCTCCGTGTGCAGACAAAGATTTCATCAACGCCCAATTTTGGTCTCAGCGGTAGATGAGAAGTTTTTGAACAATAAGATACCGCTATAATTGTGGCTTTTGCAGTGTTTTGTTTTCGCGAAACGAAACAAAATAATAGCAGTCGCGGACGGAGAATTTTTTTTCTATGAAAAAGAAAAATGGTTGATTTTGTGAATCAAGAACAGAATACTATACCCAATAGAATACAGTTAAGATTTACATGAAAGAATACAAAGCACGCAGAGAAAAAAGGGATTCTAGTCAAATCTGCTTTGCTAAAACAGCAAAATGGTTGCTGTTACAGCCAAAATATTGCTGTTTCAGCAAGATATTTGAATATTTCAAAGAAATTTATAGTCATGGCAGCTATGTGAAAGGACAACTATTCAATTATAATTTTTCCAACTCTTCTCATTGTTGATGCAAGTGTATAAATAGTTTTCATTACTATAAACAAGGATTCATAACTGTTTGTATAGTTGTGAATACTGAATGTGAATGGTTGTCCTCATAAAATCGATGTGATTCTTTTAAATTTCACTCAGTGTACCAATTCTGGATTGCTGAAGGCAAGCGTTTGTCGAAAGAGCGAGATTTTTGCTGTAATAGCAAATTCTCTTGCCAATTCAGCAACAAGTTTTACCTCATCAGCAAAGCAAATTTTCAAGGTTTGCTGTTTCAGCAACTTCTTTTCTCTGAATGAGTGATCGTCAAGCAAACTAGTCAGCCATCCCGATCAACCAACGGAAATAGCTATCCTTTTGTAATTTGCGTCATTCGATAGAACTAATCACACTGTTCGAACATCCTATGGCAAAACAGAGAAGAAAGAAATTCGCTGTAACAGCGAAATCTAATTTTGTTGGATTCCTTTTGCTGGTGCAGCAACCACCTTGTTGGCTCCGACAGTGATTTTTTATCTGTGCAAGCCAAAAATGTTGACTCCTCCAACAAAAGTTGTCCGCTACTCTGTAAAGAATGATGAAATTTTTGTTGTGGCATTGAATTTTCGATGAGGTTAGCAAAAAATATTTGCTATTCTGTATTCAGTCCTTCGATTTGCAGTCTCCAAGGATACCGTTTTGAGCTGACTGAAGGGAATTCAGTTGTCAGATATGAAACTCTTTGCATTCAAAGCCCTGCCTTGAGCCAAGATAGGGCCAAGATAGGGCGCATTGAAAAGGAATCACTTCATAGCCGATGGAATAGAATAGATTTGGAAGAATCAACAATATATTGCTGAAGTTTGAATCATCTATTGAAACAAATGAGGAATCGAATAACGGAAAAATTCAGTTGTTGGGGACCCAAAATGTTCCCAGTTTCAAGCAGTTAATTTGAGAACTCAAATAACGATGATTCGTTAGGTCTTCAAACAAAGAATTCTTAAAAACAAAACAAAAACTGCTGTTAATTTTCGTACAGTTTTTCAGTATTCTGATTCTGTGTATACAATGATGTCGGTCTCAATCATCCGAGACAATCTTCAAATTTTCCAGATCTGTGATCATACGGCTAATTTAACCCGCTACTGTGCACGATCTCTCGTTGATACCTAAATTAACGCATGTTTAATCAGCTGTATCTCGGAGATGAATAATCATATTGAGATGATTTAGAGCAGGCATTCTAAATCATGATATTGGTGAATTTATGAAATTATAGCCAGAGATTCGAATTACATTCTCATTGGGTGACGTAATATGATAACAAAGTGTATGAAATCCCATAAAAATAGTATTTCTGATCGAATAAATCCATTGAATCCATCCAAACATTGTTCCTGGGTTCCAATCACAGTCAGTTGAATCATCAAATTCAATTAAAATCAGAATATTCTACAAGATAATAGATGTCTTCAACTGAATTTGTCAGAATCAAACTGTTTGAGAATCGAAACATAGCGTATTGGATTATTTATCAAATTTTTCGATGAAGAACAATGCAACGAAGTGTTGCAGAAATGAGAATGAATTGTGTGAATTGAGAGCCACTTGGCGTTGAAAAAGTGCATAGAATCTGATGACATGAGATTTAATGGGATTTGGTCAGAACATTGTACAAGATTTAATCAGATTTGGTAAGATTCAATCAGAATCACATTGAAAAAATATACATTTATCTGATTGAATCTCATTGACTAATGCTTGAATAGGATTTAGTTGGAATATTCTACAAGATTCAATGAGATTTAACGAGAATCAATGATTTTTTTTTCCAACCTGAGTAGGGATTTTCTAATTTCCCGACTATTCATATACATGAATTCATTACGAATAGTTTGAATTCCAAACGAACTCTGGTTGAATAACTTAATCTTCATAAAGAACTATTCAGGCATTCAACATGTATGAATTTCGAATTCATTATCACTGTCATAACGGGGTTCTTTCAGAAGTTTTTGTGAATTCAAAATGATCATTCGTGCTGTGTGGGTTTATTTACAATTTCAGTTTTTTCTCACACGATCTGCCTAAAATTGTATAAAATCACAAAGAAGACTCCACGGAGAAAGACGTTCCCACAATTCACATATCTTTCGATATCATCAGGTTATCAAGATAACTCAAGATAACAATACAAATACTGTCATCCTCTGTTCCCATCGTGCACACACCGCAATAATTAACACGTGGTTCACACGGTAGAATCTGTTCGAATTCGCAACGCGTGATCAAAATTCCTGAATCCCTCTACTATCGATCGATAATTATTCAAAATCCAAAGAACATTCGATTGACTGACATTTCATTTGTATCGCGCGGGTGTACGCGTATTACGTGAGTATAGGGAATACCGAAACGTCAAACAGAGATTTGTTTCCTCACCGACGATCGCGAATGAAATACAAGAGAATAACAACAACAACAACAACAAAAAACCAATGACGGTAAAAATCATCTCACTTCCTCGCGTCTCACGACGAATTGATTTTCCTGGGAAAAATGTGAAATAAAGCGAGATGATGTATCCATGAAACTCCGACAATAATAATGATAATAATAAGAGAAAACAAAAAAGAAACGAACCAACTCACCTTTGCAAACCATTTTTATCCTATATATTCGTCGTGCGTGACTTCCGGAAATATGTATTCTCTCTCTTGGTACTCAAACTATATAGGCCTATGGTGCGCGATTCGATATCGATTTATCGACGCTTCTCTCCCACGGGAAAAGAGAAACAGAGAAAAGTCGACGACGTCTCTCGGTCTTCCTCTTCTTCTTCTTTGCAAAATTTTCCCGTTCTTTTTTCTTTTTGTTCTTTTCCTCCTTTTCCTTTGATTACATCAAATGGGGATGTGTGTGTGTGTGTGTGTGTGGGCGGGGGTGAGGGGTGAGGGGGCGGGGGAGAGTTTTGACAGGAGAACGGAAAGAAACGAAAACCAGAATTTTAAATAGTCCTTGCGGTCCGAACCCGTTAGATGGGTTTTAATTATAATCTTCTCGAGGAACGAATGATTTATTTGTAGATTTTTTATTTATCGTCTGATTTATCGAACTCTTTTGATGTTTAGAATGTTTGTGGGTTGGATGGATATTATTATTTAATCGATTTCTCGTGTGGTATTTGTTTAAAATTTGGTATATAAGTTTAAACAACACTTGTTCGATCGATACACTTGGATTTAATGTGGTGTTATCGAATGTGAGTATCAGGTGTGGCAATGGGGATAAAAAAGGTCCTCGCACTACGACTGTCTCGCGCAGACTAATCGGTCGGCTGATGGCCGTGTTCACTTGTGAAGGGCCTGGTTCGGTTCTCGTTTGTTCGTTCGTTCGTTCGTTCGTTCGTTTCTATTCTCTGTGTTCTGTCCTATGCCGTGCCATAACTGTTCGGACCAAAGCCAGAATGTACGACATTAAGGAGTGCGCGCGCGCACTCCTTATTACTTGTTATGTCTCTTTCTGTCTCTTCTTCCTCGCTCGGTTGATGAGCTCTTCTTCTGCTTCTCCTTCTTCTACTTCTTCTTTCGTTTTTCCATTCGTGCATTGAAGAAACAGCTGCTACTACTGCTACTGTTTCTACTCTGTTGACGATGATGATGATGATGATGATGATGATGCTGCTGCTGCTGCTGCTGCTGCTGCTACTGTTACTGCTTTGGCGAAGGGAAAAGAGGGACGGATCTACATGTACGTGAATGGGGTTACATAAAGGATTCATTGGGAAAGATTTTTAATAAAGTCAAGTCGGAGCAATTACGTCGCTCTTGTAGTGGAGTTTTTGTGTAACAGCGGTAGTTAACGGCACCGCTCGTAGAAGCCGCAACAATAATTTCACTGCTGTTATAGCTCTTGTTGCGAATAAATACATGGTTGTTCTTGGAGGAGATAATTGTTCTATGTAAAGTCTCTGGATTCTGATAATTCATTGCTCGTTTTGGTGATTTTTTATCGCACGCAGATGGCAGACGTTCGAAAAATTCATAACGTGGCGTGATTTTTGGTCTTCTTATGAAAAATTAGTTTCGTGGGGTAATGGGGTCATCAATCGGTCCAATAATGCCACATTTCTGGGCCAAAGATGTCATTAGTCGCACTTTCATGGCGCGTACCGAAGGTGCATCAAGGATCGAGTAGAGATACGATTTTTATAGATTTCAATAAAAATTCGATACTTTTTACATAAAAAAAGAACCCACATAACAATTCATGTCTTGCGATGTCTTTCAGATGAGTTTGAGATGTCTTGACCCGCATGGAAATATTTCGCTGAACAATGTCTGCAAAACTATGAAAAATCTCTGAAAAGAAATGAAAAAACTCTGAGAAACTCTGACAAACTCTGAGAATCTCTGAAATTTCGATGAGAAATCTAATATTTTTGGGACATTCTTTTCAGACTTTTTTCAGAGTTTCTCAGAGTTTTTTCATACTTTTTCAGAGGAATAGTAACGAAATTGCACTCTGAAAAAACTCTGACAAAACTCTAATAAATTGTTGACATTTTTCTGATTATTGAAAAATCCTGAAATTCAATAAATACATTCATATGCCGTATTCAAATATCATGTGTGGAAAAGTGTTTGAAAATTTTTTAATTTTTTTCCAAAAGTCAGAAAAATGTTAGCAATCCATCAGAGTTTTGTCAGAGTTTTTTCAGAGTGCAATTTCGTTACTATTTCTCTGAAAAAGTATGAAAAAACTCTGAGAAACTCTGAAAAAAGTCTGAAAAAAGTCTGTAAAGAATGTCTTAAAAATATTAGATTTCTCATCAAAATTTCAGAGATTCAGAGAGTTTTTCAGAATTTTTTCATTTTTTTTCAGAGATTTTTCATAGTTTTACAGACATTTTTCAGCGAAATATTTCCATACGGGGAGCAACACATTTAGATGTCTTTTAGATGTCTAAAACTCTTCTTTGGTCTACAAAATATCTAAAAGACCTCTGAAAGAGGTATTCGAAGACATCTTTGAAGATATTTTTGAAGACATCTTTCAGAGGTCTTTCAAGTATCTTTGAGACCAAAAAAGAGTTTTAGACATCTAAACGTGTTGCGCAAGACATCTTAAACTTATCGAAAAGACATCGCAAGACATGAATTGTTATGTGGGAATCTACCTTCTTCGAGAATCTGCATCACTAGTGACATTGTTTGTAGAGAAATTAAGGGATTACTGATCCCGGAATGTTAGTTATATTTGGGATCACCCAGCAGAGGCACAACAACCCGACGATATGAATTTTCCCGTTTTGTGAAAGAAAAAGGTTCGAATTTATATATAATTTATATATAATTTATATATAATTTATATATAATTTATATATAATTTATATATAATTTATATATAATTTATATATAATTTATATATAATTTATATATAATTTATATATAATTTATATATAATTTATATATAATTTATATATAAATTATATATAAATTATATATAAATTATATATAAATTATATATAAATTATATATAATTTTCATATAATTCTATACAAATTCGATATAGATTTGAAAATTTTTTTATTCAGGCATTGCGATTCAGGGGGTGGTCTTCACAATTGAGTAGGTGCACTAGGGTGGTTATTATTTAATATATAAAAAGTATTTTCTGATTTTTTTCATTGTCAACAGACAAGTTTTCTGTACGGCTGACCCTCTAATTTTGTTCTACATCATGAAGAAGTGCTACAATATTTTTTATATAATTTTCAGAAGAGATTTGGGGGTCGCTCAGGGCGTTTTCAAACGCCTGTTCAAATATTGTAGCACTCCTACGTAATGTAGAACAAAATTAGAGGGTCAGCCGTACAGAAAACTTGTTTGTTCCCGTATGGAAATATTTCGCTGAAAAATGTCTATGGAACTATGAAAAATCTCTGAAAAAAAATGAAAAAATTCTGAGAAACTCTGACAAACTCTGAGAATCTCTGAAATTTTGATGAGAAATCTAATATTCTTGGGACATTCTTTACAGACTTTTTTCAGAGTTTCTCAGAGTTTTTTCATTCTCTTTCAGAGAAATAGTAACGAAATTGCACTCTGAAAAAACTCTGACAAAACTCTGATAGATTGCTAACATTTTTCTGACTTTTAGAAAAAAATTGAAAAATTTTCAAACACTTTTTCACACATGATATTTGAATACGGCATATGAATGTATTTATTGAATTTCAGGATTTCTCAATAATCAGAAAAATGTCAACAATTTATGGATTACTGACGAACTACCGAGGGTTTTAATATTCCGCTCAGTTCCTCAAAAGTCCCCTGTGAGTTCTCATGAAGGTCTCAAAAACAGTCCAGAATCTGTTATTATACGCTTTATTCTCCACATTCAATTTATATTGCATTCAAATGTTGGAATACAGATAAAGTTTGGATTTTAGTTGGGATTTGGCCTTAAACAATACTTTCATAGAACGACTACTCGTACTGAACATGGAAAAGAAAGAATAGTTGCTACAGCTACTCAGTAGTCAGGACAAGTAACACGTTAGCTGTTTCAACAAATTCAAAATACCTCAGGTATCTACGTTAGTTAGCGCAACTATCCAGTTACTCGTCCTGACTACTAAGTATAGCTGCAGCAACTATTCAAGTAGTTGCTGCGACTATTTATTTTTTTTCGTGTAATACGTTTGCTGTTTTTACTGATGAAAATTCGAAACGGCCCATGAATCATGGATATTTTAACTTAACTTGATGATTCTTTGGTAGTTTTTTAATAAACGCTTTTGATGGCTTGATGCCACTGAATCCTAACAGCATCCTTCGGGGGAAATGAAAATTCGCTGTGACAGAGAAATCTGATTTCGCTGGAGCAGCAATTTATTTGCTATCACAGCGAATTTTTAGCTGTGACAGCGAACAATGTTGCCTTACCCTACAAAATTTGTCTGTTACGAACATTGTTCGCTGTCCGAGCAAAACATTTGTTGCTGCAGCACAAAGAACCCAGGGAAATGAGATTTTGCTGTCACAGCGAATTTTTATTTCTCCGTGCATAGGTTGAAAACTGGTGGATTAATAAGAAACGTGAAAACACAACTCTGAGAGAAAGAAATATTTCGGAAAAATGAAAGCTATGTGTTCTTTTGTTTGACAAGAAATCAGAATCGATCGAAATTTTTGTTTTCCTTCCCGCCGATTTTATAATTATTCTTTCTTACATAGAATGATGAGATGAAATCGATATTTAGTTGATAAGAATATCATTTTATACGATCTATCTTAGTGACAAAGTGTTTGATACAAATTGAGAAGAAGTAGTTTTATTCTGACGAACTGTTCTGATCTGTGATTCCTAATGTGATTTATATTATAAAAGTTCAAAGAAATAAAAATAAATTTGAAGTAATTTTTTCGCACTTTTCATACCCAAGCGTGTATTGCCTTCAATGACAATGGGCCCCAGGCTGGGTTCATCCTCTCTAACCCAGTATTGGGGCCCATGTTGGCTAAATCTTGGCCCTGTTGCACTTTCCCTTGGCCCCAATTTGGAAAGCGTTAGGCCAAGATTGGGGTGAATTCATATTCCGAGCATGTGTGTAAAATCCTCAGCGTGTATGAATTTTAGTCCCACTTTGGTCCAGTCTTGGGCCCATATAGGCACGATGGCGCTCAACACTAGGCCCAAGACTGGGTCAAAATGGGGCTGAAATTCATGCCCGCTGGGGTAGAATTCAAAGCAATTTTCCAATTTAAAAGAAAAAAAGGAAGGGGCAGTATTGATTGCTGAGTGTGAGTACCAATCCTCGGGCAAAGTAATACGATCGAGCTGGGAACGATGTAATCATCTCAGGGTTGGCCCTATTTATCTGCCCAGCTTAGATTGGGCCCGCTTTAATACACACTTGAGCAGTGAAGTTTTTATTCCTCTTCTTTTGGGAATGTTCTCTTTTCCTATACAATTCTTCTGGCAACCCTAGCCACTGGAATCCACCATTGAAATTACTTAATCCCATATGGTGGGTCTTTGATAGCTCTTGAATTTTGAATGATAATTTGACAAGAAATTTATAAAATGCAATTATTCGTCGACGATCGCGATTGAATGAACGAAGCTTCACGTTTGACAAATCGATAATCGTGTAGCAGACGAGGACATTCGAAGATACAACAAGTCTTTGGAATCAAAATAAGTCATGAAGATCCGAGAAATGCGAATTCGAGCGATCTCCAAATACGATTGATCGGGTACCGCATCTAATGAGGGGAGTAACAACACAATTACGGAGCAATGAAAATCATTATAAAAAACGAAGCACGTGTTATCCCTCCGACCTTGGATACCTTCACCGCTTATGAAAGTATTTTTTATACACTCCACTCGTTTTCTTACATCATATTTCGTTACATCGTTCCCATCATTCTCCTCGTCCTTTTAATATTTTATAAACCTCTTTATCCACACGTGGATCAAAGATTTTCATATTTTCCCTATAACCCTGTTGGTAATTTCAATCGAGTGAATCGGGTCGTCCAACGTAATAGATTGTTTCGTCACTCATATGCTCGGGTTTCATTTGTCTCTTTTTGCAAGAATGAAAGAGTGTTAGCGAAATGAAAGGGTATTAATATTCAGGACCGGTATCACCGGAGAAATGGAGTTTTCACACGACGACCTCCCGAGCTGACTCTTCGTAACTTGAACTAAGTTGACGTTGAGTGTCAGGGATGTAGGGGAGAGATGTCCGATGTGGAGCACTTATGATCAGAGAAATTAAGAAATCTCCAGGGCGAGGAGTGAATTTTTGAACAGAATATTTCCATGTATGACGCGCGATTAATGTTAGAGATTTCGGGAGTTGATGAAGAAACGTCATCTTGAGAGGCTGATTTTTGGTTTCAAAGTTTTCACTTGTTCAGACCTCAAACCTGCCCTGGTGGAAATATTTCTCTGAGAATTTCTGAAAATCTCTGAAAAACTCTCAAAATTCGAACATTCTCTGTAAATCTCTGCAAGTCTTTACAGAATTCAGAATTACTGTGAAAATCTCTGAAAATTGGAATTTCCACCAGGGAGCCATGGCTCTGAATTTGTCTGAATCTCCCTGAATTTCTTCGAGTTTTTTCAAATCTCTGTCGATCCTCTAGAATTCCATTCATTTACACTGTGAAAAATAATCGGAATTTCACTATACGCAGCATTCAGAAAATTCCGGGCATGGGATGGGGAATCAATTTCTGATACATGTATATGAAATTTCTCACAAATTTAACTGAAAATTTCTAACGCATGTATGTGTTAATACACTTCCGAATATTTATGTGAAGTTTCCCATAGAAATTCTTCACAGTGTAGATTCCAAAGCTTCCTCTGAATTTGTCGGGATCTCTCTAAATTTCCCTGAATCTATTGAATCTCAGAACTTCGTGTACTCAGATCCTGAAGATTTCTTCAAATTGGTCTGAACCTCTCTGAATTTCTTTGAATTTTTCTGAATCATCCTGAATCCGCCATTATGTTTTTGTCAGTAGTATTCCATGTGGATGCTAGGGTGATTAAGAAGAATCAGAATAAAAAATCAGAAGAAATATGTTAAATTTTTCAAATAATGAATATTGTGATCAATGATTTTTTAATTTTTTTTTTTTCATGTGAATTTCCCTGAATTGTCCCAAATGTATCTGAATCCTACTTTACAATTGAATTCACAATTTTTCCCAATTCGTCGAGATTTGAATTTCTCTGAATCTCACCAAATAGTACTGAAACTTCTTGAATCCCTGTGAAATCTGGGACTGGGAGAATTTTCCGATTTAGTTTTCTCTGAATCTTGCTGAATTCATCCGAAGCTATCAGGAAAGTTCAACGCACAATTTTTGTGAATACCTCAATCTTTGAATTTTTCTGAAACAAAAATTTCACTCCTTGTATTTTTCTCTGAATTTTCCTGAATTCGTCTGAATCCACTCAAGAATTTGGACGCACATTTTCCTTGGTTCGCCTGCCTGTGAATGCCTTTGAAATCTTGGACCAACAATTTTAGATAATTTATTTATCCCTGAATTTCTGTGAATTCCTCTGAATCTCTCTGAATTTCTTCAGAGAATTCAACGCCTAATTTTTCCTAACTCATCTGTCTCTGAAACTCCCGGAGTACCTTCGAACTCATGGACTAAAAATTTCGCTCAATTCACTGAACTTCTCTGAATCTTTCTGAATTCTTTTGAATTCTTGTAAAAATGTTTAACCAACAATTTTTCCTCGTCTACCTGTCTCCTCCCTTTCCCCTAAATTCCTTTAAAATTCCTCTTCTGGATTTCCCTGAATTCCTCTGAAAAGTCCAACGCACAATTTTTCCTAACCAACCTATCTCTAAATTCTCTTGAATCTTTCCGAATCACACTGAATTTTCACTGAACTGCCACTAAATTCTCCTGAATCTCTCTAAACTTCTCTGAAACATGAAGTTCTAAGAAAGATATTAAAAATTCATTAGGGGTCTTTCTGATACAGGCCTTCAAGAACAAATCATAGAAAGAATTGAGATATCGTTTTGAAAACTTGTAGGTATGTTTATTAAACACTGAATATTACAAAAAATGTTTTTTTCAGATTCGAACAAATTTTTTTATCGTTCCACTAATTTAAAGAAAAAAAAACACTCAAAAATGACGGTGGGAGTGGTTTGGGGCGAACGGATGATCTGAAAAAGGAAAAACACATGGCAATTTTCCACCCTGAAAAATCGATTTTTTCGAAAAGTGGTCGCCGTTTTGTTATTTTTTGATGGAAAAAAAATATTCTAGTCCATGCGATAGCCACTTTAAGAAGGAATAATTTGCCATGTTTTTTTCCTTTTTCAGATCATCCGGTCACCCCAAATCACTCCCACCGTCATTGTTTTAATGTTCTTTTGTTCAAATTAGTACAACGATAAAAAAATTTGTTTGAATCCGAACAAAACATTTTGTGTGATATTTAATGTTGGATAAACATACCTACAAATTTTCGAAACGATATCTCAATTCTTTCTATGAGAAAAGAAAAGACTCCTTAAAACCGACCGATCATTTGGAACACTACACGGAGAAAAAAGATCATGGAATGATCGTTAGAAAAGATAGTAAACTGGTGACAACTACAAATTTCTGTACACAGTCGCTAACAGGGACGAGTAATGGTTCCTATTTTGGTATACTATATTGTATTTTAATATACCAAAATAGGAATCATTACTCGTCCCTGTTAGCGACTGTGTACAGAAATTCGTAGTTGTCACCAGTTTACTATCTTTTCTAACGACCATTCCATGATCTTTTTTCTCCGTGTAGAACATTTATGGAACAATATTGGTTCAATTATTATATTCCAGGCACATGTGCCAATTCTGGGACAACTTTGCAAACTCATGCCAACATTGCGTTGTTTTGCAGCCCTATCGTTCGCACAAGGTTCCATCAAGTACACAAACTTTATAATCCTCATTGGCGTCTCAGATTTGTTTCCCTGTCATTCAATTCCAGACAACCCACAGACACGATTTTCAAAGTTCGTTCATTAAACAACGAAGACATTTTTGATGAGTTTAAAATATACATGGAAAATGCGATATCGTTCCTAGGACGAGGATTGTTTCAAACTTTTGGTCAACCTAAAACCGCCCACATGGCTATTCCATGAATGACTTATGACGTGTACGATTATATGACTTACCACTCTACAATGTCTGCATCCGCTTAAATTCGTGTTTAAGTATACGAGCACGTATGGATCATTTTATTGTCCCGTGTGTATGTATTCTTATACCGTGTACCGATTTGCATGTGCCGAGTCGTGGGCGTATAACATATCGAGGTCTTTGGTGTTCAACGCGAGCATAATAGAGACCACGTATTTTCGAGGGGGAAAAAAAAGTTTTTATTGCTCGAATACCGAAATCTCGTCGCGGTTGTTAGTTTACTTCATCATAAGACTTCCAAACGACAAAGAATCTTCCAAGTTTCACGTTCTACAGTTGCAATTCGATGACTCTCTTGGTTTCCTTTTCTCTTTCTTCTTTGGAAACGAGTCGTAAAAAATTGCATGGAATTTGAAAACTTCGTTGATGTTGGATGGTGTTTTTTTAAAAGTGAGATGAAAAATCGGTGGGGAGGAAAATATATTTTCGGTTGTTGAATTTCAATTTGCATCCTGATTTTTAGTAGGTTCGCAATTCTTTTTTTCAATATCAAGGTTTGAGGAATCTCTTTCTCATAGATCCACCGCTTTGCAACATAGCGAATGGTGTCGAGCTCGAGTATGTAGCATCCCATGTGGAAATTGTCGGGGTTGACAAATGGCCCAGTACTGGCAAGTTTGTATTTGCCAAACTTTGGCCAAAACAACTGGTCTCCGTACAGTGCCATGACTCTTTTTTTGTTCGACGGTTTTCAGACGGTATTGGTTCGCTTCATGGCAATCAATATTGATTGAAGAACACCTAGGTTGTAGAAAAACGAAACTGTGCCAGTAGTGATCCGGAGTTGGTAATATTTCCAAAGGTTACGCAGAGACGGTACTACGCCAGCATCGACGCCATGTAGTTTTCCGACAGAATTGGTACTGGATCGGGGATCAACCCATCTCCGGGGCTACCCTGGTGGAAATATTTCTCCGAATTTTATACCAAATTGAGACGTTTTCCGAAACACTTCACTCATAGTCACCTCTCCGAATTGGAAGATTCAGATTTTTCTCGAATTTCTCCTCGAAAAATCACATTGTTCTCCGAATTATTCATTTGTCCAGCGTAATTTATTTCGTGATCGAAATATTTCTCCAATCTTTTCCGACTCACTCCAAAATTTTCTCCGATTTCTCCAGATTTTCTCTAAATTTCATATTGAATTCACGAATTTCTTCGAAATACTCCGCCTCAAATGATTTTTCTGACTCACAAGTTCAGATTTTCTCCGAATTCTTTCTGAAATGATTATAGTATTCTTCGAATTATTCATATTCTCAACATAATTCATTCCATAATCAGAATATTTTTCCGAATTTCTCCTAAGTACTTCTGAGGGAGGATGGGAACTGTTCTACTCAACCTTTGACAATCCCGCCGATTTTCTCCGAAAATTCCCTAATGTATGGGAATTTGAATATAGATAAAATTCGGAGAACTTCGGAGAGGCAGGTACTTTCCACCTGCTTTCGTAGCCATTCGAAGACAATCGGATTAATTCATCTCGCGTTTAAATGTCGATGAGTGATCCGAATTCCTCCGAATTTTCTCGAGAAAAACAGGCCACTGAATTTTCAAAAATATCTCCGATTTCCTCCGAATTTTTCCTCAGCGTATAACAAGAACAACTTGCCAAGAGATTCGGTGAATCTTTCATATGCTAGCTGTTCCTTTATCTGTGCCTCAGATAAAGGATAGGGTTAGGAAGGCAGGAGAAGTGATGAGGGTAGTTTGGGGAATAGGGGAGAGGATTTTTAAGGGGGATTGGAGGAGAAGGATATGGTTATGGGATAAACTGGCTGGGAGTGTAATTGAATATGGGGCGGAAATTTGAGGATGGAAGGAACGGGAAGAGGTGGAGAGGTTGCAAGAAAGGTATATGAGATGGTTACTAAAAGTAAATAGGGAGACGCCAGGATACATGGTCAGGGAGGAGTTGAAGGTGGACAAAATGAGGGTAAGGTTGAAGAAAAGGGCAATAGAGTTCGAGAGGAAATTAAGGGAAGGTAGGGTGGGAGAGGTAGCATTGAGATGTAGGAAGGAGATGATGAAAGAAAGAGGCACATCAAAGTGGGAGCAAGAAAGAAGGGAAGGGTTAGAAGATGTAAACTTGTTAGAGGAGGTGACGGGGGATATAAGGGATACGGGGGTGAGGGAAATGGGATGGATGGAAAGGGACAGGGAGATGCAAGCAATGGAGAGATGGAAAAGGATAGTGGGATCGAGATACAATAGATGGTATAAGGAGGTGATGGTGGAGGGGGTACCTAAGTATTTGGAAGAGGGAGGGAGAATGTGGAGGGGAAGGAGAATAGCGAGGTTTAGGTTAGGAAATGAGATGAGGGGAGGAAGATACTGGGAGATAAGGGAGGAGGAGAAGAAATGTAGGGTATGTGGGATGGAGGAAGAAAACTGGGAGCATGTGTTAGAGGTGTGTATGGGAATGGATGACAGGCAAATAGGGGAACAGATCAGGGAAATATTAGGAGAGGAGGGGAATGGGGAGGAATGGATGGTTAGGTTGGAGAAAAAGAGGAAGGAAGGATTTGGGGGGGGGGGGAAGGGGAATGCGTGGATGTATGGAAGGATGAATGAAATGATCTCTCTCTCTCTCTCTCTTTAAAGAATGATGTGTGGTTAGTGATAAGTAGATTAAGGAGATTAGGTTAAGTTGAATTAGGTTAAGATAATTGTAAGAAGAAGAGTGTAAGGAGATGTAATGGAGGCGCCTGTAAGTTCTGTAAACAGGCGCCGAAAAGAAATAAATATACATACATACATACATACATACATATGCTAGCTGTTCCTGTAGAAATTCGAGAAAAATCAGAATAATTCCTTTCTTCGAAGAATTTGGATCATTTTTCCAAATTTCTGCGAACTACTTCTGAGGGAGGATTGGAACGGTTCTATTCAACTTTTGACAATCCCCCCGATTCCCTCCGAAAATTCTCCAATGTATGGAAATTTAAATAAAGATAAAGTTCGGAGAACTACGGAGAGGCAGGTCCTTCCCACCTTTTTTCGTAGCCATTCGAAAACAATCGGAATGATCCATCACGCGTTCAAATGTTGGTGAGTGATCAGAATTCCTCTAAATTCTCTTGAAAAATACATATCAATAAATCTTCAAACATATATCCGATTTCCTACGAATTTCCCTCAGTCTGACAAAAAATCATGCCTAGAAATCCACTAAACCCTCTATTTGTTACATGTTTTCGGAGGAATTCGGAGAAAATCGGAATACTCGGATCGATTGAACAATTCAAGTAATTTATATGACTCTCTCTAAATTGCTTCGGAGAACATGTGGAAATAGTTGCATTCAATTTCTGAAAATTTCCCGGATTCTCTCCGAACATTCCCTAATATATATTGAACACATATATGGATGGAATTCGGAGGAATTCGAAGGAAACCGGTATGATTTACTTTCAAAATTTAGTGAGAGAGTGTTCAACTTTTGACAAAAAATCACAAATTCTTTCGAATATGTTGCATTCGGAACATTTCAAACTTCTGGATTCCCTTTTTCCGATTAGCGGAGGAATTCGGACCACCACAATAAAGATATTTCTCTTCAAAACTTCAACAATTTCTCTGCAAAACTTCATTATCGCAATTCTTAGAGAAAGAAAGAATTTTTTCAACAGATTCATCTTCCAAAACTCTGTGAAATTCTGCATATTTCTGAAAATTTCTATTGCCAGTAAAGGTTTCTCTGTACATTTCCAACTTATTGGTCAAAGTTGTTTTGCTGAGAAATGTTGAATTTTCTCAACATTTTTCTACTTGATAAGTGGTGGGAACATTCGATGAGGAAAGGAATTTTCTCCACGAATTCATACATTTCTCTGCAAACTACATTTGCAGAAAAAAATTTGAATTTTCTCTTTATTTGTCTATTCCAAGAATATTACGGCTTGTGGCGGAGAGTTGAGTTTTCTATACAAATTCATACATTTTTCTCAAATCGCATTTGCGGAGATAAAGTGAATTTGTTCAAATTTTTCAATCGACTCAAAACAACTTAAGTAAAATTCACTAGTAGGCATTGAAAAAACCTCTCTCCCACGACCCACTCATTTTTCCTTTCGGAGGATTCTGAATCGATTAGTCTATATCCGACGGGAACGAATTTTTTAAAATTTTCTATCGATTTGACCCAGCACTTGGAAAAATTTACAAGTTAAGGTCGAAAAAAACCTTTCTCCCACGATCTATTCATTTTTCGTTTCATAAAATTCTGAATCGATCGATCTATATCTTACAGGGACGAACTTTCAAAATTTTCTATCGATTTGACTCAGCACTTGGAAAAATTTACAAGTTGAGGTCAAAAAAATCCCCTCTCCCACGACCTATGCATTTTTCGTTTCAGAAGATTCTGAATTGATTGGTCTATACCTCACGAAAACGAATTTTTCAAAATTTTCCATTGCGATGATTCCCATAAGTGGTACTTTAAGATTACTGTAGTCATCTCGGAGATCCGCTGATGTGATAGAGGCTTTGCTTCTCACTCGCAGGACCCAGGTTCGATCCTCACTGAGGAAAGTTCCTAAAAATGGACTTTCAATGTGGTGTCTCTTCCGTAATGTCATTCAAGTCGAACTGGAAGGAGATTTGTAGAGATAAACTCTGAACAAAAATTTTTTTTCTCAAGCAAAAGTGAATAGATAAAACAGAGATTTGTAGAGTAATGCAGAAATATGCAGAGAAGTATTCAATGTAATATGGAGATTTGGCGAGTTTTGTACGAATTTTGTGGAGAAATTCATAAAATATTACGAAGATTGGAAGAATTATGTACAATTTTGCAGAGTAATGCAGAAATTTGTAGAGTAATATTTATGGTTGAAAATTCTGCAAATTTCTCAAAGCGTCCGAAATCTCACAGTTATGTAGAAAAATCTGAAGAGTTTTGAAGAATTTTGAAAAGAAATATTTTTATTGGGGCATTCAGGAGGAAATATGAACATTTCGTCAAAAAACGAAGATTTGCGAATGTTTTTCATAACTTTTTCTCCGAATTCCTCCGAAACTTTCAAAAATGAGAAATTCGGAGAAATATTCCCACCAGGGTAGTGCCATGTATACGAAAATTCCGGTTCCTGGTATATCCTCCATTCAAATGTAATTCAAGAACTCTTTCAACCACGTTGGAAATTGCTGATTGAAGCTTCATGCAGGAATTTCTAACAGTGCATGCTATTGCTAACGCTGTTTGTGCATTGGCTGGATATAAAGCCTCTACGCTAGGTTCATAAATCGTGTACTTAATTAGGGAAGCTTCCATGAAATATAAAAAGGAGGGAAAAAAATCAAAGCCCGTGTAGGGTATAGAATATTTCATTATACAAAATCGGATCAAGCAAAAAGTCGATGTCAAGTAATATCAAGAATGTGGCAAAGCATCGAACGGTGAAGGTCGTCGATACGGGGGTGGTGGACAACAACTCAGGGTCTGCCTCACCACAAAACTTCAGGAAAAATGCGGGCTTTTTTTGTACATACATTCAGAAATGTGTGATTATTACGTCTCAATTTTAGAAACCTTCTTTCTCGACCTTCTTTTTTCCCCTCAGATAATTATTTTCTGTTTTTTCTCCCCTTTCCAACATTTTTCATCGACAGAGAGAGAGAGAGAGAGAGTGTAGTTCTATTCCTGACAATGCGTTGCCAAAAGAAGAAAGGTGTACCTCAATAATCAATAACTCGGAGTTGATGCCACCACCGACAAGTCATCCTCCGACTAATTTTAACTTGACTTACTTGGGAAGGACTTTGATGAAGAAAAAAAGCACAGACGAGGGGCCGCCGTGAATTCACAGTGTTTTCGACAATTAAGAAAATTCATGTATGCGTTCTTTCGGGAATAATATACTTCAAATACAGGAATCCGTCCCCTCTGTGCGAATCCAACTATGCACCACTAATCACTTTGAAGCTAATTCAAATAATATCCATTGAAATTCCAGATGGTTGAATCTCACAGAGATTTCACAAACATCAGCGGTAGGGTTTCCCGCTAAGAATACGCGAAAATGATAATACACGTATCGCATACGAAGTTATTCAATCGCTTTTATCTCTTTATATCCCTGTGGATTAATATCATTGTTTGTACAACAGCAAAATGAAAAATCTTGTAGGATTTTCTTTGATTTGACGATCCAGTATCGTATCCGGGGCGTATCAGATTCGATACATCAATCGCAAACTCGGAATCTGAGAAAAGAGAGGAAAGTCAAACAATACTCTTTCCCGCAAATAAATAAAGTCTTTGTCGAGAAACGGCGGGAGAGATTTCAACAGATTGTATTAAGGTGATCTATTACAATTGTAATGAAAATGCCAACACTGGGCTTATTAGACATTTCTCTCCGTGTAGATACAAATAAGATTTTCTGCCTAGGCTGACAGCAAATAAATTGTTTCCCAGGGCGTATATATATATATATATATATATCCAACGATACGCCTTTTTTCCATCAACATGAATCAAGATCTTTATAACGGCAAAGTAGCACCTCTCGCGGTCTCTCCGTGTAAATCAATATTCCTCCGATATATCGGACAGTATATACTGTCCTTTTAGAAATCATATTGTCCCCCGAAATTCGAAGATATTCAAAAACTACTACTATAGCTATAGCTGAAGCTTCTTGTATTTTCTTTGAAAATTCCACTTGGTATCGTTGGGAGAATTCTTTTAGAGAGAGAGACCCTCGTCCCGACGATATATACGCATATACCATATTTGTAGCAATTTTTCAGACTACTAGCGGGGATTTGTTCCCGACTCGGGGATCGAGTTTCTACCGAGCCGAAAGAAGAAATATGAAATTACCCATTTGCGAGATTCGAAGGAGAAAGGAAAAACACAAAACAAGAAGCAGAAAGGAAGGATAAATCTTTCACGCTCCCAAAAGACGTTCCTCTGTTGTTTTGTCCTCTCTCTCTCTCTCTCTCTCTCTCCTTTTCCTCCTTCATTCGCAAACCTTTCTTCCCTACCCCCTTCTTATTTCCCTCTTCTCAACGATAAACTTATATACAACACAACACAACTCCGTTCAGTCGGCCGGTTGACATTGCAGCCACAAGCTTTTCTTGGTCTCTCATCGGTCCATCTCCATTCGTCTCCCTCTCCCACGGAAATGTTGACCCTGAGCTTGCGTACGTTGAACGTTGACGGTACACGCTCGGTGTTTGACTTTAACGAGCGAAAATAGGGAGCGAATCGAATTGGACGATGCAAACGAGGGAAAACACGAGCCATCTCTCGTTCTAAAATCACCGGAGAGAAAACAGAGAAACGCAAAGTTGAATTTTCAAATCGAATAAATTCTCGACTTATCTCTCATGGTCACTGTAAAATTCCTTCCTTCCTTCCTTCCTTTCCTTCTCCTTCTTGTCGAGGAGAGCGGTTTTTGTTTTATATCTCAGATCGAGGGTACGCGGTTACGTTTATACGTTGGTATATAAATTGTATACGTGAATGAACTATCTCCGCTTTGGTGAAATTCAGGGCCACGTTGGAGATAGGCGGCGCGGTATTGGAATGAACTCGGTGTGAAGACCGTGCTGCACCTCATATACGTCACTGAATTTACCAACGCGTTTGCCAACGCGAAGTTCAATTATTTCGGTTGTTCGCTAATTTGGTCATGGTACGTTCTCCTCTCTGGCATGTGCTTTTTCCACGATCACGTCTGCGCGTGAACGCGATGGATTCTTTTTTTTTTGTCAAACTACAGAAAAATACATGTATGAGGAATATACAAATTTGATTGGAGTTATTGGACGTTTCGTAAAGTGACTGTCGGATAACGATAACGATAACCGAGTTAAGAATTCGAGAATCGAATGAACCTTTTTGGACTGTGGATCGACCTGCCATTCTCAAAGTACGGTTCGCTTGAAAAATGGAACCATTTACTTAATAGGATACGGCTCGAAGGTCGGATATTTATGGCTTGCAGGGGGAGAGAGAGAAAGAGAATTTCGAAAAAGACTCCTCTACTGACCTCAATGAAGATCGTAAGGATTGTGGGAAATAACGAGGTATAAATTTTCCTGATACTTCTACGGGAGAAGTCTATGAATCGATTAACGAAGATCATTCTTCTCTGCATCATTCTGCCGGAAATTGCATCTAGACGACAGCTGGGAACTGGAAAGTCTGTCTGTTCTCAGGGCGAAAGCTCTTGTAAAGCTTTCATCATTGCACGGAAAGCTAATTTTTCAGCAACATGAGCTAGAATTTAGCTGATTACACTGAAGATTTTGCTGTAGCGATTGAAATTTAGGTATTGAAGCTACAAAAATGAATGTACATCTCCCGGCAATGTTAACTACACAATATTCGGACCACACTGTCATGAACTACACAATGTTTTAACTACATTGTTCAGAACTACGTGATATTTTCATCACACCCTTCTCAACTGCGCAATAATTGAACTACTTTATATAGTTCTGAATTAATGTAGATTTCGCGATGATTCTTTATCCGCACTGTGGAAAATCATTGTAGAATTTTCCCCCAAAAAATGGTGGCAGCAGTGTTCCTCCATAGATGGGGAATTTTCCACCATAATTTGGTGGATGTTCCCTCCATTTGTAGATGAGTCAACATTCAAAAAACATAATAATTCTCCAAAGTGGTGAAAAAATCCCTTATTTTTGATAAAAAAAAAAAACAATTCCCCCCACGATGAGGGGACAAAATCCACCAACAGGGTGGAAAAAAACTCCACACATTTTTTACAGTGCGGTTCTGTTTACATTTTATTCAAATTGTGGTACTGGATATTGTTCGAAATCCGACATGAAATTTGGATGGAACCCAACAAACACCTGATGTCTCGAAGATATCTACAAGATATCTTTTAGATATCTAAATGACATCACGGAAGAGATATCTTCAAGATATGTCGAAATGATATCTCTTAGATATCCTCAAGAAATGTCAGGAACATGTCTTTGAGATATTTCTGGAAGACATGTTTTGGATGTCGAATTAGTATAGTCCAAAAGACATCTCGAAAGAGTTTCTAAATATCTATTACACATCTTATGAATTGTCTAAGTCAGAAGGGTAAAAGTGACGCCATATTCTTTTTTGATGTTCTCATGATTTCAAAAAGATATCTCAAAAGTATCTGAAAAGTATCTTAAGGGGTCTGTCTAGTAGCTCGCGCCGAAAAAAACGCGATTTTCGTGATTATTCCTTGGGATACTGGATAAAGGTAATGATATAAAAGTTATTAGGCTTAGTAAATACACTCTTGAAATACATAAAAAAACTTTTTTCTTTTATTTTATACATGTATTATGACCAAAAACGTCAGCCAAACGCAACACCTCGAAAAGTAGGTAGGTCCGCCTTGTTGATAAAATCTCGAAGCTGTGTTGTCTGAAACAAAAAAATCAAAGTGCTTTAGGTTTGGTATGACAATGGCTATGTCCCCTATGAATTTTATTCAATTATTCCAAAAAATAAAAAAATGGTAAAGAAAAAACAAAAAAATTTCAAAAAACCGTTTTTTTTTCGCCGATTTTTGAAAAAAAAATATAGTAAAATTCAAAATTTTTGAAAAAAATTTATAGGGGACATAGCGATAGGTTCAAAGAATATGTGTTTCAAATTTCATGAGGATCGGTCGAGTAGTTTCGAAAATTTCATCAACAAGGCGAGTAAAAACATTGTTTCGAGAATAACGCGTTTAAAATTTTTTTGACATGAAATTCTTAAAAAAAACTTACTTACGCCTAGTCAGCGATGCCTGGACCGGGATACAAAATGGGATACAATATGCCTGGAATACAAAATTCCTTCGGATTGTTCGAAGAGTTGACTTTCTTCCAATCTTTTCCCAAACGAAACCAAAACGATTTTTCAAAAGTGAGTTACTAGACAGACCCCTTAAAAGAATCAACCCAGACAGCAAAAACAACCCTTTGCATTCTTGAAGACTCCTGAAGATTCTCGAGTTATTGGAACAGTCCTCGTTATGTCAGTGAAAATGAATTCAATTTAAATTCAAAGTATTCATAATGGATTCATGTTTACTGTCATAACGGGAGCTCTTCGTGGGGACTCTTTTGCTGTATGGGAAAGAAATCTTGAGTCATGTAGAAGATGTTAAGTGTCAAAAAGATATCTTGTGCAAGACATTTTTGAGATATCTGAAACTTGTTGAAATGTGTCGTATAAGACATCTTTTGGATATCGAAAAGATATCTTCTCCCATGATTTCAAGACATCTTTCAGATACTAATAGATATCTCTTTGTTCGTTGGGAACTGAGTTGGTTCCTTGTTCGGGATTCTTCCGGAATTCCGAAGAATATCCAGCCCTAAAACTCAAACAGGATCCCGAGAAAAACGGATGAAGAGTCACCGCAACACCCGTATTTGCGCCCCAACACTCCTGAATATACTCCATCCGGTTCCTATATCCGGTTTTTTTACACTGGAGAAAATATTTATTTGTCCCCCTCTCCATAAAATATTTATTTGTAGAAATGAAATATTCAATTACATGCAAAAACTGATTACTTGTGGCGAATAAATTCTTTATTTAGAAGACCAATTTATTTGGGGGAAGCATTCCATTATTTGATTCGATTTAATATTTAATTATTCCTAAGAGATATTTTATTGTACTAGGCTGTGTAATTATATCCGACGGTGGAGTGGAAAATTTTGTGAACTACAGGCTCAACTCATACAAACATTTGATTTCCCTTATGAATATTCGCGACAAATAGACTTCTATGAGACTAAGGCTATACGATCAATAGTTTGAAAGTGATAGAGTTTGAAAAGTGCACCTCAATGAAAATCAAATAAATTTTGAGCTTCCGGAGTGGAGCCGCGGCTTTTATCGGTTGGTTGTCGACGTTTCGCCATCATTACAGCTGGCTTTTTCTTCTTCTTCTTCTTCTTCTTCTGGCCACTCCGGAAGCTCAAAATTTATTTAATTGTGCAAGCCGCGGAAGACTGCACAGCGAATCCGTCGCTGGAGCAACTAATATTCGATAAAAATCGACATCAAACTGCTTATAATTTTGTATTTATTGATCTCACATGAAAAATCACTTATAATACACATTATAAGATTGCAAAATGTATTAAAAATTAAAGACTACTGATTCAGGTGCAGTAAGTGAATGTAAATTTCAATCTAAATTATAAGGAACTTCATGTGGATTTTTATTGAAGTTCACTTTTCAGACTCTGTAACTTTGAAACTATTGGTTGTACAACCTTTTCTCATAGAAGTCTTTTTTGAAGAGAATTACATGCCCTACAAAAGTGGTATCATTAATATTTCGTTCTTCTCTCGTCTCACCGAGACTGATCGGTCACTTGATCTCGATCTCGATTTGGTCACGGAGTTCATAATCGACAAAATCAGTATCGTCTCGGTTTCGACAATGCATTTTATACGTTTCGGTATTGTCGAGATTCTCGACTTGGCAGGTATCGTCTCGATCTCGTCCGAAACACTAAGTATCATATGCATTCTGTCGGAAAAAAATTTTTCAACCTCGAGAAATCCAGTTGAGACCCTATCAGACACTGTTGAAACGTTCTAAGAACGTTTCGAACACATTCAAACATTCCTAAAACACGTTACTTCGCACAGAAAGGAAAAAAATTTGCTGGGATAACGAAATTTAATTTCGCTGGGTTCTTCCCAACGAGAACATCAGGCCAAAACTATGTCAAACTTTCTGCGGAACTTAGCATTTTTGTGACAAAATGTTCAGGAACTCTTGAAATGAAAGATGGGCCAGATAAGGCCCGTGTTTGAGGCATCACGTGAAATGAGGTCTCACCCGGCCTATTTTGTGTTTCAAGAATTTCTGAAAATTCTGTAAAGACAAATGATCATTTTGGCAAAATTTTTCAAATAATTTCAACTTATTGTTCCCCTTGAGCTCTTGCTAGAGCAAAGTATTTGTTATCACAACAATTTTGTTAGCTACAACAGCAATTTTTAGCTGTGGCAGCAGAGAATGTGGACTTTCCTAGCCAAATTTCTTTGCTATTTTATATGTAATATGAAAATTTTCTGGAATTGCGAACACTTTTTGCTGCCACCGCTCAAAAATCGCTGTCATAGCTAACAAGATTGCTGGGATAGTAAATAGTTAACCAACAGTTTTGGCTGTCATGGGTAAAAAAATCGTGATCGTAGCTAACAAGATTGCTGTGATAACGAATAATTTGCTGTTCCAGCAAAAAGGACCCAGGGAAATTAGATTTCCCTGTCACAGTGAATTCCTTTTTTTCTCGTGAAACAAAATCAATATTCCTGGAATCCAAGTAACACAAAATATTCTGACAAAATCTGTGAAATATACTCTGTATCGATTATTCTCGCGGAGAACGTGAAGGAATTTTCTAGAACATTTCAAAGAGATTGTTTCGAATATTCTAGGAATATTCATAAAATATGCTGAGTACAATATGTTTTTATATTTGTACAATATCTTCGGCGACTTTTCAGCTGTGGCAGCAAAAAACCTTGACTTCTCCAGCAAAATTTGTTTGCTCTTCTATACATAATACCAAAATTCGTTGAAAACATTTTTACGTCCTTGGAGTTTGAACGACTCATTGAAACGAAAAGGAAAAATTCAAACTTATCCACAATTCGAAAAATCATCGATGTTTATCTTCTTCAATTCACTTCTTGGAACTGCACGGAAAAAAATATGTATGGTAGAACCAGCAATATATCAATCGTCAACATTATATTGCTTGGTATACAAATCTTTGTTATTCTTACAGCAACAGCACATTCTTTGGTTCACAATAATTTTATTGCTAAAAATCACTGGTTGCAATGACAGTATGAGTTGCCATTTTAACTTACAACAAACATTGATGATTTGACAAAACAATATCAAGCCGCGAGAACAATGAGTATCGCTAAATTAAGGGGAGGTTTCCTTTTTTCTGGACCGAAACCGTTTGGTTGGAAATATTTTTTTTCAAAGTTATGGAACAAAAACGAGACCTATCTTCCGTCTTGGAAATTGAAAGCGAACGGTAATTCGAGCGAAGTGTACTTTACATGAATATTTTTGAGTTGGGCGCCCATATATTCATACCTTAGTGAGCAGAGGCACCACATGGACCACCAAATGTCGATACATCGGCCATGATTCCGAAAAATTACAAAGTGCTTCGAATCTTTGAATGCGTTTTCCTCGAAACCATGTTTTCTGAACTGTTGGCCACGATTACTCAAAAACTACTCGACGGATTACATTGTTGTTTTTTTTTATTTCAAGGCTTTCTATTGGGAGTACAAATTAATTCGGTCTGTTTTTTTGGCAGTTTGAGATGCGTTTATTTCAGAAGAACATGAATTAACAAATTAATCAAAGTATTGTCCATCGCTGGCTATCACTTTTTCCCATCTTTCGGGTAATTTTCGAATCCCGTTACGGAAAAACGTCTCGTCTTTCGAGGCGATTCAAGTTAGGAGCCAATTTTCGATTTCTTCGAACGAAGTGAACCGGTGGCCTGCCAAATCGTGCTGCATCTGTCGGAATAACCAGTAATCGGAAGGAGCAATGTCCGGCGAGTACGGCGTGTGCGGTAGAATATCCCACTTCAACGTTTCCAGATAATTTTTCACTACTTTTGCGACACGAGGCCGAGCGTTATCGTGTAAAAGAATAACTTTGTCATGTCTTTCCTTGTATTCCGGACGTTTTTCTCGTAACGCACGACTCAAACGAATCAATTGTAGCCTATACCGATCATCCGTAATAGAATCACCAGGTTTTAGCAACTCATAGTATATAACACCCTTTTGGTCCCACCAGATACCCAGCATGATCTTTGAACCATGAATATTCCTCTTTGGTGTCGATGTTGAAGTCGATGGCAACGATTGACCAGGCATAGCATAGTATTTTCTTTTCTTGGGGTTATCGTAGAATATCCATTTCTCATGTCCTGTCACAATCCGATGTAACAACCCCTTTCTTCGTTGTCTTTGAATCAGCTGCTCGCAAGTGAAAAATCGCCGTTCAATGTCTCTAGGCTTCAAGTCATAAGGCACTCAATTGCCTTGCTTTTGAATCATGCCCATGGATTGTTATCGTACGGAAACTGCTTGTTGCGTAACTCCTAATGATTCCGCAAGCTCCTGTTGCGTTTGACTCGGATCTTCGTCGAGTAAAGCCTCCGATTCCTCGATTTCGAATTCTTCTGGTTGTCCTGAGCGAGGCTTGTCTTCGACACTGAAATCGCCATTCTTAAAACGTCGAAACCATTCCCTACATGATTTATCAGTTGGAGCATTGTCACCATCAACTTCCACAAGCATTCGATGGGCTTCTGCTGCACTTTTTTCTCAATTAAAACAGAAAACTAGCACCTCCCGCAAATGCTGCTTAGTTGAAACGAAATTTGACATACTCCACTGAGTAAAAATCGGGATTCTAGAAGGAACTCGGAGTGATATCAACTGAATATTATTCACAGGTGTCTAACCACTCCCAAGAACAATTGAAATCGGTTGTGACTATGAAACATTCATGAGAGTGAGAGTCATCTTTTCAAACCGGACCGAACTAATTTCTACTCCCAATAGATTTATAGCAGCCTGAACTAAAATCGAGATGATATATGCATAACTTTTATTTTACAGAACTTTAAAGAGCGAAAAAAAGCAAGAAAAACGAAAAAAAATATTCAAATACTCACCATTTTCTTAATCTTTGATTTTCAGCAATGACTGTAATTAAGGCTCCAACGACACTCATATATTTTATGAAAATTCTTCATTTTTCAATTTCCGATCATTTTTTGCAGGTGCTAGAGTGGCCAACAGTAGACCACTTTTGTCTGAGACGATCACTTTATGGGACGCGTCATCGGATACAGTCACGCTATTTTTTAATAAAAAAAATATTTTTCTGTAGTCTCTGATGTATCAAATAAGTAGCAAAAATTTTGAGTTGATTATTTATTTCCTTCTGTGAAAAAAAAAAAATCAAGAAAAAACCGTTGTTTCGGTCAATAAAAAGGTAAACCTCCCTTTACCAAAACAAACTGTCGTAACAGAATCCATTCATTGTCAAAACAACTATATATTTTGAACACATAAAACAGTTTCATTATTCCTGTGAGAAATTAATTTTGATCCATCACAGGAGAAGGTTAAGAATGATATCCAAGTGGAAGACATTTTTCTACTGACCCTTTTTTGGAGAAGTTTTCCTCAGTTCACAAACCTTACATGAGTATATGATAATAGTATATTGTTCATCAAGGAGGGGAAGTGGGAAACTTCACACTCGATGGAAATTTCCCACTTCTCCTCGAGGTAAACATATTATTTTTCCCCACAACTGCAAGGAAAGTGCAGGTTATCTGTTTAATTGCATATAAAATATTCTTATGCATATTTGAGAACGAAAATATAGTTGGTATTTCCCTCCCGCTGCGAGCGAGCGGAAAAAATTCGCTGGGAATTCAGTACTTTCTCCCTCAAAAATAGGTCAGAAAACATCAACTTTCCGTTCAGGTGTGGGAAAAACAAGTTTGACAAGTTTTATTTATTTTTGAAAAATTCCTGTGATTCAAATTCTGATGATTTAATTAAATTCAATGTTCACAATTTCATGTTTGTCTCGAATATATTTTCATCGCAAACTTTGAACGAAGTCGAGGATCACAATACTCAATGATTTACAATAGTAAATGACAATCCAAGTACTCAGTTATGTTCTTGGAGATCTGCTGATGTGACAAAAACTTCGTTTCCTATCCGGAGGACCCGGGTTCGAATCTTGCTACAGCAACTGTCCAACATGGGCCCCGAAATTGTCTTTTCTTCCCAAATGGATCAAAATAAATTATGAGAAAGTGTTGTTAGTCGAAGTAAAATTGGACGAAGAATTTTTTCCCTCAGTTGAAAGTAATATTTTTTCAATATGTAATTATAATATTGTTAATAATCTTGACAATATAATATTGTTGCCAGTTGAGCAATAGCAAGGGTCATATTTTTACGATATTTATTGTGGGTTGATGTACAACAATATTTATTGTTTATAAAATTTAATGCAAAATTTTGAGTTTTTGACGGCTGAAGATTTTTTCATTCGTTCACCAATTTTCCACCACTACAGCTCAAAAATCGCTGTCATAGTCAACAAGATTGCTGTGATAGCAAGTAGTGTGCTGTCACAGCAAAAAATTCACTACCCCAGCAAAATTAGAGTCACAGCGAATTGTCTTTTTCCTCTCTGTGCACTCAAACCATTGAGATATCAAAATTCCAGGAATTTTCATAACGAAAACATATAAAATTATCGATTTGGATATTAAAAATATCTTTCAGATACTTCAAAAATATTATCCGAAAGTTATCCCATTCGAAAGACATCTCGCATATTCCCATGTTCACCGAGTTGAAGTATTCGACAGAAATGAAATTATCTTATCGATCCTTTCCCTTCGATTCACGTGTAAAATTTCAATCACTCTATCATTTACAAGAGGTAAAATATTCAAGAATTTGAAAACCCAAGAAAAGTTAGAACAACCTTCGCGTACTCTACCTATCATTGAATTTTATTTTCGTCATGATTACTTATCTTTGTTTCTTTCGTTTTCATTGACGTCAATCACAATGAACGATGATTCCTCATATCGATACTACATCTAACACGTTATCTTACTATCAATTTTACAATCTATCATTTCCTATACAATAAACACAGGTAATCAAATAAACGACACACGAATGTAACCATAATATCTCTTTAGAATCCACATTTTTCTTCGATTGACGTGCGTCATAGATGATGATGATGATGATGATCATGATAATAAATTGGATTACCGTGAGGGAATTTCCATTGATGCTATTTGAAGTAGGATTGAAAATCCACAATAAGAGACGAACAGACGCAGGGAGATTGCTCTTCTTCTCCTTCTCTTCTTTTGTTCTTTGTAAATTTGGAAAACCAGAGTTGTTTGATTCCCGCGATAAAACCAAGTGCGTCAAAGATGATAAGCTATCTCGTCGTTGATCTTCTGTTGTTATTCTATGATGTCGCGTATCACGTAGAGCGATATCCCAACGTTCGAATGGTAAATTTCATTCGCTGGTAGAAGATACCAACTATGTTTTCTTTATTAATAATCATTGACAGACTTTCTGGGAAGGACACAACGAGTTCTCATTTCCAAGGCATTTATCTCGAGCGGGTAATATACTCATTTTCGATCTTATATATGCGCGTAATTTGGAGTCCAGGGAGAATGGATGTCTCGAATTAGGACGACTCGGAGGGATTTCGATAAATGTATTCATAAATTATTTTGATGGGGTTTGTTCTGGATATTTTTTCCTCCATGTACGATGTTCGAGAGATTTTTTTTTATGTCTGAAAGACATACTTTGACATGAATGGACATTGTAAACGGGTTTTAGACAATTTTCGGACATCGTAGAACTTTTTACGACATGATTTAGATTTTATGAGACCTGAAGAAAACTGACAAATCACAGAATACACTGTAAAAAAAGGTTCACCGGAAGATTCCGGTGAATGTACTGGTAGTTATTAACCTGTGCATGTACCCTAGTAGAAATATCACAAGGAAGCAGGAAGGAATGTGTGGTGAATACTTTCCATTCGCAATTGGTGTTTCATTTTCACAAAAAAACGCTCATTTCATACCTCCCCCCTCGAACTGATAACATTAATTTTCACGATGGGCAATGACTTGGGCTAAGCATAAGCGATTTAGATCGAGCTTAAAACAGGATAAATCTAGTTTCATATCGAGTGAAAGTTCTATCAGAAACTATCTTCCACCACCATCATCCCAGACATCGGAATTCAAGCTTCATGATTACCGAAATGATGTCACCATTTCAGGCCACAGTCAAGTTTCCTTCCAAGGCTTCGCTCATGTTCGTCAGGCCTAAGCCGGACTTGCGTCAATGGTGGATATTTAAATCGTTCCATGCGTCAAGCTCCCCTCGTGAACAACCAGATATTTCATTTTCTCAACAACTTCTCGTGAATCAAAGTGCGATTCACGAGTGAAATGCAAGCGAAACGAATTCCATAAATCATCAAGCTAGCACAAATGAGAATATCCAATTGCGAGCATTTAGACTCATTTAGAATCGCGAATGTCATTTATACCAAAAAATTGCAAGCGTAGCGAACGTCACGTGTGCGTACATGCACCACGGTGCACGAATACATCAGGGAACCGAGCTTCATTTAGAAAGGTATGCTTGGTTTGGAATGACCTTGTCGTGTCCTCACAAGATTTTCGGTTAACCTAATAAAACGGGCTGCTAATCGGGAGTAATTACGACGAACCCCTCTTGCATCACTCCGCAAATAAAAGTGCAAAGGAAAGGATCCAAAACTGCATGAAATAATTATAATTCCACGATGAAACGAGAGGAGAAAAAACATGAATACGTGGCGAAAGAGGAACCGAAAAGAAGAAGAAATTGGAATCGATGAGAGAAATGTTACAGTGGAGCACGGTTAAAGAGACCACCACTGTGGTCAAGGGAACCCACAGAGCGCAGTCGTTACATTCCAGAGTTAAAAATATCCTGGACATTTCGAAAGATACAACATACCGAGAGAAACTTGAAAAATGAATACGGTGGATTATCAATTTGAATTTATGAAGAGCCAAGAGAGTTTGGATTCTTCGGGATCGTCGTATAATAATACGAGCAATCGAGCGGGAATGTAGAAACAAAAACTCGAGAAAGAGAGAGAGAGAATTCCATTTGATCGGGAGGAATAGTTCGGGTGTGTTTCTGGAAAGTCTCTCGAGTTCACGGATAAGTTCTTTTGATAGAAGTGGCGAAAGGAAGATATTCGTTTCCTCTTTACTATGACGAAATTCACGAGGGATTTCCCATGTATTACATTCTCGTACACACACGTATCTCCACATCGCATAGATCGACCTAATAAACTCGAGCCTTGTTAGAGCTTTCTTTCTCTCCTCTCTCTTCTTCACGCTCTTCGCTTCATCTTTTTTTTCTTTTGCTCTATTTATCCAAACCATGTGAGTTTCGGAGGAAACGTTCGACGATTCGATTCATCAACGATGCATCTCTTTTATATTTTTTGGAATTCAACGCTTTGTCAACTGCGTCATGATTTCTCTGAACGAAAGACAAATTTTGGCTGTGATGGTGAAATTTGATTTTCCTGGGTACTTTTGGCTGAAGCGGTACTGAAAATTTGCTGTTGTAGCTAACAAGATTGTTGTGATGACAAATACTCCTCATCTCCAGCAATATTGGATTCGCAATAGTAGAAGAGAAATAGTAACGAAATTGCACTCTGAAAAAACTCTGACAAAACTCTAATAAATCGTTGACATTTTTCTGATTATTGAAAAATCCTGAAATTCAATAAATACATTCATATGCCGTATTCAAATATCATGCGTGAAAAGGTGTTTGAAAATTTTTTAATTTTTTTCTAAAAGTCAGAAAAATGTTAGCAATCCATCAGAGTTTTGTCAGAGTTTTTTCAGAGTGCAATTTCGTTACTATTTCTCTGAAAAAGAATGAAAAAACTCTGAGAAACTCTGAAAAAAGTCTGAAAAAAGTCTGTAAAGAATGTCCCAGAAATATTAGATTTCTCATAAAAATTCCAGAGATTCTCAGAGTTTGTCAGAGTTTCTCAGAATTTTTTCATTTTTTTTCAGAGATTTTTCATAGTTTTACAGACATTTTTCAGCGAAATATTTCCATACGGGTATATCGTTATTAAATGATAGAACTCTATCGTTCCTTATCGTTTTCTATAAAAATTCAAAAGAATATATGGGATTTTATCGTGAAATTAGTATAAGAAAAGTACCAGTTATTTGGAAAAACTAGTTATGTGTTCCAGAATAGGTATTACTTTTTCTATGCGAATTTCACGATAAAATCCCATACATTCTTTGGAATTTTTATAGAAAACGATGAGGAACGATTGAGTTCTATCGTTCAATGACGATATAACTTCGTAAATTCCGTATTCAGAAACCTCATTGAAAACTATAGAAAAAATGTATCGTTTTGTATCGTTCTTTATTGGGGAAATTTAGCAGGGATTGCACTGACAGAAAAACAACCTTGTTGAAACATTTGTGGTCGCAATAACTTGGAATATGGTTCGATCCACCAGGAAATGTGATTGTGATGTCCAGAAAAAAGAGTTGGAGCAAAAATTAACAACATTTTTCAGGTTAGATAAACCAGATTCTTTTCTTGGTGTGATAACCTGGAAAATATAGTTAATTTTGGCTTCAACTACTTTTTCTGGACATCGCAATCACATTTTCTGGTGAATCCCCTGGTAAGAAAATCTCTCTGAAGCTCTCTGAAAATTTCACGTTTCAGAGAGATTCAGAAAGAATCAAAGAAATTCAGAGCAATTCAGTGTGGTTCGGAGGATTTCAGAGACTAGTCGATTGAGAGAACTTGTGCTTTGAATTTTTCAGAAGGATTCAGGAAAATTCAGAGGAACTCAAAGAGATACAGGAAAATTCTGGGAAATTCAGAAAAGAACAAATTCAGTAAAATTCTTGGTCCTGCATTTCAGAGGTGTTCAAGGAGTGTCAGATGCTTCCAGAGATAGATGAATTCAGAAAGATTTTGCGTAGAAATTTTCAGAAATATTCAGAGGAATTTAGAAAGATCCAGAGTAATTCAGGGAGATTCAGAGGAAGTCAGAGAGATTCAGAGAGGAATTAATTCAGCTGAATTTTTGGTTCAGGATTCCAGAGGTATGCAGGGAGTGTCAGAGACTCACAGAGACGGGTGAATTGGGAAAAATTGTGCGTGGAATTTTTCAGAAAGATTCAGAGAGATCCAGCGGAATTCACAGAGATGCGGAGGAAGTCTGGGAAATTCAGAGAGGAATAAATTCAGTAGAATGTTGGTCCTGCATTTCAGAGGCTTTCTGGGAGTTTCAGAGACTTCCAGAGACAGATACATTAAGAAAAATTGTGCGTAGAATTTTTTAGAAATATTCAGAGGAATTTAGAAAGATTCAGAGTAATCCAGAGAGATTCAGAGAAATTCAGAGGAATTCAGAGAAATTCAGAGGAAGCTTTGAAATCTGGATACATCAAATTCTGGGATATTCAGAGGGATTCAGAGAGATTCAGAGAAATTCAGAGGAAGCTTTGAAATCTGAATATATAAAATTTTGTGGGATTCAGTGATATGCGGAGAGATTCGGAGATAGTTGAAGAATTCAGAACGTATCACTATCGGCAAAGTCCCTAACTTCCTCTGGATTACTCTGGAATTGCTCTGAATCTCTCTGAAATTTGTCCCAAAATATAGAGAGATTCAGAGAACTTCAGAAAGATTTTTTTTACCAGGGTCGAACCAGATTTCATCTTATTGCGACCACGAATGTTTCAACCAGGTCGTTTTCCTGCCAGTGTCCCACACAGCACATAATGTTGCAGCAATATGGCAATATTGACGTAATATTACAAATCATAATGTAATATTGCAGCAATATTACGATGTTATATATTGCAATGTAATATCCCTGCAATATTACAGTCTCGATAATATATCATGAATCACACTGAAATATTGCGGTAATATTTTGCAAACAGGAATTTGTAATACACGCTTAAACTTGAATCCTGGCCAATTTCCATGTGAAAATTAGTCCAAAACGGTTTGATATTGTTTTGTTTTTGTATTCATGAGTGGACGTAAAGAATGAATGAAAATGGAAATGTGTGTTGTGTAGTGAACTTTAGCAGTGAAAAAACGGGTTCCTTCTGATTCCAGTTCATCGCAATCGTGTCAAGATCCTTCGAAATGCAAAACCAATACCCCTCCCACAGTTTCATTTTTTTTCGAAGATGGAATATTTTGTAAAATATTATAAAAACATCATTTTAAATTATAAGACTGTCCCTAATTCGGGTCGTAAAATATAAAAAAAATAGGAGAATAGTTTTCTCCTCTGTAGGACTTTTGAATGCCATGAGAAGTAGAAAAAATATGCCTGAACTCACATTTGTCTTCAAAAATCAGGATTTTTCCAATTTCACCACTCAGCAATATAAAGTGAAAGTAATTAGGATTTTTTTTATGACCCAAAAAAATTCATATTCCTTGAAACCCACAAAATTTACAGTTGTTATATAAATTATTAGACTTTGAGACGATACCAGTGCCATGAGATCAGCTGATTTTGTTTGTAAGGTTTTCTGAAACGGGTGAAATACAATTGAAATATCTTGATGTACCTTCATTCCTTACCAATCAAACGAAGCTACATCGAAATATCTATTATATTCCACCAAGCTTGTGACAACCGGGGATTTCCCTCTTTTTGATTGGTTATTCTATTTAAAAGAAATGCATCATTGATCAATTTCGTTAAAATCCCCAGTTGAAGCACTTCCCTGTTCACCCCCTTTGCGAAATCTCCAAAAAAATAATCAGCTGCTCTCATGGCACTGGTATCTGCTTGATCACAATCTTTCGTTTTTCTTCGAGTTTCAAATGACATTTGTCTAGGAACACTGCCGCTCGTATTTCTTGGAAAGGATACTATAGGGAGAGTCCTATAGCACCCTGATGTTAACCAAATTGTTCATACGAGACTTTTCGAATACCTTGCAATTCATTCTCAGAATATTGTTCTATGCCTCAATCGTTGAATACTTAGATGACTGCAAAGAAATACTTTAAAGAGCGATATTCTAAAACTTGTGAAGAATATTCTAGAAACCTCACATCAACAATTCACTCAGAGGGATGCTAGGGCCGAGACGCTAGCTATTTTGTTTATAACATTCAAAAAATCTTCCAATGAAATCAAAATAACGCTGTGTACAGCAGTTCTTCAATGAATTTTGAAAATTACTGTGTACGGAGAGATATTTTGATTCTATTGAATTGATTCTATCCAGTTTGTTGTAAATAAAATGGCCAAGGTCCTGGTATTGGTATCACATGCTGTAAGGGGACACCAGTGTACCCTCTGAGCAAAAATTCTCTTGGTAAGAATTCTCTTAACCAAATTCATAGAAATAGATGAAATTTTGAAGAAATAATCTTCAGTACTTTATCGCAGTGCAGAATCTAAATTTTGAATTTCAAACTTTCTCACAAATGTTGGAAAAGAATTTTTTAGAATTTGAAAATTTGGGCTTTGTATCGCGAATAAAGTATCAACGATTATTTCCTGAAAACTTCAGATACATTCATGAATTTAGTTCAGATAATTCTTACCGAGGAAATGTTTGTCGAGTCCATATACCGTTATATTTTCAACTGCGTGCAATTGGTGTCCCCTTGAAATATTGCCACAATATTACTAAAATATATAATATCGACAGTGGTGAAACATTACTGTGACATCAAAGAAATATGGCTGTAATATTACTGCAATCAATCTGCGCAGACATGAAATATTATGGCAATATCGCAGTAATATTTCCCTGCAATATCATAATATCACAAAATAATATTACTGCGATATCACTGCAATATTCTGTGCTGTGTGGGGTGGAATTATTCCTAAAAATATAGACTAGCGATGAGAAACCCTGAAAAAGATCGATCCTTTTCCTACACAAAAAGTATAGAATTTTTATTCAAATTTATAAAAAATGTTCTCAAAGATCCCCAGAGATTTTGAAAATTTATGAAAATCAATAAACGTATAAACATGAAAAACAATCAACAGATGACATCTTCTTTCATTTATAAAACATAAAAATTCTCTTGTCATAATCGATGATAATACTTTGATACATTTATTCATTTCAAACTCCTTGGAGAGTCCTTTCTTGCTCTCGTTTTCTCTATTACGTCGAATTTATATCGCTAAAGAAGAATTGAATAATTGAATGACGAGATTGTCTTGTTACTCAACCATCGTTTGGTGGTATCGATTGTGTAAGACATAGGAATTTATTTGTCGAATCAATAGCGTTCGTTTTCGGTTCCACCGAGCGTGTTGATTATTTATTCTCTGTGTGAATAGCGAAATGTACATATTATTACGCTCGTCACAGAAATGCTCGAGGATTTTTCCACACGCATTGAAATTTTAATATCGAAATCCTTTCAGAGCGATTGGAAAATTTTCATTCGATCCTGCGAGGGATAAATTGCGGTGAAAAGGTCGAGGCAACTGAGAACGTGATTATTGGACCGTATGGATCATTGATAGAAATCTCATCACAATAAGAACAATGATACCATATTAAAATCCTCATTGATTATGAATATTCGGATGCGGTTATCGTATTATTCGGATCAATTGATGAATCCACTGAATTTAATCATGTAAATATCAGCAAATTTTGTAAATTCTGGTATGGAAGAGGAGGAGATCGTTAGATTTTTTCTAGTGTTTAGAAAACTTGCCGGACTTGGATGTTTATTCAGGATTTTTACTATTCAAAAACAGATTTTTCACCACAGGGAAGGAAGTTGGAGACCCGAGAGTTCTGGAAGACTTTTGAATTCTGACAAAACTTTGAAGGACTCTGAAGGATTTTTGGAAGACAACAGATTTCTGCTAAAAATTTCGAAAAGATTTGGAAGAGAGTGGGACCAAAGCCGAAACGAGACGGGAATCAACGGCTGTTCTTTGTGTTTTGTGGCAGTTTTTGTCCCGATTCCTTTTCGAATATTGCCAATATTTTTGATAAATAGATGGTCCGTTGACGAAATTGTGAACATGTTATTTTACTAGAAAATGTATTGAAAATTTGGAATTTTGCAATTCTGATAGGCTGTTGAGAGAATTTTAAGGAACTTCCGATGAATTTCTCAAAATATTGATTCCAAAAAACATGGCATTTCCAGAGAAGATCAACTCTCTGAATTCCTTGAAGTGGAAAATTCACTTTCGAAGAGTGAAAATACTGCAAGGTTAGTTTCCTCAGCGAAGATGCGCTGTGCGGTCTTCCGTGGCTTGCAAAATTAAATAAATTTTGACCTTCCGGATTGGAGCCGCGTCTTGTATCGGTTTCACTCTGGGAGCTCAAAATCTATTTGAAAATCCTGCAAGTCCAGAAAGAGTGAATTCTTTGGAGTGGAAACTTCACTCTCGAAAAGTGAAAATACTGCAAATTCAGGAAGATTCCATTCCTGAAGAGTGACTTTTCACTCCATAAAAGTGAATTCTGATTCCAACGGAGTGAAGTTTTAACTCGGTTCGAAGAGTAAAATGACACCTCCTTTTAAGAGTAAAAATCTTCACACCAAGACAGTGAGAATTCACTCTTATGGAGTGAAAATTCACTCGTGAGGTGTGGAATCTCACTCTTATTGGACTTGCAGTATTTTCACTCGTTAGGATTGGATTTTCACTCCAAGAAATTTAGAAAGAAAGATGAGGAGATTTTGATTAGAGATGGGGATCTATGGAGAGGATAAATTCTTTTTAATATACACTATATTCGATTTTATAGATTTCAATATCTTTTTCCAGGATCCCTATCTTTGATTCTGGTGGACTCTTCAAGGTCTTTCAGGGTCTAAAATCGATTTTTTCGCTATGACAGCAACTTTTCATCTCTGGGAGCAAAAAATGTTGATTTTTCCATCAAAATGTATTTGTTATTCTATAAATAATACCAAAATTTGCTGAAAGTGCAAACATTTTTTAGTACCACAGCTGGAAAATCGTTGCCGTAATCAACAGAATTGCTGTAATAACAAATACTTTGCTGTCACAGTAAAGAATTCACTACTCCAGCAAAAAGGACCAAGCAAAATTAGATTTTGCTGTTGTACAGTGAATTTTTCTTTTTTCTCGATCTAATAGACCTAAGGATTTTCAGATGTTATTTTCGAGTGAATTGGATTCTTTTTGGAAAGTAAGACAAGCAATATTTGAAAGTCGGGAGAATATGGGCCAGTTCAAGGTAACATGGCAATTCAAGTAGGACCTTTCGGAATATAAAAAGAACTTGGATGTACCCTGACCGCACGGAAAAAGAGGAAATAATAGTTGTGACAGTCACTCACGTTTTTACCACGCTTTTTCCACCAATGTAGCTGAAATAATTGCAGCTGTAGCTAGTTTTTAGCTACCGCAGGAGGAAATCGTAGCTGTAGCTGCACAAGTTTCGTGGCTGATATTTGGAGAGCCAAATAATTTAACTGTTGAATTTTTGCTGCTACCGCTGAATGAGTAGCTGTGAGAGCTAAAACATAGCTCCCCAAGCTAATTTTTAGCTATCCAAATGATTCCTAATTATTGATGGAAAATTCTTGAATGAAATCAAATGCACAAAAAAAAATTGCTATGACAGCGGAACTTGATTTTGCTGAATAGGGGAACGGCGGGTGGTATGGCCCTCTCATGGGAAAACTGAGTTAAAATCACTCCAGAGTCGAAGAATGTCGCTACGTTGTGGAATACAACTTTTTGGAGTATTTTTCTCACAATTTTATTTTATAGATGAATTCATGAAAAATTCTCCGATGTCGGATGGTATGGCCCACCATCCAAAAATCGGTAAATTAGAACGAGAACATATTTTTCAACACAAAATTATTTGTTTTGAACATTGAATATGGTTTTTCAACTCTTACTTAGACTGTGGACTAGATAATTCACATCTGTCGCAATAATCATATAATTTGTCCGTAATATTTGCACAAAGTACATGTGTCCATCATTCACAGGTATGGTGAAAACATGGGGGATATGGTCGCCGATGAAATCTTGGCATAGAATAAGAACATTGTGTATAAATAAATTGTTTGAACAATTTCTGTCAAAAGAAGTGTTCGGTAAAACTGATCCCATCAATCGATTCTAAGAAAAAAAAAGTACACAGCAAACATTTACCCTGAATCGTCATTGCGATTGTTTGTTATAAAAAAAATAGAACACGTATTGGTTTGTTATTTTTCCTCCATAACAATGAACGATCGCAATGTGGATGTAGGAAATTTTTTGACCAATTTATTTATAAACAATTTTTCTACACACGTTTCTCACTTCACTTGGGATAGCATGGGTTTGCCAAGATTCCATCGGTGACCGAGACTATATCCCCCATCATTTCAGCATGAGCTCCAATGCGTTAATGTGGGCCATACCACCTGAATTCAATGTGGGCCATACTGCCCGATCGAGATTTTTGACGAAAAAATTACTCCATAACCAAACAAACAAACATTACCACTTGAAACTCATGATAGGTGTTCTATATATAGGGGGGGGGGGGTAATCCTAGTATGACACATTATTTCATGATCTCGAAGTTTCACCGATACAGTACTCCAAGAACAGGTAAATAGAAAAAGTTAGATCTCTCGTAACACCCTTTATTGACACCAATGAAGTTTCCGCACATGATAGACAGAAACGATCTCTCCGTGACCAAAAGTGTGTAGTGCTGCCACCTAGCGACAGATCCGGGAAACACGTGGTGGGCCATACCACCCGCCGTTTCCCTACTTTTTGCTGGAGCAGTATATTTTTCGCTATCACATCAATCTTATTAGCTACGACAGCGATTCTCCAGCTGTAGTGGCAAACAATGTTTGCTCCTCGAGCAAAATTTGTTTGCTATTCTGTGTATAATACAAAAAATTTGCTACTTTGTTCAATCGTGTTACTCTCCCAGCAATCCAGTCAGCTATTGCAGCGAATTTTCAGCTAGACAAGCAAAAAGATTAGCCATTCTTTATGTAATACCTCGATTTGCTGCGACGACAAATTCTTTTTCTCAGTATGTTCACCTGCACTGTGAAAAATCCTCAAATAAATGTGCTAGCGGTTATCAAATTTGTCAGGGCTATTTCACTGTACCGAGTACTGTAATTTTACAATTTTATCATAAATTTGTGATTCTCAGTTTAGCGATTTTGCAATCTTTCTCGAAATTTGTCATCAGTTTGTAATATTGACATTTAATAACACCCAACAAATGGCGTTTCTGACAACAAATTTATCGTTCGACGCTTGAAATTGCAGTGCTGCGAATATTGAGAATGACGAAAACTATGACAATTACCGAGATAAAAATATTGGATCTACTGAGATCTACGTAGATCTCCTGAGATACATGTGGAACTTTTGAGATATGTGTAGATCTTTTGAGATATATGTAGACCTTTTGAGATATATGTAGATCTTTTCAGATCTAAATTTTGGCAAAAAAAGATCTATGGAGGTCCACAGAGATCTCCAGAGATCTCCAAAAATTTGAATTTTCCTATTTGAATTTCTTATTTTGAATTTGTCTATATTTTTTTGGATTCCTTGCAAAATTGAAATCTTTGGGAGTGAGTTCATATTAGAAAACTCCAAAGATTCTTGCTCAAGTTGGGATGTTCAGATGTAACTGGATACGAACAGATTTGTAGAGATTTTTGCCAAAATATACAGATCCGCTGAGATCTACTCAGATCTCATTAGATCTAATCTTTTTTTCTCGAGTTTTGATTTGATGATCCCTATTCCGAATACCATTTTTAGAGTGTGCCCATAATGAATTTATGTAACTTCTAGCATTTCCACGATCCAAAACGTAAAATTGATGTTCCAAAACTGGGTCTCCTTATTGTCGCTCCTGGAACCAACAATTTTACGCAGGGTTTTTACAGTGTGGGTTCACAAAAAGTTTGGAAGTTTTTTATCTAACATTTTTTGAGTAAATCCACAAAAAACCCTGATAAAATCTCAAAAACATTTTTTTGGGAACCCACGAAAATTGTTTGGAAATTCGTAGAGAATTGGTGGAATTTCAAATAATGTTGAAATTCAAAAATCATTTTCAAGTTTTTCATCATATTTCTCTTCTTGGAAGTTCGAAAATATTCTTCCCAGCCAGAAATGTGAAAGTATTTGAAATGCTTTTTAGCGAAAATTTGGTATTGCCAACAAATTCTCCTGTTTTTTCCCTATTTCTGCATATTTGCTGTTTGTTTTTTTCAAAAAAAAATTCCCCTGAAGATGACATGTTTCGTATTTTTTATTTTATCACATATTTTGGAATGCATTTTGCATTTTGTATGGAAAATGCAAAACGCTTTCGGAAATCTATTATGAAACACGAAATATGGAATATATCATGTTCGGAGAAAGTTTTTCCCAGAAGAAAACCACGAAAACACATGGAAAATGTGCAGAGACGAGGAATATTCAGCAAAACTCCTTGGCAATACCAAAATTTCGCGAAAAAAATATTTGAAATGCTTTCACATCTCTGTTTACAGCGTAGAGTTCTGATCCAAGAACACGTCTTATTCTACAGACTCGCTCCTGAAACTCTTCGGGTTCCTGTTCAACAGGAATCCAATCGGTTCCAAACGAAAACCCGGTTGCCCAGATAACATCAGAAGTCTTCTGAACGTTTTAGCAACATAACCCAAGTTCTGCGCGGCTTGATGTCCGGGGAGTAGGTTTTGATATGTTCAGAGAACCTCCATCTTTAGTGCGCCCGAATACGCTCCCGGTACGTTCTTTTCATCTCACACGGAACGTCCTTAGTATGTTTTCCAAACGTACTTTCATGGAAACTAACCTTTACAAACATATGTGTAGTATCGCAGAATGTCATTGACACCTTTATTGAACACATCCCCAAAACGTCGCTTGGTGAAGATAAATAGAACATTACGGAACATTTGTATGTCCCTGGGCCGTACATGCGACGTTCTTAGAACGTCCTGGGATCTCATTTGAACGTTCTCTGTGTGAGCAAGTACGTTTTGTGAATGTTTAGAAAACCTCCCGATGCTATCCGGGTGATCCTGGGTGAAAACTTGAAGAACAGATTTCATTCTCGCATAGATCATGTTAGAGTTCATGTGGATAAAATTCTAGAATTGCGCAAAAAAAATTGACAAAATCTGATATGTGTTCTGCAATTTGAACTACACTGAAAAAATTACCGTATATAAGTTAAAATCCTTCAAACAATTACTGTACAACCTGTAAAAATGAGTCAGTTTTCAAACCATTGAAAATAATATTTCCGACAAGTTTTACATAATGCATAGTAATATTTTGAAAAATTCCCACTTGTCCTTCAATTACTGGAATTTCACGGTAATCTTTCAAATCAAATTCTCTCAGTGCATTCACAAATTCTGAATAAATAATATGTGAGTCTGGGATAGTACAAGATACCGTATCTGTACCCGTATTCTCAACATATCCACTCCATTTCACTCATTCCATACCTTTTTTGACCACCACCACACTTTTTTTCCCTCTCCCCGCTCTGAAAAACAGTGATAAAACTAAAGAGTCGACTACAAAAATGAATTTTTCTGTCAGGATGATTCATTCGTATTACCATTGTTCAACAACTTCACCCAAGTATATACTTTTTCTCCTTTGTTCTCTTTTTCAAGAGCCAGACTCGAATTATATATATATATATATATTCTTATGGAGATCTTCTCGAATGACTGATTCGAAAACTCTCTGCAAAACCCAGAGCTCATTTGAAAAGTTGAAGATGCGTCTCTTCTCGGTACATCTTTTCGTGAATGACAATGACAACCATCCTATTAAAATCACAGTACCGAAAAACTGTGTAATATTCTTCAATTGTTCGATGAGAACATGGTATGAGATATTCGTACATTCCCCTACCCTATCACGTAAATCCAAAGAAAAACAAAATTTTCTATGAAATATTGTAAAATCCTTCTTCTCAAAATAAAATCCTTGTAAAAGAGAAGAAGAAGAAAGAAAAAAGCCGGCTAATTAAATTGAAAGCTGGAAACTAAAGTTTCATTAATTTATCAAAACTCATTTTATATCGTGGGAGCTAGAAAGTGTCTCGAAGGATAGAGAGCAGAGTATTGGATATTGTACAAATTGAATTGTCAAAAACAATTGACGTCAGCAACCACTCGGTTCGAATTCTCCAACTAAAACAGAAAGGATTGGTATACGTTTGGCGTTTCTTTGGCTCATTTTCATCGTATCGTAAACCAACGTTATATGCGAAAAACAACCAACTCCAATCCAATAAATTCTATTGGGATACGAGCCTAGAAGATATAACTATGATCGTGTAGTATCGGCCGAAACTGTGTAATCATAAATTTTATTTGCAATAATAACTTCGGAAGAGAAGAGCCATCGGAATCCACGCGTTCTTCGAGCCAACCGGAGAGACTCGAAAAACAACGTTTTGAAAAATTTTTCATATCAACATATATAGCACACGACGGAAGCTTGGAAATCAAAGGAACATTAAACAAGGATTTTTTTCCCTTCGATCTAACACGTTATGCTCTTGTTACGAGAATTCATGCTGCGCTTTGTTATCTTTATTAAAGAAAAATCAACAGAGAGGAACGGCCTTGACCACAGGCCTTTAATTCCTCGCGAGCATTGATCGAACGGAAGCATTAAATCGCGCTGAGTCGTAAATTCGTCGACCTCCTACTCCTTTTGTTTCAACCTTTTCTTTCCGCTCTTTTTTTTCCTCTTCGTAAAGATACTTTCCCTGTCTCGATTTCATTTGACACAAATTTTCAATCATAAAGCGTGTACACGCGCGAGGACGACGGTGAATTATATGTACTCTTTGGGGAGAAATGCAAATTTGTTGACCAAATTTTAATGAAACCAAATGTATCAAAGGATTTTCAGAACAGAGTTCATGCACGGTATAGAGAGAGTATTCGAAAGTGAAACAGAAACAAGGTTAAATCTCTGCTGCCTGACCATATCCAACCCCATGCGGCTTTCGGTAGACACAGCTTTCTCGTTTCCTCGTTTCGTGAATATTACATCTCTATTATCGTGCAGAAGCAGCCGTCAAAGGTCGGATGAGCAAACTGGAGGATGGAATCAACGTGAAAGCCCTTTGAGAGAGAAAGGTGGTTTTACTCTCATTGGAGAAACAAATTAACCCACCTCTGAATTGCGATCAATTCCGCAGCCGTGAAAGGAACATATCTCGGGCATTTTTCTACTCCCAGACGTTTTTTTCCATGAATTTCGCTCTGATTCTGCTGGATTGTTCAAATAACCGCACCCTGGGTTTTGTGTTTCAGAGAATTCCAAGTTAGGAATTTTTCCGGGCGTGCTATTTTGAATATAGGCCCCGTATGGGCACTGAGGAGTCTCTCTCCAAGTCAGAAACACCCATATCAGGCCTATATGGGGCCACGCTGCATTATCAATTTTTTCCCCGGTTTTAAAAATCTAGGCACACCAACTACAGCCCTGATAGGGCCTTGCGAGGCTTTCCGTATTCTCCCGAAGCTCTTGATTCAAGCAAACCTCTATACAACCCATGTAGGGCCAAGCTGTATCTCCAAAGTTTTCCCCGTTTTGAAAATCTGAATGCACCCAACTACAGCCTCCACAGCGCCTAACCCTCATATTAATTCCTTTTTTGAATATAAACCTACTTTTCAAAGCAAATTTACTGAAATCGTATCGTTAAGTTCGACTTTTTGCGGTGTATGCCCCAAAAAAAATATTTCATCCATGCATACTGTGTTCACACTATCAGTGAGCATTGTCAAAAAATCGGAAAAAACATCACTGTATGGTTAATTCGAAGACTCAATGAGGCTGTTCTGCTTTTTGATCCAGTCCGATAATGTATGATCATTCCAGGCCCTGTCTGGACTCAAGTCGAAGTGGTTTGGGTACAGATAGGGCCTTGGATAGCCCAATTTTCAATCGAGGAAGTTTCCTTCTCGCAATATTCATTCAATTCGATGATATTCGCAACAATTTATTATCCTTTCAAAGGTCCTAGTTTCATCGCCTACATCAGCTTCATCATGGATGGCCCACATAGGCCCAAGTTGGGAATACTACGCAGGCTCTGAAGATGAGTGCGTGACAATCCCGTCTAGACCCTATAACGGTAACCAAAACAGGGCCTGAAATAAAACGAGGACGCCCAGTTTGGCCCAAACTGCCGCCAAAACTTAATTTCCACACGGGTGACAAATAAAAGTTCCTCAAAATTTTTCCGGAATTTCTCTCAGAGGTTTGCAGTGAGATTTTGAGGAAACTTTTCCACCAGGAGAGTCAATGGTCGGTTGGAAGTTGAACGATTCAGCGTCCAGTGCTTTAACTTCCATTCGGAAAGTTCATTGCAATCTCTTCGGGATTATCAAATGATTACAAATCAATGACAAATCCCATGATACAGCAAATAGGAATAGTCTTAAGATATAGACTCACTTTCATCATGGGTTATTTTCTCTCGATTCAATCCTGGGCATTCTAAAGTATGCCCGGGACCCGTAAGGGTATAACTCAGGCATCCAATATACGAGTTTCCCAAGCACGACCCATGTGGGCCCCAGTTTGGGTTGCTAGTGTACTTCCCGGATATTTTAATCTCGGGATGCCCACCCACAGCCCATATAGGCCCTGGGCAAACCGCCATTGTCTCACCCAGGTATTGCAATTTAAGCATGCCCAGTCACGCCCCATAGAAGCCCTGGGTGGGTGACCGTTGTCTCCCGGATAGCATCGGGAGGTTTTCTAAACATTAACAAAACGTACTTGCTCACACAGAGAAAGTTCAAATGAGATCCCAGAACGTTCTAAGAACGTCGCACATTAGTTTCCATGATAGTACGTTTGGAAAACATACTAAGGACGGTCCGTGTGAGATAAAAAGAACGTACCGGGAGCGTATTCGGGTGCACTAAAAATGGAGGTTCTCTGAACATATCAAAACCTACTCCCCGGACATCAAGCCGCGCAGAACTTAGGTTATGTTGCTAAAACGTTCAGAAGACTTCTGATGTTATCTGGGCTAGCCCAAGGATTGTAATTTGGGCATGCCTAGCCACGCCCTGTATAGCCCCTGGGCAGGCGACCATCGTCCCGCCCCAGTATTGTAATTTGAGCATGTCCAGCCACACCCTACAGGAGCCCTGGGTTGGCTATCATTGTTTCCCCTATTAAAAATATCTGACAGAACTAGACAACATTTTGGCCCAGGTCTGACAGGTTTGTCCGACATTCTTCGGTTTGTACATCAGTTTGAAAACTCATGGAACTGCCAGACAGAGACGAACAGGACCTGTCAGATCCGGGTCGAAATCCTGCCTGGTTTGAATTTCATTTCATTATTTCGTGTATCGAAAGTTTTTTGTTCGTTCGATTTTCTTCAAACGTTGGGAGGAAATAATGAACAAAAAATATTTTTGTCAGTGTTATTAACCTATATGGGCATTTCTCTGTGAACTGGGCAACTATTTCAAGAAATCTGTCTAGGCGATTTTTTTACTCATATACTTGATAAACCTTATCCAGGGAGTACCAATATATTCACATATTTATCGATAACCAACAGATGAACCAAAAATATTCCCATTATTTCAGGAAATATTGGTCATTATCTGAAATGGTCGATATAGGGGACTGTTGCCCATGTCAGGGGACTGGTATTTGAATGAAAAATACCATTTCAGGCAAAATCAAATATTTTTTATTGCAATAACACTTCACATCGATACGCTCGCTCGTTACACCGAGTATAACCTAGCTTTTCAGGTGGAAAGTGTCTTTTCAAAAAATGACAAATCCATGTCAAAAAATGAAAAATCTTGTGTTTCAATTGTGCTATGCACATACAACAAAGAATGTACTTCGATGTGATAACAATTTTCTTTGGCTAAATCAGCCGAGATCGATACATATACAGGGTGACCCAAGTCGGATAGATTACCAGGTGTGTAAGTATGAAACCGGAATTTGCCCATAGGTGGCGCTACATGTCGATGCAGTTACCGACACATCACGTCAGCGGTGTCTTGTTATTGTATTGATATCCGACAAAGATTTCCAACTCACAATAACACGAGTTTCATTCAGTAGCATTAGTTTATTAGAGATAAACATGTCGAGTTTTGTGCCAACCAATTACGATTTGCGGACAGCACTACTTTTCTGTTTTCATCTGAAGAAAACCGCAGCCGAATCGCATCGAATGCTTGTGGAGGCGTTTGGTGAGCATGCTCTCGGTAAAACACAGTGTTTCGAGTGGTTCAAACGGTTTAAAAGTGGCGATTTTGACGTCAGGAACGAAGAACGTGGAAGGCCACCGAAAAAGTTTGAAGACGCTGACCTGCAAGCCTTGTTGGACGAAGACCACACTCAAACACAACAACAACTGGCGGATCAGTTAAAGGTGACCCGAGAAGCCATCTCCCCTCGGTTGAAAGCCATGGGAAAGATACAAAAGGTGGGGAAATGGGTTCCACATGAACTCAACGAAAGACAGCAGGAAAACCGCAAAACATCATGCGAAATGCTGCTCGCCAGGTTCCAAAGAAAGTCATTTCTTCATCGAATTGTGACTGGCGATGAAAAGTGGATATATTTCGAGAATCCTAAGCGCAAAAAGTCATGGGTTACTCCGGGTGAACCATCAACATCGACGGCAAGACCAAACCGCTACGGACAAAGACACTGCTGTGTGTTTGGTGGGATCAGAAGGGCGTAATCTACTACGAGCTGTTGAAACCTGGGGAAACTGTCAATACTCAACGCTACCGACAACAAATGATCGATTCGGATCGAGTTTTGCGTGGAAAACGACCAGAATACCAACAAAGACGACACAAGGTGATTTTGCTGCATAACAATGCACCAGCACACAAAGCAAAACAGGTCCAGGAAACGATAGAGTCGTTCCGTTGGGAGATTCTTCAGCACGCGCCTTACTCACCGGACCTTGCCCCATCCGATTACTACTTGTTTGCATCGATGGGACACGCACTTGCTGAGCAGCGCTTCACTTCTTACGAAAATGTACGAAAATGGCTCGATGACTGGTTTGCCTCAAAAGAGCAACAGTTCTTTTAGCGCGGAATCCACAAATTGCCAGAAAGATGGAAAAAATGTATAGATAGCGACGGAAAATACTTTGAATAAGTTACTTTGTACTATATCATTACAATAAACGTGTTTTTTCTGTACAAAAATTCCGGTTTCATACTTACACACCTGGTACTTTTAGTGCTAGCACTGCAAGGTTACAAAATCGTACTTTTCACAGAATTTCTTAGTATTTACATGGATTATTCAAGCTTTGAATTTATGAACGAGTACACCTTCTTTGCAATTTGATTGTGAACAAAGACATTCGAAGTGTTATCCATATGCACTCAAAACTACTGATATTAGAGATACATTTGGCAAAACATCTCAAACATATCTTTTGAAAGACATCTTCAAGACATATCGAAAAGATATCTGCTTTTTCAGGTGGTTATGTTTCAACACGTATCAACAATTCCCATGGCATTATTTTGTACTGAAAAAATTTTTTTATGTACTCGAAGACTCAATCAACAAGTGTGAGAACCCCCGAGTTCTTCATTTACTTCCTTCCATGAAAAAAAATTCGAGAAAATCACCTTATTTTGGGTGATTATTGTGCCCGAGGAACAGACTGACTTTCCAATGGCATTTTCTATTGTCTCGTCATAGTAAATTTCATCATAAATTCAGTTTGTTCCTCGGTTACAAAGTCCCATAGTAAATTCAACTACAAATTTTCCTCAGTGTAGATGAGAACCTCCCCTCAAGGGGTGGAACAAAAAGAAATTCAAACGGTGGAGACTTTTCATCTCCTCGTCTTTGAGAATCTATAAGAATTCAGTGAAAGCACTCAATCATATGTTCTTGAGATATCAAGGCTATATCGAACTCATTATGAAAATTCCGAATACGGAGATTCCTTTTTTCTTCTCTTTTCTTAGGAATCTCTCTGCCGACTTCTCAGTCGATCTCCCGATATAGAGAGATACAACAAATTCAAATATTTCATCTTTCCTTCAGATTTACAGCAACAAACAATGAATTTCGTATGTTCTCTGTAGAGAGACTCCGTTGAATTGATTTTTGTATTCAGAGAAATTCTAAGGAACCCCTCGCATACGTTGACTCTGCGCCTTTGGCTACATCATCCCTCGTTTGTTTTCGATGTGGGAAACGACATCTTCGTGTGCCCGTAATAAACCTTCGTACAAGACTTCCATTGTGTGTTACCGAACCAAGTGTACATGTGCATATTTACCCCCACATACGCCAACGTGTTTTCGTACACGTGCAGTCAACTTAAGTGGTGACTAACACACAGTTGTTAGATATTTCTGCATCCAAGGTAAAATCTCAAGAGATTCACTCTGTCTTTTCCGTTCTTTCTCCAACATGTCTACGTACACACAATTCTCAGAACGTATTACCTGTTTATGGTATTCGGATGTGGGTTTGCGTAAATACACAATTTCATATTATTCGAACTTTCACACGCGTAGGTGGCTTTTCGCATGAATTCATCAAAGATATTTGTGCAGGAAATTGCAGTTTTCCATGGGAATGGTTTCATATGTCATGAATAAATTCAGTGTTTTTTTTTGTTTTTTCACATGTTATGTATATCGAATCTATTCTTCAATCCATTCACATCGTTGTGCATTTTTATGCCTGGAAAATTACATTTTAATAGAGGTATGATACGCAATATTTGAGAAAATACCTTTGAAGAGGTCGTTTAAATGTATTCAGGGAATTTTAAAGAAACTCAAAGACCCGGAAATTAGGGAAAATTGACCATGGAATTTCACAGAAGGATTCAGACAAATTCAGAGTGAGCTCTGAATTCTCAATATTTGAGATTCAGGGAAATTCAGAAGAATTCAGGAGAATTCAGAAAGATTCAGGCAAATTTAGAGTGAGCTTTGAAATCTAGATATATGAAATTTTGACACATTCGAAGAGATCCGGAGGAATTCAGAGAGATTCAGAGGAACTCAGACTGTTTCGAAGAAATTCAGCACGAGATTTGAATTGTTGATAAATAAAATTCTGAAGAATTCTTAGATTCCCATAAAAAAAATTCAGAGAGATTCAGGATGTATGACTATCTGACAGTTCCCTAAGCTTTTCTGAATTACTCTGAAATCACTCTGAATCTCTCTGAAAAATGTCTGAAAATATGGAGAGATTAAGAGAGATTCAGAGAGATTTTTTTCACCAGGGTCGTCAGGCTCTGGTATTCTTCCATCCAAAATTTCTACTAGAGAAGTTGAAAAACGGCGGATCTCTGGATCTGGAAGAAAATTGAACTATCCCGTCATTCTTCGTTTCGCAGCTGAAATATATTAAATTTGCGGAATTCTGGTTCAACTGAAAGCCAAAAGTTCGAAACTGCTATAACTTCGCGTTGAAAAATGATAGGATAGTTCAATTTATTTTTCCAGAGATCCACCGTTTTCCAATTCAGTCAATAGTGTCGAACTGAAGTTTGGAGCACACAATGCTTTTGAGTTGTTTGGATTCTTCAAAAGAATCTAAAAATGCTAATATCGCAAAAGCGGAGCCTCACAAAAATTGTTTTTCTCTTTGTATAATACCTCGATTTGCCACATCGATGAATTCTTTTTCTCATAAGGTATCCACAATAAGCCAAATTGGAACTCTTTCATAATTGGATGAAAAATTTGATTTCGTATTCAATGAATAATTTGTGAATCATTTTTTCTTCCTTTCTTTTCCTACGTCACGTCGTGGAACAATAACACGTCAAGTATGCTGAAAGTTTCTTTGATTCATGCTTCATGCGGAATAGCTCTTCGCGAAACTATGTTCCACGTCATTGGAAATTGATTGGAACGAACCTCGGAGGTGGTGTGGTGGTGTGGTGGCAGGCTTTTTTCACCTTCGATCGTCTGCAGCTAACGAGAAACAAGAATAGTTCAAAGATAAAAACGAATTTTCGACAAGTTTTTTTTGTGCCGAATTTTGATGTGTCAGAACTTCTTGAGTTTGACTACGTCACGTATTTAGAGGGAACTCTGAAAAAATAGTAGTATTTAGGCTTTATCATGGAGTTCAAATCTTTGATCATCAAAAGAATCAACCTCGAAAATATATAATATGAATTTTGATGACTTCTTACCCGTGTGGAAATTTTTCCGGGCGTCCTGTATTGAGTATAGGCTTCGTATGGGGTTATATTGGGTATCCAAACTTCGGATGTCCTAACCTTAATCACTCAGGGGCCTAGTCGGGTTGCTGATATTCACCCTGATTTCTCGAAGTCAGGGACACCCATATAAAGCCTATATGGGGCCACGCTGCATTACCAATTTTTTCTCCGGTTTCAAAAATCTAGGCACACCAACTACAGCTTCAATAGGGCCTTGCGAGGCTTCCCGTATTCTCCCGAAGATCTTGATTCAAGCATACCTGTTACAACCCATGTACGGCCAAGCTGTATTTCCAACGTTTTCCCCGTTTTGAAAATCTGAATGCACCCAACTACAGCCTGCATAGGGCTTTGCCCTTATATTAATTCCTTCTTTGAATATAAAACTACTTTAAAAAGCAAATTTACTGAAATCGTACTGGTAATTTCGACTTTTTGGGGTGTAGGCCCCCAAAAAAATATTTCATCCATGATTACTGTGTTCACACTATCGGTGAAAAATGTCAAGAAATCGGATAAAACATCACTGTATGGTTAATTCCAAGACCGAATGAGGCTGTTCTGTTTTTTGATACAGTCCGATAATGTATGAACAAAGTAACGTTGGATGGAATACCCGAATAGAAATTGGAATCGGCTCATTCCAGGCCCTGTCTAGACTCAAGTCGAAGTGGTCTGGGTACAGATAAGGCCTTGGGTAGCCCAATTTTCAATCGAGAAAGTTTCCTCCTTGCAATATTTATTCAATTCGATGATATTCGCAACAACTTATTATTCTTTTGAAGGTCCTAGTTTCATCGCCTACATTAGTTTCATCATGGGTGTCCTACATAGGCCCAAGTTGGAAATACTATGCAGGCCCTGAAGAAGAGTGCGTGACAATCTTGTCTAGGTCCTATAAGGGTAACCAAAATAGGGCCTGAAATAAAACGAGGACGCCTTCTTTGGTCCAAACTGCCGCCAAGAATGATTTTCCACACGGAGGATAGTGTTTGACGTTTCTTTGGCATTTGGCCTCAGCGGATCCAGGTGGAAAATACTCAGGTTTTGAGCGGTTTTTGTCCCCGAAATTCGGTCAAAAACCAAACTTTTTATCTGGTTTTCCAGTTTTCGTTAGTATTCGACTGAATATCAGAATCTGTGAATTAGTGATGTGGATCTTTGGAGAGGATTGATCCTTTTCATGTGAAGTACATGATTTTTATGGATTTCAATGGAAATTAGATACTTTTTACATGAAATTTACTGAAAAATGAGAAATTAAAATACATAAAAAAGTATTTTTTAAAAAAAGCTTTTATTTAACAATAAAATAAAAAATATAATTGAAAAAAATATCTCCAAAAATTGCGATAAAAATGTAATAAAAGGGTAAGAATGACTTTGGGGTTTATAAAGGGCTTATCAATTTTGGGGATGAGATATATTTTAACCGAAACCAACCTTCAACGTATTTCTTCACCCCATTTTTGTACTCGTACGACTATGAATAAAAGCTTGGACGCTGATTACAGAGTGAACAGCGTAATTAGGATGTAAAGGATAATTTCATTACGCTGTTCACTCTGTAATGAGCGTCCAAGCTTTTATTTATAGTCGTACGAGTACAAAAATGGGGTGAAGAAATACGTTGAAGGTTGGTTTCGGTTAAAATATATCTCATCCCCAAAATTGATAAGCCCTTTATAAACCCCAAAGTCATTCTTACCCTTTTAGTACATTTTTGTCACAATTTTTGGAGATATTCTTTTCAATAATATTTTTTATTTTATTGTTAAATAAAAGCTTTTTTTAAGAAATACTTTTTGATATATTTTTATTTTTCATTTTTTAGTAAATATTAGACACCCTTTCACTGTTAAGGAGCTTTTAAGAGCTCTTTTTGGCCTTTCAAGTCTTTTCATTCGATACCCATATCGTAAAAGTTTGGATTGGGTGGGCGGGGGGTTGGGGGTGGGCTGGAGGGTATGAGGGTGGTTATTCGTGTATTGTCACCAGAACCAAACATGTGTGCAAAATTTGAGCTCGATCGCTCCAGTGGAAGTGGGTGAAATATTGATTGCAAAATTTCAGGACATACATACAAGTGAAGTTAAATAAAAGCTTTTAAAAAAGAAATCGATCTCCTTAAAGGATCCCCATCATTGCCCTGAATTACGAACAGAACCGGATTTTTGAGGACAAGGATCGTTCAAAGTCTGGTAAAAATGTTTCACCTGATCCTACCTGTGCATTTTTAGCGGAGTTGATTCCGAATCACCTTCAGTCGGTTGTTGAATCTTCCCAATTCCCGCCATCAGATTGAATCCAATTGGAATTAAATGATTGCATTTCCAAATTAAGAATCCCTAGTAGATATTTGACAGGGAATTCCTTATTAGAAGCATGGCCCTCGTAAGACTGCAATAGGGAACTCCTAATCAAGGAAAACTTTTAATTACCTCATCAGGTCCTGACATGGCATCCCGTTTAGGACCTTACAACAATGTAACGCGAGGTTGTTGACAGGTCCCAGTCAGATTTTCCCTTTCAGTAACTCAGACATGATATTCCTATCACAACCTCATCAGGATTGCCTTGCCTCATCCGTATTTCAATCATGTGATAATCGACAGGATAGCCGAATCAGGACCTGATCAATTCGGAACGATGAATGTATCAAACTATTCAGAATTTCCACAGGACTCATTAGAAATTTACCTGTCTTTTTGAAATGTTCAACTGAGGTCTATTTGGATCATCAGTAGAATTTCTTCTGTTGTGGGAGTTTCAAAGAATTTCATGAAAAGTGAATTCCATGAAAATTAAATTGAATGTTAGAATATAGCTTAGATGAGGTCGTGATTGGGAATTCCGCTCCCACCCGGATCAGGTGCTGATTGGAAATTCAATTACTATCCTGATCAGATCCTGATGGGGAAACGTTTGGTTTTCCTGATCAGGACCCCGTCTTTTCCCTGCGTTACATTTTCAGATACTCAAGTCAGGCCCTGAACAGAAATCAGGCATGACTGATCTGGACTTGATGTTTTCCATACCAAAATTTCTACTAGGGATTGGTTAGATCCAATGAGCTCTTCTAATGGGGCGCTCACCCAAGTAACACCAATGTGCGTAAAATATTCTCCGAACGTTCCTAGAATATTTGAACGTCCTGCAAACATTCTCAGAACGTTTGACGAAGATTGTGTGTTACTAGGGCATTGAATTTCGCCAAATTTCATTGAAACATGGACAAAGTTCTTACCAAATCCCATGGGACTTGATTCGAGTGAGTTTTCAAAGTTTTTATTGGTTCCTATCGGTCTTAATTGCTTCATCACGCAATAATAATCCTTGAAACTTCAACGGTTACAATCTTGGAACCCTAAATGAACCCATTTGCTCCCATTGAACGTATAAATCTGCGATTCAAACCGATTAAAACCCATTGAACTGGAATAAAAAATCTACGCGTTTAATTATCGGTTTCCTCCAACCAGGAGAGTCACGGTGGAATCCATGGAAGAATCGAGTTCAGGTATAAATTTTGAATTTCCAATAAGAATCTCGTACGATGGAGAAAAATAGTAACCTCGCATGCATCGTCTTTGGTAATTGTCACTGCATACGTAAAAATATCGAATTGATCATGAATCTTCCAAGAATAACTGTGCTGACAAGGATTAACTTGGATGGAAAAGTCGGTGTTTTGTGTGTTTTTCTACTGGACTCGATAACCGTGAGAAATCACCAATAACGCTATGGAGTCCCAACAACTTCTGCTTACATTTCGAGCAATTGGATTCGCCACAAAGCTAGTAATTCACAGGCTGACAACTTGATTCCCATAACAAAAGATTACGAGATTTCCTTCTTATCTAATAATATATTCTGTGAAAATTTCTCAACTTCGACGCAAATCACAAGACTGATTACGAATTCATCCATTCTACTTCTATAACAAACATATTCGTATCTGTACTTCATGTAATAATTATTATCATTCCTTCGTTACAACGGTATATGAATATGTATGGAAGAAGTTTTGTTGCAAAAGAAAATAATATAACTCTCAAGTTGTTCCGCTCTCGCGTTTCTTCGTGAAATAATAATTACAAAATCCTGTCGCGAGAGTTTTATATAACTAGTGCTTTCGAGTATCTTTGGAGGGAACGCAAAATTGTATAATAAAAATTTGAGAAAAACAGGAAGAATATCTGTGTTAACGAATCGCTTATCAGCACTTTCTCCTCGCGTCATGAACGATCGTGGTTGGTATAGTTCGTCCAAGCGACCCCATCATCCACCCTCCATATCCTCCTCTTCTTCTCCTCCCCCATCCCTACCCGATGGATACATTCCGAATGACGTCACCAGGCACCGGGAGCGCCAACAACGACTCAGCACTGACGTCAGCTCCGCGTTCTCTTCCCCGTTTATCTATCTCGAAAGGTTGTCTGACAACCCTTCACCACCCTTCACGATACCTCTTTCTCTTTTTCTCTATCCCCTCCTCTCTCTCTCTCTCTCTCTCTCTCTCTCTCTCGTTCTGATTCTTTTCACACGAACACATGTATCAAATATCGAACCGCTCTCAGTCGTCATTGATTATCACACCACCGACCGGTGGTCATAGCTTGAATATTTATACATTTCCTTCTTTATTCGATTATTACTTCAGGTTCATCGAACTCACAATCGGAAATCTTGTACCGAAAATTGCGTTCAAGGAAATACAGTTCCACGTCTAGACGTTGCGTATACACTTTTTTTTACAACCCGATTCCAGGAACGTGAAAGAAAAACGGAAGCAGGAAACATAATATGATACTACTACAGGTAGGTGGAGGAGAGATGAACTTCGAGATTGAGGGTAGAGATGTATATATATATATATATATATGTATGTACATCGTGTAACTGCTATTGAATTTCCCGTGTCTGGGCTATTAAGGCCGACGCTTACCGTGAGAGAGAAGAGGAGCTTTTAAAGCTTTTCTGTTACGAGATTTCAGTGTGAGTTGGAGGAACAAGTCTTGAAAGATAGAAGAATGCAAGGAGTCAGTTTAGCGAAAGACTCATTTCAGATTCAGTTTCATATTCGTCGGACTTGAGTCGAGTTTATGACTCGCGTTGCTTTATGACTTCCTCCTCGTTTCACTTCTGCCCGCTTTTCAAATATAAGAATCGTAAACGTTGATATATCGTCGGTGATAATAATCATCGTATTCAACTTTGAATAGGAACGACCTCGTAAATGACAATCGTAACGTGAAACAAATTGTTTAACAGTTGGGTGTCAGTTTATTCATCGGGGCGAGATATATCGTCAACGATAAATAAACAAATTATGTCCAAAAGTCAACGCGATAATGTAAAAAAGCATGGAAGGTGGAGTCTCGGGTGGGGAAATCGAAGAACGAACCAGGATTGGAATAACGTTGTTTGCCAACCATCGATATTCAACGGAGAACCTGAGTTCAACGTCGATCGATACCGGCCTAAGGTTGTTTACGAAACCACGGATCCTACATTGACATTAATTAGACCGAATTAGTATTGATCAGCATTCATTTCATTCCAATCTTTGATTATGAGAATTTACTCCGACAAAATTAGTACCGTTACATTGGATGACGTTATTGATTGTAAAGTTGAATACCGAAACTCCACAAACCTTGATTCTCAAGATGAGAAAACAGTGGATGTGGGTTTTATCAATGTAACTCGTCCGTCCGACTGTGACTTGAATTGAGCCAAGCTCTGGCTAAACAAATCCTAGTAGATTTCTTATCAGATCCTCATCGGGTTTCGTTTTGCTCGAACCCTATTGTACTCCTGCGTTACAACCCTATTTGAATCCTATCAAGTAGATCAGATAAGTCTCTTGTAAGGGCCTGATAAGATTTTCTTTATTCACGGTTTCCGGATTTTAAACTGATCAGGACATTATTAAAAATAGAAAACGCCTGACTAAATCTCTACTAAGGAAGCCATTGATTCTATAGCCAAATTTTATGGAATCTTGCATTATGTTCAATGATCAAATCTTATTCAACCATTTTCAATGAGATTGATTCAGGTCATGAAATTTAATACGGCCTACTTGATCAAACAGGACCTAGCCCAAGCATTGCCCAAGACTCCTCAGAAGGATCCTCAGGGATTAAAGCGAGAAAGAACATTCTCAAGTTGAAGGATATTTCTTAGAAAACAACCGTCGGTTTTCTATTTTGAGTTTGGTAGATCGTAGGTGGAAAATATAACGTGGATGGAGAGAAGTTCTACGTTGCAATAACGTCTGAATCATTTTTTTATTGTATTCTTAGAACAAACAGAACTTTTGGATTCATGCTCGTTGATGATACACATTTCCTCGTCGCATAGTCGTTACTTCAACGTCGAATCTACCTCCATCCACCTCATATCCACGCATCCCGTTTATTCATTGGTTTCTCACCTATGGTCCATCGGTACCCGAAGGATTGTATTGTACTACTGTGTCCAAAACATAAGGTGACATAGCAGTTATTTTCAAAAATCTGTATTCATTCTTCCAAAACAAGTTCATTGCCTTCAAAGTAATTCACCCCCCCCCCCCCTCACCTAGGATGCAATGCACTTATGCCAACGCACAGTGGTTCAAAAACGCAAAAACGGATTTCGAAAAAACGGTGAAGACTTAAGTATTTTTACAAGGCTTCCGAGCTCGCCTGAAAGTTTTACTTCATCAACGCAACATTTTGATCATACCACGTGAAAAAATTGTCCAGGCTGATGACTAAAGCTTGCTTGGGCGTGATTAGGCCTCAATTTTGTACCCACGTGATGAGGACTGATCATGCCCAATTACACCCAATCACGCTTGATTATGCTCCATTATACATGAGAAATTCATACCAAATCAATAAGTTTTTTGTAAATCTCTAGTTTTCAGTTTTCAAACATGATCATGCGTGGTCAGGCATACGCGCCTGCGTTTGGGGCCGATTCAGCATGATCAAGCATGTGTATTTGTGATAGAAAAATCAACACACAGTCTTTTTGTATGAATATTCCTCCGTTGATGAGATTTTGCATGATCACGAGCGAGGAATAGTTTGTCGTGCATGATCGCTGGTGGTTAAGCTTGATCACGGGTTTTCACATGGGTACAAAATTGAAGCCTTTGAAGTAATGACAAAGCTAAGAAATGAACGACCAGGTATAATCAGGCTTACTCACGGGCAATCAGTATTGAACACGAATAATTTTGCCGAAAAATGTCCTGAATACGCATAATTAGACCTGTACGATTTTTTCACGGGACCAAACAGAAATGAATTTTCGTTTGTGTTGAAAAGTGTTTCAGTTTCGTGAAAATTGACCGATTCCCATGTTTCAATATAGAATCTCCTACTGATAATAAGTACTGTCGAATATATATGTTCAAAATTCAGGACGAATAATATCTTCATTGTCAATTGCCACTAACTTTTGATGATTTATCTCACATATTCAGCGAATAATGACTTTTTCAGAGACGCAGGACTAATTTCTACCGCCTTCACCAGTTTTTTTTTAAATGTAGACAGAACCCTTTTCATGAACATATTAAGAAATTAGCTGTGACTGCTTGCGACTTCAATTTAATTTGACATTAATTTTGTTCCTACGGTAATGTTTTTCGACTGTGCATATGCAGGAAAACAGAGGCGAACTTTGGTTCTTGCCACTCCCGCGCCATCTAGCTTGCCATCCCTTATATGGCAGCAAAAATTAATTTTCCACGAAAATATTCATTACTAAAACATGTTGTTTTATCGCTTGGAATTTATTATTTTCCTGAAAAATCAAAAAAAATTTTTTTCGACCCGATTGCGGCGCTTTTACGGCCTGCCACCCCTGAGCTATGGCGCTGTTGACACAGGCCATAGTCCGCTCCTGCAGGAAAAACACTACAAAGTGGTCGGAGTGTGAAGATGCAGTATCTACAAAACTTCATGATTGAGAGTTTTTTAGGTCGCTGATTACGAATCTGGGAACAAATTTTTGAAAACAAAATGGCAGATCCAATATGGCGGTCATGAATTGGGAAAAAAAACTCTTAGATACTGGAGCATTATCCATTGTCCAAGGGTTTTTTGGATCTCTGAATATGAATTTGACATCAGATTTTTCAAAAATAACTTTCTTGTATGGTGGATATTTTTGAGAAAAAATTGGAATTCGGAAAATTTCATTATCTGAGGGTATTGAAGGCTGCTGAACACGAATTTCGAACGAACTTTTCGAATAATTCGTGAATTTTAGTGGATTTTGATAGGGATCACGTGAATATGAGCTGAATATTTCAGCTTTTTGCTGTATTTGTACACAACAAACGGAAAATGTTTGAGATGTTTTGAAACGAATGAATTACTACCATTCCTTCTTCAAAATCTTCAACTTTTGAATACAATTTATTTCGAATGAATACAGTTTCCGTACTTCCTCATTTTCGATAGTTCGATGAAGTATTAAAAATCAAATCCACCATGAACTCAGCAAACACGAATGCAGGCGATTCAAAGGACCACCGATGGCCCTTCGCCGGCATAGCAGGACCATGAGCGGCCCATTGAAACGCCAGTAATCATTGTTTGTAGGGAAGTGTTATTATTTTGGTTTCTAAACTGTGCAAATTTGGATTTAGCGGCCCGAAAAACCTAAAGCTGACATTTCATGGGGCGTCGAGCGGCAGCGTCAACATTGGAAGAAAAGGGAGGTCCGATCGGTTCTCTTTTTTCTTCCAATGTTGACGCTGCCGCTCGACGCCCCATGAAATGTCAGCTTCAGGGTAATGGATTGCGATGAAATCCAGTGGAATACTTAAAGATTTGATCCGCTATGTTGGACCCGCCATTTTGAATTTCAGAATTTGGACAACGAATTCGTATTCAGCGATCCCAAAAATCTTTCGGCGACAAATTTCGAAGAAATCCGATGAATTTTCGAGTTTTGATCTGCCATATTGAATCCTCCATTTAGAATTTCACGATTTTTACAACGAATTCGTATTCGACGACCCCGAACACCCTCGATTAGGGAGTTTCAAGTGGATTCGAGGATTCCTTATATTTTTGGCCACGTTTTTGGATTTTTGAATCACTGTGCAACGCATTTTCTAATCTTCGCCCTGCTGTAAATTCCCAGTTAGTTTACATGGGAAACATGTCGTCGCATGGGAAATGGGTGGGTTGCATGGGTCTTCGCATGGGAAATGGGTGGGTCGCATGGGTCTTCGCATGGGTCATCGCATGGGAAATGGGTGAGCCACATGTGTCTTTGCATCGCGAGCAAGTGGGTCGCATGGGAAATGGGTGGGCTGCATGGGTCTTTGCATGAGAATCATATGGGTCACATGACTCGTCGCATGGGAATCAAGTGGGTCGCATGAGAAAGAAGTGGGCCGCACGGGTCTAGGCATAGGAATCAAGTGGGTCGCATGGGAATCGAGTGGGTCACATGGGATAGAAGCGGTTCGCATGGGAATCAAGTGTATCGCATGGGAAAGAAGTGGGTCGCATGGAAACCCCGCGAGTCGCATGAGTCGTCGCTTGGAAACCAATTGGGCCGCCTGTATCTTTGCGTGGGAATCAAATGGGTGGAGGATTTCTCATGGGTCACCCATGCGACAATTCCCCACGTGTCACTCATGCGACAATTTCCCATGGGTCACCCATGTGACAATTCCCCATGTGTCACGCGTGCGACGATTCCCCATGGGTTCAATTTCACATGCGACATATTCGCATAGAAAACCCATGTCAAAATTCCCCATGGGAAATAATCACATGGGAAGTAAACCCAGTCCCAAATTCGCATGGGTTTGATTTCCCATGCGACATATTCGCACGAGGAACCCATGTGAAAATTTCCCATGGGAAATGATCACATGGGAAGTAAACCCAGTCCCAAATTCGCATGGGTTTGTTTTCCCATGCGACATATTCGCACGAGGAACCCATGTGAAAATTTCCTAGGTGAAATGACCGCATGCGAAATACACCCAGTCCCAAATTCGCATGGGAAATTTCGCATGCGAACCAACTGGGAATTTACAGTAGGGCGTGACAGTTGTTAAAGTCGGTTTCCGGGATGGCCTTCATCACCCTGGTGAAAATGGAAGCGGAAAGAAAGAGTAAACAAAGGATGTGTTGAAAGGTAACCGAAACGTTAATGAAAAGTATAGGGAGCTTCAATGGGAGGGATACAAAAAGTATATGAAGAGGGAATTGGAGCAAAAGAAGCGTATAAAATTCATGAAACCTAAATAAAAAAATTGCACCTCATAACGAGAATCGAACCGATGACTTTCCCCATGGCAGACGAGGGTTTTATCCATTGAGCATTGAACAGTCGTTGGGATCACCCGCATAAAGATATTATTTGAAGTCAGCATAGGTATGATTCGCACACGCTAAATGTAACTTACCATTACTTCACATGAAGGGTGTGTGAAACGGGATCGAAAGATTATGAATCGTGTATATGATTTGATCACTTTACAACAAAAGCGAGCATCACACGCTTCAGCAGGAGGGAATTGAAACATTGCCCGCTTCGTACGCGCTTCCTTCGCGCTTCGTGTATACGCTTCATTTTCACCAGGGCAGTTGTCTCTTTGATTCGGCTTGGATCTCCTCTATTGACTCAAAACGGTGTCCCCGGAACGGTCTTTTGAGTTTGTCGAATAGCCAATTTTTTCAATGTGATTCTTATTGAATCTTGCACAATGCTCCGACCAAATTCCATAGAATTTCATTTCGTCGGGTTCTATAGATTTTTTCAACCAAGGCACTGTAACTAGAACATCCTCGGTAAAATCTATTAGAAATTCGATTAATTCAACCAAATTTTCAATAGCTTTCATTAACTACACAAAATTTCTCCCAGGAAAATCCAGAGAATATAGAAAGTTTCATTTTTCGAGCTGCATTGTTTGCGTTTATTTTGTTCCCTTTCCTCAATCTTCTTTCTCTCTATCTCTCTATTTTTACTGGACTCAGTTTAGCGAACAATTTCTAAACTGGGAGCCTTGACCTGTAAAAAAAATATTGTCTTATCCAAGAGCGATCAATTCAAGAGTTCAGGGAAGCGGAGGGAAACATTTTCATTTACATAATTTTCGAGCGATTTGTCTTGAAAAATGAGAATCGGCTTGCGTTTGATATTCCTCGCTATTAGTTCTCACGTGGAAGTAATGACATATGATTTGTGAGGAGGCCAAGTTGTAATTATTCACTGCAATGCGTCACACTACAAAGTGGAATCAATCCCACCGTGAAGTATTATTATTATATTCTTCAACGGGGAACGTCTTGATTTTTTCTCCTTCCCCTTCGCCCCTTTGTTTCATCTTCTTTGCTCGAACTATCGCTCACTGTCACTCGCATCGACGATGTTTTTGCGCTCTTCAAATTGTCATCGAAGAGAAGGGAAGACTACGAGAAAACGAAAAGCGGAGGGATGGAAGGGAAGGAAGTTCTGCTTTTTATTTATTATAATTTTTTTTTTGCTCATCATCTCTGAACCTGCAAAGAAAATCTTCATCTCGTTGATTAATTTGGTGAATTACAAAAATATGGAAAAATATACACGATACAAGGGGGATGTATAACAATAAATTGAACCCTGGAAGAATTGTCTGAAAATTTGTTTCGTGCCTTGCTTTTACGCGAGAAACACAAAACCTTTATCTATTATCTTATTTTGTATAACAGCAAAAGTCACGACGGACGTTCTTATCATCCACCCCCAAGACATTCCTTCTCTCACTCTTGTTTTTTCTACCTTCCTTATATTCTAAAAGAAACATCGGGGACTCAAGGAAGATCTATATTAGAGTCAAAGAAAAACGAGGAAAGAAACGAACGTATGCAATCGATAATGTATATAGATCTGTGAAGAAGAATACATATCTTCTCTACCTTTTCTCTCTTCCTTTCTATCATCTTTTCTTTTGCTATTTTTTCGATATATATTATAGACTGAACACACAGCTTTTAGGGCCAAACTTACTGAATGACTGAGACGCAACCAAGCGAAATTCATTCGCTTTCGTTGAATCCTCGAACTTTCTTGTCGACATTTTATTATCCAAGGATATATGTTCACAATCTATCTCTCATCTCGTTAAAAGAGAAATGAGATATGAGACTTTTATGTATGTATATACATATATATGTATATGTGCAACAACAACCGAGGGTTGTCAAATCAATCGTTGGGGTGAAAAACGAAAATAAAATGCGAAGAATTTAGAAAGAATTATAAATTAACAACGATATAGGATAACAACGAATGCTTTGAGATTTCTCAAGGATAATCACAGAATCCATTCAACTACCTTCATTGAATTCGAAACCACGGAGTAACGATTATATTGAAAATTCATGAACAATGAGATATATCCAAGATGTCATGAAGAGTTTTCAAGTTTAATAACGGGTATTGGAAAATCTCTTGATCCTCTTGGAGTTATTTCATACGAAATTCCATTCGATTAATGTGAGACGTATTCTCAAAAGATAATCTGTTTGGATGAAGAGGGAATTTCACACTCGGAGTAATGGAATTCGATGTCCTGGATGTGTTTTCGTGTCAAACCAATGATGAATTATAGATGAGCTGGAGGGGAGAATTAGTTCAGCCTCGAGAACTATGTGGCGAAACGTTCCCGAGATGTCTCGAAGATCAAACGAAAATGTCTTTATTCAACGTGGACTTTGATGTGTATACCGGTACCGAGCTACAGTGAAAATCTGTCGGTAGAGGTAAAACAGGTCTTACGATCGCAACATCGTCCTAGTAGGAAATTTCTATAGCCAGGTAGCCAGAGAATCTGTGTGGAAACGGATGAGTCTATAAAAATCCTAGTGGAACTTGAGATGAGAGTTCGGGTGGGACCTGAGTTGGAAACCCACGTTCATTCTGTTGAAATTCACCTACGTCACTTGCAGCGTGAAACTGAGATAATACTCAGAGGTATTTCACGATCTTCCTTGCAGCGGAAAAAGTTTCTTGAATTTTTATGAAATTTTGTTAAAAAAGATTGCAGAAATTTCATCAACATCGGAAGTTATTTTGTTTCAACATCACTTCATCGAAATTATATTGAAAAATCTAGTTAGAATTACAGAATTTCAGTGAATAGTGTTTTATTATTTTTATTGGAGAACATTAACTGTGATTCAGGGGAGATTGTCCCCTGATTTCAGAGTTTTGTCCTCACTTTCGTATTCGGCTATAGTGCAAAAATTAAAAGAACTGGCTGCAAGTTTACAGCGACCAGTTCATTACCGAATTACTACAGCCCCGTGAAAAAATCGTTCAGGTGTGATTAGGCGTGTTCACGCCTGATCATGGACATTTTTTGGCAAAATTATTCGTACTCAACTTTGATCGCACGCAGTTGGGCCTGACTACGCCTCATCGTTCATTTTTCAGCTTCGTCATGACTGAGAAGGCTTCAATTTTGTATTGACGTGGAAACCCGTGATTGAGCTTGACCACGTGCGATTATGCCAGACAAACCATTTTCGCCCATGATCATTCAAAATTGTACCAAATGAGAAGTATCCATACAAAATGGCGCTATGTTGATTTTTTTATCACGAATGCACATGTTTTATCAGGCCAAGTCAGCCCCGAACACATTCGTGTACGCCTGATCATGCCTGAGAACTGGAAACTACATAAGCACAATAAGTAAGAATGATTGACAATGAATTAGTTTTTTATCAAATTGTTACAGGTTTATTCCTCACAAATAGCTAATTAATCCTGAATTCTTTATTCATAATGAAGCATAATCAAGCGCGATTGGGCGTGATTGAGCGTGATTAGTCCTGATCACGTGGGTACAAAATTGAGGCCTGATCACGCGTGGACGATTTTTTCACGGGGCACATCACTTTTGGACTGGGCTGAGAAGTTTTTTAAAAACATTTCTTTTAATTTTTGCACTATAGCCGAATACGGAACGAAGGAAAGAAATCTGAAATCTCGTTTTTCAGAAGCTGTTGTGATGAAACAAACACTCAAATATCATTCTTTTGAACTAGCCTTAAAAGAAGAACACATTGAATGTAAAATAATTTCAGCCTTGGATAAGAGCGATTTGCGCAAAATTGAAAAATAAAATGGTTCTGGAGTCGAATGAATTCATGATTTGAATGATCCTACTGTTGTTGATGTTATTGTTTTTTACATTAGAGACTTTCGTAAAATGCCTTCGATGTCAAAGTTTTCTGGGAATGTTTGCGATTATTCGTCGATGATTCTATGAAATTTTAAAGAGATAGATTAGAATTGGTAAGGGAATTCACAATAATCTCGAAAGAAATTGTGAAGTGCCATAATAATAAATAAGAACCAGAACATTCTAAGATTCAAAAAAGGTTCCCAATTCGACTTTTTTTCACACTGCGGATGATTTTCTTCTCAATTGTGTATTAGAACGACACACGAGCCACAACCGTGTTCATACGTGTCGAGCGGGACACATCCGAGCGAGATCGTAAGCTTCACGCAAAGACGTCACCCTGGCGAAAAAACGGCGTGCACATAAAGTTCAAACAGCGTACCAATAACGTGATTCTGGCCAATATACGTTCAATGCACGCTTACTTCAATATACGCGTGAGTACAGCGTGCATGAACGCTTTTCTTCACGCTCGATCCACGCTTAACTGAGTCAATTGACTCTTAATACACTCTCATGTGACGGTAATAACACTCCTATGCGACGCTCCAAATGCACGCTTTATTTTCACCAGGATAGGTTCAAATAACTTTTTTTCCAACTGCGGGCGATTTTTTTTCTCAATTGTATATTTATAAGCAATAACAGTGATATATTTAGTTTTACATTCAAATCAGAATATAACACAGAACACATTTATTTCTCCATTTGTTATAAACAAATGTATGAATGATTCACTAAAATGATTTTTTTTCTATTGAAAAAAATCACCAATAATCTGTGTTTCAAGACGATTCGAATGCAGGGTCGAACGGAATCGGTGAATTAGATCGTCCATAATAAATAAATGAATGAAAAATGACGAAAAAATTTGATTCTTCATATTGTGGGCAGAAAAAATGTATCAGCGACCGAAAATCAATTTCATTGAATTTGGGTGGCCCGATTGGGAAATTCTGACCCAATTATAGTACTTTTTGTGTATAAAAATTCAATTCTCTGATTACGAATTTGAGGTTAGATTTGAGAAATTCAAAATGGAGGATCCAAGATGGCGGATAAAAAGAATTAGAATTACATGCACCTGAGCAATAATTTCTAGTACAAGGTTTTTTTGGGGACGCTGATTACGAATCCGAGATGAGATTCAGTAAATCCAAAATTAGGGATCCAAGATGGCGGTCATACAAGTAAAAACCTCATGGAGCTGAGCAAAAATGAGCGTTACCATTTTTTTGGGGTCGCCAATCACAAAATTAAAACGAAACTGAAACAATTTGAGCCACATAAATCAATTGATATACGTTTCTTAGCCGACGAAATACATCGCCGTTGCCCAGCTCTCTCCCCTTGGCGGTGAACGTTCAAGAGAACGTTTTCTTATTCATTTTTATAACTATTCTCGATTTTTTAAATACTATTTTATTTCTGTTTTTTTACTTCAAAAAATTTTTTTGGTTCATTTTGTTTTTTTTTTATTTTCCAATGTTTTTATGTACAGGGAAATTATTTATCACGTGAAGAGGTGGGGCAAGAAAAACAATAGAAAATCCTACATTGTTTACACATATGCTGAGTTCTTTTACCACATTGCTGAAAGTTTTTACAGTTTTTTTTTAAACCAATTTTATTGTTTCATGTGAGTGATGATTGAGGGCTCTTCTCTTCCGAAGGTGAATTGCCGCAATTTTTTAAAGCAACTCCTATTGTGCCCACTCTCTTGTCTGCAATTCACCGCCAGAAAAGTAGGCCCCTCGATGACCACTCACACGAAACGATCATCATTGGTTTCGAAAGGAAATGTAAAAACTTTCAGCATATTTGCGAACAATCCAAAATTCTTTATGGCATGTTCTTGCCTCACCTCTTCACATAACAGATAATTTTCCTTCACATAAAAACATACAAACAAAACAGGATGAATGGAAAAATTTGAAAAGAGCAAAAAGAGACAGAAAAAAGTGAAGAAAGCAAATAATAAGAGAAGGAATGAAAAAATAAAATAGTGTGATAAAAATGAATAAGAAAGAAAAACAAGAGAGATATATTTCGTCGGTTAAAAAACGTATCAATCAATTTATGCGACTTAAATTCTCTCAGTTTCATTTCAGCTTTGTAACCAGCGACCTTGGAAAAAATGATGAAGCCCAATTTTGCTCAGCTTCATGAAGGTTTTGATTTTTTTGACCGCCATCTTGGATCCCTCATCTTGGATTTACCGAAACTAATCTCCGATTCGTAATTGACTACTCCAAAAACCTCTTAGTGCAAATTATTGTTCAGATACATGTCGTTTTCTTTTCTTTGTCCGCCATTTTGGATCAACCATTCCGAATTTCTCAAATTTGACCTCGGATTCGTAATCAGTGTCCCCAAAAAGCCTCGTACTAGAAATTATTGCTCAGGTGCATGTAATTTTAATTTTTTTTGTCCGCCATCTTGCATCCTCCATTTCGAATTCCTCCAATCCGACCTCAAATTCGTAATCAGCGACCCTGAAAACTGTCCTGTACAAATTCGTACGTGAATCCATGAAAATTGGATTTTTATATGAAAAAAGTACTATATGGCATCAAATTTTCGATTTTGAGACGCCATATTCGATACAGCCATATTGAATTTCCATATGCAATTCCGTATACATTGGGGAACAAAGTTCGAGGACGCGATATATTCACTCCCTGGCCATCGTCCTCATTGATTTCGATGCAGGAAGTTTGATTTTTTGAACAAAATATCAAGGCCTTAGGCCACTGTAGAATTTTCGGAAAATCGATTTTTTCCTCTATTTCAAACCCTGGTAAGAAAAATCTCTCTGAATCTCTCTGAAATCTCTCTGAATTTCTCTAAATCTCTCTATATTTTGGGACAAATTTCAGAGAGATTCAGAGTAATTCAGAAGAAGTTAGAGATTTTTCCGATAGTGATACGGTCTGAATTCTTCAACTTTCTCTGAATCTCTCCGCATATCACTGAATCCCTCAGAATTTCACATATTCAAATTTCAAAGCTCCCTCTGAATTTACCTGAATATCTCTGAATTTCTTTAAATCTCCCGGAATCTAGTGTATTCAGATTCCAAGGCTTCCTCTGAACTTCTCTGGATTTCTCTGAATCTCTCTGATTATCTCTGAATCTCTCTGAATTCCTCTAAATATCCCGGAATTTAATGTATTCAGATTTCAAAGCTTCCTCTGAATTCCTCTGAATTCCTCTGGATTACTCTGAATCTTTCTAAATTCCTCTGAATATTTCTAGAAAATTCCACGCGCAATTTTTCATAATTTATCCCCCCCCCCCCGGATCTCTCTAAATTCCTCTGAATCTCTCTCAATGTTTCTGAAAAATCCCACGCACAATTTTTCCTGATTCACCTGTCTCTGTGAGTCTCTGACATTCTCTGAATACTTCTGAAATCCTGCACCAAAAATTTAACTGAATCAATTCCTCTCTGAATTCCTCTGCATTCCTCTGAATCTCTCTGAATTACTCTGAATGTTTCTAAATTCCTCTGAATATTTCTAAGAAGTTCCGCGCACAATTTTTCTCAATGTATCTGTCTCTGGAAGTCTCTAAAACTTCCAGAAAGGCTCTGAAATGCAGGACCAAGAATTGTACTGAATCCATTCCTCTCTGAAATTTCCAACCCCCCCCCCCCCGGATCTCTCTAAATTCCTCTGAATCTCTCTGAATTCTTCCGAAAAATCCCACGCACAATTTTTCCTAATTCAACTGTCTCTGTGAGTCTCTGACACTCCCTGAATACCTCTGGAATCTTGAACCAAAACTTTAGCTGAATTAATTCCTCTCTGAATCTCTCTGAATTCCTCTGAATATTTCTGAGAAGTTCTACGCACAATCTTTCTGAATACATCTATCTCTGAAAGTGTCTGACACTCCTTGCACGCCTCTGAAATGCAGGACCAAGAATTTTACTGAATTGGTTCTTCTCTGAATTTCCCAGAATTTCCCTGCATCTCTCTGAGTTCCTCTGAATTTTTCTGAATCCTTCTGAAAAATTCAAAGCACAAGTTCTCTCAATCCACTAGTCTCTGAAATACTCTGAACCACGCTGAATTATTCTGAATTTCTCTTATCCTTTCTGAATCGAGTTGAATTTCGAGTTGTAGTACAAGACCGTTCGGTCCGCAGCAAGTCCCTTTTGTCAGCGCATAAAGCTTGCAGAGAGATCGCTATCAGATCGGGTAAAAGAGGCCAGAACCGCTGCAAGATCAAGCAGAAAAGAAATGCAAGAACAGGAAGATAATCTGGAAGGCCAATTGTATGGTTCAGGCATCGCAGATTAAAGGTATTGCAGAATTATTCATGATTCCCTACTACTCAAAACTTTAAACGCGTTTATCTCAAAACTACATCTTTGTAGTTGGCCGGAAACATAACTCAGACAATTTTCAACCGATTTACTTAAAATTTGGAATATATATTCTTCGAAAATACATTGTCTATAGAAGTGCATAGGATTTTTCTTATATATTGCATAGTTCATTTGTTATTAACAATTATGTGACGATTTTTTAGGCAAATTCTCAATTTCCACTTCAGAAGTGCGCCATTTTGTCAAAAATTAACATACCGAAAAAATCCTACGTACTCCTCTAGCTTATACTAGATATAATCGAAAAAACTCAGGCCCTAATCATAATTCATCAAATTACAAGAGCTGTTATTCCGGCCGTGGAGCATAGAAAAAAAAGAGGTCGTCGCAAAAACGCTGCACCACCGCCATTTTGGAATAAATTGCCTCAAAAAAAATATTGTACACAGTTAATGATATGTATAATAAAGTCCCATTTCTGTAATCTCGATTTATTTCGTAATATTCCTGAAAAAGATTCCCAAAGAAGCCTATTTTTTTCGGCCTCTAGGGGTAACACCACAGTGACCTCTCCAAAAATAACGCTTTTTCAGATTTTGTTGTCGAAAAATTAGAAAGTTCCTATTCAAATTGAACTACATGAAGGTGTTCCGCTACTATTGAAGTACAAAATAATTTTTTTGTGGAATTTTATTGTGAAAAATGGCGGCTTGACAGGTGAATGACTGGAGCACTGTGAAAATTCATGGTCGTGCGGTGGGATAAATAAGTCAGTCCAGAATTGACGTAGAACACAGAACCAAGAATAATTATTTTTTGTAATCCAAAAGCTAGTGAAATACGTATCCGTTTCGAAAAATGTGCATTTTCCACGAAGTGGCATCGGTTTGAAGAAAAAAGTAGAATTTTCACCCTAAATTTCGTTACTTAATGTTGAATCAAAAACGCAAATATCAATATTTCGGAAAAACCATACTTATTTCACTAGATAATCATATCACGAATACAATAAGACAACCCCGAGGTGATTGATTGAAAATTGGCGGAAATAAACGCGTTTAAAGTGTTTGTAACAGTTGAGTCGTGCGTGTTTAGTCGGACCTATGTTTGTAGTTTACGGTATATCATTTTCGGGTCCTCAAAGAGTACTTTAAGCCAAAAACAAATTTTTTGATTCTTTTAAAATTTCACTGTGGTGTTACCCCTTAAGGAAAACACGAGTTTCCAATAAAAAAGTGACCCCAGCTTGTCCAAATCAAATTTCTATCGAAAACAAATACCAGATTCAGGAAGATCATTGAATGTCACATTGATATTGACCAGCCTCAAATTTTTCTGAGACAGTTTCCATCGAACTTATGTAGATTGAAAAAACTTGACAAAATATGTCTTGTCAGGAGTCAATATCTATCCCATTTTTAAAAACGATTCAAACTTTAGGAACATGATTTATTTCAAAAAATTGCACAATTCATACTCGATTCATATTTAATCGTATTTGATGCGCGAGTTGAATAATTATGTCATTCATCGACGCAGACAGGGGAATAGAAACATACGAAGAAACATACACCTAAATCACATCTCGTAATTTCTATCGGAATCGATCCATCCTTCCATTGTCAATATCCCGAGAATAATAATTGATCTGGTGTAAATGACGAATGGCTTATTACGCTCTGCATCAATGAATTTTCGTCTCTCGGAAAAGAACAATTGATAATCGTTTATTTTCAATAAAAGCGGAGGGTATCGATAAAATCCCCTATATAATACCTGTAATCTGTCGTCCACGTGTCATATGGAGATATATAGAACGTATGGATGGAGGTATGTATGTCGACGTCTCTATTTTTACCTTCTTTGCCCTGAATATTTTCCATCATTGACACACACATACGGGACACGAAAAAGAAGGATACGGTATTTCATATAACATTTTTCGAGCCCACGAAAAAAGGAAGTCATATTTTATTCCAGGACGAGACGAATTGAATGATCGAAACTGGGACAGCGTTGTGCAGGTAATGCACCGTTCTTAATTTTGTTTTAAAACTGTCTGATTTTTCTTTCATTCGTCTCTGTTGGAAGCGAATCGATAGAAAGATACCGATGTCGGAAGATTCAAAGCAGAACCCTATTCTGAATCCTTCAAACTCCGGATTGACGTAGACGGAGTTGTAAATGACGCGTGGAATTGGAACTTCAATTACGTAACCGCATTGTCCTCGTACGAAGCTGTCCGCTAAGCACTCGATACCAATCAAAAATATCTTATTGTGCTATACCACGAAGTATCCGGTAATAGGATAAGAGTTTGAGAGAAAAAACACGCACGCGTACAGATTCCACGGAAAAACATAATTGGATAGGATTTGCAACGTCTATCTATCGATCATTCCATGGATTCTAAAACCTTTGCCACGATGTTATGCGATGTCAAACTCGGTTGTATTCTCACGGTTGTTTGTACAATCCCTTTTATCATTCCGTCCTTGAAAATGAGAACTCTATTCAAGGTTGTCCGAAATCAAATTTGCCTATCACTGATTCCACTGGATTAGAATTAACTCTCGTTTGGAGAATCTTTGGAGAAACAGGCAGTTTAATTATCGTATACGAAGTGAAAATCTCGTTAGCTATACACTGTAAAAAAAAAACTATAAATCTACTGTGCAGCTGAACTGGAAATGTACAAAGATTTTGTTGGTACGGTACTGAAAATTCAGTCCTTGTACTGGAATTTTCAAGTTTGGAATTGTGTAATGAAATTTTGCCATGATTTCGCGAAAATTTTACTGGCTCGTACTACAATTTTACAGTCCTTGTGCATTAGAAAAAAGTATCCTCTCAATAAGGACTTGGGAAAAAAACCTAATCGTTGGCATACTGAAATTATACAGGTTTTGAACTGCAATTTTCAGGTTGTGTGATGGAATTTTCCAGTTATGCTGGAATTTAATCACTGTTGCACTGAAATTTCCCACTTCTATTGGACTTCGTCATTTCTGGCAGGAAAAGTTTCAAGTCTTTATATCAAAAATTTCCTGTTTGAGATTTTGAATAATAATTGTGATTGTAGCAAATAAAATTGATACATAAGGTTTTTCGAAGACTTATTCCTTTGTGTATTCTAGATATGAAGCATACGTAGTAACCCAAGCTGGCCTTCCAACATATCACGTTACAGCTCATCGGTTAGGTATTAGGTTTCAGTTGGCCGGCTGGTAGAAAAGTGTAGGTTCAAATCCCGTTAGGTAGACATGACTTTCCGTCCATTTACATGAACGATCGAGTTTCTCAATCATCTTGAAACACAAGGACCAGGCAAAGTCACTGTGTGTGAGCAATTTTTTTTTTATTTTCATGAATATTTTCAGCATTAATTTTCTAGTGCATGTCCTGGAAAAGTCCAATACTGAGGCTCATAAAATTTTCAGTTTTTATGCTGAATGCCATAACATTTGTACTGAATTTTCGCAGTACAAATGTGCTAAAATTTCCCGGTACATGCACAGGTTAATAACTTCCAGTGCATTCACTGGAATTTTCCGATGAACCTTTTTTACAGTGTACCTCCTTCTCATAAGTGTTCACTGGGTTGGTATTGGGCCGTTGCGTGGCCATTAGTGCTAGCGATCATTCGACGATGCCAACATTCCGCTAGATTGTCATCGAATGATCTACGCTGTTGAATTAGGGGAAACAGGAACAATGCGATTATTCAACCAGGGTATCAAGAGCAATCGATAACATAATCCCATTCATTTTATTCTCGTAACGTTGACATATATAAAGCGTGAGAATTATGACTGTTCTCTTGCAGAGGTCACAACCGTGTTATGAAAAACCCAAATCTCTAAAAACAACAGAACGACACATCCGAGTGATGAAAAGTACTGCGGCTGCTGCTGCTGCTGCTGCTATTACTACTACCAACCACTCTTCTTTTTTTTTCTCTGACAATAAAATATACCGAGTAGATTCACGATGAGATAAAAAAAGGGTACCATCCTCTTTACGCGCGTACAATGGATAACAACGATCCAGAAATGTACAGAATACGAGAGAAATAATTTGATGTAATCGTGGATGAAACGACTTATATTTTCATTCCTTCTGCATCATTAACCCTAGAACACAACACTGGGGTATTTTTGTACCCCGAGGCGTTTTGAGAGCTGTAGCAGGGTGTCTACCAGTCATGGGAGTCATGGAAACGTTATGGAATTTTTTCATCGTCATGGAAGTCATGAAAAAATCATGGAATTGATCAATGGGGCATGGAAATTTTCTTTCATAAATCCAAAAATTCTCGAAAGTATGAAAGACATGCACTGACCAAAAAATATATGGTTTATCCCAAACAGCACGGAATATTGCAGTAATATTATTTTGTGATATTGTGATATTGCAGGGAAATATTACTGCGATATTGCCATAATATTTCATGTCTGCGCAGATTGATTGCAGTAATATTACAGCAACATTTCACACCTGTCGATATTATATACATTAGTAATAATCAAAAGGACACTAATTGCACGCAGTTGAAAATATAACGGTATATGGACTCGACAAACATTTCCTCGGTAAGAATTATCTGAACTGAATTCATGAATGTATCTGAAGTTTTCAGGGAATAATCGTTGATACTTTATTTGCGATACAAAGCCCAAATTTTCAAATTCGAAAAAATTCTTTTCCAACATTTGTGAGAAAGTTTGAAATTCAAAATTTGGATTCTGCACTGCGATAAAGTACTGAAGATTATTTCTTCAAAATTTCATCTATTTCTATGAATTTAGTTCAGAGAATTCTTACCAAGAGAATTTTTGCTCAGAGGGTACACTGGTGTCCCCTTACAGCATGTGATACCAATACCAGGACCTTAGCCATTTTATTTACAACAAACTGGATAGAATCAATTCAATAGAATCAAAATATCTCTCCGTACACAGTAATTTTCAAAATTTATCGAAGAACTGCTGTACACAGCGTTATTTTGATTTTATTAAGAGATTTTTTGAATGTTATAAACAGAATAGCTAGCGTCTCGGTCCTTGAATCCCTCTCAGTGAATTGTTTATGTGAGGTTTTTAGAATATTCTTCACAAGTTTTAGAATATCGCTCTGTAAAGTATTTCTTTGCAGTCATATAAGTATTCAACGATTGAGGCATAGAACAATATTCTGAGAATGGATTGCAAGGTATTTGAAAAGTCTCGTATGAACAATTTGGTTAACATCAGGGTGCTATAGGACTCTCCCTATAGTATCATTTCCAAGAAATACGAGCGGCAGTGTTCCTAGACAAATGTCATTTGAAATTCGAAGAAAAACGAAAGATTGTGATTAAGCAGATACCAGTGCCATGAGAGCAGCTGATTATTTTTTTGGAGATTTCGCAAAAGGAGTGAACAGGGAAGTACTTCAATTGGGAATTCTAACGAAATTGATCAATGATGCATTCCTTTTGAATAGAATAACAAATCAAAAAGAGAAAAATTCTCGGTTGTCACAAGCCTGGTGAAATATAATAGATATTTTGATGTAGCTTCGTTTGATTGGTAAAGAATAAAGTTACATCAAGATATTTCAATTGTATTTCACCCGTTTCAGAAAACCTTACAGACAAAATCAGCTAATCTCATGGCACTGGTATCGTCTCAAAATCTTGTAACTTATGTAACAACTCTAAATTTTGTGGGTTTCAAGGAATATGAATTTTTTTGGGTCACAAAAAAATCTCAATTTCCTTCTCTTTATATTGTTCAGTGATGAAATTGGAAAAATCCTGATTTTTGAAGACAAATGTGAGTTCAGGCATATTTTTTCTACTTCTCATGACATTCAAAAGTCCTACAGAGGAGAAAACTATCCTTCTACTTTTTTTATATTTTAGGACCCGAATCAGGGACAGTATTATAATTTAAAATTATGTTTTTATAATATTCTACAAAATATCCCATCTTCGAAAAAAAATGAAACTATGGGAGGGGCATTGGTTTTGCATTTCGAAGGATTTTGAAACGATTGCGATGAACCGGAATCAGAAGGAACCCATTTTTTCACTACTAAAGTTTACTACACAACACACATTCCCATTTTCATTCATTTCTCACGTCCCACAGTGGGGCCAAATGCCAAAAAGTTGGAAAAAATACAAAAAATGAAGTTAGTAATTTGGAATATTTGACCGTTGGGGTAAGTAAAGTAATGTCCCGAGTATCACAATTCAGATATAAGAAGATGTGATCTGCTCTCCCTCCCCTTGTATACCAGTTTGAAAGTACCCTCCTGTGAGGTACCATTCGTGTGACTACGGAATAGTAAAATGATGTCCATGTTCAAAGAGACGCTGTGTCTCGAAAAATGAACCGATCGAACTTTTCAAACATGGAATCTACTGCTGAAAGTGCATAGAATATACTAATAATCAGAGGAATATCAATTTATCGAATGGCAAATGACAACAGTGTAATGATTGGATGTGATTTTTATATCTCTGAATTTGGAAATTCGTTTGGTTTGTTGAGGAAAAAGTTGTGTTCCCAGAATTTCCCAGCCATTCTACTCATTGGAGATTGTAGACGAAGGTCTCACCTTCAACATGAAACAAGGAAGAGTTGCCACTTTTTGCCCCTTTGAGATTCCGACATGATTTTGTGAAGGAAGTGTCTCAGACCGCATGATGACAATCACAGAAAATTTGAGGGAATTATCAAGAGTTCTCAAATTCGGTTGAAAATCGGTATCACAGGGGTTTTCGGGGTCACTGATTATAAATCGACTGTCAGAATTCCTAAATTCAAAATGGCAGATCCAATATGGTAGACCAAAATTCTCAAATTTATCGGATTTTCTTTAAATTTCGCGCTAGGAAGTTTGCGGAGTCACTGGATCGGTTGACAGAATTTTCAAATTCCAATATGGTGGACTGAGATGCTCATATTCGTCGGTTGTCCTTTACACTTCGCACTCGGGGTTTTTCAGGGTCGATGATTATAAATCCGGCGTTTTCGTGTAGCATTTTATATATTTGCCATTCCGTTCTCATCCACCATATCGGGTCAAACAATTTGAATTTCGCAATGTTGACAACGGATTCGTGATGAGCAACCTCAAAAACTATCGGGTACTGAGTTTTAAAGGAATTCGATGAATTTTCGAATTTTCGTCCACCATATTAGATCCGCCATTTAGAATTCCGCAATTTTTACAACGGATTCGTAATTAGCAACCTGAAAAACTATTTGATACTGAGTTTCAAAGACATCTGATGAATTTTCGAAATTTTGTCCGCCATATTGGATCCGCCATTTTGACAACGGATTCGTGATGAGCAACCTCAAAAACTATCAGGTACTAAGTTTAAAAGAAATTCGATGAATCTTCGAATTTTCGTCCGCCATATTGGATCCGCCATTTTGAATTTCGCAATTTTGACAACGGATTCATAATTAGCAACCTGAAAAACCATTTGGAACTGAGTTTCAAAGAAATCCGATGAATTTCCGAAATTTTGTCCGCCATATTTGATCCGCCATTTGGATTTTTGCAATTTTGACAACGGATTCGTAATCAGCGATCTCCGAAACTCCCTGGTACCAATTTCCAAGTAATTCTGAAAACTCCTTATAATTTTCCCCAACTTTCTGGGTTTTGGCCCCACTGTGCGTCCACTCATGAATACAAAAACAAAACAATATCAAACCGTTTTGGACTAAGTTTCACATGGAAATTGGCCAGGATTCAAGTTTAGGCATGGATTACAAATTCCTGTTTGCAAAATATTACCGCAATATTTCAGTGTGATTCATGATATATTATCGACACTGTAATATTGCGATGATATTACATTGCAATATATAATATTGTAATATTGCTGCAACATTACATTATGATTTTTTGGAAAAAAGTCTTCGTCTTGAAAAAACGAAGAAAATCGTGTGTTGCAAAGTTCATTTTTCATGATGAATATTTGCGTGAATCGCGTTCAAAGGTGTGGGGTACAAAAATAGTGTTGTGTTCAATAGCAAAGAAAATAAGTGCTGTGTTCTGGGTTAGGAATTATTACACACCCTCAATTTCCATCAGTGGTACATCAGTTTCGATGGTGTACCTTCACGGATTGTATAGTATAACACATGGGCTGAAAAGTCCTGGGCCTAACACATATATGGCGCCAATTTTCCTGCATTCACCTGTTTTTCAGTTAGTACTAACCTTCAAAAGACAGCTGTCAAAATTTCATGATATTCTATTCATTAGTTTGTGAGTTATTGTACTAAGAATGACGCTACTTTTGTTATTTTTGAAACAATTGATCAAAAACAATTTCGGGTTTTAATTTTACACTGCTTCTTGATGAGAAAAAATACAGTGATTCAAGCGAAGCAATGGCTTGAAAAGTGTTATGGGGACTCCGCTCCATCAGAAACCACAATAAAACGTTGGTTTGCTGACTTCCAACGTGGTCGTAGAGACACCGATGGCGCAGAACGCAGTGGACATAAAAAAAATCCACAAAATCGTTTTGAATGATCGAAAAGTGATGTTGCGTGAGTTGGCTGGCATCGTCAAAATATCAAAAGAACGTGTTGGCTTTATATTGCATGAGCATTTAACCATGAGAAAGCTCTGTTCAAAGTGGGTACCGTGTTTGCTCACTGTTGACCAAAAACAAGGACGCGTTGATGCTTCTGAGCAGTGTTGGGCCATGTTTAAAAGTAACAAGCTGGAATTTCCGCGTCCATATATGTTACAATGGATGAAACATGGATCCATCACTTCACTCCGGAATCAAAACGATCGTCATCCGAGTGGACAGCCACTGGTGAACCTCGTCCAAAGCGCCCGAGAGCACAACAATCGGCTGGAAAGGTTATGGCTTCGATATTTTGGGATGTGCGTGGTGTAATATTCATCGACTACCTTGAGAAGGGAAATACCATCAACAGGGAATATTATATCGCATTATTGGAGCGTTTGAAGGCCGAAATTGCAAAGAAAAAAATTTTATTCCATCAAGACAACGCACCATGTCACAAGTCGCGGACCCACATCGTGGGTCTGATGCTCCGAGATGACTCCAGTTGGCGGGCGGTGGACTCCTTCGTACAGTCCATCCTTCGCCGCAAGCAGGTGGACCTGGATAGGGCAGGGTAACTGGCGGCGGTCTTCCGGCTACAGGGAAAAAAGGGCCCAGCTCGAAGTAATGTGATGAACGGTTCCGGACTGGGTCCGAGGAGGGAAGAGGTGGGTTTTAGTGGGTAAACTGCGATGGGCGCTCAACATCTTCAACTGAAGCAGGAGTCCCACACACCGGGGAGCAACAATACCAGCTCCCTGAAGGTGCATAAAGCATTTCCCCCTCTATTGAAAAAGAAAAAAAAACATGTCACAAGTCAATCAAAACAATGGCAAAACTACATGAATTGAACTTCGAATTGCTCCCACATCCACCGTATTCGCCAGATTTGGCTCCCAGCGACTACCGGCTGTTCGCAGACCTCAAAAAAATGCTCGCCGTTAGGAAATTTCACTCGAATGAAGCAGTTATCGCTGAAACTGAGGCCTATTTTGAGGCAAAAGATAAATCGTTCTACAAAAGTGGTATTGAAATGTCACAGCGGCGCTGGAATGATTGTGTTGTTCTTGATGGAGATTACGTTGATGAATACAGCTAATTTTGAACAAAAAGAAACCGTGTTTTCTTTGTTCGGCCCGGAACTTTTCAGCCCATGTGTTATATCTACGCGTGATTCGACTTTTATAGCGTGTTCCCCTGGCACCTACGTCTGCACTGTACTATCTCTACACTACTCACCGTCGGCGCTACAGACCTCACCTCTCAATTCACAAATTCTATATTCTCAGGGAATGTATATGTACGTGAATGTACATACATTCACACGTACGTGTGTCCTTTTCCCTCATGCTTTATACATTGTCGCGACTATGACGTCAATGGTCTCTAATCTTGGAACACACTTCCGAAAATTATGATTCCTGCTGCCGTTGCTGGTGCAGTCGGCTGACATACATGTCTACAGATATACTACGTATACCGCACATTCCAGGCACAATACGTTCATATAGAAATACGCCAATGAATGTCCGGGAGCATGAAACCAGATATGATTATATGTTCGATTTTCCATTTTCTGTATTCCGACGTAATTCAATATCATCGTGCGCCTATTAAACGGCATTTATCGAGCACCAACGGGGGATGATCGAAAGACGAACCGAATTTTAACGTATCCTAATCCGTTGTTTCATCTAATTTCCGACGTTTAACGCGTCAATACCGAACGATACAAGGATAACTAGGTTTTTTTCCCCGACAAACTTTGCAGACTCATTTACAGGTGATCGCCTCCATGCGAAACAACACCGAACAAAATTCCATAGTCGAGGAAAGAGTAATTTTCTCTCTATCTCTCTTTGATTCGTTTTTCCTTGATTCTTCTCCACTCGATATATCATCTCTGCTTTTAATTTTCAAGTTGAAAGTTGAAAATGAAGAAACGAGTTTAGTTGAATGAGTTGAAAAAAAGGTGTATATTATACAAATGGCTTATGAAACACTCTATGAGAGGCTTTCGAGTGAAATATTGTTCGATGTGCCAGGTTCAGCTAACAAGTTTGAAAAGAGGGAGAGAGGAAAAAAAGCATCTTAATGATCGTTGAGGCAAAGTTCGTGGGGACAAAGAACTCAACGACGACGACGACGACGACGAGGACGACGATGACTGGGTTTCTGTTAGAAAATTCAAAGAATGTCGTATCGCTGAAGTTAATTCGTTTCATTATCTTCTCCCTTCATTTCAACACTCGATTCTATTTAAATTTCAATCGAACTTTCTTTTTGGACGACGATTTCTAGGATTTGAGATGATACTTTGTTGCAATGAGGTCCCTCATCTTTGTACGTCGAATATAAGCTTTTTGATTTTCTTTCTACTCTTCTCTGTACTCAACTTGACAGATTTCGGGCTTTCTCTTCGACGGAAAGACAATGACGTCGCGGAGTATCATTCATTTCACGAAAGAGAGAGAGATTTTTTTCTTCGAAATATCGATTCTTTCGTCATAAGCCAGAGAGGAGAATAAAGGAATTCCATTCTGTTTCGAATGATTCGGGATTCCCAACGTATTATTCGAAAATTTTGCTTCGAGAAGAGTCTTTGTTTTTGAAAAAGAATATGGAGGAATGTAACGAAGTGGAAGCGACAAACAGATATTCACCCGAAATTGAAGGATTTGAAGGATATCATCATGTGGAGTTTGTCAGAATTATCAAATGACTCGATATAGGAGAGATTGTATTCGCTTTGATTCAACAGGAGCGACAGTTCCCGTTCAGAATCATGAGTGGTTTTCTTCAACTGGAACTAGTCGTTCACATCCAGTCTCGGAATGATGGATACTGGATACGAACTCAGATTTTCCCCCCTATACCAGGTTTAGAAGCATGAAACCGGAATTTTTTGTGTGAGAAACACACGTTTGTTGTTTGAAAATGATAACAAATATTTTATTCGAAAAAATCTCAATTGCTGTTTAGGGTAAGGCGGGGTAATATTAATTGAATCGGATATTTATCATGTAATTTTATATAGCATTTATCAATCTTCGAATCCAAAAAATCAAAATTGAATATTTCTTATGACTTAAATTTAAAAAATCAAATTTCTTAAACTTCGAAAAAATGGCATTTTATCCCCAGGTGTGGAGAATGACGTTAACATCGAATCTTTCGAATTCAAGATGAACGTTTATCACATAAATAGTATGACGTCGAATTCTCCACATTCGAAATGGATCAAGATGGACGCTTATCACATAGTTCGATTGGATTTTTTGTATTATTTGCACTGTTATAAATTCCTGATTGAATTTTCAATTACAAGTAATGGAAGCAATTTCCACTCACATCAACGAAAAACAATGTCCAGTGGTATTGAAAATTCAATAACAAGTTTTTAAAATTCCATGCACATGTTTATGATTGTTGAAAAAAAAAATCACCTTTACGAGATTTGAACACGGGGCGTCGAAACCGAACACCCAAGCTCTATCACTCAAGCCACCGCCATTTATGTGGATGGGAGTATTTTTCTGCCTGAATGACCTTGCGTTTATTCTTCAAACTTGTGAAACAAGATGTACTTGTGATGTAGAAACACTGAACAAATCGTGTGATCTAATTAGTACATAGTTGGAGTGGATACGTGGATGACTTCGTCAAAGCGTTAGTAACCCAAGTGAGAGAAATTGTATTTCGAAGGTGTATTCTGCAACCATTTTGCAAGAATTTCCCGTTTTTTGAAATTCAGTTTTAGAGATATGAGCATGTTTGAATCTCTTTTTCAAATACAAACCAAGTTGGATCACTTTTGTTATTTCCTGTTGGATACCATTACAGCCATGAATTGATTTTAAATATAATAATATTATGTTATCCCTGTGACAAAAATCCAGCTTGGATTCCAGATCCGAAATTTACCTGCGTTGTCAGCTAAGACTCCACCTGGAATCCAGAATTCCAACTGGATTCCATATGGGATTTCCAATTCAAACTGGGATTCCACCTGGGAACAAGAATTCCAAATGAAGAAATCCCACGTTGAAGTTGAAATTCTAGCTGGGATTCCACCTGGAAATGAGGAATCCCAGCTGGGAACGCAGGTCAATTTCGGAGCTGGAATCCACGTTGAACCCCAGCTGGGCAATGATGGCTTGAATTTTTCTAAGTTTTTTCAATCACCTGTATATTATTTTCAATTTTCATGCACAATGACTTGAAAATTCAATTACATGTATTTGGATTCCTATTTCAGTTCACGAAAATTGAATTTTCATCCACATATGTACATGAAAAATACACGAAATTTCAATTCCTAACAGTGAGGACATACAGAACAAACTGTATTCTCAACGCAGTTTTCATGCATCCAATGCTTACAATTTCCACATTGTATCCAGTCGCAGCGTGGTCCTTTTTTGTTAGAAATATGTAATTTACAAAAGGCACAGTAGCCGTCAGTATCCCCTTTGCCGCTTGAAGTGTCATCAAAAGCAAGAAGAGATTTCATTCTGTATTGTCTTCGTTTTGCATGCTGCTTACGTTGGTAATTGAGCAACTGGTCTGATCGAGTCGAAATCAGTTGCGGGCTCTCCATTTGACACCTGTATTAAAGATAAACCTGGGTCTGGAGTGGAGCAACTTGTTTGGAATACAACAGATGTATCATAAACTTTCTTGGAATTTGGTTGCGTGCAAGGGGGGGGGGCGGTAGGGGCGGACCGCCCTAGGTCCCAAATTTTGGTTCGCATTCAAATTTTACTGGATTACAGTTTCTCCTATGGTTTTTTTGTTCACAAAAGAAGAACTGCCTGGCGAGGGGGGGGGGGGGGTTCCGCTATCGCGTCCGCCCCGGGTACCATTTGTCCACGCTACGCCACTGGTTGCGTCCTGTCAGAAATTGCAAAGGCACAGTCTGGTATATATAATTTGGGGGTTAAATGGGAATATCCCACAAGCTTCAAAGCTAGATACCCCATTCTCAATTGTTGCAGCCACGAAGTGAGATATAAGGAGGGCAATCTCCATAAAAGCGAGGTGATACACTTTTTTTCGCCGACTCGCATGTTCAAATTCGTCACTTGGGGGTGCTACGAGCAGGGTGTTATTGATTAACTTCAGAGTCTGGAGCCAAGTTCAGATCAAACAAAAAATTAGGGGTTATCAACATACCCGGCCAGCAAAGCGCTCCTAAATTTGCGCTTATGCTACTAGCGATGCCACCGTAGCAACGTAGTAACTTTCCCAAGATTTTGGCACTGCTCACTACCATGGCATATGTATAATGCAAACTATAATGTAGCACTACCTTAATGCTACCAGTATTACCAGGGAGTGCTACCAAGGAGTGCTTTTGGTAAGATACCACCAAGTGGCTCCCATTTTCATACATAAATTAATTACTGTGCGTACAAGATGCTTTTGATGGATGGTAGCGACGCTGCTAGAAGCGCTGCCTTAAATTTGCTGGCCGGGTAACCTTTTATAACCTCACGGTATCGGATTGTATTCACAATCAAATGATTTATTATAGTTCAGAATTGGAAAAAAAATTATTCATCAATTGGGTATGAATTCTTTCTATAAATAACTTGTAATTTTTCGCATACATGAAATATCAAACTATTTTAGATTGGAAACAGTATTCCATTCTTAATTTCAGATAACCTGTTGCGAGCGCCACGAGTGGCAGAAGTTGCCTTCCTTGTATCTTACTTCGTGGTTGCAGTCGATATCCATGCAGAATTCAAAAGCTGTCTCAATTGATATCTTGTAACACGTCTACCAGGATGATTGGAAACCAAATTCGAGATAGCAGTTTTCCAAAAAGTTTTGAATTATTTGAAAAATGATATGTCCAAAGGCTGAGGATGATGTGTAGTGTGACTTGGTGAACATGGCAGTACGATGTAGTTCTCAGTTGCAAAATCTAGAACGCGCACATCCGAACGATGTGAGCTATGACCGTCTAAGATGATCAGCATTTTCCCAGAGCCTTTTCGAGGTAAAAACTGATTTTGGAGCCAATCGAGAAACTAATCTTTTATTCGTTTCTCTTTCATCACGCAATAGGGTGGAAGAAATCGCTTCCATCGTTCAATCGTTCATTGTTGAGTTGGAGGCCACTCTCATCGATATTCCAGATGTTACCTGGTGTTGACACAATATCATTTTCCTCGCAGGTTTCTCGAAGCAGCTTAAAATATCCGTCAACTTCCTCTCTGCTCATACCAAGACCACGAGATATAGATAGTCCTTCTACTTTTGTGATTGCCAACTGAAGATGATGCTTCATAAAAGATCTAAACCACTCTCGACCACCCAATTTTGTGGTATCATTAAAACGGTTCTCAATCCCTTTTTTCTCAGCAAAAGTATAAGCGAGTTGACGTACATTTAGTACTGTTTGTGGGTATTCAGCTTCTTCAAGGAGTTGGATATATGCTACCAGTTCATCTTCGTGATTTTCCAAACAAATTTTATGTCCACCCGTGAAAAACTTGTCCACGCTTGCTCACGCCTGATAAGGTCTCAATTTTGTACCCACGTGATGAGGACTAATCATGCCCAATTACGCCCAATCACGCTTGATTATGCTCCATTATACATGAGAAATTCATACAAAATCGATAAGTTTTTTGTAAAGGAATGAAACTATAATAATGTTATCAGACACTAATTTATTGTTAATCATTTCTACTTATTGTGATTATGCAGTTTCCAGTTTTCAGGCATGATCATGCGTGATCAGGCGTATGCGCCTGCGTTTGGGGCCGATTTAGCATGATCGAGCATGTGTATTTGTGACAGGAAAATCAACACAGAGTCATTTTGTATGAATATTCCTCCGTTGATGAGATTTTGCATGATCACGAGCGAGGAATAGTTTGTCGTGCATGATCGCTGGTGGTTAAGCTTGATCACGGGTTTTCACGTGGGTACAAAATTGAAGCCTTCGAAGTGATGACAAAGCTCAAGAATAAACGACCAGGTGTAATCAGACTCAGTATTGATCACGAATAATTTTGCTGAAAAATGTCCTGAATACGCATGATTAGACCTGAACGATTTTTCTACAGGAACCGTATAGGAGGTTTTATGAACGTTCAGGAAACGTCCTAGAGACACATTTTGCTGTTAGAAAAGAAACGTGGGAGTGAATTGTTGTCAACATGATACACAAATCAATATAACCCTTCATCCCAGCACAGTACATAACACATTCGCAACGCAATCAAGGCCTCCATCAATTCTCTCCCACAAATTTCGATATAATATTATTCCGATGCATTGTGAAAATCACTCAATACGTTCGAGGAAATTGTAATCGTCGGATGAATTATTATTGTATATAAATGAATTGTGGTACGTATGTAATTTAATTCGAGTAAATATTGGAAATTTCTGGAGAAGGGGTACAAAGAAATGAAACTAGTATTCAATATCGGGGGATATTACCTACCATAGAAATAGAATATGTATCTGTTTCGTCCATGATAAAATTATATCGATAATATATAGGTCAGAAATCGTGTAAAGTGTTCTCCTTCGTTAATAAACATCGAACCGAGGGAGGGATATTTCCATTTTGGCGATTCGACCCTTCTTAACCGTTCCATTTCATTTCATTCGAAAAGTAACGCTACCGTTATTATGCAAAGATGACTACTGTATATACGTATATACATATAATTTTTCGAAAATGATATGTACCCTTCGATTGTTTCGATGCTTGATCGTTTTACCTTCAAAAATTCACCCGCCATTCTCGCACAACAACGCGTCGCCGATCGTTCTCCATTCTTACATCGCACAGCAGACAATACTCAGGGTCACATCGATGTTTTCAACATCCGAGATATTTTTCCCCCTCAATTTTCGCATTAATGATTCGAATGATTGTTGTATATAAAACACAGCACCCTCTCGGGCTATTAAAGCCATTATTCTGGAATGAAGTGATTTAATTGAAAACTTGAGCAGGGTAAAATACTTGGCGGGACAGCATTTTTCAATAATGAGTTCCCCATCGAAGAACGTAGAATCACATTGAAATGAAACAAAATATTTGTCGAATACTACTCTTCATGTATAAATCCCATTAAATCCAGCTGAATGCTATAGAAAATCCCATTCGATCTCATCCCATCCGATAGGTGAAGAAAAGATGAACAGAAAAGAGAATTTTTCATGAAAATTCCAAGGTCAAAGCAGAGTAACGGTGTCACGGGCACCGACGTGGGTGTCAAGAACTCTGAAGTGGACAACTTCGTTAACCCAGTCGTCTGAGGATCGAGTAGTCAAAGTACCTGACAATGATAATGAAAACACACGATGATGAAAAAACCAACGAATTGGGTTGAGAAGTGATATAATAACAATGATGAAGATAACGCTCATATCTATATCAATCGCAACGATTCTACGATCGATCGATTGTGGGAAGAATGAATTATAAACGAAGAGAGGAAGAGAAAGACACACAAATACACTCTCCGAAAGTTCATTTGAAGCGAAAAACAATAGGAGTGACGATACGCGTTGCCGTGGCGTGGTTACGTAAAAACTGCAATACACTTTTTCCAAGGGGTGTTGAATTCAAGGTCTTAGGGACGCACGATGTACAGAGTAATTCAGTGTACCGACGCAATAAGCCATTACGTAACGATTCGTTCACTACAACATTCTCTATCGTTGCCTCATCATGCGTGTGTCACACTAAGGAAGATCGTGGAAGGACATTATGATTATTCGACAGAATGTATAATCGCTCCATTGTTGGAATTATGAAAATTATACAATAGGCGTTTGCGTCAAACCTAGAGGTTTAATATGATTCCAAATACTCCTTGATTGAATGAGAAGCGAGATAATAGAATTCTAAAGAAACGAATCAAACGGATGGATCCGAAGGTTTGTGATAAAATTGATATTGAATTTTATTCTCGGAGATGGTCTTTCTTTTAAGTTCATTTCAATGGGATAATTGATTGTACGTTCTGTAGGGTTTATGTAATAGAACTTGGATTCGAAGGGATTTATATTTTTGATGATGTATGGTTCGCTTTGTTTGCTTTATGATCCCCTGGATTAATTCGTTGAGTACATGAGAGTTACAACGAAAATTTGTCGCGTTGTTTTCAATTCTCAATATTGTTTCAGAAGTGATGTTATTTCAATCAGTTTCTGCTGCGCTGATCGAATTCCCGCATTGAAAAAAATACTTCACTGTGGTAGCTATTTCGAGGATTTGATATTTGGATAACCAAAAATATTGCTGCAAGAATTAAATTCCAGCTATTATAGCAAAAACTCTCGTTGTTACAACTGAATAATAGCTATCCTAATTTTTAGCTATCCAAACATCAGAAACATCATTAGTTTCTGTGCAAACATCCATCGTGATTTCCATCATTTTCTTAAAGTATCTTGAAGTTTGTTGGTTCGAATCCAATATTCAATCGTGGACCAAGCCTGGCGCAAGACCTCCCGGGGAAGAAGTTTAGATCTGACCAGATCCGAACAAATCTATTCAGATCTGCAAGACTGCAATTTTTAGCTTGTATTTGTCAATACACATGTTCAAACTCGAATTCATACATGGGAAAATATCAGAAAATTTTCAGTAATTGAACGATCAATTTCTCATCAAGATTGAATGTGATTTTCAAATCAGATCTAACGAGATCTGATGGGATCCAAACTGAACTTCTCTCCCCAGGCTGTGTAGACTCCTCATTAACGTTTTCATCGAGTTTGTCCAAGGCTCAGGCTAATGGTTATGTCACACCTGGTTCAATTGAGTAACCAAGCATCAACCAATGCGTTCTTGGTCTCGGGGATCGTGATAAGGGAAGTGATTGGTCCATATTTCAGTTTGTGAATCAAGGTGGAACTATGGAATGAATGTGACAGACTTGGGACAAGCTTGTCCTTCCTGCTTCGATGCGGTTTCTCCCCAGCAATATGCAGAATCAAACCATTGGGAGGTCTTTCCGGTATCAATCATGGATCGAGTCTGTCGCAAGGCCTGCAGAGACTCGTCATGAAGAATTTCCCAAACCTGGCCCAGGCTTGGGAATGATAACATCAGCCTATTACCATTAAGTCAAGTTTCATTCTCATTTACTACTGTGTCCAAAGAATAAGATGACATAGTATTCATTGTCAAAAATCTTTATTTATTCTTCGAAATTAAGTTCATCGCCTTCAAAGCCATCCCCCCCAAATACAATGCGTTCATGCCAACGCATTTGCCAATCTTCAAAACAGTTGTTGAAGTCGGTTTCCGGGATGGCCTTCAGTTTTCTCTTCGATTCGGCTTGGATCTCCTCTATCGACTCAAAACGGTGTCCCGGAGCGGTCCTTTGAGTTTGTTGAATACCCAGAAGTCGCACGGTACCAAATCAGGTTAAGACGGTGGCCGTGGAACGATATGGGTCGAGTTTTTTGCGAAATAGTCACGAAGAATCAATGCTGGGTGAGCTGGTACATTGTCGTGGTGCAAAAACCAAGAGTTGTCTCGCCATAATTCCGTTCTCTTTAGGCGAGTAGCTTCACGTAGACGACGCATAACGCTTAAATAATATTCTTTGTTGACAGTCCGACCCGGTGGAAGGGACTCAAAACGCACAACACCACGATAATCGAAGACCAATAATCAGTTTCTCTGGTGTTGCCTCAACTTTAGCGCGATATTCACTTGATCGATCGATTGTTTCCGGCTCATCGTATGCATAAATCCACGTCTCCTCTTGTCCTGATAGTCAGAAAGCATCGTTTTCCACACTCCAACGCGACGATGTTTTTCCAGGAAATTCAGTTTTTTCGGTACCAATCGAGATTTGACGCGTGCGAGGCCTAAAACATTCTTCAAAATGGTATTGACTGATCCTTTTGAAATCCCAACATCATCAGCAAGATCTCTCACTGTTAATCGACGATTTATGAGCACCAGATCTTTGATTTTTTGAACGTGAACTTCGTCAGTTGAAGTTGATGGTCGACCGGGACGCTCTCCATCTTCCACACGTTCTCGACTTTCTTAGAACTCTTTACACCACTTGTAAACATTTTTTTCCGACAAAACTTCATCACTAAAGACTTTCGGCGCCATCCTCAACGAATCAGCAGCAGAAAATTCGTTCCGCAAACAAAATTTCATCCAAATTCTTTGCTCAACGAATGCAGACAGTAAAAAAATCGAAAAATTCACTTTCAGCAGTTTAAAGAACGAAGCGTATTTCAAACACCAATGAATATTTTGATGTGACTCCCATCACGTGTATCAAAGACAGTCTCACCAACCTGAAAATAAGAGGACTCCCTCAAATACATTGGCCCACAGAGTTTTAATTCAAATGTCACCTTGATTTTCGGACGCAGTAGTAGTGAATCAACTATATTCATCTCATTGTGTGGAACTAAAGTGTGAAGGTAATCATGGAAAGAAGGAGAGTCATTTCATATTGAATCTGTTGTTATTTTGCATTTGAATACGGGAGAACAGTTGGATTCGAGTGATATCTGCGTAAAACGGGAAACAATATGGTATTACAATTATCATGAGCTGGAATACAGCACCCTTTATTGAATTGGATTCGCCGTCGAATATGAGAGCACCATCATACACATGCTCTCTTCTCTTCCCTGGATGATATTTCACTAGGATTTGTTATTGCAAAAAATGGAATCTTCACTTTCGTCATCAATTCTATATTAGAGTTCGTCACGTCTCATCGGAAATTCATTTCGATAGAAAATCCAACTCTCAATGGCATATCACAATCCTCCAATCGAAATATTCATCCCTCTCACAATTTCTGATCTTGTGCTTGTTTATTGTATGTTCATCCTCCGATGAACCGATCCATCAGAGCGCTGTGCGCAATAAGAATTCGAATTCATCTGTAGCAGTATCAATGAATTTAAAGTAGTACTCAACGCCCACGATAACTGGTGACAGCGGTGGGATTCGATACAAATGAAATTCTATACCATTCGAATCGCAGTAAACCGCACGAATTCCGCAGAATCGGTTGTTCATTTCGGCAATACGATTTATGTGTACGAATATTTGATGTCTCCTGACCATTTAGGTTATATCTGGTATTGAATCTTCGGATTCCATCCCTAAGAGAACATGCAGGTTCGAAGAACGTTCAATAGAGGTCTATTCAACGTCCGGAAATTTGAAGGTCCATGGAGCATTCCATGAACGTGACTCACGTACAATGAACGGGAATTTGACCTAAGGAGTTTGTTTCCTCTTGGGAATTGAATCCATCCGCTGAACTCGAAGGTTTCCTACCTCATCACGGATGGGAGAATTCCTGATCGAGTTCCCAGATAGGAAACCATGCTCCGAATATTTTGCAACATAATGTACCGTGAACATACTGTCATAAACGGCTCAGCCCAGCTCGCAATAATGCATAAAATATACACATTATGTTCTCATTATGGTGCCATCACCTCGTTTCGCTACCAATAACAATGCTTTACGCGGAAACATCTTGGTATGATGATGCGGGCATTTCTTGTTATGCGTGTTATGATTATGATGACATTATTGAGATATTTCTCTATCTGCACGGAGAAGAAGGTATGGTTGTAGCAACTACTTGAATTGTCGATCTTTGACCATCCACTTGAATAGTTGCTGCATCTACTGAGTTGTCGGGACGAATAACACATTAGCTGCCTCAACTAACGTGAATACCTTGGAGTGTCCTGACGTGTTACTTGTTCTGACTACTAAGCAGATGCAGCAACTATTCAAGTAGATGGTTGGAAACCGACTATTCAAGTAGTTGCTACAACTATTCTTTTTTCCGTGTGGATTCCACTGAATTTGATCAAAATATCTTCATTTTTGCTTTTTCGTTAGAGGGAAGCTTTGTGATCGTTTCGAAGAGCCGAAAATTCTCTTGTCCCCAAACTCAAAGTCTCTTGAACTGAAATATTCCTCGGAATTCGGAGGAAATTTTTGGTTTTGTATCTGTCTGGATTCTATCTGTATGTGAGATTTGTTGCAACCGACAATATCTTCCGTTCCTATTATCCGATCTTCATGGAATTTCGACCATAATTGTATGTACTGTCGATAGTAGTTCCTTATAAGTTTCAACCTAATCCTTACAGAATTACTGGAGGGACGTAGAAGAATGTTATAAAAAGGGGTGATGTTTGCGACCGCGCTTATCTCCGTTTCCTATTATTCGACTGCGAAGGAACTCATACCACTCTCTAGTTATGATCCCATAGTGGTTCCATATGAAGTCCATCCGAATCGGTTGAGATATTGTGGAAATTTTTGTTTTTGCGATCCGCATAATTTGCTAAGATTTCTAAAGTATGCCAGTGTTATAGTTGTACGACATAAATTTCAGGCAAATCGGAGGTGAGGAGCACGGAAGGTTAGCAATTTCCATACAAGCAAAAATTTCGCTTCGTCTAAAAGATTTCTTTTAGATGTCTGAAAGATTTCTTATGCAACAGTTTTCACTATCTTCAAGATATCTTCGTTCAAGGAATCTAAGAGATGTCTCAAGATCTCTTTCAGATGTCTTTTAGATTTCTCAAACTAAGACGTCTTCCGCAACTCTCTTCCCCACGACGGTGCTCCAACAAGGGAGTTCATATCACAATGAGAATTACCTATGCAATGAATAGTCTTCATCATCGAACTTATATGACAATTTTCATAAACGTCTTGCACAATTCGAATCATTCCACGTACCGACTCACTCTCCACAGAAAGAAATCCCATTCATCACCCTGAATCAGAAACATCCCACACAGCACTCGTTGTCTAAAAGATATCTTCAGAAACAATTAAGAACAATGCAAGAAGTCTCATGCAACATGAATAGATATCTTTTAGAAATCTTAAACTGTTCTCACTTCTAAAAGATATCTTCAAGAACGTTTTCAGGAGCCTTTTCGAATGTTCTCAAAGATATCTTCCAGAAACTTCTCAAAAGTTTCAAAGGTACCTTTGAGAAGTAAGAACAGTTTGAGACTTCTAAAAGATATCTATTCATGTTGCATAAGACTCCTTGCATTGTTCTTAATTATTCTTGAAGATATCTTTCAGACAACGAGTGTTGTGTGGGATATTCTTCTGGAATTCAACGTCAATTCTCAAGAATTCTCTTCGAGCCTTTGTACACTTCATTATATACGCAAAACGATGATTCAAATTCCCACATCGATCCTCACCCACCCAGGATTATCTCCGGAAACCTTACAATGAGAAATTAGATTATCAACATTGGATTGTCCGAATCATGTGAGTATTAAACGGAGCAAAAATATGAATAATCTTATTTGATCTCACGTGAAATACAATATAGAGACCTTGAGAAAAATGAACAAGAGAAAGAAGGAGAAAAAGATTGACCGTAAAGAAAGAAACTTGGAATGTTAAAATCTCGATATTCATCCTATCGCCCATACACGTACATAACGAAAGGAAATGAAGAGAACTTCGATTCGTGCGATCGATTCTCATCAATATAAAAGATGTTATTACTTATATAAGAAAGTGTCCTGAATGAAATACGAGTTGAATCGAATACAACAATATTTATCTCAGCGGTATGTTTTATTCTTGTCGCATATAATTTCCTCGAATCGAATTAAAACAATAATTATAACGTTGAAGATGAATGTATGTTTTGGATAAACTTTATTCTGGCGAGGAGAATAGTTGTGTGTCGTTGATTATGTTGTATCGATATACGTGAGATTATTGCGAAGAAGAAGAAGAACTGTGAGGAGAGATAGATAGAGAGAGAGAGAGAGAGAGAGAGAGAGAGAGAGAGAGAGAGAGAGAAAGAGAAAGGAGATGTACGAAGTTGTAGAATGATTTATGATTGGCGAGGTTCCACATGTTTGTTGAATTTGACAGGTGCAAAAAGTGGATCGTACAAATCATTTCAGTGTCTGAAATTCAAGGGAGTTTGAATATAAATTTTGTAGATCTTTTTTTGAGGGTGAAAATTCAAAGCAGTGACTGTCACGTACCGCATTGTTATATACGAACGGGAAAAGGGTGATGAATGTTTCGATGCCACGAATTTTTGATTCGATCGGTGTCGCAGTCATTGAATCAACGAGAAGTCCCTCCATGCGGTTTGAAATCAGTAATTTGCTACCCCTGATACACTGAGAAAAAATTTTTGGCGTTGGTCTGACCCGAGTCAAAATATTTCCGTTCATAAACCCTGCAAGAAATTTTGATATGGAAAACACCAGGTCCAGATTAGGTATGCTGATTTCTGTTCAGGGCCTGACTTGAGTATCCGATAAGGCTCTGAAGAAAATGTAACGCAGGAAAAAGACAAGGTCCTGATCAGGAAAATCAAACGTTTCTCAATCAGGATCTGATCAGGGTAGTAATTGAATTCTCAATCAGAACCTGATCCGGGTGGTAGCGGAATTCCCAATCACGACCTCGTCTAAGCTATATTCTAGAATACTATTTAATTCTCATGGAATTCACTTTTCATACAATTCTTTGAAACTCCCCCAACAGAAGAAATTCTACTGATGATCCAAATAGACCTCAGTTGAACATTTAAAAGAGACAGATCAATTTCTAATGAGTCCTGTTGGAATTCTGAATAGTTTGATACAGTCATCGTTCTGAATTGATCAGGTCCCGATTCGGCTGTCTTGTCGGTTGATTGAAATACGGATGAGCCAAGACAATCCTGATCAGGTCCTGATCAAGATATCTTGACAGTTACCTCACAATTCAAATACGGATGAGTCAAGGCAATCCTGATGAGGTTGTGATAGGAATACCATGTCTGAGTTACTGAAAGGGGAAATCTGACTGGGACCTGTCAACAATCTCGCGTTACATTGTTGTAAGGTCCCAAACAGGATGCCATGTCAGGACCTGATAAGGTAATTCAAAGTTTTCTTTAATCAGGAGTTCCCTATTGCAGCCTTACGAGGGCCATGCTTCTAATAGGGAATTCCCTGTCAAATTTCGCCTAGGAAACCTCTAAAAGTCCCATAATTTCTTGGACTTTTATAGGAAGGTATGATACCTTCCTCATAAAAGTCCCAGCCATTATGGTACTTCCCTGGTGGAAAAATTTCGTTGAATTTCGTTCACTTCTGACACATTTGATTGCAAATTAGCAAAATTCAATTCAATTCAACAAAATATCAGTAAATTTCAATAATTGTCCACAAAATTCAATCACTTTCAGTGAAATTTGTTGACTCCCATCGAAGTTCGTTGAAATTTTAGCATTCCTATCCAATTTTATTGAAATATTGTTCTGCCCAAAGGGAACAAAATTCAACAACATTTTTCCGCCTGGGTTTTGAAGCTTCATTGACGTAAATATTTTGACTTGGGTCAGATCAATCTATAAATTATGGTATTTTCCAAGATTCCTTTTTCTCCGGGTAGGAAAATTCGGTGGACAATGTTTTCAATAAGAATTCTCAACATTGAAAATGATATTATTGAATTCAATGTTTTATATTCATTTTTTATTCCATTTTATTTCATATTTTTTCGAAATTCAATCAACTGTTCATGTGAGGAACTTTATGATATTCGTATGCGGTATTTCAATCAGATTTTTCCTAGCAGTGTTGAAATACATATCAGTCTTCAAGAAATAACCAAGCACGTGCATCGAGAAATTTTCCTAATAGGCATCCGTGCTCGACGTGTTGCTGTGAAACAGGATACTTCATCTCCTTAACTCCGCACGCAGATCAAAATTCCCATCTGGGACTACTTGGATTCCCATCTGCCACGAACCTGAGCGATGCCAAGCAGAAAGTCTCCAGTGACACCATTCGCTAAGTTGGAGGACGGCGGATCTCTAGAAAACAATTGAACTATTCTACCATTGTTCTCTTTGAAGCTATGATAATTTCGAGTTGCTGAATTTTGAATGGCTGGAAGGTCAATAGTTTCGAATTGTTATAGCTGTGGAACAAACAATGATAAAATAGTTCAATTTTTTCCAGAGATCCGCCGTTTTCCAACTTAGCGAATGGTGGAGTGCTCCAAGAAATACTTCCTGATCGACCAAGCAATGAATACAAATTTTGAATCCGCAGTGATAAAGTACATTGCTGAAATTGCCTTGCTCGCAGAATCTCATTGAAACGATTGATTCTCATTGATTTCGATGCAGAAAACTGATTCAAACCCGTTGAGAATCAATTTGTAATGGGTTTCAATCGGTTTTCTGTATCGGAATCAATGAGAATCAATCGGTTCAATAAAATTCTTTAAGCAGGGTGAGCTTTGAATATGAAATTGGAACTGCAAACCCAGGTGAAAATAATCTATTGAATCCCATAACGAGTGGTAGAATTCCTGACTGAATATCATTGAATTTCATTGATACCTATTCATTTTCTCATTCGTCAATAAGATTTCATGGATTAATCGTACACTGTAGAAAATGTGGGGAATTCTTCTTCACAATGTTGGTAAATTTCGTCCCCTCATCGTGGGGGAATCGTTTTTTCATAGAAAATTAGGGATTTTTCCACCACTTTGAGGAATTATTTCGTTTTCTGGGTGTTCAATTCTTCACGAATGGGGGAAAAGTCCACCAAATTATGGTGAAAAATTCCCCAACTGTAGAGGAACTTTGCTGCCCCGATTTTTTGGGGGGAAATTCCACAATCATTTTTTACAGTGTAACAGGGAATGATTCCCAAGAATTATCCCTCGTGGAAATCCCAATTGTGAGAGTTTTTCAGAAATGCTCGGAATATTTTCAGAGATTTTCAGAATTATTCTGAATTTTGTATAGACTTGCAGAGATTTCTAGGAAACGTCCGAATTTTTAGAGTTTTTCAGAGATTTTCAGAAATTCTCAGAGAAATATTCCCACCAGGGATGCAAACGATTATAAACATATCGATAACAAATACTTGAATCACATCAGGGGGCATAAACTCAATACGAGAATTTTTAGAATGAACTTCTGCGCCGCTAAGGGGAGGAAGGGTACTCGAACCAATCTCACATAAATACACCAACACAAATGTTCAACAAATCATAAAAGTTTTTGAAATATTGAAATTTGAAATATCATACAGAGATACACTGAAAAAAAAATTTATTCCAGTCAAATAAATATTTATTTGTCCTGTACCAAAAAAATATTTATTAGAATTAACAAAATATTCTTTGGAACCAAAATAATTTATTTGAATTAAATAGATGGTTTTAATGGTTTATTTGATTCCAATAAATTATTTTGGTTCCAAAGAATATTTTGTTAATTCTAATAAATATTTCTTTGGTACAGGACAAATAAATATTTATTTGACTGGAATAAATTTTTTTTTCAGTGTAGTTTATAAAAATTCCGTTTCTCTATTGTCGGCAGAAGTTTATGGAATTCCTACAGGAAGAATATAATTGGTCCACTACTTTTCTCAAAATTTGAAGAACTCAGCCCTTCTAACAAATTGTTTGGGGAGAAGGGCACAAACCCCCTAAACTCGGGGCTCGTGAACGTGTTGCATAAGATATGTTTTAGAATCATATCAGATGTCTATTATCATGCTCATTTGCAAGATACCTTTTAGAAGTCTTTGTGCCATGTGGATAATTAGTTTCAATAAACAGTTCAAACTACTGCAACATTCACTTGCATTTGGAATAAGTAAATTTTTATTCGAATCCCACATAGTATAGAATGAAATATCACTGCGACATAACCACCCAAAGAGAACATGAAGCTTCAGCGAACGTTCAAATTAGATCTGCATAGATCGGGTCGAAGGTTCATGAAAGCTAATTTTTAGATTCATAAACGTTTAACAAAGGTTCTACGAACGTTGGAATGTCCGTCTCGAAATGCCTTCAGGAAACGTACATGGAACGTTCGTTGAAGGTTCATCGAAGGTTTGATAAAGCTTCACAAAAATATCTATACTTAGATTAATTTCCAATAATTCACATGAATAATCAATTGAATAATGAACATAAATTAATGAAAATTAATATGAGTATAGATATTTTCGTGAAGCTTTATTAAAACTTCGATGAACCTTCAATGAACGTTTCATCTACGTTCCCTGACAGTATTTCGAGGCGGACATTTCAACGTTCGTAGAACCTTTGTCAAACGTTTGTGAATCTAAAAATGAGCTTTCATGAACCTTCTGCCCGATCTGTACAGATCCAATTTGAACGTTCGCTGAAGCTTCATGTTCTCTCCGGGGCAAGACATCTGTAACATTGCAGCAATATTCCGAAACATTACTGAGACATTGTGTGTTATGCAGAATGAAGCGCATTCTTCGTTTGAATACAAACGAAAGTGAAAATATTAACCCTTAGCCTCCACACCTCATTCTGGCAACCTCTACCTCCACACGAGTGCGAATTTGGCTTTCCAATTTTCATCCTGTGTAACTTAGTGGAAATAAATCAGGATGAAAGTGAAGAACACATGAATTTAGGGTGAAATTTTCCGAGAAATCCATTGATGGTAATAGATAAGAGAGAAGATAATGTATTTTGTATCAAAATTCAATGTAAAAGTGATGTGTTATGTGAAAAGTTACTGGTTATTGAATTTTTGGTGGTGCGAATTCGCACTCGTGTGGAGGCTGAGGGTTAAGTACAAATCTAAGTATCTCGATAAAATGATTTTCATCAAGTACAAATCTATTAGATTTGTATTTGATTTGATTCAAATAAACGAGGATGATCTGGGTATACGATTTTTCTTATTGTGATTACTTTTAATGAACAATTGTCAAATTCTCCGTTATAAAAAGTCCCCCCAAAAATTTTCATGGTGCAAGTTGCACCATTGCACCGTGATTTGGGCACCCCTGCTGTTACCATCCAAATTACATCTGAACTTTTTCAGTACTAACAGTTGTATTGATTCAGTCCTGTAATTTTGTCCGTGCAGAGTCCGAGATTTCGGCAACACTAAGAATAACAAACTTTCAGAAATAATTTGGAACGTATGGGGTTCTCAGAGAATTCTTCTGAATGATTCAGGGAGTTTGTAAAATGTTCGAAAACAATGCGATTCAAGAACTCTCAAATGTCCAATGATATTGACTCGTGCAGTGTTCTCTATTCAATCCGAAAGAATTATTTGCATTATACTTTGCTCTATTGGTTGGACATTTCAGAGTTCCGAATATATTCTACCAGAATTCTTCCGATTACTTTTGGCGCTCCTGAAGAATTCTTTCGAACATCCAAGAATTCTTTGCGGATTCCTTTAGAACTCTCAATGTTGTCTGGAACGGCTGAGAGAAATTGCTGTCATAGCAAAATATATCCAGCAAAATCAGATTTCGCTATCCAAACCAACTTTTTTCCCTCTTCGTGTGTTTGACAGGTTCATTCTTCTACACCGGATATCCCTGTTACTTCCAACTTTCATCTTCAGTCATGCCATTAATGAATCTCGTTGAGCAGGGCGGAGAATAAATACCACTCTGATTTCACGAAAATAACAATTTTAATACAGAGTTAATTTGTTATCTCAACAGAGCAACATATCTCTTTCAACAATATACATAGCTTTACAATGGTATATACTGTAAATGTAAAGTGCATGATTGCGCGACTACACGTCATAAAAATGATAACAATAATAATTGTCTGGGAGAATCGAATCGTCGTTACAGTCACCGACGATGAACAACAACTCCCATAAAATATGCAAAATATCTTTGTATCATATTAGTACGAAATAATATACCCTTTGATTTTATTCACCCTGGTTAAATAACAAACCCATTGATTCTCGCCAAATCTCATTGGTTTTTTTTTAACCAGGGTATTCATTCGTGTGTAAAAACATCAAATCGACGTGAAAAAATTCCTGTATCGAAAAAAAACACAGGCTTCTGGATTTATCGATCAATATTTAACATTATCAATCATCTATCTCTCAACAATAATCTTCTCAAAAGACACAAGTACAATATTTCACTTACTTCATCCTTTCAAAGGCCTCTGTCGTTAGAACGAATAATAACGATAATAATAATAATAATAATAATACTAGAGAAGAGACGATGCACTGACAAAATGAACAAATTGAGAAATAAATAAATGAATGAATAAATAAATCTTCTCAACGGAATAAAGAATAATAGCGAAACCAGAGTCAGAGACTCGAATTTCCTCAGCCGCAGACCTTGGAAGATCGAATTCAACGCTCGATCCTCCGGTTGCCTTCCGTCGACATAAATTATAAATCTTGTATTTTTTATTCAAAATATTTGTATCCAGAAAACAGAAATGAATATGATTTTGTCTCCTGACGTTTCGTGACTATACTCGTAATTGGATCTCCTCATTTTTTGCACTGATCGATTCTGTTCGCGAGGACACTTTGGGTTAAAAATTGATTCTTCCACCCCCACCATATGGAAGCGGGTCCAAGCGATTGTAATTCACTCCCCCCCCCCCCTCCCCCTCCCCGAATGTACCTTAGATGATGGGTGGGAACCACTCGAAACGTCAGGAGACAAATCAAAGAATAAACCTGGTGGCATAACTACTCGTAATTGGATCTCCTCCATTCTTTCAGAAATGAATATGATCACGCATTGTTAATCTAATCCGAATGAATAACAAATTGACGTAGAAACGTACGTAGACGTGAAATGCGATCGAATGCGATTAAGGAATACGAAGTATATCCCATAGAAGTGAATTTAGAAGTTGATGAATCGATGAGACTTAGAAAGACTTGATCATGATCATGGGACTCCTCGTCCACGTCACAAGCAAACCGATACAAAGTAATATAATAACAATAAATATAAATAATAATAATAATAATAATAACAACAAGGACCCGAGATGTTTTAAACTGTATTTTCCACCCCTTTGTTCTCAAAGGGGAGAAAAATACGATATAAAATATCGAGCAAGGTCGATAGCGGACGAACAAGATGCCGTTCCATCGAATGTTGATTTTTTACATCGATAGAACGGGATCTTGGCCGATGATATGAAAATTATATCAACGTCATGAATTCGAATGAGTTTACGCATCCTCGTTACCCCATTCGAAAACATCGTCGGCACCAGATGTCACGTCATCGACATTGACCTCGTTCTCCTCTTTTAAATTCGTTTTATCCTCAGATTCGAAAGGAGAATCATTTTGTTCCTGTTCTTCCTGCTCCGCCGCTTGACTACACTCTTCTTCGGCGATTTGAATCTCGTTGGCGACGGTCGTGGTGGCGTCGTCGTCTTCGGTTTGGGCGGATTCAGGTTGATTCGAAGCTTCGTCCTCTTCTTTAACTTGAGTTTCATCGGATTCCATGATGTTCGATTGTTTCCGACGAGTGTAGGATTCCTCGTTGCTCTGCGACCAGAAATCTTCCTCGACTTGAGGGGTGTCTTCCATGGCGTTGGTGGATACCTCTTCCTGGTAATCGATAGCCTCTTCTCCACCCGTTGACGCGGGAGCTGGCTCTTCGGTCACTTTAGTTGATTCCTCACTTCCCCCTGTCGTGGCTTCTTCAACCTCGGCTTTATTTTCCGCTCCTTCCGGTTCCAACACGAACGGAGATTGATCGTCCTCTACGTGCTCGTGTTCTGCCGGAACTTCCTCCTCCTCGACCTAGAGATCAGCAACGATTTAACAGTGATCGTTCAAAATTTCTGTCAAAAGGGTTGAGTGATAATTACTTTCGTGTCATCTTCATTGACGAAGTCTTCCTGGATCTCTTCTCTGTCGCGTTCGGTAACATCAGGGTAGGGGCTTGGTTCGTCGGGAGTCGGTTGCATATCTCTCATCTCGTCTATATTCTCGTTTCTCACCTCATTACCATCCACGGCTAATCTTTCCTCGAGTTCTTGTTGTTTGCTCTTCTCCTCCAAAGATTTCTCAACAGCAACGCGTTCCTCTTCCTCCGCGATTATCGCTGCCACCTCGGCTTGTTTTCTGTGGGAAAAGAATCGAGTCGTGATGAAGAATTCATCCAAGGATTTGAACTTGAAGAGAAATTTACCTTTCTTCTTCTTGTGTTTTCTCAGCTTCGATTCGTTCGATTTCCAATTTCTCTTCTTCGGCCCTTCTTTCGGACTCTAATCGTTCCTGTTCGGCAATCACCTCAGCACGAGCGCGTTGTTCCTGCTCCAACTGCCATGCCTCCATAGCTTTCTGCTCTTCCAATTCCAGTCTGGTGCGTTCAGCTTCAGCGGCTTTCTTTCGATCCTCTTCCTCCCTTAGAATTCATTGTTTATCGTTCATAAATTGTGTACTATCTCCTTCGTAATTTAAAGGATAATATTCACCTGGCTTGTATTATCTCCCTAGCCAGGTCCTCTTCAACCTTCCGCGTATCTTCGATGTCGTGCTTTTTGACTGAAAATGATAGAAACAAAAGATAGTTCGATGAAAATACAATATCCAATATATGAATGAAAATATAAAATAATTCAAGTTTACCCTCTTCCTCTTTTTCCTTCTCTTTTTCTTTCTGTTTCTTCTCTTTTTTAACTTTTTTCTTTTCACTTACAGGCTCCGGTTTTTCAAAAATAACAACTTCTGGTTCGGAGATTGATTCCTGAACGGGTTCTGGTTCTCTCACCGGTTCAGGTTCTCGTTCTACCACCACCGGTTCTACTTTTTTTACTGGTTTTGGTTCGGGGACTGGTTCTGGTTCCGCTTCGACTTCTCGTTTCTCTTTTTTCATTTGTTCTGTCATGCACATGGAGTCAGGGAATGTGAGTAACAACAGTGGAGGAATTTATTATTCACGATCATTGCAAAGAGAGAAAAAAAGAGGGAATTTTAGTTCGATATGGAGTGGCGTAACAGGAGATGAGTTTGAATTGGCTATTAGAATTATTGGATCCAATCGTCGAATAGAACATTGAAATTCGATAGTTTCTTTTAATTTTCAACCATCATCGAAGCCTGTTTTCATCGAATAGGATCCGCAATGGAACAATGAAAATAACTTGACCCGCGTAATCATCATTTCAAAACACTACACATGCTCTAGAAGATTAATAACAAGCGGAGTTGCGCATTTGCTCGAATTTCACCCTAGTGACGTCTGTGAATAACTGCACATCGCGGCGTATACGTTCACATAATATCTCATTAATTAAAGAGAATGATTCATCACCGTTTCCAATATATTTACTCCACCCACATGCGGTACTTGTATAAAGTGAAATTTCGCCATTGGATTTTATCGCTAGCGCTCCAACCAACGGAGGATAATCATAACAATAAAAACAATACAAGAACGATCGTGCGAGCGTTCGATAATGTACATATACGCGATACTTCCACTCGTACATCGAATGGAAAATATTCAATTAAATCAAGTATTATTCTTCTTATTTCTAATCTAAAACTAGTTACGCCACCCCTAAGATTTTTTTCTCCTCTTCGTACTCTTTTTGAATTCTAATCACTCACCTCTTTCCTGGATCGCGTCGCTCCATTCGGTCTGTAAGGCTCGAGCTAAAATGTATATCAACATATAATCGTTTGAATTGAAAACACCTTATTTTTATCTATGGAATTTTTCGAATCGACTGTGTTTTGCAATGAATTTCTAGTCTACCATGAATTTATCGACTACGTGAAATCATACATCGATTTGGTACACGACATCTACAATATCAATTACAATATCGCTCAAAGCTTTTACATCGAGAAGCCAATTTTGTATATTACAGAAGGAAAATTTGCCTGAATGAGTGAGAGAGAGAGAAGGGTCAACGAAGGGATTCATGATTCTCAGCTGCGTTTAATGAGAATCAATCGGTTCAATGAGATTCTTCGAGCGGGGTGGGAATGAATTTGGAAATCAAAGATGACAGAAAGATGGTTAATCTTTAATTGGTTTCGCTTTTTTTGTGCAAACTTTTCAAATTCGAATACTCCAGTTATAGTCCCTATTCCAAATGTCCGACAGATAATTTTTCTGTCAGGATTTGGTCCCAGGCATGATGATTTCCGACGGAACCAGACAGAATTTTTGATCGGAATCTGTCAGCATCTGTAGGATATTTTTAACAGGGGTTCATTCCATTGTACTACTTCCACTTTAGAAAAACGGAAAGGTATTAAATGCAGTGATGTATGGACAAATAGTCTCCTTCAATGCAGTTTAATGGAAGTTTTGAGACATTGAAATGCTTTCTTCAGCGATATCACAGACCGCGATACAAATGAAGGGTTAATAAGTGGTTGAATCGCGTCATCGACCCTTCCACTTCTCTCCTCTCTATTTGTCTGAACTACAAAAGAAAAAGAAGGGTGGGATCGAGAATCGGCAAAGGTTTATTCACTACTAACCCTTTCTGAGTTCTCTTTCTGTCTTTGGCGCATCCGGAGCTACATGAAAAATACGAAACACGTAAATACTAAATCACGTAACGTCTAAATTTTATGCTCTATGGATCTAACGTGGCAAGCTTCAAACTTCTAATGATAAAAACATGTGCGAATACTGATACTGTGAACAGAGGAAAAAAAACAAGAAAAAGAAGCGATAGAAGCAAAACGAAACATCGAAAAAGTGAAGTATGATGAATGAACAATGATGATCGATGGTGAGTCATTATAAATTCCATGACGGCGGAGTCCGTGAACGATGATCGATGATTTAATACGGTTAATATAGTTTTTTGATGTATTTTCTTCATGAAACTTCAGTGGAAAACTATGCGAATGAACGAGATGGGTACTGCACATCGGATTAGGGGATTTCGATATTTCAGTTCGGTCAAAAAGGTTACACGTTTCTTCGAAAGATTACATAACCAGTTGAAAATTCCACGGTGAGCTGTGTGCGAATTTGGAAATCTCATCTTAAATAGGAACTCGACCTGGGAACGTGAGCGAGATCCCGGAAAACAGCTGGGACCTAAAAACTCGAACCACCCAGTGAAAGTTTTGGCTAGGTTTTCAGGCCCTATTCAGGTTTTCACCTTTTGGATTTATTCCCACCCGTTTGGGACTCATTCAGTTTCCCACACTCAGCTTGGAATTTTCAGATGGTGATGTATTCCCGCTTGATCAACAAAAAACATGTACGCTGTTAGAAAATTTTATCAGAAATTCTGTGATAGCATCATAATTCCCCACATAACAATTCAGGTCATAAGACACCTTTCAGATAAGTTCGAAATATCTGGAGATATAAATAATTGTTATGTGGGTTGAGTGATAAATTCCTTAATTCTAGTTGACAAAGTTATGAATTAATCTTAATCGTTGCTGAAATTTGGGAACAGATAAAATTATGTACATAATTTCTCTGTATTAAAAACCAAGAGACACATGAGGATTTCTCAACATTTTCCCCCATAAAACAGCAGGGATATGCTTTATTCCAACAGTTCAAGCCATAAATGGATGAAAATATGTAGCTGTAGGATGAGGCAGAGCTTGAAGGGCCATCAATGACAGTTGGAAAGGAATGATTCACTCCGTGGACCTTTGTCCTTGCAAAATGTTCGTTTGAAACCTCGTATCAGGGATATTTTGAGCAGAGTGCGAAAATGGCTCCTAGCTGAGCGGTATCTCATTGAAATAATTGGAAGAAATTGGATAACAACCCCAGATGAGAATTTACACACTGAGAACCCGATTTCTTGGATTTGAAGAAGATTTCTTTGCCCTCATTCTGATGAATCTTGTTCTCAATAGAAAAAATAGTTCATTCCAATGGGAAAATTTTCCTTCGAATTTAAGAAGGAACAATTTCTGTTACAATTTGAAAAATTTGTGGGTTGAAAAACATATTTCTTAGAATGAAGGCAAAGAACAATTTCATTCAATCTGAAAAATTGGGTTCTCAGTGCATGCGGACCCTGAGTCCCATTCAGGCCCTGTGGTATTCTTCAGAATTCCTGCTCGGGACCACTCAGGTTCCAGATTGACTAGGTCCTGAGAGGTAAATTTGAAGAGGGAATTATGCAATTTTTCACATTTTCAACTGGATTTGATCCATATCTTGGTTAAAATTCATTCCTATTACTCGCTTCGAAACTTCATTTGCATCCAAGTGAGAATCCGGACAGAATTACATTGTTCCCTATCTAAATTCCCACCTGGTTCCTCTGATAGGAAATTTTGATTATTAGTTCTCAGAGTTCCGGATGGAGATTTCGTATGGGTACCTGGATTCCCTAGTAAAAAAACCGGATGGGAAACCGCATGATAATCCTGATGGTAATCCGGATGATAATCCGACTCAAACCCGGATGAAATTTCCGGGATTCCATCCGGGTGTATCCGGACGCGTCCTATACGGGTTTTGCGGTGATCCTTTATCCTGTTCCATCTGGATCCTATCCGGGTTTTGGGACAATATATTTCTTGGAATTCTAAATAAAACAAAGAGACGAATGAATTCTATCCAAATTCCGTGTAGAGTTTCGAAAAATATTTAGTATTAAAATCCAGATAGGGTCCGGATGAAGAATCACCGCAAAAACCGTATACGCGCCCGGATACACCCGGACGGAATCCCGGAAATTTCATCAGCGTGTGAGTCGGGTTCCCATCCGGTTGTTTCACCAGGGTTCCCATATAGATTTTTGCAACAGGGCTCTAAGTCTCATATTCCCTCTAGACCCAGATTTCCTGTTGTAACATCGTGAAATCTCTGTGTAAAAGGAATCAAATGAACTCCTTTTTCAGCTCCGCCTCATCCTCTGCAGTGGTGAAAATGTAATAATCTCTCATGCGTCTGTTTCTTATGAGGAACGTGGGAATTCCTACATCTCAACATGATTCTGATATCCTTCAAAGCAGGTGACTGATAGCATTCACACTTGTCAAAACGAGTGCTCCTGGGCTGTATCATAAAACAGGACCGGATTTGGGACGTGTGCACGGAGGAATTGTGTTGACGCCAAATTACCCAAAGTTGGAGTGGCATTCCCACGAAGTTTAAATCCTGGTTGATTTCATTTTATTCGACTGCGAATGAAGATGAATACGAATGATTATTATATCATCTCCACAAGTTGAATACTGTTGAAGAACATTCGAATACATTTCTCAACTGGATTTTACACTTCGCGGGAATGCCACTACGTTCCCGTTTGACTCAACTCTGGATAATCTTCCGTCAATACATTTTCTCCGTGTGGATCAGTGATCCCATCAGCGGCTGGTGCTTTTGTAACTACGACAATCTCATCGCTTGTCCAAGTTGAGAGAACTTCTTACGTATATACAAAGGTAAATAAATTATCACAGTCTGTAAAAGCTGTATATAGCGAGGGTCGTCAGTTCCCGCATTATGGAATGATATTTGATATTTGAATGACTAAAAATATTGTTGTGATATCTAAATTGAAGCTACTATCCTTGGTAGGAATCATATTGGGCAGTTCACTGTCCCGTATCAGGGCCAGGGGTACGCTTAGTCTCCCCTGATAGCATCAGCAACGAGGCGAAGGAGGGTCTAGGATTATTTCTACTACAGCTACAAAATAACAATCATATTCAATTTTTAGCCATCAAAATATCAACCACATCATCTTTTCTGTAGGATTCCTAAGCTAGAGATATAACGTAGCCTAAATTACTCTGGCTGAGCCATACCCACAGCAAATCCCTTTTTGGATGATTCCAACTCCCAAACTAACCTTTTCCATCCGGTCCTGTCATAAAAGGTGGCAAATTAATGTATATTTAATCAAATCCTTGATGAAATGCATGGTTATATGTACACATATTCCAGGGATACGCTTTCTTACCATGATGCAACAATTTTTCTATTCAGTAGAAGTTGATTTGTACCTTCCGAGTTTTCAACAGAGCAAATCGCATGACGGTCATTGGAGGTCGAAGGAAATTGCTCTAGTTGGCAAATTTTATTGAATGAATAACTCCTGATGTAGGTTTTGTGTCCGCTCAAACACGGCGGAGAATTATTTGGTTGATATTTGGATAGCTAATAATTAGCTATGTTAGCTATTTTTTAGCTGGGCCAACAAAAATTATTGTCACAGTAGTTAAAATTTAGCTGTCAAAGCCATATTTCTGGTTATCCAAATATCAAACACATGAAGTAGCTACCACAGCTAATTCGGCAGCTAATGAAATACGTTTATGGAAGATTTATAGAACGTAGAGGGGAGGTTTTTTGAACGTCCCAGATATTAACGTCCTGTACATTTCGCTGTTAGAGACGAGCGTTACTATTCCAACACGTTGGTTAGAAAAAAACAAATCTATGCGATAGGAAGGGAAATCGGGAGCGAACGCTCGTTCTCTCTCAAGATTTTTGTGTCTTAAAAAGAGACTGGCGTCGGTATGAGATCCTCCTTTCCACCTCATGGTTGCGTATTGTTTTAAATGATGCCCTTAACACTGGGGGAACGTGTGGCGCGTTCGAGCGATGAGTTCTAAATGCTCAAACGCTTCTTTGTGCTGTGAAGATGGGTTTCTCAAAGGCATGGCGGCAAGGCTCTGTATAGCCCATGTCTCCTGGCAACATCCTTAGAAGATCTTGAGAATATTGCAATGTTCCTACCTAGCAAACACCGATGTAGACGTTTGTAATGGTCTCAGATTGGACTCGGAAACGTTACGCACACAGATGCAACTGTACGTCAGTGTAGAAAAAGAGAGGGTATGGTTGCGCGCGCAACCTAGAATGCTTTCTCCATTGCTCATCTGATAGTTGACGGGAGAGCAAAGGAGAAAGCATGCTGGGTTGCGCGCGCAACCATACCCTCTCTTTTTTTACGCTGACGTACAGTTGCATCTGTGTGCGTAACGTTTGCGAGTCCAATCTGAGACCACTGCACGTTTCAAAAGGCCAGTGATGGCTCTCCTCTGGTATGATAGAACCATTGATCGCCTATTGTAATGCCAGTAATTATTCTTGGTAAGGAATGTACTTTGTACAGGGACTGAATGTTAATGGGTTGAATGAAGATCCTAAATGAACCAAGGAAGTAAAAGTCTAGCGATATTTTATTGAATAGCTTCTGAAGTCGATCGACGTTTCGGGTAGATACTACCTGTTATCAAGATACAAATCGGAGAGTTGAGAAATCGTTGTCGAATAAAAAATTATTATTATCCTCCGGACCCATCTAATCGGATGTGGGTATTTCTTATTCTCGGTTGGGAATGTACTTGGTGCTCGACTTTTACTTGCTTGGGTCATTTGGGATTTTCATTCAACCCATTATAAGTCAGTAATTATTATTCGTAAAATTGAATATCCTGAGGACGTCACCAGAAGATATGTACTGTACTGGGAAGAGTGCCTCGATGAGCCAATAAATGACAAGACTAACCCCTGCTCAATGAACCTCATTGAACCGATTGATTCTGTATCGGAATTGATGAGAATCAATCGGTTCAATGAGATTCTTTAAGCGAGGACGTTACAATAGTGAGATCTATTGGGTATTTCGGAAGAAATCTCCCTCTTTTTTCCATCTAGGGATTTCATAGTTCCAAATCCATGCACAACAGCATACACAAAATTCTATCAAAGAGAAAAATTGTTGCACTTTGGCTATGGAATACGCCCCTGAAATATAAAAATTCTACTCTAAATCATCCTGTACATTAATTCATTAGCCATCCCCAATAAACAGTTTCACTACATTTTTCCAAACGCACTGTCCCTGATTTTTAGTTCACACAAAAACAGAGGAAACAAGATGAATGCAAGAAAAAATCTCTATGTTTTCCTTATGATTTTTCAACCCCATATTCGTAGCATCAAACTAGCTGCTGTATGAACACAAAAATATGTACCCTTCCAATGGACAAGAAGAAAAGAAAGAAAAAAAAGAACTGTGTCCCAATTCTTCATCCTAACTCATGTTAATAAATGAAGCATGTAAAAAGCTTACCTCAAAAAAACACTCACGCATTCATTTCATTCGCTTAGACAGAGGCAGCTTGTATATACGTCTTTTTGAACAGGACAACGAACGATCAACAAACAAATCGGGCGTGATAATTTCATTTTCCCTCTGATTGTGTGATTCTCTTTCTTTGTGCTTTGCCTTAAGCTTATAGACCAAATAAACATCGACATACAGCAATAAATAATATACAGGCTACACAAAATATGCATGCCATCGTTGTACGGAAGATGCGTTGACGATCGGAACCGTTTTAAGAGAAAGGGCGAGTCACCACGGGTCACCTCATCGACGGCGAAGTATTTTATCTTTCATATTTATATTTAGAGTCTGTTTTTGTCATCTTTGGGGTCTCCAGGAGATAACGAGCCGAATAGATCAATTTGAGATTCATTTGGGGGGAATTCACATTCAATAAACGTTGAATAAACCTCCAAATGCCCATAGTTTCCCTGTTGAAAATGCCAGGCAGATCCGGACAAAAAATAGTTGTCAGGCTTTGAACGGTCTTTGTCTCAGAAAATCCGGTCAAAGTCTGACAAAATTCCTACCTGGTTTCGTCCGGAATCAGAAAAAATGTTGTCAGGTTTTGACAGGATATTCCATGTTCAGTGATTCCGGACGAAACCAGGCAGAACTTTTGTCAGTTTTTGACCCAATTCCTTGGGACAAAAATCGCTCAAAGCCTGACAATGATCTCTTGTCCGGATCTGCCTGGCATTTTCAGCAGGGTTCATTTGAGGTTTAATGAACGTTCGTTTAACGTTCCTGTTCTCTCGGGGATGAACAAAATAGCGAAATTCTACGCAGAACCAATCGCATCTATATCTCATACGGATTTTGCGATCCCGTACATCCGGAAATATTTAGTTGGGAAGAAGAAAAACGCAGGAAGTGAGATGACTGCTGAACGTTCAATGAAACGTTTGTGAATGCCCTGCTGGAAACACTTCACTGAAAATCTTCACAACTTTTCAATGAAATTTAGTGAATTTTGATTGCTTCAGCGAAGATTCGCTGTGCAGTCTTCCGTGGTTTGCAAAATTGAATAAATGTTGAGCTTCCGGAGTGGGGCCGCGTCTTGTATCGGTTGGTTGCCGACGTTTCGCCATCGTTGTAGCTGGCTTCTTCAAGGCGGAAATGATGGCGAAACGTCGGCAACCAACCGATACAAGACGCGGCTCCACTCCGGAAGCTCAAAATTTAGTGAATTTTGTTTCCCCAGGGTCTGTTTCAAACTTTCAGAGAGCTTTTTTTTTTGTTGGAGAAGAAAGTTCGTCACGAACCTTCGATGTGATTTTCAGACCCACACGGAAAAAATAATTTAGCTGCAGCAGCTGAGTAGCTAGCACGGCCACGGACAGTCATTAAATTAGCTCCTGCAGCTAAATTTTAGCTGTTACAGCAAAAAAATTTGCATTTGTAGTTAATTCATTTGCGGTAACAGCTAGAATTTAGCTGCAGGAGCCAATGCAATGGCTGTTCGTGTCCGTGCTAGCTACTTAGCCACTGCAGCTAAATTATTCTTTCCTGCAAAGAAATTTGTACAACAGTTTCTATCCCACTACTTCCCAGGTAAGGTTTTGATCAAATCTTTTTCTCGAATCATCTGAATCTTCTGTTAATTTAAAAAATCTGTTTTATTTATCTCCACTAATATTTTCAGACTCCACAATATCCGTCACTAAGACAAGACACAAATCATCTAATGAATATTTGTGAACGCTTGAGAATTACATTGAAAAAAAAAACAAACAAAAACCACACACATCCTGTATCGATGTTGCTGTACACGTAATATGGAAGAAGAAATAATACCCTCGTTATTTTACTGAAATCGTTCTTTGTTTCGTTGTGTGTTTAATAACTGTGCGATACAAAAATAAATGTATAACGACATCTCGAATACTACACCGATTGAAAAAACAAAATAAAAATCAAAACAAGAAAGAAAGAAACATCGGCGTCGAATAATTCCGTAACTTTTCTTCTTGATTCGAAAACAGACAAACGCACGTGAACAAATTAAAACAAAAAAAAACTGTATGATAATGATGATTTATCGCGGGACGGTTTTGTCTGTGTTATTCGAATTTGATCATTGATCAAATTATTATCGGACGCCATCAACGTCATCACTCCTCTGCAATCTCCTGTTTCCCCTCTTCCTCTTGTATTTTAGGTTTCGTGGGTTCCTCGTACAGCTCTGGAACACGATCCCTCCAACCTTTGCCTGAAACGTTCAGAAAAACGGGCCAGTGCTGGAGATCTTGCATTAATCCGGAATTTCCGTTAAAGGTGTTTTTTTTTTTCAATGACTTTGTACTTTCTTTCTTTCTTTCTTTCGTGTCCCGTTAACGTTACCGGCACCATCATCATCGTTTAGAGTGTATCGCATTTATCACCTCTGCCACCACCCAGAACTTTCTCTTCCAACTTTCCTTTTTTTTACCTCTTCTCCTCGCGAGAGTGCCCCGTACGATTTATCGTAAACAATTTGTCCGCACAAAACAACAAGATATAAATAAATAAATATCCACACTCGAGGTCTTTGACACTCCTGAATCGCGCGAATCAACAATCATTACAAAACAATGATTACAAAAATGAAAAAGACAAAACTATCTCTCACTACGCTACTCAACGTATTAGACACAAGGTAAAAAAAATCAAAATGTAATATCAATGTTTGTACGTATATAATAATAATAACATAAATAGGCGACAACAATTGCTCACTATTGTGCGATTAACAAAAAAATACATAAAAAACAAATACTATAACGTATAATGATAGAAACATAATCAAAAAACACACGCGGTTGCTTCAGCATAACACAACAGGAAATAAAACACGTTCCTTTTGTTTTTCTCTCTCAAAAAAAAAAAAGAGACGAATATATAAAAATATATGTGTGGATGTGAGTGTGTGGGTCAGTGTGGAGATGACGTGGCATGAAAGAAGAAAAAAAGAAGAAATGTGTGTGGGTGTGTGGATATGTGTGTTTATTATATATGTGCGTTTGCGGATTGGATTGAAGAGAAAAAAACAAAGAGATAGGGTGAACAAATTCATCAAATAATGAAAAAGAAAAAAGAGAAAAATACTTCACACCAACGGCGTCCTGAGGCCGTTTTACATCTCCTTCGAAATCTCTTTTCTACTCTTTGAAAATTCTACTCTTTTCTATCAAGATTCGGGAGGATTCATTAGAAACATTATTTCCGGAAAAAATCACAACGTGCAGGGAGGAAAAGGAATATTTGCAGCAACTACTTAGTAGTCAGGACAAGTATCACTTTAGCTGTCTCAACTCACTCGATAGTTGCATTAACTAACGTCAATACCTGGCAACGTACGAAGTATTTTAGTTAGTTGAGGCAGCTAACGTGATACTAAGTAGTTACAGCAACCATTCAAGTACCCTGTTACAAATAATCTATAAATTTCCATTGACGAATGGGGAATTGAATAAATTTCAATGGAATTCGATGATATTCAATCAGAAATTTCACCATTCGTAATAGGATTCAATAGAATATTTCTGCCTGGGTAGATGATCAAAAATCGACTATTTGAGTAATTGCTACAATTATTCCTTCCCCTCCATCTGGTGAGATAACGGATTCTAATCGTAATCCTCGCGACCTTCGATTCAAATTGTATACAAAAAGTTCCAGAACACCAACTCCTCTACAGAATTCAATCGAATCAATGAGGAAATTAAAAATTTCTGAAACCTCCTGTATCCTGTATCCTGTATTCTCCGTACTCTATCCATTTGTTTTTGTGTGAAATGAAAGAAAATGGATGAACGTTTCTCTCAGTGCATTCGAGTATGAAATTACTCACAAGCATTGGCAGCAGCTTGACGATTTTTGCTGTAGAAACTGAGGAGATTGACGTCGGTTCTGATATCGCTTGGCCGAAGGTCAGCTACTTTGTAGTAGGGTTTCCTCTTTGACTGTGGTTTCCCGGCGACGAATTTCACACAGGCCAAATTGCCAATATCGCTCCTTTCCGGTACTTCGTACCAAGATATGGCATCGAGATCCTTCTTCGTATTATTCCGGCCGGATAACAAACGCCGAACGTAATCACCGCTGCGCATACGTTCCGGTACTATTTCCTCCGCAAAGTCACTGGGGAAAAGAAAGAAAACAATCGATCGATCGATCTTGTAACTCTGAGAATCGTGGATTAAGAATGATGCTTGATCATTTCTGTGTACCTGGGTGTCGCTCGTGGAATGAACACGTGGACTCGTCGGAGGAGAGAATCCACTCTCGCGCGTATTTCCTTGGCTTCGTCGTCGAAATACTAAAAGATCAAATACAAAAATTCCATATGAGATGAGAGCTGGATGTTTTAATAAACACACGATGTTGTTTATTGTTTCAGTGCTGAGAGCACTTTGAATCTGATCAATCCAAATGCCATGATGAATCTCTGTGAAGATAATTTTATGATTCGATAAAAGTACGGTTTATAAAATGACGCTGTTCCGCCCGCTATGATTCTTCATTTGAAATGAGATTTCACGATGTGAAATAATTTGATGTTACGTGCGATGAGGGATGAATGAAAAACGATGCCAAGAGGAAGAAAAGATCAACGAAAGAGCGAATGTTCGTACGATGTAGAGGAAATGTGAGAAGATGAAACCTTCTGAAGTACCTTATAGATATTCCATTCCCAGGCAGTCAACAAGATTTTATACAAAAATTGAACAGGAAAATTAATTTCACAGCCCTTGAGCGAGTGTTACAGAAGATCTGTAAGGACTCTTCACCTGATTCTAGCCTGAATATTCTGCAAAAGTCAATGAGACTCAGTGGAATTCACCCTACAGTAAAAATGATTATAGTGGTTGTTTAGTACCTTTCAGGGCACTTGTGATGAAGCTAGTCATTAGAAAGGGCCTTTCCTGGCAGCACAACGTGCCACTGGAACGTTTATGGAAGATTTATAGAATGTACCCTGGTAGAAATCACTCTAGTAATTTCTAGGCCTTGCGGGGCCTCGTAAGGCCTTGTAATCGCCTAGAGTGATTTTTACTAGGGTAGAAGAGGTCTTCTGAAACGTTCCAGTGACATATTTTACTATCAGGGTGGATATTCCCGTACAGCACCAGACGTTTCCACGTTGTCTCTACGTTGACTGTACGTAGAATCTCCATCCATCCACCATTTATCCACGTAGAGTCCACGTAGAAATCGGTGGTTGTGCTGTGAGGGTTGATCATAAAGTAGCTAGAATAATTCCTGCTGGGGTAGCTAAAAATTTCCAGATGGATGGAATATCCAAATTTATACTCGAACTTAGAGTTCTGTTCGGGACTACTAGAGTTACCACCCAAATCCTGTGTTACCTTCCAGGCTCCCGCTTGAGTTCACTCTGATTCCCATCTAGCAGGAACCTGAGAGTGGTCCCAGGCGGAAGTCTGAATAATAACACGAGTTGAGGATGGGAATCCCACCCTTCCGGTAATTTTCAGCTGGGAATTCAATAGATTGAAAAACCCATTCTCAATGATCACCTGCAAAGAATGTAGAATCTACAAAAGGATGCAAAGAATCTCAATCTGAAGATATGATATCATAGTGAAGATGATGATGGTGAAAGATGCGAAAATCTCTATCCACCTCTCCAGACAAAGAGACGTGAAATGAGAGGTAGATACAGGAACTTACAATATGATCCTTGGAGTTTAAGTATTTTTCTGTGTAGGACTCGGTCGATGGCCTTGGTAGATTACGTATCCTGTTGAGTTCAGCCATCAGAACACTCGGCCGTACGCGGGAGTGAATTCTTATCGGTACCGGATCGGTGGTAGTGTAGTATGCGTTATGTACCGGTGAGTGAACAATGGTGACCAGCCTCTTGTGCGCCACGTATGGCAAATAATGGTGATGGTAAGGGCCGCTCCTCAACTAAATTTGTTCACTTTGTTTTAACTCTTTGTGTTTTTTCAGGTTTTCTAGTTCTTTTACAGTCATAGCGGTAGGTCAAAGCATCAGAGCCATACGCAGCGAGTCAAAATCCATGAAATTTTTCAATTCGGGCGAAAGAAACGAATGATCCTTTGAGAGAATGTGATGACTTTTTTTGGTTTACTTACGATTAGAGATGAGAGACGATTTGTTTGCCGTAATGAGAAGATGGTGTAGTGAATTAGGAAGCGATAAGCGAGCGAAAAAGCGTGTTTGTTTGTTTTGTTCTAAAAGTAATACTGCTGAAGCTACCAAAGCGATACCCTGGTGGTGGAAAAGAACTTGTCCAAGGAACCTTGAATGGAGGTTGTTGCCTATTGCAAAAATCCGAGGGGGGATTCAGGTATCCATCCGGAATTCTCATAGGAAGCTTGAAAATCCAGTTGGAATTCCTGGGATTCCATGATAAAAATTTCCTATCTGAGAAACCAAGTAGGAATTTACATAGAAAATCATGGGATTTACCGGGATACCAGCGTTCCATCCGAGTAAAAATTTTGTCCGCAAGATTTCTCCGAACTGAATTTTCAGGGAGTATTTTTTTACACTTCACAAATGTCGGAAAAAAGTTTTTTTTAACAGTCAGCGAAGCAGAATTTTTTTTTTGAATTTGAAATTCAGGCTATACACCGCTGTTTATGTTTCATGAATTTAGTTTGGAGGAATTTTGCAGAAAAATCCTTTATTCGGATGATACGCTGGTATCCCGTTAAGTGAATTCATTGGAAACCATCCTAACTTCCCACAGAAAAACATGGGAATTTATTTAGATTGGTGTATGGATTCCCATCTGGATTTTTTTGATAGGGTTTATTGAGCCAAGGCTTGTCCCATTAGTAATGAATCCATAAAGCATACTCGTTCCAGAAGAATTTGAAGAGATTCTTCAAAAGTTCTTCAGAATGCTTTAAGGAGTCTTGATGCTATCTGGGAATGATGTTGTCTCAGCTGCCGGGAGTACTGCTGCTCTCAAAACACTCAATCTAAGGGAATCGATCTATTCCGCAATCTTATCAATGAGAATAATCGAGTTTTCAGTTTTCCTTTTTGTGTGTAGGAATTATGATGAAATTTCAATTTTCCAAAGAGTGTGCCCCGCCTAGGGGGCCCGACATAATTCCCAGCCGGGGACCTGAATACAAACCAGCAGTTCGACATTGATTGCTTTTGAAATTTTATGGAAATATGCTCCCTGTTCAAATTTACCAATGGTACAATGGTGGTTTTTGAGGGCACCCCAACAAACAGTTTGCACAGAGTTTTTAAGGGTATGGGAGCAGTTAAATAGAATGACCAATGAGAAGAGTTTTAGTTCTAACTTGGCAAAGCTGAGTTTATACTGCCCGGAAAAATTGTGAACTTGGCGATTCAAGTGCAGGGGCTCGATACCCTAGCGAATCTGGGTGAAGCGATAAGCGACCTCTTGGTTTTGGTAACTTTTTAGTCGTTTGGGACATTTTCCCATCAAAGATTAACCAAAATTGGTGATTTTTCGGTTATTTTGTGCTAATTATCTGGGTTTTGATCTCAAAAATACCAAAAGGATTCCAAAAACGGACATTTTCTGGTGGCGGATTTGTTCTAGGCACCCGTTGGTTTTCGGGGGACAAATAGGTCAATATATGGTAAAAACCATCTGGGTAACCATTTTCCGACCTAATTTTTACCAAATCAAAAAAGAATCGAAATCAAGCCAAAAAAATTGGTCACTTTGGAATCGCTAGGGTAATTGGAAAAAAAGACTCCCACTCGTCCGCACATTTTTATTCAGACAATGCTTTGAATCATCCTGAGTTATTGACGGGGGACTTTTTGATGGGAACGCACTTCCAAAAGCTCCCAAGTTCACTCTATAATGTAGATCTGTTCCTGAATGACTTTTTTCTGTTTTGTCAGGTTAAACCTAGCCCACAAAAGGAACCGAAAAGGGGCGGTTGTGACAACAATCATGAACTTCTGGGACAGAACCTGCATAGAACTGGACCCTTTAATTTTACAACTTTTCACTTCAAACCGCATCTTTTGAAAAATCCTTGGTCCCTTCAAAAAGTCGAATTCTTAGAAAATTTTTCCACCAGGGTATCAGTGACGTAGTGGACGGACAGGCGGATGAATATCAAAGAATTTCACCGCAGAGTGTTATAAGCTTAGAAAATCGTATTCCCAGATTTATTGCCCGCATGGCATGGTAAATTTCCAACTGGACGGGACTCCCAAATTCGGGACTTCGCATGGGGACTCTGAGTCCGGTTGAGATTTCATCCCGGGACCCTCCGAGTTCCTGCGCAAGCTCGGTTTCCTGCTAGATTAAAACCCCAATGGCGTCTCGAGAGGGATTCCGGACAATTAATAAGGGACTCCAAGTCCGCATGCGAGTTCAGAAACTCCCATCGAATTTTCCAGGCTTATAACCCTCTACCCTTTTTCACCACGTCACAAAATTTCATTGCATGAAAATAAAATAAAACCGAATTGATAAATTCGAATAAATCACTTACCTGAATGACGCTGGACAGCGGTAGAACTTGAATGGGGCTCTTTTTGATCCAAACGAGAGGAAGGGTCGAACATGTTTTTCAACAGAGAGAGAGACATACAGACAGAGAGAGACCAGTATCAATTTGTTTGTTTTTTGTTTAGTTCGTGGTTTCGAATAGTCGATTTCAGCAACAGCGGCGGCGATGGTTGGTTGGTAGTTGGTAGTTGATTGACGGCAGGGGACACGAGGAATCACATGGGAATAGAAGAAAGAAGAACAACAATACACTATGTTAGTTTTTCGCCTTGAACTTTTTATTCATTCATTAAATAATTGTACTCGCACAATTTGTCTCGGCAAACATCTATCGAAATCTATCTAAATTCATTCTATGCACATCACCCGCGTTTTATACTATATAATTCTGATTTTTCGATCGCATTTCCAATTCGTTTGGCCAATTTTCCGCGTTGTGTGTCTAACGAGATGATTTATTAACCACAAGAAGTTAGTCGTGTTAATTGAAAACACATCGATGATGACAATGATGATGATAATTAAACACAATTCAATCTAAAAGTCGTGCTCCCAGACGCGATGAGCAATGACGCACTTTACAAAAACAGGAATATTCCATCGAAGAGAGGGAAGAAAGAATAAAGCGTAACTACTTGACGAAAACTATTACAGTAGTAACAGAATTTCAAGCTTAACTAAATGCAGCGTGAAGTACTGTGATAATAAAAGTAGATAAAATGTAGACTGATATACTCTTCTCCGTCGTCTCGATAAAAATTTTTCTCTGAACAAAAAAATTTCTATAAAATTATAAAAAGCGGGGAGTATGCGAAGAATATGCGAAGTCGAAACGACGGAGAGTGTTTGTGGATTTTTTTTTCATTGTCAAAAATATCATGAGTTTCAGGAGACGTTTCGCGGAAACTGACTTGTCGGTAAAACAGTGTGGATCTGGAGACAGAGCGGTACTGTTTTATCGATTCCCGCGAAATGTCTTCAACTCGTGTTAACATTCCTGACAGGGTTATGTTTTTATGCATGAAATTTATTCACATTGAGAGAAGAAGATAATTTATGGACCAGGGAATATCTTTCCACCGCTAAGTGATGCTGTGGAAAAGAAGGATTAAATTTCAGCTGCCAACAGTTGTGAAATTAGATATCAAATCGTGCACGCCACAAACAGTGCTGTTATAAAACTACAACAATAGTGCAACAATCAAGGAGTCAATATAGCATTGATCGTTAAATCCTCTGATCTTGCCAAGGAAAAAAGAATTGAGAATTCGTATAGCTCAGTTGGTAAAGCACTTTTTCCATAACAAGTGGAAGTCTTGAGTTCGAATCCCAGAACAAGCACATTCGCATTTTTCTTTCATTTTTCAAAATTTATTCATTCTTAGCACTGGGTGACTGAAACCAATTAATTTTCATCGAACTGAAGTCCTAAGTTGACACTTTTCTCCCTGAATTTTCGAAATTTTCGACTATTCCTATTCAAATTTGGTTCCTTCCTGACTTATCGACCTCCTGCGAAAAATTTTCCAAGAATACAAAATCAGAATAATAAAATATTCCAACACCGATTCAACTTAAAAATCACTCTGAGTTTGATAAAAGTAAGATTTGATGAACAGGCATCAGGAAAAATAGGCGAAAACAACTCAACACAATGAATTTTGAATACCCTTATCTCAATGTGAATACATTTCATCACTTCATCTCGTAATCATCATCATTATCATCATCATCATCATTTTCGGTATCGTTATCATGAGGGAAGGAGAAGAGAATAATAAATTAGACGCGGTAGGAGAAATGACGGTAAGAAGTGCCCCCGGGCAAACGTCCGGACGAATGGGATTCGTAAGAGGAATGGTAACTTCCAGGGCCGCCGCCGGACGATGATCGTGTCGATCTCTCTGTCGAATAAGAGCCGTATGGTCCGCTTTCCCTCTTGTGGACACTTTCCTGAGTGTAGCTAGAACGCTGTGGACGACTGTACGGATCTGAAGACGAAGACGAACTGGCGTTGGTGTAGGAATAGCTGTACTGCTCTTGGGCAGACCTCACCCCGGCTTCCGGATAATCACGAACCACGTAGTGACGAGGCGTCTACATATAGAGTTTGGGTCACACATAAGGTCACAAACTTTTGTTTTTTTAAAGAAAAATTCTTTTAGTTTATGTGGTGAAGATTCCTACGTCATGCACCAAACTAGTATTCTCTAATTTATAGAAAAGCAATGTGAGGTATCGTTTTTCTGAGCGGGATTCGAACCCTCTTCCAACAGGATTTCATGGAAAAATGTTCAATCACCGAGATCTGTACAATGGCAAAGGGGATACCAGCGGTCCCTGATGATGCAACCCGAGCCAAATCTTTTCTGACAAATTATTGTCGTGTCCTTTTCTAACCAATGCTTCTGGTTGCATCTTCAGGGGTCGTTTAAGTATCTCCTTAAGCGGGACAATATGGGGTAAAATGGAACATGCATTTTCAATGCTCTGATCAATATCTCACTCCCCAGTTAGAAATTTCCCTTTCTCCAAATTGGTCCATCAAAGGCCTTAATTTGGCGCAGATCTTGGCAGATTTGGCCCCAACTTGGCCCAAGGTAAAGTAAAACAATATATTCTCTGAGAAGAATTTATTTCAATTATTTGGGGTGCCGTTCCATATGGCGGAAAGCTCTCCGGATCCATATTCCGTTCTGCTGAATTCATTTTTGGATCCTCCCGTGCAAACGCGTGAGGCGGAATTTTCCTGATTATGTCTTTCCTGAATAAAATAACTCGCAATTAGGCAATCAAAATCATTCCTCGTCACGCTTTTCCATTCCTTGGGGAAGCATAAAAATAATTTCACCGGAACGGCCCAGATAGAAATTCATAGGTAGCATGGTCCGAAACCGACCAATGGTCCCATCAATGATCTCAGAATGCGGGAGCTGGCAGCCCCCACCGGGGGCAGGTCGGGGGGACATTGATACTGTTTCACCGCGTGTCCATGTGGTCCGGGGGGCCGTCAGCTCCCGCATTCTGAGATCACTGGGTCCCATTCCGACCACGATTTTTTAGAATACGCAGTTTTCCCTTACAGTCCCAGTATCTTGAACAAATGGTACTCGAAAACTGGTTCAAGAGGCTCAAAATTTAGGAAAATGTTTCCCCCAAAGGATCGAAATTTGGTTTGAATTGCCTTTGCCGGTTTAGGGGAAGTCCCGTAACGCCGGACGGCACTTAGTACCGGACACTGAGAATATCTATCGAACTGAAAACAACACATTACATCGAGCGAAGTGACGAAACGTGCCGCTAGGCGGCTGTGTGCATGCGCGCCTTCCCAAGAATCAATTCATATTTGAGCCTCATATATTTGTATCGCTTCTAACTTCTACATTTACATATTTGAAAATAATAATGAAGACTGGATTCAGTGTCAAAATTGTAAGGAATGAGGCGTGTGCCGATGTTCCTGAATGCTCTGACAATTATATTTGTGATCGCTGCAAGATTAGATAATTTTGAAAATTACTTTCCTTCTTTTTTTCTATAAGCGTCCGGCACTAGGTGGCACCACTTTCCAAACTCGTCAATTTTCAGTATTAATTACAAATATATTTTTTCGTTATTTCCAAATCAAATAAATATGTGGATACTTATTGTATTGATAAAAACTGTCAAAAGTTTATTATAAAAATAAAAATATTGAAGTTTCTATTCATTTTATCTCTTTATGAACCATCAACCTTAAGTGTCCGGTACTGGGAGACTTCCCCCTAAGCGGTCGGTTTCGGACCATGCTACCCTATCGAGGGTTAATAAGGTTCTGATATAGAATATGATAAGGCATCAGAGTCAGATCTGGTGAGTCGAAATGAGGTATCCCTTCCGCTTAAGGGAATACGAACCATTTCATTCTGTGATATTCAACGAACAATTTAGGGTTCGATTCCCGCTCAGGGAACTCTTCTTCAACATTCTCCTTAAAGGAATTTCACATAAAATCCTCTTTCCCTCAACGATTATCATTTGGAATGAATTCTCTGTTACAAATAATCTATAAAATCTCATTGAAGAATGGGAAAATTACTGGGTTTCAATGGAATTCAATCAGAAATTTCACCATTCGTAATAGGATTCGATAGAATATTTCCAACTGAATTGAAACTTCCCTCGAAGAGGGTTGAATTTTGTTCCTCATCGTTCTTACCGAACTTATGAAAATTCATTCCAATGCGGTAACCGTCGTTTCGGATGTACTGCCAACTTGGCAACATAACACCACGTCCACACGACAACTTTCTAAATTTATATTTCATTGCTCGTCCGAGTGAAAATTTACATGACCAAGAAAGCACATTCGTCAAAGTATCAAAATTCATAAAAGATGAATTCATGAAGATTGAGGGATCTCTTTTTGAGAAACATTGACGTAAGAGAGTGATACGAAGATCAAAGGGAGAGAGAGAGAGGGAGGAAAACAGACATGAATTGACGCGTATAGCTGTTATTTACTACATCTCGTCTGGCGTTGAACGTCCTTTACTACTACTCCTCTTCCTCCACCTTCCTCTCCTTCTTTCTCCTTCTCTTTTTACCACTATGCTTTTGGCGAGCAAACACCAGGATCGATGCTAAAAATCCATGATTTCTCTGTGCTCGCTGCTCGCTTATTGTGAAATTGAGTGTACATATTTATGGGGAATATTGACATAACGTGTTATCGAAAAACCAAAGAAAACGAAACGAAGAGGATTCGAGGGAACACCGGTTGAGGACTCGAGATCGTTGTTTGAAATACAAATGTTAGGAATAGAGGAGATAGCACCGGAGTCTATGAAAATTATTTTCGCAATAATAAACCGTCCCGATCTATCTGTAGACACACAACGTGCGGGCCAATTATAAACCGCGTTTAGAGCGGTACACGTATGCATTAATAATGTCTCCTTGCCCCGAGATATTCAGGACACTTCTCGAGAGCAAACGTTGAGCAACGTAGAACGCCCTTGCCAAGAAATACTACCATATGAATATATAACTCTGTACACAGGTAACTTATATGTATCTATAATAATTCTAAATGTGTTTTCAATTTATTTGTTTATATATATATAGTGTTATACGGTGTGTTCATATAATTAATTTGAAATGCATATCTTCTCGGTGTCTCGTTCGGCGCTCTATTCTCTATCGCGATGGGTTTGATCAAACTTTCTTAATCCAAAATTTTCATTCGAATCATTCATTCGCATGGCAGATAACATATAGACAATTTATAAATAGAGGTGAACGCGAAGAGTAGATGGTGCGAGAAATATAAACTAACTTTATTGTTTTGATTTATTTATCAATGGGGTTCGAAGAACTCATTTGCACAGAGATGCGAATAGCTGAAATTCCATTGATCGCAACCTAGTTTGATTTTCCATGGGATTTTCATTGAATTCAACGGCATCTCAGATGAATATTCATAAAAAATTATGAAGTCGCTTGAAAAGAGTCATCGTGCACACAAAAGAATGCGCACTCCATTGAGAAATCTTTGAGGGGATGCTATCGCTCCATGCAGCATTTCTTGAATGTCTATAGAATATGGCTCATGTTCCGGCGCTAGTATCTCCTTGAGAAAAAAAAACTTATAAAAGGCCTTGAAAGAAAAGGTACATTGACTGCTGAATCAGCGATCAAAATTCCAGCAACTAGATACAGTTGTTGATATTTGGATAACTACAACAGGCATTGGCTCAACTAAATTCAAATTCAATGTCTCTAGCTTTCGTTGCTGTTACTAATTTGAAGTCGAGCTTTTATTACCGGCTTCTATTCTTCTATTCCTCGGAACTAATTTTCACAACTAACTCCAGTTTATTCGGTCAAATAAATTTTCTTTTGGTGCAATTGAATATTCCCACAATATTCTGGCCCACCCCAGCCCAGCATGGGCCCAAGACTGAGTCAGAGTGGGCCAGAATTCATCTACGTTAAGGTTTCTTACGTTTCGGCGATACGGTCATGCCTATAGGGAAATTCAAACCCGGTCCCATGCCGATGCAGTACTGTTGCTAAAATTTTCAATGCTGAGAAATTGAAACAACTATCACAGGGCCAATTGATTCGATGATATCCCCCTTTATTGACACAGCTCTAAGGAAAAAACAGACGCATGTGATCCGTATATAATTCATACATAAAACATACATAATCCATACATGAGAGTGCATATAAATTCGTATATAGTGCGTATATAATCCGTATATAATGCGTATATAATCCGTATGTTATAAAATCCGTATACTCGAAGCGAGGTGGCGCTCGAGTCGTTGATTTTTCAAATAGCCAAGCAAGGAAGTCGCGGAGTTGGTGGCAACTGGCCGTTCGAAGGCATCAGATACGAGTTCCGAGCTAAGTAGCTGTAACGCGAACTGAATTTCATGGCTGAAGTAGCCGTTCACTCGATTTGTTCGACAATCGTCAGAGCTACTCTTTTATTGTATCTTTCATCAATAATTCCAAGTTCATAATAAACTATTAGAACAAAACGAAATATATCTGGAGTCTCATCCCTCGTCATCACCCATTATACGCCGTGTATAAAGAAATAACGCTAGAATTCAAGGAAGACATTTTACCGTACATCTCGGAATATATTATTCTCTAACACGTATATAATCCGTATATAATCCGTATATAATCCGTTTATAATCCGTATATAAGTCGTATATGATACGCCAGGAGCAAAAATGACAGCGCATAAATAGATGTTTGCTTTTGGTTGCTCTTGAGTTCCGAATTATAGTTGTACCGACTTTCTATTCTTGCTCTCAAAAGTTCCTGCCCTGATTTTGCTCGACAACAATTCGAGTTTTACTTTTGTTCTCAGCTTATCATATAACCCACATATATGGAACCAAATTAAAACAGCTACAACCCGTACAGCACGCGGACATTTCTCCATCGCCTCCACGTCGCTTCTCCGTTCTTTCCACCTTGTATCCACGTCTCCCTTTCTTCCACCTCGCCTTCACGGAGATGCGACGTGGACATCGGTGGATGTGCTGTGTGGGAACGCCACGAAAATATTCGATCCCTCTGATTTCAATGAATCCCGTCAGTTTCTCGTGTTAAATTATTAAAAAGTGTTTAATAGATCGTAGAGTGACAAAATCAATTCATTGACTACCGACAAAATCAAGACAGCGTCAGAGGGCTTCAACTCTATAAGATAACCCCGAACCAAATTGTAATTAGGGACAAGTCAACTAGCACGGTGGCGCTTCAGTCGGATTGAATCGAGGTAACCTCCAAAATAATGCTGATCAATTTGGATTTAGACGCATCAACGGCAATTCAACAATGAAGTGTGAACAACAATTCTAAAAACAAATTATACGTGTTACTATATAATTTGGCTTTGGAATTTCCTCATTTTCAAACTTTATTGTTGAAATATTATTGATATATCAAGATCAGAATAATTTTTAGGTTAGGTCATTCTACCAGACCGCCATTTTGATTTTTAGTTCGCATGAAAGTCAACTTTAAGAGGGCGCGCGAACACGTCCCAAATATTTTCATTGGGGTTGTGTGTCCCTGGACAGCGTTTTGTTATATATCTATCAGCACCGGCTCAACATAGGTGGCCAAGGGTTAGTATTCAACCTTGAACTGAGCTATATTCTATTGTCGACAATACCGAGAGCACGGAATTTCTGAACGGAAACTTTGGGGAAGAGAAATTTCTCCGAATTTTACTGAAAAATTCTGACAAAATCTGAAAAACTCTGACAAAAGCTATGAGAATTTTTTTCAAACTCTGAAAATCTCTTACTTATCGAACACGTTCTTTCACTGAAAATTTTCTGTGAAAAAATCTCTGAAATTTTCAGATAAACTTTTCCACCAGTTAATAATCTCCGAGGGCAGTGGCGTAGCAAGGGGGGGGGGGCGGTGGGGGCGGACCGCCCCGGGTGCCAAATTTTGGTTCGCATTCAAATTTTACAAAAGAAGATGAACTGCCAGGTGAGGGAGGGTTCCACTATCGCGTCCGCCCCGCTTACCATTTGGCCACGCTACGCCACTGTCCGAGGGTAATATTCGAGAATAACGCCAGTTGAGAAAATCCTAGTGTGGAGAAATTCTTCGAAAGTATCAGCCTTTCGAAAAAAATATTCCAAAATTGATTTATTAGAATATTATCAGGTGTCTTTGATAACCACTTCTGATTTTTGAATGTGCAAAATAGGGGAAATGCTATCCGAATTTGATGTTTTCTTTACAAAATTGCCTGCTGAAAGATTCAAAAAATAGAAGACTTTATGAAAATTTGGAAAAAAAAATACAATGACACGTACGGTCCGAACGATTGACAATTTTTTTGAATGCAATTAACATCCTCCACGCTGTAACAGATTCTTTTGTAATGCATCCTCAATGTCTCCTACAAGAAAGCTGCCACAGAAACGTATTGAAAAAAAATTTAAAACTTTTCTAAAACATTTCCACGTCCACTTTCGTGAGGAATGAAAATTCGACTCCATCGAGCCATATTTTCACTAGACCAGGGTTGTGAATAATGCATTCAAAAGATAATTCAATTTTTTTTCCAATTTTCTTATCCCAAAAACTCGGGTTCAAAATAACTTCTCAGTTTCTAACCCCACCATGAAAATGACAAAATAAAAAAACATTGTTAATCCCAACATTGGGATTAGAAAATAAATTTTTGATTTTCAATCCTGACATTGGGATTAAGAAGTAATTTCTTAAGTCTCAATCTCAACATTGAGATTCAAAAGTAGTTTTGCAATTTTTATCCTAATGTGAAGATTAAAAAATGGAAAAAAAATGTTCAATTCAGATCTTTGCATTAAAAAGTAACTTTCCAATTTCCAATCCCGACATTGGGATTGAAATGTGATTTTTTGATTTTTAATCCCAACATCGGCATTGAAAAAATGACTTTTCAATTTCAAATTCCAACATTTCAAATAAAAATTGAGAATTCAAGTGTCAATTCAAAATTTTTGAATTCAAAATTTCACAACCCTGCATTAAACCATCAAGAATGAATTGAATGAACTCGAATGGAGATTTATGAACATCGCGATTCTTGATATCTGTTTAGATTGATCGGTTAAAGCACCGTTCCAGCGAATTTATTGCTCAAGTTCGAATCCCACGCTGGATAATTTTTTTTCCTCATACAACACTGTATCTTCGTTCAAATAATTCGTTTCTGTCGAATATATTGTTGATGGTTGATCATGGAATAGAAATAAATCGAATGTATTGAAAAATGTAATCACTTTATTGTACTCAATTGTTTTCCAAGTGCGAAAAAAAATTCTACAAATCAAATACAATAGGTTGCGTATATAATTAAAAAGGAGAACATAAATGGGGGTAGCGTATAAAACTCCTGAGATCTACAAGCGTTGAAAATGAATTCTGAAAAATCGTCACAATAGCCGTGTATAATCCCTTTTCGTATTATCTCATTCTCGCAGGAGAAAAACAAAGCACCGTAGATATATTACGAAATGGGATTATATTTAACGATTTTCAAGAGAAACAAAAAAAGGAAAGTATTACAAACATAGAATTCGACTTAGAATCTGTACCAAGAGGGTGTCTGGAGGGCCATCAAAATCTTGGTACGTCCCGTAGCGGGGGTTACGGCGTGTCTATGAGTTCCCGGTTGTCTGGAGAGGACACCTTTCTCAAAAACATGACCTCTCCCTGCCAATTCGGTAGCCGCGTCCAAGCCAACTTTCGATACAGCCCCACCTTCCACCAACTGACGTTTGTGATCCGTCTTGGCAACGTTCTTTCCACGCACGACACCCTCTTTGTCCTTAAGGGTGGCGTATTGATAAAACTCCTTGGCAGGGTCCTGTCTCTTACGACCCCAAACGGTGAATGGTTCCGGTACCAGGGATGGTCGGGGTACAAACGGTACCTTCTCCCACGGAAACAAATCTCGTTTCTGTAACGCGGAGCTATTATTTCATTAACAATATTCTTCTCTCGTCTCATTTCTCCGACGTCTTCCACTTCCACACACCACTTTCCACTTCCACTGTATTACAATGATAATTACATAAATTAACCGTTACTCGGGCGCCAAAACCCAGCATTATGATGGAAAAAAACCAAATCGAAAGAATATAAAAATGACGTCAGAGATTTCATTCTAACGCAATAATATGTTTATCGCATCCGCGAATTCTCGACCGAAGTTGCTCTATGTTTATCCCTCTCTCCTATATTTTTTCCATCAAGCATTCTCAAAATAAACGTCGGGAGACTCGGAGATGGTGCGAACGGTTCGAGCTATTCGAAGAATTCAACCGGCTCACGATCGTCAAACACCCTCGCGAATTCTCGAACGTTGTTTCACATTTCGCATACCTAATATTCATACACACACGAATGTACCACGCAAATCCATTTTGTATACGAAACATATATATTTGGGACACGTCTCGCTAAAGATTTACGAAGATTTTTGATGAATATCTCATGTCGTGAGAAAATATCGTTTTCGATTGTGTTATTCGTAATATCGAGATGTTATCCGTTTTGTAATATGAATGAAGAGAAAGAAAAAAAAAGCGTTGATACTCGTAATATGTATGTGCATATAAATCTCGTCTGTCTCTTGACGACTCGAAGAAGTTATAACGGAATCACAGGGGGAGGGAAAACGAAAACATTCCGTCTTGTGTTTTTTGGATAACGAAATCGAATTTGATGATGGAGATGTTTTCATTCTTGTTATTGGATTCGCTTGATGCGATAAAGAAGTGGTACAAATTCTCCAGAATCGGAGGATTCTGGTTCTAATGGAAATCATTGTAGACGGGAGGGGCAATGATCTCCATCGGGGAAAAAATTTCTTGCCGAAAAGATAACACGAGTCGACAAAAAAAAATTTTTTCCTTCTGGGTTTCTGTTCTCATGTATTAATTCTGATGCTAGGCCTCGAGAGACACAAAAATATCAATTCTCAGTTTTTGAAGTTTGCTTTTATGCATCTTAAGTCGATAAAACAGTTTTGAAAATTTTCATTGATTTTACGAACAGTACTTCTTCTACGAGAACTAGATTTCATATTATTTTACATTTGTATGCCATTACTGATCCCTAATCTTGGATTAAAAAGACTCCGATGTTTAGCAAAAATTTTTCTGATTGTAATCGATATAGTGAAATTATGAAAAAATCAGTTATTTCTCTTAAAATTCAAAAACTTGCTCTGGTTTCTACAAAAACCAACTTTGATCAAGACAGTTATTTTAGTAACGTAGAAGAAAACAAAATTCGATATTCAGAAGTGAGACCCAAGAATCGTGTTGACCGGCGTAATCAAATGTTTTGATACTAAAAGATTTTTCAAAATTCATCAGCTCGCGTTGTAACCGAATCTCAAAAATATTTCTCAAGTCCGACATGTTTCAAAATAATCGACAAGTTGAAACAGAAAGACACATCCGCAAAATTTGTCTAGCGAATTATCAAGGTGGAGCCCGCATAAAACTTTTTTCATACGGAATTAAGGGGATACCAGCGTATCGACTGAGTAAATATTCTCTCCGCACTGAATTTATAAAAGGTCTGAAGTTCTTTGGAAATGATCTTTAGTACTTTATCTATTGTGGTACATCGCCCAAATTTCGAATTTCGAAGAAAAATTGTTTTTCCTCATTCGGTGAACAAAATTTATCCTTCGAAATTCGAGATTTGGGCGATATATCGCAACAGATGAAGTACTAAAAATTATTTCCTGAAAATTCCACATCTTTTTGCGAGTTCAGTACGGAGAATTCTTACCGAGAAAATTTTCACTCTGTCGGTATACTGGTATCCCCTTAATACAACAATAATTTGATTCAGTTGTGCACAGATTCTTGTATCCGAAGGTTGTTCATTGGATCATGGGAACTTAATAAATCCAGAATTATCCCAATCAGGAATTTACAACAGGTGCAATACTGCTCCAGTACTGGCCAAGACTGGCAGGGTACTGGCATTTGCCTGGGATGATGATGCTTTTCCGTACTGGGGATTGAGTACTAATACTATTGTACTTAATACTATTGTATTATTCGCAATCAGTGCAGTGCCTGTACTGGATCAGTAGCTGGCCGGTATTGAACTATCAGACTCCAAGCTCTAATCTCTCAATCTTTCCCAGCAAACACGAATGCAGGCCCTTCGGAGGACCAGCGGCGGCCCTTTGCCGGCATTGCAGGACCATCAGCGGCCCATTGAAATGCCAGTAATCATTATCTGTAGGGTTCTGAATTCCTCAGAAATCTCCTAAATGTTCTCAATTTCTCTAAACTTTTCCTCAAGTTCCTGAATTTTCCTCTCCCCAGTTCAGAGACAGTTCATAAAAACTTCAATTTTAAGAATTCTCTTTTCTCCATCGTAAAGAAATTCCTCATGGAAATTCAGAAAATGTGACTGTGATTCTTTACAGCCCATTTTTTCTGAATTTTCAGATAAATTTTGCTGAATTGAGAGACACGATTGAATTATCAGAAAACATTTTCAAATTCAGTGAAATTTATCTGAGAATTCAGAAAAAATCACAGTTACATTGCCTGAATTTTCAGAAGGAATTTCGTACAGCATCGATCTGAACTTTCTGAAATCTATCCGACAATCTCTAAACCGCTCCAGAATTTGAGATGTTCAGGAAGAGTTGAAAGATTGCTTTTCGCTTTTTCTACTCGTTAATTACAAAATTCCCACGTTGCAAGAAAAAATCTCTCAATCTCCTCTGAAATCCCCAGAAATCTCCTGAATCTTCTCAATTCTTTTGTGACTGAATTGTTAAAAACGGCTGTTGTTATTTCCGAATCTCTTTAAACTTCTCCTCAAGTTTCTGAATTTCCCCCCCCCCCTCCCAGTTCAGGAACAGTTCATGGAGACTACAATTTCAAGAATTTCCTCTCCTCCAAACTTAAAGAAATTCCTCCTGGAAATTCAGAAAATGTGACTGTGATTTTTCACAGCCACTTTCTTCTAAATTTTCTGATAAATGATGCTGAATTTGAAGTGACATGACTGAATTTTCAGAAAACACTCTGAAATTCAGGGACATTTATCAATTCAGAAAAAAGTCACTATGAAAAAATCACAGTTACATTGCCTGGATTTTTAGAAGGAATTTTTTTCGGCATGCATCTGAACTTTCTCAAATCTAACCAACAATCTCTAAACCGCTCCAGAATTTGAGATTTCCAGGAGTGATTTGAAAGATCGCTTTTCGCTTTTTCTACTTATTAATTACCGAATTCCCGAGTTACAAGAAAAAATCTCTCAATCTTTTTGAATTCTTCAGAAATCTCCTGAATCTTCACAATTTTTTCGTGATTGAATTGTTAAAAACGGTTGTTATTTCTTCCGAATCTATTCAAACTCTACCTCAAGTTCTCTCATTAGTTCAAAAACAGTTCATAAATACTTCAATTTCAAGAACTCTCTTTTCTCCATCGTAAAGGAATCCCTTCTGGAAATTCAGGAAATGTGACTGTGATCGATTACAGCCACTTTCTTCTGAATTTTCAGATAAATAATGCTGAATTTGAAGAGACATGACCGAATTTTCAGAAAACATTCTGAAATTCAGTGAAATTTATTTGAAAATTCGGAAAAAATCACAGTTACTTTGCCTGAATTTTTAGAAAGAATTTTTCACAGCGTCCATTTGAATTTCCTTAAATTTATCCGACAATCTTTGAACCGCTCCAAAATCTGGGATTCTCAGAAAGATTTGAAAGATTGCTTTTTGCTTTTTCTACTTATTAATTAGCAAATTTTCACGTTGCAAGAAAAAATCTCTCAATCTTTTTGAATTTCTCAGAAACCTCCTGAATCTCCTGAATTTTTTTGTAATGGAATTGTTAAAAACAGCTGTAATTTCTTCTGAATCTGTTCGAACTTTACCTCAAATTCTTGAATTTTTCCCTCACCAGTTCAAAAACATCTCATAAAAACTTCAATTTTGAGAATTCTCTTTTCTCCATCGCGAAGAAATCCCTTCTGGAAATCCAGGAAATGTGACTGTGATTTTTCACAGCCATTTTCTTCTAAATTTGCAGATAAATTTTAATAAATTTGAAGAGTCGTGATTGAATTTTCATAAAACACCCTGAAATTCAGCGAAATTTATCTGAAAATTCAGAAAGAAGTCACTATAAAAAATTACAGTCAATTTTCAACAATCTCTGAATCACTCCAGAATCTGAGAATTTCAGAAATATTTGGAGAAAATGTCGTCGCTGGGACGAATTTGCCTATTGAGAAATTCCAATAGACAACGATAGGTGTAATTTTATCGAAATCAATGGGTTTCTGTCGATTTTCCGTGTCGTTTTGTCACAGTCGCTATACGTTTTTATTGGATCTCAGGTGGAACTCCATATTCTATTGGTTTTTATTGGTACAATCGATGAAACCTCATGAACACCGAAGGAGAATAATTTCCCATTGGAAAACCATGTCGTTTTGTCACAGGATCTACGAGAAAATCTATTGGAATGTATTGGAATTTTTCAACAGGGACGCTATGAAGCAAATGAAAATGAAAATGAATCGACCCAATACTGGCACTGTACTGCACCTGTTGTCAACAATGGCATCATTCGGATTCTTCTGATTGGGAGAGAACTTGATTTGCTCGGAAGAATTCCAAAACCGGGGAAAAAAGATCCAAAAATTTCCGGATCGTTTTGAAATGTTGACCGGAAATTTTGTTTGGAATTTAAAATTGTCAAAAAGAAGAACATTCCTCCGACCCAAAGAAAAAGCACGTGTGCAAAGTTTAGCATAAATTTCAGAATTTTTCCAGAACTTGTGAATCTTTCATTTGAAAAAAGTTTACAAAATTCTTCTATTCTCGTTCAGAAATTGATAATCGAATCAACCGAAGGTTGTCATTCCTCCGTCGCGTTCACATCCATCACGTTTCTGCATCGACATACGTTTCGATTCACGGAAATCCCTGATTGCGTTAAAATTAAATCGATGATCGAGCAAAAAAGCTAGATAGTTGAAACGTCGAAAGAAACAAACTCGGCTAAAGATGAGGCTAGATGATTATACGTAGTTCCGTCAACATTTGCGCCGGTTTGAAACTGAACTAACTATAGATCGGCATCCGGTCCAACGCAGTTACTCGACAAACGGGAAACGAGGAATTCTCTCGGAACTGGAGCTATTTATTTATTAAACCGATCGACACATGGGATAAGAGAACACATAACTGCGCTGCTTTATCGTAATCCAACTATTCTCGCAGAGCTACCGTTTGTTTAAATTCCTCGTAATATTGAATTTTTATGGTTCCGAAGTACGTCATCGCGAACGTGACTTTGAATTATTTACTCCCGAAATGTCTTTCATTTACGAAATTTCCTTTCGTTAGTTAACGAAATTGCGCTTTGTATTTCAACTTTGACCTAAAAATATGAGCGGGGAGAGGGAAGAAGAGAGAGAGAAAACGAGGAAATTCTTCGTGTAGAGTGGAGAAGGAAGAAGACAAATCGAATTATCCGTCTAAATATTTTATCGACATATGCTCTGAAGATCGATCGCTCGCCTTTGTCTTGTAATTTAACCTTCCCTTCCAGAACTAAGGAAATAATTGTCTACACGATCGAGTGGGGAACTAATCATCCGAAATGTTTATTGATTTTTGTTTTCTCTACTTTATTGATTATGAAAATTTCCACGTTGCACTAAGAAAAAGGAATAGTTGCAGTGTCTACTTGAATAGTTAATTTTCGACCAACTGCTTAAATAGTTGCTGCAACTAATCAGTGGTCAGTCCAAGTATCACGTTAGCTGCCTCAAGTAACTGAGATACTTCGTAAGTTGCCAGGTATTCACGTTAGTTAGTGCAACTATCGAGTTAGTTCAGGCAGCAACTGTTTCTTTTTCTCCGCGTGCAAGAAAAGAAGAGAAATCTCCTTCAATCTTTCTGAATTCTTCAGAAATCTCCTGAATCTTCTCAATTTTTTTGTGAACTTTACCTCGAGTTCCTGAATTTTTCTCTCATCAGTTCAGAAACACTCCATAAAGTCTTCAATTTCAGGAATTCTTTTTTCTCCATCGTGAAGAAATTCCTTCGGGGAATTCAGAAAACGTGACTATGATTTTTCACAGCCACTGTCTTTTAAATTTTCAGATAAATAATGCTGAATTTGAAGAGTCATGACTGAATTTTCATAAAACACTTTGAAATTCAGTGAAATTCATCTGAAAATTCAGAAAAAAGTCACCATAAAAAATTACAGTCACATTGTCTGAATTTTTCCACAGCGTTCATCTGAATCTTCGACAATCTCTAAATCACTCCAGAATCTGAGAATTTCAGAAAAATTGATTGAAAAATTCCAATAGAAACCGATAGGTGTGATTTTAATCGAAATCAAGGATTTCTATCGATTTTCCGAGTCGGTTTGTCACAGCCGCTACAGATTTTCATTGAATCCCAGGTGGGATTCTATATTCTATTGGTTTTTATTGGTACGATAAATCGATAAAATCCCATAAATACCGATGGAAAATAATTTTCTATTGGAAAACCATGTGTCATTTTGTCACAGGATCTACGAGAATCTATTGGAATGTATTGTAATTTTTCAACAGAGAACCCTGTTACAAATAATCTATAGAATCTCATTGACGAATGGGAGAATTAATAGGTTTCAATGATATTCAATCGGAAATTTCAGGATTCAATAGAATATTTCCTCCTGGGAAGCTATGCAACAACATTTCAGAGTGACACTAAATCAAGTTGATCGATAAAAGATAATCGAAAGAAGATACTTAATTATATTTTGAACTTGAAAGTGGAGCCTGTGAATACTTGATTGACACTTGCCAACAAAATCAATCCTCCGCACCGATAACCTTCGATTAGAATATATATAGTTCATATGAACACACGGATGCATTCACATACATCATTTGAATTTCCGTGACGACGAAATCGTTCTTTGATAGTGGTGGTTTGAAGAGTAGTGGAAGCGCCGGTATCGTCGTCGTCGTCTTCATCGTCGGTTCCTAAGTCGTGAGTCTAAATTAGGACAGGGTAATGCAACACCGAAGCTCTCTTAGCAGTCGTTTCCGTTTCGTTTACCTTCTTTTCACACCCCAACTCATAACACAACACTTCAGGAATTTACTATAAATCTCTTTTTTTATTATCACTTCGAGGAGACAACAACGTTTCGAAAATTTATCTGCGGATGAGAATGCAACACTTTTGTTGTATTCTTTTGGCTTGCTTCTTCACGAAAAAGGATGGTCGGAAAATTCCTAATTTTTTATGTATCTTGATTAGTTAAGCGGATGGTCGATAAGTCAGGAAATATCTTTGTGGTTCGTATTGCGCTTATTAGTTTGGTTGAACTGAATTCTAAAATAGATTACATTGCATCGAATTGCCCCTGTAAAATTGAACTTGACTGTATCGGATTGAAATGAAAATGAAAAATAACAAGAGATTCCAGATTGTATCTTTGATGCAGTGGTAATGTGACCTTGGGATCATCTGGGAAGTTGCTACCAGCGTAGCCCGTAGAGAATTCCACAAATTTGATGGAGCTGAAACTGGCAACCGTAGAATTAGCAGTCGATTATCATAAATTGCTACGCAAAACGTTTATTAAGGATTCGAGCATCTGAAACGTTTACTGGAATGCTACTTAATCGATTTCTGATATCAACAAAGCTTTAACAAGGTTTAATCGAGAGCTACAAGAATCAGCTGATAGCTTTACGGCTGCTGATTTCGGTTCCATCAAATTTGGAAACAGCAAAAAGAGGAAAATGCAGGGAAAATCATTTCTACGTTGAATTCGACCGAAAACTTTCATCTTTCACCACCCTATTCATTCTTCCTACCGCTCAATAAGGAATTTGAATATTTTTCTATGGATTTGTGGCAAGTTCTAGATCTCTTGAGTGAATTCCAGCCTTGTTTCTTAGATGAGGAACAATATGAAAAAATTTTTTGTACATTTACCAAATTAATCCGCTCGCAATGGGTAAAAATTCCTAAATATTTGGTGAATTTATCGGGTTTTTTCGGTAAAACTACCGGAAAATCGAAATATCTACCACATTTTTTTGTAGAAGTATCGGAAAATTTTCGGGTTAATTGCTGCCTGATTACCGAGGAAATTTCTGGTTGAATTTATCGATTTTTTAACAGTGAATTCTAGAAACATTTCCAGGGTTCCTATGGCGACTTTGAACGGATGCTTGAATTCTCACCAAGTTTTTGTTCAATACAGCACACTAAACGAGGTTTTGAGGAAAATGATCTCATAATTTTTCATGATTTCTGATAAAAGTCATTTTTTTTCATAAAAGTCCCAATTCTTTGAGAAATTATGTTATTTTGTCATAATTTCTCAAGGAATTCAGACTTTCATGAGAAATTATGAGGAATTATGAGACATTCTCACCAGGGTTGATCAGAGAAGAAACCTAGCTTCCCCTTCGAGGCGAAATTTTTCTGGGTAAATCCCTGAAATCTTCAAAGTTTCAGTAATTGCACGGAGCAAAAGGAATTCGCTGTGGCATCGGAATCTACTTTTGCTGGGTTCCTTTTGCCAGAGCAGCAAATTTTTTGCTGTGACAGCGAACTATTTGCTGTTCCAGCAATCTTGTTAGCTGCGACAGCGAATTTTTAGCTGTGGCAGCAAAAAAATTTTGCTATCCCAGCGAAATTTGTTTGCTATTCTATATATAATACCTCGATTTGCTGCGTCAGCAAATTTTTTCTCTCCGTGTGTTCAGAATTTCCCACATGGGAAGACAAATTTTATTGATATTCAAAAAAAAGACCGCAAATTCAGGGAAAAACATTACCATTACATAATATTCGTTGAGAATTTACTAAGAGTTGATAATTCAACGATAGAACGATCCAAATTGAGTGTTTTCACTACGAATTTTTGTTGAACTCACTACAAACATTCTTCACCGATTCTCTTTTGCCCTGAAATCACAGTCATTGTTCTCAATATCGATGAATGCTTTTTAAATATTCATCGCTCTTTTCTTTCCATGCAAAGATCACGGCAATAGACAATCAAGAAAGTTTTATATCAACAAAGTCGGTTAATAAACAAGAATTCTTTAGAACTTTTCAGATTTTTTCGATGAGATTTGAGGTTTTGCAGTGGAATTCAGAGAAATTTTTTTACCAAGTTTGTCACACGTTGATAGTCGAGATTTTTTGGATGAATTTTTGAACAGTCGACTTTTGATCCGATCCATAAGTTACGAATTTTTTCAATTTCCAGCAATTTCTGCAATTACGGAAAATTAAATGAACTTGGTGATATGCAATTGACATTTCTGAGAGACTGAATTTTGTTTTGTTCATTCATGAAAGAGAATTCAATTAATCTGAGGAGAGAATGGAATATGCCTGTCGTTTGATTTGTCTTATTTTTGAAGCAGATCAATTCATAAAAATTAATTCTTCTCTCACGGTGCTAACTGGATTGCTGAGAGAGCAACATGAATAAGTAAAGCGGTAAATTTTTCCCTGGATGAGCAGAATTTTCAACATTTACCGCTTCCGCAGTTAAAAAATCGTTGTAGCTAATAAGATTGTTGTTCCAGTAAAAATAGATTCCGCTGTCACAGCGAATTTCTTTTTCCTCAGTATAAGCTTGCTTTCCCATGGAGCGGAAAATCACGACGCTTCTTGTACGTTTTTAAAACGTCCTGAGAATATTTATCACGCATTTGGACGGTCTTGGAACGTGCTGAAAACCCCGAAATGCTGTTGAGGGAAGAGCAGCCTAAGGTTGGTGTCATAAGGAGATGAAAATGAGCGGAAAGCGGACCACTGAATCCGTAATCAACTCTTTCAAATACTTTGTCCACATGTGGGACGATGTTTTTTAATTCGTTTGTAACTATGGAATATAAAATATTTATTTACAGGAGCTTTGTCTATAATGAAATTCTAGCAAATAGGAAAAAATAGTGCCAATTTAGTTGATTAATCTCTACCTCAATCAGAATTCAACAACTAGCGCTGTACTGCGCCAGTACCGGCTAAGACTGGTGGGGTACTGGCGGTCTGCACTGCAGCAGTACTGGCATTTGTCCGAAATGATAACGCTTTTCCATACTGGGTACGTGCTAGCCGACTTTTGGGGGCCCAATACTGGCACTGTACTCCGCCTGTTGTCAACATTGGCATACTTCGGTTTTTTCTGATTGGGAAGATACCTTTAAACGCTTTACAATATCGACTCAAATATAAGTTGGTGTCGGGGAGGGTTAAAGAGAAAGACGTTCGCTATTTCCCTCCCTTTTTCAGCTCCATTTTATATGGAAAAATTTGCAAAATTATATACAATTTATATATATAATTCAATATAGTTTATATACAATTCTGAAAATTCTTCCATATGGATATAACACTAGCCTAACTTTTGGCTCGAGTTCAGTTCTATGTCACTACTCATTTCAAAATTGGCTACCCAATATTCACTGGCCACCAGAAGGCGCACGTAAGGCAGGGAACAAACTGTGCGGTGATCTTCAAAGTGTAAAACATCGTGTACCAATTGAAACACCACCAGCATCTGGATCGGGTCACTTGACGGCAAGAATGAGCGACCCCCTTTGGACATAGAATCTTTGACATTGATATACAGATTCATGTCCCAGAACAAAGTATCAGCTTTTCACCAGCATATTCCGAATAGGAAACTGAACAACTTTGCCTTCCAACATTCTACGATTGAAAGCTTAGTTTTTGAATTATAAACAAAATAATGTGACCATTCGGGTGGCAAGTACACACGAAAAAAAATGTTTGATAGAATTTGCCAATGGAGGTGGTAGTATACGGCACTATTGAAATTTCTGGTAATATTTACTAGAACTTTAATCAAATTTACTACCACGATAGTAATCTTAACTGCGACTATCGTAGATTCTACTAGAACTCTGATACATGTTACAAGAAATTTTATTGAACGCGTTAGTAACTCTTATAAAACATTCTCAAGTAGTGTTCAAACCCTGGTGGAGGAACTTTTGTTGAATTTCATTCTCAATTTGGACAGTTTTCTTCTTCAAAATTGACAAAAATCAAAGGAAATTGGCAAAGTTTAATGAATTTGATGTAATTTCATCAGCATTTGTCGGAATTCATCTTTTGTTGTTGATTTTTTTGGAAGTTTGATGTATTTCAACGAAATTCAAAGATTTTTTCCATCAGGGAATGGTCCAAAATGTTTGAACTGAACTCTGAAACTAAGCTTTGAATCAACAAGTGATCAATCTTTTAGGAAAATTTTCTTCTTCTTTTTCCTAGTTTTTCTCCAAAACATAGAAAAAATATGGAAATTACGCAAGTTTGTAGAAATGGACAGGGAAAACTTTCCTACGGGATGAAAAAGTTGTTCAGTTTCCAGAAATACGCTGGATGCATTCGAATTTCCCGGCCCCGGTGGCTTTGTTTTTTATTATGAGAGTGATTGACGGGATCCAATACAAACTTGCCTGGTGGGAATCCGAAAGTGGAGGAAGCGGATATTGAAACAAGTGAAACGTGAGAATATTCCAATTCCCTCCTAAATTACGCTCAGATGACTCTTCGCTGGCGTTTTTGTTACACTTTCGCTGCGCTTTAACGCTTCATTTTCACCAGGGTCTGCACCACCGGTGAATGACCATTCAAAGTCGTTCAAACTCATCATCAACCAATTTTTCAATCATTCTAATTGGTTTTAATGATCATTTACCGTAGTCATTAAGATTCAATGGATTTTTTCCATCAGGAAGAGTAGGCGTATTAAGAGAAAGAAAGAGAGTTCTGTGCTCTCTAAATTTCTTGGAGTGAAATCCACTCCCAAAAAGTGAAAATAGTGACTTTTCACTCTTATAAAAATATAAAATTTCACTCTCTAAACCGAAGTGAACCTTCACTCTGTTGGAGTGAGAACTAACTCATATGTAGTGAAAAGTTAGGAGTGAAATCTCACTCTTCCTGGACTTGCAGTATTTTCACTCTTCAAGAGTGGAATTTTCACTGTAAGGAATTGATATAAATTCTTTTAATGGATAATTATTCAAAAATGTTCCCATTATACCATTTTTCTGAGAACATAATTCAATAAATTGGCTCTCCTGAAATCCTTTCTACCACCTATTATTTACCAATCAATCCCAAAATAACCGTATTGTAAAAAACTTTCCAATTCCAATTTTCAACTAGCAGGGTCGTGGCATTTTCCATATTTCTCAAATGTTATAGCTCGATTCCTCAAAACAACCCTTGAATTCCAACAAATTATGAATAAACCGACAAAACCAGTTAAATCCTGCCAACGGCCTTTTAGAAACGCTTGAAGTCATTTTTATTGACGAGAACTTGGCTCTAATCAATAGAATAAAATATTGAAACAATATTTGAGTACTGGAGATTCTATTGAAAGTATTTAAACGCTGAAATCTCAATGGGATTGGATGTGATTGAATGATTCGTCTAATCAGAGCCCTCTGGACCTCTCAAAAACATAACCTGAGTTATGCGCGTCCCCAAACAGCACAGGAAGTTCTCTGGTCCCCAGTCTTAATCCCCAAAAAGTATGAAGCAAGCTTGGCACTTTTGTCCCATCATTTTAATACGCTTTTCATACGGTGTTTTGAGAAAGGAACTCATTAACTCAAATATGGATCAATCCCTCTTTGCATTACAATTCCTCTCTGGTGGAGAAAGTTTCTCTGAAAATCTTTGGATTCCACTACAAAACTCTGAATCTCACTGAAAAATCCTAAACAAATCTGAAAAAAAACTCTGATAACCTGTGAACGTGTTTTCAAATTCTAAAAAATCATGAAAAACTCTCACTCATCGAGCACTTTTTTTTTCCGCTGAGAATTTTTTTGAATATTTATAAATATCTCTGAAAAATTCTGAAATTCTCTGAAAAACTCTTCACAGAAAATGTCTGAGAATTTCAATGATTCTCAGCAAAATTTTTCCACCAGGGCTGTGATCAAAGAAGCATTGGTTGATGCTCGGTGAATCAATTCGCCCAAGCTTGAGCCAAGCTTCATTAAGTTAGTTACGACAAATTTCGGCAGAGTTCGTGTCACCCTGCTTAAAGAATCTCATTGAACCGATTGATTCTCATTGATTCCGATGTAGAAAACCGATTCAAACCCATTAGAAAATTGTTTCTCAATGAGTTTGAATCAGTTTTCTGCATTGGAATCAATAAGAATCCATCGGTTCAATGAGATTTTTCAAGCAGGGCAGGGTTGGTCCGTAATTGGGCCAGCAGTTCATGCGAACATGGAACTTGATAGACGTTTTATAGCAAATCCCAATATGACTAATCAATAATTGAAGCTCGGCACAATACTGAGCTTCAAATCGATAATACTGGCTCAATGTATGACCGTTTATTATTTGGTAATTTGTTCCAGAGTTAGAACAATATCAATTATCATAGTAAACATGACTGCTAGAATTTTCAAGGGCCATTGAGGGATCTCTCAGCTTTTTCCAGCTAAAGCACCTCACAGATTCCCTCCTCCCAACTTCCTTCCAATCCTTCACTCTGTATATCAAACAATAAACTGTAGAATCTATCAAGCATTCAACATCTTTTGTTGCGGATTTGTGAAACACATTCTGATAAGTTTCTTGAATCTACCTCTCATCTTTCTAAACTAGTAGAACAAGAACTGTATTCTTAATTTCCGTATTCCTAAAAAAACTGTATCCTGTATCCTTGAATATCTGAAAGAACTGTATTTTCGAATATCTTTATTTTGAAAAAACTGTCTTCTTAAAGAACTTTATTCTCAAATATCTCTATCCTCAAAGATCTGTATTTCTCAAGAACTGTATTCTTAAATATCTGTACTGTTGAAGAAATGTCTTGTCAAATATCTTCATTCTTAAATATTTGTATTCTCCAAGAACTATCTCTCTATATTCAGGCAAATGACTACCGAAGAAGTGTTGTTGATAAAATGAAAATCGGTAATAAAGATTGTTTATTGCAACAATAATAATATAATTCAGTGGCAACAATTAACAACTTTTTGATAGTTATCCGCCTGAACACAGAATTTGAGAATACAGATATTTAGAAATACAGTTCTTGAAAATACATATTTTGGAGAATATAATTCTTTTAAAAATACAGTTCTTCGAGAATACAGATATTCACCCCTCAGATTGACCTATTTTTCCGCATACAGATCCAACACAGACTTGCATTTTTGCCCTTGTTAATAAAGTTACACTAATACATCAATCCATACTTGAGTCCCCCTTTTCAAAAATGTCGAAGTTAAGACTCACATTATTGTCAAATTCCGCATGTTTGAAATATTTACTGGGTCACGTTAGTCCATGTGTGCAGTCTAAGGGTTAAAGATACAGTCCTTCCGGGAAGAAAATTCTTGAAGAATACAAGTATTTAAAGACGGGGATATTTAAAGATACATTTTTTGTTCTGTCTCTAAATTCAAAGACAATCGAAATACTTTTGATTTTCGTTCCCAGTAAGCCTGGCCTACATAAGATCCTCATGATTCGAAGGAAGAAATAAAAGACATTGGATACCGTAGTGACGTCGATACGTTTACCAGCCGATCGAACGGTCGGAAAAACGATGACGACAGTTCAAGTTTATCGACACAACGGAAGTTCAAGTGTGAACTCAATTCGAAACCACCTTCGATCGATGAAACCACTTCATCAAATTTTCATTTTCCTTTTTTTTTTCTCTGAAGTTTCCAAATAAAATCTGCGTTTCGCCAGGTCATACCGCGAGTTCTAAGTTTAACACTTGAGTTAGTCCCGGAAAAACGGCTGCTGCAACGCTATGAATAGTATAAGTACTTCTTCTTCTTCATCATCATCATCTTCCTCTTCTTCTTTCACCTCCGCGATATCATTTCTCGTTCTCGCTCCGCGGGAGATATTTTTATATACCCATACTTTCAAAAATTCAAATTCCTATCGATGATACGTACCTACAATTTCCATACCTACCACTCAATGCTAAATTGCACTATGTTTTAAGAATAGATTAACGAGAAGAAGGTGACGACTAAACCTATACGACTACAACTATACAATTATTTTCAGGGACTCGGTTAATGTCAATCGTGCCAATTTTTCTCGAGTGAATAATAATGAATATAAATAATCAAAGACTCCTTACGATATTATATTCCGATTTTAATTCGTTGATAATAAATTTCTTAGACATCCCTGTTCATGGAAAAGTTCAGGGTTGTGGAATTAATCGATAAAATAAGATGATGACAATTACCCGAAGTGCTATTGACCCGAAATCAGAAGATTATTCGATCACTCTGGAATATTATATTATTTCGTGCAATTTTGTATGTATCAAAGAACGGCAATTCATAAAATCGTTTCTCTAAATGAATACAAGAGCAACAACAATTCATAACGACGTAAAATTATGAATGAATACAGAGTTTATATCCGGGATACAGAGGCGGTAGCTACGCCGGTGACGTTTCCATAGCGACGACAAGAAGAGAGGTGGGGGTAGCGCAAGGCGTGCACGCAACACGCTACTCGTGGAAAAATACACCAATCAAAAAAACAGACAAAACAAAATTGATACAAAAATCACAAAAAAAAAACAGGTTTGTGTTTTTCAATGAAGTATGAGAATGATAATATTCGGCTCACACTTTTTTTCACAAACATTCGATATGAATATTCCCCATAAACGTTAATTATATCGACAACAATTATCTCAATTTCAATGATCTTTCAGAGAGCGCAGAGTACCGCTTCTGAGACACCGAGAGTACACGGATCGAAATTACAACAACAACAAATGTATTATTGTTTATTAGGATTCGATGGTAGTAGCAATAGTGGTAACAATAATAATTATGGTGGTAGTAATAGTAGTAGTGATGGTAGTAGTATCTAGTAATAGCATGGTAGTAGTGGTAGTAGTAGTAACAAAGTAGTAGTAGTAGAGTGTGGAAGTCGAGACTTCGTTCGTGATAACGTAAAGATACATGATATCACATAAATAAATCGTATAAATATATGTAAATATATATATATATTTGTCAGTTTAACGGAGTGTTAACCAAAAAAGAAACGAATAAGAAAGGTGGTGTGAGTCAACGCTTTAGCGTGTTTCGAGTGTTTGTGTTGTAGAAAATATACAAATCCAGGTCATTCCCATTAAAACCTATTGAATTTGAATCAGAAATCTACAACTGTAATAGGAATGAATGGGGAGAGAAGCGGTAACAGATCCAAAACGTTCACTCACTGTAACAAGTCACACTTTCGTTTAATGCCACCTCGTTACGGTTCGTATCTGTGATCGACTGTTAGTGATCGACAAGGTGACGTACGATATTGAAAAATCAAATACTAGGGATCGCGTAAAACCTCGAGGTATTACAACAAGGAACAAATCTAATAAAATGATCGATACCGGGAATATGAAATGAATTTTTGAAGATTTATACCAACCGTGACGGTGTAGGATGAGACGTATGGCCGCGAATAGGGTCGTCGGGTCGTGTAGAAATCGCTTTCGTAAACCATCTTTGATTATTAGTTTCGATTCGAATGAACGATGAATAACTGATAATTGTTGATTGTTATTTATCAACGCACTGGTTTCGTCAAATCAAACTATGCGTGAAACAAACGGCTTTAACGATGCTACGGCCGCGTAGAAGGTTCGTACGATTCTGTTACTCCACCCAAAATCTTTTAGTGCCACTACACTACTTCTCGGCGTCTCGATCGTCCCCACCTTCTTCTTAACATACACTTTCTTCTAAATTTACCTCCACAGATGCATGGGAGTTCTCCACTACCCTTCTTCTTCTTCTGCTAGATCATCCCACTGCAACAACAGCGAAGCAAAGCAAGAAAAAAAATCCCAAAATCACTCCGAATGAGAATTACGTCATTTTGATTCGTATGTGACGTTGCGGCCCCCGTAGCATCCCGAAAAAAAATAGAATGGTGTTAAGGTTGCAAGCAACACTTTGATTGTTGTTGTGACTCTTTCTTCTAGATCCACCCACACGTTGCGAGGGAAAAAGAATACTCGAATGCCAATCGGGGACCTAGACTCTGGGAGGTCTCTCGTACGAAGGTCTTCCAAATTTATGAAAGTCACCCCTGCAGCCGATTATTTCTTTTTTGACAATATACAAAATTTGTGTTGTCGGTATTGTTTTTTTTTTCGCGATAGGGCGAGGAAGAGGAGAGGAGAAGGTGGAAAAAGTACATGTTTACTCGACCAGAGGATATTTTTGGACCCAAGGAACCGTGAGGAAAAATTGTGTCAAGGTGGTGGTGGTGGTGGAGAGGAAGAAAAAGAATAGAAAAGATTATTTTGAAAAGATACATTTATAAGCTCTCCAGAGTGAAATTTCACTCAATTGTCGAGAGATGGATTCATATTGCGATGACAAATATTCTTTCTTAAGAATATCGATGAATACTCGGGAGAAGTATGTATCCAAAAATAGTATCGACAATTCCCCCGATGAGGATGATTTCATTCTTTCTCATTCTTTTCTTTGGTTTTCACCTTTAAAAATACATTCCACGATATTTCCATTTAGTTGTTCCGATATTAATTTGATTTGATTAAAGAAACATTGAATTTTAAATTCTGGAGACCCGCCCAACAATTATAAACTATACTCCACGACCCACGACTTGGGTCGATATTACATCAATTAATGAGTCAACGGAATATAAAGTCCATCCACCTGAACTACAAATTCAATCTAATAATAATATTCCTAGATCGATAAATAAATTGGTCCAAGAAGGAGAGGAGGAGAAGAATTGGAGGGAGATTTTTCAAGTTCATCGTTAGTGGAAGGAATACTGACTGTTGTTTCAAAATATTCATTTTGGTCGAATGTTGATATCGGTGTACCAATATACCGGGTGGTTCATGTTTTCAGATCGTCGCGACGCAGAGAAATAAAAAAGAAAGGTGAGCTCGTTGGGGAGGAACATTATTTCACCATCGCTGAAGCGATCTATAAGGTTCCCAGACATTTATGTAGCGTTTGCCAAATGAAAAGCTGTTTATCTTTTGAAATGGGAACGCAACCTGTTCACGTCGTTTAAAAGAATAGTATATAACAAAGCATTATTTAACGTTATAGGCGAAGGCGACAGTACGTTACGACTGTAACCCACGACCATGTTTTTTTAACGTTCGAACCAAAAGAGATGTGGAATTAACTCGCTCGGAAATATCTTCCTCGACTTGTTATAACTGATTTCTCAAAATTTGGTATTACGAATGAGGGATTATATATAAGAGACGAAATTAGGATGCGCGATCTCCATTGATTCAAGGTACCCCAGTTTCGAAAGTTCCAGTTTAAATAACCCCGAGTCAAAAAATGTTGACGATTTTTGGCCTCATATTTCGTTTTTAGCCTGATTTTGTCCTGATTGTTGAATAATGCGGACAAAAACAGTACTTTTTCATGATTCGAATTTGAATTTTTCCTCGATCACTTCCCAACTAACATTTCAGAGAACTTTCTTGAAGAGTACTTGAAGATATCTTTTAGAAATGTTGGAAAGTCATTTTGTAAAAGATTCCTGAAAGATGTCTTGATTAAGACACGTTTAAAAAGATTAATTTTTCAGCAGCTTTGCGGTTATATGAGCACATGATCATGAATAACGCAGAATAAAACTTTAAATGTACCTGCACTGTAAGAAATTTCCATAGGGAATTTCCTATACATTAATGTAAAGTCATTAACATATATACGTATCGAAAAATTTCCATGCATCGTGAAAGTAAAAATCCTATCACTGGTTCGTAATGTTCCTATACATTCATAGCAAAAAAATTCCTTGTTGCCTTAGGATCGAACCCGGGTCGTGCGGTTCAGGAGCGAGTACGCTACGACTTCGGCTGTCGCGAGAACTTCCAAGTATCGAGACAGCGAGAGTGATGAAAATTTCCGATCTCTTTGTCGGGAAATTCCGGTACATGGCGGATTTGAGATAATAGTGTAAGGAAAATTCATATGCATGTAATGTAATACCTATTCCCTATGCGTGGTTGGGAATATTCATATCTTCTCGTGCAGGGAAATCCCGATTATTTTCCACAGTGGGAGGTTCAGGCCTGGAGAGGATTCAGTTGCCAAATTCTGGTAACCCTGTTGTAAAATTCCCATAAAACCACATAGGTCGATTTTATGGATTTCGATTCAATTTTATCAGTTCTCATGAGTTTTGATGGAATTTCATCTGGCACCAACAACTTCATTTATAAAATCCCATCAAAACAGATAAAACCGGGAAATTTATGCAGTTTGATATGTGTAGGTATTTGAAATAGGATCGATGAAATTTTATCTGCATTGATGAGAATTTTACAGCAGGGAAAGATGAAGTGGTCGTTTTTGAATTGATTCCATTTGTTCCGAAGATGTCAAGCAACCCTGGGTCTCAAAAATCGCCAGAGTCGTAAAGATATCGAACCAACACTCGCAAAGCCAGGCCTAACAACAGCAAAATGTATCTGTCTTCGAGATGCTTTCAAAACGTTATGGCAAATTATTTAGCCAAAGTAAATCAAATTATTAGATGCCAAGTAGGAATACGCAATATTCAACAATTTTGATATTTTTGAATGAAAATTTGTCAAAGGTATATAGAATTTTATAAAATCTCGATCAAAACTCTATGCAAATTTCATTATGAAAGTCGATACAATTAAATATTGGGTGTATAACTTTGCTTCTGCCGTTTTTTTCCGAAATTCGAGGCTTTATTGTAAAAAGTGGTTATACATTTATGAATCAAAGTACTGTCCATCGCTGGCCACTACTTTCTCCCATCTTTCAGGCAGCATACGAATCCCGCGTTGAAAAAACTGGTCATCTTTTGAAGCCATCCACGAATCGATCCAATTTTTTACTTCTTCATAAGACCGGAAGTGCTGGTCAGCTAGGCCGTGTGCCATTGATCGAAACAAGTGATAGTCAGAGGAAGCAACGTCTGGAGAATAGTGCTCCCAACGTATTGGTGTATCTGTTCTTCCACTTTGGGTGGTCAGATCCCCCAAGATGAGAAAATATCTCATCAGCTGGAGTTAGCTGAAGTTGCTGTTCTTTCATCTTCAGAGATCTGACTAACCAAAGTGGAAGAACAGATACGCCAGTATGTTGGGAGCACTATTCACGGCAATTTTAGGAAGCTGGTTTTTCCAATTTTTTCCCAGTGAGGAGGAGGGAAAAGAAAAGGTGTAAGAATAATTTTTTTTGTGAACAAATTCAAGAGTCTTCAAAGACATTTTTATGGATTCTCTGAAACAACTTTAAGAACTCTTCAAGATATCTTTTCGAATCCTATACGTGTTTCATAAGACATCTTTTAGGATTCGTTTCGGTATCTTTTAGAACGTTTTTTAAGACTCTTCACAAACGATATCTGAATGTTAGTTGGGTTTCATCCGTTGGATGAGAAATTCAGACTAAAATCATGAAAAATCACTGTTTTTATCCGCATTATTCAACAATCAGGACAAAATTAGTCTAAAAAGGAAATACGAGGACAAAAACTGTCCAAATTTTTTGACCCGGGACAAGTGTAGTCCCGGAATTATTATGGAGTCATTCGTATTTTTTTACACCGTATTCCGAAAATCCACGTGATACGGATCGAATTCGATTCCACCGATACGAAGTGCCTCGATAAGTTTCCACGAATGAACGTCTGACAATTGAATGAATTTCAAGCGTAATTATGAATATTTTTATTCAATAATTTAAAAGATTTATCCTGAATTCCTGAAAAGATTCATATAATGCGATAACAATGTTTTGGGGATCGAGGAAGCGGGATGGAGTAATAATGTCGTTGCTGAGTGACAAATCAAAGTCAAAGCCGAATTAAAATTAAACATTCTCAAATGTAAGGAATTTATTTATAGATCGTGACAAATGGCAGTGCTGAATCAGCTCAGTGCCGGCTAATCATTTGAATTTATAAGCGATAATGTCATTGTAAATATACCGATATGAGTTTGTAGATCGAGGGTAATATTTTCTGTTATGTTATGATAAACATATGATCTCGAACTTTATGTAAATAAGAAATAATTCACTCCTCATGAAAAATCCATCACAGAATAGAATTCTATCCGGTCACAGGACGTGTCTTTTCTTGCAATTTCTGAGAGTTGTAGACGGGAGTGGTTTTAGACAGAATATTTACGGATTTTTCGCAAGCCGCCCGTACGGAAAATACTTTGCTGAAATAACACCATGAATAATCTCTGAAGAAACTCTGAGAATTTCTGAAATTTTGATGAAAAAATCCAATATTTTTGGAACCTTCTGTGCGGACTTTTTCAGAGTTTATCAGTTCTTTGTTCCAGACACATAGAAACGAAATTGGACTGCCCAGTGAACACCATATGTAAATGTTACATAACACAGAAATCACAAGTTACATAACTCTGTTACGTATATATGATGTAATAATTACATAACAATTTACGCTCATATTAAGTCACAATTTGTTATTTCTATGTTACGTTTTATTTACTTCATATGCAAGGGACCTGAAGAAAACGTGTTTTTTCACGTCATTTACAAAAAATGGATGCATGGATGTTTACGGATTCACTCAATATGTTTTTGGGGCATTAATTTCATGAACTAGGTGAAAATTTTCAAAATTATATATAACTCATGAATAAACTGAATATAGGCCTAGTAGAAATGATATAGGGCTCACATCAGTTCTACTAAGGATAGAATCGGACATAATTTGTATATAATTTTGAAAATTTTTCCACTTGGCACCTCCTGAATGAAAATCCTGGATACGTGCCTGTATACATATATTCATGCAAAAAAATATCATTAATGAGAGTAATAAAGAAATGATGAATAATTCTAAACAAACTTTATTTTCCGAGATTTCCAATTTTTTTTCTAAACTAATTGATCTAAAGTTCTGATAAAAACATGTATCAAGAAACTATGTATGGAGAATGTGCGAAAAAATTTCAGGGCCTCTACTAATTTCATGAAGAAGAAATCGATTTTTCTTCAGAAAAATGCGGACTTTTGCAGGTTAATTATTTATAACGAATATTAAATTGAGTGAATTATTGCAATTTTGCATGAGGCTTGAATAACTTAGGTACCAATAACTGTGAAATATGCGTATTTGCCCGTGAATAGTGCAAAATGTACTAGAAATATGAGAAAAACTGAAGCAAAATAGGTAGAATGTATACGCCCCACTGCCCCTGGAAGGAATTGGTTAGAAGAATTGGAAATTACAAAATAAGAAACACAAAATAACGTGAAAGAAAAACAAAGCCACAAAAAAAACATACAACAAAAACTAACAAAAAATGAAACTACTCCCATCCCATATCCACATCGGTAGTTCTACGTTTTGCCGAGCAGAAACGAAAGCACTGAAAAATTCCCATCTGGTGCGTATGATTCAAAATCTAACTGCGGATTCGTAATCAATGATCCCGAAAACCCTCAGAATTAGAATTGAGTCAAAATCCGTCAGTTTTCTGAAAATTGTGTCCACCATATTGGATCCGCCATTTTTAATTCTGCAAAGCTGACCTCAGATTCTTAATTTGCAACCCCAAAAACCCCTAGAATAAAAATTTGGCCGGAATCGGTCAATTCTTGAAAATTTTGACCGCCATATTCAATCCGCCATTTTGAATTTTTCAAATCTGACCTTAAAATTGTATTCAGCAACCCCAAAACCTCTCATGGGTGATTTTGTTAATGATATAAGTATCACAGAAAAATGTATCTCTGAAAGAGCTGAACAAATTTCATTTTCCGGAATTTCAAAAATTTTTTCCTTAAAAACTAATGTACGGAAAATTCTGACAAAAATATATATCAAAGAACTATGTATGGAGAGTATGTAAAAAAATATTCCAGGGGCTCAACTGTTCTCATTCCGGAGAAACCGATTTTTCTTCAAAAAAAAGCGAATTTTGTCATGTTAATCATTTATAATCAATATTAAAATGAATAAATTATTGCAATGTTGCATAAAGTTTGAATAATTTAGATACCAATGAGTGTAAAAAATGAGTATTTTCCCGTAAATAATGCAATATGTACTAGAAATATGAAAAAAACTGAAATAACATAGGTGGGACGTATACGTCCCACTGCTCCTGAAAGGGTTAAAGAATTTATAAATACAATCAATTCCTTACAAATTCTTTATGAATTCTTCTGAGACTGTGATGCTGTAGGGGCGGTTTTTCCGATCATATTGAGATATTTTCAACAGAATCGATATCCTAAACATTAAGAGCCCTGTCCGAAACGTCCCATAGATTCCCATGGATTCCCGTAGGTACTGTGACAATAACCGTATAGAAGCCGATAAGCTATTTTATTCCTATCAGAATTAATCAGGTTTTGCCGATCATGCTGATAGAAACCCATGGAACATCAGATTCCACTTAGAATCTCATAGAAACCCTTGGGTCCTGTGACAATAACCGCACAGAAACCGATAAGATATCATTGATTCCATTAGGATTTCGCCTATCGGTTTCTATTGGTTTTTTCGCACAGGGAGCTCTTTCAAATTCTATAAAAAGAATTCTTTGTGTGCTACAACAGAGAATGATTAACGTGAATATATGTACCTAGCTTTGTGGACTCGATAAAAATTGATTGATGGGTGCCCATACAGCAAATGAGTTCTCGTTATGCTAATCAATATGTATTCATAATAAATATCTCGAATTCAAAATGAAGTATCAATGAACAACTCAATGTTCAGAAAGAACTCATATCGAGATTTCCTAATAAATTGTCCGGGCATTCAAGACATTTTCATTTTGAATTCAAAATATTCATAATGAATGCATATCGATTAGCATAACGGGAACAATTCAAGAGGTCTTTAGGGAGTCTTTATAAATTCAAATTGATCATTTGTGATGGCTGGGTGAATTCAATAACTTTTGATGAAGTTTGTCAACTTCCATTGAAGTTCGTTGAAATTTGAGGATTTTTATTGAATTTCATCGAAAATTGAACAAAACTCCACAAGGTTTCGTGCTGCAGTGCGAGGTAAATTTTCCTGATGCAAGTTTCAACCTAACCATAAAAACTCACCAAACCGATTATTTCAGGTTTATTTTCGATTGAAGCGACTTCGTAACATATAAAATATCTTCAAATAATACAGTTTAATAAAATAATATATATCCGAATAAAATATTTCTTTATCTCTAAACAAAACTCGTGCTCGTCGATCGTATAAAATCCCAAATCAACAACGACAAAGATAAAAACGATGAAATGATCCTCCAACGGATACGGATATCCAGCACTTTTTTACCGTTACCATCCGATGCGAACTGGAAAAAAAAAACAAAACCATTCTCAGGTACGTTTTGAATTCCGTTATGCTAACCTAACGAGACAATGCGAAAGAGGTTAGTCATGAATTCGCGAGTAGATAACGTAACCACGTGAGGGCGTCGCGTGTGTTGTGACCTGTTCATTGAGCTGTCAACCAAGTCGTGTGGCGAGGAAAAATTAGCGAGAGACGAGCCTAACTCGCATCAAATCGTGATATGTTTTATATTTTTTACAATCGTTTGTATCAAATAAAACCTACTACCAAATATGTTTACAATAACGGCAAATCGTTTACCAATAAAACTACACTACCCCAACTTCACATTCATTATTCTCACTGATAAAATGGATAAAATAAACATGTAGCGAGAAGATCTGTCACTCGTTGAAAGTGTAAACATAGCAAGTAAAAAACCATTATTACCTCGGGTAACATCGAAATAAAATATCGTTGAATTTCATTCAAAATGTCTGTAACTGAGGAAAGAATACAGGAATTGAACAAGAGATTCCTCGAGTTTATGAATAAATCCGAAAACGTTGAACTCGCGACGAAAGAAATTTATGAAGACCTTTTGGACGAAGTTCTCATGGGATTTGTTTTCGATGTACATCGCACAACGAAGACTGGAAGCTTGGATGTCGAAGAAGGAATTCCGGATGACGAATCTTACGTTATCGTAGGTAAGTTTCCAAAGTTTCAAGCAATTTCTGTATATAGTGATTCAAAGATTTGCAGGTTATGTTTGTATACAGACTCTGTATCCATTCTCGCGTCGCATTCGATATTCCTTCGCTTTCCCATGTTCCCATTTCACATGATGTTTGAAAAATTATCCTTCAATCTTATTTCAGATTCCCCAGGTCTGGACGTTTTTGGTCAACATCCGGTGAAAAAATCACAAGAATGTAATTGTCCTAATTGCGACAGAGGGGTGGCGGCCTGTCGCTTTGCCACGCACTTGGAAAAATGTATGGGAATGGGACGAAACAGTTCGCGTATCGCTTCGAGAAGAATAGCCAACAATACCAAGGATCTGAGCAACTTCAGCGGAGGGATAAGCGACGACGACGATGACGTCGATTGGAGCATGAACAGCGACAAACGTAAACGTAGGAAAGATCGAAATGGCATTAAAAAGTCCAAACAACAGAAGAATAATCAGAGAAACGGGGACAATATTAGCGAACATATTCATAGCAGTAACGAAAACTCACCTTCTAATTACGAAAATATGTCTATAGAGGATAAGAGAGCTTTATTAACTCAAATATGTGGAGTCATATCGGAGCACACTAAAAAATTATGCACCAGATCAATGCGGTGTCCCCAACACACGGAGGACCAGAGAAAAGAAATGCGTGCCAATTTAGAATCTGGGAATAGCGGTCAAAGCAATCACGATAGTCTCCACGTCGATGTAGATACCTACGAAGAGAACGACGGACAAAACTTGAGAGAGGGTATAGTACCTTGGGATCGCGAAGGCTCCAGTCACTCCAGTCCTGCGGATTCTGCCTCTACTACTTCCACCTCTTCGTTAAGTAGAAAAAGGGAAACCAAATCCAAAGGCAAAGGGAAGGGTTCTAAACGCGATCGTGGTTCGCCTATTTCTCAAGGAGATTAATTATTTAATTCAATTCTTATCCGTTTCTTCATTTCTTTTGTTCAGTCAAGAACAATAGTTCTCTTTTCTTCTTTTTTTTTTTATTCAACAGCAAACGATTGTATAATAATGTTCCTATGCGTTGTACAAAGCTTGAAGGACGTAGTGTTTAGTAACAATATTGTACGTCAAAGTATTTTGACAATTTAATGTAAATGTCAATAAGTATTCGTGAAATAAATTAAATTAATCACTCATTTTTATAACATAAGAGCAGTTTCGGGTGGATTTCATTCAAGGTCTTTTTTCCTGAATTCAATTTCCTTGTGTGAAAATTCAATTTGAAATTACCATAATTGATTCGATCATGCGCTTTGAGGTGTACAATTTCAGTAGATGGCGATAGTCGTAAACAGCTGTAGTGCACTGTAGCTGTCATTTCTGCATCGTGTGGAATAAATATTCAAAAATGTTGTTCGTAAATATTCTTGGGAATACAAAAAAAGAGATTTTTGCACCCCACGCGGGATCTGGAATCAACGAAATATGGATAGAATTTGAAAAACGAACAGTAAGTTTTACATTCAAGGAAATTTTTCTTATCCTAACCTATAAAATAAAAAACTCATATTTCGTGTTTTTATAGAATTGTTCGAGAAACGATTTTTACATCCTACAGAATGGTAGAATCTTGAACGAGATAGATAATTCCATAGAGAATGGTTTTTTAACCATAGTACCAAGATTGCCAGGAGGCAAAGGAGGATTTGGATCCATGTTACGCGCCATAGGAGCGCAAATCGAAAAGACTACGAATCGCGAAGCTTGTAGGGATCTCAGCGGACGTAGACTTCGGGATATCAACGAGGAGAAGAGACTAAAAGCGTGGATCGAGAAACAGAGCAAGAGAGAAGAAGAAACTGTGGAACGTAAGAAGAAAAAACTCGAAAGATTATGTGCGGAGCCTAAACACGAATTTAAGGATCAAAGTTATGAGAAAGAAAGATCAATTCTGACGGAACGCGTTGGCGATGCCGTGGAGCAAGGTTTCAAAGCTGCCGTCGCTGGAACATCTACGGAGCAGATTGTATCTCGAGAGGTGAAAGTCAAGAAGAGGAAAATTTTGTTGGACGTCGATATAGATTCTGATGAATTGAATACCTCGGATGAGGATAGCAGCGATAACGGAGAATCACCTAGTAAGAAACTCAAAAGTGTTGAAGAATCCAACACGGACAGTGGTCATTCCAGCGAAGAAACTGAGGGAACCCAGAAAAATAAAGATAAAACTACTTCTAATGATTGTGCCGAACTCTGTTCGGAGAGTACAAGAGATTCTTTGGATTCTATCGATACTAAATCTCTTGCTTCGACGAGTTCTTGTACTTCGAAGAACGCATGAGGTTTTGTTTTGTCCAATATTTTAATCAATTCTATTACGTATAAGTTACATGATAAGATGATGTAATATAAATTTTTTATAATGAAAGGTTTTAAATGATTCAGTGTTGATTCTTTAAACCTATTCATTCTTCCATCCAATATCATTTTCTTCTTATTGCTGTGACGAATTTACTGTATCCTTTTAGGAATCTTTCATTTGGGTGAAACGTTGAAACATCGTTGAGTTGAAATAATGCATTCTTTGGCGCATCGTGTGAAAAAATTCAACATTTCTGGACGAAAACTCAAAAAACCAACGCAATTTTCTGAATTTTTTGTTGGAAAGACTTCACTTTCATCAAATTCCAATGAACATTTTTGTGAAAATCTTTCGGAACTTTAGATCAGACTTTTACAATGTCTTTAAAAATGTTTTGGATATTCTTTTAGAATGATTAAAAATCCAAAAATGTTTACCGAGAGATATCGTATATTCGGGCGAGAATTCATTCTGCAAGGAAATAAAATATTATTGATTTAATATTGATGAAGCAAATCGATCCAATCAACGTATTCACCAACATTGAAATAATTGCTTGTGGAAATACGATGCACGAGCATGTAGAGAACCATAATCCTCGTTCGTTACGCAGAGATAAGCTGGAAACCGTAACAGATTCACAGTTTGAAAAGTTAGTCACCGATTGCAGGTCGTTCGGTAATGGTCTGGATTTGTCAACAATTGAATCGATTGTCTATCAAGAGTGATTCTGAGGTATCATCTGACCCTGACAACTGAAGTTATGTTCTGAAGATGAATACAATAATGCGATATTCTCGTGGTCATCGTTTTATACTTTGCGGTATTTTATCGACGATATTTCGATACAATTTGGGATCGCGTAAGTCAGTCTCTCGATGGTATATTATTTCGGAAATGATCGATCATTTATTATCGTGGTTGGTTTTGTTGTAGAAGACATAACGGCACATCCAAGTTGGTTACTTCTGGATCATGAGAAATGTGGCCATTCGAATGCCGTTCGTATCATCGGTGGTGAAGATGCGAGCATGGGAGCGTATCCTTGGATCGCTAGGATTGGATATAGTCCTTCTTCCGACTCTCATCAAAATATCGCTTATAAATGTGGGGGTACTTTGATCAACAAGTTTTACGTGCTCACTGCAGCTCATTGCGTTACGCAATTACCTCCCAGGTGAGGGGGAAAGTGGTCATCCGGAGTGGTATATTCCTTGAGTGATAGAACTCGAAGATTGTAATATCCCTGATTAAAGAATCTCATTGATTTCGATGCAGAAAACTGATTAAAACACCGTGAAAATCAATTTTTGATGGATTTCAATCGGTTTAGACGAAAGGAACGCATTTATAGCTCATAAACAACCCTTCTTGCGTGTTAAAATAAAATGCCCCAACTTTTCTTCCTAATTCTCTCTCATCTGGATGCAGAAAACCGATTCAAACCCATTAAAAATTGATTCTCAATGTATTTGAATCGGTTTTCTGCATCGGAATCGGTTCGATGAGATTCTAAATTTGAAACAGAGGAGGGCGAATTGTGTTGGTTGTCGGGGAAAAGATATAAATTAAACGCTGATTCTTGCTTCGCTTGTTCCGTTCATCGCTGAAATTTCACGTAAAATTCTTTCATCGGAGGAGAGGATTTTGAGCAAATTTAAACGACACAGAAACTGACGCGTATTCGAATTCGCTAGGGAACAGGAACAAAATGATCGGTCTTCAGGTGAACACACAAAACGGTAGTCTATGAGCTTGCAATGAGTTCCTTGGGACCTCATCACCGTTGACTACATTTCAATATAGTTTTGAGACCAGATGAGAGAGAATTGTGGAGAAAAGTCAGAGCATTTTCTTTTAGAAAAACATGCAAGAGGGGTTGTTTGTGAGCTGTAAGGGCGTTCCTTGGGAACATTTTCCATCTAGTCCCATTTGAATAGTTCAACGGAACCGAGTGAAAACTATTTCTGCAAAAACCACCGTGTTCCCACGAGTCGCACTTCTGCACGAGGCTTTTATTCCCACGACAGCAGATACGATATCGCTACTGTGACGCCTGATTTACTTCTTTCTGCGTAACTCGTAAGATATCGCGGATGTATTTATTGTTCTACGCCTGCATCGCCATTTCCATGATGGAAGATTTGTCTGAATTCTGCTGAAAATTTCTAAACATTCGAAATTAATTGCACAACATACCGTACTTATTCAGAGATGTTCTATTCAGTACAATTTCCGGTAGATCAACCTATGGTAATCATGAATTGAATGCTTTGGTTAGGAAAAAAAACCCATTGATCATCGCCAAATCTCATTGAATCTTGTACAATGTTTCGACCAAATCCTATTCAAACATTTTCAATTAGATTTAATCAGATAAATGTATATTTTCAATGTGATTCTGATTGAATCTTGCACAATGTTCTGACCAAATTCCATTCAATTCCATTTCGTCAGATTCTATGGATTTTTTCAACCAGGGTGGAAATACTACAATCAGAATTTTCAAAATTGTACTGAAGAACATTCGACATCTTCGTCTATTTTACATGAAAAAAGTGTATGTATTGTATGTATTTATTTATTCCACACAAATATGAATACATGGATTCAATTATGGAAGAAGGCTTCCGTTATAATACAGTGCAGGCCCCTCCAACTCGCACATTTTTCAGTACTCCTCGTTTTCACATAATGTCCATCAAAATCCAGGTGGCGAACGATCTAGTGGTCCGAAACAATTGGTAAACATAACCAAAAAGTTTCATTTTGCGAATTGTCAAGACAAACTGGTATTGTGATTTCTGTAAATTTGTGTTTTCATGGGCCAATAAATTTATTTCCTCTCATTCCGCGAATTATTTGATTACGTGTAACGTAAATTAAATTGAAGTGCCGGCCAACAGTCGTGTAGAGCCATCTACAACTTTTCGGACATTATGTGAACACGTAGAAGCTCGAGTCGGAGGGGCCTGATACAGTGATTGACAGTAATCGGCACATCGGCAGGGGTATGCAACTTTATAGGATGACCTGAAACCGTAATTCGATTACGGTCATATTTAATGACATGGTAGCGTGACGATCAGGGGCTAAAATAGCAATGGCGGTCTGCTATAGTGGACTAACCTTAGTATTATTCTCATCAGTTTGGATTTTGAAAAATCAACAGTATTTCAACAATGAAGCATCAGTACCGACTCTAAAACTGAATTAGTCCAACTGATAATGCTCTATTGTTGAAATATTGTCGCTGTTTCAAAATTCAAAACCAAACCAAACCAACTGGAATAATTTTGAGGTTATTCCAGTATACGGGACCGCCATATTGGTTTTAATTCGCATGAATATTTATTTGGGAGATGGCGCGCGAATGAGGTTTGATTTGACTCATTGGAGTTGCATCCCCCTGGTAATCGGTTCCCAGTGAGCACAGTTACGTAAATGTTACATCAAAGTTACATAACGTTAAGTAACCAGTTACGTAACTTGGGAGTCACATGTGATTCACAATTTCCTACTCAATTACATAACTATGTGAGGAACAATGTTACATCACAGTTACGTGAATAAAAAGATTTTTCACGTGACCATGTCAATACTAAAGAATCATATAATCATCAAATGAAAATTCCAATTCTTTCGTGATCACATCCCAGCAAATACTGAACGTAACATTGATGTAACTAACACGTACTCAGGTAACAACACAGCATGTTGAAGCACTTTGGAAGTGCGTTGCTACCTGGATTAGCTATGAAACATATGGTAATAGGTTACTTCCGATATTCACTAGATATGTACCTGAAAAAAAACTCTTCTGAACACCCAACTATACAGAAATAGTTTGACATTTCCCAACTTATCCATAGCATAACATAAAAATGGCAAGTTATATTTTCTTAAAGTCACTTGCTTATGTAACTGATACATAACATAGAAGTAATAGATTGCTACGAAATATAAGCATAAAATATTATATAATTGTTACATCACATATACGTAACAAAGTTACGTCACTTGTGATTTCTGTGTTATGTAAGATTTACATATGGTGTTCACTGGGTTATACATGTGAATATAATCATTAATTTTAAATTTGTATAATAGTTTCTGAGCGGACCTCAAATTACATCGTAGAGCTGGGTAAAACATATCTGTTACATGAAAAAAGTGATTGAGTGGATTTTACAAGGTTCAGTCGCAGGGACTGAACCTTGGTTTTTTTGAGAAAAATATTTGATTTCTATCGATTGTTATAAAATACAGTAGAAAAGAAAATTGTGGAGCCAATACCCTGGTGAAAAAAAGTTTATCTGAAAATCTCTGAAAATTCCTCTGAATTTCACTGAAAAACTCCGAAAAAATCGGGAAAAATCTGAAAGAATTGACTTATTGGACACGTTTTTTCACTGAAAATTTTTTCTGACATTCTCTGAAAAACTCTTCACTGAAACCCTCGGAAATTTTCAGAGAATTTTTTCGATCAGGAAAAAATGCCAATTACTTTTATTAACCGAATTCTCATTCAACATCGCCAATTTTTTATTCCAGGCGGGATTTTTATTCAGATATTCCCAAACTAGTCTGATTTGTCACGCGCCCAATTCATTCGTATTGATTCTCATTCACTGTGAATATAAGGACCCCAAGAGAACAAGATGGCCGCCAAACGTTCAACAAATATTTAACAAATGTTCGATAAACGTACGGACATTTCTACGTTCAAGGAACATTCAACGAATGTACGTGAACATTCCACGAACGTTCGGAGATCTTGGTTCTCTTGGGGGAGTTTCAATTGCTCTTCATTATCATTGTTCATTCGTTTATACGGAATGCGCATCGGAATCAAATTGGTTTTTATAAGTTTTAATCGGATCTTATAAGCAGGGCAGCGTGAGAATATCTAAAAAAAAGTTCGGATCCCCTGAACAAGATGTAGCGGAATGTTTCTGGAACATCCCAGATACTGCTGATGTCATACAATTGCAATGTTACGAATGAAATGTTTCAAAACAACATCACTGAATGTTGTTGACGTTTGAATCGTTTATTGAAACGAATTGGTAAACTAATGACAAAATCCTCAGGTGTTGAAGATCCACCCTGATATAAAAAAATCCATTAAATCCCATTAGTGAATCAGAAGATTGAATCAGATTCAATGGGATTCCTGTTACTTCCTATTCAATCCTGTTCAATGTTCTGACTCCCCACCCAGCACAAATATTGCAGTAATATCGCTGGAATATTACTGCGATATTTTAATATTGCTGTAATATTATGTGCTGGGTGGATCACCAATGGGATTGAATGGATTTTTTTCCATCAGGGCAAAATCTTTCAGTACATTTTTTAAACGATGTTTCCAGTGCCAAGGAGTTAATTAGAGGAGATAGACGTTGCTGATTCTTCTAATTTGACGCGTTTGAATTTCCTTTTCGTTTCAATAAACGATTCAAACTTCAAGAACATCATCTCTGGAACGTACTTGGAACATAAATCATTCCTGCGACGTTGCAGAGATGTTACAGTACAGCTTGTGAATCAGGCCGCGCTCGGCGCTGTAGGAGACAGTTTTTCTCAGAATCATGTTACCCCCACCAGTGATGCCAGATTCGGCCGACCGACTCGGTTTACCCTCTCCATTACACCCATCTGTATAGAACTTTCACACACACACAATGAAACCACGGACAAAAGGAATTTGATTGTGTAGAGCGTGATGGAGGGGGTATACCGAGTCGATCGGCCGAATCTGGCATCACTGACCCCCACTAGGCGACCTGCGCTCAACTAAACACAAAAGAATTCGCTCCCTATGAATAAGGCCGCTTCGGAAATTGACAGATCTCGAAATTGTTGACTAGTTTTTGGCTGTCATTTGAAGGGTTTCTCATATCAAAGAAGTTTCCCTGTGATTTAGGGAAGATGATGAAGATCTTCTGAGTTTTTCGCCTTAAATCGGAGGAAGATACATTAATTTCTCATGTGAGACGGATACGGAAAAACACAGCGTATAAACTGCACTGTAAAAATTAATCGGAATTTTCCTATACGCAGCGATCGAAAAATTCCGGTCATGGAATGGGAAATCAATTTCCGATACATGTATATTAGACTAAGAGCCCGTAACTGCCAGACCTTCGTCATTTTATAAAAGCTGAAAATTTCTCAGCGCATGCTCCTGACGTTGGTAGAAACGATGGCCTACTATGAAGTTTGAATCGTGGTGCCTTCGACGAATCACAGATCAGAAAAATGCCTAAAAGAGCAATGCGAATTTTTCAAAGGGTAAAACGCAATTTTCTTACACTTACTCCCGAAAAATATTTATAAATCATGTAACTCATCGTCAGACACTCAGTGTCACACAGTTACAATTCATTGAAGTCCAAGTGTGTCTGGCAAGGTTATGCCACGGTGCAAAGGGTCTGGCAATGGATGACCTGATTTCTAATATTATTTGGAAGTGAATGTGAGAAAATTGCGCCTTATACTTTGAAAAATTCAAGCTGCTTTTTCAGGTACCTTTTTCATCTGTCATCTGCCGAAGGCACCATGATCCGAACTTCATAGTAAGCCATCGTCTCTACCTATGTTGGGAGCATGCACCGAGGAATTTTCAGCTTTTGTAAAATGACGAATGTCTGGCGGTTACGGGCTCTTGCTCTACATGAAATTTCCCATAAATTTAACTGGGAATTCCAAACTTTATGGGATTTTTGCTACCCTTGTGCAGTAAATTTCCAGTAAAATACGGAAAATTCCTAACGCATGTAGGTGTTCATTACTTCCGAGCATTTATGTGAAGTTTCCCATAGAAATTTTTTACAGTGTGAGGAAAAATGTATACGGATATCATAAATAATTTATTGAAAATTACCCTGAACACCTTGCAAATGCTTTTGAATATGTATGAAGTTTGAAAGGACAGGAATACATTTTACTGTACATAAATGTAACAGCAAAATGTGATTTTGTTCTGCAGCCTTATTCAAAGGTATCATGGTGGGGGAAACGCTCGGGCGAGAATCAGGGGAAGCTGCCCTATTCAAAGAGGCCTTATTCACAGGTTGCACTGTATTTCAAAAGATTTCATTCGAAACGTTGCAATGGTAGGACTTTAACTGGATTGTGCTGTGTTGCATGGAAAAGGTCGTAATCAATGCTCTTTATTTGAAATTTTCAAGAATCAAGGTAACAAGGATACGACTGGGTGAGCATAACACAAAAACTGATCCTGATTGCGAAGATGATTATTGTAACGATCCAGTTCAAGATTTCCAGCCCGCGTCAATCGTTGCTCACAAGGATTATAACAACCCAAAATACAGAAACGACATCGCTGTTATAAGATTAGATAGACAAGTGACTTATACTGGTGAGTATGGTAATAATTTCCTTTGAAAGGCTTTTGAAAGCCCCATCGTGGTTCTCCGTTCAGGATTGCGAGGCAGAACGAGAACTGTATTCTGTATTTCCCCAGGTGAAAATATTTTATTCAATCCTATTACGAATGGTGAAATTCGTTTAAACCTATTCATTTTTCCATTCGTCAATGAGATTTTATAGATTATTTGTAACAGGGTCTGTATTCTTAAAGAACTGGATTTTTAAATATCTACCTAAGTAACACAAGAACTTCTCAAAGGTGCTATGATGATACAGTGAATGTGAAAAGAATGTGCAAATGAAACTATTTTGGATAAATTCGTCAAAATATTGTATAGAGGTGCATAGCATATAATTATTCGAAACAGTCTCATTTGGAGGTCCTAAGCATTTTTAACCTCTTCTGTTGCTTGGGTATATTCTCAAAGAATTGTATTCTCGAATATCTGTATTCTCAAGGAACTGTGCTTTTAAAAAGATACAGATTTTGAGCTTCCGGAGTGGAGCCGCGCCTGGAATCGGTTTGTTCATTGGCAACAAACCGATTCCAGACGCGGAATCTCAAAATCTGTATCTTCTTAAAAGTCGTGAAAAAACATCCAGCGAACCATCGCTGAAACAATTGATGTGCTTTTAAAAAACTGTATTTTCTGAGAACTATTTTCCTAAAGGACTGTATTTTTGAATATCTGTATTCTCAGAGAATTTTATTCTTAAGAACTGTATTCTTCAAATATTTTTTTCAAACAAATGACTAATCAGAAGGTGTCATTGATGGAATGAAAATCAATAGTAAAGATCCCAATGAACATTATGAGGACGAGGACTTGAAGCCAACTGGAGGAGCTCTTAAAGAGATCTTTATGTCATCCAATGCGTCGGCTTAGGAAATCCTGTGGAGGTCTTGTTTCAGATCACTTTATGTTACCTTAAACAGAACATTTATAACATAAAGATAACATAAAGTGGTCTTAAACAAGAGCTCTGTAAGATCTCCTAAATCGACGCATTGGATGACATTAAGATCTCTTTAAGAGCTCTTCCAGTTGTCTTCAAGTTCTCGTCCTCATAATGTTCATTGGGATCGCTTATTACAACAATGATTAGAGTAAATCAGGGTAAGATGACGCACTTCCTCGCTCCACTGCGGCACGGAATAATAATACATCAAAACTCATTCACTCAAGGAAAATTTCAAGATTGTAATTGAATCTCCATATTTTTCTTGGTTTGATGTATCATTTTATGCTGTAGAGGAGCGAGAAAGTGCGTCATCTCACCCCTATTTACCCTATATAGTTCAATGGCGACAATTAACAACTTCTCAATGTAGTTATTCAAAATACAGTGTTTTAGGAAGACAGTACTCGGAGAATGCAGATATTTGAGAATACAGTTCTTTCAGAATACAGATATTCAAGGATACAGTTCTGCAGCAATACAGAAGGAGATAATACAATCTTTTTTCTACCCTAAACGGAGATATTCAAGAATACAGTTCTTCAAGAGGGCAGTTTTTCAACAATACAATTCTGTAGAAAGATAGTTCTCGGAGAATACAGATATTTGGGAATGGAGATACGTAAAAATAAAGTCCTCTGAGGAGATAGATAGATACAAAAGAAATATAAAAACATGGGTAATACTTATACACATAGAGCGATGAACCTATAGTATGAACCCACACAGCACAGAAATTCAAAAAGAATTCACCCTGGATGAATTCTACGAACCCCAATTTAACTCTTTGAGAACTCCTTCCGGACTGGTGCGCTGTGTGAGAAGAGAGAAATATAGCACATGCTATGACTCAAAAGTAAAGATGGAATGAAAATGAAAGTGAGAATGGAATTACAAAGAGGCGAGAAATGAAAAGTTACATATATAAGCTAGAAATACAGTATTTATGACTACGCAAAATGAAAGTAAGAGCATGATAAGCACGAGAGCATGAAATGGAATGATGTGGAATATACGTATTTACATAACTAAACTGAAGGCGAGAAAGAGTGGAAGTCAGCAAGAAATCATCGTATCTCTTTTTGAAGATATGATGAGGAGAGCTACCCTTAAGGGGGGAAATACAATTAGAACGGCAAAAATAAAGGCATATTTCATGATTTTTTTTCACCTAGAAGCTTGTATTTGATTTAAACAGAATTTTGCAGTGTTAATAATACGTTATTGAAGTATATTGAGGTATTTTTCTTTCCTGTTTTCTTTCAGTAACGAAAACTTTAAATGCGTTCTTCTTGAAACATGTTTTTCCGAGTTGGCGGGGGTGATAGCTAAAAAACTAATGATCCGATCGAGATGAGGTTTTGGGGACATCTTCGTTATTATATCAGCTCCTATTTGAAACAAAAAAATTTGGTATTTCTGAAAAATAAAGCACTTTTTTATTGCAAAAATGATTTGAAAAAAGGGGTGTATTATCAATTTTTGTCTATTTTGCTCTGCCAAATCGCGAATTTTATATTTTTTTCATTTTTTTTTGTTCCACTACGAATTATGAGTGTACTGAAGATCATTCCTTTTGGTCTTTTTTTTCAGATAAAAATTACAGTCAGTAGAACCCCTGCCGTGATCGGTTTTTGGTGTCACTCGAACCCTGTGTACGGTCGCCATTTTGTGGAAAAAAATTTAAAAAAAATTACCTTGATATACCTGAATAGTATCCAAATAACACTACAAAAGCTTATTCTATTCAAATATAAACTTCTAGGTGAAAAAAAATCATGAAAAATGCCTTTTTCTTGTCGTTCTAATTGTATTTCCCCCCTTAATATCCCTCCCCTGGGATCGAGTTTCACAATTTACTACCTGTTATTAGGAAAGATTTTTGATATGTGGTAGTACGATGCAACGGTATTCTAAGGAGCCTCCTATTCGATAGTTCGTAGACAGTTGTTTGAGAATACAGATATATAAGTATACAGGTCTTGAAGGAGGCAGTTATTTGAGAATACAGTTCTTTCAGAAGACACTTCCTTGAGAATACAGATATTTAAAAATACAGTTCTTTCAACAGACACTTCTTTGAGAATACAATTTTTCAAGAATACACTTCTTCCGAGGATACAGTTCCTTAGGGATACAGAAATACAGAATATAATTCTTGTTTTGCCTCATTCTCCAGATACTTGCCTGTCGCATTGGGAATAGGACACCCTGTATATCGTCGAATCCATAACAGTAATGAAATTGAAGTTGGTCCGAGTGAAAGGGATTTCCAATCGAGTTACAGAACGATCGATAATGAATTCAAAATTGAAAATTTTGACATTGAAGCACGCGATGAATCAATGTCGTCAAGATTCTAGTGAATTAAATGATGGTTTCTTACAGATAGCGTGACACCAATATGCATGGTGCGGGGCAAATTGTTACACAAGAATTTTGTTGGAGAAAAAGCTGAAGTTGCGGGTTGGGGAATATACGATCTAGGTGAGTCATCCAGAAAATATCCTCATTTAGCAACAGATATGTATTCACGAGAAAATCCTGATTACAGATTTCCAAAAAGTCAGCACGATACTTCAGAAAGTGACATTGCCAATCGTGGATCTCCATTTATGCGAAAGAGCGTTCAAAAAATTCGCCAAGGTCTCGGAGGGCCAAACGTGCGTAGGTGGAGTGATGGGTAAAGATTCTTGCGGCGGGGATAGCGGAGGCCCATTGATGAAAGCAGAATCGTTAGATGGAACTGCCAAGTATTATATCATCGGCGTAGTCTCTTTTGGGCCTCAGCATTGCGGTTCTTCGACCATCCCAGCTGTTTACAGTAACGTCAGTTATTATCTCCCGTGGATCCTCGACAACGTTTCACCTTGAAAATATTGTACTCTTTTGTTCCTACTTTTTAATATAATTATACAATATTTCAATATTCGTTTTCCTTCGTGCTGTTTCGCCGAATCGTTTCGAGAGATCCGGATACAAGTTTAAAAATAGAAGAAAAAAAAAAGAAACAGTGACAAAAATGTACACTCGGTTCGTCAAGATTTATGATGATTCGATGATGATTTCACTTCGTGTATTTATTTTATTCGCTTTAACCTACTTAAATGAGAAACATTTGTTCGGAACAGTCCATTGAGGCGGAGGAAAAAATGGAAAACAATACAGAAAAATAATGTATTCCGAGAGTGAATTCACCTGCTTCGAGGATGGCTTTGCTGTAGTTGTATTTCACGCACACACGTTCGATCGCGATCGTTTGATCTTGGACACGAGATCGAACAAATCGGTTTGAGATGATGACTAATTTAACATAATCAATCTTCTTTTCATATTCAATCACGAGAAAGGAGGAAGAAGAAGGAGAAAGATTTCAGATAGATATTCGTAAATGAAAAAGAACATTAATATATCTTATCAAAATTGATTGGGCCTTCAAGAATGTATTTTAAATTATAATTTTCCATTAGTGACATGCATCATTAGAATGTATCCTAAAACACCGTTAGTTCAATTTAGATGAATTTATTCATCAGATCAGGTTTAAGATTGATGCTGTCACTAACAAATTCTTTTACTCGCTTCTCACTTTCTTTCTCTCCCACTCTTGTTTTTCATTCATAATTTCGTGTGTCAATTTTTCCCTCGAGAAATTTTGTACGGGAACAACTGATTGTCTTATTCACAAAGCACAGGTTTCTTTTTCAAACTATATTCAACGAAATTTAAGTCATTTCAATCAAGTTCATCAAGAACAAGAATAGAATTCTTCAAGAGCTCTTTTCGAACTAATGAATTCATATAAAGCTATTGAGGAGTTCAATGTTTCGGACATTAACAAGATATAAACAATATTTCCGGTATTCTCGAAGAATTTGTTAATGTCCTAAACATTGAACTCCTTCAGAGCTCTATACGAATTCATTGGTTCGAAAAGAATTCTTGTCCTCGAAAAAGAACTCTTCGTGTGTTATATAAGATTCTAGTGAATCTTATAAAAAATGTTGAAATTTCTGATAGAGATCCATTGAATTTCATTGAAACCCATTCATTTTTCTATTCGTCAATGAGATTTAAAAGATTATTTGTAACAGAGTGACTACAACGGTACTGTCCCACACCCCTGTCCCGGAATTCCAGCTGGGATTCGACGTGGATCTCAGCTCCGAAATTTACCTGCGTTTCCAGGTGGAATCCCAGCTAGAATTTCAACTACAACGTAAAATCCCAGTTGGAATTGGATTCCAGGTGGAGTCTCAGCTGGCAACGCAGGTAAATTTCGGATCTGGAATCCACGTGGAATCCCAGCTGGATTTTTGTAACAAGGACAACATCACGGTCCTCCAGAGATTTCCAAAAAAAAACCCCCGCAAAAGAATTCTTTATGAATTCAATTCGATGAATTCACAAGTCATTCATAAAATGTACATAATAAGTTCCAAAAGAAGTCACGAAGCATTTCATATGAATGACGGGCCGAGTTCATGAAGAGTTTCAAATGATCTCGTACAGTACGTTAAAAGAAGTGCTGTTATATCAGTGAAAGATGAATGCCTGGGGGTATTCCTCTTCCAATCCAAAAGAGATCTTCTTGAGTCTCCTGTGGAAGGGTTCTGGGGAGCTCAATAACAGTTCATTCTGTATATTACAATAAATATATGTCAGTTGTGGATATTTCATGAACATTTTCGGCATTCGACTGAAATTTCCACATGGAATTCATTTGTTCCTTCAACCCTGGTTAAAAGAATTCATTGAATCTGACGAATGAAATTCGATGAGATTTGGTCAGAACATTGTCCAAGTTTAATCGTAATTTAGTGAGATTTGGGCAGATTCAACGAGATTCACATGAAAGTTCTGACCAAATCTCATTGAAAAATCACTGGTGAGATTTGGTCAGAACATTGTCCACGTTTAATTGTAATTTGATGAGAATTGGTCAGAATCAATGGGTTCTTTTAACCAGGGAACGCATAAATGTCACAGACGGTTAAGTGTTTTTCAATCATAAAGTATCATAAACTAAAGTATCATTATTTTCAGAATTTTTGAGATATCAGTGGATTCGTGTGATTCGAATGGAAATATCCATTGATCGAATCACGCGAATTATTATCTCGCTTCTTGTTATCCTAAAACACGTTCAAATTGGTATGATAATGAGAACAGAATAGAGGATATGGGGTGTTCATGAATGATGCCAAATCAAACGAATGTAAACAGGTGTTATCTTCAAATAAAATATACATGTACGAGGTCACATATTTAGGAACCCAGATAACATTTTGCACGCAAATCACGAGTGAATCACATGACATTTGAAATCCTAAATCGCGTGCGAAGTTGGATACAGCTTTAGGTGATTTTCTGTTGCGTGGATTGCAGGTGGATTTGCGGGTGTCCGTTGCAAGGGATGTGAAAGTGGACATTTTTTACCTTTCATAGTGAAAAAAAGAACCTAAGGTCGTCTGGAAAATATGCCGATATTATTGTTCAATGTTCTAAATAAGGGTAAAAACGAGCCAGGCTAATTTGTTTGTTGTGCATAAGCCTTGATTGACCGTTGGGCCAGAAGGGATTCGAATTCACTCCAGAGTTGTTGCCACGATTGACCGTGGCCTGATTTGAACCGGACTTTGTGCATACTGTGTTGAATATCATGGTTTGTCCAAAGGAGAGACTGGAGCTCAAATTCCCGATGGAAAAATTTGTCTGAATGCCGTTGAAGATCTCCAAATACCACTGAAAAGACTTGTAATATCTCTAAAAAAAACTATGAATGTCTTCGAAAAAGAAACTGATTATATATCTGAAAAAGTTATGAAAAATTCTGAACTTATTGGCTTTTTAAATTTCTTGAAGTGAAAATATCTGGTAAAAAAAACCGGATAGGAATCCGATTCAGACTTTCCGGGACTTCATCCGGTTCTATCCGGATTTCGATACTAGATATTTTTCGGAATCCCACATAAAATTTGAATAAAACTCATTTGGTTTTTCATTTGAATTCCGGAAAGTTCCATCCGGATTTGATTCGTATTATCATTCAGATTTTATCCGGTTTTTTACCAGGGATCCACTCCTGAAGAATGGAAATTCTGCAAGTTCAACAAGAGTGAAGAGTCTTCCACTCCTGAAAAGTCAGTTTTTACTCTCATAAAAGGGTAAAATTTCACTCTTATGGAGTAGAAACTCATTCTTCAGGAGTGTAATCTCACTCTTGTGGTAGTCACTTGCAATATTTTCACTCTTTAAGAAATTTAGTGTGTATTACAAAATCCTTCGAATGTTTCTACAACTTTCGAGACCTTAGCCAATTTTTTTCAGGACAAACCAAGTGAAAGAGCATTGGATTGTCCGAGGAATGCTGTACAGAGAGAGATTTTAAATAAATGCATGCATTTTCGCATAGTCTATTCAGAAAGAATGGTTTCCCTCAGGAAAGTTTTCCACATCCTTGCCAAATTTCCTCATTGTTTTCCCTATATCTTCCTCAAAACATGGGAAAAACTATGGAAATTTTGCAAGTTCATGAAAATGGACAGGGGAAACTTTTCTATGGGTTGAGTCCCAATGTGTTCCCGAATGGAAAAAATCTGAATTTTAATATGAGACATTGGTGGCTTTCATCTTAAAGAATCAATCCTCAACGCATGATCAGTGGAGAAGATTAACTTCCCTACCCTACGATACCTTACGAATTTGAAAAAAAAGGGGTTGGCTGGGGTCTCGTCTGCTTCTGTTCTTTTAAGGAACTGATTTTTTCTGACCACTGAAGCCCTCTGAGGAAGTCTGATTTTTTCTCATTTTGAAAAGGAAAAACTTCTGGAATTTCTCTGGATGCCCTGGTGGGAAAAACCTATCTGGAAATCTCCGAAAATTCCAGAGGTTTTTTCAGAGATCTTCAAAGTTTTCCAGATTCTCATAGGTTCCTTTCAGATGTTTTTCACAGTTTTTCAATGATATTCAGAGAAATTTCTTTCACCACCGTGACTCTGGAAATTTAATTTCCACCTGTACTGTTCAATGTGATTATGCACAGAGATCGAATGATCATTAAGAACGCTTCAAAAGACTTTAAAATGTTTACTCTCAATTTTGAAAACATTTCTCATGAACTCATAAAATCTGGAGAATCATCATTATTCAACTTTTCAAATTATTTCCAGACAATTGGAAACATCACTTGATAAAGAAAGTACTGCAAGATTTTAAGTCTTTCAGAAGCTCAGTATTCAGCTATTCGATCACCGATTCGTTTCAATAAACGATTCAAACTTCAGCAACATGAAATTTTTTGTTTTTTTAACACGTGCATGTTCCAAACGGTCCACTCAAAACTTGTGTTAAATATCGACATAAAGAGTGTGATAAATTGCCTCAAAAGTGTAAAATTTACATTGAAAATCTGTCAAATTGACAGATTTTCAACACGAATTTTGAATGGAAAAACCGTTTCTATCACAAAATTATTCACTGTGTTTCAATTTATGAATTGTACGAGTATCCAGTTGACAGCATGGGAAAAGAATGTGCCAAGCTTGGAACAGGCTCGTAGCATCACTGGCGAATCCCCGTTCTTTGACATTTCTTCAATCAATTCGCTTTCAACGTTGAATTATGCGCGAACTAATGACTTTCTACGGAAGGATCATAATATAACACTGTAAAAAGAAAGTCTCAATCTGTTTGCATCTTAATTTCAGACAATACTTCTTCCATTGTGTCGGCGATTGTTTTTTCGGCTTAATTTGTTTGCATCATAGATTCAAGAGTTTCTTTTGACGGTGATTCCTCTAATGATCTGATTTTCTCCTGAAAAGTCGTTTGCCTGGGTTAAATGACATGAAAATTAATGGGATTTGGTTGGAATATTCTACAAGATCCAATCAGATTTGGCAAGATTCAATCGGAATCACATTGAAAAGATACATTCATCTGATTGAATCTCATCGACAAATGCTTGAAGACAGTGTAAAAGGAAACTCCGGGAAATTTCCAGTACACGTATTAGAAAATTCTTGTATTTATACTGGAAAATCGAAGTAAAAAACATGAATTTTCAGTTCCTGGATACCAGAAAATTCCAGTTTTTTTCAACAGTGTAGGATTTGGTCAGAACATTGTGCAAGATTCAATGAAATTTGGCGAGAATCGATGGTTTTTTTCAACCAAGGTGGAAAACTGATGGTTTCCTGTGTTCTCGTTACGTGAGTGTTTAATTATAACATGCTTAATATTGTCAAAATTCTGTTTACCTGATCTGCAATGGAATTATTCCAAATATCTGGACAAAATTTTTCCCAACAACGTTCGGGATGCTATTTCATGAATAGTGAAAATATACAAATGCATATTTCAGACCAAAATATTTGAAACAATGATTTCAAAAGTGTGTCAAAACATCTTTGAACCTTGTACAGTGTTTTTCAAAATCAGTTAATCATTAGAATTTGGATCAACTATGATATCTGTCTTAATGTGCCCTGACGGGAAAAATTTTGATGATTTTTATTTACTTTTCGTACAAGGTTTCGATAAAATTCATTAAAATTCCACAAACTTCAATAGAAGTCAATAAATTTTAATAAAAGTTATTGAATTCGACCGAAATTTTCTTGATTTTCAATGAAAACCAAATGCACGAAAAGTGAATCAAATTCCATAAAATTCAACGAAATTTTTCCACCAGGGTGCACAACTTGAACAGCCAAGCTTGGACCAGACTGAGGAAAACTGTCATGCACAATTATTCTTCAGCCATTACAAATTCGAAATTCAATCTCCGCTGATCAGCAAATTCGATGTGTACAATCTTGACGGGATTGTCTAGAACCAACCCTAACAGCACATCCACCGATTTCTACGTCGCAGCTCCGTGGACTCCACGTGGATAAATAGTGGACGTGAATAGAACGTGGATGAACAGAGATTTCACGAGGAGGCAACGTAGAAATGTCCGGTGCTGTACGGGCGTTCGTTTTCCTGCTAAACTTGCACCGATGCGTGCACTGAGAACCCAATCTCTCCAACTCGAAGAAAATCTCTTTGCCCTCGCGTTCTGATAAATCTTGTTTCCGATGGAAAAAATGATTCATTTCGATGAGAAAAATTTTTGATTGAATTTAGATTTCATTCTTCGAATGCAAAAGGGAATATATTTCTATTTCAATTTGAGAATTTTCAGTTTCAATCTGATGAAAACTTTTCATATAAATGAAAAAAAGATTCATTAGAATGAGGGCAAAGGAAAATTTCTTTCGGGCTGAGAAATTGGGTTCTCGGTGTGGACCTTTTTCCGAAATATTACAACTTGACCATGACAATTATGGGACAACAACAGGCCATTAAAAATTCCATAGGATGACAGATAGATGGCGTTACTAGAATTTTCACCATATGATTTTTATTCAGTACTAATCTTCAAACGATACGTGTGCAATTTTGATAGCGATCTGACTATTGATTCGTGAGTTATAGCATTTTGTGTGAAGCAACTTTTGTTATTGAGAAAAAAATACAGTGGAAACCAAACAATGGCTTGATAAACATTATCCGGATCCTGCTCCATCGAGACAAATGGTAGAGAAGTGGATTGCTGAATTTAAACGTGGTCGTCCCAGCACAAATGACGCAGAGCGCAGTGGACGCCCAACCCTGGTGAAAAAAATCTCTCTGAATCTCTCTGAAATCTCTCTGAAATCTCTCTGAAATCTCTCTGAATTTCTCTGAATCTCTCTATATTTTGGGACAAATTTCAGAGAGATTGAGAGTAATTCAGAGGAAGTTAGAGACTTTTCCGATAGTGATACGTTCTGAATTCTTCAACTTTCTCTGAATCTCTCCGCATATCACTGAATCCCTCAGAATTTTATATATTTAAATTTCAAAGCTCCCTCTGGATTTACCTGAATATCTCTAAATTTCTCTAAATCTCCCGAAATCTAATGTATGCAGATTTCAAAGCTTGGTCTGAATCTCTCTGAATTCCTCTAAATCTCCAGGAATTTAATGTATTCAGATTTCAAAGCTTCCTCTGAATTCCTCTGAATCTCTCTGATTTTCTCTGAATCTCTCTGAATTCCTCTGAATATCCCAGAATTTAATGTATTCAGATTTCAAAGCTTCCTCTGAATTCCTCTGAATTTCTCTAAATCTCTCTGGATTACTCTGAATCTTCTTGAATTCCTCTGAATATTTCTGAAAAATCCCACGCACAATTCTTCCTAATTCACCTGTCTCTGTGAGTCTCTGACACTCCCCGAATACCTCTGAAATCCTGAACCAAAAATTTAGCTGAATTAATTCCTCTCTGAATTTCTCTGAATTCCTCTGAATCTCTCTGAATTACTCTGAATCTTTCTAAATTCGTCTGAATATTTCTGAAAAGTTCTACGCATAATCTTTCTGAATTCACATATCTCTGAAAGTGTCTGACACTCCTTGAACGCCTCTGAAATGCAGGACCAAGAATTTTACTGAACTTGTTCCTCTCTGAATTTCCCAGAATTTCCCTGCATCTCTCTGAGTTCCTATGAATTTTTCTGAATCCTTCTGAAAAATTCAAAGCACAAGTTCTCTCAATCCACTACTCTCTGAAATCCTCTGAACCACGCTGAATTGCTCTGAATTTCTCTGATTCTTTCTGAATCTCTCTGGAACGTGAAATTTTCAGAGAGATTCAGAGAGATTTTTTCATCAGGGGAATGCTCGCTGGAAAGAAATTCAAGTCCAATGATGGAGTAATCGCTGAAACCTGAGGCCTATTTTGAAGAGAAAGAGAAATCGTACTATAAAAGTGGTATAGAAAAGTTGAAAAATCGCTATACTCGTTGTATCGCCCTCGAAGGCAACTATGTTGAATAATAAAATCGAGTTTTGTCAAACTTTTGTTTTTTTCTCATGTATCCTATGAATGACCTGGTGTTGGGTGAGTTGTTTTCAGTCAAGATTTGTTCCTGGTACTTTTGCCAACCCTAACAGACAAGCTTGGGTTTTTTTTTCAGCCTTTCAAATACCATTCAAAATCCATAAAAATTTTCCAATTCCCGGAACAATGATATTCTGTACTCTCTATAAATTCTCTAAACTTCATTTGAAAGGAAAAAAAATTTGTTTCCCGTCCACAATCGCGTACATATGTATATTTATCCAAGTGTTGCGCGTAATTTGAATTTACACGAATATCGGTGATATGTGTTTGATTTTGCACGTATTCATAATGCGCAAAGTTTACCGTTTTCGTACTCCAAATTTGAAATTCTAACCAATCAACAAACAAATTTGTTCAAACATCTTTATCGCGAATGATCGTGTTCCATGAAAATCATTCGAGGTAGTTTCTTTCTCAATATCGTTGTAATCCCCCCCCCCCAATAAAAATATTCGTCTTCAAAACTTCAACAATTTCTCTGCAAAACTTCATTATCGCAATTCTTAGAGAAAGAAAGAACTTTTTCAACAGATTCATCTTCCAAAATTCTGTGGTATTCTGCATATTTCTGAAAATTTCTATTGCCAGTAAAGGTTTCTCTGTACATTTCCAACTTATTGGTCAAAGTTGTTTTGTTGAGAAGTGTTGAATTTTCTCAAGATTTTTCTACTTGATAAGTGGTGGAAACATTTGACGAGGAAAGGAATTTTCTCCACGAATTCATACATTTCTCTGCAAACTACATTTGCAGAAAAAAATTTGAATTTTCTCTTTATTTGTCTATTCCAAGAATATTATGGCTTGTGGCGGAGAGTTGAGTTTTCTATACAAATTCATACATTTTTCTCAAATCGTATTTGCGGAGATAAAGTGAATTTTTTCAAATTTTTCAATCGACTCAAAACAACTTGAGTAAAATTCACTAGTAGGCCTCGAAAAAACCTCTCTCCCACGACCCACTCATTTTTCCTTTCGGAGGATTCTGAATCGATTAGTCTATATCCGACGGGAACGAATTTTTCAAAATTTTCTATCGATTTGACCCAGCACTTGGAAAAATTTACAAGTTAAGATCGAAAAAAACCTTTCTCCCACGATCTACTCATTTTTCGTTTCATAAGATTCTGAATCGATTGGTCTATATCTTACAGGGACGAACTTTCAAAATTTTTCTATCGATTTGACCCAGCACTTGGAAAAATTTACAAGTTGAGGTCAAAAAAATCCCCTCTCCCACGACCTATTCATTTTTCGTTTCAGAAGCTTCTGAATTGATTGGTCTATACCTCACGAAAACGAATTTTTCAAAATTTTCCATTGCGATGATTCCCATAATTGGTACTTTAAGATTACTGTAGTCATCTCGGAGATCCGCTGATGTGATAGAGGCTTTGCCTCTCACTCGCAGGACCCGGGTTCAATCCTCACCGAGGAAAGTTCCTAAAAATGGACTTTCAATGTGGTGTCTCTTCCGTAATGTCATTCAAGTCGAACTGGAAGGAGATTTGTAGAGATAAACTCTGAACAAAAATTTGTTTTCTCAAGCAAAAGTGAATAGATAAAACAGAGATTTGTAGAGTAATGCAGAAATATGCAGAGAAGTATTTAATGTAATATGGAGATTTGGCGAGTTTTGTACGAATTTTGTGGAGAAATTCATAAAATATTACGAAGATTGGAAGAATTATGTACAATTTTGCAGAGTAATGCAGAAATTTGTAGAGTAATATTTATGGTTTAAAATTCTGCAAATTTGTCAAAGCGTCCGAAATCTGACAGTTATGTAGAAAAATCTGAAGAGTTTTGAAGAATTTTGAAGAAAAATATTTTTATTGGGGCCTACAGGAATCAAGGATATCCAATTTGATATCTCTTGTTCTACCGCCAGGAGGAAGATATTGAAAAATCCTTAGAGAAATGATCTTGATATATAGCTTGTCGAGGTAAATAAAATGAATATAAAATTCCAAAAAAGAACTTCGATCGAGCATTTCATGAAAAAAATTCGCTTGAATCACGAAAGAGAGCGAGAAACCAACGTCATCCCATGCCAATGTTTATCCTTTTAAACCTTATCACGGTCCGAGATGATGATGCATTCTTATCATCACGCTCATATTTTCCTTTTATTTTCAGGTGACGATCGGTACTACACGAAAACATTGTTCACATGATTTTTGATAAGACACGTTCCCTCGTACCGTTGCTGGAATGAATTTCAATAAAGTACGTTGGACAACGACTTTCCTTTCTCCCATTTCTTTCCATCCATTCACGACGCTCGTGGCAACCGAGCGGCATGAATGTTTTCTTCCTTCCACTAATTCTATCGATCGAATAATGAATCAAATATGTACTCAAGACCGATCGATCGATCGCGTATCGATGGATCGGTGAAGAAGATTTCGTCCCGTGTCCTAACGTATCACGTGCCCTCCTCGCATCCACTCGTCGAATGAGTTGGAAAACTAAAAAAGAAGTCATAATCAAATTTTAAATATTGTATTAAAGATAAAGTGTGGTGCCTTTGCTCTAATATCGGAGTGTGTGTGTGTGTTGTTTACCCCCACTATGGAAGGATACAATCGAACTAAATGTGTGTATGTATATACATATATATATATATAGTTGCTCTTGAAAATCTATCTTCTTGCGAGTGATAATTCGCGAAACACGGTCGGGTCTGTGATCTCCCTTCGATCAACGATTTTCCCGTACTCCACGTTTGTTGTGAATTCAGTGAAAAAACATGGAAGTTCCGGAAACCGGGAGAATGCTCATCTGTGTCACGATTTTCCTACAGATATTTGTTTTTTCTAATGCAGATCCATGTAAGTAGAAAAAGGGTATTTCGATCAGACTGTTTTCCTCGCGGTTTGATAAAGTGATTATAGATTGTTGTGATTGTATCGAAGGAAAACTGTACTGTTGTTGATATAAAAGTGTGGTGAAAATGTATAATTCATCATGCAGAAGTTTGCACGCTCGTACTAAAGAATATTTTGTTAATCATTCATTTTTACTACCCTGTCTATCGATGACAGTGATATTTTCGTATACCCTGCCAATTTGGTAGAAATTTAGTAAGTTTCAAATATTTATTTTTCTCCGTGTGTAAATGATTTTCCACAGTTTTCATTCAAATCAAACTTTCACACGTACGATGAACACTTCTCGAATGATAAAAAAAGGTTCTCGATTGAAGAAATCCATTGAATAAAGTCACAGCTAATTGAAAATTCTCCAATTTTTCTCAAGATTCGATGGGATTTGGTAAGAATCGTAACAGGATTGTCCGATTTCTTCTTACTTTCCCTTTTATTCGTTACATATACATTTTGTTCTCAGTTCTTTCTTATAAAAGCAGCAATGAATGACCATTCACTCGCATCAAAACCCGTTGAAATCTATTAAATCTGATTGAATCAAGGGGAGATTCTCATCTAGCGACCTGAAAATAAAGTGATTTTATCGAATTTTTTTTCATGGAAGGAAATAAATTAAGGATTCAGAGGTTCTCACACTTGTTTATTGAGTCTTCCAGTACATGAGAAAATTTTTTCAAGTCAAAAATAATGCAATGTGAAATGTTGACACGCGTTGAAACATAAACACCTAAAAAAACAGTGATCAATCTCGGAGTGATATCAACTGAATACTATTCACAGGTGTCTAACCTCTCTGAAACAATTGAAATCGGTTGTGACTATGAAACCTTCATGAGAGCGAGAGTCATCTTTTCAAACCGGACCGAACTCATTTGTACTCCCAATATTTATTCACTGTTACAAAGTTTTCATTGAATATCATCGATCAACGGGATTCCATAAACGCACAGTAAGAGAAAGTATTAGTCACTGTTAGCCAAGAAAATTAATACCAAAGGATCCGACCATGTTTTTAGTGAATCCAACTATTTTTTTAGTTAGCATGGCTATAAAAATGTAGTTGGGTCCCTTTAGTAGAATTAACCAACTTTATTTCTCTCAGTGTATCTCAAGGTGAATACACGGGGAAAACATAAATTTACTGTGGGAGCAAAATCTGATTATACCGAGTCAGTCGTTTGATGGAGCAGTCAATTTGTTGCTGTGACAGCAAATGATCTTTTCTCACAGCAATCTTGTTAGCTTCCCCCCCAGCAAAAAATGTTTGCTCTTCCAGCAAGTTTTGATATTGTATAAACGTTACCCTGATGGGTCATCGGACCGATTTGGGACATCCGAATTTTGTCCAAAACGATCCACGCGTGGTCCAAAATCAATCCGGAATGTCCGTAGGTATCCATTGGTTTCAAATTTCGGACCAATTTCGAATCATCTGTTCATCACTTGTCCAATGAGTGTCCATAAACGTCCAGGTAGCGTGTCCAAAACGTGTCCGAAATTGTCTGTCACTTTAGAACTGACAAATGACATAACTGATAACCTGTCCATGGCTCGTCCTCAGAGTTCCAAAGTTGTTCAAATATGTTCATAGTAACGATACGGGATTTTTAATCGTATCCCGGAGTTGTCTCCATGTATCCACAACTGAAATAATCCTCCCTCGTCTTCAATCGGTCCTAAGTTGTCCAAAATTGTCCATAGTCACGATACAGAATTTTCAATTGTATCCCGGAGTGGTCTACATTTGTCCATAGCAGAAATGATCCTTTTTCGTCCGTATTCGGTCCAAAGTTGTCCAAACTTGTCCATAGTAGGGATGCGGGGTTTTGAATTGTATCTCAGAGTTGTCTACTAGAGGTGGACTCGAGACTCTTGAGCAAAATTCAAAAATAATAAATATCATTCAATTTCACGATCTTCAGAGACAAATTCCTATATCAAGTCAAGTGTGGGCATGTAATAGTTGAAAATAACACGTCTGAGAGGCTGAAATCGATTGCAACCAGGACACAGAGCAATTTTTTTCCACTCAAGACCAAGACGAGACAAGACAAGACCTTTTTCGAGACTGCAACAGTTTTGAATAAAGCTTAGTGTTAGAAATCATGAAGATATTTTCAAAAATTTCCTTCCATTTCATTCTTCAACTATTTGTACATTGATCCGACGAATTTTGCATTAGAACTGATAAAACTGAGTTTTGTTGCTTTCACTCGAGAGTCTCGAGTCCAGCCCTATATGTCTACATGTGTCCATAATAGAAATGATCCTCCCCCGTTCTTAGTTGGTCTAAAATTGTCCATATATGTCCATAGTCGCGATGTGGAATTTTCAATTGATTCGTCCACGACAGAAATGATCCTTTGTTCCTCAGCACTTGGTCCAAAGTTGTCCAGATTTGTCCATAATCACGAATACGCTAGAGGACACAATGGGATGGGTACTGGACATACCACGGATCAGTTAGGACACAGTCGGGACAGCTTTGGACAGTGTAAAATCGTTTCGGACATTCTTGGACCGCCCTGGACAAAGGAGGATGAATGTGGATGAGCCACGGATCGGTTCAAAAATCGCAAAGAATCAACTCGGATTCGAATGGACGTGATCAGGACGCAGAGTAAAGCATTTTGGACATTTCTGGACATCCCTGTGGATCGATATTCTCCGGCTCTGGGACATCTCTGGACACTTGTGAACAATTCCATTTCTTAGATTCACGAATACGCTGAAGGATACAAATAGATGAGTACCTGGACATACCACGGATCAGTTTGGACACCGGCGAACCAGTTTCCACAGTTTAGAATCGTTTCAGACATTCTCAGATCCTACTGGACAGAAGAGGGCAAGTTTGGATGTAAGACGAATGAGATCGTAAGTAATCAGCAGACTTCACTGAACGAACTCTGGACAATTTCAAAATAATGAAGCTTTCCGCGTTCGAACAATAGTGGATATAAATGGACAACTGATGGACATGATATCTCGAGAGGTGGTCCGAAATTTGAAACAACCGGACCAGTTTTCTTGGTCCCAGAACAAATTTTGCTGGAGATGTCAACAGTTTTTGCTGCCACAGCAAAAAACTTGCCACTCCAATAAAAAGTACCCAGCATTGCGAGAGAACGAGATGATATATGATTAATGAATTTTCATGAGAATCGATAGATATTCTCACTATTTCACGATGTTCCGTGTGGAGAAAAAATCTTCCAAATTATATATTATTTTTATATAATTGGATTCAGTTTATTATATCATTATATGAAAATTATATACAATTTTGAAAATTTTTTCTATGGGGTGTGTAATGTAAAATAACTGATCAATGCCCATAGCGAAACTACTTGGCCTGCGGAAATGTGACTATCGGAAAAAGGATCTCTAGTTGAAGGATAAACATCCACAGGAATAAAAATGTTTGCAATTTGCTTAAACAATTCGTTGGAAATACCAATTTACGCCAATGAAAATCCCGGAATCGTATTTTGCAAGATTTCAATTGCAATTTCATGCAAGAAACGGCGGGTCGGAAAATTTGCGACCATCGCAATTGTTGTAAATGCAACTTATAAACAATTTCGAATTTTTCATACCGGTTGGTGTCCATGGTAGAACTGTCCGGCCCACAGAAACAGTAATTATTGGAAATAGGATATCTAGTTGGAGGATGAACATCCACATGAAGAAAAATTTTTCATGATTGGCTTAAACAATTGTTGTTTTAAGAATTTCTTAAAAGTATCAATCCATATGAATGAGAACCCCGGAACCCCTGTTCTTCTACGCAAAATTTCATGCAAAAAAAAAGATTGAGCCCTTTTCTTCACTAAAAATTATTCCCAACACAACTAGTTACTTTTCTCATGAACTAAGAACTTTCGCTGTGGGCGCAAACGGTGATGAAGGATTCGAAATTGTTTATACTTTTTATACCTTCGCAACAATCGCGATGACCAAAAATCTTCCGAACCACCGAATCTTACATGAAATTTTTCGTAGAATATGATTCCGCGATTTTCATCAACGTGAATTGATATTATTTTCCACAAATTGTTTGAAAAATAATTGTTGAAACAAATTGTAGGAGAAATTTTTTCCTTCGGATGTTTATCTTCCAACTAGATATCCTATTTCCAATAATTACTTCTCCCGTGAGCCGAGCAGTTTCGCTGTGGGTATCAACTTGTTTGAAGAGTTCAAAATTGTTGATAATTTTTATTTACAACAATTGCTATGGCTTAAAACTTACCGAACTATCGTTTCTTGTATGAAATTTTCTGTAGAATACGATTCCGGGGTTTTGGTTCACATGAATTGATATTTCCAACAACAAAATTGTGAAAAATTTCTTTTTATGCGGATGTTAATTATTCATCCTCCAACTGGATATCCCATTTCCAATAGTTACTTTTTTCGTGGGCCGAGCAGTTTCGCAGTGGGGATTGATGGGTTAAGATTGAGGAAAATTTGAACAAGAACAGTGATGAAATATCAAAACAAAATTATACAATTTATTCATTTAAGGGGAGAGTAGTCTTGTGATAGATGCTATTTTCTCAACAATTATTTTTCTTCGACTTAAATTTATTTAATGAACCGAATCTTTTTCTACATATATGACAGCTAATGTTTTGTAGTTTATGAGGAAAATTTTTTTTTTCAATATGGCGGAATCTGGCAGTGACACGGTAGCCTGAAGTTCGTCATCTCAAAATCTGGTAGCCATGATTCCAGGAATTTGGAATGTCTAAAACCAAAAATCGAAATGCATTCTCGTAAAATATGTTATTGGCTATGGCATCGAGTGGAATTATGAATAAAAAAAAATCGAGAAAATGGCGACGTTTTGAATTTTTTCCCCTGTAAATTGCTTGAAAATGGTATTTAAAAAGTAGCAAAAAATATAATTCCACTCCATGCCATAACTACGCGTGTAAGGAACATTCTCCTGGAATTTCAGCAAAATCGATCGAGTAGATTTTGCCAAATCGTGGTCTCCCCTTGATAGTTGAGAATAAATAAAATTTGTATCATTTCAACACTTCTCTCCACTTGTCTGAATGATTACACAAGGAGCGTCTGTAGAAGTTAAACATGTTTGTGTTGAATATTTAAAGTGATTCACACAAAATTGATAACTCTATAAAGTTACCCTAATTGACGATAAGAAACTAAAATCCTCAAATGAAATTTTCCAGATGAATCGAAGAAGTCTGTAACGAATCAGCAATCAACGAGTTCGATCGGCTCAACGTGTACAGCACCAGAACAAAACAGTGGAACATGTATGCACCTACAAAACTGTAATTACGCCATGTCGCTACCAAGTTCACAATTAACAGCCTACGCGCGTATCGCTTCTTGCCACGGCAGCACTCCCAGAAGCATAATAATTTGCTGTCCCAAAGAAATACAGTCCCAAACACCCACCAGCGTGACCCTTGAACCCGGATCTTGGCTGTTTCCTGGCGATGAAAGGATCTCTCCACGAAAGACCGTTATTAAAAGCTCCCTGATATCGTCGCTGGACCCCTTCACAGAATCCCTATTGGAGAGCACGGATTCCCAAACACATCGAACCTCCAGCGCCTCCTCGGGATTGCTCGAATGCGAAGCGAGAGTGGAAAAAAGAATCGTAGGTGGCGAAGTAAGCAAACTAAACGAATTTCCTTGGATGGCTCTATTGTTCTACTCGAGAGGTAATTCAAATCTTCTTCACCTTATAAAAGATTTCGACAAATTTTCAATACAATCCTTTCACAGATGGCTTGAGCAAATTGTCGTCCTACTGCGGAGGAACCATACTCACGGAACGTTACATTCTCACGGCAGCTCATTGTTTGAAGAATCCACAGATGAGTTCCCGTGGAATTCGGCTTCGAAAAATACGCTTGGGCGAATACGATCTCAGAAATCAAACGGATTGCGTGACAAATGAGTTCGGGGAAGAAACTTGTTCGAATTATCAAGAATTTGATCCCATAAAAACAATAATTCATCAATATTACGATGTTTCGAATTTCAAGAATAAAGCCTACGACTTGGGACTTGTGAGATTATCCGACGCGATACAATTCACCGATCACATTCAGGCGATTTGTATACCCTCCGGTCCGATCAATTCTTCACAAGTTTTCTACGCGGTCGGATGGGGTGCTACAGAAAATGCCTCCGATTCAAAAGTTAGATTGTCCGTTAAGTTATCCTGGTTCGATCGGAGTCGATGCAACAGAACTTACGCAACCCAGGGAACGATTCTGGATTTTGGTCAATTTTGCGCCGGAGGGAAGGCTGGCGAGGATACTTGTTTGGGGGATTCGGGTGGTCCTTTGGTCACTCCAGTGAAAAACGGGGATGAAGTAGATTATTGGAAATTGATAGGTGTTACGTCTTTTGGACATAAAAATTGTGGAACGCCGGGATGGCCTGGAGTTTACACTAACGTTTGGGATTTTATTCCCTGGATAGAAAGCCACCTGGAAGATTGATATGGTTGGAGTTCTGGTAGGAGACTGATGGCAGTTCCTCACAACGCGTGCCATTTAATGTGATCCTTTATTATTTATGATTATACATTTAGAAAGATTCAATAAAGTATTTTAGATTTTTATGTAACAGAGGAATTTCTACATCTTCCGATATTTGGACAGTCCCGGATGGAAATTTATCCACGCCAAATTACGCGAAGGATGGGAAATAATCTCAAGGGCTCATGGTGAATCGTAAACATAATAGAAGGTTTCAATATGAAAATTTTACACTCGAAGAATATCGAGAGAATTCTTTGGAGGAGTGTTTAAGTGTTTGACGAGTCATCAGACCAGTTTTGGAGATCCAAACTCACGTTGGTGTTATCTTTATACTGGAAAATTTTTCTTTCCTAGGTAGAAATTGAAAATTGGCCTAACTTTGACTTGTATAGGGCCAGAGCCCATCACAAAAAATGGTCCAAGCTTGGTAAAAGCTTGGGATGATAACCTCGTGCCAGGCTTGATACCCAATATGAGCCAAAAACAATACTAAGTATAGCCCGGACCTGGCCCAATGTGTATGAACCAATGGCCCAATGATGGACCAAGCCTGGCACAAGACCTGCCGAGACTTGTCTTGAACAATTTACCAAACTTAGCCCAGACATGGAAATGATAAGATCAGGACAAGCTTTGTAAACATTGTGTCACTCATGTGGGCAATATTGGCACAATTGTTCTCAACCAATGTTCGATTTTTACACTTGTGCCAAGCTTGTACCAAATGTAGTGACCATTTCAAAGATATTAACAATTGTACCATGACTGACTATCCATTGGAAACAACGGGACAATGTACACATGTGCCAACCTTGGGACAAGCTTGGGTTTTTTTCAGCCTTGGCAATACCTGCATGAGCGGTTCTTCATACTTCTCAGAGGAAAAAAATACATCCTTCTTCATGACATTCCATTTGTGACATGAAGAATCATTATTCATATTGGTACAACTCTGAGATAATTACAAGCATGAAGATCCCAGGTAGGAAGTAACAAATGGCCCAAGTTTGGCCCGATCTTGGCCCACTTATGACTTATATTGGGCCAGAATCCATGAGAAAAAATGGCCCAAGCTTGGTGAAAGCTTGGGATGATAACCTCGTGCCAGGCTTGGGACTGAATATTGGGCCAGAATGCAATCCCAAGCATGTCCCAGTGTCTCATGATATATGTATTATGAGTATTTTGGAGATTGGCTCATACGATTAAACCGGACCTGGCCCAAGTTGTGTATATTAACTTTTGCCATGCTTCAACCCGATTCTCCAAACATACTTCTTGGAGAAGAAAATGACGTCATTTTTCATGCCATCCCTGCTGAAAATTTCCCATAGAAAACGATAAGATTTTTAGCAGGGATATCGGTACAACTCTGTAAAAATCACAAACATGGAGATGTGGCATAGGTTCTCAAATAAACATTGGTTGTGCATTGGCTCAATATTGGTTCACCATGCTTGACAGTTTAATGTTTTGTCAAGCTCCAACCACTTGTTGTAATGACATTCCCTACGAAACGTGGTATAGATTCTCAAATAACAAATGGTTTAATATTGGGCCGATATTGGTTCGCGATGCTTGGCAGCCCAGTATTTTGCCAAGCATGGGCCAGTTGTCAATATTGGCATTTCCTACCTGGGATGCGGTATAGGTTCTCAAATTGCCAGTAGTTCTCAATTGGCCCAATATTGGTTCACAATGCTTTGTCAAGCTTCAACTACTCTTTGTGATGCATTTCCTATGAAACCGTGCTATGGATTCTCAAATTACAAATGGTTTTATATTGGGCCGATATTGTTTCGCCATGCTTGGCAGCTTAACGTTTCTCCAAGCTTGAGCCACTCGTTGTATTGGCATTTCTTATGAAACGTGGCATTCGTTCTCAAAAAAAAGAACGAATGGTTTTATATTGGTTGGATATTGGTTGGCAGCTCTACATTTTGCCAAGCTCACACCAGTTGTCATATCGGGCATTCCCTATGAAACCCGGTGTGCGTTCTGAAATAACCAGCGGTTGTATATTCAACCAATATTTCGCCAAGCTTGGGCCACTCGTCAATATTGGCATTTCTTACCTGGGTTCTTCTATTTCTCTCCAATCTCGATATACATAGGTGGCAGTGAATTTCTTGTCCTTCAATGCATTATTCTCCTCATTGAATGGAAAAAATGGAGAACAGAATCAGAAATAACCGAATTTTCAATACTGTATGAAAGATAAAGTGTGATATTTTGTTCTAATATCGGAGTGTGCTGTTTGTCCCCACCATGGGAGGATCTAATCTGACTGAATGCGTGTTTTTTTTATATATGTATACAAATAAGAATATAAATTGATATAGTTGCTCTCAGAAAATTTATCTTCTTGTGATAAAAAATTCACGAAACACTGAACTTGAACCAACAGAAAAAATACTTGAGTATATTCGGAATAGAAGCAAAGAACACCGGGTAATGCGTCTTTGGAAAGGAATTTTTCTGTAATCGTCGTTTATTGTGAATCAGTGAACAACATGGGAGCTCCATACGTTTGGAAAATGCTGATTTGTGTCACGATTTTTCTACAAATTTTTGCATTTTCTAGTGCGATCCGATGTAAGTAGAAAATGGTATTCCGATCTGACTGTTTTCTTTGCGGTTTGATTGAGTAGATGTTACCCAGGTACCAACGTAGGGCTTCAAATCCGCGTTTATTGTACATTGACGTGTCGAGTATAAGCGTTTTGAGAATGCGCTGATGTACATGGAAAATAATTTGCGGTAAATGCTGGGACAGGTACAATTTCTATTACCATTTCAAACAAATTGTGGTGATTCTAACTTAATTGGAATAGATTAAATTGCAGTAGATTTTACTCCACAATTGTCCCTGTCCCAAATTTTATTCCAAATAATGGCGAATGTGACAAGTAATTTTTTTTTGCGTGTAGTGCCATTTCATGCACTTTCACTGAAAAATGAGGCGCATAAAACTGCATTGCTTCAGCGTAATTCCCAGGTGCTTCATGACAATGTACAATAAACGTGCGATCAAAGTGCTGTGTTGCTTTTCGAACACTGATCATTTTTCTTCTATGGTTCGCTCCGAATGCATTAGTTCCCAGACAGCACAAATGATCATTTTGAATTCACAAAAATACATGTTGAATGCCTGAATAGTTCTTCATGAATTCGTGATATGAATTCTTTCTGGAGATTAAGTTATTCATCAAGAGTTCATCGAATTCAAATTATTCATAATGAATTCATGTTTACTGTCATAACGGGAGCTCTTTGCGGGAACTTTTGTGCTGTATGGGTTGTGGATAAAGTTATCCATTAATACTTTGAGAGGGTTCGAGCAACTTATATTATACAACACCTCTCTGATCCCACCGAATATGCAGAGCATAACCTGAGCATGACACAGTGGAATATTCCTCTTTGGCTGTGATGGGGCTGGTTCACATGGCTTCACCCAAGATTTTTGGCGTTTTAGATTCTCATAGTATATCCATTTTTCATCTCCTGTGACTATTCCATGCAAAAATCCTTTTCGTTGCTGTCTTTGAAGTAGCATTCCATAAATTGTTTCTCCACGTTCCATGCTTCTTCCTTTCAATTCGTGTGGAACCCAGTTATTGAGTTTTCGAACCATTCCCATTGCTTTTAAACGCTTCGCAACAGTTGATCGTTCAACATTCAATGCTGCAGCCAGTTCTGTTTGAGTTTAGCAAGAATCCTCTGTCAATAATGCTTCCAAATCAGAGCATCTTCAAATTTTTTTTGTGGTTTCCCATGTTCTTTGTCCTCAGTGGCAAAATCATTATTTTGAAATCGTCGAAATCATTCCTTACAAATTGTATTAGATGGAGCATCCTCACCGTAAATCTCCACAAGCAAACGATACGTGTCCTCTGCACTTTTCTTTGCAATAAAATAGTGTAACAACATTTCCAGCAAATGATGTTTACTTGGAACGAAAAATGTCGCGTAGTGCGTTTGACAGTTGACAAAAAGTATTATCGAATACAAGTGTTGCCATCTATTACCCACATGGCATGAATGTCTCAGTAATATCTTCAGGATATTCTGACAATATTACAATGTCTCCAGGATGTTGCAGAATATTCTGAAGATATCACTGAGACATTTGAGGTATGTGGGTAGTACACGTGAGCAATCTCGTGTGGAAATCAATCCTGGGCATCCTAAGGTAGGGCCTGGCATCCAATTTATTAACAAGTTTGCCTACCCACGGCCCATGTGGACTCCACTTGGGATTGTTGGTATATTCCTGAAATATCTAAATTCAGGCATGCCTACCCACAGCCCATATAGGCTCCGAGTTGGCTACCATTGTGTCACCTGGATATTCAATACCATTACGGGGCCTCCCTAGTAGAAATTTGACAGGAAATTCCCTATTAGAAGCATGGCCCTCGTGAGGCTGTAATGGGGAACTCCTAATTAAGGGAAACTTTGAATTACCTCATCAGGTCCTGACATGGCATCCTGTTTATGGACTTACAACAATGTAACGCGAGGTTGTTGTTGACAGGTCCCAGTCAGATTTTCCCTTCCGGTAACTCAGACATGGTATTCCTATCAAAACCTGATCAGGATTGCCTTGACTCATCCGTATTCGAATTGTGAGGTAACTGTCAAGATATCTTGATCAGGACCTGATCAGGATTGCCTTGGCTCATCCGTATTTCAATCATGTGATAACCGACAAGACAGCCGAATCAGGACTTGATCAATTCAGAACGATGAATATATCAAACTATTCAGAATTTCACAGGACTCATTAGAAATTTACCTGTCTTTTTGAAATGTTCAACTGTGATCTATTTGGATCATCAGTAGAATTTCTTCTGTTGGGGGAGTTTCAAAAAATTTGATGAAAAGTGAATTCCATGAAAATTAAATTGAATGTTACAATATAGCTTAGATGAGGTTGCGATTGGGAATTCAATTACTACCCTGATCAGATCCTGATTGGGAAACGTTTGGTTTTCCTGATCAGGACCTTGTCTTTTCTCTGTGTTACATTCTTTTCAGGGCCTTATCGGATACTCAAGTCAGGCCTTAAACAGAAATCAGGCATGCCTGATTTGGAACTGATGTTTTCCATATCAAAATTTCTACCTGAGCGAGATTGAAAAGCGTAACATTCCAAGTTGGGGCCACTTTTTGAGTAGGGATTATAAACCTAGCCCAGGTCTGAGCCAGGGAGAAATTTCCACACGGGATATTAACAATGACATGTGTTGGGAAAGGGCGGATTCATATTCACACAGCTAATATAATCATTAGGGTCGTCCTTGTGTGTATAGAAAGAAATTGTGTTCAACTTCTTTTGCGTAGTAATCCTTAGAATTTGTATTTCTACGCAGTGACGGATTCACAGGAACTGGAGCCCTAGGCAAACTTTGGCGAGGGCCTATGTGAGGGCAGCTTAAAAACGATAAGTTCAACCCTAGTGGAAACTTTGGATGGGAAAATACCAGGGCCTGACGAGGCATGCCTGAGATTTCTTATCAGGTCCTCATCAGGTTTCGTTACGGTTTTCCCTATTTACCTATGGACCCTACCCTATTGTTACAACCCTATTTGAATCCTATTAAGGAAATCAGATAAGTCCCTTGTAAGGACCTTATTAAAAATAGGGAACGCCTGATTAAATTTCTACTAGGGAAAATATAAAACTCCGAGCTACGAAATAAATTAAACAAAAGCGTAGTTTTTTCTAAAATACAATTAATTCATTGAATACAAGTTTGTGGTATGTGGTTTTATTCAATTTTTATATAAACAATTTTTTTTTTTCATTGGTGGGGGTCCATAGGCCTGTGCCTAGTAGGCCTAGTGCTTAATCCGGCACTGTTTCCACATAAAAGAATTATAATAATGAAGTTTCGTAGTCCAATTCCAAGTCATTAGAAAATTAGTGGGTTGAAAAGAAATCAAAACTTCATTATCAGAATCCATTCTACTCCAAGTACCATTCTACTACTCAGATCGATTTGTTTTCTACCGACTCCAAGGGACATGGGTTCGGGCGATCCTCCTATAAAATCCCATCTCCGAATTCACCTTAAAAAAGAGTTGCACCAACTCGAAACGTCATTATTATAATCCATTCTACTCCAAGTACACCCCAAAACGATGAAACAATCATGTGGGTGAAACTCCGCAGTTCTTTCTGATAACTTGGCTCGATGAGGGACACTTCCTGAAGCGCGAACTTACACTATACTTTTACCAGGGATGAAAAAACTGGAATTTTGATTCTCGTTTTTTCAGTTGAGTTATTGAAGCTTACGATTGGTTATGAATCGGGACCCTCAACGTGTACAGCTCCAGATCAAACCAGCGGAAGATGTGTCCCAGTGGAAGATTGTTCTTACGCCATGTCACTTCCAGCTCCACAATTGATGGATTATGCGCGTGTTGCTTCTTGCGATGGCAGCACCCACCGAAAGTTAATAGTCTGCTGTTCGAACGAGAGAACTCGACGACCCACTATTAAAATACCGGTACTCAATCATCTACCAGGGTTATTCTCCGACAATAGAGGACGAGATCCACAAAAAATCAATGAAGGACTGGGTCCACAAAAAATCGATGAAAGACTAGATTCACTAAAATTCCCAACGAAAATCGAGGAATCCGAAGCACTTCCAACCCCTTCGGAATTGATCGAGTGCAAATTGACAGTGTCAGCGAGAATCGCAGGTGGCGAGGTAACCAAATTAAGCGAATTTCCTTGGATGGCTCTATTGTTATACGGAAAATGTAATTGAAACCTCTACCTTCTCAATAACAAAAATCCCTCAGAATTTCCATCCAACCTAAGAGAATTTTTTTTTAATTACAGCTGGCATGAGAGATCTTTCACCTTTCTGCGGTGGAAGTATACTGACGGAACGTTGGATCCTCACAGCCGCTCATTGCATAGAAAGTGTAATGCTGACTGATCGTAAAATGATGCTTCGAAAAATACGGCTCGGTGAATACGATCTCAGAAACCGAACGGATTGCATAACGGACGATCTTAGGGAGAAAATTTGCACGGATTACCAGGAATTTGATTACGTGAAAACGATAATTCATGAAAGCTACAATCCAAGGGATTCCCGGCCTCAACCGTACGACCTGGGCCTTGTGAAATTATCCCGAAAGATACAGTTCACCGATTACATCCAGCCGATTTGTGTACCATCCGGTCCAATGAATTCTTCCCAAGAGTTTCATGCGGTCGGGTGGGGGAGTACAGGGGACTTCACGAATTCTAATGTCCAATTATCTGTCGAATTGCCGTGGTTCGATTTGGATCTATGTAACCGCACCTACGTAGCCGCCCGACTACCTCTGGGATTCGGCCAATTTTGCGTCGGAGGGCAGGCTGGCAAGGATACTTGTTTGGGGGATTCGGGTGGTCCTCTGGTCACTCCAGTGAGGAACGGAGATGAAGTAAATTATTGGGAATTGGTCGGCGTTACGTCTTTTGGACAACAAAAATGTGGAACGCCGGAATGGCCTGGAGTTTACACTAGCGTTTGGGATTTTATTCCCTGGATAGAGAGCAAAATTAGGAATTAGAATAATTGAAGCCCTGGTGGAAGAAAAGTCAAGGTTGTTTCCAATGCGAGTCGTTGGATCTGATTATTGACTTATGATTCTACATTCAGAAAGATTGTATGGTATTCAATAAAATATCTCAGGTTTTGATGAGAAATCATCACGAATTCAATCATAGGAACGAAAGTGTCTGTGTTATTCGATTCATCTATTATTGCTCCAGGAGGGGGAAGAATGAGAATTCCAAATTTCGCAACTTCATTTACGGAGGAAAATCATTATAGAATAATGAGAAAATACATTCTCAATGAGAGAACTCGCGGTTGGGAATTGATAAGAAATAAAAGATCTTACTTCAATAATAAACTGTATTTTCTTTCCCTCAATATCATCCCTGCTCAAAATGCCAGAGAGATTTTCATGAAAGAATTTTCCGAGGATCTATAATGCGGTTTTTTTTCTTGTAAAATACGGTTTGGAAGATTGACCAACCCCAACAGCAGTTGGAGGGCCCCAGCTGGGTTCCACTCATATAGCACAAATGTCTCAGTAATATCTCCAGAATATTCTGAAAATATTACAATGTCTCCAGACTATTCTGGAGATATTACTGAGACATTTGTGATATGTGGGCAGCTGGGTTCGACCATGCTGGGTAGGACCAGTAGGGATCTGGTTACATGATTGAACCATAGAAGGTAAGACCATGCTGGGTAGGACCTATTCATATGGGACCAACATGGCCCTACCTAGGTCCCCTATGGCCCAAGTAACACAAGAAGTTCTGTGAATGTGCTCGAACGGTCTAAGAAAGTGCTGGACCATTCTTAGAATGTTCGAGCACATTCTCAGAACTTCTTGTGTTACTTGGGAGGTAGATCCTACTCAGCCTGGTTTTACCTAGGTTAGTATTACCCAGTATGATTCCACCTAGGTCGGCACTATCCTGCATGGTTATACCTAACTCGACTGACCTAATATTATACCTACATTAGTCAAACCGTGTTCGATATAGACTCTGATAGCGATAAGCGAATCCTCAAAATTCCAGTAGTATGAAGCAGAACTACTCAGGAGTTTTAATTTCTGTTATATTTTACTAGAACTTCATCTCGCTGGCATTTCGAGATTCCTTTTCCATTTGTGAATGATTCAAAAGAATGTTATGATAGTGATTTTCGGGTGTAGTTGGATCCAGTAGAAGCAAAAGTAGTCAGTAGATGGTCTCGTGTTCTCTTGGTTCAGCTGGGACCAAGTTGGTTCATCTGGAACCAAGTTGGTCCATCTGGAACCAAGTTGGTTCCATGCTGGGTTTTTTCAACAGGGATCATATATACAAATTTTTAGGTTCCGTCAATGCTGACAATAGGATATAACATAATGGCTTATCAAGATGACAATTCCAAATTGATGTCATCAAAACATCCCCTGTAGGTTTGGAATATTAGATGGGAACTGTTAGAGGGTTCCTCAACAGCACCAGGTTCCTTGAACATTTTCGAAACGTTTTGAAACTGTTTGAAATATATCCGGACGTTCTTGGAACGTTTTAGAGCTGTCCATCTGATGTTGGGATTGGTCAATTTTGAATCCTGGGTATTTTACAAGAAAACAAAACCGCATAGATCCTTGGAAAATTCTTTCAACCGAATCTATCTGGCAATTTGTGCAAGGATGATTCCGAGGAAAGGAAAATACTTGCTGAATCGTTTGCCAAACGATTTCTTGTTCCTTCAATCGATCTTCACTATCGTCTCCTTTTACCAGAGCATCCCTATCTATCATTGTAGACATATTGATTCAGGTGTCGCGTGTAATTTGAATTTGAATCAACATCAGTACGTATTTGATTTCGCATATATTTAATATTCATAACTCGCGAAGTTTAAAATTTTCGCATTTCAAATGTAACTTCAATTCCCAGAATCAAATGAATTCGTTCTAATTTCTTTATCGTATTTTGCATAAACAATTCGACATAGTTCGTCTTTTAAATATGAGCACTATGACATGTAGACTGAAGAGATTTCATTTGATTGCTCCCGTTCTCTGGAGAGAAGGTAGATAATACAGCTTTGGGAAATCGCGTTATCGGATATTGCAGATAAATTGAATAATGAGTATTATCACGCCTGTGATACGAAAATATCACTGATTACATATCTAATTAAATTCGGTATATATAATTCGGAGGCACACGTGGAATGATATTATTAATCGCGAAACTCTTCCTCCAGTTTTCTCGAAAAAGACTAATTAAAATCAGAAATCATTAGTTGATGCCCCATGTGGGTATGGAACAATGGCCCAATCATGGACCAGGCCTGGCACAAGACCTGCCTAGTCCAAATGATTAGCCAAGCGTCAATCAATGCTTCTTTCATCACCGATACTGATGAGAAGAGTAATTTGATCCATATTTCAACTCAAAGTTCTTCCTCGGAATACAGTACATGAATCATCTTGAAACGATAGATTGAATGTGCCTTGGCAATCTTGACTGGGACGAGCTTGGGGTTTTCCCAGTCTTGTTAATCCCTGCATGGGAAAGACATCTTGAAATCCTGTAGAGAGTTCTTCAAGATCAGTTGATTTCCGTGTATGATCACATTCAAAAGTAGCCTATTACCATTGAGTCAAGTTTTATTCTTATTTTGATCAGATATATCTATCTTAGTGTGTGAAACTGGAGTCTGGGGCCAATCATGGGGAGGAGATTGGACTGGTCTTGGCCCGATAGTTATGCACAAGTCTTTATCCATTGTGAACTCGGAATTCGGTCACTCATTGAAAACACTGTGCTACTTATGTGGATAACATCGGCTTAAATAATCATCTTAACCTTAGCTTGATTTTCACGTCTGTGCCAAGCTTGTACCAAGTGCAGTTTTTGGCCATTCCAAAGATACGAACAAATGTCCCATGTCTAACTATCCATTGGAAACAGCGGGACAATCATGGAACCAATCATCATGGGTCAAATTATTTCTAAAGGAGGTTTGTTTCTGATACACGTGCCAATCCTGGGACAAGCTTGAGGTTCTCTTCCAGCCCTGTCAATACCTGCATGGGGCATTTCCTTTGGATCACAGAGATCATATACATCGACTGATTGTTTTGCATTCTATTCAGTCATTTTCCAGAATCGAGGGAATACCCTAGACCCTGTTGACACTGCCGTGGTTACAGATGAATTCTCATTGATTTCGATACAGAATCAATCGATTCCATGATATCCTTTGACTAAAGTCATCTATTGAACACATTCCGATTGCACGTTTCATTGAAAATTTCAATCAAACACGGCCCTGCTTGAAGAATCACATTGAACCGATTGATTCTCATTAATTGCGATGCAGAAAACCGATTCAAACCCATCAAAAATTGATTCTTAATGGGTTTGAATCAGTTTTCCGCATCGTTATCAATGAGAATCAATCGGTTCAATGAGATCCTTTCATTATTACCATGACGATGATATTGTTTTGATACTGATTTTCTAGGTTGAAGAATTTTCATTAAATTCCAGGGCTGTGTTGGCAGAACTACAGAATTTCTTCGTTTTTCTGATCCTTCGTTCTATATTCATTGGAAGTGCGGAATTGATCGATTCTCTCCGAGAGCGAGAATCGTTGGGATCACAGTTCGTGGGACGACTTTTCTATTCCCGAAATTCTTGGTAGCCGATTGGTACGAATTTTTAGCCTTCAAATTCTATTGATCATGAATCATGAGCCAAACAAGTATTCAAGAACAATTGATCACGAATCGAACAAATGAAACTGATTTAGGAGAAATTCAGACTAAAATCATGAAAAAGTACTGTTTTTGTACAAACGTACCATGCTTGGTGCCAAGCTTGAGTCAATGTTAGTCAACACCGGGTCTAGCTTGGTTGCTAACATTGGCACCAAGCACTAGATTAATGTCTGGAATGATAACAATGCTCAATGCTTGGCATCCAAGCTTGGTTCAATATTGAAATTCAAAATTGGTTCTATGCTTGCAATCGATATTGTTACCATTATTGATATACAATACTAATTTGAGCTGAATGAGTAGGATACATTTTTCATTGGCGTCCCAGTTTGATCGGACATTCACATTTGAGTAATTCACCAAACTTGGTGACAGGTTCGAGTCAATGCTAGGTATCACCGGGTGTAGCTTGATGGCCAACAATGTTATTAAGCTACTAAGCCAAACTGTTATCAATGCTAGCAGTTATCACCGAGTGTAGCCTAATTACCAACAATGTTATCGAGCTAGGTCAATGTTTAGGATAATAATACCAGGTGTGTAAGTATTAAACCGGAATTTGCCCATAGGTGGCGCTAGATGTCGATGCAGTTACCGACACATCACGTCAGCGGTGTCTTGTTATTGTATTGATATCCGACAAAGATTTCCAACTCACAATAACACGAGTTTCATTCAGTAGCATTAGTTTATTAGAGATAAACATGTCGAGTTTTGTGCCAACAAATTACGATTTGCGGACAGCACTACTTTTCTGTTTTCATCTGAAGAAAACCGCAGCCGAATCGGATCGAATGCTCGTGGAGGCGTTTGATGAGCATGCTCTCGGTAAAACACAGTGTTTCGAGTGGTTCAAACGGTTCAAAAGTGGCGATTTTGACGTCAGGAACGAAGAACGTGGAAGACCACCGAAAAAGTTCGAAGACGCTGACCTGCGAGCCTTGTTGGACGAAAACGACGCTCAAACACAACAACAACTGGCGGATCGGTTAAAGGTGACCCGAGAAGCCATTCCCCTTCGGTTGAAAGCCATGTGAAAGATACAAAAGGTGGGGAAATGGGTTCCACATAAACTCAACGAAAGACAGCAGGAAAACCGCAAAACATCATGCGAAATGCTGCTCGCCAGGTTCCAAAGAAAGTCATTTCTCCATCGAATTGTGACTGGCGATGAAAAGTGGATATATTTCAAAAATCCTAAGCGCAAAAAGTCATGGGTTACTCCGGGTGAACCATCAACATCGACGGCAAGACCAAACCGCTACGGACGAAAGACAATGCTGTGTGTTTGGTGGGATCAGAAGGGCGTAATCTACTACGAGCTGCTGAAACCTGAGGAAACTGTCAATACTCAACGTTACCAGCAACAAATGAACGATTTGGATCGAGTTTTGCGTGAAAAACGACCAGAATACCAACAAAGACGACACAAGGTGATTTTACTGCATGACAATGCACCAGCACACAAAGCAAAACAGGTCCAGGAAACGATAGAGTCGTTCCGTTGGGAGATTCTTCAGCACGCGCCTTATTCACCGGACCTTGCCCCATCCGATTACTACTTGTTTGCATCGATGGGACACGCACTTGCCGAGCAGCGCTTTACTTCTTACGAAGATGTACGAAAATGGCTCGATGACTGGTTTGCCTCAAAAGAGCAACAGTTCTTTCGGCGCGGAATCCACAAATTGCCAGAAAGATGGAAAAAATGTATAGATAGCGACGGACAATACTTTGAATAAGTTACTTTCTATCATATCATTATAATAAACGTGTTTTTTCTGTAAAAAAATTCCGATTTCATACTTACACACCTGGTAAAGTTCTCTGCTGAGCATTCAGCTTTCATATATATCGGAAATCCTACACGCCAAAACATGCTTGTTCCTAGCATCACTGTGAAAAGAAAGTCTTAATCTGTTTGCATCTTAATTTCAGACAATGCTTTTTCCATTGTGTCGGTGATTGTTTTTTCGGCTTAATTTGTTTGCATCATAGATTCAGCCATGAAATGGGCTGAATTTAAGACTTTCTGTTTACAGTGATTGATGTTCAAGACGCTATCAAGGTTTGGTTAGCTATGACGGGCCACTCATCGGCCAAGGCTTGGCATACCATGCTTGACGCCGATCATAGTGCAATTGTCAGTCTTGGTATTACGAGCCTGGGATTATTCAACCAGAATCAGCCTAAAAATGGATTGAGAGGACGAAAACTGTTCAAATTTTTCGACCCGGGTTATCGGTGAGGAAATTTTGCTCCGTATCCCAACATATCACTGTACTTTCCAAGTATATCCACTGATTGAATTGGAAAGACAAAAGAAGAATAATCAAACTCCAAATATTGTATTAGAGATAAAGTTTGGTGCTCTGCTTCAATACCAGAATATAATGTTTGCCCCACTGTGAATGGATTTAATCAGACTAAATGTGTGTTTGCTCATGCAAATTTATTTATATATATAGTTGATCTTGAAAAATTCGTCCTTTCGCGAGTAATAATTTGCGAAACACAGTCGAATTTGGTACCTCCCGTCGATCAACGAAAAGAAAAAATACTTTATCCCTTTTGAGAAGAAATCAACGATCACGGCTTATATGTATTCGGGAAGAAATTTATTTTATATTTATTGTTCATTGTACATTAGTAAACAAAATGGGACTTCCGTATGCGTTGAGAATGCTGTTGAGGATGTTGTTTTGTGCCACGATGTTTCTACAGATCTTTGTATTTTTTAATGCAGATGCACGTAAGTAGAAATTGGAAATTTCGATCAGACTGTTCACGGAGAAAAATTTGGGGTAGCAGATACAGCAATTGCGATGAATTTGACAAAATCCACATATAAATATAGAGATAGCATTTCTGCGGTGGAAATTCTACATCATTTTTGCTGTAAATTGAAAACGTGGCAATTCTACCGCAATCTGATGTAATTTTAACATACGCACTTCATAACTATCACATACATCAAATGTAAATTCTATTGTCGTGATGAATGAAATATAAACAGTATGACAAGCGATATTTACTTCAAACTTATGAAATTTGTACATCAGTCTGATGTAAAATACATGTTAGGATTTTTGAATAAAATTTCAATTGCTCATTCATATATTTTATGCATACGCGAGAACTACGATAATAACTACAACAATTTTTGTTAATTTTCCATAAGCCACAAAGATGGGGATAAAATTTAAGTGATTAAAATTTTACATTATTTGCGCCGCATTTTTATGAATTTTCACTGATAATTGAAATGAAAAAAATTGTATCTTCCCAATTAATTCTTGCTGTTGTGTTTTTTGTTGAATTTGCAATGAGACAATATATACAAATGCAGTTTTGAGCAGTGAAATGAACTTTAATCATTCAGCTTGAATTATCGTACATCTTACATATTACATATTACAATAAGATACAAGACAATGTTATGTCGCCTTATTCTATCATTATCACTAACCGTACCCTATGGGTGGAGATTCAAGTTTTGAATATATATCAAATGTAGGAACAAACTGATACTCGCGGAAAACTGTTGAAACTGTTTGCGCCATCTTTGTGACGCGATTTCAATCATTTTGAACTAAAAGGAGTGTTACAAAGCTTCTCAGTAGTATTGCCAACACAGGCGAGTAGTTTTTGCAGAAGCAATTGTTGAATACACATCAGATTGCGGTAACTGTATATTTGAGAATGAGAATAAAATTCCTGGGAAATAAATCAGATTATCATTCAAAAAAGCATGAGTAACATTAGCAACTGTACTTGTTGAATGTACATTGGATTGCTGTAGAATTGAATAAGTGGAAATGTGGTTGAGCATGCCTTATGGCATCACGTTCGTGAAAAGTAGATTCAGTCGAGTGTAATGGAAAATTTACATTGTTCGTGGTCAATAATATCATAATAAATATATTTTTGGATTGGCGTAATTTTTACAATCTTCCAAAGCAATGATCATGTACGTATCATGTGAGTTTCATCAAAATTGATGTAGAAATTACATTTAAAGTTTTATCTATGCACTGATGTTAAATTTACATTATAATTTTTCTCCGTGTTGTTTTTGAGGTTTGATGATATGATTTTGGATTTTGATCCCTGGTTGAAGCAATCCATAGAATCTGACGAATTGAAATTTCGTGGGATTTGATCAGAAGATTGTGCAAGATTTAATTAGAATCACATTGAAAAAATACTATGATTTGATTGAGGAAAGGTTCTCATCAAGCGAATTCCGAAATGAGGTGATTTTCTCGAATTTTTTTTCTTGAGAAGGAAGTAAATTCAACACTCGAGTTATTCGAAACTCATCAAATGGATTGTAAAGGACATGAGAAAAATTTTCTCAAGTTAAAGGATTCGTATCCCGAAACCTTTTTAAGACGTTTTTCTTGAAACCATGTTTTTCAAGTTTGGCTCCACAATATCTCAAAAACTACTGAACGGATCGCTCTTTTTTTTTTCTTTATTTTGAAGCTGATCAAATTTATTGGAGGATGAACCTAAATTAAAATGACATTCGCCTTTTCTCTTCTTTTTATATCACTTTAAGGAGCGAAAAAAAGATGAAGAAACGGTACCAAAAGTTCGAATGTCTGTCATTTTTTTAATTTCTGGAATTTTCATTGGTTTTATTGGTACAACCTCCAACAAATATAATATATTCTGTAAAAAATTTTTGGATTGTTGATCCCTGATAATTTTTATAAGTGCTGGAGTGGCATAGAAGTGGTACAGATTGATCACTGTTTTTTGAAGTGGTTATGTTTTGAACACATATCAACAATTCCCATGGCATTATTTTTTATTGACAAAAATTTTCGTATGTACTCGAAGATTCAATTAACAAGTTTGAAAACCCCCGAGTTCTTTATTTACTTCCTTCCATGAAAAAAAAATTCGAGAAAATCACCTTATTTTAGTGTCGCTAGATGAGAACCTCCCCTTAAATCTCATTGAAAATAGTTGAATAGGATTCGGTCAGAACATTTTGCAAGATTCAATAAGATTTGGCGAGAATCAATCGGTTTGTTCAACCAAAGTGAAAGAATTTTCTTGTGAAAATTACCGTGAAATTCTAGTAATCGAAGGATAAGTAAACGACAAACTCAAAATTAGGTGAATTTCACAATTTCCAATAGAATCTATTGTCCAATCAATGTTGGACCAAGGATGAGCCTGGCAAGTGCCAAGCCTGACGGAATTGTGAATCAACGGTAGGCTGACAACCTAAATTCGTTGAATACCGGTATCTTGGCAACATTATAATTATTGTTAATCATCATTCTATTGTCAGCATTGGCGGAAACTAAGAATTTTTTCTTACATGGGTGTATATTTCTTCGGATAGTAAGGAACTGAAATTCCCCCTTTCGATGTTTCAGATAGACCAAGCGAGTTTTCAACAAATCGCGAATCAATAGGCTCAACGTGTACAACTCCTGATCACACGAGCGGAATATGTACGCCGCTAGAACAGTGTACTCACGCCATGTCACTGCAAGGTTCCCAAAGAAGGACCTATTTACGTGCAGCTGCTTGCAACGGCAGCACTGCCGGAAGAGTAATAACTTGCTGTTCCAACGGGACAAATGGAAAGACCTCTGTTGTAACACCTGTACCCGATTCGTGGGTATTCCCCGTCGACCGAAGACCCTCCCCAAAGAAAATAGATATCGAATCCCCAGCGATATTGAAGCAGAGGACCGGGGATTTCGAAGCACGTGAAACCCCCTCGAAACTGATCAAGTGCAATTTGGGAGTGGGGAGGAGAATCGTAGGTGGCGAAGTAACCGAACTATACGAATCTCCCTGGATGGCTCTATTGTTATACTCTAAACGTAACCAACACCTTCACCTTCTCAATAACGATGATTTCTTCAAAAATTTCAATCCCATATAATCAAGGATTTTTTTTCTCTTTGATTACAGCTGGCGAGACTAGTCTTTCCCCCTCCTGCGGTGGAAGTATACTCACAAACCGTTGGATCCTCACAGCAGCTCACTGTGTGGAAAGTGTAACGCTGAAGGATCAAGGGATGGTGCTTCGAAGAATACGTTTAGGCGAATATGATCTCAGAAATCGCACGGATTGCATTACTACCGATTTCGGGAGAAAATTTTGTACGAATTATCAAGAATTCAGCCCTACGAAAATGGTAATACACGACAACTACGATCCGCAGAATTCTCGGCCTCAAGCGTACGACATGGGGCTTGTGAAATTATCTGAAACGATACAATTCACCGATAACGTCCAGCCAATTTGCGTACCATCCGGCCCATTGAATTCTTCAGAAGAGTTTTATGCGATCGGATGGGGTAGGACAGAAAATGCCACAAATTCTGATGTTAAATTGTCCGTTAAATTATCCTGGTTCGATTTGGAGCTGTGCAAACGCACTCATACGCCTTTACGTTCGGGATTTGGCCAATTTTGCGCCGGGGGAAGAAATGGCCAGGACACTTGTTTGGGGGATTCGGGTGGTCCTTTGGTCACTCCCGTTGAGGACGATGGTGATATAGATCATTGGAAATTGGTTGGGGTTACATCTTTTGGATACGTACTTTGTGGAACGCCAGGATGGCCTGGAGTTTTCACTAACGTTTGGGATTTTATTCCCTGGATGGAGAGGATAATAGAAGAGCCTAGAGATTGGAGCTGATCGTTGATTTATCTTCCTAAATTCAGACAGTTTGTATTATGTTCGATATTTTTATCTGCAATCATTATAAATTTTATATGATAGGAACAAAAGTTTATACGCTAACCAAGTTATCTATTCCAACCTAACTTCGACCTAGTCGAGGCCCCATGCAGGCAGAATGGGGCCCAAGTTGGACCGGTGGAGGTTCTATTCCATGCTTTATTCTATTTATCAGGCAGGAAAGCGCCCAAGTGTGTATTGCCTATAATGACAGTGGGCCCCAGGCTGGGTCCATCCTCTTCAACCCAGTATTGGGGAATGACGATGGGGCCCATGTTGGCTCAATCTTGGCCCTGTTGTGCTTTCCAATACAATTATGGTTGGTAGAAAATCGAAATAATGAATCTTAGTGCGGGCACATTTGAACTTGGCCCCAATTCAAACCAGCATTAGGCCAAGATTCGGGTGAATTTATATCCCGAGCATGTGCGTACAATCCTCAGCGTGTATGAATTTTGGTCCCACTTTGGTCCAGTTTTGGACCCATATAGGCACGATGGGGCTCAACACTAGGCCCAAGACTGGGCCAAAGTGGGGCTGAAATTCATGCCCGCTGGGGTAGAATTCAAAGCAATTTTCCAATCTCAAAAAAAAAGGAAAGGTTAGTATTGATTGCCTAGTCTGGGTTCATGCTGGGCACATGTTGTCACCAATCCTCGGGCAAAGCAATACAGCCAAGCTGGGAACGACGTTATCATCTCAGGGTTGGCCTTATTTGTCTGCCCAGCTTGGCCCCACGTTGGTCAGCGTGGGCACCCACCCTGGGCTTAGATTGGGCCCGCCGTTGATACACACTTGGGCGATTGGCTTCCCCTCGGATATTCATTAAGTTACAGACTACTCTTTGTGAAAATCCACGCCTAATTAAGCAAATTATGGGAATTCTTTATGAGAAGTGACGTTCAATTATTAGTTGTAATATCGCTATTATCTAGAGGGCACTTGAAAAAAAAGGAATAGTCGCAGGAACTACTTACACTGTAAAAAATTGGCGGTATTAGAAACAGGTCACACTAAATAATGTTCTTTTAACACCACATAGTGTCATTCCCACACCGTGTGGTGTTATTTTGATACCATGGTGTAAATAGTGTGTTAATTATGACACGATTTGGACACCGCTTTTTTTTACAGAGTGCATATTCTGTTTTCGAAGGTCGGTGATCACTTCAGCTGCCTAGGTGACAATGTTATTCAGATAACTGTCGATAAAACATGATTGTGAAATTGCAATAAAGCATTTTAATGAAGTTTGTTGTACCACGACTTTCCTTCCTCCCGTTTCTTTTCTTACCAGACATCCGTTGTAGCAGCTGATTAGTAATGAATCATATATGTACTCAAGAAAGAACGATCGCGTATGTATGGGTAGACTGGTGGAGGAGATTTTACCCCAGATTCCGATATGTTACGTGCTCATATCAATTCAATAAATGAGAAGAAAAAAGAGGAATAATCACATGCTAAATATTGTGTCAAAGATAAATTGTGGTACTTTGATTTAATATCGGTATATATTGTACTCCCCCACCATGGAAGATCCCAACCTTGCACATATATATACATATATATATATATTTATACGGTGGCTCCAGAAGAATCTATCCTGCTGCAAGTGATAATACGTGAAACACAGACCGGCCTGCGTCTGGGAACGTCCCTTGGAAAAACGGAAGAATACATAATCCCCCTTGGAAAGGAAGCAACAATGACGACTCCCTAGTAGAAATTTGACAGGGAATACCCTATTAGAAGCATGGCCTTCGTAAGGCTGCAATAGGGAACTCCTAATTAAGGGAAACTTTGAATTACCTTATCAGGTCCTGACATGGCATCCTGTTTAGGACCTTATAACGATGTGACGCAAGGTTGTTGACAGGTCCCAGTCAGATTTTCCCTTTCAGTGACTCAGACATGATATTCCTATCAAAACCTGATCAGGATTGCCTTGACTCATCTGTATTTGAATTGTGAGATAACTGTCAAGATATCTTGATCAGGACCTGATCAGGATTGCCTTGGCTCATCCGTATTTCAATCATGCGATAACCGACAAGACGGCCGAATCAGGACCTGATCAATTCAGAACGATGAATGTATCAAACTATTCAGAATTTTCACAGGACTCATTAGAAATTTACCTGTCTCTTCTAAATGTTCAACTGAGGTCTATTTGGATCATCAGTAGAATTTCTTCTGTTGGGGGAGTTTCAAAAAATTTGATGAAAAGTGAATTCCATGAAAATTAAATTAAATGTTAGAATATAGCTTAGATGAGGTCGTGATTGGGAATTTCGCTACCACCCGGATCAGGTCCTAATTGGGAATTCAATTACTACCCTGATCAGATCCTGATTGGGAAACGTTTGGTTTTCCTGATCAGGACTTTGTCTTTTCCCTGCGTTACATTTTTGTCAGGGCCTTATCGGATACTCAATTCAGGCTCTGAACGGAAATCAGGCATGCCTGATCTGGACCCGATGTTTTCCATATCAAAATTTCTACTCATCTGTCATCGAGAACAGACGTTTCTGTATTCTGTTGTTCATTATGAATTAGTGAACAATATGGGATTTCCATGGGTCCTTGAAGAAATTTATGATGCTAAAAGCTCCCTCAATTCATACAAAACACAAAAATGAATGTTTAAAAAGAAAAGCACTTTACAGCAAAGAATGCTGAATCGTTCATTCACTGGTGCACTGACCTTATTGCCTGAAGAAAAAACAATGCTCCCACACCGGAATCTTGAGTGCACTGCGGGACACTACCCCAGGCATTAGGCAACCCTAGTGACAGTGGAGTCACTATGGAGCATGAGTGTAGTAGCTTGGCTTAACTCGAGCGATAGCGGCAAATTGCAATCACTCTAACCAAGCCGATGCTGGCCGATTCATCAATTTCTACATAGAAATATTACAATTCATAAAGTTTTTATTGAAGGGTAAAATAAACCGTTGTGCATTATCAATATTATCATCGATTTCTGACAAGAACTCAGACTGATGGTCCTGAAATTTCTACAATAAAAACTTTTAACCCTTCTCCTCCCAAATAACACTAATTTTTGTCAAACTTTCCGCCTCATATCTGTCAATGAAAAAATCATGGAAAAGATGTATGAAACATCATTTTTTACAGCTTTTGACCTCCTCTTTCGAATTGCGTTGAGGAAATTTTCCTAAATTGTAAGCCGGAAAAGTTATGAACCGTTGTTTTGAAAGATTAACGAATTTTTCAGGTTTTTTTTTCGAAAAAAATGTATTTTGAAATGGAAAAAAATTTTCAAAGACATTTCCACCACTGCAAACGTTGTTATAGATGTCCAATCTATAAAATCTTGTTGCTTTTCTCTTGGAATTCGAAATGGCAGACACAAAATGGCGTCCGAAAGGGAAACATGTTTTTTTTTCAAATTTGCGAATGTTTTCTCAAAAAGTATGTGGTTTCGTGAAAAATTCTCAGGAATTCAAATGTCTTGAAATTAGTCAAAAAATACCTCAAAATTTTTTCAGCATGATTTTACAACATTTTTGAAAATATTTTATTGCCCCTTCAGAACAGCTAAAAATTATTTTTAAAAATTATGAAAAACTTCAAGAGTAGTGCTAACGCTGTGTGTCCGGAAGGGATTGAAAAATCAACTGTTGAAAATTTTACAATGAATATTGCACAAAATTGTTTGTCGGAATCAAAATTAGGAAATCATAATTGTCACAAATCTAATATTTATAGAGAGTCCTTATACGATCGGGGCAAACTTAGTTTTTGGTACTGCAATGAATGTAATAAATACATTCGTCAAACATGCTGGAGGGAATCTCATGCTGTATAATAACATTTTCAATTTTGAGAGCGTTTTATTACAATCATTCAATACAGAAAAAAATTTCACAAATTTGAATGAATCTCAAAAATTCAGGAAAAATACAAAAATTTGAAAAAATTTGAAAAATAGAAATTTTTTTTGAAAAATTACAAAAACTATTTTCAAAAATAAAAAAGACTTTTCGATTCACGTTCACCTTCACGCGGTAAGAGTTGGGCAACGATAAAAACATTTTGTCGGCAAAAGGCGTGATATTCATGATGTGAAACGTTTTTCTGAAGGGGCAGAAAAAAAAGATTTTTAAAAATGTTGTCAAATCATGCTGAACAAATTTTAAGGTATTCTTTGACTAATTTTGAGACATTTTGATTCCTGAGACTTTTTCATCGAACTAAATACTCCTTGAGAAAAAATTCGCAAATTTGAAAAAAAATTTGTTCCCTTCCGGACGCTGTTTTGTGTCCGCCATTTTGGATTTCGAAATAAAACCAAGGAGATTTTATAGATTAGACATCTATAACACCATTTACAGTAGTACAAATGTCTTGGAAAAATATTTTCCATTTAAAAATAACCTGTTTTTGAGAAGAAAACGTGAAAAATTCGTTAGTTCTTCGGAAAAACGGCCTATAAATTTTCCATTCGAACGCCATTTGAAAGGGGAGGTCAAAAGGGGTAAGGAATGATGTTCCAGACATTTTTTCACATGATTTCTTCATTGTGAGATATGAGGCGAAAAGTTTCAAAAAAATCAGTGTTATTTGAGAGGAAAAGGGTTAAATACCATTCAAAATTGTTTTGGTACCTTGCAATTTCTAATTTGATGTATCACCCTACCTGTGTCGGAATTTTTTCGGGCGTCCTGTAATGAATATAGGCTCCGTATGGGCTTATAGTGGGTATCCAAACTTGGGATGATTTACTCTGCGACTTGCAGGTTTGGAATATTATATCAATACTGTTGGAGAATGTGTCAGCTTCAAACCGTACTTTACAGAAAGGAAATCAAGTAGGTTCCAGCAAAATTTATTCCATAGAATCTAATTAACATTCTAAGCAGGAATTCTTTACTTTATAGCAGCCGTAATGATGAATAAGGTTTGAATGAAGGTCACGAACTCGAAACACATCCCTAGTAGAAATTTTGATATGAAAAACATCAGGTCCAGATCAGGCATGCCTGATTTCTGTCAAGGGCCTGACATGAGTATCTGATGAGGCCCTGACAAAAATGTAACGCAGGGAAGAGACAAGGTCCTGATCAGGAAAACCAAACGTTTCCCAATCAGGATCTGATCAGGGTGGTAGCGGAATTCCCAATCACGACCTCATCTAAGCTATATTCTAACATTCAATTTAATTTTCATGGAATTCACTTTTCATCAAATTTTTTGAAACTCCTCCAACAGAAGAAATTCTACTGATGATCCAAATACACCTCAGTTGAACATTTCAAAAAGACAGGTGAATTTCCAATGAGTCCTGTGAAAATTCTGAATAGTTTGATACATTCATCGTGCTGAATTGATCAGGTCCTGATTCGGCTGTCTTGTCGGTTATCACATGATTGAAATACGGATGAGCCAAGGCAATCCCGATCAGGTCCTGATCAAGATATCTTGACAGTTATCTCACAATTCAAATACGGATGAGTCAAGGCAATCCTCATCAGGTTCTGATAGGAATACCATGTCTGAGTTACTGAAAGGGAAAATCTGACTGAGACCTGTCAACAACCTTGCGTTACATTGTTGTAAGGTCCTCAACAGGATGTCATGTCAGGACCTGATGAGGTAATTCAAAGGTTTCCCTAATTAGGAGTCCCCTATTGCAGCCTTACGAGGGCCATGCTTCTAATAGGGAATTTCCTGTCAAATTTCTACTAGGGCTGTTCACTTTTGGTACATCGATATTTCAATAGAACTCAATAAGAATCCTCAAACTTCAATGGAAGTCAACAAATTACACTGAAAGTTTTCGAATTTTGTGGACAATTATTGAAGTACACCGAAATTTCGTTGAATTAAGTTGAATTTTGCTAATTTTCAACGAAAACCGAATGTCCCAGAAGTAAACGGAATTCGACAAAATTCAACTGAATCTCTGCACTAGGAGATTTAAATATATATTTTTATTTATCTATTTTTGCTTTATTTTATATTCCCCCTGCAAAGGCTGATAATGGCTCCCCAAACAGACACGAAGATATCTTCAGATGGAATGCTAAAAGATATCTTCCAAAAGTACAAGAACCCACACATCACGCAGTTCTTGAAGATATCTAAAACAATACTCAATTCAGAGATCTTTAAGAACGTTCTTGAAGTGTTTTTAAAGATATCTTTCGGAAGTGTTGGAAAGAAATCCTGTGAAAAATTTCTAAAAGATGTCTTGATTCAAATCATCGCTGAAACGACCATGCAAGATATCTTAAAGATATCTTTTAAACTTCCAAAAGATATCTTCTCAAAGTACAAGGAGTCTTGAAGAATTTTCTCAAAGATATCTTCTCGTATTCGAAAAGGTGTCGTATGCAAAATGAATACATTTCTAAAAGATCTCTCAGAGATTTCTCAAAGATATCTTGAGGAAGAAATCAAGAAATCTAAAAAAGTTCTTCCAGATTTCTTGAAGATGTTTTGAAAATATCCCACATAACAATTTTGGATCACTCCTTTGGATCATTCTGAAAGATATCTTAAAGAATTCGAAAAGATATCTCAGAAACACCAAAAGATATCTTTTGGAAGTCTTCATGTGAGATTCCTTGAAGTTTCTTGAAGGTATCTTTGAAAATTCTTCAAGATATCTTTTAGAATGTTCCGGAAGAATTTCTCGAAATTCTTATCTGGGATCTTTGAGATATCTTGCATGGTCGTCTTGGCGATTTCTTGAATCAAGACATCTCTTAGAAATCTTTTACAAGATATCTCTCCGACACGTCTGAGAGATATCTTCAAGAACTCTTCAAGAACGTTCTTGCAGATCTGTTGATTGAGTATTCTTCCAGATATCTTGAAGAACTGCGTGCTGTGCGGGTTAGCACTGATGCCACAATTGCCAGTACTGGCAGATGCAAACGCACGATCACAGAATCAATGGAATTGACGGTACTGGAAAAGAGCCAGAATGACAACATAAAATCGGTACACGGAAAAAAGGAATTGACTGTAACAGCGGAATCTAATCCCGCTTCGCTGAGTCCTTTTCGCTGGAGCAGCAAATTTTTCGTTGTAACAGCAATCTATTCCCCATCACAGCAATTTTATTAGCCATGACAGCGAATTTTTAGCTGTGGCAGCAAAAGAATGTTAACTTATCCAGCAAATTTCTGTATTCTATGTGGAATAGCTAACAAATTTGAGTGACGAAGTCAACATTTTTTGCTGCCGCAGCTAAAGAGTCACTGTCCCCACATAGCACAAATGTCTCAGTAATATCTCCAGAATATTCTTAAGATATTGTAATATTGTCAGAATATTCTGGAGATATTACTGAGACATTTGTGCTATATGGGTCATAGCTGACAAGATTGCTGTGACAGCAAAAAATTTGCTACTCCAGCAAAAGGTGGCCAGCGATCATTTTCTTTCTCTCTGTGTACCGGTGTTTTATGAGGGCCCGTCGTCTATGAGGCAGTTGAACAATGTGAATTTTGTTCTTTCAAGTTTATTCACTCGAAAATGAGCAATCAAATATGTATTTAAGAATAATAGATCGGAAATTCTAATCAAAACTTTATCAGTATCCTTTTGTGTTGTATCATTTACATCAAACTTGAGTGACTAGCTAACACAAACACATTATGTGATATCGACACAAAAATATGTGTGGACTGTTTGGAACATGCGAAATGTGTGAAATTTAACACAAAATTTCCAACTGTGTAGCTATGGCTTCGGGACGCTCTGGGACACGGGGTTACCGGTCCACACATATTTTTGTGTCGATATTACATAATGTCTTTGTGTCAGCTAGTCACTCAAGTTTGATGTAAATACTGCCAAATGAAATCCAAAATAAGTAGTGAATCAATACAGCTCACAGGTGTAATTTATGAATTTTTTTACATGAATCGAATGTGAAAATCACACTTTTTTCGTGTTGAAACAATGCATGAGAATAAATTGAAAAAAATAGTACTTCAATGAGAATTGAACACGGATCGTCGGGACCGTTGATGTTGATGCTGTATCACTCAAGCCACTGACGATCCTTTGGTTAAGAGAGTTGGTTTTCTTTGCGTATATCAACTTACACTCGATCTTCAAATTTACATATCTAGAAAACCAATTCCCATTAGAATGAAAGCCAGAACCAAAATGAATGAAAATGGATGAATAGTTCTTCCGGAGACTACCAAAGTTACACACACGTGGAACTTTTCTAAGAAAAATAACTCCCACCACTGGTGATCTTCCCTCGATAGATGAGAATAACACAATTTTCATGTTCAATCTGGAGTTGAATAAAATTTGTGTAATTTTGACACTCTTTTCCAATTGTTTGAATGATTTCACATTATAAATCAGTTCAGAGCCGATTACACAAGGGCTGTCTGTAGAAGTTACACGTGTTTGTGTTGAATACTTAACAGAAAATTCATGACACACGGATTTTTTAACACACAAAATTTTCAACTGTGTATTCATCGAATGAAAACCACAAAAAAGAAATAATCAAATTTTAAATATTGTATCAAAGATAAAGTGTGGTACTTTGCTGTGATATCGAAGTGTATTGTTTGCCCCAACAACATGAAATCCAGATCCAATCGAATAGAATTCATGTATCTATCTGTATTCATGCATATATATATGGGTGCCCTTGGAAAATCTATCCTCTTCACGAGATATGGTTGGGTTTGATACTTCTCTTCGATCAGCGGAAAAAACATCTGGCCCCCTCGAAAGAAAAGCATCAGTGTTGAAGATGTTGTTTCGTGTCACCATTTTCCTGCAGATTTTTATATTCTGTAATGCGATTACGAGTAAGTAAAAACGATCGATTTCGATCATATTGTATTCTTTGTGGTTCGATAAAGTGATTGATTATCCTTTGCTACGGTATAGAAGGTAAACTATGCGACACCAGTTTCTTTTGGAATCCGTCCAACAATTGGTGCTTGTTGAGAAACAGTGATTAATCCAAATAGAAACTGTTGTTTTGCTGGACTATGGTAACTCCAACCTTGCCAATATTGCAACTTGTGAAAAATTCCATATTTTTTTTCTCACGTTCGAAGGAAAAAGTCAGGAAAAACAGAAAAGTCATGGAAAAAAATCAGGAAATTTTGCAAGGTCAAGGAAAATCGATACTTGATCGATAAATTCATAAATGATTCATAAATTATGAGGAATTATATAATTATTATGAACAAACTCAACGAGTGCTATTCATTGCGTTTGATGAACAATTTCGACGAAGATTATTCATTTCTAAAAATATTTCTGTCATTCAAATCCTCATTCATTCATTCATCAACGATTTTATGATCAAATTTGCAATCTTGTTAGCTCCGACGGCGATTTTTTAGCTGTGGCATCAAAGAATGTTTGCTCCTCCAGCAAATTGAGGCCGCGGATGCAGTAACACCCTCAGCGCTCGAACGCATTTCAAAGTTGATTCAAGCGACCAGTGGAATAATAAGAAAAAAAAGTTCGTCAAAATGGAAAATCAAAAATACAGCCTTTTAGAGCTCATCAAACCACACATTTTTCCTATGAACAATTTTTTTCTACCATCAATAGTTTATGAGATAAAAATTGAAAAGTGAAAATTTTCATTTCTTCAAAATCAATTAACTTCAAAACGTATTTTGCGATTACTCAACGAAAAGTCACCGGATTGACTTGAAATTTGGTACACGGCTTTGTCATTGATCCCCGAAGATACCTGGTCAGTTCCATATGTTAAAATATTTCATTATCCAATGAATATTCAATAATAAACAAATACTGTTGAAAACGCGCGCTTGTAAGTTTCCATGAAAAAAAGTATCGAGGGAATTTTCGATTTGAAAAAACTCAAAGCGACAAAGTTGTTCGTAAATGTTCGAAGAAGTTTTCCTGAAAGTTTCAGATCAATCGGGGGTAAAATGTGGGAGATATTGCACGTTTTTTACAATTTCTCATCTCGCTTGCCGTTATGGCAACTACGATACACGGACACTGTGCTCGATGGTTCATGAAAGAGTCGTGTCACCGTGGCAAATATTTTATATTTTGCACACTTTTTACTCGATTGATCTGAGAATTTAAGGGAAACTTATTTAAACATTGACGAACTACTTTCTCGCTTTGAATTTTTCCAAATCAGAGTTACTTACATAGGTTTTCGTATCAAGATTCAAAGGTGAAACAAAAGCATTCTGATTTATGCAAATTTTTCACCTATTGATGAATTTCAATTGCATGAAGGAACATGTGATATGATCGAATATGATTTCCAAACAAATTTTTCTTCTGTTGTCAGTGTATTGTCCCGGCGGTATTTATTTTTCGCTCAGTAACTGAAATATTGAACAATAATTGCTCAATTTTGGTATGATATATACAGATTAATCAATAAATTTGGGTTAAGATGTCAACATTTTTAGCTGCGACAGCTAAAAATTTGCTGTCATAGTTAACAAGATTGATATGACAGCCAATAGTTTGTTGCTCAAGCAAAAGGTATCTAGCATAATCAGATTTTACGGTCACATAGAATTTTTTGTCTTCCTGCAAAAGGATTGAAATTGATCGGGGTACATTGGTGTTTCGATCTGTATCGAAAAAGTTTTCCTGAAAAACTAAACCTCTTGTGGCCTATTGAGTGGAGCGAGAGGGAGAATGAGGGCAAAAATATTCAACCCTCTGGAGAAACACTGGATCGAGATGACCCATCCTTCATTTCGAAAAGTTGTAGATATCTGAAAAAGTATCTTCACATTTCTTTGAATGTTGAAAAAACTATCAACTGTAGAGCAAAGCGGGTTTCGGATTCGTATTCTGCAGGTTTCGGCGATGAATTTCAAAAAAAGAAACATTGCTCTACGATGTTTTAAAGCCGAGATATGAGCGATCCAAAAACACTTGGGTCAAACTCACCCAGTGTATCCCACGTGTGAGAAAACTATAAGTGTATCCTTAGAGGATTAAAACACGAAAAAGGAATGTTCTTGAAGTTTGAATCGTTCATTGAAACGAAACGGAAATCCAAACGCGTCAAATTAGAAAAATCATCAATGTCTATCTCCTCCGATCAACTCTTTGGCACTGGGCACGGCGTTTGAAGAATGTCCTGAAAGATTTTGCCCTGATGAAAGAAATCTATTAAATCCAGTCAGTGAATCAGAACATTGAACAGGATTGAATAGGAAGTAACAGGAATCCCATTGAATCTGATTAAATCTTCTGATTCACTAATGGGATTTAATGAATTTTTTATATCAGGATGGATCTTCAACAGCTGAGGATTTTGTTATTAGTTTACCAATTCGTTTCAATGAATGATTCAAACTTCAGCAACATAAAAAGGAGATTATAAGATGATATAGAGAAGAGAGTTGGACGTAACCAGTCGTAAAATGCGAAAAAACGTTTAATAATTCTAACTTCCAATGTTCCAGATAGACCAAGCGGGCGTGCAACAAACAGCCAAACAATAGGCTCAACGTGTACAACTCCCAATCAAACGAGCGGAATATGTATGACGCTGGAACAGTGTCCTTACGCCATGTCACTGCGAGGTATGCAAAGAAGGAACTATTTACTTGCCGCTTCTTGCAACGGCAGCACCCCCGGAAGAATAATAATCTGCTGTTCCAATGAGGGAGATCTAGCACCGGTGATCACAGCAGGTTCCCCCGACCGATGGGACTTCCCCATCGATAGAAGAGGTGCTTCGCAGGACCTCAATATCGAATCCCCAGCGATATCGAACCCGACAAACTATGCCACATCAACACCGAGAACCAAGAATTTCACAACACGTCGAGCCTCCAGCATCTCCTCGGAATTGATCGAATGCGACTCGGCAGTGGGAGACAGAATCATAGGTGGCAAGGTTGCCAAACTCGATGAATTTCCTTGGATGGCTCTATTGTTCTATTCCAGGCGTAATTAACAACCTCGACCTTCTTAATAACCACCCGTGTGGAAATTTCTCCCGGGCTCAGACCTAGGCCAGGTTTATAATCCCTACTTCAAAAGTGACCCCAACTTGGAATGTCGCGCTTCTCAATCTAGACCCCGTGATTCAGATATTCCAGGATTATACTGGTAACTCCAACTGGGGCCCACATGGGTCATGGTTAGGCAACCTAAAATATACCCTTACGGGAGCCAGGGCCTACCTTAGGATGGCCAGGATTGATTTCCACACGAGCCAAACCTCTCCTTCTCAAAATTCCAATCCAACGCTAAGAATTTCTTTTGAATTACAGCGGACATGCCGAATTTCTTTCCCTCCTGCGGTGGAAGTATACTCACGAACCGCTGGATTCTCACGGCAGCTCATTGCGTCCAAGGTGCATCGATGACCCATTCCGGAATGCGATTAGAAAAAATACGTTTGGGCGAATACGATCTCAGGAATCAAACGGATTGCGTCACGAACGATTTAGGAGAAGAAATTTGTGCGGATTACCAAGAATTTGATATTATGAAAGAGATGTTACACGAAAACTACAATCCGTCCAGTGCTCGTCCTCAAGCCAACGACGTGGCGCTGTTGAAATTATCCGGAACGATACAATTCACCAGCAACGTCCAGCAGATTTGCATACCATCTGGCCCGGTGAATCCTTCGCAAGAATTTTATGCGATCGGGTGGGGTGTCACGGAAGCAAACGTCAAGTCCAATATCAAATTGTCCATCAAATTACCTTGGTTCGATCTGGATCGATGTAAAAGCATTTACGGAGCATTGCGTCTGGGATTCGGTCAATTTTGCGCCGGCGGAAAAGAAGGCGAGGATACTTGTGTGGGGGATTCAGGTGTTCCTTTGGTCACTCCCGTGAAAAATGGAAATGACACAGCTTATTGGGAATTGGTCGGTGTTACGTCTTTTGGGTATAAAGATTGTGGAACGAAAAATCGGCCTGGAATTTATGTTGGCGTTTGGGAATACATTCCCTGGATCGAAAGCCATATGAAAGATTAAAATATTTCGAGCTCTGGTAGAAGATTTATGAATTCTCCTAACGCCCACACTAAGAGAAATTTGGCGCCTAGGTTATACTCGGCTCAGAGCGACAGCAGCGCCCATCGGTAAGGACGGTCTACGCGCTGGAACGGAGATTCTACTGTGTTTCACCTGCCCCACTGCTACTCCAAATACTCCGCGTGTAAACTATACTTGTTATCGGAGTAGGAGCTGCTCCGCATTGCGCACAATGTACACTGATCGGAGTAGCTGCGACTCCAATGTCTCGCACAACCGCTGAACCTTTAGTATAGAGGGAGCGCCAAATTTCTCTCAGCGCAGCATTTAGTGTGTGATAGTTGATTTATATTCTAAGCTCAGAAATGTTGTATTGTATCCAATAAATTATTGTCAATTTTTATCCGAGATCATCACAAATTTAGCGACAGGAACGAAAGTTTCGACGCTGTCCAATTTACCTACTCTACGAAGGAGAAAAAATTCAACTACCATTGTACGAATAACGGACAATAATTCCCAGGATTCACGCTCCGTCTTGCCCTGGGGAAAGAATCTCCCTGAAGATCTCTGAAAATTTCGGAGGCTTTCAGTGAAGAGTATTCTCAGATCAATTCAGGAGTGTTTATAGTTTTTCAGGAATATTCGTAGATATTCGAAGGAATTTTCAGTGAGAAATTGTGTCCAATAAAAGTAGAGTTTTTCAGAATATTCCGAAGATTTTCGGAGTTCGAAAAAGTGTTTATAGATTTTCAGAGTTTTTCTGATCCTTCAAGGTTTTCAAGATTTTTTCAGGGTTTCTCAGAGTTTTTTAGAGAAATTCGGAGCAAATTTTCGGAGATTTTCAAAGACACTTTTTCCACCAAGGTAAGCAACCCATATAGCACCCAATGTCTCAGTAACATTCTCAGAATATCACAAATATCTCACTCGAAACATCCTATGTTAAATATTTCTACGAGATTCCATAGATATTGCGAATAGAATATTTCATTACAAATATTCTTAGAATCTTGCAATTGAAATATTGCACATATGATATTCTGCAATGCTCTGGGAATCTATGATGAGGGATATTTCATGTTTGTCGCAAATGAAATTTCAGTGGCAGTAAGAATTTTTATTCATCAGACCCGGTACTTAGTAAAATTTACAAGTCGAGGGCGAAAGAAACCTCTCTCCCACGACCTATTCAATTCCAGTTTCAGAGTATTCTGAATTGATTGGTCTATATCCCACGGAAACGAATTTATCATAAACGCATCATTATGATGACAAAGAGTGGCATTTTGAGGGCACTCAAGTCATCTCAGTGATTAGCTGAGGTGATAGAGGCTTAGTCTATGACTCGGGAAACTGGAGTTCGATCCTCACTGAGGGAACTTTCCCAATCATCGACTTTCAATGTGTATTTCTCTCACAAAGTCATCCAAATCATATTCTATACAACATTTGTAGAGGAATTTACTCTGAAGGAAATTTTTTTTCATCACAAGCAGTATTCCATACCATTGTTAATACACGTAATTATAAGATGTTTTCTTGTATAAAATATCCCTGAGTTGATCTCAGCAATATTTCAGAATGTCTCCTGAATATTACGACAATCATCTCAGTGATATTGCAGAATGTCTCCAGAATGTCACAATGATGGTGACATAAGACATTCTGGAGATATTCTGACAATATTCTTGAGATGTTCGCCAGAATATTGCATATTTCAAATATAATATTCTGGCAATGTCATTGAGACATTCCTTGCTATGTGGGAATATGGCGAACAAAGCATTATGCCAGTTTCATATTCAATTACATGGAAAAAAGAGAAATAGCTGTGGCAGTTTCTCACTTTTTTAGCATCCATTTTTCACGATTGTAGCTAAAATCATTGCAGCTATAGCTATTTTTTAGCTACCGCAGTAGAATATCGTAGCTGTAGCTGCACGGGATTTTTGGATGATATTTGGATAGCCAAATAATTGAGCTGTTGAATTTTCGCTGTGGCAGCTGAATTTCTCGCTGCTACCGCTAAGTGAGTAACTGTGGCAGCTAAAAAATATCTCCCGTAGCTAATTCTTAGCTATCCAAATGATAGCTAATTATTCTTTTCCGTGTACTGTGATCTGCGATTCGAGAGTACACTGGGAGGAAGAAGTAGTTGCAGCAACCTCTTGCATAGTCAATTTTCTACCATCTCCGAAAGTAGTTACCAGCAACCACTTGCTGCACCAACTCATGGGAATAGCTCGTGACCAAGGAAATACACGGAGAAAAAAAAATTTGCTGTGACTGCAAAATACTCGCTATCACAACAACCTTGTTAACTACGACAGCAATTTTTTCGCTGCGGTAGCAAAAAAGGTGTGCTCCTCTCGCGAATTTTAATATCATACAGGGTGTTTCAGAATTCATCATTCGAATTTCTGTGATGCATTCTGCAGCCAAAATGCGATAATTCCCCGTTTGAAGAAAATTTTGTGTGGGGCTTCCCGAGTAGAAATTGATATTGGGTGTTCGATCAGGACCAGATCTGGAAAGCCTCATTTCAAATCGGGTCCTGATATGGAAAGTACTAAGGGATCAGAGGCTGAATGTAACGCACCGTTGCATCAGGGCCCGATGTGGCAAACCATATCTGGCCCATACATTGCTTACCGGATGTGGACCATACATGGCATGCCATAAGAGTGCCAAGTGTTGTAATTTCAAAATGTTGAAAAACAATATTTTTTGGAATTTGAAATTTGGACCTCGTACCGCAATAGATAAAGCACTGAAGAATTATATTTTCATGAATTCAGTTCGGAGTAATCTGAGCGAGAGAATATTTACTCCACCGGTACACTAGTATCCTTGAAGACTCTAAGGTTTTCCAGATCTAATCTCAATTGCCCGAGCAGAAATTTATATCGGGGCCACATAAGGACCTGATGTGGAATGCCTGACTTCCTATCAGGCCCTGATGTGGCATCCACATATGGTCCCGATGAGGGATGTAACGCGCCGTGTAATGTGAGCCTGAGGTGACTATCCATATTTGGACCAGAGATGGAATGACCATATTTGCCTCTGACGTACGTTCACGACAATTCTGTGCTATAAATTTCTAGAATTCGTGGAGAATGAAGGTCTTACATAGATTTTGAAGATAATGCCCAACTGACTTCACAAAAATACATACTTTTTATTGGGATATCGAATATTTCATTATCAAACAAAATCTAGTATTTATGTGGAAGGTGGCGAGCACATAACCTCAAAATAATGGTATATCATCAACAGCCTTTGTGCATTGTTGAAGTTAGCAATAAAGTCAAGTATAAATATATCAATTCGAGATAATCTATGTTTATTGGATTGCGATAAATATTAGATTCAAGAATTGAATCAGACTCCGTAGATATAGAAATTGTATCAATGTCTCTTTTATGATCTTGCACATTTTCAGAGTTTTGTTTACGAATTTTTCGAAATCTTTGTACACGTAAGCGAGAGTACATGCGTTTCCTCTCCTTTTTTGCACCATCCATAATTTACACATGAATAATTCAACACATGATTTACTTAATAGTTCAGTAGACATATGAACAATTATCAAAAATGTTTCTTGATAACACGCGAAAACCCTAAACAGATGCCACAATACTTGTAGAATATTCATTTCGATTGATTTATTGAGTGAACTGGTACTACAACCAAACCCATACGAACTTGTGAAGACAGGAGAGGTTATGGTTGCGTGCGCAGCTTACCATGCTTTCTCCGTTATGGCGAATTTGGCTAACTGCACTGGGGCAAACTCAGGATATCTCTGTCCTTTGTTATCATCATTAATGAATCTCTTATTATATATTCGCGAATTCGCTATAAGTTGCTATAAGTCACTAGGAAATGAAGAAAGGTGAACCACGTTCTGCACACATCAGGATCACAGTTGGCATAGCAAGTCAGGATCAACTATATTATGCCCTTCTCAGAGCCATATCTGGCAAACCCAAATATGGCAAGCCTCATTTCAGCCCGATGTGGCCCACATAGGACCTCGAGATTGCCATAAGATTTTTCTGCTCGGGTGAGTGTTTGAGCTATGAGCATTCTTAGATTTTTTTTCAAATTCAAATAACTCAACAACATTGTGTTCCACATTCTAGAGCCTAACACAATTCTCTTAGTTGGTTTTCTGGAAGAAAAATGCAATTATCCTATCATTATTTGTTCCCGAGCTACAGCGACTTGAAATTTCCTAGCTTCTAGCCAACCAGAATTCAGCAACTGTGAATTACTATAGCTCCGAAACAAAAAATGATAGGATAATTGAATTTGTTCCTGAGATCCGGCGTTTTCCAACTTAGAGAATGGTGTTAGGCTCAAGAATGTGGAACACACACACAATGCTTTCGAATTATTTGAATTTGAAAGGAAGATCTGAAAATGCTCGCAGCTGAAAAACTAAGCCACCAAAAAATTCTTTTCAAATGGGAAATTATTGCATTTTGGTTCCAGAATACACCACAGAAATCCGAATGATCAATTCTGAAACACCCTGTATATAGAATAGCAAACAAATTTTGCTGGGAAAGTCAACATTCTTCGCTGTCACAGCTAACAATATTGCTGTGATAGCAAATAGATTGCTGTGACAGCAAAAAGTACTGAGCAAAATCAGATTTCACTCCGTGTATTTGCGTTACTTAGCACAACTGTTGTGGCAATTCAGGTAACTGATACGATACATGTCCTGTCTCTAACGAGAATAAATATCTGCACTCATCTCCACATCTTCCTGATCGTCTGAAATCTGACAGAACTGAAGGGATTTCTGTCAGATTTCGGTCGTTTCCACAGAAATGTAGAGAAATGATGCAGAGATAGTTTTTATTGGAAATCTCCCAAGTAATTGCCGGAACTACTTTTGCAGAGGGTCGAAAATCGACTACGTAACCCATGTGTGTATGGAACAATGGTTCAATCATGGACCAAGCCTGGCACAAGACCTGCCGAGACTTGTCTTGAACAATTCAATAAACTTGGTCCAGGCTTAGGAATGATAAGATCAGGACAAGCTTGGGCCAATGGTTCGTTCCAGCCTAGTCCAAATGATTCGCCAAGCATCAATCGATGCTTCTTTCATCACAGATATTGATGAGAAGAGTAATTTGATCCATATTTCAGCTCAAAGTTCTCCCTCGGAATACCGTAAATGAATCATCTTAAAGCGATAGATTAAATGTGCCTTGGCAATCTTGACTGGGACGAGCTTTGGGTTTTCCCAGTCTTGTTAATCCCTGCATGGGAAAGACATCTTGAAATCCTATAGAGAGTTCTTCAAGATCAGTTGATTTCCGCGTATGATCACATTTAAAAGTAGCCTATTACCATTGAGTCAAGTGTCATTGGGGTTTTTTCCAGTCCTGTCAATACCTGCATGGGAATTCGTTGTTCATGGAATCTGGAATCGGCATTTTGAATGTTTGTCTTAGAAGTAAAATTGAAATTTGCTCCCTATTGATAACAGAATAAAACACGTGTGGATTCTTAATTGGATGTTTGATCTTCTAGGTCAGAGAATTGTGTGGAGATAAGGTTTGAATGAAATTCACAGAATCGAAGCATATAGTTGAAAATTTAAATCAAATGTTTATTCGAAAAAAAAAACAACAAGAAGAATATCGAGTTAACGCTCAACGATATACGCAACGAATGGCCGTGGTATTTCAGCTCAACCTCGACAACAGGTCACTATAGCAAACTTTATTCGATTCGAGGAAATTTGGCGAGTGAGCCAAAATCTTGAGAAATTTAGAGAGGTTCAGGAAATTTTAGAAATGTGAAGTTTCGATAATTCACCTGATTTTGAACTCCTCTGAATCCCTGTGAAATTTTCTGAATTACTCCAAAAAGTTTCGACCAGAAATTTGTCCACATTTACACGGAGAAAAAAGATTCACTGTGACAGCGACAAATCTGAGAAACTCTCCCTGCTTGAAGAATCCTATTGAACCGATTGATTCTCATTGATTCCGATGCAGAAAACTGATTCAAACTCATTGAGAAACAATTTTTAATGCCAACTTTTCAATGAAAATCAACCGGTTCAATGAGATTCTTTAGGCAGGGCTGAGAATCTCTGAAATTGTTCATGAAAAATTTATGTTGATGAAGTTTGAATCGTTTATTGAAACGAACTGGTAATAAATCCTCAGCTGTCGAAGACCCAAAATCCTGCAGTACATTTTCAGACGACGTTCCCAGTGCCAAGGGGTTAATTGGAGAAGATGAATATCGATGATTTCTCAAATGTGACGTGTTTGAATTCTCTTTTCGTTCCAATAAACAATTCAAACTTCAAGAACATGAAAAATTTTTCTCAAAGCTCTTCCGACGAAGCTCTGATGAATCGTCAACATTTTTCTGACTGCTGAGAAAGAATTCAAAAATTCTCAAACACTTTTTTAATAATCAGAAAAATGTTGACAATTGATTAGAGTTTCGTCAGAATTTTTTCACAACGCAATTTCCCTCTCATCTGTCTGGAAGGAATGGAAAACGTCCGTGCAGGATATCCCAAACTTATCAGTTTTCATAAAAATTTCAAAAATGCTCGGAGTTTGTCACACTTTTGCAGATTTTTGCAAAGAAAGTGCAATGTTCTCCAGAGATTATTCAGGACGTTGTACCAACTTTTCAGCAAAATTCTTTCTTGATGCACAGAGAAAAAAAGTTCATTAAAACAAAGAATATTTCTTTGATTCTAAGAAATACTTTCATTCAATGGTATCTATAAAATTATTTCATTAAATCATCAAGATAAATCATTTACAAGCATGTCGTGAAACTATGTCATGGGCATTGGTACTGGAATTATATTATTTTGGATTGAAAAAATATTTCATTGAAACCAATAAGAGATTACTTTGAGTCAAATGAATATTTTTTCCATTCAAATTTAGGATTTATTCAACAGTGACAATCAAGTAATGTATTCAAATCCGCAATTCTTGAGATTTGTTTTATGAAAGAAATTGTATTATTTGTCAATATTTCATAGTCCATTTTAGTGCTTCTGAGATTTTTGATAAACGGAAATTCTGCGCACTTTGAATCATCTTAGACTTTAATGAATGGTTGAGAAGTCATGCCATCTTGCCGGTTGAACAATGTTGTCACTTTGGGTAAGGATCTGTAATTCACCGTCATAATCTGAAAGAACTATTTATTTGGATCAAGTATTACTTCCTGGGAGGGAAGCAACATTGATTCTTCATATACAAACCGTATAATCAGGCCAGAGCTTGTGAGAAAGTGGCGACACCTTGCAAAAACTAATCACAGTTTGTAAAAGTGAATAAAATTTTGAATGATTCCAAAAATCGATTTCTTCATTTCAATGAATTATGCGGTTCAATCAATCCATGGATTGTATTGATTCAATTCAACATTTGTTTTTGAAAAGACATTGTGTTGAGAAAATATTCCTTCGATTTGATGAAATAAAATTTTCCATTCAACGATGTAATCCATTATTCCTATCAAATGATCATCTTTGAATGAACATTGTATATTCGTTCAATAAAAGTTGAACCCGGAAAGATTTAGTTCTTTGACGCAATGACTATTTTTCTCAGTATATTGATTCCCATATCTTTCTGTGGATGATGAAAACTCTTTGAATACATATATCATTTTTCTTAATCCAAAGAAATCATTAGTTATCACTGATGAAGAAACATTTGTTTCCTTTCAAGAAGTAAAATATCATAGCAAAGATTATATGATACAAAATTTTTGAATAATTAAGATGATAATCTTATACTTATATCCAAAAAGCTAAGTAATAGAAATAAAAGAATTATTCATAAATCAAGAATTGAAGTTTTAATGAAATTGAAAATTTCATTCTCAATGAATGGAATGATTGAAACAAGGTCTTAGATATCTCTTCAAAGAAATATTTCTTTGGTTTGAAGAAAAAGACTCTAATGGAATCGTTTATTAAATTCTATGATATAACTCATAAAAAAGATGAATTCATCATTGCCATGAATATCAGTTATTCAACTCAAAAAACTCACAATCTGAAAAAGTGTATTTCTTTGGGCTAATGAATTTTTTCTCTCAGTGTGGAGAACCAGAAATTTGTTTCAATCCACTTCTGCGTGGAGTTTCCTGGAGTCTAATTTTTTCATGGAAGATGTGAATATTCCAATAGTCCTATTATAGGAATTTTCCTATTTATTTAATGCGATATAATCAGTACATTCGAATGTACATGATCCGAATTTTCCTGTTATATCTCATTGATCAGAAATTTCCTGATCAAACCGATTATATTTGAATGAGATCTAATGGGAAAATTCCTGGACAAAAATCTGATTCATACTGATTGATCACTGAATAGGTTTGAATCGAATCTTTTGAGCAGGGCTTTTGATGGCGGTTTACTTCCATGACAATGTTATCCAAACTTGGCGAAAATAGTTAAATGCAAAGACGGGCGCAAGAACGCAAAATTCTATGACGAAAATGGCAGAATGATGCAAAATAACAATAATTTGCCCAAAACACGGGGAACGAATATCAACACGTATTTAAAACCAACGTTGACCGCACCAGGGACGCAAAATCAGGAACAATACTTTGATTAATTTGGTAATTCATGTTCTTCTGAAATAAACGCATCTTTAACTGTAAAAAAAATGGACCGAATTAATTTGTACTCCCAATATAAACTGCAATATGAGGGCCAAACAGATTCAATTTTATTACTTGCGTTCTACAAACAGGAGACAGGTAATAAAAACTTAGAGAAATGACCTTCCCGACAAACAAAAAGATATCTATTAGCATGTAAAAGATGTCTTAAAATCATGGAAGATGTTTTGAGAGACTTTCTTGAAGATATCTTTTCGACATCTAAAAGATGTCTTATGCGACAGATTTCAACAAGTTTTAGATATCTCAAAAAGGTCTTGCAAAAGATACGTTTTAGACACCCTACCGAGATATGGTGTTGATTCTTTCAAGATACGTTTTACATTTTTCCAAGTACTCCTCCCAATACATTTTGAATATCTTCAAGATATACTTTATATGTGATTGAGATGTTTTTTTTTTAGATCAGTAAGACATCCCAGACAGTGCAAAAGGAACACCGATGTTGGTTCTGAAAAAAAACAAGGTGTGGCTTTTGCCCTTGAACAATTTTCAAGATTTGTAACAGATACCATTTAGAAACTCTTTCAAGATGTCTTTTAGACTACTCTGACTCGATATCTAAAAGATGTTTTTTCAGAAATACCTCAAACACATGTTTCTGACATTTCTTGAAGATGTCTAAAAGGTATCATGTCGATATATCTTGGAGATGTCTCTTTTGTGACGCCATTTAGATATCTGAAAGACATCTTCTCGATGTATCTAATAGATATCTTCTTGAAGATATCGTGTAGATGTCTTTTGGACCCCTCGTGTTTGTTGGGTTATCGGATGTTATAGATACTTTGTTTGGTAAATATCCCTCAGGGGGAAAATTCGGAAAATTCGGAAAATTATATATATTTTGTATATAATTCAACACAGTTTGAATATAAGTCATGCATGATTTAATATCAATTGAATACAATTATGTACTGAGAATTCCTAATTATATGTCCATAAAATTCATGTGATTCAGAGGCACACGTGGAGACAAATTAGGTGATCTGATAATCATTTTATTAAGAGTATATCAAAGTCTCTGTAGCAGTGTTTCCACGCGAACGAAAAAAAATTCCCACTAACTAGAATGAAAAATCCCTAGTTATCCTTTTTTTCTTAGAAAAAAAACAATCCCTCTTCATCCCTCTTTTGGAAGGAAGAAATCCCTGAATATTCCCCTTTTTGGGAAATGAATGTCTTGCCGGGAAAAAATCATTAGATCTAATCGGATCTGATCAGATCTAATCAGATCTCATCAGATCTGAACAGATCTTTTTTTTGGGTTAATCAGATCTGATTAGATCTAACCCTATACATGACTAGATCTGACTGGATCTGAACAGATCTAGTCAGATCTGAACAGATATCTTTATTGGAGAAATCATATTTGATTGGATTTTCCCTTATATCTGACCAGATCTGCTCAGATCTGATTGGATCTGTTCAGATCTGACTGGATCTGTTCAGATCTGTTCAGATCTGCTTTTGCATAATATGACATTCAATTCTCATCAGCATTAGACCTGGTGGATTCTCAGTAGATCTTCCCAGATCTCACTTGATCTGCTCAGATCTGATCAAATCTGATCCTAGATCTGATTAGATCTACCCAGATCTGATTGAATCTGCTCCTATATCTGATCAAATCCGCTCAGATCTGATGAGATCTCATTAGATCTGAGCAGATCAGATGCGATTTGGTGAAGACTCACACTAAGAAAAGTATTCAATTATATATATATATATACTTGATAAATATACGCGTTTGGTAACAATTATCAAATTTCATAAGTTGGATATGGCGGAATCAACATTCAGTTAGATGTAATTATCGATATATACAGATTTACAATTAAGACCTTTTGTCATACCGTTATCAGATGTCAAGATTATGAATGAATAGTCAAATTTTACTATACGCTTTGTAAAATTTGGCTATCAATTCATAATCCTCCATATCTTCATGTAAAAAATAATTTTACAAACCTTTCTGTTTCAGGTTTAGCATGAAAAATAGCGAAAATTCTTATATCTTTTTTCTCCGTGTTTATGCAGAACTGTTTAGATCTGATCAGATCTAACAATATTTACCATAAACCATCTAGATCTAGTAAGATCTGTTTAGATCTATTCAGATCTACTCAGATCTGTTTAGATCTGACCGAAATTTAGATCTGGTCAGATCTGACGATTTAGATCTGCTCAGATCTGATTAGATCTGATGATTTTTTCCCGGGTTGTTAAAGATACATTCTAAATATCGAATTTTAGTTCGGGTTTTGTATTTCCATAAAAAAAATTATCCTGTCTAAAAATCCCACAAAATCCCTCAATCCCTGTTTAATCCCTTAAGAGGTCCAAAATCCCCAAACTGGGATAATAATCCCTGAAGTGGAAACACTGCTCTGTAGCAACCCCAAATCTCTCCTACCAGTTTCCGCGTGAATGATTTTGAATGAAGAAAGAGATTGAGAACTGCTACATAAAGAAAAATGAAATTCGCTGTGACAGTGAGACCTAATTTTGCTGTGATAGCAAACTCTTTGCTGCCACAGCAATCTTGTTGGCTGAGACAACGATTTTTCCGCTATTCTGTACACCGAGTGTTTCTTAATTCATCATTCGCAAGTTTGTGGCATATTCTGCAGCCAAAATGCAATAATATCCCGGATGAAAAAAATCTCTTCGAGGCGTAGTTTTTGAGATATGACGATTTGAGAGTTTTTTTCTCAAATCCAATTCACTCAAAAGCATTGTGTAGTGCTACACACTTCTCAACTCCATCATCTTTCAATCGCAAGTAATAGTGATTCGAAATATTTCAGCTCCCAGCCAATCAGCATTCGACAACTTCGAATTATCATAGCTCCAAAACAAACCATGAAAGGGTGGTTCAATTTTTTTCTCGTTTCCCAACCCTATTCAAAATGTCCGACAGATAATTTTCTGTCAGGATTTGATCGGTTTTTGTCCCAAAAATGACGATTTCTGACAGATCCAGACAGAATTTTCACCGGAATCCACCAGGTTTTGTTTGGCTTTGTCTGGCATTCCAGCCTGTGCAGGATTTGGTCGGTTTTTGTCTCAGGAATGGTGATTTCCGACAGAACCAGACAGAATTTTGACCGGAATCTGTCAGGTTCTGTCAGACTTTTTTAATAGGGAACTTGGCGCATGGCGTTGAGTCTGAGTGACAATTTTGCTCGTCCTGTAAAACATTTGCTGCCTCGGTTGCCCTCTCAGCAATCCAGCCAACCGCGACAGCAAATTTTCAGCTTGGCTAGCCAAAAAGATTTGCTACGTCAGCAAAGTTTTTTCTCCCTGCAGGGACTTCGAAGTGTCGTTAACGGCAACAAAGAAGTCCCGTTGAAAACAATCACGACTATACAACGTGCGCAGAAACGAATTATGAAATAAATATCAGATGGAATCGTGGCATCAATTTATTCTGATCGATCTTTTCATTGAAAATCACATTGAAGCACTGAAGAATGAAATTAACGAACGATACACGTCTCACCAATATTTACACAGTTGAAAATAATTAACATACAAATCGTGTCAGAATAGGTCTACACCGGTTCAATGTTGATTCAACATCGAATACCTGTTGTTCTAATATTTGAATTATCTAAGCCTAAACAATTGTATTAGATTTCAGACTTGTGTCGGCAATCAGTTTGAATAGAATTTGATGTAATTTTTACATGACTTATCGCGTCAGTGAATTTCAAATGAGGTGCGAATGAAGTTAGGTACCTGTGCTCTGATATCATATTGTATTTTTGTTTTTAATGAAACAGTCAAGAATTGTATTTTCTGAATCTAATTTTGAATTGACTCATGTGGAACATTTTCAACACTTACGAATCAATTTTTCCCGACCAAGTGTCCTTCGAGCTTATCACGGTGATCCGAAATGGATTTCTATCGCCTCGCTGATGTTATTTTTATTTCGAATTTGAGGTGGTCATCGGTGCATGACATAGCTGTTCACATAACTTTTGATAAGACATGTTTGAAGAATCTCAATACAATTTGTTCGTTGGACAACGACTTTTCTTCCCCTGATTGTCTCCCATTCTTGACATTTGGCACAGCCAAACTACGTGGATTTTTGTCCTTGAAATTCGACCAATCGAATAATCAATCAAATATGTTCTTGTGGCGGAGATTTCACCCCGTGTCCCGGAATATCGCATTCTCATATTTGCTGATTGAATAAGAACAGAATAGAAATAATGAATTTTAAATATTGTCTTAAAGATAACGTATGGTGCTTTGCTCTAATATCGGAATGTATTGTGTTCCCCCGCCTCAGAAGTGGCGTGTTTGTGTGTGTATATATACATATATGTATGTAGTTGCTCTTAACAAATCATCGCTCTCTTGCGAGTAAAAAGCCGTAAAACATTGTCGAGTCTGGTATTCTCCATTATACTTCAGGAAAATGCTGTTGAGAATATTGATTTGTGTCACAAGTTTTATATTTTGTCATGCGGATACATGTGAGTAAAAATGAGGAATTTCAATGTCTGGACCCAAATTTTGGAAACTGTGGTTTGATCAGTGAGTCAAGACGTCTTGAAATCCTGTGCAATGTTCTGGAAAATCATATGATCGTTAGAATCGTGCTGAGCTCCTTCCCTGGTTGGATCAACTACGATATGCACAATTATTCTTCAGCTATTACAAATTCGAAATTTAATCCCTGCTCATTCCATGGGAAGAATTATTTAGCTGCAGCAGCTGAAGGGCTAGCACGAACACGGGCAGCTATTAAATTGGCCCATGTGGAAATGGAAACACGGGCCAGTACTGGTAAAGATGTTGAAATAATAACACCATTTGACATAAAGGCCAGTACAACATTCATCACCACGGCGGTAGCGATATTTGATGTGAGCCTGCTATGGGGAAACTCTGGCATTGCAACAGGATCAGTTGTTTTGCCAGAGCTGGATGAGAAATGACAAGAAGAAATTCAAACCCGACCCAGTACTGGCACAATACCGGTAACCAAAGTTACGAGAAGTGATCATATTTCAAGTAAACAGAAAAACACATTGAGATTTTACTTTGAAAATCTGAATGATTCATTGTTCTCACTATCGTCATCGGAGAAAAGCACTTTGGAAGTGATTTCTTAAAAGTTCACTGAGTGAGGATCGAACCCGGATCCTGCGAGTGAGAAACTGAGTCTCTATCACATCAGCCAATCTCCGAGTTGACGACGAATCACTCAAATTGCATTTTATTGTGACGGGACTATTGAAGTCATACAATTCACCATAGATTCCGTAGTGGAATAAAGTCCTACCAATGCTGGCACATTGTTGTCTCTCAAACATATTGAATGATGATACCAACTCTGGCCTAATGCTGGCAAGACTTTGGCTCCCTACAACAGCTGAATTGCCAAGATCGTGATTCTAACGTCAGTTGACTACCGATTCCATAGTCAACCAGTCCTATCGATACTGGTACATTGTCATCCATCGAACATATTGAATGCTAATACTAACTCTGGCTCAATACTGGCGCAGTATTGTCTCATCAAAGTAACCGTGTTATCAAAGTAACGTTGCATCGATTTTGGTGCGGTTTCTGTACGGTCTGGGTATTCTCCGAACAATATTAATCCGATACTGGCTCCCCTGGTTAAAAGAACCTATTAATTCTGACCAATTCTCATTAAATTACAATTAAACGTGGACAATGTTCTGACCAAATCTCACTGGTGATTTTTCAATGAGATTTGGTCAGAACTTTCATGTGAATCTCGTTGAATCTGACCAAATCTCACTAAATTACGATTAAACTTGGACAATGTTCTGACCAAATCTCATTGAATTTCATTTGTCAGATTCAATGGATTCTTTTTACCAGGGTCAAGACCGTCTGAAATCTAGCGAACATTTGGCGCCAGTTGGAAAACTGGTGATTATTCTGAATGGGCACAGTTGTTTCTGCCGAAGTCTAGCAATTACAACTTTGCCAGTACCACGCCATTTGTCAACTCTGGCTATTTCCACATGGGTGGCTGCAGGAGCTAATCACTTAGTTACTGCAGCTAAATTATTTCTTTTATGCAGCATAACTTGTGTGCTTGGCACGGTTGTTCCTAACCAACGCTTGTTTTCACGCTTGTGCCAAGTTGTGCGCCAATGCGGGAGCACTTCCTGGCACATGTGCCAACCTTGGGACAAGATCCTATAAAAGGATCCTAACAAGGTATGAAGGTTCTATAAAAATCCATCAAATCTGGGCCGGATTTATTATTCCTCCTGAAAATTCAAAATATGAAGTTCCTTCAAGCAATAAGAAAGTGAAATTCTCATTTCCGATCTTGCAGACCAAACAGGTTCAACGTGTACAGCTCCAGACCAAACAAGTGGAAGATGTATGTCGCTACAAAATTGCATTGACTCTATGCCACCGCAAGGTCCACAATTAACAAACTTCACGCGGGTTGCTTCTTGCGACAACGGCACATCCGGAGAGGTGATGATTTGCTGCCCCAACAAGGGAAATCGAACACTTACCTTGACCCCGCCTGCGCCCGATCCACTGATGTTCCAAAACGAGGAAACACTTTCTCCACTCAACAACGATATTGAATCCCCATCGATATCGAAACCAACAACCTCCTCTATCAAATCTCCACTAAAAATCAAGGATTTCCAATCACTTCGAACTTCCTTGAAATCAAAGTACAAATCGAGAGTGGAGAAGAGAATCGTAGGTGGCAAGGTAACCAAACTAGCCGAATTTCCTTGGATGGCTCTATTGTTGTACACTAAAAGTAGGTAACTTGAATCTTCACCTAATCAACTCGATAACGACATTTTCTCACGATTTCAATCCAATACCAAGAGTTTATTTCAAATTCCAGCCAACGCGACAGGTCTTTTTCCTCGCTGCGGTGGAAGTATACTGAGAGATCGTTGGATTCTCACGGCAGCTCATTGCGTAAAAAGCGCAGTGATGTCGGTTTCCGGATTCGAATTGCAAAAAATACGTTTAGGTGAATACGATCTTCGAAATCGAACGGATTGCCTACCGGATCATTTCGGGACAGAAATTTGTACGGATTACCAAGAATTCGATTACGTGAAAACAATAATGCACGAAAACTACGTTCCGAACAGTTTCCGGCCTCAATCGTACGACGTGGCGCTTGTGAAATTATCTGGAACGATACAATTCACCGTTAACATCCAGCCGATTCGCATACCATCCGGCCCGGTGAATTCTTCACAAGAATTTCATGCGATCGGATGGGGCTCTACAGAAAATTCCACTTATTCCGATGTGAAATTGTCCGTTAGATTATCCTGGTTCGATCTGGATCGGTGCAACCGCACGTATATGCCAATACGTTTGGGATTTGGACAATTTTGCGTCGGAGAGCGAGCTGGCCACGATGCGTGTGTGGGGGATTCAGGCGGTCCTTTGGTCACTCCCGTGAAAATCGGAAATGCTATAGATCATTGGGAATTGGCTGGGATTATACAATTCGGATACAAAGATTGTGGAACGCAAGGATGGCCTGGAGTTTACACCAGTGTTTGGGATCACAGTACCTGGATAGAGAACATGATGGAAGGTTGAAATGATTGGAACCCTTTCAAATCCCTGTTATTTAATATAAATTCAGAAAGATTTTATTTATTTATATAAAGTATTCTAGATGTATTTTAATAAATTATTCTAGATGTTTATTTAGAATTGTCACAAATTCATTCATACGTTATCGAATTTATCTATTCCACAAGGGAGAGGAACTGCCGCGCGCGACATCATTGGAAGAAAAAAGAGGAGAAATGTTTTCAACTCGGATCTCTCTTTCCTTCTAACGATGTCGCGCGTGACAGTCGCTAGCATAAGTACCCGGGGTAAGTTACCTCATCCAAGCAATTAGCTACAACTCGGACAGTTGTTGGATTACGTACTGCCCCTTGTAAGAATCTATCCACGTCAAATTACGCAAATAATGGAAAATGATTACTAAGAAAGTTCTAATATGGCGTAGAAAAAACTAGGCCAATTTTATATTCAATTACTATGTGGATTTGAAGAACCCTTTGTCCCATATAGAAGTTCACAATTGGCGCTAGCATGGTGCAACGTAGATAAAGTATGGCCGAGGTTTGGCAACCAAGCATGGCGCAAACCTGAAATGATAACATCATTTTATGATGCACCAACGTGTTTTTCCAATGAAGTCTCATCATCGATTAAACAATGGCAATAAAATATACCATCATTGGCAAACAATTGGAAATTTTGTTTGTCAATGCTGCGCCAATGATCAAAGTAAAAAATATTTAACCCAAAAATATATAAAAAGTATGCGCATTTCGCAATTTCTGAACATATGTTGTTTGAAGTCTTATTGTTTTTCTCTCATTTGTTTGTGAACAACTCGGCGTCTCTTGTCAGTAAATTTTGCCATGAGAAGTGGACACAATGTAATGTCCAAAGACTTACTTAAGCCTTATGTATTCTTCGTATACGCGTTTCACCAATCGCGAGAAACACTTGATTAGTAACGTAGCAAAAATATTATATAGGTTGCCAATATTGAGCCATGCTATTACCAATGATCGGCGCTACATTGAAAGCTAATTTCTACCGAAACTAGGCCAAAGTTTGGGACAATATTGAACCACATTTTAAAGTATCCTGGCGTTGAATGGAATCTATCGTTTAGTCAATGTTGGGCCAAGGAAGAGCCAAGCTTGGTGCAATTGTGCCACAATAATAGGCTGACAAACGAAATCCGTCGAACACCGACATCGGTGCAACATTGTATTTATTGTTAACCAACATTGAAGATTTATAGATTGCCAAGCCTTGTCTGTCAGTATTGCGCCAAGCTATATTTTATTGTCAGCATTGGCGAAGCTCAAAAGTTTTTGTATGGGGTTCTAGCATAAGTGCTGTAGAATCCGAATATCTGTACATTTAGCCCAATTTATTTACGTCGTCATTCGTGAATTCTGTCAGGTTCCACGTTTTTTCCATGCTTTTCTATAGATTGATGCTAAGTAGTGATTTTTTATACCTATACGTGGTGAATATTCCATACAGGAAGCCCATGGACAACATGGAACATAGCCGATGACCGGCCAATATGTGGCTCGTGTTGAATTGCCAATGGTTGATCCCCCATTGCTGGCCCAGGTATGGCCCATCACTGCTTGACAAGGTATTCAAATACCAAAACTCTCGATAATAAAAAAGTCTACTGAATCCTACTGACTAATAAGACTTAATACAAACTTTGCAACGGGAAATGACCATTCAAATCCATTCAAACCCATTAAAAACCGGGTTACCTATGGGTCCAATGAGTTTGAATTCAAATGGCATTTGCCATTGAAAAGTTTTTAACACTCAATGCGATCCGATCTCAAAGAAAGGTGCTGTTTCCCAGGGATCACATTGGGCCGGTCATCAATTCTATCATCGGCCGTTTATTTTTCGCCATTGCTGGGTCTAAGTTATCATTCAGCCGTCAACTATTGATGAGTTCCATTACCGTACGATTAATTCCGACTATAGCCCAGTCATGAGCCATTACTGGGCCGATCGTAAAACACTATTAGGGATGCTGAGAAAAACTTCTAATTCTCATAAAGTGCGAGTCAATAGTTTCAAACGATAAACGTAAAATTGAATCATAAAGATCACTTGGAAGATTCACTCCAGAACCCCTGTTCAATGCAACCGTGAGTACAGTCGTGTCACTGTGACGGTTCATAATTTGAAAAACTATCAATATCACATGCAATTCCCAGTGAAAAACGCTCATTTAATCCCATTCGTTATTAACAACTCATTAATGATTGCGAAAGATCATTAAACTCCACTGAAATCATTCAAACACCAGTTTTATTATAGGTTTTGATGAGTTGAAATTGTCATTTCTTATTGCATAGAGGGTATTTTTAACCAGCGGAATTCAGAATCGATGTCTGGAATTCCTGAAATCATGATGAACTAGTTTTCTTTCCTGGCGGATAATTACCCTGGTAAAGAAAACTATCTGAATTTCCCTGAAACATGAAATTTTCAGAGAAATTCAGAGGAATCCAGGAAAATTCTGCGTGATCAGGCAAGCATTCAGGAGGATTCAAAGGCGAGTCGATTGGGAAAAATTGTGCGTTGGACTTTTCAGAGGGATATGTAGGAGTTCAGAGAGATTCACAGGAATTCAGGGAGATTCCAAAATCAAATGAATTCAGTAAAACTTTTGCTTCGAGATTTCAGAGACATTCCAAGAGTTCCAGAAAGATTCAAACGCACGTGGATTGAGAAAAAATTGTGCGTTAAAACTGTCAGAAAGGTTCAAAGAAATTCAGAGAGATTCAGAGGAATTCAGAAAAATTCAGGCAATAGTAAATTGAGTGGAATTTTTGGTCCAAGATACCGTAGGGCCTCCGGAAGTTCCAGAAAGATTTTGAGATAAATAAACTCACAAAAATTTTACGTTGAACTCTTCAGAAGGATTCATAGAGATTCAAAGGAATTCAGGGATATTCAAAGATCAATGAATTCAGTAAAATTTTTTATCTAAAATTTCAAAGGTATTCATGGAGTTCCAGAGAGAATCACAGGTGAATCAGGAAGAAGTGTGCGTTGAGGATTTCAAGAGGATTCAGAGGAATTCAGGAAGATTCAGGGAAAAATACACAGAGAAAAATTCTGTGTTTGAAACTTCAGAGGTATTCAGGAATTTTCAGAGTGTTTCAAAAACAATTGAATCAGGGAAAATTGTGTGTTGAATTCTTCAGAAAGGTGCAGAGGAAAATTCCGAGAAAAATAAATTGCGTAAAATTTTTGATAGAAAAGAAGAAAGGAAGAGATTCTAATACAGGTGAAGTAGGAAAAAACGTACTTTTAAATTTTCAGGAAAATCTTTTAGTTTAAGATTTCTGAGGCTTTTACGGAGTGTCCGATGCCTCAAAAAGAATTCATCCAGAGAGTTTCAGAGGGATTCAGTGAGTTTCAAAGAGATTTGCAGTGATTGGGAATTGAACTATAAAGTGAAATTCAGAAACCCGAATGACAGTTCAGGAAACTATACATGCAAAAAATTACAAAATCATTAAATTCATTGTTCGAAGTGCCCTCAATTACCCAACCATTCCGATGGAATAGTACCAACGAAAATATAATTGTACCTTGGTGGAAATATTTCTCAGAGAATTTCTGAAGACCTTCTGAAAAACTCTAAAATTTCGAATATTGTCTGTAAATCTCTGTAAGTCTCTATAAAATTCAGAATAATCCTGAAAATCTGTGAAAATATTCCAAGCATTCTTCAAAACTCTGAAAATTGGAATTTTCACCAGGGTAGATTGAGGAGCATTCAGGAAAATTCAGAGAAATTCAGACCAATTCGGAAAACTCTTCGGAAACTGAATACATGAAATTATCAGAGATTCAGACGGATTCAGGAGAACTTAGAGAAATTCAGAGGAAGTTTTCCCGTGTGGAAATATTTTGCTGAAAAATGTCTGCAAAACTATGAAAAATCTCTGAAAAAAAATGAAAAAACTCTGAGAAACTCTGACAAACTCTGAGAATCTCTGAAATTTCGATGAGAAATCTAATATTTTTGGGACATTCTTTACAGACTTTTTTCAGACTTTTTTCAGAATTTCTCAGAGTTTTTTCATACTTTTTCAGAGAAATAGTAACGAAATCACACTCTGAAAAAACTCTGACAAAACTCTTTTCAGAAATCAGGAATTTCGGAATTCAGATAAGTTCAGACAAATTTGAAGAAATTTAGAGTGGTCATTCCACGTGGTTTTTACACTCAAATTTGAGAACTTCCAATGGGATGATTTTTTTTTCGATTCTTGGTCAAAAAAAATTCGATACGTATTTTTTTTCTTTTTTTCGAAAATATGATTTTTTGGAAATCTGACACACTTGAAATCTCCTAATTTTCGAGCGCTCGTTACTCACCGACTTTCATCGACATAAAAGTTAGAATTTTGTCCTCCAGTTTTCAATTCTGTAAGTTTCATAATGAATATAATTCGTGTTCATTGAGAATTGTTTAATTGAAGAAGAAAAAGTGAAATTTTTAAACAGTAATCTGTGAACAATTCCGAAAATTTATAAATCATTTCTATGATGGTGAGTATCGTAGTTCTCGAGATATGAATTTTATTGTATCCGCGGTCGAGTCAAACACTACGCGCGCGCAGCGATCCATCTTCCATCCTTCTGATTTCAAATTCGTGGAAATGCAAGAAAATTATTGAAAAAACAAAAAGCATGAATATAAAAATATGTCATATGTTCATAAATAACTCGCCACAAATACGATGGAATCATTATTTATTCGTGAAAAATCATAGAATCAATAACAGAAATTGCCGCACTATATTTTTGGAAATAATGTGTCAAATTTTCAAAAAATCATATTTTCGAAAAAAAATCAACCCATTGAATTCTGAAAGTTTGAGTGTAAGAACCACGTGGGATGACCCATAACATCAAATTTTACAAAAGCACCTTCCACTTTCCAATGTAAAAACATTCTTTCTGAAAATTCAGGACATGTGACTGCAATTTTTCACAACCACTTTGTTCTTAGTTTTCTTGGAATACGCTCCGAGATTGAGTTGAAAGGGTATAGCAGGATAAGGCGGTGAAAAGTTCCTTTGAACCGATCTGATTCGGTCTTGAGTCATTCGATTCGTCATGGAAATAAGTAATTTGGCCAAAATTTCAGATCCCAATTCCATCCCTATCGGCCGCTAGAGCGGAAAAACGATTGTTCAGGGTTCCCTTGATATCTCAGGCACTACTCTATCTTTTGACATGGAGTTTGGAGCAATCGGAAGCTCTTTCAAATGCGCACAAACGGTGATTTTGACGGGAAATTTGAATTCTTGGTGGCGTTTTTTAACTTACAAGCGTATTTTTTTAACATTCCCTCGAGAGGTGCAAAAAATAAAAATTCGTTTGTGGATGTGTTTTTGATGTACTTTTAGATGGTGGAAAGAAAATTCAAATCCTAGTGGTACAAACCACTAAAAAAGTTGAAAAGAAACACCATTTTTGGGTTTTTTTTTTCAAATTTTCCGATTTCAAAGTGCACCCAGTGTCTTTGAATGTCCTTTCAGGCCATTTCCATTTCAAATCGACCGGTCCATTCTGGTCATGATTTTATTTTTCAATGAAACTTAGATATATTGTTTTTTGGTCGATTCCATGAGACCCGTATTTTTTCTTTTGGCGGAAAAAAAATTGGTTCGCGATTTATCGGGATTTTTGTTTTGGGGGTGAAAGATGATTTTTCCCGTTGATGAGATGCACTTTTTTTTCAAACTTACATAACTTTGTCAAAAATCAACCAATTTTGATGGATTTTTTGTCAAATCATTGTGAAAGTCCCTACTTTTGAACAAGCGTAACCGGAAAGGACTATTCATAGTCATTAATTGATTATTCAACAATAAACAAAAAGTCAGAAATTTTTTCAAAATTCAATATTTCAAAAACAGTTTTTGATTTCTGAAGAAAATTTATTCTGCTCAAAGTAGAGAGTTTGAACTCTATTCTGGTCAAGTGCTAAGTAGCTAAATTTTTTTTTTTAGGAATTATGATTTTTTGAAAAAAAAGTTGTCTTGCCCGTTACGCCAGGGTTATTTTTCATATATAACTCAGCATTAAGGTGATCCAAATTTCCGTCATGTTTTTTTTCTCCGGTGGTTAACTGGAATATGGAAATTTGTGATGAAAAATGCATCCTCAATTTTTTTACGAATTTTTGGAAAAGACTTAGGGGTCGCTGTGGTCGCGAGAAGATGAAAATTGGCATGTACGTGAATTTGATTTTATTTTCATATGACACGAGAATATTCTTGTGTTGAGTTCTATGGAATATTATAGCTGCATTGTTGGGCTATTTCCATGAATTCTTCCGATGAAAAAAATTTCGATTTGGTCAGCGTTCAGGTCTTGATTTCCTCAAATTTTGGAAGAAATAAAAATTCAAAAGGCCCAACAAGTGATTGTATGTGAGTCAATGCAAATCTTTTTCGTAGCGAAATTAGCTCTTTGGTCTGAATTTCTTTTTCCCCTTGTCCATACATTCCAATACCCCACCTAGGTGGCGCTACAGTCGTTCAAATGTTACCGAAAACAGAATTTTCACCATCATGGATGGATTTCATGAAAAATTATAGCATAGAACATAGTAACATTTGAACGACTGTAGCGCCACCTAGGTGAGGTATTGGAATGTATGGACAAGGGGAAAGAGAAATTCAGATCAAAGAGCTAATTTCGCTATGAAAAAGATTTGCATTGACTCACATACAATGACTTGTTGGGCCTTTTGAATTTTTATTTCTTCCAAAATTTGAGGAAATCAAGACCTGAACGCTGACCAAATCGAAATTTTTTTCATCGGAAGAATTCATGGAAATAGCCCAACAATGCGGGTCTCATGAAATCGACCAAAAAACAATATATCTAAGTTTCATTGAAAAATAAAATCATGACCAGAATGGACCGGTCGATTTGAAATGGAAATGGCCTTCAGGGAGTTCCGGGCAAAAATGGCTCAGTTTCGTAGAAGTATAATTGGATCTCATTAGATCTCATTAGACCTTATTGGGAAAAATGGGAAAATCGAGATAATCTCAGGTTTTGATGAATGCACATGGATCTAGGGAAATCTGTGTGGCTATAAAACCTCATTCCGTATCTAGATCTTCATAAATCTGAATGAATATATTCAAATCTAGAGTAATTTGAAGGGATTCAAAAGCTGCCTCATTCGAATGTCTGTCAATTTGAATTATTACTTAATAAAAGCTGCCATAATTGATTATTTATCTCATGCCAGATATCTGGATAAAATTGCAAGGCTGGCGGAAACATTATTCACGATTTTTATACATGATGGAATGACGGTTTGTATTGAAGAAAATTCAGATAATGACGAGTAATTTACACGCCCGAATCTTTCTTTGACTTTTTATAAATATTTTTAATTTCCAAATAGAAATTGTTGTTTTTTTCTGCTTACATATATGTAAGGCAAAAGAGGTTAATTTGTAGTTCATATACAGTCACATTTTGATTGAAAAATGGTAATTGTTAACAATATAAGTAAGTGCAACTCCAACAGTACTGAGTATAACGCCTCTTTTGTTACTTTTCTATTCAGAAATCTTGATAAACGGTCCTGGGGCCACAGTTTCCTTGAAGATAGATTATTGCTTCTCATAATCGATCGCATTTTAGCATGTACTATCGAAGATAGATCAGGGAAACAATGTATTGGATCCAATTAGATCTCATGGGATGAAAAAGAATTGACAACTGGATATCTGCTTGAATATCAACGATGTATCAATTCAAATTGACGGACATTTGAATGAGGCAGCTTTTGAATTCTTTCAAATTACTCTAGATTTGAATACTCGTATATTCATTCAGATTTATGAAGATCTAGGTATGGAATGAGGTTTTATAGTCCCACAGATTTCCTTAGATATCTGTGCATTCATCAAAACCTGAGATCATCTCGATTTTCCCATTTTTATCCAATAAGATCTAATGAGATCCAATTACACTTCTACGAAACTGATCCATTTTTGCTCGGAACTCCCTGAAAAAACATTCAAAGACACTGTACGCCCAAAACTGGTGTTTTTCATTTTTTTTTAGTGACTTGTACCACTAGGATTTGAATTTTCTTTCCACCATCTAAAAGTACATCAAAAACACATCCAAAAAGGTATTTTTATTTTTTTGCACCTCTCGAGGGAAAAGATAGAGTAGGGCCTGAGATATCAAGGGAACCCTGGACAATCGTTTTTCCGCTCTAGCAGCCGATAGGGATGGAATCGAATGACTCAAGTCCGAATCAGATCTTATCCCGTTATACCCTCTCAGTCACAGTCACATTCTCCAAATCTGAATTTCCAGCAGGGATTTTTTCACAGTATCGACACCGAGCAACCTTCCCCAATATACCAGCAACCCGAATTACAATCACCATCGAGAATCATCGTTCCTCCATCTCTCAACGCCATCTCTCAATCTTACACAGAGATACAAAAAAACCAAACACACTTGTAATCCTTGAAGCAAGAAAAAACCCGAAGACCGAAACCACGGAATTCCCAAGAATACGGAAAAAGTGCGGTTGCAGAACCAGAAACTCATATGAAATCGCATCGAGTTGAACCATCGGAGTGGTGGGAGATACCAGTTGACCCTGGCTTCGGTCACTACATCATCTTCATTGTCAGTCAGTGTTCTGGTCTTGGAATCGAAGATAGATCCAAATAAGTCAGTTTTCACGATAATCGAAACTCCGCCAAACACACATTTTTTTCCGTACGGAATACAAAATGTCGAACTCCATTCGTTCCCGATCGAAAAACAGTTGCAAATTGTTGAAGTTCGCGTTCCTTTTCCACGCGTTTGTTTACAACACCGCTGACGCACGTGAGTGAAATATTTAAATTATTCATCACCTTCATTATTCCAAACATTGTATCGTTTATTGAATAACAATCACGCGAAAGATTACTTCACTACGCTCTTTTTTTTTCTCTTCTCTCTTGATTTTGTCTTTTCGTTTTTCGAGTAAGAATTATACAACGCTACATCGTAATAAGATTTATCAGAAACGTTGCTCTCGGAGAGTGCAGATGTCAATTAATAACTCGACATCTCGAGATAACAACGTTCTCAGGGTTTCTCCAAGGGATCGAATTATTTTGTATAAAGAATGATATTGTAGTTCCATGCATGATGCTACAGCAATTCATTCGAGACGAGAGGAGATGGGAAATCCATCATACTGCTTGAATGTTAAACATCTTTCCTCGTCATTTCAAGAATGACAAGAGGAAAAAATTGATTATTACGATACAAAATAACGTCATCGTCGGCATCGCGACTGTATCTCGCGGAGTTGTATCATCGCGGACGTATATGAATTCAATTCTGTATAGTTAAACAAACAACGTATTTATTTTCATGTTTGTTCGTATAGAACTTTCACAATCGTCGCCAACGCGAGGTGATTGCAGAACACCGAACGATAGAGTGGGTACCTGTGTCGGTATAAGACAATGTCAACCACTGTTGACTTTGATTCAAGAACGTCCACTGCGGCAACAGACCGTACAATTCTTGAGACAGTCGCAGTGCGGGTTCGAAGGTCGGGATCCGAAAGTTTGTTGTCCCATTCCCGATTCGAACATCGAGCAAAATAGGCCGAGCGTCAACGAAGTGATCCCATCCAGCGAACCCACTCTACCCATAGTCGTCAATCCCGTGAACAACATCAACGAGGAGAATCGATTGGGTTCCACCCAAAATCAATTGATCCCCGCTCAATGTGGGGGAGATTTGATGACGCGAATCGTGGGAGGAGAACGTACGGCTCTCAACGAATTCCCTTGGATGGCGCTTTTGGAGTACCGTAGATGTGAGTATATACCCTAACAGCTGAGCGAAAATGCTCACCAAATATGCAGCAAATTGTTGAAAACCTCAAACAACAGTTCGAAGCAATCTGCAGGGACGTTGCGTCCCCAAATGCGCAACAATATGCTCGGTTTCATGAAACTCTCAATCACATGCGTGGCAAATTCCCAGCAACTTTACGCACCCGAGTCGAAAAATTGTAATACTTTTTAAAACCTGATCAACTCCGTAAAACGCAACGATCCAGAATTCAATCGGGTCGAAAAAAGGTTGATATCAGGTTGAAAGAGAATGTTGAAAGCAAGATCAGGTCTAGAAACCTGATTCATAATACCGTAATATAAGCAAAAAATCAGAGCTAAATCAGGTGTCACTTTTTGACTCGGGTAAACTTGAATAAATTTTGAGCTTCCGGAGTGGAGTCGCGTCTTAAATCGGTTGGTTGCCGACGTTTCGCTATCAGTGCAGCTGCTTTCTTCAGGGTGGCATCAACAACCAACCGATACAAGACGCGGCTCCACTCCGGAAGCTCAAAATTTATTCAATTTCTCAAGCCGTGGAAGACCGCACAGCGATTCTCCGCTGAAGCAACTTCCCAACAAACACACCCTCAGGGGGCCAGTAATGGCTCTCCATTGAAACGCCAACAATGATTGTTTGTAGGGTTTACGTAAACTTCATAAACAACGTAAGAGCAACGATTGCCCAGAATTTGCAACTTTTGTCGTATATTTGTAGGTATAGCAAAATTGATGAAATAAATTCCACGATCTCGTGATGATGATGTTTCAGCGAACGGGGGAACTACGACAGCCTGCGGGGGTGTTTTGATCACCAACCGATACGTTCTCACCGCCGCTCACTGCATCAAAGGAAAAGATTTACCAAAAACTTGGAGTTTACGGGGCGTACGATTGGGAGAATACAACACCGCGACCGAGGTGGATTGTATCGAAAATTCGGAAGGTACGATGATATGCGCCGACGATCCCATCACCGTTGGCGTCGAGGAACAAATAGCTCACGAACTATACAATCCCAACTCGAACGATCAAAGATACGACATAGCACTTCTGAGATTGAGTCGCGAAGTGTCAACCACCGATTACATCCAACCCATCTGCTTGCCGACGGATTCCAGTTTCGGGGACGAATTGTTCGTCGCGGGTTGGGGTAAAACGGAAAACAGATCAGCTTCGGATATCAAATTGAAACTATCCTTGCCGTTGACGGACGCGCAAACGTGCCAAGAGACCTACAATCTGGCCGGTATCAAACTCGGTGTTGGCCAATTCTGCGCCGGGGGTCAACCCGGAAAAGATTCCTGTCGGGGTGATTCCGGCGGACCCCTCATGTCCGTCGATAAAACCATCAACAAGTCGGGAAAATGGACGGTCGTGGGAATCGTGTCTTTCGGACCCTCGCCCTGCGGTATGGCTGGTTGGCCTGGAGTTTATACCAGAGTTATCAGTTTCATGCCTTGGATCGTACAGAACATTCGACCCTGAAGAGAATTCCTTTGTATTATAAAAACAAGTACGAGTTGTGATATCGTGATTATTTATTGAAGATTCATGTATAAAACTCTCAGGGAGGCTGTTCTAAACTCAACATTCTGTTTTAAATAAGAATTAATATGATCCCAAAGAATAAAACGTATAGCACTCGAGAAATCAATAAATTTTCTAAAAATTTCGAGTATTGAATTATGTAATAATCGTCGAATAATTAATTGTTTACCTCGCGCGGAATGATTTGGTATCTGGTGAAATAATTTGGTATGGATCGAACATGTTACGTGATTGCCATATAATTTACTTTATCTCATTGCGTAATGATTATCTTAAGGTCAACCGATTGTGTTTGTTGTGCTCGAATGTTTCAAAATTCATTCATTCGTTTGACTCTGGTTGTTCAATTCCTGATCTTCCATTACCGATAATCTCTACACTGTAAAAAAAAACTGGAAATTTACTGTGCAACTGGACAGAGATTTTGTTTCGGTACGGTACCGAAAATTTACCAAGCGTAACTGAAAATTCAGTGCTTGTACTAGAATTTTCAAGTTTGGGATTGTGTGCTGGAATTTTGCCATGATTTCGCGAGGATTTTACTGGATCGTACTACAATTTTACAGTTCTTGTGTTCCAGAGAAAAGTATCCCCTCGATAAGGACTTGGAAAGAATTTCGAATTTAGAAAAAAAATTGCTGAAATTGTACAGGTTTTGAACTGCAATTTTCAGGTCGTGTGATGGAATTTTCCAGTTATGCTGAAATTTAATCACTGTTGCACTAAAATTTTCCACTTCTATTGGACTTCGTCATTTCTGGCAGGAAAAACTCCAAGTCTTCATACAAAAAATTCCCTGATTGCAATTTTGAATAATAATTGTAATTGTAGCAAATAAAATTGATATATCCCGTATGGAAATATTTCACTGAAAAATGTCTGCAAAACTATGAACAAACTCTGAGAAACTCTGACAAACTCTGAGAATCTCTGAAATTTTGATGAGAAATCTAATATTTTTGGGACATTCTTTACAGACTTTTTTCAGAGTTTCTCAGAGTTTTTTCATACTTTTTCAGAGAAATAGTAACGAAATTGCACTCTGAAACAACTCTGACAAAACTCTAATAAATTGTTGACATTTTTCTGATTATTGAAAAATCCGGAAATTCAATAAATACATTCATATGCCGTATTCAAATATCATGTGTGAAAAAGTGTTTGAAGATTTTCTAATTTTTTTCTAAAAGTCAGACAAATGTTAGCAATCCATCAGAGTTTTGTCCAAGTTTTTTCAGAGTGCAATTTCGTTACTATTTCTCTGAAAAAGAATGAGAAAACTCTGAGAAACTCTGAAAAAAGTCTGAAAAAAGTCTGTCAAGAATGTCCCAAAAATATTAGATTTCTCATCAAAATTTCAGAGATCCTCAGAATTTGTCAGAGTTTCTCAGAATTTTTTCATTTTTTCTCAGAGATTTTTCATAGTTTTACAGACATTTTTCAGCGAAATATTTCCATACGGGATGAGGTTTTCTCGAAGATTTATTCCTTTGTGTATTCTAGATATGAAGCATATGTAGTAACCCAAGCTGGCCTTCCAACATGTCACATTATAGCTCATCGGTTAGGTCTCAGGTTCCAGTTGGTAGGCAGGTAGAAAAGCGTAGGTTCAAATCCCGTTAGGTAGACATGACTTTCTGTCCATTCATATGAACGATCAAGTTTCTCAGTCATCTTAAAACACAAGGACCGTGCAAAATCACTTTGCGTGAGCAATTTTACTCAATTTCCATGAATATTTTCAGCATTAATTTCCCAGTACATGTCCTGGAAGAGTCCAGTTCGTGTGCTGAAAAATTCCAGTATCGAGGCTCAGAAAGTTTCCAGTGTTGATGCTGAAATTCCATAACATTTGTACTGAACTTTTGTAGTATAAATGTGGAAAAATTTTCCGGTACATGCATAGGTTAATAACTTCCAGTACATTTACTGGAATTTTCCGGTGAACCTTTTTTACAGTGTATACGTATCGTGTATGAATTAATGTCTTAGGTTTTAAGCTGGCACAAGGTTCATCGAGATTCACCGAGCGTTTGAATCTAGGAATTCCCTGGTTTAGAAAATCCATAGAATTGTAGATTGTACAAGATTCAATCAGATTTGGCAGGATTCAATCAGAATTACATTGGAAAAATACACTCATCCGATTAAATGTCATTGAAAATTGAGTTTCTATAATCAGAACTCACCGATGATGAGGAGGGGTAACAAAATATGCCATAAAATCAGTGTAATTTTACTCACCCCTCGCGGAAAACGAGGGGCCATTCAATATTGTAACAAAAAATATTGAAAACTGCCGCTTCAGAAGGAGATTTCCTTTAAGAAGGTTTCTTGCTGTGTTTTTGTGTACACAACATACAATTTATGAAAGATTATGAAAAAATTAACAGAGGGGCTGTGCCGTTGAATTACAAATCACACTCAAATCAGGCCAAACTATCCACTACCCAGGAAAAAATCATTAGATCTATTCAGATCTAAATACATCTGAGTAGATCTGATTTTTGGTCAGATCTGGTTCAAAAGATCAAATTAGATCTGTTCAGATCTCAGTAGATTTGATCAGATCTTGGCACATCTGGTTAGATCTGAGTAGATCTCATTAGATCTGAATGAGCAATTGGTGGTTAAATTGTCAGAAATTTTGTGATATCTGTCTGTATATGAATTTGATTTTGCACATATATCGTGAAAAACACAATCCAAAATCGCAGTTTTTCAGATCTGAATAGATCTCTTTAGATCTGACCAAAATTTAGATCTGGTCAGGTCTGATCATTTTTTCCCGGGTATGGACGGAAAATACTTTCCTCCGAGCAATGTTGGGCCAAGGATGAACCAGACATGGTGCAATCTTTGATTATTGAGTTGTCCATGTTGGTACAATATTAAAACCACCCTTATGGGAATATTTCGCTGAAAAATTGCTGAAAATCTCTGTAAAATCTGTAAAAAAGTCTGATAAAGTCTGAAAAATCCTGAGATTTCGATTAAAAATCTAATATTTTTGGGACATTGTTATTATCAGAGTTTCATCCGAATTTGTCATACTTTCTTCGGAGTTCATCAGAAATTTGTCATCAAAACTTCAGACAAATGATTATGAATTTATTTCTGATAAAACCCTAGAAAAATTATGATAAATCTCCATGTTTTCTCCGAGAGCTCCGAAGAAAATCATGAAATATGAGTGATTTTCAGAATTTTTTGGGAGATTTTTTATGGAGAGTTCAGATCGATGATTATGAATTTATTCCTGACAAAACTCTGAAAAAAATTTGATGAATTCCCGTTTTCCCGAACGGGCAAGTGAGAGTTATCAGTAGCAAGGAATGTTTAGAACTTTTTTCTTAACTTGCAATCACGTCAAATGTCACTCATGTTTCATGGTTTTTTTTCAGCTCTCAATTCATAATCGTTGATCTGAGATTCCGATGAAAGATCTCCAATAAATTCAGAAAAAGATTCGAGGAAATTCTGACAATTACTCATATTTCATGATTTTATTATAGCTCTTCGAGAAAACGCGGACATTTATCATACTTTTTTCAGAGTTTTGTCAGGAATAAATTCATCTTCATCGTCTATCTGAAATTTCAATTGAAAAATTCTGATAGACTCCGGAAAAAGTCTGACAAATTCCGAAAAAACTCTGAGAACGATGTCCCAAAAATATGAGATTGTTCATCGAAATCTTAGAGTTTCTCAGATTTCATCAGACTTTTGCAGAGAAGAATCAGAATTTTTCAAAGATTTTACAGAGATTTTCAGCAATTCCTTAGTGAAACAATACCGTATGGGCATCGTCAAACAACCCTGCGAACAAGTCTGCAGGCGTTTCAAAGGGCCAGTAATGGGTCTTCACCCGCATCCCAAGACCATTTGTGGGAAACCTTGCGCCAAGTCATATTCCCTGCTTACAAAATCTTATTTAAGGCCAGCTTACTCCAAAAAACGTAATTTTCTTCAATACATTTTTCTTCAGTACATATTAGGTGTACAAATAAGTTTCCGCGGTTTTTTATAAAAAATTAGGAATTTATTGTAAAGGAAAAGTACATTACGTTTTATTCAAAGTATTTTCCATCATTTGCCACTACTTTTCCCCATCTTTCTGGCAACATTCGGATACCCCGTCGAAAAAACTCTTCATCTTTTGACGCTATCCACAAATCTACCCAATTTTTGGTGTCTTCATATGATGTGAAGCGCTGCTCAGACAGACCATGTGCCATCGACCGGAACAGGTGATAATCAGAAGGGGCTAAGTCTGGTGAATACGGCGGGTGGGGTAAAACTTCCCAGTTGAGTGTTTCCAAGTATGTTTTTACCGGCGCCGCAACATGTGGACGAGCATTATCGTGTAAAAGAATAATTTTGTCGTGTCTGGAGTAGTAATGGGCGCGTTTTTCCTCAAGTGCCCGACTCAATCTCATCAATTGTGTTCGGTAGAGAGCTCCAGTAATGGTTTCGCTTGGTTTTAGCAATTCATAATACACGACACCAAGCTGATCCCACCAAATACACAGCATGAGTTTTTTTCCATGAATATTCGGCTTAGCTGTCGATGTTGATGGTTCGCCGGGCTTAACCCATGACTTTCTCTTCTTTGGATTATCGTAGTGAATCCATTTTTCGTCACCAGTGACTATACGATGCAAAAACTCTTTTTTATTCCTGGCAAGCAGCATTTCACTCATGCATAATCGGCGTTCAACGTCTCTCGGCTTTAGTTCATATGGAACCCAATTTCCTTGTTTTTGAATCATTCCTAACGATTTTAAACGATGTGAAATTGCTTGTTGAGTCACTTGTAGAGTAAGTGCAAGTTCTTTTTGCGTTTGGGACGAATCTTCCTCCAATAGTACTTCTAATTCCATGTCTTCGTACACTTTCGGCCTTCCACTGCGTTCTTTGTCTTTAACGTCAAACTCACCGTTCTTAAACTTTTGAAACCATTCCTGACAACTTCTCTCACTTAAAGCAGCTTCACCATATGCTTCTAGAAGCAATCGATGCGCCTCAGCTGCAGATTTTTTCACATTAAAGAAGTAAATCAAAAGTTCCTGCAAATGATGCTTATTCGGAATAAAACTTGACATTTTTGCACGAAAAAAATTACGTGATGCTGATACGGAATCACTAGTACTTTAAGGTTATGGTGTTGCCAGATGACTAAACTTGGGATATTACGTTTTACATCTGACAATTTCTCCATAACCTTCTGGTGTGGCCATCTTTTGACAAACCGCGGAAACTTATTTGTACACCTAATATATGAAATTACTTGAAAACATTTTTTTTTTTGGCGGTCCTGAAAATGGCTGCTGAAACTCATCTGATTCGTAGATGGATGACACTCTCATTTCAAAACTATTGCACTTATCGATATGAACCAAACGGCATTTCACTCTTTAGATGTCTGGCTATGGCCCCAAGCAGAATGAAACATTTTCAATGAAAAAAACAAAATGGCGGACTTTTGAATTTTTTTTACCCTTTTTTTCACTTTCAATTGTTTATAACTTTTTTAAATAATAATAAATATTTCTGGTTCTGCTTGAGGCCATAGCCAGACATCTAAAGAGTGAAATGCCGTTTGGTTCATATCGATAAGTGCAATAGTTTTGAAATGAGAGTGTCATCCATCTACGAATCAGATGAGTTTCAGCAGCCATTTTCAGGACCGCCAAAAAAAAAAAAATGTTTTCAAGTAATTTCATATATGTACTTTTATATGTAAAAAAATTGATTACTCAACATGTTTTGTACTATAAATAAAATGTATTGAAGAAAATTACGTTTTGTGGAGTAAGCTGACCTTAACCGATTGATTCTCATGACTAACCATCCATTGGAAACAGCGGGACAATCATGGAACCAATCGTGATGGGTCAAATTATTTTTAACGGAGGTTTGTTCCTGATACACGTGCCAATCCTGGGACAAGCTTGGGTTTTTTCCATTGCTGTCAATACCTGCATGAGAAACCATTCAGAATCAATTTTCAATGGGTTTGAATCGGTTCTCTATATCGGAATCAATGAGAATCAATCGTTTCAATGAGATTCTTCAAGCAGGGTTCTTAATTATAAAAAATAATATTTTTTACTATGCTTCAAACAAAGTTTTACATTGTTTCAAATCGTGTTGTGTTCGTTTGCTTGTTTGTTGATATTTCCAATACGTAAATAATAATATAAATTTATAAATTCTTTCTTCTAACGGCCAAGAAACTCTGAAGAAAAGCGGGTAAAACACTTTGCTACATAATTTTTCACCAACTGAGCGATGTATACAATTTATCAATGCGCAATGATGGAGCATATTGCCAAGGTTCGACTTTGAATATAAATTGAAACTCCAAAGTAATATCTAAACATGAAAGAAAATAATTTGTGGAAGTTATTGACATTTGTAGGTCACTATGTTTACAATTCTTTGCATAATTATCAGGAATTTTTTCCAGATTCAACCAAATACTCTAAATTTAATCTTGGCAATGTGTTCCATCACTGCATATTGAAAATCTTCATTCAATTCTTAGTTGTTGGAAAAATACGTGGCAAAATTTTGCTCATTCTTCTGGAGCTCCATGGGCCTTGAAAGGTGACTTGAAAATCAAATAATAATCAATAAACAATACAAATGAAATATAAAGAGAAAAAATTAATGATTTTTACATGATTGTTGTGATTCTTTTGTTATGTATCGATAATTCTTCATTCCTAAGTGATCTTTCGAGCGAAATTCAACAAAGAACTACTGCTGCATCGGAGAACCCAGTGATCGTTAAGATGAAATTCGAAGAAGGAAAAGAGAGGACGGTTTATGGAGAAATTCGATGAATCACGAGGAAATTTTTATCATTGCTTTCATGAATCATTACGAAACATTCCACGTACTGTCCGTTAGAACTCCAAGTCAGTTTACTCATCTCGATTGCGATAGGGAAAATAATTTCATCACAAGGTTTTCTTCGAACTTTCGTAAAATTTAAATCTACAATGTATAATGGTATTCAAATTCAATGTGTTTGTATATATTCTCACTCGATTACACGTTTGATAATAATCTTCAACGGTTGCTTGGAATGAATCAAGAGGTTATCGCTAGTTCTCACGTTGGAGATACGAAAATATTGTATTTGAATCATAAATAATTAAAACAAGGCTGTGTAAGTGGAGGAAGAAGAAGCAGAAGAAGTTAATTGGATGTGAGAATTTGTTCGAATATGCGCATGTTTTGTGCAGAATAATTATACTATGTGTCGTCGTGGTTTTTGTTTGTACAATAACGATACTGCGAAGGAGTTGTTGTGGGGGATCGTGATTGCTTTGTTTGTTGATCACATTGAATCTGATCGAATTCCGATGAGATATAATGAGCATCGTAAATCATGTCGACGAAGTTTGAATCGTTTATCGAAACGAATTGGTAACCCTGCTTGAAGGATCTCATTGAACCGATTGATTCTCATTGATTCCAATGAAGAAAACTGATTCGAACCCATAGAGAATTAATTTTTAATGGATTTGAATCGGTTTTCTGCATCGGAATCAATGAGAATCAATCCCTTCAATGAGATTCTTTAAGCAGGGAATCGAGTGATGAAATACTTATTTATTAGAGATCAAAAATTTTGCAGTACATTATTCAAACGATCCCTACCCAGCCAGCACCAATGATCAATTTGAATTCATAAAAGATCATGAAGACTTCTCAAAGACTTCTCAAATAGTCCCCGTTATGCGACTAACAATGAGTTCAATATGAATCTAATACATTCAAAATGAACTATTGATGAACAACCTAATGATCAGAAAGAACTCATATCGAGACTACATATTGGATTCTTTCTGAACATCAAGTTGTTCATCAAGAGTTCATTTTGATGCATTCTATTCATATTGAACTCATTGTTGGTCGCGTAACGGGAGCTCTTTGCGGGAGCTTTGGTGCTGTCTGGGTATTAAAAATGTCCAACAGACACTGTAAAAAATATACTTCCTCAACTGCCAAAGAAGTTTGGCAGTTTTTTACACAAACTTTTTTTGTAAATTACCAAATAAAAGTTTGTGAACATTCAAAAAATTTTGTGACTTCACGAAGATTTTTGAAAATTCACAAACTTTTGTTCGGCAATTTACAAAAAAGGTTCGGAAATTATTTTTCCAAACCAAGTTTGGAAATTTCCAAGCATTTTTGTTTGGAATTCAACAAATTTTTTTTACAGTGGATCCTGACAGATTCCGGTCGAAATTTTGCTCGGTTCGGTTGAAAATCATGACGCCTGGGACAAAAACCGACCAAATCTTGACAGAAAATTATCTGTCGGAATCTCTTTGAAATAGGGATGTGTCTTGTTACGAGGAGTTTTGATGAGTTTGAATTTCCGTGTCGTTTTTATAAACGATTCGAACTTCGAGGAGATTCGTAAATTCTAATTCGTTGCGGGAAATCTCTGAATTTTCTGTGAAAATCATTGAAACTCTCTCAGATATTATATCGCCATTTTGGAAGTCCTATGAAAAATTCTTCGCTGGGAATCTCTGACAATTTCCAGTGATTTTCAGCTAAATTTTCTCACCAGCAGGGTTGTGAATGATGCATTAGAAAAGATAATTGGATAAGCATTGGAATTAGAATTTTTCTTCATTTTCTAATCCCACAAAAATTCGGGTTCAAACCAATTTTTCAATTTTTAACCCCACCATAAAGATTAAAAAATGAAAAAAGAATTGTTAATCCCGACATTGGGATTAAACAGTAATTTCTTTAATTTTTAATCCCAACATCGGCATTAATTAATCATTTATTCACTCCTCAATCCCAATATTGGGATTAAAAAATGATTTTTCAATTTTTTCCGTTAGAACTTTGCATTAACATTGCAGCGATATTGATGCTATCTTGAAAGTACTCGTCTTTCAATTTACAAATGCAAGATTACAAAAGTAACTTGCAAAAATATCGTTGAAATATCACCTGACAACGTAACATTGCTGCAATTTACTTGTAATTGGATGTTGTAATATTTCTGTTGTAATTCTCATAACAGGTACTTTCAAGATCCCGTGTGGAAATTTGTCCGGGCGTCCTGTATTGAATATAGGCCCTGTATGGGCTTCAATCGGGTATCCAAACTTAGGATGGCCTCGCCTTAACCACTAAGGGGCCTAGTCGGGTTTCTGATATTTGGCCTGATTTTTCTAACTCAGGGCCACCCATACAAGGCCCATGTGGGGCCAAGATGCATTTCCAATGTTTCCCCCTGTTTGAAAAATTTAGGCGCACCCTACTAAAGCCCGTATAGGGCCTTGCTGTGTTTCCCGTATTGACCCAAAGATTTTATTTTAGGCGCACCCTACTACAGCCCGTATAGGGCCTTGCTAGGCTTCCCATATTCTCCCAAAGATTTTAATTTAAGCACACCTGTACACAACCCTCGTAGGGCCGACCTGCATTACCAATATTCCCCTTGTTTTGCAAAGTTAGGCGCACCCAACCTTGGTTGAAAACAGCAATATATAACCTCTTTATTCAACTAAAGTTTTAAACTATTTACAATTCGAAGTCTTTACATAGATCCATTTTTATAGCCAAATTTCTGTCGTTTTGATCGAGCACAGGAATGAAATGCAAGAAATTTTCCATTTGATATTAGATAAAAGTCAATAGTTTCGGTTTCACTGAATAAATTCAATGAGATAAAAATTTTATAATCAATGAATTGATGGAAAATCATAATGATAATTAATACCTTATACTCGTAGACATAACAATAAAAAAGGGAACGTTGTATGAACTGAAAGGTACTTGATTCATTAAGAAACAATCAAAATAATCATTTTAATATATCAAATGATCAAATCTGACCAGGCCCTGACCAAGCCCTGAATAGAACTGGGAAATGTCATAAATCATTTCTACCCGGGTGGGAATTTTATTCTTTCCTTGCGATATTCATCTAATTTGATAATCTATGCAAAAATTTATTACACATTCAAAGAACCTAGTTTCAGAGCCTGCATTGGCCCCATCATGGGTGTCCTACATAGGCCCAAGTTAGGAATACAGTACAGGTCCTGGAAATGAGAGCGTGACAATCCTGTCTAGGCCCTATAAAGGTAACCAAAACAGGGCCTGGAATAAAGTAAGGACGCCTAGTTTGGCCCTAACTGGCGCCAAGAATTAATTTCCACACGGGATCGCATCAACATCGATGCAATGTTAATGCGAGGTTCTAACGGAAATGCTCAGCGGGAACATTCGGAATAAAAATTGAAAATTCAATTGTTACTTCAAAATTTTTGAATGAAAAATTTCACAACCCTGCTCCCCAGGGATGAAAACTCCCAATAAATAAACTTCCCGGTCTTTCCTTACAGTGTGGAAAACATTGTGAGTTGAATTTCCCTGTGCGAAAAGCCCAATAGAAACCGATAGGCCAAATCCTATTGGAATCCATGATTTCCTATCAGTGTCAATAGTGGCTAGTGTCACAGGACTTGACGGTTTCTATCAGATTCTATGGGGAATCCGATGTTCTATGGGTTTCTATCGGTATAATCAGCAAAACCTGATGAATACTGATAGGAATAAAACATCCTATCAGTTTCAATAGTGGCTAGTGTCACAGCATCTATGGGAATTTATGGGAATCTATTGGACTTTTCAGACAGGGTTTTGAGAAGGAATTCCGAGAGGTTCGCACGAAATTTTTGAACTTCTAAATTAGAGGAACATCTTGATCTCTCCCAGTAAACACACGCACGTTTTAAAAACGTCAAAAACAGTCCATAACCACACGTTGTGAATTAGTAATATCCTTGCGTTGATTCAACGTAAAAATGTCGCGGCAGATCACGTGTTTTTCAACCATAAAATAACGCCATATCAACGGTTTGAACATCGTTTGAAAAAAGTCAAATATTGACGTGTCCTGATGATGGTGCAAAAACATGAATTGAATCCAACAAATTATTTTGATAACTTTTCATTCAATATCGGGAACAATAGTATTTCTGAGTATCACAGAATTTGGAAAGTATGCCACACTATTTACCTTCTTGCTCTTTGTTGAAATTTTAACCATTGTTCGGTTTCGTTCGACATTTTAGCAGAATATCTTCAATTGAAGTTCAAACACAAGGTGTTATATAAACACATTTTAAACGCATGATCCAAACCCGTTCAAAACACGTTTTTTGAGGACGTCGTTGGATGGTTATTTTTGAATATTAGTATAAATTACACGTCATCAGAACGTAATTTATGGTCGTCTATGTCCTTATCAAATTTCAACTAAAAATCAACGATATAAAATCAATGACTGACGTTCGTTTGACAGTCTAACGTTCTTTCAACGTTGAAATAACGTGTGTGTGTTCATTGGGAGCTCTGAGTCAGTGATGCCAGATTCGAGACCGAGACCGCGTTTACCCTCTCCATCGACCGCTTCCCCTTTCTCCCACCATGCGGAATAGGTCGGGCGAGTGAGAGAGTGATAGTCACTCTTTCTCTGTCGCTCGCGCGACTTATTCCGCATGGTGGGAGAAAGGGGGAGCGGCCAATGGGTTGAGTAAAAACGGTCTCGGTCTCGAATCTGACATCACTGCTCTGAGTTCCTTTGGACTTCGTTCATTCACCGTTTCAAAGTTTTTCTGCAAATTTCTCTGGATTCCCCAGAATTCCTAAGAATTTTCCCTGGTGGGAAAAATCGTTGTTCAAAGAAGCAAAGATTTTGCAGAATTTTTCAGAGATTTTCAAGAAAAGCGAATGTCATCAATAGAAATAAGAGAGTATTTTTCACCGGATTCAATGGATTCACCTAATCAAAGAATTCTTGAATAGTGGATTGATTCAAAGAAATCGACTATCTATTTTTTTTCTGAAAACCCGTAGTGAAATATCTTTCCAATCGGGAAAGAAGATGCGTGGTAAAATTTGGCCTCTTAAAATTAATATTTAAAGGTTGCTCATCGCGACTTTCTGTCCCCCCCCCCTCCCCCTCCTCAAGCCATTATAAACCTCAGCCCGCAACTGAACTAACAATTTTTGTTCAAACTATTCATTTAAACACGCATGATACGTGAAAACTAAGAGCATCGTTCGATTCTAAAGGAAAAAATACTTCAGAAATGAATAAACAATTACTCGGATTGAATTCTACTCCTGCTCAAAGTCAAACCAGCAGGAATTACGATGAGGTGAATATTGAGATGAAAACAAGGGTGGTGAAGAATCGTTACCACGAAAAATGCGATATTTTTTCTTGACAAATCATCTTTCACACCCTTGTTCTCATCCCAATATCGAACTTCTCGTAATTCTTGTGGTTTTGGCTGCAGGCTGGGGTTTATAATGGCTTAAGCGGGGGAAATAGAAAGTCGCGATGAGCGACCTCTAAATATTAATTCGAAGAGCCAAAATTTTACCAGGCATCTTTTTCCCCGACTATACGAAGATATTTCCCTACGGTTTCTCAGAAAAAAAATAGTCGATTTTTTTTAATGTCTCTTCTCAAGTGTGTATTGCCGATATCGACAATGGGCCCAAACAGGGTCCATTTGCTTGAATCCAGTATTAGGAAATGACAATGCACGGAGAAAAAGGAATTCGCTGTGGCAGCGAAATCTACTTTTGCCGGGTTCCTTTTGCCAGAGCAGCAAATTTTTTGCTGTGACAACAAACTATTTGCTGTTCCAGCAATCTTGTTAGCTGCGACAGCAAAAAATGTTTGCTATCCCAGCAAAATTTGTTTGCTATTCTGTATATAATACTGAAAATTTGCTGGCGGAGCAAACATTTTTTGCTGCCACAGCTAAAAAATTGCTGTCGTAGCCAACACGATTGCTGTTATAGCAAATTTTCAGCTAGGTCAGCAAAAAATTTTGCTATTCTATATATAATACCTCGATTTGCTGCGTGAGCAAATTTTTTCTCTCCGTGTGGAACCCATCTCGGACTGATCTTGGCCCTAGTGTTTGTTCCCATACAATGATAGTTCGTAGAAAATGGAAATATTGAACTTTGGTGCGGATCCGGCCCGGAGTTGAGCCAAGATCGGCTTAGGTCAGGGCCCATTGTATCACCTAGTCCTCAGGCAAAGCAATACAGCCAGGCTGGAAACGATGTTATCATCCCAGAGTTGGTCCCACGTTATGTAGCATGGGCACCCACTTCGGGCCCCCATTGGACCCGTAGTAAATACACGTTTGGGTTGATACATATTGGAGCCCTGAATAGTTCTTTCTGAATTCACAACTGAATTGTTCATCAAGAATTCGAATAGAATTCAAAGTATTCGTAATGAATTCATGTTTACTGTTACAACGGGAGCTCTTGGAAGGGACTCTTGTGCTGTATGGAGAATGTTGCACTCTAATTCGATCCAATTCGAACATTCTATCAGAATTTTCCATAAGAATACACACAAAAATTGACCTATATCGCGAGACACGCGGCAACGTTTGAACGTCGAAGGTACGGAACATATTTATGCTGTCGTTTCTATTTATCGTGAACCATTGGAATTCATCGCGGGTGTTCGCATCACCGAGAATTTCAATGCTCCGTGTGTCAGGAAATCAGAAACATATCAACATCGAATGTGAATGAATCTTCTAAAATTCCATTTAACTTCAGAAGTTCCGTGCCGAATATTTGTATTCTTCGATGAGGAAAGAAAAACCTCAATTTTCGTGGTATTGTATATGTTTTGTTCGTATAAAGACTTCATCCACAAATTAGAGGGAAGAATGGGATGTATAAAAATGTACACGGTGTTCCGAAATTGATGGACTATACTTTTAACCAGGTTTACACATTTTTAATCTGCACACTGAAAACACAACTATCGCCAATTATTGTTGATTCACTATTATAAGATTTATTATGAAGTAGGACCATTTATTATCAACGCACGTGAATTATCATGGGAGTTTCACCTAATTCAATATTACTTGATCATATATTGATGCAAATTTTTTCGTCTGAAGAAAATACATATTACTATAAAATATATCTGGAATCAATGAAGACGATTGAATGAATCGTATCGTTGAAGTACCCGATCAAAAAAAAAGCCTCAAGGGATCCCTCATAGGAACCCTCGATGGTTCCCATAAGGGTTCCTCTAGGAATTTGGCACAAAAATTGTAACCTTCATGGGAGCTCATGTAAGATCCTACATGAAGTGTTTTTGAACCGTTTCATTCTAAAATCTTCCCCAATAAAAACTTAGATGACTGAAAAGATGATTTTGATCGGTATAAACAATGGTGGATGAATACTGTTTGCAACAGTGGCCCAGTGATCCCTTTTGATACTGAAATATTCTCCAAAAATGTGTTACATTAGTTCACCAATAATTGATATCTTTTTGATAGCTCTGGCAACTATTTTTTGAGTGGATCTGACAGCAATTTTCAGTAGTGCAGCACTGTAAAAAGTATACTTCCTAAAGTGCCAAAGAAGTTTGGAAGTTTTTTACACAAACTTTTTTTGTAAATTACCAAACAAAAGTTTGTAAACATTCAAAAAATTTTGTGATTTCACGAAGATTTTTGAGAATTCACAAACTTTTGTTCGGCAATTTACAAAAAAGGTTCGGAAATTATTTTTCCAAACCAAGTTTGTAAATTTCCAAGCATTTTTGTTTGGAATTCAACAAATTTTTTTTACGGTGAGAATAATTCATGTTCAAGTTTCAATCTGTCTAATTTTTCTGAAGTTGATGTGAATGAAGTTTAAAATGTGTAGAATTCAATGATACAGCACTAAGATTCATTATTTCCATTTTCTACCAACCATCATTGTATGGGAAAGCACAACAGGGCCAAGATTGAGCCAACATGGGCCCCATTGTCATCCCCCAATACTGGGTTAAAGAGGATGGACCCAACCTGGGACCCATTGTCATTATGGGCAATACACGCTTGGGATTATTCTCTCCTATTTGTTGTTATCTCCTGAGTATTGATAATTTTTCAGTGATTTTCAAAAAAAATTCCGGAGAATTGTGAACCCTTTTATCTTTATTACAAATTTAAGAAATACTCTCAGATTTCAAGAAATGCATTCTTCTCCGTGCATCAATAATGACAAACTGAATAAATCAAATCTCTTAAATTTGGGAAATTCTGTACAAATTCTTCCATAGAGTTCTTTAGAATTTTTCCAGAGCTTTTTCATTGTTTTGCAAAGCAAATAGGAACGAAAATGACGCTCTGAAAAAATTCTGACAAAGCTCTGATAGATCATCTCAAAATTCTTCTGACCGCTGAAAAAAAGTGCAAAAATTTCCCAACACTTTCCCACACATGATATTCGAATATAGCAAATTTTCTTCATAGGTTATTTATGATTTCATAATTTACGGCAACTTCGAAAAAGAAACTGATAAAATGTTCCTACTATATTTTAACGCGGATGAATCATCTTTCCTAAATGAGGCAGTTGGAAAATGAGTTCAGTCTCAAAGTACGAAACTGATTTAAATTCTATGAAAGTTGATCATCTATGGCTGGGAGCCAAACTCCTCAAGTATTTCACTTTCCAGTATCAAGCCGGAAGGATTTATGTAATACGTGAAGGCCTTTTCCTTCATGACGTATTCCATTCGATGGTTTTTAGCAACGATCGAATCACTCGTATCTCTCTGGTTGTCATTCATCAAATCAACTATGAAAGTCAGATGGAATTCAAATAAACACTATGCTATATACAAAATTTATACAAATAATTACCGTGTCAATGCATATTTGCAGCGATTAATCAATTACTTTATATGTTTTGAATGACCATAAAATATATATGCTTTGTTTTCTCAACGCGAACGTGCGGAGTTTTATGAATAATTCGAATCTACTTGATTATATTCAATAATTATTCCCACGATTGCAGTGAAGTGCTGTTTACAGGTGCCATCTGTTCCGGTGAGAACTTGTTTCTCTTTTCCTCTCTTTCTGCGGAAAATTCTAGTGGAAAATGTTTTCAAAAATTATATATAATTTGTATATAATTGAATACAGTTTATATATCGATTATATACGATTATGAATAAATTATATATAATCTTGTATGGAAATATTGCTATAAAACCATGAACAATATCCGAAGAACATCGCATTTTCTCTGCAAAAATCTGACAAACTGTTGAAAGAATTCTGAGAATCTCTGGTATTTTCATGAAACATCTAATAAATTTTTAACATTCTTCTGATTATTGGGAACTTTTGAAATCCTATAAATACGTTCATATGATTTATTCAACTACACTGTAAAAAATAATCGGAATTTTCCTATCCGCAGCATTCGGAAAATTCCGGTCATGGGATGAGGAATCAATTTCCGATACATGTATATGAAATTTCCCATAAATTCAACTGAACATTCCAAACCTTATAATTTCCGGTAAAACACGGGAAATTCCTGACGCATGTATGTGTTAATCATCACTTTCGAACATTTATGTGAAGTTTCCCATAAAAATTATTTACAGTGTATCATATCTGGAAAAAGTGTTGGAATGTTGTTTAACTTCCCGTATGGAAATATTTCGCTGGAAAATGTCTGTAAAACTATGAAAAATCTCTGAAAAAAAATGAAAAAATTCTGAGAAACTCTGACAAACTCTGAGAATCTCTGAAATTTTGATGAGAAATCTAATATTTTTGGGACATTCTTTACAGACTTTTTTCAGACTTTTTTCAGAGTTTCTCAGAGTTTTTTCATTCTTTTTCTGAGAAACAGTAACGAAATTGCACTCTGAAAAAACTCTGACAAAACTCTGATGGATTGCTAACATTTTTCTGACTTATAGAAAAAAATTAAAAAATTTTCAAACACTTTTTCACACATGATATTTGAATACGGCGTATGAATGTATTTATTGAATTTCAGGATTTTTCAATAATCAGAAAAATGTCAAGAATTTATTAGAGTTTTGTCAGAGTTTTTTCAGAGTGCAATTTCGTTACTATTTCTCTGAAAAAGTATGAAAAAACTCTGAGAAACTCTGAAAAAAGTCTGAATGATTCTGGAAAAATTTGCACAGAATGTCCCAAATTTATTAGATTTTTCACGAAAATTCCAGAGATTCTCAAAAAATGCGATCCCTAAAGAAAAAATTCGTCAAATTTCATTCCCTTTCCATTAAGAATTCAGCGAAATTCAACCGAATTCAAAAAAGTTTGGATAAAATTAAATAATTTTCCACCGAATTCAACAGCTTTTAGGAAAATTCGTTAATATTTCAAACTCACCAAATATTTTCCACCCGGGCTGTTTTTCAAAATATTACCACACGGATCTCCAAACAGGTAAAACGAATCAAACTTTATTCAAATAATAAAAATTCTATAGATTTCAATCAAGTTGAGTGGTCATTAATCGATTTCAAGTCTTTATATCAACCCTGATTAAAAGAATCCATTGAATCTGACAAATGAAATTCAATGAGATTTGGTCAGAACATTGTCCAAGTTTAATCGTAATTCAGTGAGATTTGGCCAGATTCAACAAGATTCACATGAAAGTCTCACCGGTGATTTTAAATGAGATTTGATCAGAACATTGTCCACGTTCAATTGCAGTTTAATGAGAATTGGTCAGAATCAATGGGTTCTTTTAACCAGGGAAATCTCGTTAAATAATACAATCTAATGGTGTTTTAGAATTCACGAAAGAAACAGTGGAATCCGCGCATTTTGAACATTTTACTTTACAACGTTTGAATATTTCTCAGACTGTTGAGGGTGATTACGAACTTCCGAGTGGTAATAGTTTGTGTGACATAATCCTTCACGGTTATTAAAAGCAATATGAATTTTGTAATCCATTACGATCGTGATTATTACCATCATTTTGATCATTGTCACCGAGTAGTCGAAGTAGTCACGGTCTTTCTGCTTCTGGGAAATTCCTGTTCGATTGCAATTGTTAGAAGAACTATGACGCGAAATCAATAATATATACCTTCGATTCATCACTCAAAGTGAAATTAAAGAAACTTTTCCGGTTTTTCTTGCATTGACAGTGACGTCGGATATTCTCGTTTGCTTGGTGAATGGAAAATCTAAAAATAGTTTCAATATTCCATATTTAATTCAAGATCGTATCGTTGGGAAATATTTCTCTTCGAGCGCCGCGGACATTATTTATACAGAGAAAAATACAATCTTGCTGTGACAGCGAAATCTGATTTTATCGGGTACCTTTTGCTGGAGTAGCAAATTATTATTCGCTGCGAAAACGATCTACCCTCAGAGAAAAAAAGTTGCTGAAACAGCAAATCTTGAAAATTTGCTTTGCTGATATGGCAAAACTTGTTGCTAAATCAGCAAGAAGATTTGCTATTGCAGCAAAAATCTTGCTCTTTTGACAAGCGCTTGCCATTTAGCAATCCGGAATTGTAGATATATAGACGGCTCGAAAATGTTGCTAAATTATTTTTGCTGTAACAGCAACCGTTTTGCTAACACGGAGAAAAAATGGTTTGCTACTATAGCGCCTACAAAGAAATTTGTTGTCCTTGCAAAAATATTCACTACAGCAGCTAAGGCGTTAGTTCTATTAACAAATGTGTTTATGTCAGCAAGAAAATTCAGTTGTGTCGATCATTTTTCTTGCTCTTACAGCTAATTTTTATTGTAGGCGCTATAGTAACAGACCTGCTTGTTATGCCAGCAATATTTTTCTCTCCGTGAATTTAGCACAGCAGATTTTTCGGAATCGCTTTTTCAGCGAGGATTCTTCTCTGCGTGTACTCGCTATCACAGCAATCTTGTTAGCTGCACTGTTAAAAAAACTGGAATTTTCCGGTACTCAAGAACTGAGAAAATTTCGGTTAATGACGAATTTTTCAGCTAAAGTGCAAGAAAATTCCTGTTGTACCGGAATTTTTCCGTATTTTACATAAAAATTCATGTTTTTTACTCCGATCTTCCAGTATAAATACAAGGATTTTCTGATACGTGTACTGGAATTTTTATGATTTGAATGTAATGTTTTAGTACAAATGTACAGGTTAATTGCTCCCAGTACGGTACTGTAATTTCCTGAAGTTTTTTCTCACAGTGTACACTGTGAAAAATTTCTATAGGAAAATTCCTATATATTTATGTGAAGTAATTAACACATATATATATATGCGTCAGGAATTTCCCAAACTGGTCCGAAAATTCACGATGAAATGTTGGGAAAAATCCCACAGAGTTTAGAATTTTCAGATTTAGCTTAGAGGGCGTCCATTAATTACGTGGGTCATTTTTCAGGATTTTTGACCCCCTCACCCCCCCCCTTGGCGAGATTCCGTAAGATTTTCCACAACCCCCTCCCCCCCCCCGCCCCAATTCCTGCGTGAGATTTTTAAAAATTTGTGTTTTGGGTGTAAATGCGTGAATAAGTGTAAACACTGTTGTGTCAGATTTTGCCATAGTTCATTCTAGAAATATTTTCCACCTTTTTAACTTCACTTTCACGCATATTTCCACCGTTTTCTGCTAGAAAAAAAATTACGTGAGATTTGCCAAGACCCCCCCCCCCCTCCCCCCCTAAACACCCCACGTAATTAATGGACGCCCCCTTATGGAAAATTTCATATAAATGCACCGGAAATTGATTTCCTAATCAGTGGATGGAATTTTCCGGTTGATATAAACAGGAAAATTCAGATTATTCTTTACAATGTATGACAGCGATTTTTTAGCACAAAGTATTGACTTCTCCAACAAAATTTGTTCACCATTCTATATATAATACCAAAATTTGTTGGTGAAGCAAACATTTTTTGCTGCCACAGCTAAAAAAATCGCTGTCGTAGCTAACAAGATTACTGTGATAACAAATAGTTTGCTGTCATAGCAAACTCCTTTCTTCTCCGTGTAAATTGTTGAGATCAAGAATGACGCGAACAAAACAAGAAGAATTTCTACAAGAATTGTTCTCTGCGTGTGCGAGGAAAATCTTGCGAATTTTCACAGTTTTTCAGAATATTTCAGATTTTTTCCAGAGTTTGTTAGAGCTTCACAGTGACATTCAAAGGGATGTTGAAAGATTCTCAGGGTAGTAGTTCTCACCAAAATACAATCATTGGAAACATCCCATACAGCACGAAAGTCTCCGCAAAGAGCTCCCGTTATGACAGTAAACATGAATTCATTATGAATAGTTGGAATTCAAAATGAACTCTTGATGAATAACTTAATCTTCAGAAAGAATTTATTCAGGCATTCACCATGTATGCATTTTGAATTCATTTTTACTGTCATAATGGGGACTGTTCGAGAAGTTCTTTCAGAAGTTTCTGTGAATTCAAATAAATGATCATTTGTGCTGTCTGGGATTGAATTGAAGAAATTTTGTTTGTCATATAAAATACTCACATTTGTACTTTTATATAATTTCAATGATCAAATTTCAATAAAAGTTTCATAGAATTCCATATAAAATGAACATGTTCTTTTATAAGAAAAGAAAATTGACATTCACTTGATTTGAGTAACCAATCGTTTAGAAAACAGGATGGTTTTTGAATTAATTGGATATATATCTCGGTCACTATTGAGAGAAATTTCTTCTTCTCAGTGCACAGAAAAAAGAAAATGGAGAAATTTACCTTGTGGGATGACAATGCGTTGTTCCGAGGCTTTGAATGGAATTTTTTACAAAATATATTGTCAGTTAATTCATGATTGTGGAAGTGTAAAAAGTCCAAGAACAAGTATGTCACCCAAGCGTGTATTGCGTATAATGACAATGGGCCCCAGGTTGGGTCTATCCTCTTTAACCCAGTATTGGGGAATGACCATGGGGCTCATGCTGGCTCAATCTTGGCCCTGTTGTGCTTTCCCATACAATTATGGTTGGTAGAAAATGGAAATAATGAATCTTAGTGCGGGCACATTTGAACTTGGCCCCAATTTGGACCAGCGTTAGGCCAAGGTTGGGGTGAATTTATATCTTGAGCATGTGTGTACAATCTTCAGCGTGTATAAATTTTGGTCGCACTTTGGCCCAGTCTTGGACCCATATAGGCAGGATGGGACTCAACACTAGGCCTCAGACTGGGCCAAAGTGGGGCTGAAATTCACACATGCTGGGGTAAAATTCAAAGCAATTTTCCAATTTAAAAAAAAAAGGGAGGGGCAGTGTTGATTGTCTAGTTTGGGTTCATCCCAGTCCCATGGTGTTACCAATCCTCGGGCAAAGCAATACAGCCAAGCTGGGAACGATGTTATGATCTCAGGGTTGGGCAGCATGGACACCCACCCTGGGCGTAGATTGGGCCCACCGTTAATACACACTTGGGAAGTCAGGAACTTTTATTATACCTTCCTTCCCGGCGTTTCGCTTAGATAATAGGTGAAAATTGACGATTGGCACTAGGATGGCGCAACACTGACAAAGATTGGCCGAGCCTTGGCGGTTAGCAAGGTGCAAGCTTGAAATGATAACATCGTTACAGGCTCCATTGATGTATTCTGCCAATCACGGACCAACATTGGTACAATTATGGCAGTCAAATCAGCCATCATTGGCAACCCTTGAAAAAATTTGTCGCTCGATCTAAATCCAAGATTGGATCATGCTTGTACTCATTACGAACCAAGACTGATAGACGAATTTTTTTATGGTCTGCCAATGGTCAGATGTTTTATGCATTCAAAGGAGGTTTCATCATTTATTACACATAAATTATGTTGACTGCTAAATTTGAGTCAATACTATAATAGTACTGAGTCAATATTCGGCCAAAAATGATTCAACGTTGCGACAATCCCGCGCCAACGTTGAGCCAATGTTGTGCCGATGTTCAACTCTATGTTGAACGATTGCAAAAATATAATAAAAATTCAGAGTCATATATTCCCGACATCGGTCGCTTCCCCTCCACGCATATTAAGAAGTACAGCCCGAACCTGAAATATTTTATACAACCAGGGCCAGAGAATCTCTGTATACATTGAAACGAAGAAACTTATTTGATTAATCCAATACAAGATATGTTTATAAGTTTAATATAACTCAATGATTACTGGTTACCTTACAAATCAATTACATCAAGTATAATTCAAATTCTGATGCCCACGAGTCCATGGGTCTGCACAGCTAAAATCTCTCCTTCGATGAAGGACCTATGATGAAGACAACAATTTTCAAATCAGGTTATATGATGCTTATATATCAACCGCATAGTTCGTTGAGCGCTTGCGAGAAACGAACCGAGCGTTGGAAACAATACCGAAGGGTGGCTCTTTGACATCGGACGCGGGAATTTTTGTATGGAGACGTATAATCGAGGATCGTGGCTAGCCTGAGCCAAGCTTTGACCAGGCTCGGCACTGCATTGGGTACTCATTTCTTCTAAACGTTGTCAACGTTTGGAATAATATTCAGCCGTACTATGAAATTGTTCGTATGAAGTTAATTTCTTTTGTCCAAACGATATTGGGACAACGATGAACCATGATTGGCACAATCTTGAGCCAATGATCGATTGAGCATTGGAAGTTATGATTCCCAACATTGGTGCAACATTGTGCCACTTGTCAGTCAACGTTGGCTCGATATAGATTTCCAAGCCTCGGATGTCAGCATTGCGCCTATCTATTTTCCATCGTCAGTATTGGCGCAAGCAAGAAATTTTCACGTGGGAAGCTTTATCAAAGGTTTTAGTCGTAGTTAGGACTCCCACATTTATGGGATCCCAAGCTACAAGTACTATGCAGACAGATTGGTTTTTCATCCGCTTCGGTTGAATGGGTCCGGACGAGTCTGAAGATAACACGACATTTTCCTTGTTACGATTGAAACCCTTGATAAAGCTGAGCATCGAAGCCAAACGTCGTTAATTTACATTATAAGACAAAAATGTGTTCGAATCGTTTATGAAAACGAAACGAAAATTCAAATGTCACGAAATCTCAAAACACCTGATAAATGAACTTTATTTATGTTCTTGAATCAACGCCTTGGAACTGGAAACATCGTCGAAAAAATGTGTGCAGGAATTTGAATCTATAACAGTTGAATATTTCGTTATTCGACACCCTTAGGGAAGTTTTCCCCATTCATTCCAAATTCCTTCGTTCTTTTCCCTATTTTTTCTCCGAAACATGGAAAAGAACATAGAAATTTGTCAAGTTTATGGAATTGAATGGGGAAAAATTTTCTACGGGCAGCAATATACAAAAATAGATTGTTCTCTTATGATGTGAATCATTCGACAATATATTTTGTAAAAATTTCCCTTTAAAGACCTAAAATACTTGATTTCGAATTTCTTGGGAGTTGTTCATTTATCTCTCACTCCTGGAATCCTCTGAAATTCTTCCTCTTAATTTCACTCAAAGTGAATCACTCTGTAAATTTCCATGAATATGTTTGCATCTATCTAATCATTTTTAAACCCCCCCCCCCCAAAGCCTAAAATTTCAACGATTTACATTAAAATTCAGTACAGTACCACGCATGCTTCTTTTCCTTCAAACACCAAACCATCGATCATTGAAAAAAATTCTTGATTCCACGAATTTAGTCAAAATAACAATATCACTGATTCAAAATTTTCCATCGAACTATTCCTCGATCCGCTGTATTGACTATCGAATCCTACTACGAATGGTGTAATTTCTGATTGAATATCATGGAATTTCATTCATTCTCGCATTCGTTCATGAGATTTTATAGATTATTTGTAACAGGGAATGCTCCTAAAAACAGAAACAATAAAACAATCTTTTAAAAACTTTGAAAATTCAGTTTTAGAACCAAATACCTGATTGCAAAATCAAAAAAAAAATCCATCAAAACGAGGTGTAAATATCAGATCAAAAATAACAAATATTGCATCAAAAGCGGAAGACTTTATCGATCGATCGATCATAACATAAGAAAAAAAAACAATCAAAATAGATCTCAATTCATCGATCATCAACTCTCTTTGGAATACTCGAAAAGAGAAAACAGTATTTTCAGACGATTCGCTGCTCATTTAAATTCCGAATCGATCTTCTTCGAATTTCGAAGCACGTTATTACAATTCGAGTTCTTCGAAAATCCGTTAAGGACATTAAAATTACTCATCTCTATTGTCAAAACAACTGTCAATCTCACTAGATGGCAGCAACCACATATTACGGTTGAATGAGCGGTCTAGCCAGCAACACAAGCAAGGCTGTTCTTGATGATTATTCTCAGTATATAAAATACCGGTCACTTGTATCGGACGTGTACGGCAAATAAAAACAGATACAATAAAACTGGTTTTTCAGCTTCATCTCCTTTACGACAAAAATTACATATTTCGAATAATCTGTTGATTGACTATTTCCAAAAAACCACCGCCTAACTTTCGAATTGATTGAACGGAAAAACAGTTGTATTCTGTAATACTTCGAACAGTCAACACCTCTTCGTGTGTTATATTCGAGTTTGAATTGATCGAACGAACAAAGTTGATGCTCTGTGGTATTGAGTTTCGTGCCCTCATGTTTCAAAATCCTTTCTCAAAATGAATCCTCATCTTCGCTTGTGTTTATTATTCATCGTTTTGTGCTGCAGCTACATCGATGCGCGTGAGTATCATCATGAATTTTACATAAATCCTTGATTCTTTAGTTCCTGGATACGAATTTAGAAACTTCTCCTTTCTTGTCTGTCAAAAATTTTATATAAAATTTATATAGAGTTTTTATAGATATTTTATACAAATTTTATATAAAATCACATGACAGTTCCAGCCAGAACTAGAAAAGTATTGATCCACCGAAGTGTTGAGTTTACATTGAAAATCTGTCAGTTCGACACTCTTTTTTACCGTGTACATCACTAATTAATTTGATATTTATTGCGAATTGTTTGTACAGAGGAGAGATGTTTCAACCCGAGAAATAGACAAGGTATTTGCGTGAACATACGAAACTGTCCCCAGCTGATATCAATTTTGAGGAAGCCAAGGCCCCTGTCGCAAGAGGATCTTGATTTTCTTCGGAGTTCTCAATGCGGATTCGAGGGTGATCATCCAAAAGTGTGCTGCGAGAACGCGGTAATTACAATACCGATAAGATAATTGACCTGCCAACGATAATTGCGTATCTCTGAAAATTGATCTTGACCTTTGAATCAACGTTCAGTTCAAATCCATTAAGTTTCTATCATGAACAGAAATATTTGACGACACGAATGAGTCGATCGCAACGGTAATCCATTCATTTGTATAAAAACTATACACTCTCGTGATTCGATTCGCCGCCAGGAAACGGTAATTGCAGTGACGTGCGTGAGCCTTCACCATAAAAATTGATAGAATCACGATAATCAACGGGGAATTCCTTACTCCGAAATGGAGAATAGACGAGACAGGTTTTTATTGCGAAACACGTCGCGTTGGAGGCTAAACAGTAATAATGAAATCGAAATGTAAATTTCAATTGACCTCTTTAAAAAAAATAGTCTGGAAATAGACAACGATATTTTCCATTATTCCCTCAGGGTTTTTCCAATTCAATTGACATTGTATATCTTTAACTAAGTTTCTTGTGTAAGTCTCTTCAAATGGATTCACGTGAAAGTACCGATCACATCTAATCCTGGAATTTCCTGTTTTGACTTGTGTGGTTGAGGTAGAAATATTTTGCAGGCCCAGGAACAGATTCCGACCCCGGCACCGACCCCGGATCCAACACCGATCGATGATCCGACTAGAATCACAACGGTTCCGGATCCTCCGGACGTTACCAACCATCCGAATCTACGAATAATCAATCCCGAAAATTGCGGTCATATCACCGAATCGAAAGTTCTGGGCGGGAATAAAACTGGAGTCACTGAATTCCCATGGATGGCTTTGATCGCTTACGATGTGGGCCGAACGAATCCTGAATTTCGTTGCGGTGGCACGGCCATCACCAAACGATACGTTCTCACTGCCGCTCATTGTATCACAGCTTTATCAGGTAATTTTTCAGAATGACTTCATTTATCCCTTGAATCTACGGATAGAAGGAAACTGGGGACAAACCCAGTAAACACACGCACGTTTTAAAAACGTCAAAAACAGTCGATAACCACACGTTGTGAATTAGTAATATTCTTGCGTTGATTCAACGTAAAAATGTCGCGGCAGATCACGTGTTTTTCAACCATAAAATAACGTCATATCAACGGTTTGAACATCGTTTGAAAGATGTTAAATATTGACGTGTCCTAATGATGGTTCTAAAACGTGAATTGAATCCAACAAATTATTTTGGAAACTTTTCATTCCATATCGAGAACAATAGTATTTCTGAGTATGATAGAATTTGGAAAGTATGCCACACTATTTACTATCTTGCTCTTTGTTGAAAATTTAACCATTGTTCGGTTCCGTTCGACATTTTTAGCAGAATATCTTCAATTGAAGTTCAAACACAAGGTGTTATAAACACATTTTAAACGCGTGATTCAAACCCGTTCAAAACACGTTTTTTGAGGACGTCGTTTGATGGTTATTTTTGAATATTAGTTTAAATCACACGTCATCAAAACGTGATTCCTGGTCGTCTATTTCCCTATCAAATTTCAACTGAAAATCAACGTTATGAAATCAACGACTGACATCCGTTTCACAGTCTAACGTTCTTTCAACGTTGAAATAACGTGTGTGTGTGTGTTTATTGGGAAGAAACGGGAGTGCACCCTGTGTGTATCAAATGAAATTGACGATTAGCCGAGAATGGTGCATCTTCGGTAAAATATACCCTAACAGGGTTCTACGATCGGCTCATAACTGGACCATAACCAGAATCAATTGTATGGTAATTGGCCAATTGTACCACTCAATGCCCACCAGGACAGTCATCGATGAATTACCTCGCAACTCCTTAGAATTAAGGGAGAAGAAACCCTGCTTGAAGAATCTCATTGAACCGATTGATTCTCATTGATTCCGATGCAGAAGACTGATTCAAACCCATTAAAAATTAATCTCCAATGGGTTTGAATTGAGCAAGGAAGGGAGCAGTGGATACAACGTGGTACGACCCTAGTAGAAATGCTCTAGCGATTCATTGGTTTTGGACAACCTGTTCCACGGAATAACCAAACATTTGCTAATAACTTGCAAGTTGCTGGCAAAGTTTTCTAGTTTTCCGTTGGAATAGGGAGTACAAAACCAATGAATCGCTATAGCATTTCTCCTACGGGATGGGGAAGCAACGTGGAGGCGACGGAGAAACGTCCGGGACGTTTTTTCGGGCGGACATGTCTTCGCTTCCCCCACGCTGTATCCATCGATCCATTTATTCTCCCTGAATTCCACGGAAACGCGACGTAGGTGTCCTGGGTGGGTGGTAGACTGCTGGATGATGACTTGGACCCAACAATAGCAAAAAACAAACGACTCGGCCGTGTTCCATGATTTGGTATTGAAATCTCCCAAAATTTCACGTTTTGGAGAGATTCTGAGAGATTCAGAGCAATTCATCGTGATTCAGGGAGATTCAGAAAGATTCGAGAACGGGTAGATTGGGAAAAATTGTAAGTTGAACTTTTCAGGAGGATTCAGAGGAATTCAGAGAGAGATACTTTGAGTGAAATTTCTGGTGCGAGATTTCAGAGGCAATCAGGGAGTTGTAGAGGAACTCAGAGGAACCGAAATTAGAAAAAATTTGGCATGGAATTTTTCAGGAGGATTCAGAGAAATTCAGAGAGGAATAAAGTGAGTGGAATTCTTCGTTCAAGATGTCAGAGGCATTCAGGGAGATTCAGGGAAAATCAGAGACACGAAGATTAGGCAAAATTGAGCATGAACTTCACAGGAGGATTCAGGGAAATTCAGAGAGATTCAGAGGGATCTAGGGACATTCAGAGGAATTCAAAGCAATCCATCGTGATTTAGGGAAATTCAGAAGGATTGAAAGACGGGTAAATTAAGAAAAATTGTGAGTTGAACTTTCCAGAAGGAGTCAGAGAAATTCAGGGAAAGATACATCGAGTGAAATTTTTTGTGCGAGATTTCAGAGGCATTCAAGGAGATTTAGGGGAAATCAGAGAAACGGAAATCAAGAAAAATTGAGCACGGAACTTTACGGAGGGATTCAGAGAAATTCAGGAAGAAATAAATGGAGGGGGATTTTCGGTTCAAGATTTCGGAGGCATTCAGGAAGTCTTAGAGAAACTCGGAGACTCGGGAATCAGGAAAAATTCACGATCGGACCTTTTAAGAGGATTCAGGGAAATTCAGAGAGATTCAGAGGGATTTAGGGCCATTCAGAGGAATTCAAGGCAATTCATCGTAATTCGGGGAAATTCAGAATGATTCAGAGACAGGTAGATTAAGAAAAATTGTGCGTTGAACTTGCCAGGAAGAGTCAGAGAGATTCAGAAAAATTCAGAAGGAGATCCATCGAGTGAAACTTTTTGTGCGAGGTTTCAGAGGCATCCTGCGAGATTCAGGGGAAATCAGAAAAAATTGACCATGGAACTTTTTAGAAGAATTCAGGGAAATTCAGAGAGATTCGGAGGGATTCAAAGAAATTCATAGAGGAATACTATAAATGGAATGAAATTTTTGATTCAAGAATTCGGAAGTACTCGGGGAGTTTCAAGCAGCATCAGAAACCTGAGACTTAGCAAAAATTGAGTATGGAACTTTGCAGAAGGATTCAGACAAATTCAGAGTAAGCTTTGGATTCTCAACATTTTCAATTCGGAGATATCAAAAGAGATTCAGAGGAATTCAGGGTGATTCCGAAAAATTCAGGACAATTCAGAAAGGTTCAGGCAAATTTAGAGTAAGCTTTGAAATCTAGATATATGAAATTCTGACACATTCAAAGAGATTCAGAGGAATTCATAGAGATTCAAAAGAACTCAGACTTCTTCAAAGGAATTCTCAGGAAGAGACTCAAAGAAAATTGCAGAGATTCAGGATGTATGATTATCTGACAGGTCTCCAACTTTCTCTGAATTACTCTGAAAATGCTGTAAATCCCTCTGAAAATTGTCCGGAAATACAGAGAGATTCAGAGAGATTTTTTCCACCAGGGCAATATCTTGCCTCATTCTTGAATAATTAGTTACCGATATCGGGATATCAAAATTTTGTCAAACCTTGATCAACATTGGTTCTACATGGTCTACTGCCCAGACCCTACGGACTGTGAATCAATGGATTTCTGCGGAATAAAAAGGGAGAAATGAGAGAGCTAGGTGGTTAATTTAATACGGTTTTTTTTTCAATTCAAGGTATCAAGTTAATTGGAGTTCGCCTAGGAGATCACGATTTAAGAACTGAAAGAGACTGTGACAAGGATGGGGACGGTTTGGAAACCGTTTGCGCCGAAAGATATCAAGATTTTGGAATAGAAAGTTCAGTGCCGCATCCTGGTTACACAAAAGCCAGATTACAAGACGATGTGGGTCTTATTCGATTGAACGCGGATGCCGATTTTCGACCGATTAACGTTAAACCGATTTGCTTACCTGTCGGTGCTGCTGCACGTTCAACGCTAAGAAGGGTAACGATGAAATACGGAAACTTCACACGATACTATCCCGTACCTACAAAATTTTCTATCTTTCATGGATCTTCTACTTCAAGCTTTGTCGAATTATGAATAGAAAGCCTATGAAAGAACGAGAATCGTGAATTTGAGATGGATGGAGGTAGATTGAACGTTGAATTTCCCTCCATCCACACATATCCACCAAATTTCCACCATTATTCCACCAAAACCTCGAACCTTTTGGAAAACCTCCTGAGTATAGTATATAATTTCATTTAAAGGTAACCGTGACTGGCTGGGGTGCAACCGAGACAGGCCGACGTAGTCCGGATTTGCTGAAAATCAACATACTCCCAGTCCCGAACGAACAATGCGCGCAAAACTACAAGAGAAGTAGAGTCAATATCTGGTACAAACAACTGTGCGCTGGTGGGACAAAGGACGTAGATTCTTGCCAAGGTGACAGCGGGGGGCCTCTTCAAGCCCCAGGTGACAACAACGGGAACATCCGTTGGATTCAATACGGAGTTGTCAGTTTCGGTCCGAGAGATTGTGGAATCGAAGGATTTCCTGGTGTATACACCAGGATCACTTACTATCTAGACTGGATACTCGATAACATTCGAGACTAAAAATAAACGATACCGCAACGTTCTTCAAAGCATTTTTCCCAATCCTTTTTTATTCTTTTTTAATAAAATAACAGTGCGTGAATTGACGGCTCGATTGAATTGATAACGGACTTATTGTGCAAGAATTCATTATAATTTCTGTTAACGGCACGTGTGAGTTTAATCTAGTCATCGATTGAACGATAAAAATAAAATTTTTATTCAGAAAATTGTTGGGGAGGAATTTTATATGAATAATCGTGGTGACGAGGAGTGGAATTCGACAGTTGGGGACTTTAGGATACCTATTCTAGAAAAATATATACAAGTATTTAACGAACATTCATAAACCTCGAGTAAGATTACGAATGTTTAGAGGTGTATTAAACGTTTATTCAACATAAATCAACTAAAAATCAACGTTAAATTCATGTTGGATTGTATTTTTATGATCAAAATTCATTCTTTCATTTCACACTCGTAGCTCAGATAGGGTATCTATTCTGAAAACAATCACACACCTTAGTTTGAGAAGTCTATTCAGTTTCATTGATTGAGGCGCAGTATCCGTGGTTGAAAAAATTCATAGAATCTGATGACATGGAAAATTTAATGGGATTTGTTCAAAACGTTGTATGATACCAGATTCGATCAGAATCACGTTGGAAAGCACATTGATCTGATTACATCTCATTAACAAATGCTTGAATAGGATTTGTTCAGAGCATTGTACAAGATTCAATGAGATTTGGCGAGAACCAATGGTTTTTTTTTTCACCAAGGATACCAATTAGAAAGGCAGGATAAATTGATGAATTTTTTCTACGGTAGGGATGATGTAAAAATTCTTTTGAAACTTTTCAAACTGATTATTGAAAGACTCAAATTTATATAAATAATAATACTTTTCATCAACTTTTTTCAAACTGACGGACCTACAGAGCAACTTCTGAGACCTGTTTGTGCCCGTGGAAAAATTTTCCCTCTTTATTTCCATGAACTCACAAAATTTCCATATTTTGAGGACAAAGTAGGGGAAAGAATGAGGAAATTTTACATGGACGAGAAAAACTTCCCACAGGGTGAAGTCTGCCCTGGTGAAAATAAAGCGTGCATTTGGAGCGTCGCATAGGAGTGTTATTACCGTCACATGAGAGTGTATTAAGAGTCAATTGGCGCAGTTGAGCGTGGATCGAGCGTGAAGAAAAGCGTTCATGCACGCTGTACTCACGCTTATATTGAAGTAAGCGTGCATTGAACGTATATTGGCCAGAATCACGTTATTGGTACGCTGTTTGAACTTTATGTGCACGCCGTTTTTTCACCAGGGTGCGTAGAAAATTCCGGCCGCAATTCTTATGTATAAAAAAAAAACTCAAAATAGTTTCCATTTATCAAATCTTCGAAAACACTTCTCTTTCGAATGGCAAAATATTTCTTCGGGATGTTCCTGCCCGTAGAAAAGTTTCCCATTTCCATAAACTTGCAAAACTTCTATATTTTTTTCCATGTTTTGAGGAAAAGTTGTTCAAAAAGTAAGATAATTTTGCAATGACGAGGAAAACTTCCCTGAGAGTGATCATTCAAGAACACTCCCCTACGTTTCATGAACGTTCCATAAACGTTCCAGCAGCACATTGAGTTGTCTGGGTGAAAACAATTCTATTGTCAAAGTATGACAATATTCCTTCCAATCCTTGTAGATGGAGAAGAAAATGTACTAATTTTCCTTATTTTGCTTGCTAAACCAGAAACAGGAAGGTTTGTAGAATGGATTTTCAGATAAAAATACGGGAGATTATGAATGGATAACTGAATTCCACTACACGCTTTATGAAACGTACCGTTCAGCGTTCAAAATTCCAATTCTACCTATTACTCTCTCTAACATATTCGTAATCTTCCGTATTTTTATGTAAAAATTTATTTCACAAACCTTCCTATTTCTAGTTTTCTAAGAAAAATAACAAGAATTCTTATATTTTCGAGCGGCATTTTTCTCCGTGTAGAAATTGACTAAAACTCCTATTGAATTCATCGGGTACGGTCTTGATTCCGAATGATGGACGGTTTCCTACCAGGGCTTGGAACCTAGCGGAACATTCCCGAATGCGGAGGATGGCAAAAATCGCATGCAGACTCCCTGCAAATCCCTGCCCATGCAAATCCCCGCCCACACTGAGAAAACCCCGTCACTCTGAATAAAAATTCACTTGAACGAAATAAATTTGATTTGTCGCAGCTGAATTTTTCATTCACCTTCAATAAATTGCTTCATCCATATTTCAGACAACTAGACTTTTATTGATGCTATCTAAAATTTACCTGAAACGACTAAATTTTAGTTGCCGCAGCTAGGTGGGCTCCGCTTGGAACCTTTCAGGCTCCTGGGGAAACTGGAATCCAAGTGGTCCCGGACGGGATTTTTAATAGTTTGGATCTCCTTACTGCCTGTATTTATTCGCACACGGAGGGACCAACCGAAAATTCGCTTAGGCTTCATCTCGGGTTCACGCCTAAACCCTTTTGGATCACACTAGTCCAAATCCTAACAGCGCTGGAGGGTTTTCAAAACGTTCTAAAATGTTGAAAACACTCTAAAACATTTTGACATCTCAGAAACTTTGTCGTGTTGGGGAACGAGACACAGGACCCTGAGTGGTCGCGAATGGAAATCTGGATCCGGATGCAAAGAGTGACCGCAAAATCCACCTGTTTTTTTGGGACCGCGAGTTTCAGGTTGAATTGGATTCTGAAAGATACCTTATGTGGATCATTTGCGAGGGAATACCATTCCCCGCTGAGCATAATATTGATTTTGGAGATACAGGAATCGACGGAATCGATAGATTCTTGACAAAATGAATTCTTTTCTATAAAAAACCTACACTAAGAAAAAGGATTCGTTGACTTAAATGAGATTTGTTTCTAGTGAATAAATAGTATATTTGGATACGAGCAAAGGAATATTTACTAATATTCATTTTATCACATAGTTCCCTGGTAAAAAAAAATCTCTGAATTTCTCTGAATCTCTCTATATTTTGGGACAAATTTCAGAGTGACTCAGAGTAATCCCAGAGTAATTCAGAGGAAGTTAGAGACTTTTCCGATAGTCATACGTTCTTAATTCTTCAACTTTCTCTGAATCTCTCCGCATATCACTGAATCCCTCAGAATTTTATATATTTGAATTTCGAAGCTCCCTCTGAATTTACCTGAATACCTCTTAATTTTTCTAAATCTCCCGGAATCTAATATGTATTCAGATTTCAAAGCTCCCTCTGAATTCCTCTGAATTTCTCTGAATTTCTCTGAATTCCTCTAAATCTCTGGGAATTGAATGTATTCAGATTCCAGAGCTTTCTCTGAATTCCTCTGAAGCTCCCTGATTTTCTTTGAATCTCTCTAAATTCCTCTAAATATCCCGGAATTTCATGTATTCAGATTTCAAAGCTTCCACTGAATTCCTCTGAATTTCTCTGAATCTCTCTGGATTACTGTGAGTCTTTCTAAATTCCTCTGAATATTTCTAAAAAAATCCCACACACAGTTTTTCTTAATTTCTCTTCCTCATGAAGCCTCTGAAATTTCCAAAAAGCCTCTGAAATGCAGGACCGAGAATTGTACTGAATTCGTTCCTCTCTGAATTTCCCAGACCTCCCCCCCCCCCGGATCTCTCTAAATTCCTCTGAATCTCTCTGCATTTTTCTGAAAAATCCCACGCACAATTTTCCCTAATTCACCTGTCTCTGTGAGTTTCTGACACCCCCTGAATACCTTTGAAATCCTAAATCAAAAATTTAGCTGAATTAATTCCTCTCTGAATTCCTCTGAATGACTCTGAATCTTCCTAAATTCCTCTAAATATTTCTAGAAAGTTCCACGCACAACTTTTCTTAATGTATCTGTCTCTGGAAGTCTCTAAAACTTCCAGAAAGCCTCTGAAATGCAGGACCAAGGTTCTACTGAATCTATTCTCTCTGAATTCCGCTGAATCTCTCTGAATCTTTCTCAAAAATCCCACGCACAATTTTTCCTAATTCACCTGTCTCTGTGAGTCTCTGATACTCCCTGAATACCTCTGGAATCCTGAACCAAAAATTTAGCTGAATCAATTCCTCTCTGAATTTCTCTGAATCTCTGTGAATCTCTCTGAATTATTCTGAATCTTTCTGAATTCCTCTGAATATTTCTGAAAAGTTCTACGCACAATCTTCCTGAATTCATCTATCTCTGAACGTGTCTGACACTCCTTGAACGCCTCTGAAATGCAGGACCAAGAATTTTACTGAAATTGTTCCTCTCTGAATTTCCCAGAATTTCCCTGCATCTCTCTGAGTTCCTCTGAATTTGACCGACTGAATAAGAGTGGACCGCCGATGAAAAACAATAAACAATTACATACACACACGGAGAAAAAAAATTCGTTGGAATAGCAAGAATTTCGCTGTCTTAACGAAACTCGCTTGTTATTATGTGGACAGCAAGCAAGTTCGCTGAAGTGAACGGCGATTCGTTGTTTCAGCGAATCAAGCTTCGTAAAAATTAGCCAAGGACTGTTAATTATAACGAATCGGTTAGTAAATACAGCGAATTAGCTCATTAACACAGTGAAATGTCATCGTTAGGTTATTCAATCCGTTCAGCGAAAACGGATTCTTTAAACTAAACGAAATCTTTTTTCTCCGTGCACATACACATTAATTTTTTTATCAATAATTTTATTTTTTATACGATTCAATCATTTTTTAATAACTCCAATTAGATTAGTATTTTTTATTATTAGAATTAAATATAATATCCATGTACTAGAATTTTCGGAAGATATAGGTGAATATTTGATTGCTTCATGTACAATTATAGCTGTTAGTGAAAGAGTAGTAGGGCTAACAATCATTGTATGTTTTATTCGAGTTTTAGGTGTTGAAACTTGTAATGTAACGAATCAGGTTAATTAATATAATAATAATGATTAAATTATGTTTATCTGGGTTATTTTTATCAATTTATTTATATTTCAATAATAATATTTTCACCAAATTTGGTAAAAATTGAGAACAAGTTAATTGATTAAATTTAATAATTAGTATTTCATTTTGTAATATTTTTTTTTGATTTTTGATTGATTTTCTTGATCATCTCGATATATTTTAGATAACATTATGACAGTTGTTGATGTTCACCGAAAAATTGCTTACTGGGTTATGAGATTTCCCGAGGAAAAAAGTTTGGATCTGAAAAACTGCAATCAGAGCTTATACAGGGTGTCCCAGAATTCGCGGACCGGATTTCATAGGTATATTCTGCAGCCAAAATGCAATAATTTCCCGTTTGAAAAAAATTTTTTCAACGCTTAGTTCTGGAGATATGAGCATTTTTAGATTTTTTTTCAAATCCAAATCATTCAACAAAACTGTATGCTACATACTTGAGCTTAACACCATTCGCTGAGTTGGAAAACGGCGGATCTGTGGAGAAAGAATTAAATTATTTTATCATTGATAGTTCCGGAGCTGGAGCGATTTGAAGTTGCTGAATTCTCATCGGCTGCTGGAAGCTATTACACTGAGAGAAATAATGATTAATATCAAGAATTGAAATTCATGAATACTGCCAAGAATAAAAATTCTTGATTACAGTTAATATGTTATTGGCCCAAAAGAAATTTTCCTCAATCAAGGAAATATTTCTCGATTCAAGGAAATTTCTTTCGGGCCAATAACATATTAGCTATTAATCAAGAATTTGTATTCTTGGCAGTATTCATGAATTTAAATTCTTGATATTAATCATCATTTCTCTCAGTGTATGAAAAATTTCAAATCTCTATAGCTCCGGAACTATCAATGATAAAATAATTGAATTTCCTCTCCACAAATCTGCCGTTTTCCAACTTAGCGAATGGTGTTGAGCTCAAGTATGTAGCATACAGTGTTTTTGGATGATTTGGATTTGGAAAAAAATCTAAAAATGCTCATATCTCCAAAACTATTTTTCATAGTAAACCAGAAACAGGAAGATTTGTAATCTCAATTTTCCGTATTTTCATGCAAAAATTGAATTTACAAAGCTTTCTGTTTCAAGTTTAGGAAGAAAAATAGTTAAAATTCTTATATCTTTTTCTCCGTGTATCAAATTGAAGAACCTTCCTAACAGAACACTCCTTCAGCGAAATTTGTTTGCTATTCTGTTTATAATACTGGAAAATTCGCTGCTTCAGTTAATGAAGTTACACTCTCAGCAATCAAACTAGCCGTGGCAGCGATTTTCCAGCTATGTTAGCACAAAGATTTGCTACGGTAGCAAATTTTGTCCCTGTGAATTAATCTGATTAGACGGAATCAACCATATCTGACAGTTAATCGAGCGGTCTACTCATCAACGCAAGCAAAGATGTACTCGATCACTATTCTTTCAGTATACAAAACATCCATCACTCTTATCAGACGTGGACATAAAATGAAAACGAATATAAGAGAAATGATTTCTCAGCTTCATCTACTCTTCACGACAAAAAAAAAGTACTACAAATCGTCAACGGTTTCGGTCTACATTTGAGTTTGAACTATTCAAGCGGACAGAACACTGATGCTAGCGCATTGAGTTCCAAACCCCCTCCCCCCTTATGTTTCAAAATAGTTTTGCAAAATGAATCTTCATCTCCATCATCATCTTCACTTGTGCGTGGTATTAATTATTTTTTACTGCAGCTACATCGATGCGCGTAAGTATCAATTTGAATAAATTCCCCGAATATTTTTCATATATATACTGTCTTTGAGAAATTGATTTCCTTGCTGAGCAGAAGTTTTTCCTAAATCCGAAGAAATAAACTTTCCCTGAATGAATTCTGGAGGTTCGCGTTAGGTGTCGTAATGTTTTAAAAATTCGCATTTTGTGCAGAGGAGAGATGTTTCAACCCAAAGAATAGACAAGGCATTTGCGTGAGTTTACGAAATTGTCCATCGCAGGAAGCAATTTTGAGAAAACCAAGACCACTGTCGTCGGAGGATCTTGATTTTCTTCAGCGTTCCATATGCGGCTTCGAGGGTGCATATCCAAAAGTCTGCTGCGAGAACGCGGTAATTACAATATCGATAAGATAAATAACTAACCTAACGATGATACGTATATATCTGTGAAAATTGATCTTGACCTTAGAGTCAATGTCGAGTTCAAATTCATTAATTTTCCATCGTAAACAGAAATATATCGCGTCGATCGAAATATGGATTCGTCAATTCATTCGCACTGAAGTCGAATGCAAATTCCAATCGATGTTTTCGAAAAAGTAGGATTCAAAATAATTGAAGGTGTTAATAACACCCCACACAGCACCACAGTCCCAGAAGAACTCTTAGAGAATTCATAAAAAAAAAAACACAATCAGCTCAATAAGAATTCTCCCCTGCTCGAACTCCTGCGTCGGAATCAATGAGAATCAATCGGTTCAATGAGATTCTCAAAGCAGAGTATGGATTCTTTTCCATCAAACTTGAATTCCCCGATCAAAATAAAGCGTCATCGATGCCACGAAGTGTCATGGAAATTGAATGCAAATGTACACCAAGAGGAAATTCGTACATTCTGGAGTGTAAAATGACAATCCCTCTTGAGAACGTGCATTATATTTTTACCAGGGTTTAATATTCCCTGATGGAAATGTTATACCATGTTTTTTTTTGGTGTGAATTCGGTGTCAGTGCAAATCAAGTGGGAAATCAGTGATTTTTTTACACCAATATCAATATCTTTAGATTCCTTTCCAGTGGAAAATAAGTGTAAAATCGGTAAAAAATTGGTGTAATTGTACTCCAACTGAAAATATTTACCGTAATCGCTTGAGGTGAAACGAGTAAAATGATGTATTTGAACAAGAGAACGAAAAAGGAAAGACATTCATGATACCTTGGATTTCTTGTGTAATTCTAATATCATATCATTGAATGATTTCCCAGATTCAGAAACCGACACTTTGGATAACGCCACCACCGGAGCCGACAGAACTTCCCAGCAGAATCACAGTTGCTTTGGATCCTCCGAACGTCACCGCTCATCAAAACTTACGACTTCTCGAACCCGAGATTTGCGGTCACATCGCCCCAGGGAGACTCCTCGGTGGGAATAAAACTGGGGTCGTTGAATTCCCATGGATGGCTTTGATTGCTTACGATGTGGGTCTGCAGGATGCTGAATTTCGCTGCGGTGGGACGGTCATCAACAAACGATACGTTCTTACCGCCGCTCATTGTATCACAGGGTTATCAGGTAATTTTTCAGAGAAACTGGGGACAAAAAACGGGAGTTCAATTGCAAAACAAGTGCCCTGTGCGTATCAAATAAAATTAACGATTAGCCAAGAATGACCCATCTCCGACATCGACGATTGGCTTATAATTGGACCAATCTTCCTCAGTGGACTGCATCCGTTGAAAATTGGTTTATTCAAAAGCATGAATACGCTAGGCATTTCATTGTATCAAATAAAAATCTATTCGATCCAACCAAAACTCTGGTAGATTCATGTTTAATAAATAAAAACTTAGTGAATTCGAACAAAGTTTGATCAAATCCTGAAGAGAACATGAAGCTCCGGAGAACGTTCAAAATAGATCAACATAGATCAGCTTGAAGTTCCGTTGGAGCCAACTTTTAGGTTCGTAAATGTTCAACGAAGTTCAGATGAACATTTTCCTAAGCAGCAATAGAAGTTCATAGTATATACGAAATAGAAACGTTCGTAGAATGTACGAATGAGATACTTATGCTGAATGTTCATAGAATGTTCGAATGAGACTGTTTCGAATTTTTAAATGTACTTAGAACGGTACGATATTCATTCAATCGACGTTCGATTGACGTATCGTCATATATTCGATTACATACGTTCGATGAATATGCGTAGCACGTATAAAACGGTCTCATTCGCATGTGCATAGAACATATTTCGAATATTCGAAGAACGTTCATAGTGTATTCTGGTGCTGCTTGGATTGGAATGTCCACTTGAGAATGGTTTCAAAAGAGGTTCATGGAACATTTCTTAAAGATTCTACGAAGATTCATTCGATCTTCAATTCAGTATGTTTCAGAGAGAATTACAATTATGATTATAATTCCCTTTATGGTTCATTTTCTTGTAAAAAAAACATATATCGAAAAATTGAAACTCCAGTGAATCTTTGGTGAATGTTTAATGAACGTTTAAAAAACCTTCTTTGAAAGTATTCTCAAGCGGACATTGTAACGTTAATCAGACTTTCGTCGAACGTTTATGAATCTAAATTAGAGCTCCAACGGAGCTCTAGTCTGATCTATGTTGATCTATTCTAAACGTTTGTCGGAGCTTCATGTTCTCTTCATGTTCTGTGCTTTGGATCCGAATGAATCCGAATGGAAAATTTTCTCCGTGTAGAGCAAAAGAAGAATCTTTTCATGGGATTCGAACCGAAGACCACGTTCTTACAAATTCCACCCAAGGAATTTTCGGAAGGGAAGACATTTGGAATATCGCGATGATATTGTTGAGATAGTTTGTGCTATCTAGATTTTTGAGATTCAACACCGAGCCGACCCAAGTAGCAGCAGAAGTTCAAAGTATATACGAAATAGAAACGTTCATAGAATGTACGAATGAGATACGAAGAATATATAATAAACGTTCATAGAATATTCGAATAAGACTGTTTTAAATATACTGAGAACGTCCATAGTACATTCGAAATGTGCGATATTCGTTCAATTGACGTTCGATTGACGCACCGTCGGATATCCAATTACATACGTTTGATGAATATGCATAGCACCTACAAAACGGTTTCATTGGAATGTGCGTGGAACCCCATGTAACACAGAATATTCTGAGAACATTCTTACAACATCCGTAAAATGTATTTGATCGAATATTTTCACAAAAAGCGTAGAAGTTTCGTAAATATTCATAGAAGATTCTCAGAACACTTGAACGAGACTGTTTCGAATATTCTAGGAATAAGTTTGTAGGGAGATTGATGAGCAGCGCACGCGCAAGTATCGTGATGACATGAATTCACCCATGTAGCACCAGAATATACTATGAATGTTCTTCGGATATTCGGAATGTGTTCTATGCACATTCGAATGAAACCGTGTCATAGGTGCTATGCATATTCATCGAACGTATGTAATCGAATATACGACGGTACGTTAATCGAACGTCGATTGAATGAATATCGTACATTTCGAATGTACTATGTACGTTCTAAGTATATTTACAACAGTCTCATTCGAATATTCTATGAACTTTCATCATATATTCTTCGTATGCCATTCGTACATTCTACGAACGTTTCTATTTGGTATGTACTTTGAACTTCTGTTGCTGCTTGGGTATTTTGGGAACGATGAATTTATGAAAGACGTGTTTTAATATCGCAAATGTTCTCTGAGATTGCTTTGTGCGAAAAATAATCCTCAAAAGTGTAATAATATATTAAGAAATGCCTGTCGCGATCATAAGTATCCCATCCATCCATGTGAATCCATAATATTGCTAACAATTCATGGTTACAGATGTTTGATGATCGATAAAATTGATTGTAAAGTAGTTTTCGGTGACATGCAGAAGTTTATATTGACGGGAATTTTTTTCTAATATTCTCACAATATTCGTGGCAATACATTCTGAGAATGTGCGTAGAATATATTCGAACGTAATAAGAATTTCCATTCGAATATCCTAAACGGATATTCTAAGAACATTCTCAGAACGTACGTGTGCTACCTGGGACATATTTCGAATATTCCAAGAACGTTCATAGTATATTCTGGTGCTAGTTGGGGAGTAACTAATTCAATACAGCGCTTTTTGATCTTAGAGATGAAGTTGCTAGGAGTTCGCATTGGAGAACACGATCTCAGAACTGAGCGGGATTGCGACAAGGACGGAGACGGTGTGGAGACGATTTGCGCCGAAGGATATCAAGATTTTGGAGTGGAAAGTTCAGTGCCGCATCCAGGTTATACGAGAACCAAATTACACGACGACGTGGGTCTTATTCGATTGAACGATGACGTCGATTTCCGTCCGATCAATGTTAGACCGATTTGTTTACCCATCGGTTCTGCTGCCAATGCAAAACTGAAGAAGGTAACGATGAGGATACTTCACACGATATTCCTCTCTTGACAACAGTCGATATCTGTTGTGATGATTTCACAGATCATTCATGTTGATATCGAATTCAAATTCTGTTCTCCAAATATCAAAAATTTTGCCTAAAGCTCAATGCCAATACAATGACAGAAAAACGATTTGGTTTAAACATTCGTGGTCGCAATAAGTTGAAATCTAGTTGGATTCACTAAAAGATGTGATTGTGAGCAAAAATTAGCTACATTTTTCAGGTTAGAAAAACCAAGAGAAGTAAATTGAAGTTAATTTTTGCTTCAACCACTTTTTCTAGACCAGATTTCAAGTTATTACGGCCACGAATGTTTCAACCAGGTCATTTTTCTGTCAGTGTAGTACCCTGACACAATGATCAACGATCTTCTACTTTGAGCTTCGTTGATTCATAAATAGAAAGTAGATGCGAAGAAGGAACCCAAGTAACACAAGAAGTTCTGAGAATGTGCTCGAACATTCTAAGAATGGTCCAGCACCTTCTCAGACTGTTCGAGCACATTCTTAGATCTTCTTGTGTTACTTGGGGAGGCGTGGATATCAGGTGAATGGAGGAAGATTCGACGTTGAGGCAACATATATACGACGAAGAGATGACCAAATCCCTGAAAACTCACTTCAAAGATTCAAGACTGACATGCTTCTGACAAACAGAACTTTTGAATCTGTCTGTTTTTTCAACGTCAAATCTCTTTCCATACACCTTGCATCTTCGTGGATTCTCCCGAAGAGAACATGAAGCTTCAGCGAACGTTCAGATTAGATCTGAATAGATTGGGCCAAAGGTTCATGGAAGCTAACTTTTAGATTCACAAACGTTTGACAAAGGTTCTACGAACATTGAAATATCCGCCTCGGAATACTTTCAGGAACATATATGGAACGTTCGTTGAAGGTTCATCGAAGATTTGACGAAGCTTCACAAAAATATCTATACTTATATTAATTTTTATCAATTTATATGAAAAATCAATTAATTAATAAACATAAATTATTATGAATCAATCTAAGTATAGATATTTTTGTGAAGCTTCGTCAAACCTTCGATGAACCTTCAACGAACGTTCCATCTGTGTTTCCTGAAGAGCCTTGGTCAAACGTTTGTGAATCCAAAAGTTAGCTTGCGTGAATCTTCGACCCGATTTATACAGATCTAATTTGAACGTTCGCTGAAGCTTCATGTTCTCTTCGGGCTAAGTGCACTGAGAGAAAACACTGTAGCTGAAAATGAGCCCAAGTACAGTTTTTAGTCACAGCAGCTATATTTTCACTTCCACAGTGACTTTGATAGTTACTTCAATGGAAAATATGGCTCCTGTAACGACAAAAATGTACCAGAGCTTGTTTCTACCTACAGTTTTTTCTCAGTGTGGATAAATGGTAGATGAACGAAGATTCCACGTAAAAGCAACGTAGAAATGTCCTGTACTGCCCTGTTATGCTATTACATATTGTACTCTTCCAAAAATGTACTGCAATAAAAGTCTTTTTTCCAGAAGGTAACCATAACAGGCTGGGGTGCGACCCAGACGGGTCGACGTAGTTGGGATCTCCTCAAAATTCGAATCCTTCCAGTCACGAATGAAGAATGCAAACGCACCTACAAGACACTCAAAGTCAATATATGGCATAAACAAATGTGCGCTGGTGGAAGAAAGGACGTGGATTCTTGTCAAGGTGACAGCGGGGGACCTCTCTTATCACCGGGACTCCACAACGGAGACTACCGTTGGCTTCAATACGGAATTGTCAGCTTCGGTCCTAAGATATGTGGAACGGAAGGGTACCCTGGTGTATACACTAGGGTCGCTTACTATCTAGACTGGATACTCGATAACATTCGAGAATGAAAATATGCACCATTCAGGGGATGTTCTCATCCAGCGACCTCAAAATAAAGTGATTTTCTCGAATTTTTTTCCCATGGCAGGAAATCAATAAAGGATTCAGAAGTTGTCGCACCTGTTTATTGTTGGTTGAAACATAACCAACTAAAAAAAACAGTGATCAATCTATACCACTTCTATGCCACTAAAGCTATCAGAAATCAAAAATCCAAAAATTTGTTATGAAATATATTATATTTGTTGGAGGTTGTACCAATAAAACCAATGAAAAGTTCAGAAATTGAATAAATCCCAGACATGCAAACTTTTGGTAGCGTTTTTTCACCTTTTTTTCATCTCCACTTAGGTTCATCCTCCAATAAATTCAATCAGCTTCAAAATAAAACAAAAAAAAGAGCGATGCGTTCAGTAGTTTTTGAGATATCGTGAAGCCAAATTTGAAAAACCATGATTTCGAGAAAAACGCCTTAAAAAGGCTTCGGGATACGAATCCATTAACTTGAGAAAATTGTTTCCATGTACTTTTTCAAGACCCATTCAATGAGTTTCAAATAACTCGAGTTCTCAATTTACTCCCTTCTTAAGCGAAAAAAAATTCGAGAAAATTACCTTATTTTGGAATTTGCTTGATGATCTGTTTTTTCTTCTTGTTTTCAAAGAACAACGGACTGGTCTGAGAATTTATTATGATAATTTCTGTAAATGGCCCGTGGAAGTTTGATCTAGTCATCGATTCAACAATAGAAATGAATTTTTTATTTGAAAATTTGTGGAAATATTTCTTCGAATATTTGTTGCGTGGGTTTCAACGTGGATGTCGACTCTTTCTTCATCTTTCTACTTTCCATCCACGATCAACTACGGACTTAATGAGAAATAATTTGATCCCTCTTCCTCCAATTATATTGATCAAAAAGTTTATTGATAATTTTGAAGCAATTACATATCGTGCTTTCGATTATTACATGTTCTTTGTTTTTTCATTCCGGTTCGATACGATGAATCGTTAAACAACCGATGCTTAAAATAAATAATTATGATAGTTCAAGGTCTGCCAGGAGCGTCATGTTACAATGCGTAATATCCCCAACAGCAAAATATGTCTCAGGGACGTGAAAAAATGTTCCAATTCCCTCCTAAATCACACCTCAAGCTGACTCTTTGTTACATTGAGATGACTCTTCGCTGACGCTTTGGTCGCGTTTAATTTTCACGAGGGTGTGCTTTCAGAATTATATATAAATTATATTTTTCCTTATGGATATAAAAGTCCCTTGTTAGAAAAACCTATTGAATCTTGTACAACATTCTCAGTTGCAATCAATTGGAAAAATTGCAGAGAAAGCTCATTAAATCTTGTCAAATCTTATTGAAACCTGTACGGTCTTTTGCCACATCTTGTCCAATGTAATTTGAAATGATTAGTTGCTTCAGCGAAGATTCGCTGTACGGTCTTCCGCAGCTTGCAAAATTAAATAAATTTTGAGCTTCCGGAGTGGAGCCGCGTCTTTTATCGGTTGATTGCCGACGTTCTTCTGAAGAAGCCAGCTGCAACCCAAGTAGCACAACAGGTTAGAAATGCTAAGAAGGTTCTTTGAAGTTCTGAGTATATTTTATGAACATTCATAGAATCTCCAAATGGGAATGTTGCGGATCAGTATATTCTATGCATATTCTTAGAATGTATTAGGTGTACAAATAAGTTTCCGCGGTTTGTCAAAAGATGGCCCCACCAGAAGGTTATGGAGAAATTGTCAGATGTAAAACATAATATCCCAAGTTTAGTCATCTGGCAACACCATAACCTTAAAGTACTAGTGATTCCGTATCAGCATCACGTAATTTTTTTCGTGCAAAAATGTCAAGTTTTATTCCGAATAAGCATCATTTGCGGGAACTTTTGATTTACTTCTTTAATGTGAAAAAATCTGCAGCTGAGGCGCATCGATTGCTTCTAGAAGCATATGGTGAAGCTGCTTTAAGTGAGAGAAGTTGTCAGGATTGGTTTCAAAAGTTTAAGAACGGTGAGTTTGACGTTAAAGACAAAGAACGCAGTGGAAGGCCGAAAGTGTACGAAGACATGGAATTAGAAGTACTATTGGAGGAAGATTCGTCCCAAACGCAAAAAGAACTTGCACTTACTCTACAAGTGACTCAACAAGCAATTTCACATCGTTTAAAATCGTTAGGAATGATTGAAAAACAAGGAAATTGGGTTCCATATGAACTAAAGCCGAGAGACGTTGAACGCCGATTATGCATGAGTGAAATGCTGCTTGCCAGGAATAAAAAAAAGAGTTTTTTGCATCGTATAGTCACTGGTGACGAAAAATGGATTCACTACGATAATCCAAAGAAGAGAAAGTCATGGGTTAAGCCCGGCGAACCATCAACATCGACAGCTAAGCCGAATATTCATGGAAAAAAACTCATGCTGTGTATTTGGTGGGATCAGCTTGGTGTCGTGTATTATGAATTGCTGAAACCAAGCGAAACCATTACTGGAGCTCTCTACCGAACACAATTGATGAGATTGAGTCGGGCACTTAAGGAAAAACGCACCCATTACTACTCCAGACACGACAAAATTATTCTTTTACACGATAATGCTCGTCCACATGTTGCGGCGCCGGTAAAAACATATTTGGAAACACTCAACTGGGAAGTTTTACCCCACCCGCCGTATTCACCAGACTTAGCCCCTTCTGATTATCACCTGTTCCGGTCGATGGCACATGGTCTGTCTGAGCAGCGCTTCACATCATATGAAGACACCAAAAATTGGGTAGATTTGTGGATAGCGTCAAAAGATGAAGAGTTTTTTCGACGGGGTATCCGAATGTTGCCAGAAAGATGGGGAAAAGTAGTGGCAAATGATGGAAAATACTTTGAATAAAACGTGAAGTACTTTTCCTTCACAATAAATTCCTAATTTTTTATAAAAAACCGCGGAAACTTATTTGTACACCTAATATTTTTTGAATTTATCCAAAACAGTCTCACCTGCGCGTTCTATGCATGATCTCAGAATTAACGCAGAATGTTTGAAATGTTCTTGTGTTACTTGGGAATGATGGCGAAACGTTGGCAACCAACCGATACAAGACGCGGCTCCACTCCGGAAGCTCAAAATTTCAACCAGGGATTTTCAATAAATCTATGAGTGTCACACAATCAGTTCAAACATTGAATAATCACGGAACAATACACATTATATAAAAATTTAACGAATCATAACAAATAAATATACCTATGATATATAAACATACAACAAAGTATAATAACAACAATGCGTATTTAAAACATTGCAATATCGATTGAGAAAGTGATAAAAACATTCAAGTGAATTTTATGTAACGTATATTCAATCAAAGACGCACTTAAGATGAACATCAACGAACTCCTGTCCAAGGACTGAAAATTTATTCATTACTGATGCAATTAATTTCCACTATAACCAACTATCGAATATAGCAACTCCATCGATGAGATATGGCATCTCTCCATTGTGTTACGTGTATTTCTCGTGAATGAAAGGAATAATTAGTCAATCAAATAAAAACTAGATACTTTTTTTTATATGAAAAGGGAGAATCAATGGGACTTTACAGTAATTTACAGTGATTTTGACTTTTTTTTTTCCATCACAATATTGTGATTGACCCCTAGTAGAAATTTAACAGGGAATTCCCTATTAGAAGCATGGCCCTCGTAAGGCTGCAATAGGGAACTCCTAATTAAGGGAAACCTTTAATTACTTTATCAGGTCCTGACATGGCATCCTGTTTAGGACCTTACAACAATGTAACGCAAGGTTGTTGACAGGTCCCAGTCAGATTTTCCCTTTCAGTAACTCAGACATGGTATTCCTATCAGAACCTGATCAGGATTGCCTTGACTCATCCGTATGTGAATTGTGAGGTAGCTGTCAAGATATCTTGATCAGGACCCGATCAGGACTGCCTTGGCTCCCCCGTATTTCAATCATGTGATAACCGACAAGACAGCCGAATCAGGACCTGATCAATTCAGAACGATGAATGTATCAAACTATTCAGAATTTTCACAGGACTCATTAGAAATTTACCTGTCTTTTTGAAATGTTCAACTGAGGTCTATTTGGATCATCAGTAGAATTTCTTCTGTTGGGGGAGTTTCAAAATATTGTATGAAAAGTGAATTCCATGAAAATTAAATTGAATGTTAGAATATAGCTTAGATGAGGTCGTGATTGGGAAACGTTTGGTTTTCCTGATCAGTACCTTGTCTTTTCCCTGCGTTACATTTTCGTCAGGGCCTTATCGGATACTCAAGTCAGGCCCTGAACAGAAATCAGGCATGCCTGATCTGGACCTGATGTTTTCCATATCAAAATTTCTACTAGGGACAGATCGAAGGAAATGAGTTATGAAAGATTTTATCCGTCTATTCAACCTACCATCAACTACTACGTGCAATATCAAAATTATCGATAATTATCCATTACATTGAATTGCAATATAAAATCATTGTATTGAAAATACGTTGGCCCAGTTCCCTGATTCAAGAAACTCACAGAATCTCATATACCATGTTCCAATTGAAGCCAGTTCAAAAACTTTCAATCAGATTCAGTTGGACTAAATAGATTTCTTCAACGAAAAATCCACTGCATCTCGCCAAATCCCATTGGTATCAATTTGAATGAATTGTTTCAAAATTATAAATTCCGTAATTCTTGATTCAAATTTTTTTATAATCAAAAATTTGATCTTGAATCGATTGAATCAATTTGTCAATCGAGAGGGAAAATTTCAATTAAGGATTAACTTGAATTTTCAATGGATAATTGAACAATTTTCTAATTTAAGGAGAGATTCTCAACAAGTGAATTCCGAAATAAGGTAATTTTCTCGAATTTTTCTTTGCTTAAGGGGATACCAGCGATCCCCGCTGATGCAACCCGTCATACAAAATTACCGACTGAGTAAACATTTTCTCGGCAAAAATATTCTGAACTGGATTCATGAAGAGGGGTGAAATTTTCAGGAATCAATCTTCAATCCTTGATCTACTGCTGTACATCGCCCAAATTTTGAATTTCGAAAAGCAAGTTTATATTACCAACTGAGGAAAAAATGTTTCTGTGAAATTCGAAATTTGGACGATGTACAGCAGTAAATCAAGGATTGAAGAATGATTCCTGAAAATTTCACCCTTCTTCATGAATCCAGTTCAGAGTATTTTTGCCGAGAAAATGTTTACTCAGTCGGTAATTTTGTATGACGGGTTGCATCAGCGGGGATCGCTGGTGTGCCCTTAAGAAAGAAGTAAATTGAGAACTTGAGTTATTTGAAACTCATTGAATGGGTCTTGACAACGTACATTGAAAAAATTTTCTCAAGTTAATGGATTCGTATCCCGTAACCTTTTCAAGGCGTTTTTCTCGAAACCATGTTTTTCAAGTTTGTCTCCACGATATCTCAAAAACTACTAGATGGATCGATCATTTTTTTGTTTTATTTTGAAGCTGATTGAATTTATTGGAGGATGAACCTACATGGAGATGACATTTGCCTTTGTTTTTCTTTTTATAGCACTTTAAAGAGCGAAAAAAGATGAAAAAACGCTACCAAAAGGTCTTTGAGGTCCCTGATTACGAATTTGGAGTCAGATGTCCAAAATTCAGAATAGCGGATTCAAAATGGCGGTTAAAATCCCCAAAACCTTCATGAAATCTTCATGAAATTTTGCAAACATGGGTTTCCGGAGTCGCTGATTACGAATTTGGAGTCGAATTTTCAAAATTGAGCCTCCGGATCGAAAAACTCGCCCAACGTTCGAACACCTAGAAAAGTATTGTCCAAGCCGTGACGTCACACACCAAAATTAAGAGTTGGAATTTCGAAAATTGAAAAATACTGGGTGATAGGTCTCGAAAAATCAATGCAAGTATCCGTTCACGATTTTTCTCTATGATTGATAGTTTTCGAGATAAAAAATAAAAACTACTCACTTTTGCGCAATCAAAATCAATGTTTTTCAAAATCAAACTCGTTGTAACTCAGTCATTTTTCGATGTATCGTAATAATTCTTGCAGATTTTGATTCTTAAGACTTCTCCGAAGACGACGACGTTGGAAAAAATTGTAAAAGTTGATAACAAATAAATAATTTTTCAATCCGAAGTGAAAAGTATATTTTCCATGCTTCGTATTGAAAAAGTGGTGGAGGAAGTACGAGCTACAAAAAACTTCCAGCGACAAAGTTGTTCGTCGGTGTATGGACAAACTTTTTGGAAAGTTTCAGATCGATTGAATCATCAGTTTGTAAAATACAGCGAGTTTTGTATGAGATAGAAATTTCTGATGAATTTCCAATGGCTACGGCTGAATATCAGACCCCGTAGGGAAAATAGCGTTCATTCGATTTCTCAACCCTTGGTTTATGTTTTTTGAGTCGGAGAATTCGAATATCGAATTTAAGTATCTTCATTCATCACTAAAGACAACAAGGCGGTTTGATCGATGAAGGTATTACATTGTTTAATTGATATTGAATAATAAACTCATACTGTCAGGAATTCGCGTTTTCGAGTTTCAAATACACCAAATATCGAAGTAACTTTGGATTTCGAAAAACTTCCAGTGAGAAAGTTGTTCATCTATGTTTGAAGAAGTTTTCCTGAAATTTTCCAAAAAATCGGGTGGAAACCCACACAGCACATTCACCGATGTCCACGTCGCATCTCCGTGGAGGTGAGTTGGAAGAGAGGGAGACGTGGATACAAGGTGGAAAGAACGGAGAAGCGACGTGGAGGCGACGGAGAAATGTCCGCGTGCTGTACGGGAAATGTAGGAGATATCGAATATTATAAACGGTGGCCCGACGGTCTCGCTTGCGGTATTTAGTCAAGCACTTCAATGTTTCTTATTGAGAAACCGAACTTGAAAATCAAAATCTGCAAGAATTATTACGATACATCGAAAAATGACTGAGTTACAACGAGTTTAATGTTGAAAAACATTGATTTTGGTTACGCAAAAATAAGTAGTTTTTATTTTTTATCTCGAAAACTATCAATCATAGAAAAAAATCGTGAACGGATACTTGCATTGATTTTTTAAGACCTATCACCCAGTACTTTTCAATTTCACGGCTTGGACAATACTTTTCTAGGTGTTCGAGCGCTGGGCGAGTTTTTCGATCCGGGGGCTCAATTCACTATGGTGGGTTCGAAATTACGGCCAGAATTTCGAAAATTCATGGATCCTTGATATAATTCTCTGTACATATGTTTTTAAGATCACTGAATATAAATTCCGCCCTAAATTTTCGAAATTCAGAATGAAAATTTTCAACATTTCAAATGGCAGATTCCCAAAAATCAAAAAAATTTACATAATTTTGCTGAATCCGTGTATACATGAGTTGGTGAAATTTTCCACCCCGCCATTTCGAATTCGATATTTGAAATTTTGAGAATTTGAGTTGAGATTTGTAATCAGCGACCAGTGGCGGATTTACGCACAAGCAAAGCAAGCACCTGCTTGTGGCGTCAAAGTTTTTCAGATGAAAATATTTCAAAGCAGTAAAATTTTGAAGGTCATTGTCAAAGACCGAATTATACAATAGGAATAAAATTCTGCACAAAAAACTATTCATCACTACCGCAGTATCGTACAGGTTTTCATCAAATTACTTCCCACCCGTACAGCACCGGACATTTCTACGTTGCTTCTACGTTGCCTCCGCGTGGAATCTCCGTTCATCCACGTGGAGTCCACGGGGATGCGACGTGGAAGTTGGTGGATGTGCTGTTAGGGCAAGTAGCACAAGAACTTCTCAAATATGCTATGGAGACTCCATGAATGTGAAAGGGATGTGCGAATGAGACTATTTTGGATAAATTCGTTAAGATATTCTATGGAGGTGCATAGCACATAATTATTCGAAACAGTCTCATTTGGAGGTTCTACGCATGTTCGTAGGATTTTCCAAACACGCTCTTAGCATTTCTAACCTCTTCTGCTACTTGGGTTGGTTTTTTTTTTCCCAACAGTTTACTACAAAATTTTTATGAGAAATTCATCATTCTTTCTTCAAATGGCCACCATTTTTTTCCAATCAAAATTTTCAGATTCCCTACGTTGCTACGATAGTTATCCAATTGTACTTCAATATAATTTTTTTGAATTTTTGATTTTGCACGTCTGGTGTTGGGATTATGCTGTCAACCACAAGAGAGTCAGTTTTTTTGCATGTCATCTTGTGGCCGTTCTTCCACCTAATTAGAACTATATATATGAACGAAAAATTTTTTTTGTATACTTTCCCAAGCAGCAACAGAAGTTCAAAGTATGTACGAAATAGAAACGTTCGCAGAATGTACAAAAGAGATACGAAGAACATATACCCAATAAACATTTTTGGATCAGTCTTTTGGATCAATCTAAAAGATATCTAAAAGAGATCTAAAAGATGTCTTATGCAACAAATTTAGATATGTTTAAGACATCTTGCAGAAAGACATCTTTTAGAAATCTAAAAGACATCTTGGAGGAAGACATCTAAAACATATCTAAATTTGTTGCATAAGACATCTTTTGGATCTCTGTTAGATATCTTTTAGAGTGTCCGGAAGACTTCCATAGAAATGTTTATTGGGTAATGAACGTTCATGGAATGAGACTGTTTTAAATGTGCCTTAGAACGGTACGATATTCATTCAATCGACGTTCGATTGACGTACCATCGTATATTCGATTACATACGTTCGATGAATATGCATAGCACTTATGAAACGGTCTCATTCGAATGTGCATAGAATATATTTCGAATATTCTAAGAACGTTTATAGTATATTCTGGTGCTACTTGAGTTGTAACTCATTCAATGAACATCCAAAATATCAAGTCAATTGATTCAGCCGTGTTAAAAAAAAAATACCTCAGTTTCCAGCCTGTCACACTGTTATAACCTTTCAATATCTTTCCTATTTCGAAGAAAATTTGAGAACTTGAGTGACCCGATATTTGGGGAACAAATTTTCAGGTGAAAAGAATCACACTGCTTGGGAGCGACGAAGTTTTGAATCCACCACTGTCAGCGACGAAGGAATTCCCCTGTATGTATTATAATTTCCAGCGAAATTTCGCAATTTTCAAAACTTTCCGTCGCCATCTCGAATCCGCCATTCTGAATTCTGGAAATCTGGGTTGAGATTTTTAATCAACGGCAAAGGAATTTCCTTGTATGTATTATAATTTCCAACGAAATTCCTCAATCCTCCGCATTTCCCATCACTATCTTGAAACCGTCATTCGGAATTTTGGAAATCCGAGTGCAGATTTGTAATCAATGACCTAGAAAACCCTTGTATACCAATTTCCATGGCAAACCATTTATCTGGAAAATCTATGCCCAAAGGGTTGATTGAGTATATTATGTGTAGTATGAGTTTCTTGACCCAGAGTTTGACCGTTTATTCTTCAGACTTTTGAAATTTCGAGTTTTGTACGTTAACCCAGATAACATCGAAAGTCTTCTGAACGTTTCAGCAACATAACCTCAATTCTTCGCGTCTTGATCTCCGGGGAGTAGGTTTTGGTATGTTCAGAGAACTTTCACTTTTAATGTACCCGAATACGTTGTTCCTGGTATGTTTTTTCTCATTTAACACGGAACGTTGTTATTATGTTTTACAAACGTTCTTTCATGAAAACTAACCTTTACAAAAATATTCCCACACAGGACAATCGTCGAAGAATTGCGTCGCATCTCCGTAGAATCGAGGGAGAATAAAGGGAGCGGTGGATATTACGTGGTACGATGGAGAAGCAACCAGAGTTGCCAGATGGCGCGATTTGTCGTGAATTGGGCTACTTTTAGCTTCCCTGTACGACAAATTATCAATCGAGCGATTTGTCGCATTTCGGGCTGCTTTTATTTATTTAGTATTTTTAGTGTTTTCCCTACAAATTTCTGGTTTTTAACAAATCAAGGAGTTTTGGGCTAACGGGCTCTCAGGCCAATGAGTGTTCACCATATACATACATACATTTATGTATACATAAATTGTGAAAATATTTCTACGCCAAATTACGCCAAAAACTACGCCTAAATACTGCATTTCGGACACTTCCGTAAAAAAACGTAGATAATTCTACGCACTTCCACGTCAAAGTACGCCAATCTATGACCCGTATACTGTGGCGTAAATACGTAGAGTGGCATAAACTCTCGGACTTTGTACGCCAAATTTACATATTTCTACTCCCCTGCTTCAATTTCACGTAATTTGGCACAAATATTCATATTTTTCTCGATGCCTAATTACGTAAAACTATGCGAAGCTGTGGGACGTAGATTGACGTGATATTTCGTCGCTTTTGGCGTAATTTGGCGTAGAAATATTTTCACCAGGGTACACATGAGAAAATTGGGCGACATTGCGCAGAAATTTGCGATTTCTAATAGTAGATGAAGCTACTTTCATCGAAAAATTCTGACAACCCTGAAAGCAACGTAGAAGCGACGGGGAAATGTCCGGGCCGTTTTTTCGGGTGGACATTTCTCCGTTGCCTCCACGCTGTATCTACCGATCCTTTTGTTCCCCCTGAATTCCACGGAGAGGCGACGTAGATGTCCTGTGTGGGTGCGTAGCATCACAGAACGTCATTGACACCTTTATTGAACGCGTTCCCAATGTTCTACGGAACATTTGTATGTCCCTGGAACATACATGCGACGTTCTTAGAACATCCTGGGATCCCATTTGAACGTTCTCTGTGCGAACAAGTACCTTTTGTGAATGTTTAGAAAACCTCTCGATGCTATCTGGGAATACACAACCTCTTCTGTTCGTTATTTATTTTTTTCTATTCTACCTCGACTACTCTATGATTCTCGTTATCGAGCCCAGGAACATCCTCGTCATGTTCCTCGCTCACCACCTCATCGCTGGATGATTTCTCATCATCCCGATGACTGTGATCTTCGATCAATTCCGCGGTCTCGTTGATCGAAACCTTCAACGGTCCTCGAACGCCTTTCTTCTTCGAATTCGAGTTATCGGATTTGCCTCCGGATTTCTCGGATCCGTAAGATTTGGACGATTGACGACTGGAGGAGGCCAAAGTGCCCCCCGACGAGCTCGTCAGAGAACCCGAATCGGGTCGGGAATCTGTTCTGCTGCAACTCCCACCGTATAAATCCACGCTATTCGGAAAGGGTCTCTTGATTTCCTTTTTCTTCTTCTTCTTCTTCTTCCCGGATTCACATTCTCCCGACGAGGAAGGAACACCGAATTTCGTTAGAATCTGAAAATTCTATGAGAATCAATACATGACGCTTGGAAATGAAAAAAAAAAGAAGAAGAATTCTTATTGCCACGCTTTTCCCGTGAATATGGGAATACCCGTGTGGAAATTTGTCCGGGCGTCCTGTATTGAATATAGGCCCTGTATGGGCTTAAATCGGGTATCCAAACTTAGGATGGCCTAGCCTTAACCACTAAGGGGCCTAGTCGGGTTTCTGATATTTGGCCTGATTTTTCTAACTCAGGGCCACCCATACAAGGCCCATGTGGGACCAAGATGCATTTCCAATGTTTCCCCCTGTTTGAAAAGATTAGGCGCACCCTACTAAAGCCCGTATAGGGTCTTGCTGTGTTTCCCGTATTCTCCCAAAGATTTTATTTTAGGCGCACCCTACTACAGCCCGTATAGGGCCTTGCTAGGCTTCCCATATTCTCCCAAAGATTTTAATTTAAGCACACCTGTACACAACCCTCGTAGGGCCGACCTGCATTACCAATATTCCCCTTGTTCTGCAAAGTTAAGCGCACCCAACCTTGGTTGAAAACAGCAATATATAACCTCTTTATTCAACTAAAGTTTTAAACTATTTATAATTCGAAATCTTTACATAGTTCCATTTTTATAGCCAAATTTCTGTCGTTTTGATCGAGCACAGGAATGAAATGCAAGAAATTTTCCATTTGATATTAGATAAAAGTCAATAGTTTCGGTTTCACTGAATAAATTCAATGAGATAAAAATTTTATCATCAATGAATTGATGGAAAATCCTAATGATAATCAATACCTTATACTCGTAGACATAACAATAAAAAAGAGAACGTTGTATGAACTGAAAGGTACTTGATTCATTAAGAAACAATCAAAATAATCATTTTAATATATCAAACGATCAAATCTGACCAGGCCCTGACCAGGCCCTGAATAGAACTGGGGAATGTCATAAATCATTTCTACCCGGGTGGGAATTTTATTCTCTCCTTGCGATATTCATCTAATTTGATAATCTATGCAAACATTTATTACACATTCAAAGGCCCTAGTTTCAGAGCCTGCATTGGCCCCATCGTGGGTGTCCTACATAGGCCCAAGTTAGGAATACAGTACAGGCCCTGGAAATGAGAGCGTGACAATCCTATCTAGGCCCTATAAAGGTAACCAAAACAGGGCCTGTGATAAAGTAAGGACGCCTAGTTTGGCCCTAACTGGCGCCAAGAATTAATTTCCACACGGGTAATTTTCAATTTACCTGCGAGTGTCTTTCGAAGAGCGTTGGTATCTGCGTCACTCGATTCAGCATCATTTCCATCTGCAGACGATGACGTTCCGCTTGTTCGCGTGCTTCGTCACGGCGCAGGGAAGTCCGTATGTCAAGGTCTCTCTCGTGCTCGTGTCTTGCGGTGAAAAAATTATGTTATCATCTGCCGGTTTTTGCTCGCGTCGTCGAATGATCGAGATGAGAGCAAAATATCATCGGCTATATGACGATTTTCCGCTCCTCGCGTTGTAAGAAAAAAATGTAATAAACTCGAGAATGAAAAATGATAATCAAGACGAAATCAGGGGGCAGCTTAAAATCGACCACGTGGTTGATTTTACTTTATAACTTTTGAATTTTGAATGCAGAGTGAAAAAAGATTTGCTGACTCAGCTAAAAATTCACAGCCACAACAAACTGGATTGATGCACCGAAAAGAATAATTACTTACCCTTACTCCAAATTAGTTCCAGCGACTAGATACAGTTGTTGATATTTGGATAACTAAAACGGGCGTTGGCTCAAATAAATTCAAATTTAATTTCTCTCACTTTAGTTGCTGTTATTAATTTGAAGTTGCCTTTACTACAGCACGGAAAAAAAAGTATTGCAGACATAACAAGCGAGTCTGTTATTATAGTACGGACAAGAAAAATTAGCTGAGAGAGCAAGAAAAATGATTGACACAACTATAAATGTTTTAGTTGACATATACAAATTTGTTAATAGAACTAACGTCTAAGCTGCTGGAGTAAATATTTTTGCAAGGACAACCAATTTCTTTGTAGGCGCTATAATAGCAAATCATTTTTTCTCCGTGAGCTTTTATTACCGGCTTCTATTCTTTTATTACTTGAAACTAATTTTTACAACTAACTTCAATTCATTTGGTCAAATAAATTATTTTTTTCGGTGTGGGAGAAGAACATGATTGATCAAAACTACCGAATTGTTAGTATTATATACAAAATAGCCAACAAATTTTACTGGAGGAGTCTACATTTTCGCTGCCACAGCTAAAAATCCACTGTCGTAGCAAAATTTGTTTTCATTGACTGGTCACATTTGTTGCCTTATTTGCTGTGAGAAAATTCCTCCTAAAAATTCAGAAAATGTGACTGTAACTTTTTATAGCCACTTTTCTCTGAATTTTCAGATAAATTTGACTGAAAGTGTTCTGGAAAATTCAGTCATGTTTCAAAACAATTCAGCAAAATTTCCCTGAGAATCCCTTGTAGAAATATATCTACGCCAAAAAATACGACAAAATTGTGCTCAAAAGTACAGCAAAACTATGCCTAAAAATACGCCTAAGCACGCGGTTTCGAACACTTCTGTAGAAAGGCGTGAAAACCTACGGTAATTTATGTTGACCAAAAATTACGTATTTTCAAGCCAAATCAAATATACCCACGCCAAATAATATTAAAAAATGGCCCGAATCACTTCCAAACTACTTCTAAGCCCTTAGTTTAAGATATTCCCGCAGAAGGGCGTAGAAATTCATGGATATTTTCTGTTGACTAAAAATTACATATTTTTGAACCATGTCATATATATGTACGCTAAACAAAATCGACAGAGTTGAATTCAAATTACTCCCAAGTGCACAGTGTAAAATATTTTCGTGTTTCCACTCTAAAATACGCCAATCTGCATTCACTAGCCGGACTGGAATAGTGTGGCTTGAGAATACCCTTGAATGCATTGGTTCTCGCTAAATCTCACTTCGTCTCACCGAATTTCATTGAATCTCAGACAATGTTATGACCAAATCTCATGAAATCCCATTTTTCAAATTCAATGGATTCTTCTAATCAGGGTACTTTGAAATATTCAAAATGGCGTAGACCTGAGAGTTTGTACGCTGAAGTATGGTTTACTATGTTCAGTCATCATGAGCGGGTTGACGGTTTCGCACAAGTTCATAGTATTCCACATATTTCTACGCCGAAGTACGCAATCCTGCAGACGAAAGCACAGTTCAGCGATTATGACTCAACAAGACGTAGCAATGCGTACAAGAACGTAGAAACGCGTAGAAAATACGTATTTCTACGAAAATTGCTTGTTGTAGAGTCAATACGCTTTATGAACGTTCCATGCCGTTCTGGGAAGAGTACTGTTACGTTCCATGAAAGGTAATGCGAATCATTTCATACAGACTTTGAGTATCGGTTCTAAACTGTCAGGAATCATAGCATTCCATGGCTGAATAGGCAAGACGCTGGATCGCAATGATGAAAATCATGGGTTCGAATCTCGCCAAGTGGTTCAAATTTTTGCGTTGATTTTTATACGCTTTCTTTGTTCCAAACTTCGCTTCAAGTACTCTTCGAGACCGTTCCATTTACTCTTTGTTCACTTTTCATCAACGTTTCTGTTACACTCTACCATACTTTTCGTCTGCGCTTCACTTCAGTTTCCATTTTCACCAGGGCTATGCCACATTTTTCCTCCTAAATAGATACCTTGCCGCAGATCTCAACGCTCTCCACGCGGGTTTACGACCGATCAACGCTTCTCTCATCTTGATGTATTGCTCCCGTCTTTTTTCCTGCATCTTTTCCCTCAGTTCGCGTTCCATTTTATCCCTAAGAGTAAAAGAACAAAATAATCCAACTGAATTTCAAAACGTGCTATTAGCTGTACACATAAGTTTCAGGACACTTCGATTTTGTATCATAACAGCTATTCTAAATCAATTCAAAGGTCCCGCTCACTTTTGATAGATGGCGATTGATATACAGTATCGAAACGTAAAGGAGTCATAAACATAACCTAGAAATTCTGTGAATCAAACATGCAGGCCAGGATTGGGTACGCATAATACGGTAGGTTTTATGCAAGGAACAATGTGCGCATAAAACTCATGCAGATAATGCAGAGAACTAAAGGGGGTTTTCTGCATCATCTTTTTTTATCGTCAAGTTGGGTTATAATTTTAAAGCTATGAATTGTTTACCATTTCAATACTCATAAATATCTATTTCATACATTCTAAATTTTGAATTTCAAGTCGGAATTAATTTCACAATGTTTTATGCATTTTTTGCATTTTCCGCGTATTCTACATGTTTTGTGCATGATCTGCGCATAGTTAACGCATATTACTTATCGCACGCGCACAGAACCCATCCCTGATGCAGACCGATAAGCTATTTATTAGACACTGCATTCGCGATGAATTCCATCAAGGAAAAAGTGTCAGGAAAGCGTGTGAATGGATATGTTCTGTTCTTGGAGACAACATTGTATCTGAAAATGCATGTGAGTATTGATATGAGGGATTCAAAGAGGGTGATTTCGACGTGAGTCGCGTTAAAACGCACCGGGTCTCCTGTAAAGACTCCTGGGGACGATCAGGAACTGCAAGCGTTGCTGGATGAAAACTCTTGTCAGACGGAGAAACAACTTTCGGAACAGCCTGCCCAGCCAACACAAAAGATCAATTTGAATTCTTGAAGACTTCTGCAAGTTCTCTTGAATAGTCCCCGTTATGCGACTAATAATGAATTCAATATGAATTCAATGAATTCAAAATGAAAACGTATTGAATGCCCGAAGAATTCATTGCGGAATTCCGATATGAATCCTTTCTGAGCATTAAGTTGTTCATAAAGAGTTCATTTTGAATTCAAAATATTAATAATGAATACATATTGATTAGCATAACGGGACTCCTTTGTGGGGACTCTTGTGCTGTATGGGTGGATGAGTAACTCAACAAACTGTTTCTTATCGTTTAAAAGCAATGGGTGAAATTCGGAAAGGAACAAAGTGGGTAGCACACTTTCTGACTCAAGAAAATAAAAACAGTCGTCTTAACATTGGTGTGAGTCTCTACCACGAGCAACATAGAAACATCTTTCTTGTGGAAAATTGTAACCGGCGATGAATTGTGGATTTATTTTAATAATCCGAAACGCAAATATGATTGGGTTGACCCCGGCGAGTCGGCAACATCCACGCCAAAGCCCTATAGTAACACACAATCTTCGTCAAACGTTCTGAGAATGTTTGCAGGACGTTTAAATATTCTAGGAACGTTCGGAGAATATTTTACGCACATTGGTGTTACTTGGGAGCGCAATGTTCATTGTAACAAAGTCATCCCTAGTGAAAATGAGAGCGTAAGAAGGGTATGAAGCGATGCGGAAGAATAAACGGAACAGTAACCAAGCGCGAATTAAGCGTAAATTGAAACATTTTACGCTTCATTTGTTCCAATCTCCGCTTCCAGCGAGCGGAATTTTTCACCAGGGATGCTGTGCATATGGTGAGATATGAACCCTAACAGCACTGGAAGGTTTTTAAAACGTTCCAAGAACGTTGGGACGTGTTTAAAACATTCTCAGAACGTTTTCAAAACGTCCAGGGACCTTGGTGCTATTAGGGAAAGGCGTACTGTATTATAAACTTCTAAAACCTGATCGAACAGTTCCCAGCAAACACGACTGCTGGGGTTTCAAAAGGCCAGTAACGGCTCTTCAACGGCGTTGCTGGACCATTAGCGGCCCATTGAAATACCAGTAATCATTGTTTGTAGGGTGACTGCCGATCGCTTGCCATTCGATTGTCATCAATCGATACAAGTGGATCAAGAAATTGAGAAGAAACGTCCATTTCCTCAAGGTCAAGGATACGTCACTAGCGCTTGGATGGGAAGCTGCACCCCACCCGGCGTATTCACCAGACTTAGCTCCATCCGATTATCATCACTTATTCCGGAAAATGCAGAACGATTTGTCTGACGTGCGATTCAAAACATTTGAAGAAGAGGAAAAATGGGTCGTTAAATTTCTCACCTCGCAAGACGAAAGTTTCTTTGCGGAAGGCATCCGCGACGCACATGAGATGAGATGGCTGAAGGTGCGATGGAGATTATTTCGATGAATAACTGTGCTCTACTTCTTCTTCGATAAATCTTGAATTTTTTGAAAACTGTCCTAAAACTTATTTGTACACCTTATACTATCCTATCTTCGATAAATGTACCACACTGTAAGAAATCATTGAGGAATTTTCCCCCAAAAAATGGTGGCAGCAAAGTTCCTCCATAGATGGGGAATTTTTCATCATCATTTGGTGAACTTTTCCTTCATTCGTAGAGGATTCAAATCCCGAAGAAACAAAATAATTCCTCAAAGTGGTGGAAAAATCCATTACTTCTGATGCAACAACAATTCCCCCACAACGAGGGGACGAAATCCACCAACAGTGTGAAGGGAAAACTTCCCACACTTTTTACAGTAGATGCATACCTGGACGCTTGACATCTCAATATAGCTGCTAAATTATTCCCCCGAGTTGGTAGAGCCGTTATGGCGGATTTCGATCTTTCCGAGACCATCGGGGTAGAACAAGACAATCTCATTGACGAATCCAACACTATATCCTCGTTATTGATATTCCCACAATCGTCCTCTTTGGTCTCTTCGCGATTCGAAAAGTATCCGCTGACCGATTTAACGCGTTCTCGTCTGGCCATAGAGGGAGGTAACGACGAACACTTCATCAACTCGGCAGCTCTTATCTTCTTCAATAGTTGTCTGAAATTCGTAACACGTTGATTCAAGGTGGATTTTTGTGATCATTATTTCATAATTCGCTGAAAACACTTGAGGCGTTATTTCGCACAGCGCCGGATTTACTTAAGGGCACTTGGGGCACGTGCCCAGGCCCCCCCCCCCCCCAAAAAAAGGGGCCCCCCAAAATCCACAGGAATAAAATGAATCATCAATCGATTTGCTTCCTCATACCCTAGTTGAAGTTCTCCAAAGAGTAAATCTGGCACTGCGCATGAAAAAAGTTATAAGTAATGAGCGAGATTTTGACGCGTGCTTTTGATGTAAATTTATTTTAAGTCTATAAATTCTTTATAAATTCCATGAAATATTCGTATTGTGAAAAAGAATCTGGAAATGAGAGTAATTCATTATTAACTGTCATATCAGACAGCACACAAACTTCCAAATGAATTCTGAAAAAAGAAATCTTGAAAAACTCTTAAAATACAAAGTGTTCTAAGAGAGTTTCAGAAGAATTCGATCCGTCAGACATTTGCGAGTTTAGTTAAAGTTCTGAAAGAAGTCTCATAGAATTTTTACAGAACTCGCGAATGTCTGACGAATCGTATTCTTTTTGAAACTCTTTCAGAACTCTTTTTACTCTAAAAGAGTTACCGAAGAGTTCTTTTTTTCGAATTCATTTGGGACTCTTGTGTGCTATCTGGGAAGCATCAGAGTATGAAAAATATAATATATCCGTAGATTTTTGTACCAATCTAAAATTGATCTCCCACTGGTAGGGATTAATAGATCCAAGAACAGTTGACTCGAATGTTCGTTAACCGGAATAAACCCGAATGGAATGGGCTTCGAAGAATTATTGCGAGTTATTGGTCATACTTTGATTGGCAGGATATCATATGACCAAAGGTAAACCACAATAAGCCCGCATACAAACAATCTCGAAACACAGTAGACCTGAAGTTCATAATCCCGAATGGCAACCCCAAGAGAACATGAGCCAAATAGATCGATTTTAGGTTGATTTTAGATAAATTTACATTCAATGAACATTCATTTAACCTTCAAATATCCATAGCTTTATTTCACTTTTATTAATGGTTTTTTGAACGTTAGTGTTCTCTTGGGGAATAGTCCCGTAACATAATTATACATTACTAATCGTTTGCAAATGGGAAGAAACATAACCAAATTTTTTTCGAGACTATTGCCGTTCAGCCGTGTGCTCAACATCTGCAAAAACACTGGATTTCTGGTAAAAATATTTGGTGTGTTCCAGAAGCATTTTTTACAGTGTATGTATTCTATCATCACTGGATTAATGATATCTTCAAAGTTCAAATCATTTGGGGATAATGTTTTAAGATTTTGAAAACTTTTCATACAAATTATACTTCTGTAAACTGTTTTTTCATATTTTTAATATTCATAAACCGCCATTGATAGGGAATGATCATACGATCCAAGCACCTTTTTTTTGCTTTCGTGCTTGGACAATCCGGGGGCCCCCACCACAATAAGTGCCCAGGGGCCCCCGCTGGGGTAAATCCGGCGCTGATTTTGCAGCCAAAATGCAATAACTTTCCGTTTGGAAAAATTTTTTGGAGGCTTAGTTTTTGAGCTAAAGGCACTTTTAGATTTTTTTCAAATTCAAACAACTCAAAAGCATTATATTCTACACTGAAAAAAATACTCCAGTTAATATATGGACAGCAAGAATTACTGCTATTTTAACCGGAATTCTAGTTAAATGAATCAAGTCTCCGGCAAATTTAACAAGAATTCCAGTAAAAGTCACAGATATTCCTTGCTGTCCATATAGTAACCGGAATTCTGGTAAAATTAACAGTTCATTTTTTTCCGTGTACATTCTTGAGCTCAACACCATTTCCTAAGTTGGAAAACGCCGGCTCTCTGAAGAAAAAATTCAACTATCCTATCATTCTTTGTTTCAGAGCTACAGCGATTTGAAATTTCCTGGCTTCTTGCCAATCAGAATTCATCAACTTTGAATTACTACAGCTGCGAAACAAAGAATGATAAGATAGTTGAATTTTTTCTCTAGAGATCCGGAGTTTTCCAACTTGGAGAATGGTGTTGAGCTCAAGAATGTAGAACACAATGCTTTTGAGTTATCTAGATTGGAAAAAAAATCTAAAAATGCTCTTAGCTCAAAAACGAAGCCTCCAAAAAATGTTTTCCGAACAGGAAAACTATTGCATTTTGTCTGCAAAATAACGCTTCCGAAGCATTTTCAGTGTATATAGATAATGGTCACCTGTAGTACTCGTCTTCCAACATACGATCGTAGACCTCGGCGCTGAAAAGATTTTTTGGTACGGGTTTGGCTTTGAATTTCAAGCTGGAAGAAATCTTTTCCCCACGAATTTCAGGGCTCGATCTCGTCAAGGATCGCCACGCGCGTTTATCGCATTCGAGTTTGAAAGGTTTCACTTGTGACATCAAATTCAATGTACTTTCTTCTCGAATTAATCTGCTTCTGGAATCAAATAAGGTATATTAACCTGGATATATTTGTCTTCCAAACGATTACGACAGGTAATTCGGAGGATTGGTCTTCTTTACCTTTCTTCTTTTTCTGCAAGCAATTTGTCGTACAATGGAATTTTCGAAGTCAAGGGAACCGGTCGTGCACGACGTTTCTTCGTGGAACTGATTTTCTTGTGGTTTTTGTCCTGATTTAATTGGTCTTTCATATGTTTTTCGGTGTTGTCCATGTATTTCTCCGCTTCTTCTCTGCAAATATAAAAAATTCACTTCACACCCAGATAACGCACGAAGAATTATTTTTCAAAAACAAAAATAGAATTCTTCAAGAACTGTTTTCGACCCGGGAAAGAAAGTTTAGATCTGAAAAACTGCAATTTTAGCTTATATTTGTCAACACACGTGTTCAAATTTGAATTCATACATGGGAAAATATCAGAAAATGTGTGTTAAATGAACCATCAATTGCTCATCAAGATTAAATAATGTGATTTTTAAATCGGATCTAGTCAGATCTGATGGGATCTAAACCCGTACAGCACCGGACATTTCTACGTTGCCTCTACGTTGCCTCCACGTGGAATCTTCGTTCATCCACGTTCTATCCACGTCCACCATTTATCCACGTAGATTCCACGGAGATGCGACGTAGAAATCGGTGGATGTGCTGTTAGGGATTAGATCTCAACTTTTTTCCCTGGGGAACTAATTAATTTATAAAGAGCTCTGGAAGAGTTCAATGTTTGGGGCATTGAAGAGTTCTTTGAGAATGCCGAAAGTATTGGTTTAGTACTATTTTGTCCCAAATTGTCGGGGAACGTACTCGTTTAGAACCAGCTTTGCGGGAGATGGGCATCAACCAAGACGAGTAGTGGAGTTAGGTTTTTTATTATAATTTTTCGCCTAACGTTTCGACTGGCTTCCAGTCATTATCAAAGGAATTCGGAGTGGAGAGTTGAAATGAAAATTCGGACCCACTTCCATCACGGTAGGGGTAAAAATCGATGGGCTTGGTTGATGCCCATCTCCCGCAAAGCTGGTTCTAAACGAGTCAGTCGAAACGTTAGGCGAAAAATTATAATAAAAAACCTAACTCCACTACTCGTCTTGGTTGATGCCCATCTCCCGCAAAGATTGTTTTAGTACTTTCAAAGAACTCGTTAATATCCCAAATATTGAACTCCTCCAGAGCTCTTTCACCTCGCCTCCACGGAGATGCGACGTGGACATCGGTGGATGTGCTGTGTGGGATTCTTGTTTTTGAAAAATAATTCTTCGTGTGTTATGAGGGCAATGACAGTATTGTGCGAATTAATGGAATCATTGTGAGATTTTTCAATATTCGCAGTTGGCAACCTTAACAGCACAATGTGTCTCTGGGACGTTTTCTGAACGTTCAGAAAATCTCTCCTACGTTCTATAAACCTTCCATAAACGTTCCAGTGGCACCTTGTGCTGTCTGGGAACACTATCCACACATTTGACAGCTGTCTAAGCATTGAAAACATAACCTTACCATAAGTTGACCTTCATAGTTTTGTCAAAATATAATTTTCTACTAAATAAACTGTTTTTCCATCAAAACAGCCTATGAGTCCATTAATTCGCACAATACTGTATGATACAAAGTATTTGGGATTTAACTTTAATTTGGAAAGAAACTCCGATGAAGACCCAAGTAGCACAAGAACATTTCAAAACATTCTGCGTTTATTCCGTGATCATGCACAGAATGCGCAGATGGGACTGTTTTGGATAAATCCGAAGAATACATTCTGAGAATGTGCATAGCATACACTGTAAAAAAATTTCACCGGAAAATTCCAGTACATGTACTGGAAGTCATTAACCTGTACATGTACCGGAAAATTTCAGCACATTTGTACTGCAAAAATTCAGTGCAAACGTTATGGAATTCCCGCATCAAAACTGGAAATTTTCTGAGCCTCGGTACTGGAATTTTTCAGTACACGAGCTGGACTTTTCCAGGACATGTACTGGAAAATTAATGCTGAAAATATCCATGAAAATTGAAAAAAAATTGCTCACGCAAAGTGATTTTGCAGGGTCCTTGTGTTCCAGGATGATTGAGAAACTTTTGATCGTTCATTTGGATGGACAGAAACTCATGTCTACCTAACAGGATTTGAACCCACACTTTTCTACCTGCCTACCAACTGAAACCTAAGACCTAACCGATGAGCTATAGCGCGACATGTTGGAAGGCCAGCTTGGGTTACTACATATGCTTCATATCTAGAACACAAGAGGATAAGTCTTGGAAAAACCTCATATATCAATTTCATTGGCTACAATTACAATTATTATTCAAAATCTCAATCAGGAAATTTTTAATATAAAGACTTGAAATTTTTCCTGCCAGAAATGACGAAGTCCAATAGAAGTGGAAAATTTCAGTGCAACAGTGATTAAATTCCGTTGCATAGCAACTGGAAAATTCCATCACACGACCTGAAAATTGCAGTTCAAAACCTGTATAATTCAATTGCATAGTAACTGGAAAATTCCATCACAAAACCTGAGAATTGCAGTTAAAAACCTGTATAATTCCAGTATACCAACGATTAGGTTTTTTTTTCTAAATTCCAAATTTTTTCTCAAGTCCTTTTTGAGGGAATATTTTTTTTTGGTGCACAAGAACTATAAAATTGTAGTACGAGCCGGTAAAATTTTCGCGAAATCATGGCAAAATTTCAGTACATCATCTCAAACTTGAAAATTCCAGTACAATGACTGAATTTTCAGTTATGCTTGGTAAATTTTCAGTAACGTAACAACAAAATCTCTGTACATGTACTGGAATATCCATATTCCAGTACTAGCACTGGAAATTTCCAGTCCAGTTGCACAGTAAATTTCCAGTTTTTTTTTACAGTGTATACTTATCCAAAACAGTCTCATTCGAAGATTCTAAGAATCTTCATGAAACATGCTCAGAACAACTAACCCAAGCAACACCAATGTGCGTAAAATATTTTCCGAACGTTCTTAGAATATTCAAACGTCCTGCAAACATTCTCAGAACGTTTGACGAAGATTGTGTGTTACCAGGGAAGAACATTCGTGGCATTTCTAACCTGTTGTGCTACTTGGGGAAAAACTTATAAAACCTGTTAAAATCAAATGTAATTCGATCCTAGTCATAAGGTTTCATCCAGGGCATCCATGCTTTTCAAAATTTCTCAATCCACAGCGGGAAATATCAACCCTGGTTGAAAAAATCCATAGAATCTGATCGAATTAAATTGAATGGGATTTGGTCAGAACATTGTACAACATTCAATCAGATTTGGCAAGATTCGATCAGAATTACATTGAAGAAATACATTCATCTGATTGAATCTCATTGACAAATGCTTGAATAGGATTTGGTCAGAACATTGTACAAGATTCAATGGGATTTGGCGAGAATCAATGGTTTCGTTTAACGAGGGAGGCAAATCCGGATAAAAATCAGCAAAACTTGTGAAGAAAACCGGGCGGAACCGGACAAGTCTCCCTATTGAAACTGACAGACTGAACCGGATGAATCCTACCCAGACAAGCAAAAATTCTTCATTGTCTAAAAGATTTCCACTGGATATCTTAAAGATGTCTTATGCAACAGTTTTCACTGTCCTCAAGATATCTTCAGTAAGTAATCCAAAAGACGTCTAAAAGAGCTCTGAAGACATACTTTAGATTTCTTAACCGAGGATATCTTAGGGACAGTGAAAATGGTTGCATAAGACATCCCACATAGCAACAGAGGTTATGTCGTTCCAAAAGTATTCTAAAAGATATCTTTGAGATGTCTGATGCAACATGAAAAGAACGATTTAAGAAAGATGTGTTCTTAAGAAAGGATTCTTCTTAAATTCTTCTTTTTATGTTGCATAAGACATATTGAAGATATCTTTTAGAATACTTTTGGAACGACATCGCCTCTGTTCCTATGTGGGACCTCTAAGACATCCAGTGGAAATTTTTGAGACAATCAAAAATTTGTGCTGTCTGGATAGAGCAGAACCGGATGGATCCAGACAGGTCCCTGCCTGGATCTACCTGGTTCTGTCGGTTTTGGTCCCAGGAAGTGCTACACGGAGAAAAGTACCTAGCACCGACACGAACAGCCATTAAATTTAGCTGCAGGAGCTAATTTAATGGCTGTCCGTGTCCGTGCTACTTAGCTGCTGCAGCTAAATTATTTTTTCCGTGTAGGATCTGTTTGGAATTTGCAGTAGAGCCCTCCCCAGTAAACATTTTTCCCCTCAACATTTCAAACATTCATTATGTTCTCTAAACGCTGAGACAAAGTTCCCTAATGTGTCGATTTTTGAATTTTCTCTGATGAATCTGATCCAAGTCAACTTTCTGATAACTTCCAGACCTCATCAAAAAGGCATCAAGAGGAGTTCCGAAATCGACGCATTAGAGAACATAATGAATGTTTGAAATGTCGAGGGAAAAAATGTTTGCTGGGATATCCCAGCTGAAAATACCAGACAGAAAATTATTGTCTGGCAAAAACTGACAAATTTCTTACTCAATTTAGTCCGAAATCATTCAATTGTAACATCCTGTTAAAACCTGGCACGAAAAATTTCGTCAGTTTGGAACTGGACATCACAGTCTATGAATTTTGAACAGAATCATCCCAAAAGATTGCTTTCAGTTTTTGCCAGGATATTCATATTTGGCAAGTCCGAACAAAATGGAGTAGAAAATTTGTCAATTTTTGCGTTGATCACCTGGAAAACAAACCGTTCGAGATCTGACAACAATTTTTTGTCCACTCTCTAAATCTGAAAGAGTGAAAAATCACGTGTTTCACTCCACCAAGTCTCAGAAGTGAGCCAGTCCGCTTCGAGTGGGATTTTCACTCTTTTAGAGTGAAAAATTGACTCTAGAATCTGAGTGGCAGTGAGTTTATCACCTCGAACCCGAGAATATCAATCCCTCCAAAAGAGTGGAAATTTCACTCAAAATTTCGACAGGCTCACTTTTGGCTGGCTGAACAGTGAAATCTCACTCTAAAAATTCCAGAGAGCAACTCTGTCTAGAATTTTTAACAGGGCTGTTCAACTTCTGGCTCACAAAATCCACAGGATCTGCTGCTATTCATCCAGATTCGCCTGGCATTTTTCGCATGATCATTTCATCCCATGCGACCAGAATCGATGGATTCCTTCAACCAAAAGGATTGAATATAATTTCCTTTTACCTCAGTGTGAAACTGAATGGTTGCGGGACCGTAGGATGCCATTCTCTCGAACTATTCGGGGGTAGACTTTTCGTTTCTACACTTTCGTCGACCTCTCCTTGTTCGCTATTCTCATCGTCGTCCTCGTCCTCGTCGCTTTTCGATTCGCTCCAAGTGCTCCAACTTTTATTAGTTAAATTCAGTATCTCCTTGTTACGCAGAGTCTTCAGTTCTTTATCTTTGCACCTTCATCAACAATAAAGGAAATCGGATTATTGAATCAACCCTCAGCCTCCACACCTCGTTCACGCAACCACTATCTCCACACGAGTGCGAATTTGGATTTCCAATTTTCATCCTGTGTAATTTCGTGAAAATTACATGAATTCAGGGTGAAATTTTCCGAGAAATAATCTATTGATGATAATTGGTGAAAGAGAAAGCAATGTATTATGTAAAAAGTTACTGGTTATTGAATTTTTGGTGGTGCGAATTCACACTCGTGTGGAGGCTGAGAAAAAATCTGATTGTATTCCCATTGATTCCTATTGATTCCGATGCAGAAACTCAATTCGAACCAATAAAAAAGATGAAATGAATGGGTTTGAATTGTGTTTCTGCATCGAAATCAATAGGAATTAATCGGTTCAATGAGAGATTCTTCAACCAAGGCCAATTTGACATTTCTTCCTTCAATTTTAAATACAAGAACTACGCAAAAGAAACCACGGAGAAAATAGAGATCCGTTGTGACAGTGAAATCTGATTTTGTTGGAGCCTTTTTGCTGCAGCAGCGAATTTTTTACTATGACAGCAAACTATTTGCCATCACAACAATCTGAAAAATTGCTAAAACAGCGATTTTTTTAGCTGTGACAGCAAAAAATATTGATTCTTTGAGCAAAATTTGTTGGCTATTCCGTGTATGATACTCAAAAATTTACTACTTTAGTCGATCATTTTGCTATCACAGCAATCCAGTTATAATTGTGGCAGTGAATTTTTAACCAAGTTAGCAAAAACATTTGCTATACTGTATATCATACCTCGATTCACTGCCTCCCAAGTTTTATTCCCATAACTATTCAAGTTCATTGATCAAAATAGGATCCACTTCTAAGAAGTTTCTAATTACGACATTTTCCTGTTGAAAATGTCAGGCAAATCCGAATGAATCCTAACAGTTTCTGGAACAAAAACCGAGCAAAACCGGAGAGTTCTCAGCAGGAACTTCTCCGGATCTGCGAGATTCTGCTAGATTTCTGTCCCAGGAACTGCTAGGATTCATCCGGATTTGCCTGGCATTTTGAAAAGATTTCACACTAAAAAGTGCCTTTTTGAAAAATAGCACAGTTCACTATTTAATATAACAACCCTGCTTGAAGAATCTCATTGAACCGATTGATTCTCATTGATTCAGATGCAGAAATCGATTCAAACCCATTAAAAATTGATTTTCAATGGGAATCACACTGTAAAAAAAAACCTCGGGGAAATTCTTGTATTTATACTGGAAAATTGAAGTAAAAAACATGAACTTTCATATAAAATACGGAAAAATGTGGGTACAACAGGAAATTTATTACGTAAGCTGAAAAATTCGTCATGAACAGAAATTTGCCAGTTCCTGATGAGATTCTTCAAGCAAGGAACACACATTTCTAATAGGTTTTCAGTAGAATGAGCTACGTAATTTATTGATTATGTGATGTAAAGTATTACAACGTGCAATGCCACGTAGTATCATCATGAATCACTATGAAGATTAACAATTTCTGTAATTTCCATCGCCGAATTTGAATTTTATGTGCCTACAGGTCACAATGCGACGTGATATATACTGGAAAAAATATTAATTTGTAGAAATTAAATATTCAATTAAGTGCAAAAATTGATTACTTGTGGTGAATGAATTATTTATTCAGAAGACCAATTTATTTGGGGCAAGCATTCCATTATTTGAATCGATTGAATATTCCATCAATCCTAAGAAATATTTTATGGAGAGAAGACAAATAAACTATTTATTTGATTGGAAGAAATTTAGTATTATTAGTGGGAGTAGTTGTGCTACGTACGACGGCGAACTTTGCTATTTTTTGCAGATCTCTTTTCTCCATGTTACAGTAGGAACCGCTTGAATTTCATCAACACTTCAACTTGGCAACAAAATTTATAATATTTACTTGTAAGTGAGCAGATCCTGATCCTCGGCGAGACCAGCGAAAGTACCGGTAGAGAAAAGCAAGGGACTATTCGTTCTCGATTCTTCGAAATAGCATTTTCTACCATTCAGTTTCAAATCGTTGTTCCCGTTCTCTTGCCAGTATTGAGATTTACTCTTCGTGGGTTTTTTATTAGAATTCTCGCTTCTCGAAGTAGCGGACTGCGAAACTTCTCCTTCGGGTTTCGCATTGTTGTTTTTTAAATTCAGTAAGAACAATCGTTGCTTTCTCTTCAAGTAATCCATTTTCTGTCGAAATTGTTCGTTGGATAGGTGATGAACGTCATCGTAATCGGGAATGCTTTCGAGAAACTCAAGGAAACTCTCCAAACTTCCGTGATTGCTCGAGGATTCCGATTCGATGATCAACCGATCCTTCGAATCGAAGCTTATTCTACGACCCTGAAATGGTGGATCATTCAGAATGGAAAGGAAAATTTTGAAAAGAAGGTTGAAGAATTTTCCAACACCTCGACTGGAAATTTATCCTATGGGCCAGATCAGGCAAACCTTGAGCCAGCCTAGGTCCTGATAAGGTTACCTTATCTCATTGAATTTCATTTGTCAGATTCAATGGATTCTGTTAACCAGGGTGACAAGGTCCTGATGAGAATACAGCGAGGAAAACCTACTTCAACCCTTTAGGATAATTTAAGGGAATCCTGATTAGGACCAAATAAGCTCATCCCTACATGGGTGATCCATACCTAACCCTAATTAGGACCTTAAAAGGTACATCTCAATTCGGATGACCTTGCTAGATCCTCGTCATATGTTGAGTTAACCCGATAATTTCCAGTCGGGTGAGTGTATGTCAAGGGAAATGTAATATCACTCACAAGAATCTGATATGGTATTATCACAGTATGAATTCAGTTGATTCTGATACGAAGAGTGAAAAAAAATCATGCAACTCCAGGGGAAAATTAATGTGTCACTTTCAATGAGTAATCTTTCACGTTTTGAGAATTCATTATTAGATCAAATCACTTCTAATACCCTTTTGGGAATGACAAACCACCCAACAACAAAAGTTGATGTGCAACCATTGCTCTTATGTTGTTTCTTAAAGTTACGCAAAGTTGCTAGGAACCCAATAAACATTTCATTTCTCAAGATCTGCTCCAGATACGTTTAAGATGTCTCATGCGATACTTTTAGATATCTAAAAGATATCTTAACGTATCTGGAAACATGCCAAACATGTCTTGGAGGTCTTGAGAGATATGAGATATGTTCAAGATATCTGAAGATACGTTAATAAGATATCTTTTAGATATCTAAAAGTGTCGCATACGAGACATCCTCCACGTATCTCAAACAGATCTTAAAAGATTCAATGTTCATTGCACGGAACAAATAATTTAGCTGCAGCAGCTAAGTAGCTAGCACGGACACGGACAGCCATTAAATTAGCTCCTGCAGCTGAATTTTAGCTGTTACCGCGAATAAATTAACTACAAATGCAAATTTTTTTCTATCGCACAACTAAAATTTAGCTGCAGGAGCTAATTTAATGGCTGTCCGTGTCCGTGCTAGCTACTTAGCTGCTGCAGCTAAATTATTTTTTCCGTGTGGGAGTTTGCTACGCATGTGATCAAAAGTTTCTTGAAACCGAGCAACTTCCCCGCAACACGACAACAACTTGAGCCAAAATCCCAGATTCGCAGCATATTGTTGCGCATTTGGCGACGCAACGTCCCTGCAAATTGCTTCAAACTGTTGTTGAGTGTTTTCAACAATTTGCCGCATATTTGCTCAGCGCTTTGCTGTCAGGACATGCTCTTGAGAATTCAAAAATTCACTCTTCTCAGAGTGGCAGTATTTGCACACTTTGCATGATCCTATTTTAAAAAATTTCCCGCGTATTTCTCATTGTATATTACAGATTAATGAGATGATTCACGACAATTTGTATTCATTCAGAACATACTTTGGGCTGGTGATTGATTCCATCGTTTATTTAAACAAAATGGGCATATTGATGAAGTTTAACATCACCAGTATGCACCTACTCTTGTTATCTTTTTATTTTACTTCCACCAGATCCATCCCATGCTTTTGACAAACGCTCACTGCCTTCCAATAAAGATTTAGCAAAAGTATGGCTGAGCCCCAAGCCCCATCCCTATTCAAAATGTCCGACAGATCCTGACAGATTCCGGTCAAAATTCTGTCTGGTTCCGTCGGGAATCATCATGCCTGGGACAAAAACCGACCAAATCCTGACTTACACATAGTTTTCGCCAGACCAATCTTACGGATTGCCAAATTTTCACCATACTTTTGGCGAAATTCTTCTTTGTCAAACTAGATTTTTCTACATGGGACGCTTCTGATACGTTGAACACGCGAAATTGAAAAAGCTCTCTATGCACGCTCTTTACACGTCATGTTAGATAATTTAGTCCCCCTCATTGCACGCTCTTCTTATAACTCTCTAATGCACGCTCTAAATCGCCAATCGGCTCTTCTCACACGCTGTTGTTACGTTTCATTTACTTTTACTCTTTTGGCACGCCCAACTGCACGCTTTATTTCCACCAGGGACGATTCAAATCGAAAACTTTGTACGCTTCAAAAAAGCTGTGAAAATTTGTGAACGTGATATTCAAGGTGAGAAAAGAATATTCAAAAAGAAAAAGGTGTTCATGTAATAATTCTTTTGTGCAGGTGAAATTTTGCAGTACAAAATTTGATTTTACACTTCTTTCGGTGCTGGCGGTACCGCTTCTCCTCGAACTTTTCGATACCACGCTTGGTCTCTCGTACGAAGGTGTCGGTTGCCTACTATAAGGATCTACAGGAACTTTAACGCAGGAATTATAAAAAGATGTTCCCCTGTGCTCTGTCATCTCACGATTTTTCACCTACAAAATAATAATAAATACATATACTGTTATCTCTCTGAATTGTATGTTACAAAAACAAGCAAATTCTTTCTTTATTTCTTTCCAAATTTCCTGTATAAAAAATCATTTACTCAACTCCTTGTCGTCTTCAAAGATACCGATTCCCTTCGCAGAAAGTATTTGAACTACACATTTTCCTTTGAAAAGATCAATGTGTAACCCTTATAATATTTCACTCGGTCACCATGGTGAAAAGTTGAGGGTGCTTATATAACCTTACTTTTCCTCTCATCCCATACATCAGGTTTTCATCAATATTTTATCGATATTTCCAATATTATTCTCATCTTTCTTTCATCGAAAACACGACGTGTAGTATACCAACGTGTGCTACCTTTTGTATATATGTAAAAGAAAACAATTTATAATCATTGTTTTGTATTTATTCAACATTTTATCATCACTGTACATGAATATTTATTCATACAGTAGGTATATCAATAATTACCTTCCAGTGATCATTTCAATTACAATAGAGAGTTGTTGAACAACAATCGAGTACAGTAGTAGGTTACTCTATTCATTTGTTTATTCATTCATTCATTCATTCATTCATTGCCTGCTGATCCATTCATGTCTGAAAAAGAGAAGAAAAGAAAAGAAGCAGCAACAAGCTCATTGAATCCCTTTGAGTGAATGCACAGTGAATATAGACAAAAATAAACAGACGAACGACCTTCCACGACGACAACAACACTTGTCCCGTCAGTCCAATAAACACTGTCCAATTCTACTTTCTACTTTCCAAACAGAGTACAGACTTACAGATGATGATCAAAGATGGCGGCCCTCATGGAAGCATTGTCAAATTGTCGTGCAGTTTTAACACCCTTCTCTCATCATGTCAATTGCAAATACTTGCCTTGTGTTACAGAAATTGCTAGGAAAAATCACAACGATGTTGTCAAAAATCAAGATCATTATGATATTGTCATCACCGGTGGTGGAATGATAGGAACGACTTTGGCATGTGCTATAGGTTAGATGCATATTTTGGTTTGTTATTGTCGGTTTCAATCATTTATTTACATATTATTTCTCGAATTATAGCAAATAACAGAAGGTTGGATAACAAAAGGATATTATTATTGGAAGGAGGTAACAAACAGGACTATGTACCTCGAGAAAGGTATTCTAACAGAGTGGTTGCGTTAAATCAACATACTCGTATCTTGTTGTCAAGCATCGGAGCATGGAAACATATAGAATCGATAAGATATGCCAGTGTCAAAAAAATGCAGGTACGATAACGACATATCGTTGAAATATTCAGAATCACTTTCTCTCTGTATAACAAGGAATATATACCTAGTAGGTTTGGGATGCTTGTTCGGATGCTATGATAACATTCAACGAAGATCAATTATCCGAAGAGTTGGCATATATAGTTGAAAATGATTTATTACTCCATGCAGTGACGCAACAATTGAATGAAAAATCAAACGTCGACGTCTTATACAATGCCAAAGTAAAGAACATCAATTTATGCGAAAGACTCGGAGAACATAACGAAATAGAGCTAGAGGATGGTAAAGAATACAGCGCTAAATTATTGGTAAGAGTAGTAATATAAATATATTTAATGAAAAACTGTTACAAAGGATCGTCCAAATGTCTGGCAATGATTTCCATTCTATCGGTCAGAGTTTCTAACCTCGTTCCAATGCTGTAGGAAAATCTTTTCAATTCATTCAATAGATCGTTGATCTGCTGTTGTTGAGTAACATCGCTTGTCGAGGTAACGCTACAAAGTCTACTCAATTGCACATGATTCGGCTCTATAAACTTATTATTGATCTTATTTTTGATTTTTTTTTCGCTGACCAATCGATAGACCGCCTTCGTCAGTTCACGGGGTAACCGTTTCTCTCTGGGATCGTTCGGTCGGATATGTATAGCGCAATGATAAGGTGGACGCAAAAGCAAAGCACCGCTCCTACAAACCCTCACCACTCGTTTAGGCGCGAAATCTAATAATTTGGAAAACAACATACTCTCGAAGTGGGAAACCAATTCCGCTCTGCGTACCAATCGATCCAATCCCGCGCATCTTCTCAGTTCCTGAATATCCGACACCGCGAGACCCATCATCAAATTCGTGAGAATGACAGTAACCAGGATAACGAAACTCAAAAGCATGAGATGAGCGGTACCGGGGTACAACAGAGGCGCATCGTCGTCCCAAAACACATCCTCGAATTCCAACTCTCCCGACATCATTATGATCGTTTTTATCAGTCCTACTAAAGGATTCTTAAAGGATTTGTAATTGCTATGCAGTACTGTGAATCCTAAAGAGAATCCTACGATCAAACACATATAAGCGCCGAGAAATTTAAAAAAGTTTATAGAAACTTGTGTAAACATTTGGATGTAGAGTCCAAACATGGGGAACCTACCCACCACCGTCATTAATTCTATCCATATCAAGAGGATATCGATAGCCGCTATGTGGTAATGCCAATCATCGATCGGGCAGAGCAATAAAACACTCGATATGAAAATAACGCTCCACTGTAGCCAGTTTTCCCATCTTTTTGCGTAACAGCATATACCGTGGGCTAATTGGAACAATTCTTTGCAAGCGAGGATGCAAGTGAAGGAGAGCACAGGCCAGAATAGGAGTTTGTTAAACTCTCTGATGTTCCATAAATAAGTGACTGCGATGTAACTCGTGAAGAATCCCGCGAATATGGAGTGGAATATTAAACTGAATAAAAAGAATTTTCGTATCCTCAGCCATTTGAGGTGAAGAAAACTCTCGCACAGGGGATGTTTCAGGACGTGTCGTTGTCCTACCTCCACCAAACACAACATCAACTCCATTTCGCCTCTCCCTCCCGGTACCAAAGGTCGGAAATCTAATCTCAATTCGCAATCTACGTCTCCCAATTCGTGATCGTGTAAAGAAATAGCTTGATCCAGGCGCGTCACGAATCGAGTCAGTACATCCGGAGTTCTACGCACGATAAAACTCAGGGCGGATATTCCACCTTTGGTTCTGGCAGTTATATCCGCGCCTTTCGAGATCAACATCATCACCGTTGTCGAACTCTCGTTTAGAGCTGCTATATGCAACGGAGTGTATCCAAATTTATCCGGTTTGTTGACCGCGGCACCAGCCTGTGAATATATTTGAATTTTAGTTTGATGTTGAGAAAGGAGAACAAAAATTACTCACTTGGATTAACATTTTCACTAATTCGTTGCCTCTCAAAGCTTTAGCGACCGCGGTATGTAGAGGAGTACGTCCATCGTTGTCCTCGACATTGACTTTCCCTCCGGCGGATATCAGTACCTCTAAAGTGTCCGCGGATTGCGCTAGTGCTGCCAAATGCATGGCGGTTTGACCTCTGGAGTTCTTCGCTTCCAACGGCGCGCCGTGCTCCAGTAACAATTTCGTGCATTCCGCGCTGCCCTCTTCGGCGGCGAGATGCAACGGCGTTGACCTCGCTAATCCAAATTGTACTCTCACGTCCGCTCCGTGTCTTAAAAGGAGTTTCATGCAAGTTACGGAACCTAAACTCGCCGCCACGTGTAACGGAGTTTCGGTATAAACCTGTGTACGGATGATAAAATGTAGATTGATTTTTATTAGGCTGTAGGGCAGAGCCCTCTAAGCCATTAATAAGTGCATACAAAAATTCCATAACTTGAGTAATAATAATTATAAACTATACAAAATTAACATTGTGGGAAGTGTGTGCTCTAGATCCGCATAAGGCCAAAGCGACAATTGAAGCGAAGATCGAAAGTGGTGAGAACAGCAATAGAAGGAATATTGAGAATCCAGTATTTTCAGTATCTATTCTATAGGTGCTGCCACAAGAGGGCTTTGAGAGAGCGAATAGGAGCGCGTCCAAGCCAAGCGGGACACCGCACACAGGGCCGAAATGCCAAAATAGTCGGACAAAATTATAAGCGGTCATCAGGTTTGCTTGAAACCCCGTGGTCGGGAGTTTTTTGGGTCGCTGATTACGAATCCAATGTCAACAGAGCAAAACTCAAAATGGCGGAAGAGACTGCGAGAATTCATCGGATTTCCTTCGAACTCGATATAAAATGATTTTTGGGGTTGCTGATTACGAATCCATTGTCGAAATTCCAAATTCCAAGATGGCGGATTCAATATGGCGAGCGGAAGTTTTAAAATTCATCAGATTCCCTTCAAACTCGGCACCTAATGATTTTTTGGAGCCGCTCATTACGAATCCGTTGACAAAAAACCGGAATTGAAGAAAAGAAAATACTTGAATTAAATACTTGAAATTTGTCAAGATTAAAAGAAGTTCTCAAAGGGTTTTGGGTTGCTAATTTCGAATCCAGTGTCAAAATTCCAAATTCCAAGATGGCGGATTCAATATGGTGGACGGAAATTCGAAAATTCGTCAGATTTCCTGCAAACTCGGTATCCAATGATTTTTGGGATTGCTGATTAGGAATTTGTTGTAAAAATTCCAGAATTCAAAATGGCGTATTCCGTATGGCGGACGGAAATTCGAAAATTTATCGGATTCCCTTCAAACTCGATACACAATGATTTTTGGGGTTGCTAATTGCGAATCCATTGTCAAAATTCCAAATTCCAAGATGGCGGATTCAATATGGCGGACGGAAATTCGAAAATTCGTCGGATTTCCTGCAAACTCGGTATCCAATGATTTTTGGGGTCGCTGATTACGAATCCGTGGTAAAAATTCGAAAATTTAAAATGGCAGATTCAATATGGCGAACGGAAGTTTGAAAATTCATCAGATTCCCTTCAAACTCGGCACCTAATGATTTGTTGGAGCCGCTCATTACGAATCCGTTGACAAAAAAACGAAATTCAAGAAAAGAAAATACTTGAACTTATTCTTGCCATCATAACTTAGTTGTTTGATCGTATGTGTGGTGGATTGAAATTTAGAACGTCGGAGGAAATTGTGATTCACGAGTTTGAAGGGAATCCGATGAATTTTCGAATTTTCATCTGCCATATTGCATCTGCTATCTCGAATTTCGGTTATTTTGTCAACGGATTCGCAATCAGCGACCCCAAAAATCATTGTATACCGAGTTTGAAGGAAATCCGATGAATTTTCGAATTTCCGTCCGCCATATTGAATCCGTCATCTTGAATTTTGGTTTTTTGACACTGGATTCGAAATTAGCGACTCAAATCCCTCTGAGAACTTGGCAGAATTCTTTAGTCGGGAAGATGTGGAGCTAGTTTTTGATCCATCTTCTCGACAAGACTTTGATCTACAACTCTCAATAAATAAAGTGACGGAACTGAGGGGTACCACACAACATTTTTCTTGGAAACCAAACAAATTCCATTATACAGAGGTATAAAAATCACATGCAATCATTGCTCTGTCATTATTTGCTACTCATTGAATTGATATTCTACTAATTTTTAGTGTTTTCTTTATACTTTCAGTGGTAGATTCGATTTTTGAAAAGTTCAGTCAGTTCATTTTTGCAGACACCACAGCTTCTTGGAAATGGTTGTCATTTCACTATCTGTTAATCACATGGATGATACCTCGAGGAAGGTACTTTTGAGCTGATACACAATGTGCACCGGGCGCTCGTGGCACCTTTCTCGTATCAAATGCACTGTGTTCAACTCGCTCAGAGTTGATGAAAAGAAGCTAAAAACATTATCTGAGAACATAGATCGATGTATTTCTCCCCGCTCTTTCCAATGGTGCCATCAGTTGTCACTCAAAAACATCTTTTCAAGTTGAATTTCCTCCAAATACGTCCTTTTAGGAATTCTTTTAACTGATACCAACCGGAAGAGCAACTCTTTGAGATTATGTAACAAAATTTTCAGAGTGGAGAAGCAAAGGTTATTGGAATGACAATCAAATTAACACAGCGACGCGTAGTCCCGCGCGCCACCTCCACCGTGCCGTTACTTGTTCTACAATTAAGTTATCTTTAACTTATATTCTAAAGTCTCGGTCATATGTCTGAAAACTGGCAGAGTTGGACTTTGATTTTTGCCGCCCCTTATATGGTAGCGAAAATTAGTTTTCCACGAAAGTATTCATTACCAAAAAATGTTGTTTTATCGCTTAGAATTTTATTATCCTCCTAAAAATGATTTTTAAATTATTGAAATTAAAAAAATTTTTTTCGACCCGATTGGCGCATTTGACACAGGCCATAGTCCGTTCCTGAAAATGGGAGGTCTCATTACCCCATCTGCCGTACTCTTCAGACATTGCTCTTTCCGACTCCCCCACTTCTGAGGTTCCTCAATGTCGCCATTTGAACTAATCCGCAGCGCAGCGCTAAGTGTTCCGGTGGGCTGCATAAAATATACTTATCGCTCAGTCATCCAATCAAATTAGGAGGAAGAGCCCACTAGTACAGCCAGCGCTGTCTACTGGTTTGATGTTTTTGGCGGCAATAAAAATACCTCATTTGCTATAGTTTAGTTAGAGAGTCGGATAGCACTGCTTCCGACTACCCTCTATTTCGATCGATGGCACACGGCCTGAGTGATCAGTATTTTCATTCTTACGAAGAAGTTAGAGAATAGATCGATTCGTGGATCGCCTCAAAAGATATATCGTTGTTTCCGAGATGGGATCCGACAATGGCCAAAACAGATGGGAAAAAGCAGAGGCTAGCCACGGTCAGTACTTTGAATCATAAGTATATATTCACTTTTTGAGAATAAAGCCTCAAGTTTTGGGAAAAAACGTAGGAAGCAAAGTTGTACACCTAATAACAGCGCTGTTGAATCGCTCATAAAGTGTTATCGGAATTTTGCTCTTGAACAGTTGAATCGACGTTCTCTGAGTTTAAGCCACTGATCTCTATACTATGGATACGGGATGGCCGCCATTTTCATGTCCCTAATTGAAGGACCGTTTTGCGCCACCAGCAGGAGGGTTTAGAACTAATGAAACGCGGTAAATTTGAAAATTTTGGTTAAAATTGAACCTATGTATACATTAATACCGTTTTCATAAAATTATTATTATTAATTGACTTGATTAACAATCACAGATCAGTGTTAACAATACATAACATTTCTTTCCTTATACCATTGTTATAACATTCCACTTTTTGGTTATATGAACATGAACAAATCATACTACAGATAGTATCATATTATCAGAAAGTATCACACCCCCCTGCTAGGCGGCGCTGCGGTTTGTACATTTTTCAGGTACAAGAATTTGTTATTTCAACCGAGTGATCTGGTATCCATAGTATTTATATCAGTGGTTTAAGCCATCCAAGTATTTTGTGATAAGGAGTGATATGGGCATCACGTCTAATAGTGAAGATGAAGCGAATGCATGCATTGAAAGCTCTTCGCGGCTAGCACCAGTTTCGCCTTAAGGTAGTAGAGAGAGAGAGAGAGAGAGAGAGGAATGTACCGGGAGGTTTGTTTTTACCTGTGGATTGTTAGGACACGCTCCTGCCAATAACAAAGTTTCAACACAATCCCCCGCGTTGCTAAGCACAGCGTAATGCAAGGCACTTTTTCCCGACAATCCCGCATTCACGTCAGCTCCAGCTTTGATCAAACAATTCACCGAAGCGATATCTCCGACAGCGGCCGCGCAATGTAGAGCCGTGTACTGTTCGTTGAAATCCCATTCTCTTGGATTCGCGCCGTACTTGAGGAGTTCTTCGATTATCTTCACCGACGCTGCGCAGGCCGCCAAATGCAACGGTGTTCTGATATTCAAAATTCAACTCATATAAGTGTGTTAAAAAGAGAAATAGGAGGGTATGATTGATTTTACCTGCCATCCTCGTCTCTACAGAAAATTTGTGCGCCATTGTTCAAAAGAGCTCGAACAATTTCCAAATGACCCAACCAGCAGGATACCAAGAGACAAGTACTTGGCCATTTTCCAAGAAGTTGTCCAGCTGTTGCTGCCCCAGCTGCTTCATTTTCAGCTGCCAATGATGCTTTTCTCATACCTCTGAAATAACAAAACGATCACAAACTTGTATTAACAACGCGTAAAACGGTGGTAGTTTCTTACCCATTGGCAAAGCATGATAAAGTTAATTTGTAATCTTTGGCAATAGTTTTCGTGATATTCGATCGTTTGAATTCCTCCAAAGCATTCTCCAAGTTACTCCCAGTGAGAGTTGGTATCGTCGACAGGGCTATCTCTCCGGCCGGAAGATTCGATAGGGATAAAATAATTTCGTCCTCGGACCAAGGTTGTTGATGAGTTATCGATCTATGTTTAGGACACATCAGGGATCCAGAACTTTCCTCCGGTGAAATGCTTTCCTCTCTCACATCGTTTAACCAAATACTCTCGTTCCCTTCCTACGAGATGTTCGTATCATTTCGAATATCTTCGACAAGTTAAAAATCAAAGTTACCTCAAAATCGATGGAAGTAGTAGAAGAAGAAGAAGAAGAGGAGGAAGTAGTCCTTTTTCTACGAGTATTCCTCCGAGATTGTTGCGAAGAAATTTTCATGGACATCTTCATGAAGGAAGGAAAATAATTTCAAGCGCAAAACGATGAGACGTACTACTAATGTCGTATTATCTTCCCATCTCGAGCACTTTACAAAACTATTCCAGTTCTTGTGTATACTCGATCGAGTATACATACGCACACACGTGTTCTCTTATGTTTATCAAACAGAACGGGCATATATTTAGCTTACACTCTTCTCCTAATTTCTCTTCTTTTTATTTTAAAATTGTGGAAATTCCATTTCGATGGCTTATTACTCGATTCAACGCAATAAATCGCATTTTCTGTGATTTTTTTTTTTCTATTCTTTTGTTAAAAGATACGTGTACGCGTTGTTGATAACGATATCCTGTATCCTGCGTACGGTGATCTGCCCTCGAGAGAACGAAAGAAAGAGAAAGATTTATAAAAAAAAAGATACGACTATCGTGCACGAGATATTATTATTATCAGTTTATCGAGTATAACGACATTAGGATTGAAATTCGCTTCTCGAATCCTTACGAATGTCTAGAGTAGAACTGAAGTTATTTCCAGACATGTGATACCGCGGATACACTTCCCTCTTACTCCCACCTTTCTTTAATTCGATACTGTTATTATTGGTCATCCTCATATATTTTTATTTGATCCACATATCACTGTTGAAATCATTTCTCTTCTTTTTTTTTCTTCATCGTAAAATCGTTATGTATGTTTTAGGTGGGTGCGGATGGTGTCAATTCACGCGTACGAGAAGCTATGGGAGTACAATACGTGAAATGGGATTACAATCAAATGGGAATAGTCGCTACCCTGGAATTATCCGAAGTACGTTGAGTATTGAACAAATATTTCAAACATCGAGTATCGAATGTTCTTAAAATTATTATGATATTTTTCAGCCGACTGAGAATATAGTTGCCTGGCAGAGGTTTCTCCCTACCGGTCCAATAGCTCTACTTCCAGTAAATAATTATTAATCATTAACTAATCATCATCGGTGACGTATTAGGAAGTTGAATAAGTTCTCGCTGTTTCATCACAGATCGCCCTAAAAGTACTCCGTGCTTGAAATATCGAATGCTAACCAGCCCTATGCCACTCCAATGCTAAACCTATCTCGAAAAGAGGCCACTTATTGTCGTTGACACTAGAGACTCGAACCAGGTGGCGCTTCATGTTCAATGGGTAACCGATGCGAAATAAACATAGATGCGAACTTAACCTTTCAAGTGAGGAGCTCATAGTAGCTTCAAGAATATTATACGTGTTAAACAGAATAGGAAGAATAATTTGAATAATTTATTGGAACAATATCATCACCACTGCTTGAAAATATTGATCCAAATTTGAATCTTTCATTGAGGTTATGTTATGAGCTCCAGATAGAAAAATGTCTCCATAATGCCATCATAATGGTGACACGCACGCCAAGAAATGTTCGCATCATGGCGCCAAGGTGTTTCCGCATAAAGCATTGTAATTGGTAGCAAAACGAGGTTATGGCACCATAATTGAAACATAATGTTTATATTCTATGCATCATCCCATACAGCACCGGGAAGTTTCCTGAACGTTCAGAAGACATGCTTGATTTCACAGAGAACGTGCAAATAACGTCTCAGGATGTTCTAAAAACGTCGCATGCATGTCTCAGGGACATGCAAATGTCTCGGTTAGTTCTATCTATGTCTCCGTGTGACTTTGTGGTTTTTCAAAGTTAGTTTCCATGAAAGTACGTTTAGAAGACTTGATGAGAACGTCTGGTAGTAGATCAAAAGGACGTGCTTAGAACGTATTCAAGGATATCAAATGGGAAGGTACTCTAAACCTTTTTTAAAACTTGCTTCAGCAGGACCAAAACACGCAAAACCAAGAGCACGTTTTCAAAACGTTCAAAGAACTTTCCGTGCTGTCTAGGTTTGCAAGCTGAGCGGAGTTCATGATAGTATGTTTACGGCACATTATGTTACAAAACATTCTGAGCATGCTTTTCTATCTGGGAGCTCTAACTCAATCCCTACATACCCAGTGTACAGGTTGGTTGAAAAGTTCCTGCGCTCACCAAGAGATAGCACTGCTAGCTCAAAACTTTTTTTTTCTCAAGTTGGTATATCTGTCCTGAGAACACATGCAAAGTTACAAGTCATTCTGTCAATTCATTCTTTGTTTACAAGCCATTTGAAGTTGACGTGTCATTGATTTTTCTTAATATGGAAAAAATTGAATATCGTGCAGTCATTAGATTCTTTGTTTTGAAGGGTTTAAAAGCAAAGGAAATTTATGAACAATTGTTAGAAGTGTATAAGGAGTCCTCACCTTCAAAACGCACCGTTGAATTTTGGGCTGGTGAATTTAAACGTGGTCGTACTAGCCTTGAAGACGATCCACGCGAAGGACAACCAAAAACTGCAACCACAGCAGAAATCATTGAGCATGTACATAATATGGTTAGTGAAGATCCAAGTTTGACTAAGCGTGAAATTGCTAATGACATAGGCATCTCAGACGAACGAGTACTCCATATTTTACATGAAGAATTACGTATGAAAAAAACTGTTTGGAAAGTTAGTGCCGCACACGTTAACGATTCAACAAAAACTGGATCGAAAACAAATTTCTCAGCGTGGTTTGGAGCGTTTTAAGCAGAATAAAACTGACTTCTTGCGTCGTTTTATAACTATGGATGAGACTTGGATCTACCACCATGATCCTAAATTGAAACAAGAACGTTTACAGTGGACTGAAGCTGGTTGTTCAGCTCCAAAGCAGGTGAAGTCACAACGATCAGCAAAGAAGGTTATGGCATCAGTTTTTTGGGATGCAAAAGGAATTTTGTTCATTGATTATCTTCAGAAAGGTAAAACAATCAACTCCGAATATTACTGCAGCCTTTTGGATCAGCTGGATGAAAAAATTCGTGAGAAAAGACCTGGTTTAAAGAAGAAAAAAATCATTTTTCATCAAGATAATGCACCTGCTCACAAAAGTGTTTTGACGATGGCTAAATTCAAAGAACTCAAGTACGAATTGTTTGAACATCCACCGTATTCGCCAGATTTGGCTCCTAGCGACTACTATCTCTTCAGAAATCTCAAACAATTCCTTCGTGGAAAGCATTTTTCGTCGAATGAAGAGGCCATAGCAGCCGTAGACGGTTATTTTGCAGACCTCCCGGAAAACCATTATAAGGATGGGATAAAATTATTGGAAGATCATTGGAACAAGTGTATTGAGCTTCTAGGAGATTATATTGAATGAAAAAATATATTTCGTAACAAAAACAGTATTCTTTCATTTCGAGCCCAGAAACTTTTCAACCAACCTGTACTATTAGCGACGTCTCGTGGCGAAAGACAATAAAAGTCCTACTTTGAAGTGACAGTGGCATAGGGCTAATGGTAACGCACTCGCAAAAAAAAGTACTGTTTCTAACCTGAAATTTCAGTGTAAACAAAGTAATTGTTCATTAGTTTCGAAAATTTCTACTTTTATGCCAACTAAAGTGTATTTGCAGGGGAATTTTATTGCACTACATTATTATTCAAAAGAAATCTGCAGCTGAAGCACATAGAATTCTTGTCGAGACTTATGGTGACAATGCTCTATCGGATACGACATGCCAGAGACTGGCTCCGACGCTTCAAAAATAATGATTTTGAATTTGAGGATAAAGAACGTTCTGGCGCACCAAAAAATGTGAAGACAGAGAATTGGAGAAATTACTCGATGAAGACTGATCTCAGAACTTGGAAAACAATTACAAGTTGATGAGTTAACTGTTTCAAAACGTTTAAAAATGTTAGGAATGATCCAGAAGCAAGGACATTGGGTGCGGTATGAATTGAAGCCAAGAGACATCGAACGGCGTTTTGTCAGGTGTGAACTACTGCTTCAACGGCAGAAAAGAAAAGGTTTTTTTGAAAAATGGATACACTATGATCATCCAAAGCGTAGAAAATCATGGTGTAAGCCTGGCCATGCATCAACATCGTCCGCAAAACCAAATATCCATAGTTCGAAGCTTCTTCTCTGTATTCGGTGGGATCAGCAAGATGTCACTTATTATGAGCTGCTCAAATCGAATGAAACTATCACAGGGGATCGCTATCGACTTCAATGAAAAAAAACAACCGCTATACGAGAAGAGACACGACAAAGTGATTTTTTTACTAGACAACGTCTGGTCTCGTGTTGCAAAACCAGTGAAAACCTACCTGGAAACCGTATTCACCTGACATACCCTGATGGGTTCGTTGGATCAAGAAAATTGGTCTGTCCATCAGATGATCCTGATCAGTCCGACAACATCCATGGATTGAGTCTATTTATGTCCACTATTGTCCGAACGCGGAAAGCTTCATTATTTTGAAATTGTCCAGAGTGAATTGTTCGTCCGGCGAAGTCCGCTGATTACTCACGATCTCATTCGGCTTCCATCCAAACTTGTCCTCTTCTATCCAGTAGGGTCTGAGAATGTCTGAAACGATCCTACACTGTGGAAACTGGTCCGTGGTATGTCCAGTACTCATCTGTTTGTATCCTTCAGCGTATTCGTGATTCCAAGAAATGAAATTGTCCACATGTGTCCAGAGATGTCCCAGAGCCGGAGAATATTGATCCACCGGGATGTTCAGAAATGTCCAAAATGCTTTACTCTGCGTCCTAATCACGTCCATTCGAGTCCGAGTTGATTCTTTGCGATTTTTGAACCGATACGCGGCTCATCCACATTCGTCCTCCTCTGTCCAGGGCGGTCCAAGAATGTCCGAAACGATTCTACACTGTCCAAAACTGATTATGGACAACTTTGGACCAAGTGCTGAGGAAAAAGGAAGATTTCTATCGTGGACGAATCTGGACAACTCCGGGACACAATTGAAAATCTTGCATCGTTACTGTGGACAAATTTGGATAACTTTGGACCGGGCACGAACGAGAAAGGATTATTTTTGTTCTGCACAGATGTAGAAAACTTCGGGGCACATTTGGAAATTCCACATCGCGACTACGGACATATTTGGACAACTTTGGACCAACTAAGAACAGGGGAGGATCATTTTTATTATGGACAAATGTAGACCACTCCGGAATACAATTGAGGCCTCGGATTCTATAATCGGTTGAGCGCTCGAACCGTGTCACAGTTGTTGGTCCAAACGGTCATGTGGGGCGTCGGAAAAAAGACGGAATTTTGAAAAACTAAAAATACTGGGTGATAGGCCTTGAAAAATCAATTCAAGTATCCGTTTATACTTTTCTTCTATGATTGATAGTTTTTGATAAAAAAAAATAAAACTTACCTATTTTTTCATCCTAAAAATCAATGGTTTTCAATCTTAAACTCGTTGTAACTCGGGCAGTTTTCAACATATCAAGATAAATCTTACAGATTCTGATTCGTAAGGCTTCCCCAAAGACAACATCATGAGAAAAGTTTGCAACAATTTATAAAAAATTGATAAATTTTCAATTCGAAGTAAAAACCACGTATCGGGGGAAGTATGAGCTACAAAAAACTTCCAGCGATAAAGTTGTTTGCTAGTGTATGGACAAACTTTGTGGAAATTTTCAGATCGATTGGACTGTTGGTTCTGTTCTGAAGATACAGCGATTTATTTACTAGCGCGCGACGGAAATTTTTCATCATCTTAGGTCGTTTACCAGCAGAATAGGGGGATTCGAATGAGAGGTTGTGTTCCCACGATTTCCCAACGTGGATTTATGTTTTTTGAATTAAAGTATGCGAATATGAAACTATTTTTACAAGATTCATTATCCGTTGTCTTCTTTTATAAACAATGGATTGTTTATATAACGTTTTCACGGACAAACTATTGAATTTCGGAGGAAAATTGCTTTAACGAAACTCTCTTTTGTGAAGACTCAATTTCATACGAATCATTTTTTCATTTTATTATATTAATATTATATTTAGATGAATAATTAAAAAATAAGAAAATGATTTTAGTATGAAAAAATAGGTAGGTTTTATTTTCTTTTCTCAAAAATTATCGATGATCATAGAAGAAAAGTATAAACGGATACTTGGATTGATTTTTCAAGCCCTATCACCCAGTATTTTTAGTTTTCCAAAATTCCGTCTTTTTTCGACGCCTCAATTGAAAATTCCCTATCGTGACTATGGAGAATTTTCGACAACTTGGGCCCGACTGAGGACGGGGAGGATCATTTCATCTATGGACGCATGGAGACAACTCTGGGATACGATTTAATTATTTGGACAACTTTGGATCTCTGAGGACGAGCCATGGACAAGTTATCAATTATGTCATTTATCAGTTCTCAAGTCACAGACACGCCACCTGGACGTCTGTGGACACCCATTGGACCAGTGATGAACAGATGATTCGACATTGGTCCGAAATTTGAAACAAATGAACACCCACGGACATTCCGGACTGATTTTGGACCACGCGTGGATCGTTTTGAACAAAATTCGGATGTCCCAAATCGGTCCGATGATCCATCAGGGTAGCTCAAAAATGGCGCGTTTCTTGGATAGCCTCAAAAGACATGTCGTTTCTCCACCCATCGCGGAATTCATAAGAATTATTATTCATTATTGAATAAGAACATTTGTGTTCCTTATATTTTAAATAAAGTTTTTAATTTGTAAAAAAAAAACAGCGAGAACTCATTCGAGATCCTAATATCAATGATGAGAGATATTTATTTATTCAAATATAAATCCAGTTGACAGATTCTTTGAGTTCCCTCGTCTGGTCTGTCACGAGTGAAGAAGCTAAAAGACTGTTGAAAACCTCAGAAGAAGAATTCGTGGACAGCATCAACGACGCTCTATGGAAAGTTTATCCGAAAGATGGTATCGTCGAGAGCGGTATGGCCGCGTTGCAGCAGTTACTTGCTGGGATTTCTTTGCAAACGGGAGTCGTTCGACAGCTCCAACCTTCCGTACGAAGTATCGTCGAAGGATCCCGGGCGGCTTTTCCTCTAGGATTCGGACATTCCGTGACATACGCTAAAACTGGAGTTGTTTTAGTTGGGTGAGTGGATTCTTTCAAAATTCAACCTACTTCTCCTGATGAAATTTCATGAGAAATTCCTTTCAGAGATGCCGCTCATCGAGTTCATCCTTTAGCTGGACAAGGTGTGAATCTAGGTTTCGGAGATATCACGGTTTTGGTTCAACATCTCGCTCAGTCGTGCATGGATGGAGCGTATCTCGGTGATCCAAGATACCTCACTAAATATGAAACTCTGAGACAAAGGCATAACGTGCCAACGATGCTCGCTATCGATGCTCTTCATAGATTGTACAAAGGAACAGCGGCGCCTATCGTTTTAGCTCGCAGTTTAGGATTGCAAATCACTAACGCTCTTCCATTCGTCAAAGTAAGCACAAAGTATCTAGTTATCGAGGTGTCTTTTCTGAACATTCTTTTTTATTTCAGAGAGCTCTGATACAGCATGCATCGGATCAAACCAGTGGACGATAATTAAAAACCGTATTCTATCTACACAGTATTGTACAGATTATTATTCGAGTGTTGATGTTTGTAAAGTAATGATAATAGAATTTCTAAGACATTATAAAAGTATATAAATTATTTTACATCGATTAGCATTCTTTTATATTAAAGAATCGGAAGCTATTGTCCTGCACAATGACTACTCGTAGAGCACCAGACATTTCTACGTGGCATCTTCTGTGCGTTCATCCACCTTGTTGAGTTCACAAAGATGCCTATTTTTAAAAAGTAATAGACTCACCAGAATTGAAATATCTTTGGAATAGAGAGAAACTCATCTCATCGAAGATTTTGAAAATAATGCTTTTGCGATCCAAATAGAAAAATCTGCACTCCTCCATATTGTCTTCTCTAAAACTGAAGAGATATTCTATCAGAAATATCTTATTAACAATTGATTTAAAAACACACAAACTTTTCTACCTGAAAACCTTTGTTTTGTATCACCCTGTATTACGCTGTCAAATTCTTTAGTCAGATGCTGCCATCTAAGAGAAAGTTTGAACAAATAAATTTAAAGGAATGAATGACACCTGACGAATGATCACATGGCATCCACGGCCCAACACACGTTCTACCTCTCACAAATTCCTACGAATTTGCAACTTGCAACACAATGAGTAATAATACAGTGAATTAACGGTGGTGAACAAAATTTGCATGCAAACAAAAACCAATCAAAGTATGAATAGCCCAAGTTATTAGGTATGTATACATAAAACAACGAATCAAATCCAATACTCTTCATATTTTCACGTAAATATTGTATATTCTCATATCTTGTAGGTTACGTAAAGAAGTATTGCATAAATTTACGCTGGAATTTGAAACTGATTCACGATATATACACGCTTTCTCTTCAATCACTTCTATTGCATCAGTGAACGAAAATGAATTCTAAAACAGAATTTCATTACAATTCCCTGATATTAGGTTTGAAAATATCAAAAGTGTTAGTATCATAGCTTATTTCGTTATACATTCTTTCATAATCTATTTATTCAATGTTGTGATATTTTTAGGTTAAGGTGAGAATTGTTTAGATGATTCCAGTGTTTGCGTATAGAAGATTCGAAAGTTCAAGGTAATATCAGATACTTTTCTCAGTTCTCAACAGTGATTAATTTATGTTAAATCCATCAGATGTCGGCTGTACATACGGTACGTAAAGTGTTGAAACTGTCGACGATCGGGGTGATAGGATTAGGAACCTTTGCGTCTCTCAGAGCAAACGAATACGATATAGGAGCGATTGGAATTTCGAGATTGAGTCGTGCGGCAATCACGGTATTTGCTATAGGTAAACACTACAACGACCAACTGTACAAAAGTAATCTAAGTAGAGACTCCGTGGAGTATCTAGAACTGAAATCTAGAGTTCACAAATATGGAGCGGAGAAGCTTTTGGAACTATGCTGCGCCAATAAAGGAGTTTTCATCAAAGTTGGACAGCACATAGGAGCTTTGGATTACTTGTTACCCTCGGAGTATGTTCAAACGATGAGAGTATTGCACAGTTCAGCTCCACAATCTTCCTTCAAAGACGTTCTCACTGTGATCAAAGAAGATTTCAAGAAAGATCCATACGAGATATTCGAAAGTATAGATCCGGAACCTTTAGGAGCAGCCAGTTTGGCTCAAGTTCACAGAGCGGTGCTTAAGAACGGAGAAGTGGTGGCTATAAAAGTCCAACATCGCGCGGTGAAAGCAAATTCCTACGTGGACATGAAAACCATGGCAGCTCTCGTGAAAGTAATGTCCTTTGTGTTTCCAGATTTCAAATTCGATTGGTTGGTAACCGAAACTAAAAAGAATATTCCCGAGGAATTGAATTTCACTCGCGAGGGAATAAACGCTGAAAAAGTACAAAGATTGTTCGGTGAATACAAGTGGTTGAAAATACCAATGATATATTGGGAACTCTCGTCTTCTCGAGTTTTAACTATGGAGTTCGTGGAAGGAGGTCAAGTTAACGATTTGCCATATTTAAGAGAGAACAATTTGAATCCATACGAAGTGAGTAGTAAGCTAGGCCGTTTGTACAGTCGTATGATATTCGTTGATGGTTTCGTACACTCCGATCCGCATCCCGGCAACGTTCTAGTCAGAAACAACAACGGAGAGGCGGAAATAGTGCTTCTGGATCACGGTCTCTACGCTAATCTTTCCAATGAATTTCGTTACGAGTATGCCAAGCTTTGGTTAGCGATTCTCAACGGTGATAAAACAGCAATGCAAAAACATTGCACGAATTTAGGAGTGGGAGATTATTATGGTTTGCTGGCGTGTATGGTGTCGGGTAGAACTTGGGATGCCATAATATCGGGGATACAAAAGACCAAACCCACCGTGCAAGAAAAGACACTGTTTCAGAAAGAAATTCCACATTTGTTACCGGAAATTACCAGAGTTCTGCAACGAGTCAACAGTCAAATGTTGTTAATTTTGAAAACTAATGATCTAATTCGTGGGATTGAGCGTTCCTTGCAAACCCATAATAGAATGTCAGCGTTCATCGAGATGTCCAGATGCTGTGTACACTCGGTTTATGGCGAAGCTCTTAAATCCTGCACCACGCAGTGGTCCAGATGGAAGATATCTCTCTTCGAACAATGGGCTTTATTCAAAATATCGTTGTACTACATGTATCTAGGTATGATCAATTTCAACATCAATTCGAGCGTAGAATCTCTATGGACGAATGACTTCTATCCATTCTAATCTTCTTCTACCTCTTTTTATACGATGCCATGTGAATTTATATAAAAAAAGAGAAAAACAAATCTATGTACAGATGTTATATTTAAATTATTATTAAACAAACAACTAAACGACGATACCTGATTTATTTATTTATTTTTTTTCCTTTCTTTTTCTACTTTATAGGAAGAAATGAAAAAACACCTCGATTGCATGAATTCAAGTTATTTCTTTTCCTCTTTTTTTTGGTTTTCAAATTTTACATAGTTGTTCAACATCCTACAGTGGGAAAATATGTTTTTTTGTTTATTATTATCATTGATATCGTGTACCTATATAACAGTGATACAGTAAGAATTTTTATCGCAGAGATATCAGAAGATTCGGTGAGTTGTTATTGAAAAATAATTCCTCGATTATTAATATAATAATTGAAAAGAAGTGAATCTTATAATATACAAAGTAGTTATTACTATTCGTATGATATTACAATTGTTATAATTGTTGTAATTGCAGTAATTTACACAAAATGTAGTACAGATTATATTTATATTTTCATTGACCGTGTTATTGATTTTTGGTTATTTTTTATAGTAATATTGATTGGTAATAAATGCGATAAGCCGACTAGTAAGATATCATAGATCACAGGTAGGAAAAAGGAGTGTTGCAAAATACATTTGCAACACAGAGGTATTATTATTTTATTGATTTATTTATGTACAATTCGTTATCAGAATCGTTATTATCGATTTTTTGTTTCCTCAGGATAACATTTAGAAGCTTTTATTCTGCGAAATATCGAAAGGAACAACGAGAATGAAAAAATCTTGAGAGAATTGTTTCTTTGTTATTTTATATATCAGTGTAGGAATGAATTATGCGTTTCGTCGAATTTAGATTGTAATTTTGAGATGGAGATCTCATTCGGTTATTCAAACAAGGTCTTCATTCAACGCGTACGAAATTGATGGGAAATTTATGTGATTGATAGCTAACGGATAAATAAATTTTAAGATTTCATTTCTCAGCATTCGGGAATCGTTAGAAAATTCCGAGGAGTTTCCGAGATCGCACAATCCCAGGTAAACAATTAATCAAGTCTTATTCACTGTTCGAGGCCTCTCGAGGAAACATTTAATTCTCTATTTGTTTTAGCGAGAAACCCGAATTTCGAACTTCAGGTTCAGGATTTTCCACCTCTTTTCGTTGGTCGATCATTCGCATTAAATAAGAAAAAACCCTCATCTGGCAGAAAAGTTCTTCTTCTCTCGGTGCTCCCGGATCACAGGGCATATTCTAAGGAAATTTGAGAACTAAACGGAACGGGTGACACTGGAAAAAGTTTAGATCTGAACAGATCTATTCAGATCTGCAAAACTGTAAATTTTTAACTTGTATTTGTCAACACTAGACTGTTGCAAAAAAATCGAAATTTCTCTTTTTCTTCGAAAGTCGTACATAAAAACTTCCGAGGAGGTGTAAAAAGACAACTGTGAAAAGCAGAGCTCTTAATATTAGGATTCAGAAGTCGCGCATCGCACTTTTTCATTTCCCATTTAAATAACACGGGAAAAAATGGTTTTAAAGTTTGAAATTTTTTAACTCCTCAGCGATTCACTGAACTGCTAAGACTATAACATATTCTTATAGGAAATTAAAAGCTCTACAAAAAAGGTTGTCACGAAATTTCCGATAATCCTACTCCTTCAAAAGTTATTCAAAGTCAAAGTTGAAAGAACCTACAAAGAAATTCATGGCTTTCTCCACTTTTTGGCAGATCTATCAAAAAATCTATCTATCTTCTTGCAAAATTTAGCTGATGAGATCTGAATAGATCCAAACTTTTCTTCCCAGGGAGTATTTCTTGAATTATCTGATATTTCCTTATCTTAAGTCTTATTTCTTCAGAATGAAAAAACACTACTGAACTCACTAAGGTAAATGAAAGTATTATTATTGCGGATGTACCAATTATTGCGTTTTCAGATGAAAGTAACACGTTATATTTCCTCTGAGTTTGAAACCTCTTTGCAATCATTTTATGATCTAATAACGAGTATTATTGATGATTGAATAACAAAAAGTATTTTTTCTGCTATTTTATTGAGATTTGAATCTCATGGGTTTACGAAAAAGAAGGACTGAAGAGTTGTGAGAGTCTGATTTGTTCACGAGTCATGAATACGTGCTTCAAAGATAACTATATTCTTGTTTGTAGAAATGGAGAATGCGTTCCCATACACTTTTTATACAAAGTAATCTTTCTTTCTTGGAAAAATGACGTTTAAAATATCCCCAGTGCATATTTTGTATTAATTTCTACTGAAGCAGTGTTTGCCCTGTCACAAAAATTCAGCTGGGATTCCTATTTCCAGGTGAATTCCCAGCTAGAATTTCAACTCCATCGTAGGATTTCAGTTGGAATTTCTGATCCCAGGTGGATTCTTAGCTGGCAACGCAGGTAAATTTCGGATCTGGACTCCACGTGGAATCCCAGCTGGATTTTTGTAACAGGGTGGTACATCATTTTCCGGTCCCCTGGTAAAAAAAATCTCTCTGAATCCCTCTGAAATCTCTCTGAATTCTCTATATTTTGGGACAAATTTCAGAGAGATTCAGAGTAATTCCAGCGAAATTCAGAGGAAGTTAGAGAATTTTTCGATAGTGATACGTTCTGAATTCTTCAACTTTCTCTGAATCTCTCCGCATATCACTGAATCCCTCAGAATTTCATACATTTAAATCTGAAAGCTCCCTCTGAATTTACCTGAATATCTCTAAATTTCTCTGAATCTCCCGGAATCTGATGTATTCAGATTTCAAAGCTTCCTCTGAATTCTTCTGAACTCCTCTGAATCTCTCTGGATTCCTCTAAATCACCGGGAATTTAATGTATTCAGATTTGAAAACTTTCTTTGATTTCCTCTGAATCTCTCTGATTTTCTGGAAATCTCTCTGAATTCCTCCAAATATCCCGGAACTCAATGTATTCAGATTCGAAAACTTCCTCTAAATTCCTCTGAATTTCTCTGAATTTCTCTGAATTTCTCTGAATTTCTCTGAATCTTTCTCAATTCCTTTGAATATTTCTAAAAAATTCCACGCACAATTTTTCTCAATTTATCTTCCTCTGGAAGTCTCTAAAACTTCCAGAAAGCCTCTGAAATGCAGAACCAAGATTTTACTGAATTTATCCCTCTCTGAATTTCCCAGACTTCCCCCGCATCTCTCTGAATTCCGCTGAATCTCTCTGGATCTTTCTGAAAAATTCCACGCACAATTTTTCCTAATTCACCTGTCTCTGTGAGTCTCTGACACTCCCTGAATACCTCTGGAATCCTGAACCAAAAATTTAGCTGAATTAATTCCTCTCTGAATTCTTCTGAATCTCTCTGAATTACTCTGAATCTCTCTGAAAAGTTCTACGCACAATCTTTCTGAATTCATCTATCTCTGAAAGTATCTGACACTCCTTGAACGCCTCTGAAATGCAGGACCAAGAATTGTACTGAATTTGTTCCTCTCTGAATTTTCCAGAATTTCCCTGCATCTCTCCGAGTTCCTCTGAATTTTTCTGAAAAATTCAAAGCACAAGTTCTCTCAATCCACTAGTCTCTGAAATCCTCTGAACCACGCTGAATTTCTCTGATTCTTTCTGAATCTCTCTGAAACGTGAAATTTTCAGAGAGATTCAGAGATGTTTTTTTACCAGGGTCTGCATGGATTACTGCGATTTGACAAATGCGACAACGTAACCTGAACATTGGTGATGTGTTTGTTTTCTACAATGGGATGTGTCTTCTCTCAAGTGATCTTGGTGCATTGAATTGAGGATATATAAGACGTGAAAAATGAGAGTGGAAAAGGGAAAACTCGTAGAAAAATCTTCATAAAAAGCAGAAACAACAAACATCAGAAAAAAAGCAGGATGGGAGTGTGTTATTCCAAAGAAAACATTAAACTTGCCATGGAAGGAGTCAGGAAAGGACAAGGTGTCGCAGCGATTTCTAGAAAGTACAACACCCCAGAATCCACTTTACGCGTGAAAAAATCTTATAAATATGCCGATAAGAACCCAAGCGGCACACGGATGTCTCAGACGTGATATGAACATGCTTAGAACCTCCAAATGATACTGTTTTGGATAATCACCATCTATGCATGTCCATAGGATACCGAACGCATCATAATTTCTCCTGGTGCTGCTTGGGAAGCCTGGGCCTGCAACAGTCCTCACCTCGGAAGAAGAAAACGAGCTTGTCAATTGGATGGTTCACTGTTCCCTAGTGAAAATCCAAAAGTGAAGGAAGAGGGTATTGGAAATTGGAATAAATGAAACGTGAAAGTGTTACAATTCCCTCCTAAATTACTTTTAGGTGACTCTTCGCTTGCGCTTTCGTCGCGTTTCAACGCTTTATTTTCACCAGGGTTGCAAAACTGGATTTCCCGTGACAAAACCTCAATTACTTGAAAGCGTTCGAGGAATTTGTAAAAATCTTGGGAAAAAAACTCCATTCACCAATGATAAGCCAGAATGAAGCTGGTACGAGTCTTTTTTGAAACCTCACCCAGAGATCTCTGTTAGAATTCCAGAAAATGTTTGTTTGAATCGAGCAAAAGTGACAGAAGAAAGTTTGCGCAAATGGTACCATGACATTTCAGGATATCTCAGTGTGGACCTATTATTACACAGGCCTGCGACCCAGCAAACATGACAGCAGGCATTTCAAAGGGCCAGTAATGGTTCTTCAATGGCATCGCAGCCCCAATAAAAATATTTCTCTTCAAAATTCTTCAAAACTCTTCAGATTTTTCTACATAACTGTCAGATTTCGGACGCTTTGAGAGATTTGCAGAATTTTTAACTATAAATATTACTCTACAAATTTCTGCATTCCTCTGCAAAATTGTACATAATTCTTCCAATCTTCGTAATATTTTATGAATTTCTCCACAAAATTCGTACAAAACTCGCCAAATCTCGATATTACATTAAATACTTTTCTGCATATTTCTGCATTACTCTACAAATCTCTGTTTTATCTATTCACTTTTGCTTGAGAAAAAAAATTTTTGTTCAGAGTTTATCTCTACAAATCTCCTTCCAGTTCGACTTGAATGACATTACGGAAGAGACACCACATTGAAAGTCCATTTTTAGGAACTTTCCTCAGTGAGGATTGAACCCGGGTCCTGCGAGTGAGAAGCAAAGCCTCTATCACATCAGCGGATCTCCGAGATGACTACAGTAATCTTAAAGTACCACTTATGGGAATCATCGCAATGGAAAATTTGGAAAAATTCGTTTTCGTGAGGTATAGACCAATCAATTCAGAATCTTCTGAAACGAAAAATGAATAGGTCGTGGGAGAGGGGATTTTTTTCACCTCAACTTGTAAATTTTTCCAAGTGCTGAGTCAAATCGATAGAAAATTTTGAAAGTTCGTCCCTGTAAGATATAGACCAATCGATTCTGAATCTTATGAAACGAAAAATGAGTGGATCGTGGGAGAAAGGTTTTTTTCGACCTTAACTTGTAAATTTTTCCAAGTGCTGGGTCAAATCGATAGAAAATTTTAAAAAATTCGTTCCCGTCGGATATAGACTAATCGATTCAGAATCCTCCGAAAGGAAAAATGAGTGGGTCGTGGGAGAGAGGTTTTTTTGAGGCCGACTAGTGAATTTTACTTAAGTTGTTTCGAGTCGATTGAAAAATTTGAAAAAATTCACTTTATCTCCGCAGATGCGATTTGAGAAAAATGTATGAATTTGTATAGAAAACTCAACTCTCCGCCACAAGCCGTAATATTCTTGGAATAGACAAATAAAGAGAAAATTCAAATTTTTTTCTGCAAATGTAGTTTGCAGAGAAATGTATGCATTCGTGGAGAAAATTCCTTTCCTCATCAAATGTTTCCACCATTTATCAAGTAGAAAAATGTTGAGAAAATTCAACATTTCTCAACAAAACAACTTTGACCAATAAGTTGGAAATGTACAGAGAAACCTTTACTGGCAATAGAAATTTTCAGAAATATGCAGAATTTCATAGAGTTTTGGAAGATGAATCTGCTGAAAAAATTCTTTCTCTCTCTAAGAATTGCGATAATGAAGTTTTGCAGAGGAATGTTGAAGTTTTAAAGAGAAATATTTTTATTGGGGAGGCCCATCAGCGGTCCATTGAAACGCCAGTAATCATTGTTGTAGGGGAGGTTTTCCCCTTTGGAACTGGTGACCATTTCCCGGAGTAATTTGCTGCGTAGAATCCGAATCCGGAGTCAGAATTGAGCTATCACGTCAGGATTTTGAGATACCTAAGGGTATATATACTGGGAAAATGCATTTTTTAGCTACTTTTGAGGTTATATATACAGGACGCATAAAATTTTCTTGATCTTTTTTCTCAATTGTATCAATTTATACTACTCTTCCCATTTAAAATGCGTTATTAAACGGTCATGTATGATTTTTTCTCACCAAGTTACGACCATTCTAAGTTGTGTAATATGCCCTAACAGCACATCCACCGACTTCCACATCGCATCTCTGTAGACTCCACGTGGATAGAACGTGGATGAACGGAGATTCCACGCGGAGGCAACGTAGAGGCAACGTAGAAATGTCCGGTGATGTACGGGTGTCCCAACAACATAATCAGCATTCACATTTATTACACTGATCGGCAATGAAATTCTCCTTCAAATGAAATTCTCATTTCTGAAGTAATTTGCTGCGCTGAATCCGAATATGACTCCAGAATTGCCATATCACGGCAGATCTTTGGGATATTCCGAAATAAAAATGTGGGAAACACTGTTTTTCGATATATTTGAGGTTACATAAAGTCGAAGAGTAATTTTTCCACAAAACTAATAGATGCACCTCAAAGTGTAAGTCATCCTCTTCCAAATGCCGTTGAGTTTGCTCAAATATCTTCTTTTTCCATTGAGATACGACAATTTGGAATTTGTGCGCTCATGTATTCAATAAATAGGTGGAGACACAATTTCCAAACTGTCGTATCTCAATGAAAAAAAAAAAAAGATATTTGAGCAAACTCAACGGCGTTTGGAAGAGGATGACTTTTACTTTGAGGTGAAAAAAAATTATCCGACTTTACGTAACCCCAAATATGTCGAAAAACAGTGTTTTTCACATTTTTAGGTCGAAATATCTCACAAACCTGACGTGATAGAGCAATTCTGCAGTCAGATTCGGATTCAGTGCATCAAAATGCTTCGGAAAAAGACATTATTGTTCGAGGGGAGAATAAAAAGTCATATTTCGCAGGCCTGTATTATCAATTGATGGAGATCAATAACATATAAATAATAGTGAGCTTGCCAATTCACTAAAACATATCTCATTTCATAATTTAAAGTCAATTACCTAATATACTGACGTCCCTAGTGAAAATCAGCATATGCAGCGACATGGAAGAGTCAAAGAAGTAGCATCTAAGCGGGAAAGAAACGGATATTGAAACGTTTTTACGCTTCATTCGTTCCAACATTCGCTTTCCACGAGTGGAAATTTTTACCAGGGGTGTATTTACTCCAATTGAACCTGGAATAAAGACTACCGTATTACACGCGCATTAATTGGACATGCAGTGCCCTAGCAAGTTCGTGATACGTATCTTTCAGGTATATTTCAGGTATCGATGAAGTTTCGTATCTTTGAGGTATCATAGCAGTGTACTTGAAGTATTTATACTCAATTGCAACCTCGATAATACGTTTCATATGGTCAAAAATGATACCCCAAGGATACTAGAATGAAACGTAACGTATCAGTATATGATACGGAAATGTAACATTGCTCTCAACAGGATGTCTGCTGTCTGGAAATTCTACCAGAATTGTTCAACCACAAATTCGCGTTGAATAGAATGACCGGTTAGACGCATAGAATTTCCAGGTGGATTACACACTTACAATAATTGCAAATTACAAAGTCTAAATTGTAATACAAAGGAGGAGTGTTTGGTATTTTTTGAGTAACAATGATACTGTATGAGGTTCTTTTCCAAGGGTATCCTTTTAGTATCGAAGATACTTTAAGCGTATCGTTTACGCATCATTCAAGTATCAAATTGAACATTTTGCGACGTAACATTCACGTATCATTGAGGTAACACGAACTTGCTAGGGTGGTAATCGGTGCGCAGTAATTCATGCAAAACCGCAATAACACCAGCATGGCACATTTTTTCTAAAATCATGTTTTGTAAATGAAAGTGTTCTTTTTTTAGGGTTTCAAAGTGTCTATACCACTCAAATAATCCCAATAACTTTTGAGAACTGCATATAAAATTGTTTTTTCATCTGAATGTCTTTTTAGCAGCAGTAATTGGTGCGCAGTAATTGGTACATTTACCCTATACCCCTTGATATGAGACGAAAGGGTCATTCTGTAACAGAGCAATATTGAATACTCGATTTAAAAAAGAAAGGGGAAAACATTTCACTGAAAATTAGGTAACTTTTCAAGAACCAACCTTTTTTCCGTCTTAGAAATAACTTTTTGGTAAGAACTGATCCTCATAATATGCCCTGCTGGATCATTTTCACTATCATGATCTGCAATTATTTTGATTTCTCACGCACTTTACGAAAAAAAAAAATTCGGATCCGCTTTGGCTGTCGCTTTCCTTGAGGGCCCTTCAAAAAAATCCACGTGATGTGGGGGAGTTATTTCGATACCAATAGTTTTCTCACAATCTCGTTTTGAAAGCTACTTTTTTTACGGTTCAAATCTGACTCTTTTCATTTTTCTTGATATTTTTCATAGTTAATTTTTCAAAACTTCAACATTTGTGTCCTTTCCCTCTTTATTGAGTTTATAAAATTTTCATAAATGCCAGAAGTACTTGCTCTATTTTCTCGAAGAGTAAAATTTATAAATTATTATGGAAGAGCAGGTGTGGATGAAGGGGGGAAATACATGTAGTTTTTGCTTTACAAATTAATATGGTCCCTTAGCTTTAAAATGCGATAAACCAGAATCGAAAGAATTGAATAGAACGAAAGTTGTGCTTTATTATTATAGAAAGGAGCGCGCAACGTCATGAAAAGCGCGCGCTCAATTTATCGCCTGTTTCACCTCAACAGTTCAAGCAATTTTTAGAACCTATTCATTTATTAACGAGATCCTCGGGTGGATACACTCAAAATGCCAACGAAAGATTGAATTCGACGATCTGGCTGCTCATGGCACCTAAACATCTGCATTTAGGCCTAAACATTGTCGAAATAACGGGTTTTCAATGAAGGCAATGTGGGTCAATAATGCATTTATTCGACGAATTAGAAATAGTTATCGGGCATCAATGTCAAATAAAGCAGCAGAACGAAACGCGCATTGCTCGCCAAAACCGTCGCAGAGTCTAAAACAGCGAGGCAAGCTCGTAAACGACAACTGGCCATGGAAAATGAACTATTTGAGAAAGCTGAAGGATTGTTATATGGACCTGGAGTAGCAGATGATCGAGTAAGTCACGATTAATAGTAGTTTTCCTGTTGCATGACGATGAGTTCATCTAACGTGAATTGAATAATCCCTGGTAAAAAAGCCGGATAGGAACCCGGACTGAACCCGGATAAGATTCTCGGGTCTTCATCTGGGTGTATCCGGGTGCGTATACGGATTTCGTGGTGGTTCTTAATCCGGATCCTATCCGGATTTGAGTATCCTAGATATTTTCGGAAATCCCCCATGAAATTTGGATAGAATTCATTCGGCTGTTTGTTCGAGTTTCATTTCGGATTTCGAAAAATATTTGTTCCAAAAATCCGGATAGGATCTGGATGGAATCCTAGAAGTTCTGTACGGGTTTGATCCGGATTGTCATCCGGGTCACCATTCGGTTTTTATTTGGATCATTATCCGGTTCTCTATCCGGTTTTTCTACCAGGGATATAACTACTATTCTCACACTCAGGAAAACTTAGTTTTATATCTCAAGATGTTTCACTTCATATAGGACTCTATTACTTATTAAACTTTGTATCAATGACTACAGTTCCATCGGATTTCAAACGGAGCTGAAGTGGGATTGATTGCTGTTTCCATCGGATTCAAAATGAGTGGGAAACGAGATCGAAAACGGAATTTACAACGAAGAATCCATACCCATAGGATGAATAATTCTTTTTCAAATTCTGAGCTATAATAAATAATTTGATTGTGAATACAATCCGATACCGTGAGGTTATAAAAGGTTATGTTGATAACCTCTAATTTTTTGTATGCTCCGAACTTGGCTCCAGACTCTGAAGTTAATCAACAACACCCTGCTCTCAGCGCCTCCAAGTGACGAATTTGAACAGTGTGTCACCTCGCTTTTATGGAGATTGGCCTCTTTATATCTTACTTACGTAAAAAAAAACACACACAATAAGAGGCTTTCTTTCGATTTCTACCAAGAGAAAAATGGGCATCATTTATGGATTCATAAGGAAGAACGAGTGGTTTTTCACCACCCTAAGGTCTCCCTATTAAAAATGTCCGACAGATCCTGACAGATTCCGGTAAAAATTCTGCTTGGTTCCGTCGGAAATCATCATGCCTGGGACAAAAACCGACCAAATCCTGCACAGGCTGGAACGCCAGACAAAGCCAAACAAAACCTGACGGATTCCGGTCAAAATTCTGTCTGGTTCTGTCGGAAATCATCATACCTGGGACAAAAACCGACCAAATCCTGACAGAAAATTATCTGTCGGACATTTGGAATAGGGCTCTCACATTTACAAGCAAATCATCTCCTTAAAATTAACGCATTAGACTTAGAATAAAATGCCTCCTTAGGTAATTTCTAATACTTCGCTATCTCTCTTCTTTGAGGATAGTTGACAATATATTGGGGCTGTTTCAGGGCTCGTGCGTGCGTACACTTTCACTGGGACAGAAACAACTATTGTAGGTTGCAACCCACTGGAGGGGGCGTTGGTTGAGGCCTCCTCCCATCTCCCTTCTTTTCTTTCTTTCTTTCAAATCATTTGCACAAGCGGAATAACACCGACCGGACATCCTAAAAGAAGAAGTATGAAAGAAGTAATAGGAAACCGCACTACTATCACTTGAAATTTCACACATGATAGATACCCGAGTAAAAATGTTAATTTCGGTTCGCCAAACGGGACTGGTGCAGACGTGTTGCATTTTTGTGCGGTACTGTTGCAGATCCAGTGCGGGCACATCACGTCCGCAACAGTACTGCAGAAAAATGCACCAGTCCTGTTTAGCGAACCCGAAATGAAAATTTTTACTTGGGTATTAAATGTACCCCTTGCTAAAAAGGGTATTTTATTCCTCCCTCTGTGAAAATATTCCTACGCCAAATTACGCCTAAATACTGCATTTCCGACACTTCCGGAAAAAAGAACGTAGAAAATTCTACGTACTTCTACGTCAAAGTACGCCAATCTATGACCCGTATACTGTGGCGTAAAAAGGTGTAGAAATACGTAGAATGGCATAAACTCTCGGACTTTGTACGTCAAATTTACATATTTCTACTCCCCTGCTTCAATTCCCTGGTAAAAAAAATCTCTCTGAATCCCTCTGAAATCTCTCTGAATTTCTCTATATTTTGGGACAAATTTCAGAGAGATTCAGAGTAATTCCAGCGAAATTCAGAGGAAGTTAGAGAATTTTTCGATAGTGATACGTTCTGAATTCTTCAACTTTCTCTGAATCTCTCCGCATATCACTGAATCCCTCAGAATTTTATATATTTAAATTTCAAAGCTCTCTCTGAATTTACCTGAATATCTCTAAATTTCTCTAAATCTCCCGGAATCTAATGTATTCAGATTTCAAAGCTTCCTCTGAATCTCTCTGAATTCCTCTAAATCTCCGGGAATTTAATGTATTCAGATTTCAAAGCTTCCTCTGAATTCCTCTGAATCTCTCTGAATTCCTCTAAATATCCCGGAATTTAATGTATTCAGATTTCAAAGCTTCCTCTGAATTCCTCTGAATTTCTTTGAATTTCTCTGAATCTCTCTGAATTTCTCTAAATCTCCGGGAATTTAATGTATTCAGATTTCAAAGCTTCCTCTGAATTCCTCTGGATCTCTCTGAATTCCTCCAAATAACCCGGAATTTAATGTATTCAGATTTCAAAGCTTCCTCTGAATTCCTCTGAATCTCTCTGAATTCCTCTAAATATCCCGGAATTTAATGTATTCAGATTTCAAAGCTTCCTCTGAATTTCTTTGAATTTCTCTGAATCTCTCTGAATCTCTCTGAATTCCTCTGAATCTCCGGGAATTCAATGCATTCAGATTTCAAAGCTTCCTCTGAATTCCTCTGAATTTCTCTGAATTCCTCTAAATATCCCGGAATTTAATGTATTCAGATTTCAAAGCTTCCTCTGAATTCCTCTGAATCTCTCTGGATTGCTCTGAATCTTTCTAAATTCCTCTGAATATTTCTAAAATATTCCACGCACAATTTCTCTTAATTCATCTTCCTCTGGAAGTCTCTAAAACTTCCAGAAAGCCTCTGAAATGCAGGACCAAGAATTGTACTGAATTCATTCCTCTCTGAATTTTTCAGACCCCCCCGAATCTCTCTAAATTCCTCTGAATCTCTCCGAATTTTTCTGAAAAATCCCACGCACAATTTTTCCTAATTCACCTGCCTCTGTGAGTCTCTGACACTCCCTGAATACCTCTGGAATCCTGAACCAAAAATTTAGCTGAATTAATTCCTCTCTGAATTCCTCTGAATCTCTCTGAATTACTCTGAATATTTCTGAAAAGCTCTACGCACAATCTTTCTGAATTCATCTATCTCTGAAAGTATCTGACACTCCTTGAACGCCTCTGAAATGCTGGACCAAGAATTTTACTGAATTTGTTCCTCTCTGAATCTCCCTGCATCTCTCTGAGTTCCTCTGAATTTTTCTGAATCCTTCTGAAAAATTCAAAGCACAAGTGCTCTCAATCCCCCTAGTCTCTGAAATCCTCTGAACCACGCTGAATTGCTCTGAATTTCTCTGATTCTTTCTGAATCTCTCTGAAACGTCAAATTTTCAGAGAGATTCAGAGAGATCTTTTTACCAGGGTTTCGCGTATTTTCGGCACAAATATTCATATCTTTGTGCATGCCTAATTGCGTAAAACTATGCCAAGCTGTGGGATACAGATTGACGTAATATTTCGTAGTTTCTTGGCATAATTTGGCGTAGAAATATTTTCACAAGGGTTTAAGAGCAATAAATACATACATATTATGCGCAAAAATTGTAAAATGATGAGATGTTTGTAAGTGCAATGCAAAAAAATCACTGAAAACCCGTTTTTTTTCATGTGCGTCTACTCTACATGTATTTCCCCTCTTAAAGAGCTCTCAAAGACATTCTTCCCACTGTTTTTTGTTTTCTTTTACCTCGGAGAGATCGCGAATGATCTCACAATCCCGGGCCTAAAAAATTCTTAAGCCTGGCGAGAACAAGAAAATTAAACCAATTTCCTTCCATTCCTTGCCTAGGATTCATTCGAGAACTTCATCCTCATTTATATGGGAGCATATAATTTAAACATTGAAGTGTCCTCTTATCCGATGGAACACGATAATCGAAACTAGATGGGTTTCAAGAATTCAAGAATATTCGACAGGGTTCGGTCACCCTGCTGCTTAAAAAGAATGAAACAGAGTGGAAAGTTACAATTCAACCAGTTCAGATTGGATCTCTTACACGATAGATTCAATTTCAATAGATTCAATCCTTCCATATCCACTCTATTTTCTTCTTTCTTTTCCAATTTCTTAGTCCTACCAGGATAAAGTCAAACACTTGAAAAAACACAATTTCACTGAACCGAATAGAATTACTTTTTTTTTGTCTTTTTTTTTCTGTAAATGAGTATAATAATATTCATGTTAATTCGCATCGTATTTAAAAACTATCACTCCTTCCTTCATTCGAAACTCCCTAAGAATTTCTCATTTCGAATAAAAGAAACGATACCAATTTTCACGCAAAATGCTCCACCCATCGCTTATGATTTTAGTAACAAACTTTTCGACGAGGCAAAAATATTTCTCAAAAAATGCATCGTTATCTTATCTATAAACTTATACGAATATATGTTATATTAATTATGTTGTAATAAATAATGAAAATGGTACAAAAACATTGAGACGAGAGATAATTGTTATATATAATATCGACGCTATCACTAACACACTAATATCGTACTATCGTAACTTCTTACATTCCATATAATTTACTCCATCTAAACGGGAAAAACAAAAATTGAAAAATTATAATACTCTGAAACAATTTTTATAGAATATAATAAAATCTCTGATAGAATTTAACTGTATCGAAGTATAAACGTTCGAATTGAACTATTTCTCCCATCGATACCTTATTTTCCTCTGATTCGATTCGAAAGATTTATTCATCATTTATTCTCTGACTTTGAATTTTAATGCTCAAATTTGAACTCGTAACGAATAATATTCTCTTTTGTGCGAAAAACTTATAACATAAAATCAATAAATCATAAAAGTTTCATCCCCCGATACATAAATTTTTCTTTTCTCAATGAACACAATCGATAAAATCATAGATTATATAGTTTAAAAAGAAAAACATGCTTACGAATAAAAACATTTAAAAATGATATGCGTAAGAATTGCCACTGATTATCCATTTTTTTCAACTTAAATTCTAACAAATATTATTCTTTTCTTCTTCGATGCTGTATGTATAAACACGTTTTATTCGTTGAACACAGTGTATTAAGTATTTATTTTTATATATATATATATATGAATGTTAAGAAACGAACGAACGTTGAATGCATTGAATTTATGCAAAAACAAATTGACTCGAAATGAACTGTTTGAATCGATGTATCCACTTACAGCATATCACAGCGTGAGATTCCAATGTTTTGTTTGATTTTTTTGAATTCTAACTAAACGAATTGACGGAATATAATCTACTATTGCAGCTTTGTCACACTGAATACACGTATATATGTTTGTGTGTGTGTATATATATATATATATTGACGGAATTATGTGGATGGATAGATAGATACATTGCGACTAATGATTAATAATTGTCGAATCTTGAAATTGGTACCTGCCAATAATACTTTTTTCTTCTCCACGATTTTCTTTACATAAATTACAATTATTATCAACGTTTCGAAATGAGAATTTTTGTTAACAACCACTGCACTGTATAAAACTATCCTTTGTAAATTATTTATAAATATTATACAAGTTTGTAAATTGTTCACGCTCGGTGTAGCGAATTTTATGACCTACAAACTTGTGTAATATTCCTACACAGAGCTTAAGACTTTTCCATGAAGAAATTTTATTCCTTCTACGCTGAATGTAGTGCTTTCACAGAAAATTCTGATTCATACATGGATTACACTGTAAAAGAAGACATTTTCTGTAGATTACCTGTATCAAAAGTGGAAAATCACAGCGCAGGAGAAATGCATTCACTTGTGAAAGTCCTACGCTCAATGTTGTAATATCACAACGATTATGTGAATTGTTCATGCTCAGCGTAGGAACATTACTCATTATAGGTGAAGTAAATTGCCTACGCTGAGCATGAACAATTTACAAAATCGTTGTGATATTACAACATTGAGCGTAGGACTTTCACAAGTGAATACATTTCTCCTGCCCTGTGATTTTCCACTTTTGATACAAGTAATCTACAGGAAAATGTTTTTTTTACAGTGTAGTTGTTTATCGGATATGGATAATTTACAAAAAATATTTTTTACAGTATGTCACTGTTCGTCAGAAAAAGATGTCTCGACTAAAAAAGAACAATAATAATGCATTCGTGTATTCTCTCCTGACTAGAAGATTCCTTTCGAGAAAGAAATAGGAACATATAAATATATATATATAAGTAGTAACGAACCGTTACGGTAACTCGTTATAAATTAAAACCTCCAAAACAGTTGTTGTTTCGAAAAGAATCAATCAATCAATCAATCATCAATTTCACATAATATTACATCCTCTCACTCAACTCGATATCTCACTTACTACCGCATACTTTTATATATAAAATATTTGACATTCTTTTCTTTGATTCTTTCTTTCTTTCTTTCATATGCGCATTATCGTAATCACTCTCATCGTTATATGTGTGTGTGTGTATATATATATATATATCATTATTTCCGTAAGAATTGTTTTTTTGCGACACGTCATCAGGGTCTAAAACGACTAGCAGTTTTTTTTGCGACGAAATCTTACAACGTACATACAATTTTCCTACAACAACAAATTTTCCAAAGCAGACTTATCATTCACAATGGTTTAAATTTGTCTTGCATCGTGTTATTATTATTGTTATTACAAATGAAAATTCATTAAACCTAAGGCGATGAATTATTTAAAGCGCTTCTCAAGCATATCGAAAATATTTTATATATTATCTATTTGTTTTTTTTTATGTATAATATAACCTTTGTTTGTGCTGAATACAGCGAACGTACAGTGGATCGTTTGTTCGTTTTTCTACTATTTATATGTTGAAAAATTATTCGATATACGTGGATGATTGTCCACTTGTTATTGGAGAAATGTGGCAGGGACGTAGGGGGTTTGTAATTGTCTTGGGTTTCTATAATAAAATTGTGCTACGTAAAGTATGAACGATATAACAATGAATTATGAATATAATTGCATGATTATAATTGAATTGTTATTAGCGTTATCGACAATTACAAACACCGGTCTCCTAACGCGTGTAATAGAATGTATATATTCGTTAAATTTCTAAAAGAATTGAATAAGTAACTGAGATACCGTAGCTCAGGCACGTTGTTATACTCGGCTATGTGCGTGGAGCTTTGCTAGGCTTATTAACGGTGGGACTGCATTTGCATTGCTCCGTCGATGCTGCGTTCGAATGAACCCTCGATGTGATGTGCGGTAACGAGCCCAATAGATTCGGACCGCGTAAACTCCCGGCGAAACCGCTTCTTCCCAGGAAACTATGAGCGCACTTGTAGATACGAGTTTGCATTATCAACACTTCCCCGAGATCCTCCTCGCTGTGTAATTATGAGACGGTTAAATTCAACTGTGATATGGAGTTTCTTTTTTATTTTATAAAGCTTACCTTACGTACAGAAATAAGGACAAACAAATACAGGAAGAAATATGAGGTGTTGGAATTAATTCGTAGCGTTATACAAAAGCTGACGTAGGTAGTACAGTATTCCGTTGTTACCTACAATGATCTATTCACCGTGAAACAGCTATTATTGGACATCATTTGTTTTACATAACCTTTTTTTGAATCGTAAATAACAACACTTCATAACAGCACTTCGTAACTTATTGAATATGTCAAAATTTATACCGAATAAAGTGTTTTTGCGGGTAGTCTTACTCCATTACTACAATATGAACAAAAGTGCTGCCGAAGCCCATCGTATTTTAGTGGAAGTGTATGGTGAACATGTTCTAGCTGAGCAAAACTTGGATGATAAGGAGCGACCTGGCCAGCCAAAAAAATTCAGGGATCATTCAGAGGAATTCAGAGTAATTCAGGAGAATTCAGAGAGGAATGAATTTAGTAAAATTCTTGGTCCTGCATTTCAGGAGCATTCAGGAGGTGTCAGAGACTTTCAGAGACAGGTCAATTAGGAAAAATTGGGCGGCGGACTTTTCGAGAAGATTCGGGGAGATTCAGAGTAATTCAGAGAAATTCAGAGGAATTCAGAAAAATTTAGGAAGGGATTAATTCAGTAAAATTTTTGGTTCAGGATTTCAGAGGTATTCAGGGAATGTCAGAGACCCAAACAGACAGGTAAATTAGGAAAAATTTTGCGGCGGTCTTTACAGAAACATTCGGGGAGATTCAGGGTAATTCAGAGAGATTCAGAGTAGCTCAGAGGAATTCAGAGAGGAACGAATTCAGTAAAATTCTTCGTCCTGCATTCCAGAGGCATTCAGGAGGTGTCAGAGACTTTCAGAGACGCATGAATTAAGGAAATTTTCATGAAACTTTTCAGAAATATTCAGAAGAATTTAGAGAGATTCAGAGGAATTCAGAGAGGGATTAAGTCAGTGAAATTTTTGCTTAAGGATTTCAGAGGTATTCAGGGGAAGTCAGAGACCCACAGAGACAGGTAAATTAGGAAAAATTCGGCGGCGGACTTTTTAGAAAGATTCGGGGAGATTCAGGGTACTTCAGAGAGATTCAGAGTAATCCAAGACAATTCACAGAGAAATGAATTCAGTAAAATTCCTGGTCCTGCATTTCAGAGGCATTCAGGAGTTGTCAGAGACTTTCAGAGACACATAAATTAAGAAAAATTTTGCATGGGACTTTTTAGAAATATTCAGAGGAATTCAAAGAGATCCAGAGTAATTTAGAGAAATTCAGGGAGGGATTAATTCAATAAAATTTTTGCTTCAGGATTTCAGAGGTATTCAGGGAATGTCAGAGACCCACAGAGACAGGTAAATTAGCAAAAATTTTGCGGCGAACTTTTCAGAAACATTTGGGGAGATTCATGGTAGTTCACAGAGATTCAGAGTAATTCAGGGAAATTCAGAGAAGAATGAATTCAGTAAAATTCTTGGTCCTGCATTTCAGAGGCATTCAGGAGGTGTCAGAGACTTTTAGAGACACATGAATTAAGAAAAATTTTGTATGGAACTTGTCAGAAATATTCAGAGGAATTTAGAGAGATTCAGAGAAATTCAGGACAATTCAGAGGAAGCTTTGAAATCTGAATATATCAAATTCTGAGAGATTCAGAGAAATTTAGAGAGATTCAGAGAAATTCAGAGGAATTCAGTGGAAGCTTTAAAATTTGAATATATTAAATTCTGGGAGATTTAGAGGAATTCAGGAAGATTCAGGAAAATTCAGGAAAATTCAGAGGAAGTTTTGAAATCTGAATACATTATTCCGGAAGATTCAGAGAAATTCAGGACAATTCAGAGGAAGCTTTGAAATCTGAATACATCAAATTCTGGGAGATTTAGAGAAATTCAGAGGAATTCAGTGCAAGCTTTAAAATCTGAATATATTAAATTCTGGGAGATTTAGAGGAATTCAGAGAGATTCAGAGAAATTCAGGGGAATTCAGAGGAAGCTTTGAAATCGAAATACATTAAATTCCGGGAAATTCAGAGGGATTCAGAGAGATGCGGAGAGATCCAGAAAAATTCAGGGAGATCCACTCAAATTCAGAGAAAGCTTTGACTCCTTGATGAATGAAATACTAAGAAAAATCAAATACATTCAGAAAGATTCCGAAAAATTTGCAAATTCCATCAGAAAATTTCAGAGAGGTTCAGGCAAAGTTGAAGAGGTTCAGGACGTATCACTATCGGAAAAGTCTCTAATTTCCTCTGAATTACTCTGAATTACTCGGAAGTTACTCTGAATCTCTCTGAGATATGTCCCAAAATATAGAGAGATTCAGAGAGATTTCAGAGAGATTCAGAGAGATTTTTTTTACCAGGGATGTCAAACGCTTCAAGAATTGTTGACATCATTGGGCCTTGACTTATCAATGGTAGGAAAATGTTTGAAAAGTTTTGGCATGATCCATACATTAGATCCCATACGAATTGAAACCAAGGGACATCGAGAGGCGTTTTTTGACGTGTGAACTGCTGCTTCAACGGCAGAAAAGAAAAGGTTTCTTGCATAGAATTGTCCCTGGCGATGAGAAATGGATCCATTACGACAATCCAAAGCACAGAAAGTCATGAGTTAAGCCCGGCCAATCATCACGATCAGTGGCAAAGCCAAATATCCATGGGTCTAAGTTCCTGGGATCAGATGGGTGTGATTTATTATGAACTGTTGAAACCAAATTAAACCATAACTGGGGATCGTTAAAGACTACAATCGATGCGCTTAAACCGTACAGTGAAAGAAAAAGGATCGGAATACTCCAAAAGACACGACAAAGTCATTTTGCTGCACGACAATGATGGATTGCATCCAAAGATGATGCGTTCTTCCGACACGGTATTCATTCCTTACCCGAAAGATGGTCGAAAATAGTCGAAAGCGATGGACAATACTTCGATGATTGTATTCTTTGATTTTCATTCAAAATGAATAATTTTTTTTCATTAAAAGAAACGCTACGAACTAATTCCAGGATAGACAGGAATAATAGACAGGATTGAAGGATTTCATCAAACCAGTCATAAGACTGATGACTTCATGATGACGATGATGATGAAAGCTTACCTGGCGGTGGCTAGAAACTTTTGAAATAGTCTGTTGGGTACTGTACGTGGTCGATCCACCGTATCAGCGTACAAGTCTGTTTCCCTGTTGTACAAATGCAAAAAATCCGACAGCTGTTTTGCTGTTATAGCAGCTCTATCTTTGTCGCCTAATTTACTACTCGGCAACTAGAAATTGCAAACAAAAAAAAAACAGTTAAAAAATTGTGATTTCATGAAACACATTATATGCACGATCTAAGAGTGATTCTTGGTAAAAATCAAACGTATTTTACACTTCCAAGGGTGTGATTTGCAAAATTGTTTTAAAAAATCCTCCACAACGACTAGGAATCGCTTTCAGGCGATTTCAGGAATCTAGGTGGTTTTCAGTAGTGATGTTCGATTCTTCTTAAAAAATCGATTCAAGATTTGCGGAGATAATCTTCGATCTTTGAATTACGATGATATTGGGTGATAGCAAATTATATTAAAGGTATTCAGGCATCAAAAGAAGCGAGCCAAATGTTGCGCCAACTGTTTCTACAAATTCTAAGTTCACTGGAGATTTTGAAATGCGTGATAAATGAATCTTTACCGATTCCTGGTAAGCATAAGAGAATTTTCAGAATAATAAACTCCAAATGTCAGAAGTTCTGCATAAACTTTGTTCTCTAATATTCACAAACCATGAGAGAATCCAGATTTATGTTCAGAATCTAATTTGCGATGTGGACTGCTTCTGATTAATACCTATTTGAAATTGAAATTTATAAAAAACAGTCAGAGCAAAATTTTATTTGCTTCTCATGATGCTTGAGTGTCCTCATTCATGAATCATCACGTTACGAGATCATTAGAAATTGTGTCTGTATTTCATGTCAGCGTAAGAAAATATGCAATTTTGTTATTTGATGTATTATAATGATGATAATCATTATATTTCAAGGACGGGGTATGGTTTTGAAATTTTTGTTTCGTATTTTTGCAACTGGATGCACAATATCTTAAGCATATTGTGTCCAAATTTCAAGTCAATCGGAGCAAAATTGACCAAGTTATGAGTATTCGAGCGTCCGTTGCTCCGGGTTGGATTTTTATCCCTGATCGATAACTCCGTGGCTGCAGATGCTTTAAAATCATTCGAACACAGCTACACAAACCTTCCTACTGACGTTCTAGAAGCCATCGAACCCATAAAGATTTTAGCAAAGACGCACCTTTGCAGCGATGTCTTGGAGGTTTCACACAAAATAATAACGAGAGTCTCAATCATCTTATTTGGAAAATCTCTCCAAAGTCAGTCAGTTGCTCATTGATTCTGACCGATTCTCATTAAATTACAATTAAACGTGGACAATGTTCTGACTAAATCTCACCGGTGATTTTTCAATGAGATTTGGTCAGAACTTTCATGTGAATCTCGTTGAATCTGGCCAAATCTCACTAAATTACGATTAAACTTGGACAATGTTCTGACCAAATCTCATTGAATTCCATTCGTCAGATTCAATGAATTCTTTCAACCAGGGCTACTCTACAATTGTTGAAGTTGAAGCTAATGTAGCTGCATGTACATTCAATGAAGGTTCTTTGGCTTTGTTGGCCTTTATGCATGCAAGAGATGCACGTCGGTACAGGACCGAGTTCTCACGAATGGGCGCGACAAGTTGACAAGTTGCGGATTAGTAGATCAGAGGAGCAAGCAGCGGCGCACGACGGTAAAGAAGGAATAAGAGTTCTGCGGATACAAATGCAAAAAGATGCTCTAGAGAGCATCTCGATGGTAGCGTTTTGCTCTATGGACCTGGCATCGACGACTCTCTGCGAGTATGAGAAAATTATCGAGCAAAACTTTCAAGCATTTTTCTGAAGTTTGTCATTATTGAAGTCCGTGTTCACGATAACTCAAAATCTACTGGACCAATCGTTTTGCAGTTTTGCACAGTACTTCTTCACGTAATTTCCCAGGGTGTCCGGTGAAAATCCCCAGAGGAAAAATATCCAATGCTAAGATATCCGTTCTCAAAAATGTCCTTCGTCAAAAGTATTCAATTTTATTCGAGTGTAATGTATGGTATATTTTGCGAGATAAATCATAAGCAGTAGGGAATAAAAGTTTGTGATGGTGTATATCGTGAGCCGTATTTTGAATGGTGATGGTTGTTTTGTGTATTGAAAGTTATTTGAATGTGTATTATCGGGATTTCGGTTTGTCGAAGGAATGTTAGCAATGTTGTTTTGATATTGTATACTCATTTCATCGATGTTATTCGATTGTAAGATCAGTATTGAACGTCGTTTTGTACCGTTGATTATTATTCACCTGTAATTTGCGCTCGAATTGAGGAGTTTAATTATTCGAATGTCAGTGCGTTTTCGTGGGAATGGGTCTGAAATTTGTGCTCAGTCAAAAAGGCAGTAAATTACTTATTTCTCGAGGTTATTTATACTCAAAACATTCGGTTGGTGAACATGTTTATTGGCGGTGTGTGAATTGTAGAAAAGGTGGGTGTAGAGCACGATGTATTACAACATCTGAACAACGTACAGGTGTGTAAATGTTTGATTTCTACCCTGAGAGAAATACATTATGTAAGATTACAGATTTTTCCCATCAATTTGTAATATGATGTGAAGTATATCCCCTATTTAATGACAGAAACCAGTAATTTTGACTTCTAACTTTTTCTCAGTATAGTCTGCTGTTTCAATATTATTGTGTGTTTTTGTGTTGATTGTTTGTAGGGTCAATTATTGAAGAGGACGAGCACCCTAATCATGCACCTCCCAGACACCACTGTACCTGCTCGGAATGTTTTAAAAACGTGCCCGTGGTTTCGCGACCTCTGATTCCAACAATTACGTTTCTAAAACATTTTTAAAACTGACAGTGTCAAAACATTTATATGATTCATAAAAATTCCCCATTTCATCGCTAACCTACGCCAACCTACAAATCATTCATATTCAAAGTTTAATACATGACTAATACATCAAAAAATAGTGAAACCATATTGTTTTTCACATAATCAACTGATTCTCACTGCACAACATGGAAAATCATGAAAATACACATATTATAGAGAGTGAAACAAAGATATTAAAAAGCGCTTCAGAATCGAACTATTTTCCATTAAATCCAGCACTTCATAAGCTTATACGTGTGATTTATTATACACGAGATCATTTTACTTGAATATAACTGATTTGTTTGAATTGAAAATATCCACAGATATGCTATCAATTTGATGATTTATAAAGACAAATTCAACATGTGCTAATCACGTTTTGTGAGAATGTAAATACCAGAAACCAGGACATTTTCATGTTTTCAAAACATACATGCGACCTTTTCAAAACGTCACAAAACGTTTCTGAAACATTTCGTTTGTAATGAGGTACGTTTTGTGAATGTTTACAAAACGTCTCAGTGCTGTCTGGGGCTGATCCTGCTCATACGGATGCACGGAAAGTGGTCAATAAAATTAAGCATGCTCCAGTGACATCAATAATATCTGATGTTGTATCTAAAGTTGCATCACCTATAGCTGGTAAGCTTCCAAGTTTGAGACACTTATCCAGAACAGCACGAAGAGTACGTCAAACTGTGAATCCTGTGCCAGGGCATCCTACATCTAGCATCTTTGAAATTCCGTAGGAGTATACCACAACAATGAAGGAGGAGTCATTTTCATTGTATTATTCGGGTGATAAAAGGCGCATTATTATATACGCTACTGCTCGGAATTTAGAAATTCTACTGTCATGTGAATAGCGGTGTGCGGACGGGACATCTAATGTTGTTTCTGTAATGTTTAAGCAACTGTATACTATTCATGGTAAATATCGAGGTAAGGTGTTGCCATTAGTGTATATGTTGTTGCCTGATAAGAGGAAAGCGACTCATAAGAAAGCGTTAGGAGCGTTGAGAGAGGTCCCGAAAGATTAATGATTGATTTTGAATTAGGTTTTATCCGCGCTTTTCAATCAGTGTTTGTTAATGCCGAAGTGAGTGGTTGTTTTTTCCACTTCTCACAATGTATTGACTTTTTTCGAATCGGAATCGAACATCACTAGTTTTTAGCTGTATAGATGAGACAAAAATAACTAACGTTGAACAAAAATGGTGTCCTCAAATTGCACGAAGATCGTTGGAGAAATTTCACGACGAGATCGCAGCAGGATAAATCTACGTTGGGCTGGGAAATTTTACGTAGAATGTAGCCCAAGTATAAACCAAAAGCTTTCCTCGCTTCACCAGGACTGAGAAAAAAGAGAAATAATAATAATATAACAATAAAACACGTATGAATAAATTACTCTTTAATTATTAAAAAAATTCAAAACCTGAGTTTATTTCCCTCTTGCATGGACTGCATCACTTGATTTTTATAATTATGAGTATCTATATCCAAATTTTCTTTACTATCTCCACAATCCAAACTCTGTTTATGCCCTTTCACCAACGTTCTCTCGTACCTCTCGTATCTGTAAGTACAAAACAATGAATATTTCATACCCAAATCACGTATCACGAACCACGACGTCCTACCTAGATAATCTGTCTAAAGTAACTTCCGGAATGATGAAACCGGTAATACGATTAGCCGCGGGAAACAGTTGTTCGTGTAACATTAGATTGTGGTTGGTATTGAGATGTTGCGGAACTCTTCCTGGACCCAGCGGATCCGAAACTATAGGTATCCCTGTAGTAGGATCTATAAAAATTCACCTCATTATCATTGAGTCTTCTGATATTAACCCTTAACGGCCACACGGGGTGACTAGCTACCCTAGGGTTGAAAAAAAGTCGAATTAGAGGTCTCAGAACTTTCAAATAAATACAACAAACAGCATCTGCCGCACAGTGGGATAAATCGAGGATGCGTGTGTCAAAATCGTAGAACTCTTGATAGAAGTATGATAGCGACATGATTTTTTTTTTTAAATGAAGGTCAGACATCACAGATTTGAGGAAAAATACCCAGAATGTTCGATGAGTCCGTTTAGTTCCTAAGAAAATTGATGGAAAGTCAAATTTTTGAGCAGAAAAACGAATTTTTCGCGATTCCAGGGGGTGACAAATTTTTAGTCAATGTGCTATGCATCATTTCTGATGTATTTCGATGTGCTGAATCCAAATTTCAACACAGAATGTGTTTATTCCCTCAAGTTTTCCCGGAAAACACGGTGAAAGTCCCAAAAATCGGATTTTCCGGTTATTTACATGTTTCAAAGAGGATAAAATGACTTCATCAATGGATTATACATCATTGACAATGGATCTTGATACGCTGAACCCAAATCTGGAAACAGAATATGCCTATCTTCCCGGATTTTTCCGGAAGATGTGGTTAAAGTGGAAAAAATTCGATGAAATGTGTATTTTACTGTTATGTATAGGATTTCTAGGGGGAGAAACGTTTTGGTCCATGTGCTATGTATCCCTGCTCGTGTATTCTTATATGCCAAGTTCAAATCTGGGAACAGAATGTGTTTATTTTTCGAGGATTTTCCGGAAAACACGGTGAAAGTACCAAAAATGTGGATTTTACGGTCATTTACGTGGTCCAAAGGGCATAAAATGATCTGATCGATGATTGAAACAGTATTTCGCATGGTTTCCGATACGCTGAAGCCAAATCTGGGAACAGAATATGCCTATCTCCCCGGATTTTTCCGGAAAATGTGGTTAAAATGGAGAAAATTCGATGAAATTCTATTTTACTTTAATTTATAGGATTTTTGAATGAAAAAATGTTTCGGTCTATGTGCTATACATCAGTACTTATGTGTTTCAATATAGTAAATGCAAATCTGGACACAGGATGTGTTGATCCCTCCAAGTTTTTTCCGGAAAACACAATGAAAACATGAAGAATGCGGATTTTACGGTTCTTACATGGTTCAAGGGGGACAAGATGATTCGTCTTCTTCTTTTATCCAGTTGAGTGGCGTAACGATACCGAGTTGTCTTATTACATAAGTGAATAGTGCCGATGATACAAACAATGTAACAGTTGAATATCGCGAACTTACAATAATGCTCAAAACAAAAACTGCAATTGCTCACTCCACAGCAGTGAAGCAGCAGCTGTGTTGTTATACTGCAGTATAACTGTGACGTGAGCAATTGTAGTTTTTGTTTCAAGCATTATTGTAAGTTCACGCTATTCAACTGTTACATTGTTTGTATCATCACCGCTTTCCACTTTTGTAATAGAGACAACTCGGTATCGTTACGCCAATCAACTGGATAAAAGAAGAAGAGAAATCATCTTGTCCCCCTTGAATCATGTAAGAACCGTAAAATTCGCATTTTTCATGTTTTCATTGTGTTTTCCGGAAAAACTTGGAGGGATCAACACATCCTGTGTCCAGATTTGGATTTACTATATTGAAACACATAAGTACTGATGTATAGCACATAGACCGAAACATTTTTTCATTTACAAATCCTATAAATTACTGTAAAATGGACATTTTATCGTATTCTTTCGATCAGATCATTTTATGCCCTTTGGACCACTTAAATGACCGTAAAATCCACATTTTTGGTACTTCCACCGTGTACCCCGGAAAACCCTCGAAGAATAAAAACATTCTGTTCCCAGATTTGAACTTGGCATATAAGAATACACGAGCAGGGATACATAGCACATGGACCAAAACGTTTCTCCCCCTAGAAATCCTATACATGACAGTAAAATACACATTTCATCGAATTTTTTCCACTTCAACCACATTTTCCGGAAAAATCCGGGGAGATAGGCATATTCTGTTCCCAGATTTGGGTTCAGCGTATCAAGATCCATTGTCAATGATGTATACTCCATTGCTGAAGTCATTTTATTCTCTTTGAAACATGTAAATAACCGGAAAATCCGATTTTTGGGACTTTCACCGTGTTTTCCGGGAAAAATTGAGGGAATAAACACATTCTGTCTTGAAATTTGGATTCAGCACATCGAAATACATCAGAAATGATGCATAGCACATTGAGTAAAAATTTTTCACCCCCTGGAATCGCGAAAAATTCGTTTTTCTGCTCAAAAATTTGACTTTCCATCAATTTTCTTAGGAGCTAAACGGACTCATCGAACATTCTCGGTATTTTTCCTCAAATCTGTGATGTCTGACCTTCATTTAAAAAAAAAAAATCATGTCGCTATCATACTTCTATCAAGAGTTCTACGATTTTTGACACACGCATCCTCGATTTATCCCACTGTGCGACCCTGGAGTTTTAGTCGTTAATATTGTAAAATGGCGAAGTATATAGCAAATTTTTCTACAATTTCTCCTGAATTTTGACTTATTTAGAACGGCATCTATAAATTAACCGAGTTAAACAATTAGAAATATTGAAGAACTAGTCAACGAACATGACACAATTAGTTAAAAGTTTCAAAACATCTACACATCTTGTCCGACCGGGTTTTTCAGCCGTAAGGTGAGGTGAAGTATGGCCGTTGAGGGTTAAAAACGAATAATTCTCACCTAAATATTGTGAATACAATTCCCACGATTTAGGACTAGGAAATATCCGAACGAATCCTCCTCGTCGTTCGAACTGTGCTTTCGCCGACGCTACGATCCGTTGCTGTTCCGGACTCAATCCGCTTGTTTTATGAATATTATTCTTGCCGGTAGTTTTTTTCTTCTGAGCTAAAGTTTCCGCGGAATGTACTCTTCTGTACTGTATTGACATCGCGTATATCATTCGACTGTGAGTAATTATCCAACAACACGTTAAAAATAAAACCTCGATACTTACGCTGGTGATTTTTTTTATAGAAGTGACCGTAGAGCGACTCAAATGAATATTATTCTGCGGTCGCAGGATCGGATCGACGGCAGGAATACCAATTAAGGTGAGCAAATCCGCCATCAAAGCTGATTTCAATCTCACGTCCAGCGGTGAACCACATCCCAAAGATGGAGTCAGATTCACTTCGAGTAACCACGGCTTCAAGGTATCGTCGATCAAAATGTCAAACCCGAATAATTCTAAAAATTCAAAACATGGCACCGGAGGAATATGTAGAAATTCTCTTTAGGTAGGAAATTATTACCGAAACAGGTTTCCAGATGTTTGACAAATTGTTTGACTCCACTGACGATACCCGATGCGGTCGCTAGAATGGATTTGACTATGATATCTTCTATTCGTTGCATCAAAAGTTCTGTGTCCTGACCGAGGGATCTTAGATGTCGAAGTAACGCCGATAGAGTCCACTTATGGCCAACGTCCTCCGCGTCCGGATCCTCGCTTCTGCAATGTAGAATATAAAAACATCATCGTAAACATCTATAGCACGTGATTATAATTCCAAATCATGCCGAGTCTCTTAATTTATATTTTAATGAACAACAATTTCACTCACTTGACATAATCGACGTGAAATTTATTGATACTGTAGTTGCAGAGATGCATGCACGGATTCCAAACGTACTGATTACCACCGTCGTATTTGACCGTGGCGAATCTCACCAAGCCTTCCTCGTAAAGATATATCAATAGTGGATCGTAATTCGTTACAGCCACGTATAATCTAAGATCGCACTTGTGTCCGTCGACTAGCAAAGGATTATTTATATATTGTGCAACTATCACAGATTCGTCCGTGAGTATTTTCTCAGGCTGGAAGGGAAAAGAATTCCAAGATTAAGAGATTCCGTAGTCACCAACTCTTTTTTTTTCTCGTAACTTGTACTTTTACGCTGTGCTGATTTTCACGCTGACAAAATTTCTCTCTTATTATAATAAGATATAGTTCGTCAACCGATCATCGGATTTCAAAGTTCAACTTCAACTGTGACAAAATGTTCACGGTAAATTCACCGGGACGTCAATGAAAACACAGGATTACCATCAAAATAAAAATCAAAATTACACAGAATTATTCAAGAGATATACAAAAATTATCAATTTAAATTCAAATATAAATTTCGTTGGTTTATTTTTCTTATTTCAAATCAATTCATTGTTAAAGTCTCAGTTTGGACCACACGAAGAAAAATAATTAGCTGTTCAATAGCTAACTTTCAACTGATGTTGCTGAGAAATTAGCTGTCCCATAAGTGCAAACATATTTGGCTAAAAATTCTAGCTAAATTCTAGCTGAAACAGTAAACGCGAAATCGATATTGATTTTTGAAAAAAACCGAAAGAAATCTTTGATTTATCTTTGATCTTTGAACAGGAAAGGGTTTGTTTTAACCTGTGACGATTAACTTTCCAATAACTTATGGTGAAGAATTTTTCCCCCGGTAAAAAGAACATTTCAGAGAAATTCAGAAAGATTTAGAAAGATTCAAAGGAATTCAGAAGAATTCAAAGACTGCCCACACAGCATTTCAGTTCTAAAAGATATCTCAAGCCAAATTTGAGAAATCTTATGCAACATGAAAAGATATCTTTCAGAGATCTAAAACAGTTCTTACTTCTAAAAAATTTCCATAAAATGTCTAAAAGATATAATCTCGGAAGAAAAGTTTTAGATCTTCTAAAAGATATCTTTTCATGTTGCAGTTTCAGACTTCTTAAACTTTTCTGAACAGTTCCTCAAGATATCTTGAGGACCAAAAGTGCTGTGTGGGTGGTGGATTGCGAAAAATTGTGCGTTGAACTTTTCAGAGCAATTCAGGGAGATTGTAAAAACTTGTGCAGTAGACTTTTTAGAGAAATTCAAAGAGAAATCGATTGAATGAAATTTTTAGTCCAATATTTCCAAGGCATCCTGGGAGTGTCAGATAGATTCAAGGACAGATGAATCAGCATAAATTGTGCGCTGAAGTTTCAAGGGAGATTCATGTTCTTGAAGTTTGAATCGTTTATAGAAACCAACCGAAAATTCAAACTCACAAGGTCTGATGATAGATCATTAGTGTTTGTCTCCTTGAATGAATTCCTTGGATTGGAAAACATCATTTAAAGAATGTACTACAAGATTTTGGTTTTTCAACAGCGGAGTATGTGAATAAACGATTTAAACTCACAAACTCTGACGAACCATCGTTATTTTTCAACTCGAATTAACTCTTTTGAACTGAAAACATCGTTTAAAGAATGTCCTGCAATTTTTTTTTTGTCTCCAACAGCCGAATATTGTGTTGTTCGAGGATTTATTCGTTCCATTGAACTTTTCAAACTTCAGCAACATGAAGATTCAGTGGAATTCGGAGACATTCACAGAATTTCAGGAAAATTGAGACAGCAGTGAATTCAGTAAAACTCTTCAAATTTGTTCTCAATGCCAAGATTTGAAAAAACATTATAGGAGTTTCAGAGACATTTAAAAACAGATGAATTATGAGAAATTCCGCATTGAAATCGCAGAAAGTTTCTAGTCCAAGATTTCAAACGAATTCAGGGAGATTTAGGAAAATTCAGACCTATTCGGATCCTGGTGAATTGGAAACAATGGGAAATCAAACTGTGAAGTGATATTCTGAGAAATTCAAAACGGTCCAGACCAATTCAGACAGAGCTTCTGAATTAAATGAATAAAAATTCCGAGGGATTCACAGAAACTCAGAGGGGTTCAGGGAAATTCAGAGAGATTTGAGAAAATTCAGAGGAAGCTTTGAAATCTAAATAAATAAGATTCTGAAAGATTTTGAGAGATTCAGGGAAATTCAGAGAGATTTGAAAACTTCAGAGAAAGCTTTGAAATCTGAATAAATAAAATTCTGAAAGATTTTGAGAGATTCAGACAAACTCGGAGAAAGCTTGGAAATATAATGAATGAAATTCTAAGGGATTCAGGGATATTTAAAGATTCAAAGAGATTCAGAGTAATCCAGACCAATTCAGACAAAGTTTCGGAATTGAATGAATAAAATTTTGAGGAATACAGAGAAACTCAGAGGGGTTCAGAGAAATTCAGAGAAAGCTTTGAAATAGAATAAATGAAATTCTAAGGGATTCAGGGATATTTAGAGATTCAAAGAAATTCAAATTGATCCAGACCACTCAGACAAAGCTTCGGAATTAAATGAATAAAATTTTGAGGGATACACAAAACTCAGAGGGGTTCAGAGAAATTCAGAGGAAGCTTTGAAATCTGCATAAATAAAATTCTGAAAGATTTTGAGAGATTCAGGGAGATTCAGAGAGATTTGAAAAAATTCAGAGAAAGCTTTGAATTCTGAATGAATAAAATTCTAAAAGATTCTGAGAGATTCAGGAACATTCAGTGGAATTCATCCAAATTGAGAGCAAGCTTCGAATTTTGAATAAATGAAGGAATTCGGAGACATCCAGAAAGATGCCTGTAAATTTTCAAATCTCGATTAGGAAAATTCAGAAAGATTCAAAGAAAGTTGAAGAGATTCAGGATGTTTTACTATCTGGTAAGTCTCTAACTTCCCTTGAAATGACAAAATATAGGAATATTCAGAGACATTTTTTTTACCAGGGGCAATTTTTGATTCAAAATCTCAGATGCACTTTTTAGAGAGTTTCATAGAGATTTGGAGCTTGGTCGATTAAGGGAAATTATGCGTTGAACTCTTCACTGAAGACCCAATTTTTTGGATAGAAACAACATTTTTTTGCTCTCATTTGAATAAATATTTTTTTTAATGAAAAAATTCTTCTTCAGATTGAAACAAAAAATTTTCAAATTGAGACAGAAATATATTCCTTCTTGAATTCGAAGAATATAATTTCAATTCAATGAAAAATTCTCTCATTGGAATGAACTATCTTCTCCATTGAAAACAAGATTTATCAGAATGAGGGCAAAGAAGTTTTCTTTCAATCTAAGAAATCGGGTTCTCAGTGTTCACAGGGATTCAGAAACATTCAGAGAGAAATATAGATTGAGTGAAATTCTCAGTCTATAATTTCAGAGGCATTCTAGGAGTTTCCGAAAGATTCAAACACAGGTAAAGTGTGGGAAATTGTGCGGTGGACTTCCCTGTTACAAAAATCCAGCTGGGATTCCACGTGGAGTCCAGATCCGAAATTTACCTGCGTTGCCAGTTAAGACTCCACCTGGAATCAAGAATCCCAACTGGATTCCATGTGGGATTTCCAATTCCAACTGGGATTCCATCTGGGGTCAGAAATTCCAACTCAAATCCCACGTTAAAGTTGAAATCCTAGCTGGAATTCCACCTGGAAATAGTAATCCCAGCTAAGATTCCACCTGGAAATGAGAATCCCAGCTGGAAACGCAGGTAAATTTCGGAGCTGGAATCCACATCGAATCCCAGCTGGATTTTTGTGACAGGGTTTTCAAAGGAATTCAGAGAGAAATATACTCAGTGCAATTTTTGGTTTGAAATTTCAGAGGCATTCAGGGAGTTTCATAGAGATTTGGGAATAGGTAAAAACTGTGCATTTTTTCCCTATATAGGATTTGAGAGGAATTCACAGGGATTCAGGGAGATTCACGCAGATTTAGAGGAATTCAGAAAGATTTGGACAAATTCATAGGCAGATGCGGGATCTCGATAAATAGAATTCTGAAGGATTCCGGGAAATTTCTGGATCTCTATCAGAGAAATTCAGAGAGTTTTAAAGAAAGTTGTGGAGGTTCAGAATGTGTCACTATCTGACATGTTTCTAAATCCATCTGAATGTTTCTGAAAAATGCGCCAAAATATAGAGAAATTCAGAGACATTTTTTTAACCAGAGGAATTCGGAGAGATCAGAGAAATTCAGTGGGATTTAGAGAGATTTCCATAAATTGAGAGGAATTTAGAAAAATTTGGACAAATCCAGAAGAAGCTGCGGAATGTAAATAGTTAAAATTCTAAAGGATTCAGAAAGATCCTGGAAAAGTTTTTAATCTCCATCAGAGAAATTCAGAGAGATTCAAAGAAAGTTGGAGAGATTCTAGATGTATCACTATCTGACATGCGCCTCAAAAAAAAACTTCGGGAAACTTCTATTACCGTACACGGAGAGAAATTTGTAGTTAAATTTACTATGAGATTACATTGCGACCGAAGAACAGACTGAATTTCTAATGAAATTTACTGTGAAACACTGTATAGATTTGATCAGGCTTCTATTATTTCGTCATGATAGATTTCATATCAAGTTCAGTCTGTTCCTCGCTTACGAAGTACCATAATGTAGGTATTTATCAAATTTCACAAATATATTATGAAAATTAAAAAGGAAATTCTCGACACGGAGAATAAAATTCTTAGCACTGATAAGAATTGTATTATTGAATTCAATATTTCATTATGAATTCTGATGAATCAATTGTTCATGAAGAAAAACTTCATAACTTTTCTAACAGTGTACATGAAATGTACAAGGCTTGTACATTCGAATTCAATTTTCAAAACCCATACCTGTTGTAGAAGTTTGAATCGTTTATAAAAACGAAACGAAAATTCAAATTCACGAATCCGGGGAAAAAAGTTGAGATTCAATTAGATCTCTTCAGATCTGATCAGATTCGAATTGTGGCTGATAAGATCTGATTCAGATCTATTCAGACCTCAATAGATCTGACCAGTTCTGGAGAGATCCGAATTCAAAATCACATTCAATCGTGGTGAGCAATTAATTGTTCAATTAACAAACATTTTCTCACGAAGTACCATAATGAATTTAACTCTAAATTCCTCTTCGTGTACTGAAAGCGATTAATCTGTACATTTGTACTGAAAAATTTGTGTATTTATACGGAAGAATTGAAGTAAAACCCATGAAATTTCGTGTAAAATACGGAAAAATTCCGGTACAACAGGAATTTTCTTGTACGTAAACTGAAAAATTCGTCGTGAACGGAATTCTTGGGTACCGGGAAATTCCAGTTATTTTCAACAGTGTGTCCCTAACTTTCTCTGAATGTCTCTGAAATATGTCTCAGAACATAGAGATTTTTTCTTTGTACCGGAGTCGTTACAGCTTGAAAGTCTTGTCTCTCGAAAAATGGCAAATATTTTCATGTAATATCAATTCGATTTGTTTGCAAACCTGTTTTCACGTATAAAAAAAAGGCATGAAAAAACAGAAGAAGATTGCAATGTTTTCGACACATAATCATCTTTATTGACTCATTTGGCGGATAACGTGAAGTTGAGAACAATGATCCGACCACGTGCACGTTTCTTACATTTTGAATATTGAATTTTTGTGCGAAGCAAAACACTTTGCCATTACAGATGCCAAATCCGACACGTGTATTCTCAACTATCAATGCTACAAGTTTTCTTGCGACTCCGATCGTCTGGTTAACAAAATTGCACCGATTCCAACAACCGAATGCCGAAAGGATATCAAAGGTGATTATTGAGTACGGAAAAATACTTCTCCCTCTACACGGGGAAACAAACATTTCGTAAGATTCACTAACACGTTCAGTAAAATGCGGGACTGTTGAAATTTCTCATAATATTTATAAGAGTTCTGCACTGAGAGAAGGGTACCTAGTTGGGATAACTAAATGTTAGTTACCGCAGCTAGATTTTTATTTACGCTAGCTAGACTCCAGTTGGGGTAAATAAAAGGCTAGCTGTCTGAAATATGAATAAAATGATTCATTCAATGGGAATAAAAAATATACTTGTGACAAATAAAATATAGCTGGCACAACTATACTTACTAGCTGTCGAATATTTGAATAGACCCTTTCTCTCAGTGTGGTAAAATTTACACTGCTCGTAATTGAGATTAGATTATCGTCGTAAATGTTCTTGAAGTTTGAATCATTAATGTAAACGAGATAGAAATTCAAACTGGTCCTTGAAACTGGAAACATGGTTTGACCCATTAAGGGCATCCATCAGAAGCAAAGTTACTAGATCTCTCCCCCCAGTTTTCTCAACGATTAATGAATATAATCGATTTTAATGAGCAGGTGCATTTTCTTAGCATATCAAAAAAAGTGCAGCTACTCTTTATTTGTCATTTCATTTGTTCGTTTCTGAGAAAACTGGGGGGGGGGGGCGATTTTGGAATCTAGTAACTTTTTGGGAAGGTAGTGAATGCGATCCCCGCTGATGCAACCCGCCATACAAGCGTACCGACTGAGTAAACATTTTCTCGACAAGGATGCTCTGAACTTAATTCACGAAGAAATGTGAAATTTTCAGGAATCAATCTTTAATCCTTCATCTATTGCTGTACATCGCCCAAATTTCGAATTTCGAATGTTTTTTCTCAGTCGGTAACACCAACTTTTCTTCTCGAAATTCAAAATTCGGGCGATGTACAGCAATAGATGAAGGATTGGAGATTGATTCCTGGAAAATTTCACACTTCTTCATGAATTCAGTTCAGAGTATCCTTGTCGAGAAAATGTTTACTCAGTCGGTACGCTTGTATGTCGGGTCGCATCAGCGGGAACCGCTGGTATCCCCTTAAGTCCTGACAGGACACATTTTGTCAAGTTCTTTTAATCTGCATAAGTTCGACGGAAACTGTCTCAGAAAAATTTTAGGCTGCTCAATATCAATGTGAAATTTAATGATCTTTTCGAATCTGGTATTTGTTTTTGATAGAAATTTGATTTGAACTATTTTTTTCAAAAAATCAAACCTCCTGCATCGAAATCAATGAGGACTATGGCCAGAGAGTGAATATATCGCGTCCTCGAACCCTTTTCCTCAATGTACACGGAATTGCGTATGGAAATTCAATATGGCGTTTCAAAGTCGGAAATTTCATCCAATATATCACTTTTTATATACTATAAAAATTCAATTATCATGGATTCAGGTGCAAATTTGTATAAAACGGTTTTCAAGGTCGCTGATTACCAGTGTCGCCAGATTTTAAAATGGGATTATACTACCGGGTGAAACATCTCAACTTTACGATAGAATTTTTTCCCAGACTTGAAGGAGACCTAACCTCTCTCAATTTACCATATATTCACCAAAATAACTCGCAATTCTGAGAATCTAAAGAAAATCGACAGAACATATAATTTTATTCGTTCAGTATTATTCAAGAGAAGTACCCGGAGGTTTTTGAGGTCGCTGACTACGAATCAAACATCAGATTTTCAAAATTCAAAATGACGGATCCAAGATGGCGGACGAAAAGTCATAAAAAGCCTCGAAAATGGATGAAAATCAGTATGCTTAGGTTTTTGAGGTTCCTGATTACGAATCCATTATCAGATTTTCAAAATTCAAGATGGCGGACCTAAGATGGTGGATGAAAAGTTAACAAAAGCCTCGGAGATGGATTGAAATCGATCCACCGAGGTTTTTGAGGTCGCTGATTACGAATTCAGCATTGGATTTCCAGAATTCAAGATGGCGGACCCAAGATGGTGGACGAAAATTCGAGAAAACTCACGAAGATGGATGAAAATCGGTATACTGGGGTTTTTGAGGTCACTAACAACGAATCCAGCATCAGATGTTCAAAATTCAAGATGGCGGATTCAATATGGCATACCGAAATTCATGACATCACTCAAAATCATGCAATAATGTTTATACGTGAAGTTTCCGCAAGAAAATTGGTTGTTTCCGTCCGTTAATTATTTCATGTGCACGTTTCCCGAGTCAAACTACGTAGCAAGTTTATATTTTTGTATGTTCCCCAATAACTCAGTTCTTCATGCGATAAACTTCGTCTTTATTTTCTCCGATTCACTTGATGCTAATGTCAAATTCAATTATCCTAATAATAACTGATATTCACTTCTAATATTTTCATCACGTGTCACCAGTCTAATTACACAGCGACCCCAAGAATCTCCTCGTATACACATTTTCTCGTGATTTAGAAGCATTTTATGAATTTCAGTATGCCATATTGAATCCGCCATCTTGGATTTTGGAAATCTGATGCTGGATTCGTTGTCAGTGACCTCAAGAACCCCAGTATACCGATTTTCATCCACCTTCGAGAGTTTTCTCGGATTTTCGTCCGCCATCTTGGGTCCGTCATCTTGAATTCTGGAAATCTAATGCTGAATTCATAATCAGCGACCTCAATAACCTCGGTGGATCGATTTCAATCCATCTCCGAGGCTTTTGTTGACTTTTCATCCACCATCTTAGGTCCGCCATCTTGAATTTTGAAAATCTGATAATGGATCCGTAATCAGGAACCTCAAAAACCTAAGCATACCGATTTTCATCCATTTTCGAGGCTTTTTTTTACTTCTCGTCCGCCATCTTGGATCCGTCATTTTGAATTTTGAAAATTTTATGTTTGATTCGTAGTCAGCGACCTCAAAAACCTCTGGGTACTTCTCTTAAAGAATACTGAACGAATAAAATTATATGTTCTGTCAATTTTCTCTAGATTCTCAGAATTGCGAGTTATTCTGGTGAATATATGGTAAATTGAGAGAGGTTAGGTCTCCTTCAAGCCTGGGAAAAAATTCTATCGTAAAGTTGAGATATTTTGTGCACCTTTGGTTGATGTTTTGGATAATTTTGAGTGCATTTTCAACCCGCGAAAAAATCACAAACTCAAATATCCTCCAATTCTTTGTCGACTTTTTGTTTTAAATCGGCCATATTGGTATTCCAGCGCCATCTGAAGGTAATTTTGACCTCAGCAACCGGAAGAGCAACCTCGAAAATAGTAGGTAAGGTATTTTTGCCATGAGTTTTTAATGATTTATGTATCATTTGCAACGTTTAAAATTACAGTTGAAATCCTGCATTTCCCGGACTTAATGGGTTAAAGAAATCCATTGATTCTGACCAAATCTCATTGATGCTCGTCAAATCTTATCGAATCTCATTCGATGAGATTTGATCAGAAAAATGAATCCTTCCAATACGAATCTGATTGAATCTCGTACAATGTTCTGACGAAATCTCATGAAATTTCGTTTGTCAGATTCAATGGACTCTTGTAGACAGGGATATCCCGATATCGATACGATATTAGTCCAAATTACTTTCTCAAAAATGCCACAACCGAGATAGAGAATGTGTAAAACTGCAAGTTACATAATACAAGTAAAATATAAAAAAAAAACGGTAACTCACACTGTTAACAATATAAATGCCACGTCCCCGAGAACTGGCTTTCGGTTTGACGATCCAGGGCCCACGGTACCTAAAATGCGCGGTGAGCAATTCCTTCGATTCACTTGGCAGTAAAAAAGTTTGAGGAATGAAGTCTAAGTTCCTCAACCCCTTGCTACGTTGCATCGCTTCGATGTTCTTGTACAACCGATCCTTACGCGTGATCTCGTATGACCTGCGATCATCATCGACGATCATCATCGATATATATATATATCAAAACCCTTAAATCGAAACACTAACTATTTGTTTCTCAATCGCAAGTGTATCCTCGTACCTGGGAAAATGATTAACTTTTTGATAAGGCAACAAGTTCCGAAGAATATCCGGTTTCGGGTGATTACCCATCCAGAGAATATTGAAATCCGGTTCGTTCATTGGCACCTGAAACATAAATTAACATTATTATTCTCTTTTTATCATCATTCCAATCGCATAGGAAAGAAAATTAATCCCCCCCCCCCCCCCGAAGACTGTGTTTGTCAAAAGAAAGAAAAAATCAACCTAAAAGCTTTGAGCTCTCGACGAAAACACGAAAACAATGAGTGTGAAGAGGGGAAAAAAAGCCCCTATGTTCTCTTTGTAGGCTCTAATCTTGATGGCTTTAAATGAGAAGTCGTTAAAGCCCGGTCGTTTTGTTGTTCCTCTGGGAGAGATAATTGAAGAGGGCGAGTTTTAGTAAAAGATGTAACGTCTAATGAGCAAAAACGGGATATTCGAGAGACTTGAACGAAAAATGATAGAAGTGTAGCGACTAGCGTTATAGCAGTCCCATCACGCAAACATGTCATCTTTAACTTATTATATATTCCACTTGCATTGCCATTCACGTACAAAATCGACGACGCCGAAGACTGAGACTGAGACAACGACAACGACAACGACAACGATGACGACCTTGCGGTTAATTCAGGTTCATTTCCGAAGATGCGAGAAGGAAATATTATTATCATTATTTATATTATTTCAAAACTATTACGAGCTGTTGGAGGTGTTGTTTTTCATGACCCAATGATCTCGTGTAAAAGTCTAGACTTTCTAGAGCACGGTGTAAACGAACAGGAGAATCTCAGACTTGGCAATGAAACTTGGCAACGATTCTAACAGAGATGTTTGAATTCTTTGTGGAGTAAAAGTATGTGGAGAACTATGACTCGTTAACGTATGCGATTCATTGATTTCTCGTGGTTTCCTTGAACTAGTACAAATCAATTAGAGCAGGGAAGAAAGTTATCGCGGTAGTGAAAATTGGTATGTTAAACGGATTAACAGACAGAAGTTTCAAAGTAAATGAGATATCAATCAATTGTACTTTGCGTAATACAGTTTCACGTTTAATCGCTCTGTTGAAGAATGATCGTAATGTTCTTGAAGCTTGAAACGAAACAGAAATTCTAACTCGACCTGGTAAAAAGCATCTATCGAATCTCATTCCATAATACAAACTTTGCAATAACAAACGACCTTTTAAACTCATTGAACTCATTAAAAAACTGCTTTTTGGATGATCATTGTATCACGTTGCAAAGTTTGTATCGAATCTCATTAGTCAATAGAATTGAATAGACTTTTTCAACCAGATCACACGGAAAAAAATAATTCACTATGGTAGCTAGGAGTTAAAAGGTGGGAGCTATTTCGTGTATTTGATATTCGAATAGCGAAAAAAATTTCTGCAAAAGTATAGATTTTAGCTTCTATAGCAAGAACTTTTGTTGCCACAGCTAATTTTTAGCTATCCAAATATCAACTACATCATTTTTCTTCCGTGCATGAAATCTCATAAATCATCACTGCAAAGTGGAGCTGAAACTGGCAGCCGTAGAGCTAGGCAGCCAATTGGGATAACCTTTCGCATAAAACGTTTAATGAGGACTTGAGCATCTGAAACGTTTCCTGGAATGCTACTTGATCGAACTATCTAGGCCCCCACGAGAATCTAGCCAAGGGCTAGCAAGAGTCTAGTGGCTAGCGGGAAACTTGTAAGGGCCTAGGGAGTGCTGATATAACGCTTGCTCGGGAAGCTTCAACAAGGTTCAATCAAAAGTGACAACAATCGACTGCTAGTTTCAGCTTCACCACTGTAAAAAGTGTGGCTTAAACTAGCTGCGTCTTAGTTTGAAAACTGACTGCAACATTCAGCCTTTGTCATTGCGTCGACGATTGTTTCTTTGTGCTGATTTTGAAATAAAAATACGCTTCTTTTGGCTGTATTTTAAATTCAATCATGACACAGGCTAAATTCTTTATTTTCTTACTGAAAACTTTTTGTTTTACACACTGTGGAAAGTCTGACTATTAAAAAGTGGCTGTATCTTACTTGAAAACTTGACTGAAATCCAGTCTTTTCGATTGTGTCACTGGCATTTGTTTTGGATCCTCACTTTCAGCTGAAATAGGGCTAGTTTTGGCTGCGTCTTAAAACAAGCCGATATTAAGGTTGGAGGTAAGTTTTACTTTTTACTGTGCTGCAGTGATCGTCATTGATCCCCTGATAAAAAAAATCTCTCTGAATCTCTCTAGGTTTCGGGAAAGATTCGGAGGAGTTTCAGAGTATGTTGCTGAAGTTTGAATCGTTCGTTGAAATGGATTCGTAATCGGATAACGAAATACTCGGCTGTTACAGGCCCAAAATCTTGCAGTAGAGTAAATCAGGGTAAAATGACGCACTCTCCCGCTCCTCTATGCCATAAAATAATATACAAAAACTTATTTACTCGAGGGAGATTCAAATATTGGAATAGAATCTTTATATTTCTTTTTAGTGAACGAAGTTTGATGTATTAATTTATGCTGTAGAGAACCAAGGAAGTGCGCCATCCCACCCCACTTTCCGATATATTCTTCTAACGACATCTCCAGTTTTTAGATGTCAATTCGAATTAGATTAGATTAGATTAATTATGTCCAAGGCCGAAACCTTCAGGACAATTCGCATACAAGTAATAAATTGAAGTAGATAAGGTAATAATAACAATAGTATTTCAACAAACTAATTCAAAACTGAACAACAATTCTCTACGATCTAGAAATTATTCAGTTTCAAGCACACAATCATAATAAAAGAACTGCGATACGCTTCTATGCGTATTTATCGAGCAATTTATGGAGATCAATAATGATAATTCATCAGATTTGGATTTTCGTTTCGTTTCTATGAACGATTAAAACTTCAACAATATTTACAAAGTAATTCAGAGGAAGTTGAAGACATGTCAGATAGAAATACATCCTGGATCTCTCCAACTTTCTTTGAATCTCTCTGGATTTTTCTGATGAAGATTTAGAAATTTTCTGGAATCTTTCTGAATCCTTCAGAATTTCATGTATTTGGATTCCGCAGCTTCCTCTGAATTTCTCTGATCTCTCTGGATTCCTCTGGTAAAAAGAAATCTCTCTGAATCTCTCTACATTTTGGGGCATTTTTCAGAAAGATTCAGAAGAATTTAAAAACATGTCAGATAATGACACATTCTGAATCTCTACAACTTTCTTCAAAACTCTCTGAATTTTTCTGATAGAGATCCAGAAATTTCCCGGAAGCCTTCAGAATTCTATTTATTGAGAATCTGCATCTCCCTATGAATTTGTCCAAATCTCTCTGATTTCCTCTAAATTTGTATGAATCTCCCTAAATTCCTCTGAATTCTTTTCAATTCCTTTGGAAAATTCAATGCACAGTTTTCCCTTATCCACCTATTTCCAAATCTCTATCAAACTCCCTGAATGTTTCTGAAATTTTAAACCAAAAATTGAACTCAACCCTGGTGGAAATGTTTCCCTGAGAATTTCTGAGAATCTCTGAAAAACCCTCAAAATTCGAACATTCTCTGTAAATCTTTGCGAGTCTCAATAAAATTCAGAATAATTCTGAAAATTTTTGAAAACATTCTAGGCATTTCTGAAAAACTCTCGAAGTTGAAATTTCCACTAGAGAGTATATTTCCCTCTGAATTTCTCTGAATCCCTTCGAAAAGTCCACCGCACACTGAAATTATAGACTGAAAATTCTACTCGATTTATATTTCTCTCTGAATTCCTCTAGAAAGTTCAAACCACAGGTTTCCTTGATTTAACTATTTCCAAATTTCCTTGAAACTCCCTGAACGTCTCTGAAATTTTAAACCCAACATTGCACTCAATTTATACCTCTCTGAACTTCCCTGAATGTCTCTGAACCTCTCGGAATCCTTCTGAAAATTAAACACCCATTTTTCTCAATCCACCAATCTCTGGATTCTTCTGAATCTTCCTGAACCACTCTGAACTTCTCTGGATTTGCCTGAATCTTTCTGAATTTCTCTGAAACGTTGAATTTTCAGATAAATTCTTTTTACCGGGGTCCAAATCTCTATGAAACTCCTCGAATGTCTCTGAAATTGCAAACCCAAAATTGTCCCTGAATTTATTTCTCTCTGAATCCTTCTGAAAAATTCAACGCCCAATTTTTCTCAGTCCACGAACCCTGAATTCTTCTGGATCTTCCTGAACCACTCTGAATTTCTCTGAATTCCTCTGGATTTCTCTGAATCTTTCTGAATTTCTCTGAAACGTTGAATTTCCAGATAGATTTTTCGACCAGGGTCCAAATCTCCATGAAACTTCTTCGATGTCTTTTAAATTTAAAACAAAAAATGTCACTCAATTTATTTTTCTCTGAATTTTCCTGAATCTCTTTGAATCCTTCTGAAAAGTTCAACGCCCAATTTTTCTCAATCCACCAATCTCTGAATTCTTCTGAATCTTCCTGAATCACTCTGAATTTCTCTGAATCTTTCTGAATTACTCTGAGACGTTGAATTTCCAGATAGATTCTTTTACCAGGGTCCAAATCTCCATGAAACTCCGTAAATGTCTCCGAAATTTCAAACCAAAAATTGTCTCTCAATTTATTTCCCTCTGAATCCTTCTGAAAAGTTGAACACCCAATTTTTCTCAATCCACCAATCTCTGAATTCTTCTGAATCTTCCTGAACCACTCTGAACTTATCTGGATTTGCCTGAATCTTTCTGAATTTCTCTGAAACGTTGAATTTCCAGATAAATTGTTTCCACCGGGGTCCAAATCTCTATGAACCTCCTTGAATGTCTCTGAAATTTTGAACCAAAAATTTCACTCAATTTATTTTCCCCTGAATTTTCCTGAATGTCTCTGAATCCTTCTGAAAAGTTCAACGCCCAATTTTTCTCAGTCCACCAATCTCTGAATTCTTCTGAATCTTCCTGAATCACTCTGAATCTTTCTGAATTTCTCTGAAACGTCGAATTTCCAGATAGATTTTTTGACCAGGGTTCAAATTTCCATGAAACTCCTTCAATGTCTCCGAAATTTCAAACCAAAAATCCCACTCAATTCATCTCCCCCTGAATTCTTCTGAATCTTCCTGAATTACTTTAAATTTCTCTGAATCTCCCCAAATCTCTCTAAATGTATCTGAAACGTAAAATTTTCAGAGCGCGATTCAGCGAGTTTTTTTCACCAGGGTCTTCTCAAATACCTCCTTGAAACTGAAGGAAAGAATGTACCGCAAGATTGTTGATCTACAACAGCTGAATATTCTGTTATTCCTTCACTAATTGGTTTCGATAAACGATTCAAACTCCAACAACATTGATCGTATCGATATAAGTTACGCGGGAACGTGAAAAGAAGTCGCGTTTGATACCCATTCGAGGTAATTCGTCATCGTCTCGATCGTCGTCGTGATCTAGGAAGAAGCAGAACGGCGAGTTATTGTTGGCGATAAATTGTTATATCTCGTTGTTTCTACACGTGTTTACAACCTTGAAAATTAACGCGTTTGTAAATGTCGTGTATATATGCATCGAACAAATTATCTCAATGACCATAACTCGCGCGTAAATCTCTTCTACGATTTTCATCATCTTTTTTCTTCTACGCCATGAAACGTTCTATAATTACTCGCGATTAATCACAAATTTTCGGTTTTTGTCACTGAAAACAGATAATTCTTTCGTTGAAAAAGTCTATGATTCACTGTTTGTTTCTTCTCTTAATTTGCTTGATTTCCTGAAATCTTTTTCAATGATTCGCCTAACCTCACCCCAGTTGGAATTATTCGACAAACGTTTCGCGTCTTGGGATATCTTTTAGATGTCTTAAGCTCTCCTTACGTCTGAAAGATATCTGAAGGATACATGCAAAAAGAATTATTTGCCATATTTACCATAGTTTGGAATAAAATCTTGGGACAGGGACAATTTTGGAGTATAATTTACTGCAACTGCCATTAAATTTACTCCAATTTAGTTAGAATCGTCACAATTTGTTTGAAATGGTAACAGAAATTGTACCGGTCCCAGAATTTAACGCAAATTCTGTTTCTGTGTATCTAAAAGATGTTTTTCAAGATATCTATTGAAGTTCGAGATGTCTTTTAGATTTCTTCAACTTTTCTTACGTCTAAAAGATATCTACAAAAATATATTAGAAGACATCTTTTAGAGAGCTTTGAGACATTTTTTAGACATAAAAAGAGTTGAAGACATCTACAAGACATCTTGAACTTGTGTAAAAGATATCTCAAGGATGTCTACAAGATATCTTTCAAGATATCTATTGAAGTTCAAGATGTCTTTTGGATTTCTTCAACTCTTCTTACGTCTGAAAGATATCTCGAGGATGTTTAAAAGATATCTTTCAAGATATCTCCAAAACTCTTGGAAGACATCTTTTAGAGAACTTTTAGACATTTTTTAGACATCAGAAGAGTTTAAGACATCCAAAAGACATCTTGAACTTGTCTAAAAGATATCTTTCAAGATATCTAAGAAAATATCTTGGAAGACATCTTCCATAGAGATCTTTTAGAAATTTTTCAACATAAGAAGCGTTCGAACTTGTCTAAAAAATATCCCAAGACCCGAAATGTTTGTCGGATGATAGATTTCTCTGTTTGGCATTTCCCTCGAACACACAGTTTCCTGAATCTTTTCAATGAATTCAACGAAAACCCTGAACGCGTGACGAAAGATTCAGAGTAAGTACTACTTATGTAATTGAACCGATCGAAGGAACATTTCAAACTCGTTTAGCCGGGTCTGTTTTCATAACGTAACAGTGGTCGAACGAAACCATGGATGCGGTACGTACGCGGTAAGCCACGACCCTGGTTTCTCTCGACTCTTATTATCATTTAACCATCGTCACCGGCAGTCGCACCAATGTCGCGTTTTACGTGTATCATATATCGTTAATTTCCGCATTGCCATAAGCGAAGCACGCGGCGACAGCTCCTTCCGTTCTCGATGTCATCGGGGGATATCGATGACACACAACGCGGTCGCGTTGTTCCCTTGTACTTCGACCAAACGAACTCAATTGAAAGATCAAATGATGGATGAATCGATTTTATCACACACGCATATATATCAAGCGTTGTCGTCGTTTTCATTGTAAGTCTTTTTTAGAGAGGAAGTCAAAGTCCTTCGAGTAAAATCGAGTCCTTGATTCGACTCTACTCATTTCACGCGTCGTCCCGCTCGTACACGCATACCCCAGCAGTGGGCAACGCAAGAATGTGTTTGTAAGAGCGTAGGTACGTTCGAATTCTTATTATAGAGCTCAAGATAGACATCCTCATGTTGTCCATGATTTATGATCGTACATTGAACGGTACGTTGACTCCAGTGTACAAATATATTTCTTATGGCTCTCGAGTATTCGCGAGTATCTGCAGAAATTCTTACTCTTCTCTTCTCCAACTCTTTGTGCTTTCTTTTCGAGAATTTATCATTCAACTGTATACAAATTACGAAGAGCTTATTTCCATCCCCGTGAAACAAGGAAAAAAAAATGCAATTAAATTGAATTCCATCGAAGACTGAACACGACAACAACATCGTTTCAGAGGATTTCGTGGCTCTCATCGCGGAAAAGCTGCTTATATATCTTTTGATTGATTCTCAAAACTCATTGATTTTTCTTTTTCAATCAAGAAAACGCAATATCCATCGCGATTGAATCATTTGAATTAATTGATCACTTGTTCATCGAAATTCATTAAAAACTAAATTATTCCACATCGAATGTTGCATTCTCGCATTCGTGAGACGTCGAATTATTTTAATTGATCTTGATTCTTGTTTTTATCTTCTTCCCTCCCACGTGTATACTTGTCTTGAGTTCTTCCTCGCTCTTTGCGTCTTGTGCTCTATCAAGGCACGCGTCCGTGACGCAAAAGCAAATACATTAAACCCTCCTCGAGAGATATGGGTGTACGAACGGCGCCGTGGTCTTGTATCGACAAATGAAAAGTCAATGAGCTAGCAGCTTGTCTTGGCCTGTTGGCGGTCACGTAGTTTACGTAGTTGGAGTTGGAGTCTTCTATGGGACATCGACTGTACATTTATATGCATCTTTTGTTTTCTTTATTATTATTCAAAAGCAAATTAAATAGAGAAAAACTAACTTTTATCGTTGTTTTGTTGCTCTTCGCGTTCGTTCTCTTCTGTCGAATTTATTCAATGCGAAAACACGTTCCGCGGTTCCGTTGTAAACAATTGATAATAATAGTCGGAATTTCAATAGGTGGGTGTGAACAACAACGTTGTAAAAAAAAAATTATGGAATTCTTTGCACATGGATAGTTTGTCGCATCAAACTTTTTTTTTTTTTTTCATTATTCAAAATAACGAATTGGAAATGCGATGGTGTCTCGACGCCAAGTACGCGAGAAGAATAACACGAACGAAGAGCAATTGAAATCACGTGAAATTGTATCGAAAATCATTTAAATTTTCAGTGAACAGGATTTTCTCACTTAGAAAGAATTTTCTTCTGAACAGGGTGTCCACAGAATTCTTGATAAAAATTTCCCTGACACTTCAATCCGGTATTACGCCAAGTTGTTAGGTGAATAAAAGTGAGCGGATTCAATTTTAATGTTTCATGGGAATTGAAGGAACATAAATACATCTTTAAGAAATATTTGCATTCATATCAGTACAATGAATACATCTATCTAGTTTTACTATCTCAAAATGACTTTTAGTTTATCGTCTTTGAATTAAATTCGATTGAAACTTGAAAGAAACATAATTTCTGACAAATAATGAGGGTACCACAACACTAAGGTAATTTTATATTTGGATTTCTCTGTCACGAAAATCCAGCTGGGATTCCTCATTTCCAGGTGGAATCTTAGCTGGAATTCCAGCTAGGAATTCAACTGGAATTTCTGATCCCAGGTGGAATCCCAGTTGGAATTGGAAATCCCGCATGGAATCCAGTTGGGATTCTTGAACCCAGGTGGAGTCTTAGCTGGCAACGCAGTTAAATTTCGGATCTGGAATCCACGCGAAATCCCAGCTGGATTTTTGTAACAGGGTTATTTGGATTGATCAAATTCCTATTTAAATATTCACGTACTAGAGTTTTGGTTGGATCAAGTCAAGAATGTATTCCATTCAAATCAATTTTTATTCATTTCAAATAAAATTTACTAGAATGATGTAGAATTTTATTGGATGCGATAAAATATCTAGTAGGTTCATATTCAAATAAACCACTTTTCTGGGTGCATCTGATTCAACCGAAGTATTAATCATGAACGAATATAATGAAAATGAAAATATCTCTGAAACTTCAGTACTTAACCGCTAATTTGTTCAAAAATTCATTGAACTAATTCAACTCTATATACTGTCTAATTAACATTGAATATTCTTGATAAATATGCGGATAGACGTATTATATTAGATATATATCGTCTCGAACTTCATTCATTAGAATTTGTGTATATTATTCCGTACTAAAATCCTCATTACTTCTCATTCTATACTTATTTATATACATTCTACCAACATTAAGGGGCTATACCACTGTGACACTTCAAGAAAATCGATTTTTCTTCACCTCTTCCAACTGTTTGTACCCTTAAGAATATCCTGTCGAAATTCCAAGGCCGTATCTCAAATATTATGCGAATGCTAGCCTGCTAAAGAGCAAATGATTGCCTCTCAAATTTACACGCAAAAAAATTACTTGTTGTAGTTACCACAATTTGAAATGGAATTTGTGACAGAGACAATTTTGGAGTGTAATTTACTGCAATTGACATCAAATGTACTCTAATTTAGTTGAAATCACCACATTTTGTTTGAAATATTAATAGAAAGTGTCCCGAAGTGTGAATCGATAGTGAAATCTTTGGACGAGTTTTTCTCGAAATGAGATTTTTCAAATTTGCTGCCATCATAACTCGAAGAAGATCCGTGGTCAAAATTATGATTGGACTTCGAGGAAAAAAGATATGGCCGATTTGAACTCAAAAAACGTGAAAATTGAAGAAAAAAAAACAAATTTTCTTGATTTTTTTTCATAATGTTATCGCCAATAATTTGTGCTCTAATTATGGACAAAAGTGGACAAAATGCTTCAGGCGTTTAAGAGGAGATTTTTGTTATCGGAGTGAAATCGCTTTTTTTTTACAAAATGGCGGCAATAACGTAAAAATTTCATGCAAAACATTACTTATTTTTTTTCTCGAAAACTAGATTTTATCGATAAGTTTATGAGAACAAAAGTGTCTTAGAATCAGTCAAGGAACGCTCACAAATTTTTTTAGAATTTTTTGAGGAAATTTAGATTTTTTTGAAAATTCGGAAAATCTGATTTTTCAAAAACGTGTCAAAAAGTATTTGAAAAAATTTTTGAGTATTCCTTGACCAATTATAAGACATTCTTGTTCTTTTGAATTTTTCGATTAAGTCCATAGTTTCCGAGTAAAAAAATAAGTAATGTTTTTCATGAAATTTTTACGTTATTGTCGCCATTTTGTAAAAAAAAGCGATTTCACTTCGATAACAAAAATCTCCTCTCAAACCTGAAGCATTTTGTCCATAATTGGAGCACAAATTATTGACGATAAATTTATGAAAAAAAATCAAGAAAATTTTTTGTTTTTCAATTTTCACGTTTTTTGAGTTCAAATCGGCCATATCTTTTTTCCTCGAATTCTAATCATAATTTTAACCACGGATCCTGAAAGAGCATAAAATTTCACGCCAAAATATGTGAAAACTGAATTTTTTCAAAGACAATAACATTACAAATAATCGCGTCGAAAAGTTGACACAAAATCGAGGCGCTTGGGCGTTAATGGGTTAATGTCTTCAGAACCACTCAAGAATATTTTGAAATCTTCTGAAGAAGTTATATTATCTCCAAAATATTTTGGAAATATTACTCAAACATTTGTGCTGTGTGGTCAATCGAGCATTGAATGAAATTAGCGATAAACAAATACAGGATATTATTATGAATGATACAGAAAACGATTCGATAACTGAAAATGCTTTGGTTTATCAGGAAGTTTTCCATTCTTTGTAATTGGGTTTCGCGACTTTTTAACCCCCCCCCCCCCTCCGACCTTACGTGGGAACGTAGTTTTTGACGTTCAATCAAATGAATTTCCATCCAAAATATGACCCATATGAAATTCCCATTAACCGAAATGAAAGATTCATTCCATTGAAATAAAATTTCTCTCATTTGCTCATTTCAAATGAATTTTATTTGATTCAATCAAATATTGATTCGATAAATTTTGAGCTTCCGGAATGGAGCCACGTCTTGTATCGGTTGGTTGCCGACGTTTCGCTCATCATTGCAGCTGACTCCTTCTATATCGCCTTGAAGAAGCCAACTGCAATGATGGCGAAACGTAGGCAACCAACCGATACAAGACGCGGCTCCACTCCGGAAGCTCAAAATTTATTTAATTTTGCAAGCCGCGGAAGACCGCACAGCGAATCGTCGCCGAAGCAACTAAAATTCTGGATGTTTACATAGAATTTTCTGCCAAGTGTATAAGTGTATAAATGAAAAACCACGTTGCTTGGAATCAAACCCCCCCCCCCCCCACCTCCCTCGCCAATGTAGCTCAGCGTCACATTTCATCTTACCCCTCCCTCCTCCTTTATAGGCCACGCAGTTTATGGACGATCTTTAAAATGAAGTGAATGTTTCATGCGGTGGAAATTTAGAATCCTGACCAGGACTCATTAATCATAAAATTGAAATCAATCATTTAAGGGGTCTTTCTGGATAAGATTTTCTAGATGTTCATTTTTTTCTCAGAGAAAACATTGAGATATCATTTTTACAAAATTTCTAGGTATGTTTATTAAACATTAAATATTACACAAAAATGTTTTTCAGATTGAAAAAAAAGGTTCTCTCTTTATACTAATTTAAACAAAAAAATCACTAAAAAATGACGGTGGGAGTGATTTGAGGGGACCGGATGATCTGAAAAAATTCAAAAAAGATGGCAAATCATTGTTTGTTGAAGTGCCTATCGCGTGGAGTAGGATATTTTTTGGTTTCATCAAAAAATAACAAAATGGCGGCCATTTTTCGAAAAAATCGATTTTTGAAATTGCAAAATCGGATGCAAATCGGACAGTTTTTGATCAATCAAAAATATCCTAGTTCATGTGATAATCACTTCAACAAGGAATAATTTGCCATTTTGTTTTTTTTTCCCGATTATTCGGTCGTCCCAAATCACTCCCACCGTCATTTTTTGTTGTTTGAATTAGTACAACAAAAACAAAAGTATGGTCCAATGTAAGGAACAGATTAGGCATGGAAAAAGCTACCAAATTGATCCAATTGTACAAACATCATAATACTCCTACACGCAGAAAACAGATGTGTTGAGAAGTCCCATAATTTATTGAGGATCAGCTGATGCCAGTCTGTGACAGATAAAGTTTTGACTTGAATTTACTTTTAAAAACTCCCATAATTAGATGTATTTCTACAAGGAATTATGGTACTTTTGAAGCTATATTCAGGTAAATAATTTCATTCATCACAGACTGGCATCAGCTGAACCTCAATAAATGATGGGACTTTTAAAAATATATTTTTCTGCGTGTATTGATGAAAATGAATGGTGAAATGAAAAATTGTATTCATGAAATTGAATTTTGTTGTTCTCCAACCCATCCATCCATAATTCTTCTCAGTGGGTTTTATCTGAAAAAACCCAGTAGGTAAAACTGTGTCGAGTTTTTTTCGGGCCAACCCTGGATATTTCTTAATTCTTTGAAGACTGTGATTTTCAGAGGAATTGTTTTCACCATGGAACTATAAATATTTCTCAAGAAACTAAAATAGAACTATGGAGTTATTATCGTTACAATCATTATAACATAAATTCTTTGTATCTTTAAATTAATCTAATGCACGAACAGCCCCGTTCGAGGCTCTTCTTCACTTGGAAATAACACATTTCGAGGGAGGAGAAAAAGGTACCTAGAGCCCTAGTCTCAACCCATCGATCGATCGAAGTTTATGAAGGTATGCATGCATGTATACCGTTTATATGCGGTTACTGGTACGAGAGACGATCGAAGATTGAGATAATTAAGAAACGAGAGGAAGAGAGAGAGAGAGGGAAAAGTGAGCGAGCTCCAAGGAACCTTGAATTAAAATATTAACGCATTAACATACAAACATCCCTGCTGCTGCCGATCATCGAACCTTGAGAGTAAGAAGAGTCATTGTCTCGTCAAAAGGTTTTGGTAGGCTTGGCAAGAAGAAAATCAATGCCTCGTAAACATCGTGGGAAATTTTGACTTCTTATTCATTGTCCTACGAATATTTTAACATTCAAGGAAAGAGACGAAACATTCATTCATTCATTCAATTCGGATCACGCTCGATTGATGAACCAGGAAGAAAATCTAACTTGATCGTCATCTCGGGGTTTTTTAGATTCAATTTCACGATTGAAAAAAACACCTCTCGTTCGAGGAACAATTGAATCCGATCGCTCTTGATCGAATTATCCTACGTGATCCTGAAGCGAGAGAAGTGTATGATTCGACGAGCATGTGATTCGAAACGAATGTAGATCGTATCAATTGGCGCTAATAAAGACGATCACGTGGTAATTAAAGATCCATCGATGAAGGAGGAGGAGAAACCGAGACGCGAAATGAATAACAAACTCATCCTGAGAGCAGAAAAGAAAAGACTGGGAACGATTCTTTGGGAAGTTAGGTATTGTTTCCAAGATGGCAAATACATACAATTTTCCCATATCACACGGAGAAGAACTGACGATTATATAACGAATCTGTATATTGCCAGAGTTGTCAAAAGGCGCAGTACTGGCAAGATTGTATTTGCCGTAGTTCGGCAAACGCAACGATTTCTATACAGGGGCATCACTGTTTCTCTACTGGCACTAATCGTTGAACGAATTTCAAAAGGTATTGGTTCCCGTAGATGGACAGTCTCTGTGCCAGTACTTGATCTTAACCACTGAGCAAAGACCCAAGTTTTAGGAAAACGGAACTGTCCCAGTATCGAACCAGAGTTCGCAACATTGCACTACCCATAGAGAAATTTACCATTGGCGCTAGCATGGCGCAACGTAGATGAAGTATGGCGAGGCTTGGCAACCAAGCATGGCGCAAACCTGGAATGATAACATCATTTTATGATTTACCTACGTGTTTTTCCAATAAAGTCCCATCATCGATGATATATACCATAATTGGCAAACAATTGGAAATTTTGTTTGTCAATGCTGCGCCAATGATCAAAGTAGAGAATATTTAACCCAGAAATGTATGAAAAGTATGCGCAGTTCGCAATTTCTGACATATGTTGTTTGAAGTCTCATTGTTTTCCCCTCATTTGTTTGTGAACAACTCGGCGTCTTTTGTCGGTGAATTTTGCCATGAGAAGTAGATACAATGTATGTTAGCTCAGTGGTAGGAGCCCTCTAGTGATTAGTACCGTAGCAAAAATATTATATAGGTTGCCAATATTGAGCCATGCTATTACCAATGATCGGCGCTACATTGAAAGCTAAGTTCTACCGAAACTAGGCCAAAGTTTGGGGCAATATTGAACCACATTATCTAAATAATCCTGGCGTTGAATGGAATCTATCGTTTAGTCAATGTTGGACCAAGGATGAGCCAAGCAAGAGCCAAGCTTGGCGCAATTGTGCCACAATATATAGGCTGACAAACGAAATCCGTCGAACACCGACATCGGTGCAACATTGTATTTATTGTTAATCAACATTGAAGATTTATAGATTGCCAAGCCTTGTCTGTCAACATTGTGCCAAGCTATATTTTGTTGTCAGCATTGGCGAAGCCAACGGAACGGAAAGACCGGGTCTATTATTATTCAGAAAAATAACTGTCAATTTAGGGAAAACGAGGACCGCTGAAAAATATTCGTAGTGAGTCTACTGAAAATTCGTAGTCGATGTATCAACAATTGATAGTTTTGCTGTGAAAAATACCAATGAAACTATCAACTGTTAATATTTTGACTACAAATTTTTGGTAGAATCGCGACGAATATTTTTCAGCGATCCTCGTTTTCCCTACATTCACAGCCATTTTTCTAAATGTTGATAAATTCTTTCCACATATTAATACACTCGGTATTTCAGTGTACGAAATCGGTCGTGGATTAGAGTTCGAATTAACTTTGTCTGTTTTAATATGACAAGACCGCCCTAACATGGAACCAGAGTCGTTAACAATGCAACGTAATATGAAAATACGAGATTGTGCCCGTATTGATACGACATCGCGATCTTACTACAGAATCGATGGTGAACCGTTGTTCTATCCAACTTTGAGGTATCATGGCTGATCTGACCAGACAAGACTACGCCAGTACTGAACCAGAGTTGACTACACTCTGGAATACTTGAAAATTCGATACTCTCACGATATCGACGGAACATTGTCCCACCACGAAATCTGTAGTCGACCGGAGTTGAAATCAACTTTGTCGCGATACCAATGTTTTGGTATAACAAGACCAACACCGAAAAAAATAATGATTTATCCTTACTCCAAATCCAGTTCCAGCAACTAGATACAGTTGTTGATATTTGGATAACTAAAACGGGCGTTGATTCAATTAAATTTAAATTTAATTTCTCCTACTTCAGTTGCTGTTACTAATTTGGAGTTGCCTTTACTACAGCTTTTATTACCGGCTTCTATTCTTTTATTACTCGGAACTAATTTTCACAACTAACTTCAATTCATGCGGTCGAATAAATGATTGTTTTCGGTTTGTGCCAGTATCGATAGAACTTTATTTGTCTTCTGACTCGGTGGTAGATCGTAGTACTTCAATGGAATCCTCACAATAAATGTGAATTCGAGTCATCCGTCGTACTTCAGGGGCATGTGTACCAACATAATAAAGAAAAATTTTATACATGCGGACTCTCCAAACTCGCGAAATTTAAAAATTCTCGGTACTTTTTGAACACAACTCGTATTTATACTTGAATTTATTGCTAACTTCAACAATGCACAAAGGCTGTTGATGATATACCATTATTTTGAGGTTATGTGCTCGCCACCTTTCACATAAATACTAGATTTTGTTTGATAATGAAATATTCGATATCCCAATAAAAAGTCTGGTATTTTTATGAAGTCAGTTGGGCATTATCTTCAAAATCTATGTACGACCTTCATTCTCCACGAATTCTAGAAATTTATAGCACAGAATTTTCGTGAACGTACGTCACCCAATCAGAAGAATCTGTAATATGCCAATGTTGACAACAAGTGCAGCACAGTGCCAGTATTGGGTCTCCAACACTTGGTCAACACGTACGGGATCAGTACTGAATACATAAAAATACAGTACTATGCCTGTACTGATAAACCAGTACCGAGAACTTAATACCGGCCATGTACTAACCCAGTACTGGCCCTGTACTGATTGCGAATAATGGTATCAGTACTCAATCCCCAGTACTGAAAAGCGTTATCATTCCAGACAAATGCCAGTACCCTGCCAGTCTTGGCTAGTACTGGTGCAGTACTGCGCCTGTTGTAAATTTCTGGTTGGGCAGAGGCAAATATGGTCATTCCATCTCTGGTCCGAATATCCCCGTTACATCCCTCATCGGGACCATATGTGGACGCCATATCAGGGCCTGATAGGAAGTCAGGCATTCCACATCAGGTCCTTATGTGGCCCCGATATAAATTTCTGCCTGGGTTGATCATATCCTCTGGCAGTGCCTACTGTTGCCACCACCTTGGCGCTAGATCCAACGGAATTTTCCAATCATGTCTCCTTGTTAGTGAGAATGACCAATGAGAAACAAATACAAGGCGCTAAAGTGGCATCGGTGGCAGTGCCCCCACAACGAACCTCTACGATCGCCAATGTGCTTGAACCCAGCAGACATTGATTACGAACCAGAAGACTGCGTAAAGTATGTTCTATTTCAAAACACCCTCAAACATTTACACTGCTTGGTAGCTGGGTGTTTTAGGCGGCGTGAGTTTATTGAAAATGGATAAATAGATCATCCTTGAAATAATAGTCCTAAGAGGAGTAATTCCTTGCACTCGTAACGCATTATTCATAGAATTCCTCTGTTGAGCCCGAGCAATTCTCGTCAAATTTAGTATAATAGTAAATTAGTATAGTAGTAGATAAGGAAAATTGTAAGGAAGGTCATCCTTTCCATTATTGAATAATGTATTCAGATATATATGGAATAAATACATACATAAATTTGTATGCTATTACTAATCCTTACTCTCAAACTAAAAACACTCCGATGTTCAGCAAAAATTCTTCTGATTGTCATCTATAGTGAAATTATGAAAACATCAGTTATGTTTACAAAAGCAAACCCATATAAAAATCTTCAGGCTCCGCCAATGCTGACGACGGAATATAGCTAGACGCAAGGCTGCCAGCCAAAGCTGGGCAATCTATGTAGGGACAAGGATGGTTGACAATGGTCTAAACATTGTACCAATATGGGAAGTCATAAATCGACTTCGTTGATCCATCATTGATCATTGGCTGCACCACGCTTGGCCCATCCTTCAACCAATATTGCTTGAAGGAAAACGCATGCTTTCAACAGAGGCTCTCTAGGGCTTGGCGGGACACTGCTCCAAGCATTAGGCAACTCTGAATGACAATGGATTCTCATGTTGCACCAAGCATGGGTCGTAGCTTGGTCCAGCTTGGGCAATAGCTTGGCTCAGCTTGGGCGATGGCCTCGCTCAGTTTAGGCGTTAGCTTGACTCGACTTGAGTAATAGCTTGGCTAAGAGTGAAACTTCCTTCTCAAACAGCAAATTACAATAACTCTCACCAGAGTGATGCTTGTTTCCTGCGAGTGGCGAACCAAGCATTCAATCAATATATAAGTCTCCTTTGAAGATTCCATGACAGAAATAATTCTTCATCTGTTTCCAGACCCGCCTACTTCTACGCCAGGACCACCGGATTTACGTCATTCATCAGTTTAAACTAATCAGAAAAATTACATGTTGAAATTCTCCGACATTCATTTCGTTCAATCGAAATGATAGAATGGATTTTTTATTTTATTTTCAATTACAATAAAAAATAAAATTCACCATTGGCATGAGATGGGCGCAACCCTGCCGCAAGATTGCTACAGCGTTGGCTCATCCTTGGCGAACAAATTTTTGTATGGTCTGCCATTGACGGCATATGCTATCACAACCTTGTTTCCAGTGTTGGATCTTGATTGTGGAAACAAATGGGCTGAGGCTGAAATGATGTTATCATTTCAGAGTTGCGCCATGTCTGGTAGCCTAGGCTCGGCCCATCTTGGTGAGCCTTGCGGCAACCTAGCGCCCATGGTCAAATTTTACCTCGGAACTTTCATCGACAAAATTATTTTCCCCGCAATTGGTAACGTGGAAGAAAACAAAATCCGACACTCAGAAGTGAGATCCAAAAATCGTGTTGACCGGTGTAATCATTAGAACCCTATTCCAAATGTACGACAGATAATTTTCTGTCAGGGATTGGTCGGTTTTTGTCCCAGGCATGATGATTTCCGACAGAACCAGACAGAATTTTGACCGGAATCTGTCAGGATCTGTCGGACATTTTTAATAGGAAAGCAATTGTTGTCGCAAAATTCGTCACGATATACCTCGAATTCGAATCGTATGAATGATCCATCCACAAAAAAGAAACGATTACAAGGAAAAGGATGAAAAAACCTCGACCGCCAAGCGATATATATCCCGCGAAATATGTATTCAGGTACGCATCATATCCCGAATGACGCACCGTATAATCGTTGGTGACGTTAGTTATGAATACATGTAACGACGATGGTATAGGACGTCATATTATACCGAGTAGACCTGTGTATATCAAAAAGACTTGTCTTGAGAACTTGGTGCTGGCATGGCATGTCGTTCAAGAGCAATTAGAACGAGGCGACGAGAAGAAGGCCACTACTACTACTACATACTACAACCACTTGCACGTCGACACTATTTCCTTTTAATAGTCTCCTTCCTTGATATGTGCAACACCAAAGGTAACTCGACTCCGACCAACTCTTTTGCCTCAAATCGATTTCTAATGATCTCTCCGCTTTTTTTTTTGTCTCCGAACACGACGACTTCCTGGTCGCTTCTCGATACGGAACTTCCAAATATCGAATTTCAAATTAAAATTCATTTTTAATATCTACTCATGAGAACTGAATTTATATCTCGGGACGATCAAAGATTTTTCTTTTGATCGCTTTTTCCACCGTGATCTCACTCTAGTTAGCACTGATTTTGGAGAGGGACGATGAATAATATAATCGTATTAATAACCCAAGAAGAGTATCCTTGGACGATTTAAAATTCTATTTATAGGAAGCATCGAAAAGTGTGTGAAATGTTCCATGAGATTTTCCTCGAATAGGTTGATTTTCTTGAGCGTCTCGACGCCAAGTACACGGGAAGAAATGATATTGTTGGTGAGTAAGAGGATCGTGACGGACATGAGCGAGGACATACGATGTTGTTGATCCTTAGTGAATTATTTTGTCCGTTGGTGGTGTGCGTTTGTATGAGCTATTCGAGGGTCACGTCGCGGCTTCGAAAGGTCCGTGACTAAAAAGCTAACCGATCTCAAACAAGTTCGACTTCTCTCTCTCTCTCTTCCTCTCTGTTGTAATAAATTCGATCCGTACAGGGCTCGGTTATACCGCTAACGCGTGCATTTCGTAATTGAATCTTTTCATCTTCTTGTAATGAACACATTATTATATTCCTTGAGAAAATCATTTCTCATCGTCGCTCGGACTCGAGAAATGAAACAAAGTGTACCACTGTATACACTTTCACTTTTATCTCTCAGATTTTTTCTTTTCATCGATGGATAAGATTTTCATCGCTCTTTCTACACTTTGCATATAGTTTAAATTCCTATCCAGGCTACTGCTCAGACTTTTGAACCAACTCTTCGCGGCCCACATTATCGCAGAACCATTAAATCAATATTTTGTATCAATAAAATCAATATTTTTTTTCTCCTGATCGTTTCATTCTCAAGGCCACAGTCTGTACTTTATCATGATCGTTGTTACAAATCGTTCCGAGAAGTTCCATCGAGTCCACGCCATTTCAACATCGATATTTATCTTCAAATATCTGATGGTCCAAAAGATTCCCAGGAATTTCGATCCTTCCTTTCCACGATCATTTTCCCCGCGAGAAATTCGTTAAAAACGGAGCAGCATACATTCAACGGAATTTCCATTGTCGAGAGGAATAATGGAATTCCTCCGAGTAGATGGATTTTTCAGAACCTCCTCGTCGTATAAACATTATTCCAGTTGATCCCGATCGATTTAATATAAACCACACTTATGTAACTATAAAAATTGTGAACTCAATGTTCGATCATCAACTGAAATAACATTGAAAGCTTGAAAAGTGTAACCGAGATTCAATTATCTTGGAATAAAGAGACATGTGTTTTATTGTATATAATCTACATACATTGAGCATGCGAGTAGAGACAATAACAATAACATAACAATAACCAAAGCCTCGATACGATACGAATGAGAAACTTGTTTCCTACTTATTATTTTCAATGTTCGATGTTGAAACAAGAGGGAAATGACGAGAAGGAGAGTGAAAAGGAATAAAGGATTCAATGATATTTTTGACATTGAGGAGGGAAAAAAGGGGAAGTTCCATCGAATCAATTCCAGGATTTCACTCGGATCTCCTCGCTCGTTATCCTTGATCGGTAATGCAATATGTCGCTCACGTACACTTACACATCATACATACAACACACGTGACTCTAGACGCAAACTAATATTAAAAAGATCGTCAGAACGATCTCCTTCCACGTTGGTACATAGTATTATATTTTATCGCACGTGTTTTCTGTACACCTTCATTCATACCGGAGAACACTTCCTAATTCTCAAACCATCATTCGATCATTGTAATTCCAAATCCCGCCTTCTTTGTCTCGGTTTACTTTGATTCTTCTGTTTTTCTTGTTCACGCTCGATGTTGAAGATCTACAACTGCTGTCCCAGGCAAAAAAGTTGTTAACTCTAAATTCTAAGTTCGAACGAAGAAAACCGAGAAAAACTATTTCACATGAAAATGGTATGATATAACTGATATTTTGACAATGAAAAAATGAGTTAAGGGTGTTTGGTGGACAAAAATACCTATCATAAAAGAATCGTAATCCCAACCAGAAATTTACAACAGGCGCAGTACTGCACCAGTACTAACCAAGACTGGCAGGGTACTGGCATTTGTCTGGAATGATAACGCTTTTCAATACTGGGGATTGAGTACTGATGCCATTGTTCGCAATCAGTGCAGGGCCAGTACTGGGTTAGTACCTGGCCGGTATTGAATTCTCAGTACTGGTTTATCAGTACAGGCATATTACTGTATTTTTATGTATCCAGTACTGATCCCGTACGTGTTGATCAAGTGTTGGAGACCCAATACTGGCACTGTACTGCACCTGTTGTCAACATTGTCATATTACGGATTTTTCTGATTGGGAACTGGAGTTGCGATTTTTTTTGTAATTGCACCCACTATGTTTGGTAAAAAACTTCCAAACCTTCTTTTCGAAGTTTTTTTTACAGTGTATATAAATAAGAATTCATTTGGATCATGTAAAACGTATTTGATGGATGTGAATTATTTATTCAGCGTAATAGAAATAAGGCCAAAACAAACTTTTTTAACGGCTGATTACGAATACAATACATTCAACTTTGAAATCCATCTCACCCAGTAATAGACCATAATTCAGCCAGTAACGGGGAATCAATTGTTGGCCGTTCACCATAGCCGTACATCGGCTGATTATCGGCTGTTTTCATTGCTGGCCTTTCTTATCGGCCAGTGGTGGGCCACACTTGTGCCAATGATGTACATCCATGGTTGGCCATTTAATGGTAGCAATACATGGGCCGATTATTGGCTGTGTTTACATCATTGGGGTTTCCTGTATGGGGAGGTCACCTCGGATAATACAGAAAATATATATTTTTTGAGAAATTTTAATTCCTTAAGTGTTGAAAATCTTTATTATGCAGTTTGAATATATTACATAAATATTATTCAACATATTCCTGATATATTGATATTTTTATAATCTTCATAACATTCAAATATGAATGTGAAAACAAAATAAATATGTCTTAATCTTTGGTACATCATTTGCACAAACATGCATTGCTACAAATTTTTTTCATTTTAAAAACTCAGTGATTTTATTATTCATGACTCATTTTATGATTCGTATTATCCGAGAATCCAGCTCGGTTAATCCGAAGCGGTCCAGGCCTCGGATAACGCGAAGCGTCGGTTGTGGGAGCTCGGATAATCGAGGTTCTACTGTACCCACATCTCAGCATTTCCCGTGGTCCACAAAACTATTTGGAACTTAGAATCAAGCCCCTATTACGAAGTCTTGTGGCTCAGATAAGATTACACAGGCCAACAAAATTTTGCAAATTTTAGTAACAGAAACTAGTACACACTTTTCCAAAGCATTTTGGTACGCTGAATCCGAATCTGACTGCAGAACTGCTCCATCACGTCAGGTTTCAGAGATATTCCCACTTAAAAGTGTTAAAAATACTGTTTTTCGACATATTTGAGGTGATATCAAATCAAAAGATGATGTCTCTTCACAAAAATAGTAGGTGCCTCTCATAGTATAATTCGTTCTCTTTCGAGTGCCGTTGAGTTTGCTCGAATACCAGGTGTGTAAGTATGAAACCGAAATTTGCCCATAGGTGGCGCTAGATGTCGATGGAGTTACCGACACATCACGTCAGCGGTGTCTTGTTATTGTATTGATATCCGACAAAGATTTCCAACTCACAATAACACGAGTTTCATTCAGTAGCATTAGTTTATTAGAGATAAACATGTCGAGTTTTGTGCCAACAAATTACGATTTGTGGACAACACTACTCTTCTGTTTTTATCTGAAGAAAACCGCAGCCGAATCGCATCGAATGCTTGTGGAGGCGTTTGGTGAGCATGCTCTTGGTAAAACACAGGGTTTCGAGTGGTTCAAATGGTTCAAAAGTGGCGATTTTGACGTCAGGAACGAAGAACGTGGAAGACCACCGAAAAAGTTTGAAGACGCTGACCTGCAAGCCTTGTTGGACGAAGACGACGCTCAAACACGACAACAACTGGCGGATCGGTTAAAGGTGACCCGAGAAGCCATCTCCCTTCGGTTAAAAGCCATGGGAAAGATACAAAAGGTGGGGAAATGGGTTCCACATGAACTCAACGAAAGACAGCAGGAAAACCGCAAAACATCATGCGAAATGCTGCTCGCCAGGTTCCAAAGAAAGTCATTTCTCCATCGAATTGTGACTGGCGATGAAAAGTGGATATATTTCGAGAATCCTAAGCGCAAAAAGTCATGGGTTACTCCGGGTGAACCATCAACATCGACGGCAAGACCAAACCGCTACGGACGAAAGACAATGCTGTGTGTTTGGTGGGATCAGAAGGGCGTAATCTACTACTAGCTGCTGAAACCTGGGGAAACTGTCAATACTCAACGCTACCGACAACAAATGATCGATTTGGATCGAGTTTTGCGTGAAAAACGACCAGAATACCAACAAAGACCACACAAGGTGATTTTGCTGCATGACAATGCACCAGCACACAAAGCAAAACAGGTCCAGGAAACGATATAGTCGTTCCGTTGGGAGATTCTTCAGCACGCGCCTTACTCACCGGACCTTGCCCCATCCGATTACTACTTGTTTGCATCGATGGGACACGCACTTGCCGAGCAGCGCTTTACTTCTTACGAAGATGTACGAAAATGGCTCGATGACTGGTTTGCCTCAAAAGAGCAACAGTTCTTTTGGCGCGGAATCCACAAATTGCCAGAAAGATGGGAAAAATGTATAGATAGCGACGGACAATACTTTGAATAAGTTACTTTGTATCATATCATTACAATAAACATGTTTTTTCTGTACAAAAATTCCGGTTTCATACTTACACACCTGGTATCTTTTTTTTTTTTCATTGAGATACGACAATTTGAAAATTGTGTGAGCAAACTCAACGGCATTCGAAAGAGAATGACTTATACTTCAAGGTACATCTACTATTTTTCATTTTATATTATATTTAAATCAGATAATTATCTGAATCTGTACGGATTACATAAAATCTTACAAAATTGAATAAATAAAAGCTTTCAGTCTAAATGAAATGTTTTCATTAGAATATAAGAAAAACTGAAAAACAGCTCAAAACAAAAGGAACGAAAACACACAAAAAAGAAATTAAAAAAAAAAAGAAAGGTGAATGTTTTTACCGCCAAGAGGTACATTCCGGGCAAGAGATGGACTCATTCTTTGAGGTGTACCTACAATTTTTTTGACAATTGAGGGTTCCAAGATATTCTAACCTAAATTTCAACCTGAAAATCTGAAAACACTGTTCTTCGACATATTTGAGGTGACAAAGAATCGAAAGATGATTTCTTTTCACAAAAATAGTAGATATACCTCAAAGTATAAGTCATTCTCTTTCGAATGCCGTTGAGTTTGCTCAAATATCTGTGTTTTTCATTGAGATACGACAATTTGAAATTTGGGTGTTCACATATTTACTGAATACATAGCAGGGGGGTGCAACTCGATAAAAACTATACGTAACGTTTTGTCTCCATTCGATATTTCCCAAACTGTCCGCAAGAGACGCTGATTGTACTATCAGAAAAAGTGACGTGGGTAGTGTACAAAAAAAAACATCACGTGATTTTGACTTAGCTACAGACAGCGCCGTTCACGGACTTCAAGTGAAGTTTACTGTGGTGACAAAACGTTTCGCGAAACATTTGAAGGTGATTAGATGAGTTGCACCCCCCTGAATTGCTGTAATTTATACCGCAATATCTATTAGATTAATCGCAATTTATGTCACCACTGCAGCAAATTTTCATTTTTATCTGAGACTTTGGTTGATTCAATAGGAATTTCGGTATATTTGACAGCAATTTAATGCTGTGCCTATAAATTCAGCAATTTCCTCTCTGTTTAAATGAAGTGAAAAATTCAATCGGATCTAAGGAGATCCAATTGAATCCAGTTGGGCTCGATCTGTTGTTATAGCAATTTGTAATTTATTAAGAGTAATTTATTATTAGTCTTTATGTTGGCAGAATTTTCATTTGTTTGTTATTCATTTGTTCAAAATCGTAGAGGGATATTCTCAATCGAAGAAGAAAACAAAAGTGAGATATCTTCTCTGATTGAGAGGGATTTTTACTCTCATTTCCAGATTACTTTTTTTTTTAGTGTGAAATTTCAGTATTTGTTCAACTTTACATTGAGGAAAATGCATGGGAAACGTGTGGCGCCGTGATTTACCATAATAATGGCAGTTTTAGGTCAGGTTTTGGTGCATTCATATATTGATTCCTCCTTCAACTTACAACCATCCATACTTTCTTTTGATGAAAATAACATCGCATTTGATACATATTACTATAAATTACCAACAAGTTATCCCGAATCAAAGGAGAAATGTTCATAAAAGTGAGCTCATGTGAATCTCTGTTACCAATTTTTCTCAGCGTATCAATAAAATCTGCGAAATCAGCGAACTGTGTCCGTCGTTCACCTTGAATCATGTTTGAATTTCAAATCATTCGTTCACCCCAACGAATATAAATTCTGATAATCGATCTTGTGTACTGGACTTATCATTTATCCTGATAAATGTCATCGTAAACTCCCAAGTCTCCAACGCTGCAGAATAGATAAATAATGATAATTTCCCGGTTGTAATTAATAATGACATTCTTAAATTCTACAACTTTTTATTCGTCATCTATTGATTTCAATGAGTCGAGAATTGAAAAAAACAAGCCAAATTTGCTGAAATTCCAATCGATCGGGTTCCTCGAATGTTTTTCCCTAGATTTTGGATTACAAACCAACAGAACACGCGGTAAATACACGCGCGTGTGGTGGCTCTTCGAGTATTCATCGCCGATGATTGCGTTACAAGAATCATGATCCGTAATTAAATTTTCCATCCTTGAAAGATAATTATCTGTTTTCGTAATAACGGTACATTATGCGCGTGCTTTTGTTACGATTAAGCGACGACTCTTATTTAGATAATATATCCTTTCCAAGTTGCGTTACATCGAGTTTCAGTTTTCAATCAGATGGAAATAGATTTTCTTTCTTTTTTTTTTTTTTCAATTCATATTCTTTGGTTCTTTCAAACACGTATATCCTCTTTTAAGGGGTTCGCTTCAACTACGATGACAGACGATGACGTGAACTTTGAAGCTTTATTTTTAGAGGAAGTGAAACTTTCGTCATCGAATTTTCAAATGTGAAACACACGTCGCCCTTTTTCCGTTCGAGGAAGGAGAATGGTAGTTTGAAATAGTATCCTTCATTCTAAATTCGAGTGAAAAACAATATTATACACGTGTTGTCGACATCAAAACACGTATCAGGCGAAACAGTTGTTAACTGAATTTTTTTCGAAAATGAGGAAAGCAAGGCGCGTTTAACTGTGTTCATAGAAATTAGTTATCGTTCATCATTTTTGGATAATAAACATTTTTCTTATCTGAAAACGAGTTGAAAATTAGACAAAAAGCTGTAACTTACATCAAAATGAGAACAACTATCGAATACGTGGCACGAATTTGCCAGAAGAAAAGATCGTAATTTGAGTTCCGGTCTTTTCGCTCGGTAAAATCTAGGAGGAAGAAATATCTCGTACTATTTGAAAAAAATCTCTTCGGAGTCGAGGTTTTCTTGATTTGTAAACTCCTTGAGCCCGGAACTGATTTACCAAGGAAGAAAACTGTAAGTCCGGTCGTAGGCTTCGGTACAGTTCGTAAATGGCCGTAATAAGGTCCATGAACCTGGACCCGCCACAAGCGATTTTGAGGAAGGTGATTATTGGATAATTCAGAGCTAATTAGAGCTCCTTGCTTGAAAAATCCGATTTAAACCTATCACCTGGTCAATCATTATGAATCAGATTTTTATCCAGGAATTTTCCTATTTGATCTTATTCAAATCTAATCGGTTTGAATAGGAAATTTGTATTCAATAAGATAATCAGAAAATTCGGATCATGTACATACGGATTTACTGATCACATCCCATTAAGTAAGAATTTCCTATTCAAATCGATTATATTTGAATGAAATCAAAAGGAAAATTCTTGGACGAAAATCTAATTCAAACTGATTGACGGGTTGATAAGTTTAAATGGGATTTTTCGAGCAGGGCTCCGCTGGAAATGCCAGAAACTGTGGTGGTTCCAGGTTCATGAGAATCTAGAACCACCACAAAGTAGGATGAGGTGTTTTCGAAAAATTTGACATACGAGAATTTGGAGCTAATTAAGAGCTCTATGAATCCCATATGAGGATTTTTGAAAAACCGTCCCGGATCATGGACCATATTAAAATCTAATCGATCGAACTTCTCATTGTTTCCACGTTTTTTCAATTTTATCATGCTGGAATTCTCAGAGCTCCAAAAAAGCTCCAAATTCCCATATATCATTTTCCCCGAGAAACTTTCAGCATATCATCTCATGAGGATCAAATTTCTTTCTCTGCTCCGTAGCAGCTTCGATATGGACTGTGAAGTTCAAATTCCACTGCCCACTGCCTAGATTTATGAATTCTCACTAATTCACAAATCAATCGATTACAGGAAAGATTGTGTGTTAGTGGCTATGGTATCGCCCCCTACAATCTCGGCTGGCGGACGTGAAACTTTTCTGTTCATTGGGGCTTGGGTACCCTGATAGGGACACTCGACCAGGATGTGGAATAACAGTTTACACGTTGTATTGTTTTGCATAAAATATATTTCAGAATTTATGATCAGTCTTGGGGTGATGCTATTTAATAACACAGGCCAACAAAAGTTTGCAAATTTTAGTAACAGAGACTAGTACACACTGTTCCGAAGCATTTTGGTGCGCTGCATCCGAATCTGGCTGCAGAATTGCTCCATCACGTCAGGTTCCAGAGATATTTCCACTTGAAAGTGTGAAAAACACTGTTTTTCGACATATTTGAGGTCACTGCGAGTCAAGAGGGAATTTTTCCTCACAAAACTAGTAGGTGCATCTCATAGTATGATTCGTTCTCTTTCAAGTGCCGTTGAGTTTGCTCGAATATCTTTTTTTTTTTCATTGAGATACGACAATTTGAAAATTGTGTTTCAACATATTTACTGAACACGGAGAAAAAGGAATTCGCTGCCACAGCGAAATCTACTTTTGCTGGGTTCTTTTTGCCAGAGCAGCGAATTTTTAGCTGTGGCAACAAAAAATGTTTGCTATCCCAGCAAAATTCGTTTGCTATTCTGTATATAATACTGAAAATTTGCTGGCGGAGCAAACATTTTTTGCTGCAACAGCTAAAAAATTGCTGTCGTAGCTAACACGATTGCTGTTATAGCAAATTTTTAGCTAGGTCAGCAAAAAATTTTGCTATTCTATATATAATACCTCGATTTGCTGCGTCAGCAAATTTTTTCTCTCCGTGAATACATAAACACAAATTTCAAATTGTTGTATCCCGATGAAGAAAAAAAAGATATTCGAGCAAACTCAACGACATTTGAAGGAGCATGACTCATACTTTCAGATGCATTTACTAGTTTTGTGAGAAAAAATCACTTCTTGGTTTTATGTAACTTCAAGCATGTCGAAAAACAGTGTTTCTCAGATTTTCAGGTTGAAATTCAGGGTAAAATATCTCAAAAACCTGGAATATCACAAGAATAGTAAGTGTACCTCAAAGTTTAAGTCATTCTCTTTCAAATGCCGTTGAGTTTGTTGAAATATGTTTTTTTTTTTTTTTTTCATTGAAATACGATAATTTGACATTTGGATGTCTATGTATCAGGGGGGTGCAACTCATCTAATCACCTTCAAATGTTTCACGAAACGTTTTGTCACCACAGTAAACTTCACTTGAAGTCCGTGAACGACGCTGTCTGTAGCTAAGTCAAAATCACGTGATGTTATTTTTGTACACTACCCACGTGACTTTTTCTGATAGTACAATCAGCGTCTCTTGCGGACAGTTTGGGAAATATCGAATGGTGACAAAACGTTACGTATAGTTTTTATCGAGTTGCACCCCCCTGGTTCGATCTTTGTTCCAGCCCTGGTAGAAATATTCTATCGAATCCCATTACGAATGGTGAAATTTCTGATCAAATACCACAGAATTTCATTGAAACCTATTCATTTTCTCATTCGTCAATGAGATTTTATAGAATATTTGTAACAGGGAGGAACTGCTAGGGGGTCGTCCACATCTTACGTCAAACGTAAGAGGGGAGGGGTGGGGGGGTTGAAAATTGTGACAATGTGTGACAGGAGGATCAGGGGGGGGGGGTCAAGAAAATTCGTGACATCACAGTTACAGCATGCCAAACTGGTGGCAAAGAATATTTACTTATTATTTTTCAATACCCAAGTAACACTAGATATTGTGAAAATATTCAAAATAAAAAAGTTTTGAGAATAGGCTGTTGTTAAAATGCACTAAATATTCATAGAAAGTTTATAGAATAATCACATAAGACGCCCCGTTGAAAAGGTCTTATAAATGCTGATACATTCTGATAAACTCCTGGACAAAAGCACACCAAAATCTCATAGGGAATTTTCATTTTAAACGTCTTTATGAGATTTTCCACGATTGCTTATAAAACCTGATAAATTCCACTTTTGTGCTTATTGATTCGTATAATGGCATTATAAAATCTCATAAACCCCTGGACAAATGCTCATATAAAATCTCATCAAGTCTCATAGATTCCACGTATCAGTTTCTATGAGATCTTTTCCATAGGGTGGTTTTAAGTATTTATAAAGGGTATATCCCAGGTAGGAATTAACAAATGGCCCAAGCTTGGTGAAAGCTTGGGATGATAACCTCGTGCCAGGCTTGGTACTCAATATTGGGCCTGAATGCAATGCCAAGCATGGCCCAATGTCTAATGATATATGTATTATGAGTATTTTGGAGCCTTGGCTCATACGATTAAACCGGACCTGGCCCAAGTTGTGTATATTAACTTTTGCCATGCTTCAACCTGATTCTTCAAACATACTTCTTGGAGAAAAATATAACGTCATTTTTCATGCCATCCCTGTTGAAAATTTCACATAGAAAACGATAAGATTTTTAGCAGGGATATCGGTACAACTCTGTAAAAATCACAAACATGCAGATGTGGCATAGGTTCTCAAATAAACATTGGTTGTACATTGGCCCAATATTGGTTCACCATGCTTGACAGTTTAATGTTTTGCCAAGCTTCAACTACTCGTTGTACTGACATTCCCTACGAAACGTGGTATAAATTCTCAAATAACAAATGGTTCAACATTGGGCCGATATTGGTTCGCCATGCTTGGCAGCTTAATGTTTTGCCAATCTTGAAGCACTTGTTGTACAGGCATTCCTTATGAAACATGGTGTGGGTTCTCAAATAACAAACGGTTTTATATTGAGTTGATATTGCTTCGCAATGTTTGGCAGCCCAGAATTTTGCCAAGCTTGCACCAGTTGTCATATTGGCATTTCCTATGGAACCCGGTATGGCTTCTAGAATGAACAACGGTTGTATATTGGACCAATATTGGTCCGCGATGCTTGGCAGCCCAGTATTTGGTCAATATTGGCATTTCCTACCTGGGATAGAACGTCTGAAGCGTTCAATCGAGTTAAAAAAAAGTTCATAAAAAGTTTGATTGGAACTTGCAGAATTCATTGTGAATTCTTGAATATTCTTTTCGAACTTCCATGCTGTGCACCAATATGGTGGATAAAAATTTCAAAATACCCCGAATTTTCTTGAAACTCTTCACTGGGGGGTCTTTGGGGTCGCTGATCACGAATCTGGAATCAAATTGTGAAAATTCAAGATGGCGTATGCGATATGGCGGATAGAAAATTCAAAATTGATCGAATTCCCTTGAAACTCTCCAATCAGGGATTTTCAGGACGGCTGATTACTAATTGGGAGTAAAAAAATTTTGAATCAAGGATGGTGGTCGAAAATTTACACACATAGTTATAAGTTAACAAACATCTATCAGAATCCCCTGAAATTCACCACTTGGAGGTTCTTAGAGTGATTGATTTTCAGATTTCAAAATTTAGATGCATATCCTCTACTTTTAGGGGTACCGGTGCCCCTAAAGCGGTACCGGTTTAGGGCACACCGGTGCCCCAAAGCGGCTAAAAGTACTTTTAGCGATGCTTTTAGGTGCCGGATTAATGTATGGGCCTAGATCGGCCTGGGCCAGGGGCCTCGAGCTCCTGGGGGGGCCTCAAATTTTCAAAGTTAAAAAGAAAGAGAATACCCTACAAAAATTTCCTTACAAGGGGCCTCATATGCTCAAGCGCACAGGGGCCTCGATAACCATTAATCCCGCACTGATCACTACCAATGGAACAATAACTATTGAATTAACTCAATATATCTATTGAACGTAATTGAACTCATATACCTTATCCCTATACTTATTTTCACGAAATTCCGAAATCGACTTTTAGCCAGCTTCGAACGTGATATGACTCACTGTGCGCCATATTGAATCTACAAAGCCGAATATGGTTTTCTTAATTCCAAGTGTGCAATCAGCACCCTCCAAAATCTCCGAGTGGCGAAAATGTTGAGCGAATCCTATGGATTTAAAAATGTCCGTCCAGCATATCAGACCCGCCATTTTGAATTTTATATTTCAATTACCAAATCCGTAATGAGTCACTTCGGAAAGCCCCTGAGTAACAAGTTGCAAAATGTTCTGGTGCAATTTTTAATTTTTGTGATTTTTTCTTGTCATCTACTTCACGGTGAATGGGGTTTACACAACATATTTATACTTTATCGGACGTTTTCTGCAAGAAGCGCAAAAAAAGCGCCGATTGAACTTCTAGTACACAACAATAGTAACACATTAATCCTAGTCTGGGGTGAATTGAACGCGGAACGTCGCGGAACGACCTCTTGTTAGCGTAGACAAAATGAAAATTCCATAGAAAATATTCATAAAATCATGCACCCATGCCTTGTAACACATCGTTTTCCTTGTTCTGTTCCTTTTCTAATTGTAGTGAAGTTATGAGATGAAGAAACCACGCATATTGTGGTGAATTTTCTCAGCTGGATTAAAATACTTAGAAATTTTCAACATAGCTTCATCCACTTTTGATATGCAATTGTTCATTTTCAAATTACCACCAATTGAACACTAATGTTTGGATCCCCTTAATATGTTCACCAAGTGCACTTGAACTTATATACTTCATCTCCATAAACTTGTTTTTAAAAAATCTGGATTCGACTTTTGGCCAGTTTTTCCAGTCATCTGGCCCACTGTGCTGTGTAGGTAGTTCGATAACATGTTCTAAATAGTGTGATTTGAATATTTCATTATTATCGACAGAATGGTTATAGAATACTCTATGAATATACTTATATTCCATGTGTATCCAATAGCTTTCTTGTTGTGTCAGACACTTCAAGAGAAGAGTACAGGATTTTGAAATCCACCATTATCCTAATATATATCTATATATTTTGAAGTCGAAATTATTAACTTCATTGTATCGATTAATTGTTGAGGATAAAGTGAACATTCGATACTTATGTTTTTAAATACTCATATAAATGTGAACAATTAAAAATATCCTTACAAATAATAATTCAAGAGCTGATAATGGTTCTTAAAAACGCCTGAAGTGGTATTCGCTGATATATAAATGTTTTTATGAATATTTCTTGGTGAAAATTTGTACTTCTCAAATGTTCTCCCACAAACCATGATATGACATCACAACGGGAGAGGGGTGGGGGGGGGGGTGAAGTGTACGACCCTTAGGATTCATCCACATCTGTCTGGCATTTCCAACAATTGTCCGAATTGTCCGAACATTCCTCAATAAATTCACAGTTGTTCATCTTGACTGAAATTGACAAGATCTCTTCTCTACAACACTCATCTCAATAGCAACAGGATTGTTTGATTTTCCAAAACCAGTAATCCATTTCTCGACCTCACCTCTCACCGCGCGCAATGATTTCGATTTTCTTGGAACCCCAGAGGATGCTGGTCGTGGCGACGATAGCAGCGGCTTCGATTCAAAATATTGTTCTACTGCAATTGATTTGAGTTCGAGGCCCCGGAACGAGTTGAGCCAATAAAGAAAGAAAGAAAGAAAAGAAGGAGCAGGGAAGACTCGAAGAATAATATATGTGGAAAAGAAAAAAAAAAGCCTGAGGAGAACGAACACGAGCGTGACGAGGTCGCGCGTGAACCGCAACGCAACCAGGCGAAGCAACGCGAAGCACCGTCGAAAACTACGACGACAACAACGGTTGACGGCGATGCATACTATCTCGAACCGAACAGTCTCTCGACAGTCTAGCACGAGCTGTCGCTCAGGAGACATCAGAGGTGACTTGCTTGTTTCAAGGTAGGCCTCCACACACTTCTTTTCTCTCCCACATTATCCCATCGTCACTTATTCGATATAAAATTCGATACAACAACAACAACAATAATTGTCTCTTATTATAACTCTCTCTTCATCTCTCGTATCATTATAACTTAATAATCATGTTTTATCAATCCAATCGTTTGTTATTGAATATGTATATATACACGTGTGTATATCTACGTCCCAGTGCACCGGTGCGGTCGATGATCCTCTCTTCTTTTCCTCTCTCTCTATCTCTATCTCTCTCTTTGATCAAATCAACAACAATCGTATTATGTAGAGATAATTACAATAAAGAAGGTATATTATTCGAACGGTACCCTCTATCTTCTATAAATCTTGTGTTGTGCGAGCCACACACGTTTCTTGGCGAAAGAAAAATTGGTCCAGTGAAAGTGTCGTATGTAAGAAGAAGGATCGCGAGTTGTAACCAGTTTATTGAATGACCAGTTTGTTGTGACCAATGAAATTCTATTGGAAAAATAAAAAAAAACAAACTCTGCACGTTGTTATGCGCACATTGTTCGATCGATTGGTAAACAAACCAGAGGATTATTCTTCAGGTATTTAAATACACGTGGTGTATGGTGTGATGCGATGTGATGATGTGACGCGATGCCCCGCTGTTCTTTCTCGTTCCTCGATCCACGACACATCACTTGTGAAATGTGTTTTTTTTCTCTTTATATAGTTACCAACTTGTTTTTCGAAGTGTCAGTGAAATGGTACCGTGAAAAGTCTGACTATCCCCAAGTGTATACGTGTGATACGATTCTCCTTTAAATTGATCGATTCCTATCGAAATTATCCACGGAAATTTCTCGAAATAATCTGAATCATCGTCTATATTAAACCACGAAACTCTACAATCGAGTTTCAAGGGGAAAAAAAAGATGTCGTACAAAAACGTACGAATCTCTTTATCGAATTTCATTTTCCTTTTTGTGAAATCATATTTTTTTATATCCTCTGTTGTAGCCGTTGGAAAGAAAATACAGATACTACTTGTGTCAACTCGCATATTGAATAATAATAACAAATCCAAATACGGGTGGTGGTGTTTTATTCGAGCAAGAGTGCGAATGAGTTATGTTAACCGCGAGGCGAGGCATCATCATCTTCATCTTCATCGTTTAATTAACTAGATTCGTCTCGACGATGCTTGTGGGTTTTTTGTTTCTTCCTTGCCAACTAACTACCACTCTACCACCACCCAGCGACAAAAGTACGGAAAAAGGAACACTACTACTGACTGATCATCGCTGAGTTTTCCACTGATATGGGATTATCGAATACAATAAACCGAGAGAATCGTACAATACAAATGCTAATGACAGAAGAAACAGATACAGAGACAACTTATCAATCACATGCCTGTTTTTTGTTTGACGATTTACAATTTAATCGCTCCGTTAATAACTCTAATACGCGCGCTCTTATAAATTGATGACGAGAGATGATTTTTTGTTGAAAATTTATTAATAAGATATTCGAAAAATAAGAACCAGATGTATCCGCGTGTATCGTTGGTATGCATATAATAACAATTGATTATCATTCCGAGTATACGAATACGAAATATATGTAAGAAGAAAACCAGTCGAGCGAGGATCAGCGTTTTACGAGTTTTCTCCATCTATCCGTCCATTCATTCATCCCACATAAACTTATTCGCAACATCATAACTGTTCTATGGAAACTTTCCACATTTGAATGTATTCTTTGACTACGTTTCAAATGCCTGGTGTGTGTTTTTTTCTTGTTTTCATCTTCCTCGGTTCGCCGAGAGAAGGTTGCCGTGACGTGTTTGTGTGTATAAACCCGCGTAACACTGCGCAACAGAATCACTACGGCAATATTTGACGGATTTATTGTAATCTCTATGACCTATACGCACGATGAAAGACAAGTTTACCTCGCGTTCGTCACGGAAGAATATGATATGAAGATATATGCGACTTCCGTGAACTCTTTTCCGGTTCGTTGATAAGGAGAGTATCCTTTTTTGGGTGTAGAGATAGTAAGCTTGATTCCTGGAGGAAACTTTTCAATCATACCACAGAACTTGAGTTTTTTCATTATCCATTCTTTCGAATAGACCAGAAAAAGACAACTCTGAATTTTATCTCATATCGTTTCAAGAGAACATGTTTTTGGATGCTGCTCTTCTTTCTCACAGAAGTCTCTTCAAAAAACAATACTTGTTGCGTAGCTCAGTTTGTTTTCGATTGGAAGCAGAGAAGAGAAATCTCGGTACAGGCAAATTTTCAATTTTTCCTTCATCTTTTTAAACTTCTTTGCCCCTCCTCCGGTTAAAATAACGCTCTCCGAGGCTGCAAAATGATAGAGAAAAAAGATTTAGCATCAAAACACACGTAGATGTGAATCTAAGAATTTCTCCCTGGAATAACAATTTTTAACCTGGCAAAGATCGCTCATTATTGTCGCAAATGGATAATGATAATCATAAATTCAAGGAATACAAGGAAAAAGTGTAATAATATATCGTGAGTGTTGTTTGTAAATAACGCACGGAATCTCAATCTCATTATACGAAAAGACTATGGACCGAAGCAATGAAATCCATTCCGTATATGATACGATTTAAATAAAATATGCTAATCGACGTAAACAATCCTTGTTGTCATTTGATTGAGATTGCAAAGGGGAAGACGCAACCTGTACTTTTAAATTTTCTGAATGTATCTTAGAATTATAATTCAAAAACTAACATTATCGTTATTCTAAAGCGTGGAATTATTTAAACATTAAATTTACGCAACACTCCGATAAACCACCTCGATTCGCATTTCGAAAAATAAATATCCATCCTCTTCTTTTTTCTGCAACGCCAAATTCATATCCGGTACTCGCAGACTTTGGGATTTCTCTGGGCCGATAATAATAATTCTGCTAGAAAATATTGAAATTCCTTTCATTCCTTCAACACGTTTATGCCTCTCTTTTCTTCACTTTCCGACATTGTCGATTCAAACATTTGCTTCATTTTTAAACCACTTTATGACGGAATGAATACAATAAAACCTCTGTTTTGTTTTTTACGATTTTTGTCAAAAGTGATTTCACTATGACATTCATTCGTATTATGTAAATTTAATACCACTTTCATCTCTTCTATTATTATTTCTTTTACTTTCTCAGTCGCTATTGCTTTATTTTGAATTCTTTGCTTGTCCGAAACTGGAATTGTTTAGGTAAAATCATTGAGAGTCGTCGCAAATGGTCGTTATCCTAAGTGAATTCTTCTCTTCTTCTCGAATATCTTGCGCTCGGACTACGTCGTAGGACACTTGCCAAATGATTCGACTAGTTAGCAGCTAGAAAATAGGTTACGAATTAACACATGTTCTCAACGATATAAATCGTTTCAAGATTCACATCTCGTTATTGCGTTGATGATTACAGAGTCTCGTATCTAAATTCAGATATTGTAGACCCTTGAGAGAAAAACAACCTGTTGAACATCAATGATTTTGAATAAAGATACACCGAATTTTCAAATCCTAAAACATTCAAAACAAATTTGCAATGTTATATATGAAGCAAATTATCAAAGAAATTCAAATATTTTCTCACAACATAACCTTTCAGTATCACAATATCAAATATTCGAATTCGATCCTGTACGACCAAGAAGTTTTTTGTGTTTTCAAAATCTCGTATCAACAAAAACCCTCGAGTCATCAAAATCGTATAAAATAAAAAAGAAAAGATAAGGTGTTTGTTTTTCGTCTATTTGAGAAAAAAAAAATCGATCACTATTCCACCCATTCAGACTATTTCAGACGTCAAAACAATGTCACGTTTTACAACCTAACCTAACAACATCGTACACAACAACCCGTGACGCTGAACCGATAAAACAACGGAACAAAGTTTCTCACAGCGCGGTGCAGGAAAGAATTAGAGAGATAGATACAGAGGGGGAGAGAGGAGAGAAAAAAAACAAGAAAATTATAAATGAGATATACGCGCGTGTATAATTTCAACTATATAGTCGTCCATCGAAAGAAAAAAAGAAAACAGTGGATGCGCAACGTCACGCACGCGAAAGTCTTTTAGATATGACAGAGTTGGTGGATGTTATCAAAATCAATGGTTGTTGTTGAATAATTGGTTTTTTTTTATACAACAAAACAAATTCTCTACAAGTTTTATACGTCTCGAATTTTGAAATTCATGTATTCATTACATTAACGTAGCATGTAGTACGTATTACGTTGTAAAGTGAAGTATACTTGAAAAGTTAACCTCAAAATCAGTGAATTCATTCATTCATACGTATACATACATTATTTATATTATAACTAAAATTTCAAATAAATTTTCCAGTGAATGAACAAGAGAAGATGCCTGGCCACCGTCAGCCTATGTCCTTAGAGGGACTTAGTTTGGGACGAGTGTGTCAACAATTGGATCAAACATGCAGAAAATTGCAAATCCTTTCGCAAGATTCGTCAACGGCGCACGTTCTTGCATTCGCGAAGCAAACTATCAGACCGTATTATATCAACGCTTTGCCAGCTAGATTGAGATCGGAAGTGATAGAGGAGACTTCGAGAATGTTATACGGACCCTCGTCGGATGGATCGACGTTGATCTCAGGCCCAGCGCCGCTGTATCTACTAGCTCTCCTTCTCGGCCACGACATAAAGCACTTGAAAGTGAATTTATGTTGTTATTACGGCTGCAGTCATCAAACTTCTTTATTGAAATTACTCGCGACGGAAGGAGTTGGATTAGAATCCCTGGAATTGGCTCGTTCCGCTCTTCTAAGATTGGATTGTAAACTATTAAGATCGGCGCTGACGAATATGACGAATTTGATGAGTTTGACGTTACGCAATATAGCCAGCGACGCTGTTCTCCAAGTAGTCGGAAAATCTTGTCCAAGACTGATAGTTCTAGACGTTGCCAGTTCGAGACAAGTAACTGACGTGGGTTTGAAACAATTATTGTTACAAGTAGAACTTAGAGACAAAGTGCCTCACGTTGCGATGCGCGAACCCACCAGTTGGTCTCGACTCAAAGCCCTTCTCTCCAAAATCAAAATGAAAAGTTCGAAATCCGGTAAAAAGGAGAAACAAGGAGTTTTGTTGGAATACTGCGAGAGTAGAAATTTCCTTTGCAATACCCTCAGAGTACTCAACGTGGCGAATACCAGTGTGACCAGCGCGGGAGTACTTTTAGCTCTCGTACACGTTCCGCAATTGGAATCCCTCGCCGAGTACAGTCACATGGGCAGAGTTGTGGAAATTATGAACAGAGGTCTTATCGGTTTCAAAACTCCCTTTAGTTTGACCCAAGCGAGAAGCAGCAGAACCACGCCGACTCGTCTGGAACTATTGGCTCAAGCTTGTCCCAAAGTCGAAAAATTACACATCCTGGAACCTCATCATCCCCCCGAAGCACTGCGCCTTTTTCCCTACATAACATCCCTCAGCGTCCACAGTATACCCGCTCAAAGAGAATGGCTGGATGGATTTTACAATTACCTTCGCACCAATGGACACAATTTGCGAGAGCTTAATCTTCGTATAACGCAAAACGAGACCCCCTTGCAGATGGATTTGAAGGAAATCTTTACCAGTTGTCCGAATTTGAGAGTATTAACGGAAGACGGACCGAATATAATTTGGACGGAAGGATCGGATCCACCTCAACTGAAGTATCTCAAAAAGGTTCAACTGGGTCGCACGGTCAGTGCCACAGCGATAACCAAAATTCTCTCCCTCGCTCCGGAATTAACAGCCCTCCACGTTCACAGTTGCTACGATTTGACCAACGAACATTTAGAAAAATTATTATGCCCTCCAAGCACGGGGGCTGGTAATAATAACAACAACAGATCCTCGAGAACCACTCGCAAATCCGACAACAACTGTCTCGTGCAAAATTTAACGTGTTTCTATATATACGAAGCGAGCAAAGTGTCCGCGACGACGGTACTGAACATGTTCAAAAGTTGCAAGAGATTACGAAGAATCGGCAATCTGGCCAATTGGGGCCTCGACTGCGAGGGCGTAAGAATGTTGAGGACGACCTTAGCCCGCGCCAATCTGGACGTCGATTTGTGCCCTGGATCCCACTGGTTTTGGAGCAATTGTATCTCATAACGCATCATATCGTTAATACAAGGCTGATTATTATTATTATTACTATTAATATTAGTAGCCTTCTAAAAGAATATTTTGAAAAGTAAAAACAACAACCATGACACAACTTGGGGTTCGATATTTTTTCAAAATAGGGCTGTCAATTGATCAGTATTAGAAAATCAATGTTCCCGATGAAAGTCAAATCTTTTGTAGCGGAATGTACAATAACATTTTATAACATTTTGTATTTGGAATTTTCAATGGCTACGAGACGAGCTTTACTCGAAAATCTCTACGTAACGAATTGTAATAGTCGATACAAATATTCTATAGTCATTCACGTTTATATACGTTCTATATATTATTATTATTATTATTATTATTATTATCACTACCCGCAATAAAGCTTGCTTGCTTTCTTTCTCTACGTTGCTGGGTTTGTTGTTCTCCCCCTCCCCCACCCCTCTGGACATATAGAAATAGGTTCAAAACTTACTTCAATCAGACCGTGAGATTGGAGCAACAAATTGATGAGTTTGGTATCCGTTTGAAAAATCTTATAAGTCATGTGCAGCTGTTTGGCCGGCGGTTCGTCGGGAGGGATGGATAATGCGGAACACCTGTAATACGAGTTCAATGAAAATACCAGTCAAACTAAACATACATTTTACAATATCATTTGCATTTCGATACTCACTTGAAACGCAAAACTGGGGTCTTGCTTCCATTTGGTCCATTCAACAGCCATTCGTTGTTGTTATGCGAGCTTCTATCCTTCGTCGGGCTGTGAAAATATTATGAATATATTATCGTTATCAAAATACAAAGTTGAGATCATCGTTATTTAATATGAAATCATCGCATGGTGTTTAATCGAGAGGAATGTTATTGATATACCAAGAGTCGATAAGAAAGGAATCTCTCTGGAGAACTTGGGAAAATGAATTTGTGAAACGCTGTGTTGTAATGTTAATGTTGTTACGGTTAACGATTTCTTCATAAATTTACAACTTTCACAAATGAAAATATAGACGTGGTGAGTATTTTTATGATATAAGAGAAGATATAAATATTGAAATTGATTTATTATTCACCTTTCAGAGATGTCCAGAGGTGGTTTACTATGGGTGTAGGATTCCAAGGCTTCCTCGCTGCTATTCGATAACTGTGATATACCAGAAAAACTGGAAGACGACATCAATTCTTTCGCACGCTTGCTCTCCAACTTTCCATCGGAGTTTCGTGATAGCATCGTGCTAAATTTCCTTCTCTGAAAACAAAGAAAACACACCACTGCTTATCGTTATTTGATTCTTACATTGGTTGTATAACAACATTTATATTTGCGAGGAAGTAATTAATATTGCAGGTAGATCGTTTTACGCCGGGGGACATTCTTTGCTTTCATAATGAAGAATCAATGCATGAATTAAATTCTTCAACGCCCTTGTATAACGAAATAATAATGAGAGAAGAATCATTCTCGTACATCTATCTATCGATTATAACTTTCTATTGTTACTCGAAGAAGAGTGTAGGCGAGGAATTCTTCTACTCTTCATTTTGTATACTCTTACGTCGTTTGCAAACATGCTACAAGATTCAAAAATACCATTGAGAATTGATTTTTCCTAATCCCTCGAATCGAATCTTTTTATATAAAAAAAGAAGAAAAAATGTTATCGCACTTCCACGCTTTTGAACAATTGAAATAACAACAACTGGGAACGTTTCTTCGAGGAAAAATGAAAATTCCGATCCTGGTGAAATCATGCACATTTTCATACAAAAAGATATATGCAAATGATATACGTTGCATTCATGCGGGAGGCATATTGTGTGTGTAAGAAGTAACAATGAATCATCACCTGGTTACTCATTTGACGATGTGAGAAGAAATACTTGTTTTTTTGGGGGGAACACCACCCCTAGGTTGGCCAAGTATGTATCGTGGTGCGAGGTATACTTGCGTGATCTAAATATGCGTGTTTTATGAACATGTTTTATGAAATGCAAAATACCAAGGGGAAAGATGGGGAGAAAATATTATTCTTTGTAGATAAAAGTCTCTGTATTTTGTGTGTCTTGAGATGGGAAGAGAGAGAACGAGGAGAAAACGTGCAAGAAAAACAATATATATTGCTGTGGGTGTGTGTTTTTTTTTTTATACATAAAATATCCATTGGTGGTTCATTGAGGAATTCATTGGGATGCATAGTTTTTAATCGAACGCACAGTATGCGCCATGCGATACGTGTGAGCTTATCAAGATTTTTCAAGGTAGGGTTTAAGGACTGTCTTCACGACGCGTATGCATAACACATGAGAGCCTTAGAAACTAAGTCATATGAGCTAGTTTTAATGATACAGGTGATTTTATGCTCTATTATTAGGTACGATATTTTATGCGGTACAAGGGTGATATACATCGTGCTATATACATTTTAAATACGGCCATGTGTTGGTATAAATAGAACACAGGGTTTGTACGGAACCTTCGAAACTTGGAGGATTCATGGAATTTTCAGATATTTCAATGTTTCTCCATCTTTAATCAAATCTAAACGATGAATAAAGAGAAAACACGGAAAAACATGAAGAGCGAAAATATAGTTTTCTTAAGTGCATAATAAAGACAATGAGGTGCCCAATAAGAATATTTCTCTTCAAAATTTTTAACCATAAATATTACTCTACAAATTTCTGCATTACTCTGCAAAATGGTACATAATTCTTCCAATCTTCGCAATATTTTATGAATTTCTCCACAAAATTCGTACAAAACTCGCCAAATCTCCATATTACATTAAATACTTCTCTGCATATTTCTGCATTACTCTACAAATCTCTGTTTTATCTATTCACTTTTGTTTGAGAAAAAAAATGTTTGTTCAGAGTTTATCTCTACAAATCTCCTTCCAGTTCGACTTGAATGACATTACGGAAGAGACACCACATTGAAAGTCCATTTTTAGGAACTTTCCTCAGTGAGGATCGAACCCGGGTCCTGCGAGTGAGAAGCAAAGCCTCTATCACATCAGCGGATCTCCGAGATGACTACAGTAATCTTGAAGTACCACTTATGGGAATCATCGCAATGGAAAATTTTGAAAAATTCGTTTTCGTGAGGTATAGACCAATCAATTCAGAATCTTCTGAAACGAAAAATGAATAGGTCGTGGGAGAGGGGATTTTTTTCACCTCAACTTGTAAATTTTTCCAAGTGCTGAGTCAAATCGATAGAAAATTTTGAAAGTTCGTCCCTGTAAGATATAGACCAATCGATTCAGAATCTTATGAAACGAAAAATGAGTAGATCGTGGGAGAAAGGTTTTTTTCGAGGCCGACTAGTGAATTTTACTTAAGTTGTTTTGAGTCGATTGAAAAATTTGAAAAAATTCACTTTATCTCCGCAAATGCGATTTGAGGAAAATTTATGAATTTGTATAGAAAACTCAACTCTCCGCCACAAGCCGTAATATTCTTGGAATAGACAAATAAAGAGAAAATTCAAATTTTTTTCTGCAAATGTAGTTTGCAGAGAAATGTATGAATTCGTGGAGAAAATTCCTTTCCCCATCAAATGTTTCCACCATTTATCAAGTAGAAAAATGTTGAGAAAATTCAATATTTCTCAACAAAACAACTTCGACCAATAAGTTGGAAATGTACAGAGAAACCTTTACTGGTAATAGAAATTTTCAGAAATATGCAGAATTTCACAGAGTTTTGGAAGATGAATCTGTTGAGAAAATTCTTTCTTTCTCTAAGAATTGCGATAATGAAGTGTTGAAGAGAAATATTTTTATTGGGGGTTCAACATTTATTTGGTGGAATTTTATTCGAAAAACAATGAAAAATTATCAATACTTGATCATGGTTCACACTGACCTGGAAAATCAGGGAAAATATAAAATTTTAATGCAATGTAAAAATTCTGAAGAATTTTTCTCCATAAATCCTTCAATTATGAGGAAATTTGTATTTTGCTGAGAATGAAGGATTTTTTACCCTTATTTTTGAAGACCGTTCCTTCTTGTAGGAATCGAATTCCTCAGAAATTAACGAATGAATCATTGAATCATACTAAAGGCCTCTAAAAAAACTGTGCTACACGCAGAATAATCAGAACTTGTATCAACATTCGGTCACGATTTTCTGTCAATGGAAGAACGTATGTGCAATTTGTCTATTCCTACCTCAATTCTCACAAATGCATATGAACAATACTTTTCAATTTTATGAAGATCCAATCTTCGAGATTTCATGGGAAGTAACAAAAATCTGGCAATTTTCGCTATGAATTCAAATTCAGCAACTCGACAAACATGAAGAGAAAACCTTTTATTCGACTTCCAACATGTTACTGGCATATTATTAGGTGTGCAAGTTGAAACTCGGCTTTAACCCATTAGCGCCTGAACGGACACTTTTGGTCACCAAATTTCAGAGATTCATTGTACAATGAACTTGGTCGAAAAAAAAATTCTTGAGCCACTGTATCCTATGTTTTGAAGGTCGCTCTTTCGAATGGTGATGTTCAGAAGTCCCTAAAATGAGTTTTTTTCGTGTTAAAATTGCAAATTACAAAAGAAACACTGTTGTTTTGAAAAAAAAAATTTTTCAAGATCATGTTTTTGTTTGCTTTTGCATTTTTCTACATACTTAACACCGATAAATATTGCGTCCATGGAACCTCATCTGAAAGTTATTGGCTCAAGATTAATAAAAAAAAATGTTCATCCATACAAAAAGGCGTCTAAAACAATAAATTTTACTCTTAAGGGGATACGAGCGGTCCAATTCTTTCGAGACAAAGTACGTGAAAATGCATGCATCGATTCAAAATATCTCTCTGTACAGCATTTCTTCAGCATCTCAAGAAATGCTGTACAGAGAGATATTTCGAATCGATGCACGCATTTTCACGTACTTTGTCTCGAAAAAATTCAGAAAAGCCCAGCCGCTCGTATCCCCTTAATCTTCAGCAATTTTTTTCTCGATTTCTAAGGACTTTAGAAAAAATTTCCTAAGCACAAAAACGTCTTAAAATTGGTTAAAGAATACCCTCAAATTATTTCAAAACCGTCAAAAAACACTTTTGATTTTCCGGAATATGGAAAAATTGTTTCAAAAATCTGAAAAAATTTGAGGGTATTGTTTGACTGATTTTAAGACTTTTTCGTTCCCACAAAATTTCCCCGCAAGTCCATACACTGAGAAAACAGATATCTTGAAAAATACCATAATTTATGGATTTTCAGCGCTGGTCTGACCCGAGTCGGAATATTCACTTGCATGAATCTCTAAAAGTACCATAATTTCTTGGACTTTTTGAAATAAGTATGGTACCTTCCGTATAAAAGTCCAAGACATTATGGTACTTTTAGAGGTTTTTTCAGGTAAATATTTAGACTCGGTCAGACCAGCGCAGAAAATCCATAAATTATGGTACTTTTTAAGATACCTTTTTCTCCGTGTAGTTATTGAGAAAAAAATCGCTGAAGTGTTTCTGAGGTCTCCAATCATAAAGCTCTTAGGAGTATCGAAAAATATTCTCATTTAGTAAACTACGTGTTGACGTGGATGTGACATTCAAAAGAGTAAATAAGCAAATGACAGTAGTTCATTTACTTTTGATTACTTGAAAGCGTAGAATAGAAATACCCACCCAAGAATTACTATGATATAAAGCTCCTCAAATAATACGGTGCAATATCGAAGTAACGTGGTAGTATATTGATGTAAACAATGTGGAATATCGATATATGGTAAATATTTCTATGTGATAAATGTTTGATTCGATTGCATCTCAATTTGAACAGAATTTGAAATAAATAAATGAAATCACAGATTTATTGAGAAAATATATTTTGATATTTATTACATACTAACCTACATAGCACAAATGTCTCAGTAATATCTCCAGAATATTCTGGAGACATTGTAATACATTGTGCTATATGGGAATAATTACACAATGAAAATGTTGAATTTGTAATTGGTGATCTCACAAACCATTCAGCAATTTTTTTCTCAATAACTGGACTAGCGGGAAAATTTTGTAAGAACAAAAAAGTCTCAAAATCAGTCAAACAATACCCTCAAATTTTTTAAACAATTTTTCAAAAATGCCAATTTTTCCATTTTCTGGAAAATCAAAAATGTTTTTTTACGGATCTGAAAAAATTTGAGGGTATTCTTTGACCAATTTCAATACGTTTTTGTTCTTAGGAAATTTGTCCTAAAGTCCTTAGAAATCGAGAAAAAAATTGCTGAAGATTAAAAGTAAAATTTATTGTTTCGGATACCTTTTTGTATGGATCAACATTTTTTTTTTAATAATCTTAAGCCCATAACTTTTAGTTGACGGTCCATGGAACGGAATATTTATCGGTATTGAGAATGTAGAAAAATGCAAAAGCAAACAAAAACATTGATCTTGAAACGATTTTTGCAATTTTCACACAAAAGAACTCATTTTAGGGATTTCTGAACATCACCATTCGAAAGAGCGACCTTCAAAACATAGGATACAGTGGCTCAAAAATTTTTCTTCGACCAAATTCATTGTACAATGAATCTCTGAAATTTGGTGTCCAAAAGTGTCCGTTCAGGCGCTAATGGGTTCATAAAGAATAGAGAAACATATGAACTTTTACAAAAATAGTACCAAAATTTCAATATCCTACTATTCACCTTTATGAAATTTCGTATGCGACTTTTGGAACGCTCATACGTTTCTCTATTCTCTATCAAGTATTGATAATCTTTCATCGTTCTTCGAATATAATCCCACAATAAAAGTAGACCGTTTTGTCTTCGCATTCTGCATTTAAGAAAAATTTTCAGACTTCAAGAAGTATTCTCAAATTTGTATTGAAGATTACTATATTTTCGAATTTCAAGAATTATTTCTCAATTTCTGTGCTTCGTACGAAGCATGAAGTTGAATGAAAATTCCGGTAATCGGTCGTTGAACCGAATTTCAGATCCGTAAAACTCATATCTTCTAGTCGTATCACGTTCAATCAAAATAACGTTAGTGAATAACGAACGGTTTGGTGTGCGATAAAAGTGCCGGTAGTCGAACGATTAATCAAACCAGAAGGCTATGAAATTTCATATTCAATTACACGATCAAATTTAACTGAAAAATAACGATGGCGAGAATGGAACGAAGAAACTGACAATTCGAGAAATCAGTGTGAGTGGGAAAAAAAGGGAGAATTCAAAGTTGTCAAGGACTCTTCAAAAACAATGATCGATTTTATAGAATCTTTTTTTTTCCTCGAACAAAAATGACCCTGAACTGATTTCAAATTCTTACAAAATTCTTTTCGAAATATTCAATAAATTCTTAAGGAATTCTTCATCGGGAGATGCTTTGAAAATTGTGTTAGAGTTTTAAAATAAATACTTCTTCTTCTCCAAATTCTTAACTAACTAACAACACAGGGATTTATCAAGTACACTTTGCGGATTGATCGAAAACTTTTGATGAAGATTGATATCAGCTGACTCTCTGATAATTCATGAATAATCCATCTAAAATTCTCTTTGGGGACGTCCATTGATCACGTGAGACATTTTTGAGGATTTTTACTCCGCCTCCCCCCCCCCTCCCTCCCTGGTGATATTTTTCAAAAATTGTGCGTTGAATGTAAATGCGTTGGACTATTAAAAATAATGAAAACAAAATTGACTTTTATTTTAGATTAGCAAAGACTAATATTGGAGAATATTACAGTAATTTAAAATCACAGTGATGAAATTCAATTTTTCGAAATTTTTTCAAAATAATTTCACACCGTTTTCTGTTAGAAAAAATATTACGTGATATTCGCTAAGATCCCCTCCCCCCCTCCCTCCCCCAAGTGAGATTTGGAAAGATCTAGCCTGATCCCCTTCCACCCCTTGAACACCTCACGTAATTGATGGACGCCCCCTTATGATCGTATTTTCGTATGGAAAGGGGAAATATTCTCAATTCCGACTGGAATTTTGTTTATCGAGAATAACTGAATTCGCAACTGGGATCCCTAATAGAGTTTTACGATCGGTCAAATAATGGTTCGTAACTGGGCCATAGCCGACGAGACTAATCGTACGGTAATGGCATCCATGAAATGATCGACCGCTGGATGATAACTTGGGGCCAGCAACAGCCAATGCCAATTACACTGAGCCACAAAATTAGAGTGCCCCATTGGTTTAAAGACTGGAATTCATTTTCCCAAAGGTGATTTGGTCTACTCAGTCCAAATCTCTCGATTAGCTCTGGTTTTCAAGATATCCTAACCTAAAAATACGCGAAACAGCGATTTTAGCCTATATTTGAGCATATGTAGCATCAAACTTCTTCTGTTGATCTAAAAACTGTGAACGTCATTCTAAAATATATGCTTCGCCCTTCCGAATGCCGTTGAGTTTGTTCGAATATCTTTTGTATTCGCTGAGATATGGCATTTTGAAATTTTCACATTTAGATGAATTTTCAAACATGGAAATTTCAAAATGTCATATCTCAGCGAATACAAAAGGTATTTGAGCAAACTGAACGGCATTTGAAAGGGCGAAGTTTATACTTTGGAACTAGGACGAAGAAATACACTATAAGAAATTTCTATCGGAAAATTTTCATGCGTTGCGAAAGTAAAAATACTATCATTGGTTCATAATTTTCCTATACATTCATGGTAAAAAATATGTGACTGCACAACACCCGCACTCAGGCTCGAACTCGGGTCGTTTGGGTAGAAAGCGAGCACGCTACGACTTCAGCTGCGGCAACGTGCTCGCTTTCAGTCAGAACTTTCAAGTACATCTTATACGCGATTAATTTCTTTGTCCCATCTCCTTGTCGGGAAATTCCAATTTCTAGTAATAGTATAAGGAAAATTCATATAAAAGTAATGGAATATTCACATCCTCACGTGCAGGGAAATTCCGATTATTTTCTACAGTGTATTTGTCCGCAATTAATTCTCACTGACTTGTCCCGTGAAACAGGCGTTGATTTATAACTTTAACAGGATGTTTCTTGCGTGCGAAGAGCCATTATCCGCAATTATGAGCATATTTTTTTGGGAATTGTGAACAACTTTTGCAAAGAAAAAACCTTTTGTCTGCTGTCGTGATCGAATTTTTTTTCCTGGAAACGGTTTTTATTCGCAATTATGACGAAATTCGTTGGTGATAAATCGCAGAATTTGCAAATCTCAAACCCTCGTCCGCAATAAACACTATGCTTTTGCAGGCATATTAGAGTGAGTTTCTTTGAGACGGAGGTTGTTACAAGTGATTGTGACTGTATTTATTCATGAAAAACATTAAAATCCACAATTGTAAAGATATTGCTCTGCTATTGAGAGATTTATTCGCGATTTTGACTAAGTTTCCATGCGAGAAAAGCGGGTGTCCGCAATTGTGACCATGATAAGTGATTCTACACGGAAAGAAAGGAAACAACTGTACCAGCTACTCACTTTATTAGCACCCTTTTTTCAACCGCTGTAGCTGAAATAATTGCAGCTGTAGCTATTTTTTAGCTGCTGCAATAGGAAATTGTAGCTGTAACTGCACCAGTTTTGTGGTTGATATTTGGATAGCCAAATAATTTAGCTGTTGAATTTTCGCTGCGGCAGCTAAGTGAGTAGCCGTGACAGCTAAAAAATAGCTGCCGTAGTTAATTTTTAGCTATCCAAAAAATAGCTATTCATTTTTTTCCGTGTATCCGCGGTGAGGACTATACATTTGAGGAAAGAAAACCTTTTATTCGCAATCGTGACTTGATTTTCTTGGGGAAACGGTCGTTATACGCAGATGTGACCATACTTGTCGGGAATAAAGGCTCCCATCTGCAATGATGACTGCTCTATTTTGTAATAAATTCCCTTTTTCCGCAATGTTTACAATATATCATTCTGTAATCGAGGCTTTCATATGCGACCATCACCAAGTCTTTTCGAGTCGAAGGTTGTTAAGAGGATACTAGCAGTGCGGCGACAGCCAGATTATTCATTACAAACTACGCACAAACGCCTCAATTGAATCAAAATATCGTTCTGTACAGCATCCCTACTGGATTCAGACAAATGCTGTACAGACTGATATTTTGATTCAATTTAGGCGTTTTTCCGTACACTGTAAAAAATAATCGGAATTTTCCTATACGTATCAAACGGAAAATTCCGATGATGGAATAGGAAACCAATTTCCGGTACATGTGTATGGAATTTCTCATCAATTTAACTGAAACTTCCAAATTTTATGTGATTTCCAATATCATTTTGCAGTATGTTTCCGGTAAAGCGAAGAAAATTCCTATTGCGTGAAAACTTATTCAAGGGTACATTCTACTTTGTTGGGTCAAAATTTTCGATTTCTTTTTTCTTGCATGAATTTGATGTTTGGGGTGTCTAGAATACTGTCTCAAACCCCCGAAGTGAGAGCTGGACTGGTTACGAAGTTACGAGCGATTGTATGTTGTCGCGCGCAAGTAGAGAAGTCGCATGGTTTACACTGAGAAACGCAGAATGAGTCGCACGAACAGAGAATGGCTCGCAGAAACGAATTACTGCAGCAGCAGGATGATTTTGAAGAAACAGAGGGACTACTGTATGGACCAGGAATAGCAGATTAGGCGTAAGTTACAAAAAAAATCATGTCATCATACAGAAAACTGAACTTCAAACTTTAAGTGCGTTTTTCTCAAAACAGCATTTTCAATTCTCTTGTCCCTTCTAACTCAAAACATATCTATTCAAATGCTTCATAGCTCTACATACATGTTAAGAATTCTTCCCTCTACAACTGAGACTGGAATCAACTCAATTCCTTCAGAAATCAATTTTTAATGCACGACAAAATAGCGAGAAAACGGGAAAAAAACTCGATTTTATGGCTCAAATGTCCACCATTTTGTTAACTCGTTATGGAAAATGTTTTGGCTAGTCTACGTTGTAGATGATACATTTCTTCACAAGTTATCACTGGGAATTTTTGTTTCAGAGCCATACGGCGACCCCTAGGAGAGACAAGCGGAGGACATGCCACCGATGCAGGGCTGCAGTTGCATTGAGATTCTCTGAGATGCTTTTAATAATCCTGATGGAGAAATTCACAATTGTAGTTGAAAAGTTAATAAATATGTATGAAAAATCTTAATATGAGAATATTGCTTAGTTATGGAGGAAAAAAATCCCGAAAAAATGCCATTTTTTTGCCCAACAAAGTAGAATGTACCCTTAAAATTAAGGATAAATACCTTAATAGCAGATCAATACCAATGGGATCTTTTGCATATGAGATCATTAGTCTTTGGGTACAAAAAACACTCTTTATTCAATTTTTTAATCCAAAATGGCGGCATGGTAGTACGATCAAAAAAACATTTTTTTTCTTATGATTAAAACGGGCGTACCGCTACAGGTTACAATTTTCAATCTAGAACAGGAAATAAAAAATTTCCCCAAAATATAGCTCAAAATCTAGCTATCCACGTAAGATTTTGTCGAAAAACAAATTTTGAAAAAAAATCGGATGTAAAATCGGTAAAAAAAGCTGATATCGAAAAAAAATCCTGCGTACATAGCTAGATTTTGAGGTATATTCTGAGGAACTTACTTATTTATTGTTCTAAATTGAAAATTGTGACCTATGGCGTTACGCCCGTTTTAACCATGAGGAAAAACATGTTTTTTTGACCGTACTACCATGCCGCCATTTTGGATCAAAAAGATTGAATGAAAAGTGTTTTTTGTATCCAAAGACTAGTACAAAAGTTCATATGCAAAAGACTCCATACATTTATAATTTTTGTTGACTTCATGGCAACACTTTGTGAAAAATAACGTCAATTTTCCCGCCCACAAAGTGATATTACCTGGTCTCTTGATTATTTCCGAAGATTTATATGAAGTTTCCCATTGAAATTTTTTCCAGTGTAGTTTGTCATAAACAATTTGGCTGCTGCCACGTCGCTAGTATGACCTCAAACGTGACAAGACTGATTTGTCAAGATTTATTCATGAAAAACATTTGAATCCACAATCACAAAGGTATTGTTCTGCTATTAAGATATTTATCCCTCATTTTAAATAAGTTTTTATGCGAAAAAAGCATGCGTCTGGAAGATGTGAGAATAAAATCCTGGCAATTCGTGCCAAAAGGGTACCGACTTTGAATTCCGATTGATGCTCCACAAATATTCTCACGTTCCACGTTCTATTCTTGTATTTCCGCTATATTTATATTCCTGTATTATATTCTCATCCGAACCTCTTCACTTGATCGATTATTCGATTCATTGACGTGCGCTTCTTGCCAACCCTCGCATCAATTAAACAACAAGCATGAAATGTTCCAAAACGACTATACTATCGGTATATTTACGTCATTAACCTCCGGATTTTACTTTATTCTCAACAATAGAAACCTTTTCTTACAACGTCAAGAATCCAATTCCGTGAAGGTTCGATCATTATATAATCAATCTTTCTCAATCTATTTTCGAATTCGTTCCCCATTGACCGAGGAATTCTCATAAAATATCCCTCGCATCACGGAAGCAGCAGGTTTCGACAAATTTCAATCCGAAAGTTAGAGATCTGCCGTCAGTTTCAATTAACGATTAACGAAGCAAGTCGAGAGACTTTGGTTTCGGTGATGCCAAGGAAAACAACAACCCTCGATAAATATGAAGAATCACTCTCGATGAGGTAAATTACTTTGGGCGTTGATCCTCGTACGGATAATTAAAATGAAGTCGCACACGTAACAGACGACACGCGATCCAAGTTTGAGCTGGTTACGGAAAGAACCTGATTGCCAAGAGCGCGCCCCACGTAATTCCTAGCTCCTCCTTCTCCTCCTCTTCCGACTATCATCGATCTTCCGCGAATTAATTATCGACTAACGTGCGTTTTATCCATCGTTAACGAGTCCCAGATACATCGTCAATCGGAAAATTTCATCATATGATTATATTATTTCTAAACTTTCTCGGTTCGAGAATGCATTTTTTCTTCTCCTTCGTGTGGACTGTTGTTTTTGATTCGCCTCGATTGCGAATTACTTCGCGGAGAAAATAAATAAAACTTTCAGAGTTTTACCAAGTCATTCCATATGTCTGTACGATAAGTAAGAAAAATAACAAAAGTTTGACAAAACTCGATTTCATTATTCAACATAGTTGTCTTCGAGGTTGATACAACGAGTATAGCGATTTTCAAACTTTTCGATACCACTTCGAAATAGGCCTCAGTTTCAGCGAACATTCTCTCGAGATCTGAAAACAGGAAAAAGTCGCCTGGGGACTCAATCTGGAGAATACGGTGGGATCGAATGCTTGTCGAGGCATATGGCGATCATCCTCTATCAGAAGCAACATGCAAAAGATGGTTTCAACGGTTCAAAGATAATGATTTTGATGTAAGAAATGAAGAACGTGGAAGACCACCAAAAAAGTTTGAAGACGCCGAACTGCGAGCAATATTGGATGAAGATGATACTTTGAGTCAAAAGCAAATGGCAGCGATGTTAAATGTTGTACAACAAACAATTTCTGACCGGAAAATGGGTGCCACGTGAATGGAATAAAAGACAGATGGAAAATCGAAAAAACACTTGTGACATTTTGCTTCAAAGACACGAAAGAACATCAGTTTTGCATCGAATTGTGACTGGCGATGAAAAATGGATTTATTTTAAGAATCCTCAACGGAGAAAATCATGAGTTGATCCGGGACAACCATCAACATCGACTCTGCAAAACCAGATCGATTCGGCAAGAAGGCAATGCTCTGTGTTTGGTGGGACCCAAAAGGTGTGGTGTATCATGAATTTCTAAAACCTTCCGAGTAGAAATTCATATTGGGTGTTCGATCAGGACCAGATCTGGAAAGCCTTATCTCAAATCAGGCCCTGATATAGAATGTAACGCACCGTTGTATCAGAGCCCGTTGTAATGAACTATGATAGGGCATACCAAATTACAAACCTAGCAGGGCCAGATCTGGTTGACCTTAATCAGGCGTGCCAAATCATGGCCTCAACAGGACCAGATCAGGTGTGCCAAAACTCGGGCTGGTAAAACTGTTAATACTCATCGCTACAGACAACAAATGATCAATTTGAACCATTCATTGATAGAAAAACAACCAGAATGGGCCAGAAGACACGGTACAGTAATTTTATTACACGACGATTTTATTGCACCTGCATACAAAGCCAAACCGGTTCAGGATACAGACTTGGCCCCTTCCGACTACCATTCGTTTTCATCAATGGGACACGCATTGGCTGAGCAGCACTTCGATTCCTACGAAGAAGTCGAAAATTGGGTGTCTGATTGGTTTGCTTCAAACGACGAACATTTCCGTTAGCGTGGTATCCACAAATTGCCAGAAAGGTGGTCAAAATGTGTAGAAAGCAATGATCAATACTTCGAATACATTGTTTTTACTTTCCCATTCGCAATTAGTGTTTCATTTTCACAAAAAACCGCTCATTTCATACCGATACATCTGGTATCGCGACCACGGAGGTTCCAGCTAGAACGTTTTCCTGATAGTGTCTCGCACAGTTCCCGTTCCGATTCGGTAAATTGTGGCGATTCAAGTTTTATGGCTCTTACCCTCTTGTAAACCACTAGTGCAATTCTTGCTGGATACCTAAACAGTTCCGTGAATCACACTTTTCCAGAGAAAACATTGGTTCAAATTCAGGGTAATTTCATTTTTCTCAGCCCTACCCGAACTTCTGATCCATTCGAAAACAAACGAAATTCTTTCCGGCACAATAAATCTCCAAAACTGATCCTTGCCTACCCAAGCTAACATCAATTAAAATTCGACAATTCTTCAATCACAAAAATCACTCCGAAACTTTTCAAAATCGAAACAATGGAACAACCTTTAACAACGCTATCGAAAATTATACAACTTTTTTCTCCGTTTCTATTCCCTATGCTACGAAATACCGTACCGTATCACCGGAATGTCTTTAGATACCACCTTCGATCGATAATAAATGTCGTTTACACGAGTCGACGACTCGAATATCCTTTTACGGCTCTAATATAAAATTCATCGCGGTACAATGTCAGTAATCTTTTGTACATTCCCTTCGTATAGAGTATCATTATCATTGATGAAATTGATTTCCTCGGTTGGAAACTAGGTGGAATTGACGTATGTCGTGTATCGTGTATTGTATCGAAGAACACAACAGAGAAAGAGAGAACATTAAAATCCGAATTCGCGTTGATACAAAGAATCTTTGACGTTCGATCGGTGGGATACTACCTCGTGAAAGGGCTTGGTACATGTTGCATAAGGATGTTTCTATATGAAGACACAATGAAGCTAAAATAAGGAAAATGAAATCAAAAATAACTGACGCGCGCCTACGGGAAAAGATATGACACAGTCTCACGCACACGTGTACTCAACTTACACAACTTTCGCGCGTTCACTTTTCCAGCACTTGAATTTCCTTGCCTTGGCGTAGTATAACGACTACGAACTACGACCACGACTGAAACGACGTATCGATCAATTTGAGCTACTCGAACACGAATAATAAATATCATTCTTCTCTATTAAATTTGCCATAGTTTCTGGGGTGAACTTTATTATCTACAGTTCCGAAACTCTTTCTGTATATGAAAATTCCTTTGTTCATACGAGATCAACGTATGCTATCTTATTACGCCAACGACGGAAAGTAAATCTATATCCTTTAAAGGAGCGATGGTAAAACGTTTATTAGGCAGACGTAGGTATCTTGAAGTGAGTATATACTTCAAGATCTTGCGATAAATCCACGCGTAAGGTTATACTTTCTCGTAACAATTACGTTTATTATTCGCGTCTCATTTAATCGTTATTATGACTCAATGTTACGTTAACTTCAAACTAAGGATTTTCTACATCTTTTTCATTTCTCTTCTCGAAACGTTTAATGTTCCGGAAATGAAATTCGATACCCACGTTTTGAGATTGATGGATTTAAAATTAGCAGCAAGGGGCACGTGAAAGAAATAGCGCTAAAGTTGAGAAGGAGGAGGAAGAGGGTGAGAAAAATTCTGTAACGCGTGGCTGAAATAAAGAATGGGGTCAAGAAAATGAGAGTACCTTAACCTTATCAGACATTAATTTCTGTTCCACGCGAGGTCCTAAAACGGAAACCTCCACGTCAAATACAATCTGAGATATAAATCTATTTAGCGCACATTTGTATCGGAACTCCGGATATCATTGTTTATGCATAAGTTTCAGAACGCAGGAACTAAAATTATGAAATTTACGATTAACCATTTTCGAATACAAGAATTTCAACAATTGAATAAAGAAAATTGTGCTTTCGTGGGTGGTACCTTACAGTACAACGGTACAATACTGCTACGTGTACGGTGCTTCCAAAATGCCTTGAGTCAAAGTAATTAAACATTGATTGCCTTGAACTACATTGTTTCACGTGTAATCTTACATTGAAATGATAGCGGATGAATTATTCATTCATTGATCCAGTCATTTCTTCTATACGAAATTACATGGTTAATGGAAGCGATAATATAGGATTTTTAGCAGGGGAGGAAGATGTTGATGAACAAGAATAATCGGGAGATTCGATTTCGAGATCAGAATTCGACGGGAATAGATGGCATACGTGCGGACCTTGTCAAAGCCTCGACTCAGAGAACTCGTGACGCACTGTTTGAATTGGTCAGAGTGTGTACGAAATGGGGAAGTACCGAAAGATTTCCAAAAGCATAAAATTGTCGCCATTCCAAAAAAAACAAGGACAAGCAGACAAATGTGAGAACCACGGAACGATTAGTTTCACTTCACATGCTTCGAAAATACTGACAAAAATTATACACAGGAGGATAAAAAATAAAATAGAAAGTAGATTAGCGGAAGATTAGTTCGGTTTTAGGAAAAATAAGGGAACGCGAGAAGCAATTTTAGCAACAGTAGTGGAGAAAAGCCTAGGGTTAAAAAATTCTGTGTATATAGGCAGTAGCGTGGTGAGAGCATTTCTATCGTCTTCAGGGTTGCCAGATTGGGCGGTTTCCCGCAAATTGGGCGGTTTAAGAAGGAAGGTTCATATTTGAAAAGTTAGAAATATGTTTTTCCGATTTTTGGGTTATTTCATATTCAAGGAATCAATTTACGTTACCGATGAAGTGTAATGCGTGATTGAATGACGCGCGCGTAGCACTCAGTGAATAAGCGCCAGTCTTGCGCTACTGCTGTTGTGTCATACTCTCTGAAATCTTTGGAGTGAGATTTCACTCTTTTAGAATGATATTCTAAGGTTTGAGGTTAGAAGTTCACAACCACTTCGACGCTAGAGTGAATTTTTCACTCTAAAAGAGTGAAAGGTCACTCGAAACGGGTGAAAATTCCACTCGAAGCGGACAGGCTCACTTCTGACACTTAGTGGAGTGAAACGTCCGTATTTTCACTCTTTCAGATTTAGAGAGTAGTGAAGACTTCAGTGATTTATTATAATATATTCTAAGTTGAACAGGCACCTAGTCATGTTTCAGATGCTTCCAAATCATTTTTTCTGCTATGAAAATTACATTATTTATATAATATAACCCAAGTTGCGCAAAGAGCTTTACAAATATTGTCAAATTATTTTAATTGTTGTTAAAAATTAAATACATTCTATTAAAATTCTAATGAAAACGCCTTATTTGTGTATATAAAGGATTTCAGAATTGTTTGAATTTTCGAAAAACTATTACATTTTTGTTTGCATTATAATCCAACCCTTTGTCTGCAAAATTATTCCTTATCCGGTTGAGGGATTTTTTTATTAATTACAGAGAGCAAGGTTATATGAAGGGGAAAGAACTTGGGTTAAAAGCTCTTGTCTGCGTTAAATCAACTTTTTATTTGAATTATTTGAGTTTTGGTTTTGAACGTGCGTTTTTTTGGGCGGGAAACTTTGTAATTTTCGCGGTTTTATAAATATAATTCAGTAAAGATTCGTGATTTCAACAAAATGGTATAGTAGTCCATGTATGATCAATATTACGGATGGTATAGTTAGTTTGACTGACTCAATTGCCTTTACTACGCTGTTTAGTAATAATAACTATTTTATTCGCGCTCGAGCGAAGTGAACCGAAACGAGTCGAACATAACCGAATATACGAACTCTCCTCACTTACCGACACTGTTTTGTTTATAAACGATTTTTTTTCTCATAAATGTGTTGATGGCAGGGAAGGAGTTGATAATAACTCGTATATGGAATATGCCTATCATGATTCTCGTCATAACCCTTCAACGCCGAGAATGCACAAAATTTTTCGTCAACTTTGGAGGTGTGCATTGGTTACTCAACGGGTGGATTTTTTATCCAAACCCACTTTTCTTATTGTTTTTGAGGTCGCTCTTTCTAATGACGTTGAGAAAAATTGAGAAAAAAAATTGTAACACTGAGTTTTTTACACTTTTTCATTAAAAAACACGATTTTTTCGTCTGTTTTTTTTTTTACAAACTGAATTTTCAACACCAGAACGCCTTTCTATCCGGGTTGAACAAATATAGACCGTGCAATTAATAGTTGAACTTCAAGATTGTGCAGCAGAAAAATTTTTTTTACCGACAGGTAATTCAAAATGGCGGCTGAAACTCAAAAATTTACAAAATCTTCGATTTTTCGACGTTTTTTTGCATTCAAGTGCTACTAGTTTTTGTTCCTTCTGATTATTAGTGACCTCATCACTCTCACAAGTATCTTGCACGACTAATCATCGATAATCTGGGGGTAATCCAGCAGGGGGCCTCCAATATATTAGGAATACAGTGTCGAAAAGTGTAAAAATAGTCATATTCTGGAGGCTTTTAATCCTTTTTACATGAATACGACTCGTAGATTTGGAATGGACCCCTTGTGCGGGTTGTTCATGTATAGAAGATGGGCCAATAGACATTCTGACCCTTTTGGGCCGGGGGGGGGGGGGGGGCACTCTTGGGGCCAAAGCAAAACCGTCTTTTTTTTAAGAAAATAGAACGATCTTTTCTTGTACTAAAAAGTTGTAAAAATGAATTGGCTGTTCGTGTCAGAGTTAACTTTGACCATTCGAGTGTAAGAGATACCAGGGGCGGATTTAGGAATGGATTTGGGAGAGAAGGGGGTCGTGAACTTCTCAATAGGAATAAGGAGTTATATTTATGTCAAGGCTTGTACCAAAGTGGTCTTTTTTCTCAAAAATGTACGAAAACTCCTAAAATAAAAAATGGGCCTGATGGTGCCTGATTTCGGGGCATCGTGCAAAATGGGGCCTCATCTGGCCCATGTTCTCTTTCAACAGTTCCCGAACATTTTTGCGAAAAAAAACACCACTTTGGTACAAGCCTTGACATAAATATAACTCCTCATTCGTATTGAAAATTTCACGACCCCCTTCTCTCCCAAATCCATTCCTAGATCCGCCCCTGGTATCTCTTACACTCGAATGGTCGAAGTTAACTCTGACACGAACAGCCAATTCATTTTTACAACTTCTTAGTACAAGAAAAGATCGTTCTATTTTCTTTAAAAAAAAGACGGTTTTGCTTTGGCCCCAAGAGTGCCCCCCCCCCCTCCCGGCCCAAAAGGGTCAGAATGTCTATTGGCCCATCTTCTATACATGAACAACCCGTACAAGGGGTCCATTCCAAATCTACGAGTCATATTCGTGTAAAAAGGATTAAAAGCCTCCAGAATATGACTATTTTTACACTTTTCGACACTGTTTTTCTAATATATTGGAGGCCCCCTGCTGGATTACCCCCAGATTATCGATGATTAGTCGTGCAAGATACTTGTGAGAGTGATGAGGTCACTAATAATCAGCAGGAACAAAAACTAGTAGCACTTGAATGCAAAAAAGCGTCGAAAAATCGAAGATTTTGTAAATTTTTTAGTTTCAGCCGCCATTTTGAATTACCTGTCGGTAAAAAAAAATTTCTGCTGCACAATCTTGAAGTTCAACTATTAATTGCACGGTCTATGTTTGTTCAACCCGGATAGAAAGGCGTTCTGGTGTTGAAAATTCAGTTTGTAAAAAAAAAGCAGACGAAAAAATCGTGTTTTTTAATGAAAAAGTGTAAAAAACTCAGTGTTACAATTTTTTTTCTCAATTTTTCTCAACGTCATTAGAAAGAGCGACCTCGAAAACAATAAGAAGGGGGGTTTGGATAAAAAATTCACCCGTTAAGTAACCAATGCACACCTCCAAAGTTGACGAAAAATTTCGTGCATTCTCGGCGTTCAAGGGTTAATAATCAACACTTCACAAAATCAATTTATTTAGAAAATCCAAAATTGTTTCAACAGTATCCTCTAATCATAAGTTCTCCAAACACTTATAAGGGATACGCAAAGCTAGCAGAATTATATGTTCAGTTTAGCTCAAGTGGTATACGCGTTAGGTGTAGGTAGGTAGGTAGGTAGAATGTTGAGGTTCGATTCCCGCTTTCAGCACCCTAAATGTCATGTGCAATCGATGTTCGATGCTACAACTTCACGCTCAACTAAACAGTAATGAATGTCAAGCAATCAAAGTTTTTGCTGCTTTGGGAAATTATTTCTAAAGACAACATTAACAACCTTCATAATATAACAAAAACTTTTTTATTGTTGAATCGAATTCATATTGTTGTTTAGTAAAAATTATCATGCACATTCCGCGGAATAGATGATTTGTGTGGTGGAATCAATTATGCGACCATTCACTGTTTGGTATGAATAACAATGCTTGGGTAATCGAATGAAATACAAGTTTAGTAAAATTAATTTGACTTGTTATGGTGACATGAACTGTATGTGCATTCGGTTTCTAATACTAAACATTTGGTCTGTCCATATTTCACTGAATCGTTAAGTACGAGATACCATTGGTTTGATTGATATCACTATTCAGTTTTCTCCGTGTGGGTACTCTCGCACACTACCCATTCCCATAAAAACATGTCGTCACAATAAGAGAAGAATTCATTTATATTTAATAAACTCTTCTCTCACAGCAGCCGACTGTTCCCCAACCCTCCAAGCTCAACCAACAGTGCGAAAAAAAATGGAATATCAATGAAATTTCGTGTCCTCGTGTTTCAAACACACAATTAACAACATTAATCTCGCACTTCAAATAGATACTTGAAAATAGCGTAAAAACCTAAAAACGATTACCCAGGATAAAATAACGAATAGAATCTAAATACCTCCAGCCTTAGATCGTATCTATGCAAATATCGAACATCGTGATTACGCCCACGCGATAATACAAGTTGTAAAAGTGTTCATACATATGTACATGCATGTTCATATATATGTACATAATACCACCGATCCATTCATAAAAGACACCACCAACAGGTATTTCCGATACGCCCTTACACCTTCTTTATTCTTTCTTCTTTTTCTTTTGCTTTCATCCAAGCACCGATGTGTAACAATTTAAAACCCTAGACAGTGCTACTCCTTGCACACTTCTTGTTTGTCCATCCATTCATCCATCGGGCGACCAAGTGACTCCGGAAATGAGTAACGAATAGTCGGTTGCAGGTTATTCCCCGTTAGTTTGACTACGATTACGTGATCGATCAAGCAAGAGAATTGCCAGTAAATGCACATAACGTTTTCGATAGAGTACATGGTACCTACTACTCGGGAATACTACCTACCCACCTACCTACCTATCAAACTTTTACTAGGATATTTGCATACTTCCTTCCTTCCTTCCTGTACATATACACGTTAGAGAAAATTCAACGAGACCCGTGCATACTATCGCTATCCTACCATTACCCATTACCATTTCAATGAATTTTGTATAACTTAATTTCATTTCCACTCTCGATACATACAAAATTTCATATACGAATTGAATTTCCAAGAAGAATATATTATAACTCGTAAAGTACCGGCCGGAGATTTAGGTCGATGATTATGAACTTGTTTCCCGGATTGCTTCAAGATTTCAGAAAAGTGGAGAAAAAGAACAAACTTTTTAATCATCGGCCTGAATCTTTCAACGTTGCATATTAACAAATTTCGATCATTAGAAATTATTTTCAATCGTAAATGAGGTCATCGAACATAATTCAATGATACAAGAGTAAAAAAAAAAAACCACTCGCCCAAAGTCCGGTGGGAACTAGACCGACACAATAGAGGATTATTAGCGAATAATATCAGGTGTAACGATCATAAAAAGAGGCTATTGTCGAGCCACTTGAATATCATTAATATTGAATTTGCAATTATCAAAGGAGATTGTGTAATGTTCACAAGAGGTGGTTCAATTATCATTTTAAATCTGTTTTTTTTGTTAGCTTCGCTACTTTCAACCGTCTGTTGAACTGAGTTTTATCCGAATTTTTTAACTATTCTTATTGGGTAATTCGTAATGTGTTTTTAAAACACATGATACGCTGATGTTGTACCGAGGGAAGGAATTCTTGAGTATTGCGATACAGTACAACGATTGGGTTTTGAAATACCGGATAAATTTAGCTTATTCGTAATAATTGACAACATTATGGATATAATCTGTAATGATGTGTGGAGAGAAACAATGGATATTGCTGTAATCGCTTGGTAGGATAAACACAGTCTATGTAATTAAACGGTTCACCTGGAGGTTGGGTAAATCGTGGGATGACTCTTTTGCAGTATATGAAATTGATAAAGTGGATGAAATAACATTCTCCAGAATCTGGAAGAGTGAAAAATCAAGCGTTGCACTCCGCTGAGTCTCAGAAATGAGCCAGTACAGTGAGAAAATTCATTTGGAGTGACTGAGAGTTTCTAACCTCAAACCTTAGACTTTCACTCCAAAAGAGTGGGAATTTCACTCGAAATTTCGACAAGCTCCCCATGTGTGTATGGAACAATGGTCCAATCATGGACCAAGCCTGGCACAAGACCTGCCGACACTTGAGAAGAGGAATTTGATCCATATTTCAGCGCAAAATTCTTCCTCGGAATACCGTACATGAATCATTTTAAAACGATAGATTAAATGTGCCTTGGCAGTCTTGACTGGGACGAGCTTGGGTTTTTCCCAGTCTTGTTAATCCCTGCATGGGAAAGACATTTTAAAATCCTGTAGAGAGTTCTTCAAGATCAGTTGATTTCCGTGTATGATCACATTTCAAAGTAGCCTATTGCCATTGAGTCAAGTTTTATTCTTATTTAGATCAAATATATCTATCTTAGTGCGTGAAACTGGAGTATGGGGCCAATCATGGGGAGGAGATTGGACTGGTCTTGGCCCGATAGTTATGCACAAGTCTCTATCCATGGTGGACTTGGAATTCGGTCACTAATTGAAAACACTGTGCCACTTATGTGGACAACATCGGCTTAAATAATCATCTTAACCTTAGCTTGATTTTCACGCTTGTGCCAAGCTTGTGCCAAGTGCAATTTTTGGCCATTCCAAAGATACGAACAAATGTCCCATGACTAACTATTATCCATTGGAAACAGCGGGACAATCATGGAACCAATCATCATGGGTCAAATCATTTATAACGGAGGTTTGTTCCTGATACACGTGCCAATCCTGCAGGAACAAGCTTGGGTGTTTTTCCAGTCCTGTCAATACTTGCATGGATAGATTGTTATGTTTTCGATTATTATAATTTAAAGAGTGACATCTCACTCTAAAAATTTTAGAGAGCATTCCCCCAATGAAACCACTGACAAAATGAATAGAATTTTGCAAATAATAATTCCTTCATAACGATTTTAATAATCATTTGAGAACGCGGCAGAACATTTATACCGATACTTATCTCTCGAAGAAATAAATTACTGTCTCTTACGGGACACGAGACGGAATAAGAACTATTGTATTAAATTCATTAAATTCAATTGTATTGCATACGAGCATACATGCTTGTTTATTAAAAAATAATAATATCCATGTGGTTGGCTTTTTTTTTGTTTTAATTATCGAGGTAAAAATATCGAACACGTATGTGCATGTACGTGAAAAAAAAATAGGAATCTAGATCATTAAAGTGGAAACTGACACGCAAGATGAAACAGTCGCAAGATCGCGAGTAAAAATAAAATACACCAACATATTCCGCACAACGGTTACCGAATTATACTGTTACCACCCCTTTTTCTTTTTTAATTATAATTTTGTACGAATGAAAAGAGAAGGAAGAATTGAGAAGAAGATTGATACGATAAAATTGTATTGCCGTGTATAGATCAAGAGGTAAAAGATTGAGAGAAAAGTGTGTAACACGCGTTTAACTTGCGCCACGCGACTCACGCATAAAGAATTCGTTTCCTCCCCACGCTTCCGTCAGAAAAAGAAGAAGAAGAAGAGAAGAAGAAGAAGAAAAAGAAGAAAAATAAAAAGGTGGTGTTATAAACTGAATGAACTACTGATTCATTCGTAGCTTCAACTCAATGTATCAAATCTGATATTCTTGCCTTCATTTACATTTGTCGCGACTCAATATTCTATTTGTCTCGAGTGAATTGTTTTATTCATATTTCAAACAACTAAATTTTGTTGTACGACAGCTAGAATTTAGCTGGGAGAATACTGACAAGTGGCCCAAGCTTGGCAAAATCAAAATTGGGCTTTGATTATCTCAGAACGTACACCGGGTTTCATGCTCTCTAAAATTTTTAGAATGAGATATCACTGTTCAGCCAGCCAAAAGTGAGCCTGTCGAAATTCTGAGTGAAATTCCCACTCCTTTAGAGTGATATTCTAAGGTTTCAGGTTAGAAACTCACAGCCACTCAAATTCTAGAGTCAATTTTTCACTCTAAAAGAGTGAAAATCCCACCCGAAGCGGACTAGCTCACTCCTGAGACTTGGCGGACTGAAACACGTGATTTTTCACTCTTTCAGATTTAGAGAGTAGAGAATGCCCGATATGACAACTGGTGTGAGCTTGGCAAAATCTGCAGCTGCCAACCAATATCCAACCCATTACAAGAACATTCGTTTTTTGAGAACAAATACCATTTTTCATAGGAAATGCCAATACAACGAGTGGCCGCTCAAGCTTGGAGAAACGTTGAGCTGCCAAGCATAGCGAATCAATATCGGACCAATATAAAACCATTTGTTATTAGAGAATCCATATCACGGTTTTATAGGAAATGCATCACAACGAGTAGTTGAAGCTTGACAAAACATTCAACTGCCAAGCATCCCATATAAAAATCTTCAGGCTCCGCCAATGCTGACGACGGAATATAGCTAGACGCAAGGCTGCCAGCCAAAGCTGGGCAATCTATGTGGGGACAAGGATGGTTGACAATGGTCTAAACATTGTACCAATATGGGAAGTCATAAATCGACTTCGTTGATCCATCATTGATCATTGGCTGCGCCACGCTTGGCCCATCCTTCAACCAATATTGCTTGAAGGAAAAAGCATGCTTTCAACAGAGGCTCTCTAGGGCTTGGCGGGGCACTGCTCCAAGCATTAGGCAACTCTGAATGACAATGGATTCTCATGTTGCACCAAGCATGGGTCGTAGCTTGGTCCAGCTTGGGCAATAGCTTGGCTCAGCTTGGGCGATGGCCTCGCTCAGGTCAGGCGTTAGCTTGACTCGACTTGAGTAATAGCTTGGCTAAGAGTGAAACTTCCTTCTCAAACAGCAAATTACAATAACTCTCACCAGAGTGATGCTTGTTTCCTGCGAGTGGCGAACCAAGCATTCAATCAATATATAAGTCTCCTTTGAAGATTCCATGACAGAAATAATTCTTCATCTGTTTCCAGACCCGCCTACTTCTACGCCAGGACCACCGGATTTACGTCATTCATCAGTTTAAACTAATCAGAAAAATTACATGTTGAAATTCTCCGACATTCATTTCGTTCAATCGAAATGTAGGAATGGATTTTTTATTTTATTTTCAATTACAATAAAAAATAAAAGTGACCATTGGCATGAGATGGGCGCAACCCTGCCGCAAGATTGCTACAGCGTTGGCTCCTCCTTGGCGAACAAATTTTTGTATGGTCTGCCATTGACGGCATATGCTATCACAACCCTGTTTCCAGTGTTGGGTCTTGATTGTGGAAACAAATGGGCTGAGGCTGAAATGATGTTATCATTTCAGAGTTGCGCCATGCCTGGTAGCCTAGGCTCGGCCCATCTTGGTGAGCCTTGCGGCAACCTAGCGCCCATGGTCAATTTTTACCTGGGATGGTGAACCAATATTGAACCAATTATCTCAGAGTTGTACCAATATTAATTATTGTTATGATGAATAATGATTCTTCATGCCACAAATGGAATTTCATGAAGAATGATGTATGTTTTTCCTCTAAGAAGTATGAAGAGCAAGGTTGAAGCTTGTTAAAAATTGATATACATAATTTGGGCCAGGTCCACAAAAACTCATAATACATGTATCGTGATACCTTGGACCATGCTTGAATATTGTTTTTTGGCTCAATATTGGGTATCAAACCTGACACGAGGCTATCATCCCAAGCTGTTACCAGGCTTGGACCATTTTTCGTGATGAGTTTTGGCTCTATATGAGTGAAAATTGGGCCAAGCGTGGGCCATTTGTTAATTTCTATCTGAGTAGTGATCTCCAATCAAAATTCGAAAATATTTCTAAAATTTGTATTGAAGATAAACCTAGGATTGTGAGTTTAGATATTGAAAATTGAATTCTTCATTGAAATTTGTTTCTATTAACAATTAAATTTGATTTATCCTTGGAATTCATTTTAATAAACAACTGAATTTAATCGATTCAAAATCAAGCAATAACTGATTGATTGTTTTTTAATGTTTTTGGTTTTTCTCAATCAAAAAATACAGAAGAACGAAAAAGAAAAACGAAGGAAATCAATGAATCATTGCTTGATTTTGAATTAATCAAATTTCTTTGTTGATTGAGAAGAATTTTAATTGTCAATTGAACGACAATTCAGGTGAGTATTCATTGAATTATTTTCAACCCTGAATACAAAGGTACACAACATTTTTGTTGAGTTTTACTTGAAAAAAAAAAACAAAATTAACAATCGTACAAAATTCCGAAATTTCATTATTTACATTGCGCGACTTTTGAAAAATTCGTATTGAATTCTGTTCGCAGAGAAAGAGCGATTCCGAAAAATCTACTTTGCTAAATTAGCAAAACGGTTGCTGTTACAGCAAAAATATTGCTACTTCATCAAGATATTTGTTAATTCAGCAAAATTTTCTAGCCGTCTGTATATCTACAATTCCGGATTGCTGAATGGAAAGCGCTTGTTAAAAGAGCAAGATTTTTGCTGTAATAGCAAATCTTTTTGCTAATAATTCAGCAACCAGTTTTGCCATATCAGCAAATCAAATGTTCGAGGTGTGCTGTTTCAGCAACTTTTGTTCCTCTTAGTGTTGTTTGTTGAATAAATTCGTAATTTTTCATTCTTTTTCAAGGAAAATTCAACTAAAATTTGAACCGTTTTATCTTGATTCCAAATTTAAGGAATATTCTCCAATTTTTATTAGAAATTTTTGCGGCCTGCATTTTTCTACGTGTGTAACAGCAAATTCGATAGCACGGACATGAACAGCCATTGAAATTAGTTCCTGCGAATACGCGTATTATCCGTTACAGTAACAAAACTTTTTAGAATAATGTGTGTAAGAAAAACGTTCTTCCAGTCAAAGAAATCGGGTTCTCAAGGTGCTTTTGATGAAACTAGTTTTAATTTCTCACAGCAGAAAATTTTTCCAGTTTATTATATATCTCAGAACGAATCAGAGGAATTTAAAAGCATCTTTTATTATTCTTTCAACTCTTCTGAGGTTTGGAAAAACACCGAGTTCTATTATTATCGTCCTAGCCAATGGATAATAGCGATTTAAACCGGATAAAATAGCCGAAATGTTGAAAATATCAATTTTCCCTGTTACATTTATCAACAAATCGATATCTTTGAAATGGGACCCTACGCGGAGAAAAATGCAGCTCGACAGGAAAGTAATCTTTCAATGAAAATTGAAGAAAAACTCTTAATATCTGAGAGTTTTTCTCAAGTAGCGTAGTCAAGAGAAAACGGTTCACATTTTTGTTGAATCCTATTTGAAAAACACTGCAAAATTATCAATACTTAACAAACAATAAATAAGAAGATATATGAACTTTTCTAAAGTCACGCGTGAAATTTTACAAAGTGATTTCGAAATTTCTGTATCCACTTTGTAAAATTTCACGCGCGACTTTAGAAAAGTTCATATATCTTCCTATTTATTGTTTGTTAAGTATTGATAATTTTGCAGTGTTTTTCAAATAAACTCCAACAAAAATGTGAACCGTTTTCTCTTTACTACGCTACTTGAGAAAACCTCTTAGATTTTAAGAAATATTCTCAGATTTTAAGAGTTTTTCTTCAATTTTCATCAAAAGCTTACTTTCCTCTCGGGCTGCATTTTTTTCCGTGTAGGATGTATGAACTCTGGCCTCACTCCAGGCCTACTCTGGCCTAGCCTTGGGCCCATATTGGCAGGATGAGGCCCATGGGACATACCGTAACATACTGTAACATCACTGTTAGAATTATCTGTATTAAATTCCATGTATTATACCAGGATTTGGAAGTATTTTTCATTTACATTTGTACATTGAATTTTGAACAGCTAAATGTCGATTATGTGAATTGGCATTGTCATTCAATGCACAAATGTTTGAGGATAATTACGAAAGGCATAAACATTTTTAACAGTGTGCTAGGGGATTTAAATGTTTCGTACGACGCTTTTAGATCAGTTTTCGACCAATTCTTATTGAAAACTTATACATAAAAGATGTCTTGAAGATCAGTTCCAGACGCAAGACCTGTTAAAGATATCTTCCAAATGAGTTCTAACCAAGAATCGGTCTCAAATTTATCTAAAATTGTTGTAATTTATCTCAAAGATATCGCAACACACAAATTGTTTACTGGATCCATGGTGAAAGGAAACGATAGAAACCGATTGAAAGGGTCAAACACCGCAAAGAAACAGGAATGCAGTTTTTGATCGTTCCAAAAGTGAAAAGCGATCTGTATATGTTGACAATTTCCACCATTTTTAGGGCTGGACTCGAGACTCTCGAGTGAAAGCAACAAAACTCAATTTTATCAGTTCTAATGCAAAATTCGTCGGGTCAATGTACAAATAGTTGAAGAATGAAATGGAAGGAAATTTTTGAAAATATCTTCATGATTTTTAACACTGAGCTTTATTCAAAACTGTTGCAGTCTCGAAAAAGGTCTTTCTTGTCTCGTCTTGGTCTTGAGTGGAAAAAAATTGCTCTGTGTCCTGCACTGTTAGAAATTTCCGCATTAATTTTAATGCATTTGCTGGAAGTTTTTTTCAAATACGTGCATGAATTGAGTTTCATACACATTTTACATGAAATTTAATGTAAACTATAGCATAATCTATATTTTTTTCATGTTTTTGTACATTAAATTTAATGTAAAATGTGTATTAACCTGAATTCACATACGTGATTGAAAAAAACTTCCAGATATTTCTGACAGTCTGGTTGCAATCGATTTCAGCCTCTCAGACGTGTTATTTTCAACTATGACATGCCCACACTTGACTTGATGTACACGGAGAGAAACTTGTAGTTAAATTTACTATGTTATTATTGTTTCCGAGGAACAGACTGGACTATGACGGGTTCCCCCATAAAACATAGTAAATATGATCAGCATTCTATTGTTGTACCATAGTAAAAATATGCCCTTCATAGTAAAATCCGACAGAATTCAGTCTGTTCCTCGGGAACAATAATAACATAGTAAATTTAACTACAAATTTCTCTCCGTATAGGAATTTGTCTTTGAAGATCGTGAAATTGAATGATATTTATTATTTTTGAATTTTGCTCAAGAGTCTCGAGTCCACCTCTAACCATTTTGACCGAAACTTCTATGAAAACATTTCGTCGACTGAAATTGGTTCGAAACAATGATAAAAACTAAGGTTGGCTGAAACTACGCCAACCCTGACCATGTTCAATTGAATTTGAATGATCCTACAGAACTATTTTATAGATTTGTGTTTATTAACTAAACTTCGAGGTTCACCCTATAGTGGCAAACTAGTTAAACTGAAAATCTCTGAAGGATTTCAGAGATATTCGTAGATATTCAGAGAAATTCCCAGAGTTTGAAAACATATTTTTTTAATGTTTCAAAAAGATAGGGAGGACAAAATTCCATGGAGCTGGAATATATGAAAATTTACAGCTTTCAACCATTCGTTGTACATTTACGATCGGAAAATTGCTCCTGTCGTGTGTAAACTACGGTCAGACATCAATATCCATCAAAGAAGCAACAATACTTCATTCGTTTCAATTATTCATAGTTATTTATTCGATGAATTCACAGAAATATGGAAAAAACGTGTATTATACGATTTCCAAAATTTTGTTCCGTAAAAATCACCATATCTTTCATAAACAAAATTTTTCTCGCCAAAACAAAAAATACTGGCTGAAAGTACAACTATTCCCTGCACCCTTCTGCATATTCTGTATATAAATTATTAGCGATAACATTCTGAAAACAAATCGAGAAAAACAAATTTTCCGAAATTTTTTAACATTTTTGTGTTAAAATTGGTCATATCATTTTTCCTATTGAGTTCATTAAAATTTCGGATTCTGAAAGAGCATTGAATTCTAAATATCGAAAATATGTGGAAACAAAATTTCTTCAACTCCAATAACATAAAAAATAATCGCCTCAAGAAGTCGCTAAAAAATTCACGCGTTTGGGCGTTAATGGGTTAAAATACAGTTAAAAGATACCATAATGTGTGTACAAATTTTTAAATCAATCAATTTCAAAGTTTTCTCAGAAAAAATTCTGGGAAAATTCGCTTTTATTCGCCTTTTTAACTAACTGTATACTGTATATAACCCCTTAAATTCGAACAAAATTATCGTTGTCCAGGCCAACACTCGAGAGGAACTGTTTTTGAGGTCTTTATGAATTCCTAGTGGAGTTTTCAGTCAACTATCAGATTCACGGACAAAATCGGACCATATTTACCATTTCTCAGGGCATCATGCAAAAAGAACCGTTCATATTTTTCTTGAGGGTTTATGAGCATTAAATAATGACGATGATCTCCGCAAACTTGGGGCATTTGTTAGTGATCCAATAGATGAACTCCAACTCAAACTGATCTTGGGATCAAGCGGGGGAAGGTGATGTTTATGAACTCTAAATGATCTGTTCGCAAATTTTTTGTAGCTCCCCCCATTTGAACACTTCAGTGGGTTTGGATGGAAACTACTTCTGCAGAGACAGCCCAAGAAAAACACCGTTGTCTCAGCAGTCGCACTTCTCGCGTATAGGGTCTCTCACCTTGCCCTCCTTTTTCAATAAACATAGATGATTCCCCGAAGAAATTTGAAGACACTACCAGAATGTGAGATGGAACTTGAAAAAAGTTTGACAAAATCGTGCAAACAAATCCGACCTCTTCGAAAAAAATTGAACAACGTTGGAGAAATCTTGACAAAATCATTGAAAATCATTGAATCGAAGGAACGTTTCACTTTCTACTACCGATAATGAGCCGGAAAAAACATTTCTACCGGGAAACCTCGAAGAAATACATGAGAAAAACCTCTTCTCGAATCTAGTCCCCTGTTTCAAGATTAGCAACAAACTCCACTAAAATGAGGAATTATTTTCAAACTCCACTAACCTTATCAATCAAGAAAATCAAAGCATATACGTTACTCGGTGAGAGTAACAGGGCAAAACAATGGCAGCGGCAACATCAGCAGCACGAAAGTCAATCAAGTGATTGAAAAAGAATAGTTGAATCACGATAAACACGAAGGCTGCTGGATTATTTTTCGCGTTTATCGCCTAGAACGAATCTTTACTGGGTCAATTTCGTGTTACAGTACTCGAGATACAAACGGTTATGTACACCGATAATTGTGTTATTGAAATTCTGTTTACATCGGCAAAGCGACGACCGCATTACGCTACCGGCATGGCCATCACGTCCGGGGCAACACTTTGTGATGGAGAGAAATTACGTTTCCTGTATCCACACAACAATTCTTTTTTTCACAATAAAACAACACAAGGGGGTTACGTAGTATAGGTATAAAACGAGTGTACGAGATACAAAAGAGATCATTTTGTAGATCTACCCTGGTTAAAAGAATCCATTGAATCTGACGAATGAAATTCAATGAGATTTGGTCAGAACATTGTCCAAGTTTAATCGTAATTCACCGAGATTTGGCCAGATTTAACGAGATTCGCATGAAAATCATCTCATTGAGAAATCACCGGTGAGATTCGGTCAGAACATGGTCCAGGTTTGATTGTCATTTAATGAGAATTGGTCAGAATCAATGGGGAGATAGAGATTGTTGGTTTAACGGTACACGGAGAGAAAATAATAGTTATATTCTCAATGTAGCATGGGAATGATTACTATGTTACATGGTGACGAACATTTTTAGATGGTGCGCGAGTCACTTGACATAGTGATGCTCCCATGATTACCATGTTACATTGGAGACAGTACTATGCAACTAAACATGAATCCAATGCTATAAAGTAATATTGACCATGATTTTTTCATTGATTATAACCTAAATTAAACAATTGACATGTATATACACACAAGGCTTTTCAGTGAATGAGGTTATAAATAAATAAATTAGGTTATGAAATGGTCAATAGAAAGAAAAGGGAGCACACAGTCAGAAACAAATGATATCAGTCTTCTAAATAATAACTGTGTTTTTACTTGATTATTAATAGTGATTCATTAACTGGAATGACAGCTATTAGAACATGGTAATCAGTACCATTTTACATTGCTTTGAGTTCTATTTGTCTGATTTCTATGTAGTATAGTAATCATTACCAGAAAAATAGCGAAGGATTCTATTCTCACATAGTAACATTTACGATTTTCAATAAAATAAGAACGAATGCTATGTTAACATGGTGAACATTACCATACATTTCTCTCCGTGTAGTACGGTGCGGTAACTATCCTTTCCGGCACAAATTCCTAAAATAAAAATCATTTGCCGAAGTGCGTGGAGACTCTCCTGGAGGCAAAAAACAAACACGCGTGCTGCACATGCACAACAATTTATTTATGTAGTTTCAGAGGGAGGAAGAACTTGAACTATTAGATACTTAGTTTTATTTATATCCACCTACGCGCGACATACACGATACACGCCTTGAAAAAGTTGAATAAAAGTCGAAGGAATGAAGGTAAAATCACTTTACGCGATTCCACAAACAAGACACACGAGAAGACATACAACACAAGGTTGTACGATTTTTAGAAAATTTATAACAAAACTATGCTTTAAATGAATGAATAATACATGATCTGGCATACCGATACTTGCATATCATCGGAATATCATTTGATTAACTACCACTGGATACACACAGGATAATCTAATTAAGGAATGATCGCTGATACCAATTGCTTGATACGCTGTCATCAAGGTTTGCACATAATTTGAATTTGAAAAAGGAAGGTTTTGCTATTTCTTTTACATACCCTATAGAGAGAGAGAGAGAAAGAGAGAGGGAGAGATGTATCCTTATATCACAATTTTATACAAAAACTGAAAATAATATAATTCTTCTGTTTATAATCAGAGTTAGTTCGAGACTACTATGTGTGTGCTTGAATCAAGGAAGGATCAAACAATTCGTCAGGAATCACTTTCCCCCTCCAGTCATCTCTATCCATCTTCCACCCCTTCCCCTCGACAAACAACTGCAGTGTTTAACGTGAAGTGTATAGTATAATAATAATAATTATTATTATTATTCTAAATTTCCATAATCCCATACAAGAAAATCTTTTTTCAATAAAAAAAATCATCAGCACTCCAACAACCCCTATAAAATGTCATTCGACGGGGTAAAAATAATTGAAATTTACAAATCAAACACACACACACACACAAAATAATACAAATTATTATATATAAAAATATATACATGTTTATTGAAAATTGTCGAATTATTCGGTACCCCCAGTGTTGTTGTGCCTTTCAGTTGATGGAATTTTGAAAATACGATATAATAACATCGATGAGAATTCTTAACAGTTCATCACCCTGATTGATGTATAATAATAATGATAATAATATATATACAGGGGAAAAAAAAGGTATGCTTGTCATTCTGGCAGACGACGTGTGCCGTCCGCGTGTCTTTTACATGAAACATCGTGCGAATATAACTATGGTCAATGAAAATAACTCACCCCGATTCCGAAGGAACGATCACTTGTTACTTTTACTCTCACTTCTGGACGTAAAATACATAACTACGAACGATATACTCGGAATTATTTCACTACAAGGTAAAAACTTTGGCAAACTGCAGCCATACCGTAAGGCAGCGCGACGAAGACTGCTGCCTCTATCCGACAAAAGTTGAACTACCATCGCGTACAATCGAGTCCAAAAGTTACAACGGTTGCATCCCTTCGTTCCGATGATATCATTTCATGGTCCTCGACTGCAAGAACGAAACAGAAAATTCAGATTTGATTTGATTGAAAGGATTTTCTCGAATTCAACGATGAAAGGGGGGTTGGATCTTTTTTTTTTCCTAATGAGAGAGAGACGAAGATGTATCGCTCTCTAGGAGCGCGGGAAAAGATTCAAAATTCAAACGATTCCCGTATGGGAATATTTCGCTGAAAAATGTCTGCAAAACTATATGAAAAAACTCTGAGAATCTCTGAAATTTTGATGAGAAATCTAATATTTTTGGGACATTCTTTTTTCAGACTTTTTTCAGAGTTTCTCAGAGTTTTTTCATACTTTTTCAGAGAAATAGTAACGAAATTGCACTCTGAAAAAACTCTGACAAAACTCTCATGAATTGTTGACATTTTTCTGATTATTGAAAAATCCTGAAATTCAATAAACACATTCATATGCCGTATTCGAATATCATGTGTGAAAAAGTGTTTGAAAATTTTTTAATTTTTTTCTAAAAGTCAGAAAAATGTTGGCAATCCATCAGAGTTTTGTCAGAGTTTTTTCAGAGTGCAATTTCGTTACTATTTCTCTGAAAAAGAATGAAAAAACTCTGAGAAACTCTGAAAAAAGTCTGAAAAAAGTCTGTAAAGAATGTCCCAAAAATATTAGATTTCTCATCAAAATTTCAGAGATTCTCAGAGTTTGTCAGAGTTTCTTAGAATTTTTTCATTTTTTTTCAGAGATTTTTCATAGTTTTACAGACATTTTTCAGCGAAATATTTCTATACGGGATTCTTGATTCGCGAGAAGGAATTTTATATGTATTATATTTAAACATCCACGGGATAGCAGGATTTCATAGCAACATTAACTATAAGATTCAGCTATTGGAGCTGAGAAACAGTGAATTTTTTCCGTGTTCGGGGAAGAGGAATTGTACGACACCCTGGGATTGCGCCATTTTCAACTTGAGCATGAGATCTAAGTTTATGTATTATTATTCAGTGTGAAGTAGTCACTATCGGTAATCAAACTGTGGAACAGTTTTTCATCATTTTCATTTTAACAACAATTTTTGTTATAAATTTTAGAAAAATCGATTGCAAAAAAACCGTGTGAGATATTTCAATGGAATTTTCAGGATTATTATCGTTAACTATTCATATTTTGATGAAAAATTCAAAATAAGATATAAAACAAGAAATATTGTTCATTGCAAAATACTGTTTCCCACTGAATTCGAAGCCAACCCACACAGCATGTAGTTCTTGAAGATATCTAAAAGAATACTCCACTGAGAGATCATCAAGAAAATTCTTGAAGAGTTCTTCAAGATATCTTCCAGAAGTGTTGGGAAGACATCTTGTAAAAGATTTCTAAAAAATGTCTTGATTCAAGACATCTCCAAGACAAGATGCCTCTTAGAAGCGTTTGAAAGATATCTTCTTGGAAGACTTTAACAAGATATCCCAGATAACACAAGAAATTCTTCAAAAGTTCCTGAAGAACTCGGCAAGTGTTCTTCTCAATCACCCTAAAATCCCACATAGACAAAAAGATATCTTTTCGAAATCTAAAAGATGTCTTGCGACTCCGCAGGATGTCTTACAAACTGTTCTAAAAGATATCTAAAAGAAGTCTAAAAGATGTCTCATGCGACAGTTTCAGACATCCAAAACATGTCTTGAGTGAGACATCTTTTAGAACTCTTACTAGATATCTAAAAGATATCTTTTAGACTTCTTCAAGACGAGTTTTAGATATGATGCAAATTTTTCTTGGGCCCTCTTCCCTGATTGATAAAAAACCCATTTATTCCTATTAAACGTGCAGAATTAGAATTTGAATATGAATTTATTACATTCGATAGGAATGAATAGGTTTTATTAACCACGGTTGAAGCACACTTTCAGATGATCTGAAAATGTCTTGCGAATTATATATTCCATCCCTGTAACTTCCCCGAGACACAGATCTTTTAGGTGAAATTCACGTTCATTATACGTACATTTATGTTCAAGGAATGTTCGGACCATCCAATGTCCGGACGTTCGATGCACCTCCACTGAATATTCTTTGGACCTTCGTGTTTTTTTGGAATTACAAACTATGACCGTAGAATTTTCTTGTACGCCTGTTCAACATATCTCATTGAACTCACTGATTCCGATGCGGATTCTATTGGTTCAATAAAATTCTTTAAGCAGGAGTACTTGAACGAATCAAGTTTTCAATCCGTGCAACATCAATTGTGGTCCGACGTGATCCAATTTGGTCTGTAGAAACAATGCACACTATGAGATTATAAAAATTTTTATAATGAAAGTCGCCAATTATTTGATTTTATATCGAAATTGATATTTTTTTTAATTCAGGCTTATAATCATTATCGGTATATCATTATATTATTAATATTGTAATTTTGATTTTCAAGATATCTAAAAGATGTCTTTTATTAAATCTTTGAAGACATCTTTGAAATAAAATCTATTAGACATCTTTAAGATAACTTCAAGAGACTTCTTAGAAATGTCTTCAGTGTGGCATCTAAAAGAAGTCTGTAAGTTGTCTTTTAGATGTCTTTAAGATTTGTATGTTTATTGGGAAGCTTCTTCCAAGACATTTTAATGAATTTTACGAGACATCTTTGTGAAATCTCGAAGAACTCTTTTTGATTTCTTAATTTCTTCTTCAAGATATCTTAGAGAAGTCTCCGAGACATCTTTTCGAATACGAAAAGATATCTTTTAGAAAATTCTTCAAGACTCCTCGTGCTTTTGGAAGATATCTTTTAGAATTCTAAAAGATATCTTCGCGTCTGTTCGGGATCAGGGCTCATTGGCCGCGGATGGATAAATTGATATTGTTCAAACTAATTGCGAGCAGTGAAATTCTTTTGTTGAATCTTCAACTCAAGTGTATAACACGTGCAACTGAAAAAAATATTTTTTTCTTATTTGAGGGAGAACCCAGATCACAATTTTGAGGAATTCTTCCGGAACATTCTAAAAGATATCTTAAAGAATTCTAAAAAATGTCTTATGAAACACCTAAAGACATCTTTAAGATATCTTACGGAAGATATCTTTGAGAATTCTAAAAGATACCTTCAGAAAACTTCAAGAAATCTCGCATGAAGACTTCCAAAAGATATCTTTTGGTGTTTCATAAGACATCTTTTCGAATTCTTCAAGATATCTTTCAGAATGATCCAAAAGAGTGATCCAAAATTGTTATGTGGGAAGTCACTGAAATTCGTATTTGTTTACCAAAAAGTTGAATCACAATATGATAATATAAAAATAATTTCATGTTATAAATTTTTCATCAAAATATGAATAGTTAACAATAAATCCTGAAACTTTCATTGAAATATCTCAAACGGTTTTTTTGTAATCGATTTTTCAAGTATAAGTCCTCAAAATGTTCATTATAACAAACATTGTTGTTAAAATGAAAATTATGAAAAACTGTTCCACACACTGATGAAAATGGAACCCACATAACCATTCATGTCTTTTAGATGCCTAAAACTCTTCTTTGGTCTGAAAGATATCTAAAAGACCTCCAAAAGAGGTCTTCGAAGACATCAAAGATATCTTTGAAGACATCTTTTAGAGGTCTTTTCCCAGATAGCACAAGAGTTCTAAAAAAGTTCATAATAAATACAATGTATTCATATAGACCTTTTTTGAAACTCTTGTGCTATCTGAGTTAGATATCTTTCAGACCAAAGAAGAGTTTTAGACATCTAAATGTGTTGCGCAAGACATCTTAAACTTATCGAAAAGACATCGCAAGACATGAATTGTTATGTGGGAAATGGTTATCATAACTACTATATTCAGAACTGAATGTTTTCTCCTACTGTAGCTCCGTTTTGTAACTGAAACTACATGAATCGTACCTACTCAAGTGAAAATGGAAGAAAATATCTGTTCCAAGTCTCACAACTCCAAATCGTAGCTGAAAATGAGCCCAGCAATTTTCTGTAACTAAAATAACTCTAGTCAAACAGCCGGAGTCCCTGTTACAAACATCCAGCTGGGATTCCACGTGGATTCCAGATCCGAAATTTGCCTGCGTTGCCAGCTGAGACTCTACCTGGAATCAAAAATCCCAACTGGATTCTATGTGGGATTTCCAATTCCAACGGGGATTCCACCTGGGATCAGAAATTAAATCCCTCGTTGGAGTTGAAATTCTAGCTGGGATTCCACCCGGAAATAGGAATCCCAGCCCTGGTGAAAATTTCCGTTCGCCGGAAGCGGAGATTGAAACAAATGAAGCGTAGTAAAATGTTTCAATTTCCGCTTATTTCGCGCTTGGATACTGTTCCGTTTACTCTTCCGCATCGCTTCATACCCTTCCTACGCTCCCATGTTCACTGGGGAGCTAAGATTTCACCTGGAAATGAGGAATCCCAGCTGAAGATGTAGGTAAATTTCGGAGCTGGAATCCACGTCGAATCCCAGCTGGATTTTTGTGACAGGGGTAGTTACGAAAAATCTTCATTCTTCGTGAGTGCTATCGCTATATTGTCAATAATTTGTATCCACAGCAAGGAAAATTCAATGTTACGTTGAGTATAATGCTGTAGTTATTTCGAATAAAACTATTTTAGACAGTATGCTTTGATTTTATGGTGACCCAAAAAGATATCTTTTGGAATTCTAAAAGATATCTTCCAAAAGTACAAGAGATCTTGAAGAATTCTCTAAAAAATGTCTTATGCACCTTTCGGAGACTTCTCAAAGATATCTTGAGGAAGAAATTAAGAAATCCAAAAGAGTTCTTCAAGATTTCTTCAAGATATCTTGAAAAGTTCATAAAAATGTATTGGAAGATATATTTCAAACGCTTCTAAAAAATATCTTTGAGATATCTTGCATGGTTGTCTTGGAGATGTCTTGAATCGAGACATCTTTTAGAAATCCTTTACAAGACGTCTTTCCAACATTTCTGAAAGATATCCTTAAGAACTCTTCAGGAAAGTTCTTGAAGATCTCTCAATTGAGCATTCTTTGAGATATCTCCAAGAACTCCCTGGTAAAAAAAATCTCTCTGAATCTCTCTATATTTTCGGACATTTTTCAGAGAGATTCAGAGCACTTTCAGAGTAATTCAGAGAACCCTAGTAGCACAAGGATGTTTGGAATATCCTATAGATGTTCATAAAACATTCAAATATGCGAAAATATTCTATGGATGTTCATAGGACATTCAAAACGTATCAATATGTTCTGTGCATGTTCATAGAATATTCCAAACATTCTTGTGCTACTTGGGAAAGTTGGAGACCTCTCAAATAGTCATACATCCTGAATCTCTCTTAATTTTTTCAATGGAAATCTAGGAATTCTTCAGGATTTTCCTAAATTTTTCCGCATTCTCCAGAATTTTATTTATTAACAATTCAAAGCTCATGCTGAATTCCTCCAAAACAGTCACAAAAGCTTACTCTAAATTTGCCTGAATTTTTCTGAATTTTCCTGAATATCTCTAGATTCCTCTGAATCTGTATGAATCTCTCCAAATTTCAAATATTGAGAATTCCAAGCTCATTCTTATTTGTCTGAATCCTTCTATAAAATAGGATCTATTCCAAATGGCCGACAGATAATTTTCTGTCAGGATTTGGTCGGTTTTTGTCCCAGGCATGATGATTTCCGACAGAACCTGACAGAATTTTGACCGGAATCCGTCAGGATCTGTCGGACATTTTTAATAGGGGGAATTCAAGGAAGCCCTGGTGGAAAACTTTAGCTGAATATCACTAAAATTTTCAGAGATTTTTAGTGGAGAGTTTGGTCAGAGGGTTTCAGAGTTGTTCATAGTTTCTCAGAGAGTCTAAATTGTTCTCAGAAAAAATTCAGAATTTTTCAGAGATATTCATAAATATTCAGAATAATTTTCAGTGGAAAAACGTGCCCGATAAGACGGAGGTTTTCAGAATTTTTCAGATTGTTTTAGGTTTTTTCAATGTTTTTCAAAGTTTTGCAGGGGAATTCAGGGAAATTTTCAGAGATTTTCAAAGAAACTTTTTCCACCAGGGAATATAAAGAACACAACATTAAAATTGTCAGTGAATAGTTTTTCCACAGTTAGACTGAATTGGATTGACATTCAATCAACAATTGAAATATTGATTCCTGATTAAAATCTGTCTCATTCAACAATTAAATTCACTTCTTAAATGGAATTCTTTTCAATAAACAAATAAATTTAATTAATTCGGAATCAAGCAAGAATTGATTGTTTCTTTTTAGTTTTCTTTTTGTTCAATTTTGAATGATTCTGAATCAATTAAATTTTTGGTTTGTTGATTAAAAAGACCTTGGATTTTCGATTGAGAATTAAATTTAATTGCGTAGAGAATACCAGGGTTACCATCCGAGCACTTTGGTTAAAAAAGGATCCGCCTATACGATAAAAAAAGAGGTCCTTAGCAAACAAAGTTGAATTGAGAATTGAATTTTAATTGGTCATTCAGTTCTTCGTCAATTACCTAATTTACAACTCTGAGTTTTTCAGAGTTATTCGCAGTCCAATGAATGTTTTCAATGGGGTAAAAAAAACCCCGATAATTAAGAATTTTTCAAAATTCACAAAGGTTTTTCAAGTTTCAAAAATATCTTCACGGTTTTTCAGAGTTTCACATCGCAATTCAGAAGAATTTTCGAATAAACTCTTCTCACCGGAATATGTCCCGACCAATCTGATAAAAAATGTCTATTGAAATCCATTGATCGATAAAATTTCCCTGGCGAGAAGTTTTGTTAAATTTTGTTGACTCTTGGCAGAGCAATGTTTCAATAAAATTCAATACAAATCTTCAAACTTCGACAAACTGGAATGTAATTTCACAAATTTTATCGGAACTTTATTGAATTTTGTTAATTTTCAATGACAACTGAATGTGAACTCAAAAGTGAACGAAATCCCACAAAATTTTTCAACCAGGGTCAATACCAACTTTGTAACAATAATCCAGATAGCGAAACTGTTCAGGATGAGTTCATAGAGAATATTTTTGGAATTATATGAGAGTTCACAAAGAATTCGTTATCAATGCACGAGAGGTTACAGTGTTTTTTGGGAATTTCCAATTCATTCGAATGACCATTCAAACCTATTGAATGCCTATGGAATCTAATTCGTTTAACCGGTTCCAATGGGTTTCAACGGATTAGGACAATTGTGAATGGTTATTCATCGTTGCGAAATTTCTATTCAATCTCATTGATCGATGGAATTTAAGGGAATCCCAGCGTACCGACTGAGTTCACATTTTCTCGGTAAGAATTCTCCGCACTGAATTCATAAAAAGGTCTGAAATTTTCAGGAAACAATCTTTAGTATCTTATATATTGCGGCACATTTCGAAGAAAAACTTGTTTTCTCAGTTGGTGAAGAAAATTTGTTCTTCGAAATTTGCGCGATGTACCGCAATAGATAAAATACTAAAGATTATTTCCTGAAAATTTTAGACTTTTTCATAAATTCAGTGCGGAGAATTCTTACCGAGAAAATATTCATACTCAATCGATCCCTGGTGAAAATGTCCACTCGCCGGAAGCGAACTTTGAAACAAATGGAGCGTAAAATGTTTTAATTTCCGCTTAGATACTGTTTCATTTACTCTCCCGCGTCGCTTCATATCCTTCTTACGCTCCCATTTTCACTAGGGATACGCTGATATCCCCTTGATAAACTTTTGAAATCAGAGCAATGTTGGCATTTCGAATATTTGACGTTCTGTGATCAAACGACTCTCTTGAATTACAAAAACACCCACCCTGCTGGGATTAATATTTCTGAAAATCTGTAAAATTTTTAGAGAATTTTTAAAGAAGAGTTTCTCAGCGTTTTTCAGGGGAATTCTGAGAACTTTTCGGCAAAACAATGTGTATAATAAGCAAGGGAGGAAAAATCAGACTTTTTTTAGAGTTTTTTGTATGACAATTATTACAGAAATCCTTCAAAAGTTGGCCAGCGTAATTCAGCGTGTTTCACCAAGGCCTGGTGAAAATATAGTCAAAGTTTGCGCAAAGGAGGGTTCCCTGTTACAAAAATCTAGCTAGGAATCCAGGTATCCATCCGAAATCCCTACAGGAATCTTGAAAATCCACTTGAAACTCCAAGGAATCCATGATACAAATTACCTATTTGAGAAACCAGGTAGGAATTTACGTGGGAACGCATTTGAATTTCCTGCAGGAAAACATAGAAATCCATCTACATTCCTGTACAGATTCCCACCTGGATTTTCACAATAGGGTTATTTTCACATTAAAAGAGCGCGAAATCACTGTCAGTGTACATTCGCTTCCCAGACGAAAATTTCAGGCAAAAGCAGACTAAAATGAACAAAAAACCGTTTCTGTCTGAAATTTTCCCCAGGGAGATGTAAATATCATCAGTAATGAAAACAACAGAATTTTCAAGGCTTTTCAATAATGAAAAAATCCAATTTCTCCAGAGGATACCGGAATTCCCGTCCGAGCAAGGTTTTTTTTGTAAACCAAATAACTTTCAGGGAGACTTTATCTACGTCTATAGAGAGTTCAAATTTTGAATTTCGAAATAAAACCTCAGTTTCGAGTATTTTCTTGCAAAAAAACGTACCCCGATGGTAGTTCTGGTCCCCTCTTAAGGGAATATACCAGCGATCCCTGAGGATGCAACCGTAATCGAATATTTTCTCACAAATTATTCAGAAATAAAGTAATAAAAAATCAGAATATCGCTCTGTACAGACCATCTTTATGGATCAAAGAAGGTCTGTACAGAGAAATATTGTGATTTTATTGAGAAATCTTCGAATAATTTATCAGAATAGTTTTGGCCACGTCTTTTTCCAACCATTTTACGATTCTGGTTGCATCTTCAGGGGTTTCGTGTATCGCCTTCAAAATCCTCGTGCTCGGATGGTAACGCTGGTATCCCCTCAAAACTCTCGTTTATGGCAGATATTATCCTGTCGAATCTTCATTTCTTTTTAAATTTGACGACAAAAATATATTTGGAACAATTATAAAATTTTGCTCATCTGATGATTTGTAACTGAATGGATGAAATTGAATTTCAACCGTAGAAATTCTTTTTTCGGAATCAAATACTATTCGTCAATGACGTGGATTGAATTGATTTCAAATTTGATGAGCAATCGATAACGGAAATTCGAATGATCATTCTCATGTTATTGAACTCAAGAAAGCATGTATCATTGCAAATTTTTTATCAATAGAATATCATTTTTAAATGTTGCTGAAGTTTGAATCGTGTATTGAAACGAATTGGTTACTGAATAACGAAATCCTCAGCCGTTGAAGATCCAAAATCTTGCGATATACGAATCTTGTTCTTCGAACAATATTCCCAGTTCCAAGGAGTTCATTCAAGAAGATAAACACCGATGATTTCTCAGATGTTGTGAGTTTGAATTTTCGTTTCGTTTCTGTAAACAATTCGAATTTCAACAGCATATTTTTAACCGCTTCCCGTGGTGGATAAAAAAATCATTTCCGACGGGAAGTGTGTGTGTGTCTTCACATTTTGAAATGTTTCTAATTAATTTTTCATACTTGTCGAGGTCTGGTTGGAAATGTTTCCAACATCAAAATTCAATAGGTTTTCAAGTCGTCAGTGAACCGGCAAATTGCAGAATTACGAGCAAAATTCCATGGAATAATCTTCAAGTACACGCCTGTACATACCAATATCGACTTAAAAAAGATATCGAAATATAAAATATATAAAATTTTATTTATTACGATATTTTGATCTAATTTTAAATACTCCCTCACATCTTTACAGCCTTTAAACTTCAACATTTTATTCTTTTCGTATACCTAGTTTCTAATTCTTGCAGTTTAGAATCCAATTCCGCCGTCGAATACGTCTGAAATATTCAATTTCACATGATCAAAGTGTTCTGTATCCATTTTTGTATTGTAAAAATAAGATACATTCTAATGCTCACTCTTTTTCTAACAAGTTTATAAATTCCTTTAAGATTATCCATATCTTCTTCCACCTACAAAATCACCAGAACCAATAATAAAAAATTGAAACAAATTACACAATAATCTTGATATCTCACCCAGAATTCTTTGTATTCCGGCGATACACCTTCCAGAAATAACACTCTGTCTTCGATTTTCTTCAATCTTTCATAGATATCTTTAGGAACAGGTTTGTTCATTCCTAAAATTTTTTCTGTCATTACAATCCTTTCTTCCAGCACAGAAGAATAATTGTTGCTAATACTCGTTTGGATTTTATTGATACTTTGGGGGGATTCTTTTCTGATCGAAGACTGATCTACCGTTTGTGGACCCCACGCGTTTAGTACTCTGTGCACTGAAAATGAGATCAAAATTCAACCAATTTGTAAAAGAATTTAAAGGAATAATTTCACGTACCTTTTACGTGGCTTTTGGAATCCTTACGTCGAATTAATATCGCATCCACTCTAGCGCAAGAATTTTCTCTTTCATCGTTATTATCCCTACAGGAGAGATAATGATTTATTAATTGTTCCCTGATAGTTCATACCAAATTATTTCAATCCATACCAACCTATGAGAACAAAATTCTTGTACATTAACCATATTAACTTGGTGTCGTTTTCTTTCGATGAAAGATGCGATTCTTTGATTAAGCTCTTCGCTATTCGCACGAATCTGTACGAGATTTGGATCGATAAGTTCCTCTTCTTGATTCGCATCTCTCTCGTATTTATTACTACTCTTTTCTACTTTTTCTATCTGCTGTGTGGACGTTTGATTCGAATTATTTGTATCATTTACTGCAAAATAATAAAAAATATTTCTATATATCTGCATAAAAAGAAGTGTGACAAGAAAGAAAAATCCATGCAAGCGATAAAAGATTTATTAAAAGAAAATAACAAATGTATAAATGTATATATATATATATATAAAAGTTATTTACACTGTGACCAGGAACATTCTTTGTTTTCTTTCCATTCGGATTCGTGTGTGTCATAAACTTCTTTCTTCCAAATAGGAACAGAAGCTTTCAAAGCATTTATCGCATATTCTACAGCCTCTAAAGATTCTTTTCTGTGCGGAGAAGATATAGCTATAACCACGCTTGCCTCTGCTACAGGTACTTCTCCTAATCTATGATATATCACTATATATTCCAAATCCCATTGCGAGCGAATCTTTTCACAAATACTGTTCATCTCCTTTACAGCCATAGGTTCATAAGCTTCGTATTCCAATTTAATAACCTAGAAAATTAACATCTGTATTTATCATCGTAGGGCAAATTGAATCCAATCGACTCACTTTTTTATTATCAAAATTGTCCCTCGTCGTGCCAATGAAACTGGATATTGCGCCACAGTTGGGAGATACAGCTAGATTAATAATTTTACTGATATTCAGCTCCTCGTGTTGTAACTTGACAATATTCTTATTGGGTCGCATTTTAACCTACAAAATATATTTTGTCATGTAAAAATGAAAAATCAAATACCAATTCTTCGGTGGATAAATCAATGATACGTTGTTACAATAATTACCTCCACTGAGAGGAGGAATAACAGCAATTTCGTCCTTCTCCGATAATTCCAGTATCCTTTTCTCTGAAGAATCCACGAATTCTTCGTTGAGAGCGAATATCACATTATCCCGTATACTTTCTAATTGAAATGTCTGGATTATTAATGTCGATAGTTCGTTGCAAGTTAATTTCTTTGGAAAAGAAATCACAGATTCCTTCACTCCCGTCAGTTCACGAGCCTTGGCGAAAAACAATATTTTGATCGGTGTTGTTCCAGCAGAAGAGCGTAGCCGTGTGTTGGCAGGATCATCCGATTCGTCCATTATTCTTGTCGAATGAATGAATGGATGGAAACAATATCATAGTTATGCACCTCAATCATGGAACAGTGAGTCTGCAAGAAAGACAAGTACTTACTTAAAGCTTGTTTATCGAGACATACATACATAACTGAAAAAATCATGTAATTGCATGTGACGTAACCGTACACTGCAGTTATGTGAAATAATATGAAAAAAGAATGAATATTTTTTTAAGGAATCATTGAAAGAATGAGGTTATGTTGAACGTTTTATTATTTTTATTTAATTAAACCTATTTTATTGAACTTCGAATTTTTTCAGAATTTACTGACAAGGAGGACCGAATATCGGAGAATATTCATTCAACATGAATTTCGAATCAATACTTTTGCTATTCAAAAGTGTATTTAGAAACACAATTTTGGAGCGTCAAAAATTGGGAGTATATGATATTACTTTTGTTTAAAGCACAAATGTTATGATATTCATTTACAATTGTCACACACGTAAAATGATGAAGAGCTGTGTTTGTTGATCGTATTCATGAAATTTTGTACAATTCTCAACAACGAATACCTCAAAACGACTAGGGATCAATCGTATCTGGTTTTTTATATAAAATTCTCTGTTACTTTCTTTTGGGTATAAAAAATTGGAAATTCAAAATGAAAAAAGATAAGAACCGAGTACTCGAGTTTTATAGTTCATAAAAAATTTATACATTCAGTTTCATTTTGAAATAAATGTGTTATGTAAGTATTATCTCACAAAATATCATAAGTTCATATAAGAAATTGATTATTAAACATGGATTAAAGGTCAGACAGCATATTTTTTGATACAATCTTATTAACGATATTATAGTAATAGTGCAAAAATTATTCCTCATACGTACATCTATTGAGGAAATGTTTTACAATTGCGACAATCTGTAATTATAATTTGAAGTCTTCGATTATATAACACACAAAAGAGGTAGTTGTATTTAAAGATGTTTTTGTGAAATTTTCGTCTTGTCACTCGATCCATCAACAATGAATTGAAATTGTTTAAATATTTCAGATTCTCGTCGATTGGAGGGAAAATAAAGAGAAATACTCACTTTTACCGCAATAAAAGAGAAAGAAAAGTACAAATTTTCTATTAGTGGCGTATCTTCCGCACTACAAAATCACTAAAATTCCACTTTGAACGAGAAAAAGGAGAAGAAAAATATCCATCCCATGTCCTTAATCATAACAGAGATAATTGAAAGTGGGATAGGCTCTGAATCGCCTAACAAAGTCCGTGGAAGATTCCAAATAATTCTTAACAGTATTTTAAGAGAAGATTCAGCTTACTTTCAATCTTAGATATGACGAAACCAGCACATTTTTTTTTGAAAATCATCGCGTTCTTCGTTTTCACAAAATTCATAAATATCGTTTAAAACGTAAGAATATTTTCGTACACTTTTTGAAACGAAATTTCCATTATTAATTGAATACTTCTGCAGGAGAAAAATTGTTCCCAATAATACGCATAATGATTACAGTCATCTTTTGAATTTTCGTCTAATCATTGGAAGACTAAAACGATGTTTTTTTTGTATTGTAATTCATTTGAGATTAACGGTACAAGCCTCAAACCGAACTGTATTAAGACCTACGGAATATATCTCTCAAGAATTCTTTGATCTCAGCATTTCCGTTCTAACAAACTTCGTTTTATCTCAGTATAGAATACAAAGATAAAAAGAAGAAGAATTATGAATCTTTATCCCTTTTATTCTTAAATCCATCAACATTCGATTGTCAATTCTCTTCAATACAACGATTTAAACTTCAACAATATTTTGAAACTGAATAGAATCGAAATTATACATCATTTTAATGTTATATAAAATCTTTTCGGTATGTAAACATCTATAAAGTGACTTTTTAGCGTGCCAATCCCAGGAATATTTGAATTTTCAATCCTCTGATGATCTTCTTCTTTTGTTTTAGGATTGTGAAATGATCTGCACGACCACGTGTTTCATTTTTCGGGCCCTCCCTGATTAGAAAATGCCACAAAATCCATTCAATCGAATCGGCTTCAACGAGAAGATTTTACGAATTTCAAACGTTTCGTTTAGCGGGGGCTATCCAATACAAGCTCTAAATGCATTAATCGCTCCAAAGCTTGGTAATCCAAATGGAAAAACATTCATTGAAACTCATGAATTATGGAATGAAATTGAATGCGAACAGTAAAATGTTGAATAATCACTTCAATTCATCAAAGCTCATTAACATGAATATCTTTTAATGAAACTTGTAGAGTTGAATAGTGATTTACCGTTGCAAAGTTTTCATTTGTAGAAATAATATACCCCTCTCATTGATTTCTTTTTTCTTTTTATCATTAAGGTATCCGCGATACCCCTGAAAGTAGACAACCGAACATTGGTTAGAGAATGATGCGGCAGAACGATGGAGAAGTTTCGACGATCCTTCCCTCGTGGATTTTCTTGAAGTTTTAATCGTTTATAGAAACAAAACATCAATTCTAACATCGTTTGAAGAATCTACTGTAAAATTTTGGGACTTCAACAGGGGAGTATTTCGTTATTTTCGATTACCAATTCGTTTGAACAAACGATTCAATCTCCAACAATATAAATGATTTGGGAAAATTTTTTTAGTTTGAGTAAAAACTTAGAATTTGGAGAGCTCAGTCCTTCTAACGATCGCCAAGAGGTTCCCGCCATTGCTTCCGAATGAACTCAAACGCAAAATAAAAAACTGAAGTTGCAAACGATACCCTAAAATATCTTCAGTTTCTACCACAAAATTTTTTGGAATGCTTCGGAATAAAGTTCACCCGGACAGCATCTGAATAAAACCTGATTAGAATTCAAACCCAAAAACCGGCTTGACATCTGTACAAACTCAGAAGACATTCATTCGATTACTCTCTCTCAACATTGTATCTTTCTTTCTGTGAAAAAAAAAAACTGAAGAAAAGTAGTATCAGATCCATGAATCAAGATCAAGAAACCAGTAGTAGTTCAGGAGAATACTCTCAATTTCCAATTATAATTCACGGATGAGGAGAAGCGCGTGAGATCACGCGAATTAAGCTAGACCGAGTAGAACTTACTCAGTTTTCCCATTAGCATAACGAACGATGAAAACTAACAATCGTGCTTCACGTTAAATAAATACCCCGACTTACGTAAACAAGGTTTTGTTTTTGAGCGGTCGATAGTCGCACTGCATGCACTGACCAAGAATCTTTCGTGCTTGAGTAATAATCCTGGAATTTTTTCTCCATTGCGTCACACATATTCAAGTTATATACACGAACGAGAGAACCGTGGTATATTCTGTGAACGAGCATCTCTAAAATGCACGTAACAACTAAGTATCTTGTAACCGGTTTGACCGTTACGGTGATGGATTTTTGATACCCAAGCGGGTTCTATTCATTGAGAGAACAAGTGTATATTATTCTGTTTTATTTATATCCCATTCAAACTCATCCAATACTTTGATACTTCTTCAACCTTTTTCTAACGATTCCCTTTTAAAATGTTGCCCCAGCAACATTTCATGCGGTTGTTGTCACGTCCTTGCCCCGCAATGCGTAATTCCTATTACAGAGCCAAGACCTAACGCGCGTACTTTTCTGGTCTTTATTTGTTCGTCGGATCTATCTATATCTAATCAACAACAACAATAACAACGACAACGACGACGACGACGATGTCGACTCATGTATGTTTCATACAACATGCATACATTTGAATTTTATTCAAGGTCTTGAGAGCAATCGGCTCTCGCCGATCTTAAAAGTACAATTGTATTTTATTGCCAATAAATTTGTTCATGGAAAATTATCAGCAATGAAAGTGATCGATCATCGGGTCGATAACAATCGAATCTCATTCAAAAAATATTCTTACGCGCGCGCGCGTGTGCGGTTTTTTTTTTGTTTCAGCGTGCAGAACAAAGTCACGCGATTGCGAGAAATTGAAAGAAGAAAGAAGAACCTGTTTGAAAGATTTAATCAACCTTTTAGAGAAACTCGGTAATTAATTAATGAGCATGAATATAAATCAGCGTAAATGAGATATCGTCTTATTATCAATCGAATGATGATATAGTTGTTTCAACGAGTTCCAATGATCAGAGTGCACAATTCTATGTACCATGGTTGGAAATTATTTGCAGAATATTCATTGAATATTTGAGAAATTCAGGTACCGATTTTTCTTTGAATAAAATTTTCTTTTTTCACGTGAATATTTATTTCTTTCAATTATTTTTCAGGAATTTCTGAACAAAGCTTACGAGAAGAGGGTACTCGAAAAATTCACATCGCATTATCACACGGAAAAAAGGGACGGTGAAATTGCTTTGCAAGAAGGAGAGGGGTTTAAAAAGTTCAAATCTTTTGAAGTAATTCAGAAAAGGTCTTAAAAAAACCAAATTTTGGCCAAAGCTATAAGGAGTTCTCAAATTTGCTTGAATCTTGTTACTCGGGCGGTTTGTGGCGTCGCTGATTACGAATCCGTTATCTCAATTTCGAAATTCAAAATGGCGGATCCAATATGGCGCACGACAATTGAAAAAATGATCGGATTTCCTTCAAACTCGGTGCCCAGGGGTATTTGGGGTCGCTGACAACGAATCCGTTGTCAAAATTTCAATATTCAGGATGGCGGATACAATATGGTGGACGAAAATTCAAAGTTTCAACGGATTTTCTTTTGAACTTGGTACCTAGTGGTTTTTGGGATCGCTGATTATGAATGCCGTAGTCAAAATTGAAAAATTCAAGATAATAAACCCAAGATTGCGCCCCAGTGTGACAGGATCATCAAAAGATGTAGAAGATCGTGGAGGGTTCTTTGTTTGTGATGAAATTCTGCTCTCAAAGGTTTTGGAGATCGCTGGCCATGAATCTGAATTCGAATTTCCGAAATTCAAAATAGCAAATTCACTGTGATGGGTTTTATTTCCTCAATCACTTAGTTTTTTTTTTCAACTCTGATTCCAGAAGCTAGTAGAAATTCTAACCACGAATTCATTGAATTGACACACATTTTTTCAAATATTAACTAATCTTGGTTTCTCCGTGTAGACGCATAAAGAAGTTGTGTGGATGAGGGAAATCTGCGATTCAATATTCGCCATGAGACTTCATTCTTTGATTTGTTGCCGCCAAATCTAATATACTTCTACCCCATCGTGGCACCTCATATCTCTCAAAGTGATTCAAATGAAAATTTTCCTCAATTACCAGAATTTCAATCTGCCATTCTGACTTTGAAAAATTCCACAACGAATTCGTAATCAGCGACCCCAAAAACCACAGAGTACAGAGTTTCAAGCGGTTCGGATGAATTTTCGGATTTGTATCCGCCATATTGGATCCACCATTTTGAATTTGGAAATTTCGACAATGTATTCGTAATCAACGAGCCCAAAAATCCTCGGTCACTGGGTTTCAAGCTGATTTGACAACTCCTTATAATTCCAACCAATTTTTCGTGACTGTCACTATGCGATCTGAAACATTTTCTTCACAAAAGAATTTTACAAGAGCAAATATGAGCAGCTGTTTTTTCCTTCGTTCTAGAAGTAAGACCTCTATCTACAACCTCCAATAAGTGAAATGATGCGGAAAGGTGCGGAACACAACTTTTTCCTAAAAAAAAAACACTAAATGCTCAAATCCAGATATATAAAAATCACATCATTGCCGTGCCATAATTTGCCACTCAATTACTTGATATTTCACTAATTCCCTGTATATTTTACATACTTTCAGCAATAGATTCCACTTTTGAAAAGTTGAATTGGTCCATTTTTCGAGACACAGCGTCTTTTTGAACATGATCGTTATTTTACTATCCCTCAATCACGCGAATGATACTTCAAAAGAGGGTACTTTTGAGCTGACATGCAAAAGCAGGGAAAGGAGATCGGACCTTCTTATATTTGAATTCTGACACTCGGGACATTACTTTACTCACCCTGACGGTCAAGTATTCCAAATTACTAACTTCATTTTTGGGGTTTTGGCCATGTTTTTGGCATTTTGCCTCCCTGTGGGACGTGCCACTTTGCTGTTAGGAATTGGAATTACATGACAGGTTCAGATTTAGAACAGGGCAGGTCCCTGACACTTCAATGATTTTTCACTAGATTCATATCCATCAAATGTCCTCTATCCGCTAGGAACGCTGGATGGCATGTTGGCAAATTTGGAATGAACGTGAGAATTAATCAATGCACGGATACTCCATCGAACTCGTACGCAATTTCATACGCTTAGTTGAGGAGTGTTCATTGGATGTATTGAAAATTCCCTGCCAGAGTTAGCGATGGCACAACCAACGCCCCCAGGGCAAGTTTTGGACAGTTGAAACACGGGATTGTCAGGGGCCTGGAGCAGGGCCAAGAGAAGTGATCCCTGCTTAAAGAATCTCATTGAACCGATTGATTCTCATTGATCCGTTGCAGAAAACTGATTGAAACTCATTGAGAATCAATTTTTAATCGGTTTAAATCAGTTTTTTGCAGGTTTTCGGAGCAGGGATCATTTCTCTAAACAAAACTCCGAACGGTAGGGGTTCTGGAATTCCAGACTCATTAAGAATTGATTCTTAATGAGTTTAAATCAATTTTCTGCATCGGAATTAATGAGAATCAATTGATTCAATGAGATTTTTTGAACAGGGATGTCAATCAAAGACACTCAATGGTTGAAATTCCTTTTTATCATCATTATTATTCAGTCGCCCTTTCGTTTATTCATTTGTTTATTCCGCTCCTATATTGTGAACATTTTCATCTATCGTCTGGTTTGTGCAGACAAAATTCAACTGGAATTAACTATCTGAATTCGTTTCGATTTTAAAGAAGGGATTGTGCCTCGCAGTTCAAAATGCTCCACCGTTTCCTGCATACGAAGGAAGGGAGGAGGGTGAGGGATTAAGGATCGATCCCTATTTCATTTCCACTCTTCATATAAAAATATCCAACTTCGATGCTTCGAATTCAGCACGCTAAAAAAAAATGTATGTGCAGAGTTTCCAACACATGGTGCACGTTTTCCGCCAGCCATGTTCACATCGAATAAAATCCTCCTTAGTTTTTGATATTTTAGTAACGAGGTCGATGCCTTTGGTAGCATATCTCGTGTGTTATTTCTAAAATTGACATATGGGATGTATTGATACTTGAGAATATCGTTCCTCACTTTGGCTCTCCTCGAGCGCCAAACTTTGTTATTTCCCCTCGATATTGAAAATTCTTACAAAATTAATCCAAACGATTGCAATAAATTTTGCATTTTTCCTTGGTATCGTGAAACCGGGTTAGATGTACGAGGAGCAATCCCTGCATGGTACAAGGTTTATCACGATGATGTATCCCCCCCAACCCCAGCAGTTCACGGCATATCATAAAGCTATCGAGTCTGGTTTTTTCTTATAACTCGAATGAAATGAAATAACACCATCATTCTTGTAGTTTTTTATAATATATATTAGAGAAGCAGAATCGATTCAACAAGGAAATAGGTGGTATATGTTCTCCTCGTCAAAGCAAATCGATGTGCATTCTACTCGATATTCATCGCTTTGAACTCATTAGGATTCTAATGATTTTCCTTTTCAAATAATCGATAACGAAGATGAGCTGCGAGAGATACCGAATGCCTCGAGTCAGACGTGGCGTAGTTTCTAATTAGGAAGGTTCACATTCCACGGGAGAACGGGAATCCTAATTGATTCATTCGAATCGACACACGTTTTCGTTCCAACATTCGAATTTCTTCCTGTTTCAAATTACTTTCCATTACTATCGCTCTTGATACTCGCAATTGGAAAGATGCATCGAAAAAGAGCTGCTATTATTGCGATAGAAACACGTCATTTTTCTCTCTGTGTATCTATCCATCTCTCTTTCTGTTTGAACATCAGAGAATGAATGCGATGACGCATTTTTATTTTTATCAAAGTGTGAAGTATCGTCATCTCGCATTGTATTTGAAATTTAATCCCGTACTTTCCGTGTTCTTGAGGCAAAAAGAAAAACAAATCAATTTTCTAATTTCAATCGTATACAAAAATCCAAATTGATTAAACGAAAATGAAGGATGAAACCGGGTGTCGAGTTGTGTAGTTAAAATGAGGAGAAAATCTGTTAGTTGGAGGATTAATAAAAAAAGGTCTTCTTCGTTCCCTTCCTCTTTCTCACCCCTAATTGGATCGTAGTAGTCGCACAAGGTGGTCTGATTAAGAGGTACTAGAATCGAGATTCTAGCCAATTTTCTTCTGACCTTATAAATTTATCTACTTCCTGTGCCACCGAAATAGATCAAATAAGATTTTCAATATTCTCATGATCGTCAAACCGCGTTAATATGAATGATTGGATTTTTAGTCATGAAAATAGTAACCTCGTTCGGGATATTACAAAGAGAAACAAAAAGAGCTCTTTTTTTTCCCTCCAATCTCCGATAAACATTTTTTTCTCACGATAAGGAAAATAAAAACATTTGTTCGAATGTCATAATGGGAATTGTAACTATAAATCTCCAATTGAGACACGCTCCTCCCCTCTCTCGGTTCCCGTATTTCATTCTGAATAGCATCAGAATTGACCTAATTTCAGTCACTCTACTCCTTCCTCGTTTTCATTGTGATTTCGATCGATCGGAATTTCTCTAAATTCAAATGGAATTCATTGAATCGAAGAAAGAAGAACACAAAAACAACACACATTTTTGTATCGGTATTCGATTCTCGTACTTATCTCCCTCTTATCGAGATTACAAAAATTTTCTCCGCTCGAGGAGACTTTATACTTTTCTTGGATATATATGTATGATAAAATTCATCACACGCCAAAGATCGATCAATAAAATACGAATTTTAATGATAATTTTTCCTCCCTCTGACATGACACGATGTCATGTGTTGTCACCATCTCTTTTTCTTTTAGTTGCTTTTTGGACATTTAATATAGCGTGCACTGTACCGTGTGTATTGTGTTGTAGAATACAACCTAAGTGGAGTTAATTTCTAATCATTGACGATTCTCCTCCCTGTTGGGATAGATTAAGAATGAACAGAGGGGACCAAAGTTCAAACCACTCTACAACGATCCGAGGCGATAAGGTGCCTGGAGATGAACATTCGAAGGGTCGAACGAGGTTTTATATATATATATATATATATATATATATATTATATTTTCGGGTCGCAGTCTCGTGTCGCAATGCTGTGGTCGCAATGTGGTTGCCCAAAGTCAACCAAACTATCATCGGTTGAACAGGATGCGTGTTGTTTTACCAATATGTACATAGATGGAAACGAAATGTTGGATTTTGTTCCGAAACACACACCAGGCGATACCACCTAGATCTAGATTTAAGGGAGAGAATGCGATAGAATATAAATATTAACTCCGTGTATACATATTTCATTGTTTTTCATTTCATTTATTGACACGTTATTCATTATCCATTGTCTGTTCCTTTAAACACAAGGTGGCTCTCAAGCTCTGCATAATACATTCATTTATAATAGATAACAAAAAGATACGCAAGCGCGTTTTGTATATCGGGTGTAAGTATATAAGAGTATGATGTAGGGCATAGCGTCGTCTCGCTTCATTGTTGCGCATCTTTTTTTTCTTGTTAAAAACCCAGACGAGGAGGAAGATATATACCCCTGTGCCCTAGTTCAAAACTCGCACATGGTATATATTATTTATTATAAAACGGCTAACGTAAAGATCAAGTTCCAGTTTGCATAGCGTTATTGTGAACAAACTACTTTACCTTCATGAATTATTGATATAATATCAATGTACTGACCGATATTTATTTCATTGGATATTCATGGTATATGTATTATTATTTAATTTGATGAAAAAGGATCGGCGTTGAATGCACACAATAGCGGAAAATCTTTCACGTTGAGAGCTTGAGATGATAGCATAAATTAATGAGCGTTCGGTAGTTACGAGTAGGTATGATATCATGGGATCAATCATCGCTTGCCGTATAGGATGCGAGAGGAGGAAAAAAATGTAAAATATTGTATTGTAAACGTGTGATCAATAATGTTCTTGTGAAGTGCATAATGCAATACGATTATGGGAGTGGCCTTATTCAAACTATAATCAAATTATTGAAATCAGGACGTATTGAAGCTGATTCGTTTTGTTTTTCTTGGAAATTATTTTCTTCTTGAACGTGGATGCATAGAAGACAATCATTCGAATGTCGATTCTTCTCGCGCTTGCGAGATTTCTATCTTCCGTTCTTGGTTGAATAATTTTACTGCAGTGGGAATTCCCTATTTGATACCGATTACAAATTTTACAATCGGATTGAAAATAAACCCCTAGAATGTACCTAGAATGGGCCCAAAACTGCACCAAAGTGAAACCAAAATTCATTCACCTGGCTCATCCGATTAATTTTCCTTCCCCTATAAATGGGACGAGCCATCAATTTAGGGACCCTAAGACCACTTCTTTAGCACCATCATTTTCCCCCAACAACTGATGAAGATTTCCAACACAAAACAATAAGAGTTATGTACACCACAATTATTTTATAACCTTATTACGAATTACAAGCCTTCCCATATAAAAATCTTCAGGCTCCGCCAATGCTGACGATGGAATATAGCTAGACGCAAGGCTGCCAGCCAAAGCTGGGCAATCTATGTAGGGACAAGGATGGTTGACAATGGTCTAAACATTGTACCAATATGGGAAGTCATAAATCGACTTCGTTGATCCATCATTGATCATTGGCTGCGCCACGCTTGGCCCATCCTTCAACCAATATTGCTTGAAGGAAAAAGCATGCTTTCAACAGAGGCTCTCTAGGGCTTGGCGGGACACTGCTCCAAGCATTAGGCAACTCTGAATGACAATGGATTCTCATGTTGCACCAAGCATGGGTCGTAGCTTGGTCCAGCTTGGGCAATAGCTTGGCTCAGCTTGGGCGATGGCCTCGCTCAGTTTAGGCGTTAGCTTGACTCGACTTGAGTAATAGCTTGGCTAAGAGTGAAACTTCCTTCTCAAACAGCAAATTACAATAACTCTCACCAGAGTGATGCTTGTTTCCTGCGAGTGGCGAACCAAGCATTCAATCAATATATAAGTCTCCTTTGAAGATTCCATCACAGAAATAATTCTTCATCTGTTTCCAGACCCGCCTACTTCTACGCCAGGACCACCGGATTTACGTCATTCATCAGTTTAAACTAATCAGAAAAATTACATGTTGAAATTCTCCGACATTCATTTCGTTCAATCGAAATGATAGAATGGATTTTTTATTTTATTTTCAATTACAATAAAAAATAAAAGTGACCATTGGCATGAGATGGGCGCAACCCTGCCGCAAGATTGCTACAGCGTTGGCTCATCCTTGGCGAACAAATTTTTGTATGGTCTGCCATTGACGGCATATGCTATCACAACCCTGTTTCCAGTGTTGGGTCTTGATTGTGGAAACAAATGGGCTGAGGCTGAAATGATGTTATCATTTCAGAGTTGCGCCATGCCTGGTAGCCTAGGCTCGGCCCATCTTGGTGAGCCTTGCGGCAACCTAGCGCCCATGGTCAATTTTTACCTGGGTTGCCTCTTTCTCCAGGATGAACAAAAATGAAACATTAAAAAATGGATTCGGAACTATAATTCCGCGACAGCATACACAGAGAAAAGAGATCTTGAAAAAATAGTAAAGTTCGCTCACATACGTAGCAGGGCCGCCCCCGATATGTGATATGGGAAACTTTATTACGTCGCATACTGATTTGTAGCGCATAAAAATTCAAATTCAGTGATGAAAATTACAGAAATTCAAGATTCTCATAGTGATTCATAAGGATACTACGTGACGTTACGTTCTTCAATATTTCACATCGCATGATCAATGAATTACATAGTTCATTCTACTGAAAACATATTAAAGATACTTTTTACTACATAAAATAGTGAACTATACTATTTTCCAAGGAGGCACTTTTCTACGTGTAATTTTGGATTCAGACGGATTCAAATTTGACACATTTCTTCGATGGAAACGGATACAGGTCATTGATCGGATACATTCGAATCCAGTCTCTATCCGAAAGTCTGGACCAAATTGGATTGAGCGCACTGACATTATGTCAAGAAAAATCCTCATTCATTCTGATTGAAAGTTCATACGTCCAACGGATGAAATTGGACAAGGCTCTGAATTCGGATTCAATCGGATAGGATTCTCATCTCTCCTCACGGATGAAAATAGATTCAAAAACAAATTCACATCTCAAAAATGTAATGTGATTCGTTCGTATAGGAAATCCATCCGTTCTCTGGACACGAACGAATAGATATTGTAGTTCAGATCATTATGGATGATCATTCTATTTTCTTGATGGAGAAAAACGGATCGGCAACGCTTTTGGTTTGGAAAAGGATGCAAACGGATTGGAAGCTTCCAAAAATCCCCCAGTTCCGCATTAAAACTGATAGAAAGTCTCTCTGCATGGACAGAACTGGATACTTATGGATCACTTGTCTCACTACCGGACAAAACCGGATTGATATGGATAGAAAATGTTTAAATTCAGATCGAAGTCCTATCCAAATCCATCCATTTCAATCATTTTTTCCAACAGGGATGGTAACATTGACAGAGCTCTTTCACAAGACCTCTTAAAGATCTCTTCCACTTAAGAGTGTTCACTGGGTATTCTTTAAACGATGTTTTCAGTTACAAGGAATCAATTTAAAAAGATAAATGATGACAACCCTGGTGAAAAGAATCCATAGAATCTGATGAAATGAAATTTCATGGGATTTGGTCAGAACATTGTACAAGATTCAATCAGAATGACATTGAAAAAATACATTGATCTGATTAAATCTTACTGACAAATACTTCAATAGGAATTGGTTCGAACATTGTACAAGATTCAATGAGATTTGGCAAGAATCAACGGTTTTGTTTAACCAGAGAATTCATCAGATTTTATAAGTTTGAATTTTCGTTTCGTTTCAATAAACTTCAATAATATCTAATCTTTGCTTTTTTGGCGCTCAGTTTCTGTTCTGGTCGCTGCATATGCTCCTCCATTTTCCCCAAAGTACCGAATAGGGTAATTGAGAGCGCTTCTGATATACTACCGAAGCAATTGGTGGAAGCACTGCCAAGAATATATAGTTAGATATTTGAAAAATATCATTTTTGGCAAAATACAATAACAGAATTCTGAAAACACTCATTCCCTATCTAGGAAGCTGAAACTAGCAGCCAAAAGCTAGCAGCCGACTGTTGTAACTTCTGATTGAACTTGATTCGAATATCAAGAATCGATCAAGTGGCTCCCAACTCGGCAGTTTTGCAACTGAAATGCTTGATAAAATGATTCCATCACAAATTATATCAATCGGCTGCCAGCTTTTAGCCGCTAGTTTGAGCTTCCTTCCTTCCTATCCAACATATCTCTGATTGAAAGATGTCCCTGGGTGGAAATATTATGTATAATTTTTATATAATTTAAAAAATGTTTGCATCAAGGGGATATTTTGGATAGAAAATGATGAAAATGATTGTACTTGAAAGGAAAAAAGTGTGGTTCCTGAAAAAACCGGCTTCTTCGTCAACATTCTTGCTAGATCTCTGCATTTTCAATGAGAATCCTCGAGAACCCCAAGGTCGTGTAAAATAATGATTTCAATCCACGCATAGACATTATGAGTTTTAATTGACATATTGGCTCGGCATGAAATACCTACGACTAAATACAACTTATACCTGCGCGTACTGCTGCTTCAGTGACCTAAATATAACCTCCGAATCTCCTACATAGAGAATAATCTTTTGTTTGCCTTATCTTTCATTGATATTTACTCACCAAAGTATTAGTCAGTCGAGTTACCTCTCTATAATCTGACTTCTACTAGAATAATGTTTCTGTTTTCATCTAGAACACAAAGGTCAGTAATAACAATCTTACTCATCGTACGTATTCACGGGAAGAAAAGGACGAAATAAATGAATAACGAGTCTCTAGTCGATGATACGACAGATATATCATTATTTTTGAAATACATATGTATATATATATGTATATGCATTATTGACTTTGAGAGATACTTTCAAAATTGATAAGCTAAAAATAAACTTGACGAAAGTACGAATCTATTACGAATGAATCTTTTATCTTCAGGGAATGGGATTACAACAGTAGAATATCATCCCGTTTACCGCCTGGACATTGCATTGGACATATTCTGCATCATGTTATATATCATATACCGTTATGCTCGTTGTTTCTGAATATAATTTTCAATATTTTCTCTTGTATATTCATCGTGAAATTCGTACGACACAGTACTCTGTTGCAACGTGTCAACTTACAATGCGTGACTAGAAAATTATACTCGCTACATTACGTGAATCTAATATGTATCTTATTTATTAATAAACATAAGTCGAGTAGTATTCTATATTAAAACTATAATGACCTCGGTGATGATGATGATCATCATCATCATTATCGCGATCGTACTATTTTTCTTGGTATATAGTTTTATTGTAACAAATCAGCACTGAAGAGGAAGGGGTAGTATTACAACTCAATTAACTATTATTAATCGCGAGAAATTTCAATTGAAACAGAATTCACGATATGAATTTAAATTTCTCTCATCGCTCCCCTACCTTATCCCTTATATTTGATGTATGCATGCAAATTTAATCATTCCCTCCAGCGCTTTCTTATAAATTTCCCTCCCTCCCATCGTTTCCACACTTTCCATTATTATTATTATTATTATCATCATCATCATCCACCGTCAAAGTTACTCCACACAATAGTTGTTGTGCCCGTTTCCTCTCTTGATCTCACTTTTTTCATTTTCTCTTCCCTCTTCTCTTCATCGTTCAACATTCACAAGCCGCTTCCTTATTCGTACAATTATCATTCTCCGCTATTCGTATAATAGCGCAAGCTTTTTCCAACGCTTGTCGTTCGATCATTGTCTCGCCTCAATGTCCCAGCCTGGTTAAACAAACCCATAAAAATTCACTGAATTCCAATTGTATAGATTTTATATACACGTGTGATGAAGTGAGAGAAAGATCCGAGATCTACTATTCGATACGATGGTCCGGATGCAAGAGATATAGACGAAGCGGGAAATACGAGGTACCGAGAGGGCCAACGGAATGTATCGTCACATACAGTTCGTGTGTATAATTTTTGAAGTCGACACACAATGAATATGCATTTGACCCTAGGTTATTGAGGTCTCAAACGTATCTTCTGAGGAATTTTCTCCACATTTCTTAACGCATACTCCTAGAACTTAATGGCCGTCTTTTTTTGAAAAGATGCTTTCTTTCCCTGCGGTATTATTCTACTTCTCACGTCTCTTTCACTTTTTCTATAGATAGACACATTTTTTTCCTAGTTTGCAGCTAATACGAGTATCCCATATCCCAAGTGACATAAAAACTTCTCAAATATGCTATGATGCAAATGAGACTATTTTGGATACATTCGTCAAGATATTCTATGAAAAAGGAATTCTATAGCACATAACTATTCGAAACAGTCTCATTTTGAAGTTCTAAGCGTGTTTGTAGGATTTTCCCAACACGTTCTTAGCATTTTTAATCTCGTGTGTTGCTTGGGATGGCACGTTCTTGGAAATTAAGATAATTTTTATGTATAAATTGACGCCGGGTATTTCTCCGTTGCCACCACCTCGCATTTCCCTCGAGCAACCACCAATTTTCCACCTAAATTCTATGCGGACGTGACGAATCCCATCGGTGGTTGTCTTGTACGGGTTCCTTGGCTGGAATCAACCAAATTCTCAGTAGCTCTCATTAGAAATGTTGAGTTGAGATGTTTTAGTTACAATGAGTATAGAAATTTCTCTCAGTGCAGGCTCACGCAGCAGGCGTTGAGCCCAGATGCGCTCAGCAAACGCAGAAACCTCACTGGTTTCGACAGAAGCTTTCTAATCCCTTCCTAGCTAAGCAGATCAAACAGGCCAAGTATCCAACCCTTAATCTCCATTCTTGATTTCCATGGAAATTATAATCGTATCATCAAACGAAGTTAGCCGTTTCGCAAGAAGAAGCAATCCATTCGAACCACCTGACCGATTCACGTATGAACTGAAATGATTCACTGAAAACACAGTTTGTTCCAGCCAAACAAAATTTTGGTTGAAATGAACGCAAAGAAACTTTGTGGTTGGCTGAAATCAAATTTGTTTGGGGTGAACAAAATTTGGTTCACAATAATTAAGGCTTTCATACAGATAAATAAATTTTATTTCAGCCAACCAAAAAGTTTCTTGGCGTTCATTTCAACGAAAATTTTGTTTCGCCGAGACAAACGGTTTCTCAGTGTATGGTTGTCAATTTAAGCTCGATCTCTTATTGATCTAATATCCCATACAGGAAACCCCGATAATGTAAACACAGCCAATAATCGGCCCATGTATGGCTACCATTAAATGGCCAACAATGGATTCACATCATTGGCACAAATGTGGCCCACCACTGGCTGATAAGAAAGGCCAGCAATGCAAACAGCCGATAATCAGCCGATGTAATTCAGCCTATGGTAAATGGCCAACAATTGATTCCCCGTTATTGGCTGAAATATGGTCTACTACTAAGTGAAATTGATTTTAAAGTTGAATGTATTGTATTCGTAATCACCCGTGAAAAAAGTTTGTTTTGGCCTGATTTCTATTACGCTGAATAAATAATTCACATCCATCAAATACGTTTTACACGATTCAAATGAATTCTCATTTATATACCAGATGAATTACTTTCTACTGAATACTTAAATCGGGATCATTTAGCCCCATTACTGGGCCAATCAATAATTTTATACATGGCCCATTATTTATTGCCATTACTGGACCCACGTTATCATCCAGCAATTAACCATTGATGAGCCATTAATGGGCGCCGTTAACGGGCGAAGAACGCCGTTTGTGGTTCAGTAACGTGCCATTATTGGCCCAATTGATGAACCCTGTATGGGATGTAGGGTGGCTGCTTGAATCTCAAGAACCAGTAGACACCCTGATACGAGAGCATACTGACGAGGTTGCAGCATCTGTGTTGCCATTGAAAAACTATCACTTTCAGTTGATTGGTTGATTCCAATATAATAGTTCCATCAGAATCAGCCAATCATAAAAAAGTGACGGCTTTTGAACGGTGCAGCATCCGCGTAGCTCCTTGTAGGTAGCTCACAACTCTTCCCGTTGACTGTTCAAGGCAAGGTGGAAAATTGACTCGTGAATTAAAACTTACAGATCAAAATCTTCTTCCAATCCAGCCCCTGAAATGAGAAAGAAAAACTCATTTTATTCTTCCGAAAAATCAATATCAATAATAATTGATTGAATTCCTATTAAAAAATGTTGACTTTGATGAACTTACAGCTATTCATTTATTCCTACAAATTTGAATTTCGAGTAGTTCTGGCTTTAACAGATGACACAGATTTGTGCCATATTTGGTAGCCTAAATCAGGTCCAACTTGACCAGTTAACCAAACCAAACCAGTCTTACATGATGAAAGTTTTATCCGGATCACTCCTATCCCAGATAACATGTGAGCTTGTCATAAGCTTGTCAGACTTGTCATTCGATTGTTTTGGACTTGTTATTGACAATCTTGTCAGTGTAAGGTTGCTGCAACTCTGTTTCAAGGGTTTTGTGAGCTTATACCCTTGTCGTGTGTGACTAGGAGGCTTATGTCAACCTTGTCACACGCTTGCTAAATTGCTATCTGGGCTAGAATTGTTTTTTTTTCCACAAATAATCGCAAATAATAAAATTTTCAGAAATCTATAAATTTTGATATTCAAGACTATACAAATTTTTTCATTGATTTGATCAAGATAGAAGGTGTGATTTGTGAGTCACGCTCGGAGCTTTACACTTGCTTATAACTTATGCGGTATGTAATTGAAGAAAGCTCTATGTGGATTGCTATAACGTGTTATCTTTTGAATTGGGACACAAGATCAATGCATTATAAACCTCTTGGACTTGTATTTTCATGATGAATTCTTAACGAGGGATAAACGATGAATGTTTATGTTCTTATTTTTGTATTAAAAATTCATGGAGCGGAGAAAAGGATCCGGAATATCAATAGTGTTTCTTGACTCTAAGACCAAATGAACATTATGAGGACGAGGACTTGAAGACAACTGGAGGAGCTCTTAAAGAGATCTTTATGTCATCCAATGCGTCGGCTTAGGAGATCCTGTGGAGGTCTTGTTTCAGATCACTTTATGTTATCTTAAAGAGAACATTTATAACATAAAGATAACATAAAGTGGTCTTAAACAAGAGCTCTGTAAGATCTCCTAAATCGACGCATTGGATGACATTAAGATCTCTTTAAGAGCTCCTCCAGTTGTCTCCAAGTCCTCGTCCTCATAATGTTCATTGGGGAGTCCAAAAACAAACAGCGAGTGAAAAATCGTTGATAAATTTGCGGAGAACATTTTAGAGAGATTGAGTACATCATTGAGTTTTATGGGTTATAACCGTTATGACTGATCAAATCGTTTCATAAAACCTCAATAATGTTTCGAATATTAGGGTTAAAATGGTGGTCTTGGACTGGGAGCCTGCGAAAAGTTTCAGATATATTTGGAAACGTTTATAAATTTACTGATTCAAAGATGGCTGAATCTGTCCTAATAAGTGAGATAGAGATTGCAAAATAGTCATTCCTGGCCCAGTGAGGTTGCCAGAGTTTCCAGTACAGGCAATTTCCAGAGCCGTAACTCAAAATTTCGACTCCCAGTACGAGAATCTGTACAGGGTTTTTTAAGAATAGGTCGATCGTACTCAGGCCCCTCCGAATCGAGCTTCTACGTGTTCATATAATGTCCAAAAAGTTGTAGACTGTTGGCCGGCACTTCAATTTAATTTACGTTACACGTAATCAAATAATTCGCGGAATGAGAGAAAATCAATTTATTGGCCAATGAAAACACAAATTTACAGAAATCACAACACCAGTTTGTCTTGACAATTGGCAAAATGGAACTTTTTGGTTATGTTTACCAATTGTTTTGGACCACTAGATCGTTCTTCACCTGGATTTTGATGGACATTATGTGAAAACGAGGAGTATTGAAAAATGTGTGAGTTGGAGGGGCCTGATCGTACTGCACAGCTTCTAAAATCGGGGAGCTTTCCCATGTAACACAGAATATTCTGAGAATATTCTCACAACATTGATGAGATTGATGAGCAGCGCATGCGCAAGCATCTTAATGACATGATGTCAGTAATGGCGGATAATGTCGTTGATAGGCTACAGACCCTTGAATAATATACTATTCTAATTTGTATTTAATATCCCGAATGTTCCGAGAGCGTTATGCGTGAAAAATAATCATCAAAAGTGTCATGAAATATTAAGAAATATCGTATATATTATGATTGTTGAAGGAAATGTATACGAAGCGAAAAACGTTTCAACTCCCGTTTTCTGGAGCGTATGATACCCGCTTGCTGGAAAGTCATCAAATCATACGTTCTGTATACGTTTCATAAACTGCCGATCCCGTTTCGCATATGCTTCATGTAACGTAATGGTAGGTTATATGGAGCATATGCGAGTCATACCTATTCTGACTTCAAATCTCTGGTTAAAAGAATCCATTGAATCTGACAAATGAAATTCAATGAGATTTGGTCAGAACGTTGTCCAAGTTTAATCCTAATTTAGTGAGATTTGGCCAGATTCAACGAGATTCGCATGAAAGTTCTGACCAAATCTCATTGAAAAATCACCGGTGAGATTTGGTCAGAACATTGTCCACGTTTAATTGTAATTTAATGAGAATTGGTCAGAATCAATGGGTTCTTTTAACCAGGGATATTCAATTCAATCAAGAAATTGAAATGGGCGATTATTGGCACATAGTCCACGAGCCTGACTTCAAATAAGGGGTCATCCATAAACTACGTGGCCAATATAGGGGGAGGGAGGGGTAAGATGAAATGCTACGTTGAGCTGCATGGGGGAGGGAGGGGGGGGGGAGTCGGTTCCAAGCTACGTGGTTTTTTATTTATGTTGTACTTGGAAGAAAATTCTATATAAATCTCCAGAAAAATGATCCATTCGAATATAACAAATGGATATATATTTGATGGGATCAAATGAGATTCTTCTTCATTCAAGTAAATTTCATTTGAAATGAGAGAAATTTTATTTTAATAAAATAAATCTTTCATTTCAGTCAATTTCAATTTCATTGAGGTCATATTTGAATAAAAATTTATTTGATTGAAATTAATTTAGTTGAACGTGAAAAACTATGTTCCCACGTGAGGGGGGGGGTGTTAAAAAAAGCCACGGTAGAGCTACATGGGGGGGGGAGGGGGAGGTCAAAAAGTTACAAAAATAGGGCCACGTAGTTTATGGACGGTCCCTAACATCATTCAGCAATCGATGTCAACGACGATCCATGACTCAGTGGATAAGACCCTACTATAGTGAAAGTCATCGGTTCGATTCTCACCACAGGGTTTAATTTTTTTGCCTAGATTTCTTGAATTTTTCTCGCTCTCTTTGTTTCAATTCCCGTTTCACATACTCTTTGTGTCCTTTCCATTCAAGCTTCGTATACTTTCCATTAACGTTTCCGTTACCCTTTAGCATACGCTTCGTTTACTCTTTCTTTTCGCTTCCATTTTCACCAGGGTAAGGGGGAGATTATATGTGGAATTCCATGTTCTCCCTGGTACAAAAGATCTTTCTGAATCTCTCTGAAATCTCTCTGAATTTCTCTTTATTTTGGGACAAATTTCAGAGTGATTCAGGCTGGCCTCCCATGGACCGCTTTCCAACCATCGCTTTCACAATTTCTTTTAGAGCGTTCTATCAGAAATCTATAAAGAATTGTGCATTGGTTCAATTTTCAGTCCGCCGAAACGAATTCCGGTCCATGGGAGGCCAGCATCAGAGTAATTACAGAGTAATTCAGAGGAAGTTAGAGACTTTTCCGGTAGCTATACGTTCTAAATTCTTCAACTTTCTCCGAATCTCTCCGCATATCACTGAATCCCTCAGAATTTTATATATTTAAATTTCAAAGCTGCCTCTGAATTTACCTGAATATTTCTAAATTTCTCTGAATCTCCCGGAATCTAATGTATTCAGATTTCAAAGCTTCCTCTGAATTTTTCTGAATCTGTCTGAATTCCTTTAAATATCCCGGAATTTGATGTATTCAGATTTTAAAGTTCCCTCTGAATTCCTCTGAATTTCTCTGAATCTCTGTGGATTACTCTGAATCTTTCTAAATTCCTCTGAATATTTCTGAAAAATTCCACGCACAATTTTTCTTAATTTATCTCCCTCTGGAAGTCTCTGAAACTTCCAGAAAGCCTCTGAAATGCAGGACCAAGAATTGTACTGAATTAATTTCCTCTCTGAATTTCCCAGACCCCCCGGATTTCTCTAAATTCCTCTGAATTTTTCTGAAAAATCCCACGCACAATTTTTTCCGATTCACCTGTCTCTGTGAGTCTCTGACACTGCCTGAATACCTCTGAAATCCTGAACCAAAAATTTAGCTGAATCAATTTCTCTCTGAATTACGCTGAACCTTCCCAAATTCTTCTGAATATTCCTGAAACGCTCTGCGCACATATTGTCTCTAATTCACCTGTCTCTGTGAATCTCTGATATTTCCTAAATACTTCTGAAATCCTGAACCAAAAATTTTACTGAATTAATTCCTCTCTGAATATCTCTGAATCACTCTGAATCTTTCTAAATTCCTCTGAATATTTCTAAAAAGTTCGACACACAATTTTTGTGAATGCCCGAAGAGAACATGAAGCTTCAGCGAACGTTCAGATCAGATGTATATAGATCGGGCCGAAGGTTCATTAGAGCTAACTTTTAGATTCACAAACGTTTGACGAAGGTTCTACGGACGTTGAAATGTCCACTTCGAAATACATTCAGGCAACATAGATGGAACGTTCGCTGAAGGTTTATCGAAGGTTTGACGAAGCTTCACAAAAATATCTATACTTATATTAATTTTGATCAATTTATACGAAAAATAAATGAATTAATAAACATAAATTATTATAAATTAATCTAAGTATAGATATTTTTGTGAAGCTTCTTCAAACCTTCGATGAACCTTCAGCGAACGTTCCATCTATGTTTCCTGGACGTATTTTGAGGCGGACATTTCAACGTCCGTAGAACCTTTGTCAAATGTTTGTGAATCTAAAAGTTAGCTTTCATGAACCTTCGATCCGATCTATACAGATCTGATCTGAACGTTCGCTGAAGCTTCATGTTCTCTTCGGGTGTATCTGTCTCTGGAAGTCTCTAAAACTTCCAGAAAGCCTCTGAAATGCAGGACCAAGATTTTACTGAATTTATTCCTCTCTGAATTTCCCAGACTTCCCCCGCATCTCTCTGAATCTTTCTGAAAAATCCCACACACAATTTTTCCTAATTCACCTGGCTCTGTGAGTCTCTGACACTCCCTGAATACCTCTGGAATCCTGAACCAAAAATTTAGCTGAATTAATTCCTCTCTGAATCTCTCTGAATCTTTCTAAATTCCTCTGAATATTTCTGAAAAGTTCTATGCACAATCTTCCTGAACTCATCTGTCTCTGAAAGCGTTTGACACTCTTTGAACGCCTCTGAAATGCAGGACCAAGAATTTTACTGAATTTGTTCCTCTCTGAATTTCCCAGAATTTCCCTGCATCTCTCTGAGTTCCTCTGAACTTTTCTGAATCCTTCTGAAAAATTCAAAGCACAAGTTCTCTCAATCCTCTGGACCACGCTAAATTGCTCTGAATTTCTCTGATTCTTTCTGAATCAAATTGACAAAATCTGATAAATCCTCATACAAACAAAACAACTCATCGGTCTCTGTGCGGTTTATGTCACAGCATCTATTGAAATTGATCACAACCCAATCAAACAAAAAGACATCTTTTAGATATCTAAAAGATATCTCGCAATTTTGAAAGATGTCTTGCAAGAAGGTCTTGAAGATGTCTTTTAGAAATCTAAAAGATGTCTTACGCGACTGATTTCGACAAGTTTAAGATATCTCAAAAACGTCTTGCGGAAGATATGCTTTACACGTATTCAATCAAGTCTTGAAAATGTCTTGAAGAATTCATAAAAATCTTGAATCGTGCATAAAAAAAATTCTCCCCTCTTTTCCTTCTTTCTTTTCTTTTGATCCCTCCTCTCAGTCTTACAAATTTTACTTCATTTCGGATTTTTGGGGTTGCGGGATTCGAACCCGGACACTTCACGACGTACCCACGCTTCGATGACCTGAGCCATACGGACAATTTGATGACGGTGCTCATAATTGTCAATATGACATAGTGAGATATAATGTCAGCGGTGTATATATTTTCAGAGTAAAAGTGATCTTTTGAATGAGGTGTTTATGACATATACAAATATGAGATAAGTTGACTGTGCTTAAAACTTGAACAGCTTAATGAATTTGGTGAAATATATTGAAGTACATGATCCAGTGATCGTTAGTGCCTGATGAATATCATAGATACCTTTAAATTATTTTTTTCTCACTGTTATTGAAAAACAACTTATTAGTAAATGTGAATGAGAATTTAATAAAATCACCGTACACAAAGGCCGTACATAAAATTCAGCGTGAAAAGTTCGATAATTCGCAAAATATTGTGACTCGGAGATTCGTTAGTTTCAGTGCTACCCTCGTGAAAATAAAGCGTGCATTTGGAGCGTCGCATAGGAGTGTTATTACCGTCACATGAGAGTGTATTAAGAGTCAATTGGCGCAGTTGAGCGTGGATCGAGCGTGAAGAAAAGCGTTCATGAACGCTGTACTCACGCTTATATTGAAGTAAGCGTGCATTGAACGTATATTGGCCAGAATCACGTTATTGGTACGCTGTTTGAACTTTATGTGCACGCCGTTTTTTCGCCAGGGTAGCACTGCAAGGTTACAAAATCGGACTTTTCACAGAATTTGTTAGTATTTACATGGATTATTCAAGCTTTTAATTTATGAACGAATTCACCTTCTTTGCAATTTGATTGTGAACAAAGACATTTGAAGTGTTATCCATATGCACTCATAATCTCAAAACTGCTGATCTTAGAGATACATTTGGCAAAGCATCTTAAACATATCTTTTGAAAGACATCTTCAAGACATATCGAAAAGATGTCCTTTAGATATCTTTTCGATATGTCTTCCAGATGTCTTTCAAAAGATATCTTCAAGATGTCTTTTTGATATGTCTTGTAGATGTCTTTCAAAAGATATCTTCAAGATATCTTCAAGATGTTCATGTTTATTGGGAATGCATCGGACTTTTTGGAACAGGGCTTGCAACAAAATTTCACTCATTGAAGCCCCCCACTTTTTTGCAGATGGCGCCACGCGATTCGAGAATTTCTCATCATTCATACTTATACTTTGTATTCTCCATTCTCCACCTATTCAACAACATTGACCTCAAATTAATAATGATACCTCGACGGTAAACGAAACAATAAACATTCTAAACGTTGTACGGAAATAAATGATTGTATACCACGGAAGAGAAGTAGTTGGTTGTCATAACCTCGCTGTTGAAACGACACGAGTTGGCGCTGTTGAAAAAACATATCGGATATAATCATATCGGTGTTTATACGGAACAACACTACCGCGTTATCACACACCACTCTTTCATTGTTCGGTGAGAGTCGAAGGTGAGTAAACCGACCAAGTCAGAAGTAAGAAGAAGTTTTTATATATATATATATATATACATACATACATACATACACACACACGCATTCGTGTAATCCTCGCAACAACGGTCCCTCGGTTTGCCTCCTCGGTTATCGGGTTCTTATGTCACACCCTATATATCAAAGCCAACATAGAGAGTAGAGTAGTACCAGTAGAGGAGTGTGTTGGAGAGTGTTGGAGAATAGTACAGACGCATGTGTGCGAGGGTCTAACACGGATATACTCACAGATACACCAGATACCCACACATCAAGAAAATCGAGTATCAACCAGCTGGTTGGTAAGGGAGCCGCGAGCAGTCGCCAGTGAGACGCGGCACCTCGCGAGCGAGCGAGCGTGTGTCATTTGTTCGTTCGCCCCCGTGGTCTCTCTCTCTCCCTTTTTTCTCCGTCATTCTCATCGTGTCACCCATTACATACATTTATCTGCTACATATATATACATAAAAACAACATCATCGAACAAGTCACCCAATCGTGAATCTTTAAGGATTAAGGGAAAAAAAGAAACATTGTTTCATAATCAAAATTTTGGTGAATACATACTACATACTACATACATACATATATATATATATATATATATATGTATATGATAGCATATATACGTAATATATCCACATAGAAATCTTGTCAAGGAAAAATAGTTCGATTTGAAATCAAAAGTGTGTATAGTGTGTATAGAAGAAGAGAGGTTTGTCTTCTGCCTTTTCATTTTCCCGGACGCATAACTGCTCTATACAACACTACTTGCTGCTGCTGCTGCTGCTGCTTGCCCCCTTCGAGTCGACACTTCTGTCGAATCCATATATCTGTATACGTATGTATATATAATATATATATATATATATATATATATACAGCTATACATACATAATATCAAACGAAATCGTGGTGTGTTGTCGTCGTTGCTAGTGAGAGTGTAGTACGTGTTTTTATTACGTGTGTGCGCACGCGCGGGCGGGGAACAACTGAATCAAGATGGCCGCCGACTCGGGAATGGAGACGTGTCCCTCCCCGGAGATTGCAGACTCCAGAAAGCGGCCCCTCGATTGCGACGCGGAAAATGGCGCCACCAAAAGGTCGCACTACGTATCAGGTATTTTTTCACATCATTTCATTCCATTTTCATAAACGTCAGGTTTTGATCCTTGACCGTATTATAGATTTTACATAGTGACACACATACACATTCGCGCACCAAATATACGCATGTTACGTCCCTCTCCTCTCTCTCTCTGCTCTTCTTGTCCTCCTCGTCATCACGATCGTGTGGTGGTGGTGGTGGTGGTGATGATGATGATCATCATCATTATCATGAACATCGTCATCATCTTCTCCAATGGAGCACCGTTGGTGCCGTTTGTTGCTACTCTGTTGTACTCTCCCGATTATGCATTTGATTTTTTGCATTTTCTTCATCGAACCTCCCAGAGGAGAGAGAGAGAGAGAGAAAGAGGAGAGGAATCATTTATATTCCCTTTCATTTCCCACCTTCGTCAAAACTCTCTCACGGAATAATCTTGGTCGTTATGACGAGAGTTGAGTGTGCATCCTATATATTCTCTTCTCTCTACAAATTCTCTCTGTACGTGTATCGTTTTGTAGATGTAGATGTGTATGTACGTGCGCGCCACGTCTACTTTTTTCCCTTTCCTTCTTCTCTTTTTCTCACCACTTGCGCTCTTTTATGAAGAATTTATTGGTTGTGGCCCGCGAAAGAAGCTGATGTCTTCTTTCGCACCTCAATCTTTTCGAATTTGACATCCGTTTTCTGCTGCTGTTACTGCTGCTGCTGCTGCTGCAGTGGTACGTGGGCGGTTTGCTTTACTCCTGGTATAATGCATATATCTCTTTGAATATCAATCATCTTGGATGAATTCAATGGAGGATTGTCGCTGTGCGACAACACGCTGCTTCGTGACTCTGCAAAATTATCATAATCATCATCATCATCGTCGTCGTCGTCTTCGTCTTCGTCTTCGTCTTGTTGGTCGTTGTTGTCGTGGTGTAAAAACGAACCAACCTTCCTCCTTCGTCAACTTTGTAACCCATATTGCGCACGTATTTCTTGGTGCTCGATAAGAGAAGGAAGGTCTCTCTCTCTATGTGTGTGTGTTTACATGTATGCCCACGTACACGTCCATACGGATTGGAATACACGAACCACTACTACGTAAACGACGTCGTCGTCGTCGTCGTCGTCGTGTACCGAGATTAAAGGAACGTTCAGAGCGCTGGCAACGGATGATTTTTTTTTTCTCTATTTTTTTTTCCTCTGTTGTTAATAATATAACTCGCTGTCACTAAGATGTGGCCAATCGGTGAGTTGTCAAGCCACCACATATACCCACACACACACACACACACACACATAATACATACACAAATATACTTGTAAGGAGGTTGTGGGTCAAGGTCGGTAAGCGCACACGACAGGGCTTCTCGCTTCTTCATCTGTCAAACAGCTGTTTTCCTCCCAAAGTGCATTGCGAATTTCGTCTTCTTTCTTGTCCCTCCACGTTCACATCATCATCGTTTCTTTTAAATTCATAATATATAATAATAAACACTTATCTACTCATAATATCTATTTTCTTGGATTTCTTCTCCGCTGCTAAGAAAAAGATTGTTGCTTACCTCTTTCTCCATTGATTGATAAATATTTTCTTTGAGGTTAAAAAATTATTAGATATTTGGATTGACCAACACACACACACTTTTAAAATCATCCTTCTTCCATCTTTTCGCAAAATTTTAGAATTCAATTTATTCGATTTATTCGATTTATTCTTCTGTCAAAGAGAATACCATTATCATACGCAATGTGAAATTCATGAGCTTGTGCGTAATACGAGATATAAATCTGTTATTCACATCCCAGTGGTGTCGATTTGATTCGTACAGCGACAGCATCCAACATTTTCCACTTTAGTCAACAATATTCTCAGATGTCGGATGATATCGGCTTTCATACAATTGGGTCTTTTCTGTATTACAGGTGGAGATGGAACGTATCATCTCAAAGTATTGGTCCCCAGCGTCGCCGCTGGGGCCATCATCGGAAAAGGGGGAGAAACCATTGCACAATTACAGAAAGATACAGGCGCCAGGGTGAAAATGTCAAAATCGCATGATTTTTATCCAGGTACTTTTTTTTTCCTCAAAGAAGAAGAAGACGACGTGTTTTGATGCTCCTTTACATTCATTTGTTCATTTTCGTTCTCTTCATCTAGGAACAACGGAAAGAGTATGCTTGATAACGGGTAGCGTGGAAGCTATAATGGCAGTCATGGACTTCATTATGGAGAAAATTCGTGAAAAGCCAGATCTCACGTCAAAGACAACTGTGGATTTTGATTCTGGTAAAGCTACGGCGGAGAGGGACAAACAGGTAATTTATGAGTTGCGATAGAAAATTGTGTGGTTAGGATGGATATTGTTTTTTAGGAAAAGTTTTTGAATTTCTATGAACAGTTTTTCTCTGTTAATCCTTTCCGACACAAACCTATATTTGTGGTGATGCACTCTAAGACCTTTTACGGTATTTCAGAGGTAAATCAAATCAATTGGCACCATTTTTCTAAAGCTACTGTAAATGATTAATTCATATCACAAACACTTTAAAAAACATCGTCCCATATATGGACTAAATGTCGAAAAGGGTTGATTCGAGTATTAAGCAGGCATCATTTTACATTACTCACAAAACTTTTGTTTAGATTATTGCTGTATACAGCAGTTTTACGTGTTGTGCCTTGGTACGGTTGTTGTACTTTGAAATGTGTTGCACTGTGAAAAATCGAAAACGATATTTCCCATTCTCCTGAATGCTGGCAAAATACAAAGACAAAGTTAGATTTTCACAAAAAGTTTTGTAAATACACTACTCTGAATATTGGCGTATGACAGTACAGTTGTAAACTTATCATAAAATCGATAAAAACTTCACTTTTAAAGGAGGTAATAAAGTTCCCTACATTGAAAGCGATGTATTCACAGACGGTTGTAAAATTACAGATTTTTGATAAAATCGCCACACATTCATATTAATGGATAAACGTCACTTTGAAAGTAGGTAATAAATATTCGTTACTGCTTTGAAAGTGGTGAATTTGAAGAAAAAAAAATTCTACAGTGCCACTGGAATCCACTTTAGCAGCTGTAAAGAGACTAAATTTCATGGTATTCGGTATTTCACTCTTTGACCAGCCAAAAGTGAGCCTTTGAGATTGATAATGTAAGGTTTGAGGTTAGAAACTCACTCTTTTTCAGTCTGAAAGAGCGAAACGAGTGAAAATCCCACTCGAAGCGGACTGGCTCACTTCTGAGACTCAGTGGAGTGAAACAAATCATTTTTCACTCTTTCACAAGATTTTGTGAGATGTTTTTCCAAGTTTCTTCAAATTTTGACGAATTATTCTATCGCATAATTTCAATTTAGGATTTAAAACGTAAGATATTTTATGTTCCCGAAGTGAAAATTGAAACTCACAAAATTTGAGAAATCATCGGTGTTGATTTTCTAGAACCGACTCTTTGGAATTGGAAATATATTCATTCGAAAAATGTACTGCAATGTTTTGGGTGTTGAACAGCTGAGTACTTTGTTATTCGATTACCACCATTTCGTTCCAATAAACGATTCAAACTTCGACAACATGATATTTTTCTATCTAATATTTGAAAATATTTAATATCGTTTGTGAATTTCGATGAACAGTTTTTCCCTGGTTCTTTAAACTTTTGTTTGGAATATCGCTGTATACAGCAGTTTTACGTATTTTGTCTTGGTACGGTTGTTGTACTTTGAAATGTGTCGCACTGGAATCCACTTGAGCAGCTGTAATGAAGTGAGCCTGTCAAAATTTCCACTCTTTTAGAGCGATAATCCAAGGTTTGAGGTTATAAACTCACAGCTACTCCAATTCTAGAGTGAATTTTTCAGTCTAAAAGAGTGGGAGTTGGGAGCAGGGCATATTATAAGGGTCAGTTCTCACCAAAAAGTTAGTTCTAAAAGAAATTCTTACAAAATTATCTAATTTTTGGTGGAATGTGTTCCTCTTTCTTTTTTTTCTTTTTCTAAATCGGGTATTCAATATGACTCTGTTATAGAATGAGCCTTCTTTCGCCTCATATCAAGGGGTATAGTGACCCAGATAACACACGAAGAATTCTTCAAGAACTTTTTCCGAATTAATGAATTCATCGACAGCTCTTCTGGATACGAGTTCTTTGAGAATGCTGTGAGAATACATTCAAAGAACTCGTTAATGTCCCAAACATTGTCCTCCGAAGCTCTTTATGAATTCATTAGTTCGAAAAGAGTTCTATTTTTGTTTTGCAAAAAGAATTCTTATAGTGTGTTTATCAGGATGAGTTCAGTAGCGATATTCATACTGAAAAAACAACGCTTTATGCCAAAACTAAAATTGAGGAAGTATCAATATTTTTGAGAAATCAAGTGTCCATCGTTTGGGTTAGTTCTTGAATTTCTTCAGAATAATATGCCCTGAGTGGGAGTCCACTCGAAGCGGACTGGCTCACTTTTGAGACTCGGTGGAGTGGAGATTTTTTCCAAATTTCTCAAAATTACCACATTTCATTTGGGATTTAAAACAAGATATTTAAATATCTCAAAAACTGAAATTTTCAACAGCTTCATGATTTTTCAATATTATCATTCGTCAAGGTAGATGCAGCAGACATATCGATGCACAACGTATGGTGCTAGAAAGAGGAATAAGTGGAATGTAAGATGCATAAATTCTTACTCCAAGCATCGAAAATGCAGGAACGACAATTTATTGAAAAAGAAAGAAAAGTTATGGGATATTTGAAAATACTTCAATATTTACAGACACGATGTGAGAAGAATAGGTGGGTGATCTTCCCTGTCGGTGTGAGAAATTTTTGATTCGAGGAGTTTTTATATAAAATATAAAACGTTGAGGCTAAATAAATTTCAAGTTTTTTTTTTTTTTATTAAAATCAAGTTCAAATGAAAAATAATTTCTCCCTGTTGTTTTCGGTAATTTTTCTCTTCATCACTTTGGACTAGTATTTTCAGCATCTAATTTGAATTTAAAAACATGAAAAACATAACTCACCTCATAACACTTCTTACAGTGTGTTTACAGAACATTGCTATACACAGCATTTCTTGGATATAAAAGTAAAACTATGTGAATAAAAATGATTTGTGGCCATTCTTAGGTCTTGTCGGAGGCTAGACCAGGACCTAGTCCTTCAGGTCTCAACAGGGTTTCGAACAAAAGATTCAGAATCTCCACGCTGTAAAAAATATATCTTGTAGATCACCCACATCATCGCTGTTGGGAAAATCACAGTTTTTAGTGAAAATATTGTGCTCAGCGTTGTGATATTTTTACAGTTCCTAACGCTGAGCACCAAAATATTACAGAAATTAATAAAATGACAAATTTTATTGTCAAAGTCCCACACTCGACATAGAAAGTTTTTCAATTTTTCTATCCGAGTCGAAAACTCCATGATTTTAGTCTGAATTTCTCCTCGATCACTTTCATTCGTTGACAAAAGTATTGTTTTTAAAGTCCGCATTATTCAACAACAAAATATGAGGCCAAATTTCCCGACTAGTGAAATGTCCAACGCTGAGCATGGTAAAAATACAAGAAATATTTTTGTCATAATTCGTACAAACTAAGCTTACGGAGATTCTTTATGGATCACAGAATCTTTAGAAAGTCAGTTTATACGAATTTAGTTAGTATACTTTCCAATTAAACTGAGGCCAATGCGAGATGGCTGGCGTTCCAGTGCTATTATTTCTCCAATTCAATGCCAAACAGTCGAGTTTATTGGATGGGATGATGGGAAGGTTTGGTTTGTTCATGTCGTGGGAGGATTTTTGTGCATGCGCGGAAGATTTCTCATCAAGACGGACGATGTCATTCACTGGTAACCAACTGAGAATCGAAGAAACCTCTTCACCCTTTCTAAGGGCATTCATTCCCTGCCTACAAACTCACTGGATGATTTACCCACCCTTTTTTTTGCTCTTTCACCCAGTTTTTTCCCAACGTTTAAATGCATTTTCAATGCTGAATTTCTTTTGATATTTAATTAAACCCACCCTGGTCAAAGGAGAGTTCATCAAAATCCATTGATTAATGAGATTCGGTACAAACTTTGGGGAAAGCAAAGAAAGTTGGGGGGAAAAGGAAGTAGGTCACGAAGAAGACGCTCTGTTCCTTCCAATGCTAGGGACGATATTTTTTTCCCATAATTGCAATTTCTGTGCATTCATAATGAGTACATAAATGCAATGAATTTATATGAAAAGGATTGACCTACATTGATCATTTTCAATTCATAAACGATGCAATTAAAATTGATTACAGTGATTCAAAGTGAATGTAAAAATAAATTCAATGAATTTATGATAAAAATTGTTTCTATTGAAAACACGTGCTGCAGTAGTTGTTATAATTGCGGATAATAATCAGTCGCAGTGTTTTTTTCTTTTTTTTTTCTTTTGTTTTATCGAAAAATGTTGTCGTAACTGCAGATTTGAATCTATTTTACAATAGAATATAATTATAAGCATTTTTCCCTGAAAGGGAACGTATTTACAATTGTGAGAAAATTCTGTTTTTGTAGAACAATGAACGATGCGAGGATTTCGAGAGAATGAAAAGTAAAATGAAATGTTGTCGTATGATTTCAGGTGAAAATCTTGGTACCAAATAGCACGGCTGGGATGATAATCGGGAAAGCTGGCAACTATATAAAACAGATCAAAGAAGAATCAGGATCGTACGTTCAAATCAGTCAGAAAGCAAAGGATTTGTCTCTCCAAGAGCGTTGTATAACGGTGATCGGAGAAAAAGAGAACAATCGCAACGCATTGCTGATGATTTTAGCCAAAGTAGCGGACGATCCTCAGAGCGGAACATGTCCTAACGTGAGTTACGCGGACGTGAGCGGACCAGTCGCCAATTACAATCCCACCGGCAGTCCGTACGCTCAAGCTCCATCGAGTACTCCGACCTACGCTTCTACGACGAGTATCAATACAGGTAAGAATAAAAACAACATATCTAAACACACTATTCAAATATATTTTTACTCTTTTTTTTCTTTATTTTAACAGTGAGTCTATTGAACGGCGCTGGTCTTAGTTTGAATTTAAATCTGGGCGCCGCTATAACAACCGGCACAGCGCCGGTTACGGCACAATTGTTGGAGCATATAAAATTGAATTTACGTACGACCGGTTTCTCCGAGCCCTCGGCCAACGAGATATTGGCTGCCATTAGCGTATTGGCGAAATACAACATACTGGGAATGGGTATAGGGATGCCATCCAGTATGAGTTACCTTGGAAACCCGATAGACAGCACCACGACGGCTAATGGTTCGAACAATAACGGTGGGGTATTCGGGCCTATCGGTACAGTACCGGCCCTGGGATCGACTTCCCCAACACCGCGCAGCACACTGGACAGATTCGAGCATACCTTTGATCCGTTCAGGCAAAACAGCACAGCCGCGACCGCCATTCACCTCAACAACAATTCGTTTGGCCTGGGAACTAACCAGTTATCACTCGTAAGTAAGAGTCCTACACAGGTAGACGCCAACAACAAGGAACCCAAGAAATTAGACATAGAGATTGCAGAGGTTATAGTGGGAGCTATTCTTGGACCCGGTGGTCGTGCCCTCATTGAGATTCAGCACCTAAGTGGCGCCAACATTCAAATCTCTAAGAAGGGCATGTTCGCCCCTGGTACCAGGAACCGCATAGTGACTATCACGGGTTTTCCCAATGCGATTCACACTGCTCAGTATCTGATCGAGCAAAGGATCAGTGAAGAGGAAGCTAAGCGAGCGCGTCAGAACGCCCTCGCCAGTATGATTCATTGATTTCAAGTACAACATAATAATTCTTCAATATCCATTGTTGAGCTCCGTTTTTCGCCTCTTTGCTACACTGCGAGATAATGTTGATTCGAAAACAGTTAAACGGCAGCTCCCTTCTTCCTTAACACTCTCCATTATTGTGCACCATCACGAATTACCACCTACCACCTATACGATTTACCACCCGATGTCATTCAAATCGCTATATCACTATAACGCTTGCATTGTCGTGTCACTTATTTTTCATTGCATCCATCATTACTTGTTATAACATTTATTCATATTTTAAATATATATTAATTATAGATTTATACATATACACACACATATATATATATATATATACATATGCGAGTGTGTATGTGTGTGTGTGTGTGTGTATATATATAAATTCAAAAAATTATATTCATGATTTTTATTTATTCGGATATAACTTCGGATCATAAGCGGTTTATATTCGAATGGATAACAAATTTTCAATATAATTTCTATATAACTGCTACAACTGTTCTGTGATATACCACATTACGGGGCTTTATCACGATTATACATACCACATCAGAGTTATATTATATATATAAAAAATACGTACATATGCATACATATGATGCGAAGAATATATTGTATGTATGTATATATCGAGATATAATATATAATATATATATATATATATTGACATCCAAAAAAGAGGAGAGCGACACGAGGCTCCTCCTCTTCTGTTGTGAATGTTGAAATTTTACATTAAAGAAAGAATAAAAAAAAAAAGAGAGATGATGATGAGCCACAGTTAGTTGTAAAATGAAAGAGAGAGAGAGAGAGAGAGAGCGAGAGAGAGAGAGAGAGTTGAAAAAAATAACGTTATTATTATTTTTTTCCTTGCTTTTTGTTTGTTTTTTTTTTTTCTTTTTGTATATATATATATATGTATGTTTTTTTAAAAAAAAAAAACAATTGAAAGCTGATCGTACAGAACTTTGAGAACTCGTATATAAATATATATATCTATATCAATATGATGTTATTATGGTTATATACGCTGTTATGTAATTGAACAATGATTTTGACATGCCGTTGATGAGTGTGGTGCCAGAATAATAATAAATGCCTTTGATTAACCAAAGATATATAAATAATATATATAAAAAGCAAAAATAAAGAGAGGGAGAGATAACCGAATACAGATGATGAAGTTATATACGATGATAGGATACGATACAAGAAGCTGATATGAGTTACGTATAATAAACATATATTTATATATACATCTTTTTAGACTGGCCGGTCCAGTCGGACGAGTGTAAGAGATAATAATTCTAATTCCTTTATATTGCCGTCATTTATTCTGACCTTCTTCGGTACAAACTGCATGTCAAATGAACCTCGATAGAAAATTGTTATTTCATTTTGATGATAATGATGATAATAATAATAATAATTATCAATGTGTATATAAAATGAGAAAATAAAAATACGAATTCTCTGAGAGAAGAGAAGAGAAGAGAAGAAAAGAGGAGTAGTCATGGTTTTCATCGTCATACTTTTTTTTCCATTATCGTGATGTCATTATAAAAATCATATTGATCAGAGAGATGTTGATTGTTGTGCTTTGTATTATTAGTTACGTGTAAATCCAAGTTCTGTACGATAGCTTTTATATTTCGTCCGGTATATAAAAAAAAAAAAAAAGGGAAAAAGAAAACAATTTCAAATTCGATCATGTCATTTTTTTAATTGTTTCTCGAACCATTTCTTAATTATTATTGTTATGTGGACAAAATAAGGCGAAAGAGAAGAGGAAGAATGAAGAAAGAAAGGAAGTCAGGAAACGGGGGGGCGGGAGGGGGGGGGGAAATAGAATTCGAATTTAGGAATCTTTGCATCCGTTTCTCGAGTGTGGTATGAGTTTATAAAACTACGATCCAACAACTACTGCACTTTGAATTGTTTGTTTTTCTTTTCTTTTTTTTTTATTTCAACGAATAAATATATATATATATATATATATATATATATATATATATACACAGTCAGAAGGATGAAATATTATACAATAGAGAAGAGAGGAGAAGAGAAGGTGGTGGTAGTAGTAGTACGAGGCGCTGGCTCACCGATCTTTCAAATATTGACTTGTATATTTATAAATATATATTGCATAAAATGGAGTATAATAATATATTGCAAAGCAAAAGAAAGATAGATATATGAGGGTGTGTGTGTTTGTGTGTGTCTGTTTATATACATATGACAATTATGTATATACTCATACCACACTCACGGAAAGATTGTTTGTTAAATTAGAAATTTGTTATCGAACGAGGAGATACGAAGTACATGCATAAATTCATACATCATATTTCATACAGAACATACATACAACTATTATTCTCGCCCCGTGCACAGAGAGAGACACACACACACACATCGTATTGGGGGTACAAAAAATCATATTTTATTCCATTACTATTACTAAAGACAAAGACGAAGACGAAGACGAAGACGAAGACGACGAGATCCTTCGCGTTGTGGTGAACAAAGAGAAAAAACTAAAATATATACACTATTTACGTCCGCAAAGGAAAATAAAAAGAATTCTATGTGAATTGATATATATATATATATCTATATATATATATATAAATGAAGGGAAGAGAAAAAAAAAAGGACAGATTAAATGTGTTGATATTAAGAGGAGATGATAATATTGAGAGAAAAGCACATAATAAATAACGATAAAATATACATTTTAGAGAATATTAGAGTGTAGATAAATTCATCCCCAGAGAGTTCTATTGAGAAATGTATAAATATATAAGTATATATATATTTATATATTATAGGGAAAATTAATTTAAGTTACAAGTTAGCGTTTCGAATGAATTTCATGAAAGCATGAAATTATAATATTCATATATCTATCTCTCTCTCCTCCCCTGCCCTCCCCCGGTTGTTGTTATATCTCATCATCGTCATCGTGTTATTACATCATCTAGTGTTGCCGCGATCCGAGCTAATGCTGCGAGTTTTGAGCATGAGCTCTCTTGTTTTTGACAAATAGACTGGGCTCGCAAATCGGATCGAACATTTATTTTTACATGTTCGCTGTTCGAAATTGATTGAATTCACTCGAATGAACTGTATAAATAATAATCAAAAAATGTCTAAACAATATAAAACACAATAAAGCTTGAGTTGATATCCAATGACACAAATGCATGAACTGAAAAATTGGACCTGTACTGGTACTGTATTCTCTGAAGCTCTTTAAGGGTTTAAGTATGAAACAAGGTTTTCTCAAAATTTGTATGACTCGGCGTAATGAAATTTCATAAATGTTGGTTATAAAAAGTCCATGAATAAATAGATAGAATATATATATCTATCTTCAGAGGATCATATTTTTTCGATATCGATTCTGCTAGTAATTAAACATTGAATACAATATTGTTTGAAGATTCAATGAGATTTGACGAGAATCAATGGTTTTTTCTTGACCAGGGTAGGAGCCCGTCGATCTTATCAGTTCTGGCCTCTCAGCTGGAAACTACCGAAATCGAATCGCGGCAACACTAGTTACATCGTGATAATCTGAAAGGGAGGATTCCCTTTTTTTTCATTGTAATATATAACATTGAGAGAGCGATATAATATAATACACATCACTCGCTTTTCCATTTCTCTTGGAACTATCATCTCTGTATTTTCGCATCTGTAAAAATGATTCTTCATAATATTCTTGGAATGAAAAGAAAGAGAAAAAAGAAAAGATACTGTTTGTTCGAGGAAACATTTGGTCGAGTTTGGTATTATGATGTACAAGAGTGCTACTGATGTATGCTACTGCTACTGCAGAGGAGCGCTCGTTGGATACTTTCCAATTCCCCGTGAAAATCAATAGTCTCTGTTGAGGTTTTCTTGGGTATTTTCTTGGGTCGCTGGTCCGATGGTGTGTTGTATCCCCCGATTAAATATGTAGGAACGACGATGATGACGATGATGTTTACCGTTGTTTCGTATCAACTGTGGGAGAGAATTGAAGAAAAAAAGAAGAAGAAACTCTATGGTACAGTAAAATGGGGTTACTTTGACCAATTTATAACACACTTTAAAAGTGAAACTACTTGGGATGGAATTTCATGGAATTAGTATCATAATCGGTTCTTATAATACCGTCAATATGCTTTTTTATTAGAACAAATTCGGTTAGTTAGTTTGGATTTGAATAAAGTGGGGTGATTTTGATCGCTTATATTCTGAGTAGGGGTTGCTCAGTTTGCATGTTTTTATATTTCCTTATGAAATGAATAATACTGGTGAAGAAACATTCAAGAATGATTCAACATTCATGATCTCCGTTAAATCTTCCCAACAAACACAATGTTTTAAAGTTGTCAAGAAATTCTGCATAAGACGTCTTCCGGATATCCATTAGATATTTTTTAGACAATGATTTGAAAGATATTTATCAGGTAATTAAAAGACTTCTTATACAACATCTTCTATTAAGTTTTAAACGTTGTGTTTGTTGGGTTTATTTACACTATTGTCAATAAAACAAAATCTTACTGGAGGAACCACATAAACCTCGGATCATTTAATATGAAAAGTGAAGCAATGGGTATGAAATATCAATGCGAAACTACTGAAATCCTGTATGATCTGTATCATGTAATGCAATTGAATGTCAATTTCAAGGGCGTTTTCTTCGCCCTTTGCTTCTTCTTCTCTGCAGAAGTTGAAACATTTTCATCATTTTGGTTTCCTGAATCAAATAATGATACACTCGCTCCCAGAGCAACATTCGATCCAGTCCTTCCTCTCTCAAAATCACAGCACACCGTGTTGATCAAAGTAATAACCCCGTACACAAAATCTTTCAACCCCGAGTACACATCGGGGAATACAAATTTGAGTTTTGATTCATAGTATCTTGAAAGAAATTGATCAATCGCATATCGCAATCCTAGATTCATTGGAATTTAGGGGAAAAAAAATTACACTTTACTATTTTTCTCACATTTATTTGCGATACATATTGTTACATTGTTAACAGAATTATTTAACAGGGGTCTTCTGGGTTGCCGACCAGGGAGGAAAAAATTGAAAAATTCAATCCCATCTGCGCTTAAAATATTGTTTTATATACAAACAAAGTAGTTATCAAAGTAACCCCATTCTACGGTACGCGAAAAGACCATCCACCGGGTCTATTAAGATTTAGAAAAATGACTGTCAATTTGAGGAAAATAAGAATCACTGAAAATTCGTAGTCGATGTATTGTAATACTGTTGGTATTTTGACTACGAATATTTTTCAGGGATCCTTTTTTCCCCCTCAATTGACAGTCATTTTTCCAAACGTTGGAAAAATTCTTTCTGGGAAGTACGTTTGTACAAATCTGGAAAAAATTGTTGGTGTGAGGTAGAGCATTCTTTTTAGAGTATTTTTTTTTGTTTTTATGTATGAAATACTCAAGTGTCGAAGATCTAAGGAATGAAAAATTGTTTTTTTTGTTTTACAGAGTACACAGAAGATAGGTTGATTTTGAAAGGAAAAGAAAGAAATGAATCTGTATAGAAATTGAGAGGAAATGTGCTTGAAATCAATGATGGAATGCTTTGAAGTTGTGTTATTCGTTATGAAAGGTACAGAAGAGAGCGGAGAATTGATGAGATTTTATTCAATGGGCGTAGGGGGTGGGGGGGGGGGGATATCTGAAAAATTGTGAGAATTTGGAGACGTTGATTTTTCAATGAGAAATTATATAAAAGAGTACAAGTTTCACATGTTTTAAGATAATTTTTGACGTTCTACGAAGAAAAATTGTAAATTTTAAAGCTGAATACCGATAAAGATTACATTTTCGAGAGACAAGGCAGAAAATTCAACGCCAAGCCTCATAAAGATTGACACTTTTCGCGGACATTACTTTTTGCTCAATGTTGTGAATAGCGGAGAGAATGTATTCTATATTCGTTTCGTCACAATGTAAAGTGTAGTGAATCACTTGTTCAGAAACAACCCACTTTTGTCACTATTTCAGAGCTGAAAAATACATCTTTCTATAATAATACCCTAGTAGAAATTTTGGATGGGAAAGTACGAGGGCCCGACGAGACATGCCTGACATTTCTTATCAGGTTTCGTTATTACGGTTTTTCCTATTTCGCTCGATTTTATGGAAATTTCATCCGAAGCCTATTTGAATCCTATTAGGGAAATCAGATAAGTTTCTTTTGCAAAGGGCCTAATTTTAAGGGATTTTCCGGATTCTAACCTGATCAGAACCTTATTCAAAATAGGGAACGCCTGATTAAATTTCTATATCATCAAAAACACTATGTGTTCCTATAAGTATATGTAATTACAATCATAACCCAGTGAACGTTGTTCCCATCCACATTTCAAACATTCATTATGTTTTCTAAATGATATCAGAAAGTTCTCTAATAAATCGATTTCGGCAAACTTGCAGAGTCCATCTTATGAGCTCTAAAAGTTATCAGAATGTTGATCCAGATAACTGTTTATGTGAACTTTTAGAGTTCATAAGACAGACTCTAAAAGTACTCCGAAATCGACGCATTAGAGAACTTTGTGATATCATTTAAAGGATGAATGAATGAGATTTGAAATGTTGAGGGGAAAGAATTTTCACTGGGAAGCGAAATAATAATGCGTTACAGTAAAATAATGATAAAATATAATATAAAATATATATTCACAATATATCTTGGGTACATTTTCAATAAACTTCAATGATATTCGCTAGATCAGGAGAAACTTCATTCTGAGTTCTCAATAGGGTTGATATTTGAATCGTTCGTCGAAACGAAATCGTTGCAGCAGGTTTAAAAATATGGTGTCTTTTAAAATACCATAAGCACTGATTGGGGTCGGTGTTAGGGCAGGGCGATCCAGGCGGTGAAATTCTTGGCGCCAGTCCGTCCTGGCACTTATGTAGCAAAATTGATCAGAAATTGAAGAAGATTACAGAAAGGTTAATCAGATTTGTCAAGGTTAGATTACTAATTTTATCTCAAGAAACGATCCAAACTTCGGTAACATGAATTCTCATTGAATTTTGTGCTGCAATAATTGTGGTGTCGCTCTGGAAAAATTTGATTTGAAAAATTGTCGTTGAATTCGAATGATCGAGGGACAAGTAAGAATTCTTAATAATTTATCAATAAAATCGATTTTAGTGAGCAGTTGCATGTTCTTGGGATATCAAAGAAAATGCAGCCACTCATTCCCGTTTGGACTGTTGGATTGGATGGTTAATTCCAAGACTGAATGAGGCTGTTCTGTTTTTTCATACAGTCCGATATAATGTATGAACAAAATAACGTTGGGTTGAATACCCAAATAGAAATTGGAATCGGCTCATTCCAGGCCCTGTCTGGACTCAAATCAAAGTGGTCAGGGTACAGTTAGGGCCTTGGATAGCCCAATTCTCAATCGAGGAAGTTTCCTCCTTGCAATATTTATTCAATTCAATGATATTCGCAACAATTTATTATTTCAAAGGTCCTAGTTTCATCGCCTGCATTAGCTTCATCGTGGGTATCCCTACGTAGGCCCAAGTTGGGAATATTATGCAGATTCTGAAGATGACTGCGTGTTAATCCTGTCTAGGCCCTATAAGGGTAACCAAAACAGGGCCTGAAATAAAACGAGGACCATTTGTTGACGTTTAGAGGTGAAAATTTTACAATTTCATTTTTTAACCTTCAGAAATCATTGGGAAATTCAAAGGGGGCGACAATGCGCAATCCCAAATACATAATTCATCATTATTCGATTTGAATTTGTATCAATTATCCCCTTGAGGGTTTTATTTTTTTTAATAGCGGTTACCATCCGAGCACATTGATTAGAAAAATAACACGCCTATACGATAGATAGATAGAGAGATTCAATACTGTCGCTGGTATCCCCTTGAGCTTCAACTTTTGTTCTCCGCTGAAACACTTGGGAAAAATTCAAAATTGAATTTGCAAACTTTCTCTCTACCATAAAATCATAAGATCTTTGATTTTACGCACATTTTCTGCAAATATCTTCCCCACACAATTTTGAAATATTGAAAAGTCTTCCACGATCAGGATTACCAGAGAAAATCGTTGTTCGCATGTAATGTGGCAAACGGGAGAACATGTTCTCCAAAAACATTCCTTAGATAAAGGTAACCAACGAAAGTATCATATTTCAAATATGTTTAAAACTGTGACGTAATGTTCATCATAGGTTCTGTGAAATTCATCGAAAGTCTCCTCTCAACCTTCGAATACATTTTTCGTAATTTCTAAGAATACCAAAGTTGTCAAGTTTTTTAAAAAGTGATTCCTTGAAATATTGAAAATATAAGTCTCTTTGAGGTTTATTTAATAAAATTTCTCAAGGATCGATCAGAAAAATTAATATTCTTCCATTATGGTACTACTATACGACAACCCACAGGAACAGTGAAATTTCTCAGATTTGTACAAACGATTTAACAAATCCTATACCAAACAACTAGCAATTTTTATAAATATTCCACAAATTTTGACCTACTTCTTTCTCCTTGGAAATATTCTTGACTTAGTCTCGATAGAATTGAATTCAACTCGTTGGAATTGGTTTAAGCTTTAGAATGTTTGTTAGGAATCGATGGATCTCTCCCTCCCATGGTGTTTTCCGAAAGCCCAAAAGAAAAAGCAGTACTACTTGACGCAAAGTAGATTCTCCTTTTGACATCCACAATATACACGCATACATAATAAATATATATATATATATATATACACACATCACGATCATTTAAAAAACAAATATATATATATACATATATGATAACAACAACAACAACCACGTACAACAGTTGTCGTTGTTAAATGTAAATGAAAAAGGAAAAATATCCCATTCTTCGTAGAGAGATTAGAACAAATTCGTTTGAATTGAATCAATATATATATATAATACTACCTCAGGTAAAACTACTCCGAAAAAATTCAATTTTCTCTCATTAATTTTAATCGAGTAATAAGAAATAATAATGTATACATCCATACATACATCATTTTTTTTTTTTGTTGTGTTTTTTTTTTTTTTTTTTAATAATTGAAGGAATACGTGCATATATTTATCTATGTTATATATTATTTTTCATTTATTGAAAAGTTGATAAAAGTATCTCTATACCAAACAACTTGTAGGTAGCAGAAATTTCAAAGAAACTAGAAAGAAAAAAAAAGTTAGGTTATGATGCATATTATTCAGAGGAAGTTGAATAAAATTTATAAATATATATATATATATAAAATACACACACACACACACATGTGTTTTTATATGTATGTATATGTGTGTATATATATATATATATATATATAGATAGCATATATACGAAACTAATTGAAACCAACACATTCCTTAATAGAACAGAAAATATTTACAACATAAGACTAGCTCTGTGATGGTTGATGAGGGTTTAAGGGAGAATATATTTTTCAGCAGCCAGTATGTGAAAAAAAATGTCACAACGTATAATTATATATAGTGTGTAAAAATATAGACTTTATTTTGCGCAGGAAAAATAACTTGATGGAATACAAATGTTCACACCCAGCAAGGATATATCAGGAATGGAGAGCTTCTTTCTGCATATGTGACAGTATTTGCATTTGTACATAAGTCAAATTTCACGTACACAGTGATGTCATATTATAATCATACTCGTGTGACACCAACGACAATTCTCTATGAGTATAATACGGAAGGGACAAGTTTCTTTGCGGTTTTGGTAAGAATTTCTATTAAACAGATATGTAAATAGGTCATAGCATGGACACGATACTACCATCGGTCGGTCTAATTCTTATTTACCATTTATTATCGTTCTTCGTTCATAGTTTGTACCAGAGAAGACTATGAGTAATTGTTGATACTAAAATCAATTGTTAAAAGATATATTATTTTTCCCCCTTTCTCTCTGTCTGTCAATCTTTTACCTTTACCTTTACCTTTATCTCTATCTCTATCTCTATCTCTATCGTTTTTTTTCTTCTTCTTTTTGTGTTCCTTTTTGTTCCCCCTGTCAATCGACGAGTCAAAAAAGAAACACATATTATTACTACTCCTCATACTCCACACGTTTATGTATTCACACACCCACATATATATATTTATATATGTATACATACATCGTACATATATATGTACATATATGGATGCGTGTTACATATATATATATACATATATCTAAACAATTCCACCTAACGAGCGGAGATCATCTAGAGATACATCTAGGGTTAAGCCGTCCAAATATGCGTTATCTGGAAGTATTTATGTGTACTAAACCGTACCTGATCACTGCATATTGGACACAGTAGTATCTTTAACGGTATAAATTATAATATAAAATATGACGTAGATTCCAATACTGAAGAAGTGGCAAAACTGTATTGGTTGGCCAGTCAATGTTACCTACGAGTTGTTTAATAAGAGACGACGAGACCAGCGTTGAGTTGTGCGTTATGTTGGGAATTGCTATTAATAATAATAATAATAATAATAACAATAATGATAATAATAATAATAATAATGAAGAAAAAGAAGAGAAGAGAGAGATATTAAAAAAAAACAAAAAACATAAATAAATAAATATTAGATCTAGTTGAAGGGTATACTTTGTTTTGTACAGTTTCAGATTTTTCATCGATTTAAAGGGAATAAAACAGTTCAATATTTTAAACAAGAAAATCATTGTGTTGCGTTGTCGATATTATAAGTCATCCAAGGAAACACAATTTGTTAGGTGATCGTGTATAGTAGTCGCGTAGGGATGGTTCTTTCTTTGAAATAGGGACGAAATTCCATCGTTACAACAACAACAACAACAACAACCACAGTACCATTCAAACTTTTTTCTCTTTTTGTTGATTTTTTATATAATTTATGATATAAAAGAAAATCAAATTGACGTAAAAGTGAGTGACAAAATATCCACGTATATGTGCATTTGGAGGTTAGATTTTCAAAGAACATCACTATTATTGTTGTTATTATTATTATTATTCAAATTTTGGAATCAATACACAATGAATGGACGAACATTGATAACAACCTTGCCTTGGTTGCAACAAAGCTGTTGGTGTTTGTTTTTTTCCCAGATTTTTCGAATTGTTGATAACCTCAAACAAAAGTGAACCCGCGCATGCAAAGATGACTTGTATATATAAATATATATACTTTCTTGTTGTGTTGTTTTTGTCGTTTATAAAAATTGGTTTTGCAAAGAATCAAAGTGTGTACATATACGTGTGATTAATTTGTCGTTCGATGTGTTGTTGTAGAGCATTAGAGCGACGATCAGGGAACTGTAGTAGGAATTGCATTGACTCGCCTGAATTCTAATACACGAGACTAACTATTGTTACGTTACGGTAACTATAAATGAATTTCGACACATGTTGGTAGTTAATGACCATCCGTGGACTCGCATGTGACGTTACTTGGCTGTGCAGCACGCTGTGCTAGGCTACATTTTATGAAATCACATCATGTTCCATCACGTTCGTTGATCATTGGATTTGCACTTTCAATTTCATATTGTCGTATAACATCAAAAGGGATGATGGTAACGATTGAAAGAATGATAGAAAAAACAAAGGAAATTTTTGTACAATCAATCAATCAATCGCTGAACAGAATTTATATTAGTGCCATATATAAAATAATAAATCTCCTCCAATCGTTGAATCTAACACCCAAATAATTCACAGTCAGTTTTTATTCATATCATACATACAAAACCATTCATTTTTTTCATTGAAATTCATTATTTCACATACATCGTATATACATAGATATTATATATATATATATAACATAACACTTCTAACGATTCGCATTCACAAATCCCCCCGCATCATCCTCATTATTATTATTATTATTACTGCTACTACTATTACTACTATTACCGTTGTATGTCTTTTCTTTTTTTTTTTGTTCTTGGTTTTTTTTTTTTCTTCTATAAAAAAAAGAAAAAGAACACTTGTGTACCTTGTGTTGGTGTGAAAAATGATGATAATAAACAAAGAACAATGTTTATCAAATTTATTCATTGAAAAAATTGTTATAGATACCCAAATAGCCTTAAAAAGTGCAGTTTTGATGCTTTGCTATCTGGGCAAAAAGAAATGGAATGAAAAAAAGCAATAGCCAATTGACCTGCGTCGATAGTCAAGTAGAAAAAAACAAAAAGGTTTCTTTTATAGAGACAGTAATATGTGTGTATATGTGTATATATGTGTATGTATATATATATATGTGTGTGTGTCAAATCTACGAAAGTTTGATTTTTTGAAATAATATGAAATTTATATTATATATATATATATATATATGTATGCATATATATGAAAGTGAAGATCCATTCGACGGAGGTGAAAATTTGTGTGAACTTGTAAACCTGTCGAGTGGAGATTGGATCTATCTTCTTCTTCGAAATTGTTTTTGTCTTAATTTTGGTTATATATTATTAAAAAGCGGAATCCACCAACAAAAACATAGTGCTTCTCTATAATTAATCGTTAGTTTACTGCCACTTTTTACAATCTTTCACATTGTAATCAAACGTTTAATATATTATTATCATTATTATGTAATAATGTACGACGTGTAAGCTTACCATAACCAAAAAAAAAAAAAAGGAAGTAAAGAAAGGATAAAAAACAGAAAAAACCTTTGCAAAAAAAAACAACAACTATATATATATATATATATATATATATATGAGGAAGTATAAAAAACTAAAAAAAAAAACCATTGATGTGTTATTAAAAGAGAAAAAAAAAAGGAAGAAAAAAAATAATAATAATAATATATGTTACTATCGTAAGAAATATCATAGATGTCACAAAAGATTATTTATTGCATTGCATTGCATTGACAATAGAGAACAGAGAGGAGTTATAATGTATAGATATATTATACATATTATATACTATACGACGCTAACGAGAGGAAGAAAGAAAAACAATTTATGAAGGGAAGAAAGAACAAATATAATAACGATTATTATTATATTATCCACCGAAAAGAGATAATTTATGAGATATTTATAAGAAGAAGCGATAAATCAACTCGCATTGTACATTGCCATTCGATAATGCCAATTCAGTGTCAATTTTCGAATAATTATTTCATTTGTTCTTATCTCCCGAGCAGATATATATATATATATATATACAATTATATTGCATCTTACCATCGCTCCTCGACTAAGTGTATATTGTATCGTTGAGGTTATGTTTTTCTTCTTGCTTTGGGGATTAGAGAGGAAAATTAGTTTGGAAATTTTCTCTTTTCCTCGCGATACGAATGTAAAATGTCTTCTTCGAGGAAGGGGGAAAGTTTACCAAAGCCGCAGGATATACTTTGACAAAAATGATGACAATGAAGCACGATTCTGGAAGATTTAGATGCGAATATACCAACCTTCTCCTCGGATGAGATATAACTTTCTCTACTTTCCATCGAGGAGAAAAAGAATATTATTACCATTCGATGATTAAGTATATGCATGCGTTGTTGTGAGAATAATTATTGTGTACAAAATTGTAAGTAAAATGTCAACACTTTTGAACAGAAAAAGTGATGAGGAGAAGAAAAAGAAGAAGAAGAAGAAGAAGAAGAAGAAGAAGGTGGTAGATAAATCCTAGACTGTTAAAAGTAATGCGGTATATATTATATTATTATTTTTGTTTTTGGGTAAAATAATATTGTGTATAAATCTTCTATACGTGAGAGATTGAAAAACATCATTGTGGAACAATAGACGAGGAATAATTGATTAGAGAGGAGAGGAGAAGGGCAACAAAATTGAAAAGAATAGAAGAACAAGAAGATATGAATATATATACATGATGATACAAAAAAAAAAGAAGAAGAAGAAGGAGGAGAAAATATTAAAAAGTACCTTGTTGAGTATAAGTAGTAGTCAGGTGTGTATTTGCTGATCGAGAGATAACAAAAGAGGTGAATACACGAAAATAATAAATATTACACGCGTGTAAATTCGTCATTCTTCATGATTCAGTCATATATATATATATATATATATAATGAGTAAATAAATAAATGAGAAAAAAAGAAAAAAGAAGTACATTTATATATACCTGTTGAATGTCAAAGGAAATAAGATGAAATGATGATGATGATGATGATGATGATGATGATGATGATGATGATGATAAAGCAGGGGAAGAGAATAATAATTAAATTAAAAAATAAATAATGATTGTTTCGCGGTGCGAAATATACAATGATGATGATGATGATGATGATAATGAGTCGTCACTCACGATTTAACGATTTGAAAAATCCATATATAAAGAAAGAATTGATATTCACATCAAAATAGAATTAAAAAAAGAAGACGCTCTTAGAGTAATTAATTAATTAATAAATAATCATTATCGAATGGAATAAATATTTATATATATATGTATATGTACACATATATATGAATTATTATCTTCCGCAATGTTTCTAATCTAAGCAGCTGGCTGCAGAACAAGAGAGAAAAAAAGGAAAGAGAAAGAAAACGATGAAAAAGGTAATAATAGCTGATCGATTGAAACAATCATCAAGTATTGTACCTTACATTCCTTTGATTTTTAAATAATTTAAGGAGAAAAAATATATATATATATATGCATCCTCATAAACAACATGACAACATTAATAAACTATGCAAAACACACTCACACACACACATCTTCAAACATACACGTATACACACACACACACACAGTATCGACAACAAAATCCCCCTTTTCATAATAAAATACATATATTATCTGTTTATATTTGAATTTGTAAAATATACAAAAAAGCTGCATGATTAGAATGAATTTATTATGTGTAAAAGAAACAGGATGTTCCAAGGTATATATTATTATTATTATCCTTTAAAAGCAACAACAATAAGAATTTGAGACAGAGAATTGTATCGAAACTTACGTACATATATATATATTTATATATATATATGCATATTAAAAAAAATATAGTATATTCCCGAAGAAGAATTCTAGATTTAGTAGCTGGTAAAAAAGATGTGAGAAAAGGAAAAAAATACAAAAAAAAGAAAAAAAAACAAGAAATAATCAAGAATCGTTCACAGTGGGTTATTAAGAACAGTAAAGTAAACAGATTTAAGGACATCACATTAGGTATTTTAAGATGAAGAAATTATTGAAATGATGATAATGATGATGATGATGATGATGATGATGAAGATTATTGGGTATAGATTTGCATCCTATATGAAATATTATAGTATCGATAATGATGAAGTTGGATGATGAAGAGGAAGTTGTTGTTTCCCTTGCAAAATCAAATCTCGTGTCATTCTTTTGTCTCGAAAAGAAAGAAAGAAAGGAAAACAGTCGAGAAGTCTAAGAAAATAATGATAAAAAAAATCTATTCTACTTTTTATAACTTCCTTCCAAGTGCAATGCGTTGAAGCACAAAATGCCATGTTATTATACTTATTCACTTTTCTTTTGATATGTTTTAATCTCCCGAATGAGTAAATTTATATACCGACGCCAGATAATGATGATTATTATTGCAAAAGAAAGGAATAAATAGTATGTATATATATTTATTCATTCGCACTATACACATTTACACGTCATTGCGCGACCCCATTTATATTAACAATGCTGAAATAATAATAATAATAATGTGTTTTTATATATATATCGAGTTGTATATTTTATTTATATACAAACATATATGTGTGTCGCTTTTGTTTTTCCATTATCAATAATAATAATGTCAAAATTCACAATAATTATCGTCAGTCTGCGAGTATTATTTATATATATATATATATATGTATGTATGTATATATGAATTAAATTAACCCTGATTAAAAGGATAATCCATTGAATCTGACGAATGAAATTCAATAAGATTCATATGAAAGTTCTGATCAAATCTCATTGAAAAATCACCGCTGAGATTTGGTGAGAACGTCAGAACGGTGCACGTTTTAAATTGTGATTTGATGAGAATTGGTCAGAATCAATGGATTATTCTTTGAACCAGGTTTGTTAACAACAACAACAACAACAACAACAAACACATATATGGGAGTGTATAAATTCCAGATAATCATAATTTCGAATCATGCGTTTTATCAATTTTTCTCGTTTTTATTGGTTTTCTTTTCTCATGGTGTCATGGAGGAGTAGTGTCGTATTTTTCACATCATAATCTCATAAGCTAGCTAATGAATTAGAGAGCAAAAAAAAAAGAGGATGGGTTATCTTCTATCATTGTTCACTTCACTCGAGATAGAACTCCTCGTATATAGTATAGCGTATAGTGGGGTTTTATTATTATTAAATCAACATTCATGGGCCATCATCACATTGTTGTTGTTTCTGTAAGAAAGAAAAGATATATATATATATAAAAAGAATATATATATATATATATATATATATATATATCGATTGAAATTCACGCAGCATTTGAATTTAATTTTTAAATATGATTATTATTATTATTATTATTCTTAGTTTATTATTATTATTATTATTATTAATTTACGCTCTAACCACATTTATTTGCATATATCCATAAATTGTTGTTCTTTCATCATCAAAGTTATTCCATTCAATGTTAAATAATTATAAAAATAAACATAATATATTAACTATTTTCATTCATGAGAAGAAAGGAAAGGAAAAAAAAAACCACACACACACACAACCAAGCATCGTTACCTGTAATGACAAGTGATCATATTAAAAAAAAAAAAAAAAAAAAATTGAGAGCATAATAAACAATCGCTCATTCAAATGCATTCTGTTGTTCTTCATTTCATGACCCAGCCACAAAACCATATATTATACTTATTATATTTGTCTTTATGAATTTTATATATGTAACATATATGTATATATATACATGGTGTATATGTGTATATATGATACTATATATATGTATATATCTCTCCATCCATCCATACATCCATATATCTCTCTATCTTCCATGTTTTTTTTTTTTTCAATGTCATTGTATGATCACCAAATCTCGCATTATTTCATATTCACAGATATCTCTTTCTCCTGGGATATGTAGTATAGTCTCAGGAAATGGTGGTACTACAAGACACATCCCATTCGTTGAACTCTTTATCTATATATAATATGTATATAATGAAAGAAAATAAGAAGGTATATTAGTTTTTACAATCTATTGATGTAATTTTGTCAAAATTTTGTAGGAAGAGAGAAGAAAAAGCAAGGATATTATTTTGTATGTAAATATCATCTGTTCCTAAAGTTTTGATAAAAAAACATAACGAGTGTGTATGTTTTGATTATTATTATTATTGTTGTTGTTATTATTATTATTATTTATTTATGATGAAAAAAAATAATCGTTGTGTATGCTCAAATGAATAATGATTCTAGAATATTTTATGTAGTCGATAAGAGATGATTGTTGTTTAAATGAAAAAGAAGATTTTTATATTTGTGTATTGTAAATATGTAGAAGAAATATATATATAGACAATAAAAAGAGAGCCGAAGAGTCGAATCAAAGGAATTGATAATATTAAAAAACAAAATATATATATATATATGTGTATAATAGTATGATGTAGAGATCGAGGAGATGATGATTCGTTGTTATCGTTTCAACAAACATTCCGGGTTTTTTTTTGTTGTTAATTGTTAGTAGGATAAGATGTTTGTATATACGATATACTTAATCCATGATATAATTGATGAAACAACTAGTCATTAGATAAGACAACAACAAATGTATTTTTTTATCAATATATAGAATTAAAAGTCTGAAACGATAAAAGGATGTGGAGTTGGTGTTGTTTTGTTGGGGGATTGCAAAGGGGATCCCTGACAGCAACAAATTTGTTTGGACCGTTTGAATATGTCCGAGTGTTGTTGGGGATTTTTGTGAATTATTTAATGAGGGGTTGAAGTGCGGGCTGGGAAGTGTTTTTTTTTTTCAATAACGAAATTTGTGTGGAAATGATGAGATTGAGACTTCCCTGGGTTTGAAGAATCCATCCGATGAGATGAAATTTTGATGGCCCTGGTGAAAATATTTTGGGACAAATTTTAGAGAGATTCAGAGGAATTCAGAGGAAGTTAGAGACTTTCCCGATAGTGATACGTTCTGGATTCTTCAACTTTCTCCAAACCCCAATAAAAATATTTCTCTGCAAAACTTCATTGTCGCAATTCTTAGAGGAAGGAAGAATTTTTTCAACAGATTCATCTTCCAAAACTCTGTGAAATTCTGCATATTTCTGAAAATTTCTATTGCCAGTAAAGGTTTCTCTGTACATTTCCAACTTATTGGTCAAAGTTGTTTTGTTGAGAAATGTTGAATTTTCTGAACATTTTTCTACTTGATAAATGGTGGAAATATTTGATGAGGAAAGGAATTTTCTCCACGAATTCATACATTTCTCTGCAAACTACATTTGCAGAAAAAAATTTGAATTTTCTCTTTATTTGTCTATTTCAAGAATATTACGGCTTGTGGCGGAGAGTTGAGTTTTCTATACAAATTCATACATTTTTCTCAAATCGCATTTGCGGAGATGAAGTGAATTTTTTCAAATTTTTCAATCGACTCGAAACAACTTGAGTAAAATTCACTAGTAGGCCTCGAAAAAACCTCTCTCCCACGACTCACTCATTTTTCCTTTCGGAGGATTCTGAATCGATTAGTCTATATCCGACGGGAACGAATTTTTTAAAATTTTCTATCGATTTGACCCAGCACTTGGAAAAATTTACAAGTTGAGGTCGAAAAAAATCTTTCTCCCACGATCTACTCATTTTTCGTTTCATAAGATTCTGAATCGATTGGTCTATATCTTACAGGGACGAACTTTCAAAATTTTCTATCGATTTGACTCAGCACTTGGAAAAATTTACAAGTTGAGGTGAAAAAAATCCCCTCTCCCACGACCTATTCATTTTTCGTTTCAGAAGATTCTTAATTGATTGGTCTATACCTCACGAAAACGAATTTTTCCAAATTTTCCATTGCGATGACTCCCATAAGTGGTACTTCAAGATTACTGTAGTCATCTCGGAGATCCGCTGATGTGATAGAGGCTTTGCTTCTCACTCGCAGGACCCGGGTTCGATCCTCACTGAGGAAAGTTCCTAAAAATGGACTTTCAATGTGGTGTCTCTTCCGTAATGTCATTCAAGTCGAACTGGAAGGAGATTTGTAGAGATAAACTCTGAACAAAAATTTTTTTTCTCAAGCAAAAGTGAATAGATAAAACAGAGATTTGTAGAGTAATGCAGAAATATGCAGAGAAGTATTTAATGTGATATGGAGATTTGGCGAGTTTTGTACGAATTTTGTGGAGAAATTCATAAAATATTACGAAGATTGGAAGAATTATGTACAATTTTGCAGAGTAATGCAGAAATTTGTAGAGTAATATTTATGGTTAAAAATTCTGCAAATTTCTCAAAGCGTCTGAAATCTGACAGTTATGTAGAAAAATCTGAAGAGTTTTGAAGAATTTTGGAGAGAAATATTTTTATTGGGGAATCTCTCCGCATATCACTGAATCCCTCAGAATTTTATATATTTAAATTCCAAAGCTCTCTCTGAATTTACCTGAATGTTTCTAAATTTCTCTAAATCTCATCTAATGTATTCAGATTTCAAAGTTTCCTCTGAATTTCTTTGAATTTCTCTGAATCTCTCTGAATTCTTCTAAAACTCCGGGAATTTCAATGTATTCAGATTTCAAAGGTTCCTCTGAATTCCTCTGAATCTTTCTGATTTTCTTTGAATTTCTCTGAATCTCTCTGAATTCTTCTAAAACTCCGGGAATTTCAATGTATTCAGATTTCAAAGGTTCCTCTGAATTCCTCTGAATCTTTCTGATTTTCTTTGAATTTCTCTGAATCTCTCTGAATTACTCTGAATCTTTCTAAATTCCTCTCAATATTTCTAAAAAGTTCTACGCACAATTTTTCTTAATGTATCTGTCTCTGGAAGTCTTTGAAACTCCCAGGAAGCCTCTGAAATGCAGGACCAAGATTTTACTGAATTTATTCCTCTCTGAATTCCCCAGACTTCCCCCGCATCTCTCAATTTCTCTGAATTCCTCTGAATCTTTCTAAATTCCTCTGGATATTCCTAAAAAATTCCACGCACAATTCTTCTTAATTCATCTTCCTCTGGAAGTCTCTGAAACTTCCAGAAAGCCTTTAAAATGCAGGACCAAGAATTGTACTGAATTCATTCCTCTCTGAATTTTCCAGATCCCCCCGGATCTCTCTAAATTCCTCTGAATCTCTCTGAATTTTTCTGAAACACCCCACGCACGATTTTTCCTGATTCACCTGTCTCTGTTAGTCTCTGACACTCCCTGAATACCTCTGAAATCCTGAACCAAAAATTTTACTGAATTAATTCCTCTCTGAATTTCTCTGAATCCCTATGAATATCTCTGAATTACTCTGAATTCTTCTAAATTCCTCTCAATATTCCTAAAAAGTTCCACGCACAATTTTTCTTAATTTATCTCCCTCTGGGAGCCTCTGAAACTTCCAGAAAGCCTTTAAAATGCAGGACCAAGAATTGTACTGAATTCATTCCTCTCTGAATTCCCCAGATCCCCCCGGATCTCTCTAAATTCCTCTGAATCTCTCTGAATTTTTTTGAAACATCCTACGCACGATTTTTCCTAATTCACCTGTCTCTGTGAGTCTCTGACACTCCTTGAATACCTCTGAAATCCTGAACCAAAAATTTAGCTGCATTAATTTCTCTCTGAATTTCTCTGAATTACGCTGAACCTTTCCAAATTCTTCTAAATATTCCTGAAAAGCTCTACGCACATATTTTCCCTAATTCACCTGAAGGGTCGACGGTCTGAACCTGTTAACTGACATTTCAGAAAATTTAGCTGAATTAATTCCTCTGAATATTTCTGAAAAGTTCTACGCACAATCTTTCTGAATTCATCTATCTCTGAAAGCGTCTGACACTCCTTGAACGCCTCTGAAATGCAGGACCAAGAATTTCACTGAATTTCTTCCTCTCTGAATTTCCCTGCATCTCTCTGAGTTCCTCTGAATTTTTGTGAATCCTTCTGAAAAATTCAAAGCACAACTTCTCTCAATTCACTAGTCTCTGAAATCCTCCGAACCACGCTGAATTGCTCTGAATTTCTCTGATTCTTTCTGAATCCCTCTAAAACGTGAAATTTTCAAAGAGATTGAGAGATATTTTTCCACCAGAGGGGATTTGGTTACAAGATTTGGTACAAGATTCAATGAGATTTGACGAGAACAGGGATGGCATCTGTTGTGGGTTCAACCTCATTGTATATTGTGTACAGTGGGGTTTTTCCATGTTTATTGAATTTGTATTAATGGAATTTTACTCATCCGACCGTTATAAATATCTTACTGGGTAAAATTAGTTGAATTTCAGTACGTAATCTAGGGATGCCAATTCTTGGAAGAATCGATTCTTTTTTATACAGAATATATCGAATTTTTACCTCAATACTTTTTGTATAAAAAAGAATCGACATCACTTAACGTAATCAATGAATATCCATTTTTTGGTCAATGACCAAAGATTCAAACGGTTCAAAATATATTTCATTCATCTCGAAATATACGTCATGAAAATGTATTCGAATGTATTAAGGAATAAAATTTCATACTATCCCTAGTAGAAATTTTGATATGGAAAACATCAGGTCCAGATCAGGCATGCCTGATTCCCGTTCAGGGCCCGACTTGAGTATCCGATAAGGCCCTGACAAAAATCTAACGCAGGGAAAAGACAAGATCCTGATCAGGAAAACCAAAGGTTTCCCAATCAGGATCTGATCAGGGTAGTAATCGAATTCCCAATCACGACCTCATCTAAGCTATATTCTAACATTCAATTCAATTTTCATGGAATTTTTTGAACCTCCCCCAACAGAAGAAATTCTACTGATGATCCAAATAGACCTCAGTTGAACATTTAAAAAATACAGGTCAATTTCTAATGAGCCCTGTGAAAATTCTGAGTAGTTTGATACCGTCATCGTTCTGAATTGATCAGGTCCTGATTTGGCGGTCTTGTCGGTTATCACATGATTGAAATACGGATGAGCCAAGGCAATCCTGATCAGGTCCTGATGAAGATATCTTGACAGTTACCTCACAATTCAAATACGGATGAGTCGAGGCAATCCTGATCAGGTTCTGATAGGAATACCATGTCTCAGTTACTGAAAAGAAAAATCTGATTGGGACCTGTCAACAACCTCGCGTTGCATTGTTGTAAGGTCCTGAACAGGATGCCATGTCAGGGCCTGATAAGGTAATCAGGGTTCACACTCACCTGGAAAAGTCAGGGAATTTTCCAAAAGTTTCTGGAAAATTCGGATTTTTAGAAACTTCCTACAATTTTGACATTTCTCTGCTGAAAGACATTGAAGAGTGAATTTTAACCCGATCTCAATAAACATTCCGAGCAGAAAAGATCTCTTTCAAGATCATCTCTCAAAAGATATCATTCAGACATTTTTTAGATCCCTTTTACCCTGGTTAAAAGAATCCATTACTTCTGACAAATGAAATTGAATGAGATTTGGCCAGAACATTGCCCGAGAATCAATGAGATTTGGCCAGAGTCAGTGAGATTTGGCGAGAATCGACTGTTCTTTCTGACCAAATCTCATTGACATTTGCTGGATGAGATTCGGCCAGAACATTGTCCAAGTTCAACTGTAATTTAGTGTGATTTGGCGAGAATCAATGGTTTTTTTAAACCAGGGTAGACGAAAGACATCTTTTGGATATCCGGAAATGGATACATGTAATGAAAACAGAGTTGCCAGTACTGGCAAATCCATAGCTGCCAGTATTGGGCCAGTTGAATTCACAGTACTGGAAAGGAGCCGAACTGATAACATCATTTTACATAAGGGCCAGAGGAACATTCACTACCGAATTGGTACCGATTTTCAATGCGAGCCAACTATGGCGGAACTCTGGCTTGCAACAGGATTAGTTGTTTTGCCAGAGCTAGATGAAAAACGACAAGGAGTCGAAATGACGACATCCTATGTAGAAATTCAAATCCGACCCAGGACTGGCACAGTACCGGTAACCGAAGTTACCAGGAGTGATCATTTTTGATGATCCCATACCGCACAAAAGTCCCTGCAAAGAGCTCCCGTTATGACAGTGAACATGAATTCATTATGTAATAGTTGGAATTTGAAAAAAAAAAAACCATTGATTCTCGCTAAATCTCATTGAATCTTGTACAATATTCCGACCAAATCCCATTAAATTTCATGTCATCAGATTTGATGGATTTTTTCAACCAGGACAGGCAAAAACTGACAAATTTTCTACCCGATTTGATCCGGAATCTGTTTGGAATTCAGAGACTGTGATATCCAGTCAAAAACTGACGAAAGTTTTTCCTGTCAGATTTGACAAGATGTCACAATTTGGTAGCTGTGCGCGAGTACTCGAAATTTTTGAATATTTTTTGTACCACTCGAAAGAGTAAGCGCAAAAATCGCTTGTTTCTCTAGGACCGCGTTTCAGGTTGAAATGCATTCTGAAAAATACCCTACACGGAAAAAAGGAAACAGCAATGGTTATTGTGAATCACAAAAATACCCCAATCAGAAAAAACCGAAGCATGCCAATGTTGACAACAGGTGGAGTACAGTGCCAGTATTGGGCCCCCAAGAGTCGGCTGGCACGTACCCAGTATGGAAAAGCGTTATCATTTCGGACAAATGCCAGTACTGCTGCAGTGCAGACCGCCAGTACCCCGCCAGTGTTAGCCGGTACTGGCGCAGTACTGTGCCAGTTCTTAAATTCTGATTGGGACATTGAATGTCGAATTTGAATTCTGCTACAATTTCCAAAATGTGGACATCCTTCGTCAAAAGTTCGCCGCATCCCCTTGCGATGAAAGTTTCAATGCCACATTGTGCGCTGCTTTATGGAAAAATTCTTTCACCTTTTGAATTATGTTGAAACCGGAAAATAAATCGATAGACGTTGCTGTCGCGGAGCGAACAGAGCCTACAAAATCATAAACGCTTCAGAAAACTCTGTTTCATCCAGGTTTTGCTAGGAGAAGTCCAGAATTCATCGAGATAATAGTTGTAATAAGTGCTTCGCCGACATTTCGGAGATCCGCTGATGTGACAGAGGCTCAGGTTCATTCTCTGCCTCACAGGACCCAGGATTCGATCAACAATTTGCACGTAAGTTGATGGTTTGTTTCATTACTAGAATCGAATTCCACCAAAAAACAAACAATTTGTCTCTCAGCTCAATAATATAAATCCTTCAGTTGAATTCCGCATTAAATCTAGATAAAACCGAATTGTTTTTTGACTCCTCCTAGTTTTAAAATTCGTATTAGATCGCTCATCGGATAAACCCAACTTTTTCAGACGATTTCGAATTCACGCTTAGATTTTATTTGATAAATTTGAGCTCCTAAACCTGATTCAATTGAATTAGAATTCTTCCCAAATTACATAAAAGTATCAATTTTATGAGATTCCTGCAGCTCTCTTAGTCTGCAAGCTGATACAAAACACAGATTTTAGTGTTAAAATCCGGATGGGAATGGATTAAGAATTAATCAAATTTCTACACAACTTCTTTTCTGACAGGTGTTTCTGGAAAACATTATTAAAATTGTATACAATTTATACAGGGTGATCCCAGGGTAGCTAGATAATACAGATTCCTACTGAAGATTCTATATCCATCAAATAATCTCTCTCTCTCTCGTGACAAAATAGTGGTAGATAACGTTTCGTCGATGATTTGTACAGTTCTATTTGGTTTGATCATGATTATTTTCACTTTACATGTGTTTTGTCAATTTTATCCCTTGTAAAAAAACATCAACCCCCCTTTATACAAAAAATGGGGGAGATCCTCGATGAAGGTGGATTCTCTACGAGCATTTTGAGCCAAAGTTCATCATGATATCTCCAAAATTGAGCGTGCCAGCGAATTTTGTCCAAAAAAAGTCCCAAATTCCACACTGTGCGCTATTGAGAGATTGATACTCTATCCTGGGACACCTTGTATACAAGTTTTGTGTAATTATATATAAATTGTATCAAATTCTGAACATTTTTCCACTCTTGTCTGGATCATCCTGGTTAGAAAAACCAAGAGAAACCAAAAACACTGTCTTAGATTTCATTCAAAATCCATTTAAAAATGTGAAAAATCTCGATTTTGCATTTTTAATAGAAATGAACAGAAAAAAGGTCTTCCAAATGGATCGCGATTTTCTTTCCAAGGATTTTGAAGAACCGTGATTATTGCAAAATAACATATACTCTGTTATAACGTACAAGATATTTACTACTACCCATTCGAATAATAAAGTTACAATAAATATAAATATATAAATATGTCTGCGATTATTACGATAAATTTTAGTAAAAAGTTATATATATATATATATACTATGTTAAAAAAGAATCATTTCATTCTAAGAAAAAAGAAAGAAAAAACAATAAGCATTCACTGTTCACAGACATTCGGTATATCGTAAACATGATTGATTCTCAAAAATCTTCTAATTAATGTGTGGCATTTGTAAAATAGCGTCAATAATACATTATAACACAGTTTTCCTTTCTTTTATATAAAGCAATAAACATACACACTACCATTTTCATTATTGTTTATACAACCTTGCGTTCTTTTACAAACATTATTTAAATTATAATATATCAATGTTAATCTACCTAAAGTCTATCCATATTATTATTTTATTTGTATCGTTTAGGACCACTGTGAATATTCATGCTGTATTTTGCTTTCCTTATCATTCTTATTGCCATTACTTTTCACTCCATCGGACTATACAAATGATTTCTCTTCTAATATATAATTTATATATTTCTATATAATATTAGTTGGTTATACACTCAGGTTTGTTCGTTCTCTCGTTTACAAAACAACAACAAAAAAAAAAAAACACATTCTTTTTCTTTCTATCGGAATATCAAAGTCGGAATCATAAATGTATCATTATTTTATAAGAGTTACAGTTATATATTTTATATACATACATTAAAAACTACAATTCGAAGAGTCAGTCTTTTTTAAAAAACAAAATCCTTTCTTTCTTTTTTTTTTTCTTAAAATCGTGTTGTAAAGGTGATTTTAATAACCATAACTCTTACTCAATAATCAAAACCTGTTTTTCAAGAAAGATTAATCGATATACACATATACATATACTTAGTATTCATCTTTTTATGTAATAATCATATAAAAGGAACAAATATATCAAAAATTTTATCAAATACAGCCATACGAACTTATCTTGAATGTGCTCAAAATTGAGAAAATGATGAAAAATTCAGAAAATGTTGCAACTAAAGGTAGTCTTCGGATAGCTATATATACGTCAAGAGATATCAATGTCAATATCGAGCACATCAAAGTTCTATCTATCTACTTAAACGTCTAAACATTTCTCACACAAATTTGATTTTCATATATTCGAAAGGAGTGTTCTCGTAGAGGATAGCTTGGCTTTGGAACGAATAATCTTATCGAGAGTGGCAAGGAAGAAAAAAAAAAACTGAACTGGAAAACCTTGAATCGATAAAATAAATAGGATTTGTACTTTACATATTTCTTTTTTGTTCTGTTTCTCAGCGGGTGCTTGTTGTTTGACTCTGCAAAAAATTTATACTATTCTGACGATCCTTCCTCCTTTTCTCTCTCCCTTATCTACATGAATATATAATAAGTTTAAAAATCAAAAAAGGTATAAAAAGTAAACTTTGGATTAGAGACAACAGAGAACCTATTTATAATAGGTTTATATAAAAATGCTTACTTCAAAAGATTAGTGTTGATGCGAATACTGTTGTATCGAAGAGAATTTTCATCACGCGAGTTGTTACTGTTACAAAAAAAAAAAAGAAAAAATCATAACAAAGTAAACAAATAATATAAGCAATAAAAAATATTTCTTCTCTATAAATCTGGAATGGATATTAAAAAAAAAATATATATATATATAAATTTCTTATTTAGTATACAGCTAAAATGTAAAATCAAGTATCAAAAGATTTGTTTGTATTCTTTTCAATTTTGATTTGTATTGAAAACATTTGTTACGATGATACGAACAAATCTCGCTTCAGCTGTATCGATCTGACAGTAAATATTGATTCTCGATGTAGATGCCGAGCGATGTTTGAAAAGGTATGCGACTGAAGAAGCGATGGAAATGGTTTTTGTCACTCCTTGTCACTCGATCTACACGATACGGGACCACCTCTATTCTCCTAACGAATCAATTAGAAGAGAAATAGGGTGGTCTGCCTTGCTTGCTACTTGGTCGCTTCGGGAGGACAATCCGGCTGATTATTGGGATGAGCGGCGGTAAAAGCTGGATGATTTTCCAAATGACGATCTACCCTCAAAATTGTTGGAAAGGGTCGTAAATCGACGTGAAACCTCCTCGCGTTGAATATTTGTGGCACCAAGCAACAATCCGCTAAAGTTATCTCGTCTCCCACGCAATATTTCCCAGCGCTCGACGATAACAGTTTTTCTACGGCTAAAACAAATTGAATTCAAATACACATTCGATTGTGTTGCCGTTGGCTGTGTCGTTCGTACCTGTAAAACCTCGAGTGATCCAATGCTGTGCCCATTCTTTTTTACGCTCTTCTCCAACGTAGATCAATACAACCAAATTTTGTAGAGGTTGTATACCACTGGCGATGACCTCGCAAATTTCTCGAACTCGCGCTCTTTTGACGGGATCTGCAGGCAACAAGGGACGATGGGGCCTCGTCTCTTCCAAATATTGCAAAATATTCAACTGTGAAACATAAATTAATCGTCACAATGACATAAATGTACATCGAACACACATGTTATTTTGTATATATACTCACAGACTCTATCAGGGTATGATTATCGATATGAAGGGCTGGTACTTGCTCCATAGGATTAATTTCTCTAAATTCATTGGAATGTTGTTCTCCGCCTCCTTTCACCAAGCTCACAGGTTTAATATCGTAAGGTATCTCTTTCAAGTTCAACGCTGTGGAATTTTTCATAAAACCCATCATAATCAATGCAATGCCAAGGAAAAACAGCAAGTTATTTTTTATCGTCACTCACCGATGCGAACTCTCCAAGAACAGGAACTCCTCCAATAGGAATAAAGAACCGGCTGGAAAATAAATACAAATTAAATATGCATCGAGGAGATCTAAGATACTTGGATATACATACTCGTTTATCGAGTGAAAAAAAGTTAGTTAACAAGGTCGTGATGTAGTGTTTTACAATATTAATAAGTTCGAAATAAAGTAATGATTTTCCCGGAGGGCGAGATTGATCGAGAGACACACAAGAAAAATTCATGTTTATCGAACAAAGGAAAGAGAGACGAAGGGGGCGCGATTGGAGGATGATTACACGAACCGGGGGATGATGAGAAGATTTCGCGAAATGAATTGTGGTTTGTGTATAATATTTACCTTTCCCATGACGGACATGTTGATCGATTATGAATTTTCCAAAGGACGGATTTCGCGGAAGAGACGACTTCACCCTGTCCAAAAGGCAAATTTCATCAAAAATAAAATCCTATAAGCGTTTGTGTGTGTATACGTACACACAATGGATCGTCAGTCAGAAATAATTTGGAATCCAGTCAACGCGCGAAATCGCTCCTCCTTCCCCCTTTTATTCGATTGCCAGACGTCCCGTCCCACCAAATCCAGGAACGTAGCGAGAACCCTTTGGTGCCTTGATCTCTTTTATCGCGATCGTCAATTCGATTCAATTCTTATTTTTAATCCTTGCGATCCTTGCTGGATTTTTTCCCTAGAGAATTACTAGTAGAATTGTTTGAAAATCTTGAAAATTCATACAAAAAACAAACATTCAGTTCAATCTGTCGGACATTAACGAGTTCTTTGAGAGTACTCAAACAATACTTCTGATATTCTCAAAGAGCTTGTTAATGTCCGACAGATTGAACTCCTCCAGAGCTCTATATGAATTCATTAGTTCGAAAAGAATTCTCCGTGTGTTATCTGGGTACGTACAGCGAATTACAAATCGAGGATGCTCGCGTTTGTCGCATGCGATATAGAGAAGTCCTGGGGGAAAAACATTTCATCATCTCTTCCCTGATTTAAGGGGATTCATTACTCCCTGCAAAAGTTACTAGATTCCAAATTTCTCCCCCCAGTTTTCTCAGAAACGAACACATAAAATGAAAAATAATGAGTAGCTGCATGTTTTTCAATAGCCTAAGAAGATGCAACTGCTCATTAAAATTGATTCTATTCATTGATTACTGAGAAAACTGGGAGAAGAGATCTAGTAACTTGGCTTGTGGTGAATCGCCTCAACGATGTTTCGCGATGTAACAGAGAAGCTTCACGTGAATCGGAATTTCTGGAGAATGGAATGGGAAGATCTAATTGGTTAGTTCATAGGAACTTACTAAATTTACTAAAAATTCATTGAGAATTCTTTATGAATTCTCACGGTTCTTGATTTATCAACTCTTTTCATGGTTTTCTCTCATCTCGTAACGCACCACCTATTATTATCATCTTCAATTTAAAATTCCCAACAAAGAAAATTTAATTCTTTTTTTATTGCAAATAGAATATCATATTATTTCTGGAACATATCAAAATATTTGAACATTTCGAACTTGAGTTATAGTTTCTGATCGTTACATTATTTTTGCCTGCGAAAATAAATAAAGTCAATTATTTTGCTAAAGATTCTTGACAATTCGTTGGAATGCAAAGTCCTTTTTCAAAAAAAGCCTGAAAGCTCTGTTACAATGATACTCGTTTTTTTTTGTGTTTTCTTTTTTCTTCAAATAAATTTCATCGTCTATCTTCTCAAAAGAAAAATCCACTGAGTAGAATAAATCTAATGACTAGAAATATTGAAATTTCTTTTCCACGGTCATCAGATTTAGTAAAGATCAGATTTCAATGTGTTTCAATTAAGTTATATAAAATATATAAAACGTTATATAACACCCAATCTATATATGTATAAATATACAGATTTTCCAATGAAGAAGTCTCGAAGAGATTTATTTTTTGACTACTTGTATGACGTCCTCGTCGCGCATTATATGCTGCAAGCCCACTCGTTGAGGAGAATATTTAGTACTGGTTCCCTGAATAAAAACAAATCCATTCATCGATTATTCGAAATTCTAGATTAATGAAAGAACTAACTAACTAACCTAAGCTCGAAAACTAAGACTCACCCAAACTAAGGCATATTTAAACTGTGCGGCGAGAGTACGATGTATCGCGTGACAAACGTGTTCGACCGTAACTCCTTTTCTTAAAATTAATCCATCGTCGAAATCAGGGGGTTGACCGGGTTTCTTCGTGTAGACTCTTATCAGGGAAAGAAATTCCCACAACGTTTCCAGTAGAAAATCAAGATTCAGCTTCATGTTACAACTGAAAACAAAGAAAAATGAAAGATTCGATAATTTGAATCTTGAGAGTTAAAATTGTGTACCTTACTACAACGCTATTGGGTTGTCTAGCGATTCTATCGACTTCTTCGATCGATATTTGATCAATTTTATTGTAAACGTATAGGCAAGGTAGATACACTCTATTCGCATTGATGACATCGATCAATTCGTCCGCGCTGTAATCCTCGCGGAATAAAACTTCGGCATTGAAAATTTTATATTCGTGTAAAATCATTTGAACTAATTTTTCATCTACTTTAGTCAACGGACAAGTCGAGTTGAAGGCCAATCCACCGCCTTTCTTGATTTTGAAATATATATTTGGTTTCTTTTTATTAAGACGAATTCCGACGGATTCTAATTCTCTTTCCAACAACTGCCTTTGAACGTCTTGTTTGGTCGCATCCAACATCATGAGAACTAAATCGGCGGTTCTTGCTACGGCTATTACTTGTCTACCTCTGCCCTTTCCCTATAATAAAGTCATAAAATTTCATATATTTGACAATATTCGTCTAGAGTTACGGGTCTATATTCTTTGTTTCCTACCTGAGCAGCACCTTCGATGATTCCAGGTAAATCGAGGAGTTGTATATTAGCACCTTTGTACTCTATGACTCCAGGAATACAAGTCAAGGTAGTGAATTCGTACGATGCGGCTTCGGATTCTGTGTGCGTTAACGTACTCAGTAGGGTGGATTTTCCAACTGAAGGGAAACCAATTAAAGCGACTCTGGCATCTCCGGATTTTAAAACGTCAAAACCTTCACCCTTTTCCGACTTTTTTGATGGTTCCAATAACTGAGACCGGTATTTTGCGAGTTTTGCTTTTAAAAGACCAAGATGATACTCGGTGGCTGTAAAAAAAAGAGAAATATGAGATAAACCGGTTGGCGAGAATTAACCTCAAAATTAGAGCGATATTTTGATAAATCCTTGAGACCTTTGTTTTTTTGAGTCCTAGCAATTTCTTTCTCGATTTCAGATATTTTTTCTAATATACCCATTGTGATTGAATTTTTGATTTGTTATCAATTTTATCACATTTAACGATTGAATAATGGTGAATTTTATTGAATATTCGTGTACCAAGACAGGTACGATGGATCAGAGAAATTATTATTCTTTGAATTTTCACTGAAAAACCTTTCATAGGTGGGTACGAAATAACGAAAACTGCAAAAGATTTGTTCGTTCAATCGCCATGCGCCATGCTTTGACAGACATTAAGCTGAATCCACTCAATCCACATGCATCAGAATTTCTAGGGAAATGAACGGTTACAGCTTTTTCAGTCCGAACAACGACGATCAAGTTGGTAGAAAGGGAAATTCAGGGAAATTCTTAAATTGAAGTTCATGGTTCACTCAGGGTACACAAACCTCAAATGGAGAGAAAGTTTGGCGTAGTTCACTATCCACAGAACCAAGCGCCGCTAGTGTGCCTGGCTTGATTCCTCTCTCCCTGATTTAAAATCAGAGATGCTATATTTGCAGTGGGGCGACGATTGTGAATAAGGTAAGGTCGTGAAAAGTGAACAGTGGTGAAAAACAGTGAACAGTGAACTTTTTTGATCAACCTAAATATCAAAGTTTGAATAGAAAAAATCCTGTTTATCGATGCAAGTCTTGATAGAAATCTCAAAAGTGATGTACGTATGTTGAGAAATGTGTGTAAGTGCTTACTTTGTACCAAAATTGTTCTGTTAGAGCAAGAGGTGTTCAAATATGTACAATTTTTCCATATTTATTGTATTAGAATTGTACCTACACAATATGAATTACTGCGATGAAGGGCTGAAAGCTTTGATTTTGAAGTTCATCAAAGGAGCCACTAATTTGAATCAATCACACTATGATTCAAATGAGAAGTACAAAACATAAGTTGATCAAATTTCCCTGTCAATACTCCCATAATAGTGACATGAAGTGTAACATAAAAACCTTAACATAAAAAACATAACCTTCAACATAAAGAAAAGAGCCTCAAGAAAACAGTTCATCGACTCACCTTTTGCTAAACATGTACAATCTCTTGAATTATTCCTATAAACTTTTATCATTGGAAAGGATATTTCCAATTTGTATTTATATTTATGGGTTTTTGTGATAAAGATTAAGCCTTGCGACATAGTATTAGCAGTTATAATTTTTTGGTTGACCTTTGTATCAAACCCAAGTTCCAAATGTATTATAAATATTATCCATCTTAGAATTCTGATGATATTTGTAACACATTTGAAACTTGGGTTTGATACGAAGATTAATGGAAATAATAATTCAAGGGATTGTACATATTCAGAAAAAGGTGAGTCGATGAGATATTTTCTTGAGGCCACGTTTTTATGTTGAAGGTGCACACTTCATGTAACTATTATGGGAGTATTGACAGGGAAATTTGATCAAATTGTGTTGTGTACTTTTCACTTGAATTATAGTGGGGTTCATTCAAATTAGTGGCTCCTTTGATGCACTTCACAATCAAAGCGTCAAGCCCTCTATCGCAGCAATTCATATTGTGTAAGTACAATTCTAATACAATAAATATGGAAGAATAGTACATATTTAAACATCTCTTGTTCTAACAGAACAATTTTGGTACAAAGTAAGCACTTACACACATTTCTCAACATACGTACAGCACTTTTGGGATTTCTACCAAGACTTGCATCGATGAACAGGATTTTTTCTATTCAAACTTTGATATTTAGGTTGATCAAAAGAATCTCCAATTTTATTGAATCTTTATACTTATGGGAGTGATGTATGGATCATAGAATCTACCTAAACCAGGATTTTTTTTTCTAATTCTTGTTCAATGTCTTTTCAACTTTTTTTCAGATCTCAATTCAATCAACACCAACTATACCAAGTAAACCTGGACCTCCTCTTCAAAATCCAAGTCAGGCTGTAACGGCACCGGTTAAAGAAGTGGTACGATAATTCGTTCTATTAAGTTATATATATATATATAGAATATAATATTAACGAAATAATATAATTTGTATGAATTTTAGGTGCACGAACTCATGGACGATGCGTTACACTCCTCGTGTGAAATTCTTCACGTGTCTGCATACACTTGGATGATCGGGAGAGAGGATTTTATTGAGAACTGGTTGCTCTTGCTGCCCCTTCGCTGGAAGCATATCCAGTGTTCTTTGTAATTTTTTCCAATTCTTTCCTATCTCAAATTCCTCACTTGGTAGAGAATCAATGTTCAGAGAGAAACGAAATCAAACACGCTGTAAGAAACATCTAATATACATGACCCATTGAAAGTTGGAAAAAATCACAGTCTTCTATAAGAGTACTGTGTTCAGCGTAGAGAAAATATACTTTTCATTGTAACAGTCCTATGCTCAATGTTATGATAACACAAAACTGTTGTAAACTGTTCACATCCATCGTAGGAAACTTCAACACCTCTGCTGGATGTGAACAGATTACAAAAGTTTTGTGATATCATAACTCTAAGCGTAGGACTGTTACAATCAAAAGTATATTTTCTCTATGCTGAGCACAATACTCTTATGGGAGACTGTGATTTTCTCCAATTTTCAATGAGTCATGTATATTAAATGTTTTATTACATTGTGTTTGATTTCATTTTCCTCTGAACATTGATTGTCTTCCAAGTAAGGAATTTGAGATAGAAAAGGATTGGAAAAACTTACAAAGAATACTGTGAAAACATTTCATATGAAATTACACAATAAATCATTGGTAATATATTAGTCAATATCATATTGTGAAGTTTGTAACTTTTTCTGATGGTTCATAATGTTATTCTACCAAAAATTGTAATTTTTCACAATATAGGACTGTAAAAAGCTACAATGTTCTGTAAAAACCCACAATATATCATTGGCTAATATACTGCCAATGATCCATTGTGTAATTTTATATGGAATGTTTTCACAGTATTCTTTGTAAGTTTTTCCAATTCTTTTCTATCTCAAATTCCTTACTTGGTAGGAAATCAATGTTCAGAGAAAAATGAAATCAAACACAATGTAATAAAACATTTAACATACATTACCCATCCAATCTTTGGAAAAATCAGTCTTTGGTGAAAATACTGTGCTCAGCGGAGAGAAGATATACTTTTGATTGTAACAGTCCTACGCTCAATGTTGTGATATCACCAAACTCTTGTAAACTTTCAACATCCAGCGTAGGAAACTTTATCATTTATGCTGGATGCGAACAGATTACAAAAGTTTTGTGATATCATAACATTGAGCGTAGGGCTGTTAGAATAAAAAGTATATTTCCCTAACGCTGAACACAGTACTTTCACAGTTGATTGTGATTTCTCCAAACTTTGAATAGGTCATGTACATTGAATATTTCCTGCAGTGTAACCCTAACGTGTTTTGTAAACATGGAAAAAACATAAAAATGAAATTCTCCACTGTTTTCTTTGGAAAATTTTGTGCAGAGCAATGTATCAAACAATGTGTTTTTACATTATCTGTAATAAATTTTTATAATTGTCAAATTCTTATGAAGCATATTCAAAAGTATATTTATAATACGTAATAGAAATACAAAATACTTTGTACTGCAAAATTGTACAGTATAATTTGTGAAATATGGATTATGAAACCAATTTTGGTATATAAAGTGGATATATATGTTGAAATTTTTCACTTACCAAATACACACCTTTTGTTATAAATATACCTTTGAATATTGGCTAAGTTGATGTAATTCCAAGTAACCACCTTCAATTTATTCATAATATATTTATTTTTGAATTCCAATAATAACTTTTTTCATTTCAGATACTTAATTACTTGATTTATAGGAATGTTGAGTTATGAATGAAATTTCATTTTCAGTTGAGAAAAATCAATATCAGTTGAGATTCTTGAATTCATGATGAAATTTTGTAAAAGATTATAAATGAAAAACAAGCATTTGTGTCATTTTCATTCATTTTACACTGAATTGAATTGTGAATTTATTCATTCCAATTAATATTGATTTTTTGTAATTGAAATTTTATTTTGTTAATAAGTTAGCATTTTTAAAAATCAGGAAATTAAATATCTAAAATAGAAAAAATTATTATATATAAGTATACCTATATTATATCTATCACACGTATATTCAGTACCCTGCATGTGTGTGTAGTAGCCTATGGGATTCCCCGCTCACATATGAGAACGCATTTGTGTAGGTAACATTCCCCAGACAAACTAACGCCACCTGGTACTGTGGAAGATGAAATACACAACTTCGGTGATTAACACGGTGACTTGCGTACCCTGGCTGGGACTTCACAAGCAGAGAAGGGACTTCACAAGCTAAGTTCGTTTAAAGCTGTAATTATACTTCAAGCCCCGTTCTTCGAGATTACACTGTAGTACGCCTCGTTCTACACCAGGTGGCACAACGTTGAGAGTTTCAAAAAACAAATTTCCGAACACACTCCTTTCGGTGTGTACGGCCTTTCCATTTGCGTCTTCCCGCCTGATCTTCATATCGTTTCGTTGTGCAGTAGGTGTTACACGTGGGCAGTCTTTGTTTTTTGAGGTTATCATGGAGAGGAAAAGACAGGCAGAAGATCAACAAAAAAGATTGTGGAAGAAACTCAAGGAGTTGGAAAACCAAATAAGATTATGTGCTGATAGTCCTGAGCAATTATCAGAGGGTGATTCTAGCTTAGAAAGAGATATTGACAACGGTAAGTTACAACAAGTAATAACTACTTTCTGAGTCTGCACTAGAGGCAGAACGGATCAAATATAAAATAATACTGAGCTTACACCAGCGGTAGGACAGTATTCAAAATGAAATGTTCGCTTTTAAGGAGAAGAATCTTATATGAGCTTGTTTATCGACAAGACAGTAAAAAACTATACATATATGCAATTACATATAATTCTTAACAATAAGAAAACTCGTTTTCTTGTTTGTTTCATACAGCGATAAATGAGAATCTCATCATCGACAAGGAGAATATTGTTCCTAATGTAAATGAAGCAGATGTTTACCAATCAGGGTCAGTTGGTGAAATACTGAGCGAACAAGGTAAAGAAGAAATAGAATAGCTCGACGAGGAGCTTTTGGAAGTATTAGGAGAAGACCCCTCCAAGTCTAAAGCCGCAGACTTGAAAATACATCCATCGATTATGAACAGATGGAAATTCTGGATAGAATCTGGACTCGTCAAGGAAGAGAAGGATGATTTACTGAAAAAATATAAGTGTCCTGAGGTATTGCAAGCTCCAAGAATGAATCCTGAGATCCTGAGAGCATTAAGCGAGTCTGCTACCAAGAGGGATGAACATCTTGTCAATTCTCAAAATCTGATTGGTATTGCTTTAGCGCTCTTGGGAGACAGCATCAATATGTTGTTGATGGAAGACGAGGAAGTGTTAAATTAATGCTTCTCCAAAAATTGTGTGATGCTGGAAAGGTGGAAGAACAATGTAGGTTCTTCTTTTAATCCAATCAGAAGACATTCTTTCGATCACGTAATTCATACAGACGCTTCTTTAACTGGTTGGGGTGCAACCTGTGGCGATGCAAGGATTTTTGGTTTCTGGGAAAAAGAAGCGGGTTTACATATAAATTATCTGGAACTATTGACAGTTTTTTTAGCTTTAGATGCATTGGCTTCGGACTTTCATGATTGTGAGATATTATTACGTATTGATAATACGACCGCTATTGCCTACATCAATAAGATGGGAGGCATAAAATACAAAAAGTATAATCAATTAGCTCGTAGGATCTGGCAATGGGCAGAGAAGAGGAAAATTTGGTTGGTAGCGTCATATATACCTTCCAAAGATAATGTGGAAGCAGACGGTCTGTCGAGGATGAGGTTACAGGATACGGAATGGGAATTAGAAGATTCTGTATTCAATGAAATTCAGAAAATTTTTGGAATTCCCGATATAGATCTATTTGCAACGCAAGCAAATACTAAATGTGGAAGTTTCGTATCCTGGTACCCTGATCCAAAGGCCATGGCGGTTGATGCCTTCACAATTCCCTGGTCAGATTGGTATTTTTACGCATTCCCACCTTTTTCAATGATTCTAAGAGCGTTGTCGAAAATAAGGCAAGACCAGGCGGTTGGAATCTTAGTAGTGCCTTATTGGCCTACGCAACCTTGGTTTCCTCTTTTTTCAGCCTTATTAACAGAAGAACCTTTAGTTTTGGACCATCGTTTACATTATTATCATCTCCTTGTAGGTCCCTGTGTCACCCAGGAGCGGAACACATGAAACTTCTAGCGGGCAAATTATCAGGAAGCGTTTTTGATCAAAGAAGTTCCTACAGATACTCTCGAAGTATTTATGGCGTCTTTAGCGCCAGCCACGATTAAACAGTATGATGTAGCTTTAAAGAAATGGAAATTATTCTGTGATAAGAAAAATATCGACATTTTCGTTTTTCATCAACAGATGTGTTGGAATTCTTGAACGAAGAATTTAAAAACGGAGCATCGTACAGCTCGTTGAATAATTATAGATCTGCTATTTCGTTAATTTCGCGTAATGATACAGGAAAGAATGATATAATTAAGAGATTTTTAAAAGGTGTGTTTAGGTTAAGGCCTTCGAAGCCTCGATATGAGGTAACGTGGGATGTATCTAAGGTATTGAGCTATCTACAAACATTGTTTCCGTTAGAAGAGTTGTCGATCCAAGATTTGTCAGAAAAAACTGTAGCTTTATTAGCGATAAGTACGGCGCATAGGGCGCAAACAATTTGCTCAATTAGGTTAAATAATGTTAGGATAACTCCTGATTGTTTAGAAATTAAAATCCCGGATATCTTGAAAACATCCGGTCCGGGAAAATATCAACCGGTATTGGTGCTGCCTTATTTTCTAGACAAGCCAGAATTGTGTGTGGCAAAAACTGTGCTGGCATACATGGAGAAAACCAAAGATTATAGAGACGGTTCTGATAAGTTGTTTCTATCTACAATGAAACCATATAGACCCATATCAACACAAACAATCAGCAGATGGGTGAAAACCGTTTTAAAAAAAAGTGGAGTGGACACAAATATATTCAGTGCTCACTCTACTAGACACGCGGCCACTTCCTCGGCATTTATGAAAGGAATAGATTTTGAAACTATACGAAAGACAGCGGGATGGTCAGCGAAGTCAAGGGTCTTTGCAAAATTCTATAATAGGCCTATAATAAAGAATAACGATGAGTTTGTAAAGTCGGTTTTAGAGAAAAATTGATACGTATACCATTTTTGTTTTTATATCACCTGGGTACGAATCTATGATAATTTATCTTTATTTTTTGTAAAAGGATGTACATTATTAAGACATTGAAAAGGATGTATATTTTTTGTTTTGATTTAAAACAATTTCACGAAACAGAGGAAAATACATGCATTGAGCAATTAATATAATTGTGGTCTTTTCTCTCTCTCTCTCTATGAGAAGGAAAGATCAATAAATAAGTAAATAAATAAACCCGTTAAAATTGCAAATCCGCTAAACAACTACAGTGTAATCTCGAAGAACGGGGCTTGAAGTATAATTGCCCAGTCAAACGAACTTACCTGAAGTGAAGTTCGACTGGGATTATATGAAAGCCCCGTTCGAGATGATTACAACCCACCACGGAATCAATTCATTAATTTAATCCCACCCAAAATATGCAATTTTAACAAACTCTAAATTATGAAGATCAGGCGGGAAGACGCAAATGGAAAGGCCGTACACACCGAAAGGAGTGTGTTCGGAAATTTGTTTTTTGAAACTCTCAACGTTGTGCCACCTGGTGTAGAACGAGGCGTACTACAGTGTAATCATCTCGAACGGGGCTTTCATATAATCCCAGTCGAACTTCACTTCAGGTAAGTTCGTTTGACTGGGCAATTTCATGGGGCGTCGAGCATCGAGCGTCAACATTAGAAAGAAAGAGAGGTCACACAGTTCTTCTCTTTCCTTCTAATGTTGACGCTTGATGCTCGACGCCCCATGAAATTACAGCTTAAGTTGGGGTAACTTGGGACACCACTAAAGGTGTAATTTCATACGAGCATCAAACGTCCAGCGTCGAGCGATTTTCACATTTTCTGGGATTCAGCGTGAAAGCTAAACAGTGTTTAGCTTTGACGCCGTTCTAATCCATAATTGAGTTTTAGCATAATCCATAATTATTCAATCATTCTCAATAGTGCAGGATAAAGAAGGCACTTCAGCTCAAACAATATATATTCTTATATGTTTAATATTCTTTCTTCCGCACAGAGAATAGTTAAAAGACAACTTTTAACTCTCAAATTGAGCGTCGAGAAACATCATGAAGCTTTGACGCTGAAATCTAGAACCTGGGAAAATCGCTCGTTGCTCAACGCTCGACGCTCGTGTGAAATTACAACTTTACTCCAAGTATTTTGAATTCGCTATTCCCAGTTATACAAACAAAATGATTGGTTTGGAGCAAGTTGGAGCAACTCGGAGCACGTAGAACGAACGAACCTAATAACTTGCTGACAGTGATAGTCAGTAATTTTCCATTCACGTAGTTGTTTTAGAATATATTCAAGAAGAAATGGTAAGTTTTATTCAAAATTATTCACGCTTCCCTGACATGTACATACGCAAATAACAGAATCTCTTTTTGTAGAAATTTCATACAAGAATCCGAGTTCTAGAATGCAGACACTGTTTTAGATTCAACGCTATTCAAAATCATAATTCAGTTTCAGCACGATAGATGATTATTATTCTCGATAGTGCTAAACGAGGAAGAGATTTTAGCTCCAACTTTGCAACAATTGGTCATATTCTTCCTCCCGCGTATGAAATTACAACTTTGAAGTAGATTTAAAATTCTATTCTATCCGAATTTGTATCTGAAATCAGATTCAAACAGCGTCGAAGATCTCAATAATATCGAGATATCCCTGAAATATTCCGTACTGCATGGAAATCTCCAATCATCCCAAAGATCAATGTTTTTTAACATCAAACACGCTCTAACTCTATCTTTTGATCTCATGGATCCCCGTTGGGGAAACCTTGAGAAAAAGAGATTTTCCCTCTCTCGGACAGTACAACTTGCCACTGAGATGTTTATGAAACATTTAAAGGACGTAGATGGAATCTCTGAATGTTCTAAAAACATTGCAAATTGATTGTACATGCTTCGTATTGAAAAAATTGATAGAGAAAACTTTCAAAGTTGTTTTCGTTTTTCATTCATAAGCGCGATTTCGTGCGACAACGCCCAACTTACCTTCTATAACTTCTATTTTAAGATGAGCAGTATTCTTCTATTTACGGTAACAGTGAATTCAAATTAATGTATTAATGAAAAAAAAAAAATAAATAACAGTGATTGTCGAAGAATTATTAATCTCTAGCAATAATTATTGTTCGCTTGTGAACGAATTGGTGTATCTCGAAGAATGAAAATTCAAACTAAAATTCTCCAAAAAGTGTTCGTCCGTGACTGAAATCTTTCTATCATTCTTTTGAAAAACATTATTGTTGCTCCGAAGGGAGAGATTATTAATTTACAATCAATTAACGAACATTCATTTTATGTTATATTCTTAATCAAGGGATTTCAAACAAGAATCTATCAAATTCAACTTGATATGTAGCAGGATACATATACACGTACCCAACAATTGTTGTAAAAGTATCAAAGATTATTCCCTGAAAATTTTAGAGAGTGTCATAAAATACGCTGGTATCTTTTTAATCGGATTGTCCTGGTGAAAAATTCTGATAGAAAACGATGAGAAATGATTGAATTTGCATGTTTTCATAATGCAAGATAAATTTGATTGTTTGTTTTTCCAGGCGCTGAAATGGGGTACTGTGTTTGCATTAGTATTGTTATTATCAATGTGTCTTGCGTTAGCAAAACAAAAAGACGATACCCTTGCGATGCACAGTTCAAATACCGCTGATAACGAAATGATGGAACATATGGAACATATGGAACAACCGAGTGTCTGGAAACATGAAGACTTGGGACCTTTTATCTTGCCATTGAGCACCTTCGGCGTGGGTTTTGGAGTTTATTCATACATAGTATTTTTATCGAAATTTGCTACAAAACGTCATTTTCCTCTCAATAAGTTAAATATCCTAATTTCCCTGATGTGTATTTGCGGGTTAGTTTTATGTTTAGCACATCAGTCTCCTTTTGTTCTTATAATCCTAATAGGTTTCGGGATTTATCAGCTTTGCTTTAATGGTGGAAACGATAGAAAGATCTTGGTTATCAAATACTTCGGATGATAATCTTCCCAGATAGCAATTTAACCTTGCTGTAATGTTGTTAGGCGAACTTGTGACGAGATTGACATAACATAAGCTTGGTAGTTGACACCCGACAAGGGTACGAGCTTACAAAATCCTTGCAACAGAGTTATAGCAACCTTACACCAACATTTACATGTCATCTGGGTATTCATAAAGAACCCTTTTGGAACTTTGTGCTATCCGAGACAACATCGAAAAGAGTTCTTCCATTGAATACTAAGAGAATTATTTCATTGAACTCTTCTGAAATCAATCCTTTACGAATTCTGCAATGAACTTATAAAGAGTTATATCGTTGATTCTACAGAGCTTTGAACGAATTTATCAATGAGTGTGTGAAGAATTTGTCTGTTCAGATAGAATTCTAGAACTGCAATTATAAAATTGGTAATCTTTAAAATACTTTTTTATAAATGTATTGTAATTTAATAAATAAACTATTGATATAAGTTACAAAAGATTGTGCACTTTGAATTCGAAAGATATCGACCTAGATAGCACAAGAGTTCTTTATGGATGCATTGTATTCATTACGAACTCTTTTAGAGCTCTGGGAAGGAAAAGTGAATGTAATAAAAAGCCAACCTGTTTCATCGATCACCATTCAGGATCATTGAATTTCAATTTTCATCAAGAAATTTGTAAATATATTTTTCCATGAATCATCAATGATGGGTGGCTACGGATTTATTACATCATCCATTGAGAAGAGCTCTTTTCGATGACATTGTGATTACGATTTGGAATGGAACGAAACGGCAGGGTACGCAGGTATCATTGGTAGATTTCTGGTAATATCTAGCGATTTCACTAGAATTCACCAGGTTTCAGCCAACGACCGACAGGGGGATATCTCGCGTACCACCCGCGTGTTTGGTATCCCTTGGACGTTTAGGTAAAAAAGAGAAACCAAACACAGCTCAAGGTCTTGCGCTTCCTCCTCTCTCTTTCTCTCTTGAGAAAACTCATCGAATGTTCATAGACATAATTTTCCCATCGTTCATAGTTGCCATCGGTTGCCATTGTTGTTGACCCAATGACCAGATAATCGGAGAAAGAAAGAAGAATCGGATCGAAGAGGACCCTTGATGGCTCATAGGACTTTTCCTTCAATACGAGACCGAGCCAGGAACATAAATAAAGGGCATATCGTGATCAATCACAATAGGAATCTATTTCATTCGTTAGAATTCGTCATTGATCTTCCAGAAGTCATCTCGCATAAATCCACAAAATCGTGTTCATAATCGAAACTAGTCCTTCGGTGATTCGACTTCTGATACAACAGCACAGCGGATACCGTTATTATGTCGTACGATTGTCAAAGTTTCATGTTTACGATAATTGAAGAACGAGAATTTTGGCGGTGACAAATGGAATAAGGAAGTGTACGAGGCAAAAACGAGAGAGAAAGAAAAAGAATTTGACAGTTCGAAAATCCAGGAGAGAAGCCAATCGAGATACCCAAATTCGTATTGCCAGGAATCTTCATTAATGCTCGCTGAAATTAAACTACCGAGTAACGGAAACACAGCTCTGTCATGCTCGTGGAAATCATTTTTCAAATAATAATCAATTTTTATTCTATGTTCTCGCATTGAGATCCGTCCAAGATCTTTCAAGAGTCCCGTTGAATCAGGATCTACGACAAATCCGTGACCACATGCTGTGGAATATCAACACGTTTTTTCTCAAAAAATTCTCTCTTTATCGATATTCTTATCATTCGTTGTAGTACAACTTTCATCGTTCTTTGAGGAATCATACAATCGTGGTATTTTTGGATTCCTACTTTTCCAGTCGAATGCATTTATTTTTCCAACAAAGAATCAAACTCGTGAACACGACGAGTACCTTATGAGCGGCACTACAGAGTAGTCGGATCACAAAAGAACGCTCTTCGATGTGGAATTTTTGTCAAAAACATATATAAACGTGTGGAATCTTCTCTCTCTCTCTCTTTCTCACTCACTCCAATATCCTCTAAAATGTTCACCGGTACTGTCAAAATTGAAATTTGCGAAGCAGTGGGTCTCAGAGCCACGGATAAACAACGTAAATTCTGGCAAGATGAACCTATACTGGATCCGTACGTTCTTCTAGACGTCGACGAGAATCATTTAGATCGTTCCTCCACCAAACCAAAAACTTTTGATCCTGTTTGGAATGAGAGTTTTACGCACGAAGTTCAAGATGCCGTCACGCTGGGACTCACGGTGTTCCACGACGCAGCACTACCGCCTGATTATTTTGTGGCCAATTGCAGTATTCCCTTCGAAGAATTGGTCAACAGAAATCACAAAACCAACGATTTTTGGGTTTGTAGAACGAATTTTAGATTTTCACAGTAATCAAAAGAGTTTTTTTGTCATTCAATGTTTCTTATAGATCGATCTGGAGCCCCAGGGTAAATTACGAGTGAGAATCGACCTGAAGTGGAATGATCAAGGTAATAAATGGACATGACTAAATGGCGTGTTGAAAAGGGAGGAAGGTTCGATGAGCACAAAACTTGTTATAGAACAACAAACGAGTTGCGGAGGTAGCGGCGATGGAGAAGGTATGGGTAAAGGTACCGGTAGTAACGCCACGGGAAAAGAACCGCGGCGTGAATTCAAAGAACGTCAGGGTTTCAATCGTCGGAGAGGAGCCATGCGACGCAGAGTTCATCAAGTCAACGGGCACAAATTTATGGCAACTTTTCTTAGACAGCCAACATTTTGCTCTCATTGTCGCGAATTTATATGGTAAGTTTTTCACCCTTCTTGCCCTTCGAAGGGAGGACGTGGAACACCAAAATAATATCGATATTAATAATAATGACTCTGGGTGGCATGATGGATTTCTAATCTAAAATGGGTTCAAACGCTTACCACGGGTGATGAGCTTTGCATTGATCGATTTGGTATGCGTTGTATCAATATCTTTTATTTCATCCGATCGAAATTATACAAAACTATGCTGCGTACCAAATCTAGAAATGTCGAAGTTTTGGGTCTTTGTTATAAATCTATAATTGCATGCTCGGGTTTATTATTCAATTGTTCTTGGTTCTTTATTTCGATTATAGTAGAAATTGTATGAATTATGAATCTCTATAATCGAAACGAAGAAATTCATCGTTTTTATTGCTTATTGGGATATTTTTCACCAGAGACGGTTGTTGAATGTCAAAACAGGTTACACACTATCTAGTCCGCTTTTCCACGATCGTGTGTAAACTAAAAGGTGTGGATTCGACGATGGATAATCGACTGTCGTCTTGAAAGAAATAGAAAAAAACACGAATCATCAGGTTTTGTACTTTTTCAGTGATGGATTGAAAAGTGGTACAGGTTATTTCGGTAGCAAATGTTGAAATATGAAATCTTTGGATCTGAATTGTTTCGGGAAATGATTTCCCGGCAGATTGAGGATCACATGTATGTACAGTTCGTGACAAAAAGATAACACATCCTGTGGAATTGATATTTATGAAAGAATTGATTGATACATTCTTCATTTATTTATTTATTTTTTAGACTTCCTAAGAGGATTGAACAAATCCAACGGTTAACGAATCTTCAAGAAGAGGGTGGCAAAAAGGTCTATATAATTTGTTTTCTACGGCAAATTTCCATGTTTTCGGTACAAGAATTCCAAACAATTCTTCTTCTATTTTTGAAGGAAGGAAAATGATTGACAAACGAATCAACTTGATCAATTCGGAACGACGGATTTTGCGTAAAGCAAAATATCTCCCCTGACTGACCTATCGGAAACGCGTTGTTCGGATTTTATTAGGTGTACAACTTTGCTTCCGCTGTTTTTTCCCAACATTTGAGGCTTTATTCTCTACGATTCACAGTACTGGCCGTCGTTAGCCACTACTTTTTCCCATCTTTTCGGCAATCGTCGGATCCCATCTCGGAAAAACAATGCCTCTTTTGAGGCGATCCACGAATCGATCCATTCTCTAACTTCTTCATAAGAATGAAAATGCTAATCACTCGGGCCGTGTACCATCGATCGAAATAAAGGGTAGTCTAAAGGGACTTCCCATTTTAGTGTCTCCAAAGATGTCTTGACCGGTTTTGAGACACGTGGCCGAGCAGTATCACGTTGGAGGATAACTTGATCGTGTCTTTTTTTAGTACTGTGGACGTTTCTCCTTCAATGTTCGGCTCAAACGCATCAACTGCGTTCGATATCGATCCCCTGTAATGGTTTCACTCGGTTTCAATAGCTCATAATACACGACACCGAGCTAATCCCACCAAATGCAGAGCATAACCTTGGCACTTTGAATATTTGGTTTAGCCGTCACCGTGGGGACATGTCCGCTCATTCCTCAAGATTTTCTGCACTTGGGATTATCGCAGTGGAGTCATTTTACTTTTCCAGTCACAATGCGGTGTAACAACCCTTTTCGATTCTGTCTTTGAAGCAGCTGTTCGCGAGTAAAGATACGTCGTTCGACATCTCTTGGCTTCAATTCGTACGGAACCCAATTCCCTTGTTTCTGAATCATTCCCATGGCTCTGAGGCGTTTCGAAATGGTTTGTTGAGTTACTCCCAATGATTCTGCCAATTCTTCTTGCGTTTGGCACGAGTCTTTATCGAGTAATGCCTCCAATTCGGAATCTTCAGAAAATTTTCTCTCTCGTTGTCGGCCATGTCGGTCCTCGACATTAAAATCATCCTTCTTAAAACGTTGAAACCATTCACGACACGTTCTTTCACTCAAAGCAGCCTCACCCTCAGTACTCGAGAGCATTCGATGAGTCTCAGTCGCAGTTTTCTTCAAATGAAAGCAGAAAATCAGAACTTCCGTTTGATTCGGCTCAAAAACTGACATCGAATAAAAATTTATGATGTAATTAAAAAATTCACTGATATGACGATGTTGTTATGTTGATGTATTGTAAACGGCGGACGCAAAGTTGTGCACCTAATACGTCAAAAACAGATAGAAAGATGCAGCAACATTGCAAGTTCAAACATTGTTTCTTTCAAACAGAGTCTCTCGGGAGCACACTATGTTATTAAATTTCTTTTATTTATACATGCCCATTTTTTTCACGAGGTTCCCTCTCCATCGATGACGATGTGCCAAAAGCATTTGTAGCTTACAACGATATCTGTCCCGATAGCGACGATAACGGACTCGCGAAAACAGACAGTGTTATAAGATCCTTGATCTCACAATCATTCTTCTTCAACTGGAATTCAAAAAAGAGGTTGTGAAGCTGAAGAATCACGCTTTAAAACAACCATTTATCAAAATTGTGAATTTCAACGGGTGCTATGGTTGACTGAATATAGGAGCGGAGAATTAAAAAGTAGTGGACATAATAATAGGTGCGCAACTAAGTTTTCGCTGTTTTTTTTGCTCATCTTTCTGGCAGAGCTCGAGTGAGGCTATCCACGAATCAAGCCATTTTTTGATACCTTCGTATGAGCGGAACTACTGATGAGCCAGACCAAGTGCCATCGAATGGAACAAGTAATAATCGGACGGTGCAATATCCGAGGAATATGGCGGGTGGGGTAGGACTTCCCATTCGAGCGTTTCCACTTAGGTTTTAACGGGTTTGGCAACACGAGGGCGAGTGTTGTCACGCAGTAGAATCACTTTGTCGTGCCTCTGCTCGACTCAGTCGCATCAGTTCCCCAGGGATGGTTTCATTCGGTTTCAACAACTCGTAATGAATAACACTGACCTGGTCCCACCGAATACACAGCATAACCTTCGCAGCGTGAATATTCTGCCGAGCCGATGACTTAGAAGCATGACCGGGTATGGCGCATGACTTTCTTTTTCTTTGATGCGATGAAGAAAACCCTTCTTTTTTGCCGCTGGAGCGGTGGAACCCAAGTTCCTTGCTTTTGAATCATTCCCAACGCATGCGATTGCTTGGAAATGGCTTGGAAGCAAGCTGTTTTTGCGTTTGGCGCGGATCCTCATCGAGCAGTGCCTCCAATTCAGTGTCTTTTGAATCTTTTTCGCTTTCCTTGAGGCGGATGGTCGTCAACATCGAAATCATCGTCTTTGAAGTTATTTCACTTAGAGCAGTATCTCCGTCAACTTTTTAGAGCTCTCGATGTTCGCTTCAGCCGCCATTCTCTTCGAATGAAATAAGAAAATCAACACTTCTCGCAAATGACGATTATTTACCACAGAATCAGACATTTTCACACAAAATAAAATCATCTCATATCTACCCTGGTTAAAAGAAGCGATTGATTCTGACCAATTCTTATTAAATTACAATTAAACGTGGACAATGTTCTGACCAAATCCCACCGGTGATTTTTCAATGAGATTTGGTCAGAACTTTCATTTGAATCTCGTTGAATCTGGCCAAATCTCACTAAATTAGGATTAAACTTGGGCAATGTTCTGACCAAATCTCATTGAATTTCATTTGTGAGATTCAATGGATTATTTTAACCCGGGGTAGTGGCAATCATTTTTCTTCGACATGACTTTCAAAATCTGCTTCCTCATTTGCTGTTGAATCTGTCGGAAGAAACTTACGGAAGTAGGCTTGCAGAACGCATCAATTCTAATTCCAGAAATAAAAAAATCTCACATAATATTTTCAGCAGTTGATGATCACAGCAGATTTCTTGTCCAGACCTACTTCCGTAAGTTTCTGTCGACAGATCGGTAGTCAAGTGAGGAAGAAACAGGCTTGATGGGTTCTGTTGAAGAAAAATGATTGCCACTTGGGCTGACGAACAGCGAGAAGAGAGAATGGTAACGCATTTGCAAGGAAGTATTGTATCCAACCCGGAATTTCAGTGTATGATAGTTCACTTTAGTTTAAACAAAGTAATTGTTTATAAGTTTTGAAAATGTCTACTTTTGTGCCAACTAAAGTGTATTTGCGGGGAATTTCATAGCCCTACTGAAGCACATAGAATTCTTGTCGAGACTTATGGTGACAATGCTATGTCGGATACGACATGCCAGAGAAATGATTTTGAATTTGAGGATAAAGAACGTTCTGGTGCACCAAAAAAATTTGAAGACAGAGAATTGAAGGAATTACTTGATGAAGACCGATCTCAGACGCTAGCAGGACTTGGAAAACAATTACAAGTTGATGAGTCAACTGTTTCAGAAGGTTTAAAAATGTTAGGAATGATCCAGAAGCAAGGACATTGGGTGCCGTATGAATTGAAGCCAAGAGACATCGAACGGCGTTTTGTCACGTGTGAATTATTGCTTCAACGGCAGAAAAGAAAAGGTTTTTTGAAAAATGGGTACACTATGATAATCCAAAGCGTAGAAAATCATGGGATAAGCCTGGCCATGCATCAACATCGTCCGCAACACCAAATATCCATGGTTCGAAGCTCCTTCTCTGTATTTGGTGGGATCGGCAAGGTGTAATTCATTATGAGCTGCTCAAATCGAATGAGACTATCACGGGGGGATCGCTATCGACTTCAATTGATGCGTTTGAGTCGAGCCCTAAAAGAAAAACAGCCGCTATACGAGAAGAGACATGACAACACTCGGCCTCGTGTTGCAAAACCAGTGAAAACCTACCTGGAAACGCTTCGATGGGAAGTTCTACCCCACCCGTTGTATTCACCTGACATAGCCCCTTCCGATTTTCACTTATTTCGTTCGATGGCACATGGCTTAGCTGATCAACGTTTTCATTCTTACGAAGAAGCTCAAAAATGGGTTGATTCTTGGATAGCTTCAAAAGACACATCGTTTTCCACCGCGGAATTCATAGTATACTGCCAGAAATATGGGAGAAAGTGGTCTCTAGTGATGGACAATATTCTGAAAAAACAGCTAGAACTTATTCAAGGCCCTAGTAGTTGCGCACGTAATAATAGAAGATCCCAAATGATTCCGAAGTGATGATTCTGAAGATATTGGTTGGAATCTATCGGCTAATTGCTGTAACTTTTTATTTATTAGGTGTGCAAGTTGAAACTCTGCATCCAATTCGTCCACCATTTTGGATATATGTAGCGTGGACATTGCAGTTGTCATATCAGTCATTTTCAAGTAGTAATTTCCTGTGTATCAATTTTATGAGATGGATTCCGATAAGCAACATTCGCGCCATTGTATTCTATTCTGTTTTCAAATGAATAAAAATGCTGCTAAAGTTATGGAATTGATTAATACAACATTGGGTCAACATTCCATGAGCCATTCTGTGAACAGTGAAAAAGTGGTTTACAAGATTTCGTAATGGAAATTTCAGTCTCGAGGACGATCCACGTCCAGGTGCAATCAAAAAATTTGAGGATGAAGAATTTGAAGTTTTACAGAATGAAAATCCATGTGAAACTCAAGAGGAGCTTGCAGAACAGTTAGGAGTTACTCGTCAAGCAATTTCACTTGGATTGCATGCATTGGGAAAAATACAGAAGGAAGGAAAATGGGTTCCTCATAAACCGACGGAAGAAAATAAAAGACAAAGAGTTGGCATTTGCATGAATTTGCTTTCTCGGTTCAAGAAGAAGAATTTTCTGCATAAAATCATGACGAGTGATGAAAAATGGATTTTGTACGACAATCCTAAACGTGAAGAAGCATGGGTTGATCCGGGCCAGCCATCTACATCAGTTGAAAAACCGAATATTCATGCAAAGAAAGTTTGACTCTGTGTCTGGTGGGATTGGAAAGGAAACATTTACTACGAGCTTCTCGAACCTAGCCAAACTATTACAGCTGAGCGTTACCGGGCCCAGCTGATCAAAGTATGTGATGCTCTGGAGGAAAAAAGACCATTTACGGGGTAAGGAAGGTGAAAAGTGATGCCGCTGCATGATAATGCACCTCCACATACAGCAAAACCAACCCAGGAACTCGTCTTCAATTGAGACTGGGAAGTTGTACCTCATGCGGCATATTCACCAGACCCTGTTAGCTCCTTCTGATTATCACTTATTCATTCATTTTAGTCGTCGTATTTGAAGGAGCAGCACTTCATGAATATCGAAGATGTCCGGAAATGGCTGGATAACTATTGCGTTTCAAAACCACCAAGTTTCTATCGTGAAGGCATTTATCTACTACCCGATAAATAGCCAAAGATAATAACAGCGAATATTTTGATTGATAATTCTTGAAAGAAGTATTTTTTTAATCAAATTGAATTTGACAAAAAATAGCCGAGTTTCAACTTGCGCACCTAATAACTTCGTTGAGGTATTTTTCGCTATAGAAATCAATTTACAGAGTTCCCAACTGTTCGTTTCATCTCAGGGTTCCCACAGACCTGGAAAGTCAGGGAAATCGTCCTTTGGTCAGAAAAAATTTCCAAAATCATCAAACAGATGGGCTGAGAAAAAAGTATTTCTTTGAATGTAAGAAATGATGATTTGGATCGGTTCGAATGAATATTTCTTTGACAAAAATATCGTTTCCATGTACAGTTATTGTCACAAGTCCGGTAACAGTACCAATGGAAACATCTTTATATGTATAATATGTTATTGCTGTTATTTGAGAATTTGTAATTTATCGGGTGATAGAAGAAACATATATGATGGTATACAGTTGAAGAAAAATTTTTTAAATTCATCAATAATAACGTATTCAAAAATATTTCCGTTAGAACTGTTACCGGACTCGTTAAAACAACTAGGGGTCGTCCATAAATTACGTAAGACGTTTAGGGGAGGGGGGGGTTCAGAAAATTCTTACCAGATCTTACAACAGGGGGGGGGGGGGAGGTTAGTACCGGAATCTTACGTAAGATGAAGAGTTTTGACAATGCAACTGAATAATAAGGAATAGTTGAAATTATTTTGAATCGCATAATCTTTCCTTCAACTTCCGAGTATCTAAAACATTGTTATGAGTTTTGTTACTTGACTATTTACAATTCCAGTTCAAACGAAATATAGGAACATGAAAAAACAAACACTTTGAAGCTGAATTTTTGTTCCTTTTGAAATTTTGATTTAAATCAATTATTTTGATCTAATTTATTGGTTCTGTTTGGTTTAGGAGGTGTACAAATAAGTTTCCGCGGTTTTTTTATAAAAAATTAGGAATTTATTGTAAAGGAAAAGTACATTACGTTTTATTCAAAGTATTTTCCATCATTTGCCACTACTTTTCCCCATCTTTCTGGCAACATTCGGATACCCCGTCGAAAAAACTCTTCATCTTTTGACGCTATCCACAAATCTACCCAATTTTTGGTGTCTTCATATGATGTGAAGCGCTGCTCAGACAGACCATGTGCCATCGACCGGAACAGGTGATAATCAGAAGGGGCTAAGTCTGGTGAATACGGCGGGTGGGGTAAAACTTCCCAGTTGAGTGTTTCCAAGTATGTTTTTACCGGCGCCGCAATATGTGGACGAGCATTATCGTGTAAAAGAATAATTTCGTCGTGTCTGGAGTAGTAATGGGCGCGTTTTTCCTTAAGTGCCCGACTCAATCTCATCAATTGTGTTCGGTAGAGAGCTCCAGTAATGGTTTCGCTTGGTTTCAGCAATTCATAATACACGACACCAAGCTGATCACACCAAATACACAGCATGAGTTTTTTTCCATGAATATTCGGCTTAGCTGTCGATGTTGATGGTTCGCCGGGCTTAACCCATGACTTTCTCTTCTTTGGATTATCGTAGTGAATCCATTTTTCGTCACCAGTGACTATACGATGCAAAAAACTCTTTCTTTTATTCCTGGCAAGCAGCATTTCACTCATGCATAATCGGCGTTCAACGTCTCTCGGCTTTAGTTCATATGGAACCCAATTTCCTTGTTTTTGAATCATTCCTAACGATTTTAAACGATGTGAAATTGCTTGTTGAGTCACTTGTAGAGTAAGTGCAAGTTCTTTTTGCGTTTGGGACGAATCTTCCTCCAATAGTACTTCTAATTCCATGTCTTCGTACACTTTCGGCCTTCCACTGCGTTCTTTGTCTTGAACGTCAAACTCACCGTTCTTAAACTTTTGAAACCATTCCTGACAACTTCTCTCACTTAAAGCAGCTTCACCATATGCTTCTAGAAGCAATCGATGCGCCTCAGCTGCAGATTTTTTCACATTAAAGAAGTAAATCAAAAGTTCCCGTAAATGATGCTTATTCGGAATAAAACTTGACATTTTTGCACGAAAAAAATTACGTGATGCTGATACGGAATCACTAGTACTTTAAGGTTATGGTGTTGCCAGATGACTAAACTTGGGATATTACGTTTTACATCTGACAATTTCTCCATAACCTTCTGGTGGGGCCATCTTTTGACAAACCACGGAAACTTATTTGTACACCTAATAAATTTAATGTTCAGATATATAGTAATGTATCTGTGGAGTGCTTTCCATTTTCAACTTCAACGATCTGTCTACATCATTGACGTCTACTATATATTGTATCATGGATATGTAAAAATTCTTGTAAAAAATCGAACACTCAGTAAGCTTTTCTATGGGCAGGAATTTCTAGGAGATTTTTGGAGAATTGATTTGGGATATCTAAGTTGCAGACATATGCGATCAGTCAATGTTTCTCACTCATACAATTCCCAAGGAGCATAGAACAAATAAGTCATCCAAATTTTCGTTGACTAGCATGTCATTTTTGAACGGAAAACAAATTCGAGAAGAATTCGTACAGTGGACTTTAATAGTATTAGTTCAAATTCGATGAACGCCACGAAACCAGAGCTATGATAGCATTTTAAAATACTTTTTTATGGAGAAAGCCACAAACACGTAAATGTGCAGAAAGAGGCAATATACAGCACAATTTGTTAGAAACACCAAATTTTTAGTGAACAGTATTTCAAATGTTTTTTCTGGTTGAAGTTTCAGAGCCATTCATAAGAAAATGGTCTTATTATGAAACACTATGGATTTTGCAACAGGATATTCATAAGTAAACCACGAAGTCCTATGAATTGGTTCTTATGATTCATCATGAATATCGATGAATTTATATTCACAAAGATTCTTGATGAATTATAGGCACATATTCATAGGGCTTCGTGGTTTACTTATGAATATCCTGTTGAAAAATTTATAGTATAGGGTGCATAGCTCTGAACAAAAAAATTACATTTTCAGATGGTTTAGTCAAATTTGAAAAGTTGACAATCATTCATATTAAACTATCATTGGATTATTTATGTTCTTGGTTCACTTTTGAATTCATCTTACATTACTGTAAGGGGGAAGGGTGGGGTTTACGAAATCTTACGATGTCTCACAAGGAGGAGGGAGGGGGTCCAAAAACGCCTAAAATCGTCTTACGTAATTTATGGATGGCTCCCTATATGTACAATCCGTTCTCTAAATAGTAACGTGAACCTTTCTCTCACTCGAATGTATTTTCTTGAAAAAGTGAAAAAACACTGTTCATTACTATTCAGAGAGCGGATTGTAAATCAATGTATTATTCCAAAATAACAGCGAATAATACATTTTTTGACGTAACGAAGAAATATTCACTGTTTGCAAAGAAACCAGGTCCAAACGTCTATTTGAACTTATTCAAAGTACAATTTTTTAAATTCGAAGGAATACGTTTTTATGGAGGATGAAGTTCGGAAAATCTTAACATCATGATGTTTTCTCGAAGAAAAAAACACACGTGAGAAAGGAAGATATATGAATAAATAAATGTGATTCAATGCGGATTGTTGGATATAAAAAAAAGGTACCCTATTTCAAATACCAGACAAAACCGGGAAAACAAATTTTCAGTCGGATTTTGATCGGTTTTTGTCCCACGTTAAATGATTCCAAATGTAACCTGGCAAGATTTTGAACGGAATTCGACAGGTTTCATCGGATTTTGTCTGGTTTGTACATCAAATCAGCACTGTTGTACAAACTAGACAAGAGCACATGAAGCCGATCAAATGCGGGTCAAAAGTGTATAAGGATCTGGTCTGGCATTTTTAGCGAGGGTGATGAGTTTAGAGAATAAGAAGGATCATTTTATTCCCATAAGAGAAATCCCAACTGCTTGGGGCGTGCTTACAGTGAATGTTGAAATTCTCCAGATATTAAGGGTGTTTCATTGTTGATTTTTTCCCTAGGAAACAAATAGATCGTTCCAACCATTTTACGTTACTAATATTCACTTAATTAACCCGTTAAGGACCAAACGTCCGTTTTTTCATCACCTTTTTCAACGACATTTTACGCTGTCGAATCGATTGTCAAAAAATTTGCGGATAATTATTTACGATGTAAAATTATCTGAACTTTCAGAATATGGAAGCAGATTTTCGAAAAAATGCGAACTGGGAATGTTATAATCGTTTAAATAGAAAAAACCACGAATTTTCGATTGCAAAAAATTATTATCCGTTTATGTTCGTCTCGAATTAGGGGAGGCATACATCTAGGGGATGAAATTTCTGCGTCCACGGACCCTGAACTTCAAAGTATGTGAGATGGTTTTTCGAAATTCAAGATGGCGACACTCAATATGGCGGCTAGAAACCGAAATATTTTTGCTTTTTCTTATTTTTCGTATTTGAGCAATATTCCTGAATGAATTCGATGTGCACACACGTATTATTAGGTTTTTGGGGTCGCTGATCACGAATCCGGGGTCAGATTTGCCAAATTCAATATGGCGGCTCCAAAATGGCGGCCTAAAATTGTTGAAACTGTACGATTCCCATGAAAATCAGTACATGGGGGGTTTCGGGATCCCTGATGACTAATCGGAGGTCAGATTCTATGAATTCAAAATGGCGGTTCGAATATGGCAGCAAGAAGTCTCAATTTCCGTTCTTCCAGTTTTTTGTCAATTTATCGATATTTTCCTCCTCGCATAGATGAATCTGAGTATTCTTCGGATCACTGAATACAAATTTAGTGTCAGATCTGCTAAATACAATATAGCGGAGCCAATATGGCTTCGGAAGAGTACTGAAATTGTCTCATTTTTCAAGTGTTTTCTGCCGTCTATGTGTTTTCTTCGCAGTTGCTCAACTGTCATTACATATTTCGTTGTCTCTCCAATTTTTCACAGTTTCATCTTTTCCCTTTTAGATTCTTATCTTCATATGTTATTCTTGAGCACTCTGAAGGAAACCCAAGTTCATTCTTCGGATGTAATCAAAGCCATTAATTGTTTCAGATTCGCAATTTTTCGTTTCTGATACAAAAACTAAGGAAAAATTGAAACAAAAAAAAAGACTCTCGTAAATGTTTACCTCCACGCAGTGATGCCGGGAAAAACGGTGCGGACAGAAAAATCAGCCCCTCCATTGTTCACACAATGACACGTTCGAATGCGTGTGACTCACATGTATACGAAAGTTTCATCGTGTGCGCGGTAGAGGGGCTGATTTTTCGGTCCACACCGTCTTTCCTGGCATCACTGCCTCCACGTGGTGAGAGTTGGGCAACGGCGATCAACACATCGACGGCAGAAAACACTTAAAAAATGAGACAATTTCAGTACTCTTCCGAAGCCATATTGGCTCCGCCATATTGAACTTGGCAGATCTGACACTAAATTTGTATTCAGTGATCCGAAGAATACTCAGATCCATCTATGTGAGGAGGAAAATATCGACAAATTGACAAAAAATTGGAGGAACGGAAATTGAGACTTCTTGCTGCCATATTCGAACCGCCATTTTGAATTCATAGAATCTGACCTCCGATTAGTCATCAGGGATCCCGAAACCCCCCATGTACTGATTTTCATGGGAATCGTACAGTTTCAACAATTTTAGGCCGCCATTTTGGAGCCGCCGTATTGAATTTGGCAAATCTGACCCCGGATTCGTGATCAGCGACCCCAAAAACCCAATAATACGTGTGTGTACATCGAATTCATTCAGGAATATTGCTCAAATACGAAAAATAAGAAAAAGCAAAAATATTTCGGTTTCTAGCCGCCATATTGAGTGTCGCCATCTTGAATTTCGAAAAACCATCTCACATACTTTGAAGCTCAGGGTCCATGGACGCAGAAATTTCATCCCCTAGATGTATGCCTCCCCTAATTCGAGACGAAAATAAACGGATAATAATTTTTTGCAATCGAAAATTCGTGTTTTTTTCTATTTAAACGATTATAACATTCCCAGTTCGCATTTTTTCGAAAATCTGCTTCCATATTCTGAAAGTTCAGATAATTTTACATCGTAAATAATTATCCGCAAATTTTTTGACAATCGATTCGACAGCGTAAAATGTCGTTGAAAAAGGTGTTGAAAAAACGGACGTTTGGTCCTTAACGGGTTAAATTGATCTTTAGATAAAAAAAATTCATGATCAATCACCCCACACAGCACAGAAGTTCAAAAAGAATTCTTGAGAGTTCATAATGAATTCTTTGAATCCCATTCGAACTTTTAATGAACTCTTTTTGAACTGGTATGCATACTGTATAGGAGAGAATCCTGCTCTGGTCTCAAAGTACTTGAAGACGGATTACGTTCGTTGAATGTTTTCACCTGTTCACTGTTTTTATATTGATTTTATTTGAGGAGACGATTATTTTTGTTGTATATGTACTGTAATTCTATGGTTTTCTCTTAAAAGGAGAATTTGTATTGAATTTGGTGCATTTTACTTTAGCACATGGAACATATGTTCATAATTATACATTATGCTCTACTGAAACAGTTTTATTCATACTTTCACTCATTTAACATCAGATTGATCATTTATTTTTGTTCCAACTAAACGTATTGTACAATAATTATTCTTGCTAAAATATGTGATATTAATTTTTGAGTTCAGTTCTGAAATAAAAAGTGAATACACATTTCATATGTGAATCAATTTTTGAATGTATTCTTTCATGTTTCTCTACAATAGAAAAATTCTGCCCTCAACTATGTTTATATATTATTTACCGGTCCCTATACAACAAAAATCTCCTGGCTTTCCTGAGGATTTCGCCAGAAGATTTGTGCCGTGTGAGTTACTACGCAGACATTGTATCACCTTCCATGATTTGCATGTTGCCTATTTTCACAAATCAAATGGTCATGGAAAGTCAGGGAAACTCAGTTTGAAAATTTTGTGGGAACCCTGTTATCTATTCAAAACTTCCCATGAAGAGTTATCCGATAGATTTCAGCCAATGTCATAATTCTTTGTCGATTGTTTTGTTAGTTCAGGCTGTGGTATGTTCGCGTCAGATACTGTACATGCAAATTCCAGCATCTTATCGCTGGGAAATTATTCGTATTTGCTACTTCCTTGGGCGCAATTAATGCGAAATGGTATGTGGGATAGGGAGGCTTCAAAATTGATAGCTTGTTTTGCATAATTTCCAAGGACTATCGAGCATCAAAGAACGCTCTGTAATTAACAAAATATTCCAAAAATTGCCTGTTTCTGGGGTTTTTCTTTGTTTCTTATGTATATATAAATATATAACAGAGTATGTGAGAACAAATTCAAGACACTTTCTTCCTCGCATCTTCTATGTACTCTTTCTTAAGAGACTACCATAGATGTCTAAGTATGGTTTATGGTAAAAAGAACAAAAAAAAAGAGAACAAGGCATATGTACGTGTCTTAGGAAGGAACGTAAGCAGACGATGTGACTTGTTTTGTCTGTTGTATTTCAGGGGCTTGGGGAAGCAGGGCTATCAGTGTCAAGGTGAGAAAGACACATACACGTTATTAACAGACTATCATTACGTATTGGCTTGCTGGAATTGTGTGTCGATACATAAACGTATATATCTCTTTAGATGTACATTCAGAATCATTAGTTAATCCCTCATACGTACAGGATGTTCAGTTATTTATAGGGGAATGAACAAATCATTGAAAACAAACCTTTGTGTCGGGTTGTATTTTGTTTTATGTTTATAAAGAAATTCTTCTTCTTCTTCTTCGCTTATTGTCTTGTTTATTTTGCAATAACATCGAAATTGCATGATTTCTTTTCAAGCACTTTTATTCATTTCAAGTTGAAAACAGGTTCAACATATCTGAGTTCAGATTCGTGTTCGGTACCCTTCTTCAAAGCTTATAACACTCCATTCGGGAAGTAATAACAACAGTATGGGGGTATTCAATATACCACATACAACATACACATGCTTCCACTTCTGCTTTTCATTGATAATTTTCAATAATTCGATGAATCTAACTAACCCGGCATGCGAGTAAGACATGCGATGCTTTATTCGTGCTATATTATTTGGTATTATTTCGCATCATCTTGAAAATGGTATCGAGTTAAAAATACTTATTGTTTCAGTGTGCACTTGCGTGGTTCACAAAAGATGTCACAAATTGGTGATTACGAAGTGTCCTGGAATGCGAGATGAGGTAAGTTAATAGATATAATCAACAACTTGGTCACTTTTTGATCTAAAAATCATGGAATATTCATATAACATTCATTTCAGGGTAAAGTCATTGGTTTGCAATCTACTCAGGATACGGAGAGTCCGCGATTCAGAATCGATATGCCGCATCGTTTCGTGGTACATAACTACAAAAGATTCACATTCTGCGATCATTGCGGTTCCCTTCTCTACGGTTTGTTCAAACAGGGACTGCAATGCGAAGGTAAGAAGAACTAACTCTCTCTCTCATCATCTTGACTTGAAAATTCAATTTTCTTGCAGCTTGCAATATCAATGTTCACAAGAGATGCCAAAAGAACGTGGCCAACAATTGTGGTATAAATACAAAAGAAATGGCAGAAATTTTGAGCACCATGAATATCTCTCCCGACAAACAAGTCAAAACGCCGCGAATAAATTATAGAATGCCGGTGACCGGACGATCGGATCAAGCGCCTCCCACGGTAACCGTTAGCGAACCAACCGGCGACAATTCTTCCCGAAATCCCGAAGATATGTCGAGTTTCGAGAGAGAACGTGCGTTCTCGGCCAGCGAGCATCGAGTGAGGAAATTCGGAATCGAGGATTTCAATTTCATCAAAGTACTCGGCAAGGGGAGTTTCGGAAAAGTCATGTTAGTGGAATTGAAGAGCAATCCCAACGAAGTCTACGCGGTGAAGATTTTGAGAAAAGATGTGATCATTCAAGACGACGACGTCGATTGTACTATGACGGAAAAGCGAATTCTAACCCTGGCGGCGAGACATCCTTTTTTAACGGCCATACATAGTTGTTTTCAAACCACCGATCGTCTTTTCTTCGTCATGGAGTACGTTAACGGAGGTGCGTTTGTTTCATACTCGGTATCTAAGTTTTCTAATCAATAACTTTTGATTGAACGTTGTCGAAGCTTTGTTCATACCAGAAATCGATCAAGTGTTAGGTGTACAACTTTGCTTACGTCGCTGGCCGTCGCTAGCCCCTACCTTTTCCCATCTTTAAGGGGTTATACTACCCAGGCACTATGAAAAATGACCATTTTTTCAGGAATTTTTTTCCCAGAAACTATTCAATGGATCAAAATGAAACTTTGTGGCTTCATTACACACATTTTGAGGTATACAAAAGTATTTTTTATTTGGAAATTGAATTTAAAATGGCGCCTTGGCAGCAAGTCAATGGCAGCAGCTGTCACTTTTTTTGAGGGACGAATTGGCGTGCAGCCTAACTCTCTCCAAATAGCACCTAGAGCAAAAATTTCAAAAGTTCGTTGATCTACGTTAGTTTTGCTAGTGAAGTACCCACGACCCCAATAAAAATATTCCTCTGCAAAACTTCATTATCGCAATTCTTAGAGAAAGAAAGAATTTTTTCAACAGATTCATCTTCCAAAACTCTGTGAAATTCTGCATATTTCTGAAAATTTCTATTGCCAGTGAAGGTTTCTCTGTACATTTTCAACTTATTGGTCAAAGATGTTTTGTTGAAAAATGTTGAATTTTCTCAACATTTTTCTACTTGATAAATGGTGGAAACATTTGATGAGGGAAGGAATTTTCTCCACGAATTCATACATCTCTCTGCAAACTACATTTGCAGAAAAAAATTTGAATTTTCTCTTTGTTTGTCTATTCCAAGAATATTACGGCTTGTGGCGGAGAGTTGAGTTTTCTATACAAATTCATACATTTTTCTCAAATCGCATTTGCGGAGATAAGGTGAATTTTTTCAAATTTTTCAATCGACTCAAAACAACTTGAGTAAAATTCACTAGTAGGCCTCGAAAAAACCTCTCTCCCACGACCCATTCATTTTTCCTTTCGGAGGATTCTGAATCCGATTAGTCTATATCCGACGGGAACGAATTTTTTAAAATTTTCTATCGATTTGACCCAGCACTTGGAAAAATTTACAAGTTAAGGTCGAAAAAAACCTTTCTCCCACGATCTACTCATTTTTCGTTTCATAAGATTCTGAATCGATTGGTCTATATCTTACAGGGACGAACTTTCAAAATTTTCTATCGATTTGACTCAGCACTTGGAAAAATGTACAAGTTGAGGTGAAAAAAATCCCCTCTCCCACGACCTATTCATTTTTCGTTTCAGAAGATTCTGAATTGATTGGTCTGTACCTCACGAAAACGAATTTTTCAAAATTTTCCATTGCGATGATTCCCATAAGTGGTACTTTAAGATTACTGTACTCATCTCGGAGATCCGCTGATGTGATAGAGGCTTTGCTTCTCACTCGCAGGACCCGGGTTCAATCCTCACTGAGGAAAGTTTCTAAAAATGGACTTTCAATGCGGTGTCTCTTCCGTAATGTCATTCAAGTCGAACTGGAAGGAGATTTGTAGAGATAAACTCTGAACGAACATTTTTTTTTTCAAGCAAAAGTGAATAGATAAAACAGAGATTTGTAGAGTAATGCAGAAATATGCAGAGAAGTATTTAATGTGATATGGAGATTTGGCGAGTTTTGTACGAATTTTGTGGAGAAATTCATAAAATATTGCGAAGATTGGAAGAATTATGTACAATTTAGCAGAGTAATGCAGAAATTTGTAGAGTAATATTTATGGTTAAAAATTCTGCAAATTTCTCAAAGCGTCCGAAATCTGACAGTTATGTAGAAAAATCTGAAGAGTTTTGAAGAATTTTGAAGAGAAATATTTTTATTGGGAGATTATGACTTTTTATTGAAAATTCGTTAATTCGCGCGAGTTGAAATTTTTTTTTTTCATTTTTTGACCAAAAATTGACATTAAACTGTCAATAACTTTGTTATTTTTTTTATCTATTGTAAAAATCGTCGGCACTTCCTTGGAGAATCCATCTGAGAAGCTACAGTTCGAATCTCAAGTGCATCGGATGAAAATTGTGCGAGTTACGTTGCACGCCATTTTTAAAAATGTAGTTTTGAGAAAAACGCGTTTAAAGTTTGATAACGCGACAAAAAACCATCCTGAAAACATGCTCTTAAAAGTCTAAACTATGAAAATATGTATAATAGAAAGAGAAAAATAGGTTTTTCCAAAATTCTAGACCAGAATACCCCCTCAAGCAAACCTTTCCACGATTTTCATCATGTGTTCCTACTTTTCTCTCCGAGATGCTCATAATTTCAAAATTCAACCTCACTTTCGATAATCAACGATCAGCGTAAAACTAATGAACATCGTTTTATTATATCATCGATTCCAATTCAATTCTTCAGAAATTTGTTTTCAAACGTAATAACCCAGAAATGAGAGATGATCTTTTGAAAAATCACTATCTGAGACTCAAAATTTCCTTTCCACTCGTAGGAATTTTGAAATACATAGTTTCTAGCGATGAAATATAATTTAGAGGGAACTGATGATATTCCATCAACAAAATTCTTGCATTTTCCGTTTCTTCTTGACAAAAACTGATTTTTCTCAAAAAGCGTCAGTTGGATTTTTTAAAATTTGGTCTTTCAATGTTTGTGGGACGTCAGACAACTGTAAATCAGTTGAAAAATCCGATACTCGAAGACACCAATCAAAGTGGGTTGAGCCACAGCGTGTTTGGCAATTGTCGGATCCCATTTCGGACAAACGATCAGTGTTGCCAGATGGTGGGGAATTCCCCAAATGTGGGGATTTTCAAGGCAGTGTGGGGAGGAATTGGGGAACGTGAATATTAGGGGATTTTGTGGGGAATCATGGAAAAATTGGGGAGATTTGGGGAATTCTGTTAGAACTAAAACATTTGGAAACTAAGGGTACAGTCAAACAACTTCGTAACGTAACTGCTCAGATAGTACAGAAGTTCGTGAATCAATCGAAAATAACTCTTCTAATTAACTTCTTATTTAATAGTTTTTTAAATTCTTTGAGAGTTCTTTAAGAACATATTGAGTTATAAAATAATTTTGTGGGGATTCTCTAGAGAACTAATCATTTCTGTTACACGGACGAAACCATGATCCCTACAAAATACCCCCTCCAAGCAAGGAGAAAATTAATTTTTTATGGAAAAACAATTCCCTTATGTACTGAAACCCCCCAGGTAATACACAAAAATCATTATAGAATCATTTATTTATTTATTTACCACTGACAAGTAGGAAACTGTTCTTGAATTATGAAGAGAAAACTTTTCTTGAACTCTTTTGAAATTCAAAAAATTCCCACCAAGAAGTCCAAGAACAATTTGATTTGTCAAACATTTGCGAGTGCCGTTAGAATTCTCAAAGAACTCCTATATAATTTCAAGAGGAAATGTTTGATGAATCGAATTCTTTTTGAAACTTTTTAAGAACTCGTCGTATTCTGCAAAAGTTATCAAGAACTTTTCTTTCAGAATTCATTTGGGATTCTTGTGTGCTATTTAGGTAAATATTATAATCACAATCAGAATTCATTTGAAGGTGTTCTTAATTTGATGAAATTGAAAGAAAACGGATTAGATCCTCCCACTATACCATCAGTCGATCAGTTAGCTCTTTTTTATACTTCTCATCAATATATTATTCTTCCTTCACTTTCAACAAATGTTTTATTTGGATTATTATGTATTTGCCGTACATTTTTCAGATAAATCACTTTTCTTTTGTAACAGCAATACTTGAGATACATAAAACAAAGAAATAAAGTTTAATTGTCCAAGATTGTATGCTCAAGGCGGGAAAAATTAATTATTTTGGCGGAAAATTTGAAAAATAAAATTTTGGGGATTTTTTGGGGATTCAATGTGAAAATTGGGGATTTTGTTCATCAGAATTGGGGAATCTGAGGAAAAAATTCTGGCAACACTGCTTGAGGCGATCCACGAATCGATTCATTCTTCAACTTCTTCATAAGAATGTAAATGCTGATCAATCAGGCCGTGTACCATCGATCGAAATAAAGGGTAGTCTAAAGAGACTTCCCATTTTAGTGTCTCCAAAGATGTCTTGACCGGTTTTGAGACACGTGGCCGAGCAGTATCACGTTGGAGGATAACTTTATCGTGTCTTTTTTTGGTACTGTGGCCGTTTCTCCTTCAATGCTCGGCTCAAACGCATCAACTGCGTTCGATATCGATCCCCTGTAATGGTTTCATTCGGTTTCAATAGCTCATAATACACGACACCGAGCTAATCCCACCAAATGCAGAGCATAACCTTGGCACTTTGAATATTTGGTTTAGCCGTCACCGTGGGGACATGTCTGCTCATTCCCCAAGATTTTCTGCGCTTGGGATTATCGCAGTGGAGCCATTTTTCTTTGCCAGTCACAATGCGGTGTAACAACCCTTTTCGATTCTGTCTTTGAAGCAGCTGTTCGCGAGTAAAGATACGTCGTTCGACATCTCTTGGCTTCAATTCGTACGGAACCCAATTCCCTTGTTTCTGAATCATTCCCATGGCTCTGAGGCGTTTCGAAATGGTTTGTTGAGTTACTCCCAATGATTCTGCCAATTCTTCTTGCGTTTGGCACGAGTCTTTATCGAGTAATGCCTCCAATTCGGAATCTTCAGAAAATTTTCTCTCTCGTTGTCGGCCATGTCGGTCCTCGACATTAAAATCATCCTTCTTGAAACGTTGAAACCATTCACGACACGTTCTTTCACTCAAAGCAGCCTCACCCTCAGTACTCGAGAACATTCGATGAGCCTCAGTCGCAGTTTTCTTCAAATGAAAGCAGAAAATCAGAACTTTCGTTTGATTCGGTTCAAAAACTGATATCTTCGATGGAATAAAAATTCATGATGTCATTGAAAAATTCACTCATATGACGATGTTGTTATGTTGACACATGTCAACCCCATAACACCACCCCATTGAACGTTTCATGAGTTTATTTGTTGGTCTCTAATTATAGTATCATTAAGCATGATCTGTGTTATTATTTTGCAGGCGATCTGATGTTTCATATTCAAAGAGCTAGAAAATTCGACGAAGAAAGGGCACGATTTTATGCTGCCGAAGTCACCTGTGCTCTACAATTCCTACACAAACACCACGTGATTTATCGAGACCTGAAACTGGATAACATACTTTTGGATCACGAAGGTCATTGCAAGTTAGCAGATTTTGGAATGTGTAAGGAAGGTATTATCGAGGGACAAACAACAACCGCGACGTTTTGTGGCACACCGGATTACATAGCGCCGGAAATTTTGAAAGAAATGGAATACGGAGCTAGCGTCGATTGGTGGGCGCTTGGGGTTTTGATGTACGAAATGATGGCCGGTCAACCTCCGTTCGAGGCGGACAACGAGGACGATCTCTTCGAGTCTATTCTACAGGACGACGTGCTGTATCCCGCTTGGATTTCCAAACCCGCCACCTCCATACTCAAAGGATTTATGACGAAAAATCCTGCCAAACGATTGGGTTGCGTCGCATCGAATGGGGGTGAAAATGCTATAAGGGTCCATCCGTTCTTCCAGGATATAGATTGGGATGCTTTGGAAGCTCGGAAATTGAAACCCCCTGTTCGACCAAAAATTGTAATAATTGAAAATTTCTCTTACAAAATTCTCTCACCGTTATCGATCGTTGTTATTGAACGCCCGTTTGAATTTGACTTTACAGAGCAGCAAAAAGGATGCGATGAATTTCGATGCGGAGTTCACGAAAGAGGATCCGGTGCTGACTCCCGAGGATCCCGAGGAGGAAAGTTACATAAATCAGGATCAAAAGACTCAAGAGGAATTGCTGTTCGAAGGTTTCTCATTCGTCAACATTGATTTCAATCCCGCTCGATTCGAGGCGCAATAAACCGAGGTCCAAAGAAAGGGATAACAAAAGCGGAAGAAGAAAGAAAAACAAGAATCAGGTGAACCTTGTTTCGATATCTCTCGCTTAATATGTTGGTAATCCCGCCAGAGTTTGCAGAGTTGAAACTATCTTCGATAAGCTCCTGTTCTTTGCCGGTCTTCAATTTCGCTGAACTAGCAATTTTGCGTATATACGTTGCGAGTTATCGTCGTCGGTCGGTCCCAGGTGAGCAACGGCACCAACTCGTACCGACTCGAATTTCTTTCATCGCCAAATCGGTAAGCGAACGGCCTTTTGGAAATGGGGGTTTTGTTTTTTGGCAGTATCAGAAAAGTATTTATATCTTGTTACGATAGAAGAGAATTCTGGATATTATTCATTTTTGAAATGAGATCAGAGAGAAAACTATTATTATTATTATCATCCTCGTTAATGGAACGAGAAGATTCCACGCGGAATGAATATAAATGATGAAATCATTGAGGGTTAATGAGAGGAGAAGAAAAGAGGATCGCTGGGCGATCGGTATAGCCTCATTCAAAGTGATATTGATAAGAAAATTATATGTGGTATAAGAGGAAAGCATTGAATCCAAAAAGTATGTGTAGCGATGCCAAGTTTATAGCCAATCGAGGGCTACATACAATCTTTAAAAATTATGTTTTTCTAACAGATTCTTTCTCGTACACACAAAGATCTGTTGAAAAGTTTTTCTTTTTTATAGTTTATAATTTTCAAGGCACAAAAATTCACACAAATTTTCAAAGAGATCTAAAGAAAATCGAGATAAATCGAGTGTAACGAATATTTGATAACACAAAAAAGTATATATATATATATTATTATACTCAATGAATCAATTCAAAACGAACAAATAACGATCTCACAACAGCGCTTTTGTTTTTATATTTATTTATTTATTATGATTGATAATCAAATGATGATCACGCGATAGAGATTGAGCAGGATACAATCTGATCACGTGGAGTCGACGTAATTATATTTTTGACGTATACAATCGATGCGTCTTGACTAAATAGAATATTTTCAACCAAAAAAGAGCGTCCATTGATGGGTTTTATTTTAGAAAGTATGTCATAAGTATCAATTTATCGTACACGTATATCGTAACGAGTTACTAATCGAATACAAATTTTAGAATTTAAAGATGAGAATCTCCCTGATGTATTTTATTATTATTATCATCATCATCATCGTATGAGATTGTTTCAGTACGTAATTTTTTTCGCGTAACGTTGTTGAATTTCTTTTGAATTATTTTCAATAATTCATTAAGGTTCCCAGATTCAGAACAAAAGCTTCTGTAACTCGCGTTGTCTCTAGTTAAGTGTCCTTGGAACTGTAGGGGAATGTAACATTCTGTGGATTTTGAATTCTTGAGGAATCATGAGAATTACGGTGTATCGTTTTGATTGGATTCGGGGAATCAATGGTACAACTTTTGTACAATTTTTCCATTGCAGTGGTGATATCTTGACATTCATGTTGTTTCTTAGACCCACATTTTAGTCATCTAAAACGAATCATTGTGGCTTTCGAATAACGAAGGAGTCAAAAAGATGGAGAATAAAAATAGTCATCGCAGGACAAGAAGCATTATTAGACGATATAAATATTGCTCTCGTGGGATGAGAAGACGTGTGCTTTGTTAGGAGAAAGAGAGCTTCGTGGGCTCGGTGAGGCTGGACAAAATTTATTGAAACGAATTAGTGATCAAATAACGAGATACTCAGTTATTAAAGACTGAGAATCTTTCAATGTGTTGTTTCAACGAGTTCCAAGGAGTCAGATTTTGTAAGTTTGGATTTTCGTTTTGTTTTTTAAAACGATTCAAACTTCAACAACATTAGCAAACAAGTGCGAAATTCCAAACTTCACGGTCGTTTGGTTCTGGAGAAAGTGGAGAAGTTTATAATAAGAAGGCTCTTTGCGTAAAATGTTTGCATTTCTAAAAGAATGGAGATGCCAAAGACAGTGTTGTGATACAGCAGTATATTCACTCGAATTTTTACGAATATTACTGATTAAGATGCCTTCTCGCATTCCTTTGCTATCGATACTCGTTAATAACTACTAGAATTGACGAGATTCGTTAGAAATCTAAATTTTGGCTTCCCAAACTTCATTTTAACCTTCTTGAATAAAACAAAAAGCACAGACGCGGTTTCAACCACTGTCCTTGCAATTGCATCATCTTCCTGTTAAGGAAGACAGGAAGACGAACCTATCGTTCGAGTCCTCACCCTCGCAATATCAATCTTGAAATGAACTGGTCGAAGAACTCCTCTGTGTTCATAATTCTACGATCGTTGGCTAGGAATCAGCATCAGCTGCAAGTAACCGATGACCCTGCCTTCCCATCTAGCTTCAAACTTCCTACGAAGGATCTCCAGTTCTCAAAGTTTGAATTGTTTTGAAAAATAAACCAAAAATTCAAACCCACAAAATCTGATGAATTATCAAGAAACTGGAAACATCATTTGAAGAATGTATCGCAAGATTTTGGATCTCTGAAAAAGGATAAAACTTTGCTACGTACATTGTAAAAAATGAAACGAACCTCACAAATTCTGATTGTAGCATTGCAGAGAAAATATTTGTAATATCACTACGCTAAGCGTGGTGGAATTACAGTTCCGAGGGTGTAAAATTGTACTATGTTGGTGAAACTTGGACAAAATTTGTGCATATCATTTCCAAATGGTATTTATTCTATGCTCAATGTAGAAATTTTACATGCAGTTGTAAAAATGTCACACTCGGCAAAGTGGTGCAATCACATGTTTCGTTCCAACGCTTAGCGTAGTAATATTCCAAAAGTTTTTTTATAGTGTAGTTTTTTGAACAACTAAGCAATGATTACAGCTTTCAAATATAAAGCAATAAAGTTACACTGTTATGTTTAACGATATACTTTATCACTGCAATACTAATTTGTTTCAATAACTGATTCAAACTTTGGCAACACGATGATGAAAAAATGAGCATTTTGGGCGAAGAGAAGATGAGAGGGTTCGAATATTGATTATTCGTTGAATATTTTATAGAATAAGAGGGTTGTTTCTTTCTATTGGTGATCCCTATGAAGAAGATCTATGAAGAAGAATTTTCCAATCTGGCAGTTCTATTTTCTTGCGCTCTCTCATCTTCTTTCTGTTTAGGCTATCACACTTTCCCATCGTGCTTCAACTTGGACCAAAATTTCTAGAAAACCGAACACAATCTGGAGATTCAATTGGCTCGTTGATAGTTATTATGTACTAAAAATTCCTAAAAATCTCCTAGAATTTTTTGATTTTCTAATCATATTTCTTTTTTTTCTCACACAGCATAAACCAATGCTCCATATCAATTCAGGAATGGACAGCCTCAATATTAGTGCACCAGCGGACCCTGACGATGCAACCCGAAACAATTTATTCGATAACGAAGCAATAGAATCGCTCTGGACAGACCATTTTTAGAGGACAAATCTATAAATGACATATTCACCAGCTTCCGCTGTCCCAAGATGCTCTGATCATAAGTTATACGTGATCGAATAGATCACGACCAGTGAAGATTTTATTAAAACTTATCAAATTTCAATTCACTCGGCCTGTAATTTGCACCGTGCCAAGTTCTCAAAAACATGATCGGGGTTATCTGTCTAACCTAAAAAAAAGAGCAAAGAATGACATAACTCAGAGAAATAAGGAGACTGACTAAACTGATGGTACAAGAAGTTTCAAATCAATTTGGTGAAATTATCACAGTGGGAAATCTGTTGTCTGGCGACAGCTGAAAAATTGACTGAATCGACTGAAGAAAAGTTAACAAAAAATCCAAGGCGAGTAGTGGCATATCGTTTGATATTGCCATTTTATGATCGAGACATGTCAATTGAGGTGGAGAATGTCAAGTTTTCCATAGAATCTCAACCAATTTGATGGATACCCTATGCGAGTGTTCCTACGAGAATTTGAATATGTTTTCATATTCGATCTGTTCCACCTTGACGTGTTTCCAGCATAAATTGGCAATATCAAATAATTTGATATGTCACTACCTGTCTTGAGATGACATTATTGTGCATATTTTTGGTAACTTTGAACTTTCAGCACGATAAAAAAGTGAAGGAATAAGTCATACGAGTATCTTGAAAGAATGATGTCTCATTGTCCCTCGAGACACCATGGTTTCCAACTCTGCCACGTACAGAGTCATCGCTCGACTTTTCTACTTGGAAAATTCAAATCTTACTAACATTGAGAAATTAAAAATCCTAACGACACCTTTGTTTTTTCTTTTTCAAGGGGAAGTTTTCATCAAGCGAATTTCGAAATAAGCTGATTTTCTCGAATTTTAAGTTAAATTGAAAGTTGAAGGATTCGTATCCCGAAACCTTTTTGAAGCGTTTTTCTCGAAACCATGTTTTTCAAGTTTGGCTTCACGATATCTCAAAAACTACTGAACGGATCGCTCTTTTTCTCCTTTGATTTTGAAGCTGGTTGAATTTATTGAAGGATGAATCTACCCTAATAGCATTTTGCGCGCAAATGTAAGCGATTCACGTGCAAATCGAGTTACTGAATCGCTAGCAAAGTCGGATCCAAGTGCGTCGCTTTCTGTTGACAGAACTGCAAGCCATCACGCTCATACGTGAGCGTGATTGCTATTTGCGCGCATATGGCAAGTGATAGTATTATTAGCTAGCAAAACACTGGCGAACTGCGCGCATAAAGACGCGGCTCTCGAGGCTCAAACTTTGCGCGCACAGAATGTTATCTGGGTAAATGGAAATGACATTTGCCTTTTGTTTTTTTCTTTTTATAGCACTTCAAAGAGCGAAAAAACGGTGAAAAAACGCTACCAAAAGTTTGCATGTCTGTCATTTGTTCAATTTCTGGACAAACATAATATATTTCATAAAAATTTTGGGATTTTTGATTTCTGATAATTTTTATAAGTGTGAAAATCCACGAGTTCTTTATTTACTTCTTTCCATGAGACAAAAATTCGAGAAAATCACCTTATTTTGGGGTCGTTAGATAGATGAGAACCTCCCCTTAACAGAAAGTTAGAAGATCGCATCATGAAACCTTCGAGTAAATATTCTAATTAGTCTCCCTTATTGATTGAAAAAGGTCTGTACAGAGCGATATGTTGATTTTATTGCTTCATTTTCGGAGAATTTGTTAGAATAGTTATGGTTGCATTTGACCTTAAAGTACTTTATCTTGTAGAATAATTTTTAATGTGACGTACAACCAAATTTTTGTTTCATAGCAATAGAGAAGTAATTGAATACAAAAGGTCATTGAGGCTACCAATTCCTGTATCAATTGGCCAGTAAACTCGGATGGAAAAAGAACCATTTCTAGAGGTGTATCAGAGTTGCTGTTTATTGTTCAAACGAAAGATATCTTTCGGTTTATTTTATGTTTTCAAGCACTCTTCCAGAAGAAAGACATTGGTTAGCTTTAAGAGTTGTGAAAAGAGACTTTTATTTTCTCATTTGTATTTACTGGGTAGAAAGCCAGCTTTAGAGGTGAAGAAAAGGGGGACGTAGATTCTAATCAATTGATAACAAGGAGTCAGGTTTTGGGACAAATTTTCTATCCGGTTTTCTACTCAAATGTTCCTACTAAAAACACAGGAAATTTGTGGAAGTTTGAAACGTTTATTGAAACGTAATGTCAATCGAATAACTAAATACTCAGCTGTTGAAAAACCAAAATCTTGTAGTACATTCTTTAAATCATGTTTCCAACCCTGTTTCGAAAATCCAGCTGGGATTCCACGTGGATTCCAGATCCGAAATTTACCTGCGCTGCCAGCTAATATTTCACCTGGGATCAGAAATTGCAACTGAAATCCCACGTTGAATTTGAAATTCTAGCTGGGATTCCATCTGGGAATAGGCTGGAATTTCGTAACAGGGAAATCGAAGAAACTCATTCGAGAATACCAATGATTTATCAGACCTTGTGAGTTTGAATTTTCGCCATTTACAACAGGGAAGGTCTCACCCGACTGTCTACAAAGTTGTAAAAAGGCTCCGTGTGCAGGGTTCGGCAAATGATTGACTTCCTATGATTTGTACAGTATTTTACATGTAATTCATTGTATTCTACGCATTCTACATTATACAGTAGCGCTCAAATTAATTGGAACACCAGGGAAATTACTACAATTTGTACACGACACACAGATTATTAACCAAAAACGCTACAAACAGTATCCTAATAATTAATATGTTCTCCTGTGTTCTTGAAAGCCCAGGTAGCAGTGGTGCCAACTGTCGTACAGCGGAAGAAGCACAATTCATCTGGTGTTGCAATTAATCTGAGCGCTACTCTACATTACATTGTAAATTACTGTCGAAAATCTTCACTTTTCAATGGGGGGAAATTTCTACCTAGGCGTTCGAGAAATGTTCCATTATATTATACAACAACAGAAGAAAGAGAACATTTCTCTAAACCTTCACTGATTCCCCTCGAAGAATCCAAAAAAGATGTAAAATCAAAATCAAAATGTATACACCGTAATTACAATCGCGCAGAAAAATTTCCAAGACGGAAGATTTTTCGTTAATCGTGGTACTTTAAGTATTATTCTAAGGAAAAACCGAATAAGTATTTTTGTAGCAACCAATTAATCGCTACAACAACAATTCTAGCGAACAAATGATGTAAAAGAATTTTAGCGTAATAGCGAGTTTAGATGTGTGTAACTTTAGGGTTGTAATTATTACTTCGATGTAAACTTCATTGTATAAAACTCTTTAATCGATCATTGTAGCGCTCGGAAGGTATCTTTTCTCGCGTTCACTTTTTCGATCATGAAAAAGTTATCGAAGAGATTTAAGAGAAAAAAAAAACCCAAGAGATAGAGAGAAAAGAAAAAGAGTTATTTTAGCCCCTTGGGAGAATACCTTTCTATATATAAACAATAATAATAATATTGGTATACTCTCAAAAAAATAACTTAAAAATGAAAAGAAACCTCGTTGTATGAACCTCTTAGTGAAAAATAATATACAAATGATAGGTCTGAAAAGTTGAAAGTTGAACAAATACTTAATACGGACTATATGAATTATGAACATTGAAAAAAGATAATGCTTCCTGTTATGTAAAAATAAATAAAAATAAAAACAAAGAAGTAACGGAGCGGATTGAGATGAGAAAAATTGTAAGATCGTTAGATTTGTAAGTATTTTTATTATCGTGCGTGTGTTCAATTCTTATTTGTTGGATAATTATTGAAACGAAAGATTGTAAAATACGTATAAAATCTACAAGATGTGTTGCTTTGGGTTTTGAATTTGTGCAGAATTCGAAACACGCTGCCGCATCAACACGACGATCTCTCATGGCAGAAGACCATGTCGATGCTGGTTACTTCCTTTGCGTAGATAATAGTTTTATCGACAAGCATGGAAGATGTAAATTCAACAAGAAAGGTGCTATATGTTGTTGTATATTCCCTTCGAGGATCGAAAACGTGCACGTGTCGGAATTATTCTGAAAAAAAATAACTATACTACTATTTAAATCTATGATACAGAAAACCCATTCGTTTGCGAAATGGTTTAATAGAGGCTTTTCTTCTTTCATTCTTTTCTTCTTCTCCGACGTGTGTACTCGAACATATTAAATCTAGTCAAAATCGAAGGATTATTCGTTAGAGATAGTAGAAGTTTTATCTAAGCTGATGTCTCCTCGAGAGAACCAAAGTGATAGAATATAGAGAAAGAGAAAAGTTCTCCAGCAAAGATGAGGGAATTAGTCCGGCCTACATTTCACAAAATTATGGACAAAAGATTTGAAAAAAAAAGCAAGAAAAAAAAAAGAGTAACAACATATATATATATATTATGTATACAAAAATTCCATTATCATGTGTATATCTAATCTATCCATTGTTATACTTATAATCTGATAAGATTTTGAGTACTGTCATAATCCAGTGTCATTTAAAGAATAGCGCGAAGATATGATTGATATTGCATTTTATTATACAAAACATCATCGTGAGGAGTTCTCTACACGCTCTGAGAAATCTTCAATGTATAGAATTTAGTGTATCGAGAAGAAGAAGAAGAAGAAGGAGAATAAAACGATGGTACTTATTTTGCGATGATAATATTGTTAAATTATGTGTGTACCCTCGGTGATGCGTTGAGCGAAAGCAACGATTGCCGTCCCATAGAACATCGATTGGGATAAACAAGAATTATTATCCCAAAGAACAAAATCGTGTAAGTTATTTATCGAATTCAAAAATTCATGTGGCTATCCTTTCTCTGGCTATCTCTGTTTTTAAAATAACGATCATCGAGGGGTACGAACGAGAAGCCGTACGTACATTACATGTTTTCATATAGATTCGAGTGAAAAAGAAACAAAGGAGGAGGAGGAGGAGGAGGACGTTTCGAATGAAAATTCTTATTTATAAATAAAATAGAACAAAGAAGTAAATAATAATCATTATGTAAACGTATTATATTCGGTGTTATATCTTATAGCGAATTAAGAGATTGTATGTAGCTTTTCACCGTACCTGCGTGTGACTTTCGTGTGTGTATGTCTCTCTTTCCATCGAACGAGAAGAATATTATATATCGAATAGCACATTTTTATCCCTAATCAACGTCATTCGTCGGAGAATATATTGTATATGTATATTTTTCATGTGCTATTTCAATGGCTTGTTAACGTCAAATCATATACGTTTATACGATGAACTTTTCGGTTGATCGTTTGTTATGGATGTGTTAATTTACGACAACCCAAGAAGAGACCTACGTTGTCTTGATATTTGTTTTATATATTTATATATTGTATTTATATTGCATTGTATTTTATTGTACCGCGTATAAAAGGTAATGTTATAATTTAGGGTGTTAGGAAAACGATATACGTGTAAAACTGACCGTTATCTCGAGCTTATATACCTTTTTTTTTTATTTTTAAAAATGTAGCACGAACATTGTTTAAATAAGTTATTAAGGTACTTAAATTCGTACAGAACAACCGATCATGCATCATTCTGTTATATATATATATATATATATATGGTTTTGGAGTTGAATAAGTTGGGTGTTGTGAATTCAGATAATTTTGAGAGGAAGGGAAATTTGGCTACGTAGTTTTTAAATAACTCAACAATAAAGTGTACTGCTAGGATTCGGATCTTAATATAAATCCAAAACTAAAAATTATTTGCAGTTCCAATTTCATGTTCAAAGTAATGTACTGCATGGCTATTTATTTGAAATTTGTATTTGATGCGGAGTTGATTAGAAATTACGTAGCAGCCAGGGTTCCCACACGTCTTGGAATTTCAGGAAAAATTTTTTTGAGTACTGGAAAACACCTGAAATTTCGCGATTT